>JAVQMG010000125.1:6887500-16887500 GCA_032878915.1 Castanopsis chinensis | reverse complement strand
CGTATTCAAGAAATGTGTAAAACTCTGCGAGTCTTAAATGCTGTGCGCAACCCTGAGATTGGCATCCCTCTTAGTATTCAGCAATATAAGGTATTCAAAGCTTACTGAATTCAGTCTCCAATTTCAAAACTAAACTTGCATGCTATTTCCTTTGAATTAAACTGAATAAGTTTGTTGCCCCAGTTGCTCACACCGTCTGTTCTGATTGGTCGTTTGATTAATGCACACCAACACCTTCTTGCTCTACGGATATCAGAGTACCTTGGAATGAATCAAGTAAGTCTATATAACTTATACAGACTTGGCAGTTATGATAGATTTGTTTTGTTTAATTTTATTTTTTTATAATTTCTTCAAGGAAGAAATTTCCTTCAAACAAAGAAATCGTACAAGGGATAATTTTAAATTATGATACATCCTCCTATCAGGTTACATTTGCATTGTTGTTTTTATACTGGATTTCCATAAGTATGCATGCAGTATGCCCCATCCACCTATTGGACCATAGTTTGTCTGGGATAATCATTTACATGTTGAGATTTGTACGATACAATATGTCATTGGTCTGGTGGTAGTTTTTTTTTTATTGAAACCATGGACTAGCAATGCTTTTTGCTTCCCATTTCATTGTTCCATTGTTTTGAGATTTGTTAGATACAAAAAACTAAATAAAACTTATCCAGCTATGAGGATTCATCATTAATTTTATAAACATATAACAAAACTAAAGCAATTAAAACATATAGAATAGATGTGCCAAAAATGTAAAATCTTTTGCTGGCACCAGTAGGGAGAGAAACTCATGAGACTGGAAATGTGAAAATTGAAGCAAGAAATTAATTAGCAGCTCAGTAAGGTTCATCTGGAGATTACTGCATCAAAGAACCCTACTCTTTCCAATGGAAAAATCAGAGGATAGATAGGTAGGATGT
Organism: Castanopsis chinensis; assembly: GCA_032878915.1. Lineage (NCBI taxonomy): Eukaryota > Viridiplantae > Streptophyta > Magnoliopsida > Fagales > Fagaceae > Castanopsis > Castanopsis chinensis. The sequence goes on along the minus strand of JAVQMG010000125.1, from coordinate 16,886,568 downwards.
AAGATGGAGGCAGATATCAGAAACAGGCTGATTGCAAATATGTTTAGGTTTTAGAGTTATAAATTGAACATTTAAATACCAATTTAAGATGCAAATCCATATAATTATTGTTGAACGTTTTGATTTTTTTTTTTAAATTAATAAAAAAATATTCATATTAAAAGTAGCTCAGGTGCAGATGATTGATTGGTTTGTATTCTTTTCAGTGCAGTGAGTTCACTATTGTAAATTCATTGTACTTTTATTATCAATAACGTGTGTTATTACCTATCAAAAAAGAGCCTAAGTGCAGCTGATGAGCTATAACTTAACTAGTGTTTCCCTCCTCCCATAAAATGGGATGGAGGTGAGTTCATGGTTTAAAGACTCCTTGTGTGCCTGTGTAACTTACCAATAATAATAAAAAAGTAGCTCAATTACACAGGGAGTACTAAAGAATTACCTTTGACAATGATTTTTGGTTGACGCATATCTATCATAGTTAAGTGAACCATTATAATAAAAGTTTAGTTTAAATGTAGGGGTGACTTGGAAGTAAATATCTAAGTTAGCGACAAGATAGGCTGATTGTAAATTTACATTAGAGATTTAGTTTGAGTAGTTTTTGATGAGGTTTTAGTGTGAGTTTGTGAAACTTTTGATGTTTTTCCATATCCTATCCAGTTCATATATATCTTAAAAATTAAAAAAAAAGAACAATAAAGGTGTTTTAAGCAGTATAATTTTCTTGAATAAAGTTCCTTTTGGAGATCAGGAAAGTAGGTAAGACAAGTTTTGAGAAATGCAAAGTACTTGAGGTAACAATCTTGAAGATTTTTAAAAACCGACTGAGATACACTTATTTCTTCAGCCACTGTATGAATGGTGCCTATAATGCATATGAAGGTGGTGGTTTCTCTATAGTGGCACCATACTAATATTAATTTAACGAATAAGCTAAAATCGGGTATCCTGCCTCTTTCAACCAATCTCTACTAATTTCTAATTCAAAGGCTTTTTTTTAAAGACCAAGAATTAAAATCTGACCAAAATATTAATGAGATCAAATATGGATATCACTGATTGCTTGTTTATGTTCTAATTCATTGGCCTGAAAATGATTTGTGCTCTTTGCAATGTATATAGACAGTGAGTGACTTGCATATGTTGGTGTATGTCCTTGTTCTTAATGCTTCTTTATATCCGTTTCCTGCCTGCTGAATTTTTGACATTAAGATACTGTCATACTCTCTGGTGTTCAATTGCAAACTAAATATTTTTTAACCTCGATGTAGTTGTTTCCTTATATGGGAATCATAACTTCTTGCATATGTAAAATAACTTTTTCCTGATTTTGAGTGTTGCAGGAGGTGGTTATAATGCACTGGGCATGTTCAAAGATAACTGCTTCATTAGCAATCCCAGATGCTGCTCTCCTTGAAATCTTACTGGATAAGGTTGTCTAGGTTAATTCAAAACTCTGTGATATCTACTTATTTCATTCTGTGCAAATACAATTTATATCATGCTTTTTTGTGTTTCAGCTGAGATTATGCAAAGGAATATCCTATGCAGCAGTTTCTGCTCATGCAGATAAGAATGGCCGCCGGAAATTAGCTGCTATGCTTATTGAACATGAACCACGTTCTTCCAAACAGGTATATTTCTACTTCTCATTCTTTCTTATGCATTTCATTAGCTAAAATCTGCTACGTTTTGACGCTCCGCCAAAAGAATTGCTGGGGCATTTAATGGAAAGTTAATTATATACAATTTATGATTCTTTCACTACAGGTCCCTCTTCTTTTAAGCATAGGAGAGGAAGATACAGCTTTGATGAAGGCAACTGAAAGTGGCGATACTGACCTTGTTTATCTTGTTTTGTTCCATATTTGGCAAAAGGTAATACTGACACAAACTTAAACCAAAGTTTCTCTTTTTAATGATATCACCAGATGTGATACATATTCTCTTCTGGTTTGATGCAGAAGCAACCGTTGGAGTTTTTTGGAATGATACAGGCCAGAATGCTAGCAAGGGATTTGTTTATAACTTATGCACGGTAGCTATAAAACCTTGTCTGATTTGGTTTCTATTTTCCTTTATACCATGTAATTAATCTTTTCTAGGTACTATAGTTTGCAAGTGAATAAAAATTATAGTTACTAGATGCTAATGGAACACTTGAGGCATTAAGGTTGTGTAGATCCTAAGCAGGGGGGTGGTTGAGGAATTTCAACGGGATTGCAGGGCTTCTTATAATCTTTGTCAATTGCTATGCCTTTTGGTTGAAACATTATACTAAAATAAAAATGTTTCATTGATTTTTTTTTTTGACAGGTAATAAAACTTTATTGAAAAGAGTCTACTTCATGCAAAAAGACATTAAGTAGCCTAAAGAATTTTAAATGTACCAAAGTTTATATACAAAAAGATAGAGATTCAATAAACATTTGAATAGAATCTCTAGTCGTATTGTCAGTCTTACTTTATTTAAATTGAACTTGTAAATTGCTGCCTACTTCACTGCAGCTACGATGATCATACTGTCCCCCCCGTGTTTGCAGAAAAATTTGGAAGGGACGGGATTTAGAGAGAGAGAGAGAGAGAGAGAGAGGAAAAACTTTTAAGCCTAGGTGTGTGTGTGTGTGTGTGTGCGCATGAAGACAGGCGATCCAGAGTGAGGCACTTGGGCTGCATCTTTCTCTGCTTTTGTGTCTAGGTTGTGCTTTTACGGTGGTCAAAATGGAATCTTTAGCTGTCAAGTATCTAGTTTGTGTGTGTTCTATGTGTGAATGCTCATTATGTTAACTGTTTCAGGTGCTATAAGCATGAATTCCTGAAGGACTTCTTCCTATCAAATGGACAACTCCAAGTATGTTTTAATTCTTTGAGGTCAATGATTTTGTGTGTGTGTATACAAAAGTCTGTACAGAGTCATTTTGTATTTGAAAGGGTCCTGTAGAGAGTAGGGATTAGGGAACCATAGGTTGGTAATCGTTTGTTGTATTTCTGATTATTATAAAGGGTATTTAGTTTAAGAAATGGTTTGAACATCTGATTATTATGAAGGGTGTTTGGTGTTTGCATATCAAAGAAGATGTAGCAATAAATACAAGTATGATATCTAATCCACTGCCATACTGTAATATGTTACTATCAATTGATGTTTCCTTTGTGCTTCCAGCCATGCAATGATCACTTTGTTCTATTTTTTTTTAATAAGTGATAGTAAGTTCTATTTTCTACTACTTTAAACTTCCAGATAGGGTTATTTCTTTAAATCTAGAAAAGCATTAGCTGAAAGTGGAATCATAATTGTCAACACGAAGGACAGGGGGGTTTCTCAGTGTGACTAGTTAGAACAGTGGATCCTTGTACAGTTGTTGATCCCTACTCTTATTAGCTGATTTCTGTTTATAGTACAAGACCTGCAAAGCTAATTTGGTATTTGATTGAATACTTAATGAATTTTCTATTGATAATCTCTGGTACACTGGAACATTGACTTATACTAAAAGTTTCTTCTGGTTTTTGTAGGAGGTGGCTTTTCTTTTATGGAAAGAGTCATGGGCGATAGGAAAGAATCCCATGGCAAGCAAAGGATCTCCTCTCCATGGTCCACGCATAAAACTTATTGAGAAGGCCCATAATCTTTTCTCAGAAACAAAGGAACATACCTTTGAGTCAAAGGCTGCAGAAGAGCATGCCAAATTGATAAGGTGAGAAGGATTTACTTAGATTACTCACACCATTTGTTCCTTAGCTATCTCTCTCTCTCTCTCTTTGTAATTAGTTCTCTTTTTCTGTTTTTCTTTTTCTCTTCTTTGTTATCTTTGATATGCTTTGTGTTTTTGCATAAAACAGTTTTTTGAATATACATCTTTTTTACTTATCAAAAAAAAAAAAAAGTTATAGTGCCCCTTGTTATATCAGTCCTCAAGACGCAGCGTGATATATTGGTTTTACAAGGTTATGTTAGACGGATGAAAGGCTGCATTTTCTTCGTATTTTGGGAGCCAATACTCCTCCTATGGATGCTGGAGTCCGGATGAGATGGAAATTGAAGCCTAATGGGGCTTTTGGCGTCCGGTCGTATTATAACAAACCAAGGAATTCTCCCTCGACTGTCTTTCCTTGGAAAACTATATGGAGAGTAATGGCCCCTAGGCAAGTTGCTTTTTTTGTTTGGTGTAGCTTGGAATAAGATCCTAACGGGAGATAACTTGAGATTGAGGGGTTAGGATTTTGTGTATTGGTGCATTATGTGCCGTCATTGTGGAGAGACGGCAGACCACCTACTTCTTTATTGTGAGATGACTTCTCAGTTATGGAGTTTTGTCTTTATAACTTTTGGTTTGTCTTGGGTTATACCTAGATCGATCCCAGACTTGCTTTTTGGCTGGTGGAATTGGTTGGGGAAAGCATTCGTCTCAAATTTGGAACTTAGTTCCGTTGTGCATCCTTTGGAGTATTTGGAAGGAACGGAATTTGAGGACTTTTGAGGACTTAGATAGCTCCAATGATCAGATGCTTGCTTCTTTGAGTGGAACTATTTTTTATTGGTCTCGGGCTTGGGGACTCACGACTAGTGATTCTCTCCCTTCTTTTCTCTGCTCCCTTTCTCTTTTGTAATTATTCTCTTGTTTGGTTTTCCTTTTTGTTATTTCTCTATTTTCTTCTTCTTGTTTTTTCTGGGTTTGCTCTATGTTCTTCATGCATAGAGTAGACTTTCATATATATACCATTCTTACTTATAAAAAAAAAATATGCAAGTATTTAGGGTTTAGACATAGTTATTCACACCGCTTCTGGAGTATGCAATAACTATTAATACAAGATGTAGAATAATAAATAATGCTACTAATTTTTTTTTTTTTTATATTCTATTCTATAGAATGCAACATGAGTTGGAGGTGACTACAAAGCAGGCCATTTTTGTTGATTCAAGCATCAGTGATACAATCCGCACCTGTATTGTATTGGGAAATCATCGAGCCGCAATGAAAGTGAAAACAGAATTCAAGGTTTGTAAAGTTTCTTCAATGCTTCTTAGGGTAAACTAAAAATAGGGTTCATCTTGTTCCTCATTCCATGAAATTTTTAATAGAAAGAGGTTGCTGAAGCATGTCCTTGGGTGAGAAAAGATTGAGCAATTTTCAGCTTTCATAATTGTTTATGTGCCACCTATTTGTTTTATCAGGTGCACTTTTGAAGTTGATTGTTGTCGATTTGTCTCAGGTTTCTGAGAAGAGATGGTATTGGCTTAAGGTTTTTGCTTTGGCTACAATCCGAGATTGGGATGCCCTGGAAAAGTTCTCAAAGGAGAAGAGACCGCCAATTGGTAAGTTTTCCGACTCTAGTTTAATTTAAGAAAGTAATGTAAAGAAGCAAACACATTAGTAATCTTATTTTGTTTACATGTAATCTTTGCTAGTTGTCTATTATTGAATCATGGATTTGATGTAATGTTTGCATTGGGAAGAGTATTTTAGTTTAGGTGGTAACTATTGTCAAGTACTCCTTCCAGTGACGTGCTCTTCCAAGTCTTCAAATATTTGATTTTTCACCAGGAAATACATGAAATCTCAATCTGATTACTATGGTCTGCTGGTCTTCTTAAATCTCTTAATTTAGGTGGAGTATCTGAATACTAGCATATGACAACCGTAACTTAACTCAACTAAGCCTTAATTGTAAGGAGTTCTGTAAAAACGACAAATTTATACCAAATAATGAATACTAGCATCTTACAGATTTCAATAATAATAATCAAGTTAGTTGGAGTATCTGAATACTAGCATCTGACAACTGTAACTTAACTAAGTCTTAATTGCAAGGAATACTGTAAAAATGTCAAATTTATATCAAATAATGAATATTAGCATCTTCTATAAAATAAAATAAAAAGAATATTAGCATCTTACAGATTTCAATAATTATAATTAAAACAAAGTATATTGCTCTTAATTAACTGTGTTAGGGTAAACAAGAAATGATCTAATATCCAAGTCTATGAGTAATTTTTAAGGAGATATGACCTATTCTATATCCAATTATTTTATCTATATTATAAGATTTAATGGATTCAAAAGAGTTTCATGTCAAGGTTTTCTCTCTAATCTCTCGTGATGTCATAATGATTACCTATCGGCATTTTTCTTCTAGTAGGTTACAGGCCCTTTGTGGAGGCATGCATTGAAGCAGATGAAAAAGGAGAAGCTCTAAAATATATCCCAAAACTTGCTGATCCTCGAGAAAGAGCTGAGGTAATTAAACTTGTTCTGTATAATATATGCACTTTAGATTCTGCTGCTTGCCCAGATTCAGTGCTATTATTTTTTATCTGAATAAATTTCATGTTACTAAACATGCCTAATAGACTGGTTAAGAAAAGAAACTTAAGAATCTAGTCTGTTAAAATAGTAGTTCAAGGTTCCAGCTTCCCACTTGTTATTTTCTGTGCAGGGCCATATATGTTGTTTCAAAATAAATTTCTACTTTTTGATTGTGTGTTGTTTGCATCAACAGTTCAGCGGTTTAATGATAACTCATGTTAAACTTTATTATTGCTTTCATTTTTCTGTGTCTGCTTGCGTGGAGAGTACTGGTTTTTTTTTTTTGAAAAAATTTATCTGTATAATACATATTCAAGCACCCTAAAGCGACATTCTTTAATTTTGAACAGTCTTATGCTCGGATTGGAATGGCCAAGGAAGCTGCTGATGCTGCTTCTCAGGCAAAAGATGGTGAATTGCTTGGTAGATTAAAATTGACCTTTGCACAAAATGCAGCAGCTTCATCAATTTTCGATACTCTTAGAGATAGACTATCCTTCCAAGGTGCTTCATAGTATTCTGACTCCAATTTTTGTGTTTCACTCTCATTATTTTCCTTTCAAGCTTTTTTCCTGTGTGCAATGTGTGCATATTGTTCCCATTAAGTTGTGTATATTTCTGGATGAATGTAAAGGCGTAATTGTTTGACAATCACAACTGGAGCTTTTGTAATTCGTGAAGTGCTGCACCACTATGCTGGTTAGGATGTTTTCTAATTTATCCATACTACTTTGTTTGATCCTGTATTTTATCTCAGTAATTGCAGAATATTATCAAAAAGGCACTGCAGAAACTTAATTTGCTGAGTAAATATTTACTTGGATTAATGAATATTGATGGTGTAAGGCAGTGAAAACATGGATGTCATGTCATCTTTCGTTCCAGTATACGCTGGTTGAGACTTGAGAGTCTTGAGACCATGTATCATTGCGAGTGGAGTCCCTTATAAATTTGTAAACAAGACTATCGAGTTTTCTTTGAAAATAATAATAACTAGTTGTTGATCTGTGCAATGCGCGAGAAAACTATTGAGTATATGAAATATTATTTAATTTCGGTTTATTTACAACAATCAGTATATCATAAATGCATAGTACACTTAGAATCATGAGGTAACATTAATAATATACAAATTGTACCAATTAAACCTATATAATAAATTAAGTTCTATCTAGCAAATATTGTAACTCTTTTGAGTACTATCTGGCAAATATTGTAACTCTTTTGGGAATGAATGTTAAGTGAGCACGATTTTTAGCAAATTTATTTTTCTAAGATGTAAATGAATGTTTTGCAAACGTAACTTTCATTGACTTTTGTAAGAATATTTAAATAATTGATTGTTTCTTCTTCTTTGATTGCAAATTAGGATTTCAATCTCAAAAATCCCTAACCTCAATATAAAAAATTCAATTGCTAAATAAAAAATATCTGTAAGGACCAAATATTCCATCAGCTCAAGCCCAATTAATATAGTGAGCTGCAGGGTCAATTTAAGCCCAAATCAATAAATTTGTTAGAGAAGGAATTAAACAACAAGAGAAGGCTTAGCACGATGATGAGAATAAGGAAGGAAGGAAGGCTTTTCTTTATAAAATACGTAGATCAGTACATTAATATAAGCTAGCCCGAAGAGGCCCAAATTACATAGAGAAATGTACTATTCAAGTTCTTCTTTCTAATCTTTTTACAATTATCTCTCTTTTTTGTCCCAATCCTTTTCTTTGAAAACCTTATTTTCCTTATATGCTCTCCCCTATTTCACATCTTGGCCATCCATCCCTTCCTAACCAGCCTCCCCTCTTGACACTTGTCTCTTTTTCCATTTGAAGAAGGTGATGGAAGGAGTCTGCTTAGCTGTAACTGGTACTGTTCAGGTCACTTCTTTATTAATGCTACTGATAAAGCTGTTGCCCATCATTTAATGCGGTCAGGAAGTTAGATGTAGAGCATTCAATGCGGAAGCTATAGGCTACCCAAAACTAGAAACTTCCTCCATGATCTTTTATTCCCACTAGGTACACCTCAGAATACTTTTGACTTATCTCTTCACCTCCCCGAGCAACCCTCCTCTTCATGCCCGTGGCCGGTGGCATTGTCACCCCACATTGCGACTTTTAAACTTCATCATCGATCCTCGAGCACCCACAATATCAATTAATAAAAATTATGATTCTAGTCCTTAATATCCTCAATTATCTGATAAATGTTGTATTGATAATATAACAATTTGTTTTTTCAACAATTATTGTGATTTTGTTGCAAGACAAACCTAAACATAAGGCGTTAATGATGGAAGATATGTAGCACGCAAGCTATTGAGATATTAAAGATTTTATTAGAAAGTTTCTTTAGAAGAAGTTTATGGTTTTATTTTCGATTACTTGCCTTCGATAAAGAAAATAATAAAATCAATCACCAAAAGATTTTTTAAAAAAAGTGAATAAGAGAAATATATAAATACAAATTTTTAAATATAATTACATATTACAAATTTATAATATATATATATATATATAAGCGCCAAGAAATAACTAATGAAATAATCTCTGAAATTAATATGAACAAACCCACCACCATGATCATTTAACAATATGACGCACTAAAGTCACGGAAAACAAAGAACCCTTCTTCAAATTGAGGTATTTTTACAGATTTTGCATGAGTTCAATACTAAGAAACATACAGAAGCACAAACTATTAAAGAAAGAACATAAACAAACACATGGGCTATGAAAGTAAAAATATAAAAGACAAAATAGAGAAAAGCTACGAAGAGAAATTTACATACTTAGAAGACAGAGTTTGTAGAAACAAAAGAACGGCATAAAGGTTTTTCATGTGATGAGATTGGGGTCAAACCAATGGTGTCATAAATAATTTAGTTAATAATTAAACAATTTAAAAAATAAAGCAAAAATAAAATAACTCATAATATTTATTAAAAATTTATCCAAGGCACATAAATAAGTTTAAGTGAGTATTCAAACCTCATGATACTAAAAAGATTATAAATAGTTATATTAAGATTACGAAAAAAAATTATTTTTATGTGTTTTACAACGTAATCAAAAGGAAGTAACTGGACTCCAAGATTGAATTGAAGCATTTTTATTTTAATAAGAAATTCAAGTTATTTTAATGTTTAGATACAAATTGTTTTAAACAATTTGTATCAGTGCGATGGTTCCTTTACAAGTATAAGTGCTTGCGAGGTGTGGGGCGGGAAGGGTCAGGGTTCAAGTTTCTAGGAAGAAGTTTCATACACACATATACTTAAATTAGACTAGAGTAGAATTTTTATCTTATATAAAAAAAAAAGAGTAAATATATATTTAATATAGTTTTTTTTTTTGTGAATCTTTGATAACAATATATTTAATATAATTGATTGTTTTTTACTAACTTGATACAAATTACAAAGTTTTACAATCACAATATTCGAAAGAGCGGAAAAGATAAAAAGAAAAGGTCAAAATTTAAATACAGTACCTTAAGTGTTGTTCTTTAAGTTCCCCTCTTAAGATTCAATCACGTGGCTATTTAACTAAAAAAATACACTTCCATCTTATGAGAAAAAATCCACATATCAAAATCTTAAAAGGAGAATTTAAAGAATAGCACCTAAATACTGTACCTAAATCTTGCTCAAGAGAAAAACACCAAAACCAAAGTGTGGCAGACAATGTATGTGTGGGATTGAGATTAGGTGCAGTACCTAGAATATTGCACCTGGTGCAATAGCATTGGATGGTTGAGATTGAAAGTTGAATTTTCAACTTTCAATCTCAACCATTGAATTAAAAAAAAGGTTGAAAAAAGGTGTTAAAGAGTTTAGAAGCTAAAGTTAAAAAATAAAATGGTAGAAATTAATGTGAGATGAATTAGTGGTTTTTTTTTTTTTTCGTGTGGATCCAAATCTGTCAAATAATGTTACTTGGCCATTTTGGCCCATCCCACAAGTTCAAAATCGATCAGAATATAGAATTGATTTTTTTTAAGGAATATATATTTTTTTTTCTTTTGAGGTCTTTATTTACCAATTGAATGTTTTAAAGCGTAAATATACTTTTAGTCCTTATATTTTGCATCTTTTTCATTTTGATCTCTACATTTTCATTTCACTACTTTTAGTCCCTAAATCAATTAACGTGTTCTATTTTGGTCCTTACCGTTACTCACTTTACAAAAATTACTGATATAACAAACGGAGTGCACTGTTGGCACATTAAATACAGACATGACTAATAAAATAATATTAAAAAATGTCACGTCAGCATAAAATAATGATTAAAAAAGACAAAAGCATCCACATCAACTTTTGATTTTAAAAATTAATTTATCTATTTTAACAAAATAAAAAATGAAAAAAACAAAATTAGAATCTAAAATACACATGAATTCAGATTAGGTCTCATCTATGTTTAAGATGAGACCAGATCTGAATTCACATGTATTTAAGGTTCTAATTTTTTTTTTGGGTTAAAATAGATAAATTAATTTTAGGTTCCCAGGCTGTCACAGTGTTAGGCTAGAAATAATACAGCTTGGGTTTCAGCTTGGGTTTCAGAGCATAAATGGTACAAAAGATCTTTTTATTACAATGTTACCACAAAACCGGTCATAACATTAACATCTAATTGAAAAACAATTCAAAGGATTTTACAAAATAAAAAATTTCCACAACCTGAAAGAGGGGTCAGACTTCTTAGGAGTTTGGAGAATAGGAGAGACAAAAGTTATTTTTGGCGTGCTCTCTTTGTAACCCTTGGATTGGATTGTGTCCTTGCCATGTGTCGCTCATCAATTTTAAAACAGGAGAAAATGGAAGACTTCCAAATAGGAGGTGAGTTGTTACCATATATATGTGTGTGCACACGCGCCTTATTAATTATTCATTGACAATCAATTTTTTAAGAACTTTTTAAAGGAAATTTAAATGCAAAAACTTAATTATTAATTTTGTATCTCAAAAATAAAAATAATAGTTTTCACATAACTTGATTACTCTATGTTGGGTCAAAATGGCAAAATACCCCTTTTGCCGAAACTTTCTAGCAAAATACCCCTATTTGAACCTATTTAGAAATATGCCCATGTTTTGAAACTCGCTTTTAAAAAATCAAGTTTCAATGAAAAACTCGATTTGCCGAAAATCGAGTTTCTTGAAAAATCTTGCATGGAACTCGAATTCCATGCAAGATTTTTTTTTTTTTTGGTTTGATTTCTTATAACTCGATTTTTGCCAAATCAAGTTTTTCATTGAAACTCAATTTTTAGAAAATCAAGTTTAAAACAGGAGCTTATCTCTAAATAGTTTCAGACAGTGGGTATTTTGCTGGAAAGTTTCAGCAGAAGGGGGATATACCTCACGTTGGCCCTCTATGTTGTATCTTCACATAACTTAACATTTATGCCTCTAAATATTCTATTTTCTGAGTCTTCGATTAATATTTTTTTTATTTAATGTTGTGAGTTGTGATTATTTAACTGACTAATTATAGGGAAATCATTTGGTATATACGTTATGGCAGAAATATTCAAATGTTTGGTGTTGTGGTCTGAAAAATGTTTGAGAAAATACCAATGTCTTCATATATTGTGGTGTTGGAGATATTAGCTACACAAATGGTTGTCTGCGTTGTTCATGAGATCAATATTCTTAATGTATTTTCAAGGGAGATTCAAATTTCGTTATCAATGCTAATTGACATGATGATATGTTTCTATCTTCTATCGAACATCTTGTAAAAAACTCCAAGTGTCTAAGTCTATTGTTGGTTCATTACAGAATCATTCTATCTCTCATAATTGAAAGCAAGGCAATGTTGTAGCTCATGCCTTTTTTGGGATAAGCTTCAATATTATTCGACCAAAGTAAAACAGAGGACTATAATCAACCTTACAAACTGTCCTCAAGACATCTAGAAGGTTTGTTAGGAGAGCAAGATTATTGTTTACTCTGTTACTATGAATGGAGTCTATTTCTTTAGACATTCTTAAGTTTTTGTTTTTGATTTTGCAAGTTGCTGAATAAAACCCTTTTGTTCTGATTCCAAAAAGAAAAAAACTGGTATATTCGTTTATTACTTAATAGTTTATAAGTTTATATATCAAATGGACATAAACCATGAACTCTTTTAGGAAGCAAATAGACATAACTACAGCCAAAAGTCACTTAAATACCCCCAAACTTTGTCAAAAGTGTTCTTAAACAACTCTTCATAGAGGCAAAACTCACTTCTTCTTTTTTCTTTCTTAAGTTTTGAATAAAGAATAAATAGTTTATCTTCTGAGATGTTCCGTATGTGTTACTAACTTACTATAAAAGGCCATGCAATATATGGCTTTGTATCCCAACTTCCAAATTATAAGAGCATTTATGGGAGTAAAAGAATCTATGGATGGAAATGGTATGGGGAGACTTGTGGTGATGATGATATTAATGCTAATCACACCTATGTTAATTGTAGTGCAAACGAGTGATCGTCTTCTCTCATCTTCTCTCCATCCTCAACCTTCTTCTCTCCTCCCTCCGTCTGCATTTCCTATTAATTATGCTCATCTCTCTCCCCATCAAAGTGATGCTTTACAATCTAAAAAGCTTCGATCCACAAGCATTATCATGTCATAAGTGTCACCCACAATCCATGACTGGTGTGCATTCGAAATGGAATTGTTCTACAGTATGTCATAAGATGTCAAGACCAAATTGTACTCAAGTTTGTTTCCCCACGATCCACGACTGGTGGGCATCGGAAATGGAAATGTCATCCAGCATGTGGACCTCCTGTACCTCCTGATCCTGAAGAGCAATGCTCTTCGTAAACACCATATCGTGACAAAGGTAATTTCTTGTTCGCGCGCACGCACACACACACATATATATATACATATATATATATATATATATATATATGTTAAAACCAAGGTCAATAATCTCGTAATTTAACTAGACGGCACATTCTGTGTCATTTACACTGTAAATCTCTTTCTAATTATTGAATTAAAAAAAAAAAAAAAGCGATGTATTGTTTCATAGCCCAGTGGTATGCAATTGGTTTTTTTTTTTTTTTTGCATGATTTAATATAAGCCTAGTATCAATAAAGTTGGCACAGTGATGTATCGCTACTTAGCCATGTGGTATACTGTCTCTCAACTTCCACTTTTATATGTTGTAAAAGAGTATATTAATATATTTTTTACCCTAGTTACGCGTTAGAACTAACCACTTTTATTTTATTTTATTTTTTAATAGATGCCTTATTTTTATTTTAATACAAGATATATAAAAATTATACTCTAACATAATCTAAATGTATATATGTGTAGAGCTCTCTTCTAGATATTTGAACCCCAATTCTTGTCATTTCCCCTTTATCCCACAAAAACTTTATACTTCAAAAATAACTATTACATTAAATGTGCCCGGTTGTCATTTTTATTAAAATTTAGGACCACTTTATTATAATGAATAGACACAGCTTCAATCATTCAAGCATTAGTCCATTAACTCAAATGCCACCAAATTTTGGCAAAAGTCACCTTAACTCTTAAAGAACAACCCACTTTTTTTTTTCTTATAGTTTCGTTTTTGAATAAAAAATTAAAGGTTTTACATTTTGAGCTCTTGCATATATATACACGTTATAAAAGGTTTAAACCCTCTAATATATACATATAACTTTGTATCCAACTTCCAAATGTCAAAAAGTTATAGAAGAGTGAAGGTAGTACCTGCATTAGGGACGGTATGTACCTACATGATGCATATATTTTCAGTCAGGTACTTTATTTAGCTACTCTGAATGAGTTTTTTTTTTTTTTTTTTGGGAGAAAAAAACTGTAAATATATATTATTAAGAAATAAAAAGCTAAATCGGCTTGAATTACAGCATAAATATGTGGTGAGACTTCTATGAATAAGTAGGTAGGTATAAATATGTAGAGCTAATTACGTAAATTGATTATTTTCAGTCATCTACTTATAACTGCTTATGTTTATAAGCTGTACCTATTTTTCAAAAAAATAGGTAGAGCTAAACGTAATCAATATTATCACTTTAATTGTAGTCATTGGGGTTGTGCTTTTTCTTAGTGTAGTTGACGCATGCAACTGGCCAGTTGCATGGTATATGGTTAAGACCAAGGTCTGAAATATATAGAAGCATTTAACTTTTGTTCTGCTTTAATGAAATTCACCCGATTCTTCGTTTAAAAAAATATAATTAAAAAAAAAAAAACCTTAGGACACTGTAAATTCTATTTTGTACTAATAATAATATTTTCTAAAAAATAAATCATTTTTCAAAAAAATATTTTCTATAATATTGTTTCATTTTCTTATATCTAATAATAATGTTTTCTAAAAAATGTTTTATTTTTCAAAAAAATATTTTCTATAATATTATTTCATTTTCCTTAGATCTGGTATTAACCTTAAATGAGTTAAAAAATAATCTTTTAACTTCTTTTATTTAGGCTACCATGAGATAGTTTCTCAAAAAAAAAAAAAAAAAGTTACTATGAGATAAAGTTGTTTTCCAAATAAATTTAGTAAATAACAATCTTTAAAAATAAGTTATGTTTTGTCTATTGACAAAATATAGTTATCCTTTGATACTCATTTTTTCTAATGCTACCAAATTTTGAAAAATATGAAAATTATTTTTACACAAAGTTTTCGATTGAAACAAATGGAGTAGATGGTTAAGTAGTTCTACATCAAATAGTAATTAACATAACATTTTTATCGATCTTTAGTGCATTCACTAAATTTATTCTAAGGACTTTTTGTCTTTTTTAACGTGGCAAGAATATGGTCAAAGGTGAAGGCCGATCGATGCAGAAACCTACCGGCTATAACACCTACAAGAAGAATATTATTACTTATTTCTCATTAGTTCGTCCTCAGTTTTATTATTAATAAAAAGTGTTAAAGTGTACTAGAGTATAGTAAAAGAAAGTCAATGAGATGTATTAATGCTTTTATTACTACAAAAACTCATTTCATAACTCATATACGCTCCTGGAAATGTAATTCCTTCAGAAATTACAAGTAATATGCTTTAAGAATAACTATATTATTATTATAGGTATCTATTTCTCTAGTGATATATTTTTAAGAATTGCTATGTGTCATCTACCGATTGAAAACTCTGGGATTAGCAGTCAAGTTACACATGCATTAATCTCAAGTGTGATATCCTAGATTTTATGGACTAAAAATGATATGAAAGCACTGCAGTTGCCTATATATGCTGAGTCTCATTTTTGTGCAAAGTAGATTTAGGTTAAATAAGTAATTATGGGGAATTTCAATTATCAGTTATTAGGCAAAGTTATAAGAATCTTACTCTTAGCTATGTCCCAATCTTAATATTTAACTATCAAAATATAAAACTAAAATTCATCAATTAACTAAGTGATTGAATAATTACAATGATTCCGGTTATATAGGAACTAAAATAAGAACTTTAATGGCCGGTTTGGATGGAGGGAAAGAAGAGTATAGTCAGCCAAAATGTATAACCTATAGAAGTATTATACTTGTACAAGCATCACATGTGCACAACACGTGATCCACTAACTAAGCCTAACATTTATTTACAGAAGGACTAAACGATTGTAGTTTAGCTAACAGTAATACACTAAGCTATTGTAGCTTTGGAACTAATAGATGATTCTTCTTCTTCTTGACTCGTTTTTTTCTATTCCTTCTGCTTGCTTATCTGATATCCGATTTCTGTTTCCTCTACTATAATGTGTTGTGTTTGATTTTATTTTCCATTTAAAATTAGATTTTTTTTATCAAAAAAGAAAGAAAGAAAGAAGAAAAAGTGACATATGATGGACTTTAATTAAAGGAGCATAAAATAAAATAAATAGTGAGGGTAAAACAAAGAATATGACCAATCTAATCCCAACAATCAAAGAAAACATTGAAACTCCGATATATCATGTATTATATACAAAATAAATAAGTCAAAAAAAGATATGACTAAACATGTCAAAAAAAGAATATGACCAATCTAATCCCAACAATCAAAGAAAACATTGAAATTCCGATATATCGTGTACTATATACAAAATAAATAATAAGTACAATTATTAGCTTACATAAACACTATAACGTATAGTCTACATTGTAGACAAAAGAATTCTTTCCGAGTGGAAGTACTGTACAGGCCTTTTGCCAATGTACACTTTACATTGTATCGTTCATATAAACTAATAATTTTCCAACAAGTCTACAACTCAAAAGGAACTCATTTCCATTACATACATTATCTTCTTCTTGATAATCTCTCTCACAGCTTCACCGAAAACTACCTTCTCTTCATCCTCTCCATCAAAATCATCACCTACCAACAAATCATCTCCCACCAACAAATCACCATCACGTACTACCTTTCCAATTACCCCACTGACAGGCTTGATCAACACAAGTGCCACTTCTTTCATGGCATACCCCAATGCTGGTAACTCCATTACAGGCACATACCAGAGCTTCATGCACAACTTTGGTATTGGAGTCCTCTCCAACGAAGACTCTAATGTCCTCGGTGAGTTCATACTATTTCTAAGCTCAACAAGTTGTTCTTTCCCCATGCAAAGCTTCCCTCTCTTCCCTGCATCCGTAATAACTAATCTTTGAAGCGTAGGAAAGTTGGGTACAAATTGTTTCAACAAGTGATGCCTCACTGATGCAGATACTAAGCAAGATATTGTCCATACTATTCGTGACTTTAGCTCATCCTCAGCTAGAAATGATTGGAGCTCTTCTTCTTCCTCTACACGTTCATTTACATAGGTATAACTTGATGATGAAAGGTTTTCCCTACGAAAACATTTTGAGCTAAGGATTGTGCAGCTTTTGAGCTCTTCACCAAATTCAGCTTTCCACTTGAGCAATGAACTTCCACCATTAAATTCAATCTCACTCCCTAAGGAAGGAAGCTCCAAATGCAAAGATTTTAACCCATTGAAGTTTTTCAAAACTTCATTAGGTGAATAGTACAAGAAATGGTCAGAGTTGGAGTTTACGGCATGTGTACAAGTCATAATATGGTGAAGGACTTGCATAGGTTTGATGATTAACTTTCTGGCCAGAATCTTGAAAACCTTTCTGGACAAGCCACGCCTCCTTTTCTTGTTCTGGAAATGAGGAGGGAGAGTAACGAAAACGGTGTCTATTTGAGGTATGAGAGAAGCAAAGCGCTTGGAAACCAAGAGACATCGGGTTAAGGTCTTAGCATCAAGCGAATTGCTCAATATGAAGAGGAGAAGCGCGTCTGGAAGGCGATCAAAATGATCAACCTTCATTAGCATTTATTTGACTTCAGTTGAGATAAGCATTTTTTTTGGTTGAATCTTATAGTGCAAATAAATAGAGGAAGAAGTGGTTAGGATTGGAGAGAATACAATGGTTGTAAATGGTGTCCATGGTTTATTGGCTTGTGAAAAACAGGGGCCATTACGCTGTTTATTTGACCAGAGCCTATGAATTTGGACACAGTTTTAGTAAAGACCAATATTATAGAAAGGATGTTCCAGCAAGGCAACAACTTTATCCTATTTTTCTATTGAAAAGAGAAAAAAACAACAAAAAATAAAGAAAGAAAGAACCAAAAGAAGCAATAAACAACGAGGCATTCGGAAAACTTTGACGCTGCAAATAGTTAAGCTACCTGGCATGCTCATCCTAGGATACCAAATTAGAAGGTGGGATATTGGTGGCATACTCATCTCATTCTAGGATGCTGAGGACGGAAAATTAGGTGATATCGGGTTTAAACAGAATTACAACTCTTTTCACAACTATTACAACATGTATGCTGTGATTGGCATTAGTAAAAACTGGTGTCCATGGCAGACTTATTTAAGGAAAAATCTTGTTAGGCATTTGTTATTGCACACTTTATATACACTCTTTGAAATCTTATTTTCGGTCAAGATTATGGAGCTGTGAAATCATATTTTCACAATTTTAATTGAGACAATGTTTCGAAACACAATTTCTATCCACATGGCAGTGTGTGTATGGTGAGTGTGCAATAAGGAATGTGTGATAATCATTGCCCCTTACTTAAAAGTGATGATATTTTAATCGCAAATTAACACTTTAGCAAATTATATAAAAAAATATTATTAAAAAAAATGGTGTCAATTGATCTTAAAATGATGTAATGCATTGCATCATGAAAGAGGTGACGAAATGACTTTGAGAAGAAGAGGTGAAAACCCTACCCACGTTTCTGGTCTCTGGTCCAAGATTGGTTTCAAAGCCAACCTAAACTTCTCACTTTTTCTGATTTTGTTGCTTTGTTTCATGTACCCATTTTATTGAAAGTTTCTTTTATTATTTTTTTGCAAGCATGTCTTCTTATTTGTCAAGCATTAAGTTATCTTGACTAAAAAATTTTTTTTAATAAAACGAAGAGTCAAAAGCTCCCTCAGATATAACAAGAATGGTTCTCCTAAAGAGCAATGGTAGAACTAAGATTTTTAAATCAGGAGGAATACAAGATTAAAAGATAAAGTTGACAACAAAGTGGCTCTGGAAATGTTAATGGACACAAATAACAAAATAAATAAATAACAAAAAATTTTAATTCTCCATTAAGATAATATATTGATTGTATGTGTAAGGTACAAGGCAAGGTTATGGATCAAGACCCACGGAGTGCTTATTTAACTTAACAATAAAAAATTCATCCATAAAACTTTTTTCTTTTGAAAAGTTTAAACCTTCAATGAATTTGAATGTAACCAATACCATAAAAAAACTAGTTACATGACTTTTCATGATTAGGTGTTTGAGTTGCCTTCTTCTCCTATAAACAATGTGAAACACATGCGCACTCACACACAAAACAAAATGTCGTGCAGCAATTAGTCAAATTCCATTACTATGTTGTATGTCAATATATATGTAATGTCGTTGTCATAGGTGTAGTGGTGCCTGACATAGTGAAAATTAGACATTCTGTACTTGTGTGATAGAATTGATGGATTCCTAGACATATTTATTCTTTTAACTAGCTTCTAAGACATTATAGTTTTAAGCAAAGTGAGTTGATAATGAATGTCATGTTCAGGACCATAATAATAAAACACATGATTGGCCTCAGAAGATATTTCAGGACAACTAATTCAAGAAGCATTGAATTACATAGGGAATGTGGTGAGCCTCAAAACAGTGCAGGCAGAGGACATAATACAGTTTTTTACAAGAACAGCAGAAGGAAACCACAGGAGGAAAAGTAATTCACGCATTGAGGTGACTCAAATCCTGGAAGCGATGAGTGGAATGTTGTTCTGCAAGTACGCACAAGCAGCAGCAACTCCACTTCCTAGCTTAACCGGGTAGCCCACATCCTTGAGTAGCATCTCCACACCAGCAAGACAACCCAATAATTGCAACTGAACATAATGAAAATGGTTATCATACAGAATAAAATAGGGCAATTCACAAGGCAATGGAAAGCCAAGAAAGAAAATGCTTAGAAACATAGAAAGAATTTAGCATTAATTCACAAGGCAATGGAAAACCAAGAAAGAAAATGCTTTGACACATAGAAAGAAATTAGCATTTGGAATATTAGAAATTAATATTCAATACGGTTATAGTGACATTAGAGATATTATAAATTAACATACCTCATTCAAATTGCCAAGATGCCCTATTCTGAAAACCTTTCCAGCAACTTTGTTCAAGCCCAAACCTAAGCTTAAATTGTATCTCTGCCATCCCCTTTTAACAATTTCTGTACTATCAATATAGGGAGGAACAACAACTGCAGTCACTGTGTTACTGTGCCACTCTTCCTTTTGGGTGCAGTTCTTCAAGCCCCAAGCCTCCACAGCCAGCCTGCATTTAAAGTTATAATGGTCAGTCAAATCTATCGTTCATATATGTAAGAAATAAGATAACATATGGAACATGAACATCACAAGGTTCTTCTTTCAAATATTACATAGGATATTAGACTCATTTTTTTTACTTGGTAACAGACCTTATAAATAAGGAAAAACATGGCTCACCTTGTTGCATTGCCAAGACGGCTATGCCTTGCAATCACATTTTCAAGTCCTTCCTCAAAAATGAGATCCAGAGCAGCTCTCAGTCCATACAGCAGTTGAATGGAAGGGGTGTATGGCCAAAATGTTCCCATTTTGTAGAACTTCAAGTAATCTTTCCAGTCAAAGAAAACTCTAACTGATCTTGCAGTTTTAGATGCCTCTAGAGCTTTAGGGCTTGCACACACAATTCCCATCCCAGTGGGAAGAGAAAGAGCTTTCTGAGATCCAGTTAAAGCCACATCTACTCCCCATTCGTCCATACGAAAATCAAGAGCACATATGGATGACACACCATCAACAAGAAAGAGGGCTGGGTGCCTGTACTCATCTGAGATTTTGATAATAAACAGAAGAAACATTTTTTAAAAGGCAAACAGTAGAAAAAAATACAGAGGAAGAGAGTGTTGTCCATTGCAAAGGGATACATCACATCACTGATGAAAATATCTGAAGTGGAGTAAGAAAAAAAGTAGGAATTTTATGAGAATTTTTAGCATGATGTCTACATTTGCAGTGGCAAGTCAGTAACATATATTAGACATTAGGCAATATAAACAAGCATGTTACATTTTGTACAGATTCTGGGAATTTTTGATTTGTACATCATACACCATGTATGCCAAGCAAACTGTGGCCAATCTGTACATTTCTAAAACTTTTTTTGATTACAAATTATTGAGTAGGCAATAGCACTTTATGGCAGCCACTAATTTTGGAAGCTCAAGTATTTGACTTGCCACTGCGATTCAAATACTCCCATGAGACTGGCCCAAATTAAAAACTGATTATCAAATCAGCAAGCCACATGGATATCAGAACTCAGCTGCTTTCTCAGCAAAGATTGTCAATCCACAGTATAAGTTTAGAACGTCCAAGTTTGAGATAATAGCAAATCACAATGGCCAGCTATTTAGCCTTACTAATAGCATGAATGGAGAGAAGCATAATTTTAAAACAAGGGATCTGGTCAATTTTATTACTATAATACAGGCACACGTGTGGCGTGCACACACACACACAAGAAACTTCATAACAAATGAAGTACGTATATATGCGATGAGCAAAGAGAGGCTTTTAGTATCTGATGTTCAAATGATCTGAAAGAACTTAATGTATTTAATCATGTCCAATGTACGCCTACTCAAGCAAGTATTATCCACCAAAAGAATTTTCATAATTCACAGAAAAAAACAAATGTCAATCACCAAATGTGTTCCAAGAAACTCACCCAAAAAGAAAATGTGTTCTGAGAAAATCAAAGTCACAAGTGTACCACTGTAACTAGCAAATACTTTAATGGGTTTGTGTATTGAGCAATGACACCCACCAAGATAGAACATAAAAGTATTGAAGAATGATGGTTTGGTTCTCATTACGACTATCTTTACCTCCAAAATTCAGTAGATGATACACTTACCAAGGAGTTTTCTCACTTTAGACAAGTCGTTAGTAACCCCTGTTGCTGTCTCGTTGTGAACAATGCAAACTGCCTTTATACTGTGTGCCCTATCTGCTGCAAGTTTTGATGCCAGAATGTCTAGGTTAGCACCTTGGCCCCATTCACTTTCGACAACATCAACATTGAAGTTAAGGCGCTGCTGCTGATCAATCCAAAGCAGACTGAATTGACCAATGAGGAAAGATATAGTCCGATCTCCAGGAGATAATGTGTTAGTAAGTGCACTCTCCCATGCACCAGTACCTGAAACAGAACAACATTATTTAACACATAAATACATAATAGATACAAAAATAACCAAAATGCATCAAATTGTGCCTAATATTCCCAACCTAGTGTGGATGTTAAGCTTGGAAATAACAGAAACAAAATTTTATTTGTGGCATTACAAAATTACAGGTATGCTATTGGTATTTTAGAAATGTACCTAGCCATAAGCTCCATCCTTCATATTTAAAAGTCAGCTTTAAGATTGGTGACAGAAAATGAAAAGGATGAAAATCCTTGAAATTGCAAGAATAGTTGTCATTCATAATACCAAACTAAGCTCAATTGAAATGATACAAATAGATTTTTCTTCTTTTAAGAAACTGACACATTTTGATGCATTAGAAAAAAAGGAGCCAATCTGAACTTAAACCTTATGTTTATTAAGATTCAATGTAATTCAAATCTATAAAACAAAACCCCATATACGACTTAATGAAAAAAAAAATGCAGTGACCACAGTAATATCACAGTACCAGTGGTAGGGATCAGAAATGGGGTTCCAGTAGTAGTCTTGAAAATCTTCTTGACATCCTCAAGCAGAGTTTTTGTCAATGCTGGGATTGCTGGAGAGCGGTAATCCTCATTGTTTCTGTTCATGGCCCGAATGACAGGTTCCGGGATATTGACTGGCCCCGGAACAAAGAGATGGTTCCTTCCTGGTCCATAAAAATAGTCCATCTTTCCCCCCTTGAAATATCAGTATGGAATTGAATCCTAACAAATTTCTTGACACGTTTGAGTGCCAAAACACATCAACTGCAAAAACACATGAAAAAATTAATCTTGACTTATTTCCATTATCCATTTGTGCTAAGTCCTTGAAAGTACAATTCTGTTACTGCAAGTATAGGACTTTTGATGTCAAAACTCAGAATACCTCATCCATATTTATTTATATCTAAAAAATAAAGCTCAATACTTATTATCGTTAGGACAAAGTTTAGCTACAAAATTAGTTGTAGTCTTATGCTACAAACTTACTTAATATCTTTTTATTGGCAATAAATTTTGACAAATTTACCATTGGATTACATCTTCTTCTTATATACTCCATGTTTACAAAATTTCAAGAAAATTAAAGATCAATAGCTATGTTATTAATAAATTTTTTAAATTGCAAGTTTTTGTAATTTAAAATTATACACAAAATATAAGCTTATAGATCATATAGTAAATAAAATCTGATTAACGCAAAATTTAAAATGTGTATTAGGAGCGTAAAGAACATGCAATTCAATAGTTATATTTTCAAAATATGTTATAATATTTATTTTATTGAGTGAGTTTGTAACCTTAAGCTACAACCAATTTTGTAACTAAACTTTGTTCTTATTGTTAAGCTTATGTTGAGCCACATTAGCACTCACGTCATCTACCTATTTCCAACGTCAAAACTCAAAATACCTCATCTATATTTATATATATCTAAAAAATAAAGCATAATGCTTATTATTGCTAGGCTTCTATTGAGCCACATCCATAGTCACGCCATCCACCTATTTCCAACTCTCTATCTCTCTCTTATTTTTATTTCTTTTTCTTCTTATTAATTCTCAATTTATTGTTATTCCCCTCTCTCTTACCTTTTCATCTCCCTGTTACTATCTATACCTTAATATCATTCTTCCTCTATCCTTTTATCTTCCTTTATTTCTTGCTCTTCTTATTTTTATCCTCTTACTATAAATTTGCAACACAAAAATATTATTTCTCTCTCAATTTTTTTCATTTTTTGGTGAATTTTTATCTTGCATCTCTACTTTAGGTTGATTAATTTTCGTATTCTTTATAACTCTATTCTGGGTTGATGTGATTTAGTTTTGTGTTTTTTAGTTGTTATCGTTTTTCTTGAATTTCATAGATGTTATCCTATTGCATTATAAATATACTATATACAAATACAATGCTATTATATTACATTACATGATTTAGATAATTTGGTATTTATTACTATATCTTTAATTTTTACTCTTTTTTCTTCTCATATTATTTTCTATAAATTTGTTATCATCTCTCAAATTCTCTCCAAAAGAAATAATTACCCTCTCTCACTCAAGTTTTTATTCTTTCTTGTAACTTTACTTCAGGTTGACGAATTATTGTGTTTTTTTTATAATTCTAATTTGAGTTAATACATTTTGGTGTTGTGTTTTTTAGTTTCCCAGCACGAGTATCTCTCTTCCTATTATAGCTTTGGTTGGATTTTTTTTTTCCTTTGAGTTAACACTTAATTATTTTGGAAGTGATAATTTAAATTTATATCAAAACACTATTGGTTATGCATTTGAACGTGCAATTATTTGAGTAATATTAAAAAAGTTACATTTAGTCATTCAAAGACCCATATAGCATGTGTTTGCGTAGCACTGAAATTATTTCAATGCTGCGTTTTGCGTTTTTGGGGTCTTACTGCACTGTTCATGAAACCCACAAAAGCCATTCAAACACAAATTTCAATGTAAATTTTGATCCCACAGCACTATTTACATGTTTAAAAATTATTTTACTACAGTGTTTTCAGCAATAAATTTTCAATTTTCAGCAAATATGTGGTATCCAAACACACTCATAGTCAAATAGAGTACTAAGGAAAAAAACCCCACACACACAACGTGACAAAAAGTTGAATGTCATAACATTCGATTTTCTTTTTTTGACTTAAAACATTCGATTTTCTTGATAAGAAGTATTTTTGTACTATTTGAAAAAAGAGGTAAGAACAAAGGGGAACCTGACACGTGTGATTGTAGATAAAATGCTAAAATTTTATCCAATATTTCCACAAAAATATTCCCGGCCTTAAATAGGACTAAATTAATAAGACTGACCTTTCCTTTCTTTCTCTTAGACCATTTATTTCCTCTAAGTTATAAAGAAAAAATGGTGGTATTTTTTAAATAATAAGAAAAAAAAACCATAAATTGGACACACATGTGCTAGTAAATACAGACAAAAAGAAATTACTGCAATATTCTGTTACTCCATATCAGAGCAGCAAGAGATTCTTGTAATATTGTAAAGGCTTTGCTTTAATTTCCCTTCATTTATTCTCACTATTAATTAAGGTAATTAAATTCAACTAATTAAAGCCATAATTGGAAAGGAAAAATAAAAATGATTTTAAAATGTTATAGAATCACTCATCACCAACCTTTACAGCCAAAATTTACCTAAAATTTTAGGTTCAAAATCCAAGTAGGAGAGGACAATTTCCATAGAAATACAATATACAACAATACAATATGCCAAATATGATATATTCACTCCTCCATTTGCTTCTTCCACTACTTATTGGATAAGACAAATAAAAAAAATGACGTGGAGAAGTAAGAACAAATTTTTTTTTTTTTTTTTTTTTCTATTTTGTTTAGTTCATTAATCTCTTCTACTTAATTCTATTCTTATTTTCTTGTCAGAAGAAGCAAGACAAGATTGGTAGCAATAAAACCAGAGTCCAGACTGACTCAGCCACCAAATATAGCTGAACCAAGAAACAATCAGAACTAAGACCTACATACACTGACATGCATGTAACTATGTAAGGCTTGTGAGCACTGAAATATTATATAATAAACATAAGAAATTCTTACTAAGTTTTACCATATATATATGAAGATGGAAGAATAACCTGGAAGAGAATCTTCCTTCCCAGAATAGGGTCTGTGCTTGATTTGCTTTCTCTCAGTCCAACTTTTGCAGAGAGAACTCACAAATCTGAATTCTCAACCTTGACAAAGAGTAGCTTTTGGTTTTATAACGTAAGAGCGCGGGAGAGCCAATCAAAATGTTTTCTACGGGCCCCACCCATGCACAAACGTGGCAGATAAGAGCTAATGAATGAGTGATCATGAGATTAATTTGTAGTTTTGTACCATAATTTATTATTTTTTTCTTTTATATATTATTTTTTTTTATATTGAAAATTTTCATGTGCCCTTGTATTTTCATTTATTTTATATAATCCCATGCAATAATTACTAGTAGACTCATAGAGTGTGGAAATTATTGTTTTTAGAGACCTATTGAACTTAATTTTGGTCAAATGTTATTCCGTGGTATTGTTATTGAGTTAAAACAAAATTTAGGTACAGTAACTTAGGCGTTGTTCCTTAGGTTCTTATCTTAAAATTCAGTCATGTGACTACTTTATTAAAAAATACATTTTCATTTTATGAAAAAAAATTCACATGACAAAATCTTAAAAAGGGAACCTAAGGAACAGCACCTAAATATTGTGTCTAAGTCTTGTCCATTGACTTATTTCTGGTTGTTTTCTTATAATTTGTGTATTTATGATCATAATTTTAGCTACTGGAAATGGCATCAAATTGACGAATCAGATTATTGAATCCAGTCCAACTTGGCTTAATAGTCTTTTGGAAAGTGGAAGTCTGAGGTTGAGAAGGCCATGCAAAAGATAAAGTGATAATGTTCTGTCAACCACACCTGGTTTGTGGGAACCATGGCCACACAGCAATTTGTATTTATGCAGCTTCTTACTTCTTTTCTTAGCCCCTAATTTTGAGGCTGTTTGTGAAACTTAAAACTTGTGGGTTTAATTTTTAAACATGCGTGGCTGCGCGGGGTACGAATTTTGTCCTCTACTCCTTATCGCAGATATCTTAATTCTTTTTGGTTGTACTAGACACTAGTATGTTCATGACATGTATGGTTCAAATTTCTCATTGTAACTATAAAATATAGATTATAGAATAAAGCAATGTCAGAGGTTTTATGGTGTTTACAATAACAAGGTAGACCTCCCGTCTAAATGCAAAATTGTTTTGAACTTTTCTTTGATAAATAATCAAAAACTAATAAAGACAAAAGAAACTGAATACATCTGAATTACACAGATGAAGCAACTATTGAAATCCGAACTGTTATAAGAGTGTTACAGATCTACCCAGTTCAACTTCTAACATAAACAGTTTACAAATCAAAACTAATTCCTTTCTGCCGCAATAAACAAATTCCATACCATATGAATAGGAAACTGAATTTATCAATTCGACACACATTGCAAATCTTGTAATTCGAGTCTCCAAGTAAAACTTGCCCCCAAGACAGGAACTCTGTTCTTTGCTCTTGTTTTCCTAGAAATCTTTAACATCCATTGTTCAAAGTGCATGTCTAAGCCATATTTCAGCAAGAGAGATGAAAGGCAAAAACATAAACACGAACCAAGACATTATGATAGAATATGATGCAGCTTTGCCCCAAGACCTATAGTAGTGTATAGTGTATACATACACTGATATAGGTCTGGGTGCAAAGCTGCAACATCATATTCTAGCGAAAGCCGCTACAAAAGACGATTTGAAAAACTAACGAAAAAACATCATCCATGTCTAAGCCATATTTCAGCAAGAGAGATGAAAGGCAAAAACATAAACACGAACCAAGACATTATGATAGAATATGATGCAGCTTTGCCCCAAGACCTATAGTAGTGTATAGTGTATACATACACTGATATAGGTCTGGGTGCAAAGCTGCAACATCATATTCTAGCGAAAGCCGCTACAAAAGACGATTTGAAAAACTAACGAAAAAACATCATCCTTCTTATGGACAAATGGAAATAAAAAATGGCATGAACAAGTCATCCAAAATTTTTTGCAAAATTTGATAATGTACAATTTTCAAAGGCATATTACATATAACAGGCTCTTCTAATGTGTGTATATATTGAATTGGGTAAATCCTTTTTCTGATATTTTTTCACTATTTACGAGAACAAATTACTGAACTCTTCAAAAGAAGAAAAAAAATTGGCAGCAAGACTCCTCGAACCTCGGACAAAATAGAGCATTTTTGGCTCTCTTTTCATCAGCCAGCTTTGATGAACGGTGGATGCAATTCCCATTTGATGAATACTTTTCCCATTTGATGGATACTTCTGAGATCAGCCGCAGGATACCTAACAGGAATCCGGGCCACTTATTCCCTTGGGAGAAAAAAAATTCCAGGGAGAATATATAATGGCTGAAGCAGTTGTCACCAAGTGAGCATATGGCCATGATTCTCAAATCAGATGTGCTCCCCTCCCATAGAGAGCATGAAGACTACTTGATACCAGATGGAAAACCTTGCCTCGGAGGGAAACCAGTCTGACGCATCCTAAAAGGCTTCTCACCACCCAAATGTCTGTTGTCAGATGGTCCAGCCCCAAGAATCCCCAATGAATTTGGATCAGCTACCCGAGCACCATTACTCATAGGTCTTAGAGCTGGGGGCTGAACTTGGACATGATTATCAGTTTCTGCTCTTCTCCTTCGTTTCCAGGCTTCAAATTTCCCTGTATCAAGACCCTTGACAACTGGTTCTGACATTTGATAGTTACTCATATTTTTGAACCCTCTTTGCCTCTCAAATTGCCGAGGGAAAGGAGGAAAATAATTGGGGTCACCATCTTGGCCAATAGGACCATGTGTGGATCCATTAACATGGGAAGGGCCAACCGCTCCCTCCTCATCCTGCTCCTGTCTAAGTTTTGAGTAAATTTGATGAAGCCTCTCACCGGAGAGATTTGAAAAGGTAGAGACATAGTTCCAAAGTCGCATGGTCATCCCTGAGAATTGAATAACCACGTTGTAAACATCAGATTAAATTTGGAACAAAAGAGGAAAGATCATTAACAACTATAACATAAAAACAGAGTCATCTATTATTTGCAGGGAAAAAAAATTGGAAAATGGCACTGTACACTCACGAGGGCAAATGAGAATCACTTACAGACCCAAATTTAGATTGAAAAGCAACATAAATCAGTCACTAATATATGAAGGATAAAGAAACACTTACTATCTTGTTTATACGGCTCCTCCTCATGTTCTAAAACAATTTGATCTATCCTTCGGCCTAGAAGCTGCAAGTAATTCCGAATTTTTGAAAGCACCTGAAGAAGAAGATAATGAAACATAAAGTCAATAATAAAAAAATGACAAATGAAGAATGAAAAATTAAAACTAATATGTACCTTTTCCTTTGGGAGATCAGCACTAGTGGTCTGCAACCTCTGAAGACGTTTCAGGGTTTTTATTTCGTCAACCATGACATCTTCACACCATTCCATCCATTTCACTTCCTTAAACTGCTCATATACTTCTTCATTGTCCGACATTTCACCCTCCTCTTTTACTAAAGGTTCAAGTTTCATGGGTTTCAAAGGTCTTCCTTTGTTCATTTGAACATTGAGTTTGGGAGATCCAGGCTTTCCTTTCTTAGCCCGGCCACGAGAGATTGAGGTGCTCAGAAGATTTTCCCTCTCCTTCTTAGAAGTTTTACGACCCACTTTAGCATTTGCTTTCTTTCCAAGAACTGCAAGTTCCTGGCAACAGAAGTCCTAGTCATCAGCTCATGCAATTCATGAACCAAAATAATACTAAAGATTTGTTTGAATATTGTTTATTGCTGAAAACTAAAAACACTATAGCAAAATAATTTTTAAATGTGTGAACAGTACCATAGGACCCACTTTTGAAGTTATTTTAAAGAAAAAAAGGTACTTGCAGGTCCCGTAAACAATTCACAGGACCCACTATTTTAACGCAAATGCAGACGTGAGTTTGAATTTCAGCTGTATCCAAACTCACGCTAACATGAAGCAAAAAGTGATTTTTTTTTATTGGTAAGTTATACACATACCCAATGGGTCTTGAACCCACCTCACCCTCCGCCTAAAGCGTATTGGGGGAGGAGGTGCCAATTGAACACTTGAAAAAAAAGTGATGTTCATTCTATAATAAATATCAGCATATTTTACAGAAACGGGCACATTCAAGTTTGCATGAAATAAATAACAGCAAGATGATATGTGCAGCCACATACTTCAGGATTCCGATCTTATCGTTATGGATTTTGTTTTGATGTTGTGATAAACAGATTCTATTAGACTGAAGAAAAACCTCAAGTCTACAATACATAAGCAAAAGGTTCACCTAAAATATACATGCAGAAGAACAAACTCTACAAACTCTTCATGTATCTCTATATTGAGTATGAATTTTGAAAATCTAACCGTTATGCTTCATGCATGTAAAATTTCAAGAAAATAAAAGATCAATTGCTATCTCATCAAACAAATATTAAAATTTCAAATTTTTATGATCTAAAATTGTGAATAAAAAATAAGTTTATTAATCGAATAGTAAATAATATCCAATTTGAACAAAATTTAATATGCATGATAAGAACATAAGGAACATGAAATTCAACAATTAGATTTTCAAAATTCACACCAAAAAAAGAGATATATGAGAAGTTTAAAAAGTCTCTTCAAACTAGATTGGAAAGAAACTTTGTTCGGAGTAGTAGCATTCCAAATCAATCTATCGGTATGTCTTTGAAACGAAACTTCCCAACAAAATAACATATCAATAACCTTCAAAGATCACTCACTAATGCAGGGAAACAAGATTTTATTTTTTTTATTTTTTATTTTTTTTTATTTGGTTATTAATGTTGAAGGTTTTAAGGAATTTGATTAGATGTTTTCCATATTAGTAAAATCCCTAAAACCTATTTAACTGGCACTCCTGTAATGGTGTAAGGCAGTACAATTTGAATAAGAATTTTATGATGATTTAAGAATATATCTCCTAAGTGGTGATGCTAAACGCCCTTTAGGTGGTGATGCCTAGGGTTTGCAGGCATGTTCTAGGTAGGGAAGCTTAGGATTTGTTTTGTTGTTCCTTTTGTTCCTCTTTTATCTCCCATTTTATTCTTGTGTTCTGCATCACTCACTATACCCCAAATAAAGAGAACATGAACAACTGAAGCTCCCTAGCAATCTGATACTGGACTTGCATATACACGCCAATGCAGAATCATATTCCTTTTGATGAGATTATCCACAATTTAACACTTACCCCCCAACAGGGACACATTAAGCAAGAAAAGGATAATTTTATAAACACTTCTGATGTTCATACCCCTAATGCCAGAGCAGCATATTCACAATTGATGCTCAAAAAAGGAAATTTTATTGAAACTAGTGATGGTTATACGTTGAGCAAATATTGAAAGGAAAAGGCCAACAAATCTATAAACATGCTAAAGATTGCCTACCATTTCTAGAAGAGCATTAGCACGGTCTCTCAAATTTGGAGCACGTGGTAAAAAGGTTTCATGGTGTTGAAGTTCCACCGGAGCAATCTTCTTCATAAGGCCAAGCCTTTCATCTAACCTTATCTTTTCCCAATTGCCAAAACCATGGTAGTGTATTCCCAGAAGCAATCTTGCATCATCAACTATCAGAAACCAAAAAACATTCTTTGAAATCACGATATAATGGAAAGAAATGAAAAAATTAGTACAATGGGAGGAGAAACACATACTCTGATTCCAGCCACAACCTTTGGACCAGTTTGAAGGTTTGAGGTACATCAAAACCCGGAATTGGGCAATGGGATCTTCATAGCGACTAATGCGCTTCGCTAGGAGTTGCAGCTCTTGAACACGAGTGATAAGATCATTAGCCTTCACAGGAACACCAAAGAAATCCAACAAAGGCCCCTATCAATAATTACCATATAAATTTGTTAGGTTACAAGAGCAAACAAGACAAAAAGGATGCAAAGCATTCAAAACAAAAACAGAAACAAAAGAATAAGTCTAAGGCCAACCTTTGGGTCCAGGATTTCTACTTCAACTGCTTCTTTACATCCATCAATCAAAGCATCAAAGAGTTCAATCTGTGCTTCGGGTGGAGCTGCTCCAACTGCACCCCCAACCTCCTCAGCTATGAAGCTGATTTGGCTCTGATTTCCAAATTTCATGACCTAATTTTTTTAATGGTGGAAGAAATTTGACAATTAGAGCTTTGCAAAAACAGAGCAAAGAAATACAATTTCCAGCTATCACGTCCAAAGATTATAAATAACACACTCATTGCCATATGACTACAATCCTTGAACATCTAGCACAAATTATCATACTTAGCTACTACCCTAGCAAATTGTGATGCTGGATTGCCACTTCCAAATCTGATGCACTTTTGGTCCCAAAAGACTAAGGTTGGCAATCCACAAATTCCCTTAAATTACCTCCTTAATAAAGTTATACTAAAACTTCATAGATTATAAAGCTTGGGGCTAAGAGATGATAAAAATTATAATATGCATGTTTCACAGATTAGGAAGTGATGTCATAAGAACATATTCATTCGCTAACAAAGTGTAAGATGAAAATTTGAATCACAAGTAAACAGGCTGGCTGTGATGCACCAGATTGACATTGAATTAGTTGAGTGTGTTGAACCGCACATTGAGCATATACTGGGTTGGTCTGAGCTTTGTAAACAATTACAGAGAGCCTCAATTGTGATTAAAATAGTCCTTTTAGGGTATAGCGTAGATCTAACCAGTATTTTTCCTTGGTCATTACAAATGGTACCAGAGCCAACCTAGTAACACAGTGTGGGCTAGACCACAATACCCCACAACTTGGGCCCTAATGAGGAAGTCGAGAATTTAAATGGGGGAGATTGTAATGCCATAGATTTTTATTGAATTAGTTAAGTGTGAGTTGTGTGAGTGTGTGCTGAGTTGGGTATATACTGGGTTGATCTGAGCTTTATAAAAGACTACAATGAGCCTTAATTGTGACTAGATTAGTCTTTTTGAAGCACAATTCAGATGTGAAAAGTGCCTTTCCTTGAGTTGTTACACTGGCTGTGCCAAGATTGAAAGTGGCAATAAAAAAGACAACCCAACCCCCCCCCCCCCAAAAACAAACATTAAACTCAAACATAAACAAGACCCCCAAAGCAAAATTATTTAAAAGAGAGGTAGAAGAAGACTCAAAAGCTCCAAAGACATTTTCCCAAAAGATATAGCCATACTCATCAATAAGGTGGATAATATGAATATTTTTTTGTCCTCTTTCATTGTAATTACAACTAAATTTGCCACATGCACATTAACGAGTAACAAGAAGTGCCATTGGTAACTGAACTGATACACAGCATCTCATAAAACAAAACAGCTTCTGTAACTGAGTCAAACAAAAAAAGCTATGCTTTCGTGATCTGTTACACGCTAGTTCATTCAATATTCACAGTGAAAACATGCAAATGGTGCCCCCCCCTTCCCCCTCAATGTTCATGGCAAAAAGGTGCAGGAACGAAGAAAGCCAGTAAAAGAGAAAGGGAGTTGCTTACATTAAGTATATTAAAGAAAATGCATATTGGATATCCCAGACCAAAAATTGCAGAAAGTAACTTTATCATGTCACCCCATAATTCCACATGTAGCCAAGATCCCAAAAGCAATGACTTCCAAACAATAGGATGGACCCATCACCCAGGTATAGAATCTAAAAACTTCCAAATAAAAGGACCCATCACCACAATAATCTAACGTATATAAACTCCCAAGCAACCCCCTCCCTCACACACCCACCCCCCCCCCCCCAAAAAAAAAAATTTTAAATAAGTTTCATAATTAAAACGAAGTGAGCATGCAAGCTTAGTGTATATTCTCTCTTAAAATGAAACCAACCAGGTCTAAATTATTTACAGTAAAAAACAATTTAATATGGTATATAATCAACAGCCTTAACATCATAGGATAAAAAATTCGAAATTTATATAACAGCTCGATTTTTCAACAAATAAACAATGTAATGTTAGCTAGTACATCCAAATACAAACAACTGAATCAGGATGACCTACCAAAAAAGAAATAATGGACCCTCTGTAAATCAAGGAGGAAATTTAAATGGTAGATAAAACACAATCTTTTTTTATATATATATAAATCTCTATCATCATGTTACAAATAAAAATTGTATATATACTAATATTAAGGTGGCCAAACTATCAAGGGCATGATATGAACTTGCTCTAGACAATCCAAAATAAATTAAAATAAGGTGTAGTGAAACACAAGGCATAGAGTTTGTAAGAATATCAATAGAACTTTACCGCACGAGAAAAACGCAATGCATCTCTTTTAGACAAATTCCCATAAGACCATCTTCTCACTTGAAAAGTAGCTCCCTCGATCATTGGTACTGCTGGCACTGAATAATCAGCTCTACGTCGTTTCTGCAATCTCTCCTGAGGCTCAGATCCTTTCTTTTTCCTCTTATTACTCATCTCAGGTTGGTTAGCCTCTGCATAGCTTTTGGTATTTCTTGCAGCACGAGGAACTAGAGCATCCTGAAGGAGAACAAATGTCTAAATGATTAAGAGATTCCCAAAAATGAAGAAAGAACTCATAAGTGTAACAAGCAAAACTCAAAAAGGTTAGCACAGTCAAAGTACATACTTCAGCGTGGGCTACTGCTTCTGGCTTTATCCAACGACTCCAAAAGCTCCCATCATCTTCAGCACTACCGAAATTGGCAACCTGGATGTAAACAAATAAATATATAAAGGGTTCTAAAAATCATTAACGACTCTATGTCCGGATTTAAAAGCCTAGAGGAGGGAAGAGTTATTTAAATGAACCCACATATTGCTCCCAACCCCAAAACACTAGAAGAGGGAAAAGTTATTCAAATGAAGTATTCTTTGACATTACTACATTACACACACATTCAGTGCCTTGGAACTATGACCTAACCCTCCCCATCCTATCCTTATGAGGGAAGGAGGTACCATTTGAGCTAGAAGTCACTGGCTAACAAAAAAATGTCAAAGTTTCTAGAAGGAGAACGACAAAGATTTAGCCACCAAGAAAATGGTTTTATAATCTTGCCTTAAAAGCACTCAACAATTCATTCCCTTGCTCTCCACCAGGTTCCTTCTCTTCAACTTTCTCTGCTCTTTCAAGAATTTCATCAATATCCATGCTTAAAAGTTTCTTCTTGCTTTCTTCATCATTCTTGTCTTCCTTAAAAAGTTCCTCCGCTCCAAACCTTAAGATAGCCGATAGCTCATTCTGCAATCATGAAAAATACAAGATAAATCAATTCTGCCAAAGGACAAAAAGTACAGCAGTCACTACAAAGTAAAATTCCAAAAGCTGCATTAAGGCCCAGGAAAAAAGAACTGAGCTACAAATGGAAGCTTATATGCTCATGAACTTCTTGTGTTTCTGCTTCAAAGTTACCATGTAATCCAATGAAATTTCGATAATCTTATTGTAACAAATGTCCTTACTTTGTCAAAGAAGCTCCCTTTTTTCGATTCTTTCTTCTCCAATCTGCCCTCTGCGTTTAATTTTTGGATCACCAAATGGTCAAGAACCTATAGAGGACACATAACACAAGAACATGTAAAATTATTATCTCAAATTTCTGGGGAAAAAAGAAAAAAGATTCACGTAAAATGCATGAACATTGGTAAAGATTAAAATGTTTACACGCTCACAGACACTAACTAATGCATCTAAGAATAACTGGCAAAAAAGGAATTAAACAATTTAAAACGTTTTTGTTCAGTATACCATTTTTTTCTTGGCTCGCTCCAGGATATCTTCCTCAACACTTTTGCTTGTAACAAACCTGTAGATGTTAACAACTTCTTGTTGTCCAATTCTATGAGCTCTACTCATTGCCTGATGCAAAACAAACAATAATAGTAAACAACAAGACTGAACATATCCGCTATTTTTTTTATAAGTAAATAAGAAACTTTATCAAAATGAAGAAAGGCACATCCTAGTACACAAGATGCGTACTGGAGATGTTCAATTAAGACAGATTACAAGACTATAGAAACTCCAAGAAATTGAAACTCAAGTATCCTGGCGTTACAGCCATCAATCAAACAAAGACCATAAGACAACCATCTGAATGAACATGTCCACTATTAATCATGATCAAGAAGCATGAAACCCAATGACATAATCACAAGACAACAGAAAGAGAGATTTCATCCAGTACAAACCTGTAAGTCATTTTGGGGATTCCAGTCTGAATCAAATATTATGACTGTGTCAGCCGTTGCAAGGTTAATACCCAGGCCACCTGCCCGAGTTGAAAGAAGGAAGCAGAAATCATCACTCCCAGGAGCATTAAAATGATCCATTGCCTGCTGGCGTAACTCAGACTTTGTACTACCATCAAGCCTCTGAAACTGAAAACCTCTAAGTGACATATACTCTGCTAGTATATCCAGCATTCTGACCATCTACAATAAATCATGTAACCATGACTCAATCACTTTGATGCATGCAAAAACTCAATACTAGTTCACAATCTGATACAAGTCACACAACAATCATCAACACAATCATAACTCATTAACAATAAAACCCTTTTAAAATGTTAATTCTAAAACTATTCTCCGTCTCTTGTCAGAATCAAACCGCACTCCCTTCAAGAATCATACCCAAACAGTGACCTCTTATCATAAACCAGTGCACTACAGCACTCCCTTTAAGAGATCATACCCTAACAATCCATTTAATAAAAGTAGCTCTATCTGGCAGAAACAGCCACTTAACAACAGTATCATCAACTTGAGCTTGCTTTATTATGAAAGACAGCATTTTCATTCCCAACGCCAAAATACATATACGCAGAAACTGTGCTCCCATTCACAGATATTTACACCCCTAACCACATCAACGTGGAACAAATAAATGACACATTTTTGTTTAGTTTGATTGGTAGAAAATAAGTACCAAACAGAAACCAACATTGGTGCACATTTGCATGCAACTTGTTCAGCTCCCAATAAGTTCATCTAGAATCCATGATAACTGACTTATAAATCAGGTAAGCCAATTACTAGTCTCAAGACAAACTTCTAGTCAGGTAGGCAAATCACATGCCTTAGATGATACAGGGAATCTGCATAAGCCAATACGTCACTAATATACTAACAGAAAAATTACCTGATGATTGATCACTTCCAAAACATACTTCTGATACTTCCAAAATAGTTCAACTAAAATCTAAGTAGCTAAGAAACACCATATAGAGACATCCATGCACTACAGGTCAAGATAATTTATCCTGCTGACTAGCCTATCTACATGCAAAGATATGAAGACTCAACAAAACAAAACTACAAGGTAAAACAATAGACTATTCATAGCTTCTTGTAAGTTTTTTTTTTTTTTGATACTATAGCTTCTTGTAAATTCTTAAGCTACAAATTCAAAGCAATTATTCCGGAAAACAAACCTGGGAAAAAATCAGAACACGATGCTTTGTCTCATGTAATCTAACAAGTAGCTTATCAAGTATGACTAGCTTCCCACTGCTTAAGATAATTCTCTCCAGTTTGCTGCCATCATTTCTTGAGTCCCCACCATAACCATGGTCCGCACTTTCAAACAGGAAAGGATGATTACAGCATTTCTTCAACTCTACCACAATATTTAAAAGTGAAACCTGGAAAGGAGAGTATAAATATGTGCCGATTTTTAAATAGTTAACAAGCAAACAGGTATTACTGAACCAATTACAGATTCAGTCAGTTTTATACCACACAATGCATTCTTCCTTTTAATTACTAATGCTATAATATTATGACCGAGACCTTTTACGGGACATACATAGATGTTTCTTTTAATAATGATAAATGGTGTTCAAGCCTTAAAACCATATAAAGCTAAAATGTATAATAACCTGATTCCCACGAACTCCTTTGTTCAGGTCATGAAAATTACGTTCCAAAATCCACTTGTAGTACCTAGTTAAATGCAACCAGCACCAGGTGTGCAGATAGTGAATTCAGATGGCACGATTGGATGGGTAAAACTTCATTGCAAGCTAATAATAGCACTTACTGCTTCTGAAGAGGGGACATTTCAAGCCGAAGAATACGCTCAATTTTTGGAGGCAAAGACTTCTCTACATCCTTTATAACTCTTCGAAGAATATGGGGCCTCAATTCCGTATGAAGATTAGCAAGCTACAATAAAATAATCCATAAAAAATAATAATAATAATATGAATAAATATTTAAGGTCCAGACAAATTAATGTTTTTCAAATAAATTAAACACATATTGAGATACCACCGCACACCCTTAGTGCAATGGTCACTCCACAAGCATAAAGTGCTTGTAGGGTGTGGGGAGCAAAGGCCAGGGTTTAAGTCTCCAGGAGAGAAACTCACATACATATACATTTAAATTAGGCTAGAGTAGAATTTTTATCTTGTATCAAAAAAAAAATTGCATATTGAGATAAGCAAGTAATGTAAATGAACATGTGATGAAGAGTGTAAATTGCACCTCATTCTCATTGAATGAGCTGAGATTCTTGTAATTCTGAACAAAATCATCCTTACTCTTGAACTTCTCATGGTCAAGGAAGTGAAGCAAAGCCCTATAGCAAAAAAGGGTGGCAAATAAGCAAAACGATGAATAACATTGGCACCAATAATAGCAAATAACTGCTTCTTGCTTTCCTAAAATTTTGTTTACAGTCAAAAGCAATCTCATACTGGCTCACAGATTGTTACAAAAAAAAAATCAACAATTTCTTTTCTTTTCTTTTTTGTTGGTAAAAAATCAACAATATCACACTAATGAGATCAAGTTCCCCATTGTTTGGGGAGGTTAGAATATATAGAACAACAAAACGTTTATGCAATATTTATTATCCATGGAAAACACTTCATAGGATTTTAAGGAAGTAATGTGGTAGCCGGTAAGGTTGGATAAAAATAACCACGAACAAAAACCTAGAAGGCATTAAGGACAAAATAAAACAAAGCATTTGTTAGTGCAGAAAGCAATTGGAGAAGGTAAAACTCATGTTCTAATTTTTATTATGATAAACAAAAACTCATTTTCTAATCACAAAAGGCTAATATAACAAGCCAAGATTAAACCCCTGTGGTTTACATTCAGTACAGATGAACCTACAAGAACTGATTCTCATCTGAGTAGAAGATATGAGACGCAATAGGATCAAAAGTTTCAGAACACAGGGCTAAGCCAAAAAAAGGAAGCGTGAAATATTCTATGTCGAGGTGATAAGGAGAATGAGTCTTCCACCTAGTCACTAGGACATTTATATGCAATTGCCACCCCCCAACAGAAGAAAGAAAAAGAATGGGGTTTTAAACATAAAGAGATGCATCAGAATATGCTAAACTATAGTTGAAAAGTTATTTATTTGCCTCGCAATACATTTGTTATCAGCATTAGTGCATATTCAGCAAGAAGTTAAAAATTAAATAAACTAGCATGCATAAAATGCAATGCTCTTTCTAATATGAAGAGAAAATTCAATACCATAGTTCTTCCACACTGTTTTGTAAAGGAGTTCCAGTGATAAGCAACTTGTTCTTGGTGCTAAATTCCTGAACACAGCAGGCCAATCCAAAACCATCCAAATTAAATTAAAATGTAACTATATATGTCAATCATTCAAATTCATTGGAATATTTAGCATACCGAAAGGGTTGTGTACAATTGTGCCTCACTATTCTTTAACCTATGAGCTTCATCAACCATCAGATAATTCCATTTGATCTTCGAGAGAACAGCCTTATCCTTCAGAACTACTTCATATGTAGTCAATATGGCATTAAATTTTATATGCCGCCCAACTTTTTCATTGTAAAATTCATATTGCTGACAAACCTGCAATCACATAGCCAGACAAAAACAATTAACTATAAAAAATATGATGAGAATATCTAAACACAGGCCAAATATATAGTCCTTAATGCAGATATAAATCAGCTAAATACAAGAGGCATATAGCCTCCACCTTAAGCTTTCTCAATTATTTAAAGGAAAGAGAACAATCAGTAATTATGATCTGTCATTATCCCATCATGATGCAAAGTCCCATCAATTATAATATTAATGAT
Organism: Castanopsis chinensis; assembly: GCA_032878915.1. Lineage (NCBI taxonomy): Eukaryota > Viridiplantae > Streptophyta > Magnoliopsida > Fagales > Fagaceae > Castanopsis > Castanopsis chinensis. The sequence goes on along the minus strand of JAVQMG010000125.1, from coordinate 16,846,703 downwards.
TGCCAGGGAGATTTGACATTCAAATGCGCCATCAAGCAATACAACAATCGGAACCAAAATTTTGTCTTGCATTCAAGAATCAAACAACATATGACATAACATCCACTTCTTTTTTATAATCAGCCATTTTCCCGAGCTGATCTACCATTATTTTATCATGTGTCATTGGGGAAAGAAATTCACTAATTTTTTTAAAAGGTAGATAGTGGGGGACGGGGGAGGTGGGGTTCAAACCAGACACGAGACACCACAAAGGATGCCATGTTGAGCTATCACTTGAACCCCTTCAAAAAAGAATCACTAATTCCACAAAGCAAGACAGCTTGGGGAACAAACTTAAAATTATGGTCAAATATCAAACACTGCGCAAAAAGGCATGCCAAAATGTGTATCACTGTGCTGATATTGTAAGTCATATTATATATACCAATTACACAAGCAAGCTCTTATAGTACACTCATTAAACAACTCATCAACAAAAACCATTTTTTTTTTTTTTTTTTTGATAAGTATCAACATAAACCAACTTTATCATTTGAAAACTACAACTATCTTAATCTAGAAGGAATTTTAAGCAAAAAATGTCACCGCTAACAATCACAGATATAGCATGCCTATCAAAAACTTTTGCATCCTATCCTATTATATTCAAACATACATATCTAGAAGTATAACTAACCTCTCGGCTTGCGCGGGTACCAACATATACAATAACATTCATATCAGGAAGCCACTTTCTAAATTCTTTTGCCCAGTTTGACAACGTAGATAATGGTACAACAACAAGAAAAGGCCCATGGATTTGTTGAGCATTCTGTAAGAAAAAGACTTATTAACACGTAAAATGACTAATGACAGCAGAGTTCTATCATGTCATCAGCAAAATGAAGAGTAAGTTCACCTGTAAAAAACCAAGCATGGAAACTGACTGAACGGTTTTCCCAAGACCCATTTCATCAGCTAAGATTACATTTGTATCATTCCTCCAACTAGCACATGAAAGAGAAACCAATTAGAACACATAAAAGAGCAAACATATTCTAAAATAACCATTTTTCAGTTTAAAGAGAGGTGAAAAAAAAAAAAAAAAGAAGAAGCAAGCTTTAAACTATAGAGAACCAAAGCACACAGCCAGTGTACTAAGGAACCAGGAAAAAAAAAGGCAAAAAACTATAAACCAAAGAAAGTACAACTATCTAACAAATCCATCAAAGAATTAAAATTAAAAACACCCAAAGCATTTGTCCACTCTAGCAATGTCTGGAGAAAAAACAGCTTCATATCATGAGTAGCAAATTAGAGAACATATACCTGTTAACAAGAAAATTCAAACCCTCAAGCTGATAATCACGAAGCTTTCCTCCCTTCAACCATTCAGGCTGTTCATCAAGCTTCCTTAAGCTTGCTAAAAATTAAAAATTTAGATTAATTTATAATTTTTATGTCATTTGCATGATGCAAAATAGAAAGAAAAAAAAATCTACATACATAAAGAGAAAATTGAAAACTTATGGGACGATGAAGGGATGAAATAATACAACTTCAATTAAAAACTAAGGCTGTTACCAGAAACTGTTTGTAGCAGGAAAGAAAAACAAAATGTTAAATACTTCAACCTCCCCAAAATCTATTGAAAATACCAAGATAGAAACTATTATCAATATTTATTGTTTTTTTTTTTTTTTTTACGAGTAACAAAAGATTTTATTGAAAAATCAAAACCAAGTACACCAGGGCCGGGGGTGTACTCAGGGAGACTAAATAAACAAAAAGCCATTTTCCACAGCTCGTAAGCCATTGGAAAATGATTAAGAAGGTAGTCCACAAACTCCCCACACCTTTTACACATGCAGCACCAATCTAAAATGATAATACCTCTCTTCCGAAGATTTTCAAAGGATAATATCTTCCCTAGAGAAACAGCCCAAGGAAAGAAGGCCACCCAAGGAGGGACCTTCGATCATCACACCAATTTCCAAGGGAAAGATGTGCTATTACCAATTTATATTGATAAGACTATAAATGCCTGAAACACTTACTTACATTACAAAATTCCAAATAATATCAGTAACCTTTCCAATGGAAATCTAAATCCAACTTACAGAATAAGACAGCACTTGGGTAATACTTTAAGATGCATAAACAGTGCATAATTGTTTTAGAAAGTAGAAAATCATTTGGGACATCCCAAAAATGAAAAAAGGACAAAAAAGAATAAATAACACATACATACATATACGTATACATATATATATATATATATATATACATGTGTGTGTGTACAACTTATTAGCAGTTCACAGCAGCTACTTGTTAGAGTTCATGTGATGCAAGTTCCAAGGACCAAAAATACTTTTTTATTGGTAAGATACAACTTGAACCCACAACCTTACCTTCCACCTAATTCTTACAAGGGGGGAGGAGGAGCCATTTGGCAAGGACCAAAAAATACTAACCTTTGCTCTTCTTGCGCTGGAAGTCCACCATTTTCCCTTGTACAGCCATTGCAGCCTCACGAGCCTGCTCGCAAATATAAAACCACAAACTTTATTAAAACCCTTTGTGCATGGGTTCCTGTGCATTTGCTCTTATAGTAAACCGTAACAGATCAAACAAAGCTTAATGATTGATACTGACAAGAGAGCTGTGAGGAGCACTTATTTAGGAACAAAAAGGGGAAGAAATAAAGCAAAGAAAATATCAAGTCACAATATTTCAAAGCCCTAACTTCAATTCTGGTTGCCAAAGCATCAAACACAGACTAAAAGCTTGATACTATTCCATTTCTTTGTTAACGAGTGAACCACTGAATGGTCCATCCCCAAAAAAACACCTGAATCAATATGAACCCTACACATGCTATATTTAAACAAGCCATTGACACTGCTTATCTTTTAGAAAATCAGACAGCTGTAAATAGAAAGAAGGAATGTTTATGAGTGCCCTTAAAGAATTAAAAATGGACGCTCATAAGGTCCAAAAAATCAACAATAAAAGAAATTAAACAAAGGGAATGTAGGCATGCTCTTTCAAAATCATTGAAAATCAAAACCAAGAAGACAATTTAAAACACATAATACCTTGTACTCATCAATGGATTCTTGAGCAAATGCGATATCAACATCCTTCTCCCTGATACCATATATAAATTTAAATATAAGCATTCCAGTTCTAACTTTACAAACAAAAATGAACCCTTTTTTTTTATATGTAAAAAATGAACAAACCAGTGAGCAAAAGAAACAAACAAAAACCCCCAAAACGAGCACTACAATGCACCCATGAACCAAGATCGCATCCTCCATCCCATTCAGATGGGGAGAGAAGATGACATTTAAGCTAAAGCTCATTGGCCAAAGCAATGAAAAAGAGTATATAGTACAAACAAGTATCATTGCACAATATTCTTGTCCAGATTACCATGTTGCTTCAGCATAAGACAATCCTTGCCACTTAACTAAATACTCTGGTATGACATTGCCAGAACTATCTTTACTGATTCGGTCTGCAATAATTCTCTCCACCTGAAAAATGGATGTGGAAACCATTTATTAAAAAAAAAGTCAAATTTAAAACAAATTATTTGACAATAGAAAGGAAAGATTAAAAATAAATAAAAGCAGGAAAACAAACCTGACTATTTTGCTTGATGAGATCTAAGTCCATTTCCTTGCTCACATCATTTACCTCAATCTAACAGGTAAAACAGAACCAGAAAAGTAAAGGATAAATTACCTCACATGAAGGAAATGAATATACTGAATTTCTAGAGCACAGAACTTCATAGGAGAACGGAACTGTTATATAACTTCGAAAAAAGCATATCTGTAGTAAGTAATAATTCTTTTTTTTTTTTTTTTCTTTTTTTGACAATTCAATAGTTGGGGTGGTGGGATTTGAACCCAGGATGTGTGTCAGATGGAAACACCAGGAGATGCCAACCAGTTGACCAAAGGCTCTTGGCCTATAGTAAGTACCAATTCTCACCCACGCAGAGTCCATTATATAGAGAATTCATAAAGTAAATAGACAATAACACACCAAAAAGGTTTTATAGCTATGAACTCCCATATGGGTAGCTAAGTTCCTTAGTTTCACTATAAATGTATACTTAAAATAAGAATAATTAAAAAGCTGTGAACCATACATGTAAGCAAGCTAAAATTTATCGATCAATATCTGACATCAAAAAATAGCTAGGCCTCATTTACAAGAGTTACCAAGAGAGAGGAATAGAGAGACTTTATATGTCAGAATTCACATATTACCTAGCTATTAATCATAAGTCAAAAGCCAACACAGCAACACATTGCTGTTCAACCTTTTTTGTCCTTTCAAAAACTCAGACAGTGAAATCCAATATGTCACAAAATTAAAAGTCAACAATAATCCACAGACCAAAAATAGTGTAAATCGGTACATAGCAAAAAAAGGACAAAATACAGCTTGAACTCTAAAGACAGACATATTAATGACATTGCCAAAGAAACTTGTGTATGCCCATGTTGCTAGCATGACAAATTGTTTAGCATCTTGTTCTGAGGAAGCAAGTCAGTTCAGTGCCAATGTTCTATCCCATTTGATTATAGCTACAACTTTGGAACCGAATTCACATAAAAAGAAACAGAAAGTAGCAACTCAAAGCAAATTACCAAAATGTTCCTATAACATGTTCATGTGCGTACATGAGTAACATGACCTCACAAACATTTTGAGCAATTGTTTCTTTCCAGTTTGTGTGTCTCTGCTTGAAATTGTTTACAATCAAACTACCAAACATACTTCATAAATCTTGCTCTGCTATTAAAATAAAGGAGCATTAAAACTTAGAATATTACCTCTTCACGTGAGATTGCCTTCCTGTATCTAACATCCTCCATCACTTTTTTCGTGTAATTTAAAACTTTCTTAAAACCACTAAGCTGCAAACTCACATAGACAAAAAGCACAGAGCTGCAAATGTCAATAACAATTGACAACAAAATGCATAAAACTAATTACACCATTAGCACTTTACGCAGAACCAATAGGAAGAACAAAAGGCATACATTTTGTAGCTCAGAAAATGACTTCCACTGACAGTGCAAATGAGATTGGCCTTTCCATTTTATCAAGAATTCAATCTCATTCCAATCTGGTTCGGTATCGTACAAGTGGCTCCACAGAACAGGCTCCGTTGATCTGTTGTTCCTTAGAGCATCTTCAGCCGTGCCCTTTGGCTGATGCCACAGAACCTTCTCGATGCAGTCACCATCCTCTTCTTCAATTTCCTCCTAAAGATGTAATTTAGAATTTGGAACACCTTAGAATCTCATGCACAAAAACAAATTCATGAAATGATCCAAAAGAAACCATTGCACAGTAAGCTTTCTAAGAGAAATCCAATAAACAAACAGATATGAACAAATCAAAAGTAAACTATCATTAGATTGGAAGAGACCAGAGTATTCAATTAATAAACAACTATCATTAGATTGGAAGAGTCCAGAGTATTCAATTAATAAACAACACAACTCCACAAACAAGATCATAGACACATCACAGCTAGTGTAAGGTATTTCAGCTCCAAATAATTTATAACTTTTACCTTTGACTTTGCCCTGGGGTCTATGGAGCAGTGTTCCTAAGCATTTCACACTTCAAAATTTCATAGTTTAGCACACAAGCATGGAAAACTGATGCAGCCGTTGAAAATTAAATTTTTTTAAGCAAACATGCATGGAAATTAATTTGTTACTACTTCCCAAATTCACCTATTCAATGTTTGTTTTATAGGGCCCAGATGTGAAGTCCAATTGAAGTAAAAGTTGTGTGGTTTTAAAATTCTAGTTATATGTGTCCTAGGGTTGAAACAGTTTTAACTTGGATTTTAATTTAATAAGTTATGGTCAATTTTGTATTCAGGGGCAGAACTATAATTTCTGCAACCCTACAAATTAAAGTGATTTTGGTAATTTAGTTAAGTCTAGAATTTTCTAGAACATTCTATGTACCTTAACTTTTCTTTTCTTTGAGTCCAAGTTAGTCCTTTATTAGTTATTCCCGTATTAGGATTTTAGTTTAACCTAGGCAAACTAGGAGACCTACTACAACTAGTACAAGAAAGAGTATATTTATGTTCAATGTACTCGTGAATAAATGGAGTTCATTAATATTGAGGCACATTGGTGTTATAGCTCATTTTCTCCCTTCCTCTTCTCTCTTTTATTCTCCTTCTTATGATTTCTTCTTCTTCTCATGATCCTGTTCACAGGTACTGTTAATCCAAACCTAAACACTTTTCCTTCCTCCTTACAACCCCATGTCAAGCCCTTCCTCTGACCTATCAAAAGCATAGAGCCTCATGTCCCTTCTCTATCACAACACTACCCAAGATCTTAATTTCTTAACTTGCCACAGCCAAATTTGCCAATTTTTCCTACTTCAAAACCTAACCACAAAAGAGAGAAGAACACACAGACACATAAAGCTAAAAACATTGATTAGATTGAGCAGGTCAAAATATTTTAAAAGCTACACAAGATGGCTTCAAAGGGAATAATAGGCAACAATGCAAGTAGGCTTCCAGCCTAATTATTTCCAGACAGCAGAAGCCACAACTCAAAGATCAGCAGACTGCATAATAATTAAGGGGTACAAATTAATTACTTCTCATTACTTTTCTATTTTTTATTTTTCGGAAACAAGTTAGATCTGCACACCTGTGGTTTATCAATGTTTCATCCATTTGATAATCGCTAATAGCCAACCAAAAAAAAATTATTACTAAATTTCAGACAAGTAATTAATTTGGACCTCCAATCCATAAAATGCATATCCAACAACTATGCTCCGCTAGTTTCAGACATGTCTGCTTCTAAAAATGTAATTTTCAAGTTAGACTGTTAAACGGATACATACAGTGCTTATCAAACCCATATCAGCTGTATCCAGTGCATTCCCCATCAAACAGTTGTTTGTTAGTACACATTGCTTCCGATGTATCATGACTAAAAACCTACATCACATTTGCTAAAGAGACACCACCAATTTTTTGACAACTAGCTGAAACAAAAAAGTATTGGATCTCCCCAGCGGATCCAACACAGCATACTTTCCAAAAAAAATCTTTTTTTTTAATCATCACAAAGAAGCCAATATCCAGTGGACTACTCCACAATCCAACAGAAAGCTGATCAAACATGTCATCTCAAACCAAATGAAGAAACTATATATCTTGGAAAGACCAGGAGGAAATTCCTCTGATCTGAAGAACATTGGTAGCATTTGCCTTTTTTCCTAGACAATCAATCTAAGCAAAGGCTTCCTTTTCAAAAGCACTTTAAATTGCCAAATAATCAGAGAGGGAAAAGAGAAGCTACTATATTGGGCTTCAACAGAGTAGAAAGAAGGTAACTTTGCGAAATCAACTGGATGATCTAAACACCAGAAACTAGTCTTTTCACTTTCTTAAGCAAGCGGGTGGCAGAGAATTCACTTGACATAACCATCAGATATTCCACTTCAAAAAACCAATTTGCACATACAAAGCTCCTTGGATCTGTCTAAAACTTTTTTTTTAATAAGTAAGGATCTGTCTAAAACGTGCCTACCAATCCTGCCTTATTTCTTATCAATAATCTCAGCCTCTACTTTATAAAGTTGATAATGCCTTACTGATATGCTCCAGATAAATTCACCAGCATATATATATATATATATATATATCAATCAGAACAAACAAACCATATATCAATCAGAACAAAAAAAACCATCAGCATCGCCACTAATGGAAAAGGCGCTAACTAGGTAACACATTCTGATGTTTAATTTCAAAGGTAGATATAAAAATGTATATTAAATAAATAGCAAAAATAAGGTAAACATTTCACATTAAATAGTGCTTCGGCAACACCAATCTGTAATTCTTTTTTCCCCTCAATTTTATATCACAACGCGTTTCATCATAGAAATAATTTACAAAACATCCAAATTTTCTAGCAGTATTTCACTAACTGCTAGCCTAGTCCTCAGCAAAATTACAAAATAACTAGTTAAGTAGGTATTTTAATGTCATCCAAAGGAGAAAAAATATACAAGGTAAAAATAACAAAATGTGACAAAGCTATTTCACATTACTGAAACTCTAGTTAACAAAATTGCTAGTTCATTCCATCAATGTTGTGCAAAAAATTGAGACAATCTTTTTCTGCAAAAAAAGAATAACTTAAGCAGAAGCTCAAAAAGAAAATTTCCAACTGTCATAAGGAGAAATCATCCAGCAGCTACATTGCTTATATGATAACCCAAAACCCAGCCCTCCTCCAAAACCCCTAGGGGATAGAGAGGTAAAGACAAAACATAAAAGATTAAAAGACCTTATGAACAGCCCTCACATATCCTTTGCATGCTTAAAGAAGTATTTGGCTTTAATTAATATCACCAAAAAAAACTGGCTCACACCATGAAAGGGCCCTATAACAAGATCTCATTTTACTCCTAAAATGCAGATACAGCAAAATTTAAATCAAACACAAGTCAAAAGATATAAACAAAAGAGAAAATAATTATAGCTGTCAGGTGAATGCATGTATTTAACACTATAAGTAGACCACACCTTTTGACCCTTTTTCTTCTTCCCTTCATCAAGTTCCTCACTTTCTTCACTTTCAACATATGATACCTTTCGAACTGACCTACTAGAAGTACGGACCTCACTGTTTCGTCCAGATTTATTTGTTGACACACTGGACCGGCCACCATTTTTACGGAGATTTACACCTCTCCTTGTCATGCTTTTAAAAGCCTCATCACTGTCATTGTCAGAGTCCTCTGCTGAGGACTCTTCCTCTTCAAATGATGATTTCATTCTCCTTTGTCGACCAGATGCACGATATGATTTATGGTCTCTAGTCGACCTTATATTACGTCCAACTTTACCTTGTTGCCTACCCTTAGGTTTCTTTGCATAATAGGAATCATCTTCATCTGAACCTTCTATATCATCAACGCTGTCATCATCTTCATCAGAATCTTCACCATCCCAATCTTTATGCTGTATCATTAAATAGAACTTGATAAGTCCACAGACACAAAAGACAACTAAAAATACAGAATCTATATTAGTATCCACAACCAGCAGGAAACAAAATCAAAAACCAAATTTAAATTCCACATAACATAACCAACCCCCCCCCCCCAAAAAAAATATCCTAACAAAAAAAATCATAATAATTAATATGATTCGTTGATAATCAAGCAGGAAATATATCAATGTCGTTGACAAATGCAAGAATTCTTTTTTTATATTGAGAAGTTAAACAAACACCCAGCAGGCTTTGAAGGTCTCACTCTCCACAAGAGGATTAAGCTAGATCTCATTGGCAGCAATGCAAGAATCCTATCTTGTCAGACACAGACAAAAACATAAACATGTATAGTATCTGAATCTAGTCGAAAGGACATCATGTCTAGTATCCTAAACTGATTTTTGTTTGCAATGCTAATAGAACTTTTTTTTTTTTTTGGGATAAGTAAGAATGATATATAAACGAAAGGCTACTCTATGCAAGAAGAGCACAAAGCAAACCAGAAAACTACAAGAAGGAAAAAGGAAAACAGGGAAAATACAAAAAAAAGAAAACCAAACAACAAAATAATTACAAAAGAAGAAGAGAGCTCAAAAAAGAAGAGAGAAAATCACTAGTCGTGAGTCCCCAAGTCCGAGACCAATCAAAAAGAGTTCCACTGAGAGATGCAAGTAATGCAAATATCTGATCCCCGGAACTATCTAACTCCTCAAAAGTTAGTTGATTTTGCTCCTTCCAAAGACACCATAGAATGCACAACGGAACTAAATTCCAGAACAGAGAGGCATGCTTCCCTAACCAATTTCACCAGCCAAAAAACATATCTGCAATCAATCTAGGTATGACCCACAAGACTCCAAGAGTTCTAAAAGCAAAACTTCATAACCGATACGTCATCTCACAATGAAAAAGTAGGTGGTCCACCGTCTCCCCACAGTGTCGACATATAATGCACCAATCCACAAAATTCAAGCCCCTCAATCTTAGATTATCACCCGTTAGGATCTTATTCTAAGCTACACACCAAACAAAGAAAGAAACACGTCTAGGAGCCGTCACTTGCCATATACCTTTCCAAGGAAAGACAATTGAGGGAGAATTCCGCAACTTATTATAATAAGACCGTATGTCAAAATCCCCATTAGGCTTCAACTTCCATCTTAACCAATCTCCAACATCCATTGGAGGCGTATTGGCACCCAAGATACAAAGAAAATGCAGCCCTTCATCCATCTCCCAATCATAGAATTCCCGAACAAAATGAACATTCCAAATTCTTCTATTCTCCTCCCCTTGCCTAGCCAAAGAAGCTTCACACCCACACTAAGCAGGCATCGGTAAATCGCAAAATGCACTTATATAGGATATAGTATGACAGACCAGCAAAAATGAACAAACAAGATTATATTACAAATCCAGATCAAAATTTTTCATTTCCTTATTCATTGAATTTTCATTTGATTGCACTTCTCTCTTAGTACACCGCCAGTGTACACTAGGTTTGCTTTTTTTCTAATAAAATTTTTCATTCTTAACAACAAAAAAGTGTTTCCTTATTATTTATAACTTTCCACTTATATTTTCCAGCTCAAAGGGGAATATTTTCTAGAATAATGAAATCTACAAGGTTCTGTATATCAAAGTCCAAAAAATTTAATGAACCAGTTAACCTAAAGTTTGAGCGGCAAGGGTAAAGTAGGCACATTTTAATCTGGACAATTCTTAGACTTTCCTAATAAGTGTCATAAAAAATTCTGTTATAGGATTGAAAAATTAAAGAAAGACTTCTTATGGAGTGGCATGAGGGACGAGATAAACTCCATTTAGTGGGATGGGATACAGTGCGCACCCCTATTGCTAATGGTGGATTAGAGATAAAGAAGCTTACCACTATCAATAAAACCTTATTGGGGCAATGTTTATGGCAGTTTGGAATGGGGGTGACGCGGTTATTGATGTATGTGGTGGCCTTAAAATTTGGGGAAGAATAGGGGGATGGTACTCGAAGTTGGCTAGGGGCCAGTATGGTTGAGTGACCTTTGGAGGGGTATTTTTTTTTTTTTTTTGATAAGTAATGAAATTTTATTAAACAAAGAAAAACTGCCAACCCGAGTACATTGGGGATGTACTAAGGGGGCATAAAACCATAACCAAGATTACAACGATCAAGAAGAACAGGAAGGGAAGAACAAGAAAAATGACAAAAGACCACACTCCAATCAAGGAGAGTGTGTAAAAAAAAAGACTTAATCTCTAACACAGAGCGTTCACATCCTTCAAAGCTTCTAGAATTCCTTTCGCGCCAGATACACCAAATCAAGCAATGAGGCACAATTCTCCACAACTCTATATTTCTATGCCAACCAAACTTACCCTGCCAAGACTCAAACAACTCAATAACCTTCTGAGGCATAACCCAATGGATTCCAAACAAACAAAACACCAACGACCACAACTCACAAGCAATAGGGCAATGAAGAAGAAGATGATCCACTGACTCCCCACAAATCTTACACATATAGCACCAATCAAGAACTAGCACATGTCGTTTGCGAAGGTTATCAATAGTTAAAATCTTACCTAAGGAGGCAGACCATGAAAAGAAAGCAACCCTTGGAGGAACCTTCGATTTTCAAATCATCTTCCAAGGGAAGGATAAGAAGGTAGGAGGGGTAGAAAGAAAGATAGAAACCTCTAACCTCAAAACCTCTACTCCTTGCTACCTTCCAACACACCCAATCTTGACCCAATCCCCGAACCGTCGAAGAGTAGACCATATCCATAAACAGATCAAAGGATTCTTGCTCCCAATCTTGAGGAGGACAACGAAATTTAGCATCCCAATAAATCCTCCCACCAGACCAACACATAACCTCCGCAACTGAAGAATCCTTTGTTCTACTAATACAATAAAGCTCCGGAAAAGCCTCTTGGAGAGTACGGTCTCCACACCACACATGCTTCCAAAACTTCACTCGAGTACCATCCCCCACATCATACAGAAGTAGGTTAGAAAAACTCATCCAACCACTCCTAATATGTCTCCACAAACTAACACCATGAGCACTGGTCACCTTCTTCGTGCACCAACCACCCCAATCATTCCCATATTTCACCTCAATAACTCTCCTCCATAGAACCTCGGTCTCCATGCCATACCTCCATAACCATTTTCCTAACAAAGCAGAATTAAAACTCCTCAAACGTCTAATACCCAACCCTCCAACTTGCAGCGGCTTACAAACCTAAGCCCAACTGACTAAGTGAAATTTAAAGTCACCATTAATATCACTCCACAGAAAATCACGTTGCAACTTCTCCATACGATTTGCCACCTTCCCAAGTAAAGGCAGAAGGGAAAGGAAGTAAGTAGGTAAGGAGGAAAGAGTACTTTTAATAAGAATTACCTTGCCCCCCTTAGATAGATACAACCTCTTCCACCCTGCTAAACTCCTTTCCATCTTCTCCAAAATAGGATTCCTCCTTTGGAGGGGTATTCAGATGGGCTGGGAGATTTAAAGCCAGTATATTTGGGTATGGGAAATTCAGTAATTTTTTGGCATGATTGTTGGTGTGGTGACCAATCACTCAAAGTGGCTTTCCTGGTCTTGTATGAGAATGCTGTAAATAAAGAGGCTTTGGTGGAGTCCTTATTGATGAGACTGAGTATAGAGGCAGAGCTGGGATGTGAGGTTTCATCAAAATTTTATAGCCTGTTTGGTAGAGGTGTTTGAGTATTGTTATTCAAAATGATGTAAAAACTGTGATTTAAAAAGTGTTGTAAAAACACGTATTTAAAGTACTCATAAAGCAAAAAATGTGTTTGGTACTATATTTCTAATAACATCTTTTCAAAAATGAAAAAAAATAATTGTGTGTTTGGTACATGTGTTTTTTAAAATTTAAAAAAAAAAAAAAAAAAGTAATAACATGTAGTCTAATTAATGGGACCTACAATTTTTTACTTATTTACAAAAGTGTCATTAAGCAACGTTATTTGAAAACTGAAAACTAGTAAGAGGAGTTTTCTAAATTCAGTGTTTAAACACCCTAAAATGAGAAATGTAACTCAAACACTCCAATTAAAATCTCTTACCAAATGCATTGTTTTTTTTTTGGAGCCCATAGTTTTTAGTATTTAAACACTGAAAACTGTTGTTTGACTTACCTTACCAAACAAGCCCTTAATGATTGGGAGCTAGAGTCTGTGGCAGATTTACTTCATCTTATAGAGTCTCATACTCCTCTAACTGAGGGTGGTGACCAAGTGAGGTAAAAGTTAAAGACAAATAAAGATTTTGACATTTGTTCTTTTTATAATATTCTGAGGGGGTCTTCTTCTGTCTATTTCACTTGGAAGAGTTTTTGGAGTGTGAAGGGCGGCTTGGCAAAAGATACTCATTATTGATAGCCTAAGGAGGAGAGGATATACTACAGTGGATTGGTATTACATGTGCCAATGTAGTGAGTAGAAAGTGGACCATTGATCCATTGTAGGGAGGCTCGTCACTTATAAGTCTTTGTTTTCAGAACATTCAGAATATCCTGGGATTTACCAGATAGAGAGATTGATCTTCTGGCAGCCACCGCACGCGAGGGGGGGGGGGGGGGATCGGTTGGGGAAACATTTGTAGAATATTTGGAATTTGGCTCCACTACGTTTGTTGTGGAGCATTTAGAGGGAGCGTAATAATCATACGTTCAAGGATTAGAAGGGCTCAATCAAACAGCTTCTAGTCTTTTTTTGTAAGCACTTTTGTTTGATTGGTCTTGAGCTTGGAAATTTACATTTAGTGATTCCATTTCATTGTTTATAGATTCCCTTTCTTCTTGTACATAAAATCTAGTATCTTTGCAGTTTTTTTTTTTTGAACTCCTTCATGCCTTTTTCTGCATGTAATATTCTTTTTCAATAAAATTATTCTTATTAAAAAAAAAAAGTTTATGTTATCCTAAATGCTTGTATCAAATATAACGAAAAATCCGCATCCTAACAGATTTGGAAATTGATCATAGTCTACATCAGAATATTGATCTTTACATACCAAGTTGTAGTTGCAGAAGTCAGGTTATTAAACACACAGCACCTATGTGAGACCATACATTAATCATTATATAATAAAAGCATCAAAAGGTTCAAACAGAGCAGTAAGTGTCTTCCTCTAATAATACAGTCCACTAATCACAATATCCCTCTCCTAACAACTTCTTTTCTAACCGGAAGTATAAATTTAAACCAGACACTGCAAGCCCAAACAATAATGAACACGTAAATGTAAGTCTTGATGGATGCATAAAACAATTAAAAATAGTAACAAATTGAACATGACCTCAACAGTATCCCAACAACTAGATGTGTCTTAAGTGCAGGCACCAGCTGCTCAGCATAACCCACATGAATAAAAGTTTTAGCATATTGACCTAAAAAGGATATATCCCACAATCAATTACATGCTTAGACCAACTCCTGAAATATTAACAATTTTGACTTGTTATATTATACCAATACTACTACATATGTTACTACAACAAAGACAGAGCCTTAGTCCCAGTACCAGAGACTAGAATGTAAAAACCACTTTGACTAAATAAATTATGACAGCTTACAAGGTTCCCTCAGAATTGTACCAGAACGAACCAAACTTTAAACAATTTTTTTCTCAATTCGATCCAATAGAAGTAACTGCTAGCAGGGAAAATTTTTTACTAGAGCAAAAACCTGCTATATTCACTTCTTTTTTTATAACTCAATAGTTGGGGATGGGAGTCTCAAAACCAGCTATATTCACAGATGTTAAACCATATGAACTAAAGGAAGGACTACATGGAAAAACGGTAAGGGGACATCATCATGCCTTGTCAGTTTGTTAATTTTCAATAAGTAAAATGTCAGATCTAATACCACATTCCTCCAAATAAAAAAAAATGCATTATAATGAACCAATACTTATAGCAACTACGACAATGCAATTATATTAAAATAACCTTGTTCCCTGTGCGACCAATTGTGACACCAGAATCGGGTTCAAAGTCTGCATCATCAGGGTCATCCTCTGCATGCAAAAAACAACATAAATTTAGTGTCAACTCCCTGAGTGAATAGTGACACCACAGCAATAATCAATTAGACAAAGCAACAATGTAAAACAAATTACCATCTGCCTCATCCTCTTCATCATAATCAGCATCATCATGATTGTCGTCATCATCTGCATCATTGTCGTTCAATGCTCTAGAATTCCTTTTCATATGGCTACTAATAGCAACAGGCTTTGATTGTGGCCTAGAATTCGGCCCAATGGAATGATGAAACCCTCTATAGTGCATTGAGTCACTCTGCTCTTCCCCATCCTGCTCATAGTATTCATCAGATAACATCTCATCTGCAGGGACATCGGAGTGGACCTTGTGACCCTTGCCCACTTCCTTTTGCCTATCATCATCTTCTGACTCTAATCTATCTTCCCTGCCATCTGATGAATTGTCTTCCAACCCTTCTGCATTTCTATACTCAGACCCACTTTTAGAATCCTGCCCAGAATCAGAGCCACCCCGAGTCATAGGTTGGCAGTCCTTCCAAAAGGTTGAACCCCATTTTCCTGCCATAGCCATTCTCCTTGAAGTTGGTTGAAAACTGGACGTTCTCGCATTTACACCATTAACAGCTTCCTCATTTTGCAGCCTATCAGCACCAACCGCTTCAGCTTCACTTTGATACTGCACATCCAGGTTTATATCAAATTCTCTATCACTCGAAGTTGCATCAACATCCCCATTCCCTACCGAGCTCCTCATCCTGTCTTCACTCTGTTCCTGCCCTTTTTCTTCCAGAACACTGTGTGAAACTGTTTCATTAGTATAGTTCCTAAAAAAGGCCATCCTTTCACATGGACCCTCTATGTAGCATATTTAACTCAATCTCCACCTTACTATAAAGAGTAAGATTTCAAATAAAGAAAGCTTCGAGTAAACACCTAGTGCCTCAGTTTTTGTCCCCAAAAATCTCCCGAAAAGGCCTGAGTAACAAGCAAGCATGCAAAGGCTAGTCAGTAGAATCCCCAGACACTCTTAAGAACCCGAATAAACAAAATGAATATTTCAACCATTAATCACTCCAAAACTTACAAATTACAGTAGAATGTAGGTCAAAACCAAATAACAAAGAGAGCATGTATTCAAAAAACGAACACCTGAATCTCACAACTTCTCAGGAATCCCACAGGAATCCCAAATAATGATTTATCTCAATAAAGTTGACTCAATTTTCTCAGAAACCAAACACTGAATACTTGTCCCCAAGTGTAACCTTAGCTCGAAGAACAATTCGAACTAAATAACACGAAAACAACATTCTCCCATCAAATTCAAACCCTAAAGTAAAACACAGAATCAATAAAAACTGTCCAAAAACAGTTCAAATGAGGGACACCGAACACACTCCAATTTCGAACTCATTGCAATCGCAATATTCATCAAAACCCGATCCAAACTATCGAAAAACTCACGAATGCAAAGAAAAACAAACCAAGGGAGCGAAAACGAATCAAACGGAACAAAGCAATAGATCGAATACCAAATTCTCAAAATCCAACGAAATTAACCGCTAAAACCCCTTTTCAAAAAAAAAAAAAACCACAAACCCTAACGAACACAAACCACAATACCCTAAATCGAAACCCTAATTTTCAAAACCCGAAACGAATCGAACCCGAAAAACATAGAATCCGATATGATCGAAAAACCACAACACAAAGCTAACCTTTAATTTTTTTTTTAATTTTTTTTTTTTCTACACGAGCTTAACTATAAACAAACAATACAGGTTTATAAGAAAGATTGAAAGAAGGTGCGCAGGTTAACAATCGTGCGCACCTCGTTTAACTTAGAAGAACTCGCCGGGTCACCGAATCGCCGGCGAAGGAAATAAACGGAAAATGAGAAAATCCGAATTCGTTTTTTTGTTCCCGGGTTCGGGGCGGGTTTTGAGATTCGTCGACGGCTGAGATGCGCCGAAGAGGTCGGAATTAACGATTGGATTTAAAAAAGAAAATTAGGGGTTTTAATTTTTTTTTTGTTTTGTTTTGTTTTGTTTGGATTAATCGTCGACGATGACGATGGTGTGCCAGAGATAGAGAGAAAAATAATTTTGTAGAGAGAGAAAGTAATTTTTTTAGAGAGATAGAGAGAAATAGGGTATTTGGGGAAAAAATTTTAGAGTGTGGGTAAAGGGTTAAGGGGTGGAGTGTATTTGATTTTTTCTCTGGAGAAACGTGTTTATAGTGGTTTTCTCTCTCTAAATTTTTTTCCCTATCTCTTACATTTTTTTTAACTTTCTTTTTTCCCTTTTTTCTTTTATTTATTTTTTGTAATAACAAAATGAAAAATGTAACTCCTTTTTACTCTTTTTTTTATCTTTAAAATGCTTTAAAAATTTTATCCAAAAATAAATGATAAAATGTAAAACTGACCCTCTAACTTAGAGAATTAAAATAAATTTTAGTCAAATTTAAAAAGTACAAATTTTGTTTTGACATTTTGTTTTGGCTAAAATGCAAAACTGACCCTTTAACTTTCATTTCAGTCCTCCAACTTTGTTTTTATTCATTTTAGCCCTCTAACTTGAGTCAATTAAGGCTTTTCCATCAATTTTTGTTATATGTTATGATTAATTTTTCAATTTTATAAATTTTTTTTCAAATTTTTTAAATTAAAAAAATTCAATTAATGATTAAAAAATATTTTCTAGATTTTTATTTTTCAAAATATTTTAACAAAAGTTAACGAAAATGCCTTAATTGAATAAATCTGAAACTTGAAGGACTAAAATTAACAAAAGTAAAGTTAGAAAACTAAAATGAAATCTAAAGAAAGTTAGAGGGCCAGTTTTGCATTTTAACCAAAACAAAATGTCAAAACAAAAATTGTACTCTCTAAATTTGACTAAAATTCATTTTAATTCTTTATCTTCAATTTCATTCAATTTAATCCTTTAAACTTTAAATTTATTTAATTCAAATCTTTCTTCCAATTCTGTTAATTAACTAATGGAAAAAAAATCACATTAAATATTTTTATTAACTTTTTTCATGCGATAAAAATATTTGCTGAATGAAAATTTTTTAACAAAAGTAAACTAGATGCTTAAATTTAATAGATTTGAAAATTATTGAACTTAATTGAACAAAAATAAAATTTTTATTTTTAAAAAAATAAAATTATTTTTCGAGTTATGCTATAAACACAACAAATTGTTATAACATTTTAACAACAAATGAGGTCAAAATAAAGTATAATGACTTACCTAAATTAAAAATAAAGGTGTTATAAAAATATAGTAAAAATTTATCATCTCAAATAAAATTTTTCTTCTTATTTCTGGTTAAAAACAAGTTTTTTTTTTTTTTTGAAGTGAAAAAAGGTATTTTTAATTTTAACTCTATGGGCCGAATTTAATTTGCTAAAGTTAGGTTTTTGAAACGTTGTAAGATGGCCAACTGGGTGGGGCCATGTGGCGGTGAGGTGAGCGTCGAGGGTATCCAAGTGAGGATACCAACAAGGGTTTCCATTGTGGGGAGCACATATTTGGATTACTCCCATTAGAAAGAAAGAAAGGGTAAATTTGAAAATGTGACTGTAACGCTTCTTGTAGCCTCTTTTTCTACATACAGTGCTGTTTATGTATAAGCAGTAATTCTTCTTTTGAATTTGAAGTCTGTTTTCTACAGATTACCCAAAAAAACAAAATAGTCTGTTTTCTACATATAGCATAGAGGGTTGTATGGGCAGTAGATAGTAACAATTGGGAGGCCTTGGAACTAGGGCCAGTTCCATGATTTTCACACTACGTTACAGTATATTTATCAGAGTGAAGGGAAATGAATGCAATGAATGAAATTATTATGGAATATTTGGGCTGTTTGGTTTAAAGGTGTCTTAGGGACAGTTTGGATGGCATTTTTTGATCACTCAATTTTCGTCACTCAATTTTCATCACTCATCACTTTAAAATACCACACCTGTTTGGCACCATCACTCAATATTTTTCACACTATTTGTGAGTCGCATACCTGTCAATCTGTGCAGCTTTTTCTCTTCTTCTTTTTTTTTTTTTTTTTCAATACCCAAATCACCCGAACCCAGTGAAAAAAAAAAAAAAAAAAACCAGAAGTGAAGACCGAACCCAATTGAAAAAAAAATCCCAAAAGTGAAGACCGAACCCAGTGAAAAAAAAAAAAAAAAAAAAAAAAAAAAAAAACTAAAGTGAAGACTGAACCCAAAAAAAAAAAAAAAAAAACTGAAGTGAAAACCAAACCCAGAAAGGAAAAAAAAAAGTCAGCTAGTCAAAAGTTGCGGTTGTGGGTCCCCCATGTGTGTTTAATTACAAAAGAGTTGGGTTCAAGTTACACCTGGTGTAACTCTAAGTAATGTTACACCACTCAATAACTTGTTATTGAATTAATATTTTGAAAATCCAACCATTAAATTACATGTTCTATATGTTCTTAACATACATGCCAATTTTCATATCAATTGGATGCTATTTACCATTTAATCCATAAACTCATATTTTATGCATTATTTTAAACTACAAAAATTTAAATTTTAACAATTGATTGATGACATGGATATTAATTTTTGATCACCTAGAAATTTTGCAAGTATAAAGAATATACAAAGATAATGTAATCTAACGGTGGATTTGTCAATATTCGCATCCAATTAAAAAATATTGAGAGGTGTAACATTGCTTAGAGTTACACCAAGTGTAACTTGAACTCAACCCATTACAAAAGAGTTGGGTTCAAGTTACACCTGGTGTAACTTTAAGCAATGTTACACCACTCAATAACTTGTTATTGAATTAATATTTTGAAAATCCAACCGTTAAATTACATGTTCTACATGTTCTATATGTTCTTAACATGCATGCCAATTTTCATATCAATTGGATGCTATTTACCATTTAATCCATAAACTCATATTTTATGCATTATTTTAAATTACAAAAATTTGAATTTTAACAATTGATTGATGACATGGATATTAATTTTTGATCACCTTGAAATTTTTCAAGTATAAAGAATATACAAAGATAATGTAATCTAACGGTGGAAATAGAGTTATGAGTTATGAGTTATGGAAACTGAAAACAGTCAAAATGTGTTTTCAGTTTCCATAACTCAAAAATCAGAAAATTGAGTGATGGAAGCAGAGTTATGGTGCTTCCAAACGAACTTCTTACTATGAGTCCCACCATTTTTGGGTTATGAGTTATGAAAACAGAGTTATAAGTTATGGAAATTGATGATCCAAACAGCCCCTTAGTTTTCATATCTCAGTCTTCAAGACTCATAACTCAAATTCAAAACTCATAACTCTCTACTCAATCATCACCTTCACTCAAAAATTGCAAAACACTTGTTTGGATACATAACTCAGTTACATATCTCCACAACTTTTTGCTAAAACCGTAGACCTTACCCACTGACACTGTCCAGTGTTGTTACTGTTGCTACCCACGTCTCTCCATCTCTATCTCTCTATCTTCTCCCTCCCTTCAACCCACAGCCACTCATCGGCGCCATCAACCACTACCAATCCACCACCACTAACCCAGCCACTAGCCACCATCAACCACTACAAACCAATCCACCACCACAAACCCATCAATTATCAACAAAACCCATTCATTAACAAAACCTAGCAACCATCAACAAAACCCATTTATCAATCATCGACAAAATCAAAACCCATTCATCAAAATAAAAATAAAACCCATCAGCAGAACCAATTCATCAACTATCGACAAAAGCAAAACCCATTCATCAAAATAAAAATAAAACCCAACACCGACAACAAAATCACGGCGACAAAACCAAAACCCAGCACCAGCGATCATGGTCTTAGTGTTCCGAGACTCTCGCTTCGATGTTGGTGGCGAAACTGGGCTGAACCAGCACCAGCGATCATGGTCTTGCTGTTTTGAGGCTCTCGCTTCGATTGTGGGGGCGAAACTGGGCTGAACTAGCACCGGCTATCATGGTCTCGTGGTTTTCCTTTTCCGGGTCATTGACTGATGGTGATGGAACTGGGCTGAACCAGAAAAAGGAAGAAAGAGAGAACTATACAAAGATTCAAGAGAAAGGAAGGAAGAAAGAAAAAACAGAGAGAGAGAGAGAGAGAGAGAGAGAGAGAGAAGAGAGAGAGAGAGAGAGAGAAACCGGAAAAAGAGAGAAAAAGAAAAAAGTGGGAGAAGAAAGAGAGAGGGGTAATGCCCATCAACATCTGGGCCCCATAGAGGTAAAAAAATTACAATATTGCCACAGAATTATGTAACTCAAAAACTAAAAACACCAATTTGGTGTTTTCAGTTTTCATCACTCAAACTCAAAATTTTTTTGTTTGAGTGATGAAAACAAGATTAGGAAATCAAGCTAAATAAAAAAAATTGATAACTCAATTATGAGTTTTGGATCATATCACTCAAAACACCTCTAAACCAAACAAGCTCTCAATTTCATTCATTTATTTGAGAGTTTTAGCAAAAGAAATTAAAATGTTATTTTTATTTTTGAGAGTGAGGAAATGAAATGAATAAGAAGAAACAAACACTCATTTTTTTCTATTTTCATTTTTCCCACAAAAATCTGAAATTTTATTTCCCCCCAAAATTTGGAGGAATCAGAATGAATGGAATAGACTTAATGAAAATTTAAAGAATGGAATGGTATCTTGGTCTGATGATAAAAAATAATCATTAAGAAGCACACGTCATATGTTTAAATTCTACCTTATTTATAAATAAATAAAGATTTAATTAAATTTTCACTAATAAAACTCAAAAAATAATTATGTATATATTTAGTCCTTTATTTTTAAATAGGGGTATAATAGTAATATTTTTATAAAATAATTTTGTTCAATTCTTTCTAATTTTATTTTCAAATAATATGAACAAAGTTTAACTACAAAATTAGTCGTGGCCTAAGTTTACAACATTACTCAATATCTTTTTATTGGAATTGAATTTTGACAAATCCACTATTAGATTATATTTTCTTCCTATATATTCTATACTTACAAAATTTTTATAAAATTAAAACTGTTTAAATTACAAGTTTTTGTTATTTAAGATTATATATAAAATATAAACTCATAGATCATATCTATATCTATATATAATAATAGATAAAGCAGATAAAAAATCCAATTAAATTTCAAATTGGAAGTCAATTAAAGTCTAATTTTGAGCCACGTGCCTCATCTAATCTAAATTTTAGAATTTCGTGCCAAGTGAGTTAATTTAGTGTAAAAATTGAATTTCAATTAGAATTTAACTTTGCGTCACGTGTCTCATTTAATCTAAAATTTTAAAATTTTCTACAAAATTAGTTAATTTAGTATATAAAACGATGAGTCCAATATAATAAACTATAAAAAAACATAATCATATAACTAAAAGAAAAATGAAATTTATAAGTCACCTACATATATATATATATATATTAATAAGTAAAACTTAGAGAAAATTGAATTAAAATTTGAAATTATAATCCAATTTTGCACCATGTGTCTAAATTTATGTAGAAACTATACCATAATTATTCACTTAAACTTGTGCCATGTGCTTACTTAAAATTTTTAATTTTTGTGTCAAGTGATTTAATGAGTCCAAAATACTAAAAATCTAATATTAATGAATTATAAAATAAATAAATAAAACTCACATATACTCAATAAAAATCACCACATGTTTCTCAAAAAATAAATAAAATAAAGATCATTACATAACAAAAATCACTACGTGTTATATCTTATTAATAATTAGAAAGGAATTATCATAAGTAATATTACATTTATGTAAAAATTTTAATATGTAACTAATCACGCTTACTTTAAAAATATAATTTAACTTGTAAGATCACAATTTACACCCAAACCCAACAGCAAAAAGGAGATAGGTCCAAAACACCCAATACAATGAAATTTGTAGAGAGTGAGTTTGAAATCTAGGTTCTAGTATTATTGGATAACAAAAATGATAGGTTAGATTACAACATAACACACAATGAACTGTTTATACGATAGAATTTATCCTCGAGCACAAGTCGAGGATAATTTGTATTATCTATCCCTCTTTTAAAGATAGATTACAATTA
Source organism: Castanopsis chinensis (assembly GCA_032878915.1). Classification (NCBI taxonomy): domain Eukaryota; kingdom Viridiplantae; phylum Streptophyta; class Magnoliopsida; order Fagales; family Fagaceae; genus Castanopsis; species Castanopsis chinensis. The sequence goes on along the minus strand of JAVQMG010000125.1, from coordinate 16,823,476 downwards.
TGGATGATGATGTATACAGTGTTTTCTCTCTTTTTTTCTTCGATCCTCCATTTTGAAGGCCTGTCTTTTCATTTTATATCATCCTACTCCTTCTTCCAATTTTTCACGTATGGATCAGATCACCGATCTAGATACTTGTCCCATCATCCCCTTCTTGAAATTTTCAGATAATAGATGTAAGGCCAATCATCATTGTCCAAATATCATTTCATCATTAATGCAACCAGAGACTTAGGTACAGAGCATTTAATGTGATGGTAGCAGCTTTCTCTAAGATATTTCCCATCTGTTCTTCCTATTTGTGCTTTTGTAAAACATATTTTCATCCACAAGACCTTCTAGAATATCATTCTAGTCAACATGGCGTATCAACTGATCTTCACTCCACTTAGCTGAGGAGATATCCCTCCTCAGACTATTTCTACTAACCTCTTTCTCAATAGTTTGCTCGTAGGCCTTTAAGTTTGATATCATTATTACTATTAAACCGTCCTCGGACAAGTAATTATCTTCGGATCAGGCCCAAGGCCCAAGAACATGCCTTGGACCTTTTGTCCTCACATGACTAATTATCTATATTTTATGATAAAAAATTGTGTTTAATTACATATACATATATATATATATATGTATGCATGAATGCATGTGTTACATGCTTTTAAAAAAATTAATTTGACTAATTATTTATATTTTTATAATAAAAATTTTGTTTAATTTTAAATGCATCTATGCATTTGCATGTGTTACATGCTAGTATATAATAATAGGTGAAGTTGAGAGAAGCTCAAATATAAATATTTATCCAAGTGAGTTATTAAGTTCAAAAACCAAAAAGTTTTGAATAAATGAATTGTAAAAAAATAAGTACTTCACAATAATAAATAAATAGATAAATACACTTTTCATTTTATACCTAATAATATCCTTACAAATTTTTTTAAAGAGTTAATAAAATATAAAAATGACTATTAATAGTATTTAAATTATATATATATATATAAGAATTATATTATGCATCTTATTGTATATCTCTAAGTGTATCCATGCATATGCATGGGATTACAAGTTAGTAATAAATAATATTTTATTGACACAAAAGTTGACATGTGTGTTAAGGGAGTAAAGAACATTCAACTAAACGATTAGATTTTTAAAATATGTAGTAATGTTAACTTTTATAAAGAAAGTTGTAGCCTTAAGCTACAAGTAATTTTGTAACTAAACTTTATCCAAATAATATTTATTACATTTATTATTTTATTTTAAAACATTAAAACTAAACTACTTAATTATATTCCACCCATTCATTTCTTTTCATTTCCTTTTCATTACTTGAATATCTATTAGAACAAAGTTTAGCCATAAGATTAATTGTAGTCTTAGACTATAACCTTACTCAATAACTTTTTATTGGAGCTGAATTTTGATAAACTATCATTGGATTATATCTTCTTCTTATATCCTTAATAATTATGCCATTAATAAATTGTTTACAATTCAATAAAAAAATTAATTGCAAGCTTTTGTAATTTAAAATTATGCATAAATATAAGCTTATAGAGCATATAGTAAAATAATGTATGATTAACACAAAATTTGATATGTGTAGTAAGAGCGTAAAAAATATGTAATTTAACAATTAAATTTTCAAAATATATAATAATATTTATTTTATATTTATTTCATTGAGTAAAGTTGTAACAAATTATAATTAGAACCAATATATCACAATTACCAATAGCTCTATAAGTGTAGTTTTGCAACCTACATGAATAAGGTTTTTCTCTAAAATATAAAATTTTCAATTGATATTTGAAAATATGATGTATTTTTTATATATGTTATTTAAGGCAAGGTTCTTTATTAATTATTCAAAAAAAAAAACATGGTAGGCTTAAGTTGTGTTTAAACATAAATAACGTGTAAGTGAATTTTATTACTTATTTTTAATAATTTCTATTAATTATAACTAGTATACGGGTTTAAACTCTAAACCATGGTTTTACTTGTAAAGGAGACCAATCAATACCACTTAACAAGAAGATTTTTGGTAACTTTATTCCTAATTCTTCACAAACTTACGAGGCCTTTTCTCCCATACATATTCTCAAAAAACATTTATATTTTTCATTTTAATTCAAAATCCAATGCTAATTAGGCGACTGGTGTAGTAGGATCATGTTGCTAAAACCTTTTTTAATTTTTTTTTTCTTTTGAAACTGTATTCAAATGACAACTGTAGAATCACTATGCACTCTTGGCATGATAGTCACTCCACAATTATAAATGTTTGTGGAGGGTAAAGGTTAGGATTCAAGTTTCTAAAAAAGAACTTCTCATAAATATACACTTAGATTAAACTATAGTTGAATTTCTATCTTGTATTAAAAAAAATGACAACTGTAGACATAATCAATAAAGAAATGACTAAATTACATTTTCTTCTAATTAAGTCTGGAGGTATTTTTCAGTGTAGTTCCTCAAGTTTCAAATTTTTAATTTTCTTTCTTCATGGTTGACATTGTTTACAAAAGTGGTCCCTCGGTTTTTATCCAATTGCACTGAACTAGAGGCGGCTTAATATATTTAAATAGAAAGCCTGTAAACACCAAAAAAAAAATTTTGGCAAAACTTTTCACACTTATTGTTGTGGTTGGTTAATCACCTCATTCACTTATAACATAGAGTCGGCTAAGCAATGAGCCCAAGCACACTACTAACAATAGATCAACTTATGTGGTGGTGCCCTCTTATGTTTGGCAGGCTCCACACACTTGTGAAACTCCATCGTTGTGAAGGAGGCATTGCATAAGTCTATCTCACAAGATAATTTGATCACAACACCACAACCAATTTTCCATTGCCCACTTAAGCCCATCAAACCCACTATTGTATATCTAATTTTTTTTATAATACATGTGTATATATATATATATATATATAAGAAGATTCAACTCTTTGAACTAGACTTTTATATAGTTCAAAAATATCATCATTATGAAGTGTAACTTTTCTTAAAAATAAGGTCACAAATGTCAAACAAGTAACCATTCTATCTATACTTTCTACAACACCCACAGCAACACAGCTACTATCCTTTTAAATTCAAAAAGAGAACTTCTAGAATTTAAATATTTTTTTCTCTTCACATTCATTTTTGGCAAAAATGCAAAACTAACTATCTAATTTTCACATTTATTTTATTTTAGTCCTCTAACTTTCAGTTTTGTTAATTCAATCCTCTGACTTTCAATTTTTGTTGATTTGGTTCTCTGTTAAACTTCAGTTACCTGCTGTCGTTAGACCCGCTGAAATGGTGATGGAGTTCTAAATCGGTGATAGAGCTCCAGCTCCGACCAAGTTTTGCATTTTCACTGAATGCTTTTTATCAAACACTGTACCCCTAAAACCAAATTATGATTATAGAGTCGAAGAATTGTCTCATCTTTTCAAGAATCAGCATCAAGAAAATGCAATCGATTTTTGTACTATACTTTTCACTACTACTGCAAAAGCTAAAGTAAGAAAGCAAAGAACAAGAAAGACCCAACTCTCACGAAACCAGTTTGGTGATTGATGATTCCATTGCACCACACCCAGAGAACTTGATTTCAGCCTTCTTGGTCATATTCGAATATGGAATCCCCTAATTTTGATCATTCCTTTGCTTCACTTCCTTGTCAAACAACTCGTACATATACACCTTTGCCACTCCTTCCTTCCTCAGTGGTGTGCCGGACCCTAATCTCAAATGCTCCACAAGGTTCTTAAGATACATCTTAGCGTAAGTGGAATTAGCCTCGACCTCGCTCGCGCCGACGCTGGAGCTCGACCACCTAGTCTCGACCACGACCACTAGAATATTCTCATAGTCGGCGACGGCCATAGTGCTAACCACCGCATCCACCATCATGTCGAAGAGGTTTCGGTACCAAAACGGCAGCAGGTAGCTGAAGTTTAACGGAGAACTGAATTGATAAAAATTGAAAGTTAGAGGACTGGATTGACAAAACTGAAAGTTAGATAACTGAAATGAAAAAATATGAAAGTTAGAGGATGAGTTTTGCATTTTTTGCCTTTATTTTTTTTATTCCCTAAAATTTAGCCCTTTTATTTTTATTCCTTTTTCATCCAATTATAATCCCACTATTTTTTTTTTAAATAAGAGAACTCTAAAATTTAGACTTTTTTCCCCTTAAGTTCATCTTATTTTTCCTATCCAATCTTTTCTCTATATCATTACACCAAATCTTTTCTCTATTTAATTACACCTCTTTCAAACACGTTTAAAAAAAAAGAAAGTTACTGCTTAAAAATTTTTACAAAAAAGATGGAATAGAATAACTTATTAGCACGCGCAAGGCGCGTGCATAGAAACTAGTCAACTATAAGCCTATTCGCTCCTCTATTCAACCAAGCCAATGACTCGTACTAAAAAGTCTAAAATCTTCCATTAAAGGTATCCCACATGCTCATTTGTCCACATCCTCACCAAATCACTCAAACTTGATAACTTTTATAAAGTTTCAAGGAGTTATTTCCTCCCCACATTAATTCTTATCACTAAAATGTGCATTTAGATTTTTTTTTTCTTTTCCTTTTTTCTTTGTCAATAATAACTTTAATATATTCTTCCCATTAGAGTAATGTTAAGAAAATAGTGGGTTTTTAAAAATTATTAATAAAAAATTTCGTCAAAGCCATTGTAATTGGGCATACATATAGGATTTGTTTGGATTTTACTTATTGCTGAAAACTAAAAATACCGTAATAAAATAAATTTTAAATATGTAAAAAGTACCGTAAGACCTAGTTTTAAAGTTATTTTTGTTGAAAAAAGTACTTGCGGGTCCCGTAAACAGTTCACGAGACCCACACAAAAACGCAGATGCACGGAATCCAAAGGTGCACATAGTATAAACCATAAAATTACAATAATACTTGTTCCTATTCTTAATTTTGTTTTTAGAAAATGTTGGTCACTATCATGCAACTCTACTAGCATATGCTTCTCGACCTAACTACCTATTTTGTGTGTGTGTGTTTTTTATTTATTTATCTATACTATTATTTAAGAGACTTCCCCTATTTGGACTAGATTTTTTGTTTTGTTTTAAAATACCTCTACATTCTTATATTTAAGTAGAGACAAAATTAAAGGACAATTTGGTAAAAATATAACCCTAATTTTCACTAAAATATTGCCTCAAAAATAGGGTTACTCTCCTATTAATTTTCAAATATATTTATTCACTTATAAATTACATTCTCAAAATAAAAATTGAGAGATGCTATGTCCATAACATTTTTATAACAAATCACAGGTGGTTAGTTGTTATTGATTCAAATTTAAACCTAACACTAAAATTACTTTTTTGCCCCAATAATAACAACCAATAATAACCAGCCACTTAGGATTTGTTGTAAAATATTGTGGACATATCATTTCTCATCAAAATCATATATACTAGGTTCGTCACACGCGTTACGTGCATGCGATGAGTTTTTTTTTTTGTTAGTGGACCTATTTTGTTGATTTTTTTATTTTATATATATGTATACTTTTTATTTTGAAAATTTAATTTATAAGTGAATAAAGAAATTTAAAAATTAAGTGGAGAGTGGTCATATTTTTTAGGTAACATTTTAGTGAGAGTTAAAGTTGCATTTTTACTGAATTTTCCTTTAGTTTTGTCTCTAATTAAACATAAAACTGTAGAGATATTTTTGAACTAAAAAATGAGAAATTCAAATAGAAAATCTCCTTAGATAATAGTATAGATAATATTATAGATAAAATAAAAAAACATAGATTTTTTTTTGCTACAACCACAAAAAAAATCCTCAACACACGGGGGAAGCACGTGCATGAGGCTAGTTTATTATTATTATTTTTTATTCTTAAACTGACTTGAATAATTATCATTTTTTGGGTATGACCATTAAACTACCTTAATCGCGTGCGTGTGTGTCATAGTTGTGTTAAGTACATATTATCTTTTTTCCTTTTTAATCGTGCTTTTTTCTTCTTCTTTTTTGTCACGTGACACACTGCAATATATTAAAGAATTAACTTTTTTTAGCAAAATATTAAATAATTATTTTTTTTTATAAATGATTAAATAATTTACTTAGTTTGTCCAAGTGGAACTCTATTTCCAAAGTTTAAGGATGTTGCGAAATCACAGCCTCAATTAAAATTTATATTTCTAAAAGTTTAAAAAACATGTAGATTTTCCATTATCTAATTTAATTACTTTAATCATCAACTAGTCTTATCGCATGCACAAAGTGCGAGCAATGAGTTTTTTTTTTTTTTTAATGTGACGTGGGCAATGAATTTTTCTTTTTTGTTGATATAACTTGTGAATGGGTAGTTTTTGTTTTTGATAGGAATTGTGGGTATTTTTTTTTCTTTCTAATTTTTAAGTTATAAGAACTTGGGCTAGTGGAAGTAGGAAGGAAAATTTTAATAGGATTCTTTTTTTTTAATTTTTATATATATATATATAGGAGTAAGGGACGTGGGTAGATTTTATTTTATAGGAATATTTTTAATTTTTTTCAATTTACTATTGTAACCCACGGAACAATGATAAGTTAATTAAATTAGGGGGCATTTCCTACAACAAAAAAAACACAACAACTAACTTTTCGAATTCCCTTAATATATACAGATGAACTTTTGTTTTAATGATATAAGTTGGGTCTTATATGACACATTTGCGATATGTCGCTCAAAGTGAATGTTATATATATCTTGTACATGTTTTAAGTGTATTTAAATTATTAAAGTAGTTTACTCTTATGGTTTGTCTGGTTGGGGAAATGAAAAAGTGGAAGGATAGAAAAAAAAATTTATAGTTTCCATAATTTGTATTTAGTTGAGAGTGAAAAAGTAGAAAGATGGAAAAAAGTAGTTTATATAAATTTACTCATAAACTCTTATTAAAAAAATGATGTCTAATTTTAAAAAGTGGAAAATAGTGAACCAAAAAAAAAGCAATACCCAAATTTAATAAAAAGGAAAAATCGTTCCCGATAAAAAAAGTAAAAAAAAAAAAATTCACATGCGGTTAAACTCAAAAAAAAAAAAACAAAAAAAATGAAGAAGAGCAAAAAAAAGAAGCCAAAACTACAATGTTGGCCCCTCAAGTTTACCTTACGTGCACAATTGGTCCTTTAAGTTTGAAGTGAACACAATTAGTCTCTTAAGTTTTAAAACTGAGTTGTATTAGTTCTTTTACTAACTGCCGTTAGTAGTGTTACTTATGTGACTAACGAAATAATGAATTGACTTTTTTTTAATGATGTGACATTTTTTATTAAGAAATTACAAAATAAATTTACACAAACAATATTTATAACTCATACCAAATTAAAAAAAAAAAAGACTATGAATGCTAATAAAAAGGCACAGAGAAAACAAAGCAAATTAATTTAAGGTGAACAGAAGAATCAGAATTGAGAAATATTGAAGCACAACAATCTGATAAGGATTCAAACCAATCTGATAAGGATTCAAACACTACAGCAGATCAAATTAATTCAAATTCAAATATTACAAGAGATAAGAATAGTTCAAGATAAGCCAGCACAGTTTCATATCTCATCTAAATGTCTATCACATCTGCAGTTTGTATTTCAAATGTATTCTTATCATATGTAACTGATCTCATTATATATATGAAAGTTACTCCCAACGTTGAGTGTGTGGGAGCATAACATTTACCTCATATATTATCTGTGTTCTTATATGGTATCAGAGCATTTACGACTAACGTCATGAGTTCCTCTAATTCCAGCTCCTCCACAAACCAAACTAGCTTCTCCACTGTCACCACTCAATCTCTCCCTGTTCAAACACTATCCAATCATCCAATTCGACTTACCCTCACCAAAGACAACTATCTTCTTTGGAAATACCAAGTTGTTACTCATATCAATGCTCAAAACTTATTTGGCTATATTGATGGATCCAAAACAGCACCTTCTTCTACTATTTCTAATCCTGACACCGGATCAAATCAGCCTATTCTTATTCCAAATCCTGAATATGTTGCTTGGCAACAACAAGATCAACTTATTCTCAGCACATTGATTGCATCCCTCTCAGAGTCCATTCTATCTCAGGTTCTTGGCTGCAATACTTCTCGCACTCTATGGGTGGCTCTTGAACGTATGTTTATCTCCCAATCTCGGGCTCGTGTGATGCAAATCCAATATCAATTAGCTACCTCAAAGAAAGGTAACTCAAATGTGACTGATTATTTTCAGAGAATGCGTAGTCTTGGAGACACACTCGCTGCAGTTGGACAAGCTCTCTCAGATACTGAAATGAGCTCCTATATTCTTGCTGGCTTAGGAACTGAATATGACCCATTTGTTACTTCTGTCACCACTCGGGTGGACCCTCTTTCTCTTGATGAATTATATGGGCATCTCCTTGCTCATGAGCAGCGCTTGGAACAGCAGCATTCAGCTGCTGAGTTAGCATTCTCAACTGCCAATATGGCAACTCGAAATACCACAAATCGTGGTCGAGGTGGTCGTGGTTCCTATGGACGTGGATCCTCTTTAAATCAGAATGGTCGAGGTACAAGGGGACGCGGTCGTGGTTCCTCAAAGTCACCCAGCAATCCTTTTTCCTCTGGGACTCCACGTGTTGTTTGCCAAGTTTGCAACAAACCTGGTCACGCTGCTATAAGTTGCTATCACAGATTTGATCATTCTTATCAAGCTGATCCACTTGCAACTGCCCAAGCTTTTTACTCCTCACCATCTGCTATTCCGGATGACAACTGGTATCCTGATACTGGTGCCTCACACCACCTTACACCAGACTTCTCTAATCTCAATGTGAGCTCTGAAGCATATTCTGGCACTGATCAGATCACAATCGGCAATGGTCAAGGTTTGCCTATTTCACATATTGGACATGCATCTCTTTCTACACCTAATCACTCATTTTCTTTAAAACATGTACTCTATGTTCCCAATGCTTGCAAAAATCTTCTTTCTGTCAGTCAATTTGCCAAAGACAATTCTGTATTTTTTGAGTTCTATGCTAACTTCTTTTTTATTAAGGATCTCACAACCGGGAAAATCCTCCACCGCGGACCTCTTAGACAAGGGCTCTATCCTCTATTTTCACATTCATCTCCAACCACTCCACCACATGCTATGCTTGGAGAAAGAACTTCTGCTGCAAATTGGCATCTTCGTTTAGGACATCCCAACTTTTGTATTGTTCGTCAAGTGTTATCCAAATTTCAACTTCCAGTTTCTGCAAATAAAACTTTGGCATTGTGTCCAGCATGCTCTCAAGCCAAAAGTCATCAGTTACCTTTTAATTCTTCTACCTTTGTTGCATCTAGGCCTTTAGAATTGCTATTTTCAGATGTATGGGGTCCATCCCCAACTGTTTCCTTTTCAGGCAATAAATATTATGTCTCTTTTGTTGATGCCTATAGTCGATTCACTTGGTTGTATCCCATTCAAGCAAAATCTGATGTCTTTCTTGTTTTTAAGCAATTTCAAAGTCAAGTTGAACGTCGCTTTAATGCTAAAATTCTTAGTGTTCAAACTGATTGGGGAGGTGAATTTAGATCTTTAAACACTTTGTTTAAACAAATTGGCATCACTCACCGTGTTTCATGCCCACATACTCATCAACAAGATGGTTGTGTTGAAAGAAAACACCGTCATATTATTGAAACTGCCCTTGCTTTGCTTGCACACAGTTCTCTTCCTACCTCATTTTGGGATGATGCTTGTCTTACAGCTTGTTATCTCATTAATCGCATGCCCACTCCTAATATGGACCATCAAACCCCTTTTCACAAATTGTTTCATCAAGAACCTGACTACAAATTTTTAAAGGTTTTTGGGTGTGCATGTTACCCTCATCTTCGTCCCTACAACACTAACAAACTTCAATTTCGCTCTCTTCAATGCATTTTTCTTGGCTATAGTTCACATCATAAAGGTTATAAATGTCTACGTATACCCACTGGTCGCATTTATATATCACGTGATGTGCTCTTTGATGAATTTACTTTTCCCTTTGCCAATAAAACACTTTCATCTACTTCTCTACAGCCCAATACTTCTAATATTGCTCCACTTTCTATTACTGTCCCACTAACATCTTTGCAGGTTCCTCCTATATCTTCTACTTCACACCTCAACTCTCAAACCAACAATACCAGTCCGTTATGTTCTGATCGTGCCAGAATCAGTGATGCTTCTCCCACCAACAGCTCATCAAATCACACTGCACCTCCATCAATTCAGTCCTATGTTTCAGCTCCACTTCGTACTCATCCAATGGTGACTCAGTCACAGAATTTGATCACCAAACCGAAGCAATTTCATGATGGGAGTATCCAGTACCCGGTTCCTCGAGCTCTAATGTCTTTGTTGTCTTCATCTGAGCCCACTTGTTACTCTACAGCAGCAAAATTTCCTGAGTGGCGCACTGCTATGGAAACTGAGTTTAATGCCTTGTTAAAAAATAACACTTGGAGTCTTGTTCATCCTTCAAGAGCTCGTAATATAGTGGGTTGTAAATGGGTTTTCCGAATCAAAAGGAAAGCTGATGGCACAATTGAGCGTTATAAAGCTCGCCTTGTAGCCAAAGGATTTCACCAACAAGCCGGAATTGATTTTAGTGAAACTTTTAGTCCCGTTGTTAAACCCACAACTATTCGGGTTGTTCTCTCACTTGCTATCTCAGCTGGTTGGTCTATGCGCCAAATTGACATACAAAATGCCTTTCTTCATGGCAACTTATCTGAAGATGTATACATGCTCCAACCTCCGGGTTTTCATCATCCATCCTTGCCTAACCACATATGCAAATTGAACAAGGCCATCTATGGTCTCAAACAAGCGCCTCGTGCATGGTTTTCACGCTTGAGTGGCAAATTGTTGGAGCTTGGCTTTACTGCCTCTAGAGCTGACTCATCTCTCTTCACTTTCCTCTCTAATTCACTCACTATGTATGTGCTCATATACGTGGATGATATCATTATCACCAGCTCAAATCCTTTGGCAGTTGATGCTCTTCTCAATCTACTTCGGCGAGATTTTGCTGTTAAAGATCTTGGTGAGTTAAATTTTTTTCTCGGCATTGAAGTTCTTCAGCATCCAGATGGTGTTTTGTTATCTCAACGCCGTTATATCATTGATCTTCTTACACGCACCAATATGTTGCATGCCAAGCCAATTTCCTCTCCAATGTCAAATGCTAAGCCACTTTCTGCGTTTGATGGTGCTATCTTTCCTGATCTTACTCTGTTTCGCAGCACTATTGGCTCACTACAATATCTGTCAATCACTCGACCCGATTTGTCCTTTGCAGTTAATCGTGTTTGTCAATTTATGCACAGACCAACTACCACTCACTGGCAAGCAGTAAAGAGAATTTTGAGATATCTTAAGCATACTATCTCTCATGGTCTCTTACTAAAACGCTCTTCATCCACTCGCCTTGGTGCCTTTTCTGATGCCGATTGGGCTGGATGCCCAGATGATAGGCGGTCCACTAGTGGCTTTTGTGTTTTTCTTGGTGACAACTTGATTTCTTGGAGCTCTAAGAAGCAGCCTACTGTGGCTCGCTCGAGTACAGAGGCTGAATACAAGGCTATTGCTAATACCACTGCTGAATTGCTATGGCTCCAGTTTCTGTTGCGTGATCTTGGTCTCCATCAATCCCATCCTCCTCGGCTGTGGTGTGACAATATTGGTGCAACGTATCTCGCTGCTAATCCAATCTTTCATGCACGAACCAAGCATGTGGAAATTGATTTCCATTTTGTTTGAGATAAGGTTGCTACTAAGGCCTTGGATGTCCGGTTCATTTTTGGCAAGGATCAATTAGCGGATGTCTTCCCCAAACCGCTTGTTTCATCTCGTTTCCACTGGCTTATTTCCAAGCTCCACGTGTGTCCTTCCCCGTTGAGCTTGCGGGGGGATATTGAAGCACAACAATCTGATAAGGATTCAAACCAATCTGATAAGGATTCAAACACTACAGCAGATCAAATTAATTCAAATTCAAATATTACAAGAGATAAGAATAGTTCAAGATAAGCCAGCACAGTTTCATATCTCATCTAAATGTCTATCACATCTGCAGTTTGTATTTCAAATGTATTCTTATCCTATGTAACTGATCTCATTATATATATGAAAGTTACTCCCAACGTTGAGTGTGTGGGAGCATAACATTTACCTCATATATTATCTGTGTTCTTATAAGAAAGAAGAAGAAGAGTTGTTGGAGACTAATAATTATCGGAGAGAGTTGAGTTATGGATATTCATGATCTTGTAACCGGTGGAGTTTCTTGTGCGATTCCAGGCTACTCCTCTTCATCTTCTAACCCTCTTGCTGCTCTCACCAACACTCTTATTTCTTATTGGCTCTTCTTCTAAGATTCAAGTCTTCTCTCTCTCTCTCTTTTATTTATTTATTTGATAAAAACTCAAAATCCTCAAATTTTTGTTTGTTTATTAATTAATAGGAAAATAAGGACATTCCTACATCTATAACCCCCAGTCCCGAGGGGCAAATTTACACACAGACCAATGACCATCTGGGACCCCTCGATCAGCCATTTGTGGACCCCAATGCCCCTTAACATCAACCTCACTTTGACTTTCTTCGCGGCTTTCACGGTTTAGAAGGAGGTCAGACTGAACTTGATGCCGGCTGGAATGATATACACCCCCGTGTGGCTTTGCATTTTTTAATGTTTTCTATTCGCTTTGCATTTTTTTTTTTAATTTGGTACTAGGGTGTAAGTATTGTTTGTGTAATTTTATTTTGTAATTTCTTAATTAAAAAAAAATACATCATTAAAAAATATGTCAAGTCATTGTTCCATTAGTTACGTAAGTAACACACTAACGACAGTTAGTAAAATGACTAATACAACTTAGTTTTAAAATTTAAGGGACTAGTTGTACTCGCTTTAAACTTGAGGAACTAATTGCATACATAGAGTAAATTTGAGGGACCAACATTGTAGTTTCGCCAAACAAAGAACCTAAGGCTTAGAAAAATATTGCAAAAAAAAAAAAAAAAAAAAAGAAGAAGCAAGTCTAGCATGTTAGAACAAAACAAAAAAATTATCAGGTTTAGCATGTTAGAGGACGAAGGGTAGTTCAGTCATTAACTACAACCATTTATCTTCCCTTTATTTTCTCCCCAAATTGGGGAGATAGAATTTTGGTAGGTGAGGGGAGAAAACACGCAAGCCTTATCAATTTTTCATCATCTCCATCTCTCAAATTAAATACCTATAAAATTAGTTTTATTTCCATTTTTATCTCCCAAATTTTCTATCATTCCCATTTCACCTACAATTAAACGGGCCCTAAGTGAACCTTTGTGAGAGTTTGGATACAGCTTTTTCACCGTTTACGTTTCACGTTTGGTTTCTTTTTTTTTTTTTTTTTTTTTTTTCGGTTCTGACGCGGGGGACAAGGAGGGCAGAGTTACTGTGCGCGCACTGTGCAGCACTGTGCGCACACTGTGCGCGTACTGTGCGGCACTGTGCGCGCACTGTTCACGTACTTTTTTAGTAATTTTTTATTAAAAATGGGTCCTGCGGTACTATTTACACATTAAAAAATTATTTTGCTACAGTGTTTTCAGTTTCAATTTTCAGTTCAGCAAAAATAAGCTCTATCCAAACGGACCCTTTATTTCCCAACTTTATAATTGTGACGAACTAAGGAGACCTTCCCTTGCACTAAGTGCTTGGAAGGTCAAGAGGGGGGTAAAGAAGAGATCAAGTTGTCAAGCTTGTAACATATTAGCATATATTATTTCTAACTATTTCCATAATAATTTTTTTTGAACCATTAGTCCAATAACAATTTGGTCATAATAAAATTAAAATACGAGCATTAATATTTGGATTCTTACAAAATTTGTTATTTTATACTCTAAAAAGTTACCATAGAATTTTACAACTCACTTAACATCTCAATTTTTATTTTAAAATACAGCTCGTTGAGTAGAAAATATAGAGTTCAAACCTTACCTATACAAAAAACTGATTATCATTATTATTATTTTGATGGTGACAAAAAATTGATTTATGTCTTACCCTGATGATAAAAATAATTATTATGAAGTGAACACTATAAGTTAAAATTCTATATGTATTTTTTTTTTATAAATTTAATACATGTGATTAGCATTTTTCATTTTTAATATACACATAACTAGCATATTTTTTTTATTTTATTTTTACAAAAAATTTCACCAGTCATAATTTGACTGTTGTCTCTAGATTGTAGTGGCAATATTGCTCACTTTCTTAGACATAAATTTTAGAAACATGTGATCAATCTTTCCCATAATATCTAACCGTCAACAAAAAAGAGAAAAAATAGTTAAAAACATATTTTTGCCTTTTTTCATCTTTGTAGTGGTACGTAAATCCAACAAGAGAAACATACTGTAAATGCTAAATTTCTGGTGACGTGGCCAGACAAAGACACAGAGTCATGGCGTGGTTATAAGTCACAGTTCTGGAAAAGCATTAAAAGTACTACTAAGCCACAGTGAGTTAAGTTGAAGAACCCAGAAACAGAGAGAGAGAGAGAGAGAGAGAGAGAGAGAGAGAAGCAACTTTGTTATCAATGGTGGTGGTTTTGGTTTAGGTTGCTTTAGAAGAAGAGGAATCGTTTTGTCTTTCTTCAATGGAGTCCTGTACTACTTCTTCGTTGAGAAGCTTCTGTGTAACACTAAAGCCTCCGGTAGTACTAAGCACTAGTGTAGGACTGTTCTCTAGTACTCATAGCTGTTGGTGGAGGAGGAGGAAGGGAGCTTCTTTTCATGTCTCAGCAACTTCTTACAAGAAGTTCATCGGATTTGCTCTAAATGAAGCTAAGCGCCAAACCCATTTGATTCCTTCTCCTTTACAGGTATATTTTGCATTCTATTGTCTCTGACCCCACCTGGGGTTACTGCAATTTTAAGCTTAATTGATCCATTTTTGTATTCAGGTTCTGGGTTTTTTTATTTTTTATTTTTATTTTTTTAATGAATTTGAAGGCTTATATTAACCTGCTACTAGTGGCCACTGTCACAAGTACTGTAGTTTGCCATTTTTGTTTTTGGTGTCATTTTTCAAATAAAATAAGTTATAGTTTCAATAATATAAGAACTAGTTCTGTTTTGACCATTGACTTCATTTTTGTGTCATGAAAAATGGGTTTTTTAGCTATGAATAAAAAATAAATTAATAGATTGGTGCAATTTGTAGCGGTTAGATTGGAATTCGGTGGAACCATTTTTTTTAATGGGTGTTTCAATAGGCTTAATATGCTATTAAATACTCTGCTATTGCCTTTTAAAAGAGTATAACTGAAGTCCTGCATATGGGTCCCTATAAACATATGATAAGATGTATTTGCTCTGATCTCATTGATAAGTTGTTTTTACAGTTAGTAACATGTACATCTCCAAGCATTGGATCCAAGAAAGACGCTCACTTGAATTTGATTTCTTTCCAATTTGGAGAGAAAATGGAATACTTTGAATACAATTGTAAAGCACAGTTTTGGTCTTTTTTCGATTACTAGAAGCATTTGTTGCTCTTTCTTTCTTTAATCTTTCACGTTAGTTTTTATTTGTTATCTTTACCTTTGTTTTTTGTCTGCCTAAATTAGGCGTGCTTACGCATGTCTTCTAGCAGTTTATCTATTTCAGCACACATCATTCTCATTAGCTATTTTTTCATGGTTCAGGGACCTAATATTTTGGCCAACAACTTTTATTTAACCTTGGCTGCACGTTTTTCCCACTTTATTGCACCTACTAAAATGGGAAAATTGAATATAAGCTATGTGCAGAACTTTGATTGTAGTTAGATGGTGGGTTTGAAATTTAACACAATCCAAAAGTGCCATCCTTCCTCTACTTTGACTGAGATGGTTTAAGATATCTCTAGTTAGATATCTGTCTTCTGATGGCAAGAGAAATCCTCAGTTTTTATTTGTTATCTTTACCTTTTTTTTGTCTGCCTAAATTAGGCGCGCTTAAGCATGTCTTCTAGCAGTTTATCTATTTCAGCACACATCATTCTCATTAGCTATTTTTTCATGGTTCAGGGACCTAATATTTTGGCCAACAACTTTTATTTAACTTTGGATGCTTATAAAAAAAAAAAAAACTTTTATTTAACTTTGGCTGCATGTTTTTCCCACTTTATTGCACCTACTAAAATGGGAAAATTGGATATAAGCTATGTGCAGAACTTTGATTGTAGTTAGATGGTGGGTTTGAAATTTAACACAATCCAAAAGTGCCGTCCTTCCTCTACTTTGACTGAGATGGTTTTAAGATATCTCTAGTTAGATATCTGTCTTCTGCTGGCAAGAGAAATTCTCAGTGATTATGTATATTTTATTGTCCTTTGGCTTACTCCAAATGACACAAGTTATTCTCTCTGTCGTTCTAGGTAGGTTTCCATTGTGTTGCTATATTAATTTGATGGATAACTGTAAGGTTTGTTAGAGGAAAGATCATGAGGAGAAGTGCTTTATGGAAAATTACTTGGTCCATTAGGTTGGAAAAAATTAGCAGAATTTTTCAGGATCGTACATTATCTCCTAGGAGGAGGTCTGAGAGATGATTCCTGTTTCACTTTTTGTGCTTATAGCTTTCAAAGAACAAGACCTTTTTAGCTACTACTATCGTTTTAGCATTATTAATTTTGTAAATAACACTATAGGAGCCGATAGGAAATATTACATTACATCCTCAGTCTTGCTATTTGTGAAAACATCAATTTTTTATGTCTCCAGGAACAGTTTAATTCAATGATTTCCATGGATGGTAAAGCAGAGCTTCAAATGTTATCATTTCAAGCTCCCAAAATTAGACTTCTACGGAGTATGAGCATTGAGACTGAAGTAATGCAGGTATCATTCTCTATTATGTTTTATTTTTTTACTTTGATATTACAAATTATCAAATATTTACAAATGATCAAATAGTTCATAATCATTTTTCACTTCAATTCTTTTGAAACTATTTATTGTGGCTAATGGAGCTTGTCCTCATCTGAGGCTTCTTTCAACCTTTATTACCATTCAACATGAGGATATCTATTGGAGTTGGTGTAGTTGTCAGCCACTTCAAGAGTGTGATATATCTTAAAAAGAAACCTACCTAAAAATCAATGGAAAGGTTGGTAAATTTACAGTTGCTTATTGAATAAATGGATGCAAAATCATCTTTATGATGATTTATGCAAGAGATTGGACCTTGGTTTGATGGCAAGTACTGTCTGCCCAAGTGATGTGTTGTTGGTTTGAGCTTTGGAATCAATCTCTCCAAAAGTGGGGATTGCATACCAATCACCTTTCCCAGAACCTGTAGAAGTGGGAGCCTTGTCACTGGATATGACCTTTATGGTGATTTAGCCTGGGTTTAGTATTTGGATACCTTTATTGTATGGCTTCTTGGCTGCAATGTTGTCTATTCATTGAACAATAAAAAAAAAAAAATGCAATAAGAAAAACCTAATTCTACTCTTCTGATATTGGCTGGTGGCATCTTGGTCCTGGCCTGCAGGTCCATATGCACAATGAAAAGAATTTTAGAAACCTCAAGCCTTCAAATCATGTGCTTTATTAATATTAAACCTATTAACGTATGAAAAAATTTATGCTTTCTGTGTAATAGCTTTTTTGTCAAAATCTATATGCAGGTTTTGGACTTTGCTGTCTTTCCAGAACCGGAATTTGATGTACCCATATTTTGTGCCAACTGTTTCTCCACCAGTAGCACAAACATAGTGGTCTTGTAAGCTTGTTCCTTTCTTTGAATTACAGAATCTGATAAGCCAAACACTGCTTTTTTACAATAGAAAATACATTCTTAAACTTTTCTCCTGGATTTCCTTTCTGCTTGAACTGGGAAGCATGCCTCCCAAGGGACCTGTTCTCAGAAGGTTTGATAAAAATATTTAAAAATTCTAGCAAAACTCGTTCTCAGTGAGCATTTATTTTCATTGGAAATGCTTGAGCAATGCAAAATTTTCCCATTCATGAAATTTCTAGAACTTGATTTGAGGCTTTCCAATGCTTTGATAACTTGATTAAATGATAAAGTAGATTTGTAATTGGTGACTTTCATGTAGCATGATAGAGGACCTAAGTTGTACATCCATGTAAAGTTAAAGTTTAAGAGGTTGTGTGTACAACAAAACCATTCAGCTCATTATGCTTCTACAATCTTGTACCAGTAGACGCTTTAGTGCCCTTAAGTATGATTAGTGATAACATTATGTGATATGTATAACATTTTTCAAAAATATTTGGTCTGCAAGACACATACCATCAGCATGTCATGCTCTTACAATCTTATATCGATGGACATTATGTTGTTCTTTATTATGATCTGTGACAGGCTGACAGCATAATTTTGTCAAAATTGTTTTAAAAAATAATTTTGGTGTACAATGGCTTGGCAACCTGATATATTCACTCACTTAGGTAGAGTTGAGAAACTGATCTGCCCGATATTTACAGGACTTGAGACATTATTATATATCAAACTAGTTCTAATGCATGTTTCTGTGGTCGACTCCCACATGACCATCATCATAGCACCATGTTGCCTCTAAGCTGTCAGATTTGTCTTGTAACCAGTTGAGGACTCTGGACTTCACAACTTACTTTTAATTCGTGATTTATAGGGACCTTAACCCTTTGCATGATGTCATCAGTCAAAGAGATTATAAGGACAGATACTATAAAAGTTTAATGCCTCTTGGTCTCAAGTATGCTGAGGTAAATGAATTGCTCAGTACTTGCACATTAAATAAACCCTGAACTTGTTAAATCTTTGGATTATTTTTTTGGGTAATCCTTTCTAAGATTTATGGTATGACTGAACACAGATTTCATGCAGCTTCTGCCCTGGGGAGGAAGGCTCACAAGCGAGTCTTTAAAATTTTTCTCACCAATTGTGCTATGGACCAGATTTTCTCCAAGCCAAGACAGATTTGATATTTTATATTCTGCATTTATGGATTATTACAAGGTATAGACTAATGAATTTTGCAGCCTGACTTAAAAGTGAGAATTATTTTAACTACGTCCTATTAATAGGAAGTGAGAATTAACATTTATTTGGTAGTTCCTATGTTCAATTGGATGACTGAATCATTACAAATTGTATTGCTTCACAACTTTTCATTGGTTTTGCAGGCTTGGTTTGAGCTGATAAAGCAAGCAGTAGGGGAGACAGATGCATCCCAAATTATGAGCAATCGCGAATCACAACATAGATATCTAACATGGAGAGCTGAGAAGGTGGTTAATGTTGTTTCCCAGTTCCTTTTTCATGCATCCTATCATATTATGATCGACCATTGAGCCTTCTGTGTGTACTACGTCACAGAGATTAAGGGGAAAAACCACTATGTTCCTTAACAATTTTAGACATATAAACTTGAGTACAATCCAAATGGTTAAAAATCAGTTCACGCAGCTCTTTAAAGTTTTTCAATCAACTGAACATTCCTGATAAGAATTTTTAAGTGATAGAAACTCCCTCTTGGTCATCTACTTGGTTGTGCATGTGTGCATGCGGCTGAAGATCCTTCCCTTTTTCTTCAAAATTATTAAAAACTAAAATTATACTTAGAAGATGCTTCATAATTTGGCTCAACCTTATCAAGGCTGTAGCCAAGAGCTATCACTAGCATATTAAAGACGTAACTTGGGAGTACCTGTAATCAAAGTTTAATATACTCATCTCAAATTCAATTCATATCAGGATATCATGTTTGATATTTGTGTTGCGGTTGGTTGTGATACACAGCAGAAGTATTCATGCTTTATCAAAGGCATGCAAAAAACATCGGAATTTGTATGAGTGTATGAGAAATCCCATTTAGCCTGTGATCATTAGGGGTTACATCTGAAATACAACTAGACCAAAATACCATATATGAAGTGTTATAAGTAGTCTTATTGTTGACATATAAATACTTATAATCATATTCATGGTTGAGTGTTAGTATGCAGAAAGCAGTAAGACTGACCATGGGGAGAGGGCCAGGAGTTGACGATGAATCCATATACCAAGCTTGATTAATTGTACAAAATAAGGGTTAAACCATATTACTGTTAGTCACATAGATTGAAGCCTTGAATCTCATGCAGACCATGTTTAAATTCACAGTTTTAGGCGCCTTCTCCTGCTTTCCTGATGTATTTGGTTTATGGAACATTTGCAAAGCAGGATCCAGGTCACGGATTGCTGACAAAATTGATTGGGGAGAGAAGTTCAAAGGTATATACTTTATGAATTGGTAAGTTAAACAATGTTTCTCTACCATTTAACAATGTCGTGACTCGTGTCTTACTTTGCTACTAATCCATAGGAGTTGTTGAGGAACTTCCTCTTTAATGGAATTAATGAGCTAGGAAGCAGAACATTCCTGGATTACTTTCCTGAGTACCGCTGTGAAGATGGGACTATAAATGAGAAGCGCAGCATTCTTGGAAAGTCTTTTGAAAATCGCCCTTGGGATACAAGAGGGGAATTCATCGGTAAAATTTCTAACTAATATGTATGTCCTTTTTTATTTTCCTCTTTCTTCGCCTTTTTGTTTGTCTGTCTTAGTACTTAAAATCTTGTATATTTTGATGTGTTTTGTATTTTTTTTTTTTCATAATAAAAAAGGATAAAACACATTATTGTACTCAGAAATTTTACCAGTAAATGTTGGGCCAAGTTCTTTAAGAGAAAACCTGGAACTTGCTAATTGAATCCAATTTTATGTATTTTAGTCAAATTTACCCATGTTTGAGATGAGAACACATGACTGAAAGATTTTCTGGGTTTTGCAAAGACAAAGGATTGTGGTAGTGAGAAAAGGTATGGTGGGCACTTGAAATAAAAGAATTTATGGTCATTTTCAACCCCCGCCCTCCTCTTTTAAAAAGAAAAAAGGTTCTTTATGGTCCTGTACAGACCATGAAGGAAGAAACAAGGAGAAGAAAAAGTAAGAGAAGTTTGAGTAATGCTTGCTGGCATGGTGTCCATGTGGCTCAATGAGCATCAGACTCAGAAAAAAATTCAGTTTCTAGTTGTTGATTGGGGGTAATCTTTTGCAGGTTAATATGCTTTCTTGGAACAAATTATTATACTCATAATATGTGGCCTTTATGACTACTCCAGCATATATCCGCCTTCAATTGTATATATATATATATATATATACACACACACTAGTATTATGTTCATGCGATACTGAATCAAAATTCATATGTACACAAAAAATGTTATTAATTTAATTAATTAAAAAATAAAATAGATAATAAAAATGTATAATAAATGCATATAGTGTGAGACTATAAGTCTAAAATAATTGAATTGAAGATGATAGACCATTATGTAACTTTTCCAATATATATATACAAGATAGAAATTCAAGTCTAGCCTAATCTAAGTGTACATGTGTCAAACTTCCTCTGGAGTCTTGAATCCCGTCCCTTGGCCCTCCTACCACACACGAACTTTGTGATCATCATGCCAACTATGCAACAAATATAAAAGGAAATGTCTAAAAAAATATAAAAGAAGTTTGCATAATATATTGTGCTTTAAGGCTCAAGTAATCACCAACACATAATTAAATGAAAAAACCTTGAAATTAATAATTAAAAACTAAACATATTTAAGTGAAAATCTCAATTTAATAATTAAGAACAATTAAATTACTAAAAAAATTAAAAATTTGAAATAGCATGAAATCATTTAATTTTTATACTTGAAAGTAAGGGAGGAGATACCAAAAACATGGGTGAGTTCCACCCTATCAAAAAAACATAATCATAGAGGATATATAAAGCTTGCATTAATAATTGAAAATAACTTTAGCATTGAGATATGACGAGAATTGAGAAATAAATAGTAGTATGCCTTTTAATGAGCAAATGCATGTCGAAAGTGCATCCCTTCTTAGTCTTTCTTGTGAACAACAATCTGGTTCCGTATTATAAGTAAGAGCAATACATTTTAAAAAAACACTAATCTCTCTCACACATATAAAGCAAAGATCAGATTTGACCTTATAAACAATTGTATCATGACCATGAATTTTATCTCGGTGGCACTCTCTAATCACCATCACCACTTATTTTCTGAATTTGTGCTTGATCAACTAAAAAAAAAAGTTTCCGTAGTGAATAAAACTTAGACCATATATAAAGAGAATAGCTGTTTAAGAGACTCTAATCTCTGAAACTTTTTGCAACCATCTTTGCATGGTGATGTGTTTTCCAAAGGATCTTGCAGTGCATGTGTAAAGCAAAAATTTGGTAATAACAATTCAAATAAAATATTGACAAATCATAAAGTAAAAGCTTCTATTTAAAAAATAGTAGAGGATTACAATTGTAGAGAGAGAAAATTCCCTATCCATCACAAGTTTATATATCATACTACCAAGTTTACAAAATACGGCCAATTATAGAGTGTCACGTACTACTACTAGGCTGTTCTATCATTATTTAGAAACCAACAGAAATTTGCCAAGTGTCATTGAAATAGAGACACAAAAAGCACGCAAAAATCAATTACACATCTGCACGTGTAAGCAATGATATAAGTAGCTTGGTGCGTGTAAGCAATAATACAAACAGTCTAATTGGGTGCTGACATGTTTCAACTTGAAATCATAACATTTAGGCCAATCAAAAGATGCCACGTGTCTTAGAGGAAAAGTCTTAAAGCCCTTCCAATCAGACTGTAACCCATATTACCAATCAACTTTCGCCATGTGTAGCTCACCCACTCCCAAACTCCTATAGATAGAAGTCTTCCTAAGGCATGTAGACACACCAAGACATCTAGATTCTAGAGCACAAACAGCATCAGAGAAGATTCAGAAGTACATAAGCTCTGGTGGAATAAAGTCCTGAAGCCTTTAGGAACTTTAAGAATTTCAACTTCGAATACGAAGAATATTCGAAGAGAAATCATTCAAAATATCTTCCTAGATCTCAAAGGTTACTGGACTAAGCTCAAAAATTCAAGCCTTTAAAGCCCCGAAGAATTTCCGTCACAAACTTTCAAAATCGAAGAAAATTCGAAACCAAACTATCCAAACTATCTGTCTAGATTTTAAAGTTTGCTGGAATCAAGCTCAAAAGTCTCCAGAAACCTTAACAAATCATAGATCAATGACACTCTACAGATTCAAGCCTCAAAAGGCCCAAAGAACTTTCACCACAAAACCTTCAAAGATGAATAACACGCGAAGAAAATGAAGAACACATGAAAAACATGAAGAACAAATGATTTCTAACAAGCTTATAACCAGAGATTCATTGTAATTCTGTTTCAAAGATCTTCAATCCATTCTTCAGTTAAATTGAAGTATATTTGGTGTTCAAATCAAAATCACATTACCACAATTCCAATAAAAATCTTTCAAGGAGATCGAATCATAGGATCACTTTTTAATAATCACAGAGAATTGTACTACACATTCATTAATATAAATTCGCATTTGTGACACTATTTTACTTATTTGACTTTATTTCAAACTTGAAATTTAGTCATTCCACAACAATATAAGTTGAAGCTAAGCTCACCACATTCGGTTAGTAATTGTGTCTCAGTTAAACTAAAAAGGCAAAGTTTCTAGGTAATAATTATGTTTTAGTTAAACTAAAAAGATATAATTTGGCGCAATTATGGCTTTTAAGCCTAACATTTATCATATGATATGATATATGTTGCCAAAAAAAAAAAAAAAAGTCTCAAAACAATAATATTTTCAATTTGACAACTGGGAAGATGGTTTATCCGAAAACTCAACTACCAATAGTATACATGTACTCTATTATATGTAAAACTCTATAATTTGAGATTTAAGAAATTTAAAATTTTACTTCAATTAAAATTTTATTAAGTAATTAAAATTAAAATTTAATATATATATATATATATATATCATAATTTTAATGATTTTTGAGCCATATCCTGGCTATGACGGTTAATACATATAGTATCCATTTGGGTATTGCGTTTTGTGTTCACGTCTGGAAGCAAAACGCGTTTCAGCCTTTTTTTTTTTTTTCTTCGTTTCTGCTGCAGGGGGCACTGTGCGCGCATTGTTCACTCACTTTTTCAGAATTTTTTATTAAAAATGGGTCTCGCAGTACTATTCACACATTTAAAAATTATTTTACTATAGTATTTTCAGTTTTCAATATTCAGCAATAAGTTCTATCCAAACGGATCCATAATCGTAGAAATTGAATAGAAAACGTTCAGTAGGAGATGTTTTATCCATTATTTTTAATATCTCTTGATTCTTGACTTCTAAAGGAGTTTGTAACCAAGTCTCCATGGTGGGGTTTAAAGCCATTGAAAATTTGAAGACGTTTATATTATTACTAGACTTGTTACATGCATTTTGCGAGTGTATTAATAAGGCCCTTTTTTATTTTTTATTTTAAGTTTAGTGAAATAATGTTTAAAAGTGAGATAAAAATAATGTCCTAGATTTTAAAATCTTGATAAAAGAAAAAACTTAAAACTTAGGAACAGTAAATTACTCTTATAATTAGTTTGTGTTTTTTAATTTAAAATTATTTAACTAAAAATTAAGAATATTTTGGAGAGTTTAAGAATTTGTGTAAGGATATTTTAATACACAAAATACTAATACTTAAATAGAGAATTCTGTTATTAATAGTATAGATCATTGGGCATCAAATTAGTAAACAAACATGGTGCGTAGATCTCCTCTTTGAAACCCTTCTACGACTACCCATCAAGTCACTTTTGCGATTTAGGTGTGTCTCTCCGCAATGGTGCAATATCATTGATGATCTAGACTTTGCTCACCTGCACCATTCTCAATGTGTTGAAGAACCCAAAATCTTAAGGGGTGTTTGGTACATGTACTTAAAAATATATGTTTTATTGTTTAAAAATATGTGTGAAAATACGTGTGGGTGAAAAAGTGTGCGGAAATACGTGTAATATTGTTTAAAAACTGAAAATTGTTATTTGAAATAGTGTCTCATGGACATGCAGTAAAATAATTTAATTGTATAAAAAATAAATTAAAATAACTCATGAATAGTTGCCTCGGGTTTCTTCTAGAAAAAAAAAAAAAAAATAGTAGCTTTCTAATTGAATCCATTTCATATCTTCAAGTAAAATTTACCCATATTTGAGTATACATGAATAATATAGATTCAAAGTTTTGCAAAGACAAACGGTTGAGCTGTTGAGGCAGTGAGAAAAGGAACCATGACACTTTTTTTTACACCATTCCTTTTTGTCCTCTAGGAAGTGAAGTTTGAGTTTCTTTTCCATGAATGAATAGCTTAGACACACGAACCTCCGAGAGCAGAGAGAGGGAGGAGAGAGGGAGAGAGAAGATAGAACGAGAGAGACGTGAGATGAAAGAGTTTTATTTATTTATAAATAATTAAGTATTTTTTTAACTTATTTTTATTTTTTATATATAAAAAATATTACAAATTATATATATTTATTGGTCAATTCGGTCCAATCTAGTCCAGAAGTTCTATCACACTGTCTTCTTGTTCCCAAGAGCAATTTCAGTCTAATTCGTATGAGGCACTGGCATTAGCGATTTCAAACATTCTCAATATTTTGCGCGTTCCAAAAAGTTTGGGATGCAAAAGCAGATGGTTTAACTTATTTTCATTAATTAGGAGGGTAATATGAAATATTGCAATTTGGTGTAGTTAGTTGGGGCAACCATAATTTCTAAGTGCAACTTTTATTTTATAGTATTTGATATGATATAATTTTCTTAAAAAATTAAGGGTGTGTTTGTTTCGACTGAAAATCACTTCCGGAAATTATTTTCCGTAAAATTGGCTGTTTGGTTGGCTTGGAAAATTCAGTCAAACTGAAAATGTTTTCAGTTTGACCGGAAAATTGGCTTGAAACGACTGAAAATGAATTCAGTCGAAATTTTCACTTCAAACTAAAAAAAAGCACGCGAGACAGAGAGAGAGAGAACACGAAGAGAGGGAGACAGAGAACGAAGAGAGAGCACGAAGAGAGAGAGAGCATGACGAAGAGAGAGAGAGAGAGAGAGAGAGAGAGAGAGAGAGAGAGAGAACCGCGAGCTCGCGCCGGCGATCGCGAGGCGGCGATCGCCAGATCGCGACGCGGAGATCGCGAGTTGCGATCTCGCGACGCGATCGTGAGGCGACGATCGCGAGATCGCGCCGCCTCGCGATTGCGATCTCGACACGACGCCTCGCGATCGTCGCGCCGCCTGGCGATCGCGGCGCGACGCCTCGCGATCGCTGCGCGTCACCTCGCATCTGGCCGGCTCGACGCCTTGCGATCTGGTCGGCGCGACGCCTCGCGATCTGGTCGGCGCGATCTCACCTCCCTCTCTCAGTGTTGACCGAATGGATTGTTGGATGTTTTGATTTTTGTTTGTTTAAAAGTTGATGATTGTAATTTTGTATTATAAAATTTGTTTGGGATGTGAGAAAATGGCTGAGAAAATGTGAGAAATCAATGAAAATTTTACATTTTTAGAATGTTACAAAACACTTGAAAATATTTTCCAAAGTATTTTCTAAAATGCTACCAAACACCTAAACATATTTTCCTTTCCCGAAAATATATTCTCGAAAATATTTTCTTTTCCTGAAAATGATTTCCGTTGAGCCAAATGCAGCCTAAACTTGTTATTCTTGTATGACTTATAATTTAGGTATTTTTTTTAATATTGACTCTTAATCTATTCATATAATGTAACTAAAGGATTTTATCATTATAAAAATTTTTATATAAAAAGAAATTGTTGTGCCTTTTATGTTTAACTTGTACAAAGAATATTTCTCAAAAAAAAAAAAAAACCTTTTACGAGAGTGTTCAGTAATTATTAATTATATGACATTAAATATGTTATTAAATGCTTATATCTCTAATGGTGAATATTATAGGTCAAGTTTAGATCCAGTGTCTAGTGATATTGGACTTAATAAGATAGCGACTTTTGGACACGTATTACTATTTGACTGAGTCAAGTACACTCAATACTCTAAACCGAAACCAAGTCCAATATTATATTTATACATCCATGTTATATCATTATATTGTTTAAAATTGAACTATCAATTTCCTTTTAAAAAAATTGATCGATCAATTTTAATGAACTTTTTAGAATATTTTTGTAAGATTTTTTTTATTAAAATATTAATCGAACTTGCAATTCAACTGATTATTGAAAGAGTGACCTAGTAAGTTGTGACCGCCCTCTATAATTAGTCGAGTTCAAAATAACTATGATAAATACATATTTATACAAAGTAGTGGACATAGAATAAATGACACCTCTTAATTTGTACTAGACTTCTCTAGTGATTTCTATAGTCGAATCCGAGTCATACTGGTACTCTCTAATTCCGAATATTGTTTGTAGTATGTTTCGTGTGTATATATATATATATATATTTACTTGGACCGATGCTCAATTGATAGTTTTGTATTACATGTTTAGCAAAAAAAAAAAAAAAGCTTTGAATTGCATATTTACATATATTTATTTTTCTCTCTCTCCTGGGTTAGCGGAGTCAATTTCTCAAAAAAAAAAAAAAAAAAAAAAAAAGGTTAGCGGAGTCTGTTCTTCAATTATATGGCATCAAATTCCTGCAAGCTAGCATGGTGCACTTCCCTTCAGATCTCCTCTTTGACATCTTTTCACGACTACCCATCAAGTCACTTTTACGATTCAAGTGTGTCTCTCAACTATGGTGCAATATGATTGATGATCCATCTTTTGCTTACATTCACTTAACTCGATCTGTTGAAGAACCCAAGATGTTAATTCTTGATCATCAAACTAAAAAACCAGATACATTAAGGTTTACAGAAGTTGTTGGGGGCTTCTTGAAGGCTGACATGAATTTAGTTACAAAGTTTGCAAAGTCAAAAGCATGTTTCTTAGAGAGTTGTTGCAATGGCTTGCTTTGCTTTACAAAAATTTATAATGATAGAGTTTTGGTTTTGTTTAATCCTCTTAGACAAGAAGTTATAGCACTGCCACCACATAGAGCTTCTCTTATAAAAGGCAAGAGCAAATATGGATTAGGTTTTGATTCTTCAACAAACACATGCAAGGTTGTTAGGGTTTTCAGCCGTGGAGGCTGGCATGGAAATCTATCATTCAATATGAGTGCTGAAGTTTACACTCTTGGTACAAGTTCATGGAGAACTATTAGCAAAGGTCCTGCCTGCCTTCTTGCTGGAAGACCTATATTTGCATGTGGAGCACTTCATTGGTTTGTTAGCCCTTATGTTGAGTATATTGTTTCTTTTGATGTTGGGAAGGAGGAGTTTGGCTGGATTTCTCCTCCCAAATATTATAGCTCAAGTCATTTGCTTGATCTTGGAGGAAGCTTGGCTATGGTTGATCTCTCATTTGATAGCCACGTTGAGATATGGGTAATGAAGGAATATAAAAAGAAAGAGTGGGTCAAAGAATACAAGATTGATATATACCCCCCGCTAGGGATATCAGATTCTTCTTGGGTTGAAGTTATAGGGCTATGGGACTTGGTGAAATACTATTGAGGTACCTTGAAATTTTTATTTCCTATAATCCAAAGACTGGTGTGAAAAGGTACGTCGAAATTTTAGGTCATGATGTGGAAGTCCTATATCACATGGGTAGCCTACTATCAATTTCTACATTTCAGACAAAGTAGTAGTGTTTGTTATTTCTTTCCAGAGTAAATTTTGTGATCAATTAATTAGCATTACATTGAATAAAAGGCAAGATACTTGATTTCATATGCTTAGTCCACAGATGATTGGGATTTTGCTTCTTTGTTTGGTAACCAATTCCTTGGTCAATTTTGATTTATTTTCAGTGTTCTAATCCGTCATTAAATCTTCTTTTGTTATTCCATTTATCTATATTGTTAAGGATTTATGAGTTATTTATTCACATTATTTGGTGACAAGTATGTGAGGTAGCATATTTTAGCTTGAAGGAAATTTAGCAAGTTTGCTTATGTTCTGTTTGAGCTTAAGTTATTTCATTTACAACTAATATGACACTGGCAAATATTGATATACTCAATAGTGGATGCGTACTTAGCAAGAACATATGCAGCAAACCACCTTTCTATGTGTGTCAAAATCTTTAAATTAATAAGGTCTTTGATGTGCTTGAGGTACAAATGCCATGCATGTTGGTTAGCTCTGGGTGCTAGCTTGGCTTTTCCTTAAGCTCACTAAAATCAAAACGGATAATATAACAACTGAAAATTTATTTCTTTCAACATAAAAAATAATATGAGTCATTACTCATGCGCTGCAGATAAAGATTCTGCATATGACTTGCAATGCAAACCTCACAGTTACCATTATCACAACCCTTTTGTTAAACCGGCCTTGGCGGGTAAAATTTTTGCTTCACATGTTGTTCAAGGAAATAGAAGCACTGGTATAGTTGGTGAGCTTAGTGCTAGATTGTGACATAGCTATGATACCAACAATCATGTCTACCTACCTCTTTTGCAGTTGAGGATGGACCCTGAAACACCCCCATTCCTCTGCCGGTAATTAACAAGATAATCATGATGTTTTTCAAAGGCAACAATGCACCTATGCACACAACCAAGTAGTAAGAAATTAAAGGCAACATTATAGAAATGATATTATTTTAGTAAGCATATGTTTGTATGCTGTAATTAGGCAAGGATGTGAAACCACACTCGCTTTCTCTTATCCTAGTAAGCAATCCAGTGATTTTTTCCACCAGTCAGGGCGGGCAGGGCTTTCGTGAGGGCTTTGTTCCTCTTCCCGGTCAATATAGATGGGAAGGGGCCCTAGTACACCCTGCCTCAAAGAGCATATCAATTTCCAATTACAAATACGCTACCACCCTCCTCCATACACAACCGTCTTTCAAACCGCCACAACCATTCCCCAATAAGGCCTATCCAAAGTAGTAATTTTCATCCCCAAAACCACCGTTAGCTATAGGCGCATGCATCCCAATGATGAAATCTGATCACTAGTCACCACAATAACTATTGTTATTTAAAAATACATGACACATGATGTCACAATGAGAGCAAAAATAGACAATGACAAGGTCTTGGACAAATTTTCTAGTGGCACATTTGCACAAGCAACCAACTAATAATTTTATTTCAAGAGAAGATTAGGTACGTAATGTGAGCATGTACATGGACCAACACTAACTGGGTCCAGAAATGACCAATTTTTCTAAATTTTCAGCCAGAACCTTTCTAAGAAATTAGATCATAACTTTCTTTGGTAGCATACTACCTGTTATGACCTTTTCCCCCCATAACAGAAAACATTTATAGGCAATGATCACAAATTCACAAACTTTCAAAAGCTTAAGCCCTCAAACTACTTGACCCAACCATGCAAAAGATCAGATCACCTATTTATTGTTCGGAAATTTAGACCCCGGTTGATAGAATTAAACAGTTTTAAACCTAAGTTGTTAATTAGATTGATTATGAATAAACCTTGTTAAAACAAACTAACATCAATATCATGCACAGTAAAAAAGTATATAAGATAAGATATGATAACCAAAGAAAATCAATGAAACAAACTAATTTCATAGTAAAAAATCTGGGTAGAAACCTTCTTGAAAAGCAATTCACTATAGTAAAAATAAGTTTCAGATTTAGTACAAAACTTTTGTCCCTAAACTCTACAATCCCGCAGATAAATTCACAACAGAAACCTTCAACTGTTTTAAAACCTCTGAACTCTTCAATATACGAACGCCACCATTTTGCACGGATCTTAGTACGTGACTAACTAGTGATGCAAGACTCTCAATATGTGACTAACTCGCCAACTTGAAGAAGATTGTTGGCTGCAAAGTTTTTCACTTCATCAACAATGAAGATCAAGAAGTACAAAACTCTAAGGCATAAAGACACAGTACCTTCTTTTAGAGAGAATAAGCACTCGATTACTTTTTGCATATATACTCCTTGTATTCTCTTATATGACAGCCTTTAAAATAAGCCTTATATATGTCTAGGATTGTGAAGAAAGAAAATCTATACATACATATTAGCATGGGCCGAAAATTAGATCTGGAAACCTATATTTCATAATTCTCGATATATACAGCTATTGAGCTATCTGTTGAGACCTCGATAGATACAACTGTTGAGCTATCTGTGAAGATTCATTAATCCTAGATAGATATTATCTGTCAGCAGCTGTCGAGAATCTGTTCAGCTTTAATGAACAGCTTTTCTTCACTTGTTTCTTGGTCCAATTTTCATGGCTTTAATACTTGGCTTGAACAACATGTTTTTTGAAGTACTAAACTCATCCTAGATTTACCCAATTACAAGTAAAATACGTTTTGTCAAATGATTAGCCAATTACATAAAATATGTCCTTAACATTTATAAAAAGAAAGCTATATTTGTGTGATAATGCTATAACATATTAGATTTAAGCATCTGTATGGACAATGGCCTGCAGATCCAATAGCATGTTCTGTCTCCCTTTATGGAAGTGATCATAATTTTAACCTTAGAAGGGATGTTGCTTGTGAATTGTGCTGAGGACATCTGTGTGGTTAAGGATATATAGGTTCAATTGCACGTTCTATGTTCCTTCATGGCAATAGGGCTCAAACCCCAAAAGGTGCATTATTTGTAATATAGAGGGAATTTAGGACTCCTAGCTTATGTGTTGGGACTTGGGTATACCTAAGTTATAAAGCATGTCAATACCTTAGTCACCAAGCAAAAGCCAAAAAAAAAAAATGTAAACTTG
This sequence comes from Castanopsis chinensis, assembly GCA_032878915.1. Lineage (NCBI taxonomy): Eukaryota > Viridiplantae > Streptophyta > Magnoliopsida > Fagales > Fagaceae > Castanopsis > Castanopsis chinensis. The sequence goes on along the minus strand of JAVQMG010000125.1, from coordinate 16,791,625 downwards.
GGAAGGCTGCAATCATGACTTGAACTGTGGGGGAGAGATGGGAAAAAGAAAAGGAAGATGCAATATCTGCCATAATTAACTATATTACTTACATAAAAAAACTATATTACATAATATAATTACTTACATCACACATTTCTCAATTTCAAACAATATCTATAATGGTACACATAGATGACGAACCAAATTGAATGTAGGAGTTCAATTATTGGGCTTGGGCAGCTTTAAATAGCTCTTGCCACTTCTGCGGATCACTTCCTGGTCCTTCCCCCTACATACAAATTTCAGTTTGGCAAGCAATTTCATAAGCATAGTAGAATATGGTAAAGTTAAATGAAAGTCATCCAAACAGTTGACACGGATTAAGTCCAACTGAATACTGAATGAAAATGCAAAGACTCTGATTAACAAGGACTAGGAAATCTGTACCACACAATATTGGATCTCACAAGCATTTGAAAGAAACATTGAATATTACAAGTTACAAATATACATGATGTGGTCATATATGTTTCTTTCTTATCATAGATTCACATACCTGGTCAAAACCCAATATGGAAGATCAAGAAGATGATGCATTTGCTTAGATAAAATAATTAATGAATGTTGGATGTCAGAAAATAAGTGCATGTTGTTCATCATCGACCAAATATTATAATTAAAAAAACTCGTGTCAAAATTTGTCTTTTGCCTTTAAAATGTGCTTCTGATGTTTCAAAGTCCATATTGCTGTTAGTACATATTCAGCCTGTTGTTTAACAATAAAAACCAATAAAAGATTTTCAATTTGTGAAGCAAGTCAAAAACATTCTGGAAGCAAGTGGAATAATAACATTTGCATTCTATGTCCGTATGCTCCACATTTACCATAATCATTAATTGAAGATTACCTCAACTGAGTTGATTTCATAAGCTTTGCCTTCAGTGAATTCAATGTCCAGTGCCTGTATACAAGCTTCTGCAACTACAATTCTGCTAGCTTCTCCAACAAGTTTATCTCCTGACACCAATATACAAATCCATCAGACAAAAGACATATGAATAAAAGGAAAAAGAAGAGGTTTTCACAATACACATATAGATTAGATGATCTGTTATTTGATTAGTAGCTATGGATCTGTAATTTATTTGACATGATGATGTACGTTGCAACTCGTCTGAGAAACAAATTATTTATGCCATACCTTGACCTATAAGAACTGCACGTCTTTGCCCAGCTGTAGCTTTGAGCAAAGTATTTAGATCATATGATGTGTAAGGTCCATCTGTCAATCTTCCAGGTCTGGTATAAGAAAAAATTACAAAAACCAAAATAAAATATGACTGCAAGTTCTCTCTCTCACTCTCTCTAGTTACTAAGCATTCCTTTCTCAGCATCAAGTTAACAAAAAAAAAAAAGGCAGTAATTATACCATATACCTGATTATGGTAAATGGAAGACCAGAATTGCGAAGAAAATCCTCCCCCATCCTTTTAAATTTGAGGACACCAAAGAGGTTCATAATGCTATAGAAATAATACCAAGTGATTATATTAGCCCATAGTACTAGTAATATTATGGAATGAATCTCTAATCAAAACTTAACACACCAAACACTTTGAGAAAGCTGTAGCCACAACAAGACGGGAATATAAAGATCCCCAATTTTATACCATTGCAAATATGCTCAACTTCTGCAAAACATGAATTTACTACACCAATTTCTAACACAAAGCCTGATAGAATCACTAAAGAAAGTGTACATAGTGTACAGGATATGTAAATTCCTATAGAATCCTGCAGAAACCTTTTAATGGGAATGTCTATTTTATAATCATTTGAATTGAGTATTAGGCATCATATTAACATGTAGGGTCCAAACACTCACACGTATATATTTATATCAGCGGATAGAAATTTCCTTATAATTGCTTATTTTCTAATTATCCATTCATTTAAGAAGTAGTATTACCTCCACGGTAGTTCACTGAACTTTGTTACTCCGATTGACGAAACAAGAACAATTCTCTTCAGTGATGAAGGCAGTGCAGATACAAGATTTCTCACACCCTCCCAATCTTCAATTAATAACTTACAGTCAAAAGCACTGAAAGCATGCATACATGTGTGGTCTGGTGTTTGTGTATGCATAAACAGAAATTTGAAGGTACAAGAATGATGAATTTTATCCAGTATGTGGGGCTGCTCTTCAATGCACAGGCAGTAGTACATAAAACACGTTGTAGATTCTTCTCCATATTTTTACTTGCATAGTCTTGTTTACTTGTAATGCTAAATTTTTAATTGATGAAAAACACAATACTGACCTACTCTTTCTGGTGTGTTATCCCCATCCCATCGTTTCGAAGGAAAGGCTGTTGTTCCTGTGCAGCAAATCACATGTGTTACTCCCTGCATACAAGGTTTTAAGAATAAAAATCATATTTTAGATAATTACCCAACATTCTAAATGGTCAAGAAAAACTTTTATCATTCATTAAGAGATATATAATCAAATAATATAATGTAGAATTGAATAGAGCAAAGGAGAAACCTCAAATATAGATGGATCTAAATCCTCTGGGTTCCGAGTATCCCCTTTAATCACCTATCAAGTTGAAAAGCTCTATGACTACAAAGTCTAACATCCAGAGGTAAGGTAACACCTAAAGTAATGCACAAAGAAAGAAGAATGTTTGTGCACATTTATTATTCATGGACAAAAGTTTATGCATAGTTCAGTCAGAATATTGCTACCTGCAATGTTTCCTCATCTTGTTTACCAAACAAGGATATTGCTTTCTCAGGATCTCGTACTAAAATTCGTGACTTGATATTCCTGTTTAGCAATGATGCCACTACCAACTGCCCTGAAAAGTAGAGAAAAGTACTAAACTTGCAAAATTCCCAAACAAGTTAACAAAAGGGTATGTTTTCAAACAAATATTCTTGGTGAAAGCCTTATTAGTTACTCAGATCCTGAACCAATAACAAGAATTATTACTCAATAATCACTGAGATATGGACACGGTACTACTAGCCACTGCTCTCTCTCTCCCCCCTTCCTTTTTCACCAGTTTATAGTTATTATTATAAGATTTGAAAAGAGGTCATTGGTTGTTCATTAAATTAAGAGGACTTCAAGGAGTCAAATTTATACTAGATAACCTTTCAAAATTTAATCTTTCTTCTTATTTATTAACACCCCTAGCATTTCCACAATCACAATAACTGTATTCCATTGCAATATAAACTACCAGCATAAACGCACACACACTAAAACCAATCAGATTGAATACAAAGAGGCACAGATTGAGTGTTCATACAGTATAAACACTCAGTCACTCACATACATGCACTAAGTACACAAGTTCATAAACATGTAGATGTTACATCATAAGCAGCAGAGAAAAAGAGAAAAAAATAGCTTACCAACACCACCGGAGCCACCAGCGACGAGAATAAGCTTAGAAGAAGTAGAAGGGGAGGTTTTGGAATCATGGGTTGGCTCTGAACTCTGGGATTGGATGAGTTCCTCTTTGACAGCATTAAATGGTTGTGGTGGCGACCCTCTTCTAGAGCTAGAAATGGACTTAGACGAGTAAGAAGTTGGAGGTGTAAGAGTGAATGTTAAACATGGGAATCGTTGGTGGGGTTTTGGGAATGTTTCAACTGGGACTGGGACTGGGACTGGGAAATCGGGAATCGGAGTGAATAAGAGTCTGGAAGCCATGAACAGAGAAAGGGAAAAGAGAGCAACAAACTGAAACAGACGAACAAGAGTCACAAGACACGAGACAACGGTTGGGCTGTGTGGTGGGTGCTGCTGGTTATGTCTTATCGGGATTACCAAAATGACCCCATGAGGGCCACGACTGTCTTCCGTTCCCTCTCTTCTTTTCTTTTCCTTCTATTTATTTATTTTTGATATCAATATAAATAAAAATATAATTTATATAATTATATAATTGTGGGGGGATGAGGATCCAAAAACAGGTAAACACACAGTCAGGGTTATTTCTGAGGAGGTAAAATCCAAAAATTGATCTAGGGCGGTGATCTCACAATTTGAAGGGAGATTGGGGTAACTTATTTGATGAAGATTCTGAAGACATATTTCAGAAGGGGAAGCCTACTCATCCATCAGCTCCTTTCGTAGATCGGTGCGGTTTTTCCCTCAGACGAAAAAAATGTGATGAATACCTAGCCTTTCTTTATAATCTGCATTGAAGTGTGTATATAGAAAAAAAGAATCTAGATAAAAAGAAAGAAAGGCTGTTGTAACCTCCTGTAGAAAATACCTAAATTGAAAATCAATGAGATAAATGCTTGATCCCACTCAGTGTTCCTTTTCCATTTGCTTCCTGATGATGCGTAAAATCTTCAGTAAGCTACACGGTCCGCACGTGCTCCTGATGACGTACCTACAACACCAAAGATGAAGACCTAGGAAAGGGCACCGGTGTGGTACCGGTCAAACACTCTCCGACGGTCAAGTTAGAGAAATCTCTTATTCACAACTCTAAAGTGCTAGAGCTGAGGCGAATTGTATGTACCTTGCTTTGAGAGGGTTTCGATGTATTTATAATAGCGTTGAGCCGAAATTAACGCCTTGGTCAAGAAGTTCTTTTCCTTCTAGGAGAGTAATTCTTGGACAATACGTATTCTCTCAGAATCCTTGCCCTTATAGGAGTCTTCTTGACTTAGACGTGTCGCGCAAAGAATTCTTGTTGTATTCGTGTTGGCCAAGTAAGGTTATGGAGGGGACTTACTTTGATTTCCTCGGCTTGCTCCGTCAGCTTAAACCCGTCATTGACTTAGGTCGTCGGTTTGGGGGTTTAGACCGTCACCTAACTGATCCATAGCGCGACGGTCGTCAGCATGTAAGGTCGCCAGCATGCAATGTCGTCAATCTTTGCTTGCCACGGTTAGAATCTAGTCGGCAAACGGGATTCATTACTTTTAGAGTCATCTTACAAAATTACCCTTATCACTTCCAATAGTTCGACCTACCCAGAATGAAAAACTGACTGAGCGACTATATCATGGGAAGGTTTGAAGTTTCAAATTAGTGATATGGGGAGATACGGACCCCCCTCGACCTGCTTGCCAAACAGTCGAGCCGCTCGTCATTTTCGAAGGGCGGGCACGTTGCTTGACTTAAGGGCCTCTTAAATCGATTTGATCAGTACAGACATTGGCCGTAGAATCTCAATTGAGGAACGAGCATTAGTTATATGAAGGGCACTGAGCTAAGCTGCCAGAAAGGAAAGAAAATTGATTTGGCACGGAATACAAGAAGGATGAAGAAAAAAGGATATAGAAGCCATTCCCTCCGCATTAAATACAAGACAATCACTTTTCTGGTCGCATTATTGAGGAAGTGATCATGAACAGTGATCATGAACAGTGGTGGCACAGCTAAGATTTTAGTGTAAAACTTGCTGGTATGTTCCGAATGGGACAAGAATTCTAGGGGTGCGATCTCAGCCTTTCAAGTGTATAATCCTAATGCATTGAAGTTGGATATATAAAGCAAGAAAAAGATCTAGATGTAAGGGGACAGACAGAAAAAATAATACAAAAAAGAAAGAAAGAATTCATCCGTTTTGTAACCTCTTTCTCGAAATAGACCCAAAGACCAACACTCGTGTTTTTCCTTAATCAACTTTCAAATTGAACATCAATGAAATAAATACCATATCTCTTTCATTACTATGACATAAGCCTTCTTAATCTTTGTATTGGATATCATAAAACAGACTTGACTTTTCATATCTAAAGAAATTAATCTTGATAGCAAATAGTAAAATCATCATTTAAGACATAAAGTTAATCTTTCGCTTTTTGCTCGCCACAATAATAATAAAAAATATTATTATTTTAATAATTAATAATTTATAATATTACTTGATTGATAATGTTCCAAGTTTTTACTATCGTTGTTACGTATGTTCTTAAAAAAATTATGTTCATTGAATATACAGAATTTTATACATTTTTTGAAAATTTGTTACCGAAGAATTTTATACGCAATTTTTCAAAAAATATCTAAAATTTTGTAGGTTGAAACTTCAATATATAGAATTTGTACTTTTTTTTTTGGGAAAAATGTGTATATTAAATGTACAAAATTGTATATATTTTTTGAAAAATATCTACATTGATTGTAATGAATAAAAAATTTTGTATATTGAATATAAAGAATTTTGTAATTTAATTTTAAAAATTGTGTACGTTGAATCTATATAATGCATTTATTTTGAATACTTAAATATATGAATAATCGTATGTAGTGTACTGTGTCCTGATACTCTGTTCAGCACTGAAAAAAATGAGAACGTTGAATGTACAAAATTTTGCACATTTTTTGAAAAATGTGTATGTACTTTAAAATTTGTGTACATTGAATATATAGAATTGTGAACATTCTTTAAAAAAAAGTGTATATTTTGAATATATAAAATTATGTATATTCATTAAAAAATTGTGTATGTTGAATATATAGATCTGTGTTAGTTCTTTGAAAAATTTTGTATCTTAAATGTACAAAATTAGGTATATTCTTTGAAAAATTGTGTATGTTTAATATACATAATTTTCATATTCTATGAAAAATTGTGAACGTTCAATGTACAAAATTGAGTACATTTTTTTTTAAAAAAGTGTATATTGAATATATAGAATTTGATAGATTCTATGAAAACTTGTATCTTGAATATATAGAATTTGAGTATATCTTTTGAAATAATAAGTAAGTTAAATCTACATAATTTTATACATTATTTGAAAAAATAAGTACGTTAAATGTATATAATTTTGTACATTTTTTAAAAATGTATACATTGAATGCACATAATTGTGTACATACTATGAACAAAAAATGTGCGCATTCAATATACAGAATTATGTACATTCTCTTAAAAAAAAAATGTCTTCATTGAATGTACAAATTAATGTCTATTCTTTGAAAAATTGTGTTAAATTTCAACAAATTGTACACAATTCTGGACATTCGTACCAATTGTGGAATCATGGCTCTTAACTTGGGGATTGGATGAGTTCCTCCTTGACAGCAAGGGTTTGTTTGGTTTATATGGGTGTTTGGTAGGAGGGAAGGGGAGGATGAAAAATTGGTGAGATCTAGGTATTTTCTTCTTTGGCCCATAACAATTCTATCTTCCCAATTTAGGGAGAAAATAGACGAGAAATGAATAGTTTCAGTCAATGACTGAACTAACCTTCCTCCTTTTACCTGCTAGGTTTTTATTTTTATTTATTTATTTATTTCTTGTTGCTTATTTTCTTCGGCGTCTTCTTTTTTTTTTTTTTTTTTTCTCTTACGTGTTTTTTTTTTTTTTTTTTTTTGTTTTGCTCTTACGTGCTAAACTAGACTTTCTAGTTCTTTTTTTTGCAATATTTTCTTGATTAATAGGGTGTTAATTTTTTTTCTTTTACTTTTTTTTTTCTGGGCATGATTTTTATTTTTAATAAAATTGGTGATAGCTTTATTTTTTTTTTTTTGGTTGGTTGTTTGCCACTTTTTTGCTCTAATTGGATATCATTTGTTAACAAGAGCCTATAAGTAAATTTATACAAAATCATTTTTTCCATCAATTTACTTTTATACTCCCAACTAAAAACAAATGAGAGAAATTAAAATTTTTTTATCCTTCTATTTTTTTTATTTTATCATTTTCTATTCTCTCACTTTTCCATTCCAACTAAATGGAGCCAAAATGATGGTGGCCCTCTTCTAGAGTTAGAAGTGGACTTAGAAGAAGAGGAAGTAAACATAGAATAAGAAGTTGGTGGTAGAACTGTGGAAGAGTGAATATAAGACATGGGTCTCGTTGAAGGAGTTTTGGGAATGTTACAACCGCGAAATCTGGAAGCTATTGAATAAAGAAAGAGAGCAGCAAACTGAAACAGAGGGACAAGACAACAATTGGGTTGCGTGGTGCTGGTTATGTAGGAAGGCCATTACTTTAATTTTTTTTTTCTATCTGTGCGTCCCCCAAATACGGCAATTGGGCCTCCAAGATATTTGGGCTCACAATCTATTTGTATTGTGGGTTTTTGGATTTCCTACAATAGGTGACTCTATACTCGGCAGCCCAAGTATCCTAATTCTCCTCCTCCCTCCTCTCTTTCCTAAAATTGCCAGCCCTTTTCCATTGAACCCCTCTTCCCTTTTTATAGTCGCAGTTCATGGGATTGCCACGATCATTCTCCAAGTCAGTGGAAGGGGAGGTCCAATGCTGTTTCTCCTAAGTGGATGTTTAATTATGAGTGAGGGAAGATGATAGTGGCATTAGAACTGGTTCCACCATTAGGTCTGTTGCCCGGCGAAGGCATTCCTTAGGCGACTGATGGGAGGTCCACTACCGTTAATTGTAGTTGGAGGTTAGGTGGTAAGGAGAAGACGATAGTGGCCTTGGAAATAGTTCCATTGGTAGGTTGGTGCCCAGCGGTCTCCAGGTAATGCCGTGCACCTAAATATCGACCCAAACCGGGAGATGTGATTGTTGGGAGTGGTGAGGTTTCACGCTGTCGGATGTGCCACGAACGATTCCATTCCTAAGTTTCGGATCCTTGGTGGGCATTAGGTTGGTCTGGGATGGAGTCCATCGGTCTGATTAGTGTCAGGCCCTTACACGGGCTGTCATTTCCATGGGCCTCTGAGCAAATGGGCCTGGGAAAGGCGATGCCCATACACTATCCTTTTAAATAATTTTTCATTTCAATTATTAATTGACTGATAACAAAAAAGCTAGAATCTTGGAGCATGTTCCAAGTTTTTTTTAATAAATTGAAATTAATTTGAAATTTAAACTTAACTTTTTGTTTTTTTTTGAGAAACAAATTTAAACTTACCTAATTATTAAATTTGTTGTTAACTCTTTCACTATTGTCTTTGAAAATTATAGATACTCTCATGTGCCTCACTTTTCTATATTTAAGACATTTAATATCCTCTTACTCTGGAAATTTTAATTTCATACTCTAATCTAAATTCTATCAATATAATTTTAATAATTTAATAAGAATTTCCACAAAAATAAGAGATGATACCACCGTGTCATATCATTATTATACACTATATTGTATTAAAAAAAAAGCCATACACGCTATAAACAAGGCCAACTCTAGTTGGTTTTTATTTTTGATCTTAAATTTGAGTTTATAAATGTCTGTTGATGTTTGATTTCAGTTCTTTACCATGTTTGAATGCTAAGAAAATGAGGGAAAAGAATAAAAAAGTGGACCTAAAAAAAATTTGTTCAACCAAAATGTGTCACTGTTGGTTGATACAATGTGATTTTGGGGTTTCAAGGTTGATCTTGGTTGCCCATATGGCAAAAATGAAACCAATGGTTTGGTGCCAAATCCTCCTCCACATCGACCGTCACCAAATTGGTCCCATCCCTGGTGTGGATCAAAATAGATTATGATCCTCTCTATTTGCCTTCAATATAATGGATTTCTATTGTTGCATTTTAATTTGCACCAATAATTTCATTTTATGGTGAATCCATATATATTTAATTTTTCATGAATCTAAAGGTGAATATATAGTGTCACGTAGAGGTGATCACAGATCAGGTTTGGTTGGGTTTTTGTTCCACCCACCACTAACCCTATAATTTCGAGTTCAAAAAATTAGCACCCAATGTCAACCAACGTCACATTTTTTTTTTATACTCATGTTAACATAACATCACTTAGTGGTTCAATTTGGTCAGTTTAATATGGAATGGTGCATATTATTGAGGAGGAGATTGTAATCAATGGTAAGGGAGGGATAGAGGGGGTTCATTGTTGATAGATCTCTGCGTTTTACGGTTAGATCTTGTGAGGTTGGTAGGAATGATTCTTGCAAAGGAGTATAAAATAAAATGATACGACATTCATCTCGTTAGATTGTTACATGTTCAATTTGGTTTGCCTTTAACAAGAGATACTTTCTCCCATTTCATAACGAGTGGATTCGATTTAAAAAACTTGATGACCATGCTATATCCACTAGAGTATTAATAAATAAACATCTCTTTAATTAATGGTAGGATTCTTGAAAATCATAATGATCATGAATGATGGAGTATAAATCCGTCAGTCCAAATAAACGAGTCCAGATGGAACCAAACCTTCTTTCTTGCTGGTATGGAAACGGTGGGAAGACTTTCTTAGAGTGGTCACCGGTGTGGTGTTTGCCAAAACACCTCCGACGCTCAAGTCAGTGCCAACAAGGCCTTACAAAAGACAGAACAAAATAGTCAAATAATAAGTGTGTTTATGTGTGTTTTTTTTACCCTCTACTTGTGCTCGTGGGAGCTTTATATATGTTTCTCCAATCACTAGCCGTTGCGGCAGTTATTGTGACTTTAATGCCTCTTTTAGTAATGCTTCCTGCTAAGTAATGGGGCTTTAATTCATCCTCAACGGGTTGTATAGCTGGTTTTGTAATTGCCCGAGGCATTATTGGTGGTATTGAATGACCTTGTTGCCTACGTTGGTGACGTGGGCATTCGCATATGATGATCCTCGTCTGTCTCATTGTCCTCGTCTATAATTTTTCTCGTCAGTCCCATCAGCTATTCCGGGATTCTGTGGTCGTCATGACATGTCATGACCACCATAGAAGATGAAAGGTTTGCATGCGACTCTTAGGATTTCGCGCCGTATTAAATGCGTAGTGGCGGCACTATACTGGTCGTGGCCACCTGGCGCGCTCTGGTTGGTGAGGCTAATGTCCTCATCATATGACTTTTCGGTTTTTCCACTGTTTTTCAGTTTTCTGGACCTTGGTTTTAATCTCTCCTCCTTGTCTTTTACTTTCCTAAAAAAAAAAAGCTCCCATTGCTCTAAGTATTTTCTTTGCTAAACCTCGCTCTGCAACTTCTTCTTCGGACTGGTGCGTTGTGCGGTGGTGTTTCCTTTGTTCGCCATTTGCAAGGTAACCATTTCTTCTCTTTCCGGCTTTGCTTTTCCCCTTTTCATTTTATAGCTTCTGATTTTTTTTAGGGGGTTTAGTTCGTATTGTTCCCTTCGTATTGTTTCTGGATTTCCATGGTCAGTAGTTTTGAGGTTAGGATAGTTTTCCCATCAATTTCCTTCCTATTTGCGCGCTTAGGGGGGTCTTTAGGCGTTTTTCCTCACCTTGAGAATTTTGTTTTTGAGGGTAATTGCTTGGGCGTTGCATTGGCTGACCTGTTGCCTTTGCTTTGTCAGTCGATTGATTGGTTCAAGAGCCGGGAAAGAGCGTGGGGGATGATGTTTGAAGTTAGGTCTAGTGAACTTGAGACTGAATTGTCGTCTAGTGATGATCCAGTGGGGGAGGATACTGCCGTTTCAACTCTTCGAGAAATTAGGGCTTTTTATGCCCTCAAAGAGGAGTGTGGGTTAGATGCTGACACACTTGTGAGATTTAAGGATAGATTTCAATTTCCGGAGCGAGTTAGGCTTCGTCTACCCAGTGGGGAGGATCGGGCTTGTCACTTTTTCCTAGGGGAGGTATGTTTTTATGAGTCGGCCTTCATTTGTGGATTGATGTTTCCTGTTCACCCTTTCCTCATGGAGTTGTTAGATCACTTTGGTATCACTCCTGGGCAGCTTATGCCAAACTCGTGGAGAATTATGGTCAGTTGTATGGGAATATGGTTGGCAGCTATGGACGGAGATATGCTCAAAGTTGACAAGCTTGTCTACTTGTACCGCTTAAAAAGAGTCTAAGGAGCATGGGTACTATGAACTGGTGCCCTGAGAGAGGAAAACTAGGATCGTCAAGGGTTTACCTTCGTCTTTCAGGTATTGGAAGTCAAGATATTTCTTTGTGTCTGGGGATGATTTTAAGACCCCCTCGGGCGAGGTTTGGGGTGATCTCCCTAGGTTACATCGTCGGTGGGGAACCCCAACTTTAGGTGCATCCATATTTCTTCTTGTCACTTTGGCTCTATTGTGTTCATTGTTATCGCTACTGATTCTTTCACTTCTCATTTTGCGCAGTTAAGAGACGGCCAAAACTTAAGAGCAGGCATAGGGAGAGAGTGCAGAAAGCCATTGACTACGCGTGGACGATTGAAAACTGGGACGATCTTGTGGATCCAAGGACTCTTGCATTCTACTGTCTTGGACCAGAGCCCTCCTCCTTCGTCCTGCGGAATCTTGAAATTGAAGGAAAAAAAAGTGAGTGTTAGATTCATGGGCACTGATTATGTTGTGATGTCTTGCATCCGTCTTCCGCTCTTCTCTTCCTTTTTTTTTTTTTTTTACACATGTTTTCCTCTTGTAGAGATGACGACCAAATTCAACAAGGACATGTATGCAAAAATGAGGTCAAAGAAAGGCGAGCCGCTGTTCCAGTATAGGGAAGAAGACAATGTGCGTCACTGGAAAGGGCCCCTTTGTCACTTCGGTAGCCCATGTTACCCTTGTCGCTTCCGGTGCTGAGGTGACAAGGATGACTTCTCCTTCGACCTCAGTCGAAGAGCTTTTTGCTCCTGCCTCTAAGAGGCCACGTTTGTCCAAAAGGGAGAAGGAGAAGGTTAATCCTCATCTGTTCACTGTCTGGGATGACGAGAGATTGGCGATGGATAGGGCTCAGGGGGCTGTGACTGCCGAAGATTTGAAGACCCTTTCTTCTTCATCCTACTGATGATTTTGGGTTTTGTTTCAGGTGTTGGGGGGAAAGTCTCCATATTTCCTCTGAGTACTTCACTCAAAAGGCCAAGGTGGCTTCCCTCACATCGAGGATGGAGGTTTTGGAGGTGGAAAACTCCACGCTAAAAAAGAACTTAATTGACTCCATGGGCGAGGCCACCACTTTGAAAAAAAAAATGAAGACTTTGAGTGATGACCTCAGAGCTGAGCACCAGTTGACCCTAGAGAAGGATGAGCAAATTTTGGGCGCCAATAAGAAGCTCAAGACCATTGCTGCCAGGTCCATTGAAGCCTTTCAGACCACAGACGAGTATAACACAGTCCTGTTCAGCTAGTACTTTAAGGGTTTCGAGCTCTTGAAGAGATACCTCATCAAGCATCCTTTTGGAGTGGACTTAGAGAGTCTAGATTTGGAAGAGGTCGACCAAGAGATGGCTGCTGACGAAGTTACTCAGTCTTTAGCTGTTGAGTCCGATGCCCCAGAGAATGTCCTTGCCGGTGATGCCTCTGTTGGTGACAGTGCTGCCCCTGAACCTGAGCCTTAAAGAGTTTGAGTTTATTTTTATTTTTATTTATTTATTTATTTTATGCTCATGATGTTTTGGGTTTTGTAATTCTAACTTCGTGACAATTTCTCTTTAATCTGTTTTAAGAACAGTATTTTTGGCCTTGTGTTTATGGGCTTTTAGATGTAAAGACAATGGGATTTGCCCGTTGTTTTTGGGCTTTAATTAAACTTATGGCTATTTACTTACTTGCTTCTGTGACTGCACACTCATTGGCTCTTGGTATGTCAGCAATTTGTGCTTGTTACTTAGAAATTCTTGGCTTCTTCTAGGTACTTCGTCGGTAACTTACATCCGTCTAGGCAGAATCTTATTACCCAGCCATTTTTTAGATTGGCTATCTCTTGGCTCTGTCAGAAACTTACATCCGTCTAGGCGGAATCTTGTTACTTAGTCGTTTTTTTAAGATTGTTTTTTGGCTTACTACTGACCAAACCTGTGGACACAGAGATATTAGTTGAACAATTCCTTTATTAATTTAGATATAAATACATCTATTTGTTTCATCTGTTGGTGGTACTTCTTCAAGTGCTCAATGTTCCATGGTCGTAGGAGTCTCTGTCCGTCTAGGAATTCTAGGTGATAACTGCCTTGCCTGGAATAGTCAACCACCCAATAGGGTCCTTCCCATGTGAGGCCGAGTTTTCCTTGTGCAGAGTCTCTAGTAGCCGTAGTGACCTTGCGCAAGACAAGGTCGTCTATTTCAACTCGTCTAAGCTTTACCCTTTTGTTGTAGTATTCTTCCATCTTCTGCTGGTACTTCGTCATCCTGTTGGAAGTTTTGTCTCTTACTTCATCCAGGCAATCCAGGTTGATTTGTAGTTGGTCGTCGTTGTTTTCCTCGTGTAATACCTCTTGCCTGATACTGGTCACCCCTACCTCGATTGGGATTACTGCCTTAGTGCCATAAGTGAGCCCAAAAGGGGTTTCTCCTGTTGGGGTTCTTGCCGTGGTTCTTTAGGCCTACAAAACATTGGGCAATTCTTCTGGCCAGACACCCTTCGCGTAGTCCAGCTTGGCTTTAATAATCTTGAGCAATGTTCGATTCGTCACTTCCGCCTGTCCATTGGCATGTGGATGTCCTAGGGATGAGAACTAGTTCTTGATGCCTAGGCCTGAACAAAAGTTCTTAAAGCCTTGGCTGTCGAACTGTCGCCCATTATCTAATATGATCATTCTTGGAATCTCGAACCTGCAAATTATATTCTTCCACACAAAGCTCCGGATTCGTGCTTCAGTGATTGTTGCTATCACTTCTGCTTCAACCCACTTTGTGAAGTAATCAATTGCAACTAGTAGGAATCTTACTTGAACTTTACCTAGGGGCAGTAGGCCGACGATGTCGATTCCCCATTGTGCGAACAACCACGGGGATGATATCGTCGTCAGTTTCTCCGCCGGAAGTCGCTGGACGTTCTCGAACCTCTGACGCTTGTCACACTTCTTGACAAATTCGACTGCGTCTACCTGCATAGTTGGGCAGAAATAACCTGCTTGAATAACCTTGCTTACCAGGGATCTGGGACCAACATGGTCCCCACAAATTCCTTTGTGGATTTCTTCCAATATGTATTTGGCTTCTTCTTCATCGACACATTCCAAGTAAGGCATGGAGAAGCCTTTCTTGTATAATGTGTCATTTAGGATCGTAAATCTGACAGCACTTTTCTTGATCTTTTTGTCCTCCTCGGCGTCCTGAGGGAGGTGTCCATCTTGTAGAAAAGACATGATCGGAGTAATCTAGTTGTTTGTGTTTTGAATCGAGAATGTTAGAGCTTCTTCAATGTTGGGGTGCTTCTGGATCTCTATTGCCAAGCCTCTGCTTGCCGCCCTTTCTTTTGACGATGCTATCTTCGAGACTTCGTCTGCTATAATATTTTGGCTTTTGGGAATCTGTACAAATTCCACTTTATCGAATTCTTGAGTTAGACGTCTCGTCAACCTGAGGTATTTTTGCATTCTTTCTTCCTTTGCTTTGTACTCTCCCTTGATCTGCCTAGTCACCAGCTTTGAGTCATTTTGCACTAACATGTTCTTGGCTCCAAGCATCTTTCCAAGTTTCAGCCCCGTCAATATTCCTTCGTACTCAGCCTCGTTGTCGGTGGCTAAAAATTTCAACTGAACTCCGTATTTGAGCACTTCTTCGTCAGGGGCGATTATGACGACCCCTACACCGCCCCTATTTTAGGTTGACAAACTATCGGTTTGTATCGTCCACTGTTCGGCCTTGTTGATGAGATTGTCCTTGTTTGGAAAGGTGAACTCGGCAACGAAGTCTGCTAGAGCTTGTGCCTTAATGGCTGTCCTAGGGCGGTACTTAGTGTCAAATTGGCTAAGTTCAATTGCCCACTAGACCATTCTTCCAGCTGCCTTAAGTTTATTCATGGATTTTTTGATGGGTTGGTCCATCATTACTAGGATAGGATTTGCTTGAAAGTATTGTCTTAGTTTGCGTGAGGCCACTATTAACGTGAACACAATCTTTTTGATCCTCGGATACTTGGACTCAGCCCCTTGGAAGGCTTGGCTGACGTAATAAACTGGGAGCTATTTCCTACCTTCATCTTGGATCAGGGCTGCACTTACGGCTGTGGCCGATACCGCTAAGTACAAATGTAGGTTTTCCCCTTCTTTGGCTGGACTTAGGAGGGGTGGATTACTCAGGTAACGTTTGAGTTCCTGGAAAGCTACCTCACATTCGTCGGTCTAGGTGAAAGCCTGCTTCAAGGTCTTGAAGAAAGGCTGGCATTTATCTGTTGCTCTAGAGACGAACCTGTTAAGCGTCACAATTCTTCCTGTGAGCTTTTGGACTTCCTTGACGGTTCTGGGTGATTCCATATTGATTATGGCTTGTACCTTCTCCGGGTTTGCTTCTATTCCCCTCTGGGACACCATGAATCCCAAGAATTTTCCTGAAGCCACATTGAAGATGCACTTGCTAGGATTCAGCTTCATCTGGTATTGTTTAAGGGTGGCGAACGTCTCCTTCAGGTCGTCCAGATGGGCAAGCTCTTATTTACTCTTGACGAGCATATCATCCACGTATACCTTCATGTTCCTGCCGATTTGTTTTTAGAACATTTTGTTCACTAATCTTTGTTAAGTAGCTCCTGTATTCTTAAATCCGAAAGGCATTACCTTATAGCAATAGAGTCTCTGGCTTGTGATGAAAGCAGTTTTCTCCTGATCTTCCTTAACCATTTTTATTTGGTTGTATCTTGAGAAAGCGTCCATGAACGTCAGCAACTTATGTCCAGCTGTGGAATCCACTAGTTGGTCTATCCTTAGAAGAGGGAAGCTATCCTTCGGGCACGCCTTGTTGAAGTTCGTGAAGTCCACGTACATTCTTCACTTCCCATTTGCCTTCTTTACTAGGACGACGTTCGCGAGCCAATCAGGATAGTACACTTCCCGGGTGAAGCCTGCCGCTGATAGTTTGGTAACTCCGTTTGTAACCGCTTGGTCCCGCTCTGGGGCATAGACTCTGCGTCTTTGCTGGACGGGCTTTCTTTCGGGGTTCACGTTCAACTCATGCTGAATGACTTCTGGAGATATGCCTGGCATGTCTTCATGACTCCATGCAAAGACATCTAGGTTCTCTTTAAGTAACTGGATGAGCCTTGCTCTCATCTCAAGACTTAGCTTCGTCCCTATTCTCGTCGTCTTGGTTGTCTCCCCTTTGGCCAGTTCCACTGTTTCCAGGGCTTCCACTTTATCTTCTTCCTTTTCTTCAACCATCCATGTATGGTTCTCCCTTGTAGCCAGAACGGCCCGGTAGCATTCTCGAGCTAAAACTTGATCTCCTTTTACCTCGCCGACCCTATAATCCGTTGGGAATTTTACCTTCAAGCAGTAAGTGGACGTGACTGCCTTCCATTTGTTGAGCGTGGGTCTTCTGATAATAACATTGTAAGATGAAGGGCAATCCACCACTAAGAAGTCTAGCTGACGGGTCAATTGCCTTGGGTAGGTCCCTACTGTTACTGTTAACGTCACTATGCCCTTGGGATATACTCAATCTCCATTGAAACTAACGAGGGGCGAGTCAAATGAGCGCATCCTTTTTGGATCTAATTTCAGCTGTTGAAAAGCAAGAAGGTAGATGATGTTTGCAGAGCTACCATCGTCCACCAGGATCCTTCTAGTGTTGAATCCCTCTATAGTCAGCATTATGACCAAATGGTCATTGTGAGGCTGCTTCACTCTGGCATCCGCTTTATTGAAGGACATATCCTGATTTGTCCGTCTTTGCTTAATCGGAGGTATCATATGGACACCATTCACCTGTCTCTAGCATTCTTTCTTAAGGGATCTAAATGACCCTCCAATGAAGGGCCCCCCTGCAATCGTCTTTATCTCCCTGATCACATCCTGTGGAGGCTGGGGATGACGATCGTCATTTCTAGACGAGGATTCTTGTTGGTTCTTATTGTCGTCTCTGAACCTACTGTATTTTCCCTTTTTCACATATTTCTGCAGTTTCCCTTTCCATATCAACTCCACTATTTGCTCATTGAGGTCCCGACAATCCTCCGTGTAGTGGCCATGATCCTTATGAGATCGGCAGTACTTATTCTTATCACGAACGTTAGGTGACGAATGTAGTGGTCTCGGCTATTTGAGGTAGTGCTCATCCTTAATCTATGCTAAAATTTTGTCAATAGGCATAATTAGAGGAGTGAAGTTTACCGTTCTAGGACCTTTATCATCTTTCTTTCTATTCTCGTCACTAGTCCAACGTTCTCTCTTTTGCCCTGTACGTTCATTGTCCTTTCTTCCCACACCTACTAGCCTCTCTACATCCCCTATGGCTGCTAACGCATCTTCAGCATTCATGTATTTCTGTGCTTTTAGGAGCATTTCTGCCATCGTCTTTGGAGGATTCTTCGCGAGTGAAGCCACAAGCTTTCTGGTTTTCAGCCCCGCCTTGAAAGTCATCAACTGTACCTTGTCGTTTGCTTCGTCTACCTGTAGGGTCTCCCGAGTGAAATGTTTCACGTATGATCTCAATGTTTCCTTTTCTCCCTGTCTAATGGTGAGTAAGTAGTCTGCTGGCCTCTTTGGATGCTGCCCCCCAATGAAGTGACGCAAGAAGGCGCTGCTCAACTGCTCGAAGTTGTCAATGGACTATGTTGGCAACTTGGTGAACCATTCCCTAGCTGCTCATTTGAGAGTAATGGGGAAGGAATGACACAGTATCTCATCGGGGGGCTGTTGAAGGCCCAGCGTCGTTTTGAAGGTGTTGAGGTGATCTTGAGGGTCCTTTAACCCGTCAAACGGCTAGAGCTTAGGTAGACGAAATTTAGACGGCACAGGACGTTCAAGGACTGCTACAGTGAAAGTCGAATCCATGGCTCTTATCATTCTATCCACACTTTGGTTCGTTTTCTCCTTGATGGCATTTCTCAACTCGTCCATCTCTTTCCTCATCTCTCGAAGAAGATTAGAATTCTGTTTGTCTGGAGTAGAAGGTCTTTGATGACTAGTTCTTCTATGGCTGTCCCCCTCATCTTCCAGGTTGCCCTTGGATCGACTCTCCTCCTGTTGAACCTGTTGAAGTTGTAGCTTCATTTCCTGATTTAGCCTGGTAAGTTCTTCAATGGTGGCCGCAAGAGCTTGGATTTGCTGAGCCAAGGCTGTGAAATCTTGATTGGATTCCATTTGAATATAGAAGTTAGAGGAAACCACTTTTTCAAATATGAATATGAAAATGTTGTTTCCCACATACGGCGCCAAACTGATGGAGTATAAATTTGTCAGTCCAAATAAACGAGTCCAGATGGAATCAAACCTTCTTTCCTGCTGGTATGGAAAAGGTGGGAAGACTTCCTTAGGGTGGTCACCGGTGTGGTGCCTGCCAAAACGCCTCTGACGCTCAAGTCAGTACCAACAAGGCCTTATGAAAAGACAGAACAAAATAGTAAAATAATAAGTGTCTATGTGTGTTTTTTTTTACCCTCTACTTGTGCTCGTTGCGGCAGTTATTGTGACTTTAATGTCTCTTTTAGTAACGCTTCCTGCTAAGTAATGGGGCTTTAATTCATCCTCAACGGGTTGTACAGCTGATTTTGTAACTGCTCGGGGCATTATTGGTGGTATTGAATGACCTTACTGCCTACGTCAGTGACGTGGGCATTCGCATATGATGATCCTCGTCTGTCTCATTGTTCTCGTCTATAATTTTTCTCGTTAGTCCCATCAATGATAATCATCATTTTGTTTGAGTAATTATTCAGTACTTCAAGATTGCACCGATGTGATACTCTTTCCTCTCACATAATAATAGATATTAGATCCTATTAGTGTAATTTATGGTAAAATCCATCATTCACGTGAGAGGAAGAAATACTGTGCCCCTATATTTGGAAAATACCTAGAAGTTTTCTTATTGATTGACATAAAAGCAACCTGTAAACTCACTTTATTTATAAGGATGATTATTACACAACACACTAGAAAACATCAAGATCATGACATCCATGAAACAAATCAAAAGCTTTTTCCATAGACAAACAGACAATTCCATGGACCAATATTGACCTCAACCATTAGAAACCATTGCCACTTCATTGTCATCTTCATCGTCTAATAGGAGCATCTGAGCCAGCAATGGGAGCTGGAGCAGGACCAGACACTGCATCACAGTATTCTTGCAGCTTGTTGTGCACCTCTGTTGTGAAACCAAATGAAGCGAGTGTGCTAGGCAAACAATTTTTGGAGATGGAGAAAATGAAACTACAACAACCAGGGCCAAGATATTGGTCAGCCTATCAGAGAAGAAATCAACAATGTCACTCGTACAAGAGTTCATGCCACTGAGTAAGTTCAAGCACTTGACTTGGTCTCCACTTATTTGGAAGCTTGATACAGATTCATATCCTGGACTGATGGGAAGGTCCTTTGTTCCAATTGCATTTGCCAAAAGGCATGCAAGGACCATTAAAATAAACCCATTCTTCGTAGCCATGGTGCTTGTCTTTGTGTACTGGTGTGTGCGTCTAGGCTATGTGATGGAAAGGGAGAGATGCGAAGAAAAGCTTAGGTTTGGGAGGCTCTTTATAGAGGTCTTGGAAAGGAGGTACCAGATCTTTTACCACCTTTTTTTTTTTTTTTTTTTTCCTTTAATCTAGAAAAAAGTTTTGACTTCATTCAAGAGTTGTTGAAGATGGTATTATTATTAGGGTAAAAATATGTTGGCTTATTGTCAAATGACTTTGGGAAAAATGTTTATACAACCCTTAAACTTTCAAGTAGTGGCCAAGAGGCCAAGACCCTCTGAACTTTTATTTTGGCCAATATTTCCAATAAACTTTACGTAGCTGCCAAACCAATACTTCTCTTGGTCTCCCGTCAAAACACAAACAGAATACATGTGCATCTCATCGTGAACTTTAAAATCACCAAATATCCAAGGGTTGAACCATGTGAGAGGGAGAGACTAAGAGAGACCTTTGGCCGGCGTAGTTGAGAGAAAGAGAAGGGGAAGGCGATGAAGCCAGAGCCACTATCGCCAGCCACGTGCCGTTGACAGCTACCATTTTTTTCGCCGCCACCTTGCTGTTGCTGGTATGGGTTAGTTTTTTTTTTTTTTCTTCCAATCATCCATATGCAGGTCACTACTTGAGTTTCATACTCTGGTTTAAATTTTAAGGTTACCAAATGTATGAAACCTTTGGTGGATTGGGTAGAGTTGGTTGTGGTAAAATGCTCATACGATTAAAACTAGTTTTGCAGTTCTTTTAAGAATGCTATTCGGTTATTTGATGAAATGCCTGAGAAGGATATATTGCCTGTGCTGTAAGTGGATTTGGTTATTTGATTAAACATGTTAAAATTCAAAGAAAGAAAATCTAGAAGAAAGGATTGGTTAGAAAATTTAATTCATTCATTCTCAAAGACAAGATTACAACTTATATACAAAAAAACAGAGCATGACCAACTCTGTATATCTATTCACTCAAATTAACTCTACCACTAACTCTCACTAACCAATTATTACCAATAATGTATGTAAACAATATAGATGTAGTTTTTAATGTTAAGTATAAATAGAACTAAGCTACAGGATGTATAATTGCATCATTCGCAAACTGTTACATATGCTATGCAAACTGATCTAATGAATCTTGATTCATTGCCTTCTAATAACACGTAAACTTATGGTGTTGTCATGCAACATTTCTATTAACTAAGGCCTTTTCCAATCATCATTATGAATATGGTCTTGCAAATTAATATATTCCAGTGTCATCTCTGCTAAAAGTTCATGTAGTTTTAACTTTTAAGTTCATATTTATAAATCATAGTTAAGGATGTATTAGCCATAGGAAGTCATATTTGGACAAGATAGCATGGATCTTAATGGAAAGAGGTTGAGTTCAAAATGGTAGTAAATAATGAATGACTAGGTCAAAAATCCAGCAAAATGTCCCACGTTTAAAATTAATTAGGGAAATGTTTCTGTTTTGAAACTTGATTTTTTAAAAATCGAGTTCTAAATGTAATACTTGATTTTTGGAACATCGAGTTATAGCGAATATGGACTTAGAATTTTTTTTTTTTCTTGGGAACTCGAGTACCATGTGAAGTACTTAAGTTCCACTTGAATTTTTTCAATGAACTCGAGTACTTCACATGGTACTCAAGTTCACGGAACTCGAGTACTTGGTACTCGATTGTCTAAAAATTAAGTTTTAAATTGAAACTTGATTTCTAAAAAATCGAGTTTCAAAACAGGGACATTTTCATAATTAGTTTCAAATATGGGTCATATTGTAGAAAAGTTTGGCGAAAGGGGCAAATGCCCATTTTCTCCTAAATGACTAGGATGTTACAAAGCATATATGAGAAATTATATTATAAACCCAATTAATGGTTAAGGAATGAAATGGCAAAAAGATGAATAAAAGTCTTCTTGGTAGGACTCCAATTTACATTAATGGAGTCCTGTTAGTTGCAACTCCTTAGGTGCAAGTACTAAGTTTGGGGTGGTCATTTGTGTCATTTTGGTTTCACTTACATTGTTTTGGTTTTTAAGTGCATAGTTTAATAAGTTTGTTTATTGTTTTTTTTTTTCTTTTTTGTTGTGTAGGATCGTAATTTATGTAACTACTTTGAGTGGCATTATATTGAATTCACACAAAGGAGAAAAAGTGTTATTAACGAACTACTGGACTTTAATCGAAGGCTGATAGCCATTTGTTTGGGTCCAAGTGTAAATGATGGAAGCTTTACTTGTAGGAGTGATAAAAAAAGGAGCTTATGATGTAATTGACCTACCTATTGAGATTAGATGTAATGTAAAATGAAAATGTTCACAACTATGTAATGTTCAACTTATATGAAATTAATGGCATTCTACCAATGTATGAGATCCTGTGAACACTTCTAGCTTGAAGTGCTAATGTGAAAGTTTAAAGAAAATTTCTTCAATTAGGATATAGGGGAAATTTTCAGAGAAAGCTAAAGAAAATTATCAAGAAAATAGTAAAAATTTCTCCTACCAAGAAGAGTCCAATATGTGGCTTGCATAAGTCATTATGACTTGCATTAAGTCACTATAGAAAATATAAATTGGGAATCAAATCATTCCCCTTAGTTAGCATTGACAAAATCACTTTATTTGATCGCTTGGATATACATTAAGCAATGAAATATCAAATCAAAAGGTTTACAAATAGTAAATTGTTCTCTTCAACTATCACGAGTTGAAATATCAACAAGTGTTTACCAATAGTAAATTGTTTCACAAAAATAACACCTAATGAACCAATAATTGCACTTTTCTAGTAATAAAAAGAAAGGTGCACTGCCCTATCACTATCCTTAAAAGGGTGGGTATCAGTAAACAAAATATTAAACCAAAAAATCTTAATTTTCTTCTTGCTACTGTTAAACTTAGCCTTTCCCTTGTCCTTCTTGCTTCCACTAGTGCTAAAATATCACCTCTTGGCAAGCGTGCTCAATTGTCTTGCTCTCTAAATTGCATAGTCCTTTGCCCTTGTTCCACCAACTGAAAAGAGACGAAAAAAAAAAAAAAAAAGGAAATCAATTCAAGGCATTGAAAAATGAAGATTTTAGCCCATAAAAGTTAGTAGAAATGCATCAAAATAAACTTGAATTATCATCTAGAAGGAAAGGAGAAATCAAGTTAGTAGAGCTTGCAAGACCATATTTCATTATGACCAATCTAAATTAGATTGGAAAAAGTTTGAGTTAATTGCAATGTTACATTATAGCAACATAAACTCATCTGCTTATGTAATAGCTAAAGTTTTTATATAAAATTAGCCTCATCAGTCATGGTTTTAACCTAACTCTCTCTTTAATCACTACTTCGGAGGGCTAATTACACAGGATGAATTGCCAAATGGGGTACGATTTTGGGGGCCTTTGATATCAAGTATATGCCTCGCACCTCTATTAAGGGCCATGTTCTTGCAGATTTGGTGGCCGAGTTTGCTGAATCTCCTTTGGAAGAGAAGGGAGAAAAACAGAACATGGATGAAAAATCAGTTAGAATGGTTTCCTTACAAGAACCTCTATTCTAAAAGGTGTATGTTGATGGTGTTGCTAATCAAAGAAGATTTGGTGTGGGGCTAGTTGTGGTATCTCTTGAAAGGATTATTATTGAAAAATCCTTGAGGTTGGGTTTCTCAGCCACGAACAACGAGACTGAGTGTGAAGCTTTGTTAGTGGGGATGACTATGGTTCAAAAAATGGGGGGAAAGGCAGTGGAAATGTTTTCAGATTCAAGGCTGGTTGTTGGACAAGTAAAGGGAGAGTTGAAAGCTAGAGATCTGAGAATACAAGAGTATTTAAGTTAGGTCAGACAATTGCAATCAGGGTTTGAGTCTTTTGCCTTACAGCAAATTCCTAGAAGAAGAAATACAAACGTTAACTCTCTTGCCATGCTTGCAACCTCCTCGGCATAGAGTTTACCTCGGGTCATCTTGGTTGAGGATTTGTGCAAACCTGCCAAGGTAGAAAGGGAGAGGCCGTAGATTTATCAAATTAGAGTGGGACCTAATTGGTTGGATCCTATAAAACTGTTCCTTAAGAGTGACATCTTGCCTGAGGAGAGAGGGGAGGCTAATAAAGTGCGAAGAAAAGCTCATCGTTTTTGGTTGTTTGATGACCAAAAATTGTATAAGTGCTTTTTTTCTAGGCCCTATTTGCTATGTATCCACCCTAAGACAGTAGAGCCCCTCATAGAAGAGCTACATGAAGGGATTTGTAGAAGTCATAATGGGGGTAGATCATTGTCTCATAAGGCCCTCACTCAATGGTATTAGTGGCTAGGTATGCAAAAGGAAGCACAAGAGTATGTGAAGAAGTGTGACCAATGTCAGAGATTCACTTTAAACATTCATCAACCAGGGGGTGTCCTCAATCCTCTGTCCAGTTCCTGTCTTTTTGCTCAGTGGGGATTGGATATTATGGGGTCCTTCCCCAAGGCAGCAGGGAATATAAGGTGGCTTTTGGTCAGCATTGATTACTTCACTAAATGAGTTGAAGTCGAGCCATTAGGGAACATTAGAGACATGGATGCTAAGAGATTTATGTGGAAAAATATTGTCACTCGGTTTGGAATTCCTCACACTCTCGTCTTAGATAATGGGTTTTAGTTTGATAGTAAAGCTTTTAGGAGATATTGTTATGAAATGGGTATTAAGAATAGGTATTCAACTCCTGTTTATCCCTAGGGGAATGGATAGGCTGAGGTTGTCAATAAGGTCATAGTAAGTGGACTCAAGAAAAGGTTAGATGATGCAAAGGGTAAATGGGTGGAAGAGTTGCCATATGTGCTTTGGACATATCGCACTACCCTTCATAGGTCAACAGGGGAAACACCCTTTTCAATGACTTACGGAGCTGAGGCTGTGATTCCTCTAGAAACTGGACTCCCAACGCTAAGGAGAAGCTTGTTCACTCCAAACAACAATGACAACCAATTAAAGAAGAGCTTGGATCTGAATGAAGAGCAGAGAGAAAATGTCATGGTTTAGTTAGCATACTATCAATAGGAGCTCAAACAGGAGTATGACTCTAGTGTTAGACTAAGACCGTTAGCTCCTAGAGACTTAGTGTTAAGAAAAGTTGTGGGTACTGTAAAAAACCTGGCATGGGGAAAATTGGGGCTCAATTGGGAAGGGCCATACTGTATTACTTCAGTAGCTAGCATAAGTGCTTATTTCCTAGAGGATTTAAACAAAAATGTTGTCTCACGTCCTTGGAATATAAATAACCTACGAAGATATTATTATTAATGAAAGGCAACTCTGCCATGTTTTTATTTTGATATTATTTGCTATGTTTATTATTTATCTAAGTATTAAATAGAACCTTGGTCATGCCCGGCTCGTCGGACCACATACCTTGGGTAAATTAATACTTTCATTATTTATCTAAGTATTAAATAGAACCTTGGTCATGTCTAGCTCCTCAAACCACATACTTTAGGTAAATTAATACTCTTCATTATTTGTCTAAGTATTAAATAGAACCTTGGTCATGCCTAACTCCTCAGACCACATACCTTATGTAAATTAATACTCTTCATTATTTGTCTAAGTATTAAACAGAACCTTAGTCATGTCTTTCGCTTCGGACCACATACCTTGAGTAAATTAATACTTTTCATTATTTTTCTAAGTATTAAATAGAATCTTGGTTATGCTTGGCTTCTCGAACCACAAACTTAGGGTAAATTAATACTCTTTATTATTCGTCTAAGTATTAAACAGAACCTTGGTCATGTGTGGCTCCTCGGACCACATACCTTGGATAAATTAATATTCTTCATTATTTGTCTAAGTATCAAATAGAACATTGGTCATGCCTAACTCCTCGGACCATATACCTTGGGTAAATTAATACTCTTCATTATTTGTTTAAGTGTTAAACAAAATCTTAGTAATGTATGGTTCCTCGGATCACCTGCCTTGGGTAAATTAGCACTGCCATGCATTTAAGTGTTAAATATGTTTGATCTTTTGGACCACCTGTCTTGAGTAAATTAACATTGCTTTGATTATGAGAACACTAAACAGAACCTTAGCTATGTTAGGTTCCTTGAATCATATGCCTTGGGTAAATTAGTAACCAGCCTAGCTATAGTGGATAACTAGAATCCTCATTGTGGCAACTTAATTGAAAAGGTATACTTGAGTATCACTTAAAGCATTTGCAAGTATATCCATGATCAGTTCATGAGCTAAGTGTCATCTACAATTACTTAAATCAACTATTAAGTGGAAGGTTATGTGGAACCCTAGATGGATAGATGCTTCACCATTCTCTAAGATCAATAAAAATTCCAGTGATATGCAGGGTCCTTTGAGTTAATTATGCTTAAGGTATGTTTTTGAAGTTAATGGTATACTTTATTAAGATTGTAAACTTAGAAGGTTCAGCTTGTTCTGTTGTTAATTGTGTGGGGTGTAGCAACTACACTATCATTTATGCAGATAACTAAATGAAGTTATATCTCATTTTCATATTGATTAAGTGTGAAGAAAAGCAGAAACTATGTTAGGATTCGTATAAATACCACAAGTGTAAAAGAAAAGTTCATAATTGTCATTAAGCTAAGCCTTAGAAAAGGCAAATTGATTACAAATTTTGAAAACGAAAACATCAGCTACCTATATAAAAAAAAAAAAAAGAGTTTACACATTCTAGTCTAGGCCCTAATTGATCTTCAGCGGAGGGTTGGTCTTTCCTGTGGCCTTAGCAGGTTTGGCAGTTTCAATGTGGTGGAGGTTGGACCCTTACCCTTGAGGTCCTCCTTGGCAGGCACAAGAAGGGTAGCCAGGACAATTTCCATGTTATGGGAAGCCTCTTTCCCTTTGGAGGGGTCCTTAGGAGCAGCTAGAGGCTTGGTGGCATCAGGGGCCACTCCCTTTGTTGTGTCTTTTTCCTTTCAGCAACCTTAATCTGCTCTAACTCTTTTGGAAGACTGTTATAAGATGGAAGGGCCTTCGCTAGGATATCCTCACCAGTATCTGTCTCTTTGGAAATGAAGTCAGCCTTGGAGTCCGAGGAGCTTGGTGCATGGATGGCAGGAGGATAGTATACATTCTCTACTCTCTTAAGGGTAGAAGAGGCCTTAACCCTAGCCTGGTTGAGGGCCTTATTTCACACCTGGAGGCCGAATGTTCTACATGCCCCCGAGACCTCAGCCCTGAGCGCCTCCTCGGTCTCTGCCACCCTCACGTCATACCCGTCCTGCTTAGCTTGGTCTTTGGCCTTCTTAGTCTCTTCCAGTTTCTTCTTTAGAACCTTTATATGGTCTTTAGCTGTAACAAGCTTGTCCTCGGCCTGACGGAGTTGCTTGCATTGAATCTTCGCCTCGTGCAGAGCAACCTTGACGCTCTTCTTCTCCCTGTCAGCTATAGTAAGCTTGATATTTAGCTCTTAGATATTTTTCTTCGCCACCTTGAAGGCCTCTACGACAGCGATGCGCCTGGCTTCTTTGTATTTCATTTGCCATTAAGAGCCGTTCACCAACTCCTCGGCTTTATGGGTAGCTTAGACAGCCTTTTAAGGAATGAAGTACAACAGTTAAATAAAAATAAAAACAAACAAACAAAATGGTTATAATTTTAAGTATGAAAAAGCTAGTAAACAGGCGTACCAAGGCGAGGGCCCTCTTCAAGTTAAGTAACACCTCATACTTCCTCATCAACGTCAAGTCGGTCATGTCCCCAAGCAGCAGTAGAGCCTGTTCCACAACGTTGGCCACATATCTAGCCATCCTATGCTGGAAGTCCCTAATAGGAGCATTGGCGATCAGGGGAGCTCCATCCAGCTCTAGGGGAGGGGTCCATACTGGAACTTCGGCTTGGGAGTCACCCTTTATGTCCACAATAGCCCCTTTATTGGAAGATCTTTTGGGGCTGGGCTTCCTTGGAGAGGTGGTTTTTTCTCCCTTCCATCACCTCTTTGCCCCTCTGATCCATTTTCCTTTTTTTATCAGTAGGATCAGGTCAGAGAGGTTGAGTAGACGGAGGGGTAGGAGACTTTGCCTAGGCTGTCTTCTCTGGCACGTTACCCCCTACTTAAGACTCCAGTAGGTCCCAAAAGCTTGACCTTGTTTTGTGCTGAAGCACTATTGTGTCTGGGATGGTGGGATCTTCCTGGGCGTAACTTACTTGGGCTAGAGGAAAGTGCTTGAGGTCACCAACTGGAGCTTCTAGAGATTAGGGTTGGTTGAAGACCTCGAAATTGTCTTTAGAGTTTGAAACTTCTACCACTTCTTCCTTCTTTTTCATTGTTGGTTGGGAGGGAGTTGCTTCGTCCTCGGCCATGAAACGAAAGGGTAGCTCTATTTGCTGCACACCTTCTGGAACGGGGCTTGGATGAAGGAAGCCCGAAACAGCAATGTTAATCAAGTGCAGACGCTTGTCTTTGGCCTTGATCATGCACTTAGGCACCTAGAAGCTAGATGATAGGGGGTTGTAGCCAAGGATGAGGTGAGCGGCCCTTAGTTGCTCGTCCTTGTGAACAAAGACCTCGGCCTTGAGTATTTTGTCCAAGTTTGGCTGGTTGACGAGGTTTAGGTTTGGGACAACAACGTATTTATCTATAAAACCATCAAAAAAGTAGCAAAACACTATTAAGAAGACGACACAAATTAGAAGAAAATTTAATTACAAGTATAAAATAGGAGAAATAAGCACGGAAGATGTTGGTGAGTAAAAGGGTGTTATTATAACAAAAACTTAGACCTAAGAACCACATATGTTATCCTGTCTCTCGTCGTAGAGTGGAGGCCATCGTGCCACTCCCCTGAGACAATTAGAAAATCTTTGTTCATGCCTTTGTTGAACTCAAGGAGGCATGAAATAAGCCTAACCTCAGGAACTCTAGTTTTTAGGTAGTACCCCTGCCCTTTTAGATGGTGAGGGTTGTAAATCCAATTAATGTCATGGTGGGTAAGATTCAAGCCCATCCTCTCATTGAGGGCATCTACAAAGAATCCTAAACATGTTGGGGGCACACTGGGTGGGGGAAATCCGGTGAGGTATTAGGTAATCCCTAATGACTCTACCCATGAGAATTCTCATCACTCCCTCTATAAAGGCAATTATACGGATTACTACTTTTCCTTCCTGCCTTATGGTGTGCCACTCCCCTTGTTTGCAATACCTAATAGAAACCCCTGGTGGAATTCGGTATTAAGCCTTAAAGCTCTCTCTATACCCTTTGGGGTTTCTACTAGGTAAGCAAATCTCTCCATATGAAAAGAAAGTTAGAGGAACTAAGGAGATGAGGTGAAATTAGACGGGTTGAGGAAGAGAGGGATCTAAATAAAAAGAAAGATAGAAGGGGCCGAAGAGAGGAAAAAAAGAAAAAATTGCTAGAGACAACTTACGGGAAAGAAGAAAGGCTCCTCAGACTAGCTCTTGAGTTTTGAGAGTGCAAAAAGTGAGGTAGGTGAAGCTTCTGAGCAATATATATATGAAAGAGAAAAGTAAGCGGGAAAATTCCCGCTCAAGTTTTCGTAAAATTCCCAGCCATTGGATCTCCATCGTGCCATAGAACATGGGGAACATGGAGCCGCAGAAATTAATTGCAGGCGCGTTCCAGATGCCGAAACATCAGGAGCGTCCTTCTAGGCAGTTAAAAAAACACCGACACAGACAGAAGTAATGTAAGGGAAGAGCAAAATTATTATTATAATATCAAAAATTTGCTAAAAGCAAAAGAAGGGAATTTCAAGGGGCTATTGTAGGGATAAAAGACTCATAAATGTATATTGGGTCGTGGGCCTTATCTGAGGACGCTTAAGTAGTTCGATGACAAGTAGACGTTAGTGAAGGGGTAAGAATTAGTGGGTTACGAGAAGATTATAACTATAAAGGTTTGGAAAGGTAGTCCGAGAAGGAATGCCTCCTTGGTTAAGTAAGGCGAAAGTCAGAAGGTTTGGTTTGCCATCAAGAGCAATGCCCCTGAGAATTCTATTGATAAGGATAAACATCAGCAAAGCATAGGACAAAGGGAAGCCAAGAAATATCTAAGAGAAATCTGCTACCACCGCATTGAATGTTTTGCAGCTAACCCTCTGATCGCATTACTGTGGAAGTAATACTTGAACAGTGATAATTAACCTTATAGCTACTCCTAGAGACTTCAAGAAAGTGCTAATGGGACAAGGATCAAAGCCAGCAACTTGACCTACACGTGGAGGGTGGAGATGGAGAAAATAAGAGAATGTAAGAGAGAAAGAGGCCCTTTACAAGGGGAGGGATCGGAGAGTCTGTAGGAAAAACACTGTAGCAGCAAGAACTAAAATTGTAATCAAGTCTAGAAGGAAATATACTCAAGAACTGTTCACCTCGGACTTTATCGAGGAAGGATTCTTTTGCAAAAAGCTTATTTTTCTTTGTTTTCATATCATCTTTAGTCCATGTTGAACATTGTTCATTCCATTGGAGCTTAGTTTTTAGCCAATTCTCTACAAATTCATTGTATTGAGCTTTTTGGGCCTTAATCCTATTACCTCTTGGGCTTAAGACTCAAATCCTGTCCTTACAATAATAATAAAGTGATGTAAAACCAAAATATGTCATATAAGTAATGTATTCCAATGTAATGGAAGTGATTTGTTGTTAAAGTAAAATCAATCAAATTTGTTATCACATTAATTTTTTAACTAAATTATTATACACGCATCTGTGATTCTTTATGCCTTTTAAAGGTTCTATTCAAGTTGAATTTGATACCATGTAGAGTAAGTTCGTACATCACAAAAAAATATATCTAGAAAACCACTTGCATGTAATATTTTATAATATAAAAAAAGAAAAGAAAAGGGGAAAACAAACTTATTGTTACTTAAGAGCTTTATTATTTCTATCTCTTGAAGTTGTTAAAAATAAGATATGGCCTTAAATACCACATCAACATATAAATATAATTACAATGGTAGAATGAAATTATTGTATATACACTATATTATATAATAATATAAGAGACGAAACTGTCACATCATATCATTTGAAAACTCACTTAGTGTATAAAACACTTGTGAATATTTAGATCTCCAAATACAAATTTCCAAAACAAGCTTATATTCAAACAATATATGTGAGGAATGTGAAATATAAGCAATACCCAAATTATCAAATTACTTTAAGCCATATTTTAATCATAACTCAGCAGTAATTAAAAGCAAAGAGTAAAGGAAAGAGAGATGCAAAAACAAGATAATACTGGCACTTGTTATCGAAGAAGAAACCGAAGGATTCGATGAAAAATCTCTTCGCCACCCTCAAAGCGGTAAATGATCCACTAGAAAATCAGTCGGGATACATGAATAGCAATAGACCCTCCAAGCTTAATCTACCTGATGCACCCAAGCCCTCCAAGATTCTTTCTCCAATAAGGTTACGTCGAACTGTATCTTCTTTAGTTTACCAGATCTCGCAATCAGCGCATTGCATTAACCAATATCAATTGGTTCTCTCTTGAATTGCTTCCCAAACACCAAGAACCTTCTCACTACTCTGAATTTAGTGAGGTAAGGATTTGGTTTATAATCCTTTCATGGGTATGACAATGAAGAGGGTGAGAGTAGAGGAATTTAGAGAATCAAATGTATAAGATTGTGGATGAATCAATCTTGTTTTTCTCTAGGGTTTCTCTCTCAAAATTCTCTTTAGAAGATCTCTACATTTCGTGGGTATAAATGTATTTATAGTAAGGTATGAAATGGAATGTGAAAAGTCAATTTTCAACAAAACAAGGTGCATTGGCGGCTCACTTTTTGCGACTAGGATGAGTCGCGAGTTCTAGTCGCTAGTTACCAGACTGGTCAGACTGTACTTTTTGTCTTGTAGTGATCTTGCTGTCGTGACCCTTCAACATCCTGCATGTTTCACACGTGTGCCACATTTTGGCGGGTTGCCACTCTCGAGTTAGTCGCAAGACATATCTTGTTGCACACTTTGATCAAATCTTTACACTCTCTTACACACAACCCTTACATTATTTCCACCTAAATACAAAGTTTCTAAATGTTGAATTACAAGCAAATTTGGCACGAAATAAAGCCAACACATAGTTGAATAAATACAACTTTACATCAATAGTATACACAATATTATATAATAAAAAATAGGCCATTCACGGCTATTTCTCAATAGCTCAAGGTGTGGAAGCCTATAACCCCCTAGAAAAATCATGCAAGATCTCTTTTATATAGGTGCACAAAGTAGAGTTTAAGAAGACGACTCAAATTAGGTTTAAAATAGAAATAAGGAAATGACCTCGGTCATGTAAGGGTCATGAGAAGTTTTAGGTTGGTTTATTGTTTTGTTGGAGCGAGTTCCTCTTTCTCTTTAGCCCTCATTTAGGAGGAGAAAATGGAATAGAATGGAAATAATTTGGAAACAAGCGAATAGTCCCTATTGTTACTCTTTCAATTAAACCTTAACAAAATGTCATGATTCCCATTCCCCACTAAATTTTAATATCTCAAAAATTTCCTTCATGTTTTTTGAGTTTTATATGGTAGTCTAAATTATCCCCACTATATAGGGTGTTCTATTTGTTTCCTAGAAAACACTGATTTAGTAGGTTTTATTCTTCTAAAATCATGATTTTATATAATTTGATGACATATATGCCTTTTGTTATCTTGTTTTTTTATAATTTATTTATTACTTAAAAGGGTTTTTATTAAAAACAAAATAAGCTAAACACCGAAGCTAGACGCATAAAATGTAAGATTATAAATAGGAAAGTATGAATAAGGATCTTCGTTGTGGATGGTTGCAAGTATTTGATGAAAAGCTTCAATTGCATATGGTATAATTCATTGCGAAAATTCAAATATTATAAAAATATATTAGCAAAACTCAGTTGTTTATTATTTGAAGAAAATATTTATTATCATTCTTATAATTTTTTAGCAAGTGACTATTGCCTTGAACAAATAGTTTCTAAGAAACTATTGTGGGTACTTGACTCGCACACAAAGGAGTTTGTTCGCTTTGGGGAGCTAGGCCCTCACGAATTTGTCCTCTTCGACCGAGTGCAGGACCAAGAGCCTCTTTGGAAACGGCCAGTTAGCCTATCCTCAAGGATTGGAATCCCACATCGGAAGGAGAACCCTCCCACTAATGCTTTATATGCCTCTGGAGCTTGCGTTAGTGTACCACTCCCACAACTATCATTATAAAATAAATATTCATATTTTAAATAGTTATGCTAAATTTGTATGTAATCAAAATTCTTGTATAGTTTCTAAAAAAAAAATTCTTACATAAATAATATTATCATTGCATGATATGTATTTTTAGTAAATAATTTCATATTTTTCGAATAAAAACTCTATTTCAAATTTCTTATTAAAGGGGTAGCATGTTGCTTGTGGTTCCCACCTATACTAATTATTTTCAAGAAGAATCATGGGAAGTAGCGTTTGTTGTGCTAGTCTAGTGTCCAGTGCTGTTGTAGGAGTTAGCGTTTTTTCTCATTAAAAAGAGGTAGCTTTTTTTCTCATTAATAAAAGGATTATAGGAAGTAGAGTTCTAGCTATAAAGTTAGTAGTAGAGATTTTGAGCTTTCGATAAAGAATATATTCTAAAGTTATGAATTTTATAAGATTCTCAAAACAAAAGTTATGAATTTATAAATTTAAAAAAGAACAAAAAATTGTATAATTTTTGTAGGGGTGTTAGACCCAACAATATATATATATATACACACACACACACATATCCATGTGTATACTGGGCCAGGGGCTCAATTGGAGAACATAAAGTAGTCCGAGGAGAGGTACATGTTATTAGGGGAGTCTATGTTAGTAAGAGAAGAGGCTAGTTTTGATCATAAAAATCCCTGAGGGTTGTCTGAGGATGAATGTCCCCTCAGCTGAGCAAAGTCGAGGTCCGAAGGGATGGTCTGTCATCCAGGGCAATGTCCCAGGAGATTCTATTGATACAGATAAGCATCATAGAAATGCAGGGGAGAGGGAAGTCCTAATATATCTAAAGAGAAAGCTACTACCACTGCATTGAATGTTCTGCAGCTAACTTTTTGTCCACATTAATGAGGAAGTGATACCTGAGCAGTGGTGTTCAACCTTACAGTTACTTCTAGAGGTTTCAAGAAGATGCTGA
The DNA here is from genome assembly GCA_032878915.1 of Castanopsis chinensis. Classification (NCBI taxonomy): domain Eukaryota; kingdom Viridiplantae; phylum Streptophyta; class Magnoliopsida; order Fagales; family Fagaceae; genus Castanopsis; species Castanopsis chinensis. The sequence goes on along the minus strand of JAVQMG010000125.1, from coordinate 16,757,288 downwards.
TGGGACAAATATCCAGACCAACAATCTTATCCATACGTGGAGGGTAGAGAGAGGAGGAAGGATAATATAAGAGGTAGAGGAGACCTTCAGGAGAAGAGGGGCACGCATAAATCGAAAAATGAAAGAGACAAACACTGTTGCAATCTAGAGTTGAACTTGTAATCAGATTTGAGAAGGAATATATATATATATATATATATATATACACACACATATATAATAACTGATCTCCTCGAATTGTGCCGATGATGATTTTCTTTAGTTTAAACCAGTTTATCTTCATTTTTTTATCATCTGGATTCACTTTACTTGTTGTCTAACTCATTAAAGCCCGGTTTTCCAACTCACTCTCTACAAATTCATTGTATTAGGCTTTTTGAGCCTAAACCTATCCGTCCCTTGGGCTAGGGACCCAAATTGCGTTCTTACAATTTTAATTTAACTTTTTTTTTTAGAAAGTTTTGTTAATTTTAATTTAACTTAATTGCTCAAAATTTTAGTTTTTTCTTTTCTAAAAAACTACAAAAGAATTTTATGGGGCTTAAAAAAAGCATGAATAAAATTTTAATATGGAGATGTTAATTATTTAAATGAAAATGACATTTGTTTAGGAAAAAAATGATACTTTATTGGGAGGGGGAAACAAATTTGCTCCATTTTGTTTCAAAGGAAAATGAAATGACTCATTTTCATATATATATATATATATATATGTATATGTGTGTGTATATATATATATATATTATATGTTTAGAAAAATTGACATTTTCTTGTCTTTTGAGTTGATCTGGAAAACTATAACTAGAAACCATTTATGATATGTAATTTTTGTAGTGCTTTGTACTTTTTACTTTGTACATTTTGTTTTCTGCTGACAATAGAAAATGTTTTTTCGCTTTGTTTGTTTCGCAGGAAAATCTCCTACAAAGTTAGTTTTCCATATTTTCTAGTGTTTGATAGCATAAAAAAAATTGGTCAACGAAAAATTATTTTTTAGTCAACAGAAAGCTCTAACAAAAATAAGTTTTCCAAAAATGTTTCTTGGAAAACAATCTCTGTCTTGCATGGCTTACAACTCTTATTCTTTTGGTCACAGGAAACAATATTTTCTCTCTCTCTGGTCTCTTCTCTCTTCTCTTCCTATAGATTGGCAAACTTGTCAAACCTCATCAAGTAAGATGGGAATATTTTTCATTGGAGACAAACCCTACTGTCTTATGACTTGTGCAACAGTAGTTGAAGCCAATATTTCAGGCTTCGCAAGTTTCCCTCCAATTGTTGTGATAGCTTGCTGGAAAACAGACCACTGTGGATTGGAATTATTGGTTGGTGTCAGTAAAGGGTGGCCCTTGCAGTCTCTTATGGGTCCACTCTTATTGATTTGCCACATAAATAAAGAAATCAACTAACTATTTGCTGAGAAGATGAAGAAAAAAAAAATTTTAATTCTAAACCTTGAGTCTTTGACTATAATATGCTTCTTTTTTGATAAACGCTATAATATGCTTCTTGATAGAAAATTTGAAAACATTAAATTGAGTGTTCGGCTTCTTAAAACTTAAAAGCATATATAAATCAAGTGTTTGGACAATTTGGCATTTTGATATTTATCAAACACTTTGTACTAGACTATTTTTCAAGTTGAACTATTAAGCCTATGTGGCATTTTGACTTATTTGAAATGGAACTTATGGTTATTTTGAATTATGAGAAGTATGATTGATATATATGTGTGTATGTATGTTACTATCTATAATACATGAGCAAGATGAGTTGTAGAGATTATAAAAATTAGAGAACTAATTTTAATTGTATCAGTTGTCAAAATTTTATTTAAAAACCAAATTCATACTTAGTTTTTTTTTTAAACTATTTATATTAATTACATTAGTTTTTTTTTTTTTTTGAATTATTGATTACATTAGTTGAGTTTACACAATACACATGTTATACATATTTTAATTTATATAAAAAAATGTTATAAAAAATTTGAGCATACCAACGTCAAACTCATAATCCCAAACTCACATTTTTACATTTTAAATAACTTTACACACATTTTTACGCATTTTTCACCTATACATATTTCAAAAAATTACAAAAATTCCATCTCAAATTACTCTACCAAACATCCCCTAAAAAATGCTCTCAATCTCATTTTCAAGGGCATTACCCAACACTCAAAAATGTGATAGTTATTTAGAAAATGATCAATTTTTCAAAAAAAACATGAGAACTAAAACAAACATAGCATCTGTACGCTTGTTTTCTGTCTTCGGTCCACACACCAGAAAATTTTTTCCGGAAAACTTTTACGATCGAAAACAAACGGAACATAAAAAACAGGAAGTGCCAAATACTAAATAGACCCTCATCGCAAAAGCCCTTTGGGCTTAACATCCCTGAGTTCATTTTAGTCATCAGAAATGGCATCCTCTGCACTCACACGAATCTCCAATCTCCAAAGACACTTCGATCCCACAGAGGCAAATAACAACAAGGTCTTTTCTTTTTGCATCCAAATTTTCAAGCTTCACAATTTTTCACTTCTGGGTTTCAACCTAAATGCTCTAAATGGTTTAACTAATATACTAACTGTTACCCATTGATTTTAGTGTGGTTTTCGTTTCACGGTTGCTTTGGTTTTTAATAAAGGAGCCTCTTTTGCAGTTCTTTGACTTTGTGGGTGGGGGGGTTTTACTTTTCTATAGGGTGGCAGTGATGGGGTTTGTAGAGACTTAATAAAGATTTCTCCAGAGGTTTCTGAAGCCTTGTTACGTGGGGATGCGGTGGTTGCTCTTGAATCTACCATTATTTCACATGGTAATTACAGTTTTTGTAATTTTATGTGTTTTTGCTAGTTTGATGCTTTGTGTATCATGAATTTTTAGTTTTTTGAGAAATTTGATGGAAACTGCTAAACCCCTTTTTGTTAAAGTTTAAGATTTTAAGTTTGGTTTGTATATTTTTTTGATGTGTGTGTTGTAATGTGAAAGTATGGGCTATAGGTTTTATGAGTCTAATTAGTTTGTTAGAGACTATGTGATGAGGCCTGTGAAGTTTTTATAATGTCTTACAATTTGCTTTATTGATGGTAGTATTTCTTTGGGAAGGTTTTGTGTAGTGTTTCAGAAAGTTCACTGGATACTTGCGGTTTCCCTTGGCATCCTTGGAAATCATGCTATGAAGCTGGAGTTATAATATAAATTGAACCTTATTTGATTTTACATAGCATTTCAAGTGATTCTGGTCCCGAACTTATGTAATTTTTAAAAATGATTTTCTTGATTCTTTAGAAATAAAAATAATATGCGTTTGTGTGCATTTACAACACACTGTATAATTGGATATAAAATGGAATCTGATTTGCATTCTTTATGTATATTCAGGAATGCCATATCCTCTAAATTTGGAAACTGCAAAGGAGGTGGAGGCCATTGTTAGGACCAATGGAGCTGTTCCTGCTACTATTGCAATTTTAGATGGCATACCATGTGTAGGTGTTTACATTAAACTTGTTCTTGTACTAAATATTCACATACGTACACTCAGAGAATTGACTGTCTAAGAGGCCCTTTCTAGTAAATCAAGTGTAATAGACTAATAGCTTGATCTAGTTATTGTAGCACATAAATTTAAACAGCTTTCTTTATTCAGTAATCTAAGTTCTGAGAAATTCTGGAATATTTTATGAAAATAAGATGGATCTCCACTAACCGACTATGGTGAGTTTGACATACTTTCTAAGTGGGGTCTGTCGCTGTCACAGATACCTTTTGCTTAACAGCATGTCTTTGTAAATCTGTGATGCCATTTACTTAAACTTGTTCTACATATATAGAACAGAGCATAGATGGTAAAAACATTGTTACAGGGAAACCTATTGCAATGTACAAAGATAGTGGCTGACCAAATAAAGATAATTATTAAATCAAAGAAGAAATTCACTGTATCAGTTTAATGGTTGAAGTCTGCATCTAGTTTTATATGTGGAGTAGAGTTAGTGTTCCATACATCAGCTTTGTCAAGGGCTCAGCTTTTTAAATTCAATATGTTCTGGGAAAAGAGCAGTAAATAGAATAGCTAAAGTTCATGAAATAAAGATGATATTTCCTTTGCTTTATCTACTCAGTGGGAAACTGGTCTGGCCAACTTTGTTGCTTTCTTGTCCATAATTGATTGGGCCTTGCTATGAAGGAGCTAGCCCAAATATTAGTAGAACACTTGTGGAGGTTTTCAAGGATGAGTGTCCATCTCTGTGTCCACTTATTTATATATATATATATATATATATTTTTTTTTTTGGGGGTGGGGGTGTATTAGAATCCTTGCCTCACCTCGGCTGTAACCTGCAATTATAGAAAAGTTGGTTATCTTGTCTAGGGTGTGGAATACACTATAATTTACTTCATTCTATAATGTAAAATATATCTTTTTCATAGGATTGAGTATGGAAGAATTGGAGAGGCTCGCCATTTTGGGAAAAAGAGTTCAGAAGACAGCTCGGAGGGACATTGCGCTTGTTGTGAGTAGCTCTTGATCATTTAAGCTTATGATTGTTATTCTTTAAAAAGCTCTTTCTTTTGATATTTGCACTGAGTTCATATAGGATCTACTTAAATTCAGAGTTTGTCACTGCCAGTCTGCCTCCCATTTTCTCTTTTCAAATCTTAATTTAAGCAGATCTGAGAATCCTATTAGAATGAGATCCTGTATACAATGATGATGCTAGAGTAACACTATCCATGATTCAAAAATTATATTTTTACAGAAAAAATAATTTAGAAGTAAATATTTGTCCAAAAATAAATAAATAAATAATTTATACGTAGATCTAAACTTCTTCAATCATAAACAAACTCTGTGATGACTATCCAAGTCTAGAAGTTCTGTGTTCACTGAAATCAAATCAACAGAACTCACTTATCAAAAAAAAAATCAACAGAACTCCATCATTTCTGTCCCTTATTAGTTGCAGATATGCACCGGCCTTTATCTCCCCCCCCCCCCCAACACATCTTAAAGGTTGAACCCATGAGAGGGGATAAATTGGGCAGGGGGAGACCAACCTTTATTAATTTGCCTACAATTGCTGTTAATTAGAAAAGGTAGGAAAAAGAAGAAAGTAGTTGGAAAACACTTTTTAGAGTTGCAAATTCTAATTTCAAAAGGCAAACAGACAAATTTGATAACCTTTACTATAAGCAAGCCTCCTTTAGGGCATGTCGACTGCTGCCAATTAGATATTCAGATTGAATTTGAATACTTTGGGGAACATACACTGTTTTTTCGATGGTTACCAGAATAGGAGAGGGGGATTTGAACCCTGGTTCTCCTAATGAAGGAGAGCATACTATGCCACTGAGTTACAAAGCTCTTGGCTGGGAACTTACGTGCCTTTGTTAATTTATTTAGTTGTTAGAACCATGAGGTTTGGACGTTTTTTTTGGGGAACTTGTTGGCCTATATAACAGATGAAAATGGTATTAGTATCTACATTTGTGGTGAGAAGCTTCAACAATGACTATAAATGTCTGACACAGAGGCAAGATGTTTGAAAGGCTGACAAGGAAAATAGCTTCTTTGTTGACATATAGGCCATCTGGGAAAGTTTCTGTAATGAAATATTTTCAAAGGATTTTTTGTGTTACTTATATTGTATAAATTAGTAATATAGTATAACTTTGACATAAGTATTTTCTTATTTGTCATTATGACTTTTCTTTTTTGTATTTTCATTTTTTTTTTCTGCTGATTTTACGTGCTATTTGTTCTCTTTTTAGGTGGCTTCCAGAGGGAATGGTGCAACTACTGTCTCTGCTTCAATGTTCTTTGCTTCTATGGTGACTACTCTATTTTTATTTTTTGCACTGCCTTCTGGTTTTGCTTATGCAGGTGTACTATGGACATCTTTACAGTTCTGGTGTCCTTAATGTAGGCTCTGATAATATTTTAATGTGCAACTCATCAGGTTGGTATCCCTGTATTCGTCACTGGGGGGATTGGAGGAGTACATAGACATGGCGAGCACAGTAAGTTTACCTCTATGAATATCATGATGTTAGAAATAAGGTGGTGTGCATAGACACCTCCTTTGTGTAAGACTCCGTATATGCTGTTTTGGTCTTTTGGAATCTTGGGGCCATCTTTTATGGATGGTCTTGCTTGTTTTTTCCTGAAGCTTCATTGCACCAAACCCATTTATGTTTAGGGTTTTTTTTAATCAACAACTAAGTCATCTAATCTGTATGTTGTTGAGTTTATGTCCATTTGATGATCCAATTTGGAGTATGGAATACGAAAAGAACATGCATGTTTGTCATGGTATTGGAATCTTTCATTCAGAATTATCTGTTCTGCAATTTAAAGTATATGCAGTTACCAGTTTATCTTACCATTTATTCTCTAGAGGTAGATTTCATTTTTATTTTGCATTTTGTGTTTGGAAAAAATAAAATAAAAGAGAATGAACTTTTCTCCCCAATAAACATAAGAGAATAGACCTATGATGGAAAGATGAGGATAGCCACATATCCTCCAACAATGGATTGTGAGATGGCGTTGCATTACTGAGTCATGTTAATGATATTTCTAGTACCTATTAATTATTCAAGTTAATAAACTTACATACAGATTATACAAGTTGCTAAATGAATTTTCAAGAATGAGCTAGTTGTTCCAAAAAAATTTCAAGTTCTTTATTGATTGATTGGAATTTAATAATCTGTGAATTAATATTGATGGCGGGATGCATATTCATTATTCTTCCTTTGCAGCGATGGACATATCATCTGATCTTACTGAGCTTGGAAGGACCCCAGTAGCAGTTGTCTCTGCTGGAGTCAAATCCATATTAGATATTCCCAGGACCCTAGAATATTTGGTATTTATTATATCCAGTATCATTATGAGTAACAGAGATTCAGATTATGACTTATAAATTATTATTTTTTAAAAAAAAAAATTAATCGTACATTTATCTTTGTCATTACAGGAAACACAGGGAGTTTGTGTTGCTGCCTACAAAACCAATGAGTTTCCAGCATTTTTTACGGAAACAAGTGGCTGCAAGGTATTGCTGTTGAACTCTATTTCAGTGCAATGTTTCTCAGAGTTACATTGATCTTTATTCAATAAGCAAAATGTTTTGATTTAAAAACTTTTGAAGTCCACAAAATTTGCCCAGGTCATTGTTGTCTCAACTCTGAACTATAATTTCCAGAATTTCTTTATGGCCGTTAGAATTTGACATTGGACCCATTCATGTGGTGTTGTGTTCTGGGCCTTCTAGCACATAAACAGCTCAACCTCTTTGATATTTAGGTGCAAAGGGATTACATTTATATACATCCCTTGCCTTTTCATGTTGTTAGAATCTTTAGATTATTGGCTAATTCCATGATAATTTTCCATGTACTTCTTTATCAATCGATTTGTATTTCAATACTTGAAATGAGGTGTATTTTGTATTGGGTTCAAGAGGGTTCAAGCTGAAGTTAAAAGTGCATACCGAAGAATTTTGGTTGAACAAAAATTGGAGGGTCAGCCAAACCTGTCTGGTGAAATCAGTTTTTGAAAATCTGTTGGAAGAGCAAATTGGTCTGACACTTTACAAAGTGTCAAGCAAAAATGCCAGAACCCGAGAGAAATTAGTTACAAATTTCTCTGCTGTTCTAGCCCTTTGCCCATCTATATAACCCTCACTTCAACGAAATTTGTAGCTTGAATACCCATATTGAAGAGCTATATAGAGACCAAATTCCTTAGAGCTAAAACCTTCTCATTCTCTCTACCGTCTCCCTCTCAAATTGCGAAATCCTATGAGAGGAGATTAAATCCTTCACACCTATTATCAGCTGAGTATTGCAAGTGTTGTTTGGAGCCCTGGAGTAATTCCATAAATCAAAGGAGACTTGGTTGCTTGTAGTTGGCAGCTCAACTTGCAAATCTAATCGCTAGATTGAAGAAATGACTCGGTGAAGTTGGTTGTTAGTAACAGCTTAGAGGGCTTGAGTACATACATAGTACTAGGCTTGGAGGGTTTTATGTGTATCGTGTACTGCAACTATTCATTCTAGTGGATCATTTTGGCGGTGGTGCCATGGAGAGGTTTGTCTGCCCAATTCTTGGATTTTCCTCTTTGATAACACATCCAGTGTTATCTTATGGTTTGTCTTTAATTTTCTCTGGGTTGCTCATTATTTATGTTTTACTTGTTTATCCGTGCTTAATTTGATGTCCATGCGCATTAAAATTGGTTAATAGCTTAAATTCGGTGTTAATTGTTAGATTGGCTTAAAAGTGATTAAGCTGTAATTTTAAAATTTGGGGTCTAAATTAAGTATAATTAGGTAATTTCTCACATGTGAATCAAGTATAATTATTCTCTTAAGCAAAAAAAAAAAAAAAAAAAAAAATGTATAATCTCTTTTAAATTCTTTCAATTCTTTAAGTGGTTGCACGTTTCATAAACTTCAGAAGATCTCCTTTTGCTTTTGTTTAAAAAACTTTTATTTTTTATTTATTGTGGTTGAAAATTGAAGAGACGTATTGATAAATATGACACCTACAAGAAGGAAAATGGTTATATTGATGTTCTCTAAAATGCTGATTTTAGACTTTTTGTACAGAACTTTTGTGCAAATGTATCAGTCTAAGATAATTTTAAGGTATAATTTTATGTATTGATGTTCTTTTGGTCAATTGTGACAAAATCTAGGTGCCTTGTCGTGTAGATAGCCCAGAAGACTGTGCTCGGCTTATAGGCAAGTGACAAACTCAACTTTTTATTTTTTATTTTATTTTTAATCTTTTTCTTCATTTACCTTTAAAATTTTTTTAATCATTTCTGTTTCCATTTTTTTATTATTGTTTTTTACAGATGCAAACACGAAACTGAAGCTTAATACGGGAGTTCTATTCGCAGTTCCAATTCCCAAAGGACACTCAGCTTCTGGAAGCATAATTGAATCTGCTATTCAGAGAGCACTTAAGGAGGCTAGGTAAAATGTGCTTTTCCTGTCACCCAAATCTTTTGACTGCTATTTTATCTTGTCTAGTTTATATCTATATCTGTATTTATACACACACACACGCACACACACACACAACACAACACTAATTTATGTAGGAGTGGCATCCTCAGGGATAAGAACATAACTGGAAATGCTGAAACTCCTTTCCTGCTTTCCAAAGTGAATGAACTAACTGGAGGAGCCTCGCTTGCTGCAAGTATCCTTTTTCTTTTGTTCTAGCACAATTTTTCTTATATTAGTAATTTCACATTTTCATATTATAATCCATAATTTATGCTTAAATTTATTAAAGGTTAACTGGAATTCTTTGCTTGAGCATATGAGTGTAAAAATGTATTTGCATTACAATTTCTTTTTGCCAATTCATTTCCATCTTCCCTAGCAGTTACCCCGAGTCAACCCTTGTTTTTTAACTTAATTTTCTTAACGAACTCTTAGACATGGCACTTGTGAAGAATAATGCTCTTGTTGGTACAAGAATAGCTGTAGCCCTTGCTCTGCTCAGGAAATCTTGTAATAAAGGTATGATCAGTTTGCTGATGTGTGATAATAATTAATTGATGTTGACCCAAAAAAGAGATAATAATTACATGAAAACGCTTCCTGATTAATTCAAGGAAAATAGGAGCTCCTTTGAGTTTCCAAGATGTGTTTTGTGCGGCTATGCTTGTTCTAATTGTGTGTGTGTGTGTGTGTGTGTTTCTCGAAAAAAAAAAAATAATAATAATAATTGGCTTTCTATAATGGATATGATTGAGCTGCCCTGTTCTCTCCCTGATGAAAACTCTTGTTTTATTTTCAGTAGGCAATGCGGAGTCAGTGTCATAGGCCCCAAATTGTTCTGATCAAAATCCGGGCGATCCAATAATTTGGCTAGTTTTTTATTTTTGTTCTTCCCTGATATGACCCTTTACTCATGACAAAAAGTCACAAAATGAAAAACTGGTTTGAAAAGGCTAAGTTAGCCACATAAGTTGATGAAGTGTATTAATTAGTACTGTATGAATTGTTATCTTGACCCCAAATAGGGGAAGTTATACTTTTGAAGGCAGATGACCTAGCCTGCAGTTGTCATCCTAGACTATGAAGCACTGACGCGGCAAAATGGCTGCGGAACCCGTGTCCGACGTGGGGTGCGGCGGGCGATACAGTTGCCTGCGTGTCGGTGCCGCGTCGAATTTTTTTTTTTTCGTTTTCGGATTCGCGCTGATTCGGATCTTATCGGCCGAATATCAGTGTGTTTCGGCCGGAAAAAGGAAATCAACCGGTTAAAAAAAAAAAAAAAAAACTCAAACCAGAAATACTTGACACACTGCTATCGCTGTCCTCACCGGCCGTAACCCCTTTCTTCTTATTCTTCTTCTTCTTCTTCATCGCTCCTTCGTCTTCTCGCGAGCCTAGCGTCTGTTTTGCACTTCTTTGATAAGTTTTTTTTTTTTTTTTGGAAAAAGATGGATAAACGCCTTTGGCCAGAGAGGTTTTATTTTGTTTGTTGTGCCTCTCTGACCAAACACGTGAGCCTTGAGGCCTTTTTTTTTTTTTTTAATAAGAAGTTACACCTACTAACACATATATCTTTTATTTTGTTTTTGGCTGGCCAAATAGATGAGCCACATTTTTATTTATTTATTTTTTTATGTGAAGTTTTATCTATTTTAATTCCTCTGTCTATAATTTAAGTTTCAAAAACTTGTATATACTTATTACTGTCTATATTATTATTATTATTATTATTATTATTATTATTATTATTATTATTATTATTATTATTATATAAAAAAGCATGCTTAGCAATATATAAAAAATATATAAAAATATTTTTAATAATTTTTTAATTGCTGCACCCACATCCTATTTTTTAAAAAATTGCTGAGTCCTGCACCCGCACCCGCACCTGCACCTGCACCTGTACCTGCACCCACATCTGAATCTAGAAATGCACTCGTGCTTCTTAGATCCTAGATGATATGTATTATTATGTTATCTCATGTAAATAAAATAAAATTCTACCTTTCTCTAGGTGTTTTCTCTATTCAGGATGCAAATTGTTAATTCTCGAGGATATTTTAAAAATTTGCCTTTTTGTGTAACAAATTTTTTTAGAATTACGATCCCCCCGAATCTCTCAATTCCCATGAAATGCAAGAATTCTAATTCACTTTTTTATATAAGAAGTGTCAATTCTCTCCCACTCCCCTCTAATTCACCAAAATAAACATACTTATAAGGTTTATTTTTTTCCCAATAAAAAATGGTACACAATGGTCAAATTATCAATCTTTAATTATTTCATGATCATGTATAACATAATTTTAAACAACAAAAATTGATATTTTAAATATGGTATCTAAAATATGGCATGAACACATATTCTAATAACATAAAAGTCAACTTTAATAATTCCAATTCTCGTGAGCTAAATCACTCAAGAATCTGTCATTATGAAGATCTTGAAATTTTTTAGTGACTGAAAATGTTCTAAAAAGGCCTTATCTCTTTTTGTCTTATTGAAATGACAAAATTAGAGAAATAAATGCTCACTATGTTATTGAATACCTCAACGCCCTCTTGACCCTCTCTCACAATTGCCTATCCCTTTAAAAGAATGTGATCTTGGTACAAAGTGGATAATTTTTTGTGGACGTTTTTAGCATAAGAGTCTTACTACATTCGAATGTGATCCAATCACCTTGTGCTAATGGGTACAAAGCAACTAGACAGTTGGTGGCCTTAGTTTTTACTTTTATTTTTTTATTCAGTTTTGGTCCAAATGCAACAATGAATGAATGAATCTATTGGATAGGTCTTATCAATAGATATCCCGATATGATTCAAGGGCTTTGTAATGTCACTTCTTGGCGTGAAAGTCCTTGTTTTTCCACTAGGATTTCATTTCCAAGGAAACTGAAAAATAGAAGGAAATATATCTAGTTTTTGTTGTTTGATATCATTTTGCTTCTGGTTCAGCATTTTCGTTTTAAGAAATGATATGTACACGATATTTTCATAACATTTTTATAATAAATTTTAAGTAGTAGATTGTTACTGGTTATTATTGTAGGGGCAAAAAAGTAATCTTTGTGTTAAGTTCAAATTTGAACTAATAACAACCAACTACCTGTGATTTGTTGTAAAAATGTTATAAAAATGTTGTGGGCGTAGCATCTTTCCTTGCTCTTTTTTTTTTTTTTGGGTCTAAAACTGCTAAGAATGCTATTCTCATCTACCTAAAAACATGGCTGTTTAAGAGTTCAATATTTAGGAACTCATAACCAAAACTTGAGTTCACACATTTTGCACCACTAGTTCATCACTTTTGTCCCTGTCATGAATGTTTTCAGGCTTTCCTCCCAGCACTCAAATCCTTCTTAGTTAAGGATTCTTATTATGAGAAAAGTTAATAAATGACCTAAGAGCATTTGTTAATGAACAATTTTAAGAAAGTTTTTATCAGAAAAAAAAATTAATATTTTGACAAAATTTTCAATTTCCTGTAAAAGTGGTATAAATTTTTTTCTAAAATAGTTTATTAACAATTTTCTTAAAGGTATCTATTAAATGACTTTATCACTATTAGTAGTAGTAAGCTATCTCAAGAAGAACAAGCTCCAACTTCGAAGTTCCTGTTAAGATTGGAAACTTTATTCATGCCACTTTAAAAGAAGGAAAAATATTTTATAAGGTGATTTTATGAGATTTCTCTCTCACAGTATGTGTGATCCCATATGAGTAGTTTTTCGAAACCGTCAATTTAATTCTCTGGGGGGAGAACAAGGTGGTGGTTATTGTTGTTTGTTTGTTTGTTTCTTTTTTCACTCTAAATATATTACAAATAAAGGAAAAAAAAATCCAGGAACATTTTATCGTAAATACCTCCAGCAGCTCTAGTTAGCAACGCTTGGATTCTTCCTTCTAACATTCTCCATTTGTCCCTTTATGATTCTTAGTTACCTCACCTCACACTTAAAAATTAAAAAAAAAAAAAAATCATTTTCTAAATTTATTTTTTGATTAAATATAACAGGAAATGATCTTCTCATTTTCTTAAGACCTTATTAATAATATGAGTGGAATTCAAGTTCTTATTTATTTTAATTTTTATAATAGTTATTATTATTTTTAAATTTGAGTTCAATGTGTTTGGTCTAGTCCGGGAACACGTCTTGTCACTGTTGGTGGCCACATGCCACCATTGAAGTTAGGACAAAACGGATACACCTACTTGGTTTTGTCATATTTATGATAGTGCTTTCACCATGTCATTCCAATACTTAAATATATCTTCTTCTTTTTTGCTGAAATACTTATATATATATATATATATATATATATATCTGTTGATTACATAAATATTCGGTTTATCAATAAATTAAAAAAATAAACTAATATATCTGTGTTTCTTCTTGTAAAGTTTTTTTACAGAAAACTTGTCCCTCTTAATATATGAATAATGAGACCGTAGTGTTTTCTATAATGTCTTGCAGAGATTAATCATCCTTTCATATATGATATATACATATAAAAGTTTTACTTTTACATAATATTAGCTTATGTCCTGTACAATGCTCGTGTATAATATAAGTTTATTTTGCAAAATTTATGTATCTTTGCGCTTTACAGTTATGGGTCACTCTATATCGTTCTCTCTCTCTCTCTCTCTCTCTCTCTCTCTCTCTCTCTTTTGCAATTAGATTTACTAATAGATACATTGATATTGATTTTATTCTAATCAGTATATTATAAGAAGTTCAAATTACATAATAATGGGTGATATTCTTATAGGATTTTTTTTTTGGCTGAATGAAAAAATGGATAAGGGGCGACCAACGTGACAATCTTACTTGGGTGTGGCTATAGTAGCACCCTACCTGCCAGGGTCTGGATCCCTGCTGGGGTGCAGGAGGACTGATAAGCCATAGCTTCTCCAGCCTCACGAGGAGCGCCATAACTTCTCTAGCCTCACGAGGAGCGCCATAACTTCTCCAGCCTCACGAGGAGCACTAATGGCCTAAACTTGCCAAGGAAGATGAACTCCACGCAAGTTCATATTCGGACTCGAACATGAGATTTCCCTTGGCGAAACTCTTTGTTCATCACCTAGAACCATTGGACCACACCACCTCAGTGGTTATTCTTATGGGATTTTAAACAATAAATTTAAACCCAATCATTATTCGTGGGATTCAAATTGGGCTGCAATCCAACTATGTTCAACACTAAGAAAGAAGATCAGCAAAATGGCATTAAGCCTCGCCATGACTCAAATCTCAAGACAATGAATGACCCTCAAAGTTTACAAAGAGACAATGAATGACCTTATGGACCAGAAAGAAAGGAAAAGGAAAGCAGGCCGATGTGGTTATGTCTTCCAATACTTAAAAGTTAAAACTGACATAAGTCACGATTTCAATCTTTGTAGTGCAGAATATCTCATCGTAATTTGTGATAAGGGTCAAGACTAAAATATAATTTTTTTTTTTTTGTCGGAAAGGATCATGGGTAAGATTAGAAAGGATCATGTACGTGAACAATAATATTTTTATTTTATTTTCACGTGCAGTTTATATACAATTATACACTATTTTAAAATCTGTCTTTTTAGACAAAATTATATTTGTATATAAATTTTTTTCCACGAAATAAAACATACTTTAAAAGCACCCACACACAAATTTGTGTGGGGGGTGGGGTGGTGGTGGATGTTTCTTCTTCCTCTTTTCTTTTTTCCTTTTCTTTTTTTTTTTTTGGTTTTGTTTTGTGTGGGTGTTTGTGTGCGTCCGTGTGTGTATGTCTTTATTCACTCTATTAAAACGTGTATTTTAATTATTAACTAAGTTATGCAATTATAAAATCAATAAATTTTAAGGATATAAAGTTTTATAATTTATTTCTAAAAAAAATTATAATTTTTTCACAATTATTGATGGTCGTTTGTTGTAATTAGTGTATAATAAAAGTAGTGTTATTAGTAAGTTCATGTAGATAAAATGTTGTGTGAGATAGGCACATACGTCCAATGTCTTATTGACATGTGGGACTTATGTGTGTAGAACTCATATATAGACATGGCAAAAAGGGTCAGACTTTTCTGACCTGACCCGAACTTGATTTTTTGACCTGAAGCAAAAATGGGTTGATCCGTGACTCGACTCGTGTTTTTTGCGAGTTAACCCGACTCGACCTCGAACTTGAATCCTAACCATTTTTTTAAAACTTTTTTTTTGGTAAAAAAAATAGTAAAATTAAGACAATATTGGTTTAATTGTTTATTGTGAGTTTTAAGGAAACAATTAATACATTTACATAACTGCATGCAAATTAATTGAAAGATAAATGGTTGAACATTCTGTAATGAGTAAAGATTTTTAGATATCAAATAACAAAGTATATGTCAAGATAATTTAGTTATAGTAGAGTTAAAAACATAGATTTAAAATTGTAGACATGTGTGAGAAACATTCACAAGTGTGAAAATAGTGAAGCCAAAGTATCAAATCAATATAAATTATGAATGATGAGACTTATTTTTTAACAATTTATGTCCAAAATAAATAGTTTTTTAAAATAAATTATGATATTTTTTAGAGTGTGTGTTACTTAACAATGATATGATATTCATAAAAAAATCCATGTATAAATAAGTAATTAATCAAACTTTAATGTATATCTCAAATTGAAATAGAGTGCTAATCACAATTGATAATAGATTATAAAATTAATTTTTAAGATTGTAAATTTCTTATATGTTTTTATTCTTTATCAAATGAGTTATCCAATAAGTCATTTGTAATTTTGTTTTATATTTTAGAATGTTGATATTGTGTAGAAATAAAACTTGTGTATTTGTTTTATTTATTTTTGTGTTATTTTGTTTTAGATAGCAATGTTCAGATTTGTATAATTTTAAAATTATTGAATAAGTATTAATAAGTTTGACTGAGTTCATTCTTGATGTAAGTGGTGAATTCAAAATAATGCATTTTATATCAAGTAATTTGTTGCATAACTTTCCAAATAACAAATACATGTTGTTTTCTTTATTAAATAAAAAAGAAAAAAAAAATTCATGTGAAAAATGCGGGTCAACCCGACCCAAACCGATTGACCTGAACCCGTTTTTAACCCACTTAAAATGACACGTTTTTTACCCATGACCCATTTGACCCAAAACCTATTGACCTGATCCGCAACCCGACCCACTTGTTTTTCCATGTCTACTCATATATCAGTGAGACATTGGGTGCAAGCCCTTATCTCACCAGATATCGTCTTGTTCATATAAAACTTGAAAAAATAAACAATAAGAATAATATTTAATATTGGTCCTATAACAATTTATTAATTTATTAAAATTATAGTGAAATAAACTATATCCCTAGCATTTCTCTTATAAAATTTATAAGTTATCATTCAAATCTTTCCATAAACAAAGTGATCTATTTTGGATTGATTAGAACTTAGAAATATAGAATACTTTTCTATTCTATTCTAGGGAAAATTATTAGGTATCCCCGGAATATCATAAATGCGTACTCCTTCCTCTCATATGAATGGTAGGTTTTATCATAAATTTAATTAGTGGGACCTACCATTCATGTGAGAGGAAAAAATATGCATTTATGATACTCCGAGAGTATACAATAATTTTTTCCATTCTAAGCCTCGATGGATTGTCCTAGTGTAAATTGATGGTAAAAGATACGATCTATGACTTTTTTTTTTTTTTTTCTCTCTTTTTTTGAGAAACAGATACGATCTATGACTTGATGTGGCCTAATGTAGTGTCTAGTGTATTGAATGAGCTACCACCAAGTACCAGTTGAAAGTGTGTCATGATAATTATCAGTCGATATCATGTGACTTGTAAACATAACATCCACTCAAAGTCTCAGATCAGACCCCCCCAAAAATTATGGTCCCTACGAAAGTGATGAACTAAAGTGGGAGTTAATATTTGGTTTGGAAGTTTTTAAATAATCCATTGTAAAAACAGGAAAAAGCCATTAAGGTATTGCCACTTGCTCGGTCTATTTAAGGCACCCATTGATGAGACAGTGACCAACTCTTGTTTAGGGAGGAGAAATTTACCAACAAAATTTAAAGTCAATTTTAAGGTCTCATTTGGTTACAAACTTACAAATCACTCGTCAATGTAGCCTGGACTATGAGAGAAAAGATTATATCCTTTTTCTTTATCTTCTTTTTTTTTTTGAAAAATTGATAGTTGGGTGATGGAGGTATAACCTGAATATATCCATTAAAAATGGGAGTTTTGATCCTTAAATATATCTATTGCAACTATCAAGAAATGCCAACTAATAGAAGTACCATCTTCTAAAAAAACTAGGGTTGTGTTAAGATACCTGTTAACAACAGTTTCTTTACTTTTTTTGTACAGTTTTTTTGTCTTCTTTTGTAACTTTTTGCAGCTTTATACTATTTTTTACACATTTTTACAACTTTTTATAGCTTTTTGTATAAAAAGTACATTCTTAACCAACATTACACCTGTGCTGGTTAACATTTGCTAAAAAATTAATAGAGTTACAAGGCTATTAGCTTTAACAATAAATCTTTTGCTTGTGAAGTTCACATGTGTTAAAGTCATATTTTTATGTAATTGGCATATCTTATAATAAAAATGCATTTTACTTGTAATTTGGTAGCTCTAAGTGGGTTTAAGACTATCATGACAAGTAATTTTATTGAGCACATGGAAATTACTCATAAAACAGTACAAGAAAAATTGAAACAATTTGTCTCGATACCCAACTCGACACTTTTGATCTACTGAGTTTTAATGAATCGCAATACCTTCCTCGATACCTTTTGATCTATCGAGGTATGCTGGTTTTGCATATGTAGATATGGCTTTTTTAGCCTATGATGACAAGGCTTTATAGGGTTTTGTGTTCTAAGTCTCTAAAGGATATAAAAGAGTTATTTTATAACTGTCATCATAGACACATAGACTACTATTGAGATACATGCTTTTGAGAAGCTGCTATGACTACTTGTGTGCCATAGAGTTATGTACTAAGTTGCTTTTAGATCTACAAGTGTGGATTGAAGAACTTTGCATCAAACAATAACTATCAAGTTGATGTGCAGTTAGTCACATATTGGGATTTGTGCAGAGGAGATGTCTCTACAAGATTAAGTTTAATTGGAGAGTAGCGTAAGGGTCTAATTGTAGGTTGGTATTTTGGGATAGGTAGAGTAATAGTCAGATTCCTTATACTTGTAACCGTTTGTTCTTGATTAGTAGATTCTTGGGAGGTGACTTGAAATTTACCCTATGAGATTTTTTCTTATGAAGGTTTTTCCTATCCGTCAACAAATCATTATGTTAATTTAATTTCTGTTGCACTCTAGTCTAAATTGAAGATTTGTTTGTGCCTCCACAATGTTTCATGTAATTTGGATAATTAATCATAAATTAACCGGGGTTAATCTATAATGCAACAACATGGAGTCCACGATATATTGGCAAGCATTAATAGCTTGTGTGAAAATGGGCATTAGACATAAGTGCGCGTTTGCAAAGTTAAGAATCTTGTAACTTAATTGATAACTATTAAGAGGGTGTTTGGATTCATTGTTTCCATAACTCATAACTCTGTTTTCATAACTCATAACTCAAAAATGGTGGGACCCATGACAAAAACTTTGTTTGGATTTCCATAACTCAATTTCCATAACTCTGTTTCCATCACTCAATTCTCTGATTTTTGAGTTATGAGTTATGGAAACTGAAAACACATTTTAGCTGTTTTCAGTTTCCATAACTCATAACTCAATGGCATTTTTGTAATTAAACACACATTAGGGGACCCACAGCCGCAACTTTTGACCATTGACTTTTTTTTTTTTTTTTTTTTTTTTTTTTTTTTTTTTTTTTTGGGTTCGGTCTTCAGGTTTTTTTTTTTTTTTTTTTTTTTTTTCTTTTTTTTTCGTTCAACGTTAACGTAACGTTTTTTTTTTTTTTTTTTTTTTTTCTTCTGGGTTCAACGTTAACGTTAGTTTCCTTTCTTCTTTTTTTTTTTTTTTTTTTTTTTTTTTTTTTCCTGGGTTCGGTCTTCACTTTTTTTTGTTTTTTTGTTTTTTTTTTCCAGTACCAGATCACCTAAACCCAGAAAAAAAAAAAAAAAGAAGGAAAAAGCTGCACTGATTGACAGATGTGGGACCCATAAATAGTGTGAAAAAACTGAGTGATGAAAACTGAGTGATGGTGCCAAACGGGTATAATATTTTTAAGTGATGGGTAATGAGTGATAAGTGATGAGTGAAGAGTAATGGGTGATGAGTGATGAGTGATGAGTGATGGAAATTGAGTGATGGAAATTTTTTAACCAAACACCCCCTAATATTTCCAATTGATATATCTAGAATTTAAATCTCCCAACAATCAAATTATGATATAAAAAAATTGTGGATTTTGGATAAAAATAATGATATAAATTCAATAAGAAATTAGAGTAGAAGTTCTATTTTGAGTGTCTCATTCTCTATTCTATCAATCTTGTATGGTCTGTCACACAACTTTTGTTTTTCCTTATAAAATAAAAAAATTTAAAATAAAGACACGGTTTAGTGAAGCTGATGGAGGTGGGTTACAGTTAGCTTAACTGGTAAAATCTTTGAAGGTTAAATAAGAAATCTGGGATTCAATCACCGTCTACACAAAAAACTGATTGGTATCTTGAATGCGAGTGAGACAAGATTTTCATTTGTGCGTTTGCATTAGCTTTTTTGTTGAAAATATTATTTACTTACTCAGTGCAACTTGATAAAAGTTGTGGAGCAAGAAATTTTTTTGAGGGCAAGTAAAATATATCAAAAGAAATTCAAATCCAAAATAAACTATTAATTGTCTATAATATATCTTTTTTTAGAGAGAGTTTCATTCAAAAAAAAGATATACATATATAACGTATAAATGAAATTGTAACATACTAACATTATTTAATATATTTTACTTTTTTATATATAATCATTTATATTAAGTTAGGTTAAAACATTTTTTATCCCGTTAATTTGTAAACTATGAATTATCTTTTGAATCATATTGATCATAATTAATATTCTTTAAACGTTTTATATCAAGTTTTTTAAAAATAAACTAGAGTTTACTTAATTAAAGTATTTTAATAATTACTAAAGGAGCACTTTATTTTCATAGATGACAAATGCATTAACGATCTCTAACTATTCATCAAAAAGTCCACAAATTGTCCTTTCTTCTAAAAAAATAAAACCATAAAAGCATGGTTTCCATATCTTTAATTCTTCAAATGAAAAATAATAATAAAATGGTTTCTCTTTGAAAAATAAAGAGGACTTCAACTAAAGAGATTTACTCACTATTTTCTTGAACATATGTATTGAATATGCTCTTGTTTAATTAGTTACATATATATATATATATATATATAGTATAAGAGAAATAAGAAGAAAAATAATAATGCTTTAATCATTAATATAAACTTATCTATTTTTTGGAATATATACCTGAGTATATTTTGTTTAATGAGTTGTATACAATATAAAAATAATAGGAGAAATAATCGATGCACCAATCTTTCTCTACACATCTAATCCCAATTCACTCCTTTAGACCCAAAGCTTTGTGTGTTGGTGTTGAAGGAGAGGCGTTGCTTGCTTTTCCAAGTGAAATGTTTCAAAATGGAACTCAACTAATGTTTTATTATGTGGTACTCATATCTTGAAGAGGCAAAATCCAGGTGGGTACCAATTTTTATTTATTTATTTATTAAATGGCCACATCAGATTAGCTATTTTAACTTCAAGGTAAAATATATTGTCTCTTCAAGAGACAAGGTCCATGTTGGGACTTATCTCCTGATGAGAGAAGATCCAAAAAAAAATGCTATATCTTAAAATAATTTTAATTATTAAGGAAAGAAAAAAAAATGTGTTAATGCAAACATAAACAAAAGGAAAAATTATTAACTTGAGAAACAAAGTGTTTTCGTTAAAACTTGTAAGTTTTTTCCTATCTAAGAGCTGATATTATTTGTTATGATTATATGTGTAATCATACTGGCTGTAAGTCACAATGTTGTTACACGTAAAAATTACATAAAGTACAAACTTTCTCTCTACTGGATGAGTTCCAATTATTCATATTCCAAAGGGAGAGAGGTCATGAATTTAATTAAATTTTTTTTCTTTACTTAAAATCTTAAAATTTTGAAGAATTTAATTTTCACTAAAGGAAGTGAAAGGATGTGGCTGCCTTGGCAGTTTGGCCTACTTCTTGATCTTCCAGGGCTCACCCATCTCATCAATCCCAGCTTCAGTGCTGATTCATCCAGTGTAAGGGTCATCAAATAGCCCACGGCCCATAGCCCGACCCAGAAACCCGATGACCCACCGGGCTAATGGGCGGCCCGGCCCGTTGTTATTAAGGCTCATAGGCAGCCCACTAGCCCAGTGGATCAGGCCGTGGGCTAGTTTTTATGCCCATGGGTGCTCGATGGGCTAGCCCAGTAGCCCAACCCGTTGCACAGCCCATTGGCCCAGCCCAATAACTTATAATTCATAACAAAAATATATAAGAAGTGTATGAAGGATTGATCTTGAGATATTATAGAGTAATTTCTTAAGCCCTCAACCACTAAGATATTCAAAGTAATTATGCTAAACTTAGTTTGCTAAATATATATTTTTCTAGTAGTCTAGCAAATTTGAATTAACCATTTGACATTTTTATTATTAAAGATAAAATAAAAAACTATTTAAAGCCTTAATAAAAAAAAATTAAATAGGTTTCCATCAACAAAACAAAAAATTAAATAGATTTGAATGTAAAAAAAATTGTAATTAAGTATTAAATTCTTTAATTCTTTCATTAAAAAAAATAGATTGATTATTCCCTTATAAAAAATTGATTCTTTCCTTATAAAAATAATAAGGAAAGAATCAATTTTATAAAAATAGATAGATTATTCCCTTAGCACAAGCCCATGGGTAGTCCACTAGGCCCAACCCGATAGCCCAGCTCACTAAAGACAAAATGGGCATTGCCCATAGGCAGGGTCATGGGCTACGGTTTTCTCTTTCGGCCCAGCCCGACCCGGCCCGTTAAGTAGTTAATAGCCCATTATACCCAGCCCATTGTGCCCATGGGCCAAGTTAAAATGACCCGGCCCGGCCCGACCCGGCCCATTGACAATCCTTGATCCAGTGTTGATGAGATGGGCTGGCCCCTTTGGGCCTTTTTGTTGTAAATATCTTCTTCTTTTTTTCTTTTTCCTTTTTCCTTTTTTTCTTTTATTAAATTTTTTTTATTCAGGAAAAAAGTAGATTGATGTCAATGATGTGTAAGGTTTTTAAGTTTACAAATTTTATAAATTGGATATATGATATATCAACAGTAAGTTCTCATCCACCTCAAAAAGAAAAAAAAGAAAAATAAAGTAAGTTCTCATTCTCATGATACTTTTCCTCTCAAATAAATTCATTATTGACCTGGCTATTTGTGGTTGGATTTACATGTGCAATTGTACAAAAAAGAAAAAAAGAAAGAAAGAAGAAGAAATGCCAAAATAAATCATTTTCATAATATACAGATAAAGAACATTAAATTAGAATGAAACTGTGTTTCCAAGCCTTCCACCTAAGACTCCACAAGTAAAGATAAATGTGGTATCTACTTTTGGCTTTTTCCTTAACTTCCTTGTCCCTTTGTGTTAATATAAGACGATAATACCAATTGTATGGTCACAGCGATTGAGGAGAGAACAAAATGTGGTTTTGGAAGGATCTTTGAGAGTTTTCTTGCAATTCTCACGCTCCTCCCACTAGGAAACAAAACTGAGGCTGTTGTTTGTCTTTGTTAGGGCATGTTTGGATCCATGTAACCTTTGGGAATATTAAAAAGTCTTTTAGGCCAGCCCTGATTCCCTATCCACCTAATATAAAGACAAAAAACCATAAAAAGTGGAGGTGTTAATAGAGTAAGAGAGAGAGAGAGAGAAGACAAATTCCTTCATAGAGAAAGAAACAGAGGGAGAGAGAGAGAGAGAGAGAGAGAGAGAGAGAGAGACAGAGCCAAAAGCCAAAATGGCTCAGCTTCTCACAAATTCCATATTCCACTTAGGAGTGAAGGACAACAAAACAGTAACGACAAAAGGACCCCCCCAACGCTTTGTCGACAACGTAACCATGAACAAGTCCAAAAACAACACTAACTTTAATTAAAACCCCCCAATGTATATTTCTATCTGTGATAGAAACAGAGGAAAACTGAAAAACAGAGGAACCCCAGAAAGAATAGTCTCTGTGTGTGTACTGAGAGAGATTCAAAAAGCAATCTTTGGAATTCTCATGGGGATGCAAGTGGGTTCTTTATCAATTGCATAACCCAGTAAAGCTTTTGGCTGTTCTTGTTTTAGTTAGCTAGTTCCGGTTCTGGTATGCACGAGCTGCTTCTTTTTGTCTTCACTGTTCCTCTTTTTTTTGACTTATCAGATCCTTTTCTTTGTAAAACCTGAACTAAGATTGGTGAAATTTATTTTTTTCCCTTTGGAGCTTGTCTAGTGAGGATTACATTTATGATATTTTTTTCTTTGATTTGTGTTCCACTTGTTGTTTAATCTAAGTCTTCCACTTGTTTTCCCTTTCTTGTTTGTTTGATCTGTTTAATTTGGTAGATTCTTTACTCGCTTAGACTTTAACTAAGCGCTCATAGTACTGTGATTCTGCATTCTTTTGCTTGTGAATGCTGAGATGAGACTAAACTTTTTTCTCTGATTATGATTCATGCAAATTTGGTTCTTGCATGAGTAATATGATGTCTCCTTGTAAAGACTTAGACTCTGTCATCATTTAGATCAATATGTGAATTGAGTTTGGTTCTCTTTTTGTTACCATTATAGTCTGTCCTTGTTCTCCGATTTCTCAATTTTTGTGTTAGTTGTATGGCACCAATGTTTCAAGATGAAGGGTCTTCTTCTGTAACTTCATCACCACTCCAATTATTTTCCATGATGTCTCTTTCACCTAATTTAGGATCACCATACCCATTTGTTAGAGAACTTAAATCTGAAGAGAGGGGTTTGTATTTGATTCACTTATTGCTCACTTGTGCAAATCATGTTGCTGCCGGCAGCCTTGAAAATGCAAATATTGCCCTTGAACAAATCTCCCAACTTGCCTCTCCCGATGGCGATACCATGCAGCGTATCGCTGCATACTTCACTGAGGCACTTGCAGATAGAATCCTAAAAGCTTGGCCTGGTCTATACAAAGCCCTCAACTCTACTAAATTAACATTGGTTTCTGAAGAAATTCTTGTTCAGAAACTGTTTTTTGAGCTGTTTCCCTTCATGAAGGTGGCATTTGTGCTCACAAACCAGGCTATTGTTGAAGCCATGGAAGGGGAAAAGATGGTTCACATAATTGACTTGAATGCTGCTGAACCTGCCCAGTGGATTGCACTTATTCAAGTTTTGAGTGCACGGCCTGAAGGCCCACCCCATTTGAGAATTACTGGGGTTCATCAACAGAGAGAGGTTTTGGAGCAAATGGCTTTTAAACTGACCGAAGAAGCTGAAAAGCTGGATATCCCATTCCAGTTCAATCCTGTAGTTAGTAAATTGGATAATCTTGATTTTGAAAAACTTCGTGTCAAAACAGGGGAGGCTCTAGCGATCAGTTCAGTTCTTCAATTGCATTCCCTTTTGGCCTCTGATGATGAACTCTTGAGAAAGAAATCCCCACTAGCTCCAAAGAATCTGAATGGAATTCACTTACCTGGAGTCCTGCAAATCAACCAAAGCACATTGGGCGAGCTACTTGAGAAAGATTTAGTTAATGGGCATAGCCGGAGTCCTGACTCAGCGACATCGTCGCCCCTATCTTTAAGTGCTTCAGCAAAGATGGATGGATTTGTCAATGCCTTGTGGGGCTTGACACCGAAGCTCATGGTAATAACAGAACAAGATTCTAACCACAATGGATCAACTTTAATGGAGAGGCTATTGGAGGCTCTTTACTCCTATGCAGCATTGTTTGATTGTTTGGAGTCAACAGTGCCAAGAACATTGGAGAGATTGAAGCTAGAGAAGATGCTGTTTGGGGAGGAAATTAAGAACATTATAGCATGCGAGGGAGCTGAGAGAAAAGAAAGGCATGAAAAGCTTGAGAAGTGGGTCCAAAGGCTTGACTTGGCTGGGTTTGGAAATTTGCCTTTGAGCTATTATGGCATGTTGCAGGCAAGGCGGTTGTTGCAAGGTTATGGTTCTGATGGTTATAAGATCAAGGAAGAGAATGGCTGTGTGGTAATATGCTGGCAAGACCGAGCCTTGTTTTCAGTGTCGGCTTGGAGATGTAGGAAGTAAGATTTGAAATACTGATGTCTGAGTTTTAGTATTTGCTGTTTCCTCTTCACCCCCCCCCCCCCCCAACCCCCTGCTTCTCTGTGTATGAAAGAATTTTGATCATCTGCAAATGAATACTGTTTAGAGTGTTGATGGCCCATGCTACCTGGAAAAAAAGGCCATCTTCCTTTATTACCTTCATACAGGATTTGTTTAATTCTTCTCATTTTATTTTTAATGGAACCTAAACCAATGTTTGGATTGTATATGTACATAAAGTTTTGTCTTGTGTTTATTGTAATTGATCTCAGTGCACATTTATGTGCACTTGAATGTCAGTGTCACAGCCTCAACTTTGTGCTGCAATTGTAGTATGGTGTTCATCATTGTATTACAGGCTACAGTAGTGAATTGACAAAAAATTGTCCCATTAATACATCTAGACTGTGCTTGCAGTTTGTTGATTATTTCTGCATCTCTCTGATATCCATATTCTCTAACTTGCAAATAAAACTTGCATGTGTTGACCATATAAAATTAAAGCCTGGAAGTCCTAAGAAAATAAAGGGAACCTGAGATGAAGTGTCTCTGTAGCATTACATTTTGATGCAAAATTCATCAGTGTGTCCCCTCGTGTGGTAAAGAATAGTTATCAAGTAGCCAAAAGAAGGGGGACAAAAAAGGCTTCTATTGGACTTTTTGTAACAAAGATTAAGAAATGATTGATTAGGAAATTGTGTGGGAGATGGTGGTTTTGTTGAGAAGGAACCTGCTCTTATAATCCGATGCATATGAAATATTCAAACAAAATCAAACCCTTTTGTGACTCATGCAATTATTCCAAACCTCAAGCATATACCCCCTTGCCCCCGTTTGTTTCCTCCATTAGTTCACTTGAAAGGGTTGCAAGAAATTAAGTTGATGCTTTGGTTGGACTTAACAAAGAAATGGAAATCAAAGCTCAAAACTAGGGGGACAAGCATGTAAGAGAATGAGCTGGGAAATGAATTTTAGAGGGAGAATAGATAGAGATGGGGTTGCTTTATGTCTTCCAATAAATTTTGGTTTAATTGTTATAACCAAGAGCCTCAAGTTTGTTGTTAAGAATGTAAGATTTTGATCTTAAATTTAGTAAGGGACATGTTTCGGGTGGCATAGTAAACTTGCTGCTTTAGAGCTTTTGAACCCAAGTGAGTTGTGAGCTGCACCTTTCAAGTTGTGTTTGGTGAATCATGACGGGGGAATGCACTAGAGGATAGGCATTTGACAAATCTTGAAACCCTCATGAGAGAGAGGGATGGTGGCATGATGCTGAATTATGGATAATGGGGTGACAGCACAAGAGGATAATACATAGAGAAGTTCCTGTGGATGGCTTTAAAGAGGAGATTGGAGTAAAGCAAATTCTAATGCTAAAGACATGAATTATTAGGTTATATTTTGTCTCTTTTTGTGTATTTTTTTCTTGTTCAACTCTGGGCTTTGGCTTGATGTTTTTGGACAACTTGGGACAAATAGCTGGATCCCGTATGGAACTTCTACTTTGGACTCTTTGTGGTCATAATTTGGGTTCTCTGGCCCCCATCCCTTATATACCTCAAGGCAACTCTCTTACACACATCCTGTCTCTTCTTTGTTACTAGAGGCCATGGGGCATTTTATCGTGCATTCTGTCATCTTCTCTTTTATATTTAGCATAGCTGTCAGTCCCTTCTATGCACAAGACAATAAAGTTTTTATCTTTGGTTTTAATAAAAAGGGGTTGCAAATAAGTCACACACACACACACACACACACACTCTCTTTTCTTTTTAAATATTATGCACTAAGATATAAACTTTAAAGGCATGTTGGTTGAGACCAACTTGCAAGAATTTTGACTTTTGTTTGATGTTTCTGGAATTTTAGGAAAGTTAAATTTTTCATAACTGTTAATATGATCTATTGTGATTAGAACCATATTACTTTTAATTGGTTCTACCATTGATATTGATTTTATTATTCACCAATCACAACAGACTATGTTAGTAGTTGTGAAAAAATGTTGTTAAAAAATAATGTTTACTTTTTATGGAATAGATATATGATTTCAAGAACATGGCTTCAATAGGACTAGCTTCTTCCCTACTTCTGAATAGTACTAGCATCTCCCTCTACATCAGCACTACCATTAAAGCATTGAAGAAATATGTACTATTGAGAAGTAGGAAGAAAGCAGGTCTTTATTGCATCGACATCAATTTTTTCGATATGAGCTACTAATATTTCAATAAGGTTCTTGCCTTTTGGTTACTTGGCTGCTATTCTTTACTGCGAGGAGGGACATTGGGGTAGAGGATGAGAGAGCAATTCCTGAGGTTGGTGATGGAAAGAGGAGACTGAAGTGAGGTGGGTGCTAAGAAAATTGGATTTTGGGTTATATTGATATATCGTTATGTATTTCTTGGTGGAATGCCTGGCCTGGTCGTCTTGAAGTCAGACTAGCTGAGCCCAGTTTGTCCCATGTAGTTGAAAAAGATCGTAAGCCAAAATCTCTCTTTACCATAAACTTTACTTCAATCTCTTCCAGAAACATTAGGCCTAAATCCAATCTCTTTAGCATCAACTTCACCCTAATCTTTGTTGGCTTCGTGGAACTTAGTTTGAGTTCGATCTAGTTTGTGGCCCTACTTGACTTGGAAGTGTTTCTGTTCTAAATGATAGATTTTCTTAGACTTAGTTCATAGAGTGAAAGCTTGAACTGATATTTTGGCTTGTTGTTTGGAGTTTTTATTTTTCGCTTCAAATTAGGGTTTATAGTACTGAAAACCTGTCCTGTATTGCCGACTTTGTATTTTTCTCCCTAAAATTTTTGGTGAAGATGGCGTCTTTTCTAATTCTCTTTCCTCTTTTCTTAACTCTATTAAATGATAGTGAAATTTGAATATTTTCGTTATTGAAAATTTTTTTGGAAGTCTTTGTGATATGACTCTCGTATGAGTCACGGCAACCCCTCATCAATTCGCACTTAAATCATTGATTAGATACCAATAACATCAAGTTTTGGCCTTTTAGTGTCTTGCTCATATCAAATCACACCTAAATTAGCACAACAATGCCATACGTTGTCCATTCCTAGAAGACAAATACATTAATCTTGCTTTGGTGGTTATCCTCAGATCAAGCAGACATTGGCACAAGCTTTCTCTCTTTTGGACAGAAGCAATCATGTGCCATACAAAATGTTCTGGAGTCAACTTTAAGGCTTAAAAGTAATGGCGAGGAACAACTTGGCGCACTCTCAAACTTTGAGATAGACATGACTCAAATAGAAGTTTTGATATAAAATTGATCCTTCATATGAATCCTGAAAGATTAAAGAGTTGAATTAATGGAATGATTAATGCATGAAAAGACTGGCAAACTAAAATCTGAAGGCAAATGTTGAATTGAGTTGATCAGCAAATTCTGTAACTAAGGAATCACTTAAAACTACAGCTAAATTTTCCTTTCTTTCTCAATTGTGGCCATGTGATGGCAAGAGGAATAAATTGCCTGAGGGATTTGAATTATGTTCGTAGGCCTATTCAAAATGTGATGCAGTGTGTGCGTCAGTAAGGGTTGGTTACAGAAGTTTATTTTTTGCTTCCCCAAGTGTGTCAGATAGCTATGTATTCTGCTTCATTTCGAGTCCTTGGTAACTGTAAGGTTTAATTTCTTCAACCATGTGTTGGTTTTATTTCGTGTCAAATTTGCTTGTAATTCAGCATTTAGAAATCCTATATTTAGGTAGGAATAATGTAAGGGTTGTGTGTGAGAGAGTGTGAAGAATTGATCAAGTGTGTGCAACAAGGAGAAAACTGGCGACTGACTCGCGAGTGGCGACCTGCCAAAATGTGGCACACCGCACATGTGTGAAGTATGCAGGAAGTTGAAGGGTTATGACAACTAGATCACTACAGGACAAAAGTACAGTCTGACATTTTTGTTAACTGGTGACTGGAGCTTGTGACTCATCCCAGTCGCGAATAACTCGCTAGTGCACCCTGTTTTGTTGAAAATTGACTTTTTACATTCCATCTCATACCCTATTATAATAACCCTTATGCCCCACGAAATGTAAGTGTGATTATTGAGAGAAAAGCCCTAAGAGAGGTTTCTACAATACACCCATCTCATTAGAGAGAGAGAGCTACTTATTCTAAGAGAGAAATCTTTGTAATCTTTTCTCATTCCCTCTACCATTATTATACCCATTGAGAGGAGATTTGTACCTAAACACTACCCACACTCATTCAAAGTGTTTTGAGTGTTTTTGGAGCTTTGGGAAGCATTGGAAGATGCCAAGGATGGCGGATGCAATATGGAGCTTATTGCGGGATTCGGTAAGCTAGAGAAGACAAAGTTCGGCGTATCCCTGTTGGAGCAAGAAGCTTGGAGGGCTTAGGTGCATTGGACAGATTAGGCTTAGAGGGTTTATTGCTATTCATGTATCTCAACTGATTTTCTAGTGGATCACCCACCTATTGGAGGGCGGCGGAGAGGCTTTTCGCTGAGTTTTTCGGTTTCCTCTTCGATTTCACATGCTGGTGCCATCTTGCACTTGCATCCCCCCTCCCTTACTCTTTAACCAAGAATTGCTATTGTGTTTGTGATTAATTATGTGTTAAAGTAGTTTGCCAAATTGGGCATTGCTTATAATTCATGTCCCACACATCTATTGTTTGAATATAAGCTTGCTTTGTAATTTTGTAATTGGGGTTTTAAACATTTACAAGTGTTTTATACACTAAGTTAACTTTCAATTGGTATTAGAGCGGGTATACTTGTTGTGATTTAAATACCTAAGTGTGATCCTTGACCCCTTATGCTTGTTGCCATGGATAATGATTTGTATACTTCTTTAGTTGTTGATGATTATAGCATGCCACGTGTTTGTGAAAATGCCCCTATGAGTGTTTATCCTCATGATTGTGATGCCATGTTACATAAATCTTTGGGTGTTGTTGATATTCCTAACATCCAACTCTTGTAGAAAGAGGCTAAGAAGTTTTATAAGAATTTAAGCAAGTTTAGTTGTGAAAAGGATGATTTGATTGCTAAGCTCAATGAATCCAATAGATTGGTTGAAAAGTATAAGAAGCTTGCTGAAAATTCTCTTGAAAAGTTGAAAGAGTTTGAATGTTTGATTGTGGACTTGGATGCTAAACTTGTTTTGTCTAACAAACTAGTTGATGATCTTAAATGTGAAAATGAATCTCTTAAGATGCATGCCAAGTGTTTGATTGCTGAACCGATTGTTAAAAAAGATGAAAATATTTGTTACAATCATGTTGTGGTACCCGATTTTGTGCCTATTGTGTGTTCTACCTCTAAAGGCAAGTCGGTGTACATTCCTTCACACAAAAGAAAGCAAAAAGTGGAGAGAAAGGCTTTTAAACCAAAGCCTTCATTTAGGTCTAAACCTAAGGATTTAGATGGGTCTAAGTTTGTCCCTACATGCCACCATTGCGGTATGATCGGTCATATAAGACCTTAATACCCCAAGTAAAAAAGAGAACAAAACCATGTTGCTAGATCCCTTACCAAAGAACCTAGTGGACTTAAACACATTGTTTGTCACCATTGTGGTGCTTTTGGTCATCTGAGACTTCTTTGCTTGAAGTTTCAAGCTTTTAAAAGAATCAAAAGAAAAGACAAACTTGAGCTTCTTGGAAGTTGTGCTAAAAAGGGCAAACTAGATTTGAGTGAAAATAGCATATTGTTAAAGAAAGTGTTTAATGCTTTTAACTCATTGTCTATGTGCATCTCCGGTTCTCATTCTTCCAACACTCATCTCTCTTCTCATGAGACATTCATCCCAAACAATTCATCCAACTCTCGTCTTTATGTTTTAAGCTTTTAAAAGAATCGAAAGAAAAGAGAAACTTGAGTTTCTTGGAAGTTGTGCTAAAAATGGTAAACCAGATTTGAGTGAAAATAGCATGTTATTAAAGAATGTGTATAATGCTCTTAACTCATTGTCTATGTGCATCTCCGGTTTTTATTCTTCCAACCCTCCTTTCTCTTCTTACGAGACACTCATCCCAAACAATTCTTCCGACCCTCGTCTCTAAGTTTCAAGCTTTAAAAGAATCAAAACAAAAGAAAAACTTGAGTTTCTTGAAAGTTGTGCTAAAAAGGGTAAACCAGATTTGAGTAAAAATAGCATATTGTTAAAGAAAGTGTTTAATGCTCTTAACTCATTGTCCATGTGCATCTCTGGCTCTCATTCTTCCAACCCTTATCTCTCTTTTCATGAGACACTCATCCCAAACAATTGTTCCGTTTGGATGAGGAAGGGTTCCTATGGTTGAGTTTTTGCTCTTTTGGTCATTGATCTAATTCTTTCGATCTTTGTAGGACCCTTCATGCATTGAATGTCATATCTTCATGCATTTTGTGCAACTTACATTTCTTTATATGCATTGTTTTTGTTTTTGTTTTTGATTATTCTTTACTTGCTTTGTGTCAAAAATCCAAAAACACATAAAAATTATAAAATCCAAAAAGTTTGATCGGTATTGTTGTGTTTTGTTACATGCATTTTTAGCCTTGTACCTTCGTACTAATGGCTTTGTGCATTAATGAGCTTAGCTTGCTCTCTATGCACTTGTATCTTTGTGAGAAAAATCTTTACATTTATGTGATTGTTGTAAATAGATCTTTAAATTTGTCATGAATGATTAGTAGATAGTTTTGTTGATCTTGAGACATGCGTAGACTTGTGCCTATAGCTCTTCTCACTCATTTTTTTTTTCTTAAAATCAACAAATGTCAAATCTCGAAAGAGATAAATGAGCTGCAAAAGCCGTCGCATATACTAGTATTTGACTAGGAAAAAGGGAAAGCGATTTTTTTCTAAAATATATGGTGCCAAAAGCCAAATGCTTACTCATCAAATTAAAATATCAAAAATTTCAGGCATCAATCTCAAAATGAGATATAAAGATAACAAATGATCATAAGAAAAGGAGCCAAATGAAAAGCTTCTCAATGTAATCAAGTTTATGTAGGAGGTCATATATGTTCAAGTCTATAACTGAGATAGGTCACTTTACTTAGTGCTAATTATGTATGAATTGCTTGAATTGATCATTGAAGCTTCACGTTAAATTAAGGACTATCTCACACTTGATACCCACCGACATCACATATGTCTATGTTCAATAAATGTCTTATTTATTTGTGTGATTGTACTTGATTAAATGTGATGTACATGCTTAAGCATATGTTGATCAAACAGAAATTTTTTTTTGAGTATTTTAGTTGTTTTTAGAAAGTGTTTTTCCGTCAAAATTCTCACAAAAATTCAAAAATTTTCAACTCTGCCTTTGACGACACACTTGCGAGTTGTGAGTTTTCAAGGCCTCAGTCGTGAGTTTACCTAGACTGTTTTGCGATTCACTGGCAAAACACTTAGAAAAATTATCAAAAACTAGTTTTTTAAAATTTTTGGCGACTCAAAGTCGGGACTCATTCACGAGTCGCGAAGTCATCCAGAGGATTTCAAAATCTGGCGACTCACTAGCGAGTGGAGGTCCTAGTTGCG
This sequence comes from Castanopsis chinensis, assembly GCA_032878915.1. NCBI lineage: Eukaryota > Viridiplantae > Streptophyta > Magnoliopsida > Fagales > Fagaceae > Castanopsis > Castanopsis chinensis. The sequence goes on along the minus strand of JAVQMG010000125.1, from coordinate 16,724,337 downwards.
AAAAAGACTTAGAGAAATTTTTCAAAATTTGGATTCAAAGGATTTTGGCGACTCAGTTTGGCAACTCTCGCAAGTCATTTGAGTTGCAAAAATTGTGTGTTTTGCATAAATAGGGTTAAAACTCAGGCAGTTTTTCAAAAACTTTTTAGTTTTCTTCGCATCATGTGCATATCTCTTTATCTTTTCCGCCTCTCCCTTTCTCAAAACCTCCATTGTTGCTTCAAAATCCTTCATTTTAGTTTCAAATCTTCACTCCAATTCTCTGAAAAGGTATGTATTTTCACTTCTTTTCACTTTATTTCCAGTGTAATGCCTTAATTTTGGTGGATTTGTTGTTTATGTTGAGATATTGATTTATGATTCATGTATATGGGTTTTTGATGTTTTTGTTGAAATTAGTATATGGGTTTTGTTGAGTTTGATAGTATTATGCTTGTTTTACATGTTTTCCATGTTTTCATTACATGTTTATGCATTATACTATGTTGTGTTGTGATGTGACGTGCATACCATTGTTGATGGTCATTTTGGTAGAAAGGCCCAATAGTAGGGAGAAGCCCAACAATATGGGTGGAAAAGAGTTGGTAAATTATAGATCCATTATGTCCAAATGGCAGGAATAATGGGTCATAGGCCTATAAAATAATAAATGGGTCTCAAAGGAAACAAATGGGCCTAAAAGAGCCCAGAGGAAGAAGTAATAAACCCATAGAAACTATGAGAAATGGGAAGTAAGCAGGAATAGGCCAAAGAGGCCCAAAGTAAATGAATTAAGTAAGCTAGTGGGTAATGGTAAGCCCATAATACCCCAAAGGAAAAGGATGCAAAAATTTTGGGCCGAGGAAGCCCAAAAAGAGTTAGAAAAAGCCTATGGGAATGCGGAATTAGAATGGACCAAGGATGCCCAAGGAAAAGGAATGGGATGAGAATGCCCAAGGAGAAAGAAATGGGCCAAGGAAGCTTGTAAGCAATAGAATTGGGTTAAGAGAGCCCGAAATAGCATGAATGCAGGCCCAATGACAATACGGGGTCGCTGTAATTAAGTGAAAGAAAAGCATACAATAGGCCCAAAAAAAGTCCAGTAAGCACAGATTAAATAACACGACGACAAGAATAACAGAATGGCATTGCAGGAATGCTAGCAAATCCACGGAAGAAATGAGGAGTGAGTTAAGAAGAGAAAAGCCCACAATTAAGCAAGGGTCAACCCTCATAGGAAGCAAGCCATAAAAAATGAGGGCTCAGAAATCAGTTCACTTCACAAGAAGTTAAGAATCAGTGGCAGAACACACAAGTGAGCATCCAGGCTATGGTAAACACATGAGCAGCAGAAAAGTTTTGGACACACACGGAAGTGGAGCACGCACAAGGCTTAGGCACCACCAACCTGTACCCAGCCAATATAGGAGTGGTGGGCCATGGGTCAAGGGTAAAAGAGGGTATGGTCTGGCAGTAGGGAGAAAGGGGAAGCCTATTCTAGGGTTCCTACTTAAACTCTTTTGGGGGAAATATCCTGCTGAGATGACATACAACCCAAAAGAGGGACGATGAGCTGAAATCACGAGGTGCATGCCATGACGGATAGTGAGAGAGAGAATGCCCACCTTGTTGCTGATAGAGTGATAGGAATGCCACGATGAACAAGAAAACAAAATAAAATTCTTTGTCTGGTAGTGGGGTGTAGTATGGCCAGCACAGGTAAGTGGTGGTAGTTGGGCAGTTAACAAATCAGTAAGTGGTCTAGAAGTACACCCACACTCGGACAAAAGTGGCTAAAGGGTAAAATTATAAAAACTAGTCACAGGAGGCAGTATATAAGGAGCCTCCGCCATGCACAATAATCATCATCAACACGATCACCACAATCATAGCAATATAACAACAATAACAAGAAAGATAAAAGTAAAAAGAAAAGAAGAGAGTAGAAAATAAAGTAGCAAAAAACTTAGAAAAAGAAAGTCGAAGAGAAAAACAACAAAAGTAGCCAAGAGTTAGATGGCCGGCATGCACCAATAGGCTAATCCATTCGTTCCCTCTAAAATCTTACCCTCTATTAAGGATTAAGGATTTTTTTTGGGGCATAAATCATTTAGGCCCATTCTCTTAAAGTGAGTAATTTCTACAGCAGGGCTCTCCTGCAGGGTTATCCACATTGAGGAAGTGGTTCCCTTCTTAGTCTTATTTCCGTAATACAACTGAGCATGATAGACTAACCATTTCTTCTTTGATTTTACTGTTTATGCATTAGTATTATTGCTCATGTCTCCTTTACCATTGTTATATTTGATGATGTGAAGAAAATCAATAGACTGGATGCTCGGATTAGAGAGGACTATCGGTTGTCTTAATGGCCTAAAAAAGAAAGAACAGTAATCAAAGGTGACCAGGGTTGCCGGCCAATAACCCTCCAATGACAAAATCAGTTTTCTCTCTATTATTTTCGAGTTCCAACTTTTTAGGAATCATAGAACGTACCTTTTCTTGGTATGAATCAGCGTTTATATAGTGTCCTAAAAGCAGTTATTGGGTTTGTAACCTCCCCTTGATTTGAGGAGATGTGTGTGTTCGAATATAACTTCCTCAACTATTTAGGAGTTACATTCTTTATGCATAACAGTCGCTGGGAGTTACACGTATGATACGGAGTTGTTTTACACACTCATAAATTTCCTAAGTGTCAATATGTCGTCTAGAATTCCTCGTCTTGGGCCTCTCAAGTCATGCTTACCTCGTCCTGAGACCTTCAAGTCAGCTTACCTCGTCCTGAGACCCTCAAGTCAGCTTACCTCGTCCTGGGCCTCTCAGGTTAGCTTACCTCGTCCTGAGCACCTTGCTCGTCTTGGATGATCTCCATGGAGGAAATTGGAGTTGTATTTTATCACACCCCATCAATATTATATATGTTTGTCGTAATGCTTTTGTAACAGTTTCATTTGTCACGGTCATATGACCAAAGTTCCTCAACGAAGGGGCTTTAGTTTGCACACAAGCCGATTTGAGGTGAGTTACAATCGGACCGGTCTCGACTCTCTAACCCAAAACCTTTAGGCCTTAGTGTGGCAAGAGGCAGCCCTGCCCACGAATCTTAAAAAGGTCCACCACAACCATGTTGTTGATAAAATATCTTTTAGATGTTTTTGTGTGTATTTTGGACTTTATTGAGTACAAAAATTTGGGGATAATCATGTTTCCATGTTTGGAACAACTAATGATTATATGTTTTCACAGTTTGCCCTTGCATGTTTTCATGCCTTATATGCACACTTTTTCATTATGATGCACACACACACATGCGCACACACATACATGCACACACACACACACACACTCTTTGACATGTTGTATGACTAATGCCATGATTATATCATGCTTTGATGTTTAGCATCTTCACATATCATTTTTTTGCATTGTACTTTATTTCAGTTTTTAAGGTTTAATTCGTAGTTTATTCTATTTTGGTACTAACTTGTTACTAATCAAGTTTGCTATCGGCTATTGTGCTCTATTTTGTGGTATTTGCTACTATGTTTTGTAGATGGCTCCACAAAAAACCATTGCTTAGCGTGGTGACAAGAGAAAGCACTTTGACAACAGCCTGTTTCACTTCCCTCAAAACTATAAGCTATACTCTCATCAATTTGAAACAGCTCCAATCATTCAGGAGAGATATGTGAATCTTGTTAATCTCAAGGACTCATTCATTCCTAGCTGTTTTGAAGGAAGAGGCTGGGACAAACTCCTTGGTGATCTCCTCGGAGTTTATGAACCTTTGATTAGAGAGTTCTATGCCAATGCAACACTCAGAGAGGATTAAATAGACTGTTGGGTGAGAGGTCGTGCATTTACTCTTGATGTTGAGGACATTGATGCTATTCTTGGACTTGGAGAAATTGACTATGATGGGTTCATTCCATTCAAGGATAGCATGGTCTCTCTAGAATCTATGCAACTCTACATTGGTGGTCATGTAGAAGGACGTTGACCACCATCAACTTGTATCCAGTGAGGAAGTTGACCACCATCAACAATTCAAGAGCCATCTTCCTCATGGAGCTCCGTGAGAAAATCTACATTGACATTGGTGTGCACTTGTACACCATCATTGCCAAAGCCATAAGGGTAACCTCAAGGGCAAAGCTTGTTATGCCAAGTCTCATAATGAGGATTCTTCATGAAAATGGTGTGGAGACTTCATAAGACAAAAGTCTAATGACTCAAGCTCCTTCTATCAATAATCTAACAATCCAAAGAAGCAGAGTTAGACTTCCTAGAGAGGAACCAGTTGAACAGCCCGAAGAAGAGCCTCTTGTTGAAACAGAAATTGAAGTGGAAGGATAACAACCTCCTTTAATACGTGGTAGAGGTAGAAGCGAAGCATCATCATCTTCATTAGTTCCTCCAAATGCTTTCCAGATAATTCTAAAGAGGATTGAGGGTATACGAGATGTAAAAACTAAGCATTCCACTAGCCTTGCAAATTTCCAGGATCAAATCAACTTGTTGTCAGCTAAGTTTGATAGCTTCCCTCACCAGCCTTAGCCTTTTGGCCATTTCGGTCAAAAAGGGGGAGTAGTATTTGGGTAGCTCTTGAAGGGGAGCTTATCTTCAAGGGGAGAACACTGGTTTATTGGTTTTAGATTATGTTTTCATAGCACTATTTCTAGTTTTCATAGCACTATTTCTAGTTTTCATAGCACTTTATTTCAACACTTTATAGTTTTAGTGTTTTGGTTTTAAAATACTTGGATATTTTGTGTTATGGTTACTTGGATATTTTAGACTATGTTATATGTACCCTTGCTATTGCAGCTTTGTATTTTTAGTTAATGTTTTGAATTTTCTTTAATATTCCACTCTTGTGCCCTTGTTGGATCTTGTATCCTTGATGCAATTCAACCTAAATGCTTCGTGCTTTAATGTTCTTGCATCATTTAAGTGTTGGACATGCAAATAATACTTTGCATTGGACTTATTTGCTTACATGTCCGGATATTCATTCATCGTGTGAATGTTCATTGTAGTCACTAGTCATAGTGATTTTTCGTGTATGGTCAAGTTATGCTTAATTTTCATATTCATACATGCTTGATCGTATTGTGCTTGCTCCATATGAATTATAAGTTTACTGCTTACAATAAATTTAATCTTTACATTTTGTGATATTGTTTTTAGGAGACTTGCTTGTATGGTTCAAGAGCTTCACAGAATATAGAATTAGGTGTGAATGAGTTTTGGTAACTATTCCCAACTCACATTTTAAGTCTAGAGTCTGTTTTAGGTTTTCTCATTGAATAGCCAAAGGGGGAGATTGTAAGATTAAATTTATTCAACCATGTGTTGGCTTTATTCCATGCCAAATTTGTTTGTAATTCAACATTTAGAAACTTTGTATTTAGGTGGAAATAATATAAGGATTGTGTGTGAGAGAGTGTGAAGAATTGATCGAGTGTGTGTAGCAAGGAGCAAACTGGCGACTAGAACTCGTGACTGACTTGCGAGTGGCGACCTGCCAAAATGTGGCACACGTGTGAAGCATGTAGGAAGTTGAAGGGTCACGACAGTTGGATCACTACAGGATAGAAAGTACAGTCTAGCCTTTCTGTTAACTGGCGACTGGAACTTGCGACTCATCCCAGTCGCGAGTGACTCACCAGTGCACCCTGTTTTACTGAAAACTAACTTTTCACATTCCATCTCATACCCTACTATAAATTCCTTTATACCCACGAAATGTAGGTGTGGCTATTGAGAGAAAAACCCTAAGATAGATTTCTACAACACACCCACCTCATTTGAGAGAGAGCTACTTATTCTTAGAAAGAAATCTTTGTAGTCTCTTCTCCTTCCCTTTCCCATTGTTATACCTAATGAGAGAAGATTTGTACCTAAACACTACCCACACCCATTCAAAGTGTTGAGAGCATTTTTGGAGCTTTGGGAAGCATTGGAAGATGCCAATGATGTCGGATGCAATATGGAGCTTATTGTGGGATCCGGTAAGCTAGAGAGGATAAGGTACGACGTAACCTTGTTGGAGTAAGAAGCTTGGAGGGCTTAGGTGCATCGGGTAAATTAGGCTTGGAGGGTCTATTGCTATTCATGTATCCCAACTGATTTTCTAGTGAATCATTTACCGCTTGGAGGGCGGCGGAGATATTTTTCCCCGAGTTCTTTGGTTTCCTCTTTGATTACACGTGCCGGTGTTATTTTGTGTTTGTATCTCTCTTCCCTTACTCTTTGACCATTAATTGCTGCTGTGTTTGTGATTAATTATGTGTTAAAGTAGTTTGTCAAATTGAGTATTGCTTATATTTCATATTTCACACATCTATTGTTTGAATATAAGCTTGCTTTGTAATTTTGTAATTGAGGGTCTAAATATTCACAAGTGTTTTATACACTAAGTGAACTTTTAGTAACAAATATGGTTTCAACCATGTCGAACTCCAAATTTATTGTAACATTTCATGTCATTCGAAATCTTAAAGATATTTTTTGGTTTTTAACAAAACCAAATATAATGTTCGGATGGAACCAAAAGTGTTAATATATTGACTCCATTATCACTGTTCCTTGTTAGTCATTCTGAGATTTGCCAAAGAATCAACCTATACAGATGTATGAAGCCAAGAATCTCATGTTTATTTTAGTTCCTGAAGTCAAGACCAAAGCTCAACCATAATTTTTTTAAAAATATAGGTTATCAATCTACAATATATATCCTCAAGGTGCTAAATTAAAGCATTAATAAAACGAGCTGATGACATCAATGTGATTCATAGTTGCAGAGATAAATCTAAGTATGAGTTAAAATTGATAAACCATATACATACAAAGTACCTATGAGATTATATATTAAAGATAAGATCACAACAGAAAAGTCACCAGAATTCTAAAACCAAAGAACAAGATTTACAACTTACAAGTCTACTCTCTCTTCTTAAGTGTAAAGAAATTACCTCACTAAATTGCTGAAACCAATAGAGAACGACTCTTACCTTGAAACCTGCATGAAAAATGAAAGTTCAAATAGTGTGTAAAACACCTATGAACGTTTAGACCCCCAAAAACAAAAATACCAATACAAGTTTATAATCAAACAATATATGTGCAAAATATGAAATATAAGCTATATCCCAATTGGTAAAACACTTTAAATCATAGTTAATCACAAACACAACAACAATTAAAAGGTCAAGAGTAAGGGAAGGGAGATGCAGACACAATGATAACATGGCAAAGTATTATTGAAGAGGAAACTGAATAACTCGGCGAAAAACCTCTCCGCCGTCCTCCAAGTGGTCAATAATCCACTTGAGAATAAAATCAGGATACATGAATAGCTGAAGACCCTCAAAGCCTAATCTACCCAGTACACCTAAGCCCTCCAAGCTTCTTGCTCCAAAAGGGTTATGCCAAACCTTATCTTCTCTAGCTTACCGGATCTCGCAATCGCCCATTGCATTAACCAAATGAATTGGTCCCTTCTGAACTGCTTCCCAAGCACCAAAAAACCTCCTCACTAATATGGGTATGGTGAGATAGGATTTGGCTAAATGTACCTCTCAATGATATGTCAATGGAAAGAGTGAGAGTAGAGGAATTTGGAGAATCAAAGAATAAAAATTGTGGATGAGTTAATCTTGTTTTTCTCTAGGGTTTCTCTCTAGAAGCTTTCTACATTTTGTGGGTATAAAGGTATTCATAGTAGTGTGTATGAGGAATGCGAAAAGTCAGTTTCAACCAAACAGGGCATTCTGACAACTCAACCTTGTGACTGGAACGAGTAGCGAGCTAACTGCCTGGCCAGACTGGAAGTTTTGTTCTATAGTGCTCCAGATGTCGTGATCCTTCAGCACCCTTTGTATGCTTCACATGTGTGCCATTCTGGCGACTTGCCAGTACTGTTTTCAGACCCGGATCGAACAGAGAGGTCGGGCCATGAAAACCGAGAACTGGGATGAAAACTGGTTTTTTAACCATAAAGAACCAAATTTTTTGTTAATTCCGTGAACCCTTAAAACCGGAGTTGGACCGCATGAACCGGTGGCAAAAACCGTGCGGTCCAACCCCTTAGCAATTTTTTTTTAAAATTTTTATAAAAACAACTTAACATAATTTTATTCTACTTAATTAAATTATGCGTCTCTTACAAGAATAGAAAAAATTATAATTACAATCCTTTAAAGATATTCAACTTTACTTAAAAAATTAATCATAAATTTTAATATTTTCGTGGTTATTATTTTATTTTATTTTTGAAAATAAATTATTAAATATATGCTTGAAAATCATTAAATTCTCTCACATATATAGATATATTAGTCAATTTTGCTAGTTTTATAAATGTAATATCTATATTTAGGCTTTAATTAATTATGACATCATTATGGTTCGACCCCGGTTCAACCTCGGTTCGACTTCAAAAACCTTGAACCTCTCCTTTTTACGGTTCAATGAACAGTCCGGGTTTTAAAACCATGTTTGCCAGTCGCGAGATCCAGTTGTGAGACTCCTTTGAATTGCACACATTTTGAGTTTTCTTCACACTCTCTCACATACTATCCATACATATTTTCCACCTAAATACAGGGTATCTAATTACTAAATTACAAGCAAATTTGGCACAAAATAAAGCCAACACATGATTGAATAATATAACCTTACAAAAAGCATTATTAGTTCTCATATGGAATCTCTCAGAAGAAAAGCGGATGGAGATTCAATTAGATATCAATGTTTTGCCTTAGATTTCCAACTATATTTTCCCACAGGTGAGGATTGATCTCCACATGTATATTCGGATTCCAAATATCAACTATGCTGATACTCATGTTGTTATGGATGAAGCAAAGCGACAGCCTCAAAGCACAATAGCTCACTAGATGGGGCTTGCTACGTATAACTTTGTGCCATGAATCTTTGAATTTATCATAAATTCTAAGCTTGCATCCATCCTGGCAATCCAAGGAATAGTTGTTCTTCGACCATTCCAGGAGAATAGGCTAGACTGTGTAAAATTCAAACAAAAATGCAACACAAGTACCTATATTTTTGTTATGTACATGTGTTTTTAAGTTCAAAAAAATATGCAAGATTAACAGAATTAAAAATCACAAAGAACAAGAATTCACCTTCTGAGCCTTAGCTGTGGTTTTGGCAGATTTTCCATATACTTCTTCTCGAACGACAAGTTGACCCTTCAGTTTTTTGTATTGCAAAACCTGCATATATAGATATTTACAATGCAATGAAAAAAACCATGTCTAGAAATCTGAATCCTCTATGCCACACCTCCAAATTGGCACCATCACTCTAAGATGCTTCTTTATTTTCTCATTTCTTTCATCAGTAGCAATCTCCTGCAAATCTAAAATCTTTCCCATCAAATTTCTAATTCTGAAAGGACAATAGAAAATGTAAGTATATATACATACATACGTCTAGCCTTGGTGCAATAACAAATGCCTTCCACCAAAAATGACAAGTGGCAGGTTTAAATTCCGCAATGATCAGTCTCTTTGAGGTAAAAAAAAAAAAAAAAACGATGATAAAAATTGTAAAATTGTCTTCCAAATCACCTTTTTCAAACCTCACAAAAGTGAGAGCTTTGAGTTTTAGTATGACTTTTTTATTTTTATTTTTTATGGAGAACTTGAAGAATATGCAACACCTACATGTTCCAATGGAGGCATAATCTTTCCAACAGTATTAATTGCAAGAGTGTGTTATAACTACTTGCTCGTATCTTGTAACTTAATTGATATCTCTTAAAATATTACAAATCTCCTAACTCCAACTATGGAATTATTAAAATTAAGCAAGGTTAAACATCATAACTTAGGGCCAACAATATTAACTAATAACTATTGCCAAACTAAAAAAAGTTTGAACTTTTAAACCAAAATTAAATAAATGTCTTTTGTTATGTCACAATACGTACTTTTAGATTTTAGTAAAATAGTTCATAACTTTAATCATTTTAATTAATTTTTTATTTGCACTATTTTTTTTTTTTTTTGAGAATAAGATGTATCACTAATTGAGAGAACCAATAAGATAAGAAGTTATACTTTGTCAGAATTTTAAAAAGCAAAAACAAAAAGTATTTGAGAGTGTTTGTTTGTTTAGACTCTTAAAGCAGATTGTTTAACCTAATATATTAGCTAAGTGATTACTTAGGTTAATTATTCAGATAGGTTAAACAATAATAAATCATATCATGCAAAGTAGCAGAAAGTAAATAATACCACGATATGATGACTCAGGAAAACTAATGAAATGAATTGTTTCAAGGTAAAAACTTGGGAAGGATTTGACCTAGCAATCCTCAAGGTAAAACAAATCCACTATAGTAGAATCGAAATTTACCCTAAATTTATTGCTATCCCAAGTAGTAACTTACTGACATGACCACGTGCAAATTCCGAATCCATAGACTCCTATTCTTGGACTTACTGCAACACAAGCACCCACGCTTTTTACTTTGAGATCCCACTCAAAAGTTTCAAATCATCTTCACTTGTTGATCTTTGTAACAGCAACTAGGTTCTACCAATGCTTGATTGTAAATCTTGCTTTGGTAGATGCTTGTGTAGTTAGAAAGTACAACACCTCTCAGATCTTACAATGAGTAACACATAAATTTTTCAAAGGTCTTCAAAACGTAGCTAGGGTTTCCATTTTATATGTGGACAAGTAAGATTGACACCCTAAACGTTTTCGCAAGCTTGGGTCTTGTTTTAAAATTCTACAGAATCTGATTTATGCGATTTTCGATTGGTTGAATCTAATTTTCGATCGATCGAGCTTGGCAAATTCTAACTCTTCTATTCTGCACTTAGCTTGAACTTGAAACTTGAAACACACATTTTTGAGCAATACCTAACACATATACTAGACATGTTTTGTTCTCGGTTTGCCAACTCATACAAAAATAGAATTCTAAACATTTAATTTTAAATCTTTAAAACCTAGCAGAAAGAAAAAAAACATAGCAGAAAGAAAAAAAACATGGAATCATTGTCGGTTACTTTCACTTGAATCCACCATATTTTCTCCACTATTCACAGTTTATGTCACATTAAAGTTGTAGTCCTAGATTTTTTTTTTTTTTTGAGGGGGTTGTAGTCCTAGATTTTTTTTTGAGGGGGTTGTAGTCCTAGATTTGGTTGGTTATAATAAGAGAACTATTTAAAATTATTTTATATACATTAAGGCATTGTTGAAATTACAGATAAAGAAAAGGCATTTCAAATAATTGTGCTGTAAACCCAACTTATGTTAGTCTGGATGCACCAAACCCAACCAATTCCTAATTGTGTAGGCCCAAGTGGCCTAACTATCTATCAATTTGCACCCAAAAAAAACTCATTGGGCCTTTTGGGTTTATCCACATAACTAGAGAAGAAGCACACTAATTTATCAAATATTAACTAGAAAAGAGTCATCACATCAACAAAAGCCAAAGGCAACTTTGATCAAAAAGGTTAATGTATGTTCAATTAATTTAGAGAGCACGTATCCAATTCATATAGAAAAGGAAAAACAAATTTTGGATCATTGATTGTGGCTAAATATTTTTTATTTCGAAGGATTTAATGATTCTCAGTAAAAAAAAGAGAGAAGGAGAGCAGGTTCATCATCATTCATTCCCTTTCTAACTATTTCTATTTAAGATTTTTTATTTGATAATAGTAATAAATACGATAAAATAACACATAGAATATATAAAAATTAATGGCTTGAATAATGTATCAACGGCCAATATCCATCCAAACATTTATTTATTTATATTCCAAGGCATCTCACTCTCTCTCTCTCTCTCTCTCACACACACACACACACATGAGAAAAAGAAAAGAAATATAAATAATTGAGAATAAGACAGTGGATTTAGGTATGGATTCTATCACTCTCATGAGTAGGAAGAAGAGTTCAAAATTGTGATATGCATTCCTTTTTCAAAGGAAAATGCTAAAGATACTCTAAATTTTATTGTATGAGGTTTATAAATTTATATGACAACAATCATGTTTGATGAATTTCCATATGTTAATGTAATTTGTGGGGTTATATTTGTATTGGGTTGGCGAGGTGAAGTTGTCAAAATGCATAGACTGAAGTTTGCTGTTGAAGAATTTCAATCCTACAAACTTCATAGTAAGAGGTGAACTAAGGCATGAAAATTAAGTTCGAAAAAATATTTAAACCATGTGTTTGATCATCTCTCTTTCAATACTTTGGGGGAGCAAACTTCAAAGAACCTAAGAAAATTCTGTTACTTTTTGTCTGTAGTTCCACCCCCCTTAGCCTCACTTTATATGATCCCATTTCCCACAATTTTACACACCTAATTCCCACTTGAAGAGCTATAGAGAATTCATAAACTCTAGAGCTTAAACTCTCATCAATCTCCACAACTTATCCCTTTCTCAAGAGCCAAAAGGGAGGGGATTAAATCAATTACACAAAAATCAACCTTCAGAGTTACTATGTTGATTAGAACTTGTAGGGGCTGGAGTGCATTGTTTGCTTCATAGTTTGGAAGGCTTTGTATATAATACGCATTGCAACTATTTTCTTTAGTGGATCATTTGGTGTTGTGAAATCCCAGAGAGGTTTTTCAACCTAGTTTTTAGATTTTCCTCTTCGTCAGCACTTCGGCGTGTTGTGGGTGTGATTAGTTTTATGTTTATCCCTGTATGTTAATGTCAATTGGTTAATCACTTAAAAAACTGCGCTTTAAATTATTCAATTTGCTAAAAACCAATATTAGCCGTAAAACTCGAGGCAAAGCAACTTGAGTGTGTGCTATAAACATAGTTTTAAAAACTGCACCGGACGGGCCAATTCAACTAGTTGAACTGAGAATCAGACCTAGAATTGGGCAAATCTAAACTAGCAAAAAACCGGTCAAGAACTGGGTTAATTCGAAAATCGGTCTTTTTCGGTTCTTTGACCGGTTCAGTTTTTAAAACCATAGCTACAAACTCTTAACATCGGTGAAGAGTCTAACTCTTTATCAAACTCACCGAACAAAAGCAAATCCAACCCTTGTTAAACACTTCTATTTAATAAAATAAATAAAAAAAACTCCAAGGGAAAATCAATCAATAAGAAAAGACACATTCATAGGAATAGTTTGAATCATTGCATATATATATATATATATATATATATATATATATCAGCAGCGATACAGTTCATGCTTAATGGTGTAGACTCTAGAAGCCTTCTCTCAACTTCCAGAGGTGGAACCTTATAACCTGCAAAAATTAGATTACAACATTAACAATTTTCTTAAAAAAGATAAAATTCTTTTCAAAAAAGAGAAAGAGAAAGAAACATAATAATATTAAATGAATACAATTATACAAAATTATAAATTCTAAATAATAAAAAATAAAAAATATAAAAATGTGAATGATACTTAAAAGATGGAAAATTCTTGGTTGTGGCAATTGGCAAATTGGCATTAACAAGAACATTATCTAGAATAAATATAATTAATTAAGGGTGAGTTTGGTAAAACATTTTTTGATAAAAGATGCAATTTTAAACACAAACACATAGATCTAGCAATTAGTATCAAAATAAAAAAGCAACCCTAAACCCAAATATTTGAGATTGGCTATAAATTCTCAACAGATTAGTTAGGAGCAACTTTAAACTAGAAAGCATGTTTTGCAAAAACGAAACATTAATTATAATTCTATGGGGTAATTATGGAGGAGGGAATTTGCAGGCTAGCGCATTAGGGAGAAAGAATATAATAAGTTAATGCATGTTTGTAAGGATTTTGGAAACTAGCATCTTGAGTTTTAGAAACTTGAGATATGGGTAAAACTCGAGTCTCAAAGACTCGCTTTGGGCCTGTTTTGTAATTGATGAGATGGATAGAAAACGCCACACAGATCTCGAGTTTTAAAGACTCGAGTTATTTGAAACAAAATATCGAGTCTTAGAGAATCGATTTTATTGGTGGAAACCATTTTTGACACATAGATCTTGAGTCTTAGAGACTCGAGTTTTGCTAGGCAAAATATTAATATGCACACTCATATATTATCAGGCTACTCACACATATTTAGGTCACTCACTCACACTCAGCTGAGCTTTACTCTCACTGCCTCACCCACACTCAGCCTCATTTAGAACTCTCTCACCCACACCCAGCCTCACTGCCTCACTTACCACATTGCCTTTCTCACTGCTTCTCCCTCTCAACAAATTCATATATCAGGTATGGGTTTTTTGAGGACTTTGTCATTGTAGTTGCGTATTATTTGTTGTTGGGTGTAGGTTAAAGAGTTTGACTATTATTTTGTAGATAGTTAACATAACTTAGTTAAGATACCAATATTGTGAATTATAGAACTTTGTTTTGTTAGTGTTAATTTTTTGAGTATTTATATACATGGTTTTTGTTATCATGATTCATCATTTGTAGGCTCTTATTTTTATCATGATCTTACAAGGGTTTTGACTTTATTCATCATTGTTTTGGGTACAAAATGGGTAGTGAATAAATTATAATGAAATGGCTATGTATCTAATTATTTGAATGGGTATATGGGTATGTAATTCATGCCTTTTGAATAGGTATATGGGTATGAAATGGGTATGTAATGAAATGAGTGACTTACTCATGCCCTTCGAATGAATTGTAATGAAATAGGTATGTAATTTATGCCCTTTGAATGTGTAATGAAATGGCTTTTTTTGTATTGGGTATGAAATGAGTAAGTAAATATGATTAGATAATTTTGCTTTTTTTTTGTTGTTGTATTGGATATGAAATGGGTAGTCTTAGCATGACGAAAAAATGATTTGGCTATAAAATGTGTAACGAATGTGTAATGAAATTCATGCCCTTTGAATGAATTGGAATTCATACTTTGTGTAATTTGACAAGTTAAAATGTTTTTTAACTAACATAGTACCTTGACTCGAACAGGTTCACAATGACTGTAATTGATATAATCCTATACCATGGTGGCCCACTTAAGAACACCAATGCGGACAAGGGGTTGCCATTTGAAGGGCCGGATATAAACATGGAGTTCACTCAAATTGATTGTAGGTTGAAGACTCTTGATGAATTGAAGAAGACAGTTATGGAAGAATTGTGTGTGAATATTGTTGTGCATGACGTAAAAATTACTTATCGTATGTCACATGAAGTCTTCAAGAACAAGATTAATTACAAGTATATGGCAATAAAAGCAAACAAACATGTAAATATGATGTTTGACAAGTTGGAGAGAATAGCCGAAGTAAATAGTATTCAGTTGGACATACAGTTAGAGCCGTGTCCAGAAGTTGGTATTGAGAAATTCCAACAAATAACCACAAGTTTACAGGTTATAGTTCTGGATGCTCAATATGAGTATTCTACACATGTAGAGGATAATGTTCATGATGATGATGATGAAGATGATGACGACGACGACGATGATGATGATGACGACGATGTTGATGAGAATACTGCTATTAATGGTGAAGATTTTGTCGATAAAGATGAGTTTGAAGAGATGATTGAACGAGGAGACTTTAGGGAACTTGAGAGGGATATTGATGACGATGAGACATTGGATGGTAGTGAACTTGATGCAAACAATGTTATTAGTATCCAAAACATTACGAACACAATCCTTGCCTACGCACCTCCTACCTTGTCATTTTCTGCAAATACTTCGGAAAATATGGTTGATCCTTTAAATTTTGAGATACCATTTGTGTCTACTTGGAGACAGGAGATGAATTTGTGCAAAGGGTTGACTTTTGCCAATAAAGTGGAGGTGTAGCGCGAATTAATAATTTGTGCCCTCAAGGAAAACAAACATTTTATGATCAGTAGGTCGACAAAGACAAACTTTGTACGAAATGTGTGGATGAGTCATGCAAGTGGTATGTTTGCGTAGTCATGAAGCTCGATCTCTATGGACTATGGATGGTCACCGTGTATGTGGGTCCTCACACATGTATACCGATTGGGGTGCGAAATGATGGTAGAATGATGACTTGTAATTTTATTGCGACAGACATCCTTAAGAAGTTATGTGAGGATCACACTACCCCAATTAAGCATCTTATATCTATGATAGAGACGAAATATGAGGGTCATAGGCCTTCTTACTACAAGTTATGTGATGCGAAACAAAAGGCGATTTCAAAGATGTTTAGGAATTGGGAAGAGTCTTACCAAAAGTTGCAAAAGTTGCTAATGTCATATATTGATCAGGACTTGACTACGAAGGTGTTCTTTCGTACCATAGAAACTGGTGAAGATGACACCGTATTGTTGCATTATGTATTTTAGTCTTTCGGTCCGTTCATTGATGGATTCAAATATTGCAAGTTGGTGATTAGTATTGATGGGACCCATCTGTATGGTAAATATCAGGAAAAGTTATTGGTTGCAATGGTAACTGACGCTAACAACAAGGTATTCCCTCTCGCCTTTGCTGTTGTGGATTGTGAGTCAGGGTTCAGTTGGAGGTGGTTTTTATAGTGCCTCAGAGATATGATTGGCCACGTGATACCTCACGAAGGCATTTGCATAATTTTTGACTGACATCTTGGTATAAAAAACGCCATTGCAAACTGGCCTGGAGGGGATGATGGAAGAACACGAGTATTTTATAGATATTGCCTTCAACATGTTGCTAGCAACTTCAATACATATTTTCAGAACTCGATTCTAAAGTCTGCAGCGTTGAAAGCGGGATATGCTACTCAGGTAGTTAAATTTGATACCATAATGGAATCCATTAAGCAGGTGGAAATTAAAGCCATTAGGAATAAGAAGAAGATGACAAGCAAGGATAGCAAGGAAAAGAATCAAGATTATCTTCTGTGCACATACCTAATGAGAGAGTCTGTGGATATGTGGACCCAGTCACATGATGGTGTAAGACGTTTTGGGGCAATGACAACCAATATATTAGAATGCTTCAATGGTGCATTGAAAGTTGCATGGGGCCTTCCTATTGCCGCAATGGTTTAGTTCACTTGGTCCAAACTTGTTCAATATTTCAATGACCGGCACAAGGAGTATACTCATGAAATAGCGGAGGGTAAAAATGGAGTATATATGCTTTCTCCACGTGGTTGGAAAATAGGCGTTAATCTGAGAAGCATTATCTCAAGGAATTTAGCAATCAACATATGATATATTAGGTAGTTACTTCATTCAACATGTGTAGCAGAGGAGGGAGAAACCACAGTTATGAAGTTTGGTTACTAGAAAGTGTTAGGACATATGTGGTGATGGGAGCAAATCACAAATAAAAGGGAAAGGAATTATTTCTCTACTTGGACTACTGGACATTGCAAATGTTCTATATGTGGAAGGCCTGAGGGTGAACCTTCTAAACATAAGTCAGATATGTGATCAAGACTTCATGGTGTTATTCTCCAAGGAAAGTGTCTTATCATGGATGAGTCTGGACAGAACCTCATAAGTGGTGTTCGTACTCTAGACAACTATTATGGATTGGTTCCTGATGCTGATATTATGTGCAATAGCATTCGATTGCCAAACGAAAATTTGAGGCACCAACGAATGGGACATACTAGTTACAAACATCTCTCTATAGTATCTAAGCATGAATCAGTTTTATGGATGCCAAAGCTTAATAGACTGAGCAATGTGGTATGTGGACCATGTCAGCTTGGGAAATAGATGAAAGCCAAGCATCTAGGCACTCAGACATCAACTACATCTAGACTATTGGAGCTACTACATTTAGATCTCATGGGTCTAACTAGAAACGAATCTCTTGGAGGTAAAAGATACATTATGGTTGTGGTAGATGACTTCACTAGGTACACTTGGGTCATTATTCTACGATTCAAGTCTGATGCTCCTGAGCACATTGAAGCACTGTGCACAAGACTGTAGAATGAAAAGAGTTTGAAAATTGACCGAATTCGAAGTGATCATGGTAAAGAATTCAAGAACTCATATATGGAGTCCTTCTGCATAAGATCAGGTATATCTTAAGAATTCTCTGTTCCTATTACTTCACAGCAGAATGATGTAGTAGAAAGAAAGAACAGGGGTTATTCAGGAGATGGCAAGAGCCTTGTTACATAGTAAGGATGTGGCCAGAAATTTATGGGGAGAAGCTGTCAATACTGCATGTCACATGGTGAATAGAGTGTATTTCAGACCCGATACCAAAAAGACTTCATATGAGTTGTGGAAAGGAAGAAAATCGAATGTCAAGTATTTCAAAATTTTTGGAAGTCCTTGTTTCATCCTAAAGGACAGAGAGAATGTGGGAAAGTTTGATTCCAGAAGTGGTGAAGGGATATTTCTTGGATATTCCTCGGATATTCCTCTACAAGCAAGACTTATCGAGTATATAACAAAAGAACCATGAAGGTTATGGAAACGGTGAACATTGTTATTGATGAGTCTTCAGACTCTTGTTCTTAGAAAATTGACGAAGAACTCCCTAAAGAAATTCTTCCTCCTAAAACTAGGGAAGCTCCAGAAATCCTTAAACAAGAGCCCATATCCCCAAGTACTCCGGTACTCTAAGTGTTGTAGAAAAGCCAGCTGATATGCCTACATCACCAGATTCTAAATCTCATGAAGAAAAAGGACCTTCCTCCATAAGTGATTGTGGGAAACATGAATGAACTCACATTACGGAAACGTACAGTTGATAAATGTGTTGCTAACTTTGTGTCTTATTCTTGTTATTTGTCACAGGTTGAACCCACTAAAGTTGAGCAAGCTCTTTAGGATGAAAGTTGGGTTGAAGAAATGCATGATGAACTACTTCAATTTTAGAGGAATGATGTGTGGACTTTAGTTCCTAGACCGGAGGGCGAGCACTTATCGGCACAAAATGGATATTTCGCAATAAGACTAATGAGGAGGGCAATGTGATCCATAACAAGGCTCGACTTGTAGCTCAAGGATACACTTAAATGGAGGGAATAGACTATGATGAAAAATTTTCCCTAGTTGCTCGCATGGAGTCCATTAGAATTCTTCTCGCCTTAGCTTGTCACTTGAAGTTCAAGCTTTACCAGATGGATATAAAAGCAGCTTTCTTGAATGGACTACTTAAAGAGGATGTCTATGTGGCTCAACCTAAAGGATTCATTGATCCACACTTTCCAGACATGTGTTGTATCTCAAGAAGGCACTTTATAGATTAAATCAAGCACCCAGAGCTTGGTATGATCGGTTAACTCAATACCTGATATCCCATGGGTTCACAAGAGGAAAGGCTGATCAGACTCTATTCATCAAAAGAAAAGATGGCGAGCTGGTGGTTGCTCAAGTCTATATTGATGATATCATCTTTGGATCAATTAAGGATGAATTTGCTCATGACTTCTCAAAACTCATGCAAGCAGAGTTCAAGATGAGCATGATTGGAGAACTGTCTCACTTCCTTGGATTGCAGATTTGTCAACAAGATTTAGGTATATTCATCTCTCAATCTAAATATGCTAAGAATCTTGTGAAAAATTTTGGATTAGAATTTGCTAGTTCTGTTAAAAACCCCATGAGCCCGAATGTTAAACTCACTGTTGACTTGTTAGGTAAAAGTGTAGACTTTTCACTTTATAGAAGCATGATATGTAGTCTTCTTTACCTTACTGCTAGTAGACCTAACATTAGTTACAGTGTAGGAGTGTGTGCTAGATATCAGGCAAATCCCAAAGAGTCACATATGATTGCCTTGAAAAGAATCATAAAGTATGTCAAGACTACTACCAACTTTGGTGTGTGGTATAGCAAAGATATAAATGATGTCTTAGCTGGATATTTTGACACTGATTGGGCTGGGAATGCTGATGATAGAAAAAGTACTTCAGGGGTTGTTTTTATGTGGGTAATAATCTTGTCTCTTGGATGAGCAAAAAGCAAAACTCCATCTCTTTATCCACTGCTGAAGCTGAGTACATTGTTGTTGGTAGCTGTTGCACCCAACTCCTATGGATGCAAAAACTCCTTCATGATTATGGTATTTGTCAAGAACATCTCACCATCTACTGTGACAATACTAGTGCCATCAATATCTCTAAGAATCCGGTTCAACATTCTCTAACTAAGCACATAGAGATTCGACATCACTTCATTAGGGATCTTGTCGAAGATGGTACTCTCACCCTTGAGTTCATTCACACTGATGACCAAAAGGCTGACTTGTTTACCAAACATCTGGATAGTAAATGTTTTGAATTCCTTTGTCAAAACATTAGTGTTATCTACATGGATTGATCTCCTTCTATCTTTCTTCCTCCTCATGCATCTGCATCTAGTTGTATGCATTGTTTTGCTTTCTTTAGCATGTTTTTGTTTGTGTGTTTTCAGTTTTGTGTTTTATTTTTGCTTTTCTCATAAAAATAAAAAAATGAAAAAATTGAAAAATACAAAAACAGTGTGTGTTTGCTTACATTGGTTCTTGTGAATCTTAAAATGGCCATTGAAACGGAGTTTTCTAAACTTTATATCTCTTGTAGTTTAGATGAGCAACTTTATGCACAACTAAGTAAGTGAACTTTGTGGCTCTTTGTTTGTGATGAGTAAGGTTAAGTGATCTCTTGTACTTAACACTCATATTACTCTTTTTGACGGGTATGATTAGAAAATTCTAAGAGAAAGGCATAAATAACCATCTTACCACTGTTAGTTGCCAATCATGAAATGACATCTGTATGCTTCGGTATAGTAAAAGTGCAATGTCAAAAAGCTTAACATAATTAGGTATTTCTTTTCTCTCTTATATGCCCATGAATGATATGCTTAATAAAAGAAAATATGCAAAGAAATAAAATCAAAAAGATTAAAAATGCTTTAAAATATGATTGCAAGCGTGTTTTCTAGGAGATGTGGGAGTTATAGGATGTACCTCGAAGGTGGTAGCCCCCATCAAATAGTTATGATTGTGTGTGAGTTAAAGTGATTTTCTCATATCTCAAATCGTCATAATTTTGAGACACTTATGCAATCTTGTGATGGATTTCACACACAATACACAATATTCTTTACTATTCTTGATACATGTGTAAGTACAATGTGATTTGGCCATCACAAGGTTTACATGCGTTAATGTATGCTCACTAAACTGTCTTAGCTCATTTTTGAAATATAAAATTGGTTAGACTTGTTTAGTGTGTGTGTGTGCGTTTTGGGATCCATGTGCTTAAAATTGTTATTGAGAGATGATTTTGAGAGCTTAATGTGTTGCTTGGATCATTGGTTGAGTTGCATGCGTGATTGCATTCATGTCTGTGTTTTTCTTCTCTTGAAACACTGCTTATAAAGCTAGCTCGACACCTCCTCGATACCTGGCTGTCTGTCGAGCTTCTCAGTTTTTTCTTATCACAATCTTGACACCTTCTTGACACTTGGTGGATCGATCGAGAAACTTTCTGTCCTCTCGATAGCTTTTCGACAGTTGGTGGATCGATCGAGATTCTTTTGGTGTTTGATCTTACATTCTCGACACCTTCTCGATAGCTGTATCTGTCAAAGTAGCTTTTCTTGATTTTTACCTTGATAGTTGTCTCGACACCTGCATCTGTCGAGAATTACCGAAGGTGTATATATAGGTTCTTCGCGATTTTGTCTCTCATTTCTCTCGATCTCTCTTTCGATACCTTCATGTTCTCTCTCCCAAAACCTTTCTCACTCACTCCAAACCTCTTCCTAAGGATTCTTCAAGCTTTCCTTAAGATTTTCTTCTCTTGGTAAGCTTCAATCCTCTAATTCTTCATGCATTTCATGTTTTAAAACCTAGGTTTTGGAGTTTTTGAAAAATTTTGGGGTTTTGCAAAATTGATAAGTGTTTATTGCAATTTTTGGGTTGGTTTTATAGATTTGATCTTTAAAACTACATGCATTGCATCACATTAGCATTCTAACAATATTTTCATGCATTTAGATGTGTGTTCTCTGATTGTGTACTGATAGGATTGGATTGGGCTGAGCCCATGATGCCATTTTGTTGCATGTCACATGTTCATGCATTTCCTATGCATACGTTCTTTCCTTTCAATATACTTGTCATATATTGAACTATTTTGGGACTTTTCTGTTTGTTTCTCACTTTCTTCCTCTCTTTCTGTTTGCGTTAGTAGTGTCTATGACACCTAAGCGTAAATCCATTCCGTCCCCTCTTCGTTTTAGGGACTCTTCATCTTCTGATCCTACTCCTCTTTCTATTCGGTTCCGTGATGAGAAAGCCCAATAGGACTTCTCGGAGAACTTTTCTAAATGAGGGGTTCATTCGGAATGCCAAGTTATTTTGGCAGGCTTTGCCGACACTGACCTTCCCGATGTCATTCACAGTTGGGCTTGGGAGTCATTGTGTGACGTCTTGGTCACTTGTCCTTCCGTGCTAATTCAGGAGTTTTACTCCAATATCCACGGGATTGATTCTTCAGTACCTTTCTTTCATACTCGCGTTCGAGGTACGCGCATTGTTGTCACTTCAGAGTTGGTCTTCGAGGTTCTTCATGTTCCAAGGTTGATCATCTTGATTACCCCGATTGTGAGTGTCCATGGACTATGTCCAAAGACGAGATGATATCTGCATTCTGTGAGCACCCTTCTAATTGGGGTGAGCATTAGTACACACCATGTAAGCCTTTTGCTAAAGGTCCTCATTTTCTAAACATGGTGATGACATTTGTTTTGCACCCTCTCTCTCACTACAACTCCATTACAGAGCCTCGTGCTCGATTCTTGTTGTCTCTCTTAGAGCATCTCATTATAGACTTGCCTTCACACTTCATCTTCTCTATCATTGATATATATAGGGATACGGCTACCAGTGATAAGCTCATTTTCCCTTCTGCTATCACGAGGATTCTTCGCTGCTTTTCAGTCCTGTTTCCTTCGTCTAACCCATTCCATGTCATGTCTGCCATAGACACTGCTACCGTAAAACATAGTGAGGCACAGTTTAGGTTAAGACAGTCGGATTCAGCAGGTCCTTCCTTTCGTTCGGCTCCATCTAGATCTGCTAGAGCCACATTTGTTCCTTCCTCTTCCTCGAGTGATGTGTCACTTGGAGACATCATGGCACAGCTTCAGCGCATGGATGCTCGCCTCGATACGCTCTCCACGGAGTTGTATCAGGTGAACGTTCGTGTTGGTCGCATTGCCAAGTGATAGGCGACCTTGGGTGGCTTTGCTTCTGAGGCTTCTCCTCCACCTTCACATGTGGCTTCTGAGGCTGAGGATGATGATGGTGATGACGATGATGCTTCGGATGATGATGATGGAGATGTTAGCTCTTCTAATGAGATGTCTACTTGACACTCTACCCTTTGTCACTCGTGACAAAAAGGGGGAGTAATTTTGGGCTATGAGAGTAGTCATTCTTAAGGGGAGAGCTTGTGTAGGACATTTTTGATAGGGGGAGTGTTGATATGAGGGATGTAGTGAGGATTTACATGTATTTCTTTTCTTTTCCTTCTTATAGAGATACATTGTTAATGTACCCCGGTCTTGCGACCATTTATTGACATACATTGTGCTTATTTCTTAATATATATGTTGATGTATGTTTCTTTCACCTACCTTTCCATGTGTTGTTTCTTTTTTGTCTTTATACACATGTTTCTTTTATTTGTATGCAATCTATTATTTCTGCTTCACATAAAGATTCCTTGATGTGTTTTGTTTAAAAGTATTTCAAAAATATAGGTTGTCAAAGTCTACTTGCCATAAACTCTCTTCTTGCAAAGTTTTTCAAGAGTTTGTGTTAGGACAGATTTTATTGTATTCAACAAATGAATATGAGTTGAGTGATTTATGACTTCTCTCATATCTTCATTTGTTTGTTGTGATTTTGTCACGGATTGCCAATGGGGAAGATTGTTAGGACATATGTGGTTCAAGTTGTTTTGAACATATGTCATTGTTTTATGTAATTGGCTTATCCTTTGACAAAACGCACTTTACTTGTAATTGGGTAGATTTATGATGTGTTTAATGCTTCAAAAAACTGTGTTTTAAGATCAAGTGTTGAAGTCATCAAGTCTGTCCAAGAAATAAGCTGGAAAGTGCAAGTTACTAAAGCTCGACACCTAGTCTCGACACCTAGTCTCGACACATGCATTTATCGAGTTTTAGAAGCTGTTTCAGCCCCGAGGTTCGACAGCTTTTCAACAGATCCTCGACACCTTTATCTGTCGAGATTTAAGGAAAACAGATTCTAAGTTCTGTTTTGATTCCAATTCGTGAATGTGTCTTTGGAACTTCTTTTCTCCTAACACTAGACATATAAAAAGATTATTTTAAGGGCCATCAAAGGAGGCACAAGTACACAAGTTGCACAAGCATTGAATAATCCTTGTTCAAGCTATTTGTGATCTAAGACAAAGTTCATGCCCTAGTTCATTTTTTTGGTGAAGAAGTTGTTGTGTAATGTGCACCGTAGGATTTTGTAACCAAGCATCTTCTTGATCTTCATCGTGTGGATGAATTGAAGAACTTTGCAGCCAACAACTCTCTCTCTAGTTGGTGAATTGAAGTCACGTACTGGGATCCGCACAATTGGTTAGTCACGTACTGGGAGTCGTCCATCAAAAGGAGAAATTGTCACTACAGAACAAGTCCAATTGGGTATTGGGGTAAGAGTTCAACTGTAGGTTAGTAAGGTACTGAGATTCCTTTACTTGTAACCGCTTGTTGTGATAATAGTGAAGTTTCGGGAGTGGTAACCTTAAATCACCCCGTGGGGTTTTTGCCGTGTAGGTTTTCCCCATTCATAAACAAATCACCGTGTCAATTTTATTTCCACTGCATATTTTAGTTTATTGGTGATTTGTTTGTGTTACCACGCAATTTGCATATTAACTTGATTAATTAAAAACTTGGCTAATTAATCAACTTAATTAATCACAAGGGGTCAATGCATTTGTGGCCTATCAGAAAGAACATGCAGTTGTGGGAAATGGCAAAACACAGGGATCTCGTGTTCACATGCAATTAGAGTATGCGACTATGTAAATTTTGATTTGACCACATATATTTACCCATGTTATAGTTTGGACTATGCCCTTAAAACTTACTCACATGCATTTGCGGTTCCTAAGTCACAGTCATTGTGGAGGGATCCCATGGGACGAAAGTGGTTGCCTAATCCAGCATTGTTGCGGGCCAAAGGTTGACCAGTGAAGTTAAGAATAAGGAATGAGATGGATGGAGTGAGGAATAAGGATCGAGAACTGGGATGGCGGAGGGAGGATGCATATTTGATAGAGAGCCAACCCAAGCAGACATGTGGATTGTGTCATGCTTCTGGGCATAACCGCAGAAAATGTCCGTAATCCTGTGGCGCTTCCATAAGCGGTCATGTTCCAAACTAGGTAGGTGATAGATGGCAAAAAGTTTTGGATCGGGTTCATTCTATGTTTACCTAATGTTTACTATCTTGTCTCCTAATGTGATTAGTCTACGTTTTTCAGGCATGCTTCCATGGGCGACGTTTTTGTTGTGGGGACCGCCGATCTTAGGAAAAGTGACTATGTTGTAGCAGCACAATTAACTTTTTGGTTTTTGTTGAATGTACTTGTAATTCTCTATCCAATGTACCTCTATGAAGATTGTGATTTGAGTAGTATAGTTAGAACTGCAAATTAAGCGTGGTTAGACATGTTTAGAATGTTGATATATTGAGAATGCCTTTTGCTGTGATTTAAGTGCATTTATATTGTAAAATTATGTTTATGCAGAGAGCGTAACAGTTTGTATAGTTTAGTGCTTATTGAGAATGCATTTCGATGTAATTTAAGTGCATTTACATTCTCAGCTTCTTTGCCTCTCAATGAGTGTTTGTGGATTACATTCTCAGCTTCTCAATGAGTGTTTGTGGATTACATTCTCAGCTCCATTATCTCTGTTTCTTAGCAGGTGTGTGCACACAGTTCAGTTTTTGGTTTGCCTTCATGCCCAGGGAAAAAAAAAATTCCCAATGAAACTCAAGTTTCATTGACTCGAGTTCCACTATTGTGAGCACTCCAAAAACAGAGCATCCAATTTTCTTGAAATAGAGCATGCATGAACCAGGGAAAAAAAAATTTCCCCAGTGAAACTTGAGTTTTATAAACTTGAGTTCCAGTTGTGTGAACACTCAAAAACCAGAGTATCCAATCTGCCTGAAACAGAGCATGCATGGAAAAAAAATTTTCTCAGTAAAACTCGAGTTTTCTAGAGTCGAGTTCTACTTTGAATCTTGAGTTACAAAGGCTCGAGTTCCTTCCAATTTTTTTTTTTTACTTCTCGCTTTTTTTTTTAATGTTTGCATATGCTTTCTGGAACTCGAGTTTCAAAGGCTCGAGGTCCGCTCATTTTTTATTTTTTTTTACGTCTCGCTTTTTATTTTTTAAATTTTGTATGTATGAGCTTTTTTTCTTAGCTAATGCTTTTGTTTTTTGGTTGTTGCTTATTGCTATTTATGGTGGGGTATATGCTTTCGCAGTGGCAAAGTCATCAATATGTTGAGTTGAGGGGGTTGAACTATTTTGTCAAAATACACTCAAATCACAAATAGAAACTGCCCTAAAAATGAGAGGAATATATACGTGCGTGTATGAAAATATAAATTTTAATTTGCTTATTCCAAAGTAAGTTATATATATATATATACACAAATTATCAACTTTAACATGTATATATATGCACCTAGAGACAAGATCTTCATTATAAAAGAAACTTATAACCTTAAGTATACAAACATTGTATAATTGGTTATACAACATATAAATGACTAAAGAACAAAAAATAAATAAAAATGAATATAGTATCTTCCATCAAAGTCATGTGTGACCATAATACTTCACGTAATAAATTCATTAGTTATTATTTTTATAACAAAATTATACATAATTTCCTTTTTAATATATAAACTGTTCGAAAAACTTCAATTGACACAGAAACACACGGCATAAAAGGATGAAGCAATCATAGCCCATTGTCAACACATAACCAAAGTGTGTCTCTAGCAAAACTCCGATTAGTCTCAAACCTTGGAGCACTCCTAGCAAAGAAAGGCTTAATTGCTTCAATAAAAATAAAAAAAACACAGTTGGTATTGCCACCATGAATACATAGTACTAGCTACATCTGAGAATTTTTACGACTCCAAAGCCGCAATAGTTTTGAATATGGCTCTGTTTAATACTGAGAGTATCCATTGACAGCTAAATGACAAGTCATCCGGATTTACATTTGTGGGCTGAACATAATCATCCCCAAGCTTGGTCATAGCAAATCATACAGCATTCCACAATTTATTACACCACTAACGATGCCCCATCCTCTAGCCTCTAATGAAGACTTTAAAAGGATATCCCATTTATTACTTCAAGTGGATCAATGACATTTCCCAAGGACCTAGACATCTTGCGCCCATGTGCATCATGAATCATGGGATGAAAATAAACCTGCATAGAGTTTAAGGTGCTTCAATCACATCACACTGGCACAACTCTCGCATAGCTTATAGTCTACCAAACCATGATCACAGATTCATTACCTTTGCAAGGTAACAAACACATTGGATCTAAAGTCAAACACGAGTACGCATGCATGTTGATGAGTACAGCAGCATAGTTTTCTATTTCCTTAATGACTCTTGCTAAGCCCATGATGTGCTTCCTTCCTTCATGTCCATGAGTTTCTCCGTAACATATGCATGGATGGAAGGTGCCACACATGTAATCACCCCTCGCAAGGATTAAGGGCCTAACACTGAGAAATTGCTTTGACACCCTCATCATGCTCATTCAGATTGCAAAAAAAAAAAATGGAAGGGAACAACCAAAATCAAAGCTCCAAGAGCTCTCTTGTTTGTCTGGTCCCTTGATGAAGGAAGGCGCTTCCGTAATTCTACCATAACATATAGCATAAAAGGATGAAATAATCGTAGCCCATTGTCAAGACATAACCAAAGTGTGTCTCGAGCAAAACTCATGTTAGTCTTAAACCTTAGATCACTCTCAACAAATAAAGGCTTAATTGCTTCAATAAAAACATCACAGAGTTGGTATTGCCACCATGAATACACATTACTTGTTGCATTTGAGAATTTATATGACTCCAAAGTCGCAATAGTTTTGAATATGACTCTGTTAAATACTGAGAGTTTGACACGGATAGTAAAATGCCACATAGTTGCAAAGTCATGTTCGCATGTATTGAATCGTATATCAACTGATCATCATTCAACATTTCTTTTTCTTTTTTATATTTTTATCATCCAAAACACCAATAAACACAAAAAAACAGTTGGCATACTAAACAATTGATGCCTTCAATAACCACAAGGTCCACAACTTACTCACTGGGGATTTCTTTTCATATTTTCCCCTTTCATTTTCACAAAATTTTGAACCATCCTAAAAAACATATTCTTAAAAAGAGATGTTGATAATAAGTATCCATATTATTACTTTTCTTCTAATGATGGTATCAATTAAAATTTACCATGAATATTTCACAATCTCAATAGACCCTTCACATCTAAAACAAATTCAACTAGATTCTCTCGATGGTTTTTTTTTTCCCTTCTTCTTCTTTGGTTTGTCAAAGGGATTAAAAATAATCTTCCATCCACTAAAAAAGAATCACAAGAAATAATAATTTACTCGCTTATCACCTTTACTAAAATATAAGTACTAAAATCTGAAATTCGAGCATTGACCAATGAGCAGGAATATATGAATAAAAAACGTCACCCTGAATGGGGTGCAAATATATCAATTTCCACAGACCTGTAATTGGTCCAGAGAAGAGATTATGATGACAACAAGTAGCTCTCAATTAACTTAAACCCATTTAGATTGAATAAGAAATATATCCAACAAGATATGGTACACGAACCATTCTCAAATATAAAATGATTAAAATCTCGTTCCTGTTTGGAAAACAAATCCAGCAGGCTGGCTAAAGAGAAATAACTAAAGTGAGGCTAGAGGCCTATCAACATTATTATTCTCCGCTTCATATGTTTATTGGCTCAGGACTTGTTTAGTATGTCCAACACTGAGTTATGTGGCTCCAATTCCTCACGCCACAATGGAAGTTTGACACCGGGGTAGAAGTTTCTTGTCACTCCCTCAAAATTTATTTGCAAGAACATCAAAGACCAAGGGGTTTCTCTAAGGGAAAGCAAGATGCTTTAGGTTAGGATTAGAAATTCTAACACTCAATTTTATTTTGCTTCATACTTTCCATTATCAAAATGGACAGAAAAGATGACTGAATTTTCTGGTGTAAATATTACAAACAGGGAAGCAATTAGCAATGAAATTACAACATTTTTTCTATAAACAAAATTTAAGTAAACTTGTAAGTTGAGTTCCTCTAATTGTGCTGATGTAAGTACATCTTGTTTTGATGTAAACAATGAGAATACTATTATTTAACTTACAAAAAGGGTGTTCCCCTTGCTCTTCCCTGACTAGCAGAGTCAGTTTATTTTATACCTGGCTGGAAGCTTTGTTAAAGACAAGTAAACTGTACAAAGTGAGAATTTTAAGAGTATGCTAAATTGAAATAAGACAATTGCATCAAACACTGAGCTTAGGGTGGAAATCGAAGCTAATAAATGGTGTAGTGAACTCATCCAAACAAGCCATCTGGATGCGTTTGGGTGTGGCGGGATTATCCAGAGGAAACTAGTCATTACAACCCACTTTTGCCCTTGTAGTTGTAATGGCATATTTGATGGCAAAAAGACAGCTGAGGCCAGAAAAAATGGAGGCTCACCAACACCTTCAGATGAATGAATCCTTCATAGTTGGATGACGCTGTCAATTGACACAGAAACACATGAGCCAGGGAAGTAAAATGTAAGCTGGTATAGATTTAAGTGAATACCAACAGCAAACTCTAGGAAAGCAAGGGAAGACAATAACTTAATTTTGACATAAAAATAACAATAAAAAAATTTAAATCCCTAATAAGTTACAGGGGAAGTTAATAGCTTAATATTATATACTTAATTTACCAAATGGGAGTCGTCATTATAATGGAGGCAGTGCAAACATGGTTTGAAGGCTAGGTAACAAGCAGTCTAGCATTCACTTGGTTTATTGGATTATGGTCTTTGGTGGCTGAATATAGTCTTCTATTGTCTATCTAGTGTACCAATAAAACATAACTTATAGAGAGGAAACAATAGACAAATCCATAATCCTGTATTAAGGCTTAGATAGCAATACCAAAAAAGAAAAAAGAAAAAAAAAACCTCTTCTTTGTTGCAGCTTAGAAAAAAGAATTTGCAACACAACTAATTGATCATAAACTAATCCACATGCACATATCAAAATAACCATATCATGCCTGATTCTAAACAAGTAGTTTTGATAGATTAAAGTTTAAAGAAGGCGGAAAAAGACCAATAACAAACAAACTGCCAACCTTGTAAAGAGTTAGCAGAGAACAGTAAATATTTTACCTCCCCTTGCTCACCATTTTTTTGTTTTTCAAGAAGGGCGTCAAGTAGAACCTTGAGCGAATCACTTTCAAAGAAGTACCACCCATCATTTCCATTAACCTGAAGCAAAATACACATTATTTATGGCAAATACAACTAAATCCCATGAATGTCCTTGCTTTAGCAAAAACAAAAAACAAATAAATAAAAACCCACTTTCAGGAGCTCCTTGACAGTTTCTCTAACCAATTGATCACAAAATCCAAACTGATGCGTATGGTCAAGGGCCCCATCCATGCATGCAACCTGCAAAAGAGCTCCTTAAAAGTAGCAAGCAAATGGGCTTCATTTTTTTAATGAAATATACAGGTTCTCTTTTGCAGGTTACATGCATGGATGGGGCCCTTGAGCATATGTGTCAGTCTGGATTTTGTGATCAATTGGTTAGAGAAACTGTCAAAGAGCTCCTGAAAGTGGGTTTTTATTTATTTGTTTTTTGTTTTTGCTAAAGCAAGGACATTCATGGGATCCAGCCCTTCAAAGACTCCAATGCGGTATTCACTGTCTTAGTCAAGGTTCCTATCTGCAAACAAGGATTTTTTATATGTAAGAAAAGCAAGAGATCAAAATTTGGCTTCGTACACTTGTGATATATAATTCTTTTCATTTAAGTAGTAAATAGAGATACAACTCTAGGATATTGACTGACCATCGTGCCAATCCTAGAAACTAGACAACCACAAAAAAGCTGAACCATATGTTGCATTTTACAACTTAGACTAGTTGCCAATCCTAGACTAGTTGCCTCAACTAATTGCTTTCGCTTACATCATTAGGCACGTAATTTGGTGCTCAAGCATCCATGCCTTGGGTCTAAATCTCAAATGTAAGTCAAACCAGTAAAGAGTGCTACAAGTTAGAATTAAAGTGGAAAGAACAAAACTTACTAATACACTTTAAGTGCATTCATTCACACATATTCTTTTAATTTATACTTTGTTTTTTCATGATGAAATCGCTTACCTTGCAACCTAAGCATGTCGCTTGGCTTGCTCTGCTATCTCTGAAAGCTCCCTGTAACTACTATTCTCAGTGAAAAGGTTGCTGGTTTCAGGTGGTTGAAGACCATGCAGGGTCCTCTGTGCAGTTGCCCATTGTGCTTCTCTCTCTTCTTTTCCACAGTCTTTCTTTGTAGTAAAGGCAGTCTATTATGGAAAGGATGAAAAAAAAAAAAAGACGATCAAATTAAAAACAAGAGTAATACTGGACATGATTCTAGTATTAAAATGTCCATCATTTAAAAATATAATCACAAAGCATACCTTGTTCTCCAAAAGATCATCCCAAGCCTTTCCACTCAAAATGTATCGAATTGCAAATTTGAGGATGTCAACTGGGAAATATGTTACAAGACTTTAAAGCCAGAGTACACCGGCCTAATCCCAGCCCATTCCTTTTATCCGTGCAAAACCCCAATCTGCATATACTGCTATGAAACCTATCTGTGAAATACAGTATGGTCTGTGTTACAAATCGATATAAAAAGCTCGTTGATATCTAACATGCAAAACCCATAATAGCATATCATACAGTACCCAATCATAACACTTGGACATACCACAAAAATTAAATTAGTCAAATGCAGTCGAACTGCTGTTGAACAACACAACGTGCAAATTGTGGTGTAGAGATAGAAGGTGCACCCGAATTTTTATTTTATTTTTTAAAGGTAGATAAAGCTGTAACGGGAGGTGATATTTGAACTACAGACATGGGCACCACAAAGGAAGTCACATCCTCTAGGTGAATCCATCCACTGTGTTCTCATCATTTTTACTTCTAAATTACTAATCATGTCACCTTGATAGTATATGACCACCTTGAACTTATAGTGCCATATAAAAACCACTGGACTAACTCAAGTTTCGCGAAAGGAAAAAAAAAAAAAAACCACCTATGTTTAACAAGGAAAATTTTTCGCTCGAACTAGAAATAGAAAAAGATAGATGCCTCTTCTCATATAAATCTTACCAGCTGAGCAATTACAAAAGCACCAAGCAAGAGAAGGCCAGGTCGTTCAATAAAGGACCAGCTGCGAGACCTTGTGACAAAAATTGGGGCCTGGCTTCTCATACTAACTTGAAGGTATAAGGCTGCCATCATTTCTTCATCATTTCCACTCAATGGCCTCACGTGAAACTTCACTTGTCCTGTATTATGAAAAATGATAAACAAATACTATCTGAAAAAATAGCAACCAAACTACTAAATTAATTTATTTATAAAAGAAAAAAGAAAAAAAGGCATAAGTAATTACTGAGAAAAAGGTTGTGTCTTTCATAGCCCAAAAAAATATCACTGTCATCAGGGCCAAGTAACCTCCTAGACAATGCCAGTAGCAAAAATTTCTTTCAGTTTCCAGCTGTCTGGCATTGGAGATGGTTTCGCCCTATCCTTTGATATTGTCATGATTGTGCTAGGTTCACACATCCAATGTACAAACACCATTTTAGCAGCAGAACAATCACCACACACACACACACACCCTTTTTCTTCCTTACCTCGAATATCTAAGAAGTATGATATACAAATCTACAACATTCTTCTCCTCCCGATATATAAATCTACACACTCTAAATTACCATTTGTCTCAAAAACTTAAGCTATTAGAAGTTGTAAATTTAAAAACTTTGAAAGAAAAATGCTAACCAAAAAAATATTTTTAATTTTCCTTTCTTCTTCACAACAGATCTCCTTAGACATGTTAATTGATAACCTCTTTTCATACTTCTACCATTGGATTCAGCAACAAATTTCCGCCAGAATTCAATATTGTTATCCTACATTAAGAACCAACCCACAACCAGATCAGTGAAACTCTAAACACTGACAAAAGCAATATAAAAGAAATAATAAAGGAATAAAACAATATTACTTCAGGTCGGTGCTGCTGCTGATACATGTATTGTGTTAAACACCGAGCACACATTCTCGGTTCATATATAGGTCACACAGCAGATCTAATGGGCAAGGTCTGCTGTTGAAACTGTTTATGTAGATGGGGCTGTTGCTTAGGAACAGCCTTCAAGAGTTGTTGGTTCTCTTGTTGCTGCAGCTGCATAATTCGCTGCTGCTGCAAAAAACTCATTTGTGCATTGATGGCTTGAGAAGACTGCCTGGACCTTGGATGGAAAGGATGTTGTTGCTGTTGCAAAAGCATCACTTGGTCAGAATGATAATGTTCTAATTTGATAGGTCGTATGCTTCTTCCCATCTGGTTTTGTAGGGGCTCTGGCTTTACTGAACCAACATTCTGCATAGACTGCAACTGTTGTTCAGGGCCAATCTGATCATTGAACATCTGTGGCTCCAACTTTACAGTGCGCACACCCCCTAACCCACCTTGAATCAACTGGAATTGCTACTGCTGCTGTTGCTGTTACAGTTGATGTGGTTGTGGTTGTCTGAACAGAAGAGATGACTGTTGCATTGACCTATGTTGGAACTTCTGTGACTCAAATTTCTTAACTTGAGATTGCTGTTGATCTGTCATGGTTGTTCATAAGGGAATTGTCTTCTCCATCAGAGGAATCAGTTCGGCAGCAATCTTCCAGTATGTGTTTAAAGGTCTCCAGATCAGATTCATGATTCACAAAAACTCCAAAATCTTGTGAATAAAGTCTCTGTCCAATTTGAAGTTCTATGGAGCCAATAAAACGAAAACAGAAGCTACACACTAAACAGTCGATCTGCAATGTGAAAAGGAAAATAGGAAATGTGTTAAATTTCAGGGAGAAAAAAGTTAAACAAAAATTAGTAAATCAGAATAATATATAAAAAACCTCGTTTGAACAGTGTTGTATTAAGACAGCATGTGCAAGTTTATCTATTATTTGCACCAAGTAGCACATTAGAGATACCATGTCAATCTCCTGCAAATAGAACGTAGGTCTACAACAATAATGAAATATGAATAGAATGAACTTATTGCTAAAAAATGTGTATAATCCCCTTGCTCACAACATACATCGTTATCACTTATTTGGCATAAAATGATAATAAACGGTAGACTAACCAATTTTGCGTTTTTTAACCCTCGTGTAATGTTTGGGCAGGGGACGAGGCTACGGGGCATCATCCTTAGGCTCATCATCGTGCTGTAAAGACATTAGATGCATACAATCAATATTCAGTGTTGATAGGCCACAAATGCGTTGACCCCTTGTGATTAATTAAGTTGATTAATTAGCCAAGTTTTTAATTAATTAAGTTAACATGCAAATTGCGTGGTAGCATAAACAAATCACCAATAAGCTAAAGTATGCAGCGGAAAATAAATTAACATGGTAATTTGTTTACGAATGGGAAAAACCTACACGGCAAAAACCCTACCGGGTGATTTAAGGTCACCACTCCTGAAACTCCACTATTATCACAATAAGCGGTTACAAGTAAAGGAATCCCAGTAATGACAGTTTCTCCTTTTGATGCACAGCTCCCAGTACGTGACTAACCAATTTGATACGCGGATCCCAGTACGTGGCTTACTCCTTTGCACGAATCCCAGTACGTGACTAACTTCACAGCAACCCTTTGATTGTTGTAGTTTATTTGCAGCAGTTTCACATAGAAACACCAATAAGATCTTCAATGTTGGTACAAGAGACTTTGCTTGGTTACAAAACCCAAAGGTGTACAAGAAACGCAGCAAGAACTCTTTCTTTTGTAGGAGAAGACTAGGGTTTCAAAAAGAAAACCTTATGAAGCTTTCTAGGGGTTTTTTTTTTTGGTTTTTCTTTTTCTACCTCCTTTAAATAGGAGCTTAATGGACTCTCCTATTTCAAATAAGTTTACACAAACCTTGGGCTTTCCTAATCCAATAAGAATTATACAAACCCATAAACAATTAGCCTTTTAGAGTAAAAACGTTGCTGGCTATAATTTAACTTCCGTAAGCTCGATCGATCGAGATATCTGTCGAGCTTTAATAAATCTCGACAGATTGAGATTCTGTCGAGGAGGTATCGAGACTTGCCGTTTACACTTTTTCTTGAGTAGTTTTTGAGTAATCTTCATGTCTTTAATTTAACCACTTGTAATGATCATCTTGAATCTACTTAGATTTACCCAAATACAAGTAAAGTGCGTTTTGTCAAAGAATATGCCAATTACATAAAAATATGTCCTCAAAAATCTCCCCCTTTGGTAATCCGTGACAAAACCACAAGAGTACATTGAATGTCCTAGAATACATTCTACTCAAGAATAAATAAGCCTAGTCTAAAAGATTTGAACCTTGGAAGTTGCTGCAAGAAGAAGGTTCAGAATCTTGACTTAGCTTTAACTTGTCTTTCTTGAAAGATACTAAACAAAACACATCAAGGTACCATGTGGAAAACAATGACAAGTTGAATAAACAAGAAACATGTGTATAAATAGAGAAAAGAAACAACACATGTGAGATAAAGAGTGGAACACATACATCATCACATATACCACTTGATAAGCATGTGAGATAAAGAGTGAAAAACATACATCATCACATATACCACTTGATAAGCATCATGTATGTAAAAATGGTTACAAAACCAAAAGATACACAACATAAAAAAATATCAATGTCAATGTGTATCAAACTAACTCTCCCCCTAAGTTAGTTACAACAAAAACTTTCTTCCCTTTAACGTGGAGTTTTCCCCCTAAGTCTATTACTCCCCCTGAGGAATGACATATAAAACTCAAATTTCTCCCCCTTTTTGACACGATTGACAAAGGGTATAAAAAGCAAAAAGACTTGACCGGAGAAAGACAGAAAACAGATATAGATGGAACGAGGAGAACAAGGAACCATAGACCTACAAGAGAAAGAAAAACAAGATGCTATGGACACAAAGGGAAAATATGCAAAACAAAGAAAGATGAAATGCATGCAAGGGTATCTCGATCGATCGGGAGGTGTCGAGAAGCTATCGAGCCAACCTCGATGGATTGAGAAGGTGTCGAGGATCTATCGAGCAGACAGAAGATATTTCAATCGATCCACCTAGCTATCGAGAAGTGTAGAGATTGCGATAAGATGCAATTGAAGATCTCGACAGATAAGCCAGGAATCGAGAGGTGTTGAGAAGGTGTCGAGATGGCTTAAAAGCAGTTTTTTTTCAAGAAGAGAAAACATATATGTGAAAGTAATCAAGCATGCAACTTAACCAAAGATCAAAATAACATATTAACTTCTCAAAAACATCTCTCAACAAGAAAAATGTCATGCATTTTGATCCAAAACACACACACACACACACACTAAACAATTCTAACCAATTTTTACTTTTAAAAACAAGTTAAGACAGTTTAGTGAGCATACATCAACGCATGTAAACCTTGTGATGGCCAAATCACATTGTATTTGCACATGTATCAAAAGTAGCAAAGAATATTGCGTGTTGTGTGTGAAAAACATCTCAAGATTGTATAAGTGTCTTAAAGTTATGATGATTTGAAATATGGGAAAATCACTTTAACTCACACACAATCATAACTGTTTGATGGAGGCTATCACCTTCGAAGTACATCCTATAACTCCCATATCTCCTAGAAAACACGCTTGCAATCATATTTTTAAAGCATTTTGTTCTTTTGTTTTTTATTTCTTTGCATATTTTCTTTTATTAAGCATATCATTCATGGGCATATAAGAGAGAAAACAAATACCCAATTATGTTAAGCCTTTTGACATTGCACTTTTGCTATGCCGAAGCATACAGATGTTATTTCATGATTGGCGAGTAATAGTGGTGAGATGGTTATTTATGCCTTTCTCTTAGGATTTTCTAGTCCTACCCGTCAAAAAGAGTGATACGAGTGTTAAGTACAAGAGATCACTTAACCTTACTCATCACAAACAAAGAGCTACAAAACTCACTTGCTTAGTTGTGCATAAGGATGCTCATTTAAGTTACAAGAAATACAAAGTTTAGAAAACTCTGTTTCAATGGCCATTTTAAGGTTCACAAGAACCAATGTACACAAACACACACTGTTTTTGTATTTTTCAATTTTTCCCTTTTTTATTTTTATTTTGAAAACAAAACAAAAATAAAAACTAAACAACCAAACAAAAACAGACAAACAACATGAAAATATGACAGAAAGATGCAAATGCATGGAAACAAGATAGAAGGATGCAGATGCATGATAGCATGATTCCAAAAGCAGATAAGAAATCAAGCAAAGAGAGTCTTACTTAAGATAGAAAGAGTTAAAGCAGAGGACAAACAAAAAAGACAATTAAGTCTTAGGCTCTTTTCTCACTCACACAGCACGAGTCTTTGGCCGTGAAGATAAAAAGGCACGAGTCCTACTATGACTACTAAAGGACATAGAAGAA
This sequence comes from Castanopsis chinensis, assembly GCA_032878915.1. Lineage (NCBI taxonomy): Eukaryota > Viridiplantae > Streptophyta > Magnoliopsida > Fagales > Fagaceae > Castanopsis > Castanopsis chinensis. The sequence goes on along the minus strand of JAVQMG010000125.1, from coordinate 16,686,525 downwards.
TTAAAATTCTTCTGAAATTGAGTTAAAAAGCTCAAGACTTTTAATAACTCTCCAAACAAAAGTGTAGGTCCTTGAGAGGAAACCTGTGACCGTTTAGACACATGCTTTTGAGGATACAACTTAAAGCAATTAGGACGAGTGTGTCTGAAAACACCACAATGGTGACAATCATGAGCAGTTTTAGAACTACTCGGCTTCCTAGAAGGAGGTCTAACCTTCGAGGTTGACAGAGTCCTCAACTTAGGACAATTTGGCATAATATGACCAACAATGTGACAATGATGACAAGTGGGGACAAAAATATATTTATCATTCAACCTAGGAGGAGTTTTAGACATAGGTTTAGAAACTTTAGCGTTAACATCGGATTGTTTACCTTTATCTATCCTAGCAATATTAGCCTTCAACTCTTCATTATTCCTTTTAAATGGGGGAATATAAAAATCTTTTTCTTTTGAGTTAGGCTCAACAACAAGTTTGGCACTAGTTAATTTTTTAACTTCAGTTTTAAATTCAACTAGTTGCTCTTCCAAACTCTTAATTTTGTCAACCTGAGATGAAATTTGATTTTTAAAATTCTCATTCAAATTAGTGGCTTCATTCAATTTTGCAATCAAATCATCATTTTCAAGCTTGACCTTTTTAAATTTAGCTTTTAATTTTGTAGAACACTCAAGAGATTTCATACAAAAATTATAAAGCTTGCAATAGGCATCATGAATATCATCATCATCATTCAACATAAGATCATGCAAATCAAAACAATCAAGAGTTTCCATGACAACAAGGGTCAATAGATTACACATCAAAGATTAAAACCTAATCAGAGTGTGCCTGCTCTGATACCACTTGATAGGCCATAAATGCGTTGACCCCTTGTGATTAATTAAGTTGATTAATTAGCCAAGTTTTTAATTAATCAAGTTAACATGCAAATTGCCTGGTAGCACAAATAAATCACCAGTAAACTAAAGTATGCAGCGAAAAATAAATTGACATGGTGATTTGTTTACGAATGGGGAAAACCTACACGGCAAAAACCCCACATGGGTGATTTAAGGTCACCACTCCCGAAACTCCACTATTATCACAACAAGCGGTTACAAGTAAAGGAATCCCCGTACCTTACCAACCTACAGTTGAACCCTTACCCTAATACCTAATTGGACTTGTTTTGTAGTGACGGTTTCTCCTTTTGATGCATGGCTCCCAGTACGTGACTAACCAATTTGATGCGCGGAACCCAGTACGCAGCTTACTCCTTTGCACAAATCCCAGTACGTGACTAACTCCACAGCAACCCTTTGATTGTTATGGTTGATTTGCAGCAGCTTCACATAGAAACACCAATAAGATCTTCAATGTTGGTGCAAGAGACTTTGGTTGGTTACAAAATCTAAATGTGTACAGAAAACGCAGTAAGAACTCTTTCTTCTGTAGGAGAAGGCTAGGGTTTCAAAAAGAAAACCTTATGAAGCTCTCTAGGGTTTTTTTTTTTTTTTTTCTTTTTTTTGTTTTGGTTTTTCTTTTTTCACCTCCTTTAAATAGGAGCTTAATGGGCTCTCCTATTCCAAATAGGTTTACACAAACCTTGGACTTTCCTAATCCAATAAGAATTATATAAACCCATAAACAATTAGCCTTTTAGAGTAAAAACGTTACTAGCTATAATCTAACTTTCGTAAGCTCAATTGATCGAGACATCTGTCGAGCTTTAGTGAATCTTGACAGATCGAGATTCTGTCGAGGAGGTATCGAGACCTGTAGTTGCACTTTTCTTGAGCAGTTCTTGAGTAATCTTCATGTCTTCAATTTAACCACTTGTAATGATCATCTTGAACCTACTTAGATTTACCCAAATACAAGTAAAGTGCGTTTTGTCAAAGGATATGCCAATTACATAAACATATGTCCCTAACATATGTAATGATAAGAATAAAGTGAACTACAAAATATATCATTACATTGTTATTAATGTTATCATACCATAGAACTGCCTTTGTGTCCTATTTTGTGTCCACCTGTCCCATAAGTGGGTGCACTTCTAGCACGTTACGTCTACCTCGTGGGGGTGAGGGCTGATGAGGGGGATGCTCGTCCGATACATCAGTAGCTGGCTGTAGAGTGTCAATCCCAACCGGAGGTGTTAGAGGGTCAGATGAGGATGAGGTAGGTGGGTCTATGGGCATAGTGGGTGCATTGGACCTGGTGGGTGGGTATGAGGGTGTCTCAGGGTGTATAAGAGGGGTAAAATGAAAATCAATACCGAGATCAAAATTGGGTTGCCAAAGTGGGGCGGGTGAGGGGACCTCGGGCTGAGGAGATGCATCTACCATGGGTGGAGGGACCTCGGATTGAGGAGATGCATCTGGGATGGGTGGATGGACCTCGGACTGAGGAGATGTGTGTGAGATGGGTACAGGTATCTCGGGACTAGTTACAACCCGAGGGGTTATTGTACACCGAGCATGGCCCCTAGTTACACTTGTGCTTGGGCTTGCTGTAGCAAGCCGACCACAGCCCCTAGTTGCACTTGTGCTTGGGCTTGCTGTAGCAGGCCGACCACAGCCCCTAGTTGCACTTGTGCTTAGGCTTGTAGTAGCACGTCAACCACAAGTCGATGTATTTCGGGGTGCTACGCTTGTGCTTGGGATTGTAGTAGCTGTTGATTCAGTCTCATGCCCATTGTTTGCCTGCCCATTTGTTGCAGGACCACCACCAAGCCCAGCCACATTATTTAGGACACGTCGGACATGGTTGTGTGCTCGGCTACCTACAGGAAGCATCTCCAACAGCGTTAAATGGCTTTCAATCTGAAATGGAGAAAGAACCAATACAATCAAATTTGAGACATTTATGTATCAATTATAGAATGGATAATATAGTATTTATTAATCTACTTAAATACTCAACTAAGAACTAAAAGTTTTATTAGAATACTATATGCAACAGAAAGTCTTTTTAATTAGATGTCAGTCAAATCAAACTAGATTTGCTAAAAAAAGAAATCAATTGATTCTACGTTCGTACATGTGTTGAAGAAAAAACAAAGCAGGCAATAAAATCTAATTAAAACACATTACCATTATATCTAATTTAGCGTTGTTGTGGTCGACATACTTTCGAGTGACTGGACGGTACCAGCGATAATAGGCGTGATCGCAAGGCATCTCACCAGTCTGAGGAGGTGCATGGCAAAGTCGTTGTTGTCTCATATTCCATGTAAGGATATATGGTCCATGCTCCCCCCTCCAATTCTTTTCCATCTTCCCACACAAGTCTATTCTATGCAGTCAATCATCGTACACAACATGGCCAGGCTGCTCCTGCGCCAACCCAAACTGTCGAAGGACACGGTCTGGGTGGTATGTCTCTACTATGCAAAAACATATAAGTGGCACCCTTGCCGTCCACGTATCCTTCCCTACAATGCAGAAGTTAGGAAGGTGGCTGAAGTCTGCCTCATATGGCTGCCACATAATCTACAATAGAAATAAAAAACAATTATCATAACATCTTAAAATGTGAAATAAGGGAGAATACATAGATAAAGGGAAAAACAAAAATTAAAACAGAAGATATGTTAAAGCAATGATTTTAACATATTCTTAAGGAAAATTAACATAACCAAATAGAATTTTTGTATATTATTACCTGGTCCGGCTGCATTCTAACTAATTGCTCGAGATAGTGGGTCAACACTGTGTCGGATGGCCTACTTTTCGGGCTTGGCACCCGCACCCACCTACAGTTACGAGTAAATAACATAAGATAAGATAATACCACTTAGTTACTAAGAAGAGTACATTGCATAACACACTAAATATTAGGAAAATACTTACTTAAATGCAAGTGGAGCTTTTGGCCATGGGCCATAATCACATCCAGGTGGGAGCTCTATCCTTGGGCACAAGAATGGCAACCTTACCCATGCCCAATACTGGACCAATTGCAACACCCCACCAAACTGTGATGCCTCTTTATCGCTTGCCCAACACAACTCTCTATACAACCATGCCAGGCAACCACTACCCCAATTATACTGTGGCGGATCATGAAGGTTCCACTGAAACTCTAAGAACATCAAATGCACCCTATCTCCCAACTTGTCCATGAAAATCTTATCCCCTAGTAGCACTAAAATATAGCATCGGGCATACTAATGCACTTGCTCCTTCGTTGCATCATGTGGCAGTGGCTCTGCAATGCATTTAACATGGCGGCTGATGAGAATTCTTTACCCTACCAAAGTTTTATTGTCATTCGCTAGAACTCCAAAACCAAGTAACTCCATGCACAGTTGCCTCCAATCCTCATCCACCACAACAGTCGGCCCAACCACGACCTCACTGTCTATAGGAAGTCCAAAAATGACCTCCACATCTTCTAGGGTGATTGACATCTCACCATGTGGAAGATGGAACGTATGAGTCTCCGGCGGCCATCGCTTGACTAGAGCCGATATTAGGCAATGATCTATCTCTCTGGAAGGGGCCCTAAACAATCCTTCTAGCCCCACCAACTTGATAATATCAATCACCCGATTATCTTGCATTGTTATGTTTGCCATCTCCTTAGCGTGACCACGGCACGTAAGTGGGCCCGGGTCCTGCAAAATCAATAAAAATTATAGCGGTTGTTAGAATTAGATATACAACTTTGAAAGAACTTGCTAAAAGTCAAAGACTACGTAAAAATTAAAGTGGTTGTTAGAAATAGATATTTCACCTCGCAATTCCAAATGTCCTCTGATCGATGATTTCATTGTCGCGTCAACAATGAGGGATCTTGTTAAGACATATGTGTTTCATTTGTTTAGAACATATATCATTCTTTTATGTAATTGGCTTATCCTTTGACAAAATATACTTAGCTTGTATTTGGGTAGATCTAGGATGATTTTAATACTTCAAGAAACAAGGTTTCAAGAACAAGTGTTAAAGCCATGCAAGTATGTTCAAGATTCAAGCATGTCCAAGATTCAAGCTGAGAAGTGTTAGTCATTAAAGCTCGACAGCTGGCTTGACAACTTCATCTATCGAGCTTTAAAGAAGCTGTTCAGCCCTGAGTCTCGACAGCTACTCGACAGCACCTCGACACCTCTAGCTGTCGAGATTTACGAAAAATAGATTTTGAAATTCTATTTTGATTCCAATCCATGGATGTGTCTTTGGGCCTTCTTTTCTTCTAACCCTAGACATATAAAAGGATTATTTTAAGGGTCGAAAAAGTGGACGAAAATTGCACAAGCATTGAGAAATCCTTGTTTAAGCAAGTTGTGACCTGAGACAAAAGTTCTTACCCTAGTTCATCTCCTTTGTGAAGAAGTTGCTGTGTCTTTGCACCAAAGGATTTTGTAACCAAGCATCTTCTTGATGTTCATCGTGTGGATGAATTGAAGAATTTTGTAGCCAATAATTTTCTCTAATTGGTGATTGAAGTCGCGTATAGGGATTCACGCAATTGGTTAGTCATGTATTGGGAGCCGTGCATCAAAAGGAGAAATTGACACTACAGAACAATTCCATTGGGTATTAGGGTAAGGGTTCGACTGTAGGTTGGTATAAGGTACTATAACTCCTTTACTTGTAATCACTTGTTGTGATAATAGTGGAATTTCAGAAGTAGTGACCTTAAAATCACCCGGTGGGGTTTTTGCCGTGTAGGTTTTTCCCATTCAAAAACAAATTACTGAGTCATTTAATTTCCACTGCATACTTAGTTTAATTGGTGATTTTTTTGTGCTACCACGCGCTTTGCATGTTAATTTGATTAATTAATAACTTGGCTAATTAATCAACTTAATCTAATACTAGGGGTCAATACGTTTTTGGCCTATTAAGTGGTATTAGAGCAGACACACTCTGATTAGGGTTTAATTCTTGTGTGTGATCCATTGACCCCTGTTTGTCATGGATAGAGGACAGTCTCTCATTATTCATCCTTTGTTTGATGGTACTAACTATGCATACTGGAAAGTATGCATGAGAGCTTTCTTGCAGTCACTAGATGAAAAAGTATGGCAAGCTGTGGAGATAGGTTGGACCAAGCCTAAAGAAGCGTCGGCCAATTGGGATGATGCTAGGATCAAGGCAGCAAACTTTAACAGCAGATCATTGAATGCCCTATTCAGTGCGGTCACTAATGAGGAGTTCAAGAAGATATCCTCCACTGAAACTGCTAAGGAAGCATGGATCATCCTCTAGACAAACTATGAGGGAACAAAGGCTGTCAAAGACTCGAAGCTACAGAGGCTTACTACAAGCTTCGAAGAAATTAAGATGGAGGAGGATGAGTCATTTGATGAGTTCTATGCCAAGCTCAAAGACATAGTGAACTCAGCTTTCAACCATGGGGAGACCATTCTTGAATCCAAGATTGTGAGAAAAGTGCTCAGATCTCTGCTCGAGAGATTCCATGCCAAGATCACGGCGATAAAGGAATCAAAGGATATTGACAAGATTCCTCTAACTGAGCTGGTTGGTAATTTGCAAACCTATGAACTAGGGTTGACAAGAATTGACAAATCGGGTAAAAGTAAGAGCATGGCATTGAAAGCCAATAGTAATGAGACAGATGCGTCTTCAGACGATGAAGATTCTAAGATGAAGTTCTACATCACCAGGAAATTTAAGAAATTCATGAAAAATGCCAATGGAAAAGGCTTCGATAAGGACCGTAGGCAATCCAGTTCTTCTCAGTTCAATTGCCAAGATAAAGGGAAGAATGATACTAGGGATGGCGGTCAGTACACTATTCCCATAGGACCTAAGTGTTTTGGCTGTCAAGGCTTCGGTCACATGAAACAGGAGTATCCCACATATCTCAAGAGCATTGGAAAGAGTAAGGCACTTGCTGCTACCTTGAGCAACACCGAGCCTGGGGATGATTTCAACAATGGGGATGATGGGATCTTGAATGCCTTTACTATCACTGTTAATCCTACTAAAGGGATTGTAGAGGATGTAGATGAAGAAGAAGAATTGGTGGATGCTAAGTTTGAAAAGATGGATGATCAAGATGATATCCACATAGCCTATGAGAAACTATGCAAGCTTTCTGAGAAGCATGGGAAACTCTATAAGTTGGCCACCAAGAAGCTCAGTGATGTGAAACTTGATTGTGAGGAGCTTTCCCCTATGTTTGATGAAGCCAATTAGACTATTGGGGCACTGAGATTTGAGAACAATTTCTTGGCTGAGAAGACCAAGAAGCTTGAAGCGGGGCTGTATCAAGTTAGAGCTTAATTGGAGAGGACATCAAGTGCGAAGCTGGATGAGATCCTCAACATTTAGAAATCTGCTTCTAATCGAACTGGTTTGGTGTATGAATTTTCTTCTTCTAATATTGCTTCTGCTAGTACTACTGTCTTTGTTCCTCCTGCTGATAACAGTAAAATTGAGAACAATAATGTTAAAACTGAATTAGCTAGTGAGAACCTGGACAAGGGTAAATCTATCTTAGGAGCACCCCTAAGTTTGAGAAGAAGGACACTAAAAACCCTAGGACTAAGAAGGCAATCCCTTAAAAGCCTAAACAGAAAAAACAACATCTCTATCATCATTGTGGTATTGCCGGTCATACTCGACCAAATTGCTATAAGTGGTTAGCCACTCAACAAAGCAATGGCATGATAGCATTTGGGAACCAGAATCAGCTTCAAGTCTTTCTTGGAGATCTTCTCAAAGCCCTCATGTTCCTTTCGAACTTGAACGGTTTTAATTCTTCCCCCTCATCACCGACTCAAGGGTTTGCTAAAAGAAAAAGGTTTTTCCAAGGTGTGGAAGGAAAAGGGCACCAAGTGATTTATTCACTTTTTCTCTCTCTCCCCTTATTGTTGTTGCTTTTGCATTACTTGTGTGTTTTGCTTTACTGTTATGAGTCAGTCTAGTTTTATGCATTAATTTTTGTTTTGTTTTTGTTTTTGTTTGCTTATTTTCAGTTTTTGTTGAAAATTAAAAAAAAAAAAAAAAACAAAAACAGTGTGTGTAAGTGTATATTGGTTCTTGTGATTCTTAAAATGGCCATTGAAACAGAGTTTTCTAAACTTTGTATCGCTTGTAGCTTAGATGAGCATTCTTATGCATAAATTAAGCAAGTAAGCTTTGTAGCTCTTTGTTTGTGATGAGTAAAGTTAAGTGATCTCTTGTACTTAACACTCGTATCACTCTTTTTGATGGGTAGGACTAGAAAATCCTAAGAGAAAGGCATAAATAACCATCTCATCACTGTTACCCACCAATCATGAAATGACATCTGTATGCTTCGGCATAGCAAAAGTGCAATGTCAAAAAACTTAACATAATTGGGTATTTCTTTTTTCTCTCTTATATGCCCATGCATGGTTTGCTTTATAAAAGAAAAAATGCAAAGAAATAAAAGCAAAAAAAAAAAAAATGCTTTAAAATATGATTGCAAGCGTGTTTTCTAAGAGATGTGGGAGTTATAGGATGTACCTCAAATGTGATAGTCCCCATCAAACGGTTATGATTGTGTGTGAATTAAAGTGATTTTCTTATATCTCAAATCGTCATAACTTTGAGAAACTTATGCAATCTTGCGATGTTTTTCATACATAATATACAATATTCTTTGCTATTTTTGATACATATGCAAGTACAATGTGATTTGGCCATCACAAGGTTTACATGTGTTAATGTATGTTCACTAAACTATCTTAACTTATTTTTGAAATATAAAATTTGTTAGATGTGTTTAGTGTGTGTGTGTGTGTTTCAGAATCCATGTGCTTAAAATTGTTGACTGAGATGATTTTGAGAAGTTAATTTGATGTTTGGATCATTGGTTGAGTTGCATGTGTAATTGCATTTATGTTTGTGTTTTTTTCTCTTCTCAAAAAACTCTTTTAAAAGTTGGCTCGACACCTCCTCGATACCTGGTGGATCGATTGAGGAATTTTCTGTCCTCTCGATAGCTTCTCGACAGCTAGTGGATCGATCGAGCTTCTATTCTTGTGTCTTTGTTTTGTTCCTCGACACTTTCTCAATAGATCTATCTATCGACAGTTGTTTTTCTCGACACCTTTCTCGACAGATGTCTCGACACCTCTCTATACATGTACCTGTCGAGATTTACTGAACCTGTATTTAAAGGTTCTATGCGATCCGGTTTCTCATTTCTCTCGATCTCTCTCTCGATAGCACTGTCTTTTCACCTTCTAAACCTCTTTCTCTCACTCCAAACCTCTACCCAAGGTTTCTTTAAGCTTCTTTCAAGTATTTCTTCACTTGGTAAGCTTCTAATTTCTCTTTCTTCATGTATTTCATGTTTTGAAACCTAGCTTTTGGGTTTTTTTTTTTTTTTTGGAAAATTTTGGGGTTTTTCAAAATTGATGAGTTATTGTTGCAATTTTTGGGATGGGTTTTGTAGATTTGATCTTAAAAACTCCATACATTGCATCACATTAGTATTCTAACAGTAATCTCATGCATTTAGATGTGTGCAAATTGGTTGTGTGCTGATAGGTTTGGATTAGGCTAAGCCCATGATGCTCTTCATATTGCATGTCACATGTTCATGCATTTCCCATGCATACATTCTCTCTTTTCAATATACTTGTTATATTTGATTTGTTTTGGGAACTTTTCTGAGTGTTTCTTTCTTTTCCTCTCTCTTTCTGTTTACGTTAGTAGTGTTTATGGCACTAAAGCGTAAGTCCATTCCGTCCCAGAACCCTCTTTGTTCTATAACTTCTTCGTCTTTTGATCCTATTCCTTCCTCTGCTCGGTTCCGTGATGCAGATGCCCGAAAGGACTTCTCGGAGGACTTTTCGGAGGACTTTTCTAAACGAGGTGTTCATTCGGAACGCCAAGTTGTTTTGGTAGACTTTGCCAACACTGACCTACCTGATAAAATTCACAGTCGGGGTTGGGAGTCATTGTGTGACGTCCCGGTCACTTATCCTTCCGTGCTGATTTAGGAGTTTTACTCCAACATGCATATAATTGATACTTCAGTACCTCTCTTTCACACTTGCGTTCGAGGTACGCGTATAGTAGTCACACCGGAGTTGGTATTCGATGTGCTTCATGTTCCGAAGGTTGTGCATCCTTACTACCTTGGTTGTGAGCGTCTATGGACTGTGTCCAAAGATGAGATGATTTTTGCATTTTGTGAGTGCCATTCTGATTAGGGTGAGCGCCAGTTTACACCATGTTAGCCTTTCGCTAAAGGTCCTTGTTTCATGAACATGGTGATGACGTTTGTTTTGTATCCATTCTTTCACTACAACTCCATCACAGAGCCTCGTGCTCGGTTCTTGTTGTCACTTCTTGAGCATCTCATTATTGACTTTCCTTCACATTTCATTCTTTCTATCATAGATGTCTAAAGGGATACGGCTACCCGTGATAAGCTTATTTTTCCTTCTGCTATCACGAGGATATTATGCCATTTTTCCATCCCTGTTCCCGTGTCCGACCCCTTTCATGTCATGGTTGCCATAGATTCCGCTACCATAAAATGTTGTGAGGTGTAGTTTAGGTCACGACAGATGGTTTCAGCAGCTCCTTCCTCTCGTCTGGCTCCATCTAGATTTGCTTGAGCCACATCTGCTCCCTCCTCTTCTTCGAGCGATGTGTCCCTAGGAGATATCATGGTGCAGCTTCAGCGCATGGATGCTTGCCTAGATACGCTCCCTACAGAGTTGTATCAGGTGAATGTTCGTGTTGGTTGCATTGCTCGGCGACAAGTGACCATGGATGGCTTTGCTCCTGAGGTTTCTGCTCCACCACCTCCTGTGGCTTCTGAGTCTGAGGATGATGATGGTGATGACGATGATGTTTCGGATGATGTTGATGGAGATGCTAGCTCTATCGATGAGATGTCTACTTAACACTTTACCATTTGTCACTCGTGATAAAAATGGGGAGTAGTTTTGGATTATATGAGCGTAGTCATTCTTAGAGGGAGAGCATGTATAGGACATTTTGATAGGGGGAGTGTTGTTGTTTTGAGGGATGTAGTGAGGATTACATGTATTTTTTTCTTTTCTTTCTTGTTGGAGATACGTTGTTCTTGTACCTAGGTCTTGTGACCATGTTTACATATATTGTACTTATCTTTGATATATATATATATATATATATATATGATGTATGTTTTCTTCACCTATCTCTACATGTGTTGTTTCTTTTCTATTTTTATACACATGCTTCTTATACTTGTATGCAATCTATTATTTCTGCTTCACACAAAGATGCCTTGATGTGTTTTGTTTAAAGTGTTTAAGAAATACAGGATGTCAAAGTCTTCCATGCCATGAACTTTCTTCTTGCAAAGTTTTTCAAGAGTTTATGTTAGGATAGATTTTATTGTATTCAACACGTGAATATGAGTTGAGTGATTTATGACTTCTCTCATATGTTCATTTGTTTGTTGTGGTTTTGTCATGGATTGCCAAAGAGTGAGATTGTTAAGACATATGTGTTTCATTTGTTTAGAACATATATCATTCTTTTATGTAATTGACTTATCCTTTGACAAAACGCATTTAGCTTGTATTTGGGTAGATCTAGGATGATTTTAATACTTCAAGAGACAAGGTTTCAAGAACAAGTGTTAAAGCCATGCAAGTATGCCCAAGATTCAAGCTAAGAAGTGCCAGTCATTAAAGCTCGACAGCTGGCTCGACAGCTTCATCTATCGAGCTTTAAAGAAGCTGTTCAGCTCCAAGGCTCGATAGCTGCTCGACAACACCTCGACACTTCTAGCTGTCGAGATTTGCGAAAAACAGATTTTGAAATTTTGTTTTAATTCCAATCCGTGGATGTGTCTTTGGGCCTTCTTTCTTCTAACCCTAGACATATAAAAGGATTATTTTAAGGGTTGAAAAGTGGACACAAGTTGCACAGGCATTGAGAAATCCTTGTTTAAGTAAGTTGTGACTTGAGACAAAAATTCTTGCCCTAGATCTCTTTTGTGAAGAAGTTGCTGTGTCTTTGCACCATAGGGTTTTGTAACTAAGCATCTTCTTGATCTTCATCATGTGGATGAATTGAAGAATTTTGCAGCCAATAACTTTCTCTAGTTGGTGATTAATGTTGCGTAATGGGATCCGCGCAATTGGTTAGTCACGTACTAGGAGCTGTGCATTAAAAGGAGAAATTGTCACTACAAAACAAGTCCAATTGGGTATTAGGGTAAGGGTTCAACTGTAGGTTGGTATAAGGTACTAGTATTCCTTTATTTGTAACCGCTTGTTGTGATAATAGTGGAATTTCGGGAGTGGTGACAGAATGTACCCGCTTAGGAAATTAATCCAATTAGAGTGTACTCGCTCTGATACCACTTGTTGAGAAATTTAGACCCCGATTGATAGAATTAACAAGTTTTAAATCCAAGTTGTTAATTAGATTTATTATGAATAAACTTGTTAAAACAAACAAATATCAATATTATGTCAAAACTAAGTGCAGCAAAAAAGTAAATAAGACAAGATATGATGAACCGGGAAAACCAATGAAACCAACCAGTTTCACAATAAAAAACCTGGGGAAAACCTTCCCGAAAAGCAATTCACCATAGTAAAGAGAAGCTTTAGATCTAGTATAAAACTTTTGTCTCTAGACTCTACAATCCCCGTAGATGAACTCACAGCGGAAACCTTCTACTGCTTCAGAACCTCTGAACTTTTCAATATATGAACGCCACCCTTTGATGCATGAATCTCAGTACGTGACTAACTCCTTTGCATGAATTCCAGTATATGACTCACTCACTAACTTGAGGAAGAAGAATGTTGGCTGCAAAGTTCTTCACTTCATCAACAATCAAGATCAAGAAGCACTTGGTTACAAAACCCTAAGGCGTAAAGACACAGTAGCTTCTTTCAGAAAGAATAAGGCTTCGGTCACCTTTTTCTTATGTTCTCCTTGTATTCTCGTATGTGACAGCCTCTAAAATAAGCCTTATATATGCCTAGGGTTGTGAGAAAAGAAACCCTACACAAATACAAAAGCTTGGCCCAAAAATCAGATCTGAAAATTTTGATTTCCGTAACCTCGATAGATACCTTGATCGATCGAGCAGCTATCGAGCTTCATTAAATCTCGATGGATAGAGGTATCGAGCAGCTGTCGAGAAGCTGTTCGTAGGTGTTTAGCTTTAGTGAACACTTTTTCTTCACTTGTCTTGTCTCTTGGTCCAATCTTCATGGCTTTAATACTAGATTTGAACAACATATTCTTTGAAGTGTTAAACACATCCTAGATCTACTTAAATACAAGTAAAGTGCATTTTGTTAAAGGATTAGCCAACTACATAAAATATGTCCTTAACAATCTCCCCTTTTGGCAATCCGTGACAAAACTACAACAAACAAATGAACATATAAGAGAAGTCATAAATCATTCAACTTGATGATGCGAAGAAAATTAGTAGGCTGGATGCTTCGGATTAGAGAGGGCTCACGGTTGCTTTGATAGCCTGAAAAAGAAATAGAAGAGATCAAAGGTGACCGGGGTTGCCGGCCAATAACCCTCCGAGGACAAAGTCAGTTTTTTTTCTCAATTATTTTTAAGTTCCAACTTTTTAGGAATGATTCCACGTACCTTTTCTTGGTCTGAACTAACGTTTATATAGTGTCTTAAGAGCGGTTATTGGATTTGTAACCTCCCCTTGATTTGAGGAGGTTTGTATTTGAATATAACTTCCTCAACTGTTTAGGAGTTACCTTTTTTGTGCGTAACGGTCACTGGGGGTTACTCGTATAATACGGAGACGTTTTACATATTCTTAAATTTTTCAAGTGCTCACGTATCATCTATAATTCCTCGTCTTGAGCACGTTAAGGCAGCTTACCTCGTCTTGAGCACGTCAAGGCAGCTTACCTCGTCTTGAGCACGTCAAGACAGCTTACCTCGTCTTGAGCACGTCAAGACAGTTTACCTCGTCTTGAGCACCTTGCGCGTCCTGGATGATCTCCATGGACAAAATTGGAGTTGTATTTTATCATACCACATCAGTTGCCCCCTTATCCATGGGTCATCTAGGATTCACATCCATTAACGCCGTTAATTGGACAGGCGTCCTTATGTCAGCCATTGTAGGTGCCACTTGTCATGATTTAATTGGAGACCAATTATGTCAGCTCGTTTTTCGAGAGACGTGCTATTTGTCGCTTTTTGGCTAGTCGCGTTGCTTCGTGTACTAGGGTCAATGCCTATAAATAGTAGAAATCTTCCGCTACCCTCTTCATTTTCTCAAATTTTCTTCCTCGACCTCCCTCGTCTTAGCGCCTCGTCTAGAAGTTTCCTGCGTCAATAGTCTTCTCTCGTCTAGTTCCAGGTATTTTCTTGAATCTTCATCCTCAGGTTTAAAGTTTCTTCCTTAAAAATGTCTGAGGTAGTCCTTTCCTCATCTAGCGATAGTATTGTCATAGCCATAGACGAGTACCAAGATCTAAGTAGTTTTAGTGGTTCCAGTGATAGTTCTAGAAGTAGCTATAGCAGTAGTGATGGGAATACCACAGACGAGTATACGTTTGGTGTCCAAGGGGTTCCTTTAGAGGTATTTAGGGAACAGCATAGGACGAGGGTCAAGTCTGGTTCTAGGGCTGGCACAAGTGCTCCCTCGTCTTTTGCTCCAGACGAGGAGGAGGAGGTAGTTTACACTTGTGCTGTAGGGGTTGGTTCTAAGACGGACGAGAAGAAGTTGGACCTTTTCAAGACGAGGTACCAAATCCCTGATAGTTTAAACCCTAGGCTACCCGTCCGTGACGAGTGGTGTTGTCAACCCCGTTTTGGCGTTGGCATTTACGAGGCCTACCTCCTAGGGGGTTTGAGGTTGCCTCTCAATGCCTTCGCCAGGGAGTTGCTTTCTAGATTAGGTTTAGGTATATGTCAATTTAACCCCAATGCATGGTGGTTGATAGTAGCCATGTAAATTTTATGGAGGGAGGTTTTTGAGGGGAACCATCCTCTTACCATGGACGAGTTCCTCTACTGTTATAAACCCTCCGAAATTAACCAGTCCCTTGGTTTTTATCAATTCACAGCCAGAGGGAAAGACTGTAGATTGATTAAGTCATTAGTCACGTCAGACAGAAACTGGAAGATGGAGTTTTTCTTCGTCTCTGGTTTCTAGGCTGGTCGTCCTAGTGACATTGACAAGGATCCGTTCCCTCTTTATACAGGAGAAATAGGGAACCTTCGTCCTGAAGGTATGTGTTTGTCTTTGTATTTGTTACATTCGTCTTTGATTATGGTCGTCTAATGCGCTTTTTGTTTCACTTTGATTTGAAGGTGTTAGACGACCCCATTTGGATAGGTTCCATTTGGAACGAGTCCAAAAAGCTCGTCTTTACAGCGATAGGACCTTTCACTTTTTGGTTACTTTACGACATCTTGCCACTTGGGGTCTAGGTCCTGACCCTTCAGACGAGGCAATAGCCCACGAGGTTACTGTCAGAAGACGAAAGTTTTCTCCCTTTCGTCTTCTCTCTTTCTTTTTTTTTTTTTTTTTGACTGATGTCTTTACTTGTAGGGATGGCGACGATGAAGAAGAACAAAGGCAAGGATGCGGTGGACGAGGGAACTGGGCCTGGAGCTAAGTCCCATCCTCGTTCAGCTTCTGGCGATAAGAGGAAAAGCCTTTCTTTAGGCGTAAACTTGGGAAACCTCCCAAGCAGGCGCAAGGATAAGAAGGCCAAGCACAAGTCGTCCAAGCCTCAAGACGTCCAAGCTAAGGATCCTGGCTCTCTTCTCGTCCTTCCTAGCCATCCTGTTCAGATCTTAGATGTTGAGCCTGAACTTCCTCCACCTGCCCCATCTAGAGTTGAAGTCCCAACCTCGTCTTAACCTTCTTACCAAGTTCCTCACAATCTTCTTGAGGACGAGGACTTGGCTTGGGAGAAATTTGAGAAGGTTGTAACGGATGAAGACATAACGGCATTCTACAACATGTCGTTGAAGGATTTTGAGCGCTCCGATGTTCATGACCTTTTCAAGGTATGTAGGTTTTATATGTTTGTCTCGTCTTGCAATTAGCTCATGCATGCATTCTAATAAAGCTTTGATCTATGCAGGCAATGTCTAAGTTCATCGCCGTGTCTAGGCAGGCAACTGAACTGGACAAGACGAGGGTGTTGTTGGAGAAGACGGTCTAAAAAGGAAGGGAGGAGTCCAAGAGGTGGGCAGAGGTAGCAGCTAAGGCTAAGGACGATGCGGATAACTTGCAAATCCACGTCGTTGAGCTGGAGACTGAAGTCCATGAGAAGGACGATCGTCTTTCCTTCTTTCAAAAGAGGAACGACGAGCTAGAAGCCCTTCTGGAGAAATCTAAAGGAGACGTCGTCGCAGAGTTCAAGGCGTCCAAAGAATTCACTGATTTAATGGACGCCAACTATGCAGCTGGCTTCGAAGATTTTAGGATGGACGCCGTGGAAAGATTCCCCGATGTGGACTTCAGTTCTATCAAGCTCAACCTTGGTGGGGCATCCACAAGCTCCCTCGTCCAAACCAGCTCTGAAGATATTAACGTGAAGGATGACGCTACCACCTTGCCCCCTCAAGACGAGCCCAATGCCAACACCCCAAGTGTTTAAGATGTATTTGCCTTGATGTAATTTGCTTTGCTTCTTTTTCTCTTTCTTCTTTTTATTTTTTTATTTTTTTTATTCTATTGAAATGTATTGGAGTACAATCATCTTGTCTAGAGTGTGATGGACGAGTTTATTAACAATTGCCTTAAGGCTTAATTTATGTAAGGGTTTTTGGACGATGGTCGTTTACCCTTTTTCTCTATTTCAATGAATGTCTATTTTTATTCATTATTTGTTCTTGTATGGACGTGCTTACCCTCTGTGATTAAGATTTGCATATTTCTTAAGTGTTAAAGGGTCGTCCTTATACTTTGCTTATGGACGATGTTATTGGTTCATTTGTTTTTCTATAGACGAATTGATGACAGCCTTTTCAGACGTTTCCTTCGTCCATAGGTTTGGCCTATTTTCCTTGTCCAAGTCTTGGCTTTCGCCTTGTCCATAAGCTTTTCGTTGGCCTTTTGTCAAGGACGTTTTCTAGCGTTTGACTCGTCCTAAAGCACCTGTGTCTTGGTCAAATGCTCGTCCATGAACTTGTAATTTTTTGTGCCTTAGCTTACTTTACACTTTATCCTCGTCTTGAGGAAAGCTTGTGAACGTTACATCCCTGCGTCCAAGGATTTTTCATTCGTCTTAAGATTTTGCCCCCCTTGTGGGTTTTACCATGAGAGTTAGACTTCATGCATAAAAAACATTGAAAATCCAAACTATATCATTATATAAGCATTGTTCACAAACATGACACCTGTTTAGAAGCTAGGGCCTTATGAAAGTACTTAGGAAAGTACTTAAAATACATAACCTCGTCCTTCACAAACTTGTCCGTAGACGGTGCAAAAGTTTAAGAACTATGGCACCTTTATTCTTAGTACACACCACATCAGTAGTAAGAAAACAATAGTAGATATTAAACATAGTAGTAGAGTCGTCCATAATTGTAACTTCGTCCTTGATTAACCTCGTCCAAGCCCATTACTGATAGTACCTCCTCAGGTGCTCCACATTCCAAGGATGCTCCAGTTTTCGTCCATCCAGAGCTTCCAAGTAATATGATCCCTGCCTCTAGCAGTTGACTACCCTGAATGGTCCTTCCTAATTGGGTCTCAATTTTCCATAAGCTGGGTTCCTAGTTGCCAAGGATACTCTTTTGAGAACGAGGTCCCCTACGCTGAAGCGCCTGGGTTTCACTATGGCATCATGCTGCCTGGCCATAAGATTCTTGTACCTTGCTGTCCTTTGCTCCGCATCTATCCTTACCTCATCAATAAGATCGAGGTCAAGACGAAGCAGTTCTTCATTTTCCTTCTCCTGATACTTCATTACTCGATGGCTAGCCATATGAACTTCTGCCGGTATGACCACTTCACTTCCATAGGCTAACTTGAAGGGAGTTTCCCCTGTCGGGGTTCTCGCAGTGGTTCTGTAGGCCCATAGAACGCTTGGTAACTCGTCTGGCCATATCCCCTTTGCTCCCTCAAGCTGAGTCTTGATGATTTTCAGCAAGGATCGGTTTTCTACCTCTGCTTGTCCGTTTGCCTATGGGTGGGAGGGTGAGGACTAATGATTTCTGATTCTGAAATGCTCACAGAAGTTCTTGAATGGTGTGTTGTCAAACTGTCGTCCATTGTCCGATACCAACACCCTCGGTACTTCGAACCTATACAGAATATTCTTCCAAACAAAATTCTTAACATTTTGCTGTGTAATTTTTGTAAGGGGTTCAGCCTCCACCCACTTAGTAAAATAGTCAATTCTTACTACTAAAAACTTCATTTGTTTGGTTCTTGGGGGGAAATGACCTAGGCTATCCAGTCCCCACTGCGCAAAAGGCCACGGGGCCATCATCGGGGTCTAGTACTCTGACAGCTACCTAGGGACGTTGCTGTAGCGCTGACATTGGTCGCACACCTTGACATAAGCCTTAGTATCTGCCTGAACCATGGGCCAGTAGTAGCCGGCACGAATGATCTTATGGACGAGTGATCTTGCCCCCGAGTGATTCCCACATGCTCCTTCATGAACCTCCCTCAAAACATAATTTAATTCGTCCGGAGCTAGGCATCTTAGGTAGGGTTGAGATAAGCCTCGCTTGTAAAGCACTTCATTTACAAGGACATACTTTGCAGCCCTAACCCTCAGTTTTCCAGCTTCGTTCTTGTCTTCCGGAAGCTTCCCATCCTTTAGGTAGCTAACAATTGGAATCATCCAACTTTTTTCCCCTCCAATTAGCTGTATTTCCGAGAGGTCTATGCTCGGCATGTATTGGACTTTGCCATACTTGTCCATAACTCCACCTGCCAATACTGCCCTTGCCAACGCATCTGCTTCCATGTTTTCCTCCCTCGGGAGTTGAACAAAACTTACTTCTGAAAATTTTTGTACAAGCCTCCTCACTTTGCTGAGGTATCTCTTCATCCGATCTTCCTTGGCATCGCACATTCCATTCACTTGGTTGATGACTAGTTGAGAATCTCCTCTGACTATTACTAACTCTGCTCCTAAGGATTTAACCAATTCTAGCCCTTTGAGTAGTGCTTCATATTCAGCTTCATTGTTGGTAGTGTGGTACTATAGACGGGCTGCATACTCCAACTTGTCACCCTCTGGGGATTTAAGTATGACGCCGATCCCTCCTGCGTACATTATAGATGATCCATCCACGTTGACAACCCACCTTCTTATTTGCTCGTACTTGACCAGCTTGTCTTGGCTTGGTGTGAACTCCGCAATGAAGTCCGCCAATGCCTGCGCCTTTATTGCATTCCTCGGCTGGTACCTGACATCAAATTCGCTGAGCTCTACTGCCCATTGGACTAGTATTCCCGCAACTTCCAATTTGTTCATTGCTTTCTTTAGGGGATGATCCGTTAAGACAATGATGACATGAGCTTGAAAGTAGTGTCTCAGCTTCCTTGAAGCCGTGACCAAGGCAAAGGCTAACTTCTCCATCATTAGGTATCGTCCTTCCGCTCCTCTAAGTGCCCGACTGGTATAGTATACCGATTTCTGCACTTGTTCTTCTTCCCTGACCAGTGCGGAACTTATGGCATGCGGGGATACCGCCAAATACAAATGCAACTCTTCGCCAGGTACGGATGGCTTAGCAATGGGGCCTTTGTGAGGTAAGTCTTCAAATCTTGGAAGGCCCTTTGACACTCATCCGTCCATTTGAATGCATTCCTGAGGACTTTAAAGAACAGTAAACACTTGTTAGTAGCTTTCGAAACAAATCTGTTAAGGGCGGCAATTCGTCCTGTAAGTGACTGGACTTATTTGATGTTTTTCGGGGGTTCCATGTTGAGTATTGCTTGGATCTTATCTGGATTTGCCTCAATTCCTCTATGCAAAACCATGAACCCTAAGAACTTCCCTGATGAAACCCCGAGGGCACACTTGCTTGGATTAAGTTTCATGTTGTACTGTCGTAGTATGTCAAAGGTCTCTTGAAGGTCGTCCAGATGTTTTCCCTCGTCCAAAATTTTTACCAGCATATCATCAACGTAGACCTCTACATTTCTTCTAATTTGAGGACGAAACATTTGGTTCACCAGCCTCTGGTAAGTTGCCCCCGCGTTCTTCAAACGAAAAGGCATTACATTGTAGCAAAACAATCCTTGGCTGGTGATGAATGAAGTCTTCTCTTGGTTTGCCTCGTCCATCCTTATTTGGTTGTAGCCTGAAAAAGCGTCCATAAAGCTCAGCAGCCTGTGACCAGCCGTCGAGTCTACCAGCTGGTCAATGCGTGGCAGTAGATAGCTGTCCTTCGGGCAAGCCTTGTTTAAGTCGGTGAAGTCCACACACATTCACCACTTGCCATTGGCCTTCTTTACCATGACTACATTTGCTAACCAGTCCGGGTAGTAAACTTCTCTAATGAACTCTGCCGTAATCAACTTCTGTATTTCTTCTTTGATGGCGTTGTCTCTTTCAGGAGCAAATACCCTCTTCTTCTGACGCACGGGTTTAGAGGAGGGACATACATTCAGACGATGAGTAATAACACTCGGATCAATGCCAGGCATGTCTTCATGACTCCATGCAAAGACATCAAGGCTTTTCTTCAAAAACTAGATCAGTGCATTCTTCGCCTCTTCTTCCATGCTCGCCTCTATTCTAGTAAACTTCTCGGTTCTACTATCGTCTAAGGGGACATCTTTTAACATCTCAACGGGCTCTGTTGTGATTCTTCCCTCGTCTATGCTCATCGTTTGTAAATGCTCGTCCATAGCCAACATAGCTAGGTAGCATTCTCTAGCAGCTAACTGATCTCTTTGCACCTGACCCACGCCATGTTCAGTTGGGAACTTGACGGACAAATGATAGGTAGAGGTTATTGACTTCCAGCTATTCAAAGTAGGCCTTCCGATAATAGCGTTATATGATGATGAACAATCAACTACGAGGAAGTTTACCTCTCTGGCTATCTGCTGCGGGTATGTTCTAATCACTACGAACAGTGTGACGGTGCCCACCGGTTGTACTTTCATTCCCCCAAATCCTACCAAGGGCGAACTCATTGGACGAAGCTGATCTCATCCTAACCTCATTTGTTGGAAAGCAGGGTAATACAGAATGTCTGCCGAGCTGCCATTGTCTACCAACACCCTTCTGGTCATATAGTCGGCAATAAGTAAGGTAATGACAATCGCGTCATCATGGGGTTGGTGAATTCTTCTAGCATCCTCGTCCGTGAACGTGATTGCTTGCTCGTCAGCTTCCCTTATCCTTGGAGATCGTTTTGACAGCTGGACGTTTTGCACCATTTTCAGGTATGTCTTTCTCGATTTAGATGACTGTGCTGCTGAGGTTCCTCCTACAATAACTCTTATTTCTCCTAGCGGGGGTCGTGAGGACTCTTCTACCTTGGCTTTCAACTCCTCGTCCTTGTGGTCTCGTCCAAGGAAATTCCTTAACTTTCCCTGCCTGATGAGGTTCTCTACCTGCTGCTTTAAATCAAAACACTCGTCCGTGTCGTGCCCGTGGTCCCTGTGAAAGCGGCAATACTTGTTCCTGTTGCACTTGTTAGGATCTCGCTTCATTTTCTCTAGCCACTTCAAGGACGGATCATCCTTGATTTGCATAAGGACCTGCTCTAGCAGGGTATTCAGGGGAGTGTATTGCTGACTTCTTGAGGATGAACTTGCCTTTTTACCATCCCTATCCCTTTTTTCACTTACCTGGGCCTTTTTAGGACGAGGAGCTTAATCTGAATCTCGTTGGTGACCAGCTTCCAAGTGCTTTGACCTTTTCCTCTTCTTGGCTATTATTGCGTCCTCGGCGTTCATGAAATTCTGGGCTGAATGGACGAGTTCAACCATAGTTTGTGGTTCCTGCTCGTACAATTTATGAATGAACAAGTCAGAATTGACCCCATTATGGAAAGCGGCCAACAGCAACTTATCGTCCATTTCATCCACCGTCAAGGCCTCCCTGTTGAAACGGGTGATGAAGGACCGTAAACTCTCATTTTCCCCTTGTTCAATGGTTAGCAAACTGGAAGAGGAACGCTTGTGGCGTTGTCCTCCGATGAAGTTATTAACAAACATCTTACTCAACTCCTCGAACGACCCGACAGAATTTGGAGGTATCTTGTTGAACCACACCCTCGCTGGTCCCTTAAGTGTGGTAGGAAATGCTCTGCACATAATCTCATCTGGAACTCCTTGAAGGTGCATGGTAGTTTTAAAAGTAGTAATGTGATCACATGGGTCACGATTTCCATCGTATGAATCCAGGGAAGGCATTTTGAACTTAGGGGGTAAAGGATGGCTATTGATGGAAGCCGTGAATGGGGAGTCCGTTCGGTGAACCAAATCTTCCACGGGGTTCGCCCGCCTCATATTCTCCTTCATTTCTTCCCTGGCTTTTCTCATCTGGTCCATTTCTCTCTCCAAATGTGGCACCCTTCTAGAAGTAGTACCCCTTGTCTGATCCTCAGACTCAACATTTTCTCCTCTACCTTCCTGACCCTAGGGTCGTCCTTCTGCATGTCCTTCTCGGTGTTGCCTCCTTATGTTGATCTCCTGGTTCAACTCCTAATTTTGGCGGGTCAGTTCTGTCATAGCAGCAGCCATGGATTGCATATGTTGAAGGGACGGCGGCTGTGCGGCAGGCGCTGACTGGCGATCGCGGTAGGGATTACTAGAAGCATCCCTACTCTCCTGGTGGCGTGGGCTGGTAGCCCTTGATCTTGTCCGAACCATTTAGCCTTTTGTCTAGGAATAAAGAATGATCGAAAGAACGAAAAGAAAACGCAAATTATTTTCTAAGTTCCCACAAACGGCGCCAACTGATGATGCGAAGAAAATCAGTAGGCTGGATGCTTCGGATTAGAGAGGGCTCATGGTTGCCTTGATAGCCTAAAAAAGAAAGAGAAAAGATCAAAGGTGACCGGGGTTGCCCGCCAATAACCCTCCGATGACAAAGTCAGTTTTTTCTCTCAATTATTTTTAAGTTCCAACTTTTTAGGAATGATTCCACATACCTTTTCTTGGTCTGAACCAACGTTTATATAGTGTCTTAAGAGGAGGTTTGTATTTGAATATAACTTCTTCAACTGTTTAGGAGTTACCCTTTTTGTGCGCAATGGTCACTGGGGGTTACTCGTATAATACGGAGACGTTTTACATATTCTTAAATTTTTTAAGTGCTCACGTATCGTCCATAATTTCTCATCTTGAGCACGTTAAGGCAGCTTACCTCGTCTTGAGCACGTCAAGACAGCTTACCACGTCTTGAGCACGTCAAGACAGTTTACCTCGTCTTGATCACCTTGCTCGTCCTGGACGATCTCTATGGACAAAATTGGAGTTGTATTTTATCATACCACATCACAACTCATACTCACTTGTTGAATACAATAAAATCTACGCTAACACAAATTCTTGAAAAACTTTGCAAGAAGAGAGTTCATGGCAAGTAGACTTTAATAACCTGTATTTCTAAAATACTTTAAACAAAACACATCAAGGCATCTTTGTGTGAAGCAGAAATAATAAATTGCATACAAGAAAAGAAACATGTGTATAAAGATAGAAAAGAAACTACACATGTAGAGATAGGTGAAGAAAACATACATCATCATATATATATCACTTGATAAATACCGTATTGTATGTAAAAATGGTCACAAGACCTTGGTACATGAACAAAGAGGTAAACACTCCCCCTAACAAGATGAAACATAACTCCCCCTTACAAGGGCATGTATTTCTCTCCCTAACTTGTAGAATCTTAAAGAAAGAAACCACAATTTCTCCAATTTCTCCCCCTTTTTGTCACGATTGACAAATGGTACAGAAAGCTATAAAGCTGTACCCGAGAAACATAAAGATGATCAATGGGGCATAAAGAATCCATAAAAATGCATGCATGTAATGAAACAAGATGCTATGGATGACAAGATAATGGAAACATGCAAAACATGTGGAAAAAATGCATGCAAGGGATATCTCGATCGATTGGGAGGTGTTGAGAAGCTATCGAGCCAACCTCGATGGATCGAGAAGGTGTTGAGGATCTATCGAGAAGGTGTCGAGGATCTATCGAGCAGACAGAAGATATCTCGATCGATTCACCTAGCTATCAAGAGGTGTTGAGATTGCGATAAAAAATCAACTAAAGATCTCAACAGATAGCCAGGTATTGAGAGGTGTCGAGATGCTTTAAAAACAATTTTTCAAGGAAGGAAAAACACAGATATGAATGCAATCAAGCATGCAACTCAACCAAAGATCCAAACAACATATTAACCTCTCAAAAACATCTCTCAACAAGAAAGATGTCATGCATTTTGATCCAAAACACACACACACACACACACACACACACACACACACACACACACATACACACTAAACAAGTCTAACCAATTTTATATTTCAAAAATGAGTCAAGATAGTTTAGTGAGCACACATTAGCGCATGTAAACCTTGTGATGGCCAAATCACATTGTACCTGCACATGTATCAAGAATAGCAAAGAATATTGCATGTTGTGTGTGAAAACATCGCAATATTGCATAAGTGTCTTAATGTTATGATGATTTGAAATATGAGAAAATCATTTTAACTAACACATAATCATAACTGTTTGATGGAGACTATCACATTCGAAGTACATCCTATAACTCTCACATCTCGTAGAAAACACGCTTGCAATCATATTTTTAAAGCATTTTGATTCTTTACTTTTTATTTCTTTGCATATTTTCTTTTATTAAGCATATCATGCATGGACATATAAGAGAAAGAAAAGAAATACCCAATTATGTTAAGCTTTTGACATTGCACTTTTGCTATGCCGAAGTATACAGATGTCATTTCATGATTGGCGAGTAGCAGTGGTGAGATGGTTATTTATGCCTTTCTCTTAGAATTTTCTAGTCCTACCCGTCAAAAAGAGTGGTACGAGTGTTAAGGACAAGAGATCACTTAACCTTACTCATTACAAACAAAGAGCCATAAAGCTCACTTGCTTAGTTGTGCATAAGGATGCTCATTTAAGCTACAAAAGATACAAAATTTAGAAAACTCTGTTTCAATGGCCATTTTAAGGTTCACAAGAACCGATGTACACAAACACACTGTTTTTGTATTTTTTTTAATTTTTCCTTTTTTTTTTTTTGAAAACAAAACAAAATAAAAACTAAACAACCAAACAAAAACAGACAAACAACATGAGAGCATGAAAGAAAGATGCATATGCATGAGAACATGATAGAAAGGTGCAGATGCATGATAGAATGATTTCAAAAGCAGATAAGAAATCAAGCAAAGAAAGTCCTACTTTAGATAGAAAGAAATAAAGCAGAGGAAAAACAGAAAAGACAATTAAATCTTAAGCTCCTTTCTCATCCACACAGCACGAGTCTTTGGCCGTGAAGATGAAAAGGCACATGTCCTAGTATGACTACTGAAGGACATAGAAGAATTAAAATTCTTCTGAAATTGAGTTGAAAAGCTTAAGACTTTTAATAACTCTCCAAACAAAGGTGTGGGTCCTTAAGAGGAAACTTGTGACCGTTTAGACAATTGCTTATGAGGATACAATTTAAAGCAATTAGGACAAATGTGTCCAGAAACACCACAATGGTAATAAACATGAGGTCTAACAAAGGATTTAGAATTAGCCAAAATAGCTTTGGATTTCATACCTTTATTACCTTTCTCAAATTGAGGCACAATGTTAGTCCTTGATCCAGAAGCTGTGGAAGAGGAGGGGCTAGAGGAGATAGCATATCCTAAGCCAGTCTTATCAGAACTAGGCTTTTAAGCACTCTCCACAATCGCCTTATCAGTTGAGGCAGCAAAGGCCATAACATGACGACATTCATCTACGTACTCATCAGAAGAGTCATTCTTAGTGTCACTCCAAGTAGCAACCAACCCTTTGTCTTCTGACTTCTTGGCCTTTTCCCTCATAAAGTAGTTTGGGCACTCTATCCTTATATGACCAAATCCTTTGCACTCATGGCATTGGATGATGGGCTTCTCATTCTTGCCCTTTCTAGAGGATTTAGATTTCCTAGAAGGTTTGCCCTTATCCTTTTTCCTAAACTGAAGAAGCTTGATACTCTCATCAGTTATGAAGGTTAGATCCTCATCCTTATCATCATCTTCATCTTCAATCATCTTCATCTTCATAGTCCTCAATCTCTTCGTCTATACCCTTAAGAGCCAAATTTTTACTCTTTCCACCTTTTCCCATTGAGCCTAATCCCATCTCATAGGTTTGAAGGTTCCCTACAAGCTTAGTCAAAGGAATTTGATCAATGTCCTTTGCTTCTTCAATGGCAGTAATTTTGGCATGGAATCTTTCAGGCAAGGACCTAAGGATTTTCCTAACAATTTTGGATTTTGCTATATATTCTTCAAGGTTGAAGACAGAATTCACAATATCCTTGAGTTTAACATAGAACTCATCAAATGTCTCATCCTCTTCCATCCTTATTTCTTCAAAGCTGCAAGTGAGTCTTTGAAGCTTCACAGTCTTCACTGCCTTAGTACCTTCATATGTGGTCTCAAGAATAGTCTATGCTTCCTTGGCAACTTTCGTGGATCATATCTTCTTGAATTCCTCATTGATCACCCCACAAAACAAAGCATTCAAGGCTCTACTGTTGAAATTTGCTCTTGTGATTGTTGCATCATCCCAATCCACTGGCGCTTTCTTTGGCTTAATCCAGCCAACTTCAACAACTTGCCATACTTGTTCAACTAGAGCCTGCAAAAACACTTTCATACGAACATTCCAGTATGCATAATTTGTGCCATAAAATAAAGGAGGAATCAAAAGAGATTGTCCATGATCCATGACAACGGGGGTCAATGATCATACTTAGGAAATTAATCTAATCAGAGTATACCCGTTCTAATACCACTTGTTGGGAATTTAGACCCCAGTTGATAGAATTAACAAATTTTAAACCTACGTTGTTAATTAGATTTATTATGAATAAACTTTTTTAAAAAAACAAACATCAATATCATGTCAAAACTAAGTGCAGCGAAAAAGTAAATAAGACAAGATATGATGACCTTAGAAAACCAATGAAACCAACCAGTTTCACAGTAAAAAACCCGGGGGAAACCTTCCCGAAAAGAAATTCACTATAGTAAAGAGAAGTTTCAAATCTAGTACAAAACTTTTGTCCCTAGACTCTACAATCCCTGTAGATGAACTCATAGCAGAAACCTTCTATTGCTTCAGAACCTCTGAACTCTTCAATATATGAACGCCACCCTTTGATGCATGAATCCCAGTACGTGACTAACTCTTTCGCACGAAGCCCAGTACGTGACTAACTCACCAACTTGAGGAAGAAGAATGTTGGCTACAATGTTCTTCACTTCATCAACAATCAAGATCAAGAAGCATTTGGTTACAAAACCCTAAGGCGCAAAGACGTAGTATCTTCTTTCAAAAAGAATAAGGCTTCGGTCATCTTTTTCATATGTTCTCCTTGTATTCTCTTATGTGACAGCCTCTAAAATAAGCCTTATATATGCCTAGGGTTGTGAGAAAAGAAACCCTACCCAAATACAAAAGCCTGGCCCAAAAATCAGATCTGAAAATTCTGATTTTCGTAACCTCAATAGATACTTCGATCGATCAAGCAGCTATCGAGCTTCATTAAACCTCGATAGATAGAGGTATCGAGCAGTTATCGAGAAGCTGTCCACAGGTGTTCGCAGGTGTCTAGCAGGTGTCCAGCTTTAGTGAACACTTTTTCTTCACTTGTCTCTTGGTCCAATCTTCATGACTTTAATACTAGACTTGAACAACATATTCTTTGAAGTATTAAACACATCCTAGATCTACCCAAATACAAGTACAGTGTGTTTTGTCAAAGGATTAGCCAACTACATAAAATATGTCCTTAACAGAAAAGGATATACCTTGGTACAAAAGCTAAAAGAGACAAATACAATGGAATAAACCGAATCGAAGAGAAAGATTGAATCTTGAAGGGGGAGACGTGAAAAGGATGGAGTCTCCGTTAGAGTGAGAATAGGAAGAGTGTGTTGAAGTGCAACGTTAGAGTGAGAATCAAAGAGAGAGTCTCTGTTAGAGTGAGAGTAACTGAGCGAGAGTGAGGAAAGCTCTAGTTAGGTCAGATTTTAGGTTTTAAGTGGTCAAAAACATGTTTCTGAAACTTAGTTTTTAAAAATGTTGATTAGAAATCGAGTTTTAGAAACTCAAGTTTGTAAGATATCCATGTGGAAAGCTTTGTCCAAGTCAGTATATGGAAAAACCCCAAAATCGAGTATAAAAAACTTGATTTTTAGTCTGATATCGAGTTTTAGAAACTCGAGATGTTAGTACTTTCAATGTTAGTACTTTCAAAACCGGGCAACTAACAAAATTCTTAGCATAGTAAGGTTATTTGGAAAGGGTGTTCAATTAAGGAGTCTTACTTCCACATTGTGTTCCAGGTTTGAGTGGCCCACCGCAATTGTGAACAACGTAAACAAAATCGTCCATGTTGTAAATTTTTTCAATATCGTTGGAAATACCCTTGCATATGCATGGAACTGTAAGTTTATTCACTGCTTGGCAACAAAAACTGAAGGATCTGGGCCTGCCCTTACCTTGCACACATCTAGTCAAGAAACTTGAGGTATCAATAGCTAGACATTCCCTTGCATATACCTCACGAATATTGATATCCCACAAGACAATGATGGTTAAGACTGTCAAGGTCAAGCATTGAATGGTTGGAGTTGCCATCTCTGTCTCTCTTTATCTCTAATTTTTGGTGCTGGTTTAAGAAATACTATGATAGAGTGGTATATATTTGGGCGAACACATCGCGTGAATGAATTTAAGGGCTAGCAACAAATTTTGTTGCAGTGTGTTTGGATGCAATGCATTGCAAAATTATGGCAATACATTATATATTTCAGAATATATAGAAGTCTGGAATCTTTCCCTTCCAAATAAAGGAAAATAAAAATTTAATATAGATGAAGCTCAAGTTTGACCGGGGAGTTATTGGTGGAAAAAAGAGTAATATCATTGCAACAAACTATTTCACAACATTTTTACAAATTGTTGATATGACAAGTTTCTTATTGGTTTTCATCTTAGTTCACTATTAACATCTCTTTTTTATTTACCAATAACTATTCATCACATTAGCAGTTTATAAATTTTTTTTTGTAAAAATGTTTGTCTCTAGCATTATTCAGGAAAAAAATGTAATTCAACTATAAATTAAAATTAATAACAACTTACTACCTATGACTTATTACAAAGGGAAATGCTAATTAGTGTCCTTAGGGCATTGGTTTAGGAACTAATTTTAGAACTATTTTATTGGAAGGATGATAAAATAATAAATTTTTTTAACAACTTTTTATATTTTCTATGAAAGTGGTGTCAAAACTTTCTTATTATGATTTATTAACAATTATTTTAAGGGCATCAGTTAATATGACCCTATTATGTGAAAGTGTTGTGAAAATGTTGCGAACATGACACTTCTCTTTTATTTGCAGAGTTTAGGTAAGTGGTGTTCTTAGGAGAATTCTTTATAAAACAATTTAGGAAAGTTTTGACCCAACTTTCATAGAAAGTATAAAGAGTAATGCTACAGTCACACACTATTTTAACATCATTTTTACAAACAATTGTTGTGACCAACTTCTTATTGGTTCTCATTTGAATCTACCAATAATGTCGTTTTTTTATTTACCAATAACTACTCACTACATCAGCAGTATATAAAAAAATTTTGTAAAAAAGTTTGTATTTCTATAATTTTCCAAGTATAAAAAACCATAAAAAAAAATTGATTTTTTTTTAAATATTTTCCCATAAAAAGTTTTTAAAAATATTTCCAAAACTAAAAACCTTATAGCATCCATTAAATTTTCCCTTACTTGTAAAACAAGGTCACATGGATCGTGTAATTAATGTTGTCAAATTTTTGTATGAATATTTTTTTTTTTTTTGAAAAACATTTTTATATGATTGATGATAATATATATAGACATTTTTATTTGGGATAATTCCATAAAGGGGATATAAATAGGCGGCTTCCATAAAAACACTAAAAGACGCCAAATGAGTTGCAAAGCTCTTGGTGAATCTATAATAGATTATTATTTTAACTATGTGTTGAATAGATTAATGCTTGGAATCTTATGGATAAACTTTGAAGTCCTTTATTTTTGAATTAATCCGAAGGCAAAACCCAATTTGGTTGCCAGGAGTAGTATAATTAAGTGACTACTATATATTATCTCTTTTATGCGTCAAACATATTTCAAAAAGCTATAAACTTTGTTCCCCATGCAATAATTTGTTCTTCATGAAATATTGTACATATGGGTATTTATATATTTCTATCATTTAATATATAAAAAAAAAAAAGTGTAGTTAATGTAACAAGTGTGTAACAAATGTGTATAGTAGAGCTTAAATTTGAATTTATTGTTAATGACTTTTGGGCTAAATGTTATTTCTTAGTGTTTCAATAGAGACATCCATGGTTTTGTATTCTTCTCTTCACTTCAAATGTATTCAAATATATATGACGGGACTGATGAAACAAACACTGACGATAAAAGCATCATTGACGAGAAATCACAACAGACGAGGTAATCGGTGAAGACGAGGATAAAATGTGCAAGAGCAGGCGAAAGCGGTGGGAATATTTAGTATCGTCAATAAATTATCCAGGCTGGATGAAATAGCTGCATAGCCCGTTGGGGACGAATTAAAGCCTCGCCAACAAGCAGAAGGCGTTACTTAAAGTGGTATTAAAACCACAATGACTGCCACAACGGCTAGGAGGCCAAAGGAGCACATATATAAACCCTCCAAAAACACCAGTCGAGGGTAAGAAAACATACCATAACACACTCATTCTTTATCATTGTCTTTCTAAGTGAGATTCCCAGAAACTAACTTAAACATTGGAGGTGTTTTGGCAGGCACCACACCGGTGACCACATTTGTAGGTCTAACTGCCATCTTCTTGACTGCTGGAAAGGCGAGATATAGGTTTGGTTCCATCTAGACTCATCCTTTATCGACTGACGAGTTCTTGTTTCATCAATATATATATATATATATAAACAGTAGTCGCTAACTCGTGTGATGCACGGTAAAATCACTGATAATGAAACATAAAGAAACATTGGGTTGTTTTCTTAATGTATCTTAGCATCCAAATGTGATATATAACCTCTAAGCTATACAGAAACAAAAGAAGATAAGATTAGATGATTATAAGGAATCAAAGTATATATTGAGGCCCTTTATCTAACACCTAGCATATATAATCATTTGTTGTTACATTTGATCAAGATAAATAGCCAGTTGTTCTTCCTAACATAATCATTTTGGAAGAAAAAAAAAAAAATAGAAAACTCAAAGCATGACAAAGATGCAATGGAAGAATTATGCATTAGCATTGTTAAAAGCATATAATATGTGTAGCAATTAAGTATTTGAATTAATAATAAAATGAAGTGTATTTATCTAACACCTAGCATATATAATTATTTGTTGTTACATTTGATCAAGATAAATAGCCAGTTGTTCTTCCTAACATAATCATTTTGGAAGAAAAAAAAAAAAAAAATAGAAAACTCAAAGCATGACAAAGATGCAATGGAAGAATTATGCATTAGCATTGTTAAAAGCATATAATATGTGCAACAATTAAGTATTTGAATTAATAATAAAATGAAGTATATTTTTCTAAATATTATCTAAAGCATATATTGCAGCCCTTAAATTGTAGTACAACATTGAGCAATAATGAATCCTCCACTATAAACATGCATTAGGTAAGACTGAGTAATAAATACATAAGCAAAAATACTTTAAAAAGAAAAGTAAGTTCCATTTGCTATAGATTACTTTGAAAATACATATTATACCACATTCATTGTTCATCAAGCAAATGTGGCTCAGAATTTATTTGAAGCGCATAAATTCTAACTGAAATCTTAAACTACTGTAATCAATTATTTTCATAAAATTACACCTCAATATAGATTCAACCTATCCAACAATGAGACAGCATTGATCTCATTTAAAAATTCTCTTGTGACCAACAAATCCAATTGTGTATGAATGTATACATATGAAGTCATTGATTTTCACTCAATTACAACTTAATATAGATTCACCCTTTACAAAGTAACACAACGTTGTTAATTTAATAATTTCTCTTCTTACCATTAAATTCAATTGTGTGAATCTATACATCCAAAGTTATGAATCATCATAAGAGCAACTAAGTTCTAGATGTTAATTATGAGGAATGTGCATCTTACATATTAAAAACAATGAAATTAAAATTCACTTAAAATACCAAAAACAAAAGTAAGAAAGAAGTGTACAATCAAAGCCATTTAAACCTCACAACCATTAGTAAGTAGTTAATGCTTCCATAGCCCAAATCCAAACACCCAAAAACAGAAGCAAATATGAAAAGTATATACCAGCATAAATCTGACATAATAAGCCATCTGCTACATTTGGTTGAGTGATTGTATACCATGAAGGAAACAACCACATAAAGAAAAATAATACATAGGACTCAAATTCAATTCATCTCCTTTTTGTCCATTTTCAAAGCAGCCAAACAGAAATTGAAGCTGCAAATTTTCATAGAATCTTGCATTTGTAACCAAAAATCACAAGATTGAGAAGATAAACCACAAATCAAAAGATTTAACATGAGTCAGATAATCATGTAGGTTACCAATCTTTTGAAAGATTTAAATTTTAACACCAAAATAAACCCAAAAAAGAAAAAAAGGAAACCAAAATCTCAGATATTAGAACTTCCGAAGGGCCAAAAAAATTTAATAATCAAACTAAAAAATTATTAAAACTAAGCAAAAAAAATTTATGACTGCAAAACATAGGGAAAAAAGAGATAAGAGTGGCTACCCTTAGATTGCAAATCAGCCAATCAGATTCAAACATTAAAGAGTGACATGTTCCACAGGAAAGAAGTCCATGTTTGCACCAGGAGACATAATAGTAGCATGAGCTGATAATGAGAATGCACTCACCCTGCATAAGAGTGTATAGAGCAATATATACTGTTAGATAGATTGCCAAAACCGGGAACAATGACTAAAAAAAATGTTAAAATATAAATTGAACATATTCAATGCTAAACAATGCTTGAAACTGCCCTAGTTTGCAATTTAACATAAACAATGCTTGGGACTCACTTTATAGTTAAGAAATCATTGGTGAATTTAGTGAAGTTTAGATACAAAATAACTTTAGGAAAGAATAGAAAACTATAAGATTTCTTCCTTATAATTCCTAAGTGATGGAAAGTTTTGTCCAGGCATTTCCTCGAACACTTATAGGGAGCTGATAACATAAACCTCCAATGTAAATCTTCAACATTTAAAAAAGGGAAAAAATGGTTAGTTTCAAATTTAGAAGTTTAAAGACAGTTTCTTCAAAAGACAAAATTATAATAAGCACGGAGTTTTGTATACAACCATTAGCACTAAAGTTGGCTGCCCAAAACACCTGGAGTTTGGGCATGGAGTTTTATAAGCATGGAGTTTTCACTCAATTTTCAACAAAGTAGGACATAATGTGATCCTTTCTGTGCTTACAACAAAGTAGCACAAAATGCAAAGAAATTGAATCTAATTTTCAGATTAACCTTGGATTTTGAATAATCAAATGCAGTTTTTCAAAATATTTTCTGACCTTTTCATCAAGGGGATACAACGGAGATAACCTTCTCCCTTCTCACTATCTCTCTTCTAAAGCAAGATTTAGGGGTTTAGACTTGAAGTTGTATATGCACAATAAAATAATACCTCTACCAATTGCTTTTATGGGATGCCGGCCTGAACTTACTTTGATGGTAGTAGCGCCTAGATTTATCATTCTCTCTCTCTCTCCCTATGCCTTACCCTTATGTATGTTTTCTTTTGGTTTTGGTAGTTTCTTTGTCTTAATATACATTTTGGGGGAAACAGTGTTAAATACTGAAACTTATATTGGCAAAACCTAAAGTCACATTTGTTTGGTGTTGCTTAAAGTAAATGTGGCATAAATTTATGCAGCCAAGTGGCGCAATGAGTTCTCACGCTGCTGCTAATCCCAGTTTTTAAATAGTTTTGATTTCATTGATTTGATTACTATTAAAAAGTTTTTCAATTCTTTCTTTTGTTTTGCTTTCATTGTTTCAATTTTTTTTTCCTTTCATTCCCCTGTATTCGGTATGCTAGAACTGCAAAGGAGTATACTTTTGTGTAATATATTTGCTTATCAATATTACTTGATTAGTTGATTAGTTGACATGTTTTCTGGATTTGGCACGTAGTGTTTTTTTTTTTTTTTTTTTACCTTTCATTCCTCTGTATTCGGTATGCTGGAACAGAGTTGTTCATGTCTTGAACAATGAGGAAGAAATACAGTACAAAAGAATGGGTGTGTCGGGCTTTTTAAGAAGGAAAATTACAAGACATCAACATTATGAGAAACAAATTAAAACACAAAGTCCTATAAAAAAGATAAAACAAAAATAAAACACAAAGTTACGAAAAGAAAATAAGCTAAGAAACAATTGAACGAGAGATATCTCATGCCCCTTATATCATTTTTGGGACAATTCAAAGCCTGGAGTTGGAACTTGAAAAAGGGGGCAAACCCCCACCACACAAAAGTTACAGAGAAAACTCAACTTTCAATTGTTCTTGATTGTTCTATTCTCTGTATTTTTTTTTAATACAAAATTTAGAAGCTGCTAAAAAGCACACTTGGTATATTATATTACAAACAATTCATATCCGATGAAATTTAGGTGCTTGAGAGTAATATAGGATTTTGTGTTGCACAAGAGCCTTTTAGCTCAGTGACATCGATTAGATAGGTTGGAGTTTTCCTCATTCACTTAGAAACAAAAAGGTTGGACTTTTTCAATTCTTTCTTTTGTTTTGCTCTCTGTTTCAATTGCTCCTTTTCTTTCAATTTATGCAGCCAAGTGGCGCAATGAGGAGTGGTCAACAAAAGTCAAACATTTCGACTATTAATTATTATTAGTCACTAACCAGTGCGATGCACGGTATAGTTAGCAAAATTTATATATGTTTACTTTCAATGGTACAATTAGTTATAAACACATTTGATTCAAAAAAGGATAAAGATAAATTAAAAAGGCTACTCAATTTTAACTTTCATCTCAAATGTAATTTAAGAATAAACTTTTTAATAAGACAAAATAAAATTTTACATATCTTGAGAAAAAACCATAATGTTTTGTTTTTATAAGCTAAACAAAAGCACACGACTCGTACAATGTCCTTCATTAGTCGTCATTTCATAATGTGTTAAGATCAATAATTATGTTAGAGGATCAATTTCTTCGACAACCTGATGGAACCCAAGTGTCACTTGAAATACTACAAAGTAGTAGGTTCAACCCAGAGATCTCAGGATTGTATTGGGGCACTTGATGGAACACATGAGGATGCACCAAGATATCGGGGTAGGAAGGGTTACACAACACAAAATGTGTTGGCGGCATGCTCATTTGATTTAAAATTCACATACGTATTACCAGGTTGGGAAGGAACTGCTTCAGATTCAAGAATAATAAAGAGTGCTTTATATGTTTCTACCATGCTATTCATTTCCACAAACAATTGATAGATATAAAAGAAAACATGACAAAGAGACTTAGGCAAGCTAAACATCAAATTTCAGAAGGAATCATACATGATCCACATATACATCTTCACACACAATAAATGCCTCTTCTCCACCAAGCTCAAGCCTAATAGGTATAGGTGTCTTGGAATCATCTATCATTATCTTTCAAAATAGCAAGCATAAACTGCAAAGGAGAAACTCTAGGTATGCTGCATCGACCACTATTGTTTGTCTCAAAATGAAGTTTCTTTGGAGAACTTTGAAGTGGAAGATGATCAAAGTTCACCTCATTAGTTGCACAAAGAAAAGACGGCTGGCAGATGATGCATTTCCCTTAGTTCACGTATTGTTTATTTTCTGTCAAGACTCATTACTAGAGTTTTTTTTTTTTAAAGATATTTGTTTGCATTTTTAGACAATATTTATTTTGTTGAGAATAAATATGTGATGCGTGAATTGGCATGGGCTAAAGATTCTCGGGTGTCATTTAAAATTCAATACATAGGTTGGCAAAGTGCTTTTCAAAGTCAAAATTCATCTTTGGTTGCCCAATCATCCTTTCAAAATAGCAGCAACATAGAAATATAATAACTTTTATGTAGCTACAGTAAAATAAACTAGAATTATTTTAGTTTTATAGCAGGAAATTGATATGTTAATAGTTCTATCACCTATAGTCTTAGAGGGATGTTGCTCAGTATAAGAAATTGGGAGATGGAGATGTATTAAATTATCTCCATTCAAAGCATATCTCTGGGTTTGTCCTCAGTGCCATACATTTCCATCACGTATTGTTGTGTCAAGCATGCTAACACAGTGAAGAAACAGCCACCAATGCAGGTGCACTCACCAATCATAAAAGTTGGAAGATGCCAAAATGTGACTATGTAGAAGATACCATTGCCATATCATATTTCATAGAAATGTGATAATTAGTTACAAAATAGAAGATTAGCCTAACAACAACAATTATAAAGTTCTTGTAAGAAACCTAAGTTTCAGCAAGAATTTTGGGAACTTAATAAATAACATACATGATCCACATATAATCTTTCACACATTATAAATATCTCTTTATTTAACTCTTTCTTGCTCCTTCCACCAAGCTGAAGATTCCCTTTTTCGTCCTGTTCAACTTCAATTCCATTACTCTCCCATTCAATCTCAGAAGCACTACCTAAACTACAATCCTTTAACTCCTAACACCCATCACAAATTGGCAACAAAATTCATTCCCATGCTTCAAGTTCATAATTTCTGTAAATGACATGAAATGTTAAAAACTATCACAAGTTTCACTATCACAACTGAAACCTTCATGACTGGCTCTTTTATATGCTTACAATTAATCATTAAATAGGAAGATAAACACTTGATAGATCTCATTTACCTACTTTGCCCAAGTGCTTCAACATCTTCCAAATAACTTTTTTTTTTATTTAATTTTATATTATTATTATATGGTTACTTCTTCTAAATAACCTCTGACATGGGTGTGATGATTTAAAAAAAAAATTGAACTAGATTTTTTTTCGCTTGATTAATTACCTCGATCCTATCTATGCCTATAACCATGAGATTTTGGAAACCTGACAGAGCCAAGTCAATTAGCAGTTCACAGCCCATTCCACTTGCCCCTACTTCCAACACTTGATAGATTTCATTCACCTACTTTGCCCAAGTGCTTCAACATCTTCCAAATAACATTTTGTTAGGTTCTAAGACCTTTAGGTTTAAATGTATTAGAACACTATTTTGTAATGTTGGCAAACTAAGATCAAAACGTTTTTAGTCTTGTTTAGACGTGCTCAAAGTATGTGTCTTATATGTAAAGTTGGAATTGAGTTGCTGCAGAATTTACTATGCAATTTTGCCTGGCTCGATCGATCAAGAATTAGACTCGACTGATCGAAGCTCGAACAGATTGTTTTTCTACAGAATTTTCCAACTCAGCCCAAGCCCATTTTGTGTGTAGGGTTTTATGTTTTGCCCTAGGTATAAAAGGGAAAACCCTAGCCACATTTTATTGATGATCTTTATGCTGTGTGTGTAAATCTTTTGTGAGATCTAGAGGTGTTTGCCTTCACATACACTTAGGCTTATCAAGGATCTAGATTGATGTCAAGAAGTTAATGATCGTTTTAGTTGCAGATTCAAGAGCTTAAAGATATACCAGCAGGAGTGTTTGTGCTTGCTGGGAATCCAAGAAAGAAGTAGTCTGTGGACTCAGAGCTGTCACGTGGTCGTGGTAGTAAGTTTCCTACTCAAGGTAGCAATAGGATGTTAGTAGTCTAAGTCACTATTGTGTAAACTTCAATTATTTCATAGTGGATTCAGTTTTACCTTGGGGTGTTTGCTTTCACATACACTTAGGGTTATCAAGGATCTAGATTGATGTCAAGAACTTGATGATCTTTTTAGTTGCAGATTCAAGAGCTTAAAGATATACAAGCAGGAGTGCTTGTGCTTGCTGGGAATCCAAGAAAGAAGTAGTCTGTGGACTCGGAGCTGTCACATGGTCGTGGTAGTAAGTTTCCTACTCGAGGTAGCAATAGGATGTTAGTGGTCTAAGTCACTATTGTGTAAACTTCAATTATTTCATAGTGGATTCAGTTTTACCTTGAGGATAGTTAGGTTAAATCCTCTCTAGGTTTTTTACCAGCTTGGTTTTCCTAGGTCATCATATCATGGTGTTCTTTATATATTTTCGCTGCTTTGCATGATATGACATATTTGTGTTAACCTAGATCTCCTTAATTTATCTAAGTTAATCACTTGGCTAAATAACTAGGTTAATCTGGTCGTGTTTAAGGGGTCAAAAATCGAACAAGCGATATCAGAGCGGGTTAGCTCTAATGTTTAGATTTTTTGATCTAAGAGTTGATCCTTGATCCTTGTTATTATGGATAATTTGAAGTGTCTTACTGTTTTTGATTGTGATGATTTGAAAAAAAAGGACACTGTTGCTTCTATTGATCTAGAACTCTTCATAAGGAATTATTGAAAACTATGAGAATTGCTAGGAAATTTAAAGAAGAGTAAAAGTTGGCAAATCTTGAAAAAGAGGAATTGGTTGTTAGATTAGATGAATCTAATGAAAAGAATGAATTTTTGAGAATTAAATTTCCTCTCAAGATGAGAAGATGAAAAGCTTGGAACAAGAGTTAGTTGAGTCTAAAGCTAAAATTGAAAATTTGACTAGTACCAAGTTTGTTGTTGATAATAGAAGTGTTTTTGTTTCTCTTAAGCCTAAAACTGAGAAAGTTTATATCCCTCCATTTAAGAGGAATAATAAAGAAAAGGCTTATTTTGTTAGGTTAGACAAAGGTAAAAGTTCTGATGTAGACGCTGAAGTTTTTGCACCTAAGTCTAAACCTACTGTTAGAAAGCATAACAAATCTGTTTTTGTGCCTACTTGTCACCTTTGTGGTATTGTTGATCATATTAGACCAAATTGTTCTCTATTGAGGCAAAAACCAAAATCTGAGACTAGATTTGCTGTTAGGAATACTAATATTCCTAAATTTATTTCTGTTTGTGACTTTTGTGGTGTTTTTGGTCACATACATCCTAATTGTCATAAATTGAAATTTAAGCATTCTGTATTTCAATCTAGGATATGTGATGATATTTCTCCTTCCATAAGTCCAAATAAATTGTTTCATATGCTTTTGAAAAATTTAAGCTTGTTGGTTTGTGAAAGGAATTTGTAGGATTTCAGCATTTCTCAGAAGATTGGTGTAATCCCTCAAATACACTCTGTTTCACATGGATTTTCACCTACAAAGCCGAAGACTCATGCTATATGGGTGAGAAAAGATTCTCTAAGGTGAGTGTTGTTTACTTGTCCTTGATTTAATTCTTTCAATTAATTATGGAAATGTTTTCTTTTAGTTTTTGGCTGTTTTATTTTCTAGGGTTGTTTTGTTTAAAAAAAAAAAATTCCAAAAACATTGAAAAATTTCAAAAAGACAAAAATACTTTATTTTGTGTCTTGTTTTACTTGTTTTGAGGATTTCATGAATTATGATATCTCTCTCTTGATTTAGAACATGCTTTTACTTGATAAAGTTAAGAATTTGGAATATGATTTATCTGTTGCTAGAGAACAAACTAATAGGTCTGCTTGTTCCGAACTTGATCATATGCTGAGTGTTCAAAAGTCTCCTTTAGACAAAACAGGGTTAGGTTTTGTAGAAAGCATCTCTGTTTCTGAAACACACTCCATAAACTTTAAACCCAAAAAGATTGAAGAGGAAAATTGATAAGAAAGAGTACTACCGTGTGGGAGTACCTTGTTTGCTGATTAAGTCCATGAAATAGAAGAAAAATAATTGCACCCACAAAATTTGAATGAAAAATAGAGACCTAGATATTATAAACTAAAGAAAATAAAGATTACTTTAAGAAAGTGAGTGAATTTGAAGGAAAATTTAAAAGCAGCATTGCCATCACATAATAACCTAGTATATGCTTTAAAGAGCCTTCATGGCCTTCTACTTTGGTCTATCATCATGTAATTCTTAAATTTTATAGAGGCTATTTTAGACTTAAAGATTCTATTTGTGGAACTATGAGATGATAACCTACCCTAATAAATAAAAATCGAATTGGTAAAGCAAATAATACCTTCAAAGATTTTTTTTTTTTATATGTAAGAAAGTAATATTATTAATAGAAAAGAAGAAAAGATACACAACATTCATGATAGTGAACAAAGAACAACAAAGAAACAAAAAGAAATAAAGGAATAAAAAAAAAAAATAAAAAAAAAAAAACCTGTTCTAAGAGAAAAGAAATACCTTCATAAATTTCATCTCATCCAATGCAGCAATTATGTCCATTTCTCTTTTCAAATCCAAGGTTT
Source organism: Castanopsis chinensis (assembly GCA_032878915.1). Taxonomy (NCBI): domain Eukaryota; kingdom Viridiplantae; phylum Streptophyta; class Magnoliopsida; order Fagales; family Fagaceae; genus Castanopsis; species Castanopsis chinensis. The sequence continues at coordinate 16,645,942 of JAVQMG010000125.1, read as the reverse complement.
TGTTCTCTAAAGATTTAATTGCATATTTAATCTCTCCAAATTCTCTTTTATGGTTATTATCTTTGCTGCCTACTAAATTAAAAGAATAATAAAAATATTTAGTCAAAAAGCATGTTATATGTACAAAAATTGGCTAGACTTTTTATTTTTTATTTATTTTATTTTACCTCATCCTCTTCACACCAAAGGTTCAAAATTTCTGGTAGCAACTCAACATCATAGTTGAAATTTTGTGGGTAAGTTTTGATGGTGAGCTCCACAAAGTGTCTGTTACATTTGAAGTAGGATCAAAACCTTCGAATGGCCAAACAATTGTCACCGATAACATCTGCTTATGGGGGAGCATTCAAATCCAAGGTTTTTTTTTTTCTCTCTAAAGATTTAATTGCATCTTCAATCTCTCTAACTTCTCTTTTATGGTTATTATCTCTGCTGCCTACTGAATTAAAAGAATAATCAAAATATTGAGTCAAAAACCATGTTATATGTTCAAAGAATGGCTAGACTTTTATTTTTATTTATTTTATTTTACCTCATCCTCTTCACACCAAAGGTTCAAAATTTCTAGTAGCAACTCAACAACATAGTTGAAATTTTGTGCGTAAGTTTTAAGGGTAAGCTCCACAAGGTATTATTTACATTTGAAGTAGGATCAAAACCTTCGAATGCCCAAAAAATTGTCATGAATAACATCTACTTGTGGGGAGCATCATGTTTGTTTCAACCCTCAAAAGACTTAGGGTTGAAGATAGGTGAGTAGTATTTGTTTAGTACCTTCCTTTCTCCCATCCTTCAACTATTAAAACCAAGAAAATTTTCAAATTTCAACACCTAATTGTAATGTGTAAGATGCAAATAAACATTAATCATAAGAAACAATTTGTCAGCAATCTTCACCATTTGATCAAACAAAACATATCCACTCAGCTTATTTTTACCATTCAATGTTTGACACCAAATACCCCATTTTTTTATTTGTGAGGAAGAAAAGAAAAGTTTAATATTGATACATGTTATGATTTCTTAGAATGAACCAGCAATTATAAACAATTGCATGATAACAAAGTCAACATTTGGTACATGTTTACTGTTTAGTCATATAATATGCAAAAGAATAAAAAATTGAAAGTCATACATTGTAAGTTTTGCATATCTCCTCTTAGATTCATTATGTCTATTTTGGTTGTCATTAAAGTTATAAAATATGCAGATTGAAGTAGCATTGCATCTTCTTCTCATAGTCATGCTCTAGTTCCTCCCAACACATAGATACATAATAATTAAATAACATAAAAAATGCCAACATTGAGAGCAAATCAAGACACAAGTAAGAGCCCAAATTTTTTTTGAAGAACCTACAATTATTTGCACAAAAGCTACCCTTTAAAAAAATTCCTATACCACCAACATCAATATTTTGCAAAAAATGAACAGTCCAATATACTTTAACCATATAGCATGTGGTGTATTCTATCTACTCACACTCTAGGAAGCACGGGTGCGGCATTTGGGCCGCCGCACCTGTGTCTGACACGGCAGGATGCGAGGACTCACAGGCGACACCGTTGTCTGCAAGTCCGTGCCACGTTCGCCTTTAAAATAATATTATTTTCGGTGCGATACGCGCTGATTCATGCCGATACGGTGCCAATTTGGGCCGACGTGCACGAAATCGGGCCGATTTAGCCCGAATCGGCCGACGCAGCCGAAATTCAAAAAACAAAAAACAAAAGGTGCAAAACGCACCGTTTAACTCGGCTGAAAAAGAAAAAAAAAAAAATTGCAGATGCGCCGTTTGGAAAAAAATCAAAACCCTATTACCGTATAACCTCTCATTTCTCTTCAGAGCTTCCTTCACTCAGCCCTCTCCCTCTTCATATTTGCGCCTCTCTGCCTCTCTCCCACTCTCTGCCTTCACTCTTCAGCTCTTGCTGTGCCTGGCTCTCTCCCACTCTCTGTTGTCTCCCCTGCTCTCCACTCATTCTCACTCTGCCTGTCTGCCGTCTCCCCTGCTCTCCGTCTCACTCTCACCCTCTGTCTCCCTGCTCTCCGTCTCCCCTCAGGTATCAATGCTCTCACACTCACACTCTTAGTTAATAGTTGATTTTTTATTTAGTTATTATTTCTCATTGTGATTGTGTTGTGAATCTGTGGTGATCTGAATAAAAATATAATGGAATGTTTATACAATGGAGTTGTTATATAATGGAATGTTTATATAATGGAATGCTTATATAATGGAGTGTTTATATAATGGAATGTTTATATAATGGAGTTGTATTCTAGTTATTATCTACTATTGCTCTTAAATTTGGTATATGTTTATATAATGTGAAAAAGTATGCTTAGCAATATATTAAAAATATAAATAAAAATATTTTTAATAATTTTTTAATCGCCACACCCCGCCACACCCCGCCGCGCCCGCACCCTACTTTTTCAAAAATTGTCGAGTCCCACACCCGCACCCACACCCGCACCCGAATCTCGAAACGCATCCATGCTTCATAGCTCACACTTGACACTGCTAATAAATTCTTTATGAAATCTAATTGTGATAGCCAACACTACAGTAGAATCTTATAAGTTATAGAAAACAGGGATTTTTTTCCTAGTAATAGGTAATTAAGACGTGAAAACTTGTGTTGATGAAATTCAATATCTCTCTCTATTTTTCCCCCCACAAACTACAAATACTTCCTTTTAAACAAATAATGCATATAAAACAAAAAATTAATCTAAGCCATCATTCAACTTTTATATTTGATAATTAGAATCATAATTATGTTATCACATAGCCAAATTTTTTTTTTTTTTAATAAAAAAAAAATTGATTATAGATTATACCTTCGCAATTTGTTGAACACTTTAAGCGTAATGGGGTTGCCTCTGTTTTTTTTCATGTGATCAAGAACTATTATAGCCTATTGGATTCCATTATTTATTTCAAGCATTCCACAATTAAAAATATATCTTTTAAAGAAAAAAAAAAAACAGAATAAAGAGTCTCTAAAAATTAGAAGAAAAGAAACAGAGATAGACCTAGTGAGGCCAACCAAATAAAGTGTGAGATTAATGAAAATTAAGGTTTACAGTTTTTTGACCATTGATAAAAGCCAATCCTAAATCAAACCCTAATTAAAATTGAATCTAACCCAATTGGGTAAAGCAAACCAACCAACTAAAATACCCAAATTTGAATTCTATTAAAAGCCTAATTTTAAATAACCAAGAATAAAATACAAAAACCTGAAGACATTGGGGGGTCTGACGATCGTCGATGATGGTGGGTGAGTTCTCCGTTCAGTTGTTCTTGTGTCAGGCTATTACGGGCAGACAAAATAGTATGTGACCCATTGTTGCTCATTGAAATTGAAGAAATGCGTGCTATAATTAAACAAAGTGCTCCCACTTTAGAGATTGAAGATTGTACTGCGCTTGATGAAGAAGAGGTTTGCATATTGAAAAAGTAAAACTGAATTTCTTCTTCTTCTTCTTTTTTCATAAGTGAAAAAGGAAAACCTAACCTAATTTCAAAGAGCCCTAACTCATGCTACATGCCTACATTATACATATGTACAATTCTACAGAAAAAACCCCAACTTGTTCAAACTCACTGGATTATTCAGTATAGAAAAAGAGAACAAAACTCAATCATGGTAGAAACAACAAAAATATGATGAAAAAAAAAAATGAAGAGTTAGGGTTTGAACTATTCTAACCATGGTTGAAAGAGACGCTTGAGGCGTAATCTTCGACTTCGAGTTAGGATTGGGCCATGGAGAGAAAGCGGCTAAGGGTAGCAACTAATGCGTCAGTATATTGTGGAGTGAAACAGTGAAGTTGTGTTTGAAAGTGAGTCGAAGTCATTTGAAAGAGAGAGGGAAAGAGAGAAGCATATAGGAAAAAAGAGATTGGAAAGAGGTATTTTTTATTTTCCCATGGGAAGGAATATAAAAGGTGTAAAATTTGTAATTACCTAGGGCCAAAAGGAGTGTTTGTTTGAAAAGTGAAGATTTCACCTAAACATTTCTCTTGTTCAGCCAAATGAAAAGATATATTGTTCTATGTTTTTAATGGTAGATGTGGCATTAACTTATGTAGCCAAGTAGCGTAATGAGAAGTGGTCAACAAAAAGTCAAACGTTTCGACCATTAGTTATTATATATATATATATATATATATATATGGCTTAATAGGTATAATTTTTTCAAAGCCTTACTTTTTTTTCCTAAGTATATTTTACACAAGTTAAACTTAATTACTTATTATTAAATAAAATAGGTTTTACACATGCTACTTTTAATGGAGTAGTCTATAGTCTATAATCTATTATTTATTTATAATATATATAAAATCGAAGACATTTGACTTTTAGTTGACCTCATATAATATTTTGACAAGACCGCTCCCCTCTCATTAAAAGATCCTCTCATTCTTTTCCATTTTTATTCAAATAATAACCATGTGGCAAATGATAAATTTGAAGGTAAAAAATAATCCACCTCAAAATATACATACAGCAATGTATTTCTCTCTTTCCCAAATCCAACCCTTTTGTTTCTCAAAAAAAGAAACAAAAAAAGAAATCCAACCCTTTCTACAACTTCTTGGGAAAACCCACTGCCCATACCAACACCCTCAAACTGCAAAGAGCAATTAAAATGGTGCTGAAGCTTTTGAGACACCACCAACGAGTCATCCAGAGATGGAATTTTGGTGAATTGGTACAAGGTGTGAGTAAGCCAAAGAAAATGTGTCATTTTCAAAGAGGACTAAGGTGCTTGATTTGGAGACAACAACTTGACAAGAAATCCTTAATATGGTTCTTGAACACAATGAAATCATACAAATTCTTCCAAAAGCATAACTTAAGACTTCCTGCTCTAATACCATGTTAAATTATTAATTCTCCTAAAAATTTAACTTGTTAGTAGATGATAAATTTAATTATTTAAATGCATAATTTCAACAAAGACATGCAAAAAGAACTGGTAAAATAACTGGTTCTATTGAGAAGCTTTGGTCCAAAAAAAATTGTTTCTTTTTAAACAAATATTCAACATTTTTTCTATTGCTAAGTTCTAAACAAATATTCCGCGTTTCTTTTTTTCACATAAAATTGAGAGGAAATTGGAGGATTTTTAATGGAAGGAGAGTCAGACCCAATTTTGACACATAAGTTTTATGTCCTCACAATTTTACACACCAATATTCTTTTTCAACCAATGGCGTCTGCTCTTGATGATAGTTCTTTATCATCAGACTAAGACACCAATCAGTTTTTGGTGTAGATGGGGATTGAATTCCAAATCTCTTATACAACCATCAGAGACTTTACCAGTTGAGGTAACTGGAACCTACACACACCATTATTCTAATGTATGTGTATATTTAATTAAACTTAAATTCTATTCTATATTTAAATTCTCAATTAAATGATAAAATAGATAGTTCAATATACAAACATAATCATAATAAATAACTATTAATGATTATCATAATTATTTATTTAATAGTTTCATATAAAAAAATCATAATAAATACATATAAATAAATATTATAATGATCAAATTTCATATTTAATATTTTAAATACAAAAAAAATCATAATAAATATTTATTAATGTTTATCATAATTATAAAGTTTCATATTTATGGTTTCTCAAAAAAAAAAAAAAAGCTTCGTATTTATGTACAAAATAAAGAAAGTGAATTGTTTTTTTTTTTTATAAGTAAAATCATTTTTTATTGAACTTTTTTATACATTGCACGAGTTATTGAAAAAATAAAAGCGTCATTCTCGAGGCCAAAGTACATGTCCAACCCATAGTCTCTTTTGCAAAGCTCATTGGGTGGTTTTCACTAATATGGAGGGTCTATCACCACTCACCAGGCAGGCTAAGGCTGTAAACAAGTTGAGCTACTTGAGCCTACTTAGAGAGTGACTTTAGAAAGCTGAGCTAATTGAGTAGCCAGCTACTTGTCTCAAGTTTTCATTAATTTTTTTTTTTATAAATAGTTGCTATTTCTTTTTTCTTTTTTTGCTGAATAAAATAATAATTGCTATTAGGTTCTAAAAGGTTAGAACAATTGGCAAATCATGAAAACAAACTTGTCTAGATATAGATCCTAGAGTCTATAGGTTTTATTAGACAATACTCAAGGTGATACAAATCAAGATTCAAGAATATACAAGCTGCAGAAAGAAGAGTTCAGAATCTGCCTGGTTCAATCGATCAAAAGACAAGCTCGACCGATCGAAACATGTATCTGCAGAATTTTAAGTCGGCCCAAACAACAGTTTAAGCCCATTAAGGATTAGGGTTTTAGATCTACTTCTTCTAGTATATAAAGGAAATCTTAAGCACGTTTTTATAAAGCTTTTGAGAGAGAAAAGAGTGTGCCTCTTTTGTAGATCTAGGGTTTTGTACCCAAAAGCTCTCTGAGTCTTTGATAAATTGTGTGTTGAATATTTTATGAGATCTAGAGGTGTTTACTTTCATACACACACTTTGAACTATCAAGATTAAGATTCAAATCAAGAACTTGATGGTTGTTTCAGTTGCTGGATAAAGAACTTTAAAGAAGATCTTAAATCTTTGAGTAGAGTCTCAAAGTCATAAGTAGGTGAACTTGTGGTTGTCGTAGATCAAATAAAAGAAGTAATCTGTGGACTTAAAGCTGACACATGGCCGTGGTAGTAAATTTTCTACTCAAGTTAGCAATAGGATGTTAGTGTTCTAAGTCTTATTATACAAACTTCAATTCTTTCATAGTGGATTTGCTTTTTACCTTAAGGATATCTAAGTTAAATCCTCTCCAAATTTTTTACCGATTTGGTTTTTTTAGATCATCAGATCTATGTGTTCTTTATTTTCTGCTGCTTTACACGATATGATTTTATTGTGTTAAATTAGATTTGAATAATAAACCTAATAATCAACTTGGTTAATTAATTAGGTTAAACAATCTAGTTTTCAGGGATCTAAAACTTAACAAGTGGTATCAGAGCGGGTTAGCTCTTATTTTTAGGTCTCTTGACCTAGAGTTGATCATTGATCCCTATTATCATGGATAATTTTAAGTGTCTTACTGTTTTTGATTGTGATGATTTGAATAAAAAGGACACTAATGTTTCTGTTGATCTTTTTGATGCTGGTGAAACTCTTCATAGGGAATTAACTAAATTTATGAAAATTGCTAAGAAATTCAAAGAGTTAAAATTGGCTAATTTTGAAAAAGAGGAATTGATTGTGAGATTAGATGAATCTAATAAAAAGAATGAATTTTTGAGAAATCAAATTTCCTCTCAAGATGAAAAAATGAAAAGCTTGGAACAAGAGTTAGTTGAGTCTAAAGCTAAACCTGAAAATTTGACTAGTGCCAAGCCTACTGTTGATAATAGAAGTATTTCTGTTTCTCTTAAGCCTAAAGCTGAAAAAGTTTACATTCCTCATTTCAAGAGGAATAATAAAGAAAAGGCTTATTTAGCTAGGTTAGACAAAGGTAAAAGTTTTGATGTTGATGTTGAAGTTTTTAAACCTAAAGTCTAAACCTACTGCTAGTGTGCAAAAGAAATCTGTTTTTATGCCTACCTGTCACCTTTGTGGTGTTGTTGGTCATATTAGACCAAATTGTTCTTTGTTGAGGCAAAAACCAAAATCTAAGACTAAATTTACTGTTAAGAATATTGAAGTTCCTAAATTTGTTTCTGTTTGTCACTTTTATGGTGTCTCTGATCACATTTGTCCTAATTGTCATAAATTAAAATTTAAACATCCTGTATTTCAATCTAGGATATGTGATGATATTTCTTCTGCTATAAGTGCATATAAATTGTTTCATATTCTTTTGAAAAATTTGAGCTTGTTGGCTTGTGAAAGGAATCTGCAGGATTTCAGTTTTTCTCAGAAGATTGGTATAATCCTTCAAGTACACTTTGCTTCTCATGGATTTTCACCTACAAAGTGATATATGGGTGAGAAAAGATTCTCTAAGGTGAGTGTTGTTTACTTGTCCTTGATTTAATTCTTTCAATTAATTGTAGACATGTTTTCTTTTAGTTTTTGGTTGTTTTATTTTCATAGGTTGTTTTGTTTTAAAAAAAAAAATCCAAAAACATTGAAAAATTTCAAAAAGACAAAAATATTTTATTTTGTGTCTAGTTTTATTTTTCTTGAGGATTACATGAATTATGATATCTCTCTCTTGATTTAGAACATGCTTGACATTGTGGAGAAAATTTAATAGTATGTGTTATATAAGTGCTAAGCTATTTATGATTTTGTATGAGTATGTACTAGTTTATACATGTACTTATGGGTTAATTAAGAAATTGATATTTCTTGTTTGTGTACCCTTTATAACTTAGTTTAGCACTATCATGCATAGTTTTGCATTGTTCATTTAGCATAATGTGTACTTTTTGTTTTTGGTCATAAATTTTTTTTAAACCAAAAAGATTTTTATTCGTTTTCTTTTACACATCATGAATTTGTGGTATGTGCAACTAGCAAATTTGTGAGATACTCACAAGGTAATATATAAACAACAAATAAACACACTTTCTACATTATTCATCACATTAGTTTAAAAGTGACTATCACTTAAAGAGTTACATCATATAACTCTCACATCTCCTAGAAAACAAGCTTGCAATCATACAAAATTTTTTTATCAAATTTGATTTTTCTTTTTCTTTTGAAGTATATTTTTCTTTATTTTCTTTTTGCTTCTTTTAATTAATGTATAATGACACTTTAAGAATTTTGCTATGCAAGTGCTATACCTTACTGAGCATGGCTTTTGTAATTTGCACACAAGTGTTCATAATTGGCGAGTAATAGTGGTGAGATGATTATTTATATCTTTCTTCTAAGATTTTTTAGTCCTTACAATCAAAAGTATGTGATTTCAAAATCAAGAGCATGTGTTTAAAAATCATAAACAACCCACACAATATAAGCACTACATAGCACAAATGAGCAAAGTGCAGAAAAATAAAGCTCATCAAAGTTAAACAAGGTACACAGAAATGAAATGTAAATTTCATAGGCCAACCTCAGTTACACATCTTGAAGATGCATAATACAAAAACCTTTCTTTTCTTTTTTTTCTTTTTTTTTTAAACAAAGCAAACCTAGAATGCAATGTACGAATGTTATGCAAATGCAATCCTAACAAAAAATAGTTTTTGGTCACAAGAGATAGAAATAATTAACACACACAAGGACCATAAAGCTCATAGGTGACTAGGGACAGTTGATCTCACTAATCACTTGATGAAGAGATTCAAACTTATTTCTATCAAGAGGTTTGGTAAAAATGTCTGCATTTTGACGTTTAGTAGGAATGTACTCAAGAGTAACAACCTTTCTTTCAACAAGATCCCTAATGAAGTGATATCTAATCTCTATATGTTTAGTATTACAATGTTGTACTAGATTATTAGGGATATCAATAGCACTAAAACTATCACAGTAAACAACCATAGTTTCCTGTAATAGACCATAATCACCTAAAAGTTTCTTCATCCAAATAAGTTGTGAACAACAAATTCCAGCTGCAATATATTCTGGCTCTACAATAGACAGAGAGACAAAATTTTACTTTTTACTCATCCAAGCAATAAGATTGGTTCCCACATAAAAACACCCTCCAGTGGTGCTTTTCCTATCATCAGCATTACCAGCCCAATCAGCATCAAAATACCTAGCAAGAGAGACATTTGACTCTTTATTATAAAACAATCCAAAATCACAAATACCACTAACATATTTGATTATTATTTTAACAACATTAAAATGTGATTCCTTTGGATTAAATTAAAATATAGCACATACAACAACATTGAGAGTTGTATCAGGTCAACTAGTAGTCAAATATAATGAACTACTAATCATACTTCTATATAAAGTGATGCTAATAGACTGCCCTGATGGATCATTCCCTAGTTTTGTGTTTGTGGCCATAGGAGTTTTGGCATGACAAGGTTTCTGGCATATTTTGGTTGATTGATATATATTCTAGTGTCAGTTTGCTTTATTTGAAATCCCAGGAAGTAGGTAAGTTCACCTACTATGCTCATCTCAAACATCTTTTTCATAGCATCTACAAAAGATTTAGCAAGAAAATCATTAGTAGAGCCAAAGAAAATATCATCAACATAAACTTGAGCTACAACAAAGTGATTCTTATCCTTTCAAATGAAGAGAGTAGTCAGCATTTCCACTCTTGAATCCATTCCCTGTGAGATAAGATGTCAGTCTATAATACCAAGCTCAAGGAGCTTGTTTAAGACAATATAATGCTCTTTTCAATTTGTAGACATCATCAGGTCTGTAAGGATCCACAAATCCTTTGGGTTGCTCTACATACACTTCTTCTTGTAACATCGCATTCAAGAAAGCACTTTTAACATCCATTTGATATAACTTGAAATTCATGTGACAAGCAATGGCTAGAAATCTCTAGATAAACTTAAGTCTAGCTACAAGTGCAAATGTCTCATCAAAATCAACTCCTTCCACTTGAGTGTATCCTTGTGCAAGAAGTCTTCATTTGTTTATAATAATAGTTCCATGCTCATCAGACTTATTTTGAAGATCCATTTGGTGCCAATTACATTGACACCATTGGGTCTTGGAACCAATTCCCATACATTATTACGCACAAATTGATGGAGTTCTTCATGCATTGAGTTAATCCAATCTACATCCTATATAGCTTTATCAATTTTCTTAGGTTCCACTTAGGAAAGATGACATGAATGAGTAATAACGTTTAATGCTTTAGATCTCAATCTCATGTTGTCATTCAAACTTCCAAAGATATTTGTGGAAGGATGATTAAGTTTGATCCTGGCAAATGGACCTTTCACCAAAGAAGTTGTTGTACTCTTTTGCCCAATTGCTGTACTAGACTTATCATGTTCCTGTAGATTTTATCTGACCAGGGTTGTTGGTTCTGAAACTGCATCATATAGAATTAATAACTCTTCATCAGTAGACTTTTCAACATACTGCTTAGGAAGAGTATCTTCAACCTCTATAGATCTTTTTTGAACCTGGTGAGCTTCTTCAGTATGTGTTTCAATACATTTTTCATCCTTTATCATCACATTAGCAAATTCCATCATAGTTTTCATTCTAAGATTGTATACCCAGTATGCTCTGCTTGATGTAGAATACCCAAGAAAGAATCCTTTATCACTTTTTGCATCAAATTTCTCCAGATTCTCTCGGTCTCTAAGGATGTAACAATCACTACCAAAAACTCTAAAGTATTTCACTACAGGCTTCTTTCCTCTCTAAAGTTCATATGGAGTCTTCTTTGTATTAGGACGAAAGTACACTCTATTGAAGGTATGACATGCAGTGTTTATAGCTTCTCCCCAAAAAGATTTTGGCATGCTTTTATTATTTAGCATGACTCTAGCCATCTCTTGAATTACTCTATTTTTCCTTTACACAACACCATTTTGCCGAGGTGTCTTGGGTGCAAGAATTTTTGTTTTATTCCTTGATCATTGCAAAAGGATATAAGTTTGGAATTCTCAAATTCTATTCCATGATCACTTTTGATCCAAGCAATTTGGATATTCTTCTCCACTAGCAACTTCTTGTACAGATGAATCATCTTGTCAGCAACTTCCAACTTATCTTTCAGAAGAATTACCCAAGTGTATCTTGTAAAGTCATCAACTACAAAAAAGATGTATTTCATTCCATCTAAGCTTTGAACTCTGGCAAGACCCATAAGATCAATATGCAGTTACTCTAACAGCCTAGATGTCTGAACTTCATTGATTGATGGTTGCCTATCTTTCACTTGTTTGCCAATCTAACATGGTCCACAAATACTTTTCTCTATCTTTTTCAAACCTTGGTAAGCCAAGAACTGCTTCACACTTGGAGATTTTCTCTATTTGTTTGTGACTAGCATGTCCTAACTGATGATGCCATAAATCCACCTAATTAATTTTTACACTATAACACTTATGATTTATACTTAGTGTTATACCATAACAATTATTAGCTGTTCTTATACCAACACATATGCAGTCACCTCCTTCATCAAGAATCTCACATTCACCCTTGGTGAACAACACATTCAGCCCATTGTCACAAATTTGATTGATGCTCAACAAGTTCGCTTTCAATCCATCCATGAACCACACATCTTCAAACACGAGCAGACCTTAAATGTCTATTGTTCCAATACCTCGGATGACTGACTTGCTTCCATCTCCAAAGGTTACACTACCAATCTTTCCTTCAAAAAGAGTCTTGAACAAAGCTTTGTTTCTTGTCATGTGCCTGGAACAACCACTATCCATACACCAAAGACAAGTATAATGTGCCTTTAAGACGATTAAAGTAGTATAACAGACGTAATTATTATAAGATATAGTTATACATAAACATTCAAGGATACGTTTAGCACATTGAAAAAACCATAAAGAACAAGAGCGAAAAGACACAATTCTCATCCTAGTTGCTTTCAAGAAGCACAACAAGAAATCCATGATAGTAGGGGTCAAGGATCAACTCTAGGTAAAGATACCTAAAAACAAGAGCTAACCTGCTTTGAGACCAATTGAGAGTTTATGTTTAGACCCCTTAAATCCGATTGTTTAACCTAATATATTAACCCAGTGATTGCTTAGATTAATTTTTAGATTTAGGTTAAAACAAATAAATCATATCATGCAAAGCTGCGGAAAAGAAAATAACACCATGATATGATTACCTACGAAAACTAATGAAACTAACCCGTTTCAAGGTAAAAACCTAGGGAGGATTTGATCTAGCTATCCTCAAGGTAAACCAAATCACTATAAGAGAATTGAAGTTTTTACAAAATATTTAACCCTAAATCTAATGCTACTTCATATAGTAATTTATTGACGCGACCACGTGCAAGCTCTGAATCCACGGACTCCTTTTCTTCTTAGATTAACAGCAACACAAGCACACCCTTGTTTTTGACTTTGAGATTGTACTCAAAGGTTTTAGATCACATTTTCTTGTTGATCTTGATGTAGCAACTAGTTCTACCAATCCTTGATTGTAGTTTAAGCTCCGTTAGAATCTTGTGTAGTTAAAAGGTACTAAACCTCTCAAATCTCACAAAAGGTAATACACAAGTCTTCTCAAAAGTCTTCAAAACGTAGCTAGGGTTTTCTTTTTATATTGGAGAAGTTTAAGTGAAACCCTAAACGTTGTTGTAGTGCTTGGACTGAAATAACCTTCTACAGAAAACCATATCTGTGATTTTCAATCGATCAGGTCTATTTCTCGATCAGTTGAGAAAGGCAGAACTTGAAATCTCTTTTCTGCTATCAACTGGACTTTGAAATCTTGAAACACACTTTTTTAAGCACACTCTAAACACTTAGATTTGACTTGTTTTGCTCTCGGTCTATTAACACAATACAACCATAATTCTAAACATTTAATCTAAATCTTCATAACAGAAGTTATAAGTTGATGCTGGGTTAATGGTATGAGAGAGGTTAATGGAAAGAGGGAAAGTCGAGTCAACGTTGATCAGCCTGATGGTTTGTCCACAATAAAACATTTTTAGTGGATACATGTTGTGTTATATTGGATTGTATCTTACAATATATCTATTGGGGCTTAACTCTAAGTTAAGCATAAACTAACTCTAAGGCGTAGTATAAGTTAGTCTGTGCAATGTAAGTAGTAAAATAGTATAAGTTGTGCAACGAATACATAAAAGAGCACGTATCCAATCCATATAGAAATGGAAAAAACAAAAAAAAAAAAAAAATTGGCTCATTGATTGGGGCTAAGTATTTTTCATTTCGAGGATTTAATGATCTCTCTAATAGAAGAGAAGAAGAGCAGATTCATCATCATTCATTCCCTTTTTTATTATTTCTACTTAGAATTTTTTATTTGATAATAGTAATAAAGATAATAAAACAACACATAGAATAGATAAAAATTAATGGTTTGAATCATGTATCAACGACCAATATCCATCTAAACATTTATTTATTTATATTATAATGCTGCCTCTCTCTCTCTCTCTCTCATTACCAAATGAAAAGAAATATAAAGAATTGTCAAGAAGATAATGGATTTAGGTATGGATTATATCAATCTCATGAGTAGAAAGAAGAGTTCAAAATTGTAATATGCAATCCTTCTTCAAAGGAAAATGCTAAAGATACTCTAAATTTTATTATATGAGGTTTATAAATCAATATGAAAATAATCATGTTTGATGAATTTCCATGTATTCATGTAATTTGTGGGGTTTTCTTTGTATTGACCTGGTGAGGTGAAGTTGTCAATGTACATGGACTAAAGTTTGCCATTGAAGAATTTCGTTCCTACAAACTTCATTGTAAGAAGTGAACTGAGGGATGGAAATTAAGTTTGAAAAAATATTTAAACCATGAGTTTGATACTCTCTCTTATGACACTTCGGACGAGCGAACTTCAAAGAACCTAAGAAAATTCTGTTACTATTTGTCTGTAGTTCCACCCCCTTAGCCTCATTATATGTGATCCCATTTCCCACAATTTTACACACGTAATTCCCACTTGAAGAGTTAGAGGGAATTCATAAACTCTAGAGTCACCATTCTCCACACCTTATCCCTTTCTCAACTGCCCCAAGGGAGGGAATTAAATCCATTACACACAAATTAATCTTCAAAGTTATTGTGTTGATTGGAACATGTAGGGGCTATAGCTTGGTGTGCATTGTTTGCTTCATAGTTTGGAAGGCTTTGTACGTAAGATGCACTACAACTATTTTCTCTAGTGGATTATTTGGTGTTGTGATACCCGAAAGAGGTATTTCAGCCCAATTTTCTGGTTTTCCTCTTCGTCAACACTTAGGAGTGTTTTGGGTGTGATTAGTTTTATGTTTATCCATGTATGCTAATGTCAATTGGTTAATCACTTAAAACTCTGTGCTTTAAATTATTCAATTTGCTAAAAACCAACATTAGCGGTAAAATTTGGATTCAAAACAACTTGAGTTTGTGCTACAAACTCTGACTCTAAACACCGGTGAAGAGTTCAACAAAATCAAATCCAACCTCTGTTAAAGACTCCCATATAATAATAAATAAACTCCAAGGGAAAATCAATTAATAAGAATAGACACATTCATAGAATAGTTTGAATTATTGCGGACGTGCGCGCGCGCGCACACCCACACACATATATATAAAACCGAAGCATCTGAAACTCTCATAATTTTCCACGTCACCACTATTTTTTTTATTTTTTATTTTAGGTTTTATATCTTATATATTTATTATTACTCTTTAACGTGTAATGATTTTATCAAGTGTTATAATAGTGTAGTTTAAGTAAAAATCTATTAGATATATGTTTCAAGAGCTTGAAAATTCTATTTCAACTAAAATTCTATAACAAAAATTTCAACAAATATAAACCGTGAAGTTTTGCCTCTTTTTCTATAGATTAATATTCTCATTGCCATTGGAGTGTGATTATAGAAAATTCCTTTTACAACACCAATTAAGGTATATATGCACTATTCTGAACATATAATTATAATCTAATCTCTATCGTTTTGATACTTCCCAAACAAAACAATACTTTGGGAACTAAATACTCATATATTTAGTTTTATGGTTGATTTTTTTGGTGACAATTTCCAAATTCAGTTTGTATTCTTTGCATTACGCTTTATTAAAAAAAATGAACTATTAATTGCAATGTACAGATGTTCTTGCTGGGGAATGGCTCTTGGAACCACCCTCATGGCTCATGCTCCCCAAATATGTACTGTACGTGTAACTTGCTTCACAGTCAAGCACTTTTCAATTTGCTATTAAATAGCAAATAAGAATATATATTGTGATCATGAGTAGTTCATTGACTAATTATGGTAAACCAATGTGATACACATTGTCATTGGTACTAAGATTTTTCGTACATCTGCGAATTCAATAAACATGTAATGTAAGTGGAGATTTTTTATTAGGGATAGAAAATACCGCTTGATAATTAGCCACATTGGTAAGGAATATGTGAGCCATCATGTGTATATATATTGGCATGCTGAAAAAAAGAAAAGAAAAAAGACTCGCGTTAGATTAAGAAAAAGAGAGAAAGAGAGATATAGAGTTGATTTCACATGTGTCTGAGATTTTCTTTCTATCTTATTCTTTTGTTATGTTTAGAATTGTTTTTCTTTTGAGTATTTGGGTTAATCTCCGTGTTCATATTAACATTGTTTTCGAGGGTTTGGTTTTTGAGTTAAAATTTATACTAATTATTTTTTTTATTGTACATGGAAGAAAAATCAAAACTGCAACCTATGTATTTCAGCCTAAGGAATGATAAATGTTTATTTGGTATGTTATATATAAATTTGTTACCCAATTTTTTTGCAAGTTCAGATTGATTTTATTTAGAAATATAATTTATTTAATTTAATTTCAGTGGGTTAGCTTATTTGTATGGATAAAAAGTAGTATTTTGCACAATTATAGGTGTTGAACTCATAATAATAATATCATTTGTGAATGGAGATGGTAAAATACATAAAATTTCAGGAAACCATTCTCTCTATATATTACGTTCTTTGTTTTTTTTTTTTTTTTTAATTTATGATATATATGATCAATTTTCATTTTTAGTCATTTAACGCTCTTTTGACTTTCAACTGGTATTTCTTATTCTTTTTTTACATTTAGATGTTTCAAAAGCTATTCTTTCCAAATTTCTCTCATTTGTGTGCGTGACGAGGGTTTGTTTTATTTATTGGCTTAAAAGTGTTCAAAGGAATTTTTTTTATATGATAATTCTACTATAACTATTTAAGCCAGATGACTAAATCAACCTTTACTTAATATTCGGTACATTTATTTGTCTTCACTCTCTAACAAAGTCATTTTATTCATCTGAAGGTTGAGATTATATATAACATTATTGGTGTTGGAGTTATCACTATTGGTCTTTGTATTTTTTTTTTTTTTCTCTTAAGTTGTAACTTTTATAAGTGAAGATTTACAACTTTTGTTCGACTCTTCCGTGGATTGCACGGGTCGGCAACTAGTTTATTTAGTAGCAATGTACTCCATGCTTAATGGTGTAGACTCTAGATTCTAGAAGCATCCTCTCAATTTCCCAGAGGTGGAACCTTATAACCTGCAAAAACTCGATTACTATATTAACAATTTTGTTACATAACATAATAGAATTCTTTACACAAAAAAGAAAAAAAAGAAAAAGAAACATAATAGAATTAAATGAATACAATTATACAACATTATAAATAATAATAAAAAAATATGAAAATGTGAATAATACTTCCAAAATGGAAAATTCTGGGCTGTGGCAACTGGCAAATTGGCATTAAAAAGAACATTATCTAGATTAATTAAATACTTTCAAGGAGTCTTACTTCCACATTGTGTTCCAGCTTTGAGTGACCCGCCGCAATAGTTAACGACATAAACAAAATCGTCCATGTCATAAAGTTTTTCAATCTCCTTGAAAAGACCCTTGCATATGCATGGAACTGTAAGTTCATACACAGTCTGGCAACAAATATCAGAGAATACATATTTGGGCCTGCCCTTACCTTGCACACACCCAATCAAGAAACTTGAGGTGTCAATAGCTTCACGTTCCCTTGCATATACCTCATGAATATTGCTATCCCACAAGAAAATGATGGTAAAGACTGTCAAGGCCAAGCATCGAATGGTTGGAGCTGCCATCTCTGTCTCTCTCTCTTAAAATTTTGGTGCTGGATTAGCAAGTACTATGATAGAGAGGTATATATTTGGGTGAACAACTCTTGTGAATGAATTTAGGGACAAGCAACAAATTTTGTTGAGATGTATTTGGATGTAATGCATCAAATAAATTAAGCCAACACATTAATGGTGTGTTTGGGACCTTGGGTGTTAGGATTTGGACACTTGAATTTGGATTTGACTATTTGAGTAATTAAAATTCAAATGCTTTGTTTGGATAGTTTACAAAGTGTCAATGAATTAAATTTGACAAATCCACTGAGGATTTTTCTTAATTATATTTTACTCAAATTAAACTTAATCACTTATTATTAATTAAAACAGGCCTTACATAGATCCTTCTATTAATTTTATATATAAAACCAAAGATTTTTTTAATTTTGGTTGATCATTATAATATTTTGTCATATAAGTTTTCGTGTCATCATAATTTTACATGTCAATATTCTAATATATATATATATATATATATTTGTAGGGATGAAAGGCTCAGCAATGTATATTTGGTTGTGGGCCTTGTCCAAGGACATTTAATAGTCCAAGGACAGGTGGACATTAGTGAAGACGTACAAATCAATGAGTTATGGAATGATTCTGGTCATGAGGGTTTGGGAAGGTAGTTCAAGGAGAAATGGCTCCCCGACTTAACAGAGTAGAGGTCAGAAGGGTTGACTTGCCACCAAGAGCAACAATTAGGGCCATTATACTGGTAAGGATAAATATTAGGAGGGAATATGACAAAGGAAAGTTAAGAAATATCTAAGAAAAAGTTGCTACCATCGCATTAAATACTCTGTAGCTAACTTTCCGGCCGCATTAATGTGGAGGTGATACATGAATAGTGATATTCAACCTTACAGCAATCTCCAAAGACTTCAGGAATGTGCTGATGAGACAAAGATCAAAGCATGCAACTTGACCTACACGTGGAGGGTGGAGATGAAACAAAATAGGAGAATATAAGGAAGAAAGACCCCAGTACAAGGGTATCATTTGAGAATCTATAAAGAAAAACATTGTAGCACTAAGAATTGTAACTGTAATCAAGTCTAGTAGAAATACATATAAGAACTACTCTCCTCGGACTTTGCCGAGGAAGATTTTCTTTGCAAAAAACTGGTTTATCTTAGTTTTCTTGTCATCTTTAACCCATTGTGATTGTTGTCCAACTTATTAAAGTCTAGTTTCAAGCCCACTCTCTACAAATTCATTGTATTGGGCTTTTTGGACCTTAATCCTTTTATCTTTTGGGCTTAGGATCCAACTCGAGCCCTTACAATTGGCGTCGTCTGTGGGACACTTGAGCTTTAGTGAGATCAACTGTTAAAGACATATTTTATGTAATTAGTTAATCCTTTGACAAAACACACTTTACTTGTAATCGAGTATATCTAAGATGAGTTTAGTACTTCAAGAAACATGTTGTTTAAGTCTAGTATTAAAGCCATGAAGATTGGACTAAGAAAAAAGTGAAGAGAAGTTGTTCATTAAAGCTAGACAGATAACCCATTGTGATTGTTGTCCAACTTATTAAAGTCTAGTTTCAAGCCCACTCTCTATAAATTCATTGTGTTGGGCTTTTTGGACCTTAATCCTTTTATCTTTTGGGCTTAAGATCCAAATCGCGCCCTTACAATTGGCGCCGTCTGTGGGAAACTTGAGCTTTAGTGAGATCAACTGTTAAGGATATATTTTATGTAATTAGTTAATCCTTTAACAAAACACATTTTACTTGTAATTGAGTAGATCTAAGATGAGTTTAGTATTTCAAGAAACATGTTGTTCAAGTCTAGTATTAAAGCTATGAAGATTGGACTAAGAAACAAGTGAAGAGAAGTTGTTCATTAAAGCTGGATAAATAGCTCGACAGCTGTTGACATATAGCTATCTATTGAGGTTTAATGAGTATCGACAACTCTCGATAGATTCTATCTATCGAGGTCTCGATAGCTGTTGACAGAAAGCTATCTATTGAGAATTACGAAATCAAAATTTTTAGATTTTATTTTTGGCCCATGCTAACATGTATGTGTAGGGTTTCTTTTCTTACAACCCTAGACATATATAAGGCTTATTTTATAAGTCGTCATATAAGAAATACAAGTAGAACACATACAAAAGGTGACTGATGCCTTATTCTCTCTGAAAGAAGCTACTGCATCTTTGCGCCTTAGGGTTTTGTAACTAAGTGCTTCTTGATCTTCATTGTTGATGAAGTGAAGAACTGTGCATCTTTTGTTAGTTACATACTGAGATCTGTGCAAAAAGGGTGGCGTTCATATATTGAAGAGTTCAGAAGTTCTGAAGCGGTAGAAGGTTTCTACTGTAAGTTCATCTACGAGAATTGTAGAGTCTAGGGATAAAGGTTTTGTATTAGATCTAAAACTTCTCTTTATTATAGTGGATTGCTTTTTAGGAAGGTTTCCCCCTAAGTTTTTTTACTGTGAAACTAATTTGTTTCATTGGTTTTCTTAGGTCATTATATCTTGTCTTATTTAATTTTTCGTTGTTCATGATTTTGACATGATATTGATGTTTGTTTGTTTTAACAAGTTTTATTCATAATAAATCTAACTAACAACTTAGGTTTAAAACTTGTTAATTCTAACAAGTTGATAGGCCAAAAACGTATTGACCCTTTGTGATGGATTAATTAATTAATTAGTCAAGTTTATTAATTAATCAAATTAACATGCAATGAACATGGTAGCACAAACAAATCACCAAATAACTAAATATGCAGTGGAGAATAAATTGACACGGTGATTTGTTTATGAATGGGGAAAATCCCAACGGGTGATTTTAAGGTCACCACTCTTGAGAATTCACTATTACCACAACAAGCAATTACAAGTAAAGGAATCCCAGTACCTTATACCAACCTATAGTTGAACCCTTACCCTAATACCCAATTAGACTTATTCTGTAGTGACAATCTCTCCTTGTGTTGCACGGCTCCCAGTACGTGACTAACCAAAAATGTGTTGATCCCAATACGCGAATTCATCACACAATGAAGGTTACAAAGTTTTTTTGTCACAAAATCCTATGGTATACAAACACAGCAGCTTTTTCAAGATAAAGAAGAACTAGGGCAAACTAAGTTTTCGGTCACATTTCTCTTCACACTTGTGGAATTGTGCTCTTGTACAACATGTGACATCCCTTAAAATAATCCTTATATATATTTAGGGTCGTGAGAAAAGAAAGCCCAAACATATATTCACGGATTGGATGAAAATCAGCTCTGAAAAACTGAACTTCATAAATCTTGACAGATACCTTATCTATTGAGTAGCTGTCAAGGCTCAAGCTGAAACAACTTTATTAAACCTCGATAGATACTAGTTGTTGAGCTTTAATGAACAACACTTCTTCCCTTGATTCTTGGACAAACTTGCATGGTTTTAAGACTTGAACTTAAAACCTTATTTCTTGAAGCATTAAACACATCTTAGATCTACC
Organism: Castanopsis chinensis; assembly: GCA_032878915.1. Classification (NCBI taxonomy): domain Eukaryota; kingdom Viridiplantae; phylum Streptophyta; class Magnoliopsida; order Fagales; family Fagaceae; genus Castanopsis; species Castanopsis chinensis. Next base: position 16,624,696 of record JAVQMG010000125.1, on the reverse strand, counting down.
CAATTACAAGTAAAATGTGTTTTGTCAAAGCATTAGCTAATTAAATAAAATGTTGACATATATTCCTAACTTGAATCACATATGTCCTAACATCAATGTTCATCTATGGTAGGTTCAGGGCCAAATCGAGAAGAGCCTGTTGGTTTCCAACGTTAAGATCAGTTTCTCAATCTTGAACGAAGGAGGGACTAGAAGGTTAGTGTGTATACCACACATACTAGTAGGAGCCAATCTTGAAGTGGGAGTCACGTCTCTCATGAAGAGAATACTAGAAGCATGAAGTTGGAGATTAACCGCCTACAGAGGAGGTTACGCTGTAAGCGACGGAGAAGGACTCCTTCAAGTTCTGACCCTTCTTCTGATGATGATAGGGATGGTAGCTACAGGCCTAGGTCAAGGACTCCCCACAGTGAGTCTTTTTTCGTGCGATGAGGATTACCATTATAAATGCAGAAATAAGGGTCCATCTCACAAAGGTCTAGGTAACGATACTATGAGTAAGGTGTTGAACCAGATTTCCAAGTCACCTTTTACACGTAGGATTGAAGGAGGAAAACTTCCTCAATGGTTTACTCAGTCAACATTCACCATGTATAATAGTGGAACAGACCCTGTGAAGTATGTTAGCCACTTTAACCAGAGAATGACTATTTACTCAAAGAATGAGACCTTAATGTGCAAGGTGTTTCCATCCAGTTTTGGGCCTGAGGCGATGAGATGGTTCGACGGTCTGAAGGAAGGTTCTATCAACTCCTTTAAGGAGCTTACTGGGGCGTTTTCGGCTCGTTTTGTAACTTGTAGTAGAGTTTGTCGACCCTTGGACTCCCTGTTGTATATAACCATGTGGGAGTGGGAAACCTTGAAAACGTATTCAGACAAATACTATGAGATGTTTAATGAGATAGATTGAAATTTTGATGACATGGCAATAAGAGCTTTCAAGGCCAGCCTGCTCGCTGAGCATGATTTGAGAAAGTCTTTGACAAGGAAGCCTGTTAGGAGTGTGCGTCATTTCATAAATCGTATTGACGAGTATAAATGGGTCGAGGAGGACCAACAACAAGGAAAGGGAAAAGCTAAAGTAGTCCCTCAAGATAGAAAAGATTTTAGGTCGGATAGATACAATAATAACCGGCCTCGAAGAGATTTTGCTGGGCATTCTGGATCAGCTGCTACTCAGGTGGTCAGCATTATGTTTCGAGAGCCCGTGCACCAAATCTTGGAAAAAAATAAAGAACGAGCCATATTTTAAATGGTCAAATAAAATGGGAGGAGACCCCAAGAAGCGTAACCAAAGCCTTCATTGCCAATACCTCTAAGAGCAAGAGCACACTACAAAAGATTGCAGGATTTTATGAAGTCATTTGGAGCAATTGGTTAAGATTGGGAAGTTAAAGCAATTCCTATATCATCCCAATGGACAGGGCAGTCAAGTAGGGTCGAGAGCACAGAGGGATGCTTCTTCAAGACCCCCTTTAGGTATAATCAATGTTATTCTTGTTGCTCTAGGAAGAACTGGTTCTCTTCCATCTTGGGTGATGTCCAGATCAGCCATTTGCAGAGGACTTGACCTCTGATCTAAAAAGGAGCAGATTGGAGGTCCAACTAGCTTTAAGCTTCTTTGATAAAGATAAAATTGGAACTTGTAGCCACATGATGATACCCTAGTGGTTACCCTCAGGATAGGAGGGTATGATGTGAAGAGGGTGTGGGTAGATCAGGGCAGCAGTGCAGAGATCATGTACCCTAATTTATATAAGGTGCTCAAATTGAAACTTGAGTACCTGTCCTGCTTTGACTCACCTTTGGTGGGTTTTGATGGGAAAGCTAGTATTTCGAAGGGCTAGATTAGACTACTTGTGTAGGCAAGGTCAGAAGTTATGGAGGTAGACTTCATTGTGGTAGATTCCTACTCCCCCTACACCGTCATTGTGGCAAGACCTTGGCTTCATGCCATGTGAGCAATTTCTTCCACCCTACACTTGAAGGTGAAGTATCCATCATGGGACCAAGTTGAGGAGCTGGTTGAGAGTCAGTCTATGGCCAGGTAGTGCTTGGTGGCTACAATTAGCCATCAGACTAGAGGTGAGTCCTCGACCTCTGCCGAGCAGGGTTTACATGAATCAAGGATGCTAGTGCTGATTACAGACGTGGTAACAGAAGGAGCAAGGTGTGAAGAATTGGAAAAAATTGGGATTGATGATGATGAGGAGAAGTTTTTCTAGGTCGGAGTTCAGTGGCCTCTTCAGGAGATGGAAGAGCTGGTTGTATTTCTTAGGAAGAATATTGATGTGTTTGCATAGAGTGCTTACGAAACCCCTGGAGTGGATCTAAATTTCATTTGTCATCATTTGAACGTTAATCCATTTGTTGTTCCTAAGAAACAACCACCTCGACGCTCCTCTAAAGAGCACTTTGAGGTTGTAAAGGAGGAGGTGGTCAAGCTTAAGCGGATAGGGGCAATAAAGGAGGTGTTTTGCCCTAAATGGTTAGCTAATACTATGGTGGTGAAAAAAAATGGAAAATGGTGAGTATGAGTAGATTTTACAGACCTAAATAAAGCTTGCCCAAAAGACCATTTTCCCATGCCTCGAATAGATCAATTGGTGGATGCAACTATAGGCCATCATCGGATGAGTTTTTTAGATGCATTTCAAGGATTTATTCAGATACCGTTAGTTCTGGACAATTAGGAGAAGATTTCTTTCATTAGAGCCACTAAAAATTACCACTATAGAGTGATACCCTTTGGATTGAAAAATATAGGGTCTACCAATCTGTGGATGATGGCCAGGATGTTTGAACCTCAACTAGGAAAAAATATTGAGGTCTACATAGATAATATGGTGGTGAAGAGTAAGGTAGAGTTTGAGCACATGGATGGCCTCAGGAATATTTTTAAAATACTGAGGAAACACTAATTGCACCTTAATGCTTCTAAGTGTTCTTTGGGCATTGGCTTAAGCAAATTTTTGGGTTATATGGTCACTTATTATAGAATTGAAGTCGACCCTAATTAGATTGAAGCAATTAATAATCTGCAGCCTCCTCAATATCACAAAGAAGCCCAGAAGTTGACAGGAATAACCTGCTGCTTTGAATCGATTCATCTCTCGGTCAGCTGACAAGTATAGGCCTTTCTTCTAGTTGTTGCACAAGTGGAAGAGATTTGAGTGGACCAAAGAGTGTGCCTTGGCCTTCTAGTAGGTGAAGGAATACATTTCTCGGCCACCCATTATGTCCATGCCCAAGGAAGAGAAGGTTCTATTTGCTTACATTGTTGTAGCCTCTCATGTAGTGAGCTTAGTACTGATACAAATTGATAATGGGATGCAGAGACCAGTTTATTATGTAAGCAAGTCATTGCATGAGGCAGAAATTCGTTATCTACCATTGGAGAAAGTCATATTGGCAGTGGTGCATGCTACACGAAAGCTCCCTCATTACTTCCAAGATCACACAAAGGTGGTTTTAACTCAACTTCCTCTTCAATCATTACTTCAGAAAGTTGATTAAATAGGAAGAATTGCCAAGTGGGGTACAATCCTAGAGGCTTTTGACATCAAATATATACCTTGCATCTCTATTAAGGGCCAAGTCTTCACAGATTTGGTGGCCGAGTTTACTAAGTCTCCATGGAGGAGGAGGGAGAAAAGTAGAGCATGGATGGAAAATCAATTGGAATAATTTCCTCCCAAGAATATCTATCTTGGAAGGTATACGTTGATGGTGCAGCTAATCAAAGAGGATCTGGAGTGGGGCTAGTTGTGGTATCTCTTGAAAAGATTAATATTGAGAAATCCTTAAGCCGAGGCTTCTTGGCCACAAATAACAAGGCTGAGTATGAAGCTTTGTTAGTCAGAATGGCCATGGTTCAGAAAATGGGAGAAAAAGCAATGGAGGTATTTTTGGATTCCAGATTGGTTGTAGGCCAAGTAAAGGGAGAGTTAAAGGCTAGGGATTTGAGAAAGTAGGAGTATTTGAACCAGGTTAGGCACCTACAATCAGGTTTTGAGTCTTTCACCTTACAGCAAATCCTGAGAAACAGAATCTCTTGCCACCCTCACAACTTCCTCAGTACAAATTTTACCTCAGGTTATCCTGGTTGAGGATTTATATAAGCCTATTGAGGTGAAGGGAGAGAAGGTCCAGATTCATCAAATTAGGGTAGGGCCTAGTTGGATGGATTCTATGGTGCTGTTCTTTAAGGATGACATTTTTCCCGAGGAGAAGGGGGAGACTGATAAAGTGTGAAGAAAAACTCCTCAGTTTTTGTTGTCCAAGGATCAAAAGTTATACAAACGCTCTTTTTTTAGGCCATATTTGCTATGCGTCTATCCTAAGGCAGTAAAACCACTCCTAGAATAGTTACACGAAAAGATTTGTGAAACTCATAGAGGGAGCAATTCATTGTCTCACAAGGCCCTTACACAAGGGTATTGGTGGTTAAGTATGCAAAAGAAAGCACAAGAATAAGTGAAGAAGTGTGACCAATGTCAAAGATTTGCTTTAAACATTCTTCAGTTAAGGGGTGTCCTCAATCCTCAGTCTAATCCCTGGCCTTTTACTCAATGGAGCTTGAATATTGTAAGGCCCTTCCCTAAGGCGGCAGAAAATAGGAGATGACTTTTGGTTGACACTGACTACTTCACCGAGTGGGTTGAAGTTGAGCTACTAGCAAATATTGGGGATGCAGATGCCTAGAGGTTTGTGTGGAAGAATATTGTCACTCGATTTGGGATTCCTCATACCCTCCTCTCAAATAATAGGCTTCAGTTTGATAGCAAAATTTTCAGAAGGTACTATTGTGAATTGTGTATTAAGAATAAGTATTCAACATTGGCTTATCCACAAAGGAATAAACAGGTCGAGCCTATCAATAAGGTCATAGTGAATGGGCTCAAGAAGAGGTTATATGATACAAATGGTAAATGGGTAGAAGAGCTACCACATGTTCTCTAGACACATCAGACTACCCCTCGTCGATCAATAAGGGAAATACCCTTTTTAATGACTTATGGGTCCGAGGCTATGATTCCTTTGGTGACTGGATTCCCAACGCTGAGGACGAATTTGTTCACTCCAGACAGCAATGACAACCTTTTAGAAAAAAACCTGAATTTTATTGAGGAGTGAAGAGAAAATGTCATGGTTCAATTAGCATATTACTAATAGAAGCTCAAGCAGGGTATGATTCAAGTGTGAGGTTAAGACCATTAGCACCTGGTGACTTAGTCTTAAGAAAGGTTGTGGATACTACAAAAACCCAGCATGGGGAAAATTAGGGCCTATTTGGGAAGGTTCATACCGTATTACCTCGGTAGTTGGTATAGGTGCTTATTTTCTAGAAAATTTAAATGAAAATGTTATACCACGCTTTTGGAATGTAAATAACATTCGAATGTACTATTATTAATGAAAGGCAGCTCTGCCATGTGTTTATTTATTTATGACATTACATGTTGTGCTTATTACATGTTTAAATATTAAACGTAATCTTGGTCATGCCTGCTTCCTCGGACCACATACCTTGGGTAAATTAATATTCTTGATTACTTGTTTGGGTATTAAATAGAACCTCGGTCATGCCTGGTTCCTTAGACCACATACCTTGGGTAAATTAGTACTCATTATTTTTTTGAGTATTAAATAGAACCATGGTCATGTCTGTCTCCTCGGACCACATATCTTGGGTAAATTAATACTTCTAAAGCAAATATTCATGTGTTAAACAAAACTTTAGTCATATTTGGCTCCTCAGACCATATACCATGGGTAAATTAACACTTTTAGTATCTCTCTAGGTGTTAAACAGAACCATAGTCATGTGAGATTGTAAGTACATGGTTCATCATTATGTGAGATTGAGAAGGAAATCCCAAAGCACACATGGTCATATGAGCTGTTTGTTTCAAACATGTAAGGTATGTTTTTGAAGTTGAAATTACTCTTTATTTTAAATTGTAGACTTGGAAGGTTTAGCCTGTTCTGTTGTTGGTTGTGTAGAGTGTAGCAATAATACTATCACTAGTACAAATAATTGTTGAAGTCAAGGATATAAATATATCTTAAATTGAATGAAATTATATCTCATTTTTATATCAATTAACTGTAAACTAAAGCGAAAGTTATGTTAGAATTTGCACAAGTACCACAAGCATAAAAGAAAGCTCATAATTTTCATTAAGTTAAGCCTTGGAAAAGGCAAAATAAGTACAAAACTTTGAAAATGTAAACAACAGTTACGTAAAAATGAAAAAAGTCTATAAACTTTAGCTTAAACCTTATTTTATCTTCAGTGGAGGGTTGTCTTTTCCTGTGGCCTTGGTGGATTTGGCAGTTTCAGCTGTTGTGGAAGCTAGACCTTTGCCATTGGGTTTCTAGAACAATCTCTAGGCTCTGAAAGGCTTCCTTACCCTTAGAGGGGTCCATGGGCACAACTGAAGGCTTGGTGGCATCAGGGACCACTCCTTTAGTTGTATCCTTCTCCCTTTTAGCTACCTCACTCTATTCTGCCTCTTTGGAAGGACTGTTGGAAAAAGGGAGGGCCTTGGTAGGGTTGTCCTTGCTAGGGTCCGTCTCCTTAGAGGCAATTTCAGCCTTGGAGCTTGGAGGGCCTGATGCTCGGATTGCAAGGGGATATTAGATATTCTCTACTCTCCTAAGGGCAGAGGAGGCCTCAACCCCAGCTTGGTTGAGGGCCTCATTCCATAGTTGAAGGCAATAAGTTCTACACACTCCTAAGACTTCAGCCCTGAGTGTCTCCTTAGTCTCTACTACCCCCACATTGTAGCCATCTTGTTCAGCCTTGTCTACGGCTTTCTCAGCCTTTTCCAGCTTTTTCTTCAGGACCCTAATTTTCTATTTGGTTGTAGTTAACTGGTCCTCGGTCTTGTTAAGGACAGATTTTATGTAGTTGGCTAATCCTTTGACAAAACGCACTTTACTTGTATTTGGATAGATCTAGGATGTGTTTAATACTTCAAAGAACATGTTGTTCAAGTCTAGTATTAAAGCCATGAAGATTGGACCAAGAAACAAGTGAAGAAAAAGTGTGTACTAAAGCTAGACACCTGCTGGACACCTGCGGACAGCTGCTGGACAGATAGCTATCTATCGAGGTATCTATCGAGGTTTAATGAGGCTCGACAGCTGCCCGATTGATCGAGGTATCTATCGAGGTTACAGGAATTCAGATTTCCAGATCTGATTTTTGGGCCAGGCTTTTGTATTTGTGTAGGGTTTCTTTTCTCACAACCCTAGGCATATATAAGGCTTATTTTTGAGGCCGTCACATAAGAGAATACAAGGAGAACATATGCAAAAGGTGATTGAAACCTTATTCTCTCTGAAATAAGCTACTGTGTCTTTGCGCCTTAGGGTATTGTAACCAAGTGCTTCTTGATCTTCATTGTTGATGAAGTGAAGAACTTTGCAGCCAATATTCTTCTTCCTCAAGTTGGTGAGTGAGTCACGTACTGGGATTTGTGCAAAAGAGTTAGTCACGTACTAGGATCCGTGCATCAAAGGGTGGCATTCATATATTGAAGAGTTCAGAGGTTCTGAAGCAGTAGAAGGTTTCTGCTGTGAGTTCATCTATGGGGATTGTAAAGTCTAGGGACAAAGGTTTTGTACTATATCTGAAACTTCTCTTTACTATAGTGAATTACTTTTCGGGAAGGTTTCCCCCAAGGTTTTTTACTGTGAAACTAGTTAGTCTCATTGATTTTCCTAGGTCATCATATCTTGTCTTATTTGTTTTTCCGTTGTACTTAGTTTTGACATGATATTGATATTTTTCTGTTTTAACAAGTTTTATGCATAATAAATCTAATTAACAACTTGGGTTTAAAACTTGTTAATTCTATCAACCGGGGTCTAAATTTCCCAACAAGTGGTATCAGAGCGGGTACACTTTGATTGAATTAATTTCCTAAGTGTGATCCTTGACCCCCGTTGTCATGGATCGTGGACAATCTCTTTTGATTCCTCCTTTATTTGATGGCACTAATTATGCGTACTGAAAAGTTCCTATGAGAGTGTTTTTGCAGGCTCTAGGTGAATAGGTTTGGCAAGCTGTTGAAGTTGGCTGGATTAAGCCAAAGAAAGTGCTAGTGGATTGGGATGATGCAACAATCACAGCGGCAAATTTCAACAGTAGAGCCTTGAATGCTTTGTTTTGTGGGGTGACCAATGAGGAATTCAAGAAGATATCATCTACGGAAGTTGCTAAGGAAGCATGGACCATTCTTGAGATCACCTATGAAGGTACTAAGGCAGTGAAGAATGTGAAGCTTCAAAGACTCACTAGTAGCTTTAAAGACTCACTAGTAGCTTTAAAGAAATAAGGATGGAAGAGGATGAGACCTTTGATGAGTTCTATGCTAAAGTCAAGGATATTGTGAATTCTGTCTTCAACCTTGGAGAGTATATAGCAGAATCCAAAATTGTTAGGAAAATTCTTAGGTCCTTACCTAAAAGATTCCATGCTAAAATTACTGCTATTGAAGAAGCAAAGGACATTGATCAAATTCCTTTGACTGAGCTTGTAGGGAACTTTCAAACCTATGAGATGGGATTAGGCTTAATGGGAAAAGGTGGAAAGAGTAAAACTTTGGCTCTGAAGGGTATAGAGGAAGAGATTGAGGACTCTGAAGATGAAGATGAAGATGAAGATGAAGATGATGATGAGGATGAGGATCTAACCTTCATAATTGATGAGATTATCAAGCTTCTTCAGTTTAGGAAAAAGCATAAGGGCAAACCTCCTAAGAAATCTAAATCTTTTAGGAAGGGTTAGAATGAGAAGCCCATCATCCAATGCCATAAGTGCAAAGGTTTTGGTCATATGAGGATAGAGTGCCTAAACTACCTTATGAGGGAAAAGGCTAAGAAGTTAGAAGACAAAGGGTTGGTTGCTACTTGGAGTAACACTGAGAATGACTCTTCTGATGAGTACGTGGATGAATGTCGTCATGTTATGGCCTTTGCTGCTTCAACCAATAAGGTGATTGTGGAGAGTGCTCAAAAGCCTAGTTCTGATAAGACTGGCTTAGGCTATGCTGTCTCCTCCAGTCCGTCCTCTTCCACGGCTTCTGGATCAATGACTGTCATTGTGCCTCAATTTAAGAAAGGTAATAAAGGTATGAAATCCAAAACTGTTTTGGCTAAGTCTAAATCCTTTGTTAGACCTCATGTTTGTCACCATTGTGGTATTTCTAGACACACTCGTCCTAATTGCTTTAATTTGTATCCTCATAAGCAATTGTCCAAACGGTCACAGGTTTCTTCTCAAGGACCTACACCTTTGTTTGGAGAGTTATTAAAGGTCTTGAGCTTTTTAACTCAGTTTCAGGAGAATTTTAATTCTTCTATGTCCTTTAGTAGTCATACTAGGACACGTGCCTTTTCATCTTCACGGCCAAAATCTCGTGCTGTGTGGGTGAGAAAGGAGCCTAAGACTTGATTGTCTTTTCTGTTTGTCCTCTGCTTTAATTCTTTCAATCTAAAGTAGGACTCTCTTTGCTTGATTTCTTATCTGATTTTGGAATCATGCTATCATGCATCCGCATCATTCTATCATGTTCTCATGCATATGCATCTTTCTTTCATGCTTTTATGATTGTTTGTCTGTTTTTGTTTGGTTGTTTAGTTTTTATTTTGTCTTGTTTTCAAAATAAATAAATAAAAGAAAAAATCAAAAAAATACAAAAACAGTGTGTGTTTGTGTGTATTGGTTCATGTGAACTTTTAAAATGGCCATTGAAACAGAGTTTTCTAAATTTTGTAGCACCTGTAACTTAGATGAGTATATTTATGCACAACTAAGCAAGTGAGCTTTGTGGCTCTTTGTTTGTGATGAGTAAGATTAAGTGATCTCTTCTACTTAACACTCATATCACTCTTTTTGATGGGTAGGACTAGAAAATCCTAAGAGAAAGGCATTAATAACCATCTCACCACTGTTACTCGCCAATCATGATATGACATCTGTATGCTTCTGCATAGCAAAAGTGCAATGTCAATGTCAATGACATCTGTATGCTTCAGCATAGTAAAAGTGCAATGTCAAAAGCTTAACATAATTGGGTATTTCTTTTCTTTCTCTTATATGCCCATGCATGATATGCTTAATAAAAGAAAATATGCTTAATAAAAGAAAATATGCAAAGAAATAAAAAGCAAAAAGATCAAAATGCTTTAAAATATGATTGCAAGCGTGTTTTCTAGGAGATGTGGGAGTTATAGGATGTACCTTGAAGGTGATAGTCCCCATAAAACAGTTATGATTGTGTGTGAGTTAAAGTGATTTTCTCATATCTCAAATCGTCATAACATTAAGACACTTATGCAATCTTGCGATGTTTTCATATACAACACGCAATATTCTTTGCTATTCTTGATACATGTACAGGTACAATGTAATTTGGCCATCACAAGGTTTATATGCGTTAATGTATGCTCACTAAACTGTCTTAACTTATTTTTGAAATATAAAATTGGTTAGACTTGTTTAGTGTTTGTGTGTGTGTTTTGGATCAAAATGCATGAAATTTTTCTTACTGAGAGATGTTTTTGAGAGGTTAATATGTCGTTTGGATCTTTGGTTGAGTTGCATACTTGATTGCATTCACATCTGTGTTTTTCTCTTCTTGAAAAACTATTTTTAAGCCATCTCTACACATCCTCGACACCTCTCGATACCTGGCTTATCTGTCGAGATCTTCAATTGCATGTTATTGCAATCTCGACACCTCTTGATAGCTAGGTGGATCGATCGAGAAAGTTTCTGTCTCCTCGATAGCTTCTCAATAGCTATTCGATCCATCGAGGTCTGCTCGATAGCTCCTCGATACCTCTCGATCGATCGAGATTCTCTGCATGCATTGTTTTTCACATGTTTTGCATGTTTCTCTTATCTCTTGTCATCCATAGCATCTTGTTTCATTACATTCATGCATTTTTATGGATTCTTTGTACCCCCTTGATCATCCTTGATCATCTTTATGTTTCTCGGGTAAAGCTTTATAGCTTCCTATACCCTCTGTCAATTGTGACAAAAAGGGGGAGAAATTGGAGAATTTGTGGTTTCTTTCTTTAAGATTCTACAAGTTAGGGGGAGAAATATATGCCCTTGTAAGGGGGAGTTGTGTTTCATCTTGTTAGGGGGAGTGTTTGCCTCCTTGTTCATATACCTAGGTCTTGTGACCATTTTTACATACAACATGGTATTTATCAAGTGGTATATATATGATGATGTATGTTTTCTTCACCTATCTCTGTATGTGTTATTTCTTTTCTATCTTTCTACACATGTTTCTTTATTTGTATGCAATTTATTATTTCTGCTTCACACAAAGATGCCTTGATGAGTTTTGTTTAAAGTGTTTCAGAAACACAGGTTGTCAAAGTCTTCCATGCCATGAACTCTCTTCTTGCAAAGTTTTCCAAGAGTTTGTGTTAGGGTAGATTTTATTGTATTCAACAAGTGAGTATGAGTTGAGTGATTTATGACTTCTCTCATATGCTTATTTGTTTGTTGTGATTTTGTCACGGATTGCCAAAAGGGGAGATTGTTAAGGACAGATTTTATGTAGTTGGCTAATCCTTTGACAAAACGCACTTTACTTGTATTTGGATAGATCTAGGATGTGTTTAATACTTCAAAGAACATGTTGTTCAAGTCTAGTATTAAAGCCATGAAGATTGGACCAAGAAACAAGTAAAGAAAAAGTGTGTACTAAAGCTGGACACCTGCGGACACCTGCTGTACACCTGCGGATAGCTGCTGGACAGATAGCTATCTATCGAGGTATCTATCGAGGTTTAATGAGGCTCGACAGCTGCCCGATCGATCGAGGTATCTATCGAGGTTACAAGAATTCAGATTTCCAGATCTGATTTTTGGGCCAGGCTTTTGTATTTGTGTAGGGTTTCTTTTCTCACAACCCTAGGCATATATAAGGCTTATTTTTTAGGCCGTCACACAAGAGAATACAAGGAGAACATATGCAAAAGGTGATTGAAGCCTTATTCTCTCTGAAAGAAGCTACTGCGTCTTTGCGCCTTAGGGTTTTGTAACCAAGTGCTTCTTGATCTTCATTGTTGATGAAGTGAAGAACTTTGCAGCCAACATTCTTCTTCCTCAAGTTGGTGAGTGAGTCACGTACTGGGATTCGTGCAAAGGATTTAGTCACGTACTGGGATCCGTGCATCAAAGGGTGGCGTTCATATATTGAAGAGTTCAGAGGTTCTGAAGCAGTAGAAGGTTTCTGCTGTGAGTTCATCTATGGGGATTGTAGAGAAGGACAAAGGTTTTGTACTAGATCTGAAACTTCTTTTTACTATAGTGAATTACTTTTCGGGAAGGTTTCCCCCCAGGTTTTTTACTGTGAAACTGGTTGGTTTCATTGGTTTTCTTGGGTCATCATATCTTGTCTTATTTGTTTTTCCACTGCACTTAGTTTTGACATGATATTGATGTTTTTTTGTTTTAACAAGTTTTATGCATAATAAATCTAATTAACAACTTGGGTTTAAAACTTGTTAATTTTATCAACCGGGGTCTAAATTTCCCAACAGGTCTGACGGAGCTATTTATGTTGACTCTCTGCCTGCCTCTCAGCTCCTTACAGGGCAACCTTGACGCTTTTTTTTTTTTTTTTTTAATCTTTGTCAACCTCGATTTGTTTGGTATTCAACTCTTGAATTCTTTTCTCGGCTACGTTAAAGGCATCAACAGCAGTAATGCGCCTCCCCTCCTCATCTTTCATTTGCTTGTGGGAGCTTTTCACCAACACCTCGACCCTATATGCAGCTTGAACAACCTTTCAAGGAAAAAATATAATGGTTAGAAAAAGCAATTATAACCTTAAGTAAAAGAAAACCATTTAAAAGATTTACCAGTGCAAGGTCCCTCTTCAAACTAAGGAACACTTCATGTCTCTTTATGGACTTGAGATTGGCCATGTCCCTGGGCAGCAAACGGGCTTGCTCCACTGCATTAGCCACATACCCGGCCTTCCCGTACTGGAAGTCCCTTATATAGGCATTTGTTGGAAGGGGAGCTCCGTCCAACACCTAGGGGGGTTCCAGGCTAGTACCTTACTTGGCAGTCATGCCCCCGCTCCACCATGGATCCTTTGCTTGAGGACCTTGTATAAGCAATTTTAGCCGCTTTGGCTCCCTTTTGGGGCTCAGCTTCCTTGGAAGGAAGGCCATTTCCTTCCTCCACCACCTCCTTGCCCTTCTGGTCCTTTTTCCTCTTCTTGTTAACAGGATTAGGTTGGGAAGCCTAAGTAGAGGGAAGGATGGGAGACTTGGTCTAGATTGCCTTTTTGGGCACATTGCCTCCTGCATAAGATTCTATAGGTCTAGAAGGCTTGATATGCTTTCGCGTTGCAGTACCATGGCATTAAGAACACTTGAAGCTTCCTAGATGTGGCTTACTTAGGCTAAGGGAAGGTTTCTAGGTTCACTAGCTGGAACTTCTGGGGATTGAGGTTGGTTAAAGACCTCGAAGTCATCCTTGGAGTCTGAGACTTCAACCACTTCTTTTTCTTCCTCTTCCTTGATTGCTAGTTGGGAAGAAGTTGCTCCTTCCTTGGCTGTGAACTGAAGAGGTAGTTCTACCTGTTACACACCTTCTGGAGCAGGGCCTGGGTTGAGAAAACCCGATACGATGACATTGATTAACTGTAGACGGGGGTCCTTCGCTTTGATCACGTACTTGGGCGCTTGGAAGCTGGACAATAGAGGATTGTAGATGAGGATGAGGTGGGCTGCTCTTGGCTGTCCATCTTTATGGACTAAGATTTGCCTAGAGTACTTTATCAAATTAGGTTCCTTGACGAGGCCGAAGTTCGGGATAGCAAAATACTTGTCTGCAAATTCATCAAAAGCCAAAAACATTGTTAGAAAACAACGAAGATAAAATAAAAATTAAATTGCAAGTACAGATAGAAGAAAGTGAGTACAGGAAATGTTAGTAATAAAGAAAGGTGTTGTTAGAATAGTAGACCTAGACCTAAGTACCCCTCCTAGTGTCCCTTCTTTGGTCGAACAGTGATGCCCATTGTGCCACTACCCTAAGATGATCTGATAATCCTTATTCATACCCTTGTTGGACTCAAGGAGACACGATATAAGCCTAACCGTGGGAACTCTAGTTTTTAGGTAATACCCCTGCCTTGTTAGTTTATGACGATTGTAAATCCAATTAACGTCTTGATAGGTGACATTCACACCCATCTTCTCATTAAGGGCATCTATACTAGCTAGAATCTTAATCATATTAGGGGCGCATTGGGTGGGGGAGAGTCTGCGAGCAATCAAGGAATCCCTAGTTACTCTACCCATGGGAATTCTCATCCCTCCCTGTATGAAGGCGATCATAGGGATTACCACTTCTCCCTCCTGCCTCAAGGCGTGCCATTCCCCTTGTTTGCAATACCTAATAGAAACCCTTGGTGAGATTCGATACTAAGTCAGCAAATTTACCCATATGAAGGTAGTAGAGAGACAAGGTGAAATTAGACGGGCCGAGGAAGAGATTGCTCTAAATAAAAAGAAACAGAAGAGAAGAAGAAAATACTAAAGACGACTTACAGAAAGGAATAAGGGCTCCTCGGACTAGCTCTTGGGATTTGAGATTGCAAAAAGTGAAGCAGTCGAAGCTTTTAGGCAATATATATATGAGAGGGAAAAGCAAGTAGGAAAACTCCATGAGTAGGAAGAAGAGTTCAAAATTGTAATATGCATTCCTTCTTTAGAAGAAAATGCTAAAGATATTTTAAATTTTATTATATGAGGTTTATAAATTGATATCATTGTGTTTGATGAATTTTCATGTGTTCATGTAATTTGTGGGGTTTTGTTTGTATTGAGTTGGTGAGGTGAAGTTGTCAAAGTGCATAGATTGAAGTTTGCTATTGAAAGATTTCGCTCCTATCTCTCCTACAAACTTCATGGTAAGAGGTGAATTGAGGGATGAAAATTAAGTTTGAAAAATATTTAAGCCGTGAGTTTGACCCTCTCTCTTACAACACTTAGGTGGCGCGAACTTCAAAGAACCTATGAAAATTCTATTACTTTTTGTCTGTAGTTCCACCCCTTAGCCTCACTATATATGACCCCATTTGCACAATTTTACATACCTAATTCCTACTTGAAGAGCTAGAGAAAATCCATATACTCTAGAGCTTAAACCCTCGTTAATCTCCACACCTTCTCCCTTTCTCAATTGCCAAAAGAGAGGAGATTAAATCCATCACGCACAAATCAACCTTCAGAGTCATTGTGTTATTTAGAAATTATATTGGAGGGGCTGGAGTGCATTGTTTGCTTTATAGTTAGGAAGGCTTTATATGTAAGATGCATTGCGACTATTTTCTCTAGTGGATCATTTGGTGTCGTGACACCTAGAGAGGTTTTCCAGCCCAGATTTTGGGTTTTCCTTTTTGTCATCACTTCAGTGTGTTGCGGGTGTGACTAGTTTTATGTTTTTCCATGCATGCTAATGTCAATTCGTTAATCATTTAAAAACTGCGCTTTAAATTATTCAATTTGCTAAAACCCAACATTAGCAGTAAATTTTTGGGTCAAAACAACTTGAGTTTGTGCTACAAACTCTAAACACTGGTGAAGAGTTCAACAAAACCAAATCCAACCTCTGTTAAACCCTTCCGTATAATAAAATAATAATAAAAACTTCATGGGAAAATCAATCAATAAGAAAAGACACATTCATAGGAATAGTTCGAATTTATTGCATATATATATTTGGCAACGATACACTTCATGTTTAATGTTGTAGACTCTAGAAGCATTCTCATTTCTCAATCGTATAACCTGCAAAAATTAGATTACTACATTAGCAATTTTGTTACATAACATAATAAAAATCTTTACAAAAAAAAAAAAAAAAAAAAAAAGAAAAGAAAAGAAAAAGAAACATAATAGAATTTAAAGAATACAATTAAACAAAATTATATAAAATAAAAAAAATGAAAATGTGAATAATACTTCCAAAATGGAAAATTCTTGGTTTTGGCAACTGGCAAATTGGCATTAACAAGTACATTATCTAGAATAAATACAATTAAGGGTCAGTTTAGTAAAACATTTTTTGATAAAAGACACAATTTTAAACATAAACACAGAAATTTAGCAATTTATATTGAAATACAAAAACAACCTTAAACCCAAATATTTGTGGTTGGTTATAAATTTTCAACAGATCATTTAAGAGTGACTTTAAACTACAAAGCGTGTTTTGCAAAAACGAAACATTGATTATAATTCCATAGGGTAGGTAATTATGGAGTCTCACTTCCGCATTTATCTCCAGGTTTGAGTAGTGACCCGCTGCAATAGTTGACGACGAAAGTAAAATCTTCCATATTGTAAAGATTTACAAGTTCCTTGGAAACACCCTTGCATATGCATGGAACTGTAAGTTTACTCACTGACAGGCAACAGAAATTGCTGGGCCTAATGTACTCTGGCCCGCCCTTACCGTGCACACATTTACTCATGAAACTCGTGGTGTCAAGAGCTTGACATTTCCTTGCATACACCTCATGAATATTGCTATCCCACAAGACAATGATGCTTAAGACTATCAAGGCCAAGCATCGAATGGTTGGAGCTGCCATCTTCCTTTCTTTCTCTCAAATTTTGGTGCTGGTTTAACAAGTGCTATGATAGAGCGGTATATATACGGGCGAACGTATAGAGTGAATGAATTTAACGGCTAGCAACAAACTTTGTTGCGATGTGTGTTTGGATACAATGCATTTGCAATATTATGGCAATACATTAAATGTTTCAGAATATATAAAATTCTGGAATCTTTCCGTTCCAAATAAAGTGAAATGAAAATTTAATATAGATGAAGTTAAAGTTTGACTGGGACGTTATCAGTGCAAAAAAAAAAAAAAAACGTAGTTTCATCTGTAGTTTGTAAATTAAAACTAATAACAATTTACTACTTATCACTTGTTATGAAAGTGTTGTAAAAATATTATTGACATAACTTTTCTCATTTATTTGAATAGTTATGTTAAATGGTGTTCTTAGGACAATTCTTAATCAGCCAGTTTAGGAAACTTTTGGTGGCAATTGTGGCCATGTGATGGCAATTAGGATGGAATAGATTCTCAAAAAAAAAATTAGGATGGAATAGCCCAACGGGTTTGAATTATCTTCCTAGACCAATTCAAAATGTGATGCATTGAGTGTGTCCGTAAGAGTTGGTTACACAAGTTTATTTTTTGTTTCCCTAAATGTATCAAAATAGCTGCGTACTCGGCTTCATTTCTAGTCTTTGGTAATAATTAGGGAGGGACCTAGGATTTTAAACTAGGACAGGCTGAAGTATAAAGAAAAAAAAAAAAAAACTCCAAATAGGTGTCCATATAATATTAAAAAATTATAAATATGTAAAATCGTAATTTCTAAATACATTAAGATGCAATCATTAACCAACAAAGACAAAAAACAAAATAATTTTTTTTTTAATACTAAGTTGGCTAGGATTTTTTTTTTTTTTTTTAAGTTAGAGCATTCACAGTGATATTGCTAAAAATATTAGTTTTTAGCACCTCAATTAGCTATTTATCTATTTTACTACCTCACTTTACAATATAACTAATATCAAATGTTTTTATTTTTTTATCACTTTATTTAAAATAATATAAACAACTCATTAAAATAATAAAAGAAGAGAAAGAATTTGAAGGAAGAGATATAATCTTAATAAAATATTGTATTTTATTTTTAACAACTTGCTGCAATCAACTGGTATTTCTACTAGTTTACTGTAATTGCAAAAAATTTAGCTTTAGTTTCTCCAATAACACAATTTTTTGTTCTTTGGTGGTAAAATAGTTTTTTTTTTTTTTTGGGCTAAAATATAATCACATTGTGAATGTTTTTTGTTAAGTTTTTGGGTTGGATAGTTGCTATTTGGGTGTGGCTAGTTAGGCTTATTGAGGAGAAAGGGGGCCTCAGGTTTTTGTAAGGGGGTCCAACTACAAAATAAAATATATAATAACTGTTAGTTTCTAAAGATTTTGGATTAAATATTTAGAGTCCTAGTTTGTTTATGTTGGCAAACCAAGAACAAAAACATGTCTAGAATAAGTGTTAGACATTACTCAAAGTGTTTCAAGTCAAGTCTCAAGAATGTTAAAGCTGCAGCAAAAAGAATTAAATTTTAGGGAAGCTTGATCAATTGAAGGACAAGCTCGACTGATCAAAAATCACAGAAAAACAAATTCTGAAGAATTTAAATCAGGCCAATGACTATGAAAATGTTTATGGTTTCAGTCTATATTCCTAAGTATAAAAGAAAAACTCTAACTACGTTTTGAAGACTTTTGGAAGACTTGAGAGTTACTCCTGTGAGATTTGAGAGGTTTTGTGCCTTCTAACTCAAGAAGTATCTACCGGAACTACAATCTAGTGCTGGTGGAATCTAGTTGTTGCAAGATTAACAAGGTGTGATCTGAACCCTTTAAGTGAGATCTCAAAGTCATAAGCATGGGAGGTTGTGTGCTTCAAATCCAAGAGAGAAGAGTCTATGTAGCTTGCATGTAGTCTTATTAGTAAGTTATTACTGGAGGTAGCAATAGATTTAAGATTAAATCTTTTGTAAGAACTTCAATTCTCTATTAGTGGATTTCTTTATTTTGAGGATACTTAAGTTAAATCCTCCCCAGATTTTTACCTTGAAGCAGTCCATTTTATTAGTTTTCCTGGGCAATTATATTTGTGTGTTATTTACTTTTTTGCTGTTTTCATGATATGATCTTTCACTGTTTAACCTAGATTTCATAACTAACCTAAGTAATTACTTGGTAAATATATTAGGTTAAACAATCTACTTCGAGGGGTCTAAACAAAAAAACAATAACTATAAAAAAAAAAAATTAATAAGTTGGACCTAGGGGAGGGGAGGGGAGGGGGGGGGGGGGGGGGGGGGTGGACTTGGGCCCCCACCCGGGTCCGTCCTTGATAACAGCTATGGTTTCAACCATGTGGAAGTCCAAGTTTATTGTGGCATTTTATTGTCATTCGCATTCTTGAAGATATTGTTTAGTTTTTAACACAACCAAATATAATGTTGGGATGAAACCAGAAGTGTAAATATATTGACTCCATTATCACCGTAATTATTTTCCTTGTTAATCATTCTTAGATTTGCCCAAGAATCAACCTATACAACATGTATGATGCCATGAATCTCTTGTTTATTTCAGTTCCTCAAGTAAAGACCAAAGCTCAACCATGATTTTTTTTTAAAGTCTATGTTATCAACTACAATATACATCCTCAAGGTGCTAAATTAAAGCATTATTAATAAAACAAGCAGATGACATCAATGTGATTCATGGTTACAGAGATAAACCAAGCGTATTTGACTTATCATCGATAAATAATATACATACACAAAGCATCTACTATGAGGTTTTATATTAAAGATAAGATCACACCAGAAAAGTCACAAGAATTCTAAAACCAAAGAACAAGATTTACAACTTACAAGTCTGCTCTCTCTTCATGAGCGTAAAGAAATTACCTCACTCTATTGCTGAAACCAATAGAGAGAAACTCTCACCTTGAAACCTGCATAAAAAGCATTATCAGTTCTCATATCGAATCTCTGAGAAGAAAAGCTGATGGAGATTCAATTAGCTATCAATGTTTTGCCTTGGATTTCCAAAGACAACCACAATTGGATCGCCATTCTCATTTCTTCCGTGTCTTGCCATAAGCAAAGCATGATATATGGATTATGATTCTCATGCTTGAAGCACCTGGCAAAGCACAATGTGACTTTTCAAACCACATCAGCCAACTATAGTTGACCATAAATATATGAAAAGAGTCCTAAGATGACCTTTACCAGCTATATTTTCCCAAACAACTATGCCGATACTCAAATTCTTAAGGATGAGGCATAGCGACATCCTCAAAGCACAAGAGCTCACTAGATGGGGCTTGCTACCTATAACTTTGTACCATGAATCTGTGGATCTATCAGAAATTCTAAGCTTGCATCCATCCTGGCCAGGGCCGGCTCAATGAATTTGGGGGCCCTAGGCGAAAGCTTTAAACGGGGCCTTTTATTATATTTAATTATACATTTATATATTTTTTCAATTAAAATTTATTTTTCTTGCCTTTAGAGATGCAAAATTACTAATTAAATTTTTACATTCAAGTTCCGCTAACATTTCCTTTTCAATTGATAATATGGCTAATCCACTTAATCTTTCTTGTGACATAGTTGATCTTAAATAGAATTTTATTAATTTTAATTTTGAAAAACTTCTTTCTGCGGAAGCAACTGTAACAGGTATAGTTAATAAAATTCTGAAAGCAATACATGCATTTGGAAAAGATTCTAGCCTCTTTATATAATTTAGTACATTAATTGGAGAGTTATCATTTATTTGCAAAACTTCTTTTAAAACTTTCAATTCTGAAAATAAATCTGAGCCATCAATATCGGAATAAGTTTCATGTGTGAGAAAACATTCAAGATTAAGACAATTTTTTTTCAAACTATCCTCATCTAGTGATTTTAGTTTTTCAAAATTAAATAAAAAACCAAAAATATTTTCATATATTTGAAATTGTTCAAACCTACTTTCAATTGAAGAAATAGCTTGATCTACTATATATAAAAAATAATTAATTCTAAAATATTCTTCAGCGGATTGTGTTGTCTCATCATTGACATTCTCATCAAACTGTTTCTTCCTACGAATTATACGTTTTTCACGAAATATAGGCTCTATTTCCATTTTGGTTGCAATTTCTTTAGATGAATTCATAGCAGATGTAAATCCATCTTCTCTATATTTTTTTAAAAAAGACATGAGACCTTTTAATTGATCTATAGCAACATCAATATGCATGTCTTTCGATTGTAAATTTTTACTAACAGAGTTAACAACAAATAATATGTCATACCAAATAGTCATAGCTAGCAAAAACTCAAAACTTTCAATCTCATATGTTGCTAAACAATCAGCTTCACTTTTTATTTTGGGATCTTCACTTATTTCTGCTAATTGTAACAAAGCATCTCTTATTTCTAGAACTTGAAATTTTATTGCTTTGACACTTTCAATTCGACTTTCCCAACGTGTTTGTGACAATGGCTTAAGAGTTAAATTTGTCACATTATCTTGTAAAATTTTCCATCGCTTTGTGGAAGAAGAAAATAGTGTGTATATACGTTGTACTACTCCAAAAAAAGATATAGCTTTAGGACAAGAATTAGCCATATCACATAGGACAAGGTTGAGATTATGACAACCACATGGTGTGTAAAATGCTTTAGGATTTATATCAAGAATTCTTTTTTGTACCCCTTGTTTTTTCCCTTTCATATTAGCCCCATTATCATATCCTTGTCCACGTATATCATTAGTTCTTCTCTTTGTCTTTTTTTTTTTAGTTTTTCATATCCAGATAGATATTTTCTAGTAGACATTTGTAATTCAAAAATATTTATGAATAAATGAAACACAATTTACAATAAAAAAAAATTACAATTTAACTAGAATAATATAAATTTAATGTCTGAAACAATAAAACCTGGTTTATCAAAAGCACAATTGCAGCTTTGCTTAATATGATCCCTTTACACTTTAAACCTGCACAAAAAAATTAAAATTAATATTAATACAAAGTAAATTATTCTAAATTTATAATTTTGTTATTGATACTCTTTTTTTTGTGTAGCAGTAAAATTTTTTTTTTAAGCAAAATGTGTAGGACTAAAACTAAGACCAGCCCACTATCCCACCATGGCTCCATCCCAATAAATCTGATTTCTTAAAAAAAAAAAAGAAAAAAAAAAAGAAAACCGTGTAGGACTAGAAGTCTAGATCACACACACACGGTAACTTCCATACCACTAATTTGATTTCTTAAAAAAAAAAAAAAAAAACACACACACACACACACAAAACGTGTAACTATGTAAGACTAAAACTAGAAGTCTCTAGAAAGTCAAAGTAGAATCAATTATTTAACCCTTTTAAGTGGTCCATTGACTCCATTCAGCTAAGAACAAAACAACACAGTAACCATTTTTCCTCAGAACAAAAAACCCAGCAACAAAGAAACCCATTGGCTCCATTCGGCTAAAGAAACCCAGCAATTTTTCCTCAGAACAAAAAAAAAAGAAACCCAGCAGCAATGAGCAAACTCCTGTTCAAGAAAAAAAAAAAAAAACCCAAATACCCAGCAGCAAACATGAAGAAGACGAAAGAGGCCAAGGAAGTGAAAACAAAAAAGAACCTGAAATGAAGATTTGTCAACACATCAAGTCTATTGCCAACACCAATTGATGTGTAAGTCAACTAAAAAGAGTGTTTTTTTTTTTTTTTGAATCAAGGATTCAAGATGGAGAGAGTCAGAGAGCGAGAGAGTGAGTGTTTTTTTTTCTTCTTTCTTTTTTCTGCCTTTTCTTATTTGTCTCTTCTTTATGCCTTTTGTAATCTTTTCTTCTGAATGCTAAAGATTTCTGCCGTTTGTAATCTTTTATTTTACAAGCTAAAGATTTGGTGATGGCCTGATGGGATTAGCCTTCAGTTCTGCCTTCATGTCACAGTCACTTCAAGTTATTTCTCGGTTAGAAACAGGCCTTCATGGACTGATGGGATTTGGTGATGCCGTGATATGGCCGTTTGTAATTTCTGTTTTTTTTTTTTGTGAGAAACGGGCCTTCAGGGCCTGATGGGATTTGGTGTCTTTGTGATGGCCGTTCGTAATTTTTTTTTTTTTTTTTTTTTGTTAGAAACGGGCCTTTGTGAGAAACGGGTCTTCATGGCCTGATGGTATTTGTGAATTGTGATGACAGATTGTAATAATTTTTTTTTCAAGAAGAAAAAGTAATATTTATAATATATTATTATTATTTGGGGGCCTTCTTATAAACGGGGCCTTAGGCGGTGGCCCAAATGGCCTATAGCTTCAGCCGGCCCTGATCCTGGCAATCCAAGGCATTGTTGTTCCTTGACCATTCCAAGAGAATAGGCTAGGCTCTGTAAAATTCAAACTAAAATGCAACAAAGTACCTATAATTCTGTTATGTACATATATTTTTAAGTTCAAAAAAATATATGAGATTCACAGAATTAAAAACCACAAAGAACAAGAATCACCTTCTTAGCCTTAGCTGTGGTTTTGGCAGATTTTTCATATAATTCTTCTCGAATGACAAGTTGATCCTTCAGTTTTTTGTCTTGCAAAACCTGCATATATAGATATTTACAAATGCAATGAAAAAAATGATGTCTAGAAATCTGTATCCTCTATGCCATCACTCTAAGATGCTTCTTTATTTTCTCATTTCTTTCATCAGTAGTAATCTCCTGCAAAGCTAAAATCTTTCCCATCAAATTTATAATTTTGAAAGGACAAATAGAAAATTGAAGTATATATATACATACATACATATGTCTAGCCTTGGTGCAATAGCAAATGCCTTCCACCAAAAATAACAAGTCGTAGATTTAATTCTAACAATGATCAGCCTCTTCGAGGGAAAAAAAAAAAAAAAAAAAGAAGTGATGACAAAAATCATAAAATTGTCTTCCAATTCACATTTTTCAAACTTGACAAAAGTGAGAGCTTTGAGTTTTGGTGCTGCCTTCCTTTTTTTCTTTTTTTTTTGTATGGAGAACTTGAAGTATATGCAACACCTACGTGTTCCAATGGAAGCATAATCTTTCCAATGGTGTTGATTGCAAGGGTGTATTATAACCATATGTTAGTAACTTGTAACTAGAGGTGTTTGCGATGCGGTGCGGTTTTGGGTCATTTTTAGTAATGCACTTTGTGGTGCAGCTTAAACAAAACTATAACCGCACTGCACTTCATTTTTGCCGTCACATGTGTGGTGCGGTGTATAAGATGCAATTTTAAACCAGTATATTTTTCAAATTCAAGGCTTCTCTTGCCTAGACCAAAACTTATTTTTCCCTTTATTTTGGGCCAACTTTTAAATTATTGAGCTAATTTTTTCTTTATTTTCGGTTCAATTTCCTAAGCAACACTTGGTAGGGTTATTGAATTTTTTTTTTTTTGGAAAACTAGGGTTATTAAACTATTAATAATATATTTAATATTAAAAAATAAATATATTAATATATAAAAAGGGTGCAGTGCAGTACAATTTGTGTTGTTTTCTTATTATAAAATTGTAAACTATTACTTGTAATGCAGTGCAGTACACTGTTACTTGCAGTACGGTGTAGTTATGCCAATTTGCGTGTACTTTGGTGCGGTTTGGTAAACACCCCAACTTGTAGCTTAACTGACACCTCTTAGAGTATTATAAGTCTCCTAACTCCAACTATGGAACTATTAAAAGGCAAAAACATTGTTTTGGTTCCTACATTTTTGGATCACATTCAATTTAGTTTTTATATTTTGGTAACAGTTAATTTAGTCCATCTTATTTTCAATTCGCAGTCAATTTAGTCACTACCATTAACTTACTAACTGAAAATGCCTACATGGCTAACAGATTGTACAATTGGCACATTAGATGCTTACATGGCTACTAAAATAATAATAAAAAATTAATTTGACATTTAAAAACTGCCAAGTCAGATCTAAATGAAAAAGAAATTTAATTTCTCCTAATATTTTTAAGAAGAATTAAGAAATTTTTTTCTAGGTATTCAATTCTTAATCCCATCTATATTTTTCTTCTAATTTAATTTCTTAAAAAAGAAAATTTCACTTCAAATTGAAATTGTTCTACAACATTCTGTGTGTACACTGTACAGATCCGAAGTAACAAAAAATAAAAAGCACAAATGAATAAGATGATAAAAAACAACTTTCTTTTCTCACTTTCTTACCCACCAAACAGGACAACAAAGAAAATATCAATACACACAACACATCCTAAACAAAATTTCTTTTCTCTCACTTTCTTGGCATAAATCTTCAACCATCCATCCCTAATTTCATAAATTTTCAACTACAAAATCACCCATTTTCCACCAAAAACCTCAACAATACTCATCTAATTATCTTAGTAAAATCGTTATTCCAACTATGAAGACTTGTCATATTCTCGCTGAGATCGTCAAGGGTCTTGAATAAGCTTTGTCAAAATGGTGTATCGAAAGGATCCCATCCAATTCACGAGAGAATTACAAAATCTATACCCACCATCATCAAACTTTGTTTTGCTTAGATCTACAAAATTTTCACAGTGGACACTTGCTTAGGCCTTCAAAAATTGAACCCTTTGTGTCCCAGTTCGCAAATTTGGAGCAAGAGCGCTTTTGGAGAGTTTGAATAATTTGGATCACAAGGAGATGGTAAACAACTCGTTGTCAACACCAACATCTTTCTCGTCTTCTTCCTTCACAATAGAAAATGCAATAACAAATTACAAAGTTACATATGCAATAACAAATTAATTTTTTGTTATGAAAGTGAGAGAAAGAAAGATGAGATTACGAATTGAGATAACGAAAAAAAAATTATTCTGAAAAATATTTTGAGAAACTAAATTAATTTTCAGTTTTTTTTTTTCTATTACATCTGACATGGCATTTTTTGAATATCAAATTAATTAATTTATTCCTTCTCAAAAAAAATTAATTTATTTATTATTATTTTAGTAACCGGGTAAGCATCTAATGTGCCAAGTGTACAATCTGTTAACCACATAGGCATTTTCCGTTAGTGAGTTAACAATAAGAACCAAAAAGATTGCAAATTGAAAATAAGAAGGATCAAATTAACTGCTACCAAAATGTAGAGACCATATTGAATGTGACCCCAAAATGTAAAGACCAAAATAGTATTTTCGTCTTATTAAAATTTTAAAAAAAAAGGTTAAACATCATAACTTAAGGCCAACAATATTAACTAATAACTAATGCCAAACTAAAATACGTTCACAAGTAAACTTTTAAACCAAAATTAAATAAATGTCTTTTGTTATGTCTCAATAAGTACTGTTAGATTATAGTAAAATATTTCATAACTTTAATCATTTGAACTAATTGTTTAGTTGCACTTTTTTTTTTTTTTTTTTTTTTTTTTTTTGAGAATCAGATGTATTACTAATTAAAAGTACCAATAAGATAAGAAATTAGACTTTGTCAAAATTTTAAAAAGCAAAAACAAAAACTATTAGAGAGAAAGAACCATTGAATCATCGTTGGTCACTTTCGCATGAATCCACTATTTTTCTCAACTATTCACCGTGTATATTACAATAAAGTTGTAGTCCTAGATTTGGTTGGTTACAAACTTATAATTAGATAACTATTTAAAATCAGCATCATCACAAGTGCTTTGCTCGTGTGATGAGGGTTTTTTTTTTTTTTTTTGGTTTAGTGTTATTGTGGGGGCAGAAACGTCAAAACGGCTGCGTGGGCCTTGAGCCTGGTTCGAGGACACCGGTCCGCCCAAGGTGCCACAAGGAGGGAGGAGATCACCAAAACTCGAAGGCCCAGAGGCCCATCGATCAGGTCACTGCCCACTTGGGAGAGTCCGAGGAGAATATGGCCTCGGACAACGGAGGCAGGGGCCGAGAGACGCGACACAACGCCAATGGAGGAGCTCCTGAAGCTCAGTAAGTCATACGGAACTCCCACGGGACGCCGAGGAGGAGGACAAGTGGGACGGGCACTGCATAAAGCTGCTGCCACCGCATTAAAGGCCTCCCACCTACCCGCCTGGCCGCATTAATGGAGAAATGACTTCTGAGGGGACGGTGGTCAGCCTTATAAGCATTGGGGAGCGTTTTTAGGGAAAAGACAGATGGGCACCAGGGATAGGGAGTATAAGTAAAGAAGGGGTATCCATAGTAGGGGGATCCGGAATTTTCTCTAAGGAAAGCAGACCTTCTCTCTCTCTCAGAAAACAGAAGGAAAGCCTGGACATAAGCTCCTCGGCTCACGTCCGAGGAGAGGAGGAAGCGCTCCCCCAACTCCTAGCACGCCAGCAACGGACTTGATCCCTACCCCATAGCTTTCTAAAGCCCCAGGAAGTCTAGGATTCAAGCCCATTCTCTACAAATTCTATTGTGTAGGCCACTTGGGCCAGCTCAGTCGCGCATTTGGGCATAAGGCTAACTTTATGTGCTTACAATTGGCGCCGTCTGTAGGAAGCCTTGACGAAAGGGACTAGAAGTATCATGAAAGGTTCAGGTTCACGTCATGTAGAGTCTAGGGGGTCCCAATGCGAGGACCAATTTGTGCGGTTAGAGCGGGAGAGAGAGCGCGAAGCCAGCGTGTGCACGGAACATACGTGCGGGAGGAGCCATGCACGCGATAGAAGTAGAGCCTCCCGAAAAAAAAAGCGTTGAGACCCTGCAAAGGGAGATTGACCATCTAAGAAGGAAGCTACGCCGGGAGAAACGAAGGGGCACGCCCTCCCCTTCAGACCAGTCCTCAGCGGATGCTAGCAATAGCTCCAACAGTTCCAGGTCGAGGACCCCCGCTTGCAAGTCCTCTTCCCAGGAGGACGAGCACCATCGCCAACCTAAGGATAAGAGGACATCCTCCAGGGGCCTGGCCAACAATGCACTGAGCAAGGCACTCCACCAGATTTCCAAGTCACCCTTCACTCGGAGGATCGAGAAGGGAAACTTCCAAGGCGGTTCACCCAGCCAACCTTCACAATTTACAACGGAAGGATGGACCCAATAGAACATGTGAGCCACTTCAGCCAGAGGATGGCGGTGCACTCGAAGAATGAGACCCTGATGTGCAAGGTCTTCCCTTCTAGCCTGGGACCCGTCGCGATGAGATGGTTCAACAGCCTGAAGGCATGCTCTGTCGATTCCTTCGCGAAGCTCACCAGGGCATTCGGCTCACAATTCATCACATGCAGCAGGGTCCCTCGGCCTCTAGATTCATTGTTGTCCATGGCCATGAGAGAGGGAGAGACCCTCAGGGCATATACTGACAGATATTGGGAGATGTACAACGAGATCGATGGGGACTTTAACGAAGTTGCCATAAGCACCTTCAAGGTCGGCCTTCCAAACGAGCATGACCTGAGGAAGTCACTGACCAGAAGGCCTCTCAAGAGTGTGCATGGTCTCATGGACCGCATTGACGAGTACACGCGGGTGGAGGAGGATCAATTACAAGTAAAGGCCAGGGCGAAGGTTATCCCTCAAGAGAGGAGGGATTTCAGGTCAGACAGATACAGCAACAGTAGGCCGAGGAGAGAGCTCGTCGGGCAACCTCGTCAGACGACAACACAGGTGGTCGACGTTGTGTTTCGCGAACCCATACAGCGGGTGTTTGAGAAAATCCGTCACAAGCCCTATTTCAAGTGGCCTAGCAAAATGATAGATGATCCCGCAAAACGTAACTAGAACCTCCACTGCCAGTACCACCAAAAGAACGGCCACACGACTGAGAACTGCAAGAGCTTACGGTACTACCTAGAACAGCTGACGAAGGAGGGAAAGTTGAGACAGTTCGTGCACCAGCATGAAGGGCAGAGAGAACATCCTGGGCTGTCAAGTCAGAGCCAGCATAGCCCAAGGCCTCCTCTAGGGACCATCACTGTCATTCTCGCCGCTCCTGGGAGAACCGAATCGCGCCCGTCCAGGGTGATGTCTGTGGCGCGAGCCCATGTTGAGGGTTCTGGCTTCGAGCTGAAGAAGATTAAGGGCAATGCGCCGCCCACACTGGCCTTCTCGGACGCAGACAAGGAAAGGACCATCCAACCGCACGATGACGCCCTAGTCATAATGCTGAGGATTAGAGGTTACGATGTAAAGAGGGTAATGGTGGACCAAGGAAGTGGCGCAGACATCATGTACCCCGACCTGTATGAGAGGCTAAACTTGAGGGAAGAAGACCTCTCGGCCTACGACTCGCCCCTGATAAGCTTCGAGGGAAAGGTAGTGATCCCCAAGAGGCAGATCAGATTGCCTGTACAGTCAGGTCCAGCAGTGGTAGAAGTGGATTTCATCGTGGTGGACGCCTACTCCCCTTACACGGACATTGTAGGGAGACCTTGGCTGCATGCCCTAGGGGCTGTCTCCTCCACTCTCCACGCTAAGGTGAAGTTCCCTTTCGGCGGCCAAGTCGAGGAAATTATTGGGAGCTAGTCTGCAGCGAGACAGTGCTTGACCGCCGCAATTCTGCGCAGGCTGGACCCCGAACCCTCGGCTCCGGCTGCTCCGACCTCATAGCAATTAGCCTCTTCTGCCACCACTGGAGGAACAGTGGCAGAGGAGCCCGCGTGTAAGGGGTTAGACAAGGTCCTCGTAGACAATGACCCAGAGAGGTTCTTCTAAATTGGGGCTCAGCTGCCGACCGAAGAAAGGGAAGAGTTGGTCGCGTTCTTAAAAAGGAGCCTCGACGTGTTTGCATGGGACGAGCATGAGATGCTTGGAATCGACCCAAACTTCATATGCCACCACCTGAGCGTAAACTCGACGGCAGTACCGAAGAAGCAACCCCCTCAGGGCTCTTCTGCGGAGCATGCCGAGGCCGTTAAGGAGGAAGTCATTAAACTCAAGAGAGTTGGGGCTATCAAGAAAGAGTTCTATCCCGAATGGTTGGCACACAC
Organism: Castanopsis chinensis; assembly: GCA_032878915.1. Taxonomy (NCBI): domain Eukaryota; kingdom Viridiplantae; phylum Streptophyta; class Magnoliopsida; order Fagales; family Fagaceae; genus Castanopsis; species Castanopsis chinensis. The sequence continues at coordinate 16,595,104 of JAVQMG010000125.1, read as the reverse complement.
AGTCGTGGTGAAGAAGAAAAGTGGGAAGTAGAGAGTGTGCGTAGACTTCACAGACCTCAACAAAGCCTGTCCCAAGGACCCTTTCCTGATGCCTCGCATAAATCAGCTGGTAGACGCGACGGTCAGCCACCCACGTATGAGTTTCCTAGATGCCTTTCAGGGGTACCACCAGATACCTTTAGCTTTAGAAGACTAGGAGAAAACCGCTTTTGTGACCCCCACCAGCAACTACCATTACAAGGTGATGCCCTTCGACCTGAAAAATGTAGGGGCTACCTATCAAAGGATGATGACCCGGATGTTTGAGGCGCAATTGGGAAAAACCGTCAAGATATACATAGGCGATATGGTTGTGAAGAGCAGGTCCATATCGGAGCATGTGGCCGACCTGGGTAGCACTTTCCAAACCTTGTGGGGGCACAAGTTGAGTCTGAACGCCTCCAAATGCACCTTCGGCGTAGGGTCTGGCAAATTCCTGGGCTACATGCTCACTCACAGAGGTATTGAGGCCAACTCTGAACAGATCTCCGCAATCTGTAACCTGCAACCACCTCGGAACCCGAAGGAGGTCCAGAGGCTAACCGGGATGACGGCCGCCCTCAGTAGGTTCATTTCCCGATCCGGGAACAAATGCCGACCCTTCTTCCGACTGCTAAACAAATGGAGGGGATTCAAATGGACTGAGGAGTGCTCTTTGGCCTTCCAGCAGCTGAAGGAATACCTCTCTCGGCCACCCGTTATGTCCCGCCCCGATCCAGACGAAGTGCTGTTTGCATACCTAGTTATGGCCACCCACGCCGTTAGCCTGGTTCTGATATGGTATGACGACGATATACAAAGACCGGTCTATTACGTGAGCAAGTCCCTGCAGGAGGCCGAGATCCAGTATTTACCATTGGAAAAGGCGGTTCTAGCCGTGGTGCATGCGACGCGCCGGCTCTCGGACTATTTTCAATCTCATACGGTCGTCGTACTGACCCAACTCCCACTTAAGTCCGTGTTGCGGAATGCCGACTACTCCAGCAGAATCGCCAAATGGGGAACCTTTTTAGGGGCCTTTAACATCAAATACCTGCCTCGTACATCTGTGAAGGGGCAAGTCCTGGCTGACTTGGTGGCGGAGTTTACTGAGCCTTCCCTAGAGGAAGGCCTAAGGGGATGTAGCTTGTGGGGAAAGCAAGCCGGCGTACTCTCGTGCGAGAAGCCTCCAGTATGGGAAGTTTATGTAGACGGAGCCTCCAACTAGAGAGGTTCAAGCATTGGGATAGTCTTGATATCTCCGGATGGGGTCGTCATTGAAAAGTCTCTGAGGATAGCATTCCCAGCTACCAACAATGAGGCCGAGTACGAAGCCTTGCTAGTGGGAATGGACATGGTTCGGAAAATGGGGGGCAAGGCGGTGCGAGTATTCCCAAACTCGCAGCTGGTGGTCGGCCAAGTGGAAGGGAAGTTGGAGGCCAGGGAACCGAGAATGCGAGAATATTTAGCCTGCGCCAAGCACTTGCAGGCCAGGTTCGAATCCTTCGCACTATCACATATCTCCAAAAGCGGAAACACCCACGCAGATTCACTGGCCACACTTGCAACATCCTTGGCACATGGCCTTCCTTGGGTCATTCTCGTTGAGGATCTGCTCAGGCCAATCGGTCCAGGTTGTCAGGCCATCCGAGTCCAATAAGTCAGAGCGGAACCCAGTTGGATGGACCCCATAGTGTCTTTCCTTAAACACAACATACTGCCGGAGGAGAAGACTGAGGCCGACAAGATTCGCAGGAAGACTCCTCGGTTTTGGTTATTCGAGGACGAAAAGCTCTATAAATGCTCCTTCTCGGGGCCCTACCTACTATGTGTGCACCCGGAAGGGACGGAGCAGCTCTTGGAGGAGTTGCATGAGGGAATTTGCGGCAGCCACACAGGCAGAAGGTCACTAGCTCACAGGGCCCTCACGCAGGGGTACTGGTGGCCGAATATGCAACGGGAGGCATAGGAGTACGCGAGGAAATGCGATCAATGTCAAAGGTTCGCCCCCAACATCCACTAGCCGGGTGGCGTTCTTAATCCATTGGTCAGCCCTTGGCCGTTTGTGCAGTGGGGCTTGGACATAGTGGGACCGTTCCCGAGGGCGACGGGTAACAAATGGTGGCTGCTCGTCAGGACCGACTATTTCACTAAGTGGGTAGAGGCCGAGCCACTCTCGAATATCCGGGATGTGGACGCGAAGAGATTCATCTGGAAGAACATCATCACCAGATTTGGGATCCCATGTGTTCTCATCTCAGACAACGGATTGCAGTTCGACAGTAAAGCCTTCAAGGAGTATTGCGGGGACTTCGGTATCACAAATAGGTACTCCACTCTAGCCTACCCCCAGGGAAATGGGCAAGCTGAAGCGGTCAACAAGTCTATAGTCAATGGACTCAAGAAAAGATTAGACAATGCGAAGGGCAGATGGGTGGATGAGGTACCACACGTGCTGTGGACTTACCGAACCACGCTGCAAAGGTCCACAGGAGAGACCCCTTTCGCAATGACGTATGGCGCCGAGGCCGTGATTCCTATGGAGATGAGGTTCCCGACGATAAGGGTCCAGTCTTTCGCTGCAGACGCTAACGACGGCGTGCTGCTGAAGAGTCTAGACTTGGTGGAAGAAAGGCGGGAAAGCGCTATGTTAGGCTAGCTTGCTACCAGCAAAAGCTCAAATAAGGGTACGATTCTCGCGTATGATCCAGGCCTCTCGCCCCAGGAGACCTAGTCTTAAGAAAGGTCGTCGGAGCTATAAAGGACCCATCGTGGGGGAAGCTAGGACCAAACTAGGAGGGGCCCTATCGTATCACCTTAGTGGCCGGCATAGGGTCATATCGTCTCGCCGACTTGGAAAACAAACTTGTAAAACGACCCTGGAATGTAAATAACCTCCGAAGGTATTACTACTAATGAAAGGCGTGCGCGCCACGTATTCGGGTTTCATTGTATCGTAGTAACTGTCACTATGTTTGTCCCCATCAATTTATTTTCATTAAATGTTAATGTCAACCTTGATTAAGTTAGGTCCTCGGACCTTCTACCTTGGGAAAATTTAACATGCAATTTATCCATTAGATGTTAATGTCAACCTTGGTTAAGCCAGGTCCTCGGACCTTCTACCTTGGGAAAATTTAACATGCAATTTATCCATTAGATGTTAATGTCAACCTTGATTAAGCCAGGTCCTCGGACCTTCTGCCTTGGGAAAATTTAACATACGTTTTTTATTCATTAAGTGTTAATGTCAACTGGGGCTAAGTCAGGTCCTCGGACCTTCTGCCTTGGAAAAATTTAACATACGATTTTTATTCATTAAGTGTTAATGTCAACTGGGGCTAAGCCAGGTCCTCGGACCTTCTGCCTTAGAAAAATTTAACATACGATTTTTATTCATTAAGTGTTAATGTCAACTGGGGCTAAGCCATGTCCTCGGACCTTCTGCCTTGGGAAAATTTAACATACGATTTTTATTCATTAAGTGTTAATATCAACTGGGGCTAAGCCAGGTCCTCAGACCTTCTACCTTGGAAAAATTTAACATACAATTTTTATTCATTAAGTGTTAATGTCAACTGGAGCTAAGCCAGGTCCTCGGACCTTCTGCCTTGGGAAAATTTAATATACGATTTTTATTCATTAAGTGTTAATGTCAACTAGGGCTAAGCCAGATCCTCGGACCTTCTGCCTTGGAAAAATTTAAAATTCGACTTTTATTCATTAAGTGTTAATGTCAACCTTGGTTATGCCAGGTCCTCTGACCTTCTGCTTTGAGAAAATTTAACATGCAGTTTATTTTTAATTAAATGTCAAAGTCAGCCTTGGTTATGCCAGGTCCTCGGACCTTCTGCCTTGGAAAAAATTAACATACAATTTTGTTTTTCATTAAAGTGTTTATGCCGACCTGGGCCACGCCAAGTCCTCGGGCTTTCTGCCTTGGAAAATTTAGCATGCAATATATCGCCTATCCTTCATTAAATAAATATGACACGCAATTCCTTTTTCCTTAGCACGCGAGACTTATGTTTATTCTTATTTTATCTAATTGTTAACGAAGGCCTAAGCCGTGCCTGAACCGGGGACTTCTTGCTTTGGAAATACTGACATGCCAGTACCATTTTTAACTAAGTTCTAGCGCTTGAGCTAAGTCTTTTGCATGTTGTTAAGTAAGAGAAAACCTAGCGCAGTTCTCACATACAAAGTAACTACTGACGAAGGAAACCAGAAATTAAAGAAGTTCACAATCACGATAAAATAGTTACAAGCAAAATACTAAAGTCTCCACATCAAACTTGGAACAAAAAGGAACTTTAAGTAAAAACAATAACAAAAGGGTAAGGGGAGAAATCTAGCAGCTCAAGCCTTGGCCGTTGGGGGGAGATCCTCTGCTCCTTTTGCCTTATCCTCTGCTCCTTTGGCCTTTGACTTAGATGGCTGGGGTACCACCACCTCAAGTGCCAGCCCGCCGTCAACGGGCTCCGTCTTCAGTGGGGCCAGGGGCTGCTTCCCTTTGTCGGCTTGCCTCTCCGGAGGAACGTCCAGGCTTGGGTCCGAGGAGGCTAGAGGAAGAGCGGGGGCCATGAAGAAGTGGAGGTGGCCGTGGTAGGAGGATCCTTAAACTCACGAATATCTGGGGGATACCACAAGTTCTCGGCCCTCCTCCATTGGAACGAAGACGGGGCACCCGCCACGTTGAGGGCTTCCGACCAGACCTGTCGGTAGTACTCCCTGCACAGGTCCGCCAGCTCCTCAACTAGGCGGGTTTCAGTCTCCTCGACCCCTCTCTGGAAGGAAGCGGCCACAGCGGCGTCCGTAGCCTCCTTAGCGGTTCGGGCCTCCTCCTTCGCCCTCGCCAGTTCTTCCTTCAGCACGGCGTTGTCTTGCTTTGCCGCCGCGAGCTCCTCTTTGTATCCGCGGAGCTCCTTCTGCTGAGTCTCGGCCTGAGCTGTGGCATTTTTTAGGCCGACCTCGGCGCTCCTCTTGGCCTGCTCCTCTACCGTCAACCTCTTGCAGAGCTTAACATTCTCAGCCTCGGCAAGGCAGAGGGCTTTCTCCATCTCTACTCAGACGTTGAGCTCAGCGGAGGCCTTCTTCCAAGCGTCCTCTACCCACTTCTCGGCTACAGCGACCTCCTGGATAGCCTGCATGCACGTAAAGAGCATAAGTGGGACAGAAAACGTGTCCAAGACGGGCGCAAGTAAAACGAAGGTTGCTTGGAACGTACCAGGCCCAGATCCCTCTTCAGAGATAGGAACAGTTGCTGCTGCTGCATTTGCTCAAGGGCCTCCATGTCCTTGGGGAGAAGTGGGGGCTTTTCCAAGGCCTCGGCGAGGTACAGGGAGTGCCCCTTCTGGTACTCCCTTATACTGGCGCGTTCAGGGATGGGGGTCCCGTCTAGCTCCAATGCCGGGGACCAAAAGGCTTGGGCTCGGCGCACCTCGGCCAGCCCTTGGCTCTCCCCACTCTCCACTGAGTGGGCCCGCGACTGGCCTTTGGCGGCCTTTTGTTATAGTTGTTGTTATTGCTGTTGTTATTGTTGATGATGTTGCTGCTGCTTGAGCTTCTTTTGACGAGCCTCCTCGGCTTCCTCATCTTCCTCATCTTCCTTTTTCCTCTTTTTCTTGAGGTCAGCAGTGTGAACCTTGGGGTCGGCCGAAGGAGGAGGAAGAAGGGGAAGATGAGACCCAGTGGCACCCTTCTTGCCCACCTACGCACCCCTCGCGCCCATGAGAGACCGAAGGCTGTTCATTTCTTCCTCCTCAGTGCTACTGTCCACCTTGGAGACTATCAGACCCTTTATACCCGAGCACTGGGTGGCCTCGTCGTCTGAGACCTTGACAATGTCGTCCTCGCCCTCGGTAGCAACGATTGGAGGCCGAATTGAGACTGGGACCGTGCGCACTAAGGGGGAGTATAATATCATCGAAAGGTCATCTGGCAAGTCGCGTGGGGCGAGGAAGTTGGGCTGCGTGACGTCTATCCGCCTCTGCCTCTTGTCACAAGCGATGATTGCATCCTCAACCTCCCCGAAGACGGTGGACAGCGGCTCGTACCCCAAGATCAGGTGGGCAGCCCTCACTTGTAGATCCTCATGCACGAACACCTCGGATCTCAGCACCCTGTTTAGGTCTCGGACGTTAACGTCTCTGAGGCTGGGAGATACGTGCTGCTTATCTGCGAAAAAGACATTCAAAGGATTAATCACGATTAGATTTGAGAACAAAAATGGGCAGTAAGGACAACAAGCTACAAATTCCCAGAGACGAAGGTAATGAAACTAAAGCGTAAACAGAAGCCCAAAACCCAAGGCAGCCACACCTGGTTTCCCCTCGCGAACGGGGCAATGGATTCCATCGTACCATCTCCCGGAGGCGACGACATAGTCATCCTTCATCCCTTTATTGGATTTGGGAAGACACGATGTGAGCCTAACGACACTAGACCGGGACTTAAGGTAGTATCCTACGGTCTTGAGCGGGTGGCATTTGTACATGTAGACCACGTCACGCCATGTGAGGTTCAGACCCATCTGCTCATTTAAAGCATCTACACTCCCTAGGATCCTAAACATATTGGGCATGCATTGGTCGGGGCACAACCGGTGGTTGCGAAGTCACTCACTAGTGACACGACCCATGGGAAGGGTCATGCCACCCTTTAGGAAGGCGATGATGGGAATAACCACCTGCCCATTCCCCCTGAAGTCAGCCACCGCCTCAGGCGGGCAATATTTAAGTCCCACTTCTAGGGGAATGTGGAACTTGGCTCGGAATCCCTCCATACCAGATTCAGAGTCCACCAAACACTTAAACCTACCCATGTGGCCCAGATTAAGGTATAAACCTAGAGAGGGAAGGGAAAAATTAACAGCCGAGGAGAAAGAGGCTAAGGGAACGAGAACTTACGAAGAAAGAGGGACACGACTCTGAGAACGCTTCTGGAGATGAAATGAGAGTATACGTTTCCAGGGGCGTAGTTGCTTTTTGGGAGTGAAGGTTGGATGCGCGACTTCCCAAGCGTTTAGGGATTTTGAGAAGCAAACATTTATGAGACCTGTCCCGCGCGAACTTTCAGGAAGAATCAGAGCCGCTAGATCCGCATCTCACCGTCCAACGTGGGCGACAGGGAGTTACTCAGAGCATTTAATGCTGGCGTTGTGCGTTACGAAGCATCACGAGCTATCCCAGAAGGCACAAAGGAAGCTCCGCACGTGCTACGCTTGAAGGATCACGTGAAAGTAACGCTCGTGAGTCAAAAACTCATTCCCCCTCTCGGATCGAGGTCAAATGAATTTTTGAGGGGCTATTGTGGGGGCAGAAACGTCAAAACGGCTGCGTGGACCTTGGGCCTGGTCCGAGGACACCGGTCTGCCCAAGGCGCCACGAGGAGGGAGGAGATCACCAAAACCCGAAGGCCCAAAGGTCCATCGATCAGGCCACTGCCCACTTGGGAGAGTACGAGGAGAATATGGCCTCGAACAATGGAGGCAGGGGCCGAGAGACGCGACACAACGCCAATGGAGGAGTTCCTGAAGCTCAGTAAGTCATACAGAACTCCCACGGGACGCCGAGGAGGAGGACAAGTGGGACGGGCACTGCATAAAGCTGCTGCCACCGCATTAAAGGCCTCCCACCTACCCGCCTGGCCACATTAATGGAGAAATGACTTCTGAGGGAACGGTGGTCAGCCTTATAAGTATTGGGGAGCGTTTTCAGGGAAAAGACAGATGAGCACCAAGGATAGAGAGTATAAGTAAAGGAGGGGTATCCATAGCAAGGGGATCCGAAATTTTCTCTAAGGAAAGCAGACCCTCTCTCTCTCTCAGAAAACAGGAAGAAAGCTTGTACATAGGCTCCTCGGCCCACGTCTGAGGAGAGGTAAAGGCGCTCCCCCAACTCCTAGCACGCCAGCAACGGACTTGATCCCTACCCCATAGCTTTCTAAAGCCTCAGGAAGTCTAGGCTTTAAGCCCATTCTCTACAAATTCTATTGTGTAGGCCACTTGGGCCGGCCCGGTCGCGCATTTAGGCCTAAGGCTAACTTTGTGTCCTTACAGTTATAATGTAAAATAATATTTAAAAGTGAGATAGAGATAGTGTTCTAATTTTTTAGGATCTTTCTCTACGTTAGAGTTGGTAAAAATTTGAAAATTTGAATTTAAAATAAAAAGTAGAAATTCATATTGGAGAAAAAAAAAAAAAAAAGGCCTAAAACTAAGGAACTTAAAAAAAAAAAAAAAGTAAATTACTCTTTTAACCGACTTGTTTTAAAATTTTAAAATTTTAAAATTATTTAACTAAAAGATAGGGGTATTTTAGAGAGTTTAAAAATTTATGTGAGAATATTTTAGTAAGAAAAATGATGAAAACCAAACCGAAAATCTTGTTATTAGAAGTATATATTATTTTATATAGGCCATGGCATTGTTGAAATTATAGAAAAGGAAAACGCATTTCAAGTAATTATGTTGTAAACTCGACTTGTGTTAGTCCAGATGCACTAAACCCAATCCATTCCTAATTGTATTGGCCCAAGTGGTCCAACTATCTATCAATTTGCCCCAAAAAGAAAATTATTGGGCCTTTCGGGTTTATCCAAATAACTATAGAAGGAGCATACAAGTTCATCGAAGATTAACTAGAAAAGAGCTGACACATTAACAAAAGCCTAAGGAAAATTTGATTAAAAAGATTAATGTATGTTCAATTAATTTAGAGAGCACGTATCCAATCCATATAGAAGGAAAAATTGATTAAGAAGAAGAAGAGCAGGTTCATCATCATTCATTCCCTTTTTAATTATTTCTATTTAGAATTTTGTTTATTTGATAATAGTAATATAGATAATAAAATAACACGTAATGGATAAAGATTAATGGCTTGAATCATGTATCAATGGCCAATATCCATCCAAACATTTATTTATTTATATTCCAGGGCACTCTCTCTCTCTCTCTCTCTCTCTCTCTCTCTCTCTCTCTCTCTCTCTCTCTCTTAGAAAAAGAAAATAAATATAAAAAATTGACAAGAAGACAGTAAATTTAAGTATGGATTATATCAATCTCATGAGTAGGAAGAAGAGTTCAAAATTGTGATATGCATTCTTTCATTAAAAGAAAATGCTAAAGATACTCTAAATTTTATTTCATGAGTTTTATAAATTGATATGATAATGATCATGTTTGATGAATTTCCATGTGTTCATGTAGTTTGTATAGGGTTGGTGAGGTGAAGTTGTCAAAGTGCATAGACTGAAGTTTACTGTTAAAGAATTTCGCTCCGACAAACTTCACAATAAGAGGTGAACTGAGGGATAAAAATTAATTTAGAAAATATATTTAAACCATGAGTTTGACCCTCTCTCTTACTCTACTTTGGAGGAGTGATCTTCAATGAACCAAAGAAAATTCTGTCACTTTTTGTCTGTAGTTTCACCCCCTTAGCCTCACCATATATGATCTCATTTTCGACAATTTTACACACCTTAATTCCCACTTGAAGAGCTAGAGAGAATTCATAAACTCTAGAGCTTTAACTCTCATCAATCTCCACGCCTTACCCCTTTCTCAATTGTCAAAAGGGAGGGGATTAAATCCATTACACACAAATCAACCTTTAGAGTTACTGTGTTAATCGGAACTTGTAGGGGCTGGAGTGCATTGTTTGCTTCATAGTTTGGAAGGCCAAAGATGTATTGCAACTATTTTCTCTAGGGGATCATTTGGTGTAGTGACATCCCAAAGAGGTTTTTAAACCTAGTTTTTGGGTTTTCCTCTTCGTCAACACTTCGATTTATTATGGGTGCGTTTAGTTTTGTGTATCCATGTATGTTAATACCAATTGGTTAATCACTTAAAAAACCGTGCTTTAAATTATTCAATTTGCTAGAAACCAACATTAGCTGTAATTTTGGAGTCAAAACAACTTGAGTGTGTGCTACAAACACTATTTTAAAAACCAGACTGAAACGGCTGGTTGAACTGAGAATAGGACCTAGAACTGGTCAGGCCAAAACATGAAAAAAAAATCAGTTATGACCAAGTTAAACCGAAAACTAGTCTCTTTTTTGGTTCTTTGACCGGTTCATTTTTAAAATCATGGGTACAAACTCTAAACGCCAGTGAAGAGTTCAACTCTCTATCCAACTCACCATACAAAAGCAAATCCAACCTCTGTTAAACACTTCCATATAATAATAAATAAATAAAAGAAGTACTCCAAAGGAAAATCAATCAATAAGAAAAGACACATTCAGAGGAATAGTCCGAATTATTGCATATGTTTTTTTTAGCAGCGATACACTTCATGCTTAATGGTGTAGACTCTAGAAGCATTCTCTCAATTTCCCAGAGGCGGAACCTTATAACCTGCACACACACACTAAAAAAAAAATTGTTACATCCGGAAACACAATAGAATTCTTCTAAAAAAAACATAATAGATTTAAATGAATACAATTATACAACATTATTAATAATATAAATATGAAAATGTGAATAATACTTCCAAAATGGAAAATTCTTGGTTGTGGCAACGGGCAAATTAGCATTAACAAGATCATTATCTAGAATAAATACAATTAAGGGTCTGTTTAATAAAACAATTTTTTGGTATGGATGCAATTTTAAACATAAACACAGAGATCAAGCACCTAGTACCAAAATACAAAAACAACCTTAATCCCAAATATTTGAGATCGGCTATAAATCTTCAACAGATTAATTATGGTCAGCTTTGAACTACAAAGCGTGTTTTGAAAAAACAAAACATTAAGGAGTAATTACACATAACTTACATGTGGTTTAAGTGAAAATCATTTTTCCTATCCGTGTTTGAAAAGTATCACTTAACCTACCTGAGGTATGTTCCGTTAGTTTTCTGTAACCCACCTGTGTTAAAATCAGGGGTAAATAAGTATTTTTGCTCAAATTTTATGTTTCTCTCCTCCCAAAACAAAAAATAACACAAAAATGCAAGAGAAACAAGATCAAAAGGGAGGGTTTTGAAAGAAGGAAGCGAACATGACTTTGCTCAGTGGAAAAAAAAAAAAAAAAAAAAAAAAAAAAAAAAACTTGAATGAAACCCAACAACAAACGATCACCAACAATTGACCATCAGTGAAATCCACGAACCCAGAACCACCGTCCATATACCACCAACAAAAACCACAAACCCATCAACAAAACAACGATATCGGCATCAATAAACAAACCCAGAAATTTGTAACCATCCGCTACCAATAAACCCAGAATCAATGATTCAAACCAAAACCTAAAACCAGTGATTCAAGCCAATACCAAACCTAGAACTAGTGATTCAAAACAAAACCCACATAACCAAAACCCAAAAACCTCCAAAGCCGACCCATTCAACTTTACTGTGGATGCACCTCCATTAAACTAGCATTGCTGAGAGCATCGATGCCGTGGTGGTGATTTGTAAGCCTAAGTCTTTGAGAAATCGACGACATTTGTCTCCGACAACTCCTAAGTTGCATAAAAAGATCGAAGGAAACCCTAGAAAATGAGAGGATAGACTTACATGGAAGAACTCGAGCTGGTCCTCGAGGTTCTCAAGCGCGGTCCAAATCGCATTGAGACTCTTGGCTTCCTGTATGGCCAAGTCGTCATTGTCGACCTAGAAGTTTTTGACGAAAACGAACCCGGCCAGGCTGGTGTCCTCGACGATGTCGTTTTCGAGGTTGAACTGCTTCTTTTTGTTGATGTTGTTGTGGTTCTTTTTGAGAGCTTTGACGGAGTTGAGAAAGTGAGTTCGCGAAATTGAGTGGATAGCGTTGCTGAGCTTGTCGTGAAGTTCCTAGATTTTCTCTAGAATTGCTTTGATTTCTTCCAGCTTCATCCATCGATTTCCTTTTAGTTTGTCTTTTATTGCAATATGTCTATAAATAAAAGAAAAGGAAAAAAGTGAGGGCGCGAATAAAGAAGGAAATTTGGGGGGAAGAAAAAATTTTCTTGGGTTTTTTTTTTTTTTTTTTTTTGGTATGTTCTCATGTACCACTTTTTAATCTTATTTCTCTTGTATTTTTGCTCTAGCTTTTGTTTTGGGAGGAAAGAGACATAAAATTTGAACAAAAATACCTATTTACCCCTGATTTTAATAGATGTGGGTTACGGAAAACAAACGAAACATACCTCAGGTGGATTAAGTGATACTTTTCAAACTACGGGTAAGCAAAGTGATTTTCGCCCAAACCACAGGTGGTTTTAGTATAATTACCCCAAACATTAATTATAATTCTAAGGGTAATTAAGTAGTCTTACTTCCACATTGTGTTCCAGTTTTGAGTGATCCGCCACAATAGTTAATGACGTAAACAAAATCGTCCATGTCTTTAAGTTTTTCAAGTTCCTTGGAAAGACCCTTGCATATGCATGGAACTGTAAGTTTATTCACTATCTGGCAACACAAACCGATGGGTGCACTACAAAAAAATCGTGTAACCTTTGGCCTGCCAATTTGTAAAAATATAAACAACATATTTACAAAAATATGTTCTCTATGCTATAATTTGTTCTTCGAGGAAATTTGTATATAAACAACTAAAATTGATTTATTAATTTATATGTCTACTAGTTTAGTTCTTTCTCTTTTTTTTTTATGTAAATTAATGAATTGTTGAATATTGTTATATTATGTGTATTTATATGTTTCTATCTTTTAATATGAAAATAATGTGTATTTATATGTAATGAATAGTGTGTGTGTGTGTAACAAATGTACATGTTTAGTAGAGCTTGAAATTAATTAATTTTATTAATAGTTACTTTTAGGCCAAATGTTATTTCTTAGTATTTTTAATAGAGACATCACGAGATTGTATCCCTCTCCTCAATTAAAATGCATTACAATATATATTAAGCTTATTAGTTATAATTTTTTTAAAGACTTACTTTTTTCTTAATTATATTTTACTCAAATTAAACTTAATTACTTATTATTAATTAAAACAAGCCTTACATAGATCCTGCTATAACTACTAATTATTAATGGAGTAGTCTATAATTACTTATTATTAATGGAATAGTCTATAATTTAATTTAATTACTTATTATTATGCTTATTAACTAAATTAATTATTATTAATGGAGTATTCTATCATTTTATTAAATTATTAATTACTTATTGTGAGGGCAGAAGTGGCAAAATATGTTTTTGAGCCTTGGGCTTGATCCGAGGGTATTAACTTGTCCGAGGAGGGTATAGTGGTAATAAGGATACCGAACTTAAAAGCCCGCAAGCAAACTGTTGTGGTAGAGGCTGGTGAAAATGGTTCGAAAAGGGGCATATCCTCGGCTAACTGAGGTGAAGATCATATGATACACCATGATGTTTAAGAGGAAATTCTATAAGGCCTGGTGGATGAAGATATACTCCAGAAGAACACAGAAAAGAAGAACGAATGGGAAATATCTCGAAGAAAGCTACTACCACCATATTAAAGACTCTGCACCTACCTTTCTGACCGCATTAATGAGGAAATGATATCTGAATAGTGGTGATCAGCCTTACAACTGTTGTTTGATGACTTCAAGAGAGCGGTGGATGGAATAAGTATTTATTCTTTGGGTGATCTGATCCATATGTGGAAGATGGTGGAAAGAAGATAGATGATATAAAAAGGAGAGGAAGACCTTCAAGAGAGGGGAGGGAGAAAAAAGAAGAAGAAACACTGTACACACTACCATCAACTGTAATTTGTCTTTAAGAACAAAGGAAGATCAATACAGATTATCATCGGCTTACGTCTGAAGAGAGTTTATGTTACATAAGTAGTTCTTTGCATGTGATTTGTGGATCTAACTCATTATCTTTGTTTTTCAACATCCAAAGAAACCTAGGTTTCAAGCTCACACTCTACAAATTTCATTGTATTAGGCTTTTTGGATATGACCCCATCATACCTTTGGGTCCAGGTTTGAATTGTGACATTACAATTGGCGCCGTCTATGGGGAATCTTGGTTTTAAGGACATTTAAACATTATGGTAGGCTCAGGTCTACACCATGCAGAGTCCATGGGGTCCCAGCATGAGGGTCACGTCTTGCATTTTAAGCGAGAAAGAGATCGGGAAGGCAGTGTGCATACAGAGCACACCCATAGGAGCTAGTCACGAGGTGGAAGCAGAATACCTTACGAGGAAAGTACTAAAGCCATGCAGAAAGAGATTGAACACCTGAAGAAGAAGTTGCCTCGTGAAAGACAAAGGCGAACTCCCTCATTTTTCGACCCTTCTTCTGAGGATTCCCATGGCAGTGACTACAAGCCCAGGTCAAGAACCCCTCCCAGTGAGTCTTTCTCTTATGAGGAGGATTACCTTCATGGTCGTGAGGACAAAAGGCCTTCTTCTAGGGGCTTAGGAAATGACTCTATGAGTAGGGCGTTGCACCAGATCTCCACATCACCTTTCACACGTAGGATGGAGAAGAGGAAACTTCCACGACGGTTCACCCAACCCACGTTCATCATTTATAATGGCCGAACAGACCCTGTGGAACATGTGAGTCATTTCAATCAAAGAATGGCGATGCACTCTAACAATGAAACTTTGATGTGCAAAGTCTTCCCTTCCAGCTTGAGACCTGTTGCGATGAGGTGGTTTAACGGCTTGAGGGCAGGTTCTATTGATTCCTTCATGGAACTCACTAAGGCGTTTGGTTCTTGCTTCATCACCTGCAATAAGGTGTCTCGACCTTTGGATTCGTTTTTGTCCATGGCTATGAGGGAAGGGGAGACCCTAAAAACGTACTTTAATAGGTACCGGGAGATATTCAATGAGATCAATGGTGATTTTGATGACGTGGCCATAAGGACTTTCAAGGTCGGCCTCCCTACTAAGCACGATTTGAGGAAACCTCTCACCAAAAAGCCTATAAGGAGTGTACGTAAGCTCATGGATCACATTGATGTATATAAACGGGTTGAGGAAGATCAACAGCAATGCAAGGGAAAGGCGAAGGTTATCCCTCAAGAGAGGAGGGATTTCAGGTCAAACAGATACAATAATAACAGGCCTCAAAGAGACTTTGCTGCGCAATCTGGTCCCGCCACTCCTCAAGTGATTAATACTGTATTCCAAGAACCAATGCACCAAGTGTTGGAGAAAATTCAGAATGAACCATACTTCAAGTGGCCCCCTAAGATGGCCGGGGACCCCATGAGGCTTAATCAAAACCTCCATTGCCACTATCATCGAGAAAGGGGTCATTCCACTAAAAACTGTAGGACACTGTGGAATCATTCGGAGTATTTGGTGAAGGAGGGTTCGTCAAAGAAATTCTTGTATCGGCCTAATGGGTAGGGAGATCATTCAGGTTCGGTTAATCAGGGCAACATTTCATCAAGGCCTTCTTTGGGTACTATCAATGTCATTTTTGCTGCTCCTGAGAGGACTGGTTCTCATCCTTCCAAGGTGATGTCTGTGGCACGAACTCTCTCTAAGGATTCTGACTCAGAGCCAAAGAGAGCTAAAGGGAATGTTAAGCCAATTTTGGGATTCTTGGAAGAGGACAAGATAGGGACTATCCAACCGCATGACGACGCTTGGGTTATTACGCTAAGGATAAAGGGCTACGATGTCAAGAGAGTAATGGTTGATCAGAGCAGTAATGCAGACATTATGTACCCTAATTTGTTCAAGGGGTTAAACTTAAGGCTTGAGGATCTTACGGCTTATGATTCTCCACTAATAAGCTTTGAGGGGAAAGCCGTTATACCAAAGGGACAAATTAGACTGTCTGTGCAGTCAGGTCCCGAGGTGGTAGAAGTGGATTTCATTGTGATAGATGTCTATTCTCCCTACACAACTATTGTGGCAAAACCGTGGCTGCATGCTCTAGGTGTTGTGTCCTCAACTATACATGTTAAGGTGAAATTCCCATCTGGGGATCAAATTGAGGAAATAATTGGAAGTCAGTCTGTGGCTAGACAGTGCATGGCATCTGCGATTCTGCATCAGCTTGGGTTAGAGCCCTCGGGCACGATTAAGGGAGCTTCATAGCAATCAATGTCTTTTGCTACACCTGAGAGGGCAATAGTAGAAGAACCTCCATGTGAGGAACTAGAGAAAGTTCTTATAGGTGATGACCCTAAGAAGTTCTTTCAAGTAGGAATCCAATTGCCACAGCAAGAGAATGAGGAGCTGGTTATGTTTTTGCGAAAGAATGTTGACGTATTTGCATGGGATGCTTATGAGGCCCTCGGGGTTGATCCGAGCTTCATTTTCCATCATCTGAATGTCAATCCAGCTGTAGTGTCGAGGAGGCAACCACCTCGGCGTTCCCATAAAGAACATCCTGAGGTAGTAAAGGAAGTGGTGCACAAGCTCAAGAAGGCTGGGGCTATCAAGGAGGTGTTTTATCCTGAATGGTTAGCTCACACGGTGGTAGTGAAGAAAAAGAATGAGAAGTGGAGAGTATGTATAGACTTCACAGATTTGAACAAAGCTTGTCCTAAGGATTCTTTCTCAATGCCTCGTATTGATTAGCTAGTGGATGCAATGGTCGGGTATCCTCAGATGAGTTTTTTAAATGCTTTTCAAGGTTATCACCAAATACCTTTGACTTTGAATGACCAAGAAAATATAGCTTTTGTTACTCCTACAGGAAATTACCATTATAAGGTGATGCCTTTTTGGTTTGAAAAATACAGGGGTTACCTACCAAAGGATGATAACCAGGATGTTCGAATCACAGCTAGGGAAGACTATTAAAGTCTATGTGGATGATATGGTTGTGAAAAGTAAGGAGGTGTCCATGCATGTGGAAGATCTAAATGACACCTTTCAGACGTTAAGAAGATACCAATTGCATCTTAATGCCTCTAAATGCTCTTTTGGTATGAGATCTGGTAAATTTCTAGGCTACATGGTGACCCATAGAGGAATAGAAGTTAACCCTGCACAAGTCAAGGCAATTGCCAGCTTACAACCACTTCAGAATCCTAAGGAAGTTCAGAGGCTGACGGGGATGACTGCCGCCCTCAACTAGTTTATTTCTCAGTTCGCAGATAGGTGCAGACCTTTCTTCCAATTATTGAATAAATGGAAGGGATTTGAATGGACTAAGGAGTGTGCTTTGGCTTTTCAACAACTTAGGCTTTTCAACAACTTAAGGAATACCTCTCGCGACCACCGATTATGCCTCGACCAGAAACTGATGAAGACTTGTTCGCATATATTGCTGTAGCTAATCATGCTATTAGTCTGGTCTTGATACGAGTTGATAATGGTATGCAGAGGCCAGTTTATTACGTGAGCAAATCGTTACAGGAGGCCGAGATGCACTATTTACCATTGGAAAAAGCAATACTAGCAGTGGTACGTGCTATGCGTAGGCTTCCCCATTACTTTCAATCGCATACAATCATTGTCTTAACTCAACTTCCTCTCAAAGCTATACTTCGGAGTACTGACTACTTGGGAAGAGTTACCAAATGGGGTACCATTCTAGGTGTATGTTGACGGAACAGTGAACCAAAAAGGATCCGACGTTAGGCTAGTTCTAATGTCCTCGAGGGAATTATTTTTGAAAATCCTTGAGATTGGGGTTCTTGGCCACCAATAATAAGGCTGAATATGAAGTTGTATTGGTCGGGATGGATATGGTTCAGAAAATGGGTGGAAAGGCAGTGCAAATGTTCTCAAATTCACACTTAGTGGTGGGCTAGGTAGAAGGAAAGTTAAAGGCCAGAGATCCGAGAATGCAAGAATATCTTTCCCGAGTCAGGTATTTGCAATCTAAATTTGATTCTTTTATCTTGTTTCATATATCTAGGAGTGGGAATACACATGCTAATTCGTTAGCCACACTTGCCACATCCTCGGCACAAGGTCTACCCTGGGTCATACTCATCGAAGATCTGTGTAAACCTACTGGGACAAATGGTGGCAACATTTGGATTCATCAAATTAGGGTGGGACCTAGTTGGATGGACCCTATAGTGTCCTACCTTAAGGATGATATCTTGCCCGAGGAAAAATCTGAAGCAAATAAAGTACGTAGAAAGGCACCTTAGTTCTGGCTGTCTGAGGACCAAAATTTGTACAAGCGCTCTTTTTCAGGACCATATTTGTTATGTATACACCCTGAAGCAACGGAATTACTTTTGGAAGAGTTACATGAAGGGATATGTGGAAGTCACGCAGGGGGAAGGTCTTTATCTCATAGAGCTCTTACACAAGGGTATTGGTGGTCCAACATACGGAGAGAGGCACAAGACTATGCAAAGAAGTGTGATCAATATCAGAGATCTGCTCCTAATATCCATCAACTAGGGGGTGTTCTTAATCCTGTGTCTAGTCCTTGGCCTTTTGCACAATAAGGCCTAGACATTGTAGGACCTTTCCCAAAGGCAGCAGGGAATAGAAGATGGTTGTTTGTTGGAACAGACTACTTCACTAAGTGGGTTGAAGCTGAGCCGTTATCAAACATTAGGGATATGGATGCAAAGAAGTTTGTCTAGAAGAACATTGTTAATAGGTTTGGAATCCCTCATACTCTTATTTCAAATAACGGTTTGCAATTTGACAGTAAGACCTTCAGACGGTATTGTTGTGATATAGGCATCACAAATAGATATTTTACACCAACTTATCCGTAACGGAATGGGTAATCTGAGGCGGTCAATAAAGTTATAGTCAACGGACTCAAGAAAAGACTGGATGATGCTAAGGAAATGTGGGTTGAATAATTGCCGAATGTTTTATGGACGTTTCAAACTACACTTAGAAGATCTACGGGGGGAACATCCTTCTCTATGACTTATGGAGCCGAGGCTATGATCCCTTTGGAAACTAGATTCCCAACATTAAGAACGAGCACTTTTACTCCGAGCAGTAATGACAAGTTATTGGAAGAGAGCTTAGACCTAGTTGAGGAATGACAGGACAATGCCATGGTTCAGCTTGCTTATTATCAACACAAGCTCAAGCAGGGGTATGATTCCCACGTAAAGCTACGACCACTTGTACTAGGAGATTTGGTATTGATAAAGGTTTTGGGTACTACAAAGAATCCAGTGTGGGGTAAATTGGGGCTTAACTAGGAAGAACCTTATTGTATTACCTCGGTGGCCGACATAGGGGCTTATTACCTTGAGGATCTAGATAAGCGTGTTGTACTACGTCCTTGGAATGTAAATAACCTACGAAGGTATTATTATTAATAAAAGGCACCTTTGCTATCTTTATGTCTATTGAAATTGTGCTGCATTGATTATCTTTACATTTTTCTAAGTATCAAACAGAAACTTGGTCATGTCTGGCTCCTTAGACCACATACCTTGTGAAAATTGATATTATTATTAAGTGTTAAACAAAACCTTAGTTGCGTCTGGTCCTCGAATCATCTACTTTTGGAAAATTAACACTTCATTACATTTTTCTAAGTATCGAACAGAAAACTTGGTCATGCCTGGATCATTAGACCACATACCTTGTGGAAATTAATATTATTACTAAGTGTGAAACAGAACTTTAGTTACGTCTGGTCCTCGGATCATCTACTTTAGGAAAATTAACACTTTATTACATTTTTCTAAGTATCGAACAGAAACTTGTTCATGCTTGGATCCTCGGACCACATACCTTGTGGAAATTGATATTATTATTAAGTGTTAAATAGAACCTTGGTTATGTCTAGTCCTCGGATCATCAACTTTGGGAAAATTAACACTTCATTAAATTTTTTTAAGTATCAAATAGAAACTTGGTCATGTCTGGTTTCTCGAACCACATACCTTGTGAAAATTGATATTTTTTATTAAGTGTTGAATAGAACCTTAGTTATGACTGGTCCTCGGATCATCTACATTGGGAAATGTAACACCTTAATTTATTTTTTTCTAAATATCAAACAGAACTTTAGCTATGTCTAATTCTTAAACTATTTACTTTGGAGAAGTTAACCTTTCTGTTCACCCTCTTTTAATAATCAAACGAAGACGTGGCTATGTCCTAGGTCTAGGACCATATTTCTCTCCTTTGGGGTACGTGTATATTCTTATGTGTATAACTGTTTGCTGTTGCACATGAACGGCATAATTTTGACATATGAGTTATTCATTGAAGGCATTTTGTCAAATTGCATGTATTTCCTGATTCAATGTTGGGACTTGTTACCCCCTTTTTACTGCACATCAAATCATTCATGCTATGTATACGAGTTATGTTAAGATAAAGAGTTAAATATCCTAATAAGTGAAACCTGTGATGAATTCAAAATCATAATCTAGAATTTGTCATTACGAATATGCATGATTACATTGTTAACAAAAAATACATAGGCAAGATTACAAGCAAAGGCATAGGGCAAAGGGTATCCTAGCCTATTTCTTAGGTTTTGGTGGAATATCTTCCTTGGATTTAGCGTCCATCTCCTTTGTTTTGTCCTCAACTCCTATTAATTTGGCCTCAGTTTCTTTTGAATTAGGAGGCACTTCATTGATTGTAACGGGCGCAATGGGAGCATTAGCCTCAGACTGAGTCATGGCTTCTTTTCCTTTTCCTTTCTCTCCTGCCCGAGGATCCCTAAGGCTAACCTTCTCACTCGGAGCTCTTTCTATCTTCTCTCCTTGTCCCCAGCTTTGTTGAGGCCTTCAGATATGTCCAAAGGAAGAAGAAAGCCTTGTGTGGTGGAGGGTTGTGTGAGAAGAACTGACTCAAGGACAGTTGGAAAAAGGGGAAAAGCTTTAATCTCACGGATATCTAAAAGGTACCATATTTTTTCAGCTTTCCTCCACTCAAAAGTAGCAGGGACTCCTGCCACATTAAGGGCTTCCACCCATACTTGTTGGCAGTACTCCCTACATACGTCAGCTAGCTCTCCAGCTAGCCAAATCTCAGTTTTCTCAACGCCCTTGTTGTAGGAAGCCATTGAAGCAGCTTCCGCAGTCTCTTTGGTAGTCTAGGCCACTTCCTTAGCCTAAGCAAGCTCTTTCTTCAAGTCCAAAATTTCTTGCTGGGCTGTAGACAAATCTTGTTCTTTTTGGCACAGCAGCTTGCGTTGCCCCTCCACTTGAGCCTCAGCAGTTTTGAGTCTAGCATCGGCACTCTTTCTGTTATTCGTCTCATCTGCCAATTTAGTGGCCAGATCATTTTTCTCCTTCTCAGCATGACCCAAGGCTTTCTCAGTATTCTGCCCACTTCTCAGCTACAGAAACCTCTTGGATGGTCTGGGCGGAGAAGGTGAATAAGTGCATTATGGCAAGAATGATAGAAAAGTATGTATGAGGAAGTTTATATAAAAAGATAGAAAAATAGCAAAGTAGGGATAATTAGATGATATGTGCCAAAGCCAAATCCCTTTTTAGGGAGAGGAAAAGTTGTGGTTGGCTTATCTTCTCCAGGGCATCCATGTCCTTCGGCAAAAGGATGGGCTTTTCTAGGGCTTCAGTAAGGTAGTGAGTATGCCTTTTTGGAATTCCCTTATACTAGAGTGGAGAGGAATGGGAGCCCCCATCTAATTCCAAAGGAGGAAACCAATGAAATGAGGCTTGGCGAACCTCGGCTAGATCATAACTCTCCCTGCTCGCCACGGAGGAAGCATGTGTGTGGCCCTTCTCCTCCTTCTGTTGCTTCTACTTTTTCTGTCGGGCCAACTCTGCTTCCTCAGTCTCTTCCGTTCTTTTCTTCTTTTGGAGGTTGGGGTCAGGGAGAACGGAGCTTGGAGGTGGAGGAGCAAGTGGAAGATTGGTCGAAAGCTGGGATCCCAAAGCGCCCTTAGCAGCAACCTGTTTACTCCTCCTGCCGATGAGGACCCTCAAGCCTATCCCTAGTTCTTTAGACATTTCTTCTTCTTCTTCTTCTTCGGTGTTGCTATCTACAAGCGCAACGATGAGCCCTTTAATACCAGAGCCCTCGGTAGATTCGTTTTCTTCGTCCGAGATATTAACGACGTGGCCTTCCAAAGGTTTCTCTGCTTCCTCAAGGTGAAATTGATCTATTTCTTCCTCGAGGGACGGCCGAGGAGATGTGAGCTCTTCTCGAACGGTTGTTGCCACAAATTGCACTAAAAGAGGAACTGCTTTTATTGGGCGTATGTATAGGATGACAAAAGGGTCGTCTTGTAAATCGTATGGAGCAAGGAAATCCGATTTGGAGACGTCTATCCCTCTACGTCTCTGGTCGCCCGCGATGATCGCGTTGCCGATATCTTAGAAGGTATCCAATAGCGGTTCATAGCCTAAAATAAGATAGGCTGCCCTCACCTACAGGTCTTTACTCACAAAAACCTCAAATCTTAAAACTCTATTAAGGTTCGCGACACTGTTTAGGTTCAGACGAGGTTTCATGGGCTATTTATCTACAAATGTATCCGAGGAGATAAACATGGTTAGAATCAATCACAAATGTTTAATAAAGAGAAAGCAAAGTACGATGTGAATCTTAGTAATAAAGTCAAAAAAGCTAGACCCCATGCCAGGGGACCTAAACCCTATGGAATCACACCTGGTGTTCCTTTAGTGACTAGGCAATGAGGGCCGTTATACCACATCCCGAAGGCGATTAAATAGTTTTCCTTCATGCCTTTGTTAGATTTGGAGAGACATGATATGAGTCTAACGATATTAGACCTAGACTTAAGGTAGTACCCCACGCCCTTAAGCTTATGACACTCATACAACCAGACAACATTGAGCCATGTGAGATTTAAGTCCATTTTCTCATTGAGGGCATCAACACAACCTAAGACTCTAAACATGTTGGGTGTGCACTGGTCTGGACATAATCTATGGTTAAACAGATAGTCGCAGGTAACGTTCTTCATAGGAAGTGTCATCCCACCCTCTAAAAATGTGATTATGGGGATGACAACTTCTTCTTCTTTCCTATCATCAACTATGGCTTCTAGAGGGCAATATCTCAAACCCACTTCTTGAGGAATGCGATATTTGGCTTGGAAACCCTCCATACTGGCATCGATATCTACTAAACATTTGAATCTACCCATTTGATTGAAGTAGAAGTGAAAATGTAGAAAGGAAAGGGGTATAGTTAATGGCCGAGGACTACAGCCGAGGAGAAAACGAATTTAAAAGAGTAAAAACTTACAAGAATGAGTAGACGATTCTTCACAAACATCTTGAGAGAAGAGGAAAGGAGTGAGTCTTAGGATTTGATTGATTTTAGGAGTAATAAGTTGAATCGCGACTTCTTAGGTGTTTTTTTATGTTTAGGGAGCGGCATTGAATGGGAGTTATGCCGCTCAAATTTTGAGGGAAAACCCGGACCGTTGGATATGCATCTCACCGTTGAACGTGGGAGACAGGGCATTACTTTGAGCAATTAATGGGCGCGTTGTGGATTTCGAGGCGTCAGGAGCAGTTTCAAAGGGAGTGAGATGACTTTCTCACGTGTAACAGTTTGGGAAGCGTGTGAAGGCTGTGGTGTTGAATCAAAATTTCATTTTTCTCCTTAGGTTGAAGTAAAATGAATTTTTGAGGAGCTATTGTGAGGGCAGAAGTATCAGAATATGTTTTTGGGCCTTGAGCTTGATCCGAGGGTATTAACTTGTCCGAGGAGGGTTTAGTGATAATAAGGATACCGAACTTAAAAGCCCACAAGCAAACTGTTATGGTAGAGGCTGGTGAGAATGGTCTGAGGAGGGGCATATCCTCAACTAACTGAGGTGAAGATCATATGATATGCCATGATGTTTAGGAGGAAATTTTAGAAGGCTTGGTGGATGAAGATATACTCTAAAAGAACACAGAAAGGAAGAACGAATGGGAAATATCTCGAAAGAAAGCTACTACCACCGCATTAAAGACTCCGCACCTACCTCTCTGACCACATTAATGAGGAAATGACATCTGAACAGTAGTGATCAGCCTTACAACTGTTGTTTGAAGACTTCAAGAGAGTGGTGGATGGGACAAGTATCTATTCTTTGGGTGATTTGATCCATACGTGGAAGATGGTGGGAGAAAGAAAGATGATATAAAAAGAAAAGAAAGACCTTCAAGAGAGGGGAGGGAGAAAAAAGAAGAAGAAACACTGTACATACTACCATCAACTGTAATTTGTCTTTAAGAACAAAGGAATATCAATACAGATCATCCTAGGCTTACGCCCGAGGGAAGTTTATGTTACATAAGTAGTTCTTTGCGTGTAATTTGTGGATCTAGCCCATTTTCTTTATTTTTCAACATCCAAAGAAATCTAGGTTTCAAGCCCACACTCTACAAATTTTATTGTATTAGGCTTTTTGGGCCTAACCCCATCATACCTTTGGGTCTAGGTCTGAATTATGACCTTACACTTATTATAATGGAGTAGTCTATAATTTTATTAACTTAATTACTTATTATTAACGAAGTAGTCTATAATTTATAACCTATCTACAATATAAATAAAAATGAAGATATTTGACTTTTTGCTGACCTTATAATATTTTAATAACATAAGTTTTTGTGTCCTCACAATTTTACATGTCAATATTCTAATATATATTTTTTAATTGAACTTAATAAATTATAGTCTATATTTAAATCCTCAATTAAATGATAAAATAGATGCTTCAATATACAAACATTTTTTTTTTAGGGGGTTCAATATACAAACATAATCATAATAAATAACTATTGATGTTTATCATAATTATATTTAATAATTACATATAAAAACAAAATCATAATAAATACTTATAAATAAATACCATAATGATCAAATTTTATGATTAATACTTTGTATACAAAAACAATCATAACAAGATATATGAATTTAAATTTGGCAAGGATGGAGTGCAAAACCTTTGTTTTGCATTATCAAATTAAAGATTGTTACATTAACTCTTTAAAAAACATTCTCCCCTCTCCCCACATGTGTGTGTGTGTGTTTTAAAAAATAATTAGGGTATATTTGGTTACTGTTTTTTTTTCTTTATTTTCTATTTTCAAAAACAGTTTTCTATTTTTGAGACTAAAAAACTTATTTGGCAACCCAAAATTAATGGACAAAAAACAAAAACTATTTTCAAAACTCAATTTATGAAGAAAACTGAAAATATGCAAAAGGTTGTTTTCGGTTTCTGATTTTCAAAAGTCAATGAAAACACACATTTAATTTAATGAAGCTGTCTCATTTAATGAGTTAACATTAGAGTACAAATCTTAATAACAACATATTTTAGTATTTTCTATTTTTTCTTCAAAAAATTATTTTTTTTAATTTCAACTAACCAAACATATTTTTTATTTCAAAATACAAGAAAATTGTTTTTTTTTTCTTTATATTTCCAAAAACAAGTTTTTGAAAATAGAAAACAAAAACTGTTACCAAATATGACCTTAGTATTCTTAAAAGAAAAAACAATGGGTTAATCTCATATTGGAAAATGAGTGTGAGTTAAAAAGATTTAAAGTTAATGCTGTGTATTCAAGAATTAAGCCCTTTTGGATATACATCACTGTAAGTTTCTTTAAAAAAATCTTCTCTCCTCTCCCCGTGTGTGTGTGTGTTAAAAAATACTTAGTATTCTAAAAAAAACTTTTACTTAAAACTCAATACATCTTGCTACACATAATAACATCTTAATAAACTCCTAATTGTGTTGAATTTTCAAATGATAATTAGAATTAATTAAGTGTGGTTATGTCTATTTTTTAATATGTGATAATAGAATGTGGTATGTTGGGATTGGAAGTTATAAAACCCAAATTTTAGACCACATCCTTATAAAATTTAATTTCTATTTATTAATATCTATCATAACTATCAAGTTTTATATTTATGTATAAAATAAAGAGGGATAAAATTATTATTTCACTACAATAAAAATGTATTTTTAGTAACAAAAGTTGGTGAGGAAAATTTTTTCATAGCCAAAAATACAGATTTAGCATGAGTTGTAAAATAATTGAAAGCATCTCTTTCGCAAAGCTCATTAGGTAGTTTCACTAATATAGATGGTTCACCACTCACCAGGGAGGCTGGGGCGGCTGTCATACAAGCTGAGCTACTTGAGCTAATTAAGCAGCCAGCTGCTTGTCTTCAAGTTTTTCATTTCAAAATAAATAATAAAAAATTAAATGATTGCTATTTCCCAACAACATAGCGGTACTCTAATATTATATATGTTTTACAATTTCGCATACTCCCCAATGCTACTAAAAACGGAAGTTATATTGAGTAATGTTAGAATTGTTGATATAGTGTTAATAGTATGTGAGAAATTAATAGAAAGAAGAGAATATAGTCGAATTAAAGTTGCTCAGTCTAATAGTTTATGTCCACTATAGAATATCTTAAGTGGCTACATGTTTGTTATAGGATTGTTTCTTACAATATAGATCAATTGGGGATTTATGTAGTGAGCTTAACTCTAAGCTAACCATCAACTAACCTTAGAGCGTAGTATAAGTTAGTTTGTGATGTAAATATTTCAGTAAAATAGTATAAGTTGTGCAACAAATACATTAAACATGACTATGTAGGAGAGCAGGCAATACTGAATCAAAATATAGAATGAATCGAACTTGACATGAAGTAGAATGCATGAGATATCTGTTGACAATAGTGAGTGACAACTATCAACAATAGATGAGTGAATTGGCAATCTTTAGGGAAACACATGGTCCTGGATCCAATTTGTTAGAATTTTTTATGCTAGACTGATGGAGAGAAAAATAGAGAAAACATAAGATGTTGTTTGGCTTCACAGTTTATGTCCACAATATATTACCTTAAATGGTAGCATCTTCTATATTGAATTATGTGTTACAATCAGCCCATCGCGTGGTTTATAAGGAGAGATTAGCCTTAGCCAAACCATATAGTACAAATTGGTACATCAATACAAAAATACCAGTTGTACATGCAAATATATTGAACCTAGACTAATAGCCCTAACATCTAACTTGTTTAACAACACCATACGATTCAAGCTGTTAGCTAGAATGCAAAAGTTATATATTCCAATATTAATATTTTTTTCTTAAATTAATGTTCAGGCTAATCAAGACTGACTGGAGCTTGGCTTGCAAGATAAAGTGAGCCAATTTTGAGTGATGTAAAATCGGCCTGTTTATTCTTAAAGAAAAGAAACATACATTAATACATGCCAAATAAATAAATGTATATAAGATCTCTAACATTTCCCTTCTCTATTTTTCTCCCATTTTCATGCCCCTGGAACTGTATAACCTACAAATTAATGCACCACAAAGTTAGTGAGTCCTTTTGCCAAAAACAATAATAATAATTTATATATGAAAAAAAAAGTAGGCTTACTTCCACATTTTGTTCCTGGAGCAACCTTTTTGCCACATGCCCTTGCCACATAAACCACCTTGTCCATATCAATTGCATCTTCAATTTCCTTAGTAACAAGTTTGCAAACGCATGGCACATCCACAACCTTGACCACTGCACAACATTCCCATGATGGCTTAGACTTTGGCCCAGATTTACGAACATACTTCTGGCATTGTGATACAAGGCCAAGCACATTGACCTCACAGCTTTGGGCCATGGCTTGGTGATTGCTGGAGATCATTATTTCAGAAAACATCAACATTGCCAAGACCAGGCAATAAATTTTGAGACAAGAAATTTCCATATCTGAATCTGATATCTCTCACTCTAAACCTTATTTGCTAGTTTACGCAGTAATTAACCTGTAATTAATGTTGGCCTATATATATAGAAGAGAGTGAGTAAGGTGCTTTGGGTTCACAAGTTATGTGTCATGTAATGTTTATTTGCCTGATTGAAATGACAGAATTGGGATTGGATTGAAGGGCATGGTGCTAAATGGGATGTAAGGTGGGTTGGGGTAATTTTCGGAAGGTAGAGATTATTGAAATACTAACTAATATGATCAGACAATTTGTCTTATAATAAAAAACTAATGAAGACAATCTACATGTCAGAATCACGAGGTTGCTGCTCCTCATTTCATGTGACGTTTGTCTTTAGTACTGTCTTTGCGTTGGAGAAAGAAGATTGTGAAAATATATATATAACCGACTAAAATTAGCCAATTGCTGAAGGAAAATTACATGTGAAAGTTTCGCACACACATAATATTTGTAATATATATATTTAATCAAATGATTTTATCAAAAGAAGTTTTAGTCATTGATTCTATCAAGTAAAATTGAAAGTGGCAAATTAAGGGTATGTTTGGATTGAAAGGGAAGGGAGGCAGAATGAGAGGGAGTAAAGTAAAGTTCGTTGAAAATAAGCTAATTTTGGACCAACTCTACTCTACTTTCCTTTACTCCCCCTCCCTTTCTCTCAATCCAAATAGGCCATAAAGTATCAGAGATTCTAGGTTTTACTTGTCGATGCACATGGTTAGTGATTGAAGATGTAAATCACCATATGTAATTACTTGTATATTGCCCCCCATTCTTAGTTAATTAAGAGTTTTTTGTGTGTGTGTGTGTGTGGATATATTAGGGATTAAATGCCATTCAAAATAGATAGGTAGCTTTGTAAATGAACAGGTCAAGTTTGATGATGGAAAAAAAAAATTGTTTGTATTCATTTATTTAGTAAACAAATCAAGTTCAAGTTTTAGTTTAGATTTGACCATAAAATGAGTTAGGCGCACACATACACTAATGTGTTCATGAACAAACTTGTAACTTGTATGTATATATGAGACTCGATTTGAATATATGTGATAATATATATTTATATTTATACATGTGCAATATCTTAATATACTTCTAAAAAATTGAGATTAGATTATATAAGTTTGTAAATAAATTCATAATATATCAAATATAATTTATCAATAATATAAATAGTCTATTTAGTAGTAAGAATGATATAAAAATACAAGATTGGTAAACCTAATTTTATAAGTTAATAAATAAAAATCATTATATCTGATTTACTCAAATTATATATTTTAACTTTAATTTAATTATTAATTATCAACATAGTTTTGTAAAAAGGTAAAAAAAAGAAAAGAAAAAAGAAAGTCATGGTGTTTACCATATATATGAAAAAAGAATAAGTTAATAAAGTAATTTACAAAAAATTTTGAGTTTGTTTAATAAGAAAATGAACAAGTAATCTCATTCGATAATAAACTCAAGTTCAACTCATACTCAAAATAAATAATGAATCAACCTTGAATTGTTCAAAGCTCAACTCAAGTCACTTAATAAAAGAGCATCATATTCGTGGGAGACGTACTCATCTATACCAACAAAAACCTGCAATATCATTGATTTGTGGTAAGTATAAACATGAATTACTTGGTAGTTGCTACATTATTTTCTTGAAAAATTAGAATATAAGAACTAAAAGACTGAGGCATTAGTTTAAAATGGGAGAATACATAGATAATATTTTGCTTTAATTCAAATTATTGAGCCTCTCTTCTCTTTCTTTGTCATTGTTGTCCTTTTAATAGTAAAGTCACATTCAGCTTGCAATTATTGATGATATTCTTGCGTGGGAGAAAAACTCTTATATAAATTGCTGGAAACGTTTCAAATTTTTATTTGGACTTGGTTAATATTTATAGGGTTGTTAATTTTACAAAAGCTTTTATTTGAGTTTAGTTGTTAATTAATTTAACGGAAGAAAATATTTTTATTTTCAGATAACATACTAGTTTTAGAGGCTTTGCAATATGGATGATATTATTTTTTAAGCCCGTATACTGTTTGATCGGCCTGCATGGGTCTTCCTGAGGTTGATCTATAGAAGAATTTCAAGATATGGAAAAAATCAAATCCCTGAGGTAGATGTTTCAATAATCCTTTACTTTTTAAAGTAACATTCAAATTCTCAATCTTCAATGATTGATAATACTGTTTCACTTAAGTGATTAGTTGCAAGCTGAAATTCAAATAGTGATAATAAATTTAATAAAATTATACGATTGACAATACTATTTCACATAATTAGTTGCGTACAAATTTAAAATTCAATATTATAAAACTCAAAAATGTTTGTTTGAGTTTTCTTCACAAAAATAATGTTTATTTGTGCTCAATGACGAAGCTATTTTTTTAAAGGGGACTAAGATTAATTATATAGAGATATGAAAAGAATTGGAGTTTGTTACTTTGTTATAATCAGCTGACAAATCCATAAAAATCACAAGTTTTTCCTTTTGAGAAAATAAAAATCAAAAGTTGATTCATCATGATTATGGCCCTGTTTTCTTAAATTGATTCTTCTCAATCAAATTCAACCCAACACGAAGGCGAATTGAAGGTTGTGGCTCCCCCATTGAGCATGCAGGTTAGTAGTCTGTATCCTGATATCTTAGGTGGATTCGACTTTTGTAAGAACTTCATTTTATTTTATTTTTCCTCCCTTTAGTTTAAGAAAGTCACATCCAACCTGCATTATTGAAGATCGTTAGTTCATATATAAGAGTAGCCCAACATTATTGAAAATCGATCATATGTGTGATAAAAAGAAATATTACTTTAATATTCCTTTAATTTTTGCTACTAGTGGGTTTCAGTTAACTCAATTGATAAAGTCTCTGATAGTTATATAAGAAATTTGAGGTTCAATTCTCTTCTACACCAAAAACTATTAGTATCTTGATCTGATGATAAAGAGCTATTATCAGAAGCGGACATCATAAGTTAAAAATTTTTCAAAAAAAATTTGCTACTAAAAATAATGACTCTAGACAAGGAAAAATTAATTAAATGATTAAAAGTAGAGAGACCCACGTCATTACACATTAATTATCTTATATTAATTGTCACACACATTAATTAATTTGGAGTGGACTGGATTACCATTTTGTCCTTGGAAGTGTTTATATAAGGCTACTCCGTTCATTTTCTCCATGCAAGCTAGCGCTTGATCCCTCACAAAAGTATTACTATCTTTCCAGATTATACTTCTTCAATGAGGTTCGCTATCCTTCCTGTTTTAGCCATGTTTTGTGTAAGCTTTCACTTGAGCTCACAGAAGAATATCAATCAATTTGCTCTCTCTCTCTCTCTCTCATGTATATCTCCGTAAGAGAATTAGCTAACGCGTGACTGTTGAACTTTGTGGCAGCTTGCACTAGTAGGAAGCCATGCTTCTCTACCTTCTAAGGTCTACTTGGCAGTCAGTTTTGCCGAACACTCCCATGCCAAAAGCTGTTCAGGATTCTTTGATTAGCTCTACTGGTCAGATTTAAATCCCAACTCCTCGCCCTTTTTCTTTTCAAGTTCCCCAACTGGTTCATTGGTAGAGAAGAAAATTACTGTTACAGAAACTTTAGCTTGGGGCATTAATAATGCACTTGCTTGATTTTGTTAACTAGAAGTAGTGAAGAAGATAAAATATATCATATACCATGCATTAAATATATGTATCTTTCCTTTTACAAAGTGAGTCTCACATAACTTTAGACACAAACACTGTAAGAAGGATGATGCATATATGTTATTGAGAAGATAATTATTGTTTGACCATAAGATAATTATATATGATGCTCTCCATCAGTGACGGACCTACAGTGGGGCAGGGGGGGCCATTGCCCCCCCCACCCCACCCAAAAAAAAAAAAAAAAAAAAAAAAACTTAGGATATATATATATATATATATGTATGTATGTATGCGTGTGTGTTGAAATTTTTAAATTTTGGTCTTAATAGCCCCCAATTTTTTTTTTTTTTAAAAATGGTATACATATTTAATTTGAAAAATTAAGATTTGTCCATATATATATATATATATATATATATATATATATATATATATATATATATAACGATCTCCTTTGAAATAACGTCGAGTTCCATTTTAATAATTGTGTTGAAATGTTTAAGAAACACTTATTTTATATATAGTATTTTTTTAAATATAAAATAAATGTTAGTTTTTATTTTCATAAAAAAAAAATTTTGTTTTAAGCTTTGGCCCCTTCCAGGTTCGAATCCTAAAAAAATTTGTTTTAAGCTTTGGCCCCTCCCAGATTCGAATCCTAGTTCCGTCCCTGCTCTCCATATAGGTTTTTTTTTTTAATTTAAAATATATATATATAAAAAAAAAAAAAAAAAAAAAAAAAAAAAAAAACCCTTTCAACAAAATAATCAGGCAGCCAGCTCTATAAACCCATAAAGTACTTAACTATATTTGGCTACAAGTTTTCAGAAAAAATTAAGCTCGGACGTCACATAACCATGGAAATGATAGCCCGCACCTTTTATTAGCAAGAACTTCCACATTACATGCCTTGGAAAGGTGGATGAGGTTCCACATTACTTCCGCATCTCAGCAAGAAATTAAACAGGGGCAATATTAATTTAAGAACTTAAATGGGTATCAAATGGTTTATTATTATTTTTACGACAATTAGTAGTTTATAATGATATGTATCAAAAAAAAAAAAGTAGTTTATAATGATATTAAATTACGTAGATGGTCATAAATACAAACCCATAGTAGGCCCTACATCCTATTTAAAAGTTGAAAAATTACACATAAAATAGAAATTCTTACACCATTCAGTCTCAATTATTAGTTTAAATCTATATGTAGTGACAAAAGTGTTAGAATAATTGTTAACAAAAGACAAAAATTCTCATACTGTTGAGTCTCAATTATTAAGAGAGAGTTTTACCTTTTAAGCTATATAACACTTAAAAATATACAATAAGATACATAATATAATTTTTATATATATAATTTAAATACTATTAATAGCCATTTTTATATTTTGTTAACTCTTTAAAAAAATTTGTAAGAATATTATTAGGTATAAAATGTAAATTTTCCATTTTTTTAAAATTATTGTGAAGCAATTTTTTTTTTTTTTTACGATTCATTTATTTTAGACTCTTTGATTTTTATACTTAATAACTCACTTGGATGAATATTTTTAATGTGGTTCCACATTTGATTCTAAAATTAAAAAGTAAAACTCTTAAAGAATAAATAATTTAAAACACATAGCTCAAAATTGGAATTCTAATTTGAGTTTCTCGCAGTTTCACCTATTATTATATATATAGATATATAGATATGATGAGAGTGACCAATTGTTAAATGCTTAAATTCACATTTTTCTATTCAGAGAAAAAAAATCACATTTTTCTAACATCTTAGGCTTTTAGGGTAATTAATACTTTATCATCAACTACACATTTTTGTTGATTCTAATATTCTTGTGATTCTACTATACGTGAAACTTTACAAGAGTTACACCTTTTATGAACCATTGATTACTATTAGATTTAAGGGTCAAAAAACACTCATAGTAATGTCATTATTACTCCCTAGAAATTAGTTATTTTTTTCTCTCTCTTTCCTTCCATCACTCACATAATAAATAAATAAACCCAAATGGAAGAAAATTTTAAATAGAGAGACTTAACAAAGTCCCTCTCTCCTTCGCATTTCGAGAAGTTTTTCTACACTCTTGAGTTACCAATGTGAGTAAACCTTCGAAGTGAAAGTTGGAAGCGTCCAGGTTTTTTCTGATTTTTTTTTTTTGGGGGGGGGGGGGGGGGGAGATCAACAAAGCTACAAAGAAAAATAATTAAAGAAAGCAAACTGAGGAAAGGACAACTCGCGAAGGAAGTAAGATGAAACCCCTTTTTTAAATTTTTTTTTTTTTAGATATAAGATGCAAAGTAGGAATTAGAAAAAAAAAAATGAGAGGACGACAACACAGAAACTAACTACAATGAAATTTTGATTCAAAGGAAAACCGAAAACAAGGAAAGGATGCAATCTCTTTCAACTAGATTTTATTTCAATGATAACAATATCTTTTTCTGATCCCTTAAACTGCAAAAATAACGATTACTCACACGGGTCAAAGTAATGCAATGCTTATGGCCACATGCGAATGAAAATGGACAATCACAAGCGCAAAAAGATGGTGAAAATGACGAACACAATATGAGCAGATATATGATGTGAAGTCAAGCATAAGATGTTACAGAGAGAGGGTAACAATAGTTATACCAACACTACAAAACACGCGGGTCTTAGGCTGCATTTTTTCCAGCCGCGTTCGCAAAAACGCGGCCTAAGACCCTTGCTTGAACCGCATCTCACCGAAACGCAGCTCCAGCGCCTTCAGTAGAGCCACGTGCCTCAAACGCAGCCCAAGCTCAACTATGTGGCCGCGTTTCAGTGTGTTCCAGCTGCTTTTTTTTGGGTTGGGCTGAAGCCGTATTTTTTAAATGCGGCTTTAGACCATTTGAAATGTTTTTTTTTTTTAAATATTTCCTGAAGCCACGTTTATAGAACACGGCTATAGGTATGTCGTAAAGCCCCATTTACATAAACGCAGATTCAAGCACCCCTGAAGCTGCGTTTATGTAAACGGGGCTACAGCACTGAGTATATATTTACAAAAAAAAAATCCCTAAGGCACCAAATATTTTTTACAACAAAATGAAAAACTCTGTGTCTCTTCCCTTCAAAGCCTAAGCAACTCCCACTAACACTCACCACCGATCCTACACACCGGCGCCAACAAAGCTCAGTCGTCCATCGTTCCCACGCCTTCCACCTCCACCACCTCGTAAGTCTCCCTTCTCTCTCTCTCTCTCTCTCGATCTCGTTTTTTTTTCCTTGAGAAACATTCAGATTTCTATCTATTTGTTTTTTGAGTTTAGGGTTTCGATTTTGGGTTTAGGGTTTCAATTTTGGGTTTAGGTTTTCAATTTTAGGTTCAGGGTTTCGATTTTGCTATTTAGGGTATCGATTTTGGGTTTTGGTTTTCGATTTTACGTTTAGGGTTTCAATTTTCGATTTAGGGTTTTGATTTAAGGTTTAAATGGACTTTTTTGAGGGATTTGCTTCATGGGATTTTCATATTTTGTTGTTTTCTTGCAAGATCAAAACAGCCTCTCTCTGAATCTCACTCGGACCTCTCTCCTTCTCTCTCTCCAACTGTCAATCTCATTCAAGACACTTACAAGGCCGACTAACAGTAAGTTTTTTAAATTGGTTGTTTTGAATTTTGGACCTATGCTGGTAGCTTCGGACACTTTTTGAAGATGTTGGTTAATTACAGAATATAGTTAAGATTGAAATGACATGCAAGTGGCTTTCATTTAGTGCTTATTATGCTTACTAAAAACAAAAACAAAAAAATTCTATGTCTTTTTTCTGTTTTGGGATATATGGGGATTACTGAAAATGGCAATGCATGGTTGTTTTGCAATCTATGGACAACAAATTTTTTTTTTTTTTTTTTTTGGCTGAATCTATGTACAACAGATTTGATGTTATTGCCATATGGATATTACATGAATCTATATTCTTTGTATCCATGGGTTTATTTCTCTTTTTAATCCCTGTCACTCTCTCAATTTTTCTTTTGAATATATGTCTCTGAAGTTTTTTATAACATATGTGATGAATTTTATGTGTAACCTTTTTGATGAGGAGAACAATTGAATGGGTAATGATCTCTATTTGAAAAGTGAATATCTTAGTGCAGTCTTTGAATTATGTATAAAAGCATTTACAACTTTTACAATATGTAACCTAATAATAAAACAATCTTAGAACTACAAACGGTGCTGAAGTTGTTTTGACTTTGAAGTAAATTGAAATTTTAATGGAATTCTGTAGAATTTTTTTTTTTTTTAATTCGTTCAGAATGTAATTTTTTTAGAAATAAAATAAAATAAAAACTAGAAAGTAACAATCTACTGATGATGGAAAACATTGGGCATGAGCTTTAACAACATTGGATGTTGTAGCTATGATGATCAATTAACTTACCCTTTTGTTTTTGAGGAAGAATGTCCAAATTAGGTCGTGGACCATTGTAATGGCCTCTTAAGCTTCCTAGTAGCTATCAACATAGAATTTTTAACCGACATTTTGTTTTTGTTGGTTATAATGTTTTAGTACATGGCCTGTCATGTTGGTCCCCTACAATCTCCCACCTTGGCTGTGCATGAAACGGTCATCTTTGATTCTATCTGTGATTATTCCTGGTCCTACCTCACCAGGAATTGCTATAGATGTGTACTTACAACCATTAGTAGAAGAACTAAGGGAGTTATGGAATGTTAGAGTACAGGCATACGATGCACCTTCAAAATAAATATTCCAATTGCGTGCAACATTGATGTGGACTATAAATTATTTTCCTGCATATGCAGATTTGTCGAGTTGGAGTACTAAAGGTGGGTTGGCATGTTCTTCTTGTGCAGTGGAGACCAACTCTCGATATTTGAAAAATGGCCAAAAATTCTGTTACATGGGACATAGGCGATGGTTGGATCTTGACCACAATTTCCAGAAAGAAGGTATGTTATTCGATGGATCTAATCATACGTGATTGGCTCCTGTACCACCAATCGTGTCATAGATTATTCTGGACACTGAACATTTAGTTGGACGTTGTCTAGGAAGAAAATGTCAACTTGCTTACAATAAAAGAAAGAGAGGGGAGGCAGATCAAAGTGGTTGGAAGAAGAGAAGTATATTTTTCACCTTGTCTTATTGGGAGGATCACAAGTTGCGACACAATCTTGATGTGATGCATATAGAGAAGAATGTGATGGACAATATACTTGGCACACTGCTGAACTTGAAGGATCAAACAAAGGATAATTACAAGGCACGGCTTGACTTGGCGGACATGGGGATAAGGACTCAACTTCACCTACAACGAAGAAGTGATGATAAGTATACTATACTGCCCGCTTGTTTTCATATGACTTCATTGGAGAGAGATGGTTTCTTGCAAGTTTTGAAGGACGTAACAATGCCTGATGGGTACGCTTCCAATATTCACGCCGTGTGAATATGAAAGAACGCAATATTTCTGGTTTGAAGAGTCATGATAATCACATCTTGATGCAGCAAATTTTTCCCATAGCATTACGCGGGTCTTTGCCATCTCATGTTAATAGGCCTTTGATAAAGTTAGCTTGCTTCTTCAAAGAAATTTGTTCCAAAACCCTTAGGGTTTTAGATATTCCGACTGTTGAGGCAGACATTGCAGTGACATTGTGTGAATTGGAAAAGATATTTCCTCCATCCTTCTTTACAGTGATGGTACATTTGGTCATGCACTTTGCTGCTAAAGCCAAAATTGGTGGTCCAGTGCACTACCATTGGATGTATCCCATTGAGAGGTAAGGCGTATGTAATATTATTGATAAACTATGAGTTTCATGTGCGCGTTCGAATAACCATGGCCAATCATTAATCTTATCATTCCTTTATACGTACCTTGGACGCCTTAAGTCTTACGTACGAAATAAAGCTGCTCCAAAAGGATCTATTGTTGAAGGATACATAGTAGAAGAGTGCTTAACATTTTGTTCACGGTATATGGAAGGAGTTGAAACTATATTCAATCGACCCACAAGGACGATTGAGGAATTAACAGAGGTTGTTTCGATCGTGACACTAAGCAATACAGAGTGGACCCAAGCCCATCGCTATATTTTATTCAATTATGAAAGCATCAACCACTTTCGTGAGTAAGTGCTACATATACCAATATGAGTGCACATCAATCCATTGTACGTTAGGTTTATTAACCCTAATACAATTGTCTGCACAGGATGCACAAAAGATTGATGGAGGACGAACTCCGAAAAGGCCACCATCGTATATCCAAGGCCATTATATATAAGCACCACATGGAGAACTTTTGTAGTTGGTTTAAGTGTCACATACGTATGACAGTTTGAACTTCTTAAACTTGTAACACTGTCCCAAATATGGTTACTTATACTGATATGAATAATTGTGTTTTGATATGTTAGGTGATGTCATTGACTACTGCTGATAGGGAAAGGGGGGGAATTAGTGATACCCTTGCTGCATTGTTCAAATGGTCATATAATTATGTAAAGCGTTTGAAGCATTATGTCATAAATGGCTTAAAATTTAGGAGTGTACATGATGAGGCAAACAGAAAAACGCAAAATAGTGGAGTTAGTGTCTAGGATGCCTAGTTGATGGTTTTGACTCATAGACATGCATATCACACGATTGATTACAAAACTATTTGACTTGCATCTAAACTTAAGCTCATTTAACTTGTGCATGGAAGGGAAAAAAAAACAATGCATGAATGTAATACTAAAGTACACAGACTTTGTTGTTGTTCAGTACAGATAGGAGTATTGACATAAGGATACAATATACTTTTATCAAAATCTGTTTGTGAACCATTAAGTACTGTCTTTCTTTGGAACAACATATTAAAAGAAAATTTTGTTCTGTGACATTGGTTGTGTGTGTTGTTTTAGCAGAAGTGAGTCTTTTAGTCAAAAATGAAATGGAGTAAAGAGTTAGGAAACGTCGATGATTGCAATAAATTTTTTTGCTTTGACAACAAAGACGGGTGAGAGAGGAAATGTGTGGAAGTTGAGTGAAGCAAATTGGGTTGGGATAGTAGCCAATATATAGAACTTTGGGTTGGGGCTAGCTAGAGACGAAAACTGCTTCATACTAAGCATTCACATAAAGAAAACAACAAAACTTTTTTTTTTTTTTTTTGATAATAATGTAATGATTTTTATCTTAGTTTTCATTATATTGCATGTTATATCCCAAACTCCATTTAAAATTTTTCGTTGTCGATTGCCGCTTCATATCACCAACATGAATTTTAACATATTACTTATAATGAGAATGTTGAATATGATGTAGGCAAAAGAATGTGGGCAGGCAGTGGAGCGTGTAGTTCTTTTTACAAAAGTATACAGCACCAAAGATGGGCGTCCTGTTACTCCTGAAGTGGGGGAGAAGATCGTAAGCTGTATACCATAACCTTGTTATTTCTTTTGTTGTTTGTGCGTGAATTGTTTATAGCAAGTAATATGTTATTTGATTCTTGTGTGAAAACAGAAAAAAAAAAATGACTGAAATTTTAGAGGGTGGGAGCTCACTAGAAGGATCGCGTCGTGAAGGAATCCTATGGTCAAAAGATGATGCGTTTGCCCAAGTGATAGGGGCAGAACGCTTTAGACGTGTTTGTGGGGTGGGTTTTGGACCAACCCCATCAGGAAGAAGTGGATCCAACCGTTCATGCTATACATTGCCTCCACCGTCATCTATTGAAACAACGCATCGGATGACTGAATTGGAAACTTTGCACCAAAGTTTGAGGGACAAACTTGCCCAGGTAGAGCAAATGCATCAGACCCAAATCGCAGAATTACGTGAGCAACATAAGGCAAAACTCGCCCAAGCAATTGCCCAATCAAAAGTATAAAGAAGAAATGGCAGAGGTGATGAATAAAATGGGAGATGTGCTAAATCAATTAGGCCCACTTCTAAGTGCTTCAATAGCTTCTCAGGTACTAAAAATGTTGCATTTAATTTAATGGTCCAAATTGCATGTTTATTGCAATGAATTGATGGTTACATGCTACTAATATGATGTGTTTAATATATTCAAGATAGCACTGCATCTAAATGAGGACTCTTCATGGGTATTTTGTGATTGTATATTGTATTACTTTTTGGGCTGTTCATTAAGGAATACTAGTATATTGTTATTATTATTATATTGTAGACAATATTTTTGGTGAACCAAAAATTTGGTAGTTGTATCTCTTGTATATGTAGACAGTTACATTTGATGCTTTAACAACATAGAAGAACGACCAAGAGGATTAAATAGTGAAGCCATGCATTGTTCTCACTGTAAGTTTGAAATATATAAATACTGTTTCGTAATCTTTGGTTTTTTCTTTTTCTTTTTTGTTATTTTAGTACTTTTTTCTTGTTCCATTTGTGTAATTTTGTTGGATAGGAAAGTTTCTATTATCGCTCATGTTGATCATGGCAAGTCTACATTTGCTGACACGCTATTGGAGCACACTAAGGACCATTAAGAGAGGACATGGTCAGCCTCAGTACCTTGACAAGTTGCAGGTATATCAACACTTTTAAAAGATTTGTTTTTGTTGTTGTTTAGGAAAAACATGAATTTGGTATTCAAAAGAATTTGTATTGCTTTCGAGTGGGCTTGTGTAAGAGGGATGAGTGAAGTTTATACTTGCTGAGTTGTCTAGGAAGAGACATGCATAGGGAATGATATGAAATTTATATTGGTTTTGAGTGTATGATGTTTTTCATGGGACTGTTTACGAGTTAAGAGTGAAGTATATGCTTGCTAAATTATTTAGGGAGATACACGAATTGGGTATTCTATGAAATTTGTATTGCTTTTGATGAGTTTGGTTCTGAGTGAAGTTATACACTCTTCCTAGTTGGTTAGAATTATAAACATGAATTGGGTATTATATGGAATTTGCATTGCGTTTGAGATTGTGGTGCTTTTGATGAGTTTGTTTTGTAGTATTCTTAGGTGATTAGAATGATAAAATAAAAAAGAAAATAGTTACCTGTCACAAATATCATAGCATTCAAAACAATCTTGCTGAAAAGTTGTCAAATCCCAACAATCTTGCATTTTAGAGTGTCTAAACGCTGCTGTATATATATATATATATATATATATAGAGAGAGAGAGAGAGAGAGAGAGAGAGAGAGAGAGAGAGAGAGAGTATATCATAGCATTCAAATTTGGAGAAGTCAAGGTTTTCTTTATATGAAGTAATTTATGTTCTTCTTAGATCAATGATTGGTTTGAAATAGCTAACTGCAGCCATTATATTTTGCTAGTGCCATTATGGACAAGAGCTTGGAGATGGGAAGA
Organism: Castanopsis chinensis; assembly: GCA_032878915.1. Taxonomy (NCBI): domain Eukaryota; kingdom Viridiplantae; phylum Streptophyta; class Magnoliopsida; order Fagales; family Fagaceae; genus Castanopsis; species Castanopsis chinensis. The sequence goes on along the minus strand of JAVQMG010000125.1, from coordinate 16,554,483 downwards.
CGCCCTTTTGTGCATATGTGTAATGTTTGCAGTTGAGGTTCTACAAAATCATATGTTGATGCTTGTTGCAACTTTTTCTATGTCAAATGGACTCTAAACTTTCCTGCAATGAATTGTTGTTGTATTGAATTGTGTATTCGTTGAAGGTTGATAATTTTCCGTAGTCCTTAAAGCGTGATTTAAATTGTGGCAGGTTTGAGAAAATTCTAGCTTCATATTCCTTTCAAATTCCAATTTTTTATTTTGTTGCATGCAACAAGTTGGAATTTCATAGGAATAACAAGCTGGAATTGTGTGTGTGACAGGTTTTTTATAGCAGCGTTTGTAAATGCATTTGTTATTTGGCCTGAAAAATTTTAAAAAAAAAAAAAAAAATCTATAGCCGCGTTTTACAAACATGGCTATAGGTCAAATGTTTATGGTTAAGAAAAACACATTAGCCGCGTTCTAAACGAGGCCATAGTTTAAGCTAAAAAAACGTGGCTTTATCCCCATGAAAAAGGCCGCATTTAAAAAGCGCGGCCATAGTTATAAGCTGAAGCCGCATTTTTAAAGCGCGGCCTTTTTCATGAGGATAAAGCTGCGTTTTTAAAAACATGGCTTTAGCTGAAACTATGGCCGCGTTTTGAACGCGGCTAATTTGTTCTTCTAGGCCATGAACATTTGACCTATAGCCACATTTTAAACGCGGCTATAGTATGTCCTATAGCCACGGTTTAAAAAAATGTGGCCATTAGTCTTGGCCTATAGCCACGGCTATTAAAATGTGACCATCAGACCTGGCCTATAGTTACGTATTTTAAGTCATGGGTAAAAACATGGCCTAAAAAAACGCGGCTATAGACCAAATCATCCTATAGCCACGTATTTTTGACCTATAGGCTATAGAACCTTTTTTTTGTAGTGAAGCTAGTTTCATCACCATCTCATATAGACGAAAATGGGCAAAGAAATTATATCATAGATTTGATTTTATTCATAATAGTATGCAATATTGCAGTGTTCTGATGCAACAACTTCAACCGTTGACATTGAAAGAAAAGAAACATACATTAAGACATGTAAAATACATAAATAAGATTTCTAACATATCACCCTTCTCTATTTGTCTAATTTTCTCCCGTCTTCAAGCCCTTGGAACAGTATAACCTACAAATGCATCACAAGGTTAGTGTGTCCATTTGCCAAAAATAACAATAATAATAAATTGATATATGAACTAGTTCAAGAAAAAATTGTAAGCTTACTTCCACACAGAGGCGACGCTACGTTGAAGTCAGGGTGTTCCCAGGAACACCCTGACCTGAAAAATAACCTGAAAATTTTTTTTTTTTTTATTTTTTATATTAGCTCAATAGTAGGAACACCCTCAATCACAGAATCAGGAACACCCTCAAATTAAAAAAAAATTATATGTTCTACTTTCTAAAAAAAAAAAAAAACCCAAAAAAAATTTTGAACTACAATCTGAAAAAAAATAAATAAATAAATAAATAAATAAAAATAAAAGAAAAATTGTATCAGCGAAGCCCCCGGCAAGCCCACTGCCCACGCCCCATGGCAAGCCCACCAGATTACAGAGGTGGGCGTAGCAAACCCACGCGTAACAAACCCACGGATTCTCCGGAAAAAAAAAAAAAAAAAAAAAAAAAGGAGCAACGCCTCAGACTCAAATCAGTCATTCCCTAAATGTCTAAATCAGAAATCACTAAAAGCATTATCAAAAAAAAAGAAGAAGAAAAGAAACCACTAAAGCCCCTAAACCAAACCTAAACTCAGTGTCTCAGTCAGTCAAAACAATGCCGCTTGAGCTCACAGCAACGCCTAAACGTTGTCGCCGTCACAGCCCCACAGCAACGCCGCTTGAGCTCACACCGATCGGCTCGTCACAGCCCCACCGCGTCGCCGCCGCTCGCTCGCCCCTCCGGCCTCCACGTCGTCGTCGCACAGCTCGCCCCTCTGCGGCGTCGCTAACCTCATTGGAGATCGCCAGATCGGACTCTCTTAAGTCTCCACTCTCCAGGTACTTCGCTGCTTCGCTCTCTCTTTTTCTCTCTGTCTGTCTCTGCTCTTTCAGTCTCTCACTCTCTCTCTCTATCCGAATGAAATGAATGACAGAATGAATATTTGAAATAAATGAAACTCTCTACTCTCTCTCTCTCTTTATTCTGTCTTTAATAAGAGTATAAGACTAACTCTCTCTCCTTTGATTGATTCTTGAACTGTGATTGGCTATTTTTGCAATTTGGCCAAACTTTATCTTTCAACCTTTAACTTTATTAATTTTTTTGTCTGTTTATTACTTTTTTGAATTTGGTTTTTATCATTTTATCACGGATGTTGATGTTAGTGTTGGTGTTGGTGTTGGTGTTGTTGACTTGTTGTTGGTGTGTGTGTACCGTGTAGTGTGTAATACTGTAATGTGTTGGTGTTGGACCTGTTGGTCTCTGTATTTATTGTCTTTTAGTGTTACGTGTCATTGTGAAATTTTCTGATTGGCAGGATATCAAGCTTGTGTTGACAGTGTTGTGCTTGTGTGGGGGTAGATGGGCACATGAGGGTCGGGTTGCTGGTTGCACGTTACATTGTTTTAGCTTTTAGTTAGTGCTTTAAGTATTGTGGTGCATATAGAATGTGTAATATGCACATTAATGACTCTTTTAGTGTAAACAATATAACAAATTAAATTAAGCTAAACAATAATTAATCAATAATTAATCAATACGTTATAAAAGACAAACAAATTAATTAAAGCAACATAATTAATCAATAAGTTATAAAAGACAAACAAATTAAATTAAGTTAAGCTAAACAATAATTAATAATTTTATAATTAATTAAACAACAATATAATAAATTATATTTTCTAAAAGATAAACAAATTAATTATTAATGAAACAATTAAACAACAATAATTAATAATTTTATTAATATTTCAAATGAACTTATAGTTTATTGTTTATTCTTTTGCTAGAATTATGGACAAATATTTGATAAGAAAACCACGTACTCAAGATTCATCTCCTGTGCAAGATTCATCTCCTGTGCAAGATTCATCTTCATCTTCTAAGCGAATTCGTGTCGACTTTAACTTAGAAAATCTTCCTTCAAATCCTGGGCTACAACAAAAGATATCATCTTATCATCCTAATAATCATGATGAAATAAGAAGACATTATTTAACAAATGGCCCTTGTCAACCTGTTCTTCATGATTTCCCTACATCAAATTTTTCTGGAAAGCCCCGTCGATTTAGATCCGAGTGGTATGTAGGTAGAAAATGGTTGGAATATAGTATAGACAAGGATGCGGCATTTTGTTTTTATTGCTACCTATTTGGGCAAGATGTTGGTAAGCAAGGAGGAGGTGAGACTTTTGTAACGAAGGGATTCAAACTTTGGAATCAGCTTGTGAAGTTAGATTCCCATGTTGGAGGAGTTAATAGTGCTCATAACCAAGCTGTCAAGAAGGGTGAAGATCTACTAAAGGAAAATCACCACATTCAAAGTGTTTTTGTTAAGCAATCAAATCAGGAAAAAATTGAATATCGGATTCAATTAAATGCAATAGTTGATTGCATAAGATTCCTTTTATGCCGAGGACTAGCTTTTCGTGGTCACGATGAATCTCAAGGTTCAAGTGATAAAGGAAATTTCCTTGAGCTTCTACAATTTTTGGGGGATCACAATGAATCTATCAAAGAAGTGTTGCAAAATGCTTCGAAAAATTGCAAATTGCATGTGAAACATCCAAAGTCATCATCAAGGATCTTGACAATGGGTTCTTTTCAATATTAGTTGATGAGTCACGTGACATCTCAGTGAAAGAACAAATGACTCTCGTTCTTCGTTATGTGAACAAAAAATGAATTATTATAAAGCGGTTCCTTGGCATTGTACATGTAGCAAGTACCACCGCTTTGTCACTCAAATATGCTATTGAATGTTTACTTTGTAAACATAATTTGAGTTTATCGAACCTACGTGGGCAAGGTTATGACGGGGCTAGTAATATGCAAGGTGATATCAATGGTCTCAAAACTTTAATCTTGAAAGAGAATAAGTCAGCATTTTATGTCCATTGTTTTGCCCATCAACTTCAATTGACACTTGTTGCCGTTGCTAAAAATCACATTAACATTGCTGATTTTTTTTATGTGGTTAGTAATTTAGTAACTGTTGTTAGAGGCTCTTGTAAGAGACGAGATGCTCTTCGAGATGCACAATTTGCCAAAATTAGAGAAGATTTAGAGAATGGTGTACGTAGAAGTGGGCAAGGTTTGAATCAAGAGACAAATCTTAAACGCCCTGGTGATACACGTTGGGGATCATATTATGGGACTATTCTCAACTTGATTTTGTTGTTCTCTGCTGTTGTTGATGTACTTGAGATTATTGAAGAAGATGGCATCTCCGACCAAAAAGTAGAAGCTCGATCTATTATCAGGTCAATTCTATCTTTTGAATTTGTCTTTGCTTTACACTTGATGAAAACCATTTTAGGGATCACAAATGAGTTGTCAATAGCTTTGCAAAAAAAAAAAATCAGGATATAGTAAATGCTATGGATCTTGTTAAAGTGTCTAAGCAAAGATTGCAAGTGATGAGAGATGATCGATGGGAATCTTTATTGACTGAAGTGTCTTCATTTTGTACCACACATGATATTTCTATCTTGAACATGGATGAAATATTTGTAGTTAGTGGGAGGCCGCGACGCAACACTCAACAAAATACAAATTTACATCATTATCGTGTTGAGCAATTCTACACAGTCATAAATATGCAACTTCAAAAGCTTAACAATCGTTTTTCTGAGGCGAATTCCGATTTGCTACTTTGTATGGCTTGCTTGAATCCAAGTAATTCATGTGTGGCTTTCGATAAGGAAAAATTGATACGTCTAGCTAAGTTGTATCCCTCTGATTTTCTTTGGACAGATATTTTGGCACTTGACATTCAACTTCAAAATTACATTTTTGATATGCGCAGCAATGACTTCTTTTTAGAGCTTCAAGGAGTTAGGGAACTTGCTGAAAAGTTAGTGAGCACAGGGAAGCATGAGACGTATCCATTAGTCTATTTGCTTGTGAAATTAGCTTTGACCCTTCCAGTTGCTACTACAACAGTAGAAAGAAGTTTTTCAGCAATGAAATATATAAAGAATGAAATGCGCAATCGAATGGGAGATCAGTGGATGAATGATTGTTTGGTTGTGTATATTGAAAAAGATGTAACTTGTAGCATTGATAATGAGACTATCATGCAACGATTTCAAAATATGAAAACTCGTAGAAAGCAATTGTAAATTTTATGTATTTGCTTTTTTTTTTTTATTGTTGTTGTTGTCAATGTATAAAATTTTCTTTTTATTAGATCGTGTAATTTGTGCTTGTTGAGGAACACCCTGAAAAAATTTCTTGGAGTCGGCACTGCTTCCACATCTTGTTCAAGGTGCAACCTTTTTGCCACATGACCTTGCCACATAAACCACCTTCCTCATATCAATTGCACCTTCAATTTGCTTAGAAACAAATCCGCAGACGCATGGCACGTCCACAATCTTGATCATTGCACAACATGCCCATGATGGCTTAGACATTGGCCCCGGTTTGCGAACATACCTTTTGAATGCTGCTGCAAGGCCTAGCACACTAGCTTCACAGCCATGGGCCATGACTTGGTGATTGCTGGAGATCATTATTTCAGAAAACATCAACATTGTAAAGGCCAGGTAATAAATTTTAGGACAAGAAACTGCCATACCTCTCACTTTAAAGTCTAAACCTTACATTATATATATAGCCCAACATTACACATAAGGTTTAGACTTTAAAGTGAGAGGCATGACAGGTTCTTGTCCTAAAATTTATTGCCTGGCCTACATATAAGAGAGATGCTTTTGGTTCACAACATATGTGTCATATAATATGTATTTGTTTGAGTGAATTGACAGAATTGGGATTGAATTGAAGGCCATGGTGCTAAATGGGATGCAAGGTGGGTTGGGGTGATTTTGGGAATAAGTGGAGATTGTTGAAATGCTAACTAACTTGATCATACAATTCGTCTTATAATAGAATGCTAATGAAGAGAATGATGTACATGTCAGAATCACGAGGATGTTGCCCCTCATTTCATGTAACGTTGTCTTTAGTACTACTGTCTTTGGTTGGAGAAAGAAGATTATAACCGAGTAAAATTAGCCAATAGCTGAAGAAAAATATACATAAATAAATTTAAGATTGAATTGTATAATTTTGTAAATAAATTTATTATATATTAAATATAATTTATTGATAATATATGTGGGGGTCAAAAACATTAGGGTTGAAGAACACAAATAATTAGTATGAAATAAGAAGGTAATCCACAATGGGAGGGTTGAACAAAAAGACTAAAGATCAAGATGAATAAATAAACTATATTTCACTAAGAAATGGCTTTTGTTGAGGTATACAACAAGTATTTAGACTATTACAAGGTTTTCTCTCTTTTATCTTTCCTAAAACTGGAATCCCTTCTCCTGAGGGTTTGGTCCTTCCTTTATCTTCCCCTATCCTCCCCCTCCAGCTGTTCAATATCCTGCTAGGTGTCAGAGGAAACTAGTCTTATTAAACACTTCTTCCCTTATTTTTTTCATCATAAAAGAAAACTTTTTGGGTGTTTTTGTTGTCAGACCTGTCATTCATCATTTAATATGGCTGACATTAGGTAGGAACAACTAATAAGTGAGGAGGTGATTATTGCTTTGGGCTCTGCATCTTTCTTTGTGTGTCCTCAACAATAGTTCTTTGTCAAGCTACTCTCTTCGGTTATACTATTTATCCTTCCTCAGTTGAAGTTTCCTCAGATTACCTCAAAGAGCATCTGGAGTCATCATGCGGCCCCTAAGTCCTCAAGCCTATAACGTTAAGGTTTGTGTTTGGCCCAAGCCTTTGCTCCAATGAGCCTTCCTTGGCCCAAGATCCACCTAGCCGGGATGCCCCCTATAATAAATAGTCTATTTAGTAATAAAAAATTATATAAAATACAAGATTTTAAATCTAATTTTTATAAATTAATAAATAAAAAACATTCTATCTGATTAATTCAAATTATATAATTTTAACTATAATTTATTTGTTAATTATTAACATAGTTTTGTGAAGAAGTAAAAAAGAAAGTTCTATATATAACATAAGAATAGGTTAATTAAGTAATTCATAAATAATATTGAGTTTATTTGATAACAAACTCAAGTTTGACTCAGTCAAAATAATTAAATAAATAAATTTTGAATTTTTTTAGTTCTCGGATCAAGTCCTTTATTACAGTCCTAAATAAAGGAGCATCATATTCGTGAGAGACATCCTCCTCTATACCAACAAAAAGCTTACAATATTCCTTATTTGTGGTAGTTTCAAACATAAATTATTTGGCGGTTGCTAAATTTTCTTGAGAAAGTAGAATATAAGAACTAAAAGATTGCCACATTGGTTTCAAATAGGAGAATACATAGATGATATTTTGCATTCAAATTATTATTTAACCTCTCTTCTCTTTCTTTGTCATTGTCGTCCTGTTGTTAGTACAGTCACATTCAGCTTGCAATTATTGGTGATAGAGAGGCCTATTTCTTCAGTTAAATATTCTTTGCATGAGAGAAAAACTCTCTAAATTGCTGGAAAATGTTTCAAAATTTTATTTGGACTTGGTTAATATTTATAGAGTTGTTAATTTTATAAAAGCTTTTATTTGAGTTTACCTGTTAATTAATTAACGAGAAGTAATACGTCTACAATATTTTCACAATACTTTCACAACAAATCATAAGTATTAAGTTATTATTAATTTTAGTTTAAAAATATTACTAAAATTACTTTTTTGTCCATCAATAACAACACGTAACAACTTGCTATTTAAAATTTGTAGTGAAAATATTATAAACATAGCATTTCTTATCATTTACAAAAGAAAATATTTTTCTTTTCAGATAAGAAACTAGTCTTAGAGGCTTTGCAATACAGATGATACGAGATGAGAGAGACTTGAGCTTATAAATTAAAAGATATGAAGAGCATTAATGTTAAGAACACTTACCTTAAATGATCAAATGACCATATAATTCCCATGTAGTTTTTAGACATTTGACCCGGCAGCATGGTTCCTTCTGAGGTTGATGTACAGAAGAATTTCCGGATATGGAAATAATCAAATCCCTGAGGTACATTTTTCAATAATCCTTTCCTTTTCCAAATGCTTAATCTTCAATGATTGATAATACTCTTTCACATAAGTAATTAGTTGCAAACTTAAATTACACCAGTAATTATTTAATAAACTTATATGATTGACAATACCATTTCACATGTACATAATTAGTTGGGTGCAAATTTAGGCCATTTTGTAATGGTATTTTGAGTTAAGTAATGCGTTTGAACTTGGTGAGAGAGTATAATTAAAGTGTGTGTGTGTTTGTATATATGTTTAACAATTAGTTTGTTTCTCAAAAATTTGGGTGCAAACTTAAAATTCAATATTATAAAACTTAAAATTTTTATTTGTGTTTTCTTCAACTCAAAAAAAAAAAAAAAAAAAAAAAAAAAAAGGTTTGTCTGTGCTCAATGATGAAACTTATAAATTTTTAAGGGGACAAAGGTTTTATAGAGATATGAAAATTTTTAGAGTTAGTATCAGCTGACAAATAAATGAAAACCACGATTTAATTTAATTATATATCGTGTAAATGTGTAAGTTATAAACTGTATTAGTTTTTCTCAAAAAAAAAAAAAAAAAAACTGTATTAGTTTAGTATTTACTATTTAATTAGTTCACTAAGTAGTGAATGACCGTCACTTTGTATTAATATTAATGTTAAGGTATCATATATATCACATTTACCCCATGTTGATATCTTTGATTAATTAAAATCAAGAAGTTTTAATTGTACTTAATTTTAGTTCAATCAAGTAATTCTAGCTCCTACGTACGTTAACTTCTGTTCTTATATATACATTATTTAGGATTCATCACAAACAAAAATTATGAATGGTATATATGTAATACTAGCCCACAATAATACTAATTTTTTTCTTTCTTTTGCTTTCTCTCCTTCTACATCTTTTTATTTTCTTGTTTACATATTAACAATTTAAATTCAAATGTTAGTTAGGCCACCCTTCATAATTGTCCCCTTACTCTGCCACTGCTTATTTAAACATTATCAACTCTATAAATTGATTCTCAACCCAAAAAAAAAAAAAAAATCTATAAATTGTGTTCCATAAAAAATAATAAAAATAAAAACTCCATTTATTGTGTGATGATCATTCATCGTGATTATGGCCTCATGTTCTTAAATTGCTTCCCCTGAATTTAATCCTATTTATCGGACCATGAGCTATGTCATTCCACTTCAAAATCAATTGGTGATGAGGAAAACATACTCAAATCTTTATGGTATTCGACATTACTCCATGCGGACCTATTTTTAAAGTGGTTGTAAGGAATCAAATTGTGGTCCCCAACAATCCCTCCCTCACAATGACACTCTCGTGACTCGAATCCATGACCTTGGCTCTGATACTATTTATCGAACCGTGAGTTATATCATTCCACCTCAAAACTAATTGGTGATGAGGAAGACACACTCAAATCTTTTATGACATTCGACATCACGCCACGCGAGCTTGTTTTTAGTATGGTTATAAAGAGTCAAATTGTGGTCCCCCAACACAATTCAACACCAAGCAAATTGAAGGTTGTGGCTCTCCAACTCAACATCGAGGTTATGTGTGTCTCCTGATACATGTATGTCGAATTTGACTCTTCTAGACACTTCATTCATTTTCCATTTTAGGGTAGGAAAGTCCCATCCACCCTGCATTATCGAATATTCCATCATAAGATAAGCCCATCTCCTTTGCATGATGCAAATGATAGAGAGTCCCACCTCCTTGTTCTCTTGCATTATTTCCCATTTCTTTATTTTGAAGTGATTGATTACCAAATTATATAATTTCACAAATTAATCAAGTAATTCACGAGCAAGCTCTAGTTTGTTTAATAATAAACTTTAACTTATAGCCGAAATAATAAAATGAATATTAATCTTGAATTTTTTAGTGCTCGGATCAAGTCCTTTATTACAGTACTAAAAAAAGAGCATCATGTTCATGGGAGATTTCCTCATCTATACCAACAAAAAGCCTACAATATTCTTTATTTTTAAAGTGGTTGTAAGGAATCAAATTGTGGTCCCCAACAATCCCTCCCTCACAATGACACTCTCGTGACTCGAACCCATGACCTTGGCTTTGATACTATTTGTCGGACCGTGAGTTATATCATTCCACCTCAAAACTAATTGGTGATGAGGAAGATACACTCAAATCTTTTATGACATTCGACATCGCGCCACGCAGGCTTGTTTTTAGTATGGGCATAAAGAGTCAAATTGTGGTCCCCCAACACAATTCAACACCAAGCAAATTGAAGGTTGTGGCTCCCCCACTCAACATCGAGGTTATGTGTGTCTCCTGATACATGTGTGTCTCCTGATACATGTATGTCGAATTCAACTCTTCTGGACACTTCATTCATTTTCCATTTTAGGGTAGGAAAGTCCCATCCACCCTACATTATCGAATATTCCATCATAAGATAAGCCCATCTCCTTTGCATGATGCAGATGATAGAGAGCCCCACCTCCTTGTTCTCTTGCATTATTTCCCATTTCTTTATTTTGAAGTGATTGATTACCAGATTATATAATTTCACAAATTAATCAAGTAATTCACGAGCAAGCTCTAGTTTGTTTAATAATAAACTTTAACTTATAGCCGAAATAATAAAATGAATATTAATCTTAAATTTTTTAGTGCTCGGATCAAGTCCTTTATTACAATACTAAAAAAAGAGCATCATATTCATGGGAGATTTCCTCATCTATACCAACAAAAAGCCTACAATATTCTTTATTTGTGGTAGTTTATAGACATAAATTATTTGGCAGTTGCTAAATTTTCTTTTCAGATAAAAAATTAGTTTTAGAGGCTTTGCAATATGGATGATATGAGATAAGAGAGACAAAAGCTTGTAAATTAAAAGATGAATAATGCTAGAAATACAAATTATTTTACAAAAAAATTTACAAATTGTTGTGTGATGAGTGATTATTGATAAATAAATATATAATATTGATGGTAGGCCTAGATAAAAATTAATAAGAAGTTGGCTATATTAACATTTTGTAAAAATGTTATAAAATAGTTTGTGCTTATAACATTACTCTTAAAGATTTGAAGAGCATTATGTTAAGAACACTTACCTTAAATGATCAAAAGACCATATATAATTCCCATGTAGTTTTATGCCATTTGACCGGGCCGCATGGTGCAGGCTTAAATTTCACCAATATTAAAGTTAATAGTTTGGACAAATTACACTTTTTCCATCTGTGGTTTAGTCGGAAATCATTTGCCTGTTTGTGATTTAATTATTGATGCTTTATCCACCTTAGATAAGTTTCATTTGTCTTCCATTACCCACCTCTATTAAAAATATGGGTAAATTTGTATTTTTGCTACTCTTTTATATCTCTCTCGCCTCAAAATATAAAAAACTAATCTCAAGAAAAAAAATCTAATATATAGGTTTTATAAGAAGAATGTCACGTTACCATATATGTTTTTCCTGTTATATAACAGGAAAAACATGCATTTGGCGCAATACCTGTAGCCACTTCACAAACTCATCAGGTTCTTTAACTAGACTCATGCCGCCAGGGCGGAGGTATGTACAAGGGTGGGCGGGCCACGGCTCCCCCAAAATTTTGAAATTTTTAAAAATATATATGTAATTATTTTAATATTTTAAAATTTTAGTCTACAAAAATAAGAGTTGCCCCCCTCCCCCCAAATATTTGAATTAGTCCAATAATTTTCTTAAAAAAAAATAATTGGTCTAATAGTTACAGAGATATAACTTTATTTTTCGCAATTATATTTTTTATTGTAAAATATGCTCTTATATTTATTAAATATTTGATCAAATTTGGTATCAAACATGTTTGAATTTATCTTTTTCAACACGTTATGTGACGATTAACAAGTCATTGACTCATTAAAAAAAATTTGTCACTAAAACTACACATGAAATGTGTCTTTAGTTGCCATATAATGGTTAAAACAAAGTAATTTTAAATATGTTTGGAGCCTAACTTATTTCTCCAAGTTTTGGATCATTCATGTTTTTGAAAATTTCATTAGTTCAATTTAAATATTTTTTACTTACTTTAGCATAAAATTTGATAATTTATATCTAAAATGAAACTTATTAAGAATTTGATTATGAAAATAGAAAAAAATGAATTTTATTTTATAAAAGATCGCCGTCAAAAATAATTTTGATTGAAAATACTAAGTTTTTTTTTTTGTTGGGTGTGTGTGTATATAACTTATCAAATAAAAAAAGTGTGTGCGTATATATGTGTATATATATAATAAAAAAGCGAGTGTGTGTGTATATATATATGTGTGTGTGTGTGTGGAAGTTGTCTTGATAAATATATTAGCATCACAACTTGGCCCCCCAAAACAAAAATTCCTGGCTCCGCCTCTGCATGCCGTGGCTATGACCACCTGCTATTGCCTTGAAAGTATAATATATTTGTTAGTTTCACATAAAATTCAATATGGAATAAAGATAAGATTTTAAAAATTCATTTACCTATCAATATCAATATATATATATACACACTTCATTTAATTTAAGAGTTGTACAAATTAGGCAAGGGAGGGACCTTGAAATCTCAGAAAAGTTATACCAATTCCCATCAATTAAACATTTCATTTTTGTTTCTTTTCCTTTTCTTTTTAGCAATCATATGGATACAATTTCAGACAGGATTTACCAACAGTTTTTTATACTGTTTTCATTATTCCAAATGCTAAGATTGACCCCTTCTAAAGAATTCGTATCCATTTGCCAAAACTATTTCATCATTAAAGTTTTTGTTTAATATCTTATACCCACATCCTTCTACACATCACTAAAGTTTTTGTTTGTACAAGGTGATGTGCTTCTTCTTCTTCTATTATAAAACCGAATTTTTAGATCTTTTTTCTCTTTATTTTTTTAGGTTTTTATGTTTTGGGAAGAGAGAAATATAAAAGAGTAGCAAAAATATAAATTTACCCCTATTTTTAACAGATGTGAATAATGGGAGACAAACAAAGCTTATCTCAAGTGGGTAAATTGTCAATTTTTAAACCACAAGTAGGTAAAGTATTTTTTAAGCAAACCACAAGTGAGTAAAGTGCAATTTCCCCTAATAAATTTATATGATTGACGATACTATTTCACGTAATTAGTTGGATGCAAATTTAAAACTCAATGTTAGGTTCTAAATATTTAGGAATAAATGTTTAGGTTCTAATTTTATGAATGTTGGAAAACCGAGTACAAAAATATGTCTAATTTAAGATATTTAAGTCTTAGAAACAGTGTTAGATGTTGCTCAAGTTGATGCAAGTCAAAATTCAAGAACAGTCAAGTGGTAAAAAGAAGAATTCAAAAACTGTAAGGCTTCACCAATATACCTAGAGACAGGTTCCACCGATCAAAACTCATTTTTTGTAAATTTTAAATAATGCCCAAAAGCCCGCAAAATGTTTAGGGCTTTAGTCCAACACTACTAGGTGTAAAAGGAAAAACCTAATTCACATTTCAAAAGTCTTGTGAGTTACTCCTGTGAGATTTGAGAAGTTTTGTAACCTTCTAACTCAACAAGTATCTATCAGAAATATATAAAATCCAATCATAAGAACCAGTGGAGATAAGTTGCTATGTACAAGATCAACTGCTACTGATGAACTAAAACTTTGAGTGTGATCTTAAAGTTACAAACGGTAGTGTTTGTGCCCAACAATTCAAATAAAAGAATATGTGGATTCGGAGCTGCGTGTGGTCATGTGAATAAGTACAATAAAGGTAACTTTAGATATAAGAAAAAAATCTATTGTAAAAATTTCATTCTATATAGTGAATTTGTTTCCTTGAATATTGTTTAGGTTAAATCCTCCGCAAGTTGAAATTAGACGATTTCATTGGTTTTTTGAGTCATCATATCGCTTGTCTTATTTACTTTTACGCTATAGTAATATGATTGTTTATGTTTAACATAATAAACTTAAGTAACAACTTGGTTAATTAATTAGGTTAAACAATTTAAGTGTTCAAGGATATAAACAAACAAACAATCAATATTTAAAACTTAAAATGTTTATTTGTGTTTTCTTCAACTTAAAAAGAAAAAAAAATGTTAATCTTCGCTCGATGAAGAAACTTATAAATTTTTAAGGGGACTGAGGTTTTATAGAGATAAGAAAAATTTTAGAGTTAGTAATCAGCAGACCAATCAAAAGAAATCATAATTTGATTTAACTATATATCGAATGTGTAAGTTATAAAACTGTATTTTTTTTTTTTTATCTATTTAGTACAAACTGTATTAGTTTAATATTTACTATTTAGTTCACTATGTAGTGAATGACCATCACTTTGTACTAATATTAATGTTAAGGTATTATATATATATATATATCACATTTATTGCACATTGATATCTTTGATCAATTAAATCAAGAAGTTTTTATTATATATGTACATTATTTAGGATTCATTGTAAACAACATGTTATGAATGGTAAATATGTAGCAATACTGGCTCACAATAATTTTAATTATTTTTTATGTATTTTTATTTTCTTGTTTATATATAAGGGTAAATTGCAAATTACACCCTTAAAGTTTAGGGATGATTAAATTTTACATCCTAACATTTCAGAATTTGAATTTTACCTCCTAAAATTTAAGGATATTTGGATTTGACACCTCTAAAATTTAAAATTTCAAGATATAAAATCTAAATACCTTAAACTTAAGAAAGTAAAATCTAAACACCTCTAAAATTTAGTATGTAAAATCTAAATTCTGAAACGTCATAGTATAAAATCCAAATAACCCGAAATTTTAGAACGTAAAATACAAGTTCTGAAATTTTAAGGTGTAAAATCTAAATAACATCGAAACTTTATTTTATGAGTGTAATTTACAATATGCTATTATATATGTATTAACAAGTTCAAATTCAAATGTCAATTAGGCCACCCTTCTTAATTGTCGCCTTCCTCTGACAGACACTGCTTATTTATACATTATCAACTTTAGAAATTGTGTGGCGATCATTCATCGTGACTATGACCCAATTCAACACATGGCCAAAGCAAATTAAAGGTTGTGGCTCCACCACTCAACGTCGAGGATGTGTATCTCCTAATACTATATGTCGAATTCGACTCTTCCGGACACTTCATTTCTTTTTTGTTTTTTTATTTTAGGGTAGGAAAAATCACATAGAACCCACCCTGCATTATTGAAGATTCCATCATAATTAAGAAAAGCTAATTTCCTTTGCATGAATACTCATATGATAGAGACCCCCATCTCCTTGTTCTCTTGCATTACAAAAAGTCTTTAGGAAATTTTTTCTGATTAATATTCTCATCCAAAGATGTTTTATATGCTAAGTTCACAGTTTTTATTTCTTTATTTTTGCAGCATCACTAGTTTAATGGAGAGGAAAGTGCTGGACATGGCTCACATGCATGGATGGCAATTTAAACATGCATGCCTTATGCGCATAACAAATGGGGTCGGGATGAGTGTTAACTTTTTTTTTCCGTACCTGCTCTGTTTATTTTTTTTAATTAAAATTTTGTTATTATGATTCATTTTGATGTTTTATTATAGATTTTATATTTTTATGTTTTAAGATTTTAGATTGTTTATATTTTTTTAATTGTTGTATTTTTTATCTTTAAATTTTTTATGTTTTTAAATACTTAAATAATTATATTGTTATATTTTCAGTTATGATTGTAATGTTATATGTTTTTTTATGATTTTTTTATTTATTTAACGTATGTATGTGTATAAAAATAATTGACTGTGATGAATGGGGCGGGTACCCACTACTCACACGGGTGCCCATGTATGTGAGAGATGGAGAAAAAACCTGTCTCTAAAAGCGAGTCAAGAGATTAGAAATAGGAAATCCACTTTATATCTGCTCTGCCGTTTTAATTGAGACGTGTGCCATTGGTTACTAGTGGCCAAAAGAATTGCTAAAATAAAACTAGCTGGTAGTGTATCACAACAGATCAATTAAAGGATTGTAGGTATCTGCATGATGGTTCGACCTGATGTCACATCTTGCTCTCATGGTGACCTCCAATAATTAAATATGAGGACATAAATCATATCTCCTTCTTGAATGATCTGTGGTCCTTACTTTTGGATAAGTTTTAAAAAGAAATCGCTAACTATGTGATAAAACTTGGCCACAAAAGGAAATGACATTGTGATAGAACTAACACTATGATTAAGTTTCTCATTGGCTAAAAAAATCAGCTTTTTATTACTATATAACTTATTTTTGCTAATATTTATTTTATTTTACTATTTATGAGTCTTACTGTACTATTTTAACTCGCTTTTAGTTTTATTTACAGTATTTTTAACAAAAAGTTTTCAATTCCAATTAAATAAACTATTCCCAAACGGACACTATGTTTGGATTGACATAAGAGAAAAGAAAAGAAGGGAAAGGAAGATATTTCCACTATTTGGTTTCAAGGGTGGAAAGGAAATTTAAGAGAAGAGTAATGCTAGAATACAAATTAATAGTGGGCCTAGATAAAAACTAATGACCACAACATCAATTTGTAAAAATATTGTAAAATAGTTTATGTTTATAATATTACTCTTGAAAGAATAGAAGAGAAAATATTTCTCATGGGCCCACAAAAACTTGTCTATCCAAATTGGGCGGAAGAGCAAAGAAAGCCGAATAATACAAATTGTTGGTGGGCCAATTTCAAAATAATATAGGATAAATTTACATATATACCCTTAAGTGGTTTCAAACGAAAAATTTTAAACATGTCAAATATAAAAGGGTATAAATGTAAAAATTACATACCAAAAAGTTTAATCCAAACAAAGGAAAGGTTTCTATACTCTTCTTTCTCCTTTCTTTCTCATATCCAAATACAAGAATGATTTTCTTTTTCCTTTCTCTTCCCTCACCTCAGCTGTTACGAAACAAAGCATAATAGTTACTCAAATACCATTTCTTCTGCTAAAAATAATTACTCACACAAAGCAAAAAAATAAAATAAAATAAAATAAAGAGGAGGAGGAGACTCTCTTTGGTGTGTCACACAAATTGAGAGAGGTGTGTCATTTCACATAAAACTAATTAGCGATAAAGAATACACACTTAAGTCTTTTATGGGATGTAAATTAACCTATTTTTAAATTGGTCGTTTTTGTCACACAGGGAAGAACCATATTACCATTTTGTCCTTGGAAGCCCTTATATAAGGCTACTCCGTCTATTCTCACCATGCAAGCTTTCACTTGAGCCCTCAGAAGAATATTAATATCTTTCTAGAATATAAACTGCTGCCTCAATGGAGTCCAGTATCCTTCCAGTTTTAGTCTTCTTTTGTGTAAGCTTTCACTTGAGCCCTAGGAAGAATAGTGGTCCATTCCATTTGCTTGCTTTCTTTCTCTTGTGTCTGTGTTAATTTATATACAACTGTCAATCCTCAGTAAGAGAAGCTAATGCATGGCAGTTTAATTTTGTGGCAGCTTGCACTGGTAGGAACCCATGCTTCTCTACCTTCTAAGGTCTACTGGCACTCAGTTTTGCCAAACACTCCCATGCCTAAAGCTGTTCAGGACTCTTTGGGCTCTGACGGTCAGATTCAAATCCAAACTCCTTTCCCTATATATATCTTTTAACTTCCCCAACTGGTTAATTGGTGAGGAAGAAAATTTAGGGCATTAATGGACATGTTTGATTTCTTCAACTAAAAAATATTGAACAAGAAAAGATATATCACCTTCTCAAAAAAAAAAAAAAAAAGACATATCATGTGTATTAAATATATGTATCATGCTTCTCATAACGAATAGGTCTCACACAATTATAGGACTCAAACAAGGAACCATTATATATATTAAACACATTTTCATATCCGTAATAGCACGGTGCCATATAATACTCTGAAGCAAAACTAAAGCAAGCAATTCAAGTTAAGGTTTAGGGAATATTATAATAATTTATAACCACTAGACATACTTTAGTTTATTCCCTAGAGGTTTCCTATTATTAATTAACATGAGTCGCATATGCTTGCAAAACAATTGCAACTGCTTGATATTTTTTATTCTTAGCGAATCATTGATGCGTGTGTGCTGCTTATTATAAGAGGCAAGCTTGCAAGCATTTTGATACTTTTTTTACTTAAGGTCAGCTTATTGCAAGCAGGTAATTCATTTGGTGACTCACTCTGATCAATATTGGTTTCACATGTGTTTGAAACATTTTTTATTTTATGATTAGCATAAAAAAACCATGTAGAATTAAGTTGCTAACCTGTCAGTTTTCAACCCCTACCTGAAATCCAAGTGTCAAGAAAACAGACTTGAGAAACTCAATTTTCTTCCATGCAAAATCAATTTAGTGGTTTGATCTAAAAAAATGCAGAAGATTCAATCCATTACCATTCAACAGATTTTGAAATGCATAGTGATCTGATGATTTGCAATCATGTGAAGGAGATTAATTGGTAGATTGCTTTAGATATTATTGCTTCTTTTTGTTTTGAGTCACAAGATAGTACGTACTGAACTTATGATGCTCTATATAGGCTTTTACAAAAAAATAAAAATTCCTTTCGTATCATGAGGAAATCAACAAAAAAAAAAAAAACCAGGCAGCCAGCTCTAGCTATTAAACCATATAGTATATACTTGAGTGAAGTTTAAATAAACATTTTGAGACACGTCTATCAAAAACAATAAAACGTATTAGTCGAATCACAAAGCTTTTGACTAGTTGAAATATCTTGAGAAGTTCATGGAGTGAAGTTTAAAATGCATATTTTGGAACAAATTATTAATTTAAGAAGTTAAACCTATGGGGTTAGATCCAATTATATTGTATGAATGATTGGAATAATGATTAAATTTTCTATTTTTTTAATAGTTTAAGTTTTTATGACAAATAGTAGTCATTATGGTATTAAAGTAGATGCTTCTAAATCCAAACTCTATAAGAATTCTTTTCAAAAAAAAAATCTAATACCATTGAGTTCCATTTATTAAAAGGGAAGTTTGAGCCCAAGCGTTAATAATTGTTTAATAATTAAATTTACATTTTCCTACCTGCAGCTATACACTTTAATAAGTATTGGTAATTATAATCTTCTTTTTTTTCTTTTTCTTTTTTTTGAGAAACAGTATTGGCAATTATAATCAACTACACATTTTTGTTGTATCTATTCTTTGCGGGATTCCATTACACGTGAAACTCCAACACCAATTTATAAATTTTTTGGTTTTCTTTCATGGTAATGTCATTTTTTATACCAAATTTAACGGAATGAGTTTTTTTTTTTTTTTTTCTTTCTCTCTGCTAATATGTGCCATGGAAAATTTTCAGTTCCATTGTTTTTCGTTTCGCCAAAACCATAAACATAAAAGGGAGGGAAATACGTCATTAAAGAAATTAATTGGAGCTGATAATAACCTTTCTACCTTTTTTTGTTTGCTGACTCTTCCCATTTTCTCTTCTTCTTTTATTCAATATCTCCAACTCTTAGATTTATTTTCTTATCCTCCCTTCTCAAACTTAAAAGAATGAAGACAGTGCCTTTGGCAAGCGGCAAAAAGCTAGGCTTTTTTTTTTTTTAAGTTCCCCGGTTTTTTTTTTTTTTACAATACACTTTCAATGAATAAGAAATAGACAAAGTTCATCCAAATAGACAGTAAAAATTAACTTGTGTGCATGTGTGCACTAACATGCGTGTTAAATAATGTTAAGATCAAATTTATTGACAAACTTTAATTTTAGATTAATACAATGCCTAACACGTTAAATTAAGACCTCATAAAAGAGGCACGTACCCCATGAGTCCATGGGCCTGCGTTGATTTTTCTTTTTTCTTTTTATGGATATGTTGATATTGTTATATGAAGAAGATTTTCAACTGTAGAGCTTTTGTGATAAATAACTTTAAAAATAATAGAACATAAAAAGTGTTTTGGTTTTCTTTTAAAGTTTTTTTTGGCTTCTTCTCAAAAATAAAAAATAAAATAAGTTTATTGTTATATGAAGAAGAATTTCAACTGTAGAGCTTTTGTGATAAATAACTTTAAAAATAATAGAATATAAAAAAGTGTTTTGGTTTTCTTTTAAAGTGTTTTTTGGCTTCTTCTCCAAAAAAAAAGTGTTTTTTTTTATAAATGCAATAATAAGGTACTTTAAGTTGTTGCTCCCATTTGGTAAAGTAAATTGATAAAGTTGTTTTAAATACGAGAAATAACAAAACATGAGATGGTAAAAGCGCTTTATATTTTTATACTTAAACCCATTTAGTCCAATTAATGATCAATAGTAATAATGATAATGATCAATTAATTAGTTCAATTAATGAACAACAACAATAATAATAATAATAATATTATTATTATTATTATTATTATTATTTGACAATATAAGTCAACTTCTTGTGGTCTTTTCCAGATGCGAGGTTCTTCACCCATCCTAATGGCTACAAAATTGACAAACTTGAGGGCACGGAAAATGTTGACACCACTTTCTTCATTGAAACTGAATTGCGTCCGGGAAAAAAAATGAAGTTGCACTTCACCAATTCTGCAAATGGGGCAACTTTCTTACCTCATCAAGTTGCAAAGTCCATTCCCTTTTCAAGTGACAAGTTACCGGAAATTCTAAATCGCTTTTCTGTAAAAGAAAATTCTGTGGAAGCAAAGGTAATAAAAAGCGCAATTAGGATTTGTGAGACACCAGGCACTGCTGGAGAAGATGGTGTATGTGCAACATCCTTAGAATCATTAGTAGATTTTAGCGTTTCGAAGTTGGGAAAAAATGTTCAAGTACTTTCAACCCAGGTGCCAAAAGAAACCAAGAAGCAAGAGTATCGCATTACAGGAGTGCATAGGATTAATGCAAACAAAGGGGTTGTGTGTCACAAGCAAAACTATGCGTATGCTGTTTTCTATTGCCATGAAATCCATGACGCAGGGACTTACATGGTTCCATTGGTGTCCTCTGATAGGACTAGACTAAATGCAATAGCTGCTTGCCACACTGATGCATCAGTTGCAAACGCTTTTAATGTGCTCAAAGTTAAGCCAGGAACTGTCCCTATATGCCACTTTCTTGCTAGTGATACCCTTCTCTGGGTTCCTAGCTAATAAGATGCATGAAGAAAGGCTCTAGACCAAGCTTCTTGTATTTCTAGTGTGTGTTATATAATGCCTGCATGCAGGAGGAAAAATAACTAAATAATAAGGGGAAATTATGCTATAATATTTAGCATCATGTATACAACCTCCCTGCTACTATGCATGTTTGTAATTAAATGCTTCTTTCAGTTTTAATTGCATTTAAATCTTGGCATTGTCAAATTAGGTGTGTTATTTGAGGCCATATCTAGTGCACAAAACTCCCTCTAATAAACCTTATCTCCAATTTTTTATTTTAACTGATTGATTACCAAATTTAAATCTCTGATACATGTAAAGAACTTACTTGTTATTGTATAGCCAATTCAAAATTCACTCCATTAAAGTGATTCACCCAAGTTTAATGCAAGTCCAAATTATGTTAGTCCAGTTGCCCTGTAAGGGAGCTAATCCTTTAGTTTTTTTTTTAGACAGGTTTGGATGGTTGGAGAGGAGAAGGAAGTAGAGAAAAGGGAAGGAATGAGTTTCATTGAAAATTAATTTGAGTTTATGTCTATTTTTGTGTGAGATAGTTAATTGTATATATTGGGGCTTTGAGATTGTGAGTCCATATGTGAGGCTTGTGAGTAAGTTTGTGTTTGTGAGAGGTTTTGTTTATATTTGTGATGCTTATGAGTGTTGTTTGTGTGAGAATGTAAATTTGTTAGTTTGGTTTGTGGAGTTTGCTTGAAAGCAGTTGTGATTCATATTGATGATATATTGAATTTGATTGAAGTTACACATGAATGTAAACTTGGATTTGGCTAAAACATGTTAAATTTTGTTGTTTTGTATTAATGTTTTTACTTTTTATTTTTTGTTCGTGTAAATGAATTCAAATCTGCATCAACTTGATTTGCAAATCAATTTTTTCTTTATGAAAAAAGAAAGGAGGATCAGCTATGTTAGGTATGCTGATGACATGATCATTGCTATCAAAAGTAGGGTTGATTCAGAAAAAATATATAATAGGTTTCAGAATTTCTTCCTGACCATTTAATTTATAATAAATATTTCTAGATTTTGACACATTATAATTCCACTAACAAAATTCCTAAATAATAGTCATTAAAAAAAAAATTAAAACACCTATATAGACGGCTAGTCCAAACATAGTAAACAACTTCTGCAAACAAACAAAAAAATTATCCCCTTCTTCTTCTTCTCTCTCTCCATGATGATATGGTTTACACCGGCGTGAATGCTATTGCTTTAAAAGTGTGGACCTCAAAATTCTATCTTACTATAAAAAAAAAAAAAAAAATGAAAATTGAAGAAAAAAACGCAATCCTTGTTATATTGTAAGATAGCAAAGAAAAAAATTGTACGTACCTTGTGTGTTTTCAAAGCAATGAATATTAAAATAGAACATAAACATGTAATCTTTGAAGGTAATTTTTTTTTTTCTAAAATGTAAATTGCAACTTTTAAATTTGATTGAAACCAATTTCAATCTTATAACTCTACTTTTATTTAATTGAATCCTCTAAAATTTAAATTTATTTAATTCAAACCTTCTGTCCAATTTTGTTAAAAAATTGCCCTTAAAAAATGTTATTTTCACATGGAAAAAATCTATAATTAATAAAAATATTTTATAAAATTTTTTTGTAAGAATTATTTTTCAAAAATTTTTTATTCATTAGTTAATTGAATATTTAATGGTAATTTTTTAATGAAATTAGACAAAACGCCTAAAGTAAATAACTTTGAAAGTTAGAGAACTCAATTATGCTCTATTTTTTAAAGATAATGTTTTTTAGAAAATAAGTTATTTTTCAAAAAGTATTTTCTATAAAACTATTACATTTTCCTATATTTTGTAGCAACTTTAAATGAGTTGGAAAAGCAATCTTCTAACTTTCCTTATTTAACTTGCTGTATAATAGAGTTGTTTTCCACACAAAAAAAAAAAAAAAAAGTGAAAAACAACCTTTAAAAAATAAATCATTCTTTTTTTGTTGACCAAAAATAGTTTTCTTTTAACTAATTTTTTCTGATGTACCAAATACTAAAAAACATGAAAAACAAGGTTTTCATGTTACCAAATATTGAAAAATATGAAAAACTATATTTACATAAGATTTTCCATCGAAACAAATAGATCGTTAAATAAAAGTAAAGTTAAATGACTAAAATGAATTTCAGCCAAACTTAAAATGTACACTTTGCATTTTCGCCTTTTATTTTTATTTTTTTTAAATCCTCTGATTCCATATCTTTTTTACCAACATGTTTTTTTCTAGCCAAAATAAATATTTTTCAATAGCCACTTGTGGAAATCAAACAAATAGAAGCTCTACCCAACAAAATCCACACCCAAGAAAACAAACAAATAATCAAATAAGGGGAATGTAAAAGCTCATAACCAAATTAGAAACAATTATGTTCGAAAAATTCTTTCTTTGTCAATGTCTAGAGAGAGAAGAGATTGACTCATGTAGAAGATGATGAAGGGAACCCTCTAGAGAGATGAAGTTTGGCAGGAGAAACTTCATAGTTAACAAGTACTGGAATGTTGACGTGACACGATCTTGACCTTTATATTATACAAAAAAAAAATGTTCAAAATTTTAAGAACTCTTATGTATAAAATTCCCCAAACCACAACATTATTCAATAGTTGTGATGTCTCATATAATAGTTGAAAGAGAAAATATTAGGACCGCAACTTTTGCCGTAACTTACTCACGTGGTAAGTTACAAGTGGTAAAGTTATGAATCCACCACTTTTACTCCACTATTCATGACTTGCGACATAAGCAAGTCCTGACAAAAGTTGTGATCTTACCATTACTCAATTAAGAGAGAAAAAGAAGAAAGTGTAAGAGAGTCACCATGAAAAGTAATCAACCAAGGATGGAATGAGACATCCAAAGAACCCAAATGAAGAACTCAAAGAGACCAAAGCAGTTCCTGAGTACCCACGTGATTCAGTTATTTGTCCCAAGTTGTTCAAAAATGCCAGGCCGAGAAATGCACCCAAAAAATACGTTGTGTATTCTTTCTGGGATGGCTGCTAAACGTTTGCCTCTTTGGCTTGAGCTTGTTATTGGTTCGATTCTCGGGTTGATTGGTTATGGTTTGCAATATCTTGCGATAACATTCCATATTACATTTCTATTGTCCTTCTCGTCAATCTCACTCACTTTTATCGCAGGCAATAGCATTTGTTGGATCAACACGGTCTGTTATGTTGCTATCATAGACAACTTTAAGTCTCGTTGCCAAGTTTTAGTAGGGATAATAACTAGCTACCAAGGATTAAGCACAAAGATGTTCACAAATATTGTCCACGCTGTTATGTCATCTGCATCCGGTAAAACAGCTCAAGTCTATCTTTTATTGAACTCTATCTTACCTATGGTGGTGTGTATTATAGCTGCTGGAGTATTGGCTCTAAAAATTGATGCTGGAAAATTTAGAAGCATGAGAGTTGAGTTCTTTTCAATGTTTGTGATAACAACATTGACTGGACTCTATTCAGTGATAAGCAGTAGTTTATCAATTAAGATATTGCCTTTGGTTAATGTCATTGTCACTGGACTATTCCTATCAGCCCCACTAATTGTCATTCCAATTGTAGAGAAAGTCACAGAAAAATTTGCAGGGAAATGGGATAAAAAAACAGAAAAAGAATTGTGTGCAGAAAAGATTAAGAGTGATGTAAACAATGTTGTAGAGTTGAACTTGGGATAGAGAGAGCAATCATTTAAGTTAGGATGAGCAAGTGTGTGTTTGTTTTGCTTTTGTAGCCCCAAAATCCGCTTATTGAAAAAGCAAACACTGTTCATGTGTTTGGTGAGTTGAAAAAGTTGACTTTAATGGAAAGCTGTGTTTCTCTGTTCTTCACATAACGCGCATAAATATTATGGATGTCTTCAGACCAATTTGGAAAAGTAGACTATGCGTTCATCAACGTATTCATTGGACTACATGTCATATTACGAAATTGCCCTTACTTTACCCTTCTTTCTCTCTTTTTCTCACGCATTCCTCACAGAGCCTCTCATCTCTCTTCTCTCTGCTCTGCCCTCTCTCAAGACTCATCACGCCAGCCCCTCTTCTCTTTGCTCTGCACTCTCCGTCCATGGTAAGCCTCTCTTCATCTTCGTCTTCTTCTTCTTCCTTCTTCCTCTTCTTCTTCTTTCTTCATCTTCTTCTTCTTCTTCTTTCTTTGTCTTCTTCAACACATGTTTCTGTATTTTTTTTTTTAATTTTAATTTATGTCTAATTTGATCTAAGAAATTTGTTGAAAAATTTAAGGGTCTATGCATGCTTGTTGAAAAATATTTGTTAGGGTTGATTTAACGGAGTGGAGTTAACCTACTACTGAACAATTTTCGCTCAAAACTAGCTACCAAGTATTCCCATCATCAGTAGTAGATTTATCGTCACCCAACATATGCTTGTTTGCTCTCAAACCCATTCGATCTTCTTTCCATTTTGTTTTCTTGGTTTTTTTTTTTTTATGTTTTCTTATTTCTTTGGTTGAACTAACATTAACTCCACTCCGTTACTCCTATTATTATTATTAATGTTTTTAAAATGAGGTGGCACATTATATGCCATTGATACATTTTAGATAGATCCTAGCCACGGAATGGACCCTCTCTATTTCACAATGGAATGTAGAGGATCCAAATCTAACCGAAACCAGGCGGCGACTCCCAAATCTTCATCTCCAGCTTATTTGGCTAAGGCATACTTCTTATGGGGGTATCAACCGCATGTGCAATGCAAGACGATCACTCACAGATACCTTGTAAAATTACTGATTATTCTATAAAAATATAAGCTATTAGAAGATGGTAAATTTAATCATTTAACCATCATTTAAAATTTGTTGTGATAATATTATAAACATAGCATTTCTCTTATGATATCTCACTTTCCACTTATGCACTGTTGAGTCCAATCTAAAGCATTCATTCCTACATAATTTGCGTCCATATGTCTTTGATTCATATTTAACGTTATAGATTCATATTGTGAACTTCATTTATAAGAGGAATTGTTAGGATGAGCTCCCTTGTTTTTGTCTCAAATTTGACTATTCTATCTGATGCCATGCTTGTGCAAGCAAACTTCTCCAACCTGGTCTCAAGTAAGTGCCAAGTTATTGCAATTTCATAAAGGCTACTAGGCTGTGATCTGTCTATTATGCTTTTTTAATAATAATAATAATAATAATAATAATAATAATAATTTAACCCGTGAATGATAGTGTCTATTATGGGTACCCGGTTTGTAATATGACTATTAAGGTTGAGGTTACTCTTTGATATAAAAAAAAACTTGACAAAATGGCTTAGTTCGCTCTGAACAAGCATGGATTGAACTGAGTTTAGTTTTTTTTTCTTTTTTTTTTGTGATTGAAATGTTTTTGGGGCTAGTTAGATCACTTCACTAAATTGAGTCCCTGTCCTCCTGGACCACATATATGCCTCCTTATACAAAGTTTGGCTACAAACTTATTCAATATTTCTTTTATTGGGTGAAAATTTTGATAAATCTACCATCGAATCATTTTCTTGTTATATCTTCTATACTTGAAATTTTTCTAAAAAATCAAAGATTAATAGCTATGTCACCAATCAATTATTTAAATTGCAAATTTTTGTAATATAAAATTATGAATAAAAAATAAATTTATGGATCATAAAATAAGAACATCCGATTAGCATAAAATTTGTCATGTGTGTTAAGAATGTAAAGAACATGCAATCCAATGATTAGATTTTTAAAATATTTAGCAATGAAAATTATTTTTTTAAATGAGGTTGTAGCCAACCTTGTAATTCTTAAAACTTTAATTTTGATTTGTTTTGTTCATTCATTATATATGTATGAATAACATTTATATATATATATATAGAGAGAGAGAGAGAGAGAGAGAGTATCTTATTATACATAGTTAAAAAATTGATTCTTAATACTATTCATCACTTCAATAATGACAGTTGAGTGCCCTAATAATATACCGAGACAAAAAAAAATAGAGTTAAATTGTTAATTTGGTTATTTAATCCTTGAATAAAGCTCAATTTGGTCCTTCACTATCAATTACATGAATTCTTGACAGAGGCATTCTGCCCGATTAATGATAATTTCTTTACAGTTTTCTCAAAAAATAAAAAATAAAAAACTTTTGGAACCAAAAAATCAAATCAATTTAATTCTTAGATTTTGTTAATATTTCATCAATAAACTTAGGCACACAACAAAAACTCACAATATTTCTCAATTTAATTTGATAAAATTGGATGGATCTAATTATATATAGTGTAATAATAGTTATGCTGTTTACTTCTTCTTTTTCCTTCTCATTTCCATAGGTAGTAGATTTCATATGCAGTTAGGAACACCATGTTCACTCGCATGTAACTTTAATTTTAGTATAAGGTTTTTTTCTCCTTCTAGCAGGAGCGTTTCTTCTCACTAAGTGTGAGCATTCTTTCTCTTCTCTTTCCTCACCAATTTGGGAAAGGTAAGAGTTTTCTTTTCATTGTTGCATTTCCATATCCATACTGAAGTTTGTTTACCAGACGTCACTATGGACTCAGAGGTACTTGAATGTATTCAAATTATGAAGGTAACAATGGATGAAGATGAGGCCATGGCAATTCGGCCAATGAGGAAGGTCAAAATATTGGAGGAGTTCTCTCTGAGCCTTATAGGACGTTTTATTAGGGCAGCAAAGAACTTGCTACGGTCTATGTGGAAACTAGGTGATGATCTGTAGATGGTAGAAGTGGGTGATGGGCTCCTACAGTTTTGGCCCTCCGCTGTTGGGAGAAAGAAATGCACGACAAGTCTGTTACTTTTACGCATCTACCCTGCTGGATTCAAGTATGGGGTCTACCATTTGACTTAATAACCGAAGAGGCAAGGAGCAATATTGGCAGAGGCATAGGGAAGTTAGTGGAGGTGGACTATAAAGCCTTCAAAACTGAGCAATCCTGTTTCCTCCAGATTCTTGTGGAAGTTCTGTTGAATAAGCCACTCGTCGAGGAGGCCCAGTGATCAATCCCGAAGGTGATGAGGTTCGTGTGGCCTTCAGGTATGAGGGACTAGTAGGGCGGTGCTTCAACTATGGTATAATTGACCATGACTATAAGGAGTGGTCGTCACAATGTGCTGACAAACTTGGAGAGAAACCATATAGGGAGTGGCTAAAGACAAGTAGAATAAGCCACTCGTCAAGGAGGCCCAATGATCAATCCCGAAGGTGATGAGGTTCGTGTGGCCTTCAGGTACGAGGGACTAGTAGGGTGGTGCTTCAACTATGGTATAATTGACCATGACTATAAGGAGTGGTCATCACAATGTGCTGACGAACTTGGAGAGAAACCATATGGGGAGTGGCTAAAGACAAGTACTTGTGTAAGACAAGGCGGGATGAGTGGAGGACAGACTCAGTCACACCGAGAATAGGGCCATATGCTGGCAAAAACCAAAACTCGGGAATCGGTACCACCACCTGCTGAACCGAGCGATGTAGTGGAACTTGATAAACAAAACGGCTTTCCAAGCCAATACGTTCCAAAAACCCGATAATGACAACCCAAGATTTGCAGAGCAGTAGATACGTTCCAAAAACCATATTAACTCCTCAGTTATTTCACCACAGTGGAAAGGAATAAATATTTGGTTACAAAAAAACCACAGTTACTCCTCAGTTATGTGAGGCCGAGAATTAGGGAGAGGAGTTATTCTCAGTACCTATCAGTTACGGCAAATGAGAAACAATGCAAAACACTAACACCATGCCCACGTGAATAGAAGAAGGACCCACCACCCAAACCCACATAGACCAAAATCACACGCACTCCTTCTATAGCATGCACGAATGTTTTAATAGGTGGTCAGATACAAGTGGGTACAAAGCGACTGTTTGATACGAATAAACAAGGAGACCAGAAACAAAAGGAAACAGGAAGCAAGCGGTCCAAGACCGTGGATGGCACTTTACAAACTACTTTACCAACAGTGGAGGCTGATGCTCAACCCCGCCAGACACGATGATTTTCCTAAACTAGAACTGTCGAGGGCTTAGCAACCGCCATGTATTGAGGTTCTCAGTGAGTTGGCAAGGAAAAAAGCTCCCACAATTTTGTTTCACATGAATAAAAAGTTTTCTGTTCAAGAGATGGAACCTATTAAAGTCGAATTGGGCTTCCCTTCCATATTATCTGTATCTAGTTGGTGGAGGCAAGTTCTAGGCCAAATGTGGAAAGAATAAACGGGATGAAAAAGAAGATAAAAATACTTTTAGACGATAAGGAAGTGTTCTGGTGACAAAAATCAAGGTTTATTGAGCTACCAGAAGGGGATAAAAACACAAAAAAAATTTCACCAAAGGGCAAGCCAAAGGAGAAGGAAGAATAATATTGAGGGGCTGCATGATACTAATGGAGTGTGGCAAACAGAAGCCGATAGAGTAGCTAACATTGCAGAAGAGTACTATAAAAACTTGTTCACTTCCTCCAATCAATTGGATATGGAAGGGGTGCTTGAGTCAGTGGACCACGTGGTGACAGAAGAAAGGGCACAATCATTGGTTCATTCTTACACAGAAGAAGAAGTAAGGGTTGCTCTCTTTCAGATGCATCCATCCAAATCACCAGGACCAAATGGTATGTTGCCT
The DNA here is from genome assembly GCA_032878915.1 of Castanopsis chinensis. Taxonomy (NCBI): domain Eukaryota; kingdom Viridiplantae; phylum Streptophyta; class Magnoliopsida; order Fagales; family Fagaceae; genus Castanopsis; species Castanopsis chinensis. The sequence goes on along the minus strand of JAVQMG010000125.1, from coordinate 16,524,469 downwards.
TTCTTTTTTCAAAAATTTTGGCATATTGTTAGGCATGATATTACTGCTATTATCTTATCTTTTTTACACTCAAGGAAATATTTATGAAAAATGAATTTTACACATATTGCACTCATTCCAAAGAAAAAACGATCCAAAATATATTACAAAATTCTGCTCCATTAGCTTGGTAATATTCTATCAAGGATCATTTTTAAGGTCCTTGCCAACTGGATAAAACTCATTTTACCCCATGTAATATCTGACTTTCAAAGTGCGTTTATGCCTGATAGAAGTATAATAGATAATACCGTAGTTGCTTTTGAAATGTTGAGCCATATGAGAAATAGGAGAAAAGGAAAAATAGGTCACATGGCAATGAAACTCAACATCAACAAGGCATATGGCATAGTAGAATGGGAGTTTTCCTGGCGGATCATGCTCAAAATTGGCCTTTCGAATCAATGGGCCCACCTAGCCATGAAAACAATGTGCATTGCTTCATACTCAATCCCCATCAATGGTAAATCTACAGGTTTCATCACCCCGACCCGTGGAATTAAGCAAAGAGACCCCCTGTCTCCCTATCTGTTTCTACTATGTGCGGAGGGCCTCTCCTCCCTTATCCGAAAAGCCATAGAGAACCATCATTTGAAGGGTGTGGTATCTTGCAATGGAGGGGTCAAGATCTTACGTCTACTTTCTGCTAATGACAACATACTTTTTTGTGAGTCAACAACTAGGGAATGCTGAAACCTGCTGGATATTCTAGCATTGTATGAAGGAGCCTCAAGTTAAGCTATCAATAGGCAAAAAAACCACACTTTTCTTCAACCCCAATACCAACCAAAGGGTAAAGCTAGCAATTTAGAATATGTTAGGGGCACAAATTATGACCAATTATGAAAGATACCTTGGACTACAAATGGTGGGGGGTAAATAAAAGGTGAGCACATTTAGGGTGATCTAAGAGCGGGAAACAAAAAGGGTGATCAAATGAAAAGAGAAGCACATTTCAAAGGCAGGAAGAGAGGTGTTGATCAAGACAGTAGCACAAGCAATCCCAACTTACTCCATGATCATGTTCAAGATCCCAAAAAGAATTTGTGATGACATAAATTTGGTGCTAGCAAAGTATTGGTGGGGGCAAACTTGAAATGAAAAAAAAAAAAATCCATTAGATATATCGGGGCAAGCTGTGCAAGCCTAAGAATAAAGGGGGAATGAGATTTAGGAATATTCATACCTTTAACTTAGCCATGTTAGCAAAGCAAGCATGGAGGCTGATCCATGGAGGGCATTCTCTCTTCTTTAGGGTGTACAAGGCTCGCTATTTTCCTAATAGCTCCTTTATAGAGGCTGAACTAAGGTGCAACCCTTCTTTTACTAGGCGCAACTTCTTGGTGGCTAGGGAACTTATCAAGGTAAGCACGGCATGGAAAGTGGGAGATGAGCAAAGTATTGAAGTTGCTGATCATAGATGGTTAATCCATCCACTTCAATTCAAACCTAGTGCCAATAGAAATATAAAGGTGGCCAACCTCATTGACCATCACACTAGGCAATGGAACAAACCGCTACACTATACCACATTCTTGCAATCCACCATGGAGGATATTTAACATATCAAACTCAACGATGCACAAGACCGAGACAAACTTCTATAGAAAGAAAATAAGAAAGGGTTTTTCTCGGTGAAAACAGATTATCATATTGCACTCCGACTGAAACAATAAGAAAACATTGAACACTCCTCTGCCAGAGATGATAAAAATTCTGGAACAAACTGTGGAAGCTCCCTATACTCCCTAAGTTTCAAAATTTTGTTTTGCGGGCATGCTCTGATATACTCCTTACACGTGCAAATCTATGTCGGAGGAAAGTACCGGTGGACTCGACTTGCAATATCTGCCAACAACATGATGAAACAATTGCTCATGTCTTATAGGAATGTCCATTAGCTAGAAACGTGTGGGAAATGGTACGGGGAAAGTTGTAGAAATGTAACTCCGACACTCAGAACTTCTACACCCTTGTGCAACAGTTTGAGGAAAAACTACCTAGAAAAGACTTGGAGTTATGGGTGATGGTGTCGTGGTCCGTTTGGAATGAAAGGAAACGATTCCATTTTGAGGATAAGCAAAGCATGCCTTGCAGTATTCTAGAAGGAGCAACGACCCTGTTGCAGGAATACTAAAGACTCTACAATACATCCAACAACACCTGAGTGTGCACCAACTCTCTCAAGGGATATAGTTTTTTTTAAGATTTTGTCTCTTGTATTTATGAGTGTATTTGTTTTTGTGTTACTGCACATGTTCAAGCCTAGAGCATACTTCTACATTTTCTGTCAAAAAAAATTGATAAAATTACTTGATTTTAGTAAAAGAGTAAATTGCAAATTACACTCCTAAAATTTGAGAATGCTTGAATTTTACACCTTGAAATTTTAGAATTTAGATTTTACCTCCTGAAATTCAAGGAAGTTTGTATTTTACACCCTAACATTTCAGAATTTAGATTTTATCCCCTAAAATTTGGAGTGTTTGAATTTTATTTTGGCTCTAACTTTCTGCTTAAAATTCCAATTGATTTGGAATTGGTATTTTTTGAAAGGAAATTCAATTCTTTACAACTTTTTTAAAAATAGAGAAAACCAAATTTCAACATTTTCCAGACCAAAAATACAATTCAAGTTGATGCTGAAAATAGTAATGTTTTTAAGCATTTTCTGTTATTTTTGAAATTTTTCATGGATCATATCTTTTTCTCTATCCAAATTGTTTTTCAAAAGAGCATATAAGATGCCATAAAGGAAAAAATATATATTATTTCTTAAAAAATAATAAAATAAAATGAAATCCAATCAAAAATTTCACACTTAATTAATTTTAGATTAATTTTTGTTAGAATAAATCAAAATTAAGTGTTCAAAATAGGACATGATTAGGCTCATTGTGTAGGTGAGCCATAATCATTGAAAATTGTTTGTATGATAACTTTTGATCAGGTGGTCCGATCAAGGCCCACAAAATATCATTGTGATCGTGAGAGCATCAAGATTTGTTTTGTATCACAAATCTGAAAATCTAACTGTTGAAATCACTGTTTTAAAAACCAGACCAGACCAACCGATCTGACCGGTTCAACCGGAAAAGCTAGATCAATCCGGTCCGGTGAAGCCCCTTAAAACCAGTCAAAAACCGAAAAACCGAGAAAAATCTGTCAAAAATCAGAAATTTTGAAAAAACCGGTTTGATGTCCGATTCGGTTTTTAAAACCATGATTGAAATTACTACATGCCCTTAGTGCAACATTACTATTTTGCCCTAAATATTAGCTAAATGCAAGTTGTAAAACATAGTGTCTACAGTATGCTAGATGAATGTTAAGATCTATGATGCGATGTTATGCATAATTAGATGAATGTTAGGTTTTGGTTGATTGTCATGATAGATGTATGCTTCGATGTATGCTAGTATGTGTATGAGTTAGATAACAATATTGAGTGTGCTTTTAATAGGGTTAAGACATAAGACACAATGAGAGAAAATCAACCTTAAGGTTGGGTGATTTTAGATGCCTAACACCTTTTCAAGACCGTATCTTAACTCCAAATCCATACCTCTAGTAGTAAGATAAAAAATATCTTTATATATATATGGTTCCTAAACCATTACAAAAACTAGGTGGTGACTTCTAAATCTGTTATGTCCACACAATCTGTTTGTTTTAATTGTATTTTGTGTTTTAGTTTATTTTTCCATGTTAAGTTTAATTTGATGTATTTCTTTATGTGTTTGATTTAATTGTTAGTTTTTCTTTTTAATAGAATCTGTTTAATTATGTTTTAATATATTTCTTTTTTTTTAAAATGTGTTTCCTTTTATATTATGATGTGATATTAATTTGAAACATTTTGTATGTTATTTCATTGAATGTATGGTGTATGTTTAGGTTTGGCATTATGACTCTTTTACTAATATGTTTATTTAAACATGGGATATCAACACATAATGGAGGCTGGCCTACAAGTTGGATGATCTTGAGTGCCTAACACCTTCCTAAATCATACCCAAACTCCAAAAATGATAAATAAAACCTATGTAAGTAAATGGCCCAAAATGCCCAATTTGGCTATTAGACCTAAACCAGGTGACGACTCCCAAATCTTTATATCTGGTCTACTTGATTGAGATGTACTTCTCATGGGAGGCATGAACCACACATGCAATGCAAGACGATGTACTCACAGATACCTTATTAAATTATCGATTCTTCTAAAAATCTTAGTTATTAGAAGATGGTAAATTTAATTATTTAACCACATAATTTTAATTTTTTTTCCATCAATAACAACCATCATTAGAATTTTTTGTGAACATATATAGCATTTCTCTTCTAGTATTTTACTTTCCACTTATGCACAGTTAAGTCCAATCTAAAGCATTCACTGCTACATAGTTTGCATCCATATGAGTTCCCTTTTTGTTTGGCTTATAGTTGACCATTTTATCCAATGCCGTGCTTGTGCAAGCAAACTTTTCCAAACTGGTCTCAGGTAAGTCATTGCAATTTTCATAAAGGCTGAACAAAGTTTCTCTCTAAACTAGTTCAGAGAGAAACTTTTCAAACTTCTCATGTAACTCTTTTTTTTTTTATGAATTTTGAAAATCTAACAGTTAAATTTCATATTCTTTATGTTCTTAACATGCATATCAAATTTCTTTCGAATTGGATATTATTTACTATTTGATCAATAAACTTATTTTTTATACACAATTTTAGATCATAAAAATTTAAAATTTTAACATTTGTTTAATGAGATAGCAATTGATCTTTGATCTTCTTGAAATTTTACATGCATGAATAATATAATAAGAACATGCAATCTAACGGTTAGATTTTTAAAATTCACACTCAATATAGAGATACATAAGGAATTTATAGAGTTTCTCTCCAAATTAATTTGGGGTTAAACTTTGTTCATAAAGGCTACTAGGCTATGATCTGCCTATTATTATGCTTTATTTAAAAAAAAAAAAATAGACCCGTAAATGATAATGTCTATCATGGGTACCCCGTTTGTAATATGACTATTGAATTTGAGGTTGAGGTTACTCTTTGATATAAACAAACTTGACAAAATGGCTTAGTTTGCTCTGAACAAGCATGGATTCATGAACTGAGTTTAGTGTTTTTTTTTTAAATGTTTTTGGGGCTACTTAGATCTAGACTTCACCGAATTGAGTCCCTGTCCTCCTGGACTAGATATTTGCCTCCTTATACAGGTATATGCCAGCAAGAGGAGGACGTATAGTTTATAAACAAGCTTGGTGGTTATGGTGAACATAGTTTTTTGAACAATTAAACCATATATTATATAAACGTTCGTAAAAAATAAATAAAAAACAAAAAAAAAAAACCGTTACGTAAACCTTGTTCCTCGTAATTATTGAGACTATTCCTCATTGAGGCCGAGGACTCCAGATTAATGATTGGTCCAATATTAGGTGTCTACCTTCTATTCTTAAAATAATAAAGTTTGGTTACAAGCTTATTCAATTTTTTTTTATTGGGTGTAAATTTTGACAAATCTACTATTGGATTACATTTTCTTTTTATATCTTGTATGCTTGCAAAATTTCCAGAATATCAATGATCAATAACTATGTCATCAATCAATTGTTTAAATTGCACGTTTTTGTAATATAAACTTATGAATAAAAAAATAAGTTTATAGATCATCTAGTAAATAAGATTCGATTGGCACAAAATATGCTATGTGTATTAAGAATGTAAAGAACATTCAATTCAATGGTTAGATTTTTAAAATATTTAACAATGTTAATTTTTTTAAAAGGAAGTTGTAGCCAACCTGGTAATTAATTCTTAAAACTTTAATTTTGATATATATATATATATATATATATTTATAATTGATTCTTAATACTATTCATCACTTCTATAATAAATCAATATCTCTTACAATATGTTATTAATGACATGAAAATAAACGATAATTCTAGGGATACAACTATAGCTTACAATATTTTTCACAATTGTTGACATTACATGTTGTGATTTATACATAATAAGAATGACATTACTTGTAAAGTTATGTGAAAATGATGTTACTCAAATCATAATTGTAGAGACACAAAGTAGCCTTAGGCCCAAATGGGTGACTGGGCCGGCCCAAGTGGCCCTTACAATAGAATTTGTAGAGAATGGGTTCCAAGCCTAGACCTCCTGACGCTGTGGAGGGATGCTATGTAAGGTCCAAGTACACTACCGGGAGTTGAAGGGCTGGTGAAGTGGTCTGATTATCTCCTCAAATCTACGCCGAGGAGCGGCTGGGCAAGTTAACGTCTTGTTCTCCAAGGGAGGGGGAGAGAGCGTGCCTTCTTCTTCCTTTCTTTCTGCCAAGAAAAAGAGTCCGGATCTCCTTTCCAGTGTTTCCCCCGTTTCCTCTTATACTCCATGTCCCTGGCTCCCACCTGTCATTTCCCTGAAAACGCTCCCCCATGCCTCCAGGGCCATCCCCCGTCCTTTCAGAGGTCATTTCCCCATTTAATGCGGCCAGATGGGTAGGTGGAAGGCATTTAATGAAGTGACAGTAACGGTATGCAATGCACATCTCCCTTGTCTCCCATCTCGGCATCACGTTTGGGGGGAAAGATGGTTCACTGAGCCTCAGGGGCCCTTACTAGGGCGTTTTGCCACCAGGTTCTCTCCCCGTCATACGTCCGAGGAGGCTCTCCCCTCGGCTCATCTCCGACAGGCTGGCATTCTGGTCGGCAGCCCTTGGAACCCAGTGTTAGGTGACCCTGCTCCCAACACACGACCCCTTTAGTGGGAATCGCATCCTCGGACAAGGCCTCAGGCCCATATGGTGTTTTGACGCTTCTACTCCCCCACAATAATATTATATTAATAATTGTGAAAAATAATTAAAAAATGTCATGTTTGTTCTATGTAGTATTACTTGAAAATAAATGAGATCATGCCCTCATTTGTAGGACTTAAGAGTTAAGAGCATTCACATCAAAGAATGCAAATATTTTTGCTTTAAAATCTCAAAAACTTACTTTATCTACTTTAACATACTACTTTACAATACATCCAACATCAAAGTTTCTATATTTTTACCAATTCATTTAAATATTCTTTATTATTTTTTTTATTTAATATTTATTTATCTCCTCCTGTCTGTATCTCTCTCTCTTCTTTGAAGCAGAAGCAGAGCAGCCATCAAACACCAAACAGTCCTAACCCAGCTACCTATTCTCAACCCAACAAACTCGCACAGCCACCACCACCACCGAAGTATTAAAAAAAAAAAAAATCAATCACCCCACCGAAAAACCCAAACTACCATTAGTTGTTGCCACACCCAAAACACCAAACCCACCTATCTCTTCTCATCCCAACAAACCCATACAACCACCACCACCAAAAACCCAAACTACGATTAGCCACCACACCCTAAACACCAAACCCACCTATCTCTTCTCAACCCAACAAAACCTACACGACCACCACTGAAAGAAAAAGAAAATAAAAATCAGCCACCCCACATGAAACCCACATGAAACCCAAACTACCATTAGCTATTAAACCCAAAACCCAAACCCATAACCCAAAATCAACATCCACCACTACCACCACAGCTATCAAACCATGTGTACAGTACCTGAAGTACCCCTTTTAAATTGTAGAAACCTATCCAATTAAATAACCTAGTTAATGAAAATTTAACGTCGTCTTTTTTCTTTTTTTCTTTTTACTTTTTTTCACCATCTCTTTCAATGAGAAAACTTGTAATTTCTCAAAATTGAAACTTCTCACGCACAATCTCAGAAGCTAGAACTCAAAAGAACCCAATGACTATTATGCTTCTCAAACCCAAACTTTCTGAGTTCTAATGAAAACCAAGCAAAGAATGGCGAAGGGATTGGCTTGTGAGCATCACATAGACAACAAAACTTAAATTTTTTCCCGCACAATCTAAGAAGAATCCAATGGTTTCTTTAAATTGATAATCCTTCAACAGTGTTTGATTTCTCACACTCAAATTGTCAAATTTCTCAGCAAAATCAAGCAAAGAAGAACAAAGGGAAATCTTCTCCATTAATCCCATTATTTTCATTATGATGCAAAGCCAGATCTATTTGTATTCTTGGTACATACAGTGAATGAATGTTGGTATATGAGGTTGATCTGTTCGTCTCCCTTATTCCCTTTATTTACACTTGAACTCATTCTTTGCACTGGATTTTCCCTCTAAAGAATGCTAGGACATTTCAATGATATTCTTTTTGAAACTTCACTTAAGCCAAATTTCTCCTTCTTTAAATGTGAAAAGTCAAAGAGGATCAATGGTTTTCTTTTCTTTTGGGTTTTCTAATAATAGGTTCAACACATTTGTGAGAAGTCTGGTTGTGGGAGATCTGAAAGAGACGGTGGAAAAAAAAAAGATGCGTTAAGTGTTAACTAAGAATTATTTAACGAGAAATGATATGTCTACAACATTTTTACAACAAATCATAAGTGGCAAATTGTTACTGGTTGTTATTGTTGGAGCAAAAAAGTAATCTTAGTATTAGGTTCAAATTTAAACCAGTAATAAATAACCACATATGGTTTGTTGTGAAAATATTATAAAAATGCTATGGACGTAGCACCTCTCTTATTTAACTAGACAGGTGTCTACAATATAAAAGAAATACCTAAAGTACTGTACATAAAGTATTATAACTAAGTTTTGCGCATATATATATATATATATATATATATATGTATGTATGTATGTATGTATGTATTGAGAGATAACAAGAAATGATATGTTCACAATATTTTTACAACAAATCATAAGTGGCAAGTTGTTACTGGTTGTTATTGTTGGGGCAAAAAAGTAATCTTAGTGTTAGGTTCAAATTTAAACCAGTAATAAATAACCACCTATGATTTGTTGTGAAAATATTGTAAAAATGTTGTGGACGTAGCACCTCTTTTATTTAACTGGACAGGTGCCTACAATATAAAAGAAATACCTAAAGTACTGTACATAAAGTATTATAACTAAGTTTTGCACACACACATATACATACATATATATATATATATATATATATATGTATGTATGTATGTATTGAGAGAGTTTAAGCTAAAGAAGAAGAAGAGAACACATAAAGAAAAAAAGTGAGAAAGAAAGTGATAGTCTGATAGATACGAAAATGAGTGGAGGAGAAGAAGAGAGAGCACTGAGAAAAAAGAGAAATGAATATTATAAAAAAAAAAAAAAAGAAGAAGAGAGAAAATGGAATAAAAAATTAATATTTTTTATAAGATTCTAGCTAGGAGTGTTCGCGGTGCATGCAGTTTTGAGCCATTTTTAGCACCGCATTTTGTGGTATGGTTTAACCACAACTATAACTGTACCGCACCTCATTTTTGCTGTCATATGTGCAATGCGGTGTAGTTTAGAGTTTAGATAAAATCAAAATCACACCACACCTCATTTTTACAATCACACGTGCAGTGTGATGGGGTGTATAAATTGTGATTTGAACAGCTTAAAGCCAGTATATTTTTCAAATTTTGGGCTTTTCCTGCCCAACCCAAAAATGATTTTTCCCTTCATTTTGGGCCAAGTTTTAAACCATTAAGCTATCTTTTCTTTATTTTGGACTGGCTTTCCTAATTAACACTTGCTAGGATTATTAATTTTTTTTTAAAATAGGGTTATTAAACTATTAATAATATATTTAATATTAAAAAATTAATATATTAATATATAGAGAGGATGCAGTGCATTTTTTTATTATAAAACCACAAACAGTGTTGCATCATGCAGTGCAGTGCACTGTTACTTGTGGTATGGTGTGATGCGGTTATGCTATTTTGCAGACAATTTTAGTGCGATTTTTGCGATTTGGTGAACACCCCTAATTGTAGCTACAGTAAGCTTTGGTAGCTTACTGTAGTTTAGGTGCTAAAATTTTTAAGTTTAGCACATTTGATGTATCATGCTTTTGTTGTTTGTGTTGCTAAAATATAACTTTTTAGCATTTTAACAGCTTTGTTGAGAATGCTCTGGTAATTGAGTTCCAACATTTTCACTAAGAAAACCATAATACAATTAATTTATGCATGTGTTTTTATTTATTAAACTTATGAAGTAATAAAAAAACAAAACAAGAAAAAACTATTGGCGAACAAAAAAATTAAAGAAATATTTAACTTCTATATATACTTTTCCATAGTTTAAAAGTGTTGTCTAACATCGAACATTATTAAGTTGCAAGTGCATAATTACTAAAACCTACAAAATAATTTACAATTCCTAAATTAATAAAGCAAATCTCTCAATAGTTATACACACACACACACTTAAAGCTAATATAAACTGCAAATATATATACAAAGACCATGATATGAGGACGACACACCAAATTTCAAATTTGAGTAGCAATATGACTTTCTCGCAGTAATAACAATATAGACAATTCAAAACATGAAACAATATCAAAATTATAATTCCTAATTCCATTATCTTTTATGTTGAATCCAAACAAATAATTTTTTCTTATTTGAGAAACACACACGCAACTATATATAGGGGAAGGAGAATGAGATAAGAAAATACACTCATACGCTAACACTAAAATTGCATGCGACAGTTAGTGTCGCGAAACAAGTGATAAACTCCTTCTCCAAACAAATAATTAATCAACCAAAAATCATTTTTAATAAGAAAACAAAAAATCATATGAACTTAAAAAACATTTAAGGTGAAAAACTAAGATTAACCTATTGAGACGCAAATACCAAAAATCTCAAGACTTAAAACTTCAAAATTCAAAATTCATAGAATTCCCAAATTCTACATCAAAACCAAACCAAATCCAACAAATTTATATATAACATACCAAATAAAAATTTATAGTTCCTTAGGTTGGAAGACATAAGTTGTAACTTTGATTTTTCTCCAAAAAAAATAGAGATGTTTTATCTGCCATGTACAATAAAAAAAATAATTAGTAGAAATTTCAACCTAAGAACCAAACCCACAAAAACAATGTTAATATGAATATGGAGATTAACCCAAATACTCAAAAGAAAATCAATTCTAAACATAACAAAAGAATAAGATAAAAAGAAAATCTCAGGCACATATGAAAGCAAATAAAAAATCCAACATAAAAGATAAAATTCATTAATAACTATATAAACAAATATCTAACATGAGCCTTTTTTTTTTTTTTTCAACGTGAGTCTCTTTTTTTTTAGTCATATTTTTAATGCGAGTCTCTTTTTTTCTTTGTTTTTTTTTTTTGTTAGTCTTATCAGAAGTTTTGTTTTTATATAGATTATCAACATTTGAGTTTGAGTTTAAGTTAAACTTATTAGAAAGATAGAGTTTCACTTCTTGTTAAGTTTTGATTAAAAAATAATAATTTTGTTTTAAAAAAATGATAATGATGAGTTTAAGTTTAAGTTTAAGTTGGACTTGTCAGAGAGAGATATAGTTTCACATTTTGGACTAAACAAAAATAATTTATTTAAAAAAATGATAATTTTATTTAAATATTGTGTTGACGTGGAAAATTGTGAGAGTTTCAGAAATTTCAGTTATATATATATATATATATGAAACTATAACAAAAACAATGAGTTTAATCCAAATACTCAAAAGAAAATCAATTCTAAACATAACAAAAGAATAAGATAGAAATAAAATCTCGAGCACATATGAAAGCAAATAAAAAATTAGGCATAAAAGATAAAATTCATTAATAACTATATAAACAAATATCTAACATGAGTCTTTTTTTTTTAAACGTGAGTTTTTTTTTTTTTTTTGAGTCCTATTTTCAATGCGAGTCTTTTTTTTTTAGTCCTATTAGAAGTTTTATTTTTATATAAATTATCAATGTTTGAGTTTGAATTTAAGTTGAGCTTATTAGAAAGATAAAGTTTGACTCCTTGTTAAGTTTTGATTAAACAAAAATAATTTTGTTTTTAAAAAAATGATAATAATGAGTTTGAGTTAAGTTGGACTTGATATAGAGTTTCACAGTATGGACTAAACAAAAATAATTTTATTTAAATATTATACAGACGTGAAAAATTGTGAAAGTTTCAGAGGTTTCGGTTTTATATACACACACACACACACACACACACACATATATATACATATATATATATATATATATATATAAATGAAACTATAACAAAAACAATGAGTTTAACCCAAATACTCAAAAGAAAATCAATTCTAAACATAACAAAAGAATAAAATATAAAAAAAAAATCTCACGCACATATGAAAGCAAATAAAAAATTTGACATAAAAGATAAAATTCATTAACAACTATATGAACAAATATCTAACATGAGTCTTCTTTTTTTCAACATGAGTTTTTATATTTTGAGTCTTATTTTCAACGCGAGTCTTTTTCTTTCTTTGTTTTTTTTTTTTGTCCTGTCAAAAGTTTTGTTTTTATATAGATTATCAACGTTTGAGTTTGAGTTTAAGTTTGAGTTTAAACTGGACTTATTAGAGAAATAAAATTTTACTCCTTATTATATTTTGATTAAAAAAATAATTTTGTTTTAAAAAAATGATAATGATAAATTTGAGTTTTAATTGGACTTGTTAAAGAGATAGAGTTTCACTCATTGTTAAGTTCGAACTAAGCAAAAATAATTTTATTTAAATAAAATGATAATTTTATTTAAATATTATGCTAACGTATGAGAGCTTCAATCCTTGAATAAAGTGCAAAAAAAAAAAAATGGTTAAAGGGAAATATTTATCCTATTACAAAATTCCAAGTTAGCAAGAAACCATCACAAGCGGTGGATACTAAAAAAAAGAGTACTCAATGGGCTTTGAAACACCCAATTCGGCTTAGACATCAATCTTTGGTTCACTTCCTAATATATGTGGTCAAGCAGTAGGTTTTGGTTATTTATTTATTTAGGTGGGTTTTTGTTTTGTTTTGTTTTGATTTTTTTTTTTTTTTGAAAGAGAGTTTCAACCAAATATTTTATTCAACCATAAGAGACTTTATCAATTGAGCTAGTTGGAACTTAGGTGGGTTTTTGTTATTTAATCCTTGAATAAAGCTCAATTTGGTCCATCACTTTCAATTACGTCAATTCAATCAATTAATTTTTGGAACCAAAAAAAAAATTCAATTTAATTCTTAGATTTCATTAATATTTTAATCAATAAACTTAGCAACATAACAAAAACTCTCAATAATATTACAATATTTTTAAAATTAATTGTAAGGACACAAATCGTGCTGGACCTAAATTCCACCTTCTGTGCCAGCCCAAAGGGCCCAAAACAATAAATTTTTAAAGAGTGGGCTTCTAATCTAGGTTTACAGACGTTAGATAGCATGAAAGGTAAATTAAATTACAAAACACATGCATCCTCTTCTTACATGGAGGAAAATCTTCTTTATATATTGATGCCGAGGATAACCTTTGATATTTTTCTTACAATTTCTCTCCCCTCTCTCCTTTTTCTCTCTCCTTTTTCTCTCTTCGTCTTTTATAGGCCTTCCTCCCCCCCCCCCTTTACGTGTAGGTCATCTACTTCTTTTAGATACTTGTCCCATCACCCCATGTTACCAAAATCTTTAGCAGTAGGTCTAAGGCTGAATTCCAACATTCAAGCATCACTTCCTCATTAATGCGGCCAGAGAGGTAGGTATAGACCCTTCAATGAGGTGGGAGCAGCTTTATTATTGATATTTTTCTGTCACTCCTTTTTATCTCATATCCTTATTTTTTCAGCCTTTGTATCCAAGGTTTTCAGTATTGATCCTCTTGAACTGTCAGATCATTCTTCTCGTCCTCGGCAACATATGGCCAAGGACTTTGCCGTCCTCGGACATCATGCCTTGAAATGCTCCGCCCATGCATGGCATTTTTCTCATGTCACGTATCTTCACAGAAGGGCTTTCTTATGTCCTCGGACCATCTATGCTATTAGATTGGGCTTTCATCCCCTTAAGAGCTTTTGGACGAGCCCAATACAATATCGTGGGCCCTTTAGCTTTACATTAATACTATAAAATTTGTTTGATTATAATAAAAATAAAAATTGAGAATTGAATAAGAACATGGAAAAAAAAAATTTCTCATAAAATTCTAAACTTTTTTTTTTTTTCGGTGAAAAAAATAAAGAAGAAAAGTGGGAGAGAAATGGGCCGGGCCGGGTCGGGTCTCGGGAATCTTGGATTAGGGCTCATCCGTGAAGGTCAGTCCCGAATTGAGTCCAGGTCATAAAACCCTGCAAATCCCTCTGCTCTTTCTCACTCAGTTCGAAAGTTTAGTGTTTTGTTCGGAGCTCCAAGAAAATGAGCAGTTGGAGTCATCTTCTTCTCCGAATCGGTGACAAGTCACCGGAGTACGGCACCTCCGCCGACTTCAAAGACCACATTGTCCGTACCTTCTTCTTCTTCTTCTTCTTCTTCTCTCTCTCTCTCTCTCTCTTTGTGTGCTGTGTGTGTGAATTACTTTGTTCTTGCTTATTCTGAAACCCTAACACTGACTGACGACTCTCTTTGGGTTTTTGTGCAGGAAACATGTTTCGGCGTACTTCGGCGAGAGTTGGAGCACTCTGAGGAGGAAATTTTGAAAGTAAATCAAATCTTCATTTCTTTCTTTCCATTTTTCCTAAATTCATACTCTATGGCTGTTTCAATATGTGAGGAAGATAATATACTAAGCAATACACACACACACACACACACACACACTGATTTTTTGGTAATTGGGTAATGCTATTTACCTGAAAATTTTATTTCCAATGAAAAAAAAAGTCACTTTGGGGTTGCCTTGGACCTTTTTAGCTTCTCAAGATTCTAACTTTGAGCCAGCAATTGGATCATTTAAGGAGCATTAAGGAAAATGAATGGTGGGTTTGTTGGTTTTTTAATTTTTTATTTTTAGCAATGATTTCTCGTATGGTTAGGATTGCAACCTACAGAGACTTTTTGGTCTCCTATTATGGTTTCGCATTTTTGGGACTGTTGTTACACTAGCACGCGTAAGAGGTGTATATTTATGTTCTTGTTTCTGATTTCAAGTTCATGCTTGACACCCTGTTTTGTGTGCTCCGTATATTTGTGTATATGTTGGATGATATATGATTAAATTATTTTTTGACAGTTATTATTCAGAGTATGAAAACTCTATTTGATACTCTTTGCTGTATTACATAATGGAAATGCTGTTATGCATCTGTTGAGATATTTATCTTACTATGTTCTTCCTTATAGGTCCTTCTCGATTGTGCTGAACAATTACCTCACAAAATTC
The DNA here is from genome assembly GCA_032878915.1 of Castanopsis chinensis. Classification (NCBI taxonomy): domain Eukaryota; kingdom Viridiplantae; phylum Streptophyta; class Magnoliopsida; order Fagales; family Fagaceae; genus Castanopsis; species Castanopsis chinensis. The sequence continues at coordinate 16,509,139 of JAVQMG010000125.1, read as the reverse complement.
CTTTATATGGGACACTGGTAAGCATGTTGTCCATGATTTTTCTCTCCTTACTGCCTCCCTCTTTCTGTCTCTCTCATACGTACATGCACATACACACACTCTCGCTCAGCCTTTTCCTGTATGGTTTGCTTTCATACCTTAAAATAAATGCATATGAGCATATATACACACACACACACACACACACAACATTCACCACTGTCCACTTGACATATCCATCTAAAACAAAGAGAAGCATGCATAATATGGGAGACTAGTTTGGGTGAACACTAGTTAGCTTCAAAAGACTTGGTCAATTAATGCGTTAGTGATGATATTTAAATTATCAATATTGTATATCTTTTAAGTTTCACATATCATGGTGCCATGTTATGTGAATTTGAATTACAACAACTATGATTGCACTTCTGTTATGCATTCTGAATTTTTTTTTTCTCAATTTGCTTATTTCATGTGGTGACTAAATGTTTTTTTTTTTGAGTATTAGATGATACTTCCAGTGGATTCAAATGAATTTATCTCTCTTACCCTCTCCCATATCTTGCTTCTCAGATTGGCTTGATGAACCTGGAAAATGAAGACTTTGTTAGGAAAGTAGTGGAGAAAACTCAAGCTAATCTTCAGGTGAGATAGTATGTGGCTGGCCCAGGCTTTAATGGTGCCTTCCTCCCCTTGATGCTCTGCTAGTAAACTAAGTTTTGGATTCTTGACTTGTAAATGATCTAGGACCTCATGTGTATCCCCCCCCCCCCCCCTTTTATATTAAATCTCTTTAGTTTTTTACTTGTCAAAAAAATTTAACTCTTTAGTTTTTGCTATAGAGCATGGAGTGATATATGCTATCTGCTGCCAATATTACATTTATCATTGCTGCTGATCTGGCCACTTGGGGGGTTGAGCAGTATGAGGGTTCAGTTGGAAGCTTAATTCAGAATGAAGGGTTGGATGTGACCAGAAATTAAAATTCCTCTAAATTGTTTTTGAGTGTAAATTTGAATGATCTAGGAAGGTAGATTTGGTTTTACAGGGTCCAATTGTAATGGCCAAGTGACTGGAAAGATACTTCTAGGTGATAATGTGCATTTCTTTAACCTGACTTGGGAATATGCTTGTGGTAATAGTACTAAATATAGTTATCCTTTGATTGCAGTTGAGTAGCATATTTGACTACCTTTATTTGCTAGACAAGTCCTAGATGGTGTATTTGCCTCTGCGGCAGGAGAGGTTGGAAATCAGAGAGACAGATTCTGTTTTAAATAATAAATTTAGCTCTATATGAACATGCTAAAATCCTTTTTTTTTTTTAAATCCTATCTATATGCCAAATAGAGATTGGATGGCTGTGCTGGGCAGCATTCCTTCTTTTAAAAGATTTTGATTATCCTCTAAATTTCCGTTTAGAATCTCTTGGACACACCCTGTTTGCATGAGGTTTTTCCTATTATTAAAGAACTTGGTTCCTTATTTAAAAAAAAAAGAGTTCCAGGATAGTTGAGTCGATTTTGTCACCATTCTAACAGTAGCAGGTTGTTCTGTAGAATTTTATCTTTGTCAAAAGGTGGGTGTGGCTATTTTATTGGCGTTCTGTATATACAGTATTAGCATATTAGATACATTGTTGGGTATTGAAGTTGGATTCTACTTTTGCATAATATTTGGTGTGATGATATGCCTTGGAATTTTTTTTGCCCTAATTTATTTTCCATGGCTGCAAATAAAAGGTGCTACCATATTAGAGTACATTTGTAGACATAACGATGTGCTTCATCAGTGTCATAAGCTCATTTTCATTGGCTTAGTGTTTTTGGATTAGCTTTTTTTGTTACCTTATTTTTTATGTCCAGCGTTTTAAAGCCTCACTTTTTTCAAGGTGCAACTGTACTTTTGTCAACTTTCAATAAATATCAATTAAAGTTTTTAGCAAACACTAATTCAATTGTACCTAGAAAAAGTGAGGCTTCAAAGTCTGTACATAAGCTGTCTTAAAAAATAAGCCAGCTTATAAGCTATTGGCTATAAGAAATAGGACCTTTCATGATTGGGACTTGAATCAGAATCTGTTGAGAATTTCTTTGAGATCTTATAAGAGTCGATTCACTGGGAGAGGTTTGGATAGAATGGAATGGTCTTTATCTAAGAAGTGGAAGTTTGATATGAGCTTATACTATTGGGCTCAATGAGGGGAAACTTGTTCTGATTTTCCTTACAAAACTATATGGAAGACAAAGATTCCAAGGAATGTAGCTTTTTTCATTTGTACATTGGCTCATGGAAAAATTCTAACATTGGTTAACTACGTAGGCACAGCATAAATTGGTGTTGTACATGTAAGGTTTCTGGGAAGACAAAATCTTTGTCTACAATGTGCCAAAGCTAGGGTGCTTTAGATAGTCGCTGGTTTTTTCTTTATTTGGGGGCTCGTTAGGCAAGGCCAAGATCAGTGCAGGACAATTAACCATCTTTTATTTTTGAGACTTGTGTTTAAATGGTTAAGGGATATCAGGAATCTAAATTTTACAAATAATTTCTGTCTTTTAGTTCTTTGAGACTTTTGCATAAGCATGGAAGCCATGGGAGATTTATTCTTTGATCTTGTTTGGACTCTGGATGTGACTTTCTTATTCTTTTTGAGAGATATGCTGGTGATTGACCGCCCTCTGTGATTAATGTACAGGATGGCCTGGATTCTGGAAATTGCAACAGGATTCGTATTTTGATGCGATTTCTGACTGTTTTGGTATGTACTTTTCTTTCTTTTGGTATCTAAACACTATTTTGGACTTTATTGATTCCTTTTCTTTTTGTATGTTATTTTTTAGGTATATTTTGTGCACACGAATGTGTGCATTCAGTACCTCCTCTAATTTAATATAAAAATTGTTAATTATCGAAAATAATTTCTTTAGTTTGAAATAGTTTTTGTTTGTAAACTTGACTTTTAGCTTTATACTTCTGTTGGGTGGATAAATTAGATACCTGTCATAACAAAAATGTGGAAAGAGATAAATGGGGATTTTAAATTAATGTTGTTACTAAGCCAATGACCTTTAACTCAAAAAGGACCTCCTCCCCTTGTAAGAGCAACATGGAGGGTGATGTTGTGTCCAAGACCCACCAATTGCATATGTAACTTACAGATTTAAAAATGATGTTAGTTGATACCGAGACTGTTACAGTTTTATGAAGTGCATGCGCCATATATGTAGTGATTCATTTTCCGTAGCATAATGCCAACTAGCATTTTCTAAACTCTTGTACGTATTATATGGTTAAACATAACAACACAAAATATAAGAATATACTCCAGAAGAAAGAAAAAAAAGCATGATCAACAGTACAAATGAAGTTTATTATACCCCTATCAGTTGGACTTCTGCCTGTTTACGATTGATATGTTAAATACTTGTGGACACAGCTTTGGTAGCAGCCCTTTTTTCTGGGACCCTGTTTTTTGGTTAGTTTTTCTTTTTCTTTTGTAAAATGCTTGCTGAGCTGACACCTATATTAACTACTGTTTTTGTCTTTGAACTCTAGGCTAACCATTATTAGATACCAATTTGGACTCTTACAAACATGGTTTCATTTTTTGCCCCTTTAAATGCCTTCTCAAGCAACCCAATTTCAAAAATTAAAATAATAAGCTGTACCAAATGGGCCCTTAATACGAAGAAATGACATTCTTTATTTTCCCTTTATTTCCATTTGTTGTGCGCACATACACCCCACTGTAAAACTGCTTGTTTATCCCATGATATAAGATGAAATATAGGAATCAACGTATTTTGTTTTAGTGTTTCTATGTACTATGTGCAAACACTCATCTTTTGGTGCTGAAATACTTGAAATATATTCAATGACCTACAGATGTGCAGTAAAGTCATCCAACCCAGTTCCCTGGTTGTTGTATTTGAGACATTATTATCATCAGCTGCCACAACAGTAGATGAGGAGAAGGGAAATCCCTCTTGGCAAGCATGTGCTGACTTTTACATAACTTGCATTTTATCTTGTCTCCCATGGGGAGGAGCAGAACTGATGGAGGTAATGTTATTAAGGTGCTGCATATGTGTATACTGGTTTAATGTGTGCTAATTTGGCTTCTTAAAAAAGGTGCCAATGACGTTTAGGTCAAATGGCATTTCCTGGAGTTTCCAATGGAGACATCCAGGATTTAGATCCCCCTACCCCAATATGTATAAAAAATTCTTCTTAAGAAAGGTATGATCCCTATAAAATGGGATTCTTAGTCTGCATTATTGCCCCGAAGCTTAAATGTCTCTTTCAACATCTATCTTATTAGCATCATCACTTTTGATTTCTCAAACTTAGGTATTCAAACTTTTGCTTCTCATATTTAATGTCTATATGAAACTTATCAAAAAAAAAAAATATATATATATATATATTTAATGTCTATATGAATATCATGGGCATTTTTTTTATTGGTGACTATCATGGGGATACAGTTTATGCGCAGCTATGAAGTTAGAAAACATAGGGTAAAGTGTGGAATTTTTTGATGAATTGAAATATCATCAGTTTCTAAGAAAAAATGAAATTAAGGGACTAAAATTAGCAGTCCTGTGCAGTCAATCGCACATACTCGTTGATCAATTTAAATCACAAGTTCCCTCACCAAGGACGAAAAACCTTATTTTGAGGGGAGTTTTTGAACATATGAATCAGTTGGCTTCTAACAATTGGCATACAGTGAATTATATGGGTTTTTTTTTTTTTTGTCCTTTTTCTCTAGACAAGGGAGAAGTAACATGTACTTAGAAGGGTTGAGTAATAAGAAAAAAAAAAGGTTTTTGATGAAACTTAGGATGGCCTATGTGGTTGTTACTGTGCTATTCTTTTGAGGTTTTATTTTTTTGTATCAAGTCTGGGCTTGTACGTAGAAAGTGCTCTCATTAGTTTTAATGCCTTCAGTCAGAAAACTTCTCACCCCCCCCTTCCCCCCCCCCCCCCCCCCCCCCCCTTCCCCACCCCTTCTTTCCCCCAAGATTTTTTTAGAATTTTATAGATCAGCTGAAGTTTAGATGTTAATTATTTTTCCTTATCTCTTTGTTGGCCCATCCTTTGTATAGTTCCTATGTACTAAGGTTGCATCCCTTGTGTTTCTGGTGAATTTATTTACTTATAAAAAGAATTAAACACTTTTGTTTTATGGTATGCACATCTGTATGCAGCAAGTACCTGAGGAGATTGAGAGAGTCATGGTTGGTGTAGAAGCTTACTTGAGCATCAGAAGGCATGCTTCTGACACTGGTTTATCTTTTTTTGAAGATGATGATGAAACTGAGAATGGTGAAAAGGTATGGTATTTATGTTTTTATTGCATGGGATGTTAGTACTTCAACAACACATGATTTTCTTTTTGTTTTTATTTCTTATTTTTCTAAATATGGAACTTAATAATTACTGATAAAAAAGGAATTTAATAGTTATCATAGTTATTAATAGCCATTTATTATGATTGTGTTTGTATATGAAACTATCTATTATACCATTTAAAGGAAAGGTGACGTAGCAAGCCTTTAATAGTGTATAAATTTAGGAATTTTTACTGACATGGCAAAAAGCTCAGCTTGTTTGTGTTGGACACGGACACATCTCAGACACAACTGCCTGCATGTCCAGCTAAAAAATTACTATTATATTTTATATTGGACTGGTCAAGACAAAGTGGGTGAAACAGTTGAATAAAAGGAGAAAAACAAATGGATCAGCACTTGAGATCTATATTAGTGATCCCAGTGAGCTTGGGGTGGCTGCAGTGATCCTCCACAAGCAGATTGGTAAGTCCAAAGTTTGCGGCTTTGTCACCTTCAAGCATGTTGACCGTGCACTCCTTCCCCTCAAGGAGTCCAGAAATTATTCCAATTAACTGTAATGAAAATGCTTTTGCTAAATTGGATGATTTTCTCCGCACCTTGGGTTCAAATCTACCTCCCACTGAGAATGGAGATCGCAGGCGATGGAAGTTGACAAAGAATGGGGATTTTGATATCCGATCGTTTTATAATAAGTTTAGAAGACCTTTGCCCATTATTTTTCCTTGGAAAGGTGTGTAGAAGGTTAAGGCTCCTCAACGTGTCTCATTCTTTGTGTGGACTGTTGTATGGGATAAGATCCTTACAGGTGATGATTTGAGGGGTAGAGGGATGGTATTTGTTGACTGGTGCATTATGTGCCGTTGTAATGGGGAGACGGTGGATCATCTGCTACTTCATTGTGGTAAGACTTATAGGTTGTGGAGTTTGGTGCTTAGATCTTTTAGGATTTCTCAGGTCTTGCCAAGAACGGTTGCGGATACTCTCTTTGGGTGTGGAATTGGCTTCAAAAACATTCGTCTAGTATTTGGAATTTAGTTTCTTTGTGCTTAATGTGGTGCATTTGGAGGGAATGAAATTGGAGGACGTTTGAGGATAGGGAAAGTACGGATGATCAACTATCAGCCTCTTTCAGTGGCTCTTTGTTTGTCTGGTCTAAGACTTGGGGACTCACCTCTAGTGACTCTATCCCTATGCTCCTTAGCACTCTCCTTTGTAATTAGTATATTTTCTTTCCTTTTTCTTTCTTCATCTTTTCTCTCTGTAATTTTCTCTCTGCCTTATGTTTTTCTACATAAGGTAATGTTCTTGAATATATATCCTTTTTTACTTATCAAAAAAAAAAAAAAATTTTTTTTGACTTATCCAAAAAAGGCAAACACTTACAAAATTTGTGCCCTAAACAAGTCAAAGCTGATGAATTTGTATCAGCAGCAGCAGTTGGCAGCTATAGTCATCATCACTTGATCGTTTCCTTTTCTGTGTGAACACGAAAGACGTGGATCTATATTCAACATGCAATCAAATCACTTCCCTTATTGAAGAATTCCCCTTGCATTGCTTAAGCTCCGCTCATTTGTGGTAGTAGAATGAAGGCTATGCACTGATGATATCTTATTTATTAGCCTAAGTGTATTCTCTAACTTCTGTTCTCAATTCAGTGGGGACCGTTACAGTCATGTGTTTCATAAAAGGTTGAATTTTCAAAAGAATGCATAAGTGAAGTTTGTATGGCCTGTTTTAGTTACATTCCAACTGAGGACTTTGTTTCCAGCACCTGGCATCTAGTAATTTTGGTTGATATCACCCAAATTAGCCTTTTTCTTTTTGGCCTTTTATTTCTTTTTGAGGTTGTAGTTTGGTAATCAGTATGAGCTGATGGTTTTAAGACAGAATAATGAAGTCATTGTCAAGTTATAGAGGCGAGTTAGTGGTGTTGATTTGGTTGAGTTACTTGTAGCTTTCCTCAAAAACTAGAATGTTATTTTTCTCTGTGATTGTTAACGAAAATGTTATCAGTCAATTCCTTGGGCTATCAAACTTTACAAACCTTTAGTGAAAGATAACATTTTATGTACTTACTCTTTGAATGAGTATAATATATATCCTATTACCTATCTTGAAGAGTTGGGTTGGGTCCTAGAAAGCACGAACGCGGCTGGGAGGGTGCCGCACCCAAGTCCGACGCGACGCGGCGCGACGCGGGATGCAGCGTCCGACGCGGTTGCTCGAGCGTCGGTGCCACGTCTGAAATTTTTTTTTTTTTTTTTTTACAGATTCACGCTGACGTGGCTTCAATTCGGGCCGATTTGCGCCAAACCGGGCAGTTTCGGCCAGAATCGTGCCGTATCGGCCGTATCAGCCGGCGACCGAAATGGCCGATACATGCTGAAATGGCCAAAACAGGCCAAAATCGTCCTTGAATCATGCCGGAACAGCCGAAATATGCTTTGAATGAGGCCCAAACACCCTAAATATATCCTTCCTCAATTTATTTTGAATATTTGTTGCTTCTTTTATGTTTTCTTTTTGGTTTTGTGTTTCTTGCCTCCTTCTTTCTTTGTTTTGTGAATCAAGGCATAGTAATATATTTTTTAAAAATATTTAAATAGTTCAAATATATAGAAAATATAAATAAAAATATTTTTAATAATTTTTTAATTGTCGAGTCCCGCTGCACCCGCACCCACATTTTTCAAAAATTGCCGAGTCCCGCACCTGCACCCGAGTCTCGAAACGCACCCGTGCTTCATAGGTTGGGTCTTAGCTTTTATCTGTATAGCAAACAAAGTACAGACTATAGAGGTATAGAAGTTATCATGCTCTTCACGTGACATGATATATAATATTGAGTCTTTCCATGAAAACTTTGAGGATTGAACACAGAAGTCCAATGCTGAAAATTAAGACTTCCTTCTCAATTCTATTGGTGAAGCTTCAATTCTTCCAAATTTTGATTGGCTTATTAATTGCAAATTGAATTGTGGTTCCTAGCTTTTTACTTTAAATAAAATAAATAAAAATAAAAACATTATGGAGGACCTTTAGTATTAGTCAAATTTTTGCTCGCATAGCATATAGCTAGATGTCTGTTGCCATTTTTTACAACAATTTCTTTTGCTTGTTTCTATGTGGGTTACCATGGGTACAGCTGTTCAACTGTTTTCTTTGATTTTCTTCCTTCAGGATTTCCTGGAAGATTTATGGAGTCGGGTACAGGATTTATCCAACAACGGGTGGAAACTTGACAGTGGTAATGGAGCTTTGTTCTTTATGAATTTTTCTTTTTGGGTTGGAAAAATGATGTGTATTTATTATCTTTATCTTTTTCCTTTCTCTGATTCATTCCTTCTATTTATCTCACAGATAATATATTGGAAAATTAGTAATGACTTTTATTGATTGTTGAATTTATTTCCTAATGAATGCATAGTGCATTTCCTTTTAGCAGTTCTATTTGGGGAATTGTGAGAAGATTTATAATGTAGTTAATTTCTAAATTCTAATAGAAGCATATAATATTGAACAAGGATGTGTTTATACTTGTGCATATTTGTATATTGAATGTGCTTTGATAAGTCCATGTTATGACAAGCCGATCTTTTGTTTTCATCATGCTTTTTCTACTTGGTTTAGTTTCCATTGCTTGATTTGTTTTCTCTCTTTTCAATTCTCAGTTCCTAGACCTCATCTTTCATTTGAAGCTCAGCTGGTTGCTGGAAAGTCTCATGAGTTTGTGCCCATCAGCTGCCCTGAGCAACATCATTCACCTTCAACACTTTCTGTGATAAATCATGGTCAACAAAAGCATGAAGCAGAGTTAAAGTATCCTCAAAGGATACGTAGGCTAAATATATTTCCAGCCAGTAAAGCTGAGGTAGCTTTCAATTGAAGATGTTAATGTTTAGATATGTGTGGACTAACATTTTCATTCTTCATGTTCATCCATATATTCATACACTTGCTCATTGATTTTACAGTTAGTACTGCTAGTATTGTTATTTTTAGCTCCCAATCTCTTTTATCTCCTTGAGTGGACAAACTTTTGACATCTAGGTGATTGAGCTATATGTTATACCCTTTTTATTCTGTGTGACTTTAAAGATATACTAATTGATGCTTGGACAAGCAATCTTAGGTTTATCCTTCTGGAGGGAAACTAATTTTTTCCGTTGGCTTCCTAATGATACAGAATCACCTTGATGCATACATGTATTTACTGGACCTTTTTGCTACTGGGTTGCTCTGTGTTGTTTTGGCAATAGAAATTCTTTTCTTTTGTCTGTCTAGAGGTTGGAGCAACTCCTATCTAATTTTGATTTTTTTTGTAATTACTTCAGTCCATAAAATACTATCATAACTACATATCAAAATAATATACTATCATAACCTTTTTGTATTACTTGGTGTTAGAATGCAATATCCATGATAGCTTAGAAAAGAGTCATCATAAGTGCTGATCCTTTGTATGGTGTTCATTTGGTTTGAGGCTGTGTCTGGTCTGAAGGTAAATTGGGGCAAGTCTGAACTGGTGGCTGTGGGGGCAGTTTATAACATGGATCTTTTGGTGGCTGTCTTAGGCTGCAAGCAAGGGTCTCTCCTAATGAAATATTTGGGTCTTACTTTGAGGGAAAAATTTAAGTACAAGTCAATATGGAATCCAATTCTAGAGAAGATGGAAAGAAAATTAGCAAGTTGAAAAAATTATATTTATCCAAGGGAGGTAGAGTCACTTTAATTAAAAGCACTCCCTCAAATCTCCCTACTTATTTCCTTTCTTTATTCCCTATTCCTGCTTCCGTGGCCAATCATATTGCTAGACTTCAACAGGCCTTTCTCTGGGGTGGCCTGGGGGATGAACCCAAATTTCATTTGGTTGATTGGTCTACTATGCGTACCCCGCTTTCTTCAGGTGGATTGAGGATTAGGAACTTGAGAATTTTCATTGTAGCCTTATTAAGGAAGTGGTTATGGAGATTTGGGCAAGACAGGGATGCTTTATGGCGTCAAGTGATAAAGGTGAAATATGGTTGTGATTGTGGTGGTTGGTGTTCTAGCTCTTTCTCCGATCCTTATAGTGTCAGTTTGTGGAAAAATATTAGAAGGGGATGGCCCTCTTTTTTGATAAGTATAAGGGGATGGCCCTCTTTATCTCAGTTTATTCTATACGAAACCGGAGATGGTTCTAAAGTGCAATTTTGGCTTGATCGTTGGTGTGGTTCTTCTTCTCTTGCAGCCTGCTATCCTGATGTACATAGGATTTAAAATATCAAAGAGGCTAGTGTGGCGGATCTTATGAGGTTCTCTAATGGAGTCATCCATTGGGAGATTCATTTTTGTAGGGATGTGCGTAACCGGGAATTGGAAGCTTTCAGGAGCTTCATAAACCCCATTTATAGCACTCCTGTAAGGGGGGTTGGGGAGGATAAGAGATGTTGGCTACCTGGTAAGAGTAAGGGGTTCACGGTCAATGCGTACTACCATCTTCTAGTTGGCCATAGTAAGCAGTTTTTCCCTTGGAAAAGCTTTCTTTGTATAGACCGCTGCCTTAGGGAAATGTCAAATAGTTGACAATTTAAGGAAAAGAAAGGTTTGCATTTTGGATTGGTGTTATATGTGCAAGTGTAATAGTGAAACTGTTGACCATCTTTTCCTTCATTGCCCGGTTGCTTTGGAGTTGTGGGATATAGTTTTTGGTTTATTTGGAGTTTGTTGAGTTATGCCATTGTCTGTTGTTGGGCTATTGCTTGTCGGCAAGGTCGTTTTGGTCACCATTGTAATGGAGATATTTGGATGGTTGTTCTTCATTATTTGATGTGGTGTATTTGGAAGGAGAGAAATAGTAGGTGTTTTGAAGACATTGAGCGTTCCACGCCTGACCTCAAACTTATATTTTTCAGAACCTTATTGGACTGGTTCTCCATGTGGAGAAACCATCATTTTTCTTCAATTTTGGATTTGCTTAATGTTTGTAATGTTCATTTTTGATTTGTTCCCCCCCCCCCCCCCAATACTCTCTGTGTACTTGGGTGTCTCTCTCTTTTTAATTTCAATAAAGCTTTATTACTTATCAAAAAATATATATATATATATATATATTTTGCATTTTCTTTGTTTTAACTGTTAATGCATGAAACAAAACACATTGCATATTGTAATTGAAAAAGGGAAACCATTGCAAATTGTGATTTTGCTTTCTTATGAGTATGATATGCATATGAGAATTGTTGAATCTAATTGCTTAATTTAAGAAAAAATTTTGTCTATGGATGATTAATCTGTTTAATTATAAAGGCATATTTTAGTCGTATAAATAATTACCCAAGTTAAAATCTTCTCGAGTCCAAGTATAATTGATTTATATATAGTTTGATTTGAGTCCCAAATGTACGAATCTTAAACTCAGAAGAATCTCATGGGAGATATATAATGAAAGACAATTTAGTTACAAAATTAGTTGTAGTCTTGTAATGAAAAACAAAGTTTAGTTACAAAATTGGTTATAGTCTAAAGCTACAACCTTACTCAATAAAATGAACATTATTATATATTTTGAAAATTTAATCGTTAAATTGCATGTTTTATACGCTCTTAATACACATATCAAATTTTGTGTCAATTGAATATTATTTACTATGTGATCTATAAGTTTATATTTTTTGCATAATTTTAAATTACAAAAACTTGCAATTAAAACAATTTATTAATGACATAGCTACTGATCTTTAATTTTCTAAAAATTTTGTATGCATGGAGGATATAAGAAGAAAATATAATTCAATGGTGCATATCAAAATTCACATCCAATAAAAGATATTGAGTAAATTTGTAATCTTAGACTATAACCAATTTTGTAGCTAAACTTTGTTCTATAATGAATTAGGGAGCTGTTTGTGGGAAAAAAAAATCTGAATTAGAAGCAAAAATCTGGTTGTTTTCTGCTGCCTATTTCTTTGTGCTATTTCCGATAATTTAAGTACGAAAGGATGGAGGATTTGGTTGTTATCTGAAACTGATTTCTTCTAAATTCAGTTTTGGTTCTTCATAATTGGACTGTGTTTTGACATTATAATTTTTTTTATTTTTATTTTGGGGGGTGGGGGGGAGATTGTCTATCACCGTTAAGGTGGTTGATTTGATTTGATGTTACTAGCCTTTTGATTTTCCAATTTGTGTTGGCATTTCTACTTCTTTTACTTTATTATGCTATTCCTGCTTATTTCTTGGATAGCTCTAAACTTAGTTATTTAAAAGAGAATGTAGCACACATAATAAGTTTGCAAATGGATATATTTAAAAAAAATTTAGGACTTTTAGTACCAGTATGCTGCTACAACATTGAGTTTTTGCATGTCATTAGTATAGTATTCTTAACTTTTACTTCTGTAGATTTGCAAATTGGCACAACTCTTGGATCTTCAATTGATTGATGGTACAATTTTTTACGTGCTCTCTCTAATGACAGGACCTACAACCTATTGATCGATTCGTTGTGGAAGAGTATCTCCTAGATGTGCTTTTCTTCTTTAATGGCAGGTTTGTAAACACCCTTGCTGGCTATTTAAGGATCACATAATTATTGGCCCATGTGATTTGCAACTTTATATTAATCTTTGGATCAGTGGGCTCACTTTATTTTTCTATCTAGAAGCTAACGATTTAATAAAAAATAAAATTGGATTTCTTGAGGAAATATTGGTATATTAGGTCTATTTTGTTGGTAGAAATCTCCTTGTAAGAATACGTAGTGATATAATTGTCCAAAATAGTTATATAATTGTAAGACGCAAAAAACATATACATCTTTCAAGCCGAAGAAGAAAAACTGGTTTGATAATACTAATAATCAATCTACTTCAGGAATTGCATGAAGACAATATGGTATTTACACCTCAGGAGATTAGTTCAACTTTAAAACAGATTATTGCAAATGACCTCTAGCTCTACTTGCATTTTCTCTTCTTGTAAGAACAGAGCATAGGGCGAGATCATGGATTCTAGACTCATTGGTTTTGTATGTAACTTATCAATCAAATAAAAATTAGTTCAAAAACAATATTGCTAGGGGTGTCCACGGGTCCGGCCAGGTCGGGTTTGTGCCCAACCCGGACTCGACCCGACCTTCTCGGGTGGGGAAAATTTCGACCCGCGACCGACCCGTGGGAAGTTTCAGATCAATCGAGTCGGGTCGTATCGGGTTGCGGGTTGAAATCGGTTGGTTTCGGGTTGGAGTGATTTCGCCGGATTTTGAGTAGATCTAGGCTAGATTCGCCGGATTTAAGCATCTATGAGTGAGGCTTTGAGCGGATTTGAGTAAAGGAAGGCCAAAGGTGGCCGGATCGGAGATGAGAAGCTCAAACGTCACCGGATTTCATCTTTGTTTTGAGGTTTTGTCGGGCGAGTGGGTATGGAGTTTGAGTAGATCCGGGCTAGATTCGCCGGATTTAAGCGTCTATGAGTGAGGATTTGAGCAGATTTGACTAAAGGAAGGCTAAACGTGGCCGGATCGGAGTTGAAAAGCCCAAACCTCGCCGGATTCCAGCTTGTTTTTGAGGTTTCGTCGGGCGGGTCGGGTAGATCGGGTTTTTGAGGATGGAACCCGCCACTCGACCCGCCGGGGTCGGGTTCTGAAGACTTGGACCCGTCGCCGACCCGTCGGAGGTGTCGGTCCAGCCGTGACAGGTTGGTTCCGGTCTGGCTGATCGGGTCCGGCAGGTCATCGGATACTCTGGACAGCCCTAAATATTGCTATGGTTTTATATTGAGCCAGAGAGAGATTACTACACCCTAGAATGTTCTTTGAATTGTTAATTTGTTTCAGACTTGGGGTTTCAATCTTACTTCTGATATCCGGTCTTTAATTTGACTTGTTTGGTCTACATCAATTATTTTTGTTCCTATGCTCCATAATTTACTTTATATGTGTTAATGCGTTGCCTATCCTCAGGTTTTTAATTTTGTTTTATTTTGTCTTTTTTCACCTTTGCCCTTCGGTCTTAATTTTTATTATTTCTATTTATTGATTCATGCAAAGCTAGTCGAAAGGAATGTGCTTCTTTCATGGTTGGCCTGCCTGTACCTTTCAGATATGAGTATCTTATGGCAGAGACTATTTTCTCCCAGGTAAAATTTTGAAAGCTTGCCATTTTGATGTTTGGAAATATGGTGAGATCCTGTTTTTGATGAAGTTCTTGCCAACAATATGCTTTTTCCTTTGCAGTTACACATTTATGCATCGTAAAATATTGTATTTAATGGCTAAATCTGCTCTCTCCTTTTACACATCAAAGTTAAACAGTCTTATGAAATATTTCTTTTTGTGGGCCAAATCAGTCTACTGTTGTTGCTATCGCTTTATTTAAATAACAATGATAAGCATATTCAATATTTAACGACTTTTATTTTGTTGAAGGCATTTTGGTCATTTTGTGTTAGCTTTAAGGAGGTCCCACATCTATGTACAGTATAGATTTGCATGACACCTACTAATGGTTTAGAAACCATAGTGACACACCTAAAACAAGGAACTCAGTGACTGACATATGACAAAGATGCTGTCCCTGCACCCTCATAAAATGAGTTGCCAAAATGTGGTTTTATTTTGTTATAGTCTAGATGAGTCTATGAGTCTTGTTTTGTGTACAAATCATTTCTGAGGAACTCCAAATTTTGTTCTTTGAATTTACTGGACTTTTTATTAATACAAATAAAGAGTTTGCTTTCTGAGATTTCAGCTGGCAGATATTTGTTTGTGTTAAACCTTATGTACACCGTAGCTCACCAGCCTGCTAGGATGGAAATCGGCCTAAATAGAGAAGAAGAAAAGCATTTTAACATAACAAGTTCTAATATTTCTTTTTTTTTTGATAGGTAATCCGGAAAATTTTTATAAAAGATAGAAAAAAGGAATACAAGAAGTTCATGATGATGAACAGAAAAAAGAAAAACAACACTACCAACAAAGGGAACTCAAGACGCTAAACTAAGGGAGGACAAAAACTCAGGGATAGAAGAGCGATCAGTGAAACCCCAACACCGAGACCACTCAAAAAGAGTACGATGACATATAAGCTTTAACTCATCCAACGTCTTCCCTTTGTCCTCAAAGGAACGATGGTTTCGCTCCAACCACACAATCCACATTAGGCACCCCGGAACCAAGTTCCAAATATCCGAGTTGTGAGACCCAAACCATTGATGCCAGCAAAGTAACAAACCCGCCACCGAACCCGGCATCACCCAAAGAATACCAAAGGCTTGAAGCAAAGAAGACCAAAGGGAGTAGGAAACCGGGCAGTGAAGCAGAAGATGATTAACGGACTCCCCATCATAGCAACACATATAACACCAATTAGCCAAAGGGCGGCCTTTTAGCATTAAATTATCCAAAGTGAGGATCCGACCATGAGCGGCAGTCCAGAGAAAAAACGCTACCCGCTTAGGAATCTTTGGTTTCCAAACACCCTTCCAAGGAAACAAAGAAAACGAGGCACTCCGGATCGCATGGTAGTAAGTCCGAGTATCAAACTTACCATCCCCTTTTAGCCACCAGTGAAGAGTATCCCTCCTATCACCCTGAGGAATACGAGATTGGATAAGATGGAGGAGAGAATACGAATCAGCCAATTCCCAATCTTCAAAAGCTCTAAAAAACCTTGGATTCCACACTCTAACAGTGCCCCCTTCTGGAGTCCACAAAACCTCAGAGATACAAGCATCCTTGACTGCTGAACACACATAGAGCTGAGGATAGAGATCTTTGAGGGTGTTAACCCCAATCCACCTATCATGCCAGAAGCGGATACGAGTGCCATCACCCACTACAAAGGACAGATGCTTAGAGAAACTCTCCCACCCTTCATAATTGCTTCTCCATAGGCCACACCCATGGGACCTCCTACACGCATTAGTCCTCCACCCCCCTTGACCATCCCCATATTTGGAGGAGATAACTCGCCGCCAAAGATGGGATACTTCAAGACCATATCTCCACAACCATTTCCCTAAAAGAGCTTGATTAAACGGCACCACCTTTCTAATCCCCAAACCACCCTTCTTAGCAGGAAGGCACACCTTATCCCAAGCCACCAAGGGATATTTGAAACACCCCTCAGAAGACCCCCAAAGGAAATTCCTCTGAATACTTTCCAATCTAGCCGCCACAGCTTTAGGAATAGTAAAAAGAGAAAGGAAATACGTTGGAAGACTTGAAAGAGTACTCTTAAGCAACATGAGTCTACCACCCTTAGATAAATATAAACGCTTCCACCCAGAGAGCTTCTTCTCCATGTTTTCCAAAATAGGATTCCAAATAGAGGCAGTCTTAAAAGAGGATCCCAGAGGCATCCCCAAATATTTCATAGGAAGACTGCCCACTCTACAGTGAAGAATACTAGCCAGAGCATCTAGATTATTCACCACCCCAACAGGGACAATCTCACTCTTCCTTCCATTGACCTTCAAACCCGTGAAAGCCTGAAACCAAGACAACACCAACCTTATGGACAACAGCTGTTCCCTCGAAGCATCACAGAATAGGATAGTATCATTAGCAAATAACAGATGGGAAATAGTCACACCCACTGAGTTCCCCACACCCACATGAAAACCCCGAATAAGGTTACACTCCTCTGTCTTCTTCAAGAGTCTGCTTAAAACCTCCATAATCAAAAGAAACAAGAGCGGGGAAAGAGGGTCCCCTTGTCTCAACCCACGAGAGCTTGCAAAAAAACCTGAAGGGGATCCATTAACCAAGACTGAAAAACGGATAGAAGAAACACACGCCTTAATCCACCCCCTCCATTTCAACCCGAAACCCATCCTGTCCAACAAGTAAAACAAGGCCTCCCAATTCACATGGTCATAAGCTTTTTCAATATCCAGCTTACAAACCACACCCGGAATTTTGCTCTTCAACCTGCTATCCAGACACTCATTTGCAATAAGCACCGAATCCAGAATCTGTCTACCTCCAACAAACGAGTTTTGAGTCTCAGAGATGAGCTTATCCAAAACCACCTTCAACCTATTAGCCAACACCTTGGACAGCAGCTTATACACACTACCCACCAAATTGATTGGGCGATAGTCCTTAATGTTAACGGCATTACCCTTTTTAGGAATTAAGGTGAGGAAAGAAGCATTCAAAGACCGCTCAAATACCGAGTGCCTATGGAAGTTGTTAAAAAAATCCATTACATCCTTTTCCACAACACTCCAACATTTCTGAAAGAAAGCCATAGCGAAACCATCCGGACCAGGAGCTTTGTCACCCTCCATCTCCCTAAGAACCTGGATGACTTCCTCCTTCGAGAATTCCCTCTCTAAGGATAAATGCTCATCATCATCAATACGGTCAAAGTCAAGCCCATCCATAGTAGGACGCTCCATCTCAGTTTCCTTATACAATCCTTGATAAAAGAGAACAATTTGAGAGCGCACATCAAACTCATCCTCATAAAGAACACCATCCACCTCAATCCTTTTAATTTGATTAGCTTTTCTATGAGAGTTTGCTAATCTATGAAAAAATCAGGTATTATTATCACCCTCCTTCTCATACAAGGCCCGAGACTTTTGCCTCCAGGAAGTCTCCTCAAGAGAGGCCAACTGTTCTATGTCTCGTTTTAGATGAAGACGCCGACTCTGATCCTCAACTGAAAGACCCCCTAACTCTTCTCTCGCATCTAAACCCAACAGCTCAGAAAGCAAAGACTTCTTTCTGAAAGCCAAGTCACCAAACTCCTCCCTGTTCCACTTTTTTAAGTCTGCTTTCAGAGCCTTCAGTTTTTGGGCCAAGATGTAACTAGGAGAGCCCCCAAAGCTGTAACCATCCCACCAAAGTTTAACTCTATCAACAAAACCATCAACTTTCAACCACATGTTTTCAAACTTGAAAGGGCTACGACCACGACTAACAACACCAGCTTCCAAAAGAAGGGGGCAGTGATCGGAGAGAACCCGAGGAAGCACCCGTTGGGAAGCATTCTCAAAGTGCTCCTCCCAATCTGGAGAAACCAAAGCCCTGTCAATTCTTGACATAGAGGGAAGAGTAGAATCTCTAAACCAAGTGAAGGAAGCCCCCTCTAAAGGTAAATCAACTAAGGAATTATTCTCAATAAAATCCGAGAAAGCGATCATAGCAGGACTAAAAGACTCACAGCCAAGCCTCTCACTTGGGAACCTGATTATATTAAAATCCCCAACTAGACACCAGGCCGTGGGCCACCTAGCTCGCACCTGAGCTAACTCCTCCCACAAAAAGGGCCGCTGCCCATTGACATTAGGGCCATACACACCTGAACAAGCCCAAACAAAATCATCCACCACTCCTCTGAACAAAACACTGACAGAAAACTGACCAATCATCACATCCAATTTTTCAACAACCCTCCTGTCCCAAACCAACAAGACCCCACCCGAAGACTGCACAGCTTCTAAGACCGCCCAATCTATGAAAGGACTACCCCATAAACTCCGAACAAAGGCAGCATCAGTGACGGAGACTTTCGTTTCTTGAAAACAAACCAAATCACACTTCCACTCTTTTAAAAGGTTCTTACAAACCTCTCTCTTCCGGGGATTGTTAAGTCCCCGTACATTCCAAGAAAGAAGTCGTAAAGTCATTTAAAACTACGGACAACCCCCAAATCCGTCGAATAAGCTCTACTGTTATTCCTTGAGTCGACACCATCATAATTAATATAGGAAATAAGCCCTTTAAGCTCTCTAAGGCCGCGAGACCCTGAGTTTGCAGGACGCTTAGATACCCCATCTTCATTGACTTTGAGACATTCTTGTTCCAGGATGCGAAATAGAGCCAAACAGTGAGCTTCATGTTTCACTATAGGGAAACCCACCATTTTACAGAATTTTTTCATCAACTTGGACACCCAAATCGAAGGTGGACCAGTCCCAGTGACCTGCATTCCCTCGCCAGAATCCTGAGTTAACAGCCCCACGTTGTTTTCATAAGGAACCCACTGAGACAGAGGTTCACAATTCAACACACAATTCTCTTTCTCTCCACTGCTACTCCCACTATCAAACACCCCGCTGGGCTCCCATGGCAGCAAGTGAAACCCAGAAACTAACAAAGATTCCCTAACTAATTCCACCTCTTCTCCTAGGAGCCCCCTTTCCCCAACCTCAGCTTCCAACCCACTACCCGAAGCTTGAAAGGGGAAAATGTTATAGTGCACCGACTCATTCCTTACCAAGTCCTGATTAAACCCCAACTCTTCGGAGAACCCAGAAACCCAAGAGTCACCACCGTGAGACTCCTCGGCATCCGCACTCGCGAACCCAGAAACATCCATGCCGGAATGGAGCGTACCGGAATCGGAGCTACAATCGGACTCCGGTCCACTACCGGGCACTGGGTCTCCACACTCCGACGTCGTGGGCAACACAGCCCCCCTTACTGTCGCGCCTTCTTGTCTCTCAAACTGAGGCTGGGTGTTCAGCGGCTTCAGTTCTTGAGCCACGAAATGGGCAACGTGAACTAACTTACCTTTGTGAGGGTGGGCTGGGTTTGGGTAAGATTTATTTGGGCTTTGGCGAGGCCTCCAAATAAATTTTGGCTTGACAGACTTCCCAGGGCTCTGGGGAAAAGACTTAGGCTTGATGGGCTTATAAGGTTTAGAAGGTTTTGGTTTTGGGCCCACTTCATTAACCTCAGACCACACTAAAGCCCATTTCCCATTAGGCCCACGCTCCAGACGCATAAATATATCCAAGGACAACTCTTTCTCCAGCCCGTCACTTTCACCTTCCATGATCGTTGACAAACCCTTCAGTCCGAGGAGCTCACTCTGTCCACTCTGTCCTAGAGTACTAACCTTGCTGGAATCCTGGAATTCACGGCTGTGATCTGACAGAAGCTGCGCTCCAAGCTGCTCCCTCTGTCCTAGGGAACTATTCTTGCAGGTAAAACGGCTGTGATCCCCGATGCAGATTTCTTCTTTCCTTTGTCTCCTCCGTTACTGGTGTTTTTCCCATTCCCCACCACCACCGACGCATATGACGTTGAGGCGTTTCTATTGGGAGTGCCTGAGGTTGGTTTGCCTGCAGATTTAGCACCACCGAGAGCTCCCTGACTGCGAAGAGAAGCTGGTTTCAAAATTTTTCTCAGGTTCAGGCCAAACTCCCTCCAGCCACTGCCCAATCTACCTTCAGGAATGACGATATTCCCCTTCCGTCGGCCATGAATAAGCTCCAAAACCATTAAAAACTTGCCATGGATATTGGATCCCAGTTGAATGATGAAAACAACCTCCCCCTCTCTAAACGTTCTTGCAAAATGACCAGGTAACGGGGATGAGATTAAATCCTCCAAAAGAACCAAAAATCTGTTTGCACTCTCCCTTCCCAGAAAAACAGAGCGCATAGAGGTATGGCCTCTCTCAAAAATAAGTAACGAGAAATATGAACCCCCTTCCTCTACAGAAAATTCAAACGTTTTGGATTCAATAAAGAAAAAAGAGGAACCGCCCATGATGCCAATTTAATTACTTAATCATAATAATACATACACACTACTTCACTTATAAAAAAAAAGAGTCCTAATATTTGCAACTTTTTAACATCTTGAGTCAAGTATTTAAGAAAGCATATAGAAAAGGCACAAGACTACCTACAACAATTCTCAATTCTGTGATGCTTAACAACTGTACTCTGACTTGTCTTCATTCTTCATAGGAGAATCTCTTTAAAAAAGCATGTATTTTTAAGGTTACCCCCCATCATTTATAATAGAATTTAATTAGTTTTCGAATGTTACCAGATTCTGTTATATATACTTTTCTATACAAGCATCTGGCTGCTGTTTGTATTGCAGCATTCAGGGCCAATTCGCTTTCATCCTTTTCATGTTTCTTTGTTTTTGTTTTGTGTGCGTGTGTGTGTGTGTGTATATATATATAGATTATTGAAGAATTGTTCTAAAAGGCTTCAGCAGTGAAAAAGATAAGAAAACAATAAATATATTTGCAAATTTTTTGGGTCTTGTAATCTACCAGCAACAATCATCTAAATTGCAACTGTTATTGGTCGAAAACATGTTTTTATCTGCCAATAGTTGCAAATCTGATATAGCACAGTCCACTTTCTTTTGGTGGTAAGAAATGAAAGTTTCTTCAAGAGGAAAATGTTTTATTTGATTTGACCTCTTCACTTAACTAGGCTTGATATTGGTTGCAATTTTTGTTGTTTGAAAACTAAAGCCATGTGCCTGAATCAATATTAAAATATAAAGAATTCTGTTTCTTTGACTTTGAATGGAAACCAATTTTAGAGTCCTTTGATTATATATGTCATTATCTTTGGAACACAAGGCTCCATTTTTGTTTCATTTCCACTTTTTCCTTCCCCTTGAAAGTATATGAAAATGATCTTGCTGCAGGAAATCACTCCTTTTATCTTCAGTAAAGTCTTGACTTACAAAAAATAAATAATTAAAAAAATTTGATGAGTTCTATTATGTTCAGAATCAGTATATGATTGTTTTTAGTATAGCTTTAGTACCTGCATATGTTAACAGTTTTGTTTATTTGAAGATCAGGCCTAAATGATACTTTTATGTCCTTTTTGCAGTTACTTATGCTTCCACAACCCCCTTTCAAGCCAATATATTACACACTGGTCATCATTGACCTCTGTAAGGTACCATGGAAACTTTATGTTAGTTAAACCAAGTCTTACCTTCCTTTTCATTTTCTTGCAAGGAACTAACGGAGGCTATGAAATAAGTTGCAAAAGGGCAAATCAGTTTTTTTTTTTGGTTGCATTTTTAAAGATGCCTGACTATTAGGTTTTATTCTTAGGCTCTTCCTGGGGCCTTTCCTGCTGTTGTAGCAGGTGCAGTCCGCGCTCTTTTTGAGAAAATAGCTGATTTGGATATGGAATGTCAGACAAGGCTCATCCTTTGGTTTTCGCATCACCTGTAAGTTCAGGCTTTTGACTTATAAGCATTTGTTTATTCATGATATCCAGACTGACAAAATCTGTATTAATTACTACTGTAGTGCAATTAATGTTGCTTTATAATTTTTTTTACATGCTATTACCAGAACTTGCCAATCTAGAATTGTTACCTTGTTTTTTTTTTTTTTGGGTTGAAAGGTCAGCTTTTATAAACGATACAAGGAAGTCCACTCCTCCAGATGAAAAATGCAAGATTTGAATGATTATAATTTATAAGAAGAGGAATTGATGTCTTGAAAAAAAAAATAAAAAAGAGGAGGAATTGATGTTCTTTTTTTCAAAAAATAGTCACAGAAAGTATTATGTAATTAAATTGCACCTGTGGTCTTTGCTTATGAGAAATCATTTGGGATTAAAGTAGTGCCAAATTTTGGGGCCTAATGGTATGAAAAGTATGCACATTTTGTCACTGTACTCAATTCAAGCCTTAATCACAAGGATTTGGGATAGGCTACAGTGATTGTTTTGCAATTTTGTCACCATATATGTATTTCTGTCAAAATAATGTTTTGTTGGTCGAAAAAGGTAGGAAATAGTTGAAATTATCGAGGTCATAAATCTTTGCATGAATCTTTGCTATTTATGTATGCTTTTTTGAGAACCTGACATCCTCAAATTTATTCTTTTGGTTGGTCAAAATATCATGTCTGGCACACTGGACAGTCTAGTTCAATTATTACCGGCCATGATGAGATTCGACATCCAGTGCACTAGAAACAAGGAAGGCAAATTTTTTCTTCTACTGATTGTGTTTGGGACATTTTCTGGATTAATAAATATTTGTTATGGTTCTCTTTAGATTAAGCGCTAGCTTTCAATCAATGTTAACATGACTAAGAATTTATCCATTTAGAACTATGATTATTGTTCTAAAAGTTGAACTTATCTTTTAGCCCTCCCAAAATCTCATCCTAGCCTATGATTACTTTCAAGCTATGTGTTCACTAATGGTATTTTAACCTTGCAGATCAAACTTCCAATTCATCTGGCCATGGGAAGAGTGGGCTTATGTCTTAGACCTCCCAAAATGGGCCCCGCAGCGCGTGTTTGTTCAGGAGGTTTTGGAGAGAGAAGTCCGTTTGTCGTACTGGGACAAAGTCAAGCAGGTATTAAGTCATGCTGAACGCTTCTGTGTATAAATTTATTGCGATGGGATATGGATCAATTTTTTATGTATTACCATGTTCATATATTAAGGGTCCGTTTGGATAGAGCTTATTGCTGAAAGCTGAAAACTGAAAACACTGTAGCAAAATAATTTTTAAATGTGTGAATAGTACTGTGGGATCCATTTTAATAAAAAATTGCTAAAAAAGTACGTGAACAGTGCGCGCAATGCGCACTTTGTCCCCCCAGCAAAAAAAAAAGAGAGAGAGAGAGAGAGAGAGGAGAAAACGCAAATCTATAAAACACAGCCACAATTAAATTGAATCCAAACGCATTCTAATATTGTGTAAAATTGTCTTTCATGGTTTAATAGTTCATTATAAGCTTGAGTTCATTAGTAAGGTGTTACTTTTCTGACGTATTTCCTTAATAATATTTATCCATATAGAGCATAGAGAATGCACCTGGTTTAGAAGAACTGCTTCCTCCAAAGGGTGGACCGAACTTCATATTCAGTGTTGAAGGTGATAGAGAAAGAACTGAACAGCATGCACTTTCTGCAGACCTGTGTAACATGGTCAAAGGAAGGGCAGCTGCCCGTGAAATAATTTCTTGGGTTGAAGAAAGTGTGCTTCCCGTTCATGGTCTGGAAGTTACTCTTAAAGTGGTTGTGCAAACTCTCCTTGACATTGGATCCAAAAGCTTTACTCATTTGATCACTGTCTTGGAGAGATATGGTCAAGTAATTTCAAAGTTGTGTCCTGATCAAGATAAGCATGCCATGCTTATAGCTGAAGTTGGTTATTACTGGAAGAATAATGCTCAAATGGCAGCTATAGCAATTGATAGGATGATGGGATATAGGCTTGTATCTAATTTGGCCATTGTGAGATGGGTCTTCTCTCCAGAAAATATTGATCAATTTCATACATCTGATCATCCATGGGAGGTACACCATCACCATTTTTACTAACTGTTTTGTCTCCCATAGAAGTTATTACTTTGATTCTTCTTTTATACCTACTTGGTAGAAATCTTTTGGTGTCCCATATCATTTACTTGAAAAGGTTGAATTAGGCTATGGGGAAAAAAGCTCTAATTTGCTAAAAAGGTTTTTTGAAAATTTAAATTTCTATCTTAGCTACACAGTTAGTTGAGTTGTATCTGAGTTTTAAATGTGGCTTGCTAGTGCTTTACTCTCATATACCATTTTCAATCCAATAAATCGATGTTTCTTGTTGCCGTTAACAGATCATGAATTTTTATGTCCAAAATTGTTCCATGTGATATTGGTAATATTCTATAGCCTGATCTCTGGTGTTAGTTGAACAGAACTGGTGTTCAACTTGGGCTTGCAGCTTGCCTGTCTCTCTATGTTTCCAGCCACCCCCCAGTCCCCCCTTTTGGCAGGGTCACCCCTGCACTTACCATATCTTAGAAATATTTTGGGTCTTTTATTTACCTGATGCTGCTGCAGAGGAATATTTATATTCAAAATTATTTATACTCTTGTCTTATAGATTTTTCCTTTCCTTTTTCCTGTCTATAGGTTCTAAGAAATGCAGTTAGTAAGACATATAATCGTATCTCAGATCTTAGGAAAGAAATATCATCTCTTAAGAAGGCTATTATATCAGCTGAAGAAGCTGCAACAAAGGCAAAAGTCGAGTTAGAGGCTGCAGAGTCAAAGCTTTCACTTGTAGATGGTGAACCTGTTCTTGGTGAAAACCCTGCAAAATTGACTCGTTTCAAATCCAATGCTGAAAAGACAAAAGAGGAGGAGGTATCAGTACGTGAGTCTTTGGAGGCCAAGGATGCTCTTCTTGCTCGAGCCCTTGATGAAAATAAGGTATTTGAGATGCAATTAGTGCTAACATTTCCATCCCCCCCCCCCCCCCCCCAACACAATTAATTTGCTACAGTGCCTCACTCATTGGAGGGTGTGGGTGGTGGCTTTTTTTTTTGGGGGGGGGGGGGGGGGGGGGGGGTGGTTGGGAAGAAACAAAAAAATGTAATAGTACTTTTCATAAATAGATCAAAATTCTATGAAGAAATGAAGCACATGTTAATTTGGAATCAGGTTTTAAATAAATAGGCTAAAAGTAGAGATTCTTTGCTAATAAACGCTTGGATGGGTATGTGAAAATGGAGCTTTATGCCTTCTTTTTAGAAAAGGATTTTGCTGTTTGCTAATATACTTCTGAATTTTTTGTGCTTTGAATTCCAGTCTCCTATCATCTTGACTTACAAGTACAACAATGGTGAATAAAAATTCTTTTATTCTCAGCCCAAGCCTTTTCCTTTTATGTTTTGGTTATTTAAAGACAAAATTGTGCCTTTGCTTTGGAGGTGGGCCAGAGATACGTGTCATTAAATGGCAACATATATACAGCATTCGGCAGTTTGACCTTATTATTGCTTAAGTTCAACTAAATAATCAGTCCAATGGTGTATCTGTCATCCATTGCAGTAATCACTTCCAGCAATAGAAGTGTTGTTAACAATAGCTTACAACATTTTAACAATTGAGCTGAGTTGACATGATTGCAGAATTCATGCTGGTTGATGCTTCATTTCTGTTTTTGTTTTATGGAATTTTGTGAATACAACTTTTTAGTTGCTGTTACTATGATCTTGCACATCCTTACGTTCTATATGATCCTACCATGATTTGCATTTACAGGCATTGTTCCTCTCTTTGTACAAAAACTTCTCTATTGTATTGACTGAACGATTGCCCGACCCTTCTAGAGCTGGAACATTGCGGGAATTAAAGTCTACTCATGCAGATTCAATGGCAGTTGACCTTGAAGAATCAGCAGCAATGGAGGTGGACAATGAGAATGGCAGACAAAAAAGGTACACCCCCCCCCCCCCCAAAAAAAAAGGAAAAAATATCCTCTTCTATTGACACATTATGTAATGCTATGTAAGTAAACAGTACCTTATCTCTATTGTCTTACGTTTGGCAGTCAGTCAAATGGTGGAAGGACAAGCAATGGCTATAATATAGGTGAAAAAGAGCAGTGGTGTTTGTCGACTTTGGGCTATGTCAAGGCCTTCTCAAGACAATATGCTTCTGAGGTAAATAAAGTTTCTGTTACACCAGTTAGCTTTGTTACTTTATGGTATTTTCCAGAGTTTCCTTTTTGCAGTTTCTCATCTCATTTTCTTGACTCTCAACACCCGCAGTATAGCTTTGCTAATGTTGCTGTATGCGCTCATTTTTGCTACACTATGGTATATATTTAAGGGATAATCTACATGACGGTGCTACTCTATTAATAGTGAGTTGATTTTTTTTAGTGATATCGAGCCTCTCCAAGGTAGGGCCCTTGGGACCCACCCCTGGGGAGTAAACCATGGATACATGACCCCACCCACCAGAACCGTGTATTAGGTAATATTAAGGGAACTCCAATAGAGGATTGAACCAAGGATGTCTAGGTCTACAATTCATCCAACGCCTCCAACCACTTGGCTGCACTGTGATGGGATGGGATAATATTGAGTTGATTTTGCACATATAATGACCTATTTTTGTCTTAATTTAAACATTCAATAAATTAAGGAGGAAAGGTCGATTCATGATTTGAAGCTTTTCTTCTTTCAAACTTTGTTTGAATGGACAAATGCTTCAGGTGTTGTTACCTTCATGTCTCTACCTGACAAGCTTGATTTCTGTACTTCCATTGCTGTTTAGTTTCTTTTTCTTCGTTGCCTCTTAGCGCACTACTTGTGTGCCTTGTTTTTTCCTTTTCATCCTTTTTCAATTTCAATGACGTTTATTACTTATCCCAAAAAAATAAAGGAGGTCCTATATAAATATAGAACAATGCGTTTGAATTTTAATGCTTCTTTCCTCTTTAAAAAGAGGCAAGTTTATTATTCTATATGAGCAAAGATCATAATCGTGGACTCTACTAAATCGCAAAATAAAAGATTCTCACATTTATGGTTTGTAGATCTATTTGAACTAACTAGAACAACCAGGGCCGGACCTTAGGCCATTTAGTCCATGGCCTAAGGCCCCTAACATTGAAAGGCCCCCAAATATGGGGGCAGAAAGTGTTTTTTTTTTTTTTCAATTAAAAAAAATGAGTAAGGTGTACATTTTTTTTCAAAGGCCTAAGATATATTTTGACACACAAAGGCCTAAGATATTAGAGTAATGCTAGTGTGTTACAAGTTTTATTATGAAGTCCTATAAATTGACATGTCACCATTACTTGAAATAATTCAATACTCATTTATTTTTTTGTTGAAGTCATTGCTACATTCGTTTGTAAGCTTTTTGCAATAAAATTTATAGTAAGTTTAGCATTTTCTCCACACACACACACACACACACACAAAATATGAACTTATAGAAATGCAACCTAATCTCCGTTAAGTGAATGAAAAATGCTAAAACTATTACAAGTTTTACGACAAAAATCTTACAAACTGATATGACACTAATATGATTGGTGTTACTTAGAATAATAAATGAATGTTTGAATATATTTTTTTTTTTAATTGGTGATATGCTAGTTTGTAAAATCTATATAGTAAGTATCATTAGCTCACTTTGGGTGAAATATCTATATTAGTAAGTATGAATTAGTAATAAATTTGAAATAAAAAATATATAATAAAAAATAAACTAAAAACTGTATTATTTAAGTGATATTTAGATGTGAAAGACCCCTTTATAATTTTCTCGTGAGGCCACAAATTATCTTGGGCCGGCCCTGGGAACAACAGAATGATTCTACCAAAATATATGTAAATGCTGATGCCTTGTCAATCGTGGTAGGGGCAGGGTGGGTCCTATCCAAATATATCATATATACAATACTCATCGTGATGACCTTTCGGAAGTAAAAGCATTCATGCTTTTAGTTCGTATTCTTTCTTTAGGGAAGCAGCTCTCTTTCACTTGTGGTTCACTATGGGTTCTGGTCTCTCAATTCTGTTCTATTCAGGGCCATAATGTCTCTTAGTGCCAACTGTCACAGGTAGAGTCTATGAAGTATCTCAATAGTCCTGTCTCTCCTGCTTACCACGGCTGGCCTTCTTTTTACACCTTAACTTAAGCAATGTGTGAACATAACTGTATCTTTTTTGTTGAATGTTGATGGTTTGTTGGTTTTTTATTATTTGAGGGTGGTCCTATGTTGGTGTTCACTTGAAGAAGTCTCTTTTTTCTTTTTTGTTCATATAAAGTCCATTATTAGTTTACAGATTATTTTTTTTTTCCATTTAATGATTCGTGCTGCATTTTTGCTAGATGTTTACGATTTACTGCAATATATATTTGATAAATTTAATGATTCTTATTGACTTTTTCTTCCCCTTTTTGCATATACATTTTCGTGGGTAGATATGGCCTCACATTGAGAAGTTGGAATTAGAGGTATTAACGGAGAACACACATCCTCTCTTTCGAAAAGCTGTTTATTGTGGTCTTCGTCGACCAAACAATCAGGCGTGATGTGATTTATTGGGTAAGGAAGCAAATTGGAATGAGTTGATATATTACTGGAGAGTAGTTCACTTATTAGATGCTCTAACATCTAGTTTAGTAGATCTGTTAGGCAAAACCTTTTACTCATTCTAGAGATTTTCAGGTTTTCTTTCCCTGCCTTGTAAGCAAAAAGGAATTGTGATTTGCGGTCTACAAACTAGTGATTATTATAGAAAATTATATATCTTATGCATGTTTTGTGTGAATTCAAGACATAAACTGCCCCCAAAAAAATGAGAGAGAAATCATGCATGTTAGGTTATTAGATGAGGACACAACCAAATCTGTTTGGGAATGCCAACCATCACAAATGAAGAGAAATATACGGAAAATCTTATCTAGTTTCTGGTCATGAAAAAAATAAAAAAGGTTGTACTCGGTATAAATTTCCGCTTGTGGAATCCGTGAGAAGTGATTGGTAAATAACTTCACTTGCAATTTTTTTTGAGAGGGATTTCTCAGGTTCAAACTTGTGACCGGTTGTTTTCGGTAGAAGACTTGTTATCGCACTAATGATAATTATTGATTCCTTCAGCATTCTAAAATTATGCTGGATAAAAAATTTCTGGCCTCTCTTTTGGGGTCAATCAAATATAACAATACTAGTAAGTAATAACAATTACAGACTAGCGGAGGGAGGTGAAGGCTACATGCAAATGAGCAAATTGCTTTCAAGGCTCGAGCCCCTTGGGCTAGACTCCTTTGTCAAGTGAGCCATAGGCCCAAAGCTATTCTGGAATAAAGCTCTGGCTTAAGCTCAGATTTACTTTTTTAGATTAAATTTTAAAAAATAAAATAAAATAAACCTGTTCTCGCTTTTTTCATTCCAAGGTGGAGCACTTTCCGGCTTTTTTTTTAAGGATTAAAGTTCACACTCAAACGGAAGCTGGTAATTAGGAGCCGGCATGAAAGTGAAATAGTGTAAAAATATGTGTATTTTTGAAAATTAAAAACTGTTGTTTAAGTGCATGTATCAAACACTCCTTAGTTCAGTGGGGCTCATCATAAGAATAAAAGCTATTATATGCAAGAAGTTGCACACTTTTTTTTTTTTTTTTAAATCGTGTTTTTAACGCATGTACAACTCATAATTTCCAGCTTTTTTTTTTTTTTTTTTGAAGGATTTAAAGTTCAAACTCAAACTGGAAGCTAGTAATTAGTTCAGGGATAAAGTTTAGCTACAAAATCAGTTGTAGCCTTAGTCTATAAACTCACTTAAATAAATATTATTGCATATTTTTAAAATTTAACTGTTGAATTGTATGTTCTTTACGCTCTTAATACATATGTCAAATTTTATGTCAATCATATATTTTTTACTATATAATCTATAAACTTATATTCTATGCATAAATTTAAATTACAAAAACTTGCAATTTAAAAATGTATTGATGACATAGTTATTGATCTTTAATTTTCTTGAAATTTTGTAAACATGGAGGATATAAGAAGAAGATGTAATCCAATGGTGGATTTGTTGAAATTCACCTCCAATAAAAAGATATTGAGTGAGTTTATAGCTTAAGACTATAATCGATTTTGTAGCTAAACTTTGTCCCAGGTGGGCTCATTAATAAGAATAAAAGTTATTACACAAGCAGTTACACACTTTTTATTAACTGAAATTGTGTTCTCGTCGCCTGCTCAACTCACAATTTCAGATCAAAAGAAAGTATGTAACATCGTGAGTATTATAAACACTACACCATTAGTAAAATATATAGCATATGCACAAAGCAAAATTTGGTCAAAATAGTCCACTTGATTGGAGAGACGCAAAAATTCCAGGCAGTGCAGATAGCGAATTCAAAGTTTGAAACCCAAATTCAACTTCAAGAGAATCAAAGAGCGTTACTGAGACACAAAACAATTTAAAAATACAAAATGAGTACTTTGAAAAAGTAAGTATTCACTTTCGTGCACTTTCCCTACACCAAACGCAAAAATATATAAATTTTAGGGTCAAATGGAGAATATGATTAAATTATTTTCCACAGGTCCTTAAACCAATCAATTCATTCATACTTTTCTCATGGCTACCGAAAGGGTAACTTGCGAGGGTGATCCTGACTGTTCAGAAAGTGGCATGCAATTGTTGCAAGTCTGACTGTCTATGTTGGACTAATAAATTGACAACTAAATATTTTAACTTTGTGACCTTTCGCTATAATGAGAGCGTCAGAAAAACATTTTTGTGTCAATTTTTTTTATAAAAATGATTCTTTCTTTTATATTAGTTTGATTTGCAAAATGGTCTACGGTCTTCTTTTGCTTGATCTTTCATGCTTTGTTTGATTGCTATATTTATATTTTTATATTGTTCTGCCACTGTCCAAAATTCTTTTGTTTATATCAGTATTCGGTTTTTTTCATTTTTTTTCCCGTACACAAAATGAAAAAATTCTCTCTCTTTGACTAAGGTTGGGGTTTGGCGACATACTCTCCCCATTTTTTTTTGTTTAAAAATACCATATTATATTTTATGGTGCATCCTTGGCATTTTATATTTAGGGAATCAGCATGCAACTATTATATACGTTTATAATTTTTTTTTTAATATAATTCGGTTGATCTATATGACCATACATTTTGAACTGCATATTAAGTGAAGAAGTGTATCCTATTTTCTTTAAAATGTATTATGGACAGAATTTTTCTCTAAATTACTATTTATGGTTATGACTGATGCAACCTCATAATTCTATTTATTTATTTTGAACATCGCATGACATGCATTTATTCTCCATATATTCATATATTTTTGGTTGATACAAATGACCTTGCATTTTTTATTGCCAAGATCATTAAGGTAATTTGTGAATCTTCTTTTCCATGAGATATATTAGGGGATAGAATTTTTCGATTAAATTAATTTGGAAGAAATTCATTCAACCTACTAGATAATAATTTAGTTGACCATCAATGTGTGTGAGAGAATCATAACTCAAGATCAACATTTTTAACACTTCTAGTAATAAGTCTCAAAATTGAGACTCATCTACGGATATTCATCTCCTTAAATTGAAGGATTTACATTGAACCATTATGTCATTTAATTTTGGGACAAAATCAAGAAAACCATAAGAAAAAAAGAAAAAGTAAATTTAAAACTGCTTCAATACATAAGAAGATAAAATGCAATGTCTTGTGTCCTAGTTACAATCTATAGAATTAAAGTACACAACTTTGTCTTTAAGTAATATCTTTAAAAAAAATTACAAGGATAACTTCTAATCTATATCTCTCTATCTAAGCTCAAAGGTTGATTGGCGGTATAGGAATATATTAGACACTCATCCGACACAATTTGAAGATTGGTATCCTATGATGTAATGGCTAATAATAGTTTACCATTCACAACTACTATACAAAATTTTATATATGCATAACCATATCATTTACATTTTTATTAATCCCAAATAATCAATTCATCTGTCATCAAAGATCACAAACTAAATCTCATAAAAAAAATATTAAAGAAAATCACAGTTGTAGTGACATACATAAGCCCAAAAGAGGGAAGGAAATAGGCTCAAAAAGCTCAATACAATGAATTTGTAGAGAGTGGGTTTGAAATCTAGGTTCTAATGAGTTTGTATATCAATTTTTGTGGGCCAAGATGACCATAGAATAAAGATGAAGCGGTTTTATATAATGAAAATCTTCCTCGAACTCAATCTGAGGAGGCTGGTTCTTCTATATATCTCACTTAATGACAACTTACAAACATTGTTCTTTAGTCTATAGTGTTTTTTTCTCCTTCTTCCCTGATCCTCTATCCTGAGTGTCTCCTCTCCTTTTTATACCATCCTTTCTCTTCTCTCTATAGCCTCCACGTATGGATCAGATTGTTGGTTTGAATACTTGTCTCATCAGCCTCGTCCTGAAACCTTTGGAAGTAGCTGTAAGGCTAAACACTGCTGCTCAGGCATCACTTCCTTATTAATGCGGCTAGAGAGTTAGCTACAGTGCATTCAATGCGGTGGTAGTAGCTTTCTCTTAGATATTTCGTAGTCTTTCCTTGTCCTGTGCTCTCACGATGTATATCCTTACCTACAGGATATCCTAGAACGTTGCTTCTGGATGGCAGACTGCACCTTCCTACCTCGACTTTGCTCAACAGAGGAGGTATTCCTCCTCGGACCACCATCTCGGATGATCTTGATCAGACTTTACCTCTTTACTTACCAACACGGATTCTTAAAAAGATATTTTCCCATCCTCGGACTACTTAATGTCCTCGGGTTGGGCCTCTAGCCCAATAGATACATAAATATGTACTCCTAGACCTATCACCTCCACAATAGCCCCTCGAGATTCTTCTTTCTGGCTCCTCGGGAAGAAAGGAGGATTTTGATATCCCTATAATTACTCAGTGCTCATCATACATCATCTTTAACTACGCGGGTGCATTTTTAACTGCCCAAGGCACTCTCTTGATGCTTCAACACACGAGACTCGTCTTCATTAAATTTTTACGACTTCATGTTCCCTACATTCTACGGTGTGATGAGGATCCAATAGTTGAGGATTTTTCTGGAACCCAGGCGGGAATTTTCCCGCGTGTAACTTTCCTTTGATATAAATACTATCCAAATTAATCATTCCTTTCACTTTAGTACTCATACAACGAACTTGCAAACTTACCCAATCTACACATGCCCTCACAAATACCAAGAGCTAGTCCGAGGAGAGTTTTTTTTTTTCGCGTAAATCTTCATAAATCTTTTCACTTATTTTTTCATCTACTTTTAGTTTTTCTGAGTCTTTTTCTCCTCGTCTCTTCTTTTTTCTCTCTATCTTCTTAGTGCCTTCAAACCTCTCTTAGAAATTGGTAGATTCGCCTGTTTGGTAGACTCCGAAGAGGGAAAAGAGAGCTTTAAAGCTCTGTATAGGATCTCGCCAGGAGTCTCCATTAAATATTGTAAGAAAGGGGAATGACACGAGAAAAGGTAGGAGGGAGAAATAGCAGTAATCCCGATGATCGCCTTTATAGAGGGAGGGATGAGAATCCCTATAGGCACAGTCAGTAAGGATTACCTTAGAGCTCATAGATTAGCTCCCACCTAGTGCGCCCTAAATATGTTCAGAATTTTAGGTTGTGTAGATGCCCTTAATGAGGGAATGGGTTTAGGGCTTACCCACATGATGTCAATTGGATCTATAACCTTCATCACCTAAAAAGGCAGGGGTACTACCTAAAGTCTAGGTTTCCCAAGGTTAAGTTCATCCAATATCTCCCCAATTCCACCAAAGGCCTAAACAAAGACTTCTTAATCATATCAGGGGAGTGGCACAATGGCTTTCCCTGCCCGACGAGAGAGGGGGAACCAGGTGGAGCTTTAGGTTTAGGTCGATTATTTCTAAATCACCCCCTTTTCTTTTTCTTTCATTCGTGTCTATATATAAATTTTCCTTTGATTCACACTAATTTTTGTTGATGATAATTTTTTATTTATTTCTCATGATGGTTTTACAGATAAACGTGATGCTATGCCAAATTTCAGTCTTGTCAACTAGCTGAGTTTAGACGAGATATTGAAGGCTGAAGTGTTCTCCATAGTGACAGTCAGCTCCGAGCAGCGCACTTAATTCTTAGCTACACCCTTATATCCAAAAACTTCCAGGCGCCGAAGTGCGATATAAAAGCCAAAGACCCCCTCTTGCACCAAATAAGAGTTGCCGTTCTGGGTTTTCTCCTCCCCGATTCTATCCTAGAAGGCACTCTTACCAACCATCCTATCCCATAAGGCATTCCAAAAGTAGCCCTTTCACTTCAATACACGACCGGTGAAGCTACCTCCTCCCAACCCAACATCAAGGAAAAAGAGGAAATAGTTGACGTCTCGGACTCCGAAGACGATTTTAAGGTCTTCAACCTACCATCTTCCCCGGGAAGTCCAGCTGGTAACCTCTGCCTCACATTCCCAGAATAAGCAAACCACCCACAAGGAGAACCTGCCATCTTATAAGCGATGCCAATCCAACGCAAAACCAGACAAAGCCATTGAGATCTACGGGAGTCCCAAGTGGGAGGTCAGGAACCAAAGAAGGTCACCCAGCCCAAACTTCCCACCCTTCCACCCATCCAAACCCAACGCCCTAACCCAACTGCTTATAAAAGAAAAAGGGATCAGCCTAAGGGCAAGGAGGTGGTGGAGGGGGGGAAGAGTCATCCTCCCAAAGAAGTCGCGCCCCAAAAGGGAGCCAAACAAGCTCGGACAACCCAAATAGCGCTGGAGAGGAGGGCTGATGTTTAGGTTCCTGTATCTACTCCGATCTGGTCTCCAGCCATGGTCTTAGATGAAGCTGCTATAACTTCCGACACCTCCATTAGAAATTCTCAGCTAGGAACAGCTACTTATGTGGCCAACTCATTGAAGCAATCTTTTCTACTGCCTGGGGACATGACCGACTTGAGGCAGATGAGGAAGTATGAGGTTTTCTCACATTGAAAAATGAGCTTACCCTAGTAGGACTACTAACTCTTCTTCATTTTTTTTTTATTTTTTTTTACTTTGTATTTTCTATTTGTTTTTTTTTATATACTTGCTACATTTCAGGAATTATTTGCATATGTATTTTTTCATAGTTAACTTCTTTGACTGCATGTTTCAATGTTTCTTTTTGTTTCAGGGAAAAGGTTGTCCAAGCTGCTCATAGAACTGAAGAAATAGTCATCAGCATGCACAGAACGATGAAGGATAAGGAGGCCAAGCGTGTTGCTGTCATGAAGACATTTGAGGTGGCAGAGAAAAAGTTGCATGAAGTCACCGCCAAACTAAATTTGGCCGAAAGTGAGAAGAAGAGCGCCAAGGCCGTTCTAGCGATGGCCGAGAGGCAGGCAAAGGCCTAGCATCAGCAGCTTTACCAGACGAAGGATGACTTCGCGGTAGCAAAAAAACAAATAGAGGCCTTTACCAAGAGTCTAGGGGAGGCTGAAAAGGCCAAAAAGAAAGTTGAGAAAGCTAAAGAGGAAGCTAAACGGCGGCGAAAAAACAAATAGAGGCCTTTACCAAGAGTCTAGGGGGAGGTTGAAAAGGCCAAAAAGAAAGTTGAGAAAGCTAAGGAGGAAGCTGAAAAGGCTAAGGAAGAGGCCGAGAAGGCCAGGAACCAGGTCGAGCAAGATGGGTATGAAGCAGGGGTGGCTGAGACCAAGGATACCCTTAGGTTGGAGGTCTTGGAGGTATGTAGACGTTACTGCCTCCAAGTGTGGAATGAAGCGCTTAACCAGGCGGGGGTTGAAGCCTCTTTTGCCCTCTGGAGAGCAGAAAATGTTTACTACCCTCTGCCATCCGGGCTTCTAGCTCATCTATCCCCAAAGCTGATGCTGCATCCCAAGGAGCAGATGCTGGTAAAGACAGCCTAGTCAAAGCCCTTCCTTCTTCTTTCTTCCCTTTTTTTTTAACTGTAATGTAGTCTGATCTTTTGTAAGTAAATTGCCTTTTCCTAAGGCTTAGATTAATGAAAATTACAAGTTTTTCTTTCATGATTATGGTACTTGTATTTCTCCTTTCATAGTTTCTACTTTATTTAACACTTAACTAACATGACAATGAGATATAACCCCATTTGATTATCTGCATAAGTGTTGATACAATTACCACACCTTCTTGACTAACAACGGAATAGATTAATAACTACTAAGTCCACAACGTTATTAAAACATACTTCTAACTTCAAAAACCATACACCACAACAGGGCACTCATCCACATCATTCCTAATAAGCCTAATGGCCTTGAGGAGATAATCAAATATTGATCAGATAACAGATATACTTGAAGTACTTACAAATACTTGAAGTACTTACAAATACTTTAAGTGATGCTCATGAATTCACATTTGTTCAAGTCTTCAAGTCACTGTTGTGGGAATTCCTGCCATCAGCATGGATGGTTTTATCTGGGACTTAAGTAAATAATGGAAAGTACCAATTTACCTATAGCAGATGGTTCGAGGAACCATGCATGGTTCTGGTTTCGTTTGATACTTAAATAAGATAATTTGAAGTATTAATTTACCCAAAGTAGATGGTTCGAGGAACCAGACATAACTAAGGTTCTGTTTAACACTTAGAAAAATGATGAAAAATATCTATTTACCTAAGGTATGTGATCTGAGGAGCTAGGCATGACCAATATTCTGTTTGATACTTAAATAAGATAACCTGAAGTATTAATTTACCAAAATAGATTGTCTGAGAAACTAGACATAATTAAGGTTCTATTTAACACTTAAAAAAATGATGAGAAATATCAATTTACCCAAGATATGTGGTCTGAGGAGCCAGGCATAACTAAGACTTTGTTTGATACTTAAATAAGATAACCTGAAGTATTAATTTACCCAAAGTAGATGATCCAAGAAACTAGACATAACTAAAATTCTGTTTAACACTTAGAAAAATGATGAAAAATATCAATTTACCCAAGGTATGTGGTCCGAGGAGTCAAACATAACCAATGTTCTATTTGATACTTAAATAAGATAACCTGAAGTATTAATTTACCCAAAGTAGATGGTCCGAGGAACTAAACATAACTAAGATTCTGTTTAACACTTAGAAAAATGATGAAAAATATCAATTTACCCAAGGTATGTGGTTCGAGGAGTCAAGCATGACCAAGATTCTGTTTGGTACTTAAATATAATGAGAAATGTAACGCATGGTGTAATAAGCGATATGTAATAGAAAAGACCTTCATTAATAATAATATCTTCGCAAGTTATTTACATTTTAGGAGTATGGTACAACATTTTCATCTAGATCTTCAAGATAATATGCCCTTATCCCAATTATCGAGGTGATGTGATATGACCCTTCCTAGTTGGGCCCTAATTTTCCGCATGCTAGGTTCTTTGTAGCAACTAAAACTTTTCTTAATACAAAATCCCTTGGTACCAGTGGCCTTAACTTCACATTGACGTCATAGTCTTGTTTGAGCTTATGTTGATAATATGCCAACTGAACAATGACATTTTCTCTTAGTTCTTCAATCAAATCCAAACTCCTTTCTAACAATCCATATTGTTGCTCGAAGTGAAAAAACTTGTCCTCAGTATTGGGAATTCGGTCTCAAGAGGAATTACAATCTCGGCTTGGTAAGTCATTGAGAAGGGTGTTTCTCCTATGGACCTACGAGGTGTAGTTCAATAGGTCTAAAGGACATGTGAAAATTCCTCCACCTATTTTCCCTTCACATCATCCAACCTCTTCTTTAGTCCGTTCACTATTACCTTATTCACAGCCTCGGCCTGTCCGTTCTCTTGTGGATAAGCCGAGATGGAATATCTATTCGTAATACCCAGATCACAACAATATTTCCTAAAGGCCTTGTTATCAAACTGAAGGCCATTGTACGAGATGAGGGTATAAGGATTTCCAAACCGGGTGATAATATTTTTTCAAATGAACCTCTTCGCATCCAGGTCCTTGATATATGACAGTGGTTCAGCTTTAACCCACTTGGTGAAATAATCTATGCCGACTAGCAGCTATCTCCTATTCCTTGCTACCTTAAGGAAGGGTTCTACAATATCCAAGCCCCCTTGAGTAAAAGGCCAAGGGCTGGACAGATGATTTAGGACGCCTCCTGGTTGATGAATATTTGGATCAAACCTCTGACATTTATCGCACTTCTTTACATACTCTTGCGCTTCCTTCTACATGATCGGCCACCAATATCCTTGGGTAAGTGCTTTGTGAGATAAGGATCTCCCTCCTGTGTGGCTTCCACAAATCCCTTGATGTAGCTCTTTTAAGAGCAACTCTGCTGCCTCAGGGTGTATGTATAGTAGATATGGTCCAGAAAAAGAACGTGTGTATAACTTTTGGTCCTCGGATAGCCAGAACCGAGGAGCCTTTCTACGTACCTTGTCCACTTCGGACTTCTCCTCAAGCAAAATATCTTCCTTAAGGAATAACACTATGGAGTCCATTCAACTAGGTCTCGCCCTGATTAGATGAACCTGGACCAAACCTCCTTTCGTCTCAGCAGGCTTGCACAAGTTTTCAACAAGGTTAATCCGAGGTAAGCTCTGCCCCGAAGACATTGTGATGGTGGCTAAAGAATCAGCATGAGTATTTCTACTTCTAGAGATTTGATCTAAGGTGAAAGACTCAAACTTTGACTATAAATGTCTCACCTGATTCAAGTATTCTTGCATTCTCGGATCTCTAACCTCCAACTCTCCTTCCACTTGGCCAACAACCAATCTCGAGTCTAAGAACATCTTCACTGCTTTTCCTCCCATCTTTTGGACCATAGTCATCCCAACCAACAAGGCCTCATACTCAGCTTCATTATTTGTGGCCGAGAAATTTAACCTTAAGAATTTTTCAATAATGATCATCTCAGGAGAAACTATAACTAGCCCCACTCTTGATCCTCT
Organism: Castanopsis chinensis; assembly: GCA_032878915.1. Lineage (NCBI taxonomy): Eukaryota > Viridiplantae > Streptophyta > Magnoliopsida > Fagales > Fagaceae > Castanopsis > Castanopsis chinensis. Next base: position 16,469,810 of record JAVQMG010000125.1, on the reverse strand, counting down.
TTGATTTGCCCCACCATCAACATACACTTTCCAGGATGTAGGCTCTTGCAAGGAGACCATGTCAACTGATTTTCCATCTATGTTCTGTTTATCTTCTTCTTCTTCTATAGAAGGTTCAGCAAATTCGGTCACCAGGTCTGCAAGAACTTGACCCTTAATAGAGGTACGAGGCATGTACTTAATATCAAAGGCCCCTAAGATTGTACCCCACTTGGCAATCCTTCCAGTGTAATTAGCACTCCAACGTAATGATTTGAGTGGAAGTTGAGTTAAGACAACAACTATATGAGATTGGAAGTAGTGGGGGAGTTTACGCGTAGCGTGCACCACTGCTAAAATGTCCTTATTCAATGGTAGGTAACGGATCTCTACCTCGTGCAACGACTTGCTCACATAGTAAACTGGTCTCTGCACACTATTGTTAACCTATACCAGCACCAAACTAACAGCATGGAAAGCCACAACAATATAAGTAAACAAAACCTCATCCTCCTTTGGCTTGGACATAATAGGTGGCTGAGAAAGATATTCCTTAAATTGCTGAAAGGTTAAAGCACATTCCTCTATCCATTCAAATCCCTTCCACTCATTCAATAACTAGAAGAAAGGCATGTATCTGTCCGTAAATCGAGAGATGAATCGGTTCAAGACAGTAGTCATTTTCATTAATTTTTAAACTTCTTTAGGATTTCGAGGTGATTGTAAACTGTTAATTGCAACTTGATTAGGATTGACCCCAATTCCACGATGAGTGACCATATAACCTAAAAATTTACCTGATCCAATGCCAAAGGAACATTTGGAAGCATTGATGAGTAACTTGTGTTTCCTTAATATCTCAAAGATATTCTTTAGGTCTCCCATATGCTCAAACACCGTCTTACTCTTTACTACCATGTCATCTACATAAACCTCAATATTTTTACTTAGTTATGACTCGAACATCCTGGTCATCATCCTTTGATAGGTAACCCCTAAGTTCTTTTAACCAAAGGGCATTACTTTGTAGTGATAATTTCCTGTAGGAGTGACAAATGCCGTTTTCTCCTGATCATCCAAGGCTAGGGGTATCTGATGATATCCTTGGAAGGCATTTAGAAAACTCATCCAAGGATGCCCAACAGTGGCATTTACCAATTGATCTATACGAGGCATTAAAAAAGGGTTCTTAGGACAAGTTTTGTTCAAATCTATGTAGTCTACACATACTTGTCATTTCCCATTCTTCTTTTTCACTATCACTGTATTAGTCAACCATTCAAGGTAAAATACCTCCTTGATGGCCCCTCCTTGCTTGAGCTTGATCACCTCCTCCTTGACAATCTCAGAATGCTCTTTAGATGATCGCCAAAGTGATTGTTTCCTTGGTATGACAATTGGGCTGACATTCAAATGATGACAAATGAAGCTCGGATCCACCCTCGGGGCCTCGTAAGCATTCCAAATAAACACATCAATGTTTTCCCTAAGAAACATCATCAACTCATCCTTAACCTGAGGAGGCAATTGAGCTTTAACCTGAAAGTATTTCTCCTTATCATTACTTATAAAAATCTTTTCTAACCCTTCACACTCTACCTCCTCCATTGGATCCTCAGACAACATCGGCTTCTTTGATTGTTACAAACTTTGCTCATTTGATGCTAAGGACTCTCCCTCAGCTTGATGTCTAATTGCGGCCACCAAGCACTACCTAGCCATAGACTGGCTCCCTATCAACTCTTCAACCTGGTCACCAGATGGATATTTCACCTTTAAATGCAAGGTGGAGGAAATAGCCCCCATGGCATGAAGCTAGGGTCTTGCCACTAGGCTGTGAAGGGAGAATACGTATCCACCACTATGAAGCTGACCTCCACCACCTCCGACCTAGTTTGCACTGGTAGTTTGATCTGCCCCATTGGTATGACTACCTTTCCATCAAAACCTACCAAGGGTGAATCAGAACTAGTTAAGTTCTCAAGTTTCAGCCCCAACCCCTTATACAAGTCAGGGTACATAATCTCCGCCCCGTTGCTTTGATCAACCAATACTCGCTTCACATCATATCCACCTATCCTGAGGGTAACCACCAATGCATCATCATGTGGTTGCAAGGTTCCAGCCTTATCTTCATTAGAGAAACTCAGCGCTAGTCGGACCTCCATCTTACTCCTCTCTGGCTCAGGGTAGGATGCCCCCTTAGGTGTATGGGTTATGGATAGTACCCCAGAATGGTGAGAACCAACTCTTCCCGAGATAGCAAGAATAACATTGATTGTGCCTAGAGGTGGTTTTGAAGAAGCATCCCTCTGAGATCCTAACCCTGCTTGGCCTCCCTGCCCATTGGGATGATAAAGAAATTGCTTTATCCTGTCACTTCGAACTAGCTACTCCAAGTGGCTCCATAGAGTTCGACAATCCTAGGTAGTATGTCCTCGCTTTTGGTGGTACTGACATTGAAAGCTTTGGTTGTGCCTTGTGGGATCTTCTCCCATTTTGTATGGCAATTGAAAAAAAGGTTCATTCTTGATTTTTTTCTAAGATTTGATGCACTGGTTCTCGAAACAACACATTAACCGCTTGTGGTGCAGCAACAGCCTCGAATTGCAGAGAAAAATCATACCGAGGACAATTATTGTTATACTTATCCAACTTGAAGTCCCTCCAATCTTGAGAGATCACCTTTGCTTTGCCTTTCTAACTACTGGTCCTCCTCGACTCGCTTACACTTGTCAATGCGGTCCATAAATTGACGTACATTACTAACCGATTTCCCTGTTAACGATTTCCTCAGACCATGCTTGGCGGGTAGGCCGACCTTGAAAGTTCTTATGGCCACATCGTCAAAGTCCTCATTAGTCTTATTGAACATCTCATAGTACCTGTATGAGTATGTCTTTAAGGTCTCCCTTTCTCTCATAGTCATAAACAATAGGGAATCTAATAGCTAAGGAACCTTACTGCACGTAATAAAGTGAGATCCAAATGCTCGGGTTAACTCCTTAAAGGAAACAATAGAACTTGCCCCCAGGTCGTCAAACCACCTCATTGCCACATGTCTCAAACTGGATGGGAAAACTTTACACATCAAAGCCTCATTCTTAGAGTGCACAGCCATCTTCTGGTTGAAGTGGCTCACATGCTCCACAGGGTTTGTTCGACCATTATACATGGTAAATGTTGGCTGAATGAATTGCTAAGGAAGTCTTCCCGCTTCAATTCTACATGTGAAAGGTGATTTAGAAATCTGGTTCAACGCTCTACTCATAGCGTCATTTCCTAAGCCTCTGAAAGATGGATTCCTATTCCTGCGGCCATGAGGGTTGTCCTCTTCATACGAGAATAATTCACTAGGGGGAGCCCTTGACCTAGGCCTATAATTACAATCCCCACCATTATCAGAAGAAGGGTTAGAAATGAAAGGCGTTTGCTTTCGTCGTTCGTGACGCAACTTCCTCCTCAAACGATCAATCTCCAACTACATGGCCCTGGCATTGTCCTTATGAGAGACATGGCTTCCCCTTTGAAACTGACTCGCACCAATATGGGTGGTGTGCACACTCCCCTCCCGGTCCCTTCTTCATTCAAGACCAAGGGAATGATCTTGACGTTGGGACTCCATAGACACCACTTGGTGTGGACCTGAACCTACCATAACTGGACGTTAAACTCACCAAAACACAAGGATTCTCACAAACAGCGCCAATTGCAATGACACAATTTGTACCTAAGCCCAAAAGAGGGAGAGAATACACTCAAAGAGCTCAATACAATGAATTTGTAAAGAGTGAGTTTGAAATTTAGGTTCTAATGAGTTTGTACGTCAATTGTTGTGAGCCAAGATGACCATAGAATAAAGATGAAGCAGTTTTATATAATGAAAATCATCCTTAGACTCAATCCAAGGAGGCTGGTTCTTCTATATATCTCACTTAATGACAGTTTACAAATATTGTTCTTTAGTCTACAATGATTTTCTCTTCTTCTTCCCTGATCCTCTATCCTGAGTGTCTCCTCTCCTTTTTATACCATCCTTTCTCTTTTCTCTATAGCCTCCACGCATGGATCAGATTGTTAGTTTGGATACTTATCCCATTAGCCCCTTCCTGAAACTTTTGGAAGTAGTTGTAAGGCTGAAAAATGTTACTCAGGCATCACTTTCTTATTAATGTGGCCAGAGAGTTAGCTGCAGAGCATTCAATGTGGTAGGAGCAGCTTTCTCCTAGATATTTCATAGTCTTTCCTTGTCTTGTGCTCTCACGATGTATATCCTTACTTACTGGATCTCTTAGAACGTTGCTTCTAGGTGGCAAACTGCACCTTCCTACTTTGACTTTGCTCAGTCGAGGAAGTATTCCTCCTCGGACCACCTTCTCGAATGATCTTGATTAGACTTTACCTCTTTACTCACCAACACGGATTCTTAAGAAGATATTTTCCCATCCTCAGACTACTTAGAGCCCGTTTGGTATGTGTGTTTAAAAACTGAAAATTGTTGTTTAAAATTTTTTATAGAAATACGTGTGGGTGAAAAAGTGTATAGAAATGCGTGAAATGCTGTTTAAAAACTGAAAATTGTTGTTTGAGAAGAGCCACCAAACACCCCCTTAGTATCCTCGGATTGGGCCTCTGGCCCTATACATACATAAATATGTACTCCTGAGCCTATCACCCCCACAACAGTCTAAACATAAAAATAGGTCCAAAGATACGCAATTTGCATAGATTTTATACCATTAATCAAATGCACATTTTCAATTTCATCATTCATGAATATGGGCTCAATGTAAAAGAATTATGCGAATTTAACTCATAGTGTATTTTAAATTCTTGAATCTTGTTCACTATTCGTGTACTTAAAATCATTTTGTTTCATTGTCCCAAATCAAGATTATCATGTGTTTTCATTAAGATAAACATACATCGTGCATGACAATGTATTATCATTCTCATATAACTAGCTATTATCTCATGTGTACTTCTAAAATACAACGAGAAACATACCTTTTCACTTCCATCAATCAAATTTCATAATATTGAAAATGAAAACATTGCCAAGAGTCTTGTAAGTCAACTATCACTTTTTGACGTTTCCATTGGAGACATCCAGGATTGAAATTCTCGCTCCTTCAACTATTAAATTATACATAAATAAATGAAAACATCACTTAATTTACCAAGATAATGAACAAAGAGCCTAAAGTTTAGAAATATACCTACATGCAATATTTATGTTAAGGGACTTGATGGCGAACCTCAGCGCCGATCTCCCCTTGTGAGTGGAAAACTTGGTGATCGACATGTCTCTTAGTGTGTTTGGGAGGAATGTTTCATAGGGAATACGATGAAATAAGCATTGTCTCATAGTCATTTCATTCACTCTTAAACATCAAAATAGTAGAATGTTTTTAAAAAGATTATTTTTATTTTATTATATCTTTTCACTATTTTCCATACTTCCCAGGTGGTCATTGCACATTCGATATTCTGTCAAGAAGGTTACTTGAGAATACGATTAAGTATTACAAAAACTACTCTCAATTGTGATGGGATAACCTTTTTATGCACATAATTTATGATAACGCATGAATAGAACTTTGAATCTATAATTCATAGTAGAATAACCTTTTCTATGCATATATGATATATACAAAAAAAAAAAAAAAAAAGCTTTAAATTGGTACACTTATGCCAAGTTCCTCTTATATTGCATAAGTTACCGACTTATAGTATATTAGAAAAATGGAAGCAGGAGACTTTTCTCCATATTTGGTGCATCGACTTTAGAAACTTATCTTGTCTTTTCTATGTATAACATTTTTATTTATAGAGTTACATATAATGTTAAATTGTTATGAGTCAACAAAAAGAAAGTCATATATGTTAATTAAACTATATTTGAAACTTTGGTGTTTGATCTATGATGATTGAGTTGACTTTACAAATGAGTTTTTGTTATTTGTTATTGTGGAATCCGATTTTTTTTTTTTTTTTTGAGAAACATTGTGGAATTTGAACTTAAAGTCCAACTTTAGATGGTAAAAGATTTTATAAATTGAGCTAACAGAAACCACTATAATTAAATTACATTTAATATTGTTTTATATAATTTTTTTGAGCTAACTTCTTGTTTGTCAATACATCTAATTTTAATTATATACTTCACTAAATATTTATTTTACAAAACTTATCCAATGCATCACTTTTTTTTTTTTTTTTGAGAATCTTGGATTAACAATTAGAACCATCAATCAAGCTCCTTACTTCCAAGCAATTATTATCATATTTTCAACTTTATTATGGACACAATTTTTTTACAACTTATTAAGATGACAAGTTGTGAGTTATTTTACAACTTTTACTTATACTCATCATTAGCACCATTTTTGTTTTCTAGAATTTACAACTAATTCAACTTTTTGTGAACAAAAAAGTTATGGAATAAATTGTATCCCTAAAGTTATTATTATTATTATTATTTCCACCGAATAAATAGAGACAACCCTCTTAAGCACTAGCATTTCAAAGAATGAAGGACAAAAAGAAAAATACAAAAGCTTTATACTTTAGTTGACCAAATATTTACTTTTTAGTTTGGGTAAATCTCTTTATACACTTTTCTGTACCCATACCTTATGAAATGACACGATTTTACAATTTTAACTAAAATATTAAACACACACTTTTCTGTACCCATACTTTATGAAATGATGCGATTTTATAATTTTAACTGAAATTTTAAAACACAATTTTCAACTAATGTAGTATTGTGTGTCTCATACACTAATGTGCATTTAGGATTAAATTATAAGCTAGTTGTTAACTTTTTTATTTTGCTATAGTATTTTTGGAACAACTTATTTAGTCTTTTTTTTTTGTTAAAAATATGATAAAGTATACTTTTACTTTGAAAAAGTGAAGTTTTTAAAAATTGTAAATAAAAGTTAAAAGCAAAAAAGTTGACTTATAATTCAATGCCAAATAGACAATTAGTTTATTTTATTTAACTTTTAGCTTTTGTGGCGGGCTAAAAGTAAGTCATATACTTATGAATAGTACAAACTTGCTACTTTTGCTCACATCATTAATTTTTTGAGAAGTGAGATGCTAAATCAACCTTAAATGCCCTTAATATTATGAAAAGGTTAAAGTGGCTGAGTTTGAATCAATTTCAAGTGTAGGCTAATGATAAATGCATTGGACTCCTCGGGTTTAGTCTGAGATAGAGATTACAAGTAGTATTCAAATCTCCAGGAGTCCATCCTTTGATCCAAGGGCTTCTTGACTTTACATAATCAGCCAAGACACATTTGAGCCCTACATTTGGAAGGTCAGGATTGGATTTCTCTGATATTTGTTCCATCAAGGCCTTACTAGAAAGCTTCTACATTGAGATATGAGCTAGTTTGACACTGTGCATAGGTCATTTCCTCATTAATGCGGCCAACTAAGTGGTTGCAAAGCATTGAATGCGGAGGTGATGGATGTTTTATCCATCTTCTTCCCTGCTTGGTGACAAATCTTTCTCTTTGCCCTCGGTCTGCACCCGACAACCTTTAGCCTTGATTCTCAGTTTCTCGAGGGCAGGTTGGCATCCTCGGAGTCCTTGTCCATTGTAGCCTTTCTATACTTGCATAAGATCACTTGTATTTTCCCAAAGACATTCTGCTAGTCCTTTTCGCAGTTCGTTCCCTCAGTGTCACCCTTAGTCCCTCTGTTTGTATTCTTGAATCCTCGTCCCCCCACAGCTTTATTTACTATACTTTCAGCACAAAAACTATATAAATTGTTTCCAAAAGGGCACATGCGTGCATTTGACAACTAATTATAAGCTAGCTTTTGCTTAAATTATCCACTATTTGTGAGTCCTACATTACTTTTTGTCTCAGTTCTATTTCAAATAATACAAGTTTCACATTTTTAAAAATAAGCTAGCTTTAGCTTTTTGTCTTGTATTATGCAAATAAGTAATGCTTAGACTACAACTTTTGTCAGAACTTGCCACTTGAGCAAGTTGTGAGTGGTGGACCCACATAAACTCACCACTCTTACTCCAACACTTCAACTTGCCACGTGAACAAGTTAAAGCAAAAGTTGCGGTCCTACCATTACTCTATGCAAATAAGCCACCAAAAATAAATACTTTTCAATTGATAAGACAAAAAACTAGTTAAGTTTTTTTTTTTTTTTTTTTTTGAAAAAGAAAAACTAGTTAAGTTAGTCCCAAATAGTCACACGAGTTATAACTATCATCTCTTTTAATATCTTATTATTCCTTCAATTACATGCCATCCCATGACACCCTGTCCTACATGCATCAAGTTATGACCTCTGTTTTTAGTTTGGGGGCAGGTTTTTTACCCTTTCCCATTTCTAGTTCGTAGTTAGTTCCTTCCTACCTAACTCCCAGCACTTGGGTTGGGGGGCCTTTTACTTCCTTTCCAAAATTCCACAATCTATATATTTTATAAACTGCCTCTCAGATATTTTCGCACTTTCTCTCTTTTCTTTCATTTTTATTACCCACTCCACTTCGCAAAAAACTCACGTTCTTCTCAAGTTTAGTTTTTTTTTGTACCTCCCTGCCTTTCTCTCTCTCCTTATTTGCACGTTAAAAGCATTTTCTAGAGAGAGAAGGAGAGAGACAGAGTTAACAAATTACAAAACAAAATATTGGTTTTGGGTTTTTCTCTCTCTTTCTCTGTTTTTCTGTGCCCAAAAAGGCATTTCTGGACAGAGACGAAGAAGAAAGAAGAAGAAGAAATTGAAAACAAAAAAAAAAACCCTTTTTTTTTTTTCTCAATTCGAATTTTCTCTCACGGATCGCCATGGAGTTTGTAGGTAGAACTGTGAAGAAAGATTTCAAGGGCTTTGGGGTTTTCTCGGGGACCGTGAGATCCTACGACGTGTCTTCTGGGTTGTTCGAGATCGTCTATGACAACGGTGATTCCGAGGAGCTCGGTGTTTCCCAACTCACTTTGCTCTTACAGGCCCAAGAAGAAGAGGAAGAGGAAGAGGAAGAGGAAGCTCAAGCTCAAGCTCAAGCCCAAGGGTTGTTGGCTGAGGATGGGTCGTGGCTTGGCCGGAAGCCCAAGAAGCGGCCCCGTATCGAGCCAAAGAGCGAGGTTGGTGGCGGTGCAGGTAATGCTAGCGTTAATTTCGTGACTGATTTGAATTCTAATTGTGATTTGAGTAATGGGTTTGGAGGGAATTTTAGTGGGAATTCGAATTCTAACGGTAATTTAGGTGATGGGTTTGAAGGGAATTTGGAAATGGGAGATGGGTTTGTGGGGAAGGAGGAGAGAGAGAGAGTGTGTGTGGAGGTTAATAGGAACTTGAATGTTATTGTTGAAGAAGCACAAACCCTAGGGAAGGGGAGTGGAAGTGGAATTGGGATTGGGATTGGGATTGGGATTGGGGAGAATTTGAATAGAAATGATGGGCTTGATTTGAATGCTAGGTTTAATTTGAATGAGGAGGTGGATTTGAATAGTGATGGGTTTGATGATACCCATGTGAAGCCTGAGGACAATGTGAGGAAAAGGGATTGTATTGATTTGAATTTGGATGTCAATGGTGATTTAGATGATGATTTGGGTGGCGGAAATTTGGGGGTTTCTTGTTTGGGAACCCAGAAGAGGGAATGTGATTTTGATTTGAATTTGGAGGTTTGTGAGGAAATTAAGGATGCAGATGGTGATGGTGGAGTAGTGTTTAAGGCTAGCGAATCTTCTGAGATTGTTGAAGAAATTCAAAAGAAAGATATTGAAGAAAAATGTGAGGAAGATGGAGCAAATGGGCTTTTGAAGCAAGCTGATTTAGATATCAATGAGGGCTTATTGATGCAGGGTATTAGTGGGTCCCTTGAGCCTGCAGTTGCAGATGCATCTTTAGGGTTGGTTGGACTTGAGAAGGAAAATAGTGTTGAGGGTTGTAGTTCTGTGGAAGTTAAGTTGAAGGACGGTGTTTCTGAGGCTGGTGCTACAGTTGTTCATGGGGACCAAGTCAACTTAGGAAGTCCATGCAAACAAGGAAGTATCCGGAGAAAGAGAAGAAGAAAATCAGATAATTTGAAATCCACGACAGAGACAGTTTTGAGGAGAAGTGCTCGTAGAGGGTCTGCTCAGAATCATGTTTCGATGACTTCATGTGCTGCTGATGATACACTGTCCCCTGCAGTTAGTGCAGTAACAGAGGAAGTGCCGGTGATTTCAGGTTGCGAAGCATCTGAAAAGATCAGTGCTCTTCCCTCAAAGCCGCAATTACCCCCTTCATCACAAAATTTGAATTTAGATGAAATTCCTATTCCTGACCTCTTTTCTGTCTATGCCTGTTTAAGATCATTTAGTAGTTTATTATTTCTGAGTCCCTTTGAGCTGGAGGATTTTGTAGCAGTATTGAAGAGCAAGTCTCCTAGTACATTGTTTGATTGCATTCATGTTTCTATTTTGCAAACTCTGAGGAAGCATTTGGAGAACCTTTCAAATGAAGGTTCTGAATCTGCTTCTAATTGCCTGAGGTATTCTTTATTCCTTGCCTCTTACTATTTCCAAGTAAAATAAATTGGTTTGAATATATTAGTGCTTATTGTTTTCTCTGTCAAAATTTTGATGTAGGAGTCTTAACTGGGATTTGTTAGACTTAATTACGTGGCCGATTTTTATGGCTGAGTACCTACTGATTCATGGTTCGGGATTGAAACCAGGTTTTAATATTAGTCACTTAAAGCTATTTAAAAGTGACTACTATAAACAACCTGCTACCGTAAAGGTTGAGATACTTCGATGTCTGTGTGATGATATGATTGAAGTGGAAGTCATGAGGTCTGAACTTAATAGAAGATCTTTGGCAGCTGATCCTGACATGGTTTTTGATCGGAGTACAAACCTTGGGATTAACAAGAAAAGGAAAGTTACAGTAGATGATTCTGGTGGCTCCTGTTTGACCAAGGAGGTTGGTGAGGATGCCACTGACTGGAATAGCGATGAATGCTGCCTTTGTAAGATGGATGGAATCTTAATATGCTGTGATGGGTGTCCTGCTGCATACCATTCAAAGTGTGTGGGAATTGCTAGTGATCTTTTGCCTGAGGGTGACTGGTACTGCCCTGAGTGTTCCATCGACAGACATAAGCCTTGGATGAAACCGCGCAAGTCACTTCGAGGAGCAGAGTTACTGGGAATTGATCCTCATGGTCGGCTCTATTTTAGCAGCTGTGGTTACTTGTTGGTGTAAGTTTTTCTTATATTTTTTACATAGTTTAATCGAATATAACTTCTACTACTAGTCTACTACTGCTAATAAAGTAATCATTCTTTTTATGATAAGTCACTTCTCTTGATATAGATTTCCCTAATAATTTTGTCTTAAACCTTTAAGCCAGCACCTGTTTGGCCTTATTAATTACCGAGGATGGTTTATTTTTCTAGGAAAGAGGATAATTTCGGTAGTGAGACTGCAAAACACTGTGAACATGGATTTTACAATTTTGTGATCCATGCAAAGAAAATAATTTGTGTATCCATTTTTGAGTAGTCAGGCTTAGGATTAGTTATTTGTCATGAATTAGTTGATCCCTTGAAAAATAATAGAAACTTATTTATCAAAGGCTCATCAGTTTTCACCTTATCAGTGCTGGTGTTTTGATTAGTCTTCAGTGGCCATGATATTGTGAGTCAGTTTTTTTTTTTTGGTCTGTTTTTTATTGGTTGGATTTAAACAGTTGAGTGGCTGTCATATTTAGTTTTTGATTAAAAAATGAACTTGTAGCATGATCTTTTCTTTTGTGAAGGTAGTGTTGATTTCTTTTCCCTTTCAAAGTGTATTGTCAGACAAGGAATTGACTTTTTTTCTTACTTTGTTTTTTGAATGATTATATTTCATTGGCTCCCTATCTTAAGCATTGGCATAATGATATGCATCATCTGCTCCTAATAATTTTTTTTGTCATAAAAAGACAGAATACATATCTTTCATGATGAACAATTTCTCATGCTACTCTTGATCATCCTGATCTGTTCTAGGTTATATTATGTCTGAATTTTGAACTTGCAGGTCAGAGTCATGTGACACTGAATCCTCATTCAGTTACTACCATAGAAATGATTTGGGTGTTGTAATTGAAGTGCTAAAGGAGTCGGATGTTTCCTATGGTGCCATATTAATGGCTATTTACAAGCATTGGGTTATCCCCCTCTGTTTGAATGGGGCTAGTAATTTGGACCTGCTGAACCATTCTGTATTCTCAGACATTCTTATGAAGGGACATAGCCCAGCTATTTTAATGACCTCGGCACCATTGACATCTTCAAAAACAAATACTTTGAAGAATGAAACTGATGATGCAAGAAAAGTTAAAGAAAACTGTAATAGTGGATGTTCAGTGAACTTGTCAAATTCCATGACTGCAACAGAAAGTCCACATATGAATCCAGAAGGATCAGCTGGAGCCACACAAATGAGTGTAGACATTCAGAATTTTCAAAATCATGGGCCCCATGATTCAAATAGATCGGAAAAACCACGAAGACACCGACTTTCTAGAGGCTGTTCTTTGACTTCTACAAGCATAGATGTCAAACGAGAAAATAATATGGAAGCTGCAGATCTTGGCCATTCCTCGTCTACTATAACTACTAGAAAGAGAGAGAGATCCCCTATGAATTGTGGGATTGGTTACATGAACTATTACAGTTTTGCTCAAACTGCCTCATCTGTTGCAGAGGAGTTGATGCCTAAATCATCGGACAAAATCAATGAAAACACTATTATGACAGAGGAGGATATAATTGCAACACAGATGAAGGCCATTGTGAAGAAATCTACCAAGTTTGGTTGGGCAAATACTCAGAATCTAGACGTGGATGCAAGGAAAGAGAAGTGTGGGTGGTGCTTTTCCTGTAGAGTTCCAACTGATGACAGAGATTGCTTGTTTAACATGTATTTAGGAACTGTCTGGGAAGGTTCTAAAAGCAATGTGGTAGGGCTTCAATCGAAAAAGAATAGGAAAAGCCATCTTATGGATGTCATCTGTCATATTCTTTCTGTTGAAGATCGTCTGCATGGGCTTTTGTCGGGTCCATGGCTGAATCCACATTTTACCAAGTACTGGCAAAAAAGTATTCTTAAGGCATCTGATGTGGGGTCTGTTAAACATTTATTGCTCACAGTGAGTATTCTTTGCTTCCTCTCTATTTTAACTTGATTATGATTCTTTTGGGGTACAACTCAAAATTAGCTGGGCTTGTCATTTTGGGGTTCACTTTGACCCAATATTCATTTTGTTCAAATTGAAACGTAGTGCTGGACTTTCTAACTTAATTTTAAAGCTTTCTTCTTGCTTCACTTTCTAAATGCGTATGCTTTGCGGTGTGGTCTGCTGTTTTCTTTGGGAGTTTATTTTAGAGAGGGGGGGGGGGGGGGGGGGGGGGGGGACATGTTAATGGTTCTTATTATATAAAAGTATGTAAATAATAACAGATTTGCTTTCGTTGGGTCTTTAGTCCTTGGCTTAGGTGGCAAAGGGAGAGGGGTGGGGTGGGGTGCAGTGACAGATTTCCCTCTCTGTTACTTGGGTGGAGTTAATCACTCCTTGGTTTGAAGTGGCCCAAATTGCACCCCAAATGCATCTTCTGACTTCTTATAATTAGCTATCTTTGTAATTAATTCTCTGAAACTTTTGGGGTAATTTTTGTTGTTATGGAATGTCCACAGTTGGAGTCAAATTTGCGTCCTCTTGCACTCTCAACTGAGTGGTCAAGACATGTGGATTCTGTTACTACTGTGGGTTCAGCTGCACATGTTGTCATTAGTTCATCACGGGCATCCTCAAAACATGGTATTAACCGGAAAAGGGTTAGGTCTTCAGAACCTGAGTCGAATCCTTCTTCAAATGCTGCTGGTGGATTGGGTATATTATGGTGGAGAGGTGGTAGGCTTTCTCGTGAAGTGTTTAATTGGAAGGTTGTTCCTCACTCCTTGGCATCAAAGGCGGCCAGACAAGGTCTGCATATTGTCTTCTCTTTCTTGTTGGAGTCATAGTGTTTACAATTAAGTCAGCTGAATAATTATTCTGAATTTGTTTGAAGTTTAAAATTCTGCAGCTGGGTGTGTAAAGATACCGGGCATATTATATCCTGAGAATTCAGAATATGCAAAGAGAAGCAGATATGTTGCTTGGCGATCTGCTGTTGAGACAGCAACAAGTGTAGAGCAGCTTGCTTTCCAGGTATATCTCCTGGAAATTCCAGTTTCTTTTGGTATCTGATGTTTAGGTGTTGCAATGGCCTTCCTGAATGATTTCTTGCTTTGAAATACTTGTTTTTCTTGGCCAATGAGCTCTAGCTCAATTGGCAACTCCTCCCCTTATTAGTCCTCAGTGGAGGGTGATGTTATGGGTTCAAGACCCACTGGATGTGTAACTTACCAATCAAAGAGGAAATACTTGAGTTCTAGACTTCCATCACTACTGCTGGCAAAATCAGTGCTGTTTTTTAACACATTCACTCGATGAGAGTGATCTCAATTTATATATGTAACTATTTTGTATTTGTGGTAAATATTTAATAATAATATTTTTAGCGTATAAGTTGGCTTTTATTACACGGTGAGTGATATATATATATATATATATATATATAAATAGGCCTTAACCACAGTAATTGCCAGGCCAGGACTTTTTTCATACCTCACTTTTGACACTTATACGTGGTCATGAATTGGATACCTTCTGTAATTCTTGGTCCACTAATTCATGTAAGTTTACAGGTTAGAGAGTTTGATTCAAACATTAAGTGGGATAACATTGAAAACACACTCCCTCTCCCTGCATTGGACAAGGAAACTATTAAATCAATCAGATTGTTCAAGAAAGTTATTATCCGAAGGAAGAGCACTGAAGGGGAAGTGGTAAAATATCTTCTTGATTTTGGCAAGAGAAGAGTTATCCCTGTCATTGTTAAAAGGCATGGGTCCCCTCTGGAAGACTCCTCTAGTGAAAGGAAGAGATATTGGTTGGCTGAATCTTATGTTCCCTTGTATCTCTTGAAAAATTTTGAGGAGAAAAGAATTGCCCGCAAATCTAATGAGATGAAATCTAGGAAACTTCCCGAGGTTGGTAGAGTAACCAATAGACGCCTCCAGAAAAGGGGATTTTCGTATTTGTTTTCCAAGGCAGAAAGATCTGAGTATCATCAGTGTGGGCACTGCAATAAAGATGTCCTGATCAGGTATTAAATATTTCTAATATTTCATGTATTTATCTCTTATACCTATGAATTGCTTGAACTCAATTTCTCTGGTAGGTTGTCCCAAATACTTTAAATTTACTTTATCTGAACCCTAGATTTCAATCACACCTTTCACGTTCACATCAATTGGCCAAAGTATGGTCCTGTAAAATATATATATATATATATATATAAAATACTAAATTGTATAAAAATAAAGATAATACAAGGAACCAAAGCACACAGGCAGTGTGCTAAAGACATCAGCAATAAAAACTACAATGCTTGAAAATTAGTATGCTCCTGTAATTTTGAATGTCTCATGCAGGTTAAATGGCATTAGATGGTATGGGAGAGGGAAATGAGAAGGGTGAAATAGGTTATAGATTGTTCTGGTTAATTTGAGAACTGAATTTTGTGATTAGAATTTTTGCTCAAGAATTCTTATGTTCTTAGTCTCTCATTGTTTGAGGCTAAAATATGCTAAGATTTTCTTGCCTGTTAAGCATTTTCTCAGTTCCATTTTAATTTTTCATCTTACTGACTTCATTTCTTCATATGATGAATTTATTTATTTTTAATATTGGCAGGGAAGCTGTGAGCTGCCAGCATTGTAAAGGTGAGTTTTTGAATTTTTGTACTACGACCTTTTCCTTTTGTAACTAATATGTTATTTTGTGGTTTTGTGTACAATTTAACGAGAGTTTATTTATGTTTTTTTTTTAATTTTAAAAAAAATTTTAATTTCTTCCATTATTTTTGTGATGGATTGTGCTTAACTGTATTGGGATTTGGAAGATATGGATATGTTTTTGCCCTAAATATTCTTTGTACTGGATTAGATTTTTTTTTCTTTTCAATTTTTACTTGTCTCTTGCATAATGTGTGTTGCAATAGCATAAATTATTGTTCTAGTGTGTAGTTGTTAGTTTATAGCCGAGGTCAGGAACTGTATCAAATGGGCACAAGAAATGTAGCGAATTTAACCTTTTTTAGTTTGGCACTATACATCAAAGTCACTAATACAGTGTGGCACTGGTTATGTTGTATCCTGGTTGGCTTTGATAAGCTAAGATGATTCTTGAAGAAAATTTCTGTGGAACTATAGAATTTCTTTATTAAATAGCTGCTGTTGACTAAAAAGCAAGAGGTAAACTCTGAGGTTGTACCATAAAAGATTGTTAATTTAGTTTCCCTTTAATTATTTACTTTAGACACTTAGGTGGCATAGATAGTTGATAAGTACTGTCTGTTGAGATGATTTTATTTGTTTGTTGTAAAAGGTGTATACCACTGTTAAAATGTGACTATATGAGGTAAGTCAAGGAGAGACCTGAAGTGGGAGTGGAAAAGTGAAAGGACAACTATATATTAAGCTGTGACATTTATTCAATATGATGAAATTGTATATATAATGATTACTAAAATTATGGGGCAATGTTTTGTCATTAGCTGCTGACCCGTAGAAGCTTGAGAAGAGGTTTTTGATACTAGTACACTCAACCTGTTTTCAAAATAATAATTGGAAATGCCTAACCATTCTGATAACATATTTCTTCGGGTTTGATAACCTACCCTACATGTTTTTTGCAAAATCCAATTCTTTAATTGTTGACATGGTTTTGAATGAAAGTTTCATTGTTACTTTATGATTTGTGTATGCCATAATGAAATCATCCCGTTATGTTCCCAGATTATTTAATTACACATTAGAAATAAAGAGTGTATGCCTTCCAGATTATTCATTTTGTGAATAGCCCAATATTTTCCTCCATCTTGCTTAGGCTCCTGAATGATGTCACTAGTGGAATCCATTTAATCCTAAGCTTTACTGATTTGGTCAACAGTTTTGCTCCTGTTAGTGGTATTAACATTCTTTTTAAAGCATCTTTATGCAGCTTAACTGCCTCTGCTGCTCTCATTTTAACAAATATATCTGTGTTGCAAACTTTCCCTCATTAATATTGTAGTGTGGTTCATTACAGATAAATTGATAATTTACATAAATAACTTGTGTTTGTCTTCTGTTACCTTTTAATGTGATAGCTTCAAGGTTGATGTATGTCATGGAGTTACTTTTTACATTTTGAGTTTAGTGAGTGACCTGATTATTTTCATATTTCAGGATTTTTTCATAAAAGGCATGTCAGGAAATCTTCTGGGGCCATCACTGCTGAATGTACATACACATGCCACCGATGCCAGAATGGGAAGTCTACCAAGGTTGTTGCAAAAAGAGGGAAAACTGGCACCAAAGGAGGGAAATTACAGACACGAAAGCGTAAAAAAGCCTCCAAAGTTAGCAGGCCAGTGCGACTAAAAAGTAGAAAAAAAGTAACAAAGGTTGTACAAGTACGATCTCAGAATAGTAAAAAAGTTCCAGCTTCTGTACCTCTGCGTCGTTCACCAAGGAAAGCTAAAGGCTTGACATTACAAAATGAAAAACTTGAACAACGCAAGAAAGGGAAAAGGATTAAATCCAAAAAGACGACATCTCAGAAACCAAAAAGAACAGCTTCTTGGCGGAAGAAAAGAACTCATATTTACCATAGTTACTGGCTTAATGGTCTCCGGTTGTCTAGAAAGCCGAATGATGAACGAGTGACTCATTTTAGGGAAAAAAATATTCATTCCTCTTCTGAGAATTTGTCTGTAACTCTTGGTCAGCCCAAATGCCTTATTTGTTGTGAAGCAAGTTGTTCACCTACACTAAATTATATTGCTTGTGAAATTTGTAAAGGTACTTTACTTTTCACAGTTCTTTTTTTCTTCTTGTTTTGGTTAACTCTTTCATTTTTCAGTTGTGTATTTAGTTATTTGATGCTGATGAGGAACAGAATGCATGCTGAAAGATCTTATTCTTTTGCTATTAACCTTTAATAACATAAGATTTTATTGCTCTGTTGAGTTCCTTTTACATAAATTTATCATAACATATTTTTCTTCATGATATTGTGCAGAGTGGTTTCATGAAGATGCTCTTGGACTCACTCCAGAGAACACTGATAAACTTATCGGATTTAGATGCCACATATGTTGCAAAAGAACCCCTCCTGTCTGCCCCCATGTGCTAGAAGTGAGGAGTGATGTGTCCCAGTTGGTTGAGGCCCAAAGTAATGCTGTGGTCGAATGTAATGATGAAGTTTCTAATACCGTCCCACCATTGAGCGAGGTATATTTAAAACAACTTGGCTCTAATACCTGTACAAAGTGTTCATACATTTTTTGTTTTTCAGGAGGACCAGCTATTGGTTTATTAGATTTTCATTTTTATGGAGGATCATATATTTTTTCCTTTTGGGCCCTTTACAAACTGTTGCCTAAAAATCCCAAGGCAGCCACATATCCACCTGGCAGCCAGATCCCCGACTGTGCCTCACTCTGCATGCATGCATGCATTAAAAATTCCACATAGAAATCCACTAATTCTTCACATTCAGTTTTGTTTTTTATACCTCTGAATTAATTGTTGTTCAATGTTTTATTTATATATAGATGAATGAGAGAATTTATTAATAAAAAATCCAAGATACAAGCAAGCAGTTCAAAAAAGCTTCCACAGACAACACCAGCTGCTAACTCAACTGCAAACAAAATCGCTAAAGGCTTCAAGACAAGTATCAAAGAACTTGAAATACCTAGAGCAGCTGCTACCAAGCTGCAGCTAAAACAAGGCACTACACCCTGGATCAACAATAACCTGCTAATTCATATGCGTCCTTGGTAAAGACAGCATTGGATATTCCCCAATTGCAGTGCAGAACTTTTTTACTATAAGCTTCTTTAGTCCCTTGCAAAACACAATCCTAGCTTTGAAATCCAATTTGATCAACTTTAAAATAAGCTCTTAAGGTCTGATGAGGCCATTGTGAACTCATAACGTGTTTCTGCAAATATAAATGTTATGTAGCGGCAGAAAGAGAGAGCTTACAAAGTTTTAACTTTGAAGCTCCCACCTTTGAGATCTCTGGCACACCACTAAATTACCTCACTTCAGCAGTAAACAGGTTGCTCAATGAAACACCAATCCAAAATCTGTAGCCAAATTCTTCGAGAAAAAGAGCAATTGAAAAAAACAAATGATACCTACTATCAATGAAATTTCTGAGGAACACACATAAACCAATACCCTTATAACCCCAATGCACAATTCTGTCATGCGTAGGTAATACCAAACTCCAGCAGGGAACAAAAGTTTTCATAAATCTAATAGCCTCCCAAGCAGGAGCACTAGTAAACCACACTGATTTAGAAAGAAGCTTTGAAGCTTAATCACTAGCCTCCATTTTGAACTGAAACAATTTGCTTTCAATGATTACAAGATCTTCTGTCCTTGCTTTGTTACATTTCCAACAGGCTCCTTGTTTGATAGTAGCCACTTTAGCATGAAAAGAACTAATGTTTTTCTTGTGTGTATCATAAATCACCTTATACCCATACTTGGGATAAAAGGTCCAGCTGAATGCCAGAGGAACACAGGACTACCTTCCCCAATTGACTGCTTGATAAAAGGGATGGTTTCATCCCTTAACTTTAAAAGTTTTCTCCGAGCAAATACTAGGAGTTTTTATATTTTATAGGGCTTGGGAAGTAGAAATTCACGTCTTTAACATGCCTTTTAGATGTTTTCTTTATTGTATGTATTGTACTAGTTGAGTCTTGTGGTAGTCAGCGGTTCATAGATGCTGCTTGATGCTGACGAAATAAACCATCTCATCTTTAACAGTGAGTTTTGATTTAAAGAAAAAGGAGAGAGAGAGGAGGGGGGGGGGGGTGGTAATTTTTTAATAATTGTCTAAAAATTCTCTTCTAGAACCAGAAGCAATTAGATTTTTTTTTTTAATATATTTTATGGGATATTAATAAATACTTATATTGTTTTATGCAATTAATGTTTCTGATTTGATTAAAAAAAAAAAAGTTTCTGATTTGATAATCTGTTTGCAGATTGCTTGCAATTGAATTCTCTTGGTATGCAGTGGGGAATACCTCTACATATTTGGACTCAGTTTCATTTTTTCTTTTGTAAAGAGGGATGCTTGTTATTTATTGAGATATCCATTGGATGAAAACAGTGAAGTAATGGATAATTATGAGCGGGTTTCAAAAGATTCAACTGCAGATAGCTAGAGGGAGTTTCAGACGATTCAACTGCAGATAGCTAGAGATCTTCAACTAAGAACTCTTTGTTCTAGGAAAAGAAACATTGAATATGCTAGCGGGCAAAGCAGTGTAACCAAGCAGAAGGTTGCGGGGCAGCAAAGCAGTGCATTGAAAACCATTACAACTGGGGAAGTGAATCTGCTTTAGAAAGGAAGGAGAGGTACATAGTTCACGCCTTGAAAAAGTTATTATTCTGCTCAAGAAATAGAGACATTATAATATTTACAAGCAAGTTTGTTTTAGGCATGTCATTTGATGCTAAAGAGTTTCTGTTCCAATCCATTGATACACCAGAAAGGTTATAAAATAATAATATAATAACAATGAAAATAATAATAACAATAAAGGCTGTTTATGTTTATTGTACAGAATCCAGTGATGCAGTGTTTTACTATAAATTTCATAAGAAAAAACATCTTTAGAAATGTGCACCTCCCGCCTTCATGAGAATGGGTTCTTGGTTGAGGTTATGGGCTAAAGTCCCATGGAGTGTGAGTTGCTTGCCCATCAAAATATGTGTTTATGTGCTTTTTGTTTTGTGACATCTTAAGGTTCTGTGCGCCTTCACCCTCATTAGAGTGGGCTGTTGGGTTCAAGTCCTATGGGGGTGTGTGAGTTTCATACTCATAAAATATTTATGTTTTTAGGTGGTTTCTGTTTTGTGGCATATGGCCTCTAAATTTTGTGATTTTCTATGGTTACTTATACAGACTATTTAGCTAGTGACATCACATTTAGCCAGATTATCATCTACAAAAATTCCCCCGTGCCCTTGGAAATATATGTAAAAGGTATTTTTTGTAAATTAAGTGACATCAGATTTAGCCCAGATTATCATCTCCAAAAATCACCCTGTGCTCTTGAAAATCTATGTGAAAGGTATCTTTTGTACCTGATCCCAAGATTACATTCTATTTTCTTGATATTTCTCCTTTACCTTTTTTTATATTTTATTTTTAAAATTTTGTATTTCGGGATTTTCATTTTGGGGTTATATCTTAGAAAGTATTGGTATTTGTTGTGTTGCAGGTCGTTTTAAATGTGGAAATACCATCTTTGATACTACAAATCTACTGGGTTCTGCTTTTTATAGACATACATAAGATATTCAAATTTTATCTTTGCAGGTTTTCAGTGATCTTCAGAAAAGAGCTATCAATGATATTAAGTCAAAGAAGGCGTAAAGGCTGGGTGCCACCACCGGATGCTGGGTATCCTGTTCGGCCCTAGGTTATTCCTGATGGGTATTGTCCAACATTGTTAGATTCAAATCCTAGAACATTTTAACATTCTTTATCTTGTTAGGAGGGGTTTTGGTAAATACTGACTTGGAAGAGTGACTTGGTTTAGTTTTAGTTGAAATTTGAGGCTAACAATTGATTGGAAAAAAAAAAAAAAAAAACAATTAAAGGTAAAGATAGAATTAGTTCATTTAAGGATGTTAGATATTTCTGATCAATTACTGGATATTCTTTTTCTTACCCAGCAACATCAATCATCATAGTGCTTCAGTTTAGAAGCTTTAGATTATTCTCAGAAAATGAATACCTGTCTTCCAAGCATGTTAAAAAAATCTTCATTTTTGGACTAGAACGTGAGGATGGTAGTTGAAATTTTAGTAATGCCTTTTCTTTTTTAAATGGTTTTAATATTATTGTACAGGTCTAACAGAGGGAGAGAGAGCACAATTTTCTCTTATAAATTCCTTGTTGATAAAATGTCATTCAAAGCTATTCGTGTCAACCCGGGTTACATTGAGGTCTGATGTGTAGGTATGATGTTGAAAATGGAGGTGGGCTTGTTGGATAATGGTTATCAAGAATTTCATCGTCACGAAGGAACAGAAAGTAAAAGGAACTAAAACAATCTATTTAATGACTACTATGTAATGATCTCATATGAATATGGTGGTAAATTATTGATTTTTTACCCATTTGTTTTCTTTTTATTTTTTTGGTATCCGGTAAATGAATTATTGATTTTTTAACCATTTGTTTTCAAATCATGGGGCAAAGTTCTCCCAACCGAGTTTTATACCCATTTGTTTTCAAATCATGGGTTTTGCATGGAATTACTCCGTATCACCAATGATCCGTCAGTAATGAGCATGGGAACTTCGAATAAAATCTAGAAGAGAAATGGATCTTTCATATACTCCCAGCGGGATTCACTGATTGTAAATCCTGGGGTGCGAGTATACCCCCAAAAATCACTAGTGTTTTTCTTCTTTGGGAATAATTTTGCATGGAGTTGATGGGGTCGAAGTTAAATAGAGATTTATCAAGATTTTATTTGCGGAACATGCCCTTAAAAATGAAAGAGTGTATTGCTATAATGTACTAATTATTAATTCAAACTAGATATATTTTTTCAAATGTAGAGGTTCAATGAAAATAAATAAATAAATAATAAATAAATGATGTATCCCAATTACAGAAATAACAGCAAATTTAAAATCATTTGATTATTAATTGTAAGTTTATGATCTTTAAAACATGTCATTCCAAATGACCTCACATGGAGGACATCCAAAACCATAAAAATTTTGTGTATTCAACGATTGCATATATTTAAATCTTCTGGAGTTTGCAGTTTACTCTGAAGCTTAATGAATGGTTTGGTTGGATTTTGTTACTTTATCAATATTTATTTAAATAATAAATATTAATCACCACTATTGTTATATACATTTAATATATAATAGCATGGTAAAATTTAAACTATTGGTTCAATTAAAAATTATTAGGATTTCAATAACACATTAACATTTAGAATTGTCCAATTTCACACTTGAACCCAACAAAAACGCCTTATCCAAAGTCATCCAAATCGAAAACCACTCAATTCGAGAGTAGTGTGGCAATCAATGTCGAGCGCAGTTCATCTGAAATGATTAACATCAATCTCAGTGGTGGTTCTCCCCTATAAAAAAACACAACTCCAACCAACAAGCCATTCCTTGCTATCGTCATCCTTCTTGGGTATGTCACTGCTTTTCAATGTTTAAATCTTTTCCATATCAAATGAAGATCTTCGCCACGTGCCACCATTGATGGTGAGGACGACAACTTCAACCAATCCAAATGTCAAAATTTATGGGCTTTCTAGTCAACGACCTGTGTTTAGCCGGTCAATATCGGGTCTATGTTTCTAAGTCCAAATATTGAGGTGGCAAGCAATCCGACCAAACCCGACCCGCATACACCTGAAAATGAGTCCACACGCAGTTAACAGCGCGTGCATACAGAGTAGAAGTGGGCATCCAAAGAAATCAGAACAACGTATAACAGACTGAATTCAGAAAGAGTAACGGATAAGAAAGGAGCTCAGCTCATCATCTCTCACTCTCACTCTCACTCTCTGTTTCTCTCTCTGTATTTGTCAAATTTCCAATGGCATTAAGGGTCTCAAGCTCAGCTCCTACTACATATATTTCTCAGCTTCAATCTTCTTCTTCTTCTTCTTCTTCTTCTTCTAGAGTAGTTGTCTCATTCAGTTTCAAATCACACCCTCTTCTTCTCTTTCCTCGCTCCTTTGCTTCTTCTTCTTCTTCTTTTTCTTTGAGCCCAATTAGACGGCTTCGGAGTCCTCGGTCTCGCGTTGTGCGTGCAGAAGCAGCTGTTGATTCTGGCAATGGTGCTGTACTCACTGCTGATATGCCCGATTCCAATACTCCTACTCCTTCTGGAAGGGTCTACTTTCCCCTTGCTGCTGTTGTTGGCCAAGTACTGACCTTTTTCATCTCTCTATGCCTGTGCCTTTTGAAAATGGTGTTTTGGGTTTGTTAGTTTTGTGTTTTTTTCATGAATTGGTTGATGGGTTTTTTGTAAAGGTTCCGTTTTTGGTCTTTTGTGGTTGAACTGTAAGGTGGGTTTTATTTAGTTTCTCTTTTGGAAATGGCGTTTTTCTTGTTTGTTAGTTTGTTAATGGGTTTGGTTGGATTAGTTAATGGGTTTGACATTTTGTTCTTTTTATGGTACTGAAGGTGGGGTTTAATTTTATGAATTGCTCAGGCCTGAAATTACACACACTCTCTCTGATTTCACCACATGAGAAAACGAAGTGCCACATGGTATTTTGCAAATTATGAAATGCCAAGAGCGCGGATCCATCCAAGGTTCAATGCCCCCTCCCCCAACTATCGAATTATAAAAGAAAAATAAAAAGACATAAACTGGTAATTTTATTACCAAATTCAATTGTAACCATGTGTGCTAAATATCATGTGTGTACATGATATACGTGTATGTTATCAAGAGGCATTTATTTCTATTACTCATTACTAACATTGAAAATGTGAAGCTGAGCTTGATTATAATCATATGCTGCCTATGTGGTTTGGTAACTACTAACTAGTACTATGATTTTAGTGGGAAAAAAAAAAGCATTTTACTTTCAGGTAAATTTAATTCAGCCTTGAATTAGGACGAGAATGTATCTTCATGTGCTTCATTAGCATTTGCGGTGATGAGATTATGATTTTAAGTGAAAAAACATAATTACGAGGCATTTAGGACTAAGGCTTTGTAGTTGTTCTTGTTGCATGATGCCTTCAATGTAATCCAACTGTAAATTATATCGGTGCTAAGATGGTAATATGTGTAAAAGGTTAAAAAAATGATGATATAACATTAGTTGAGAAATGTTAAAGGATAGGATTCGTGCTTAAATTGAAGATGTGGCCTTTACCTGGTGAGGAGGGGCTAACGCAGATTATTTTGTGCACTGTAAAATACTTCTGTACAGGTATGGGATATGTCAGCATATGTCTTAGAAATTTCCAAGTCATTTCTGTTTGGGAATTACTTGGCTAGGTACTTCTGTACAGGTTTTCTTAATCAGTTAAACTGTGATCCAAAAAAAAAAAAAAAACTATTGTGGGTTAGTTACATTGTTTTTTTACTTTTGTGAAATTTATTATCTTTACAGGATGCTATAAAAACTGCTCTTTTGCTTGGAGCTACTGACCGTGAGATTGGAGGCATTGCTATATCTGGAAGGCGAGGAACAGCTAAGACAGTAATGGCGCGTGGGTTACATGCAATTTTGCCTCCAATTGATGTAGTTGTTGGTTCAATAGCAAATGCAGATCCAGCCTGCCCGGAAGAGTAAGGTTACACATTTGGTAGCCTTCCCCATTTAGCTACGAAGTTTTGTAGTGACTTTATTATCAAGACAAATGGAAGGGTAGTTTTATAAAATATGTGCACTTTTGAGGTCATATTTTAGTTGAGAAGCAAGTGAAAGTTGTAAAGAGAGTCGTGGCATTAAGAGAAGATGTTGAAATGCTATTATTCTTCAGGTTAAACATATTTAAATATGAACATTTGGAAGTTATTTTAGGAAATATCCCCTCATGTTTGTTTTTTTTAGAATTCTTAGATAGCTTAAACTTCAAAAAGTAACTCTCAGGACCGGTTTAGGACACATATTATACCTTTGTTCGTTTATTTTCTGAATAAAATTATTTGACTTATTAAAAAAAATAATGTTTTGACCTAATAAGTTTCTTGTGTTTATTTTCTTCAATATGATGTGATGATGGTAATGAAAATTTATTCCTTTCAGAATAGTGACTATTGAAATATTTTGAAGGTGGGAAGATGGCCTAAGTGAACATGTGGAATATGATTCTGCTGGTAATGTTAAGACTCAAATAGTCAGATCTCCTTTTGTTCAGGTACTTTTCATGAGAGAAGGCATGCATATTTAGATTATATTCATTGGCTAATCACCTTGAATAATTCGTGACACAGATTCCACTTGGAGTTACAGAAGACAGACTCATTGGATCTGTTGATGTTGAGGAATCTGTGAAAACAGGATCAACTATTTTCCAGCCAGGCCTTCTTGCTGAAGCTCATAGAGGCGTTCTATATGTTGACGAAATAAATCTGCTGGATGAGGGTATTAGTAATTTGCTACTTAATGTATTAACTGAAGGAGTTAATATCGTGGAAAGAGAGGGAATCAGCTTTAGGCACCCATGCAAGCCACTCCTTATTGCTACTTACAATCCAGAAGAGGGTGCTGTACGTGAGCACTTGCTAGATCGTATTGCAATTAATTTGAGGTACAAACCTTGTAATTTGCTTATTGAACAAGTTAGCTATCCTTGATTCTCTTTCTGTTTCTACTAATGATACACTTCTTCTGCAGTGCAGATCTTCCAATGAGTTTTGAAGATCGTGTTGCAGCTGTTGGAATAGCAACACAATTTCAGGAGCATAGTAATGAAGTGTTCAAAATGGTTGAGGAAGAAACAGACTTGGCAAAAACTCAGGCAAGTATGCAATAAAATAAATCAGAGAACAGGGATCACAAGAACACGGTGCTTTGTTGTGGGAAGGAAAAGCAAAAATAGTACAGATTCAAGAACAATTATCTTATATTTTATCATTACTTATTAATGTTGGCAGGATGATAAACTCTTGTTTGGTATTACTTAGACATTAAAAAAAGGATAGTTAAATGGCTTTGATGTCTCTCTTTTTTGATTGGACTTGGACATTGGCAGTTCAAGGAGAAGGTTTTTCTCACATATAATAAAGAAATTTTTTAACTTTATTTTCTGATAACCATGGTTCTTAGTTTACTTGAACAATTTGATGACTGATGTAATTATGTTAATGTTCATAATGCATTTACCCATAATTTTTGTAGGAATATAATTTAATTTCAAAGCTTTCTATTATCCTGATGTTTATTAGATGCTTTCTTTATTGTTGTTATGGAATATATAATGTTGACAGTTTATAGGTTAGTTCTTTTATTAAACAACAAATTGATTTATGTACTTATTTACACATTGCAG
This sequence comes from Castanopsis chinensis, assembly GCA_032878915.1. Lineage (NCBI taxonomy): Eukaryota > Viridiplantae > Streptophyta > Magnoliopsida > Fagales > Fagaceae > Castanopsis > Castanopsis chinensis. The sequence goes on along the minus strand of JAVQMG010000125.1, from coordinate 16,442,624 downwards.
ATTATTTTGGCACGAGAGTATCTGAAGGATGTTACTATCAGCAGAGAACAATTGAAGTACATTGTAATGGAAGCCCTTCGAGGTGGTTGCCAGGTTCTGACTGTAAAATCCTTTCTCAATTTTTGTAAATTTTTCATGGTTTGTATTCACTTCCTTTGACAAAATAAAAATAAGTCAAGCCCAAATGTCACTCTTGCATCCTAATCAATTTGAGCTGCTAATAGACTTGAAGACTTGCATTCAGGATCATCCATAATGGGAGGAAGCTGGTTTTACTAAGCTCTATGACAAATACCCAATTAAATTCAATGATGCCTGAATTCAAGCTGATTTTCTTCTTTTTTGTAGCACCCTTTGGGCTCATAGTGCTGCCATTAGTCTTTTGGTGACAACGGTAGCACTAGTATTGTCTTTGCATAAATAGCAGAGTAGATCCATACTGCACATTATCCCAAAATCTCACTACTAAGTACTAACAATCAATCAACTCTTCTAAAAGGACCGACTCTAACGATTTTCTATTGTTGTTTGGCTTTTCATAGTGCAATCTAGAGGAAATTGTGAGCATTTTTTCCTATACTAGGGGGTATTCCATGGTGTGCAGTGTTCAGGATTAGATGTTGTAAGGAGGGACTGATGACAGGGGATTTCATGTACCAATGGATGTTGTGGGAGACATGGATCATCTGCCTTTTGAGTTAAAAGTTTTGTAAAACATTGGCATTGGTTTTAGTTAAAGGTGTCGCGGTGATTAAAAATAAATAAACATATATATATATATATAGAAAAACGTTTTTTTTTAATGAAAAGTTTCCACTTGAGCTAGAGCTCATTGGCAAACATTTAGAAAAATACGTCTCAACATTCAAGGGTGCTGATTATAATGGTTACAACAAAACATAATACCATTGTTTAGAAAGCTCATTTTTACCTCTTCTTAATCATGATACCATTGTGCATGTGCATGTGTAGATGTATATGTATATATGGATGTGCATGAATATGAGCTTTTGCATACTGAACTGATTCTGTAATCTGGACCACAATTACATATCTATTAAATGGGTGTTATTTCATTACAGGGACACAGAGCTGAGCTATATGCTGCCCGTGTTGCAAAATGCTTAGCTGCGCTAGAGGGACGAGAAAAAGTCAATGTCGATGACCTGAAAAAAGCTGTTAAGTATTCTTCTGAAAACATAACAAACATGATTTTCTATCTTAAGTCATGTGCATGCACCAGTGGCTAGCTGGAAGACTTTAAAACTATCTCTAATGAAGACAACAATTTCTTTTAGGAATTATCCATATACTGGGGCTACATCGGTAGTCTTACTACGACCCAATCACTGGTTTTTCATTCAAAATTATAACCAGCTTCAGTGGTGATTTGGGAATTAAAAAAAAGATTAATAAATTATAATTTCTAAGATTTTGTACTACACAAAAAACATGGGAAAAAAGGGCTAGTGTGAATTCTGGAGATCTGTGGAAGATAGATAATAGCTTTAGTGTTGTTGCTAATCTACTAGTTAGTTTGCTGAAATGGGCAAAACAATAACAATAACAATTATTTACAACAAATGGAAATCATATGTTGCATATCGTTATCGTCATTTGAACGTAAAACACTCAAACCTGAGCTTTAAATACTTGTGAGACCCATATTACAATCTGGGCATGTCAGTGTCAACCTTTGTTTCCCTTGCAATTCTTTATGCATAGTATTTTACCCTAGACTGCTGTTAATGGTAGATGAATTTATCTCTGTTCTTTGTAGAATAGCTGTGTCTTCCTCTGGTCATTTTGTTACATCTACAGAATGAAGAAAAAGAAAAATGATAGGGCATAAGGAATAATACAGTTGAAATCCTATTTTGAGACTGGTTAACGAGGGCCTAAAGCATTTCCCTTGGATCATTTGCATTAAAGTAAACTGCATAACAGTTTCCATTTTTCATATCTGCATCATAGTAACATGCACAAACTTTCTTTTCTAATAATTATCTAACACAGGTAGAATTGGTCATTCTTCCTCGTTCAATCATCAATGAGAATCCACCAGAACAGCAAAATCAGCAGCCTCCACCCCCACCACCCCCTCCACAAAATCAAGAATCTGAGCAGGAGCAGAGTGAGGAGGACGAAGAAGAGGTTTATTAAATCAAAAATTAGGGTTTTCTTCTTCTTTTTTTGGCTGATTATTGCTAAGTTAACTTTATCACACTCCTAAATTCAATCTCTTTCCCTTTGTCTTGTATTCCAAAATTGTTGAAAGTGAAGTATAGGTTTCTTTTTAACATGAAGCTCTTTCTAAGCAGGATGAAAATGATGAAGAGAATGAACAGGAACAGGAGCAAATACCTGAAGAGTTTATCTTTGATGCAGAAGGGGGTTTAGTGGATGAGAAACTTCTCTTCTTTGCACAACAAGCACAGAGACGCCGGGGGAAGGCTGGGAGAGCAAAGAATGTCATATTTTCCGAGGATAGAGGCCGATATATAAAGCCAATGCTCCCAAAGGTGGGCACTCCCCCGCACACTTTTTTTTTTGTTGACAGGGACATAACATCTGCTCTTTGCTTTTCATGCCATTTTCAACCCATTCTCGTTTTGTGTGTTTAAAATTTCAAAAATAAGCGTTCAATTTTCAGTCCTTTGTAGAGTCCCAAAAATCTTGAATTGTGTTTTTCAATGAAATTTTCCTCTACTCATCCATCTGTTCTTAACAAGCTTCTTATTCTTTAACAGGGCCCTGTAAAGAGATTAGCTGTTGATGCAACCCTTAGAGCAGCTGCACCATATCAGAAGTTGCGTAGGGAGAAGAACACTCAAATAAATAGGAAAGTTTTTGTGGAGAAAACTGATATGAGGGCAAAGAGAATGGCACGAAAAGCAGGAGCATTGGTAGTAAAACTGTAGTCTTGTGTCATTTGTTTGTCCTTCAATTTTTTGAAAGCATTGAAACTGTTTTGTATCACTTTTGATATTATTATATCATACTGAAAGAGCCCGGTTCAATTTCAGAATATTGGACCTTCTTTACAGATAGTCTCAACTATTGATGATGATTGATTTAAAATTTTCTACTGTGAGCACTCATAATCTTTTTATGTGTTGAATTAAAAAAAAAAAATTTATGGCAGGTTATATTTTTGGTTGATGCAAGTGGAAGCATGGCTCTGAATCGAATGCAGAATGCAAAAGGTGCAGCACTTAAGCTACTTGCAGAAAGTTATACAAGCAGGGATCAGGTGACTTGAAACGGGAAACAAAATTTATGAACTTTCATGGTTGCATAAATTAAAGGCTTCTCATTTGTTTTTTTTTTTTAAAGTAAATTTTCTGTACACTTAAACCTAGATTTTTTTTATGACTCTAATTTCTTCATAAGATTTTCCTTATTTGGTAAAGGGATGAACAGAGTTTAAACTATGAAATAATTGACATGTAAATACTGCATAGGAGTCCCTTCTTCTTTTTTCTAAAAAATTTAAACCCAAACATAAAGTTATAAAGAAAAGGAAACTGTAAAGTTGTGATTGCTTTGCACTAATAATAAATTACTTTAAAGAATTTGTAAATCAGTGATCAGCTACTAGCAAGCATAGAAATAATTATTTGCTTAATTCTAAAAGTGTTTGCTTATTATAAAGTTTTCTCATGAGAAGGTTCTCAGTATATATCATTCAAGAGTGGGATCCCAAAGTATAGAACAGTGCTTATAAGTTGTGGCATCAATTAGTTGAAGTTGGTCTCTGTTGGTTATGGTGATAACTGGCATCACCGATGTTTGTTGTCTCCAAAGGACTTGATTGGTATTGGTTTAGGGAGTCACCAAAATATGGGCACACTTATCCCAAGTATATAATGTCAGACTAAAGGATCTATCAATAGGTAATGTTGCTCCAGTACCCATCCAAAGGGCTACTGAGGTACCAATTGAAAAGATGGTTGTTGCTAAAAAGCAGGGAGACTTTGGAGTAGGTATGGCAATGTAGACCATTGTGTGAAAATTGAAAACTAGGTGGGTACATTCTTCACTTGGTAGAAACTCAAGAACAACACAAAACAGTCACAGGTAGTGAGTGGCACCATCATAGATTATTGTATGCCTTCAACTGTGGGAGCTAAAGTGGATGCGGAGAGCAATGAGTTGAGGGTTTAGCAATGGCTCAAGGGGTGTTTGAGTGATTTGGTGTTCGGGGTTGTGTTGCAAGAGAGTGAGAGAGAGAATGATAGTCCTCTTGTGACAACTTCCTGTGGGTACAGGCCAAAAAGCTAGGTTTATAAATCTTGTGTTATTGCACAAGGCACTAGGATGTCAAATTGAGAGTGCCTTCACACACAACAAAATATGATGTGAGGCTTCTACTGTTTTACAACAACATTGAACTAAAGGGAAATTGGTTAGGATGGTGATTTCAGTTCATTGACATCACTCATGCAGAAAATAAAATTAAAAGGAAACAAGAGTGAAGCAAAATAACATTCTAGTCAAATAGTGGGCTCTTGCATATATGCATCATAGCATATATGAAAGTCATGGAAAGCAGTATAGTGAATGATAGAATATTTAATGGGACAAGATGGGGAAGTAATTTTGAATATTTTGAATGGTCAAAGCCAGGGATACAACATAACATCCCATTTTACATACCATTTTATTATAAACATATTATAACGACAGCTGTGTATACCATGACTACCGTAAGTCCCTTTTCCAGAGTAATCATTACTGTTAGGACATATGTAGTTCAAGTTTGTGAACATATGTTGCTATTTTATTTAATTGGCTTATCTTTAGACAAAACGCACTTTACTTGTAATTGGGTAGATTTAGGATGTGTTTAACACTTCAAGAAACAGTGTTTCAAGATTCAGTGTTGAAGCCATCAAAGTCTGTCCAAGAAACAAGTAAGGAAGTGCAAGTTACTAAAGCTCGACACCTACCTCGACACATGCATCTATCGAGCTTTAAGAAGCTGTTTTGCCCCGAGCCTCGACAGCTGCTCGACAGATCCTCGACATCTCTATCTGTCGAGAATTAAAGAAAACAGATTTTCAGTTCTGTTTCAAGTCCAGTCCGTGAATGTGTCTTTGGGATTTCTTTTCTCCTAACCCTAGACATATAAAAGGATTGTTTTAAGGGCCATAAAAGATGATGCAAGTTGCACAATCATTGAGAACTTCTTGTTCATGCAATTTGTGATCTGAAAGACAAAGTTCGTGCCCTAGTTCATCTCTGATGAATTGAAGAACTTTGTAGCCAACAACTCTCTCTCTCTAGTTGGTGTTTGAAGTCGCGTATTAGGATCCGCGCATCTAGTTAGTCACGTACTTGGGAGCCGTGCATTGAAAAGGAGAAACTGTCACTACAAAGCAAGTCCAATTGGGTATTGGGGTAAGGGTTCAACTGTAGGTTGGTAAGGTACTTGGGATTCCTTGCTTGTAATCGTTTGCTGTGATAATAGTGGAGTTTTGGGAGTGGAGTTTTGGGAGTGGTGACCTTAAATCACCCGGTGGGGTTTTTGCCGTCAGGTTTTCCCCATTCGTAAACAAATCACCGTGTCATTTATTTTCCGCTGCATAACTTAGTTTTGGTGATTTGTTTGTGCTGCCACGTGATATTGTATGTTAATTTGATTAATTAATAACTGGGTTAATTAATTAATCTAATTTATCACAAGGGGTCAACGCATTTGTGGCCTGTCAATTACAGAATGGAAATATAAATATATTGTTGAAGCCAACTATTTCATCTAAAATTTATTTATGTACTTAAGCATTCAGCTAATTAGCAAACCATAAAAAGATACATAATAAGATTCTTTGAATTTCTATGATATTAACCTTTATGATGTATCAACTTATGATTTTAAATAGGTGTCTATCATCCCTTTCCGTGGAGATTCTGCTGAAGTTCTCCTGCCTCCTTCTAGATCAATTGCAATGGCAAGGAAACGTCTTGAGAGACTTCCATGTGGGGGAGGTTCTCCCCTGGCTCATGGTCTTTCCATGGTACGTGAATTTGGTAAAATCTTTTTGACTGAAGGCATCTTGAAAAAACTTTTCAATCTTGTTCCTCTTTTTAACCCATAATGGTAAATTCTAGTTAGGCATCTCTGTAGTGGAAATCAGGAAACTTGTTTCTTGAATATTGTGAATGACTTCCACCCTTGTCTGCTACCATTTTTGTCCTTGTAATTCCAAATTGACCGACATGTCTCTGTTCTCTATCACACAACTCTATTTACATATTTCTACTCTCTCTATCTCTAATTTATGGCAAAAGAACCTCCAATCCTAAGTTCTCACTTAATTTTATGATTGGCTTCTTGACTTTTTGCACAGTATAATTCCCAATTCCCTAATCTCTCCCAGTAATTAGAGCTATGGTTTCTAAATGTTGACTGACCTTTCGTTTGCCTTAATTTTGATTAGGCCATCAGGGTTGGGCTGAATGCAGAGAAGAGTGGTGATGTTGGCCGCATAATGATTGTTGCAATAACTGATGGTAGAGCCAATATATCACTGAAAAGATCCACTGACCCTGAAGCTGCTGCAGCTACCGATGCCCCAAGACCATCATCACAAGAGTTGAAGGTAAATTTTTTGATACTTTAATTTGACACATCGCATTAGTAATGACAGTGTTGGACCTGCTAGTAGATGGCTTACTTGGAAGGTTGTTTTGGTCAAAATTCATATCATTGTCTGATAATGGTCCATCTATTCTGAGATTGCATAAAACTTGTGTAGAGAATATTTGATTATCCAAAAGAATAGGCTGATATCAAATGTCCCATGCTTCCGCAATAACCTTATCATTCTAATTATTTATCAAGTAAATCTTGCATGTGAAACCCATTAACTTTTCAATGGTTCATTTGCAAATCTCGAGTAGAATAGGTAAGGTGCTTACAAATTTTGCATTGTTGAATCTAAGAATTTTGTGATGAATTTGGCCTAAGTGGTAACGATTATCTCTATGTGCTCAATAAAGGATGAGATTCTGGAAGTGGCTGGGAAAATATACAAAGCAGGGATGTCACTTCTTGTCATTGACACAGAAAACAAGTTTGTTTCAACTGGTTTTGCCAAGGAAATTGCAAGAGTCGCTCAAGGTTGGTTTACTTGAAAACTCATTGTTCTTCATTCTGTGAAGTCTAACATAAACTCATTCAAAATCCTGGTTCTGCAGGAAAATATTATTACTTGCCAAATGCTTCAGATGCCGTTATCTCAGCTGCAACCAAGGAAGCATTATCAGCGGTAAAAAGCTCATGAACCATTAAAAAGTGTGTTACTTTGGCCTCTGAATTCTGACAAAATTTAACTGATTTATTTTACTACCAAACATTTTTTTCTTATTTGTCCTTATAATGGTGTAATCTATCCCACATGTACCAGTGAATGTCATTACAAAGCAAAATAAAATCTTTCTTATTGTTCCTTTTTTTATGTTAAATTCCAAATGTTATTCGTCCAAGCACTGACCCAAAAGGAAGAGGTCCTGTTAGAGCAATCTATTAAAGCTTTGCCATTCTGAGTGATAGGGGCAGCTTTGCTAAAAGTGTAATGTCGTGCCATTTCTAGTGAAGAATTTAGAAGTGGGGTTAAATCCTGATTTCAATTCTTTTGAAGCAAAATCTTTACCATTTACATATAGAATCATATAGGAGCATCATCAGGTGTGTGTGTTGGGCTGTGTGAGTTTATATACTGCTCCGCAGAACTAAGTGTTGCATGCACTTTTGGTTTTGGCACGTAGTATTAAGCAAATATATATATATATATATATATATATTTATAGAGGAGCATCATTCAAAAGCTTACTTACCATAAGGCTCACATTCTTACATTGATTAGAATTCTAACCAAAATGTTAATATCAGATTGCCTCATAGATTAGACATGCTTTTGTCTTATAATGCGTTCATTTGATATTCACTTTCATGGGGGAGAAATGCCCGACCATTGACATAGTTAACAGTAATGCAAATATGACATGGTATGGTTTTGAATATAATTTGAAGAGAAAAATGGCACTTTAAGTGAAAGTGATAAACAAATACTTCTTTCTATTGGCTACATGCAAGAAGTCACAGTGCTAGTTCAAGTTATCGGTGATAATGAATCCCACAAGAGGCTTGAGTTGTTACATGATTCCGACTTTGGCAGATCTACTACTACTGTGAGCAAATGCTATTAACCTAAGTGAACTGTAGTCTGTGGAAGACATTCACTGAATCTCTATCTCTCTCTCTCTCTCTCTCTCTCCCACACACAAGTGGCAACAAGTTTGGGATTTTGCTAGAACACCTCCAACAGCGTATCTAAAGCCAAAATTCTCTCTATTTAAGAGAGTAAACTGTTAAAATGCAAGTCCAACAATCTATCTAAAATAGAGAATTTAATAAAAAAAGAAAAAGAAATAGTATTTAAATAGGATAGCGTCTGTTGGAAAATGTATTTAAAAAATTAGGTAGACAAATTTTTTTTTTTAAGAAAAAAAAACTTTTACTCTCCAACTTAAGTGAGAAAATGCCTACATTGTTGAAAATACTAAGTGAATTGTTGTTTTCTGCACCACAAACATAGCAATTACGTTTAAAAATGAAGTGCATGGGAGATGATTGAAATGTGAGGGCTATATTCAAACAATTGCGAGCGAGAAAAATAAGAACTTAAGAGGGTGTTTGGATTGGGTGGAACTGAGTGATATAATCCAGTTTTATCACCCATAATCCAAAACATGTGGCCCCCACACACAAAAAAAGTTGTTTGGAAAGTTTTTTTTAGTATTGTTTCCATTACTCAAAACTTAAAAAATTGAGTTTGAGTGGTGAAAAAGAGAACAAATTTTTTGAGCTTTCAAAACTTCAAACTTGAGTTACAATGGCATTGTGGTTATATTGGTGAATTTGTGGGACCCATTTGCAAAGACTTGTTGAGGTAGACCCACTACCTTTGATATTACTGTTGGCCTTTAACTTTTCTTTTCTTTTTTTCATTTTATTTCTTGACATTTTAGAGTGTTTTTTCCTTTCAATGTTGAGCTAGAAGAAACTTTAAAATTGTATAAGTTAAAAAACCGACAGTGTCATAAGCCGTAACACGTAAGAGTTTTCTATTACTAAGTTACCTCTTCTCTTCTCTTCACATGGTTTATTTGAAAATAATAATAAAAAGAAGAGAGAGAGAGAGAGAGAGAGAGAGAGAGAGAGAGAGAGAGGAAACATGCTCAATTCCAACGGGGCACATCAGGCTAGCTAAATTAATGGATCCGGGTAAAAAATAAATCCGAATTCAGGCAAGTATGGATCCGGGTGCCGGATCAAACTGTCTTGTTGTTTAGTTTAAGCCAACCTGACCAGTTGGAATTCGAACTTGAAAAAGCGCTCTCTTCTCTTTGCTCACCCAAACTGAAACTCAAACCTCTCTCTCTCTCGCTCTCTCTCTCCGCTTTTGAAAGCACATTTTCCCGCGCTTTCTCGACTCACAGTCACACAAACGCAGAGGCACTCTTTTCTACGACGAAGGTTTGTTCACTCACTCAACTCAGCTTCTGATTTCTAGGGTTTTCTTTCTTCCCATTTCGAGAATTCGCCTCAATTTTCCCGGCACCCTAACATGTCTTACGGTTTTAAATTGCAAATGTGTATGAAATTTTTTTTGTTTGCTTCCTACACGTTCAGATACTAAAGATTGCTTTTTTATTTTATATTATTTTTACCTAAATTCTGTAGTTCTTATTTTGCTTTATTAATTTTTTTGCAGATGGAAGCTCTGTATTCGAAGCTCTACGATAAGTACACTAAACTCAAGGTTAATGTGAAAAATGTGTTTTTTTTTTTTTTTTTAATTTTTATTTTATATTTCAATGATGCTATGTTTGGTCACTCAGAAAATTTTGCGATTACGGCAAAGAATACTAGTTCTTGATAAAGAAAATGACAAACTTGTTTAGTTGGGTGTTGATATTGTTCCTTTTCTTTTTCTTCATATATATGTTTTTTTTTTCCGCAGAAGAGAAAATGGTCTGAGTTGGATAAGCTAAATAAAGATCAAGAAGTGAAATTTGTGACTTATGTGAATGGTATGTATTTTTTTTTTTTTTGGGTTCCGATTTTAAAGAACTGTTTTTTCTTTATAATTTTTTATTCTTGTTTCAAATTAACTCACCTTAGTTGTGTTTCTTGTAACGAAAATTTGAAAAACTTGCTGACCCAACTTGGGTCCTATGCTTATGCATGCAAAGATCCATGTTTGTAAGGTTTTTCCGGAACATTGTATGTGGCCACTCTGTCATCTGTGCCAATTGGTTTGTGAAATGGTAAAATAAAATTTTATGAGCTGTCTTTAGATGCCAATTACTTTGCTTTTCTACTCTTATTTTGGTTAAAACTTGAAGTTCCAACTACCTTTGAATTGCCCTCCTTAATTGACATGGTTGTTCGAAGTTGTGTCTCTACTCTCTAGCAGTGTGGTTCTTTAGCTCGATTAATTTGATGAGTCTTAGGACAAAAATATGCATGGATTCTTTGTTCTCTTCTCACTTAGAGGTTTTTATTGAATAGAATATTTTGCTGCTGACTTGATGTAAAAGAACCCTATAATGTGTGGTTTTTCTTTTGCTTATGCATTGAGAGCCCTGTTAATCTTAATTGAAGTTAGTAATATGTGTCATCAATTGGACTGCACTCTACTGCTATTAACATAATTATAATTATCACTCAAGCTTTAAGCTTATTATACTTCATCATTTATTTTCTCACTTTTTGCAGCTGCAGAGGAGCTGATACAACACCTGAAAAACGAAAATGACCAGTTGCGTGCTCAGGTTGATGACTTGAGAAGTGAAGTGTCTTCGATTAGGTATGCATTCCTACTTTCCACTAACCTTTTGCTTTACTTCATGTATTTCCCTCCCTCATATAAAGCACCATTTATTCAACTTTTGGTGGAGCCTAAATGATGCAGGAAAAAGCTTAAATGGGTTTTGATACCAATTTTGATGTAGGATTTTTAGGTATTCGGCACTAAATTAGATTCTTGATGAGACCTTGAATGTGTTGATGGCTGTTTAGTATTAAAATAATGAATTGAACATGACATAAAGAAAGCTAAAACACTAGGCAATCACACCCTCAAAGCTTATATAAGCTGCTGGAATTTTATTGAAATCAATCTCTCTATTAATCTTCTTGACTACAATGAATCCTTTATATAGGCTATTGCTAAATCCTTTCTTAGAAGGACTAGGACCCCTAAATAGGCTATTCCTAGAAAGACTAGGATTACTAATAATAAAGAAAAGCAATTAAGAACTTCTAGACCAAATAGAAAATAGCTCTTAAACAAAAAATAAGACTCACGGGTCTTTTTAGTACAGCTAAGGACTGCCCCTTCCAGAAAATCTAGAAAATACTGAATTGCCCTATTCCAGTAAACTTAATTAAAACTGAACCAGCAACTATTCAAGTTAAAGAACTTAAAACTAAGACTCAATAATAACTAAACTAACCATGAAAGGTGCCAAGAAAGCGCCACATCAAAACCAGACCATAAATCTTGAATCTTTTGGTATTTATTATTGTTTATCAAATTCTTTCTTCTTCACATTATTAAATAACTGTAAAATTGGAACCATGATAGTTCTTCATTAACACATGAAGAATATTTTTGGGCAATGGGCTGCTATAAAGAAGACATATTACAGCATTTAAACTATTAGCAGTTGCACAAGTCAAAACCATATGACATTCTAATTTATACATAATACATACATTTTATTTTGCACTCACAATCATGGTCTTCTCGTATTCAATTTCAAATATATCTTGCATGCCTAATAATAACAGTCTGAGACATATGTCACATCATGTTTTCAGGTCCGCCAAAGATGATCAATTTACTGAATTCCAAAATCGTTTAATGGAAGAGAGCCAGAAGAGTAAGGCATATAGATTTGGTTTTTCGGTGCTACTTGTAACTCTTATACTAGCTCCCAGTTTGGTGTGTTAGCATCTAGATCATGGATTTAGTATTTTTCATCTTAGACAAACCTAAATGAGTATAATAGGAATTTCTCCTTTGCTTCTTTGGAAAACTAGCATAGATAGATATTAAGTTTTGTCTGGGTATTCATCCATTAAGGTTATAATTGACTGGTTTGAGAACATGCATTAAGGTTATACTTGCTTACTAGTTTGATGTGTTAGCATCTTAGCATCCGCATTATGGAGTTTCTTAGTATTGTTTCAGCTTAGACAAATCTAGATGAGTTTAATAGGAATTTCTCCCTTGTTTGACCTATAAAAAAAAGGAATTCTCCCTTGTTTCATTTTTGTTGTCTGGGTAGTGATGCATTAAGGTTATAATTGACTGGTTTTGAGAACATGGTAAGCCCTGCAATTATAGTGAATATATGGTCTAGGGCAGACAGGAAACACGATGTCAATTTCACTTTATGTGGTACAACCCAAATACTTGTGCCAAGTTTGGTGCAAGAGGAAAAAGATTAACTATGGTAAATTGGAGATGAGTTTTCAGAGGATCATCTGTTGCACATGATATTGTGGGCAGCCTAGATGATCGGCATTATTAGATAAGTACTAGGAAACAATTAATTTGTTGATTCGAATGATTCATAAGTAAAAATATGGAATAATTTTTTTTTTTAAACAATGCAAAGATGGTTTTTATTGTGTGCCATGTGGAACATTTGCATTCAAATTCATGTGGAGATGCGACTTGATTCTAGATATTTGGTTTACCATCAGCTTTAAATGAACCAGCTAGGCTGGTTCTTGTATTCTGAACCTAGAACTAGATTGAAAGCTAGAAGGAGCTGAACTAGACCACCTGGATAAATGCAGGCGTGTGAGGTCTCTTTCAGATTGATTGATGGAAAACATTTACTCCTAATTTATTTTGATATGGCTAATGACGGAAAGTTAGTTAATTATAGTAAATGAAAGATAAATAACTCAATATGGACACTAGTTTAGTAGTGCTCATGATGAGTGCCCAGATTTTCAGAAAAGTCAGACCCACACCCATTTTCTATGCCTTCGCATGGACCCCTGAACTTTCTCATTTGAATTTATAGTATAGTTTTCATTGTTACTTTAATAACTAAATTGTTGTGTGGTTGTTCCTGTAATTGCAAGCATAGTTTTGATAATTAAACCAATTAACTCATGGGGTTGGGCTGGCTTGTGTTTCTAGTTGAACCGAACCAAGTTGTAGTTCAAACTTTTTTTAAGTGCAAAGAGATCATATTGTTTAATAAAAATTGGTGCAACTTAGTTTTGAAAGCTGTAGTCATATCATCTATATTGATTGGAGTTTCATCATGCTTCTCTTGTTAGAAAAGTTATGACAAATATGTTTGTATGTATGGTGTTTTTTCATCCCTACTTAGTTTAGATCTTCTATTGGCACTTCACCAAAATTAAGCTGGTTAATGTATTTGATATTGTTGACATAAGTGCTACTTTGATGTGACTACATTTAAAGGACTTGAAAAGATGAAAAAAAGACTTTGTTCGCCTTTGAAATCTTGGTGTTTTCTCATGCTATGTGAATCTTCTATTGATTTTTGGAAGGAAAAAGTTATCCTCCAAAACAATTTGGAGGAATTTCCTCTGTATGTAATAGTTCACAAGACCATCCACATGTATTTTAATCACATGACTTGTTAAAATATTTAAACACGTCACATCACTATTAAATAAGTCATGTGATTAAAAAGTATTCATGGATGCTCATTTGAGTTGCCACATATTGATTTGGAGGGACTTTCAAAAAACAAGTTTGTTGTTGTCAACTGTAATAGTTGGTAATAATGGTAATTCTAGTGTTTAAGCATGGGTGTATCTATTGCATACTTCCTGTGTACTTGGGCCACATTTCTCTTTAGCTCAATAAAACTTATTAGTTATAATTTAAAAAAAAAGGTGTCTTTACATGACCAATCAATTCCTTTTTTTTGTTCAATCAATTTCTGAACATCATTGAGAGGATGAATATATCGCAGATAAAGCTCTTTCTGAAGAAGTAGAGAAGTTAACTGCACTAAAACTAGAGGGAAATTTTGGCAGTTCAAGGGGTGGCAGAAATGACAATGGACGTCTGAATACACCTAGAGTTACAAGATCAGTGGCCAACAGCCCATACAGAGTAATGACCAGAAGACGTAGCAGGCTTTTTAGTTCTGAGAGTCAAGATGATGCCATGCAAGTGCAACAAGAATCAGAGAAAAATGTATTAACAGAAACTGTGCCCAGTGGTGCTCTTTTAAATGATCAGCAGGTATAAAAGTTAATCCCACATGTGTTGAGCAGGAACTATTAGTTTTATGCTTTTCTTCTGACCAGTTTTTTGTAATCATCCAGCCGGAATGCTGTAGAAGAACTGCTAACACATCAGGTTGGTGTTGGAAATTAAATATCTGATATTTTACTTGGCATATTTTTGGTTTATTTTGTGTTATAGTGTTTCTTAGGTGGTGGAATGAATGAAAGGGGCTCAGCTAACTGCTTGTTTCAAGCTTTTGTTGAGTACTTGGTGGGCATGAAACTATCTGCTGTTACTCAAACTGAGGGAATGTCTATTTCAGCCCTGCACCAATCAAGTGGTAAGCCATCAATCTGGAATAATAGTTTTAATTCCTTGACACGTACACATATTTCTTTTTATTTCTTGTTTCTTTGATGTTAATATGAAGCAACTAGCTAACATATTTTAACTGAATGTTTGGCCATTCATTTTATAATACCCATATTCTGAGATTCAAGAAGTTCCCTGTTAAATAGATGTTGTGGTGGGAGTATTATTTTGTTTCATAAGGATGTGTAAGAGGTCCTCCATCTTGATTTGATGAATTGTTGTTGCCTGGGCACCAAAAGAGTGGTGACAGACAAAGAGCCAAAATTTCTGGATATAGGTAAAACATGCTCCATATATTCAATGAAATTGTAGCATAAACGCTTTTATCTGGAAGCATTCCAAGACATGATAAAGCGTTTGACAGAGTGGACTAAAAATACATTTAAAAAAATAAGTTTTTGACTTTGTAAAGCATATCAGTCACTTTTGCCATTGATCTATGGACAAAATGATGTCTTTGGATACCATATCAGCCATTCCTCGAATGTATAATACTAAAAAAAAAAAAAAAACTGCTAGTGTTTGGCACACATTTTGACTAACGATAATCAAGGATGCTTGCATTACATATATAGGGGTTCAAAATAGATTGGTTGTATTGAAAGTATCTTATTGTACCTGTGTCCAATTAGACCTCAGAAAAAGCTTGTTTGATTGTCTAATTAAGCCTCTGGTATATTGCTTAACTGGAATTCTTAGCAGAACTAAGTTTTGGCTGCAAGCATCTTATGGATCAAATACTGCATGTTGATCACTACTTTCTAATCTTGATCATAACAGGGTACTCATTCAGTCTTACATGGGTAGACAAAGCTGCTGGAGAGGAAGCAGAACTGTTGTACCGTGTCTCATCATTGGGGACATTTGAGAGAGTAGCACCAGAATGGATGAGAGAGGTCATTCTCTTCAGCACAAGCATGTGTCCTATATTCTTTGAAAGGGTATCCCGTGTTATCAGACTGCACCACTAATGGTCCTCATCTTAGTTTAGATTGTTTTTGACAATCTGAAGTACTGCAAGTATTTGTAAATCAACACCTGTGGCAATGGACTTGCGATGGGCTAGTCTAATTATCTTCTTGCTGTAGATTAGGTAGTGGTATGGTAGATTTTCTCATAGATTAGGGAACTAAGCACCTTCAATAGAACTTTGTGATCTTCTATGTAAATTCAATGATTCATAGATATATTGATTGACTGTATGAATTTCTAGAGATAAACAAATCTCAGAATGTATTTGATGTACAACTTGCTTATATATAAGCAGTGGTTATCTTTAAAACTCAGAGGTGGTTTATGATATTCTAATGATGATTTGTATTGAAATTAAAATATTGAGGATTTGTGCAAGTTCCTTTATTTTGTTGGTTAGAATATATAACAGTTCTTCTGTATATTGTGGCGAGTGGGCTCCGATGTATGTTCCAAGCTATAGCAATGAGTTTAGACTCACCACTGCAGTGGTATTTGAGCCAGTCTATCTATGTTGATTATCACTGTGCAAGTTTTTTATGGTATCTGAGCAACCGGTGGATCTGAAGTGCATACAGTATGTTGAACATTTTAGGTTGTGTTTGGATAGTATATTTTTTGTCAACTTATTTACTATTCAGCTTATTTTTGTTACTATTTATGACTTTATTACACTTTTTAGTACTATTTATTGGTTATACTGTATTATTTCAGCTAACTTATAGTGTTATCTACAATATTTACATCAAAAAATTTTTAGTTTCAGCAAAATAAGCGGATTTTAAATAGACATTTATTAGTGTCAGTTTGTCAAAGATTATTTTTGCCAACTTATTTTACTATTCAACTTATTTTTACTACTATTTATAGGTTTTACTGTACTATTTCAGTTAATTTATACTTTTATCTACAGTACTTTCAGTAAAAAGTTTTCAGTTTCAGCAAAAAGTTTTCAGTTTCAGCAAAATAAGTAAATCTTAAACGGATCCTTAGTTATCTTAGCTTCTTCTCGAGGATCAATATATTTAAATTAATAGCTTCTCAATTGTATTTGCCTCAATGTATGTGCGTTTGGCTATAGCTTAAAAAGCTAGCTTAATTTACTATTCAGCTTATTTTTGCTACTATTCATGAATTTCGTTGCACTTTTTAGTACAATTTATGAGTTTCACTGTCCTATTTTAGTTAACTTTTATCTTTATCTATAGTATTTTGATCAGAAAGTTTTCAGAGGCATGTCTCCACAAAATTTCGTGTAATCTATATGAGGTGAAATACAAACAGGTAATCAATAAACTTAAGATGTATGTCATGAAACATAAGAGAAGCCTTCACATCAACATGGGGCCCATTTATAGCCCATGTATAAAGAAGCCCAATCTCTCTACAACTTGTAATAAGCCCATGAGCACTACTCTATAGTCTATATCGTGAGTTACAACGCACAGAATCCCAATCTCTCCATTCTCTGTATTCTATCTCTATCTCTACCTACTCTTCTTCTATTCCTATCGACATATTTTCACTCTCTATATTTCTCAGTCCCGCTCTTCCATTGTTAAACCCTATAAGCCCCTTCCCTTCCATCCAACGACGTCGTTCCATTCACACGCTTTCACACAGACACAGAGACAGAGGGAGGAACCACAATGAATCCCTCTACTCTCACAACCTCTTCTTCTTCTTCTTCCACTTTCCTCAGCCCTCTCTCTCTCCCTATCCAAACCTCTAATAACCTCAACAGACGACGCCGTTTCCGTGTATCAGTCCCTCGCAACTCTTCCTCCGACCAATCCTCGCCTTCCACGTCATCGCCTCCTCCTCCGGCGGGCAATACAGTCTTCGTCGGAGGCAAAAGAGAGCTCACCGGGATTCAGCCTTTGGTGGCCTGCCTCTCGCCGCCTGTCAGGTTAGCTTCCTCCGCCTTGTTAATCGGCGCCGCCATCGCCGCCGGCTACGGCTTGGGTTCTCGCTTCGGTAAGGCTCAGGGTAATGTCGCCACTGCCGGCGGAGCTGCCGCCCTCGGCGCCGCTGCTGCTGCCGCCGCGTATGCCGTGAGTGCGGCTGTGCCGGACGTTGCTGCCGCTGATTTGCATAATTACGTGGCGGGATGTGACGATCCTAAGGTTGTCAACAAGGACGATATTGAGAGGATTGCCAAGAAGTAAGTTCAATTTTTTTTTTCCTTCACACTCATTCATTCCCTTGTAATTTGATTGATAGCTAGTATGTGTATATATATATATATATATATATATATATATGTGGCCTAAGTAAATTACAATTTTGGAGACGAGTTTGTTTTGCTGTAAATTACAATTCCCATAAAACGATCAGTTCTAATTGGTTTTGACTAACATGTAATAAAAATCAAATTAATATAATGATGAGGATTTGAAAATGGAAATGGAAAATTATGGGATTTCAAAAGCTTACTTTGCAACGTTAGAAAGAGTCAACAGAAAGTCAAAGCCTTCCATATATATATATATATATTAATTTATTGGTTGATGAGCTTTGATATATAGTCTGTGATGAAATTCTGATTTGAGTTTCATGGGGCTTGGTGTGTCATGTGTGGCATGTTGGAGATCATTTTTTTTTTATGTTTTTATTAGAAGGAACTACTATTTCCATATTGTATATGACTCTTTTTGCATCTGGGTATTGCTCAAGAATGCATTCTGAGCTACAATTTATCTTCCTCCTTGGGTTGAACATGGAGCCTTTTTTTTTCGAGTGTACTTTTTGCGCTGTGTACAACCAAGTGTAGCTGCAAATTTGTTGTTATGGTCTGCTACACTTCCTGAAAGAGGGGGGTTGTACCATTTGGGGGTTGTGAGAGTGACTTATGATCAAGTCTCAATTTTGTTTTAATTCTAAGAGCCTACATTTTATTTTTCTGACTTATTTTCTGACTTTCTAATTTAATTTTCAGGTATGGAGTAAGCAAACAAGATGAGGCATTTAATGCAGAGCTTTGTGATATATATTGCCAGTGAGTCAAATGATATGATTTAGTTGTGTACATATGGGGAGTAATGAAATCTATTACAAATTTTATGTGGGGATTATTTGTATCGGAGATGTGCTATGATATGAATTCAGTGTAGTCAAAGGCGAGCCGGGCGCTCGCCTAGGCGCCCGGGCGAGGCGAGGCTCCACTAAGGCGCCTCAAAGGCTCTAAGGCGAGGCGCCTTTAGTGAGGCGCTCGCTTTTAGAGCCTAGGCGAGCAAGGCGACTGCCTTAAGCCATGAAAAAGGCGCTAAGGCGAGAGCCTCAAGTTTTTTTTTTTAATTTAAATTTTTTTTATAGAAGTTTGTTGTGAAACCTATTTTTAGACTATTAACTTCAAAATGCATGTTATAAAACCTATTGTTGGTTAAATTAATTTACAAATTTGTTTTGAAAGACTTATTGTTATATAGAAGCTTATTGTAAAATGTATTGTTAGAACTAACTAATAGAGCTTAAACCATGTTAATCCTATTTTGAAATAATTTGATAGACGTAATTTCTTCATGCTACACATATAAAAACACTTCATTATAGTACATATGATTGAAGTTCTATATGTAAAATAAATATATTAAGAATTTGGCGCCTCACTTTACTCGGGCTAGCGCCTTTTTGTCGCCTCATGCCTCGGGCGATACAAGGCCTTGGCGCCTTAAGTTCGCCTTTCACCTTTGACTACCTTGTATGAATTTGGTATAAGATTCGAAACTGTGTAATTCAACTATTATGTTTGAATTTCTTGGTAATGTTCTCTATCAATTTGTCATTCAGGTTCGTGTCTTCTGTCCTTCCTCCAGGAAGTGAGGAACTTAAAGGTGATGAGGCTGACACAATAATTAACTTTAAAAAGGCTTTGGGCATCGATGATCCAGATGCAGCTGCCATGCATATGGAGGTATTTCTTTTGTGCATTCTCTGTAGTTATGCTCTCAAAAAGTTTGAGAATGCTTAAATGGTGAAATAAATTTCAAATCATAATGAAATAATTTTTTTGGCTTACAGATTGGTAGGCGACTCTTTAGGCAAAGGCTTGAAACTGGAGATCGTGACGGTGATGTAGAGCAGCGTCGGGTAGGTCATATGTGCTATTATTGTTAATTATTATCTATTAATCTCAAGGACTTAAGTTGAAGATATGGAGCTTGACCATTATTCGCATGTCTCCAGTGCAGGCATTTCAGAAGCTCATTTATGTTTCAACTCTTGTGTTTGGAGAAGCATCGTCTTTCCTTTTACCTTGGAAGCGTGTCTTCAAGGTCACTGATTCCCAGGTAATTAGTCATTGATCTTTAGCTCTAGTTTGATAGCTAGGAACTTGTGATCTTGGTCTCTATTGGGTTTTTTTTGGGCTAAGGAATACAAGCACCCAATGGGTTTTTGGTTCAAGGCAGCGTCAATTCTCCATCCCATTATTATAGGAGGGAATTCCATTTGAGCTATGTTTCGTTGGCAATCTTGGTCTCTTTTTTGACATATACTTCAATCATGGTGCTGTGCATTCTGCAATGTGAATTTTTTCTTCCATCACAGTTTATCAAATGTTGACACTGATCAAATTTCTTTTGTTTCTCATAGTCTGTTGCATTTTATTATAAAAATTTTCTGTCATTAATTTACTAAGTGGGCAACAATAATCTTTTCTGTCAGGTTGAGATTGCTATCCGTGATAATGCCCAGCGATTGTATGCTTCTAAGCTAAAATCAGTTGGCCAAGGTAAATATATCATGCACTAAGGTCTTTGTCAGCGACTAGTGAAAAATTTTGCATCATATCGAAGAAACTTCGTGCTAAGCAAGATTGAAAACACTGCAGTTTATAAAGTAGTGTGCTTAACTTTTGTCTCTAATAGGGCATATGGTTTGTTAGATATCAACAGCGTGTTGTGATTAAATTTGCATTGAGTGCTTAATTTATAATTTTAGCAGTGGATGATAGGGATCTAATCATATTTGATATAGGTCCACTTTCTTGAACACAAATAATACTCTTGGTTGATTACTTTCTTTTCTAATGCTAGAATATTTTTTTATGTAGTTATTTGGTTTAATACATGCATACAGTTGAATATTTTGGTGAATGATCTCATTATGAATTTCTCTACTCGCAATCCAGTAATGGTCATTTATTTTTTGGCTGAATAACAATCCAGTAATTGTCATACTCATATGTTGCTTTTAGATATTGACATGGAGCAGCTTGTTAGCCTTAGAGAAACACAACGTTTATATCGACTTTCTGATGAGGTACTGTCCTTCTCAACTCTTTTGATTTAATAGAAGTAACTGGTTCGAAATTGTTCTATATGTGATATATTCTATTCATTGCAGCTTGCCGTGGACTTGTTTAAGGAACATGCAAGAAGGCTGGTGGAAAAAAACGTTTCATCAGCGCTCAAAATACTCAAGTCCAGGACAAGATCAGTGTATGGTCACTGCTACTTGATATAAATGCAGTTATAGATGTTTTCGTGTGTCACAAACTCAGACACATATCATATATAAGTACATTATGTTTGGCAGGATACTCTTCTATGTAATCTAGTCGTAGAAAATTATCCTTCAATCATGTGTATCACTCCTTTATACACCTGAATGTTGGGTCTTATTCCCCTATATTTGTTTTTGATAAATAATCTCTTCTTTTTCCTCTTTCAATGCTTTTGCTTCTGTACATGCTTTTTGTTCTAAATATTTTTGTCATGGAAAATTCTTTGTTCTGTATATTTGAGTCTTGTTGGAAGTTTTGATTCGTTATTAGTTTGTGATGTGTATCACTTGCATAATCTAACAAAAAATAGGGTTTCCAGCAAGGTTGTCAAAGAAGCTGTGGAAGAGCTTGACAAGATACTAGCTTTCAATAGTTTACTTATCTCATTGAAGAACCATCCAGATGCAGATCGCTTTGCCCTTGGGCTTGGCCCGGTTTCTTTACTAGGTAGGTATCCTAACTGAACCTTTTGTTTTGATGTTTACCAAAGCCGCTCAAAGCTGAGTGTTGGACATTCCAAATCCATGAGCTGGTATTAATTTGTATCTTTGGCTTAGGTGGAGACTTTGATCCTGACAGAATGATAGATGACTTGAAGTTGCTTTATAGAGCTTATGTTTCAGATTCTTTGTCTAGCGGTCGCATAGAAGAAAATAAGGTGAACAAATGAGAAAATTTTGCTAAAAGAGAACATCTTCTGTTTTTAAGCTGAGTGTGCACTTTAACCTTCCTCTTAATATTATAATTTTAATCGCACCTAAACCTGTCCACGGAAAATCTTCTATAATTATATGGTATTGGAAATTTGATAGATACTAATTGTGTTGTATAAGAAAAGTCATAGGTGGTGCTTTCAATTGATCTTTCTATTGTTGCTAACAGCTACGGTGTTGATCCCCTGTCATTTGGTAATGGAGAGTCATCTCCAATCCTCTAGGTTAATAACTAAGATTGTGATGCAGGACAATACCAAAACAAAGCTTAGGAATTAGCACCTAACATTAGCTAGAATTAAAACCAAACCATTGGGAAATTTCAATGGAATTTTTATAGATTAAAAAATTGCAAACTGTCTTCATAGAAGTATATAGCAAGCTTATATCAACTACACAACGTATTTCCATTTCTGATTGTCTTCTTACTGTTTGTATGATTGTATCTCTTCTTGAGTTACTTGTATTTGTTTTAAGCACAAAAGTATTCACCATTGTGAACACGGTATACCCTTACACAATAAAACTTTGATTACCTAAAGAAAAAAAAACTGACTTAACCCTAATTCTATTGACTTAGGAAAGCTCAATTATTGAACTACAAAAATTACCTGGACTCTTGATAATGTTTTTTTTTTTTTTTTTTGGGATAATTCAATAGTTGGGGGAGGGGGTATTTGAATCTTGAATATCTCTGTTGTAAACACCAAGAGGTGCCAATTGAGCTATAAGGCTCTTGGCTTGACTCCTGGAAATGAAATATAATACTATAATCTTAGTTAACTAATAGGACCTAAAATAATTTGTAATTGACCTATAAAATTAAATAAAACTCTATTAAAATAAAATTGTCTTTGTGCTTCTGACATCAGACTGCATATGAAGTTGCACTTTATATGACAATTGATATTTTTTTTTATCTCATTTTAACATTGTCTTTATCATTATTTGTAAGTCTGAAAAACTTGATAAATAGTAAAATGCTTTTAAAACACCAAGCAATGGATGACTGAATCTCATTGCTTGGTGTTGGCAAGATGATTTTCCTTTATAAGGTAAATAATTAAATATTTCTCATCACTTGTATCAATCATACTTGTGTTTTTGTGGTTTTCTAGCGCTTGGTTGCTCTTGCTCAGCTTTGTTCTTATGTTTAAAACTCTTTTTTTTTTTTTTCTTCTTCTTTTTAAATTCTACACAATCCTCCTGTAATAAATACATATGTATGTTTTTGATGTAGCTTGCTGCATTAAATCAATTGAGGAATATATTTGGTTTGGGCAAACGAGAAGCAGAAACCATTACACTAGATGTTACCTCAAAGGTATATCGTAAGCGGCTTGCACAGGCTGTCACTGGTGGTGATTTAGAAATGGCAGATAGCAAAGCAGCCTTCCTTCAAAATCTCTGTGATGACTTGCACTTTGATCCACAAAAGGCCAGTGAGATTCATGAAGGTAATATATATTGTAATCCTGGTCTTGTTTACATTCTTGCGTTTCAAAAAATATATATTTTTTGTGTAAAAGTGTCATTTAAGTTCTGCAATATGTATTCATTCAAACTTGATCATGTTGCTAAAATGTCTTGCTGCTTGTTAGTGGAATATGTATAATAATTTATTTTGGAATCAGTATCTGACATGTCCTTTTTTTCTTAAGAAATATACCGACAAAAACTTCAGCAATGCGTAAATGATGGAGAGCTGGATGAGGATGAAGTGTCTGCCTTGCTAAGGTTACGTGTCATGCTTTGTGTACCTCAGCAGACTGTTGAAGCTGCCCACTCAGATATCTGTGGCAGTTTGTTTGAAAAGGTAACTATTCTCTCCAAGGTAGTCAAAGGCGAGAGGCGACCTTAAGGCGCCAAGGCCTTGTATCGCCGGAGGCAACAAAAAGGCGCTAGCCTGAGTAAAGCGAGGCGCCAAATTCTTAATATATTTATTATACATATAGAACTTAAATCTTATGTACCTAGTGTATTATAATATTATAATGAAGTGTTTTTCAATGTGTAGCATGAAGAAATTAGGTCTATCAAATTATTTCAATATAGGATTAACATGGTTTAGGCTCTATTAGTTAGTTCTAACAATACATTTTACAATAAGCTTCTATATAACAATAAGTCTTACAAAACAAATTTGTAAATTAACCTAACTAACAATAGGTTTTATAATATGCCTTTTGAAATTAATAGTCAAAAATAGGTTTCACAACAAACTTCTATAAAAAAAATTTAAAATAAAATAAAAATTAAAAAAAAAAAAAAAACTTGAGGCTCTCGCCTTAGCGCCGTTTTCATGGCTTAAGGCGGTTGCCTTGCTCGCCTAGGCTCTAAAGGCGAGCGCCTCACTAAAGGCACCTTGCTATAGAGCCTTTGAGGTGCCTTAGTGGCGCCTCGCCTCACCTGGGCGCCTAGGTGAGCGCCCGGCTCTCCTTTGACTACACTGGTTCTCTCTCTCTTTTTGGTTACCATTGTCTTCTTTTGTATGTAATATCTGGTTGTCAGAGCATAAGTATATCTTTCCATAGAATTATCATTTTATTTTATTAATTTATGTTCATGATATGTCCAATGGAATCCTTAGTTTTACTCTGTTCTTGGTGCACTTCCATCCCAACCCTTGTACTTCCACTTGAGATTTAGAATTATAAAGGTTGATGGGGAACTGGAAAGGTCCTATGTTTTTATGATGGGACCCTTGTGAGCAGTTCGATATTTTTCACTGAAAAAGTTCCCTTACCAAGAACTTGATACTATGGTGCACTGTTAAGTGGTACTATTAGGCTGTTTGGAGATAGGTGTGGGTAGAGCTTCGTCTTTCCCTTTGCTGGATCAAATTTGTTGGTGTTGTACACACACGCACATTTCTGGTATTAGTATGGTAAGTAGAAAGGCAAAGGGAAGTCTTATGGAGGACTTCAATTGATATGTGGTTCTAAGGGGTGATCAATGTGATGTGTGATGTTTCTGCGGTTGCAACTGTTTCTTGATAGCTATAACAACTGTTTCTTGATAGCTATAACCAGAGATGAATGTTCGGGAAATTATCAAGGGACATTCCACACCAAAGATATACTTAACATTTGCATCAGACATAAGGGATGGAATTTCTTGGTTATATTATCTAGAAATGAAGTTCTTAGATGTTAATTTTGCCATTGGACTGGTTTTTAATAATATTGAAGAAAATTTTACTACAGTTATGGAAGCTTGTTTTTTGGTTTCAATTTTTGTAACTAATTTCTTTGAAGGTCTGTTTATGGCAATATAGTAAAGTTTATAGATGCTTTGCTATGGGAAAAGATTATATAATTCTGTTGTTTGTATGAATCACAAAATGATGGTTGAGATAGTTGATGGTAATATCGTTAACCAATTTGTTAATTTATGCTATTGTATGTATTATTTTCCAGGCTGTGAAGAATGCAATTGCTTCTGGTGTTGATGGTTATGATGCTGACGTCAAGGAATCTGTGCGAAAGGCAGCACATGGCTTAAGGCTGACTAGGGACGTTGCCATGTCTATTGCCAGCAAGGCAGTGAGTATACACTTTAAATGCTTTAAAAGTTGGTGGTGTAAAGATAAAGTTTTGAGTCCAAATTTAACATGTTCCTCCTTTTCTTCAAATCGCTGCTATGAAGGTCCGACAGATTTTCATCAACTACATAAAACGAGCACGGGCTGCTGGGAATCGTACTGAGACTGCGAAAGAACTTAAAAAGATGATAGCTTTCAACACTTTAGTGGTGACTGAATTGGTGGCAGATATAAAAGGGGAGTCATCTGATACCTCATCAGAAGAACCTGTAAAGGAGGAAGCCAAACAAGTTGAAGAAAAACAATTTGAAGAGGATGAGGAATGGGAATCTATTCAGTCACTTAGGAAAATACGACCTGGCAAGGAACTTGCTGCAAAGTTGGGGAAGCCTGGCCAGACAGAAATAACTCTCAAAGATGACCTTCCAGAGAGAGAGAGGACTGACCTTTACAAGACATACTTGCTCTATTGTCTTACTGGTGAAGTGACCAAGATTCCTTTTGGTGCTGAGATAACTACAAAAAAGGATGATTCTGAGTTTGTTCTGCTAAATCAGCTTGGTGGGATCCTGGGCTTGGGTGCTAATGAGATAGTGGAAGTACATAGGAGCCTGGCTGAGCAGGCTTTTAGGCAACAAGCAGAGGTGATTTTAGCTGATGGACAGTTGACAAAAGGCAGAGTAGAGCAGCTTGATGAGTTGCAGAAGCAAGTTGGCTTGCCTCCACAATATGCGCAGAAGATAATAAAGAGCATAACCTCTACAAAAATGGCAGCTGCCATTGAAACGGCTGTAGGTCAAGGAAGGCTTACAATAAAGCAGATAAGAGAACTTAAAGGAGCCGGTGTTGAGTTAGATAGCATGATATCTGAGAGCTTGCGAGAGAACCTCTTCAAAAAAACTGTGGATGACATTTTTTCATCAGGCACTGGAGAGTTTGATGAGGAGGAAGTCTATGAAAAAATCCCATCAGATCTCAGCGTCAATGCTGATAAGGCAAAACGTGTTGTTATTCAGCTTGCTCAAAGTAGATTATCAAACTCTTTGATTCAGGCCGTGTCCCTGCTAAGGCAGAGAAATAAAAAAGGAGTGGTAAGGATTTTTCACAAACTTTTTATTACCATTCATTGTTTATTTTATTTGTTTGGTAAGACATTTCTGTCATCATATTTATCCTTCAATGGTAGTCACATGTACTATAATAGTCTGGTAATGCGTGGGTGGTCAGATATGAAGCCTTCTTTATGCCGTTGCAGGTTTCTTCTCTTAATGACTTATTGGCTTGTGACAAAGCTGTACCTGCCACGCCTGTGTCATGGGAGGTGCCAGAGGAGCTAGCTGATCTTTATACTATATACCTCAAGAGTGAGCCAGCACCAGAGAAACTGTCTCGTCTGCAGTTTCTGTTGGGGATAGATGATTCAACGGCAGCTGCTCTCCAGGAGATGGGGGATAGAAATGGTCCTGTTAGTGTAGAAGAAGAGAATTTTGTATTTTGAGTGTGGAAAGGCACATTCAAGGGGCAATTGGCTCATTTTATCCGCCTGTTTACTTTGACAAAGGGAGAGAATCGTATGTGGTGGTGAAGACAAGAGTTTGACGAAATTTGGGTAGCTAGTTTTCAATGACATCACAATGAAATTCAAGAGCCATAGAATTAGTAATAGAACTATTCTGTTTAGTCTATTTTTGACATACTTTTCTCCAACAAAATATTGAATGTGTTTGAGGTTATTTGTTTTGCTAGAAAACAAAGCTTTACTGAACCAGAAGTCAATAATACAACCATCTAACCCGCAGAGCTTGAACAAGGCCAGAGGGGAAGAAGCATGGGAATAGAACACCACACAAATTAGCAGAATATATTTGAGATTGTTAGCGTGTTTTAGAAATCATTTAAGTGATTTAATCGTTTGGTCTGTGTGTAAACATTGGCTTTATGGCATGTAGGTCCTGCCTATGTTCTTGAAAGACGCTAATGTTCGGAAGATTTGCTAAGTAGTAATCACATGATATGCAATGTGGACACCATTGTGTAGGTTGTGCCATTTGGTACCGGTTCTTTAATCTTTTGCTAAGCATACCCATAAGCATTGGTTCAAGCTTCAAGCTTCAAACCCTAATGTATGGTGGTGTTGGACTCTGCATGGTCACAACTCACAAGAGGTCCTACTTAGATCACGCCAGAATATACTCATGCGTAAACCTTCAGGTAAACTGAATGGATGCTGGTGACAGAAAATATGGCGCTAGTATAAGAGGTTCTATGGGGTCAAGTTAGGTCACCTCAGAATTACCTAGTGTATATTGCTTGCCTTCTAAAAAAAAAAAAAATTTATTGCTGCCTTTAAAATAAAAAGACATTGCCCGTCATTCAACAAAAAGTCTAATGGATTCAAAATGTTATTTCACCCTCATTTTTTTTGTTTTATTTTTAGGAAATACCCTGTTAGTTCCTAAATATTATCTATTGAGCACTTTTAGTCTCTAAATTTTAAAGTGGTTTAGTACCCGTTAGTTTCAGCATTTGAAGGCCAAAAGTTGGGTTTTCAAAAAAGCCAGCCCAAAATGTGTGTTTGGTTAGTATAAAAAGTTGCGTTTTATATTACTAAAGGGAACACGCTTTTCATTTATGGAGGTCATGCGGTCCAAAATGTAAAAGTTGGTGGGCTTTTTTAATAGATCTGTTGGGAAACTTCTGTATTTACGAAATTGCCCTTCAATAAAGGGCAAGGTGTCTTCTGAAGTCAGTTCCCTCACGCTCTCATTCTTCTCATCTCATCTCTCTGCTTTGCGCAAGTTGGGTCCTCACGCCTCTCATCTGTTCTCTCAGCTCCGGCCTCTCTGCTCTGCGCAAGTCAGCTCCGGCCTTTGCGTAAGTCTCTCTTTTCTTTTGTCACCAGTTGAAAATCTTCTTCCTCTTCTTCTTCTTTCTTCATCTTCTTCAATGGGCCTTCCTCTATAATTTTTTTTTTTTAATTTTATTTGTGTAATCTGATCTGAGAAATACATTTTGAAGGTAGAGTTTTGATTAACAAAACACCAAGCAACACCGATTTGCTACCCAAAACCACCAGGTACCATCACTGATCCGATTTTTTTTTTTTTTTACCTATAAAAAAAAAGATTTTCAGATCTTGCATGCTTTGTTCTTCCTAAAGATCTATTTGTTCTCTTGCCGGGTACTGAAAAAAATTTGTGGGTTCATGCTTCGTAATTTTTTTTAAATTTTGTGGATGCTCTGTAACATTGATTCGAAATTTTTATTTTATTTTATTTTGTGGATGCTTTGCTTTAACACTGATTCGAATTTTTTTTTTTTTTTATTTTGTGGATGCTTTGTCTTCAAGTTTTAGTTATGTTATGGGGTATATTTATTTTTATGTTTTCTAGTACTGAGTGGTAGCTTGAGTTATTTGGGTTGGTTTTTGTGGTTTCTGTTGATTATTAGTTATGTGATTTTCTGGGTTTTGAATGCTTTGGTGATTTTCTAGATGAAAACATAGTGTTTAAAAAATTTATGAGCACTGCAAGATTTATATTAAAAGTAATATAAACTTATGTGAAACTAATAGATAAACTTATATTATATTATATATATATATATTATATTCTATTTGTTTGAAGAGAGAAAAATAAGCACAGTCTCAAACCATTTTACTAAACTTATACTCAAGTCCATGTTGTAATTTCAACAATATATTATACTCCATCTGTTCGATGGAAATCATTTTCTAGAAAACTAACTTATGTCTATATAACTGCAATTCTAATAATAAGCCAAGGAAATTAAGGTCCACAGAAGCAGAAGAGTTACTCTTGTAGGTTTGGTAAAGAAACCCAATTTAAATGAAATAGATTGTTATGGTTTGGCATAACTTTAGTCTAGAATTATGGAGGAGATAAGATTGGGTTTCAGACAAAGGTTTTAGTGCGTTCTTCCCACCTTTTATGGCAACAATTTTCTGGTTGTGTTTACTGACTAGTGAGTGTACAAACGGTGCTCTTATGAGTTGTGACATGATGAGATTCCTCTCTAGCCCTTTCTATTTTAATGCTCAGACTAGGCAGCAATTTTATTTATTTATTGTGGATTTATTAGATCATGTTTGTAATTACTTCACTAAATTGGAATATTATGAATTTTATTTTTTGCATTTCTTATGGTTGGTTAACTTTATAGATGGGTAAAAAGACTACTTCCAACCCCGAGGTAAAAAAGGCTAGAGCAGATTGGGATATTAATCCAACGTGAACAACTACTTTTTGTAACCTTTGTGTGGAACAAATTCAAGCTGGGAATAGAACAAAAGGTGCTGGCTTTAGTACCAAAGGTTGGTTCAATTTAGTGACCAAATTTTGTAATGAGACCAGTCAAAACTATGATAAGAACCCATTAAAAAGTAGGTGGGATGTATTAAAAGGTGATTGGAGAGTGTGGGAACAATTGAGGAATCTTGACATAGGTTTAGGTTGGGATGCCGTGAAGGGAACGATTGCTGCACTTGATTGTTGGTGGGACCTGAAGTTGAAGGTGAGTTGAGTATTTTATTAATATGTAGTTAGTTAGAGATAGTTTTTTTTTTTTTTTTTAATATTATTGTTATATGAGTGAAATTACAATTACATTTTGTAGGAATTACCCAAAGCTAAAATTTTTTGAGAGAAAGGTCCACAGAATCTAGAACAACTTGAAATAATGTTTAGGGATGTTGCAGCAACTGGGGTAGCTGCATGGACCCCTTCTTCAAACACATTACCTCTAACAATGCCAGAAGAGGGTGCTGGTGATTCATATGGTAACTCCGAATTTAAGGACAACCAATATGACATGAGTTTAGACATTGATAGTTTGCAGCAAGGACATACTAGTCAATCACATAGTTCAGGACAAAAGCGAACTAGTGAATCAATACCCTCATAGAAGAAAAAGAAGAAGATAGGAGAAGCTGCAATGTTGGACAATCGTATTAGTCAATTAATAACTGTATGTCAGAATAGGTCTGAAGGTACTTCTCGAGAGTCACCAAGTTCAATTGAGAATGTCATGGCGATTGTGAGAGCACTTCCTGGAGTGGAAAATTCGTTTGTGGTTCAAGCTTCCTATATCTTACTAAAAAGGTCACGTAGGGAGATGTTCCTAACTTTCAAGGACCCAGAGTCACAGCTGGAGTGGCTACAAGGAATGATTTATAACCAAAAGAAGTGATCAACCTTATATTGTATTAAATTTAAACTAAGTTAGCTATGTTGTGTTAACTTTAAACGAAGTTATGTGATATTTAGTATTAGCTATGTTGTCTTGGTATGTTCTGAATTGTCTTGATGTTCTGATTATTATGTTAATTTATATTAAAGTAGTATTAGCAATGGTTGACTATTTGTTACTTTGTTGTGTAGTTTACATCAATATGGATGATTATAATGGTACTCATGAGAGTGGCCATTTTATGGAACTATTGATGAATGGGGATTACAAAAATTACTGTGATGATCATGATGGTGGTGATTATAACAATGCTGACAATAATAATGATGGTGATAACAATGATGATGGTGAGAGTAGTGACAGTGATGATGACAGTGACAGTGACAGTGACAGTGACAGTGATCTTGATGATGATGATAGTAATGACGATTCTGATGAGGAGTTTTACCAGCTTGTAGCAGTTACCTGTGAAGCAGTTGTGACATATTTCAATAAGTACATAATAAGACTCTTTGTTATGATTCTGAACAAATAGGGTGGGCTTGGGTGAGACGCTGTATGGAAGGTAATGAGAAATTGTGTTACAATATGTTTAGAATGAAAAAGGAGGTGTTTCATAATTTGTGTCAAGTTTTACAACATGACTATGGACTTCAACATTCAAGGAATATAAGGTTAGAAGAGTCAGTGGCAATCTGTTTACTGATACTTGGTCATGGAACATGTAACCGAATGATTCAAGAAATATTTCAGCATTCGGGTGAAATCATAAGTAGACATTTTGAGAAGATGATCACTCTGTTGGGTGCTCGCTTTGCAGCTGCATATGTAAAGCCTTCGAATTCAACTTTTAGTGAAGTTCTAGCCAAAATACAAGACTATCCAATTTATTGGCCACATTTCAAAGTATGTATACTATTGTATATTTAAATAAGTGTTATTGTTTATAAGATAATACAATGTATGTGGAACTGAAAACTATTAATGTTTTTATTAGAATTGCATCGGTGTGATTGATGGCACACATGTGATAGCGATTGTACCTACTGAGAAGTCCATTCCATACTTTGGAAGAAAGGGATATCCAACCCAAAATGTGATGGTTACATGTGACTTTGATATGTTATTCACATTTGTTTTGCCTGGATGGGAAGGTGCAGCACACGACACCCACATTTTTCTTGATACTATTTGTAAACAAAGTAACAACTTTCCGCACCCACCACCAAGTTTGTAATTGGTTAATCAATTGTTCATTATACTGACACATTGTGTGTGTTAATACAATTGAATTTTTTTTTTAACGAAATATTATGTAGTTGATTCTGGATACCCAATGATGAAAGGCTATTTGGAACCATACAAAGGGATATCATACCATCTTCAGGACTTTCGAAGGAGAGGTGGAAGCCCTAGAACTAGACATGAAAAATTTAATCATGCTCACTCATCTCTTTGATGTGTGATTGAGCGCACTTTTGGTGTGCGGAAGAATAAATAGAGAATTATCAGATACATGCCATCTTTTCCATTCCATATCCAAATATTTATTGTATCTGCTACTATGGTTCTTCATAATTTTGTTAGACTAAATGATAAGGTTGATAGGGAGTTCATAAACGCCAATCGAGATTCAATTTCTAGAAGAGAACATAATAGTGAAGCAGGTAGCAGTTATGAGCAAAACTCAGGATCTTTAATAGACCCTGCGATGGTAGTTCTTCGTGATTCCATTGCTAATCCCATTTGGGGGGATAATAATTAGTAGTTGAATTTTTTTTTTTATAATATCATGTAGTACAATTTAAACTTGGGTTATTGGTATGTATTTTATCATCTTTTTTACATTTTTGTGTTGTACAATTTAAACTTGGGTTATTGATATGTATTTTATATTTTTTTACATTTTTATATAGAACAATTTATTAAACTTGGATTATTGGTGTATATTTTATCATCTTTTTACATTTTCATTTTGTGCTTCATGATGATGAAAATTATTTAGATTTAATTATTATTGCCCAAACAAATAATTATGACACTAACAAAGAAAAATTGCCCAAACATTATTAAAATAATACCAATAATATATTTATTATTATTATTATTATTATTATTATTATTATTATGAAATAAACTCACATAAAAAAAAAAAGTATAAAATAAACTCCCTTCTATATATGTTGTCATTTTTTGTAATTTATACCTCAAACTACCACTTTTATAAGTGCTAGCCAAACACTCAGCTTTTTCAAAAAGAACTTTTTAATAGCTTTTACCAAACATTCAGCTTTTTGAAAATGCACTTTTTCATTATGCATTTTTTAAAAACTCAACTTTTTCATTATGCACTTTTACAAAAAGCTGAACCAAACTCACCCCGTCTTTAAAGTTTCAAAATTGGGCGTTATTGATCCTTATGTACACTTTTGTTAGTTTTTTTTTGGGTCTCTGTATAACAGAATATTAAGGTAGTATTTTATTATTATTAAAAATTACACAGACCAGTCTAGACCTGAACCCTTTTATATATATATATATATATATATATATATTTTTTTTTTTTTTCAATCTCTTCTTGTTGAATTTCTATGGTTTTATCAATGAATAAAATTATCCAACTAAAAGTATGTCCAACCAAAATTACAAAAAATATATATTATTTGGCAATCACCTATCCTCTCTTTGTAACTCTTAATACTGACAGTATCACATTAGGCAATCCGGGCCTTGCATGAGGGGAGGAGCGGGGGGAACGGGGGGTTGTTCTTAGAAAAAGCATATTAGGATTTAAATTTTTGTGGATTACATGATTTTCTATTCACATCGGAATCACAACCAACAATGCTGCAGAGCTATAGATGGTCAGGCAGGGACTACAGCTAGCATGGAAATTAGGATTTAAATTTCTAAATCTAGATGTTGACTCTAGATTTGATGTTATGGCATTACATCTGGTTTATTTTAATTTGTGATTGCATAATCCTCCTAAATTGAGAGTGAATCGTCCATCCACGTCACATTTACCACGAAGTAAACGATATAGTGGACAAGCTTGCAAAGAGGGGATGGGAGCATAGGATCTAACTAGAAGTATATTCTCAATGTATATCTTTTGTATTTTGAAAATATGCATGAGACATTTTGCAAATATCTTATAAGACAAACCCATGAGATACCTCTCTCATAATATGTGAAATCCATATGTGTAAGACCTACATATATTGTGAGAAAAATGTCTTATAGGATTGTCTCATATGATACATTTTCTTTATGTAGATAGATGATATATTCTTACTTTTTAATTAATAAATAAATTCCCTTATTCTAAAAAAAATTAAATTAAATAAGTATAGATTCCCTATCTTTTATTTTATTTTATAGGAATTTCCTATCTTTTTATTTTAATCTAATTTGTCTTTTAAGAATTTGTCAAAGCTTTTTTTTTATTTATAACCTAAGTGTTTTTTTATTCTTTACTTTTTTTTTTTTTTTTGAGAAAATTAATTTAAAACTAAACAATAAGGATAGTTGTGAAATTAATGAAAAGTGGACAACAACAAAAATTAAAATTACTATTCCAAACCAATGCTAGGATAATAATAAAAGAGCGCCGGGGGGATATATCATTACCCAAAACGGCGCTTGTAAATATAATTGCATGAAGACACGCGTCACCATCACATGTAAAAAGGAACTAGCCGTTGTAGACCTAAAAAAAGAAAGGCAATTCAAAATCTACTTACCCTACCGGACTTGCAAGTTGCAACGTTCGAATTTCATTTTGAATCCCCACGCACCAAACCCCATCCAAGACCGACGTCGTTTTTTCCTCATCTGCACAGCCTTTTAAACCCCAAAATCATCAGGTCCCCATCTCTTACAATCAATTCTCTCTCTCTCTCTCTCTCTCTGTGAAAATTCTCTCTGAGATCTCTCTCTCTCTCTCTCTCTCTCTGCTGAAGGGGAAGAAGGGGAAACTTTGATTTATTTCTTCTCTTCTTCTATCTTTACAAAGCCCACTTTTTTGTTCACAAAATATCAGTTTTTTTTTTCAAATATTCTTGTTGGGGTTTCTTGAAAGTTGAAACTCTGGCACTGTCTCTCTGTGTGTGAAACCCAGAAAGGAATAGCGAAAAAAGAAGGGTCTTTTTTCTTTTTTATAATTATGGCGACCATTACTGGGTACACTGAAACTGCTCAAGGCTACCAAGACAATACAAATGTGGCCGTGGCTGCAGCGCCAAAGCACCCAAACCCTCCTGCTAAGACCGTTGATACTCAGTCTGTTCTCAAAAGGTAGATTTGGGTTTGTCAAGAATTTGGGTTGTTCTTTATTTTTTGTGACTTTAATTATATGTCGATGATTGTTGAATGTATGTAGACAAGCTGTTTGTTGAAAGGTTTTTTAGAGGATAAGTGCGTTATTTTGGGATCTGGGTTTGTCTATTTGTTATGGATTGTTGAGTTCTTGTTTCTGAGTTTGTGTGGATATTGGGTTCATGATCTGCACCTTCCGTTTGTAAAAAGGGGGGTTACTTAGAAAAGCTAGATGGGGTTTTTTAGGGTATTGGGTTTTTGTTTATTTTTCGAATCTCTATGCGAGTATAGATGTTGAATGTTTGAATTGGCTTTCTCTTAAGGGGTTTGTAGGGTTTCTAATGATGTTTCCTCTGTTATTGTTTTATGAAACAGGTTGCAGTCTGAGTTGATGGCCTTAATGGTAAGAACCTTGTGACTCTTTTATTTTTTTTTTTATTTTTTTTATGTAGTCCTGGATTGTCTGTTTTAAAACCTAAATTTGTCTATAATTGAGATGGGTTTTTCTTTTGTTATTGGGAAAGAACATAAGGTTTTTCAAAAATTTAGATATTTTTATTTCCTTGTTTTCTAAGTAGCCAAACAGCGAGTTTTGGTCTCTATTAATTTTCTTGTTTCAAAACCTAAATTTTAGATGAGTGGAGAATCTGGGATATCTGCCTTCCCTGAGGAAGACAATATATTCTGCTGGAAAGGGACAATTGCTGGAAGCAAAGATACTGTGTTTGAAGGAACAGAATACAAGATGTCTCTCTCGTTTCCAAATGACTACCCATTTAAGCCCCCGAAGGTCAAGTTCGAAACTGGCTGCTTCCATCCCAATGTGGATGTGTATGGAAATATTTGCTTGGACATTCTTCAGGTGCTTTTTCTGTCAAATTTTTTGGCTGGGCTTGCTCAGAACATTTAGCACTACACTATATTGCTGAAAGTTCAATGTGTCAAAGCAATGATATGATTTGGCTGTAGTCTGCTGCTTCATAATCCGATAACATTTGAAATCTATCTGCAGGATAAATGGTCATCAGCATATGATGTGAGAACCATACTGCTGTCTATCCAAAGTCTGCTTGGAGGTAGTGTTTCTAACTTTCTCTTGTCATTTTTCTAAAGTAAATCATTTTCAAGAAATTCGGCAGTAGTCTTATTCTTTTTACTTGTGAAATTCAGAACCAAACATAAGCTCACCTCTAAACACACAAGCGGCACAGCTCTGGAGCAATCAAGAAGGTATTACATACATATTTATTTTCCTTTCTATTGTATAAATGGGTTCCCTCCTCTTCCTTTTTTTTTCATTGAAATGTGTCTGAAAAAAGCTTCCTCTGTTTCCTGCAGAATATAGGAAGATGGTGGAGAAGTTGTACAAGCCTCCAACTGCTGCCTAGTTTCATCATACCTTAAAAGAGTTCCCAAGATGGAGAATTTATACAAGCCTTTGTCTTTCTTTTTGGAGAAGAGACAGAGACTGAATTGAGCCTTCTTTTTCTTTTTGGTTCCCTTTTCTTTTGGTCCTGTGTGTTAAATTCTTTTTTTCTTTAATGAATGAATATTAATAGACAATTGTTGTTTTTCTCTCTATCTCTCTCTCTCTCTCTCTCTCTCACACACACACACACACACACACATGCCATTGTCAGTGTTTCTCCAGTGCCTTGTGTATTCGTCTAAAGAAGAAAATCATCTTGAAAGAGATAAAATTTGTAGTGCTACCAGTGCAAGAATCTAAATCTTTTTGAAAGCTATAGCTCATTTGATTGATTTGACTAGCAAAAGTGCTCTTTCCAAAAGTTATTTTCCCAAATACTTGTTTCCTTTAGGCACATGGGTTCTTCTTACTTAACCCACCCCATCGACACACTCTCCGCATTATTGTCTAATCCAAACCTCAATTTTTTTCAACATAGAAATCTCATTTACCAATTGTTGATACCCATTTTCGCAACACATTTTTCTACAAGCCCGACTTCCTTATGGGCTCAATTCATGTATTGTATTATATTATATTTTATTCTTTTAAGCATGACCTAAGCCCATGCGACTTATTGGGAGAAATTGAGGAAGTGTGGTTTGGAGGGTATGGGTCGGTTCTTTTCAGACCTTTTGCATGAGCCCAACTCATGCGTGCTACCAAGTGGGCAAGAGACACTAGTAGCACCTCAAGCTCATGGAGGAGGTCTTGTACCCAAAATTTCCATCTCAAAGGAGTTTTTATGCTCTGGGTGACTGTGTCCCTAATTTTTTCAGCTCAGCTCCATTTTCCACACCAAAACACAGTTGACCCTAAACTAATTAGCTAACCTATTGTAGCCATCAAATGCAGCTATCAAAAGCCTATAATGACAAGGAAAAAATAGCTAATGGAGTCAGCCACTTTATTTCCAAAATCATGCTAAAAGCATGCTAAAACTCTTCCCTAAACAAAAGCAACCTAAGCCAAAACACCAAATTAGTATCATGGGGGATAAAAACTTCTTCCACTACTCAAAAACCAGTCACTTAGAGCACCCCAAGTTCAATACAAAAGGCCCCAATCATATTCAAAAAGGACCAACCACCTACCTAGAGACCTGAAACTTCAGAGCCAAAACCCATTCAGCCAGTCAACATTCTCACAAATCTGAACCTTAGGGATGGAAATATAAGTATAGGGGAAGCCTTCCCTCTCTTCCTCACGACCTCTCTCATTTTCCTCTTCTCGATGACTGTGGGTCGAAGTTTCAGACCTGTTGAACCACGTTTTCCCCATTGAGCTGAAACTTGAGAGCAAAAACCCATTGAACTAGGAAACATTCTCACAAATCTGAACCTTAGGGATGGAAATATGGGTATAGGGGAACCTTCCCTCTCTTCCTCACAACCTCTCTCATTTTCCTCTTCTCGGTGGCTGTGGGTCGAAGTTTCAGACCTTTTATATTTTTATATTTTTTCTACACTTTTGTTATTAGCATTTTGATTTTCTCTTGTAAAAGCACCATTAGCCTCTGTTTTCTATACATTGTGAATTTTGGGCTTGATTCTCTATAAACAAACACTTCTAAACAATCCAAGGGGAGATTTGGGCCGTTTTCACATTTTTGGCCTTTGTCGCAAAACGTCCCCGACACCAATTAATTGATATGAACAAAAGAAAATGAAGAAGAGAGAGAACTTAAGCCTAGAAAAAAGAAATACAGAAAAGTACGTTGTGCGCACCCAGATATGGCTATTGGGCCTAAGATCTATTTGGGCACAATTTATTTGTATTGTGGGCTTTTGGATTTCTTATAACAGGTGGTTCTATATTCGGCAACCCAAGTACCCAAATTCCCTGTGTTCTCAAGATCACTCTCTCTCTATTTCCCAGAATGACCACCCTTTCTCCTTAGTGGAAAGCTATGATTATTCTCCTGGTGGGTGGAAGGAGAGGTCCAATACTATTTCTTCTAAGTGGATGCCTAAGCGTGAGCGTGGGAGGCAACAGTGGTATTGGAACTAGTTCCATCGATAGGGGTACTTCTCGGCAGTGACTTTTTCTAGGTAATGGAAGGAAGGTCCAATATTATTTCTTCTAAGTGGACGCCGACGCGTGAGTGGGAGAAGGTGGTAGTGGCCTTGGAAATAACTCCACCGTTAGAGGGACTGCTCGGCAGAAATGCTCCCCAGGCTATGCCGTGCATTCCGAGTTCCATCTGCCCCGTGAACGTACCCATCGAAGATGAAGAGACCCCACCTTCGGTGTTGATGTTGTAAACACTTTCACCCCCGGGCCCCGAGTTTTAGACGAGCATCGAAACCTGCATGGAGTGAGCCAGTGGGTCTGATCAGTGTCAGGTTCTACACGTGGCATCATTGCAATGGGCTTTTACAAGCAAATGGGTTTGAAGGAGGGTAGTGCCCATACATATGTATTTTAAAGAAAATCCCATGGGTTGAAGAAGAAGAAGAATTTAGAGATTACCCTGGGTTGAAGAAGAAGAAGAATTTAGAAATCACCTACAGTTATTTTTTTCCTAATCTATTTTCCTGATCATATATGAAATGAAAGTTGCAGATATGAATTCAACTTGGATTAATCTTGCTCCTAGATAATATAATGAAATGAGGTTCCCCACCACATTTAGGGTCCGTTTGGATACAACTGAAAATTGAAAACTAAAAACACTGTAACAAAATAATTTTTAAATGTGTGAATAGTATTGTGAGACTTATTTTTAATTACAAAGTGGCTGAAAAGTGCGTGAATAGTACATAAACAGTGTATGAACAGTGAGAAACAGTGCATGAACAGTAACTGCATAGTAACTCTTGCCCCCCCAAAAATGCGTGCAGAGGAAGGGAAAAAAGAAAAAAAGAAAAAAGAAGAAGGCTGAAACGTGAAAGTAAACACTATAATTCCTATCCAAAAAAACGCTTGTAATAATATAATAGAGTAAAAAAGTACACTTCACAAAAATTTATAGGAAATCTATAACTGAATATAATGAAACGGAATATCTCTCTAGACGTCATTTGCAACACCCGGACAGGAATTTTGTAGCAGAATTTAAAGGGGCAAAATTTCTAATGCAAATTCTATTTGAATAGAATTAAGTCTCCGCCGTTTCTGACTTTGCTTCCCTTTACTTTTTCCTTCAGAACACCAAAAACTTAATCATAAATTCATGTTTTCTAAAGAATGATCAAATTTGGAGAAGAGTAGAGACAAGATAATTTTCTGGTTTGTAGTGATAAATTCATATACTTGCTTCCATATACATGTATCTTGAGTCAATAACATCGTGTATCACTTCTCAAACTTATGCAAAAAATTAATAAGAAACCTTGTCCTTTTTATGCCAAAAAGAAAAATCATGCACAGTAATTATTATTTTTGTTTATTTCAATGGGTTTGTGCCATTGCTCATATGAAAAAATCTCTCCCCCCTAGTTCCATGAAATTGATGCTCAATAATTTTATGTTGTTTATTTTATTTTATGTGTGTACTAGCCGTTAGGTAATGACTCGATTTCTGATGGAATCATTATTTGATGGAATTATAAACCCATCATTTTAGATTTTTTTTTTTTTGGTATGAATAACAATTTTTTCTTCCAAACACAATATGAATATCCACTTATGATTTATTGTGAAAATATTGTAGAAATGTTGTGGACGTCGCACCTCTCAACACAACATAATTGAAATTTTTTACAACTTGAATTCCGGACTCACATTGCTAACAACAATCAATACATTGAGTGCTTCATACACATAAGAGTCACATTAAGGTTTCTATTAAAGACCCTCATTATTCATTAATGATATATTCTTAAAAATACAAAGCTAGCAAACTTATGCCACGCTTGACATCCAGAGCAAAGCATTTATTCTTATAAGAAATTCAAATTGACACAAGAGATGACCTTATGCTTACTAAACATTTCGAGACAGTAGTAGGGAAGATGAGGAGGTGATGACTATGGTGGTAAGGGGTAAGGATTTGTAGTAGTACGGATGTGGTGACGATGGGGAGGTGCACATGGAGACTAATAGTGGTATATTGGAGGAGGTGGTGGCAAGGGAGATGATGGAGGAGACTTGTGATAAGGAGGTGGATGAGATGGTTAGGGTTAGGGTGATGGTGATGGTGATGGTGGTGATTTGTCAAATTTTGGAAGGTGTAGGTGATCAAGAAGGTGGCAGCAGAAGGGATCAAGATGGTAGTAGAGTAGGAAATCGAAATGGTGGCAGTTGAGGTAATGGTAATGTTATTGGTATTACTGGAATATGAGATATTGGAGATGGCGTAGATTTTGGCAGTGGATGTGATGGAGATTGAGGTGGTGGAGGGGATGGTGAGGGTGGTGTTGGAGATCTTGGTGATGCATGTGATGGAGATGGTGGCGGTGGTGGAGATTTTGGCGGTGGAGGTGATGGAGGTGATAGTGAGGGTGGTGGTGGAGATTTTGGCAATGGAGGTGGTGGTGGTGGTGGTGGAGATTTTGGTGGTGGATTTTGGTGGTGGTTGAGATTTTGGTGGTGGAGGTGATAGTGAGGGTGGTGGGGGAGATTTTGGCATTGGAGATGGTGGTGGAGGTGATAGTGAGGGTGATGGTGGTGGTGGTGATGGAGATTTTGGCGGTGGTGGTTTTGGCGGTGGTGGTGTTAGTGAGGGTGGTGGTGGTGGAGGTGATATTGAGGGTGGTGGTAGTGGTTATGGAGATTTTGGCGGTGGAGTTGTTAGTGAAGGTGGTGGTGGAGATTTTGACGACGGAGGTGGTTGCGAGGGCAGTGGTGGAGATTTTGGCAGTGGAGGTGGAGGGGATGATAGTGGTGGAGGTGATAGAGATTTTGGTGGTGGAAGTGATACTGAGGGTGGTGGTGGAGATTTTAGTAGTGGAGGTGATGGAGATGGTAGTGGTGGAAGGGTTGGAGATTTTGGCAGAGGTGGTGATGCCATGATGAAGATGACGGGGGTGGAGGGGATGGTGAGAATAGTGGTGGTGATTTATAAACACGAGGAGGAGGTGGATTATAATGACTTGGGGAATTAGGTTTTTGGTCATGAGATGGTGGTGTTGAACCATAAATGTAAGGCCTATCAGCTACCACGATAGTGGCTATGAGGCAAAATGCTATCGCATAAATGTTTTGAGGCCAATGCCTCGAGTGTCCAAAGGTTCCCATTTCTAGCAATTCAACTCTAATTACGACAAAATTTGTCCTTAAGCTTGCATGATAAGTTGATAACTTTGGAAGCTAACCCCTTATATATTGCTTCCTTGACAATGATATCTTTGTTTAATTCTTTATAAAATGTTGTATGCTTTAAAAATCATTCAAAGATCTTATACTAAAATTTTCATTTTCCTAGGGATCACACTAGGTAGTCAAATTAATACAAAGGCCATAAAGTATACCCCTTTTACAAGGTCGTAGGGTGTGCTATTAGTTATGATCGTATCACATGCCGATGCCGTACGTAAGTGCATCACGCAATCTACCCATACATACATGCGAGAGTATGATAAATCTTTCAATCTTTGTTGTGCCGCTTTTACAAGGTCGTGGGCTTTCCACTAGTTATTAGTGCATAACATACTGTACATCACACAATCTATTCACATATCAAGGTTATGGTATTTTAAGTCTCAAGTCTTAACTCGTAGTTGTGCCATTTTTACAAGGTTAGAGTATTCGCAATGGAAAATTGTATCATATTCTATTTTACCATCCTAAAAAGTTACTTTGTCAATTATACCATACTATTTTACAACACATTCAACATCCCAATTTTTATTTTTCCTATTCTACTCGTTAAAAGTCATGGGGCACTACATTTATTACAATTGCACCATATATAGTAAATCATAGTCTACCCATATATGGAAATGTAGGTATTTTATCTTGCAAGCTCTATCATGCCCCTTTTACAAGGTCACGAGGTGGGCCCCTTTTACAAGTTCACAGAGCATCCCATTAATTATTCTCACAATATGGGTTGATCACATGGGATTATGATTAACTAGTGGATGTATCACGCAATGTGCGAGAACATTATATGTTCATATGAAAATATTTTGTAAAACATTATCTTTAAAATTTATGTATAATACCCATTATGCAGTAGTTATACTATATGTCATTAAAACGAGAGGAGATATGAATTATTATGATCTATATAATTCAATATATGAACATATTGTTTGAATGAGCTCACAAATATTTAATTA
Source organism: Castanopsis chinensis (assembly GCA_032878915.1). Lineage (NCBI taxonomy): Eukaryota > Viridiplantae > Streptophyta > Magnoliopsida > Fagales > Fagaceae > Castanopsis > Castanopsis chinensis. Next base: position 16,399,988 of record JAVQMG010000125.1, on the reverse strand, counting down.
TTGTGACTAACCTAATAGCATAATTATTTTCTATATTTTTGAATGCATGTATTATTTAATTTTCTTTTATGTTTTGTTGATTTTTTGTTTCAATTGTTACTAAAGCAACTAAACTTGAGTAGGAATGTCATATTCCAAACGAATTGATTTTTAATATAAATCTTTTTTAAATAAAAAAAAAAAACCTTATAAGTTATCAAGACCATTGTGTATAATTATCGTAAATAATAATAAATACCTATTAATTATTATAATAAATATCTATTATTAAAATTTTAAAATAAAATATCTATAACCCACAAAAAAAAAAAAGCAATCTTAATAACTATCAATAACTATCATAATTATCACATTTTATATTTAGAATTTTCATATATAAATACAATCAAAACAAATATTTACTACTAATTCAAGTTAGGGTAAACTACATATTTGGTCTTTATCCTTTACATCATATTTCAATTTAATCTCTAACGTTTTAATTGTATCAATTTGGTCCCTAACTTTTCAGTATTCTGTCAATTTAGTCTCCATTGTTATTTCTTGGGTGGAAAAATTTGATGTGTCAAATGGTCTAAATAAAAAAATTAAAAAAAGCCACATCAACTAATGGGTCATTAGGTTTGTTCACTTTTTTAAACTCCGTTTCATCGTCTTCTTCATTTTGTATTTTTCATTGATATGAAAAGTTATATGGCACTACTAAGAATTACGGACGCTTGTCTTAATCTTCAAAAATCAGTTATAACTTATATCCATCAACCCTTGTGCTCTGGTTTCACTTCCTTTCACCAAGAGCCACTCTCCCACATCAAATTCTCATTGATCCATTTGCACCAAAACTCACAATGACTGATCTTTTCCTTCAGATCTCACTAGTATTACAAATGGCCTCATTTCCCCCATTCACAAAGCAACCCTTTTCCCCACACAAAACCTTTGTCTTCCTTGTCATTTAATGGTGTCAAAATATGACGACTTTTTTGGAAGATAGCTAATTTTGTACAAAAGTTCTTAAAAGTGAAAGTTTCAGAGCAATTGAAAAGATTGCTGGCAGTTTTATTGTTTCTAATTTAATATATGGATCCAAAATTTTAAGTGTGGCCACATTCCCAGCAATATGCTATCCTTTGACTTCATTTATGAAGAGTTTGTTTGTATAAAAACAAGAATATAAAAAGAGTAGTACCTTACCTTTGAAGCGGGTAGAGAGAGAGAGAGACAGAGAGAGAGAGAGAGAGATGGGTTGTGGTCCAGTGAACCCTATGGCGTGGGTTATACTAGTAACAAATTATGGCGTGGGTTATTCAAATTTGAACCAAATATTAAGTTAACAAATTAGTAGATTTGTTGTATTTCTGAAAATGTTATAAAAATGTTGTGAACGTATCATTTCTCTTTCTATTAGGGATTTTGACCCCAAATAGCCCTCGCGTACACAAGTCTAACAATTTTTTTTAATGTAATCTGATGTGGCAATACAGGTGGCGAAAAAATAATATTTATTTAGACTGTTAATTATGTCAGCATTTTCCATCCATTACTTAGCATTAGAAACCATTTTAACACAACTCTAAAAAGTTAAGAACCAAATTGGCACATTTGAAAGGTTAATGATTAATTTGAAATTAGCTGTAAAAGTTAGGGACCAAATATGCAATTTTCCCTTCAAAGTAAATTGGTCAATCAAAAATTAGATTACACATCAAACAACATATATTAAAAGAAAAAAAAGAGTACATATAGAATGAAGTTAGCACATATCTAAAATTGGAGAATATAAGCGGTGCATACACGTTATTTATCACCTGGTTACTCATAATTGGACAACAAATAAATCTTGCACCTGTAGGATTCATCAATATAAACTTGCTACTGGATTGTGAAGAATTTGTAAAATTTGAGTATGGTTCTTAAAATTTGCATGGTCATGGTTGTTAGCATTTCCAAATGTGCTAATGAGTAATGACCAACAAACTAGTTCATTTGGATTAGCTGTATCAGATATCGTTATTTGAGAGAGAGAGAGAGAGAAAGAAAACAAAGGAAGAATGCAGCAGGCATCTAAACTTGGCAAAATTTTCATTATGACATATATTATTCTTAAAATGAGATTATTTGTGGTTTAAACTCGCTGTCACCCCACTTGTTAAATACTCCATACTACAATTCAAGATGGAAAACCTACATATCAAATGTCAGCAGTTCCAATTACCTAAAAAAAAAAAAAAGAAGGTTGACATGGCTATGGTTGGGATGATGTAAGCTGCCTTATGTTGTACTTAGCCAGTTCCTTGTACTTTTCAACGACCCCAATCAAGCACACAGTCTGACAACATTGAAAAAAACAAAAGATTTGTCATAGTCAAGAAAGGTTCATCAAATAACAGACATCTAGCAACAAGTAAAACTTCAGTCCTTTCACATGAGTTGCTGTTTTATTCAAAATTGAAATGCATGAAAGCTAATAGAGAATTAGCTAACATTAGTAAGACAGTTTCTACAAGCATAACCTCTAAATCATTACAAAAACTTCAGGGTGGATGGAAGAAAAAGTAAATAAAAGAAACAAAGCGAAAAGATAAAACTCACAATCTTTTTTTTTGATAGGTAATCAAAGAACTAATATTAATGAGATAAAAATGAATAGTACAGGATGTTCATGATGATGAACAGTAAGAGACGAAGAAAGATAATCTAAGGAAAAACATAATTTCTGAAAGAGATGAAGAATCAGTAAAACCCCAGCAACAAGACCACTCAAAAACGCTACGCTGGCATAAAACCTTACTCATCCATCATCTTCTCCATGTTCTCACAATCAAAACATGATAGTTGGATTTGATGCAATGCAACTCCTATAGCCATTAGTGAAATTTCAAAAAATTAATATGGAAGTCAAAATTCCAAAGTTCTCTGAAACTCTTGCTGATAGTGTTTTAAGTTATTTAACCATGGTACCAGATCAACAAAACAAGATTCAAACTCAACCCAACAAGAGACCAAAGGTTAGCAAAAGATGGTGTAAAAGATGAACAAGAAAGCATGAAACTTCAAGTTCTTTTTTAGCAACAGAGAGAGAACATTCTTACCTTGACAATTTCAACTACAATGGATTTATCAGGATTTTTAAGATCAACTTTATGCGGTCCAGGGATGGATTTTGCAACTGCATTTATGATCTTCATCCGGTCAATACCACTATTTGCACGGGCTTCATACAATACTGCAAACTGCACAGAAGTTTAGAGAAGTCAAACTCCATCTCAGTATGTCATAAGATTTTATATTGTGATGTACACAGTAGCCAGGGGATGCAGTTTGCACAGATTTTATATAGGGACCCAACCAAATAGCCAACAAAACCTGGTGGTTCTATACTTTAATCTCTTTAGTTCATTTTGTTTCCAACAGTGCTGGGAATATGAAAAGAGAGAGTGGGGCAGAGAAGAGAACTGGTCAGTCTACATTAAATAAGATCTTCACCCAATTATATACCTCCTAAATTCAAAGCAGATGAATGCAAAATTAGATTAAGGTCATCAACTTACATTAGGTATTTTGCTTTAGTCCCCAACTTAAAAAATAAGGATTTGGAACTTTGAAAGTGGATATCATCACATTGTCCTGGACTCTCTTTCTCAGACACACATGCCTAAAATACAATGACCATATTTGTGCATATATATAGTCTACCAAAGGGAATAAATCCAATGGAAGGTCAAGATCCAGATTGATGTTGAGTTAGTCATTCTTATTTCCAGAAACGTGTACTACTAGATTGCAGCATGCACCAATCTCAGACCATAACGGTCCATCAAACGTGAAAAAAGAGGCAATGTCCATATCAAACTGGAATAAAAACTTAAAACATGCATTGGTACATACCATCCGCTAGCTAACAATTAACTAGTAAGTTTGAAAACCACATAAATCAAGGTCATCAGTTGTAAATATTGTAAATTTCTAATCCCAAGTCAGCACCAACTGCTAAACCCTTTGTCCATCTATTCAGTTATTTAAATTCCTTCCCTTCAGATATCAAATTTGCAATATCTTTGCCCAAATTTCTGGCCCATTTCATTTCCCATGACTGGATTCTTGACAGAGCATTTGACTATTCTATAATTAACTCAATTCAATTCAGGTACCCTGCACCTATAATTTGACCTTTAGTCATGACTTCACTGAATATAAATATCATGATATCCTCGAATACACTTCATCTTCAAATCAAACCCACAATGAGCTGATTCTAGCACTGTGATTAGGGTTAGGTGGGTTTCTAGTTATGTGCATCATTGTTATGCTTGGACTGGGGCCAGTTTCACTTCAGTCATTTTTTTTAAATAACAATTTTTTTTTTTTTAGGGGATAAATAACAGATTTAGTAAGATGAAAAGCGTATAACCCAAAAGTAACAATAATTGTATTAATCAACTAAGGAAGTATACAAAAATATAACAGGATGACTTAAGTACACAGGCAATGTACCCAAATTTCCCCCAAAGAAGAACAAAACATACATTAAGTTCAAAATTTCTAAAAAATTTTAATTCTGCATCCTTCTGATGAAATCCAATAAAATAAAGATCTTGCAAAATCAAACTTGATTCACTTCAATTTATTGATAAAATCTGAGATCTCCTATTGAAAATTGTTTTTTTCACCATATTACATTCTAAGTTCAAAGTCAAATAACTAAAACCAACTTGAACCATTACTGACAAAAACTAGAAAAAAAGTCATAAAAAAAAAAAATGGACCTCTGATGAATTCATCCTATTAATGCTGTCTATAGAAAGGATCAATATTGCCACTTTTGGGAAGTAAAAGAGTGTTGATGGAAAAATATAATTTAGTTTCTTAGTTAACAATGTTGAATATATGTCCAATAGGGTGTTTCAAGGGAAATTATCACTTAGGCAGCTTTGAATAATTTAAAATCAGTTTATCAGAAAAATATGATATGAAATGGTAAAGTTGATTAATAGTATTACCTTTTGTGGGTTTTGAGTTTCCACTGGAAAATATTCTGCAACAAGAGGTTTGATTGCTCTTGAAATTTCTTCCTCAGAAGCATAGCAAGCCACTTCAATAGGTAATATCCTTAAGATGAACCTATACAAGAAAACAAACATGTTAGCTTGCCAGCACCAATATAACATTTCTTCTATGTCCTTTGTATGATCTGACTGAAAAGCAATTTATGAACCTTGACATGTGTTTCCTTGTTGATGCAAGAGACGTCATCATGTGCTGCACAATATTTATGGGGCTGGGTTCTCCATCTCTCTTCCGCATTTGAATAAAGACAACACCATTACAAGATGTATCAAGCTTGAAAAAGCGCCTCTGTATAACAATCTACCGTCAGCTCAAGAAAAAATACTAAAGGCACACACAAGTTTTTGAGTCAGAATGAAATGACAAAAGCAAATATGCCACTAACAGCAAGGGCAGTGAGCATATGGTGAACTCTTCACAATATGGGGACCCTTAGAAGGGCGATGTATATACAAACTATGCATCCACTGCCCAACTTAATGGGAATAACTGATAATTTTGCGCTTTCAGCTGTTGTAAAATGTCAATGAGTCATGAAGTACTTGTTATTCAACTAAATGATTAAGAAAATTGGTGACTGACGATAACAAGTCACTCTATCATTATTTTCAATTTCAAATATTTGACATAACATCAGTTTAAGAAAAATCATAGAGCAATTCTAGAGACAACAAATTTCACAATTTACAAAGGTGGCAAGGTGTGATTGGTGCAGAATCAATTTCACGTGGGCCCATCATTGACACCACTTATATTGTACGGTAACTACAGTATACCAACTCAACAGTTGTGAAAAAAGACATATATATATATATGTGTGTGTGTGTGTGTGTATGTATGTATCTCCCTTTCATTCAGACTCAAAAGGTGCTATAGGGTTTCAAGGACTGGAACTAACAGTTTGATTAAAGGAAGTACAGTTGTCACTGGGGTTGCGGCATCAATTTTTTTACTTCACTTTCACTCATTGACATTCTCTTCCCTCAGTGAGTTTGTCTATGTGAACAAGACAAAGGATTGATATAAACCACCTTCAATAACAGTTGATTGTGGTGCGACTACCATCAGTGATAGAATTTCATTCTGAGCCGTCCATGAAAAATATGAGCAAGGGCAGAATCAATAATAACAATTTCTCACATTAATTATTTTAAAAGTTATAAATACATCAGAATATCAAAGAATTCTTCAATTCACAGGCCAATGTAAATCGGAATCAAACTTGAGCTTATCAAATTGACCCATTTGTAAATGAGGCTGCAATGCTCTTTAAAAAAATGAAACTAAAATGTGATACAAGAAGAATTTGTATAATACAATTTAGATGAACACAGTGGCATTAAATTGAAAATTTTAGTCCAGAGAGAGCTTGGAAACAACAAACAAGACATCATAACGTGACAGTAGCAAACTTTACCAAATTGCTAGAAGCAATGACTAGATGCATCAGCAACCAAAAATTATTAGCATAGCCTAGATAGAAATATTACTGCCCACGTATCATATTTGAATCGTAAAGAACTCTAGAATTAGCCAAAATATTTTTTTGACAAATAATAAACTCTAAGATTATACACATAGTTCTCCTAAAAAACCACATTAAAATAAAGTCACAATCTAAAAGAGAATCTACAAACTCTACCACAGAACAAATATCACATGTTCCAAGAGTGTGGCACCACTCAAATGAAGCTCTCGAAAACAAGGACTTCATCTTGATAATTGAAACCTCAACTCTGTTAAAGTACAATAGTCACAATATTACAGAGGCAGGGGAGAGATGAAAGTATTTGAACAGAAGTTAATAAGATAAAATAACAACAATTAGAAAAAGGGCCAGGAAAATGTTTAAGGAGAACAAAAATATTAAAAAGAAATAAAAATTGGGGAGATAGAAACTTGAGAACAATTTCTGACATATTCAGGTTTGGCCTGCAAATCTGACACAGTTAAAATAAAATAGAACAAATGAAGCCAGAAAGTTTAGCAGCTCTAGCTAACTCACCTTGTTCTTATCTCCCAATTCTTCGAGTTCAGCCTCAATTAGTTTATCAATGGACTTCTCCTCCACTTTTGCATGGATCACAGATTTCGTTGCAACTGTTTCTACACATTGTTTCTTTGCTGGAGGCTCCTCAGTTTCTTTTGGTTGATTCTCATGATTCTTACCATCCCCATTATTATCATTATCTGTTTGATTCTCATCATTCTTACCATCCCCATCATTATCTTTTTCTTCAGTCTGATTTCCATGGTTGACATCATCTTTTGTATGAGGCTCGGACTCCTGATTTATTGCATCTTGAGGATTGGACTCCTGATTTATCGCATCTTTATGACTAGCAGTATCATCCCCACGAGTATCTGATTTATCGTCGTTGTCGTTGTCGTCCTCCTCATCATCATCATCATCGCTACTAGAAGAGTCAGAATATGAGAACTTAATCTTCTTATTTGAAGGTTTATTAGGTAACTCAGCAAGCTTCACACCCGAATCCTTCCCATGGACTAGCTCTTCATAAAACTGAAAGGAAATGGAATAAAACAAATCAACCAGCATTAGAGTAGCTAACTTAACTCCACATCATTGATAAGGGGAACATAATGTTCAGAATTTTGTATTTCTCTGCATCCAAGAATAAAAATTTCACACACACACAAACACACACACACACACAAAACATAATATAAACCTCATTCCAACGTTCTCTATATATTTTGTCAAACTTCATAAACAACAGTGTCACATGGAAACACTTCTGCTTACACACATAGTTACGATGAAGCTTATACAGGTTCTATCTATGTTTGACCAAACTTCAATGAAAACCAGGCAACAGAACTTTGACAATCAAGTTGGAACTGGAAGTGAAGCACAAGACCCATACAATCACATCACTATAATCACAACTACCAGAGACAACAAATGCTGTTAAATTTGAATTGAACAGGCATCAACACTATGTTTGAATTGAATATTGAAGGGGTAGATTATAAAAAATGAAGAAGAAATAACCCTTTAGAAAACATAAACAATATTCCTTTCCCTAATTTTTTACTAAAACAAAAGAAATGTCATAGAAATTATCTTTAAATAGGGAGAATGTGAAATCCTCAAAGATTAAATGCATATCATTATTGTCCTTTGAGTCACAGCTTTCCAATGAAATCATTTCTAAGCACCCAAAACCCAATTTTTCCCCATATCACAAATAAAAAATTTGACCTTGAAAACCCTTCTCTTTTTTTTTTTCTTTCATTCTTTCAAACACTCAGCCAGATTCCACTTGCATTTGCAACTAATTCTTCAAATTATTTATCCATATATTCAACAGAAAACAAGCAAAACCATACTTTTCCCAAATCTCCAACCTAATTAGGCCAAATTTTCCATTTTCTTTTTCCTTTCGCACACTTATTTTAACTTCAAAAAAAAAAAAAAATCTGTCACACAACAAACAGTAATTTTACTAAATGTCATTCTAATTCAACCCCAAACTTCTGTCAATACTAAGAAAACATGATGTAAGTTAATTATTGAGAACCCAGAAAAGGAAAGCATAAAGAAATAGACTTTAACAACAATAAACATATACCCATAAGGCAATTTCATGAGCAAAAACCAAAAAATTAATTCCAACAAACAAAATAACAGAAAACACAGAGACATACAGAGTCAATAACGTTAATGGCTTCATGAGAGGCCTGGCGTTCTCGGCCACCATCACAGGTGATAAAGAATCCTTGTACTCCTGGCCTTAATGGGTACGAACCCTTCTTCTTCACTGCCTTCTGTAACACAAAAAAAAAAAAAACCATGTACATGATGAATAACCAAGCTCACAACAAAAACAATACTATAAGAAGAGAGAGAGAGAGAGAGAGAGAGAGAGACATTGTGGGGAAGATAGCGCGGCTTTCTCTTCCTACTGTTGTTGCCTCTGTTGTCGTTCGTGTGTGACTTCGATTTGTTCTCTGTCCCCATATTCAGAGAGACAGACAGAGAGAGAAGTAGAATAGTTCGAACGTTTTTCTAGTGTTTGTTCCAACCTTCGAGGGTTTACGAGCTATTCGGTTCGAGATGGAACCCTTTTTCTTTTTTTTTGCATATTACATTTCACCCACGCGTGGTTTTGCCAACTTACCTACGCGCGGTTAGAATTTGACACCGTACAGTCTGAGGTTAGCTTACTGAAAGTTATGGTTATATTTAGCGACAGATGTTGTTTTCTATTTTCAAAATTTTGTTTTTTGGGAGTATAAATTTTTTTTTTTTTTTTGTATTTTTGAAATAAAAAGCTTGCTTGGTTAGTTGAAAATAAAAAGATAATTTTTTGAAAAAAAAAAGAAAATTTTAAAATATATTGTTACTAGAGTTTGAATTCTAACGCTAACTCATTATATGAGATAGATTCATTAAATTAAATGTGTATTTTCATTAACTTTTGAAAATTATAAACTAAAAACAACTTTTTGCATGTTTTTAGGTTTCGTTACAAATTGAGTTTTGAGAACAGTTTTTATTTTTTGTATATTTTTAGTTGCCAAACAAGTTTTTTAGTCTAAAAAAAAAAATTGTTTTTGAAAACAGAAAATAAAGAAAAAAAAATTACCAAATATATCCTACGTAACCCACTTTTGTTAAAAATATGGCTAAATATGTAATTTTATTTAACTTTTATGTCTGTGTCTTCCAAAAACATACAAATACAAGATTAAAAAGAATCCAATGGAACATTTGCATTATGAGATTTCAAACCACAATCAGATAACATAAGTTATGCTTGGTAACAGTTTTTGTTTTCTATTTTCAAAAACTTGTTTTTGGAAATATAAAGAAAAAAAAAAACAATTTTCTTGTATTTTTGAAATAAAAAACATGTTTGGTTAATTGAAATTAAAAAGATAGGTTCTTGAAGAAAAAAAAATACTAAAATATATTGTTCATAAGATTTGAACTCTAATTGTTAACTCATTAAAATGACAGATTCATTAAATTAAATGCGTGTTGTAGGTGCCCGAGGATTGAGAATGAAGTTGAAGAGTCACAGTGTAGGGGGAATGCCATGGGTCATGGGCCTGAGAAGGCTACTCGGGGAGGAGAAGAGATAAGTCAAAAGAACTCTAAAGCATTCCAAGTGGGAAGAGGAATCTAATGAAAGGGAATCAGAGATCATAAGAGAAGTTTTTAGTTTGGGGTAGTCTGTAGCTTCTGCATTAAATGGTGGGTAATAGCTTTATCAACTGCATTAACGAGGAAATGACCTGAACAGTGCAAGTCACAGCTAAGCAGACTCCTTCCACCACCTTTTTCAATTAAAGAAAGAGACAAATGTCATAAGAGTAAATTGGTTAGGTAGGGATGGATGGTCAAGATTTGAAGTAGGGGAGAGTATATAAGGAAAAGACAGTTTCCAAAGAAAGGGGGTGAAAACAAAAATGATCATTAAGAGAAAAACATGAATAGTACATTTCTCTACATAACTTTGACTTCCTCGAGCAAGCTTGTATTAAGGGACTAACCTATAAACAAGACCTTCTTCCTTTATTCTTATCATCGGGCTAAACCCTCTCTTGTTATTTGATTTCCTCTCTAATAAATTTATTAATTTTGGCCTAAGTTGAACCCTACAAGTTCACTATTCCAAGTGGGCTTGGGTTGACAGAATTTTAAGTCCTTTCACGTGTTTTCATTAACTTTTGAAAATTAGAAACTGAAAACAGCACATGTTTTCAATTTCCTTCACAAATTGAGTTTTAAGAACGATTTTTGTTTTTTGTCCATTTTGGGTTTCCAAACAAATTTTTTTAGTCTCAAAAATAAAAAATTGTTTTTGGAAACAAAAAATAAAAGGAAAAAATAGTTACCAAACATACCCTTAAATTTCGATCAAACCACAGATGGGTAAATTTCAAATTTCAAAATACATGTAGGCAACTTAAATTTTGATCAAACCACGTATGAGTAAGTTGTAATTTACCCTTTTTGTTTAACTACTACTACTTTTTTTAATGAGCAAGACTTAGATACAGTATTTAAGTGCTATTTCTTAGGTTCCTCTCTTAAGATTCTACCATGTGAATTTTTTTTTTCATAAATAGAAGTGTATTTTTTAAATTCAGTAGTCACATGACAGAATTTTAAGAGGAGAATCTAAGGAATAGCACCTAAAGTACTGTATACAAGTTTTATCCTTTTTTAATTGTGGTAAAAATTTATATATTTTTAAGAGAAGTGCTACATCGACAACATTTTTACAACATTTTCACAACAAATCATAGGTGGTTAATTGTTATTGGTTCAAATTTGAACCTATCACTAAGATTACTTTTTTGCCCCAACAATAACAACCAATAACAATTTGCCACCTATGATTTGTTGTGAAAATGTAGTAAAAATGTTGTGGACATATAATTTCTCTATTTTTAATTAGGAGGATGGATATGTAGAATTTATTAGATAGTTTTAAATTAGGGCTAATAAGGTTATTCATACTTGTTTTGTAATTTTTTTAAAATAATAATAATAAATTATTTTTTCACCCATGTCATGTCTTAACCAATATCATTAATCTAGGAGAATCAACAACAATTAAGAAGATGTATCTTGAATAAGAAATGGATTTTGCAGTTTATGTAGTTTTCTTATTACAAATTTGTCCATAGTGTTGGAAAATAAACAAAAGATAAGCTATAAGTAAATTTGATATATTGTTTCTTAATACAATAAACATATTAATTATTGTAACTAAGTTTAAATTCTAGAAATTATCTATTGTTTCTAAATACAATAAACATATTAATAACTTTTGTTATTGTTGGAGCATTTTAATATTGTGTAATTAAAATGGTTTATAATGCAACATAAATATAATTGTAAAGATGTGAGAGTTAATATAAAAGACAAGGAGTTAGCGAAATGTTTACTCCCACATTGAAAAGGAGAGCTGGAGAGAGACTCGTTTATTCTTTTTAATTGCGCTAATTAATGGGATGAAATGTATTGCTTTAAATATTAGAGAAATTATTAGGTCCACCAGAAAGACTGCTGACGTTGTCGTCCCTGACCTCACAACCAATTAAATGCTGTTATTTATGCAAATGTGATTTCATTTGGTAATTTTTATTTTTTTATTTATTGTGCTGATTAAGAAACTCACACATACATTTGCATAGATGACATCATTTCATTGATTAGGAAGGATCATATCAGCAGTCCTCCCGGTATAAATAGTAATTTCTCCAGATATTGGGCTAAATACATTTAAAATAAATTTTCATATTCATTAGTGAGTAAATGACATTTTTATTATGGAAAATGAAGAGTCATTCATCCATTTAATGGATTAGCCATTTGGGCCTATTTATTTATCAAAAAACTCCAAAATCTGGTTCATTAATTGTGTAACTCAGGTCCACCAGATTTATGTTCGGCAATTAATCTTGTAACACCCGGCCACTAAATTAGAATTCTGAACGTAATTAATCAAATTAATTTGAGTAATAATTTCGTAAGACCCATTGAGCCTATAAATAGACTCATTCAGACCCAATATAGAGTTTGAACATTTTGTGCAGAGGTTGTTCTAGCCATACTGCACTAGTTTAGCCAACCAAGGGCATGAATCTCTTTAAAGAGAGCGACTGCCGTGCTTCAGTCCAAATAGTGTTGTGTATTTCTATTTTCAAATAAATAATATTCAGAAGTATTATCCAGTTTCTTTTTGTATTATTTTCATTATTATTGTGATTGCACCAATAGTTATAAGTGAGCTTTAATTATTATTTTAGTTTCTCTTTAAAATTTTGTTGTGCTAACATTTTCATTTATCTTCACTCCAATCATTCCTTTGTCCCATGCCCCATGCCCCTTGTCTATTTTCTATTTTTTATTTTTTAGAAACACCCATGCCTAATTGTTTAATTGCTTTTTTGTGTAACATTTCCTATTTAAAAAAGCTAAAATATAGTCAAGAGGATCATATTCAAGCTTATTTCAATTGAACATTAAAAAATTTTGGGTCGGGGGTTCATAATTTTATTTTAAATGATCAAAACAGAATTACTATACATAATTCTTTTTTTTGCCAGCTCAGGGGGTTCAACTGAACCCCCTAAGCTTTACTTGTCGCCAACCCTGTTTCAATCAAAGAAAATATTCTCTGTTATGAATACAGTGACCCTCTTACATAATAGTAGATCTTGCTAATTAAATTCATGTTAAGATTTACCATTCATGTGAGTAAAAGAAGTATCATGTTTTTGCACTCCGAGAGTACTTAATAATTTTCCATCAATCACAATATTTACCTTATACTAGTATAATAATTTGGAGGAATTCCACATGATGAAATCGAATTTTTATTTTTTTAATGGGTATGGTATGTGTACTACACACGACAATCACTTCATCAAATTAGTTGATAATGCATATCACATTGAACATCAATTTTACTATTTTCTAATTATTTTTATGTTATTTTGGATTTTAATCTATGATATGGTAAAATAAGATAGAGTCTACCTCTGGGGCTTTATGTAAAATGATAAGCCATTTTTTTTGTGTCACTTTAAATCAATAGGATAAAGTCACATGATACTATAACTGTCATATTCACTAACAACTTATATGTTATTGACCAAGTGTCCATTCGGCATGCATTTATAAGTTCAATTTTTAATTTTTAACTTTTATGTATAACTTTTTAAAATCTCACTTTTTTTCATTTTTTCATTTTTTCTAAGTGCAAGTATAGTTTAACACACTTTCAACAAAAAAGTATGATAAAAATTATTATTATTAAATATAAATATTAAAAAATTTGTGATCACCCTAAATCTTTTTAGGCCCAACATGATTAAACTTTGGATAAAGTTTAGCAACAAATTGGTTGTAAACTAAGACTATAACTCCACTTAATATTTTTTTTATTGGATGTGAAATTTGACAAATCTACCTTTAGATTCAATTTTCTTCTTATATCCTTCATACTTTCAAAATTTTGTGAAAATTAAAGATTAATAACTATGTCACCAATCAAATGTTTAAATTTCGAGTTTTTGTAATCTAAAATTATATATAAAAAATAAGTTTATAGATTAAATAATAAATAACATCCAATTAACATTAAATTTGACATGCGTTTTAAGAACATAAAGAATAAGCAATTCAACGGTTAAATTTTCAAAATATATAACCTTGTTAATTTTTATAACTACAACTAAGTTACCTTCGTCCCCTTAACAATTTACTACGTCCCCACAAATAAAAAGAAAAAACCCAAGAAAAATTTTATTCAACTAAAATTTTGAAAGAGGTGTAATTTGCAAATAATGAGAAATGATTTCAAAATAAGAAAATTAGTTGAAGAAAATTATAAGACTTTATGTATTTGCATGGGTTTTTTTTTGACAATATATAAAGTTCTCTTTTTGTTAGATTTTGTATAATTTAAGTTTTTTAATGACAAAATCCTTTAAAAAAATTCTTAGAGCAACCACTGTGAGGTACTACAAACAATGTTATTACCACTAAACTATGATCTAGTTGTTTTAGCAATGATATTTTATAGAAAATAAGTCATTTTTTCAAAAAGCATTTCTTATAAAATTATCTCATTTTCTAATATTTGGTAACAACTTTAAATGAGTTGAAAAATAATCTCCTAACTTTCCTTTTAACTTACTGTAAGATAGAGTTGTTTTTCAAAAAATATTACTACAAATGATCTCTAAAAATAAGTCATATCATTTATGTTAACCAAAGATAATTTTCCTTAAACTCATATTTTTCTATGCTACCAAACACTGAAAAACACGGAAAACTAACTTTACACAAGGATCTCTATCGAAACTAACGGAGCAATTTAATTCATCCAAACTCCAACATACATATTTATAAAAATCTTGTTGAAATTGTTGTTTCATATGACCATACATTCATAATACCCCAAATATTATGATTATTTTATTCTAAAACCCAGGAAGAGAACACAATTGTAGATGAATCTTCTTTATTACAACACACCATGGAAAAACATAAATTTAACGATCGTAATTATGACAAAAAACACCAATTGCAGGTCCTGTAGTTGCATAATAACATAGACCCTCAGGTTGAAGCCGCCAAACACAAGGATCGCATGTGTAAGACTGAGAATCGTAAATCTCCATGTCGCTGAAGCTTCCCCCTTGCCAATTGAAACGGCAGAAAACTCTTAGAGTATCATTGATGACGTATTTGTCACCATAGGCAATTTCAGTGGGAGGAAAATCATGCTGTGAGTTTTGACAATCGGCTGTAGCTTTCGAGTTCGGAGCGGTCACGTTATTATAGATTTCAATTGTTACAGCTTCTGCATTCATAGAGAAATTAGTAACAATTATAAACAATGCAAGCAACAACAGTGGTGATACGATTTTATTGAAATGATTCATTTTGTTTGTCTGTAATTGTATAACTAGCGGTGGGTGCAAAACAGAGAAGTTAACATGCCCTATATTTATACCGTGGCTGTAGGTTTGTAGTTCTATTTTGCTTTTAGAAAAAGGAACAAATATAGGGTAGTTCTAAGAACACAAATGATTTTACAATTGTTTTGTCACAATTGCTTACATGGCAAATTGTAAGCTATTAACTATCACTTACACAGAGACTTACTATTTTTCTTTACCAATCACACTCTGCTAAGTCACAGCTAGGACAAAAAACTGTGAAAAATTATGTGGTGTTAGACTTTTATTAAAACGTAGTTATCACTTGAAGTTTGGTTGGCATTAGCCCAGATTTCGAGGTTGGTTGGAGTTAGCCCAAATTTTGGGGGTGTTTACTATATTTGACTTAATTAAGAAAACAGCTCCATGTAGCTGAAGCTTCTCCCTTGCCATTTGAAACTGCAGAATACTCTTAGAGTATTGGTGATGACGTATTTGCCACCACAGGCTATTTCAGTGAGAGGAAAATCAGCCTTTGAGTTTTCACAATCGGTTGTAGCTTTCAGGTCCTTAAGACTCACAAAGGCAAAAAAAGTATAATTATCTGCTTTCAGGTTAGGTAATGCTACATCTAGAAACTACTTGTAGGGACACAATTTAGCCTCAAGCCCAAATGGGTGACTGGGCCGGCCCAAGTGGCCCTTACAATAGAATTTGTAGAGAATGGGTTCCAAGCCTAGACCTCCTGACGCTATGGAGGGATGCTATGTAAGGCCCACCGCCGGGAGTTGACGGGCTGGTGAAGTGGTCTGACTAACTCCTCAGATCTAAGCCGAGGAGCTGCTGAGCAAGTTAACGTCTCGTTTTCCAAGGGAGGGGGAGAGAGCGTGCCTCCTTCTTCCTTTCTTTCTGCCAAGAAAAAGAGTCCGGATCCCCATCCAGTGTTTCCCCCATTTCCTCTTATACTCCCTGTCCCTGGTTCCCCCCTGTCATTTCCCTGAAATCGCTCCCCCATGCCTCCAAGGCCATCCCCCGTCCTTTCAGAGGTCATTTCCCCATTTAATGCGGCCAGATGGGTAGGTGGAGGGCATTTAATGAAGTGACAGTAACGGTATGCAATGCACATCTCCCTTGTCTCCCACCTCGGCATCACGTTTGGAGGGAAAGATGGCTCACTGAGCCTCAGGGGCCCTTACTAGGGCGTTTTGCCACCAGGCTCTCTCTCCATTACACGTCCGAGGAGACTCTCCCCTCGGCTCATCTCCGACAGGCTGGCACTCTGGTCGGCTGCCCTTGGAACCCAGTGTTAGGTGACCCTGCTCCCAACACATGACCCCTTTAGTGGGACTCGCCTCCTCGGACAAGGCCTCAGGCCCATATGGTGTCTTGATGCTTTTACCCCCCACACTACTTTACAATATTTTTGTAAGCTGTTGATGTGACCAAGTTTTACTAGTTCTCAACCGTGTCCACCACTAATATTGCATGACTTTGAACCCCAAATTCAAGCAGCATTCAAGTTTATCTCAAGAAACGGCAATCACACATTATAAATGTCTAAACCACGTTAAATCTCAAAGTATTAATTTTGGGGTGATGTAGGGTTCACACTTATAACGAGGTTTTCATCCATTTCTTCCTTGCAATTAATTGTATAATAAAAAATAAAATAAAATTTAAGGCATGCCATTGGACAAAAAATATGACAATTTCATCTTTTTTATACGATTTCCAAAGACTAAGGGCCTATTTGGTAGTGACTTTTAAACAACAGTTTTCGGTGTTTAAAAAACAGTAACACTTCTGACACGTATTGCTATAACACTCAAATATGTATTTACACAATTCTAAAAATTAAATAACAATACTCAAACACTGTTACCAAACGAGCCCTAAGAAATAAAGTTAACTCCCAAAAAGAGATCTAAGTAACCCTACAAATTTGGACCATACTTATCTCAAGCATCGTCATAAGAAAGATAAATAGATGCCACTTTACTACAAACTTTTAATGGTCATGATGACATAATAAATGACTGATGAAATGGAAATTTTGGACTTTAGTAATTTAGTTTGACATTATTGGCGAGGTACATGTCTACTGAAACGTATTGAAGCTATCTTACAATGATGCAAATATCTCTAACTAGTATAAACTATATACTCCCACTTTCAAGGTGGAATTTGGTGTAAGGATAATATTAGGTGGAATTTGGTGTAAGGATAATATTTGTTGCACAGTTTACGTACTTTTCATTTTTAAACTGAAATCATGACTAAAGTCACGATTTTTAAATTTAAAATCACAGTTTCAATTTGTGTGTAATAGTTTATGTGTAATAAACACAATCCTTTAGTGTAAGGGGAATATAAAACATCTATCTTATATGAGGGTGAGTCCTATGTTTATAGTATATAGAGTCCACCCACATATGAAAGAGTTTTATTTTATTTTATTTTATTTTTTAAGCTAGAAAAGGAGATATGTTATATGGGTTTCACTAGCATATGCCCTTAGGGTTAGGGCCGGTCCTAGACATTTTGGAGCCTAAGGCGAGAATTAAAAATGTGGCCTTTTTTTTATACTTATATATTAATTAAATTAATATTTATTTAATATTTTTATATTATAATATATTTCATTTAAAATTTATTTTTCTTGCCTTTTGAGATGCAAATTGACTAATTAAATTTTTGTATTCAAGTTCTTCTAACATCTCATTTTCAATCGATAGTATAGCTAATCTACTTAATCTTTCTTGGGACATTGTCGATCTTCTAACTCTTTTTGGTGAATTTCTTGCTCATTTGTGATATTTTCATCTAAATTTTGTGTTATATTTTGTTTATTACTAATAACAAATTTATCCATTGATCCTTTTTGAGACTCAATTAATTTTTCTTCTTTTTTTCTTTTTTTAAGTTTTTCATATTCAAATACATATTTTCTAGTAGAAATTTTTAATCAATTAATCAAACAATATATTTATAAAGACTAAAATAAAAAATAACTTTCAAGTGTAGAGCAAATGAGAAATAGAACCTGATTTATATAAAAAGTATTGTTGTAGTTTCACCGAACAATAACAAATTTTTAGCATTTTCAACCTGCATAAATAAAGACTTATTTAATATATAGCCACTAACTAAAATATATATATATATATATATATATATATAAACTGAAAACACAATATTAAAATTAAAAAAAAAAAAAAAACACACACATCCATAACAAAAATTTAAGCAACACTATAACATAATAAGGCAGACCCACCCAAAACAAAAAAAAAAAAAAAAAACACAAAATTCCTACTTAAATGTCTATCCTTATCACTTAGCATTCGGTACCTTCTATTTAAAGTTCAGACTTATCTATAACTATAAGTCTATAAGACTATGACCCAAAATCCCAAATACCAATACCCAAAACAAAAAGACAAAAACGCTTTGCACAGAGGCAGCAGCAAAAAGAAGAAAGGCCGGAATCCAAAAAGAAATGCACAGAGGCATCAGCACAAAGAAGAAAACGTAGGCAACAGATGCAGTCTGGAGAGAAAGGCCGGAATCACTTAGCATTCGGTACTGTACATTCCTATTCTTAACTATCTAACCCAAATCCAAAAAGAAGAGAACGCAGGCAACAGAGGCAACAACAAGCTTTATTACAAAAAAAAAAAAAAAAAAAAAAAACCTTGAAGGAAGCTTGCACTGAACGGCTTCAACGGCTGAACAGAACTGACTCAACTGAGGAAGAGGAAGAGGAAGAGGAAGAGAAAGGCCGCAGGAACTGAGGAGTGCAACTGAGGAAACTTGCTGCCAGTGCCAGCGCCGGAGAGCAGATGAGATCAGTGATTCAGTGAGAACAGGGGAGAGAAAGAGAATCAGATTCAGAGAGAATGAGAATGAGAGACAGAGAGAGGCAGAGAGTAGAGATTAGAGAGAAAGGTAAATTTTTAGGGTTTTGAGTTATTATTTGTTGTGATCTGTGATTGTATTGTGGATAATGTGTTAGACCGGATTTGTGGTTTGTCCGGATGAGTTTTGGTTTGTCTAATGTACCAAAAATTTTTTTTTTTTGGTTAAAGAATGTCCTAGAATTTTTTGCTTTTCACCTTAAACTAATTTTTTTTTTCCTGCTACTCTGTCAAATTTTTGTGCTTCCCTGAAATAAAATTTTTTTTTTCCTTACTCCCTCTTAATTTCTAAAATTTGGGGGCCTCCCTTCCCTTGAGGGCCTTAGGCAACTGCCTAATTCGCCTAAGGGAAGGGCCGGCCCTGCTTAGGGTATCTATTAACAAACCAATTTAGAAAACATCTATTAATTTTTTTTAAGCTAGAAAAGGAGATATGTTATATGGGTTTTACTAGCATATGCCCTTAGGGTATCTATTAACAAACCATTTTAACAAATCACTTTAGTTTAATGTGGCGTTTGGTATGGGATAATATTTTAGGATTCCTAGAAATGTTTAAAGATTCTCATTTTTGGTTGAAAATCACACTAAGGAATCAGATGCCAGGGGAATGTGGATTTTCCTCTCAGTAGGAATGTAGATTCCCTTTAAAACAGGTGGAAATCCAGATTCCCAAGCTTAAAAGAAATTATATTTTTTATAAATTGACAATTTTAACCCTTTTTCATTATCATTTAAGTAATTAAGATAAAATATAAACAAATTATTATGGATTAAACTACTTTAAAATTATTAAAAAGAATAAAAACATTTGAGAATTTAAATAGTTTTTTTTTTGTATTAAACCTGTCATTTTGAAATGATAGACTATAATTTTAATGAATTTTTCATAATTAATAGTTTAAATTTGGTTTTTCATTATTTATTTAGAGGAAGATTTTTTTTTTTTTTTGGGTAAGAATTTGATAGTTCATATTCAAATCTAAGGATAAAATAGGAAAAATAAATAATTAATTTAAGATTCCTAGGAATAAACCAAGCATTATCATCTCACATTCCTAGGAATCTTAAGATATTCCCAATGAAACCAAACATAGGAATATCTACATTATTAGGAATGTGATTCCTAAGAATGTGATTCTTAGGAATCTGGATGCCAAGAGTAATGTGGATTCCCTCGTACCAAACGCCACATTAAGGGGAATATAAAACATCTATCCTATATGAGGGTAAGTCTTATGTTTGTAGAGTCCACCTCCATATGAAAGAGTTTTTTAATTTTTAATTTTTTTTAAAGCTAGAAAAGGAGATATGTTATATGGGTTTCACTTGCATATGCCCTTAGGGTATATATCTATTATTAAACCATTTTAGAAAACTATTTATAAGAAAATGAAAAAGTGACTAAATTTTTGTAATTTTTCTTAAAAAATTTCCTAAAATTTATAATTAATGTATACCTTAAAGGCATACATTAACCGGACTCATGTTATATATACATTTCACACAAAATACATATTATCCTCTAACTTACAACACGTGGATTCCAAAATTGTATGAGACTTGTGTGTGTGTATATATATGTCTTGAAAGAAATGACACATATGTGAAATGCTTGACGTAATAATTATTGAACGCAAACATGGTCTTAATTACTATATTATGGCTGGAATTTTTTTTTTTAGGTTTAAAGTTTAAACCTCATTGCCTAAGTGTTGCAGAGAGTAGATGAAAATGCCCAATGAACTTCACAATATAGTGATTAAGAGCTGCTAGGAGTAATCTTATTGACCATCTTCGATTGACCTGCACAAAGATGATGCTCAAAATCGTCAGTAAGCTACAT
Organism: Castanopsis chinensis; assembly: GCA_032878915.1. Taxonomy (NCBI): domain Eukaryota; kingdom Viridiplantae; phylum Streptophyta; class Magnoliopsida; order Fagales; family Fagaceae; genus Castanopsis; species Castanopsis chinensis. The sequence continues at coordinate 16,378,724 of JAVQMG010000125.1, read as the reverse complement.
GGTCCGTATGTGCTCCTGATGACGTACCTGCACAACACAAAAGGTGAAGACCTAAAAAATGGCACTGGTGTGGTACCGGCCAAACACCCTCCGATGGTCAAGTTAGAGAAATCTCTTGTTCACAACTCTAAAGTGCTAGAGCTGAGGTAAATTGTATGTACCTTGTTTTAAGAGGGTTTTGTGGTATTTATAGTAGCGTAGGGCTGAAATCCATGCCTTGGCCAAGAAGTTCTTTTCCTTTTAGGAGAGTAACTCTTTGATCTTACGTATCTTCTAGAATCCTTGTCCTTATAGGAGTCTTCTTATCTCGAGCCAGACGTGTCGTACAAGAATCCTTTTTGTATGCGTGTTGGTCAAGTAAGACGTTGGAGACGGGACAAGGATTAACTTCTTCAGCCTCATTTCGTCAGCTTGGCTATATATCTAGAGTCATTGGTTTGTTGGTGAAGGTCGTCAGCTTCAGACTCCACAGCTTTTAAGGTCGTCAGCTTCAGGGTCGTCAGTCCTTGGTTCGTCAGCTTTGGACTTACCAAAATAACCCTTATCAGCTGCCCCCTACTCCATAGTCTCGTCAATCTTTCCCGACGAGTTATGGAGTATACATTTATGACGTCTTTAGGTGGCCTCTATTAAATGCTAGGATACGTGGCATAATCCGATTTGCCTCGATCTGGGACAAGCACGTCGCTTCATCTTTCGTGCCCCTTTTTCCTATATATATTTCGTACTCCCCTCATTTTGAACTTTCCAACATTTGCAAACTTTTGAGAGCCAAAGCGTCACGTCAACAACTCCTATCCGTCCATTTGCTAGCCTCGTCTACTTCGTAGCCGTCAACCTTTTGAGATCGTCATCTTACATCGAACGACCTTTTATTTGTAAGTTTTTTCTTCTTTTAATTCTTTCTATTTTTCTACCCCGTACTTTTAGCGAGGTCGTCGGCCTAGGTTCTTAGAACAAAAAACCGTTGTTTGTAGGTAGTCAGATGTCGAGTGAACAGTCGTCAATCCGCGAGGGAGCGGGTTACGACGAGGTCTTCCCGTCAGGTCGTGAGCCCGAGGAGGGCTCGTCTTGGTCGTCAGAAAGGGACACGTCGGCCCATTCTTCTAATGAAGTGGAAGCAAGTGGTAGAGAAGGTGAGGTGAACGAGGATGGGGATAGTGGGGAGAAAAAGGAGAGAACTGGTGATGGGAGTGAGGATGACGGTGACGAGAAGACCTTAGAGAGCACTTTGGGAGCTCCTGATGATGACCATCCTTTCATCCTACCCTTAGAATGGTCCGTCAACGGCTTCTTGCCGACGATGTCCGAGAATGTTTTTAACACATTACGAGCCCTCTACTAAATTCCAGATGACATCCCAATCCGTCTACCCTAGGAGGGTGAGCGGTGTTATTCAGGGAGAAAAGCAGATGTGGGCATGTTTGCTGCAAGGTTGAGATTGCCGCTGACCGGACTGTATCGTTAGTTAGCCAATTTTTTGGGTATCTCCGTCAGCCAAATTGCCCCCAACGCCTGGAGGACATTTATTGGTGCAGAGATTTTGTGGGGTCGTCTCAGCGGTGGGCATCGTCAGCTAACTCTGGATGAATTCTTTTGGTGCTACCGTCCCCAACATATCTCTTCGTCTAAGGGGTTTTATCATTTTTCAGTAAGGACGAAAGAGCTGAACTTGGTGTCAGATACGCCTGACTCTAATAGAAAATGGAAAGGAAGATATTTCTTTGTGGAAGGGACCAACTGGGTATGCCGTTAAGAAGAGTGGGAGTCAATGCCTCATGGATTTTTTAACAACACTTGGGTATACGTCAGGGATTCAGGTTGACCCCGCCAGCCTCTCTTCTTTGCTTTATTTGACTGATCTCTAACCCCGTCTCTTTTTCTTTCAGCCAACGTTCGTCCACGCATAACCGCAGAGCAAGAAGAGTTTATCCGTCGAGTGACGTCAATTCCTTTGGACGAAAGGAGGTGCCGGGACCTAATCACTCTAGACACCCTGCATTTATATTGTGGTGGCCTAAAGCTGACGGAAGAAGCCCGGAGGCTGAACGATTTTTCCCATCGGCGTGAGTCTCTTAACTTCCTTAGTTATTTCTCTTACATGGTTTTTTCCTCCCCTTACTTTTTATCCTTAATAGAAATGGATACGGCTAAACAAAGAATTCGTGTTGTCGCTGCCAAGAAGAAACATGAGGAGAAGGCTAAAGGTGAGGCGACGCCGTCGTCAGCTCCCAAGCCCGTCGAGAAGGCGGGCGTTAAAAGAAAGACTGACGGGACGGACAATCGGTCCGGGAAGAAGGTGGTCCCTTCCTCTGGGGTTAAACCCACTAAGAAGCTGTCGCCTCCAAAAGCTTCTCATGGGTCAGGCAAGGGCTTGATGGCGGCGCCAGGGGTCGTCACTCCTGATCCTGTTCGTCACCTTCTTACCCATAAGGACTATGTTGTGGAGGAAGCAGAGTCCATTCTAAAGGAAGAGGAGATGGAGCTATGTGATGAGCAAGTGACGGATGAGATAGGGTTGTCAGGGTTATTTGACCTTACTCGGGTATACTTTTTCTTTCTCACATTCCGTCACTTGGACGAGCTTATAGATGACTGACGCCACTGTTATGTCTTGCAGGCCATGGTTCGAATGAAGTTCTTGTGGGACAAGTGTGCTGCAAAGGAAGCGGTGGTCTCCCGTCTGCATGTTCACATCAAGAATGTTGTTGATGCGCAGCAGCAGTACAAGGAGGCCAAAGTCCATCTAGCCGGAGAAGTGAAAGGGCTGACGGCCAAGCTGGAGGAAGAGACTCGTCAACGGGGCTTGGCTGACGAGGCAAGGTTGACGGCAGAGAAAGATCTAAAGGGACTTTTAAGTCTGGTAGAGACGGCAAGGGTTGACGCTGTGACGGAGTTTAGGGACTTTCAGTCCTTCATTGATTCCTGCGCCGTCTACTATGCTGACGGATTCGAGGACTGCTTGAAGCAGGTGAAGTCTGCTTATCCTGACCTGGATCTGTCCAGGATAAATATGGATGAGCCCCTACCGTCAACTCCGGCAGGTGGCTCCATATTTGAGGAAAATGACGAGACCTCCGAGCTTAAGGTAGACTTGAGGGATGGCGGCTTCGTCCTTGCCCAACCGGCCTTGGAGAAGTCCGTCACCTTAGCTCCGTAAGTTGACCGCGGAGCAGAAAAATCCAACGCCGAGGATCCTTCTACTCCAATTATTGCCTTGTCCCCATCAGCCACTCCTTCAATTTTATGAATCCTGTGTTGTAATGTGCTTTTATGCTAAAACGCTTTTCTTCTCAAGTTGTACTGAACTTTAATGCTTGACGCCCGTTTTTTTGGGTTTTTGTAAAGACAATTTTATTTCGTAGTATTTAGTCTTTATTACTCCCAATCGTGTTGATTTATACTTGATGTTCTTGTAGCGTTAGCTTGATTTTTGTAAAAGCGTCGTTCTTATGACGTATTTAAATAGTAGACTTGCTCATTTTGAGGTCGTCTATTTTGTAGATAGTAATTGGTCCGTCCACTTTGTGGGTAGTACTTGGTACTTGGTCCGTCAACTTTGTGGACTGATGAGGTCGTCCACTTTGTTGGACTTATGTGGTGAGGTCGTCCACTTTGTGGACTTAGTTATTGAGGTCGTCCACTTTATGGACTTAGCTATTGAGGTTGTCCACTTTATGGACTTAGCTATTGAGGTTGTCTACTTTATGGACTTAGTTATTGAGGTTGTCCAGTTTATGGACTTTGTAGTAGATCCGTCCACTTTGTGGACTAAGTAACAAGGTCGTCCACTTTGTGGACTTAAGTAGCAGTTCTGTCCACCTTGTGGACTTAAGGTCGTCCACTTTGTGGGCTTAAGGTCGTCCACCGTGTGGAGCTAAGGTCGTCCACTTTGTGGACTTAGGGTTGTCCACTTTGTGGACTTAAGGTCGTCTCTACTTTGTGAACTTAAGGTCGTCCATCGTGTGGATTGAAGGTCGTCCACTTTGTGGACTTAGGGTCGTCCACTTTGTGGACTTAAGGTCGTCTCCACTTTGTGAAGTTAAGGTCGTCCACCGTGTGGATTGAAGGTTGTCCACTTTATGGACTTAGGGTCATCCACCTTGTGGACTTAAGGTCGTCCACTTTGTGGACTTAGTAGCTTCGTCCACCTTGTGGACTTAAGGTCGTCCACTTTGTGGACTTTGTAGTTTTCCTCCATTTTTGTGGACTTAAGGTTGTCCACTTAATAGATACATCAGTCATTTCTGAATAAACTCCTCTTATTATGATGAATGCATACATAAGTAGAAAATTGTTCCAAAAAGAATAAACCTTAGCCCTTTGGGCTTTAAATGTATTGTAGTCAAAAGTAAACTAAAATAAATGACTAAAAGAAATAGACTGGAAATGAGGAGTAGCGTTCTTTGTTCTCTACTGGTAGTACTTTCTGAGGTGCTCGGCGTTCCATGGATGGCGTAGTTTTAGTCCGTCCAGAGTCTCTAAGTAGTAGGTGCCCTTCCTTAGCCATGATGCTACTTTGTAGGGCCCTTCCCAGTTTGGGCCGAGTTTTCCTTGTGTAGGGCCTTTGGTAGTGCCCATTACTTTCCTCAAGACGAGGTCTCCAATTTTGAAGTCCCTGTGCTTGACTCGAGAGTTGTAGTGTTTAGCCATGAGGTTCTGGTATCGTGCGAGCCTCTGTTCAGCCGTCGCCCTAACCTCGTCAGCTAGGTCAAGTTCTAGACGCATGGCTTCGTCATTCCTTCCTTCGTCGTGATTGTCCACTTTGTAGCTCGTGAGTCTGACCTCAGCTGGTATGACAGCTTCACTTACGTATGTTAATCGGAATGGAGTTTTTCCTGTGGGGGTCTTGACGGTTGTCCTGTATGCCCATAGTACGCTGGGTAGTTCCTCCAGCCATATGCCTTTTGCCCCCTCGAGCCGAGTTTTGATTATTCGAAGCAAGGATCTGTTCGTGACTTCGACTTGTCCGTTGGCCTGCGGATGTGCAGGAGAGGAATAGTGGTTCTTGATTCCTAGTTGTGAACAGAACTCCCGGAAGAAGTTATTGTCAAACTGCTTATAGTTATCCGAGATCAGGACCCTTGGAATTCCGAACCTACAAACGATGTTCTTCCAAACAAAGCTCCGCACATTCTTCTCGGTGATTGTGGCTAGGGCTTTAGCCTCTACTCATTTGGTGAAGTAGTCGATGCCGACTATTAGGAACTTTAGTTGCCTTGCTGCTATTGGGAATAGGCCCATGATGTCCAGCCCCCATTGGGCGAATGGCCACGGAGCAATTATTAGGGTTATCTCTTCGGCTGACTGCCTGATAATGTTACTGAATCTTTGGCACTTGTCGCATGTTTTGACATACATCTGGGCGTCCTTCTACATGGTCGGCCAGTAATATCCAGCTCGGACTAATTTGTGGATTAGCGACTGTGATCCTGAATGATTGCCACAGATCCCTTCGTGCACTTCTCTCATGACATAATCCGCTTCTTCGGGTCCTAAACACCTTAGGTACGGTCGGGAGAAACTTCTTTTGTATAGGATGCCCCTTATTAAGACAAATCGTGCTGCCTGGACCTTCAGCTTCCTTGCGGCTTCCTTTTCCTCAGGTAGGATGCCTTCTTGGAGATAAACGACTAGAGGGGTGGTCCAATCATTCTCGGATCTTACCTCCTGCACACTGATGACATCTATCAGTGGTGCGATTTGAGTAAAAAATAGCACCTTGCTGGGGATGATTACGTGTTCCGCGGATGCAGCTTTCACAAGGCGATGAGCTTGCTCATTATCTCCTCTTGGGATTTGAACGACTCTTGCCTGAAGCTCGTTCGCCCTCCTTGTTGCTTGTTCTAGGTACATTTTCATCCTCTTTCTCTTACATTCATAGTCACCGTTTATCTGATTAGTGACGACTTAAGAGTCACAATGGATCACCATATCTAAGGCTCCTACAGCCTTGGCCAGATCTAAGCCCGCTATGAGGGCTTCATATTCTGCTTCGTTGTTAGTTGTAGGAAAATCAAGCCGAATCATGCATTCGATCTCGTCGCCCTCTGGAGATCGAAGTACGACCCTTGCTCTGTTGGCCATTTTGTTTGATGACCCGTCGGTGAATATACTCCACTGAGGATTCTTTGCCCCCTGGTCTTCTCCATTCGTGAACTCCGCAATAAAGTCAGCGAGCACTTGTCCCTTGATGGCAGTGCGTGGGCGATACTTTATGTCAAATTCGCTCATGTCTATTGCCCACAAGGCCATACGTCCTACAGCTTCTGGGCTGCTCATTGCTCGCCGTATGGGCTTGTTAGTCAGTACAACCATCGTATGGGCTTGGAAGTATGGTTTAAGCTTGCGGGCTACCGTTACTAGAGCGAAGACGAGTTTTTCTATTGGCGAGTATCTTTCTTCTGCTTCGTGAAGTGCCCAGGTGGCGTAGTACACCGGCCTTTGCACCTTGTCGTCCTTTCTGACTAGGGCTGCACTGACGGCTGCCGGAGAAACGACCAAATAGAGGAACAGCTCTTCACCTAGTTGGGAGGAGGTTAACAATGGTGGTGATGATAGGTATGCCTTCAGGTCTTCAAATGCTTGCTGGCATTCGTCCGTCCATTCAAAGGACTTCTTTAGTGTACAGAAGAATGGGAGACACTTATCTGTCGCCCTAGATACAAATCTGCTTAGCGCGGTGACCTTGCCATTAAGGCTTTGTACTTCCTTCACGTTTCTTGGAGGCGTCATCTCCATTATAGCTCGGATCTTGTCTGGGTTGGCGTCAATACCTCGTTGGGACACCATGTATTCTAGGAATTTTCCAGCTGTTACTCCGAAGGCACACTTGGCTGGATTTAGCTTCATGTTGTAGGAGCAAAGAGTATCGAAGGTTTCCTTTAAGTCTCCCAAATGATCTTTTTCTCTTCGGCTTTTCACTAGCATGTCATCGACATATACCTGGATATTTCTGCCAATTTGCTGTGTGAACATCTTGTTCATGAGCCTCTGGTATGTTGCACCTACGTTCTTCAAGCCGAATGGCATGACATTGTAGCAAAAAAGGCCTTGACTTGTTACGAACGAAGTCTTTTCTCGATCAGCTTCATCCATTAGGATCTGGTTGTATCTGAAAATGCGTCCATAAAGCTTAACAGCTGGTGTTGGGCCGTAGAATCCACCAGGAGGTCGACCCTTGGTAAAGGATAGCTATCCTTGGGGCACGCTTTATTTAGATCTGTAAAATCTAAGCACATCCTTCATTTTCCATTGCTTTTTTTTACCATGACGATGTTCGCCAACCACTCGGGGTAGTAAACCTCCTTAATGAAGCCCGCTTCTTATAGTTTGCGGACTTCTTCCCCTACTGCCCGATCTCTCTCTGGGGCATAGACTCTTTTCTTTTGGTGAACAGGCGGAAAAGATGGTGATACGTTCAATTTGTGTACTATGACCGATGGGTCAATGACTGGCATGTCCTCGTGACTCTAAGCGAACACGTCTTGGTTTTCTTTGAGGAAAGCCGCGAGTTCCTGACGTATCGTTAGGTCTGCAAGAGTGCCAATCTTGGTTGTCCGTTCTGGCTGGGAGTCGTCGAGAGGTATGTCCTCGAGCTTTTCTACGGGCTCTATCGCTGTACGTTGTTCTATGCTCATGGACTGGTGGTGGTCATCCATCTCCATCATTGCTACATAACATTCGCGTGCGGCTACTTGATCTCCTCTTAGTTCTCCCACTCCGTAGTTCATCGGGAACTTTATCATTAAATAGTAGGTTGAGGTCATAGCCTTCCATGAGTTAAGAGTGGGACGTCTTATGATGGCATTGTAAGCTGATGAGCAGTCGACCACAAGGAATGCTACATTCTTCGTGACTTGCTATAGGTAGTCTCCAATGGTTATTGCCACGGTGATGATGCCAAGGGGAAATACCCTTGTTCCTCCGAAGCCGACTAGCGGGGCGTTCATCGGAACTAGAGGCTTCCTATCAATTCCCATTTGTTGGAACGCAAGATAGTAGAGGATGTCCGCCGAGCTTCCATTGTCGATGAGAACTCGGTGCATGTTATAGTCTCCTACTTGTATGGTGACAACGAGCACGTCATCATGGGGGTGGTAGAGGCGTCGTGCATCTTCATCAGAGAATCCAATGAGGGGGTTATCAGTCCGCGACATTTTGGGTACGGACCCCGTCAATTGGATGTTCTGGATCATTTTAAGATAAGTCTTTCGAGCTTTCTTTGATGACCCAGTGGTCGTGGTGTCCCCCACAATCATCCTCATATCGCTTAAGGGTTGTCTGGGGCGCTCGTTTTCCCGTCGGGGAGCTTGGTCTTGTGGTGGATCTGTCCTCTCTTTGCTAACAAACCTCTGCAGCCTCCCTTGCCTGATTAGAGCTTCTATTTGCTGCTTTAGGTCGTAGCAATCAGCCGTATCGTGTCCATGGTCTCGATGGAAGCGGCAATATTTGTCCCTTGGTCTTTTGTTGGGGTCTCCCTTCATCTTGCTAGGAAAAGTCAAAGCCCCTTCGTCCTTGATCTGCATTAGGACCTGATCGATAGGGGCGGTCAGCGGCGTGAAGCTCGTGAATCTCCCTGGGGGTGGCTTGGAGCGGCGATCGTCCCGTCGCTCTTCGGTCCTAGCCTTCTTTTGCCCCTTATCTGTTCGTGTGTCTTCTTGCATTTCCCTTTTCTTAAGGTTATCTTCCCTTGCTATCAGTGCGTCCTCCGCGTTCATGTACTTCGTTGCCTTGTAAAGCACTTCGAACATGGTTTTCAGATCGTTCTTATACAGGGAGAAGAGGAACTTACCTTTTCGTAGCCCGTTGGTGAAGGCTGCTACTTGTATCTTATCGTCCGCTTCGTCTATTGAAAGAGCCTCTTTGTTAAACCGCGTTATGTAAGATCTTAGGGTCTCGTCTTCCCTCTGTCTGATGCTCATCAAGCATGCCATGGACTTCTTGTACTGGTGGCCCCCGATAAAGTGTGACACCAACTGAGCACCTAACTCTTTAAAGGTGATAATTGAGTTAGGCATCAAGCTGCTATACCAAACTCTTGTGGACCCTTTCAACGTAGTAGGGAAAGCCCTACACATAATCTCGTCCGGTACTCCTTGAAGGTGCATTATAGTCTTGAAGGACTCTAAGTGGTCCAGGGGGTCCTTGGTTCCATCGTAGCTTTCCACTTGGGGCATACGAAACTTTGGGGGAAGAGGGCACGAAGTGACATGTGCCGTGAAAGGTGAATTAGTCCGCTGGACTAGGTCATCGAGGTCATTAGATACTCGTCCTTTGAGGGCGTTCATCATCACGTCCATTCGTTCCCGCATCTCCTGCATCTCTGCGGCGATGTGGGGTGGTAAAGCTTCAGAAAGGGTCGTAAGATTGGTATCCCACCTCTCCGGCCTGCTCGGAGCGTTGCTGCCTTCGGGTGCTTCGGGATCCCTCCTGGTTTTCCTCTTGCATTCCAGGATGTGCACTCTTCTGACGTAACTGCTCCTCTAAGTCGTGATTCTGTTTGGTCAGGCGTTCGACCGCTGCTGCGAGCGTTTGGACTTGTCTTTCCAGTACAGTAGCATGCGGTTCGTCTGCCTGAACGTTGTTGGTGGTAGCCATTGAGCGGGTGAGTACCATGCAACTTTTTGTCCGGAAAGCGACAATGTGATGTTACTAGTCGTTCCCACAGACGGCAACAACTGATGATGCTCAAAATCGTCAGCAAGCTGCACGGTCCGCACGTGCTCCTGATGACATACCTGCACAACACAAAAGGTGAGGACTTAGGAAAGGGCACCGGTGTGGTACCGGCCAAACACCCTCCGACGGTTAAGTTAGAGAAATCTCTTGTTCACAACTCTAAAGTGCTAAAGCTGAGGTAAATTGTATGTACCTTGTTTTGAGAGGGTTTTGTGGTATTTATAGTAGCGTAGGGCTGAAATCCATGCCTTGGCCAAGAAGTTCTTTTCCTTTTAGGAGAGTAACTCTTGGATCTTACGTATCTTCTAGAATCCTTGTCCTTATAGGAGTCTTCTTATCTCGAGCCAGACGTATCGTACAAGAATCCTTTTTGTATGCGTGTTGATCAAGTAAGGCGTTAGAGACGGGACCACGACTAACTTCTTCAGCCTCATCTTGTCAGCTTGGCTATATATCTAGAGTCGTTGGTTTGTTGGTGAAGGTCATTAGCTTCAGACTCCACAGCTTTTAAGGTCGTCAGCTTCAGGGTCGTCAGTCCTTGGTTCGTCAGCTTTGGACTTACCAAAATAACCCTTATCACTATATGAGAGTAAGTCTTATGTTTGTAGAGTCCACCTCCATATGAAAGAGTTTTTTAATTTTTAATTTTTTTTAAAGCTAGAAAAGGAGATATGTTATATGGGTTTCACTTGCATATGCCCTTAGGGTATATATCTATTATTAAACCATTTTAGAAAACTATTTATAAGAAAATGAAAAAGTGACTAAATTTTTGTAATTTTTCTTAAAAAATTTCCTAAAATTTATAATTAATGTATACCTTAAAGGCATACATTAACTGGACTCATGTTATATATACATGTCACACAAAATACATATTATCCTCTAACTTACAACACGTGGATTCCAAAATTGTACGAGACTTGTGTGTGTGTATATATATGTCTTGAAAGAAATGACACATATGTGAAATGCTTGACGTAATAATTATTGAACGCAAACATGGTCTTAATTACTATATTATGGCTGGAATTTTTTTTTTGGTTTAAAGTTTAAACCTCATTGCCTAAGTGTTACAAAGAGCAGATGAAAATTCCCAATGAACTTCACAATATAGTGATTAAGAGCTGCTAGGAGTAATCTTATTGACCATCTTCGATTGACCTGCACAAAAGTAATACTATATTCGTAACATGCATGGCCCTGTTCCCTCGAAAAGGATTGCCATTTTCGATTGTCACCTATCATATTCATACGACAACTCTATACCTTTCAAATATTTTTCTTCCTCAGAATTCAATTCCCACCTATTCACAGAAGCTTCTCTCTCTCTCTCTCTCTCTCTCTCTCTCTATGTATATATATATATACATAGAGAGAGAGAGAGAGAGAGAGATTAGCTTCGAATGAGTTTTCTTACTATATATATATATATATAGAGAGAGAGAGAGAGAGAGAGAGAGAGATTAGCTTCGAATGAGTTTTCTTACTATATATATATATATATAGAGAGAGAGAGAGAGAGAGAAATTAGCTTTGAATGGGCTTTCTTACGCAATCTCTTTTTCTTTTAATGTGATCTGGGGTTGATAACATTCAATGTGTTGCAATGGAGACCTTAATAATTTTGCTTATATTATATACTTGTTTGTGAGACTGAGATGTCCCTTTTGAAACTGGATCAAAATGTCAACAGTTGAGAATCACCCCAGATGTGGATTATTAATGTCAAATGCCCAGACACTTAACATTTGGAAATGAAATGAATTACTCGGAATAAAAACTTGGAAGAGGAATTCTTTGTAACGAACACCATTTTCACATTGCCAGCATCAAATTATAAATTGATGGAAATTTCACCAAGAAAAAAAATATATGGACAATCCTTCCCTTTATACAAAAAGATATGGAAAATGAATTCTTCATTTACACAAACTATATGTATTGTCCGCACCCAGGATATGGCTGATGGGCCTGAAAGGTGTTTGGGCTCACAATTTATTTGTATTGTGAGTTTTCGAATTTCTTACAATGGGCGGTCCTACGTTCAGCAACCAAGGTACCCTAGCTCCCCCTGTTCTCACAATCAATCTCCCCCTCTTTCTCAAGAGCTTCTCCTCTCCCTCGTCTTTCCTTTCCCCAATTGCCAACCCCCATGACTGAACCTTCCCTACCTATTTATAGCCAAGATTAGTGGAATGGCCATGATCATTTTCACAGTGGGTGGAATGGAAGGTCCAATACTGTTTCCCTTAAGTGGCTGCTTGATTGTGAGGGGGAAGGGTGACAGTGGCATTGGAACTAGCTCCACTGTTGGACCTGATGCTTGGCAATGGCTTTCCATAAGCAACAGAGGGAAGGTCCAATACCATTATCCCTAAGTGGATGTTTGGTGATGAGTGAGGAAGGGCGACAATGGCATTAGAACTAGCTCTACTGTTAGACCTGATGCTCGGCAGTGGCATTCCCTAAGCAACGGAGGGAAGGTCCAATACCATTATCCCTAAGTGGGTGTTTGGTAATGAGAGAGGAAGGGCAACAGTGGCATTGGAACTAGCTCCACCGCGGGGAAGATTGCTCAGGATAGAACGCCCCGTAGGGGAAGCCATTTTACTGCGAGTTCCTCATGCCCGACAACATGCCTACCGAAGATGAAGCCTTCATCCCTGACATTCATGCCATAAAGGATTTAATCCCCAGTCCTCGGGTTCCTAGACGAGGGTAAAAGCTCGTATGGAACAAACCCGTGGGTCTGATCAATGTCAGGTCTTCACACTTGGCATTACCTCCGTGGGCCTTTGAGTAAATGGGTTTGAAGGAGGGTGATGCCCGTACAATAGGCCCCCCCCCCCTTGATTCATGTCGTGCTTCTGGCAAGGAATCAAGGATCCCGGACAAGTAATTATGATTTCCCGTGGACAACGAACACAGTTTATGCATGGCTGGAGCGACCATCATAGTAGGTTTCTCGAAAGTGGTGCCGTGTCAGGCCGCCACATCCGCAATTAGGATTTGATGGTTGATGAATTATTTGTCGGTTGGCGAACCGTCTGACGGTTCGTAAACTACGCCCACACGCATGGGGAGTTTACCAAAAAGGGGGTTGGAAGGATTTTTCCCGCTCCTCGTCTCATTAAATGCCTTGATCCCTAAATATAACTCCTGTTGGGTTTACATTTCACTTATTGCATCCTTTTCACTCTCAATTTCTTCTTTGTCGGGCATCTTTCTTTTGCGCACCAAAATGCCTCTAGTGTCTCACTCCCTAGAGCCCAAAGTAAGTTCTCTCTTCCTCTCTCTTTTTCGATTCTCTTATGTTTCGTACTATAGGAATGGACTATTCTCGCCTTCTCACCCCTGGGGCAGCCTTGGCCAGTTTTAGAGAGACTTTTGGTGTCCCAGAGGATGTCGACATTGCGTATTGCAATGTGGGTGACATTGAACTTGCAAGGGCTGCTGATTCAAACACAGCATTTTTTCTGCTGATGTCTATACTTGAGGGTGGGGTTAGATTTTTGATAGACCCTCTCATCATAACACCCTAGGATTCTAAGGTCTATACCTTCACCAATTTTCCCCTAATTTTTATAGAGTTGTTAGTTGTGTCAGCCGATTGAATCAGATTTTCAGGCAGCAACTAAACCATCATGACATTAATTTTATGTATAAACTATGTGGCAATTTTTCGAGTGACTATTACTTGAAAACTAGAGATATGCGACTCCGACTTATCTCTTGCCTGCCTGACTCCAATAGAAACTCGGCTGGAGAGTTCGTTCGGGTGCGTGGCAACTGGCTCGCTGGTGAGCTACTTTGCCCGCTTTCACCACGTGAAGTTAGTTGGTACCAAGAATCTCGATTTGCTCTATTCTTGCATCCTTTTATTGTTTGTGCAATTAACTGATCGGTTTATTTTCAGATTTGCTGCAGAATCAAAAAGGTTCCTGTTGAACTCCCAGGTCATACACGCACGTGATCTCAACTTTGTCCTAAGGTCAAAAATCTTCGTGCACGACGACGGGCAGCTTCGGGCATCACATTTAATCCTGGGTGTTAACCCAGTGTACACCACTTGGCAAAACTTTAGCTAGGCGCTTTTAGTAGACAACCCGCTCTTGTCCTATATAGACGTTCGGCATAAGAAATTCCTTCCCCCCGCACTTACTACTGGTGAAGCTCGAGACATTGCGCCTGTAAGGGACGAGTCTACCGAGTGCGTGTCCCGAAGTTGAAGAAGACATGAAGCTATCGAACAGCCAAGAAACGCCGCCCTAATAGCCGAGGAAGAAGTCGCCGAACTAGTAGGTACCTCGGGCACCAAATCTGACCAGGTAGAAAAGATGGTGAAGCGTAGAGAGATGACCCTTGCTTGGTTCATACCCTGGGCCAAACTAGTGGCTCAACCTTAATCCCCCCATGGAACGGGTTTGGCTATTCCTATTGGTGAAAACAAAAAGAGGAAATGAGCTGCCGAAAAGAACACTCCCGTCCCAGGTGACGCCCTACCGAGGACTCCACCCCGCCCAAAGGGTGGGCCTAGGATCTAGGAGACACCGGTTGTTACTTCATCGGTTGCCCAGATCGGGACCAACGTGGCTTCTTCTTCTCAACCCGAGGTTGGCTGACGACTTGCTTTTTTGTTGGGTGATAAGTCTTTACTGGCAAACGCCAGCGTTCAGCTGTAGGACAAGGGCGAAGGGGGACGAATGGCTTAAAGCTTGGCGCAAGGCCTCCTGTTGCCCGAGGATGTTCACTATTTTTTGGATGGCGATGACGAGACGCTTGCCAGCCGGCTACGATGGCATACCATTACCATAATTCCCTATTCCCTTTATTGCATACGTTGTAACAGATAGCCATCTTCTTGTTTTTATCATTTTTTTACCGCTTTGTTTTCAGGCCGCGCAGTTGACTGGCATCATGGATAGGAGGTTGAAGGATGCAGCTGAGGCTGTTGAGCAGGAGAAGGCGCTGAAGGCTGTTGTTGAGGTTACTGCCAAGGAGAAGGGGGAGACTGCCGCAGCATCAAAGAGGAAAGCAATGGATGCCGAAGATGCCCGGCAGGTCACCGAGAGTAAGGTGACCGTCCTGGAGACGAAGCTGGGCGAGACATAACTCAGGTTAACAAAGGCAGACAACCTGAATTGAGCCCAAGCTGATCAAATTGCTGACTTGAAGGAATCCCTGGAAGCCTGTGAGGATAAGTGGTATAACACAGGCTTTTCGGAGGCTGAAAAATCTGTGGAACTGATCATTCACCAAGCTCGGTGCCATGGATTCGGGGAAGGATGGTTACCTGCTCTTCAGGCGATGGGAGTAGCTAAGGATTCCTTGCTGTGGAACCCAATGCAGATCCCCTACCCGGCTCCTCCCCCCCTGCTCAGAGTCAAGCTGGCGCCTTGTATGACGAGGAGACCCCGATTATGACGGATCTTGTACTGGATATTGACACTCACATGGAGACGGCCGACCCGAAGGTCACGAGCTATATTCGTACTAGAAATGAAGCTGCTCGAGATCAGACCCCTTCGATAACCCAGACTTAGGGGTGTGCATGGGTCGGGTTGGGTCGGGTTGAGGGAATTTTTTGACCCAACCCACCATGGTGGGTCAAAAAAAATTCGACCCAACCCGACCCATCACATATGTCCAACCCAACCCAACCCAACCCACATGGGACGGGTTGGGTCGGGTTGAACCATGGGTTAGACTTTTTTTTATTTTTTTTATTATTAAATTGAACTTATATTTTTTTTATTAATTATATAATATATTTAAATATATATTAAAGAAAGTAATAGGATTTTATATTATATATGTTTGTAGGATTTTATTTTATATTATATAATAAATTTTATATTATATATTACTAGGTTTTAATTTAAAAAAAATATTTATTAAATATATAATATATTTTAAATATATATTAAAATATGGGTGGGTCGGGTCGGGTTTGGCGGGTTTGTAATTTTATGACCCAAAACCCAACCCGACCCGCTACAAAAAAAATTTTATAACCCAACCCAACCCACCAAGCCCTAAAAACCGACCCAACTCGGCGGGTTGGGTCGGGTTGGGTCGGGTTTGGCGGGTCAGCGGGTTTTCTGCACACCCCTACCCAGACTGCTAGAGATCAAGCTAGGCAAGCTATTACTCCCCACACTCCGACCGACCCCGCTGCTTGAGAACAATTTCTTCTTCTTCTTCTTTTTTTTTTTTTTTTTTGTTTTAGCCTAAATCGCCGAGTTGTGGCGATCAAACAACTTCTTTGTCTCTTGGTTGGGTTTTAGTTAGTACCATTCAAATATAAACTTGTGTTGCTTGTTTGATAATTGCTAACTTTGCACATAATTAAGGCCCACTCGTTCATCATACCTTACTTCCTCACTTATAGTGGCTAGGAGCAACTTTTCTGCCCTTAGGATTTTTGCTTTAGGCTTTCATTACTCGGTTCCAAATGTAGAACCTATGATGGGTTCCTGCTCTTAGAGAATGACAACCTAATGTTTCCGCTTTCTCTTAACGAGAGTCTCTGTCCTTAGAAAACGATGTTTGAAGGTTTCCCCCCGTTCTGTGGTAGGAATGGAACCAAGGACAGGTTTTTGTCTTTAGGGAGTGATGTTTAAAGGTTTCCATCTGTTCGATGATAGGGCTTAAACCGAAGACAGGTTTCTATCCTTAGAAAATGATATCATAAGGTTTTCACCTGCTCGATGATAGAAATCGAACCAAGTACAAGCTTCTGTCCTTAGAAAATAAAATTTTAAGGTTTTCACTTGCTTGGTGATAATACTTGAACCGAGGATAGGTTTCTGTCCATAGAAGATGATATCCTGAGGTTTTCACATGCTCGGTGATCGGAATCGAACCGAGTACAGGCTTCTGTCCTTAGAAAATAAAATCTTAAGGTTTTCACTTGCTTGGTGATAGGAATTGAACCGAGATTAGGTTTCTGTCCTTAGAAAATAAAATCTTAAGGTTTTCACCTTCTCGGTGATAGGAATCGAACCGAGGACAGGTTTTTGTCCTTAGAAAACAATATCCTAAGGTTCTCACCTTCTTGGTGATCGGAATCGAACCGGGTACAGGCTTCTATCCTTAGAAAATGGTTAAGTAGCTTTTGCCCTCACAATTTTCTCCATATCGGCAATAATAACTTAACAGCAATTAGATTAAATGCACCTGCATGAGCAAAATACCATCACATTAATATGTAATAGTGCGGAATTACATCAAGTTTACATCTTTAGAGAGTGGCCAGTCAATGATAAAACTTCTTTAAATTATGAACATTCTAAGGCCTACAAAGCAGTCTTTCCTCCAAATCCTCTAAGTAGTATGCTCCTGCACCTGCAATAGCGGTTACTTGGTGAGGCCCTTCCCAGCTCGGGGCCAACTTCCCTACATTGACGTCATGTGTATTCCCCACGACCTTACGAAGTACCAGATCTCCCGCGGCAAATTCCTTTTTCCTCATGCTCCTATCATACCTCTAAGTGAGCTTTTGCTAATATTCTGCCAGCCGGATGGTAGCTGCTTCACGATGTTCTTCTAATAAGTTCAGCTGCTTGCACATCAGCTTCTCATTCTCGGCTGGAGCGAATCCTGCAACCCAGACGCTACTCAAGTTCACTTCTACGGGGATGACAGCCTCCGGCCCGTAAGTTAGAGAGAATGGCATTTCTCTCGTAAACCTTCTCGGAGTTGTCCAATAAGCCCATAGGACACTTAGCAGTTCCTCGGCCCACCTACCTTTTGCGCCCTCCAACCTCTTCGTCAATCTGCTTACTATGGTCTTGTTGGTAACTTTTGCCTGGCTGTTGCTTTGTGGGTATGTCGGCGTTGAATACCGATTTTTGATCCCGAGATTATTGCAAAACTCCCGGAAAGTTTTGCTGTCAAACTGCAAACCATTGTCCAACACAAGAGACTCTGGTACGCCAAATCTCATTACAATGTTTCTTCATACAAACGTCTTGACATCAACATCTTGGATATTTGCCAGCACCTCTGCTTCCGCCCATTTAGTGAAGTAGTCTACCGCGACTAGCATGAATCTTCGATTGCCTATTGCCCAGGAAAATGGCCAGACTATGTCCAGCCCCTACTGGGTGAATGGCCACGAGCTACTTACCGTGTTTAGACTCCCAGTTGGCTATTGGATCATCGGGGCATGTATTTGACACTGCTGGCACCTTCGTGTGTGCTTAGAGGCCTCTTTCCCCATTCGTGGCCACCAAAAACCTTAAGTCATTGCTTGGTGAGCCAATGACCGTCCTCCCACGTGACTACCGCACACACCTTCATGCAGTTCAGCCAGGATTTCTCTAGCTTGGCTAGGGCGAAGACACTGCAGGTATGGTCCTTCAAATGACCTTCGATATAACTTTCGATCGGCAGATAACCAATACTGAGAAGTAGTCCGTAGTAATCTATCCACCTCTTTTTTGTCTTTCGGTAACCGGTTTTCTGCTAAGAATTCGACTATAGGATCTATCCACGATTTCTCGACCGTGATCGGCAGACACTGCGTTGATGCTCGATTCGTTCACCAATTCCACCCTGATCAACTGGGGTACTTCCCTAGCTATCGACGATGCTAATGTGGCCAAGGAGTCGGCATGGCAGTTTTGCCCTCTATTAACTTGTTCTACTTTCAGACTTGAGAAATAGCCCATGGCTTGTTTCACCACTCGTAAGTACTCAGCCATATGAGGATCCTTTACCTTGAAACTCCCCAATACTTGGTTGACTACGAGCCTGGAATCTGAGTAAATTTCCACCTCTTTTGCTCCCAAATCCAAAACCACTCTCAGTCCGGCTAGCAGGGCCTCATACTCAGCCTCGTTATTGAAGGCTTTGAAACCCAACCTGAACAAATGTTCCAGCTTTATTCCCTTTAGGGTGACAATCACAATCCCGGCTCTTACTATTGCTGCGTCAAAGGCACCATCCACAAACACTTTCCATAGGTTGGACCCCACGACGTTGATCATCTCCGAACTTCTTGGTGAAAACTCAGCAATGAAGTCTACGAGTGTTTGGCCCTTCACTAAGTTCCTCAGCTTGTATCGTATGTCAAAAGAACCCAGCCGAGTCCCTCACTTCGCTATTCTTCCGGTAAAGTCGGATCTTCTTAGTAATGACTGCAGAGGATACTCCGTGAGAATGTGGACGGTGTGTGCCTGAAAGTAATGGGGAAGCTTCCGGGTGGAGTGCACGAGTGACAACACCAATTTTTCCAACAGCAAATACCTTGTTTCAGTGTCAACCAATGTCTTGCTTATGTAATAAATTGACAACTGTATACCATCATCTTTCAACAGTACTGCGCTAGCGGCATGCTCGGATATCGAGAGGTACATAAATAAATCTTCTCCGGGTTCCTAGGCTATTGACATTGGAGCCTGCCCTAGATATTTCTTTAGTTCCTGGAAAGCTCTATCACACTCCTCGTCCCACTGGAATTCTTTCCATTTCTTCAATAGTCGATAAAATGGCCGGCATCTGTCGGCAAATTTGGAGATAAATTGGTTAAAGGCAGCCAACATACCGGTCAATTTTTGAACCTCTTTTGGGTTGCACGGAGGTTTTAAACACTTCACGACTTCAATTTGATCGGGGTTTATTTCGATTCCCCGTTTGGTTATTAAATAGCCCAAGAACTTGCCGATCCCTACTCCAAAAGTGCACTTATTGGCATTGATCCGTAACCGGTGTCGCTGGAGTATTTCAAACACTTCTTTAAGATCGTTAGCATGATGCCTTTCTTGCTTGCTTTTTATCATCATGCCGTCAATGTACACCTCGACCGTACGCCTAATTTTATCCTTGAACATCCTTGTCATCATTCGTTGGTAAGTGGCTCCCACATTTTTCAATCTGAACGGCATCACCGTGTAATGATAATTAGCATCTGATGATATGAATGCAATTTTTTCCTGATCTTCGCTAGCTAAGGCAATTTGGTACTAACCCTGAAACGTATCTAGAAAACTCATCCTAGAGTGCCCATAGGCCGCGTCTACTAACTAATCAATTTTTGGCATTGGGAATGGATCCTTTGGGCATGCTCGGTTTAGATCGGTAAAGTTAACATAGACCCTCCACTTGCCATTCTTCTTCCTTACTACCATAATGTTTGCTAACCATTCTGGGAAGATTGCTTCCTTTATGGCCCTTGCTTCTTTCAGCTTCCCGACCTCCTGTTTGACAGCTTCAGCATGCTTTTTAGCCGATCTCCTTGACTTCCGCCTCTTGGGAGGGCATAAAGGGTCCAGGTTAAGCTTGTGGACTATAAACTCTGGGTCAACCCCGGGCTTCTCATAGGGACTCCAAGCTAATACGTCCACGCTTTGTATAAGAAAAAGCAACAACTCCACCTTCTCCTCGTCCTTTAAGCTAGCCCTATCATGAACCTCCTCTCAGAATTCGGCAAAATTTTTACTTTCACCAAGTCCTCGGCACAGTTGGCCCTTACTCCTTCCCGAGGTTGTTGTAATTGCTACAAGGGGGTTTCCTCAATGGTCTCCCCTTGTCCGGCTTCTCGAGTGGCTGCGGCCACTAGACATCACTTGGCTACATGCTAACTGCCCCTTATCACCATGACTGTATCCTCGGCGTGAAATTTGACCTTCACGTGCGGGGTGGAAGGTACGGCTCCCATGTCATGAATCCATGACCTTCCGAGGATTGCAGTGTATGGTGAGAAAGAGGCAACCACAATAAATGTCACGCTTACCTTCTTTCCCCCCATGCTGACGGGGAGTGAAATCATCCCATCCGAGATCACCCTATGGCCGTCAAACCCCATCAAAGGTGAATCATACTTGGACAAATCTACTTTCTTCAACCTGAGCCCCCTGTACAGGTCGAGGTACATTACATCTGTGCCACTCCCTTGATCTATCATTATCCTTTTCACCACAAACCCCCTCACATGGGCCGTGACGACCAAAGCAGCACTGTGCTGTTGAATGGTACCGTCCATATCATCATCATCAAATGCAATGGGTTGCTTTGTGTACCTCATCTTTTTCTCGGGAGAATGCTCGTTCCCGGGATTTTTTACCGGTTCTACGGTCAATACTCCCTTCATCTCGGAAGCTAAAATGTCCCTTGGAACTACATGGATGACTTCTATTACTCGTAAAGGGGGTGGGAGAGGATTCCAGTGCAACCGACCATCCTGGCCTGCCTCACGATCCCTTATTGCTACCACAAACTCTTTCAAATGCCCAGCCTTCACCAACTATTCCAAATGGTCTTTCAATACCTTGCATTGCTCGATGGTGTACCCTTTGTCCTTGTGGTAGGTACAGTACAAAGTCTGGTTTCTCCTCAACAGGTCACCCTCCAACTTGTTCGGCCACTTAAAGTAAGCTCATTTTTTAGCCGATCGAAGATCCTATGCATCGGTTCCTTAAAAGCTACATTCACTCCTTCCGCTCCTAGCCCGAGCTCTTGAATCCTCAAATCCTTCCGGGGTCTAGGCTAGAAACCAACATTCTGATGATAATTTATGACCGAGGCTTTTCCCTTGTTCTGTAACCAATCGTCTTCTAGCCATTTATACTCCTCGATTCACCTCACCAATTGCCTCATATCCTCGAGAGGCCTTCTTGACAATGATTCCCTTAGTCCGGATTCATCTGGTAACCCCATTCGAAAGGTGCTCGCAGCAATCTTTTCATTGCCCCCGTCGATCTCGTTATACAGCTTTTAGTACCGGTTAGCATAGTTGCGAAGGGTCTCCCCAACCTCTATTTTCACTGATAGTAACGCATCTACGGGCTGTAGGACACGGCTGCAGGTCATGAATCATATGCCAACCTCCTGGATCGATTCCAAGAAACTGTGGATCAAGCCTTTCTTCAACCCGTTGAACCACCTCAAAGCGGTGGGACTAAGGCTTGAAGGGAAAACCTTACACATCAGCGCATCATTATAAGCGTGTAAAGACATCATTTGAATGTAGTGGGTTACATGTTCTACAGGGTCCGTCTTTCCAATGTAGGAATTAAATGGTGGCCGTGCGAATCTACTCGGTATAGGCGCGCTTTCAATGTCTCTTGAGAATGGTGATCGGGCAGCTTGGCGTAGTGCTCGACTCATTGCGTCCATAGCCACATTTCACGGCCGCCCCTCGTCAGGGGAAGTCGAGTCACGGTCTGCATATTCCCATGACCGTTCGCGGTGCTGATGAGAACTAGATTGATGGGATCCTGCTGCACGGTGATCCCCCACACTTGCTGATCTTTCTCTTTGCTCGTCGTAGTCCCTTCTCCTATGTCTGCCTCTTGCTTGCAATTACAGGTCTCTTACCATCCTACGTAGGCACTCAAGCTCTCGATCCCTCCGCTCAAGCTCCTGATCCTTCCTGTTAAGGTGGTTACATCCCGAAGCGTCAGACGCTGTTCGGTGGGTTTGAAATGACCTTTCTCCTAACCCAGACTCCTTCGCCTTGTGATGCTGCCAATCCTCTTGCATTTTCTGCCTCCTTTCTCGCTATGTAGACCCCCGTGATGACCCCTAGAGCCCCTTAATAAAACCACAGCTACGTAGGAGATTCCCATAGACGGCGCCAATTGTGTACACCCAGGATATGGCTGATGGGCCTGAAAGGTATTTGGGCTCACAATCTATTTGTATTGTGGGCTTTCAGATTTTCTATAATGGGCGGTCCTACGTTCAGCAACCTAGGTACCCTAGCTCCCCCTGTTCTCACAATCATTCTCCCTCTCTTTCTCAAGAGCTTCTCCTTCCCCTCGTCTTTCCTCTCCCCAATTGCCAACCCCCATGACCGAACCTTCCTTACCTTTTTATAGCCAAGGTTAGTGGAATGGCCATGATCATTTTCACAGTGGGTGGAATGAGAGGTCCAATGCTATTTCCCTTGAGTGGCTGCTTGATTGTGAGTGGGAAGGGCGATAGTTGCATTGGAACTAACTCCACTGTTAGACCTGATGCTCGACAGTGGTATTTCCTAAGCACGGAGGGAAGGTCCAATACCATTATCCCTAAGTGGATGTTTGGTGATAAGTGAGGAAGGGCGACAATGGCATTGGAACTAGCTCCACTATCAGACCTGATGCTCGGCAGTGGCATTCCCTAAGCAACGGAGGGAAGGTCCAATACCATTATCCCTAAGTGGATGTTTGGTGATGAGTGAGGAAGGGCGATAATGGCATTGGAACTAGCTCCACCGCAAGGGAGATTGCTCTAGATAGAATGCTCCGTAGGGGATGCCGTTTTACTGCGAGTTCCTCATGCTCAGCAACATGCCTACCGAAGATGAGGCCTCCATCCCTGACTTTCATGCCATAAAGGATTTAATCCCCAGTCCTCGGGTTCCTAGATGAGCGTAAAAGCTCGTATGGAACAAACCCTTGGGTCTGATCAATGTCAGGTCTTCACACGTGGCATTACCTCCGTGGGCTTTTGAGTAAATGGGTTTGAAGGAGGGTGATGCCCGTACATGTATATATATGAATAATATATATATATATATATATATCTATATATATTTTTAGCAATTGTACATTATCCATATGGTCAGATGAATGTGTCGCAGCAAGGAGAGCTGCTCCGACTCCTGATCCATCTTCTGTGACCATAAGAATGATATGTTGAGCAGCTTTTTCCCCTAATATTTCTATCATGGCTTCATGCAAGTATTCCCTAAACATTGTATACCTTGTGCATAAACCCTCTTCAATTGCAACAACTGTTCTTTTCATTTTAATATCACTTCTACTCCTCCCACCCATGATTCCACCACTTCCATCCCGACCGATCTTTTTCAAGATACTTACAATACCAGCAGCTGCCAATCAGGCAGCCCTATGAGTCACCACATCACATACCTTTACAACGAGCTTTCTAACCTTCAAAGGGACATCAGGAATTTGAAATGACAAAAGCCCATGGAATAAACACGTTATCAAAGAACCAATTTATCCATTTGAGGATAATCATTCAACCAGGAATATGTCTAGTTCCACACAACTTGCCACATGGCAAGTTGTGGTTGGTGGCGAGTTGTCACCCCTCCACCAACCACAACTCACCATGTGGCAAGTTGTGGCATTTGTTATGCCAAAATATGTGGCACTAGACTTACTCTTCAACCAGGAAATAGGAATACTAAATGGAATAGTTGTGTCTACCTCCAATGTGTCTTTCAAGATTCTTGCTACTACTGTCAACTCAGGAGAGTCATCCTCATTCATCTCAGCCATCAATGGTGTCCTAAAACAAAAAAGGGAACAAACTTATAACCTACTGCATTAATTGAGTGTTCAGAAGGCATTAAACTGTATTACAAGCATGACAATATTGCAAATAAATGCAAAAGAATATGTTGAATATCAAGGAATCCTAGTTCAGGCACATGTAATTGTATGCTCATGTAATATCATTATTATTTTAAACTTCCCTGCTCCTAGAAGCTAGAGCATTTGCATCCCATTATTCTATCATATTCTATTTATCATCTAAAAAAGCTACTATATCAATTGTAACATACCACTTTACAATATTCTCAGCATCCTAACTTTTATTTAACAATACAACACAGTGAAATAATATTTCTACACAATAAAATAATATATCTTAAAACCCAAATAAAAACAAAAACCCAAATCACCTTTGCAACCACTTGCAACCACCACCACCATGAAGAACATACTTAAACTGATTTTTATCTCCAAAACTCAATACCTAAACTGATTTATATCAGTTGAAAACCAAAGTCATCTTCACCACGGCAACCCCAAAAACCCTAGCCACAAACTCATGGCCATTGAAACCTAGAAACCCATAGATTAACAAAACCCAAAACCCATAAAGAAAACAAAACTCAGAAACCTCAGCCACCAGAACCCATGGCCATGCCACCACCATCACCACGGTAACCCCCCACCTTCACCACCGTGAACCCACTTATGACCCATAATAAAAACCCCACCCCCTTCCACCACCACCACGTCAACCCCTAACTTCACTACCATGAACCCACAAAAAAATCCATCCCAAAATCATCAAATTAATAGCAAAATCCGAATCCAAAAGATGACCCACAAAAAAAAAATCTAGTCAAAATTTACACAACCCACCTCTGCCACAACCCACATCTGCCATGCCACACCCACCTCTGCCACAACCCTCCTATGCTCGCCTTATCCACTTGTGACGCCCTAGGCTTTAAAAAAAAATAGAGATCAGATTTTTATGGAGACCCACGTGACCCCACCTACCCCATTATTTTCCCACCACTCATTTCTCTCAAAGTATCTCACTATCTCATTCTTCTTGGCTGGCTATCTCTCTTCTTTCTCTTACTTTTTCTTTTTCTCTCAACACAACACAAACTCTCCTCTCTTCACTCCCTTACTCTCCTGCCGATACCACTCCTCACCACTTCCACCACCATTTTTCAGCAAGATCACTGAAAATCCCTCAAGAACATCACACCTTCACATAAGTTATTTGAGGCAAAAGTTCTAATCTCTTTTGATGGGTATTATGTTCTTGTTTGAGGTTATTTTACCCAAGCTTTAATAATGATGTTCTTGAGATTTATGAGCTTCTTGGGTGATATTCTTGTAATTTTGTATATGGGTTTTTGATTTGGTGGACTAATTTGATGAGTGGGTTTATGGTTTTACTAGTGGTGGCTAAGTAAGGCTTATGTATGGTGAACATTTAGGGGTTTTGAGGTATATCATGTGAAATAAATGGTGAATATAATTTTTATGGTTTATTTGGAGCTAGTTAAAGATTTAAATTGTTAGTTTTGAAGGATATTGTGATTTTGGTGTCATGGGTCTCTTGATGATGTTGTGAACATCTTGTCAAAACTACTCATAAATTATTGAGGTTTTGATGTTAGAGATAGTATCTTGAATGATTCATGAGTATAATGGAAGTCTATGCCTTGAAATGAAGTTGTTGAGAAACTTTGGAAGTGGAATACATTATTTGTGAGGTTAAATGCTAGGCTTGCCTAATTAATTTCTTAGTTAGAAATTTCTAATTCAGAGCTAGATGCAATGTCAAGCTTTATGTCTATTGTGATAAGTTTGCTTGATATTGTTTAGGTTCTAGCTAATCTTATTTGGAGCTTAGAAAATTAGGCTTTTGCGGGTTGTAAGGTAAGTAGCTTTTAATGGGATTCTTTTTTGGAAAATAATCATGTTGCATAAACATTATTTTTGGGTCAAACACATTTTGGAAAATTAATGGGGGAATTATGTTTTTCTAAAAAGTGTCGTGTTATGACCCTATAATTATGGTTATATATGAAAGTGCATATTCTTATTGCATATGGGGAAATGCATGATTTGTTAGCATGGAAAAGACTAGCACCTTTATTAAATTCTTGAGAATGAATTTTATGGATTTATTGCATTATTTGCAAAATATAAAGATGCTTTATCTTGACCTAAGTTATTTGGGAAGTTAACACAAAATCATTTTGACAAAAAATGAGTTGAGGGCTTTGAGAACCTTGTGAATATCTTGAGCATTCAAATATTTTATGAAACTACTTGGAAGTGAATTATGTATTTTGAATTAAAGGTAATTTGTGAGGTCTTTATGTTCTACCCATGTGTTGTGACATGTGATTACCCGGTGATTACCTAGCTAGACACTATAGTCTGTGTGACACTAGTATCTTAGCACCCCTCTTTGTGATGGTTATTGAGTTTCGTCTTTATGAAGGCATATTAGTTTCGTCTTTGTGATGGCATATTTAGTTCCAGTTGTGTGTCGGCGATGAGTTTTGTCTTTGTGATGGCATTATCATGTGGCCTTGGGTTTGGAATTGTATTGTTATTGCTCACAAATTATAGTATGTAGTTTCATGAGAGCATTTTGAGAAACTTTGTGCCATGTCATTTTATTCATTCTTGTCATATTCTTTTTGGAAATGGTTTTGTAGAAAGCATTTGGAAATCCCCAAATTAAAACGTGCTTTGTAAATTGTTATCATTAGGAAACTTGTATTTTCCCACCCCCATTAATTATGCTACTTACTGGACTCCGTCTCATTCTATTATTTTACAAAAATTTTCAGAGTTGGCAACTATCTTTTTGAGACAGCTTTTTGGTGGCTAACAGTGGTTAGACTAACTGCTGATGGAGGCTGACTTTTGTGATGGAGATAATTGACGATGTATAACTTAGAGTAGTCTTGACCCAATTCTTTTGTATCTAATAGTGGTTATGTCTTTATTTCCACTATTGGGACAAGTTGATATTATGCAATTATTTATTCAGACCTCCATTCTTTTGTGACCAATGGTTATTGTATTTATTGCATAGAGCTCTGATTTACTTTGGAAGTATATTTAATGGAATTATTAGGATAATTCTTGATGTTGGTACTTGTTATGATTTTATTTGGATTGAATTGTTAAAAGGAAAAAAATCTACAGGTACCTTTGAGATGTTTTACTCATGCTTTGGACCCTTTTGGGTTTGGGGCGTGACACCACCTCTGCTACAACCCACTGATCTCACCACACCGTGACATTGCAGAAAAAAAAAAAACACCACCACCATGACCTTGCCATGCTGAAATCCACCACAAACAGGCAACCATTGCACATCGAGAGAAACAAGGAGTGAGAGATGAAGAGACAGAGTGGGAGTGAAGGAGAGAGAAAATCATTGAAGGAGGAGAAAGGACTGAAAAACACAAAAAATAAAGAGAGAGAAAAAGTTGGATTGAATAAAAAAAAAAAAATTATTTAGTTTTACCATTGTGCTACAGTGTGATTCTACATTTAGAATCATACTGTAGCACAATTACAAATTTTTTTGCAATAGTCTACATTTACAGGTCCAAACGCAGTGGGGTTTTTGGACTTTTATGCCAAATTAAACCAACATATGGCATATTCCATTCTCAATGTATATGCTTTTACGAATCTGAAACTGATTCACAGGCTTTTAAATGTTTAACTACATCAGTATTCCTTCCTGATACAATTCAATTCATTGTTCCTTCATCTAAAGCACCTCGATAGGTTACTTCATACACTCCTTCGCAGTCTCACAATCTCCAAATGCATATGCAATATTATAATTCCATTCATTTTTAGTTGATAAACAAATAACTATGTACTTAGTTCTTTATATTTCTATAACATTTGAATGCCTAGACATTAGATCTATATCTATATCTATATTCTATATAATTCGAAAAGCTAAATCGTGGCAATCAATGTTGCTACACTCACATTAAGCCAAGTCAGCAACCATGTCATTACCATATTTTTTCCTGAATTTCTCCTATAATTTTGAAATAGTTTTCTAAATTTTAAAGTCCTAAAAATAATGAAAATAATTCTCAGTCTTTATCTCCACCATAAAGTACAATCTTTATAGCTTTAATTCCACAATAAAGCTCAAGCCCAAGCCTAAGCCAAAGCTTGTGTCTCACGGTTTCAAATTCCCTGTCTCCTCACCTTTTAGTTTACTGTGTTTCACAATTTCTATCTCCCCACCTTTTAAACGGAAACCCTTCATTAGCGTTAATTTTTCAGTGGTTTTAATTCCTTAATGGCAACCCTTCAGCTTTTGCTAACGCCAGCTTGTAACAGCAGTCTCTTTGTCTTCTCTCCTTTGTCTCTTCCTCTCATCACAATAGATTAATACTGACAAAAGGTGGATGATTCAATTCACGTATCTGTGCTTTATTCTTGTGACTGCCCCACATAATAATTCGATGTAAGGATTAGATTATATTGATTGATTTTTTTTTTCTTTTGAAAATTTGTTACTACCTCTTTCATGATGTGATATGGATGATTGTTATGTTGATTTTTCTTTGTATTTGATTTTTTTTGGATGTTGAATTTTGATTGTTGGGTTTTTTAATTGGAGCTCTACCTCTTTTGTATTGTGGGTCGAATAATTGTTAGTGTGATTCTGATTTCTTCGTGTAGTGCTGTTGTGTGGATACCTCAACAATTTGGTTAGGTTAGCATGTGGGGAAGTTCTTGCTAGGGATATGCCAATTAATTGGAGTTCTACTTCTTTTGTGTTGGGATCATATATGGGTTTATGTAGATATTGTATAATGAGAGAGGCTGAGTAGTTCACGTAGACTTATTTCCCATATGATATGAGGGGTTGCCCCAAATTAATAAAAAGTGAATCAGAGTGGTCCAAAATTTTCCATCTTCGATATTTTGGTAATGACGCTATTAAAATTCGTCCCTAGCTACGTAGATTTGTCCAAGATAGATCCCAGCTGTAAGTTTTCTCATATTGAATTAACCAAACAATTATTAAAGATTTCCAAATTCCCTTTCAGTTTTTTCTCTCTCTCTTAATATCCAGTTATACGTTAAGAAGTAGTAATAAAATGGAATGTTTTGTTCTCTTTTGCTGCAAATGATCAAAATTCAAGAGCTGCATGTGATGACAAACCAAATAAGAGAAGCTCCAAATTTTTTTGTACAATGGTAATACAAAAACATTGTAGTTAGTCCATCTTCTACTCTATCTTTTCTTTTATAGATTTCTTAATTTTTTTTCTCTGTTTTATTTCCAAGTGTAATTTCCAAATTTTGAATGTGCCTGTAGGGTTATTTGATGATTATCCAGTTGGGGAGAGGTAAGAAATTTTTTTACCTGCAAACAAGTTCAAGTATTTAAATTTCTCCTTCTGCCCAAGTCATTATTTTCTTTCTCAACATAACACAATGCAAGACTAATGCAATGATATATTTTTCTAGCTTAGATTATTGGGAGAATTTATGTGAAACAATCTTGGACAATATTAAGGGTCTACTTAGATCCATAGAAAATTTTGTGAAACATATGCATAATTTTTCAAATTTGTAAAATTTTCATTTGCCCAAACTCAAACACTCGAAAACACCTCATCTAGTCTAAGTTTCATAGACTACAAAAAAAATCTTTTTTTACAAATTCCTGATGCATTAAGCTATTCTTGGTATAAAGTATGCATAATAAAAGAACACCAAAATCTTAGTAAAATTCTGCATGGCAAGGATTTTGTTATTATAAAGAAAACAAACTTTTCCGTATCCTACTTGCCTTGACTAAGTTAAGCAGGAAGTATCATATTCTATTTTCCTTTTCCTATCTTGGATTAGTTCATTTTGCTTGATAAGTAATGTCTGTAATTCCATTTATCAAAAGCAAAAAAAATATGTCTCTGATTCCACTGTTTTACTATTTCATTTTTCCATCTACTCTACTTAATAGAGTGGAGAGTGGCCCCATTTATGATGACTCAATTCTTGATAGAGTCTTATGTAGGAATTGGAGTCTCAATTCTAATATCCCTTAAGTCCAAGTAATGGAATGGACTAGATTCATCTGTATAGTTTTGTACAAGTGATTTTGCTGTAATTTGGGTTCTCCTTTGCTATAACAGTATCTGTCTTTGTGTTGTATATGGAGGTTG
Source organism: Castanopsis chinensis (assembly GCA_032878915.1). Classification (NCBI taxonomy): domain Eukaryota; kingdom Viridiplantae; phylum Streptophyta; class Magnoliopsida; order Fagales; family Fagaceae; genus Castanopsis; species Castanopsis chinensis. The sequence continues at coordinate 16,348,594 of JAVQMG010000125.1, read as the reverse complement.
TAGGTTGCAACTAAAGCTGCAATGTGCTGTACAAAATGATGCAAAGCTTGCTCTGCTGTCTGGTTGTTTGGCTAGTGCAAGTGCTTCTTCTTTTTTGGTTAGATAGGGATTAATTTAAAGATTTTGAGTTTATTTACGTTGCATGCATCATGTGAGCCTAGATTTTTGGGTTGGGTCTTCCCCTATGTGATTTCAACGACTATGTGTGTAGGTATGTGTAAGTATTTTTTGTCATTTTTGTGTGTAAGTATTTGGGTTGGGTCTTATCCTATGTGATTTCAACGAATATATAGTGTAAGAGTATAACTTTTGCTGTCATTTGTCAACCACTTTGTTTTATGGCTATTAAAATTGTTGTATAACTTAATCTGGTCCTTTGAATTGATTCTATTGTGGACCTATTTTATGTGTAATTTAATAATTTTATAGAATTTGAGTTTGATTCATTTCTATCTGTTTAAAAGATTTTTCTATATAAAAAAAAAAAAAAAAATTTAAGATGTGGGTTTGTTTATAAATCTATTATAGGATGCTGGGTCTTGTATATTAACTGTTAACATGTATAGTATTGTGAGCTTTAGGTCTAACTAGATTACTTGTATAGCACACATTCTTGTACTACATTCATGTGCCTCTTGTATAAAGACACTCATGTATATTTTTTCTCTGAGAAATACAATACAATCATTCAATATTTCTAACATGATATCAAAGCCATTACTCTAACTTTTTCTTCACAATCTTGTCTCTCATTGGTGTTATTCCAAACTCACAATTGCTTATGCCGTTACAACTACTACTGCATCCATTCGCCGCTAAACCTCTGACGCATCTCAGTCGTCGTCTCTGGTTCCGGACCTATAGCCACCATCTTTCAAAGTCTCGAGACCACTACCATATCGTACCCACCGTGATCCTTGCCCCGATTGAGTTTTGGCAAGTACCACTGAGATCATCCTCCGCCGATCTACTACTTGGTGGAAACGTAACTGTCATCGGAGGCCCTACACACTGGTCAAACCTTACCCAATTTTTCACGTAGATTTCATTTTTGCAATCCATTTTTGCATATTTTGCTTCTAAATGAAGAATAAGGACAGGTCTTCTTCTTGTTGCAATAATCGTCGCTGACAATCCAGCAAACGTTTTTACAAACGTTTTGGCAACAATATTAAGACTTGCTATCATCACAAAAAATCAACTGTTTTAGTTTCTACTGCTACCGTTGCTAACACTGAGAGTGTCCAACCAATGGCTCTCGTGTCCACAGATGACCTTAAAAACATCATCGCTATGGTTGGTAATGCATCTTATTCCTCTTCTCTCTCAGCTTTATCTGGTACATCTCCTTCCTCATGGCTTATGGATTTTGCTTGTTACAATCACATGACACCTCACTCGTCCTTATTTTCTGAACTTAAACCTACACCACACCCTTTTAATATTCACACAGCAAATGGTTCCACAATATCTGGTCATAATATAGGTTCCATTTCGACCTCCAACCTCTCGGTTCCTGGGGTCTTTAATGTTCTTGACCTTTCTTATAATTTATTTTCTGTGGGACAATTAGCTGAGTTGGGTTATCGCATTATCTTTGATTATTCTAGGTGTATTGTGCGGGATTCGAGGACAGAACAAGAGCTTGGGAAAGGTCTGAGAGTTGGGCATATGTTTCCCGTGGATAACCTTTGTCTTCCACTTGTTGCTTCTGTTTATGTTGTTGCAGCTGCTGCTGTTTCTTCTATTCCTTCCCTTGCACTTTAGCATGCCCGACTTGGTCACACATCTTCCTCTCGGGTTCAAGAATTGGCTTTTAGAGGTTTAATAAGTTCACTGTCTACAGAAAATTTTGATTGTGTTTCATGTTAGTTAGGAAAACAATCAGCTTTGCCTTTCATTACTAGTGAATCAATATCCACTAATATCTTTGACCTTATTCATTCTGATGTTTGGAGGCCTTCCTTTGTCTCTAGTATTAGTGGATCTCAATATTTTGTTGTCTTTGTTGATGATTACTCTCGCTATAGCATGATTTTTCATACGCAACATCGGTTTGAATTATTGCAAGTATATTGTAATTTTTTAAAAATGGTTGAAACTTAGTTTTCCAAACGCATCAAAATTTTTTGATCTAACAATGCTCTTGAATACATTCAATATGCTTTCCAATCTATTTTGCATTCCTCTGGCACTGCTCATCAACTAACTTGTCCAGGTAGCCCTCAACAAAATGGTAAAGTTAAATGAAAACTTAGTCATATTCTTGACACTATTCGTACTCTCCTTCTCTCTGCCAAAGTTTCTGCTCTTTTTTGGGGCAAAGCTGCACTTCATGCTGTTTATGCTTTAATCGCATTCCTAGTCCTATCATCCAAAATCAAACTCCATATGAGCTCCTTTTTGGGTCATCTCCAGATTTTCATCTCCTTCACTCCTTCAGTTCTGCCTGTTTCGTTCTTCTTCAGCCACATGAGCATAACAAACTTGACCCTCAGTCAAGGCTTTGTTGTTTTCTTAGCTATGGTGAAACTCAAAAGGCGTATCGGTGTTATGATCTTGTTTCTCATCATCTTCGTATCTCTTGCAATATTATTTGTCGAGCTCTCTCAATTTCGTGCCTCTCTAACTTCCTACTCTGTCTTAGATATTTTTCAAGATGAGGCACATATTCCTTCTATAGCTGCTTCTGATCCTCCTGTAGCTGCTCCTGATTCTCGTATGGACTTCTCTGTCCAACCACCAGATATCATTGATCCCTTTCCTAGTGATCCCTTTAATGAATAGGTGGAAGATGAACAAGTCGAAGACGAGCTACCCAACCCCAACCCTGAGCTTGGATCCCCTGCTCTTGCTCTGCCTTAAGATCTTGCACAAGACATTCCACCTCGTCACTCAACTCAGGTTAGATCCATTCCTACACATTTACTTGACTATTATTGTTACACTGCCCTTGCTACACTACACGAGCCTCACACCTATTATGAGGCTTCCACTGACCCTCTATGACAGATTGTAATGAAAGAGGAACTTGATACATTATCTGTAAACCATACTTGGAATTTGGTAACACTCCCCTTGGAAAATCTGTGGTTAGTTGTAAGTGGATCTATAAGATCAAGACTCGCTTTGATGGGTCCATTGAGCGCTACAAAGCTTGTCTTGTTGCAAAAGGTTTTACATAGGAGTTTAGGATTGATTATGAAGAGACCTTTGCTTCGGTTGCTCATATCTCATCTGTTCGTGCCCTCTTAGCTGTTGTTGTTGCTAGTAAATGGGACCTTTTTCAGATAGAAGTCAAAAATGCATTCCTTAATGGGGATTTAAGTGAAGAATTTTATATGCAACCTCTTCCTGGTCTCTTTGTTGAATCAAACAAGGTTTGTCACCTTCGACGTGCACTTTATGGCCTTAAACAAGCTCCATGTACTTGGTTTGCCAAGTTCAACTCTAACATCTCTCGCTTGGGTTACATGGACAGTCATTATGATTCTACCTTATTTCTTCGTCTCACTGACAAAGGCATTAGTTTACTTCTCTTGTCAGTAAATGGGACCTTTTTCAGATGGATGTCAAAAATGCATTCCTTAATGGGGATTTAAGTGAAGAAGTTTATATGCAACGTCCTCCTGGTCTTTCTGTTGAATCAAACAAGGTTTGTCACCTTCGACGTGCACTTTATGACCTTAAACAAGCTCCATGAGCTTGGTTTGCCAAATTCAGCTCTAACATCTCTCGCTTGGGTTACATGGCCAGTCATTATGATTCTACCTTATTTTTTTGTCACACTGACAAATGCACTATTTTACTTCTCTTGTAAATGAATGATATGATCATAACTAGTGATGACCTCAGTGGCATTCAAGAACTCAAAGATTTTCTCAGTCAGCAATTTGAGATGATAAATCTTGGACATCTCAGCTACTTATTGGGTCTTGAAATCACTCATTCTATAGATGGACTTTATATTACTCAAGCCAAGTATGCATCTGAACTCTTATCCCGAGCTGGACTCACTAATAGCAAGACTATTGACACTCTAGTTGAGCTTAATGCTCATCTGACTCCCTGAGGGGGGAAACCATTATCTAATCCCTCTCTTTACAGAAACTTAGTTGGCAACCTAGTTTATCTCACTGTCACTTATCCAAAAATTTCCTAAGCTGTTCACCAAGTGAGCCAGTATATATTTGCTCCACAATCGACTCATTGTGCTGCTATTCTATGCATTCTTCGATACCTAAAGAGCACTCTCTTCCATGGTCTTTTCTACTCTGCTCAATATCCTCTTATTCTCCGTGCATTTTTTGATGCTAATTGGGCAAGAGATCCCACTGATCGTATCTCCACCACTGGTTATTGCTTTCTTCTTGGTTCTTTTCTGATTTCTTGGTGAAGCGAGAAAAAAACTCATGTGGCCTGCTCCAATACTGAAGCAGAATATCGTGCTCTTGCTGATACCACATCTGAGCTCCTTTAACTATAATGGCTTCTCAAAGACTTAGGTGTGTCTACATCCTCTACTACTCCTCTTTATTGTGACAACCTGAATGCCATTCATATTGCTCACAATAATGTCTTCCATGAACGAACTAAACACATCAAGATCGATTGTCATTTTATCTGATATCATCTTGTCCATGATGCTCTCAAGCTAATCTCAGTCTCCTCTAAAGATTAACTTGCAGATATCGTCACCAAGTCACATCCTAAGGGATGCCTTCATACTTTGGTTGACAACCTCAAGTTGGTCTCACATCCACCTTGAGTTTGAGGAGGGCTGTTAACGTGTATAGTGTTGTGGGCTTTAGGCCCAACTAGATTACTTGCATAACACACATTCTTGTACTACACTCATATGCCTCCTATATAAAAGCACTCATGTATATTCTTTCACTAAGAAATACAATACAATTATTAAGTATTTCTAACATTAACATTTAAATTTTTGTAATTTAAGAATTTTTAGGGATTTTTATAGGTTTGGGGTCATCAGGAAGATGGGTTTGATTGAATAAAGAAAAGGGGTTGTCTGGCACAATATTTGTGAATTCATTAGATTTCAGCAATAATTATGTTTTGTTGGTTTTTGAGATAAGGTTGGAAATTGATTTTGATGGTCAATGTAACAAAACCTTATGCTATTAGCGAGCTTGGTACAACTTTTTGTTTTAGTCCTAGAGTGGCTGTATAGCTTGGGGACTGAAACAAAATACGTAGTAAGATTAAAGATTTTGTTTTTTTCCAAGCGTTTTTCTCATCAACTAGAGGGTTGTTGTAATTTGATTCAATGGACCAGCTTATGCTAGTTGATGACACATTAGGCGACAGTTTGGATCTAAAAGTTGATGACTTAATTAAAGTGTGACAACATAGCAGATAAAAATGTGAGTGAAAAAGAGATTGAAGCAGAAGAATTCGAATGGCGAATGTGGAAGGATCATATCAAACTCAAGAGGCTTAAGGAAAGACAGAAGATTGCAGCCCAACTAGCTTCAGAGAAGAAGAAGCCCAAGCAGACCACTAAGATCAAGCTCGAAGGAAGTAGAGCACAGGATGGGATTCTCAAGTATATGCTGAAGCTGATGGAAGCTTGCAAAGCTTGCGGCTTTGTCTATGGTATCATTCTTGAGAAGGGTAAGCCAGTGAGTGGTGCTTCTGATAATATTAGAGCTTGGTGGGAAGAAAAGGTGAAGTTTGATAAGAATGAGCCAGTAGCCATAGCCAAGTATGAAGCGAAATGCCTGGCCATGAGTGAGGCAAAAAATAATCAAAATGAGAACTCTGAAAGCATTCTCCAAGACTCGCAAGATGCTACTCTTGGGTCACTTTTGTCTTCTTAAATGCAACTCTATGACCCCCCTCAAAGGAAGTACTTGTTAGAAAAAGGAGCTCCGCCACCTTGGTGGCCAACTAGAAATGAAGATTGGTAGGTGAAGTTAGGGCTACCCCATGGTCAAAGACCTCCTTATAGGAAGCTGCATGATTTGAAGAAGATGATGAAGAAAGTTGGAGTATTAGCAATCTGGATCTGAATGAATGCAATCACATGTTGCAATCTTATAAAAAAAAAAGTTGTGCACATCACTTTCAAGGATTCTACAATTACATATTGCCGAATGCAAATTAAACTTGAAATGTCGTATTTACATATTTACACGTACCAAATTAAAAATGTCACATTAGGTTTGATTGCTCATATGCATATTATTCTTGATGTGTTGCTACTTTAAAGTAGTGAGAAGGGAATTTGAATTGTGCATGTCAATCTATAGAACAAATGGGTTTAATGGATAGCTTAGTGTGATATTTGATATTTTTATGTTTTGGTCTTTTGCAGTAAAACACTGTATAGTGATTGACTTTGCATGGATTGTAGAAGGATTCACATTTTTAAGATATTTCTAAATGCTTTTTTTTTTTTTAACTATTTGCTTTGTCTTTGCCCATTAAACAATAAGTTAGATAAAAAATTGCACTTATCAAGTTAAAAAAAATAAATAAATAAATAAAAAGATCAAAAGCTGCATATTGAGAAATTGATTCTTTCTATCTTTGATCTTAAACAAAAGAATCAGATTCAATTCCAATTGCATTAAAAAAATTCTATTATTTTATATGGATTGTAAATAATATAAAATGTCTTTTTTAATGAATTTTTTATGAATTATTATATATATATTAGTTTAAAATATTATTAATTGATGATTGTGAAAGGGGGTTTTTATTTTTACTCTATTTTATGCTTTGTCAATGGGTATCATAGTTTTAAAAACCGAACTAGACATCAAACCATTTTTTGAAAAATTTTTAGTTCAACCTCGGTTTTTGCCCGATTTTTGACCGGTTATTGACCGGTTTTGGGGCTTTTAACCAGACCAGACAAGCTCCTAGTTCCCGGTTGAACTGGTAAACCGGCCGGTCTGGTCCGGTTTTTAAAACTATGATGGGTATCATGACAACAATCTAAAATCAACCTACATTTCCAAGTAGAAAATTTGAATGGAAAAACATTTGTTTTCCAAATATAATCTCAAGTTTGGATGGGAATTCTACATAGTTAGGAAAGTTTTTGACTCTGTTATAGAAATTGACAAAAAAATTTAGCTTAAGAAGTGCATATTTTTTTAATATAGCAATTACAAATTTGATATCTAACTTCTACATGTCGTAATACATTTCTCAATGTGTTTTATTGACAAGCTTATATTAGTGGTACTTCAAATGAATGTAAGAACATCAAAGGAAGAAGATACAAAAAGTACTTTAAAGTTGGAAATTGATATTTTAGCATTTATTGGATATTTGAGGATGTAAAGGATTGAAATCCTAATTTTAATTTTAATTTAAGTTTGATGTATAATTTCCATTTTGTAATTTAATGTTTCATATCAAGGATAGGAACCCTAATGTGAAATCAAAGATGAAGAAACAAAGAATTGTTTAAATTTTCGTACACAATAGTTACAATAAATGTCAAAACACAATTAATATTTTTCTAGCAAAGATACAAAACATCAATAGCCATGGAAAAAAATACCATCAAGCTATTCGAAATAACATCGAGCAAATGTAAAATTTTTACCTATGCACACAAACAAAACAAAAACACTATATATAGGCCCTATAAAAAGACAATAGCTTGGGTAGATCCTCATTTTATTTTTTATTATCCAAGATTTGCTACAGTGTTATAGTATTGGACTCTACAATTAATAATTTAGGAAGGTTAACTTGCATCTTTATATAGAATTAGGAACCAACAGGCAGCAGGATTGAAAGCACAACATAGATAGAGTCTCATGTGTGCAACAAAATGCAAATATCTTGTGTCTGCATACATTATTGTGCACCAGAGAGAGAGAGAGAGAGAGAGAGCCTCAAAATAAAGGGTATTTATAAGTTTGGAAGAATATCTCTGAATATTTCTGCCTCTTGTGACATCCTTAGAATTAGGGCTATCAGCATCTAACTTGAATTCATAAGAAGTTCTCGGTAAATGAGATGAACAAAAATTTCCCCATTCCATGTTGAAAACCTAATGCAAATAAAAATGAGTCAACATTAACAAATATATAACAAAGTAGATCAATTCATCTAATAAAGAATTTGATGATGTTTGTTTAGAGACACAAAGAAAGGATACCATGCCTCCAGAAGTTTCAAGAAGCCCTTGACAACATCTAAGTGCAATAGTTGCACAAGTAACTCGAGTTGTAAATAAATGCTGTTAGAAATACTAAATGAATAGTATTGTATTTCTCAAGTAATAAAATATACATAAGTGTTTTTATATAGGAGGCAGAGTGTGTAGAACATGTATATGTGCCATACAAGTAAATAAGGTGGGTCTAAAGCCCACAGCCTATCACACGTTAACAACCCCTTCAAACTCAAGGTGGGTGTAAGACCAACTTGAGGTTATTAACCAAAGCACGAAAGTGTCCCTTAGGCTATGACTTGGTGTAGATATCTGTAAGTTGATCTTTAGAGGAGACCAAGAACAGCTTGAGAGAACCATGGACAAGATAATAACGAATAAAATAACAATCGATCTCGATGTGTTTAGTCAGTTTATGGAAGACATCATTGTGAGCAATATGAATGGCACTCTAGTTATCACAATAAAGAGAAGTAGCAGAAGAAGTGGACACACCTAAGTCCTTAAGAAGCCATCGTAGCCAAATGAGCTCAGATGTGATATTAGCAAGGGTACAATATTTTGCTTCAATACTAGAGCATGCCATAAATGTTTGTTTCTTGCTTCGCCAAGAAATCAGAGAAGCACCAAGAAGAAAGCAATAGCCAGTGGTGGACTTGCGATCATTAGGATCTCTTACCTAATCAGCATTAGATAATGGACAGAGAAAAAGAGGAAACTGAGCAAGTAGAAAAGGCCATGGAAGAGAGTGCCCTTCAGGTATCAAAGAATACGCTAAACAGCAGCATAGTGAGTCGATCGTAGAGTAAACAAATACTGACTCACCTGGTGAACAATATAGGAAATGTCTAGACAAGTGACAGTGAGATAAACTAGGCTACCAACTAAGTGTCTGTAAAGAGAGGGATTTAAAAATGGTTTCCCCCTTGTGGGAGTCAGGTGCACATTAAGTTCAACTAGAGTGTCAACAGTCTTGCAATCAATAAGTCTAGCTCGAGACAAAAGTTCAGAAGCATACTTAGCTTGAGTAATATAAAGTACATCTGTAGAACGAGTGATTTCAAGACCCAAAAAGTTGCTGAGATGTCCAAGATCTTTCATTTCAAACACCTAACTGAGAAAATCCTTAAGTTCTTGAATGCCACTAAGGTCATCACCAATTATGATCATATCATCCATATATAAGAGAAGTAAAATAATGCAATTGTCAGTGCAACAAAGAAATAAGGCAGAATCATAATGACTAGCAATGTAACCCAAGTGAAAGATGGTAGAGCTAGACTTGGCAAACCAAGCTCGTGGAACTTGTTTAAGGCCACAAAGTGCATGTCGAAGGTGACAAACCTTGGTTGGTTCATTAAATAGATCAAGAGGAGGTTGCATATAAACTTATTCACTTAAATTCTCATTAAGGAAGGCATTTTTGACATCCATCTAAAAAAAGTCTCATTTACTGGCAGTGAAAACAGTTAAGAGGGCACGAACAGATGAGATTCGAGCAACTAGAGCAAAAGTCTCTTCATAATCAATCTCATACTCCTGTGTAAAACATTTTACAATAAGATGAGCTTTATATCGCTCAATGGACCCATTCAAGTGAGTCTTAATCTTGCAGATCCACTTATAAGCAACCACAAATACAAAGACGATGAAAGACATGATCATAACGTCGATACCACTTTTGAATTTCGCCATAGCCAAGAAAACAACAAAGTTTAGACTAAGGCTCAAGTTTGTTATGCTCATGCAGCTAAAGAAGAATGAAACAAGCAGAACCGAAGGAGAGAAGGTGGTGATAGTTTAGAGGTGACCCAAAAAGGCATTCATATGGAGTTTGATTTTAGATGACAAGACTGGGAATGTGATTAATAGCATGAAAAGCAGCTTCGCCCCAAAAATGAGTAGGAACTTTGGCAGAGAGAAGGAGAGCACAAATAATGCCAAGAATATGACGAAGTTTTCGTTCGGCTTGACCATTTTGCTGAGAGATACCTCAATAAGTTAGTTGATGAATAGTACCATAGGAATGCAAAATAGCTTGAAAAGCATACTGAGTGTATTCAAGAGCATTATCTGATTGAAAAATTTTGATTCATTTGGAAAATTAAGTTTCAACCTTTTTGCAAAATTATAATATACTTGTAATAATTCAGAACAATATTTCATATAAAAAATCCAGCTATAGCAGGAATAATCATCAACAAAGATAACAAAATATCAAGATCCACCAATACTAGAGACAGAGGAAGGCCCCCAGACATCAGAATGAATTAGGTCAAAGATATTAGTAGACATTGATTCACTAGTATTGAAAGGCAAAACTAGTTGTTTTCCTAACTAACACAAAACACAATCAAAATTTTCTGTGGACACTGAATCTAACAAACCTCTAGAAGCCAAGTGTTATACCCGAGAGGAAGATGAGTGACCAAGTCGGGCATGCCAAAGTGCAAGAGAAGGAATAGAAGAAATTGCAACAGCTGCAGCAGCAACAGAAACTGGAGCAATAGGTGGAAGACAAAGGTTGTCCACGAGAAACATACTCCCAACTCTAGGACCTGTCCCAAGTTTTTGTCCCATCCTCAAATCCTGCACAATACACCCAGAATAATTAAAGGTAATACAATAACCCAACTTAGCTAATTGTCTCACAAAAAATAAATTGTAAGAAAGGTTAAGAATATTAAAGACCCCAGGAACCGAGAGGTTAGAGGTCAAGATGGAACCTATGTTATGACAAAATATTGTGGAACCATTAGTTGTGCGAATATTAAAAGGGTGTGGTGTAGGTTCAAGTTGAGAAAATAAAGATGAGTGAGATGTCATGTGGTTGCAACAAGCAGAATCCATAAGCCAAAAGGAATGAGACATACCAAATGAAACTAAGAGAGAAGAGGAATAAGATGCATTACCAAGTATACGAATGGTATTAGTGATGATATTTTGAAGGTCAACTGTGATAATGGTGATAATGGGTCCAGAAGACTTGGACTTTGCGGAGACGGGAGCCATTGGTTGGATACCTTCAATGTTAGCAGTAGTAGCAACAGAAATGGAAACAACTAATTTGTTGCGTTAATAGCAAGTCTCAATATTATGGCTAAGACGTTTGCAAAAATTGCAAAAACGTTTGTAGGATTTTCAGCGATAATTGTTACAATAAAAAGAAGACATGTCCTTATTATTCATTTAGAAGAAAAATATGCACAAATGGACTACAAAAATGAAATCTACGTGAAAAACTGGGTGAGCACTTGGACTGCAAAAAGTCAACGGTGGGTCCAAGTCAAAGGTCAACACTCAGTCAAAGTAAACTGGCGGCTGACGTAGGGTGTTGACGTAAGTTGCTGACGTAAGCGGATATGACTGCAGCAAGTGATGTGGCAGATGACATCAGCAAGATAGGGTATACATGGCAGATGGTGCCAGTAGGGCTGACGTGGCCAATGACGTCAACTAAGGCTGACATGGCAGGGTGACATACAGATAATGTTAGCAGGCAGTAGTGGAGGCACATAAGGTGCGTAGATGAAGAATCAAAAACGTTAGGCGATGCATGGAACTTCCGTTGATGTCGATTCTTTTCCGATGAGGTAGATCAGAAAAAGACGATTCTAATGGTGGCGGCAGCGTCAAAATCGAAACAACACTTTAGGCGCATGGAAGAACTTTCGCCAAAACTTTGACCAATGTGTGGCAACACATGAATAGTCAGATGGGGATGATTTCGGCAGCGTTGAGTAGATCGGTTAAGGTCTATAGAATAATATTTTTGGTGTCGTAATTGGAGATCACAATGGACTGACTAGAGAAGGTAGTTGTCTTTGACAGCAAAGAGAGTGCTTCTAGCGGTGGCGATTCAACCTTGAGGACCTCTGACGGCGGCGGAGCAGTCAGGAGAGGACGCAGAAAGCTTACTAACTGGAGAAGTTGAGGCAGCGGAGAATACCAACGAAGACAAAGGCTACAAGACACAAGAAAAGGTTAAAGCAGTGGCTCTGATGCCATATAGAAATACTGAATGAATAGTATTATATTTTGTTAGGACATATGTAGTTGTTCAAGCTTGTGAACATATGTCGCTATTTTATGTAATTGGCTTATCCTTAGACAAAACGCACTTTACTTGTAATTGGATAGATCTAGGATGTGTTAAACACTTCAAGAAACAGTGGTTCAAGATTAAGTGTTGAAGCCATCAAAGTCTGTCCAAGATACAAGCAAGGAAGTGCAAGATTTTAAAGCTCGATAGATACCTCGACAGATACATCTATCGAGATTTAAAGAAGCTGTTTAGCCCGAGCCTCGACAGCTGTCTCGACACCTCTCGACACCTCTATCTGTCGAGAATTAAAGAAAACAGATTTCCAGGTCTGTTTCAAGTCCAATCCGTGTGTGTGTCTTTGGGACTTCTTTTCTCCTAACCCTAGACATATAAAAGGATTATTTTAAAGGCCGTCAAAGTAAGCAACAAGCAGAAATCACAAGATACAAGTTGCTTCTTCTCTTTCATGCAAATTGTGATCTGTGAGACAAAGTTCATGCCCTAGTTCATCTCTGATGATTTGAAGAACTTTACAGCCAACATTCTTTCTTCCTTAAGTTGGTGAGTGAGTCACGTACTGGGATTCGTGCAAAGGAGTAAGCCGCGTACTGGGATCCGTGCATCACATTGGTTAGTCACGTACTGGGAGCCGTGCATTAAACTGGAGAAATTGTCACTACAGAACAAGTCCAATTGGGTATTGGGGTAAGAGTTCAACTGTAGGTTGGTGAGGTACTGGGATTCCTTACTTGTAACTGCTTGTTGTGATAATAGTGGAGTTTCGGGAGTGGTGACCTTAAATCACCCGGTGGGGTTTTTGCCTTAGGGTTTTCCCCATTCGTGAACAAATCACCGTGTTATTTATTTTCCGCTGCATATTTTAGTTTGGTGATTTGTTTGTGCTGCCACGTGATATTATCTGTTAATTTGATTAATTAATAACTGGGCTAATTTAATTGATCTAAATTATCACAAGGGGTCAACGCGTTTGTGGCCTGTCATATTTCTTATGTAATAAAATATACATGAATGCCTTTATATAGGAGGCAGAGTATATAGTACAAGTATGTGTCCTACACAAGCAAACAAGGGAGGCCTAAAGCTCATAACCTATTACACATTAACAATGCAAACCAATTAAATGTCACAATGCATGTTCTTACGCATTTATGTCATTTAATAGTTTAGAATTTAAAAGTGCCTAGATTGATGGTTTACACACAAACGCTAAGACTGGCCTAAGCCCAGTAAGCTAGGTTGAGTTGAAAGGGGAAATTGCTCAAAACAAATAGATCAGAGGGTTAAAAAAAAGGAATTACTATTATTTCTCAAAAAAGCTGAACCTCATCTGCTCACCACCATGTAAATATACACATTTCCGAAGTCAAGATAATGATGATAAAAATTAATTCTAAGATACATAGCTTAACAGGGTGTAATGTTTCATGCACGAGAACTTGTCACACTCAAGGCCTAAAATATGTTGTTATCATAATGAGATATCATCAAATCCACTGTTTCGCACAGAAACTTCGTAAAAATGGTAGAACGATTCTGTATGAGCCACAAGGAAACTTAGGAAAGCTCACAAAGTCATACAAGGCTGACCAAGAAACCACTCTAAGTTCAATCTTTATATGTTAATACTATATATTGATTAAGCCAATCTACTCCAACTAGGTTTAACTAAATATTTCATAGTCATCACATAAATTCATAGAAAACACACATCATAAACTGTACATACATATGGCCATTAATCACCCCTCTAAAAGATGTTTTACAATACCAAGCTTTCGATTTCAACTTTCAACGCTGAAAATGGTTACTATAACATCATTTAGGATCCTAACAACCATATCTCCCTCCCACTATTATTATTGATCAATGACTCAAAATATCAATTACTTCTTTGTTTTTTCAGTTTGTGGAAAAATGTAGCACTTAATTTCATCACGTCGCTTAAAAGCAATAATAACCATAACTATATTAAAAAGAAGAATAACTGCAAGGTAATCAGGACCTCCCTTAATGGACAATGTCCTATATGTTCAAAAATAATGAACAAATTAAAATAAGAGCTAAAGCTATCAGAATGGTGGTTAATGTCTACTCAAGAAGTAATGACATTACCCTTTTTTTCTAATAAGTTCAATGTTAGTGCCTCTAACAGTTTGCCCTAAAAAAAATTACGATATTTTAACAGTGGAATAGGAAAGCAATATCCAACAGAAATCTATAAACAATACCTACATAGGTCAATAGTAGTGGCCTAAAACTTCTAAAGATCTATTATGTATCACAGCTTCCTCAGATACTCTTATGATTGTATTAACAGCCACCATATTAATTACTGAGTATGTCCTGGCAAACACAAGTCTTTTTCATTTTACTTAACACAGAAGGCATTAATTATTTAGTATGATTTGGAAAAACTAACATAAATCAAACACGTAACCACGTCAGGCAAAGATTCATAGCAAGCTACTATAAATTTACGTACAATTTCTTGGCTCAAAAATCTTGGCCTTTGATGGGGCTTAAAGTGAAACAAGGATTGATGTAGCGGAATAAATGTTTAGATCAAGGCGTAGTTGTGTTTATATATATATATATATATATATATTAAAACTTATCTTTGTGCGTTCAATTATTTTCACACAGCTTAAAGGAGTTGCAGCTTTAACCAAACAATTCAAAAGTAAAAATATAAATTCTGCATACCACATGTAAGCAAGAAACACCATCAACTAAATCTAAGATATCATGTAAAGCCAAGGCTTGCGCACATCATATGGTGAGCCAGCTTTCAAATCAAGTTAAAGCAAATTACAATACGCAAATACGCTTAGAACATAATAAAGCTTTAACTTATTGCATCCCACTATTTCAAATTTTCAATGATCCCCTAAAATAGTTAAACACTATTTCAAGTTAAAGCAAATTACAATACGCAAATACCCTTAGAACATAATAAAGCTTTAACTTATTGCATCCCACTATTTCGAATGGTCAATGATCCCCTAAAATAATAAAACACTATTTCAAGTCATTACGTTATTCTCACACTAAGAGAGAAGGTAATTAATAAGGTAGCTTGTAGTCTTGGTCGATCTGCTTCTGATATATCTGACTTTGACGTGTCAATGGAGAATATTTCACCACCAATTTCCGATATACTTCAGGCCAATTCGGCCAATTTATTTTAATATAAGCTCAAAAGTGTTCTTCCTAAAAAAAAAGTCATTGTTCAACATTAAGAGAAGGTAAATTGTACAAGGATGCGAAGAGCGCTTACCAGTGCTGCTATCCTCATATTTAGACCTTTTCTGGCCATTGCTTGTTCTAAACATTCGGAAACCTCTCTTCCAAGCTGACAGCACACCACATTACAAAAATGTATCAAAAAAATTTGATATTAAAAAAAAAAAAAAAAACTGTCCAGACCATAAAGCAAGGTCATGCTTATTCTCGATCAGTGTTTAGATTGATTTGGTGATATTAGAGAGGATTCAAACTGACTTCAGCATCAACAAAAAAGTTTTCCAAGCAACTAAGGTGTTGCCTTTCACAAAATGTCTAAAATTATGGAGCTTTCAACGTCGTACAAGTTACAAGAATATGATCTGACTAACCATGTCTTCAATGCCAAATCCTTTTGTCCATTTAATCAAAATGCCTGTTGAAACAGATGTTTGCTTCACAGGAAAAGAGAACGTAAATCCAAGTTCCCTTCTTCTCATCAGTGAAGTGTCCGGACCATCTCCTTCTTTTCAACAAACTCCTTTAACGATGAAGCTATAAAATCAAAGGGATCCTGCAATCAATAAAAACACATTAGCTTGCCAAAAAAGTAAATAAATCAGTATGTCGTAAGATTTCAAAGAAACGCTTAACGTTAGTACAATATTTGAGTAACAATGTTGAGGGCCTCGCTTGTGCTGGTCATCTAATGTTGGGGAATGGGTTGCCGCACCACGTCTGGTTCTAGGATGGATCGTTGACATCCTAGCTGAACTCGCAAGACCCTAAAATTAGTACCCCCAAGATCTAGCGCATAGTAAGTTCCTTTCTCACTTCTGATGAAAAAAACAAAAACCAATATCAATTTTACAGTGCAAGCTTTCCTAGTTACAAACAACTCATACACTGATGTAACAAGATGTTACATCCATCCCAACAAATTAAACTTCATAATCAATGCAGAAGTGAAAACAACAATAGCATGCATTAATAAATAAAACAAAATTCTCCAAGCAAAGTTACTTCCTAGATGAAACCAAGTAAATACCAAGCACCTCAGGGCCCATCTAAGCACCCCAATTTTTCAAAATTTAACAGAGTGAAACATTATTGCAGATCATTTAAGTGACATTTTATAAGTACTATAACAAAACTTTTTTTTTTCTAGGTACTAAAACAAAAGAAATACTATAGATATTATTTCAAAATAGTGAGAATGTGAAATCCTCAAAGATTAAATGCATATCATTATTGGCCTTTGAGTCACAACTTTCCAAAGATATCATTTCTAAGCACCCAAAACCCAATTTTTTCCCATATCGCAAATAGACAATTTCGAGTTTCGACCTTGAAAACCATTCTTTTTCTTTTTTTCTTTTCTTTTTTTTTTTTACATTTTTTAAAATACTCATCCAGATTCCACTTGCATTTCAACTAATTCTTCAAATTATTTATCCATATATTCCACAGAAAACAAGCAAAACCATACTTTTCCCAAATCTCCAACCTCATTAGGCAAAATTTTCCATTTTCTTTTTCCTTTCACACACTTATTAAACTTCAAAAAAAAAAATTCTGTCACACAAAAACAGTAATTTTACTAAATGTCATTCGAATTCAACCCCAAACTTCTGTGAATACTAAGGAAACATGATGTAAGTTAATAAGTGGGAACCCGAAAAAGGAAAGCATAAAAAAATAGACTTTATGGCACAGGACACTCAGAACAAAATTAAAGCAACAATAAAATAAATGAAAATGACTTAGGAGTCAACACCTATACCTAACTTGGAGTTAGCACCTAAGTCTGACTTGGAGTTAATACCAAGTGAGAAAACCATTAGGAGTCAGCACTTAGGGTGACCTTAAAGTCAACACTAGACCAAAGTGAGACCAAAAGATCATTTTTTTTTCGTTCATCAAAATATTAGCTATCTCTTTAAAGAGTATAATAGGTTGCTTATAAAGGATTGCTAAACCCTAGTTCTCATTGGCTAGGAAACCCTAATTTCCTTATTAAAAAAACAACCTTACCTCCAAATTAAAATACCAATAGCCTACTAAACTACTAAAGGCGTCCTAAGACTTTTAATTAGTTTTAAGTGTTAGGAGTATTTTAGTAATTTTATGTGATGGAAGGGGCTATGTTATTAGTCCATTGCGTTTAATTTAATTTTGGTTTAGTATTTAAGCCCAAGGAGTCCAAGTCCAAGTCTTATTAGGTTTTTAAGAAATCCTAGTTCTACTTGGATTAGGTTTAGTCTTCTATTTAAAGAGATGTAATATTTTCTATGGAGGTAGAGATTAATAATATTTTTAGAGTTTAGAGCTATAAGCTTGTTACAGTTTGTGTGATGCAGATTATTCCTAGGTGTGATGCCAAGGAACCCTAGAAGTGATTTTTAGGAATTTATCTTTTATTTACTGTTCACGGTTACTATTCACAGCAACCCAAATCTTGAATTTTACCTTTGTTTTCATTTCTAAAACCCTAATAAACCTTGTCCCCCCTTGTCCTACGTCACTTTAACAACAATAAACATATACCCATTTTTGCGACACATTTTTTACAAACCCAATTCAACCAAGCCCGACTTCCTTGTGGGTTCAATTCATGAATTATATTTTATTTATTCTTTTAAGCATGACCCAAGCTTATGTGACTTATTGGAGAAATTGAGGAAGTGTGGTTTAGAGGGTATGAGTTGGTTTCTTTCGGACCGTTTGTATGAACCCAACCTATGCATGCTACCAAGTGGGTGAGGGACACTAGTAGAATGTCTGGATCATGAGGAAGTCTAGTACCTGAAATTTTCATCCAAAGAGAGATTTTATTCTCTGGCTGACTATGGCCCAATTTTTCTGCTCTACCATTTTTTTTCAAAAACATATAGCTAACCCTAAGTAGCTGGCCTTGTCTGTTGCAACAACTAAATGCAACTTCCAAGGACCTGCCATGTCTAGGAAACATCAGCCCATGAATTTAGGCTACTTTATTTTTCAAATTATGCGAAAAGCAATCAAACCCTCTTACCCAAATAAAGAAAATCTAACCATAACCTCTTTGATCAATACCTTGGGGTTCAAAGCCTCTTCTATTGACCAAAAACCAGCCACTTAAAGCACCCCAAACTCAATACAAAAGGCCCCAATTAGATTCAAAATGGAGAATCCACATCCTACCATTAGAGCTGAAACTTTAAAGCAAAAGCCCATTTA
Organism: Castanopsis chinensis; assembly: GCA_032878915.1. Lineage (NCBI taxonomy): Eukaryota > Viridiplantae > Streptophyta > Magnoliopsida > Fagales > Fagaceae > Castanopsis > Castanopsis chinensis. The sequence continues at coordinate 16,329,926 of JAVQMG010000125.1, read as the reverse complement.
ACTAGCTAACATTCTCACAATTTTGAAACTTAGGGGTGGAAATATAGGTATAAGGAAACATTCCCTCTCTTTCTCACAACCTCTCTCAATTACCTCTTCTCCCTGACTATGGAGCAAAATTTTGGACGTGTACTTTTTCTGCATTTTCTTGTATTTCAATTATGGCATTTTGATTGGGTAAAACTCCTCCTCATTTTGTTCTCACTACCTCATTACCACATGGCAATTCACTATACATGATGATAAAACTCAAAAATGGAAAAATTGTGCATTCCATAAATTGTTATATGCAAGTACTTGATTTCTTCAAAATATGATAGCAATACAAGTTTTATTCAAGCTGCTGTCTATGAGAACACAATCAACCTCTATGAAATGGTGATAAACAAGTGCACCATAAGCTGTAATGCATGAAAACACAGTGATAAAAGCTTAATTTTGTATATTTATATCATTATCATACTTATTTTGATTTAATTCATGCATTTTATAGTTGGTTTTGGAATAATGTTGAATAATCAATTTTGTGCTTAATTGAATTTTAATGCGTGAATTTGTCTTTTGTAAGATAATGAAATTAAATACGTGGATTTGTGCGAAGAAGAAAGTTAATGGACTTTACTTTTACAAAGGCCATGATGAAGTTAAAGTATGGCGACCCAATTAAATTCGAGCCCAATTGGAGAAAGGAATCAAAGAAAATTTGCACCAAATCCAAGTCCAATTAGGATTATGATTCCAGCCTGCACACCAGTTAGTATTTTGAGCATAACTTTCGGCTCAGATGTTCAATCTAGACAATTGAAGTTAGGTTGGAAAGTTAACTTAAAGGAATGCAACTTTGTAGTTTACCAAAAGTCCAAATTCTAAAGTTAAATGGGCCGAAAAATGTTGGTTAAGTGAAGCCTTAAAATCTGGGATTTTCTCCAAACGAGAATTCAACTTATAATAGGATTCCATGACCTATTTAAGGGCTCTTTAGGGCAAAATTTAGGGGGGAGCAACCGTAGAACATAATTTGGTATGTTCTTAACAATTATTTATTGGTTTTAATGCATATACTTTTATGTTTTTTATTGTTTTACTCATCGACAGAAGTGTTTAGTTCTAGTTTTGTGTAATTCTTTGATTTATCGTAGACTCCGGACACGTTAAATGCTTAGTATTCCCTACAAACTAATTCACTAGTTTTGTTTTCCCTAAAATCAATCAATTTCATGAAACTACCTTAGACAATAAATTCTTGAGTTTTTATTGTTAAATCATTTGACTAAGATCATCCTTTGTATGAATTTTAGTTGAGTTATAAAATAGATATTGTTAAGACTACCAATAAATGTGTTGTGTGTGAATCCCTAAACCTTAGCACCTTAATATATTCTTATTTTCTCTAAATTTAAATTAATTTTACTAAACCATCAAAAATCTCTTCAATTAAACTTTATTATTTTAGTTTTATTCTCTTGTGGTTTGCTAATCAATTCCATTTTCCTTGTGGATTCGACTTCAGACTTACCAAGTTACTACTTCGAGACAATCCTGCATTGGGGAGCATTATTTAAGTCGCGGCACACAACCTATATGTGGGGACTTCTTGAAACTAACAAAGTAGCAACCTAACACATGTTAAGTATAAGTCGACTACCAAGTGGTGAGACAAGTTTCAATATATATGAATTGTCGTCTGTGAAACCAAAATTTGCTCGTTAATAGAGCGCTGAACAAACGATGCACAAATAGCAAGATGTCCATTGAACCATAACCTTTTTGCAAAGGTATAAAAACCAAGCAACTGGTCTACTAACTTGCCCTTGCAAAGGCAAAGCCATATTCACAACATATCCAATCAAGCACAAGTTATTCTCAAGAGACTACATGTATAATCTATTAAAGCTACACTACTTAACCAAAAGGTGCAATCGAAAATTTCAAGCAAGCTTACCTTAACATACTCAAATGCTCATAACCATACAAGAGTTGTTTGCGGAGAAAAAACATGCTCATAGCCTATCAAGGAGAGGTGCAAACATATTCTCAAGGTATAACACACAAACTATATATATCCTTGAGGTACAAATTATTTTTTCATTCCAAAATACAAAATATACATTCGAATATTATATATATGTTTGCTTTGTACAAAATGTGAATTATGTCTACTAGCCAGGATAGTACAAGCTCAAAGAGACACCAATACAGCTAAATAGGAGCTGCTCTATGCATAAGTGGATTGTCCACAAAAGCTAAATACAAATGAAAGTGTCTCCATTGCAGTGGTCCCCATTGCACATTACAACCATCTCAAATTCTCAAACAAAAATTTGGGAAGACTTAACAAGGGAGAGTAGTTCAACCTTATTTGAGAGTACAAGAGGAAAACAAGTAATTTTAATTCCCCCAAATTGGAGAGATTTGGAGGGAGAGTGGAGAATAAAAATGCTTGATCAAATGAATTACCAAATTTTCCCTTATTATATTAACAAAATTACAAATGAAAAGACTAATTACTCCCCTCCCCCTTACTTAATTTTAAAAACATCCAAACAAGGTGGAGGATAGCCATTCCCCTCTACTCTCCTTCCCACTACTCTCCTCCCCTCTACTCCCCTCTACTCTCCTCCCTCTCTAAACTTCCAAACAAGCCATTAAAGAAGATCAAGACTTGCAACAATATCAAAAGCCTTCACATCTAGAACACTCGCCTGCGATTTCTCTCTATGAATTTGTGGCTACAAGTTTTTGCCACTTCCCCACAATTTGGATGCCAAGATATGCAAGTTGAACTTTCAAGCCTCACTTGAACCATGTATCGATAATGCAACGAAGATAGTAAAGAATAACGTCTACAATCAACTCATCCTCAATCAAGTTCTGAGCAACATTCCTTCAGTCAAACTGTAACCCAAGGAAAAGCGCTAATCACATCTACGTTATACCTCAAAAGGACTAGTCACGATTGAGCCTCCTTTCAATTGTTAATAAAACCCAGTTCAACCTAGTAAATACTCGATGTAGGACTCATCACACACCCATAAATATCACACAATCAATCAAATTGGGGCATCACAATCTCCTTACTTAAATCCCTAACGTCCTCGTTAGAGCCCACTTTGTGGAGTAGTGTCTCCGAGCCCACACGGGTTTACCAGGCCAGCTCTGATACCATATGTAACAACCCAAGGAAAAAGCACTAGCCACATCTATGTTATACCTCAAAAGACTAGTCAAAATTAAGACTCCTTGTAGTTGTTAATAAAGCCCAGTTCAACCCAGTTAATACCTGATGTGGGACTCATCATACACCCACAAACATCACGCAATCAATCAAATTAGGGCATCACACAAATAGCCACTCCTTAGCCAAGGAAACAACCCAAGTGCTATGTACATCTGTTATCATAATTGCTCTTTAGCCAAAGCAAAAGGGAAGCTTCATGGTTGTTTCTATTATTCTCCTTAAGCTTGACTAAGGAAACCTTTCGATCCTCTTGAGATGAGCTATAGGCACTCAGTTTGTAGCAACTTCGGATGCTGTCTCTCAATAGAGAAAGTTAAAGCAACCAGGTCTTGTGCACAGACGGTAGAGGTGTCCAACTAGACTTGATATCCCGACCCGCCCAACTCAGCTGACCCGACTCCGATAACGGTTGGTGGCAGGTCTCTATCCCCAAAACCTGATACCATTGGGTTGGATGACGTGTTTGAGCACAAAAAAAATGATCCCCAACCGATCCAACTGTATTTACACTGGAAAAGTAGCTGTTCTCCACCGGTGGGTGTGTTTCGCCAGCGTTTTGGTCCAATTAGTCAAGATCTAGGCTTGTTTCTTCAAGATCCACCGAGATCTTGTTCAAATCCGGCAAGATCTCATCAAGATCTGGCCTGATCTCTTCGAGATCTACCAAGATCTCTTCGAGCCTGATCTCGAGACCTGAACTGATCAGGTCGGTTTTGAGTTGGGCACAAACCCGATCCAAACTGACCCATGGACAGGCCTAACAGACAGCAAGACAACAAGTTCATCAAATGTCCAATGCAAGTAAGAAATGGAACAAAAAGGGTTCAAAGTTACTAACGGCAGCCATGGCATTGTTTATTGCAGCTTTATGTTGCTATCCATAGCAACTTCAACCTTAGAAAATGATGCTTTCACAATGAGATTGGCCTCATGAATGAATGTTCCAACAACTGCACCATGATTGTCTGAGCCAAAGTATCCTACAATAAACCATAGTACAACGAGAATCATTATGTAATGGGAAAATCTGGGTGCACATCTAAAAATGTACATACATGTGTACATCCTAATAGTCGTGCATCAAAGAAGTACCTCCTACATGCTTACAAGTTGTGGTATTCATCTCTTTTAGAATACACAATATCCATCTTACAAGGCATCTTCTCATGCTATAATGGTAAATTTGCCCTATCAAGGCCGAATATGCAAAGGTTGTTATGGATGAGCAATACCATGATCAAATAGTAAACGTTGTACAGGATCATTAATCATGGCTTCACCAACACTTTTTCCATCATTACAACAAGCATGAAGCAACAACAACTTGTAACTCTACAGTTTTATTTGCATTTGCCAGAAGAATGCAACATTGGGGGCTGCTAGAACATATAAGCTGTGTCACACCCTTATACTATATTGGCAAGTGATATATTCACCCCATTCCATTTCAATTGCATTGTACCAATATAGCCAGTAATATCGCTTATCACTTGTGGTTATGGCTTCATAACTAATCTTGGCAAACACAATCTCATCAAATTGACCAACAAGCAAGCAACTAAAAAATTAAAGTACCCCCAATGTGGTCCAATTATTCAAGATAGCCTCTCATTAATTATCATTTTGTCACATGGACCCAAACCTAGCATTGGCATCATGCCTTTAAATTTACAATCAAGAACATTACTTATACCACTTTCAACACAATGGCCAACTCAAGGTCAAGCACAACCGCACTACAAATTGACCTTTATGTTTTGCGACTATCAAAATCAATGGAGAGTTGACTTTGATATGAAATTCGACTTCAACTACCCCAAGAACTCAGCCTCAGGGGTCTTTATCTTGCTATGGGTTTATGATTTTTCAAAGAAGATCCATCCTACACAAGCAGTGGCATAATTTATTCAACACATCGCTAAATATAGCCAAGAGATCAGCAAAAACAAAATTAGCTCACCAAGGTGGGTGTCACATCCAATTTATCAAGCTTGTGCAAAGAATGGTTTCAACACCTTATTGATGAAAATTCTTTTCTCATTGATGAAAATTCTTTTCTCTTTGCTGTTGGCACCACTTCGCCAACATTAATATCAACAAGTCCCATGGTCATGGGCAGCAATCTATTGCAAACATCCATTAATATCATCGAAGGAACATCTCTACTCCTTGTCGACGGATTTCCTTTTTCTTTAGCGAGGGCACTTCGTCCCCCTTAAATCTCAACAATTTGAATAGAGGATGGTGCTTGATCCTTATTGATGAAAATTCTTTTTTCTTTGCTGTTGGCACCACTTCGCCAACATCAATATCAACAAGTCCCATATTCATGGGCAGCAATCTATTGCAAGCATCCATTAATATCATCGAAGGAACACCTCTACTCCTTGTCGACGGATTTCCTTTTTCTTTAGCGAGGGCACTTTGTCCCCCTTAAATCTCAACAATTTGAATAGAGGATGGTGCTGAGCTCTTCAAATATATGCCCTTCACCAATGGAGATCTCATCTTTTTAGCCTCCACTATCTCATCTCCCTCCTTAGGTTTGGGTAGCATGGTGATGAAGGCTTGTAGGAGGGCTTGTGAAAGTACCAAAAAAAAAGAAGGAGCCTTGGCAGATCTAATGTGGTAATCCTATAACTGAAATTAGAAACAAAAGTGGGTTGGGGTTCTTGTGAAGTTAAAACAAATATTCACATCTTTTGAAGAAAGTAACAAAGAATAGAAGAAATATAAAAGTTGTATTGCTAAGGAAGCAAAGTGGCATGAATCAAAAAAAAGGAGGGCCTATTGAAGCAAAGTGGTGTGAAGGCCATTACAAGAGAAGAAAAGAGACAAAGAAGAAGCAAATGGCATGATGTGTTTGTCAACTAAATCCCAAATGAAAAAAAGTAACCTAATGCAAAAATAAAGCAAGGAAGTAAAATGAAAGTCCAAGCTTCTAAAAAAAGAAATGCTAAAGCCACCTATGTAGTATGAAAGTCAAAGGCTACAAAAGGAGGGAAGCCAAAATCACCAAGGTGTCAAGAAATTGAAAGTTCCTATGGTAAATGCTAAAGTGACCATTGCAAGTATAAAAGTAAACACTAATGAAGAAAAAAAATTCTAAAGCTACATGTGGACATAAAAACAAGGAGCATTTCGGGTTGAACCAATCACTTGGCTACAACTCGACTTTCTGGGACTCATGACCACGACGTCTCTACAAAGCAGACTTCTTCAACCCAATGTTTTTATGCAAGTGGGCTTCACGATCCATGAAATTTCAACAAAAAATAGAGCGCTTGGGTAAACTAATTCCCAAACTTGCAACATCTACAAGCAATGGGAAGCATCAACCATTCACACGTATGCCACAAGTGTCATGCGTGATCGACGGCTAATGTTGATACTCATTTTTACAACACATTTTTTACAATCCCGATTTAACCAAGCCCTACTTCCTTGTGGGTTCAATTCATGTTTTATATTTTATTTATTCTTTTAAGCATGGTCTAGCCAATGCGACTTATTGGGAAAATTGTGGAAGTGTGGTTTAGAGGGTATGGATTGGTTTCCTTTGGACCTTTTGCATGAACCTAGCCCATGCATGCTACCAAGTGGTAGAGAGACACTAGTAGCACATCTGGCCCATAGAGAAGGTCTTGTACCCGAAATTTTCAACCCAAAAGAGCTTTTATTCTCTGACATACTGTGGCCAACCTTTTCTGCTCTACCAATTTTTGCCTAAAACATATAGCTGACCCTAAGTGACTGGCCTTGTCTACTGCAACAACCAAATGTAGCCTCCAAGGCCTTGCCATGTCTAAGAAAAATCAGCCCATGAATTTCAACTACTTTATTTCCCAAATTATGCAAACAAGCAAGCAACCCCTCTTACCCAATTAAAGCAAATCTGACCATAATCTCTTTGATTGATACATTGGGGTTCAAAGGCTCTTCTATTGACCAAAAATCAGTCACTTAGAGCACCCCAAACTCAATACAAAAGGCCCCTGTAATACTCGAAAAAAAAATTAAAAATTAAAAAATTAAAAAAATTAAAAGGAAGGGTATTTAAGTTAATCTTTTGTGGGGTCAATTTTATAATTTATAATTATAAGGGAGTTCTTAGAAAATAAGGTTGAAACCCTAGCTATATATAAGCTTATTAAAAGTCAATGTATATAGAGAGATATTTTGAGAGAGGAGACTACCCAAATGACTAAAGTAGAGAAGGATTGACTACATCCTTGAGGTAAGAGCTTAAGAAATCTTGTTCTTTTGTCAAATTTAGATTTTATGTGGTATTAGAATATTTTCGTATGTGGGTATTTTGGCCAGTAGTGAAACTAATTAATTACTTGAGAGTTTTAATGATGCAAATAAAGAAAAGTCTAGATTTATTTTTGGGTAAACTAAACATTGTTGTTGCAGATTTTTCTATGTTCAGTAACTTAATCTTTTTCTATACCTTTGTGCATTAAGCATAGAGAGAAGCCGCATATTTTTTTCTTAAAGGGTTAAGTGTTTTGCACAGACTTTCTTTTAGATAACAGTGCTGAAGTAGGGGACTAATAAAAAATTTAAAAAAAAAAAAAAAAAAATGGTTGTTTTTCCCGTAAGGCCATTAGTGGCGGCACCACGTTATGCTCAGGGTATTCCCAGGAATACCCTGACTTGAAAAAACAATTATATATAATAATTAATTTTTTTACCCTTAATAGGAACACCTTCAATCAATATTAGGAACACCCTCAAATTAAAAAAAAAATTATTATTTGTTCTACTTTCAAGCCAAAATAAATAAATTGTAACAAAGCAAAACAACGAATAGCAAGCCCCACGGCAAGCCCAACAGAATACAGAGGAAGCAAACCCACAGATTCTCAAAAAAAAACAAACAAACAAACAAAAAAACAAACCCCAATACAGATTAGAAACCTCAAATCAGTAGTTCAATACATCAGAAATCACTAAAACTTTCTCAAACAAATAAAGAAATCACTAAAGCTAAAGCAAACCTAAAAAGTAAAAATAGAGCAACAGCGCCTCCCCATAGAAGTTAGATCGGTCCAATCGCAGGCGGCAATCCAGACTCCAGAGCACATCGTCGCCACTCATCGCATTGGAGATCGGTCCAGTTCCAGTTGCAGTCACTTATTGGACATCGTCGCCCATTATCGCATCGGAGATCGGTCCAATTCTAGTTCCAGTCGTAGTCACTCATCGTCGCCGTCAGGTACTTCTCTCTCTTTTTCTCTCTAACTCTCTCTTAGTCTCTTACACACACACACACTCTCTCTCTCTCTCTCTCTCTCTCTCTCTCAAATTTGAAATGAAATGAAATAATGAATGAGTTATGAGTCTCTCTCCTCTCTCTTTATTAACTTTATCTGAATTATGATTGGCTGAAGCACTCGGTGAAGCTTTAACTTTATTAATTTTTTGACTTTTTGAATTTGGCATTTTGGCTTTATCTTATGATTCTTATCCGTTGGTTGGTGTGTGTTGGTGTTGGTGGGATATTAATTGTCTTTTAGTGTAATGTTATTGTGATTTGTGAAATTTTCTAATTGACAGCTGGTCTTGTGATTGGGGCATTAGGCAGGCTTGTCTGTTGAGTGAAATGGGGGGTGGATGGGCTAATGGGCACATGGGGCTGGGTAATTGGGTAAAGTAGTGTAATGTGCACATCGGCACATGGGATGTGTAATGTGCACATGACTGACTCTTTTAGTGTAATGTGCAACAAATAAACAGTAATTTAATTAATCAATAATTAATTGGAAAAAACAACTAATAAACAATAATTAATAATTTAATTAACCAATACATTATAAAAGACAAACAAATTAAATTATGTTAGGATAAACAACAACTAATAATTTTATAATTAATGAAATAATAATATAACAAATTATAGTTTATAAAAGACAAACAAATTAATGAAACAACTAAACAACAATTATTAATAATTTTATTAATATTTCAAATAAACTTATAGTTTATTATTTATTCTTTTGCTAGAATTATGGACAAATACTTGATAAGAAAACCACATAGCCAAGATTCATCTCCTATCCAAGATTCATCTTCATCTTCTAAGCGAATTCTTATTGACTATAACTTAGAAAATCTTCCTTCAGTTCCTGGGCTACGAGAAAAGATAACATCTTATCATCCTAATAATCATAATGAAATAAAAAAAAAATATTATTTAACAAAAGGCCCTTGTCAACCTCCTTATGATTACCTTGGCAATATTTTGTTTTTATTGCTACCTATTTGGGCAAGATGTTGGTAAACAAGGAGGAGGTGAGACTTTTGTAACGAAAGGATTCAAACTTTGGAATCAACTTGTGAAGTTAGATTCCTATGTTGGTGGAGTTAATAGTGCTCATAACCAAGCTGCCAAGAAGAGTGCAGATCTACTGAAGGAAAGGCAACACATTCAAAGTGCTTTGGTTAAGCAATCAAATCAAGATAAAGCTGAATATCGAGTTCAATTAAATGCAATAGTTGATTGCATAAGATTCCTTTTATGCCGAGAATTAGTTTTTCGTGGTCACGATGAATCTCAATGTTCAAGTGATAAAGGACATTTCCTTGAGCTTCTACAATTTTTGAGGGATCACAATGAATCTATCAATGAAGTGTTGCAAAAAGTTTAGAAAAATTGCAAGCTTACCCACCATGATATTCAAAAAGACATTATGAATGCAATTGCACGTTAAATATCCAAAGCCATCATCATGGATCTTGACAATGGGTTCTTTTCAATATTAGTTGATGAGTCATGTGATATCTTAGTGAAAGAACAAATGGCCCTCGTTCTTCATTATGTGAACAAAAAAAGGAATTGTTATAGAGCGGTTCATTGGTATTGTACATGTAGTAAGTACCACCGCTTTGTCACTCAAATATGCTATTGAATGTTTATTTTGTGAACATAATTTGAATTTATCAAAACTACATGGGCAAGGTTATGACGGGGCTAGTAATATGCAAGGTGATATCAATGGTCTCAAAACTTTAATTTTGAAAGAGAATAAGTCAACATTTTATGTCCATTGTTTTGCTCATCAACTTCAATTGACACTTGTTGCCGTTGCTAAAAATCACATTAACATTGCTGAATTTTTTTATTTGGTTAGTAATTTAGTAACTGTTGTTGGAAGCTCTTGTAAGGGATGAGATGCTTTTCGATATGCAAAATTTGTCAAAATTAAAAAAGATTTAAAGAATGATATACGTAGTAGTGGGCAAGGTTTGAATTAAGAGACAAATCTTAAACATCCTGGTGATACACGCTGGGGATCATATTATGGGACTATTCTCAACTTGATTTTGATGTTCTCTGCTGTTGTTGATGTACTTGAGAACATTGAAGAAGATGGCCTCTTCGACTAAAAAGTTGAAGCTCGATCTATTATGAGGTCAATTCTATCTTTTGAATTTGTCTTTGCTCTACACTTGATGAAAAACATTTTAGTGATCATAAATGAGTTGTCAATAGCATTGCAAAAAAAAAAAATCAAGATATAGTAAATGCTATGGATCTTGTTAAAGTGTCTAAGCAACGATTGCAAGTGATGAGAAATGATGAATGGATATCTTTGTTGACTGAAGTGTCTTCATTTTGTACCACACATGATATTCCTATCTTGAACATGGATGAAATATTTGTAGTTAGTGAGAGGCAGCGGCGCAACACCCAACAAAATACAAATTTACATCATTATCGTGTTGAGTTATTCTACACAGTCATAGATATGCAACTTCAAGAGCTTAACAATCGTTTTTCAGAGGCGAATACCGATTTGCTACTTTGTATGGCTTGCTTGAATCCAAGTAATTCATTTGTGGCTTTTGATAAGGAAAAGTTGATACGTCTAGCAAATTTCTATCCATCTGATTTTCTTGGGATAGATATCTTGGCACTTGACTCTCAGCTTCAGAATTTCATTTTTGATATGCGCAACAATGACTTGTTTTTAGAGCTTCAAGAAGTTAGTGAACTTTCTGAAAAGTTAGTGAGCACAATATTTGCTTGTGAAGCTTTGACCCTTCCTGTTGCTATTGCAATAGTAGAAAGAAGTTTTTCAGCAATGAAATATATAAAGAATGAACTACGCAATCGAATGGAAGATCAATGGATGAATGATTGCTTGGTTGTGTATATTGAAAAAGATGTAATTTGTATCATTGATAATGAAACTATCATGCAACGATTTCAAAATATGAAAACTCGTAGAGGGCAATTGTAAACTTTATGTATTTACGTGCCTATCGATTGTTGTTACTGTCAATATATAAAATTTTCTTTTTATTAGATCGTGTAATTTATGCTTGTTGAGGAATACCCTGGAAAAAATTCCTGGAGCCGCCATTAAAGGCCATGTGCCTATCTATACTTGGAGTTATCATCTCAAAAGATGATAATGGTGGGAGGTGGTAGGAAAAGAAAAAAAGAAAAAAATAATTGTATCCGTAAAAGCCTAGGTGATTTGATTTAGATGATATTGTCATGTATCTAGTTTTTTCTTATCTCAAAGTAAACTATGGGTGGCAGGTGGCAGAAAGTAAATGATATAAATATATATATATATATATATTGAATTTGTGGATCTTTTTTGTGAGTTAATAATGAAGAAATTATTAGTTTTTTTTAGTCTGTCTTCTGGCCGAGTACTGTTATAAGTGTTATAAGAAACTATTATTTTGATTATTGAGTATAGTGCTTGAAAATTGTTTAGATGATATCTAAGAATTTTAGAGAAAGTGTTAAGGAGAAATTCTTTCTGGTGCGTTAGATGAGGTAAGTAACCTTAAACTAATTAGTTTTATTTTGCGTATTTTAACTACTGAAAATTGTTTACAGTTGTTACAATTTTATTTTTATTGTATTACTAATTTCAAGTAAAGAATTATTACAAATATATCTGATTATTGAACATATGATGTATTTTATTTAATTGTTTTTAGCTGTACTGATTCAAAGTAAAGAATAAAGAATTTCCACAAATATATATGTAAGAGCACAAAATCACGCTGGATCTAAGTTGCACTTTTGGACCAGCCCAATGAGCCCTAGACAATGAACTTATAGAGAGTGGGCTTCTAATCTAGGTTTTTGGACGGTAGATAACGTAAAAGTTGGATTAAATTACAGAACCCATGCGCACGTCTCATACATGGATGAAATATTGTTTTATATATTGGTGCCGAGGACAATCCTTGGTGTTTCCTTACCAGTTCTCTCTGTAGTGTGTGTGTGTATCGCCCCCCCCCCCCCCATTATTTCTTCTTCATTCGCCTTTTATAGACCTGCCTCCCTTTCTCCTTTCCTCCACGTGTAATCCAGATGCTCTCTTTGGATACTTGTCCCATCCTCCCTCCCTCCTAAAGTCTTTGACGGTGAGTGTAAGGTTGAATTTCAATGTTCAGGCGTCACTTCCCCATTAATGCGGCCAGAGAGGTCGGTATGGGGCCTTCAATGCAGTGGTAGCAACTTTATCCTTGATATTTGTCCATCACCTCCTTTTACTCCTTATTCTCGTTTTCTCAGTTTCTGTATCCAAGGTCTTCAGTACGGATGCCCTTGAGCTGTCAGGTCACTCGCCTCGTCCTCAGCAATACGTTGCCGAGGACTTGGTAGTCCTCGGACGTCATCTGCCAAGGTGTTCTGCTCATGCATGGCACTTTTTTTTTATCTCGTGACTTCGTAGGTGGGGCTTATCAAGTCCTCGGACCATTCATGACATCGGGCTGGACTTTCCTTCTTGTGAGAGCTTTTGGGCCGGCCCAATACGTATCTTGGGCCCAACGGCACTAGAATATATATATAAGCATTGAATATAAGATTTATTTTATTTAATTATTTTTTTAGCTATATTGATTTAAAGTAAAGAATATAGAAATATCACAAATATATTTGAATATTGAATATATGATTATATATATATATATGTATATGTATTTGAATAAGATATATTTTTGTTAGAAAATATGATTTCATATATATGATTATGAACAATCTGACTATGAATTTATTCTAATACCCAGGCAATGGGGGTAATTCATTGGTACTCTGATACCAAACCAATGGGAGTTATTCATTGGTACTCTTATACCCAGTCACGAGGATATAGCGTGACCATAGTCATGAGATTGTTAAGAATATGAATTGCGTTTGAATATTTGAACTATTTTCAGTCCTTAAAACTACATATGTGATTTTGGAAACGTATTTGAACTATTTTTAGTCTTTAAAACTACATATGTGATTTTGAAAATGATTAAATATTTGAACTATTTTGAGTCCTTAAATCTACATATGTGATTTTGGAAATATTTGAGTATTTGAACTATCTACTTCATCAAAACTGCTTATGTATTTTTTTGGAACATATTGTAAATTATAGCCTTGATATATGGAAAACTAACTACTTTCTAAACCATCTATGATCTATTTGTTAGATTTAAAGTATGTGATTTATTTGCAACTTATTATTTTAAGACTGAAACTTCTTTAATTATTTTTTTGAAAACCCATGGTATATTATAACTTTTGAAGACTCATATTACATCTCATCACTTGATCTATTGCTTGATAAAACTTATTAGGACTTTGTTACTTATTGAGTTGTCAACTCACTCCCTTTTTCCCCTTCAATTTCAGATTGTGAAGAATAGCAAGGTTTGGGAGTTTTGATATTGTGTTGTGAGCAATAAAAGAAGTCTAGTGATTTTGGGATTGGATAGTCTTCTAATAGTTTTATATTTATTGGCCAATTGGCATTACGTACATGAGGCTTGGATTTTGGTCCTATTAAATTATTGGAGTTCTATTCGTAAAGAAATTGTTGAGGTATTTTGGATTTATTTGATTTAATTTTTTAGTATAAATTTTAGTTACTAAGAATGTCTTGCACACTTGTATGGTGCTTACTTTATAAGTGTGCGGTGGTTGTCACATGCCTAGCTTTTACCTAGGTTCGGGGTGTGACAGCCCTAATCATATTCAAAATGGAGAATCCATGTTCTACCCTCAGAGCTGAAACTTTAGAGTAAAAGTTCATTTAGCTAAGTAATAATCTCACAATTCCGAAGCTTAGGGGTGGAAATATGGGTACAAGGGAACCTTCCCTCTCTTTTTCGCAACCTCTCTCAATTTCTTCTTGTTGATTGTGGGTTGAAATTTTGAACATGTGTACTTTTTTGCATTTTCTTGTATTTCAATTATGGGATTTTGATTTCTCTCTTGCTAAAGAACCATTACATTTACATTTGGAATCTTAGACTTGATTCTCTACAAATAAACATTTCTAAAGAACCAAAGGGGAGATTTCGGCTGATTTTGCATTTTTGGCCCTTGTCACAAAAACTTCCCTTACACCCATAAGGCAATTTCATGAGCAAAGACCAAAAAATTAATTCCAACAAACAAAATAGTAGAAAACACAGAGACATACAAAGTCAATAACGTTAATTACTTCATGAGAGGCTTGGTGTTCTCAACCACCTTCACAGGTGATAAAGAATACTTGTACTCCTAGTCTTAATGGGTACAAACCCTTCTTCTTCACTGCCTTCTATAACACACACACACACACACACACACACACCCAAAAAAAAAAAAACCATTTACATGATGAATTACCAAGCTCACAACAAAAACAATACTATAAGAAGAGAGAGAGATTGTGGGGAAGATAGCGCGGCTTTTTCTTCCTTCTATTGTTGCCTCTGTTGTTTTTTGGGTGTGACTTCAATTTGTTCTCTATCCCTATATTCAAAGAAAGAGAGACAGAGAGAAAAGTAGAATAGTTCGAACGTTTTACTTAAAGTGTTTGTTCCAACCTTCGAGGGTTTATGAGCGATTTCATTTAGGATGGAACCCTTTTCTTTTTCTTTTCTTTTTTTTTTATTGGAAAATTAAAACTTGTCCACACATGATTTCACCGAAACTTAAGTTACTACCTGTGATTTGAAATTTAACATTTTACCTATATAAGGTTAGCTCAGTTAAAGTTCCATAACCCACTTCTGATAAAAACATGGCTAAATATGTAATTTTGCTCCACTTTTTATATCTCTCCCTCAAAAACACTAAAAAAAAACATAAAAATACAAGATCAAATAAAATCAAAAAGAATCCAACAGAACACTTGTATCATGAGATTTCAAACCACAAGTAGGCAACCTAAATTTCAATTAAACCTTAGATGAGTAAAGTGTCAAATTTCAACCACAGACAGGCAAATTAAATTTCGATCAAATCACATATGGATAAGTTGTAATTTACAATTTTTTTAACTACTACTATTTTTTTTAATTGTGTTAAAATTTTATATATTTTTAATTATGAGGATGGATATGTAGAATTTATTAGATAGTTTTGAATTAGGGCTAATAAGGTTATCCATACTTGCTTTGTAATTTTTTTAAGAATAATAATAATAAATTACTTTTTCACCCATGTTATGTCTTTAACCAATATCATCAATGATTTCAACCAAAGAAAGTATTCTTTGTTACAAATCTTTCATACAGTGACCCTCTTAATGACAGTAGATCTTGCTAATTAAATTTATAATAGGATTTTACCATTCGTGTGAGTGAGAGAAGTTTCATGTTTTTGAACTCTGAGAGTACTTAATAATATTCATTCATTACCTTATATTGTTATGATAATTTGGAGGAATTCCACATAATGAAACTGATTTTTTTTAATGGGTATAGTATATATACTACATATGACAGTCATGTCATCAGATTAGTTGATAATGCATATCATGTTGAACATTAACTTTACTATTTTCTAATTATTTTTATGCTATTTTTTATTTTTCTATGATATGGTCAAATAAGATAGAGTCTACCCTTGGGGTTTTATGTCAAATGATAAGCCATTTTTTTTTGTCACTTTTAACAAGGATGGAACTACCTTAGGGCCATGAAACCAAAAATGAAAAAAATTATCAAATCATCCCTTGTCTGGCTGTCCCAAGAATATCAAGAAAATCATTTAGCTAAACATTTGAACAATTTACAAATCCGGACAATAAAGAAAATCTACAAAAAAAAAAAAATCACATATTCAGATAATAAAAAAAAATCTTTAGACATGGTCTAAGTAAAAAAATTATAAATCCTAGCAAAAAAAATCACAAAAACCCAATAATATTTACCTACTTTCTACCTCTTATTTGAGAGCTCTTTGTCCTTCTCAAATAACTCCATTTCATAGTCACAGGGACAACTCCTATGCTGCTAATCACTTCATCTACACACCAATAACTGTCACCAACAACTTGGATCAATTGGTATCTTTAAATCAATCCATGAAAAAAAAATTATTTTTTTAAAGAGCTGTTGCTCTTTAATACAACCCGTGGGAAAAAAAAAAATTTTAATGATAGAATTTTATTAATATTTCATGTTTTATTAACTGTGGGACACACTTGGTATGCATGCATAAATGTAATACATGTGTGAACAACAAAAATTTATTGTTTTGTGCCATACCTAAACTACTACCAGAGCATGTGTGTGATTAGTTTATTGGTAAGAAACTTTGTGCCTAAACTATATTAATGTAGTGATGGGAAAAACTTTATTACTTACATAGTTGAAGACTTAAAGTTACCGTTCATTATCATGTGATTTTTTAACAGATCTCTTTTTCTTTTTCTTTTTTTTTTTAACTACTTTTTCAAAATGGCAAATTTTTAAAGGAAAAGATATCACATCTTTACGCTACCTCAACCTTAGTCAAGTAATTATAAAAAAAAATAAAAATCTTTAACCAAGACACCAATAGTTATCTCACCCTTTTTTTCGCTGAATATTAGTGCATGATGTTGATTAACCATTATTTTAGTTGTTTTATTAAAGTAATACTAGACATGGATTTGAACTTTTAACCATAGTTTTTTTTTTTTTTTTTTTTAGAATCTTTTACATATAGCGTTATGAAGTTATTAGGTATAGAATTATGTGAAAAGAATAAAAAGATTTTTTATAAAAAAATTTATAACGTGAATAGAATAAAGAATTGGTTTAACCTCAATCAGACCTTGAAAATATCAAGATATGTCAATTGACTTACAAAAATTTTGATTATAAATATCTATTTTTGATTTTTGGAAAAATAAAAAGTACAAAAAAATATTAAAAAATTAATGCTAATAATGCATCGCTATCAAGCTCTAGTATTAATATTCCAACTTTTAAAAAAAATTGTACAAAGAACTTCCCTCCCCCCCCAAAAAAAAGTTTGAATCGCGGTTCCGTCCCTAGCTTTAAATAAATAGCAATAAAGTCACATGATACTATAACTATCATATTTGCTAACAACTTATATCATATTGACCAAGTGTCCATTTTGCATGCATTTATTAACTCAATTTTTAACTTTTAACTTTTATGTACAGTTTTTAAAAAACTCACTTTTTTTTTTCATTTTTTCTAAGCGCAAGTATACTTTAACACATTTTCAATAGAAAGTAAGATTAAAATTATTATCATTATTATTATATAAATTTTAAAAATTTATGACTTTTATCCTTAAAAAAAATTTGTAACCATCCTAAATTTTTTTAGGCCCAACATGATTAAACTTTGGATATAATATAGCAACAAATTTGGTTGTAAATTAAGGCTATTACCCCACTCAATATCTTTTTATTGGATGTGAATTTTGACAAATCCACATTTGGATTACATTTTTTTCTTATATCCTCCATACTTGCAAAATTTAATGAAAATCAAAGATCAATAACCATGCCACCAATCAAATGTTTAAATTTTGAGTTTTTGTAGTCTAAAATTATACATAAAAATAAGTTTATGGATTGAATAGTAAATAACATCTGATTGACATTAAATTTGTCTTGTATTTTAAGAACATATAATTCAACGATTAGATTTTGAAAATATATAGCCTTGTTAATTCTTTTAGTGAGAATTGTAGCCTAAGGCTACAACTAAGTTACTTTGGTTCCCTTAACAATTTATTAGGTCCTTACAAATAAAAAGAAAAAGCCCAAGAAAAATTTTATTTAAATAAAATTTTGAAAGAGATGTAGTTTGCAGTATTGATAATGAGAAACAATTTCAAGATAAGAAAATTTTATTTAAATAATGTTTTCTACAAAATGAGTCATTTTCCAAGAAGCATTTTCTATAAAACTATCTTATTTTTCAATGTTTGGTAGCAACTTTAAATGAGTTGAAAAACAATCACTTAGCTTCCCTTATTTAACTTACTATGAGATAGAGTTGTTTTCCCAAAAAAAAAAAAAAAGGTTGGAAAATAATCTCTAAACCACAAAAACCTATCTTTACACAAGATTTTCCATTAAAACAAATGAAGCGATATGATTCATTCAAACTCAAACCACTAGCTACTCCACATGCAAGCCAAGGTGGTCGCAGGACCAACCTAACTTGCAAAAAAAATGAATATATACACTTGCCAAAAAATTATTATATGTTAAACTAACTTATTATGACCATCTTAATAAAAATATTAAACACCCTGACTTGAGAATTACAAAAGGTTAAGTTCAATCAGAATAAAAATAATGCTACATTCACATCATTTTCACAATACTTTTACAATAAATCCAATGTGGTAAACTATTACTAATTCTAATTTGGGCCCAATAATGATATTATTTTTTTACTCACTAATAATAGTTTCTTGCATAACGTTTATTGTGAAATGTTGTGGACGTAGTATTACTTCAAAGTTAATTTTGCCCCTAAAAAAAATTCTTAATTTCTTTTATAAAATTAAAAAGAAAAAGCTTAAATAACAACAATAAATATTAGCCCAAATAACAACAAATATAAAAAACAAAAATAAGACAAGACCAAACAACATCAAGTGATCAAATTATTCAACAAAAAGCATATTATAATACAAAAAGATAAAAATTGCTAAATATTCAAATTTGTAGCTCGCTCAACCAATTTAATAAAAATAGTTTCTAATTTCATTTTTCTCTAAAAAATGGTACCAAGAAAAATATTGTAGTTGTCAGTCTTCCTTGATTGTGACGACAATTATATTCTTTTTAACTTTACAGTCGCAACAATTTTGCTCTCCTTAGCGACTCGACTTACAGTTGTAGCAAATACTCAATTTATTGTTTTATTCAACTTTGTATAATTTAAATTTTTTTAGTAATCACCCTAAAAAAATTTCTAGAGCCACAATTGACTCAAACATACATATTTATAAAGATATTGTTGAAATTGTTATTTCCCAAGGCCATACATTCAGCGATGGTAAGGATCACACCAATCAGCTCCAGGTTTTTGAAGACATATATCGTAACTTTGAAGCAGCCAAACACAAGGTTCGTCGCATGTGAAGGACTGAGGATCGTACACCACGTAGTAGTCGAGGCTTCCCCCTCGCCAGAGGAAACCGCAGAATACTTTTGCAGAATCAGTAATGATGTCGTGTTTGTTATCAAAGGGAATTTCAAAGTAAGGAAAATCAGTTTTTGAGTCTCCACAAGTGGCTGAAACGTTCATGAACAGTATTCTCATATAAAAAATATCATTTTTACATACCAAAAGCTTACTTTATTATTTTATTATATTATTTTACAATATCTCATTCATCAGATGTTTAATCTTTCAATTCTATACAATTAATATAATATATTTACTTAAAACCCAGCAATATACAATCACACAGCCTAGTGGTAGTCACTACCAACCAAAAACCAACAACCACCGCTACAACCACCGCCACAAACTACAACCACAATCACCGGATCCTCCAACAAATTCCAAATCCAAAAACCACAACAACAAAAAACCCTCAAAATATTCAACAAAACCCCACCATACACAGCCCAGCCAGCCTCCACCATACCCAAGCACAGCCCATAATCACAATCATCCACAACCGTAGGGAAAAAAAAAGGGAGGGGTGGGGGTTCTCGAGAAAGAAAGAAGAAGAAAAAAAAGGAAGAGGGGTGAAACTGAGAAGATGAAGTGAGGCGGAGAAAAGAGAGAGAGAGAGAGAAAAGAAGAAGAAAGAGTCATAAATGAAGAGAGAGAAATGGAATAATAAATTATTTTTTTATTTTAGCAAAGTTGTCCGTACCATTCCATCTTTGAACGGTGCTGTTTATATGTATTAAAAATTATGAGATTTGGAATATCTTATGAGAGGGATTTGTTGGTGTTAGGTGTGTCAAATGTCCAATATTTGGCATTTGATACACCTTATGGGAATGCTCTTCGTCGTTCATAGAGAAAGTAGTAACAATTATAAACAAGGCAAGCAACAACAATGGTGATACATTTTTATTGATATGACTCATTTTGTTTGTCTGTAATTGTGTAACTTGTATTGGGCGCAAAACAGAGTTGTTAACATGTTCTTTATTTATTGTGTGGCCGTAGGTTTGTAGTTTTATTTTGCTTTTAGAAAAGGGAAGAAAAAAAGGATAAAATGTAGTTAACAACCAAAGTTTAGTTGGTATTAGCCCAGGATTTTGGAGTTGGTTGGAGTTAGCCCAAACTTTGGGGGTGTTTACTATATTTGACTTAATTAAGAAAACATGGCAATGATTTTAGCGTTGACTAAGGCCAAAAAAAAAAGTATAATTGTTCGTTTACATGTTATGTAATGCTACATTTAAAAATTATTTTATAATATTTTTACAAATAATTAAGGTGACTAATTCTTACTAATTCTTATTTATGTCCACTACTAATATTATACAACTTTGAACCCCAAATTCAAGCAACATTCAAGTTTTGTCTCAAGCAACGACAATCACGCATTATAAATTTCTAAACCACATTAAATCTCAAAGTATTAATTTTGGGGTAATGTGGAGTTCACACTTATAACGAGGTTTTCATCCATTTATTCATTGCAATTAATTGTATAATATAAAGAGAGGTGCTACGTCCACAACATTTTTACAACATTTTCACAACAAATCACATGTGGTTAGTTTTTATTGGTTTAAATTTGAACCTAACATGAAAATTACTTTTTTGCCCCAACAATAACAACCACTAACAACCTGCCACTTAGAATTTGTTATAAAAATGTTGTGAAAATGTTGTGGACATATCATTTCTCTAATATAAAATAAAATAAAGGCATGCCATTGGACACAAAATATAACAATTGCATCTTCTATATACGAATTCCAAAGACTGAAAGATAAGTTTAGCTCCCAAAAAGAGGTGTAAGTAACCCTACAAATTTGGACCATACTTATCTCAAGCATAGTCATAAGAAAGATAAATAGACGCCACTTTACTACAACATTTAATGGTCATGATGACATAATAAATGATTGTGATGAAATGGAAATTTTGGACTTTTAGTAATTTAGTTTGACATAACATATTGAAGTTATCTTGCAGTGATGCAAATATTTGTAACTAGTATAAACTATTAAATTATATGGACAAAATTTAGGTACAATATCTTAGGTGCTGTTCTTTAAGTTTTCATCTTAAGATTTAATCATGTGACTACTTAACCAAAAAATACACTTCTATCCCATGAGAAAAAATTCAGATGGCAAAATCTTAAAAGAGGAATCTAAGAAAACAGTACCTAAGTATTGTACATAATCTTGCACAAACTATATACACCCCCTTTCAAGGTGGAATTTGGTGTAAGGATAATATTTGTTACACAGTTTTACTTACTTCAATTTTAAACTGAAACCATAATTTGAAGTCACGATTTTTAAATTTAAAATCATGATTTCAATTTGTGTGTAATAGTTTATGTGTAATAAACACAACCCTTTAGTGTAAGGGAATATAAAACATCTATCTTATGAGGGTGAGTCCTATGTTTGTAGAGTCCACTCCCTATGAAAGACCTTTTTTTTTTTTTTTTTGTATTAAACTAGTAAAGGAAATATGTTACATGGGTTTCACTAACATATGTCTTTAGGGTATCTATTAACAAACCATTTTAGAAAACTATTTATGGGAAAATAAAAAATAACTAAACTTTTTTAATTTTTCATAGAAAGTTTTCTAAAATGGATGATTAATGTATACATTAACCGAACCCATGTTATATATACATGCAATACAAAATACAAATTATCTTTTTTTCTTACATGTGGATCTCATAATCGTATGGAACTCGTATATATGTCATGAGAAAGATGATGCATATGTGAAATGCTTAACATAATAATTTTTGATCGCAAGCATGGCCTAAACATTGTCTTCTTTTTTTTCTTTTTTTAAAAGGGTCTAGACATTGTCTTAATTACTATATATTGTGGCTGGATAGTTTAAACCTCATTGCCGAAGTGGTACAAAGAGCAGATGCAAAGGCCTAATGGGCTTAACAATATAGTAATTAAGAGCCGATAGGAGTAATATAGTTTCGATTGACGTGCACAAAAGTAATACTACATTTGTAACATGCATTGCACTGTTCCCCTCGATAAGAATTGTCATCTTCGATTGTCGCCGGCCTATCATGTTTATATGACAACTCTATACCTTTCAGATATTTTTCTTCATCAGAATTCAATTCCCACCTATTCATAGAAGCTTCCATATAGAGAGAGAGAGAGAGATTAGCTTTGAATGGGTTTTCTTACGCAATCTCTTTTCTTTTCTTTTTTGGTGATCTGGGGTTGACAACATTCAACGTGTTGCAATGGAGACCTAATAATTTTGCTTATATTATATACTTGTGTGTGAGGTTGAGATGTCCCTTTTGAAACTGGATCAAAATCTCAACAGTTGAGAATCACCCCAGGTGAGGATTATTAATGTCAAATTGGCATAACATCACGTTTTGTTTCAAACTCAAATGCCCCATTACTAAACATTTGGAAATGAAATGAATTACTCGGAATAAAAGCTTGGAAGAGGAATTCTTTGTAAAGAACACCATTTTCACATTGCCAGCATCAAATTATAAATTGATGGAAATTTCACCAAGAAAAAAAATATATATGGACAATCCTTCCCTTTATACAAGAAGATATGGAAAATGAATTCTACATTTACAGGGGCTATATGTATATATATGAATAATATATATATATATTTATAGCAACTGTACGTTATCCACAGGGTCAGATGAATGTGTTGCGGCAAGGAGAGCTGCTCCGACGCCTGATCCATCTTCTGTGACCATAAGAATGACATGTTGAGCAGCTTCTTCCCCCAATATTTCTCTCATGGCTTCATCCAAGTATTCCCTAAACATTGTATAGTTTGTATATAAACCCCCTTCAATTGCAACAACTGTTCTTTTCATTTTAATATCACTTCTACTCCTCCCACCCGTGATCCCACCACTTCCATCCCGGCCGATCTTTTTCAAGATACCTACAATACCAGCAGCTGCCAATCGGGCAGCCCTACGAGTCACCACATCACATACCTTTACAACGAGCTTTCTAACCTTTAAAGGGACATCAGGAATCTGAAATGACAAAAGCCCATCGAATAAACACAGTATCAAAGAACCAATTTATCCATTTGAGGTTAATCATTCAACCAGGAAACAGGAAAACTGAATGGAACAAGTGTGTCTACCTCCAATGTGTCTTTCAAGATTCTTGCTACTTCTGTCAACTCAGGAGAGTCATCCTCATGCATCTTAGCCATCAATGGTGTCCTGAAACAAAAAAGGGAACAAATTTATAACCTGTTGCATTAATTGAGTGTTCAGAAGGCATTAAACTGTATTTCAAGCATAACAATACTGCAAATAAATGCAAAAGAATATGCTGAATATCAAGGAATCCTAGTTCAGGCACATGTAATTGTATGCTTATGTAATATCATTATTATTTTCAACTTGCCTTTAGCTCCTAGGAGTTACGAATCTGGTTCTGATTCACAGGCTTTTAAATGTTTAACTACATCATTATTCCTTCCTGATACAATTCAATTCATTGCTCCTCCATCTAAAGCACCTTGCAGATTTTTTCAAACACTCCTTCACATTCTCACAATCTCCAAATGCAAATGCATATGTACTTAGCTGTTCATATTTCTATAAGGTCACTATTACATCTGATGCCTAGACATTAAATTACAATAAATGTCAAAACACAATTAATCCTTTTCTAGCAAAGATACAAAACATCAATAGTCGTGATAAAAATACCATCAAGCCAAATGATATAACATTGAGCAAACGTAAAATTCTTACCTATGCACACAGACAAAACAAAAACATTATGCTTGAGGAGATCCTCATTTTATTTTTTACTACCCAAGATTTGCTATGGTATTCTAGTATCGGACTCTACACTTAATATTTTAGGAAGCTAAACTTGCATCTTTATATAGAATTAGGAGTCAACAGGCAGCAGGATTGAAAGCACAACATAGCAAGAGTCTCCTGTGAGCAACACAAATGCAAATATATTTGTATCTGCATACATTGTTGTGCATATGAGAGAGAGAGAGAGAACCTCAAAATAAAGGGCATTGATAACTTTGGAAGAGCATCTCCGAATATATCTGCCTCATGTGACATCCTCAGAATTACTCTCCTCACAATGTCACCAAGATACATTCCTGATATCATTTTCTCAAAGCCCTGCACAAAATATCATAAATTTGATTTAATCCCCAAACATACAGTAACAGTAATGGTAACTGGGAAAGCAACCAAACCTTACCTGATCATTTGGATTGGGGCTATTAGCATCTAGCTCAATGTCATAAGAAGTTCTTGGTAAATGGGATGACCAGAAATTTCCCCATTCCATGTTGACAACCTGATGCAAATGAAGATGGGTCGATGTTTTCAAATATATAACAAAGTAAATCAATTCATCAGATAAAGAATCTGATGATGTCTGTCTAGAGACATAAAGAAAGGATACCATGCCTCCAGAAGTTGTAAGAAGCCCTTGACACTTAATGATTGCATCTGTCCGCTCCAAATAACAGGCATTTGTACCTGTTCCAATTATAACTGCAGCAATAGTATCTGGATCATGATAATGTCCAAGAGCCAAAGTTCCCACTGTATCATTAACCTGCTTAAGAACATAAATAAAATTATGCACAAAATCTAAGTGCAATAGTTGCACAAGTAACTTGAGATGTAAATAAACACAAACCAATTACATGTCACATTGCATGTTCTTACGCATGCATGTCATTAAATAGTTTAGAATTTAGAAGTGCCTAGATTGATGATTTACACACAAACACTAAGGGTCTGTTTGAACACAGCTTATTTTGTTGAAACTGAAAACTTATTGCTGAAATTACTATAGAGAAAGGAAAAAGTTAGTTGAAATAGTACTGTAAGGCCCATGAATAGTACCAAAATGTGCAGTGAGATCCATAAATAGTAGCAAAAATAAACTTAATAGTGAAATAATATATAATTTTCATTGCCTCCCAAACACACGCTAAGATTGGCCTAAGCCCAGTAAGCTTGAGGATGAGTTGAAAGGGGAAATTGCTCAAAATAAATAGATCAGAGGATTAAAAATATGTTGTTATCATAATGAGATATCCTCATATCCACTGTCTGACACAGAAACTCTGTAAAAATGGTAGAACGAATCTGTATGAGCCACAAGGAAAGCTCACAAAGTCATACAAGGCTGACCAAGAAACCACTCTAAGTTCAATCTTTATATGATAATACTATACATTGATTCAGCCAATCTACTCTAACTAGATTTAACTAAATATTTCATAATCATCACATAAATTCATAGAAAACACACATCATAAACTGTACATACATATGGCCGCTAATCACTTCTCTAAAAGATTTTTTACAATACTAAGATATTGATATCAACTTTCAATGCTGAAAATGGTCACTATAACATCATTTAGGATCCTAACCATATCTTCCTGCCACTATTATTATTGATCAATGACTCGTACAATATCAATTACTTCTTTTTTTCAGTTTCTGCAAAAATGTAGCTCTTAATTTCAGCACGTCGCTTAAAAGTAATAATAAACATAAGTATATTAAAAAGAAGAATAACTGCAAGGTAATCAGGACCTCCCTTAATGGACAATATCCTTTATGTTCAAAAATAACGCACAAAATATGTTATGAGTTAAAGCTATCAGAATGGCAGTTAATGTCTACGGAAGAAGTAATGATATTACCTTTTTTTCTGATAAGTAGTAATGCTATTAAATTTTAACAATTTTCCCTCAAAAGAATTGAGATATTTTAACACGGTGGAATAGGATAGCAATATCCAAAAGAAAGCTATAAACAATACCTACTTAGGTCAATATTACTGGCCTAAAAACTTCTAAAGATCTATTGTGTATCACTGCTTCCTCAGAAATTATAATAATTGTATTAACAGCCATCATATTAATTACTGAGAATGTCCCGGCAAACACAAGTCTATCTCAATTTACTTAACACAAAAGACATTAATTATGTAGAATAACTAGGAAAAACAAACATAAATCAAACACGTAACCACGTCAGGCAAAGATTGACCGAAAGCTACTATAAATTTATGTACAATTTCTTGGCTCAAAGATTATGGCCTTCAATAGGGCTTAAAGTGAAACACAGATTCATGTAGCTAATTAAATTTTTAGATTAAGGTCTAGTTGTGTTTTAATTTTTTTTTTTTGGTTACTTCATGCATTCAATTACTTTCACACAGCTTAAAGGAGTTGCAGCTTTAACCAAACAATTCAAAAGTAAAAATATAAACTCTGCATACCACATGAAAGCAAGAAACACCATCAACTAAATCTAAATCATGTAACGCCAAGGCTTGCGCATATCATATGGTGAGCCAGCTTTCAAATCAGGTTAAAGCAAATTACAATAGGCAAACACACTTAGAACATAATAAAGCACAATTTCAAGTCAATGTTCACCATTAAGAGAAGGTAAATTGTACAAGGATGCTAAGACAGCTTACCAGTGCTGCTACCCGCATATTTAGGCCTTGTCTGGCCATTGCTTGTTCTAAACATTCGGAAACCTCTCTTCCAACCTGACAGCCAGAAAAATGTTCACGCCACATTACAATAATGTATCAAAAAAATTTGATATTCAAAAAAACTGTTCAGACCATAAAGCAAGGTCATGCTTATTCTTGATCAGTGTTTAGATTGATTTGGTGATATTAGAGCTGATTCACACTGACTTCAGCATTAACAAAAAAGTTTTCCAGGCAAATAAGCTGTTGCCTTTAACAAAATTTCTAAAATTATGTAGCTTTCAACGTACAAGTTACAAGAATATAATCTGACTAACCATGTCTTCAATGCCATATCCTTTTGTCCATTTAATCAAAATGCCTGTTGAAACAGACGTTTGCTTCACAGGAAAAGAGAACGTAAACCCAAGTTCCCTTCTTCTCATCAGTGTAGTGTCCGAAACATCTCCTTCTTTTTCAACAAAATCCTTTAATGATGAAGCAATAAAATCAAAGAGATCCTGCAATCAATAAAAGCACATTAGCTTGCCAAAAATGTAAGTAAATAGTATGTCATAAGATTTCAAAGAAACGCTTAATGTTAGTACAATATTTGAGTTACAAATTTGAGGACCTCGCTTGTGCTGGTCATCAAATGTTGGGGAATGGGCTGCCGCTCCACATCTGGTCCTAGGATAGACCTTTGACCTCCTAGCTGAACTCGCAAGACCCTAAAATTAGTACCCCCAAGATCTAGAGCATAGTAAATTCCTCTCTCGCTCCTGTTGAAAAAAAACAAAAACCAATATAAATTTTACAATGTTAATAAATGCAAGCTTTGCTAATTACAAACAACTCGTAAACTGATGGAACAAGATGTTACATCCATCCCAACAAACCAAACTTCATAATCAATGCAGAAGTGAAAACAACAATAGCATGCATTTAATAAAATAAAACATAAATCTCCCAGCAAAGTTACTTCCTAGACGAAACCAAGTAAAAACCTGGCACCTTAAGGGCCCATATAAGCCCCCCAAATTTCCAAAAATTTAAACTGAGTGAAAGATTATTGCAGAATCATTTTAGTGACATTTTAAAAGTAGAACCACATCTACATAGGAAAAAGGATTAAGAGAGAATAAAAAGATTCCAACTTTTGGAATCTTAAACAGTTATTCTGCAACAATATTATCGCATTCATAAAACTTATATAAAAAGAAGCGAAGGGGAAAAGAACCTCTCAGATTCTGTAAACCATATCTGCAAATTTTTGAACAAATTATTCCCCAATAACGTAGATTTGATTAATCAAAAATGTCAAATGTTCAAACGACAGACTAACATTATAAGAATATTATACATAATTTGAAAAGTGAATAACTTTAAAACATCCCAATGCTTTAAGCCATGCGTATCAGTTGTCTAGAGGAAGAACCCACCAACAACATTAACAAACAAATTTGCAAAATAAGGAAAAGTGCAAGCAAAAGAAGACCATACTTCTTAGGGAAACAAGAACAAAACCGAAATGACAATATTTTAGATTGAAGAATTTTAGATAAAAGTAAATAGCAAAATAATTCGCAACAAACTTATACAAAAAAGTCAATCCACGCGCTACAAAGTAACAATAAAACACCAATGAAGTGAACTTGGAAATAAAAAAGAAAAGACAAAAATAAAAATAAAAATAAAGAAAGAAACCAAAATTTGAACAAATATACAGTACCGCAACCAGTTACAACATTCCAAGAAACATGGAATTGATACATACGAGAACCAAAAGAAAACCATCAACCGTTAAATCAATCCAAAAAAAGAAAAAATATACGTATATCAAAATCCTAAACGCATTATTCTATTTTTAGCTCAACATTCAAGTAGACAATAGAAGAACCCCCAGAAACAACCTCCCCAGAAAAAGAACAAAAATTGAACCAAACCCATTAAAGAAAAAGCCAAAAGAAACAAAACCCAAGTGGGAAAAATATGATAAGTGAGAGTACCCATTGGGGAGCGTATCAACAAAAGTGAGCAACATTTTGAGCTTGGAGCCACCTTCAGAGGCAAGACCAGCGTGCATCTCTACAGCCATGGCGTCCACCACTTGCTTAAGCCTACCCACCGTGGTCTCACACCCTTGTTCAAGCTCAGCCAACACTCCCACAACTCTCCTCCACTTCCTCCTACTTTTCACTCTCTTCCCCACCACCACCGCCGCCACAGCACAAGCCGTAACCGCCACAGTCACCGCCACCCCCACCACCACCAAACCCCTCCCCATGCTCCTCCTCCTCCTCCTCCTCCCCACCTCCGATCACTCACACCATCGAAACACGACGCCGTCTCGCCCACGCCCGTTTCGACCGGCTCTTTTGGGTGTTCGCCGGACTTTTTCTCCGGCAGTTTTGACGGCCACCTTCGCCGGTGAAGCGGTGTAGATGATGTGTTCGACGAAATGGCCAAGAGAGAGAAATAGAGAAAAGGAAGGGTCTTTGCAATAAGGTTTGCAAATGTTGGAAAGCGAAGTAGGGGGTACTTATAGACATACCCTAAAAGACGGATTTGCCCTCTGTTAACTTTCGAATTCACGGATTTGTTAGAAAATCTTTGAGGATTTTTTTACCGTTCTTGAAAGGATTTTGAGGTTAATGAGAACTTTGACTTGTGTTTCTTTTTTTCTTTCTTTCTTTCTTTCAGCTTTGTTTTGTGGTGGTGAGGGCTGCTTTTGTGGGTTTGGTGCTCACTTTTGCCCTCACTTCTTATCTCTAATTACAATTTTATCATTTTTTTTGCTTTGCAAAAACTAAAAACTAAAAACTAATTAAAATTTTTGGTTGGTGAGTTACTGTGATTGAGAAGAGTTGGTTAAGCTATTTGAAAGGTCAAGTTGGTTGTTTTGTCTGGTGGATTAAGACCTCTCCAATTAGAAAAAATGAACCCTCGTGTTTCTTTAATTCAAGTAATTTGTTACTATAACTAGAAAAATTTTATCTACATATATATGATAATGATGTGACTTCTCTCTTATCAATCTATCTATCTTTTTTCCTACTACTCCTGCCATATTGTCAAATTGTTTTGTGTGTGTGTGGCAAAAGACCGATGTGCACCACAGTGAGAATGATCATCATTTTGATCTTTGAATTAAAGAATTGCCAAAGAATCCAACAATAGTAATTACCATTTATGACGGGTTATTAAATTATATAGTTCCCACAACTTACAGAATCTAAAAAAAATCTATACTCAAGAAATCTAGTAATATTGTTATTATTTTGTGAAAATATGTGTAAATAAAAAAATGTGTAAAAATGTGTAATGTTATTTAAACACTAAAAAGTGTTGTTTAAACAATAATACTAAATACCCTCCAAAATTCTCGTATTTCAGCTTGTTGATGTTTCCGAGTATTTTCAAGAAAGAGATTATTGAGTGTTTTATATAGTTTTGTAGACTATGAAAGGGAAAAAGTAAGTAATTACACGGTGTTAATACTATAGATTATGAAAAGTGGAATGCTAACCGTTTACCAAGTCGTAGCTTAAGTCTACTACGTGACTTGGGATGACAAGTACGTCATGTCGGCAAAAGAATGATTTGATAGCAAAAAAAACTTATATATATACACACATGTATGTCTATATGATAATATGAGAAAGCAAATGAGTTTTACTATTTTTTTCAAGGTGGGGGACTGTATGTAAAAATGTAAACATGGTAGAAGTAGTTGTCTACTGTAACGTCTTTTGGTGTCTCATAAAGTAGGCAAATAATAAACAGCTAGAGCCTATAGGTGTGTAGTGTCGTTTCGTTGTCTTGTAAAATAAAAACTAAAATGTACGTACATGTTGATTATTTACAATTTTTTTTTAAAGATAATTTTAGCTTATGATTTCGGTTTCTGACTATGGTTCTTCATAATCAAACTAAGATATCAAAATTTAGGAATAGACAACGATCAAACCTTAAATCCTTTCAATAATAAAAAAATGTTTTTAATTTTTTATGATGATCTTGTTGATTATCGAAACATATATATATGCTATGTATGTAAGTTTGATTAATAATAATATATTATTCTAATTGGGATACTGATTTAGAATTATGGAGTCAGAATTTCTCTATCATGATTCATAACCCTCAAAGCATACATGGCAGATATTTTGTTTGGAAAATAGGTGCATTTGATAGTTATGTTAAATCATCAGAATTATATAAGAACATTATGCGAGTATTGCATGACTGTTTCGGTTTTTTTTCTTTTTTCTTTTTCTTTTTGATGAATTCATGACCGTTTCATTTGTGTGTAGCAGTTGTCACCGACTCACCGTCTAGCATTTATTAATTAGAATTATCTATAGCTTTAAAGAAAGAGAAATTATTTGAGACCTAGAGTACTTATAGGCTTTGAAAAAAGAAACATCCCAATTGTATACACTACATAAGTTATATATTCGTTTAGGTTTCCCTTTTTTATGCCAAAAGTATTTTAATTCAATCAGTATTTCCTCCTAGTGTGTCTAATGGCATTGTGCTCTGTTAAATTTCCCCTGCTACAAACTATCTAATTATTTAATTTTTTTAAAACAAAAAACTATTTTTTATTATAAATTATACTATTTATAAGCTATATATAAATATACAATAATCATTTTCTCTAGTTTAACTCTCCATTCTTGCTAGTAAATGGAATTTCGATCCTAAATAATTGATTTTACCTTATTAAAATCACATGGCACTCCCTTTCTTTGGTTAAGTAAATGATCATTGAAGAAGGTAAAACTTTTGTTTTTTATCATTTTACAAGTTTGTCATCACAACTTTTTAGATTTTATATTCGTGTATGATTATTGGTAAAAACAAAACTGTTTTTATCCATTCTACCACTCAATTTTGAGTAAAATGTTACTAATATGGATTGAAAAGGAATTATATTATACGTGTTCTCAAAAAGGCATCATGGTTGCCAAAAACAGCCTCAAAGGTCAATAACATTTCTACTAGTTTAACAACATCAAGAGGTTTTCCAACTGGCATATATGCTGGAACTAAACCATTTTGAGGCCAAGGCCCCATAATTTTCTTATTGTAATATATTAGGTTAAATTTGAAGCTTAATTTTTTTTTGGGGGAGGGGTGAAATTTGTTCAAAAGTTAAATTTTCATCCCTTTCAAAATGAAATGGGTATAAAAATATAAGTCATAAAATGGAAATGGCTAACCATACCATATATATTCGATGGACCCCATAAAAATGACATTTTTTTGTAAAGTTAATTGATATTAATGTATTATCAATTTACTCATCAAAAAAAAAATGTATTATCAATTTATCATTTTGAAAATGCCAATCACCTTAAGAAGTATTGGCAACTTATACACATACCACTAGTACCTTAAGATTCTCAATAGTCAATACTACCCATGGTATCCAGTGTGACGAGTGCTCTTGTCATTATATCTCCTCTATTTCTCTCTCGAAATAATTTTGGATCAATCTTATTAATGATTTTTTTTCTTAACTACAAAATTATCAAACTATGTGATGGAAAAATATATCAATTTTTTTCTTTTTTTTTTCTAGTTAATTTAATCATTTCAATTATAAGAATTAAAAAAAATGGAGGCTACCTATATTTATAGGTATTGGCATTAATATAGCCAAGATTTCATGGAATCAATTATTTTATAAAAAACATTAAATTTTTGTGTAGTTTAGGTGAACAAAACTTACAAAAGGCACCATTTTCATGTCTTTTTTTTTTTTTTTTTCTTAAAGGACAAAGTTTAGCTACAAAATTTGTTGTAACTTAAGGTTACAAAAAAAAAATATTACAATATATTTTGACGATCTAACCATTGAATTGCACGTTCTTTACACCCTTAATACACATGTTAAATGTGTCAATCGAATAGCATTCACTATATGATCTATAAACTTATATTTTGTGCATAATTTTAAATTACAAAAACTTGCAATTTAAAAAATTTATTGATGGCATAGCTATTGATTTTTAATTTTCTTTAAATTTTGCAAGCATGGAGGATATAAGAAGAAGATGTAATCCAATGGAGTATTTGTCAAAATTCATCTCTAATAAAAAAATATTGAGTAAGTTTGTAACCTAAGGCAACAACTAATTTTGTAGCTAAATTTTGTCATTTCTTAAAAGTCATCAATTTTATCATTTTGTAAGGTTGTTGAAGTGATTTTAGTTTTTGGTTCTCAATTTGTTATTTTTTTCTTTTTTCGTGAATTAGGTCCCAAATATGATACGTGAACAAAATTTTATTCACATAAGAGAATTTGGAAAACCTTCATAATTAAGAAAAATTGCTATGAAATTTAGTATGAAATTAATCAATCACATATGATTTTTCTGGGATTTAAAAAAAAAAAATCAAATTACATCTATTCTTAATATATGATTAGGTTGAAAAGTCTTAAGAAAAAGTTATAGATGGTAGTTTTATTTTTCATGTGTTAATTTAATCTTAAATTTTATATGCTTCTCATTATTAAATACTTAAATGATTTTGTCATGCTCTAGCTCCTAAAAAATTAAATCCCTATTCCATACCTGCATACATGTTATTATAATTTGAGATGGTTCTATCTTAATGACAATTAAATATATTTCACCCAACTCCACCAAAAAAGGAAACAAGAGCAAATTTATTTATAACCATAGAATGTGCTTTGCTTCATAAAGTTTGCGTAATCTTAGCTCAATGGTGTACCAAGTTACTATCATTAGGAGCGGACGCCATAGGTTGAAACTCTCTAAAAAAAAAAAATGGTGTACCAAGTTGTTTATTATAGTAATTTTTTTTTCAAATAGATAATTACGATATGTTATTAACCCTACAGTTTGAACTATTTTCCCCTTAAACCTCCAAGTAATTTATGCATTAGCTCATGGGAATCACAATTTATAACTAGTAATTAATGGTGCAAGAAACTAAGTTTTTATTCGGATCAGATGTGATAATTATATTGGCAAGAGTTAAGATCATCCACCAATTTTTGTTTATGCATATTATAGCGACATTATCATGAGTTTATGACAATAAGATGTCTCCAAATTATCTAAGTGATTTTGGACAAGAGACGATTAAACCCATAGCGATTGCCTCAATCATTGGTGTACCCTACAATAATACAATTTAGGTTAAGATGTCTCCAATATATTCCTGTTTGTAAATAGTGCAAGGAACTAAGATGTCACCAACTAAGTTTTTTTTTTGTTTTTTTTTTTGTTTTTACCAACTAAGTTTGTTTTGCAATATGGCTTCAATATGATTGGAAAGGGCCAAAGAGCAACAAAGATTTGTGTTTAATTTATATATTATAATGGCACTATCACAACAAGGTATCTAGATATGCATATTTATATAAACCTCCATGGCACATAATAGCCATCACTAGATAAATATTTTACATAATATATATATATATATATATATATTATTTGTTTATTTAGATTCTCACTAGAAGCTCTCCTTAGGTCATTCTCAAAACAAAAAAAATAAGCTCTCCTTAAATTTGGATTTTACACCTTAATGTTTCAGAATTTTGATTTTACCCCCTTATGTTTTAGGAATGTTTGGATTTTACTTCCTAAAATTTTGAGGTATTTGGATTTCAAAATTTAGGAGTGTAAAATACAAATAACTCTAAACTTTAAGAAGTAAAATCCAAATTCTAAAATTTTAGAATATAAAATCCAATCACTTTCAAATTTTAGAGATGTAATTTGTAATTTTCCCTAACAAATATCTGTGTATTTGAATTTGGTTCATTATATTTATTTATTATAGGAGTTAAAGGCTATGTTCAACATAGTTGGAGTAGTTATTATAAAAGCACGGGATAATCTAAGGTTAATACCAATTAAATCTAATCTATATTCAAAACAAGCTAATATTTAATAGCATGGGTAATTTATTTCTCTATAGTCTACACACCTGGTTAAAAACCTAGTGATCAAATGGACATCAATCCAATTCAACACCTATAAATTTTGCTCATGCTAGGGTTGTGATAAATCATTATATCATGAGATTTGACAACAACCCCTTAGTCCTAATTTTTTATTTTTTATTTGTTAGTTATAAATCTTTAACAAACTAATTAGTGTATGACACATATATAGGAAATGGTCCAACACAAATCTATAATAAATCGTTACTTTATCACAATCCTCATAATATTATGTTAATTGTTACCCTATTGCAATCCTCATAATTTTTTCAAGCTTAAAACCAATTATAAACAAAATATATGACACTAAACATAAACATTGATTGAATTAAAAGTTCATACAAAATACACAAAGTTTTTACCCATAGATGGCTTAAAAATCTTCAAGTGACCAAATGGGGTCCCTGTAAAAATCTTCTTTGTCATTGATGAAACCCCAATATCTAAACAAATAAAAAACAGGATTCTAATCACATGCCATAAAAAATGGGGTTCCCACTTCCCAGTTCCCAAAGATATTGCTTATTACCATTAAGAATTTATGAGTTTTTTTTTTTTTTTTTTACAGAAGGGGCATAATAGTAAAAGAAGACAAAAGCTCTCAAATTCCTCTCCACCAATGACAAACACCAAACTGCCCTCTCTCTCTCTCTCTCTCTCTCTCTCTCTCACCCTGATGATTCCCCAGAGAAAGAGAGATCAAAGACTAGAGGTAGAGTAGAGGTCCCCCATTTGCCATTAAATGAAAAAAAGAAAGAAGAAAAAGCAAAGGGTACAAAAGGCACTGAAAAGTGAAGGGGTTGGATGGGTTCCAAAATTTTGTGTATAATATTTAAGGATGAGTTGAGGCCTTGTGTGGGGTGAGTTTCTACATTTGGAGACAGCTGCTTTTCAAATTTAGTTTAAATAAAAAATAAAATTAAAAAAAAAAAAAAGCAGAAACGGCGACGCTAGCTGCGTATCCGCCGCCGTACTTGCCAGCTGTGTCCCGCTATGATCCAGCTGTGCTCACAAGTAAAGCTTACCACCCCCTCGTACTATCTTTACCATTTTCACTCTTTTTTTTTTTGTTAGACCCCAAAAAAATAATAATAATAACTACATGCAAAAAAACAAGACAAATAAAAACAAAAAGAAAACCCATATTTCTTCCTTAAAAAAAAAAAGAAAAATTCTTTAAAACCTTTGTTCTTTCAAACAATCTAATATCACAATATTTCCTCAAAAAAAATATATAATTACAATAAATTTCAAAATATTTTTCACAACAGTTAAAATTGCAAATTGTGATTGGTCTTCAGCAAAATGTGGCATTGGTAAAATTAATTTTATACTGCTTAATCACAATCTCACATCTTAACAAACTGTGAAGTTTATTAGTTAGCATTAAACATTGTTGATTTTATAGAGAATGACAGAAAATGTCATCATCTTTACATAGCTCTTGATAGAAAACTCATATTTCTGTGTTTGATATACATTTTTTTATTCAATAATTATAGTAACTCACAATTTTCCCTATCAAATCAAGACACTAATTGGTTTTTAGTGTAGGCATGTTTTTTTTTTTTTATTCAATAACTATAGTGACTCGCAAATTTTTTAATTAGACCAAGATACTAATCTGTTTTTAGTGTAGGCAGAGATTGAACCTTATATCTCTTATTTAACTACCAAAAAATTTACTAATTGAACTAACCGGAACCCACTTTAAGTATAATATTTTGATTATCTATACTATTAATTAAGAATCTTCTCATGTTTGAATTCTTTAATTTTTTGGTTTAAAAAAGCCCATATACCCCTATGTTTAAGTAGAAACAAAATTAAAGGACAATCTGGTAAATATACAATTCTAACTTCCACTAAACATTGCCTAAAAAATAAATTCACTCTCCGATCGATTTTCAAATTGTTTTATCCACTTATAAATTAGATTATCAAAATAAAAATTATATATATAAAAAATAAAAACACAAAATTTTGTTTTACTACAAAATAGGACCACTAAAATAAAATAAAATAAAATAAGCTTTGTAAGGACACAATTTGCACCTAAACCCAACAATGTGAAGGGAGTAGGCCTAAAAAAGCCAATACAATGAAATTTATAGAGGGTGGACTTACAACCTAGATTCTATGGACATTGGATAACACAAATGATGGGCTAGATTCCCAATTCACATGCAACAAAACATTTATGTAATTGAAATTCTCCTCGGACGCGCGCTGAGAACAACGTGTATTGCTTTACTTTTTTTTAAAAAATGGATTATATTTGAAGGTGATGTGTACAGTAACCCTCTCTTACCTTTTCTCTAGTTTTCTTCCTCCTCTCCTGAGTGATAACCTTTGCCTTCGCCTTCGCCGTCACCTTCCCCTTGCTTTACGGTTGATCCTCCTTAACCCGTTTATATTCATCAATGCAATTTATGAGTCGACGTGCACTCCATACAAGCTTTTTGGTCAGAGATTTCCTTAAGTCGTGCTAAGTTGGAAGGCCAACCTTAAAAGTGTTGATTGCCACTTCATCAAAATCACCATCAATCTCATTAACACATCTCACAGTATCTGTTGGAGTATGTTTTCAGAGTTTCCCCTTCTCTCATTACCATGGACAATAATGAATCTAGAGGCTGAGGAACTCTACTACAGGTGATGAAGCGAGACCCAAAGGCCCTAGTAAGTTCCATGTAGAAATCGATAAAACCTGCCTTCAGGCCATTAAACCATCTCATCGCAACAGGTCCCAGAATGGAAGGAAAGACTTTGCACATTAGTGTTTCACTTTTAGAGTGTACTGTCATTCTTTGATTAAAATGACTCACATGCTCCACTAGGTCTGTTCGTCCATTGTAAATGGTAAACGTTGGTTATGTGAATCGTTGTGGAACCTTCCCCTTTTCCACCCTGCTTGTGAAAGGTGACTTAGAAAGTTAGTGCAAGGCCTTGCCCATGTCATCATTTCCCAAGCCCCTAGAGGAGGGCTTCTTTTGCTTACAACCATGAAGATAATCCTCCTCGTAGGTGAAAGATTCACTAAGAGGAGTTCTTGACTTGGGTCTATAATTGCTACCCTAGGAATCTTCAGACGATCAATCTCCTTTTGCATAGCCTTCGCATTTTCCTTGTGAGAGATCATGCTTCTCCCACGTGAATGACTCCTAATGGTATACGCTGTGTGCACACTGCCTTCCTGATCTCTTTCGTGCTCCAGACGTACGAAATGATCCTCATGCTGGGACCCTATTGACTCTGCATGGTGTGAACTTGAACCTACCATAATGCTACACACCCTAGAATACAATATTTCCACAGACGACACCAATTGTAAGGACACGATTTGCATCCAAATCCAACAGTGTGAAGAGGGTATGCTCAAAAAGTCCAATACAATGAAATTTATAGAGAGTGGGCTTACAATCTAGATTCTATAGACATTGGATAACACAATTGATGGACTAGATTCCTAATTCACATGCAACAAGACGTTTATGTAACTAAAATTCTCCTCCGACGCACACCGAGGACAACGTGTATTGCTTTACTTTTTTCTAAAAAATGGATTACACTTGAAGGTGATGTGTACAGTAACCCTCTCTTACTTTTTCTCTAGTTTTTCTCCCTCCTCCCTATTTCAAATGCCCCGCTTTTCTCTTTTATCTTCTTCCCCTTCTTATCCCCATCGTCCACGTATAGATCAAATCATCAATGCGAATACTTGTCCCATCCACCGCCCTCTTGAAGTCTTCCCACAATAGCTGTAAGGTTGATCATCATCATCTCAGATGTCATTTCCTCATTAATGCGCCCAGAGAGGTTGGTGCAGAGTCTTAAATGTGGTGGTAGCAGCTTTCTATGAGATATTTTCCACTTGTTCTTCCTTTCTGTGCTCTTGTGGAACATATTTTCATCTATGAAACTTTCACCTTATCAGGCCAAGGAGACACTCCTTCTTGGACTATTTCCATTAGCCTTTCCCGTGACAATTCGCTCATGGGCTTTTAACCTTAACAACGTTGCTACTACCAAACTCACCTCGGACAAGCAGATACATTCAGATCAAGCCCAAGGCCCAAGAATACACCTTGGACCTTTTGCCCTCACAAGCTTCATCACATGCGCGAGGGCTAGTTATATAATAAGAAGAGTAAAACTTACCTCTAAATTTTTTTAGGTCATGTATCTTAAATTAAATTCAATCATGTGACACATTAGTTAGGACAACTCAACCTTGTGGTTTGTTTGCCTTATTGGACAAATCCTTTGTGTGTATAGTTGCAACTTTTAATACCACATGATTGAATTGTACAAAACTTAAATAATTATAAATAAATTTGTTATCTTACTAAGAATTGTATCACATATAATAAAGTTATAATGCACATGATTATTATGAAAGCAATCTTTTATATATATTCCTGGATTTTTTTTATAATCTTAATTAGTGTATTTTTTTTAAATATACTTTTTAGTAAGTTAACAAGTTGTATATCTATAATTGTTCCAAAAACTCTGGATTTATTATTATTTTTGTTCAATAGTTGACTGTTTATAGATTTTTTTTTTAAATTGTTTTTCCTATTTTTCTTCCAACGAAATCTTATCTGGGGTCTGGAAGGTGGTTCTCCTATCTGTTAGATTCGTGAATTATTGATGAAACTAATAATTGATTCCAAATCTTTTGGTACAGCCACAGAAGAAGGTATTGGTACCTTTATTATTGTCTTTTTTCAAGGTCATGATACATAGTCCAAATTGAAAAAAGGTACTCGTTAACGAAGTACGTTTGTTTTACTTAGTTAATTACTTAATTGACTGATAGTTTTGGATAAAGTTTTGCAATTTCAAAATAATCCATTTTCATATTAAAATAAATTGGTTATATATGTTCATCTATTATGTACAAAATAAAGTATAGTATATAATTATTGTAAGGACAAAAAATTCCATCAGCTTAAGCCCATTGGAATAGTGAGCTTGTAGGATTTAACTTAGGCCTAAATCAATAAATTTGTTAGAGAGGGAATCAAATAACAAGAGATGACTTAGCTCGAGGATGAGAATAAGAGAGGAAGGCCTCATTTTATAAAATATGTAAGTCAGTCCATTAATACAAGCCTGCCCAAGGAGGCGAAAATTACATAGAGAAATGCACCGTTCATGTTCTTCTTTCAATGATCTTCTTACAATGATCTTTTCCTTTTGTCCCAATCCCCATTCTTTGAAAACCTTATTTTCCTTATATACTCTTTCCTACTTCACATCTTGACCATCCATTTCTTCCTAACTAACCTCTTCTCATGACACTTGTTTCTTTCTATATTTGAAGAAGGTGGTAAAATGAATCTGCTTAACTGTGACTTGTACTGTTTAGGTCAGTTTCTCATCAATGCAGCTAATAAAGCTATTGCCCACCATTTAAAGAGGAGGTTACAAGCTACTCTAAATTAGAAACTTCCCCTATGATTTCTGATTCCCACTTGGTACGTCTCAGAGTTCTTTTGACTTATCTCTTCTCCTCCTCGAGCAACCTTCATCTTTAGGCCCGTGGCCCGTGGCATTCCCTCCCTCTCCCCCCCCCCCCTCCCCCACAATGTAACTCTTCAACTTCATTCTCGGTCCTCAGGCACCCACAATTATAAATCTCGTGAATTTGTATTATTCTGGTTATAATAAATAGTACATTTTCTACTCTAAGTTTGGGTTAAACAATATAGACTAATGCATTAATTCCCTTTCAGCTAGTTTTCTTTAAGTTGAATATATTTTTTTCATAAAAGAATATCAAGACAACGCCATACACATTCACGTTAGGTATCAAGTATCAACAACCTTATATAGTGCATGCAATTTGGCGATTCAATAATTATCATCTATTATTTCGTCCTTAAAAATTAATTTACTATCAGATTACAATCTAGTAGACTTTGATGTTTTACCAAAAGTATTATTATTGTTTCCAAAATGACTATAAATAGTAAGTATACAGGTAGATTGATAACGAAATTTTGTTAAGAGTTTGATAAATTATTGACATCAATTGGTCTCATTTAGGAGGATAATTAGAATTCAAATGTCCATTCCTTCACTTATAATATTTTATATACAAAAAACTAGATTGTATGCATTGTTAAATGATATCCAAAGCAAGTTAAAAATGTTCTTTGATTGAATGTTGATCTTTTAGTTTCAATATTATTATATTTGGTATGGTGACTTTATAGTTAAAAATAATGGCAAATTTTAATGTTTTACTAAAATAATCTCTAAATCTTCTTATTTGTACATACTTGTCATACCGCGGAAATCAATTAGATCAGCTAATAAAATAATTTTGTAGTCGAATAAGTAACTTGAGTTGGACTCTTACCTATATATATATATATATATATATATATATATATATATATATGGATCATGTTAATGGGTGCTCTTAGAACAATTGTTAATAAAATATATTAGGAAAGTTTTAATGTCATTTTCATGAGAAATATAAAAAGCCATCAACATAAATAATTGCTTTATCATTTTTTCCATAAAATGTTTATAAAAAT
Organism: Castanopsis chinensis; assembly: GCA_032878915.1. Lineage (NCBI taxonomy): Eukaryota > Viridiplantae > Streptophyta > Magnoliopsida > Fagales > Fagaceae > Castanopsis > Castanopsis chinensis. The sequence continues at coordinate 16,288,235 of JAVQMG010000125.1, read as the reverse complement.
AGTTCATAAAGCAATACCCTTAGTTAAAAATAATGACAAATTTTAATGTTTTACGAAAATAATCTCTAAATCTTCTTATTTGTACATACTTGTCATATCGTGGAATTCAATTAGATCAGCAAATGAAATAATTTTGTAATTGAATAAATAACTTGAGTTGGATTCTTACCTATATAAAAAAATGGGTTACATTAACGAGTGTTTTTAGGGCAATTATTAATAAAATATATTAGGAAAGTTTTAATGTCATTTTCATGGAAAATATAATAAGTCATCAACTTAAATAATTCTTTCATCATTTTTCCATAAAATGTTTACAAAAATAGTTCATAAACTAATGCCCTTAAGACATTTTTTAATATGTTATTAAGAAAAAAAATCAATCGACATATTGACAATAATAGTAATTTTATCATATCTTTTAAAAATAAGAAAAATTTATTGCAAAACACAATCAAGATCTTACACATTTTTTAGATAAACTTCAATATGGAGTTCTTTAAATGTGAACCATTCATAGTTAAATAGTAAATGGTTTAATTATATTGTTACCTCATCAAAATTTAAAGAAAATTAACTAATAATACTATTTTAGTTTTCATTTAAGGGTTAATGACAAGATGGATAATGCATAAAATCAAGAATGATTAAGGTTTTTAAAAAATTTGCTGGTATAAATTGCCCTAATAGTTATAGATGATGATAGCCCTAAAAACTAAGGACCTGTTTGGTTGGTTGGTTCTAATTAATATTTTCACATTTTAAATAATTTTACATACATTTCAATACATTTTTTCACCCACACGTGTATCAAAAACACATAAACAACATTACTCAAACTAACCTACCAAGCAGGCCCTAAATTTTTAGATTCTTTAAGTTGTAGTAAATTTTTTCCATAGTTTTTTTTTTAATAAAAAAGTACTGTAATAGTATGATTTTCATATAATTTTAAGTAAATATTAGTTAAATAAAAAAAAAATAAAAAAGGGGTAACATTTATTAGAACTCGAGCGTTGTTGTGAGTGAAGCCAATATGGGTCGAGAAAATGGGTGGGTCACGAGACGATGAATGTGGTGGCATCTTTTTGTAGTAGTACTACTAGGATTCAGTAAATTGATCCTGACCGTACAGACTTGTAGTCAGTAGAGTAAATGATCTGGACCGTACAATTTATTATATATTAACTATTTAGAGACAATTGAACCAAAGTAGTTGACTCGCTACAATTTCAAGAATGGGTTACCCATATGCGTTGGCAATTTTTATTTATTTATTAATTTTTATTTTCTTTTTCAACACGTGCTTTTATGTGTAAGAGTAAAATTTTAAACTTTAGGTTAGGTGCGGTAGATGTAGGACCCAGTAGTTATAAAAAGGGCCATAAGGGTCACGCTGACTAAAATTAATTAAATTCCAATCGTTGGATTTACAGTACGTTTTTGCTTGTTTTTAAATGGTGGGAACTCATTCACGAGGGCTTCATTGTCTGCGTGACTATATGGACTATGCACGTCACATTTTGCGTGAAAACCAATCTTGCTTCCTAATATATATATTTACTTTTTGTTAATAAGAAAAAAAAATGGTCTGTAATCATGGTTAGCTATCGATTTTAAATCCTACTCATCTAGGACATGGAATGAAACTATCTAAAGTAATAATGAAATTTACCATTACTCGAATTCACAACTTTTATACTTGTAAGTGTGATAGGTCATGAGATTTATGATTCATAAAAATTTCTTCTTATAAATTGAGTCATGCTCTCAGTGTTGCTTCCTAATATTTTGAATTTAGCCTTTTTTTTTTTAGTTTGGATTTAATTTGTCAATATATGATTAAATATGTATATTTTATTCAAGTAAATTTTAATTCATATGTAACTCTCAAGTGTTGCTTCCTAATACACTACATGATATATTACGGTTTGATCTTAATTGAACTCCAATCTAACCTAAAAAAATTTTAAACCTCTATTTTTTTTAAGTATCTTTGAATGGATCGGGTTTCAAAATCATAATTCTAACTCCAAACCATATATATGAAGCATCATAAAGAATTTCATTATTGTTAGAATATTACTTGAAATCCTACCCAACATTTAATCACATATGGTTAAAAAATCCTATACAAAAAGGTTAAAAAATGGTATGTTCAAAATTTCAAATAACTTTTTAATTAGAGTATGTTTAAATAAATAAAATAACAAGTTTATCATATAAAAATCCATAGGAAGAGCATATTTCTAAAAGAGTTTGTGATCATAGTACCCATCGATTTTAAATCCTACTCACGTATGACATGGAATGGAACCACCCAAGTAATAATGAGGTTTGTCATTAAGCAAACTCATAATTTACGTACTTGCAAGTGTAATGGGCCACGAGACTCATGACTCATAAAGATTTCTTCTTATCCATTGAGTCATGCTCTCAAGTGTTTGCTTCCTAATACTTTGAGTTTAGTCTATTTTTTTTTTTAGATTGAATTTAAGTTGTCGTTATATGATTAAAATTTAATTCATAAGTGACTCTTGTGTTGCTTCCTAACACATTACATGACACATTATGGTTCAATTTCGATTAAACTCCGGTTCGACCTCAAAAATCTTAAATCTTTCATTTTTTTTTGTTCTTTGAATGATTCGGATTTCAAAATCATAATTTGAACTTCAAACCATATGTACGAAGCATGATAAAGAATTTCATTATTGTTAGAATATTACTTGAACGCCTAACCAACATTCAATCACATATGGTTAAAAAATCCTATTAAAAAAATGGTTAAAAATGGTATGTTCAAATAACTTTAGAATTAGAGTATATTTAAATAACTAAAATAACGAGTTTATCCTATAAAAATCCATAGGAAGAGCATATTATGATTTAGTGTCACATCATCAGTTTATTTTATTTTTTATGGTGAGAACTTAGGTTATAATATTAATCCACCTACTTATGATTTTAAAAAAAAAAAATCCACTTACTTGTTATAAGTAAAAATAAAAAAAGAACATATTACATTCAAGAAATCAGGAGTAAAAAAACAAGTATAATTAAACTTTAAATGAATCAAGGGTATCTTTTTAATCCATATGATAGCAAATTAAATTTGATCCAATCCACAACCTTCTCTTCGTTTTTTTGAGTTTCATATATTTATGTGTACATGTGATGTCAAATACAAACATATGATAATGATGATTATGCACCTGATTCCAAGAAAAAAAAAAAACATATTTTCAGCTTAAAAACAAGATAAGTTTTACGATCAGATTTACATAAATCTCTAACGAACGGTCAGTAAATTAGTGCTGAATTTCCAATTCAACCCACAAGATTTGGTTATTGTGCTCTTTTTTTTAAAGAGAAAGCGAGTGGTTGATCACCCAGCTAGGCTTTTAGGATTAAAGATGGCTATTTCAACTTTCATTCACCACTTTTGCTTCTTTGTTGTTTCTTATATTAATTTGTTTTTAGTTTTAGTAGTTCATACTTGCATGCCTTCGGTTGCATTTGGTATGGGCTTAAAAAGTCTTTTTTTTTTTTTAAATTATTATTTAACTTATTTTTACTATTATTTAACTTATTTTTTCTACTATTTATAAATTTCATTACACTTTTTGGTACTATTTAGCTATCTTTTAGTTTTATTTACCGTATTTTCAGTAATTTTTTTTTTTAAATTTCAGTTAAATAAGCTATTTTCAAACGAACTCTTAGCTTTCACTTAAAATTTTTTTTTTCTCAAGTATTGTAGAATATATTCTACCATATGATTAGAGGCTTTTTTTTTTTTTTTTTTTTGGAGAAGCATATGATTAGAGGCTTGAATTTTGTGGAAGTAGTGATTTTTTAATTTACCTTTTTCTTTGGTTAAAAAAACATAAAGTAAATTAGCTTATAATAATAGATAATGCATAATAAGGATTAAGTATGGTAAAACAATTCGGTTTTATTAAAGAGGACAAGATGTAATTTTAATTACTTGGAGCTAGCACATAAATTGTAAATTTTTTTTTTTGGAAAGGAATTGTAAATTCATAATTAATGTAGTTAATTTAAAATTATAGCTAGGAATTTTCCAACCAAACGCTAAACTTTTAGCATCAATGATCAAACGTTGTTTTCCGAAACATAGGATCTCCAACATGTCTACGACAGGATATGGTTCAATTATTAAGTTAGCTTGACCTTATTTTTGTTGGCTTTATTGGCTCCGTGATCAATTGGGTTAAATATTTACCCTTTTTTTAATGGAAAAATGATTCTATTTGGACAATATTTTTCTAGAGAACTGACTTATTTTTCCATGTTTAGTTGCAACATTGAAATTGAGACAAGAAAAGAAATAAGTTCATTTATTTATTTATTGTTTTGCTCATATTTATTTTTTATAATTCCAAATAATTATATGAACAAAAACTTTTATTTCGGAAAGCATAGACAGTAAAATTTATTCTACTCTTTTTTTTTTTTTTTTTTTTTGTTTCGGAGCCTAGTGGAAAAAATACCCAAAATTTCAAAATATGTTTAGCAAATTAGGTAGAAAAAAATGACTAGTAGGATCATAAAATGTCATTTGAAAAATTGACCGTTGGTCAACAACAATTATCCGTCAATTTGTGAATAAATGGGGCAAAAGAGAAAAGCTATACCAATATTTATATTGTTGAGTTTATTTGTAATGATTTGTGAAGTATGTAAAGTTCAAGAAACCATTTTTTACTACTTAAAAGCAAAAAAAGCTTTTTCTATCTTATGTTTTTTTGTTGATCATACTTCATAGATAACGTTTTCATTCAACGCTTTTTTAATTATACCAAAGACCAACAAATAGGGAAAATGTTTTCCGAAATTTTTGCATTACCACGTGATTAAAAGAAACCCATATCTATATAAAAAAAAAATAATAATACAGGTAAGCTTCTTTCTTTTCTTCCGTCATGCAAGTTAATGTGAAATTAGGCATTCAATTTTAACCAAGTGGGTTAAAAAAAAAAAATCAATGGTTCATTCTTATAAACATAGAATTTTCATTTTCTCTCTTGGAATAAAATAGAAAATAGTGAATCAAATACAAGACAACTCTGTTTTGCATGTTGACTAATCAAAATAGCACACATCTAAAAAATTTTAAGATCACCAAAAATGTCATAATTATCTACGTGTCAGACTATAAATAATGAAAAAAAATAGTAAATTTATGTAAAAATAATAAATATGTAGACACAGTTTGACATTTAGAATAATTGTGGCGCAAAAATTGTGATATTTTATGTAATTCTATTTTTTTTTTTTGAGAAACTGTAATTCTACTCTTTTTTTTTTTGAAAATAATTCTACTCTTTGAATATTCAATTGATTATTTAAATAATAATGTAATGACAGCCTAATGATAGAAATAGATATATCTGTCGTCCGTCTTGGCTCTCATGATCGAATTTATTTATTAATCTTTGACTTTGATTTGACCAATGAAAAGCTCACATGGTACCAAACCAAAATTTTAAATTCGAAAAAACCCAACCATTCAAAAATTAGGCCAAGGACGTGTCATATATTTTTGTCACTACTTTTCTAGCGTGCCAAATATCCACGCTTTTGTGACATTGAGAGCAACTAGTTTGTTTGAATTTTTTTTTTTTTAATCTTTCTTTATTAGTATATTCTAAAAGCATAATTTAGAACTATCATGCAGCAGTAGTAGTAGTACTTCTTTTACTATGATATGATATCAAGGGTCCGTTTGGATAGAGCTTATTTTTACTGAATTGAAAACTGAAACTGAAATTACTGTAGCAAAATAATTTTTTTAATGTGTGAATAGTATTGCGGGATCCATTTTTTTATAAAAAATTGCTAAAAAAGTACATGAACAGTGCGTGAACAGTGCCGCACAGTGCGTGAACAGTGTCAAACAATGATTTTTGTCCCCTGCACAGTACCGATACAGTGAAAAAACGTGCATAAACAGTACCGGTTACTGTTCATGCACGTTGAAAAAAAAAAAAAAAAGAGACAAAACGCAGAAACGGGAAACGTAAATGAGAAAACGCTGGATCCAAACACATATCAAATTGTGAGGCTGCGTTTGGGCGTGAATCACCGCGTGAATATGGTGCGGAAGTACCACATCAAGTGGCGTTAAATTATTTTTTGTTCCGTACATCAAGTGGCCTTAATTATTACACTATTCATTATTCAAAATTCATGTGTCTTCAATTCCATCCTTTATATTGTGGATGCGGGCAGTGGTTATTACATGTACATTGTTATACAATATACCTATTTTTTGAACTGACGGTCGTCAGTTGAAAACATGATTTTCAGTTTTAAAATCGTATTTTAAACTCATGATTTAAGTTAAAAAAAAAGGTGTGATATAGTTTGTGTGTAATAGTTTATGCAACAACTACAAAAAAAAAAAAAAAAAACTCTCTTGAAAGATTGATTAGCATGTAATGGCATGATGCCTTTAATTTTTTTTTTAAGTGTTTGTCTCCCACGAGTTTTTTTTTTAGTTATTTTGTTTATATAACTTTTTAAAATCTCTATTTTTTAAAGTATAATAAATATATTGTAACTCATTTAAAAAAATAATTAGTCAAACAAATTGCTGACAAATGGAATTCTTTAATATAAAAAAGGTAATAATGAAGTAACATTAATTCTGTATAGATAACTTGACACTTGAAGGAAAAGCGAAAATCATTTTTAAAAATTTGCTTAGGTATGTTTTTTCAATAATACTCACGACAACTATTTCACAATCATTTTCTACAATTTCTTAAAGTGACAATTCATTTCACAATTACTGATATGATAAATTGTGATTAATATAATATCATTTTCATTTCTACTTATCATTAATATCACTTTAATTAACATTAATCACAACTTAATATTTTATAAACTTGATATTAATGGTAAGCTTAGGTGTAAACTTACCATTATCACTTTTATTAGTATTAGTATGTTCTTTGAGAATGGACATACTATTATATTTTAGTTCCACAAGTTACCTTGTAGCCCTTTGAAACATCTAATGGAAGACCCATTATCATAGCCTGATTTTAACTAGGGAGAGTAATGGGGTGAGGCAAGGCCAAAGGATAGGCTATTCACCTTCGCCCAATGTGGTTTTGTCTTACCTCGTATTGTCTTGCCCTATCCCTATCTTGTCTAGTAAAACTCCACTCATGTAAATTTGTCAAATCCCACCCCATGCCAATTAATTTTTTTGATATTATAAAACTTGTTTAATTAATATAAATATACTTGAAATTATAATAAAATTTATTATGTCAAATCAAACTAATTTTTAGGAAGAACCGAATAATACAATCTAAAGTGTTTAACAAGATAACATCATACTAAAACAAAAAGGTCTTAATATTCATGCATTTAAATATTCGGTAATACAAATTAAGTCTTTAACATTAATAGAACAAAGTGAGATGTGGTGGGAAAAAATTGTCATTCCTAATTTTAACTTCATTGTAGGCCAATTTGTCGAACATCGCAACCTTTGATCTATTTCTTTGATAAATAAAAATAATTTTTATTAAAGAACAAGAGGGTGACCGAAAGGAATCATCAACATTTACTAGAGCTCAGGCAGGGATAGAGGTGGTGAGAATGGGTCCCCAAGTTTTACCAAAAGAGGTATAAGGGGCCAAAATGTAAGCCAGACTGTAAGGGATTTGGGGCAAATGGAAAAAGGTACATCAGAAAAGCAGGAGTGGAGAGCATGGATATCAATGATGGTGGATTAAAAATCTCATCCTAATCTCAGAGCTGGATCTAATGGAGTTGATCACAATTTTAAATCAAGCAAAAATACCTAGCTATCCCTTCAATGCAATTTGGGCAAAAGCTTTCTTTACTGCAATCTACTCTTCTCTTTCTTTTGTGATAGGATGGGAACAAAATACTTGTCTTCTTCCATATTTTGTACACTGGACTAGTCAGTAGTTTTGGTTTTTTTTGGACTTTAAAACATTTATGGTTTTTGTTTTGAACTTCTTTTTGAAGTACTTTGTTCCTCTTTGAATTTGTTTTAAAAAATTATTGATCTTATACATTACCTGTAAGTGGTTGTTTGCATTCAAAGATTCTTTTTATCAAAGAATTATGTATTCTTTAATGTTCTAAAATGATCTGGCTAGGGTTATTGGCTGCAAGAATTTAATTCTTTTTTGGGGACAAATAGAAGATATATATTGACTAATATATATATATATATATAAAATATTCTCAATGATTTCAACTTTTAAGCTGCCTCTCACATAATTAGACCTAAAAAATCCTAAGCTTGCAGAGACATTGTGCCCCATAATTAGGGTCAATAGGCTTGGCTTGGCTGCTAGAATATATGTTAGGATGGCTGTAATTGTTGCATCAAAACAAAACAAAATGGACTACCAAAGCCATTATCAAGCTCTTGACTATCAATAGGGTGAAAACGAGGGTCTAATAATGCCCTAACAAAAGACCAGAAATTTTTTTCCATGAAACCATTTTCATGGATATTTAACAAAGATTTTGGGAACTTTTTTTTTTGTTTTTTATACCAGTTTGGGCCATCACTGACCTGTAAATGTCCAATACGAGTGCATTATTTCTTTGGTGCGAACCAAGTGGTGCATTCATTTTGTCTTTATAGGTAGGCGGTGACTTGTTCTGCTGACGAATATATGTGACATAGATGAGTTTGATTAGACACTAAAAAGTATTAGCGTCTTGATCAGGAGTATCTAAGCCCATTTGCTTCTTTACTTTATTATATTCTTCTGGTGAGCATAAGGACATTGACACAAAGCTAGGATAGTTTCATGATACTTTTTCTTTATTCGAATAATGAAGGTTTGAACTTTGAAATATTACTATTCAAAGACATTAAGACTCGTGGATTTTATACATCAAATAATATGTGCAAAAGATGAATGTGTTCATGATTTTATTAAAGATGAGAACAACTGTAATTTTATTATTATTATTATTATTATTATTATTATAGATACTTTAGGGTTTAAAATCAATATGTCTTATTTCATGAGTTTATTCTTTACTATTAGGCCACGACTTTTATTATAGATATGGTTAAGTAAGATTAAAATAAAGTATATAGAATGTAAGTTTATTAAAAGTAGAAACCTAGACAAAAAGAATACATGCGAACGATTCTATTTAATATGTTGTACATCTATAATTTACTAAAAAAATTTGGATTTAATGTTTGTTTTTGTTGGGGATATGATAGGGTTCAAAATTAATGTTGTCTTACACAGTAATTGCATGCCTTTCACCATCAAGTTAACTAAGTTTTTATATTTTGGTGTAGATAAAATCCAAACGTAAAAAATTTCTTATTTGAGTATAAAATACTATATTAGTTGAGTTAATTAAAACACCCATTGCAACTATTTTTAACATATAAAAATTGTGAATATAAAAATACATTATTGCTCACTACATATGGCGGATTAAATTTAAAAAAAAAATATGCAGCTGATGCAACATAAAAAGAAATCTATTTTATTAACTAAAATGTGACAGTCCTATTTGGTATGCCAGAAAATATCATTCATGGGTTCAGAATTTTGTTAAAATTTTTGATTACTTTTGAATTTTATGTCCATGAAGACAAGCTCCTGAAACTTAAATTCAAATGTGTAAAATGATGGTTGAAAAGAGAATTGATGAAGGGGGAGAACTTTCTACAAACTACATGTGAGCCACTTAAGTGTATCTGATATAACCCACATTCAATGGGTTCAAATTTCTCAATGTTTCAAAGCAAAAAATAAATAAAGGAAAAACAGTAGGAATTCTAGGTAACTTAGGCTCAACTTTCCGACCAAAAGTGCACACTTAATAGCATGGTATCTGAGGAAGATTTCTGTGTCCCAGGGCTGTCCATAATTCCAGTTGTTTCCATCATTTAAGCCATAACTCAGTCAAGTCTCTCTCTCTCTCTCTCTCTCTCTCTCTCTCTTGTAAAACACACACGGAGCGGTAGCTAGTTGGAATATGGTATTTCGTTATTTTGGCATGAAATGCAAGTCACTTTCAGCTCCTCGTTGAGTGGCTATACAATAAAAAAAATGGGTCCAACCAAAAGACCCAATAACTTAAAGGTGAATCACCTGGTTCTATTCTAGCGTTGCTTTGTTCGGATTGTGACATCTGGCTATGCATTCCACAATTAATGTTCGACACAAAAAGAGATGATACTTATGTACACAATATTTTTTACAATAATCGAATTTGTAAATTTTTATCAATTAAAATCTAACTGTGTTAACAACACAGTTGATACTACCGGGCACTATTTTTGTAATAGTAATAAAGTTCTTATGAGATAGAAGGATAAAGATCGGAGTTTAAGTCTCCAAGAAAAAGTTTTACATATATATATATAAATATACATTTAAATTAGGTTAGAGTAGAATTTCTTATTGTATAAAAAATAATTAACGTAATAAGTTATAATTGAAGGAAATATACTTACATATAGATTTATTATTAATATCGTTTTTATTAATACCACTACCAATCACAATATGTCACATTAACGATTCTTCTGAAAATTTTTATGTATTTCACACCAACACAAAAGTTCATTTATGGGTTTGCCACCATTCCATTTTTCTCCTCTTTTAAGAATTATAAGAGGGATGTAAATTTCAATGTCGTTTTCTTTTCATGTCTTATTCCAATTCTATCATGCATTTTGGTAGTATAATTCTGATTCTCTTTAACTTTTTCTTTCCCTTTCAGTTTCTTTGGTATCCATTGATATTTCTAGTTTTCTACAGTTGTGGGTATCACTTTTGAATATGTAGTTTGAGAGAACCTAATCTTTGACGAAGATCAATCAGCTTTAAGGTTCTTTTTACAAGCCCACCTTGGACCACTTTCTTATTCGTTTATAGGCTTATAGCTTTGTTGTAGAAAAATCTATTACTTTCTAGCTCTTCTTCTCCCTTGGACCATTCTAGACATCTTTGACATCTATATAGAAAAATCACTTGGATAAGACCTTTGAACAATATGTTTTTATTTATTTATTTATTTTTATTATTGATGTGAAAGACCATTGAACAAATTGATTACCAATTGTATGGAAATAATTATGAAGTTTGCCATTTTCTTTACGCTAAAATGATTTCGTCAAGAAAATTCTCAATGGTGAAGATCCCCATTTGTATAAGATACAACTTTTGAATTATATTTTCTTCCCCATTTTTGCACTGATGAATGCTTACAATCGGCCTGTTCTCACAGAGCGTTTGTGATATATATGGTCAGGTGGGTCTCTATATTTGCATATCATGATCATAAAACCACGAGTAGTGAACACACACACATATATGAGTCACTATTATTTTATGATCTATATTAAAGATCTGACAAGTGTATTTTGTTAGAAATATAATCTTACTTAATATTTTAGTCATTTTAACCACATAAATTAACAACTTTCACACATATTTATATTTTTTTTGTTAAAAATATAATAGTTTTTATATTTAATATTACATATTATTCGCTTATAAAATGATTGGATTTCATATATACCCTTTTAAATAAAAAACCCAATAAATATCCCTATTAGGAATTAGTGAATTACTACTATTTTTCCATCTTCTCTTCCTTATTTGTAGAGAAATTCTTCTTATGAGAGGCTGTAATTCAAATTTCAAAGTAGCAATATTGGGGGATAACTTCGGCGCCCACATAAATAATTAAAACTCTATGGTTTAATGGTTATCTTGTTTTGTTGAAAAGTTGTAGGTAAAACATTTTCTATTTGCATAGACATATATGGAACAAAATTTTTGGAGATCATCGAATTAATAGAGTCATTAACTTCTGGAGGCACATTGACTTTTTAGGTATACTGTCATTAAAATCAACCTTCCATTTGAAAACTTTTTAATCCTAAATTATAGGGTTTAGCCAAACTTCGGAAGTTTTTTTTTAATTAATAATCACGACCAATTGACTTATGCTTGCAATATTTGGTTTTTATATAGAGAGTTAAATGGGAGGAGTGAGGAAAAAGAAGACAATCAAATTATATAATTAGATTAATAGTCTAAAGTAAGATAACAACTAACAAAGAAGATAGAAAGTAGTACATGATAATAATAGAAAAAAAAATTAGTAGCTTTTTCACAATCTATGAGACCTCTTGTATACAACTTGAAACATTTGGGTTTTGTTCATTGCAGCTATTCAATTTTCTTTAGAAGTTGTTTCTCAAATTTCCCTAAAATTCATATATATATATTTTTTTATTTGAATTGATTACCCAAAATTCTTAAAACACATTAATCATTAAGATATACCGTTCTCACATCCCATATATACTACACAAGACAACAACAAAGAACAATCCTCGTCATGATCTAAACCTATTGATGAAAGAAAAAATCTTGTTCAGAATCTTACATATCACAATAAATATAATAATGTTTCTCAAAAAAAGAAAAAAGTAAAAAAAAAAAGAAGGTTATGAAACCTAAACCGAGCCAACTGCATTGAAGTAATTCAATAAATATTAAACACTTAGTACTAAAAAAATAAAAAATAGAAAAAGAAAAAGAAAGTGTAAAAGTACGAAGCGCAGCTGTGTGGAGTAGTACGAGTACGGGGTGGGTTTTCATTTTTTTTTTTTGACAGCCCTTGGGGTTCTCAAAGGTCGCTGTCAAAACCTCGACGCGCACGTTGCTAAAATTACAGCTCGTGTCGGTATAGTGTGGGACCACCCCAAGTTGTACATCTGACACGTGTCCCATCTCCACCTCTTGACAGCTCACTCACCCCTCCTCTTGTGATTGAAATTTTTGATGATGGGATTTCTTGGGACCATTTTGCCCATTTGCTGCTTTGCTTTTTTTTTTTTTTTAAAATAAAAAATTTAAAACAATAATGATAAAAAATATAATATTATTATATTAATATCTTTCTTTTTTTCCTTCTTCTACTTTTACTGTTCAACTCCTTGGATTTTGTGCTTCTATTCACGTTTCTCCGCGTGCCACGTCGGATTTGCCCCTTGATGCTGTCACGTGATAAGACACGTCAACATTGCGTCATGCACCCTCTTCTATATGTTTGGACCGAAGACCGAACCCTAGGGGAAGTGTTTCTCACAACACATGTTAAAAAAATGAGTTGTAATGCTTTTTTTTTTTTTAATTAAAATACATCCTGGTAATGATTTAGGGGGTGTTTGATAAAGCAGTTTGAGAGAAGATTTTGTTAGTTTGAGATGTGATTTTTGTAATTTTTTAAAATACGTGTGAGTAAAAAAGTATGTAAAAATGTGTATAATATTGTTTAAAATGTAAAAATGTGAGTTTGAGTATGGTTTTATACATATCAATATATTATGGTGGTGCCATGTGTGATTATTTTATTTTCTTTTATTTTATATATGTGTATTGTTGAATACTTTGGACTTTATTTTTAAGTTTATATTAACGTGTGACTTTAGAAACGTTTTAATACAATTTTTATAGAAAATATATAAGAAATCATTAAAGAATATTAAAGTTTTTTAAAAATATTTCTAAAATCAATGTCTTTAAAACATTTGGTTAATTTTTCTCTATTTTTTAAAAGGTCCAGTGCCTTTAGGGCATTTGCTAATAGGCTATTTACTATTTAGAAAGGTTTTGATGTTATTTTTATGAAAAATATAAATATCTATTAAAGAAATAAGTTATTTTTTTCCCATAAATAGTTTTTAAAAATATTTTTTAAACCAATGTCCTTGGGACATCAATTAATTTTTCCGTTCTCATATTTGAAAGGATTGACTAATATTAGAGACAAAAAAAAAAAAAAAAAAATTCACAATAGTTAAATTGGCAACTTACAAAAAAACATTTATTACCTACTTATTACTAACAATTTGCCATTTTAATTAGGTGCGACCGTGTGAAATGTTGTTTCTATAATCAATACACTTTCTCAAGAGGATTTACTTTCCTATGAGCTTAATAAGCTTTCGTTTTTAGCCTTTTCTTGCATCATCATTAAAGTTGACATAAATATTAATTAGTTTTGTTGATGCGAGAATTTTTACACTGACAATCCAAACTCAACACTTGTAAACAGAGAAAAAATATTGAAAGATGACTGAATGAGCTTTAGTAAATAACTTTCTACGTCAAAGTAATATTCTTTTATGATGTTTTTCTCTACCTGTTCTTTGTGTGGATATCGCAATAGATAAGCATGTTCATGGAGCGCTATCCTTTGATTTTAGCCATTTTCTTTATTTATGAGCATAATTAATAGCCCATGATGAGGAGTATAATTAATTAATTATCCCTATCATAGAAAATCTGACTCCTACTACGTACAACATCGCAATTCAGTTTGATAAAATCCTAGCCTAGCTTGGTTTGGACCAGTTGAAATTTCTGCAAATATATATTGTCTATGAGCATGGCCTAGACTAATATGTCATCCAATGGCCCTTGGGGTGTGGCGCGTTGGTAGGTGTCTAGAACTTGGTCATATTTGTGAGTCTAGGACTTGTTGAATTCAAGTTGTGCATTTTGTAAAAATGCTGTACCACGACGCAAATAGCCCTAACACGCCCGGAGTGCCCCATGCCATCAATAGCAAGTTTAAATGGGCCGGGTCAATAACCACACACGTGAGGTCTTTTTTTTGTTCATCAAAAAAACATGTCATCCAATGCTCTTGAATTAACTTGTATAGCATTCTCATCACTTGGGATTCTGTTGGATTGTTACTGTAGGCAATTATCAAAATAAAGAGACGCTAGGAAATTTAGCAAAATCTCAATAAATTGAGTGATGGATTGTTACTGTAGGCAATCTATTTTTTAATGGAATATTGACTTTCAAACCAAATTACCCTTGCAAGATGACAATGAGTAAATAGATGTAGTGAGGATTTTATCTGAAATTTGCAAAGAGAGCAACTTGAATTTGAGTTGAGAGCATACCTGTTTATATAAGCAGGTATGCTCTCAAGTCTCAACTCAAATTCAAGTTGCTCTCTTTGCATATATATATATATATATATATTTTGATAGAATTTTTTTCTCTGGTATATAAAATATGTTATTAGTAGGTGTATAACATTTTGATAATTATAATCATATTGTAAATAAATTAGAGTGGTCCATGTAAATAGTCGAATGGCCTTACTACCGTCCCATGTAACAACCATTTTGGACAAGACATAACATAAAATGAAATCAAATTAAATAATGGTAGAAAAAAAAGAAAAAAGAAATCAAACATTAACACGGCCCTTTTTCTGTACTTGTCAGCTTTTTAAGGATCACTATTTGAGAGGTATACAAAACCAATTTATATAGATAGTGCAGGACAGTTTAATGCATTTGTACTTTTGAATTTATCCTTTAGCTTTATTGGTAATCTTGTAATAATTTGACCTAAATTGTTTGTGTAAATGAATATAATATAACTCTTTACCTTCTTTATGCAAACCTTGCATTTATTTAAATAATTAGGTTAAATGTACGATACCCTTCGATTGTAAAGAGTTTTTCTCATGATATCTATAAAGTGGTTATTTTAATATTTTATCATATTAGTTTGTGGATACATACTACATAGTGTTTAAAAATATAAAAGTTAGACCTTCTAGATTTGAAATTAAAAAATTACAGTACCATTCGGTACCCATAATAAGTAAAAACGATATGCCGGATCGCTATATATGTAATGTTTGACTTGAAACTTACTTTTCAATCCTAGCTAGATTGCACTAGACATCAAACATCAAACGTTCCTAGTCGGTATCTATCATTTATCATTTGAGTTCTTTTAGGTCTAGGGCCATATCGTTTATCATAACTTTTAGTATAATTTGATGAAGAGGTTTATTCTTAGTAGCGGATAATTATTTTCACGTGTACTCATTACTTTTTTTTTCTCTATCACTTAGCATAAGACAGATATTATAACACAAATAAATGTTGTGTTTGACTATCTCTCATCATTTTGGTTTCTACACATAAATAGACACAAATTTTCATAATTTTTTCTGGTGTTTGTTTTTCAAAACTCAAGAAGAGAAAATAGAGAAAACATAACACGTAGGTATATGTTTACTCAAATGGAGTTTTTAGTAGTTTTATTGCCACGAAACCAAAATAGATAGTACTGCCTCCACCCGATATTATGTGAAATGCTAATTGATTGGATTAAATGGTTCTCTAATCTTATTTTTGATAGAAAATGGATAATCCAATCTTCTTTCACACGTATGTTCTTTTCAATCAACCATATATACTAGTTTTCTTGATTCATAGCAATAGGGGATTGTAAATAATTCACCACAAAACTTCAATCTCATAACTTGGACTTGTTATTAGGGCTTAAAATTATTTTTCAATCAACAGATATCAGTCAAATCAAACCCGAAAGTAACCATTTGAATATGTAGTACGTATGAATGGCAAGAAGAAAGGACACGTATGCATGGTTCAAAAAGTATACCAAATTTTGAATTATTGTAAGGATGCATGTGTAGCCCTTTATGTCTTCTAGGTCTAGCTCCTAAGAATCAAAACCTACATTTGCAAAATATGCAAATCTTCATTCAACCCTCGAATTCCTTTAGGTTTGATAGCAGTTTGACCTATATATAAACAAAACTCGCTTTTCTTATCCATGCTTAGCCTACTGGGCACAAAGCATCACCAACTCCATTTAGCAAACCTAGTTATAGGGAAGAACTAATTGTAAGGCACGACAAGACAAAACAAGACCCTCCTGCTGATCAAAGAGCTTCAAAGATCAAAAGAGAAAACCCCATATTAGAAGTGACTACCAACCCCTATTTTGGTAGATTCATAGTACTTAAAAGAGCATGCATCATTCATGGTGGTGTTGTTAATCAAGGTAGATCAATAGTACTAGCTAGGAAACAAGCAAATATTAGTAGTTTAAAAAAGTTAAAGAGATGAGACCCTATTAATTGCTAATTTGCTATATGTTTTTTTTATAAAAAATATCATTATCATTCTGTATGTCATTGCAAACGAAGTAGCTAGAAGAAGCTATTCAATGGTAGCTAGTTGTCAGTGCTTCACTGATATTGAGCCCAAAGTATGTCAAAGTTAGCTGCAAGTTGATATTTGTAATCATTGCAACAGAAGGCGCATACATGATACATGGTTTTTGATGATTTATGCTAAAATATCCATCTTTTCCTTCTTGTTTGTTGATTCTTATCGAATTTCAAGCAAGACTCTCCTTGCGTGATTTGAAACTGGGGGCCTATAATTATAATATATTATAAATGGAAAAAATCCAAATTTATTGTGAAAATTGGAATAGCCGATTATATATGCATGAAGGGTAAATAACCAAAATGTGGTCAAAGCACGGTTATTTAGACAAAAAACCTTTGCAAAATCTCACGTAAATTTGCACACTTTTGAATGCTTTTATAGATGTTTGCTGAGCCCCAAAACGAATCTGAAAAAGATTTTGAAAATTCTAGAGCATACATAGTGTAAGGTTGCATCAAGATCCACTGTTTGATTCATCAGGGTCCTTGGCCCAAAAGATTGAGAGGGAGATGGGCCCTGCAACCTTTTTTAGTACCATGTATGCTTATTAGAGGATCACTTGCAATCCTTTTTTTAGTCCACAGAATATGAGTCCCTTTAGCTTTTAATGTGCAGCAACTTTCAAAGAGTCAACAAAACCATTAACACTTCATTTATAAGCATTTTGCATCCTTCAC
Organism: Castanopsis chinensis; assembly: GCA_032878915.1. Taxonomy (NCBI): domain Eukaryota; kingdom Viridiplantae; phylum Streptophyta; class Magnoliopsida; order Fagales; family Fagaceae; genus Castanopsis; species Castanopsis chinensis. The sequence continues at coordinate 16,270,454 of JAVQMG010000125.1, read as the reverse complement.
TTTCATACAAGAAAATATTGAATGACACACCCCAAAAAAAGGTTCCCACAAATTTAGACTAAAAACTTGTATAGTTTTATTATTAGCTCAGCCTACAATAGGGAAAAGGAGAAACAAAATAAATTAATGAAAAGGGCTAGGCTTAATGGCTTAGCCTTGTAGATGTGGGGTACCCTAATGCAAAACCAAGGTGCACCGCAGGTCTTTGTACTTGAATAGTTTAAACTGGGTCACTCTCTAATTTTTCATGTGTTTAGCACATCATATATATATATATATATATATATATATATATATATATGTATATATGTATGTATGGGCCCTCACATCAATAGAATGTGGAAAGAATTATTGACCCACATGTAGAAAGAGAAATGAATGAAAACACAGATAAGAAAGAAAAGCAGAGGTTTTACAAAGGCCCACCTAATAGCAACCACATTACCTATGGTTTTCCCACTGACCAATGTGCACCTCTCCCATTTTTAGGTGAAACTTCACATTGTAGCCAGCTATTGATTGCTAAAACAAAATATTTCATTGCCCACCACAAAAAGGAAGAAATCTAAAAAAAAAAAAAAAGATTATAAAAAAAATTCCTTCTTGTTATGCAGAACAAAATAGGTACAATTCTTTTTTATTTTTATTTTTATTTTATATTTGTTTTCTTATTTGTATTAAAATAAAGACAAAGATGATACAAATACAGGTCATACTGAATTGATTCGATCTTAGAAAAACTGAATAAGAGTTATAAGTTTTGCAACTTATTTAAAATGACCTGTTTAAAAGATATGACCCAAACTTAGCCAGATCTAATACAAACATGAATCCAATTTGTTTCTCAACTGTACTAGCTGCAAATATGAAAGATCGTACGAACTAATACAAAGCGAAGAGTACTCCTTCCAAAAAATTAAAAAAGAGCGGTATTTTCTTCGAGTGGCCCGGTCACGTTGATTGTCTTGTTCATGTTTGTTGTTGCCATTTCTTGTTTGACATCCTTTTCAAACTGTTTTCTAGCTTTTCACATGCATGATACCCTCCTTTATGTCTCTTGCAAATAAAATTCTCATTTCTGTTTTTCTTCAATTGAAAATTAATTATTTAATACCTTCAAATGCATTACTTTTTGTACATATTTCTCATAGGTAAAGTTTGAACAAATGTGAAAGTTATAAATTTATAATAATTTTTTTTTGAGAAACGAATTTATAGTCATATTAATAATGCTTGTAAGGATTTTAGTGTGTGTGTGTGTGTGTGTGTGTAAAGATTATAGGTTTTCAAATCAGATCCTATTACATAAGAAAAAAAAGGTAACTCTTTTTTTTTTTTGAGAAGAAAAAAAAGGGCTAATTTATAGTACCATATCTTCTACTTTGAGTGGCACTATTTTTCATACGAGAGATGTTATGTCTACAACGTTTTTACAACAAATCACAGATGGTTAGTTGTTATTGGTTCAAATTTGAACTTAACATGAAAATTATTTTTTTGCCTCAACAATAACAACCAGTAACAACCTGCCACTTGGGATTTGTTGTAAAAATATTGTGGACATATCATTTCTCTTTTTTCCACATTTAGTTCTTTTCATTTATTGGCATCACATTTTTTCTTGCTATTCTTTTATTGTCTTTAATTCTCATCCATATTGTCTTATGGAAGATTTTTCCTTTAAACGGTGGAAAAATTAAGTTCAATTGATAACCTTTGATTACCGAAAAGTCCACATTCAACAGCAATTTGGGTCAAAAGAAGTGAGCTAATTTTCTTTAGGCAAAAAGTTATTATTTCTTTTACTATTTCATTAAAAACAACTGTAGTGACTCGATTTGGACCTTCAGCCCAAACAGATTGGATGATGGCCCAACAAGTCCACATCAATATCTTTGTTAAAGAATGAGTTTTACGGGTAAAAACTTGCTGAATCAAGTTTGGACCACAGTGTATTGAATTCGTGCTAGAATGATTAGTATACACAATTTGAAGAGAAAAACACTCCTCGGTCAAGTTCAAGGTAGAGATGTTCTTGTATTTGTTCAAGCTTTTCCTTAATACAAAAAGTTCTTTCTATCTTTCTTAGATTACATGCCACTTGTTTCATGGAGGCCATCCCCTTATATAGTCTTCTTCTTTTATTTTCATCCCAGCCTTCCACTTGTTGATTGTGTAGATGATCTCCTAGATGCTTGTCCCATTAGAGCCCTCTTGGAAACTTTGTGTGTAGTTGTAAGACTAAATATCCTTGTTCAGGCATTATTTCCACATAAATGTGGCCAGGTGATTAGGTGCAGAGTATTTAATGTGATAGTAGCAGTCTTCTTCTCAGATATTTCTTAGTTTATTGTTGATTCCTTTCTCTGAAGCTTATCCACAAGAGCATGATTGCCTTTTACACTATATTTTCTAGGCAACCGGGTGCCAGCCTTTAATGATATTTCTTAAGGATGTTTGGCTCCTTAGGAGAAGCCATTTGCTCACTGTTACTTGTCCTTGTCCTTGTCCTTGGCCTGTTAACCCTTATGCTTATCTTATTGTTTGATCATCCTCAGGTTCCTTGGCATCCTCTGACATGACCCGCGGCCCAATACTCCTACTCGGTTCTTTTATCCCCACAATAGCCCCTCAAAACTCCAGTTTTTCTCTCTTTTGAGGAAATTGCGGTTTTGATTTTGGTTTTCAAATTTCCCACGCTTAGTGAACCTTCCCATGTGGTAACATCTTTTCACCTACTCTGAACATGTTCCTGATGTTTCGACATTTGCGACGTCCCATTAATTGCTTCATACGCCTTGTCCCCTACATTCTACGGTGCGATGAGAGTTCAATGGTAGAGATTTTGCATAGGGGTTTGAGTGGGAACTTTCTTGCTCATCCTTTCTTCCTATATAAAGTGTACGAAGAATCCAAATTCTCCATTTTTTGAATCTTCAACCTTTCAAGAAGTTGTTCGAGGTGCTCCTTTCCTATTTTCTGTAAGTACCCTTTAGCTCGTATATTGACTTTTAGGGCCCTTTCTTCCTCGGCCTCTTGTTCTTCACCTCATTCTTTTAATAGTCCTCTCTTACTTCTTAGATGGGTAGGTTTGCTAGTTTAGCAGATACTCCCAAAGGTATAGAAAGTTTTAATGCTCGATTCAATATACCACCTGGGGTCTTTATATGACATTGCCTTCATGGAGAATGGCGTGATCTAAGGTCGGAGGGGGAAGTGGTGATCCCTATGATCACCTTTATAAAAGAAGGGATGAGGATCCCCATGGGTAGAGTGACTAAGGACTTTTTGATTGCCCATAGACTCTGCCTGACCATAGTTCCATAAACCTATTTAGGATATTAGGTAGTGTGGACGCCTTTAATGAAAAGATAGGAGTAAATCTTACCCATCACAATGTCAATTGGGTGTATAATTGCCTACAACTTAAGAGTATGGGATACTACCTTAAAACTAGGGTTCTTGAAGTTAGGCTCATCTTGTATCTCCCTCGAATCTAACAAGGGCATGGACCATGATTTTTTGATTATCTCGAGTGAGTGGCATGATAGTCTTCATTGTTCAACATGGGGGCAGGGGGGAACCAAGTGGGGTGTTTTAGGCTTAAGTACCTTGTTTTAACAGTGAGCACTTCAATTTCATAGTTTCTTGTTTTTCTTCTTGTAGTTCAGAAATTTATCGCTCTTTGTTTAATAAACCCTTTCTCTAATTACACTTTTGTTTCTTGGATTTTTGCAGACAAGAATTTCACAGCCCCCAATTTCAACTTTATTAATGAGCCCGACCTCACCAAGATACTCAAGTTTGAGATTTTTCTCCATACAGACAGATAGCTGCAAGCTGCCCATGTCTTCCTCAGGTACAAGCCAATCTTGTCAAGTTTTCAGTCCCTCAAGCATGTCATAAAGGCGAAGGATCCCCGGCTACAACAAATCAACATCGCAATACCCGGGTTCCTTGGTAGTCCTCCCCCTAAAGGTACTCAGTAAGTTAAGTTGCTCACTTAGCGTGTTACCAAGGAAGAAGCAACCTCCTCACATCCTACTCCTAAGTAAGAGACAATCAGAGTGATTGAGGTCTTATAGACTCTGAAGAGGATTTCGAGGTCTTTGATTAAACCTTCCCCTTAGAGTCTCCACGTGCCACCTTCTCCCATTTACCCTCTGCTCAAGTAAGCAGTAGTCAGGAGCCATCCAACGTTCCAGAAGCTATGGTGCTCTAGTGAAAAAAGAACACTATCCTCCTCGAGCTTTTTGAGTCACATGCTGGAGGGTTTACTCCCGAAATGGCTGTCCAACCTTGGCCTCTAACTCCCCTCCCTGACCATACTTCCCCTTCCAAATAAGCAGATAATAAGAGGAAGTGGAATAAAAACGGTAAGGAAGTGTCTGAAGAGGGCAAAGTTGTTCTCTACAAAGAGCTTGAACCCCAAAAAAGGGCAAAAATCACCAAAGGGGCATAAAGAAAGACCTCGGCTAAAGGTACAGGTGCGAAGATGGAATCCGAGCATCGCCCTGGGGGTCCAACCTGGAACCCCCCTCTCGAGCTAGATGGAGCTCTACTCTCAATGGACTCTTCCATTTGGGACTTCTAAAAAGGCAAAGTCGACTATATAGCCAATGCATTGGAATAACCTTTGCTTCTGCCTTAAGATATGGCCGACCTGAGGACTCTAAAAGAAGCATGAGGTGTTCCTTACCCTAAAGAGGGGCTTAGCCATGGTATGCCCTTTAGTCTATTTCAGGTACCACGTACATGTACATTTTTCTTTTTATTTTTATACTTATTGTTGTTGTTATATATATATATATATATATATATATATTATTTTCTATTTGAGGAATTCACTTTGCTGCTTTCTCTCAGGCTATCCGAACAACAAACATTGCTACAGAGTGGGTGGATGTTGCCCATGCCCAGTTGAAGGAGGAGGAGGAGCGTCGAATGGCTACTGTCAAGACGTTGGCCGTGGCCAAAAAACAGATCAAAGACCTCTGCACAAAGTTGAACGAGGCAAATAGGGAGTGAAAACGTATTAAATCTGCCCTAGCCGGTGCTGAGAAATAAGCCAAGGATCAACGTTTGCAGCTTTGCAAGGTTGAGGAGCAACTGGCCATTGCTCGCGAACAAATCGAGGCTCAGAAAAAAGATCTGGAGAAGGAGGAAGCTATCGCCCAGGTTGAACAGTTTGGCTACGACACTAGAGTGAAGGAAACAGAGGATAATCTTAGGGCCCAAGTTACAAGAGTCTGCCGAAGTTATTGCCTGCAAGTGTGAACCGAGGGGTTGAATCTGGCCAAAGTAGGAGCTTCCTCGGATCTAAGGAAGACAGGGAATGTTTTCTACCTTTCAGCGCTGCGAATAGTAGCCCCTCCAACCTCCTAAGCAACTATTGCCCCCAAGGTTCCCTCACTATTCAGCCTATAGGCAAGGCCCCTACCACTACCTCATCTATGATAAAAGCTTCTGCAGTTATTCAACTTGCTGGCGTGGGTACCACAAAAGCCATTTTTGAACCGACATAGGCATCAAGAGAGGAGGTTTCCCAGGGAAAGGAAGCTGCAACCAAAGCCCCCTCGGGACCTCTAACAGCACCAAAAGAGAAAAAGGCTTCCTAGGGAAAAGAAATCGAGCACTTAGAGCCACCACCAATAACCAAGGCTGATCCTCCTCCATCCACAAACAGCTAGGACCCTACTGTTCCTCAGCATCTTCGTTAGCCTAGTACTTTTGAGAACCTTACCCCTTTTATTTTGTTTTTTTTGTTTCCAAAAAGAAAATGTCACAAAGTGTAATGTACTCCCCTTGTTTTTGCAAGGAAAGATTCCATGATTTAATGAAAAGTCATGGTTCTTTCAAAATGTGCACTACTACTGTGATTCTTGTAAAGCATAATACACATTGTAATTAATTTTACCTTAATCATAGCTACGATTGAATTTATAAGGATGGACTATAAATGCCTAAAGATTATCAATAGGCACAAAATTGTTCTAGTATATTGACAAACAACCAAGCAATAAAGCAAAGGAAATACTTGATAAAATACTTATGTACCTAAGACTTAATCAAATGAGCGATGTTAATGCACTCAAGGCGTGCAATCCGAGGCTCTGTCTAACACTTAGAGGAGCAAAAAATATTAATTTACCTAAAGTATGTGCTCAAAGGAACCAGGTATGACTAAGATTTTGATTAATACTTAAATAAATAAAAAGCATTATTTTACTCAAAATATGTGGTTCGATGAACCAGGCATGACCAAGGTTCTGATTAATACTTAAACAAATAAAAAACATTAATTTATCCAAGGTATGAGGTCCGAGGAACCAGGCATGACCAATATTTTGTTTAATATTTAGACAAATAAAAACATTAATTTACCTAAGGTATGTGGTTCGAGGAAGCAAGCATGACCGATGTTTTGTTTAATACTTAAACAAATAAAATTGAGGAAAATAATCATCAAAATAAAAGATTGCAAGACTGCCATTCATTAATAATAGTATCTTCAAAGATTATTTACATTCCACAGATGTGGCACAACATTTCCATCTAAATTTGCCAAAAAATAAGCAATTATGGGCTGGACTCCTACTCCTTTGCCTATGATAATGCTCATCCTTATAAGAAAAAGACTCATTGGGAGGAGTTCTTGACCTGGGCCTGTAATTGTCATCTCCCCTTGACTTAGACCCTGAGCTTGAAGGAGATGCCATTCTATATTTACGTCGTTACTTCTAGCGTAGATGGTTTATTTCCAACTGGAGATTCCTAGTATCCTCCCCATGCGACACATGACTCCCAGTTCTAGAGTGACTCCTACTAGTATGAGTGGTATGAACACTAATCTCACGGTCTCTCCTCCGTTCTAAATTAAGAAAGTGGTCCTGACGTTGAAGTCCCACAGACTCCTCTCGATGTGGTCTTGAACCCACCATGACTGAACAAGACTACAAGTGATTTCTTGTATTCCCACAGACGGCGCCAATTGTAGTGACTCAATTTGGACTTTCAGCCTAAATGGATTGAATGATGGCCCAACAAGTTCACAACAATATATTTGTTAGAGAATGAGTTTTATAGGTAAAAACTTGGTGAATCAAGTTTGGGCCACAGTGTATTGGATTCGTGCTAGAAAGATTAGTAAACACAATTTGAAGAGAAAAACACTCCTCGGTCAAGTCTGAGGTAGAGATGTTCTTGTATTTGTTCAAGTTTTTCCTCAATACAAAAAGTTCTTTCTATCTTTCTTAGATTACATGCCATTTTTGCTTCATGGAGGCCATCCCCTTATATAGTCTTCTTATTTTTTTTTCATCCCAGCCTTCCACTTGTTGATTGTGTAGATGATCTCCTGGATGCTTATCCCATTAGAGCCCTCCTAGAAACTTTGTGTGTAGCTGTAAGACTAAATATCCCTGTTCAAACATCATTTAATGTGGTGGTAGTAGCTTTCTTTTTAGATATTTCTTAGTTCACTGTTGATTCTTTTCTCTGAAGCTTATCCACAAGAGCACGATTGCCTTTTACACTATATTTTCTAGGCAATCGGGTGCCAGCCTTCGACGATATTTCCCGAGGATGTTTGGCTCCTCAGGAGAAGCCACTTGCTCACTGTTACTTGTCCTTATCCTCGGCCCGTTAACCCCCATGCTTATCTTATTGTTTGATCATACACAGGTTCCTAGGCATCCTTGGGCATGGCTTGCGACCCAATACTCATACTCGGTTCTTTTATCCCTACAACAACCATAATAATAATAATAAAAAAATTATTATTTATTTCTCTTGCAACCAGGAAGATTCATAAAAAAATTTGCAAACAAGAAGAGTTGGTCTGAGTTGTATATAATTTTATGCTTGAAGAAACTGGGTTAGAGTAAAAACATAGTATACAAAAAACATATAAAAAGAAATATATAACTAAAGGAGAAAGTTAATATGCAATTGAAATTAAAATTTTAGAAAAAAATAAGTCAAATAACCATGTGTACTCGATAAATAATGAAAATCAACCAGTTATAAACATTTATGATATTTATGTTTAGCAAAAAATGATACAATTATTTATGAACAGTTTTGTTTTTGTTTTTGTAGACTTTTTAAGTTGTTATGTCGGTTTAATATTGACTACGGGCTGGACTTATAGTTTTAAGTTTAGGGCCTTCAGGCTATACAGGTTCACTCATAATCCAGCCTAAATTTAATTTGCATTGTCAATTTTCAGCCCAGGCCCATTATGAGCCCAAGAAATTCAAACCCTAACTTTGGGTCTGGGTTGGATTTCGGCCTTGGCTTGCTTGCCCAAATTTCACCTCTAATGTAAAGGTGCCCATATATTATTTTCACCATTGTAAGTTAGAATTATCTCTCCTACTTTGCTTTTTTATTTTTTTTATATTATTTATATTAATACACACTTAGGGCTTATTTGAGATCTGCTTATTTTGCTGAAATTGAAATTTTTTTGCTGAAAATACTGTAGATAAAAGTAAAAATTAGCTGAAATAGTACAGCGGAATCTATAAATATTACCAAAAAGTACAGTAAGACCCATGAATAGTAGCAAAAATAAGTTGATAGTAAAATAAACTACTTTTTTTTTTTTTTTTTGCCAAACACACACTTAGTAGTTGTTATAAATTTATTTTTGGAATTAATATCAATTTTTGAATCTTTATATTCTATATGCAGGCTTGAACATTTAAAATGGCTCTTTTATTCTATTAAAAAAAAATGAGTCTTTTATTATTAAGATTCTGTATTAAAAATTAATTAATTATTGATAAAAGGGGTAAAATTCAATCTACTCATTTCAAAATTAATAAATAAAACTCTATAAATTTCACGGTATAGTTACCATAAGAACCTTAGAGGATTTTAGTTTGTTTGGTATATCTTCATAGGTTGACTAATTTATGTATCTATATAAATTCATTGCGGCAAATTAAGCTTAATATGAGTTGCCATAAGTTGAGGTGAGTCTCAAAATTCTCTTTTATTGTATGCAAATGATAGTATTATTTTTTGTAGAGCTTTACATGTAGACCGTTCTTAGAGCAATATAGAATGGCCTCTTGTGAGAAATCTAATGGAGATTAGGCATGACATTACCACATCATTTGGTGTTTCACCTAGTGCATAGTTCAAACTTCAAAGTACTTTGGTTTACATCCATTAATAGAAAGGGATAAATTCATAAAAGGAGTGCACTAAAGAGGTCAGGGATTGAGTTTGGAATTGGAAGACTTATTTTTTCTAATTTTCTTGTATCTTTTATCATCTCACCTTTTCTTCATCCCTATCAAATAGAGGCTAATGATAATTTTCGTAAATTATAGTTTAAATTTTGAAGTCATCTCTACGTGCTATATAAAGGGAAAATTACAATTTACCACTCTAAATTATACCTTATATTACATTTTGCACTCTAAAGTTTTAGAATGCACATTTTGCACTGTAAACAATGACAATTTTTACACTTTGCACTCCGACGTTAAGTTTTCTGTTAATTTTGATGGAAATTCAAAATTTAGGGTGCGAAGTATAATAAAGAGTATATTTAGGGTGGTAAAGTGTAATTTATCTTTTGTTTTTAAAGTATTGAGAAGATGGACAATTAAGTCTTTTCACATGGTGCTATATTTTTCCATCAAAGTTAACAGAAAACTTAAAAGTTGAAATGCAAAGTGTAATAAGGGTCATAGTTTAGGGTGTAAAATGTGCATTTGAAAGGTTTAGGGGTGCAAAGTATAATTAGAGATATAGTTTAGGATGATAAAGTGTAATTTATCCCTATAAATTAAGTCTTTTTTTTTTAATTTTAATTTTTTTTAATTTTCTCTAGTATATGATTAGCTTACTCCATGCCACTCCGCCTAGCCCATTGGAACGTACGCCTTTTATAGAAATATTGGTCGTAGTTAGGGGTGTATATGGGTTGGGTTGAGAGATATTTTCAATCTAACCCATTACGGTGGGTTTGAAAAAAAACTCAATCCAACTCAACCCATTATAGGGGTTCAATCCAACCCATGTGGGTAGGGTTGGACATTAAAAAAAACAAAACCTTTGAGTATTAGAATAGTAGCAACTAGTAGTATGAAAAGTGCCCTGATCATCTTTCAAAGATTCTAAGCATAGCACCATACACAAATTATCAAATCAACACAAATAATCAAACCAAATGACATTTAAATGATTAGATATCAAATAATTTTATCCCAACTTAGTTGAGAAATAGATTCGAATAGCAGAAGTATTATAAGTATTTGTTGCCCCTTGCCATCTTTTAAATTTCTTAGTAGTATCACTTTATTTGTAAGATATTAAATAATTTTATCCCAACTCATATGTAAGATATCAAATAATTCTATTTTATATAAGGGAAAGGGGAAAACAAGTAAATAATAAAAATATTTGATAGGAAAAAAAATGGCAACCCAACCCAACTCATCAATCCTTAAAAATTGAAGAAACCCACCAAATTGGATCAAGTTGGGGTGGCTACAGCAAGCTGGTGGATTAGTTGCACACCTCTAGTCTCAGTGGTAGAGTTGGAGAGTTTTTGCTTTTAGACTGAACTGGTATTGATAAACTAGCTAAGAAAAAATAAAACACACGTGTGATGTGTATATGAGATTAAAGAGAAGTCATCATCTTCCTAAGTGTTCCTCTCTCTCTCTCTCTCTCTCTCTCTCTCTCACATGAACATCATCTTCCTAAACTTGCATATTTGGTCCTCTCCCTCATGTACTAGCCCACTATCTTTTAAAATGCTTATGTTTAGTTCCTATACTTTTAAGGTCCTCGATGTCAATTATTGGATGGAGAAGACAGACATGGCAAATAATTGAGTTGCTGAAGAGGTTCGTTCAAGTGATTCCATATTCCATAAACAAAAGTATACCTAACTGATTCCTTACACACACACACATATACGAAGTGCTTGTAGATCCATCTACCCAGTACCCACCCACACACACACATATAGAAACAGTGAAACCCACCCATCAATTCACACTCATTCATGCTGAGTACACAACCTAATGTTATTTCTGCAAAACCAAAAGTACTCCAAATTCTGGGGTTGACAGTTTAACAAAAATTAGATAACGACACACCCCTCACCAACCAGAAACAAAATTTAAATAAACTTTAGACAAAAATTGTAGCTCATTCCAAAATTTTCAAAAATTCATAAAAAAAACTTCTTTCGAATTTTCGATTCTATGCAATGATTTGCTTTTGACACTAGGTATTGACTCTCGGTAACGATTTGGCACTAGGTATTGACATGGTTTTGTTACTTGTCGACAATTGATCATAATGAGTAATGACTTGAATGTGAATCTTTATTGGGTGAAACTTCTTGCTCAATCAAACTCCGATCAAACCTCATTCATCCTTAAATTGGTTAAAGAGAAACTTCGCCTGACTTCTATGTGTCATTTGCTCGAGTTAACTTCAAATAGAAAGTTCTTATGATCTAACTGGACACTTCTCTTGAGCAAACCTTCTCACTTGATACATTGTTAAAAGCAAACTCCCATGTATGCTAAATCATTTAAGAAAAATGTTAGGATTGTAGATACAAACTATTAATGTGGTTAGTGATTATTAGTAAGTAAAAAAGTGATGAGCTTAGATAAAAATTTGTAAGAATTAGCCACATTAAAACATTACTCATCATTTAAATTAAATAATTTTTGTTTCGAGATTTCAAGTTTTTCCATCAGATAATTGACAATAAAGACTTTCTAATTAAAACAAATATAAAAGTATAGTGACTAAAATAAAACCTTTTAAAGGATAAAAATCATGGGGGTAATTAATTGGATAAAGGTTTTGAGAATCAAATATACAATTTAACCTTCACAATATAGTACGTTATAGAAAACATGTGTCAAAATTTTATATATATAGCCATGCCCCCACAAACACCAAGCAACAACTTGTTGGTCTGTGAACTAGCTTCTGATTTATAATTCAAAAATTGTCACTTAGCTCCACATGTGGAGTAACTAGTACTGAAACACTGACAACAAGAACACTAGGACACCATGATTCATAAGCATCCATCGCCTTCATGAAAATAGTGTACACTTGACTACAGCTTGACTACACTTTTTCTAAAGCAAAAAGAAGAGACGAAAACTCAGTTGGCAGAACAACATATAAGGGCAAAGCAAACGCCACCTAAATAAGGCACACAGGATTCTGTACCTGAAATCCTGAACAGCGTCAAAGCTCGCCGACTCGTAATAGCTTTTGAGAAATTATTAGGTCTGTACGTACGAGAGACTCACTTTGCATGGATTTTTCACATGTCCAATATAATTGGACCCTGTTCATACAGACAAACAGTTTTGCCACCGTAGTACACAGTCTATCTTCAATTCGTCATTCACTTGTCATGGTAGACTCATTTGAGTAATATCCATACTCACATACTCATTATTACACTTACCACACGCATAATTTTACAATTTTAATTGAAAATGTGTTTTACAATAATGATTTCAAAAAGACAATATATAAGGAGTGTTTAATAAGATTTTCCGCATTCACACTACAGCTTGCTACAAATTGTCCAAAGTCCCAAAGTTGACATTTGTGAGTCCATTTGTTTTTGGATTTATGAGTCGAAGGCCACAGCTATAGTGTACATGATTTTTCATTTTCATTTTTTCTATAACGGTTAAAAATAGGCCTCAATCCACCCCCCCCCCCCTTTTAATTCACTAATAGATGATAATGACTTTTAAAAACAATTTTGAAAGTATAAAATTTAGAATAAAACATACAAACGTTTTTAAATTAAAGGTTAAAAAGTTGAGGAATAAATATAAAAAATTAACATTTTATATTTTATTCCCTTTTACCTATATTCCATCGTTTCTCAAAAAAAAAAAAAAAAAAAAACTATATTTTGTCAATGATTTCATGAGTTATGAAGAGGTAATGACCTCCTAATCTTATGCATCAATTTACCTTACAATTGCATTACTTAGTTGGTTTGGTATAACTTATTTGGGTAAACTACGTATTTGGTCCCTATCTTTTACATTATATTTCAATTTGGTTCCTAATTTTTTAATTGTGTGAATTTGATCTCTAACTTTTCAGTATCATGTCAATTTAGTCCCTACCGTTATTTTTTGAATAAAAATTGCTGACGTGGCTAACAACAAAAATAAAAAATTAGTTTCAGTTGTGTGGCAATAAACTAATTTTTTATTTTGTCTGTTTGTTATATCAACAATTTCCATCCAAGAGATAACAGCAGAGACTAAATTGACACGATACTAAAAGGTTAAAGATCAAATTGACACAATCGAAATGTTAGGAAATTAATTAAAATATGGTATGAAGAATATAGAACAAATGTGTAGTTTAGATAATAAATTAACTAATTGAAAGGTTATTGACTTATTTTATTTAAGAAATAAATTAATAAGATAAACAAATAAACTATATAAGTTAGGGAAAAAAAACCCAAACAAGAATGTGTACAAAATTAATCACGAATGCGTTAAAATGAGATATTCTAAAAGGTTCATGACGAGGGCCATTGCTTTACAGAATTCCCTCTCATCTTTTGTCTGCAAGTTCTTGTTCACAAACCACATATAGAAAAAAGAAAGCTTTTAGCTTGGAGAAATGATATGTTTAGAACATTTTCATAATACTTTTACAAAAAATCTTAAGTAGCAGATTGCTACAAGTTGTTATTGGTGGAGCAAAAAAATAATTTCAGCGATAAGTTCAAATTAGAATTGATATACACTAATCACTTATAATTTGTTGTGAAAATATTGTGGACGTAACACTTCTGATCTTTAGCTAGAGGGTAAAAAAAATCTCCACCCCATCTTTCAAACTTGGTAAGTTTTTCTTCACTAGTATTGCTTTTCTCTCTAGGACTCCGGTATATTGGACGGGACAAAATGTAACCACATGCTCAATTTAGACGTGTTTACATTAATTATTCATGTCCCAATTCATTGGAACACTGGACTTAAACTGTATCTGAGTTTGAAGTGGCTTCTTCATCACACCCACGACATGGTCTTTGCATAAATAGTGCAGTTGGTATACGATTGCTGTCATCTTCTTGTCTTGGACCACTCCTTAGTCCTTATGGTCTCTTTAGGATTTTAGTTCGAGTAGAAATTATTGACACAATTAAAAAAGACTTCCTTTTACTACACTTTTTCCCATTCTCCTTTAAAATCCATTTTCCCCCTTAAATTATGATAGAAAGAAGTAATATTTATATGTTTTTCTTATTTTTTAATAAGAAAATTTTATTTTGTTTAAAAACTTGAATCACGTGCTCCAAGGCATAGTTTAGGATAAGGTTCTTATGGTTTGGAAAATTATTAGATACTCTCGGAGTACTATAAATGCGTACTTTCTCATTTCACATGAATGGTAAGTCCCACCATGAATTTAATTAGTGAGACCCACCATTTATGTGAGAGGAGGGAGTACGCATTTATAGCACTCTGGGAGTACACAATAATTTCCCTTATGGTTCTTGTTATGATTTTCAGTAAATCCCTGTTGAAACTGTTCGATTAACTTTTATTGCATTAAATTAACTAATAGGTTGCTCCGCACTAAATTTAGTTTTTATACACAACCCTATTTACCATGGAAATTTTTTTTTTTTAAAATAAAAAATCTGTTGCTGTTGTTGTTTTTTTTTTTTGAAATGAGAAAGACTAAAAATTAAAGAGTATTTATTACGAAGTAGACGTTATAAATTTAAAATACTATTATATTTATATATAAATAAATTTAAAGAGATGACCTTATTCCAAATCTAGATCTCATTTGTACAAGAAATATATTTATGCTCTTTGGATATGATTTATATTCACTTGTTATTTTTTCTGAAGAAAAAATTTCAATTTTTATCATCCAAATTTAAAATGTTATAATTCCATCCTAAAAATTAATCTAAATCATAAGAAGACATTTATTTATTTCAATGCAAATAGAAAGAAACATGTTGAAATATACAAGTGTAAATGATGGATTTGGTGAAGTGATAAAGTCTTACATAATTATTGGTTTGGTAGGTATTACTGTTGTAACACGTAATGTACTATGGCGGTCATTCAAAATAGACAACCTATGGTGTCCTGTAAAGTTAATCACCTCTAACAAATTTAAATCCCAACAAAACAATCTCCGGCGACGCAGAAGATAATAACAAACATATTAGGAATACTAGGCCCTTTGTTGACGTTGTTTTAATAATGTTGTCTGTATTTTTTGAAAATACATATGAGTAAAAAAATATGTAAAAATACATGTTATGTTATTTAAAAACTAAAATTTTTTATTTAAATGTATGTATCAAACATCAGCTAAATACTAAATTATCGTATGTGGCTGGTTAGAAATAGTTTATTTAGCTGGAATTGAATTTTTTTACTGAAAGTACAGTAGATAAAAATAGAAGCAGTTGAAATAGTATAGTGAGACACGAATAGTATCAAAGAGTGCAATAAAATCGGTGAATAATAGCAAAAATAAACTGAATAGCAGTTAAAATAAGCTAAATAATGAGAAAAATTTGGCTTTTAAGCTAATGCCAAATACAGGCGTAGTATATTATATATTAAAAAAAATCATACGCAGTACAATGTCTTCCAATAGGTCAATAAAAAAAAAAAGTCTTCCAAGAAGAATAAGAGAAACTCAGCTAAAGCTTCATCAAAAGATATCAGCAACAATTTCTTACAAACTACTTCAATGGCTCTACCTTGACCCCTATTTGGCTACTTTAAAGTCTTCCACCCATGTTAATATCTTCGAAACCCATGATCTTCTTGAAACCTTGGATTCATACACCTTGAACTTGGGGGCTTGCATTCATTACCATACACTGCTCTCCTATAATTCTCATTCCTCTTTCCCACAACTTTCCTATCATTGTCATCACTTGCACCAAGATAATTGCTGCACTCCCACGAATTGATACCATTCTTATTCTCACCAACCCCACAATCTCCTACAATCATACCAGTCAAAGACTTGTTAAAAATAATATCACTATATGATACATCCCAACCAGTTGGCTTGATGGGTTGATCCAAAATTAATTGAGAAGAATTGTCAATCACATTATTATTTTTCTCTTCCTTCGCAACTTCCAAGTCCAGAAAAAGTTGAGGATCAACCTTGGAGTCCCAATCAATATTATCGATATAAATATCTGGATTGGGCAAGGAAATATTGCATGGGAGGCCATTGATCTTTGCCCAATACCTACTCTTTGCACTGTGGAAGGCCTTCTCTCCTGCTGAATCGTTCCACTTCATCACCTTGTCAGATTCCGATATGTACTTTTTGGCCTCCAATAACCTACTCCATGGCATTGAACCCACCACAAAGCAAAACCTTTTTTCCCAAGAAGGCACACTATACTTTCTCCTCTGGGTTTGCATACAATATTTATTTGAAGCTCTCCAACTCCAAGATTCAAGACTTTGTTCTTGATTTTTTCTCCAACGTGACATGCTTTGATATCAAACAAGAACCAGACCAAAGAAATAAACTAATCCAAGGAACTAGAAGAAAGTATTCTATTTCTAGGAAATCAAACAAGAACCTGATAAAATAGAGAACGAATTGAAGAACAAAAAAGAGAGAAACTAATCCAAGGATTGTAGAGGTAACAAGAATCACTACTAGATTTTTGTTTTTGTTAGGTCACAGGTCGTATTTATAATAAGGTAATAGCATATATTATAGTTACTTTTTTGCCATTCTCTTTCCTCTCTCGACTCGGTTTCCTAGCTAGTCCCTCTCTCACTCGGATTAATTCCGGAGTCGTTACGTTTCATATAGGTCGGTCTCTTTTTGTTTTTGTTTTTAAATAAAATTGAAAATTAAGAATATAAAACAAAAAGGAGAGGCATTCTAAATAGCAATTAAATATCACGTAGGCTTACATTGGCTGGCTTAAAATATATATCCTTCAAAAAAAAAAAAAAACCTTCAAATGATTACCGTTCACATGCTCATATATCAATTGTTCACTTTTAATCACTCTTACTTTATATGGAAGACTTTACTACTTAACCGACAACACTTTTTATAGGTAAAACTTTTACATTTTTTGAGGCAAGCAATTAACAGATTAGTTTGTCTTTATTTACTTTGAAATAAAGAAATTATGTTTAGTCTCTTTAAGGATACTTAGGTAGTGGGTTCAATGGACTTGGATAACATATTATAATTAAGATTGAAGGTCCCAAGTTTCATTCCACTATATTATTAGTGCATGAAAATTTCGTGTTGACTCATTTACATAGAGTGGAATAGATTGACAAAAAATACTCGAATACCACTTCCTTTTATATATTTTGAAAGAAAAATGATGTTTCATAATAAATGATATACTTTTCATGGTAAAGAATTTATTAATTTAATTTGTTTGGATGAGATCGCAACAATAATTTAAATCTGGACAATGAAAATTGAAGTTGAACCATAGTTCAAAGACCAAAAATAGTCTGTTTATGAGATAATTTTTCTAGTGAAAGCAGACCCACAAACCTTTGGATTTAGCCTTTAGGTGAGTCCTACATTCATAAGCATTAGGCCCATATGAAGCCACATCACTAATATGGAAATCAAAAGTGTCTCGTTATCACTAATGATAACTAATAACAAGATGAGACTGTTACTTTATTTATTTATTTTTAACACAAGCGCAACTCAAGTTTATCATCAAACAAGATTTTATGTTTAAGCTTAGCTAATTTTCTATTGATCTTGTTCATCGCAAACAAAGTTTTATACTCAAGCCTAGCTAATTTTTTATCAAGCAAGCTCGCGTTTGTTTACAAGTTATTTGAATAACTTACTATTTTCCTATATATGTATATATTATGAAACCATCACTAAATTTTTTTTTTTTTTTTTTTTTGAGAATACTAAATATTTTTAACATATACACACGAGGAGAGGGGAGAAGGTCTTAAAGAAACTTACAATGGTGTACATCCAAAAGGGGCTAACTCTTGAATATACAACAAATGCTTTAAACTTCTTTAACTCACATTCATTTTCCAATGTGGGATAGACACTGGAGAGGAGGGATTAGGAAAGTGATCGAGCATAGAGAGAAAGGTATTTGGTGAGAGAGGCTAGCTACTTTAAACTTTGAGTGAATCTACTTAGGAGCTACCCATTGTAGAAAATTGGGTACTCACACAAACTTATACAATCTAATTTCAAGTTTACATATATAGATATATTTTTATAGGGAGCATGCATATAAAAATATAATATTATATATAGTTAAATTGAGCTCTCATGTTCACAAGCTTGTTCACGAACACATTTTTATATTTGAGCTTGGTTCGTTTAATAATCGAGCTTAAACTTGATTTGTTTTCTAAACAAACGAACATAAACAAGTTTTTTCCTGAACCAAGCTCAAAATGTTCATAACCAACTTGGTTCATTTACCACCTTAGAGGCTAGAGGCTAGAGAAATTGGTTAATAAGTTAATGATTATGGCTTGCATTTGAAGAGCACAACTGGGTTTGCATTGTCTTGTGCTACTCAAGAGAGAGAATACAGGGTTCAACTCCCTTACTAGTTTAGGAAGGCATGTGTTTTGTTGTTGGGAGGAACGAGTCAGGTTGGAGGATCAACTACCACTGCTCTCTCCAAGCTCTGCCTTGACCTCCAAATTATCATTGCTGGTCGTAACAAATAAACAAATTACATTTTTTTTTTTAATCTTGTTGTGGTCTTTTTAATTGGATAATGTTGGCTTGGCCCACTTTAGAATAATTGTTATTGGAGATTACAAGAACATGGGTTTTCTTCATATTCACCACAAATATAGTCCCAACAGGAGTCGGTGACATATACTCAAATAATCTATCTCTATATATGCTAGGTTCTAAGATCTTAGGGACTAATGTATTAGAACTTCAATGTGTATTGTGTTGGTAAACCATGATCAAAACATAGAGTCTAGGTTTAGGTTTGCTCAAAGTATGTTTTATTGTAAAGTTGGAATTGAGTGATTGTAGAACTTATTGAACTAAATCTGCAGGCCTTGATTGATCGAAAATTATACTTAATTGATCGAACCTTGTGCGGATTGTTTTTTCTGCAGAATTTTCAACTAGCCCAAGTCCGTTTGACGTGTAGGGTTTTATATTTTACTTCTCATATAAAAAGAAAAACCCTAGTTACGTTTTGAAGGCTTTTTGATGTGCTGTGTGTTAAATTTCTTGTGAGATATAGAGGTATTTACCTTCATACATATTTAGCGTTATCAAGATCAAGATTGATACCAATAGCTTGGTGATTGTTTCAGTTGCTGCACAAAGAACATTCAAGAAGATCAAGATTCACAAGTAGGAGAACTTGTGGTTGTAGTGGATCAAAAGAAAGAAGTAGTCTGTGGACTCGGAACTATTATGGGGTCGTGGTAGTAAGTTTTCTACTTGAGGTAACAATAAGATGTTAGTGGTCTAAGTCTTATTGTAAAATTTAAATTATTTCAAAGTGGATTTATTTTACCTTTAGGATAGCTAGGTTAAATTCTCTCCTGGTTTTTTACCGGTTTGGTTTTCTTAGGTCATCAGATCTTTGTGTTTTTTATTTTTCCGCATTATATTTGTTTTACACATATTAGTTTAACCTAGTGTTAATTAACAAACTTGTTAATCAGCTTGGCCTAATATTAGTTTAAACATATTGTGCTAAGGGGTCTAAAACTTTACAATATATATCTAAAAGCTGAAGCATAGAGTTTAATATTGTTGTGCGCCTGTTGAGCTATATTAGCGCCACATCATTAACTTATTTTCAAAATTTTTTTTATACATTCTCCAATATTTACTTACTTTTACCTTTTTATCTCTCCACTACTCTAAATTAGAGTTTACTTACTTTTACCTTTTTATCTTCCCAATTTTTTTACTATAAATTTTTTTATTTTATTTTCTATTCCATTCAATTCATATTTTGCTCATACAAAAAGGTGAATTCTCTCTCTCTCTCTCTCTCTATATATATATATATATATATATGTGTGTGTGTGTGTGTGTGTTCTTTCTTTTGGTGGATGTTTACTTCTTTAGATTGATGAATTTTAATGTTTAACTCTACTTTATGTTGGTATGATTGTGTTTGAGCTTGGTGAGAGAGTGTAATTAAGAGTGTGTGTGTGTGTGTGTGTGTGTGTGTTTAGCAGTTAGGTTGTTTATTTTTAAAAAAAGGTTAATATGATTTGGTTATATTTTAGTTTTTTATCTTTTTAATTTTATTTTCTTTGTTTGTTATTCATTATCCTATGAAATGATAGAGTGATTGCATAGCATGACTTTGATAATTTGGTGTTTACAATAATACATTTTCTTTTGAATATTTTCCTACTCATCTTCTTTTATGTAATTTTGTCATTTGTCTCACATTCTCTTCCAAAAAAGGTGATTGCTCTCTCTCTCTCTCTCTCTCTCTCTCTCTCTCTCTCTCTCTCTCTCTCTCTCTCTATTATTAATTCCTTCTTGCAACTCTATTTTAGATTGATGAATTTTTTTTTTTTGTGTCTCTATATTTGGATGATACATTTTGGTGGTGTGTTTTTTGAGTTATTTATAACATGTACTCTCTGTCCCTCTTATAGAGTTGGTTTGAGTTAGTTTTTAGATATTTTAGAAGTGAGATGATTATGTATTTAAATGTCTCTATAAATTATTTGAGTAATGTGAGAGACCACGTGCCCAGCCCGTTTTATATGGGTGTGTTGGGCCAAATCCACATGAATGGGTGGAGTCGTGTTATTGCCTCTTAAAATGGAGGTTTGACTAGTTATATTTTCCCCTTTAGCTTAAAGGTTTTACAATGGAGTCGCCACTTATTTAATTATTGAAAAAATAAGAAACCAAAGTTGAAAAATTCCTCATTTTATTAATTTTCAATTGAATTTATATTGATCATAGGAAAATTACATGGCTTTGGTCCTAGATACAATCTAAGATAAAGTACATGGTTTTGTTTCTTAGTTACAATCTAAAAATTGAAAATTACATGGATAAGCATTTGATCTACTAACCTTTGATCTAAATTCAGAGGCTATGTTACAAGATGGGAAGGTGTTAGGCACCCACCTTACTCGGTGAAACCGGTCTTCTAGATTATGGTGGCCAACATTCATATCACATCATCCAATATGTTATCAATCAACTTGCATGTTGAATTTAAAGTGTGTGTATGTGATAAATCCTCATTCAATTTATTAAGCATTTCATTTGGATTGAAAAATAAATTTTAGAGAATGTGTGTGCATGGTGATATCTTAGATTCAAGAATTTAAAAGAATTATTAAACAAATATATTTTTTTTCGTTTTTGATGTGGATTTAAGATTGAAACTAGTGTTATGCATGAATATGTGATGAATAACCAAGAACATGTGAAGAACATATAAGAATAATTATGAACATTCAAACATATTCAAAGGAATTTAATTGATTATTATCATGCTTTAATCTTAAACTCTCATCATGGCAACATAAAAAACAGTTAGGGAAAGGGATTATACATTCATGCAAGATTTATATGGTGGATGAGGAGACCCTTTAAGGAGGTCTTAGGGTAGAGGAAAAGAAGAGTTAAGAGAGAAAAAGTAAATCTCACTCAATACCTTGAAGACCAAGGCATGACAAGACTACTCAACTTCCTAGAACTCAAGAGAGGAGAAGAGAGGGAGTTCTTGTGCTCAAGTTGAAGTCCTGGATGTTT
Source organism: Castanopsis chinensis (assembly GCA_032878915.1). Classification (NCBI taxonomy): domain Eukaryota; kingdom Viridiplantae; phylum Streptophyta; class Magnoliopsida; order Fagales; family Fagaceae; genus Castanopsis; species Castanopsis chinensis. The sequence continues at coordinate 16,248,659 of JAVQMG010000125.1, read as the reverse complement.
AGTTTCTGGAAAAATTAACCTCATATACAGATTCAAAATATTCTGAGAGATATCGATGAGATGGTGAGCAGAAGTCATTTGTTAAAAAATGGTTTCAACACAATTAACATTAATAGGTCCCAAATTAGTTTCCAATTAACATTAATAGGCTCCAATTACTCCCATTTCAGGCCTAATTAGTTCCAAATTTACCCTAATTAGAAGACAATTTCACAAATTACTCATTGAATGATTAATGTTTAACTATCTAGTTAATTAGGTGTGTGCAACCCTACCATAAAATGTAGTTCTAACCAATCAAATTATGGCACATCATTAATCTCAAATTGATTATACATATAACCAATTGAAATCAACTGTTCATAATCACATATGGTCGGACTCAATTTGTGATAGTGCATCTCAGTCATTAAAACTTGATTTGATGATAACTTTCAATCTAGTGGTCTGATTAGGGCTTATGACCAGTCGATTTGATTGTTACAACATCAAGATCATTTTGGTGAAATGAGATTAAGGATCTAATGAGTAGAATCAAGATGCATATTTTCAAGGCAAAATTACCCTTTTACCCTTCAGGTGAGGTTAAATACGGGCTGCATAATGAGGTGTCAACAAGTAATAACAATTGTAAATTTGTGATGAGGTTTGGTTATCAAGATAATCTTCTTAAGAGAATGAAAAATTCAAATTATTAATTTTGGAACTTAAAAATTTTAGTTGAAGAAAAAAAAACCATCACACACTATACAAAGTTTAAATAATATAGATCACTTGAAAAAAGAATACTATTTCTATTTTTTATCTCAAAAATATAATGGAACAATATCAATCAAATGCACCTAAGTTTTTTATATATAAAAAAACTCAAAATAATAGAATTATATATTATTTATGGAGATTGAGAGATTAAAAATAATTTTAGAAATAATATTTCTAGTACGTTTTATAGAATTAATCATACATTATATCACATTACAAAATAGTTGTATATTCTCACGCATCGCGTGAGTTTGCGACTAGTTGTTTCTATAATGACTCTTGAGTCTGTGACTGTTTAAGAGCAATGGCAAATTGTGAACTTTTTTTTTTTTTGAAATGAAATTGTGAACTTTTTATACCTTTAAGAACCCAAACTCTAAATATGTTAGTCTATTACCATAAGAAATCTTCAAGAAGAAATCCTACTGTTATTTCTAACTCTAAATGATTATGTAACTTGATGCTAATCTTTACATAAATATATGTCTATAGGGTATTAAATTTATTTCACTTGAAGTTGTAATGGCTAATTTCACTTGATTGGACTAGATTTGGGGTTGAAATTTCATTATCTATCAGTAGCATCTTTCTTGTCTTGTGGTCTTATAAGGATTTAATGGCTATCCTTTTTTCTGTTATGCACATTGAGTTGCAATACTCTTGACGTACTTTCACTTGCACGATTGAGTTGTTAAATTGTGTAAATTGGGTCCTGTAATAGGAAGAAGGTGCTTCTATGGTGGCTACTCTTGGGGGAGGTCGGAGTTCGGGGAAGTCAACATTGACAATGTGAAAACCCTGGAATCAGCAGTAGTTCATACTGCTGGCCTTTCCAACAGGCAGAGAATCTAATTTGGTCTTAGCATGTAGCCTTGTACCTTTGTAAGTGATACTGCCTGCGCGCGCGCGCACACACAACTTATTATCTTAGCTAACTTTTGTTGATAATACATTTTGCATTATCTCAGATAATGTTTTCAACATTTTGCATTAGTTAAACATGGTTGTGGGGAATTGTTTTCAACAATCATCTACTCCCTGTGTCCCACACTTCTAATCAGCATTTTGTAGCTTATGTTGAAGTCACAGCTCCCAATGAATAGGCCAAGTATACGGGAACTGCTATCAATATATACACTACATTGTGAGACTTACTTAGACAAGACATGCTCTGAGTTTGTATTCTCTCATATCTGTCCCTATGTGTCTCTAGGTGAATCTGAATGGGAAAAGGGATTTTTTTAAACAATTTCAAGCTGGCGGGTGTTGGAAATTTAAGAGGAGATGTATGATAATGGTATAACTCAACTAATTAAGCTCAATAACTCCTCATCCAGTTCATTGGGATGTCTATCTGGGTTATTGAATCAAAGGGTTTCATATTGCAGTACTGTGTCACTGTCAACTTGACATAAACCCTCCCCTTCCGTTTCGACTTGGGGCTACCCACGCAATAGCACAAAATTGTTTCTAATAGCACACATAAGTATAAAAGTTAAGCCAAATTATCTATTGAGTGAAAGAGGAAAACCTTCTCATATCTGCCCTGGGGTGCTACGTGCCAAATAATAACTCCTCCCACCATTATTATGACAGTGATAGCAGCAGGGCCAGTTGGCGCTTTAAGAAGTGAAAGCAAGGGTGAGCCAGAGAGGCTATGGTAATAACTCCCCACCATTATTTGATTTGAAGCTCAAGAATTGTTTCTTTTCTGATTTTTTCACCTAGTAGTAGTTCATAATCATTAATAATATATTTGAAAAATGTACATGTGGCCAACCCTAAGGATCCATGAAGCTGATCCCAGTTGAGTTTGGCTGTGTTTACATTAGATTGTTAGCCCTATTATTCTCATTGATCAGCCCAATATCCTTATCTGATTTTTGATTGACTAATGCACACTCTTAAGAAAAAAATTAGAAGAAATAGATTGAAATTCAAGTATATGACATGAAATTCATACATCAATTTTTTTTTGCTTAACAATTACAAGACCCATAAAAAAAATTAAATACCTTTGCTTTCTTCTTTTCCCATGCAAGTTTGGCAACTTACACGCAAATATGCTTGTCTCAGATTCTACTATTACACAGCTGGTATTGGTGGTGTAGTTCCAACTATATTAGCTACTAGATTTTTACTTCTTGGAGAGGAAGTGATTGCATATTATTCCTTTTCTCTCCAGATGGTTCACCATTCTGCATATGATGCCTAAATAGAATAGTCGACTATTCAATCAGGAGAAACAATCAAACTGAAGCCTTAATGCTCAACATTGACTTTGGAAAAAGAATTGGAAAGAAAGATGTTTACCCTTTGTAAGTTCTGTTAGAAAAAGAAGGCACAATTTTCATGCATAATGAGAGAGTTACATCCAGAATGCCAATCGAATTTATTGTTTCTGGCCGTAGCAATTTAGAGAAGAAAAGAGAGACAAGGCTAATTGATAAATACATTAACACAGCCTCTCAATGAATCCATACCAAAAGCTTTCCTAAAAGTAATCTAATATCCCCAATCTTTTAATTTTTTATAGACTGGCTAAATGTAAAGAGTTACCAAATGTAGCATCCAAGAAGTTGGACCACAATGGAATTGGTAAATTGCATAATCATTTGTAATGGACAGTTCCTTGCTTCATCAAATCAACTTTCAATAATTTGAGCTTGGGCCTGTTTTTAATTTTTTGTGGTTTATATAGTTAATGCTGCTTTGATGGAACCGGTTGTTCTCTGTATACCTGCTCAATGCAGACACTTGAAGCTTCTTTATCTGCTATAGCAGTTCCGCTCAACAGAACCCTTTTTCCCTCTTTGTTTTTCCCAGGAATTTGCCTGAAGTAAGAAGTGCTCGTGAGGTCCTAGGAGTACCAACTGTCAGTTCTTAATTTGGAACTGCACCATTCTTCTGAAATTGGGTAATGGAAGCGATGACAAGTTAAATTGGCACATTGCTAAGAGTTTCTTTACACAAGCCACAAAAGTTAAATTGGCACATTGCTAAGAGTTTCTTTACACTAGCCACAAAACTTAAATTGGCAATACTAATCTAGGATTCTTCACTTAGTATTTATGTTGTGGTTGTAAAATCATCTTAACATCATTGATTAGAAAAACTAGGGTAATTAGAGATGAAAGCAATAGAGACTTAATGATAGTACCAATACAAGACAATACTAGCAACGATGGTTTACTCATGTGCTTATATATTAACCAATGGATCAGTAAGACTATGTTAGACATGATTCATCACCTACATATTTTAATAGTATCTCCAACCAATCACTCAAATTAAGTTAAAATGACAAGAAAACAGCATCAACTTTGTTCGGCACAAACGTTTTCTCATGTTCTATTCTCATGGCTTCTCCTTCCGTATAATGACCATAGTTGCTATTGCACCATGGGGGGTGCATTATAACAAAAAAAAAACCATGGAGCCTCAATTCTGTTAACTTTTGGTGTCATTTTTGTACAACCAATTGTACCGAGGAGTGGAGTAAACGTAATGCATTAGAAACGAAAAGGAAATAAAAAATAACATGACAGGAGGGTCATATTTAAAATCAATTGTGAAAGCACTCATATTGACTAAAAAGCTCATTAGAATTTTCTAAAAAGAATATATGACCAAGACTTGGAAGAAATTTAAATTAACATGCACCCTAATGACAAAGTTCTTATGATCTAAAACATATGCTATAATTCATATAGGACATTTAAATTCCAGCCACGTTTATAGCACCAAAAGATGTCCAGACTTTTATACAAATTTATACTACTCTTACAACTCAAGAGGAAGTCAAAAGTTCAAAGAATGCTATTTCAAAGCTTAAAATAAAAATATGTTTTGCACCCCTTAAGCTTTCATGCAATGAAAAAAAAAAAAAAAAAATAAATGAAATATAGTGGAGATATAGTGGACATGTGCACTATATTAATCTCATTTTGAGATTTATGTTATCTCATTTTGTTGAGATTTGAGTAATCTCATTGTGTTGAGATTAGTGATTTCTCATTCTTTTGGGAATTGTGTTATCTCATTGTGTTGAGATTAGTGTCGAAAACTTGCTTTTTAGATTTAATATCTTTAAAGAAGCAAAGACACTTTGATTCCAATATTAAATAAAGAGATTACTGGAAGGACGGATGTATAGCGCACTAGTTTGCTAGTGTATTAAGTGCATATTGCGTATCATGTATGGAACTAAACTAGACATTGCCTTCACAGTATGTAGACGTTCAAAGTTTCTAAAACTTGAGGTTGATCACTAGAAAGTATTTAATTGTGATGAATATCTATTATATAGAATATTCAAGTTTAATTCCATTATTGCTGGGAGTGATAATACCTATGTCTAGTTAGATAATTACTACATGTGGGAGTGCTATGTGTAAGCATTAAAGAAATAAGGTGTATTTCTTACTCTACTACAGAATTAAATTGAGAGCATTGATTATAATGGTAACAGGCAAGGAAAGAAAATGGCTAAGGTTTTGATAAAGTGTCGTGGCCACGATTATAGTAAGCCATTCCTTGTACTGTAGTTGTGAAACCACAATGCGTATGGTATACATGAGTTTTATACAATGTAAACTTAGACTTAAAAGTCTAAGACAAGAATACGTAAGGCAAGTCAAATGTGGTTGGACTAGTCCATTGCCTACGTAATTCTATATATAAAACTGTGTCTCGAGACTTGGTATGGATAACGTCCATTGGAATAGGACTAAAACCCTTCTTTTAAGAGAATCACCAATAATAGGAATCCAACCTTGAAGAGGTTTGAAGAGTAACAACAAGCAATTGATACGTGGTTAGTAAGAGCACTAAATTTGTGTCTCATTCATGATGAATTAGTGCAGACTGTTACGATGAAATTGAGGATGAGTTTTAAACTTTTAATGAGGTTTATAAATCATAAATGTCTGTGTAACAGGGGCATAAGAAGGAACTTCACCTTTGTGAACATAAGAGAGATGCTGCTTTTGGCAAGAGTAAAAGGGTTTTTTCTTGTACATGTTCACTAAACCAGGTAGAGCACAAGGCTATAATAGTGTTAACAAGTTGGATTTCTAAATGTGTTGTGGATGTTCTCATGTGTGTGTTGTTTCCGATTTCAATACATAAGAGTTTTGGTTTAAGCACCAAGCCACCATTAACTCTGTTGATCTCTTGAGCAATTACACTAAAGGGAGGTTTAAGTTGAAAGACACCTTCCATTATGCATGATAGAATATAAATCAAGTGAGACATATATTATTATAACCTTGTGGGAGATTGTTGTATATATAGGTATATACAAGGATATGTTGTAATAATGATGGTTGAGTTTGGAGAATATAGTTTCATAAAGTGACAATTTGAAAATTTGAATTTTTTAAAATTTTCTGCAGAATTTTCTAGTGATTATTCAGAAAGGTTGAAGAGGTTTAAATCTTTGTTAACCGTTTTATGAAAAAATAACTAACTCTCTATACGTATCTTTTCATGAAACATACATATCTTTTCATAAATAGATGCTTATGTTCACTTGAAAAAAAAAAAAAAAAAAAACACAAAAAACACAAGAAATCCTATGGTCATTATTTAGAATTGCTATCTGTAGAATCCAGCATCTTGGTTGTATCTTGAGGACAAATTTGCGATAACCCTTTTGCAACAAAAGTGTGGGGGACAAATATTATTTAAGAAAAACGATATAGTGTCTCCAAGTTATATATTTTCTTTTTGTCTTTTATGTTAATCTTGTTCTTCTATTATTACTTTGTGTAATCATATAATTTGATAATAAAATTATCTAAAAAGTTATAACCATATCTCCAAAGTATCATCAAAATTTAGTTAAAAACAACATTATGCTGTAAAATATAGTTGTATATCGATTATCTTTCAAGATATGCATCGGTAATACGAGTCTGTTTAGTTAGGTGTTTTGGAAGATTAAATAGTATTTTTAAAATCTTTGCAATGATAACTCCTCAAAATTTTTTTAGAAACACTCATTTTTAAATCAAAACACAGCTTTCTAACGGCTTATACAAAAAGAACTCTATGTTAAATTTTTGTTAAATCTTCCCTCGTTTTTGCAGTAACAAAACAGCCAAAAAATAAAATCAAACCAAAATACAAACTTTTTAGTAACATACAGATTACATGTTGATGACAAAAACAACATGGTAAGAAACTACCAAATCGTATGTAGAGACGAAATACCTGCAAAAACCTCCTTTCAAGCTGCTTCTGTAGCTTTTTGTTTCATACATAGAATGATAGGAAAAAAGGAATATAATGTAAACATGAATGAATATAAGGGCACGGAAAGAACGGAAGAGAAAGAAGAGAGAAGCGTAGAACGCAAGACAGAAGAAGAAGCGGAGAACCACACCGACCTACTTTACTGGTATCCACTGAAATTAAATGAACGGCCAGATCTAAACAATGATATATAATGGTTAAGATTTGAAAGATAGAATGTACTAGTCCTAGATGGATAAGGAAATTTAAAAAAGTTGCCCTAAACGTTGTTGCTGTTTTTGTTTACTTATTTATTTATATATCTATTTTCAAATTCCTAGTCGAATTAGGAAACTAAATTATTATAAATACTGTATTCGTACATTGGTAACTCACATCATCAGAGTTGTTTTTACACACCGTTCTTTTTCAGTTCCCCTACCTTTTCTTTCCAAAATTCTTCTAGGTCGTTAGTAACTCTCAAAGTATGTCTGCACCATCGTCAGAAGAGCAACATATACTGAAGAAAACAAGGGTGGTTTTTGTGAAGTGGATGAAGCCACCGTTGGGGTGGTTTAAGCTTAATACAGATGGATCATCGGTTCAACAGAGAAAAGTTGCAGGAGGAGGAGGAGTTCTTCGAGATGGTTTTGGGAACTGGGTTGTAGGGTTCTCTATTGGGTTTGATTTTAGAAGCAGTGTCTTGGCCGAGTTGTCAGCGTTACGTGATGGATTGATTATAGCAAAGAGTCTTGGGATCAAGAAGATAGTCGTTGAACTAGATGCTGAAGTGGTAGTCAGCCTCATCACCAACAGTTCCAAGACAAAGAAATCAATAAATAGCAGTGTGATGGATTGCAAGAATCTTCTTCAAGGCTTCAAAGAGTATATAATACAGCATACTTACAGGGAGGGCAATAGGGTTGCTGATGTACTTGCCAAAATAGGGAGCTATCAAGTTGATAAATTTTTTATTCATTATCATTATGCCCCTCCTAATCGCAAGACCAGTTTTCTTTTTGCTTTGGATAATATGAATGTCGTCACTGCTCGTGGTTTGAAGAGTTGAAGACAAGATGCATGGACACAATCATAGCCATGCATGTGTCCGTGAATCAAGAAAATATGTTTGTAGATGTTGTTTCTAGAGTTCATGTTCTTCCTTAATCCTTTATAAAGGGAAGATATGACTTCCAATTGTACAGTTTCATTAAGATTTAATAAAAACAGTACTGTTTTCACCCAAAAAATTGTTGTGTTCTTTCTTCATTTTAATTTCTGCACTACTGCCTCACACATACCAAACACTCTATAATAACACTCAAATGTCGCCTCAAATTCCAAATTGTTGGAAAGTTAATTAGGTTTTTTAGTTGGAAAAATGAAAAATTAATTTAGGTTTTTTTTGGTGTGAAAGAAAAAACTATTTCTCTTGGTGCAATTGAAAAGTCTATTCTTTATCAAGGAAGTAATGTATTCCTTGTCCAACAAAGAATATGAAAAATTTCTTATAAATAAACAATACTACAAAAAATTTGATGTACTGGAATTGCATATCTTAATCAAGCAGGAAGGTCCATAAAATTTCTAGTTGACTCATTGGAATAGTCTAACTAAATACTTGAATACCACTTCCTTTATATATATATATAATACCACTTCCTTTATATATATATATATATATATTGAAAGAGAAACTCTGTTTCATGATAAACAATATACTTTTCATGGTAAAAAAATTATTAATTAAATTTGTTTGGATGAAATTGCAACATTTTAATTTGAAGTTGAACATTTGGGCTTGGTCTAGTCCGAAAATTTTCAAGTTTTTATGGACAATTTTTTTTAGACCCACAAACCACCATCCTCATATTGGGTTTGGCCTAGTCCGAAATTTTTTTAGGTTTCAATCTTTTTGGTAAATTCCACATTCACAAATATTAGGCCCATATGAATCCACGTCCCAAACATGGGATAGTGCCCTGTTATCACCAATGATAAAGTGATAACAAGATAAGACTGTTACTATTACAAGGGCCAAAAGACTCGGTTTAGGGCCTATAAAGACTAACATCTCGAGTCTAAAAGACTCGATTTAGGGCCTATAAATTGACTCTCAAATACTCGGTTTTCATGTTCTGATCAGATTTGAGCTAGTGCTTTTCCATGCCGCTTCCACCTGAAAATCGACTCTTAACGACTTGATTTATATCTGTAACACATTTGTAGTGAAAAGTTGGGCAGAGCAATTGGGCAGTTCAGTCATCAGTGGGTGAATACTGAACAGAAAGCATCTTTGACACTGAACAGTACCATCCTAGTAGATACCAAAGATACACTAAACAGTACCATCGTAGAATTTTTTCTCTTTCCTCCAATTCTGTTTCTTCTGCACTCCCTCTCTCTCTTGCTTCTCTTTAGAAAAAACTCTCTTTGCTTCTCATCAAAAAACAATGGTGAAGTACAAAATTGACGAAGCTCTCATTCAAAATACAAACTTAAATCACAATTTTAAAACTAATCAAATTAGAACAAAAAAAAGAGAGCAAAACTGACCCATTTGAGCCTCGGTGGGAGGAGGACATGCGGTGGTGCTTCTTGAATGCTTTAGAGTAGATTTAGTGCTAGAGAAGAAAAGAAAAAGAAAAAAGAAAAGTGAAGACTGAAGATAGAGCTCCAGACGAAGTGCTAGAGAAGAAAAGGAGAAAGAAAAGAAAAAAGAAAAGTGAAGATAGAGGATAGAGCTCCAGACGAGGTGCTAGAAATGAAAAGAAAAAAGAAAAGTGCAGATAGTGACAAGGTAAAGGTGTGGAGGAGAAAAAAAGAGGAAAAAGAAGAAGAAAAAAGATATGTGTGGATGAAAAAAAAAAAAAGAGATAAGGGAAAAATAAAATAAAGAATAAGAAATTAAAATGAGAAATGCTACTACAATATTTTCACAATACTTTCATAATAATTCTTAAGTGGTGGGTTGTTACTAACTAATACTAATGAAAAAAAATATTTAAGTGATGTGTTCAAATTAAAATCAGTAATAACTTACCACATATGACTTATTGTGAAAATATTGTAAAATTTTGAGAACATAGCACTTCTCATTAAAATTAGATGAATGAAAGAAGATTGAAAAAGAAATATTAAAAAAGAATGAAGAAATAATATTTAAATGGGATAGAGAAGAGGATAGAGAGTCTGTTTAAAGTGTATTTGAAAAAGTAGGTAGGCAAAAGGTAAAATGAACTGTTCACTCTTTATAGTATAGAAATTTGAAGAGACTGCTAGAGATACTCTAAGAGTGAATGCTATTGGTTTGTCTTGCAGAATTTAAAGGAGTAGGTAGGAAAAAAAATTTCAAAGTACATAATTTATTTTTTCCGAGTTTACAGAGTCAAGGGTTGAAGATGCTCAAAACTTCTCTCTTTTTCTACGTTTGAGGTTTGCTTTAGTCAGGCATATTTATTAGAGTAGGTAGAACTAGGACTCAATAAATCTAGGCTCAATCTATTTTGGCCAGTTGGCTTGGATGGAAGGGTCATGTCCATAGGGTCTCTTTTGTATCTTCATTTTTGGCCAAAATTGGGAATGAAATTGGGCGGCTTATAAATCGAGTCTTAGAGACTCGATTTTTATTAAGACTCGATTTTTAGGTGGATGCCACATGAACAAAAATGCCAAATCAGATGTGATCTAAACACTGAAATTGAGTATTTGAGACTCGATTTATAAGCCTTAAATTGACTCTTTTAAACTCGAGATGTTAGTAAAAAATATAGTTTTACAACAGTGCATACTAATTATATTGTTTAGCAAACAGGATTAATTCCCAATTTTGGCCGTCCGGATAGCGTACTCTAAAAAAAAAAAGTAGTCTAAATAGCGTTACTGTTAAGCAAAGACTCTGGGCTTTTTTTGCAGGGTCAAGAACATTGTTAGCAGTGGCGGCTCCAAGATTTTTTTCTAGAAGGTCAACAAGAACTAAGAAGATGAATCTTGAGTAAAAGATCAATTTTGTAGTTTACGTGTTTTTCTTATTACAAATTTGTTCATAATGCTAGAAAGAGAACAAAAGGTAAACTATAAGTTCATTTGTTATATTGTTTCTTAATACAATAAACATATTAATTATTGTAGCTAAGATTAAATTTTAGAAATTATCTATTGTTTATGAATACAATAAATATATTAATCATTGTTGTTATAAGTAAACTTCAATTATTATTGCTTAAAATGCTTTTATCTATAAGTTTATGTCTTTACTCATAACAATTATTTTATTTACCGATTCAACTCAACTTTGACAACTATTGGTCTTTATAATTGTATTAAGAAAAATTTTGTTGTGTTACCATTTGCATTTATCTTCACTCAATTACTCCCCTGTCTAGCACATATCTTGGCTTGATATGCTAGGAATGTTGTTAGTTATGTAACTTGGATAGAGAAAAATCCTAGTATAATTGAGTTGGCTTTGGCTCAAGATGTATGGTTTTTATCTTCTTTTAATAAAGTTTAAAGTCTTTATATATATATATATATATATATATATATGTATAAATCACTCCCCTATCCCCTGTCCCATGCCCCTAGTCTATTTTATTTTTTAGAATTACCATTGTCTAATTGTTTAATTTCTTTTTAGTGTAACATTTCCTATTTAAAAAGCTAAAATATTGTTAAGAGGGTCATATTTAATCTTATTTCAATTGAAAATTAAAAATATTTGGGTCAGTGGGTTCAAAATTTTATTTTAAATGATTAAAACAAAATTATTTTAAAATTATTATACATAATTCTTTATTTTGTTTTTATTCAGGCAGCTATGAGTATGTAACTTGGAGTTGAATACATTTGAACCTCTATGCTTTCACTTGCCCTCTCTTCCAAATTCTTCCTTTTCCTTTTATTGTCAGTATCTTTAATTTTTTTTTTTGCTGAATAAAAACTCAGTATCTTTAATTAATAATAGCCACCAAGACTTCTAAGATTTCTGTTGAAAGTATGTGAAACTATATGTGAGGGCCACCCTTTTTGTCAGAGTCTGGAACATTGCTGTGAGATTACCTAATTTTTTTCCATCAATGAAGGTACCCTAGCCTAGCACAGGTTCAAAATTTTATAAATGATTAAAACAATTTTTTCCTGAATCAATCATAGCCACTTAGTAGTCAGTCACAAACATTTTTTTTTTTTTTTTTTTTTGCTGAATAAAAACTCAGTATCTTTAATTAATAATAGCCACCAAGACTTCTAAGATTTCTGTTGAAAGTATGTGAAACTATATGTGAGGGCCACCCTTTTTGTCAGAGTCTGGAACATTGCTGTGAGATTACCTAATTTTTTTTTCCATTAATGAAGGTACCCTAGCCCTAGCATAGTACCAATTTTTTCCTGAATCAATCATAGCCACTTAGTAGTCAGTCACAAACAATAATTTCCTACAACTTTGTTGTAAAGTTAAATCAACAAGCTAGAATACTTTATATACAACGTTGCTGTAAAGTTAAAGCAACAAGAATACTTTATATAAAAGGATAGAAACGTACTGTTAACATCTAATTTGAAAAATCAACAATGACATCTATTCTGTCAAGGAGAAAACAAGGGCATTATAAAATATTAGGGACTATTAACTCAAGTTAAATCAACCCGGTAAGAAAGGTAGCAAATTCAAAAAATGATTGATGTCATGTTTACTATATTTGTAACTCAATACTTTGTGGGAAATGTTCTTCATAAATAATTGGATGAGGAGTTGAGCTTGATATGGTTTAGGACTCGTATACATTTAAAATCATTTAAAATCCAAAAGATACGAAGGAGAGTCCTCCAACTTGCATAACGTAATAGAGACGATTGGTCTAATAGTAATTACAAAATTATGACTATTTTTTATTTGAAAAAGAATAGATAAAATAGAGGTTAAACAAACAAACATCCACTCGTTCTTCACTTGTGATGGAAAGAAAGGGCATAGATAGAATGAAACTCACTAGGAAGAACTAGATTGGTTAAATCATTTACAAAAAATATCCAAAACTTTAAGTCTTTATTTGAAAACCCAAATTAGATTGGCTCCTAACCATAATGGGGCTGCTATGCTGCCACTATTGTGACCAAGATCAAAATACAAAATGATAATTCTATATTCGTGATTATTCAAATAATGATAAATTCATTTTAGTACTTTGGTAATGTATTGAAAGCCTAGTTATGTGAGTCCCTAAGTAAAAGAAAAAAAAAAGTCTGGTTAAAATATATCAGTGTTAAATTGTCAGTTTGTTTATGTATGAAGTATCTTTAATGTTTTACTTAAGTTATTTTGGTTTAAATAGATTTATACAGCATTAATTAATTAATTTAATGATTTTGATTGTAAATCTCCTAATTTTTCATAATTTTTTATTATATTGCAGATGTTTTTGGTCTGAGGTGGAGCTCTTCTTGTTTTAAGAAATCTTGCGTATTTGCAAGGCACTGAATTCTGATTGAACTTTTCTTGTTTTTGAGACACATGAAGAGAAATAGCCATTTGTTATAAAAAATAATGTTGTTTCTTTGATTTACTAGGATGATTTGCTTCTGAATTACGAGAATTGAGTTTGCATGGGTGAAGAGTTTTGGATCCTATTCTTGAGGTCCTAAAGCATACAAGGTATTTATTAGAGGTAAAAGAAACCAATTTTTATTAAATAGATAAAGTCAATTTACATGTGTTGGATTAGATTTGTCAATCTCTAGTTCACATAAAAAGAAAAACCTTACATCCTTAATTACACCACTTTAACAAATTACAAATTTTTTTGTTACTTTAGCATTAATTGCTAGGTTATAAATTTTGTCAAGTTTTAAAAGTTAGAAAAACAAAAGCCTATAAACCAAGCTGGCCTACTAATTATGTTTCGCTCTACATATAATGTGAAGGAATCCAAATCTTCTGTCCCATTTTTCCTGCTCCACTGTATAATCCACCAATAAAAACTTGTCACGTATTCACCAAATTAATTAAATACTATCATTATTGACTTATTAATGCTACCATTATTAATTAATAGTAGTATTTAATTAATTAGGTGAACACGTGGCAAGTTTTTATTGGTGGAGTATACAGTAGAGCAGGAAAAGTGGGACAGAAGATTTGGACTTAATGTGAAGTAAACACATTAATGCTGCTTTGGAGGGACGATGTGACTTGACAATTTTTTCTTACAATTTGCCACTGCAACGATAACTTCAAATTATGGTGCGCAAGACCAACTTGAATGATCTGTAAGCATTTTCCACCACGTAGGAGCATCCACATATTGTTGGAGCAAAAAATTTAACTATTTAATACCTATAAAAGTCACTGTATTTATTTTACCTCTTTATTTTACAATACACCTAACATCAATGGATTTATATTTTTAGCTAATTGCTTAAAATAATATAAAAAACTCATTAAAATAAAATAAAAAATATCCACCACAGCAACCTTTCATCCACCCACAGTCACCTCCACCACCACTCCACCAGCACTAACCTCCATGTGGCAACTACATCCCACGGCAAGTGGGGGGAAAAAAAAATCAAACTATCACCAACACAGTCACAACCAAACCCAAAAAAATAAAAAATAAAAAACCAAACCACCACCATAGCCACTAATCCAGCACCACAACCACCATCACCATCACCATCACCACCACAGCCACCATCACCATCACCACCACAACCACCATCACCACCATAGCCATCAAACCCATAGAAAAAATAAAATTAAAAAACCAAACCACCACCATAGTCACTAAACCCACAGAAAAAAAAAAAAAAAAATCAAACACCGTACCACCACCATAGCCATCAAACCCACAGAAAAAAAAAAAAAAAAAATCAAACACCATTCCACCACCATAGTCACTGTTAGGACATATGTGGAATTTGTTAGAACATATGTTATGTAAATTGGCTATTCTTTTGACAAAATACACTTTACTTGTAATTGGGTAGATTTAGGATGCGTTTAGTATTTCAAGGAAAAAGAGTTCAAGTCTAGTATTGAAGTCATGCAAATTTGTCCAAGAAACAAGTGAAGAAGTTCTGTTCATTAAAGCTCGACAGATAATATCTATCAAGGTTTAATGCTTGTGCTTGACATAAACAATATCTATTGAGAATTACGAAATTCAGATTTTCAGATTTGTTTTTCACGCATATTTAAGTTATTTGTGTAGGGTTTCTTTTCTCACAACCCTAGACATATATAAGGATTATTTTAAGGGCTGTCTCACTTGATGCAAAGTGATTATTCATGCATATTGTGACCGGGGTCAATTTGCCGTAGTTCATCATATTCCTTGTAGAAGTTGCTGCGTCTTTGTGCCAAGGATTTTGTAACCAAGGAGTTTCTTGATCTTCATCGTCTAGATAAACTGAAGAACTTTGCAGCCAACATCTTTCTCAAGTTGGTGTGTTAATCATATACTTGGAGCCGTGTATTGAAAGGAGAGATTGTTACTACATTACAAGTCCAATTATGTATTAGGATAAGGGTTCAACTATAGGTTGGGATTAGGTACTGGGATTCCTTTTATTTGTAACATTTTGTTTTGATAAAAGTGGATTATCAGAAGTGGTGACCTTAAATTCACTCGGTGAGGTTTTGCCTCGATGGTTTTTCTCATTCGCAAATAAATCACCCGTGTCAAATTTAATTTCTGTTGCATTTAGTTTAATTAGAGATTTTTTTGTGCTACCACGCTTATTGCATGTAATTGAAAACCTAATTAATTCACTTGGCTAATTAATTGGTTAATTTCCCAAAGGGGTCAATATATTCTTGGCCTATCACGTGGTATTAGAATGGGCACACTTTGATTAGGGTTAATCTTTGCTATGTGATCCATTGACCCCTGTTGTCATGGCTGCAAACGGCATGAAAAGATTTTTATTTCAAATACATCTTCTTTTTCTAATCTCTACTTAATTCAGTATTTCAGAAAATGCAAGTCTAAAAGTTATTTGAAAGCTATTGTGATGATTATTGAAAAAGTTCTTAGCATGACAAGGAAGAAACTAGACTATCTCAAAATGAAAATGTGCAGAGGAGTTTGTCTGAGAAGAGAGAAAGTTAAAGGCTTTGTTCATAAATGGCAGATGAGAGAGAACACCATTTCTATTGATTTTTCGTGTAAGTATGAAGTGTGCTTTATGATGAAGTCTGCATTTAAGGTAATGGACACATGTTTGTGGTACCCTAACAGTGGATGCTTACGACATATGACTAAAGACCGCTCTCTCTTTAAGGTTTTCGAGTCCAAGAAATGTGGAAATGTCACATTTGGTGATGGAAGTAAATCACAGATAAAAGGGAAGGGAACCATCTCTCTACCTGGATTGCCAGACATTTCAAATGTGTTGTATGTAGAAGCTCTGAGGGTGAAATTGTTGAGCATAAGTCAAATATGTGATCAAGACTTTATGGTGTTGTTCTTAAAAGGGAAATGCCTTGTGTTGAATGAGTCTGGGAAGAAACTCAAAAGCGGTGTTCGCACTCTGGACAACTGTTACAGATTGGTACCTGATGCTGATATTGTGTGCAATAGTATTCATTTGCCAAATGAAGACCTATGGCACCAAATGATGGGACATGCTAGCTACAAACATTTGTCAATTGTATCTAAGCATGAATCACTTTTGGAGATACCAAAGCTCAGCAGAGTGAACAATGTTGTGTGTGGATAGTGTCAGTTTGGGAAAAAGACAAAAGCAAAACATTCAAGCACTTAGACATTAGCTACATCTAAACATTTGAAGCTGCTACATCTGGATCTTATGGGTCCAACTAGAACTGAATCTCTTGGAGGAAAGAGGTACATCATGGTTGTGGTAGATGATTTCATAAGGTACACTTGGGTCATTCTTCTAAGATCTAAGTTAGATGCTCTTGAGCACATTGAAGCATTGTGTACATGATTGCAAAATAAGAAGAACTTGAAGATTGATTGAATTCGAAGTGATCATGGTAAAGAATTCGAGAATTCATACATGGAATCCTTTTGCACTAGATCATGTATATCTCAAGAATTCTCTGCTCCTATTACTCCTCAGCAAAATGGTGTAGTAGAAACAAAGTGCAAAGTCATTCAGGAGATGGCTAAAGCCATGTTACATAACAAGGATGTGGCTAGAAGTTTATGGGGTGGAAGCCGTCAACACCGCATGTCATACGGTTAATAGGGTGTATTTCAGACTTGGTACCAAGAAGACTCCCCATGAGTTGTGGAAGGGAAGAAAGTCGAATGTGAAGTATTTCAGAGTCTTTGGAAGTACTTGCTTCATCCTTAAGGATAGAGAGAATGTTATAAAATTTGATTCCTGAAGCGATGAAGGAATATTTTTGGGATACTCCTCCACTAGCAAAGCTTATTGGGTATACAAGAAAAGAACCAAGAAGGTGATGAAAATAGTCAATGTTGTTATTGATGAAGCGTTAGATTCTGGTTCTAAGAAAATTAATGAGGAGATACCTAAGGAAATTCTTCCTCCTAAGCCTAAGGTTGTTCAAGAAATAGTTGATCAAGAGCTTGCATCTCCAAGTATTCCAAGTGTTGTAGAACATTCAGCGGACATTCCTAGCTCACCTAATTCTTCTTTATATAGAAGCATGATAGGTAGTTTTCTTTACCTTACTGCTAGTAGACCTGACATTAGTTACAGTGTGGGAGTGTGTGCTAGATATTAGATTAATCCCAAAGAGTCTCATATGATTTCTTTGAAAAGAATCATAAAGTATGTTAAATCCACTACCGATTTCAGTGTGTGGTATAGCAAGGACACCAATGATGTCTTATTTGGATATTCTGATGCAGACTAGGTTGGGAATACTGATGATAGAAAAAGTACTTCGGGGGGTTGTTTTTATGTTGATAATAATCTTATCTCTTGGATGAGCAAAAAGAGAATTCCATCTCTTTATCCACTGGTGAGGCTGAATACATCGTTTTCGGGAGCTATTTCACCCAATTGCTGTGGATGCAAAAACTCCTCCTTAATTATGGTATTCGTCAAGAACATCTTACTATCTATTGTGACAATACCAGTGCCATTAACATCTCTAAGAATTTTGTTCAACATTCTTAAAAAAAAAAATATAGAGATTTGACACCACTTCATTCGTGAGCTTGTCGAAGATGGTACTCTCACTCTTGAGTCCATTCACACTGATGATCAAAAGGTTGATTTATTCACTAAGCCTCTTGATAGCAAATGGTTTGAATTCCTATGCCAAAACATTGGTGTGATCTCCATGGAGTGATCTTTTCTCCTTCTCCTCCTTCCTCATGTATTTGCATCTAGTTTTATGCTATATTTTGTTTGATTTTTTTCTTTATTTTAGTTCTCATAAAAATAAAAAAATTAAAAAAATTAGAAAAATACAAAAACAATGTGTTTTTGTGTACATTGGTACTTGTGTACCTAGGATGACCATTGAAACAAAGTTTTCTAAACTTTGTATCTTTTGTAACTTAGATGAGCATCTCAATGCACAATTAAGCAAGTGAGTTTTGTGACTTATGTTTGTAATGAGTACGATTAAGTAATCTTTTATACTTAGCACTCATATCACCATTTTTGACGGAAAGGACTAAAAAATCCTAAGAGAAAGACATAAATAAACATCTCACCACTAAAGTCCACCAATCATGTATAACATTCGTATGCTTTGGCATAGCAAAAATGTGATGTTAAAGCTTAACATTATTGGGCATTTCTTCTCTCTCTTATATGCCCACGCATGATTTGCTCAAAAGAAAAAAAATATGCAAAGAAAATCAAAAGAAAAAAGAATTAAAATGCTTTTAAATATGGTTGCAAGAGTGTTTCTAGGGATATAGGAGTTATAGGATGTATCTCAAAGGCGATAGTCCCTATCAAGTGGTTATGATTATGTGTGATTTAAATTAATTTTTCTCATATCTCAAATCGACATAACATGAGACACTTATGCATTCTTGTGATTTTTTCACACACAACACGCAAGTTTTTTGCTACTTTTGATACATGTGCAGGTACAATGTGATTTGACCATCACAAGGGATACATGTGTTAATGTATACTCACTAAACTGTATTGATTTGTTTTTTAAATATAAAATTAGTTAGACTTGTTTAGTGTGTGTGTTGTGTGTGTTTTGGATCATGATTGCTTTGCATTTTTCTTGTTGAGAGATGTTTTTGAGAGCTTAACATGTTGTTTGGATCTTTGGTTGAGTAGCTTGCTTGCTTGCATTCATTTCTATGTGTTTCTTCTTTCTTTGAAAAACTACTTTTTATCAAACTCGACAACTTCTTGATAGATTGCTATCTATCGAGACCCTCGGACTTCTTTTCACTACAAATCTTATCGCATTTTCGATCCATCGAGTTATCTGGAATTTGTCTCGATAGTTTCTCGACAGATTCTCGATCCATTGAGAAAGTTTTTGTCTGGCCGATAGTTTCTCGATAGCTTTTCGATCCATTGAGGTGATTTTGCCATCTACAGATTCTTTACAGCACCTCGACAAATTCATATCTGTTGAGATTTAGTGCTCGACAGATCTTGACAGATCCTCGATCCATTGAGATGCGATTTTTTTAAATAGGTCCATCGCAAAATCATATTCATTTTTTGACTTCTCTCTCGACAAAAATTTCTTTTCTCTTCTCCCAAACACTTTTCCCTCACTCCAAACATCTTACCCACTTGTGTTTTGGCCTAGATCTTGTGTTTTTCCTCTTGGTATGATTCTCTAATCCTTCTTTCTTCATGCATTTCATGCATTTAGACCTAGGTTTTGGCTTTTCTTTGATATTTAGGGGTTTTTGAAAATTGATGAGTATCTTGTGAAATTTTTGGGTTGGGTGTTGCTTATTTTATGCTATATGATCATGCATTACATTCCATTTGCATTTTTCACAATGTTTCATGCATGTAGATGTGTGTTTATATGTTGAAAATTGTGTGTTGTTAAGTTTGGATTAGGTTGAACCTATGATGCAATTTCTTTTAGCACGTCACATGTTTATGCATTTTTCATGCATACGTACCCTTTCTTTTCTATCTATTCTATTCTGGGTTATGATTGTGTTTTCTATTTCTCTCTCTCTCTCTCTCTCTCTCTCTCAAATAGACTGCGCATGGCACCCAATCGCAAATCCACTTTGTCTCGAAACCCTTTTAGTTCTGGGACACCTTCCTCTGATCCTACTCTTCTTCATGTTTGAATCTGTTATGAGAAGTCCCATAAGGACTTCTCGAAGAACTTCTCCCAACGTGGTGCTTATTCCAAACGCCATGTGGTTCTATCGGCTTTTTTCGATACTGCTCCGCCCATTATCATTCATAGTCGGGGATGAGAATTTCTCTATGAGATACCCGTGAGTTGTCCCACCATGATCATACAAGAGTTCTACTCCAACATGCACAGCTTTGATACCTCTATACCTCAGTTTGCTACGCAGATTCGAGGTACATGTATCGTAGTCACTCCGGAGCTTGTTTCCGAGATACTACATGTTTCGTGAGTATTGCATCCTGATTGCCCGTCTTGTCCATGTTTGAGGACTATGTCCATGGAAAAACTTCTGTCTCTTTTTTGTGAGACACCTTTGTCATGGGGTGAGCACCAAAACACCTCATGCTCGAGCTTTGCAAAAGGTTCGAGTTTCCTAAACAAGGTGATGACTTTTGTTCTCCATCCTTGTCTCATTATAACTCCATTACAGAGCCTCGTGCTCGGTTTTTACTGTCCCTCATTGAGGACCTCTCTATAAACTTTCCTTCTTACTTCATTCTCTCTCTCATCGATGTCTATAAGGATACGGCGATCCGTGATAAGCTCATTTTTCCTTCGGCTATCATGCAGATCATTTGCCATTTTTCTATCTCTATCCCTGAG
This sequence comes from Castanopsis chinensis, assembly GCA_032878915.1. Taxonomy (NCBI): domain Eukaryota; kingdom Viridiplantae; phylum Streptophyta; class Magnoliopsida; order Fagales; family Fagaceae; genus Castanopsis; species Castanopsis chinensis. Next base: position 16,227,742 of record JAVQMG010000125.1, on the reverse strand, counting down.
TCTCTTCACTTTACCGTCTTGGATGCCATTAACTCGGCATTTGTTTTACGGAGTAAGGCCCAGCTTCGACTGAAGTGGCCACTGACCAAAACTACGACTCCTCCAGCCCCTTCTATTCCATCCACCTCTACTTTTTCTTCTTCTTCGAATAGTGATATAATGCTTAAGGCCGTCATGGCGTAGCTTGAGCACATGGATGCTCGCCTTGATACACTCATCACTAAGTTGTATCAGGTGAACACTTGTGTTAGTCATATTGCACGATGACAGGCTCGCATGGTTGGCTTCACCACGTCTCCATCTCCTTCTCCAGAGGCTTTTAAGGACGAGGATGATGATGACGATGATGATGAGGATGAGGATGCCAGCTCTTCCAATGATGAGGAGATGACGACTTCTTAGTGACTTACCCTTTGTCATTCATGACAAAAAAGATGAGTAGTTTTGAGATGAGTGTAGTCATGTATTTAGGAGAGAATTAGCATAGGAAATTTTTGTTAGGAGGAGTGTCTTTTGTTTTTGAGGGATGTAGTGAGGATTTATGTACTTTTCTTTTCCTTCTTTCTAGTTACATTATCCTTTTGTACATTGGTCTTGTGACCATTTATTGATAACATACATTGTACTTTTATTTCTTATCTATATATGATGATGTGTGTTATATTCACTTATCTCTTTATGTGTTGTTTCTTTTCTCTCTTTATACACATGTTTCTTATTATGTATGCAATCTCTTATTTCTGTTTTACACTAAGATGCTGTTATAAGTTTTGTTTAAAGTGTTTCAAAAAGACAGGTTGTCAAAATCTATCATGCCATGAACTCTCTTCTTGTAAAATTTTTCAATAGTTTGTGTTAGGATTAGATTTTATTGTATTTAACAAGTGATTATGAGTTTACTGATTTATGACTTCTCTCATATTTCATTTGTTTGTTATGGTTTTGTCACGAATTGCCAAAGGGGGAGATTATTAGAACATATGTGGAACTTGTTAGAACATATGTTATGTAAATTGGCTAATTTTTTAGTAAAACGTACTTTACTTGCAATTGAGTAGATCTAGGATGAGTTTAGTACTTCAAGGAACAAGAGTTCAAATTTAGTATTGAAGCCATGCAAATCTATCCAAGAAACAAGTGAAGAAGTGCTGTTCATTAAAACTCGACAGATAGTATCTATCGAGGTTTAATACTTGTGCTCAACAGTTGCTTGACAAAAATAGTATCTATCGAGAATTACGAAATTCTAATTTTCAGATCTATTTTTCACGCATATCCAAGTTATTTGTGTAGGAATTCTTTTCTCACAATCCTAGATATATATAAGGATTATTTTAAAGGCCGTCTCAATTGATGCAAAGTGATTATTTACGCATATTGTGACCGGAGAAAATTTGCTTTAGTTCATCATAATCATTGTAGAAGCTAGTGCGTCTTTGCGCCAACAGTTGCTTGACAAAAATAGTATCTATCGAGAATTATGAAATTCTAATTTTCAGATCTATTTTTCACGCATATCCAAGTTATTTGTGTAGGAGTTCTTTTCTCACAATCCTAGATATATATAAGGATTATTTTAAAGGCCGTCTCAATTGATGCAAAGTGATTATTTACGCATATTGTGACCGGAGACAATTTGCTTTAGTTCATCATAATCTTTGTAGAAGCTAGTGCGTCTTTGCGCCAAGAGTTTTGTAACCAATGAGCTTTTTGATCTTCATTGTTTGGATGAACTGAAGAACTTTGCAGCTAACATCTTTCTCAAATTGGTGTGTTAGTCACGTACTTGGATTCTTGCATTGATTGGTTAGTCGTGTACTTGGAGCCATGTATTGATTGGTTAGTCACGTACTTGGAGCCATGCATTGAAAGGAGAGATTGTCACTACATACAAGTCCAATTGTGTATTGAGGTAAGGGTTCAACTGTAGGTTGGTATTAGATATTGGAATTCCTTTTACTTATAACCGCTTGTTTTGAAAATAGTAGATTCTCGGAAGTCGTGACCTTAAATTCACCTAGTACGATTTTGCATAAATGGTTTTCTCCATTTGTAAACAAATCACCTGTGTCAAATTTAATTTCTGCTGCATTTAATTTAATTGGTGATTTGTTTGTGCTACCACACTTATTGTATGTAATTGAATCTAATTAATTCACAATAAGAAAAAGGGTACCAGAGAAAGGAAAGTTTCAAGCATGTGCCAGGATGAAGAAAGATTTCAAGCTGAAAAATTAATTTGTGGGAATTGAGAGGTTAGGACCAAGTTACCAGGCAAGCGCAGATTACCTAATTAATTGTTTAATTTCCTAAAGGGGTCAATACATTCTTGGTTTATCAACCACCAAACCCATATGAACAAACACAAAAAAAGCCAATCACAACCAACACACCCAAATTCTGATCTGAGCAAAGAGAAAAGAGATGGATTCAAGGGATTCAAGGGCGGTGACAAGGGCATTCCGATTTGAGCAAAGAGAAAAGAGATGGATTCAGGGGCGGTAACAAAGGTGCGATTTGTGGAGGCAAGGGCGTGATCGGCGGCGGTAAGGACGTGACCTGATTTGAGATGAGGGAGAGGGATGAGAGAGAGAGGGAAGTAAATTTTTTTAGCTATGGCACCACTAATGTAGCACAATATTTTGTAGCTTGAGTCAAAATAGCATTATAGCAATATGCCTCTACCAATAATGAAGCTCTAAGTAAAGCAAACCTCAGAGCATATGCAGTTGAACTACTCTAAATTCAAAAATTGAAGGAAGACTTGTACTTAAGACTTTGAAAAGTAGCTTGGGGAAAGTAGAACAAGCGGAAGAGAAATCTTGATAAAGGCCGTGGTAAAGCAATTTTGAGACATTACATTGCATGAATGTTCATAAATCTACAAAATCAGGTTATTTCTCATGTCATACTCATAGGCTATTAAACGTGCCTAGCTTTAGCCTTATTTATTGGTTGCTGTGCAATTTGCATGAATCCAATATCATATTCAGAGACGGACTTACGTTGGGGTTGAGGGCAGCCATTGCCCCCCTAGATTTTGAAAAAAAATACAGAATAGTATATACATATATATCGAACCAGAAAATTAAAAATTTATCTCAAAATATATTTTTTGGCCCCCCTCCAAAATATTTACATATTAACCCATGAAAACCAAAAAAAAAATATACTCTAGCCTTTTGCCTGTTGGATATTGATCCAAGAATAACTAGAAAATCCTCTAGTTTAAACAAAAGAAAATTCCCTAAGAGGCAAGAACAATATTAATAACCTTTAGACAAACCAAAATTAACTATAAAGTAAATTACAAATCTAGTCCAAACACCAAACAAAAACAAAACAATAAAAAATTTCCAACTTTACCCATTTTAAATTTCTCTCTCTTAGTCTCGCTTCTCTCAATCTTCCTCCATTCCTCACTGCCTTTGACATCAGATCCACAAACCAGTCACCAAGCTCACTATCGCAGGTTCTCAGCTTGGTCTACTTTTCACACCCACACATGAGTTGAGTTGGGTACGGTATGGTCTTCTCTTCTCGATTAGTTGATTTATATTCACTAACTTGAGTTTATTTCTCAATCTGTGATGTCTTGCCTCTCTCACTGCTGTGTGTCTCTTTTTTTTTTTAATGAAACTGCTGTGTCTCTTTGCTTTTTCTTTATCCTTTTTTTTAATTTTTTTTTTATAGTTTTTTTCTACTTTAGCTTAAGTTACACGCACACTTCTTTTAATAAAATAATAAAAATTGTACTTTTCAATGCTTGTTCAACAATCTAATTTATGTGAGAAATATTAAAGTGTGGCCTAAATTTCATAAGGACCATGCACCCAACCTAATAAACATTAATAATTGATAATGCGCTTTTTTAGGTTAATAATTGACAATGTGTCTTTTTTTCTCTAATGTTGTTAGATTAATCCAATACATTATCACTAGTAATTTTATTTTGACTTGTGTGATTTGTTTGCCCTTTTTTTTTAGACTAATTTATTGCACAATGGAAGTATGGAACTATTCAATATAGAGTAATCAACATTTATTTGATTTGCTTCTCAAAAAAAAAAAAAAAAAACATTTATTTGATTTGTATTTGTAGATTATGAGAAAATTAATTGCAATGTTTAATTTTTTTCAAAAGAAAAAATAAAAATTATTTGCAAGCCAATGTTGATGTTCAAACATTGCCAAACTCTATCATTAATGTCCCAATTTTTGAAAATTCTTCAAAGAAAATTGAAAAATCACCACAACACCAAGTCTTAATCTAACTTTGGTTTATACTTCGGCCCCCTAAATTCAAATCCTGGTTCCGTCATTGATCGTATTATTCATGGCTTTTGTTCATCCTCCCCCATTTGTTTTCTTACTAATTTTGCTACCAATCTCCGCTATTGCCCAAAAAAATGGTTATGTTAAAGCTGGCGATTCTCTCAATGCAACTAAGGAGAACAACACTTCATGGCTATCGCCTTCTGGTGATTTTGCCTTCAGTTTTAGCCCATTAAACCAAAAGGATCTCTTCCTTCTTTCCATTTGGTTTGCTAAAATACCAATAAAACTGCAGTTTGGCATGCTAAACTAGATAACCTTGTACCCAGGGATCAAAAGTGGAGCTAATCATTCATCATGAGCTAGTAGTTACTGGCCTTCAAGGCCACGAGTTATGGAAAACTAATACTGGTAGTACTCTCAATCATGAACAATATAGGCAACTTTGTGCTTGAAGATAGCACGTTCAATAAGTTATGGGAGAGCACTACAAAAAATTGGACCTACAGTGGTGTTGTTGGTATTGTAGCAATACATCCTGTAGAGATACTACAACTGCCCACCAAAAAAAGAATATGGGGGATAAAAGAAAGGGGGGAAAAGAAAGGGGAAAAAGAGATGAATATGGGTTTTTTCCCCCTTTCTTCTATCCCCCATATTCTAAAGTGAGGGGCACGTTTTTTTCCTTTTTCTTTTATCCCCCATATTCTTCAGCCTATAGCAATGTTTTACAAATGCCACTATAGGTCTATAGTTACAGTACAATAGTGATGTTTATAACTGTCACTAAAGAAAATGCTGCTATAATCCAAATGGGAAAAAAAACCCAGAAGATTATGGGCAATAAAAGAAAGGGGAATAAAACCCTCACTTTAGAGAGATTTTTCAAATTTGTAGAAGTGGAGTAGAGCAATTGCATGCAAATATATATAGACAACAAATCAGTAGGTCTCTTTTTTTGGAATTCTAATAGGGTGGCCATTGAACAGTTTTCATAACTTCTTTTTTAGGGTGAGGGAGAGACATAGAGTTGAAGGACATTTGAGTTATTATTAGGAAATGTTAATTGAGAGAGAGAGAGAGAGAGAGAGAGAGAGAGAGAGAGAGAGAGAGATTGGAAATGTTCATGAATTAGGTTTGATGGAGTAATTTTTCTTTTATATGATAAAGTAATAATTGGGAAAATGTTAATTTGCAAAAAAATGGAAAAGAAAAAGAAAAAAAGAAAGCTAGTGGGATCAATGATGTAGCCGCTGATGTAGCTCAATATGAGTGTGACAACAATAATTGTTACGTTTCAACTTTTAGATATAAACTAGTCACATACCCGCGTGTTGCGCATGATAAATTTTTTAGGATGGTCTCATTAAATATTTTATTAATACTATAATTTTAGTTATTAACCATTGATTTTTCATTAGTTTTTAAGTTAATAAAAACCTTAAATATACCTTTTTTTTACCTTTAAACACACACACAATGAATCTTTACACATACCTTTAAGAAAATTCTATATATTCCACTTTTTTGGATGCGTAAAATTATAGACTACTACTCCATAATGATAGTGGTTAATTAATTATATATATATTTTTTAGTGATCTCATTTGTAACGCTTCTTACCATTATCATATATCTAATAACTGATGATTTGCATAACAAAGACAATAAATGAGAGGTAGCATTGTTCATTAGATTTTTAAAAGTAATAGTGTATGAAAATTATATATATATATATATATATATATATATTATAAATAAGGTTAAATGAAATGTCAAAAAATGGATTTTTAAATTTTCTAACTTTATTTCTTATGTAATTTCTACTACTATTAGAGAACATCTATTTTTTAGTTTTGATTAATATGGTTTCCATAGTTAGAGTTTGATTAGTCTTAAATTTAAATTTAGTACTATGATTGTATTTAATTGTTGATTGTTGATTTAATTTTTTAAGTGAATTTAACGGTTTATGTTACTACACTGTAAAGTTTTTAATGTTCTCCACACGATAATCTCTATTTTATTTTTTATTTCTCCTTACAACCTCTTTGTTTTCCAATCATAGATTACTAATTGACGTTTGTTTTTTTTTTCTTTATCTACTCTTTATTACTTTGTATTGTTTTTTTTTTCTATACCATCTCTCTCTCTCCCTCTCTCTCTCTCTCTCATTGGCAACCTATCGTTTTTCAAAATTTGATGATGATTCTATGACATTAAATATGCATTATTATTTTTTTATTTTTATTTTTATTTTATAATTTAGTATTTCTAACTTGATTTTTTTTTGTATTTTATTCTTCCTTTTATGCATTGGGTGTGAGAATGAGTGTATCCCTAGCATTACTCCACTTAATGTGGACAATTTTATTTATTTAATTTAGGCAAAATATTATATTTAAAATTTTTTAAAATAAAAAGGAGTGGAAATATAAATAATTTAATGATATATGTGGGAGATGTGACTGAATTTAAATGTTAAATAAAATGATATGAGAAAAAAAAAATATACATACCAATAAACACTAACTTATCCAAATAATTCTATGTAATATAATAATAGTACATTCTTATATACTATTTTTAATTATTTATAATGCAATATGATAATATTTAACAATCAAAGTCATAAAAAAATAAAAACTTAAAACACAAAACTAAATCCCATCAACCAAAATAGAGTTCTAAAGAATACAAAACTTTATCAAGCTAAAATAGAGATATAAGAAAAATAAAAATAAAAATCCACCAAAAAATTGAGGGAGAAAGAGTGGGAAATAACCACCTTTTTGTGAGAGAAAATTATGTAAAAGAATGGAAGAGTGAATGACAAATTTATACTAAGAGAATGATAATAAAAAGAAACAAAATAAAGGAAGATAAAAGGAAAGAGGAAGAGTGATGTCAAGGTAGAATGTTTGGGGAGATGAAAAGGTAAAGAGAAGGAGAAATGTTGGAGAAAGTGTAAATGTTAAAAAAAATGAGTACAATTTGATGAGCACAATTTTCTTTTATTTAAATTTAAGTAAAATATTACATTTTTTATTTTTTAAAACAAAAAGAGAGAGAAAATATAAATAATTTAATGATAATGAGGTGTGGTTGAATTTCAATATTGAGTAAAATAGAAGAGAAGAAAAAAAAAATTTAAAAGATATAACAATAAACACTAAATTTTCCAAATTATGGTATGTAATGGAATACTATTTTATTTTTATCTATTATCTTTAATTTTTTATAATGTAATCGGATAAAATTTAACAATCAAATAGAATAATAATAATAATAATAATAATAATAATAATAATAATAATAATAATAATAATAATAATAATAATAATAATAATAATAATAATAATAATAATAATAATAATAACTTAAAATAAAAAACAAAATTGTATCAACCTAAATTTGAGTTCTTAAAAATACAAAAATTTATCACCCTAAAGCAGAGATGCAATAAAAAATAAAAACCCACCAAAACATTGAGAGAGAGAGAGAGAACTATATATAGAATGGAAAAGAGTGACAAATTTATAGTAAGAGGGACGGGTTAAGAAGAGACAAATAAAGGAAGATGAAGGAAAAGATGAATAGCAATATTAAAGTAGAGGGTAGTGGGGAGATGAAAAAGTAAGAGAAGAAGAAAGGTTGAAAAAAGTGTAAATGTTTAAAAAATAAGTGAACGTAAAAACAATTATAGGGAAATTGGAAATAAAAAAGAAATATATATAGATGTTAAAATCGACAAAGATGAGTATGTAAAGTTAATAATCTATTTATATATATATATATATATATATATATATTTGCAAAAAAAAAAAGGAATAAATAATAAATAATAATTATGTGGCGAATGACATGACGATGAGGTGGTGCAACAGAAACTTAGTAGCAATAAATGCCATACTTTATCTTTTAGCAATATATAGATAGATATAGATAGATTGGAAAAAATAACATTATTTTTATTAATGATCAAATTTCCTATAGATTATTCTAAAAAACAAATCCCATAAATTAAAGTACACATGTCTTAAGCTATGGATATTTATTTTTTAAAATAAAATCTATGTGTACCATATCCATGTCCTTATATATGCTTACAAGTTACAATTGTTAGGAAAGTATCATTCATTTTTCATGTTAGCATATGTAAATTATTAGGACATATGTGATCCATGTTAGGAACATATGTCAGTTTAGAATTGGCTAATCCTTTGACAAAACACACTTTACTTATAATTGGGTAGAATTAGGATGTGTTTAATACTTCAAGAAACAAGGTTTCAAGTTCAAGTGTTAAAGCCATGCAAGTTTATCCAAGAATCAAGTGTTGAAGTGCTGGATTTTAAAGCTCGACAGTTAGCTCGATAGCTAGTATCTATTGAGGTTTAAAAAGCTGTTTCAACCCAAAACTCGATAGCTGCTCTATAGATAAGCTATCTATCGAGATTTATGGAAAAAAAATTTTCAATTCTAATTTTCATTCAATCAGTGAATAGATGTTTGGGCTTTTTTTTCTCACAACTTTAAACATATATAAGGATTATTTTAAGGGTCATAAAGAGGTGGCACAATTGCACAAGGGTGGAGCAAAGTTGTGTTCATGCAAATTGTGACCGAAAACCTAATTTGCCTTAGTTCATCTTTCTCTTGAAGAAGTAACTGCATTTGTACGCCATTGAGTTTTGTGACCAAGCAGTTTCGTGATCTTCATTGTGTTGATTAGCTTAAGAACATTGCAGCCAACATTTTTCTCAAGTTGGTGATTAAATCGCGTACTGGGATTCTCACATCTATTTTTAGTCACATACTAGGAGCTGTGCATTAAAAGGAGAGATTGTTACTATTGAACAAGTCCAATTGGGTATTGGGGTAAGGGTTCAACTGTAGGTTGGTATAAGGTACTGAGATTCCTTTACTTGTAATCGCTTGTGATAATAGTGAATTCTCAGTAGTGGTGACCTTAAAATCACCTGGTGGAGTTTTTGCTTTATAGGTTTTTTCCATTCATAAACAAATCACCTTGTCAACTTTATTCTCTGCTGCATTTTATTTTAGTTGGTGATTTGTTTGTGCTGCCACGCATATTGTATATTAATTTGATTAACTAAAATCAACTTGGCCAATTAATTGGTTAATTCATCACAAGAGATCAATACATTCTTGGCATATCAAGTGGTATCAGAGCAAACACACTCTGATTAGATTTTAATCTTTCCTGTGTGATCCATTGACCTCTGTTTGTCATGGATAGAGGACAGTCACTCATTATACTTCATTTATTTGATGGTACTAACTATGCATACTGGAAAATACACATGAGAGCTTTCTTATAGTCTTTAGATGAGAAAGTGTGGCAAGTTATGGAGATAGGCTAGACTAAGCTGAAGGAAGCACTGACCGATTGAGATAATACTAAGATCCAGGCAGCAAACTTCAACAGCAGGGTATTTATTTAGTGCGGTCACAAATGAGGAGTTCAAGAAGATATCCTTCACGGAAACTGTAAAGGAAGCATGGATCATCCTTCAGACAACCTATAAAGGAACCAAGGCTGTCAAGAATTCAAAGCTTTAGAGGCTCACTACAAGCTTTGAAAAAGTCAAGATAGAGAAGGATGCGTCATTTGATGAGTTATATACCAAGCTTAAGGACATAGTGAACTCAGCTTTTGATCTTGGGGAACCATTCTCGAATCCAAGATGTTAAGAAAGGTACTCAGATCTCTACTCGAGAGATTTCATGTCAAGATCACCGCTATTGAAGAATTAAAGGACATCGACAAAATTCCTTTGACAGAGCTAGTTGGCAATCTGCAGACCTATGAGTTGGGTTTGATAAGTATTGAGAAATCAAGTAAGGGTAAGAGCATGGCACTAAAGGCCAAGAATAGTGACATAGATGAGTCTTCAGATGATGAAGATTCTAAAATGAAGTCCTACATCATATGACAATTCAAGAAGTTCATGAAGAATGCCAATGCGAAGGGCTTTGAGAAGGACTATAGGTAATCTAGTTCTTCTCAGTCTAAGAGCCAAGACAAAGGAAAGAAGGATGCTAGGGATGGCAGTCAGTACACTGTTCCCTCAGGACCTAAGTGTTTTGGGTGTCAAGGCTTCGGTTATATAAAACAAGAGTGCCCTACTTATCTCGAGTCCATCGGGAAGAGCAAGACACTTGCTGCTACTTTGAGGGACACTAAGCCTGAAGATGACTCTGAAAATGAGGATGATGGAATCCTAAATGCCTTCATTGCCACCGTAAATCCTATTGAAGGGATTGTAGAAGATGTGGATGAAGAAGAGGACTTGGTGGAGTCCAAGTTTGAAAAGATAGATGAACAAGATGACATCCACACAGCCTATGCAAAATTATACAAGGTCTCTAAAAAGCATGAGAAGTTGTATAAGTTGGCCACCAAGAAACTTAGTGATGTAGAGTTTGAACGAGAAGAAATCTCCATAAAGTTTGATGAAGCCAATTAGACTATTGGAGCACTAAGATTTAAGAATAATTTCTTAGCTGAAAAAATCAAGAAGCTTGAGGCAGAGCTGTTCCAAGTCAGAGCTCAACTGGAGAGGACTTTAAGTGCAAAGCTTGATGAGATGCTTAGTATGCAGAATTCTACTTCCCATCGAACCAGTTTAGGATATGATTTCTCTTCTCTTAATATTGCCTCTTCTAGTACTACTGTTTTTGTTTCTCCTAGTAATAATGTTGAATTTGAAAACAATGATGTCAATACTGTGTTAACTAGTGAGAACATAGACAATTGTAAATCTATCTTAGGAGCATTCCCTAAGCTTGCTAAGAAATAAACTAAAAACCTTAGGGCTAAGAAGGGTAACACTCAAAAGTCTAAATAAAAGAAGCAGCATCTCTGTCATCACTGTGGAGCCACTGGACATACTTAACCTAATTGCTATAAGTGGCTAGCCACTCAACAGAGCAACATTATTATCTTATCGGGAAACCAGAATCAGTTTCCATCCTCTTTTGCTCCTTTTGGAGATTTATTCAATACCCTCATGTTCCTTTTGAACTTGAATAGTTGCAATTCTTCCCCCTCACTGTTGGTTTAAGGGTTCACTAAAAGGAAAGGTTCTTCCAAGGTGTGGAAGGAAAAAAGTTCAAAGTGATTTTGTCACTTTTCTCTCTCTCTCTCTCTCTCTATTTTTGTTTGCATTACTTGTGTGTTTTGCTTTATTGTTTTAAGTCAGTCTAGTTTTTATGCATTGCTTTGCTTGACATGTTTTTGTTTGTTTGTTTTTAGTTTTGCTTTTTTTTATTTATTTTTTTTATTTTTTATAAAAATAAAAAATTGAAAAATCAGAAAAATACAAAAACAATGTGTATTTGTGTACGTTGGTACTTTTGTACCTTGAGTGGCCAATGAAATAAAGTTTTCTAAATTTTGTATCTCTTGTGGTTTAGATGAGCATCTCTATGCACAACTAAGCAAGTGAGCTTTGTGACTTGTGTTTGTGATGAGTAAGATTAAGTAATCTCTTATACTTAACACTCATATCACTTTTTTTGATGGGAAGGACTAGAAAATCATAAGAGAAAGGCGTAAATGACCATCACACCACTGTTGCCCACCAATCATGAAATGACATTTGAATGCTTCAGCATAGCAAAAGTGCAATGTCAAAAGCCAAACATAGTTGGGTATTTCTTTGCTCTCTCTTATATGCCCATATGTGATATGCTTAAAAGAAAATATGCATAGAAAATTAAAAGAAAAAAGAGTCAAAATGCTTTATATATGATTGCAAGCGTGTCTTCTAGGAAACGTGAGAGTTATAGGATGTACCTCGATGGTGATAGTCCCTATCAAGCAGTTATGATCATGTGTGAGTTTAATTGATTTACTCATATCTCAAATTGTCATAATATGTAGACACTTATGAAATCTTGCGATATTTTTCACACATAACACGCAATATTCTTTGCTACTTTTGATACATGTGCAGGTACAATGTGATTTGGTCATCACAAGGAATACATGTGTTAATGTATATCTCCTAAACTGTCTTGACTTGTTTTTGAAATATGAAATTGGTTAGACTTGTTTAGCGTATGTGTGTGTGTTTTTGGATCTATGTGCTTAACATTTTTTTTAGAGATGATTTTGAGAACTTAAAATGTTGTTTGAACTTAAAATGTTGTTCATATCTATGTTTTTTTCTTCTTGAAAAACTGTTTTCAAGCAATCTTGACAGCTGCTGGACACCTCTCGACAGCTAGGCTATCTATCAAGCTCTTCAGCTTCTTTTTATCACAATCTCGATACCTTTTTGATCCATTGAGCCCATTTTGTTGTGGACACCTCTCCATAGCTCCTCAATAGCTGTATTTGTCAAAGTTTAGAGCTCGACACCTCTCAATTTGTCGAGAATTATGGATTTCTATATAAAGGGTCAGCGCGAACTTTTTCTCATTTTTCTCAATCTCTCTCGATTCCTTTTGTCTCCTCTCCTTCCCAAACACCTTTCAATCACTCTAAACCTCTTCCCCACTCAATCTTTGGTTTCAAGATCACTTTCTTCCTTTGTTATGATTCCTTTTCTCTCATTAATCATGCATTTCATATCTTTTAACCTAACTTTTGGGTTTTTGCAATTTTTGGGATTTTTCCAAATTGATGAGGTTTTTGCAAAATTTTTGGGATGTGTTTTTTATAAATAATCCTAATTGTTCATGCATTGCATCACATTTGCATTATAACAATGTTTCATGCATTATAAATGTGTGCTGCATGTGTTAAATACATGTGTGCTGGTAGGATTGGATTGGATTGGATTGGGCTGAGCTTATGATGTTTTTACTTTTGCATGTCACATGTTCATGCATTTTTCATGCATACGTACCTTCTTATATCTTTATCTTGATATTGATCTGTGTTGGTGCTTTTCTGTGTATTTCTTTCTCTCTCTCCTTTCTTTCGTTAGTTGCTCTATGGCACCCAAGCGACAATTTGCTCCGTCTCAGAACCCTCTTCTTTCCAGGGCATCTTCCTTTGATCCTACTCCTTCACATGTTAGGCTCCATGATGAGAAAGCCTGTAAGGACTTCTCGGAGAACTTTTCTCAATGAGGCATTCTTTCGTAATGCCAAATCATCCTATCAGATTTTTTCGATACTAACCTTCCCTCTGTCATCTTTAGTAGGGGTTGGGAGTTACTGTGTGGCATTTCGGTCACGTGTCCTTCCATGATCATACATGAGTTTTACTCCAATATGAACGGATTTGACTATTCTGTACCTCATTTTATCACTTGCGTTCGAGGTACGCGCATTGTAGTCACTCCGAGTCTTATATTCGAGGTGCTACATCTCCCGAGGGTAGCGCACCTTGACAACCCTGGCTATGAATGTCTTAGGACCGTGTCCAAAGATGAACTCATGTCTCCATTCTATGAGACACATTTTTCTTGGGGTGATTGTCAAAACTGTTGGTTAAAATCTGGTTTTGTATCTCATACAAAACACACAGCGGAAGCAACAAACAAGGATTTATTTCATTCATGATTGACAACATGCACTCTGTAAATTTCAGAATTTAAGAACAAGATAGCGTACCTTGGTGTGGAGAATTTTAAAACAAAGATTAGAAGCACTTGGGAAAACTTTTAATCTTCACTCCAATTCCACTTTACGCCCAAGATGTGTGGTCTCTCAATCAGTTTCCAAAGGGAGAATGAAAGTGTGTCTCACACTCTTTCTTTTCTCTACGATAAAATTGCATTAAAAAATTCTGTATATTTCTCCTTTTATAACCAACTGATTATCTAATTAGGCTGGCCTATTGGGCCTTTCCAATTGGGCTTTAATGTGTGGCTTGGAATGGGACCAAAAGGGACTAATAAGACACTAGCTCCAATGGGCCTTGGGCTTTTCAGTCAACTCTTGACAAGTCCAAAGTTACCATTAATTATATTTAATACCACTATATAAATATAATTGCACTCTAGGTCTTATTAATAAATTATATTCCAAGACTTTATTTTACGCACAACTCCTTCATAAAATATTCGTAGTAACACAAAGTCATGAATGTAGACTGCCACTTTGTAAATTACTACATCTTATCCTTGAGTACCCGGTTTAATCCTTTAAAGTTATTCATCATATATTTATGAAATCCAATTTCATAAATATATACTTTAGTAATTTCTTACCAAAGTGGTTAGGCCTAACTCTCTGAATAACCAAATTCATTAAACTTATCTCAATGGAATATTTTGTATCTCCATTAAGAGACTATGAATTCCATCTTGAGAATATATGTTCCATCAACACTAAATGTGGTTGCCCAACATACTGAGGTTTTGACCGTTACTTTAGATCTCACTCTTGATATATCAAAGCAACCTACATCTCATGATCAAGTCCATTATTCTTTCAGGATTAAGAGTTCATGCAAATAGAAGTCGTGAGATTTATTATTCATTTGACAGTCGTTGAGAGAATAATAAATCTCACAACGGTCCAGTTCAATATGTTTTAACTCTTAAAACATATCAACATATCAACTAGAAGTCATCACTTCCATGATCAAGACAAATCATCTTAGTTGATACGTTATAGTCTTCGTAGATGAAATGCCCAATTTCATCACCGACTACGAACTACAAATTCTGAGTTTACAAAAAACTTGTGATTTATATCTTTTGTGACTTTTCACATAAATCACATACTATGCATCTCATGGACTATATGATAATGTCCAAATATTCATGTTACCATTATTTTAAATAAGAAATAAATAACTTTATTAAACACAACATTAAGTCATACATAATGTCATACATAGTATCATACAATAGGATTTAAGGGCACATATCCTAACAAAAACACCCGTTGCTCAACCTTTGCTAAAGGTTTGAGATTCCTTAACATGATAATGACATTATTTCTCCATCCATTGTCTCACTATAATTCTATCACAGAGCCTCGTGCTTGATTTTTGTTATCCCTCTTAGAGCATATTTCTATTGACTTCCCTTTTCACTTTATTCTATCATTTATAAATGTCTATAGGGATACGGCGATCCGTGATAAGCTCATTTTTCTTTCGGCTATCACACGGATCATTCACCATTTTTTTTATCTCCTATCCTGATTCGGACCACTTCTTGGTTATGTGTGCCATAGACGCTACTAACGTTCAATGGAGTGAGGTGCATCTTCGACCGAGGTGGACATAGACTGGGACGATGACTCCTTTGGCTTCTTCAGCTCCATCCATATCCGCTCCTTCCTCTTTTACAGGTATTGTAACTCTTGATGCGATCATGACACAGCTTCAGAGGATGGATGCTCGCCTTGACAATCTTAGTGATGAGTTGTGTCAGGTGAACACCCGTGTTAGTCGTATTGCATGACGACAGACTTGCCTTGGTGGCTTCGTCGAGTCTCCCTCTTCTTCTCTAGAGGCATCTAAGGACGAGGATGATAATGATGACTCTGATGATGATGATGATGATGCTGAGGATGAGGATGCTAGCTCTTCCAGTGCTAATGAGATGACTGCTTGAGTTACTTACCCTTTGTCCTTCATGACAAAAAAAGGGAGTAGTTTTGGAATGAGAGTAGTCGTGTATTTAGGTGGAGAGTTAGCATAGGAGATTTTTGTTAGGAGGAGTGTCTATACTTTGAGGGATGTAGTGAGGACTTATGTATCTTTTCTTTTCTTTATCTTTTAGATACTTAGTTCATATACCTTTGGTCTTGTGATCGCTTTGTGATAGCAAACCTTTTACTTATTGTTGATATATATATATATATATATACTGAGGTTGTTACTACATTTTTACCTATCTTTTCATGTGTTGTTTATTTTTTTTCTTTATGCACATGTTTCTTATTATTTGTATGCAATCTTTTTATTTCTGTTTCACACTTAGATGCTGTGATGAGTATTGTTTAAAGTATTTCAAAAATACAGGTTGTCAAAGTCTTCCTTGCCATGAACTATCCTCCTGCAAAGTTTTTCAAAAGTTTGTATTATGATAGATTTTATTGCATTCAACAAGTGAGTATGAGTTGAGTGATTTATGACTTCTCTCATATATTCATTTGTTTGTTGTGGTTTGTCACGGATTATTAAAAGAAGAGATTATTAGGACATATATGATTTATGTTAGGAACATATGTCAATTTAGAATTGGCTAATCCTTTGACAAAACACACTTTACTTGTAATTGGATAGAATTATGATGTGTTTAATACTTCAAGGAACAAGGTTTCAAATTCAAGTGTTAAAGTCATGCAAGTCTGTCCAAGAATTAAGTGTTGAGGTGCTGGATTTTAAAATTCGACAGCTAGCTCGATAGCTAGTATCTATCGAGGTTTAAAAAATTGTTTTAGCTCGAAGCTCGACATCTGCTCGATAGATATGCTATCTATTGAGATTTATGGAAAATAGATTTTCAATTCTAATTTTCATCCAATCCAAGAATAGATGTTTGAGTTTTTTTTTTTTCTCATAACGCTAAACAGATATAAGGATTATTTTAAGGGTTTTAAAGAGGTGGCACAGTTGCACAAGGGTGAAGCAAAATTGTGTTCATGCAAATTGTGACCGGAAACCTAATTTGCCCTAGTTTATCTTTATCTTGAAGAAGCTACAACATTTGTACGCCGTTGGGTTTTGTGACCAAGAAACTTCGTGATCTTCATCGTGTTGATGAACTGAAGAACTTTGCAGTCAACATATTTCTCAAGTTGGTGATTAACTCGCGTACTGGGATCCACACAACTATTGGTTAGTCACAAACTGGGAGCCATGCATTAAAAGGAGAGATTGTCACTATAGAACAAGTCCAATTGAGTATTGAGGTAAGAATTCAACTGTAGGTTAGTATAATGTACTAGGATTCTTTTACTTGTAACTACTTGTTGTGATAATAGTGAATTCTCGGGAGTGGTGACCTTAAAATCATTTGGTGGGATTTTTGCTTTGAAGGTTTTTTTCCATTTGTAAACAAATTACCGTGCCAACTTTATTTTTCACTGCATTTTATTTTAATTGGTGATTTGTTCGTGTTGCCACACATATTGTATGTTAATCTAATTAATTAATCAACTTGGCTAATTAATTGGTTAATTCATCATAAGGGGTCAATACATTTTTGGCCTATCATAAATAATGGGGATTAACAAAAAAAAAAAAAAAAAAACTAATATTTGATAGGAGATTAAGACTAAAAAGATATGAATATACATATATAGGGCGCAGAGAAGGTTGGATAGTTTGAGCTGATTAAGTGGGTTATTGCATGGACCTGCTCGGATTAATTAAATATTAGATTCTACTAACGGCATGTAAGTTAGTTAGGGCAACACTAATTCTCTAAACAATTATAAAGACCCAATCAAACATGTCGATGCAAAATATGGGTTATTACAAATGGTGCCGACTTCCTTTGGCTTGTATTTGTATGTTATGTTTGGTTTATTCGTGTGTGTGTGTGTGGATCTTTAGTCGGTATTTTTGTACACACTGAAACGAAGACTGAAGAGTTAATAGTAGATTAGCTTCAAGACAAGCGCAAGATCGTATTTAATCAAAGTAAGACTGGTACTTGACTTAGTTTCTCCTGTCATAGCCAATTAGTCATGGATTTTGTTCATCCTCAGCAATTTGTTTTCTTACTAATTCTGCTACCAATTTCTTCTATTGCTCAAAATAATGGTATTATTATCATTGGAACCTCCCTCATAGCAACTGACAATAGCACTTTATCATGCCCATCTCCTTCTGATTATTTTGCCATGGGATTTCTCCCACTCAACAACGAGAAGGATCCCTTCCTGCTTTGCATATGGTTTGCCAAAATACAAGATAAAACCATAGTTTGGCATGCTAGCTAGAGTTGATAACCCTGCCCAGGGGATCAAAAGTAGAGCTAAAAACTGACCGTAGGCTAGTAGTTACTGGCCCTCAAGGGGATGATGAGTATTGGGTATCTAATGGCATTGTTGGTAGTGTAGCCAATGGTTTTATGAGTGACACAGTCAACTTTGTTCTTCAAGATAGAAACTTTAATAAGCTATGGGAGAGCTTCGACAATCTCACTGATAAATTGTTGCCAACAAAAATTATGGAAAGGGGAGAGCTACTTTCTTCTCGACAATCAGAGACAAACTTTTCCAAAGGAAGGTTCCAGCTACAGTTGCGTGATGATAGGGAACTTGTGCTCAATACAATAAACTTGCCTGCATATATAGATTGGCCATCCTCAGACTACGATTTTCTAAGACCTTATATTGAGGATAAATGCAAACAGTCTTGCATGAAAGATGGAAGATTGTATGTGTGCTGTTTCCGTTTTCAGAAGTGATAATAGCTGTTCGAAGAAGAGGCAACTTCTCTCAAATGGGAGAGTGCTCAGCAGTATGCATAATGTGAAGGCTTTTATTAAAATCAGATACAAAAATTCCACCACATTTCTGGATCAAACAAGGAAGAATCAGGACAACTTGATCCTCATGGGGTTAGTGATTCTCAGTGGCTCTGTGTTTGTCAACATTATATTAATTGCTGCAATTTTTATGGCGTTTTTCTTGATTTACCAAAAAAATTTCAGAAGTGCCATAAGAAATTGTAACGCTGTGGATATAAATATCCGATGTTTTACTTACAAAAAATTTGTACAAGCTACAAATGGGTTCAAGGAAGAATTGGGAAAGGGAGCTTTCGGAGTTGTTTACAAAGGAGCAATGCAAATGGGCTCTAGTGTCCCTTTGGCAGTCAAAAAGTTACATAGTTCTTTTAAAGATTATGAGAGAGAGTTCAAGAATGAAGCAAATGTGATTGGTCAAACACATCACAAAAATCTGGTTCGACGGCTTGGAATATGTGATGAGAAGCCATAACAATTACTGGTATATGAGTTCTTGAGCAATGGGACATTGGCAAGTTTTCTTTTTGCAGACTCAAAACCTAGTTGGAATCAAAGAATCAATATTGCTGTTGGGATTGTGAGAGGAATGTTGTATTTACATGAAGAGTGCAACACCCAAATTATCCATTGCAATATAAAGCCTCAGAACATACTTCTTGACGACTATTACAATACTCGAATTGCTGACTTTAGATTGTCAAAGCTTTTGATGATGAACCAAAGCAAAACTCATATTAACATCAAAGTAACAAAAGGGTATGTTGCACTTGAATGGGCTAGGAACATGCCCATCACTATCAAAGTGGATGTTTATAGCTATGATGTCATGCTACTTGGGATAGTTTGCTGCCGAAGAAGTGTTGATATGGAAACAGAGGAGGATGATAAACCAATTTTAACTAATTGGGCTTATGAGTGCTATATGAATTGAACATTAGATTCTCTGGTTGAATATGATGAGGGGGCCTTGGTTGACAAAGAGAAGTTGAAGAGGTTTGTGATGATTGCCATTTGATGTATTCAAGAAGAACCAACTCTTAGACCTACAATGAGGAAAATTGCACTAATGCTTGAGGGTGTTATTGAAGTGTTTGTTCCACCTAGCCCATATCCTTTTAACCTTCTTGAGCTTCTGGAGTCATACGCCGGAGGGTCTACGCGTTAAGTGGCTGTCAAACCTTGGCCTCCAACTCCCCTCCATGACCATACTTCCCCTTCCGAACAAGCAGATAAGAAGAGGAAGTGGGATAAAAAGGGTAAGGAAGTGTCTGAAGAGGGCGAAGTTGTTCCCTCCAAAGAGCTCAAACCCTAAAAAGGGGCAAAAGTCGCCAAAGAGGCATAAAGAAAGACCTTGGCTGAGGGTACATGCGTGGAGATGGTATCTGAGAGTCACCTAGGGTTCCAATCTGGAACCTCCCTCTCGAGCTAGATGGAGCTCCACTTCCAATGGACTCTTCCATTAGGGACTTCTAGAAAGTCAAAGCTAACTACGAAGCCAACGCATTGGAACAACCTCTGCTTCTGCCTCAAGATATGTTCTAGTACCACGTGCATGCACATTTTTTTATTTGTTGTTGTTGTTGTTGTTGTATATATATATATATTTTTATTTTTATTTGAGGAATTCACTTTGCTGCTTTCTCCTAAGCTATCCAAATAACAAACATTTCTAAGGAGTGGGTGGATGATGCCCATGCCCAGTTGAAGGAGGAAGAGGAGCGCCGAATAGTTGCTATCAAGACGCTGGCTGTGGAAAAAAATAAAAGAAGATCAAAGACCTTGGCACAAAGTTGATTGAGGGAGATAAGGAGTGAAAACACACTGAATCCGCCTTAGTTGGTGCTGAGAAACAGGTCGAGGATCAACATCTGCAGCTTCGCAAGGCTGAGGAGCAACTGGCCATTGCTTGCAAACAAACCGAGGCTTAGAAAAAAGAGCTAGAGAAGAAGGAGGAAGCTATCACCCAGGCTGAACAGTCTGGCTACGACACTGGGGTGAATGAAATAGAGGACAATCTTAGGGCCCAAGTTACAGGAGTCTGCTGAAGCTATTGCTTGCAAGTGTGGATTGAGGGGTTGAATCTGAGGAAGGTGAAGAATGTTTTCTACCCTTCAGCGCTGCGAATAGTAGCTCTTCCAACCTCCCAAGTGTGAGAGACCACGCCCTCGGCCTGTTTTAATGGAGTGTTGGGCCAAACCCATGTGAATGGGTGTAGTTGTGTTATTGCCTCTCAAATGGAGGTTCGACTAGTTATATTTTCCCTTTAGATTAAGGGTTTTACAATGGAGTCGCCACTTATTTAATTATTAGAAAATAAGAAAACTAAAATTGAAAAATTCCGCATTTTATTAATTTTCAATTGAATTTACATTGGTCATAGGAAAATTACATGGCTTTGGTCCTAGATACAATCTAAGATAAAGTACATAGCTTTGTTTCCTATTTACAATTTAAAAATTAAAAATTATATGGACAAGTATTTGACTTACTAACCCTTAATCTAAGTTCGGAGGCTATGTTACAAGGCAGGAAGGTGTTAGGCACCCATCTTGCTCGGTGAAACCGATCTTCTAGACTATGGTGGCCAACATTCATATCATATCATCCAATATATCAATCAATTTACTTGATAAATTTAATGTGTGTGCATGTGATAAACTCTAATTCAATTTATTAAGCATTGTATTTGGATTAAAAAATGAATTCTAGTGAATGTGTGTGTATGGTGATATCTTAGATTCAAGGATTTGAAAGAATTATGAAACAAACATGTTTTATTTATTTATTTATTTATATTTTTGATGTGGATTTAAGATCAAAACTAGTGCTTATGCATGAATATGTGATGAACAACAAGAACATATGAAGAACACATAAGAACATTCAAATATATTCAAGAGAATTTAAATAATTACTATCATGCTTTAATCCTAAATTCTAATCATGGCAGTACAAAAAACAAGTTAGGAAAAGAGATTATACCTTCATGCAAGATCCATATGGTGGATGAGGAGACTCTTGAAGGAGGTCCTATTGGTGGAGGAAAAGAAGAGTTGGGCGAGGAAGAGTGGGTCTCACTCAATATCTTGAGTCTCAAGAAGACCAAGATATGACAAGACTACTTAATTTCTTAGAACTTAAGAGAGGAGAAGAGAGGGGGGTTTTTGTGTCTTGGAATGAAGGAGAGGGGGGTTTATATAGTAGTGGTAGAGGAAATATGAATGGAAGGCCATTAACGAGGGTTGACAAAGAATCATGAACCTAGACCTCATTTTAGCTTTTAGGGAAATCTGGTGCATTAAATGGAAATATTGGTGGGAGTGAGGAGCAAGCCAAAATTTAGTTTTCCCGTAACTGCTGTAACAGCCTGTAGAGCAAATTTCGAAAAATCATATCTAACTCAATTCTGATCGGAATTATCTCGTTCTTATGCTCAAATTGAAGCCCCAAATGTCTAGTTTCTGGGAAAATTAATCTCATTTACAGATTCAAAATATTCTGAGAGATATCAATGAAATAGTGAGCAGAGGTCATTTGTTAGAAAAATGGTTTCAGCACAATTAATATTAATAGGTCCCAAATTAGTTTCCAATAAACATTAATAGGCTCCAATCACTCCCATTTCAGACCTAATTAGTTCCAAATTTACCCTAATTAAAAGATAATTGTACAAATTATTTATTGAATAATTAATGTTTAACTATCTAATTAATTAGGTATATGCATTCTTATCATAAAATGTAGTCCTAACCAATCAAATTATGACACATCATTAATTTCAAATTGATTATAATTATAACCAATTGGAATCAATTGTTCATAATCACATAAAGTCGGACTCAATTTGTGATAGTGCATCCTGGCCATTAAAACTTGATTTGATGATAACTTTCAATTTGATGGTCTGATTAGGGCTTATAACCAATCGATTTGATCGTTACAACATCAAGATCATTTTGGTGAAATGAGATTAAGGATCTAATGACCAAAATCAAGATGCATATTTTCAAGGTGAAATTACCCTTTTACCCTCCAAGTGAGGTTAAATGCGGGTTGCAAAATGAGGTGTCAACACCAAGCAACTACTGCCCCCAAGGTTCCCCCAACTATTCAGCCTATTGGCAAGACCCCTTCCACTACCTTGTCTACAGCCAAAGCTCCTGCAGTTATTCAACCTACTAGCGTGGGCACCATAAAAGCAATTACTGAACCCACACAGGCATCAAGAGAGAAAGAGGTTTCCCAGGGAAAGAAGGCTGCAACCAAAGCCCCCTCGGGACCTCCAACAACACCAAAAGAGAAAGGGGCTTTCCAAGGAAAAGAAACCGAGAAATCAGAGCCACAACCAACAACCAAGGCTAATCCTTCTCCATCCACAAGCAACTAGGACCCTACTGTTCCTCAGCATCTTTGTTAACCTAGTACTTTTGTGAACCTTACCCCTTTTTTTTTTTTTTTTTTTTTTTGTTTCCAAAAAGAAATGTCACAAAGTGTAATGAAATCCCCTTGTTTTTGCAAGGAAAGGTTCCATGATTTAATGAAAAGTCATGGTTCTTTCAAAATGTGCAGTACTACTGTGATTCTTCTAAAGCATAATACACATTGCAATTAATTTTACCTTAATCATAGCTACGATTGAATTTATAAGGATGGATTGTAAATGCCTAAAGATTATCAATTGGCACAAAACTGCTCCTGTATATTGACAAATAACCAAGCAACAAAGCAAAGGAAATTCTTGATAAAATACTTATGTACCTTAGACTTAATCAAATGTGTGATGTTAATGCACTCGAGATGTGCAATCCGAGGCTCTGTCTAATACTTAGGGGAGCAAAAATTATTAATTTACCCAAGGTATATAGTCCGAGGAACCAGGCATGACTGATGTTTTGCGTAGTACTTAAACAAATAAAAAGTATTAATTTACCCAAGATACATGGTCCAATGAACCAGAAATGACTAAGGTTCTGTTTAATACTTAAACAAATAAAAAGCATTAATTTACCCAAGGTGTATGGTCCAAGAAACCATGCATGACCAAGGTTCTATTTAATACTTAAACAAATAAAAAACATTAATTTATCCAAGGTATGAGGTCCGAGGAACCAAGCATGACCAAGATTCTGTTTAGTACTTAGACAAATGAAAAGCATTAATTTACCCAAGATATGTGGTCTGAGGAAGCAAGCATGACCGAGGTTCCGTTTAATACTTAAATAAATAAAATTGAGGAATGTAACCATCAAAATAAAAGATGGCAAGACTGCCTTTTATTAATAATAGTATCTTCAAAGATTATTTACATTCCATGGACGTGGCATAACATTTCCATCTAAATCTTCTAGAAAATAAGCTCCTATGGGCTGGACTCCTACTCCTTTGTCTATGATAATGCCTGTCCTTATAAGAAAAAGGTTCACTAGGAGGAGTTCTTGACCTGGGCCTGTAACTGTCATCTTCTCCTGACTCGGACCCTAAGTGACAGGCCACAAACGCGTTGACCCCTTATGATAAATTACGTTGATTAATTAGCCAAGTTATTAATTAATCAATTTAACATGCAATATCACGTGGCAGCACAAACAAATCTAAGTTATGCTCACTAGGAGGTTTTGTCTGTCAGATCACAAATTGCAGTTCTGATTTGTGACCTTGTGATCTCTACTTTACGGCTACGAATACGGCAAAAACTGTCATCTTTTCCTGACTCAGACCCTAAGCTTGAAGGAGACGCCATTCTATGTTTATGACGTAACTTCTAGCACAGATGATCTATTTCCAATCGGAGGATCCTAGTATCCTCCCCATGCGACAAATGACTCCCAGTTTTAGAGTGACTTCTACTAGTATGAGTGGCATGGGCACTAACCTCACTGTCCCTCCTCCGTTCTAAATTAAAAAAAGTGGTCCTGATGCTAAGATCCCATAGACTCCTCTCGATGTGGTCTTGAACCCACCATGACTGAACAAGACTACAAGTGATTTCTTGTATTCCCACAGACGGTGTCAATTGTAGTGACTTGATTTGGACCTTCAGCCTAAATGGATTGGATGATGGCCTAACAAGTCCACAACAATATATTTGTTAGAGAATGGGTTTTACAGGTAAAAACTTGGTGAATCAAGTTTATGCACAGTGAACAGTATTTAATATTGAACTTATAGTCTTAAGTTCAAGGCCTTCAGGCTATACAGGTTTGAACATAATCTGGTCTAAATTTAATTTGCATTGTCAATTTTCAGCCCAAGCCCATTATAAGCCCAAGAAATTCAAACCCTAACTTTGGGTCCGGGTTTATTTATATTAATACACACTTAGGGTATGTTTGAGATCTGCTTATTTTGCTGAAATGTTTGGGCCACTATAAAAAAATTTGCAACCAAGAAGAGTTGGTCTAGTCGTACAGATGAAAAACATTTAAAAAAACATATCCAAATATATAACTAAATAAGATTTTAGGAAAAAATAAGTCGAACAACCATGTGTACTCCATCCTTATAAACCCATGCGACAAATGACTCCCAGAAAGATTAGTAAACACAATTTGGCAGCCTAAGAAAATGGCCTATTTGTTCACAAGAAAAACACTCCTCGAGAAAGAAAGTCCGAGTTAGAGATGTTCTTGTATTTGTTCAAGCTTTTCCTCAATACAAAAAGTTCTTTCTATCTTTCTTAGATTACATGCCACTTGTTTCATGGAGGCCATCCCTTTATATAGCCTTCTTCTTTTCTTTTCATCCCAGTTTTTCACTTGTTGATTGTGTAGATGATCTCTTGGATGTTTGTTCCATCAGAGTTCTCTTGGAAACTTTTGTGTAGCTCTAAGACTAAATATCCTTGTTCAGATGTCATTTTCACATAAATGCGGCTAGGTGATTAGGTGTAGAGCATTTAATGTGGTGGTAGCAACCTTGTTCTCAAATATTTCTTAGTTCACTGTTAATTCATTTCTCTGAAACTTATCCGCAAGAGCATGATTTCCCTTTACACTATATTTTCTAGGCACCTGGGTGCCAGCCTTCGACGATATTTCCTGAGGATGTTTGACTCCTCGGGAGAATCCATTTGCTCATTGTTACTTGTCCTTGTCCTCGGCCCGTTAACCCCCATGCTTATCTTATTCTTTGATCATCCATGGGTTCCTTGGCATCCTTGGGCATGGCCTGCGGCCCAATACTCCTACTCAGTTCTTTTATCCTCACAACAACCATAATAATAATAATAAAAAAGATTATTATTCATTTTTCTTGCAATCGGGACGATTCATAAAAACATTTGCAACCAGGAAGAGTTGGTCTAAGTCGTATATAATTTTTTGCAACCAGATATAGAACATTCAAGAAAGTTCAAGAAAATTTGAGAAATAGAGAGAAAATTCTGAATGAAGAAAGAAAGTTCTCATTACTCTTCTTTATCAAAATACAAAAAATTGACTAAGTTACACATATCAATCTCTGTTTATACTAGAAGCTACAGATTAGAAAGAAGAAGAAAAACGTGGGAAAACTCTAACAAATTCTAAAAGAATTTCCTAAATTTGCTCCTACAATAAGAATATGACGCGTGTCCCTTTACTTGTAACTAACTAATTGATCACTTATTCTCATGTGCAACTCACATGCTTCTATTCAACTCTCAGTAGTGCAGCAAGTAATTTCGTCAGCCACGCCTTAAGCTTCTTTTGGTTCATACTTTGATTACCTTGCTTTGTTTGTGCATTACTCTTCTTCAATCCAGACTCGCATCTTTCCTTCATCTCTTCTTTACCCTTCTTCAATTCAACTACACCCTTAGTCTTCTTCTTAACAGCCCCTTTCAAGACCAAAGCCACTTCTGATGTAGAAACAATTTCTGCGTCTTGCAATGACTGTGGATAAGTAATGTTGGTACTAAAAATGTTGATCAAGCCTAGCCTTCTTATTAAGTCCAGAAAGTTAGGTAAGCCAAGTGCTTTCATGAAAACATCAGCCAATTGCAAATGAGTCCTTACATGAAAGGTTTTAATCATGCATGCCTGTATCCTTTCTCTAATCAAGTGACAACCCATTTCAATGTGTTTTGTCCTTTCATGATACACAGGGTTTGCAGCTATGTGTAGAACTGCCTTGTTGTCACAATGGAGTAGTGCCGCCCTTGAATGTTCAATTCTAAAATCTTTAAGTAAGTAAAAAAGCCAAGTAATTTCATAGCAAGTTGAAGCCATTAATCTATATTCAGCCTCAACTGAAGATCTGGATACAACACTTTGTTTTTTTTTTTTCTTTTATCTCCAAGAAGTCAAATTTTTTCCAAGGAAGACATAATACCCCGTTAATGACCTTCTAGTATCAGGGTAGCCAGCCTAATCTGCATCACAGAATGCTTTCAATTGAAAATCTGACTTGGCTGAGAAAAACAACCCTTGCCCTGGAGTGCCTTTAATGTATTGCAAAATCCTGAGTGCTGCCACCATATAAGGCTATCTAGGCTTGTTCAAGAACTGACTGAGTCTGTTTACTGCATAACAGATGTCAGGTCTTGTCAAGGCTAAGTACATCAGCCTCCCTATCAACCTTCTGTATTGTGAAGGATCATCAATTAACTCACTCTCATCCTTAGACAATCTGAGATGCTATTCCATAGGAGTTCTCATAGGCTTGCAACCTAACATTCCTAAATTTGACAGCACTTCAAGTGCATACTTCCTTTGGTTAAGAGTAATTCCCTTTTCATTCCTAGCTACTTATAAGCCTAAGAAATACTTCAAGGCTCCCAAGTCTTTTATCCCAAACTTAGTATCCAAAAGCTTCTTCAAATCTGCCACACACTGTGAATCATTTCCAATGATCAAAATGTCATCAACATAAACTAAAAGGGCTGTGAAACAAGAACCCTTTGAACGAAAAAAGAGAGCATAATCAGACTTGGATTGAACAAAGCCTAATTTTGTAATTGTTGTTGACAATTTAACATGCCACTACCTGCTTGCTTGCTTTAACCTATAAATGGACTTTCTTAACCTACATACAAGTGGTTTAGCATTAGTAGAATTGCCCCCCTTGCTGTGAAATCCTTGAGGTAAAGACATATATACCTTTTCATCCAAATCACCATGGAGGAAGACATTATTTACATCTAATTGATGTAAAGGCCAACCCTCGACAACTGCAATGCTCAACAACACTCTAACTGAGACTAATTTTGCAACTGGTGAAAAAGTCTCAGAATAGTCTAGCCCCTCCTGTTGAATGTAGCCTTTAGCCATCAATTTGGCTTTATACATTTTCACTGAACCATCAGGATTATATTTAATCCTATAAACCCTCTTGCATCCAATAGGAGTTTTCCCATGAGGCAAAGGAACAACATCCTAAGTATGGTTGAGCTCTAAGGCAGATATCTCCTTATTTATTGCTTCTTGCCAAGCCTTTGAAAGCACAGCATGATGGTAAAACTCAGGTTCAACTTTAGAACTCACATCAAGAGCAAAAGCTTGATAGGAAGAGCTGACATTAGCATAAGAAAGTTGCTGGGCAATATCATAAGGAGTACCTACAGGTGGTTTAGTAGGATGCAAAGAAGAAGAATAGTCTTGCAAATAAAGAGGCACCTTATGGACCCTAGTGGACTTTCTAAGTGGAAGTGAAGGAGCAAGAGCAGGTGGAGGAGATGGAACAATGGAAGTATCAAGGTTAGGAGAGAAGGAAGCATTATCATGAACAGAACCATCTAAAGGAACACAGTTTGCAGTAGCATTAGGAGCTGCTGCAGAAGCACCAATATTAGTAGACAAATGCTCATTAGAAATATGAGGTGAGGGACTAGTATTTAAAGGAACAAATGAGAGGAAAGAAGAATCAGTAACAAGAGAAGGAACAACAGTTGGCAAAGAACTAGAATCAAAGAAATCAAAAGAGGGAGGAAGGACTTGAGATTGAAAAGGAAAGTAGGACTCATAAAAGTGCACATCTCTTGATATGAATATTGAATGTGTAGCAAGATCTATTACTTTATAACCTTTAATCCCAAAAGGATATCCAAGAAACCCACATTTAATAGCTTTAGGTAAAAATTTATGTCTATTGTGTGCAAGTGTAGATGCATAGCAAAGATAGCCAAACCCTCTAAGGTGAGAAAAGGAAGGTAAGTTGCCAAAAAGAACATCATATGGTGTTTTGTTTGCAAGGGTAGAATTGGGCAATCTGTTAATAAGATAAATAACTGTGAGCACATAATTACCCCAGAAAGCCAAAGGAACATTTGATTGAAATTTAAGTGCTCTAACCACATTTAAAATGTGTTGATGCTTCTTCTCCACAATGGAATTTTGTTGAGGAGTGTCAACACAACTCAAGTGGTGGATTATACCATTGGATTTAAAAAAATCTCTAAGCAGAAACTTAGTACCATTATCTGTCCTAATGCACTTTATTTTCTTATTAAACTGTGTTTCAACATAAGCATAAAACTGTGGTAATAGGACCTGAGTTTCTGGTTTAGCTTTCATCAAATATATCCAAGTATATCTAGAGAAATCATCAACAATGGTAAGAAAATACTTGTAACCATCAATTGTAGGAGTAGAAAAAGGACCCCACAAATCACAATGCACTAAATCAAAAGGTAAATCAGAAACATGAGTACTTGAAGAGGAAGGTAATCTCTTTTGCTTTGCTATTGGACAAATCTTATGATAAGCAGTCTTATTGCACTGTACAAGAGGCACAATCTTATTTACAAGCTCAAGTTTACCACTTGAAGGGTAGCCTAGTCTAAAATGCCAAAGATCAGATTGTGTTGAAACTGAATGACAGGAAGTGGGAACTAGTGTAGAGGCTGGAATAGAAGACAAATCCTTGTACTTGTCATCCAGCAGGTTGGAATAGAAGACAATCTTTATTGACACGATGAGAGTTCAAGTTTTCCATCAGATAATTGACAATAAAGACTTTTTAATTTAAAAACAAATATAAAAGTATAGTGACTAAAATAAAACCTTTTAAAGGATAAAAATCATGGGGGTAATTAATTGGATAAAGGTTTTGAGAATCAAATATACAATTTAACCTTCACAATATAGTACGTTATAGAAAACATGTGTCAAAATTTTATATATATAGCCATGCCCCCACAAACACCAAGCAACAACTTGTTGGTCTGTGAACTAGCTTCTGATTTATAATTCAAAAATTGTCACTTAGCTCCACATGTGGAGTAAATAGTACTGAAACAGTGACAACAAGAGCACTAGGACACCATGATTCAATGATTCATAAGCATCCATCGCCTTCACGAAAATAGTGTTTTCATTACCTCCAGATACGGCTTGACTACACTTTTTCTAAAGCAAAAGGAAAAGACGAAAACTTAGTTGGCAGAACGACATATAAGGGCAAAGCAAACGCCACCTAAATAAGGCACACAGGAATAACACAGGATTCTGTACCTGAAATCCTGAACAGCGTCAAAGCTAGCCGACTCGTAATAGCTTTTGAGAAATTTTTAGGTCTGTACATACGAGAGACACACTTTGCATGGATTTTTCACATCTCCAATATAATTGGGCCCTGTTCATACAGACAAACAGTTTTGCCACCATAGTACACAGTCTATCTTCAATTCGTCATTCACTTGTCATGGTAGACTCATTTGAGTATCGATACTCACATACTCATTATTACACTTACCACACACAAAATTTTACAATTTTAATTGAAAATGTGTTTTACAATAATGATTTCAAAAAGACAATATATAAGGAGTGTGCAAAAAGATTTTCCGCATTCACACTATAGCTTGCTGCAAATTGTCCAAAGCCCCAAAGATGACATTTGTGAGTCCATTTGTTTTTGGATTTATGAGTGGAAGGCCACAGCTATAGAGTGTACATGATTTTTCATTTTCATTTTTTCTATAACGGTTAAAAATAGGCCTCAATCCACCCCCCCCCCCCCCCCCCTCTTCCAATTGACCAATGGATGATAATGACTTTTAAAAACAATTTTGAAAGTATAAAATTTAGAATAAAACATACAAACGTTTTTAAATTAAAGGATAAAAGGTTGAGGAATAAATATAAAAATTTAACATTTTATATTTTATTTCCTCTTAACTATATTCCGTCGTTTCTCACCAAAAAAAAAAAAAAAAAAACCTATATTTTATCAATGATTTCATGAGTTATGAAGAGGTAATGACCTCCTAATCTTATGCATCAATTCACCTTACGATTGGATTACACATATTTAATTAGTTGGTTGGTTTGGTATAAATTATTTGGGTAAACTATGTATTTAGTCCATATCTTTTACACTATGTTTCAATTTAGTTCGTAACTTTTTAATTGTGTCAATTTGATCCCTAACTTTTCAGTATCATGTCAATTTAGTCCCTACCGTTATTTTTTGAACGAAAATTGCTGACGTGACTAACAACCAAAATAAAAAATTAGTTTCCGTTGTGTGGCAATAAACTGATTTTTTATTTTGTCTGTTTGTTATGTTAGCAATTTCCATCTAAGAGATAACGACAGAGACTAAATTGACACAACACTGAAAGGTTATAGATCAAATTGACACAATCGAAATGCTAGGAAATAAATTAAAATATGGTATAAAGAATATAGAACAAATGTGTAGTTTAGATAAAAAATAAACTAATTGAAAGGTTATTGACTTAGTTTATTTAAGAAATAAATTAATAAGATAAACAAATAAACTATATAAGTTAGGGGAAAAAAAAAACCAAACAAGAATGTGTACACAATTAATCACTAATGCGTTAAAATGAGATATTCTAAAAGGTTCATGACGAGGGCCATTGCTTTACAGAATTCCCTCTCATCTTTTGTCTTGACTTCTTGTTCACCAAACCGCATATAGAAAAAAGAAAGCTTTTAGCTCTGAGAAATGATATGTTTAGAACATTTTTATAGCATTTTTACAAAAAATTTTAAGTAGCAAGTTGTTGCAAGTTGTTACAAGTTGTTATTGATGAGGCAAAAAAGTGATTTCAGCGATAAGTTTAAATTAGAATTGATAACAATTAATCACTTATAATTTGTTATGAAAATATCGTGAACGTAACACTTCTGATCTTTAGCTAGAGGGTAAAAAAAAATCTCCACCCCATCTTTCAATCTTGGTAAGTTTTTCTTCACTAGTATTGCTTTTCTCTCTAGGACTCCGGTATATTGGACAGGACAAAATGTAACCACATGCTCAATTTAGACATGTGTTTACATTAATTATTCATGTCCCAATTCATTGGAACACTGGACTTAAACTGTATCTGAGTTTGAAGTGGCTTCTTCATCACACCCATAACATGGTCTTTGCATAAATAGTGCAGCAGGTATACGATTGCAGTCATCTCCTTGTCTTGGACCACTCCTTAGTCCTTATGGTCTCTTTAGGATTTTAGTTCAAGTAGAAATTATTGACACAATTAAAAAAGACTTCCTTTTACTACACTTTTTCCCATTCTCCTTTAAAATCCATTTTTCCCCTAAAATTATGATAGAAAGAAGTAATATTTATATGTTTTTCTTATTTTTTAATAAGAAAATTTTATTTTGTTTAAAAACTTGAATCACGTGCTCCAAGGCATAGTGTAGGATAAGGTTCTTATAGTTCTTGTTATGATTTTCTGTAAATCCCTGTTGAAACTGTTCGATTAACTTTTATTGCATTAAATTAACTAATAGGTTGCTCCGCACTAATATAGTTTTTATACACAACCCTATTTACCATCGAAAACATTTTTTTAAAATAAAAAATCTGTTGTTGTCGTTGTTTTTTTTTTTTTTTTTTGAAATGAGAAAGATTAAAAATTAAAGAGTAATTATTACGGAATAAATGCTATAAATTTAAAATTCTATTATATTTATATATAAATAAATTTAAAGAGATTACCTTAATTATTCCAAATCTAGATCTCGTTTGTTCAAGAAATATATATATGCTCTTTGGATATGATTTATATTCACTTGTTATATTTTCTGAAGAAAAAGTTTCAATTTTTATCATCCAAATTTAAAATGTTATAATTCCATCCTAAAAATTAATCTAAATCATAAGAAGACATTTATTTATATCAATGCAAATAGAAAGATACATGTTGAAATATACAAGCGTAAATGATGGATTTGGTGAAGTGATAAAGTCTTACATAATTATTGGTTTGGTAGGTATTACTGTTCTAACACGTAATGTACTATGGCGGTCATTCAAAATAGACAACCTGTGGTGTCCTGTAAAGTTAATCATCTCTGACAAATTTAAATCCCAACAAAACAATCTCTGGCGACGCTGAAGATAATAACAAACATGTTACGAATACTACGTCCTCCGTTAACGATGTTTTAATAATATTGTTTATGTTTTTAGAAAATATATGTGGGTAAAAAAAATATAACAATGTGTGTAATATTATTTAAAAATTAAAAATTATTATTTAGTGTGTGTATCAACCACCTCTTAAATATTAAATTATTGTATGTAACTTGTTAGAAACAGGTTATTTAGCTAAAATTGATTTTTTTTTTTTTTTACTGAAAGTACAGTAAATAAGATAGAAGTATTACAGTGAGACACGAATAGTATCAAAAGGTACAATAAAATTCGTGAACAATAGCAAAAATAAACTAAATAACAGCTAAAATAAGCTTAATAATACTAAAAATTTGGCTTTTAAGCTAACGCCAAATACCTGCGTAGTATATTATATATTAAAAAAAAAACATACGCGGTACAATGGCTTCCAATAGGTCAATAGAAAAAAAAAAAAAAAAAAAAAAAAAAAAAAAAAAAGGGTCTTCCAAGAAGAATAAGAGAAACTCAGCTAAAGCTTCATCAAAAGATATCAGCAACAATTTCTTACAAACTACTTCAATGGCTCTACCTTGACTCCTATTTGGCTACTTTAAAGTCTTCCACCCATGTTAATATCTTCGAAACCCATGATCTGCTTGAAACCTTGGATTCATACACCTTGGCCATGGGGGCTTGCATTCATTGCCATACACTGTTCTCCTATAATTCTCATTCTTCTTTCCCACAACTTTCCTATCATTGTCATCACTTGCACCAAGATAATTGCTACACTCCCATGAATTGATACCATTCTTATTCTCACCAACCCCACAATCTCCTACAATCATACCAGTCAAAGACTTGTTAAAAATAATATCACTATATGATACATCCCAACCAGTTGGCTTGATGGGTTGATCCAAAATTAATTGACAAGAATTGTCAACCACATTATTATTTTTCTCTTCCTTCGCAACTTCCAAGTCCAGAAAAAGTTGAGGATCAACCTTGGAGTCCCAATCAATATTATCGATATAAATATCTGGATTGGGCAAGGAAATATTGCATGGGAGGCCATTGATCTTAGCCCAATACCTACTCTTTGCACTGTGGAAGGCCTTCTCTCCTGCTGAATCGTTCCACTTCATCACCTTGTCAGATTCGGATATGTACTTTTTGGCCTCCAATAACCTACTCCATGGCATCGAACCCACCACAAAGCAAAACCTTTTTTCCCAAGAAGGCACACTATACTTTCTCTTCTGGGTTTGCATACAATATTTATTTGAAGCTCTCCAACTCCAAGATTCAAGACTTTGTTCTTGATTTTTTCTCCAACGTGACATGCTTTGATATCAAACAAGAACCAGACCAAAGAAAGAACTAATCCAAGGAACTAGAAGAAAGTATTCTATTTCTAGGAAATCAAACAAGAACCAGACTACAATAGAAAACTAATTGAAGAACAAAAAAGAAAGAAACTAATCCAAGGATTTTAGAGGTAACAAGAATCACTACTAGATTTTCTGTTGTTGTTAGGTCACAGGTCGTATTTATAATAAGGTAATAGTATATATTATAGTTACTTTTATGCCATTCTCTTTCCTCTCTTGACTCGGTTTCCTAGCTATTTCCTCTCTCACTCGGATTAATTCCGGAGTCTTTACGTTTCATAGGTCGTTCTTTTTTGTTTTTGTTTTTAAATAAAATTGAAAATTAAGAATATAAAACAAAAAGGTGAGCGATTCTAAATAGCAATTAAATATCACGTAGGTTTACATTCGCTGGCTTAAAATATATATCCTTCCCAAAAAAAAAAAAAAAAAAAAAAAAACCTTCAAATGATTACCATTCACATGCTTATATATTAATT
Source organism: Castanopsis chinensis (assembly GCA_032878915.1). Taxonomy (NCBI): domain Eukaryota; kingdom Viridiplantae; phylum Streptophyta; class Magnoliopsida; order Fagales; family Fagaceae; genus Castanopsis; species Castanopsis chinensis. The sequence goes on along the minus strand of JAVQMG010000125.1, from coordinate 16,192,876 downwards.
GTTCACTTTTAATCACCCTTACTTTATATGGAAGAGTTTACTACTTAACCAACAACAATTTTTATAGGTAAAACTTTTACATTTTTTGAGGCAAGCAATTAATAGATTAGTTTGTCTCTATTTATTTTGAAATAAAGAAAGGGAAATAATGCCCTAAGGGCATTCATTAGCATGACCCATAAAGAAATTATGTTTAGTCCCTTTAAGGATACTTAGATAGTGGGTTCAATGGACTTGAATAATATATTATAATTAAGATTGAAGGTCCCAAGTTTCATTCCACTATATTATTAGTGCATGAAAATTTCATGTTGACTCATTTATGTTGGGAAATTTAGACCCCGGTTGATAGAATTAACAAGTTGTAAACCCAAGTTGTTAATTAGATTTATTATGCATAAAACTTGTTAAAACAAACAAACAAACAAACATCAATATCATGTCAAAACTAAGTGCAGTGGAAAAATAAGTGAGATAAGATATGATGACCCAAGAAAACATATGAAACCAACCAGTTTCACAGTAAAAAACCTGGGGGGAAATCTTCCCAAAAAAGCAATTCACTATAGTAAAGAGAAGTTTCAGATCTAGTACAAAACCTTTGTCCCTAGACTCTACAATCCCCGTAAATGAACTCACTGCAGAAACCTTCTATTACTTCAGAACCTCTGAACTCTTCAATATATGAATGCCACCCTTTGATGCACGGATCCTAGTATGTGACTCACTCCTTTGCACGAATCCCAGTACGTGACTCACTCACCAACTTAAAGAAGAAGAATGTTGGCTGCAAAGTTCTTCACTTTATCAACAATGAAGATTAAGAAGCACTTGGTTATAAAACCCTAAGGCGCAAAGATGCAGTAGCTTCTTTCAGAGAGAATAAGGCTTCGGTCACATTTTTTATATGTTCTCCTTGTATTCTCTTATGTGACGGCCTTTAAAATAAGTCTTATATATGTCTAGGGTTGTGAGAAAAGAAACCCTACAAAAATACATAAACATGGGCCGAAAATCAGATCTGGAAATCTGAATTCCCGTAACCTCGATAGATACCTTGATTGATTGAGAAGCTGTCGAGCTTCATTAAACCTCGATAGATAGAGGTATCGAGCAGCTGTCGAGCAGTTGTCCGTAGGTGTCCACAGGTGTCCAGCTATCTGTCTGCAGGTGTCCAGCTATCTGTTTTGTTTTAGTAAACACATTTTCTTCACTTGTTTCTTGGTCTAATCTTCATAGCTTTAATATTAGACTTGAACAACATGTTCTTTAAAGTATTAAACACATCCTAAATCTATCAAAATACTAGGAAAATGCGTTTTGTCGAAGGATTAGCTAATTACATAAAATATGTCCTTAACAATCTCCCATTTTGGCAATCCGTGACAAAATCACAACAAACAAATGAACATACGAGAGAAGTTATAAATCATTCAACTCATACTCATTTGTTGAATACAATAAAATCTACCTTAATATAAACTTTCTAGTACGCATAATTAGTGCCATCAAATAAAGGAGGAATCAAAAGAGATTGTCCATGATCCATGAAAAGGAAGTATGGACCTTTCTTGAGACCACATATGAAGGTACCAAGACTGTGAAGCTTCAAAGACTCACTAGCAGCTTTGAAGAAATAAGGATGGAAGAGGATGAGACATTTGCTGAGTTCTATGCTAAACTCATGGATATTGTGAATTCTGCCTTCAACCTTGGAGAGTATATAGCAGAATCCAAAATTGTTAGGAAAATCTTTAGGTTCCTACCTGAAAGATTCCATGCCAAAATTACTGCCATTGAAGAAGCAAAGGACATTGATCAAATTCCTTTGACTGAGCTTGTAGGGAACCTCCAAACCTATGAGATGGGATTAGGGTCAATGGGAAAAGGTGGAAAGAGTAAAAACTTGGCTCTAATGGGTATAGAGGAAGAGATTGAGGACTCTTAAGATGAAGATGAATATGATGATGAGGATAAGGATCTAACCTTCATAACTGATGAGATTATCAAGCTTATTTAGTTTAGGAAAAAGGATAAGGGCAAACCTCTTAGGAAATCTAAATCCTCTGGGAAGGGTAAGAATGAAAATCCCCTCATCCAATGCCATGAGTGCAAGGGTTTTGGTCATATGAGGATAGAGTTCCCAAACTACCTTATGAGGGAAAAGGCCAAGAAGTCAGAAGATAAAGGGTTGGTTGCTACTTGGAGTGACACTAAGAATGACTCTTTTGATGAGTATGTAGATGAATGTCGTCATGTTATGGCCTTTGCTGCCTCAACTGATAAGGTGATTGTGGAGAGTGCTAGTGACAGTGAGGATTCTTCTGATGATGAAGTCTCCAAGAAGATGATCCTTCAAGAAATCTATGATAAGTTATGCACTGAATTCATAAAATCTGAAAAGACTTCTCCCCTTTGTAGAAAAGAGCTTAATGAGGTAAAGACTGAAAAAGCTGAATTGTTAGTCAAATTAGATGAGATTACAAAGTTAGTTGAAACTCTTGTTGTGGAGAACACCTCATTAGAAGAGAAGGTCAAAAATCTTGAGGTGGAGCTAAGTCAAGCTAGAACTCAGATAGAGAGGATTTTTAGTGCAAAGCTTGATGAAGTCTTGAGTGCTCAAAAGCCTAGTTTAGATAAGAGTGACTTAGGATATGTTATTTCCTCCAACCCCTCATCTTCCACGGCTTCTGGATCAAGGACTGTAATTGTGCCTCAATTTGAGAAAAGTAATAAAGGTATGAAATCCAAAACTGTTTTGGCTAATTCTAAATCCTTTGTTAGACCCTGATTAATAGAATTAATAAGTTTTAAACCCAAGTTGTTAATTAGATTTATTATGCATAAAACTTGTTAAAACAAACAAACATCAATATCATGTCAAAACTAAGTGCAGCGGAAAAATAAGTGAGACAAGATATAATGACCTAGAAAAGCTAATGAAACCAACTAGTTTCACAGTAAAAAACTTGGGGGAAAACCTTTCCGAAAAAGCAATTCACTATAATAAAGAGAAGTTTCAGATCTAGTACAAAATCTTTGTCCTTAGACTCTACAATTCCCGTAGATGAACTCACAACAGAAACCTTCTACTGCTTCAGAACCTCTAAACTCTTCAATATATAAACGCCACTTTTTGATGCACGGATCCTAGTACGTGACTCACTCTTTTGCACGAATCCCAGTACGTGACTCACTCACCAATTTAAGGAAGAAGAATGTTGGCTGCAAAGTTCTTCACTTCATCAACAATGAAGATCAAGAAGCACTTAGTTACAAAACCCTACGGCTCAAAGACGCAGTAGCTTCTTTCAGAAAAAATAAGGTTTCGGTCACCTTTTTCATATGTTTTCCTTATATTCTCTTATGTGACGGCCTCTAAAATAAGCCTTATATATATTTAGGGTTGTGAGAAAAGAAACCCTACACAAATACATAAACATGGGTCGAAAATCAGATTTGGAAATCTGAATTCCCGTAACCTCGATAGATATCTCGATCGAGTGAGAAACTGTCGAGCTTCATTAAACCTCGATTGATAGAGGTATCGAGCAGCTGTCGAGCAGTTGTCCGCAGGTGTCCACAGGTGTCCAGCTATCCGTCTAGCTATCTATCCAGCTTTAGTAAACACATTTTCTTCACTTGTTTCTTGGTCCAATCTTTATGGCTTTAATACTAGACTTGAACAACATGTTTTTTGAAGTATTAAACACATCGTAGATTTACCCAAATACAAGTAAAGTGCATTTTGTTAAAGGATTAGCCAACTACATAAAATATGTCCTTAACAATCTCCTCCTTTGGCAATCCGTGACAAAACCACAACAAACAAATGAACATATGAGAGAAGTTATAAATCACTCAACTCATACTTACTTGTTGAATACAATAAAATCTACCCTAACACAAACTCTTGAAAAATTTTGTAAGAAGAGAGTTCATGGCATGGAAGACTTTGACAACCTGTATTTCTGAAACACTTTAAACAAAACAAATCAAGGCATCTTTGTGTGAAGCAGAAATAATAGATTGCATACAAATAAAGAAACATGTGTATAAAGATAGAAAAGAAACAATACATGTAGAGATAGGTGAAGAAAACATACATCATCATATATATACTACTTGATAAATACCATGTTGTATGTAAAAATGGTCATAAGACCTAGGTACATGAACAAGGAGGTAAACACTCCCCCTAACAAGATGAAACACAACTTCCCCTTATAAGAGCATGTATTTCTCCCCATAACTTGTAGAATTTTAAAGAAAGAAATCACAAATTTCTACAATTTCTTCCCCTTTTTGTCATGATTGACAGAGGGTATAGGAAGCTATAAACCTTTACCCGAGAAACATAAAGATGATTAAGGATGATCAAGGGGGCACAAAGAATTCATAAAAATGCATGAATGTAATGAAACAAAATGCTATGGATGACAAGATAAGAGAAACATGCAAAACAAAGAAAAAAAAAGAAATGCATGCAAGGATATTTCGATCGATTGGGAGGTGTTGAGAAGCTATCGAGCCAACCTCGATGGATCGAGAAGGTGTCGAGGATCTATCGAACAGACAGAAAAATTCTCGATCGATCCACCTAGTTATCGAGAGGTTTCAAGATTGTGATAAGATGCAACTGAAGAACTCGACAGATAAACCAAGTATCGAGAGGTGTCGAGGAGGTGTCAAGATGCATTAAAAATGGTTTTTCAAAGAGGGAAAAACACAGATATGAATGCAATTAAGCATGCAATTCAACCAAAGATCCAAACAACATATTAAGCTCTCAAAAACATCTCTCAACAACAATTAAGCACGTGGATCCCAAAACACACACACACACACACACATTAAAGAAGTCTAACCAATTTTATATTTCAAAAATAAGTTAAGACAGTTTAGTGAGCATACATTAATGCATGTAAATCTTGTGATGACCAAATCACATTGTACCTCCACATGTCTCAAGAATAATAAAGAATATTGCATGTTGTGTGTGAAAAACATTGCAAGATTGTATAAGTGTCTTAAAGTTATGACGATTTGAGATATGAGAAAATTACTTTAACTCACACACAATCATAACTGTTTGATGGAGACTGTCACCTTTGAGGTACATCCTATAACTCTCACATCTCCTAGAATACACACTTGCAATCATATTTTAAAGCATTTTGTTATTTTGCTTTTATTTCTTTGCATATTTTCTTTTATTAAGCATATCATGCATAGGCATATAAGAGAGAAAAAAAATACCCAATTATGTTAAGCCTTTTGACATTGGATTTTTGCTATGCTGAAGTATATAGATGTCATTTCATGATTGGCGGGTAACAATGGTGAGATGATTATTTATACTTTTCTTTAAGGATTTTCTAGTCTAACCTATCAAAAAGAGTGATACGAGTGCTAAGTACAAGAAATCACTTAACCTTACTCATCACAAACAAAGAGCCACAAAGCTTACTTACTTAGTTGTGTATAAGGATGCTCATCTAAGCTACAAGAGATACAAAGTTTAAAAAACTCTGTTTCAATGACCATTTTAAGGTTCTCAAGAACCAATGTATACAAACATATTGTTTTTGTATTTTTCTAATTTTTTTTCTTTTTTATTTTGAAAACAAAACAAAATAAAAATTAAACAACCAAACAAAAACAGAAAAATAACATGAAAACATGACAGAAAGATGCAAATGCATGAAAACATGATAGAAGGATGCTGATGCATGATAGCATGATTCCAAAAGCAGATAAGAAATCAAGTAAAAAAAGTCCTACTTTAGATAGAAAGAATTAAAGCAGAGGACAAACGGAAAAGACAATTAAGTCTTAGGCTCCTTCTTCACCTACACTGCACGAGTCTTTGGCTGTGAAGATGAAAAGACACGTGTCCTAGTATGTCTACTAAAGGACATAGAAGAATTAAAATTATCCTGAAATGGAGTTAAAAAGGTCAAAACTTTTAATAACTCTCCAAACAAAGGTGTAGGTCCATGAGAGGAAACTTGTAACCGTTTGGACACTTGCTTTTAAGGATACAACTTAAAGCAATTAGGATGAATGTGTCTAGAAACACCACAATGGTGACAAACATGAGCAGTTTTAGAGCTACTTGGATTCCTAGAAGGAGGTCTAACCTTAGAGGTTGACAGAGTCCTCAACTTAGGACAATTTAGCCTAATATGACTAACAATGTGACCATTATGACAAGTGGGGACAAAAACAGATTTTTCTTTCATCTTAGGAGGAGTTTTAGACATAGGTTTAGAAACTTCAGCGTTAACATCAGATTGTTTACCTTTGTCTATCCTAGCAATATTATCCTTCAACTCTTGATCATTCCTTTTAAATGGAGGAATATAAAAATCTTTTCCTTTTGAGTTAGGCTCAACAACAAGTTTGACACTAGTTAAATTTTTAATTTCAGTTTTAAATTCAACTAATTGCTCTTCCAAACTTTTAATTTTGTCTATCTGAGATGAAATTTGATTTTTAAAATTCTCATTCAAATTATTGGCTTCATCCAATTTTGCAATCAAATCATTTTTTTCAAGCTTGACCCTTTTAAATTTAGCTTTTAATTTTGTAAAACATTCAAGAGATTTCATACAAAAATTATAAAGCTTGCAATAGGCATCTTGAACATCATTATCATCATGCAACATAAGATCATGCAAATCAAAACAATTAAGAGTTTTCATGACAACAGGGGTTAAGGATCACACTTAAGAAATTAATCCAATCAGAGTGTACCCGCTCTGATACTACTTGTTGGAAAATTTAGACCCTAGTTGATAGAATTAACAAGTTTTAAACCCAAGTTGTTAATTAGATTTATTATGCATAAAACTTGTTAAAACAAACAAACATCAATATCATGTCAAAACTAAGTGCAGCGGAAAAATAAGTGAGACAAGATATGATGACCCAAGAAAACCAATAAAACCAATCAGTTTCACAGTAAAAAACCTGAAGGGAAACCTTCTCGAAAAAGCAATTCACTATAGTAAAGAGAAGTTTCAGATCTAGTACAAAACCTTTGTCCCTAGACTCTACAATCCCCGTAGATGAACTCACAGCAGAAACCTTCTATTGCTTCAGAATCTCTGAACTTGTCAATATATGAACGCCACCCTTTGATGCACGGATCCCAGTACGTGACTCACTCACCAATTTAAGGAATAAGAATGTTGGCTGCAAAGTTCTTCACTTCATCAACAATGAAAATCAAGAAGCACTTGGTTACAAAACCCTAAGGTGCAAAGATGCAGTAACTTCTTTCAGAGAGAATAAGACTTCTGTCATCTTTTTCATATGTTCTCCTTATATTCTCTTATGTGACGGCCTCTAAAATAAGCCTTATATATGTCTAGGGTTGTAAGAAAAGAAACTCTACACAAATACATAAACATGGGCCGAAAATCAGATCTGGAAATCTGAATTCCCGTAACCTCGATAGATACCTCGATCGATCTAGAAGTTGTCGAGCTTCATTAAACCTCGATAGATAGAGGTATCGAGCAGCTGTCGAGCAGCTGTCCGCAGGTGTCCACAGGTGTCTAACTATCTGTCCGTAGGTGTCCAGCAATCTGTCTAGTTTTAGTAAACACCTTTTCTTCACTTGTTTCTTGGTCCAATCTTCATGGCTTTAATACTAAACTTGAACAACATGTTCTTTGAAGTATTAAACACATCCTAGATCTACCAAAATACAAGTAAAGTGCGTTTTGTCAAAGGATTAGCCAACTATATAAAATATGTCCTTAACAATTTACATAGAGTGGAATAGTTTAACAAAAAAAAAAAATACTCGAATACCACTTTCTTTTATATATTTTGAAAGAAAAATGATGTTTTATGATAAATGATATACTTTTCATGGTAAAGAATTTATTAATTTAATTTGTTTGGATGAGATCGCAACATTTTAAATTTGGACAATGAAAATTGAAGTTGAACCATAGTCCAAAGACCAAAAATAGTCTGTTTATAAGATAATTTTTCTAGTGTGAGCAGGCCCACTAACCTCTGGATTTAGCCTTTAGGTGAGTCCTACATTCATAAGCATTAGGCCCATATGAAGCCACATCACTTATATGAAAATCAAAAGTATCTCATTATCACTAATGATAACTGATAACAAGATGAGACTGCTACTTTATTTATTTATTTATTTATATATTTTCAACACAAGCGGAGCTCAAGTTTATCATCAAACAAGATTTTATGTTTAAACTTAGCTAATTTTTTATTGAACTTGTTCATCACCAAACAAGATTTTATACTCAAGCCTAGCTAATTTTTATCGAGCAAGCTTGAGTTTGTTTACAAGTTACTTGATTAACTTATTATTTATATATATATATATATATATATATATATATTATGAAACCATGACTAAATTGTTTTTTCTTTTTTAGAATACTAAATTGTTAGGACATATGTAGTTCAAGTTGTTGACATATGTTGTTATTTTATGTAATTGGCTTATCCTTAGACAAAACACACTTTACTTATAATTGGGTAGAGTTAGAATGTGTTTAACACTTCAAGAAACAGTGTTTCAAGATTAAGTGTTGAAGTCATCAAGTTTGTCCAAGAAACAAGCTGGAAAGTGCAAGTTACTAAAGCTCGACACCTGTCTCGACACATGCATCTATCGAGCTTTAAGAAGCCGTTTTAGCCCGAGCCTCGACAGCTTCTCGACAGATCCTCGACACCTTTATCTGTCGAGATTTAAAGAAAATAGATTTTTAGTTCTGTTTTAATTCCAATTCGTGAATGTGTCTTTGGGACTTATTTTCTCCTAACCCTAGACATATAAAATGATTGTTTTAAGGGCCGTCAAACAGACGTAAGTTGCACAGGCATTGAGTAATTATTGTTCATGCAATTTGTGATAAATAGACAAAGTTGACGCCCTAGTTCTTCTTTTGTGAAGAAGTTGCTGTGTAATGTGCATCGTAGGGTTTTGTAACCAAGCATCTTCCTGATCTTCATCGTGTAGATGATTTGAAGAACTTTGCAGCCAACAACTCTTTCTCTAGTTGGTGAATTGAAGTCGCGTACTGGGATCCGCGTAATTGGTTAGTCACGTACTTGGGAGCCGTGCATTGAAAGGAGAAACTGTCACTACAGAGCAAGTCCAATTGGGTATTGGGGTAAGGGTTCAACTGTAGGTTGGTAAGGTACTTGGGATTCCTTGCTTGTAATTGCTTGCTGTGATAATAGTGGAGTTTCGGGAGTGGTGACCTTAAATCATCCGGTGGGTTTTTGCCGTCAGGTTTTCCCCATTTGTAAACAAATCACAGTGTCTTTTATTTTTCTGCTGCATACTTTAGCTTTGGTGATTTGTTTGTGCTGCCACGTGATATTGCATGTTAACTTGATTAATTAATAACTTGACTAATTAATCAATTTAATTTATCACTAGGGGTCAACGCATTTGTGGTCTATCAAGTGGTATCAGAGCAGGCACACTCTGATTAGTGTTTAATCCTTGTGTATGATCCATTGACCTCTGCTGTCATGGATAGAGGTCAATCTCTTATTATACCTCCATTATTTGATGGCACTAACTATGCATACTGGAAAGTACGCATGAGAGCTTTCTTGCAGTCTTTAGATGAGAAAGTATGGCAAGCTGTGGAGATAGGCTGGACCAAGCCTACAGAAGCGCCGGCCGATTGGGATGATGCCAAGATCAAGGTGAAAAATTTCAATAGCAGAGCATTGAATGCCCTATTCAGTGCAGTCACCAATGAGGAGTTCAAGAAAATTTCCTCAACAGAAACTGCTAAGGAAGCATGGACCATTCTCCAGACAACCTATGAGGGAACTAAGGCTGTCAAGGATTCAAAACTACAGAGGCTCACCACAAGCTTTAAAGAAATTAAGATGGAGGAGGATGAGTCATTTGATGAGTTCTATGCAAAGCTCAAAGACATAGTGAACTCAGCTTTCAATCTTGGGGAAACCATTCCTGAACCCAAGATAGTAAGGAAAGTGCTCAGATTGCTGCCCGAGAGATTCCATGCTAAGATCACGGCGATAGAGGAATCGAAGGATATTGACAGAATTCCTCTGACTGAGCTGGTTGGAAACTTGCAAACCTACGAGTTAGGGCTGACTAGGATAGGCAAGTCAAGCAAGGGCAAGAGCATGGCACTAAAAGCCAAGAGTAGTGATACAGATGATTTTTCAGATGATGAAGATTCTAAAATGAAGTTGTTAGGACATATGTAGTTGTTCAAGCTTGTGAACATATGTCATTATTTTATGTAGTTGGCTTATCCTTAGACAAAACGCACTTTACTTGTAATTGGGTAGAACTAGGATGGGTTAAACACTTCAAGAAACAGTGGTTCAAGATTAAGTGTTGAAGCCGTCAAAGTCTGTCCAAGATACAAGCAAGGAAGTGCTGGTTTTTAAATCTCGACACCTACCTCGACAGATACATCTATCGAGATTTAAAGAAGCTGTTTTGCCCGAGCCTCGACAGCTGTCTCGACACCTCTATCTGTCGAGATTTAAAGAAAACAGAATTCCAAGTCTGTTTCAAGTCCAATCCGTGTGTGTGTCTTTGGGACTTCTTTTCTCCTAACCCTAGACATATAAAAGGATTATTTTAAGGGCCGTCAAAGTGAGCAACAAGCAGAAATCACAAGACACAAGTTGCTTCTTCTCTATTCATGCAAATTGTGATTTGTGAGACAAAGTTCGTGCCCTAGTTCATCTCTGATGATTTGAAGAACTTTGCAGCCAACATTCTTCTTCCTCAAGTTGGTGAGTGAGTCACGTACTTGGATTCGTGCAAAAGGAGTAAGCCGCGTACTGGGATCCGCGCATCACATTGGTTAGTCACGTACTGGGAGCCGTGCATTGAAAAGGAGAAATTGTCACTACAGAACAAGTCCAATTGGGTATTGGGGTAAGAGTTCAACTGTAGGTTGGTGAGGTACTGGGATTCCTTACTTGTAACTGCTTGTTGTGATAATAGTGGAGTTTCGGGAGTGGTGACCTTAAATCACCCGGTGGGGTTTTTGCCTTAGGGTTTTCCCCATTCGTGAACAAATCACCGTGTTATTTATTTTCCGCTGCATAACTTAGTTTCGGTGATTTGTTTGTGCTGCCACGTTGTATTGCATGTTAATTTGATTAATTAAAAACTAGGCTAATTAATTAATCTAAATTATCACAAGGGGTCAACGCGTTTGTGGCCTGTCAGAAGTCCTATATTATAAGGCAATTCAAGAAATTCATGAAGAATGCCAATGGAAAAGGCTTCAACAAAGACCGTAGGCCATCCAGTTCTTCTTAATTCAAAAATTCAAATAAAGGGAAGAAAGATGTCAAGGATGGTGGTCAGTACAGTGTTCTCGTTGGACCAAAATGCTTTGGGTGTCAAGGTTTCAGACACATGAAACAAGAGTGTCCAACGTACCTTAAGAGTATTGGGAAGAGCAAGGCACTTGCTGTTACCTTAAGCGACACGGAGCCTGAGGATGATTTCGAAAATGAAGATGACGGAATCTTGAATGCCTTCACTGCCACTGTTAATCCTACTGATGGGGTTACTGAAGAAGTAGATGAAGAAAAGGAATTGGTGGATGCTAAGTTTGAAACTATGGATGTTCAAGATGATATCCATACCGCCTATAAGAAACTGTACAAGCTTTCTGAGAAGCATGAGAAATTCTATAGGCTAGCCACCAAGAAGCTCAATGATGTGGAACTTGACCGTGAGGAGCTTTCCACTAAGGTTGATGAAGCAAATCAGATAATTGGAGCACTGATGTTTGAGTACAATTTTTTGGCTGAGAAGACCAAGAAGCTTGAAGCAGAGCTGTTTCAAGTTAGAGCACAATTAGAAAGGACATCAAGTGCAAAGCTGGACGAAATGCTAAGTGTTCAGAAATCTTCTTCAGATCGTACTGGATTGGGGTATAAATTCTCTCTCTCTAATACTCATTCTGCTAGTACTACTGTTTTTGTTCTGCTTGCTAATAATATTGAAACTGAGGATAAAAATGTTAAAACTGAATTAGCAAGTGAAAACGTAGACAAGGGCAAGGCTATCTTAGGAGCACCCCCTAAAGTTGAGACAAGGGAAACTAGAAACCCTAAGACTAAAAAGACTATCTCTCAAAAGCCCAAACAGAAGAAGCAGCATCTCTCTTATCATTGTGGTGCTGCCAGTCATACTCGATCAAATTGCTACAAGTGGCTAACCACTCAACAAAGCAATAGCATGATAGCATCTGGGAACTAGAATCAGCTTTAGACTTCTCTTGCTCTTCTTGGAGACATTCTCAAAGCCGTCATGTTCCTTTCGATAAAATAAAATCAAAAAATTGAAAAATTGAAAAATACAAAAACAGTGTGTTTATGTGCATTGGCTCTTGTGAACTTTTAAAATGGCCATTGAAACAGAGTTTTCTAAACTTTGTATTACCTTTTGCTTAGATGAGAATTCTTTTGCACAACTAAGTAAGTGAGCTTTGTAACTCTTTGTTTGTGATGAGTAAGGTTAAGTGATCTTTTCTACTTAACACTCGTATCACTCTTTTTGACGGGTAGAACTAGAAAATCCTAATAGAAAAGCATAAATAACCATCTCACCACTGTTACTCGCCAATCATGATATGACATCTGTATGCTTTGGCATAGCAAAAGTGCAATGTTAAAAGCTTAACATAATTGGGTATTTCTTTTTTTTTCTCTTATATGCTCATGCATGATATGCTTAATAAAAGAAAATATGCAAAGAAATAAAAGCAAAAAGAATAAAATTCTTTGAAATATGGTTGCAAGCGTGTTTTCTAGGAGATGTGGGAGTTATAGGATGTACCTCGAAGGTGGTAGTCCCCATCAAACAGTTATGATTGTGTGTGAGTTAAAGTGATTTTCTCATATCTCAAATCGTCATAACTTTGAGACACTTATGCAATCTTGCGATGTTTTCACACACAACACGCAATACTCTTTGCTACTCTTGATACATGTGCGGGTACAATGTGATTTGGCCATCACAAGATTTACATGCGTTAATGGATGCTCACTAAACTGTCTTAACTCATTTTTGAAATATAAAATTGGTTAGATGTGTTTAGTGTGTGTGTGCGTGTTTTGGGATCCATGTGCTTTAAAATTCTTGATGAGAGATGTTATTGAGAGCTAAATGTGTTGTTTGGATCTTTGGTTGAGTTGCATGCGTGATTGCATTCATGTCTGTGTTTTTCCTCTCTTGAAAAATTGTTTTTAAGGCATCTTGACACCTTCTCGACACCTAGCTGTCTGTTGAGCTTCTTAGACTTTTTCTAAACGCAGTCTCGACACATTCTCGACACCTGGTGGATCGATCGAGAAACTTTCTATTTGCTCGATAGATTCTCGACAGCTTCTGGATCGATCGAGATTCCTTCATGCTTGATCCTTCTTTCTCGACACATGACCTCGATAGCTGCATCTGTCGATGTTCATTTTCTCAACACCTTGATAGCTGTCTCGACACTTCTCAATACCTGCATCTGTCGAGAATTACTGAAGGGCTATATATTCTTTCTGTCGCGATTTCTTTCATTTCGCTCGATCTCTCTCACTCGATACTTGGTGTTTTCTCTCCTAAAACCTTTCTCACTCTCTCTAAACCTCTTCCTAAGGTTTCTTCAAGTGTTTTTCTAGATTTTCTTCACTTGGTAAGCTTCTATTCTTCCATTCTTCATGCATTTCATGTTTTAAAAACCTAGGTTTTGAGATTTTTAAGGTTTTTGAAAATTTTTGGGGTTTTTCTAAATTGTTGAAAGTTTCATGAAATTTTTGGGTTGGTTTTATAGATTTGATCTTTAAAACTACATGCATTGCATTACATTAGCATTCTAATTGTATTTTCATGCATTTAGATGTGTGCAAACTTGTTGTGTGTTGTTAGGTTTGGATTGGACTGAGCCCATGATGTTTTTATGTTGCATGTCACATGCTCATGCATTTCCCATGCATACGTTCTATCTTTTCAATATATTTCTTCCTATATTGAACTGCTTGTGACTTTTCTGTGTGTTTCTCTTCTTCTCTCTCTCTCTCTCTCTCTCTGTTTGCGTTAGTAGTGTCTATGGCACCTAAACGTAAGTCTATTCCATCCCAGAACCCTTTGCGTTCTAAGGGATCTTCTTCTTCAGATTCTACTCCGTTGTCTATCCGGTTCCGTGATGAGAAAGCCCATAAGGACTTCTCGGAGAACTTCTCTAAACGAGGTGTTCATTCGGAACACCATGTTGTCCTAGCAGACTTTGCCGATACTGACCTACCTGATGTCATTCACAGTCGGGCTTGGGAGTCACTGTGTGACGTCCCGGTCACCTGTACTCTCGTGTTGATACAGGAGTTTTACTTCAACATCCACGGGATTGATTCTTTAGTACCTCTCTTCTATTCTAGCGTTTGAGGTACGCGCTTTGCTGTCATTCCGGAGTTAGTCTCTGAGGTTCTTCATGTTCCGAGGGTGGATCATCCTGATTACCCCAGATGTGAGTGTCTATGGACTGTGTCCAAAGACGAGATGATCTCGGCGTTCTGTGAGCGTCCTTCCTCTTGGGGAGATCATTAGTACACACCATGTCGGCCTTTTGCTAAAGGTTCTCGTTTCCTTAACATGGTGATGACTTTTGTTTTGCACCCACTCTCTTACTATATCTCTATCACAGAGCCTCATCCTCGATTTTTGTTGTCCCTCTTAGAGCATCTCACTATAGACTTTCCTTCTCACTTTATCTTCTCTATCATAGATGTCTATAGAGATACGACCACCCGTGATAAGCTCATTTTCCCTTCTGCTATCACGCAGATTCTTCGCCATTTTTCCATCCCATTCCCTTCGTCCGATCCATTTCATGTCATGTCTGCCATAGACGCCGCTACCATAAAACGTAGCGAGGCACAGTTCAGATTGAGACAGTCGGATGCTGCTACTCCTTCTTCCTGTCCGACTACATCCAGATCTGCTCGAGCGACATCTGCTCCTTCTTCTTTGTCGAGCGACGTCACTCTAGGAGACATCATGGCGCAGCTTCAGCGCATGGATGCTCGCCTCGATATACTCTCCACGTTGTTGTATGAGGTGAACGTTCGTGTTGGTCGCATTGCCAGGCAACAGGCGACTTTGGGCGGCTTTGCTCCAGAGGCTTCTCCTCCGCCTCCTCATGTCACTTCTGAGACTGAGGATGATGATGACGGTTATGAAGACGATGCTTCGGATGATGATAATGGAGATGCGAGCTCTTCTGATGAGATGTCTACTTAACACTCTACCTTTTGTCACTCGTGACAAAAAGAGGGTGTAGTTTTAGTGTATGAGAATAGTCATACTTAGGGGGAGAGCTAGAATAGGACATTTTTGATAGGGGGAGTGTTGATATGAGGGATGTAGTGAGGATTGCATGTATTTCTTTTCTTTTCTATCTTTTTAGAGACCCATTGATCATGTATTGACATACATTGTACTTATTTCTTGATTTATATGTTGATGTATGTTTCTTTCATCTATCTCTCCATGTGTTGTTTCTTTTCTGTCTTTATACACATGTTTCTTTTACTTGTACGCAATCTATTATTTCTGCTTCACACAAAGATGCTTTGATGTGTTTTATTTATAAGTGTTTCAGAAATACAGGTTGTCAAAGTCTACTTGTCATAAACTCTTTTCTTGCAAAATTTTTCAAGAGTTTGTGTGAGGATAGATTTTATTGTATGTAACAAGTGAATATGAGTTAAAGTGTTTTATGACTTCTCTCATATCTTCATTTGTTTGTTGTGGTTTTGTCACGGATTGCCAAAGGGGGAGATTGTTAGGACATATGTAGTTCAAATTGTTGACATATGTCGCTATTTTATGTAATTGACTTATCCTTAGACAAAACACACTTTACTTGTAATTGGGTAGAGTTAGGATGTGTTTAACACTTCAAGAAACAGTGTTTCAAGATTAAGTGTTGAAGTCATCAAGTTTGTCCAAGAAACAAGTTGAAAAGTGCAAATTACTAAATCTCGACACCTGTCTCGACACATGCATCTATCAAGTTTTAAGAAACTGTTTTAGCTCGAGCCTCGACAACTTCTTAACAGATCCTTGACACCTCTATCTGTCGAGATTTAAAGAAAACAGATTTTTAGTTCTGTTTTAATTCCAATCCGTGAATGTGTCTTTGGTACTTCTTTTCTCCTAACCCTAGACATATAAAAAGATTGTTTTAAGGGCCGTCAAACAGGCGCAAGTTGCACAGGCATTGAGTAATTATTGAAGAAGTTGTTGTGTAATGTGCACCGTAGGGTTTTGTAACCAAGCATCTTCCTGATCTTCATCGTGTGGATGATTTGAAGAACTTTGCAGCCAACAACTCTCTCTCTAGTTGGTGAATTAAAGTCGCGTACTGGGATTCGCACAATTGGTTAGTCACGTACTTGGGAGCCGTGCATTGAAAGGAGAAACTGTCACTACAGAGCAAGTCCAATTGGGTATTAGGGTAAGCGTTCAACTGTAGGTTGGTAAGGTACTTGGGATTCCTTGCTTGTAATCGCTTGCTGTGATAATAATGGAGTTTCAGGAGTGGTGACCTTAAATCACCCGGTGGGTTTTTGCCGTCAGGTTTCCCTATTCGTAAACAAATCACTGTATTTTATATTTTTCCGCTGCATACTTTAGTTTTGGTGATTTGTTTGTGCTGCCACGTGATATTGCATGTTAACTTGATTAATTAATAACTTGACTAATTAATCAATTTAATTTATCATTAGGGATTAACGCATTTGTGGCCTATCATAAATATTTTTTAACACACACACACGGGAAGAGGGGAGAAGGTCTTAAAGAAAATTACAGTGGTGTACATCTAAAAGGGCCTAACTCTTGAATATACAGCACAAGTTTTAAACCTCTTCAACTCACACTCAATTTCCAATGTGGGATTTACCCACTTGTTTTCTTTTGAGAATACTAAATATTTTCATGACTAAATTGTTTTATTTCTTTACAATTCCATGAATTTTTCCTATGAATAGACTATTTATATCATCAATAAGTTACAAATAATAATTTAATATTAAGTGAAACTATTGACAAACTGTACGGCATATGACAAGAGGCCCATCTTCCTAGCCCAATCCAACTTGGCCCATGAATAGTATCCGACCTTGGGCCCACTATTCCTCATGGCCATTCTTAAGTGGCCCAAAGACATCGGCCTATCGTTCGGGAATTCAGCGCATGGCACGACGATCCTCATAAATAGTAGTCTCGGTACCACCATTGTTCGGCTATACCTCAGTGCATCAGGAGTGCCTTGGGAAACCCTATTGCCGAGCAACGCTCGGCGGCTAGCACCAGTTCCAACATTTAAGCTCCTATTCCCAACGCAAAATAACATCCTGTCCAGAATAATAAAATTGGGCTCCACCTACACGAATGATGCCAAAGGGTAGTCATTATCAGCCCATTACCACCAGGCTATAAATAGGTAAAGAGAAGACAAAGAAGGGGATAGACACTAGAGAGGAGGGATTAGGAAGGTGATTGAGCATAGAGAGAAATGTATTTGGTGAGAGAGGCTAGCTACTTTAAACTCTGAGTGAATCTACTCAGGAGCTACCCATTGTAGGATACTAAAAAACCCCTTTTAAAACAAGTAAATTGTGAGTCCAATTATTAGGTTGGCTTATTAGCAGAAAATTGGGTATGCACACAAACTTATACAATCCAATTTCAAGTCTACATATATAGATATATTTTTATAGGGAGCATGCATATAAAAATATAATATTATATATAGTTAAATTGAGCTCTCATGTTCACAAGTTTGTTCACGAACACATTTTTATGTTTGAGCTTGGTTCGTTTAATAATCGAGCTTAAACTTGATTTGTTTTCTAAACAAACGAACATAAACAAGTTTTTTCTTGAGCCAAACTCAAAATGTTCATAAACAACTTGGTTCATTTACCACCCTAGAGGCTAGAGGCTAGGGAAATTGGTTAATCAGTTAATGATTATGGCTTGCATTTGAAGAGCACAACTGGGTTTGCATTGTCCTGTGCTACTCAAGAGAGAGAATACAGGGTTCAACTCCTTTACTAGTTTAGGAAGGCACGTGTTTTGTTGTTGGGAGGAATGGGTCAGGTTGGAGGATCAACTGCCACTACTCTTTCCAGGCTCTGCCTCGACCTCCAAATTATCATTGTTGGTTGTAACAGATAAACAAATAACATTTTTTTTTTTTAAAATCTTGTTGTGGTTTTTTCAATTGGATAATGTATATTGGAGAGTACAAGAACATGGGTTTTCTTCATATTCACCACAAATATAGTCCCAACAGGAGTCAGTGACATATACTCAAGTAATCTATATCTATATATGCTAGGTTCTAAGATCTTAGGGACTAATGTATTAGAAATTCAATGTGTATTGTGTTGGCAAATCATGATTAAAACATAAAGTCTAGGTTTAAGCTTGCTCAAAGTATGTTTTATTGTAAAGTTGGAATTGAGTGACTGTAGAACTTATTGGACTAAATCTGTAGGTCTTGATTGATCGAAAGTTAGACTCAATCGATTGAACCTTGTGCGGGTTGTTTTTCTGTAGAATTTCCAACTTAGCCCTAGTTCGTTTGACGTGTAGGGTTTTATGTTTTACTTCTCATATAAAAAGAAAAACCCTAGCGACGTTTTGAAGGCTTTTTGATGTGTTGTGTGCTGAGTTTCTTGTGAGATCTAAAGGTGTTTACCTTTATACACACTTAGCGTTATCAAGATTAAGATTGATATCAATAGCTTGGTGATCGTTTCAGTTGCTGCAAAAAAAACATTCAAGAAGATTAAGATTCACAAGTAGGAGAACTTGTAGTTGCAGTGGATAAAAAGAAAGAAGTAGTCTATGGACTCAGAGCTATCATGGGGTCATGGTAGTAAGTTTTTTACTTGAGATAACAATAAGATGTTAGTGGTCTAAGTCTTATTGTAAACTTTCAATTCTTTCAAAGTGGATTTGTTTCACCATGAGAATTTCAAAGTGGATTTGTTTTACCATGAGAATAGTTAGGTCAAATCCTCTACAGGTTTTTTATAGGTTTGGTTTTCCTGGGTCATCAGATCTTTGTGTTCTTTATTTTTCCGCATTATATTTGTTTTACACATATTGGTTTAACCTAGTGTTAATTAACAAAATTGTTAATCAACTTGGCTTAATATTAGGTTAAACATATTGTGTTAAGGGGCCTAAAACTTTACAATTTATATATATCTAAAAGCTGAAGCGTAGCAACAACATTTATTGTTGCTACGCTTCAATTGAGCTACATCATCACCATGTCACAAAATTTTTACTTTCCATTTTTTTTGGGTTTCCACTTCATATATTCTCTTTAATCAATCCCATTCTCTCTCTCTCTCAACTCATCATCTTCCCATCAAACAAATGGCTAATGTTTACACTATTAATGACTTTTCCATTAAATCCAAATTCCCTTAAATTCAGCAATCAATCATTCTCTCTCTCTAACTTATCATCTCCTTATAAAAAAAACAGCTTCTTTCCCCCATCAAAACATTTAATTGCCTCCCTTTGGATTTAAAACCGATTGATTATATATATAGGGTGTGAATTGCTTTCTTTCCACTCCATCAGTCACCAAATTACATCTAGAATTGGAAGGTCCATTTGAGGTTAGTTTTTCTTTTTCTTGACCTAAACTTCTTTGTTTTTTTCTTTTTTCCAATTTTCAATTGATAGTCTATCTCTTTGTATTCATGTTTACAATTTTTCTTTGTATTATTATGTTTTACACATTAAAATTGTTAGTGTCTAAAGAATTGAAACGCATTTTATTGATTTAGTACATGATCATTTGCCTTCCATTTGTTCATTTTATTTTCTGAATGCCTTAGTAATTTTTAAATTAAATACTTCATAAATTCTTGCTACTTGTCTTTTAATCTCATCTAAATCTATGCTAATTTTTAACTTCTTAGGATAACTTGGAATAGGAAACAAAATACTATGATTGATAGGGATGGACCATATGTTGTTCCTCTTTTTCTTTGTATTTGGGATTATAACTTAGTTTAATATGGTTATTTTCATTAATTTTTTGATAAATTACGATGTAAAGGTTTGTATTGGATTTTCTTTTCTAGGGTTGTAAATACCATGTTTTTTTTTTTTTTTCAATTGATATTCTATTTCTTTGTATTCATATTTACACTTTTTTTTACATAATTGTGTTTTACCCATTAAAATTGTTTGTGTTTAAAGAATTGGAATGCGTTTTTATTGATTTAGTACATGATCATTTGCCTCTCATTTGTTAATTTTATTTTCTGAAGAGCTTTGTAATTTTTTTAAATTAAATACTACATAAATCCTTGCTAATTTTCTTTTAATCTCATCTAAATCAATACTAATTTATAACTTCTTAGGACACCTTGGTAGAGGAAACAAAATATTATGATTGATAAGTATTGACTGTATGGTGTTCGTCTTTTTCTTTGTATTTCGGTACCATTTATCTTCTAAAAAAAAAAAAACAATTCTTACAATTTATAACTATTACATCCATTTTATGACTGTGGACATGCATGCAATATTTCTTTATGGTTCCATGGTAATACTAATGTCCATTACTTTGAAATTAAAAAATTCTCTCAATTGAAGCATATACCTCGACGTGATCTCATTCTTAGGAAATCTTGCAACTTAATTCAAATCATGCTAACCAATATATATATATATATATATATATATATATATAAAATAAATAAAATGATTTTGTATAGTCCAACATGAATTAAATCATATTACCTTAGTAATTAGCTTAACTAAGCTTATCTAATTCTCAAGAGAAAAAAAAAAAAAAAAAAAACCCTTAAACTTATATCTTATATCTTATTGTTCCATTTGGTTATGATATGTTGCACTTCACTCCATCATACTCCTTAAATATTCAAAAATATAGTAGAAATAACATAAGAAATATAATAGATAAATACAATAGGAAATCAACTAGGCATTTCTTTTGTGCTACAAATTTCACTATTATAATTCTTAAATAATATGTACTTAGATATTCACTATTAGCTCTTTTAGAAATACAATCAATTTTTTTTGCCTTCCTATATATTTCTTCTATCTATCTGGAAAAAAAAAAAAATCCATAAAATTCTCATTTATGAAGGAAATTGTTTTCTCCGATTAACATTTTTGGGAAAAAAAAAATAATGAACCCGGAAAGTCCTAAATTTTTCATAAGCCTATATGGTAGTCCATAAGTCCTCTATTCAGACTTACTATTATGTTACTACATTGGATTTGATGAGTTTTTTTTTATAACATTAATTATGTAACTTACCAGTTATAAATACATTTTTCAATTACTAAAACATACGAAGTCTCTTTCTCTTCTCCAACCTTTCTCCTCTCTCAACACTTATGTATCGTATATACATTTTTCCCTTCCACACACACACACACACACACACACACACACACATATATATATATATATATATATATTATATTTATATATGTTCTCTTTTAATCTCTCTTAAAAACAGTAAGTATAGTATTTGTGATGGAAATTTTTTTAATTATCACTGCATATTTGTGATATTTTTTAATCTCTTTGTTAATTATCACTAAATTTAGAAATTGCATTTGGCTTCATTTTGCTAGGTTCTTTTTCATGATCATTGGTTTATATGCTATGAGTTGGGTTAAAGCTGCAAAACTGGAAAAGATCAAACAAGATACAGTTCCTATATGAATATTTTAGAAAGCAAGAGTATTATTATACAAAAACAAATATAGATATATGTAAAGAATTATACCGTAAATACGTTTGCTTCCCCCTACCCCATTTATGCTATTTATTAATTGAGTAAAATCAACTACGTATTTTTATTTTTTTGGAGAAATGACCAACTACACATTTAGCTTCCTTAATTTTTCACATTTTCTAAATTATATGGAGTGGAATAATAGAAATCAATATATGTTTTGGGGAGAATTTTTTTTTTTTGTAATAGTTGATTCTCATACATGAGTTTAGTGATTATCAAAATAGAACTATTATAATTTTGTTTAATAGTTCTTATGTGATAAAATGGAAACAAAGTTTGGATAAATTGCTCAGTAGCTTCTCTAAAAATGCAAAATAATGTTAATATTCAAATGAAACCAACAAGATTCATTTTCATGTTCTAATAAAAATTATACATTTTCCACTTTTTAATTGTGTTGTGTTTTGATACATATCTCACACTATTATAACGCATTACAAAATATTTTGCAATATATAATGATTGAAAGTAAAATGCAACATGTTTCCTCGCCAAAATACACACACACACACACACACACATACACACACACACACACAATCAAGATAAAGACTTCTTTACTTACATAAAATTTATTATATATATTACAATGTAAACACATTATTGTGAGATGAGTTTTGGACTATTACTTATAAATTTCAATTATTATTCTCATTCTTTGCTTAATAAAAAATAATATGATATCAAAATTATCCTGCGCATTGCGCGGGTCTGCGACTAGTATATATCTAAAAGCTGAAACGTAGAGTTTAATATTATTGTGCTTTTGTTGAGCTATATTAGCGCCACATCAGTAACTTATTTTCAAATTTTTTTTTAATTATTTTTCTCTTTATTAATTTTCTATTTTACAATTATACATTCTCCAATATTTACTTACTTTTACCTTTTTATCTCCTCATTACTCTATATTAGAGTTTACTTACTTTTACCTTTATATCTCCTCAATTTTTTTACTATATTTTTATTTTATTTTATTTTCTATTCCATTCAATCCATATTTTGCTCACACAAAAAGGTGAACTCTCTCTCTCTCTCTCTCTCTCTCTCTCTCTCTCTCTCTCTCTCTCTCTATGGATGTTTACTTCCTTAGATTGATGAATTTTAATGTTTAACTCTACTTTATGTTGGCATGATTGTGTTTGAGCTGGGTGTGAGAGTGTAATTAAGTGTGTGTGTGTTTAGTAGTTAGTTTGTTTATTTTTAAAAAAAGGTTGATATGATTTGGTTATATTTTAATTTTTTATCTTTTTAATTTTATTTTCTTTGTTTGTTATATATTATCTTATGAAATGATAGAGTGATTACATAGCCTGACTTTGACAATTTGGTGCTTACAATAATACATTTTCTTTTGAATATTTTCCTACTCATCTTCTTATGTAATTTTATCATTTGTCTCACATTCTCTTCCAAAAAAGGTGATTGTTCTCTCTCTCTCTCTCTCTCTCTCTCTCTCTCTCTCTCTCTCTCTCTCTCTCTCTCATTATTATTCTTTCTTGGAACTCCATTTTAGATTGATGAATTTTTTTTTTTTTTTGTCTCTACATTTGGATGATACATTTTAGTGGTGTGTTTTTTGAGTTATTTATAACATGTACTCTCTATCCCTCTTATAGAGTTGGTTTGAGTTAGTTTTTAGATATTTTAGAAGTGAGATGATTATGTATTTAAATATTTC
The DNA here is from genome assembly GCA_032878915.1 of Castanopsis chinensis. Taxonomy (NCBI): domain Eukaryota; kingdom Viridiplantae; phylum Streptophyta; class Magnoliopsida; order Fagales; family Fagaceae; genus Castanopsis; species Castanopsis chinensis. Next base: position 16,169,310 of record JAVQMG010000125.1, on the reverse strand, counting down.
TATAAATTATTTGAGTAATATCAATTGTAAATTTGTGATGAGGTTTGGTTATCAAGATAATCTTCGTAAGAGAATGAAAAATTCAAATAATTAATTTTGGAACTTAAAAATTTTAGTTGAAGAAAAAAAAAAAAAACCATCACACACTATACAAAGTTTAAATAATATAGATCACTTGAAAAAAGAATACTATTTCTATTTTTTATCTCAAAAATATAATGGAATAATATGAATCAAATGCACCTAAGTTTTTTATTTTTATTTTTTTTATATATAAAAAAACTCAAAATAATAGAATTATATATTATTTATAGAGATGGAGAGATAAAAAATAATTTTAGAAATAATATTTCTAGTACGTTTTATAGAATAAATCATACATTATACCACGTTACAAAATAGTTGTATATTCTTATGCATCGCGTGAGTTTGCGACTAGTTGTTTTTATAATGATTCGTGAGTCTGTGACTGTTTAAGAGCAATGGCAAATTGTGAACTTTTTATACCTTTAATAACCCAAATTCTAAAAATGTTAGTCTATTACCATAAGAAATCTTCAAGAAGAAATCCCAGAGTTATTTCTAACTCTAAATGATTATGTAACTTGATGCTAATCTTTACATAAATATATGTCTATAGGGTATTAAATTTATTTTCCTTGAAGTTGCAATGGCTAATTTCACTTGATTGGACTAGGTTTGGGGTTGAAATTTCATTGTCTATTAGTAGCATCTTTCTTGTCTGGTGGTCTTATAAGGATTTAATGGCTATCCTTTTTTCTATTATGCACATTGAGTTGCAATACTCTTGACGTACTTTCACTTGCGCGATTGAGTCGTTAAATTGTGTAAATTGGGTCCTGTAATAGGAAGAAGGTGCTTCTATGGCGGCTATTCTTGGGGGAGGTCGGAGTTTGGGGAAGTTAACATTGAAAATGTGAAAACCCTGGAATCAGCAGTAGTTCATACTGTTGGCCTTTCCAGCAGGCAGAGAATCTAACTTGTTCTTAGCATGTAGCCTTGTACCTTTGTAAGTGATACTGCCTGCACACACACACACACACAAAACTTATTATCTTAGCTAACTTTTGTTGATAATAAATTTTGCATTATCTCAGATAATGTTTTCAACATTTTGCATTAGTTAAACATGGTTGTTGGGAATTGTTTTAAACAATCATCTACTCCCTGTGTCCCACACTTCTAATCAGCATTTTGTAGCTTATGTTGAAGTCACAGTTCCCAATGAATAGGCCAAGTATACGGGAACTCCTATCAACATATACACTACATTGTGAGACTTAGACAAGACATGCTCTGAGTTTGCATGAGCATCTCTCATATCTGTCCCTATGTCTCTAGGTGAATCTGAATGGGACTGACTTTTTTGGTGACACGCCATTTTTGGCGACGTACCGGTGTTCGACACGGATATCGGCACGACTCGTCGGACTCCGGTGTCCGAGCGGTGTTTTTTTTTTTTGGCTTCTTCGACACGGCGCGGACATGGTAGACATGCCAACAGTGAAAAAAAAAAAAAAAAAAAACAGAAAATCACACATTTTGGCAGTCGCCGGTGAAAGTTGAAAGCCATAGATAGTCGCCGGTGCTAGATCAGGCCGATCGGCGAGTCGGTGAGCTCTATAGATAGTCACCGTCGACGCCGTGCCCTCTGTCCTCTCTCTCTCTCTCTCTCTCTCTCTCTCTCAGCGTGGACAGGTTCGAGTTTGACCTCTTCTCCTTTCTCCCTCTTTTTTTTTTTTTTTTTTTTTTTTTTTTTTCTTTTCTGATATGCATCTTCAGATAACGCATTTTTTGTAACGCGTATATATTTAGTGACTTTTTTGGGCTAAGTCACTGTTAGCCCCAAAAAGACAGTGACTTAGCCCATATTTGCCCATGATATAAAAAGATAGCGACTTAGTACTGTACTATTAGTGACTTAGCCCATATTAGTGACTTAGTGTACTGTATTTTTTTTGGTAAGCATACTTAGTTTACTGTTAGTGACTCAGCAAAATTATATCAATTAAGTTATAACTCGTTTTTTTTTTTTTTTAATCCCTCTCTCACTACATATATATTAATTTTTTTTTAATCCCAAAAGTTTAAATCTTGTTTTCCTTTTATGTTTTTAGTTTGGTGTTGAATGTAGTTTATTTAAACTTTTGGTTCATACTTTAAACATTTTATGTGTATTATTGTACTACTTTGGTGTTAGTTTACTTATTTGTAGTTTTTACATAATTTAAATTCTAAATATAAACGTATTTTATGTCTAAAAATATTTAAAAATATGCCTATATATAAAATTTAATTAATTATTTAATTGCCGTGTCCATGCAGTGTCCTATCCTTGTTTTTTTAAAATTGCCGTATCCGTGTCCGTGTCATGTCTGTGTCCGTGTCCGCGTCCGTGCATCATAGGACTTGGGGCTACTCACGCAATAGCACAAAATTGTTTCTAATAGTACACATAAGTATAGAAGTTAAGCCAAATTATGTATTGAGTGAAAGAGGAAAACCTTCTCATATCTGCCCTGGGGTGCTACATGCCAAATAATAACCCACCATTATTATGACAGTGATAGCAGCAGGGCCAGTTGGCGATTCAAGAAGTGAAAGCAAGGGTGAGCCAAGAGGCTATGGTAATAACTCCCCACCATTATTTGATTTGAAGCTCAAGAATTGTTTCTTTTCTAATTTTTTCACCTAGCAGTATTTCATAATCGTTAATATTATATTGGAAAAATGTACATGTGGCCAACCCTAAGGATCCATGAAGCTGACCCCAGTTGAGTTTGTCAACCCTATTATTCTCATTGATCAGCCCAATATCCTCATCTGATTTTTGATTGACTAATGCATACTCTTAAGAAAAAAATTAGAAGAAATAGATTGAAATTCAAGTATATGACATGAAATGCCTACATCAATTTTTTTTTTGCTTAACAATTACAAGACCCATAAAAAAAATTAAATACCTTTGCTTTCTTCTTTTCCCATGCAAGTTTTGGCAACTTACATGCAAATATGCTTGTCTCAGATTCTACTATTACACAGCAGGTAGTGGTGGTGTAGTTCCAACTATATTAGCTACAAGATTTTTACTTCTTGGAGAGGAAGTGATTGCATATAATAAAGGACGGTTTCAGCAAACATTATACAGATGAATTATTCCTTTTCTCACCAGATGGTTCACCATTCTGCATATGATGCCTAAATAGAATAGTCGACTATTCAATCAGGAGAAACAATCAAACTGAAGCCTTAATGCTCAACATTGACTTTGGAAAAGGAATTGGAAAGAAAGATGTTTACCCTTTGTAAGTTCTGTTAGAAAAAGAAGGCACAATTTTCATGCATAATGAGAGAGTTTCATCCAGAATGCCAATCGAATTTATTGTTTCTGGCCGTAGCAATTTCAAGAAGAAAAGAGAGACAAGGCTAATTGATAAATACATTAACACAGCCTCTCAATGAATCCATACCAAAAGCTTTCCTAAAAGTAATCTAATATCCCCAATCTTTTAATTTTTTATAGACTGGCTAAATGTAAAGAGTTACCAAATGTAGCATCCAAGAAGTTGGACCACAATGGAATTGGTAAATTGCATAATCATTTGTAATGGACAGTTCCTTGCTTCATCAAATCAACTTTCAAAAATTTGAGCTTGGGCCTGTTTTTAATTTTTTGTGGTTTATATAGTTAATGCTGCTTTGATGGAACCGGTTGTTCTCTGTATACCTGCTCAATGCAGACACTTGAAGCTTCTTTTTCTGCAATAGCAGTTCCGCTCAACAGAACCCTTTTTCCCTTTTTGTTTTTCCCAGGAATTTTCCTGAAGTAAGAAGTGCTCGTGAGGTCCTAGAGTACCAACTGTTAGTGCTTAATTTGGAACTGCACCATTCTTCTGAAATTGGGTAATGGAATCGATGACAAGTTAAATTGGCACATTAGTAAGAGTTTCTTTACACTAGCCACAAAAGTTAAATTGGCAATACTAATCTAGGATTCTTCACTTAGTATTTATGTTGTAGTTGTAAAATCATCTTAACATCATTGATTAGAAAAACTAGGGTAATTAGAGATGAAAGCAATCGAGACCTTAATGATAGTACCAATACAGGACAATACTAGTAACAATGGTTTACTCATGTGCTTATATATTAACCAATGGATCAGTAAAGACTATATTAGACATGATTCATCACCTACATATTTTAATAGTATCTCCAACCAATCACTCAAATTAAGTTAAAATGACAAGAAAACAGCATCAACTTTGTTTGGCACAAACGTTTTCTCATTTACTACTCTCTTGGCTTCTCCTTCCATATAATGACCATAGTTGCTATTGCACCATGGGGGGTGCATTATAACCATAGAAAAAAAAAAAAAAAAAACCATGGAGCCTCAATTCTGTTAACTTTTGGTGTCATTTTTGTACAACCAATTGTACCGAGGAGTGGAGTAAACTTAATGCTTTAGAAACGAAAAGGGAATAAAAAATAACATGATAGGAGGGTCATATTTAAAATCAATTGTGAAAGCACTCATACTGACTAAAAAGCTCATTAGAATTTTCTAAAAAGAATATATAACCAAGACTTGGAAGAAATTTTAATTAACATGCACCCTAATGACAAAGTTCTTATGATCTAAAACATATGCTATAATTCATATAGAACATTTAAAATCCAGCCACGTATATAGCACCAAAAGATGTCCAGACTTTTATACAACTTTATACTCTTACAACTCAAGAGGAAGTCAAAAGCTCAAAGAATGCTATTTCAAAGCTTAAAATAAAAATATGTTTTGCACCCCTTAAGCTTTCATGCAATGAAAAAAAAAAAAAAAAAAAACAAAAAATTAAATGAAAAACAGTGGAGATACAGTGGATATGTGCACTATATTAATCTCATTTTGAGATTTATGTTATCTCATTTTGTTGAGATTTGAGTAATCTCATTGTGTTGAGATTAGTGATTTCTCATTCTTTTGGGAATTATGTTATCTCATTGTGTTGAGAACTTACTTTTTAGATTTTAATATATTTAAAGAAGCAAAGCCATTTTTATTCTAATATTAAATAAAGAGATTACTGGAAGGGCGGATGCATAACACAAGTTTGCTAGTGTATTAAGTGCATATTGCGTATCATGTATGGAACTAAACTAGACATTGCCTTCACAGTATGTAGACTTTCAAAATTTTCCTCGATCATCATATCATTGTGTTATTTATATTTCTGCTACTTTGCTTGATATGATATATTTGTATTAACCTAGATTTGCATATTTTACTTAAGTTAATAACTTGGCTAAATAACTAGGTTAATTTAGTTGTGTTAAGGGGTCTAAATATTTTACAAGTGGTATCAGAGCAGGTAGCTCTCTTGTTGAAGATCTTTTGATCTTTGAGCTGATCCTTAACGCCAGTTGTCATGGAATACGGACGCTCTCTAGTTATTCCTCCTCACTTTGATGGGAGTAATTATGCTTACTGGAAAGTTAGGATAAACACATTCTTGAAATCTGTTGATGAGAGAGTCTGGAACTCCGTTGAATACGGATGAGAGAAGTCTACTACTCCTGTGAGTGAGTGGCAAACTTCTCATAAAGAAGCAGCTGCTTTCAATAGCAAAGCCATGAATACTATTTTTAATGCTGTTTTTATAGAGGAATTTAAGAGGATCTCGAATGTTGAGGTTGCTCATACTGCTTGGAATATTCTCCAAACTGTGCATGAAGGCACAAAGGCAGTTAAAATTAACAAGCTGCAGCAATTAACTATTAGATTTGAAAGCATTAGGATATCTGATGATGAATCTTTTGATAAATTCTGTGCTAAACTTAATGACATTGTTAATTCTGCATATAATCTGGGTGAAATCTATGATCAACCTAAAATTGTTAGGAAGATTCTTAGATCCTTGACTTAGGACTTTAAACCCAAAGTGACTGCCATCACTGAAAGTAAGGATGTGGACTCCATCCCTGTTGATGAACTTGTAGGATTTCTTCAGTCCTATGAGTTGGGCCTACTTAAGACTAGCAAATCCAAATCAATGGCTCTTAAGTCTGTTGATAATGTTGATGTGAGTGGATTTAATGATGAGCTCTCTGCTATAGAAATTATATATCTTGCCAAGAACTTTAGAAACTTTTTTAGGAATAACAACAGAAGGGCAAGAGATAAGAACACTGCTGAACTTAGAAATTTTAGGAGGAATGATCCCACTAAGGTTAATAACACTAATAAACTTAAAGAAAAAGTAGGCCAACCTTCTAACAATTCTATGGGACAACAATGTTTTGGGTGTCAAGGGTATGGTTATGTTAAATCTGAATGTCCTACATACTTGAGGTCTAAGGGTAAGGCTATGGCTGTAACCCTTAGTGATGATGAAGTTTCTAATGATGAGTCTGGGTGTGACGAGGATGGAAACTTCATTACTTCCACTGCTATTGCTGTAGTTGATGAAAATGTTGCTGTTAAAGAGAACCCTTCTGATGGGGAACTCTCCGAGGATGCAGATTTTCAAGAAGCCTATAATAAACTTTGCAAAGTTGCTACAAAGGATGCTATGAATGTTGATCTAGGCTTAAAGAAAATTGCATCTCTTAAGCATGAAAAGAAAAATTTTCTTGTGAAATTGTTTGATGCTAATGAATTGTTGAATAATGTGAAGACTGAGAACATGCTTTTGCTTGATAAAGTTAAGAATTTAGAACATGATTTACTTGTTGTTAGAGAACAAACTAATAGGTTTGCTAGTTCCAAACTTGATCAGATGCTGAGTGTTCAAAAGTCTCCGTTAGATAAAACTGGGTTGGGTTTTGTTGAAAGCATCTCTGTTTTTGAAACACATTCCACAAACTTTGTTCATTCTTCTGAGCCCCCTATGTGCGAGGTTGTCAAACCTGTAGAAGTCATACCTCCAAGAAAGATTGGGGTTGATCTTCAAGAGTCTAAACCTAAGACTTCTAATCATTCTAAGGGCAAATTACATGATAGACTTGCATGGATTTGTCATTTTTGTGGAAAGTCTGGACACGTTCGTCCAAACTGTTTCAAGCTGCAATTGCTAAGCGAGCAAATAAACCAAAAGTATCTATTCCTCAAGCACAAGATCCTATGGTACTCATTGGTGAGTTGGTAAAGGCTCTAAACCTTTATTTCAATTCTGGAGTTGGAAATCATTCTAATATGAATAAAAACTCCAATGCTCAAGGTGCATCTAAAAAGCTTTGGATGGAAAAGACTCAATCTAAGTAAGTCTTTTTGACATGGTCCTTGTGCTTCATTGCTTTACTTTTTGTGACCATTTTGTTTGATATTTTTTGTTTTTTGTTTTCTTTATTTTTCTAGGATTTGCATTGCATAACATTCATGTATTTCATTCTAGGATATTTTTGTTTTTTTTTTTTTTTTTTTTTAAATTAAATATATATATATATATTTTTTTAAAAAAAAGGAAAAGAAAAGGGAAGTAAAATGTGTTTTGTATTGTTCTTCTTCGATTTGATATCAAGGTTGGCCATATTATCTTTGCATAACATGTTTAGCTTGGATGAACTTATTTTATTGCACTTTACTAGTTTGAGCTTTGAAGTGCATGTTATGTGGGAAGATGTTTATAGTTTTTGATCACATGATCTTGATCTTGAAATCACATGCTTTTGATTGTCGGACTTAAACTTAATGAGAAAGGCATAAATAACCATCTCACCACTGTTTATTAGCCAATCATGAATACCTTAGTGCATATCGTAAGATTTTGTGCACGAGAAAGTGTAGCACATGCACAAAAAGAATATATGGTGTAGCCTCGGTTTTAATGCTAAAATTGGTGTGTACATTATTGGGTTATAATAAATTCACAATGAAATAAAATTGGTGTGTACATTATCCCGGCTAATTCTTAATAAGTTTATAATAAAATAAAATCTGTGTGTACATTATGAGGCAAATCAAGAAACTTACATGATTGCAAGTTTTTATTTTATGAGATGTGAGAGTTATATGATGTAACTCTTTAAGGGATAGCCTCTTTTAATTGTTACGATGGATATTGTAGAAATTGTGCTTAATTACTATACACATATCACCTCATATGTATATCAAGCTTTTGCTAGTTGCACACACTACACAGGTTACACTTTGCTAAACTTTGTACATGATATTGTGTGTGATTTTGGTTTGGCTATCCAAGATTGAAACTTCCTTGAGTCTAAATGCAAATTGCGTTTTCAAGTTTGAGATTTTATGGTGAACTGAGTGAAAACCTAAATTTTTGGGATATTTGGGCTTAAATCGTGTGTTTTTGAAAAATATTTCATCTCATACTCATACATTTTATTTATAAAATTCTTTACTTTGTGGAGGTTTTCAAAAATCTTTTTTTTTTTTTTTTTTCCAGAATTTCGATCGATCGAAACTATTTTTCGATCGGTCGAAATTGCGATTAAAAAATTGGTTAACCTCTATTTGTTTCGATCGGTGCTCGATCGCTATTGGATCAATTGAAGGATTTTTAATCGATCGAATCTAATTTTTGACCGATCAAAAATCGCACAGGAAGTTTGTTAAAAGGTTTGAGTTTCACGTGTTCTTCATTTTTCAAAAATTTTTTGAAACTCTTCTTTCTCTTTTTCAATCGGTCCAAGAGTCAAAGTCTATTTTTGTCGTTTTCCTCCGACTTCTTTGCTAGGCTTTTGTCTTCTAAGGCCGGTATGTCCATTCTACCCTTCCTTTTTCATTTATTTTCTTGTTTCATGCATTAAAGCATGCATTTAGAGGGGAATTTCGCACCTAAGGATTTTTAGTTTTTTTGATGATTTAGGCTATTTCTTTCACAATTGATCAATGAGTTTTTGTTGTGAGATGTCATATCTATTCTTGGTGCTTTAATTTGATTAATTTGAGGATTTGTGAAAAAAAATTGATTTTCTAGGGCTTGAAACTACCTGAATTGGGGGTTTTGTTCAATTGAGTTTAATTTCATGAAATTGACTTGTTGGGTTGATTAATTTGATCATTTTAATGTGTTCTCTATCTTGTGTAATGATTAATTGATCAATGTCTTGAAAATTGTACAAGTGGTTTTTCAAAAATTTTGGGGTTTTCGATATAAACTCTTTGCTCAAGCCAATTTTGTGATTTTAAAGTTATATTGAACATATTCTCACTACATTAGAGCATGCATCATTTACTTACACTGTTCATTCATCATATAGATTTGTTATTTTTTATATTGTTTTGTGCTAACTTGCAATCTGCCATTGGTTTTTCTTGTTTTCTCTTTTGGTCATTTTCTGTGTGTCTATACCTTCCTTAGCACCATGCCTAGGAAAACTAGAGCCAATAAGAAAACTAGACTTTGCAGAAAATTCCAACTTACCCCAAGCCTATTTTACGTGTAGAGTTCTATGTTTTGCCCTAGGTATAAAAAAGAAAACTCTAACCACGTTTTTTAGAGGTTGTTGTTGCTGTGTGTGTAAATCTTCTGTGAGATCTAGAGGTGTTTACCTTCACACATACTTAGGGTTGTCAAGGATCAAGACTATGTCAAGAACTTGGTAATCATTCAGTTGTTGAATTAAGAGCTTAACGATATACAAGCGGGAGTACTTATACTTGCTGGGAATCCAAGAAGGAAGTAGTTCGTGGACTCGGAGCTGTCATGTGGTGGTGGTAGTAAGTTTCCTGATCGTGGTAGTAAGTTTCTTACTCGAGGTAGCAATAGGATGTTAGTGGTCTAAGTCGCTATTGTTTAAACTTCAATTTCTTCATAGTAGATTCAGTTTTACCTTGAGGATAGTTAGGTTAAATCCTCCTCAGGTTTTTTACCGATTTGGTTTTCTTGGATCATCATTTCATTGTGTTATTTATATTTCCACTGCTTTGCTTGATATGATATATTTGCGTTAACTTAGATTTGCATATTTTACCTAAGTTAATAACTTGTCTAAATAACTAGGTTAATCTGGTTGTGTTAAGGGGTCTAAATATTTTACAAAAAGAATCACCAATAGTGGGAACCCAACCTCAAAGAGGTTTGAAGGGTAACAACAAGCTATTGATACGTAGTTAGTAAGAGCACTAAATTTGTGTCTCATTCAGGATGAATTAGTGTAGACTGTTACGATGAAATTGAGGATGAGTTTTAAACTCTTAATGAGGTTCATAAATCATAAATGTCTGTGTAACAGGGACATAAGAAGGAACTTTACCTTTGTAAACATAGGAGTGGTGTCGCTTTTAGCCAGAGTAAAAGGGTTTTCTCTTGTATATGTTTACTAAACCAAGCAGAGCACAAGGCTATAATAGTGCTAACAAGTTGGATTTCTAAATGTGTTGTGGATGTTCTTATGTATGTGTTGTTTCCGATTTCAATACATAAGAGTTTTGGTTTAAGCACCAAGCCACTATTAATTTTGTTGATCTCTTAATTACACTAAAGGAAGGTTTAAGTTGAAAGACATCTTCCATTATGCATAATAGGATATAAATCAAGTGAGACATATATTATTACAACCTAGTGGGGGATTGTTGTATATATAGGCATATACAAGGATAGGTTGTAATAATGATGGTTGAATTTGGAGAATATGATTTCATAAAGTGAAAATTCTAGCTCTAGAATTTTCTAAGTGAAAATTTGAAAATTTGAATTTTTTGGAACTTTCTGCAGAATTTTCTAGTGACAGTTCAGAAAGGTTGAAGATGTTTCAATCTTTGTTAACCGTTTTATGAAAAAATAACTAACTCTCTATACGTGTCTTTTCATGAAACATACATGCATTTTCATGAATAGAGGCTTATATTCATTTGAAAAAAATTAAAAAACACAAAAAACATAAGAAATCCTGTGGTCATTATCCAGAATTGCTATCTGTAGAATCCAACATCTTGGTTGTATCTTGGGGACAAATTTGTGATACTCTTTAGCAACAAAAGTATGGGGGGCAAATATTGTCTAAGGAAAACAATATAGTGTCTCCAAGTTATATATTTTCTTTTTGTCTTTTATGTTAATCTTGTTCTTTCATTATTATTTTGTGTAATCATATAATTTGATAATTAAATTATCTAAAAGGTTATAGCCATATCTCAAAAGTATCATCAAAATTTAGTTAAAAACAACATTATGTTGTAAGATATAGTTGTATATCGATTGTCTTTCAAGATATGCATCGGTAATATGAGTTTGTTTAGCTAGGTGTTTTGGAAGATTAAATAATATTTTTAAAATCTTTGTAATCCCAACTCCTCAAAGCTTTTTTAGAAACGCTCATTTTAAAATCAAGACACAGCTTTCTAACGGCTTATACAAAAAGCACTCTATGTTAAATTTTTGTTAAATCTTCCCTCGTTTTTGCAGTAACAAAACAACCAAAAAATAAAATCAAACCAAAATACAGACTTTTTAGTAACATACAGATTACATGTTGATGACAAAAACAACATGGTAAGAAACTACCATATCGTATGTAGAGACGAAATACCTGCAAAAACCTCCTTTCAAGCTGCTTCTGTAGCTTTTTCTTTCATACATAGAATGATAGGAAAAAAGGAATATAATGTAAACATGAATGAATATAAGGGTACCGAAAGAACGGAAGAGAAAAACCTGAGAAAGGAAGAAGAGAGAAGCGTAGAACGCAAGACAGAAGAAGAAGCGGAGAACCACACCGACCTACTTTACTGGTATCCACTAAAATTAAATGAACGGCCAGATCTAAACAATTATATATTAATGGTTAAGATTTGAAAGATAGAATGTACTAGTCCTAGATGGATAAGGAAATTTAAAAAAGTTGCCCTAAACGTTGTTGCTGTTTTTGTTTACTTATTTATTCATATATCTATTTTCATATTCCTAGTCGAATTAGGAAACTAAATTATTATAAATACTGTATTCGTACATTGGTAACTCACATCATCAGAGTTGTTTTTACACACCGTTCTTTTTCAGTTCCCCTACCTTTTCTTTCCAAAATTCTTCTAGGTTGTTAGTAACTCACGAAGTATGTCTGCACCGTCGTCAGAAGAGCAACATGAACTGAAGAAAGCAAGGATGGTTTTTGTGAAGTGGATGAAGCCACCGTTGGGGTGGTTTAAGCTTAATACGGATGGATCATCGGTTCAACAGAGAAAAGTTGCAGGAGGAGGAGGAGTTCTTCGAGATGGTTTTGGGAACTGGGTTGTAGGGTTCTCTATTGGGTTTGATTTTAGAAGCAGTGTCTTGGCCGAGTTGTCAGCGTTACGTGCTGGATTGATTATAGCAAAGAGTCTTGGGATCAAGAAGATAGTCGTTGAACTAGATGCTAAAGTGGTAGTCAGCCTCATCACCAACAGTTCCAAGACAAAGAAATCAATAAATAGCAGTGTGATGGATTGCAAGAATCTTCTTCAAGGCTTCGACGAGTATATAATACAGCATACTTACAGGGAGGGCAATAGGGTTGCTGATGTACTTGCCAAAATGGGGAACTATCAAGTTGATAAATTTTTTATTCATTATCATTATGCCCCTCCTAATCGCGAGACCAGTTTTCTTTTTGCTTTGGATAATATGAATGTTGTCACTGCTCGTGGTTTGAAGAGTTGAAGACAAGATGCATGGACACAATCATAGCCATGCATGTGTCCGTGAATCAAGAAAATATGTTTGTAGATGTTGTTTCTAGAGTTCATGTTCTTTTCTTTATAAAAGGAAGATATGACTTCCAATTGTACAGTTTCATTAAGATTTAATAAAAACAGTACTGTTTTCCCCCAAAAAATTGTTGTGTTCTTTCTTCATTATAATTCTGCACTACTGCCTCACACATACCAAACACTCTATAATGGCACTCAAATGTTGCCTCAAATTCCAAATTGTTGGAAAATTAATTAGGTTTTCTAGTTGAAAAATGAAAAATTAATATAGGTTTTTTTGGTGTGGAAGAAAAGACTATTCCTCTTGGTGCAGAAGAAAAGTCTATTCCTTATTGAAGAAAAGTCTTTCTTGTTCCGCAAAGAATATGAAAAATTTCTTATAAATAGACAATACTACAAACAATTTAATGTACTTGAATTACATATCTTAATTAAGCTGAAAAGTCCATCAAATTTCAAGTTGACTCATTTATATAAAGTGAAATAGTCTAACTAAATACTCGAATACCACTTCCTTTTTTATATGTATATTGAAAGAGAAATTCGGTTTCATGATAAACAATATACTTTTCTTGGTAAAAAAATTATTAATTAAATTTGTTTGGATGAAATTGCAACATTTTAAATTTGGACAATGACGATTGAAGTTGAACATTTGGGCTTGGTCTAGTCCGAAAATTTTCAAGTTTTTCTTGACAATTTTTCTAGACCCACAAACTACCATCCTCATATTGGGCTTGGCCTAGTCCGAAAATTATTCAAGTTTCAATCTTTTTGGTAAATTCTACATTCAGAAGTATTAGGCCCATATGAAGCCACGTCCCAAACATGGGACAGTGCCCTGTTATCACCAACGATAAACTGATAACAAGATAAGACTGTTACTATTACAAGAGTCTCAGAGAGAGAGAGAGAAGTAAGTTAGTTAATCTGTTAAAGGTCATGGCTCGGGCTTTGTTGCATTTGAAGAGCACAAGTGGGTTTGCATTGGCCTGTGCTACTCAAGAAAGCCAATACAGGGTTCAACTCCCTGACAAGTCTAGGAATGCACGTGTATTGGTGCTGGGAGGAACGGGTCGGGTCGGAGGATCCACTGCCACTGCTCTTTCCAAGCTCTGCCCTGACCTCCAAATCATCATTGCTGGTCGTAACAGGTAAATCGATAACATCCTTTGTTGTTGTTATTATTGTTTTTAATCTTGTTTTGGTTTTTTTTTTTTTCAATTGGATAATGTTGGCCCAGTTGAGAATAATTGTCATTGGAACTCACAAGAACATGGGTTTTCTTCATATTCACCACAAAAATAGTCCCAATAGGAGTCAGTGACAAATACTCAGGTAATTGTTTCTATAAATGATTTGTGAGTCTGTGATTGTAATGGAACAGTGAACTTTTTATATCCTTAAGAATATAAGTCCTAAATATGTTGGTTAAGAAAAGAGCTACTGCTACTATTAGAGTTAGCCTATTATCAAAAGAAATCCCACAACTCTAAATTTTTATGTAACTTGACACTAATCTTTCAATAAATGTTTAAGAGTACTAAATGTAAATCATTTTCCTTGAAGTTGGAATGGCTAATTTCACCTGATTGGATTAGATTTGGGGTTAAAAATTTCATTATCGGTCAGTGGCATCTTTCTTCTCTGTTGGTCTTATGGGTAATTTAAGGATTCAATGGCTATCCCTTTTTCTGTTATGCACATTGAGTCGCAATAATCTTGCCGTACTTCCATTTGCATGATTGAGTTGTAGAATTGTCTAAATTGGGTCCTGTGATAGGGAGAAGGGTGCTTCTATGGTGGCTACACTTGGGGGGAGGTCTGAGTTTGCTGAAGTCAACATTGACAATGTGAAAAGCCTGGAAGCAGCTTTAAGGGGTATGTTACAGTGGTAAACTATACCAAACGTAAAACGCTTTAATGTATTTAGATATCCAATTCCATTAAATTTCCCGGTATTTTGAATGTTGTACAATCACATGCATACTCCATGCAGATCTTCAGTGATTTTAAGTTTGACATAGCAGGGATTGTTCATGATGTTTTTGAACTGCTTTATTATTTGAAACGTATTTTCCATATGCTATTTTGTAGTGCATATGTTACCTATTCTGTTCATATTTTGATATCTTTTACCGGAGGTAAGCAAATTGCCCTTATACTATACACCAAATCATTTACTGTCATGTGGTTTCTTACACCTGCAATTTACATGACTTTATATTTTACATCCTGCACTTTATTTAATTAAGATTACAGTAATCTAATCTGTCAGAAGTTATACTAAGATTAGTTCTCGGTCCTTTTACGTAGCCTCTATAGAGATTTTTCCATAAGCCATACAGATCTAGAAAGAGTAAATGTAATAATATTATCTGCTGGGTACCAGGTTTTGAGGTTTTGTTCTCCCCCCCCCCCCCCCCCCCCCCCCTTGTGATTTATATTTGATGTTCTGTGACATCCCTCAAGTATCTTGTTAGTGTTAAGGCTTAAACTCTGCCAGTTTCTTAGCAGATGTGGATCTTGTAGTTCATACTGCTGGTCCTTTCCAACAGGCAGAGAAATGCACTGTTCTGGAAGCTGCCATACATACGAAGGTGAGAAAAAGGTAACTACTACATTTGTAAATCTAACCTGTTCTTAAGCTTGTATCTTTGTAAGGGATACTGCAACAACACCCCCCCCCCCTGCGCGGGCGGGCACACACACCCACACACAAAACTATGATAACTTTCGTAGATAATACATATTACATTATCTCTGATAGTGTTTCCAATCTTTCCTTAGACAGCTTATATCGATGTTTGTGACGACACAGCATATGCATGCCGTGCTAAATCCTTCAAGACTAGAGCAGTAGCTGCAAATATTCCAGCTATTACAACAGCAGGAATTTACCCAGGAGTGAGCAATGGTGCTGTCATATTCATTCTTTTGATGTAGTGAATAGTTTACATTGTGCATACATTCTTGGGAAAAAAAAAAAAAAAATTGACCAAGATAAGAACTGTTAGTTTTTTTTTACATAAAGTGATTAACATAATTATGATCTCATATATAATGCTCCAGAGCCATTAGTCTTAAACATGGTTGCAGGGCATTGTTTTAAACAATCATCTAGGCCCTGTGTCCCACAATTTGGATCAGCAGTTAGTAGCTTATGTTGAAGTCACGACTCCCAATGACTATGCCAAGTATAAGAGAACTCAAATCAATATATATGCTAAAGGTATAACTCAACTAATTAAGATCAACATCTCTCAATTTATGAGCATCTCTCAAATTTTTAGACAATTTCAAGTTGGCGAGCTTTGGAAAATTAAGATGAGTTTTATATTAGAGGCATAACTCAACTAATGGAGCTTAATAACTCCTCATCGTGTTCATTGGGATGCCAATCTGGGTTATTGAACCAAAGGGTTCATAATGCAGTACTGTGTCACTGTCAACCTTGCATGAACCCTTCCCTTTCATTTGGGCTTGTGGCTACCTATCCAATAGCACAGAGTACATTCTAAGAGTACACATAAGCATAGATGTTAGACCAGATTATGCATTGTGTGAAAGATGAAAACCTTCTCATATGCCCTGCATGCCTAACACTAACTCTTCCCACCATTATTATGACAGTGATGGCGGCAGAGCTAGTTCGTGCTTCAAGAAGTGAAAGCAAGGGTGAGCCAAAGAGGCTACGGTAAAACTCCTTACTACTTTACCCACTATTATTTGATTTGAAGCACGATAATTGTTTCTTTTTCTGATTTTTCTCCAAGTAGTAGTTCATAATCATTAATATGTTGGAAAAATGGTGGAAAATGTACATGTGGCCAACCCTAAGAATCCACAAAGCTGACCCCAGTTGAGTTGGGATTAAGGCTTAGTTGAGTTAGGCTGTGTTTATGTTAGATTGTCAACCCTGGTATTCTCATCGATCAACCCAATATCCTTATCCCATTTTTATTTACTAATGCATGTTCCAAATAAAAAATTAGAAGGAATAGATTGAAATTCAAGCACGACATGAAATGCATACATCGATTCTTGTTTGCTTTACAATTACAATACCCATCCAAAAAACTTAAATATCTTTAATTTCTTTTTTCCCATGCAAGTTTTGGCAGCTCACATGCAAATATGCTTGTCTCAGATTCTACTATTACACAGCAGGCAGTGGTGGTGCAGGTCCAACTATATTAGCTACTAGCTTTTTACTTCTTGGAGAGGAAGTGGTTGCATATAATAAAGGTCCGTTTCAGCAGCTGTTTATACAAATGAATTATTCCTTTTCTCTCTAGTGATTCAGCATTTTGCATATGATGCCTAACTATAATAGTCAACTATTCAATCAGGAGAAACGATCAAACTGAAGCCTTATAGTGGAATGCTCAACATTGACTTTGGAAAAGGAATTGGAAAGAGAGATGTTTACCTTTTGTAAGTTCCATTAGAAGAAAAAAAAGGCGATGATAAAGCAGTGGATTTTCATGCATAATGAGAGAGTTTCATCCAGAATGTCCATCAAAGTTATATTTCTGGCTGTAGCAATTGAAGGAAGAAAATAGTGACAAAGCTAATTGATAAATACATTAATACAGCCTCTCAATGAATCCATCCCAAAAGCTGTCCTAAAAGTAGTCTAATAGCCCCTAGATTTTTATTTTTTATAGGCTAGCTAAATGTAAAGAGTTACTAAATGTAGCTTCCAACAAGGTGGAGCACAACAGAATTAAATTGCATAAATTATTTGTAATTGGCATTTCCTTGCTTCATCAAATCAACTTTCAATAATATGAGCTTGGCCCTTTATTTAATATTTTGTGGTTTACAATTTTACATAGCTAGTGCTGCTTTGGTGGAATCTGTTGCTCTGTGTACCTGCTCAATGCAAACACTTGAAGCCTCTTTATCTCCAATAAAAGTTCTGATCAATGGAACCCTTTTTTTTCCTTTAATTCTTCCCAGAAATTTGCCTGAAGTAAGAAGTGCTCGTAAGGTCCTAGGAGTACCAACTGTTAGTGCCCGATTTGGAACTGCACCATTCTTCTGGAATTGGGCAATGGAAGCAATGACAAATCTTCTTCCTGCGGTACGCTCTTACATTACTAAGAGCTTTTTTTCATTCTGCACACAAGTTAAATTGGTGATACTAATCTAGGATTCTTCATTTATTATTTATATCATGGCTGTAAAATCATCATAACATCAACCTCTTTCAGCCATCACTGTCAATAACTTGGCTCTCAGAGTGTATAATAATTATATAAAACGATAATTCAGTTTCTAATAATTGACTATGTAGTTCTATGGGAAGTCAATATGCAGTAAATGATAAAAATATTTTTTGTATCATAATTTGTACTGTGCTATAAAATTTGTTTCAAATGAATCACACAAAGGATCTGAACAAGGTTCTAAGCATTAAGAGGCATATGTCACACTTATTTGATTAACCACCAATCATGGTGACTACCTTGCTTTTGGCTCCATTTAATAAGACTATGTAATTTGAGTGTTGCAGGAGTTTTTGAGAGACAGAAGCAAAGTCCAAGAATTAGTTGAACTGTTTGACCCTGTAGTCCGATCGGTTGATAAAGTTGCTGGAGAGCGTGTTTCAATGAGGGTGAGATACTAAAATGAATGACCAAATCATACTAGCTGATACTTTAAAATTACTTTACGCTTTGAAATTCTTTTATAATTTCAAAAGAAGGTGCTGTAAATCTCTTCAATTTATTATAATATATTTAGCCATTTAACCTGTTCATCATTACTTATAATTTTCAACATTTTTTGCTTGTTTCATTTTGCCGGGGTCTGAAAACAGGTTGATTTGGAATGTTCTGATGGGCGCAATACAGTTGGTATATTCAGTCATAGGAGACTCTCTGTGTAAGATTTAGCTTTCCAGGGATTTTACTGTGCTCAATGGAAACCCTGCCTAATTTTGCTATTTAGATTAACTTTCAATCTCTATATTTCCATTGCTTTATAGAAGCTGTTAGGTTTGTAAACAAATTTGAAGTAATGTATACTGGAGTCTCTGTAAATTAGATATCATAACTCTAGAGTTCATGTCGTTCAGATCTGTGGGAGCTGCTACAGCTGCATTTGCTATAGCTGTTCTTGAGGGAAGTACACAGCCTGGAGTTTGGTTTCCTGAAGAGGTTTGTACAATAAATCATTTAGATATCAAAAAGTTACGTTTATATTTTTTAAACCTTGTATGCAATTCTCTTACAGTCAGAGGGAATCGCAATTGAGGCAAGGGAAGTTCTTCTCAAACGTGCTGCACAAGGAACAATCAATTTTGTAATGAACAAGTAAAAGGAATTCTGATCCAGAAATTTAACTTTTCCACTTATTTATCTTTTTTCTACAATTCATGATAGTTTTGACTATTTTGTCTTTTTATTTTTATCTTCTCTCTCAAAAGGCCATCATGGATGGTTGAGACAGACCCTAAAGAGCTAGGATTGGGAATATATGTATGAGAGTGCAGAAATTGAGGTCAAATTATAGTTCAAGTTCTTTTTCAGCTTCACTGGCTACTACTGCAGGTAAAGGAATAGGGGTTGGTGTTGCCTTTTCTTTTTTTTTTTTTTTTGGGTGCTGAGCCTGGAATCAAGTGAATTTTGAGTTTCTAATCTGTAAGTTTCATCTTCTGAATTTCAGGTGCTGGAAGTTAAAAGATTTTTGTTGAGAGCATTGCCGATTTTGTTGGCTGTGAATCACTAAACCAATGTTTTAATTCTTGTAATTGAGAATTAATTGTAGCATAAAAAATATTTAATTGTTTAAGCTAAATTTTAAAGTATTCTTAGTAATAACTAAAAAAAAAAATGCTGAAGCAATCTAACATCCACCTGAAACTAATAAACACTAGATATTAAACTCAGCACATGGCTGCATAGCTACACTCAACTAATCCAATCCAATTAAAATTCACACGATTTAATTTGGAATATCACATGTGTTGAAAGGAAGAAAAAGATAATATGACTAAATTTATTTTTTATCTTATATATATATTCAAGTGAAAAAAATACGGGTTCAAATCCAAACCATGCATAACAGATTGGATTAGAGTATAGATTTGATAATTCGTATAAGGTGACTAGTTTCTGACCTGAACCTAGTCGGACTGAAACCAAGCCCAATTGACCCGTTTTCAGGTCTAAGTGTGTGTCGTGGGGCTTGACAAAACTAGCTAGATTAGAGGTGTGGGCTAAGTTTCCAAACTTTACAGCGGAGGTCTTTTCACTCCAATATAACTCATTTATTGTTATCTTATTATCGGTCTTTTCACGCCATGACTGAAAGTTATATGGCTGATATTTCATTCAATATGGTAAAAGCCCGCAGTCTGCACAGAACATCATGAATATGAATTAGGTTTGTTGTCATTGCCCAATAATATCATTGTTGCTCTGAAGCTTCAACATGGGTATGGGATGTGTTTAAATTTACAATCATACAAACACGTTAAACACCGCAAAGCCGTACATAAAATAAGCAAAAACCAGCTACCAAACTCACACATCAACTCTTGAAAATTTGACTTGAAATTTTAAAATGATGTTAAAAATTAAAAAACCCTTGAAAATTTAAGATATGATAAAATACGATTAACTTAATTAATTATTATATAAATAAATAATTTAAAATACGTAATAAGCAATTTGTCATGTCTTAGGGTATTTGCATGAATACGTAAGAATAGTGTTAATGTCTATAGTGTTATAGGCTTTAGGCCCAACTAGTTTACTTGTATAACACACATTAGTTTACTTGTATAGCACACATTCTTGCACTACACTCTTACTTGTTCTGCACTCATATTTACTTGTACTACACTCATATGCCTCCTATATAAAGGCACTCATGTATATTCTTTCAGTAAGAGAAATACAATACAATCATTCAGTATTTCTAACATGGTATCAGAGCCACTGCTCTGACCTTTTTCTTAGCAGTCTTGTCTCTATTAGTGTTACTCCATTCTCGCTTCCGCCGTTACAGCAATTGCTACAGCCTTTTGCCGTTGAACCTCCAACGTCTTCTAGACATTGTCCTTGGGTTCCGGACCTGTCGCAGCCGCCATTGAGGAGTTCCACACAGACCACTGCCTTTTTCGCACCACCGCAAATCTTGCTTCGATCAACTTACGTCAGTATCCAGTCTCTACTGACGTCATTGTCACGTCATCTGCTGACGTCATCACCGTTGACCTTTGACTTTGACCGTTGACCGTTGACTTTTGCTGTATAGGTGCTCCTTATCCAGTTTTTTCGCGTAGATTTCATTTTTGCAGTCCAATTTTGCATATATTGCTTCTAAATGAAGAATAAGGACATTTCTTCTTCCTTTTGCAACAATCATCGCCGACAATCTAGCAAACGTTTTTGCAATTTTTGTAAACGTTTTGGCCATAATATTGAGACTTGCTATTAGCACAATAAATCAGCTGTTTCAAATTCTGCTGCTGCTGTTGCTAACACTGAGAGTGTCCAACCAATGGCTTCCGTCTCTGCACAGTCTACATCTTCAGGTCGCATTTTCACCATGTCCACAAATGACCTTAAAAACATCATCGCCAATGTCATTCGTATGGTTGGTAATGCATCTTATTCCTCTTCTCTCTCAGCTTTATCTGGTATGTCTCCTTCCTCTTGACTTATGGATTCTGCTTGTTGCAATCATATGACACCTCACTCGTCCTTATTTTCTGGCTTCCGTCTCTGCACAGTCTACATCTTCAGGTCGCATTTTCACCATGTCCACAAATGACCTTAAAAACATCATCGCCAATGTCATTCGTATGGTTGGTAATGCATCTTATTCCTCTTCTCTCTCAGCTTTATCTGGTATGTCTCCTTCCTCTTGACTTATGGATTCTGCTTGTTGCAATCATATGACACCTCACTCGTCCTTATTTTCTGAACTTAAACCTGCACCACACCCTCTTAATATACATATAGCAAATGGTTCCACAATGTCTGGTCATAATATGGGTTTCATTTCGACCTCAAAACTCTCAGTTCCTGGGGTCTTTAATGTTCCTGACCTTTCTTACAATTTGTTTTCTGTGGGACAATTAGCTGAGTTGGGTTATCGCATTATATTTGATTATTCTGGGTGTATTGTGCAGGATCCAAGGACGGGACAAGAGCTTGGGACCGGTCCCAGAGTTGGGCGTATGTTTCCTATAGACAACCTTCGTCTTCCACTTGTTGCTCCTGTTTCTATTGCCGCAGCTGCTGCTGTATCTTTTATTCCTTCCCTTGCACTTTGGCATGCTTGACTTGGTCATGCATCTTCTTCTCGGGTACAACAGTTGGCTTCTAGAGGTTTGTTAGGTTCAGTGTCTACAAAAAATTTTGATTGTGTCTCATGTCAGTTAGGAAAACAACCAGCTTTGCCTTTCAATACTAGTGAATCAATATCCACTGATATTTTTGATCTTATTCATTCTGATGTTTGGGGACCTTCCTCTGTCTCTAGTATTGGTGGCTCTCGATATTTTGTTGTCTTTGTTGATGATTACTCTCGCTATAGCTGGATTTTTAATATGAAACATCGTTCTGAATTATTGCAAGTATATTCTAATTTTGCAAAAATGGTTGAAACTCAATTTTCCAAACGTATCAAAATTTTTCGATCTGATAATGCTCTTGAGTACACTCAATATGCTTTCCAAGCTGTTTTGCATTCCTATGGCACTGTTCATCAACTAACTTGTACAGGTACCTCTCAACAAAATGGTAGAGCCGAACGAAAACTTCGTCATATTCTTGACACTGTTCGTGCTCTCCTTCTCTCTGCCAAAGTTCCTGCTCCTTTTTGGAGTGAAGCCGCTCTTCATGCTGTTCATACTATTAATCGCATTCCCAGTCCTGTGATCCAAAATCAAACTCCATATGAGCGCCTTTTTGGGTCACCTCCAGACTATCATTACCTTCGCTCCTTCGGTTCTGCTTGTTTCGTTCTTCTTTAGCCACATGAGCATAATAAACTTGAGCCTAGATCAAGGCTTTGTTGTTTCCTTGGCTATGGCGAAACTCAAAAGGGGTATCGGTGTTATGATCCTGTTTCTCATCGTCTTCGTATCTCCCGCAATGTTGTCTTTTGGGAACATCGCCTCTTTGTCGAGCTTTCTCACTTCAGTGCTTCTCTATCTCCCTATTCTGTCTTAGATCTATTTCCAGATGAGGCACATACTCCTTCTGTAGCTGCTCCTGACCCTCTTGTAACTGCTCCTGATCCTCCTATAGCTGCTCCTGATTCTACTATAGACTTCTCTATCCAACCACCAGATATCCTCGATCCTTTTCCTAGTTCCCCATTTAATGAACAGGTGGAAGATGAACAGGTCGAAGATGAGCTACCCAACCCTAATCCTGGGTCCCCTGCTCTTGCTCCGCCTGAAGATCTTGTACAAGACATTCCACCTCGTCACTCAACTCGGGTAAGGTCCATTCTTGCACATTTGCTTGACTATCATTGTTACACTGCCCTTGCTACATTGCACGAGCCTCACACCTATCGTGAGGCTTCCACTGACCCTTTATGGCAGATTGCAATGAAAGAGGAACTTGATGCATTATCTAAAAACCATACTTGGGACTTGGTCACTCTCCCCCCTGGGAAATTTGTGGTTGGTTGTAAGTGGATCTACAAGATTAAGACTCGCTCTGATGGGTCCATTGAGCGCTACAAAGCTCATCTTGTTGCAAAAGGTTTTACACAAGAGTATGGGATTGATTATGAAGAGACCTTCGCTCCGGTTGCTCGTATCTCATCTGTTCGTGCCCTCTTAGCTGTTGTTGCTGCTAGTAAATGGGACCTTTTCCAGATGGATGTCAAAAATGCATTCCTTAATGGGGATTTAAGTGAAGAAGTTTATATGCAACCTCCTCCTGGTCTCTCTGTTGAATCAAACAAGGTTTGTTACCTTCGACGTGCACTTTATGGCCTTAAACAAGCTCCACGAGCTTGGTTTGCCAAATTCACCTCTACCATTTCTCGCTTGGGTTACATGGCCAGTCACTATGATTCTGCCTTATTTCTTCGTCGCACTGACAAAGGCATTATTTTACTTCTCCTGTATGTGGATGATATGATCATAATTGGTGATGACCTCAGTGGCATTCAAGAACTTAAGGATTTTCTCAGTCAGCAGTTTGAGATGAAAGATCTTGGACATCTCAGCTACTTCTTGGGTCTTGAAATCACTCATTCTACAGATGGACTTTACATTACTCAAGCCAAGTATGCCTCTGAACTCTTGTCTAGAGCTGGACTCACTGATAGCAAGATTGTTGACACTCCAGTTGAGCTTAATGCGCATTTAACTCCCTCAGAAGGGAAACCATTGTCTAATCCCTCTCTTTATAGACGGTTAGTTGGCAGCTTAGTTTATCTTACTGTTACTCGTCCAGACATTTCCTATGCTGTTCACCAGGTGAGCCAGTATCTGTCTGCTCCACGATCGACTCACTATGCTGCTGTTTTGCGCATTCTTCGGTACCTAAAGGGCACTCTCTTTCATGGTCTTTTCTACTCTGCTCAGTCTCCTCTTGTTCTCCATGCATTTTCTGATGCTGATTGGGCAGGAGATCCCACTGATCGTAGGTCCACCACTGGTTATTGCTTTCTTCTTGGTTCTTCTTTGATTTCTTGGCGAAGCAAGAAACAAACTCATGTGGCCCGTTCCAGTACTGAAGCAGAATATCATGCCCTTGCTGATACCACATCTGAGCTTCTTTGGCTACGATGGCTTCTTAAAGACTTAGGTGTGTCTACATCTTCTGCTACTCCTCTTTATTGTGACAACAAGAGTGCCATTCATATTGCTCACAATGATGTCTTCCATGAACGGACTAAACACATCGAGATTGATTGTCATTTTAACCGTTACCATCTTGTCCATGGTGCTCTCAAGCTAATCTCAGTCTCCTCTACAGATCAACTTGCAAATATCTTCACCAAGTCACATCCTAAGGGACACCTTCGTACTTTGGTTGACAACCTCAAGTTGGTCTCACATCCACCTTGAGTTTGAGGGGGGCTGTTAATGTCTATAGTGTTATAGGCTTTAGGCCCAACTAGTTTACTAGTATAGCACACATTAGTTTACTTGTATAGCACACATTCTTGCACTATACTCTTACTTGTTCTGCACTCATATTTACTTGTACTACACTCATATGCCTCCTATATAAAGGCACTCATGTATATTCTTTCAGTAAGAGAAATACAATACAATCATTCAGTATTTCTAACAAATAGAAATAATTATTAGTTGAAGTATCAATGTTTTTTAGCATTACGTAAACGAGCCAAACTTTTCTAAGTATTAAATGTTTAAGCTTGGCTTGGCTTGGCTTGGCTTGGCTTGGTTTAAGTTCGTTAGAAAGTCCAAAAATATGAGCTCAGCTTGGCTTGGCTTGATTTGATTCATTAGTCAAGCCGAGTCGAGCTTAATATCAGGCTAAAACTCAAACCAATATTAATCTCTTTAGATTGAGATCCAGTACAAGTACATTATTAAACTCATACTAATTAAGTATATTATCAAATCTATTTGGTTTGGAAGAGTAGTCCCAACACTCAATTAATTAAAAGCTTAGTAAGATATGTGTTAATTGTTGAAGCCCATGTCAAACATATTACAAAGCACATAACTGATAAACCAACTTAAGTTTAGTTATCTTTCATTGAGCCTTATCGTTTCATGAGTTTGTTCTTGAACAATATTTTTTGCTTAGACTCGGTTTGTTTATTAAACAAGCCTAAACTTAAACTTGGCTTGTTTATAAACAAACAAGCATGAACGAGTTTTTTTATCAAGTTAAGCCCGAGTTTTTATGAAGGATTTGGTTAATTTACAGCCCTAAGCATTATTGTTGTACTTAGTCTTAACAAAAGACAAGCACATGCCAATTGAAATACTTTCCATTTAAGTGGTTGCGGCTGGCTAATAAATTTAGTAACATAAATTTTTTCATAATTTGAATAAAAAAATTTATGACTTGATTTATTGGGATTCACAAATAATAAAAATGGTATCAAAATGATTGGTTAATATAATATTGCACTACTCATGACTTAACACTTTAATTTGCATTAAAAAAAACCTTACATCATTATACCACTTTAACAAGTTACAAATTTTTTTGTTACTTTAGCATTGCTAGGCAATAAATTTTGTCAATTTTTGAAGTAATAAAAATAAAAGCTAGTGTGTGTGTATTGTTTTTAGAAAAATGGCTGGGTAATTGTCCCACGTTGCTAAAGATAGTATGTTGTGTGTAGAATAACTTGTCCCACACTCCCTTAAAAGTTTTTATGGCTTTTAAATGGAGTTTGTGGTATGATTTTATGTTAAAACTTATTTCTCTTTTCCATGTGTGTGTTTGTTTCCAAAAAAAAGAAAAGAAAAAAAAAAAAAAAAAGCCTATAAACAGAGTTGGCCTACTAATTATGTTTAGCTCTATATATAATTTGAAGTGGGCTAAGGGATGCCACTTCTTTGAAGGGACAACGTGACTTGACAAATTTTTCTTACAAGTTGCCACTGCGACTAGCAATTCTTTAAGAAAAGGAAGTGCACTAATTTTTCTTACAAGTGCCCATTGTGACCGGTAATTCTTAAGAAAAGGAGTACAGTTTTACTATACTTCGAGAATATACACCAAAGTATTTTCCCACTGCAACAATAACTTCAAATTAAGGGGTGGAATCTTCGGGTCATTTTTTCTGGGCTTGCCAAAGGACTCGTGACATTTGGGCTCTGGCAAATTTGTTCCCTGGGAGTAGGGATGGCCATGGGTAGGGTATGGATCGGGTATACCCATACCCTACCCGAAATGTTTGCCCATAGATACCCGGATACCAATACCTATTATTATTCATATCCAATTCTTGCCCGGATTTATTATCCATGGATATCCATACCCTATCCAAAACCCATTTAATTTTTTTCTTTTTAAAATCCAAAAACATTTTAACTTAAAAATTAACCAATAACTTTATCTTAAAAAAGACAAAAACTAATCAATAACTTTGAAATCAGATGTATCTACTTCTTCTTTTTCCTTTTTTTTTTTAAAGATAAATAGAAATATTATTAGATAAAATTTTATCATACACTCTCTGATACATGCTCACAAAGCCTCACAAACACAGAGCACAGTTGTTCACGGTTACCTAGTAGCTTACCCTCTATCATACCTATGTTGTTCACGTGCTCGCCACCATAGCCACGGTTCTTGGTAGATCCATGAAGCCTTTAACCTCCGCAACATAGATTCATGTTCCACGCACCGTTTGGGGCTCTGCTAGGTAGTAGATCAAGAAGTTAAGTTCTAGATTTTAGAGAAAGAGACTAGAAGTTTGGCTCGAGTTTAGAGAGAGAAAGGATGAGAGGTTGGGAACCACCATCTTGGCGGTGGTGATTGGGCTTCACAACAGAGCTAGGAGGTTATGCCTCATTTAGATCGAAGAAAGGGTGAGATCGATCCGGATTGAGAGAGGTTATATGTTTTAGTTTTAGAGAGCAGTTGAGGTTGAGATGTGAAACCACCACTGATGATGGTGGTGATGAGCTTGAGAGGCTTTGGCCATGGTCGTTTGAGATAGAGAGAATGTTCAAATCCGAGGATTACAAAGAGATTTTGAGGTTGAGATAGTTTATTCGGAGATGGAGAAGACCACCATAGTGGCGGTGCTGGTGATCAGGGTGATGAGTTCAAGGTGCTGGGCCACGGAGGCTCGGATGAGAGAAAGAGAGAGAGTGACAGTGAGAATGGAGGCTCAAGTGTGTGTGTGAGAGAGAGAGAGAGAGAGAGAGAGAGAGAGAGAGAGAGAGAGAGAGAGAGAGAGAGTGACAGTGAGAGAGTTAGGGTTTTTTTTTTATATATGGGTTGGGTATGGATAATATCCATACCTTACCCGAACTATTTGGGTGATATCCATTACCTACCCAATTAAGTTCTACCTATAAAGAACCGGATATTACCCAAAACATTTGGATTGGGTAGGGTAGGATATCCATTACCCAATGGGTATGGCCATCCCTACCTGGGAGTATGAATCTTAATTTCTATTCCTTTATGGACCTATTGTGGTATGCAGTCATGATTGCCAAATGGGATCAAGTTTTGGTAGAGAAGATCATCACGATTTCTTGAATGCTTTGGACTAATAGGAATGAAGTAAGGAATGGCGAAGTGAAGAAACCTGGGCAGGCAGTTATTCATAGCGCCTTAAATTACTTAGGGGAGTTTCAGTCCAGCCAAACTGTCAAGATTTTGCAGTCTTCGAAAGCCTTTGCCTCATGGACCCCCCCCCCCACCTCCAAATTCTTACAAGATCAACGTGGATGGTGCTGTCTTTGCAGCTAATAAATCCGTTGGTGTGGGCATTCTGATTCGGGATGAGTATGGAAGGTTGGTTGGGGCTTGCAGTAAGAAGATAAGTTTCTCCCTTGCTGCTATTGAAGCTGAAGCTAAGGCCATTGAATGTGGTCTTCAGTTCGCCAAAGATATGCTCATCCAAGACTTTGTACTTGAATCTGATTCCCTAATCCTAGTTAATGCCCTAAAGGAGTTGTCCCCCCCACCCACGGCTGTGGCTGCTTTGGTGTATGGCTCACTGTCTGCATCTTATGAGGTTAGGAAGGTAGTTTTCTCACATGTAGGGAGGCAAGGCAATAGGCCTGCTCATTTATTAGCCAAACATGCTTCTAGCATTATTAATTTCTCATTTTGGATCGAAGAGAGTCCTTGTTTTCTTGAATAAGCTCTTCTCCATGATGTTATTGTTGGTTTGAGGTTTTAATGAAGTTGAAAGTTTCCCATCAAAAAAAAAAATTAAGTCATGACCGACCTGAATGATCTGTAAGCATTTTCCACAACGAAAATAAAGCAAACCTCGGTGTCATATATTGTTGATCTAGTCTAGATTGAAAAATCAAAGGAAAACTTGGACATTTTCTTTTGAGAATCAAGAAGCCTTCTACTTAAGACCTATGTTTTAAAAACCGGACCGGACCGGCCGGTTCAACCGATTCAACCGGGAACCGGACACTAATCCGGTCCGGTTATGACTAAAACCCGGAAAATAATAAAAAACCGGAATTAATTAGGAACCGGCCGGTTAACCGTAAAAATCGGTATGGTTGAACCGGTTTTGTAGTATACGCTGAAACATGCATTTTGTAGCAAAAAGACAAAAAAAAAAAAATAAAGCATTTTTTTCTTAAATACACCATGAAAAACTATAAGAATGATGATCCAAGACTGAAAATGATGATCCAAGACTATGGAAATGCAAAAACTTCAAGAAGAAAGAGAGAGAGAAAGATAAGATGAGGTAAATAACTAAAAATTGAAATATGATACTTGATTATTTTTTAGCTGGATCGTGGATTACCTTAGCAGCTTCAACTTATTGAAATTTTTTTATTTTGAAATTTGCAGCAAACTTGAGAAACACTGAGAGTTTGAGACTTCAAGAGCGCCGTTTACAACCAAAAGAGATGAGAAAGGAGAAATGAGAGTTTGAAAAAAGAGGGGTAGGCAGAGTATTAATGAGAGTGTTTCTTTTTTCTTTTTCATTGTCTTGTCTTCACCTGCTAGAGCCATGTAGAGGTTACTTTTACAGTATTGGAACGTGTGTGTGGCTATGAGAATGTGAAAAGCATAGGAATGTGTGTGTGTGTGTGGCTGGCTATGAGAAACATGTGGTGCATGAATTGATGAGATAGTTTAAGTCTTGAAGAAGCAAAGTGACTTTTAAGGACAACTCATTTAATGTAAGGGAAGGGTAAAAATAAAAAAAAAATAAAAAAACAATGCCAATACTCAGTAAATATATAAGTATTAAATATATAATAATAATAAATATATATTATATATTTTTAATTTGATTCTTCACTGTCATAAATTTTTATATAGGGGTAGCGGATTTGTTATATTTATTTCCTAAATTTAATACATGAAAACTAAACTCACATTATTTTTTTAAAAAAATTATATATATGTTGAACTTGAATATTCTTAGTTAAAAACTTAAAATATATACATATATTTATTTTAAATTAATAATTAAATTATTTATGACGTCATCGATTTGACCACTGGTCGGACCCCGGTCGGACTAAAAAACCGATAACCAGTCCCTTTTTCGATTATTTCACTGTACCGGTTTTTAAAACCATGCTTAAGACTTTGAAAAGTAGTTTATTTCTCATGTCATACTCATAGGCTATTTAACTGTCTATTCCATTAATTGGTTGCCTTGCAATTTGCATGAATCCAATATCATATTATTCATGGCTTTTGTTCATCCTCACCCTTTTGTTTTCTTACTAATTCTGCTACCAATCTCTGCTGTTGCTCAAAACGATCCTGGTTATGTTAACGTTGGCAGCTCTCTCACCGCAACTGATGAGAATAGCACTTCATGGCTATCTCCTTCTGGTGATTTTGCCTTCGGATTTAGCCCACTGAAACAAAAGGATCTCTTCCTTCTTTCCATTTGGTTTGCTAAAATACCAGACAAAACCGTAGTTTGGTATGCTAGACTAGATAACCCTGTACCCAGGGGATCAAAAGTGGAGCTAATCACTGATCGTGGGCTAGTTCTTACTGGTCCTCAAAACGATGAGTTGTGGACATCTAATTCCACTGGCGCACTCTCTGGTTTCATGAACAATACAGGCAACTTTGTGATTCAAGATAGCAATTTCAAAAGGTTATGGGCGAGCTTCAAGGATACCAGGGACACGATGTTACCTGCACAAATTATGGAAAGGGGAGGGGTGCTTTCTTCTCGACAATCAGAGAACAACTTTTCCAAAGGCAGGTTCCCGCTACAATTGGGTGATAATGGGAATCTTGTTCTCCATACAATCAACTTGCCCACTGACAATCCTAATGAAGCTTATTATGAAAGTCAGACTACTGCTGGTGATAATGGTGCATTGAGTCCTGGTAAAGAACTGGTCTTCAATGAGTCAGGCTACATGTACATTCTGAAAGATGATAACCAAAGAGTTGTTCTGAGATCGGAAAGGGTAGAATCAACTGCTGATTTTTATTTTAGAGCAACTCTCAACTTTGATGGAGTTTTCACCCAATATTCTCACCCAAGGACTTCCAATGCCAGTGGAAGTTGGAATCCGATCTGGTCTGTGCCGGATAATATTTGTG
Organism: Castanopsis chinensis; assembly: GCA_032878915.1. Classification (NCBI taxonomy): domain Eukaryota; kingdom Viridiplantae; phylum Streptophyta; class Magnoliopsida; order Fagales; family Fagaceae; genus Castanopsis; species Castanopsis chinensis. The sequence continues at coordinate 16,138,419 of JAVQMG010000125.1, read as the reverse complement.
TTGCCAGTAATGCAAAAACAGGCAGTGGCACTTGTGGTTTTAATAGTATATGCACCATCAAGCCAGATCGAAGGCCGATGTGTACATGCCCCACGGGATACTCCTTTCTTGATCCAAATGACCAGTATGGCACCAGCAAACCAGACTTCATACATGGCTGTGAAGAAGATGAGGTAAGTCCTGGAAATTATTCTTTTGAAGTGCTAAAAAATATAGATTGGCCATTCTCAGACTATGCATACATGAAGCCTTATACTGAAGATCAATGCAAAAAGTCTCCTGCATGGAAGATTGTATGTGTGCTGTTGCTATTTTCAGATTAGGTGATAGCTGTTGGAAGAAGAAGCTGCCTCTCTCAAATGGAAAAGTCGACAGCAACCTTAATGGTGGGCTGGCTTTTATCAAAATTAGAAACAATAATTCCACCACACTTCCAGATGATCGATTGCCAAATCCAAAACCAGAAAATGAGAATCAGAATAATTTGGTCCTCATGTGGTCAATGCTTCTCGGCGGTTCTGTGTTTGTTAACATTATTTTAATTGTTACAATTTGTTTGGGTTTTTTCTTCATTTATCATAAGAGGCTCAAAAGACCTACACTAAATGTTGATGCTGTGGAGATGAATTTGCGATGTTTTACTTACAAAGAACTTGTAGAAGCTACAGATGGGTTCAAAGAAGAATTGGGAAGGGGAGCTTTGCGGCATTGTTTACAAAGGAGCGATTCAAATGAGTTCTAATGTCCTTGTGGCAGTCAAAAAGTTAGATAGTTTGTTTCAAGAAAATAATGATAAAGAGTTCAAAACTGAAGTGACTGTGATTGGTCAAACACATCACAAGAACCTAGTTCGATTGCTTGGGTTCTGTGATGAGGGGTTACACCGATTATTGGTATATGAGTTCTTAGGCAATGGCAGTTTGGCAAGTTTTCTTTATAGAGACTCGAAACCCAGTTGGAATCTAAGAGCGCAAATTGCTGTTGGGATTGCAAGAGGACTCTTGTACTTACATGAAGAGTGCAGCACCCATATTATCCATTGTGATATAATGCCTCAAAATATACTTCTTGATGACTATTACAATGCTCGAATTTCTGACTTTGGATTGGCAAAACGTTTGATAATGAACCAAAGCAAGACTCATACTAACATTAGGGGAACAAAAGGATATGTTGCACCTGAATGGTTTAGGAACATGCCGATCACAACCAAAGTGGATGTTTATAGCTATGGTGTCATGCTACTAGAGATAATTTGCAGTCGAAGAAGTGTAGATTTGGAGACAATTGGGGAACAACAAGCAATTTTGACTGACTGGGCTTATGACTGCTATCAAGTAGGAAGACTAGATTCTCTTAGTTGAATATGATGTAGAAGCATTGGATGACAGAAGGAAGCTTGTGAGGTTTGTGATGGTTGCCATTTGGTGTATTCAAGAAGACCCATTTCTTAGACCTACAATGAGGAGGCCTACACAGATGCTTGAGGGTGTTGTTGAAGTACCGGTTCCACCAAGCCCTTATCCTTATAGTAAGACTAGTTAATCAATTATTTATCACTTCGTACAGGAAGATTTTCAATCACGTTGTGAACTTGACTTCTTGTTTGTAGTTATGTTTGTTTTTATAGGAATAATAATTGTTTTCAATAATTGTTACAATCGCTTTGTCCGAATATATTTCAAATAATTTTCTGTGGGCTTGGCAGAAACTTGGTTCAGAGGATTAAAACTCAATGCATTGATGTTAAAAATACAGTAAAAATAAAATTTTCATTCAAAAAATGAGGAGAAACTTTGGAGACGCAAAAAATTTGACCATTGTTGATATGGTAGATTATTAGGGGTATATTAGTAGTAGGCTTTAGTGAAAACTAGTAAAAATTTTCTAATTCAACTGGTGTACACCAGTTGTATGTAGTATTACTCAAGAAAGGGTAAGGCTCGTTGATTTGGCGAGTACAAAATTCTCCTTTCACAGTTTCTCATGCCAAAATCTCTTTTTAAGATTTTTTCAAGAACAATGTTAACTATAAAATTAGTTGTAATCCAAAGTTACAACCTTAATATTTTTTTATTAGATGTGGCTTTTGAAAAATTTATTATTAGATTATATTTTCTTATATCCCCTATGCTTATAAAATTTTTAGAAAATTAAAGATCAATAACTATATCATCAACAAATTGTTTAAATTGTAAATTTTTGTAGTTTAAAATTATGCATAACATATAATCTATTAGCACAAAATTTGACATGTATATTAAGAGCATAAAAAACATGTAATTATACAGTTAGATTTTCGAAATATATAGTAATATTAATAATATTGAGTAAGATTGTATTTTTAGATTACAACTAATTTTATAATTAAGCTTTATCTTTTTTTCAAAGTAACTCCATTGACAGATGATAGCATGAAAAATGTCTCATTTGTGTGATTCCATATGGTTCAAACTTTTAACTAACAAACCGCATCATTTGTTAATGGCTAGGACCAACCACGCACACTTTAATGCACTCACTTTTACACACATTTGAAAAGACAACTAAAATCGTGATTTCAAGTTATAATTTAAAAAGTTGAAAATCGTGATTTTAGTTGAGTAAAAGTGCGTACATTAAGGTGTGCAACAATATTTATCCTCTCAAGTTTGTCTTAACATCAACCCTTCGTTAGTCATGACTTTTTCAAAATGGTTTTTTCAAGAATTGTTGGGACATGTTGAAAATTGTTGGGAATTTTTGGAATTTTCACAACTTAATGAATCAAAATTCAGAGCCATGTGTTTTTAAGTTGAATTTGCTAGATTTAGAGCTCTAAGGGTATGTTTGTATGTGTTATTTTTTTTTCTTCATAAATCTGACGTATTTTAACCAAAATTTTAATGGTTTTGTCAAAATCCAATAAATTTTTGAATTTTGGATTTTATGCATTACTCTCATTTACTCTCTCCGCATTCATTAATGAACCCATTTTTATGTTATTTCTCAAAAAAAAAAAAAAAAAAAAAAAAAAAAAACCATTTGTATGTTCCTACTTTTTTCTTGGGATAAAATTTGTATGTTCCTACTTGATAACATTATAGTCTAACATTACTTTCCTATAACTCTTTTTGATGAGTACTTTCCTATAACTCTTGAGTTATTGCATTTTGGGAAACTAAATTAATCATGTTTGTATTAAATTGAATTTTTAACCGTGAAATAATTTTTAAATGAGTTATGTGAATTGTTTATACATTGCTACGTATTGGGTTGACAGAGATGGCCGATTTGGATCTGAATTTGTGGCTCCGCAACTATTTTACCCGGCATCACCAAACCGAACCGCTGCAAGAGGCATATGTCACACTCATTTGATTAACCACCAATCATGGTGACTACCTTGCTTTTGGCTCCATTTAATAAGCCTATGTAATTTGAGTGTTGCAGGAGTTTTTGAGAGACAGAAGCAAAGTCCAAGGATTAGTTCCACTATTTGATCCTGTAGTCCGATCGGTTGATAAGGTTGCTGGAGAGCGTGTTTCAATGAGGGTGAGATACTAAGATGAATGACAAAATCATACTAGCTAATACTTTAAAATTAACTTACACTTTAAAATTCTTTTATAATTTCAAAAGAAGGTGGTGGAAATCTCTTCAATTTATTATAATATATTTAGCCATTTAACCTGTTCATCATTACTTATAATTTTCCACATTTTTTGCTAGTTTCATTTTGCCGGGGTCTGAAAACAGGTTGATTTGGAATGTTCTGATGGGCGCAATACAGTTGGTATATTCAGTCATAGGAGACTCTGTGTGTAAGATTTAGCTTTCCAGGGATTTTATTGTGCTCAATGGAAACCCTGCCTAATTTTGCTATTTAGATTAACTTTCAAACTCTATATTTCCATTGCTTTATAGAAGCTGTTAATTTTGTAAGCAAATTTGAAGTAATGTATACTGGAGTCTCTGTAAGTTAGATATCATAACTCTAGAGTTCATGTCGTTCAAATCTGTGGGAGCTGCTACAGCTGCATTTGCTATAGCTGTTCTTGAGGGAAGTACACAGCCTGGAGTTTGGTTTCCTGAAGAGGTTTGTACAATAAATCATTTAGCAATCAAAAAGTTACATTTATAGTTTTTAAACCTTGCATGCAATTCTCTTACAGCCAGAGGGAATCGCAATTGAGGCAAGGGAACAATCAATTTTGTAATGAACAAGTAAAAGGAATTCTGATCCAAAAATTTAACTTTTCCACTTATTTAATTATCTTTTTTCTACGATGCATGATAGCTTTGACTAATTTGTCTTTTTTATTTTTATCTTCTCTCTCAAAAGGCCATCATGGATGGTTGAGACAGACCCTAAAGAGCTCGGATTGGGAATATATGTATGAGAGTGCAGAAATTGAGGTCAAATTATAGTTCAAGTTCTTTGTCAGCTTCACTGGCTACTACTGCAGGTAAAGAAACAGGGGTTGGTTTTTTTTTTTTTTTTTTTTTTTTTTTTTTTTTTTTTGGTGCTGAGCCTGGAATCAAGTGAATTTTGAGTTTCTAATCTGTAAGTTTCATTTTCTGAATTTCAGGTGCTGGAAGTTAAAAGATTTTTATTGAGAGCATTGCCCATTTTGTAGTTTGTGGATCACTAAACCAATGATTTAATTCTTGTAACTGAGAATTAATTGTAGCATAAAAAATATTTAATTGTTTAATCTAAATTTTAAAGTATTCTTGGTAATAACTGAAAAAAAATGCTGAAGCAATCTGACATCCACCTGAAACTAATAAACACTAAATATTAGACTCAGCACATGGCCGCATAACTGCACTCAAATAATCCATCCAATCAAATTCACACGATTTGGAATGTCATATGTATTGAAAGGAAGAAAAAGATAATATGACTAAATTTATTTTATATCTTTTATATATATATATATATATATATATATATCCAAGTGAAAAAAATACGGGTTCAAATCCAAACCATAAAAGATTGGATTAGAGTATAGATTTGATAATTCGTTCGTTTAAGATGACTATTTTTGACCTGAACCTAGTCGGACTGAATCCAAACTCAATTGCCCCGTTTTCAGGTCTAAGTGTGTGTTGTGGGGCTTGACAAAACCAGCTAGATTGGAGGTGTAGGCTAGTTTCCATACTTGACACCGGAGGTCTTTTCACTCCAATATGACTCATTTATTGTTATCTTATTATTGGTCTTCCCTTGGTTTATGTTTCACACCATGACTGAAAGTTATGGCTGCTCTGAAGCTTCAATATGGGTACGGGATGCATTTAATATACAACCATACAAACACATCAAAAGCCATGTTCATTTGAGAATTGTTTATTTTTCAGTAACTTAAGTTAGATTATTTGAAATAAATTTGAAAAACAAAAAATAGTGTGGAACATGCAAATCGTACATAAAATAAGCAAAAACCAACTCCCAAACTCACACGTCAACTCTTGAAATTTGACTTGAAATTTTAAAATGATGTCAAAAATTAAAATACCCTTAAAAATTTAAGATATGATAAAATAATTAACTTAATTAATTATTATATTAATAAATAATTAAAATACATAATAAATAGCAGGTCATATTTAGGGTATTTGCATGAATACAAGTAAGAATAGAGATGATTATTAGTTGAAGTATTTGTGTTTCTTAGCATTACATAGATGGGCCAAGCTTTTTTGAGTATTGAATGTTTAAGCTTAGCTTATTTTAAGCTAGTTAGAAAGTCCAAAAATATGAGCTCAGCTTGGCTTGACTTGATTCATTAATTAAGTCTAGTCAAACTTAATATTAGGCTTAAACTCAAACCAATATCAAGCTCTTGAGATCGAGATCTAATACAAATACATTATGAAGCTCATACTAAGTATATTATCAAAACTATTTGGTTTGGAAGAGTAGTCCCAACACGCAATTAATTAAAAGCTTAGTAAGATATGAGTTAATTGTTCAAGCCCATGTCAACATATTACAAAGCACATACATGATAAACCAACTTAACTTTAGTTTATTTTTTATCGAGCCTCAGTATGCATTTGCGTAGAAATTAATCTGCGTTTTGCGTTATGGAGCTTGGGTCCCACGGTACTGTTCATGGACCAGCCACCCAAGGAAAAACGAAGCAATAAGTGTTATATAGTCTTTTCAACTTTAAAAATTATTTTGCTACAGTATTTTCAAAATTAAGTTTTCAGCAAAATAAGCGATATCTAAACAGACCCTTATAGTTTCATGAGTTTGTCTCTAAGCAGTATTTTTTGCTTAGGCTCGGCTTGTTTATTAAACAAGTCTAAGCTCAAGCTTGACTTGTTTATAAACAAACAAACATGAACAAGTTTTTTTTCAAGCCAAGCTCGAGTTTTTTATAAATGATTTGGTTCATTTACAGTCCTAAGCATTATTGTTATACTTAATCTTTACAGACAAGCACATGCCAGTTGAAATGCTTTCCATTTAAGTGGTTGCGGGTGACTAATAAATTTAGTAACATAAAACTTTTCGTAATTTAAATAAAAAAATTTATGACTTGATTTATTGTGATTCACAAATAATAAAAATGGTATTAAAATGATTGGTTAATATAATAGTTACAATTTTTTTGTTACTTAAGCATTGCTAGGCTATAAATTTTGTCAATTTATCAAGTAATAAAAATAAAAGCTTAGTGTGTGTTTGTTTCTAAAAAGAAAGACGGGATAATTGTCCTACATTTTTTGAGAGAGTATGTTATACGTAAAATAACTTGCTTCGGACTCCTTTAAAAGTTAACATTATAAACTGAGCTGGCCTACTAATTATGTTTCGCTCAATATATAATTTGAAGTGGACTCAGCGATGCTGCTTCTTTGAAGGGACAACGCGACTAGACAAATTTTTCTTGCAAGTTGCCGCTCTGCTACAATAACTTCAAATTAAGTCATGACCGACCTGAATGATCTGTAAATAAAGCAAACCTCGGTGTCATATATGGTTGAACTCTAGATTGAAAAATCAAAGGAAGACTTGCACTTTTTTTTTTTTTTCGAGAATCAGGAAGACTTGTGCTTAAGACTTTGAAAAGTAGTTTATTTCCCATGTCATACTCATGGGCTATTAAACGTGTCTAGTTCATTTATTGGACAATTTGCATGAATCCAATATCATATTATTCATGGCTTTTGTTCATCCTCACCCTTTTGTTTTCTTACTAATTCTGCTACCAATCTCTGCTGTTGCTCAAAACGATGCTGGTTATGTTGATGTTGGCAGCTCTCTCACTGCAACTGATGAGAACAGCACTTCATGGCTATCGCCTTCTGGTGATTTTGCCTTCGGATTTAGCCCAATGAACCAAAAGGATCTCTTCCTTCTTTCGATTTGGTTTGCAAAAATACCAGACAAAACCGTAATTTGGTATGTTAGACTAGATAATCCTGCACCCAGGGGATCAAAAGTGGAGCTAATCACTGAACGCGGACTAGTACTTACTGGCCCTCAAGGCAACGAGTTGTGGTCAACTAACACCAGTGGTACTCTCTATGGTGCCATGAACAATACAGGCAACTTTGTGCTTGAAGATAGCAACTTCAATAAGTTATGGGAGAGCTTCAAGAATCCCAGCGACACGATGTTACCTGCACAAATTATGGAAAGGGGAGGGGTGCTTTCTTCTCGACAATCGGAGACCAACTTTTCCAAAGGCAGGTTCCAGCTACAGTTGGGTGATAAGGGGAATCTTGTTCTCCATACAATCAACTTACCCACTGATAATCCTAATGAACCTTATTATGAAAGTCAGACTACTGCTGGTGATTCTGGTACATCGAGTCCTGGTGAGCAACTGGTCTTCAATGACTCAGGATACATGTACATTCGGAGAGAGAACAACCAAATATTTGCTCTGAGACCGGAAAGGGTAGGCTCAACTGCTGATTTCTATTTTAGAGCAACTCTCAACTTTGATGGAGTTCTCACCCAATATTCTCACCCAAGGACTTCTAATGCCAATGGAAGTTGGAATCCGATCTGGTCTGTGCCGGATAATATTTGTGTTGCCAGTTCTGCAAAAACAGGTAGTGGCACTTGTGGTTTTAATAGTATATGCACCCTCAAGCCAGATCGAAGGCCGATGTGTACATGCCCCAAGGGATACTCCTTTCTCGATCCAAATGACCCATATGGCACCTGCAAACCAGACTTCATACAAGGCTGTGAAGAAGATGGGCCAAGTCCTGGAAAAGATCTTTATTCTTTTGAAGTGCTAACAAATACAGATTGGCCATTCTCAGACTATGCATACATGACGCCTTATACTGAAGATCAATGCAGAAAGTCTTGCATGGAAGATTGTATGTGCGCTGTTGCCATTTTCAGATTAGGTAATAGCTGTTGGAAGAAGAAGCTGCCTCTCTCAAATGGGAAAGTCGACAGCAGCATTAATGGTGGGAAGGCTTTTATCAAAATCAGAAACAATAATTCCACCACTCTTCCAGATGATCGATTGCCAAATCCAAAACCAGAAAATAAGAGTCAGAATAATTTGATCCTCAAGTGGTCAATGCTTTTCGGTGGTTCTGTGTTTGTTAACATTATTTTAATTGTTGCAATTTGTCTGGGTCTTTTCTTCATTTATCATAAGAGGCTCAAAAGACCTACACTAAATGTTGATGCTGTGGAGATGAATTTGCGATGTTTTACTTACAAAGGACTTGTGGAAGCTACAGATGGGTTCAAAGAAGAATTGGGAAGGGGAGCTTTCGGCATTGTTTACAAAGGAGCAATTCAAATGAGTTCTAATGTCCTTGTGGCAGTCAAAAAGTTAGATAGTTTGTTTCAAGAAAATAATGATAAAGAGTTCAAAACTGAAGTGACTGTGATTGGTCAAACACATCACAAGAACCTAGTTCGATTGATTGGGTTCTGTGATGAGGGGTTACACCGATTATTGGTATATGAGTTCTTGGGCAATGGCACTTTGGCAAGTTTTCTTTATAGAGACCCGAAACCCAGTTGGAATCTAAGAGTGCAAATTGCTGTTGGAATTGCAAGAGGACTCTCTTACTTACATGAAGAGTGCATCACCCAGATTATCCATTGTGATATAAAGCCTCAAAATATACTTCTTGATGACTATTACAATGCTCGAATTTCTGACTTTGGATTGGCAAAACGTTTGATAATGAACCAAAGCAAGACTCATACTAACATTAGGGGAACAAAAGGATATGTTGCACCTGAATGGTTTAGGAACATGCCAATCACAACCAAAGTGGATGTTTATAGCTATGGTGTCATGCTACTAGAGATAATTTGCAGTCGAAGAAGCGTAGATTTGGAGACAATTGGGGAACAACAAGCAATTTTGACTGACTGGGCTTATGACTGCTATCAAGAAGGAAGACTAGATTCTCTTGTTGAATATGATGTAGAAGCATTGGATGACAGAAGGAAGCTTGTGAGGTTTGTGATGGTTGCCATTTGGTGTATTCAAGAAGACCCATTTCTTAGGCCTACCATGAGGAGGGCTACACAGATGCTTGAGGGTGTTGTTGAAGTACCGGTTCCACCAAGCCCTTATCCTTATAGTAAGACTAGTTAATCAACTATTTATCACTTCGTACAGGAAGATTTTCAATCACTTTGTAAACTTGACTTCTTGTTTGTAGTAATGTTTGTTTTTATAGTAATAATAATTGTTTTCAATAATTGTTACAATAGCTTTGTCCGAATATATTTCAAATAATTTTCTGTGGCTTGGCAGAAACTTTGTTCAGAGGATTAAAACTCAATGCATTGATGTTAAAAAATACAGTAAAAATAAAATTTTCATTCAAAAAATGAGGAGAAACTTTGGAGATGCAAAAAGTTGACAATTGTTAATATGGTAGATTGTTAAGGGTATATTAGTAGTAGGCTTTAGTGAAAACTAGTAAAAATTTTCTAATTCAACTAGTGCGGTGTGTGTGTGTGCGGTGTGTGTGTGTGTGTGTGTGTGTGTGTGTATTGCATGTAGCATTACTCAAGAATGAGTGAGACTCGTTGATTTGGCGAGTACAAAATTCTGCTTTCACAGTTTTCCATGCCAAAATCTCTTTTTAAGATTTTTTCAAGAAAAATGTTAATTACAAAATTAGTTGTAGTCTAAAGTTACAGCTTTAGTATTTTTTTATTAGATGTGACTTTTGAAAAATTCACTATTGTATTATATTTTCTTCTTATATCCCCTATGCTTTTAAAATTTTTAGAAAATTAAAGATTAATAACTATGTCATCAATAAATTGTTTAAATTGTAAGTTTTTGTAGTTTAAAATTATGTTTAAAATATAATCTATTGGCACAAAATTTGACATGTATATTAATAGCGTAAAAAACATGCAATTAGACAGTTATATTTTCGAAATATGTAGTAATGTTAATAACTAAGATTGTAGTCTTAGATTACAACTAATTTTATAATTTAGCTTTATCTTTTTTTCAAAGTAACTCCATTGATAGATGAGAGTATGAAAAATGTCTCATTTGTGTGATTCCATATGGTTCAAACTTTTAACTAACACACCGCATCATTCGTTAATGGCTAGGATCAACCACACACACTTTAATGCACACACTTTTACACACATTTGAAAGGACAACTAAAATCGTGATTTCAAGATATAATTTCAAAAGTTGAAAATCGTGATATTAGTTGTTTTTTTAGTTGCGTAAAAGTGTGTACATTAAAGTGTGCACATTAAAGTGTGCAACAATATTTATCCTTCTAAGTTTGTCTTAACATCAACCCTTTCGTTAGTCATGACTCTTTAAAAATGGTTTTCTCAAGAATTGTTGGGACATGTTGAAAATTGCTGGGAATTTTTGGAATTTTCACACCTTAATGAATCAAAATTCAAATCCATGTGTTTTTAAGTTGAATTTGCTAGATTTAGAGCTCTAAGGGTATGTTTGTATGTGTTATTTTTTTTTCTTCTTCATAAATTTAACATATTTTAACCAAAATTTTAATGGTTTTGTCAAAATCCAATAAATTTTTGAATTTTGGATTTTATGCATTACTATCATTTACTCTCTCCGCATTCATTAATGAACCCATTTTTATGTTATTTCTAAAAAAAAAAAAATAAAAAAAAATAAAACCATTTGTATGTTCGTACTTTTTTCTTGGGATAAAATTTGTATGTTCCTACTTGATAACATTATAATCTAACATTACTTTCCTATAACTCCTTTTGATGAGTACTTTCTTATAACTCTTGAGTTATTGCATTTTGCGAAACTTAATTTAATCATGTTTGTATTAAATTGAATTTTTAATCATGAAATAATTTTTAAATGAGTTATGTGAATTGTTTATACATTGCTACGTATTGGGTTGACAGAGATGGCCGATTTGGATCTAAATTTGTGGCGCCGCAACTATTACACCCGGCATCACCAAACCGAACCGCTGCAAGTAGCGTGGAATGCTACATTTGTGGCCAATGTGAGCTACTTAAGAACCTGCTACATGGGAAATCAAGGACAGCCTTAGATTTGGAGAAATCTTAGAACTTTCTTTAACATTTTCAAATCCATTCTGCAACTAGAAAATCCAATACCTCTGAAAATTGAACAATTGACTGAAAATGCCAACTTTGAACATCACGGAGGACCATTTGACCAATGACTCACATATCCCTTTTATTTTTTAAGGTGTTCTTTGGCATCCATTGTTTGAATTTCTGCACTTTCCTAGTCTAGGGTTTCGAAAATTTGGGAATTTCTTAAAATCATGCATTTTTAAGCTTCTGTTTACACTTTAAATTAATGGGTCATGTTCCAAGTTTTGTCTAGTTTTTTTCGTATGTTACCCATTCTTGTTTATGCACACCAAGTGTTTGCTAAAATGACAAATTTCCTAATAGGTCCATTTTTTATGGGTTATTATCTCATACTTTTAGTTTGGATTAAGATGGACTTTGTTTTGGAATCAAGTTCTGAGGTCGATTATCATGCACTCCTCATGTACATCTAGGAATTATAGGGCTTTTGTCTCTCTCTCTCTCTCTCTCTCTCATCTTTTGAGTATTCCTTTCATGCTGATCTTTCAGGATTGAATGTTGGACCAGTGGCCTAAGGGTTCATGACATGTCACATACCGTAGATAGGGTTGTGCTTTCACATGTTGACTGGTCTCAAGGTGCATTATGGCTCCATGTCGCCTACCCACAACCACTGCTATTCTCAGGTATGTTGGAGTCAATTCCGGGACCTTAATGCATTTATTTTGTATTTTAGTTTCTTTTCCAAATTTGACCTTCATTTGGAAAATGCAATCAGTCACAGTAACCTTCACTGAGCTTAGCCACACTTGTCTCCCCAAGTCTTTAAGTCGTGTGGTTTGTAGCTAGCACAAGCCTCCAACATGGAATTATTGACCCCAAAATTATTTCAGATGCAATATATTGAACCGAATTATCAAAATCTAACATTTTATTTGGGTATCCTTTCCCTCACTACCCCATAGTATATTGGCCACAAACCATCTTAGAGTATCAATAGTAGTAGAGCTAAAAATTTAGCTTTTTAGCTTCACCAAAAGTTATTTTATCTATTTTACCTACACACATACTGCATCAGTGGATCTATTTTAGTTTTCAATACAATAAAATAATATAGATATCACAATAATATAATATATCTCCTACAATAAAATAATATATCTTACTATCCAAAAAACATTCAAAGCATCAACTACAATAAAATAATATTTTTTTTAGCTCTCATGAACAGTGCACATATATCTATAGATGTGCACTGTAGCAATGGAGCTAAAAAAAATAGATTTAGCTCCATTGCTGGAGCATGCTTTTTGATGTTTGAGGAGCTAAAAAATACCAATATACCAGTTTTATTGCAACTTTTATTTTTCCCAGTCTTTTTCTTATGGTGTTTGATCAGCAAATAAATTTCCCGTATGCGCAAACACAAAAGAAATAAAAAGGACACAGTGAAAAGGAAAATCACAACGTCACAGGACAAGAAACAGTGAACTTATAGAAACTCAAAAAAAAACAACAGACCATACTGTTTAGCAAACCTCTGCTTTATAGTTAAAAAAAAAAAATTGTAGGAATTTTATTTATTAACAAAGATCATTATATAACAGACCAAAAAAAAATTTAACTACAACCAGAAGATCTGATGACATATTGCAATAGAGAGCAAAGACTAAGACACAGACATAGTTATTATAAATCTTTAACGTTGGATTAACCTGTCCTACTAAACAAGAACGGGCAAGGTAGAATGAGCGCTACAACACCCTCAAGCATCTGCGTAACGCTCCTCATGGTTGGTCTAAGATACGGATATTCTTGAATACACCAAATGGCAACCATCACATACCTCTCCAGCTTCTCTTTGTCAGCCAATTCCACCACATTATATTCAACTAGAGCATCTAGTGCTCCTTCCCTATTGGAGTCATAAGCCCAATCAGTCAAAATTGCTTTTTCTTCCACAATTGTCTCCATATCTACGCTTCTTCGGCAGAGAATTATCTCTAGTAGCGTGACACCAAAGTTATAAATGTCAACTTTGGGTGTGATCGGCATGTTCCTAAACCATTCGGATGCAACATACCCTTTCTTTCCTCTGATGTTACTATGAGTTTTTAATCTCAAAATTTTTGCCAACCCAAAGTCAGAAATTCACACATTGTAATTGTTGTCAAGAAGTATGTTTTGAGGCTTTATATCACAATGGATAATTTGGTTGCTGCACTCTTCATGTAAGTACCAGAGTCCTCTCACAATCCCAACTGCAATTTGGATTAGTTGATTCCAACTAGGTTTCAAGTTTCCGAAAAGAAAACTTGCCAAAGTGCCGTTGCTCAAGAACTCATATACCAGTAATCAGTGTAGTCCCTCATCATGGAGTCCAAGTAAACAAACAAGATTCTTGTGATGTGTTTGACTGATCACATTCACTTAGTCTTGAACTCTCTCTCGTGATCTTGAAATGAACTATTTAATTTCTTGACTGCCACTGGGAAACTAGAACCCATTTCTGTAGCTCCTTTGTAAACAACACCAAAAGCTCCCTTACTCAATTCTTCCTTGAAATTATCTGTAGCTTCTACAAGTTCTTGGTAAGTAAAGCATCTCAAATTCATCTCCACAGCACCAACATTTCTCATAGGAGTTTTGAGCTTCTTACGGTAAATAGAGAAGACACCCACACAAATTGCAACAATTAATATAATGTTAACAAACACAGAGCTGGCAAGAAGCACTGACCACATGAGGATCAAATTGTCCTGGTTCTTCTTCTTTGGTTCTGGAATTGGCAAACGATGATCCGGAAGTGTGTTGAGTTATTTTTTCTGATTTTCATTTAAGCCTTCTTGCCAACAATGCTTTTGTCCACTCTCCCATGCAAGACTTGCTGCATTGATCTTCAGTATTAGGTTTCAAGATCGCGTAGTTTTCTGAGTTTATCCAATATGTATTTGTTAGCACTTCAAAATAATAAAGATCTTTTCTAGGACTTAGCCTGTCTTCTTCACCGCCTTGAATGAAGTCTGGTCTGCAGCTGCCATACGGATCATTTGGATCGAGTAAGGAGTATCCCTTGGGGCATGTACAGATTGGCCTCTTATCAGATTCAAGGGTGCATATTATATTAAAACCACAAGTGCCACTATCTGTTGATGCAGAACTGGCAACCCAAATATTATCCGGTGCCGACCAAATTGGAGTCCAGATTCCATTGGCATTGGAATTCTTTAGGTAAGAATATCGCGTGAAAACTCCATCAAAATTGAGAGTGGCTCTAAAATAGAAATTAACAGTTGACTCTAGCTTTACCTGCTTTAGAGGAAGTGTTTGGTTGTTATCTCAAAATGTGAAGATAGCCTGAATGGCTAAAGACCAGTTGTTTTCCAAGATTCAATGTGACACAATCACTTGTACCACTTGTATAATAAGCTTGGGCAAGTTTATGGTATTGAGCACAAGATTTCCATCACAAATCAACCGTAACTGGAACCTTCCTTTGGAAAAGTCAAAAGTGTGTCTCTGATTGTCAAGAAGAAAGCACCCCTCCAATATCCATATTTTGTGAAGGCAATAGCGTATCTGTGGGATTGTTGAAGCTCTCCCATAGCTTATTAAATTTGCTATCTTGAAGCACAAAGTTGCCTGTGTTGCTCATTACACATTGGCTACAGTACCCATAATGCTATTAGATCTCCAAAACTCATCCCCTTAAGGACCAGTAAGTACTAGCTCATGGTCAGCAGTTAGCTCCACTTTTGATCCCCTAGGTGCAGGGTTATCTAGTCTATCATACCAAACTATGGTTTTATCTAATACTTTGGCAAACCACATGGAAAGCAGGAAGAGATCTGTCTGGTTGAGTGGGTTAAATCCAAAGGCAAAATCACCTGAAGGTGATAGCCATGGAGTGCTGTTGTCAGTGGCTGTGAGAGAGTTTCCAATGGTAACATTACCATTATTTCGAGCAATAGAGAAAATTGGTAACAGAATTAGTAAGAAAAGAAGGTGAGGCAGAACAAAATCCATGATTGCCAGAGTGAAATGGGTTCAATCAACAAGAATACATGGACCTGACTGGTTTAGTTTAATAGCCTATGACGACAAGAGGAATTGCTGCTCTAAAAAGTCAGGGAAAAGGAAAAGGAAAAGGAAAATGCTTTATTAAAAATTTTGCTAAAAAATTGTAATGAGGGTAATGGGTGGATTTAAACAACCTGATGCCGCAAAGCATTTTTCAAAAACGAATGCTTCAATTGTTTTTTATTTCTTTTTTTTTTTTAGTGGCACAGTGTTTTATAAGTTTTAGACTTTTATGTTGTTATTCAACTTTTGTGATAAATATTGTGAAAGTTGTTGTGCTGGTAGGTTATCCATCCCTAACATACTACAATGACGAGGTTTTGTACACATTCCATAACAAACCAATAAACGCCCATTTCCATGTGGCCAATCCTAAGGATCCATGAAGCTGACCCCAGTTGAGTTAGGATTAGGCCTAGTTGAGTTAGGCTGTGTTTACATTAGATTGTCAACCCTAGTATTCTCATTGATCAGCTCAATGTATGTACTCATCTCATTTTTGATTGACTAATGCATGTTCAAAAGAAAAAATTAGAAGATATAGATTAAAATTCAAGTACAACATGAAATGCATACATTGATTCTTGTTTGCTTGACAATTACAAGACCCATCCAAAAAACTTAAAATCTTTACTTTCTTCTTTTCCCATGCAAGTTTTGGCAACTCACATGCAAATATGCTTGTCTCAGATTATACTATTACACAGCAGGTAGTGGCGGTGCAGAGCCAACTATATTAGCTACTAGCTTTTTACTTCTTGGAGAGGAGTGGTTGCATATAATAAAGACCAGTTTCATCAGCATTATACAAATGAATTATTCCTTTTCTTTCTAGTGATTCAGCATTCTGCATATGATGCCTAACTATAATAGTTAACTATTCAATAAGGAGAAACGATCAAACTGAAGCCTTGTAGTGGAATGCTTAACATTGACTTTGGAAAAGGAATTGGAAAGAGAGATGTTACCTTTTGTAAGTTCTTTTAGAAAAAAAGAAGGGCACTTGTAAAGCAGTGAATTTCACGCAAAATGATAAGAGTTTCGTCCAGAATGTTCATCAAATAACAGTTCTGCTCAATGGAACCCTTTTTTTTCTTCCCAGGAATTTGCCTGAAGTAAGAAGTGCTTGTGAGTTCCTAGGATTACCAACTGTTAGTGCTCGATTGGGAACTACACCGTTCTTCTGGAATTGGGCAATGGAAGCAGTGACAAGTCTTCTTCCTGCGGTATGCTCTTACATTACTTGGTGTTTCTTTTCACTCTCTACACAAGTGAAATTGGCGATACTAATCTAGGATTCTTCATTTATTAATTATAACATGGTTGTAAAATCATCATAACATCAACCTCTATTAGCCATCACCGTCAATAACATGCTCCTCAGAGTGTATAATAATTATATAACAAGATAATTTAGGTTCTATTAATTGACTATGAAGTTCTATGAGAATTAATTTATACTGTGCTATAAAATTTGCTTCAAATGAATCACACAAAGGACCTGGACGAGGTTCTAGAAATTAAGAGGCATATGTCACACTCATTTGATTAACCACCAATCATGGTGACTACCTTGCTTTTGGCTCCATTTAATAAGCGTATGTAATTTGAGTGTTGCAGGAGTTTTTGAGAGACAGAAGCAAAGTCCAAGAATTAGTTCAACTATTTGATCCTGTAGTCCGATCGGTTGATAAGGTTGCTGGAGAGCATGTTTCAATGAGGGTGAGATACTAAGATAAATGACAAAATCATACTAGCTGATACTTTAAAATTAATTTACACTTTAAAATTCTTTTATAATTTCAAAAGAAGGTGGTGGAAATCTCTTCAATTTATTATAATATATTTAGCCATTTAACCTGTTCATCATTACTTATAATTTTCCACATTTTTTGCTAGTTTCATTTTGCTGGGGTCTGAAAACAGGTTGATTTGGAATGTTCTGATGGGCGCAATACAGTTGGTATATTCAGTCATAGGAGACTCTCTGTGTAAGATTTAGCTTTCCAGGGATTTTATTGTGCTCAATGGAAACCCTGCCTAATTTTGCTATTTAGATGAACTTTCAAACTCTATATTTCCATTGCTTTATAGAAGCTGTTAGTTTTGTAAGCAAATTTGAAGTAATGTATACTGGAGTCTCTGTAAGTTAGATATCATAACTCTAGAGTTCAGGTCGTTCAGATCTGTGGGAGCTGCTACAGCTGCATTTGCTATAGCTGTTCTTGAGGGAAGTACACAGCCTGGAGTTTGGTTTCCTGAAGAGGTTTGTACAATAAATCATTTAGCTATCAAAAAGTTACATTTATATTTTTTAAACCTTGTATCAATTCTCTTACAGCCAGAGGGAATCGCAATTGAGGCAAGGGAAGTTCTTCTCAAACGTGCTGCACAAGGAACAATCAATTTTGTAATGAACAAGTAAAAGGAATTCTGATCCAGAAAATTAACTTTTCCACTAATTTATCTTTTTTCTACAATTCATGATAGCTTTGACTAATTTGTCTTTTTATTTTTATCTTCTCTCTCAAAAGGCCATCATGAATGGTTGAGACAGACCCTAAAGAGCTTGGCTTTGGAATATATGTATGAGAGTGCAGAAATTGAGGTCAAATTATAGTTCAAGTTCTTTGTCAGCTTCACTGGCTACTACTGCAGGTAAAGGAATAGGGGTTGGTGTTGCTTTTTATTTTTGGGTGCTGAGCCTGGAATCAAGCGAATTTTGTGTTTCTATTCTGTAAGTTTCATTTTCTGAATTTCAGGTGCTGGAAGTTAAAATATTTTTATTGAGAGCATTGCCGATTTTGTAGTTTGTGGATCACTAAACCAATGATTTAATTCTTGTAAATGAGAATTAATTGTAGCATAAAAAATAGTTAATTGTTTAATCTAAATTTTAAAGTATTCTTAGTAATAACTGAAAAAAAATGCTGAAGCAATCTGACATCCACCTGAAACTAATAAACACTAGATATTAGACTCAACACATGGCCGCATAACTACACTCAAATAATCCAATCCAATCAAATTCACACGATTTGGAATATCACATGTATTGAAAGGAAGAAAAAGATAATATGACTAAATTTATTTTATATCTTTTATATATATATATATATATATATATATATAATATTCTCAAGTGAAAAAAATACGGGTTCAAATCCAAACCATAAAAGATTGGATTATCCTTGGCTTGAGATGTCAAATCTTGGCACAAATTGTATAGATTTGATAATTCGTTCGTTTAAGATGACTATTTTTGACCTGAACCTAGTCGGACTGAATCCAAACTCAATTGCCCCGTTTTCAGGTCTAAGTGTGTGTTGTGGGGCTTGACAAAACCAGCTAGATTGGAGGTGTAGGCTAGTTTCCATACTTGACACTTTTCGAGAGATGTAACTTTTCAAGAGTTACATTAGATGTAACTTGACTCCAATATGACTCATTTATTGTTATCTTACTATTTCTAACCTGAACCTAGTCGGACTGAATCCAAACTCAATTGCCCCGTTTTCAGGTCTAACTGTGTGTTATGGGGCTTGACAAAGCCAGCTAGATTGGACGTGTGGGCTAAGTTTCCATGCTTGACACCGGAGGTCTTTTCACGCATAATATTTATTTTTATGGTTGTTTTATTAAATTTTTTTATACAATTTAAACTAATTTAATAAAGAGTAATGTATTTTGAAATTATATTTTTATTTATTATAAGAATAATCATAAATATAATATAGGAACAATCATAAATCATAAATTCAATAATTTTTCTCATATTAAAATTAAAAAAAATACAATTTTTCTAAAAAATTCAAAAGGCAAGTTAACGAAAATATTTATTTTTTTAATAAAATTTATTTATAACATTTTGTGAATCATTAAAAAGAATATAAAATTTGAAAATTATTCTTTTAGTTTTAAACAAACTTTCTCAAACTTATTTTTCCTGCTTACAATCCAAAACATTGAAAAAAGTAACTAAAAAAATTAATAAAACTTAGCTATGATTAATTGGACCAATTAGGAAAAAAATTTGTTATTTATAATCTACTAAGGTTATTTTCTTTGTAGGAATTGTAATTTTGGCCATCCAAAACATATTATCAAATAAACTATTATTAGCAAAATCTAACAATTAAATTTTTATATATGCATTGTTATAAAATAATAATAATAATTAAAGTAAAATTACGAAAGATAAAATTTGTCTCTCATCCAATAATTATTGTTTAGCCAACCTTTGCTTTTCTCTAAATAAATGGCATTATAAAGTACTTCTAATACAATTATTAAGAGTACTTTTATCACCACAAAGGATTAAAAAATAAACAAAAATGATTAAAGTCTCATAGTTTAATATCTAAATTGAGCACTATAAAAATCATGCTATCAAATTACAATAACTATCAAATTAAATTATCCAAATCATGCTATGTAGTAAGATAATATTATATTTTTATATTTAATCCTTTATAACACAATAGGATAACATTTAACAATCAAAGAGAGAAAAAAAGAACACAATAATTAAAAAAAAAAAAACAGAATCGCATTAACCTAAAGTAGATTAAAGAATATTAAAAATTATTAACCTAAAGAGAAGATGTAAGAAAAATAAAAAATAAAAATCTACCCCAAAATTGAGTGTGTGTGAGAGAGAGAGAGAGAGAGAGAGAGAGAGAGAACCTTTTTTTTTTTTTTTGGTAAGGAGAAACTATGCATAGAATAAAATAGATAGCGACAAATTTATAGTAAGAGGGTGTAAATAAGAAGAGACAAAAATAGAGGAAGATGAAGAAGGTGAGGGAAGGAGAAAGGTTGGAGAAAGGTTGGAGAAGTATAAATTTGAAATAAAAAAATATTAAAATAATTATAAGAAAATGGAAAGAAAAAAATAATAATGTGGATGCTGATGTGGCTCAACGTGAACGTAACAGTATTAAATGCTACGCTTAAGTTTTTAGTAATATATAGATATAGATTATTGGTCTTCCCTTGGTTCATGTTTCACACCATGACTGAAAGTTATGGCTGATATTTCACTCAATATGGTAAAAGTCTGCAGTCTGCACTGAACATCACGAATATCATGAATATCAATTAGGTTCGTTGTCATTGCCCAATAATATCACTGTTTTTTATAGGAATATCATTGTT
Source organism: Castanopsis chinensis (assembly GCA_032878915.1). NCBI lineage: Eukaryota > Viridiplantae > Streptophyta > Magnoliopsida > Fagales > Fagaceae > Castanopsis > Castanopsis chinensis. The sequence goes on along the minus strand of JAVQMG010000125.1, from coordinate 16,117,652 downwards.
GCTCTGAAGCTTCAATATGGGTATGGGATGCATTTAATAACAACCATACAAACACATCAAAAGCCATGTTCATTTGAGAATTGTTTATTTTCAGTAACTTAAGTTAGATTATTTGAAATAAATTTGAAACAATAAATAGTGTGGAACATGCAAACCGTACATAAAATAAGCAAAAACCATCTCCCAAACTCACACGTCAACTCTTGAAATTTGACTTGAAATTTTAAGATGATGTCAAAAATTAAAATACCCTTAAAAATTTAAGATATGATAAAATAGGATTAACTTAATTAATTATTATATTAATAAATAATTTAAATACATAATAAGTAGCCGGTCATATCTTAGGGCATTTGCATGAATACTAGTAAGAATAGAGATAATTATTAGTTGAAGTATTTGTGTTTCTTAGCATTACATAAACGGGCCAAGCTTTTTTGAGTATTGAATGTTTAAGCTTAGCTTGATTTAAGCTAGTTAGAAAGTCCAAAAAAGCTTTTTTGAGTGTTGAATGTTCAAGCTTAGCTTGATTTAAGCTTATTTAGAAAGTCCAAAAACATGAGCTTAGCTTGGCTTAACTTAATTCATTAGTTAAGTCGAGTCAAGCTTAATATTAGGCTTAAACTCAAACCAATATCAAGCTCTTGAGATTGAGATCCAGTACAAGTATATTATCAAGCTCATGCTAAGTATATTATCAAATCTATTTGGTTTGGAAGTGTAGGCTCAACACGCAATTAATTAAAAGCTTAGTAAGATATGAGTTAATTGTTCAAGCCCATGTCAATATATTACAAAGCACATATATGATAAACCAACTTAATTTTAGTTTATTTTTTTATCAAGCCTTAGCATGCATTTGCGTAGAAATTAATTTGCGTTTTGGAGCCCAGGTCCCACGACACTGTTCATGGACCTGCCACTTAGGGAAAAATGCAGCAATAAGTGTTATACAGTGTTTCAACTTTAAAAATTATTTTGTTATAGCGTTTTCAGCAATAAGTTTTCAATTTTCAGCAAAATAAGCGGTATTCAAACAGACCTTTATTATTTCATGAGTTTGTCCCTGAGCAATATTTTTTGCTTAGGCTTGGCTTGTTTATTAAAAAAGCCTAAGCTCAAGCTTGACTTGTTCATAAACATACAAATATGAACGAGTTTTTTATCAAGTCAAGCCTGAATTTTTTATAAACGATTTGGTACATTTACGGCCCTAAGCATTATTGTTGTACTTAGTCTTTACAAAAGACAAGCACATGCCAATTGAAATACTTTCCATTTATGTGTACTTTCCAAAAGACAAGCAATATTTTTGTTGTACTTAATCTTTTCCTTTATGTGTGTTTAAAAAAAAAAAAAACCTATAAGCCGAATTGGCCTACTAATTATGTTTCGCTCAATATATAATTTGAAGTGGACTCAGCGATGCTGCTTCTTTGAAGGGACAACGTGACGTGACAAATTTTTCTTACAAGTTGCCACTCTGCTACAATAACTTCAAATTAAGTCATGACCGACCTGAATGATCTGTAAATAAAGCAAAACCTCGGTGTCATATATGGTTGAACTTTAGATTGAAAAATCAAAGGAAGACTTGTACTTTTATTTATTTTTTTTTATTTTTGAGAATCAGGAAGACTTGTGCTTAAGACTTTGAAAAGTAGTTTATTTCCCATGTCATACTCATAGGCTATTAAACGTGTCTAGTCCATTTATTGGTTGCATTGCAATTTGCATGAATCCAATATCATATTATTCGTGGCTTTTGTTCATCCTCACCCTTTTGTTTTCTTACTAATTCTGCTACCAATCTCTGCTGTTGCTCAAATCGATGCTGGTTATATTAATGTTGGCAGCTCTCTCACTGCAACTGATGAGAACAGCACTTCATGGCTATCGCCTTCTGGAGATTTTGCCTTCGGATTTAGCCCACTGAACCAAAAGGATCTCTTCCTTCTTTCCATTTGGTTTGCTAAAATACCAGACAAAACCGTAGTTTGGTATGCTAGACTAGATAATCCTGCACCCAGGGGATCAAAAGTGGAGCTAATCACTGAACGCGGACTAGTACTTACTGGCCTCAAGGCAACGAGTTGTGGTCAACTAATACCAGTGGTACTCTCTATGGTGCCATGAACAATACAGGCAACTTTGTGCTTGAAGATAGCAACTTCAATAAGTTATGGGAGAGCTTCAAGAATCCCAGCGACACGATGTTACCTGCACAAATTATGGAAAGGGGAGGGGTGCTTTCTTCTCGACAATCAGAGACCAACTTTTCCAAAGGCAGGTTCCAGCTACAATTGGGTGATAATGGGAATCTTGTTCTCCATACAATCAACTTGCCCACTGATAATCCTAATGAAGCTTATTATGAAAGTCAGACTACTGCTGGTGATTCTGGTACATCGAGTCCTGGTGAGCAACTGGTCTTCAATGAGTCAGGCTACATGTACATTCGGAGAGAAAACAACCAAATAGTTACTCTGAGACAGGCAAGGGTAGGCTCAACTGCTGATTTCTATTTTAGAGCAACTCTCAGCTTTGATGGAGTTTTCACCCAATATTCTCACCCGAGGATTTCCAATGCGAATGGAAGTTGCCTGTATAATACTTGTGTTGCCAGTTCTGCAAAAACAGGTAGTGGCACTTGTGGTTTTAATAGTATATGCACCCTCAGACAGATCGAAGGCCGATGTGTACATGCCCCAAGGGATACTCCTTTCTCGATCCAAATGACCCATATGGCACCTGCAAACCGGACTTCATACAAGGCTGTGAAGAAGATGGGCTAAGTCCTGGAAAGATCTTTATTCTTTTGAAGTGCTAACAAATACAGATTGGCCATTCTCAGATCATGCATACATGAAGCCTTATACTGAAGATCAATGCAGAAAGTCTTGCTTGGAACAGTGACGGCTTCAGGAATTTTTCTCAAGGTGTTCCTGGGTGGGCTTGCTCTGTTATAATTTTTTTTTCCTTCAGATTCTCTATTACAATTTTTTCTCCTTTAGATTTTAGTTCAATTTTTTTTCTTTAGTTTTTTCTTGAAAGCAATGTTATGAATACCGTTTTAGACCCTGTTTCGGTTTGTTTAGTGGAACGAAATATTTCGGTACCGATCTATTTCGATATACCGTTTTAGGGTGTTTCGTGGTTAATATATATTTATATTTTCTTATACAACATAAATTATTGTACGTGCACTGTTGCCATTTTCAGATTAGGTGATAGCTGTTGGAAGAAGAAGCTGCCTCTCTCAAATGAAAAAGTCGACAGCAGCCTTAATGGTGGGAAGGCTTTTATCAAATTCAGAAACAATAATTCCATCACTCTTCCAGATGATCGATTGCCAAATCCAAAACCAGAAGATAAGAATCAAAATAATTTGATCCTCATGCGGTCAATGCTTCTTGGTGGTTCTGTGTTTGTTAACATTATTTTTGTTGTTGCAATTTGTCTGGGTGTATTCTTCATTTATCATAAGAGGCTCAAAAGACCTACACTAAACGTTGATGCTGTGGAGATGAATTTGCGATGTTTTACTTACAAAGAACTTGTAGAAGCTACAGATGGGTTCAAAGAAGAATTGGGAAGGGGAGCTTTCGGCATTGTTTACAATGGAGCAATTCAAATGAGTTCTAATGTCCTTGTGGCAGTCAAAAAGTTAGATGGTTTGTTTGAAGAAAATAGTGAAAAAGAGTTCAAAACTGAAGTGACTGATTCGTCAAACACATCACAAGAACCTAGTTCGACTGCTTGGGTTTTGTGATGAGGGGTTACACCGATTATTGGTATATGAGTTCTTGAGCAATGGCACTTTGGCAAGTTTTCTTGATAGAGACTCGAAACCCAGTTGGAATCTAAGAGTACAAATTGCAGTTGGGATTGCCAGAGGACTCTTGGACTTACATGAAGAGTGCAGCACCTAGATTATCCATTGTGATATAAAGCCTCAAAATATACTTCTTGATGACTATTACAATGCTCGAATTTCTGACGTTGGATTGGCAAAACGTCTGATAATGAACCAAAGCAAGACTCATACTAACATTAGAGGAACAAAAGGATATGTTGCACCTAAATGGTTTAGGAATATGCCGATCACAACCAATTTTGACTGATTGGGCTTACGACTGCTACCAAGGAGGAAGACTACATTCTCCTGTTGAATATGATGTGGAAGCATTGGATGATAGAAGGAAGCTTTTGAGGTTTGTGATGGTTGCCATTTGGTGCATTCAAGAAGACCCATTTCTTAGACCTACCATGAGGAGGGCGATACAGATGCTTGAGGGTGTTGTTGAAGTACCGGTTCCACCAAGCCCTCATCCTTATAGTAAGACTAGTTAATCAAGTATTTATCACTTCATATAGGATTGTTTTCAATCACTTTGTAAACCTGACTTCTTATTTGTAGTAATGATTTTTTTTTATAACAGTAACTAATCGCATATCCGTGTAATGCGTGAAAATAAATAATTATTTTGTAATTATGGTATAATATATAATTTGTTCTCTAAATTTTGTAAAAAATAATTTGTTCTCCCAAAAAATTAAACAATTTCTAAAATTATTTTTATTTATCTATCTCACAAAATATATCATTATTTTATTATTTGGATTTGTTTGATTGATATTATTCTTTTTTAAGGTAGTCCATATTTTTTTAAATAATGTTATGGTGGAGTTATATTTTCCTTTTTTTTTTTTTTTTGCAACTAAACTATTTAGGTTTCAAATATATTCTTCAAAATTCTCATTGTTTTAAAAGAGATTATCATGATAATCAAAACTTATCACGAAAGTACACTTTTTTTTTTTAAGAAACACACACACACACACACACATATAGGAGAAGGGAGATGAGATAAGACAATACACTCATACGCCAACACCTAAACTACATACGGCAGTTAAGGTCGCGGAGCAAGTGATAACAAAAGTACACTTAATATTACTCAAATAGTAAATAGGTACATTCAAACACATAGCCAAGATTTTATTTTGATATAATTCAAATTCATACTTCCAAAATAACTAAGTATTATGTCAAACAAAAGATATAAGAGAGAGAGAGAGAAGACTTGTGACGGAAAACTCAAAAAACATACTACCAAATTGTATTTGCCCAAAATAGTGTTATAAAAAAAATACAATACTTCCAAAATAACTAAGTACAAGTTGCAGACCCACACAATGCATAGGAATAGATAATTACTTTGTAATTTTGATATAAATATAATTTGTTCTACTAAATTTGTTGAAAATAATTTACTCTACCAAAAAATTAAGAGAAATATTTTGTTGACAATAATTTCATAACACTTTCACAACAAATCATACGTAGCAAGTTGTTATTAGTTGACAAAAAAATAATTTTAGTGATAGGTTTAAATTAAATTAGAACCGATAACACCTTACTATCTATGACTTATTATGAAAATATTGTAGATGTAGCACTTCTAAAAAATCAAACAATTTCTAAAATTATTTTTCATCTCAATATCTCTACAAATACAAATATAGCATTCAATTATTTTGATTGGTATTTATCCATTTTTTAGGTGGTTCATATTCCTAAAAATTTTGTTATAGTGCGTTATGTTTTCCTAAAGGTCAGATGTGTCTTTAGCGGCACTTTTATTGGTTTTAGTGGTGCTTTTGGAGTGTCGCAATAGACCCTTTTTCTTGTAGTGGTTTTTAGTTTTAGAATTTGGATTATGCTATTTTTTTCAATAACTTGATTTTCTTTTTAGAATTTTCTTCTCTTGAATATCTAGAATACAACTATACTTTTTAACTAAGTATTAGCTCAAATAAAAATTAAATCAAAACAATAAGAAGGAGAGAGAGGACTTGTGATAAAAAAACTCGTTTCAATTCAATTGGTCTTCTTCATATTTTATCCAAATTCAATTCTTCATATATCCAAGCATACATCTTTGTGGAATTCCTCACACCCAATTGGTCTTCGTGGATTTTGAGTTTTTGTCCAAAGTTGGATAATCTTTCACCCTATTCTTTTTTTTTTTGGTTGTCTATTGCTACCTTATATAGTTTTATACATGTCCTTTGATTTAATTTTCATTCCATTGACATCAAATTCTACAATTTTGGCAAAAGTCTTACAGCAAAGGCATCCCATAATAATATCTAAATTTGTTACAATATAAAAAAAAAAAGTAACATATCTTGTAATAAGTGGAGAAAATGGGCTTTTGCCCTTATTTTTTACAATATCTAGCTCAATGTCCTTGTTTCGAAACTAAATAGGCACATGTTCCTGTTTTGAAACTCGATTTTCTCAAAATCAAGTTTCAATGTAAACCTCAATTTGTAGAAAATCAAGTTATAGGCAGTCAAACTTTAATTTTTTATTTAGTGGAACTCGAATTCCATGAACTCGAGTTCTACACTGAAATTTGATTTTAAGAAAATCGAGTTTCAAAACAGGGGCAAATCGATATATAGTTTAAAAATAGGGACATATTGCAAGATATTTTAAAAAATAAGGGTAAAAGCCATTTTGTCCGTATTAAGTTATGCATCTACATTCATGTCACAACTAATATGTAAGTAAAATAGAACTGATTTATGCTACGCATATACAAAGAGAATTATTTATCAATAATGGTGAATGCATCACTCGCACATATCCCATCAGTGGAAAAAAAAAAAAAATCATCCATGATTAACGACCGCATAAACTATAGTTGTAAGACTCCATTGTGATTCTTTTAATGTATTCTTCACCATGGCTTTGAGATTTTTTTGGTTGGTTTATGGGAACCAATGTTGTTGGCACCTAAGATCCCTGATGGCACATCACTAACAAAATTAATTCAAAAAACCTAAAGAATATAGGGGATAAGAAAAAAAAAAAAAAAAAAAACTTCCCTTTAGAGGGACTTTCCAAATTTGTAGGAGTGAGGTAGAGTAAATGCAAATATATATAGACAAAAAATTAGTAGGCTTTTTTTTTTTTTTTTTTTTTTTTTTGAATTCAAATAGAGTGGCAATTGAATAAGTTTCATAACTACTTGATTGGGGAGAGGGAGTGTCATAGAGTTGAAGGAAGTTTGAATTATTATCAGATTGGGTTTGATGGAATAATAAATGGAAAGTTGAAAAGTTAGGAAACGCTAGTTAAGAGATGAAGTATATATTTTTTTGATTTGATTGGGAAAATATTAATTCACAAAAGGAAAAGAAAAAGAGAAAAAGAAAGTTAGTGGGACTAATGACGTGGCTGCTGATATAGCTCAACGGGAGCATAATACTAATAAATACTACATTTTAACTTTTAGATATATATATATATATATATATATATACACACACACACACATTATGTCAAACAAAAGCTAAGAGAGAGAGAGAGAGAGAGAGAGAGAGAGAGAGAGAGAGAGAGAGAGAGAGAGAGAGAGAGAGAGAGAGAGGGAGAGAGAGAGAGAGAGAAGACTTGTGATGGAAAACTCAAAAAACATACTACCAAATCGTATGAGCCCAAAATAGTGTTATAAAAGAAAATACAATTATTAATCAATCTAAAGTAGAGTTGCAAGAAAAAATAAATGAGAGAGAGAGAGAGAGAGAGAGAGAGAGAGAGAGAGAGAGAGAGAGAGAGAGAGAGTAATCACATTTTTCATGAGAGAAATAGAAAATGAGATGAGAAGAAAAAGAGTCAAAATAAAGTAATAGTCATGACTCAAACACCAAATTATTCAAGCCATTCTATATAATAGAATAACATTGTTGTTAAGTTTTTTAAATCCCTTAAAACACAATTGGATTAACCTAGTTAATAAGCCAAGTTATTACTTAGTCAAAATTCCAGATTTAGGTTAACACAATCATATAATCATATCAATGTAAAGTGCGGAATAAAAATAGCACAAAGATATGATGACCCAGGAAAACCAAATCGGTAAAAAAACTAGGGAGGATTTAACCTAACTATCCTCAAGGTAAAATTGAATCCACTATGAAAGAATTGAAGTTTGTACAATAGCGACTTAGACCACTAATATCCTATTGCTACCCACTAGTAGAAAACTTACTGACAAGACTACGTGCAAGCTCCGAGACCACGGACTCATTTTTTCTTAGATTCTCTAGCAAGTACAAGTACTCCCGCTTGCCTATCTTTAAGCTCTTATAGCAGCAACTGAATGATCATCAAGCTTTTGAAGAAATCTCCTTTTTGATAATCCTAAACTTGCGTGAAGGTAAGTACCTCACAGATCTCACAAGAGATTCACACAAACAGCAATATGAGCAACTTAGAAAACGTGGTTAGGGTTTGCCTTTTATACTTAGGGCAAAACATAAAACCCTATACGTCATATGGGCTTACGGCTGAGTTGGAAATTCTGTAGAAAAAACAATATGCACAATTTTCGATCGGTCAAGTCTAATTCTCAATCGATCGAGCCAAGCAGATTTACACAGTAACTTTTGCAGTTAACTCGATTCCAACTTTACATAAAAGATATACTTTGAGCAAGTCTAACAGAAGACTAAACACATGTTTTGATCATGGTTTGACAATAATATAAATTAGAGTTCTAATACATTAGTTCCTAAGTACTTAGAACCTAACAAACTCCTCCTATGGTAATCCATGACAAAACACAACTAAAAAGCTCAAAGATTACAAAGAAAAGCCTTTTACAAAAAAAAAATTGCCCATTAAAACAAATCCAATCCTAACTACTATCCATTAGTTGCAAGTGTAGACAGAAGCTAAATTGAATCAACCTGTATATTTCCTGAAACACTAAACAAAACTTATAAACGTATGTGTGGAAAATACAAGTAAACAAAATAAAAATCTTGATTTCACATAACACAAATAGAGACATATATCAATGAATAACTCATAATCATAAGTCAATAAGCAGTGAATCCAGAAACATAGATAACAATGTATCTCCCCCTAACATGAATATCAAGAGCCAAAGATGTAAATACAAAGCGAAGCACCTAGATACAATCTAAACTCCACAGGCTCACAAAAAAAACTCTCTCCCCCTATCTACAAAAAACTCTACTCAAAAGCACGCAAAAGACCTCTACTCAAAAGCACGCAAAAGTACTCAAGAGTACTCCCCCTTTTTGTTACAAAATGCCAAAGGATAATCAGAATCCATCATCAAAAGGAGGTGGCGAAGGCGAATGTCGAAGATGCCCCAAATCTGCCTGCAAAGCACGGAGCTTATCAAGCATGTCTACCAAAATTTGACCATGAGCCGCTTGAACGGGCATAACAGTCTCCAATGTACGATGAATGTCAAAGTCATCCGAAGTAGATGGTGGAGGAACAGCAGCAGCATCAACAGGATTAGCAGACACCTCACCAGAAGTAAAACCTGTAGAAGAGGATGGGGGTGCAGTACCAGAAGGCTTAACTCGAGGACGCTTAGAGCGCTCTCTCATCTGAGTAGTCCTCTGCCTAAGGAAAGTGGCACCTATGGGAGCAATAATGTGTACGGGCTCAGAAGCGGGGACGTCATCTAAACCTAAAAACAACAAAATCCGATGAATGAAAACATGATGAAAAAGAGCATGGGCAGTAGAGGAACTCCTATAAACTTCGTTCAAAGAACGAAGAAACAGATAAGGAAAACTAATAGGAGCATCCGTAATAAGAGCATACAAAAATGCACATCGCTCCAAAGGAATGATGTGCAGATGAGAGATAGGCTACAAGGAATGATATGCTATCCTAAAGATAAGATAGGTAGACTCAGTGAGCTCAGCATAAGTGATCTGAGGATCAAAACCCCACTGGATAGAAGTACCAGTGATGTATGACATGATTTTGTCTAAGGGTGGTGACTCAACATACGGGTAAATAGGATGCTAGACCACAGGTACCCCAAGAGCATCAACCACTACAGTAGAAGTAATGGTGAACTCTACACCTCGTATCCAAATTTTTACAGCAGTGTTGGAATCATAGACGTGGATAGAGAGATTCGAGTAGAACTCTCTGATTAGGGTTGCAGGAGGAGGATCATCAAAATCCAAAAGTGGCAAAAAGCCCCGACGCTCAAAGTTTGCCCTAATGGAAGGATCTAACTCATCTAACAAAACCTTATGCTCAGCCCATATCTTTCTCTTAAGCTTAAATGTCTCATAAAGCTCATGTTTTTTCTCACTCAAAAACAAAAGGTCCACAGAGGAAGGAGCAGAAGAAGAGGAAGGTGTCCTATGGACTCTAGTCTTTCTAGGCATGGTGCTAAGGTAAGGACAGAAACACAAGAACAAAACAGAACACAAGGGCAGACTGCAAGTTAGCATAACAAAAATACAAAAAAAAATCTATATGATGCATGAACAGATAAATGTCATGATGCATGCTCTAATGCAGTGAGAACTAGTTCAATTTTAAGTTTAGAATCACAAAATTGGCTTGAGCAAAGAGTTTATAACAAAAAGAACTCCAAAATTTTGAAAAACCACTTGCAGAATTTTTACTAAACTAACCAATTGATCATCACACAAGTTAGATAATAGTTTATAATGATCAAATGCATCAAACCAACAAGTCAATTTTATCAATGAAACTCAATTTGAACAAAATCCCCAAATCGGATAAAAACAAACCCTAGAATTTTCAATTCCTCACAAAACACCAAATTGATCAAATTAAACACCATAGATCATGAATATAACATTGTATGACAAAAACCTATTAATCAATTTCAGAAAATCTGGCTTGAAACATCAAAAACCCCAAAAAATGCATAGGTCTGAAAATTTCCCTTAAATGCATGAATTGATGCATGAAACATGAAATAAAATGCAAAAGAAAGGGTAAAAAGGTCTTACCGGCCTTGGGAGAGGAAAACCTTGCAATAAGATCAGAGTAAAACGACAAAAATGGTGATTGGAGCCTTGATCGAGTCGTATAGAGAGAGAGAAAAGATTGAAAAACTTTTGAAAAGTGAGTTGAGCACGTGAAAATCAGTCCTTTTAAAAAATTCTCTACGCAATTTTTGATTGATCGAAAAACATATTCGATCGGTTGAAAATGATTCAATTGATCCAAAACTAATCGAGCACCGATCGAAACAGACAGAGGCTGACCAACATTTTTAATTGCAATTTCGATCGATCGAAAAACAGATTCGACCGGTCGAAATTCTCGAATTTTTTTTTTTTATAGAAAAATTAGAGAGCAATTTGATGCAGAAACTCCTCAAACCATTGAATTTTATGAATAAAATGCATGAGTATGAGATGAAATGTTTTTCAAAAACACATGGTTTGAATCTAGTTTTCCCAAAATTAAGATTTTCAAACATTCTCCTTGAATTCTCAAGCATCAAATCTATTTTGCATAAAACTCAAGGCATTTTCAAACTTGGTTGGTTAGATCAAAAACATACACAATAACATGTACAATGTTGAGCAAAGAATAACTTGTGTAGTGTGTGCAACTAGCAAAAAGCTTGAAATAAATGTGAAGTGATATGTGAATAGAAATCAATCACAAAGTCCACAAAATTCATCACAAAGAATTTGAAAGAGATTATCACATAAAGAGTTACATTATATAACTCCCACATCTCCTAGATCATAAGCTTGCAATCATGTAAATTTCTTGGTTTTGCCTCATATTGTACACACAAATTTTAATTGTTCAGAAACTTATTAAAAATAGCCGGGATAATGTACACACCAATTTTATTTATTTGATTTAGCATTAAGTCCAATAATGTACACACTAATTTTAAGCATTTAAACCGAGGCTACATCTTATATTCTTTTCGTGCATGTGCTACACTTTCTCGAGCACAAAATCTTGCGATATACACTAAGGTGTTCATGATTGGCTAGTGAACAATGGTGAGATGGTTATTTATGCATTTCTCAAAATATTCAAGTCCGATAGTCAAAGACATGTGAGTTCAAGATCAAGACAAAGTGATCAAAAACTACAAACATCTTCCCACACAACATGCACTACAAAGCTTTAACTAGTAAAGTGCAAAAAATAAGGTCATCCAAGCTAAACAAAGTACATAGACATGTTATGTGAAAATAAATTGACCAAACTTGCTTTCAAAACCAAGAAAATAAATGCAAAACAGAATTTTCTTCCCTGTTTTTTATTTAAAAAAAACAACCTAGAATGAAATGCATGAATGTAATGCAATGCAAACCCTAGAGACAAAGAAAACAAAAAAAAAAAAAAAAAAGTCACAAAGAGTAGAGCAACGAAGCACAAGAACCATGTCAGATAGACTCAATTAGATTGAGCCTTTTGCATCCAAAACTTTGTAGATGCACCTCGACATTGGAGTTCTTATTCACATGGGAATGATTTCCAACTCCAAGATTGGAATAAAGGTTTAGAGCCTTTACCAATTCACCAATGAGTACCATAGGATCTTGTGCTTGAGGCATAGGTACTTTTGGTTTGTTTGCTCTGTTAGCAGCTTGAAGTTTGTAACAGTTTGGATGAACGTGCCTAGACTTTCCAAAAAAAATGGCAAACCCACGCAGTCTTATCATGTGACTTGTCCTTAGAAAGGGTAGACTTCTTAGGTTTAGACTTTTTCAGATTAACTCTAATCTTCTTGGGAGGTGAAACTTCTATGGGTTTGACAACCTCACATACAGGGGGTTTGACAACCTTACTCACAACCTCACTCATAAGGGGTTCAGAAGAAGATGAAGGAACAAAGATTGTGAAATTAGGTGCAAACACATTGATGCTTTCTACAAAACCTAAACCAGTTTTGTCGGAAGGAGACTTTTGAACACTCAATATCTGATCAAGTTTGGAACTAGCAGACCTATTGGTTTGTTCTCTAGCAACAGATAGTTCATGTTCCAAACATTTAACTTTATCAAACAAAAACATGTTCTCAGTCTTCACATTATTCAAAAGTTCAATAGCATCAAACAAATTTACAAGCAAATTTTTCTTATCAAGCTCAAGAGATGCAATTTTCTTTAAGCCTAATTCAACACTCATGACATTCTTTGTAGCAACTTTGTAAAGTTTGTTGTAGGCTTCTTGAAGATCTGTATCCTCAGAGAGTTTCCCATCAGAAGGGTTCTCCTCAACAACAATACTTTCATCAACTACAGTAGTAGCAGTGAAAGCAATGAAATTTCCTTCTTCATCATTACTAGACTCATTGTCAGAAACTTCATCATCACTAAGGGTTACAGCCATAGCTTTACCCTTAGACCTTAAGTATGTGGGACATTCAGATTTTATGTGACCATACCCTTGACATCCAAAACATTGAGGACCCATAGAATTATTAGAAAATTGACCTACTTTTTCTCTAGGTTTTTCAATTTTGTTAACCTTAGTGGGATCATTCTTCCTAAAGTTTCTAAGTTTATCAGTGTTTTTACCTCTTGCCATTTTGTTGCTATTTCTGAGAAAATTCCTAAAGTTCTTGGCAAGGTAAGCAATTTCTGTAGCAGAGAGCTCATTATCAAATCCACCAACATTAACATCATCAACAGACTTAAGGGTCATTGATTTGGATTTGCTAGTTTTGGGTAGGTCCAACTGATAGGACTGAAAAGATCCTACAAGTTCATCAACAGGGATGGAGTCCACATCCTTGCTCTTAGTGATGGCAGTCACTTTGGGTCTAAAATCTTTAGTTAAAGATCTAAGAATCTTTCTAACAATTTTAGGTTGATCATATATTTCACCCAAGTTGTATGCAGAATTAACAATGTCATTAAGTTTAGCATAGAATTTATCAAAAAATTCATCATCAAACATCCTAATGCTTTCAAATCTAGTTGTTAATTGTTGCAACTTATTGATCTTAACTGCCTTTGTGCCTTCATGTATAGTCTGGAGGATATTCCAAGCAGTGTGAGCAACCTCAACATTAGAGATTCTCTTAAATTCCTCCATAGAAACAATATTAAAGATAGCATTCATAGCTTTGCTATTGAAGGCGGCTGCTTCTTTTTGAGAAGTTTGCCACTCACTCACAAGAGTAGTGGGCTTCTCCCATCCGTATTCAACGAAGTTCCAGACTCTTTCATTAATGGATTTCATGAATGCTTTCATCCTGACTTTTCAGTAAGCATAATTATTCTCATCAAAGTGAGGAGAAATAACTTGAGAGTGTCTGTGTTCCATGACAACTGGGGTCAAGGATCAACTCAGAGATCAAAAGATCTACACACAAGAGCTACCCGCTCTGATACCACTTGTAAAGTTTTTTTGGACCCCTTAAAACACAATTAGATTAACCTAGTTAACAAGCCAAGTTATTACTTAGTCCAAATTCTAGATCTAGGTTAACACAATCATATAATCATATCAATGTAAAGTGCGGAATAAAAAGAACACAAAGATATGATGATCCAACAAAACCAAACCAGTAAAAAACCTGGGGAGGATTTAACCTAGCTATCCTCAAGGTAAAATAGAATCCACTATGAAAGAATCGAAGTTTGTACAATGGCGACTTAGACCATTAACATCCTATTGCTATCCACCAGTAGAAAACTTAAGGACACGACCACGTGCAAGCTCCGAGACCACGAACTCCTTCTTTCTTGGATTCTCCAGCAAGTACAAGCACTCCCACTTGTGTATCTTTAAGCTCTTATAGCAGCAACTGAATGATCAACAAGCTCTTGAAAAAATCTCCTTCTTGATAATCCTAAGCTTGTGTAAAGGCAAGCACCTCATAGATCTCACAAGAGATTCACACAAACAGCAATATGAGCAACCTAGAAAACGTGGCTAGGGTTTGCCTTTGATACCTAGGGCAAAACATAAAACCCTACACATCATATGGGCTTAGGGTTGAGTTGGAAATTCTACAGAAAAAAATAATCTGCACGACTTTCGATCGGTCGAGTTTAATTCTCGATCGATCGAGCCAGACAGATTTACACAGTAACTTCTGCAGTTAACTCGATTCCAACTTTACATAAAAGACATACTTTGAGCAAGTCTAAAATAAGACTAAACACATGTTTTGATCATGATTTGCCAACAATACAAATTAGAGTTATAGTACATTAGTTCCTAAGTACTTAAAACCTAACAATTGTATTCTTATACATTATCTTTATATGCAATAGGATAACATTTAACAATCAAAGAAAAGACAAAAAAGATAATAACTTAAAATAACAAAACCAAATTGCATGAACCCTTTTTTCCACCAAAAAAAAAAAAAAAAAAAAAATTGCATCAACCCAAAGTAGGGTTCTAAAGAACACATAAATTTCAACCTAAAGCAGAATAAAAAAAATCACATAAAAAAAAAAAAAGTGAAAAAGAGAGAGTAGTAAATTTTTTGTGTGGAAAAATATATATAGAATGGAAGAGAGAATAAAAAATTTATAATAATAGGATGAAGATAAAAAGAGACAAAATAGAAAGGAAGAGGAAGGGATGGGTGAAGAGTGATATTAAAGTTGAGAGTAGTGGAGAGAAAAAAAATAAAAAGGAAGAGAGAAAGACTGAAGGAAGTGTAGTAGTAAGGAACATAATTAATAAAAAGAAGAAGGGTAAAAAATAAGAGAGAAATGGTTGGAAATAGGTGAATGATGTGGCTGCTGATATGACTTAATAGGAGCGTATCAATAATAAATGCTACACTTAAGCTTGTGTGTGTGTGTGTGTAGATTGTTTCAATCTCTTTGTCCGAATATATTCCAAATAATTTTTTGTGGGCTTGGCAGAAACTCAATTGGTTTAGAGGATCAAAACTTAATGCACTGATGTTGTAAAATATAGTAAAAATAAATTTTTCGTTCATAGAAAGAGGAGAAACTTTGGAGACCAAAAAAAAAAAAAAAAAATGAAATTTGCTAATGTGGCAGATTGTTAGTGGTAGGTAATAAAGTTATGTTAATGGCAGGTTAGTAGTAAAAATTTGTCAATTTAATTGATGTGAATTTTTTTTTGTTTTTGTTTTTTTGTTTGTAGCATTACTCGAAAAAGAGCAAGACTCATTGAATCCACAAGTTCAAAATTTTGCTTTCACAGTTTGCCATACTGAAAATCTCTTTTTAAGATGCTTTCAAAACATTGGCAAATTAGAGCATGGAAAATGTCTCCTTTATGTGATCCCACATAGCTCAAACTTTTAACTGATCAACCACATCATTCACTATAAAATGATGAGATCCTATGGTTAGAACCAACCACATAAACATAATTATATACTAATATTGAGATGTCAAGTTGTGTAGTGTTTATTACGCACACCTTAATGCACACACTTTTACACATAACTGGGAAAACAAATAAATTGTAATTTCAAGTTATGATTTTTAACTTTGAAATCGTGAGACATAATTTCAAGTCATATTTATTACACACTAATGTGTCACTTCTTTTACTTTTTTTTTTCCTTTCTATAAGGGACATAATAGTAATTTTTTACCAATTATATTTTCTATCTTTTTTTTTTTCTCCAAACAAAAGTGTTCTATCACCTAACCAAATACAAGAGAAAAATAAAATTCTTTTATCTTTCTATTTTTTTGCAAATGTTAGGACATATGTGGTTCAAGTGGTTTCAAACATATGTCATTCTTTTACATATGTTTGCCAAAATGCACTTTACTTGTAATTGGGTAGATTTAGGATGTGTTTAATGCTTCAAGAAACTGTGTTTCAAGATCAAGTGTTGAATTCATCAAGTTTGCCCAAAAAACAAGCTGAAAAGTACAAGTTACGAAAGCTCGACACCTAGTCTCGACACATGCATCTATCGAGTTTTAGAAGCTGTTTCAGCCCCGAGGCTCGACAGCTACTCGACAGATCCTCGACACCTCTATCTGTCGAGATTTATGGAAAACAGATTCTAAGTTCTGTTTTGATTCCAATCCGTGAATGTGTTTTTTAGACTTCTTTTCTCCTAACCCTAGACATATAAAAGGATTGTTTTAAGGGCCGTCAAAGGGGATGCAAGTTGCACAAGCATTGAGTAATCGTTGTTCATTCAATTTGTGACCTAAGACAAAGTTCATGCCCTAGTTCATCTCTTGTGAAGAAGTTGCTGTGTAATGTGCACCGTAGGGTTTTGTAACTAAGCATCTTCTTGATCTTCATCGTGTGGATGAATTGAAGAACTTTGTAGCCAATAACTCTCTCTCTAGTTGGTAAATTGAAGTCGTGTACTGGGATTCACGCAATTGGTTAGTAACGTACTTGGGAGCCGTGCATCAAAAGGAGAAACTATCACTATAGAGCAAGTCCAATTGGCTATTGGGGTAAGGGTTCAACTGTAGGTTAGTAAGGTACTTGGGATTCCTTTACATGTAACCGCTTGTTGCGATAATAGTGGAGTTTTGGGAATGGTGACCTTAAATCACCCGGTGGGGTTTTTGCCGTCAGGTTTTCCCCATTTGTAAACAAATCACCGTGTTATTTATTTTTCCGCTGCATACTATAGTTATTAGTGATTTGTTTGTGCTACCACGTTGTTCGCATGATAATTTGATTAATTAATAACTTGGCTAATTAATCAATTTAATTTATCACAAGGGGTTAACGCATTTGTGGCCTATCAACAAATATTATTATGGCTTCATCACCATCACCAAACAGAACCGGTGCAAATAGCATGGAAAGCTACATATATGGCCATTGTGGGCTACCTAAGAACCTGCTACATAGGAATTCAAGGACAACCTTAGCTTTGGATAAATCTTAGACCTTTAGAACCTACTCTAACATTTTCAAATCCATTCTGCAACTAGAAAATCCATTTTGCACTTTCCACTCTGGAAATTTGGGACTTTCTTCAAATCATGCATTTTTAAGCTTCAATTTACACTTTCAATTCATGGCTCATGTTCCAATTTTTGTTTAGGTTGTTTCTAGATGATATGTGTGGGCTGCATATAATGCTTATTGACTTCTATGTATGGTCATTGTTGTTCATGCACACCATGTGTTTGCTAAAACTCCAACTTCGTAATAGGTCCAGTTTTTAAGTGCGTTTCAAGTTTATTATCTCATATTTTTAGTTTGGATTAGGATGAACTTTGTTTCGGAATCAAGTTCTAATGGGTTCGATTATCATGCACTTCTCATGTACATCTAGGCATTATAGGACTTCTCTCTCTCTCTCTCTCTCTCTCTCATCTTTTGAGTGTTCCTTTTATGCTGGTTTTTTAGGATTGGATGTTTTGGACTAGTGGCCTAAGAGTTCATGAAATATCACACATAGGGTTGTGCCTTACATATTGACTGGTCTCAAGGTGCATTATGGCTCCATGTAACCCTTACAGAGCTTTGCCACACTTGTCTCCTCAAGTCTTTGAATCCTGTGCTTTGTTGCTAGCATAGCCCTTTAACGTGGAGTTATTAACCACAAAATTATTTCAGATGCAATATATTGAACCTAATTAGCAAAATCTAACATTTTCATTGGGTATCCGTATATGTATCCTCACCCTCACTAACCCATAGGCTATTGAACATAAACCATCTTAGCCGTCTTTGTTTCATTGCCCAGTCTATTTTGAAAGTTCACTTGGTGTGTAAAATACTTGTGAATGTTTAGACCCTCAATTTCAAATTAAACCAACACAAGCTTATACCTAAACAATAGATGTGCGGAATAATGGATACAAGCAAAAACCCAAACAAATAAACTACTCTACACCATAATTAATCACAACACAACATCAATTAAAATGCAAGAGTATAGGTTAAAGAGATGCAAATACAAAGATAACACCGGCACGTGTTATCAAAGAGGAAACCAAACAACTCGGTGGAAAACCTCTCCGCCGCCCTCCAAACGGTGAAATGATCCACTAAAGAATAAAGTTGGGATACAGGAATAGCAATAGACCCTTCAAGCCTAATCTATCCAATGCACCTAAGCCCTCTAAACTTCTTGCTCCAACAAGGTTAAGCCTAAATGTGTCTTTTTTAGCTTTCCGGATCCCGCAATAAGCCCTTTTCATTAACCAAATAAATTGGTCATCTCTGAACTGCTTACTAAGTACCAAAATACCTTCTTAGTGATATGGGTATGGTGAGATTACGATTTGGCTAATGAACCTTTCAAGGATATGTCAATGGAGAGGGTGAGAGTAGAGGAATTTGGAGAATCAAAAGTCTAAGATTGTGGATGAGTCAATCTTGGTTTTCCCTAGGGTTTCTTTCTCAAAATTCTCTCTAGAAGCTCTCTACATTTGATGGATATAAGGGAATTTATAGTAGGGTACGTGAGGAATGTGAAAAGACATTTTTCTGCAAAATAGGGCATTCTGGCGACTCAGTCTCATGACTGGAACGAGTCGCGAGATAACTGCCAGGCCAGACTATACTTTTGTCCTATAGTGCTCTAGCTGTCGTGACATTTCAGCTTCCTGCATACTTCACATGTGTGGCATTTTGGCGAGCTGCCAGTCTCGAGTCACTCGCAAGATCCAGTCGCGAGGAACCTCTAAATGCACACACACTTGAATTTCTTTACACTCTCACACACACAACCCTTACATTAATCCCACCTAAATACAAGGTATCTAATTGCTGAAATTACAAGCAAATTTGGCACAGAATAAAGTCAACACATGGTTGAATAAATTCAACTTTACAATCTCTCCTTTTGGCTATTCCGTGACAAAACTCTAAAATCGACTCTAGACTTAAAATGTGAGTTGGGAACAGTTGCCAAAACTCACTCACACCTAACTCTAGATTCTGAAAAGCTCTTGAACTATACAGACAAGTTTTCTTGAAAACAATATCACAAAAGTTCATTGTAAGCAGAAGTCTAGGAATACATATGGAGCAAGCATAGTGCAATCAAGCAAGCATAAGAGCAACAACAAAGCATAGCTTGATCATACATGAACAATCACTATAAATAGTGACCGCAATGAACATTCACACTATGAATGAACATTCAGACATGCAAGCTAATAAGCTTAATGCAAAGTATCATTTACATATCCAACACTTAACCAATGCAATACCACTAAAGTAATTGCATCAAGGATACAAGATATAACAAGAGCACAAGAATGGAATACTAAAGAAAATGCATAACATTAACTAAAACTACTAGGCTACAAATGCAAAGATACAAAACTAGAGGTACAAAGCTAGATATAGTCATAAAAAGTTAACACATTCAAGCATCCATAACACACAATATCCAAGTTTTTCAAACCAAAGTACTATAACCATAGAGTACTAGAGTAAGTGCTATGAAAACTTTAATAGCCAAAAACAATTTTAAAAGCTATAAATACTATTAAAAGTTCTCCCCCTCAAGAGCTACTCCATATACTACTCTCCCTTTTTGACCGGAATGGCCAAAGGGTTAAGGCTAGTTTGTGAAGCTATCAAACTTGGTTGTGAGCAAGTTGATTTTATCTTGAATGATGGTTAGCCTATTGGAGTGCTCAGTTTGGACTTCTCTTAAGCCGTCAATCCTCTCAAGAATGATCTGAAAAGCTTCTAGAGGCACTAATGAAGATGATGAAGCCCGGCTTTTGCCTCGACCACCACCTTTTCTTGGAGAAGGTAGTTGTTCTTCTGCTTCATTTTCTGTGTCTGTAAGACGTGCTTGTTCAGGTTATGCAGCTTCTTCATCACCAGAAATGCAAACTCTGCTCCTTGCAATTGTTTGAGAGTTATTGGAAGAAGGCACACTTATTATGCTTATTTCCTGTGGAGTCTCCATACCATTCTCATGAAGGATCCTCATAAGTAGATTAGGGAGAATGATCTTTGGCCTTGAGGATGCCCTTGTGGCTTCAACAAGGATTGTGTACAAATGAGCACCAATGTTGATGTAAACATTCTCATGAAGATGCATGAGGAAGAGGGCTCTAGCATTGTTGATGGTAGTTAGCTTCCTTACTGGATACAAGTTGGTCATCATGATGTAGGCAAGGCATCTCAAGTCTGAAGGGAAGGTGCTTCCGTGCTTGTGTTGAAAAAGTTTCCTTCTCTAATGCCACTAATACGGGATTGAACTATTTCTATGGAGGCTATTCTATCCTTGTAAGGAATAAAATCTTCATGATCCACTTCTCCATGTCTAAGGATATCATTAGTGTCCCCCATGTCAAGAGTAAAAGCATGACCTCTAACCCAATAATCTATAAAACCTTCTTTGAGTGTAGCATTAGTATAGAATTCTCTGATTAGAGGCTCACAAACTCTGAGGAGATTACCAAGGAGCTTTTCCCAACCTCGTTCTGCAAAGCAGCTAAGAACAAAGGTATCCTTGAGGTCAACAAAATCTACATATCTTTCTAGAATGATTGGAGCCTTTTCAAACTGCTTGGAGTATCTCTCAAAGTGATGAGGGGATCGAAACAAGTCATTGTCCATGCGTTTCCTCTTGTCACCACGCTGAGCAGTGGTTTTCTTTGGAGCCATCTATAAAATAGAGCAACAAATACCATAATACAGAGCACAAAGTATGATAACAAACTTGATTAGTAACAAGTTAGTCCTAAATCAGAAATATTGAATTAAAGCCTTAAAAACTAAAAATTGAAGAGCAATTCAAAGAAGATGACATGTGAAGACATGGACCATAAAAAATGATAGAACCATGGCATTAGCACTCAAACATGTCAAAGTGTGTGTGTGTGCATCATACGTAAAGGTGTGAAAATTAGGGCAAAGTGTAAAAACACATAATCATTAGGTGTTTCAAAATTAAAGAAACATGATTATCCCCACAATCTTGGTATTCCATCGAATCCAAAGAGACACGCAAAAATATCTAAAAGACATTTTATCATGAACATGATATGCACAACACAACATAACACAATGCATAAAAAATGAAGAACAAACATGTAAAACATGTATAACAAGCATTATACTAAAAAAACCAACAAAACCCATAAATCAAACTCAACGAAACATCAAAAAAACCATATTCAACAACCAAATATCAAAATCTCAACCTAAACACAAAATCTAAGAAAACTAGGGCTAGAAAACTTGAAATACTTTGAAAATAAAAGAAAACTCATACCTTTACTTGAAGATTGATGAAGAAAACAGAGATTTTGTGAGTGAAAATGGAGGTTTTGGAAGAGGAAGAGGCAGACAGAACAATGAGGGTGCACATGATGCAAGGGAAAATTGAAAAGTTTTTGAAAATTGTCTTAGATTTAACCCTATTTGTGCAAAACACATGATTTTCGCGACTGGAATGACTTGTGAGCAAGTCGCCAAAATGAGTCGCCAAAAACCCTTGACAAAATTTTGAAAAATTTGTCTAAGTGTTTTTCGTGACTAGGAAGTCCACTCGTGAACAAGTCATGAAGGGAGTCGCCAAACCTTCTGAGTAAACTCGCGACTGGAGCTTCCACTTGCAAACAAGTCGCCAAGTTGAGTGGCGAAAAGATTAAAAACCCTGAAATTTTGAAATTTTTCTAAGTATTTTTCACGATTGGGGGATTGACTCGGCAAAGAGTTGCAAAAGCTTCTGAGTAAGCTTGCGACTGGGGTCTTGTGACTAGCTTGACCGTTGAGTGAGTTGCCAAAACAAAGTTGTAAAAATTTTAGAATTATTGAAAATTTTCAAACCAAAAATACTTTCAAAAAACAACTAAAACACTAAAATATCTTTTTGTGTTTGATCAACATATGATTGAGTAAGTACAACTTATTTAATCAAGAACAATCACACAAATGAATAAGGTATTTATTGAACATAGACATGTGTGATGTGTGTGGATACCAAATATGAAATAGTCCTTAGTCTAATGTGAAGTTTCACTGATCAATTTAACCAAGACATACACAATTAGCACTAGGAAGAGTGACCAATCTCAATTATGAATATATGCATGTATGACCTCCTGCAACACTTGATTACATAACATTGAAGTTGTTCATTTGGCTTCTTACAATTCATTACATCTCATTTTGAGATCGATGCCTGAAAGTTTTAATATTTCAATTTGATGACTAAGCATTTGGCTCTTTGGGCACCATACATTCTAATACAAGTCGCTTTCCCTTTTTCTTAGTCAAATACTAGTATATGTGACGGCTTTTGCAGCTCATTATCTCTTTTCGAGATTTGACATTTGTTGAGCTATAGAGCAAAAGCATAAAAGAGTGGGAAGATATATAGACACAAGTCTATGCATGTTTCAAGATCAACAAATCCATTGGCTAATCATTCATGACAAGTTTGAAGATCTATTTACAATAATCACATAGATTTCAATATTTTTTCCACAATGATATGAGTGCATATAGAACAAGCTACGCTTGTAAATGCACAAAGCCATTTGTACGTAAGTACAAGGCAAAACATGTGTATGACAAAACACAACAATGTTGATCAAACTTTTTGGATTTTCTACTTTTTTATGTGTTTTTAGTGTATTTTTTTTACACAAAGCAAATAAAGGTTGATAAGAAAGAAATAAAAATTCAAAGCTATTAACAATAGCAAAAAAAAGAAAAAGAAAAAGAAAGCAGTAAAAAAATATGAGAGCATCTTACCATCAAAGTAGTGTGTGATTTACTCAAGTGAGACCAAATCAAGATAGATATGTAAAACACATAACACATACGAGATTCAAGGAATGGTATCGACACCGATGGTCTTACAGAGTGATTCAAACCGTGGACCATCGAGAGGTTTGGTGAAGATGTTCGCCTTTTGATTGTCTGTCTAGATGAATTTAAGACATACGATTTTATCTTCCACCAAATCACGGATGAAGTGATAGCGAATTACTGTCCTTGGACTTTGAAGGCTAAACAGGATTCTTGGAAAGATTTATAGCACTGGTGTTGTCACAAAACACACATATCGTTTCTTGATAAATCCCATAGTCATAAAGAAGTTTCTTCATCCAACGAAGTTGAGTACAACAACTTCTAGTAGCTATATACTCGGCTACAGCTATAGACAGAGACACCAAGTTCTGTTTCTTGCTCATCCATGATAAAAGATTGTTTTCGTAATAGAAATATCCGCTTGAAGTGCTCTTTTGGTCATCAACACTTCCTGCCCAATCCACATCCGAATAATTGGCTAGGCAATCATTGGAGTCTTTTGAGTACCATAGACCATAATTGGGAGTGCCATTAATATAGCGTATTATTCTTTTCACAACTGTCAAGTGAGATTCCTTCAGGGCTGCTTGATAATGAGCACAAACTCCCACACTGAATGCAATGTCCAGCCGACTTGCCATGAGATATAGAAGACTTCCAATGTTGCTCTTATACAAAGTTGGACTCACTTCTACCCTAAAAGAATCAATACTAAGCTTAGTGGACAAACTCATGGGAGTGAAGGCATGCTTTTTGGAGTCTAGTCCAAATTTTTTGACAAGATTTCAAGCATATTTTTCTTGGGAGATGAATATACCATCCTTCCTTTGTTTCACTTGCAGACCCAAGAAGTACATGTAAAGTTGTGATTTACAACTATGTTTTATGTTGGCTTTATTCCATGACAAAAAGTGTTGTATTTGCTTTAATTTTGTTCCTTGTATTGTGTGAGGTTTTATTGTATTGAGTTTAGTATTAAGTTGGTGAAGAATCGAGCATGAATTGAAGAGCAAGTGGGTTTCGCGAGAAGTTCGCGAGAAGCTAACCCACGAAAGAGCCATGTGAGAAGCACATGCTGGAAGCTGAAGAGTCATGCCAGCTAGGAGGATTTCACGAGTGTCTCGCAGGTAAGGCCTTCCCGCGAGATACCTGAGAAACTTTCTACCTGGAGTATTTTTATGTGTGACTTTCTTACCCTTCACCCATACTATATATACCCTCATTACCCACAAAAGTAAAGGAGGCCATTCTGAGAGAAAAATCCTAAATATGTTTTCTACAACACACACACCTGTCTTTTAGAGAGAGAGAGCTACTCATCGTTAGTGAGAAATCATTGTAGCCTTTTCTCTTTCCTTCTCCCATTGTCATACCTTGAGAAGAGATTTGTACCCAAACATAATCCATACATTTTCAGAGTGTAGAGAGTGTTTTGGAGCTTAGGAAGCTTTGGAAATTTACCAAAAGAAGCTTGTGAGGCTTGGTGAATGCAATCAGCCGCATTGTAGAATCTGGAAAGTTAGACAAGACACGGTTCCGAAAAGCCTTGTTGGAGTAGGAGCTTGGAGGGTTTAGGTGCATTGGTAGATTAGGTTTGGAGGGTCTCTTGCTATTCGTATATCCCAACTTATTGTCTAGTGGATTGATTTACCGCTTGAAGGGTGGTAGAGAGATTTTTTGCTGAGTTCTTCAATTTCCTCTTCAATAACACGTCTCGGTATTATCTTGTGTTTGCATCTCTCTTCCCTTACTCTTGTGCATTACTTTTATTGTTTGTTGTTCATGTTTATGCACTAGAGTAGCATCGGTTCATTGTGCCTCATTTACTCTTGTTTCATATTTAGATAAGTTAGAGTAGAAGCAATCTAACCGTAATCTTTTAATTTGGAGTCTAAACAAGCTCTTGTGTATTCATAAAAATCTGAGCTTTCAATTGGTATCAGAGCGGGTACACTTGTATTGGTTTCATTACCTAAGTGTGATCCTTGACCCCTTGTGTTTTTTTGCCATGGATAATGTTCTGTATGCTTCTGTAGATGTTGTAACATGCTATGTGTTTGTGAAAATGCCTCTATGAGTGTTTATCCTCATGATTGTAATGCCATGTTACATGAATCTATGGTTGTTGTTTATATTCCAAATGTCAAACTCAGGAAGAAAAAGATTAAGAAGTTTCATGAGAATTTAAGCAAGTTTATTTGTGAAAAGGATGATTTGATTGCTAAGCTCAGTGAATCCAACAAATTGGTTGAAAAGTATAAAAAAATTGTTGAACACTCTCTTGAAAAACTAAAAGAATTTGAATGTTTAAATGTGGACTCGGATGTGAAACTTGTTTTGTCTAACAAACTTGTTGATGAGCTAAAATGTGAAAATGAATCTCTTAAGATGCATGCGAAGTGTTTGATTGCTGAACCTATTTCTAAAAAAGATGAAAATATTTGTTGAATAATGTTGTGGTGTCCGATTTTGTGCCTATTATGTGTTCTACCTCAAAGGAAAAATCGGTGTAGATTCCTCCACACAAAAGAAATCAAAAGGTGGAGAGAAAGGCTCTTAAGTAATAGCCTCCGTTTAGGTCTCAATCTAAGGTTTTGGATGGATCTAAGTTTGTTCCAACTTGGCACCATTGCGGTGTGATCGGTTATATAAGACCTCAATGTCCCAAGTTGAAGAGAGAACAAAACCATGTTGCTAGATCCCTTTCCAAAAATCCTGATGGACTTAAACCTATTGTTTGTCACCATTGTGGTGCCCTTGGTCATCTTAGACCACTTTGCTCTAAATTTCAAGCTCTTAAAATAATCAAAACAAAAGAAAAACTTGAGCTTTTTGGAAGCTATGCTTTGCAAGCAAAACCGGATTGGGGGGAAATGGTAAGTTGTTGAAGAAAGTTTTTAATGTTCTTACCTCCCAGTCGATGTGCATCTCCGGTTCTCATTCTTCCAACCCTCGTCTCACTTCTCATGAGATACTCATTCCAAATAATCGTTCCGTGTGGATAAGGAAGGGTTTCTATGGTTGAGCTTTTGCTCTTTTGGTCCTTGATCTAATTCTTTCGATCTTTGTAGGACCATTCATACATTAGATGTTTCATTGTTATGCATTTGTGCATCATGCATCTCTTCATATGCATTGTTTTTGTTGTTTTTGCATTTGGTCTTACTTTTATGCTTTTGTTTTTGTGTGTGTAAAAATCTACAAACACATAAAAAGTGAAAAATTTAAAAAGTTTAATCGTATATGCTTAAGCACATATCACATGAGAGTTTGGCCTAGTACCTTTGTACCAATGGCGTAGTGCATTTACGAGCTTAGCTTATTTTGTATGCATATCTATCTTTGTGGGAAAAATCATAAAATCTATGTGTGATTGTTGTAAATCGATCTTTAAGCTTGTCATGAATGGTTAATCAATAATCGTGTTGGTCTTGATATATGCATAGACTTGCTCCTATATATCTTCTCACGTTTTTATGTTTTTGCTCTATAGCTCATCAAATGTAAAATCTTAAAAAGAGATATTGAGCTGCAAAAATCATTGCACATACTAGTATTTGACTAGGAAAAAGGGAAAGTGAATTATATTGAAATGTATGGTGCCTCAAAAAGCCAAATGCTTACTCTCAAAGTTAAAATATCAAAAATTTCAAGCATTGATCTGAAAATGAGATGTAATGTTCTTATATGATCAAATGTTATAATTGTAAGAAGCTAAAAAGAAAAGCTTCAAAATTTTATGAACATTTTCTTGTGGGAGGTCATATATGTTCATTTTTATAATTGAGATAGACTACTTGACTTAGTACTAGTTGTGTATGACTTGATTAAATTGATCATTGAAGCTTCATTTTAGACTAAGGACTATTCCACATTTGATACACACACACAACACACAAGTTTAATGTTCAATGAATACCTATTTCATTTGTGTTTTTGTACATGTTCAAATGTGATGTGTTCAAATTCTACCTCATGCACATTCGTAGGGGGAGAAAGCCATAGGGGAGATGCATATACTAAGGGGGAAAAGACATTTTTTATTGAGAAAACCTTGTTTTGTTTGCTTTACTTTTTGCTTATTTTCTCGTTGCTTTATGGTGCGTTGAGTTACTTTTAGTATTTATGCTTTGTTGCTCTCATTGCATCGTATTTATATGTTGGAACACACTTGTGCTTTTGTTGGATCTTGTATCTTTGATACAAATACCTTTTGTGTTTTGCATTGGTTGTGTGTTGGACATGCATACATCCTTATGTCATTATGCTTTATTGGTTGCATGTTCGGGTGATCATTTGCTTTGTTCCATGACAAAAAGTGTTGTATTTTCTTTAATTTTGTTCCTTGTATTGTGTGAGATTTTATTGTATTGAATTTAGTATTAAGTTAGTGAAGAATCAAGCATGAATTGAAGAACAAGTGGATTTCACGAGAAGCTCACGAGAAGCTAACCCGCGAAAAAGCCATGTGAGAAGCACATGCTGGAAGTTGAAAAGTCATGCCAGCTTGGAGGATTTTGCGAGTGTCTTGCGGGTAAGGTCTTCTCGCGAAATACCTGCGAAACTCTCTGCTTGGAGGATTTTTAAGTGTGCCTTTCTTACCCTTCACCCATACTATATATACCCTTATCACCCACAAAAGTAAAGGAGGCCATTCTGAGAGAAAAACCCTAGATAGATTTTCTACACCACACACACCCATCTTTTAGAGAGAGAGCTACTCATCGTTAGTGAGAAATCATTGTAGTCTCTTCTCCTTCCCTCTCCCATTATCATACCTTGAGAGGAGATTTGTACCTAAACACAATCCACACATTTTCAGAGTGTAAAGTATGTTTTGGAGCTTGGGAAGCTTTAGGGATTTGCCAAAAGAAGCCTGTGAGGCTTGGCAGATGCAATCGGGCGTATTATGAGATCTGGAAAGCTAGACAAGACATAGTTCCGAGAAGCCTTGTTGGAGTAGGAACTTGAGGGGCTTAGGTCCATTGGGTAGATTAGGCTCGAAGGGTCTCTTGCTATTTGTGTATCCTAACTTATTGTCTAGTGGAACGATTTACTGCTTGGAGGGCGGCGGATAGGTTTTTCGCCGAGTTCTTCGATTTCCTCTTCGATAACACTTCTTGGTGTTATCTTGTGTTTGCATCTTTCTTCTCTTACTCTTGTACTTTACTTTTATTGTTTATTATTCATGTTTTTACACTAGAGTAGCATCGGTTCATTGCGCCTCATTTACTTTTGTTCCGCACTTAAATAAGTTAGAGTAAAAGCAATCTAGCCGTAATCATTTAATTTGGGGTCTAATCAAGCTTTTGTGTATTCACACAAATCCGAGGTTTTAGTATATAAGTTCCCCTACCATACTCATCTTAAATTCTTTCTTCATCTCTTATAGAAGTCTATAGCACAAGCATCTATGGTAGCTCCAGATACTATGTCATCAATATATACTTGAGCTACGATGAGGTAGTTCTCATCGTTCTTGACAAATAGATTCCAGTTGGCATATTCTCTTTTGAATTCTCTATCCATGAGGTAATGTGTAAGCCGATTATACCAAGCTCTAGAAGCTTGTTTCAAGCCATGGAGTGCCTTCTTCAATTTCAACACATGATCTGGGAAGTGAGGATCTTGGAAACCTTTGGGTTGCTCAACAAACACTTCTTCATTAAGGTATCCATTGAGAAATGCACATTTCACATCC
Organism: Castanopsis chinensis; assembly: GCA_032878915.1. Classification (NCBI taxonomy): domain Eukaryota; kingdom Viridiplantae; phylum Streptophyta; class Magnoliopsida; order Fagales; family Fagaceae; genus Castanopsis; species Castanopsis chinensis. The sequence goes on along the minus strand of JAVQMG010000125.1, from coordinate 16,088,415 downwards.
ATTTGGTAGAGTTTGAAATCCATAGCACATGCGATCGATAAAAGGATACGAAAAGACTCAAGTCTAGCTATGGGAGAAAAGGATTCGTCAAAGTCTACTCCTTCTACTTGAGTGTAAGCTTGAGTCACCAAACAAGACTTATTCCTAATTATCTCACTATCCTTATCGGTCTTATTTTTGAAGATCCATTTGGTGCCGATAACAGGTGTGTCATTGAGTCTTGGAACAAGTTCCCATATATCATTCCTCACGAATTGATTCAGCTCTTCATGCATTGAATCCATCAAATTCTCATTTTGAAGGGCTTTTTCTACCCTTTTTGGCTCAAATTGAGCAAGGTAGCAATTATAAGTTACATGGTTTGCAAGAAGTGTGCTTCCCTTCTTAAGACGAAGATTTTCATCTAGAGACCCAATAATGTTACTTTCCAGATGATTTTTAACCACTCTTGAAGATGAAGATGGCTTCTTTGAGGTGGACACTTCATCATTCCAGGAGATAGGAGGATGAACTTCCGAAGGGGTGAGAGGACTTGATGATCTAGGCATTGACCTTGTCTTTATTCTAGAATTCACGGGAGTAGATTCCTTTTCCGATGTAAGTCCTTCCACTTCAACATCTTGGGCTTCAACCTCAACAGTGGTTTCTTTGGAGCTTGGTCCTTTTCCATCATCATCAATGTCTACTCTTGTTATGGCATTATCAATCACTACATTAATGGACTCCATCACCATCTTTGTTCTCTTGTTGAAGATTCTATATGCCCGGCTAGTGGTAGAATAACCAAGGAAGATACCTTCATCACTTTTTGCATCGAATTTTCCAAGGTTCTCCCGATCATTTAGAATGTAACACTTGCTTCTGAAGACTCAGAAGTACTTCATTTTAGGCTTCTTTCCATTTTAAATTTCATATGCAGTCTTCTTTGTTCCCATTCAGAAGAATATTCTATTACCAATGTGACTTGAGGTGTTCACGGCTTCTCCCCAAAACTTTTGAGGAATTTGTTTATTGAGTAGCATGACTCTTGCCATCTCTTGAATCACCCAATTCTTCCTCTCAACCACTCCATTTTGTTGAGGAGTTTTGAGAGCTGAAAATTCTTTCATGATCCCATTCTTCTCACAAAATGACTCAAATCTCGCATTCTCGAACTCCTTGCCATGATCACTCCTTATCTTGACAATAGGCATCCCTTTCTCGTTTTGAAGTCTCTTGCAAAGAGTCTCCATCTTCTCACATGCTTCCAATTTCTCTTTAAGAAATTCCACCTAAGTGTATCTTAAGAAATCATCAACAATGACCATAATACACCGTTTTCCTCCTAGGCTTTCGGTTCTTGTGAGCCTCATTAGATTAACATGGAGAAGCTCTAAACAGAGTGAGGTAGAGATTATATTCACCTTGTGATGGTTTGACCTAGTTTGTTTTCCCATTTGAATTACACCACAAATGGTCTTTTCCACCTTCCCAAATTTTGGAAGCCCTACAACGGCTTCAAGTTTGGACACTTTAGCCACTTTCTTGAAGTTTGCATGCCCAAATCTTTGATGCCAAGGTTCCAACATGTCAACACAATCACTTCTATAAGAAATCTTTGGTGTAGAAACTATTCCGTAGCAATTGTTGGTAGTCCTATTTCCCTCTAATACTTGAATCCCTTCTTCGTTAATGATCACACACCACTTCTTTGAGAATTGAACAAGGAAGTCCTCACCACATATTTGAGTGATACTCAAGAGATTTGCCTTAAGCCCTTTGATGTATAGAACATCCTACAATAGAGGTAGCCCCGATATCTCAACAGTTCCTTTGCCAAGTACTGAAGCATGGCTTCCATCGCCAAATGTCACATAGTCACCGACTTTCTCTTTGTGTGACTTAAACAATGATTTATCTCTTGTCATATGACGAGAGTAGCTGTTATTAAGATATCATAAATAAGAATTGAATATCTTCAAAGAGGTGTGTTCAAATAAGCAAGCATGAGACAAACACTCTTGACCTTTAAAAAGAAAGTTATCTTCATGTTCCATTCTCTTACTAGATTAAATTTTCTTTTTAAGATCATCAACCTTATCACATAATATTCTATTCCTTCTTTTATACTTCTCAATCAACGAGTTTGACTCACATAGACTATTTTGTAGGATATGATTCTCATTTTCAAAATATTTCAGCATTTGAACAAACATTCTAGCATGTTTCTTTGTTTTTAATAACTCTAGGAGTTCATTGTTGGGATAATCTTTAAACATACTCATAGAGTCATTATCACAAACATTTAAACCACAATTCAACATAGCCTTTTCCATAGCTTCATCCATACCTAAAAGGGGTCTCGGATCACACAAATGTATTTAAACCACAACAAGTGTACCCGCTCTAATACCAGTTGAAAGTTCACTTGGTGTGTAAAACACTAGTGAATGTTTAGACCCCTAATTTCAAATTAAACAAACACAAGCTTATACCAAAATAATAGATGTGCGGAATAATGGGTACAAGCAAAAACCCAAACAAATAAACAACTCTACACCATAATTAATCACAACACAACAACAATTAAAATGTAAGAGTAAGGGTTAGAGAGATGCAAACACAAAGATAACACCGGCACATGTTATCGAAGAGGAAACCGAAGAACTCGGCGAAAAACTCCTCCGCGCCTTCCAAGCGGTAAAATGATCCACTAAAAAATAAAGTTGGGATACATGAATAGTAATAGACCTTCTAAGACTAATCTACCCAATGCACCTAAGCCCTCCAAGCTTTTTGCTCTAACAAGGTTAAGCCTAGCCGTATCTTCTTTATCTCTTTGGATCCGACAATAAGCCCATTGCATCAACCAAATAAATTGGTCATCTCTGAACTGTTTTCCAATTACCAAAATACCTCATAACTGATATGGGTATTGTGAGATTAAGATTTGGCTAATGAACCTCTCAAAGATATGTCAATGGAAATGGTGAGAGTAGAGGAATTTGGAGTATCAAAAGTCTAAGATTGTGGATGACTCAATCTTGGTTTTCTCTAGGGTTTCTCTCTCAAAATTCTCTCTAGAAGCTCTTTAAATTTCATGGGTATAAGGGTATTTATAGTAGGGTACGTGAGGATTGTGAAAAGACATTTTTTTTGCAAAATAAGGCATTCTAGCAATTCAGTCTCACGACTGGAACGAGTCGCGAGTTTGAGTTGCGAGATAACTACTAGGCCAGATTGTACTTTTGTCCAGTAGTACTGTCATGACATTTCAGCTTCTTGCATACTTCACACATGTGGCATTTTGGAGAGTTACCAATTGCGAGTTGCCAGTCGCGAGTCACTTGCGAGATCCAGTCGCGAGAAACCTCTAAATGTATACACACTTGAATTTCTTTATACTCTCTCACACATAACCCTTACATTAATCTCACCTATATACAAGGTATCTAATTGCTAAAATTATAAGCAAATTTGACATAGAATAAAACCAACACATAGTTGAATAAATTCAACCTTACTTATTTCTTATACTGTTTGATCAACAAATAAATTTCTTGTACGCACAAACACATAAAAGAAATAGAAAGAATACAGTGAAAAGGAAAATCACAATCTCACAGGACAAGAAACAGCGAACTCATAGAAACTCAATTAAATAAAAACCCAGACCACACTGTTTAGCAAATCTATGCTTTATAGTTAAACAAAAACTAAAAAAAAAAAAAAAAAAATCCGTAGGAATTTTATTTATTAAGATAACAAACTTCTACAGCTACATCTATCTTTACGGCCCTCATCCACCCAAGAGCACATTAACCAATATAACAAAGATCGTTATAAAACAGACCAAAAAACATATTTAACTACAACCAAAAGATCTGATGGCATATTGCAACAGAGAACAAAGACTAAGACATAGTTATTGTAAATCTTTAATGCTGGATTAACCTGCCCTACTAAACAGAAACGGGCAAGGTGGAACGAGAACTTCAACAACACCCTCAAGCATCTGCGTAACCCTCCTCATGGTAGGTCTAAGAGATGGATCTTCTTGAATACACCAAATGGCAACCATCACATACCTCTCCAGCTTCTCTTTGTCATCCACTTCCTCCACATTATATTCAACTAGAGCATCTAGTGCTCCTTCCCTATAGCAGTCATAAGCCCAATCAGTCAAAATTGCTTTTTCTTCCTCAATTGTCTCCATATCTACGCTTTTTCGGCAGCAAATTATCTCTAGTAGCACGACGCCATAGCTAAAAACATCTACTTTGGGTGTGATTGGCATGTTCCTAAACCATTCGGGTGCAACATACCCTTTTGTTCCTCTGATGTTAGTATGAGTTTTGCTTTGGTTCATTATCAAGAGTTTTGCCAATCCAAAGTCAGAAATTCGTGCATTGTAATTGTCATCAAGAAGTATGTTTTGAGGCTTTATATCACAATGGATAATTTGGGTGTTGCACTCTTCATGTAAGTACAATACTCCTCTCGCAATCCCAACTGCAATTTGTATTCTTTGATTCCAACTAGGTTTCAAGTCTCCAAAAAGAAAACTTGCCAAAGTGCCATTGCTCAAGAACTCATATACCAGTAATCGGTGTAATCCCTCATCACAAAATCCTAGTTGACGAACAAGATTCTTGTGATGTGTTTGACCAATCATATTCACTTCAGTCTTGAACTCTCTCTCATAATCTTGTAACGAACTATTTAACTTCTTAACTGCCACAGGGACGGTAGAACCCATTTCTACAGTTCCTTTGTAAACAACACCAAAAGCTCCCTTTCCCAATTCTTCCTTGAAACCATCTGTTGCTTCTACAAGTTCTCGGTAAGTAAAACATCGTAAATTCACCTCCATAGCATAAAAATTTCTTGTAGGTCTTTTGAGCTTCTTATGGTAAAAGAAAAAAGCACCCACACAAATTGCAACAATCAATATAATGTTAACAAACAAAGACCCAGCGAAAAGCACTGACCACAGGAGGATCAAATTGTCATGATTCTTCTTCTTTGTTTCTGGAATTGGCAAGCAGTGATTCGGAAGTGTGATGGAAGTATTGTTTCTGATTTTCATATAAGCCTTCCCGCCAGTAACGCTGTTGTCCACTCTTCCATTAGAGAGAGGTAGCTTCTTCTTGAAACAACTATCTCCATCTCTAAAAACGGCAACAGCACACATGCAATCTTCCATGCAAGACTTGCTGCATTGATCTTCAGAGTACGGCTTCAAGAATGCATAGTCTGAGTTTGGCCAATATGTATTATTTAGCACTTGAAATGAGTATAGATCTTTTCCAGGACTTAGCTTGTCTTCTTCACAGCCTTGAATGAAGTCTGGCTTGCAGCTGCCATACTGGTCATTTGGGTCAAGTAAGGAGTATCCCTTGGGGCATGTACAGAGTGGCCGTTGATCTGATCCAAGAGTGCAGATACTGTTATACCCACAAGTGCCACTTCCCGTCAATACAGTATTTTTAACACAGATATTATCTGGCACAGACCAGATCGGAGTCCAGCTTCCATTGGCATTGGAATTTTTTGGGTAAGAATATAGCGTGAAAACTCCATCAAAGTTGAGAGTGGCTCTAAAATAGAATTCAGCAGCTGCCTCTAGCTTTACCTGTCTCTCTAAAAGTTTTTGGTTGTTATCTCTCAGACGAATGTAAATATCGCCTGACTGGTTAAAGACCAATTGTTTACCAGGATTTGGTGTAACCGAATTACTAGTACCACTTGTATAATAAGCTTCACTAGGATTATCCGTGGGCAAGTTTATGGTATTGAGCACAAGATTTCCATCACGAATCAACCGTAGTTGGAACCTTCCTTTGGAAAAGTTTGTCTCTGATTGTCGAGAAGAAAGCATCCCTCCAATATCCATATTTTGTGAAGGCAACAAAGTATCTGTGGAATTGTTGAAGCTCTCCCATAGGTTATTAAAGTCGCTATCTTGAAGTACAAAGTTGCCTGTGTTGCTCATAACACCATTGGCTACAGTACCAATAATGCTATCAGATTTCCATAACTCATCCCCTTGAGGACCAGTAAGTACTAGCCCATGGTCAGCAGTTAGCTCCACTTTTGATCCCCTAGGTGCAGGGTTATCTGGTTTAGCATACCAAACTATGGTTTTATCTGGTACTTTGGCAAACCAAATGGAGAGTAGGAAGAGATCTGTCTGGTTGAGAGGGTGAAATCCAAAGGCAAAATCACCTGAAGGTGATAGCCATGGAGCACTGTTGTCGGTGGCTGTGAGAGAGCTTCCAATGGTAACATTACCATTATTTTGAGCAATAGGGAGAATTGGTAACAGAATTAGTAAGTAAAGGAGGTGAGGCAGAACAAAGTCCATGACTGCCAGAGTGAATTGGGTTCAATCAACAAGAATACATGAATAGCTTACGACGACGAGGGATTGCTGTTCTAAGTCAGGCAAAAGGAAAAGGAAAAGGAAAATGCTCTATTAAAAATTTTGCTAAAAAATGTAATGAAGCAGTGGGTGGATCTAATCAACCTAATGCCGCGTAGAATTTTTCATAAACGAATGTTTAAATTGTTTGTTTTGTTTTTGTTTTTAATTTATTTGTTAGGAACATGTTTGTTTTATAAGTTTTATGCAGTTAAATTTATGATATATGTTAACCAATAAGGCAATAAGTTTAGAGACAAAAAATTTTACAAAATATTTCACAATTACATGGGATTGTAAAAAAAAAAAAAAAAAAAGGATTGTAAGTTTCTTTTTTAATAAATAAAAATGTGATGTCACTAAAAGCTTGCAAATTTAATTTTTGTGAAACCAACAAACACTCCACCTGAAAGAAGGTATTGCCCACTTATTCTAATTTCAAAGTCATTGCTCGTAATTTCAAAGTCATTGCTCGTAATTTCAAAGACGTTTATCTGTTTTCTTCAAAAGTGGTCCTACACGGAAGAATTGAGATTCAGCATAGGAAATAAGATGCAGTTGTATCCCCCTTCTTATTTCCACTTTATATTCAACATCACTCTTCACACGTTATAACCTTTGACCTTTTGGCCTCCATATACTATTAGAGCATTCCCATCAAAGATTTTAAAAAAATTAGCCCCTATTATCTTAAAAATCAACTTTATAACATATAACACATCACTTTATAACATCTTTTACATCAAAACTTTTATTTTTTTAACACTTTATTTAAATATTCTTTCTTTATCTTTTTTTATTCTTCCTCTCTCTGTCTCTCTCCTTTGTGTCTCTCTTTCTCAACCCAGTGTCGCCAGCCACCATCAAAGAATCACACCAATCAAAGAATCATCCAAATCAAAGAATCACAAAATCACAACAAAGACCCAAAACCATCCAGATCAACCCACACCCAGCACCCAAAGCCACCTTGATCAACCCACAAACCCAGCCACCGAAATCAAGAACCCACCAAAATCAATCAAAACTACTGAAATTAAAACTCACCGATATCAAATCGCAAAACCCACTTACCGAACCACCACAGAGACCCACCATGAACCATTGAAGAGACCCACGATCCACGAAAAACCACCTCGGCCCAACCACACCCAACGTCGCATCCCGGCCACACCCAAGACCCACGAACTTGAGATAGAGAGAAAGGGAAACAGAGAGGCGGAGAGAAAATGAAAGAAAGAGGGGACGGAAAGCACGAGAGAGATAATGAAAAGGAAAGAAGGAAAAATAATAAAACCTTACAATAGCAAGTTGCTAAAATTTTTAAGATTTGAAAGCTTTGATAAAAATGGGTTTTTATGATTTTAGGTGTTAAAAATGCTAAAAAATAGCATTTAGCATTTTTAACACCCTTAATGAGAATGATCTCAGGTAGCCAAAATATGAATGAATTTGTTTTCCCTATTTAAAATTTAAAAAATATACTAAAATTTAAAACTAAATTAATATATAAAAAATAAGACTAATAATTTTTTTCAGCATTGAGAAAGTAAAAGATACAGAATAAATTTTTCTTAATAGATTTCAACTCAATCATATAAGATCTTTCGAAATGGAACTCTCAGTTTTATTTACATCGTGCAAATCATTTACGATATTGATTTTGCGATAAATTTTGTACCAATTTTCTTTCTAATAAAAAAAAAAATCAAATTTATTTTATTTAATAATTATGTTTCGTTTTGTTGTAAGAAAATATTATTTATGATTGAAAAATACTAGTTCTATAGTTATAATAGAAATTGGAAGAGTTAGTATAACTACACACACTTTATAAAGAAATGGTACGTATTGATTTTCTACTCCTTACTAGCCATTGCCACAATTTAAAACTTTGAATTTAATAAATTTTTGAAGTCTATCACACTACATTATAAACGTGAGTTTTCATTTTCAAAAAATATGTATTCATGATTTGTTAAGACTTGCGGATAAAATTTGTTTGGAAACAAACAAATATCATCAATTAATAAAGGATTTGTGTTCCTTTCAAGAATTCAAAGATGAGCTAATAATAAACAACTTCAAATATCTTGGAAACATCGAGAGAGAGATGTGAAACCAATTGCACTATAAAGCTCTTGACGATGATTCAATTATTTTAATTAAGAATTTATTACAACATAGAAAATATTTAATCAATAATACCACTCAAATTTATAAAGTTGTGTATATATATATATATATATATATTAATAGCCAAAATTCAAAAAAAATTCAATTAGATTTTAATTGGATTCTCAATTTTGTGCCACATGTCTTATTTAATTTTTAATTTTGTGTCAAGTGAATTATTGAGTGTAAAACTCAACAAGTCTAAATCCAATTAGATTCTAAATTGGATTTCAATTGGAGTCCAATTTTTTTCGACACGTGTCCATCTAAGTTTTTAATTTGCAAGTGAATTATTTGTTGGGCTTTGTGAAGCCTAGTTGTATTTGATCCGCTTGACGACCCGAAATAATGTTGAATGGTTTTATAATGAGAGATTTTTAGAAGCTTAGTCCATGGAGCAGAGGCTTGTGCTGATAGGCCCACTGTGAATCCTATGCGCAGAATATGGAAAACATTGTTTTGGTGATTAGGGTTTTTCTCGTTGTTGTTGAGAGAGTGAAAAACTGTACGGCTGCACTTTGTATTTTTCACTAATAACAGTGAAATCCCTGCAACTTCGTTGATGTAGGCAAATTACCGAACCATGTAAATACTGTCTTTTGCATATAATTATTTTCTTTGGCACGTGTTTTCTCTAAGACTTTGAAAATATCCCATTAAAAAATCACGCAACATTATTTCGGGTCAGGTCGTCAACTAGATTAAACACAGCTAGGCTCCATAAAGCCCAACAAATCTCCCACTTGGAGACTCATTCAATCACCAACATCAACTGCTATCTTCCAAAAACAATGTCTTATCCCTGCAACTCATTCTCCTGTTCTCAAGCTAGAAGACCAACTGAAGCTGCTCACAGCTTCAGCTTCTCAATAGTGACACCCTTAGTTAACATGTCTATTAGGTTCTTAGGTCCACAAATCTTCTCAAGTATTACTAGCTTATCTTCAATAAGGTACCAAATAAAGTGGTATTTTGTCTGTATATGCTTCGACTTTGAATGAAAAGCTGAATTTTTAGCAAGAAAAATTGCATTCTAACTGTCACTATGTAGAATGCCCATCTCTTGCTTCTTACCCAATTCATCTAAGAAGCCATGTAGCCAAATTATCTCATTTCTTTCTTCAATTGCTACAACATACTCAGCTTCTATAGTAGGCAAAGTAACAATCTTTTGTAAATTTGAAGCCCAAGATATAGTTGTACCACCCAGAGTAAATACAAACCCAATAGTACTCTTTCTACTATCAATATCACTAGCGAAATCAGCATCTACATAACCCTGCAATTTCAAACTTGCACTTGTGAAGCAAAGACATGTATTTGATGAACCTCTTAAATATCTCAGAATCCACTTGATTGCTTCCCAATGCTGCTTTCCTAGCCTACTCATGTATCTGCTCACAACTTCCACTGCATGTGCAATGTTTGACCTTGTACACATCATAGCATACATAAAACTGCCAATAGCTGAGGCATAGGGCACCTTGCTCATATAGTCCCTTTCTTCTTCTATCTTCGGTGACTGTTCTTTACTTAGTTTGAAATGACTACCCAAGGGTGTGCTCACTGGTTTAGCTTCATTCATATTGAATCTGCTGAGAATTTTCTTCACATAATCTTTAGCCTTGTATCTAATGATTCTCATACCAAGGATTTGCTTTATAGACTAAATTCATGTGCTCACTGGTTTAGCTCCCAAATCCTTCATTGCAAACTGTTTTGACAATTGCTTCTTCAGATTATTAATCTCCTCAATGCTAGACCCTGCAATAAGCATAGCATCCACATACAACAGTAAAATGATGTAAGAATTGTCAAAAGACTTAACATGGGAACATTGATCAGCTTCACATCTCTTGAACCCAATTCTATGTATAAAATTGTCAAATTTCTTGTACCACTGTCTAGGAGCTTGTTTTAGGCCATACAAGCTCTTTCTCAGTTTGCAGGCTGGATTCTCTTGTCCCTAAACAATGAATCCTTCTGGCTGAATCATGTAAATATCTTCCTCTAAGTCACCATGAAGGAATGTCGTCTTCATATCTAATAGCTCAAGATGTAAGTTTTCTGTAGCCACTATTCCCCGTACCAGTCTAATTGTTGACATCTTCACAACTAGAGAAAATATCTCTGAGTAGTCAATACCCTTCTTCTGTTGGAACCATTTAACAACTAATTTGGTCTTGTAACGTTTGCTACCAGCATGCTCATTCTTTATTCTGTATACCCACTTGTTGTGCAAGACCTTCTTTCCTACTAGCAATTCAGTCAGTTCCCATGTTTGATTCCCTAACAAAGAATCCGTCTCATCCTTCATGACTAACTCCCACTTGCTTGAATTCTTATCTTGCAAGGCTTCATTATAACATTCTGGCTTGCCACCATCAGTCAACAGGAGATAATTTAGAGCGGTTGAATAACGTTGTAGATCTAGTGGTCTTGGAAGATTTGCGGACTTTAACTACAGGTGTACTCTGATCTACCTATGAATCTAAATTCTCCTTATCTTATTCACCTCATCTAAGTTGACAAACTCAGATTTATTTTGATCTATCTTTGTAACCTATTCATTAAATATCACATTTCTACTTCTAATGATTTTTTTTGTTTTGTTTAGCCCAAAACCTATAGCTAAATTTCTCATCACCATAACCAATTAAAAAACATATTTTAGACTTTTCATTAAGTTTACTATGAGCATCAGAATCAATATGAACATAAGAAACACAACCAAAAACTTTTAAATGGGAAAATTTTACCTTGTTACCGCTCCAAACCTCCTCAAGAAGTCTGAACTCCATGGGAACTGATGGTCCTCTGTTTATAAGATAACCTGTAGTGCTAATAGCATTAGCCCAGAAAGTTTTTGGTAGTCCAGCATACAACCTCATACTCCTAGCACGCTCATTAAGAATTCTGTTCATGTGCTCAACCACACCATTCTGTTGTGGTGTCCCAAAAATGGTCTTCTCCATCCTAATTCCTTATGCAGCACAATACTTACTGAACTCTCCATCTATGTACTCTCCTCCATTATCTGACCTCAAACATTTTACTTTCAAACTTGTTTCTATCTTAATCATGGCCTTCCATTTCTTAAAAGTTTCAAATACATCAAATTTATTTTTCAGAAAATAAACCCATACCTTTCTACTTGAGTCATTAATGAAAGTGATGTAGTACCTTGAACCTCTAAGGGATACAATCGGAGAAGGCCCCCACAAATTAGTGTGTACTAACTCCAATTTTTTAGCCTTCGGTGTCTTGCCAGTTTTCAAGAAGCTCACATTTTTTCTACTTTCCTAAGATGCAGCTTTCACACATGTCAAAATCAATGGACTTCAATTCTGGTAGTTTTCCTCTTGACAGCAGCATCTTCATCCCTTTCTCACTCATGTGACCAAGTCTGCGGTGTCATAGGCTTGTATCAGTACTTGCTTCAGCAACTGCAATTTTGTCTCTTGGACTTGAGGTCATAAATAGAGTACCTGTCTTCTTTCCACGAGCCAATACTTTGGCTCCCTTTGTAACCTTCCAAGTACCACCAACAAATAGTATTGCATGCCTTTCATCATCAAGTTGTCCAATAGAAATCAAATTCCTCCTTAGGTCAGGAATATGTCAGACCTTCTCCAGTAATCAAACAGATACATTGGACAACAATATCCGGACGCCTCCCATACCCACAACATCCAAGGCTACACCATCAGCCAAATACACCTTACCAAAATCATTTGCAACATAATTCTGTATGATTTCATAGTGTGGAGTGGTATGAAACAAAGCTCGAGTCCAAAATGCAATCATCAAGTGGACTATCTATTGCAAGAAGTAATGCATCTTGTACCTCTTTTGTTACAGTATTAGCAGAATTATCTTCATTCTTCTTCTAAGGACTTTTGCATTGCCTCCTAAAGTGACTTGTTTTCCTATAATTCCAGCATTTTACTTGCTAGCTTAATCTAGATTTACTTTTGTTTGATTAGAATTTCTAGATTTTGATTTGTTCCGATTTGAATTTCTATCATTACCCCTTCCTCTTGTCTCAAGGTTTAGGGCAGAACCAAATTTTGAGATTTCACCTGCATCTCTTCTGCGAATCTCCTTAACTAGAATTAAGTCCCGTATGTCATTATACTTCGGCTTTTCTTTTCCTGTAGAATTGCTTATTTCCATCCTCATTGCCTCCCAATTGTTTGGTAAAGAAGCCAAAACGATCAGTGCACGAATGCCATCATCAAAATCAATTTCTATAGACAACAATTGATTGTGATAGTGTTAAATTCATTCAGATGTTGTCTTAATGATGTATTCTCTGCCATCTTCAGATTGAACAATTCCTTCATCAGATGCATCTTGTTGTTTACTGACGGCTTTTCATACATGCCAGACAAAGCCTTCATCAGATCTGCTGTGGTCTTCTCCATTACAACATTGTGTGCAACAGACCTAGACAAAGTTGCAGGTTTTTCCCCTAGAAACGGCAGATGCAACTTTTTCCCATAAAGATAATCCTTGATTTGCATCCTCTAGAATCCAAAGTTTGTGCCATCAAACTTTTCTATTCCAAACGCCTTTCCTGCTTCCTCTGCCATTGCTTCCACTCAAATCTAACTCTAGGCTCTAATACCAGTTTTAGGGAATTAACATGAAATGCCCTACATTATTGGGTGCAAAATTTGAAGAGTCTAAAATCAATTAAATTGTATGTATATATATATATATATAATGAAAAACCATTACATATTTTAGAAATTTATGGTGTTTAAAAAAAGTGTAAGCTAATGTAATGTATAATTTGAATCCCTTCTTAAAAAAAAAAAAAATCGTATAATTGTGATTATTTTTAATTATATTCATGCATATGAACGAGGTTATACACTAGTATTACTAATAGTAAAAACAAAAGGCACCCTAACAATTATATAGATGGAGCTAGCTAACACGGCAACGCCCGAATCCCAAAATTTTAATTTTTGATCCCATACAATCTAAAAGAAAAGTGTTAACAAAAGTACAAAACTCATTGTCAAAAATTAAATGTCAAAAAGTAATACTCGTGGCACACAAACTGTTTTTTATAGCTTAAAAAATAATTGAAATGAAGTTATGATTTTTAACAATTTGTGTGTAATATACATGCCCTCTATATATATATATATATATATATATATATATTTATATATATACCCTCAATAAAGCAATTCCCAGAACTTTAGAACATGACACTAAACTCTAAATAGTGGTCGACTAGGGGTTGTTTGCTTTTGTGTTCTTTGTTAAGTATTGACTCATTTCTCTACACTACAACTGTTGGAGTCTCCTAGTCTCAACTGTCAAGCCATTCTACTGGATGTTCATTGTGTATGTACAGGAGCGTAGCTAGGATTTTTTTTTTCTTGGGAGGGGCCGAATTACATATTCATATGTTAGTTACAATTTATAAATTCATGGTATAGAAATTGTTCAAATTTAAAATATAAAAATTTTATTTCTAAACTCAAATCAATGTTACAAATTATCTAATTTGCTATAGACATGTACCAATTTTTTTTTTTTTAAATAAAAGTTATGCTTGACGTTGATTCCTCATAGTATAAAATTAATTCAATATCAATTCTATGTGGATTTTCTTAGCAATTTTTCTTCAAACCTTAAAATAATAATAATAATAATAATAATAATAATAATAATTGATGATGCCAACACCAGTAAGCTGTGTGGTCCTCACGAGATTGAAATGAAATCTACACAAGAAAAAGAAAAGACCTAGCAGAGAGCACCGGTGTGGTGCCAGCCAAAAATCCTCCGAAAGTCAAGTTAGAAAACCCTTTTTTCAACACTAGAGTGCTAGAGTTGAGTTAATTATGCGTACCTTGATTTATAAGGGTCTTGGTGTATTTATAGTAGTGTAGGGCCGAAATTCACGCCTTGGTCAAGAAGTCCTTTCCTTCTAGGAGAGTAATTCGTGGATCTTGCATATCTCCTCTAGTCCTTTTCCTTATAGGAGTCTTGCTAGGTGTGTAGGTCAAGCAAAACCACAACAGTCCTAACGTGAACCGCAAGTTAATTTCCTTTAGGAGACCTTGGAGCCAAACCTATAAAAACACCTGCCACGTGTCACTATCGTCCGTCCATAATGGGTCCGTCCTCCTTATATCCGTCATATCCATATTTTTTCCTCTTCAATAATAAATCTCATCTCCTCGACAACCTAAATCATCTTCTAAAAATAAAAAATCAAGGTTAGCACAACTGATCAAGCATCTAAAATCAAAATTACAAGATAAAATCAACTAGGGAAAATATGAGATGATGAGAAAAATATAAATTTGTGAAGAAAAAAACTCATAAGTATGAGTAGTGTTGCCAGTGCACAAAATATACAAATGAACACAATGCACTATAAATTTTTTGGTAACAACATAGTGCACTTTTTGGATGCAAGGAATATAGTGCACTGCAGTTTTGTATGCTTATAAAATAGAAAAAGAGAGGACACATGACATCTAGGCATTTGTTAGGTTTTGGTAAAAGTTTATGCTCTAACTGAGTAGGACTAACTAAAGGGAAACTCACATAGATCTATGAAATTTTTGTGAGGCCAATCATTACAATTTTAAAACCCTAGCTTATTTGAATAAACTATTATAAAGGGTGGCTATTGAACGGTTTTCATAACTGCTTGATTGGGGAGAGGGAGAGTCATAGATTTGAAGGAAGTTTGAATTATTATTAGGAAACGTTAATTAAGAGAGAGAGAGAGAGAGAGAGAGAGAGAGGGTGAATGAATAGAAAATGACAATAGATTTGGCTTGATAGAGTAATAAATGGAATGTTGAAAATTTGTAATATTAATTGAGAGAGAGAGAGAGAGAGGAATTGGAAATGTTCATGAATTAGGTTTGATGGAGTAATTTTTCTTTTATGTGATAGAGTAATAATTGGGAAAATATTAATTTAGAAAAGAAAGGAAAAGAAAAAGAAAAAAAGAAAGTTAGTGAGACCGATGACGTAATTGTTGATGTGGCTCAACATGAGCGTAACAATAATAAATGTTACGTTTCAGTTTATATATATATATATATATATATATATATATATATATATATATATTGGAAAAGATAACATTATTTATATTAATGATCAACTTTCCTATAGATTCATCTCTAAAACAAAATACCATAAATTAAAGTACACACATTTTAAGCTATGAATATTTATTTTTTTAAATAAAAACTTTGAGTACCATAACCTTGTCCTTATATATGCTTACAAGTTACAAATATGTTAGGAAAGTATCATTCATTTTTCATGTTAACATATGTAAATCATAAAAAAAAAAAAAATAAAATAAAATAACTAATATTTGAGAGGAGATTAAGAATAAAAAGAGATGAATATCATATATAGGGCGCAGAGAAGGTTGGACGGTTTGAGCTGATTAAGTGGGTTATTGCATGGATCTACTTAGATTAATTAATTATCAGTTTCTACTATATAACGACAAGTGAGTTAGTTAGGACAACACTAATTCTCTAATCAATTATAAAGACTCAATCAAACATGTCGATGCAAAATATGGGTTATTACAAATGGTGCCGACTTCCTTTGGCCTGTATTTGTATGTTATGTTATGTTTGGTTTATGTATGTGCGTGGATTTTTAGTCGGTATTTTTGTACACACTGAAACGAAGACTGAAGAGTTAATATTAGATTAGCTTCAAGACAAGCGCTAGATTGTATTTAATCAAAGGAGACTAGTACTTGACCTAGTTTCTCCTGTCATAGCCAATTAGTCATGGCTTTTGTTCATCCTCAGCATTTTGTTTTCTTACTAATTCTGCTACCAGTTTCTTTTATTGCTCAAAATAATTATTATTACCATTGGAGCCTCCCTCACAACAACTGACAATGGCAATTTACCTAGGCCATCTCCTTCTGGGGATTTTGACATGGGATTTCGCCCACTCAACAACGAGAAGGATCTCTTCCTGCTTTGCATTTGGTTTGCCAAAATACCAGATAAAACCATAGTTTGGCATGCTAGAGTTGATAACCCTGTACCCAGGGGATCAAAGTAGAGCTAAAAACTGACCTTGGGCTAGTACTTACTGGCCCTCAAGGGGATGAGTATTGGGTATCTAATGGCATTGTTGGTAGTGAAGCCAATCGTTTTATGAGCGACACAGGCAACTTGTGCTTCAAGATAGAAACTTTAATAAGCTATGGGAGAGCTTCGACAATCTCACTAACACATTGTTGCCAACACAAATTATGGAAAGGGGAGAGCTACCTTCTTCTCGACAATCAGAGACCAATTTTTCCAAAGGAAGGTTCCAGCTACAGTTGCGTGATGATGGGAAATTTGTGCTCAATACCATAGACATGCCCACATAATTATAATGAAGCTTACTATAATACATCGAATCCTGGTACACAATTGGTCTTCAACGAGTCAGGCTACATTTACATTCTGGGAAATAACAACTAAACATTTCCTCTAAAACAGGGCATACCGCTAAACTCATCTGCACAATTCTATTATAGAGCCAGCTGCAAGCCAGACTTCAGACATGGTTGCGAAGAAGACAAGCTGAGTCCTGGGAAAGATGTTTATACTTTTGAAGTGCTAGCAAATACAGATTGGCCAAAGTCAGACTATGAGTCCCTAATACCATATACTGAAGATCAATGCAGAAAGTCTTGCATGGATGATTGTATGTGTGCTGTTGCTGTTTTCAGAGACGGTAATAGCTGTTGGAAGAAGAGGCAACCTCTCTCTAATGGGAGAGTGCTAGGCAACCTTCATAATTAACTTGAAGGCTTTTATCAAAATCAGAAACAATAAATTCATCATATTTCCAGATCAAGCGAAGAATCAGGACAATTTGATCCTCGCGGGGTTAGTGATCCTCTGTGGCTCTGTGTTTGTTAACATTATATTAATTGTTGCAGTTTTTCTGGCGTTTTTCTTGATTTGCCAAAAGAAACTCAGAAGAACCATAAGAAATTGTAGTGATGTGGACATAAATTTCCGCTGTTTTACTTACAAAGAACTTATTGAAGCAATACAAATGAATTCAAGGAAGAATTGGTAAGGGGCGCTTTCGGTGTTCTTTACAAAGGAGCAATACAAATGGGCTCTAGTGTCTCTGTGGCAGTCAAAAAGTTACATGGTTATTTTCATGATTATGAGAGAGAGTTCAAGAATGAAGCAAATATGATTGGTCATGTTAGTGTATAGCTTAGACTAGACTAGCCTATTGGGCTTGGCTCAGTACTTATAGTTTACTTATATTACTTGTACTACACACATACCTAACCTATATAAGATTCTCTATTGTACATTATTGTTTATATCGAATATACAGATCATTCAGTCTTTTTCTCTCACTTTATATTCTCAACATGGTATCAGAGTCATTTCTTTGACTTTCTGGTTCTTGTGGACATCTCCAGCGTTCTTCCGCTGCCCTCTCCTTTATCCAGTAGCCACTGTTAAGAGCGAGTCACCACCGTCACGCCCACAGTCCCCGCAAGTCTTGGATCTCACCGTTCTGTTCATCTGACTATCAAAGCAAAGACAGAGTGACAAAATAGCCAATCCCGAGCAAAACCCAACCAAGAATAGCCAGAAACGACCTCACATGCGCCCGCACACGCCACTTGAAGCTTCTGACTGTCAAACACGTGCTTCACATGCCTTCACGTGCCACCAGAATTGTTACATGCGCTGCACGCGCCGAAAGGAGAGCCGCCATGCGCCTCTACTCGCGCCACGCGCTCCATGCACTTGAGACCGTACACGTCTATCCACATCAGCCCTAGGCTGACGTCATCTTGCACACTTTAGCGTCTGAGTCATCCGCCTATGTCAGCACACGCAAGCCGTTGACTTTGATTGTTGACCTCTACTGTTGATAGTTGACTTTGCGTTGACTTTTTTACCAAAGTCAAAATTTTTCAACAGGGCTTGTCTTGCTTAATTTTTTGCGTAGATTCCGATTTTGAGCTCCATTTCTACAGTTGAGGTATCTAAATCCCACTTTTTGGTCATTTCCTTCATTATAGCTCCACAAAACGAACAAGATATCATACGTCCTATCACCATTATGTTGGATGGTGTATGGTCTTAGAATATGACTGTCTTTCTCAAGGGTCGTAAACTATGGAGATATGTGACTAGTTCAATTCCTAAGCCGGTACCAAAACTTACATCCAAAGCCATAGCTACTGAAGATACCTCAAAGACCGCTACTACAATGGATGATTATGAAGAACGCCTAGAGGAATGTGAGAGTATTCAGAGTAAGATTTTGTCTTGGTTTATCAATACCTCTATTCCCTCTATTCATAATCTTCTTCCTCGTCTTGAGACTACTGCGGCAGCTTGGAAATTTCTGGCCAATCGCTGTAATTGCACTAATGATTCAAGCTTGGAGTTCCACATTGAATTAAAACTTTATCAAATGTGCTAAGAGACAGGTCAGTCTATTTATGATTATTATTCTCAGACTTCTACTATGTGGAAACAACTCTTTGCTGCAGATCCTCCACTAGTGTGTTCTAAGAATATTAAGCTCTTTGTCAAATATCGTAATCGTCGTAAATTTATGCACTTCATGATGGGTTTACATGAGGATTTTAAGCCTACTAGGGCTTCTTTGCTGAGCCAGTCTCCTACTCCTTCTTTTGATGCTATAGTTAAAAAGCTCATTTCTGAGGAGAACTGTCGGCTTACTTATCACATGTCATCATCTGGTCATGTCTTAGCTACACCATCTCCACAGCCTCTTGTTGCTACTTTCACTGCTCCTCCACGAATAAACTCTGGGTCTCCCACCTCTCAGTCTTCCAAAGGCACTCGTTGCGAGTTTTGTCGTACCAAAGGCCATGACATCTCAATTTGTCGCAAACTACAGAAATTTGTGCAAGAGCAGAATAAAGCTTCTCTTCCTCGAGTAGCTGCTGTATGTCCTTCAGATCCATCAGTTTCTACAGGTCCATCTTTGCCTTCCTCCCTTACTACTGTTGATATTGAGGCAGAAGTTCAACAGGTTTTATCTCGAACTTCCATTGCTCTTTTTGTCACCTTAGGTAAACAACCTTGGTTTTCTGATATTGCATGTTGTAACCATATGACTCTTGATGAATCCCAATTTTCTGATAAAGCACCCTTAGAACACCCTATCACTATTTACATTACTAATGGAACTCCTATGCTTGTTAGTCATAAAGGAACAATCTCTTCTCCTAGTTTATCCCTTAGTGACACCTTTCATATCCTAAAGTTATCCCTCAATTTGCTTTATGTTGGTCAACTTTGTGAATTAGGTGTAGATCTTCAATTTACTAATCATGGTGTGGATGTGCAGGATCCCCGGACGAGTCAAGTGCTTGGGACAGGGCGTAAGGTTGGTCTTATGTTTAAGGTTTATGACTTGAAGATTCATTCACAAATTGTTTCTGCAGCTGCTACCACTGCCACCCCCTCACCTGTTCTATGGCATGCTCGTCTTGGTCATCCATCCTTATCTCGTTTTTAATTATTAGCTTCTCAAGGTCATTTATATTCAATTCAGTTTCAAAAATTTGATTGTACTTCCTGTCATTTTGGCAAACAAGTAAAATTGCCCTTTAATAATAGTGACTCTTTTTCTTCTGCACCTTTTAATCTTATACATTCTAATATTTGGGGTCCTGCACTAGTTCCCATTGAGGGGGGATCTAGATATTTTGCCATATTTGTGGACGATTTTTTTTGATACACTTGGATTTATCTGCTTCACCATAGGTTTGAACTTGTGTCTATTTACCAAACATTTCATAAAATGATTGAAACACAGTTTAATCGCACCGTCAAATTCTTTCAATCAGATAATGCCCAAGAATATAATGATAAATCTTTCCTATCCTTTTTAGACAGTCATGGTACCCTTTCTTAGTGGTCTTGTCCTTACACCTCTCAACAAAATAGTCGTGCAGAATGAAAACATCGTCACATTCTTGATGTTGTCTGTACCCTTCTCATTTCTGCCTCTCTTCTTAAGCGCTTTTGGGGTGAGGCAACTCTCACTGTTGTGTACACCATTAATTGTATTCCTTCACCAACTACACATAACAAATCACCATTCGAGCTTCTCTATGGTCAAACCCTTGACTACTCCTCTCTTCGAGTTTTTGGTCGTGCTTGCTTTGTCTCTCTTCCTCCTCATGAACGAACAAAGCTCCAACCTCGTGCTCGTCTCTGTTGTTTCCTTGGTTATGGTGTCTCTCAAAAGGGGTTTCACTGCTATGATCCCATTTCTCATCTATTTCGTGTCTCCTGTCATGTTGAGTTTGGGGAACATCGTCCTTTCACAAGTCTTTAGTAGTTTCCTCCATCCTCTTCCTCAGAGTCTCCCATTTTTACCGATCTTTTCCTCCCTCTCTATCCTAAACTTGTGGAGGATTCTTCGACATCAGCTGCCTCTCCAGACGACTTATCTCCAATTCCATCCCCGACATATGACCCACCTGTCTTGGATCTTGTGGCACCACCCTCTCCTGAGTTACCTCTTGGTCCTGAACTTCGTCGTTCTACCCGGGTAAGCATTCCTCCTCCTTATCTCACTGATTATCACTGCTCTTTTGCTCTTGCCACCCTCTATGAACCTTACACCTATCGTGAGGCCCATACTGACCCTCTTTGGCAGCAAGCTATGAAAAAAGAACTCGATGCCTTTCATAAGAATCACACTTGGGATATGGTTAATTTGCCTCTTGGTCAGTCTGTAGTAGGTTGTAGGTGGGTTTACAAGATCAAGACCAAGGCTGATGGATCTGTTGAACGATACAAGGCTCGCCTCGTTGTCAAGGGCTTTACTCAGGAGTATGACATTGACTATAAGGAAACATTTGCTCCTGTTGTTCACCTTACATCTGTCAGATGTCTCATTGTTATGGCTGCTGTTCGCCATTGGCCTCTTTATCAAATGGCTGTAAAGAATGCTTTCCTCAATGGAAACCTCTAAGAAGAAGTGTATATGTAACCACCCCCTGGCTATCCACATTTAGGTAGTCAAGTTTGTCGCCTTCGTCGTGCTCTTTATGGCCTCAAGCAGGCTCCTCAAACTTGGTTTGAAAAGTTTAGCTCAGTTGTTGCTCAGCAGGGTTTCACTTCGAGTCCTCATGACACTGCTCTTTTTGTTCGAAGATCCTCTGCTGGTATTACTCTTATTCTTCTTTATGTTGATGATATGATTATTACTAGAGATGATTCTGCAGGTATCCACTCTCTTCAGCACTTCCTTAGTCAGCATTTTGAGGTAAAAGATCTGGGCACTCTCAGCTATTTTCTTAGGCTTGAGGTTACCTCATTTTCTGATGGATACTATCTTTCCCAAGCTAAATCTTCTTTTGATCTTATCTCCAAAGCCGGTATCACTAACAACAAAACTGTTTCCATTCCCTTGGAATACAATGCCAAGCTCACACTCTTGGATGGTGAACCTATATCTAATGCTACTCACTATCATCAATTGGTTGGTAGTTTGATCTATCTCACTGTTACTCTTCCAGATATCTCATGGATGCCCCTCGTTCTGTTCACTATGCTGCAGTTCTTCAGATTCTCTGATATGTCAAGGGCACATTTTATCATGGTCTCCACTACTCCTCTCGATCTTCCCTCGAGTTTCATGCTTATTCAGATGCAGACTAGGCAAGCGATCTGACTGATCGATGCTCTATCACAAGTTTTTGTTTCCTATTGGGTACTTCCCTTGTCTCATGGTGTAACAAGAAGCAGGATGTGGTTTCTTGTTTTAGTACTGAGGCTGAGTATTGTGCCATTGCTGACACCACCTACGAGCTTGTCTGGCTTCGCTAGCTCCTAGCTGACATGGATGCTCACAGCCCACTGCCACTCCTCTTTTATTGTGATAATTGTAGTGCCATCTACATTGCTCATAATGATGTCTTCCATGAACGCACCAAGCACATTGAGATTGACTGCCACATCACTCGCTAACATCTCAAGAAAGGCAATCTCAAGTTGTTTTCCATCTCCTCTGCTGACCAGCCTGCTGATATCTTCACCAAGACTCACCCGCTTGGTCGTCTTCGAGATCTTATATCCAAACTCTAGTTGGCTTCCTCCTTGCCACCTCGAGTTTGAGGAGGGATGTTAGTGTATAGCTTAAACTAGATTAGCCTATTGGGCATGACCCAGTATATTGTACTTGTAGTTTACTCATATTACTTGTACTACACACATACCTAGCCTATATAAGGCTCTCTATTGTACATTATTGTTTATATCGAATATACAGACCATTCATTCTTTCTCTCTCACTTTATATTCTTAACAGGTCAAACACATCACAAAAATTTGGTACGACTGCTTGGAATATGTGATGAGAGGCCACAACAATTACTGGTATATGAGTTCTTGAGCAATGGCACATTGGGAAGTTTTCTTTTTGCAGACTCAAAACCTAGTTGGAATCAAAGAATCAATATTGCTGTTGGGATTGCAAGAGGACTCTTGTATTTACATGAAGAATCCAACACCCAGATTATCCATTGTGATATAAAACCTCAGAACATAATTCTTGATGACAATTACAATGCTCAAATTGCTGGCTTTGGATTGGCAAAGCATTTGATGATGGACCAAAGCAAAACACATACTAACATCAGAGGAACAAAAGGGTACGTTGCACCCGAATAGATTAGGAACATGCCCATCACTGCCAAAGTGGATGTTTATAGCTATGGTGTCATGCTACTTGAGATAATTTGCTGCCGAAGAACTGTTGATATGGAGACAATGAGGATGATAAACCAATTTTGACTGATTGGGCTTATGATTGCTAAATGAATGGAGCATTAGGTTCTCTAGTTGAATATGATATGGAAGCCTTGGCTGACAGAGAGAAGCTGAAGAAGTTTGTGATGATTGTCATTTGGTGTATTTAAGAAGATCTGACTCTTAGACCTACAATGAAGAGGATTACACAAATTCTTGAGGGTATTGTTGAAGTTGTTCCACCTTGCGCCTATCCTTTTAGTAGTACAGGTGAATCCAGCTTTTCCTCACTTCGTGCTGAAAGATTTACAACAATAACTGCATCTTAGTCTTTACTCTCTTTTGCAATATGCCATAAGACATTTGGTAGTAGGGTATTTTTTTTTTTTTTTAAATAATCTTTGTTATATTGGTTCATGTAGTCCAGGATAGATGAGGGCTTTGAAGATAAATGTTGTTGTAAAAGATAAATTTTTGAATTTCTTTATCTAAAGAATACTCGATTTTGTAGGACAAAGAAATTGAAAATAATTTTATCATATGGGATATGATTTTCAAAAGAAGTGAAGTCTATTTGGCTTATTGGACTTCATGAAATTACAAACAAATGTGAGCAACATAGTCTAGGTGACAACATGTTCGAGAAAATAGCAGGAATAAAAAGGGCAATTGAAGTTCATAACACTTAGGGCCCGTTTGGTAATGTTATTATAGTAATGTTGTTTATATTTTTTGGAAATATGTGTGGGTGAAAAAGTGAGTGTAAATACGTGTAATGTTGTTTAAACTATTGTTTAAAATACTATGCCAAACAGCCCCTTAAAATAAAGAACACAAACCTCAATATCTCACATAGAAAAAATACAAGTAAATTGTTTTATTTATAAAGTGTTGCAATAACCAAATTTATTGTCAAGCCTAATAACGTAAGCTTGTAACCAAATTGGGGCGTTAAAATGGTTGAATATATGTTAGGATTAGTTAGATGGGATGTAGTTAGTAGGTTAATTTGTCTACCATGGAGTCAATATTCAGCATGTTCCTTCCCCTTGGGTTAAAGGGCACCCCTACCCTCAATGGATGGGTAGCCCACTTCTCAAATTCAAAGATTAAGATATTGGGATTGGGGATTCCCCACAAATCAACAGAACAACCCCTCCTAGCATGCTATCAAGTTCTTCTCCATACACAAAACCACTTTTTACTTTCTTTCTTTTTTAAATAAGTTTATTTCTTGTCAAAGAGATGCAGCTGTACTCCCCTTTCTTATTTCCACTTTGTTCACTTCACACGTTATAACTTATAACTTTTTTGTCTTTTTGGCCTCCCATTGCACCTTCGGAACTAGGAGTTGCTTGCTACCAGGAAGCCAAAATATGAATGAATTTGTTTTCACTATTTAAGAATTAAAAAAAAATACTAAAATTTAAAACGAGATTGATATATAAAAAATAAAACTAATTGTTAGGGACATATTTTATGTAATTGATAAATCTTTTGACAAAATGCACTTTACTTGTAATTGGGTAGATCTAGAATGGGTTTAGGACTTCAAAAAACATATTGTTCAAGTCAAGTATTAAAGCCATAAAGATCTAACCAAGAAACAAGTGAAGAAAAATTGTTCATTAAATCTTGACAACAATCTCGACAGAAAGACTTCTATCGAGGTTTATAGTCGAAACTCGACAGAAGCTCGACAGAAGCTGTTTCTATCAAGACTTACGAAATCAGAATTTCCAGATCTGATTTTCGTCCCATGCTTGTATATTTGTATATGGTTTCTTTTCTCACAACCCTAGACATATATAAAGTTTATTTTAAAGACCGTCACGCATGCAGAAAGTGCCCTAGTTCATTATTCTCTTAGAAGAAGCTACTGTGTCTTTACGCCAAGGGTTTTGTGACCATGGAGCTTCCTAATTTTCATTTTTGATAAACTGAAGAACTTTGTACCCAACAATCTTCTTCAAGTTGCTAGAGTTAGTAATGTACTGGGATCCGTGCATCATTGGTTAGTCATGTACTGAAATTTATGCATTGAACGGAAAGATTGCTGCTACAATACAAGTCCAATTAGGTATTAGGGTAAGGGTTCAATTGTAGGTTGATTTTTTGGGATAGGCCAAAGGGTTTGGTAAGATTCATTATACTTGTAACCGCTTGTGATTGATAATAGTGGATTATTGGGAATAGTGACCTTAAAATCACCTAGAAGGGTTTTGCCTTGGTGGTTTTCCTCATTTGTATACAAATCACCTGTGTTAAATTTATTTTCCGCTACATTTATATTGGTTTTCCTCATTCGTATACAAATCACCTGTGTTAAATTTATTTTCCGCTACATTTATATTGGTTTTCCTCATTCGTATGCAAATCACCTGTGTTAAATTTATTTTCTGCTGCATTTATATAATTTGGTGATTTGTGTGTGCTACCACGCTATTACATGAAATATGATCTAATTAATTAACTTGGGTAATTAATTAATTAATTGCCAATTCATTTAAACCCAACACTAATAATTTTCAGCATTAAGAAACTAATGTCAAAAATATGGTTTCCATATTTAGAGTTTTATTAGTTTTAAGTTTAAATTTAATAGTATGATTGTATTTAATTGTTGACTATTGATTTAATTTTTTAAGTGGATTTAAATGTTTATTTTACTACACTATAAAGTTTTTAATTTTCTCCATATGGTCATCTCTATTTTATTTTTTACTTCTCCTTACAACCTCTTTGTTTTCCAATTAGTGGTTACTAATTGACGTTTGATTTTTTTTCTTTATCTACTCTTTACTACATTGTATTGTTTTTTTTTCTTTACCATCTCTCTCTCTCTCTCTCTCTCTCTCTCTCTCTCTCTCTCTCTTGGCAACCTATCGTTTTCCAAAATTTGATGATGATTCTATGACATTAAATTTGCATTATTAGTTTTTTTTTTTTTTTTAATTTAGTGTTTCTAAATTCACATTTGTTTTGTATTCTATTTTTCCTTTGATGCATTGGGTGCAAGCATGAGTGTTTCCCTAGCATTACTTCACTTTGTGAGGACAATTCTATTTATTGAATTTAAGAAAAATATTATATGTTTAATATAAAAAAGAAGAGGAAATATAAATAATAAAATGATATATATGGGGGATGTGGCTGAATTCAAATGTTGAATAAAATAATATGAGAAGAAAAATAAATTAAAATAAAATATATAACAATAAACACTAACATCCAAATCATTCCATGTAACATAATAATATTATATTCTTATATACTATCTTTAATTCTTTATAATGCAATAGGATAACATTTAACAATCAAAGTGAACAAAAAAAAAAAAAAAAACTTAAAACACAAATCTAAATCACATCTATAATGGCAAAAAAGCGGTTAATCAACTTTCTCACTTAAATAAAAACTGTACTATTTTTCTATCACAAAGAATTTGTTTAGAGATGGGAAGTCAAATATAATTATGATATCCAATGCGCGAACAAGGAAAGTTGGCGTCATAGAACTGAATGAGAAAGAATGCTTCTTCTATTACTTCACAGTTTAGGACCTGGTTAAAAAATACAAGTGTTAGTCCTCGGGTCTAGTCCAAGGTTCAGATTACAAATTGATAAACTCTTTTTTCTCTCTTTTTTTCCTCCTTTTTCCCTCTCGCTGCATCTGGATCTTCCTCTTGCTTTTATATCCAGCTACAACTCATTTGAACCTTATACTTGGAGGCCTGAGCTTGCACTCCTAGAGCCCCTCCCATCCAGAATAGACTAGCAAGCTTTTCCCTGCATCCTTAGCTAAGCCACCACTATTCATGGTCACTTCCTCATTAATGCGGCCAGAACAGTGGTTGTCTTGTAATGAAATGCAGAGGGGATGGCTTCTACACCCTTCTTTCTTCATCCTTCTTGTATTTCGTGCCAAGCCTACTCTCTCCCTTCCTTGATGTTTTAACTTTATGCACCTCATATAACTAGTGCTCATCCCCGAGGTCCGAGGTGCGTCCTCAGAAATTACCTTAATCACCCATTTAACTCATACAAGGGATCCTCGTCCCCACAACATCAACCCAAAATAGAGTTCTAAATAACACAAAACTTGATCAAGCTAAAGCATAGATGCAAGAAAAATAAAAAATATCCACCAAAAAACTAAGGGAGAAAGATAGGGAAATAACCCTTTTTTGTGAGGGAAAATTATGCAAAGAATGGAAAAGTGAATGACAAATTTATATTAAGAGGAAGATAATAAAAAGAAACAAAATAAAGGAATATAAAGGAATAGAAGAAGAGTAATATTAAGGTAGAAGGTTTGGGGATATGAAAAGGTAAAGGGAAGGAGAAAGGTTGAAGAAAGTGTAAATATTAAAAAAATGAGCACAATTTGATGAGGACATTTTTTATTTGAATTTAAGTAAATATTAAATTTTTTATTTTTTAAAACAAAAAGGGAGTGAATATAAATAATTTAATGATAATGAGGATGTGGTTGAATTTCAATATTGAATAAAATAAGATGAGAAGAATAAATAAATAAAATTAAAAGATATAACAATAAACACTAAATTATCCAAATCATGCTATGTAATAGAATAATATTATATTCTTATCTACTATCTTAATTTCTTTATAACGTAATCAGACAATATTTAACAATAAAAAAGAACAAAAAATAATAATAGTAATAACTTAAAACAAAAAACTAAATCATATCAACCTAAATTAGAGTTCCAAAAAACACAAAAAATATAAACCTAAAGCAAAGATGCAAGAAAAATAAAAATCCACCAAAAAATTGAGAGAGAGAGAGAGAGAGAGAGAGAGAGAGAGAGAGAGAGATAACTTTTTTTGTGAGTGAAAACTATGCAAAGAATGAAAGATAGAATGACAAATTTATAGTAAGAAAAAGTGAATAAGAAGAGACAAATAACGGAAGATGAAGGGAAAGATAAATAATGATATTAAAGTAGAGGGTAGCGGGGAGATGAAAAGATAAGGAGAGAAGATAGGTTGGAGAAAGTGTAAATATTTAAAAAATAAGTGAATGTTTAAAAAAATTATTGTAAAGTTGGAAAGAAAAAAAATAATAACGTGGATACTAATGTGGCTTAATTAGAGTGTAGCAACAACAAATGTTACGTTTCAGTACCAACTAGCCATTGGCTTAATTCAAAAAAATTTAATAATTTTTTGAATTCTAGAAGTCAAACTACATTATGCTTACTAAACCGATGAATTTTTTTTTTAAGTAACAACAAGAGAGGAGGATTTGAATTTTAGATATCTTGGAAACATAAGAAAGCGCCAGTCAGTTAAATTACAAAACTCTTGACAATGATTCAATTATTATAATTGAGATTTTATTACATGATAGAAAATATTTAATCAATAATAATTCTCAATTATAAACTCATACTGCCAATGGTGAAAACGAAGGCACCCTAACAATCATATAGGTAGAGATAGAACAGCAACCAAATCCAAATTTAATTTCTGATCCTATACAATCTAAAAACAAAGCATTCAACAAAACACAATGTCAAAAAGCAAATGTCATTTACTTTTCTTGTCACAGCAAAGTTTATATATGCATATCAAGGGAGTCAATATCATTCAGGAGGCTATATCGGTTTGACCAGTGAAATAATATATTTTAGTATCGGTCAATATCGTTGTACCGTTTTGAGTTTACCGTTATTGTATATGTGTGTGTGTATTATAATAAATATAAAAGTTTATCATAAAATATTAACTTAATTCAGAACAAATTATTCATAGTTTTAGACTTTATCATTAATTAAAAGAAAAAAAAAAAAAAAACACAATGTAAAAACTAGAAAGATTAATTTTTTTCATTGCATACTAAGAAAACAAATAATACTAATAAATTAATACAAGCAAGTTACCATTTTGTCCTTACAAAAATTCAAAAATTACAAAACTAAAAAAAAAAAAAAAAAAAAAAAAAAAAAAAAAAAAAAACTGTTTTTTGTACAAGCCAATAATGCCCAAAACTGGCTGGTATTTAAACTGGTATAAAACATTGGTGTTTCGATACTAGTATATGTACTAGTACAGTACATATTGGTCGGTACTGCTCGTACCAGTTCGTTATCAACCACTTTGTACACATGTAATAATACTTGTTATACACAAATTATTTTACACAGCTTAAAAATTAACTGAAATTAAGTTACGGATTTTAACAGTACGTGTATAATAAACATACCTCAAATATATACCCTCATTTTCAAAAGGATAGCCACATGTTAGGCAACCATGACTAAGGCCACTAGCATGGTTGCCACCAGGCATTTCATATCAATAAAACAATTTACTGAACTTTAAAAACACGGCACTAAACTCTAAACAGTGGGTCGACTAAAGGTTATTTGCATTTGTATTCGTTGTTAATTAAGCATCGATCTCATTTATCTTCTCTGCACTTGTTAGAAGTCTCCTAGTAGTCTCAAATCTCAAAGCCATTCTCCTAGATTTCCACTGGGTACGTACTCACGAGGGCAAAGTCAAGTTTTAGGAGAGAGTTAGAGTTGTAAAAAGGTTAAAGCTATTCTCCAGCATTATCAGGTCGCAATTGAGTTATAAAACTCTCAAGGAAGAAGACTTGAACTGCATCTTACGTTACTGCCTAATGTCTAGACTACAAGTTTAGGTGTTGGGCTGTTATAAAAGAATTATGAAGCCACGTGAGTTGCAAGTAGAAATTAGTTGCTATAAAGAAGGTGATTGGTATGTGATTCTTAAGTTAGTTACCCTTGTGCTTTACTGATTAGTCCGTGAATATTAGTTAGATTAAAGGTAAGACTTAGATATAGTAGCTTAAGTTCTTTAACAGAATTCAAACACTCATTTATTTTGAATTTAATTATTCTTGAAAAAGATAACAAAGTTATTATTTAATTTCTTGATTAATGTAGCCAAGTATTTAAATTCAATAAGGGAACCTAATCTAATTTACCGAAGCTACTCTATCTAGGTTTCACCCTAAGATTTAGGATTGTGCACGGGTCCGACACCAAGCTCCAAAAACAGTGGATTGGACGAGTTAGGTGTATTAGTTTTAGTTATGAGTCATATACTAAACTATAAAATTTATTTTACTCATTATAAATAAATTTACATTATGTTTCATCTACATTCTATATATTATGAGAGATGCTACGTCCACAACATTTTCACAACAAATCACAGGTGGTTAGTTGTTATTGGGTCAAATTTGAGCCTAACACGAAGATTACTTTTTTGCCCCAACAATAACAACCAGTAATAACCTGTCATTTAGGATTTATTGTAAAAATGTCGTGAAAATATTGTGGACATATCATTCCTCATATATTATTGAAGGAAATTATAGGAAATGATCAGCTTTTCCATAGATTTAAGCTATAAAATTTTTTTATTTATTTTTAAAAAACATAAAAACTATGAGTACCATATCCATGTTATTGTATATGCTTATGAATATGTTAGAAAAGTATCATTTTTTTTCATGTTAACACTCCTAAATCATGAGGTTAACAAAAAGGATAAAAACTAATATTTGATTATATGAGATTTTCTTTTCTTTTTTTTTTTTTTTTTTTTTTTTTTGAGAGAATTTAATTATATGAGATAAAGACAACAAATAAAAGAGCTTTTTTATATGCTTGTACTATAGAACGGCTAAGTAAGTTAGTTTAGACGAGTCCCCCTCAACTTTAGACATACTTAGATTAATTAAATATTTTTGTACTATATAATGGCTAAGTAAGTTAGTTAGGATTATACTGATTCTCTAATAAATTTCGATTGAACAATATACAATTTTCTTGGTCATTTCTACCAGTCAAGCTTAGATTTTATTCATTATAAAGATCCAATCAAACATATCGATGCAAATTATATAAGGCTTATTACAAAAGGTCACTACAAAAAAGATTGCTATTAGCGATGGCCAGAGTTCATCGCAACAACACAAAAAGCCGTCGCAGATTAGTATTACCGACGGTAAAAGGCCGTCGACAGCCGTCGGAAAAAGCCTTGTCGGTAATACCATATTACCGACGAAACCGTTGCTAACACTCATTTTCGATAGCACAACTCCGTCGTAAGTACTTGATAATTGCCGTCGTAGATTCAACTTCATACGAGGAAGTTGGACGACCAAATACCTTTTGTGACGACCTTCGGCCGTCGTTAATGCATAGTTTCAACGACAAAATGCCGTCGTCTTTATTTCATTTGTCATCGACAATACAACTTTATATGAGGAAGTCGTATGACCAAATACTTTCTACGACAAACTAAGGCCATTGTTAATGCCCTAGTTTTGACGAATAAAAGCTGTCATAAGTACTTGGTTTGTCGTCGAAAATAACTTTTGTGATGAACTATAGTTGTCGTTAATGTAGTTTTTCAATGACTAAAAGCCATCGTAAAATAATTGGTTTTTTGTCAACAATACATTATCAATGTGACCATTTACCCTTTTCAATGAACTTTGACCATTATTGAAACCTATTCACCATGTCAGTAATACATTATTTGCAACAAAATAACTCTGTCAATAATAAAAGAGAGATCATTTCTAATATTTTAATTGCAAGGAAACATAAATCTCCCAAAAGTTTTTCAATTCAAATAACAAGCACAAATCCATAATTGTCCAAATCTAGAAAGTGCATAATGCAATAAAAAAAATATATTAAAACGTCTATAAAATAGAATAAAAAATATTAATTAAAACGTCTACATGAAAGCTATAATATCCTTCACCAAACTTGGAAACATAAATATTGGAAGATCAATCATCATCTGAGTCAGTATTCTCCTTTTGAGAGCCATCTGAGTCATCTTCCTCCTCAGAGTCATCTTCCTCCTCAAAGTCATCTTCTGTGTTTTCATCCACATTTTGATTTCCTTCTCTAGCATTGGCCTGTAATATTTTGATTATTTTAAATAAGTATACAAAAATTTTTATGACTATGCAAATTATATTTACAATACATAATAAAGATATTGAAACGTATTAATTTAACAACATCAACAACAATCCCCGCAATGAATAACAACGGTATTATCAACATCAAAGAATACGGGATCCTTACTAACAAGAACCTTGTAGTTCTTTTGTGAATGAGAACTTCAAAGAATAAATTTGCCACCAATAATCACATTAATAACATTTTCATAACAAACACTACAAATCACGTACTTTGCATGGATAGGTAAAGATATACTAAGTTAAATAACATTTTTTTTAATCTAAATTTAGCGATCCAAATAATTGAAATCTATAATGAGCAACTTTACAACTTATTTCAGCAACCTCAAGAAAATAGCAAAAAATATTAATGTTGATTATACTGAAAAATATATAAATATACCTGTGTAGTAGGTTCTTGCATAGAATTAAAGCCCATCTTTTTCAAAGCATTTTCTATCATATGAGGCATTTCCTCTTTCAATTGATTGATTTTTCCCTGCAATTCCATTTTCTCAGCAGAACTTTTATCCTCTGCTTCTTTAAAACGAAGCTCAAAATCCTCCTTTTCTTTTAAGCGATCCGCTTGACATCGCTTACTACACTGGCTAGATGAACTTGGGCCACACACATCTTTTGTGTTTTTGCCCATGTTTTGATTTCCTTATCCAGCATTAGTCTGCAATATTTTGACTGCAATATTTTGATTAAACTAAATAAGTATACAGAAAAATTTTGACTATGCAAATTATATTTACAAAACCTAATAAAGATATTGAAACGTATTAATCTAACAACATCAACAACAATCTCCACAATGAATAACAATGGTATTATTAACATCAAAGAATACAAGATCCTAACTAACAAAAACCTTGTAGTTCTCTTGTGAATGAGAACTTCAAAGAATAAATTTGCCACCAATAATCACATTAATAACATTTTCATAACAAACACTACAAATCATGTACTTTGCATGGATAAGAAAAAACATACTAATTTAAATAACATATATTTAATCTAAATTTAGCGATCCTAATAATTGAAATCTATAATGAGCAACTTTACAACTTATTTCAACAACCTCAAGAAAAAAGCAAAAAATATTAATGTCGTCGTAAATAATACCCTCTTTTATATTTACGATGGAAGATTGTTTGTCGCAAATACTAACACCATAAAAAATATATATTTTGTATTTTCGATGTACCAAAGCCATCACAAGTTATAATAGTTCCGACGGTTTTTTGTTTAGTCGTCATAAATAATACCTTACTAGCGACAAACATTTTTATGCCGTCGTAAAAAGTAAGGCAGGAACATTTCCCTCCAAAAAAAATCACATCTTTGACAAAAATAATAGGCATTTTCGACAGACTCATTTTGCCATCACAAATGTGTTGATATTTGACGAGTCATTGTCGATGGAAGAGACTTGCCGTCGAAAAAGCTAGTTTTTACGATGGCTTTTTGTAATTGTCGAAAAAGTTTCGTCGCAAATAGCAATCTTTTTTGTAGTGGGTGCCAGCTTCCTTTTGTCGTGTATTTTTATTTTATTTTTTTGGTTTATATATGTGGATCTTTAGTCGGTGTTGATAGATTGATTCCTAGTGCTTATTGAAAGCAAACTCACCTGCAAGAGTGAAGGGCGACCAATGGCGACTATAGAAATTTTTTTCTAAGATAGTCATTAGCTCAAATAAAATGGTATAAGAGCCAAATTTTGTGCAATCAATCACAAAAATCACCCACATCACCAACAAAAATTAGGTTTTTATGCTAAAACAAATAGGACCTTTTGCACTAATTGATACAATTGCTCTAAAAGGCTTAAATTATATAAAATATAATTAAAAATAGCTTAAATATATTGACATCACAAACACACACACACACACACACACAAATACATTAAGTTTTACAATTTTCTTCAATTAAAATGAAATTTCAACTCTACTCTAATTTTTGTTGCAATATATATATATATATATATTTGTGCATATTATTACTCTATTAAAAAGAATTTTTCTTAATACTTTAATTTTAGAGTGTTTATGGCAATACTCCATTAACAAATTAACTTAACTCAAATTTTTAGTTGTTTTTTTGTTGTGTCCACAACATTCATTTTGTTGTTACTCAACTTATTCAATTTTTTATTTATGGTAGACAAAAATATATATTTCAAAAATATTTTATAGAATTTTATTTATATTTTAAAAGCCAGGGTATTCATCTGAACACCCTAACAATAACATGGAGCCGCCCTAGGAGCCGACAATTCAACGATTGGATTTTTTGTTAGATTGTTCGCAAAAAAGGCAATTCTTCTTAGACACTAAAATGAAGATTGAAGAATTAATATTAGATTAGATTCAAGACTAGTGCAAGCTTGAATTCAATCAAAGAAAGTCTTGTACATGACTTAGGGCCCATTTGGTTTAAATTTTATCATAATTCAATTTTCATCACTCAATTCTCACCACTCGTCACTTAAAATACCTTAATTTTCCAAACCCCCTTGTTTGGAACCTTAACTCAGTTCTGCATTATTTTGTTTCAAAAAAAATAAAAAATAAAAACAAAAACAAAACAAAAAAGTCAAGATATGCCGCTGGGCATGCGGATGGAAACAAGGAGTGAAAATTAAGCCAAACAAAAAATTTTGTGTGAAATCCATGTGTTTTGATAACTCAGTTATAAATTTTAGATAATATCACTCAAAACACCCCTAAACCAAACATGTCTTTACTTTCTCCTATCATAAGCCTATTATTAGTCATTGTTTTTGTTCATCCTCAGCCTTTTGTTTTCTTACTAATTCTGCTACCAATTTCTTCTATTACTCAAAATAATGGTACTATTACCATTGGAAGTACCCTTACAGCAACTGACAAGTGACAACAGAACTTCATCATGATTATCTTCTTCTGGTGATTTCGCCATGGGCT
The DNA here is from genome assembly GCA_032878915.1 of Castanopsis chinensis. NCBI lineage: Eukaryota > Viridiplantae > Streptophyta > Magnoliopsida > Fagales > Fagaceae > Castanopsis > Castanopsis chinensis. The sequence goes on along the minus strand of JAVQMG010000125.1, from coordinate 16,053,106 downwards.
TTCACCCACTCGAAGATGAGAAGGATCTCTTCCTGCTTTGCATTTGGTTTGCGAAAATACCAGACAAAACCATAGTTTGAGATGCTAGGGACAAGTCTGAAGGTGATATATATATATATATCCCCGTACCCAGGGGATCATAAGTAGAGCTAAAAACTGACCAAGGGCTAGTACTTACTGGTCCTCATGATCAAGGGGCTCCGTTATGGGTATCTAATGGCGTTGTTGGTGCTGTTGCCAAGGGTGTTATGAAAAACACAGGCAACTTTGTGCTACAAGATAACAACATGAAAAAGCTATGGGCGAGCTTCGACAATCCCACTGATACAACGTTGTCTACACAAACTATGAAAAGGGGAGGGCTACTTTCTTCTCGACAATCAGAGATCAACTTTTCCAAAGGAAGGTTCCAGCTACGGTTGCGTAAAGATAAAGGGAATCTTGTGCTCAATACCATAAACTTGCCCTAGGATAATTCTAATGTTGCTTATTATGATACATCGAAAACATTTCATCAGAAACAGGGCATAAACATAACGCAATTGAACTTCAACAAGTCAGGCGACATTTACATTCTCGGAGATAACAACAAAACATTTCCTCCAAAACAGAGCATAAAGCCAGACTCAACTGCAGAATTCTATTACAGAGTCACTCTCAACTTTGATGGAGTTTTCACCCAGTATTTTCACCCCAAGACGTCCAAAGCCAATGGAAGCTGGGTTCCGATCTGGTCTGTGCCTGACAATATTTGTGTTGTGGATCCTGGATTGACAGGTAGTGGCACTAGTGGTTATAATAGTATCTGCACCCTTGGTTCAGATCAAAGGCCAGTGTGTACATGTCCTATTGGATACTCCTTACTCATCCAAATGACCAGTATGGCAGCTGCAAACCAAACTTCATACAAGGCTGTGAAGAAGACAAGCTAAGTCCTAAGAAGGATATTTTTTATTTTGAAGTGCTATCATATACAGATTGGCCATCCCCGGACAACGATTCCCTAAGACCTTATAATGAGGATAAATGCGAACAGTCTTGCATGGAAGATTGTATGTGTGCTGTTGCCATTTTCAGAAACGATAATAGCTGTTCGAAGAAGAGGCAACCTCTCTCAAATGGGAGAGTGCTCAGCAGTATGCATAACGTGAAGGCTTTTATTAAAATCAGATACAAAATTCCACCACATTTCCGGATCAAACAAGGAAGAATCAGAACAACTTGATCCTCATGGGGTTAGTGATTCTCAGTGGCTCTGTGTTTGTCAACATTTTATTAATTGCTGCAATTTTTATGGCGTTTTTCTTGATTTACCAAAAAAATTTCAGAAGTACCATAAGAAATGGTAACGCTGTGGACATAAATTTCTGATGTTTTACTAACAAAGAACTTGTACAAGCTACAAATGGGTTCAAGGAAGAATTGGGAAGGGGAGCTTTCGGAGTTGTTTACAAAGGAGCAATACAAATGGGCTCTAGCGTCCCTGTGGCAGTCAAAAAGTTACATAGTTCTTTTCAAGATTATGAGAGAGAGTTCAAGAATGAAGCAACTGTGATTGGTCAAACACATCACAAAAATCTGGTTCGACTGCTTGGAATATGTGATGAGAGACCACAACAATTGCTGGTATATTGATTCTTGAGCAATGGAACATTCGCATGTTTTCTTTTTGCAGACTCAAAACCTAGTTGGAATCAAAGAACCAATATTTCTGTTGGGATTTCGAGAGGAATGTTGTATTTACATGAAGAGTGCAACACCCAGATTATCCATTGCAATATAAAGCCTCATAACATACTTCTTGACTACTGTTACAATGCTTGAATTGCTGACTTTGGCTTGTCAAAGCTTTTGATGATGAACCAAAGGAAAACTCATACTAACATCAGAGGAACAAAAGGATATGTTGCGCCTAAATGGGTTAGGAACGTGCCCATCACTGGATGTTTATAGCTATGGTGTCATGCTACTTGAGATAACTTGCTGCCGAAGAAATGTTGATATGGAAACAGAGGAGGGTGATAAACCAATTTTAACTGATTGGGATTATGAGTGCTATATGAATAGAACATTAGATTCTCTGGTTGAACATGATGAGGAGGCCTAGGCTGACAGAGAGAAGCTGAAGAGGTTTGTGAAGATTGCCATTTGGTGTATTCAAGAAGATCCAACTCTTAGACCTACAATGAGGAAAATTGCACTGATGCTTGAGGGCGTTATTGAAGTGCTTGTTCCACCTAGCCCATATCCTTTTAATATCACAGGTCAATCCAAAGTTTTCTCACTTGATACTGAAACTACATCTTCGTCTTTGCTCTCTTTTGTAATATGTGATAAGGTATTTGGTAGTTGAGTAATTTTCTTTTTGGGGGGTCTGTTTGTAGAATAATCTTTGTTATATTGGTTCATGTAGTCCGAGATAGATGAAGGGTTTAAAGATAAATGTAGTTGCGTAGAAGATAATTTTTCATAGTTTTTCAGATATGAAGAAATTTGTTAATAAAATGACTCTGGTTTCTATGAAACGTCGGGTTCTGCTACAAATCAGAGGCTTGCTAAGCTGTGTACTCTGCTGTTCGTTTCTATGTTTTCTATGAATTTGTTATTTCTTTTCCTGTGAGATTTTGATTTTGATTTTTGCTGAAGTCTTTCTATTTCTTTTGTGTTTGTGGTTCAGTGGTTATAGGAAATTATTTGCTTATCAAACAGAAGAAGAAAAAGATGAAAGAAAACAAAAAATGTGTAAAAAACAAAAAGCTTGCAATGAAAAGGACAAAGCTGGCTACATAGCAGACTTTGTATTGGTCAAATCTTTCAGAGTACATTCATAGGCTTATTTATTTGTTTGTTTGGTAAATAAGTCAAGCTCGAGTCCTTGTTTAGACTTGACTATTAAGTGAGCTAAGCTCATACATTATAATGTTTTTAAATAAATTTGTGAATAGGAGTTTGATAGTTACATTATATTTTATATGTATGCTTGTCTAAGACTATATTTATATAGGATTGTGGTTGGGTTGTATAAGTTTGAAAATATGTTCATATGATATCAAATTATTATTTGTAGTTTATTTATTGATGATATAAACATTACATTATTAATAAAAATTCAAAGATTTTATAAAGTGGCAAAAAAGTTTAGCCATGGTTTTACTATGTACTAGTCAGTAACTTGCACGATGTGCAAGAAAGCTTAATATAAAATGTAGGGAACATCCTATGAGGAAGACGCATTCTGCTATGAAAATATATTCTGCAGTATTAGTCCTGGGCATCTGGCAATCAATAAGAATAAAGGGTCATATGGTAAATAGATTGGTCTAAATGGTTTAGCCCAAGACTAAAAAGTTTGGTCTAAATAGAATAAAATTTCATACTTTCAGCCAAAAATTTCTGGAAAAATAAAAGACAACCCACAAAACTAAAAAGACAACCTACAAGACAAATCAATTTAAGGCCTAATTAGTCCAAAAAGGACCGAATTGGATTGAAGTGGACCAAATAGACTACATTCGACCGAAATAGATCAAAGTGGATAGAATAAACTGAAGTAGACCTAATGGACTGAATTGGACCGAAAGGGCCGAATTGAACTGAAAGGGCCGAATTGGACCGAATGGACTTAATTAGATCGAATGGACCGAGCCAATATAATGGATTAAATTTGACTGAATGGACCAAACTAGACCGAATAGACCAAAGTCTCCGAATGGAATGACGTAGACTGAATTGGTCCTAAATGGACTAAATGGATTGACATGGACCAAAATAGACCAAAGTGAACTAAAATAGACTGAAATGGAAAGACTGGAAATGAAATAGGCAAGTTTGCTTGATAAGTAGCAAAGGTATGCGATGGGACATCTTCCATTCACACAAAAAACTAGTGACATGCATGTCTAACTAGGTTGTGAGTTACAAAATGACCCTCTATATAGACATGAGAGAACTTAAAAGAAATGCTACTTTGATGTGGCTTAGTGGAATCATTTCAGTTTTTAGATATTATATAAATCATTAAAAGAAAATTATTGAGTGCTCCCAAAATGTAGTGAATGTAATGCTCCTCCCTTTCACATTTATGATGGATCTCACTAATTAAATTCATGGTAGATTTAATTGGTGAGATCCACCATGAATGTGATAGAAGTGAACACCATACTATCCTTCTTCCATGCGCATCTAATAATTACTCACTAATAGAATCTTTTGATTTTCATTGTCACTTTTATGCTTTATCTCTTCTCTTCTTGCTTGACATAAATTGACAATCCACAAATAAGGACGGCTACTCAAATGCTTGAGGTTGTTATTGTGGTACTTGTTCCACCATGCCCATACCATTGTAGTAAGAATGGTTAATCTTGTATTTATCACTTTATACAAGAAGATTTACAATTAATTGCTTTCATCCTGATCTTTGCTCTCTTTCACAATATGTCATCTCATTAGTTGTTTGTAGTTAATTTTGTTTGTATGGGATGTTTTTGTAATAATAATTGTTCACATGTGATGATGCCGAAAATTTTCAGTAAGCTACACAGTCCCTACGTGATCTTAGACAACACCTGTGCAACAAAGAAGAAGAAGACCCTACAAAGAGTATCGGTGTGGTGCTGGGCAAATACTCTCCAAAGGTTAAGTTAAAGAACTTTCATAACTTTAGAGTGCCAGAGCTGGGATAAATTATGCGTACCTTATTTTCTGAGGGTTGGGTTTTTATAGTAGTGTAGAACCGACCTTTGTTTCTTGGCTAAGAAGATGTTTCCTTGTGAGGAAGATCCTCATAAATGTACGTATTTTGTGGGATTCTTCCCATATTGGGATTCCATAGACTAGGGTTAATCGTAAGGTGCAAGACATTTCCATTTAGAGTTCCTTGGAGACCACTTAAGCCATGTAGATGCCACTTGGCCTTGATATCCGTCCCCCTTGTATCCGTTTGGCTAGAATCCGTACAATATGGAGGATCAATTCGTCTTATATATTCTCCATCCAGTGCATTAATCCATCACCTTCTCCTTATGTTTTAGTCGTCCATTCTCCCAATACCATCGCTTATGGTAGGTTTTATTGAACGAGTTTGTCTACCTTAATTTTATCCTCTTCAGTTGCCCCCTTATGGGTCCGTTGCCTTATTTTCCAAACGGACCTGTGGAGTAACGGTCTAACTCAACCCTTAGGAAACGTGTTCTGATTGATAAGCTAGCCTAGAGCCATTAATGCAGTAGAGGCACGTAGGGGTGTGCATGGGTCGGGTTGGGTCGGGTTAAGGAGATTTTTTGACCCAAACCATCACATAAGTCCAACTCAACCCACATAGGTTAGGTTGGGTTGGGTTAAACTCATGGGTTGGAAAAAATTATTATTATTATTATTATTATTATTATTATTATTATTATTATTATTATTATTATTATTAAATTGAGTAGAAAAAAAATATAAATATAAATATATTAAAAAACCCAAAAATTAGTATCAATGTAATTCCTTAAATGACAACAACACTGATGACTAAACAACAATAGTAATTTACTAGGGTTTGAGTGAACTAATTGGCTTTTATATAAGATATGAAGAGGTAGTTATTTTAAAAAATTTATTAATTATATAATATATATTAAATACATGGGTGGGTCAGGTTGAGTTTGGCGGGTTTGGAATTTTATGACCCAAACCTAACCTGACCTACTATCAAAAAAAATTTTGTAACCCAACCCAACCCACTAAGCCCTAAAAACGACCCAACTCGACTGGCTAGGTTGGGTCGGGTCGGGTCGGTTTTGGTGGGTTGGCTACACACCCTTAGGGGCACGTGGCATGTTTTTAGTGGTTAATCACTCGGATCGAAGCGTCCCTTCTTTTTCCATGCCGTTCCCTCTATATATATGTTGCTTCTCCCTTTCATTTTTACTTTCCACAACAAATTTTCAATGTTAGAGCGCTACCGTCTCCTACCAGAAATCATCATACCATCGACTTAGTGTAACCGTTCACCATCCGTTGCCTCTTTAAATCGTTCAACTGGTAAGTATTCGTTGCTTTATACTGAGTTCTCTTTTTGTTATTTACTTTAAATATTGCATGCCCGTCACCTATGTAGACTTGTAGAGTCTTAGGAGTTTATTCGTCATGTGTCGGTGATAGATGTCTAGTGAGGTGTTGTGTGAACAATCGTATGTTCGCGAAGGAATGGGCTACGATGAGGTGTATATGTTAAGTCAAGGTGACAACTCTTATGATGAAAGGGATCCGTTTGCCAACTCTCCTTCCATAGTGGAGGATGAAGACTTAGACGTGGTCGCATTAGAGGGTGATTCAAGTGGGAATTCAAACAATGAAGACGTATACTACGCTAAACCTTCCATCCAATCCGTCATAAGTCCTGATGGCCTTAGGGAGTTTATCCTTCTCTCGTTATGAATGGTAAATGACTTCAACTCTAGCATAAAGATAAAACACTTCAAAACCCTTAGGGAAAGGTACCAGATTCCCGTTGGCATCCTTATCCGTTTGCCTTTCAAATCCAAAAAGTGCTACTACCAGGGTGTTAAAGGCGTCAGGGTGTACGAGCAAATGTTTAAGGCGGGACTTAGATTTTCTCTAAGTGCTCTTCACCATCATCTACTTCAATACCTGGGGCTGGCTGTCACCTAGATCTCTCTGAATTCCTGGAGAGTCTTCCTTGGCATAGAAGGTTTATATGGAATCTTGTCTAATGGGGAGCGTAGGATGACGATGGAGGAATTCTTCCACTGCTACCGTCCATTAGAATTCACCCAGTCTAAAGGTATGTACAGTTTCCTACCCAGGACGCCAGTACTTAGGCTAGTGTGCGACACCCCTGATTCAAACAGAAACTAAAAGAGCCAGTACTTCTTCATCCAAGGGGACGACTAGATGTGTCACCCTGACGATCAGGATTACATGCCTATGGACAAGACTTGGGGTATAATGCCTTCATCTGGTAGGTGTCTTTCTAGTTTAAGTTCATTTCTTATTATTTGTGTCGTGTTGGCCTAACTATCCCCTTTTTGTAACTCAAGAGCGTCTAGAGGTGACCCTGGAGTGGTGGAGTTTTTTGGAAAAAATATTTAAGGTTAAATTGGCAGAAAGGACGTGGGAAAAGCTTGTTACCTTGGACACGATCTATTGTGACGATCCTGAACCTACTGCAGCTGCCTATCGCTATGATAGTCAAGCACGCAGACGTAAGTCCGTTGCTGTTTACTTTTTCTTTTATTTATAGTAATTTTCCTAACTCTTTCTTTCTGTCCATTTTGATGCAAAAATGGAAGACGACAAGAGGAAGGCTTTCATTAAACAACTGGCTACTGCGTGGAAGAAGCAGGAAGGAAGCCTGCCTCCCAAGGAAACGGGTCCGGCCAACCCGTCCATAAAGAGGAAACCGTCGGACAAGACTAACCATTTTCCTAAGAAACCCAAGGTTACAGTAGGGTCAGCTGTCGGGGAGAATCTTGACACAAAGAAGCTAGCTCCTCTGCTTGGTCTAGGGAAGGGTAAGGGCTTTATGACATGTCAGGGTCCCGTCACTGAAAAACACCCCGTCCTCCTCCATGAGGACTCTCGATATGCACTTAAGCAACTTTCGTCTGAGGACTTGAGCAACCATGCAACCAAGGCTATGGGGGAGACAGGTCTTTTCAACATTGCAGAGGTATGTACATCTGTCCCTTTCTCTTTTTCGTCAAGTTGTCTCCTTACTTTTCTAACCCTTGTTTTTTATTTTTGTAGGGGATGCTTATGACGAAGGGCCTAATGGACAGTTGCCTATCCCAGGAGAAGGTGGTGATTCAAGTAAGGGCGAAGGTGAAGGCAATGGAGGCAGAGTTGAGGAAGCTGAAGGCTTGGAAGGTCGTCTAGGAAAACAAGCTCGATCTAATGAAAAAACTCCTGGAAGAGGCAGAGGCGCAGACGGAGGCACTAAAAAAAGTGCTTAAAAATGATAGGCCACAAATGCGTTAACCCCTTATGATTAATTAAATTGATTAATTAGCCAAGTTATTAATAAATCAAGTTAACATGCAAATTGCGTGGCAGCACAAATAAATCACCAATAATCTAAAGTATGCAGCGGAAATAAAATTGACACGGTGATTTGTTTACGAATGGGGAAAACCTAACGGCAAAAACCCCACCGAGTGATTTAAAGTCACCACTCCCGAAACTCCACTATTATCACAACAAGCGGTTACAAGTAAAGGAATGCCAATACCTTACCAACCTACAGTTGAACCCTTACCCCAATACGCAATTGGACTTGTTCTGTAGTAACAGTTTCTCCTTTTGATGTATGGCTTCCAGTATGTGACTAACCAATTGCGCGGATCCCAGTACGCGGCTTCAATTCACCAACTAGAGAGAGTTGTTGGCTACAAAGTTCTTCAATTCATCCACACGATGAAGATCAAGAAGATGCTTGGTTACAAAACCCTACGGTGCACATTACACAGCAACTTCTTCACAAGAGAAATAAACTAGGGCATGAACTTTATCTTGGATCACAAATAGCTTGAACAAGGATTTTTTAATGCTTGTGCAACTTGTGTACTTGTGCATCCTTCGACGGCCCTTAAAATAATCCTTTTATATGTCTAGGGTTAAGAGAAAAGAAGTCCCAAAGACACATTCACGGATTGGAATCAAAATAGAACTTAAAATCTGTTTTCCATAAATCTCGACAGATAGAGGTGTAGAGGATCTGTCGAGAAGCTATCGAGCCTCGGGGCTGAAACAGCTTCTAAAACTCTATAGATGCATGTGTCGAGAATAGGCGTCGAGATTTAGTAACTTGCACTTTTTAGCTTATTTCTTGGATAGACTTGATGACTTCAACACTTGATCTTGAAACACAGTTTCTTGAGGCGTTAAACACATCCTAATTCTACCCAATTACAAGTAAAGTGCGTTTTGTCAAAGGATAAGCCAATTACATAAAATAATGATATATGTTCAAAATAAGATGAACCACATATGTCCTAACAAATGACAAGGAAGATGAAATCTCTAAGTCTAGGAAGCAGCTCCGTCAGGCTAAGGAGGATGCGATAAGGGAACACCGTGACTCCGACGCTCTTCTAATCATGCAAGGTAGTTCCTTTGCCAATAGCTTTGATGACTGCCTTCGTCAAGTCAAGGCCTTCTTCCCAAATCTAGACTTGTCCCATATAACTATTGATGTTGAGGCCCAAACTCCAGCCCAGCCCAGCCCGTTGACTCCAAAAGCACCGACGAGTTATTTGCTGATGACGCCACCATCGACCCTCAAGGTGATGGGGAGATTGCTCATGAAGATCAAGCCAAATTTGTAGTAAATGAGGCTCGTCCACTTGAGGGGAACCAGATGATTGAAGGGAAAGACAAGGAGAACCCAGTGGACTAGCAATAGATTTTTTATTTTGATTTAATAATTTTTTCTCTTTTGATTGTAAAGATCTTTTGGGAGAATAATGTTTGTTAATTTGACCGTTGCCTATTATTATCTAGGCCTTTCATGTAGACATTTTCTCTTTATGTGTCTTTATAATATTTTGATTATATATCTAACAATATATGTTTGCAAATTCACCTATTCACTTATGTAAATAATTTCAAATCATCCCTTTGGATGAACCCATCCTTTCAAGGACTTAATAAACTTAACTCATCCGTCCACTTGTGGACTTGATAAATTTAAATTATCCCTTGGGATGAACCCATCCACTTTGGACTTAACAAATTTAAATTATCCCTTGGGATGAACCCATCCACTTGTGGACTTCATAGATTTCAAATCATCCCTTTGGATGAACTTATCCACTTTGGACTTAACAATTTTAAATCATCCCTTAGGATGAACCCATCCACTTGTGGACTTCATAGATTTTAAATCATCTCTTGAGATGAACCCATCCACTCGTGGATTTCATAGATTTTAAATCATCCTTTGGGATGAACCTGTCCATTTGTAAACTTCATAGATTTCAAATCATCCTTTGGGATGAACCCGTCCACTTGTGTACTTCATAAATTCAAATCATCCCTTAGGATGAACTCGTCTACTTGTGGACTTCATAGATTACAAATCATTCATTAGGATGAACCTATCCACTTGCGGACTTAACGATTATTTCTATAGACATATCCATGACATATCTAAATAACTCATCTTATTGTGATAAATGCGTGTGTAGAAATTGTTCTTAAAGAATGAAAAATTGCCATTCGGGCTTAAAAAGTACTCCAGCTAGTAAAAATTAACTAAAATGAAATAAATTGGAAATAAGGAGTGTCGTTGCTCGTGCTGTCTTCTACTGGTAATATTTCTTCAAGTGCTCCGTGTTCCATGGGTGATGCAAGTTTTGTCCATCTAGCGTATCCAAGTGGTAGGTGCCTCTTTTTTGCCATGACGTGATCTTGTAGGATTCTTCCCAATTAAGTCCTAGGTTTCCCTGGGCAGGATCTCTTGTAGCACCCATCACATTCCTCAAGACGAGATCTCCAACTTGGAAGTCCATGTATCTGACTTTGGAGTTGTAGTACTTGGCCATGAGGTCCTAGTACCGCGCTAACCTTTGCTCAATAGTCGCCCTGACCTCGTCCACCAAATTAAGCTGAAGGCGCATAGCTTCATCATTCCTACTCTTGTTGTGGTTTCTAACTCTGTAGCTTGTGAGTCCGACCTCAACCAAGATGACTACCTCGCTTTCATATACTAGTCGAAACGGAGTCTCTCCTGTAGGCATCCTTGCTGTTATCCTGTAAGCCCATAAAACGCTTAACAATTCTTCCGGCCATAGTCCTTTTACCTCATCGAGCCAAGTCTTGATAATTTTGAGCAAGGATCAATTTGTGACCTCGACTTGTCCGTTGGCTTGAGGGTGGGAGGGTGATGAGTAGTAATTCTTGATTCCCAACTATGAGCAAAAATCCCTGAATGAATCGTTATCTGAGACCAATACTCTAGGTATACCATACCTGCAGATGATATTCCTCTATACAAAGCTTTGCACATTCTTCTCTGTGATGGTGGCCATGGCTTCGACTTCCACCCACTTTGTGAAGTAATCTATACCGACAACTAGAAATATCAATTGTCTAGCTGCTGTTAGGAACAAGCCCATGATATCCAACCCCCATTGAGCGAAAGGTCATGAGGCCGTCATTGGGGTGAGCTCCTCTGTTGGTTATCTGATGAGGTTGCCAAACCCTTGACACTTGTCGCAAGCTTTGACATATGCATGAGCATCCTTCTACATGGTAGGCCAATAGTACCTTACCCGAATCAGTTTATGCACTAAAGACCGTGATCCTAAATGGTTTTCTCAAATTCCTTTGTGGACTTCTCTTATGACATAGTCTGCCTCCTTGGAGCTAAGACACCTCAGATACAAATAGGAGAAGCCCCTTTTGTATAAGACGTCTTTCATTAGCACGAACCGTGTTACCTGAATCTTTAGCTTCCTAGCAGCCTCCTTGTTGTTTGGTTGTGTGCCATCTTTTAAGTAGAAGGTTATTGGTGTAGTTCAGTTGCTTTCGGAACCTATCTCCTGCACACTAACACTGTCTATTAATGGTGAATTTTGAACAAAGGACAGTACTTGACTAGCGATGAGCATATGCTCTGCTATGCAGCCTTGGAAAGACAGTCGGCTTGGAGGTTGTTCATTCGATTCTTCACTTGCTTCAAGTACTTCTTCATCCGTTCGCCCTTGCACTCGTAGTCGCCATTTACCTGACTTGTGACTATCTGAGAGTTGCAATGCACGACCACATTTACAGCTCCTGCTGCTTTGGCTAGATCCAGCCCTGCTATTAAGGCTTCGTACTCCACCTCGTTATTGGTCATAGGAAAATCGAGTTGGATCATGCATTCGATCTCGTCCCCTTCTGGGGAATAAAGTACTATACCAGCTCCGTCTGCCGATCTGTTGGATGACCCGTCTATATGGATACTCCATTGAGGCTATGCTCTAGCCCCCTGGCTTTCCATGTTAGTGATGAAGTCAGCGACGACTTGCCTTTTCAGGGTTGTACATGGGTGATGCCGCACATCAAATTCACTCAACTCAATTGCCCATAGCGCCATCCATCCAGCGGCTTCAGGGCTACTCATTGCTCTCCGTAGAGGCTAGTCTAGCAACTTCAGGGCTTGGAAGTAAGGCTTGAGTTTACAAGCTACAGTCATTAGCGCAAAGGCTAGCTTCTCCATCGAAGGGCACCTCTCTTCTGCACCTCAGAGCACCCAACTAGTGTAGTATACAAGCTTCTGTACCCTATCTTCTTCTTTGAATAAGGCTGCACTAACAGTCACCGAGGAGATGGCCAGATAGAGGAACAATTCTTCTCTTGGTTTAGAGGGACTCAATAACGGTGGGGAGGACAGGTATGCTTTCAGGTCTTCAAATGCCTGCTGATACTCCGTCGTCCACTCAAATGACTTCTTGGAAGAAAGGCAGACATTTTTCCATTGCTCTTGAGACGAACCTGTTTAGTGCGGCGACTTTGTCGTTAAGGTTTTGTACTTCCTTGATGTTTGCTAGCGACGTCATCTCCATTATTGCCCGTATCTTGTGGGTTGACCTCAATATCTCTCTAGGATACCATAAACCCCAAAACAATTTCGATCGTCACCTTAAATGCACATTTGTTTGGATTCAGCTTCATGTTGTAAGAGCGAAGGGTATCAAAGGTTTCCTTGAGGTCGTCTAGATGGTTGTCTTCTTGTTGGCTTTTTACCAGCATGTTGTCCATGTAGACTTGAACATTCCTCTTAATCTGATGTGCGAACATCTTGTTCATCAGCCTTTGATACGTGGCACCCGCGGTCTTAAGTACGAATGGTATTACTTTGTAGCAGAAGAGACCTTGGCTGGTGACGAATGAAGTCTTCTCCTGATTAGTTTCGTCTAGCTTGATCTAATGTAACCAAAAAATGCGTCTATGAAGCTTAGCAACTAGTGTCTTGCTGTCAAATCCATCAGGATGTCAATCCACAAAAGTGGGTAGTTGTCCTTGGGGCATGCCTTATTTAAGTCCATAAAGTTCATGCACATCCTCCACTTCCAATTGGCGTTTTTGACCATCACCACATTGGCTAGCTAGTCGAGATAGTATACCTCTAGTATGAATTCTACTTCCTGTAATTTGCGAACCTCTTCTGCTATGGCCTTGTCCTGCTCCTATACGAACACCCGTTTCTTCTGACGAATAGGAGAAAAAGAGAGCGATACATTTAACCTGAGGACTATGACCAAAGGATCAATTCCAAGCATGTCTTCATGGCTCTAGGTGAAGACGTCCTGGTTCTCCCTTAGAAATATTGTGAGTGCCTAACGGACTGGTGGGCTAGTGAGAATGTCGATCCTGGTCCTTCGCTCAAGCTTAGAGTCATCAAGGAGTACTTCTTCCAACCCTTTCACGAGCTCTGCCACTGTCTGCTGTTCTACTATGCACATGGTTTGCAAATGATCATCCATCTCCAACATGGCAATGTAGCACTCGTGCACCGCTACTTGATCTCCTCGTACCTCTCCCAGTCCATACTCGGTGGGGAACTTGATTATCAAGTGGTAAGTTGAAGTTACGACCTTTTAGTGTTAAGGGTAAGATGGCCCAAGATGGCATTGTAAGCGGACGAACAGTCAATAACCAGGAATGTTACATCCTTGGTAATCTGTTGAGGGTAATCACCTACTATTACGGGCAAAGTGACTGCACTAAGGGGGTATACTCTTGTTCTTCCAAATCCAACGAGTGGCGCATTAGTTGGAACCAATCATTCTTTCTCAATCCTCATCTGCTGGAACACCGGGTAGTAGAGGATATCAGAAGAGCTCCCATTTTCCACAAGGACTCGGTGAGTGTTGTAGTCCCCAACTCGTATGCTAACTACATGCGCATCGTCAAGTGGGTGGTGGAGACGTCGAGCATCGTTCTCTATGAACCCAATTACAAGGTTGTCGATGCGATCCATCTTTGGGACTAAACACGTCAGCTGAACATTCTGGACCATTTTGAGGTAGGTCTTGTATGCCTTCCTGGTTGAATCAGAGGTTGTGGTGCCCCCTACAATCATCCTTATGTCTCCTAGGGGTGGCCTAGAACGCTCGATTTCCCTCCGGGCAGCTTACTCTTGTGGTTGGTTCGTCCTTTCTTTGCTAACGAATCTTTACAATTTTCCTTGTCTGATAAGGGTTTCTATTTGTTGCTTCAAGTCATAGCAGTCGAATGTATCGTGACCGTGATCACGATGAAAATGACAGTACTTGTCTCTAGACCTCTTACTGGGGTCTCCTTTCAGCTTGCTAGGAAATGTCAAGGCTCCTTCGTCCTTGATCTGCATCAAGACTTGATCGATTAAGGCATTTAGTGGGGTGAAGCTTGCGAACCTTCTAGTGTGGGGGTTTAGAGCGCTTATCCTCCCGTTTGTCTCCAGTCCTTGTTGTTTGTCGTCCCCTGTCCTGTCGTGCTTCTTTTTGTCTTTCCCTCTTCTTGGGCTTCTCTCCTAGGGCAAGCAATGTGTCTTCCACATTCATGTACTTAGTAGCCCTATAAAGTACATCTGACATGGTTTTTAGGTCATTTTGTATAAGAAAAACAAAAACTTCCCTTTCCGTAATCCATTAGTGAATGCAGCCACAAGTATCTTGTCGTCAGCTTCGTTAATCGAGAGGGCCTCCTTGTTAAAGAGAGTAATGTAAAACCTCAATGTCTCATCCTTCCGTTGCTTGATATTCATTAGATAGGCCATGGACTTTTTATACCTGTTCCCCCTGATAAAGTGAGAGGCAAATTGGGCGCTCAACTCCTTGAAGGTACTAATGGAGTTTGGCATCAACCTATTAAGCCATTCCCTTGTGGAGCCTTTTAGCATGGTGGCAAAGGCCGTGCACATGATCTCATCTGCTATGCCTTACAAGTGCATCAAGGTTTTGAAAGACTCTAGGTGATCTAAGGGATCCCTAAATCCGGCGTAGGCCTCTACATGCGACATGTGGAACTTCGGTGGAAGGGGGAACGATGTGATGGATGTAGTGAAGGGTGAATCTGTTCGATGGACCAACTAGTCTAGGTCGCTCGACACTCGTCCTCTAAGGGCGTTCATCATAAAGTTCATTCGTTCTTTCATCATCTGCATCTTGACGACCAAGTATGGTGGTGTTGGAAAATCTGGTTTTGCATCTCATACAAAACACATAGTGAAAGCAACAAACACGGATCTACTTCATTCATGAGAGATAACATGTAACTTTAATTTTTAGAATAAAGAATAAAAAGCGTACCTTGATGCCATGAAATTCAAAACCAAGACTTGAGAATACCTCTAATCTTCATCTCAATTCCACGTGATGCCCAAAAAGTGTGGTCTCTCAATCAATCTTTATGTATGTTGATTCTCAAAGAAAGTTCTTCATCTTCTCTTTGTGGAGAAAAACTGTTTTCTTTTCTTTCCATCATATGTACATTCAAACTACGTTGGTAGTTACTTTATTTAATAACTCTTATTAAATAAAAATTCATTATCTAATTGGGTTAGCCTTTTAGGCCTACTCAATTGGATTTTATTTGTTGGCTTGAGATGGGACCCAAGGAAACAAATAAAACTCTAGCTCCAATGGGCCTTGGGTTTTTATGTCAACTCTTGACAAGTCCAAAGTTACCATTTATTATATTTAATATCACTATATAAATATAATTGTACTCTAGGCCTCATTAATAAATTATATCCTAAGACTTTAATAATATCATTTGATCCCTCCTGGAAATATCCATAGTGAACAAAGTCATAAAGAACTATCACTTTGTAAACAACTATTTTATCCTTGAATACTCGGTTTAATCTTTTAGTTATTCACATTTATTGAAATCCAATTTCAATAAATTTAAACTTTAGTAACTCTTTACTAAAGTGGAAACCCTAAATAACCAGTTCCCATTAAACTTATCTCAAGGGGATATTTCGTGTCTCTATAAAAAGAGATTATTAATTCCATCTTAAGAGTATGTGTTCCCTCAACACTACGTGTGGTTACCCAACATACTGAGGTTTTGACTGTGAATATTAGATCTCACTCCTGATATATTAAAATAACCTACATTTCATGATTAGGTTCACTACCCTCTCAGGATTGAGAGTCTATGAAATTAGAAGTCGTGAGATTAATTATTCAGGTGACAGTTGTTGATTGAATAATTAATCTCATAGCGATCCAGTTCAATATGTCTTAACTCTTAAGACACATCAACACATCAACTAGAAGTCTCCACTTCAATGATCAAGACAAATAATCTTAGTTGATGTGTTACAGTCTTCACAGATGAAACGCTCAATTTCATTACCGATTACGAACTACATTTTGAGTTTACAAGGAACTTGTGATTTACATCTTTTGTGACTTTTCACATAAATCACATACATTGCATCTCATAGACTATGATAATGTTCCATTAGTTCATTTATAAATAGTCTCATATAATTAAATAATTTAATTATTTATGACATGCCAATAAATTGAATTTTAGGGCACAAACCCTAACAGGTGGGACTGTATCCGCAGCGAATGGATGGCTTGTATCTTGTCGCTCTTGTCTGCTTGGGGCATTGCTGCCCTCCGGCCCTTCTTGGTCCCTTCTCTCAGCACTGGTGCCTTCTTCATCCTCTTCCTAAGTGTTATGCCCTGCATTATTTTGGAGAAGTTGTTCCTCTAGGTCATGGTTTTGCTTGGTAAGGCGTTCTACTGCTGCGATGAGAATCCAAACCTGTCTCTCGAGGATGATGGTGCGTAGTTTGTCTTCTTGATTATTGTCGGTAGTCGCCATCGAGCAAGTAAGTACCATGCAACTCTTTGTCTAGGAAGCAGTAGTATGGCTTACTTGTTTTCTCCTCATAGACGGTGCCAATTGATGACGTCAAAAATCGTCAGTAAGCTATACGGTCCCTACGTGCTCTTAGACAAGACTTGCGCAACAAAGAAGAAGAAGACTCTACAAAGAGTACCAGTGTGGTACCGGCCAAATATCCCCCGAATGTTAAGTTAGAGAACTTTCACAACTCTAGAGTGTCTAAGTTGGAATAAATTATGCATACCTTATTTTCTGAGGGTTTTGGGCTTTTATAGTAGTGTAGAACCGGTCTTCGTTTCTTGTCTAAGAAGATGTTTCCTTGTGAAGAAGATCCTCATAAATGTATGTATTTTGCGGGATCCCATATTGAGATTCTATTGACTAGGGTTAATCGTAAGGTGCAAGACATTTCCATTTAGGGTTCCTTGAAGACCACTTAAGCCATGCAAATGCCACGTGGCCTTGATATCCATCTCCCTTGTGTCCATTTGGCTAGAATCTGTCCACTATGGAGGATCAATCTGTCGTAAATATTCTTCGTCCAACGCATTAATCCGTCACCTTCTCCTTATGTTTTGATTGTCCATTCCCCCAGTACCGTCGCCTATGACAGGTTTAATTGAACAAGTCCATCTAACTTAATTTTATCCTCTTCAACATGGCTTGCCCTTGTAGAATGCCATGATTTGACTACCCCATTAAGGCACACTCGAGCACATCATCAAAATTGCTTGAAATGAACAAGTTTATTCCTTGATGAGGTCTTGGTTGGGAAGTTGGAATATGAGGTGTTCCTTCATGAACATTTAGTACCCTACATTGTCCAAACTGAACATTCTTTTTTCTTTTTTTTTTTTAAATGTTCGAATTCTATTCATTATTCCCTGTGGGTCCGTGCCAATTATTCCACTTACTACCTTGGTTACCATTTGGATCATGTGAATAATCTTGGTACCAATTGGGTGTCTCAGCTCAAGGCTACTCATTATGGGTCTCTTGTCTATAGGAATTTCATGGTAACCAGGTCGTTCCTGCCCCAGTGTGCAAAAGGGGCTGACCCTAGTGTTGTCCTCAAGCGATTCGCTATTCTCTTTACCACTCATCTATATATTACTAAAAGGTAAAGCATAGCGTTTTATACTGCTGCGCTCACATTGAGCCACGTCAACATCCATGTCATTATTTTTTTTTTCTTTCTATTTTCTTATAATTATTTTCTTTATTTTTTTATTTTATATTTATACTTCTCCAACCTTTCTCCCTCCCATACCTTTTCATCTCCCCACCACTTCTCCAACCTTTCTCTTTTTCTCACCTTCTCATCTCCTCACTACCCTCTACATCAATATCATTCTTCATCTTTCCCTTCATCTTCCTCTATTTTTTTCTCTTCTTATTCACACTCTCTAACTATAAATTTGTCACTATTTATTTCATTCTATGCATATTTCCCTTACAAAAAAAAAAAAAAAGGTTCTCTCTCTCTCTCTCTCTCTCTCTCTCTCCCACACACACACACATTCAATTTTTGGGTGGATTTTTATTTTTTATTTTTCTTGCATCTTCGCTATACGTTGATAATTTTTTATATTCTTTAATCTACTTTAGGTTAATGTGATTCAATTTTTTTTAATAGTTGTTTTTTTTTTCTCTCTCTTTGAATGTTAAATGTTATCCTATTGCGTTATAAATGATTAAATATAAAAATATAATATTATCTTACTACATAGCATGATTTGCATAATTTAATTTGATAGTTATTGTAATTTGATAGCATGATTTTTATAGTGCTCAATTTAGATGTTAAACTATGAGACTATAATCATTTTTGTTTGTTTTTAATTCCTTTGTGGTGGACGAAGTACTCTTAATAATTGTATTATAAGTACTCTATAATGCCATTTATTTAGAGAAAAGCAAAGGTTGGCTAAACAATAATTATTGGATGAGAGACAAATTTTATCTTTTGCAATTTTACTTTAATTATTATTATTATTATTATTATTATTATTATTATTATTATTATTATTATTATTATTATTATTATTATTATATAACAATGCATATATAGAAATTTAATTCTTAGATTTTGCTAATAATGGTTTATTTGATAATATATTTTGGATGGCCGAAATTACAATTTCTACAAAGAAAATAACCTTAGTAGATTATAAATAACAAATTATTTTCCTAATTGGTCCAATTAATCATAGCTAAGTTTTATTAATATTTTTAGTTGCTTTTCTCAGTGTTTTGGATTGTAGGCAGAAAAAATAAGTTTGAGAAATTTTGTTTAAAACTAAAAGAATAATTTTCAAATTTTATATTCTTTTTAATGATTTACAAAATATTACAAATAAATTTTATTAAAAAATAAATATTTTCATTAACTTGCTTTTTGAATTTTAGAGAAAATTGTATTTTTTTTTCATTTTAGTATGAGAAAAATTATTGAATTTATAATTTATGGTTGTTCCTATATTACATTTATGGTTATTCTTATAATAAATAAAAATATAATCACAAAATACATTACTCTTTATTAAATTAGTTTATTGTAATAAAACTATCATAAAAATAATTATCATGCGCTATGCGCAAGTTTGTGGCTAGTTCTTTTCATATTTTGTAATCCTCTCTATCTTTTCTGCCATAACACTAATTGTGTCATTGGTCTATTAAAGGAGTCTGTAATGGCTCTCTTTTGGAGCTTCATTACAAGCACTCTCAATATTTTTCATACTTTTTTGTTTTTTAGCATATATAATTGTTGTATCAGAGAAGCTCTAAAACCAATTCGTAGAGATAGCGGAAGCCTAAACACTTATTTTGTTATATGTGTAAACAAATGGGTTTATGCAAAATAGATATAAAACTTACCACAAAAACACCCTCACAAAGCCCAAACCCTAAATACACCAAGAAAAACTCTTTCAAATTGCGGTAGCTTAGAATATGTTGCGGCACAAATAAAAGTGAACAGGGTATATATATATATATATATATATATATTTATATATGGGTAAACTACATAAATGGTAATATTATTTACACCATATTTCAATTTAGTCTCTAACGTTTCAATTTTGTTAATTTTGTCCATAATATTTTAGTATTGTATTAACTTAGTCTCTACTATTTCTCATGAATGGAGAAGTGTAACATATCAAAATGAATAATAAAGAATTAGGTTGCCTACTATTTCAACTGCCAGCTCTACAGCCACATCATATTAAAATATTTAAAAACAAATACATAAATTGTATTTTTTATGGAGGTTGGGGTTGGGGGTAAAAACTAAAATCCCTCTCTCTCACAGTCTCATGTACGCTGATCTTTGTCCTTAACCCCTAACTCTTCGGCTAAAACAGAAGTTGCGGACAGTGATGGCGAGGTCTAGCAACAAGGACCAGCGGCTAAGTTTTCTCTTCGGCAGCAGAAGGTTCGACTCTGTCTCACAATCTTGAGACTCTTTATTTTTTTAAAGAGTGTCTGACCACCTTCGCCTTTCTTCTCCTCTCCCTCAAGTCCTTGCATTCAAATATATGAAACTAAAGATCCTTGCCATTTTTCTGGTGTATGAAAGAAGTAACTCTGCCTGTGTTTCTTTTTTCATTTTCTTGTATTTGACACAACCGATCCCAAGCCCGATTGAAGGAGGAGAGTTTGTGTTTTGTTTAGAAAAATAGATTTTAATTAAGATGCTTTTGATCTTATTTATATTTGTATTTCTAATACTATGAAAATTCTTTTGTACGTGCTAATTAGAGTTTTTTTTTTTTCTAAATTATCAAACATAATTAATATAATGTGGTTGTACACATTATATTTTTGGGACTTGGGCTGTCCACTATCCATATTTGATTGTTTGGCATTTGTTTCTGATTTTTTTTTTCACTTGTTTGTTGCATTAAGCAAGAACAGTTGGGTTAATTGGCATGGATTGGTTTTAAAATACCTTGGTTGCAAGAGAAGGGTTGCCTGAGTTTTGCTCAGCATTAAATTGGGGAAATAAACAAGTGAGAGTGTGTTTTGGTCGTGGGAAGGAGAAGGCGCAACCGTCCTCACCATTAGGGATTTTTGGATTTTAGGGAGATAAGCGTTTTTAATTTGGCTCTGCCCTTGTTTAATAAAAACTTTCTTATCAAATATATATATATATATATATATTTTTTTTTTTTTTTGCTGTAAAAAAATATTGATTTGGGTTAAAAAAAAAAAAAAAAAACTGACATAGCAATACATGTGTCAATTAATGTGACAATAAAGTAATTTTTTATTTAGGCCATTTGACACGTCAGACTTTTTTTATCCATGAGATTATGACAAAGATTAAGTTGACAGGGCACAAAAATATTAAAGACCAAATTAACACAATTGAAAAGTTAAAAATTAAATTGGAATATAATATAAAAAATAAAAATCAAATTCGTATTTTACCTTTTATATATATATATATATATATTAGCTAACAATAGTGCAGCGGCCCTATCCAAAAAAGTTGGCTAAGACTTCCGTTCTTTCCACTGAAAATGGACTCCAATTTGGAGATATCTTCAATTTATTCTTAATATATAAAGGCAGGTTGGGCAAGTTTTGGAAATTTTAAAAAACTCAACTCTGCCATTCAACTTGGCCCGTGGCTTTAACAGATGAACTCATCCAACCTTCTCTAAAAATCAGTATCATATCCCATGGGCGGCTCTAGGTATAGTCTAGGGGTTCAAATGAACCCTCTTAGCTGGGCAAAAAAGAAAATTATATATAATATTTTTTTTTTATTTGACTCTCCTAAAATAAAATCTTGAACCCCTTAAATATAACTCTTCTTTAAGCCCCGCTAAAATAAATTTGAATATGATCGTTTTAAAAATATCTTGAAATTTTTAAAACAAAAAAAAAAAAAAAAACAATTTGATCTTAAAATATGGGGAAAATATTAATAGTAAGCCTAATAACAAAAGTATAAATTTGTTCATCTTAAATCTAAAAAAAAAATATTTAGATCTTAAAAAGTTTGAAAAAACTAATACATGAAAGTTTATTGTACTTAAATCTTGCTTGGAGTTCATTTGACAACAATGATTAATATGTTTATTGTATTTAAAAACAATAGATAATTTCCAAGATTTAATCTTAGTAACAATAATTAGTATGTTCATTGTATTTATAAACAATGTCAATATGCTATAAACTTATAGTTTATCTTATATGAGAAATGCTAAGTTTACAATACTCTCACGACAAATTTTAAGTTGCAGTCTGTTACTGGCTGTTATTGATAGACAAAAAAGTAACTTCAATAGTGAGTTTAAATTAGAACTAATAATAACTTATTACCAAAGATTTGATGAGAAAGTGTTGTAAAAATATTATAAACGTAACACGTCTAATCTTTTACTCTCTTTCTAGTACATACTATAGATAAATTTGTAGTAAAGAAATCACAGAAACCACAATATTCATTTTTTACTCCAAATACATCTTCTTACTAAGAAAAAAATATATTCGGGAGCCGCCACTGTCATGTCCATAGCTTTGGGTTATTCAACAGGCCTATCACATAGATTAATTAAACTCTGTTTCTACCATATAACGGCTGAGTAAGTTAGGATTAGATTGATTTTCTTGGACTTTTCTCTTAGTCAAGCTTAGGTTTTAACAATTATAAAGACCCAATAAACATGTTGATGCAAAACAAGGTTAATTAGAAATGATGCCGGCTTCCCTTGTCGTGTATTTTTATGTTATGTTTGGTTTAAGATATATGTGGATCTTTAATCGGTGTTTGTGGACACTATAAAATGAAGAGTTAATATTAGATTAGCTTCAAGACAAGCGCAAACTTGGATTCAATCATAGGAAGATTTGTACTTGACTTGGTTTCTCCTGTCATATAGCCTATTAGTCAAGTCTTTAATTTGTTCATTCTCAGTCTCTTCACTCTCTTGTTTTCTTACTAATTCTGCTACCAATTTCTTCTATTGCTCAAAATAATGGTATTATTACCATTGGAACCTCCCTCACAGCCACTCACAACAGCACTTCATCATGGCCATCACCATCTGGTGATTTTGCCATGGGAGTTCGCCCACTCTACGACAAGAACGATATCTTCCTGCTTTGCACTTGGATTGCGAAAATACCAGATAAAACCATAGCTTGGTATGCTAAAGTTGATAACCCTGCACCCAGGGGAATCAAAAGTAGAGCTAAAAAGTACTTACTGGCCCTCAAGGGGATGAGTTATGGGTATCTAATAGCATTGCTGGTACCGTTGCCAATGGTGTTATGAACAACACAGGCAACTTTGTACTTCAAGATAGCAGCTTTAATAAGCTATGGGACAGCTTCGACAATCCCACTGATACATTGTTGCCTACACAAATTATGGAAAGGGAGGGCTACCTTCTTCTCGACTATCACAGACCAACTTTTCCAAAGGAAGGTTCCAGCTACGTACAGTTGCTTTCTGATGGAAATCTTGTGCTCATACCATAAACTTGCCCACGGATAATTCTAATGATGCTTAATATACAAGTCTGAATTCCGCTGGTGCTAATGATACATGGAGTCTCGGTAATTAATTGGTCTTCAACGAGTCAGGCTACATTTACATTCGGGGAGATAACAATCAAACATTTCCTCTAGAATAGGGGATAAAGCTAGACTCAAATGCAGAATTCTATTATAGAACCACTCTCAACTTTGATGGAGTTCTCACCCAATATTTTCACCCCAAGATATCCAAATCCAATTGTAGCTGGACTCCATCTGGTCTGTGCCTGAGAATATTTGTGTTACCGATCCTCTAGTGACAGGTGGTGGTACTTGTGTGTGTATGATAGTATCTGCACCCTTGGATCAGATCAAAGGCCAGTGTGTACATGTCGTAAGGGATACTCCTTACTCAATCCAAATGAAAGTATGGCGGCTGCAAACCAGACTTCAAACGAGCCTGTAAAGAAGACAAACTCAGTCTTGAGAAAGATATTTATTCTTTTGAAGTGGTAGCAAATACAGATTAGCCAAATTCAGACTACGAGTCCCTAATACCTTATACTGAGGATCAATGCAAAAAGTCTTGCATGGAAGATTGTATGTGTGCTGCTGCCATTTTCGGATTTGGTAATAGCTGTTGGAAGAAGAGGCAACCTCTCTCAAATGGGAGAGTGGTCAGCCGCCATCCTAACTTGAAGGCTTATACCAAAATCAGAAGGAATAATTCCATCACATTTCCGGATCAAACAAAGAAGAATCAGGAAAATTTGATCCTCATGGGGTTAGTGATTCTCGGTGGCTCTGTGTTTGTTAACATCATATTAATTGCTGCAACTTTTCTGGCGTTTTTCCTGATTTACCAAAAAACACTCAAAAGAACCATTAGAAATTGTAGCTCTGTGGACAAATTTCTAATGTTTTACTTACAAAGAACTTGTACTGGCTACAAATGGGTTGAAGGAAGAATTGGGAAGGGGAGCTTTTGGGGTTGTTTACAAAGGAGCAATACAAATGGGCTCTAGTGTCCCTGTGGCAGTCAAAAAGTTACATGGTTCTTTTCAAGATTATGAGAGACAGTTCAAGAATGAAGCAAATGTGATTGGTCAAACACATCACAAAATCTGGTTCGACTGCTTGGAGTATATAATGAGAGGCCACAATGATTACTGGTATATGAGTTCCTGAGCAACATTGGCAAGTTTTCTTTTAGCAGACTCAAAACCTAGTTGGAATCAAAAGAATCAATATTGCTGTCGGGATTGTCAGAGGATTGTTGTATTTACATGAAGAGTGCCAATGCTAGATTGACCTGTACTACTAAAAGGATAGGCGCAAGGTGGAACAAGCACTTCAATAACACCCTCAAGCACTTCAATAACACCCTCAAGCATTTGTGTAATTCTCCTCATTGTAGATCTAAGAGTTGGATCTTCTTGAACACACCAAATGGCAATCATCACAAACCTCTTCAGCTTCTCTCTGTCAGCCAAGTCCTCCACATCATATTCAACCAGAGAATCTAATGCTCCATTCATATAGCAGTCATAAGCCCAATCATTCAAAATTGGTTTATCATCCTCATCTGTCTCTATATCAACACTTCTTCGGCAGCAAATTATCTCAAGTAGCATGACACCATAGCTATAAACATCCACTTTGACAGTGATGCGAATTTTCCCAACACATTTGGGTGCAACATTCCCTTTTGGAGCAATACAAATGGGCTCTATTGTCCCTGTGGCAATCAAAAAGTTACATAGTTCTTTTCAAGATTATGAGAGAGAATTCAAGAATGAAGCAAATGTGATTGATCAAACACATCACAAAAATTTGGTTCAACTGCTTGGAATATGTGTTGAGAGGCCACACTATTACTGGTATGAGTTCTTGAGCAATGGGACATTGGCAAGTCTTCTTTTTGCAGACTCAAAACCTAGTTGGAATAAAAAAATCAATATTGTTGTTGGGGTTGAGAGAGGAATGTTGAGCAAAACTCATACTAACATCAGAGGAACAAAAGGTTATGTTGCACCCGAATGGGTTAGGAACATGCACATCACTATCAAAGTGGATGTTTATAGCTATGGTGTCATGCCACTTGAGATAATTTGTTGCCGAAGAAGTGTTGATATGGACACAGGAGGATGATAAACCCATTTTGACTAACTGGGCTTATGACTGCTATTTGAATGGTGCATTAGATTCTCTGGTTGCTCAGATGCTTGATGGTGTTGTTGAAGTGCTTGTTCCACCTTGCCTGTATCCTTTTAGTAGCACAGGTCAATCTAGCATCTTATCACTACATACCGAAAGATTTAAAATTACTACCACTTAGTCTTTGCGCTCTTTTGCAATATGCCATAAGAAATTTTGTAGTAGTATGCTTATTTTTGTCTATTTGTGTAGTGGTCTTTGGTATATTGGTTCCTGTATTCCAGGGTGGACGACTGCTTTAAAGATAGATGTTGTTGTTGAAGATAAATTTTCATAGTTTTTCAGATGTGAAGAAATTTGTTAATAAGATAAATGACTCTGGTTTCTATGAAATATATTCCTTATCCATCTAAGAATAGCTATTGAAGTCTTATAAACAGATGAACAGATGATACCACATAAGGTTTTGCCCAAATTCTCTCCCACACGGGGAGAGACCTAAAATTAGTTTGTGAGAAGCTCTGCTCTTGGTGGTGCAATAATTTGTTATTTGGTTTAGCTAGTGTAGCTTTGTCACAGGTTTCGAGGACTGTAGCTTGGTATTTTGTGTGCTTTTGGTTTGTTTGTTTTAGTCAGAGATAGATCTCTTTGAGAGTATTGTGCAATATAGAGAAAAATTTCTCTTGGTACTTTGTGCAGCCCCTATTCTTTGTATTGCTGAGGAGGAGCTATCTAGGTGTATATGAGTTTAGGATTTTGTGAGTGTCTCTACACTCTACACTGTCTTTGTATCCTCTCAATTTATTAGTGAAATTTTCTTCGCGTTGTCGCTATGGATGTAGGCTAATGACAAATAACGTAAATCCTTAGCGTCCTTTATATGCATTTATGTCTATTTTTCTTTTGATTTCTTCATTTTTATTATTTGTTTTTGAGATCTTTCCAAATCTCCATATTTTCACAATCAATTTTTGCTATTTCATAGCTGCCGCTTTTACAACAAAAGATACCTGAAAACAATTATAGTTTGATAATTGGCCGAATCAATTGCATCTAAAATAATTTTGTGGTCACTTTGTATCTAAAATAACTTGATGTTAGAGGGCTATGCTATTTGCAATGCAGACTTGTTATTTCTCAATTTTTCCACAATAGGATTTGGAAAAATTAGGTACTAATGAAGAGTTCAACTAATAGTTAGTTCGACGAGTGATAAACATAAATGGAAATAACTCTTAACACACACGTGTTTTAAACAAAACTTGTGACTTCAAGTTACGATTTCAAATTAAAATGCGCTTGTGTACATTTGTGTGTGAAATAAACACACCCCTTACATAAATGTTGCATTGCTTTACAATATATATTTTTTTTCCCTTACAGTAGTTTACACAAGGTCTAATAGTTAGGATCTAGAGACCTAGCTTGGCTGGTTCGCTGCAAATGTGATCGTCTTGTCATTTTTGCCAACGTTATTATCAAATCAAAGGAAAAAATCAAAAGTGGGCCTGGTGCCCAATAGACCTATCTATATAATATTTTAAAGATGAAGTATATCCACAATAACATAGTATTTTGGTTCATTCAGACCATTTCAATTATAAAATCTATTTGTAAATAACTAAATGAGTTAATTTAAATTATTTTGTCCAAATCTATTAGTACATAAAGTCACTTAAGCATTTTTTAAATTAATATTAATCAACAATAAGATCTTTTAAATAGTGCATCTTATTAATGTTTTTCCTTTAAATTTTTAATTGTCAAAAGAAGATTTAAATGATATTGGTTAGTTTTACATCAATAATATAATATAAAAAATTCTGAATTATTTTTTAGTGATACTATAGCTAGTACAAATTTTACTACATAAAAGTTTTACAAATCTATATAACATAAAAAAGGTAAAGCATAATATTTATTATTGCTACGCTTCTATTAAGGCACTTTAGCATAGCAATTAGGTTCACTTTAATCCAATTTGGTCTAATTCAATCCATTTGGTCCATTTCAATCCACTTCAGTCCATTTTGGACCAATTCAGCATTATTTTTCTTCTTAATTTTTGGGTTGAAAATTATGAAATGTTATTTTATTTGGGTCAGATTCTTTAGCTTTGGGCAAAAAAATACAAACAAAATCATCATTAAAAATTAAAGATGATGAACCAAAAAAAAATATGACAAATATTTAAAAGATTACCTTAAAAATTCAAGTTTTAATAATATAGACATTATACTTATATTTGGAAAAAACAAATGCTATAATTATGAACTTATATAATTGTGGGGGGCAAAGACGTCAGAACCCCACGTGGGCCTTGGGCTTGGTCCGAGAGCTCAGACTCCGCCAGTGGACCGTAAGTCAAGAGTAGGGCCCCCTAAAACGGGGGCCCAGGAGCACGTCGGCCAATTGGGAAAGGATCTGAGGAGAGGGCACCCTCGGACAACGGCATCAAGAACCGAGGAGCGCGGCATGGCTCCCAAGGAAGAGCTCTCGGAGCCCAGTAAGTCATACAGAGTTTCGACAGGACGCCGAGGAGGGGGACAAGTGGGACGTGCTCTGTATAAAGCTGCTGCCACCACATTAAAGGCCTCTCACCTACCCGCCAAGCCGCATTAATAGGGAGGTGACTTCTGAGGGGACGGCAGTCAGCTTTATAGCCATTGGGGAGCATTTTCAGGGAAAAGACGAATGGGAAAGGGATGGAATTTAATGGCTCTATGAATGGGAACCAAGAATGGGAGTATAAAAAAGAAAAGGGGGAACCACTGGGGGGGGGGATCCGGATTCTTTCCTAAAAAGAAGACTTTCTCTCCTCCCAGATAACAGAAGGGAAGCCAGGACAGAAGCTCCTCGGTCCACGTCCGAGGAAAGTAAAAGTCACTCCATCAGCTCGTCACACGTCAGTAGTGAACTTAGTCTTTACGCCATTGCTTTCTAGAGCCCTAGGAAGTCTAGGCTTTGAGTCCACTCTCTACAAATTCTATTATGTAGGCCACTTGGGCCGGCCCGGTCACGCGTATGGGCTTAAGGCTTATTTTGTGACCTTACAATTGGCGCCGTCTGTGGGAAGCCTTGACTAAAGAGACAGAAAGTATCATGGAAGGTTCAGGTTCATGTCGTGCAAAATCCATGGGGTCCCAGCGTGAGGCCCACTTTTCGCGGTTAAAGTGGGAGAGAGACCGCGAGGCCAGCGTGTATACAGAACATACACGCGGGAGGAGCCACGCACGGGATGGAAGTAGAGCCTCCCGCGAAAAAAGCGTTGAGACCCTGCAAAGGGAGATTGACCATCTGAGAAAGAAGCTGCGTTGGGAGAAGCGAAGGCGCACGCCCTCTCCTTCAAACCAGTCCTCAGCGAATACCAGCAGTAGCGTCGACAGTTCCAAGGCAAGGACCCCCCTAGCGAGTCCTCTTCTTAGGAGGACGAACACCGTCGCCACCCTAAGGGCAAGAGGACCTCCTCCAGGAGCTTGGCCAACAACACCTTGAGTAAGGCGCTCCATCAGATTTCCAAGTCACCCTTCACTCGGAGGATTGAGAAGGGGAAGCTTCCGAGGCGATTCACCCAACTGACCTTCACCATCTACAATGGAAGGACGGACCCAGTAGAGCGTGTGAGCCATTTTAGTCAGAGGATGGCAGTGCACTCAAAGAATGAGAACCTGATGTGCAAGGTCTTCCCCTTTAGCCTGGGAATTGTCGCGATGAGGTGGTTCAATGGCCTGAAGGCGGGCTCTGTCGATTCCTTCATGGAGCTCACCAGGGCATTCGGCTCACAGTTTATCACCTGCAGCAGGGTCCCTCGGCCTCTAGATTCAGTATTGTCCATGGCCGTGAGAGAAGGAGAGACCCTCAGGGCATATACCGACAGGTATTGGGAGATGTACAATGAGATCGATGGGGACTTCGACGAAGTCGCCATAAGTACCTTCAAGGTTGGCCTTCCGAACGAGCATGACCTGAGAAAGTCACTGACCAAAAAGCCTGTCAAGAGCGTGCGTCGGCTCATGGACCGCATCGACGAGTACACGCGGGTTGAGGAGGATCAATTACAAGTAAAATCAAGGGTGAAGGTTATCCCTCACGAGAGGAGGGATTTCAGGTCAAACCGATACAGCAACAGTAGGCTGAGGAGAGAGTTCGTCAGGTAACCTCGTCCGACACCTACGCAAGTGGTCGACGTCTTGTTCCGCAAACCCATACAGCAAGTGTTTGATAAAATCCGTCACAAGCCCTACTTCAGGTGGCCTAGTAAAATGATAGGCGATCCCGCAAAGCGTAACCAAAACCTCCACTGCCAGTACCATCAAGAGAATGGCCACACGATAGAGAATTGCAGGAACTTACGGAATTACCTAGAACAGTTAACGAAGGAGGGAAAGTTGAGACAGTTCATGTACTAGCATGGGGGGCAGAGAGAGCACCTGGGGCCGGCAAACCAGGGCCATCATGCCCCGAGGCCTCCTCTGGGAACCATCAATGTCATTCTTGCTGCTCCTGAGAGGACCGGCTCTTACCCTTCCAGGGTGATGTCTGTGGCACGAGCCCATATCGAAGGCTCTAGCTCTGAGCTGAAGAAGATTAAGGGCACTGAGCCGCCCACTCTGGCCTTCTCGGACGCGGACAAGGAAGGGACCATCCAACCACATGATGACACCCTAATCATAATGTTGAGAATTGGAGGTTACGATGTAAAGAGGGTGATGGTGGACCAAGGAAGTGGCGCAGACATCATGTACCCCGATCTATTCAAAGGTTTGAACCTGAGAGAAGAGGACCTGTCGGCCTATGACTCACCACTAATAAGCTTCGAGGGGAAGGCAGTCGTCCCGAGGGGACAGATTAGGTTTCCTGTGCAATCAGGACCAGCGGTGGTTGAGGTGGATTTCATCGTGGTTGACGCTTACTCTCCTTACACAGCCATTGTGGGAAGACCCTAGCTGCACGCCCTAGGAGCTGTCTCCTCCACTCTCCACGCCAAGGTGAAGTTCCCTTTCGGCAGCCAGGTCGAAGAGATCCTCGAGAGTCAGTCTGCGGCGAGGCAGTGCCTGACAGCCGCAATTCTACGCAGGCTGGATCCCGAATCCTCGGCTTCGGCTGCACCGACCCCATAGCAATTAACCTCTTTTGCCACAACTGGAGAGACCGTGGCAGAAGAACCCATGTGTGACGGGCTAGATAGGGTTCTCGTAGGTAGTGACCCAGAAAGGTTCTTCCAGATAGGGGCTCAACTGTAGATCGAAGAAAGGGAAGAGTTGGTCACGTTCTTGAGGGTGAACCTTGACGTGTTTGCATGGGACGCGTATGAGGTGCCTGGGATTGACCCGAATTTCATATGCCACCACTTGAACGTCAGCCCGGCTGCTGCGCTGAAGAGGCAACCCCCTCGGTGCTCTTCCAAGGAGCATTCCGATGCTGTTAAGGAGGAAGTCATTAAACTTAAGAGAGCTAGGGCTATCAAGGAAGTGTTCTATCCCAAATGGTTAGGGCACACAGTCGTGGTGAAGAAGAAAAGTGGGAAGTAGAGGGTATGCGTGGATTTCACAGATCTGGAAAAAGCCTGTCCCAAGGACCCTTTCCCAATGCCTCACATAGATCAATTGGTAGACGCGACGGTCAGCCACCTCGTATGAGTTTTCTGGACGCCTTTCAGGGGTACCACCAGATACCTTTGGCTTTGGAAGACCAGGAGAAAATAGCTTTCGTTACCCCTACCGGCAACTACCATTACAAGGTGATGCCCTTCGGCTTAAAAAACGCAGGGGCTATCTATCAGAGGATGATGACTCGGATGTTCGAGGCGCAATTAGGGAAAACTGTTGAAGTATACGTGGATGACATGGTTGTGAAGAGCTAGGCCATATCGGAGCATGTGGCCGACCTGAACAACTCATTCCAGACTTGGTGGGAGCACATGTTATGTTTGAACGCCTCCAAATGCTCCTTTGGTGTAGGGTCTGGCAAATTTCTGGGCTATAAGCTTACTCATAGAGGTATTGAGGCCAACCCCGAACAGATCACCGCAATCTATAACCTGCAACCTCCTCGGAACCCGAAGAAGGTCCAGAGGCTGGCCGGGATGATGGCTGCCCTCAATAGGTTCATTTCCCGTTCTGCGGACAGGTGCCGACCCTTCTTCC
The DNA here is from genome assembly GCA_032878915.1 of Castanopsis chinensis. Classification (NCBI taxonomy): domain Eukaryota; kingdom Viridiplantae; phylum Streptophyta; class Magnoliopsida; order Fagales; family Fagaceae; genus Castanopsis; species Castanopsis chinensis. Next base: position 16,021,460 of record JAVQMG010000125.1, on the reverse strand, counting down.
AACTGTTAAACAAATGGAAGGGATTCGAATGGACCGAGGAATGCTCCTTGGCCTTCCAGCAGCTGAAGGAATACCTCTCTCGGCCACCCATTATGTCCCGCCCTAATCTAGACGAAGTGTTGTTTGCATACCTAACTGTGGCTGCCCACACCGTCAGCTTGGTTCTGATATGGGACGACAACGATATACAGAGACCGGTCTATTATGTGAGCAAGTCTCTATAGGGGGCCAAGATCCGGTACCTACCGTTGCAAAAGGCGATTCTGGCCGTGGTGCACGCGACGCGCCGGCTGCCGCACTATTTTCAATCTCATACGGTCGTCGTGCTAACCCAACTCCCGCTTAAGTCTGTGCTCCAGAGTGTTGACTACTCCAGCAGAATTGCTGAATGGGGAACTGTCTTGGGAGCCTTCGACATCAAGTACTTACCTCGTACATCTGTGAAGGGGCAAGTCCTGGCCGACTTGGTGGCGGAGTTCTCGGAGCCTTCCCTAGGGGAAAACATGGAGGGATGGGGCACGGATGGAAAACCAATTAGCGTAGTCTAGTGCGAAAAACCCCCGGTGTGGAAGCTTTTCGTGGACGGGGCCTCCAACCAGAGGGGTTCAGGCGTAGGGATAGTTTTGACGTCCCCGGAGGAAATCGTCATAGAAAAATCTTTGAGGCTAGCGTTCTCGGCTACCAATAACGAAGCCGAGTACGAGGCCCTGCTAGTAGGAATGGACATGGTTCGAAAGATGGGGGGAAGAGCGGTGCTCGCATTCTCAGACTCACAGCTAGTGGTCGGCCAGGTGGAAGGGAAATTGGAAGCTAGGGAACCGAGAATGCGAGAGTATTTATCCCGCGTCAAGCACTCGCAGGCCAAATTCGAATCTTTTGCACTATCGCATGTCTCTAGGAGCGGAAACACCCACGCCGACTCGCTAGCCACACTCGCAACCTCCTCAGCCCAGGGCCTTCCTCGGGTCATTCTCATTGAGGACCTGTTTAGGCCAACTGGCCCAGATTGTCATGCCATCCGGGTCTAACAAGTCAGAGCAGAACCCAGTTGGATGGACCCTATAGTGTCTTTCCTTAAACACAACACCCTGCCGAAGGAGAAGTCTGAGTCCGACAAGATCTGTAGGAAGGCTTCACGGTTTTGGCTATCCGAGGACGAGAAGTTCTATAAACGCTTCTTTTCGGGGCCCTACCTACTGTGTGTGCATTCGGAAGGAACAGAGCAGCTTTTGGAGGAGTTGCATAAAGGGATATGTGGTAGCCACACGGGCAGAAGGTCACTAGCTCATAGGGATCTCACACAGGGGTACTGGTGGCCGAACATACAGAAAGAGGGGCAGGAGTACACGAGAAAGTGCGATCAATGTTAGAGATTCGCTCCCAACATTCACCAGCTTGGTGGCGTCCTTAATCCATTGGTCAGCCCTTGGCCATTTGCGTAGTGGGTCTTGGACATAGTGGGACCGTTTCCGAAGGCAGCAGGCAACAAGAGATGGCTGCTCGTCAGGACAGACTATTTTACCAAATGGGTAGAAGCCGAGCCACTCTCGAATATCCGAGATGTGGACGTGAAGAGATTCGTCTAGAAGAACATCATCACCAGTTTGGGATCCCACGTACTCTCATTTTGGACAATAGACTGCAGTTCGACAGCAAAGCCTTCAGAAAGTATTGTGGAGACTTCGGCATCACAAACAGATACTCCACCCCAACCTACCCATAGAGGAACGGCCAAGCTGAAGCAATCAACAAGTCGATAGTCAATGGGCTCAAGAAAAGACTAGACGATGCGAAGGGCAGATGAGTGGATGAGGTACCACACGTGTTGTGGACTTACCGAACCACGCCGCGAAAGTCCACAGAGGAGACACCTTTTGCGATGGCGTATGGCGCCGAGGCTGTGATTCCTGTAGAGATGGGATTCCCGATGATGAGGGCGTAGTCTTTCACCTTAGACGCTAATGACAACATGCTGCTAAAGGGGTTGGACTTGGTGGAAGAAAGGCGGGAAAACGCTATGGTCTGACTAGCTTGCTACCAGCAGAAGCTCAAGCGAGGGTACGACTCTCGCGTACGATCCAGGCCCCTCGCTCCAAGAGACCTAGTCTTGAAAAAAGTTGTCAGAACTGCTAAGGACCCATCGTGGGAAAAATTGGGACGAAACTGGGAGGGGCCCTACCGTATAACCTTAGTGGCCGACGTAGGGTCATATTATCTCGCCGACTTGGAAGACAAACTTGTAAAACGACCCTGGAATGTAAACAACCTCTGAAGGTACTACTATTAATAAAAGGCATACACGCCAAACATTTGGACATTATTGTGTCATGCTAATTGTTAATATATCAATCTCTATCGCCAAACTATGCGTAAGTGTTAATGTCAACCTCGACTATGCTAGGTCCTCGAACCTTCTGCCTTGGAAAAATTTAACATGCAATTTATTTTTCCTTAAGTGTTAATGTCAACCTCGGCTATGCCAAGCCCTTGGACCTTCTGCCTTGGGAAAATTTAACATGCAATTTATTTTTCCTTAAGTGTTAATGTCAACCTTGGCTATGCCAGGTCCTCGGACCTTCTGCCCTGGGAAAATTTAACATGCAATTTATTTTTCCTTAAGTGTTAATGTCAACCTCGGCTATGCCAGGTCCTAGGACCTTCTGCCTTGGAAAAATTTAACATGTAATTTATCTTTCCTTAAGTGTTAATGTCAACCTCGGCTATGCCAAGTCCTCGGACCTTCTGCCTTGGGAAAATTTAACATGCAATTTATCTTTCCTTAAGTGTTAATGTCAACCTCGGCTATGCTAGGTCCTCGAACCTTCTGCCTTGGAAAAATTTAACATGCAATTTATCTTTCCTTAAGTGTTAATGTCAACCTCGGCTATGCCAGGTCCTCGGACCTTCTGCCTTGGGAAAATTTAACATGCAATTTATCTTTCCTTAAGTGTTAATGTTAACCTCGGCTATGCTAGGTCCTTGGACATTCTGCCTTAGGAAAATTTAACATGCAATTTATTTTTCCTTAAGTGTTAATGTCAACCTCGGCTATGCCAGGCCCTCGGACCTTCTGCCTTGGGAAAATTTAACATGCAATTTATTTTCCTAAGTGCTAATGCCGACCTAGGCCATGCCATGTCCCTGGACCTCCTGCCATGGGAAAAATTAAACATGCACTTCATTCAAATTACGTGTTCACTTTTAGTCAGCGTCAGCGTACAATTTAGCTAAGTGTTGACGTGTACCGCGCGCGTAATTGTTCATTTATTAACCCCAACATGCAATAAGGCAAATCACACAGCGGTAAATATGACTAATGGTAAACTAGAAACAAAAATTACACCGAAGCACGGAAATACATTAAAAATGTTTACATCAAAACTGGAAACAAAAAATTACAAGGTAATTAACTGATGATAAACTCCCTAAGGGAGAAAACTAAGCAAGGAAGCGGCCTATCCCTTTATCTTCAGTGGAGGGTCCTTTCCCAGCTTCGCCGAAGGCACTTTGGTCTAGCCCTCCACTTCAACGCCTTCCGCCCCAACCTCAAGTGAAACTTGGACCTGCTTTCCCTTGTCTTTTGCTGGGGGTGGAAGTGCAGTCTGGCCGGCTGGCTCATTGGATCTCTCCTCAGCCACTTTTTCGACGGCAGCGGCCTTATTGGCAGCGAGGACTTACTCCAAGAAGGGGGGGAGGCAGTGTAGGGGCCGCGGTCTCAGGGGCAATCGAAGTGGGCAGAGCTTCTTCGACGATTCTAATATCCTCAGGATACTAGACCTTCTCGGCTCCCCTCCACTCAGAGTTGGCAGGAACTCCTGCTACGTTGAGGGCCTCCGCCCAAACCTGCTGGCAGTACTCCTTGCACAACTCCGTGAACTCCTCGGTCAGGCGGCCTTAGTGGCGGCCTCCACGGTTTCCCTAATGGTGTGAGCCGCTTCCTTGGCCTGGGCCTAGGCAAGCTCCCTTTTTAAGTTAGAGATCTCCTGCCCTGCCTTGGACAGTGCCTTGTCCCTTTGGTGCAAGAGCTTGCGTTGGGTCTCCACCTGTGCCGACACCGTCTTTAAGCCCGCATCCAGGCTCTTCCTCTCTGTTTGCTCCAAGGCCAGTTTGGCAGCCAAATCAGCCTTCTTCGCCTCGGCGTGGCCCAACTCCTGCTCAACCTCTGCCTTGGCCGACTGCTCGGCACCAACCTGGTTTTGGTAGTGCTCCACCAGCGCATCAGCAGCAAAGGCCTCCTAGATAGCCTGCGGGGGAAAGTTCCAACAGAAACATAGTAAACGAAAGTTAGCATACACGAAGACTAAAATGACAACAGCAAACTAAAGGTGTAGCGCGTACCAGGCCCAGGTTCCTCTTGAGGGAAAGAAAGAGGCGCAGCTAGCCCATCCTCCCTAGGTCCTCCATGTCCCTGGGTAAGAGAAAGGGCTGCTCCATGGCATTGGCTAGGTGAGAGGCATGACCTCTCTAAAAATCCCAGATGCTCGCCTGGAGAGATACCATAGCCCCATCCACCTCCAGAGCGGGGGACCAGCTAGACTCCCCTTGGCGGATCTCGGCTTGTCTGTGGATCTCCCCGCTCTCGACTGATGAGGCTCTCCCCCCACCCTTAGCAACTTGCTGTTGTTGCTACTGCAGTTGCCTCTGATGTTTTTGCTTCTTCTCCCTCTCTCTGTCCGCCTCCTCATTCTCGTTCCTCCTCTTCTTTGGGACAATGAGGGTAGGAGGAAGTGGGTCGGATGGAGGTGGAGGGGGAGGCGGGGGCAATTTTGGCTGGGATCCGGAGGTGTCCGCTTTGGAAACTTGGGCGCCCCTCTTCTTAGCAAAGAGTGTCCTCGAGCTCGTCATGTCGTCGTCGTCCTCTGAGCTGTCTTCTGGTTGGGTGATCACTAGGCCTCTGATACTGGAGTTCTTGTCTAAAGTGCCCTCCTCTTCGTCCGAGATATCGACCACGTGGACCCCCAATGGTCTCTCGGCCCCCTCTAGACGGAACTGGTCGATTTCTTCATCAAGGGATAAGGGGGAAGTCACAGACTCTTCTCGGACAATCTGGTCCTCTTGTTGTACCGCCAAAGGGACAGCTTCGACGGCCCGACCGTACAGGATGATGGATGGCTCGTCTGGTATGGCTCGTGGGGCGAGGAATTCGGGATAGCGAACGTTTATCCTCACGCGTCGGCAATCACCCACAAGGATGGTGTCCTCAACCTCACCAAAAACCTTTGATATGGGATCGTACCCCAATATGAAATGGGCGGCCCTCACCTGCAGATCTCCAATTACAAAGACCTCGGATCTCAGAATCTTGTTAAGGTCCGAGATGTTGATGTCGCCCAAGCGAGGAGAAGTATGTCGTTTGTCTGCAAGGAAGACAACAAATGAGCCAAACATGGTTAGATACTAATGGCGAATCCAGTAAAGAAAAGCAGCGAATGGCAACACATCTACCATGGGGAGCATAATGGGGCGAAAACAAAAAAGAAAGAGGGGTAAGAACCAAAAACTCCTAAGTCCTAGGAAATCACACCTGGTTGCCCCTCGCTCACTGGGCAATGGGGACCGTCATACCACCGTTCGGTGGCGATAAGGTAGTCATCCTTCATGCCCTTATTAGACTTCATGCCCTTATTAGACTTGGGCAGACAAGAGATGAGCCTAACGATGTTAGACCTCGACTTAAGGTAATAGCCGCCGTCTCTCAACTGGTGACACTCGTACATGTACACGACTTCTTGCCATGTAAGACGCAGACCCATCTGCTCGTTCAGGGCATCAACGCAACCTAATATCCTAAACATGTTGGGGGTACACTGATCTGGACACAACCTATGGTTACAGAGGTACTAGCTGGTCACGTCCTTTATGGGGAGAGTCATCCCATCCTCCAGGAAGGCGATTAAAGGGATAACTACTTGACCCTCTTGCCTAGAATCCGCTACGGCCTCTGAAGGGCAGTATTTCAAGACCACAACCGGAGGAATGTAGTATTTGGACTGAAATCCCTGCATGCCAGAAGCCATATCAACTAGACACTTAAATCTACCCATTGGGTTGAAAATCAAGGTAAAAAGTTACTGCAAAAAGGAGGGGAGATTGATAACCGAGGAGAAAAAGGTTCGAGGATAGGAGAAACTTACAGGAGGAAGGTGTGCGAAATTGTGAGAACTTCTTGAGAGAGAGTGAGATTGAAAGCTCCGGAGTATATTTGATCTTTGGTAGAGATGAAGGAAATCGCGGTTACCAAGGCGCTTTGAATGATTGAAAGTCCGGCGGTTCGACATAACGCCACATGGGCCTTGGGCTTGGTCCGAGAGCTCAGACTCCACCAGTGGGCCGTAAGTCAAGAGTAAGGCCTCCTAAAATGGGGGCCTAGGAGCGCATCGACCAGTTGGGAAAGGATCTGAGGAGAGGGCACCCTCGGAGAATGGCATCAAGAACCGAGGAGCGCGGCATGACGCCCAAGGAAGAGCTCCCAGAGCCCAGTAAGTCATACAGAGTTTCGACGGGACGCCGAGGAGGGGGACAAGTGGGACGTGCTCTGCATAAAGCTGCTGTCACAGCATTAAAGGCCTTTCACCTACCCACCTGGCCGCATTAATGGGAAGGTGACTTCTGAGGGGACGGCAGTCAGCTTTATAGCCATTGGGGAGCGTTTTCAGGGAAAAGATGGATGGGAAGGGGATGGAATTTGATGGCTTTATGAATGGGAACCAGGAATGGGAGTATAAAAAAGAAAAGGGGGAACCACTGGGGGGGGGGATCCGGATTCTTTCCTAAAAAGAAGACTCTTTCTCCTCCTAAATAACAGAAGGGAAGCCAGGACAGAAGCTCCTCGACCCACGTCCGAGGAAAATAAAAGTCACTCCATCAGCTCGTCACACGTCAGTAGTGAACTTAGTCTTTACGCCATTGCTTTCTAGAGCCCCAGGAAGTCTAGGTTTTGAGTCTACTCTCTACAAATTCTATTGTGTAGGCCACTTGGGCTGGCCCGGTCACGCGTGTGGGCTTAAGGCTTATTTTGTGACCTTACAATAATAATTTAAAATTAATGTAACATGTTACATGTGTTCCAAGGAATATGGTGTACATTTTTACTTAATATTCTCAGATACATTCAAATTAGGCAATTGATTATAGTATTTTTTTTTTTAAAATCATTTCAATAACATTTTCTCCTTTTAATAAAAAAATTATAATTTTGTAATTTAAATATTTTTATTAAATTACATTTTCATATATATATATATATATATATTTTGTTGTTGTTGTTTTTTAATGCAAAATATATTATATGCTCCACACTTCCATTACATAAAACTTATTAAAATAGAAAATATTTTTAAATTACACATGTACTATTTATCCTACAAATTTTTTACATTATATTCTTACAAAATAATTATATTACATTTCCCCCTGTATGGATTTGCAACTAATATACATTAACAATTCTGACCAAACATGCCACTTGGACAATAGCCAAATTAGAAACAACGTTGTTAATAGGCTAAATATTCCTCCACACTTGTTCACATTTACTATTTCACACAAATTTCCATAATCGATATGAGAATATCCACATTTTTACGCATAAAGGTAGTTAGGAAAATAGAAACTAGAAACGATGGAGGTGTGAGAAACTGAGAATCAAAATCCTTGAAAATATGTCATTTTCACTGTAAAAATGAATTTCCCTTTCTGCCGACCAATTCTTCATTTGAGAAAGTCACCAACCAATTATCTAGATGATATTTTTGAAGGACACGGCTTTGGTCCACAACGACCGTCAAGGAGATTAGCCAATAGCCCAATACACATTGGGCTACCAGCAAGGAATGACCATGTGTGACCAGCCTTTGCCTCTAATTCTCAAGTTTGGAATCTCCTATCAAGGAAAAATAAATAAAAATCCACCAGAATGAAGGTATTCTCTTGTCAGTTGATTAATTTTTCTTTGCCATTTTTTCATTCTAACCATAGTTTTTTCTTCTTGCCCATATTCCATAGATAGAATACTTGCAATAACATGGCTAAAATACAAAAAACTATGATTTTTTTTTTAAACCCTTTGACTGTATATATTTTTTTTCTCAAAAAAAAAAAATATATATATATATATATATATATTGGATAGGAATTTTACGCTTTACACTACAAGAAATTTGGTCTTTAGCGATAGCACATAGTCGTCGCTAATGCTTTAAATTTCGTCGCTAATATAATTAGCGACGAAAAATGTCATCGCTAATTTTGGTTAAAGAAAAGTGGTAACAAAAAAGTTTTTTGTGACGATATTAATGTCGTCGCAAATTACAATACTATTAACGACGACAAAGTCGTCGCTAATAGTTACAATTGTTGTCATAAATAACTCGAGACCTCAAGACGAAATGTCATCGCTACTGGCTCATTAATAGTGATGAATTTTTTTGTCGTCGCTATTAGATTATTATTAATGAAGCCATTTTTGTTGTCGCTAATATGTCATTACTAGCGACGACGCTTGCTGTCATCACAGATAATGATATATATAAGTAACCACAAACATGTCATCACTAAAAATTGCATATTAGCGATGATATTGTTTGTCGTCACTAATGATATGATAAAATATTAGTGATGACATTGTCATTGCTAATAATATTTTACATTTTTTATTTTTATATAAAATCTACATTCTGAATTTTACATGGGTACTTGTTGGGAAATAACAAAGCACAATCTTACGCACATAAAAAGTTTTCAATCGCAAATACTCATATAAGCATAACAACTGCTCAATCAATAACTACTAATAAGGGAAAATGATACTCAAGTTCAATATCATATACATAATAAAAGCTCCAATCTATTCACTCAAAGACTAATCAAATAATAACGAATTCCTCATGAAAGATATGCAACCAAGCTGAAGCTTGTTGCAATGAACAAATCACAAAACAAGAGCCAACAAGGAACAAGACAAAGAAGAAAAAGAAAAGAAAAGTAACCACTAAAATTCCATATTCAATTTTCTCTGTATTTCCAAACTAATCTCTATTTAAAAAGTACTCCATAACTCAAATTAAATTAATACTCCTTTTACAATTCACCAATCAGCTACACCCAAAACACACAAAAACTCCAAAATCATTCAAAACCCATGAAACTCTAAGACACAAAGACCCACAATTGAACCATGTAATAGTTGCTGATTTTCAAAGATACCCACAACTTGTTTACCAAAATTAAGATATACTCAGAAGGTAAAATGAAGAGAGATCACCAAAAGTACCTCAATTTAACACAACCAGGAAAGATGTAAACTTTGACACTCCCCAAAGTTGAAGTGTCAAACTTTGAGTTTAGTTTCCTCTTTGATTAAAAATAAAAATAAAAACTTTTTTTCTTTCATAGTGTTTGGTAAACGCTTTGGACTTACAAGTTGAACAAAAGAGTAAGATCGTGCTCTTTTCTGATCAAGTTTGTGCCTTCAAGATGAACCACCACTGGTACTTTCAACATAACCTTCAAAACAAGACCCAACAGAGATTAACTCTTCAGCAAATGGCTTGGAGGCAAATAAAAAATGAGAAAGAAATTTGGATGTGATGTTTAATTTGTAAGTGTAAGAAAATTCGAGGCAACATAGAACTAAATGGTAAGCATCCTAATAAACAAGAATATGTCATGCTTCTTCATGGTTTTATAAGGAAATGGCATCTGATGACACCTTTAGAATTTTAGATTTATACGGAATAATTTACAATAACATTGAATTATAGAAGTAAACACAAAAGAAGGGAAAAGAAAGGGAGACTACTCACAACCTTTGAAGACCAGGAGATCTGAAACCAAAATGTTGGAAGGCTTTGACGCTTCACCAGCCAAATTGTTCAGCTCCACAATAGCAGCAGAAGCTAGTTCTTTCGCTTAAAAAGCCTCTTCAACCAATTTTTGATTCTACACACATAACCCACTATTCTCCTCTGAAAGCTAAACATGTTCTAACTTAAGTTTCTCATTCTTAATCTCCTATCCAAACAAAAAAATACAACAATGAGTTCCAAAAGTGCAAGCACTTGTCAAAATGTACAATGACACAAACAATATGCTTTAATACCAGACAACTGTGTAGTATATTTTGCAGATGACTCAAGAAGTTTCACAGCATGAGTGAGTCAAGCAGCTGGATCTTCTACAAGGATCACATGCTAGCCATTTGTGAATTAAATATTGCCAGATGGATTGCCATGATGTAGAAGACAAGGTGTTATTTGCATGTTATAAATAGGAGTTTTAAATTGGGCCAAAAAAGAGGAACTCATGAGAAGGACAATCAAATCGCTGCCATAATAATCTGACTTTAATAAACCACAATTCTACACATAAAAAATTTTCAATCACAAATACTCTATAAGCATAACAACTACTCAATCAATAACCACTAATAAGGAAAAAAAAATACCCAAGTTCTATATCATATACATAATTTATATTCAAATCTACTCTCTCAAATAATAATAAAATAATGACAAATTCCTCAAGAAGATATTCAACAAGTTTGCAATGAAAAGTATCTCACTTCAACATCATCAGTAGCCCAAGGCATGCGACATTTTAGCCTGAAATAAAAAGAATAAACCAATGTAAAGGTAAACTAAAGTAGATGACAAAAATGTGTACAAAATAGTTTTAAAATCCAAGTAAAACTTTAACAATTTTATTTTTCAAAAAGACCATAGTTGAGAACATATGAAAGCTTTATATATTTAACAAAACTTAACTTGCATCAAAACTCAACTTAATCTGCATCCCCAAGATCTCCAATAGATTCATCATTGCTAGATAAATCTTTTTCCTGATCTGAGCTTGAAACATCGTCATCACTATATGTTTCTTCTTCATTGTTGGAATCTGTATCCCATTCCTCATGAGTCCTTCTCTTTTACCTTTCATTCTTAAGGTGTAAAAGTCCCACACTAGTAATTTACATAATAATGACTAAAAAGTCTTTATAAATCCCTCTGCTCAGATCAAAATGGAAAAGAATCTCAACAAATATTTGGGCTCAAAAGATAATAAATTCAGAAACATATATCTAATTAAAAGTTTTTATTATTTATGAGATGATACAACCATTGATCAAACTCTAATCTGACCACAAAACCAAAAATCACTCTATCTGGTTCTCTGTTCAGAATGGTTTCAAAACAATGTGACAGCCAAAACTCATACCCAATTCTTTGTAACTGCCTCAGTTATGCATGAAAATTTTAAGTTGAGACTACCAACTAAACAATTCAAAAACAAGCAGAGATCATGAGATTTTCCTCAACAAAGACTTATTTTATGTTTTTTCTTTATATTGTCTTTATTAAAAAAAGTAATTTGATATTATTACAAAACTAATGAAGTTTTTATCTTTCTATTTTATTTACTGAATTCATTTTCAGTCTCCAATTGAATAGTGTATGACACTGGAAGAAGGGAAATATCATTGGAAAATTTTGAGTAAGTCAATTATGTTAGTCATTTCACGTCATATAGTATTATAGATACTAAAACAATTGCAATTATAATAGCAACAAGTCTATGAAAGCAAAAGTGTTTCATCCTCTTATCAAGAAAAAAAAGTGTTTTACTACAATTGCTTTTCAGCTTTTGCGACAGACCTCTATGTACTGCAACCGTATTAGCGTATCTTGTCTTCGAGAAAATATTTAGTGATTCTGATGCATGCATCTGACAATTTATTTGTGAGGTCTATCTTCCTAAAGAGGAAGAATGCATGCACTAAAAACACCATACACCATCTCATCTTGACATAGCTCGTAGCTTCTTGCACCGTGAAGCTGACAAAGTAAAGACTTTTATTTTTTTTGCTGAATGACAAAGTAAAGACTTTTGCTTGACCTAGAACAGTACTAGTTTATCTTGTCGTCATAGCTAGGCTATTTAATTCAAGTCCATTTATTATTTTTGCATGAACCTAATTCACTCTGGCAGTCATGGATTTTGTTCTGCCTCACCTTCTTTTCTTACTAATTCTGCAACCAATTTTCTCTATTGCTCAAAGTAATAGTAATGTTACTGTTGGCAACTCTCTCACAGCCAATGACAACAGCACTTCATGACCTTCTGGTGATTTTGCCATGGGATTTCGCCAACTCGACCAGAAAGATCTCTTCCTTCTTTCCATTTGGTTTGCCAAAATACTAGATAAAACCATTGTTTGGTATCCTAGATTAGATAGCCCGGTTCCAAGGGGATCAAAAGTGGTGCTAACTGCTGACAATGGGCTAGTACTCACTGGTCCTCAAGGCGATGAGTTATGGAGATCTATTACAATTATTGGTACTATAGCCTATGGTGTTATGAGCAACACAGGCAACTTTGTTCTTCAAGATAGCAACTTTAATAACTTATGGGAGACCTTCAAATATCCCAGTGATACGTTATTGCCTTCACAGATTGTGGAAAGATTTGGGGTACTTTATTCTCGACAATCAGAGACCAAATATTCCAAAGGGAGGTTTCTGCTAAGGTTGCGTGATGATGGGGATTTAGTGCTCAATACCATAAACTTGCCCACGGATAATCCTAATGATCCTTATTATAAAAGTGGGACTACTGCTACTGTTAGTGATTCTGGTACATCGAGTCCTGGTAAACAACTTGTCTTCAACAATTCAGGCTACATTTGCGTTCTGAGAGAGAACAATCAAACATTTCCTCTAACCAAGGTAAAGCTAGAGTCAACTGCTGATTTCTATTTCAAAGCCACTCTCAACTTTGATGGAGTTTTCACCCAATATTCTCACCCAAAGAGTTCCAATGCTAATGGAAGCTGGACTACGCTCTGGTCTATCCCAAATAATATTTGTCTTGCCAGTTTAGTATCTATAGCTGGTAGTGGCACTTGTGGGTATAACAGTGTCTACACAATTAGATCAGATTCAAGGCCAAAGTGTACATGTCCCAAGGGATTCTCCTCACTCGATCCAAATGACGAGTATGGCAACTGCAAGCCAGAATTCATACAAGACTATGATGAAGATGAGATAAGTCAACAAAGAAGAGATCTTTATTCTTTTTAGGTGCTAATAAATACAGATTGGCTAATGGCAGACTATGCGTTCCTCACGCCTTATGCTGAAGATCAATGCAAAAAATCTTGCATGGAAGATTGTATGTGTGCTGTTGTCATTTTTAGAGGTGCTAGCTATTGGAAGAAGAAGCTACCTCTTTCCAATGGAAGAGTTGATAGTAGGCTTAATGGTGGGAAGGCTTTTATCAAAATCAGAAACAATAATTCCATCCCACATCCGGATCCTCGCATGGGTAGTCCTGAAGCACAAGTAGAGAAGAAGAATTGGAACAATTTGATCCTAATGTGGTCAGTTCTTCTCGGTGGCTTTGTGTTTGTTAACATTATTTTAACTGTTGCAATTTGTTTGGGTATTTTCTTTATTTACCACAAGAAACTCAAAAGACCTATGAGCAATGTTAATTATGTGGAAACAAATATGCGATGTTTTACTTACCAAGAACTTGCAGAAGCAACAGATGGGTTCAAGGAACAATTGGGAATGGGAGCTTTTGGTGTTGTTTACAAAGGAGCAATAGAAATGGGTTCTAGTGTCCCTGTGGCAGTCAAGAAGTTACATAGTTCGTTTCAAGATTATGAGAGAAGGTTCGAGACTGAGGTGAAAGGAATTGGTCAAACACATCACAAATATCTGGTTCGTCTGCTAGGATTTTGTGATGAGGGACTACAACGATTACTAGTATATGAATTCTTGAGCAATGGGACTTTGGCAAGTTTTTTTTTGGAGACTTGAAACCCGCTTTGAAGCAAAGAATCAATATTGCTTCTAGGATTGCAAGAGGTCTCTTGTACTTGCATGATGAGTGCAGCACCCAGATTATCCATTATGATATAAAGCCTCAGAACATACTTCTTGACGAATACTACAATGCTTGAATATCAGAATTTGGATTGGCAAAGCTTTTGATGATGGACCAGAGCCAAACACGTACTGCCATCCGAGGAACAAAAGGGTATGTTGCACCTGAGTGGTTTAGGAGCATGCCAATTTCTACCAAAGTAGATGTTTATAGCTATGGTGTCATGCTACTAGAGATAATTTGTTGCCGAAGAAGCGTAGATGTAGAGACAACTGAGGAGGAAAAAGCAATTTTGACTGATTGGGCTTATGACTGCTATAGGGAAGGAGTATTAGATGCCCTGGTTGAATATGATGTGGAGGTCTTAGATGATAGAGAGAAACTGGAGAGGTATATCATGGTTGCCCTTTGGTGCATTCAAGAAGATCCATCTCTTAGACCTAACATGATGAGGGTAATGTTAGGACATATGTAGTTCAACTTGTTGACATATGTTACTATTTTATGCAATTGGCTTATCCTTTGACAAAACGCACTTTACTTGTAATTGGGTAGATTTAGGATGTGTTTAACGCTTCAAGAAATAGTGTTTCAAGATTGAGTGTTAAAGTCATCAAGTCTGTCCAAGAAACAAGCTGGAAAGTGTAAGTTACTAAAGCTCGACACCTATCTCGACACATGTATCTATCGAGCTTTAAGAAGTTGTTTTAGCCCGAGCCTCGACAGCTTCTCGACAGATCCTCGACACCTCTATCTGTCGAGATTTAAAGAAAATAGATTTTCAGTTCTGTTTTAAGTCCAATCCGTGAATGTGTCTTTGAGACTTCTTTTCTCCTAACCCTAGACATATAAAAGGATTGTTTTAAGGGCCGTCAAACAAGTTGCAAGTTGCACAAGTATTGAGCAATCCTTGTTCATACAATTTGTGATCAAAGACAAAGTTCAAGCCCTAGTTCATCTCTTGTGAAGAAGATTGCTGTGTATTGTGCACCATAGGGTTTTGTAACCAAGCATCTTCTTGATCTTCATCATGTAGATGATTTGAAGAACTTTGCAGCCAACAACTCTCTCTCTAGTTGGTGAATTGAAGTCGCATACTGGGATCCGCGGATTTGGTTAGTCATGTACTTGGGAGCCGTGCATTGAAAGGAGAAAATGTCACTATAGAGCAAGTCCAATTGGGTATTGGGGTAAGGGTTCAACTGTAGGTTGGTAAGGTACTTGGGATTCCTTGCTTGTAATCGCTTGCTGTGATAATAGTGGAGTTTCGGGAGTGGTGACCTTAAATCACCCGGTGGGGTTTTTGCCGTCAGGTTTTCCCCATTCGTAAATAAATCACCGTGTCATTTATTTTCCGCTGCATAACTTAGTTTTGGTGATTTGTTTGTGCTGCCACGTGATTTTGCATGTTAACTTAATTAATTAATAACTTGGCTAATTAATCAATTTAATTTATCACAAGGGGTCAACGCGTTTGTGGCCTGTCAGGTAACACAAATGCTTGATGGTGTTGTTGATGTGCTTGTTCCACCTTGCCCATGTCCATTTAATAGGACAGATTAATCCAGTATTTTGTGACTTCATTTAGAAAGATGTAAAGCAACTATGTCTTAGTCTTTGCTCTCTTTTGTATTATGCCATCCAATCTTTTCTTTGTAGTTAAGTTTGTTTTAGGTTTACTTTGCATCATCCAATCTTTTACATTATGCCATCCAAGTTTAGCTGCAGATTAAAATAGATAGGTTTCCATAGTTTTTCAGATATGAAGAAGTTTTTGATAAACAGATATGAAGAAGTTTGTTAATAAATAAATTGCTACTGATTCCTATGGAAAATTTGTTTATAAGGTATATCAGGGTGTATTAAGTCGATATTTGCTCCTTTGGAAAGTTTTTTGCAACAGGAAAAAGGTAATCAGTGGTGTATTAAACAATTATACATATCAATTTATAAATATACTCCGTATTATACAATTCTTTTATTTACTTTTTTTACTCACCTTAATACATCACTGATTACCTTTTTCTTGCATAACATATCAAGTTAAAAATATACTATACAATTTTTTTGTTTACCTTTTTACTCAATTTTCTAAATAAAACATAAATCCTAAGTTATTCTCATATAATTAGTGTTATGTTTAGGATTATTTGGTTATAAACTTGTTCTTATTTGTGGTTGAGTTATTATAATGCTCAATTTAATAATAATAATAATAATAATTAAAAAAAATTTGTCCAATATAAGGGTTCAACCTGATCCACTTGTCGAGGACGTTTTTGCAACAAGGGCCAAAAATGCGAAAAGGGCCCAAATCTCCCCTTGGGTTCTTTAGAAGTGTTTATTGTGGAGAATCAAACCCAAAATTCTAAATGTATAGTGAAAAAAAGGCTAATGGTGCTTTGACAAGAGAGAATCAAAATGCTAGAAACAAAAATGCAGAAAAAGCAAAAAAACATAATAGGTATGAAACTTCGACCCATAGTCACCAAGAAAAGGAAATTGAAAGAGGTTGTGAGGAAGAGAGGGAAGGTTCCCATGTACCCATATTTCCACCCCTAAGGTTCAAAATTGTGAGAATGTTTCCTGGCTTAGTAGGTTTTTGCTCTAAAGTTTCAATTCTATGGGGAAAACGTGGTTCAACAGGTTTGAAATTTCGACTCGCAGTCATCGAGAAGGGGGAATTGAGAGAGGTTGTGAGGAAGAAATGGAAGGTTTCCCTATACCCATATTTCCACCCCTAAGGTTCAGAATTGTGAGATTGTTGACTGGATGAATGAGTTTTTGCTCTGAAGTTTTAGGTCTCTATGTAGAACGTGGTTGCCTCTATTTTGGACTGATGAGAGAGTTTTATATTGAGTTTGGGGTGTTGCTCTTGACTGGTTTTTGAGTGGTGGAAGAGGCTTTTATCCCCCATGATACTATTTTGGTGTTTTGGCTTGGGTTGCTTTTGTTTAGGGAAGAGTTTTGTATGCTTTTAGCATGATTTTGGAAATAAAGTGGGTTTGCTTTAATTGGTTGCCTTTGGTCAGAAATTTCAGACCATTAGAAGGCTCACCTAAGTGACGGCTAGCATATGGAGTTGGCCAATGGGTGTCAACTATGTTTAAAGGAAAAAAAAAAAAAGTTTGGGCAGAATCTTTGGGCCACAGTCACCTAGAGCATAAAAGCTGTTTGGGGTGGAAATTTTGGATAAAAGACCTCCTCCATGAGCCTGAGGTGCTACCAGTGTCCCTTGCCCACTTGGTAGTGCGCATGGGCTGGGCTCATGCAAAAGGACTGAGAGGAACCGACCCTTACCCTCCAAACTACACTTCCTCAATTTCCCCCAATAAGTCGCACGAGCTTGGGCTATGCTTAAAAGAATAAAATATAATATAATATAATATAATATATGAATTGAGCCCATAAGGAAGTTAGGCTTGGCCGAATCGAGCTTGTAGAAAATGTGTCGCAAAAATGAGTATCAACACCACTTAGGCTGAGTTGGGTTAAGTTAAGTAATGAATTAAGTAGGTTTTTGTTTTTTTTTTTAACTCACCCACAATAGTAAGTTGAGTTGAAAAGACTCATCAACTTAACTCGTACACTCCTAATTGCATTTCAAAACACACCTACAAGTAGCTAATTTAGAGCATCCTTATCAAGATGGCTAAATGGTATAAATGCTAAAATTTAACTCCAAAACACCAAAAAACCAACTCCATCAAATCTTTCAAATCTCAAAAATTTTAAGATACTGCTACAATGAGATTGTATCAGTACAACCTCACTGTAGCACAAATGTTAAACCAAAAAATATATTTTTATTCCAATGTTAACTGTGTGTTCATTTGTTTTTTATTTTTCCCTACGTTCTTCACTCTCCTTTCTCACTTTCCTCTTCTCTCTTTCCTGTAGCTTCTCTGTTTCTCTCAAGGTCACGGTTTGAGCTCCTGCCCTCCACGGTTCGTCAGTTAGGAATATCAAAGCCCAAACGCCTTCAGAGTGTTGCCGCCGATATGGAGGTAGAGCTTGACGGCTGGGTGAGTTGATTTTGTGGGTTGTAAATTTGGGATTTCGAATTGTGATATGTGTGGGTCTGGTTGTGGGTTTGTGGTTTCGGATTGTGATCAGCGTGGGCGCGGGTCTCTGGGTTGTGGGTTTGTGTGTGTGTGTTTTGCTCGCCAGTGTGATGGGTTTGCCGTGGTGGGTTTGTGTGTGTGTGTTTTGCTCGCCGGTGTGATAGGTTTGTCGTGGTGGGTTTGTGTGTGTGTGTGTTTTGCTCGCCAGCGTGATGGGTTTGCTTCTGTCTTTCTTCTTTCTTCTCGTCGATCTGGGTTTTGTGATTGTGATGGTGGTTGATTTGTGATTTGGAAGAGGAAGGTAGTGGCTCGGCCATTTTTTTTTTTTTTTTGGGTGTGGTGGATTTTGGTTGCTACGGTGGAGGTTGATGCTGGTAGTGCTGTGGCGGAGGTGGCTGTGACTTTTGCTATTGGATTTTGTGGTGACTGTTGGTAGTGTGGCGCCAGCAGTGCTATGAGGAAGAGAGAGCCAAAGGAGAGAGAAAAAATAAAAAATTATTGAAAAATAATAAAGAAACAATATTTAAATAAAATGGTAAAAAAAATAGAAGGTTTGATATAGGTTGTATTGTAAAGTAGTGTGTTATAAGTTATAAAATTGAGTTTTGAGAGGATAAATACTAAATTTTTTAGAACTATTGATAAGAATGCTCTTATAAGGACATACTTGCAAACTTCAAATTCATAATTAATATGAAATTTCAATTCAACCCGATGGAAATAACTTAGATGGTCGTAAAGTAATATTTTTCACTTTCACATAATAAAGGTGGACCCTATAATTGAATTGTCATTGCATGTACCAGTACGTGCAAACAAAAAACATCAAATTCTATCCAATTAGTGAACAAGCATGCCACCTGCACAAGGGCCAAACTAGAAACAACGTTAAAAATATGTCACTTTCCATTGCAGTGACAATGTTGTTTACTTTCGGCGGCACTTTCCATTATAAAAATGTTGTCTACTTTTCGTTGCACTGATTTGTCATTTTAGTATACGTCAATAATCAATTGTGAACGTAAAAACGATTAGAATTCTCTGGAAAGATTAAATTTTGAAGATTTCATAATGACCGCCACTTGAAATAGTGGCTTAGCGGTAAGAAAATTTGTGTGACTCATTCTATCTGCGAGTTGGAGTAATGATAATACGTGTCATAAATTAATTAGGAGGTTTAAATGGTGTAAAGTGCTGGAGATAATGACCACACCAAGTAGTTTTTTTTTAATTATAGAAATAAAAAAATCAATTAGATTAGTCTACAAGCAAAGAACTGCCGTGTGCGCACAGCCTTCGCCCCTAATATCAAGTTTGAAATCTCTTGTCAAGAGAAATAGGAAAAAAAAAAAAAAAAAACTCCAACGAAATGAAAGCAGTGTCTTGTCAATTGACTAATTTTCTTTGCCCAATTTTTTTTTATTCAAAACATAGTTTGTTTTCTCTTATTACCAATATATAGAACAATAGTAACATTTACTGACCCAATCAAACCCAAAGACTGTTTCTAGTAAGGAGGAAAGTAACTGTGAATTACAAAGTCATTGCACATAATAAATAGGAGTATTAAAATAGTGTTGTTAACTTTTTGACTAGTTATGTTTATTTTCTATAACAATCGTGAATCCGTCAATAATATATCTGTATTTTTCTACAAAGTGGTCTTACACATGATTTTCAAACTCGGACCGTTCAATGAACCCTAAATGGAAGAGGTTCAAGGTTTTTAAGGTTAGACCGAAGTCGAACCGTGATAGCGTCATAATTAATTTAATAATTATTTAAATATAAATAAATATATTAAATTAGTATAAATAGAAAATTTAACTAAAATAATCCAATTAAATATAACTATCTATATTTCAAATACATATTTTCATATCATAACTTTTACAAGACAAATAAGAAATATCAAATCCTAAGCAAATTTAAATATAATATCTATTTATTTATTTATATATTGATTAGTTAAACTTGTAATAATAATAATAATAATAATAATAATAATAATAATAATAATAATAATAATAATAATAATAATAATAATAATAATAATTAGAAAGACACTCAAATAAAATAAAATAAAATATTTAAATTATTTAATAATTTTAAATTGAAATAGTTATTAAATACTTAACTGTAAATATTAATTATAATCAGAGCAATAATAGCACCATAGCATTTTATACAAATTTTGTTATAATTTGCCACATGAAGAGATGTGAGTGGTAGAGATATAGACCCATAATTTTTTTTTCATTACTCACACTTTGCCATGTGTCAAATTATTGCAAGAAATTGTATAAAATATTGTGATACTAGTACTACATTACTCTTAAAAATATTTAAAATATTTAATGCACTTATTAAGGCATGTCACATCATGTTGGGCAGCTGACACTACAACAAAATGTATTTTTAGTGACAAAAAAATTCGTCACTAAAATCCAGTTTTTCGCCACTAAGAACCTTTAATGACGAAATCGGACTTTTAGTGACGAAACTCATTTCGTCGCTGAAACCCCGTCACTAAAAGTCCTGGTGACGAAAAATTTCGTCACTAAAAGTCCGATTTGATTTTTTTAAAAAAAAACTTTTAGTGACGAAAACCTTTCGTCACTAAATGTTTTCCTCGCTAAAAACACCATTCAGTGATGAAAATATTTCGTCACTAAAAACACTTTAGTTTATTAAATCATATTTAGTGACGAATAATTTCGTCACTAAAACTATTTTCGGATACATATAGTGACGAAAAAGTTCGTCACTAAAACTATTTTTAAGAAAATCCATGCACATATAGTGACGAAAATTTTCGTCACCAAAACCATTTCTTACAAAATTTTGCTACATTTAGTGACGAAATATTTCGTCACTAAAACTTATTTTCTGTTTTTACTTTTTTCATAGCTTTAATATTAA
Source organism: Castanopsis chinensis (assembly GCA_032878915.1). Classification (NCBI taxonomy): domain Eukaryota; kingdom Viridiplantae; phylum Streptophyta; class Magnoliopsida; order Fagales; family Fagaceae; genus Castanopsis; species Castanopsis chinensis. The sequence goes on along the minus strand of JAVQMG010000125.1, from coordinate 16,000,587 downwards.
CCTGTAACCTGTTATTACATTACTAAATCCTCACATTTGAATAATACATTTATTTCAACAACACATTTATAAAAAAAGATCCATACATTCCACAAGTAAAAAATAAAACAAGTATCTAATTCAAACTCATTCCATACAATAATTGTTTGCAACATATACAATAAATTAAGATGTAATTGTTTGCAACATATACAATAACGGAAGATGTTCTCATACGTCTTCAAGTAATGCCAAAAGTATATCTCCTAATAGCCACCAATAAAAAAATCTGCACAAATATAAAAACAATACCACATTAAAATTGTAAAGTAAAAACATTAATTATGTTATATGAAACATTTCTAACAATGCATTAAGAGTAGTCACACCATGAAAAACACTCCCAATATTAGTTTAAACTACCTTATAACACCATGCAAGCCACCCGCTTGCTCCAACACAACAACCCACCACAAAACCAATCACAAACATCACAACTATAATGCTTACAAGTATTGAAATCAAATAAAATACTATTCATCATATCTAATCAATAATACTCATTCACAACATTCTACTACAAATCCAATTTCCAACATCACAACTATAGAGTTTTATAAGTTTTTAACTAGAATTTACTTACTTTGCTCAAGCTAAGTTTACAACTTTCAGAAAAAATCCAAAGTTAACTTGTGTTCTTCACCTTGTCCCTCACAATTTCTTCAGCCACAAAAGAGAAAGAGAGCTGGAGATAAAAGAAACATAATTTTTAGTTAGCTTTAGCCCACATACCATTACATCTGCTTAAGTCATAGGCATGGTAGATTTACCACATAATTATTTTATATCAAAGGATAATCTACAAGTACATGGCACTTTTAGTGTAATCCTTACATATACAAATAAAATAGCTTTAAGATTAACAATCTAATCAAATTTAACCAAAAAATAAGCTAAGGTAAGATGTCACCCATGATTTACAAGCTGGACTTGTACATAACTTTAGGATAAACCTTATATAGCAAACAATAATTCCAAGAACACAACAACAGATAGGACCTTATGATCAATAATTATCAATTAAAAAAATTAAACTTGCACTAAATAGAACTACAAAAAACAAACAAAATTTGTAAGAATAAAAACTTTATGTTCATGTTTACAACTTAAAACTACCAACTAAAGTCTGCACCTGCATGATAACCCAAAATGTGCAAACTTTCTCTAACCTTACCAAGCTTTCACAAAATCACAATTTTTTTTTTTTTTTCTGTCTATGTCATATCTTCCCCTGCAAGGCCCATCATCAAACCATCAACTCCCATAACAAACAATTTCCAAAAGAATTGAAGATACTTTCACACACAAAGAGAGAAGGAGAAAGAGTGAACAAACCTTTGTATGAGCTGTGAGATAAATACATAAACCTTTAACACCCAAACACCAAAAATAAAATAAAATAAAACCAAGAAAACCCTTTTCTTATTATGAAAGGTGCAAACTCAGAACATGCAACTGCATGACAAAAATATATGGTGAAACGAATATCTACTCAATAGTGAAAAATTTTATGCCCAATGAGACATAAGTCTATCACATCTACCCTTTATAAAAGTTCAAAGTCGGATATGGTAAGTTTGTTCCAACAGTCAATCTATATTAACAAGCAATTATTGTTATTTTCCTACTAAAGCACCAATCTCAGTCATAGTAATCAACCAAAATAGAAAAGAAACAAAAGAAAAGTGCATCCATTCTATCATGACACCACATCACAAACATCTGAAACCAACTCCCATCTATCAACTTTTGTCATGGTCTAGCTCTTGCAAAAGGAAAATAAATTTTTTAATTCTCTCTTAACAACCAAAACCAACATTTAGCTTCTTCTAGTCAGTCCTAAGCCATCATTTCTCAATAAAACGGCCCACTTCACTTTAAAGACCCCTCTCCAGTCCAGAACCTAATAGACTAAAAATTGAGTCACAAAGAATTCAATTGCATTCCTAAGTTTAAGTTCCATGCATTTCCATTTTCCACAGGCCCAAAAGGTTTAACAAGCAACAACTACCAATACACCCTTTTAACTTATTATGTTCTCAAATTCTGTAACTTCCTATTCTCTCTTTATCAAAAACCTCCAATACATAAATACACCTAAAAAGTGAACAGACTTGTAGCTCAACTCGAATTAAAAAAAAAAAAAAAAAAATACACCCAATAACAAAAAGAAGGATTATTGAGAAACAAACCTGCAACAATCTGGAATCAAACTTGGGCAATACAACATACTTAAAGTCACAGATTAACTAAGATTGAAAAAAAAAAAACAATCAGGTATAAAAAAACACAACCCAAAACAAAGTAATCCAACATACTTAAAGTCACAGATTAACTAAGATTGAAAAAAAAAAAAAAAAAAAAAAAAAAAAAAACCCTCAGCCACCAAACCAAGAAATCAAAACACAGAAAGAGAGGTAAAAAGAAAAGAAAAGAAAAAGGAGACGTACAGATTGGCGATGATGCAAAGCATTGCCGGCGCGAAAGGGAGGCGAAAAGCGAAGCGTCGGGGTTTGTGCTCAGATCGGCGACGCGAAGGGGAGGCGAAGAGAGAAGCGTCAGGGTTTGTTCTCAGATTGGCGACGATGTGCTCAGGTGGGTTCGTATTGGCGATGACGTGTCCTTGAATCGGTGACGATGCTCAAGTGGTTCTTCAATCAGCGACGACATGCTCAAGAATCGTTGCAAATCATTCTGATCGGCGACGGTTCATGTGGATATCGACGACGGTTCAGGTGGATATCAGGGACAATTCAGGTCTCATATCGGCAACGGTCAGGTCTTATCGGCGACGGTTCAGGGATCTCTTTGGCAACGGTCAAATGGCTTATCGGCGACGGCAGATCGCTTTTTGGCGACGACAGATGGCTTATCGGCGACGGCTTCTTTTGTGCTGAAGGCTTTTGGATGAAGGCTTTTAGGAGTTTTGGGAGCTTTTCGGTGGGTTGGGTTCTTTTGGGCTGAAGGCTTTTAGAGAAAGTAGGATGAATGTTTTGGTATTTATAGTGGCTTTTAGTGAAGAATTGGTCTGTCGCTATTGCTACTTCTTTGTCGCCAAATGTAGTAGGCTTTTAAGCTTTTAGCGACAAATTTAAGTTTCGTCACTAAAGACCCAAGTTTTGTTAAGATTTTTAGTGACGAAATTCATATTTCGTCACTAAAGCAAACTTTTAGTGACGAATTGTGATTTCGTTGCTAAAAACATGGAAGTGCAAAACTATTATTATTTTTAGTGACGAATATTTTTCGTCACTAATTTTTCCTTATAGTGACGAAATGATTTTCGTCACTAATACTATCCACAGTAATACCTACAGTGACGAAATATTTCGTCACTAAAAATTTTAACTTTTAGTGACGAAATATTTCGTCACTATAGATTAATTAAACTCGCGCCAAAGTTTCCCATCCCCTAGCACCCATTTTTCAAATCACAATAGCGACGAAATTTACATTTCGTCACTAAATGTTATAATTTTTTTCGTTATTAGTGACGAAATCCATATTTCGTCACTAAAGCTGTATTTTTAGTGACGAAAAATATTTCCTCACTAATTTTCGTCACTAAAAATACATTTTTTTGTAGTGTGAGAAAAGATCTAAATCTAATGGCTGAAATATTTTTGCTTTTATTAAAAAATTGAAACATTTCATCATTTCCCATGTTAGCCACGTGAGGGGAACTTAGGAATTTAAAATGAGTAAAAAAGTAGCAAAAGTCTAAAGAAAGAAAGAGAATCACATAGCTCCATCAACGGAAATTACAGAGCTCCATCATTAGAAGAAAGAAAGAGAAGAAAAAAAAAAAAAAGAAGAAGAAGAAGCAGCAATAAAAGACGAAGGTGTGATCAGCAACCTACAAGTTTCTGCTTCAAGTCTTTAACTAGGGGCAGATCCTGCTTCGTTGTATTCTTCTCTCTCTCTTTTTTTTTTTTTTTTTTTTTGAGGAACTTGTTTTCTTCTTCTCTGGTTCTTTTTTTTTTCCTTACAAATCCCTTTGTTCAAGATCTGAAATTATTAGATCTCCTTCCTATCTTTGTTCTTCTTTGTGTTTGTTCATTTCTTTTTCATTTCTTCTAGATCTAATCATAACATGGTCCGAACACTCATAAAGTTTAGAGAGGTCTTTTAATTTTGCCTCCTAAGATTTTCAAATTCATACATCCTTAACTTTATGGGCTGTTTTGATTTGCAACCCTTCTATTAGTGTTGTGCTGAATCTGTTGATGCTTTGTTTAAGTAACACATAAGCCTACCACACTGCTCAAACATACTAGTTGATCCAATTAAATCATGTCATGTGGATTTAATTAGAGGAAAAAAAATCAATGCACCAAAATTATTCTAAAGAATTGGAACTCCAAAATAATATTTGAAATCTCATAAAAAGAATTCATTCAAGATTTACAAAATAAATAAAAAATCAAACTCAAAATCTACAATTGAGGAGTTTAACCAAATCCAAACCATCTCACAGATCATGAACTACAAACCCATCTTTAGCAACTTTTTCCTCTAGCACATTATCTCCACCATCAGAGGCTTCCCTAACATCTGCCTTGTTGTTTTCTTCATCGTTGTCGAAAACATCAGGATATGTGAGACCCTGAAGCAACTAAACAACCTTCGTTTGTGATGGGGTTTGCTGATTTATTTTGAATATGAGATGGGTTGCTGGATTTGCTAAGCCTTTTTTCTTTCTTTTTAAACTATGAATTCTTTATATTTTAGAGGGTTTATTTTATTTATTTATTTGACAAGGAAAAATTGCATTATATGACATTCTAATGAGGACCAAAAAATTACAAACATTGTATCGAGGCCAAAAACAATACAAAATTGAAATTTAAAAACCATTTGAGCTTTCAAAGATGGGGCAAGGCCCAAACCCGCCAATTAAGGACTACTTAAAAGTTAAAATAAGTAGAAAGGGGTCCAAACCCATGAATGGGTGTTGAGGACTCTTTTTTCACCCCACGTGACACTACTTCATTGGCAACTCATGCCACATCAAAATATTATTGATTTTTTGGGTAAATCTTTATAAAGCCCAAAATAATCTTATATCTCATGAATTGGGCTTACATGGCCCACAAGATCCTTACTTCAAGTGGCGAATTCATAGTCCACATTTCCTTTTCATCAATTGGGATCATAACTCATGATATCATCAATATCAACAAATGGATCGGGCTCACACAATGAATCAAAGCTCACAGCCTATATTACCTCTCTCATATTCATGGAAAATGGCTTCTTCAACAAAAGCCTGTATTCACAAAAAACGACAACAAAACCCAAGGTATGTCATCTCATCTTCGGCTTATGATCCAAGCTCATGAGTCTCTTTGGGGAAACTTTGGGAGTCGTGGTTTGGAGGGTCAAGAGGTATGTTCAGTAAATCTCCAGTGGTTCAAAGTTGATAAAAGAAACATGTTACTTAGCGTGTCTTCTCCAACTCTCTGAACTCTGACGAGTCCGTATGTAACAGGTAACATATGGTAAGCATCTCTTATCACATAGCACTTAAAATGATAAAACTCCTCATTGCTCTTTTCCTAAAACTTATATTCAAAATCCCCGGCCATCTAAATGTTCAGAAAATAACTATTCATTCAATCTCCAGCTATTCCTTTACAAATTTAGAAACTTAATTATATTACTCTACATAAGCTACATTACTACTTTCAGTTAAAATCCAACTCAAACACATGACCTAATTTGATTGGCTATCTTTAATCTCCAAATATATAAAATATTAATGATGTCTCTAATACCCATCTGCTATCTACAACAATTAGACCAAATATCTCTTTTCTAGTTGTTATACCCAAACTAGCAACATACCCTTAAAAGAGAACTTACCATCTTCAACTAAATCCATAAAATATCCATCCCAGCAGCCTAACATATGACCTAATTTGCTTCTGCCCAAAGCAACAGCTGACTTATGATAGCTGTGACAACTGTCTTATGACAGCTGTGACAGCTAACCCAACAGTCTTAACATTATTGATTTTTCCTCATTTGGCTAAGAACTAAAACCAAGTAACTATCTTTTTCTTGCTAAAATACTTTCATTTTCTGTTGCTCATTCCCCAGCTACTCTTACCCAAAATAGCAAGAACACCTTAAACCTAGATGGATTTTCTAAAGATTCATAGCAATTTAGGACAGATTTTGGCTGAGATTATTTGGTAAAATACCCCCTTAAACTCAGCTAAATAGAAACCCCAGCCCCACCTTCCCCTATCAACACCTCAAGGGGGACCAAGGGAGAACAACAACTCTCTCATAAAACTTCTCTCTCCCTTTAATAATCTTCTGAAGCTCTTAATGAAGTTCTGAGCTTCTGAGTTTTTTAGTTTCTAAATAACTAAACTCTTTAGCCCATAGCTCATAAATATCTTTCATAAGCCTTCATATATCCTCTAGCAGAAGATCCTAGTAGTAAATCCCAACAACATTGCTAAACACACTACAACCTTATTACCTCTCTTATGCTTATTCTCTCACTCTCCATATTCAAAAAATACACCTATCAACTGCTCATATCTCCAAATACCTAAACACATCTCTATACTGTTCTCTTACAAAATCTTTCCTCTTGGAAAGCAATCTCTACTACTCTTCCAGCAGAAGATCCCAGCAATAAATCCCAACAACATTGCTAAACACACTACAGCACTATTACCCCTATTATACTCATTCGCTCACTCTCCATATTCAGAAAATACACATATCTTACTGCTCCTATCTCCAAATTCCTAAACACATCTCCATGCTCTTCTCTTACAAAATCTTTCCTCTTGGAAAGCAATCACTACAACCTCTCTAGCGATTATAATCTCATATTTTTACTATCTTTAACCTCCATATCTCTCATACTTCCATATATCAGACATATTACAAATACTACATCCCACAAAACATCTATATCTTTTACCATCTCCACACTTCTCAAGAGATATCAAACGCTCCTACTAAAAGCTCTTCTCATGGAAGGCATAAACTTCTAATGCTAAAGCCCTTCCCCTAGAAGGCACCAAGATCTCATATCAAAGCCCTTCTCATGGAAAGCACAAATTCACCTTACATAAATCCCTTCTCTTAGAATGCACAAATACTCCATACAAAAGTGCTTCTCATGGAAGGCAACACTATTCATAATTTCACAAAAATTAAAAGAGCATTTTTAAGGGGAAAATTCATTTAAGTGCATGATAAGAGAGATAAGCTTAACCAGCCCCTACACACAGCTGGGCACTCTCTCTCTCCCACTAGTTGCACCCATTTTTCCCATTCGATCTTGAAGTTATTATGGCAAACTGTCTCTCTACTGCTGTGGTCATTCTGCTAGGATATTATCAACTCACTGAATCTGTACATCTGGGGCTACAAACCATACAAAGATAAGTGACTTTGCTTCCATATCTTTAAATATACATCATTGAGTACATGATTACTTCACATTTAAATACATCTTACTTTATTCCAACCACTATCACAACTATTAATCAAAGCTATTATATCAAATACATATAACACATTTATTCAACCATTAATGTGATTCTTAGACATTGGTTTTAATGGCTACTCCAGTAGTCATTGGACCACATGGCCCAATGTTGAGTTCTGGATGCAACTCCCCAAACGAACTCGAGTCTAACAAGGTCACCCCTCCAAAGGACCGCACATGGTCGAGCAATCGAAAAAGGCCCCTGAACATTTGGCGACTCCACTAGGGAGTTGCTTGTATCACCGTATCATGTCCCCAAAGTCTAGAATCACATATCATAAGAGAGAACTCGACTCCATAGCTCATGGCGTTAAGTCACAACAATATTATCTCATATTTATTCACGAAAATGCTATTTCACATGTCTTTCTATCATTCGAGCTGCACCAAGGCTTGCAACATACTTATTACAAGCTTATTGATCCCATAAAAGATGATCTCTTCCCCAAAAACAAGCTTATCTTCATCGGAAGAAAATCCTCCTATTGCTAGAATAATTTACTATTATATCAGCCACAAAGGGCCTTAGAAGCAGAAAATCCTCTTTCCGCTAAGGACATTCATTACTATCCATCATTCTAGCCACAGAAGGCCTCAGAAGCAGAAAACTCTCTTACCACCAAGGATATTCACTCATACTAGCCACAAAGGGCTTCAACAACAAAAAACCCTCTTACCACTAGAGATATTCACTATTATCCATCATTCCAGCCACAAAGGGCTTCAGTAGTAGAAAACCCTCTTACCATTAGGTATATTCACTCTTATCCATCATCCCAGCCACAGAGAGCCTCAGTAGCTAAAAACCCTCTTACCGCTTGTTAGGACATATGTGATTGGATGTTAGTAATATATGTCAACATTTTATGTATTGGTTAATTCTTTGACAAAACACACTTTACTTGTAATTGGATAGATCTAGGATGTATTTAATACTTCGAGAAACAAGGTTTCAAGTTCAAGTGTTAAAACCATACAAGTCTGTCCAAGAATCAAGTGAGAAAGTGCTACATTTCAAAGCATGAAAGATAGTATCTATCGAGGTTTAAAAGCTACTGAAGCCCGTGGCTCGACAGCTAGCTCATTAGATGGCTATCTATCGAGGTTTATGAAACTCAGTTTTTCAAAACTATTTTTCATCCAATCCGTGAGTATGTGTTTGGGCTTTCTTTTCTCACAACCCTAAATATATATAAGGATTATTTTAAGGACCGTATCAAGTTGCACAGCAAGAGCACAATTGCACAAAAGCATAATTCCTCAAATGTGACTAGAAACCTAGTTTGCCCTAGTTCTTGAAGAAGCTGTTGTGTTTGTACACCATAGGGTTTTATGAACAAACAATTTCATGATCTTCATCTGTTAATGAGCAGAAAAACTTTGTAGCCAACGTCCTTCTCAAGTTGGTGATAAGGTCGCGTACTGGGATCTGCACATCTTTTAGTTATTCACTTACTAGGAGTCGTACAATACAAAGAGAGATTGTCATTACATAATATAATTGGATATTGGGGTAAGCGTTCAACTGTAGGTTGGTATAAGGTACTGAGATTTCTTTACTTGTAACTGCTTGTTTTGATAATAGTGGATTCTCGAGAGTGGTGACCTTAAAATCACCTGGTGGAGTTTTTGCCGTGTAAGTTTTTCCCATTCATAAACAAGTCACCGTGTCATCTAATTTCCACTGCATATTTAGTTATTTGGAGATTTGTTTGTACAGCCATGCTCATTGCATGTAATTGAACCAAATTAATTCACTTGGCTAATTAATTGGTTAATTCATCACAAGGGGTCAATACATTTTTGGCCTATCAAGTGGTATCAGAGCAGGCACACTCTCATTAGGGTTTAATCTTTGCAATGAGATCCATTGACCCCTGTTTGTCATGGATAGAGAACAGTCACTTATTGTACCTCCTTTATTTGATGGAACTAACTATGCATACTAGAAAATACGCATGATAGCTTTCTTATAGTCCTTGGATGAGAAGGTGTGGCAAGCTATGGAGATAGTCTGGACCAAGCCGAAGGAAGCACCGACCGACTGGGATGATGCAAAGTTCAAGGCGAAAAACTTCAATAGCGGGGCATTAAATGCTTTATTCAATGCGGTCACAAATGAGGAGTTCAAGAAGATCTCCCCCACTGAAACTACAAAGGAGGCGTGGACCATTCTCTAGACAACCTATGAAGGAATCAAGGCTGTCAAAGATTTGAAACTTCAAAGGCTCGCTACTAGTTTCGAAGAAATCAAGATAGAGGAAGATGAGTCATATGATGAGTTCTATGCCAGGCTTAAGGACATAGTGAACTCAACCCTCAATCTTGGAGAAACCATTCCTGAACCCAAAATTGTGAGAAAGGTGCTAAGATCTCTGCCCAAGAGATTTCATGCCAAAATCACCTCCATTGAGGAATCAAAGGATATTGACAAGATTCCTTTGACATAGCTCATTGGAAATCTGCAGACCTATGAGTTAGGTTTGTCTAGGATCGGGAAGTCAAGCAAAGGCAAAAGCATGGCATTGAAGGCAAAGAGCAGTGACACGGATGAGTTTTCAGATGATGAAGATTCTAAAATACAGTCTTACATCACCCGACAATTCAAGAAGTTCATGAAGAATGCCAACGCAAAGAGCTTCAACAAGGACCATAGGCAATCAAGTTCTTCACAATCTAAGAGTCAAGAAAAAGGAAAGAAGGATACTAGGGATGGCAGTCAGTACACTATTCCCTCAGGACCCAAGTGTTTCAGGTGTCAGGGATTCAGTCACATAAAATAAGAGTGCCCTACTTATATCAAGTCTATTAGGAAAAGCAAGGCACTTGCTGCTACCTTGAGTAACACCAAACTTGAGAATGATTTCAAAAATGTGGATGACAAAATCCTAAATGCCTTCACTGCCACTGTTAGTCCTACTGTAGGGATTGTAGAAGATGTGGATGAAAAAGAAAACTTGGTGGAGTCAAAATTTGAGATGATGGATAAGCAAGATGACATCCACACAGCCTATGCAAAGTTGTACAAGGTCTCAGAAAAACATGAGAAGTTGTATAGGTTGGCCACCAAGAAACTCAGTGATGTGGAGCTTAAACAAGAACAACTCTCCACAAATTTTGATAAAGCAAATTAGACTATTGGAGCACTGAGGTTTGAGAACAATTTCTTGGCTAAGAAGACCAAGAAGCTTGAGGTAGAACTATTTCAAGTGAGAGCTCAGTTGGAGAGAACCTCGAGTGCAAAGCTTGATGAGATGCTCAGTATGTAAAAATCTACCTCCGATCGAACCGGTTTAGGATATGATTTTTATTCTCCTAATATTGCTTTTTCTAGTACTACTGTTTTTGTTTCTCCTACTGATAATATTGATTCTAAGAATAATGATGCTAAAACTATGATAGCTAGTGAGAACATAGATAAGGGTAAATCTATCTTAGGAGCACCCCCTAAGCTTGCTAAGAAAGAAACCAAAAACCCTAGGGCTAAGAAGAGTAATGCTTAAAAGTCTAAAGAGAAGAAGCAGCATCTTTGTCATCACTGTGGTGTAGCTGGACATACTCGACCCAATTGCTATAAGTGGCTAGCCATTCAATAGAGTAACAACATATTTTCGTCGGGAAACCAGAATCAACTTTCATCCTCTATTGCTCCCCTTGGAGATCTCCTCAAGGCCCTTATATTCCTTTCGAACTTGAACAGTTTCAATTCTTCCCCCCTCATCGCCGGTTCAAGGCTATACTCAAAGGAAAGGTTCTTCCAAGGTGTGGAAGGAAAAGAACTCCAAGTGATTTAGTCACTTTTTCTCTCTCCCTCTTTTTGTTATGTTTGCATTACGTGTGTGTTGTGTTTTTTATTTGAGACAGTCTAGTTTTTATGCATTATTTTATTTGACATGTTTTTGTTTGGTTGTTTTTCAGTTATGTTTTATTTTGTTTTTCATTCATAAATATAAAAAATTGAAAAATCAAGAAAATACAAAAATAGTGTGTGTATGTGTAAATTGGTACTTGTGTACCTTGAATGGCCAGTGAAACAAAGATTTTTAAACTTTGTATCTCTTGTAACTTAGATAAGCATCTCTATACACAACTAAGCAAATGAGTTTTATGGCTCTTTGTTTATGATGAGTAAAATTAAATAATCTCTTATACTTAACACTCGCATCACTCTTTTTTACGAGAAAGACTAAAAAATCCTAAGAGAAAGGCATAAATAACCATCTCACCACTGTTGCCCACCAATCATGAAATGACATCTGTATGCTTCGGTATAAAAAAAGTACAATATCAAAAAGCTTAACATAATTGGATATTTCTTTTCTTTTTCCTGTATGCCCATGCATGATATGCTTAATAAAAGAAAAATATGCAAAGAAAAATAAAAGCAAAAATATCAAAATGCTTCAAAACATTATTGCAAGCGTGTATTCTAGGAAATGTAGGAGTTATAAGATGTACCTTAAAGGTGATAATCCCTATCAAACAGCTATAATCGTGTGTGAGTTAAATTGATTTACTCATATCTTAAATCGTCATAACATAAAGACACTTATGCAATCTTGTGATGTTTTCACATACAACACACAATATTCTTTGCTACCTTTGATACATGTGTAAGTACAATGTAATTTGGTCATCACAAGATTTACATGTGCTAATGTATGCTCATTAAACTACTTTAACTTGTTTTTGAAATATAGAATTGGTTAGACTTGTTTAGTGTGTGTGCGTGTGTGTGTGTGTGAGTTCTGTATCTAATTGCATGACATTTTTTTTCATTGAGAGATGATTTTGAGAGCTTCAAATGCTATTTGGATCTTTGGTTGAGTAGCATGCTTTATTGCATTCATATTTGTGTTTTTCACTTCTTTGAAAAACTATTTTTAAATAATCTCGATAGCTCCTCGATAGCTCTCTACAGCTATGCTATCTATCGAAACTCTCCAGCTTTTCTTTATCTCAATCTTGATAGCTCTCAACAGCTAGCTTGATCAATCGAGAAACTTTCTGTCTCCTTGATAGCTACCTCGATCCATCGAGCTTCTTTGATGTGAAAATATCTCGTTAGATCCTCGATAGCTGGTTCGACAGCTAAAAAGCGCCTTTTTAAAGCTCGAAAGCTCTCAATCAATCGAGCTTTATGAAGATTCTATATAAAGAGGCATCATGATTTCTGCTCTCATTTCCTCAGTCTCTCTCGACACTTTCAAACTCTTCACCTCCCAAAACCTCTCTCATCACTTCAAACCTCGTCCCCACTTTTTTTTTTATCTCAAGATCTTCTTTCCTCTTTGGGATGATGCTTCTCACTCATTAATCATGCATTTCATATCTTTTGACCTAACTTCTGGGGTTTTTTAAATCTTTTGAGATTTTTCAAAATTGTTGAGGTTTTTGATAAAATTTTGGGATGGATTTTTGTTAAAATGATCTTTAGACTTCATGCATTGCATCACATATGCATTATAACAAGGTTTCATGCATTTTAGATGTATGTTTACTTTGTTGCTATGTTGTGTGCTGGTATGTTTGGATTGGGCTAAGCCCATGATGAATTTATATTAGCATGTCACATGTTCATGCATTCTCATGCATACGTACCTTCAATTCTATATATTTTGATATATCCGTTACTTGGTACTTTTCTAATTGTCTCTCTCTTTCTCTCCCTCTTATATTAGTTGCATCATGGTACCTAAACGTAAATCTGTTCTATCTCGGAACCCTCTTCGTTCCAGGGCATCTTCATCTTCTTCTCCTTCTGACCCCACTCTGTTTCACGTACAGTTCCATGATGAGAAGGCCAAATCGGACTTCTTTGAGAACTTTTAACAACGAGGCATTCATTTGGAACGCTAAGTCATTCCGTCTAATTTTTCTGACACTGATCTACTCACTATCATTCACATTAGGGGTTGGGAGTCACTTTGTGGCATTCCAATCACATGCCCTTCCATGATCATACAGGAGTTCTACTCCAATATACATGGATTTGATTACTCTATACCCTAGTTTTTCACTCACGTTCGGGGTATACGCATGGTAGTTACTCCGGGTATTGTATCTGAGGTATTACGAGCTCCTAGGGTAGCGCATTTGGGCTATCCTGGTTGTAAGCGTCTGAGGACAGTGTCCAAAGATGAACTCTCGTCTCATTTTTGTGAGACACCTTCTTTTTGGGGTGATCGTCAGTTCACCCATTGCTCGGCTTTTGCTAAAGGTCCGAGGTTCCTTAATATGGTTATGACCTTTGTTCTCCATCCTCTCTCTCACTATAAAACTATCACAGAGCCTTATGCTCGATTTTTTTTATCCCTCATTGAGGATTTTACCATTGATTTCCCCTATCACTTCATACTCTCCCCCATAGATGTGTATAGAGACACGGTGACCCGTGATAACCTCATCTTCCCTTCGGCTATCACACGGCTCCTTCGCCATTTTTCTGTCTCCTATCCTAAGCCTCCCCACTTCACTTTCATGTGTGCCTTTGATGCCACTACTATTAAACGGAGATTTGCACAGCTTCACTCTAGGTGGACTCAAACTGAGAAGGTTGCTCCTCTAGCTTCTACCGCTCCATCCACCTCCGCACCTTCATCTTCAGCGAGTGGAGTGACTCTTAAGGCCATCATGGCATAGCTTGGGCACATGGATGCTCGCCTTGACACATTTAGTGATGAGTTGTGTCAGGTAAACACTTGTGTAAGTCGTATCGCACGAAGACAAGCTGTCATAGGTGGTTTCACGGTTGCTTCCTCTCCATCTCCACCGGCGTCCGAGGATGAGAATGATGATGGATCCGGTAGTGATGATGTTGATGAGAAGGATGATGATGTTGGGTCACCTAATGATGATGAGATGTTTACTTGATGTACTTACCCCTTTGTCACCCGTGACAAAAAGTGGGGTAGTTTTGAGATGAGAGTAGTCATACTCATAGGGGGAGGATAGTTTAGGAGATAGGGGGAGTGTTCTTAAGCATTCATTTTTTTTAGTATCTATATTTTTTTTAGGAATGTAGTGAGGATTTTGATGTATCTTTTTTTTCTGTCACTATTTTAGATACATTTCTCATGTACCTTAGATCTTGTGATCATATTGTGATAGAAAACCTTGTACTTGTTGATATATATACATTTGAGATTGTTATTGCAGTTCTTTCACCTATCTATACATGTGTTTTTTTTTTTCTGTCTTTATACACATGTTTCTTATTTATTCTATGCAATCTTTTATTTCTGTTTCACAAAGAGATGCCTTGATGAGTTTTGTTTAAATGTTTTAGAAATACAAGTTGTCAAAGTCTTTCTTATCATGAACTCTCTTCTTGTAAAGTTTTTCAAGAGTTTGCGTTAGGATAGATTTTATTGTACTTAATAAGTGAGTATAAGTTGAGTGATTTATGACTTCTTTCATCTGTTCATTTGTTTGTTATGGTTTTGTCACAGATTGCCAAAGGGGGAGATTGTTAGGAAATATGTGATTGGATGTTAGGAATATATGTCAACATATTATATATTGGCTAATCCTTTGACAAAACACATTTTGCTTGTAATTTGATAGATCTAAGATGTGTTTAATACTTCAAGAAACAAGGTTTCAAGTTCAAGTATAAAAACCATGCAAGTCTATCTAAGAATCAAGTGAGAAAGTGGTGGATTTTAAAGCTCGATAGCTAGTATCTATCGAGGTTTAAAAGCTACTGAAGCCCGTGGCTCGACAGCTAGTTTGATAGATGGCTATCTATCGAGGTTTATGAAATTCAATTTTTCAGAGCTGTTTTTCATTCAATCTGTGAGTATGTGTTTGGGCTTTCTTTTCTCACAACTTTAAACATATATAAGGATTATTTTAAGGGCTGTATTAGGCTGCACAGTCAAGAGCACAATTGCACAAGAGCATAATTCCTCAAGTGTGACCAGAAACCTAGTTTGCCCTAGTTCTTGAAGAAGTTGCTGTGTTTGTACACTATCGGGTTTTGCGACCAAGCAACTTTGTGATCTTCATCAGTTGATGAACAGAAGAACTTTGCAGCCAACATCCTTCTCAAGTTGGTGATAAGTTGCGTACTGGGATCTGCCCATCTTTTGGTTAGTCATGTACTAGAAGCCGTGCAACACAAGAAGAGATTGTCACTACAGAACAAGTCCAATTGGGTATTAGGGTAAGGATTCATCTGCAGTTTAGTATAAGGTACTGGGATTTTTTTACTTGTAACCGCTTGTTTTGATAATAGTAAATTCTTGGGAGTAGTGACCTTAAAATTACCCAGTGGGATTTTTGCTATATAGATTTTTCCCACTTGTAAACAAATCACTATTTCATCTAATATCCACTACATATTTAGTTATTTGGTGATTTGTTTGTGCTGCCACTCTCATTGCACGTAATTGAACCTAATTAATTCACTTGACTAATTAATTGGTTAGTTCATCACAAGGGGTCAATACATTTTTGGCCTATCACCACTGGAGATATTCACTCTTATCCCTCATACTAGCCACAGAGGGCCTGAGCAGCAGAAAACCCTCTTACTACTGGGGATATTCACTCTTATCCATCATCCTAGCCACAGAGGGCCTTAGTAGCAGAAAACCCTCTTACCACTAGAGATATTCACTATTATCCATCATTCTAGCTAAAGAAGGCCTCAGCAGTAGAAAACTCTCTTACTGCTGGGTACATTCACTCTTATCCATCATCCCACCCACAGAGGGCCTCAATAACAGAAAACCATCTTACCATTGGGGATATTCCCTATTATCCATCATCCCAGCTACAGAGAGCCTTAACAGGAGAAACCCCTCTTACTGCTTGAGATATCGGCTATTATCCGTCATTCCAGCCATAGAGGGCCCCAGCAGCAGAACACATTCTTACTGATGGAGATATTCACTATTATCCATCATTCCAGCCACAGAGGATCTTAGCAACAAAAAACCCTCTTACCACTAGGGATATTCCCTATTATCCATCGTCCTAGCCACAGTGGGTCTTAGCAGCTGAAAACCCTCTTACCGTTGGCTATATTCACTATTAGCCATCATTCCAGCCATAGAGGGCCTTAGTAGGAGAAACCCCTTTTCCCACTATAGATATTTGCTATTATTAGTCATTCTAGCCATAGAGGGTCTTAGCAGCAGAAACCCCTCTTACCACTGGGGATATTCCCTATTATCCATCATCCCATCCATAGAGAGCCTCAGCAGCAGAACCCCTCTTACCGTTGGAGATCTTCGCTACTATCAGTCATTCTAGCCACAAAAGGCCCCAGGAGCAGAAACCACTTTTACTGCTGGGGGTCTCCATTATTATCTACCATTCCAACGACAAATGGACTGAGCAGTAGAAACTCCTCTTACCGTAGGGCATATTCATCTCTTCAGCAAGAGAGAGCCTCATCAAGAGAGAGAAAAAAAAAAAAAAAAAAGCAAGAAATGTGTACCATTACTTCAAGCAAGAAATGGTCTAATCAACAGCAACCCTTTTTACCGCTGAAAATTTTCATCTCTCCAGCAGCAAAGGGCCTCAACAATAGATTACCCTTCTTTGGCTGCACTATTACCCAGCAGTTTAACATCAGAGGGCTTTATCAGCAAACCTTCATACAGCTGGGCAGATCTATTATTATCTAGCAGTCCAATAAGAAAAGGTTTAATCGATAGCAACCCTTTTTACCACTGGACATGTTCGTCTCTCCAACAACAAAGGGCCTCAGCAATAGATTATCCTTCTTTGGCTACACTATTACCCAGCAATTTATCATCAGAGGGATTTATCAGCAAACCCTCATATAGCTGGGTAGATCTATTATTATTCAGCAGTCCAATAAGAAAGGGTCTAATCGACAACAACCCTTTTTACTGTTGGACATGTTCATCTCTCTAGCAGCAAAGGGCCTCAGCAACAGATTACCCTTCTTTGGTTGCATTATTACCCAACAATTCAACATCAAAGGGCTTTATCAGCAAACCCTCATATAGCTAGGCATATTTATTATTATCCAGTAGTCCAACAATAAAGGGCCTGATCAGCAGCAAACCCTCATGCTGCTAGACATATTCATTTTTCCATCACTTCCACAGCAGTAGGCCTCATCAGCAAAAAGCCCTCATTTTGCTAAACAATCTTTTTTCTTCCCCAGCAGTTCAATCAAAAAAGCCCTAGCAGAAAACACTTATTCAACTGGATGAATTATTACATCTCAAATCCCTATTTGCCTACTTACTAGATAATAAATACTCAAATAACCCCCCACAAATAATTCCCACATATTACCCAAATATTCTCCACATTATTACCCAACTTGACCTCCCACAAATACTCTCTATACAAATACTCACCATTCCATTACCATATTGAGCCATAAAATTATACCATCCCTATAAAAGCCCAAACTCATTTACCATGTGGGCTAAACCCAAAAAGCCCAACAAACCCTCTACAAAGTCCGTTGCTACAAGGCACCTCTAAAACTCATTGCCACACGGCACTCTTACAAAGCCCGTTGCAACACGACAGTCTTACAAAGCCTGTTGCTACATAGCACCTCTAAAGTCCGTTGCTACACGGCACCTCTAAAGTCTGTTGCTACATGGTACCTTTACAAAGTCAATTGCTACACGGCACCTCTAAAGCTCATTGCTACACAGCACCCTTTACAAGCTTGTTGCTATATGGCACTCTTACCAAGTCTGTTGCTACAAGACAATATTTTCACAAAATCTCAAACTATTTTACAAAGCCCAAGTACTAGTTTGGCACCTATTTTAGAAAGGTCAAATATTAATTTGGTACCTATTTTACAAAACCCAAAAACCATTTTGGCACTTACTTTACAAAGCCCAAAAACTATTTTGGCACTTATTTTACAAAGCCAAAAAACTATTTTGGCATCTATTTTACAAAGCCCAAATACTAATTTAGCACTTATTTTATAAAACCCAAAAACTATTTTGGCACCTATTTTACAAAGCCCAAAAACTATTTTGGCACTTACTTTACAAAGTCCAAAAACTATTTTGGCACTTATTTTATAAAACCCAAAAACATCTTATTTTACAAATACTCAAAAACTTAAATACTATTATTGGCAATATTTTACAAAAGTCCAATACTATTTTGGAAACATCTTATCAACAACCCAAAACTACTACTTTTTTGACAAATAATTATTTCATAAAAGCCCAAATATTATTTGGCAAATAATATTATATTATGCTCAAAGCCCAAAGTTAATACTTTGGCAACAATATATTTCAAAAGCCCTGATTCAAGTCCATGCAAATCTATTTTATCAATGGAATTCATTCCCATATTAGAAGCCCATGGTTGAAGCCCATGGCAATTACTTATCAAAGCCCATGGTTATCATTCAAGGCCTACATTCAAGAAGTGGAGAACTTTGCAAGAGAACTTTTTTAATCCATCTTGGGTCGTGCCAACATTTTGCTACATTACTATTCAACCTATTTCCATTACTACATGGGGAATCTTTGCTGAAAAATGTTCTCATGAAGAATTAAGGATTACTCTTGCTGTATCTTCACATCACAAAATCTACCCAACTGCTGCAAAGGTCTAAAAAGTTACTGCATCAGTAAAAGCCTTGCCCCGCTGGAAAGCAAGATGAGTACTCCATAGTCCATGTTACTTCTGATCATGACCCAGCAAATGGTGAAAAATGTAAGAAGTCAATAGCCAACAAATTGACAAGAATCCACCTACCACTGGAAAAGATGAAGTAGTCTCCAAACTATCTAAGTCCAACAAAGAATCATCTACCAACATTGTCAAGTGGCACCCTTGATTCTTACTTAAGGGCAACAAAAGGTTTAGCTAAACTTACTTCCTAAACACGAGAGGAAAGCTACCACCATACTATTCTATTGTTGGATCCAGACCATCGCCATCAATTTGGTATTTCATATCTTACCCTTGGAACTCATGCCAGCCATACTTTCCTAGAAGCTACCAATGCTATTTCCTTCATAGACAATGACACAAAGATCAAATATTTTCAATCATTATCATCTACTTAACAGTCATTACATTCAACAAATCACAAAGTCATCCGAAATGATGAAGCGCTTATTCAAATGAAGAAAAGATTACTCTAGCAGTAAACTGACACACACCCAGCAACTTGCCTAGGCAGACAAAACAAACTCCAGCAGATCCATCAATCTATATAGCTACCCTCAACAGACAGACTTACTGATCTAGCATGCTCAATCAAGCAATCATCATACAAGATCATTATCATAAGTACCTACACTATTTGTCAAAGTACTCCTCACTTGCTAATATATGCTTATCCAAGGCCTCTTTACACTTGGGGGCTTGGTCTTATTAATCCAAAGGTTCCACCTCTAGGGGTTGCAATTGGATATTTATCACAACAATATCAATGGAGGCATTTCCACTATACATGTCTACTAGTCCAACAATGGCCAACCTTTTCCAAGAACACTTTCCTCATCAATTTGGCACTCTCACAAAATTACAAGCAACAAATGGAGCTTTATCCATTGAAGTACTATTATATTAAGTCGTGGCAATCCCACGCATCCTCTTCAAAGCCGTGGTAGTCTCACGCACTACACTATTGGAATCATAGCAATCTTATGCATCACACCGCTGAGATCTTTCTAAACGTCATCTTACACTTGGGGGCTTGGTCTCTCACTATCTATTTGAGAAGACTACATATAGATCTACATAAAGACCAGTCACTCCACCAATTAAATCAAAGCTATTGCTCTAGCTATGGAACTTTCTATTGCATTGAATCTCTACATGTTCGACAAACAGCTATTCTATTACTCTAGCAGTGCTATCAAATCCAGCAATATGATCATCACTTACGACTCTATCAATACAATCATAATCATGTAGCCAATCTTACAAGTGGCCACGCAATCTCTATGCTTCCTAAAGCAACTCTTCCAACAAGGGCGGAATCTCAATGGAAAGCTCATATTATCTTGGCTATCTCTATCAAACATCTTCAAGAATTGACTACAATCAGCAGCATCAGCAAAATATTCATCTGCCATGATATAAAAATACATTCTAGATTGCCCTAGCCATAAGCTCAGTATTCAGACTTTCAGCAGTAACAACTTCGATCCGCTGAAGCAAGAGTTGTATCCTCTCCAGTAGTAGCATTGAAAATTCTGCTCAAAATATTTCTAAATGGACCAATCGTGATCGCAATTACAAGAATGAAGTCAACTCTAAATGCATCGACTTCAACAAACTCAATCATAATTAAAGCAGCAACGCACTTAGCTGTAATCCTGACTAACTTCAACAGTACCTTGTTGCCCTCAACCTAGCAGCACCACATCCAGCTGCAATCCTGACTAGATGCAACATTGCTTTACTGCCCTCAATCTAGTAGCACCGCACCCAGCTACAATCTTGACCAACTTCAACATTACCTTATTGCCCTCACTCTAGCAACACGACACCCAGTTGCAATCCTGACCAACTTCAACATAACCTTGCAGCCCTCACTCTAGCAGCACCAAACCCAGCTGCAATCGTGACCAACTACAACATTACGTTGCTGCCTTCAACCCAGTAGCATCATCTCCAGCAGTCAACAATCTCAGACTGGCTCATCTAAAGAAAGTCTTCAAGCAAACCCTCTACTCGTGCATGCCCTTGCAATACAAGCCCTTGCACTCGGGGGGCTAAATGTTGAGGACTCTTTTCTCGCCCCACGTGGCACTACTTCATTAGCAACCCATGCCATATCAAAATATTATTGATTTTTTGGGTAAATCTCTATAAAGCCCATAATAAGCTTATATCTCATAGATTGGGCTCACATGGCCCATAAGATCCTTACTTCAAGAGGGGAATTCATGGTCCACATTTCATTTTCATTAATTGGGATCATAACTCATGATATCATCAACATCAACATATGGACTGGGCTCACACAATGAATCAAAGTTCACAGTCCATATTACCTCTCTCATATTCATGGAAAGTGGCTTCTTCAACAAAAGCCCGTATTCACACAAAACGACAACAAAACCCAAGGTATGTCATCTCATCTTTGGCTTATGATCCAAGCTCATGAGTCTCTTTGGGGAAACTTTGAGAATCATGGTTCGGAGGGTCAAGGGGTATGTTCAGTAAAATTTTAGCTATTCAAAGTTGATAAAAGAAACATGTTACATGGCATGTCTTCTCCAATTCCCTGAACTCTATCAAGTCCATGTGTAGCGGGTAATATATGGTAAACATCTCTTGTCATATAACACTTAAAATGATAAAACTTCCTATTACTCTTTGATCCTCAGCCATCTAAATGCTGAGAAAATAACTATTCATTCAATCCCCAACTGTTTCTATACAAATTTAGAAACTTAATTATATTATTCTACATAAACTACATTATTACTTTTAGCTAAAATCCAACTCAAACACCCAGCTGATTGGCTATCTTTAATCTCCAAATATATAAAATATTCATGATATCTCTAATACTCAGCTGCTGTCTGCCAAAATTAGACCAGATATCCCTCTGCCAGCTGCTATACCCAAACTAGCAAGATACCCTTTGTAAAGTTGTGATTTACAACTCTGCTTTATGTTGGCTTTATTCCATGACAATAAGTATTATATTTTCTTTATTTTTTTTCCTTGTATTTTGTGAAATTTTATTGTATTGGGTTTAATATTAAGTTGGTGAACAATCAAGCATAAAATGAAGAATCAATGAATTTCGCGAGTGTCTCGTTAGAAGCTAACCTACAAAACAGCCATGTGAGAAGCACAATCTGGAAGCTGAAGAGTCGTGCTAACTTGAAGGATTTCGCAAGTGGCTCGCGGGTAAGACCTTCTCGCGAGATACCTGCAAAACTCTCTGCTTAGAGAATTTTTAAGTGTGACTTTATTATCCTTCACCCATACTGTATATACTCTCATTACCCATAAATGTAAAGAAGCCCATTCAAAAAGAAAAACCCTAGATAGGTTTTCAACAACACACTACCCATATTTTAGAGAGAGAGCTACTAATCCTTAGTGAGAAATCACCCTAGCCTCTTATTCTTCCCTCTCTCATTGTCATACCTTAAGAGGAAATTTGTACATGAATACAACTTACACCTTTTCACAGTTTAGTGGGTGTTTTGGAGTTTGGAAAGCTTTAGGAATTTTCGAAAAGAAGCTGGTGAGGCTTGACAGATGCAATCGGGCTTATTGTGGGATCCGAAAAGCTAAACAAGACATGGTTTCGTAAAGTCTTGTTGAAGTAGGAGCTTGGAGGGCTTAAGTGCATTAGGTAGATTAGGCTTAGAGGGTCTCTTACTATTTGTATATCCCAACTTATTGTCTAGTGGATCAATTTACCACTTGAAGGGCGGTAGAGAGGTTTTTTGTTAAGTTCTTTGATTTCCTCTGCTATAACACATCGGCGTGTTATCTTATGTTTGCAACTTTCTTCCCTTACTCTTGTGCTTTAATTTTATTGTTTGTTGTTCATATTTATGCACTAGAGTAGCTATCAGTTTATTGCGCTTCATTTACTCTTGTTCCGCACTTAGATTAGTTAGATTAAAATCAACCGAGCCATAATTTTTTTAATTAAGGGTCTAAACAAGCTTTTGTGTAGTCACACAAGTCCGAGCTTTCAATTGGTATCAGAGCAGGTATACTTGTTTTTGTTTCATTACCTAAGTGTGATCCTTGACCCCTTTGTGTGTATTGCCATGGATAGTGCTTTATATGCTTCTATGGATGTTGATTGTAACATACCATGTGTTTGTGAAAATGCTTCTATGAGTGTTAATCCTCAATATTATGATGACACATTACATGAATCTATGGGTGTTGTTGTTAATATTCCAAATGTCAGACTCTTGAAGAAAAAGGCTAAGAAGGTTCATGAGAATTTGAGCAAGTTTATGTGTAAAAAGGATGAGTTGATTACTAAGCTCAATGAATCCAACAAATTGGTTGAAAAGTATAAGAAACTTGCTGAACATTCTTTTGAAAAACTAAAGGAGTTTGAATGTTTGAATATGAACTTAGATGCTAAACTTGTTTTGTCTAACAATCTAGTTGATGAGCTAAAATGTGAAAATGAATCTCTTAAGATGCATGCCAAGTGTTTGATTGCTGAACCTATTGCTAAAAAGGATAAAAATATTTGTTATAATCATGTTATGGTACCCGATTTTATGCCTATTGTGTGTTCTACCTCAAAAGACAAATTAGTGTACATTCCTCCACGCAAAAGAAATCAAAAGTTGGAGAGAAAGGCTCTTAAGCCAAAGCCTTCGTTTAGGTCTCAACCTAAGATTTTGGATGAATCTAAGTTTGTTCCAACTTGCTACCATTGCGGTGTGATCGGTCATATAAGACCTCAATGTCCCAAGTTGAAGAGAGAACAAAACCTTGTTGCTAGATCCCTCCCTAAAAACCCTAGTGGATCTAAATCCATTGTTTGTCACCATTGTGGTTCCTTTAGTCATCTTAGACCTCATTACTCTAAGTTTCAAGCTCTTAAAAGAATCAAAAGAAAAGAGAAATTTGAACTTTTTGGAAGTTGTGCTATGAAAGCAAAACCGATTTTGGGAGAAAATGGTAAGTTGTTGAAGAAAGTTTTTTATGTTCTTACCTCCTTGTCTATGTGCATCTTCAATTCTCATTCTTCCAACCCTCGTCTCACTTCTCATGAGACACTCATTCCAAACAATCATTCCGTTTGGATGAGGAATGGTTCCTATGGTTAAACTTTTACTCTTTTGGTTCTTGATCTAATTCTTTCAATTTTTCTAGGACCCTTCATGCATTAGATGCTTCATTGTCATGCATTTGTGCATCATGCATCTCTTTATATGCATTATTTTTGTTGTTTTTGCATTTTATCTTACTTTTATGCCTTTGTTTTTGTGTGTGTAAAAATCCAAAAACACATAAAAAGTGAAAAATTCAAAAAGTTTGATTGTATATATTTGAGCACATATCACATGTGAGTTTGGCCTAGTACCTTCGTACTAATTGCATAGTGCATTTACGAGCTTAGCTTGTTTTGTATGCACATCTATCTTTGTAGGAAATATCTTGAAATCTATATGTGATTACTGTAAATCGATCTTCAAGCTTGTCATGAATGATTAATCAATAGTCTTGTTGGTCTTGACACATGCATAAACTTGTTCCTATATATCTTCTCACGTTTTGTTTTTTTTTGTTTTTTTTTTTTGTCTATAGCTTAACAAATGTCAAATCTCGAAAAGAGATAATAAGTTGCAAAAGTCATCGCACATACTAGTATTTGATTAAGAAAAAGGGACAGTGACTTGTATTGACATGTATGGTGCGTCAAAAAGCCAAAGGCTTACTCACATAAAATATTAAAAAATTTCAGGCATCGATCTCAAAATGAGATGTATTGTTTAAAAATGATCAAATGTTATGATTTGTAAAGAAGCCAAATAAAAAGTTTCAAAGATATGTAATCATTTTCTTGTAGGAGATCATATAAGTTCACTTCTATAATTGAGATAGTCCACTTGACTTAGTACTAGTTGTGTATAACTTGATTGACTTGGTCATTGAAGCTTCACTCTAGACTAAGGACTATTCCACACTTGATCCACACACACAACACATAAGTTTAATGTTCAATGAATGCCTATTTCATTTGTGTGTTTGTACATGTTCAAATGTGATGTGTGTGTGGTCAACCTTATGTTTGCTTTTGGTAGTGATTTGTATCACTCATGTTTTTCAAGTTGTTTTTATGTGAAAAACATGTTTTCTGGGTGTTTTCGTGACCTATTTCATGTGTAAGCTTAGCTGGGAGTTAAATGGTCTAATTCTCAAGTTTTTCAACCTTGGACAGAGAGTTTCGCGACTATTTTGTGAGTAAGACTTACCCGCAAAAAAATTTCGCAAGTAAAGCTTACTCGCGAAACTTCCAGTGAAAATTCCCAGATCAGCTTTTTAAAGGGCATTTCGTGGGACATTTGTTTTAAACTTCTCTCATCTTCTCCCAAACACCTATTTTAATGATTTAATATCAAAACTCAACAAATTTCAAGTGTTTTACATTCCTTAAACATCTCTAAGGTAATCGTTAACTCTTTTCATTGATTTTGATCCTTAGATTATGTTTTTGGGGGTTTTATGTTCATAGTTAGGATTTTCTCAAATAGGAGTTGGAAAACTTATTTTTTGTCAATCTTTTTCATTGGGTTTTGTTTTAAATGTTGATATGCTTTGGATGTTGGCCCCTTGTGGCAAAAATAACATGTATTTAGGCAAGATTTTCATATGTCCATGCATTGTTTAACATATATGTGTAGTGTGTGCACTTTATGTGTTTGATAAAATGCCCAAATGGTATTTTCTCGTTGTTTTGGACTCCGATGAGTACCAATTTTTTGAGATCGGCATAATTATTCATGTTTATCGTGTTTTGATCATTGGTGGTGTGTTTTATACACTTTGCCCTATAAGTGCTTATTCATGCATTAGGCATGCATCTCACATGCTCACCAGATGCACCTCTGCTGCACACACTCTAACACTTGACATGTTTTGCATTCACTCATGCTATTTAAGTCTTTTTAGACCCTTTTAGCACATATAATATGTTCTTGTGTATATGTCATGACTAGGTCTATGTCATGACTAGGTCTATATCATATTCCATCATCCTTAACATGTCATGTTTACTTTATGCTTTTTAGCATTTTTTAAAAGATGTTTTATTTTTTGTTTGAACTTCATTTTTCTCATTCATCTTGCACCCCCATGCATCATCTTTTGCCCTTGTTCATATCTTCTTTTTCTTTCCCTCATTCCTCTTGATTTATTTGTCTATTCGTGACAAAAAGAGGGAGAGTATACCGGTGTGTATCGTCATTTCTCGTCATTTCTATATGACTCATATGCACATCCTTAGGGGGAGAAATTCTACCTTATGCACATTCGTAAGGGGAGAAAGCCATAGGAGAGATGTATATACTAAGGGGGAGAAGACACTTTTATGAGAAAACTTTGTTTTGTTTGTTTTACCTTATGCTTGTTTTTTCGTTGCTTTATGGTGTTTTGAGTTATATTTAGTATCTATACTTTGTTGCTCTCATCACATCATGTTTATGTGTTGGACATGCATACATCCTTTTGCTATTGTGCTTTATTGGTTGTATGTTCAGATGATCATTTGCTTTGCAATATGATCATTGTAGTAATTTTTATATCACTATTTTGGTCTATGATCAAGTTGCACATATGTTTCACATCATGTTTACTTGATCGGAATTTACTTGTTACTTTATACTTATCCTTTTACCACTCAATTTACTTTGAGGGTCTAATGTGTTTTGTGCAAGTGTTTCAAGTTACAGGTATACATGTTTTAAGTTCATCACAGCTACTAGATTTAGGTGTGAGTGAGTTTTGTCATTGTTCTCATACTCACGTTTAAGTCTAGAGTTTATTATAGGGTGTTTTATCAAGGAATAGCCAAAGCGGGAAATTGTAAAGTTGTGATTTACAACTATGTTTTATGTTAGCTTTATTCCATGACAAGAAGTGTTGTATTTGCTTTATTTTGTTCCTTGTATTTTGTGAGATTTTATTGTATTGGGTTTAGTATTAAGTTGGTGAACAATCAAGCATAAAATAAAAAATCAGCGGATTTCGCAAGTTTCATCACAGCTACTAGATTTAGGCGTGAGTGAGTTTTGTCATTGTTCTCATACTCACGTTTAAGTCTAGAGTTTATTATAGGGTGTTTTATCAAGGAATAGCCAAAGCGGAAAATTGTAAAGTTGTGATTTACAATTATGTTTTATGTTAGCTTTATTCCATGACAAAAAGTGTTGTATTTGCTTTATTTTGTTCCTTGTATTTTGTGGGATTTTATTGTATTGGGTTTAGTATTAAGTTGGTGAACAATCAAGCATAAAATAAAAAATCAGCGGATTTCGCAAGTTTCTTGCTAGAAGCTAACCCACGAAAGAGCCACGTGAGAAGCACATGCCGAAAGCTGAAGAGTCATGCCAGCCTGGAGGATTTTACGAGTGTCTCGCGTGTAAGACCTTCTCACAAGATACCCATGAAACTCTCTGCCTGGAGGATTGTGAGAGACCGCGCCCCCAGCCCGTTTTATAATAAGTTGGGCCAAACCCACATGAATGGGTGGAGTCGTGTTATTGCCTCTCAAAATGGAGATTCGACTAGTTATATTTTTCCCTTTAGATTAAGGGTTTTACAATGGAGTCGCCACTTATTTAATTATTGGAAAAATAAGAAAACCAAAATTGAAAAATTCATCATTTTATTAATTTTCAATTGAATTTATATTAGTCATAGGAAAAGTACATGGCTTTGGTCCTAGATACAATCTAAGAAAAAGTACATGGCTTTGTTTCCTAGTTATAATCTAAAAATTAAAAATTACATGGATAAGCATTTGATCTATTAACCCTTGATCTAAGTTCGGAGGCTATGTTACAAGGTGGAAAGGTGTTAGGCACCCACCTTGCCTAGTGAAACCAGTCTTCTAGACTATGGTGGCCAACATTCATATCATACCATCCAATATATCAATCAATTTGCATGTTGAATTTAAGGTGTGTGCATATGATGAACCCTAATTCAATTTATTAAGTATTACATTTGGATTGGAAAATGAATTCTAGTGAATGTGTGTAGATGGTGATATCGTAGATTCAAAGATTTGAAAGAATTGTTAAACAAACATTTTTTTTATATTTTTGATGTGAATTTAAGATCGAAACTAGTGTTATGCATGAACATGTGATGAACAACCAAGAATATGTGAAGAACACATAATAACATTTAAGAACATTCAAACATATTCAAGGAAATTTAAATAGTTACTATCATGTTTTAATCCTAAATTCTTATCATGGCAACACAAAAAATAAGTGAGGAAAAGAGATTATACCTTTATGCAAGATCAATATGGTGGATGAGGAGACTCTTGAGGGAGGTCTTATGGGTGGAGGAAAAGAAGAGTTAGGAGAGGAAGAGTGAGTCTCACTCAATACCTTGAGTTTCAAGAAGACCAAGATATGACAAGACTACTCAACTTCCTAGAACTCAAGAGAGGAGAAGAGGGGGTTTTTTTGTGTGTCTTGGAATGAAGGAGAGGGGGGTTTATATAGTAATGGTGGAGGAAATATGAATGGAAGGCTATTAGTGAGAGTTGACAATGAATCATGAACCTAGACCTCATTTTAGCCTTTGGGGAAATTTGGTGCATTAAATGGAGAGATTTGTGGGAGTGAGGAGCAAGACAAAATTCGGTTTTCCCGTAGCTGCTGTAACAGCTAGTAGAGCCAACTTTGAAAAATCATATCTGACTCAATTTTGACCGGAATTGTGTCGTTCTTGTGCTCAAATTGAAGCTCTGGATGTCTGGTTTCTGGAAAAATTAATCTCATTCACAGATTCAAAATATTCTGAGAGATATCAATGAAATTGTG
This sequence comes from Castanopsis chinensis, assembly GCA_032878915.1. Taxonomy (NCBI): domain Eukaryota; kingdom Viridiplantae; phylum Streptophyta; class Magnoliopsida; order Fagales; family Fagaceae; genus Castanopsis; species Castanopsis chinensis. The sequence goes on along the minus strand of JAVQMG010000125.1, from coordinate 15,971,535 downwards.
AGTAGAGGTCATTTCTTAGAAAAATGGTTTCAGCACAATTAACATTAATAGGTCCCAAATTAGTTTCCAATTAACATTAATAGGCTCCAATCACTCCCATTTCAGACCTAATTAGTTTCAAATTTACCCTAATTAAAAGATAATTTCACAAATTACTCATTGAATAATTAATGTTTAACTATCTAATTAATTAGGTGAATGCAACCTTACCATAAAATGTAGTCCTAACCAATCAAATTATGACACATCATTAATTTCAAATAGATTATAATTATAACCAATTAGAATCAATTGTTCATAATCACATAAGATCGGACTCAATTTGTGATAGTGCATCTTAGCCATTAAAACTTGATTTGATGATAACTTTCAATCTGATGATCCGATTAGGGTTTATAACCAGTCGATTTGATCGTTACAACATCAAGATCATTTTGGTGAAATGAGATTAAGGATCTAATGACCAAAATCAAGATGCATATTTTCAAAGTGAAATTACCCTTTTACCCTCCAAGTGAGGTTAAATGCGGGTTGCAAAATGAGGTGTCAACAAAATGCCCCTCATTGACAGAGCTTGAAAAGCGAATGTCAATGTATGAAAAAGACACTTAACTTTGCAATCAGCATTTAACCGTGGTGAATTTATGATGCATGGAAATAAGAATGCAAACCGTTATGTAGTGGATCAAAATGTGGACCGAATCTCGGGGGAGATTGCCTACGTACCTCTTGGTAGGAGGATCAGGTCTACACGTAGTTTATGCATGCAAAATTTTTTTTTTTTTTGAAAGAGTACAAGACATGCTTACCTGAGGTCAAGAAAATATGGAGATCTTAGTCATGTGTTTCAGAGGACCAAAGGTTGTGGATCCTGGCTCATGTTTTCAGAGAACCTAGGATTCTTGAACCTTAGCTCATGTTTTCAGAGGACCAAGGTTTTTTTTTTTTTTTTTTTGGGGGGGCTTTGCGCGCATGTTTTCAGAGGACCAAAGGTTGTGGATCCTGGCTCATGTTTTCAGAGGACCTAGAATTCTTGGATCTTGGCTCATGTTTTTAGAGGACCAAGGGTTTTCTAGGCTTTGGGCTCATCCTTTTAGAGGACCAAAGGTTTTGGATCTTGGCTCATGTTTTCAGAGGACCTAGGATTCTTTTGGGCTTTGGCCTCATGTTTTCAGAGGACCAAGGATTTTTTCGGGCTTTGGGCTCATGTTTTCAAAGGACCAAAGGTTGTGGATCCTGGCTCATGCTTTCAGAGGACCTAGGATTCTTGGATCTTGGCTCATGTTTTTAGAGGACCAAGGTTTTCTTTGGGCTTTGGGCTCATGTTTTTAGAGGACCTAGGATTCTTTTGGGCTTTGGCCTCACGTTTTCAGAGGACCAAGGTTTTTTTTTTTGGGCTTTGGGCTCATGTTTTCAGAGGACCAAAGTTTGTGGATCCTGGCTCATGTTTTCAGAGGACCTAGGATTCTTGGATCTTGGCTCATATTTTCAGAGGACCAAGGGTTTTTTGGGCTTTGGGCTCATGCTTTCAGAGGACCAAAGGTTTTGGATCCTGGCTCATGTTTTCAGAGGACCTAGGATTCTTTTGGGCTTTGGCCTCATGTTTTCAGAGGACCAAGGATTTTTTTGGGCTTTGGGCTCATGTTTTCAGAAGACCAAAGGTTGTGGATCCTAGCTCATGTTTTCAGAGGACCTAGGATTCTTGGATCTTGACTCATGTTTTCAGAGGACTAAGGTTTTCTTTGGGCTTTGGGCTCATATTTTCAGAGGACCAAAGGTTGTGGATCCTAGCTCATGTTTTCAGAAGGCCTAGGATTCTTCGATCTCGGCTCATGTTTTCAGAGGACCAAGGTTTTCTTTGGGCTTTGGGCTCATGTTTTCAGAGGACCAAAGGTTGTGGATCCTGGCTCATTTAATCAGAGGACCTAGGATTCTTGGATCTTGGCTCATGTTTTCAGAGGACCAAGGGTTTTCTGGGCTTTGGGCTCATGTTTTCAGAAGACCAAAGGTTATGGATCCTAACTCATGTTTTCAGAGGACCTAGGATTTTTTTGGGCTTTGGCCACATGTTTTCAGAGGACCAAGGTTTTGTTTTTTGCTTTAGGCTTATGTTTTCAGAGGACCAAAGGTTGTGGATCCTAGCTCATGTTTTCAGAGGATCTAGGATTCTTTTGAGCTTTGGCCTCATGTTTTCAGAGGACCAAGGGTTTTTTTTTTTTTTTGGGCTTTGGGCTCATGTTTCCAGAGGACCAAAGGTTGTGGATCTTGGCTCATGTTTTTAGACGACCTAGGATTCCTGGATCTTGGCTCATGTTTTCAGAGGACCAAGGGTTTTCCGGCCTTTGGGCTCATGTTTTCAGAGGACCAAAGGTTGTGGATCTTGGCTCATGTTTACAGAGGACCTAGGATTCTTTTGGGCTTTGGCCTCATGTCTTCAGAGGACCAAGGTTTTCTTTTTGGGCTTTGGGCTCATGTTTTCAGAAGACCAAAGGTTGTGGATCCTAGCTCATGTTTTCAGTGGACCTAGGATTCTTTTGGGCTTTGGCCACATGTTTTCAGAGGACCAAAGGTTTTTTTTTTTTTTGGGCTTTGGGCTCATGTTTTTAGAGGACCAAAGTTTGTGGATCCTGGCTCATGTTTTTAGAGGACCTAAGATTCTTGGATCTTGGCTCATGTTTTCAGAGGACCAAGGGTTTTCTAGGCTTTGGGCTCATACTTTTAGAGGACCAAAGGTTTTGGATCCTGGCTCATGTTTTCAGAGGACCTAGGATTCTTTTGGGCTTTGGCCTCATGTTTTCAGAGGACCAAGGATTTTTTTGGGCTTTAGGCTCATGTTTTCAGAGGACCAAGGGTTGTGGATCCTAGCTCATGTTTTCAAAGGACCTAGGATTCTTGGATCTTGGCTTATGTTTTCAGAGAACCAAGGTTTTCTTTGGGCTTTGGGCTTTGGGCTCATGTTTTCAGAGGACCAAAGGTTGTGGATCCTAGCTCATGTTTTTAGAGGGCCTAGGATTCTTGGATCTTGGCTCATGTTTTCAGAGGATTAAGGTTTTCTTTGGGCTTTGGGCTCATGTTTTCAGAGGAACAAAGGTTGTGGATCCTGGCTCATGTATTCAGAGGACCTAGTATTCTTGGATCTTGGCTAATGTTTTCAGAGGACCAAGGGTTTTCTAGGCTTTGGGCTCATGTTTTTAGAGGACCTAGAATTTTTTTGGGCTTTGGCCTCATGTTTTCAGAGGACCAAGGTTTTTTTTTTTTTTTGCTTTAGGCTCATGTTTTCAGAGAACCAAAGGTTGTGGATCCTAGCTCATGTTTTCAGAGGACCTAGGATTCTTTTGGGCTTTGGCCTCATGTTTTCAGACGACCAAGGTTTTCTTTGGGCTTTGGGCTCATATTTTCAAAGGACCAAAGGTTGTGGATCCTAGCTCATGTTTTTAGAGGGCCTAGGATTCTTGGATCTTGGCTCATGTTTTCAGAGGACCAAGGTTTTCTTTGGGCTTTGGGCTCATGTTTTCAGAGGACCAAAGGTAGTGGATCCTGGCTCATGTTTTCAGAGGAACTAGGATTCTTGGATCTTGGCTCATGTTTTCAGAGGACCAAGGGTTTTTTTTTTTTTTTGGGCTTTGGGCTCATGTTTTCAGAGGACCAAAGTTTGTGGATCCTGGCTCATGTTTTTAGAGGACCTAAGATTCTTGGATCTTGGCTCATGTTTTCAGAGGACCAAGGGATTTCTAGGCTTTGGGCTCATACTTTTAGAGGACCAAAGGTTTTGGATCCTGGCTCATGTTTTCAGAGGACCTAGGATTCTTTTGGGCTTTGGCCTCATGTTTTCAGAGGACCAAGGATTTTTTTGGGCTTTGGGCTCATGTTTTCAGAGGACCAAGGGTTGTGGATCCTAGCTCATGTTTTCAAAGGACCTAGGATTCTTGGATCTTGGCTTATGTTTTCAGAGAACCAAGGTTTTCTTTGGGCTTTGGGCTCTGGGCTCATGTTTTCAGAGGACCAAAGGTTGTGGATCCTAGCTCATGTTTTTAGAGGGCCTAGGATTCTTGGATCTTGGCTCATGTTTTCAGAGGATTAAGGTTTTCTTTGGGCTTTGGGCTCATGTTTTCAGAGGAACAAAGGTTGTGGATCCTGGCTCATGTATTCAGAGGACCTAGTATTCTTGGATCTTGGCTCATGTTTTCAGAGGACCAAGGGTTTTCTGGGCTTTGGGCTCATGTTTTCAGAGGACCAAGGTTTTTTTTTTTTGCTTTAGGCTCATGTTTTCAGAGGACCAATGGTTGTGGATCCTAGCTCATGTTTTCAGAGGACCTAGGATTCTTTTGGGCTTTGGCCTCATGTTTTCAGAGGACAAAGGTTTTCTTTGGGCTTTGGGCTCATATTTTCAAAGGACCAAAGGTTGAGGATCCTAGATCATGTTTTTAGAGGGCCTAGGATTCTTGGATCTTGGCTCATGTTTTCAGAGGACCAAGGTTTTCTTTGGGCTTTGGGCTCATGTTTTCAGAGGACCAAAGGTAGTGGATCCTGGCTCATGTTTTCAGAGGAACTAGGATTCTTGGATCTTGGCTCATGTTTTCAGAGGACCAAGGGTTTTGCTGGGCTTTGGGCTCATGTTTTCAAAGGACCAAAGGTTGTGGATCCTGGCTCATGTTTTCAGAGGACCTAGGATTCTTGGATCTTCTCTCATGTTTTCAGAGGACCAAGGGTTTTCTGGGCTTTAGGCTCATGTTTTCAGAGGACCTAGAATTTTTTTTGGGCTTTGGCCTCATGTTTTCAGAGGAGCAAGGTTTTTTTTTTTTGCTTTAGGCTCATGTTTTCAGAGGACCAAAGGTTGTGGATCCTAGCTCATGTTTTCAGAGGACCTAGGATTCTTTTGGGCTTTGGCCTCATGTTTTCAGAGGACCAAGGTCTTCTTTGGGCTTTGGGCTCATATTTTCAAAGGACCAAAGGTTGTGGATCCTAGCTCATGTTTTTTGAGGGCCTAGGATTCTTGGATCTTGGCTCATGTTTTCAGAGGACCAAGGTTTTCTTTGGGCTTTGGGCTCATCTTTTCAGAAGACCAAAGGTTGTGGATCCTGGCTCATGTTTTCCGAGGACCTAGGATTCTTTTGAGTTTTGGCCTCATGTTTTCAGAGGACTAAGGTTTTTTTTAAGGCTTTGGGCTCATGTTTTCAGAGGACCAAAGGTTGTGGATCCTGGCTCATGTTTTCAGAGGACCTAATATTCTTTTGGGCTTTGGCCTCATGTTTTCAGAGGAACAAGGGTTTTTTTTTTTTTTGGGCTTTGGGCTCATGTTTTCAGAGGACCAAAGTTTATGGATCCTGATTCATGTTTTTAGAGGACCTAGGATTCTTGGATCTTGGCTCATGTTTTCAGAGGACTAAGGGTTTTCTGGGCTTTGGGCTCATGTTTTTAGAGGACCAAAGGTTTTTGATCCTGGCTCATGTTTTAGAGGACCTAGTATTCTTGGATCTCGGCTCATGTTTTCAGAGGACCAAGGGTTTTCTGGGCTTTAGGCTGATGTTTTCAGAGGACCATAGGTTGTGGATCCTGGCTCATGTTTTCAGAGGACCTAGGATTCTTTTGGTCTTTGGCCTCATGTTTTCAGAGGACCAAGGGTTTTTTTTTTTGGGCTTTGGGTTCATTTTTCCAGAGGACCAAAGGTTGTGGGTCCTAGCTCATGTTTTCAGAGGACCAATAGTTTTCTGGGCTTTAGGCTCATGTTTTCAGAGGACCAAAGGTTGTGGATCCTGGGTCATGTTTTCAGAGGACCGAAGATTCTTTTGGGCTTTGGCCTCATGTTTTAAGAGGACCAAGGTTTTTTGTAAGGCTTTGGACTCATGTTATCGGAGGACCAAAGGTTATGGATCTTGGCTCATGTTTTCAGAGGACCTAATATTCTTTTGGGCTTTCGCCTCATGTTTTCAGAGGACCAAGGGTTTTTTTTTTTTTTTTTTTGGGGCTTTGGGCTCATGTTTTCAGAGGACCAAAGTTTGTGGATCCTGGCTCATGATTTCAGAGGACCTAGGATTCTTGGATCTTGGCTAAAGTTTTCAGAGGACAAAGGGTTTTCTGGGCTTTGGGCTCATGTTTTCAGAGGACCAAAGGTTTTTGATCCTAGCTCATGTTTTCAGAGGACCTAGGATTCTTGGATCTTGGCTCATGTTCTCAGAGGACCAAGGGTTTTCTGGGCTTTAGGCTCATGTTTTCAGAGGACCTAGGATTCTTGGATCTTGGCTCATGTTTTCAGAGGACCAAGGGTTTTCTGGGCTTTAGGCTCATGTTTTCAGAGGACCAAAGGTTGTGGATCCTGGCTCATGTTTTCAGAGGACCTAGGATTCTTTTGGGCTTTGGCCTCATCTTTTCAGAGGACCAAGGGTTTTTGTTTTTGGGCTTTGGGCTCATGTTTCCAAAGCACCAAAGGTTGTGGATCCTGGGTCATGTTTTTAGAGGACCTAGGATTCTTGGATCTTGGCTCATGTTTTCAGAGGATCAAGGGTTTTCTAGGCTTTGGGCTCATGTTTTCAGAGGACCAAAGGTTGTGGATCCTTGCTCATGTTTTCCAAGGACCTAGGATTCTTTTGGGTTTTGGCCTCATGTTTTTAGAGGTCCAAGGTTTTTTTTAAGGCTTTGGGCTCATGTTTTCTGAAGACCAAAGGTTGTGGATCCTGACTCATGTTTTTAGAGGACCTAATATTCTTTTGGGCTTTGGCCTCATGTTTTCAGCGGACCAAGGGTTTTTTTTTTTGGGGCTTTGGGCTCATGTTTTCAGAGGACCAAAGGTTTTTGATCCTAGCTCATGTTTTCAGAGGACCTAGGATTCTTGGATCTTGGCTCATGTTTTCAGAGGACCAAGGGTTTTCCGGGCTTTAGGGTCATGTTTTCAGAGGACCAAAGGTTGTGGATCCTGGCTCATGTTTTCAGAGGACCTAGAATTCTTTTGGGCATTGGCCTCATGTTTTCAGAGGACCAAGGGTTTTTTTTTTTGGGCTTTGGGCTCATGTTTCCAGAGGACCAAAGGTTGTGGGTCCTGGCTCATGTTTTTAGAGGACCAAGGGTTTTCTGGGCTTTAGGCTCATGTTTTCAGAGGACCAAAGGTTGTGGATCCTGGCTCATGTGTTCAGAGGATATAGGATTCTTTTGGGCTTTGGCCTCATGTTTTCAGAGGATCAAGGTTTTTTGTAAGGCTTTGGACTCATGTTATCGGAGGACCAAAGGTTGTGGATCTTGGCTAATGGTTTCAGAGGACCTAATATTCTTTTGGGCTTTGGCCTCATGTTTTCAGAGGACCAAGGGTTTTTTTTTTTTTTTTTTGGGGCTTTGGGCTCATGTTTTCAGAGGACCAAAGTTTGTGGATCCTGGCTCATGTTTTCGGAAGACCTAGGATTCTTGGATCTTGGCTCATGTTTTCAGAGGACAAAGGGTTTTCTGGGCTTTGGGCTCATGTTTTCAGAGGACCAAAGGTTTTTTATCCAAGCTCATGTTTTCAGACGACCTAGGATTCTTGGATCATGGCTCATGTTTTCAGAGGACCAAGGGTTTTCTGGGCTTTAGGCTTATGTTTTCAGAGGACCTAGGATTCTTGGATTTTGGCTCATGTTTTCAGAGGACCAAGGGTTTTCTGGGCTTTAGGCTCATGTTTTCAGAGGACCAAAGGTTGTGGATCCTAGCTCATGTTTTCAGAGGACCTAGGTTTCTTTTGGGCTTTGGCCTCATCTTTTCAGAGGACCAAGGGTTTTTTTTTTTGCGCTTTGGGCTCATGTTTCCAAAGGACCAAAGGTTGTGGATCCTGGCTCATGTTTTCAGAGGACCTAGGATTCTTTTGGGCATTGGCCTCATGTTTTCAGAGGACCAAGGGTTTTTTTTTTTTGGGCTTTGGGCTCATGTTTCCAGAGGACCAAAGGTTGTGGGTCCTGGCTCATGTTTTTAGAGGACCAAGGGTTTTCTGGGCTTTAGGCTCATGTTTTCAGAGGACCAAAGGTTGTGGATCCTGGCTCATGTGTTCAGAGGATATAGGATTCTTTTAGGCTTTGGCCTCATGTTTTAAGAGGATCAAGGTTTTTTGTAAGGCTTTGGACTCATGTTATCGGAGGACCAAAGGTTGTGGATCTTGGCTAATGGTTTCAGAGGACCTAATATTCTTTTGGGCTTTGGCCTCATGTTTTCAGAGGACCAAGGGTTTTTTTTTTTTTTTTTTTTGGGCTTTGGGCTCATGTTTTCAGAGGACCAAAGTTTGTGGATCCTGGCTCATGTTTTCGGAGGACCTAGGATTCTTGGATCTTGGCTCATGTTTTCAGAGGACAAAGGGTTTTCTGGGCTTTGGGCTCATGTTTTCAGAGGACCAAAGGTTTTTTATCCTAGCTCATGTTTTCAGACGACCTAGGATTCTTGGATCTTGGCTCATGTTTTCAGAGGACCAAGGGTTTTCAGGGCTTTAGGCTCATGTTTTCAGAGGACCAAAGGTTGTGGATCCTGGCTCATGTTTTCAGAGGACCTAGGATTCTTTTGGGCATTGGCCTCATGTTTTCAGAGGACCAAGGGTTTTTTTTTTTGGGCTTTGGGCTCATGTTTCCAGAGGACCAAAGGTTGTGGGTCCTGGCTCATGTTTTCAGAGGACCAAGGGTTTTCTGGGCTTTAGGCTCATGTTTTCAGAGGACCAAAGGTTGTGGATCCTGGCTCATGTTTTCAGAGGATATAGGATTCTTTTAGGCTTTGGCCTCATGTTTTCAGAGGATCAAGGTTTTTTGTAAGGCTTTGGACTCATGTTATCGGAGGACCAAAGGTTGTGGATCTTGGCTCATGTTTTCAGAGGACCTAATATTCTTTTGGGCTTTGGCCACATGTTTTCAGAGGACCAAGGGTTTTTTTTTTTTTTTTTGGGGGCTTTGGGCTCATGTTTTCAGAGGACCAAAGTTTGTGGATCCTGGCTCATGTTTTCGGAAGACCTAGGATTCTTGGATCTTGGCTCATGTTTTCAGAGGACAAAGGGTTTTCTGGGCTTTGGGCTCATGTTTTCAGAGGACCAAACGTTTTTTATCCAAGCTCATGTTTTCAGACGACCTAGGATTCTTGGATCATGGCTCATGTTTTCAGAGGACCAAGGGTTTTCTGGGCTTTAGGCTTATGTTTTCAGAGGACCTAGGATTCTTGGATTTTGGCTCATGTTTTCAGAGGACCAAGGGTTTTCTGGGCTTTAGGCTCATGTTTTCAGAGGACCAAAGGTTGTGGATCCTAGCTCATGTTTTCAGAGGACCTAGGATTCTTTTGGGCTTTGGCCTCATCTTTTCAGAGGACCAAGGGTTTTTTTTTTTGCGCTTTGGGCTCATGTTTCCAAAGGACCAAAGGTTGTGGATCCTGGGTCATGTTTTTAGAGTACCCAGGATTCTTGGATCTTGGCTCATGTTTTCAGAGGATCAAGGGTTTTCTAGGCTTTGGGCTCATGTTTTCAGAGGACCAAAGGTTGTGGATCCTGGCTCATGTTTTCCAAGGACCTAGGATTCTTTTGGGTTTTGGCCTCATGTTTTTAGAGGACCAAGGTTTTTTTTAAGGCTTTGGGCTCATGTTTTCTGAAGACCAAAGGTTGTGGATCCTGGCTCATGTTTTTAGAGGACCTAATATTCTTTTGGGCTTTGGCCTCATGTTTTCAGCGGACCAAGGGTTTTTTTTTTTTGGGGCTTTGGGCTCATGTTTTCAGAGGACCAAAGGTTTTTGATCCTAGCTCATGTTTTCAGAGGACCTAGGATTCTTGGATCATGGCTCATGTTTTCAGAGGACCAAGGGTTTTCCGGGCTTTAGGCTCATGTTTTCAGAGGACCAAAGGTTGTGGATCCTGGCTCATGTTTTCAGAGGACCTAGAATTCTTTTGGGCGTTGGCCTCATGTTTTCAGAGGACCAAGGGTTTTTTTTTTTGGGCTTTGGGCTCATGTTTCCAGAGGACCAAAGGTTGTGGGTCCTGGCTCATGTTTTTAGAGGACCAAGGGTTTTCTGGGCTTTAGGCTCATGTTTTCAGAGGACCAAAGGTTGTGGATCCTGGCTCATGTGTTCAGAGGATATAGGATTCTTTTGGGCTTTGGCCTCATGTTTTCAGAGGATCAAGGTTTTTTGTAAGGCTTTGGACTCATGTTATCGGAGGACCAAAGGTTGTGGATCTTGGCTAATGGTTTCAGAGGACCTAATATTCTTTTGGGCTTTGGCCTCATGTTTTCAGAGGACCAAGGGTTTTTTTTTTTTTTTTTTTGGGGCTTTGGGCTCATGTTTTCAGAGGACCAAAGTTTGTGGATCCTGGCTCATGTTTTCGGAAGACCTAGGATTCTTGGATCTTGGCTCATGTTTTCAGAGGACAAAGGGTTTTCTGGGCTTTGGGCTCATGTTTTCAGAGGACCAAAGGTTTTTTATCCAAGCTCATGTTTTCAGACGACCTAGGATTCTTGGATCATGGCTCATGTTTTCAGAGGACCAAGGGTTTTCTGGGCTTTAGGCTTATGTTTTCAGAGGACCTAGGATTCTTGGATTTTGGCTCATGTTTTCAGAGGACCAAGGGTTTTCTGGGCTTTAGGCTCATGTTTTCAGAGGACCAAAGTTTGTGGATCCTAGCTCATGTTTTCAGAGGACCTAGGTTTCTTTTGGGCTTTGGCCTCATCTTTTCAGAGGACCAAGGGTTTTTTTTTTTGCGCTTTGGGCTCATGTTTCCAAAGGACCAAAGGTTGTGGATCCTGGCTCATGTTTTCAGAGGACCTAGGATTCTTTTGGGCATTGGCCTCATGTTTTCAGAGGACCAAGGGTTTTTTTTTTTGGGCTTTGGGCTCATGTTTCCAGAGGACCAAAGGTTGTGGGTCCTGGCTCATGTTTTTAGAGGACCAAGGGTTTTCTGGGCTTTAGGCTCATGTTTTCAGAGGACCAAAGGTTGTGGATCCTGGCTCATGTGTTCAGAGGATATAGGATTCTTTTAGGCTTTGGCCTCATGTTTTAAGAGGATCAAGGTTTTTTGTAAGGCTTTGGACTCATGTTATCGGAGGACCAAAGGTTGTGGATCTTGGCTAATGGTTTCAGAGGACCTAATATTCTTTTGGGCTTTGGCCTCATGTTTTCAGAGGACCAAGGGTTTTTTTTTTTTTTTTTTGGGGCTTTGGGCTCATGTTTTCAGAGGACCAAAGTTTGTGGATCCTGGCTCATGTTTTCGGAGGACCTAGGATTCTTGGATCTTGGCTCATGTTTTCAGAGGACAAAGGGTTTTCTGGGCTTTGGGCTCATGTTTTCAGAGGACCAAAGGTTTTTTATCCTAGCTCATGTTTTCAGACGACCTAGGATTCTTGGATCTTGGCTCATGTTTTCAGAGGACCAAGGGTTTTCAGGGCTTTAGGCTCATGTTTTCAGAGGACCAAAGGTTGTGGATCCTGGCTCATGTTTTCAGAGGACCTAGGATTCTTTTGGGCATTGGCCTCATGTTTTCAGAGGACCAAGGGTTTTTTTTTTGGGCTTTGGGCTCATGTTTCCAGAGGACCAAAGGTTGTGGGTCCTGGCTCATGTTTTCAGAGGACCAAGGGTTTTCTGGGCTTTAGGCTCATGTTTTCAGAGGACCAAAGGTTGTGGATCCTGGCTCATGTTTTCAGAGGATATAGGATTCTTTTAGGCTTTGGCCTCATGTTTTCAGAGGATCAAGGTTTTTTGTAAGGCTTTGGACTCATGTTATCGGAGGACCAAAGGTTGTGGATCTTGGCTCATGTTTTCAGAGGACCTAATATTCTTTTGGGCTTTGGCCACATGTTTTCAGAGGACCAAGGGTTTTTTTTTTTTTTTTGGGGGCTTTGGGCTCATGTTTTCAGAGGACCAAAGTTTGTGGATCCTGGCTCATGTTTTCGGAAGACCTAGGATTCTTGGATCTTGGCTCATGTTTTCAGAGGACAAAGGGTTTTCTGGGCTTTGGGCTCATGTTTTCAGAGGACCAAACGTTTTTTATCCAAGCTCATGTTTTCAGACGACCTAGGATTCTTGGATCATGGCTCATGTTTTCAGAGGACCAAGGGTTTTCTGGGCTTTAGGCTTATGTTTTCAGAGGACCTAGGATTCTTGGATTTTGGCTCATGTTTTCAGAGGACCAAGGGTTTTCTGGGCTTTAGGCTCATGTTTTCAGAGGACCAAAGGTTGTGGATCCTAGCTCATGTTTTCAGAGGACCTAGGATTCTTTTGGGCTTTGGCCTCATCTTTTCAGAGGACCAAGGGTTTTTTTTTTTGCGCTTTGGGCTCATGTTTCCAAAGGACCAAAGGTTGTGGATCCTGGGTCATGTTTTTAGAGTACCCAGGATTCTTGGATCTTGGCTCATGTTTTCAGAGGATCAAGGGTTTTCTAGGCTTTGGGCTCATGTTTTCAGAGGACCAAAGGTTGTGGATCCTGGCTCATGTTTTCCAAGGACCTAGGATTCTTTTGGGTTTTGGCCTCATGTTTTTAGAGGACCAAGGTTTTTTTTAAGGCTTTGGGCTCATGTTTTCTGAAGACCAAAGGTTGTGGATCCTGGCTCATGTTTTTAGAGGACCTAATATTCTTTTGGGCTTTGGCCTCATGTTTTCAGCGGACCAAGGGTTTTTTTTTTTTGGGGCTTTGGGCTCATGTTTTCAGAGGACCAAAGGTTTTTGATCCTAGCTCATGTTTTCAGAGGACCTAGGATTCTTGGATCTTGGCTCATGTTTTCAGAGGACCAAGGGTTTTCCGGGCTTTAGGCTCATGTTTTCAGAGGACCAAAGGTTGTGGATCCTGGCTCATGTTTTCAGAGGACCTAGAATTCTTTTGGGCGTTGGCCTCATGTTTTCAGAGGACCAAGGGTTTTTTTTTTTGGGCTTTGGGCTCATGTTTCCAGAGGACCAAAGGTTGTGGGTCCTGGCTCATGTTTTTAGAGGACCAAGGGTTTTCTGGGCTTTAGGCTCATGTTTTCAGAGGACCAAAGGTTGTGGATCCTGGCTCATGTGTTCAGAGGATATAGGATTCTTTTGGGCTTTGGCCTCATGTTTTCAGAGGATCAAGGTTTTTTGTAAGGCTTTGGACTCATGTTATCGGAGGACCAAAGGTTGTGGATCTTGGCTAATGGTTTCAGAGGACCTAATATTCTTTTAGGCTTTGGCCTCATGTTTTCAGAGGACCAAGGGTTTTTTTTTTTTTTTTTTTTTTGGGGCTTTGGGCTCATGTTTTCAGAGGACCAAAGTTTGTGGATCCTGGCTCATGTTTTCGGAAGACCTAGGATTCTTGGATCTTGGCTCATGTTTTCAGAGGACAAAGGGTTTTCTGGGCTTTGGGCTCATGTTTTCAGAGGACCAAAGGTTTTTTATCCAAGCTCATGTTTTCAGACGACCTAGGATTCTTGGATCATGGCTCATGTTTTCAGAGGACCAAGGGTTTTCTGGGCTTTAGGCTTATGTTTTCAGAGGACCTAGGATTCTTGGATTTTGGCTCATGTTTTCAGAGGACCAAGGGTTTTCTGGGCTTTAGGCTCATGTTTTCAGAGGACCAAAGGTTGTGGATCCTAGCTCATGTTTTCAGAGGACCTAGGATTCTTTTGGGCTTTGGCCTCATCTTTTCAGAGGACCAAGGGTTTTTTTTTTTACGCTTTGGGCTCATGTTTCCAAAGGACCAAAGGTTGTGGATCCTGGTTCATGTTTTCAGAGGACCTAGGATTCTTTTGGGCATTGGCCTCATGTTTTCAGAGGACCAAGGGTTTTTTTTTTTGGGCTTTGGGCTCATGTTTCCAGAGGACCAAAGGTTGTGGGTCCTGGCTCATGTTTTTAGAGGACCAAGGGTTTTCTGGGCTTTAGGCTCATGTTTTCAGAGGACCAAAGGTTGTGGATCCTGGCTCATGTGTTCAGAGGATATAGGATTCTTTTAGGCTTTGGCCTCATGTTTTAAGAGGATCAAGGTTTTTTGTAAGGCTTTGGACTCATGTTATCGGAGGACCAAAGGTTGTGGATCTTGGCTAATGGTTTCAGAGGACCTAATATTCTTTTGGGCTTTGGCCTCATGTTTTCAGAGGACCAAGGGTTTTTTTTTTTTTTTTTGGGGCTTTGGGCTCATGTTTTCAGAGGACCAAAGTTTGTGGATCCTGGCTCATGTTTTCGGAGGACCTAGGATTCTTGGATCTTGGCTCATGTTTTCAGAGGACAAAGGGTTTTCTGGGCTTTGGGCTCATGTTTTCAGACGACCAAAGGTTTTTTATCCTAGCTCATGTTTTCAGACGACCTAGGATTCTTGGATCTTGGCTCATGTTTTCAGAGGACCAAGGGTTTTCAGGGCTTTAGGCTCATGTTTTCAGAGGACCAAAGGTTGTGGATCCTGGCTCATGTTTTCAGAGGACCTAGGATTCTTTTGGGCATTGGCCTCATGTTTTCAGAGGACCAAGGGTTTTTTTTTTTTGGGCTTTGGGCTCATGTTTCCAGAGGACCAAAGGTTGTGGGTCCTGGCTCATGTTTTCAGAGGACCAAGGGTTTTCTGGGCTTTAGGCTCATGTTTTCAGAGGACCAAAGGTTGTGGATCCTGGCTCATGTTTTCAGAGGATATAGGATTCTTTTAGGCTTTGGCCTCATGTTTTCAGAGGATCAAGGTTTTTTGTAAGGCTTTGGACTCATGTTATCGAAGGACCAAAGGTTGTGGATCTTGGCTCATGTTTTCAGAGGACCTAATATTCTTTTGGGCTTTGGCCACATGTTTTCAGAGGACCAAGGGTTTTTTTTTTTTTTTTGGGGGGCTTTGGGCTCATGTTCTCAGAGGACCAAAGTTTGTGGATCCTGGCTCATGTTTTCGGAAGACCTAGGATTCTTGGATCTTGGCTCATGTTTTCAGAGGACAAAGGGTTTTCCGGGCTTTGGGCTCATGTTTTCAGAGGACCAAAGGTTTTTTATCCAAGCTCATGTTTTCAGACGACCTAGGATTCTTGGATCATGGCTCATGTTTTCAGAGGACCAAGGGTTTTCTGGGCTTTAGGCTTATGTTTTCAGAGGACCTAGGATTCTTGGATTTTGGCTCATGTTTTCAGAGGACCAAGGGTTTTCTGGGCTTTAGGCTCATGTTTTCAGAGGACCAAAGGTTGTGGATCCTGGCTCATGTTTTCAGAGGACCTAGGATTCTTTTGGGCATTGGCCTCATGTTTTCAGAGGACCAAGGGTTTTTTTTTTTGGGCTTTGGGCTCATGTTTCCAGAGGACCAAAGGTTGTGGGTCCTGGCTCATGTTTTCAGAGGACCAAGGGTTTTCTGGGCTTTAGGCTCATGTTTTCAGAGGACCAAAGGTTGTGGATCCTGGCTCATGTTTTCAGAGGATATAGGATTCTTTTAGGCTTTGGCCTCATGTTTTCAGAGGATCAAGGTTTTTTGTAAGGCTTTGGACTCATGTTATCGAAGGACCAAAGGTTGTGGATCTTGGCTCATGTTTTCAGAGGACCTAATATTCTTTTGGGCTTTGGCCACATGTTTTCAGAGGACCAAGGGTTTTTTTTTTTTTTTTGGGGGGCTTTGGGCTCATGTTCTCAGAGGACCAAAGTTTGTGGATCCTGGCTCATGTTTTCGGAAGACCTAGGATTCTTGGATCTTGGCTCATGTTTTCAGAGGACAAAGGGTTTTCTGGGCTTTGGGCTCATGTTTTCAGAGGACCAAAGGTTTTTTATCCAAGCTCATGTTTTCAGACGACCTAGGATTCTTGGATCATGGCTCATGTTTTCAGAGGACCAAGGGTTTTCTGGGCTTTAGGCTTATGTTTTCAGAGGACCTAGGATTCTTGGATTTTGGCTCATGTTTTCAGAGGACCAAGGGTTTTCTGGGCTTTAGGCTCATGTTTTCAGAGGACCAAAGGTTGTGGATCCTAGCTCATGTTTTCAGAGGACCTAGGATTCTTTTGGGCTTTGGCCTCATCTTTTCAGAGGACCAAGGGTTTTTTTTTTTGCGCTTTGGGCTCATGTTTCCAAAGGACCAAAGGTTGTGGATCCTGGGTCATGTTTTTAGAGTACCTAGGATTCTTGGATCTTGGCTCATGTTTTCAGAGGATCAAGGGTTTTCTAGGCTTTGGGCTCATGTTTTCAGAGGACCAAAGGTTGTGGATCCTGGCTCATGTTTTCCAAGGACCTAGGATTCTTTTGGGTTTTGGCCTCATGTTTTTAGAGGACCAAGGTTTTTTTTAAGGCTTTGGGCTCATGTTTTCTGAAGACCAAAGGTTGTGGATCCTGGCTCATGTTTTTAGAGGACCTAATATTCTTTTGGGCTTTGGCCTCATGTTTTCAGCGGACCAAGGGTTTTTTTTTTTTTTTGGGCTTTGGGCTCATGTTTTCAAAGGACCAAAGTTTGTGGATCCTGACTCATGTTTTCAGAGGACTTAGGATTCTTGGATCTTGGCTCATGTTTTCAGAGGACTAAGGGTTTTCTGGGCTTTGGGCTCATGTTTTCAGAGGACCAAGGGTTTTCTGGGCTTTAGGCTCATGTTTTCAGAGGACCAAAGGTTGTGGATCCTGGCTCATGTTTTCCAAGGACCTAGGATTCTTTTGGGTTTTGGCCTCATGTTTTTAGAGGACCAAGGTTTTTTTTAAGGCTTTGGGCTCATGTTTTCTGAAGACCAAAGATTGTGGATCCTGGCTCATGTTTTTAGAGGACCTAATATTCTTTTGGGCTTTAGCCTCATGTTTTCAGCGGACCAAGGGTTTTTTTTTTTGGGGCTTTGGGCTCATGTTTTCAGAGGACCAAAGGATTTTGATCCTAGCTCATGTTTTCAGAGGACCTAGGATTCTTGGATCTTGGCTCATGTTTTCAGAGGACCAAGGGTTTTCTAGGCTTTAGGCTCGTGTTTTCAGAGGACCAAAGGTTGTGGATCCTGGCTCATGTTTTCGGAGGACCTAGAATTCTTTTGGGCGTTGGCCTCATGTTTTCAGAGGACCAAGGGTTTTTTTTTTTAGGGCTTTGGGCTCATGTTTCCAGAGGACCAAAGGTTGTGGGTCCTGGCTCATGTTTTCAGAGGACCAAGGGTTTTCTGGGCTCTAGGCTGATGTTTTCAGAGGACCAAAGGTTGTGGATCCTGGCTCATGTGTTCAGAGGATATAGGATTCTTTTGGGCTTTGGCCTCATGTTTTCAGAGGATCAAGGTTTTTTGTAAGGCTTTGGACTCATGTTATCGGAGGACCAAAGGTTGTGGATCTTGGCTCATGTTTTCAGAGGACCTAATATTCTTTTGGGCTTTGGCCTCATGTTTTCAGAGGACCAAGGGTTTTTTTTTTTTTTTTTTTGGTGCTTTGGGCTCATGTTTTCAGAGGACCAAAGTTTGTGGATCCTGGCTCATGTTTTCGGAGGACCTAGGATTCTTGGATCTTGGCTCATGTTTTCAGAGGACAAAGGGTTTTCTGGGCTTTGGGCTCGTGTTTTCAGAGGACCAAAGGTTTTTTATCCAAGCTAATGTTTTCAGACGACCTAGGATTCTTGGATCATGGCTCATATTTTCAGAGGACCAAGGGTTTTCTGGGCTTTAGGCTTATGTTTTCAGAGGACCTAGGATTCTTGGATTTTGGCTCATGTTTTCAGAGGACCAAGGGTTTTCTGGGCTTTAGGCTCATGTTTTCAGAGGACCAAAGGTTGTGGATCCTAGCTCATGTTTTCAGAGGACCTAGGATTCTTTTGGGCTTTGGCCTCATCTTTTCAGAGGACCAAGGGTTTTTTTTTTTTGCGCTTTGGGCTCATGTTTCCAAAGGACCAAAGGTTGTGGATCCTGGGTTATGTTTTTAGAGTACCTAGGATTCTTGGATCTTGGCTCATGTTTTCAGAGGATCAAGGGTTTTCTAGGCTTTGGGCTCATGTTTTCAGAGGACCAAAGGTTGTGGATCCTGGATCATGTTTTCCAAGGACCTAGGATTCTTTTGGGTTTTGGCCTCATGTTTTTAGAGGACCAAGGTTTTTTTTAAGGCTTTGGGCTCATGTTTTCTGAAGACCAAAGGTTGTGGATCCTGGCTCATGTTTTTAGAGGACCTAATATTATTTTGGGATTTGGCCTCATGTTTTCAGCGGACCAAGGGTTTTTTTTTTTTTGGGCTTTGGGCTCATGTTTTCAAAGGACCAAAGTTTGTGGATCCTGACTCATGTTTTCAGAGGACTTAGGATTCTTGGATCTTGGCTCATGTTTTCAGAGGACTAAGGGTTTTCTGGGCTTTGGGCTCATGTTTTCAGAGGACCAAGGGTTTTCTGGGCTTTAGGCTCATGTTTTCAGAGGACAAAAGGTTGTGGATCCTGGCTCATGTTTTCCAAGGACCTAGGATTCTTTTGGGTTTTGGCCTCATGTTTTTAGAGGACCAAGGTTTTTTTTAAGGCTTTGGGCTCATGTTTTCTGAAGACCAAAGATTGTGGATCCTGGCTCATGTTTTTAGAGGACCTAATATTCTTTTGGGCTTTAGCCTTATGTTTTCAGCGGACCAAGGGTTTTTTTTTTTTGGGGCTTTGGGCTCATGTTTTCAGAGGACAAACGGTTTTTGATCCTAGCTCATGTTTTCAGAGGACCTAGGATTCTTGGATCTTGGCTCATGTTTTCAGAGGACCAAGGGTTTTCTAGGCTTTAGGCTCGTGTTTTCAGAGGACCAAAGGTTGTGGATCCTGGCTCATGTTTTCAGAGGACCTAGAATTCTTTTGGGCGTTGGCCTCATGTTTTCAGAGGACCAAGGGTTTTTTTTTTTAGGGCTTTGGGCTCATGTTTCCAGAGGACCAAAGGTTGTGGGTCCTGGCTCATGTTTTCAGAGGACCAAGGGTTTTCTGGGCTTTAGGCTGATGTTTTCAGAGGACCAAAGGTTGTGGATCCTGGCTCATGTGTTCAGAGGATATAGGATTCTTTTGGGCTTTGGCCTCATGTTTTCAGAGGATTAAGGTTTTTTGTAAGGCTTTGGACTCATGTTATCGGAGGACCAAAGGTTGTGGATCTTGGCTCATGTTTTCAGAGGACCTAATATTCTTTTGGGCTTCGGCCTCATGTTTTCAGAGGACCAAGGGTTTTTTTTTTTTTTTTTTTTTTTGGGGCTTTGGGCTCATGTTTTCAGAGGACCAAAGGTTTTTGATCCTAGCTCATGTTTTCGGAGGACCTAGGATTCTTGGATCTTGGCTCATGTTTTCAGAGGACAAAGGGTTTCCTGGGCTTTGGGCTCATGTTTTCAGAGGACCAAAGGTTTTTTATCCAAGCTCATGTTTTCAGACGACCTAGGATTCTTGGATCTTGGCTCATGTTTTCAGAGGACCAAGGGTTTTCTGGGCTTTAGGCTTATGTTTTCAGAGGAACTAGGATTCTTGGATTTTGGCTCATGTTTTCAGAGGACCAAGGGTTTTCTGGGCTTTATGCTCAAGTTTTCAGAGGACCAAAGGTTGTGGATCCTGGCTCATGTTTTCAGAGGACCTAGGATTCTTTTGGGCTTTGGCCTCATATTTTCAGAGGACCAAGGGTTTTTTTTTGGGGGCTTTGGGCTCATGCTTTCAGAGGACCAAAGGTTGTGGGTCCTGGCTCATGTTTTCAGAGGACCAAGGGTTTTCTGGGCTTTAGGCTCATGTTTTCAGAGGACCAAAGGTTGTGGATCCTGGCGCATGTTTTCAGAGGATCTAGGATTCTTTTGGGCTTTGGCCTCATGTTTTCAGAGGACCAAGGTTTTTTGTAAGGCTTTGGACTCATGTTATCGGAGGACCAAAGGTTGTGGATCTTGGCTCATGTTTTCAGAGGACCTAATATTCTTTTGGGCTTTGGCCTCATGTTTTCAGAGGACCAAGGGTTTTTTTTTTTTTTTTTTTTGGGCTTTGGGCTCATGTTTTCAGAGGACCAAAGTTTGTGGATCCTGGCTCATGTTTTCAGAGGACCTAGGATTCTTGGATCTTGGCTCATGTTTTCAGAGGACAAAGGGTTTTCTGGGCTTTGGGCTCATGTTTTCAGAGGACCAAAGGTTTTTGATCCTAGCTCATGTTTTCAGAGGACCTAGGATTCTTGGATCTTGGCTCATGTTTTCAGAGGACCAAGGGTTTTCTTGGCTTTAGGCTCATGTTTTCAGAGGACCAAAGGTTGTGGATCCTAGCTCATGTTTTCAGAGGACCTAGGATTCTTTTGGGCTTTGGCCTCATCTTTTCAGAGGACCAAGGGTTTTTTTTTTTTTGCGCTTTGGGCTCATGTTTCCAAAGGACCAAAGGTTGTGGATCCTAGGTCATGTTTTTAGAGTACCTAGGATTCTTGGATCTTGGCTCATGTTTTCAGAGCATCAAGGGTTTTCTAGGCTTTAGGCTCATGTTTTCAGAGGACCAAAGGTTGTGGATCCTGGCTCATGTTTTCCATGGACCTAGGATTCTTTTGGGTTTTGGCCTCATGTTTTTAGAGGACCAAGGTTTTTTTTAAGGCTTTGGGCTCATGTTTTCTGAAGACCAAAGGTTGTGGATCCTAGCTCATGTTTTTAGAGGACCTAATATTCTTTTGGGCTTTGGCCTCATGTTTTCAGCGGACCAAGGGTTTTTTTTTTTTTTGGGCTTTGGGCTCATGTTTTCAAAGGACCAAAGTTTGTGGATCCTGACTCATGTTTTCAGAGGACTTAGGATTCTTGGATCTTGGCTCATGTTTTCAGAGGACTAAGGGTTTTCTGGGCTTTGGGCTCATGTTTTCAGTGGACCAAAGGTTTTTGATCCTGGCTCAGGTTTTCAGAGGACCTAGTATTCTTGGATCTTGGCTCATGTTTTCAGAGGACCAAGGGTTTTCTGGGCTTTAGGCTCATGTTTTCAGAGGACCAAAGGTTGTGGATCCTGGCTCATGTTTTCCGAGGACCTAGGATTCTTTTGGGCGTTGGCCTCATGTTTTCAGAGGACCAAGGGTTTTTTTTTTTGGGCTTTGGGCTCATGTTTCCAGAGGACCAAAGGTTGTGGGTCCTGGCTCATGTTTTCAGAGGACCAAGGGTTTTCTGGGCTTTAGGCTCATGTTTTCAGAGGACCAAAGGTTGTGGATCCTGGCTCATGTGTTCAGAGGATATAGGATTCTTTTGGGCTTTGGCCTCATGTTTTCAGAGGATCAAGGTTTTTTGTAAGGCTTTGGACTCATGTTATCGGAGGACCAAAGGTTGTGGATCTTGGCTAATGGTTTCAGAGGACCTAATATTCTTTTGGGCTTTGGCCTCATGTTTTCAGAGGACCAAGGGTTTTTTTTTTTTTTTTGGGGCTTTGGGCTCATGTTTTCAGAGGACCAAAGTTTGTGGACCCTGGCTCATGTTTTCGGAGGACCTAGGATTCTTGGATCTTCGCTCATGTTTTCAGAGGACAAAGGGTTTTCTGGGCTTTGGGCTCATGTTTTCAGAGGACCAAGGGTTTTCTGGGCTTTAGGCTTATGTTTTCAGAGGACCTAGGATTCTTGGATTTTGGCTCATGTTTTCAGAGGACCAAGTGTTTTCTGGGCTTTAGGCTCAAGTTTTCAGAGGACCAAAGGTTGTGGATCCTGGCTCATGTTTTCAGAGGACCTAGGATTCTTTTGGGCTTTGGCCTCATGTTTTCAGAGGACCAAGGGTTTTTTTTTTTGGGGCTTGGGGCTCATGCTTTCAGAGGACCAAAGGTTGTGGGTCCTGGCTCATGTTTTCAGAGGACCAAGGGTTTTCTGGGCTTTAGGCTCATGTTTTCAGAGGACCAAAGGTTGTGGATCCTGGCTCATGTTTTCAGAGGATCTAGGATTCTTTTGGGCTTTGGCCTCATGTTTTCAGAGGACCAAGGTTTTTTGTAAGGCTTTGGACTCATGTTATCGGAGGACCAAAGGTTGTGGATCTTGGCTCATGTTTTCAGAGGACCTAATATTCTTTTGGGCTTTGGCCTCATGTTTTCAGAGGACCAAGGGTTTTTTTTTTTTTTTTTTTTGGGGCTTTGGGCTCATGGTTTCAGAGGACCGAAGTTTGTGGATCCTGGCTCATGTTTTCAGAGGACCTAGGATTCTTCGATCTTGGCTCATGTTTTCTGAGGACAAAGGGTTTTCTGGGCTTTGGGCTCATGTTTTCAACGGACCAAAGGTTTTTGATCCTAGCTCATGTTTTCAGAGGACCTAGGATTCTTGGATCTTGGCTCATGTTTTCAGAGGACCAAGGGTTTTCTGGGCTTTAGGCTCATGTTTTCAGAGGACCAAAGGTTGTGGATCCTAGCTCATGTTTTCAGAGGACCTAGGATTCTTTTGGGCTTTGGCCTCATCTTTTCAGAGGACCAAGGGTTTTTTTTTTTTGCCCTTTGGGCTCATGTTTCCAAAGGACCAAAGGTTGTGGATCCTGGGTCATGTTTTTAGAGTACCTAGGATTCTTGGATCTTGGCTCATGTTTTCAGAGGATCAAGGGTTTTCTAGGCTTTGGGCTCATGTTTTCAGAGGACCAAAGGTTGTGGATCCTGGCTCATGTTTTCCAAGGACCTAGGATTCTTTTGGGTTTTGGCCTCATGTTTTTAGAGGACCAAGGTTTTTTTTAAGGCTTTGGGCTCATGTTTTCTGAAGACCAAAGGTTGTGGATCCTGGCTCATGTTTTTATAGGACCTAATATTCTTTTGGGCTTTGGCCTCATGTTTTCAGCGGACCAAGGGTTTTTTTTTTTTTGGGCTTTGGGCTCATGTTTTCAAAGGACCAAAGTTTGTGGATCCTGACTCATGTTTTCAGAGGACTTAGGATTCTTGGATCTTGGCTCATGTTTTCAGAGGACTAAGGGTTTTCTGGGCTTTGGGCTCATGTTTTCAGTGGACCAAAGGTTTTTGATCCTGGCTCAGGTTTTCAGAGGACCTAGTATTCTTGGATCATGGCTCATGTTTTCAGAGGACCAAGGGTTTTCTGGGCTTTAGGCTCATGTTTTCAGAGGACCAAAGGTTGTGGATCCTGGCTCATGTTTTCCGAGGACCTAGGATTCTTTTGGGCGTTGGCCTCATGTTTTCAGAGGACCAAGGGTTTTTTTTTTTGGGCTTTGGGCTCATGTTTCCAGAGGACCAAAGGTTGTGGGTCCTGGCTCATGTTTTCAGAGGACCAAGGGTTTTCTGGGCTTTAGGCTCATGTTTTCAGAGGACCAAAGGTTGTGGATCCTGGCTCATGTTTTCAGAGGATCTAGGATTCTTTTGGGCTTTGGCATCATGTTTTCAGAGGATCAAGGTTTTTTATAAGGCTTTGGAGTCATGTTATCGGAGGACCAAAGGTTGTGGATCTTGGCTCATGTTTTCAGAGGACCTAATATTCTTTTGGGCTTTGGCCTCATGTTTTCAGAGGACCAAGGGTTTTTTTTTTTTTTTTTTTTTGGGGCTTTGGGCTCATGTTTTCAGAGGACCAAAGTTTGTGGATCCTGGCTCATGTTTTCGGAGGACCTGGGATTCTTGGAGCTTGGCTCATGTTTTCAGAGGACAAAGGGTTTTCTGGGCTTTGGGCTCATGTTTTCAGAGGACCAAAGGTTTTTTATCCTAGCTCATGTTTTCAGACGACCTAGGATTCTTGGATCTTGGCTCATGTTTTCAGAGGACCAAGGGTTTTCTGGGCTTTAGGCTTATGTTTTCAGAGGACCTAGGATTCTTGGATTTTGGCTCATGTTTTCAGAGGACCAAGGGTTTTCTGGGCTTTAGGCTCATGTTTTCAGAGGACCAAAGGTTGTGGATCCTAGCTCATGTTTTCAGAGGACCTAGGATTCTTTTGGGCTTTGGCCTCATCTTTTCAGAGGACCAAGGGTTTTTTTTTTTTGCCCTTTGGGCTCATGTTTCCAAAGGACCAAAGGTTGTGGATCCTGGGTCATGTTTTTAGAGTACCTAGGATTCTTGGATCTTGGCTCATGTTTTCAGAGGATCAAGGGTTTTCTAGGCTTTGGGCTCATGTTTTCAGAGGACCAAAGGTTGTGGATCCTGGCTCATGTTTTCCAAGGACCTAGGATTCTTTTGGGTTTTGGCCTCATGTTTTTAGAGGACCAAGGTTTTTTTTAAGGCTTTGGGCTCATGTTTTCTGAAGACCAAAGGTTGTGGATCCTGGCTCATGTTTTTATAGGACCTAATATTCTTTTGGGCTTTGGCCTCATGTTTTCAGCGGACCAAGGGTTTTTTTTTTTTTTGGGCTTTGGGCTCATGTTTTCAAAGGACCAAAGTTTGTGGATCCTGACTCATGTTTTCAGAGGACTTAGGATTCTTGGATCTTGGCTCATGTTTTCAGAGGACTAAGGGTTTTCTGGGCTTTGGGCTCATGTTTTCAGTGGACCAAAGGTTTTTGATCCTGGCTCAGGTTTTCAGAGGACCTAGTATTCTTGGATCTTGGCTCATGTTTTCAGAGGACCAAGGGTTTTCTGGGCTTTAGGCTCATGTTTTCAGAGGACCAAAGGTTGTGGATCCTGGCTCATGTTTTCCGAGGACCTAGGATTCTTTTGGGCGTTGGCCTCATGTTTTCAGAGGACCAAGGGTTTTTTTTTTTTGGGCTTTGGGCTCATGTTTCCAGAGGACCAAAGGTTGTGGGTCCTGGCTCATGTTTTCAGAGGACCAAGGGTTTTCTGGGCTTTAGGCTCATGTTTTCAGAGGACCAAAGGTTGTGGATCCTGGCTCATGTTTTCAGAGGATCTAGGATTCTTTTGGGCTTTGGCATCATGTTTTCAGAGGATCAAGGTTTTTTATAAGGCTTTGGAGTCATGTTATCGGAGGACCAAAGGTTGTGGATCTTGGCTCATGTTTTCAGAGGACCTAATATTCTTTTGGGCTTTGGCCTCATGTTTTCAGAGGACCAAGGGTTTTTTTTTTTTTTTTTTTTTTTGGGGCTTTGGGCTCATGTTTTCAGAGGACCAAAGTTTGTGGATCCTGGCTCATGTTTTCGGAGGACCTGGGATTCTTGGAGCTTGGCTCATGTTTTCAGAGGACAAAGGGTTTTCTGGGCTTTGGGCTCATGTTTTCAGAGGACCAAAGGTTTTTTATCCTAGCTCATGTTTTCAGACGACCTAGGATTCTTGGATCTTGGCTCATGTTTTCAGAGGACCAAGGGTTTTCTGGGCTTTAGGCTTATGTTTTCAGAGGACCTAGGATTCTTGGATTTTGGCTCATGTTTTCAGAGGACCAAGGGTTTTCTGGGCTTTAGGCTCATGTTTTCAGAGGACCAAAGGTTGTGGATCCTGGCTCATGTTTTCAGAGGACCTAGGATTCTTTTGGGCTTTGGCCTCATGTTTTCAGAGGACCAAGGGTTTTTTTTTTTGGGGCTTTGGGCTTATGCTTTCAGAGGACCAAAGGTTGT
Source organism: Castanopsis chinensis (assembly GCA_032878915.1). NCBI lineage: Eukaryota > Viridiplantae > Streptophyta > Magnoliopsida > Fagales > Fagaceae > Castanopsis > Castanopsis chinensis. The sequence continues at coordinate 15,946,336 of JAVQMG010000125.1, read as the reverse complement.
GGGTCCTGGCTCATGTTTTCAGAGGACCAAGGGTTTTTTGGGCTTTAGGCTCATGTTTTCAGAGGACCAAAGGTTGTGGATCCTGGCTCATGTTTTCAGAGGATCTAGGATTCTTTTGGGCTTTGGCCTCATGTTTTCAGAGGACCAAGGTTTTTTGTAAGGCTTTGGACTCATGTTATCGGAGGACCAAAGGTTGTGGATCTTGGCTCATGTTTTCAGAGGACCTAATATTCTTTTGGGCTTTGGCCTCATGTTTTCAGAGGACCTAATATTCTTTTGGGCTTTGGGCTCATGTTTTCAGAGGACCAAAGTTTGTGGATCCTGGCTCATGTTTTCAGAGGACCTAGGATTCTTGGATCTTGGCTCATGTTTTCAGAGGACAAAGGGTTTTCTGGGCTTTGGGCTCATGTTTTCAGAGGACCAAAGGTTTTTGATCCTAGCTCATGTTTTCAGACGACCTAGGATTCTTGGATCTTGGCTCATGTTTTCAGAGGACCAAGGGTTTTCTGGGCTTTAGGCTTATGTTTTCAGAGGACCTAGGATTCTTGGGTTTTGGCTCATGTTTTCAGAGGACCAAGGGTTTTCTGGGCTTTAGGCTCATGTTTTCAGAGGACCAAAGGTTGTGGATCCTGGCTCATGTTTTCAGAGGACCTAGGATTCTTTTGGGCTTTGGCCTCATGTTTTCAGAGGACCAAGGGTTTTTTTTTTTTGGGGCTTTTGGCTCATGCTTTCAGAGGACCAAAGGTTTTGGATCCTGGCTCATGTTTTCAGAGGTCCTAGTATTCTTTTGGGCTTTGGCCTCATGTTTTCGGAGGACCAAAGGTTTTGGATCCTGGCTCATGTTTTCAGAGGACCTAGGATTCTTTTGGGCTTTGGCCTCATGTTTTCAGAGGACCAAAGGTTTTGGATCCTGGCTCATGTTTTTAGATGACCTAGGATTTTTGGATCTTGGTTCATGTTTGTGGGCTTTTTACCCTAGTACCTGCAAAATAGATATTTCCAATTAGTAACAGAGTTATTCATTGAAAAGAATTCAGCATACCTGGCAAATGCCCCTAGTTTGGGACATATTCTGTGCTTCGATGAATGTTGAGGATGGACATTTGACTTGATGTTACTCCATTGGAAAATATGGAAGGGGATCATAATTTTCTTTTCTTGAAGAAGAATTTAATGTGGTTCTTCTCTGGGACTTTTGAATTTTTCTTTTGAAAATTTTGGAAATCTTGAAATTTTTTATGGAATTGGGAAACTTCTTTCTTTTGAAAGATTTGGAAATCTTGATTTTTTTTTTTTTTTTTTTGAAGGAGTTGAAAATTTTGATTAATGATTTTTTTTTTTTGAAAGATTTGGAAATCTCTAATTTTTTGGAGGAATTGAAAATTTATTTGAAATTTTTTTTTCCTTTTTAAATCAACCTAAGAAGTATGAGCCCAATGGCCCTAGTCCCAAGGTTTTTTTTTTTTTTTTTTTTAAAGCAACCTAATTCGAAATCTTGAAAATTTTTTTGAAGGAATTGGAAAATTTTTTTTTGAAAATTTTCTTTTGGAAGATTTGGAAATCCTAAATTTTTTTGAAAGAATTGAAAATCTTGAATGATGTTGTTTTGTTTTTTTTTTTTTTTTTTTTTTTTTTTTTTTTTGAAAGCCTAATTGGAAGTCTTGAATTTTTTGAAAAATTTTGGAAATCTTGAAATTTTTTTTTTTTGACGGAATTGAAAATTTTTATTGATGATTTTTTTTTTTTTTAAATCAACCTAAGAAGTATGAACCCAATGCCCCTAGTCCCAAGGGCTACTCTTTTTTTCTTTTTCTTTTTTTTTTAAAGCAACCTAATTGGAAATCTTGAAAAAATTTTTGAAGGAATTGAAAATTTTTTTTGAAATTTTTTTTTTGGAAGATTTGGAAATCCTAAATTTTTTTGAAAGAATTGAAAATCTTAAATGATGTTTTTTTTTTTTTTTTTGAGATTTGAAGATTTGTTCATTATCAAAAAGTGAAGAAGATGAAGATGAAGATGGAGTAAGAGTGATGAAGATTTATTCATGATGATTTTTTTTTTTTTTTTTTTTGGAAAACCTATCTTTTGAATGAAAATAACATTGGCTGGAAGTTGATGTGGATTGCTAGATAAGTCCTTGCTTAATTCCTGCCAGAAGATAATTTCAATTAGTAATGGATTTATTTATTGAAATGAATTGGAAGTACTTACCCAATGCCCCTAGTTTAGGGGCATATTCCATGCCTAAATTGAAGCTGAATTCATTTGATGTTGTGACCATTAGGGAACATGAAAGAAGATCATGGTTCGCCATCCTTGGTTCCTGCAAAAAGGTTTTCTTTCTCTAGCTTGTTAGAAACCAATTATCATGAAAACATTTTTTGCTAATGCCCTTTATTGTGGACATGCTTGCAAACAAATGGATTAATGCCTCAAATGAAAACATACTTCCATGCAAGAAGAACATACTTGCGCACAATATAAATAGGCCAATGCTCCAAGTTTAAAAATGCTTAATGCAAAAAATGGGCTTAACCTAACATACACCTAAACAATTTTGTCACATTATTTTGACTTTGTTTTCCAAGGTTGTTTGGGTGATTAGGACCGGGCCTTTGTAAGGCTGCCTACGTACCTCTCTCATAGAGGATCAGGTCAAGACGTAGTTCAAAATGAATGAATTTTGGAAAAAAAAAATGATTTTTTTTTTTTTTGAAATGAGATTGCACTTTCTTTTTTTTCTTTTCCTTTTTCTTTTTTTTTGAAAAAAAACAAAATTTCCTCTTTTTTTTTTGGAACTAGATGTGATCCTTTGAACAACCATTTTGAAAAATCATAGTGTTTAAGAACCAAGCAAATCTCTTTGATTAGGAAGTATCAAGATCATTAAACTCATGTAATCAAATTTGCTTCTTCCTTTTGAACATTGTCAGATTGAGTCTCCAAAGGCAGTCAAGAAATGAAATGTGATAATATTTAGGAGTCACATTATTGGGTACAAACAAGGAGAGTGCTCCAAGTTTGAAAGTTCTTTTGAGCTATTTGGGGATTTGGGGATTTGAGAATTTGAGAAGTTTTATCCTTCAACATATCATCCAGTGGGGTTTGACAATTTTAAGCATTTTTCCTTTTTAATTCAAGAGAAAATAATATTAGAGTTTAAGATGTGCCTATAATTAGCAAGACTTCAAGGAGGTCTTTACTTATGGGTTATAATGTAGGCCGGGTTTGGGTTATGAAATGAAAGATATAAAAGACTCAAAATTCCCTATTATGTTTCCCCCAAGTATGCATTACTTAAAAATCAAGTATTAAAAGAGTTTTCCCATTATTTCTTTGTCATCTACTCACTTGTCTTCATTGGTCACTTGTATCAACATTTTTTTTTATGCTCATCATACTTTTAGACTTTCATTTTGTAAAATTTTTTAGTTTGCATCCTCAAGTTTCCAACTTGGTAGGATTTTCCAATTTTTTTTCTTTTCTTCTTCTTCTTTTCTTTGGCCCTAACTTTTGCCTAGACCGCCCTTCTGGGTTTTTAGCCTAGCGGGCTTTTTTTTTTTTTTTTTTTTTGGCCCTAACTTTTGCCTAGACTGCCCTTTTGGGTTTTTAGCCTAGCAGGCGGTTTTATTTTCATTTATTTTTTCATCTCTTGATTGAATGAACTTTTGGGGACCTTTTGCTTTCTTTTTCTTAACTCAATGATCTTTTGTCATTTTGATGCACTCTCTAGACTTCTTTCTTCCTCTATGCACTTGCACTTTTTGGTGCTTGATGAATCTTTTTTTTTTTTTTTTTGATGAACTCTCTTTTGGATGAACCTTGTATTCCTCTTAGCATGATGAATTCTAGGCTCTTCAAACTTGATGTACACTAAAATTTCATTTCTCTTTCCTTGATTATGTGAAACCTCATTTTTTTTTTATGATCTTTTGTCTTTATTCTAATGAATTCTCCACTTGTCTTTCATGTCTTCTAGGAGAGATTTATCAATTAGCTTCAAAGCTACTAGCTTGAGTCCTCTTTAACATGAGATTTAAGTATGCATAACTTGATTTTTCCCACCCCAAGTTTAGATTTTAGTGGGTTCATGCAAAAAAAAGCTAAGTGTTTAAAGGCTCAAATGGGCTAGCAATGGATAATGATCGTTCTAGGTATTAGGGAATAATCTTGTTTAACCAAAGATGGCCTCCTATCCCTAGTAATGCTTGCTTGTAAGCACAGTGATTTAAGCTCTTTTAATAAATTCATCTTAAAAGAAAAAGTATGAATGCTCTAATGTTGTGAAACAAAAGATCTTTGAAAATTGGATTGAGTGCATGGATTCTTGGGATTTTCTGATGGATGGATTTTTTTTTTTTTTTATTGCCTTTTAAGACCTTTTCTTCTTATATTCTAAGTCAAGTAGCAAAAGTATTTACATGGATCAAATGAAATTAATCATTCCTTGGTATAAGTTGATTGCTCAAGCCTTTAAACATCAAGATTTAGAAAATGTTTTGTCCAAGGGATCCTCATGTACCATTTTGAAAAGGAGACTTTTTTTTTCTTTTTTTTAAATCTTGAAAAAAATTGGGTCTTTTGGAAAAAGTCACTAGGAAGTTCAATGGCCCTAGTTCAAAGATTTTTTTTTAAATGACTTAAATGCCCAATGCCCCTAGTCTAAACACTTTCTTATTTGAAAATTTTTTTTGGAAAGATTTGGGAGTCTTGATTTTTTTTGTTGAATTTTTTTAAAAAAATATATATATTTACATGAACAAAGTACAGCAAATGCTACATGGATTTTTAGAATTCAAAGAAACATAGAATCATGGAATAAAAAACAAACTTTAAGCTTAACCATGATGTTGCAAATCAATTATGGAGTGAGGCAAAGTTGGGTTGGTTGCTTCTTCTTGGTACATTTAAAATGCTTGGGACTTGGTATGCTTGAACCTTGATTATGATCTTTTGGTATTTGCTTGAAATGACTTGGGTTTGCACTTGGAAGGCTTGAACCTTGATCATGATCTTTTGGTATTTGCTTGAAATGACTTGAACCTTGATTATGATCTTTTGGAAGGCTTGAACCTTACACTTGGAAGGCATGCAGCTTGTGAGCTTTTGGCCTTTGATGTTGATCATGTCTATACACCTTCAATGGGCTCAAGTGTTGGGCTTAGAATCATTCAAGAAACAAATTTAGGTTTCCATACCAAGTAGACTTCAATCATAGGCTTTTGGGTTTAAGTTCATTCATAGCATACATGGTTCAAACAATTATGATAGGCCCAAGATTTGGACTTGAGCTTATCATGGTTCAAACAACGGCCAAACACATGCATAATGCAATGCAATGCAATTTACTTGGACCGACCTAAAGGTAGGTTCTATGGGTCATTACAACATGGGTAGAAGGTAGGTTAAAGGTCCCCACAAGTTAGGACGTCGTACATCCCAACTTGTGACGCCAGGAGCGCCGCATTGGTCCGAACGGTACAGTTTGTCCCTATGAACCACCATGGCATAACCGTGATGATCCTTGTCGCGATGGGTGGTAGGTTCACCGCTGGGTATGTGAATCTCAGGAAGACCACAATCAACGGCTAATACTACCGGGCTTCTGGGCTAGCACACAAATAAAATAAATTTCATTCAAGCAAATGATGCATGACATGCAACATAATAACATATTAGACATATTATATACAAAAAACAACAAACAACCAATGACATGGTTGGCCACCATAACCTAATTGAAGCTTAGCCCTCAATATCCTCAGTGGAGTCGCCACTGTGAGAGACCGCGCCCCCAGCCCGTTTTATAATAAGTTGGGCCAAACCCACATGAATGGATGGAGTCGTGTTATTGCCTCTCAAAATGGAGGTTCGACTAGTTATATTTTTCCCTTTAGATTAAGGGTTTTACAATGGAGTCGCCACTTATTTAATTATTGGAAAAATAAGAAAACCAAAATTGAAAAATTCATCATTTTGCTAATTTTCAATTGAATTTACATTGGTCATAGGAAAAGTACATGGCTTTGGTCCTAGATACAATCTAAGAAAAAGTACATGGCTTTGTTTCCTAGTTACAATCTAAAAACTGAAAATTACATGGACAAGCATTTGATCTTCTAACTCTTGATCTAAGTTCGGAGGCTATGTTACAAGGTGGGAAGGTGTTAGGCACCCACCTTGCCCGGTGAAACCAGTCTTCTAGACTATGGTGGCCAACATTCATATCATATCATCCAATATGTCAATCAATTTGCATGTTGAATTTAAGGTGTGTGTATGTGATGAACCCTAATTCAATTTATTAAGTATTGCATTTGGATTGAAAAATGAATTCTAGTGAATGTATATAGATGGTGATATCCTAGATTCAAAGATTTGAAAGAATTATTAAACAAACATGTTTTTCATATTTTTGATGTGAATTTAAGATCGAAACTAGTGTTATGCATGAACATGCGATGAACAACCAAGAATATGTGAAGAACACATAATAACATTTAAGAACATTCAAACATATTCAAGGAAATTTAAATAGTTACTATCATGCTTTAATCCTAAATTCTTATCATGGCAACACAAAAAATAAGTTAGGAAAAGAGATTATACCTTCATGCAAGATCAATATGGTGGATGAGGAGACTCTTGAGGGAGGTCTTATGGGTGGAGGAAAAGAAGAGTGTTAGGACATATGTGGTTCAAGTCTGTGAACATATGTCACTATTTTATGTAATTGGCTTATCCTTAGACAAAACGCACTTTACTTGTAATTGGGTAGATTTAGGATGAGTTTAACACTTCAGTTCAAGGTTAAGTATTGAAGCCGTCAAAGTCTGTCCAAGAAACAAGCTGGGAAGTGCAAGATTTTAAAGCTCGACACATACCTTGACAGATACATCTATCGAGATTTAAAAGAGCTGTTTTGCCCAAGCCTCGACAGCTATCTCGACACCTCTCGACACCTCTATCTGTCGAGAATTAAAGAAAACAGAATTCCAGGTCTGTTTCAAGTCTAATCCGTGAGTGTGTCTTTGGGACTTCTTTTCTCCTAACCCTAGACATATAAAAGGATTATTTTAAGGGCCGTAAAAGTAGAGATCACAGAAAAACAAGTTGCACATTCTTTGAGAACTTGTTGTTCATGCAATTTGTGATCTGACAGACAGAGTTCATGCCCTAGTTCATCCTTGATGATTTGAAGAACTTTGCAGCCAACTCTCTCTCTCTCCATAGTTGGTAATTGAAGTCGCGTACTGGGATCCGCGCATTTGGTTAGTCACGTACTTGGGAGCCGTGCATTAAAAGGAGAAACTGTCACTACAGAACAAGTCCAATTGGGTATTGGGGTAAGAGTTCAACTGTAGGTTGGTGAGGTACTGGGATTCCTTACTTGTAACTGCTAGTTGTGATAATAGTGGAGTTTCGGGAGTGGTGACCTTAAATCACCCGGTGGGGTTTTTGCCGTAAGGGTTTTCCCCATTCGTGAACAAATCACCGTGTTCTTTATTTTCCGCTGCATAACTTAGTTTGGTGATTTGTTTGTGCTTCCACGTGATATTGCATGTTAATTTGATTAATTAAAAACTGGGCTAATTAATTAATCTAAGTTATCACAAGAGGTCAACGCGTTTGTGGCCTGTCAAGTGGTATCAGAGCAAGCACACTCTGATTAGAGTTTAATCTACTGTGTGTGATCCATTGACCCCTGCTGTCATGGATAGAGGACAATCTCTCATTATACCTTCTTTATTTGATGGCACTAACTATGCATACTGGAAAGTACGCATGAGAGCTTTCTTGCAGTCTTTAGATGAGAAAGTGTGGCAAGCTGTGGAGATAGGCTGGACCAAGCCTACAGAAGCGCCGGCCGACTGGGATGATGCTAAGATCAAGGCGGCAAACTTTAACAGCCGAGCATTGAATGCCCTATTCAGTGCAGTCACTAATGAGGAGTTCAAGAAAATTTCCTCAACTGAAACTGCTAAGGAAGCTTGGACCATCCTCCAGACAACCTATGAGGGCACCAAGGCTGTCAAAGATTCAAAGCTGCAGAGGCTCACCACACGCTTTGAAGAAATCAAGATGGAGGAGGATGAGTCGTTTGATGAGTTCTATGCCAAGCTCAAGGATATAGTGAACTCAGCCTTCAATCTTGGGGAGACCATCCCTGAACCCAAGATAGTAAGGAAGGTGCTTAGATCGCTGCCCGAAAGATTCCATGCTAAGATCACGGCGATCGAAGAGTCAAAGGATATTGACAAAATTCCTTTGACTGAGCTGGTTGGAAACTTGCAAACCTATGAGTTAGGGCTAACTAGGTTAGGCAAGTCAAGCAAGGGCAAGAGTTTGGCACTGAAGGCCAAAAGCAGTGATACGGATGACTCGTTAAATGATGAAGATTCCAAGATGAAGTCCTACATCACAAGGCAATTCAAGAAGTTTATGAAGAATGCCAACGGAAAGGGCTTCAACAAAGACCGTAGACAATCCGGTTCTTCACAATTCAAGAATTCAGATAAAGGGAAGAAAGATGTCAAGGATGGCGGTCAGTACACTGTTCCTGCTGGGCCAAAATGTTTTGGGTGTCAAGGCTTCGGACACATGAAACAAGAGTGTCCTACGTACCTCAAGAGCATAGGGAAAAGCAAGGCACTTGCTGTTACCTTAAGCGACACAGAGCCCGAGGACGATTCCGAAGATGAAGACGACGGAATCTTGAATGCCTTCACTGCCACTGTTAATCCTACTGATGGGGTTAGAGAAAAAGTGGATGAAGAAGAAGAATTGGTGGATTCCAAGTGTGAAATTATGGATGATCAAGATGATATCCATACCGCCTATGAGAAGCTATACAAGCTTTCTGAGAAGCATGAGAAACTATATAGGCTGGCCACCAAGAAGCTCAGTGATGTGGAACTCAACCGTGAGGAGCTGTCCACAAAGGTCGATGAAGCGAATCAAACCATTGGAGCACTGAGGTTAGAAAACAATTTCTTGGTTGAAAGGACCAAGAAGCTTGAAGCAGAGCTGTTTCAAGTCAGAGCACAACTGGAGAGGACGTCAAGTGCTAAACTGGACGAGATGCTGAGTGCTCAGAGATATTCTTCAGATCGTACTGGATTGGGGTATGAATTCTCTATCTCTAATACTCCTTCTGCTAGTACTACAGTCTTTGTTCCACCTGCTAATAACATTAAAACTGAGGAGAATAATGTTAAAACTGATTTAGCTAGTGTGAATGTAGACAAGGGCAAGTCCATCCTAGGAGCACCCCCTAAAATTGAGAAAAGGGAAGCTAGAAACCCTAGGAATAAGAAGGCTAACTCTCAAAAGGCCAAACAAAAGAAGCCACATCTCTGTTATCATTGTGGTGTTGCCGGTCACACTCGACCAAATTGCTACAAGTGGCTTGCCACTCAACAGAGCAATGGCACAATAGCATCTGGGAGCCGGAATTAGCTTCAGTCTTCTCTCGCTCCTCTTGGAGACATTCTAAAAGCCCTCATGTTCCTTTCGAACTTGAACGGTTCATATTCTTCACCCTCTTCACCGGTTCAAGAATCGACCAAAAGGGAAGGATCTTCCAAAGTGTGGAAGGTAAAGGGATCTAAGTGATTTCAGTCACTTCTTCTTCTCTCTCCTGTTTTTGTGTGTGTGTTTCTTTACTATTTTGAGTCAGTCTAGTTTTATGCATTGTTTTGCATTACATGTTTTTGTTTGTGTGTTTTCAGTTTTGAGTTTTATTTTTGCTTTTCAAAAAAAAATAAAATAAAATAAAAATTAAAAAATACAAAAACAGTGTGTGTTTGTGTGCATTAGTTCGTGTGAACTTTTGAAATGGCCATTGAAACAGAGTTTTCTAAACTTTGTATCATCTATAGCTTAGATAAGCATTCTTTTGCACAACTAAGCGAGTGAGCTCTGTAGCTCTTTGTTTGTGATGAGTAAGGTTAAGTGATCTCTTCTCTTAACACTCGTATCACTCTTTTTGATGGGTTGAACTAGAAAATCCTAAGAGAAAGGCATAAATAACCATCTCACCACTGTTACTCGCCAATCATAAAATGACATCGGTATGCTTCGGCATAGCAAAAGTGCAATGTCAAGGACACCTGTATGCTTCGGCATAGCAAAAGTGCAGTGTCAAAAGCTTAACATAATTGGGTAGTTCTTTTCTTTCTCTTGTATGCCCATGCATGATATGCTTGTTTAAAAAGAAAATATGCAAAGAAATAAAAAGCAAAAAGATTAAAAATGCTTTAAAATATGGTTGCAAGCGTGTTTTCTAGGAGATGTAGGAGTTATAGGATGTACCTCGAAGGTGATAGTCCCCATTAAACGGTTATGATTGTGTGTGAGTTAAAGTGATTTTCTCATATCTCAAATCGTCATAACATTGAGACACATATGCAATCTTGCGATGTTTTCACACACAACACGCAATATTCTTTGCTATTCTTGATACATGTGCAGGTACAATGTGGCCATCACCAAGTTTACATGCTTTAATGTATGCTCACTAAACTGTCTGGACTTGTTTTTGAAATATAAAATTGGTTAGACTTGTTTAGTGTGTGTGTGCGTGTTTTGAGATACATGTGCATCAAAATTCGTGTTGAGAGATGATTTTGAGAGCTTAATGTGTTGGTTGTATCTTTGGTTGAGTTGCATGCATGATTTCATTCATGTCTGTGTTTTTCTTCTTTTGAAAAACTGCTTTTAAAGGCATCTCGACACCTTCTCGATACCTCTCGATACATAGGCTATCTGTCGAGCTCCTTAGACCTTTTCTTATCGCAGTCTCGACAGATACCTCAACACCTGCTGGATCGATCGAGAAACTTTCTGTTTGCTCTACAGCTTCTCGATAGCTTCTGGATCGATCGAGGTTCCTCCTTGTTTATTCTTCTTCCTCGATAGCTGATCTCGATAGCTACATCTGTCCATGTGTAATTCTCGACACATACCTTCGATAGCAGGCTCTACACCTCCCGATAGCAGCATCTGTCGAGATTTAATGAGCAGCTATATATGGAGCAGTCGCGATTTTCTTCTCATTTGCTCGATCTCTCTCGCTCGAAACTCACTATTCTCTCTCAAAAACTTTTCTTTTTCTCTCCAAACCTTCTCCCAAGGCTTTCTCAAGAGTTTCTTTACGATCTTCATCTCTTGGTAAGCTCCTTATCCCTCTTTTTCATGCATTTCATTGTTTTAAAACCCTAGGTTATATGTTTTTGAAAATTGTTGGGAGTTTTCAAAATTGTTGGGGTTTTCATGAAATTTTTGGGTTGTTTTTCTAGTTTTGATCTTCAAAACCACATGCATTGCATCACATTAGCATTCTAAGTGTGTTTTCATGCATTTAGATGTGTGCAACTCTATTGTGTGCTGTTAGGTTTGGATTGGGCTGAGCCCATGATGTTTTTATGTTGCATGTCACATGTTCATGCATTCTCATGCATACGTTCTTTTCATTTCAATATTATTCTGCCAATATTGAACTGTTTGGGATTTTTTTGTGTGTTTTCTTTCTCTCCCCCTCTCTATGGTTGCGTTAGCTGTGTCTATGGCACCTAAGCGTAAATCCATTCCGTCCCAGAACCCTCTGGGTTCTAAGGGACAGTCTTCTTCTGATTCTACCCCTCTTTCTGTCCGGTTCCGTGATGAGAAAGCCCACAAGGACTTCTCGGAGAACTTTTCTAAACGCGGTGTTCATTCGGAACGCCACGTAGTCCTGGCAGACTTTGCCGACACTGACCTTCCTGATGTCATTCACACTCGGGGATGGGAGTCACTGTGTGACGTCCCGGTCACTTGTCCTCTCGTGTTGATTCAGGAGTTTTACTCCAACATCCACGGGATAGATTCTTCAGTACCTTCTTTCTACTCTAGCGTCCGAGGTACGCGCTTCTGTGTCACCCTAGAGCTGGTCTCTGAGGTTCTCCATGTCCCTAGGGTGGATCATCCCGATTACCCTAACTGTGAGCGTCTCTGGACTGTGTCCAAAGACGAGATGATCTTGGCGTTCTGTGAGCGTCCTACCTCTTGGGGAGATCACATGTACACACCATGTCGACCTTTTGCTAAAGGTCCTCGTTTCCTTAACATGGTGATGACTTTTGTTTTACACCCTCTCTCTCACTATAACTCTATCACGGAGCCTCGCGCTCGATTTTTGTTGTCCCTCTTAGAGGATCTTTTTATAGACTTTCCTTCACATTTCATCTTTTGTATTATCGATGTCTATAGAGATACGGCCACCCGTGATAAGCTCATTTTCCCTTCCGCTATCACGAGGATTCTGAGTCGTTTTTCCATCCCTTTCCCCTTGTCCGATCCTTACCGCGTCATGTCCGCCATAGACACCGCTACCATAAAACGTAGCGAGGCACAGTTCCGATCGCGACAGACTGACGATGCCACTCCTTCCACCCGTCCGGCCACCTCCAGATCCGCTCGAGCATCTGCTTCTACTTCTTCGAGCGATGTCAGCTTGGGAGACATCATGGCGCAGCTACAGCGCATGGATGCTCGCCTAGATACACTCTCCACGGAGTTGTATCAGGTGAACGTTCGTGTTGGTCGCATCGCCAGGCGACAGGCGACCATGGGCGGCTTTGCTGCAGAGGCTTCTCCTCCGCCACCTCATGTGTCGACTGAGACCGAGGCTGATGATGATGGCGATGATGATGATGCTTCCGATGATGATGATGGAGATGCTAGCTCTTCAGATGAGATGTCTACTTGACACTCTACCCTTTGTCACTCGTGACAAAAAGGGGGAGTAGTTTAGGATGAGAGTAGTCATACTTAGGGGGAGTGTTAGCATAGGACATAGGACATTTTTGTTAGGGGGAGTGTGCATTGAGGGATGTAGTGAGGTGATCATATGTATTTTTTCTCATCTGTATACATTGATCATGTATTGACATACATTGTAGTTATTCTCTTCTTATATATGATGATGTATGTTTTTCTTTCACCTACCTTTCATATGTTATTTCTTCTCTATCTTTATACACATGTTTCTTTACTTGTATGCAATCTATTATTTCTGTTTCACATGAAGATGCCTTGATGTGTTTTGTTTATAAGTGTTTCAGAAATACAGGTTGTCAAAGTCTTCTTGCCATGAACTCTCTTCTTGCAAAGTTTTTCAAGAGTTTGTGTTAGGATAGATTTTACTGTATGTAACAAGTGAATATGAGTTGAGTGATTTATGACTTCTCTCATATCTTCATTTGTATGTTGTGGTTTTGTCACGGATTGCCAAAGGAGGAGATTGTTAGGACATATGTGGTTCAAGTCTGTGAACATATGTCACTATTTTATGTAATTGGCTTATCCTTAGACAAAACGCACTTTACTTGTAATTGGGTAGATTTAGGATGAGTTTAACACTTCAGTTCAAGGTTAAGTATTGAAGCCGTCAAAGTCTGTCCAAGAAACAAGCTGGGAAGTGCAAGATTTTAAAGCTCGACACATACCTCGACAGATACATCTATCGAGATTTAAAAGAGCTGTTTTGCCCAAGCCTCGACAGCTATCTCGACACCTCTCGACACCTCTATCTGTCGAGAATTAAAGAAAACAGAATTCCAGGTCTGTTTCAAGTCTAATCCGTGAGTGTGTCTTTGGGACTTCTTTTCTCCTAACCCTAGACATATAAAAGGATTATTTTAAGGGCCGTAAAAGTAGAGATCACAGAAAAACAAGTTGCACATTCTTTGAGAACTTGTTGCTCATGCAATTTGTGATCTGACAGACAAAGTTCGTGCCCTAGTTCATCCTTGATGATTTGAAGAACTTTGCAGCCAACTCTCTCTCTCTCCATAGTTGGTAATTGAAGTCGCGTACTGGGATCCGCACATTTGGTTAGTCACGTACTTGGGAGCCGTGCATTAAAAGGAGAAACTGTCACTACAGAACAAGTCCAATTGGGTATTGGGGTAAGAGTTCAACTGTAGGTTGGTGAGGTACTGGGATTCCTTACTTGTAACTGCTAGTTGTGATAATAGTGGAGTTTCGGGAGTGGTGACCTTAAATCACCCAGTGGGGTTTTTGCCGTAAGGGTTTTCCCCATTCGTGAACAAATCACCGTGTTCTTTATTTTCCGCTGCATAACTTAGTTTGGTGATTTGTTTGTGCTGCCACGTGATATTGCATGTTAATTTGATTAATTAAAAACTGGGCTAATTAATTAATCTAAGTTATCATAAGGGGTCAACGCGTTTGTGGCCTGTCAAAGAGTTAGGAGAGGAAGAGTGAGTCTCACTCAATACCTTGAGTCTCAAGAAGACCAAGATATGACAAGACTACTCAACTTCCTAGAACTCAAGAGAGGAGAAGAGAGGGGTTTTTTTTGTGTGTCTTGGAATGAAGGAGAGGGGGGTTTATATAGTAGTGGTGGAGGAAATATGAATGGAAGGCCATTAATGAGGGTTGACAATGAATCATGAACCTAGACCTCATTTTAGCCTTTGGGAAAATTTGGTGCATTAAATGGAGAGATTTGTGGGAGTGAGGAGTAAGACAAAATTCGGTTTTCCCGTAACTGCTGTAACAGCCTGTAGAGCCAAATTTGAAAAATCATATCTGACTCAAATTTGATCAGAATTGTGTCGTTCTTGTACTCAAATTGAAGCCCTGGATGTCTAGTTTCTGGGAAAATTAACCTCATTCACAGATTCAAAATATTCTGAGAGATATCAATGAAATTGTGAGCAGAGGTCATTTCTTAGAAAAATGGTTTCAGCACAATTAACATTAATAGGTCCCAAATTAGTTTCCAATTAACATTAATAGGCTCCAATCACTCCCATTTCAGACCTAATTAGTTCCAAATTTACCCTAATTAAAAGATAATTGCACAAATTACTCATTGAATAATTAATGTTTAACTATCTAATTAATTAGGTGTATGCAACCTTACTATAAAATGTAGTCCTAACAAATCAAATTATGACACATCATTAATTTAAAATTGATTATAATTATAACCAATTAAAATCAATTGTTCATAATCACATAAGGTCGGACTCAATTTGTGATAGTGCATCTCAGCCATTAAAACTTGATTTGATAATAACTTTCAATCTGATGGTCTAATTAGGGCTTATAACCAGTCGATTTGATCGTTACAACATCAAGATCATTTTGGTGAAATAAGATTAAGGATCTAATGACCAAAATCAAGATGCATATTTCCAAGGTGAAATTACCCTTTTACCCTCCAAGTGAGGTTAAATGCGGGTTGCAAAATGAGGTGTTAACAAGGATTTTTAAGTATGACTTTCCTACCCTTCACTCATACTATATATACCCTCATTACCCACAAATGTAAAAGAGGCCATTTAGAGAGAAAATCCTTAAATAGGTTTTCAACATCACATACACCCATCTTTTAGAAAAAGAGCTACTAATCCTTAGTGAGAAATCATCTTAGCCTCTTCTCCCTCCCTCTCCCATTGTCATACCTTTGTTGAGGACTCTTTTTTTGCCCCACGTGGCACTACTTCATTGGCAACCCATGCCACATCAAAATATTACTGATTTTTTTAGGTAAATCTCTATAAAGCCCAAAATAATCTTATATCTCGTGGATTGGGCTCACATGGCCCACAAGATCCTTACTTCAAGAGGTGAATTCATGGTTCACATTTTCTTTTCATCAATTGAGATCGTAACCTCACGACATCATCAACATCAACATATAGATCGAGCTCACACAATAAATCAAAGCTTACAGACCATATTACCTCTTTCATATTCATGGAAAGCGGCTTCTTCAACAAAAGCCCATATTCACTCAAAATGATAACAAAACCCAAGGTATGTCATCTCATTTTCGGCTTATGATCCAAGCTCATGAGTCTCTTTGGGAAAACTTTGGAAGTCATGGTTTGGAGGGCCAAGAGGTATGTTTAGTAAAGCTCCAGCGGTTTAAAGTTGATAAAAGAGACATGTTGCTTGGTGTGTCTTCTCCAACTCCCTAAATTCTGACGAGTTAGTGTGTAGTGGGTAACATATGGTAAACATATCTTATCACATAGCACTTACAATCATAAGACTCACCATTGCTCTTTTCCTAAAACTTAATATTCATCATATGACAAATACTCAATATCCCCAGTCATCCAACTGCTAGAAAAATAACTGTTCATTCAATCCCTAACTATTGCTATACAAATTTAGAAACTTCATTATATTATTCTACATAAATCTTATTACTTCTTTCAGCTAAAATCCAACTCAAACACATGACCTAATCTGAATGGCTATCTTTAATCTCCAACTATATGTAAAATATTCATAATATCTCTCAATATCCAGTTGTTGTCTGCCATAATTAGACTATATATTTCTCTGCCAGCTGCCAGAGTAGAGCATTAAATACTCTTCTTGCTCACCAAGATTATGTCACAACACAATAAAGCCTTGACTAAATCTCTAAAGCTTTATTAACTTTCAACCAAGCCTTCTATTATTTACTAGCAATGTGTTGTAATGGAACCTTGCACCAAAAACACAAACACTCGAAAAAGGAAACATTTCTAGTAGAACTCTAGCAGTGTATTCAGCACTTGACACCTGACTAGAAGTGATATCATCAGCCATTTAATACTGAAATCCTAGTTGCCAGCTGCTATACCCAAAATAGTAAGATACCTTTGAAAAAGATCTTATCATTTCTAGCCAAATCCATAAAATAAATGCTGAATGTCCCCTCCAGCAACCTGAAATCACCTTGCTGACCTCATTTGCTTCTGCATAAAGCAACAGCTGACTTATGACTGCTGTGGCAACTGTCTTATGACAGTTGGGACAGCTTTTCCTAACAACTGGGACAGCTTTTTCAGAACAGATGTAACAGCTGACCCAGCAGCCTGAGTATTACTAATTTTTCCTCATTTGGCTAAAACCAAAACCAACTAAGTAACAATATTTTTCTTGCCAAAATACATTTCTTTTCTGCTGCTTTTCCCCAGTAGCTCTTATCTAAAATAGCAAGAACACCTTAAAGCTAAATATACCATTTTTGCCTAAATCTTAAGATGGATTTTCTGAAAATTCATTACTGTTTGGGATAGATTTTGGTTGAGATTCTTTGCTAAAATACCCCCTTAAACTCAGCTAAATAGGACCCCTCATCAACACCTCACGGGGGGGACACAAAGGGAGAGGAACAACTTTTTCACAAACCTCTCTATTCTCTCTTCCTAAGCTCTTAATGAAGGTCTGAGTTTTTAGTTTCAAAATCAGGAACTAACTCTTCAGCCCTTAGCTCACAAATGCCTTTCATAAGCATTCATACACCCTACAGCAGAAAATCCTAGCAGCTTTGTTAAACACACTACAATACCATTACTCTCTTATGCTCATCCTCTCACTCTCCATATTCAAAAAATACACCTATCTTACTGCTTCTATATCCAAACACCTATACACGACTTTATACTCTTTTCTTACAAAATCTTTCCTCTTAGAAAGCAATCTCTACAACTTCAACGGTTATAATCTCATATTTTTACTATCTTTAACTACCATATCTCTCATACTTTCATATACCATACATATTACAAATGCTACATCCCACAAAACACTCATATCTCTAAACATCTCTTTCCCCACTTCTCTTACACAATTTCATACACATTTACTACACCATTACATATAACACACTACACTCTTTTAAACTCCACTCTCATACTCTCCCACTCTGAATTTCTACTGTATTGCTCCTTATAAACACATATCAATATTCTTCTCTATCTCTCTTATAAAACCCCTTCTCATGGAAGGCATGAACTTTTATTACTAAAACCCTTCTCCTAGAAGGCACCAAGATCTCATATCAAAGCCCTTTTCATGAAAGGCACAAATCCATCTTACATAAAGCCCTTCTCTTAGAAGGCATAAATACTCCATACAAAAGCCCTTCTCATGGAAAGTAATACTATTCATAGCTTCACAACAACTAAAAGAGCTTTGTCAAAGGAAAACTCATTTAAGTGCATAATAAAAGGGGCAAGCTTTACCAACCCCTACACACAACTTAGCATACTTTCTCTCCCTCTAGTTGCACCCATTTTTTTCCTTCGATCTTGAAGTTATCATGGCAAACTGTCTTTCTACCGTTGGGGTCACTATACTGGGATATCATCAACTCACAGAAACTATATAGCTGGGCTACAAACCATACAAAGATAAGTGATTTTGCCTCCTTATCTTTAAATTTACATCATTGAATAATGATTACTTCACATTTAAATACATATTACCTTATTCCAACTATTATTATAACTATTAACCAAGGCTTAAACTCATTTAAATGCATGATAAGAGGGGTAAGCATAACTAGCCTCTATCGTTGGCATTCTGCTAGAATCCTATCAGCTCACTGATGCTACAACGCTTGGCTACAAACCATACGAAGATAAGTGACTTTGCTTCTATATCTTTAAATTTACATCATTGAGTCATGATTATTTTACTTCTAAATAAAGACTACTTTATTTCAACTACTATTACAACTGCTAATCAAACATATTATATCAAACACATATTACATATTTATTCAACTATTATCATGATTCTTAGACTTTGGCTTTTATGGTTTTGTAGGCTTAAAAGTACACCGGTAGTCGTTGGACCACGTGGCCCAATGTTGAGTTCCGAATGCAACTCCCCAAACGAACCTGGGTCTAGCAAGGTCACCCCTCCAAAGGACCACACTTGGCCAAGCGACCGAAAAAGGCCCCCAAACAATCTTGAGAGGAGATTTGTACCCAAACACAACCCACACCTTTTCAGAGTGTAGTGAGTGTTTTAGAGCTCGAGAAGTTTTGGGAATTTGTCAAAAGAAGCCAGTCAGGCTTGGCGGATGCAATCGGGCGTATTGCGGGATCTGGAAAGCTAAACAAGACACTGTTTCGAGAAGTCTTATTGGAGTAGTAGCTTGGAGGGTTTAGGTGCATTGGGTAGATTAGGCTTAGAGGGTCTCTTGCTATTCGTGTATTCCAACTTATTGTCTAGTGGATCGATTTACCTCTTGGAGGGTAGCAGAAAGGTTTTTCGCCGAGTTCTTTGGTTTCCTCTTCGATAACATATCAGCGTGTTATCTTGTGTTTGCATATTTCTTCCCTTACTCATGTACTTTACTTTTATTGTTTATTGTTCATATTTATGCACTAGAGCAATTATCGGTTTATTGCACTTCATTTACTCTTATTTCGCATTTAGATATGTTAGAGTAAAATCAACCAAGCTGTAATTTTTTAATTGGGGGTCTAAACAAGCTCTTGTGTAGTCATACAAATTCGAGCTTTCACTCTTAAAAGAGAATTTTACATCTTCAGCCAAATCCATGAAATATCCATCCTAGCAGCCTGACATCTGACCTGATTTGCTTTTGCTTAAAGCAACAGCTGACTTATGACGGCTGACTTATGACAGCTGTCTTATGACAGTTAGGACAACTTTTCCTAACAGCTAGGATAGCCTTTTTAGAACAGCTGACCCAGCAGCCTTAACATTACTGATTTTTCCTTATTTGGCTAAGAACTAATATCAACTAAGTAACTATCTTTTTCTTGCTAAAATACTTTCATTTTTTGGTACTCTTTCCCCAGCAGCTCTTACCCAAAACAACAAGAACACCTTAAACCTAAACATACCATTTTTGGCCAAATCCTATGATAGATTTTCTAAAGATTCATTGCAATTTGGGACAGATTTTGGCTGAGATTATTTGCAAAAATGCCCCCTTAAACTCAGTTAAATAGAACCCCCGTCAACACCTCAAGGGGGACCAAGGGGCTCTCTTATAAAACTTCTCTCTCCCTCTAATAATCTTCTAAAGCTCTTAATGAAGTTTTGAGCTTCTGATTTTTTTATTTTCTAAATTAGGAACTAAACTCTTCAGCCTTTAGCTCATAAATGTTTTTCCATAAACATTCATACATCCTCCAGCAGATGATCCCAGCAGTAAATCCCAGCAATATTGCAAAACACACTACAACCCTATTACCTCTCTTATACTTATTCTCTCACTCTCCATATTCATAAAATACATCTATCTTACTTCTCCTATCTCCAAATACCTAAACACATCTCTATACTATTCTCTTACAAAATCTTTCCTCTTGGAAAGCAATCTCTACTACTCTTCCAGCAGAAGATCTCAGCAGTAAATCCTAGCAACATTGCTAAACACACTATAGAACTATTACCCCTCTTATACTCATTCTCTCACTCTCCATATTCAGAAAATACACCTATCTTACTGCTCCTATCTCTAAATTCCTAAACACATCTCCATGCTCTTCTCTTACAAAATCTTTCCTCTTGGAAAGCAATCACTACAACTTCTCCAGTGATTATAATCTCATAGTTTTACTATCTTTGACCTCCATATCTCTCATACTTCCATATATCATACATATTACAAATACTACATCCCACAAAACATCTATATCTTTTACCATCTCCACACTTCTCAAGAGATATCAAACACTTATACTAAAAGCCCTCCCATGGAAGGCATAAACTTCTAATGCTAAAGCCCTTCCCTTAGAAGGCACCAAGATCTCATATCAAAGCCCTTCTCATGAAAGGCACAAATCAATCTTACATAAAGCCCTTCTTTTAGAATGCACAAATGCTCCATATAAAAGTCATTTTCATGAAAGGTAACATTATTCATAACTTCACAACAACTAAAAGAGCATTGTCAAAGGGAAAACTCATTTAAGTGCATGATAAGAGGGACAAGCTTAACCAGCCCCTACATATAGCTAGGCACTCTCTATCTCCTTCCAGTTACACTCATTTTTCCCCTTTGATCTTGAAGTTATTATGGTAAACTACCTGTCTACCACTAGGGTCACTCTGCTGGGATATTATCAACTTACAGAAGTTGTACTGCTAGGGCTACAAACTATACAAAGAGAAGTGACTCTACTTCCATATCTTTAAATATACATCATTGAGTACATGATTACTTCATATTTAAATACATATTAGTTTATTCCAACCACTATTACAACTATTAATCGAAACTATTATATTAAACACATATAACATATTTATTCAACCATTATTGTGATTCTTAAACTTTGGCTTTAATGACTTTGTACATTTAAAAGTACGCCGGTAGCCATTGGACCACGTGGCCCAATGTTGAGTTCTGGACGCAACTCCCCAAATGAACCCGGGTCTAGCAAGGTCACCCCTCTAAAGGACCACACGTGGCCGAGCAACCGAAAAAGGCCTCTGAGCAATGGGTAAGCTTTGGGCCTTAGGAAACAAAGAAAAAATGAAAAAAGGAAGCCCAGCTCTTGTGAGAGAAAATTGTTGGGGAGCTCAGAAAGGGAACTAAACCAAGATACCTGGGGATTCCCAGAAACCTAAGATCCTTGGGATATGTAGAACGAGATTAGCTGGGATTGGGACAGCTCAAGAGAGTGCCCATGAACACAAAGAACAAGGGTGGATATGTCCTGTCACAACCCAAGCCTGATATCCGGATTTGTGACCATGACTCACATGTTAATATCAAGCCTAAACCTGGTATTAACAAGAACCAAGTAAACTTTTATCTTTACTTTCCCTCTTACTTTTCATTCTTGTTTCTTTACTTCTTAATATAACTTTTTACTTGATATTCAGAGCATCTACATTGTACTACAAAGAATAACATAATCCACCAGTTACTCAAATTCTGAATTTCACAAATTCTGAATTTCACATGATACATCTCTTAATACTTTAAGGTACACAACCTTCATTAGATCCTAAAATACACAATACTATAAAAATGAACATCAAATTGCTAGTTTGGGATCTATAATTTTAAAACTAAAACTAGCTCCTTTCAAAACTCGACTAAGGCTCCCTTTGCTCCAAAATAAAAATTGTTGACTAAAAGAGTGGAAGAGGTGAGCTACACAGCTCAGTAAGGGTAAGATACATAAGAATTTAACAAGAATGTATGTAAATCAAATCATTTCATTTTACGATTATTCAAATAGGAGAACATCTGTTCATGCATAGTATTTTATACTATTCGTAATAATAACTTATACGTTTTTCATAGAAAAATAATTGTTCTCTTTTTTCTTATCAGAATAATATTACCAAAACCTTTCAGGCTGAATTTCTTTTATTTCTTACAAAGTCACCAAATATAATATTGATTGTTTAAAATCATGTATATATATATATATAGTCTTATTGCAAAATAGTCATTTTGAATTAAATGAAATAATTGGTAAATTTGTCTTAAAATAGAAACATTTTAACAAATAAGAAGACTTTTCTTTATAAACTTCTTCTCATAAAATATTATAACTTTCATAGTGATAAAACTTAACGTTTCATAAAGAACAGATATCTGATAACTTTTTAACGTAAGCTTGTACTTTCATCAGAAGCTTTATTTTTACAGAACACTAATACGTTTTCATCAGATTCTTTATTTTTTTAAAGCACAACAAAACTTCAGAAAATTTTATCTTTAAAGAATAGCTTTTCTTTTCATCATAAACTTCTTTTCATGAGAGCTTTTAACTTTTCATAATGCATTTAAACAATTCATTCTCTCATGATCAATAAAATAATATAGTTGTTCATAACATATTGGTTAGTCCATATCTGATAAGTCTGTACTTATGAGCGTGGACGCACTGCCATCCTCAATACATACTTTGATTGAGCGCGGACGAACCGCCATCTTCAATACATACTTTGATTAAGCGCGGATGAACCGCCATCCTCAATACATACTTTGATTGAGTTCAGATTACCAGAGGACATAACTCAAAAACATTTTGTATTTATATATTATACTGAAATTCATAATTTGCATAACATTTCATAATAAAAGCATTTCCATTGTTTTTTTTTTTTTTTAAACATAATGTTCGTGGAATTAGTAATAGCATCAATATGCTTAAATTATATACATAAGGTTTCGAAAGCTCATGAACATATCCTTGTTTAAAACATGATTATATGCCATATCTCTAAGCAAAAACCTTTTAATGCATAATACACTTTAAAATAACCTCATGACTTACCAAATGCTCATAGAACTTATCCTATGCTTGAAAGCAGAGGAACTGAAAGCCTAAAGTCGAAGGAGCTTAGACTTCGGTACTGGTAACACCCACAAACTTTGAAGCTGAAATCTTAGGGCTAATCTTTTAATTTCTTCCTTAGAGTGAGCTATGTGGTTTCGGTGAGAGAGGGAGAGCTATTGGTGAGAAGTAGGGGCTATTGTGTGAGAACAAGAGAAGAAGAAAGAGATGAGAACAAAGAAAAAGGAAAAGGAAATAAGAATAAGGGCTGAACCTTCTGGTGCAAACAAGAAAAGATAAGGAAAAAGGTTTGTGGGGCACGTGTGTTGACCAAGAGAAAGAGGGTTGATAGGTCACCCTTTAGACTTTTAAAATTTACTTTCCCTCCCTTTATAAGCTTATATTCTAGAAAGGCCCAAACAATAATATAACTTTATATACAAGCCCTTACCTTTATAAACTTCTTTCTATCATTAAAAAAACATATATCTAATAACTTGACCACTTAATATAATTTTGTGCATACTTAGTATATATTTATAATACAAATGGCCATTCACTTATTTAAAATCTTTACAATTCTTATTCAAAGGCATTATAAAATAATGTGTTTATTAAATATTCTTCTATTAATTATAAAAAGGAAGTGGCTTAAAATAATAATTAACCACTTAAACACATAGTTTAACTATAAAGTTGGGTTGGGGTGTTACATGTCTCATTAGCTACCCATGGTTCAAAATAAAAAAACTGATGACTTAGGAATCAACACTTCATGAAAAGAAGTTGGGTACCTCGAGGAACGCAGAAAGATGGACCATGAAGGAAGGTGGCTCGAGATCTTTTAGCCTAACAGAGATGAATCTACCCACTTAGAGAAAATGACAAAAGGTGAAGCAGCCAAAAGGTGGGACTAAAAAGTAGCATCTAGAAGCTTTGGAAAAAGGGAATTGAAAGTCAGCCCTTAAGACCTCCCAAAAGAGGAAGGTTAGCTAGGGACTTTTGTGGAGGAAACCTCAAAAGGGGAAAATAATGAAAAAATGATGAAGAGACCAGCTACCAATATTGCTGACACAACATTGGTTCTGGTGCCCAAGGCAACAAATTGAGAGAATCAGTGGCACACCAAAATCCCTAGGAATGCACTATAAAAGCGGATGGAGCTAACAGTGAAAATCATTCAGCAATAGAGGATTAAAGCAAAAAGATCCTTTGAAAAACTTCTTTAAATCTCAGAAAAAGAGGAAAGGGGAAAAACACTGTGAGGGATCTTAAGATAGGCACTAGAGGATACACTTAGATTTGAGGAGATTCAAACCTCACAAGTCTTGGAAGCCTACAAAGAGTTATCTAAATCTATAACTTTTAAACTTATTTGAACCTTGTGACACATCCCAGTGAAAAGAAGAGTCCAATGTACTAAAACTTAATATAATGAAATATCATTCTATTTTCTGAGGATCCCTAACATCCATACCTGCTTTTTACTTTATTTCCTTACTGTTTTTAGCCATTTATTTACAACGTGTATATGTTTGCATGTATGGATATGTATGTGTTGTAGGACCCATGTTTTGTGTACAACTTGGTTCGTAATCAACCCAACATAGTTGCGGTGAACCAAGTCCAGTCCACTAAATAACAAGGATCCTATGCTTTATACTTGTTTCTACATGGGCCTGAGCACTGTCCAAAAAATAAAAACCCCACACATTCTTAATTGGACCAACTAACATTGGTTACAAGCTTATGTGGGATTTACCAGATACATTAGTATGAGCATTATCGGAATAGTTGTCAATCAAAATGGCCCATAACTTTTTCAAATGTTAGGGAAATGAATCAAGATATTGAAATGTTAAGGGGAAAAATCCAAAACCCCTCAAACTTTAAGACAATGTTTTGTACTTTAGCCCTAGAATTTTATTAGTGCCTATAAAGATGAATATGTAACTTCTTAGACTAGCAAACTTGTCTGAGCAATTCAACCTTTGTTGGACTATGAAAAAATTAGTGCCACGTTGCAGTATTATTGAAGATTTGAGGAGTGTTTATTACATACAAATGTTTTAAACAATTTTACACACACTTAAAAGCAACTGAAAGTCACAAAATCTAGTGTGCAACAATTGTTGGTATAAGATTGCATCATCCAAATTATCCATTATGATATAAAACCTAAAAACACACTTCTTGATAAATATTACAATGTTCAAATTCTAATTTCTGATTTTGGATTAGCAAAGCTTCTGATGATGAATCAATCATACTCATACTAGCATTAGAGAAACAAAAGCGTATGTTGCACTTGAGTGGTACTGCTAGAGTTGATGCATACGGCATTGGTGTCATGCTGCTAGACATCATTTGTTGTAAAAAAAAAAAAGCGTAGAACATGACATGGGGTAATTTTGACTGATTGACCTTATGATTACTCTCAAGAAGGAACATTAGGTGCTCTCGCAGAACATGACATGGGGTAATATCTCATAGGCATTAGCCCAAAACGTCTAGCATAGTTTGTCTGTATTTACCCTTTAACTTAATTTTTGTTTTTTCTTGCCAAAAGTATTTTTTTTTTCCTTACTTTTTTGGAGCGCTTATTTTAATTTTTAAAAATCGAAAATCATTACCATTTTAATCTTTACCATCATTTTATTAACGGAAATTACTTATGTGATAGATAGAGTGTATGGTTATCATTTTAGATGCTAATGTAACCAACAAAATAATAATAAAATTTTTTATTTGGTATTTAAAAATGTCACCTCACCATTTTAATTAAAAATAAAAATAAAAACATTTTAATTTTTCAATTTTAATTTAAATTGAAAAAAAAAATTATTTTTCTGTTTTAAAGATTGAGACAAAAAATTTATAGCAACTTTCTCAACTTTTCTTGAACTTTCTTGGCAACCAAACACATCACAAAATTTAATATACCAATTATTAGACACAAAAAAAAAAATGGAGATTGAAACCCACAAACCCAAATCAAAATCTCATCCCACTGACTAAAGATTCAAAACTCTCTCTCTCTCTCTCTCTCTCTCTCTCTCTCTCTCTCTTTGGTTGTTCTATCTCTTCTATTCTTCCAATCTAAGCCCTTTATAGTAGATTGAGAAGAGAGAGTTGGCAAAGGCGAGAGAATTAGAAAGGGAGTTGTGGGTTTGAGAGTCACTGCTTGGGATTATGGCATTGGTGAATGGTAGTGGGCAAATGCGAAGAAGGTAAGGATGGCGGCTTGGGTTCTTTCAAGAGCAGCAGCTATGAGTGATTTAGAATGGGTTTGTTTGATGGTAGCTTAATGGTGGTGGTGGGCTATTTTTCTCTTAATCTTTGAATCTCTCTCTCTCTCTCTCTCTCTCTCTCTCTCTCTCTCTCTCTCTCTCTCTCTCTCTCTCTCTCTCTCTCTCTCTCTCTCTCTCTGATTAGTGGTAGTGGTGGTGGGTGTGATTGTTTGGTTAGTGGAGGTGGTGGCTAGGTTTTTTTGGGTTTCCAAGGGAGTGGGTCGTTGATTGGGTTTGTTGCTAGTGTGGGTCATGGTAGTCGGCTGAGTTTGTTGGGTTTACATAATAATTAAATGTAAAATGCATTATTATTTTCTGGAAAAAAAAAAAAAAACTTACAAAGTTTAATATACTTTCAAATAACAAAAATAGATAGCTTAATTTCTTTTTAAATCTAATATATTGTATCAATTATACTTTGTTATACAATCTCAAAAACAGAAAAAAAAAAAATACTGTACTTTGTTATAAAATAATCAACATAATTTCAAAAAGAGTTCGGTACTATTACTTATAAATTTCATTTATTATTTTTATTAAAAAAACAAATCGTCCAATATAGGCTGGTCTACAAACTAGTTGTATTTAATAGAAGAATTCAATATACATACAAAGCTAAGGAAGTTCTTATCTTTTTTTTTTAATTATTTTTTTTGTTATACAAGATAGAATTTTACTCTAATTTAATCTAAGTGTATATATGTGTGAAGTATTTCTTGGAGACTTGAATCTCGATCCTTACCTCCCATACTCCATAAACACTTATACTTATAAATGACCATCGTGCCAAACATATGTAGTGATAACCCTGCAAAATATGAGAAGTTCTTATCACTGTTTTAAAAATCGGGCCGGACCGGTCTGTCCGACTGGTTCAACCGATTCAATTCGGTCATAAGCCTCAAAATCGGTCAACAATCGGTCAAAAACTAAAAAAACATTGAAGTTGAACCGAAAATTTTGAAAAAAATAGTTCAATACCCGACTCGATTTTTAAAACCATGGTTCTTATCTTTCTATTTATTGAAGTCGTTTTCCATCTCCACTCTAATAGAGAATGGTAACACTGCAATATATTAATTGTCATTGGAAAATTTTGCCAATAAGTTAAATATGTTGTCTTTTCACGTCTTTTTTTTTTGACAACCTGTCTTTTCACGTCTTAGCGTTACTGATGATACTGTCTTTTACTGTAGGCTACATGTATTGCACTTAATTGCAAGAAAAGTCTATGATGCAAGAGCTAGGCTCACTTGTATTTCGTTCCACACTATGTCTTGGACGTAAAATTTTCGCTTGAGAAAACTTACGGTTAGGACGTGGTGTAAAAGTGTTGATTTATGCCGCCAATCAGTGTTTGCCCCGTCACACATTTAAAGAAAAATCAATACACTCTATCACACACAATTTTTACTTACTTAGACCTATACTCCGCACACACGTATCAGA
This sequence comes from Castanopsis chinensis, assembly GCA_032878915.1. Taxonomy (NCBI): domain Eukaryota; kingdom Viridiplantae; phylum Streptophyta; class Magnoliopsida; order Fagales; family Fagaceae; genus Castanopsis; species Castanopsis chinensis. The sequence continues at coordinate 15,918,519 of JAVQMG010000125.1, read as the reverse complement.
GAGCAAACCTGGAGAAACAGCACCAACACCTAATCCATTCCACCTCCTACTCTCATTTGACCACCAGAGCTCCACCACGCTGCGGCGTCGTTCTGGAGCTGGCGCCACCACACTGAAGTTCAAGGTTCGTTTTGGTGTAAAAGTGTTGAAAAATACATTGTTCGATATGGACAAACACATTTTCCCCCCAATAGGAAAGTAGTGTTGGACAAATACAGTGTACTTAAACCTGTGGAATCAAACAAGAAACACAACATTTGCATGCTTTGTCTTTGCATTGAACCGTTGGGATCAGTGTGGAAGAGACAAAGCCAATGGCTAGCAATTACGGAATAAAAAAGCAGAGAGGGGCCTTTCTAATGAGTGTAAATTGAAAATCTTTAAGAGAGTTTCAAAGAGGAGAGGGTTTACAAAACAAGATCTGTAAGAAAAATGGCATTTTCAAAAATCTGTTCCTCTACAAAAATTTTCAAACTTTCTTGAGTTCATCTTTTTCTTCTTTTTTAGTTTCTTTTCTTTACCAAAAACTTATTTTGAGAGAGAGATTGAAAACATTTAGAGAGCAAAGCCAAAAACCATTGTTTTCATAACCTCAATCCAGAAAAAGACCCACAGAACATAAAATCCTAATCAAGACCAAATTCACATCTCAACAAGCAAGCTCTAACTGAAAATTAAAAACTTATTTAGTGCATTGAAGTTAAGCCGCATTCAAAATTAAGAGTTCGTTTGGATAGAATTTATTGTTAAAAATTGAAAATTAAAAACTGAAAATACTATAGCAAAATAATTTTTAAATATGTGAATAGTATCATGAGACCTACCTTAATGTTCTTCTCTCTCTTCCTTGATTTTGTCTTTTCTTATTCTCAACATCTTATTATAAATTTGACATTTTTCTTTTCATTCTATGCATAATTTTTGCATACAATTTTTAATATTTTTTCCTGAATAAAGTGCTTGTTGGTTCCATGAACAGTGCGTGAACAATACTGAACAATGCACTTTGTCTCCTGCACAGTGAATCCATGTGCATGAACAGTGTAGTTACTGTTCATGTGCTAGAGAAAAAAAAAAGAAAAAAAAAAGCTGAAAACGCGCAAAGAAGAGGAAAGCAAACACAAACGTGGATCCAAACAATCAATTATTCAAATTCCAATGATATGCCAGGAAACTTCTTAATTTCTTCTAGAAAGTAAGAACAATGCTGGAACAATGAAGCACGGTTAAAGCAAATTAAGGAGGTTTGCTTCACTTAGAGCAACTACATCAGTTCTTTCATTTTACACATCAATTTTTACACTAAAAACCTACTTTTTCTATTTTACACATCTAATTTTACAAAGCACCCACATCAGTTCATCTGTTCTACACATCTTTAATTAAATAATCAATTTCCTTACATTTTTTATTATTTCTCTAACTATTCGGATATATATACGCGCCTCTCTCTCTCTCTCTCTCTCTACCCATCTCTGTTTGTTGCTCTCTCTCTCTCTATACCCATCTCTCCCTTGAAAAACTCTCCCTCTCCCCAGAAAAACTCTCCCTCTCGATTAACTCTCCCTAGCTTCGATCGGCTCCGATCCATGATCCACGAGCTTCGATCCGAGCTCCGATCCACGATCCACGAGCCACAAGCTTCGATCTGTGTTTATGTATCTCTGTTTTTTTTTTTTTTTTTTTTTGAGCAAGTATATCTTTGTGTTGATTCTCTGTGTTAATTTCTCTATGTGGATGTGTTTGTGTGTGGGTGTGTTTGTGTGCCTCTGAGAAAAAAGAAGAAGATGAGCAGTTAACTGGGTTTGTTGAGCACGGAGAAGAGAGAAAAAAAAAAGAGTGAGCGGAAATTAATAAAATAATAGATAAACAAGCTACAGTAATCGTGTAAATATACATGATTACTGTAGCTCGTAGATGTATTTGTATAATTTTACATATTTTATACACCTACTGATATGGATGTTTTTTTACTCAAAATGTGTAAAATTTATAATTTTTTTTTTATTAATTTTAGAAAATTTTAGAGGGAGTGATGTGTTCTGTTGAGATAGTACTACAATACTAGATTTTTTTGAGATGAACAGTACTAGATCATCTTTTCATCCTAGCTAGGCTATTTTATTCAAGACCGTTTATTTTTTTGTTGTATAAACCCAGTTCAGTCTGACAGTCATGGTACTTGTTCTTCCTCACCTTCTTGTTTTCTTTCTTGTCCTGCTACCAATTTCTTCTATTGCACAAAATAATGGTAATGTTACTGTTGGCAACTCTCTCACAGCCACAGACAACACCACTTCGTGGCTATCACCTTCTGGTGATTTCGTCTTTGGGTTTCGCCCACTCAGCAACCAGAATGATCTCTCCCTTCTATCTGTTTGGTTTGACAAAATACCAGATAAAACCGCAGTTTGTATGCTAGAGATGGTAAGAGCATTAGCATTGGTGGTGCTAACTCTGTACCAAGAGGATCAAAAGTTGAGCTAGATGCTGACAAAGGGCTAGTCCTTATGGGTCCTCAAGGGGATGAGTTATGGAGATCTCATACAATTGTTGGTACTGTATCCTATGGCGTTATGAGCAACACGGGCAACTTTGTGCTTCAAGATAGCAACTTTAACAACTTATGGCAGAGCTTCAAAGATCCCAAAGATACATTGTTGCCTTCACAAACTGTGGAAAGATCAGCTGGGGTGGTGCTTTATTCTCGTCAATCAGAGACTAACTTTTCCAAGGGGAGATTTCTCCTAAAGTTGCAGGATGATGGGGATCTTGTGCTCAATACCATAAACTTGCCCACGGATAATGCTAATGACCCTTATTATAATAGTGGAACTGATGCTAGTGTTGGTGATTTTGGTACCTCGTGTACTGCTGGTAAACAACTGGTGTTCAACAATTCAGGCTACATTTACATTCTGAGAGAACAACCAAACGTTTCTTCTAAGCCAGGTAAAGCTAGACTCAACTGCTGATTTCTATTTTAGAGCCACTCTCAACTTTGATGGAGTTTTCACCCAATTTTCTCACCCAAAGACTTCCAATGCCAATGGAAGCTGGACTTCGCTCTGGTCTATGCCAGATAATATTTGTCTTGCTACTGTTTCAAACTCAGGCAGTGGCACTTGTGGATATAACAGTATCTGCACCCTTAAATCCGATCGAAGGCCGAAGTGTGATTGCCCCATGGGTTATTACTCCTTACTTGATCCAAATGACCAGTATGGCAGCTGCCAGCCAGACTTCATACAAGGCTGTCAAGAAGACAAACCAAGTCCTGGAAAAGATCTGTATTCTATTGAGGTCCTAATAAATACAGGTTGGCCAAACGCAGGCTACGCGTTCCTCAAGCCTTATACTGAAGATCAATGCGAACAGTCTTGCATGGAAGATTGTATGTGTGCTGTTGCCATTTTCAGATTAGATGATAGTTGTTGGAAGAAGAAGCTACCTCTCTCTAATGGTAGAGTGGACGAAAGCCTTAATGGTGGGAAGGCTTTTATCAAAATCAGAAACAGTAGTTCCATCCCACCGCAGCAGGGTCCTCACTTTCCATTTAATGCAGAATCAAGGAAGAAGAATCAGGACAATATGATCCTCGTGGGGTCGGTGCTTCTTGGTGGCTCTTTGTTTGTTAATATTATATTAATTATGGCAATTTGTGTAGGTGTTTTCTTCGTTTACCATAAGAAGCTCAAAAGACCTATGACTATGAGCAATGTTAATTCTGTGGAGACAAATATGCGATGTTTTACTTACCAAGAACTTGTAGAAGCTACAGATGGGTTTAAGGAAGAAGTGGGAAAGGAATCTTTTGGTGTTGTTTACAAAGGAGCAAAAGAAATGGGTTCTAGTGTTCCTGTGGCAGTCAAGAAGTTACATAGTTTGGTTCAAGATAATGAGAGAGAGTTCAAGACTGAGGTGAATGTGATTGGTCAAACACATCACAAAAATCTGGTTCGTTTGTTTGGATTTTGTGATGAGGGACTACATCGATTGCTGGTATATGTGTTCATGAGCAATGGAACTTTGGCAAGTTTTCTTTTTAGAGACTTGAAACCCAGTTGGAAGCAATGAATTATTATTGCTGTTGGGATTGCGAGAGGACTCTTGTACTCACATGACTAGTGCTGCACCCAAATTATTCATTGTGGTATAAAGCCTCAGAACATACTTCTTGACGACTACCACAATGCTCGAATAGCTGACTTTGGATTGGCGAAGCTGTTGATGATGGACCAAAGCCAAACTCGTACTGTCATTAGAGGAACAAAAGGGTATGTTGCACTCGAATGGTTTAGGATATGCCAATCACTGCCAAAGTAGATGTATATAACTTTGGTGTCATGCTACTAGAGATAATTTGATGCCAAAAAAGCGTAGATGTGGAGAGGAAGAAAAAGCAATTTTGACTGATTGGGCTTATGACTGCTATAGGGAAGGAGTATTAGATGCTCTAGTTAAACATGATATGGAGGTCTTGAATGACAGAGAGAAGCTGGAGAAGTATGTCATGGTTGCCATTTGGTGCATTCAAGAAGATCCATCTTAGACCTACCATGAGGAGGGTAACATAAATGCTTGAGGGTGTTGTTGAAGTGCTTGTTCCACCTTGCCCGTGTCCTTTTAGTAGTACAGTAACTATGTCTTAGTCTCTTTTGCAATATGCCATCATTATCTTTTCTTTGTAGTTAAGTTTGTTTTTGGACTGTTGCTATAATGATCTTTGTTTTATTGGTTCCTGTGCTCCAAGTTGTTTATCTGTAGAAGGTACTAGATATGTTTCTATAGTTTTTCACATATGAAGAAGTTTATTAATCAATAAAGTGCCACTAATTCCCAGGGAAAGTTTGTTTTCAACTACAAATAAGAGAATTGATAAACTGTGTTCTGTTTCTTGTTTCTTGTCCCGTGTGGTTGTGATTTTGTCTCCGTTGTATTCTTTCTATTTCTTTTGTGTTTGTGCTTATAGGAAGTTATTAGCTTATCAAACACCAGAAGAAAATGATGTAAAAGAGGGAAGAAGAAATAAAAACAAGGAGCAAATGTACTTTTAGTCTCTAAACTAAAAAATATGTTTCATTTTAGTCTTTATCGTTAGTCTACTGATGGAAATTGTTGATGTGACTAACTGAGTGCATTGTTGGCACTTTCAACGCTGATGTGACTATTAAAAAAATATTTTTAAAAATAATTTTATATTTTTAAAATTCCATGTTAGCATTTTTCAAAATTTTTTTAAAATTTTAATTAAAAAAATATCAAAAAAAATTTTTACTTAAAAAAAAATTAAAAGCTGATTAATTTTTTTTTAAATATTTTTCTTTTGTTTAAAGAAGAGCTAAAACCCAAGCCAACTAACACTGCTGTCACCAAAACCTGAGCAGAGTCTAATCCAAAAACATATTTCTTCATGGAACTTAACCTTTCAACAGAGAGCTAAAACATTGAGTTCAAAGCTTCGGTTTAATTCTTTTCATGAGCACACATAAAATGTGAAGGCTATAGCAAGACTTATAAAAATAAACCCCACCTCAAGGCCAATATTGAATAATAAGAAAACAACACGCTAAAATCCATTCACATACTCACTTTTTCCTCTACTCAAAAAAACCGATCATACAGAGCAACTTGAAGGATCGAGCTGAGAAAATCAGTGGTGGAGTGTTACCTTTTATACTTGGAGTCTTGGACCTTGCTTTTTAGTACTTAACAATTACAATTTTTTTGCTTTTTTTTTTTCTCTATAGCTTTTGCTTTCTTGCTCGACTTTCTCGCCGTTTGTTTGGAAGGTGAGAAAGTGCAAGAAAATGAGAGCTTGCTGAGAAAAAACAAAGAGAGATAGTCAGATCAAAAGTTGTCTATTAAAAAAAATTTTCGTTTGTTTAGAGAAGAGCTAAAACCCAAAATGGGAAAAAAATTTAATTTAATCAGATTTTAATTTTTTTTAAGTAATTATTTTTTTTAAAAATTGAGATTTTTTTAATTAAAATTTTAAAATTTTTTTGAAAAATGCTGACATGGAATTTTAAAAATATAAAATAATTTTTTTAAAAAATATTTTTCATGTCCATGTTAGCTTTAAAAGTGCCAGTAGTACTCTCAGTTAGCCACATTAGCAATTTTCGTTAGTGGACTAATGGTAAGGACTAAAATAGAACTTTAAAAAAAAAAAAAAATTTAGAAACTAAAAGTGGTAAAATAGAAATGTAAGGACTAAAATAGAAATGACCTAAAAATATAGGGATTAAAATTGCATTTATGCCTAAAAACAAATAAGCTTGCGCTGCTATTGAGACAGATTAATGATTGTTTGTTTCAAAGTAAAATATTTTCATTAATTTTAGGTATTTGTTTTGTTGTAAAATATTGGTCAAACAGTAAAACCTTTTTGTTCAACTTAAAATTAAAAACCAAGGAAAACAACAAAATCTGAAGCACATTTTACAAAATAGCCTATTGGTTATGAGGGTAGATACCTGAAGAACTTATTAGATTTTGATAATTATGCCAAATCAATTGCATCTTAAATCATTTTGTTAACTTGATGCAAGTGAGCAAAGCTATAGCTACAAAGCAAACTTTTTTAGTTTTAGCACGTCTAATTAATTATATATTCTTTTGCAATAAAGAAAAAAAGGAGGTATATTAAGTTGATCCCAACTATATATAAGTAATTATGGAGAACTCAGTTGACAATAGTTGTTAATTCTATGGGTATATCTTTTTTTTTTCTATGGGTATATCAACATAAAATAACTTGTGCAAATGTTGTATGGGTCTATAATTTTTTTTTTTTTTTTCTTTTTTCACTTTCAACTGTTTGTACACTCTCTCCCAGAAGTTCAAAATTCCAACAGAAACAGATAGCTTACCCGAGGTGATAAATAAAGGTACCCTCTTGTGATTTATCATTTCTTTCCTATCTTAGTTAAGCTTCCTGTGTTTAAAGTCATGAGTCCAAATCTTCTGTCCCACTTTTCCTACTCCACTCTATACTCCACCAATAAAAACTTGCCACGTGTTCACCTAATTTATTAAATACTATTATTAATTAATAACAGTAGCATTAATAAGTCAATTAATAATAGTATTTAATTTATTAGGTGAATACGTAGCAAGTTTTTATTTCCAACAGAAACAGATAGCTTACCCGAGGTGAGGAAAGGTACCCTCTTGACAGAATATTTGAATTCGTGTTTAAAGTCATGTAGTTGCGATGCAAACCACACCAACATGCAAACTACAAATTCGTAATTAATGTGAAATGCAAATTCAATTTGATGTAAAAGTACATGCAAGCAGAAAACTTCAATAATTGTATCCAATTAATGACCAAGCATGCCACTTCGCTTACCATTGTAAAACAATGTTGTTTTCTTTTTGCGACACTGATTTGTCATTTGAGGGATTAAGCTCAAATTGTACGATGCAATAGTTATTAATGGCTGGGATTGGGAGTTGAAAAAAAAAATTTCAATTTTAACCATTGACTAAAGAAAATGAGAAAGAGTAGAAAATTTAAAACTAAAAAGAAAAGTTCGTAAAAATAATTTGTGAGCGGGAAGGAGGTAATTACACCTAATCCGAATCCTCATTTGAGCATACATCACCGAGCAATTGCAAACATAAAATGATTGGAATTCTCCTTAACCAAAACACACAGACACCAATTGTGACTATATATATATATATATATATATATATATATTCCAATTATAAATTCTTTGTTCCACTTTTTTGTTTTCTACTTAATGTTCTACTAATTATAACTTGTCACGTATTCATTTAATTGATAGAATTATGGAACACAAAGCGGAATACAAAAAATAGGACAAGAGGATTTGTATGGGTAACCACTGACATAATTCTTTTACTCAACAATAATAACTTGTCAACTAAGATTTGTTATGGAAATATTATAGATGTAGCATTACTCTTTTATAAAGTAAGAAAAATACATACACATCAAGTTGTTATTAGTAGAGTATAAGGTAGAATACAAAAAATAATAGAGAAGATTTTAATGGCTATTTGTGAAGAACTACTATGTGTGCCTTTGATTCTAATCTCAAGTTTGAAATCTCTTGTAAGCAAAAAAAAAAAAAAAAAAAAAAAAAAAAAAAAAAAAAAAAAAAAAAAGAACCCCCTCCGAGTCCAAACGAAAGAAAGGCATTGCCTAAAAATGCAGGACCAAAAATACTTACACAATTGTTTTCAAACTCACCACTTTTTTTCACTACTTTCAACTCTCCACATAATGAGTTGTGATAAAATTTGTATAGATATTTTGTGTTCCTAACATTTCTTGGCATTGCCTTATCAAATTTCTTTTTTTCGAGAAGCATTGCCTTGTCAATTGACTCATTTTTCCTTTCCCAATTTTTTATTCATAGTTCAAACCATAGTTTTTTCTTCTTCCCAATAGATCGTAAAATAGTAATATTTATTGACCTAATCAATCCATCTAGTAAGGTGGAAAGTACTTAGTAAATTACAAAGTCATTGTTAATAGATATTAATATTAAAATACTGCATTTAGCTTTTGACCCAGTTATGTTTCCGTCAATCGTATTCTTTTTTTTTTTTCTTTTTTGAGAAATTTTTTTTAGGGTTTTTTTTTTTTTTTTTTTTTTCGGATGGAGAATTCAAATTCAGATATCTGTCTTTTTCTTCAAAGTAGCTGATACGGAAGAATTGCAAGAACTTTAATTTAATGAGGTGCAGCTGTATCCCTTTCCTATTATTATTATTATTATTTTATTTAAAAAAATTGAGATTTTAGTTATCATTACTTTACTCTCCTCTACTCTCTCTCCCTCCCCCTTTAATCCAAACGACCCAATAAGTTTTGTCCTTGCCACTATTTGTCCATGGCAATAGTTATGGAACTTTAACATTTACCTAGGCCAAGATATATAAATATGAGTAAGATTTAGATACAGTACTTAGGTGCTGTTCTTTAAGTTCCTCTTTTAAAATTATGTCATATATATTTTTTTTCATGGAAATGAAGTGTATTTTTTAGTTAAGTAGACACGTGAGTGAATCTTAAGAGGAGAACCTAAGGAACAGCACATAAGGTACTATACCTAAGTTTTGTCCTATAAATATTCTTCTAAACTACCTTTCAATTAGTAATAAATTCATAAAAAATAAAAAAATAAAAAATAAAAATCATCTATCATCTCCTCGGTTGGAAGGCATATATAGGCCACACACAAATAAATAAATAAAAGTGTCAAAAATACTTCTGCTACATTTTTCTTTTCCAGTTTAAAATACATTTAGACAAAAGATGGGTAAGCATTACTGGACTGTAGAGGTCTCCTTTACTTGCAAAAGGTAGCCAAAGAAAGATAATTCAACGCAACATCAAATCAAGGCCTCTAATAACATTTTCTTGACTGTAGAGTTTGTATATGCTAACCCAAATCATAACCAAATACCTAAGTCAAATCCAAATTACCTAAATCAAAACCAATCTGACTAAAATATTCAAGAATGATATAATTCAAGATTTATTTTTATTTTTTATTTTTAAATCTTAGGTTTTCATTAAGGTTTAAAGTTCCTCCTGAATTTGGCTAAAGTGTAAAACACACTCTTAAAGTTTGAGAGTTATTGAATTTTTCTCACTAAAGTTTCAAAATTTTGATTTGTGTCTCTAACGTTATGAGCCATTTTCATTGACAACCCTTCCGTTAGTATTATGTTGATGTGTCCATTAAGTGACACATAAGCCCAGCACATGTGTACTAGTTGGTCCAATTAAATCATGTCATGTGGACTTTATTATTTTGTGTAATTAAATATATTTAAAAATCTTTAAAAAATTAAAATAAATCTTTAAAAATTAAAAATTAAATCATTTTAATTTAATTGATTGTAGAGGGTTTATTTTATTTATTTAATTGACCACATGGAAAAATTGCAGTATGGCATTCTTTAATTGGACCAAGTAGCATAGGTAAAAAACATACATGGCATTTAACGGATACATAAGTATGAGCATTAACGGAATAACTATCAATCAAAATGGCTCACAACATTAAGAACGCAAATCAACATTTTGAAATATTGGGAGGCAAAACCCAAAGACTCGTAAAATTTAAGGATGTGTTTTGTACTTTAACACAAAGTTTTATCAATAGGCTATAAAAATTAAGTGAAAAGTTAATAGATGCCCTAAGCACATTAGTTTAGAAAATATTTTCAAAAACGTTTTATGGAAAAAGAAGAAATTAACTAATTTATTTGATAGTTTTTTATATTTCCATGAAAGTACTATTAAAAGTTTTCTAAAATGATCTATTAATAAAGAGTTTGAATTCGGTAATGATGGAGTATAAAACTCATATTTTACATCATTTAATGAGAGATTGTCATATCAGTATTTTACTTAAAACTAAATACATTCTACCACATCTAATAACACCACATAAGTCTTTCACTTAAACCTCAAATATAATATTTATTAAGATGTTATTCTATGTGATTAGATATATTTATATTTTAATAATATAATGATGTGGTATGTACTTATTAAAGGGAGCACACCAAAAGTTTACACCAAGTCTTTAAAAAATTTAATCTTGCTTGAGCATTCACAATAAAGATGCTAAAATAACTCATAAGTTATTTTAGCATCTCAACCACAGGAAAAAGTCCCACAACAAAATTGCTATAGCTAAAATTTTTAACTATATTTTAGCTTCATACTATAGTGAGCTGTTATCAATAACAACTTACTGTAGCATGAAGGTAAACATAAAAATCATTTTTTTATTCCCAACGTCTCTTTTATCCCAATCTCAACTATCTTTTATCTTCTCTCTCCTCTATCACTTCTCTATTCCCTCTTTTCTCTCTCTCCCGTGCCTTGTGATTGTTCTTGGTGGTTTCGTGGTTGTGCTCTGGCAGTTCTTGGGTTTGAATTGGTGGGTGAGGGCATGAGACACGATGGTGATGTGGGTCTGATTTGTGGGTTTCATGGGTTTGATTTGGTGGGTCTCAGTGGCATGGTTGTTTTGTCTCGGTGGCTTGATTTGGTGGGTCTCATCAATGGAGGGTTCGGAGATGTGGTGGAGCACGGCGAGGCCATAGTTTGGAGTGTCAGCATCTTTGGAAAGTGAGGACTTGGCGAGGTGGTGGGGCTCAAGGTTCCATTCCATAATCAAGCTTGATTTTCAAATTTATGGTTTGAGTTTTTTTGGTATTGATATATGGGTTTTTGGTATTTTGTAGAGAATATTTTTTATGGATATTGATAATCAAATATGATATTAGGATTTTTGATGGGTCATGGGTCATGGTGAGTGTATGGCTAAGATTTGGTGGTGTTTGTATCAATGGTGTTATTTGGGTTTTTGAGTTGTTGTGTTTGTATTAGTTGTGCTTTCTAAGTTGTTGGGTTTCTCGATGGTAGTTGGTTGCTAGGTTTGTCTCGGTGGGTCTCGTAGGTTTGGGTTTTTTTTTGGTGGTTCTTGGTTAGGGGTGTCCAACTCAACTGATGGCCCAACCCACCCGGTAAACCCGACCTGATCCGGGCCAACCGCCGGCCGATCCAACTACTCCGGCGGTCGGCAGTAGGTCTGTTTTTCCAGAATCCAAACAAGGCGGGTTCAGTCTCGGATCTTCTCCCCAAAACCTGAAGAAATCCTCACCAACCGAGATCCATAGCTTTTTCCGGCGAGATTTTAGCTAGATCCATGAAATCTCCACTGGATTTGGCTAGATCTCGTCGTTTACGCTTAAATCCAGCTACAATCTAGTGGATTTTGCTCAAATAAGGCTTAGATCCAGTGAAAATATGATGGGTTTTGCTCAAGTTCGACAAAACTCAATGTGCCTTACTCAAATTCGACGACGAACTCGACTTTTTTTGCTCAGATCTCGTACATTTTGCATAAATCCAGCTACGATTTGATTTTTTTTTTGCTCAGATCTCACGAGTTTTACACAAATCTTGCGACGATTTGATTTTTTTTGCTCAGATCTAGTGAGTTTTGCACAAATCCGACAAAGATTCAATGAGAAATACAGATCACCGCCAAAAGGAACCTCCAGCATCATTTTCATCGGCTTCGACCAATCCAACCACCGATCAAACAGCTCTAATTCGACCTGATCCGTTGGCTATTGCGCTCGGCGGTGGGTTTTCTTGCAAGAAACCCGATGTCATCGGGTCGGTTGCGGGTTGGGTACAAACCCGACTTGGACTGACCCATAGACACCCCTATTCTTGGTATTGAAGAGTTGTTGGGTTTTTCTCGACGGCGATGCCTGTAATGGTGGATTTCTTGGTGGATTGTTTGGGTTTTTTTTGGGAGGTGGCTTTTAATTTTAATGGTGGTTGTTATGGCTGGCTGTGTTGCTCTATTTTTAATGGGTTTTGTGGTGGGTTGTTGATGACAATGGTTGTCTATGTAGCTGTGGTGGTGGTTTTGTTTTGGGTTTTTGACAGTGGGTTGTGACTACCACGGTGGTGGGGTTGGTTGTTGTGAATTTTTGTGGGAGAAGTTTTATTTTATTTTAATAAGCTATTTATATTATTTTAATGAAATGAATGTCAAAATAGAGTCTTTGATGTTGAGTGATGTTGGGTGTGAGTTGTTAAAATAGATAAAGTTAAATTGTTAGAAACTATATTTTATAGATTCCTTATCCTTAATGTGAATGCTCTTCACAAATGCACGGGCATATTGTTGTTATTTTCGGGCAAAAGCCTAATATCCCCAACACAGGGATATTGGGCTTTTGCCATTATTTTGCAAAAATAATAGCAAAATGTCACTATTTTCAAACTATTTAGGTCTATACTCCTGTTTTGGTACTCGATTATATAAAAGTCGGCTTTCACACGAAACTCGATCATACTAAAATTGGGTTATATATAACTCAAATTTACTAGGGTTGAGTTGGTTTCACATTTTTGCCATGCTGCATTGCCACCGTGGCTTTTCCGCAATAAAATATTCCAGCTGGATAGTTTAAAACTCAACAATGTGAATATCGAGTTCTATGCAGAATAAAATCAAATTTTGAATGTAAGGTCTCCAAAACACTTTGTCTCTAATAGTCTGATCAGTAGCCACCTCTTCAATGTGTCTCTTCTCCAAGTTCAATACACTGAAACCTCTCCAACGTGCCTCCTCTTCAAGTTGTCTTCTTTCTACCAGTAGACTGAAATGCAACCCAAACCCTAACCTAATCCTCACTTGCAACTCTCACCATATCCCTCACCTGAAACTCTCACCATCAAGCATATAAATCAGAGTTAAAGGTGTTAGGATATATGTGATTCATGTTAGGAACATATGTTAATTTAGAATTGGCTAATCCTTTAACAAAACGCATTTTACTTGTAATTGGGTAGATTTAAGATGTGTTTAATACTTCAAGGAACAAGGTTTCAAATTCAAGTGTTAAAACCATGCAAGTCTATCCAAGAATCAAGTGATGAAGTGTTGGATTTTAAAGCTCAACAGTTGTATTTATCGAGAATTAGGAAATTCAAATTTCCAAATTTGATTTTCGGCTCATGCTGACATGTATGTGTAGGGTTTCTTTTTTCACATCCCTAGACATATATAAGGCTTATTTTAAAGGTCGTTACATGGGAGAAAACAAGGAGACCACATGCAAAAGGTGACCGATGTCTTATTCTCTTTGAAAGAAGCTACTGCGTCTTTGCGCTTTAGGGTTTTGTAACCAAGTGCTTCTTGATCTTCATTGTTGATGAAGCGAAGAACTTTGTAGCCAACATCTTCTTCAAGTTGGTGAATTAGTCACGAACTAGGAGCCATGTATCTTTGGTTAGTTACGCACTGGGATCCATGCAAAATGGTGACGTTCATATATTGAAGAGTTTAGAGGTTCTCAAGCAGTAGAAGATTTCTGCTGTAAATTCATCTATGGAGATTGTAGAGTCTAGGGACAAAGGTTTTATACTAGATCTAAAAATTCTCTTTATTATAATGGATTGCTTTTTGGGAAGGTTTCCCCTCTGGTTTTTTACTGTGAAACTAGTTTGTTTCATTGGTTTTCCTAAATCATCATATCTTGTCTTATTTATTTTTCCACTGCATATGATTTTGACATGATATTGATGTTTATTTATTTTAACAAGGTTTATTCATAATAAATCTAATTAACAACTTTACTGTGAAACTAGTTTGTTTCATTAGTTTTCCTAAGTCATCATATCTTGTCTTATTTATTTTTCCACTGCATATGATTTTGACATGATATTGATGTTTATTTATTTTAACAAGGTTTATTCATAATAAATCTAATTAACAACTTAAGTTTAAAAACTTGTTAATTCTATCAACCGAGGTCTAAATTTCCCAACAAAAGGATTAGAAATGCATTAAGGTAATTTCTAAAATCTGAGTTCAATTTTTATTGCTTCTACATTTAATCTCAGTTAAGTTTGGCTTGTGTATTGAGTTGAGTAAAAATTAGATGGCTTGTGCATTTAATCTGAGTTATGTTTGGCTTGTGCATTTAATCTGATTTGAGTTTGGCTTCTTGAGCCTAAAGAGTTCTAAATTTTTCTCTATTATGTTTGGCTTGAGTTTGCCTGAAATTCCTAATTTGCATTAATTTGCCTGAAAAAATCTTAGGCAGCTGGTAGACAAAAGCTATAGCTGCTTTGAAATTGAAAATTATTTGGTTGTTCTTCAAATAATTGTAAATCATGTTGCTTGGTTGTTGTAATTGAGTTTTAAGAGTTATACCTACATGTACCAAGTATTGTCTAATTGTCTTCACTTCCACTATGCTGATATATTGTAGGAAGCTAGAATTTCTTTCAAAATATAGTAATTTTGGTAGAACAACCATAATAACCCATTTTAACTTAAAAATTCTCTCTCCATCCTCTTGATGCTGGCTTATAGGTATTAGTCATAACCAATTGGTTACTAAGGTCAACAAGTTACCTCTTACCAAAGAACTTTCTCTATTTATCTTTTAATATTGTAACATATAAGTCTATGACAGATTATTCAAAAGAGAGTGTAAAAGATACAATGCTAAAGAAAAGCTAGCATTGAGTGGACCCATTCTGGATACAATAAGAAAAAAAGGATAGTACAACTTAAAAGGATAGTAAAGTAGCACAAAAGACCAAAAATAGTACGAAGACCATGAAGTCCCAATATAGCATCTCACATCTCAGAAGTGAGTGCACTGCTCTTGGACAAAAAGCCCACCTGCTTTTTACAATTGATTAGACATATTGTATAAGCTCAAGAGTATAAGCTTGTATGTTTCTAAGCCGAATCCAATCCTAAGTGATGATCACCTACATTGATATGTTTCTTTATGTCATGGTAAACTGGGTTATCACAACATAAAAGTGTGAAGAAAAACTCCATTTTCACCGTTCAACTTTTATCCATATCTTTTAATGGCTTTTAAGGTAAAGCGATATTTTATTTGCATTTTAATATTTTGTATTGTATTATACAGTTCTAGCATTTTTATTATTTTTATTATTTTCAATATTACTATTATTGCATGCATTTCATTTTGTGATAGTTAAGTGTCATTTTGTTAATGTTTGCCTAAGATCAATGGTTTATTAACATGATTGCAAGCATGTCAAATATGTAGCAATTGTCAAACGTGGATCCTAAACCCAAGGATGCTACACAGTTGAGGTGGCAGTCAGATCATCGATCCACGCCACTACTGCCGGTCAGATACGTAGTTGTATTGAACTTCAGACATTTGGAAATAGTATCTTTTTCTATCTGTGGGGTTCTTTATTCATCTTATTTGTAAATAGATGTTGATTATGTTTGGTCATTGTATGTTCTTGTCTTTCATTTTCTCTTTTGATTTGGGTAGAATTTTATTTAATCCAAATTAAAATTTTGCATAGATTTAATTTAGCATGAATTGTCCACAGACATTTTATGGGACCATATCCCAATTTCGATTCATTGATCTCATGTGCATGATTTATACTGATCTCTATATGTCAACCTGCATAGAAAAATATATCCTTAAGATTTAAATGAGCCCTTATTATTCTTTAATTTTCTTTAACTTAAACAATGATTTTTTCTAATAAGTAAAAAAGTATATATATATATATATATATATATATATAATGAGAAGCTTTATACTAGCCTTGATGCTAGTAAAACTATTGTTCTTAATATTCCTAATGTTTTAGTTCTTTCATGGTTTATTGAACATACTTCAGTAAATGAATGATAAGTTGGGTGGCTATTTTGGCTTGGTTGATTAATTAGGATGCAAGTTGTTAGAGAAGCTTATAGGTGGATAACACCTATGCAAAAAACACCTAGTTCTCTCAAATAGCACTTAAAGCTACATATTTCATTAACTTTAAAACTTACTGATTACAACATAAGATTAAATGCCTATTTATACAGGCTGTATTAGAGTGTAGTCAAAAAATCAACCTGATCTTATCTTAAATACTATTGAACTAGACTAAATAACCACTTAACATCCTAACTAACACATCACAAAAAGTTTTCAATGATTACTGCTCTTTAGCAACTATTAGCCTACTATTTCTTGCATATTATTATTATGTAGTATTTTTATAGTTATTTCGTGTGCACTATCCTAACACAACGCTCTTTCGTGTGTAGGAAATGCTAAGCATGCTAAAGTGTCGACGCCGATCTTGTCCGTTACCCCAGGGTGGGCTAGACCCACGAATCACCCATTACCTAACTAAGGTAGGATTGGAAGGATTATTTAAGGTTCTAGAATTGGAAGTTGATCACGCGTTGATCATAGCATTGGTTGAGCGTGGTCGTCCGGAGATGCACACGTTCCACTTACCTCATGGAGAAATGGGTATCACCTTACAAGATATTAAGGTGATGCTGGGGGTTCCCATTGATTGCTTGCCCGTGGTTGGGAAGACAAAATTGAATTGGAAGGCGTTGTGCACTGAATTATTGGGCCATCAACCTCTAGACCTGATATCGCATCCCAATGAAAACAAGTCTATCCTTGTTGGAACAAGGATATGAGTCAATTGGCTTAAGGCACAATTTAGAGGTCCCCTAGCTGCAGATGCTATTGACACTGTAGTACACCAACATGCCCACTATCACATACTGGTTTGGTTGGGATCCATACTATTTATGGACAAGTCGGCAAACTGGGTGTCAGTGATGCCTCTAGAGTTATTGAACCCAATTAGTGATGCAAAGAAGTATAGTTAGGGTAGTGCAGCATTAGTTTGACCATACAAGCACCTATGTAAGGCATCAGACAAGAAGGCGATGCAGATTGGAGGAGCAGTGATGTTGGGGCAACCGTGGGCGTATTCGAGATTCCCATTAATATGCCCTATAACGAGGCCACCACAACAGCCAGTGCATGCAAGTTCCCTCGCCAATAGGTACATTTTTATTTTTTCATAATTCAGTTTAAGCATCTATTAGTGAAAAGCATAATTCAGTTTCCTCATTAGGGAAATTTCCCTACAATTTTTTTCTTGTTTGCATTCTCCATTAACCAAATGTAGAGAAAAAACATGGAAAAGCAATTTTGCTTCATTCTACAACAACACTGCAAACATAGATGCTTGTCATAGCAAATATACACTGTTGCTACACTCATTGTTCACCTTACAGTTTCAAATATACAACTCTTTAGTGAAAAATTCACTTCATGAATAATCTTCAAAGGTTTGGCTAATGTATACAATAAAATGGAAGAACAAATGGTTTATAAATTATGAACAATGGAGTTAAAAAATAAACTAAAAATATTAATGTAATGTCTTAAAGTTAAGGATTATTATCCATTTTCATTTGGCAGTCCGTAGGAAGGTTTATTTTTACTTTCTTGCGCATAATAAGTGAGGGTGGGAGACTCGAATTACTTTCTCCTATAGAGATAACTAGGTAATACCACTAAACTATAAGACTCTTGAAGGTTTACATAATTAGCTTTCCCACAATACCGAACTCATATGCTTCACTGGGTTTCCAAAGAGAGTCATAATTTTTTTCACAATTGTTGAAGTGACATGTTATCATTGGTATATAGTTAGTGGTAGATTTATGTGAAAGATTAATTATTATGAGATACTTACAAATTGGGGAAGCCAATCAACTTCATGATTCCCTACATACACACCACATCCAAGGCTGATAAGTAGCACTTCTCTCAACAAGCCTACTACATGTATCCCATCTTACATTGTCATGTAACGGGTTGGTATTTACATAAGAGAGGTCTCCTGAGTACAACACTACTTTTGGTTTGCAGGGGTCATTTTGACAATGAGTGAGTGTTGTATTTGAATTTTAAGTTTGACCAATATCCCCCACAAAAATTGTTCATTACAGGTATAAATGATCAATTATTAGTTATCCCAAAAGTGCAAAACTTTTTGTTCAATTAGTTAAAAAAATTACTAGGTGAATAATCTTCACGTGAATAATTATGCAAACTTTTGCATTGCACATCATTAGCCCTTTGTTGTTGCACCAAGTCTATCCATATTAAACACATTTGACAAACCACATCCGCCAATAGACGTCACTGTTTAACCAAGTCATGTTCGCAATTATGTATGTACAATTCAACGGCTCGACATTACTTCACCCAGTCCAGTCAGATCAAACACATTCACATGAATAAGTACACATGCAAAACTCCTATATATAGTCCTATATGCATGACATCTAGATATACCATAATGGAAGTCACATTTTGCAATGTCAATATGCAATTGGCTACTACCTCGTTTTCCAAATAACTAGAGGGAGAACGATTCCAATGAGAAGGAATACTCTGTCTGACTGAGGCGGGAGTGGGACTTTGTCGTTAACAAGTCCAATGCTCTGCACAATGATCTAGTGCTACTCAGAGCACCTCTGGTGAACTGTATCTCACTGACAATGCCAAGGCGAAACAACCAATGTAGGTGTGTAGTGGCAAAAATCCAAAAGGAGAACAATCTAATATTACTTGGTAGGTGAAGAGATCACATGCTACAACTTGCAAAAGAGCTGGCCGCCGCAACCAACAGGCAACTCATACTAGCAGAATATAATAATGTCCTTAACTATGAAGACTACCTGTCAGAATGAATATCTATGTAACGCATCACCTAGTTGGGTTCTATGTGATGTGTGTATTATGTTTAGGATTAAGTTAATAGTGTCAGTACTGTTAGTGTTTGATATGCAGTGCATGCATATTGATGGCATAGTGTGTAAGAATATTTAAGTTTTCTGTGTTATGTGTATAATATATTGGTTTGATATGCAGTATATGCATATTGAAAAACATCCTGTGTGAAAATATATAAGTTTTTTGTGTTATGCATATAAAATATTGTCTACCTTTTCTCCCTAAGTAGTCATTCAAGATTGTAATAATGTGCATGCTTGTACTGACAAAAATAAGGTTTACATTGTCCTCTGAAAGTAAAAAAAAAAAAAAAAAATCATACATAGTACGAACACAACAACAATGAGACACATACATCTAAAACATCGCTATGGAAAATAGTTATACAACAAAGTCCAATTAGACGACTACACGATTACTCTTCATCTGACATCTCCACGTCCGACTAATAAATGTCTGTTTCAAGAAGTGATTGCATGTATCGTGCTTGCTCATACAACTTACACTCCACTAATTCACAAATCTTGACTTGAGACCAATATTGATTAAGACGTATCTTCATTCGATTATTTTCTTCTCTTATGCAGTTCAATGCTCTATGAAGATTGTCTATCGTGTCTCTTGGCATCTGCGACGTGAGTCGCCGAGGCATTGGAAACATATAACCTACCAACTCATCATAAAACATTTCTTGCTCACGGAGTAACCAAGCCCACTCCTGCCTCATGGTATTGTGAACTTGTGCACTATTTCGTAGATTCGAATAAATTGGATAGTTGAACTCATCTTCTAATACCCAGCAACGACCCATTGCGATGAACACATCGCGAGGCCTGTAGATTAAAGGTTTGCCAAAACCAGACATTGACGTTGAATACAATTACATCAAATGATCGAGTTAACTGTGTGCATCAATTGTTGGTAAATAATATATAACTACATAAGATGATACGTGACAAAGACATTCATAAATTTATGTACTATTACATGCTAGAAATTAAATTCTAACACTCATATTTGAACATAACGTAAATATATGAATAATCGTACCCTAGTGCATAATGCATAACACTGTGTCAATAAAAGATGATGTTTTGTTCAAGTACACTACAACTATTGCGTACATATTGAAATATCATTGTAACATTGGGAACATGCATAATCCTATTCATATATTGTTTTTCCAACCTATATTGACATGACAAGTCTGGATAACTTATATATATATATATATATATATTATAATGCTTGGACCATTAAAGGAGGTTATAAATGCACCACAATAATGATTTATTTCTACCCCACTACCTTCTTAGATTGACTAAGCTATGAGTCACAATGCCTCAACATCAAATAGTACAATGTGAAACAAGTTTGGATCTACTTTAACAAATGCATCATCACAAGTTCTAACAGAGCAACAACTACAAACATACACAGACCACTATGGAGGGAAATGGATTGGAAAGAAAAGAGATTTCGTTAATATTCCAATATATACATACAAGAGTCTTGGAAACGTTGGACACATCATGGTCGGCAAACCTACAAAATTGAGTATAGATATCATCACAATAGAGTTCACCACAGCAAAACCACCATGGTCAACCCTATACAGGAAGAGGTGTGAGTTTAAGGTGTATTGTTGATGGCATAGGTTCTGAGTTCCTAAGGCACGTTTAGCCGAGTTACCTAGAGACGAACCTATCAACATACTTGCTCGTCTTGAACAAGAGAACAATCAAATGCAAAAGGGACTAGACCATTTTCATGCAATCCAAAAAACTAGGAAACATCTACAGGAGAAGGCGTAAGAGCGAGCCATCAAGTCTATTAATGAAATTACTTCATTAGATGATGAAAAAAAATATTTCAGACTTCTCAAATTCAAACAATGATGATTTTAAAAAAATTTTACCTACAAAGATTAGACGTTGTTGTTAATTTCTACACGTTGTGTGTAATACGGAGTGTTGTTGTTAATGTCTGACAATGATGATTATGTATGTTCAAAGTTTTTCAAAATAAGAACTTCTACTTACTACCTACTGTTGGGGGTGTTTTTTGTAGCCCATATGGTGTTTGGGGAGTCAAAACTAAAACTCGACTTTAGGCCTGGAACATGGCCCAAAGGCTATCGGTGAAGTGTGAAAACTCCATTTTGCTCAAGGTCTAGGTTGCATCCAACAAAGATTATAATAAGGCCCAAAATACCTCCTGCAAAGATAAGCTAGCACAAAGGATGACCCATTACAACAAATGCTTAAATAATAGTCTAGCGTTAAGCAAGAGGAATGTCCAATGATAGATGTTTGGAAAATCAATAAATGTATTTGCATAGTAAAAATTATGCATTTCCTCCTTAGTTGATTAATATAAAATTGGGCCCATTATAACAAGTACATAAGAGGAAAAATGGTCCAGCGGTGAATAAAACAGACCTCTAACGGAATATGCTGACAGATCAATAAGCGTGTTTACATGGTAAAAATTATATGTTTTCCTAATTATTATTAGTTAAATATAAGGGAAAACTTTCATAGTATCCAAAATATTATGGTTTTCATCATAATAACAATAGACAATGATTAAAGGCTTCATAATTACAAATAAAAAAGGAAAAATAGGATGGAATGAAGGGGGAGAGAGAGATTCCAGCTCAGTCCAGCACATATTGAACTAAGATTTTGGAATATATATGTAAGGCATGAATAGGGTAGTATAGCTTGTTTTGAGTGAGTGGGTATGTAAGCTTGTGATGGTATGATAGAGTTAATGTTGAAACTAAGTCTTTAATGGGTAAAGAGTTGTTTATGACTAATTAGGAAGCATTTATGGGTTGTGAATATACAAAAAATGAAAGGGAATGTCTAAGGCTAAATGAGTGGAGGCTCAAGGGAATGAGTTGTGAGTTTTGGGAGAGCTAAACCACAAGTAAAATGGCAAGCAAATCAGAAATTTTAGAGGGAGTTGGTGTCTATTTTAAGGTGCTAGGATTTTCTAAGAAGATGGAATGTGATGTTTATAGGTAAGTGAAAGCATGGATTTGTGTGAAATACAAGAGCTTGTTAGACCCCCAAATAAAAATTATGGCTAGATTGCTTTTACTCTAATTTATCTAAGTGCGGAACATGAGTAAATGAAACATAATCACCGGATCTACTCTAGTGCATACACATGAAAAATAAACAATAAAAGTAAAGTACAAGAATAAGGGAAGAGGGATGCAAACACAGATAACACCAAGACGTGTTATTGAAGAGGAAACTGAAGAAATCGGTGAAAAACCTCTCGCAACCTTCCAAGCCTAGTCTACTCAATGTACTTGAGCCCTCCAAGCTTCTGCTACCAACAGACTTCTCAAAATCTTGTCTTCACTAGCTTTCCGGATCCCGCAATACGCTCAATTGCATCTGCTAAGCCTCACCGGCTTCTTTTGAGAAATCTCCAAAACTTCCCAAGTTCCAAAACCTTCTCTACACTTTGAATAGGTGTGGGATGTATTTGGGTACAAATCTCCTCTCAATGTATGATAATGAGAGAGAGAAGGAGAAGAGGCTACAATGATTTCTCACTAAGGATGAGTAGCTCTCTCTCTCTCTCTAAAAGATGGGTATGTTGTGTTGTATTGTAGAAAACTTATCTAGGGTTTTTCTCTCTGAATAGTCTCTTTATACATTTATGGGTAATGAGGATATATATAGTATGGGTAAAGGGTAAGAAAGTCACATTTAAAAATCTTCCAAGCAGAATGTTTTATGAGTATTTCCCAAGAAGGCCATCCTCGCAAGACACTCGCAAAATTGACAGCATGGCTCGACTATTCAACTTTTAGCATGTGCTTCTCACGTGACTCTTTCGTGGGAGAGCTTCTCGCGAGATAACTCGCGAAATCCACTTGTTCATCCAATACCTGCTCGATTCTTTGCCAACTTAATAGTAAACCCAATACAATAAAATCCAACAAAATACAAGGAACAAAATAAAACAATTACAACACTTTTTGTTATGGAATAAAGCTAACATAAAACATAGTTGTAAATCACAACTTTACAATCTCCCCCTTTAGCTATTCCGTGACAAAACACCCTATAATAGACTCTAGAATTAAACGTAAGTTTGGAAATAATGGCAAAATTCACTCACATCTAAATCTAAAACTTGTGATGAACTTGAAACAAATACCTGTAACCTGAAACCCTTCCACAAAATGCAATAAACTCTCAAGGTAAAGCAATTAATAAAAGGACAAGTATAATGTAATAAGTAAAAATACGATCAAGTAAACATGATGTGAAATATATGAGTAGCTTGATCAAACCCAAAACATTCATATGGAAATGACCATAATGATCACATAGCAATGTAAGTGATCATTCAAACATGCAATCAATAAAGCATTATAGCATAAGGATGTATGCATGTCTAACACATAAACACGATGCAATGAGAGCAAGAAAGTATAAATACTAAACATAACTCAAAGTACCATAAAGCAACGAAAAAACAAGCATAAGGTAAAACAAAGCAAAACAAGGTTTTCTAAAAAAAAAAATTGTACTCTCCCTCTTAGTATATGCATCTCCCCTATGGTTTTCTCCTCCCACGAATGTACACAAAGTAGAATTTCTCCCCTTAAGAATGTGCATAAGAGTCATATGGAAATGATAAAACATTCCGATATACAATCCGGTATACACTCTCCCTTTTTGTCACGAATAGACAAAAGAATAAAAAGGAAGGTGGGAAAGAAAAGAAGATATGAATAAGGATATAGATGCATGAGGGGTGCAAGATGAATGAGAAAATGAAACTCAAACAAAAGATGAAACATCTTAAGGACACAATGCTACAAAGCATAAAGTAAACATAACATGCTTAGAATATGGAAACAAGATATAGACTAAAGCATGACAAAGACACAAGAACATGTTATATGTGCTAAAAGCTCTAAAAAGACTTAACTAGCATAAGTGAATGTAAAAAATGTCAAGTGTTAGAGTGTGTACATCAAAGGTGCATCTAGTGCGTGCATGTGAGATGCATGACCAATGCATGAGCAAGCACTCAAGGGCAAAGTGTGTAAAACACACAACCAATGATCGAAACATGATAAACATGCATAATCATGATAATCCCCAAAAATTGGTACTCATAAGAGTCCAAAACAACGAGAAAATGTCATTTGGGCATTTTATCAAATACATAGAATGTACACACTACACATGTACATTAAATAATGCATAAACATATGAAAATCTTGCCTAAATATATGTTATTTTTGCCACAATAGGCCAACACAAACACAACCAAAAAAAAAATGGGACAGAGCCCAAATAAGAGAATAAAAATAAAATTGCAAAAACATAAGTTTTCCCAACTCATTCAAAAATGTACCCAACCCAAGAAATCTTAGAATCTAAGGCTTAAACTAAGGAATCAATGATAAAAGAATGTTGAAACATACCTTAGTGAAGTCTTAGAGTTAATTGATCTTGAGTTTTTGTTGGGTTTTTGAGAGAAAATGAGTTTAAGGTTGAGAGAGGCTTGAAGGAGGCAAAAAGGTAATGTTTGAAAAACTGTCATTGTCTGCCCTTTAAAACTGAAAACACCCGCTTTTCGAGGGTGCGCTTTTCGTGGGCTTCTTGCGAAGTTACTCGTGAAAATGCCACTGAAGCACATATCAGTTTTCACGGGTAGAGTTTTCTCGCAAAACAGTCGTGAAACTCTCTATATGAATTTCAGTGTTTTCCCAAATTTGCCATCCTCATTTTTGCGGGAAGAGCTAACTCGCGAGCTTCTTGCAAAAATGCCTTTGAAAGAGTTTTTTTTTTGTTAAAAAAAAGAAATAAACACTATGGACAAAAACTCTAAACACACAAAAGCATAAAAAAAATTTCAAAAACAAATAAAATACTCAAAAATCTTTCTGGGTTTGATTCACAAGCAATTGAGTACACACATTACATTTAAACACATACAATCACACAAATGAAATAAACATTCATTGAACATTATTATTTGTGTGTTGTGTGTGTGGATCAAGTATGAACTAGTCTATAATGTAGTATGAAACTTCAATGATCAATTCAATCAAGTCATACACAACTAGTACGAAGTCAAATGACTTACCTCACTTGTAAAAATGAACATATATGACCCCTTACCAATGTGATTACAATAGATTGAAAACCGTTTGATTTGCTTCCATTTTACACACTTCTGATCAAACACAACTCAATTTTTGAGAAGCGATGCCACAAACATATTGAGATAACTTTGACAATTTAGCCTTTAGCTTTGGCACCATACATTTTAATATAAATCCCTTTCCCTTTTTCCTAGTCAAATACTAGTGTATGCGATGGCTTTTTCAGCTCAAAATCTCTTTTTGAGATTGACATTTGTAGAGCTCTATGAGAAAGAAAAAATGTGAGGAGATATATAGGCACAAGTCATGTATTAAGATCAAATAAGAATATTTGATAATCATTCATGACAAGCTTGAAAATCTATTTATAACAATCAAAACGTAGATTTCTAGATGTCGCTCACACTTAGAAAATGTGCATACATAACAAGTAAAGCTTGTAATGCATTACACCATTAGTACGAAGGTACTATGCCAAACTCACACGTGATATACACAATACAAGCGATCAAACTTTTTTAAAATTTTCACTTTTTATGTGTTTTTGGATTTTACACACACAAAAATAGAAGCATAAAAATAAGATCAAATGCAAAAACAACAAAAACAATGCATATAAAAGGATGCATGATGCACAAATGCATGACAATTAAGCATCTAATGCATGAAGAGTCCTACAAAGATTGAAAGAATTAGATCAATGACCAAAAGAGTATAAGCTCAACTATAGGAACCCTTTCTCATCCAAATGGAACGATTGTTTGGAATGAGTGTCTCATAAGAAGTGAGATGAGGGTTAGAAGAATGAGAACTGGAGATGCACATAGACAAGGAGGTAAAAGCATTAATCACATGCTCCAACAAGTTGCCACTTTCAATTAAATCCGGTTTAGCTTGCAAAGCACAACTTCCAAGAAGCTCAAATTTCTCTTTTCTTCTGATTTTTTTAGGAGCTTGAAACTTAGAGCAATGAGATCTTAGATGACCAAAGGCACCATAATGGTGACAAACAATAGGTTTAGATCCACTAGGCTTTTTACGGAGAGATCTAGCAATATGGTTTTGTTCTCTCTTTAACTTAGGACATTGAGGTCTTATATGATTAATCACATCACAATGGTGGCAAGGTGGAGCAAACTTAGATCCATCCAAAACCTTACGTTGAGACCTAAACAGAGGCTTTGGCTTAAGAGCCTTTCTCTCCACCTTTTGATTTCTTTTGTGTGGAGGAATGTACACCAATCTGTTCTTTGAGGTAGAACACACAATAGGCATAAAATCAAGTACCATAACTGATTGCAACAAATATTCTCATCCTTTTTAGCAATAGGTTTAGCAAACAAATATTTGGCATGCATCTTAAAAGATTCATTTTCACATTTTAGCTCATCAACAAGTTTGTTAGACAAAACAAGTTTAGCATCTAAGTCCATATTCAAACATTCAAACTCCTTTAGTTTTTGAAGAGAATGTTCAGCAAGTTTTTATACTTTTCAACCAATTTGTTGGATTCATTGAGTTTAGCGATCAAACCATCCTTTTCACAGATGAACTTGCTCAAATTCTCATGAAAACTCTTAGCCTTTTCTTCAAGAGTTTGACAGTTGAAATTTTAACAACACCTATAGATTCATGTAACATGTCATCACAATTATGAGGATATACACTCATAAAGGCATTTTTACAAACACATGGCATGTTACAATCAACAATATCCATAAAAGCATACAAAACACTATCCATGGCAATACAAATAAGGAGTCAAGGATCACACTTAGGTAATGAAACCAAAACAAGTGCACCTGCTCTGATACCAATTGAAAGCTTGGATTTATGTGAAACACAAGAGCTTGTTTAGACCCCAAAATAAAAATTACGACTAGTTTGCTTTTACTCTAACTTATCTAAGTGTAGAACAAGAGTAAATGAAGTGCAATCACTGGATCTACTCTAGTGCATACATATGAAAAATAAAACAATAAAAGTAAAGCACAAGAGTAAGGGAAGAGAGATGCAAACACAAGATAACATCAAGACGTGTTATTGAAGAAGAAATTGAAGAACTCGGTGAAAAACCTCTCTGTGACCTTCCAAGCTTAGTCTACCCAATGTACTTAAACCCTCCAAGCTCTTACTACCAACGGAAATTTCGGAGTCTTGTTTTCACTAACTTTTTGGATCCTACAATACCCCCGATTGCATTTTTCAAGCCTTATCAGCTTCTTTTGGCAAATCCCAAAAACTTCCCAAGTTCCAAAACACTCTCTACACTTTGAATAGGTGTGAGTTGTGTTTGGGTATAAATCTCCTCTTAAGGTATGATAACTGGAGAGGGAAGGAGAAGAGGCCACAATGATTTCTCACTAAGGATAAGTAGCTCTCTCTCTCTAAAAGTTGGGTGTTTTGTGTTGTAGAAAACCTATTTAGGTTTTTCTCTCTGAATGCCCTCTCTATACATTTGTGGGTAATGAGGGTATATATAGTATGAGTGAAGGATAAAAAAAGTCACACTTAAAAATCCTCCAGGCAGAATGTTTCGCAGGAAGGCCTTACCCGCGAGACATTCGTGAAACTAATAGCCTGGCACGACTCTTCAGCTTCCAGTATATGCTTCTCACATGGTTCTTTCACAGGATAGCTTCTCATGAGGTACTCGCGAAATCCACTTGCTCATCCAATACCTGCTCGATTCTTTACCAACTTAATACTAAACCCAATACAATAAAATCCCACAAAATATAAGGAACAAAATAAAACAATCACAACACTTTTTATCGTGGAATAAAGTCAACATAAAACATAGTTGTAAATCACAACTTTACAGTAAGTGTATATGAGTATTTATGGACTAAAGGCTAGTTTCTAAACTAAGCAACTGACTTATAGGCTGAAAATTGCATGATGGGTGAGGAATTATATGATAAGATTTGTTGTCTTCCATGAGTTGATGGTAGTTTTCTTTTATAGTGAAGCTTAAGGGATTGATTAGCAAAAGTCCAAAAATGTAAGACTAATCAGGGGCAGGACAACAGACTTAATAATCCTATAATTTGGCCTAAAATGGGAGATTTGCTTTCGAGGCTGTTTTGCTTTTTTGGGAAATGTCACACATGGGTAAAAATCAACATAATCTTGTATTAAATGAATAGAATTCTGAGATTGTGTTCAACCAATGGGATTAAGGCAGCTATTAAGGAGAAATCTTAGTGCTACAACTGAGATTTGGACCCTAAGAAGTAGGATTCAACACCTCAAGCTAAGTGTCAAAGTTTAAGTCCACTTCAGAGGGTTCTAGTGAAGATCCCTTTATGTCCTCCAAACCATATGTTCCCAAATTTTCTCTTTTAGGATTCATGGGCTTGGTTCATGAACCAATTACATACATTTTTAGTAATAAAATAAACTATTTGGTTGAGGATTTCATGAGTTTGGAGGTCTTGGTTATGGCTTCCTTGAGTTGTGACCAAAACTTAAGGAAGAAGAGTATTTATTGTCCATTAACCTTTAGGTGTCAGCTTCTGGTACTGTTTATATCACAGTTGGCAGTGGGATAGGTGGCCAGCTCCTAATTTGGTTTAGGAGCTTGGTTGCTTCTTAAGGTGACCTCCAGCGGAAAGTAGAACTGAATGAAGTTCTCCAACGGGATCAGTTTGCACACATGGGCTGTTTTGACTGAGATTTCATGTTGGGCTTAGCCATGAGGGCTAAGTATTTTGGTGGTCCTCTGACTTGGTGGTTCTCTTCACTTGGGCCTATAATTTTGCTTTCTCATTGTGAGAACTACAAAATGGACAGAGCTACCATATATTACCATGGATTTTTATTCCACATGGGCTTTAATTGTTAGTAGAAATAAAATTTATCCATGAGTTTTAATAAATATTTATGACAGGTTTTGGGTAATAATTTCCATGGGCTTTAAATAAAAACTTGTATAGTTTCTCATAATTTTTGCTATGGATTATTTTTGTAAATGATATTTTCTTTAGGGCTTTTAAATAATGACCTCCAATATAATATCTATCATGGGTTTTAAATAGATGCAATATCCATGAGTTTCAAATAAAATATGGTAACAACCGCTATAGTGGAATAATGTGACATTCTCATAGTTTTTTTTATCATAATTTGCTTGTAAGGTGAATAATTGTCATGAGTTTTGGAAACAAATATTATGAATGCTGTGATGTCAAATAGATAGTGAACATGAGTTTATAATATGACATGAAATAAATAAATGCCATGGGTCTAAGATAAATAATCATAACTTTCCATGGGCTTTTATAAGATGATTGCCATAAGTTTTGAGAATAGATAATTCGCAAATTCCATGAGCATGTAATATTATAGAAATAGGTTTAAGAATCTAAAGTATTGTTCATTTTTGGACTTTTAAGTGAAATATTTATGATATAGTATTTTGTCAAGTATTAATTACCTTGGGCTTTTGATAAAATAGTGTCAAGTAGTTAACTTGGGTTTTTAATAATGCCAACGTAAGTTAGGCTTTTGATATTACCAATGAGAATTGGATTTTCAATATTATCAATGAGAATTGGGTTTTTAATGTTGTCAGTGAGAACTGGGCTTTGATATTGTTAATGAAAATTGGGCTTTACTCTTATCAATGAAAATTGGGCTTTAAATATTGCTAGCGAGAATTGAGCTTCTATATTGCCAATGAGAATTGAGCTTTGATGTTACCAATGAAAATTGAGTTTTGATATTACCAATGAAAATTGGGTTTTGATATTGCCAATGTGAATTGGGCTTTGAATAAATAAATTGCCATGGATTTAAACCATGGGCTTTGATTATGGAATTGAATTCCATTGACAAAATTGACATAGGTTTAAATCATGGGATTTGATTATGGATTCGAATTCCATTGATAAAATTGTTTTGCCATGGACTTGATACATGAGCTTTCAAATATTGCCAAGCATAAGTATTCTTGGTCTTTTAATAGAATAGGATGTATGTATTGGGCTCATAGGATCGGTTTTGGATTTAGCTAAATAATGATGATAAAATTGGATAAAATATGATTTTTTTGGACTTTTTGTGATAGTTTATATTATGACCCAATTTAGATAATGAAAAATGAAATATTTGGGATTAACATAATAATAGAGAAAAAAAATATGCGGAAAAACCCAATAATTTATTAGTGGTATTTGAAAATAAATAGGTGGTACTTAAATAAAATTAGGTGTAAAAAAATTACCCTAACAACTACATACACCTTCAGTTGCATAATGCAAATTTATGTTTTTCAATTTTTCATTTTTCAACATGAAGTATGAAATGCATTAAGATTTACTATACATTACTTCTAGCAAATCTAAAGATTTTCATTTTTTGTAATTTAAATTTACAACACCAAAGAACTAATATAACCCCAATGTACTCACACAACACTCATCACCCAAATAAGATCTATTATACATTACTTCTAGCAAATTTAATGATTTTCATTTTTTGTAATTAAAATTTACAACACCAAAGAACCAATATAACCCCAATGTACTCACGTAACACTCATTCAACAAAATACCAAAAATGCATCAAATTCTCTAAGTGCATCAAATTCTTATATGAGTTTTTTACTTGAGATGATAGAG
Organism: Castanopsis chinensis; assembly: GCA_032878915.1. Taxonomy (NCBI): domain Eukaryota; kingdom Viridiplantae; phylum Streptophyta; class Magnoliopsida; order Fagales; family Fagaceae; genus Castanopsis; species Castanopsis chinensis. Next base: position 15,887,595 of record JAVQMG010000125.1, on the reverse strand, counting down.
AGATAACACGGAATCCAGGGATGTATAGTTGTGGATCTGTGAGGAGAAGTTGTGAAGAAAATGAGGAAAATTTGTGAATCTATGAATTTGTGAATGGAGTTGTGTATAGCAGCATTACTCGATTATTTTGAGGTCGAGTAAGCTTTAGTGTACTCGATATTCCTTTAATCGGGTTACATACATTAAAAAAAAATTCATGTGCAAGTTGGTGATGTAAATTTCCCTCAAGAACTCGATTTTATTAGGATTGAATTCTGGCTTAATTAAAAATTTGGAAAAAGACACTGTGGCAGTATAGTGTGGCAAAAACGTGAAACAAACTCGACATAGTAAAACTGAGTTACATAGAACCTGATTTTAGTATAGTCGAGTATCGTGAATAAGCCGATTATTATATAATCGAGTACTAAAAACAGGGATATAAACCTAAACAGTTTAAAAACAATAACATATTAGCAAATTACTGTTATTTTTCCAAAATAAAGATAAAAATCCAATACTCCCATTCAAATATGAATACATGTAGCTTCTTAAATTGACAAACTGGTCCGTACACTCACCAATGTTGACAATGACAAATTAGATGACCATCACACTGAGTTTATGCCCAAGACACTGTTTTTGGAACTACCTCAGTTTAGTTAAAGCCAAACAGACTGACGTACCAAGAAATATCCACAACCCTTGATTGCAAGAAAATTCAATGAACCAAGACAATAGTAAGAGCATTCACATCAGCTCGTTCATTTTACACATCTATTTTTACACTAAAAATCTACTTTTTCTATTTTACGCATTCAATTTTACAAAACACCCACATCAGTTCATCTATTTTACACATCTTTTAATTAAATAATCAATTTCCTCACAATTTTTTATTATTTCTCTAACCACCCCAGATATATACGCGCCTCTCTCTCTCTCTCTCTCTCTCTCTCTCTCTCTCTCTTCCCCATTTCTATTTGTTCTCTCTCTCTCTCTACACGTCTCTCCCCTGAAAAACTCTCCCTCTCCCCTCAAAAACTCTCCCTCTCGATCAACCCTCCCTGACTTCGATCAGCTCTGAGCTCCGATCCACCCTCCCTGGCTCCAAGCTCCGATCCACCCTCTCTGGCTTCGATCCGCTTCGATCCACCCTCCCTAGCTCCGATCCGCTCTAATCCACCCTCCCTAGCTCCAATCTGCTTCGAGCTCCGTTCTGATCCTCTCCGTTCTGATTCACTCCGAGCTCCATTCCGATCCACGAACTCCACGCTTCGATCCACCCTCCCTGGCTCCGATCCGCTCCGAGCTCCGCTCCGAGCTTCGATCCACTTTGATCCACGAGCTTCGATCCTCTCCGAGCCACGACCTCCGATCCGAGCTCCGATCCACTATCCACGAGCCATAACCTCTGATCCGAGCTCCGATCCACGATCCACAACCTTCGATCCGACCTCCGATCTGCGTTTGTGTATCTCTGCTTTTTTTTTTTTTTAGCAAGTGTTGATTCTCTGTGTTGATTTGTCTTTGAGGATTTGTTTGTGTGTGTGTGTGTGTTTTTGTGCATCTGAGGAACAAGAAGAAGCGTTTATGTATCTCTGTTTTTTTTTCTTTTAGCAAGTGTTGATTTTTTGTGTTGATTTGTCTCTGAGGATTTGTTTGTGTGTGGGTGTGATTTTGTGCATTTGAGGAAAAAAAAAAGATGAGCAGTTCTTGGTTTGTTGAGCACGAAGAAGAGAGAGAAAAAAAGGAGCGAACGGAAATTGATAAATTAATAGATAAACGAGCTACAGTAACCGTGTATATTTACACGGTTACTATAACTCGTGGATAGATTTGTACAACTTTGAACATTTTTACACCCACTGATGTGGGTGTTTTTTTGTTCAAAATGTGTAAATTTGGTAGTTGTTTCTATTTTAGAATACTTTAGATCAACTGATGTGAATGCTCTAATCATTGCATGGCTATGTTGACTAAAGAATTTCGCTATAAGATTGATGAATTATACATGTAATTTTATTGTAGGCTATTTTAGGTTAAAATGGTCAAATATCATCTTTAACTAAAATATTTAATAATTTATCACTATTTGTGAAATATTTAGTAATATATTACTATTTTGAAACTCGAGTTTGTGAAACTCGAATTTGACATATAACTCAATTTCTACGTAGATTTCGAGTTTCAAAATAGTAGTAAAGTACTTAGTATTTTACAAATAATGATAGATTGCTAAATGTTTTGAACTATTTTGCCATTTTGGAGCATTAAACAGAATTTGAGTTTATAGAATTCAAGTTCTATGTGGCATTTTAATTTGAAAAAGCCAGATCAGCTTCTGCCACCAAATCATAATTTTTGGAACTCGAATTTTATAAATTTAAGTTACATGTCAAACTCTAATTTTTCAAACTTGAGTTTTAAAATAGTGATATATTGTTAAATATTTCACAAATAATAATGAATTGCTAAATATTTTAGGCGAATATGAGATTAGGCTATTTCGCCGTACAACCCAAAACGAAGCTAGACTAAAATTTTCTAACGAGCTAGTGACCTCATGTGAGGCCCACCTTCTTTGTCAGAGTTGGAGCACTGCTACGAAAATACCTAATTGTTTTCCATCAGTGAAGGGACCATTTCTTTTCCTGAATCAATCACAGCCACTTACTAGTCAGTCACACACAATAATTTCCTACAACTGTATTGTTAAGTTGAATCCCCAAGAATACTTCATATAAAATGACAGAAACTGTCAACATCTAATTTGAAAAATCAACGAAGGCAGCTAACATCTAATTTGAAACTGTTAATATCTAATGAAGCACGGTTGAAGCTAACAAATCAAAGTTGTTTGCTTACAGTACTAGATTTTTTTTTTTTCGTGTGGATGAACAATAGTAGATTATCTTTTCATCATAGCTAGGCTATTTTATTCGAGTCCATTTATTTTTTTTGTTGTATGAACCCAATTCACTCTGACAGACATCATGGTATTTGTTCTTCCTCACCTTCTTGTTTTCTTACTAATCCTGCTACCAATTTCTTCTATTGCACAAAATAATGGTAATGTTACTGTTGGCAACTCTCTCACAGCCACGGACAACACCACTTCATGGCTATCACCTTCTGGTGATTTTGCCTTCGGATTTCGTCCTCTCAACCAGAAAGATCTCTTCCTTCTATCTGTTTGGTTTGACAAAATACCAGATAAAACCGTAGTTTGGTATGCTAGAGTAGATAACCCTGTACCAAGGGGATCAAAAGTGAAGCTAGATGCTAACAATGGGCTAGTCCTTACTGGTCCTCAGGGGGATGAGTTATGGACAGCTAATTCATTTGTTGGTACGGCAGCCTATGGCGTTATGAGCAACACAGGCAACTTTATACTTCAAGATAGCAGCTTTAATAACTTATGGGAGAGCTTCAAGAATCCCACCGATACATTGTTGCCTTCACAAATTGTGGAAAGATCAGCAGTGGTGGTGCTTTATTCTCGACAATCAGAGACCAACTTTTCCAAAGGGAGGTTTCTGCTGAAGTTGCAGGGTGATGGGGATCTTGTGCTCAATACCATAAACTTGCCCACGGATAATACTAATGACCCTTATTATAATAGTGGAACTGTTGCTAGTGCTGGTGATCCTGGTACCTCGGGTACTGCTGGTAAACAACTGGTGTTCAACAATTCAGGTTACATTTACATTCTGAGAGAGAACAACCAAAGGTTTCCTCTAAGCCAGGTAAAGCTAAACTCAACTGCTGATTTCTATTTTAGAGCTACTCTCAACTTTGATGGAGTTTTCACCCAATATTCTCACCCAAAGACATCCAATGCCAATGGAAGCTGGACTTCGCTCTGGTCTATGCCAGATAATATTTGTCTTGCTACTGTTTCAAACTCAGGCAGTGGCACTTGTGGATATAACAGTATCTGCACCCTTAAAAACGACCAAAGGCCGAAGTGTGATTGCCCCAGGGGTTACTCTTTAATTGATCCAAATGACCAGTATGGCAGCTGCCAGCCAGACTTCATACAAGGCTGTCAAGAAGACAAGCTAGGTGCTGGAAAAGATCTGTATTTTTTTGAAGTGCTAATCAATACAGATTGGCCAAACGCAGACTACGCGTTCCTCAGGCCTTATACTGAAGATCAATGCAAACAGTCTTGCATGGAAGATTGTATGTGCGCTGTTACCATTTTCAGAGCAGGTGATAGTTGTTGGAAGAAGAAGCTACCTCTCTCTAATGGTAGAGTGGACACCGGCCTTAATGGTGGGAAGGCTTTTATCAAAATCAGAAACAGTAGTTCCAGCCCACCTCAGCAGGGTCCTCACTTTCCATTTAATCCAGAATCAAGGAAGAAGAATCAGGACAATGTGATCCTCGTGGGGTCAGTGCTTCTCGGTGGCTCTTTGTTTGTTAATATTATATTAATTGTTGCAATTTGTGTAGGTGTTTTCTTCATTTACCATAAGAAGCTCAAAAGACCTATGACTATGAGCAGTGTTAATTCTGTGGAGACAAATATGCGATGTTTTACTTACCAAGAACTTGTAGAAGCTACAGATGGGTTCAAGGAAGAATTGGGAAAGGGAGCTTTTGGTGTTGTTTACAAAGGAGCAATAGAAATGGGTTCTAGTGTTCCTGTGGCAGTCAAGAAGTTACATAGTTTGTTTCAAGATAATGAGAGAGAGTTCAAGACTGAGGTGAATGTGATTGGTCAAACACATCACAAAAATCTGGTCCGTTTGTTTGGATTTTGTAATGAGGGACTACAACGATTGCTGGTATATGAGTTCTTGAGCAATGGCACTTTGGCAAGTTTTCTTTTTGGAGACTTGAAACCCAGTTGGAATCAAAGAATCAGTATTGCTGTTGGGATTGCGAGAGGACTCTTGTACTTACATGACGAGTGCATTACTCAGATTATTCATTGTGATATAAAGCCTCAAAACATACTTCTTGACAACTACTACAATGCTCGAATAGCTGACTTTGGATTGGCAAAGCTTTTGATGATGGACCAAAGCCACACCCGTACTGCCATCAGAGGAACGAAAGGGTATGTTGCACCCGAATGGTTTAGGAATATGCCAATCACTGCCAAAGTAGATGTTTATAGCTTTGGTGTCATGCTACTAGAGATAATTTGCTGCCGAAGAAGCGTAGATGTGGAGACAATTGAGGAAGAAAAGGCAATTTTGACTGATTGGGCTTATGACTGCTATAGTGAAGGAGTATTAGATGCTCTGGTTGAACATGATGTGGAGGTCTTGAATGACAGAGAGAAGCTGGAGAAGTATGTCATGGTTGCCATTTGGTGCATTCAAGAAGATCCATCTCTCAGACCTACCATGAGGAGGGTAACACAAATGCTTGAGGGTGTTGCTGAAGTGCTTGTTCCACCTTGCCCGTGTCCTTTTAGTAGGACAGTAATTATGTCTTAGTACTTACTCTCTTTTGCGATATGCCATCATATATCTTTTGTTTGTAGTTGAGTTTGTTTTTGGTCTGTTGCTATGATGATCTCTGTTATTTTTGTTCATGTGCTCCAAGTTGTTTATCCGTAGAAGATACGAGATATGTTTCCTTAGTTTTTCAGATATGAAGAAGTTTATTAATCAATAAAGTGTCACTAATTCCTATGGAAAGTTCGTTTTCAACTACAAATAAGAGGTTTGATCAACTGTGTTCTGTTTTTTGTTTCTATGAGTTTCTTGCTTCCTGTCGCGCGTGGTTGTGCTTTTGCTCTCAGTTGTATTCTATTTCTTTTGTGTTTGTGCTTATTGGAAGTTATTAGCTTATCAAACACCAGGAAAAAAAAAAAAAACAAACAAACGAACAAAGAAAAAGCTTGTGATGATATTGAGACAGATTGTAAAGCTGTTCTCACTAAAGAAGTCGTTGTTCAAATGCAGCTCAACGTCTTCTCCACACAAACACATGATGTAGCAAACACTTCTGTTGTTTTGTATAAGGAGACCAAAACCCACTGAATTTACTCTTTTTTTGTCTTCTTTTTTTTAAGTTTCTGTTTTTGTTTTTGTTTTTGTTTTTAATTGGATTTGAAAAGTTGAGAATGTTCATGGAAGAGAAGGGGGAGATTGAGTACCAACCCCAGTTAGAGGAAAGAAAGAATGGGTATCAAATGGATCAATGGATTTTTTTTTTTTTTTTTATGTGGATGCAGTTCTACTGAGTGATTGGGATCATGATTTTCAACATGCTGCTTGGAGCTCAATGCCTTCAAACTAGGAGACTGATTTGAATTCAAAACCATATCACCCCGAATAATACGCTTCTAACTGCGTAAAGAGTGTTTTGTCATGTGTACATTCTCGGTACATTCAAATGATGTTGTGCTCATCTCAATATCTTCCCCAACTTCAGAGTGAATCTCTCCAGGCTTTTTGAAACTCTCTTCAGTTAGGTTCATGCTAGAAGGCCTAAGTTTGCTAGACATTGAGTTTGAAGAGGATTCTATCTGAACCCCCCTATGAGTTTCGGATTATCTCCAATTTCCAGTATGCAAATAGATTCACCCTTATCTCTCCCTTTCAAATTCAAATCAGAATCTAACTTAGAGGTTAAACCAGATCTTAAGTTAGCCTCATCTCTTTAAGAATTCGAAATCTGATTTGGACTAAGAATCCTAACCATTTCCCACTCAACAAAGTTCAAATTACCTTTAATGAAATCAATTGGCATGCTGAATAATTGCTCCCCTAGATTTTCGGCTTGCCCTTCAAGTCCTCTCCGTTGCTGCTCTCCTTTCTCCCCTATTGTGTCTAGATTCATCGGTGTGGTATCTGTTTTTGGAGTAAATACCGCCTTATTCGTAACTATTGGAGCATTTAGAAGCGTATCATGGTGTGGAATTAATGTCAAATCCTTTCCGTGATTTTTGGTGCTAACGTGTTCATTATCGTTTGTTACCAGTGGTGTTTGACTTTCCGGCATCGTCTCCCTCCTCAGTGGCTGTCCATGAGTGGTGTTCCTTCCCTGGCCTTCCACCCTCTAGTGCCTCGCCCTCATCCAATCCCCATACTGGTTTTCCTGCGTATCTGCCTCCCCTGGTGCTGCACAAATTTTGACTTCATGGCCTAGTACACCGCATCGAAAGCAAAAATTGATCAGCCTTTCATACTTAAAATCTACCCATACAACTTCGCCCTCTGGTCCCCTGATTTTGCTACCTCGTTGAAGCAGTTTCTCCAATGGAACCTCCACTCTAATTCTAAGGAATTTAGCTTGGTCTGATGCAGCTCCCTTGCAGTCCACTTCCACCACCGGACCAATTCCTCTCCCAATGTCGCTCGCTACATCTTCACTAAAAAGTTCAAAAGGCAAGCCCCACACTTGCACCCACATTGGGCAGTGAGTGAACTTTATCGTGTTTGCATTCATTCCCTTTTCCCATCGCCTAAGCTGCAAGAGATAGTTGTCAAAACTCCATGGTCCGTTGTTGAATACCCGTGTCAATGGCTTTCTATAGCGAATTTGAACTGGAATAGTCCTTCACCCACGTCGATAATCTTAAAGGTCGAACCAAACTTCCATGTAGTGCGCAAAATATTCTTCCCAGCTCATTGATTGAACGGTATATTCGTTAAGAATTTTCCAAACAGGCTGAGTGAACATTCATCCAAAATTTTATCCCCTTGGCTTGGGCAAACTTGGATGATTTCACCCTCTTCATTTGTGAGTTTAATACTCCGCATCCTCTAGATAAATTCAGAATCCATATGAAACTTGATGCTACTACTGTATGAGAAGAGTAGTAAAGTGACACCACTACGTTTAGGAAAAAAATAGTGGGAAGAAAAGCTCACCCATAGTGAGAGAAAAGGCTTCTACCTAGAGGAGAAAGAGTATTTTTTGTAATTATGGAGAACTTTGTTGACAATAGTTGTTAATTTTATGGGTATATCAACATAAAAAAACTTGTGTTGATCAAAAAAAAAAAAAAAAACATAAAAAAACTTGTGCAAATGTTGCATGGGCTTATAATTTTTTTTTTTTCTTTTTCACTTTCATCTGTTTGTGCACCCTCTCTCCCAGAAGTTCAAAATTCCAACAGAAACAGTTAGCTTATCCAAGATGATAAATAAAGGAACCCTCCTGTGATTTATAATTTCTTTCCTGTCTAAGTTAAGCTTCCTGTGTTTAAAGTCATGTAGTTTCACTGCAAACCACACCAACAGGCAAACTTCAAATCTATATTCTATATAATAATACTAAAAGCTGAAGCGTTGTAATTAATGTTGCTACACTCACATTGAGTCACGTTAGCAGCCATGTCATTACCATCTTTTTCTAGAATTTCTTCTATAATTTTAAAATACCAAAAAAATGAAAATAATTCTCAGCCTTATCTCCACATAAACCCCAATCTTTATAGCTTTAATTCCACAATAAATCTGAAGCCCAAGCCCAAGCTTGTGTCTCACGGCTTCAAATTCCCTTTATGTCTCCTCACATTTTGGTTTACTGTGTTTCACAATTTCTGTCTCCCCACCTTTTAAACGAAAACCCTTCATTAGTGTTAATTTTTCAGCAGGTTTCAATTCCTCAACGGCAACCCTTCAGCTTTTGCAAATGCCAACCTGTAACAGCAGTCTCTCTATCTTTCATCCTTTGTCTCTTCCTCTCCTCACAATATATTAATGCTGACAAAAGGTGGATGATTTAGTTTAGGTATTTATGCTCTATTCTTGTGACTATCAGCATAATAATTCAATGTAAGGATTAGATTATTTTGATTGATTTTTTTTTTTCTTTTAAAAATTTGTTACTGCCTCTTTTATGTTGTGATATGGATGATTGTTATGTTGATTTGTCTTTGTATTTTACTTTTTTTAGGATGTTTAATTTTTGATTGCTAGGTTTTTTTAATTGGAGCTTTACCTATTTTGTATTGTGGGTCGTATATGGGTTAGTGCGATTTTGATTTCTTCATGTAGTGTTGTTGTGTGGATACCTCAACAATTTGGTTTGGTTAACATGTGGGGAAGTTCTTGCTTGGGATACGCCAACTGGATGTTTTAATTATAGTTCTACCTCTTTTGTGTTGTAGGTCATATATGGGTTTATGTAGATATTGTTTTGTAAAGTTGTAATTTACAACTATTATGCGTTGACTTTAATTCCATGCCAAATTTGATTGTAATTTTATTTAATCTTTTGTATCCTATATTTTATGTGGGATTTATTTGTAAGGATTATGTGTGAGGGAGAGTGTGAAGACTCAAGGCATCTATTGAAGACAAAAGGAGTTTTCGTGGGTAGCTCGCGACTAGCCATCCCGCGAAATGATACATGTGCCCAGCACATGACTGAAACGCGAAGAGTCAGGCCAGGATGGAGAGAGCTAGTTTTCACGAGTGTCTCGTAGGTAAGGCATTCTTGTGAGATACCCGCGAAACAGTCTGTTTTGCTATTTTGTTATATTTGTTCCACTATATCCTCATACACACTATATATACCATCATTACTCATATGTTGATGAGATAGTTTTTAGAGAAGAAAACCCTAGCCACAAACCCTTAAAAGTGTGAGATTGTTATACCCACAATTCTCTAGGCCATCCATTGTGGTTTTTCTCTACTTCTACCTCTTCATTTCCAAATCCTTGAGAGGTTGATAGTTCAAACACTTACCACACCCATACTGAGTGTCTAGTGAGGTTTCGGTGCTGCTGGGGAGTATTGAAAGAAGCCAAACTTTGACGAATGCAATTGGGCGCATTGCGGGATTTGGAAAGTTAGACAAGACACGGTTCCAAGAAGCCTTGTTGTAGTAGGAGCTTGGAGGGCTTAGGTGCATTGGATAGATTAGGCTTGGAAGGTCTGTTACTATTCGTGTATCCCAACTTATTGTCTAGTGGATCGATTTACCGCTTAGAGAACGGCAGAGAGGTTTTTTGCTGAATTCTTTGGTTTCCTCTTTGATAACACATCAGCATATGATCTTGTGTTTGCATCTCCCTTTCCTACTCTTTTAGCTTTCATTTTACTGCTGTGATTTGTTAAATATGGCTTAGAGTAGTTTGTTCGCTTGCATTTACTCTATTTTGCACTTAGTTTAAGTTAGAGTAAAATCAATCGAGCCGTAAATTTTTAATTTGAAGTCTGAACAGCTCTTGTGTTTTTAACACAAATTCGAGCTTTGATGTTAAATGAGAGAGGCTAGACAACTCATGTAAACTTATTTCCCATATGATATGAGGGGTTGCCCCAAATTAATAAAAAGTGAATCAGAGTGGTCCAAAATTTACCATATTCAATGTTTTGGTAATGACAATATTAAAATTTGTCCCTAGCTGCACAGATTGGTCCAAGGCAAATCCCAGCTGTAAGTTTTCTCATATTGAATCAACCAAACAATTATCAAAGATTGCCAAATTCCCTTTCAGTTTTTTTTTTTTTTCTCTCTTAAATGTCCAATTATACTTTAAGAAGTAATAATAAAATGGAATGTTCTATTCTCTTCAACTGCAAATGATCAAAATTAAAGAGCTGCATGTGATGACAAACCAAATAAGAGAGGCTCCAGATTTGTTTGCGCAATGGTAATACAAAAACAATGTGGTTAGTCCATCTTCTACTCTCTCTCTCTTTTCTTTTAAATATTTTTTTCTTTTTTTCTCTATTTTATTTCCAAGTGTAATTCCCAAATTTTGAATGTGCCTGTAGCATTATTTGATGATTATCCAGTTGGGGAGAGGTAAGAAATTGAAAGGGAATTTGGCAATTCTTAACAAATAAAAGAAATATATAATGGATGACTCAATTCTTGATAGAGTCTTATGCTGGAATTGGAGTTTCAATTCTAATATCCCTTAAATCCAAGTAATGGAATGGATTGGATTCATCTATATAGTTTTGTACAGATGGTTTTGTTGTAATTTGGGTTCTCCTTTGCTGTAATAAAATCAGTCTTTGTGTTGTATATGGAGGTTGCAAGTTGTAGCTAAAGCTGCAATATGTTGTACAAAATGATGCAGAGCTTGCTCTGCTGTTTGGTTGTTTGGCTTGCGCCAGTGTTTTATTTATTATTTTTTGTTAGATAGGGACTAATTTAAAGATTTGGGTTTATTTACGTTGCATGCATCATGTGAGCCTAGATTTTTGGGTTGGGTCTTCTCCTGTGTGATTTCAACAACTATGTGTGTAGGTATGTGTAAGTATTTTCTATCATTTTTGTGTGTAAGTATTTGGGTTAGGTCTTATCTTGTGTGATTTCAACGAACATGTAGTGTAAGAGTATAACTTTTGCTGTCATTTGTCAACCACTTTGTTTTATGGCTACTGAAATGGTTGTACAACTTAATCTGGTCCTTTGAATTGATTCTGTTGTGGACCTATTTTACATGTAATTTAATAATTTTATAGAATTTGAGTTTGATTCATTTCTATCTGTTTAAAAGATTCAGTTTTTTGGAAATTCTGAGAATTGGGGTTTTATATATCAGAAATAAAATAAAAAATTGAGATGTGGGTTTGTTTATAAATCTATTATAGGATGCTGGGTCTCCTATATTAATATTTGAATTGTTGTAATCTAAGGCTTTTTAGGGATTGTTTTAAGTTTGAGGTCATCGGGAAGATGGGCATGATTGGATAAAGAAAACGGGTTGTTTGGCACAGTATTTGTGAATTCATTAGATTTCAACAATAATTATGTTTTGTTTGGTTTTTGAGAAAAGGTAGGAATAGAAAATTAATTTGGGTTTTTAACTGTGGATTGATTTTGATGTTCAATGTAATAGAACCTTGTGCTATTAGGGAGCCTGGTACAACTTTTCGTTTTAGTCCTAGAGTGGTTGTATAGCTTGGGGAATGAAACAAAATAAGTAGTAAGATTAAAGATTTTGTTTTGTTTTTTTTTTTCCAAGTGCTTTTCTCATCAACCAGAGGGTTGTTGTAATTTGATTCAATAGACCACCTTATGTTTGTTGATGACACATTGGGCACCAGTTTGGATTTAGAAGTTGACGACTTAATTGAAGTTTGACAACATAGTGGATAAAGATGTGAGTGATGAAGAGATTGAAGTAGAGGAATTGGAAAGGCGAATGTGGAAGGATCGTATCAAACTTAAGAGGCTTATGGAAAGACAGAAGATTGCAGCCAACAAGCTGCAGAGAAGCAGAAGCCCAAGAAGACCAGCAGACCATTGAGATCAGGCTCGGAGGACGTAGAGCACAGGATGGGATTCTCAAGTATATGCTGAAGCTGATGGAAGTTTGCAAAGCTTGCGGCTTTGTCTATGGTATCATTCTTGAGAAGGGTAAGCCAGTGAGTGGTGCTTTTGACAACATTAGGGCTTTGTGAAAAGAAAAGGCGAAGATTGATAAGAATGGGAACTCTGAAAGCATTCTCCAAGACTTGCAAGATACTAGTCTTGGGTCACTTTTGTCTTCGTAAATTCGTAAATGCAACATTGTGACTCCCCCCCCCCCCCTCATCTCAAAGGAAGTACTTGCTAGAAAGGGAGCTCCGCCACCTTGGTGACCAACTGGAAATGAAGATTAGTGGGTAAAGTTAGGACCTCCTTATAAGAAGCCACATGATTTGAAGAAGATGAAGAAAGTTGGAGTATTAACATGCTGGATCTGAATGAATGCAATCACATGCTGCAATCCTATAAAAAAAGGTTATGCACATCACTTTCAAGGATTCTGCAATCACATGTTGTTCAATGCAAATTAAACTTGAAATGTCATATTTACATGTTTGCATGTACCAAATTAAAAATGTCACATTAAGTTTGATTGCTTATATGCATATTTATTCTTGATGTGCTGCTACTTTAAAGTAGTGAGAAGGGAATTTGAATTATGCATGTCAATCTATAGAACAAATTCGGTTTGATGGATAGCTTAGTGTCATATTTGATATTTTTATGTTCTAGTCTTTTGCAGGATGGTTGAATAATAAAAGATTGCATGGTGATTGACTTTGCATGGATTGTAGAAGGATTCATATTTCTATGATATTTCTAAAGGCATTTTTTAAAAAAAACTATTTGCTTTGTCTTTACCCATTAAACAATAAGTTAGATCAAGAGTTGCACTTATCAAGTTAAAAATAAATAAATAAATAAAAATAACTCTTTCTATCTTTAATCTTAAAAGAAAGAACCAGATTCAATTCCAATTGCATTAACGAATTCTATTATTTTATATGGATTGTAAATAATATAAAATGTCATTTTTAATGAATTTTTATTTATATTGGTTTAAAATATTATTGATTGATGATTGTGAAAGGGAGTTTTTATTTTTAATCTGTTTTATGCTTTGTCAATGGGTATCATGACAACAATCTAAAATTGACCTACCTTTGCAAGTAGAAAATTTGAATGGAAAAATATTCGTTTTCCAAATATAATTAAATGAATATAATCTCAAGTTTGGATAGGAATTCTACATAGTTAAGAAAGTTTTTGACTCTGTTATAGAAATTGACAAAAAAAATTCGCTTGAGAAGTGCATTTTTTTTAATATAGCAAAATTACAAATTTGATATCTAACTTTTGTATGTCGTATTACATTTCTCAACATGTTTTATTGACAAGCTTATATTAGTGGTACTTGAAATGAATGTAAGAACAACAAAAGAAGAAGGTACAAAAAGTACTTTCAAGCTGTCTTTCAATTTATTGGAAATTGATATTTTAACATTTATTGGATATTTGAGGATGTAAAGGATTGAAATCCTAATTTTAATTTTAATTTAAGTTTGATTTATATTTTCCATTTCATAATTTAATGTTTCCTATCAAAAATAGGAATCCTAATGTGAAATCAAATATGAAGAAACAAAGAATTATTTAAATCTTTGTACACAATAGTTTTCTCATGCATCACTCGAATTAGCGATTAGTTTATAATTAATGTGAAATACAAATTCAATTTGATGTACAAGTACATGCAAACAGAAAACTTCAATAATTGTATCCAATTAATGACCAAGCATGCCACATTGCTTTCCATTGTCAAACAATGTTGATTTCTTTTTGCGCCACTGATTTGTCATTTGAGGGATTGAGATTAGGTTGTACGATGCAATAGTTTTTCAGAGAACGCGATTCGAACTTTTACAATCACAAAAGACCGATTCTAAACCAAAGCATACTAAACCCAAAAAGAAGCTAGACTAGACTTTTCTAACGAGCTAGTGACCACATATGAGGCCCACCCTTTTGGTCTGAGCCTAGAGCATTGTTTCGAAAGTTCCTAATTGTTTTCCATCAATTATTCAATGAAGGGACCTAGCCTTAGCATAGTACCATTTCTTTTCTTGAATCAATCACAGCCACTTACTAGTCAATCACAAACAATAATATTTGGATTTGGATCCGGTATTACACCGGGTGCAATTGCTAATGATGGTTGAGATTGATAGTTGCAAAAAGTAACTTTCAATCTCAACCATTGATTAAAAACAATTAAGAAAAAAGTTAATAAAAGTAAAAAGTAAGAGTTTAGAAAGTAAAATGTAAAAAAAAATTGTGAGAAAGGGGAGGGTGAATTGCACTTGGTGCAATACCCTCCCTAGGTATTGCACCGGATCCAAATCCTACAACTTTGTTGTAAAGTTGAATCAACAAGAATACTTTGTACAAAATATCAGAAACTGTTAACATCTAATTTGAAAAATCAACAAAAGCAGCAATTCAGTCAAGGAGAAAACAAGGGCATTTATAAAATAATAGGGACTATTAATTCAAGTTAAATCATGCCCATACGACTAGGCTTAATTCTAAACGGTAGCAAATTCTAAAAATGAATCCCATAAAAAAAAAAAATTTTTGAAAAGTTCTTAAAACATGCATATACGACTAGGCTTAATCCTATCTAAAATTCCTCACACGTAGACCCAAATTTTCCTCATCAAATCATTTATGCAACAAACACGCATGCAATATCCCTCTCCATCTCGAGTTTACTGTTCTAATAACATATAAATCTTAAAATTTTAACTTTTTTTTTTTTTTTTTAGAAATAATTACAACATGCTGCTTATCCCACAGCTCAAATCCTTTCCCCCCTAGACCCCCCAAGCACTTTGTACGTGAGGAGGTACCAATTCAGTTATAAAGCCTTTGACTTAAAATTTTAACTCTTATTCTCATATAATCACCCTAGGAATGTACTAAATTTGCATTTAATTTTATGCAGCATTGCAACCAAAGAGTTAAAACCTGCTTTACAAAATTAAAACTTCGATTTAATTATATTATTGAATTTTTTTTAATTTTATTTACAAATAATTCTTTATTAAGGCTATCTTCATTTTGCGACAAGTGTCTACATAGAAATCAATCACCTAAATTCCATGAAATTTAAATCTCTACTTTAGATCAACTCTATTACCAAAAGTTTCAAGTCTCATCAAATCATATTAACTGAGATAAAATACAATTAGATCATAAATTGAAGTTTAATTTTATGCCATATGTCCCATTCAATTTTCTTAATTTTTTGTGCTAAATGAGTTATTAAGTGAGAAAACCATAGAATTAATAATAAATCTTAAAAAAAAAAAAAAAATCACCACCATTTGTGGATGCCCCCAAAAAAATGTGGGGGAATTGAAATGGGCCTTGTTTTCCCTTAATTAAAAAAAAGTAACTTACAATACCACGCAGTTGTTGTAAAAAGTAATTAGTCTCTAGACTTAATGATTAACGGATCATATTATAAATTAACTACATAAAATTTATAAAACAGTGTGTCACTAACAAATAAATTTATAGATTCTCAAAAAAAAAAAAAAAACAAAGAAATTTATAAAGACAAAAACAAAACAAACAATTTAAGCATTCGCGTATGAAAAATGCTACGCGGCATTAGTTTGTTTAAATCCTCATCACCTCATTACAATTTTTTAGCAAAATTGTTGATAGAGCATTTTTTAGCAAAACAGTCATGGATTTTGTTCTGCCTCACCTTCTTTTCTTACTAATTCTGTTACCAATTTTCTCTATTGCTCAAAATGGAAATGTTACCATTGGAAGCTCTCTCACAGCCACCGACAACAACACTCCATGGTTATCACTTTCAGGTGACTTTGCCTTTGGATTTCACCCACTCAACCAGACAGATCTCTTCCTGTTTTCCATTTGATTTGCCAAAGTACCAGATAAAACCATAGTTTGGTATGCAAGACTAGATAACCCTGCACCTAGGGGATCAAAAGTGGAGCTAACTGCTTACCATGGGCTAGTACTTACTGGTCCTCAAGGGGATGAGTTATGGTGATCTGATAGCATTTTTGGTACTGTAGCCAATGGTGTTATGAACAACACAGGCAACTTTGTGCTTCAAGATAGCAACTTTAATAAGCTATGGAAGAGCTTCAAGAGTCCCTCAGATACGTTGTTGCCTTCACAAAGTATGGATATTGGAGGGAAGCTTTCTTCTCGACAATCAGAGACAAAATTTTCCAAAGAAAGGTTCCAGCTACGTTTGATTCCTGAAGGTAATCTTGTGCTCAATGCCATAAACTTGCCCACGGATAATCCTAGTGGACCTTATTATACAAGTGATACTAGTATAAGTGATTCTGTACCATCGAATCCTGGTAAACAACTAGTCTTTAACCAGTCAGGCTATATACACATTCTGAGAGATAACAACCAAACACTTCCTCTACAAGAAAAGCTAGAGTCATCTGCTGATTTCTATTTTAGAGACACTCTCAACTTTGATGGAGTTTCACACTATATTCTTACCCAAAGAATTCCAATGCCAATGGAAGCTGGACTCCGATTTGGACTGTGCCAGATAATATTTGTATGGACAATTCTGCATAACTAGATAGTGGCACTTGTGGTTTTAATAGTATATGCACCCTTGGATCTGATAAGAGGCCGATCTGTACATGCCCCAAGGGATACTCCTTACTCAATCAGAAAAAATAACTCAATCACACTTCCAGATCATCGTTTGCCAGTTCTGGAAACAAAGAAGAAGAATCAGGACAATTTGATCCTCATGTGGTCAGTGCTTCTCGCTAGCTGTGTGTTTGTTGACATTATATTCATTGTTGCAATTTGTGTGGGTGTTTTCTCTATTTACTGTAAGAAGCTCAAAAATCCCATGAGAAATTTTGGTGCTGTGGAAATGAATTTGAGATTTTTTACTTACCAAGAACTTGTAGCAGGTACAGATGGTTTCAAGGAAGAATTGGGTAAGGGAGCTTTTGGTGTTGTTTACAAAGGAGCTATAGAAATAGGCTCTAGCAGTCAAGAAATTAATCAGTTCATTTCAAGATTATGAGAGAGAGTTCAAGACTGAAGTGAATGTGATCGGTCAAACACATCAGAAGAATCTTGTTTGTCTACTTGGATTTTGTGATGAGGGACTACACTGATTACTGGTATATGAGTTCTTGAGCTACGGCACTTTGGCAAGCTTTCTTTTCGGAGACTTGAAACCTAGTTGGAATCAAAGAATCCAAATTGCAGTTGGGGTTGCGAGAGGACTCTCGTACTTACATGAAGAGTGCAGCAACCAAATTATCCATTGTGATATAAAGCCTCAAAACATACTTCTTGACAACTATTACAATGTGCGAATTTCTAACTTTGGATTGGCAAAACTTTTGAGATTGAACCAAAGAAAAACTCATACTAACATCTGAGGAACGAAAGGGTATGTTGCACCCGAATGGTTTAGGAACATGCCAATCACACCCAAAGTCGATGTTTATATCTATGGTGTCGTGCTACTAGAGATAATTTGCAGCCATAGAAGCATAGATATGGAGACAATTGAGGAAGAAAAGGCAATTTTGACTGATTGGGCTTATGACTGCTATAGGGAAGGAGCATTAGATGCTCTAGTTGAATATAATGTGGAGGAATTGGATGACAAAGAGAAGCTGGAGAGGAATGTGATGGTTGCCATTTGGTGTATTCAAGAAGATCCATCTCTTAGACCTACCATAAAATAGGGTTACGCAGATGCTTGAGGGTGTTGTTGAAGTGCTCGTTCCACCTTGCCTGTTTCTGTTTAGTAGGACAGGTTAATCCAACATTAAAGATTTACAATAACTATGTCTGTCTTAGTCTTTGCTCTCTATTTGCAGTATGCCATCAGATCTTTTGGTTGTAGTCAAATACTTTTTTTGGTCTGTTTTATAATGATCTTTGTTGTATTGGTTAATGTACTCTTAGGTGGATGAGGGCCTTAAAGATAGGTGTCGAGGTAGAAGTTTTGTTTATAAAATATAAATAAAATTCCTATAGAAAGTTTTTTTTTTTTTTTGGAACTAACAGAGGTTTGCAAAACTGTGTGGTCTGTTGTTTGTTTTGCGTTTCTGAGTTTGTTGTTTCTTGTCCTGTGAGGTTGCGATTTCCTTTTCATTGTGTTCTTTCTATTTCTTTTATGTGTTTGTGCGTACAGGAAATTATTCGCTGATCAACAAACAGCGTAAGAAAAAGACAGAAAAAAAAAAATTGCAATGAAACTAAGACAGCTAAGATGGTTTGTGTTCAATAGCCTATGGGTTAGCGACCTAAAGAAAATGTTAGATTTTGATAATTAGGTTCAATCTATTGCATCTGAAAAAAATTTGTGGTCAATAATTCCATGTTAGAAGGCTAAGCTAGCTACAAACCACGGGACTGAAAGACTTGAGTATACAAGTGTGCCTAAGCTCAGTAAAGGTTACTGCCACTTCCAATTAAAGGCGACATTTGGAAAAGACTCTAAAATACATAAGGGGTGCATTAAGGTCTTGGAATCGACTCTCATCATACCTGGGAGTAGCAGTGGTCTTGGGTAGGCAATGCGTTGCCATAATGCACCTTGGGACCAGCAATATGTCATGAACTCTTAGGCCACTAGTCCAACATTGAATCCTAAAGAATCTAGCATGAAAGGAACGGAGCGGAACGCTCAATAGATAAAATAAAAAATCACGGGACAAGTCCTAGAATGCCTAGATGTACAAGAGGAATGCATGATAATCAAAGTCAAAACTTGATTCCTAGACAATGTTCATCCTAATTCAAATTAGAAGTTTGAGATAATAACAATGAAAAACACTTAAAAACTGGACCTATTAGGAATTTGTCATTTTAGCAAACACCTGGTGTGCATAAACAAGAATGGGTATACATGAGAGCAATATGCATGAAATTCATCCCACATACATCATCTAGAAACAACGTAGACGAAACTTGGAACATGACCCACGAATTAAAAGTGTAAATTGAAGCTTAAAAATGCATGATTTGAAGAAATTCCCAAATTTTCAAAATCCTAGACTAGGAAAGTGCAGAAATTCAAACAATGGAGAGAGCAAACACCTCCTTAAAAAAAATGGGATATGTGAGAAACTTCTAAGATTTACCCAAATCTAAGGCTGTCTTTGATTTCCCACGTGGCAGGTTCTTAGGTAGCTCATAATGGCCATAAATGGTGGTGACGCTGGGTATAATAGTTGCGGCGCCACAAAGTTTCATTCAAACCGACAATCTCTGTCAACCCAATGCATAGCTATATATAAACAATTCACAGGACTCGTTTAAAAATTATTTCATGATTAAAAATTCAATCTAGTGTTCAGCAGCGACTATATCTGGTTACCTAATCCTCGTATTGCATAGATTCATTTCATCCTCACATTGTACCGTTACAACAGTATATGTGATAAATCTTTTATCATATTTGATAGTTTTTTTATTTTTTTTTTTTTTTTCACATTCGATGATTCTATCATTACATTGTACAGTTCTAACATCACATTAGATAGTACTTTTAAAACATTTAACGGTTCCTTATTATTATTTTTTATATTTGACAGTTCTATCTTCACATTGTATAGTTTCAATATCATATAAGACAATTTTTTTGCCACATTTGGTGGTTTCCTTATTTTTTCTCACATTTAACGATTTTATCCTCACATTGTGTAATTTCAACATCATATGTGACCGTTCTTTTGTCACATTTGGTAGTTCTCTTTCTTTTTTTTTCTCACATTTGACAGTTTCATCTTTACCTTATGTAATTTTAACATCACATTTGACAGTACTTTTGTCACATTTGGTGGTTCCCTTATTTTTTTTCTCATATTTAACGGTTTTATCTTCACATTGTACAGTTCTAACATCACATTTGAATGTACTTTTATCACATTAATGGTTTCCTTGTTTTTTTTCTCACAATTGATGGTTCCGTCCTTACATTATATAATACCAACATCACATGTGACTGTACTAACATCACATTTGACAGTACTTTTGTCACATTTGGTGGTTCCCTTATTTTTTTTCTCATATTTAACGGTTTCATCTTTACATTGTGAGTTCCAACATCACATTTGACAATACTTTTGTCACATTTTGTGGTTCCCTTATTTTTTTCACATTTAACGGTTTTATCTTCACATTGTGCAGTTCCAACATCACATTTAAAAGTACTTTTATCACATTTAGTGGTTCTTTCATTTTTTTTCTCATATTTGACAATTTCATCATCACATTTGGTAGTACCAATATCACATTTGATCGTACTTTTATATTTGAGCCCACCACTGAAGTCACTTTTTTACTTACTTATTTCTTTAGTTTTTTACTTCCCTCTAAACTGAACTATAGTTACATTCAAAAATAAATAAATTAATTTAGTGGACGATATATGATCCTTCTCTATTAATTATTTAAAGTAAAGTTATGAAACATATTAATATTTTCTCATTCATAATAGTTACAAACAAGTATTTTTCTAGTTCTTCACCATCTAACGTGAATATAAAAATTTTATTTTGAACAATTGTTGAAGGTATAGACAAGAAATGATGAATGAATGAATTTAATTATGTAAATTTTTAATTTAACTTATGGTTAATCATAAGTAGGACTAGATCACTGCATGAAAGATAAAAATTCAGTCTCCCATTCACTAAAAAAATAAATACAATTTGTATTTACTTCCAAGAAATATATTACCAAAAAGGGTAAATGGGTGCTGAAATATTTGTAAACATGTGTCTAATATTATTGTATTGCTATATAATCTATCTATATCATATCATATCATATAATATATATAATAGCAGAAGCTGAAAGAAAGTTAGGGATGACAATTTCAACCCGACCCGCGGGTATCCGGCCCGACCCTAATGGGTCAGATTTTACCCGCCCCGATAAAGAATAGGGTCAGGTTTGGGTTTTAAAAAAAAAAACCCGATGTGGGTCCGGTCAAGTCCGGGTATGAAAAAACTCGGCTCAAACCCAACTTGATGCCATTCCTAAAGAAAGTCAATTCCTACAATTAAGGAGTTCTTGCTATATAGGAAAATTGCATATCTAAAATTCAAACTCATAAATAGTTTAATCTTTAGAAAATCGTACGGTGTATTGTTTGGAGAGGCTTCCTATCACAGCGTTAAATCAGTCTGATGGTCTCTAAGTATAAATACAACACTAATTGCTTAAATGGGTAAATTACATTCAAATGGCTTGCTTGTTTAAGGGATGGAGAGAGAACAAAGTTGTTCGTAGGACCCCAAGAGAGAGAGAAAGATCCAAGGCCGGCCATTGTCCATTCCCTGGCCAAAGCAAGCATAGAAAGAAACGGTTAGGTCATGTATCAACCACCCGAATCGACGAAACTGCATTGGTAATTTTTTTTTCTTTTTCCATTTTTTAGATATGGGTATGAAATCTTACTTTTAATTGATTTTTTTTTTTTTTTTTTGTTGGGTAGGTTTAGATTTGATTCATTCTTGTTTTGGGTTTTAGGGTTTTTTATCAAAATGTTTGTAGATATTTTCTTTTGTTTTGTTTTTTTTTTTTTACCGTCAATTTAGGAATTTGGATTCATAACCCTTCTTCTCTCTATTTGTTAAAATCAAGGAAACTCCTCACGGTTTAAAACAAAAATACCGTTAAATTGAAAGAGATCGGAAGTCTGATCAATAGAGAGAGAGAGAGAGAGAGAGAGAATGAGTCAATTAGGCGCAGAGAGTTGGTGGAGAGACAAATCTGAGAAATGAAACATAAATTTATGCCACATTTACGTTTAAAAAAAATATTGGAAAAATTGTGCCTTTTCCCTAAATCCATTAAAGTAACTGTGTACAACGTTTGGTTTTTGGGCAATTAACGTTGCTTTTCCCTTACTGCTTATAAATACCATCCCTTAACCAGTCTAGAAAGGCCTTCACAAATAGTTTCGTTTTGCAAACCACGCACCCTTGTCTTTCAAAAAATCACAAACAATCCCAAGGCCAATTGACTACGCTAACAACAGACACAACGTTTTGTCTACTGGGCAGTTACAAATTTTGCCCATTACATATTTCTTTCTTCTCCCAGTTTCTGTATTTTATCCCCCTCTCCTGCACTCTGTACTTTATTTCTTGCAACACAATTTTTTCCCTATTTGCAAGAAAAGCCACAAAGCAAAACATTCAGAAGGCCCTTTGAGAAGAAATAGATAGCCGAAGAGAGAAGTCACCACATTGGTAAATGTATTTTCTTATGCACAAAAAAATTTAATATGGACTACTTAGTTTTGATTTAGGCATCTAGCCTAGATTTGGTTCTGATTAAGGTTTAAAATTTGGAATTGGTTTGAGGGAGTTAGAAAGATGGGAAAAAGAATGGTATGATTGGAAGACTCTGAAAAACGTTGCATGCCATGTGCATGTTTGAGGAAATTTCTCTTTGACAAGTGGTACATAATCCTTTGATTCAATCTTTTCTTTTCCCTATCTTGATATAAATTTTGGCCTTTTGTTGGATTCACAAAATCCAATTGACCACAAGTGTTTAGTTTTTCTGTGTAAGGTTTTAGTTGTAATTGATTTCTTGGCTTAGTTGGTCTGCAGTAGTTTTTTTGCTTTTGGGAAATTCTTAGATTCCAACATAAACAAACAAGGAAATATGTGGCACTGGTATGAAAACCATGAATATTGGCACACCTTTGGGGTTTGTAAGTTGGAAAATAGGATTACAAACCATGTGCATGTTACAGTAGCTTTTAGCAGCCCCTAAAAAGAGGAGACAGGTTATTCTTATTCTTGATTTAGTCCGTGTAAACTACATGTCTAGCCTACTGTTTTTGTTGTATAATGCAATTTTGGGTGTTGGTCCATTTCTTGAAGACAATGCATGAGGTAGTCTTGATCTAACTCATTGTAAAGGTTAGAACCTTAGGTTCATAAATTACACTTCATAAGTTGCCAAAAACAAAATCTATTTTTAACATTGTCCTGGAACTAAATCATTCATGACTAATTATAATTTAAAATGCAGTTTCCTTCTTACTGATGATCCATTATCAATCACATGACCATATATAAATGGCTGTGGAACTTGACGAATTGATAATGAAAGTGTCTTTCTAATTATTTTTATAATAAGCTTTTGATACCATTTTTAGATAAAGGGTTGTGTAATGATTGGACTAATCATTATTCTAATAGTTGGTACATGTTAACAATTAACTGATTAGCTTTCTATAAAATGTGAGAGTTGGTAATGGTATTATTAGAAGGGAAAAAATTTTAAAAGGTAGAACATAAAATGTATGAATGACAGATTTGCTTGAAAACATTAATTCTCTGTAGTTGTAGTTCTTTTTAATAGTAGGCCATTTACCATGAATAAATTAAGGCAAAGAGGAAGATGTCATTTTTAATAGTAGGCCATTTACCATGAATTCTAGACAATGTTAGAAACATATACCTTTCTAAATTATAAAAACGTGGACCTTAAATTCAACAAAAAAGAAATTGCAAAACTTCTCAAATTTTATTTTCATTGGGTTGAATAAGGTGAATTAGATTTGGTTACATGTATTTGGAAGTATACTAAAAATATGCTAAAAGATTTAAATTCTTATATCATTTTCTTTCATTCTTGCATAACATTTTTTTTTCTTATTTTTTTATTGGTGACTTTAGGGGTCCAAAATTGAGGTAGATTTCAAGTATTGGTTTTAGTTTTGATATAAGGCTCACAAGGTATGTTTGCTGCATACAAAGGTTTTTGAGTTTTCAATTCATTTCATGACATGAGAAAAACAGATCTATATTTTAGATTGGGCATTGAAGACCCTTTCCGCATTTGATGTTAAAAATATTGCATCTTAATTTATTGAAAGCCATGACGTTTTTGTTTATGTGCACAAATACTAAATTTACCACCTCATAACAATATGATAGTGTTAGCTTCTTTGCATTTTATATTTCTACTTAATGAATTCAATAGTTTGAGAAGTGAAAGTCTCTTCATGACATATGTCCTAATTGTTCCAGTTCATCAAACAGTTCTTAGGTTTCTCAAAAGTGGGTTTGTATTTTCAGTTTTGTGGTTTTTGTCAAGAGGTTAGTTTTTTCTTTTAAGCCATTGTGCTTTTCTTGGTTTTTATTTTTACTAGGATTTTTTAGTTTTGAAAGGATAATTAGAATGTTTTGTTTGATGGGGTTGCAAAAATATTTTAATGCTCCCATAAGGCTTGCATTTTTGTTCTTCAGAAAGAAGTTTAAACCTACACGTGTAGTTCTTTTCCAATTGCAGTTACATTGAGGTTTATTGAATCTGTTCTCTTCTATTAATGTTTCCTGAATGTGGGTTGAAAATTGGATTCTTATTGTTTTGCTTACAAGGATTTGGCATTTTATTATCTGGGTTATTTGGGACTATGGATTCTCTACATCTGCGTAAAACTCTTAATACGTTACACAAATCCTACTACTTGAAAAATTTATAAACTAAGAGACTAGAATAGCTAGGTATTTACCAATCTTCTCCTTTATTCTGTATGGTTTCTTGCATATTTATTGTTAATATGTTTCTATAAAGAATATGAAATTGGAATCTGATTGAATATTTATTTGTTTTGATATGGGAATTTTATTTTTTAAGTTGAGACTATTTTTCTTTTCATTTTCTGTTGATTTTTTCTACTTCACTCTCCTTAGAATTTTGACTTAACAATTGAAGTTTTTCATTGAATTTGATCTTTCTGCTTCACTCCATCATAGAATTTTGATTACCCTATTGAAGTTGTTAATCGAATTTTGGCTGGTACAAATTTGTATGGATTTAGTTCGGAAATTTTATAGTTGAGGTTATCAATGTTTACTTCTTTATGATGTTTTATATTTTGTGAAATTTTTTTTCCAGGTTCCTTCTCAGGTGATTTTTTTTAAATTAAAGTCTAAATTTCCAATAAATCTCTACCAATTCTGACTTTCTAATGATATCATTCAATTTACCACCTAAGCAAGAGGAATGGGTGATTTGTTGTCCCTTTTATATATCAATTTGTTTAGTCCATAACTTAAAAAGTCCCAAAGTTCTCCAAATGGAAAACTGTTGTTTAGAGGGAGTTCAAAATATAGAGAACCAATCATGAGAGCAATGCTGCATTGGCTGCAAGTTAGGAATGCTATTTGATATATTGGACCGAACAAATTTGAACTACTGGTGTGGTTATCAGGGAACTGAGTCTCAATGGTGAGCATCACCCCTATTGCCACAAGAGTATAGTCAGATGCATGTGTGTGTCTGTATGCAAGTGCACCTGTGTGGCAGGGGCATGTTGTAAACATGAGTCAATCTCAGTTCCTTGCAAAACTCATTTCTATTGTGTATGATACTTGGTTTGGGTTGACATTTTTTAGATACCATAAATATGTAAATGATGGTTCTACTAAATGACCATCCTGTGCTCAAATCCTAATAAAGCACAAAATTCATGCACGTTTGATATTTTAACCATAACTGGCCAAGCCTCACAAACCATGATAGTCCTTATTGACTGACAGTGGCAGTTCTGTATCTCTTCTCTTGAGCATCTTACACATGTTTTATGGAGACATATTGTGAACTTCAAGCTTAATGAGTTTCTCTCTCTGTTAGATGAATAGATTTCATTACACAAAAAATACTTAAAACACCTAATAAACAGTACTAATTTCAATTTTTTCCCTTAAAAAATCAACTTTTTTCCTTTCATATTAACTGAGATGTTGCCTCTTGACTGTTTCTACTTATCTATATTATTTTTCTTTGTTAGACGAAAAATTTTCATTACACAACATATACCTAATGATAGTAACAAAAATTTTTCCAAAAAAAAAAAAAAGAGAGTAAAGAACTAACTATTGAAAATATTGGTATGAATACCTAGCTACTGCATTATCTGAAGAAACAAAAAAGACAGTTCAGTGCATTGTGCAACTCCTAGGCCTAGCATTCTTTTAGAACTCAGGCCATATGAAGAAGTTGTTTACTTATTATTTGAAAACCCATTTAAGTAGGTTGGCAATTATCGTTTCTGCAAGGCTAACAGTAAGCTAAGATTGATGGTGTTCTTGGAAGTTTAGAAAAGAAATTTGATTCTTTTCTGAAATAGAGTTTTGTTAATCTTTAAAACCAAGATAAAAATTTTCAAGCGTTCAAGTGATAATAGCATTTTTGTGGACCCTAATATCAAAGTAAACCCCACGCTTCCCTCCCTCATTATCTACCTACCTCAAAAAAAAAAAAAAAAAAAGCAAATGAGCTTAAATATTTTTGTGGTTAATCTATTATTTAGTTTGTCTATATATGTATTTATGTACGTATGTGTATGAATCTTAGTGCTTGAGAAAACAAAAGGTTTAGGAATTTTCATCTTGGGTACAGTATCAATTGAAGTTTTTGATTAAGATGATGAGCAATTGAAGTGGAAAGTGAATGTTCCAAATAGGCGTACCAAAACATCTGAGGAGAATCCATCAAGAAAAATATCTCAACATATTGCAATGTACTACACGTGAATTAAGATGTTAGAATGCTTCAATTTGTCTCGTGTGATTCACTTTGGAAATTTGATTTTATAGTTTTAATTATTTGTTTTATGAGCTACACAAAGGCAAAATGAACTATCAACTTCTGTCTTTTAATCTATAGACATTTCATACTTTCAATTTATAAAATTTTGCAAAATTGTTATCAGCCAACTTTGTTATGGTTTCTAAATAAATAAATATAAAAAAAAAAATCTTTATAACAGCTAAAACTACATTATACGTACAAATGCTTTGGGTATGAAATTTTTTATGGTGGCATTTATTGTTGCTAAGAACATGGTCTACTTGAACTTACATGTTTCATATCAAAGGCAATTCAAAGAGATAAACCCGTGTGTCACACGGGTTAACAAATAGTATATCTAAAAGCTGAAGTATAGCATATATTATTACTACGTTTCAGTTAAGCCACATTAGTATTCATGTCATTATTTTTTTTTTCAATTTTCCTATAATTGTTTTTAACATATTTTTTAATATTTATACTTCTCCAGCATTTCTTCCTCCCGTACTTTTTCATCTCCTCACTACTTCTTCAAAATTTCTCCCTCCCTAACGTTTTCATCTTCCCACTACCCTCTACATTAATATCATTCTTCTTCTTCCCCTTCATCTTCCCTTTTTTTTTTTTTTTTTTATCTCTTCTTATTCACACCCTTTTACTATAAATTCATCACTATCTCTTCCATTCTATGATTAGTTTTCCCTCACAAAACAAAGGCTCTCTCTCTCTCTCTCTCTCTCTCTCCCCCCCCCCCTCTCAATTTTTTGGTGGATTTTTTATTTTTCTTGTATCTTTGCTTTAGGCTAATAATTTTTTATACTCTTTTGTTAGGACATATGTAGTTCAAGTCTGTGAATATATGTCGCTATTTTTTATAATTGGCTTATCCTTAGACAAAACGCACTTTACTTGTAATTGGGTAGATTTAGGATGAGTTTAACACTTCAAGAAACAGTGGTTCAAGATTAAGTGTTGAAGCCGTCAAAGTCTGTCCAAGAAACAAGCAAGGAAGTGCAAGTTTTTAAAGCTCGACACATACCTCGACAGATGCATTTATCGAGCTTTAAAGAAGTTGTTTTGCCCGAGCCTCGACAGCTCCTCGACACCTCTCGACACCTCTATCTGTCGAGAATTAAAGAAAACAGATTTCCAAGTCTGTTTCAAGTCTAATCCGTGAGTGTGTCTTTGGGACTTCTTTTCTCCTAACCCTAGACATATAAAAGGATTATTTTAAGGGCCGTCAAGATGGAGCAGAAGATACAAGTTGCACATTCTTTGAGAACTTATTGTTCATGCAATTTATGATCAGAAAGACAAAGTTCGTGCCCTAGTTCATCTATGATGATTTGAAGAACTTTGCAGCCAACTCTCTCTCTCTCTAGTTGGTAATTGAAGTCACGTACTGGGATCCGCGCATCTGGTTAGTCACGTACTTGGAGCCGTGCATTGAAAGGAGAAACTGTCACTACAGAACAAGTCTAATTGGGTATTGGGGTAAGAGTTTAACTGTAGGTTGGTGAGGTATTGGGATTCCTTACTTGTAACTGCTTGTTGTGATAATAGTGGAGTTTCGGGAGTGGTGACCTTAAATCACCTGGTGGGGTTTTTGCTGTAAGGGTTTTCCCCATTCGTGAACAAATCACCGTGTTATTTATTTTCCGCTGCATAACTTAGTTTCGGTGATTTGTTTGTGCTGCCACGTGATATTGCATGTTAATTTGATTAATTAAAAACTGGGCTAATTAATTAATCTAAGTTATCACAAGGGGTCAACACATTTGTGGCCTGTCAAGTGGTATCAGAGCAAGCACAATCTGATTAGGGTTTAATCTTTTGTGTGTGACCCATTCGACCCCTGCTGTCATGGATAGAGGACAATCTCTTATTATACCTCCTTTATTTGATGGCACTAACTATGCATACTGGAAAGTACGCATAAGAGCTTTCTTGCAGTCTTTAGATGAGAAAGTGTGGCAAGCTGTGGAGATAGGCTGGACCAAGCCTATAGAAGCGCCGGCCGACTGGGATGATGCCACGATCAAGGCGGCAAACTTCAACAGCAGAGCATTGAATGCCTTATTCAGTGCAGTCACCAATGAGGAGTTCAAGAAAATTTCCTCAACTGAAACTGCTAAGGAAGCATGGACCATCCTCTAGACAACCTATGAGGGCACCAAGGCTGTCAAAGATTCAAAGCTGCAGAGGCTCACCACACACTTTGAAGAAATTAAGATGGAAGAGGATGAGTCGTTTGATGAGTTCTATGCCAAGCTCAAGGACATAGTAAACTCAGTCTTTAATCTTGGGGAAACCATCCCTGAACCCAAGATAGTAAGGAATGTGCTTAGATCGCTGCCTGAGAGATTCCATGCTAAGATCACGGCGATCGAAGAATCAAAGGATATCGATAGAATTCCTTTGACTGGGCTGGTTGGAAACTTGCAAACCTATGAGTTAGGGCTGACTAGGTTAGGCAAATCAAGCAAGGGCAAGAGTTTGGCACTAAAGGCCAAGAGCAGTGATACGGATGACTCGTCAGATGATGAAGATTCCAAGATGAAGTCCTACATCACAAGGCAATTCAAGAAGTTTATGAAGAATGCCAACGGAAAGGGCTTCAACAAAGACCGAAGACAATCTAGTTCTTCACAATTTAAGAATCCGGATAAAGGGAAGAAGGATGTCAAGGATGGCGGTCAGTACACTGTTCCCCCTGGACCAAAATGCTTCGGGTGTCAAGGCTTTGGACACATGAAACAAGAGTGTCCCACGTACCTCAAGAGCATAGGGAAGAGCAAGGCACTTGCTGTTACCTTAAGCGACACAGAGCCCGAGGACGATTCTGAAGATGAAGACGACGGAATCTTGAATGCCTTCACTGCCACGATTAATCCTACTGATGGGATTACTGAAGAAGTGGATGAAGAAAAAGAATTGGTGGATTCCAAGTGTGAAATTATGGATGATCAAGATGATATCCATACTGCCTATGAGAAGCTATACAAGCTTTCTGAGAAGCATGAGAAACTCTATAGGCTGGCCACCAAGAAGCTCAGTGAAGTGGAACTCAACCGTGAGGAGCTGTCCACAAAGGTTGATGAAGCGAATCAAACCATTGGAGCACTGAGGTTCGAAAACAATTTCTTGGTTGAAAGGACCAAGAAGCTTGAAGCGGAGCTGTTTCAAGTCAGAGCACAATTGGAGAGGACGTCAAGTGCAAAGCTGAACGAGATGCTAAGTGCTCAGAAACATTCTTCAGATCGTACTGGATTGGGGTATGAATTCTCTCTCTCTAATACTCCTACTTCTAGTACTACTGTGTTTGTTCCACCTGCTAATAACATTGAAAATGAAGAAAAGAATGTTAAAACTTAATTAGCTAGTGAGAACGTAAACAAGGACAAGTCCATCCTAGGAGCACCCCCTAAAATTGAGAAAAGGGAATCTAGAAACCCTAGGACTAAGAAGACTAACTCTCAAAAGGCCAAACAGAAGAAACTGCATCACTGTTATCATTGTGGTGTTGCCGGTCACACAAGACCTAATTGCTACAAATGGCGTGCCACTCAACAGAGCAATGGCACAATAGCATCTAGGAGCCAGAATCAGCTTCAGTCTTCTCTCGCTCCAATTGGAGACATTCTTAAAGCCCTCATGTTCCTTTCGAACTTGAACGGTTTAAACTCTTCTCCCTCATCACCGGTTCAAGAGTCGACCAAAAGGAAAGGTTCTTCCAAGGTGTGGAAGGCAAAGGGATCTAAGTGATTTCAGTCACTTCTTCTTCTCTCTCCTGTTTTTTTTGTGTGTTGCATTACTTGTATGTTTCTTTACTGTTTTGAGTCAGTCTAGTTTTATGCATTGTGTTGCTTTACATGTTTTTGTTTGTATGTTTTCAGTTTTTGTGTTTTATTTTTGCTTTTCTAAAACAAAAAAAAAATATTGAAAAATTGAAAAATACAAAAACAGTGTGTGTTTGTGTGCATTAGTTCATGTGAACTTTTGAAATGGCCATTGAAACAGAGTTTTCTAAACTTTGTATCACCTGTAACTTAGATGAGCATTCTTCTGCACAACTAAGTAAGTGAGCTTTGTAGCTCTTTATTTGTGATGAGTAAGGTTAAGTGATCTCTTCTTCTTAACACTCGTATCACTGGGTTGAACTAGAAAATCCCAAGAGAAAGGCATAAATAACCATCTCACCACTGTTACTCACCAATCATAATATGACATCTGTATGCTTCGGCATAGCAAAAGTGCAATGTCAATGACACCTGTATGCTTCGGCATAGCAAAAGTGCAGTGTCAAAAGTTTAACATAATTGGGTATTTCTTTTCTTTCTCTTGTATGCCCATGCATGATATGCTTGTTAAAAGAAAATATGCAAAGATATAAAAAGCAAAAAGATTAAAAATGCTTTAAAATATGATTGCAAGCGTGTTTTCTAGGAGATGTGGGAGTTATAGGATGTACCTCGAAGGTGATAGTCCCCATCAAACGGTTATGATTGTGTGTGAGTTAAAGTGATTTTCTCATATCTCAAATCGTCATAACATTGAGACACTTATGTAATCTTGCGATATTTTCACACACGACACGCAATACTCTTTGCTATTCTTGATACATGTGCAGGTACAATGTGATTTGGCCATCATAAGGTTTACATGCTTTAATGTATGCTCACTAAACTGTCTGGACTTGTTTTTGAAATATAAAATTGGTTAGACTTGTTTAGTGTGTGTGTGCGTGTTTTGATATACATGTGCATCAAAATTCTTGTTGAGAGATGATTTTGAGAGCTTAATGTGTTGATTGGATCTTTGGTTGAGTTGCATGCATGATTGCATTCATGTCTGTGTTTTTCCTCTTTTGAAAAACTGTTTTTAAAGGCATCTCGACACCTCCTCGATACCTCTCGACACATAGCTATCTGTCGAGCTTCTTAGACTCTTTCTTATCGCAGTCTCGACAGATACCTTGACACCTCCTGGATCGATCGAGAAATTTTCTGTCTGCTCGATAGCTTCTCGATAGCTGCTGGATCGATCGAGGTTACTTCTTGTTTGTTTCTTCTTCCTCGATACCTGATCTCGATAGCTTCATCTGTCCATGTGTATTTCTCGACACATGACCTCGACAGCAGTCTAGACACCTCCCGATAGCATCATCTGTCGAGAATTACTGAGAGGCTATATATAGAGCTTTCGCGATTTTTCTTCTCACTTACTCGATCTCTCTCGCTCGAAACTTCTGTTCTCTCTCTCAAAATTTCTCCTTTTCCCTCCAAACCTCTTCCCAAGGCGTTTTCAAGTGTTCTTTGCGATCTTCATCTCTTGGTAAGCGTCTTATCCCTCATATTCATGCATTTCATTGTTTTAAAACCCTAGGTTTTGTGTTTTTGAAATTTTTTTTCAAAATTGTTAGGGTTTTCATGAAATTCTTGGGTTGGTTTGATAGTTTTGATCTTCAAAACCACATGCATTGCATCACATTCGCATTCTAATTGTATTTTCATGCATTTAGATGTGTGCCTATCGATTGTGTGCTGTTAGGTTTGGATTGGGCTGAGCCCATGATGTTCTTATATTGCATGTCACATGTTCATGCATTTTCCATGCATACGTTCTTTCTTTTCAGTATATTCTTCCTATATTGAACTGTTTGGAACTTTTCTGTGTGTCTCTTTTTCTTTCCCCCTCTCTATGGTTGCGTTAGTAGTGTCTATAGTACCTAAGCGTAAGTCCATTCCGTCCCAGAACCCTTTGCGTTCTAAGGGACAGTCTTCCTCAGATTCTACTCCTCTTTCTGTCCGGTTCCGTGATGAGAAAGCCCATAAGGACTTCTCAGAGAACTTTTCTAAATGAGGTGTTCATTCGGAACGCCACGTTGTCCTGGCAGACTTTGCCGACACCGACCTTCCCGATGTCATTCACACTCGGGGATGGGAGTCACTGTGTGACGTCTCGGTCACATCTCCTCTCGTGTTGATACAGGAGTTATACTCCAACATCCACGGGATAGATTCTTCAGTACCTCTTTTCTACTCTTGCGTCCGAGGTACGCGCTTTTGTGTCACCCCAGAGTTAGTCTCTAAGGTTCTTCATGTCCCTAGGGTGGATCATCCTGATTACCCTAGCTGTGAGCGTCTCTAGACTGTGTCCAAAGATGAGATGATCTCGGCGTTCTGTGAGCGTCCGTCCTCTTGGGGAGATCATATGTACACACCATGTCGACCTTTTGCTAAAGGTCCTCGTTTCCTTAACATGGTGATGACTTTTGTTTTGCACCCACTTTCTTACTATAACTCTATCATAGAGCCTCGCGCTCGGTTTTTGTTGTCCCTCTTAGAGGATCTTTCTATAGACTTTCCTTCACACTTTATCTTTTCCATTATAGATGTCTATAGAGATACGGCCACCTGTGATAAGCTCATTTTCCCTTCCGCTATCACGAGGATCCTGAGCCATTTTTCCATCCCTTTCCCCTCGTCCGATCCTTACCACGTCATGTCTGCCATAGACGCCGCTACCGTAAAACGTAGCGAGGCACAGTTCTGATTGCGACAGACAGATGGTGCCACTCCTTCCACTCGTCCGGCCACCTCTAGATCAGCTCGTGCATCTGCTTTTTCCTCCTCGAGCGATGTCACCTTAGGAGACATCATGGCGCAGCTACAGCGCATGGATGCTCGCCTAGATACACTCTCCACGGAGTTGTATCAGGTGAACGTCCGTGTTGGTCGCATCGCCAGGCGACAGGCGACCATGGCCGGCTTTGCTCCAGAGGCTTCTCCTCTGCCACCTCATGTGTCGACTGAGACCCAGGCTGATGATGATGGCGATGATGATGATGATGATGCTTCCGACGATGATGATGATGGAGATGCGAGCTTTTCGGATGAGATGTCTACTTGACACTCTACCCTTTGTCACTCGTGACAAAAAGGGGGAGTAGTTTTGTATGAGAGTAGTCATGCTTAGGGGGAGTGTTAGCATAGGACATTTTTGTTAGGGGGAGTGTGGATTGAGAGATGTAGTGAGGTGATCATATGTATTTTTTTCTTTTCTCATCTGTTTAGAGATACTTTGATCATGTATTGACATACATTGTATTTATTCTCTTCTTATATATGATGATGTATGTTTTTCTTTCACCTACCTTTCATGTGTTGTTTCTTTTCTGTCTTTATACACATGTTTCTTTACTTGTACGCAATCTATTATTTCTGTTTCACACAAAGATGTCTTGATGTGTTTTGTTTATAAGTGTTTCAGAAATACAGGTTGTCAAAGTCTTCTTGCCATAAACTCTCTTCTTGCAAAGTTTTTCAAGAGTTTGTGTTAGGATAGATTTTACTGTATGTAACAAGTGAATATGAGTTGAGTGATTTATGACTTCTCTCATATCTTCATTTGTATGTTGTGGTTTTGTCATGGATTGCCAAAGGGGGAGATTGTTAGGACATATGTAGTTCAAGTCTGTGAACATATGTTGCTATTTTATGTAATTGGCTTATCCTTAGACAAAACGCACTTTACTTGTAATTGGGTAGATTTAGGATGAGTTTAACACTTCAAGAAACAGTGGTTCAAGATTAAGTGTTGAAGCCGTCAAAGTCTGTCCAAGAAACAAGCAAGGAAGTGCAAATTTTTAAAGCTCGACACATACCTCGACAGATGCATCTATCGAGTTTTAAAGAAGCTGTTTTGCCCGAGCCTCGACAGCTTTTCGACACCTCTCGACACCTCTATCTGTCGAGAATTAAAGAAAACAGATTTCCAAGTTTGTTTCAAGTCTAATCCGTGAGTGTGTCTTTGGGACTTCTTTTCTCCTAACCCTAGACATATAAAAAGATTATTTTAAGGGCCGTCAAGATGGAGCAGAAGATACAAGTTGCACATTCTTTGAGAACTTGTTGTTCATGCAATTTGTGATCAGAAAGACAAAGTTCGTGCCCTAGTTCATCTCTGATGATTTGAAGAACTTTGCAGCCAACTCTCTCTCTCTCTAGTTGGTAATTGAAGTCGCGTACTAGGATCCGCGTATCTGGTTAGTCACGTACTTGGAGCCGTGCATTGAAAGGAGAAACTGTCACTACAGAACAAGTCCAATTGGGTATTGGGATAAGAGTTCAACTGTAAGTTGGTGAGGTACTGGGATTCCTTACTTGTAACTGCTTGTTGTGATAATAGTGGAGTTTCGGGAGTGGTGACCTTAAATCACCCGGTGGGGGTTTTTGTCGTAAGGGTTTTCCCCATTCGTGAACAAATCACCGTGTTATTTATTTTCCGCTGCATAACTTAGTTTCGGTGATTTGTTTGTGCTGCCACGTGATATTGCATGTTTATTTGATTAATTAAAAACTGGGCTAATTAATTAATCTAAGTTATCACAAGGGGTCAACGCATTTGTGGCCTGTCATCTTTAAAACTCTACTTTAGGTTATTGCGATTTAGTTTTGTTTTTTATTTTTTATTTTTTATTTTGGTTCTCTTTGATTTTTAAATTTTATCTTATTGCATTATAAAGAATTAAAAATAGCATATAAAAATATAATATTATTCTATTACATAGCATGATTTGTATAATTTGGTATTTATTGTTTTTCTTTGCTTTTTAAATTGTTTTTTATTTGTTCTCTTTGATTGTTTAATTTTATCCTATTGCGTTATAAAGAATTAAATGTAGCATATAAAAATATAATATTATTCTATAAAATAGTAAGATTTTAATAATTGGTATATATTCTATGGTACATCATAATTTTTTATAGGGCTCAATTTAGATGTTAAACTATGAGATTTTACTAATTTTTATTTATTTTTAAACCTTTGTGGTAGACAAAGTACTCTTAATAGTTGTATTAAAAGTATTTTATAATGTCATTTATTTAAAGAAAAGTAAAAGTTAGCTAAACAAAAATAATTAAATGGGTGACAAATTTTAGCTTTTGCAATTTTACTTTAATTGTTATTATTATTTTATAACAATGCATATATAGAAATTAAATTCTTAGATTTTGCTAATAATTGCATATTTGTTAATATGTTTTGGATGGATGAAATTACGATTTCTGCAAAGAAAATAACCATAATAGATTATCAACAACAAATTGTTTTTCCTAATTGGTCCAATTAATCATTGTTAAGTTTATTAATTTTCTTAGTTACGTTTTTCAACGTTTTGGATTATAGATAGAAAAAATAATGTTTGAGAAAGTTTGTTTAAAGCTAAACGAATAATTTCCAAATTTTATATTATTTTTAATGATTATAACTTTTATTAAAAAAAATTTATTAAAAAATGAATATTTTCATTCACTTGCCTTTTGAATTTATAAGAAAAATTGTATTGTTTTCATTTTGGTACGACAAAATTTATTTTATGATTTATGTTTGTTTTTATATTACATTTATGATTGTTCTTATAATAAATAAACTATGATTATGAAATACATTATTCTTTATTAAATTAGTTTAAATTGTAAAAAAAAATTAATAAAACCACCATAAAAATAATTATCACAATCAATGCGCAGGTTCGCTGCTAGTGTTTATTATATACAAACTGTTTTACACAATTTTACACACCCTCAAAAGCAACTGAAAGTCACGAAAATTTTGTGTGCAATGGTTACTGGTATAAGAGTGCAGCAGCGAGATTATCCGTTGTGATATTAAGATTCAAAACACACTTCATGATAAATATAACAGTGCTCAAATTTTTGATTTTGGATTATCAAAGCTTTTGATGATGAATTAAAGCTGTACTCATACCACCATTAGAGGAACAAAGGGGTATGTTGCACTTGAGTGGTTTAGAAATATGCCAGTCACTGCTAAAATTGATGTGTACAGCTTCGATGTCATGCTGTTGGACATCATTTGTTGTAAAAATAAGTGTAGATATGGAGTTTAAAAGAGAGAAGACAATAGTTTTGACTAATTGGGCTTATGACTGCTTTCAAGAAGGAACATTAGGTGCTCTTGTAGAACATGAGAAGGGGTAATTTCTCGTAGGCATTAGCTCCAAACGTAGGTAATTTTCCTATATTTACCCTTTAACTTATTTTGTGTTATTTCTTTAAATCTATATAATATCTTGTGAAACACCATACCCTTGGCCCCAAAACCTTTCAAATCGAAAAGGAAGGTTTTTAGGCATAAACCCACACGAATGGATGAAGTTGTATTATTGTCTTTGAAGAGACAGTGGATGTTCTACTATTGTTATCATTCCTCCTAGGTCAAGGGCTTTATAATGGAGTCATCACTTATTTTAATAGAGAAAATAAGAAACCAAAATTGAAAAGATACATCACTTTTATTAATGAAATGAAAATTGTATATCTTATAATAACCAGAAAATTACATGGCCTTGCTCCTAGATACAATCTAAAACGAAAGTATATCACTTTGATTTCTAGTTATAATATAAAAGAGAAGATTATAAGGAAAAAAATAATCTACTAACTCTTGATCTAAGTTTGGATGCTAAGTTGTAGAATTGGGAAGGTTTTAGGCACCCAACCTACCTAGGAAAACCAATCTTCTAGATTATGGTGGCCAATGATCATATTACATTATTCAAACAGTTTATATCCTCCCAAAAATATGATTGCGAAGATTGAAACATGCAAAAGTATGATGAAACCCTATTCTAAGAATGCAAAGAATTGATATTGAAAGAGATAGTGAATATGTGTGTGATGTGATAAACCCTAGTTTAACAACATGTGAATATGTTATTGAATTGAAAAATCCTAATCTAAGAGCATGTGAATATGTTATATAAATTGAAAAACCTTAATCATGCAAAGACTAAGAACAAACTAGATCTAACAGTCTAGAAAAAAAGAACATGCGAAGAACTAGAAATTAAAACATGCTTGAATCTAAAAAGCTTATGCAATAAATAAAGAAGGTTTAGAAACCTTACTTGCATGCATCAACACTCCTGAGCACTCTAAGCTAGAAAGCTCCCCTAGAGGGGGATTCATAAGTAGGAAATTGGTAGCTTGATGAGACTAGGAGGTTTGAACTAGCCCTTCTAGTGAATTAAGACCAGGAGGTACAAGACACCAGAGGCACCTTCCCACTTAAGAAGTCCATTTTATTATGTTGGCTTTATTTAGTGACAAAAAGTTTTATGTAAGGTTTGATGTAATTTTTTTGGGCTTTTATGTAATTTCGGGTAGAGTACTTATACCTCTCCTTCAAGTTTTGAAGATGCATCAACCAGGGATATCATGACCAAGAGGTGACCTAGATGGCCATGAGATCCACATGGTAGGTGTTTTCGATGAAAGTGCAGTTGTGCACCTCGCGGCCACCACGCAACCTTAGGGTGCAACCAAGTCATGAGTTGCACAATATTTGTACTCTGTACTACACTTGTCCATTGCTTATCTACTAGCGCGCGCACACACATATAGAGTTGTGAGGCATGGCAAGAGGCTTCAAATAAGGGTTGAACAAACCCTAGAAACCAAAAGAGTGATAAAAGAGTCAAGCCTATCAAGTTTATGAAAAGAGAAAGCTTTTTGCCTTGAGAAAAACCAATATCCTACCTCTCTTTTCCATCTCCTTCATTGTATTGATTGAGATTCAGTATACACCATCCTCGCCCATAAACACAAACCTTATGAGTGAGTGAATGGCTATGGAAACTTGAGAATCCATATTTAAATCCAAATCCTTTGGTGGCTTTCCATTGGCAGCTCAACGATGGTGAGTCCAGTAAGCTAGATGAAGAAAAGACTCGGGGAAGTTGATTGCTAGCTAGAACTTGGAAGCAAAGAAGTCAATACTATACCAGAAGCTGTACCGGTTTGGCCAGCAGTACGATATATTTCAGATACAGGTCAATACCGGTGTACCATTTCGGTTTTACTGTTATTT
This sequence comes from Castanopsis chinensis, assembly GCA_032878915.1. NCBI lineage: Eukaryota > Viridiplantae > Streptophyta > Magnoliopsida > Fagales > Fagaceae > Castanopsis > Castanopsis chinensis. The sequence goes on along the minus strand of JAVQMG010000125.1, from coordinate 15,848,874 downwards.
CCATAAATAGATATATAAATATAATATTTTCTAGGTATAATATTTTATTTAAGCAAAATTTTCTTTGGACTAAAGAAAAATCAACTAATTTATTATTCTTTATTTGTCAAAAAATGATAATATAAATATTAAAAACGATGTAATGGCCTTATGGGTACATTAGTAAAGAATGAATATATTAATGTATAAAAAAAATTGAAAAGCAAATAAATTCAGACTTATTCATTACAAATAACAATTTACAAAGTTGAAAACTTGGAATTAGTGGTTTTTCTTTAATGAGAGTAATTCTACAATTATGACAGTGGGCTAGTTGAAGCCAGCTGTTGTTTAAAAAAAAGTGTTTGGTCTTATCTCTTTTCTTTGGTAAAAAAACCACAACTAAACTAACTACACAAAAGCTTCGGTAAAAGAACCACAACTCAAGAGGCCGTTCTAGAAAATTCCAAGTGTAAATCGAAGGTAGCAATGGACTCAATCTTCAACTGCTATGGAGATGAGCATTTTTCCAGCCCGTGGACAAGCGAGCATAGCTAGAAAAAAAAAATACAAGATTAGAAGAATTTTTTTCACCATCATTCTCAAATTGAAGCAAAGAGTAGAAAAGGAAAGTGACTGGTAGCAACGAAGAAGAAGAAGTGCAGATCTGGTAAATTAGTTTTTTTTTTTTTTTTTTTTTTTTAACTTTAAATCTTATACCGGTCCGAAACCAATATATCTGCTGAAATTTCTGAAATCCACCGAAATGGCTGAAATAACCAAGTACACTCCGGTATCTAGAGCAATATGGATCAGGTTTGTTTTTGTATCGGTCCAGGCGTCAGAACGAAAAATTCTGACCTTACTGGCCAGTACGGTACGAAATTGTCTCCCTTGCTTGGAAAGCTCAAGTACACAGGGAGATATAGGCTTGGAGCGTTTATAGTCATCCGTGTTTTGCAATTATTCATACTAGTGGAATTATTTGGCATGTGCTCAGCGAAGAGGTTTTTTAGGCCTGGTGATCAGGTTTTCCTCTTCAAAAACATATCTTAGTGTTTTTGTGTGGTTTGTTTTATTTTTTGCATTTTCATATTGCTTCTTACATGCTTTAGAGTGTTCTTAATTTTGCTTGCAACATGACACTTGGCTAAGCACGTATATTGGACTAAGTTGTTAGTTTAGTATTAAAAGTGATTAAGCCGTAAAACTTTGTATTAAAGGTTCTAAATACTTGCTAGGGATAATATAGCATATTTCACTACTACTAACTCTAGAGAGTAGGGATAGTTGGAGGGAGAGAAATCTCTATTAATTTGCTAGGAAGCTTTGAGAAATTCTGGAGTTTCTAATGTACTCGATGTGTTTTTTAACTGATGGTGGAGTAGGGTATTTATACTAAATGTGAGGGAGCTAAGGATGAGTCGTTGGGCAATGTAAGACTTAAGAAAATTAGGTTTTCCGAAGAAAAAAATGTATGAATCATGCTCTATTTGTTTCAATGGAAAACGTTGTGTATAAATAGTATTTTTTTTTTTTTTTGGATAGATAGACCGAGAACTTATATTAGATAGGGAAAAAAAACAGTGAAGTACAAGCTGTTCATGATGATGAACAACGAAAGAAACAAGAACATAAACCACAAGAACAAGGAAGGAGTCAGGAAACTAGGCTAAGGGAAGACATAAACACAGAGAGAGAAGAACACTCAGTAAATCCCCAACAATGAGACCAATCTAATAAAATGTGTTGGCATAAAGTCTTTAACTCCTCCACCGTCTTCTCTTTATCTTTAAAAGCTCGACGATTTCTCTCCAACCACACGTTCCACATTATGCACCCTAGAACCAAATTCCAAATATCCGAATTATGTTTTCCAAGCCACTGATGCCAACTAGATAGAATACCCGTCAACGAACCCGGTATAACCCAATGAATGCCAAAAGACTGAAGCATGACAGCTCATAGGGAAAGAGCAATAGGACAATGAAGAAGAATGTGGTTAACTGACTCTCCATCACAGCAACACATACAACACCAATTAGCCAAAGGGTGACCCTTAAGCATTAGATTATCCAAAGTGAGGATCTGACCATGTGCAGCAGTCCACAAAAAAATAGCCACCCGCTTAGGAATCTTTGGTTTCCAAACACCCTTCCAAGGAAACAATGAATTCAAGACACCCCGAATCGCATGGTAGAAAGACCGGGTATTAAACTTACTATCCCCTTTTATCTGCCAGCAAAGAGAATCTCTCCTATCACCCCGAGGAATACAAGGTTGGATAAGCTGAAGAAGAGAAAAAGAAGTAGCCAACTCCCAATCTTCAAAAGCTCTATAAAACCTTAAATTCCACACTCTGACAGAACCCCCTTCTGGAACCCACAAAACCTCCGAGATGCAAGCATCCTTAACCACTGAAGCCACCTAGTACGCACCTGAGATAACTCTTCCCAAAAAGAAGGCCGTTGACCATTATCATTAGGGCCATACACTCCTGTACAAGCCCAAACAAAATCATCCACCACACCTCTCAATAAAACACTAATAGAATACTGACCAATAATAACATCCAACTTCTCAAAGACCCTCTTATCCCAAATCAGCAAGACCCCTCCTGAAGACTGCACAGCATCCAACACAGCCCAGTCAATAAAAGGACTACCCCATAAACTTCGGACAAAAGCAACATCGCAAGAAGCTACTTTTGTTTCTTGAAAACAAACAACATCACACTTCCACTCTTTTAGCAGATTCTTACATACCACTCTCTTTCGGGGGTTGTTAAGCCCCCTTACATTCCAAGAAAGTAGTCGTAGAGTCATTTAAGACTGTCAGCACCCCCTTTCCTTCTCCTAGTAGTAGCACTGTCGTAATTTACATAAGAAATAAGCCCCTTGAGCTCCCTGAACCCTCTTGTCCCTGAGTTTACAAGTTTCTTAGACACCTCGGCATCATTCACCTTGAGATAGTCCTGTTCCAAGATGCGAAAAAGAGCCAAACATTGAGCTTCATGTTTCATTATAGGGAAACCCACCATTTTACAGAATTTTTTCATCAACTGAGATACCCAATTTAAGGGTCGCCCAAGCACGGTCTCCTAAGTTCCCTCGATAGAGTCCTGAGCCAGAAGACCAACACTGAGATCATTAGGTTCCCAACGAGACAGAGGATCACAGTCCAAAACCCAATTATCCTTAACTCCACAGTCACAATCACTTTCAGTCCCCCCACTGTTATCTCACGGTAATAACTGAAGACCACAATCAGGCTGAACTTCCCCAACAGAATCCTTAAATCCACTACACCTTCCATCTTCATAGGCTTCTTCTTCCTCAACCCCAGCTTCCAACCCTTTATCTAATACTGAGAGAGGGGAAAATCTATTGTGGGTGAACCATGGTTGCCGACAGAGGTTCGGCGCCCCTGCTTTTAGAAACGGAAGCACATCCCCTGCCAGTTCCGAGCAAAACACCAACTCACCGGTGAACCCAACGTCCCTCCTTCTTGTTCCTTGAGATACCTCGGTGCCGGAGCTCAAGAACCCAGAGGAAACAGCCTTGTCGGAGTCAGGAATGACTAAAAAAGAGCAACCACTAGCCTCCGGTTCTTTTCTGGTCGCCGGACCACCTACCACACTCATCGGCGTCACCCCATCAACCCTCGAGCTCGCATCCCCAAGTCTCACCGTCGGAGGCCTAGCTTGAGACTCACTCACGCCCATGCCAACGAGATCAGAATCCCGCTGCTTATGGACTGGTTTGCCCAAGGCTGGTTTTGACGAGGCCTCCAAACAGGTTTGGGCTTGGCAGTTTTAATTGGGCCGTTTGTAACAATCTTATGCATAGTATTGATATTGGGCTTTTTAGCTTGTACAACTATTGGGCCCACTTCCTTAACCTCAAAACACTTTATAACCCAGCTCCCATCTATCCCACGCTCCAAACGCAGAAACATATCCGAAGACAACTCAGCTTTGACTTCTTTATTTTCAAACCCATTTATTATTGCCAGAATTTTCGTCTCAAGTTGCTCTCTCTATCCCAGAGTACTTCCCTTGCAGGTAACACTGTTATTACAGCTTAAATCTGACGTAAACTTTGCCCCATGATGGTTCCTCTGCCCTAGGATGCTTTCCTCACGGATTTTACGGCTGGAACCTGACAGGCTCTTCACCCTAGGTTGCTCTGGATCTAAGTTTTGAAACAGTATATTTTTGTTCTTACCTTCATCACTTACTCCACCGTTAAAAGTCCGTTTTCCGGCCACCACCGATGCAAAAGATTTTGAGGCATCTCTAAAGGGAAAAACATTGTTTGCTTGCTTGGGAGCTAAAGACTTTGGGTCTAATACCTTTCTCAGGTGTAACCCAAAACCTCTCCAACCACTTCCCATCCTCCTTTCTGGCACCACTATAGAGCCCTTATAACGGCTCTGAGTGAGTTCCGAGATTAGTAAGAAAGCTCCGTGAGAGTTGGAACCTATCTGGAGAATAAAGCATTTGTCCCCCTCACGAAATGATTTTGCAAACTGACCACTAGACTGCCCGGAGATCAGTTCTTCCACATAGAACAGCAGTCTCTTTGCATTACCTTTTCCCATAAAAATTGATCTTAAGGAATCTCTGCCTCTCTCAAAAATACGCAGCTGGTAAAACAAACCACCTTCCTCAACTGAAAACTCAAACGATTTTGATTCAACGAAGAAAAAAACAGAGCCTCCCATTGTAAAAACATGTAATAACACTCAACTTCTAATACTCCAACAGCATGATGAAAGCTAAGTCACAATGATTTTAAGAGAAGAAGAATATTGCAACTTACAACCCTATCAGCATTATCTCTTCACCTTTCCAATATGCCAAGATATGCATTGCTTGCACATTGTGTCATCTTTTCAAGCAACGATCTCACTGGCTTTTCAACAAGTTAAGAACTGTAGAACCTGCAAAATTATTAGTTGAAGCCTATTGTATTACAATGGATAATGCTTGCATAGATCCCATCATAGGCTGACAGTAAAACTACAATCCTTGCATGGAAAGTCTTCCCAGCTGAAACTGGTGCTCAAGCTGTGCCACCATGGCCTGGTAATCCTGATAAGAAATTTTTTAAGAAGCTTTTAATGAAGGAGATTCATTTGTAAACACCATAAATAGAAAAGGACATTTAACTGAAACAGCATGGTGCCCTAAAATGAAATGGAATTGCAAGAACTGGTCAAGTAAATGACAAAGCCAAGGAAGGTGCAAAAATTTGTGTATAAATAGTTTTTCGTATTTTCCAGTGTATGGTAGCATTAGAAAAATTTAGTCAAAAGAAAACTATCTTTGGTTAACATAAAAAGTACGACTTATTTTTAAAGATTATTTTCCACTAAACATTTTTAGAAAACAACTTTATCTTATAACAAGCTAAATAAGGGAAGTTAGGATATTGTTTTTCACCTTTTCTTTTTTTTAGAAATGTTTTTCAACCCATTTAAAGTTGCTACCAAACATAGGAAAATGAGATAATTTTATAAAAAATAATTTTTGGGAAATGACTCCTTTTCTTGAAAACATTATCGTCAAAACAAACAAAGCGTCAAATTCAATTGAAGTGGGGAGCAAGCCTAATCGAAAAGTTAAGAAAATTCAGGGATCTAACCCAAGTGCGGATTGGGCCTAGATCTTCTAGAACTTTTTCCGAATTTATTCCAAAAAAGTCCAATTAATTAATTAATTTTTTAATTAATCAATTTTTGCCTATTATGTCAGGAATTAATAAATGATTTGGCATTGGATTAAATTGGATTTATGCAACATTACCATAAATTAACCCTATCCTTGGCTAATAGGATTATGAGTTTATGACACATCATTTAATTTAAATTGGACTAAAAATAAACCAATTAAAATTAATAGCTCTAAAAATAAACCAATTAAAATTAATAGATCACAATCATGTATGGTTGAGACCTAATTTATGCAAGTTCACCTTATAGTTAAAATTGGTTTCTTTGATATATTTTAATCCAATGGTCCAATCAATGCTCATGAACTACTGTTTGATCGTTATGACCTCAAGACTCATTTCGTGTAATGTATTTAGAGGTCAAACAACTGAAATTACAGTTTTGCCCTAGAGATACGAGATGATGATGATATGCAATACAACGCAACTGAGATTAAATGTGAGTTGTAAAATTGGGTGTTTACATATCTTAAAGCTTAAACATAATATTTATTGTTGTTATGCTCCTATTGAAGCCACATCAACATAACATTTCAATCTACATAGTTTATTTAGGTCCAATTAAATCTACTTCAGACATTCGGTCCACTTGGTCAACTTTAGTAATGCTTTGGAAGAAGATGTTTGTGTAGAAAGATGAGCTCCTTCATTAACAATTATGTCACATTTTCAGTGTAATATTGGTAAGTTATTGATAAAATTATATTTTCTTATGTTATTAAAGTTTTTTTTCCCCCTAATATAAGCAATAGATTTACTTATATCTATTTTTTTTAGGCAATTCAAGATATATAGAGGATGAACCATTTATATAGAGTACTAGAAACAAATTCCAATCACACGTTATATTTTTTACAAAATATATTGCTTTATATAATAATTTAATGAGAAATGTATTATGTTTCTTTGGAAAAAATAAAAAATAAAAAAAAAACTTACAAATTTAAAATACATTCAAATAACAAATGTAGATAATTTAATTTAAAAATCTTTTATATATATGTGTCTGTGTGTGTGTGTGTGTGTGTGTAGTATCAACTATACATTTTTATAAAATAATCACATCATTTTAAGAATGGTTTGACACCAACACTTATAAATTTCATCTACTCTTTTTGTTATTCACTCCAAAAAAATAAATAAATAAATAAACAAACCAACAAACAATAATCCGTTATAACACCTAACTGTAAAAGTATTCGATATTATTACAAAGCTAAAGAAGTTATTAGAGCATCCACATTCATTTATCCCAATTCTATTCTATTTTACCATTCAAAAAGTTACTTTATCAATTATACAATACAATTTTACAATTACCCAACACCCAATCTTTTATTTTACCATACTACACATTAAAATAAGAAAAAATAATAGTATAAAAATATTTCCCAATTCTCTCTCTAATCTCTATATCTCTTACTCTGTCAACCTTCTCAATCACACCACCACCACCGTCCACCTTCTCAGTCACACCACCCACTTCCGCTGAGCAAAATCCATAGCAAAATCCAAAAATTAGAAACCAAAAATCATTCACAAACCAGAAACCATCGTTCTAAATCAAAATCAAAAATCAAAATCAAAACCAGAAACCCACCACCGACCCACGCTGTCGCTGCACCACTGACCCACGCCCACATCAGTCACAACCCCACCACCGCCAGAAACCCACACAACTTGCTGATCTCCACCGGTAAAAACCCAAATCACTCACTGATCTCCGATCCAAATCAAAATCCAAAATCAAAACAAGAAACCCACAACCGACCCACGCCGCTGCTGCACCACCTGACCCACACCCACATCAGTCACAAACCCACCACTGCCAGAAACCCACTCCCACACAAATCACAACCCATGTGACCCAACCGCCACTGGGTAGCTCGATTTTGTTGAAGTTCGAAGGGAGCAAATTCGCCACTGGGAAGCTTGAAGGAAGTTGGGTCATCTACACATGCAAGAATGTCGGTTTGAAAAGGGTCATCGGAGCACCAATTCCTCGTCGGTTGAGTGAATTAGTAAAGGGATCGGAGCACCGATGCCTCATCGGAATCTCTATTAGAGAGAGAGGGTCATCGGCAAGAGAGAAGCATCTAACTTATCGAAGAGAGAGGGGCATCGGAGAGTCTTGGGTCTGAAGAGAGCAGAGAGCAGATGAGAAACAGAGAAGGAGGAGAGAGAAAAGAAGAGAAATAATGAGAGAGGAGAGAGAAATTTTCGGGTTAAAAAAGGAGGAGAGAGTATTAAAAAGTTATATTTTTTATATCCCATTTAGCTACAGTATCATCTTACATTTACAATGGTACTGTAGCTATATGGCAAAAAAATTTTGGCCTATTCCAATTTGCCCTCCTCGTTGCTAAGCAATTTTTGAGCTGGATGCCAAATGTACCTTACATTTGGCATATACCAAGCTCACTGCTAATGCTCTTATCTTTCTATTTACTGTAGGTGTTTTCCGTCTTCAATAGAATGAAATATTAAATATCATTGGAAAATTTTGCCAATAGTTAAATATGTTGTCTTTTCACGTCAAAGTGATATTGATGCTACAAGTGACCTACACCTATGTCAATGGCAAGAAAAGTCTATGAAGCAAAGGCTACAAAATACGGCATTGGGAAGTAATTGATGAGTAGGTGGACGTTGGGGAGGATTGAATAAGCTGTAACTATGGATTTATGAGGGGAAGTGGGCTTTGGGAAGGATTTATGATGCAGTAGAGATCTTGCCGTTGTGAAAGAGGAGAGAGAGAGAGAGATGAGATCAAAGGCGCTGGGGTTTGCAGAAAAGTATTCGGCGTGACTTGTGAAGAGGGTAGAGAGAGAAAAGACGGGCCTGTATGCGTTGCAAAGAGGGAGATTTGTCTAATTCAAGTGAGCCCACTTTTTTAAATATTTACGATTATGCCATTAAGCAACACTTTTTGAGATATATCTTTTAATTAGTAGCAATATATTGAATAAATCTTTATTTATGTAGGTTGAAATTACAAAAATATTGTAATTATTTGGTGAAACTATAATAATATTTTTTTTATATAAATCAGGTTTTATTTTTCATTTACTCTACACTTGAAAGTTATTTTTTATTTTATTCTTTATAAATATATTGTTTGATTAGAAATGTTAGAAGTTCTTAAATACAAAAATTTAATTAGTCAATTTGCATCTCAAAAATAAGAAAAATAAATTTTAAATGAAATATATTATAATATAAAATGTAGGGCCAATGACTCCCAGATATGTATTGAGCCGGCCCAAATGCCCTCACGGGATTGAAAGCCCAACTTAACAGCATGGATGGTCCGAGGACATGAGAAGTCCCACCTGTGAAGTAACGTGACATAAGAAAAATGCCATGCATGAGCAGAACATCTCGAGGCATGATGTTTGAGGATGGCAACGTCCTCAGTCATATGCTGCTGAGGATGAGAAGAGTGATCTGGCAGTACAAAGGCATCAATACTGAAGACCTTGGACATAAAGGCTGAGAAAACAAGGATAGGAGATAAAAATGAGTGACAGAAAAATATCAAGAATAAAGCTGCTACTATCGCATTGAAGGATCTATACGTACCTCTTTGGCCGCATTAATGAGGGAGTGATGCCTGAGTGTTGGAGTTCAGTCTTAGACCTACCACCAAAGACTTTGGTAGAGTAGGGTGATGGAATAAGTATTTAAAAAGAGCATCTGACCTACACGTGGAGGAAGGGAGGAGAAAGAGGCAGGCCCATAAAAGGTGAAGGAAGAAGAAAGAGTGGAGGGGACAGTGAGAAAGAAAAACACACACACACACACAAAGAGAAATTGTAAGGAAAACACCAAAGATTATCCTCGGCATCAATATATAAGAGAGTTTTCATCCGCGTACAAAGATTATGCATGTGTTCTATGATCTAATTTAGCTTTTATGTTATCCAACGTCTCTAGACTTAGATTCGAAACCCACCTCTATAAATTCATTGTTTTGGGCTCTTTGAGCTGGTCCGAAAGTACAACCTAGGTCCAGCACTATTTGTGTCCTTACATAAAATATTAAATAAACATTAATTTAATTAATATATAAATATAAAAAATGCTCAATTTTTAGTTCTCGCCTAAGGCTCAAAAATGTTTATGATCAGCCCCGTTTGGAATCATCAACCAAACAGACTCTTATGTTTCATTTCATACTTTGTCTTGAGTGTACCATTGCTGCTTCTGTTACATACTTGTATATATACTGCGACAGTTACAAAATACGGATAAGGCAAACACCTCGATTCTCAAAATCTTGTCTAGATGGGCAAAATTGACAAGATGGGCGTGACGAGCAAGTGCACGGCGGTCTGCACAGTCATTTAGAGAAACAGTAAGGTAAAAACAAAGAAAAAACATAACCATAACCAAACAAAAGATATAGAGAACTAATGATGTATAGGTATTCACCAAGTTCCCCCTCCCTTGTCGGACAGGGGAGACCATCATGCCAATTCCCAGATTTTATAAGGAAGTCTTTATTTAACTCTTTGTTGGAGTTAGGGAGGCATTGTATTAGTCTGACCTCGGCGTGCCTAGACTTTAGATAATACCCTTGACCCGTTAAATGGTGGAGATTATAAACCCAGTTCACATCGTGATGGGTGAGCCCTAACCCATCTTTTCATTCAGGGCATCTACAGCACCTAAAATCCTGAACATGTTTGGGGCACATTGGGTAGGAGATAACCTAACCGCTCTAAGATAATCCCTAGTGATTGGTCTCATAGGGATTCTCATTCCTCCCTCTATGAAGGCTATCATGGGAATTGCTACCTCACCGGTATCTCTTTCAGTATGCCACCTTCCCTCCTTGCAATATTTAATGGACACTCTCGGTGGGATTCCATACCTAGCCTTAAACTCCTCTTTTTTTTTAGGACTATCTACTAGGGGTGCGAACCTACCCATTTTCTAAGAAGAAAGGGAAAATATTGTGAAAGGGTTAAGAAATTTAGATAGCCGAGGACAAAGAAACTAAGAACAACAAGCAAGAAAGAGTAGCGATAATGAAAGCAAAAAGTTGGAAAAAACTTACTTTAGAGTAATATGGTCACCTTAGCTTAGAACTGGAAGGTGTAAAGACGCCTGTAGATTGCAGGAGTGGCTAAGTTCGTTGTACAAGCTCTGAAATGAACAGAGAACTTTTAAACTGGCAGTATTTATATCACAAAAAGTCCTAAAGCGGGAAATCTCCCGCCTATCTCTCTAAGCTGCGCTCATCCGTTGGATGGACATCGCGCGGTTGACCATGGGGAACATGGAGCCGCCAGCATTTAATGGGAACGTGTTCTGCATAATGAAACGCCAGAAGCAGATTGTCCAGAGTGCATGTGTCGAAATCCTCATTCCTCCCAGAGAGGTAGACATGAGGATCTCGAGAGGCTATTGTAGGGCCAATGAGTCCCAGATATGTATTGGGCCAGCCCAAATGCTCTCGCAGGATTGAAAGCCCAACTTAACAGCATGGATGGTCCGAGGACATGAGAAGTCCCGCTTGTGAAGTAACGTGACATAAGAAAGATGCCATGCATGAGCAGAACATCCCGAGGCATGATGTTTGAGGATGGCAACGTCCTCGGCCATATGTTGCCAAGGACGAGAATAGTGATATGGCTGTTCAAGGGCATCAATACTGAAGACCTTGGACACAAAGGCTGAGAAAACAAGGATAGAAGATAAAAAGGAGTGACAGAAAAATATCAAGGATAAAGCTGCTACCACCGCATTGAAGGCTCTATACCTACCTCTCTGACCGCATTAATGAGGGAGTGACGCCTGAGTATTGGAGTTCAGTCTTAGACCTACCGCCAAAGACTTTGGTAGAGTAAGGTGATGCGACAAGTATCTAAAAAGAACATCTAACTTACACGTGGAGGAAGGGAGGAGAAAGAGGCAGGCCTATAAAAGGTGAAGGAAGAAGAAAGAGTGGAGGGGACAGCGAGAAAAAAAAACACACACACACAAAAGAGAAATTGTAAGGAAAACACCAAGATTGTCCTCGGCATTAATATATAAGAGAGTTTTCATCCATGTACAAAGATTATGCATGTGTTCTATGATCTAATTTAGCTTTTATGTTATCCAACGTCCCTAGACCTAGATTCGAAATCCACTCTTTATAAATTCATTGTTTTGGGCTCTTTGAGTTGGTCTGAAAGTACAACCTAGGTCCAACACTATTTGTGTCCTTACATAAAATATTAAATAAATATTAATTTAATTAATATATAAATATAAAAAATGCTCAATTTTTAGTTCTCGCCTAAGGCTCAAAAATGTTTATGATCGGCCCTATTTGGAATCATCAACCAAACAGGCTCTTATGTTTCATTTCATACTTTGTCTTGAACGTACCATTGCTACTTCTATTACATACCTGTATATATACTGCGACAGTTACAAAATACGGATAAGGCATAAGTTTTAGCTCTAGTGCTTAGAGCTGATACAATACAGACTTGTGTAATCTAGTACACAGAACTAAGCCATGTCCAAAAAATGATTCCAATAATACACAAGAAACATCTTAATTCCTCTTAGAAAATGAGAACAATGCAATCTAGGACCACAAATTTTTTCATGGTCCTACCATTTTCACAAAATGAAGCATGGTTGAAGCTAAGAAATCAAAGTTGTTTGCTTGACTTAGTCTAGTACTAGATTTTTTTTTTTTTTTGGTGGATAAACAATAGTAGATTATCTTTTCATCATAGCTAGGGTATTTTAGACAAGTCCATTTATTTTTTTGTTGTATGAACCCAATTCACTCTGACAGTCATCATAGTATTTGTTCATCCTCACCTTCTTGTTTTTTTACTAATCCTGCTACCAATTTCTTCTATTGCACAAAATAATGGTAATGTTACTGTTGGCAACTCTCTCATAACCACGAACAACACCACTTCATGGCTATCACCTTCTGGTGATTTTGCCTTCGGATTTCGTCCTCTCAACCAGAAAGATCTCTTCCTTCTTTCTATTTGGTTTGACAAAATACCATATAAAACATTAGTTTGGTATGCTAGAGTAGATAACCCTGTACCAAGGGGATCAAAAGTGAAGCTAGATGCTGACAATGGGCTAGTCCTTACTGGTCTTCAGGGGGATAAGTTATGTACAACTAATTCAATTGTTGGTACTGTAGCCTATGGCGTTATGAGTATAAAGAAATCTAGAACCCTCTCTCTAAATAGAATGAATGATATTATTGATTGAAGATGAGAGTACAATACAATGAATCTAGACACTATGCTACCTATATATATACAATCTGTGGAAGCAAGAAAAATAACTAACTCCGTGAAGGAGGGAAAATTAGTTACAGAGTAATCCTAACATCAAGTTGCGTGTACCAATAATAACAACTGCTTACATCATGCTCTACCTATGTGGCAAGGCCCCTTCGCACATGTGAATAAAATGCTCATGATAAGGGACCGATTCTATTACTTCTAATAGCTCTGAACTGATCCAATCTCTTTGAGTTTCAATACCTTGAGTGCTGCCCTGTTCTCCATCTCTGTTTTTATACCTACTAATAGCTTGAGTGCTTTCCTCCTTGCTTTTAACACTCCCCCTTAAGAGCAAAGCTCTTGCTACTTGATTTAAAGATGGATACTCAGTATATTGAATGTTTTGTGCAAAAATATTAATAAGTCCCAACCTTTTTAGCAACCTTCGAAAATTATCCACACCTAAAGCTTTGGTAAAGATATCTGCCAATTGATTCCTGGAGCTGACATGGAAAGTCTTGATAGTTCCATCTAAAACTCTATTCCTCACAATGTGGCAATCTGCCTCAATGTGCTTGGACTTTTCATGAAAGACCGGATTAGTAGCAATATGCAAAGCAGCCTGGTTGTCACAGTACATTAAGGTAGGCTTGTCATGTACAACATGAAGATCCCTTAACAGGTACAACAACCAAAGAACTTCACAGGTAGTTGAAGCCATTGACCTATACTCTGCCTCTATTGAAGATCTTGATACCACAGCCCGCTTTTTAGACTTCCAAGAGATCAATGCATTGCCAAGAAAGACACAATAACCAGTTAATGATTTTCTGGTATCAGGGTAGCCTACCCAATCTGCATCACAGTAAGTTTTAAGCTGCAAGTCTGACTCTACAGGAAAGAAGACCCCTTGTCCTGGTGTGCCTTTGAGGTATTGCAAGATAGTTGTAGCTGCCTTCATATGGGGAACTCTTGGTTATGATAAAAACTGACTAAGTCTACAGAATAGGTAATATCAGGTCTGCTAAGTGTAAGATACATCAGCTTCCCTATCAACCTTCTAAACTAACCTGGGTCCTTAAGTAGCTCACCATCACCTTTGGACAATTTTAATTGTTGTTCCATAGGTGTTTTAGCAGGTTTACACCCACTCATTCCAGCTTCTTGGAGTATTTCAAGAGCATACTTTCTTTGATTCAGACTTATGCCCTTATCACTCCTTGCAATTTCTAGACCCAAGAAGTATTTGAGAGAACCTAGGTCCTTAATTCCAAACTTCTTTTTTAGAACTGACTTGACTAAGGCAAAGCAGCTTGGATCATTACCTGTAAGAACCATATTATCCACATATACCAGTAATGCTGTGAACAAATCACCTTTAGAATGAATAAACAAGGAATGGTTTGCCTTAAATTGAATGAAACCAAGCTGTAAGATGGTGGTAGACAACTTTGCATTCCATTGCCTTGATGCTTGCTTCAATCCATAAAGAGATTTCACAAGCTTACAAACCAAAAGAGCAAAAGAATGTGATGAAGAACACTCCCCCTTACTGTGAAAACCAGGGGGCAAACTCATATAGACATCCTCAGCTAAGTCTCCATGTAAAAAAGTAATGTTAATGTCAAGTTGATGAAGAGGCCAAGTTTTGGCTGAAGCAAGGGCAAGAAGAACTCTGACAAAAACAGTCTTTGCAACTGGAGAAAAAGTCTCCAGAAAATCTAAGCCTTCCCTTTGAGTATAGCCTTTGGCCACAAGCCTAGCCTTATACCTTTCAACACTATCATTCGAATTGAACTTCACCCTATACACCCATTTACAACCAATGAGAGTCTTCCTAGGCGGTAGAGGAGTAATAATCTAAGTCCCAGTCTTCTCTAAAGCCTGGATTTTCTTATCCATTGCCTCTTTCCAAACAGGAATTTGAACTGCTTGAGAGAAAGAAGCAGATTCTAGATGACATGCACTAACAGACATGAGGTAAGACTGATAAGAAGGAGTAAGTCTTAAATAGTTGAGAAAATCAGCCATGTCATAAGGAGAACCTGGATCAGCAACTATTGTAGCTATATTGCAAGCATAATCTTGCAGGTAGGCAAGTGTTTTATGGACCCCGGTGGACTTTCTAGTGGTTGAAGGTATAGGAATAGGCATAGAAACAGTAGGTGAAATAGGAAAAAATGTCTAAAAGAGGTGGAGCAGATAGAGAATTGTTAGGAATAATGGAAGTAAAGTTGTCAACATCAATGGCAGATGGATGCAATGCAAATGCAATGGTTGAAGTATGAGAAGGAAGAGGAACTTCTAAAATGCTAAAAGAGTAACAAAGGATTCTAAGATGTTGTTTGTGGGAGAATGAGAAACAACATCAGAATGAACAACAAAAGGATCATGAAAATCTGTAGTACCTTGAACATAAGGAAAATGATTCTCATGAAAAACAACATTTCTAGAAATAAATATAGTTTTGGTAGACAAATCCAAAACCCTATAGCCTTTAACCCCAAAAGGATAGCCCCAAAAAAATGCATTTTTTAGCCCTTGGATCAAACTTGGTCCTATTGTGAGAAAGCGTGGAGGCATAACAAAGACATTCAAAAATCCTTAAATGGGAATAAGTGGGGGGATGACCAAATAACACTTCATAAGGAGTTTTTTTATTCAAAACAGAAGAAGGAACTCTGTTTATCAAGTAAACAGCAGTGAGAATGCAATAACCCCAAAGATGTAAAGGTAAATTGGATTGGAATTTAAGAGCTCTTGCAACATTTAAGATGTGTTGATGTTTTCTCTCCACAACACCATTTTGTTGTGGAGTTTCAACACAACTTAATTGATGTAAGATGCCACTTTTAGCAAAAGAATCTTTGACAAGGAACTCAGTACCATTGTCTGATCTAATGCATTTTACTTTTCTTGTTAATTGTATTTCAATCATTGTGCAAAATTGGTCTAGATAAGATGCAGTTTGGGATTTGTGCTTCAACAGATACACCCATGTACATCTTGAACAATCATCTACAATGGTTAGAAAAAATCTACAATCATGTATGGTAGGGACAGAGAAAGGTCCCCATATATCACAATGAAGTAAATCAAAACATTCATTGGAAACAGTTGTACTGATATTGAAGGGTATCTTTTTTTGTTTAGCAAGTGGACAAATGTCACAATGAAAGTTGCATTAGACTTGACACAATGTACATTGTCCTTATTCAACAAAGCTAGTTTGGCATTTGATATGTGCCCTAACCTAGCATGCCATATGGTGGCAAAACCTTATTTACAGAAACAGATAAGGAAACACAATTTGAAGTTGGTGTTAATTCTCCCTTTGACAGCAAATAGAGACCATTGATCTCCTTACCTAGACCAATCGTGCTCCAATGAGCTAGGTCCTAGATAAAACATAGATTGCAAAAAAATATAAGGCAACAAAGAATAGTTTTTGCCACTTGACTGACAGAAATCAGATTAAAGTTGAAGGAACACAAAGCACATTAGAGAGAACAAGATTTTCTGAGAGTTTAACAGTTCCTATGTGAGTCACTAAGGCAGATTCACCATTTGGAAGATTCACAAATGTGTTTAGAGTGTCAGTGATAGAAGTAAAAACAACAATGGAGTGCACCATGTGGTATGTAGCTCTTGTATCTATAATCCAATCAGAATTCCTAAAGGCATTTCTATTGATAATTTTAGCAAAAAATATAGTGTGACAGATTAGGACTAAAAGGAAAATTAGAAGAAACACCTGACATGAGATCAGAACAAGGATTGGCTGAGGAATTGACTTGTGATTGCGAAGAGAACACATCAAAAGTACCACCAGAATGTCCTTCTACACCAGCTACACTGGAAGAAGCTCTCACATTAGCTGCATGGTGTGATCCATCACATCCAGAACCAAATCCTGAACCAGAATTGAGAAAAGCCAATAATTGTTCACATTGTGCCTTAGAAATATGACATAAATTGCTTGCTGATGCAAAAGTCTCAGCTCCATTGCTCAAATGTGAAGAAACCTGATTTGCACTAGCACTATTCTTCCTTTTTGGCTTGTATCCTGGAGTGTAACCATGAAGTTCATAACACTTCTCAATGGTATACCCAGACATGTTACAGTGAGTGCAAAATGGCCTTTCTTTCTTCCCATTTCCTCTGTTCCAAGAAGAACTTCCTGGATTGTTCTTTGAATTAGCAAGCATTGCTACTACATCTCCCTGTGATGAGCTTGATCCTTCATGACCAACGTTCTTGTGTGATTCTTCTTGAAGAACCAGAGAATAAACCTTGCTCATAGTAGGAAATGGATCATATGTGAGAATCTGACTTCGAAGTGTTTCATAGTTCTCATTGAGCCCCAGTAAAAACCTCATCACATAAGCCTTGTTGTGTGAAGCACTAAGCAACTTCATAGCACCACAAGAACACTCTGGAAGTGGCTCAAAATTGAGCAATTGATCCCAAAGTCTCATAAATTTGGTGTAATATTATGAAACTGACATCTGATTTTGACAGATATGTGAAATCTGCTTCTGTAAATTGTAGATGTTAGGACCATTCCCTTTGAAAATAAGTTCTGCTATTCAATCCACATCTCCCTCGCAGTCTCACAGTACATGATGCTGCTTGATACATCCACATACATCGAATTGATCATCCAAGATAATACCATAGTATTGCAGCTCTCCCAATCTTCATACAGAGGTGAATCCATATCTGGTTTTGTGATTTTTCCATTGACAAAACAATTTTCTTCTTCACAATGAGAGCAAGAATCATCGCTCTAGACCATGATTGATAATTCCTCATTCCAAGCAACAGTTGCGTGACTAAGATATTGCCTGGATTTTCACTCGAGCTAAGAAAATAGGGATTGGGAGGATCATTGTTATAATTCAAAACAGACTGTGATGGTTAAGGATCAGAAGGGTTGTTGGATTCAGAGTATGCCATTGTTGTGCTTTACCAGAGCTCTGATACCATATAAAGAAATCTAGAGCCCTCTCTCTAAATAGAATGAATGATATTATTGATTGAAGATGAAAGTACAATACAATGAATCTAGACACTATGCTACCTATATATATACAATCTGTGGAAGCAAGAAAAATAACTAACTCCGTGAAGGAGGGAAAATTAGTTACAAAGTAATCCCAATCATCAAGTTGCGTGTACCAATAATAACTACTGCTTACATCATGCTTCTACCCACGTGGCAAGGCCCTTTCACACATGTGAATAAAGTGCTCATGATAAGGGACCGATTCTATTACTTCTAATAGCTCTGAACTGATCCAAGCTCTTTGAGTTTCAATACCTTGAGTGCTGCCCTGTTCTCGATCTCTGTTTTTATATCTACTAATAGCTTGAGTGCTTTCCTCCTTGCTTTTAAAAATGAGCAATACACGCAACTTTGTACTTCAAGATAGCAGCTTTAATAACTTATGGGAGAGCTTCAAAAGTCCCACCGATACATTGTTGCCTTCACAAATTGTGGAAAGATCAGCAGTGGTGGTGCTTTATTCTCGACAATCAGAGACCAACTTTTCCAATGGAAGGTTCTGCTAAAGTTGCAGGATGATGGGGATCTTGTGCTCAATACCATAAACTTGCCCCCGGATAATACTAATGACCCTTATTATAATAGTGGAACTGTTGCTAGTGCTGGTGATCCTGGTACCTCAGGTACTGCTGGTAAACAACTGGTGTTCAACAATTCAGGTTACATTTACATTCTGAGAGAGAACAACCAAAGGTTTCCTCTAAGCCAGGTAAAGCTAAAGTCAACTGCTGATTTCTATTTCAGAGCCACTCTCAACTTTGATGGAGTTTTCACCCAATATTCTCACCCAAGGTCTTCCAATGCCAATGAAAGCTGGACTTCGCTCTGGTCTATACCAGATAATATTTGTCGTGCTACTGTTTCAAACTCAGGCAGTGGCACTTGTGGATATAACAGTATCTGCACCCTTAAATCAGATCGAAGGCCGAAGTGTGATTGCCCCATGGGTTACTCCTTACTTGATCCAAATGACCAGTATGGCAGCTGCCAGCCAGACTTCATACAAGGCTGTCAAGAAGACAAGCTAGGTCTTGGAAAAGATCTGTATTCTTTTGAAGTGCTAATCAATACAGATTGGCCAAACGCAGACTGCGCGTTCCTCATGCCTTATACTGAAGATCAATGCAAACAGTCTTGCATGGAAGATTGTATGTGCGCTGTTACCATTTTCAGAGCAGGTGATAGTTGTTGGAAGAAGAAGCTACCTCTCTCTAATGGTAGAGTGGACACCGGCCTTAATGGTGGGAAGGCTTTTATCAAAATCAGAAACAGTACTTGCATCCCACCTCAGCAGGGTCCTCACTTTCCATTTAATCCAGAATCAAGGAAGAAGAATCAGGACAATTTGATCCTCGTGGGGTCAGTGCTTCTCGGTGGCTCTTTGTTTGTTAATATTATATTAATTATTACAATTTGTGTAGGTGTTTTCTTCATTTACCATAAGAAGCTCAAAAGACCTATGACTATGAGCTATGTTAATTCTGTGGAGACAAATATGCGATGTTTTACTTACCAAGAACTTGTAGAAGCTACAGACGGGTTCAAGGAAGAATTGGGAAAGGGATCTTTTGGTGTTGTTTACAAAGGAGCAATAAAAATGGGTTCTAGTGTTCCTGTGGCGGTCAAGAAGTTACATAGTTTGTTTCAAGATAATGAGAGAGAGTTCAAGACTGAGGTGAATGTGATTGGTCAAACACATCACAAAAATCTGGTTCGTTTGTTTGGATTTTGTGACGAGGGGCAACATCGATTACTGGTATATGAGTTCTTGAGCAATGGCACTTTGGCAAATTTTCTTTTTGGAGACTTGAGACTCAGTTGGAAGCAAAGAATCAGTATTGCTGTTGGGATTGCAAGAGGAATCTTGTACTTACATGACGAGTGCAGTACCCAGATTATTCATTGTGATATAAAGCCTCAGAACATACTTCTTGACGACTACTACACTGCTCGAATAGCTGACTTTGGATTGGCAAAGCTTTTGATGATGGACCAAAGCCATACTCGTACTGCCATCAGAGGAACAAAAGGGTATGTTGCACCCGAATGGTTTAGGAATATGCCAATCACTACCAAAGTAGATGTTTATAGCTTTGGTGTCATGCTACTAGAGATAATTTGCTGCCGAAGAAGCGTAGATGTGGAGACAATTGAGGAAGAAAAGGCAATTTTGACTGATTGGGCTTATGACTGCTATAGGGAAGGAGTATTAGATGCTCTGGTTGAACATGATGTGGAGGTCTTGAATGACAGAGAGAAGCTGGAGAAGTATGTCATGGTTGCCATTTGGTGCATTCAAGAAGATCCATCTCTCAGACCTACCATGAGGAGGGTAACACAAATGCTTGAGGGTGTTGTTGAAGTGCTTGTTCCACCTTGCCCGTGTCCTTTTGTAGGACAGTAATTATGTCTTAGTATTTACTTTCTTTTGCAATATGCCATCTTGTATCTTTTGTTTGTAGCTAAGTTTGTTTTTGGTCTGTTGCCATAATGATCTTTGATATGTTTCCAAGTTGGTTCATGTGCTCCAAGTTGTTTATCTGCAGAAGATATTAGATATGTTTCCATAGTTTTTCAGATATGAAGAAGTTTATTAATGAATAAAGTGCCACTAATTCCAATGGAAAGTTTGTTTTCACCTACAAATAAGAGGTTTGATAAACTGTGTTCTGTTTTTTGTTTCTATGAGTTTGTTGTTTCTTGTCCCGCGTGGTTGTGATTTTCTTTTCCGCTGTATTCTTTCTATTTCTTTTATGTTTTTGTGCTTATAGGAAGTTATTAGCTTATCAAACCCCAGAAGAAAAAGATGAAAGAGGGAAGAAAAAGAAAAAGAAAAAGAAAATAAAACAAAAAGCTTGCTATGAAATTGAGACAGATTAATGCTTGTTTATTTCAAAGTAAAATATTTTCATTACTTTAAGATGTTTGTTTTGTTGTAAAATATTGGTCAACAACTTAAAAATTCAAGGAAAACAAAGGCCAAAAGACGTAAAATGTTTTTTTTTTTTTTAATAGCAATCGTAAACATTTTACAAAATCTGAAGCACATTTTACCAAATACAAATAGCCAATTGGTTATGAGGGTGGAGATACCTGAAGAACATATTAGATTTTGATAATTAGGCCAAAACTATTGCATCTTAAATCATTTTGTGGTTAGTAACTTGATGCAAGTGAGCTAAACTATAGCTACAAAGCAAACTTTTTTACTTTCAGTGTCTTGATGGACAAGCCTAAATAGTAAAAAATCAGCGTATGCCCATATTATCTAGTTTTTGAATCTGATATATCATCTGAGCTATACAAGTAATGATCTTTGTTATATTGGTTCATGTGCTCCAAGTTTTATCCAAAGTCAATTATCTATTCTTTTGCAATAAAAAAAAAAAAATCAGCGATATATTAAGTGGATATGATTCATCTGAGCTATACAAGTAATGATCTTTGTTATATTGGTTCATGTGCTCCAAGTTGTTTATCTGTAGAAGATACTAGATATTTTTCCATAGTTTTTCACATATGAGGAAGTTTATTAATTAATAAAGTGCCACTAATTCCCATCGAAAGTTTGTTTTCAACTACAAATAAGAGGTTTGATCAACTGTGTTCGGTTTTTTGTTTCTTGTTTCTTGTCCCGCGTGGTTGTGATTTTGCTTTCCGTTGTATTCTTTCTATTTCTTTTGTGTTTGTGCTTATAGGAAGTCATAGCTTATCAAACACCAGAAGAAAATGATGTTAAAGAGTGAAGGAAAAATAAAAACAATAGGCTTTCGATGATGCTGGGACAGATTAATGATGGTTCGTTTCAATGTAAAATATTTTTATTAATTTTAGGTATTTGTTTTGTTGTAAAATATTGGTCAAACATAAAACGTTTTTGTTCAACTTAAAATTAAAAACTCAAGGAAAACAACAAAATCTGAAGCAATTTTACAAAATAGCCTATTGGTTATGAGGGTAGAGATACCCGAAGAACTTATTAGATTTTGATAATTATGCCAAATCAATTGCATCTTAAATCATTTTGTGGTCAGTAACTTGATGCAAGTGAGCTAAGCTATAGCTACAAAGCAAACTTTTTTAGTTTCAGTACGTCCAATTAATTATCTATTCTTTTGCAATAAAGAAAAAATGGAGGTATATTAAGTCGATCTGAACTATATATAAGTAATTATGGAGAACTCAGTTGACAATAGTTGTTAATTCTATGGGTATATGTATATGAGTATATCAACATAAAATAACTTGTGCAAATGCTGCATGGGTCTATAATTTTTTTTTTTCTTTTTCACTTTCAACTGTTTGTACACTCTCTCTCCCAGAAGTTCAAAATTCCAACAGAAACGGATAGCTTACCCGAGGTGATAAATAAAGGTACCCTCTTGTGATTTATAATTTCTTTCGTATCTAAGTTAAGCTTCCTGTGTTTAAAGTCATGTAGTTGCGATGCAAACCACACCAACATGCAAACTACAAATTCATAATTAATGTGAAATGCAAATTCAATTTGATGTAAAAGTACATGCAAACAGAAAACTTCAATTATTGTATCCAATTAATGACCAAGCATGCCACTTCGCTTACCATTGTAAAACAATTTTGTTTTCTCTCCGCGCCACTGATTTATCATTTGAGGGATTGAGCTCACGTTGTACGATGCAATAGTTATTAATGGCTGATATTGGGAGAGTTGAGAAAAAAAAAAATTCAATCTTAACCATTGAATAAAGAAAATGAGAGAGTAGAAAATTTAAAACTAAAAAGAATAGGTAGTAAAAATAATTTGTGAGTGGGAAGGAGGTAATTACACCTAATCCGAATCCTCATTTGAGTATACATCACCAACCAATTGCAAACATAAAGTGATTGGAATTCTCTTTAACCAAAACACACACACACACACACACACACCAATTGTGAGCATATACAAACATATACATTCATACATATATATATATATATATATATATACACCAATTATAAATTCTTTGTTCCACTTTTTTGTTTTCTACTTAATGTTCTACCAATTATAATTTGTTATGTATTCATTTAATTGATGGAGCTGTAGAATATAAAGTGGAATACAAAAAATAGGACAAGAGGATTTGTATGGGCAAACCACTGGCATAATTCTTTTACTCACCAATAATAACTTGTCACCTAAGATTTGTTATGGAAATATTATAGATGTAGCATTACTCTTTTATAAAGTAAGAAAAAGACATACACATCGAGTTGTTATTAGTAGAGTATAAAGTAAAATACAAAAAATGATAGAGAAGATTTCAATGGCTATTTGAGAAAAACTACCACTTGTGCCTTTGCTTCTAATTAACCTCAAGTTTGAAATCTTTTCACCACTTTTTTTCACTACTTACAATTCACCACATAATGAGTTGTGATAAAATTTGTATAAGTTTTTTATGTTCCTAACATTTCCTGGCATTGCCTTATCAAATTTTTTTATCGAGAAGCATAAAACGTAGCTACAGGGTGAGCTTTGAACTAGGTTTATGAAAAATGCAGCTCCACCCTCGACATATAGCTGCGTTTGAAAAACGCGGCTATAGACCTCCCCTGAAGCGGCGTTTTGTACTGTTGACACTGCGTTTAAGGGTCCGTTTGGATAGAGTTTATTTTTGCTGAACTAAAAACTGAAATTGAAAATACTGTAGTAAAATAATTTTTTAATGTGTAAATAGTACTGCGAGACCCATTTTTAATAAAAAAATTGCTAAAATACTACTATGTGAATAGTGCGTGCACAGTGTACGCACTGTGCATGCGCCTGTCCCCGCAGCAGAACCGAAAAAAAAAAAAAAAAAAAAAAAAAAGGTGAAAACGTGAACGTAAACAGAAAAAGCAGAAACTGGATCCAAACAGGTATTAAGTGGATAGGACTTAAGCCGCGTTTTGAAAAAATGCAGCTCTCCACCCCATTTTTGCAATTTTTTTTTCTTCAATATCTTTGGAGTTGCATTTAAAAAACGCAGCTTAACATATATTTAGTGTGTGTTTGGGAGGGGCTGAAATGCCCACGTCTGCGTTTCAGCCCCTCCCACGTTTTTTTTTTTTTTTTTTTTTCACTTAAGTGAGACACGCGCGTACTGTTCCAATGAACAGTGATTTTAGGCCAATGAACAGTAACTTTATGTGTGAACAGTGTTTTTTACCCATTAAAAAATTATTTTACTACAGTATTTTTCAGTTTTCAGTTTTCAGTTTTCAGTTTCAGCTGCATCCAAACGGACCCTTAGAGCTGCGTTTAATTAATTAAACGCGGCTTAATATACGCAGCTCAATAGACAGCTTAAAAAAAAAAAAAAACCCTAAACTACTCTCTAATGTCTATCACGTACTCTCACCTTCTCTCTCACTCTTTCCTTTGACTCCCAAACCCTCACCTTTAACCCTCACTTGGCTGCTGCTCTCCCTGTTCCTCTTCACCTCGTCATTCCAGAAGAGCATGGCTAGCAGTTTTGGTCCCGCTATATATGACCGATATCCTAGCAATGAGTATCTTTAGCCTTTCAACTTTTCTTGCTTTCAACTTTTAACTTTCTTTTTCTTGTTATTAAGAAAGTTGTCTCCTTTTTCATGTTTTAGAATTCTTTGAATTGGAATTGAGGTGGATTTTCAATTGTGAGGTGATCTTGACTTTATTTGATTAGAAATTTAGTGGGTTTCTTTATTGGTTACCGGTTTTTTTGTTCCACTAGATTTGTAAGTGAAACTTTATTGGGATTATTGATTATATATGTGTATATGTGTGCTGTGCGTCTGTTTGGGGTGGGTTTAAGCTTGCAAGACTTGATATAGGATTATGTTAATCAGATAGATTAGCTATTTTGTTTTTATGGTTTTTTCTTAGAATTTTGATCTTACATTTGTTTTATAAGAAGGTATTTGTTTATTAGGCTTGAAATTTGAGATGGTGGGGTTGATCTGGGTTTGTGACAGTTTGTGGTGTGGGTTGATTTAGGTTGTGTGGTGGTCTTTGATGTGGTTTGGTGGTGTGGGTGTGGGGTTTTGATTTGTGTGGGAGTGGGTTTTTGGTTGGTGGGTTGCGGCGGGTCTGGGTCGTGGTGGGTTGTGGTGGCATGGGGGTTTTGGTTGTGGAGGTGCAGTGATTGTGGGTTTTGGAATAGGTTTGATTTTGGGTGGGTTCTAATGGTGTTGCCGTGGTGTGGGGTGGTTGCGAGATCGGAGTAGGTCTGGTGGTTGCTGCGATTCTGGTTGTGAGATCGGTGCTGGGTTTTGGTGGCTATGTCTGGTGGTTCTCTTTATACTATAATCTTTAAAGTATTTTTGTTATGGGATTTGTTAAAGATTGGTTTTTTTAACCATTGTGTTCTTTGTAGAATTGAAGTGATCTCTACTAATTATGGTCTCAAGCTCATAGTGGGATTCTTTTTATATTCTAGGGAGCAACAAAAGAAGTTGCCCGCCTCCATAATACTATTTTTGCAGTTTGCTTTCTGTGGAAACAGCTGATTGCCCGGGGTTATTGGTGGATCTTGTAAAGATCATAACTGACATCAATATTGTCGTTCAATCAGGAGAATTTGACACTGAGGTGGTTATTTCTCATTCATTTCTGCAAGTTCAATTTTTTTTTTTTAATTGGACATTGAGTGACATTATTTTTATTTGTATGTTTTGCTTCTTGGACCTAGGGGCTGTTGGCCAAGGCAAAGTTTCATGTTAGTTACAGGGATAAACCCATTAGCAAGCCACTCTAGTTGGTAAGCTAGCACTCTGTTAACAATAAAGCTTTAGAATTGTGTTTTCTAATATCAAGTGAATTTTAAATACCTTCCTAACATCCATGTCACTAGTGTCACTTGAAAAAACATTTCTGATTTGTCTCAGGTCCACTACCTATGTTTTTTAATTTTCTTAATGAATATGAGAAACATGATTGTAAACTTTTTGATCAAACATTCTATGAGATTTTGTAGGTTCTTGCTAATAGCTTGCGATACTTTTTGAGGCATCCATTTTATAGTGGATATATGGATTTTTTATGTTTATGTGACTGTCTTTTTCAATATCTATTAATTTTTTTGAGTATATTGCATTTATAAAAAAAAAAAAATAAAAAATAAAAAGAGTATCTTGCAACTGCTACTGTCAGTTTTTTTTTTTTTTTTTTTTTCCTTGATTGCATTTTTTATTTGAATTTTATGATGGTAAAGCTTTAAAAAAATATATGTGCAGGTGCAGCTGTAGAAAACTGGCCGATGAAAAGGGCATCATTGTACGATTTGTCATAGGAGGAAGGTCTCTATTTTGTTAACTCAACACTAATTGAAAGAATTTTCTATTTTTTAATTTAGTTAAATTTATATATCTTGCAGTGCAAATCATGGAGATAGTTTGGACAGAGAAATTGACAATGAAAATAGGCACACCAATGATTTCATCATTCTTGTACGTTAAACCATTTACTAAATTTAAGTCAATGATAAATAGTTGGTGTTTTAGAGCTTTAACAATTCTTTCACATAAAGATATCTAACCCTTAAAGGTTCAATAGATCTGAAATGTAGTTTTATTATTTTCAGTTTTCTAATAGAGTTGAATCACTTGTTAATAGCTGAAGTTGGCAGTTGGCTGATTTGTTCATAGGAAATAGGAATACAAACTAGGAGTAGTTATTAATAGTCCAATTCTTTTGTCTTCTGTCCTACAGGATGGTCAAGTGGAGGCACCTGAGGAGTCTCCAAAAAAGATGAAATCAATTTTTATTCATGCAATAGAGAATTGGGATGCTGTGTTTTATGCTAAGGTCAACGATGATGTCTATGTTAACATAGGCGTGTCCTTAATCTTTCTGGTGATTGACAACATAGCGTGTCCTTGTAACCTTCAATTTTTCTAGTTTGCAAGAGAGAGAATCTTGTAGGCTATGCAAGAACACATGTTCACATGAAATGTTAAAGGAAACTAGTTTATCCTCCTCCCTCCTTGACATTTTCCCTTGTTTACCCCATTAAGAATTTTCATAGAAATTTGTTAGTTTTATTTCAATCCTTTTACATACTAGCTGATGTTTGAACACCAAATACATCATTATCACAGTATAAAGCTCAATTTTGACATGAATTAAAAGAAATTTACTAAGCATAAAAAAAATAATAAAAAAAAAGTAGCAATTACAGCCTTCATCAATTAAGAGAACTTGAAGCCTATAGTCCTAAACAGATTATTATAGTCTATGCTGATTGTAATTTTAGCCTACAGCCTATAGTCTATGCTGATTATTATGGCCTACAGCCTTCATCAATGAACAAATATTTTCTCCCTCTTTTATGGTAATTTTAATTACAATATAGACCCACCTGGCATTATTGAGTTGACATCTTTTTTTGGTTCTCCAGATCTACTCTTCGTACATATGCCCATGATGATATAAGCTCTGGATCATGGTTTATTGGGCTTGATGTGAAGCACGTTAATGAAGCAAAGTTTTGCTGCTCCTCCTGGTCCTCACGTCTCTCTCTCTCTCTCTCTCTCTCTCTCTCTCTCTCTCTCTCAAATGCACACAATAATTTTTGCCCCAAATAAAGGGAAACAATTGAGAGCAACTTAGCAAAAAAGCACGTGGCATTGCAATTGAGGTGATTACTTGTATTGCTGAGTGAGCATTTGGGAAAGGATCTTTGTTTTTATGCTATGATTCCTATCTCATCTGGTGGGTTCTCTCTTAAAGGACTTTCATGTAAAATATAAGGGTTTAAAAACTTTTATGATAAAATATTATGAGGTCAATCAAAAGTCAAAATATTTTTTTTATATTGTTTTATAGAAACGATAAAATTACAACTTATGAGGTTTACTTCGTTAGGTGAAGGCACCAATTAGGTTTCAATGTAGGCGAGGTCGCAAATATTTTATTCAAAGACGAGATACTTTATTAAGTTGAACTAATTAAAACTCATTTGTTTTTTCTTATTTAGTATTATATATACATTAAAGATAGCCCTTAGGATGGGTTAGTTCCTTTATTTCATGTGACATTGGTTTGTGCGTGCACATGCTTCCACGTTCCAATGATAGACAACTCAGTGGCATTTTGCCATGGCAGGCTAACTTTGAGAACTTTTAGCATAAACATTATATTAAAAACAAAATCTTTGCACATGGTTATGATTGCTTGAAATTCACTATAGGTAGAGCACCTGAAATTGGCATTGAGTATAGGCACATACCCAGCTATATTTTTGGGTATCATTAGAAATCTGAAATTGGCATTGAGTATAGGCACATACCCAGGTATATTTTTGGGTATCATTTTTGGTTCTGATTTGATGTGTACAGGCACATACACAGGTATACTTTATAGCATAGAGACTGAACATCTTTTCATGCCTTATAACTCATAGCTCAAATTTCTTTAACAAAGTAACTTATTTTCCAATCACTTTGTTTTGATTTTGCTTAATTGCAAAGAACAACTCCCCTCTCCTCAACCTCCAACATGGGTTTCTTTGATGATTTGTGTCCTGTTTGATCCTTTGTCATTTGTGAAGTTGCTCCATGTGTGTTTCCAAATGACGCTGATTAAGTTTCACAGGCATCTCTAAAGTTTGATCTTGAGGTTTTGTAATTTTTTTATAATTGAGAATGTGGATTTAATTATAATGTTTTCATTAAGTTATTCACATAGCTGCGTTTGAAAGCCAAGTTATTTTTGTGTATTTAAGCCGCTAACACAATAACACTTATTACTAGGGGGAAAAATGCATATGAGGTATAGCTTTAAGTTTTATCATGATTAGTTTTAAGAAAAATAACGTAAAAAGTATTAAATTGTTGAGTAGAATGGATGGAAGATGTGTGTGAATGTGTTTGTTTATTAGTAGAAAAGTAAGTCATTGGCTTATAGTGGTTAGTAAATGAGATGGAATGGCTCATATCGGAATACGGTATTAGAGCTATCAGAGCAGGCTTATGGCACTAACGATTTCCTGGGATCCTTAGGATCTGTCTAATAATGACATTTGCAACTTATCCAAGGAATTACAGGTCTTTGTTTTGGGCAGGTTGCAGGAATGTGCTTAAGGTAATAAAAAAAAAAAAAAAAAAACCTATAGCGGCGTTTTTATAAACGCGGCTACAGTCCCCTTATAGCTGCGTTTTTAATATCCTGTAGCTGCATTTGTACACCCCCGCTGCGGGACCTATAGCCATGTTTTTTACAAAACACGGCTATAGACCCGGTTGGGGCTGCATTTATAAAAGACAGTAATAAGTTGGACCTATAGCCGCGTTTTTAGAAACGCGGCTATACCGTATTAAACATAGCCCAAACCGGGTCTATAGCTGCATTTTCTTCAAAACGCAGCTATAGGTCCCATATCTATGCTTGTGAAAAAATGCAGCTTTAAGGGCTAAAAAATGCAGCTATAGGGCGAGTTGTAGCCGCGTTTTTAAAAACGCAGCTACAAGTCCTGCAGGGGGCTATTGTCGCAAAGGATAGGCCGCATTTGAAAACGCAGCTATAGCCTATAGCTATGTTTTTAGGGTTTATAGCTGCGTTTTTTAAACGTGGCTATAGCCCTCGTTTTTTGTAGTGATATTGACTCATTTTTCTTTTCCCAATTTTTTATTCCAAGTTCAAACCATAGTTTTTTCTTCTTCCCAATAGATAGTAAAATAGTATTATTTATTGACCTAATCAATTCATCTAGTAAGGTGGAAAGTACTTAGTAAATTACAAAGTCATTGTTCATAAATATTAATATTAAAATACTGCATTTAACTTTTGACCCAGTTATGTTTCCGGCAATCATATTCTTTTTTTTGAGAAAATTTTTTTTAGGGTTTTTTTTTTTTTTTTTTTTTGAGAATTCATATTCATATATCTGTCTTTTTATTCAAAGTAGCTTATACGGAAGAATTGCAACAACTTTAATTTAATGAGGTGCAGCTGTATCCCTTTCCTATCTCCATTATTATTATTATTATTATTATTATATAAAAAAATTGAGATTTTAGTTTTCTTTACTTTACTTTAC
Source organism: Castanopsis chinensis (assembly GCA_032878915.1). Taxonomy (NCBI): domain Eukaryota; kingdom Viridiplantae; phylum Streptophyta; class Magnoliopsida; order Fagales; family Fagaceae; genus Castanopsis; species Castanopsis chinensis. The sequence goes on along the minus strand of JAVQMG010000125.1, from coordinate 15,818,810 downwards.
TTTCCTATCTCCTCCACTCTCTCTCCCTTCGCCCTTAATCCAACTGAGCCTATAAGTTGTCCTTGCCACTGTTTGTCCATGGCAATAATTATGGAGCTTTAACATTTACTTGGGCTGAGATATATAAATATGAGCAAGACTTAGGTACAGTACTTAAGTGCTGTTCCTTAAGTTTCCCTTTTAAGATTCTGCCATGTGGATTTTTTTTCACAAGAAGGAAGTGTATTTTTTAGTTAAGTAGCCACATGAGTGAATTTTAAGAGGAGAATCTAAGGAACAACACCTAAGGTATTGTGCCTAAGTTTTGTCCTATAAATATTTTTCTAAACTACCTTTCAATTAGTCATAAATTCATAGAAAAAGCCCCTAGAAAAAAAAAAAAAAAAATCATCTATCATCTCCTTTGTTGGAAGGCATATGTATAGGCCACACACAAATAAATAAATAAAAGTGTCAAAAATACTTCTACTACATTTTTCTTTTCTAGTCTAAAATACATTTAGACAAAAGATGGGTAAGCATTACTGGATTGTAGAGGTCTCCTTTACTTGCACAAGGGTTGCCAAAGAAAGATAATTCAATGCAACATCAAATCAAGGCCTCTAATAACATTTTCTTGACTGTAGAGTTTGTATATGCTAATCCAAATCAGAACCAAATACCTAACTACCTAAGTCAAATCCAAATTACTTAAATCAAAACCAATCTGACCAAAACATTCAAGATTGATATAATTCAAGATTTTTTTTTTTTTTAATCTTAGGTTTTCATTAAGGTTTAAAGTTTCTCCCGAATTTGGCTAAAGTGTAAAACACACTCTTAAAGTTTGGGAGCTTTTGAATTTTTCTTACTAAAGTTTCAAAATTTTGATTTGCGTCTCTAACATCATGAGCCGTTTTAATTGACAACCCTTCTGTTAGTATTATGTTGATGTGCCCGTTAAGTGACACATAAGCCTGGCACATGTGTACTAGTTGATCCAATTAAATCATGTTATGTGGACTTTATTATTTTATGTAATTAAATAAATTTAAAAATCTTTAAAAAAATTAAAATAAATCTTTAAAATTTAAAAATCAAATTATTTTAATTTAATTGATTGTAGAGGGTTTATCTTATTTATTTAATTGACCACATGGAAAAATTGCAATATTGTAACACCCGCCTCACTTATATTGAATTTAATTGCTTCTAGAGTGGAATTGATGAATTATTTAATTTATTTGGAAGGTGATATTATTTTATATTATGGTCACTACAAAGAAAATAAATAAAAGAAGATGTAGTGTGAGATTTATTTTTGTGGATTATTCATATTTAATTTTTGGTCTCCTTATCAGTTAAGGAAAAGGATAAGAGATTAAAACCTATTTGGATTAGGAGTAGTCTCCTTATCAGTTAAGGAAAAAGGATAAGAGATTTCCTATTTGGATTATTTATTGGAATTCTTTAAAGTTTGGATTATTTATTGGAATTCTTTAAAGTTTTAGCCTATCTAAACAACCTTAATATGAGTTTTAGTGGGAATTAAAGTCTTGGAACTTATTTAAGTTTTTAGTGGGTTTTGAATTTCAGCCCAAGTGAAACCAGTTTTTAACGTGTAAAGTTGAAAGGTAAGATAGTGTTTAATTTGTGAAACATAGAGAGAGAGACTGCAAAATTACAATAAACAAATTCTGCATCCGTGTGGTCGTGAGGTCAGGTATATCTCTCTCTCAAACCCTCATGAAAATAACCTACGTTGCTAGATTTGTTTAATATATTTGCTTTAATGTTCCATATGAACTCTTGAATTAAGTGATAAGCTTTTGAGTGATAGTTGCTTGAGTTTACGCATGGTAGTGGGGCTGGACGTCTGAATCTTGTAATCTATATCTTGGTAAACCTATTGATTTCTTTCTGTGGCTTACGGGTAGGAAAATCCTTGGATATTATATATATATGTTAGATTAAATTTCTAATAATCATGCTATAGGTTGCTATGTCCCACAGATAGAGATTTTTATGAATGCTATATATACATTTGGATCTTATAGAGTATTTCGTGGTGGCTTTGAAGTGTTATATGAAATCCTAAAGAAAATATGAATCTAACACTTAACTAGACAATGGTTGTATTGATATTAACCTATTAGGACTTGATGAAAATCTTGGTGAACCGCTAGCATATATATTCTCATTAGATGGTATCCTTATGGGTTGTAATACCTCTATTAGCGTCAAAGACATAATAGTAGTAGGGAGAAGTAATATATTATGGAGGATTGTAGAGATGTTTAAATTGAAGACTAGTAAATTATTAGGGAGTGTCCCTTACATCCTTATGGTATACATCAAGATGGATTTATTATAATTGTGTTACTCCTTTACTTTTAGGTGTGGAGGAAGAGCCCATTTGATTTTGGATTTAAACTACGAGTATTAGCAACTAGAGGTAAGTGGACTTCAGAACATGACGTCTCTCAAGACGTGTATATTTATATATAATTGCAAAAGTGAAGTTTTCAAAAACTTATACCATTGTCAATGTTTTATACACATACTTGAATTTTATTATTATTTTTGTATATTGTTTTGAAACTATATAAGTTAAGAATGATTGACAACTATATTGTTGAGAAAGTATTTGTTATATGAAATATGATTAGTATTGACAATATTGTAATAAAGTAAAAATGTTTTTAAACGGTAAGCTAGACATTCTGCAACCTTTACCAACACAGGGTTAAGTGTTGGTCTTCGGCCGATGTAGTGTTATTGTGGTGTGGTGCAGTGTTATCGTTTGCTCTTTGGAGTTAGTGTTGCCTCTTTGAGGTTAGTGTTATTGTTCCCTATGGGAATCACCCACCGAGTGTTTGACAGCTTATGTCTTTGTCTGGTTAATGTTTAATGTTTTTCATATCGAATTACTGTTTTGTTGTTATCGATCTTTATAAGTGGAATAATTGTTTATCATTATAATATATTGTTTCTACCTATTTAGTGTAATTTTTACTAACTAAAGTGATTATTATTTTATTAAATGATTACAGCGTTATAGTTAAATGTTTTATTCTTGATAGTTTTACAAAGTATATTATATTACTATTAAAACTATTTGTAAATGTTTTGTAAAGACTATATTTTGTCAATGATACTAATATTTTGTTTTGAAAGACATCCTCTTGTTATGTAGTCTCTTATTGAGCTTCTAGCTCACCCCTCCTTTCTCCGCCCTTTCAGATTAGAGCAATGCAATATCTTTTGGAGGTAGATCATTGGAGCCATAGATTGAAGACTACTTTTGGAGCTATGTTAGTTGATGGACTATTTTAGCATATTTTCTTAGGATAGTGAGTTAGACATTTGTGGGACTCTTTCAGATTGTATTTGGAGACTTTATTGTTAAAGTTTTGTTTTAATGGATGGCATAAGAAAGATTTTGATAGTTAGGAGTTTATTTGTGGATATTTAATTACGCTCTGTTCCATTATATCATTGTTGATTATTTATAAGAAAGGTAATGCATCTAAATCTTTGGTATGGGTTTGGGGTGTTACAAGTATGGCATTCTTTAATTGGACCAAGTAGCATAGGTAAAAAACATACATGGCATTTAACGGATACATAAGTATGAGCATTAACGGAATAACTATCAACCAAAATAGCTCACAACGTTAAGAACGCAGATCAACATTTTGAAATATTGGGAGGCAAAATCTAAAGACCCGTAAAATTTAAGGGTGTGTTTCGTATTTTAACACAAAGTTTTATCAATAGGCTATAAAAATTAATTGAAAAGTTAATAGATGTCCTAAGCACATTAGTTTAGAAAATATTTTCAAAAACGTTTTATGGAAAAAGAAAAAATTAACTAATTTATTTGATAGTTTTTTATATTTCCATGAAAGTACTATTAAAAGTTTTCTAAAATGATCTATTAATAAAGAGTTTAAATTTGGTAAGGATGGAATATAAAACTCATATTTTACACCATTTAATAAGAGATTGTCATATTAGTATTTTACTTAAAACTAAATATATTATACCACATCTAATAACACCACATTAGTCTTTTACTTAAACCTCAAATATGATATTTATTGAGATGTTATCCTATGTGATTAGATATGTTTATATTTTAATAATACAATGATGTGGTATGTACTTATGGGAGGAGCAAACCAAAAGTTTACACCAAGTCTTTAAAAAATTAAAATCTTGCGTGAGCATTCACAATAAAGATGCTAAAATAACTCAAAAGTTATTTTAGCATCTCAACCTCAGAAAAAAGCCCTACAACAAAGTTGCTATAGCTACAATTTTTAGCTATATTTTACCCTCGTCCTAAATTGAGTTGTTACTGTAGCACGACGGTAATCATAAAAATCACTTTTTTATTCCCAACATCTCTTTTATCTCAATCTCAACTCTTTTTTACCTTCTCTCTCCTCTATCACTTCTTTGTTCTCTCTTTTCTCTCTCTCTTGTGCCTTGTGATTGTTCTTGGTGGTTTCGTGGTTGTGCTCTGGCGATTCGTGGGTTTGAATTGGTGGGGGAGGGCATGAGGCACGATGGTGATATGGGTTTGATCTGGTGGGTTTCATGGGTTTGATTTGGTGGGTCTCGTGGCTTGGTTGTTTTGTCTCGGTGGCTTGATTTGTTTGGTCTCGTCAATGGAGGGTTCAGAGATGTGGTGGAGCACGGCGAGGCCATAGTTGGGAGTGTCAGCGTCTTTGGAGAGTGAGGACTTGGCGAGGCGGCGGGGCTCAGGGCGGTGGGGCTCAAGGTTCCATTCCATAATCAAGCTTTATATTTAGATTTGAGGTTTGAGCTTTGTTGGTATTGATATTTGGGTTTTTGTTATTTTGTAGAGAATATTTTTTATGGATATTGATAATCGAATATGGTAATAGGATTTTTGATTGGTCATGGTGAGTGTGTGGCTGAGATTTGGTGGTGTTTGTATCAGTGGTTTTTTTTGGGTTTTTGAGTTGTTGTGTTTGTATCGATGGTGTTTGTATATATTGTGTTTTTTGAGTTGTTGGGTTTCTTGGCGGTAGTTGATTGCTAGGTTTGTCTCGGTGGATCTCTGAGGTTTGGGTTTTTTTTTTTTGGTGGGTCTTGGTATTGAAGAGCTGCTGGGTTTTTCTCACTGCAATGACTGTAATGGTGGATTTCTTGGTGGATTGTTTGGGATTTTTTTGGGAGGTGTCTTTTGATTGTAATGGTGGTTGTTGTGGCTGGCTGTGTTGCTCTATTTTTAATGGGTTTTGTGGTGGGTTGTTGATGGCAATGGTTGTCGATGTGGTTGTGGTGGTGGTTTTGTTTTGGGTTTTTGATAGTGGGTTATGGCTGCCCCAGTGGTGGTGGTTGGTTGTTGTGAATTTTTGTGGGAGAAGTTTTATTTTATTTTAATAAGTTGTTTGTATTATTTTAATGAAATGAATGTCAAAATAAAGTCTTTGATGTTGAGTTGTGTTGGGTGCGAGTTGTTAAAATAAATAAAGTTGATTTTTAAATTGTTAAAAGCTATATTTTATAGATACCTTAATGTGAAAGCTCTTCACAAACACACGGGACATGGGGATATTGGGCTTTTGCCCTTATTTTGCAAAAATAAGAACAAAATATCCCTATATTTAAATTATTTAGGTCCATGTTCCTATTTTTGTACTCGATTATATAAAAGTCGGCTTCTACACAAAAGTTGATCATACTAAAAATTGGTTATATATGTTTCAATTTTACTATGGTCGAGTTGGTTTCAAGTTTTTTCCACGTTGCATTGCCACTACGGCTTTTTCGCAATAAAATATTTCAGCTAGACAGTTTAAAACTTGGTAATGTGAATATCGAGTTCTATCCAGAATGAAAGTTCAATTAGTGAAAAAACACCAATGAACGTTTAAACCTCCAATATCAAAATTACTAACACAAGCTTATACATAAACAATATATGTGCGGAATGATGAATATAAGCTTAACCCAAATTGGTAAAACACTCTAAACTGAAATTAATCACAAATACTATAGTAATTAAAACGTAAAGAGTAAGAGAAGAGAGATGCAAACACAAATATAATATGGCGATGTGTTATCGAAGAGGAAACTGAAAAACTCGACGAAAAACCTCTCCGCCATCCTCTAAGTGGTAAAATGATCCATTGGAGAATAAAGTTGGGATACATGAATAGCAATAGACCTTCCAAGCCTAATCTACCCGATGCACCTAAGCCCTCTAAGCCTAATCTACCCGATGCACCTAAGCCCTCCAAGCTTCTTACTCTAACAGGATTATGCTAAACTTTGTCTTCTCTAGCTTACCAAATCCCGCAATAAGCTCATATTGCACCCGCTATCCTTGACATTTTCCAATGCTTCCCAAGCTCCAAAAACACTTAACACTCTAAATGGGTGTGAGTAGTGTTTGGGTACAAATCTCCTCTCAATAGGTATAACAATGGGAAAGAGAATGAGAAAAGATTACAAAAATTTCTTCTAAGAATGAGTAGCTCTCTCTAATAGGGTGGGTGTGTTGTAGAAACTTCTCTTAGGGTTTTTCTCTCAATAAGCTCCCTTTTCAGCACATTACATTTTGTGGGTATAAAGGTTTTTATAGTAAGGTATGAGAGGAATGTGAAAAGCCATTTTTCTGCAAAACAGGTCATTTTGGCGAATCGGTCTCATGACTGGAACGAGTCACAAGTTTAAGTCACGAGATAACTTTCAGGTCAGACTATACTTTTTGTCCTGTAGTGCTCCAGCTGTCGTGACCCTTCAGCTTTCTGCATGCTTCATACGTGTGTCACTTTGGCGACTTGCTTGTTACGAGCCAATCGCAAGATATAGTTGCAAGGCTCCTATGAGTGCACACTTCTTGAGATTTCTTCATACATTCTCACACACAACCCTTACATAATTCTCACCTAAATACAGGGTTTCTACATGTTGAATTATAAGCAAATTTGGCACAGAATAAAGCCAAAACATGGTTGATTAAATTCAACCTTACACAGAATAAAATCAAATTTTGAATGTAACGTTTCCAAAACACTTTGTCTCCAATAGTCCGATCAGTAGCCACCTCTCCAACGTGTCTCTTCTCCAAGTTCAGTGCACTGAAACCTCTCCAACTTGCCTTTTCTCCAAGTTGTCTTCTATCTGCGAGTAGACCGAAACACAACCCAAACCCTAACCTAATCCTCACCTACAACTCTCACCATCAAGCATAGAAATCAAAGTTAAAAGATTAGAAACGTATTAAGGTAATTTCTAAAATCTGAGTTCAATTTTTATTGCTTCTGCATATAATTTAAGTTAAGTTTTGCTTGTGTATTGAGTTGAGTAAAAATTAGATGCCTTGTGCATTTAATTTGAGTTATGTTTGGCTTATGCATTTAATCTAATTTGAGTTTGGCCTTCTTGAGCCTAAAGAGTTCTAAATTTTTCTCTATTATATTTTGCCTAATTTGCATTGATTTGAGTTTGCCTGAAATTCCTAATTTGCGTTAATTTTCCTAAAAAAATCTTAGACAGCTGGTAGACAAAAGCTATAGTTGCTTTGAAATTGAAAATTATTTGGTTGTTCTTCAAATAATTGTAAGTCATGTTGCTTGGTTTTTGTAATTGAGTTTTAAGAGTTATACCTACATGTATTAAGTGTTGCCTAATTGTCTTCACTTCCACTATGCTAATATATTGTGGGAAGCTAGAATTTCTTTCAAAATATAGTAATTTTGGTAGAACAACCATAATAACCCATGTTAACTTATAAATTCTCTCTCCATCCTCTTGATGTTGGCTCATAGGTATCAATCATGACCAATTTGTTACAAAGGTCAACAAGTTACCTCTTACCAGAGAACTTTCTCTATTTTTCTTTTGATATTGTAATATATAAGTCTATGACAGAGCGTTTATTCAAAAGAGAGTATAAAAGATACAATGCTAAAGAAAAGCTAGCATTGAGTGGACCCATTTTGGATACAATAAGAAAGAAAGGATAGTAAAACAGCATAAAAGACCAAAAATAGTACGAAGACCATGAAGTCCCAATATAGCATCTCACATCTTAGAAGTGAGTGCACTGCTCTTGGACAAAAAACCCACCTGCTTTTTACAATTGACTAGACATATTGTATAAGCTCAAGAGTATAAGCTCGTATGCTTCTAAGCTAAAATCCTATCCTAAGTGATGATCATCTACATTGATATGTTTCTTTATGTCATGGTAAACTGGGTTATCACAACATAAAAGTATGAAGAAAAACTCCATTTTCACCGTTCAACCTTTACCTATATCTTTTAATGGCTTTTATGGTAAAGAGATATTTTATTTGCATTTTAATATTTTGTATTGTATTATACAGCTCTAGCATTTTAATTATTCTTATTATTTGCAATATTGCTATTATTGCATGCGTGTCAAATATGCAGCCATTGTCAAACATGGATCCAACCCAAGGATGCTACACAATTGAGGTGGCCGCCGGATCATTGATCCACACCACTGTGGGGGAGGCCCATTGCCGGTTAGGTACGTAGTTGTACTAAACTTCAGACATTTGGAAATAGTATCTTTTTGTATTTGTGGGGTTCTTTATTCATATTATTTGTAAATAGATATTGATTATGTTTGGTCATTGTATGTTCATGTCTTTCATTTTCTCTTTTGATTTGGGCAAAATTTTATTTAATCCAAATTAAAATTTTGCATAGGTTTAATTTAGCATGAAGTGTCCACAGACATTTTATGCAACAATATCCCAATTTGGATTGATTGATCTCATGTGCATGATTTATACTAATCCCTATATGTCAACTTGCACTGGAAAATATATCCTCAAGATTTAAATGAGCCCTTATTATTCTTTAATTTTCTTAAACTTAAACAATGATTTTTTCTAATAAGTAAAAAAGTATATATAATGAGACGCTTTATACTAGCCTTGATGCTAGTAAAACTACTGTTCTTAATATTCTTAATGTTTTGGTTCTTTCATGGTTTATTGAGCACACTTCAGTAAATGAATGATAAGAAGGGTGGCTATTTTGGCTTGGTTGATTAATTAGGATGCAAGTTGATTAGAGAAGCTTATAGGTGGATAGCACCTATGCAAAAAACACCCAATTCTCTCAAATAGCACTTAAAGCTACATATTTCATTAACTTTAAACTTACTAATTACAACAGAAGGTTAAATGCCTATTTATATAGGTTGTATCAGAGTGTAGCCAAAAAATCAACCTGATCTTATCTTATATACTACTGAACTAGACTAAATAACCACTTAACATCCTAACTAACATATTACAAAAAGTTCTCAATGATTACCGCTGTCTAGCAACCTTTAGCCTATTGTTTTTTGCATATTATTATTATTTAGTATTTTTATAGTTATTTCGTGTGCTCTATCCTAACACAATGCACTTTCATGTGCAAGTAGTGCTAGGCATGCTAAAGTGTCGACACCGATCTTGTTCGTTGTTAGGACATATGTAGTTCAAGTTGTTTTGAACATATGTCATTATTTTATGTAATTGGCTTATCCTTTGACAAAACGCACTTTACTTGTAATTGGGTAGATTTAGGACGTGTTTAACGCTTCAAGAAACTATGTTTCAAGATCAAGTGTTGAAGTCATCAAGTCTGTCCAAGAAATAAGCTGGAAAGTGCAAGTTCATTAAAACTCGACACCTGGCTCGACACATGCTTCTATCGAGCTTTAAGAAGTTGTTTCAGCCTCGAGGCTCGATAGCTGCTCGACAGCACATTGACACCTCTAGCTGTCGAGATTTAACGAAAACAGATTCTAAGTTCTATTTTGATTCCAATCCGTACTTATGTCTTTGAGATTTCTTTTCTTCTAACCTTAGACATATAAAAGGATTATTTTAAGGGCTGTCAAAGTACACAAGTTGCACAAGTATTGAAAAATCCTTGTTTAAGCAATTTGTGATCCGAGACAAAGTTCATGCCCTAGTTCATCTTTCTTGTGAAGAAGTTGCTGTGTAATGTGCACCATAGGGTTTTGTAACCAAGTATCTTCTTGATCTTCATCGTGTGGATGAATTGAAGAACTTTACAGCCAACAACTCTATCTCTAGTTGGTGAATTGAAGTCGCGTACTGGGATCCGCTCAATTGGTTAGTTACGTATTAGGAGCCGTGCATCAAAAGGAGAAACTGTCACTATAGAACAAGTCCAATTAGGTATTGGGGTAAGGGTTCAACTGTAGGTTGGTAAGGTACTGGGATTCTTTTACTTATAACTGCTTGTTGTGATAATAGTGGAGTTTCGGGAGTGGTGACCTTAAATCACCCGGTGGAGTTTTTGCCGTGGAGATTTTCTCCATTCGTAAACAAATCACTGTGTCATTTAATTTCCGCTGCATACTCTAGATTATTGGTGATTTGTTTGTGTTATCACGATATTTGCATGTTAACTTGATTAATTAAAAACTTGGCTAATTAATCAACTTAATTAATAACAAGGGGTCAACGCATTTGTGGCCTATCATTCGTTACCCCAGGGTGGGCTAGACCCACGAATCACCCGTTACCTAACTGAGGCGGGTTTGGAAGGATTATTTAGGGTTCTAGAATTGGAAGTGGATCACACGTTGATCAAAGCATTGGTTGAGCGTTGGCATCCGGAGACGCATACGTTCCACTTACCTCATGGAGAAGTGGGTGCCACCTTACAAGATATTAAGGTGATGCTGGAGGTTCCTGTTGATGGGTTGCTTGTGGTTGGGAAGACAAAGTTGAATTCGAAGGTGTTGTGCACTGAGTTATTGGGTCATCAACCTCCAAACCCGATACCACATCCCAATGAATGGGAACCTCATCATGGTTCTACATTATTTACAAGTCCACTTCGTGTTCCATGGTTCTTCCATGGTAGATTATTCTGTGTGTGTGCATATTTTTTTTTCTAATATAAGTAATGAATTTATTTATATTTGCTTCTTCTTTAGACAATTTAAGACATAAAGAGGATAAATCATTTGTAACGAGTATTAGAAACAAGTTCCAGCCACACATTATATTATTTACAAATAAAATTCACTTTATATAATAATTGAATGTAAAATGCATTATATTTCCTTTAAAAATTTTAAATAACTTTTAAATAACAAATATAAATAGCTTAATTTAGAAAGTCTAATATATTGTATCAACTATATCTTGTTAGAAAATACTCATCATTTTAATAAGAGTCTGACACTAACACTTATAAGTTCCGTCTCTCAAAAAGAATAAAAAAATCAACAAATATATGCAGGTCTATGATGAGTTGTATTTAGTAAAAGAATTCAATATTATTACAAAGCTAAGAAAGTTCTTATCTTCATATTTACTGAAGTCGTTTCCGTCTTCAACCGAACGGCAATACTGCAAAATATTAAATATCACTGGAAAATTTTGGCAACGAGTTAAATATGTTGTCTTTTTTCCTCAGGAAAAAAAAAAAAAAAAATTTGTCTTTTCACGTTATAGTGTGCTATTTATGCTACAACTGACCTACGCCTATTGTGCCAGTAAGTTTATTGTCACAAATTTTTTCATAACTCATTCACATTTTACCATGTAGCAAAGTTGTTGAAAATTTTGCTTTACGAAAGTTACTCCCTACTGCAGTTAATGGCAAGAAAAGTCTTATGAAGCAAAAGCTCGGAAGAAAAGTATATTGCACTTGCTTATGTTTCATTCCATACTTTGTCGTGAACGTACCACTGTTGCTTCTGCTTTGTGTTACATACCTGTATACTATATACTGCAACAGCTGTTTACCAAAAAATATACTGCAACAGCTACAAAATACAGATAAGACGCGAAGGCAATGTTTGGTTGGTGGATTTTAGAGAGAATGAAAAAAAAAATAGAGAGAAAATGGAAAAGAAAAAAAATTTATTGAGGTATTTGGTTAGGAAGATTGACGGAAAGAAAACTGGCAAATAAACTACCAGCCCGACTTCATACAAGGCAGTCAAGAAGACAAGCTAAAGGGAATTGACAGTAAAGCCGTTAAAATTATTAAAGAATAATGTTAGGAATACAAATTATTCCATACAAATTTTACTAAAAAGCTATTTTATCAGCTCCAAGTCCAACACCAAAGTTGACCTTTATTGAAGTTGCTAAAGTTAAAAGTTTTTTAGCTACTGCTAGCAATTTGCTGTTGCTACATACTTTTTATTATTATTTATTCCCCTCTCTCTCTCTCTCTCTTCTCTCAAATCTCATTGTCTCTCTCTCAACGACCTTCTCTTCACAGCCCACTGCCACCGATCTAAAACTCCGTCAAGTCACCACTTTCATCAAAACCCGACCCACATATAGCGAGATCGGCGAGTCTAGAAACCCAAACTGACCGATCTTGACATCGCAAGAAAAATACAGGGAATGATTTGTAGAAATGGAGAGGCAAGCACAAAATAATCAAGAATTATCATCTACAAAGGTTGTAGGGGCTAAGATCGAAGGACATTGAGGAAGGTTCGTGTGAAATTTATTTAACATTTATGTTTACTCCATCTGCTGCATCTAATAGTGAAGTCACTGTTTCTAGAGATCAAAGGACCAAGAGGTTTCGGATTCTGAAAAGATATCACGGAGAAAGACATCACAGGGGCTGCAAGAGGAGTGGAAGATATCACTGTGTTTTTTTTTTCCTTTTTGGGAGGTGGGTTGTGATTGTGATGGTGGTTGTTGTGGCCAGTGGTGTTGGTCTTTTTTAATGGGTTTTGCGGTGGGCTATTGATGACGATGACGGTGGTTGTTGTCGCGGTTGTGTCCTTGGTTTTGTTTTGGGTTTTTTTTAGCGATGAGTTGTGGTGGTGGAGGTGGAGGTGGGGGTTGTGGTGGTGGGAATGGAGGATGAGGTGGGGATGGTGGTGGTGGGAATGGAGGATGAGGTGGAGGTGGTGGTGGTGGTGGTGGTGAACGTGGCTGGTTGCTATGAATTTTTGTGGGGGTAAGTTTTATTTTATTTTAAAATTTTTGTTTGATGCTGGGTGTAACGTGAAGTGAAGTGGTAAACTAAAACATATTTTATGCATGAGGAGGGTCACACAAATGCTTGAGGGTGTTGTTGAAGTGCTGTTCCACCTTGCCCGTGTCCTTTTAGTAGGACAGAAACTATGTCTTTGTATTAGCTCCCTTTTGCAATATGCCATCATATATCTTTTGTTTGTAGTTGAGTTTGTTTTTGGTCTGTTTCTGTTATGATCTTTGTTATACTGGTTCATGTGCTCCAAGGGAGTTTATCTGCTTTAGATATTAGATATGTTTCCATAGTTTTTCAAAAATGAAGAAGTTTATTAATAAATAAAGTGCCACTAATTCCTATGGGAAGTTTGTTTTCAACTACAAATAAGAGGTTTGACAAACTGTGTTCTGTTTTTTGTTTCTGAGTTTCCTGTTTCTTGCCCTGCGTGGTTGTGTTGTATTCTTTCTATTTATTTTGCGTTTGTGCTTATAGGAAGTTATTAGCTTATCAAACACCAGAAGAGAAAGACGAAAAAGAGGGAAGAAAAAATAAAAACAAAAAGCTTGCGATGATACTGAGACAGATTAACGCTTGATTGTTTGGAAGAAAAATATTCATTACTTTACGGTTTTTGTTTTGTTGTAAAATATTGGTAAAACAGTAAAACGTTTTCGGTCAACTTAAAATTAAAAACTCAAGGGAAACAACAAAATCTGATGCACATTTACAAAATAGCCTATTGGTTACGAGGGTATAGATACCTGAAGAACATATTAGATTTTGATAATTAGGCCAAATCAACTGCATCTTAAATCATTTTGTGGTCAGTAACTTGATGCAAGTGAGCTAAGCCATAGCTACAAAGCAAACTTTTTTAGTTTCAATTAGTCCAACTAATTATCTATTCTTTTGCAATAAAGAAAAAATGGAGGTATATTAAGTCGATCTGAGCTATATATAAGTAATTATGGAAAACTCAGTTGACAATAGTTGTTAATTCTATGGGTATATCAACATAAAATAACTTGTGCAAATGTTGCATTGGTTTATAATTTTTTTTTTTTCCCACTTTCAACTGTTTGTACACTCTCTCTCCCAGAAGTTCAAAATTCCAACAGAAAAAGTTGGCTTACCCAAGGTGATAAATAAAGGTACCCTCTTGTGACTTATAATTTCTTTCCTATCTAAGTTAAGCTTCCTGTGTTTAAAGTCATGTAGTTGCGATGCAAACCACACCAACATGCAAACTTCAAATTCATAATCAATGTGAAATGCAAATTCAATTTGATGTACAAGTACATGCAAACAGAAAACTTCAATAATTGTATCCAATTAAAGACCAAGCATGCCACTTCGCTTTCCTTTGTAAAACAATGTTGTTTTCTTTTTGCGCCACTGATTTGTCATTTGAGGGATTGAGATCAGGTTGCACGATGCAGCAGTTTTTAATGGCTGGGATTGAGAGTTGTGAAAAGAAACTTTCAGTCGTAACTATTGAATAAAGAAAATGAGAAAAAATTAAAAATTAAAAATTAAAAAGAAAAGGTAGTAAAAATAATTTTTTAGTGGGAGGAGGTAATTATACCCGATCCGAATCCTCGTTTGAGTATACATCACCAACCAATTGGAAAAATAAAGCTATTGGAATTCTCTTTAAAGGAAATTAACCAAAACACACACACACACACACCGAATGTGACTGTGTGTATATATATATATTTGCTACTAATATAAATTCTTTTTTTCACTTTTTTGTTTTCTACTTAATACTCTACCAATCACAAATTGTTAATGTATTCATTTAATTGATGATGGAACCATAGAACATAAAGTGGTATACAAAAAGTAGAACGAAGGATTTGTATAGGCCAACCACTAAATAATTTTTTTACTCACTAATAATAACTTAGCACCTAAAATTTGTTATAAAGATGTTATAGATTTAACATTACTCTTTTATAAAGAAAGAAAAAGACATTCACATCAAGTTGTTATTAGTAGAGTATAAAGTAAAACACAAAATTATACAGAAAATTTGAATGGCTATTTGTAAAGAACTACCGTGTGTGCCTTTGCTTCTAATCTCAAGTTTGAAATCTCTTGTAACAAAAAAATAAAAATAAAAATAAAAACCCTCCAAATGAAATGAAGGCATGGCCTAAAAATGAAAGACCAGAAAAATTTACACATTTTTTTCAAACTCATCTTTTTTTTTTTTTTTCACCACTCACAATCACCACATAACGAGTTGTGATAAAAGTTATATTAGTTTTTTGTGATCCTAACATTTTTTAGCATTACCTTATCAAATTTCTTTTTATTGAGAACCATTGCCTTGTCAATTGACTCATTTTTCTTTTCCCAATTTTTTATTCAAAGTTCAAACCATTGTTTTTTCTCACCAATAAATAGTAAAACAGTAATATTTATTGACCTAATCAATCCATCTAGTAAGGTGGAAAGTAATTAGTAAATTACAAAGTCATTGTTCATAAATATTTATATTAAAATACTGCTTTTAACTTTTGACTCAGTTATGTTTCCGTCAATCATATTCTTCTTCTTCCTTTTTCTTTTTTTTTTTTTTTTTTTTTTTTTGTGTGAATTCATATTCATACATCTGTCTTTTTCTTCAGAGTAGCTGATACGGAAGAATCGCAACAACTTTAATTTAATGAGATGCGGCTGTACCCCTTTCCTATTTCCATTTCATTCTTTTTTGTTTTTTTTGTTTTTGTTTTTTTGTTTTTTTTTTTTTTTTTTTTTTTTTTTTTTTTGAGAAGCAATTTCCATTTCATTCAATGATTGTTGTTTTTTCTATAATAAAAAAATTGAGATTTTTTTTCATTCAATATTATGTTTTATTGGCCCATTTGGATTGGAGAGGTGCTACGTCCACAACATTTTTACAACATTTTCACAACAAATCACATGTGGTTAGTTTTTATTGGTTTAAATTTGAACCTAACATGAAAATTACTTTTTTGCCCCAACAATAACAATCACTAACAACCTGCCACTTAGAATTTGTTGTAAAAATGTTGTGAAAATGTTGTGGACATATCATTTCTCTTTGGATTGAGGCCCTTAATTTGAAAATGAGAAAGGAAGAATATAGTAGAATAGAGTGAAATCGGCCTAAAATTAAACATATTTTTAGTTAATTCTACTCTACTCTCATTTACTCCCTCCCTCCTTCTTTAATCCAAACGGACCCTATAAGTTTTGTCCTTGCCACTCTTTGGCCATGGCAATAACTATGGAGCTTTAACATTTACCTAGGCGAAATATATAAATATTCTTCTAAACTACCTTCTAATTAGCCATAAATTCATAAAAAAGCTCCTCAAAAAAAAAAAAAAAAAAAATCATATATCATCTCCTCAGTTGGAAGGAATATATATAGGCCACAAAAAAAAAGTGTCAAAAATACTTCTGCTACATATTTCTTTTCTAGTCTAAAATACATTTAGACAAAAGATGGGTAAGCATTACTGGACTGTAGAGGTCTCCTTTACTTGCACAAGGGTTGCCAAAGAAAGATAATTCAACGCAACATCAAATCAAGGCCTCTAATAACATTTACTTGACTGTAGGGTTTCTATATGCTAACCCAAATCAAAACCAAATACCTAGGTCAAATCCAAATGACCTAAATCGAAACCAATCAGACCAAAACATTCAAGATTGAGATAATTCAAGCTGGATTAAAATTTTTTTTTTTCCTTCAAATCTTAGGATTTCATTGAGGCTTAAAGTTTCTCTTGAATTTGGCTAAAGTGTAAAACACAATCTTAAAATTTGGGAGTTTTTGAATTTTTCTCACTAAAATTTCAAAATTTTGATTTGCGTCCCTAACATTATGAGCTATTTTAATTGGCAATCCTTCCATTAGTATTATGTTGATGTGTTCGTTAAGTGACACATAAGTCTGGCACATGTGTACTAGTTGGTCCAGTTAAATCATGTCATGTGGACTTTATTATTTTATGTAATTAAATAAATTTAAAAATCTTTAAAAATTAAAATAAATCGTTAAGATTTAAAAGTTAAATAATTTTAATTTAATTGATTGTAGAGGGTTTATTTTATTTATTTAATTGATCACATGGAAAAATTGGAGTATGACATTATTTAATTGGAACAAGTAGCATAGGTAAAAAACTTATATGGCATTTAATGGATACATAAGTATGAGCATTAACAGAATAACTATCAATCAAAATGGCTTACAACGTTACGAACGCGGATCAACATTTTGAAATATTGGGAGGCAAAATCCAAAGATCCATAAAATTTAGTTGTGTGTTTTGTACTTTAACACTGTCGGTGGTAGTTTTTGCACGTAGCTACGTGTCTTCCATTGGAGGGGTGACTTTGCTAAGCCCGAATTTGTTTTGGAGAGTTCAATCTAACACTCGACATTGGACCGTATAGACTAATGGCTTCCGGTGCATTTTCAAGCCTACAAAATAGATAAAGCTCAAAGTCTTAGAATTATGATAATGGTTGAAATAAATAAATAATATGTTTAGCATAATAGATTTGATTAAATGGTGAGTTGAATGTTATTGTTATGTGTGTTAAGTGATGTCCATTAGAATGATTAGTTAATTGTCATATGTCCAATAATGGGATGAGTCCAATAGTCCATATCCAGCTGTGGTATAGTTCATATTCAATATAATAAGATATATCCAGTAATGGTCTATGTTCAGCAATGGTTTATGTCTAAATAATATATATCTAACTGTGGTTTATGTCCAAACATTACATCTAGCAGTAGTTCATGTCCAAGTATTATATATCCATAAGTGATATATGTCCGAATAATATATGTCTATCGGTAGTTTATGTCCAAATAATATGTCCAGCGATGGTAGATCAATTTATTAATATATATGTTCATTAATGAAGTATTAGTGAGATCATGTTTCATCAAATAGTGAGATGATATTAAAGTAACTTACATCTAGTAGTACAATAATAATAAGTTAACATATACTTAATAATGTAATTTCAAAGATGGAGAAAACTTTGACTTATCTTTTATGTTTCTGCCCCCTCAAAAAAAAAAAAAAAACTTTTATGTTTCTGACTCTAGCTGTGTAGCATCACTTCATTCTTTATTTAATTTGTGGCTCCAGCAGTATAGCGTTAGTGAGCCGATAACATTCTAGTTGAATAATAATATGAGTATAACAATACAATGACAATGAATTAAAATATACTCAATATTATAATTTTGGAGATAAAAATATAATGACTTATCTTCATAGTTTGTGGCTCCAACTATATGACATCAGTGGACTTATAATATTTCAGCAGCATGATAAAATAAGTCCAGTGGTACAATATGATATTATGAGTCCTTTCATGATGACTTCATGATTGAAGGGGAAAAATAGGTGCAATTGGAGGGAGGGAGAATATGTCCAACCGTGTGTATAAATTGATTAAGTTTATCCCATTTATCATACACTTAAATGATTTTCCCCACGTAATGCTCTTTTAATTTTCAATCAAATATGAGCGATATTACCTTCCATGAGAAGGGCTTTTAATATTATAAGTTTGTACCTTTCATAGAAAGGACTTTTTAGCATTATGATTATATGCCTTCCATGAGAAGGGTTTTGTAACATGTTTTTGGAAGATAATTTAATATCTTTTAAGGTGTATGAAGATGGTGAGAAATATATATGTTTTGTGAGATAAGATGTTTGTAAGATGTATTAGAAATATATGTAGATACTTTGTTGAATATGGATCTTTTATATAATTACTTTGTGAGACATAGAGTTTAAAGATATATGAGAAGTATGTATGGATATTTTGCAAGGAATGTGTTTGTAAAATATAGGGAATTATGAGAGATGTTAAGGTTAAATATAGTAAATACATGAGATTATAGTTGTTGCTGAAATAGCTTTTGTGTTCTGATAATGAATTATGTTTCTTTCTAAGAGAAGAGATTTTGTAAGAGAAATGAAGAAAAAGATGGGGATGTGTTTATGGGCAAAAATATATAGGCATTTTCTAAATATGGGGGGAAAGAGAGAGTAAGTATATGATGGGGTAATGGTGTGGTATAATAGGTGTGTTGTAATGGTATTATCTAAGAAGAGAGATTTTTGTTAGAGAAACGGAGAAAGATATGGAGATGTGTTTATGAGCACAAAAATGATGAAGTTTCAGAACAAGAGAGTGAGAAAGAGATGGATAGTGGGTGTGTTAGTGTGTGGCTTGGTCCTCTTTATATAGAGCCAAGTATGTAACTAGATTAGAATTAGTTGAAGGGAAATTTAGCAAAGAAGGAAAAGTCTTTGACAAAGTAAGTGATTTCATTAGTGGGTTTTTGGTTTTTAACCAAAAGAAAAAAGTTTAAGACTTTAAGGTTGCTACTATAGTTGACAAGTCTATAGCAATAGCTGTCCTGACACAGCTAGATGATGTCAGCTAAATAAGGTCTTTTATTGGAAAAAATATTTTGCATTAAATTCATAGATTTGGCTAAAAATAGTAAGATAACCTTTATGGGATCTTTCTATTTTTGGTAGTGCAGCTGGATGTTAAGGATCTTAGCTTAAAATGTTATGATTTCTTTTATAGAACCTTTGCTTCTTTGGGTATGGCAACAAGCTACTGGGATTGGGCATTAATGGGTTGATGATTTCACTTTTGGACATGTGTCAGTTGCCTAAGTTGTTGCTAAAGCTACTGCAGTTGTTGTTGGAGCTACTGCAACTTCTGTTAGAGCTGTTGTAGCTTTTGTTGGAGTTGTTGCAACTTTTGCTGGAGTTAAGACAGTTTCTGCTGAAACTATTACTGGTATTTTTGGCTAAATTTCATCTTTTGGAAAGTTATATGTTTAGCCTATGGCTTTAGTACAATATAATTTTGGTAAGTAATAAACTAGTTGATTGATATTTCATGAAGTTTTAGAGATGTAATTATGGTCTCTTTGTGTTTTGACCAAATCTTAGAGAACAAGAAAAACATTTAATGCTAGATATGAGATATCAATATAGATTTAACCATGTGCTTGGAATTGATTTAAATAATAATATAATATAATTACATTTTTAAACTTATATTATATGATGAACATTAATTTTTATCTAAAGAGCATGGAGAGTTTTATCATTTTAAATGTAATGTAATATGAAAGCCTTACCAAATGCTACCTATTGCACATTGACCCGTCAAAGTTCAGAGAATTGGGGAAGACATGCCAAATAACATTTTTTTCCTTTATCAACTTTAAACCGCTGGAGTTTTACTGAACATACTTCTTGACCTTTTAAATCATGATTTCCAAAATTCTCCCGATGAGACTCATGAGCTTGGATCATGAGATGTTGTTGCATGAGCTTGAATTATGAGCTTCAATGAGATAATATTGCCATGGGTTTTGGACCATGGGCTTCGACGTCATTTTGTGAATATTAGCTCTTTTGGGCTTTAAAAGAGGTTTCCAAAAATCCATAATTTGTTGATGTGATGCGAGTTGCCAATGAAATAAATTCCATGTGGTATGAAAAATTTATCCTCAACAAACACAAAGTTTTATCAATAGGCTATAAAAAGTAAGTGAAAAATTAATAGATGCTTGTTGATAGGAATGGCAACGGGTTGGGTCGGGTTCGAGTCGGGTTTCTTGATACCTGAACCTGACCCACTAGTCTTTACCCGTTACCCGAACCTGGGCCGTTTAATAAACGAATTTAAAAAAAAAAAAAAAAAACTCCAAACTTGCCCCGTTAGGCTCCACGGGCCTTGTCCAGCTGTTTCTAAGCCTAATCAAAAGCTGTGGCCCAATACAACCCAATCATTAAAAAAAAATAAAGAATAAAAAATCAATTTTACATCCAAAAATGAGAAATCACAACCACAGATTCGGAAACACAAATCACAAACCCAAACATAAACACAAATCAGATTTTTATTTTTATTTTTTTATTTTATCTTCTTTGTTAATACAGACTCTTCACTCATTAAAAAAAAAAAAAAAAAATCACACAAATCACAAACCCAAACATAAATCAACTTGTTTTTTGGCTCTTCTTTGTTAATACAAATTTTTCACTCATAAAAAAAAAAACACAAATCATAAACAGAAAATACAATCCCTTCCTCCGATAATCTGATCTCTCTCCGATCTAACAATCCTATGCTTTGATCTAACAATCCCATGCACCTTCGTGACAAACTTCAACCACCACAATATTCGTGCTCTTCCGTGAAAAAAAAAAAAAAAAACAACCACCACATGATGAGAGTGAGGGTGAGGGTGGGTTGGTGAGTGAATAAAAGTGAGCTGACTAGGTGAGGTATGGAGAGGCGGAGGGATGCCGTGAGTGGAGCGTGAGGCGAAATGAGGCTGTGGGGCCATGAATTTAAGTGAGGCTGTGACTGTGAGGGGAGCGTTTGAAGGCAAGGGAAGGTGGCCGGCGATGAGAGCTTCAAAGAGAGAGAGAGAGAAGGGGCGACTGAGAGGTGAGGGTTAGGTTTAGTTTTTAGAAAATGAAATCTGAAAGGAAAAGAGAGAATTTATACTAATAGGGATTTAAATTTTTTTTAATATTATGTGTATACAGGTCGAGTTCGGGTAGAGTATGCATAAAACCCGAACCCATTTCGGTTTTTTTTTTTTTTTTTAAACCCATACCCAACCCTATAATTTATCGGGCCAGGTAAAATCTGACCCATTAGGGTCGAACTGGGCCGGTTATAGCTTGCCATCCCTACTTGTTGATGCCCATTCTTTGACAAAAGGGTCTGATGCAAAAGAAGCCCAACAATATGAAAAAGGTAGAGAAAGAAAGCAGTAAAGTAAAGACCATTGAGCTAGAATGGCAGGAATAATGGTCCACAAGCCCACAAAATAATAAGTGCCCTCAAAGAAAGCAGATGGACTAAGGAAGCCCCAAAGAATGAAGTAGTAAGCCAATGAAGATCATAAGAGATGGAAAGAAAGCAAAAATGGGCCGTAGGAGTCCAAAGAAAGAAATTAGTAAATGGGGTTGGTTCGAAAACCAATATACCCGAACGCAAAAGATGTGGTAATTGGGTTAGGGAAGCCTAATAGATTTAGTAAAAGCCGATAGGAATGAAAGAAATGGGAAGGAATGAAATGGGCCGAGGATGCCTAAAGAATGAAATGGGCCGAGGATGCCTAAAGAATGAAATGGGTCAAGGAAGCCTGGGGTATTGAATAGACTGGCCCAGCAGGATTGCTGGGCAGTAAAGACTAAAAGAATTAATAATACGAGAAATTGGCATAGCAGTCGCTTTAGACCGCAAGCCCAAAAGTAATAATAAGACAAATAAGGGTGAATGATATCATAGCAAGAACAATGTAGTGGTGGCAGTAGCACTAGCCAGCCTACAAACAAAAGATAAGAAGAGACATGGACCGAATTAAAGAAGAGAAAGCCCACATCCAAACAATGCCTAGCCCAAAGAAAAGATGGGATGCAGAGAATGAATACCCAAAAACTTATTCACACCGCAAGAGTTTAAAAAAAAAACACTAGAGCATGCAATAAAATTAGACAAACCTTGAGATAATGGAAAACGTGTGAGAGCCAAAAAAGAAATAGACTCATATGGAAGTAGAGTGTGCACACAAGGCTCAAGCACCACCTACTTGTACCCAGCTAATATAGGGAAGATGAGCCACGGGTCAGAGGTAAGAGAGGGTGTGGTCTGGCAGTAAGGAGAAATGGGAGCCCATTTTGGGGTTTTCGCTCATACTCTTTTGGGAGAAATGTCCTACTGGGATAACATCTTATCCAAAAGAGGTAAACAAGAGCTAGAATCACTAGGTGTATGCTATAGAGGTTGGTAAGGGAGAAGTTTAACCCTTATCCGGGTAGGAGTATCAAGGGGAAATAAAAAACAAAACAAAACCACTTTTGTCTAGGAATGAAGCGTGGCACATTTAACACAGTGCAGTGGTGATGGCTGAGCAGCCAATAGACCAATTTGCAGTCTTGAAAGGACACCCACAATAGGCCAAGAGCAGTTAAGGGGTAAAAATGTCAAATCCTGTCACGACAGGCAATATAAAAGGCCATAGACGTGCGTAGTAAAAGGGGAGGAAAAAATGGAAGAGAAAAAGGGTAAACAAGAGACATAGAAAACAAAGAAAAAAAAAGAACTCAGAAAGCCAAAGTAATGGAAAATATGAGTGATAGAAGCAAAGAAATGCATCAATAGGCTACCCACTTCTCTCCCTCTCAATAGCTCGCTCTCTAATGAGTCAAGAATTTGAGATTAAGCCATCTAGGTCCATTTTCCGAAGTGAGTAACTTCTACAGTAGGACTCCTTTTTGAGGTTACCCACATTGAAGATTGGTTTTCTTTTTTGGACTTGAATCTGCTAAAGAGTCAAGCCCATTACTTTAGTAGACTAATCTTCTTTCCTTTGCCATGGTTGATTAATGACTAACCTGACACCTTGCCATCAATCTATTTCTGCCATAGTCACGTCATGGTATTATTTTGTTTCTTTCATGGAACTGTTCATGTATTATTGTTGTTAGTAGAAAATATTTTAGTTAAAGTGTTTTAGATATCCTGTTGTATTGTGTTTTCCTGCTATAATACTTATAACTGTTTTTTTTTTTTTTTTTTTTTTTTTTTTTTTTTGCCATAAGCACATGAATGCGCTCAAGATTCCTGCCAGGACGCGTCAACACAAAAAGGGCCCAACTTGTGCACAAGCTAGCCTAAGGTGTGTCTCAAACGTGATTAAATAGCATATTGCAATAAAATGGCTTAGCAGTAAAATATTCCAGCGGTAAACTATTTAAGTGGTAAAATAAGACAGAACAAAATAAACCTCCAGCCATTGGCTATTTCACAGATTAAGGAAAGTATCTACATTTTCAAACTCATCATCCATTGGCTCTAGAGAAAGTCTTCTGATACAATAATATGAGGGAAAAACTCTATAGTAATAGTTTCATCATAGCCTTCAATGATAAATGAATAAACAAATATTATGGGCTCCATTAAAGGTAAAACTAAACCAAGTAAAGGAGCCTTTTTCTTAAATGTCTATGTTAGTATTTGTTTAAATCTTTACAAAGTGGATGGGTTATAATGTTTGAGCCTTTGTTTAAATATATATATATATATATATATATTTTTTTTTGGATACAAGATAGAATTTCTACTCTAACCCAATTTGAGTGTATATATGTATGAAGCTCCTTTCTGAAGACTTGAACTCCGGCCCTTGCCCTCACACCCCACAAGCATTTATACTTGTGGAGTGACCACTGCACTAAGAGTGCGCGGTGATTTAAATATTTACTAATTTCTTGATTTTGCACATTACTTTCTATTATTGAATAAGATTTTAGATTCTATACTTCTGACTTATACATAATAAGTTGTCATTAGAATAAGGAAATTATCATAAGAATTTCTTCTAAATAGCTTCAAAGTCAAAATATAGTACAAGGAATGCAATCTAAATTTGAACTTGATTTAATGTTAACCATTTATTGAGGCACCATTTAATTAGAGTCAATCATTGTAGGACACAATAGATAATTTTGTAAGAGAACTAAAGAATGAATACTCCATCAAAAAATAGAGATAGCACAAACCCCTTTTGAATGTTCTCCATTCAATTAAATTATATTATCCTACTACTAGAATTTCAATGTATTTTATAGATTGCAGTACCTACAAGTAGGACAAATGAGTGGCTGTACAACTTGAACTGAACAAATTTTAATGTATTTTATTTATTGAATTGTTATGTTAAGTTATTGTCCTCCCATATGTAAAATGTTTCCGTGCATTGTGCTGGTTAAACACTAGTATATTTAAAGTTGTAGCGTAGCATTTATTGCTACTAAACTCTTGTTGCGCCACTTTATCACCACATCATTGGTCACATAATTATTATTTTGGCTAAAATGCAAAACTGACCCTCTAACTTTTTTCAAATTTCATTTCAGTCCGTTAACTTTTGTTAAAGTTTTTAGAAAATAAAAAATCTAGAAAAATTATAAAATTGAAAAATTGACCACAACATATAACAAAAGTTGAAGAAAAAGCCTTAATTAAATAAATTTAAAAGTTGGAGGATTGAAATGAACAAAAGCAAAATTAAATGACTGAAATGAAATCTGAAGAAATTTAGATTACCAATTTTCCATTTTACCCTATTATTTTTCTTTTCTTTTTTTAATTTTATTTTTTTACAAAAAAATATAAATAGATTATTGACTTTAAACATTCATCTTGAGTGGTTTTAATGTTACATATAATTTTGTTTTTCATATTCATCTGCTTTAATTTAAAATTTATATTTATTCATTTTTTAACAAAAAATATAAATAGATTATTGACATTACACATTCATCGTGGATGGTTATAATGTTGTTAGAAATTGGGCTGGTTTTGACCCAACCCATAAACCATGGCCCATGGATCGTCCACATGGGTTATTTGATAAGTGAGTTTAAATTTAAACTAACTAATATTGATATGAGTTATCAATATCAGTAGTGGGGTAATTTAAACTTAACAGATATTGATATGAGTTATCAAAATCTGTAGTGAAGTAATTTAAATTTAACAGATGAGATCTTTTAGGGATCACATATATCTAATAGTAAGTGAGTCTCTACTAGTATTTAAAATACTCCTATATCAGTTAGAAAAGAGATGATAGACACAGTAAGTAAACATACGTATAGTTTTGTAAACATACGTATAGTTTTGAGTGCTCTTTCAAAATAAGTCATCCATTTGGGACACCATCAATTGTTCCCTAGAATTTGAAGCATGGAAATTAGGAGAGACTCTAGTAGCCTCTCTTGCGACTTAGAGGTGTTCCACAAAGGAGATCGTGAGGAGTTTGAAAAGCAAGAAAAGGACAAGATCTGAGCATTTGGTGATCTATTCCACCAAATGTATGTGTCTATATGATCAGTAGTAAAGTATATAATTATTCAACATTGGTATTAGAGTTATTTTATGCTTGTTTTCACTCTTGAATGATGTCATGATCTCTAATATATGTAATCTTATATGTATGCTTAAAAAAATTAAAAGTTTAAGTAATTTTTTAATTTTCAGGTCTATAATTTTTTTTTAAAGCATGTTATGGCATATAGAGAGAAAAATAAAAAGCTGTAATATTTTTTTTGAGTGTTTACATGTTTAATTTAGACTTTAAATGATAAAGTTGTGATTGAAATAGAACACCGTAAAATTTGTAAGCCACATACTATTGCTTTGGCTAAAAAGAGGACCAAGTGAATGACTCTTCACTATTCAAGGGCCAAAAGTTGGTTTGGCTAGAGTCCTGGAGAGCCCCACGTAAGCTTGAGTGGTCATCTAAATAAATAATATATAAAAAAAAGGAGGATAATAGTTACATGGAACACATCTTTTTTTTTTTTTTTGTAAAGGAAATTGGTAGTTACCTGGAGAGCCACGTTGATGTAGTGTATTATATACACTAGAACACATCTTCCTTTTAGTCCTTGTTTCAGTTGCACACAAATAAAGGCCCCACGTTAGTGTATTAGTTACACTTGAAATTTTGTTGCGTGGCCTGTGTGGTTTTTGTTTTGATAAGGAAATTGTGCTGCGTGGCTGTGTGAATTTTTAATATTATTTACAAATGCTGTGTGAATTTGTAACATAGTTTACAAAGGAATTGGGTTATAACAATATAGAAAATTATATCAAAATCAAATGTTATAACATGCACAGTGGGTTTTCTTATTATTTATTTTAATTTATATTTAAACACTATACATTCTTAATTTTGATTAGACCACATTTTTTTTTCTAACATAACAGATATGTAAATTGTAGTGACATTTTTACTGTGATGTTAAATTAGAATTGTGGTAGTATGAGAAATTGTGAGATTAGTTTTCTAATTTTCTCTATAATTATGCATGGTTTTAATTTTTTGAATTAATTTATGATGTCTTTTTAACATATTCTGATATGATTGAATTGATATTATATGAATACAATGATGAATATGTGTCCAAAGGGTTTGTGAGACTTTTTGGCTCATCTCTATAGTTAGAGATTATATTGGTAAGTTATGCAACATGTATTTTTTTTATTTATTGTTATTGTGGATGGATAAGACAATTTTTGAAATTATTTGGTAACATGGCATCCCCAATTTTTAATAACAAATAGAATTTTTGTAGTAGAGTACTTAAATATGTAATTTTTTGGGCCAATGTTTTTTGGCAATTTTTTGGGCCATTGTTTTTGGCAATGTAATTTAAGGCTATGTAATTTATTTATTATTTTTTTCGGAATCCATGTAAGGGGATGTGTTTCACGATTTACCTATAATTTTTCAAATTTTGTCTTAGCATGTTGTGTGAAATTACCAATAGGGTTAATAGTGGAGCCCATGCACAATGTGTTGTGTACAAAGATGTATGGACACATGTTATATGTATAATTTAATATGTGGTTGGTGTGATGTTTTATTCTTCACAAAATTTTATTTAAAAATCAATTAGATGTGTTATTCCAATTTACATAGTGAGAGATGATTATGAGCTTAGCGAAATTTTTGATGTCACTATGTAGAAAGGAATATCATGGTCTAGTTGGATTTTTGGAAATAAAATTTAAAAATGTATGTGCTAATGTCAACTTGTGTAATGAATGTAGTGAACATGGCCACTAAGAATGTAGTTGCTGATCTAACTAAGGGAGAAAAACTAGATGGAACCAACTACAATACGTGGCATAGGAAAATTCAATATCTACTTAAAGAACAAGAGGTCCTTGAAACCTTAAACAATGTTATGATGCGACCTGAAAATGGGAATATTGCCCAACATCGCTGTGACTTAGAGGCCTATGAGTCTTGGGTTAAGAAAGATTGTTGTGCATGCTTCACTATGTTGAGTAGCATGCACAATGATCTTGTTAGGGAGTTTGAGAACTACCCAAATGCCCAAGAGATGTGGAACCAGCTTAAGATTGTCTATGGAGGAACTTCAGCAACTAGGTTGTGAGCTCTTACTTTGCGTTTGAGCAATATGTTATGGATTCAAAACATAGCATAGCTGAACATCTAAGGACAATGTCAGCATTGATCCGTGACCTAAAGGCTGCTGGCAATAATCTCTCTGATGAATAACAGGTCATAGCGGTGATACGTTCACTGCCTGAACCTACTTGGGGGCAAATGAAGCTTGTTTTGACACAGAGTGAGAATATCAAGAATTTTTCTGATATTTCTCGTCATCTCAAGCTTAAGGCAGAGCGCATAGGGGCATACTAAAACACCCTCCTTGTCGCCCAATCTGGGCAGTGGAAGGCATTCAGGCCTAAACACAAAGGACAAGGGAGGAATGCCAAAGGAGCTGGCAACCTTGGGCCTAAAGGAGGCAAGATAGGAAAGCGCCAAAAGGGCAAGGCAAAGATCAAGTGCTACAACTGTGGTAAGAAGGGTCACTTCGCTCGTGAGTGCACTGAGCCGAAGAAGGTATCCTTTCTTAACAACTCTGCTATTACTTATGTTTGTACACATGTTTTTGTTACTCATACTATTCTTGGGTGGATTGTAGATTCAGGAGCAACCAAACATATAGCCAGAGATAGAGTTGGGTGCGTGGATTACAAAAAGATACCAGCAGACACACAGTACGTTATTTTGGGTAATGAAGCTCAAGAAGAAGTCATAGAAGTTGGAACCTACCAGCTTAAATTGCGTCTGGGACGTACGTTACTTCTTCATGATGTACTTCATGCGCCTGGTGTCCAATGTAATCTATTTTCAGTACTTACTATGCTTAGACTTGGATTTAGTTTTTGTTTCGATGGTCCTCAGTTGGATTTTTATTTAAATAAAACCTTGTATGGACATGGTTATTTAGCTAATAATTTCTTTATGTTGGATTTAGATCATTCCTCTATTTCTTTTATTACTCATAATGATGATATTTCTGATTTCGTAATGTGGGATGCTAGACTTGGACATATAGAAAAAGATAGATTGGCTAGACTAACTAGAGAAGGCCTGTTGGGGTCTATCACTAATGTAAGCCTACCTATGTGTGAACCTTGTCTAGCTAGAAAGGCCTGTAGGAAGCCTTTTGGTAAGGCTCCAAGGGCAACCCATCCTTTGGAATTAGTCCATTCGAACATATGTGGACCTATGAATGTTAAGGCACGCCATGACGCCTCTTATTTTCTCACATTTATAGATGACTATTCACGTTTTAGTTATATCTATCTGATCTCCCATCACTTTGAAGCATTAGATTGCTTTAAGTGCTTTGTGGCAGAGGTTGAGAATCAGAAAGAAAGGACCAAAAGGTTTTTCAAACTGATAGGGGTCGTGTATATTTGTCTAAACAGTTTCAGGAACTGTGTGAGGAAAAAGGGATACGCAAGCAATTGACAATTCCTGGCACTCTACAACAAAATGGTGTTGCAAAGAGAAGGAATCACACTCTATTAGAGATGGTTAGATCGATGATGGCGCAAGCTAACCTTCCAATTTCTTTTTGGGGGGATGCATTATTGACTACTGCCTACATCCTTAACCGTGTGCCTTCTAAGTTAGTTCCCACAACACCATATGAGTTATGGACTGATGCAAAACCCAATTTGGAAAACTTGCAGCCTTGGGGTTGTGCAGGTTTTGTTCACAGTACTTCCCATAAGTATGGGAAATTGGGCCCTAGAGCAACTAAGAAAATCTTTATAAGATATTCAGAAAGCTCAAAGGGGTATGTAATGTATGGTGAACATTCTGATAGTGGAATGACTGAGATAAAGTCTCGTGATGTCAACTTCATTGAAGATGATTTTCCAAGCATCAATGAAGCAAAACAAGATCTTTAGCTTTATGAGCTGCAAGAACTTGAAGGTGTCATACCATCTTTGGGCGACAGTGGAGAATCACAACTTCATCCTAAAATCGCCAAAGATAGTGGGAGTGATTTGGCTCTTAGTAGGAGCAAATTGCTAGATAGTGACACACAAGGATCCAAGGTACGTAGAGGTGAACGTGGAACAATTCCCCGTTGTCATTTTGAGATTGAGGGAGAATTTTTTATATGTGATTCACTGGACCTTAATGAGCCTGCTTCCTATGAGGAAGCATTAGCTTCACCTGCTTCATATGAGTGGATAGTTGCTATGAGGGATGAGATGGATTCTATGGCAAAGAATCAAATTTGGGAGTTAGTTGACCTTCCGCTTGGGCGTAAAGACCATTAGAAACAAGTGGGTCTTAAAAATAAAGTGCAAGGCAAATAGATCAATTGAAAAATATAAGGCTCGTCTCGTGG
This sequence comes from Castanopsis chinensis, assembly GCA_032878915.1. Taxonomy (NCBI): domain Eukaryota; kingdom Viridiplantae; phylum Streptophyta; class Magnoliopsida; order Fagales; family Fagaceae; genus Castanopsis; species Castanopsis chinensis. Next base: position 15,788,514 of record JAVQMG010000125.1, on the reverse strand, counting down.
CGAAAGGCTATACCCAAAGAGAAGGGATAGACTATGAAGAGAATTTCTCCCCAGTAGTGAGATTTGTCTCTATTCGCCTTATTCTAGCTATTGTTGCACATTTGGATTTGGAACTCTTTCAAATGGATGTGAAGACTGCATTTCTCAATAGAGAACTAGACGAGAAGATCTATATGGATCAACCTATAGGTCAAGTGCAAGGCAAATGTGCCGCCTAAAGCGTTCCATTTATGGCCTAATTGACAATGGTATAAATATAAGGCTATTATTTCGATTAGTTTCGAAATGATGGAAGAATACCATTATGTGTATGTCAAACAATCAAGAAAGAGTTTACTTATCTTGTCTTTGTATGTGGACGACATTTTGTTGGCTGGAAATGATATAAAGATGATTGTCACCACCAAAAGGTGGTTGTCCTCTATTTTTGAAATGAAGGACATGGGTGAGGCTAATTATGTGCTTGGAGTTAAAATCTTCAAGGATCACTCAAAGAAGCTTCTTAGTTTGTCTTAAGAAACTTACATAAAGATGATCTTAGAGCGATTCCGTATGCATAATTCCAAACCCATAGACACTCCAATTGAGAAGGGACATACATTAAGCCTTGAAAATTGCCCTAAATCAAAAAAGGAAAAGAGAGAAATGGCAAGTGTTCCCTATGCAAGTGTAGTTGGAAGTCTGATGTATGCTATGTTGTGTACTCGACCAGACATTTGTTTTGCAGTTGGTATGGTTAGTCGTTATCAAAGTAATCCAAGACCTGTTCATTGGCAAGCAGTAAATAGGATTTTTTGATACCTTCGTGGGACATCGGATCTCATTCTTTGCTATCAGGGTGGAGACTTGAGATTGAGAGGTTATTCTAATGCTGACTGGGCCAGTGATAGAGATGAGTGCAAGTCCACTACAGGTTATGCATTTCTACTTAGTGGTGCAGCTATCTCTTGGTGCAATAAGAAACAGTCTTGTATTGCTTTATCTATAATGGAGTATGAGTATGTTGCTTGTTCAGTAGCAGCACAAGAAGCTGTTTGGTTAAAGAGATTTTTCCAAAGCCTAAAGGTGACATCTCTTGCAGATGTAGTTGTAAAGATGTATTGTGATAGTATGGCAGCCTTGGCTCATGCTAAAGATCCTAAGTATTATAGCAAAAGCAAACACATACAGACTCGTTATAACTACATTTGTCTTGCTATTACACAAGGAGAGGTGATCCTCCAACATATCTCCACTAGCAACATGGTGGCTGATCCACTTACTAAAGCCATTGTTAGTGATGCCTTTCAAGCTCATGTTAGGAGTTTGGGACTTTGTAGGATTTGATATATTTTTGAATACCTTATGGACATTTATGTTTATTCATACTTTATGCAATAATGATGTTATTCATTTTGATTCATCTTGTGATGTGATTGATATTGCATACTGAGCACACATTATTTGAGAATATGTCACCAGGCTTAGATCGGTCTACTCACATAGACGATCACCCTAGCACTTGAGTAGCGAGCAGGATGAGCCATAGTGATCACTTTTTTTTTTTTTGTAAATCAAGTAAGTGATCATCTTGATGCTTAGGGAGGCATGCAAGATAATATAATGAATATCACCTTAGCTAGGCTAAGATGAGACTTATGGGGGTCACACTTGAAGTGTATCCACAACTTCATGAAGCCTGAATAAAGCCAAATGTGAGATCTTGGACAGGAACTTGGTGTGTAATTGTGCTAAGAAACTCAGGTTGGTTGCCTCTGTGGCCATTGGACTAAGATTTGTACGGTGTTTGAGTGTGACAAGCCCAGTTGAGTGGGAGCTCCACCATAGCATACAAATTATACTATACGTGCTATAGCCGACCAATTAAGGGAGTGATTGGATAGATCCTTACTCCGTCACTATGTGAGCCCTGGTCGACCATTATATGGTCCATTCTGTGCCCTTTTTCGACCTAGAACTATGTCATGAAGTGAATGCTTGATGTCACTACTTTAGCATGTCATCTCAAGGCCATGATATATACGATCTCGCGGAGCATGTCTAGGAAAGCGGTCAAGTGTGAATGAATTGACATGAGGGTCTGGGAAAGATTATTTAGAACACACCATTTATTTTATGGCTCATTGCCTGGGCGATTATGAGGAATTTGTTTTTCAACATAATCATGAGCATATTATATGGTACAGAATCAAGTGTTGTTTTGAGTTTTTTGAACTCATGAGGGATTAAAGAAACTTGATTGGGTGTGATTAAATAATCTGGGGCATAGACGAGATATTATGAGTGATGTACTATATTAGTTTAGATGGTGACTTAATATAGTACTCCTACCCCACACCTTCTCATCAGGTCGCACACTCCATTTTTCTGTATAAAGAGAGGATTGGACAAGAGATTAAGAGGAACCATTTTTTTACTATAGTGCCTAGTGTGGACGAGTGTGAGATGTTAGAAATTGGGCTGGTTTTGACCCAACCCATAAACCATGGCCCATGGATCGTCCACATGGGTTATCTGATAAGTAAGTTGAAATTTAAACTAACTGATATTGAGTGCCTAGTGAGTGCCTAGTAGTGGTACACTCATTGTTGTTCCAGAAGCTTATAAACCATGAGTGGGACGCTTATTTAGGCAATGTGGGACTCGTATGCCACTTTCCAAAGCTCTTGAGCTCCCACCCCTTTAGAACAAAATCTTGCGGGCCTGGCTCCCCAAAGAGAACAAACATGATTGTAGAGGCTGATACAAAAATCTCCCCTACAGTTTTGTTTGTTTGTATTTTTTTTTTTTTTTCAATTCTTACTTTGTTCAACTTTTCATCTTCTTCAACCATTGTCTTTTTAGTTCAATCTTTCATCCGTCCAATAATTTTTTTTTTTTTTCAATTTTCATTTGATTTTCTTTTAGATTTTAATTTTTTTCCTTTATATATTCTTAAATTCTACAGTTTCACTTTGTTCAACCTTTCATCTACTTCCACCCTTACTATTCCATCTTAATTTTCATATAAATTACTTCTTACTTCATTTCCACCTCTTTCCCCTATTCCTTCCAAGTTATCCACAACAAAAAGGTTAATACTCTCTCTCTTTCTCCAATTTTGCTTCTCTTTTGGTGGATTTTTAAAACTATTTCAACTACTTTTTTTTCCTACTAATGGTTCTTTTGTTATTGTTGATTTAATTGTCACGCCACATTTGTTTATATTTTTGGTGAATTTGAATCGACTTTTATGCATTTTAGGTAGTTTGGTATTCCAATTTCTGATCATAAGTAATTTTTCTTTATCCCATTTGGTTTGATTTGATTTGGGTTATTATTTAATTGTTTTGCAAGTTAGGATTTTTTTTTTTTTAGTTATCAATTTAGATGTTAAACATGAGACTTTACTAATTTTTTTTTAATCCTTTGAGAGTAGAAAAAGTACTTTTAAAAGTTGTATTAGAAGCACTCTATATTGCTATTTATTCAAAGAAAAGCAAAAATTAATCAAACAAAAATTATCAAATGGGTGACATATTTTAGCTTTTGCAATTGTATTATTATTATTATTATTATTATTATTATTATTATTATTATTATTATTATTATTATTATTATTATTATTAATTTATAACAATGCATATCTATATATATATATATATATAGAAATTTAATTCTTGGATTTTGCTAATAATTGTTTATTTGATAATATCTTTTGGGCGGATGAAATTGCAATTTCTGCAAAGAAAATAACATTAATAGATTATCAACAACAAATTATTTTCTTAATTGGTCCAATTAATCATTGTTAAGTTTTTTTTTTTTTTTTAGTTACATTTTTCGATGTTTTGGATTGTTGGGTAGAAAAAATGAGGTTTAAGAAAGTTGGTTTAGAACTAAAAGAATAGTTTCCAAATTTTATATTCTTTTTAATGATTCACAAAATGTTATTAGTAACTTTTATTAAAAAATGAATATTTTCATTAACTTGCCTTTTGAATTCCTGAGAAAATTTTTATTGTTTTCATTTTGTTACAACCAAATTTATATTTACAATTTATAATTGTTCATATATTAAATTTATGATTATGAAATATATTACTCTTTATTAAATTAGTCCAAATTGTAAAAAATAAATTTAATGAGACCAATCTAAAAAAATTATCACATTTGACGCGCGGGTTCATGGCTAGTTTTACTTAAAACTAAATACATCATACTACACCTAACAACACTACATCAGTTTTTTACTTAAAACCTCAAATATGATATTTAGGTTGCGTTTGGCATTGACTATAAAATGTAACATTTTTTCTATTCAATTTATTTTTGCTACTATTCAACTTATTTGTACTACTATTCATAAATCTCATTGTACTTTTTGGTACTATTCATGGGCCTCACTATACTATTTCAGTTAGTTTTTAGCTTTATTTACAGTATTTTTAGCGAAAAGTTTTTAGTTTTAGCTAACATTAAAATGTTAAACTGTGTGATTAGATATATTTATATTTTAATAATATAATAATGTGTTATGTCCTTAATGAAGAGAGCAAACCAAAGTTTACCTCAAATCTTTATAAAATTTAATCTCATTGACAAATGCACTTAGAACAGGAATTCAAATATGAATTCGTATCTTCTTAAGATATGTTTAGATACCTCTTATTTTTCTGAAAACTGAAAATACTGTAACAAAATAATTTTTAAATGTGTAAATAGTGCCGTTGAACTAATTTTTTATAAAAGTTTTATTGAAAAAAGAAATTTATGAATCTCATAAACAATACACAAAACCCATTAAAAAAGTCACTACAAACCCAAGACGCTAAAAAAAAAAAATAAAAGACGCAAATGCAGACGCGTCCTTTTTCATCAGCACCCAATCAAGTGCTTATGGTCCGTTTGGATACAGTTGAAAATTGAAAACTGAAAATATTGTAACAAAATAATTTTTAAATATGTGAATAGTACTACGATACTTATTTTTAATAAAAAGTTGCTAAAAAATACGTGAATAATATGTGTACAGTCAATGCACAGTATGCACTGTCCCCTGCATCAGAAACCGGAAAAAAAAAAAAAAAAAAAAAAGGTCAAAAGCGCTGAACGCGCCTTAAATTGACAAACTGGTTTGTACACGCACCTGTGTTTTTTTTTTTTTTTTATACACACCAGAAATAACTTCATTAAACTGAAACCGAGTTTAAACATATTACATCATGCTGGACTTGCTCTTCAATTAAGGGTGGAGTATCCTCCACCCAAATGATACAATCATCAATCAATTTGGCATGTCTTGCCAGGATATGAGCCGCAGAATTACAACTTCTGTGGGTATGGGACACTTCCCACATATCAAAATGGTTTAGCTCCATTTTTACACATTCGACCACCTTTAAAATGCTATATGGAGGCCGGGATTTCTCGAGCAGAGCAAGGACCATAATCTGTGAGTCGCTTTCAAGAACAATCTTCTTAAGACCAAGATCCCAAGCCAGGAGGACACCTCTTCCACCGCTCGGGCTTCAGTTTCTAAGGCACCTAGTGGCAGGTCCACCCTTTTGCACATTGACCCCATTAGAAGACCCTTCTCATTTCTAATGACCACACCAATCCTACAGCACCCCACTGCACTAAATACTGCACCATCTGTATTGACTTTAAACCAGCCCCCCTTTGGGGGTAACCAACAACCAGCGGAAGGATGAAGAACATGCACCTGAGGAATCAGCACTTGCTTGATTTCCTCAACATACTCCCGCACAGCCCTGGTTAGTGCCTTCGGCCCCTTACACAGCCCACCATGGACTATAACATTTATGTTATTCCACAAGCTCCATGAAGTAACAGCGAAGGTCACCCAGTCAGTGGAGGGCCGAACCTCCATTATTTCCCACAGCACATCGACAAAATCCCCCAAAAGGTCAGGAATCAGGGGCAGCTTGATTTTTGTGTCACTCCACACCCTCTTAGCATAACTACAGCCCCACAAAATATGCCCAGAGGTCTCACGGCCACCACACAGCATACACACCTCATCCTGTCCCACCCCCCTACTCCGCAGCCGACTCTTCGTTGGAAGAATATTTTTACAGGCGCACCACAAAAAATGTCTAAAAGCGCTGAACGCGCCTTAAATTGACAAACTGGTCTGTACACGCACCTGTGTTGATTATTCGCTTAGGTTGACTATGACAAATTTGATGACATTGATGGACCACGTTGCTGTACTAGTTAAGATTGTTATGACGATCCACGGATTTGACCGTGACACAGTTTTTGGAGCTACCTCAGCTCAGTTGCTTGTTTGAATGGACTCGTGTCGGAAAGTCTTGACCAATTCCTCGTGAAAGCCAAACAGACTGACGTACCTAGAAATATCCATTAGCTGCCAGAAAATTGAACGGACCAAGACAATAGTAACCATTGCATGGCGATGTTGACTAAAGTAAGAATTTCGCTATAAGATTGATGAATTATACACATAATTTTGTCACAGTCTATTTACTCCTGACCTTAACTCCCATTTTGTTTATTGAATTGGCAATGGCTTTTGCTTTTGCTCTTACTCAAACTTTCATTTCTTTGCTGCTTCTGCTACCAATTTACAGTACTGTTGCTCAAACTAATGGTGCCATTACATTGGGTGCTTCTCTCTCTGCAACTGATAACTCTTCTTGGCTCTCACCTTCTGGTAATTTTGCCTTCGGTTTTCGTCAACTCAACAATACAAATCTCTTCTTGCTTTCTATATGGTATGCCAAGATTCCTGAAAAAACCATAGTTTGGTATGCAAGTGAAACATTAGCACCAAGAGGATCACAAGTGAATCTAACTGCCGACGATGGACTAGTACTTACCAGCCCTCAAGGCCAACAGTTGTGGAACTCTAGCTCTCCTAATGTTGCCTCTGGTGTTATAAACGATACAGGCAACTTTGTGCTCAAAGATAGTAACTCCAATGAGGTATGGTCGAGCTTCAACAATCCTACTGATACAATTTTGCCTACGCAGACTATGGAAAATGAAGGGTCACTTTTTTCTCGACAATCAGAGACCAACTTTTCCAAAGGAAGATTCCAGGTACGATTTCTTGATGGGAATCTTGTGCTCAATACCATAAATTTGCCCTCAACATATGCTAATGATCCTCCTTATTATAAAAATGGAACTATTGGTGATAATAATAATTCAAGTCCTGGTATACAATTGGCCTTAAACGAGTCAGGCTACATGTACATTGTGAGAGAGAACAAAGAAAGATTTGTTCTTGGAGAGGGAGTAGTAAACTCACAAACTGATTACTATTATAGAGCCACTCTTGACTTTGATGGGGTTTTCACCCTATATTCCCACCCAAAGACTTCCAGTGGAAGCTGGACTGTTGTCTGGTCTGTACCAGAAAACATTTGCACGGCTATTTATCCTCAGCTAGGTGGTATTGGTGCTTGTGGATTTAACAGTATCTGCACCCTCAAAGATTCAAGGCCGACATGTAAATGCCCACCTGGGTACTCTTTAATCGATCCAAATGATCAGTATAGTAGCTGCAAAGCGGACTTCATACAGGGTTGTGAAGAAGATAAGCTTAGTTCCACATATGATATCTATAGTGTAGAGGAACTAACATATACTGATTGGCCAACAGCAGATTACCTAAGGTTGGAGCCTTTTACAGAAGTGGATTGTAGAAATTCTTGCCTGCAAGATTGTATATGTGCTGTTGCCATATTTACAGACAATGAAACCTGTTGGAAGAAGAAGCTACCACTCTCAAATGGGAGATTTGACGGAAAATTTAGTGGGAAAGCTTTTATCAAGGTTAGAAAATCCACTATATCTATACCTGGTTCTAATTTCCCAAATCCAAACAATATGCCAGATCGAGAGAAGAAAAACCAGGACGGTTTGATAATTCCAGGGTCAGTGCTTCTGGGTTCTTCCGTATTTGTTAACTTTATATTGATTGGTGCTTTTTGTTATGGTTTTTTCTTCATTTACCAGAAGAAACGTAACAAAATTGATAGAGGTAGCAGTGTCTTGGATATAAATTTGCATTGTTTTACATACAAAGAGCTTCAAGATGCTACAAATGGTTTCATGGAAGAGTTAGGAAAGGGGGCTTTTGGAATTGTCTACAAAGGAGCAATCCTGATGGGTTCTAACATCCCTGTTGCAGTCAAGAAGTTATATAGTTTTGCACAAGATGGTGATAAGGAATTCAAAGCTGAACTTAACATAATTGGTAAGACACATCACAAAAATCTGGTTAGACTAATTGGATTCTGTGATGAGGGACAACAACGGTTACTGGTATACGAGTTCTTGAGAAATGGCACATTAGCAGAGTTCCTTTTTGGAGATTTGAGACCAAGTTGGAAGCAAAGAATCCAAATTGCTTTTGGAATTGCAAGAGGACTCTTGTATTTACATGAAGAGTGCAGCACCCAGACAATCCATTGTGATATAAAGCCTCAAAACATACTTCTTGATGAATATTACGAGGCTCGAATTTCTGACTTTGGATTAGCAAAGCTCTTGATGATGGGTCAAAGTCATACTAATACTGCCATTAGAGGAACAAAAGGGTATGTTGCACCTGAGTGGTTCAGGAATATGCCAGTCACTGCTAAAGTTGATGTATACAGCTTTGGTGTCATGCTGCTAGAGATCATTTGTTGTAGGAGAAGCGTAGATATGGAGTCTGGCAGAGAGGAGACAGCAATTTTGACTGATTGGGCTTATGACTGCTTTAGAGAAGGAACATTAGATGCTCTAGTAGAACATGACATGGAGGCCTTGGAAGACAGAGAGAAGCTAGAAAGGTTTGTCATGATTGCTATTTGGTGTATTCAAGAAGACCCATCTCTTAGGCCAACTATGAGGAAGGTTATGCAGATGCTTGAAGGAGTTGTTGATGTACCTGTTCCACCAAGTCCATCTCCTTTTACTACTACAACGAGTTTGTAAAGCTTTACAGTCACTTTGTATTATCTATTTGAAATCTTTCCTAAGGGAAGTGATTTGTAGTCAAGTTCGTATTGTGCTCCATTTAGACAACTCTGTTTTTAATTTTAGTTTGTGCCTTTATGAAGAAGAGAGCTCAACAAATGGACATTGCTGTAGTGGATATGTATGTAGTTCTTCAAAAATGATTATTAATTAGATTCAATAAGAATTAATGAAATTCCTCTATAGCTCAAACGAAGATTAGCATACTTGAAACCAGAAGTCACATGTTGTAAACTGGGTAATGGTAGCAAGGATGTTCTTCTTGTGTGATCATGTGTCTACTCTTTTCCTGCATTTTGATGTTGTTGTTGTCGTTCTTCTAACTCTAATTTTTGCTCCCTTTACTGTATCAAAGCCACATATGATTCTCATTGATGTGAAAGCTACATATGACCTCATTGATGCCAAACCTACAGGTTTACAAATTCTGTAATGTACAGGACATAAATGCAAACCATGGCTATCACGCCATGGCGGCAACAGCATCTCTGGGTCTAACGTGGATCGAAAAGTCCAAATTCCTTGTTTAGAGAGAATTCATTGTATACTTGGTTTTTTTTTTTCGAGATTCCGTGTTGAATCATTCTCCAAAACTATGCATGAACATGAAAGCCAACTCAGCAGTCACAATTCATGGAACTTTTATGCGCGTTTGCTTGCATTACATTGTCAACTTTGCAATAGTCATATTTCCAACCATAGGTATATTGGCCAATGTCTTTCAAAAACATGCAAATAAATCAACTTTGGAAATCAGAAAATCAATCCTTCTACATTCATGGAACCGTACTTGAACCATGGTTCAGGGACACCGTAATATTTTGGGCAGCCTTAATAGAGGCATTTGCTTGGACTCTTAAGAATCCAGTTGTATTGGTTTGGTGCTATGCTTAGATTTGTAAGGTCATATTTTTGTTGTTATTTGTGTTTGTTTGGTGTTATGCTTAGGTTTGATTAATGCATTGTCAAGGACCTTGTAGCTGAATTGACACCTTCTCATATACTAAATACTTGGGAGTTTAGGAGAAAAATGGTTTAAGCAGTAGAGTTAACAGCATATTATAATTATCTCTAAAAAAAAGTTTGATTAATGAATTAAGCCAACACAAATAAGATTATAGATCTGCTATTTGTATTGATTGAGTTGGATTGGTTTTTTTTCAATCTAACCATGGTAGGTTGAAATGAAAAAACCCCTCAACCAAATTCATGCGCTACATAGTAAACTATTTTCACACTAAAGTTTATAGTCAGTCCAATCATCAATCTTTATGGTAAGAATGAAACCCTATCTTAATATTTGAAAGAATGTGCCCTAGTATATTAGTATTTGACCCCATCAGCATAAATGTCATGTATCCTATTTGGGAAGAGAGACCATTTTTCTAAAAAAAAAAAAAAAAACCTCATTGATATACATCTTTGAACTCCACTTTGGGTAAATTACGTAAATCACCAATTTACTTTTTTCCCCCCTAAAGTGAGAGTCACTCAAATCCAAAAGTTTAAATGCATGGATTTTGACATGTTATGTATATCAATTACTCGTTGAACCAACAACTCTAATTCTAGATTATTGGAGGAGAGAGGGTGAGAAACACCAAATAACTCTAACAAAAGTCCCGCAATACTCAAGCCAAAACTCCATCCAAACTACTACTGCACACCTTTGGTACGATGATCACTCTACAAATATAAGTGTTTATGAGATATAGAAGGGTACGGGCGGGAGTTTAGATATCCCGGAGGAAGTTTCACACATATATACACTAAAATTAAGTTAGAGTAAAATTTATATCTTGTATTAATAAAAAAAAGAACTCCTTTCAAACCCAAAAAAGTTGAAATAAATAGGCTTAACCCATTTATGTATATCTACTTACTAAAATTTATTTCAGTTTGACTAGCATTTTCAATTTGGTCAAAAACTTGAAAATCCAAAAAATGTTTTCAAGAAAACAGTCAATGACCAAACAAACTCAGCCTTTATTTTTAGGAAAAAGTTAATCGATGTCCAAAGGGCAATAATTTAGGAAATATTTTTAAAAACTTTTTATAGGAAAAGAAAAAAAACATTATTTTTTTGACAATTTAAAATATATATATATATATTTTTCATAAAAATAATATTAAAACTTTCTTAAAATAGTTTATTATTTAATCCTCAGCACATAACTCAACTATTCTATGTCCCCTCACATCACTTCCAATATGCTCAAAGTTTACACAACATTTATACTGCATTAATAAAACTTTGTCATAGGCCTACATTATAGCTCTATCATCTATGAGGTGACCATGCATAGCATCGGTTTTGGCTGTTTTGCTCCTTTTGCTTTTGCCATGCTATAGTTAAAATGAATTCAAACACATGATTGACTAATTTAGTACAAATAGTGTTATCTTAACCGAGACAACTAAATTCAATAGCCATGTGTTGGAATTTAATTGGAAAACCGAAGGAATTGCACTAAGTTTCTCCAATTAAAAAAAAAAAAATCTAATCCCTGACTAGTGGAAGTTTCTTCAAGCACAAATGCACGTGAAGCAGAGGGACTCCTCTAGCAACAGATCTTGATACGATGTCTCTTTACTTCATTGTTGATTGTGTTTCTGAAGAGGCGAAATAGAAAAGGAATATTAATACTTATTTGATTAAAATTAAGCTTCCACGTCTGTTGGTTACACCTCTTTCTAGAACAAAAATCAGCTTTTAATTATACAAGAAAACCTTATTGACCATGAAAATACAGATGAAGTTTTTCTTATGGTGAATGTTTCAAAATGCAATTAATTAATGAATCTGATTTGACAATTGAACCTGCAGTGCTCTCAAAATTCAATCTAGTGGAATGATCAACAAAAGATTAGCGACCTCCACTTGGACCAGAAAAAATCTTGCAACAGTTTACCTGACAATCTCCAAGGACACAACTGCTCAATGGTCACTTACTTTTTTCAATATAAAATTCATCTCATGTTTTACAGAATCAGACCAACAAAACATATGAGCCTAACCAAGCTACTGATTATGAATGACTCATAGATCAAACAGGGAATATAACATCCGTGGCAACACTACACAAGAATAGAAACTTTTCCTAGTTTTTGCAGGTTCTGAGCAAATACATAATTATAGTCTAGTGGTTTGCCCAAAGCACTTATGCAATACGTAGCTAAGTTTCCTGAGTATGTGAGGTTCCATTACCATAGGACAATTTCTTTCCCAAGCCTGTCTATGTGTGCATAAATATGCACAGAAACACAAGAGACACTAATTAGGGTGACCCAGGAAAAGACCATATATGTATATTGTACCTTTTCATAATATCACTTTAATAAAATGAAAGAAAATTTTGAATTCTTAACTCTCTTTCCTGGTGAGAACATTCTTTAACTTTGGTATGAGCATGGTGCAGTCTGCTTGTGTATCTTGCAGACCCTTTAGCTGTTCAAACCATTTTAGCAAATTAATCTGAGGCCCATGGACAGCCCAAGGTTTAGGTGACCCATTTCATGCCTCTGGCACATGGATATATTATCAATTATCCTTGACTTATTAGTACTATCCTCAACTATCTTTTAAATATTTATAGATCAACCCAATAAATTGACTTTGGAACTTACACTGCTAGTAGAGGCTTGAGATCGTAGGCTATCGAGGGCAACCATAAATTCTGCACGCAATCGTGCCTCCATAGCAGTCCTTGCTGCACTCTCTGCCTGCAACCGTGCCTCCATCTCAGCCCGTGCTGCACTCTCTGCCTGCAGTTGTGCCTGTATCACACTCCGTGCTGCACTTTCCTCCTGCAATTTCAACTTCATCTCACCAAGCTGCTCTTCAAGTGCATCACGCTCCGTTTGAACCTCACCAAGAGCTTCTTTCTGCACTGCGATCATCCCATATCTCTGGCCCCGTACATGGCCTGGTCTAGAACCAATCACTGAATGAAACAATTCGTCCTCAGTTGATGAGGATAGTGGCACCCCCTCTTGTTCAGACTTCTGAGTGATTAACTCGTTAACTTGCTCCTGCAATAAAAATGCAAACGCGCATCAGGTAGAACACACACAAAAATGTAAAATAGAAGCATCACACAAAATTTTTACTAACATAAATCTGTCTGGCATTGTCATCACTCCAAGTACCATCAGAATGACGATGGCACAGGAGCCATGTCCTGTATTCACTAGGCTGCTGACCAGTCAGGGGGTCCCGCTGTATTCAAGTTAACATAAAAGATTAACTAATAAATTAAAGACAAATGTAAAACATAATCAATTACTTTTTTATCATTAATTTTTCTACTCACCGCATCATAACTCACAGCTGCAAAAGACTTGCTTCCTGTGATTTTACCCGTCTTTTGCTTCGATCGGTTTTCTTTATTTCTATCACTAATGGTCTTTGTAGGATAAACATATTAAAGTAGTCAATGTAGTGTACATTAATAGAATGAAAAAGAAAACTTAGCAAACATAATTTAAGGGAATAGGAGGAAAATAAAGTAAATAGCATATAAAAGATGCACGGACTTTCACCTTAAAATCATCAGTACCAAAGTATGCAATAAGAGACTCCCATTGCTGCTCTGTGACCTCCTTGGGCCGGTTCTGCCTGCGATCCTCGTCGTTGTCATAATTACTGTAGTCCTTGGAGAGTTTTGCTCGCCAACCCCGATATCTTCGATTAGCCAACTGTAATATGCTGGCTCTTTGCAAGGGCGTATCCGGGACTCTCCACCTACCCTGAAATGACAACAAATAAGATACAATTGACAAACTAATAAAATAACAAATAGATTATTTACATTACACACAAACACACATATATATACATACATATTTCCTTACTTACCAACACGGCTGCAACAATGTTATCTTTTGCCTCCTGCGGTACTTCTGCCCACTTCCTAACATTAAGCGGTGCATATGTCCTCATCTGTTGTACCACCTCATCCACAAACATCCGCTGATTTGGCCCCACAGCTGAATTAGACTTGTCCGAGAACTCAATGTCCAACTTTCCATCAGTACTCTCTTGTGCTCTCTTAGCCAGCTTCAAGCCTTTTGCAGGTCCTCGTCCTTTCTTTCTGTTTGAGGTGGAAGCTGAAGTATTAAACATCACAACCTTAGACCAAATCAAAAGGCCTAACAAGTATAAATGCATTAACAAAACTAAGCATATTGTAATAATGGAGTTATACTTTCAGATGTTGTTAGTGTGTCCACTGAGAGCTCCGAAGGTGCTGATGATTGTGCAGGAAGGGGTGTATGCATGGAGGGATCAGTAGGTTGCTGATCAGACTGAGTGTCTGTATGGTCTGGCTGTGATGCATCCATAATGTCCTACACAAAAGTGTAAACAAATGGCAAATTTTAATACCTGTGTCTGTGTAGTCTCTGCACATACAAAATGTAATTGAACCTATTATAACATGTGAAATGCTTCATATGCCACATTGCAATCGGTAAATTGGATAGTTTCTATTCAAACAGAGAAAATGCTGAATCTGTTCGCCAAGAACACATCCTCTAAGATCAAGGGAAAAATCTTATGGAACTTCTCAAAACAAAGTGATGTAACTGCTCATTATTGCATTCAAGAGCCATTTGCAATGCATGCATAACACAGATTTGTGATGATGATTAATGAGTAATGACAAGGATTTAGGTTTTTATCCATAAGTAGATGGATGCCAAAACATTAAAGAACACTTCAATATATCACATATCAGTACTATTCTCTCTCACTTAAAACTACAGCAATCATTAACTCGTACCATCATCAACATCAACCTGAACCCCTCAAAACCATCCAACCCAATCCGACCAGACACCAAACAGCCGGCTCTGAGTTCACTTGCAGTCGAAAATGGGTTCTGTTTATCAAGACTCACTAGGATTCAGGTGGGTGCCAGGTTTAATATCATTATGAAAACCTGGGAAACCCGACCCGACCAAATTCTTTTAAAAACTGAGAAAGCTACATGTCATTTTCTCATTGGCTAATTACATTTCTCACTTCTCCAATAATAAATATGTGCTCTCTCTCTCTCTCTCTCTCTCTCTCTCTCTCTCTCTCATTTTGTGGCTTCTACACAATTTACTAGCCAAGCTCCTGGACTAGATCTCGACTTTGGGCTTAGTGATTCAATCCCACAATCCGAGCTAGATGCCAAGATCATATAGCTTAAATTAATAGCACCCATTTGAAACTTCAAGAACTACAAGTGCTCAGTGACCAAAAGTTTAAGGTAAAGAGTTTGTAAATACTTCACTTTCTAGATCAACATCACATGTAGAAATCATCCCATATACAATAACAGCCATCATTAACTCACGCACCAGGAACACATTAACAACATCTAGCTACACTACAGTAATTTTTTTTCCTGTGTTCAATTGATAAGCTACAAGCGCAACCAGTCTTTTCGAACCCATGACTAGACTTTAAAAAAGTGTGTGTGTGTAGAACACTTAACAGCGAAAAAAAAAAAAGTGTAAATGAAGAATAGGAGAGAGACCTGTTGTGAAGGGGAAGCAACAAAAGCAATGTCCACGTCTTCAAGTGTTTCTTCATTAACAGTGGGCGCTTCTACTGCTTCTCTTGTACTTGGATTCTGCTCCTCCTCATTTTTCTCTTGCTCTTCTTCATGCTCCTCATGGTCTTGCTTAGGACCCTCCGCCACCTCTGATTTGGATTTCACTTTGAGTTTGTTAGTGCTTCCCTCTCCTTGTTCCTTCACCTCCTTTTTGTCCTTGATCTTCTTCTTCTTCTCCCCCTCCAATTCCAATATTCTAGCACTCCTCCTCTTCTTCTTACCCACTTCTTCTTCTCCCTCTTCACCCATTTTCACTCTCTCCCTAAATTTTTAAATTTCCAAAATTAAACCAAAAAAATAAAATTTAAAATTTAAGAAATTGGGGAACTGGGTATTGGAGAAAATTGAAAAAGAGATAATGGGTTACCTTTAATTTGATTGAATCAGAGTGGGTTTTTGCCGATTTGGGGATTTAGGGTTTTTCAGAGCTGACAGGATTTGCAGGGGTTTGAAAAGCTATTAAGGCGGAAAAACAGAACAGAACGAAAACTTTTAAGGTGTTTGTCGGGGCTATGCTAACAGATTATTATCGCCACGATAAAGTTGCTAAGGGATCGCCGATTTATCGCGATGAAAGAAGTACCGTACATCGCTATAATACACTGCGGGTTCCAACTTTATCACGTCGAGATTGATAAATGTGCCAACTAACAAGTGTCTACGGTTGTGTTTGGTTAGGTGTAAAATATTTTTTGGATATAAAATAATTTTAGGTGAATTTATTTTTAGAGAAGGAAAATATTTTTAGGTGTTTTGTGGCATTTTAGAAAATATTTTCAAGTATTTGGTAACATTTTGAAAATGTAAATTTTTTATTGATTTCTCACATTTTCTCAACTATTTTCTCACATTCCAAACAAATTTTATAATAGAAAATTGCAATCCATCAACTTTTAAACAAACCAAAATCAAAACAACACCATGGGCAAACCATTCGGTCAAACTGAGAGAGAGAGGTGAGATAGGGAGGAGGAAGAGAGAGATCAGTGGGTCATCGATTTCACTGGCGTGAGTTTTATGGCACGAGCTCGACGGTAGAGCTTTGGGTTGAGGACGACGATCTTGGCTTCACCGGCGTGATCTAACTGATTCGGCGATCTCCCTCGATCTCACTCTCTCTTCGTGCTCTCCTCTCTCTCTCTCTCTCTCTTTGTTTTCAGTCCAAAAAATGTGATTTGAAGGTAAAATCACAACTGAAATCATTTTCCGTATTATGAGGCATATTTTATGGTCAACGCGGAAAAGAATTTCTGTTGACCCAATTTTCTGAGCATACCAAACACGGTAAGGAAAGGAAAACGATTTCCTGAAATGCATTGCAGCCCAACCAAACGCAGCCTACACTTTTCACTTTTGCCACAATAATATAACTGAAAAAAAAAAAAAAAAAAAATTGGAAGTGCATTCTCATCTGGACTTTTAAAATATAAAATATAGTTCTTGTAGTGCAAAATTATTAGTTTACATTTTATTAGTACAATAAGGCTATAAGATTTACGTTGTATGCAAAATAAATTTCGTGTAAAATTTTGCCACGATAATATAACTGTAAAAAATGTATAATATTGTACACATTTGTTTCATCTACAATATAAGATTTATATTAATAGAATAATTTTAAACCAATAGTTATCAATTTTTTATTATAGTATATTAATTATCATATGTAAAAATAGGGTAAAAAAATTCTACATGTAATGATGTATTTTGCAAAAAATTATACAAATACTATAGTGAACTATAGCATTGGTTTTGCGTTTTGATGAAAACTGAGTTACGTTAAAATGTAGCTTCTACGCTCAAACTTTTGATAGCTTGACGAGGTTGAAAAGAATGGTTCTAAAGGAAGGTAACGGGTAGCTTTTTTCTCTTGGACAGTGCTCTAGACAAGATTCTAACTATAGATAATCTTCGGAAGAGGCACTTTGTCATTCTTGAGTGGTGTTTTATGTGCAAAGGGTGTGGGGAATCTGTAGATCATCTCCTCCTTCACTGTCCCTTCGCTTATGAGATGTGGAATATGATCTTTTGTTTGTTTGGTATTTGCTGGGTGATGCCGCGTAGGGTTGTGGATTTGTTGGAAAGTTGGTCGGGCAATTTTAGGCGGCATAGTAATTTAGTCATTTGGAGGATTGTGCAGCACTGCCTGATGTGGTGTATTTGGCGGGAATGAAATTCGAGAAGCTTTGAGGATTGTGAACGGTCCACTCTTGAGTTTAAGTCTTTTTTCTTTTTTACTCTTCTCGAATGGTGTTTGGTTTTACCTTCTTTTTCTTGTATTTCCCTTCCTATGTTGCTTGATTTTTGTACTTTGGCTTCTTGATGTTTTTGCCTATTTCGTACATTTCCTATGTACGTACGGGGCTGTTTCTTTCAATATACCTTCTTAGTTACTTATCAAAAAAAAAAAAAAAAAAAAAATCACATTCATCACATTGCCTTCGCACACTAAGTAAGGCCGAAGTTTTACCGAGTAGGGTTATATCCATCCAGTAGATTTCTTTTATGCCACTCCCTTATACCACACTCACTCATAGTATATGGGCATTTAGATGATTTGAATCGAGTAAGATGTTATGCTATATAAATGCTGTTGTAACCTTAATTTTTGATATAGTAAATTGATATTTACTTGTTCTCATAGATGAAGGCACATTGCCAAACCACACAAGTTCTCTATATTGATTTTTCTCATCTCTATTTTTTAATCTAGCTTAACTAATTTTCACAACATCATGCCATCAGTAGACTGGAGATGACTGACGTTGGGGTTATTAAGAGAGGTAGAACAAATTAAGGCCACCCTATGTTTCCACCTGTCCAAGGCTTTTCTCAAGATTGATTAGATGGAATGGGGATCCGTTAATTAAGATAAAGAAGGAGCTATATAGATACATTTATTTATTTTTGGCAGAAGCCTAATTTCCTCATTACTCAAAAGATATATGAAATACCACTCCATCTTATATAATGCTTTCTTCATGCCAATCTTTAGTGTCATGACTTATGTAACCTTGCTTTCCTCTCATTTTCCACATCAAGTTAGGTATTTCTTGGACAATTATGGTGTAACCATGGATCACTCTACTCGTTACAAAGGCTCCCTACCAAGGTGAAATAATGTTTGGAAGTATTTGTTTGAGCCTATTTGCCATAATCTTTGAGATTTTCTTGTAGATCACATTGTATAAATTAATTAGCCTAAAAAGATCCACTTTGGAGGCCCATCCACTAGACCTGCCTGCTATCCAGACTAGAATAAATGAAGCATTTCTATAAAAAAAGAAAAAAAGAAAAAAAGAAAAAAAAAAAAAAAAAAAAAAAAAGCTACTAATGGACGAAGACCTCCTATGGATAAGAAACATAGGATGAAAGAGAGCCAAAATAGGATAGGATTTTTAATTAAAAAAATTTACAGAGAGAATTAATCATTTTAATATTTGTTGAGGTACAATTTTTCTGACATGCCTCATGTCTTAATTTCATTTGCCCACTTACCAAAAAAATACCCATACAAGTCCCATAAATTATTTTGAGCCCTCACTAACATTTCTCATATTATTACCTAAATTGGGCTCTAACAAATATTTCTCATATTATTACCAAAATTAGGCCACAAAATTATACCATCTCTATAAAAGCCTAAACCTTTTCATCATTGGCAAAACCCTAAAAGCCCAATAAATTCATTACAAAGCTCATTGCTACACGTCACCTTTTACAAAGCTCATCGTTATGTGGCACTGATTACATGATATCCATTACAAAGATCGTTGCTATATGGTACTCATTACAAAGCCCGTTGCTTTACAAAGCATATTTGCTGCACGGTACAACAAATATGCCCTTAAAAATTTTCCTAGAGAGAAGAATGGTAATTAAAAGAGTAATTTGTAGCTTAGTGCAAGCAAGTCAAGAAACATGTGCAGTTAATATTATGGGTCCGTTTGGATAGAGCTTATTTTTGCTGAAACTGAAAACACTGTAACAAAATAATTTTTAAAAATTTTCCTTTTTAATATTTTTTTCTGAATAAAGTGGTAATTAAAAACAATAATTTTTGTCTCCTAGCAGTTAGTACAAGCAGTAGTCAAGAAACACTAAAACGTAGGAATTATAAGCTCCAAACGGGTACTATATCATCACCAGCACGCTTTTTATTACGATAGCAAGCGTTTTTTCTGTTCCAACAAACAAAGAGAAATGACTAGTCAAAACTTTCAAAAACTCAAACCCCAAGAAAAAAAAAAAAGGTAGCACTAGTAGGAGTGTACAGTAGTAGAAGTAAGAGTAACTAATTTATTTTTATTTTATTTATTTTTTTGAGAAAGCTAATGGTGAAAATGAAATAGAGAGAGAGAAAGAGAAGAAGATATGAATGCAAGCAAAGAAGCAAGCGTTAGAATTTATAGAAAGAGAAAAAAACAAAGGAAATAAAGGGAAGTTACGTATAAATCAAAGAAAAACATTTTGTTGATTTTCCAATATTTTCATTTTCATTTTCATTTTCATTGAATTTAAATTGAATTGAATTGAATGGGATAAAAACAAAAACCGCCCAACAAACTCTTTCAATAGAAATCACTTCTCTCTCTTTTTTGTTTCCATCTCCTTTTTGTATATTTATATTTGTATGCGTGCGTTAAATTTGAATGGGATTCTCACAGAGAGGGAGAGAGAGAGAGAGTTTTAGATGAGAGTGAGAAAGAGAAAGAGAAATGGAGCGCTAAACACAAAGAGAGTGTAAGAGAGAGAGTTATTGGTTGCGGAATCTTTTCCGCTTGGAGATCTTGAGGATTGCGCTCGTGGATTGATATGCGCCAAGGTGATGGTTTTTTTTTTTTTTTTTTTCCAATTTATTTTTGTTGCTTTTGTTTTGTTGGTTGATTTAGGTGAATTTGTTATGTTTATGTGTGTTTGGGTTACATAGTGTTTGGATTGGTGGAATTTGTATCTGCATGTTCGTTTTTGATTTACTAAATTTGGTTTTTGGATTTGCCAATTCAATTGTGTGGTGAAATAATGTTTGGAAGTATTTGTTTGAGCCTATTTGCCAGATTTTTTTTTAGAAAAATAATCAAAACCCTCAAACAATTTCATTAGTTAGCAAGGTTTTGAAACTATTTAGTAATCTATCAAATCGAGTCTGTTAGACTCGATTTTGCTCTTTGAAATTGAGCAATGTGAAGTCGGGTTCCAGTTGGAAATCAAGTATCTCACACTTGAGTTTCATATCCATAGCAGAAACTTCCCAAATCTCCTAGGCGAATCCACCTACAGCAGCAAACCCAAACCCAGCCCTTTGATCTTCACAAAAACAACAAACCCAAACCTAGGTGAAGCCTCCCATCTCTATGTTTTCTTGTTCTATGTTCTTTGGTTTGAAGAAGCTACAGAAGCAAACCCAAACCCAGGCGAAGCCTCCATCTCTATGTTTTCTTGTTCACTTTTGATGAGTTCACAACAAAATCGAGTTCCATTTGCACTCTTCACACTCGATTTGTTTGTTTCAAAACCTTGCTAACTAATGAAATTGTTTGAGGGATATGGTTATTTTGAAAAAAAAAATCCCTATTTGCCATAATCTTTGAGATTTTCTTGTAGATCACATTATATAAATTAATTAGCCTAAAAAGATCCACTTTGGAGGCCCCATCCACTAGACTTGAAAAAGGATAGGATTTTTAATTAAAAAAATTACAGAGAGAATTAATCATTTTAATATTTGTTGAGGTACAACTTTTCTGACATGCAACATGTCTTAATTTCATTTGCCAACTCACCAAAAAAATACCCATACAAGTCCCATAAATTATTTTGGGCCCTCACAAATATTTCCCATATTATTACCAAAATTGGGTCACAAAATTATAAAATCTCTATAAAAGCCTAAACTTATTTGTCATTGGCAAAACCCTAAAAGCCCAACAAATTGATTATAAAGCCCATTGCTACACGTCGCCCATTGCTACATGTCACCCTTTACCAAGCCCGTTGTTACACAACACCAATTACATGGCATTCATTACAAAGCCTGTTGCTACATGGTACTCATTTCAAAGCCCGTTGCTACACCCTTTACAAAGTCCATTGCTACACGACACCAATTACAAAGTCCGTTGCTTTACAAATCCGTTGCTACAAACACCCATTACAAAGCCCGTTGCTACACGACATCTTTTACAAAGTCTGTTGCTATACGGTTCCATATTACAAGCTAGGAGAAACACTTGGCAATATTTATCAAAGCCCAGGCCTGCACCTGGAAATATTTACAAAATCCCAAAATATTTTTAAAAGCCCAAATACTACTTTTGGCAATATCTTATTAAAAGCTCAAATATTATTTTGACAACATTTTACAAAAAGCTCAATACTAATTCAGCAACGTTTTATCAAAAGGCCCAAAACTATTAATTTTTGGGCAAACAATTATTCTATCAAAGCCCAAATATTATTTGGCAAAGATATTATATTATGTTCAAAACCCAAAGTTGATAATTTTTGGCAACAACATATTTTGACATACTAAATTCCCTAGAAAATATGATAACTCATGGGAAACATAAATTAAATTATGACATATTACCAATTTCATAAAACTATTTATTCTACAAAATTTATGGGAATTATACTTATTTTTTCCATAATAAATTACAATTACAAAAGCCCATGTATATTGCAAACCCATGGCAATGAAATTTATTTTGTAGGGACATGCAAGCCCAAGAGCTCAATGACAAGGCCCAACTGAAATAGTCCAGCCCATGTGCCAAATCTCTACAACTAAAGCTCATGTGGGTGACTAAAATGGTTAGGATAGTTACAATTTAGTTTCAGCACAACTAGACTAACAGCTAGGACCAACTACAATCACCTTCAGCTTGTTAAATTAGGTTAGAGGGAAACACATGTCAAACTAAGCGTAAACCCTTCTTTGGCAAGTTGATTTCTAATGATGATTAACAAGACATAAAGGCTATGCTAATGCATGAAGGCTGAAGTTAGCCACCTCTTCTCTCTTTTCCAATAAATTCGATCAAAAGGCTAAGGAAAGCCATAACCATACCTTAGAAGTTTCTAGAATTACTACTAAATAGCTCATTACCTTACTAAAAATATGTAGGATTTGGTTCATTAACCAAGCACATAAGCCTTAATGGGGAAAACTCAGGGAATGTGGTTTGTAAGGCACCAAGGCGATCTCTATTAGGGTTTTCAGCAAGGGGCTCCAAGATTGACACTCGGCTTGAAGTGACACAATCTTCCTTAGAAACTTTGATACTAGCAACAGATAACCAAGATCACTAGTCCTAGTATATATTTATCTTGTGCGGTTGGAACTTTATATATAATTATGTATTTATATATTCATGTACTTTAATTTAGATGTTTATAACTTAATAATGAAATCTATAAATGAGGTTATTAAAACAATCATATTTCTACGATTCAAAAAGTCACTATTTCTTTTTTCAAAAAAAGGTTTGTAAACACAAAATTTCTCAATAGTAAAAAAAATCAAACAAATTAAAAAATGTGTTCCACAAATATAATTTTGTATTAATCAAGTAATGAGTACAATCTCTGTTTTTTTTTTTTTTTTTTTACTCTTTTACAAAAAGTGCTCATCTGATTCTATCTTCTTTATGATCTTGACTCAAGCGAGAAATTTTCTTCAATTTGGTTGGAAGATGAATCGAATGGTCTTCACAACGAATCTCTGGCTTTAAGCTTGTTAGAGATTTGTTGTCCTTTGAGTTCTTCAAGCACTTCAAATGTTCTTCAAGTTCTTCAAAGATTCTTCAAGTTCTTCGAAGATTCTTGAGACAGAATTCCTCCAGAGCTTGGGCCTCTTGAAAACTTGGTGTTAAAAATGAGAGGGGATGTCCTCTATTTATAGTGGTTTCAAAGGATAAGTTCGACTTTAAATTGATATGCTTGAAAATATATAGTAGACTCTTGATTGGCCCAAATTCTTCTTAGAGATAATTATCTCTATTTATCTGTTTTGATACAGATAATAATCAACAAAGATAAATGATTATCTCTATTTATTTTAATAAAGATAATTATCCATCAATTTTGAATAGAAAAATTATCTTTATTTTATTTATTTATTTTAATAAAGATAATTATCCATAAATTTTGAATAGGAAATTTATTTTTATCTTGTGGGCCAAATGACACGTGGCAAATTTTGATATGCCAATGTGATGTCAATTTGGATGACACATGTCATCATTTAATTTAATGACATATTAATTTAAAATTTGTCACTAAATTTTGATGTGGCATTTAATAATTGGCTTAAAATTTTGCCTCCTACAAGGTCTTTTACATTTCCTTGGAATTTAAAAAAAATATTTAAACTTTGACATACCACTAACCTAATCACTTCATACATTAACAAAATTTAAGGCTTATTATTACTTATGTTAAGATATTATGGATATCTTAATTGATTGAGACCAAACTGGAGAAATGACTTTTATATTTCCCTGAAAATTCAAAGAGGGAAAAAAAAAAAAAAAACCTTTGACATACAACTAGCATAATTACATCTATAACTATTTAAGTCATCCATGATATCTATCTTTTATTAATAACTATAAAATTTACAACTAGCGATGGGACATACAAAGTAATAAAGAATAAATGAAGGCAAAAAAAAAAAAGGAAATGAAATCAAATGTCAATTATTAACCGTTATTTGGGAAAAAAAAAAAAAAAAAGAGGTCAAGAGGAGTAAGAAATAAAATAGAGATGGCTATACAGAGGACATTGAAAACTCTATAGTGCAATAAAATCAACCATTACATTCACTCAATTAAATCAATAATCAACAATTAAATATAATAATAAAAAAATTAAGCTTAAAAGTAATCAAACTCTAACTAGGGAAATTATATTTCCTATCATAACTAAAAATGAGATGTTCTTTAGCAATTTAGAAATTATATTACAAATAAAGTTGAAAATTTTTATAATCTCATTTTTTGACATTTCATTTAACCTTTATATAATTAATGTCTATTGTAGGGACACAATTTGTACGTAAGCCCAAAAGAGAAAGGGAACAGACCCAAAGTGACCAATATAATGAATTTATAGAGAGTATGTTTGAAATCTAGGTTCTAATGAGTTTGTATATCAATTGTAATGGGTTAAGATAATAATAAAATAAAGATGAAGAAATTTTATATACGGTAAATCGTCCTCAGATCCAATCTAAGGAGGTTAGTTCTTCTCTATATATATCACATAATGACAGATTACAAATATTGTTCCTCAGTCTACAGTATTTTTCTCTCATTCTTCTCTGATCCCTTTATCCTAAGGATCTTCTCTCACTTTTATACTATCATTCATCCTTTCTCTACCCTCCACGTATGGATCAGATTATTAGTCTAGATACTTGTTCCATCAGCACCTCCCTGAAGTCCTTGGAAGTAGCTGTAAAGTTGAACAATGCTGCTCAGGTATCACTTCCTCATTAATCCGGCCAGAGAGTTAGCTGCAGAGCATTCAATGCAGTGGTAACAGCTTTCTCTTAGATATTTTAGGACTTCCCTCTCTCCTGTGTTTTTGTGATACTTATCCATATCAATTGATTCTCCTGGGATGTTGCCCTAGATGGCAGACCACCCCTTTAGACCCTAGCTTTGCTCAATTGAGGAGACAGTCATCCTCAGACCACCCACAGGGATCCTTATGATCAAAACTAGTCTCTTCTCTTACTAACGTCGACTACCCTGATAATGTGCACCTCTCCTCGGATTACTTCATGTCCTTGGATTGGGCCCCCAGCCCATTATACACATGGATGTATATATTGCTGGGCTTAACACCCTTACGTCTATGTTATGCAAATTATCAACCAATAAATATATGATAATGGTAAAAACGTTATAGACAAGATTATGAAAAAAAATGATAAAACTATTTAAAAAAAAAATCTTTATAAAGTTTAGGGACTAAAATAGTATTTTAACTAAAAAAAATTATCACGCGCAACGCGCGGGTCAATGACTAGTTTTCTATAAATTTGTTGTCCTCTCTCACATTCTCCCTTTAAAAAAGCTATTATTCCTCTCTCTCTCTCTCTCTCTCTCTCTCTCTCTCTCTCTCATTCTTTCTTGCAATTCTACTTTAGGTTGATGAATCATTGTGTTTTTTAAAACTTTATTTTGGGTTAATAGATTTTGATTTTGTATTTTTGAGTTCGCCATCACAAGTAGTCTTTCTCTTATAACTTTAGTTTAATTTTTATTTGAGTTAATACATTGTTATTTTAGAAGTGAGAATTAAATTTATATCAAAGAACAATATTGATTATGCATTTGAGTGTGCCTATCATTTGAGTAATATTAAGTTATTAACTATTAAGTGCAATTTTGTTATGCCTTTTTATTATCATTATAATCTCATTCGAGAGAATAAGTAGTTTGAATAATTTATTTGAATTAAAATGTATAACATAATTTTGAAGAATATGGATTACCTCATAAAGGAATAATATTAATATAATATCAATCAAACACACCAAAAATAATAAAACAATATATTAGTTGAGATAAAAAAATGAAGTAATTTTTAAAATTTTTTAATTTTAAAACGAACAAATTGTCTTTAACAATTGTCTACAATCTTATAAATGGAATATGATTGACCCAAATCGAGATGAGCATTGCGAACCACACTTGGAATCATTAATTTTTTTTTTTTTAATCGACTCGTTACCAAGTTAGATTATGAGTTTAAACTCATCATAAGATAGATTACAGATTTACATTATTCATTTTTCTGACCATTCTTCATCTTAGGATGGGCCTCAACCCACAACAGCAGTTGTGGCCTAATTAATGACTGAATAATGAAGACTTGGAGAGCGTTTGGATTCAAATTTTAATTGAGGCTGCGTTTAGCTGTTGCGTTTTCTCTCTCTTTTTTTTTTTTTTTTTTCCTTCTTCGTTGCTGCTGCTGGGGACAAAGTGCGCAGTGCGCACTGTGCGTGTACTGTACGTGCACTGTGCGCGCACTGTATACGCACTGTGCATGTACTTTTTTAGCAATTTTTTATTAAAAATGGGTCCTGCAGTACTATTCACATATTTAAAAATTATTTTGCTACAGTGTTTTCAGTTTTCAGTTTTCAGCAATAAGCTCTATCCAAAAGGATCCTTGGAGTCAAAAAAATCTAGAAAAGCTGACATTGACCCACGCCTTTTAATTCAAAAGGCCAAAGGTTATGGTCTAACACCTAATACGGGCCATTCATTTTGTAGACTAGATTATCATTATTGCTTTCCTTAGGCTGCTCATATAATTGCTTGGCCTGTGAAGGAGATTCTAGCATTTTACCTTATTTTTTAAAAAATTTGGTAATATGCTTATGTTTTGAAACTATTTAGGCTTATGCTCCTGTTTTGAAACTCAATTTCTTCAAAATCGAGTTCCATTGAAAATGCCGCTATAGGTGTTACTGAACGCCGCTATAGGTCTTGGGCTGATCAAACTAAAAAAAAAAAAAAAATTACATGAAAATGCCGCTATAGGTTTTGGGCTAATCAAACTTAAAAAAAAAAAAAAATTGTATGGAACTCGAGCTCCATTAAAAGCGCCGCTATAAGTGTTATCGAATGCCGCTATAGGTTTTGGGCCGATCAAACTTAAAAAAAAAAAAATTGCATGAAAACGCCGCTATAGATGTTACTGAACGCCATTATAGGTATGGAACTCGAGCTCCATAAACTCGAGTTCGATGCAATTTTTTTTTTAAAGTTTCATTGCTCCATACTCGATTTTCTACCAATCGAGTTTCGAAATAGGGTATAAACCTAGATAGTTTGGAAACAATGACATATTGCCAAATATTTTGAAAAATAAAGGTAAAATGATAGAATCTCCGACCTGTGAAGCATGGAAACTCACGCACCGTAATAAACCGTCAGTAAGTTATAACTATGATGAGTACAATGGTCAGAAAAATTACTAAACTGTTTCAAAATGTGGGTTGTTAGAAATACTGAATGACTGTATTGTATTTCTCACTGAAAGAATATATATGAGTGCCTTTATATAGGAGGCATATGAGTGTAGTATAAGTAAATATGAGTGCAGTACAAGTAAGAGTGTAGAGCAAGAATGTGTGCTATACAAGTAAACTAGTTTGGGCCTAAAGCCCACAACACTATATACATTAACAGCCCCCCTCAAACTCAAGGTGGATGTGAGACCAACTTGAGGTTGTCAACCAAAGTACGAAGGCGTCCCTTAGGATGTGACTTGGTGAAGATATCTGCAAGTTGATCTGTAGAGGAGACTGAGATTAGCTTGAGAGCACCATGGACAAGATGGTAACAAATAAAATGACAATCGATCTCGATGTGTTTAGTCTGTTCATGGAATACGTCATTGTGAGCAATATGAATGGCACTCTTGTTGTCACAATAAAGAGGAGTAGCAGAAGATGTAGACACACCTAAGTCTTTAAGAAGCCATTGTAGCCAAAGAAGCTCAGATGTGGTATCAGCAAGGGCACGATATTCTGCTTCAGTACTGGAACGGGCCACATGAGTTTGTTTCTTGCTTCGCCAAGAAATCAAAGAAGAACCAAGAAGAAAGCAATAACCAGTGGTAGACCTATGATCAGTGGGATCTCCTGCTCAATCAGAATCAGAAAATGCACGGAGAACAAGAGGAGACTGAGCAGAGTAGAAAAGACCATGGAAGAGAGTGCCCTTTAGGTACCGAAGAATGCGCAAAACAGCAGCATAGTGAGTCGATCATGGAGCAGACAGATACTGGCTCACCTGGTGAACAGCATAGGAAATGTCTGGACGAGTAATAGTGAGATAAACTAGGCTGCCAACTAAGCGTCTATAAAGAGAGGGATTAGACAATGATTTCCCTCCTGAAGGAGTTAAATGCGCATTAAGCTCAACTGGAGTGTCAACAGTCTTGCTATCAGTGAGTCCAGCTCTAGACAAGAGTTCAGAGGCATACTTGGCTTGAGTAATGTAAAGTCCATCTGTAGAATGAGTGATTTCAAGACCCAAGAAGTAGCTGAGATGTCCAAGATCTTTCATCTCAAACTGCTGACTGAGAAAATCCTTGAGTTCTTGAATGCCACTGAGATCATCACCAGTTATGATCATATCATCCACATACAGGAGAAGTAAAATAGTGCCTTTGTCAGTGCGACGAAGAAATAAGGCAGAATCATAGTGACTGGCCATGTAACCCAAGCGAGAAATGGTAGAGCTGAATTTGGCAAACCAAGCTCGTGAAGCTTGTTTAAGGCCATAAAGTGCACGTCGAAGGTGACAAACCTTGTTTGATTCAACAGAGAGACCAGGAGGAGGTTGCATATAAACTTCTTCACCTAAATCCCCATTAAGGAATGCATTTTTGACATCCATCTGGAAAAGGTCCCATTTACTAGCAGCAGCAACAGCTAAGAGAGCACGAACAGATGAGATACGAGCAACCGGAGCAAAGGTCTCTTCATAATCAATCCCATACTCTTGTGTAAAACCTTTTGCAACAAGACGAGCTTTGTAGCGCTCAATGGACCCATCAGAGCGAGTCTTAATATTGTAGATCCACTTACAACCAACCATAGATTTCCCAAGGGGGAGAGTGACCAAGTCCCAAGTATGGTTTTTAGATAATGCATCAAGTTCCTCTTTCATTGCAATCTGCCATAAAGGGTTAGTGGAAGCCTCACGATAGGTGTGAGGCTCGTGCAGTGTAGCAAGGGCAGTGTAACAATGATAGTCAAGCAAATGTGCAGGAATGGACCTTACCCGAGTTGAGTGACGAGGTGGAATGTCTTGTGCAAGATCTTCAGGCGGAGCAGGAGCAGGGGACCCAGGATCAGGGTTGGGTAGCTCATTTTCGACCTGTTCATCTTCCACCTGTTCATTAAAGGGGGAACTAGGAAAGGGATCAAGGATATCTGGTGGTTGGACAGAGAAGTCTATAGTAGAATCAGGAGCAGCTACAGGAGGATCAGGAGCAGCTACAAGAGGGTCAGGAGCAGCTACAGAAGGAGTATGTGCCTCATCTGGAAATAGATCTAAGACAGAAGAGGAAGATAGAGAAGCACTGAAGTGAGAAAGCTCGACAAAGAGGCGATGTTCCCAAAAGATAACATTGCGGGAGATACGAAGACGATGAGAAACAGGATCATAACACCGATACCCCTTTTGAGTTTCGCCATAGCCAAGGAAACAACAAAGCCATGATCTAGGCTCAAGTTTATTATGCTCATGTGGCTGAAGAAGAACGAAACAAGCAGAACCGAAGGAGCGAAGGTGATGATAGTCTGGAGGTGACCTGGAGGTGACCTAAAAAGGCGCTCATATGGAGTTTGATTTTGGATGATAGGACTGGGAATGCGATTAATAGTATGAACAGCATGAAGAGCGGCTTCACCCCAAAAAGGAGCAGGAACTTTAGCAGAAAGAAGGAGAGCACGAACAGTGTCAAGAATATGACGAAGTTTTCGTTCGGCTCTACCATTTTGTTGAGAAGTACCTGGACAAGTTAGTTGATGAACAGTGCCATAGGAATGCAAAACAGCTTGGAAAGCATATTGAGTGTACTCAAGAGCATTATCAGATCGAAAAATTTTGATACGTTTGGAAAATTGAGTTTCAACCATTTTTGCAAAATTAGAATATACTTGCAATAATTCAGAACGATGTTTCATATTAAAAATCCAGCTATAGCGAGAGTAATCATCAACAAAGATAACAAAATATCGAGAGCCACTAATACTAAAGACAGAGGAAGGTCCCCAAACATCAGAATGAATAAGATCAAAGATATCAGTGGATATTGATTCACTAGTATTGAAAGGCAAAGCTGGTTGTTTTCCTAACTGACATGAGACACAATCAAAATTTTCTGTAGACACTGAACCTAACAAACCTCTAGAAGCCAACTGTTGTACCCGAGAAGAAGATGCATGACCAAGTCGAGCATGCCAAAGTGCAAGAGAAGGAATAGAAGATACTGCAGCAGCTGCGGCAATAGAAACAGGAGCAACAAGTGGAAGACGAAGGTTGTCTATGGGAAACATACGCCCAACTCTGGGACCGGTCCCAAGCTCTTGTCCCGTCCTTGGATCCTGCACAATACACCCAGAATAATAAAATATAATGCGATAACCCAACTCAGCTAATTGTCCCACAGAAAACAAATTGTAAGAAAGGTCAGTAACATTAAAGACCCCAGGAACTGAGAATTTTGAGGTCGAAATGGAACCCATATTATGATCAGACATTGTGGAACCATTTGCTATGTGTATATTAAGAAGGTGTGGTGCAGGTTTAAGTTCAGAAAATAAGGACGAGTGAGGTGTCATATGATTGCAACAAGCAGAATCCATAAGCCAAGAGGAAGGAGACATACCAGATAAGGCTGAGAGAGAAGAGGAATAAGATGCATTACCAACCATACGAATGACATTGGCGATAATGTTTTTAAGGTCATCTGTGGACATGGTGAAAGTGCGACCTGAAGATATAGATTGTGCAGAGACGGAAGCCATTGGTTGGACACTCTCAGTGTTAGCAACAGCGACAGCAGAATTTGAAACAGCTGATTTATTGCGCTAATAGCAAGTCTCAATATTATGGCCAAAACGTTTACAAAAATTGCAAAAACGTTTGCTGGATTGTCGATGACAATTGTTGCAAAAGGAAGAAGAATTGTCCTTATTCTTCATTTAGAAGCAAAATATGCAAAAACAGACTGCAAAAATGAAATCTACGCGAAAAACTGAGCAAGAAAACCTGGCCTGGAAAAAGTCAATGGTCAACGGTCAACGGCTGGTCAACGGTCAATCAACGGTCAATGGCTGGTCAACGGTCAACGGCTGGTCAACGGTCAACAGTGATGACGTGGCGCTGATGTCAGCAGATGACTGGGTGCTGACGTAAGCTAGGGCTGACGTGGCACTGATGACGTCACGAATGACGTCAGCCTGGAACGTTGACGGCGCGTGTGGCGCGTGGGTTGCAGTAACCGAAACTTTGAGCGGCGGAGCTCCCCGACGGCGGCTGCTACAGGTCCGGAACCTAAGGAGGATGTCTGGAGACGTTGGAGGTTCAACGGCGAAGACTGTAGAAGTTGTTGTGACGGCGGAAGCGATATTGGGAATAGAAAAGTCAGAGCAGTGGCTCTAATACCATGTTAGAAATACTGAATGACTGTATTGTATTTCTCACTGAAAGAATATACATGAGTGCCTTTATATAGGAGGCATATGAGTGCAGTACAAGTAAATATGAGTGCAGTACAAGTAAATATGAGTGCAGTACAAGTAAGAGTGTAGAGCAAGAATGTGTGCTATACAAGTAAACTAGTTTGGGCCTAAAGCCCACAACACTATATACATTAACATAACCACGTAATCCTCGTGTGTTATTGTGTTCTATACTTTATGATTTCGCTTCCGCATCCATAATAGCATATTCAACATGGTGTATCAATGCTAATATTTAACATGGTATCAGAGCCACCTTCTTATGGTCATGGTTTTCTGTCCTTACGGTGTATTAAGAGCAATCTTTGTCTTCCTCGGTGTTTCTTCGCTGCGTTTATCTTCTTTGGCTTCGCACTGCTGCCGTCAAATCTCTTCGGTATAGTCATGCCACTGATAGAAGTCGCATCAACACTGCAAGACCATTGCCTTCCTCAAACCACCGTCACAGAGCCAAACTTCATTCAAGGGATCTTTTCAACCTTATCAAATCTCAAGGTTTCATTAAGCTTTCACCTTGAATTTGAGAGGGGGTGTTAGAGATATATTAGCCCATTAGTAAAAGCCCAAGCCTAATTTTACTTTGTGTGCAACCCAAGTCTTCCACTTGTACCAGAAGTCTATTAGTCTAGGATTTAGTCTACTATATATACACATGTTATAGTTCATTGTAACACAGGATTTGTACTACACTTTAATATATTATTGATGTAGCCCTTTAGGGTTTCCTCCGTGGATGTAGGCCATTAGGCTGAACCATGTAATCCTCGTGTGTTATTGTGTTCTATACTTTATGATTTCGCTTCTGCATCCATAATAGCATATTCAACATGGTGTATCAATGCTAATATTTAACATGGGTACATCAAGATTAGTAATCAAATAGAAGAAGTTATCTATTCATAAAAAAATAGAATTACCCACAATTGTATAAGAAAATGCTATTTCTCATTGTGAGTAGGTTACACACAATTGTAAAACCCACACACCGTGTGAAGAATGATGCATATACCGGATGCAAGAGGTATCAATTACCCGTGTATAGAAACCTAGGTCCCATCAAATGACTATGTGACAAATACCATGATTAGAGGGTAACATACTAACATTGCCCGTAATGCAAGCTTGCTTTCATGGATGATTGCCAACTACCAAATTAATATTCAACAATCCCAGCGACAAGCGACAAACATGGTACCAAGTTACACATGTTTACAATACTATCCCCTTAGGACCATATATCTGCTCTCTAGAGGTCATGCTGTTTGACTCTAAGGAGTATATACACTGACCTTAATCTAATGCTTGAAAGTAATGCATTTGGACCACAGTTGATTTTTCAGTTGTCTTTTTTTTTTTTTTTTTTTGAGAAGATTTTTTCTAAGAATCTAGGATGGCTGACGGTTCAAGAACGGTGAATCATCAAGAATTATTCAATGCAGAAAACCTTATTAGTAGAGCACAGTAAAGTCATTCTTCACAATCTTCACAGAAAATATTGGGCACAAGGCTAGCTTTTGCTATAACGAAATGTTCCTTGGCTCCTCCTATGACTGACAGCAATAGGATGTAGTCCAGAAGATTTATCATTGTTCAGTTTATCATTTATACTACCCAATTTCCTGGAAATACACTTCAACCCATGTCTTTAGCACTACCACATCCTCTCTCCTTCTTGTTTCTTGTTCTATTGCTGCCATATTTCACCAGAGCTCAAACATCCAAAAACCAATCTATAGGCTCATCCCTCACTGCAGACAACAAGTACTCTTACTGGGCAGCGCCTAAAGGTGAATTTGCTTTTGGTTTCCAAAAAATTGGAAAGGGAGGCTATCTACTTGCCATCTGGTTCAACAAAATCCCTGAAAAAACCATTGTCTGGTCAGCCAATAGAAATAATCTTGTGCCGGGAGGATCCAAAGTTGAGCTTACCAAAGATGGAAAATTTGTTCTCAATGATCCAACAGGCAATGAGATATGGAAAGTTGACTCAGTCGGTTCAAGAGTTGCCTATGCAGCTATGCTTGATAGTGGAAACTTCGTGCTAGTAAACCAGGATTCTAGCCTTTGGTGGGAGAGTTTTGATGATCCAACTGATACAATATTACCTACACAGACAATGAATCAGGGCAGCAAACTTGTAGCTTGTTACTCAGAAAGGAATTACTCCGAGGGAAGGTTCCAGTTCACACTGCAATCAGATGGAAATCTTGTGCTTGAAACTAGAGCTTTCCCCTTG
This sequence comes from Castanopsis chinensis, assembly GCA_032878915.1. Lineage (NCBI taxonomy): Eukaryota > Viridiplantae > Streptophyta > Magnoliopsida > Fagales > Fagaceae > Castanopsis > Castanopsis chinensis. The sequence goes on along the minus strand of JAVQMG010000125.1, from coordinate 15,754,397 downwards.
GATTCTTCTAATTCAGCTTATTGGTCAAGTGAAACTGTAGGCAGTGGCTATCAGGTGGTCTACAATCAGTCTGGCTCTATATACCTTATAGCAAAAAATGGAAGCATGGTTAAGTCTATAACATCAAATGCTGGTTCTACACAGGACTTCTATCAGAGAGCAATTCTTGAATATGATGGTGTTTTAAGGCATTATGCCTACCCAAAAAGCAGCACTAATAGGTTAAAGATCAGAAGGTGGCCTATGGCCTGGTCTTCTTTGTCAACCTTCATACCTTCTAATATCTGCAAGGATATTGTTGAAGGCACAGGTGGTGGAGCTTGTGGATTCAACAGCTACTGCAAACTAGGAGATGATCAAAGACCAAAATGCCAATGTCCGGATGGATACACCTTAGTTGATCCAGATGATGTTATGGAAGGATGCAAACCAAACTTTCTTCAACAAAGTTGTGATAAAACATTGCCAGAAACTGAGCTTTTCTACTTTCAGCCCATGCTGAATACAGATTGGCCCGTCTGATTATGAGCACTTTCAAGGCCAAACTGAGGATTGGTGCAGGAAAGCTTGCTTGGATGATTGTTTCTGCGCTGTTGCTATTTTCAGAAATGGGGAGTGTTGGAAGAAGAAATTCCCTGTCTCAAATGGAAGGATGGATTCCAGTGTTGGAGGAAAAGCTCTGATCAAAATAAGAAAAGACAATTCTACTTTGAATCCTTCATGTGCAGATTCAAAGAAGAAAGATCATTCAACACTGATATTCATTGGATCAGCGCTCTTAAGCAGCTCAGTGTTTCTTAACTTACTCTTGCTTTTGGCAGCCTTTTTGCTTGTTTTTCGTTCCAACAATTTGAAGCCATTAAACCCAGTTATGCCAGGCATGAACTTGCAAAGCTTCACTTATGAGGAGCTAAGAGAAGCCACAAATGGATTCAAGGAAGAGCTAGGGAGTGGTGCCTTTGCAACAGTATATAAGGGGGTTCTAAAATCTGAGGATAGGTACCCTGTTGCAGTTAAAAAATTGAATAATATGGTGAGAGAAAGCGACATGGAGTTCACAGCTGAAGTGAGGGCTATTGGCAGAACAAACCACAGAAATTTGGTCCAACTGCTAGGATTCTGCAATGAGGGACAGCACCGGCTTCTTGTATATGAATTCATGAGTAATGGTTCTCTAGCAAGCTTCCTCTTTGGCGGTTCACAGCCAAATTGGTATCAAAGAATGAGAATTGCTTTAGGAACTGCAAGAGGCCTCTGTTACTTGCATGAAGAGTGCAGCACCCAGACCATTCATTGCGATATCAAGCCACAAAACATCCTCCTAGATGACTCTTTTACAGCTAGAATTTCTGACTTTGGATTAGCCAAGCTTTTGAAAACAGACCAGACTCAAACTACTACTAGAATCAGGGGCACTAAAGGGTATGTTGCCCCAGAATGGTTCAGAAACATGCCTGTTACAGTTAAGTTGGATGTTTACAGCTTTGGCATTTTGTTCCTAGAGCTCATTTGCTGCAGGAGGAGTTTCGAAGCAGAGGCACAGGATGAGGATCAGATGATACTAGCTGACTGGGCTTATGATTGCTACAAAGACAGGAAACTGGAGCTGTTAGTGGAGAATGATGAGGAGGCATTATATGAAAAGAAGAGAACGGAGAAATATGTGATGATTGCACTATGGTGCATCCAGGAGGATCCATCACTAAGGCCAACAATGAAGAAAGTGGTACAAATGATGGAAGGAGCTGTTGAAGTCTCAGTTCCTCCAGATCCATCCTCGTTTATCAGTTCAATGTAAATCCTTTAATACAAAGTACTCTTCTGGTTGTTTGAGGCCTTGTGCATGTTAAATTGTTGACATTATCAGATTGGTAAGTCAAGTTATATCTAGAAATGGTGTGCTCATGAATGTCAAATAATTTTCTGTATATCTCAAGACTATCTCAATAAAATGACAACTATTGTAGGTCAAGTAATTCTTTGTATAAAATTTGAATCTAACAGTAATGGAGTGATAGACAAAAAGTTTTCATTTAGTACTGAATTTTTTTTTCTTTTTTATTAGAGTATTGAGCCACAAGTCCACAACAAAACTAAAACAAAACTCAACAGTTAATGCCAACAAAACCTCTGGGAGTGTCTTTTTCTTGATTTTAGGAATTCCACTTGACAAGTTTTGGACTGTAAGAATTATTGGCGACTAGAATTAAGACCTAATTCGAGCAACAATCTTTGACGTATTTTTTCACTTGAAGTTATTTTCAAGCATTCCTAAGTCGAAATCCGGCAGGATTTAGCAAGATCGAAATGTAAACTTGGACAATGTGGGATGGTATGGATTTTTTTTTTCTTCACTGATCCGGACCTGAAGGTTTCAATTTAGTGAACCTTGGACAATGTAAACTTAAGAATTTATATATTATTTAACTTTTATTTTTAACTTTTGAGTGCTTTTATTTATTTGTTCTCTTTATTTTTATTGAAAGAAAGATAAACACAATATTATCAAGTTGTTGTTGTTTGGTCAAGGTTTAAGACTTCTTGTCTATGGTCCTAAGACTAAAAATAAACCAAGTTGTTTATGAACAATTTAAATTCGGCTTAAGAAAAGATCTTTTTATGTTCTTTTATTTAGCAAATAACCCAAACTCAAGCCTAAATTTATACTCAACTATTAAATGCACTAAGTTCAAATATAATAATGTGTTTGTGGACATATATAGTCGCGAACATCTATATATAATATTATATTTTTATATTTTTTTTTCTAAAACTGTTCTTTTAGACTTGAGATTGGATTGTTGAAATAGGTTCATAGATGCCCAATTATTATTTGTAATTTATTTATTTTTGTTAGAGAGGATAAAATTTCAACCCCTGTGTTCACTTTATGGTAATTTTTCTTTACCATTAGGCTAAAACACTAATTAGTTTTTGGTGTAAGTATGGTTTGAATCCTAGATCTCTTGTTTGATGACAACATTGACAAAATAATTTACCAATTAAATTAACTAGAATCCACATAATTTGTAGTTTATTAATAATATTGTCACATTTGAAACAAAATGAAATGAAGAAGTTACTTTTAAAACTCAACTTGGTTACAGCCCTATCTAACACAAACGCAAATGGACTGAACCTAAATCCAATTGACTCCACCTGTTTGTTTACCAGTGGGCAACTCTGCTACTCAAATTGCAGGGACAGAATAATCATTCCCTAAATAAAGTTGATTCAAATTCATATTCGTACGTTATTTTAGATGCTTTTAATCAAAATCAAATTTTTAGACTTTTCTTTTTGGTTTGAATCCACAAGAGTTAATAATATACAATTTGAATTACGTCTTCTTGACTGAACCCAGTCCTCTTGGGTTTTTTATTCACTTAATTAGTTTAAAAGAATTTCTAAAGGATCCATTCTTTTGTGGTGAAATATAACAAGGATTTATTTTTATTTTTTAATGAATCATATGAGAAATTTTTTTATGAAACATAAAATTCTTAGACAAATTTCTCTCGGATTTTATTCACTTAATTAGATTTGGCAAAATTGGATGCTTACTGATAACCTATCCAAATCTAAAAGAAAAATATAATACGAGTAAAGATTTTTGGACCCATGAAAAAATGGGTCAATTTGTACCCGAACTTGTGGGTCAGGTCATTCCCTTTTTTCAAGGTGAATGTTTCCAATTTTTTTTTTTTTGCCAAATTTGTTTCACATTTTCACTCCTTACTCTTTTCTAATACATAGATAACAAGACACACCATAGTATTTGTGAGGTTGAAGGTTTTAGTTTAGTAATCCTTGAACTATGTAAACTTAAGAATTTAAACATATTTTAATTTTATATTTTAGTGTTTTCATTTATTTATTATCTTATTTGAATTTTTTTTTATGAGAATTATCTTATTTGAATTAAAAGAACAATAAAGAAAATATTATCAAGTTTCTTATTTAGATTATATTTATTTTTTATATATGTGAAAAGAATATGGGTTCTATTGGGTTGACTCTACCCGCAAAAGACAATAAAAATTATAGATTTTGTAACCCATTTAGAACAACTAAGTTTGACCGGATTAATCTTTAATCTAATCAGTTTGACCTGTTTAATTACAAGGATTAATCACAAGTAATCCTGGTGCTGAAAACATAGGGACAGAACAATCATCCCTAAATAAAGTTAATATACTTTTGCCAAAACAAAGGTTCCATCTAGGCATTACGAACATAATCTACATGCTACATAACTTATACTTGACAGTTACCAAAAAAAATTTGATAAAAAAAAATCTTAATGAATGAACACAACTGTAGATTGACGAGAGGACAACTTTTGCCCGAAACAGACTTACAGAAGTATGCCAACGTTTTTGACCGTTTGTTTTGGATGCAATTTTCGTGCCTGTGGATGTTAAATCTTCCATGAATTAATTGAAACGGTAAATATCATCACAAAGTCATTGAAGAAAACCCAAAGTCTTGTTTTCAGCAATAGAATAGAGACAAGTCATTCTTCATAGTTTGCAAAGAAGGGGTCAAGTTCATCTTTATTTTAACAAAATGCTCCACATTTCTTCCTACTAGTAGATTTGTCATTACAGTGCCATTGAATATATTTAATTTTATACACTCTTCATACCATGGCTTTGCCACTATCACATCCCATCTTCTCCCTTTGCTTCTTGTTCTATTGCTACCATATTCCACCATTGCTTAAACTTTCAGAAACCAAACTTTAGGGGGTAAAATTCAAATTCTGAAACTTCAAGATGTAAAATCCAATTATCACTAGATTTTATGGGTATAATTTGCAATTTATCCTTTTATAGTTATTAGGATTTTATAATTGATAAAAACTATTTTATAATTAATGGACAAATACAAAAAAAGAAGATGGAAATGACATGGAAAAATTGTTGGACAATTAAGAAAACAATTTTTTGTTGATAATCTATTAAGGTTATTTTCTTTATAGAAATTATAATTTCGTCCACCCAAAACATATTATCAAATAAAAAATTATTAGCAAAATCTAAGAATTAAATTTCTATATATGCATTGATATAAAATAATAATAAAAATAAAAATAAAATTGCAAAAGCTAAAATTTGTCACCTATCCAATTATTTTTGTTTGGCTAACCTTTGTTTTCTCTAAATAAATGGCATTATAGAGTACTTCTAATACAACTATTAAGAGTATTTTGTCCACCACAAAGAATTAAAAAATAAATAAAAATTAATAAAATTTCATAGTTTAACATCTAAAGTGAGCACTATAAAAAATAATGCTATGTTATAGAATAAATACCAAATTATCCAAATCATGCTTTGTAATAGAATAATATTATATTTTTTATGCTATATTTAATTGTTTATAACATAATAGGATAAAATTTAACAATCAAAGAGAAAAAAAAAATTTTAAAAACAAAACTAAATTGCATCAACCCAAAGTAGAGTTTTAAATAATATGAAAAATTATCAACCAAAAGTAGAAATGCAAGAAAAATTTAAAAAATCCATCAAAAAATTGAGAGAGAGAGAGAGAGAGAGAGAGAGAGAGAGAGAGAATGTTTTTGTAAAGGAAAACTATATATAGAATGGAAGAGATAGTGACAAGTTTATAGTAAGAAGATGTGAATAAGATAAGAAAAGATAAAAATGAAGGAAGATGAAAGAGGAAGAATGATATTAATGTAGAAGATAGTGAGGAGATGAAAGGTAAGAGAGGGAGAAAAGTTGGAAAAATGTAAATATTAAAAAGATAAATGTTAAAAATAATTATAGGAAAATTGGAAAAAAAAGAAGAAGATAATAACGTGGACATTGATGTAGCTCAATTAGAGTATAGTAATAATAATCGCTACGCTTTAACTTTTAGATATATATAGATATAGATTTGTGAACAAAGTTGCGAATATGAGATTCTATTTAACTATATATAATATTATATTTTTATATGTTTTTGTCGAAAAATATATTTTTAGACTTGAGATTGGATTGTTGAAAGTGGTTCATAGATGCCAAATTATTATTTGTAATTTCTTTATTTTTGTTAGAGATGATAAAATTTCAACACATGCGTTCATTTCATGGTAATTTTTTTTTTCTTTTTACTATTAGGCCAAAGCACTAATTGGTTTTTGGTGTAAGTATGATTTGAATCTTAGATTTCTTGTTTGATAACAACATTGACAAAATAATTTATCAACTGAATTAACTGGAATCTACATTCTTCGTAGTTTATTAATAATATTGTCACATTTGAAATAAAATTAAATGAACAAGTTACTTTTGAAACTCAACTTAGTTACAGCCCTATCTAACACAAACTCGAATGGACTGAACCTAAATCTGATTGACTCCACCTGTTTGTTTACCAATGGGCAGCTTTGCTACTCAAATCGCAAGGTCTGAATAATCATTCCCTAAATAAAGTTGATTCAAATTCATATTCATACTTTATTTTAGATGCTTTTAATCAAATTCAAATTTTTAGACTTTTCTTTTTGGTTTGAATCCACAAGAGTTAATAAGATACAATTTGAATTAAGTCTTCTTGACTAAACCCAGTGCTCTAGGGTTTTTTTATTCACTTAATTAGTTTAAAATAATTTCTAAAGGATCCATTCTTTTGTGGTGAAACATAACAAGGATTTATTTTTATTTTTTTTAATGAATCATATGAGATATTTTTTATAAAACATAAACTTCTTAGACAAATTTCGCTTGGCTTTTATTTTAATTAATTAGATTTGGCAACATTGGATGCGTACCGATAACCTATCCAAATCTAAAAGAGAAATATAATACGCCTAAAAATTTTTGGACCCATGAAAAAATGGGTCAATTCGTTCCCGATCTTATGGGTCAGGTCTACCCCTTTTTTCAAGGGGAAGGTTTCATTTTTTTTATTTTTCCAAATTTGTTTCACATTTCCACTCCTTAATTACTCGTTTCTAATATATAGATAGCAAGACACACCGATAGTGTTTGTGAGATTGAAGATTTTAGTCTAGTAATCCTTGAACTATGCAAACTTAAGAATTTATACATGTTTTAATTTTATATTTTTGTGTTTTCGTTTATTTATTAACCACAAGCAACCCTGGTGCTGAAAATGTAGGGACAAAATAATCATCCCTAAATAATGTTAATTCATACTTTTGCCAAAACAAAGGATCCATCTACTACAAGATTCTATTTCGCAGAGTGATTAGGAACATAATCTACATGCTACATTACTTATACTTGACATGTATCAAAAACATATTGATAAAACAGAGTGAATACAACTTTTGCCCGAAACACAAGTATGCCAACGTTTTTGACCGTTTGTTTTGGATGCAACTTTCGTGCCTGTAGACTTTGAATCTTCCATTAATTAATTGAGACAGTAAATATCAACAACAGGTTAAGAACATTGAATCATCACAAAGTCATTGAAGAAAACTCAAAGTCTTGTTTTCACTCTTCAGCAACAGAATAGAGAAAAAGTCATTCTTCATACTCATAGACAGTAAATATCAACAACAGGTTAAGAACATTGAATCATCACAAAGTCATTGAAGAAAACTCAAAGTCTTGTTTTCACTTTGCAGCAACAGAATAGAGAAAAAGTCATTCTTCATAGTTTGCAAAGAAAACATAATAACAAAGGGGTCAAGGTCATCGTTACCTTAACAAAATGTTCCACATTTCTTGCTACTAGTAGTTTTTTCATTATATAGCGTCACTGGATATATTCATTTTATACACTCTTCATAGAATGGCTTTAGCATTATCACATCTTTTCTCTTTGCTTCTTGTTCTGTTGCTACCATATTCCACCACTGCTCAAACTTCCAGAAACCAGTCTATAGGATCATTTCTTACTACACGAGAAAAAGATTCTTACTGGGCATCGCCTTCTAGTGACTTTGCTTTTGGTTTCAAACAAATTGTAAAAGGAGGCTATCTACTAGCCATTTGGTTCAACAAAATACCTGAAAAAACCATTGTTTGGTCAGCCAATGGAAATAATCTTGTGCCAACAGGTTCCAAAGTTGAACTTACCAAAGATGGCCAATTTGTACTCAGTGACCCAACAGGAAAAGAGATATGGAAGCCTGCGTTAGACCGTTTAGGAGTTGCTTATGCAGCCATGCTTGACACTGGAAACTTTGTGCTGGCAAGCCAGGACACTGTGCATTTGTGGCAGAGTTTTGATCATCCAACTGACACAATGTTACCTACACAGAAGATGAGTCTGGGCAGCAAGCTTGTTGCTCGTTACTTAGTAGGGAATTACTCCAATGGAAGGTTCCAGTTCACACTGAAATCAGACGGAAATCTTGTGCTTCAAACTAGAGCTTACCCCATGGAGTATCCTTACGTTGATTATTGGCCCAGGCCAGAAGAATTTGTAGGCAGCGGCTTTCAGGTGGTCTTCAACAAGTCTGGCTCTATAAACTTTATAGCAAGAAATGGAAGCATAGTTAAAACGATATCATCAAGTCCTGTTTCTACGCAGGACTTCTATCAAAGAGCACTCATGGAATATGATGGTGTTTTAAGGCATTATGTCTACCCAAAAAGCAGCTCGGGGAGTTGGCCTATGACTTGGTCTCTTTTTCCGTCAAGCTTCATACCTTCAAATATATGCAATTTTGTGTACACAAAACTTGGTGGTGGAGCTTGTGGGTATAATAGCTACTGCAGACAAGGAGATGATCTAAGACCAAAATGCCTATGCCCAGATGGATACTCCTTCATTGATCCAGATGATGTTTTGAAAGGTTGCAAACAGAACTTTCTTTCACAAAGTTGTGATGAAGCATTTCCAGAATCGGATCTTTTTTATTTTAAGTCCTTGTTGAATACAGATTGGCCTGGCTGGACTGATTATGAATACTTTTCAGGCCAAACTGAGGATTCGTGCAGGATAGCTTGCTTGGGTGATTGCTTCTGTGTTGCTGCAGTTTATGAACACAAGAACTGTTGGAAGAAGAAATTTCCTCTCTCAAATGGGAGGATGGATTCCAATTTTATAGGAACAACTCTGATCAAAATAAGAAAGGAAAATTCTACTTTGAAGCCTCCAACTGCATTATTGAAGAAGAAAGATAAGTCAACTGTGATACTCATTGTGTCAGTGCTCCTTAGCAGCTCAGTGTTTCTGAACTTACTCTTCATGTTGGCTACCTTTTTGCCTGTTTTTCGTTTCAAATATTGGAAACCAAAGGCCCTTCAACCATACCCAATCATGCCAGGCATGAATTTGCGAAGTTACACTTATGAGGAACTAACAGAAGCTACAAATGGGTTCAGGGAAGAGTTGGGGAAGGGTGCCTTTGCAAAAGTTTACAAAGGGGTTCTAGGATTTGAGGATAGAAAATTAATTGCTGTTAAAAGGTTGAATAATATGGTGAGAGAAGGTGATTTGGAGTTCAATGCTGAAGTGAGTGCTATTGGTAGAACAAACCACAGAAATTTGGTCCAACTGCTAGGATTCTGCAATGAGGGGCAGCACCGGCTTCTTGTATATGAATTCATGAGCAATGGTTCTTTAGCCAGCTTCCTCTTTGGGGGTTCACGGCCAAATTGGTACCTAAGAATTCAAATAGCATTAGGAACTGCAAGAGGGCTCTTTTACTTGCATGAAGAATGCAGCACCCAAATCATACACTGATATTAAGCCACAGAACATCCTCCTAGATGACTCTTTTGCAGCTAGAATTTCTGACTTTGGATTAGCCAAGCTTTTGAAAAAGGACCAGACTCGAACCACTACTGGGATTAGGGGAACTAAAGGGTATGTAGCCCCTGAATGGTTTAGAAAAATTCCTGTTACCTTCAAGGTGGATGTTTATAGCTTTGGCATTTTGTTGCTAGAGCTTGTTTGTGGTAGGAAGCATTTTGAAGCAGAGGAATTGGATGAGAAGTTAATGATACTGGCTGATTGGGCATATGATTGCTATACAGACAGGAAACTGGATTTGTTAGTGGAGAATGATGAGGAGGCAATTCATGACCTGAAGACAGTGAAGAAATATGTGATGATTGCAATATGGTGCATTCAGGAAGATCCATTGCTGAGGCCAACAATGAAGAAAGTGGTACAGATGATGGAAGGAGCTGTTGAAGTCTCAGTTCCACCAAATCCATCCTCATTTATTAGTTCAATCTAAATCCTTTAATATAATTAAGTTTCTAGCTTTTTTTAGTCATTATTCATGTTTAAGAATCAATACTATCAGCAATGGTATAATCATGAATGTATGATAATTAACAATGTCCCAAGACTCAATAAAATGACAACTTTTCTTTGTCAAGTAATTCTTTATATGAAATTTGTATTTTGCTAGATAAAGTTTTCCTTTAGTACTGTAAAAAATGTTTCTTTTCTATTGAGTATTAAGCCTCCATAACACTAATGCAAAACTCAACAGCTAATGCCATCACAAATAAGGATTGAAAAACCAAGTAGCATGTTATGGGCAGAAATTTGCCTCACCTATAGAATCCCTCCACCAATTTTAGCAAACTCCAATTGACAAACAAAGACTAGTGTCTACTAGACTCTAGAACAAATTGGAGCTACAATGTTTGACATATTTTTCTATGCAGATTATTTTCAGGTAGGCCTTCTTAGATGAAACTTAGCTAGACTTAGCAAAGACCTAAACTACTGTCCTACACCTTTGTTAAATTGCCTTATGACAAATGTTATGTAGAGATGATCTGGACATTTATAAGTATTCATTAGTGCCATATAAGGATCTAAAATGGGATATAGAAGAATAAAAGGTATAAAAATTGGGGAAAAAATGGTATAGTGAAATGTGAAAGGTCCAATTAGCGTATAAAATACCAATGAACGTTTAGACCCTCAATTACAAAAATACCAACAGAAACTTATACATAAACAATATATGTGCAGAATGATGAATATAAGCTAAACCAAAATTGGTAAAACACTCTAAACTATAGTTAATCACAAATACAGTAGCAATTAAAAGGTAAAGAGTAAGGGAAGAGAGATGCAAATACAAGGATAACACGATGATGTATTATCGAAGAGGAAACTGAAAAACTCAGCGAAAAACCTCTTTGCCGCCCTCCAGCGGTCAATGATTCACTAGAAAATCAGTTGGAATACCTGAATAGCAATAGATCCTCCAAGCCTAATCTACCAGATGCACCTAAGCCCTTCAAGCTTCTTGCTCCAACAAGGTTACGCCGAACCTTATTTTCTCTAACTTACCGGATCCCGCAATAAGCTCCATATTGCATCTGCCATCCTTGGCATCTTCTAATGCTTTCCAAACTTCAAAAACAATCTCAACACTGTGAATGGGTGTGGGTAGTGTTTTGGTACAAATCTCCTCTCAATGGGTATAATAATGGGAGAAGTAATAAGAATATGATAGGCCAAAAATGTATTGACTCCTTGTGATGAATTAACTAATTAATTAGTCAAGTGAATTAATTAGGTTCAATTACATGCAATGAACGTGGCTACACAAACAAATCACCAAATAACTAAATATGCAGTGAAAATTAAATGACACGGTGATTTCTTTACGAATAGGGAAAACCTACGTGGCAAAAACCCTACTAGGTGATTTTAAGGTCACCACTTCCGAGAATTCACTATTATCAAAACAAGTGATTACAAGTAAAAGAATCCAGTACCTTATACCAACCTACAGTTGAACCCTTACCCCAATACTCAATTGGACTTGTTCTGTAGTGACAATCTCTCCTTATATTGCATGGCTCTTAGTACATGACTAACTAAAAGATGCGCGGATCTCAGTACGTGACTTTATCACCAACTTGAGAAGTATGTTGGCTGCAAAGTTCTTCTGTTCATCAATTGATGAAGATCATGAAATTGCTTGGTCACAAAACCCTACGGTGTACAAACACAGCAACTTTTTTAAGAACTAGGACAAACTAGGTTTTTGGTCACACTTGAAGAATTATGCTCTTGTGTAATTGTGCTCTTGATTGTGCAACCTAATATGACCCTTAAAATAATCTTTATATATGTTTAGGGTTGTGGGAAAAAAAAGCACAAACACATATTCACGGATTGGATGAAAAATAGTTCTGAAAAACTGAGTTTTATAAACCCCGATAGATAGTCATCTATTGAGCTAGTTGTCGAGCCACCGGTTTCAGTAGCTTTTAAACCTCAATAGATACTAGCTGTCGAGTTTTAAAATCCAACACTTTCTCACTTGATTCTTGGACAGACTTGCATGACTTTAGCACTTGAACTTGAAACCTTATTTCTTGAAGTATTAAATACATCCTAGATCTATCCAAATACAAATAAAGCGCGTTTTGTCAAAGGATTAGCTAATACATAAAATGTTGACATGTGTTCCTAATATCAAATCACATATGTCCTAACAACCTCAAATGTATATAAATCAATAAGTACAAGGTTTGCTATCACAATATGATCACAAGATCTAGGGTACATGAATGATGTATCTAAAAAAGGGAGAGAAAAGAAAAAGAGATACATTGAAATCCTCACTACATCCCTAAAAAATATGAACACTCAAGAACACTCCCCCTATCTCCTAAACTATCCCTCTTCCTGTGAGTATGACTACTCTCATTTCAAAACTACTCCCATTTTTTTGTCACGGGTGACAAAGGGGTAAGTACATCAAGTAGACATCTCATCATCACTAGGTGAGCCAGCAACATCATCATCCTCATCAACATCATCATTGCCAGAGCCATCGTCACTCTTATACTCGGACGCTGGTGGAGATGGATGGAGAAAAGGCAATAGTGAAACCACCCATGACAGCCTGTCTTCGTGCGATACACCTTACATGGGTGTTCACCTGACACAACTCATCACTAAGTGTGTCAAGGCGAGCATCCATGAGCACAAGCTGTGCCATGATGGCCTCAAGAGTCACTCCACTCGTTGAAGAAGAAGGAGCAGAGGTGGATGAAGCGGTAGAAGCTGGAGGAGCAGCCGTCTCGGTCTGAGTCCACCTCGAGTGAAACTGTGCAAAATTTCGCTTAATGGTAGCGGCATTAATGGCACACATGAAAATGAAGTGGGGAGACTTAGGATAGGATACAAAGAAATGGCGAATGAGTCGCGTGATTGGTGAAGGGAAGATGAGCTTATCCTTAATTAGACATCTATAAGGGAAAGTATAAAGTGAGGGAGAAATCAATGGTAAGATCCTTAATGAGGGAAAGCAAAAAGATAGCACGAGGCTCTGTGATAGTATTATAGTGAGACAATGGGTGTAGAAAAAAAGTCATAACCATGTTAAGAAACCTCAGACCTTTAGCAAAGGCCGAGCAACAGGTGAACTGACGATTACCCCAAGAAGAAGGTCTTTCAGAAACGAGACAAGAGTTCGTTTTTGGATACTATCCTCAGACTTTCACAACCAGGATAGTCAGGATGCGCTATCCTAGGAATGTGTAGTACCTCGAATATAATACCCGGAGTAACTACCATGTGTATACCCCAAACGCAAATGACAAATTGGGGTATAGAATAATCAAATCTGTGCATATTGAAGTAGAACTCCTGTATGATCACGAAAAGGCATATGACCGGGATGCCACATAGTGACTCCCAACCCCTACTATGGATGACAATGGGTAGATTAGTGTCAGAGAAATCGATAGAATGACTTGGCATTCTGAATGAATGTCTCGTTGTGAAAAGTTCTCAAAGAAGTCCGATTTGGCCTTCTCATCATGTAAACATACGTGAAAAGGAGTGTGGTCAAAAGGAGAAGAAGATGAAGATGCCCCGGAACGAAGAGGGTTCCAAGAAGGAACAGATTTACGATTAGGCGTCATGATACAACTAACGTAAAAGCGAGAGAAAGAGAGAGACAATCAGAAAAGTACCAAGCAAGACATATGTCAAAATATATAGAATTAAAGGTATGTATGCATGAGAATGCATGAATATGTGACATGCTAATATAAATTCATCACGGGCTTAGCTCAATTCAAACCTACCAGCACACAACATAACAACAAAGTAAACACACATCTAAAATGCATGAAACATTGCTATAATACATATGTGATGCAATGTATGAAGTTTAAAATGTATGAAGTTTAAAGATCATTTTAACAAAAACCCATCCCAAAATTTTATAAAAAACCTTAACAATTTTGGAAAATCCCAAAAGATTTCAAAAACCCAAAAGTTAGGTAAAAAGATATGCAATGCATGATTAATGAGTGAGAAAACATCATACCAGAGAGGAAAGAAGATCTTGAGACCGAAAAATGAGTGGGGAAGGGGTTTGAAGTGAGTGAGAGAGGTTTTAGGAGGTGAAGAGTCTAAAAGTGTCAAGAGAGATCGAGGAAATGAGAGCAGAAATTGCGATGCCTCTTTATATAGAATCTTCATAAAGCTAGATTGATCGAGAGCTATTGAGTTCTAAAGATGCTCTTTTCAGTTATCGAACCAGCTATCGAGGATTTAACGAGAGGTTTTCGAATCAAAGAAGCTCAATGGATTGAGGTAGCTATCGAGGAGAGAGAATGTTTCTCGATTGATCGAGCTAGCTATTGAGAGCTATTGAGATTGCGATAAAGAAAAGCTGGAAAGTCTCAATAGATAGCCTAGCTGTCGAGAGCTATCGAGGAGCTAGCGAGATTGCTTGAAAAAAACAATTTTTCAAAGAAGAGAAAAATACAGATATGAATGCAATCAAGCATGCTACTCAACCAAAGATCCAAACAACATTTGAAGCTCTCAAAATCATCTCTCAAAATCATCTCTCAATAAAGAAAAATGTCATGCATTTAGATCCAAAACACACATACGCACACTAAACAAATCTAACCAATTTTATATTTCAAAAACAAGTTAAGACAGTTTAGTAAGCATGTATTAGCGCATGTAAACCTTGTAATGGCCGAATCACATTATACCTACACATGTATCAAAAGTAGTAAAGAATATTGATTGTTGTGTGTAAAAAAATCACAAGATTTCATAAATGTCTCTATGTTATGACGATTTGAGATATGAGTAAATCAATTTAAGTTATACACGATCATAACTATTTGATGGGGACCATCACCGTTGAGGTACATCCTATAACTCCCACATCTCCTAAAATACACGCTTGCGATCATGTTTTGAAGCATTTTGATAATTTTTGCTTTTATTTTTCTTTGCATATTTTTTCTTTTATTAAGCATATCATACATGGGCATACAAGAGAGAGAAAAGAAATACCTAATTATATTAAACTTTTTGACATTGCACTTTTGCTATATCGAAAGATAAAGATGTCATTTCATGATTAGCGGACAAAAATAGTGAGATGATTATTTATGCATTTTTCTTAGGATTTTTTAGTCATTTTTGTCAAAAAGAGTAATACAAGTGTTAACAAGAGATTACTTAATCTTACTCATCACAAATAAAGAGTCACAAAACTCACTTGCTTAGTTATGCATAGAAATGTTCATCTAAGTTACAAGAGATACAAAATTTAGAAAATTTTATTTCATTGACCATTCAAGGTATACAAGTACCAATGTATACATACACACATTGTTTTTTGTATTTTTTTTTATTTTTCAAATTTTTTATTTTATTTTTATGAATGAAAAACAAAATAAAAACACAACTGAAAAACAACCAAACAAAAATATGTCAAATAAAGCAATGCATAAAAACTATATTGTCTAAAAAAAAAAAAAAAAAAACACACACACAAGTAATGCAAACATAACAAACAGAGGGAGAGAGAAAAAGTGACTAAATCACTTGAAACTCTTTTCCTTCCACACCTTGAAGCCGTTCAAGTTCGAAAGGAACATAAGGGCCTTGAGGAGATCTCCAAGGGGAGCAAGAGAGGATGAAAGCTAATTCTGGTTTCCTGACGAAATAATACTCTTGCTCTGTTGAGTGGCTGACCACTTATAGCAATTTGATCGAGTATGTCCAGCTACACCACAGTGATGACAGAGATGCTACTTCTTCTCTTTAGACTTGTGAGCATTACTTTTCTTAGCCCTAGGGTTTTTGGTTTCTTTCTTAGCAAGCTTAGGGGGTGCTCCTAAGATAGATTTATCCTTGTATATGTTCTCACTAGCTATCACAGTTTTAGCATCATTATTCTTAGAATCAATTGTTAGCAGGAGAAACAAAAACAGTAGTACCAGAAGAAGCAATATTAGGAGAAGAAAAATCATACCCTAACCGGTTTAATCGAAGGCAGATTTTTGCATGCTGAGCATCTCATCAAGTTTTACACTCGAGGTCCTCTCCAATTGAGCTCTCACTTGAAATATTTCTACCTTAAGCTTGTTGGTCTTCTTAGCCAAGAAATTGTTCTCAAATTTCAATGCTCCAATAATCTGATTTGCTTCATCAAACTTTGTAGAGAGTTGTTCTCATTCAAGCTCCACATCACTGAGCTTCTTGGTGGCCAACAGCTTCTCATATTTCTCCGAGACTTTGTATAACTTTGCATAAGTTGTGTCGATGTCATCATGCTTATCCATCTTCTCAAAATTTAACTCCACCAACTTTTCTTCTTCATCCACATCTTCTACAATCGCTTTAGTAGGATTGACAGTCGTGGTGAAGGCATTCAGGATTCCGTCATCCTCATTTTTAGAATCATCCTTAGGTTCGGTGTCACTTAAGGTAGCAGCAAGTGCCTTGAGATAAGTGGGGCACTTTTGTTTCATGTGATCGAAAAATCCTTAACAGCCAAAACACTTGGGTCTTGAGGGAACAGTGTACTGACTGCCATCCTTAGCATCATTCTTTCCTTTATCTTGGCTCTTAGACTATGAAGAACTTGATTGCCTATGGTCCTTGTCGAAGCCCTTTGCATTGGCATTCTTCATAAACTTCTTGAATTACCGGGTGATGTAGGACTTCATTTTAGAATCTTCATCGTCTGAAGACTCATTCGTGTCACTGCTCTTGGCTTTCAATGCCATGCTGTTATTCTTGCTTGTCTTCCTGATCCTAAACAAACCCAACTCATAGGTCTGCAAATTACCGACGAGCTCTATCAAAGGAATCTTGTCAATATCCTTTGATTCCTCAATGACGGTGATCTTGGCATGAAATCTCTCGAGTAGAGATCTAAGCACCTTTCTCACAATCTTATGTTCGGGAATGGTTTCCCCAAGATTAAAGGTTGAGTTAATTATGTCCTTGAGACTAGCATAGAACTCATCAAATGACTCATCTTCCTTCATCTTGAATTCTTCGAAACTAGTAGTGAGCCTTTAAAACTTCGAATCCTTAATAGCCTTGGTTCCTTCATAAGTTGTCTAGAGAATGGTCCACGCCTTCTTTGCAGTTTTAGTGGAGGAGATCTTCTTGAACTCCTCATTTGTGACCACATTGAATAAAGCATTCAATGCCTTGCTATTGAAGTTTGTTGCCTTGATCTTTGCATCATTCCAGTCGGCCGGTACTTCCTTTGACTTGGTCCAGTCTATCTCCACAGCTTGCCACATTTTCTCATCTAAGAATTGCAAGAAAGCTCTCATGCGTACTTTCTAGTATTCATGTTAGTTCCATCAAATAAATGAGGTACAATAAGTGACTGTGCTCTATTCATGAAAAATAGAGGTCAATGGATCTCATAGCAAAGATTAAACCCTAATTAGAGTGTGTTTGCTCTGATACCACTTGATAGGTTAAAAATGTATTGATCTCTTGCGATGAATTAACCAATTAATTAGCCAAGTGAATTAATTAGATTTAATTACATGCAATGAGCATTGCAGCACAAACAAATCACCAAAAAACTAAATTTATAGTGGAAATTAAATGACATGGTAATTTGTTTACGAATGGAAAAAATTTACAAGGCAAAAACCCCACTGGGTGATTTTAAGATCACGACTCTCGAGAATCTACTATTATCAAAACAAGCGGTTACAAGTAAAGGAATCTTAGTACCTTAGACCAACCTACAGTTGAACCCTTACCCCAATACCCAATTGGACTTATTTTGTAGTGACAATCTCTCATTGTATTGCACAACTTCCAACGTGACTAACCAAAAGATGCGCGGATCCTAGTATGCAACTTTGTCACCAACTTGAGAAGGATGTTGGCTGCAAAGTTCTTTTGTTCATCAATCAATGAAGATCACGAAGTTGCTTAGTCACAAAACCCTACGGTGTACAAACACCGCAGCTTTTTCAAGAACTAGGGCAAACTAGGTTTTTGGTCACACTTGAAAAATTATGCTCTTATGCAATTATGCTCTTGACTGTACAACCTGATATGTCTCTTAAAATAATCCTTACATCTGTTTAGGGTTGTGAGAAAAGAAAGCCTAAATACATACCATCAGATTGGATGAAAAACAGTCCTGAAAACTGAGTTTCATAAACCTCGATAGATAGCCATCTATCGAGCTAGCTGTCGAGCCACAGGCTTCAACAGCTTTTAAACCTTGGTAGATACTAGCCGTCAAGTTTTAAAATCCAGCATTTTCACACTTGATTCTTGAATAGACTTACATGGCTTTAACACTTGAACTTGAAACCTTATTTCTTAAAGTATTAAACACGTCCTAGATCTATTCAAATACAAGTAAAGTGCATTTTGTCAAAGGATTAGCCAATACATAAAATGTTGAAATATGTTCATAATATCAAATCACATATGTCCTAATAGAATAGACTACAAAGATTTCTCTCTAAGAATGAGTAGCTTTCTCTAATAGGGTGGGTGTGTTGTAGAAACCTCTCTTAAGATTTTTCTCTCAATACGCTCCTTTTTTAGCACCTTACATTTCGTGGGTATAAGGGTATTAATAGTAGGGTACGTGAGAAATGTGAAAAGTCAGTTTTCATCCAAACAGGGCATTCTGGCGACTTGGCCTTGTAACTGGAACGAGTTGTGAGTTTGAGTCACGAGATAACTTCCAGGCCAGACTATTCTTTTTGTCTTGTAGTGCTCTAGTTGACATGACCCTTTAGCTCCCTGCATGCGTCACACGTGTGCCACTTTGGCAACTTGCTAGTCGCGAGTTAGTCACGAGATCCAATTGAGAGACTCCTCTTAAGTGCATGCAACTTGAATTTTCTTCATGCTCTCTCACACACAACCCTTACGTAATTCCCACCTAAATATAAGGTTTTTACATGCTGAATTATAAGTAAATTTGGTACGGAATAAAGCCAACACATGGTTGATTAAATTCAACCCTACAAAATGGAATTACAATCATGTCGTCTTTGTTCCTAGTCATCATTTATATTAGTAAAATGATATATATATTTTTTTTTTTTTAAAATATGAAGAGTAACACGAATTCTGCTAGCGTCTTTGTTTCCCTTTAATGGACACCCCCCCTCCCCCCAAAAAAAGGGTGCGACACTGAGACATAGTGCAATCTGTAAGAAATTATGCCTTATAAAATGGAGAGCACTAGTTTAAATCTTCCCAGCTAAACTCAATTACTCCAAAGGTGAATTTTTTCACACACGTGTATTAGTGGAAGCTATCAATTGATTTTTTTTTTTTGGGGCCTGGGGGGGGGGGGGGGACATTTTTTTATTTAGTTCTACACATAAATTCCAAAATGAAATTAGAACAGAATTGAGAAGGGAAAATGTTGTTTTGAACCATATGTAGGACTCGATTTTTATTCAACTGTATTAAGAAATACTGAATTGAGAAATATTTGAAGGAATATAATTCAATATTTGAAGGAATCTCTTAATTTTGTGTCAATATTTTTCCAATTACCTAGATCATAAATATTTGAAGGAATATAATTCAACATGTCATTATTTTCATTTTCTTCTAGTTGAACATCATTATGGTGAACTCATTCATTTGTGACATTTTCATCATTATTTTCATTTTCTTCTAAATTATTTTGAAATTCATTATTAAGATTTGTTGTATTGCAAAATTGAACATCATTGTTATCTTGCAATTGTATTATTTCATTACGCCATAACTAGTCAAAAGCACCAGTATAGTTAAATGCCCAAGCAACATAAGCATTACGCCATAGCTAGTCAAAAGTGATAAACAATAATAATAAAAAAAAAATGCCCAAGCAGTACAGCACAAGCAGGCTTTATGAAAAAAAAAAAAATGAAGGCCCAAAACGGCAAAAGTGATAAACAATAAAACAAAACTAAGGTCAGGGTCCAATCTTCTTAGTTATTACAAGTCAAATGCCTAACAGTAACAACCCAAGTATTTATACCTGCTGAAGCCTGAACCTGAACGTGAATGGCAGAACTGAACCTGAGGAACAGAGGAAGAATAAATAAATAAATGAGAGAGAGGCCGGCGACGGAGAAACCAAAGAAATTGAGAAAAAATGAGAGAGGCCGGCGGCGGAGAAACCGATTCAGAGAAAGAATGAGAGAGGCGGTCCACTCCAGGAGGAACAGTTGAGCAGATCTGCAGATGCCTTGTTTGAGCAGTTGAGTAGATGAGAAGAGGGGAGAGAAAGAGAATCAAAGAGAATGAGAGAGACAGAGAGAGGCGGAGAGCAGAGACTAAAGAAAGGTAAAATTTTTAGGGTTTTGACTCATTTGAGTTGTTTTATTTGTTGTGGTTTGTGATTGTTTTGTGGGTAATATATTAGATCGGATTTGTAGTTTATCCGGTTGATTTTCGGTTTGTCTAGAGGATAATAATGTTTGATTTATCAAAATTTTTGTTTTTTGGTTAAAAGGATGAGGCAGATTGTTGCAATTAATCTGAAATTAAAAATTTTTTTTTCCTTACTCTCTTTAATTTTTTAAAATTTTGGGGCCTTCTTCCACTTGGGGGCCTTAGGCGATTGCCTAACTTGCTTAAGGGAAGGGCCGGCCCTGATGATATGAGACATCTAAAAGTATATTTTTAGGCTTGATGTCACAATGTATAATCTGAGTGCTGCATTCATCGTGCAAATAATGGAAAGTTGAATTGTCAGCTTGTTTTTGTGGTGATTTTCTTGAAAATTAAAGGTAAAGTTGCTTTGCAAGAGTCATCGTTGATAACTAAATATAACATTATTATCAATAACCAACCAATATAAAGTCCAGCACACAACATTCAAACGTGAAAGGATTGCAACCATGGTTGTCAAAATCGCGATCCGGATCGTAAAATCGCACGATTTTACGATCCTACTTCACCAAAAAGTTTAAAATCGTACCAGGATCGCAAAAATGTTAGGATCGTAGGTAGGATCGTGTAGGATCGTATAAGATCGTAGGATCGTATGGGATCCTACCGATCTTACCGATCCTACCATTTGGCTTGAATTTTTTTTTTTTTTTTTTTTTTTTTTGAAGTGGGATTCATTTGGGTAAACCTAAACCCACAAGCCCAACAGGTTTTAGAAGCCCAATAATAAATTGAAGTCCCAAATTTACCCATATGTTAACATAAAATCTCAAAAAAAACCTATGGTATAAGTCTAACGTTTTCAAAAACAAAACCTAAACTATTTAGAAACACAAAACTCCAGCATGCACCTTTGTCCCACGCCTCTTCAACCCTCTGTCAAAAACCCAGCACCTCTCAGCCTTGTTAATGGTGAACCATCACTACCTTTAAGCTTTATTAACTTAAGTTTAACGTTTTTTTTTTTTTTTTAAATTAGTCAAAAACCCAGCACCTCAGCCCCACACCTTCTCACTCCTCTGTCAAAAACCCAACACCTCTCAGCCCTCTCAATGATGTTGCCGTGAGCCATTGCTGCCTTTAAGCTTTCTGATAATTTGTTTTGGTAGATAGTACTTAGTAGTTTATCATATATTTGTACTTTGATAGTTTGATTCCATATTGTTGTGTTGTGTATATGATTTTGACAAAGCTTTTAAGGTTTTTATTTTTCTACTTTGTTAACTAAATTAAGTAAAATTTGAAAAATTATGAAACAAGATCTTTAGTATTTGAATCTTTGAGAAATATTAGTAAATATAATTAGTAGTTTAGAATTGCACACAACCTGTTTGATAAATTCTCTGTGTGATTTTTTGAGCATGCTCTATATCTTGGAGTCTTTTTTTTTTTTTTTTTTTTTTTTTTTTTTTTTTTTGCAGCTCTAGTACAAATATACAATGTCTACTTTGGCTAGAAAGAAAATTAAGCGTACTTTCCATATGTGTAGATAATATTTTGGTACTTAGTTGCTAATTAAACATGTACTAAACTTTTTAGATACATTATGTTAAAAGTTAAATATATTTTGCTTCGTTAGAATGACATAAAAACGACGTAGTGCGTGCAAATTATATTTTATGATGCAATTTTTTTTTGTTTTAATGAATGGATTCATATTTTAAGTTATTATATAACATACAAAGTCACTATCAATAAGTTTTTTGCTTAAAATTTGAAAATAGGTAGGATCTTACGATTCATGATCCGATTCTACGATCTTCGATCCTACCTACCTCCCACGATCCTACGTAGGATCCCGATTTTGACAACCTTGATTGCAACACACGTACAGAAAGGGCAATTAATGTGCACACATGCTTGCTAAGATGGTTTTGCACATATTATGTAGAATTTGTGATTTATTATTTCCTCTTGATTATGTTATTTCTCATTTGCATTCAAACTGCAATATGTATTTGGGTGGGAAGGGATTGATCTAATAGAAGATTATTGTATTATATCTTAACATAAATTCAACATAATCTAGCCAACTGTGAGTGAGAGAGACGGAGAGGGTGAGAATAATCAATAGAAGATTACTTAGGGTTCTTTTATTTTTTAAAATATAAAATATTAAAAATATATATAGTTACTGTTCGGTCCACTCGGTTCAGTTCCTTTTTTTTTTTTTTTTTTTTTTTTTTTTGAGAAATCACTCGGTTCATTTCGGTCAATGTCGTTTGTTGGCACTTAATGATTAGATCAGTCACAAAAATGGATGGATGGTCAATTTTGAAAATGGTATCAATCAATCTCAATTGACCATAATGAAAATTTTTAAAATTAAGGAACCAAAATAAAATAATACCGTA
Organism: Castanopsis chinensis; assembly: GCA_032878915.1. Lineage (NCBI taxonomy): Eukaryota > Viridiplantae > Streptophyta > Magnoliopsida > Fagales > Fagaceae > Castanopsis > Castanopsis chinensis. The sequence goes on along the minus strand of JAVQMG010000125.1, from coordinate 15,731,400 downwards.
GTCTAAAAGGATCAAAAAGATATCATTTCAGTCAATTACAAAGTCCATGCTATCCGAAAGAACAGGATATCAAATTCATACTCACTCACGCTTTTTTAACGCCCTCCCTACAATTAATTAATAATTTCATGCAGGATTTATCCTAGAGACAAAAAAAACCAATGCTACGACTCAAATTTTTCCAAATTCTCACGCATGAATCCACAACTGACATCTTTTTTTTTTTTACTTATCAAAAACTAATTACTAGGCAAGAAGTTGGTAAAAAAGTGTGCTACTCTAATATTTTTCTTAGGAAAATTTAAGATGCGCTAAAGACATTTATTAATGAACAAATTTTTTTTTTTTTAAATTTATGGGAAAAGGAATAAAACAATTAATGTTTAATATCTTTTCTTTATTTCCCGTATTAAAATTTTCCGAAGTACTTTTCCGAACGGCATGAAAAAAAACCATGCCATTGGAAATTCACAAAAGGGAGTGCACTACTACTACACTCACTCACGCGGGAAGCATTGCATTTGTGTGTCTTGTCACAGAATCAGAGCCAAAAGCATCTATATATATAAAAGCTCACAGCCTCTTTCGAATCCAAATTTCATTTCATAGTTTAGAGAGAGAGAGAGAGAGAGAGAGAGAGAGAGAATGTACAAAACAAAGGTGCAGGAGTTATGCCAGAAGAAGCAATGGAGGCCACCCATGTACTCCACCATGAAAGACGGACCTGACCACCATCCTCGCTTCAACTCCTCTGTTTTTGTCAATGGCCTGTTCTTTCACTCTCCCTTTCCCTCCAAATCCTCCAAGGATGCCCAAAGTGCCGCCGCCAAACTCGCCTTCCTCCACTTCACCGGTACTCTTCATTATTCACAGGGCCCGCCCAAGGCCCACCCCACCTAAAAAAATTAATATAAAAAAGGGCCTTAAAAAAGGCCCAAAATTTTATAAAATTATATATATATATATATATATATATATTAATAATTGTGCATTTTTTATTAGCTATGTTAAAGATATTACTATAAACTATTTTACTATAAACTTATAAATTGACATGTTATCAATTATAATATAAAATAAAGTAATTTAAAAATTCAACAATTAGATTGACGAAGCTCATTAATTGGTACTTTTAGTGTATTTTTCATTCTCATTTCTATCAAGATTCTCAAAATATGAGATCTATAGAAACCTAACTCAATTGAAACCTTAAAAATGTTGCAAATGAGTTATATCAATAATTATAGATTACTCACCCCCTAATAGTTTGATACTTTATTTTTTGCAAACTGATATCCTATACAAAGACATATACCAAATAATATCTATATCCCTCTCTTAAAAAAAAGATATAAAATAAAAAATTAAATTACAACTTTATAATTTTTGTTTCTCAAAAAAAGAAAAGAAAAGATGCCCTATATATTTTTTTTAATTAAAATTTATGGGTCAACTATGAAATTCAATTTTCTATATGAAATTAACATTAATTTAGTCAGTATTAGTCATCAAATTATGTATTTAATGTGTTATATTAAATTTGATTAGTACTAAATAATTATGTTTAATTAATATTTACATATTTAATGTAATTATGTGGCGTGTGACATTATGTACGTTGTGTTGCGTGTACAGATTGTATAATTCTACAGCATGTAACTATTTTGATTTTTTTAAAATGGTTTAATCAGGTTCCTCTGCCACATTGCCTAGTACTCAACCGATTGATGTAGAGTCAAACACGACCACAGAAACGTATCATGATAATGATGATGATCCCCAGATTCAGTCAGATGCCTTACATGTCACACTCACAGACGGTAAGGGATGTCCAGGCCTACAATTTCTTCGCTATTTTGTTTTCACAGAACAAAAAAATTATCATTTCTTGTCAAAGTTATGTACTTTTTCTATATTTATAAATTTCTAATGCTTCTATTTCTTTCCAAAATGGCTGTTTTTTTGTGTTGTGGAAGTAGTTGCTTTCTTTATATGTTTCCTATAAACATGGTTATTTTTATTGTGTTAGAGCAAAATAAAGTTTTGTTAATTATAGCTGACCCAGATCCTATTTCTGCATGGTTATTGGAATTTTTATTTTTTGGGGAAAGAAACAGTGTTCATGCAAAATTGATAATAATAATAATAAATGTTTTGAAAGCAGACTCTGAGCAATTAACGAGAGAGAGAGAGAGAGAGAGAGAGAGAGAGAGAGAGAGAGAGAGAGAGAGAGAGAGAGAGAGAGAGAGAGAGTAAATGTAATTATAAGGAATAAATTACATGCCTTAATAAATGGACCAACTGGCAAAAGGCGTTCTTTGCATTTTCTATCATATTTTTTAAGAGGTGTTACGTTCATAATATTTTTATAACAAATCATAGATAGTTAGTTGTTATTGGTTCAAATTTGAATTTAACGCTAAGATTACTTTTTTGCCCTAACAATAATAACCGGTAACAACCTGCTACTTAAAATTTATTGTAAAAATGTTATGAAGATGTTGTGGTTATATCATTTCTCATTTTTTAATATGTAACTCACTCAATGGTAAATGATACATTGCACAATCGAGCAATGTTGAAATAAATAATTTCAAGCAAAATGCTTTCACCTATGGTTCCTTTGTATACTTACCGTGTACTTGGATTGCGCCCCTTCTTACTTAATAATAATAATAATAAAAAAGGCTATTGCCTATTAGCATTTGGTGCAGCTGTCTTTATAGATTCCACCATTCAATTGTAAGACAGCAAAGTTCTTTAAATTGACAAACTGTACGGTTTTTTCCCTATTCATTAAGTTGGTTTGGTTCCAAATCATCGGCAGTATTTAACCTGTGTTTCCAATTAACAATTCAATGGACATAAGTTTTCTCAATTTAAGAGATGCTAAAAATATGATAGTTTGTACTTTTAGGCCGTGGATTATCTTAGATCCTAGATTCGACTTGTATACGACACTGTGTGTATGTGTTTTAATATGTAAATTACATAATGTACGTAAGAATGTTTGTGCGAAAAATGTAATTTTCGGATTTCTCATCTTTTCTTTCTAGTGAAAAAGATTAGCCAGCATCTTTAATCTATATTTCATCTCCCTAACTATTTACACATGCTTTTCTTGCATTTTTTTTTTTAACATATGTCTAACAGTTGATTTGTTCTCATAGATTTTCAAAGTCAATACAAGGGCCTGCTGCAGAATTATGCGCAGCAGAAAAATCTTGATCCGCCATTATACATGAGTGAAAGTGATGGCCCATCCCACGCCATTCGCTTCAAGGCTACAGTTACAGTTGGTGGTCAAACCTTTGAGAGCCCAATGTTCTTCAAAACATTAAAGGGGGCAGAGCAGGCTGCTGCAAAGGCTGCTTTAATGTCATTGTCACCTGATGGCTTTCAGAAGGCAAGTTTCTTGAACTGATACCTTCCATAATACTCGCACCATTTTTTTTTCATGAAGGTGAAGATGATTAACAGTTGCTAATTCACATAATATGTTGACACTATTTAAGGAAGTATCAGAGAGTATGACTTTGGATAGAATAGAATGGTGGAAAATAATACATGTGGCCAACCTAATTAAGCTGTTAATGATCCATAGCTGACTCCAAAATCTTGGGACTAGGCCTTAGTAATTACAACATAATATGTTGATGTCAATTTCATTGATTCTCCTCCCCCCCCCCCCTTTTCAGGGTGACTTTGGTCTATACAAGAATCTCTTGCAGGAGTTAGCTCAGCGGGAAGGTTTCTCTATACCAATATATAACACTACAAAATCTGGTGAATTACACATGCTGACATTCTATTCCAATGTGGAAGTAGAAGGAGAGGTATTTCGTGGGAAAGAAGGGAAATCCAAGAAACAGGCAGAGTTGAATGCTGCTAAGGTTGCTTACTCTTTTCTAAAAGAGCGTAAGTCTCTTGTTCCTGTTTGTGATGGTATTTATGCCATTGGTTTTAATGATAGGCATAAGGAAGTTCTTCTGGGCATATTGCATGTAGAGCAACTAGAATTGATTTAATACGTTCTCTTCGGGGCATCGATTTTGATTCTAATCTATTAGTTATTTAGATACTACGTCTGGAACATTAGCCATTCAGAAAAAAAAAAAAAAAGAAAATTTAGGTTGGAGATAAATCATTCCAAAAAGTTGCTGAAACATTGTATAAGTGGCTCTTAACTCATTTCTTACTTCAATATGTACTGTAACTGCCATTATAAAACATCATGTACAGTGTACATTAAGTAAGACTAATTATGTTTAGCAAAAAAAAAAAAAAAGTAAGACTAATTATCCAAAAAAAAAAAAGTAATGCTAATTATAGATTTGTGTCCATCCATTCACATACGATCTAGAGAAACTTCTTTCAAACATGTGATATATACTTTCTTCCGTGATCTAGTTTAATTTGCAGTTTATATTGTTCCACAATGACTGATTTGACTCATATATGTACAATTTTTAACAAATTCATAAAAAAATTGTTTTTGCACTTGGATTATTAAACAAAATCTATTTATACCCTATCACTTCCAGAGAATATGAAATATTTGTACTATTTTCTACTCTTCATTTCAATTTTTTTTTTTTTTTTTTACTCTCTAGATTTCCTTTTTTCTTTCTGTCCCTCCATATGTTCCATTTTTTTTTTCTGGATATTTTTGTCCCACAATTGTTAAATAATGCATATTTATTGCATCTTCTTGGACTATCTTTAGGTTATCCACCTGTTTAGCCAATTGGGAGTGGTGATAAAATATCTACCATTGTGCTAATGGGATCTAGAAATAGTTCATTGTAGTTCACTGTCATACTTATAGTATTTTTTTTTTTTTTTTTGGGAATTGGGGGGGTGTTAAGGTAGTTCTACTTATAGGCTATGGTCATCACTGTCATCATTTTTAAAGTTATAATGCTATCCTCTAGCACATGATTAATGGCATATAAAACGTTTCCTTGGTAAATGAATAATGATTTGCTGCAAAGTAGAAAGTTACCTACTTCTCTCACTGGGATGCACCATTCCATACTGCTATGTTGTGTATGAAACTTCATTGTAATATGCTTACTTCTTTGCTTGTGCATTGGCATGAAAGAAATAAGTCCATGATTGTACTTTGAAAATGTTCATTTCCTGTTCAGGTGGATTGAGTCGGAGTGCTGAGGCCCCTTCTCCTAGTCTTGCTGAAGATGAAGCTCTCCTAACTACAAGCTCAACATTGACCAAGACCATGGAATCACAGCAGAACCTTGAAGATAAGAATCATCTGCTTCCATCTCCAATCATTAAGTACAAAGAAACTTCAAAAGAAGAAAGTACAGGTTACATATTGACCCAGTGCTTAATACTTTTTCCCTTTCCCTTTTCTAATGTTTCTGATAAGTAACTCCTAATACAATGAAAAAAAAAATAGCACTTCTTCCATAGTTATAGAACTTTCCCGAGTTGTATCAGCCCAAAATGCTGATCATTCAATATACTTTTGGCATACATGTCTCCAGTGGATGGAATTCAAGAAGTGGGTTTGATGGAAACATTATCATCCACTGCCAAATTTTGCACTAAGGACTCTAGCTCATCTCCCGCAGTGCTGCAACTAGACCAGAATGCTGAGAATGGGAACTCATTTTCTTGTCCTGACTCAGTACCATCGTCACCCAAACAAGGCCAATTGCCTTCTCCTAATTTGGCACATCCCAATTTTTCTGCTCTCTCAAATTCAGACTCAAACATGAAGAATGTAGGAACAATGAGTTACTTACTATGCAACAGAGTAAGGGTGTATACAAGCTTACCGGATATTGAATTCCCCAAGGGCATTACAGTGCTTCAAATTGGTGACAACAAGTGGGTGGCTGTGAGCTTGGAGTTCCCAAATGAAGAAGGTAACTGATCTGGTGGAGTTGCTTTTATCAATTTCTCTGCTAAGTTGCTCTTTGTTAGGGTCTACTTTCACTGAGACATGTTACATCTTCAACCAAACGATCTTATATGCTAAAAGTTAACTAGAAGTTTATTATGTTTAAATCGTATTACTTGTCTTACAAGTTACATGTAATCAGGTGTCAAAGCAATTGACACTTTATTATCTTTTATGATGCTTTCTTGAATCCTAATACAATCAAGCATGGCTACTTGTGAACCTTCCGTTCATCATTCTTAAATGAAGCCTTGAGATTACCTAAGAAGCATGGGTGCGTTTCGAGACTCGGGTGCGGGTGCGGGTGCAGGACTCGGCAATTTTTGAAAAATGTGGGTGCGGGTGCGGCGGGACTCGGCAATTAAAAAATCATTAAAAATATTTTTATTTTATATATTTGAACTATTAAAATATTTTTAAAAAACATATTATTATGTCTTAATTCACAAAACAAAGAAAGAAGGAGGCAAGAAACACAAAACAAAACACAAAACCAAAAAGAAAACACAAAAGGAGCAATAAATATTCAAAATAAAATTAAGGAAGACAGATTTAGGGTGTTTGGGCCTCATTCAAAGCATATTTCGGCCATTCCGGTATCACTCAAGGCCGATTTCGGCCTGTATCGGCCGTTTCGGTCGCCGGCCGATACGGCCCGATACGGCCTGTTTCTGGCCGAAACTGACCGGTTCGGCACGAGTCGGCCCGAATTGGAGCCGCGTCGGCGCGAATCGAGCCGAGTCGGCGCAAATCCGTGAAAAAAAAAAAAAAAAAAAAAAAAAGCCAGACGCGGCACCGACGCGCGGGCAACCGTGTCGGACGCGGGTGCGGCACCCTCCCAGCCGCGTCTGTGCATTCTAGGAGATTACAGCTCATCTGTCATCAAGTCTTCTATGGAAGAAATACTATTGACCAAAATCCTGACATGAATTATCAATAGCATTGCACCATTTCGTAGTTTTCTTGCTACACCACCATTTTACTCGAAAACCAAAAGTAGTTGTCAAAGTCCCTCCATTTCCATGCATATTCTGGCTTTTGCTACATTAATGTGGCAGAAATGTTTGGTGGCTTTCGGGATTTTATTAGGAAGGCTGCTAATAAAAAAGTGCTGAAGCAAGCACATATATTAGCAGATTGTAGAAGTAGCTTTCCTGATGAATTTTCTGTGTTAGGAATAAAGTAAGAGCCCTATCCAATAGTTAAGATAGTAGCATAATTCAAATAACTGGCTTGGGATATAATAATTTACGGTTAATTTCAACGGATGATTAAAATTTTAGGTTTTACTCTAAATACAAACACACTCAAAAGATATGGAATATGTAAAGAGTTGGCTTCACACCCCCCCCCCTCCCCCCTCCTCCCTTTTGTTTTTAGTTTAGAGTAGAAAAATCCTCATGCAATGCGTTTTATACAATTCCATCCAGTGTATTTGATTCTGGAGTGTGTTCAGCTGGCACACAATTCCATCCAGTGTATTTGATTCTGGAGTGTGTTCAGCAGGCACACAATAATACTAAAAACGTAGGTGGTGCACTACGCTGGGAAATAAAAGAACAGGAAATAGAAACTTCCTGGATATATGGGAAGGTGCAGACAAACATCCAAATGCATAAATCCTAATTCATCCTATGCTAGGAACTAAATAGCAAAGATTAGAAACTGCTTTTAATTTAACAAAAGCATTGAACAACCTTTGTTTGAGAACCAAGATACCAAAGGAAAATCGAAGTTGTAAAGTTAAAATTTTTTGGAAACCTTATCCTCTTAAAATAGCCCTTGTCACTGACAAATGGCAAACTCTTATTGATTTCTCATTGCATGAATCACGATACTCATCCTTTTCTTCCATTGAATCACAATTAGTTTTAGGTACTTTTGTGAACTAGTTCTCTTTCACAAAGTTGTTGGCCACATATTTGTCTTAAATTTGTTATAGATCCAATCCTTCATTGAACGTCAGTCATGTCACTTTTGAGCTCGGAAAATGATGGTGGTACACAATGCATAATTATGGAGAACAGAAAAAGAAGATAATGGTGATGGATAGAATTGCGAAGCAGTTGCAAATGAAGAAACAGAGTACATAAAAAGGCTTGGTGAATGAAAATGGCTAATTAGAGAGTGATTAATGAGGGTTATAAAAAGTACTTTGTCATTAAACGAAGTCACCTCTTTATTTTTGATTTGGAGGAGAAAAAAAAAAAAATTTATGGCCAAGTGGATAGAACAGACCCGGTTTTTGAACAGTTTGAACTCGTTGCTCACAACTATTAGGTGGGGCCAGCAAGTAGTCTAAAAATGTTCCTCAAATATCATGTTCTAGTTACATTTTGTCTTTCCTTTTGTAGAAGTGACCCCACAGTCCGAAAGGCCTGACATTTCTTAGAAATAGTGGTAGCATATCCCCTGCATTTAGTTAATATGCAATTACTCATCGTTGTTTTTCCCGTAAAAGATTGTTGTACAGAGTAGGCGGGATGAGAGTTAACAGAGAGTTGAGTTTGATTTTTAATTGATGCAGCTGGTTTGGATTGCACCAGCTGAGCTACATATTAAGTGATTGTAGGAACATGCCCCTAGTTACAGATGATATCATTGATGTAGTAGCAAATAGCATTATTCCTTTGCAAGTGGTTTTAGTATGATTAAGTGGGTGGACTTTTTGGTACTGTCTTCCATATATTTTATAAGTGGTGTATATAATGCAGTGTGATATATCTTATATAAATAGTTCTGTAAAATATGTTAGATTAGTGTTTGCTGAGAGAGAGAGTAGAAAATAGTTTTAGGTTTAATTGATTAGTTCCCTACAACACACTTGACGACCGACACAGAGAACCTCAAAATCACTACACCCAAATCATCGAGCCCAAACAGTCCAAGATTAGAAATCCTAGTTCAACCACCATTCAAATTACCCAAAACCAAACCGAAAACCCCTAATTGCCATTTCCCTCAATCATTACGTACATCTAACCTTTGTTCTAGCTTGACATCCGCTCCACATTCAATTAGGTCATGATTTCCTTCAAGGTCTTATTTTTCTCTACAAACTCAAGTTGTCTTTAAGTTTCCAACTTGAGTTTGAGGGGGATATTAAAGATATCAATGCTTGGAATGCAAGAAAAGTAATCTTAACTTACTTGGAGTGCAAACAAAGAAATCCTAATCCTACTTGTAGTTCAAGTGTTGTTATTTTAAAATTTAGCCTATTATAAATACCCATCAATGGAATTCTTGTAATAGATAACTTAATAGTAAAGATGTAGCCATCAAGAATTTTCCGCTTATAGATGTAGGACTTTAAGGTTGCATCATGTTATTTCCTTGCCTTCTCTCTATTTTTCGTACATCTAACCTTTGCCTTCTTTATATTCTTTTTCATATTTTCTTATATACATTAATTCAATTTCGTTCTCTTTCTATCTGACATCAGAGCTATGTAGCTTCTTTTTGAATTTGGTATAAGATTGGTGTTTTTGTTATTTATTTATTTATTTTTTGTAATAGAATAAACATTGATGTGGTACTGGTACCATTCTCTAAGATTCTACACTAATATGTCAGGTTCTTTGTACAAAAAGTTGTAGTACCCCTTTATACTGTTAATATTTTTACCATTATTTTCTTCTAAGGAGCAGAATCAAATTGTAATGAATTTGAAAGAAACCCTCACTATAGTAATAATTGTGAAGCCACTTTATTCAATTTATTTACTTGTCTATGCAAGTAGTGTCAATTGTACACATATATAGTAAATACATTACTGCTCTTCAATTAAGGTGGACTTAGTTAATGCATTTTTAAGATAAAGCGCAAATACCAGGACTAAAAGTACAGCCACAACCAAGTTCATCAATGTATTTGTCTTCTTCATCTCCGTGGCCAAACCACCAGCCACTTCCCTATAACCGTCTAGACCACCACTCCTTTCCTTCTCTAAATTCTTTTGGGAAACAATATTGTTAGCAAAATCAGTTTCTGTGCTCCTCTTCTTATTTGCATCCATTGGTTCCTTCTTCTCTGAGTCAAGAGTTTCATGCTTTTCACTACTTGTGCCGGTACTAACTTTTCCTGTTTGCTCCAACCCACCCCTCCTTTCCTTCTCTAAATCCTTTTGGGAAACATAATTGTTAGCAATATCAGTTTCTGTGCTCTTCTTCTTCTTCTCTGCAGGTGGCCTCTGCGAAAACTTGTAATTAGTAGTATCATCAGCTGCTGTGCTAGTACTACTCTTTCCATCTGCATAACTTGTTACTTCCTTTGCCTTCTCTGTTTCCTTTTGTGAAACATCTTCACTCTTCCCTCTTGCACTTCTTGCTTCATCCTCCTTCTTGGTTCTCTTTTGCGGCGCGACATACTTAGCATTTTCTTGCACATTGGCCTTTGGTGGAACCTTGTTTTGAGCAGCCTGCTGTTCCTTTTGTCTTTGGATAGATTCAAGAGCATCAGCATCCTTTTTTCTTTCAAGTTCTTCAAAATTATAGTTCTGAGATTTTGGCTGATCACCAACTTTGGGATTTTGTTGAGGCTTTGAATCTCCTAATAAATGTGGTTTTGAAAATTGCTCCCCACGTAGTTCAGCTGGGGCAATCACTTTGGGTAGTTTAACATAGATTATGTTTTCATCATATTTTGCAGAGATTGCATCGGTGTCCACATTTGGAAGGATGGTGAATTCTTTGTCAAAACGCTTCCATTTGTTTTTACCAAGCGAGCGTTGACCACTGACCCTGAGGTTGCCTGCTGAAGTTAATTGAACCTTTAATTCTTCCCTTCTAAAACCTGCAATTATAAAGAGATACACTAATGTAAATACTAAATCCTGCAAAATTTATCATATAAATCTTATTAATTATTTTTTTTTAATTTTCAAACATACAAAGAAAAATAATTATAAAATTTATTTGTCATATTGTTGGTGTGAGCTAATCACATTTATTATTTCGTCAATTTATATGTTTTTTATAATAATTCTTCTAAAAAAAAATTTATAATAAAACACGTAATAAGTTGAGTAGTGTAAGAGATTGAACAAATTTTATTATATGTTAATTTTTAAATACATAATAAAAAAATAATTAAGAAATTTATTTATTATTTTTCTCATTAAATTTTTTTTTTTTCGTTTTAATTATATATATCTGAGATAGGATCAAGTTACACTTTATGTAACTTTAAAGAGTTACACATTTTTTCGACCATTAGATTTAAGTAAATCTAACGGTTAAAAAATAACTATAATTATTACAAATATTTTGATTAAAAGCTAATTAATTACCTTCATTTATTACCATCTAAACCTTTCTCTAAACCCAAAAAAAGTTTGACTTCTGATTCTCTCTCTCATTTACGTTTCACTCTCTCTCTCCATTTCTCTTTCTCCGTTTCTCTCTCTCTTTCTCCTCCACCACCTCCAACAGCCCATCATATTTCTCTCCAGATGTAACCCACTTTCGTTTCTAGAGTTGTATCAAATAGCAACTTGTAGTTTCCCCCTTATTAATTGTGCATGTGGATGCATCAAATTATTAAAAATACCACTGTAGGATTCAACTGGGTGAATTAAAATTGAAGCCCCCGTGCATTGTTTGTTGATAAATTAATTCATGAGGATAACACAGACGCTATCTTAAATCAATATATTTCCTTGTTTTTGTTTTTATTTCTAACACGCAAGTCGAAGTTTGCCAGGTGTGTAATACAACATAGGATGAAAAGTATTGGATTCAGCCCCTAACTTTCCTTCTCGGGTGCTTATAATATGAAACATGTGAACTTAATATTTGGGGAAAATGACTTATCTATATATAGATCCTACTTTTGGCCTTAAAACGTCAACGGCTCTTGCAGAAATCTAGAGAGAAATATGATGGGCTCTTGGAGGTGGTGGAGGAGAAAGAGAGAGAGAAACGGAGAGAGAGAGAGAGAGAGAGAGAGAGAGAGAGAGAGAAACATAAATGAGAGAGAGTCAGAAGTCAAACTTTTTTGGGGTTTAGAGATAGGTTTAGATGGTAATAAATGAAGCTAATTAATTAGCTTTTAATCAAAATATTTGTAATAATTATAGTCATTTTTTAACCGTTAGATGTACTTAAATCCAATGGTTTAAAAAAGATGTAACTCTAAAGAGTTACACTAGGTGTAACTCTCTCTCTCTCTATATATATATATATATATAGAAAAGTCTGAATAGTTACCTTTCCCATTTTTAGTGGATTTTCCTAGTCATATAGGTAATGCTTTCCTTAAACTCTTTTCAAGCTGGTAATAAAAAATTAAAATTAAAAAAAAAAAGAGAGAAAAGAAAAAGTAGAGGAAAAGATATTCCCTTTCTGAGCAATATGCTTGCCTAGGCACGGACCAGGTTAAATAAAAAATAGTTGTTCTATACAATTCTTTTAAAAGATAAAATGGCAAAAGGAACACATAATATATATATATATATATATATATATATATATATTCCCATAATCTTGTGGGGGGTTTCAATGTTTCATATGTAAAATAATTTCGAAGTTAATGAAATGAGTTTTCGTTTAAAAAAAAAAAAATAAAAAAAAAGAGAAATTAGCTTTTTACTAGATGGATCTTTAAAGAAATTGTCAAATATGGAGTAATTTTCACTAAAACCATCATCCTAGACTGCTTAAGGTAATCAATCAGGAATGGGATTTTAAATTTTCTTTTTTTATTGTTTATACAAATTACATCAAAGACTAATTAGTATCTTAACCTTATGATAAAAAACAATAATCATAAAGTTATATGTATTATTATTGATGAAAAAAACATATTACCGTTCAACAAAATTATTACTTTTTATCTTGACAATTAAATTTCATGATTAATTTGCAATCTTTAACTTTTATTTTAAAACTGTCAATTTACTTTAAAATATTTCAAAAAAAAAAAAAATGCCTTTATTGTCATATACTTTAGAAGGCAAATGCTGACAACTAACATATCAAAAGGATTTTATGAGATCGAGATCACTTTGATGATGTGGAATTTATGATGTTGCATGATTTTCACTTGCCGCAGCATAATTTTCATTTTATTTAAAAAATAAGTCCGCACCATTTATATTTCTATTAAAGAAACTTTTAAATTTAATTCTTTCAAAATGCACATTCCCTAAAAAGTTGAGTTTGTGCATTTTTATTTTTTTGCACTTGCATTTTCCACCCAAAACCTATTTTAAATTTGAAAATTTTACATATAACCTAAAATTTGACAATTTTGCATATAACCTAAATCCAGACATAATAAATTAATTTAAATTAGTTCAATTTTAAACTAGAATTTAATTTTTGTTCAACCAATATTAAAATCGAGTGAGTTTTTTGAGATAGTCTTGCGGTTTGCATATTGGTAGAGGGGAAAAGAAAAAGAAGAAAAAAAGAAAAGAAAATTGGCTTGTTATCCTGGTTATTAAGATATTACAGAGCCTTTTTTAAATTGTTTTCAAATTTTTATTTAAAGAATTTCAAGAAAGATGATCTGCAAACTCATGAACAATTGGTACCTATATATACATATCTATAAAGCCAGATTATCATACTATAAGCTTCATGATCTGCTATTCTAATTAATAAACCTGAACAACAAAATTGAAGCCATAATATTTGTTGTCTAGCTAGCTCTAAAATGACACCAAATCAAATGGACAGACCAATATTGACAATTAACAAAACACCAAAGGAAATTAAATCAGAAACAAACCTGGTACATGGACCAAGAGAGTGTCCAATCCCTCCTCAATTGCCCACTCAAATTGTGTTTCAATTTCCTCATAAACACGATTATCAGTTTGTGACTTGGATTCCATCTTAGCTCTAGCTTTTGTTTCTTTTTTGTGTTTTGGTTTCGGTTTTTTGTGTTGGTTTTGAGGTGATTATAATTTCCAGATGGAAATGGTGGATGAAGTATATTGGTTTTATACACAAGTGGGAGATTGATGATGGGAAGGAAATTCAGGCTTCTGTGCTTTCTTTGGATCCAGTTTATTCCTTTTCTTCCCAACTTTCATTGTGTTTTCACGTTTCTTTTTGTTTTAGAAACGAAAGATCCCTTATTCAAGTAGAGTTGGTCACTTCATGCAGGGGCAAAGTGAAAGGTTCTTTGTCTCTTTCATAACCTGATGGAAATTGTTTTAGCAGAATATCTTCCTTGGACAAAGCTAACAAGTTATGACTCAATGGATTTTCCCAAAATCGATTCGATCAGACTCGTCCAAGTAAGTCCAAAATCCAAACGGGTGCAAAAATATTCAAAAATTGACACCTCAACAAAGAGAGACCATTTTGGTTGAAACAATATATTAATATTTTTTATAGATAATAATAATAATAATATTATCATTATTATTATTATTATTATTATTATTATATCTGTATATATATAAAACTGAAACCGAAACTCTCACAATTTTTCACGTCAGCACAATATTTAAATAAAATTATTTTGCAAACTTTACAAAGAGTAAAACTTTTTCTCTCTAATAAATTCAACTTAAAGTCAAACTTATCATTATTATTTTTTTAATTACATAATGCACGTTTGTTTTGTTTGTACAGCACCAACACAAACATAAAGCCTTTTTGGTTTTCTTTCTTTCACACAAAGTCACAAAAACCTCACTGTACGGCACCAAGCCACCAACACATGTATTAAAACTCATTAGTATCTCTGCCTCTCTCCTCTCTTTCCCAGGTGAAGGTTGTTTTTCCACTCTCCCTCTTTGTTTTCTCTTGGTGTTTAAATTTTAGAAATTATTTGTTTAATATTTCTTGGAATGACTTATATATAGATTGCTTTGATTGCCCTCTTCACTGAATTTGCTTCCCTTTCTCTCTCCTCCACATCCTTCTTTTGTAAGTTTATCATATTTTTTAATGAATTGTTGGTTTAAATTTTTTTAATTTAGGTTTTGAACGATAGAATAGACTTTACAGAGTCTTACTACTTACTATCCATTGCCAACAAGAGATATGGTAAATGAGCTATGGGTGCACATGGGGATGTGCCCAAGGATGTTCTTCTTTTCCACTATCTTTACGAAGTTATAATATTGCTGTATTCAAGTAGAGTAGTTAGTTTCAACAAGTATCTTGTTTAGTTTTTATATTATTCATAGATTTTTATTATATTGAAATTTATCTTCTTTCACTGTTGGTAGGTTGATGAATTATCATGAAACTAAACAAGGAGTAAATGTTAGGAGTGTCCAGTAGATGTGTGCGTGTGGTGCTGATGGTTAGTGTGTGTGGTGCTGATAAGGCGTGCCTGTGGTGCTGCATGAGGGTGGTGCTGTAGGGTGTGCCTAGGTTGCTGATGTGGGAGGGCGTATACTACTGATGGGGCATGCATGCACAGCTGATGAGGGGTGCGTGGTTCCAGTGCAGCTTGAGTGTGTATAGGACTATGTTTCAGATAATGAGTGTATTGATTAGTTGACATTGTATAATTGTATTGTGGGTTAGTTACATGTGTAATACTTGTAGATGCTTATGTGGCATATGTGTGTTAGCTGAAGTAGTGAGTTAGTTAGAGTGAATAGCTGTCAAGGTAGTTATACAGCTAGCATTTTAGTTAGAGCTGGGAGTATTAGACTAGGGAAATGTGAGGTAGAGAGCATGAACTGTTTTGTTAATTCCAGAATTCCTTTCTCAGTTTCTCTTCTCTATTCCCTCTAACTCTTTCTCTTTTCTTCCCTATCCCTGTTCTGGGAGGTTAGTTATCCTCGAATTTAACTATTAAAATCCAAATTCCTTTTAGTAAAACTCTATTTATTTAATAAGTCCAACTTAAACTTAAGCTCAAACGTTGATAATTTATATAAAAAAAATTCTAATAGGACTAAAAAAAAAAAAGAAAAAAAAAAGACTCAAGTTGAAAATAGGACTAAAAAAAAAAGACTGATGTTAAAAAAAAAAAAAAAAGTTCACTTTAGGATTCAAAAATAAAAAAAAGATTCACGTAACGAAAAAAAAAAAAAGAAAGTTAGGATTAAGAAAAAAGAAAAGAAAAAAAGGACTCCTATTAGAACTCTCTCTCCCCTCCTCAAAACCTTAACAATTACCACCTCAAAACCTTAAACTTAACTTCACTTTAGGATTAAAAAAAAAGAAATGCAATCAATCTGATTCAACTATCTTCTTTGATTAACGAATTTCATGTCAAATTTGTATATATTGTTATTGTTAATAAAATTTCAATTCAACATATGTGGATATTTGTTTATACTGTTATTAATGAATTTTATCTTTTATGTTGAATTTTTTATTTACTTTCATATGTGCCTTAGATTTTCTACTAATTATTTTTTTATGTTGTACATGGCAGATAAACATTTATATTTGTTTTAGGAAAATCGTCTTTTAGCCTAGGGAATGATAAATTTTTATTTGGTATGTTATATATAAATTTGTTGAATTTGGTTTGGTTTTGAAGTAGAATTTGGGAATTCTATAAATTTTAAAGTTTTAAGTCTTGGGATTTTTGGTATTTGCGTCTCAGTATGTTGATCTTAATTCTTCACCTTAAACTCTTTTTATTTAGGTTCATATGATTTTTGTTTTCTTATTAAAAGCTATGATTTTTGGTTGATTAATTATTTGTTTGGATTAATTTCAATTAATTATTTGTTTGGATTCAATATAAAAGATAATGGAATTAGGTATTATAATTTTGATATGAGAAATGATATGTCCATAACATTTTCACAACATTTTTACAACAAATCTTAAGTAATAAATTGTTACTGGCTGTTATTGTTGGGGCAAAAAAATAATCTTAGTACTAGGTTCAAATTTGAACCAATAATAACTAACCATTTATGATTTTTTGTGAAAATATTGTGAACGTAGCATCTTTCTTTTCATATTGTTCCATATATTGAATTATCTATATTGTTATTACTATGAGAAAGTCGTATTACTTCTCAAATTTGAAACTTAGTGTGTCTTCCTCATATCATGGTCTTTGTTTATATATTTGCAGTTTATATTAGTTTTGAGCGTGTGTGTGTATATAACTACGAGAGTTTTGATTTATTAATTTAATAATTGTAAATTACTTTGTAGGTTTTGGTAACTATACACTTACATCTCAATAACGTTCAATATTAGACAACACTTATAAACAATGGAAAAGTTTAGAAGTTAAATATTTTTTCATTTTCTTTTTCCAGAGTTAGCGACTAGTTATTATTAATTATTTAAGCGGTGAAAAATTTACAGAGGTATTGGAGGCGATGAATACCGTTAGAATGATAAGTTTACCATGTCACAGCTCGAGAAAAAATTTATCCACATTTGTATTATGCTCTAATTGTACTAGTTTTTTTTTTTTTAGTTGCTTATATATAACGCAAATTGGCTTAGCACTTGTCTGATGTAAGACTCATGAACTAGTCATAATTAGGGGTCATTGTAATCGGTTATATAATCTGGATTGATCAAAAATATAGTCTGGATTGATCTATAGAGAAATGTACCAACCTTTAACAATATATATGCATATCCTCCCGTTGTGGTGGAGTTTTGTAAGACCACCACAATCCTCCACGTTGTTGCAATAATTATTTCACTAGTTGGTACACCTTGAATTAGAGGCTCCAAATAATTACTAAAACATGTCAATAAGCTCCACATTATTAAAACAATAATAGATTTTTTAGATTGGGTTGTATAAATTTGTGCTGGGGGGCATATACCAAGCTCCACGTCAACTTGAGTTCTAGGTTAATCTTTCTTTATTTCTTTTTTTTCTTTTTTACGAGTACTAGTCTGCTAGATCAATCCAGAATATATAACCGATTACAATGTCCCCTAATTATGACTAGTTCATGAGTCTTACATCAGACAAGTGCTAAGTCAATTTGCGTTATATATAAGCAACTAAAAAAAAAAAAAAAAAAAAAAACTGGTACAATTAGAGCATAATACAAATGTGGATATATTTTTTCTCGAGTTGTGACATGGTACACTATAGGTCAAACTTTTTGCCCCTTAGGCATCAAGTACTTTGTGCATGAAGATGTGTAAATTAAGCTACAAGACATATAAACATGATAGCATGTATTTGGTCATAACATGATTGATCGAGAAATGGTAGATTAGATCATTCATGAAATAATTTGATGCCTTGATTTTTATAAAAGTTCTTGTGCCTTAGATTAGGACTTCATATGATTAATTCTTATTGATTCATAAATCCACGTGCTTATTATATATGTAAATGATATGGTTAGGTTCTAAGTACTTAGGAACTATTGTATTAGAACTCTAATGTGTATTTTTGGCAAACCATGATCAAAACAGGTATTTAGTTTGTTTTAGACTTGCTCAAAGTATGTCATTCATGTAAAATTGGAATCGAGTTAACTGTAGAAGTTACTATGTAAATCTGCCTGGCTCGATCGATCGAGAATTAGACTCGACCGATCGAAAGTCGTGCAGATTGTTTTTTTTTTTTTTTTTTTTGCAGAATTTCCAACTCAGCCTTAAGTCCATTTGACGTGTAGAGTTTTATGTTTTGCCCTAGGTATAAAAGGCAAACCCTAGCCACATTTTTTAGGTTGCTCATATTGCTGTTTGTGTGAATCTCTTGTGAGATCTAAGAGGTGCTTGCCTTCACACAAGCTTAGGATTATCAAGAAGGAGATTTCTTCAAGAGCTTGATGATCATTCAATTGCTGCCATAAGAGCTTAAAGATACACAAGCAGGAGTGCTTGTACTTGCTGGAGGATCCAAGAAAGAAGGAGTCTGTGGTCTCGGAGCTTGCACGTGGTCGTGTCAATAAGTTTTCTACTAGTGGGTAGCAATAGGATGTTAGTGGTCTAACTCGCTATTGTACAAATTTCAATTCTTTCATAGTGGATTCAGGTTTACCTTGAGGATAGCTAGGTTAAATCATTCCCAGGTTTTTTACCTGTTTGGTTTTCCTAGGTCATCATATCTTTGTATTTTTATATTCTGCACTTTATATTGATATGATTATATGATTGTGTTAACCTAGATCTGAAATTTGGACTAAGTAATAACTTGGCTTGTTAACTAGGTTAATCTAATTGTGTTAAGGGGTCGAAAAAACTTTACAAGTGGTATCAGAGTGGGTAGCTCTTGTATGTAGATCTTTTGATCTCTGAGCTGATCCTTGACCCCTATTGTCATGGAACACAGACACTCTCTTGTTATTCCTCCTCACTTTGATGGGAATAATTATGCTTACTGGAAAGTCAAGATGAAAGCTTTCTTGAAATCCATTGATGAGAGAGTTTGGAACTCCGTTGAATGCGGACGGGAGAAGCCCACTACCCCTGTGAGTGAGTGGCAAACTTCTCAGAAAGAAGTGGCCTCCTTCAATAGTAAAGCTATGAATGCTATCTTTAATGCTGTTTCTATAGAGGAATTTAAGAGAATCTCTAATGTTGAGGTTGCTCACACTGCTTGGAATATCCTCCAGACTGTGCATGAAGGCACACAAGTAGTTAAGATCAATAAGTTGCAACAATTGACAACTAGATTTGAAAGCATTAGGATGTCTGATGATGGATCTTTTGATGAATTCTATGCTAAACTTAATGACATTGTTAATTTTGCATACAACTTGGTTGAAATCTATGATCAACCTAAAATTGTTAGGAAGATTCTTAGATCTTTAACTGAAGATTTTAGACCTAAAGTGACTGTCATCACTGAGAGCAAGGATGTGGATTCCATCCTGTTGATGAACTTGTAGGATCTCTTCAGTCCTATGAGTTGGACCTACCCAAAACTAGCAAATCCAAATCAATGGCTTTTAAGTCTGTTGATGATGTTGATGTTAGTGGATTTGATGATGAGCTCTCTGCTACAGAGATTGCTTACCTTGCCAAGAATTTTAGGAATTTCCTTAGAAATAGCAATGAAAGGACAAGAGATAAAAACACTAATGAACCTAGAAACTTTAGGAAGAATGATCCCACTAAGGTTAACAAAATTGAAAAACTTAGAGAAAAAGTAGGTCAATCTTCTAATAATACTATGGGTCCTCAATGTTTTGGATATCAAAGGTATGGTCACATGAAATCTAAATGTCCAACATTCTTGCAGTCTAAGGGTAAGGCTATGACTGTAATCTTTAGTGATGATGAAGTTTCTGATGATGAAGTTTTTTATGATGAGTTGGGTTGTGACGATGATGGAAACTTTATTGCTTTCACTGCTACTGCTGTAGTCAATGAAAGTGTGACTGTTGAAGAGAACCCTTCTGATGGGGAACTCTCTGAGGATGTAGATCTTCAAAAAGCTTACAATAAACTTTGCAAAGTTGTTGTAAAGGATGCCATGAGTGTTGAATTAGGCTTAAAGAAAATTGCTTCTTTTGAGCTTAATAAGAAAAATTTGCTTGTGAATTTGTTTGATGCTACTCAACTTTTGAATAATGTGAAGACTGAAAACATGCTTTTTCTTGATAAAGTTAAATCTTTGGAACATGAACTATCTGTTGCTAGAGAACAAACTAATAGGCCTGCTAGTTCTAAACTTGATCAAATGTTGAGTGTTCAAAAGTCTCCTTTCGACAAAATTGGTTTAGGTTTTGTAGAAAGTATCAATGTGTCCTCACGTAATTCCACAATCTTTGTTCCTTCATCTTCTTCTGAACTCCTTGTGAGTGAGGTTGTCAAACCCCCTGTGAGTGAGGTTGTCAAACCCCCTGTGCGTGAGTTTGTCAAACTCATAGAAGTTTCACCTCCTAAGAAGATTAGGGTTGATCTAAAAGAGTCTAAACCGAAGAAGTCTACCCTTTCTAAGAACAAGTCATATGATAAACCTGCATGGGTTTGTCATTTTTGTGGAAAGTCTGGGCACATTCGTCCAAACTATTACAAGCTTCAAGCTATTAAGAGAGCAAACAAACCAAAAGTACCTCTGCCTCAAGCATAAGATCTTATGGCACTTATTGGTGAGTTGGTAAAGGCTCTAAACCTTTATTATAATTTTGGAGTTAGAAATCATTCTAATATGAATAAGAACTCCAATGCTGAAAGTGCATCTAAAAGGCTTTGGATGCAAAAGGCTCAATCTAAGTGAGTCTTTTTGACATGGTCCTTGCTTCATTGCTCTACTCCTTGTGATTATTATTTTTTTTTTGGTATTTCTTGTTTTTGTTATCTTTGTTTTTTCTAGGATTTGCATTGCATAACATTCAAGCATTTCATTCTAGGATGTTTTTATTAATTTCATAAAAAAAAAGGAAGCAAAATGTGTTTTGCAATTATTTTCATGGTTTTGAAAACAAGGTTGGCCAATTTATTTTCATATAACATGTCTATGTATCTTATTTAGCTTGGATGAGCTTATTTCATGCACTTTACCAGTTAAAAGTTTTGTAGTGCATGTTGTGTGGGAAGATGTTTGTAGTGTTTGATTACTTTGTCTTGATCTTGAAGTCACATGTATTTGATTGTCGGACTTGAACCTTTTGAGAAATGCATAAATAACCATCTCACCGCTGTTTATTAGTCAATCATGAACATCTTAGTGCATATTATAAGATTTTGTACTCGAGAAAGTGTAGCACAGGCACAAAAAGAACATAAGGTGTAGCGTCGGTTTAAATGATAAAATTGGTGTGTACATTATTGGACTATAATTAAATCAATCAAATAAAATTGGTGTGTACATTATCTCAGCTATTTTTAATAAGTTTCTGAACAAATTAAAATTTGTGTGTACAATATGAGGCAAAATCAAGAAACTTACATGATTGCGAGCTTCTAATCTAGGAGATGTGGAAGTTATATGATGTAATTCTTTAGGTGATAGTCTCTTTCAAATTCTTTGTGATGAATTTTGTAGACTTTGTTGTTGACTTCTACTTACATATCACCTCACATGTATCTCAAGTTTTTGCTAGTTGCACACATTATACAAATTACTCTTTGCTAAACTTTGTACATGTTATTGTGTGTGTTTGTGGTTTGACCAACCAAGTTTGAAAATGCCTTGAGTTTTATGCAAAATAGACTTGATGCCTGAGAATTCAAGGAAAATGTTTGAAAATCTTAATTTTGCGAAAATTGGGTTTAAAACATGTGTTTTTGAAAAGCATTTCATCTCATACTCATGCATTTTATTCATAAAATTCAATGCTTTGAGGAGTTTATGCATCAAATTGCTCTATTTTCCTTTTTTTTTTTTTTTTTTTTTTTTTTTTTTTTTTACAGAATTTCGACCGGTCGAACCTGTTTTTTGATCGATTGAAATTGCGATTAAAATTTTGGTCAATCTCTGTCTGTTTCGATCAGTGCTCGATTGGTATTCGATCAATCGAAGCATTTTCAACTGATCGAATCTATTTTTCGATCTATCGAAAACCGTGTAGCTTTTCAACTTTTTCTGTCTATACGATTCAGTCAAAGCTCCAATCCAAATTTTTGTCATTTTCCTTCGTTCTTTTTGCAAGGTTTTCCTCTCCCAAGGCCTGTAAGACCTTTTTACCCTTTCTTTTGCATTTTATTTCATGTTTCATGCATAAATTCATGCATTTAAGGGAGATTTTTGGACCTATGCATATTTTGGGGTTTTTGATGATTCAAGCCATTTTTTCTGAAATTGATCAATGGGTTTTTGTCATTCAATGTTACAATCGTGATCTATTGTGTTTAATTTGAACAATTTGGTGTTTTTGTGAGGAATTGAAAATTCTAGGGCTTGTATTTATCCGAATTGGGGATTTTGTTCAAATTGAGTTTGATTGATGAAATTGACTTGTTGTTTTGCTGCATTTGATCATTATATCCTGTTATCTACCTTGTGTGATGATCAATTGGTTAGATTGGTAAAAATTATACAAGTGGTTTTTCAAAATTTTGGAGTTTTTGTTATAAACTCTTTGCTCAAGCCAATTTTGTGATTCTGAACTTAAAGTTGAACTTGTTATCACTGCATTAGAGCATGCAGCATGACATTTATCTGTTCATGCATCATATAGATTTTTTTTTTCTATTTTTTTTTGTTTTTGTTTTTGTTGTGCTAACTTGTAGTCTGCATTGTGTTTTGTTCTGTTCTCTCTCTTGTGTTTCTGTCCCTATCGTTGCACCATGCCTAGAAAGACTAGAGCCAATAGGTTATCCTCCTCTTTTTCTGCCCCTTACTTTGAGTGTGATAGATTCTTGAGTGCGAAGCACCAAGAGACCTTTGAGACACTTAATCTTAAGAGAAAGATTTGGGCTGAGCTTAAGGTTTTGTTAGATGAGCTTGATCCTGCCATTAGGGCAAACTTTGAGCGTCGAGGATGGTTGCCTTTTCTGGATTTTGATTCCCCCCCTTTAGCTATCTTGATTAGAGAGTTTTGTTCGAACCTCTGTATTCACTCCTATGATTCTGGCACTCTTGTGAGGAGTTAGATTCGTGGTGATGAGTTCACCATTACCCCTTCGGTAGTGGCTGATGCTCTTGGGGTGCCTCTTGTTCAGCATCCTGTTTACCCGTATGATGTGTCTCCTCCCCTAGATGACATCATTTCATACATCACTGGTACTTCTATCCGGTGGGGTTCTGATCCTCGAATCACTTCTACTGAGCTTACTGAGTCTACCTATCTTATCTTTCAGATAGCATGTCATTCCTGTTGGCCTATTTCTTATTTGCACACCATTCCTTTAGAGCGATGTGCATTTTTGTATGCTCTGGTTACGAATGCTCCTATTAGTTTTTTTTCATTTGTTTCTTCATTCTTTGAATGAAGTTTATAAGAGTTCTTCTACTGCTTATGCTCTTTTTCATCTTGTTTTCATTCATAGTATTTTTTTGTTTTTAGGTGTGTCTAACTTCCCCGCTTCTGAGCCTGTACACATTATTGCTCCCATAGGTGTCACTTTTCTTAGGCAGAGGGCTACTTAGATGAGAGTGCTCTAAACATCCTAGAGTTGAACCTTTTGGTTCCACACCCCCTTCTTCTTCTACAGGTTTTACTTCTGGTGAGGAGTCTGTTGATCCTGTAGGTGTTGCTGCTGTTCCTCCACCATCGACTTTGGATGACTTTGACATTCGTCGTACTTTGGAGGCTGTCGTGACTGTTTAGGCGGCTCATGGTCAGATTTTGGTGGACATGCTTGATAAGATCCATGCTTTGCGAGCATATTTGGCGTGTCTTAGACGTTCACCTTCGCCACCTTCTTTTGATGATGGATTCTGATTGCCATTTGGCATTCCATCACAAAAAAGGGGAGTACAGTTGTGTACTTTTGAGCACTTTTTGTAGTTAGGGGGAGACTTTATTTTTTTTGTGAGCCTATGGAGATTAGATTGTATCTAGGTGCTTCACTTTGTATTTACTATTTTGGCTCTTGATGTATTCTTGTTAGGGGGAGATACATTCATTTTATATATGGTTCTTATTTTATTGCTTATTGACTTATGTCTATAAGTTATTCATTGATATATGTCTATATTTTGTGTTTTGTGAATTCAAGATATTTATTTTATTTACTTGTATTTTCCACACATATGTTTATGCGTTTTGTTTAGTGTTTCAGGAAATATACAGGTTGATTCAATTGAGCTACTGTCTATACTTGCAACTGATGGATAGTAGTTAGGATTGGATTTGTTATAATGGGAATTTTTTTAAATGGCTTTTCTTTGTAAACTTTGAGCTTTTAGTTGTGTTTTGTCACGGATTGTCAAAAGGGGAGTTTGTTAGGTTCTAAGTACTTAGGAATTAATGTATTAAAACTCTAATATGTATTTTTGGTAAACCATGATCAAAACAGGTGTTTAGTCTATTTTAGACTTGCTCAAAGTATGTCATTCATGTAAAGTTGGAATCGAGTTAACTGCAGAAGTTACTGTGTAAATCTGTCTGGCTGGCTCGATCGAGAATTAGACTCGACCAATCAAAAGTCGTGTAGATTGTTTTTTTTTTGCAGAATTTCCAACTCAGCCCTAAGCCTATATGACGTGTAGGGTTTTATGTTTTGCCTTAAGTATAAAAGGCAAACCCTAGCCACATTTTTTAGGTTGCTCATATTGTTGTTTGTGTGAATCTCTTGTGAGATCTAAGAGGTGCTTGCCTTCACACAAGCTTAGGATTATCAAGAAGGAGATTTTTTCAAGAGCTTGATGATCATTCAGTTGCTACCATAAGAGTTTAAAGATACACAAACGGGAGTGCTTGTACTTGCTGGAGAATCCAAAAAAGAAGGAGTCTATGTTCTCGGAGCTTGTACGTGGTCGTGTCAGTAAGTTTTCTACTAGTGGGTAGCAATAGGATGTTAGTGGTCTAAGTATCTATTGTTCAAACTTCAATTCTTTCACAGTGGATTCAGAATTATCTTGAGGATAGTTAGGTTAAATCTTCCCCAGGTTTTTTACTGGTTTGGTTTTCCTGGGTCATCATATCTTTGTGTTTTTATATTTCGCGCTTTACATTGATATGATTATATGATTGTGTTAACCTAGACCTAAACTTGAACTAAGTAATAATGTGGCTTGTTAACTAGGTTAATCTAATTGTGTTAAGGGGTCTAAAAAACTTTACAGATATGTTATTTCATCACAAATCTCAAAATGATCACATGAGATGATGTCATTTATGCATAATAGTAGAAATTCCCACATGTTAAGTTTGTCTCGCATCACATTAAATAACAAGAAATCCAAAATAAAATCGTATTTTCTTTCAAAAACAGCAATCATGTACGTGTCAGGTAGATTATTTAGGTAAAGAATGGGTTAAGACCGTTTTCTAGCATCTCAACGCTGTTCTGGGATTCCTCCTTGAAATAACCAGGTGCATGTGGGGTAGGGAGACTACATATATACATCCGAGGGAATAGTCAGATATTCGAAAAGGTTTAGACATCCAAGTTTGTAAAAAAAAAAAAAAATAGCATGTGGATAAATGGACAACATAACATAAAAAAATAAAATAAAAGAAAGCCTCTTTAGAAGAATCATTCTTGAAATAATCTCATGTATCATAGAGGAATATCATCTGGAATTTGCATTTCAATATTTTCACATGTCAATGCATGCATTCTAACAATGCCCATGCATTCCTAGGATTAGTTGCATTTTGTGCATGCATTTGAAGTTAATTAGGTTTTTGTGGTTCACTCCATGTATAATCATGTAATTGGATCTTTTCTCTTCATACTTTTTATTAATTAAATTTGTGAATGAAAGGTAGGTTCCATTTAGCTCGATAAAATCTCTCCTGTTATCGAATAAGAGATTTAAAGTTCGAACCCTAACTTCATTAAGGGAAAATGGCAAGAATATACGACATGCCTTGGTAACTGTTGGTTCTAGAAATTGAACCATTAACCTTCCACCGATGCCAGAAATAAAAGATACTAGACAAGGAATTAGTGAAATTTTTCCATAACATAACAAGGCGGGGTTGTGCGCCCAGGCTAACGGGGCCTTACATATTCAGGGGGGCAGGCAAATCCTTAGGAGCAGTAGCGGGATCGGTTCAAGCAAAAGCAAACTAATCAATAAAAAGTATTTAGTACCCACCAATTAATATAAGGTCAGAATACGATAAATTCAAACCATTCTAATTAGAGAAATTGCGGGAAGCAAAGTTGGATTGCACATCCCCATCAGCTGCCTAATACGGTGGAACATTTCACTAATCAGGATAGAGTCAACATATGGGAGCTTCAGTCATTTTAATTTCAAGGATACAGTCAACATAAACTTTATTTGTGGGCTTGCCAATGCAACGTTTCACATTGACATTGAAGAGGTCCAACTTGAAGTAATGATTGCCAAATATATAGTACTTCTCTTTTCTGTTGTATAAGAAAAATTTTCTTAAATAAATTTCTTCCATTTTCGAAAAAAAAAATATACTACTAGTAGTGAATAAAGAATGGTTGATCCATTACATAAGAAATTGAGCATGTTTGAAGAATTACCGAGTCTTATATGCTCCGTTTGTGAAAAACATAGACAACTTCGCTGACTCCTTTCTTTTTTAATATATAATCAACGTTAGGTTCATTTGTGGGTGGGCTAAAGAAACATTATTTTTGATAGAATCGGATTTGACAACATTAAAATTGCACAATGGCGTTGAAGAGGTCCCATTTGATTGGTTTTCGAACTATGTAGCACACGACAAGTAGGGGTTAAAATATGGTTCATCCGTTAAATTAAAAAATATTTGTAACAGTTGCCGAACTACCAAGTTATATGCTTCGTTTGTGCAAAAACATGGACCGCTTCAGTGACTCCTCTCAATAAATAGGCATTCCCATATGCAATGTTTCCCATCCCTCACCAAAGCATGCATACGCAAAATACTACACAACATGAGAGAACCTCAAATATGATGAAAGTTGTAATTGTGGCCATTCTGGCTTTGGCAACCACCCTTGTTTCAGCTTATGACCCTAGTCCTTTGCAAGACTTTTGTGTTGCAATTAACAACACCGATTCTGCTGGTATGTACATGCATGCACTCTCCTTATTATTAGCAGTACTTAGTAGTATTATCATCATCTACGTTCTTTCGAGATCATTATAATGAAGTTTTACAGATTAATGAAATTATGCCTTACGGTTATAAGATCTGCATTAGATTTTATTTTTTCCTACTTGACAAGCTATTGTCCATTGTTATAGAACTGTCTTGTTTGTGATAATAACAAACTTTTCTTTTTGCAGTGTTTGTGAATGGACAATTTTGCAAGGACCCAGCAACTGTGGTAGCCAATGATTTTTTCTTCTCCGGACTCGATATTCCTGGAAACACAGCTACAAATAAACTTGGATCAAGTGTCAATCTTGTGAACGTCGACAAATTTCCAGGTCTCAACACTCTTGGCATATCTTTGGCTCGCATTGACTTTGCACCATATGGCCTGAATCCTCCTCATAGTCACCCTCGCGGCACTGAGCTTTTGCTAGTCATAGAGGGTACTCTCTTAGTTGGATTTGTCACATCCAACCCAAACAAACTCTTCACCAAAGTTCTGAACAAGGGAGACGTCTTTGTATTTCCAATTGGACTGATTCACTTCCAATTCAACATAGGGGAAACCAATGCTTTGGCCTTTTCCGGTCTCAGCAGTCAAAATCCTGGGGTAATCACCATAGCAAATGCAGTCTTTGGATCAAATCCTCCCATCAATCCTGACGTTCTCATCAACGCCTTCCAATTGGACAAGAGTGTAGTTAATTATCTTCAAAAACAATTCTAATCATTCTACAATCGAAAATACATATGTAACAGGGAAGGCCAACCACTAGGTAGTTTGAATAAAGTTTGCCTAGTTTCCCCTACTGTAATGTCCTAAAAATAATTTTATTGCAAATAAAATGGTTTCTTCTTTATTTATTTATTTATTTATTTATTTTTGGTGTGTCATTGTGTCGTGGCAAGTGTAGTGCAATTAGTGCATAAATAAATCTTGATTACTCCTTGGATCCATAAAATTTGAAACAAGCACCTAAATATTAAATATAAATAAATCTAAATAGTATTTAAAGTCGATAGAAATTCTAGTTTGATTTATACAAATGGGAGGACAAATTTTGGGTTCAATAGCGCGTATTTTATGTCAAACATTCCTGGAGGTAATATTCGTGAAGCAAAATTTTTGAGCGTTATTGAAAATGTATTAATACTGGGCTAACATGGAAAAAAAATTATACAAGGGGTAAAAACAAAATACTCTTGAAAATGGGTAAAACATTGGAAAATGGGTAAGGCAAAAGTAGTGAAAAAGGAAAGGAAGACATGAAGAAAGTGTCTTATGCATAAGATGAAGTTTAATTAATGTATGTCATGGTGTAAATGAAGCCTGAATTAATCGTATTAATGGAATTAGCAATTGCTTTGTCTTCAATCCTAAAAAAATGAAATTGAGCAACTGCGAAATAGATTCTCAGGTATGTTGGAGGGGTGTTTTTGTGCTTTGGAAATAGTAAACACGTTCTTAATAGGTTCACAAATGACAAATGTATGTATGACTAATGGTATTGATTCTTGAAGGTCTGCTTTAAGGTGCTTGAGCATTATTCAAGGAACATGATTCTCTATTTCGAGTCTTCTTTGATTCATCTAATTTATGATTAACCTTTTTATTATATTGATCCAACAGTGTACAAACACATTATTTAAAATTTTAAATGACATGTCAGTTTATACATCTTTAAATTTGTAAAATATAATACTGTGAAATAGATCAATTTCAAGTGGAGACGATTATTTAGAAGGCATAGTGTTTTGAAATTTTTTATTTTAGTCCACTTTGGTCCATTCGGTCCATTTTAGTTGACTTCAGTATAGCCAGTCCACTTTAGTCAATTTAATGCACTGAATAATCGAAAGAGAGAAACACACAGAAAAGTCCCAAACAATTTAATATATGACAAGTATATTGAAAGGAAAGAACGTATGCATGGGAAATGCATGAACATGTGACATGCAAAAAAAATGGCATCATGGGCTCAGCTCAGCCTAATCCAATTCCACCAGCACACAATAAAGAACACACATCTAAATGCATGAAAATACTGTTAGAATGCTAATGTGATGCAATGCATGTAGTTTTAAAGAACTAATCTTCAAAAACTATCCAAAAATTTCAACAAAAACTCAACAATTTTGAAAAACCCCAAAATTTTTCAAAAACCCCAAAACCTAGGTTTTCAAACATGAAATGCATGAAGAATGAGAGAATTGAAGCTTACCAAGAGAAGAAAATCTTGAGGGAAGCTTGAGGAATCCTTAGGAAGAGATTTGGAGTGAATGACAGAGGTTTTGGAAGTGAGAAAAACTAAATGTATCGAGAGAGAGATCGAGAGAAATGAGAGAAAAATCGCGAAAATCCAATATATACTCCGTCAGTAATTCTCGACAGATGCAAGCATCGAGAGGTGTCGAGATAACTATCGAGGTAGGTATCGAGAAAAGATACTTCGACGAATACAGTTATCGAGAAGGTGTCGAGAATGAAAGGATCAAACGCCAAAGGAATCTCGATTGGTTCACAAGCTACCGAGAAGCTATCGAGCATACAGAAAGTTTCTCGATCGATCCACCAGGTGTCGAGAAGGTGTCGAGACAACGATAAGAAAAATCTGAGAAGCTCGACAGACAGCCAGGTATCAAGGAGGTGTCGAGCTTGCCTTAAAAAGCAGTTTTTCAAGAGAAGAAAAACACAGGCATGAATGCAATCAAGTATGCAACTCAACTAATGATCCAAGCAACACACTAAGCTCTCAAAATCATCTCTCAACAACAATTTTAAGCACATGGATCCCAAAACACACATACACACACTAAACAAGTCTAACCAATTTTATATTTCAAAAATGAGTTAAGACAGTTTAGTAAGCATACATTAACGTATGTAAACCTTGTGATGACCAAATCACATTGTACCTGCACATGTATCAAGAATAGCAAAGAATATTGCGTGTTGTGTGTGAAAAACATTGCAAGATTGTATAAGTGTCTCAAAGTTATGACGATTTGAGATATAAGAAAATCACTTTACCTCACACACAATCATAACTGTTTGATGGGGACTATCACATTCGAGGTACATCCTATAACTCCCATATCTCCTAGAAAACACGCTTGCAATCATATTTTTAAAGCATTTTGAACTTTTTTTCTTTTTATTTCTTTGCATATTTTCTTTTCTTAAGCATATCATGCATGGGCATATAAGAGAGAGAAAAGAAATACTTAATTATGTTAAGCTTTTGACATTGCACTTTTGTTGTGTCAAAGCATACAGATGTCATTTCATGATTGATGAGTAACAGTAGTGAGATGGTTATTTATGTCTTTCTCTTAGGATTTTCTAGTCCTACCCGTCAAAAAGAGTGATACAAGTGTTAAGTACAAGAGATTACTTAACCTTACTCATCACAAATAAAGAGCCACAAAGCTCACTTGCTTAGTTGTGCATAAGAATGTTCATCTAAGTTACAAGAGATACAAGATTTAGAAAACTCTATTTCAATGGCCATTTTAAGGTTCACAAAAACCAATGCACACAAACACACACAGTTTTTGTATTTTTCAATTTTTTTTTTATTTTTATCAGAAAAGCAAAAATAAAACACAAAACTGAAAACAAACAAACAAAAACATGTTAAAGAAAGCTAAACAATGCATAAAACTAGACTGACTCAAAACAATAAAGCAACACACAAGTAATGCAAAAACAACAAACTGGGGAGAGAGAGAAGAAGTGAACAAAATCACTTAAAACCCTTTTCCTTCCACACCTTAGAAGAACCTTTCCTTTTTGCCAACCCTTGAACTGGTGATGAGGGGGAAGAATTGAAATCGTTCAAGTTCGAAAGGAACATGAGGGCTTTGAGAATATTTTCAAGAGGAGCAAGAGAGGTCTGAAGCTGATTCTAGTTCCCAGATGCTATCATGCCATTGCTTTGTTGAGTGGCTAACCACTTGTAGCAATTTGGTCGAGTATGACCGGCAACTCCACAATGATAACAGAAATGCTGCTTCTTCTGTTTCGGCTTTTGAGAGATAGCCTTCTTAGTCCTAGGGTTTCTCGTTTCCCCTTTCTCAAGCTTAGGGGGTGCTCCTAAGATGGACTTATCATTGTCTTAGTTCTCACTTGCTAATTTAGTTTTAACATCTTTATTCTCAATTTTAATGTTATTAGCAGTAGGAACAAAAACAGTAGTACTAGCAGAAGGAGTATTAGAGAGAGAGAATGCATACCCTAATCCTGTACGATCCGGAGCAGATTTTTGAATGTTGAGCATCTCATCCAGCTTTGCACTTAACGTCCTCCCCAATTGTGCTCTAACTTGAAATAGCTCCGCTTAAAGCTTCTTAGTCTTCTCAGCCAAGAAATTGTTCTCGAACCTCAGTGCCCCAATGGTCTGATTTGCTTCATCAACCTTAATGGAAAGCTCCTCACGGTCAAGTTTCACATCACTAAGCTTCTTGGTGGCCAACCTATAGAGTTTCTTATGCTTCTCAGAAAGCTTGTACAGTTTCTCATAGGCGGTATGGATATCATCTTGGTCATCCATAGTTTCAAACTTAGCATTCACCAATTCTTTTTCTTCATCCACTTCTTCAGTAATCCCCTCAGTAGGATTAACAGTGGCAATAAAGGCATTCAAGATTCCGTCATCCTTATTATCGGAATCATCCTCGGGCTCAGTGTCGCTCAAGGTAGCAGCAAGTGCCTTGCTCTTTCCAATGCTCTTGAGGTACGTAGGACACTCTTGTTTCATGTGTCCGAAGCCTTGACACTCGAAGCATTTCGGTCCTGGTATCCTTCTTCCCTTTATTTGGGCTTTTGAACTGAGAAGAACTGGATTGCCTACGGTCCTTGTTGAAGCCCTTTCCATTTGCATTCTTCATAAATTTCTTGAATTGCCTGGTAATGTAAGACTTCATCTTAGAATCTTCATCGTCAGAAGACTCATCTGTATCACTGCTCTTGGCCTTTAGTGCCATGCTCTTGCCTTTGCTTGACTTGCCCATTCTTGTCAACCTTAGCTCGTAAGTTTGCAAATTGCCAATCAGCTCAGTTAGAGGAATCTTGTTAAT
This sequence comes from Castanopsis chinensis, assembly GCA_032878915.1. NCBI lineage: Eukaryota > Viridiplantae > Streptophyta > Magnoliopsida > Fagales > Fagaceae > Castanopsis > Castanopsis chinensis. The sequence continues at coordinate 15,698,905 of JAVQMG010000125.1, read as the reverse complement.
ATCCTTTGATTCCTCTATTGCTGTGATCTTAGCATGGAATCTCTCGGGCAGAGATCTGAGCACTTTTCTCACTATCTTGGGTTCAGGAATGGTTTCCCCAAAATTGAAGGTTGAGTTCACTATGTCTTTGAGCTTTGCATAGAACTCATCGAATGACTCATCATCCTTTATCTTAATTTCTTCGAAGCTTATAGTGAGCCTCTGTAGCTTCGAATCCTTGACAGCCTTGGTTCCCTCATAAGTTGTCTGGAGAATGGTCCATGCTTCCTTAGCAGTTTCCGTGGAGGAAATCTTCTTGAACTCCTCATTGGTGATCGCATTGAATAGGGCATTCAATGCTCTGCTGTTGAAATTAGCCACTTTGATCTTGGCATCATCCCAAATGCCGGCGCTTCTGTAGGCTTGGTCCAGCCTATCTCCACAGCTTGCCACACCTTCTCATCTAGTGACTGCAAGAAAGCTCTCATACGTACTCTCGAGTATGCATAGTTAGTACCATTAAACAATGGAGGTATAATAAGAGATTGACCTTTATCCATGACAAACAGGGGTCAATGGATCACACACAAGGATTAAACCCTAATCAGAGTTTGCCTGCTCTGATACCACTTGATAGGCCACAAATGCGTTGATTCCTTGTGATTAATTAAGTTGATTAATTATCCAAGTTTTTAATTAATTAAGTTTACATGCAAATTTACGTGGCAGCATAAAAAAATCACCAATAATCTAAAGTATGCAACGGAAAATAAATTGACATGGTGATATGTTTACGAATGGGGAAAACCTGACGGCAAAAACCCCACCGGGTGATTTAGGGTCACCACTCCCGAAACTCCACTATTATCACAACGAGCGGTTACAAGTAAAGGAATCCAAGTACCTTACCAACCTACAGTTGAACCCTTACCCCAATACCTAATTGGACTTGTTTTGTAGTGACAGTTTCTCCTTTTAATGCACGGTTCTCAGTACGTGACTAACCAAATGTGTGGATCCCAGTACGCGACTTCAATTCACCAACTAGAGAGAGAGTTGTTGGCTGCAAAGTTCTTCAATTCATCCACACGATAAAGATCAAGAAGATGCTTGGTTACAAAACCTTACGGTGCACATTATACAGCAACTTCTTCACAAGAAAGATGAACTAGGCATGAACTTTGTCTCAGGTCACAACTTGCATGATCAACGATTTCTCAATGCTTGTGCAACTTGTGTCTCTTTTGACGGCTCTTAAAATAATCCTTTTATATGTCTAGGGTTAGGAGAAAAGAAGTCCCAAAGGCACATTCACGGATTGGATTCAAAACAGAACTTAGAATCTATTTTCCTTAAATCTCAACAGATAGAGGTGTCGAGGATCTGTCGAGAAGCTGTCAAGCCTCGGGGCTGAAACAGCTTCTTAAAGCTCGATAGATGCATGTGTCGAGAATAGGTGTCGAGCTTTAGTAACTTGCACTTTCCAGCTTGTTTCTTGGACAGACTTGATGACTTCAACACTTGATCTTGAAACACAGTTTCTTGAAGCGTTAAACACATCCTAAATCTACCCAATTACAAGTAAAGTGCGTTTTGTCAAAGGATAAGCCAATTACATAAAATAATAACATATGTTCAAAACAACTTGAACCACATATGTCCTAACAGACACCAACACAAACATTTTCCTTTTAATTCTTGTTTCTTTCACAAAAAGTCACAAAAACCTCATAGTACGGCACCAAGCCACCAACACATGTATTAAAACTCATTAGTATCACTGCCTCTCTCTCCTCTCTATCCAAGGTGAAGGTAGTTTTTGCACTCTTCCTCTTTGTTTTCTCTTGGTGTTTAAACTTTAGTAATTATTTGTTTAATATTTCTTGGAGTTATTTATATATAGATTGCTTTGATTGCCCTCTTCACTGAATTTGCATCCCTTTCTCTCTCCTCTGCATCCTCCTTTTGTAAGTTCATCATATTTTTCAATGAATTGTTGGTTTAAATTTTTTTAACTTAGGTTTTGAACGATAAAATAGACTTTGCAAAGTCTTACTACTTACTGTCCATAGCCAACAAGAGATACAGTACATGAGTCATATGGGTTGGATGAAGACTTCACCTTTGGTACGGGGGTGACCTTACTACTTTCAAGTAGAGCATTTAGTTTCAACAATTCTCTTTTTTAGTTTTTATATTATTCATAGGTTTTTATTATATTGAAATTTATATTCTTTCACCGCAGGTAGGCTGATGACTTATCATAAAACTTAACAAGGAGTAAAACTCTATCTCATTAAGAAGTCCAACTTAGTGTGAGTTTAGGAAACGAATTTTGTGTGTTTCCAAGCTCACACGTGTTAAGATTTAGACCCCTTAGCATAATATGTTTTACCTAATATTAAGCCAAGTTGATTAACATATTTGTTAATTAACACTAGGTTGCACAAATATGTGTAACAAAAATATAATGAGGAAAATATAAAGAACACAAATATCTGATGGCCTAAGAAAACCGCATTGGTAAGAAACCTGGGGAGGATTTAGACTAACTATCCTCAAGGTAAAACAGATCCACTATGCAAGAATTGAAGTTTGTAAAATGAGAGTTAGATTACTAACATCCTATTGCTAGCTCGAGTAGAAAACATACTATGACGACCAAGTGATAGCTTCGAGTCCATGGTCTACTTCTATCTTTGCTCTACTGTAAACACAAGTTCTGTTACTTGTGACTTTGAGACTCTACTCAAAGATTTCAGATCTTCATTAAGTTCTTGTGCAGCCATTGAAGTGATCACCATGCTCTTGACATCAATCTTGATCTTAATAACCCTAAGTATGTATAAAAGTAAACACCTCTAGATCTCACAAGAGATTCACACATATAGCATATCAAAAGCCTTTAAAATGTAGCTAGGGTTTTTCTATTTATATAAGACATAAAACATAAAACCCTACTCATCAAATGGGCTTGGGCTGAGTTGGAAAGTCTGCAGAAGAAACAATCTGCTCCAGGTTCAATCGATCGAGTTTAGTTTTTGATTGATTGAGTCTTGCAGAATTTGATCTATAATTTCTGTAGTCACTCGATTTTAACTTTACAACAAACCATACTTTGAGCAAGCCTAAACCTAGACTCTATGTTTTGATTATGGTTTGCCAACATATACATATTGAAGTTCTAATACATTAGTCCCTAAGGTCTTAGAAACTAACAATCTCCCCCTTTGGCAATTTGTCACAAAACACATCACAAACATGAAATGCTCAAAGCTACAAAAACAGCCCATTTAAATTAAAATGCCCTAAACACAATTCAACCTAACTATTATCTATTAGTTACCAATGTAGACAGGGGCCACGACTGAATTAACCTATATATTTCGGAAACACTCAACAAACACATAAAAACATGTGTGGAAAATACAAGTAAAAAAAAATAAATTCTTGATTTCACAACACATAAAATAAAAGACATATATCATGAATAACCTCATAATATAAATCATTAACCTATGTATCACATGTGAAACAAGAAACAATAAAACAAATAAAAACAAAGTGTTTCCCCCTAACATATATAACCCATATAAAATAAATACATCAAAGAAGCACCTAAATACAATCTAGCTCCAAAACAAAAACGACTCTCCCTATCAACAAAAACTCAAAACTCCCCTTATCAACATGCATAAGTACTCCACCTTTTTGTGACGAATTGCCAAAGGGCAATCATGACTCATCATCACAAGGTGAAGGTGGAGGAAAATGTCTAGCACTCACCAAATCAACTCGTAAAGCCTGAAGCTCAGCATGCACATCCACCAAAATCTATCCCTTAGTCGCTTGAACGGTCAAGACAGTGTCTAGCATACACCATAGAAAAGCACCGCTAGAAGAAGAAGGTGGAGGATAAATAGCGGCGGTAGGGTTGACATACTACTCAACAGTGGGGTCACCTGAAGAAGGAGGTTGGGATGCACACCTGTGAAAGATTTAACTCTAGGCCGTTTAGAGCTAACTTTCATCTGAGTAGCTATTTTCTTAAGAATGGTGGCAACTATGGGAGTAATGATATGAATATGCATAGAAACTGGGAAATCCTTTAAACCTAAGTCTAACAAAATCCTATGAGTGAAAAAAAATAAAGAAAAGACCATGGGATTTGGCACTACTCTGATGAACCTCAACCAAAGAACGAATGAAAATAGTAGAAAAACTTATAGGAGCATCGGTGACAAAAGCGTACAAAAATGCACATATCTCAAAAAGGATAGTGTGTAAGTGAGAGATAGGCCAAATGGAATGACAAGATATCCAGAAAAACAAATAATTGAGCTTAGTAAGCTCATGAGAAGTGATCCAAGGATCAGAACCTCATTGAATGATAGTACCGGTGGGTAAGGACATAATGTCATCAAGAGGAGGATGTCATCAAGAGGAGGAGTCTCGATGTAAGGATACACGAGCTGCTGTACCAAAGGTACACCAAGAGTAGATGCCACTACCTTGGGTGTAATGACATACTCTTCACCCCTTATCCAATTCCTCACAAACTAAGTGTTGGAATCACTGGAGTGGACTGAGAGGTTCAAATAGAATTCTCTAATCAAGGAAGCTGGAGGAGGATGCTCTACATATAAAAGTGGTAACCAACCCCGACTCTCAAAGTTCATCCTAATCTCCCCATTAAGCTCATCTAAAATCATCTTATGCTTAGCCCAAACTGACTTATAGATATTAAGTTTCTCATAGGTTTCTTTATTTTTCTCAATTCTGAACCTATCACTCTCAAAAACAAGGGTAGAGGTAGAGGAGGTTTATTTGTTTGCCCTAGTTTTCTTAACCATGGTGCTAAGAGAGTAGACTCAAAAGGAAAACAAAAAAGAAGAAAGAACCACAAGGGCAGACTGCAATAGAGAAAGTTAGAGTACAAAAATCTCAATAAATAGCAATCTATATGATGCATGTAATGAAATGCACATATGATGCATGCTCTAATGCAATGAAATTTGTTCAATTTTATTCCATTAACCATCAATTGACTTGAACATAGAGTTTTATTCCAAAATGCCCTAAAATTTGAAAAACCCAATGTCAAAAACTAAACCAAATTGATCAATTTATCATTACACTAGTTAGATAACATTATATAATGACATAATCAATCAATAACGCAATTCAATTTCATCAATTTTAGCCCAATTGAACAAAATCCGCAATTTTTTAAAGTTTCAAGCCCTAGAAATTCTAATATTTCCCAAATCACAAAATTAATCAAATTAATGCATAGGAATTAGGTTTATATCATCTAGGAAAAAAAACCCATTGAACAAAAATGATTAAAAACACTTTAAAAATCAAAATTTCCCAATCCCTTTTGTTCTAAAATTCCAATGAAAAATGCATGAAAATTGTGATTTTTTTGAAAAAGAAGTGGTAAATAGGTCTTACCTGCACTTGAAGACAAAAACACTTGAGAAAATTTAGGAAGAAACAACAAAGTAGGCTTGGATTAAAAAAATCAAAGAGGAATAGTGGAAAAACTTTTGAAAAAGTTTGAAAAGTGTGATGAGCACGTGAAAAATCACATTTTAAAAAACCTTCTGACCAAAATTCGATCAGTCAAATATAAGCCTCGATCCATTGAAAAACGTATTTGATCGATCCAACAATAATCGAGCAGTGATCGAGCTAGGCAGTTTCAAACCTAATTTTTTATCGCATTTTTGATCGGTCGAGAGACATATTCGATTGATCAACAATCTTGAAAAATCAAAATTTTGAAACTTTCAGAACTCAATGTTTCATGAATGGAATGCATGAAGATGAGATAAAAGGTTTTTCCAAAATAGTTGAATTTAACCCAGATCTCCCACAAGCAAAATTTTCACACAATTTGTCCTCAAAAATTCAAACACTAAGCATATTTTCCATCAATATCAAGGAACATATAATCTTGGATGGCCAAAACACATTCACACACAAAATCATGTACTAAGTTTAGTAAGAAATAATTAGTGTAGTGTGTGCAACTAGCAAAGGCATAAGATACATGTGAGGTGATAACTAGATAGTAATCAATCACACTTTCTACAGAATTCATCACATAAAATATCACCTAAAGAGTTACATCATATAACTCTCACATCTCCTAGAAAACAAACTTGTAATCATGAAAGTTTCTAATCTCATAATGTACACACCAATTTTATTTCATTGATTAATTGATATATAGGCCATTTATTGTACACACCAATTTCATTTTATTTGAATTTAATATATCCGAGGCTACACCTTGTGTTCTTTTTGTACATGTGCTACACTTTCTCGAGCACAAAATCTTATGATATGCACTAAGGTTTTCATGATTGGCCAGTAAACAGTGGTGAGATAGTCATTTATGTCATTTTCTTAGGAATTTTTAGTCCTTATAATCAAAAGCATGTGACATCAAAATCAAGATCATGTGATCAAAGATTATAAACAATTCCCACACAACATGCATCACATAGCCAAAACTAGCAAAATGCAGTAAAAATAAGCTCATCTAGGCTAAACAAGGTACACAAGCGTATTATGTAAAAATAATAAGGCCAACCTTGATTACAAAATCCAAGATATATAAAGCAAAACACATTTTCCTTATCCTTTTTCCTTTTTTCTTTTTAATTTTTGGAAAAACAAAAACAACCTAACATGAAATGCATGAATGTAATGCAATGCAATTCCTAAAGGAAAAAAGGAAAAACAAAACAGCAAAAGAAAATGGTCACAAGGAATAGAGAGATGAAGCACATGGACCATGTTAGAAAGACTCAATTGGATTGAGCATTTTGCATCCAAAAATTTTTAGATGCAACTCTAGCGTTGGAGTTATTTTTCTTATGAGAATTCTGAGCAACTCTAGAATTGGTACAAAAGTTCAAAGCCTTTACCAATTCACCAATAAGTACCATAAGATCTTGTGCTTGAGGCACAAGTACTTTTGGCTTATTTGCTAACTTTGCAGTTTGTAACTTGAAACAATTTGGACGAATATGTTCATTCTTTCCACAAAAATGACAAACCCACACAGGTCTGTCATGCAAGTTATCCTTAGGAAGGTTAGAATTCTTAGGCCTGGTCTCTTTAAGATTAACTCTAATCTTCCTAGGAAGTAGTGTAACTTCTACTAGTTTGACACTCTTACTCTTGGGAGGTTCAGAAGAAGGAACAAAATTTATAAAAAAGTTTCAGACAATGAGATGTTTTCTAGAAAACCTAGATCAGTTTTATCTAAAGGAGACTTCTAAACACTCAACATATGATCAAGTTTAGAACTAGCTGACCTATTAGTTTGTTCTCTAGTAACAAATAATTCTAGTTCCAATTTCTTAATCTTATCAATCAACATCATGTTCTCAGTCTTCACTTTAACAATTAAAGTGCTAGCATCAAGCAATTTCAATAACAAATACTTCTTATCAAGTTTAAGAGAAGCAATTTTCTTTAAGCCTTTATCAACATTCATAGCATCTTTTGCAGCATCTTTGCATAACTTATTGTAAATTTCTTGCAAATTAGTACATTCAGAGAGTTCCCCCTCAGAAGGGCTCTCTTCAACAACAACACTTTCATCAACTATAGCAGTAACTAGGAAAATAATGAAGTTTCTAGTCTCATCACTACTAGACTCATGATCAGAAACTTCATCATCACTAAGGGTTACAGCCATAGCCTTACCATTTGATCTCAAGAATGTAGGATATTCTGATTTCACATGGCCATTCCATTGACAATCAAAACATTGTTGTCCCAAATAATTATTAGAGGGTTAACCTACTTTCTCTTTAGATTTATCAGAGTTGTTCACTTTAGTGGGTTGATTCCTCTTAAAATTCCTAGGTTTAGCATTTTTTTTTTTTCCTCTTGCCCTTCTGTTGTTGTTCCTAAAAATGTTTTTAAAGTTCTTGGCAAGATAAGCAATCTCTGTAGAAGAGAGTTCACCATCAAATCCATTCCCATCAACATCATCAATTGACTTAAGAGCCATTGATTTGGATTTGTTTGTCTTGGGTAAGTCTAGCTCATAGGACTGGAGAGATCCTACAAGCTCATCAACAGGGATGGAGTCCACATCCTTACTTTCAGTGATGACAGTCACATTGGATCTAAAGTCCTCAGAGAAGGATCTAAAAATCTTCTTAACAATCTTAAGTTGATTATAAATTTCACCCAAATTATAAGCAGAACTAACAATGTCATTAAGTTTAGCGTAAAATTCATCAAAACATTCATCATTAGACATTCTTATGCTTTTAAATCTAGTTGTTAACTGTTGCAGTTTATTGATCTTAAACACCTTTGTGCCTTCTTGCACAGTTTGGAGAATATTCCAAGTAGTGTAAACAACCTCAACATTAGAGATTCTCTTGAATTTCTCCATGGAAACAGCATTAAAAATAGCATTCATTGCTTTGCTATTAAAAGCGACTGCTTCTTTTTGAGAAGTTTCCCACTCACTTACAGGAGTAGTAGGTTTCTCCCATCCATATTCAACGGAATTCCAAACTCTCTCATCAATGGATTATAGGAATGTTTTTAACCTTAGTTTCCAGTTGGCATAATTGTTCCCATCAAAGTACGTTGGGATCACAAGAGAGTGATTGTGTTCCATGACAATAAGGGTCAATGATCAACTCTTAGATCAAAGGATCTAAACACTAGAGCTAACCCACTCTGATAACACTTGTTAAGATTTAGACCCCTTAACACAATATGATTAACCTAAAATTAAGTCAAGTTGATTTGTTAATTAACACTAGGTTAAACCAATATGTGTAACAAAAATATAACATAGAAAATATAGAGAACACAAAGATTTGATGACTTAGAAAAACCACACTGGTAAAAAACATAGGGAGGATTTAACTTAGCTATCCTCTAGGTAAAACAAATCCACTATGAAAGAATTGAAGTTTGTACAATAAGACTTAGATAACTAACATCCTATTGCTACCTTGAGTAGAAAACTTATCACCATGACTATGTGACAGCTCCGAGTCCACGGACTACTTCTTTCTTTGATCCACTGCAACCACGAGTTCTCCTACTTGTGACTTTGAGACTCCACTCAAAGATTTCAGATCTTTGCTAAGTTCTTCTGTAGCAATTGAAGCGATCACCAAGCTCTTGACATCAATCCTTATCTTGATAACCCTGAGTATGTATGAAGGTAAACACCTATAGATCTCACAAGAGGTTCACACATATAGCATATCAAAAGCCTCTAAAACATAGCTATGGTTTTTCTATTTATATGAGACATAAAACATTAAACCCTATACGTCAAACGGGCTGGGGCTGAGTTGGAAATTCTATAGAAAAAAAAATTTGCACGAGTTTCGATAGATCGAGTTTATTTTTCGATCGATCGAGCCTTGCAGAATTTGACCAATAATTTCTATAGTAACTCAATTCCAATTTTACAACAAAACGTACTTTGAGCAAGCCTAAACCTAGACTCTATGTTTTGATCATGGTTTGCCAACATATACATATTGAAGTTCTAATACATTAGTCTCTAAGGTCTTAGAACTAACAACTTGTTTTTTTTTTTTTTTTTTTTGTGGGTCCCGTACACTGTTCACGGGATCCACGAGTACTTTTTTCAGTAAATTTTCTTTAAAATTGGGTCTCACAATACTATTCACACATTTAAAAATTATTTTGCTACAGTATTTATATTTTTCAATTTTCAGCAATAAGCGGTATCCAACAGACCCTTAAACTCAAATTCAAACGTTGATAATTTATTTAAAAACAAAAATTCTAATAGGATTCGAAAAAAAAAAAAAAAAATAAGAAGAAGAGACTCACGTTGAAAATAGGACTAAAAAAAAAAAACTCACGTTAGACCGAGAAAAAAGAGAGAAAGAGAGAGAGAGTCCCCTCCTCAAAAGTCCTAACAATCACCACCTCAAAACTTTAAACTTAACTTAACTTTAAGATTCAAAAAAAAAAAAAAAAAAAAAAAAAAAGAGACTCACTTAACAAAAAAAAAAAAATTTAGGACTAAGGAAAAAAAACAAAAAAACAAAAAGGACTCTTGCTAGGACTCTCTCTCCTCTTCTCAAAACCTTAGCAATTAGACTTTAAAATCCTAAACTTAACTTCACTTTAGGATTAAAAAAAAAATGCAAGCAATCTGATTCAACTTTCTTCTTTGATTAACGAATTTTATGTCGAATTTGTTTATATTGTTATTGTTAATAAGATTTCAATTCAACATATGTGGATATTTGTTTATACTGTTATTAATTAATTTTATCTTTTATGTCGAATTTTTTATTTGTTTTCATATGTGCCTTAGATATTCTACTAATTATTTTTTTTTATATTGTACCTGGCAAATAAAGCATCTCTATTTTTTTGTAAGAAAATCGTCTTCCAACCTAGGGAATGATAAATTTTTATTTGATATGTTATATATAAATTTGTTGAATTTGGTTTGGTTTTGAAGTAGAATTTTGAGATTCTATAAATTTTGAAATTTTAAGTCTTGAGATTTTTGGTATTTACATCTCAGTAGGTTGATTTTGATTCTTCACCTTAATTACTTTTCATTTAGGTTCATATGATTGTTTGTTTTCTTATTAAAAGATATGATTTTTGGTTGATTAATTATTTGTTTGGATTAATTTCAAATAATTATTTGTTTGGATTAGTTTCAAATAATTATTTGTTTGGATTCAACATAAAAGATAATGGAATTAGGTACTATAATTTTGATATTATTCTATGTTTTGAATTATCTATATTGTTATTACTACGAGAAAGTCATGCTATTTTTCAATTTTGAAACTTGGTGTGTCTTCCTCATATCATGGTCTTTGTTTATATATTTGCAGATTATATTAGTTTTGAGTGTGTGTGTATATATAACTATTGAGAGTTTTACTTTATTAATTTAATAACTGTAAATTACTTTGTAGGTTTCGGTAACTATACACTTGCAACTTAATAACGTTCAATTTTAGACAACACTTCTAAACAATGAAAAAATATAGAAGTTAAATAGTTCTTCATTTTTTTTTCCAGAGTTATGAAGTCTTATATGCTCCGTTTGTGAAAAACATAGACAACTTCACGACTCCTTTCAATTTTTTAATACACAATCAACATTAGGTTTATCTGAGGGTGTGCTAAAGAAACATTATTTTTGATAGAATCGGATTGGACAACATTAAAATTGCACAATGGCATTGAAGAGGTCCCATTTGATTGGTTTTCGAACTATGTAGTACACGACAAGTAGTGGTTAGAGAATGGTTCATCCATTAAATTAAAAAATATTTATAACAGTTGCAGAACTACCAAGTTATATGCTTTGTTTGTGCAAAAGCATGGACCGTCTGTTAAAAAAAAAAAAAAAACAGCGTTTTTAGAAGAATCATTCTTGAAATAATCTCATGAATCATAGAGGAACATCGTTTGGAATTTGCATTTCAATATTTTCACATGTCAATGCATGCATTCTAACAATGCCCATGCATTCCTGGGATTAGTTGCATTTTGTGCATGCATTTGAAGTTAATTAGGTTTTCTTGGTTCACTCCATGTATAATCATGCAATTGGATCTTTTCTCTTCATACTTTTTATTAATTAAATTTGTGAATTAAAGGTAGGTTCCACGTAGCTTGATAAAATCTCTTGTTATTGAATAAGAGATTTAAAGTTCGAACCCTGTCTACATTAAGGGAAAATGGCAAGAATATACAAGATGCCTTGGTAGCTGTTGGTTCTAGAAATTAAGCCATTAACCTTCCACCGCTGTTACGCCTAAAAAAAAAGATTCCACACAAGGAATTAGTGAAATTCTTCCACAACATAAAAGGGCGGGGTTGTGCGCCCATGATAACAGGGCCTTACTTATTCAGGGGGGCGGGAAAATCCTTAGGAGCAGTAGCGGGATCGGTTCAAGCAAAAGCAAAGTAATCAATAAAAAGTATTTAGTACACACCGATTAATATAAGGTCAGAACACGATAAATTCAAACCATTCTACATAGAGAAATTGCGGGAAGCAAAGTTGGATTGCACATCCCCATCAGAAGCCTAATACGGTGGAACATTTCACTAATCAGGATAGAGTCAACATATGGGAGCTTCAGTCATTTTAATTTCAAAGATACAGTCAACATAAACTTTTTTTGTGGGCTTGCCAATGCAACGTTTCACATTGACATTGAAGAGGTCCAACTTGAAGTAATGGTTACCAAATATATAATACTTCTCTTTTCTGTTGTATAAGAAAATTTTTCTTAAATAAATTTCTTCCATTTTCGAAAAAAAAAAATATACTACTAGTAGTGAATAAAGAATGGTTGATCCATTACATAAGAAATTGAGAATGTTTGAAGAATTACCGAGTCTTGTATGCTCCGTTTGTGAAAAACATAGACAACTTCGCTGACTCCTTTCTTTTTTAATATACAATCAACGTTAGGTTCATTTGTGGGTGGGCTAAAGAAACATTATTTTTGATAGAATCGGATTGGACAACATTAAAATTGCACAATGGCATTGAAGAGGTCCCATTTGATTGGTTTTCGAACTATGTAGTACACGACAAGTAGTGGTTAAAGAATGGTTCAGCCATTAAATTAAAAAATATTTGTAACAGTTGCCGAACTACCAAGTTATATGCTTCGTTTGGGCAAAAACATGGACCGCTTCAGTGACTCCTCTCAATATATAGGCATTGCCATATGCAATGTTTCCCATTCCTCACCAAAGCAAGAATACGCAAAATACTACACAACAAGAGAGAACCTCAAATATGATGAAAGTTGTAATTATGGCCATTCTGGCTTTGGCAACCACCCTTGTTTCAGCTTATGACCCTAGTCCTTTGCAAGACTTTTGTGTCGCAATTAACAACACCGATTCTGCTGGTTATGTACATGCATGCACTCTCCTTATTATTAGCAGTACTTAGTAGTATTATCATCATCTACGCTCTTACGAGATCATTATAATGAAGTTTTACACATTAATGAAATTATGCCTTACGGTTATATGATCTGCATTAGATTTTATATTTTCCTACCTGACATGCTATTGTCCATTGTTACAGAACTGTCTTATTTGTGATAATAACAAACTTTTCTTTGTGCAGTGTTTGTGAATGGACAATTTTGTAAGGACCCAGCAACTGTCGTAGCCAACGATTTTTTCTTCTCCGGACTCAATATTCCTGGAAACACAGCAGCAAATAAACTTGGATCAAGTGTCAATCTTGTGAACGTCGACAAATTTCCAGGTCTCAACACTCTTGGCATATCTTTGGCTCGCATTGACTTTGCACCATATGGCCTGAATCCTCCTCACACTCACCCTCGTGGCACTGAGCTTTTGGTAGTCATAGAGGGTACTCTTTTAGTTGGATTTGTCACATCCAACCCAAACAAACTCTTCACCAAAGTTCTAAACAAGGGAGACGTCTTTGTATTTCCAATTGGACTGATTCACTTCCAATTCAACATAGGGGAAACCAATGCTCTGGCCTTTTCCGGTCTCAGCAGTCAAAATCCTGGGGTAATCACCATAGCAAATGCAGTCTTTGGATCAAATCCTCCCATCAATCTTGACGTTCTCATCAAGGCCTTCCAATTGGATAAGAGTGTAGTTGATTATCTTCAAAAACAATTCTAGTCATTCTACAATCGAAAATACATATGTAACAGGGAAGGCGAACTACTAGATAGTTTGAATAAAGTTTGCCTAGTTTCCCTTACTGTAATGTCAAAAAAATAATTTTTTTTCAAATTAAATAATTTCTTCTTTATTTATTTATTTTTTTTGTGTGTGTCATTGTGTCATGGCAATTGTAGTGCAATTAGTGCATAAATAAATCTTGATTACTCCTTGGATCCATAAAATTTGAAATTACAAGCACCTAAATATTAAATATAAACAAATCTAAATCGTATTTAAAATCGATAGAAATTTTAGTTTGATTTATACAAATGGGAGGACAAATTTTGGGTTCAATACCGAGGTAATATGGAAAAAAAATTATACAAGGGGTAAAAACAAAATACTTGAAAATGGGTAAAATATTGGAAAATGGGTAAGGCAAAACTAGTGAAAAAGGAAATTAAGGAAGACATGAAGAAAGTGCCTTATGCATAAGATGTAGTTTAATTAATGTATGTCATGGTGTAAATGAAGCCTGAATTACTCATATTAATGGAATTAGCAATTGTTTTCTCTTCAATCCTAAAAAAATGAAATTGAGCAACATCGAAATAGATTCTCAGGTATGTTGGAGGAGTGTTTTTGTGCTTTGGAAATAGTAAACACGTTCTTAATAGGTTCACAAATAACAAATGAATATATGACTAATGGTATTGATTCTTGAAGGTCTATTTTAAGGTGCTTAGGCATTATTCAAGGAACATGATTCTCTAATTCGAGTCTTCTTTGATTCATCTAATTTATGATTAACCTTTTTATTTATGGATCCAATAGTGTACAAACACACTATTTAAAATTTTAAATGACATGTCAGTTTATATATCCTTAAATTTGTAAAACATAATACTATGAAATAGATCAATTTCAAGTGGAGACGATTATTTAGAAGGCATGGTGTTTTGAAAAATTTTATTTCAGTCCACTTTGGTCCATTCTGTCGATTTCAGTTCACTTCTGTACAACCAGTCCACTTTAGTCAATTTAATCCACTTTGGTCCATTCAGTATACTGTAGTCCACTATCATTTTTTAAAAAAAAAATGATAAATATTCACCAAATTATTTTAAAATTAAAATTTGTTCCATGCAATGAGGGTGTACATTATTCTGGATGTGTTTAAATTAGTCAACTAATTATAGTATATTTTTGAAAAAAAAAAGGAGTTATTTTAAAAAAATCTTCTCCAATTATATAAAACAATATTATAATTATGTAATTTATATCTTTTTATTAAATTATAATTTTCATATAATAATAATAATAATAATAATAATAATAATAATAAAATTATTATTATTATTATTATTATTATTATTATTATTATTATTATTATTATTATTATTATTATTATTATTATTATTATTATTATTATTATATATATAACAAAAGCCTCTAAAACTCTCACAATTTTTCACGTCAGCACAATATTTAAATAAAATTTTTATTTTATTTAAATAAAATTATTTTGCAAATTTAACAAGAAATAAAACTATATCTCTCTAACAAGTCCAGCTTAAACTCATACTAATCATTATCATTTGTTTTTAACTACGTTAATTCACGTTTGTTTTTTACAACACCAACACAAACATTTTCCTTTTAAGTCTTCTGTCTTTCACAAAAAGTCACAAAAACCTCACAGCACGGCACTAACCCACCAACACATGTATTAAAACTCATTAGTATCTCTGCCTCTCTCTCCTAGGTGAAGGTTGTTTTTTCACTCTTCCTCTTTGTTTTCTCTTGGTGTTTAAACTTTAGAAATTATTTGTTTACTATTTCTTGGAATTATTTATATATCGATTGCTTTGATTGCCTTCTTCACTAAATTTGCTTCCCCTTCTCTCTCCTCTGCATCCTCCTTTTATAAGTTTATCGTATTTTTCTATGAATTGTTGGTTTAAATATTTCTAATTTAGGTTTTGAATGATAAAATAGACTTTGTAAAGTCTTACTACTTACTTTTTGTACATTTTTAGACCCCTTAAACACAACCAAATTAACCTAGTGATTAACTTAGGTAAATTATGCAGATCTAGGTTAACACAGATAAATCATATCATTAACATAGTGCAGAAAATAAATAACGCAACGATATTATAACCCGGAAAAACCAAACCGGTAAAAAATCTGGGGAGGATTTAACCTAGCTATCCTCAAGGTAAAACAGATCCACTATGAAAGAATGAAAATTTACACAATAGCGACTTAGACCACTAACATCCTATTGCTACCTTGAGTAAGAAACTTACTACCATGATCACGTGACAACTCCAAGTCCACGGACCACTTCTTTCTTGGATTTATAGCAATTACAAGAACTCCCGTTTGTGTATCTTTTAGCTCTTAATGCAGCATCCGAATGATCATCAAGCTCTAGAAAAAATCTTGATTCTTGATAACTCTAAGTATATGTGAAGGCAAACACCTCTAGATCTCACAAGATATTCACATACATAGCATAAACAACAATTGCAACAACCTTAAAAACATGGCTAGAGTTTTCCCTTTTATACCTAGGACAAAACGTAAAACCCTACATGTCAAACGGACTTAGGTTAAGTTGGAAAATTCTGCAGAAAAACAATCTGCTCGAGCTTCGATCGATCGAGTCTAATTTTCAATCGATTGAATCAGGCAAATTTACATAGTAAATCCTGCAGTGTACTCAATTCCAACTTTACACATAAACATACTTTGAGCAAGTCTAAAAACAAGACTAAACATTTTGATCATGATTTGTCAACATTACAAAATGAAGTTCTAATACATTTGAACCTAAAGTCTTAGAACCCAACAAACTCCCCCTTTGGCAATTCGTGACAAAACACAAACTAAACAAAGTGCTCAAAGTTACAAAAATAGCCCATTACAAAACATTGCCCAACTAAAACAAATTCAACTTAACTACTATCTATCAGTTATAAGTGTAGACAATAGCATGACTGAATCAACTTATATATTCTTGTAACACTTAACAAATACATAAACGCATGTGTGGAAAATACAAGTAAACAAAATAAATTCTTGATTTCACATAATCATAAACTACAAGACATATATCATGAATAACCTCATAAATATAAATCAATAATCAATGTAGTACAATGTGAAACAAGAAACAGAAATAAACATATCATAGTATCTCCCCCTATGATAGACAACTCAAATAAAACAAAACAAATCATGAGCCAAAAATTATAAATACATGATGAAGCACCCAGATACAATCTAAATCTCCCCCTATCAACAAAATCTCCTCTCCAGATGTACTCCCCCTTTTTGTGACGAATTGCCAAAGGGCACTCAGTCATCATCAAAAGGAGGTGGTGGAAGTGATCGTCTAAAACTCGCCAAATCCGCTCTCAAAGTCTAAAGCTCGGTAAGCACGTCCACCAAAAGCTAACCATGAGCCGCCTGAATGGTCATGACAATGTCCAAATCATGACGAATGCTAGAAACATCCGAAGTAGAAGGTGGAGGAGCAGCAGTAGCAATCGGATCGACATAATCATTAGCAGCCGGATCATCTGTAGAAGGAGGAGGAGGAGGAGCACCAGAGGAAGAATCTACTCTAGGATGTTTAAAGCTAGCTCACATCTGAGCAGCCCTCTACCAAAGAAAGGTGGCACCTATAGGAGCTATAATATGAATAGGCACAAACGTCGGAAACTCATCTAATCCTAGATGTAATAAAATCCGATGAATAAAAAGGGGAAAGAACAGACCATGAGCAGTAGAACTACTCATATGAACCTCAATTAAAGAATGATTGAAAAGATGAGGAATAATGTACATCTCTCCAAAGGAATAATGTGTAGGCGAGAGATAGGCCAAATGGAATGACAAGAAATTCGGAAAAAGCGATAATGAATCTCGATCAACTCGTGAGAAGTGATCCGAGGATCAAAAAACCCTAATGGATAGAAGTCCCAGTAAGATATGACGTAATGTCATCAAGGCGTAGAGACTCATCGTAAGGGTAAACAGGATGCTAAACCAAATGCACCCCAAGAGCATTAGCCACTACCGAAGGAGTAATGGTGTACTCTTCATCCTGTATCTAATTTCTTACCAGAGTGTTTGAATCATAGGAGTGGACAGAGAGGTTCGAGTAAAACTCTCTAATCAAGGCAGCTAGAGGGGGATGTGAAATGTCCAACAAAAGAAGCCAACCCCTACGCTCAAAATTTCTCCGAATGTCACCATCTAACTCATCTAACACTACCTTCCTCTCAGCCCAGACATTCCTATGAATGTTCAACGTCTCAAAAGTTTCCTAGTTTTTCTCACTAAGGAACCTTTCACTATCAAAGGTGGGGACATAAGAAAAAGAGGATTTCCTATTTGCTCTAGTCTTCCTAGTCATGATGCTAAAGATCATAATAGAAAGATAGAAAAGAGACAAAAGACAAAAACAAGAAGAATCCAAGGGCAGATTGCAAGTTAAAACAAAAATAATACAGAAAAGAACAATCTATATGATGCATGAACAATATTAATACATGATGCACGCTCTAATGTAGTGAGAATAAGTTCAATTGCACTTTAAAATCACAAAATTGGCTTGAGCATAGAGTTATATCAAAATCCCCAAATCTTGAAAAACCATTTTCAAAAAACTCAACAAATTGACTAACCATTACACAAGATGGTTGACTGAATATAATGATCAAATCAATTAAACTAACCAGCCAATTTCATCGATTAAGTTCAATTGAACAAAATCCCAATTCAGATAGTTTCAAGCCCTAGAAAATTCATTTTTCCCAAAATCAACAAATTGATCAACTTAATTCACAAAGATTAGATTTATATCATCCCACAACAAAAACCCATTGATCAATTTAGAAAGAAAAATTGAAATCATCAAAATCCCCAAACATTCAAAGGTTCGAAATTTCCCCAAAATGCATTAAAAATATGCATGAAACATGAAAATAAATGAAAAAAGTGGGGCAAAAGAGTCTTGCCGGCCTTAGAAGACGAAAACCTTGCAAAAAGTCTGAGGGATCTTGCAAAGATGACACCGACAAAGATTTCCCATAATCAAGCTTTTGTTCCCATGGACACCAACTCTTTCCTTCAAGCTTCATAAGGTGCTTCATGATCTTAAAAGGACTTGTGTGACGAAGATCTCATGTTTGATGTTTGAAGATGGTAGGGCATTATTTTGGGAGTGTTTGAACTTTAAAGGATTTTATAGCACAGTTTTTGTAGCTCGTATAGACAGTGTTTGTTGCTAACAGAAAGGATCTACAGTAAACCAATGGCTCTTTAAAAGGGTTTTTCTGAAGCATGTCAATTTTTCTTTTGAAAATCCCCCTCTATTTATAGAGATGGGAGCTAATAGTTGTAGCCTTGTGGGGTTTTGTTTAAACTCTTCATTGTTAGACCTATCTTGGCTAATAATTATCATTCATGTTGGTTGGATAAGCATGGAAAAAGGAAAAAAAGAAAGAATGGAAAAAAAAAAAAAAAGATTAGAAACACAATGAAATTTTTGAGTCTAGGCTAAACTTCTAATTAGGTCTATTTGTTTACCAACTGGAACTTCAAACTTAGGATCAAAATGTCGATCAACACTTTGACTTCTGGTCCTTATTGTTGTAATTTTTATATGTTTGCTTGATAATTTTGACTTTTAATCTAATAATCAGACACTTTTGGATCAAATAATGTTAAAGGATATTTAGGAAATTTAAATATCAATTAATTAACCCATTTTTAAAGATATTTAATTAAGGGTCTGTTTGAGATCCGCTTATTTTATTGAAATTGAAAATTTTTTACTAAAAATATTATAGATAAAGATAAAAATTAACTGAAATAGTATAGTGGAACCCATGAATAGTACTAAAAAATGTAGTGGGACCCATGAATAGTAGCAAAAATAAGCTGACAACTTTCATCAATGCCAAACGCATACTAATTATCCATAATACTTAATTTTCCACTAGAAAAATTATACAAACATTGATATGTGATGTGTATAAAATATACACAATAAAGTATTTTCATATTTTAATATTTAGCCTTAATTTATGCTATTTTTTGATGGATTATAAATAATCTTTGTTTTTTGGGTGATAAAGGCTTAACATATGGGTGAATTGTAATTGACCATATTGAACTACAAGGTGGATCCAATTGATTCAAAAGTCAACTTGAAGAGAATTATAATTTGAAAGGCTGGAACTGGAAGGCGTGAAATGTCAGACATAGAAAAAAGAAAAAAATAAATAAAAATAAAAGGAAGTTTAATTTTGTGGAGATGCCTAACATTTGGGCCACTTTGGTTCTCGCTGGTAAAAGCGAACGTGCACAAGCCGACAACTATTAAAGTTCTAGTTCCACTTTTCTTTTTTCCTTTTTTAGAACTAGTTCCACTTGTATTTATTATTTAGGACCACGCATATGTGAGGCAGCTTCTCTTGTAAAAAAAGTCTTTGCTCTGTTTGTGAATAGAAAATATATAGGCTCATTAACTTTAGTATGCGCCGAACCCAAAAGATACCGTCTCATTAGACATGGCAAAACGGGTCAAAATTTTTTGACCCGACCCGATCCGAAAAATACTTGACCCGAACCCGATTTTTTTGACCCGAAACAAAAACGGGTTGACCCGTGACCCGACCCGAGTTTTTCGTATTTTTTTGCGGGTCAACCCGACCCGACCCGCAACCCGACCCGAACCCGAATCACTTTTTTAAAACTTTTTTTTTTGGGTAAAAAAAAAAATTAAAATTAAGACAATAGTAGTTTAATTGTTTATTATGAACTTTAAAGAAACAATTGATACATTTACATATGCAAATTAATTGAATGATAAAAGGTTGAATATTCTGTAATGAGTAAAAAATTTTTAATATTAAATAACAAAGTACATGCCAAGATAATATGATTACAGTAGAGTTAAAAATATAGATTTAAAATTGTAGACATGTGTGATAAACATTTACAAGTGTAAAAATAGTGAAGCCAAAGTATCAAATTAGCATAAATTATGAATGCTTAGACTCATTTTTTAACAATTTATGTCCAAAATAAATGGCTTTTCAAAATAAACTATGATATTTCCTAGAGTGTGTGTTGCTTAACAATGATATGATATTCATAAAAGAGATCATGTATAAATAAGTAAGCAATCCAATTTTAATGTATATCTCAAATTGAAATAGAGTGCCAACCACAATTGATAATAGAATATAAAATTAATTTTCAAGATTGTAAATTTCTTATATGTTTTTATTCTTTATCAAATGAGTTATCCAATAAGTCATTTGTAATTTTGTTTTATATTTTGGAATGTTAATATTGTGTAGAAATAAAACATGTGTATTTGTTTTACTTATATTTGTGTTATTTTGTTTTAAATAGCAATGTTAGGATTTGTATAATTTTGAAATTATTGAATAAGTATTAATAAGTTTAACTGAATTCATTCTTGATATAAATGGTGAAGTCAAAATAATGCATTTTACATAAAATAATTTGTTGCATAACTTTTCAAATGACAAATACATGTTGTTTTATTTATAAAAAAATTAAAAAAAAAATAAAATAAAATAAAAATCATGTGAAAAATACGGGTCAATACGGGTCAACCCGACCCGCAACCCGATTGACCCGAACCCGTTTTTAACCCGCTTAAGATGACCCGTTTGACCCGTGACCCGTTTGACCCGCAATCCGATTGACCCGACCCGACCCGCCCGTTTTGCCATGTCTGCGTCTCATAGAGGCTAGCACCACAGCTGAAGGGCTGAACGTATGGAGGCAGTCTCATGTGTCTTTCCAGTAGTTTTTTCTTCGTGGTAAGACTATTTCTTTCTCTATTTTATTTATTTAATTTAATGTCTAGTATTTTATTTTTGTGTTGTCTTTTAATTACTATAAGTAACTAAATTTATAATTAAGGTTAAGAATGAAACCTTGTTAAATATTATTAGTATTATTTTTATGTGATTTAATTTTATCCACAAATTTTTCCATTAGTTTGATGGAATATATTAACAGAGGGGACAACTTGTTTCTTACGAAAAGTTTTTTTTTTTTTTTGATCTGATCTTACGAAAAGTTATGTAGGGACGTTGGCATTTTGCAACCGCCTTACATAATATTCTACATAAAAGTAATATAATTTTTTCCATGTTTCCTCAGTATGAATGCATTTTGTAGTAGAACCTCAATATTCATGCATGCAATTTGTAAAACTAAAATTCAAACTTCTGTCTACTTTTAATACAATATTGATCGGTTTATATTTAATAGTTAGGTTCTTGTGATTTAAAAACCTTGTGTATACAAGGTGTAATCAAGATTTAATTAATGCTGCACAAATTACTCTGCCTTTATTTTTTTTTAATACATTGATAATTAGGGATAGGGGAATTGGAGCAGTGAATGTCTTCATCACTGGAAGGTAATAGTTGAACGACAAAGAACTTGGCTACTCTGCCTTTGTTATGACATCATGACACATACAAACAATCATAAAAAAATAATGATTTTGTTCTATAAAAATTATTTCTAACGCATTACAAGTGGAGAATAAGGAAAAGAGGAAAGCAATATTTGAATTACCTAGCAGTTAATCATTCCTATTACATATACTTTTCCAAATTGTGGTTTAACTAGAATTGTTTTTGAAGATAATCAATTACATTCTTGTCTACTTGGAAGGCCTTGATGAGAATATCAGGATTGATGGGAGGATTAGATCCAAAGACTGCGTTTGCAATGGTGATCACCCCAGGATTTTGGCTATTGAGATTGGCAAAAGCAATAGTGCTGGCCTGCCCTACGTAAAACTGAAAGTGAATGAGGCCAATTGGGAATGCAAAGACGTCTCCCTTGTTTAAAACTTTGGTGAAAAGTTTGTTTGGGTTGGATGTGACAAATCCAACTAAGAAAGTACCCTCTGAAACGACTAGAATCTCAGAGGCACGAGGGTGAATGTGCAGAGAATCCAAGCCATATGGTGCAAAGTCAAGACGGGCCAAAGACATGCCTAGAGTGTTCAAACCTGGTAATAGATTGACGTTCACGAGGATGACATTGAATCCAACTTTATTTGCAGTGCTTGCGGGAATATTGAGGGTCCTTACAAAATTTTCCATTCGCAAACACTACCTAAAGAAAAGTTTTTCATTGTAAAAAAAAAAAAAAGAAACTTCTGTAATAATGGACAATAATAAGTCTGAGTAAAACAAATATGATGTAGATGATACAACCATAATAAGACATATTTTCTTTATTATTTTTTATTGAAGGGATAATTTCGTTGTTGTGTACAACTTCTAATGATTTCATATGAACTTGATGAAAATTACTACTACTGCTAATAATAATGAGAGTATGTGTTGGGAATTTCCACTAATTCCTAAACCTATGAGAAACAAAATATAGAGAAAACACATGCCAAAGAAAAAATAATCACACGCACAAGACAGTATTTACGTGGTTCGGCAATTTGCTCCGGCTTGGGCCTATCGGCCTAAGCCTCCGCTCCATAGACTAAGCCTTAAAAAATCTCCCATTAAAAACCATGCAACATTATTCGGGTCGGGTCGGGTTGTCCACCGGATCAAACATAAACTAGGCTCCACAGAAGCCCAACAAATCTCCCACTTGGAGACTAGTTCAATCACCAACATCAGCCGCTATCTTTCAAACACAATCCCTTATCCCTGCAACTCATCCTCTTGTCCTCAAGCTAGAAGCCCAACTGAAGCTGCACACAGCTTCAGCTTCTCAATAGTGACACCCTTAGTCAACATGTCTGTCAGGTTCTTAGATCCACAAATCTTCTTAAGTATTACCAGCTTATCTTCAACAAGGTACCAGATAAAGTGGTATTTAGTCTGTATATGCTTCGACTTTGAATGAAAAGCCTAATTTTTAGCAAGAAAAATTGCACTCTGACTATCACTATGTAGAATACCCATCTCTTGCTTCTTACCCAATTCATCTAAGAAACTATGCAACTAAATCATCTCCTTCCCAGCTTCAGTTGCTGCAACATACTCAGCTTCTGTAGTAGATAAAGTAATAATCTTTTGCAAATTTGAGGCCCAAGGTATAGCAGTACCACCCAGAGTAAATACAATTCCAGTAGTACTCTTTCTACTATCAATATCACTAGCAAAATCAGCATCCACATAACCCTGCAATTTCAAATTTGCACCTGTAAAGCAAAGACATGTATCTGATGAACCGCTCAGATATCTCAGAATCCACTTGACTGCCTCCCAATGTTGCTTTCCTGGCCTATTCATGAATCTGCTCACAATTCCAACTACATGTGTAATGTCTGGCCTTGTACACACCATAGCATATATCAAGCTGCCAATAGCTGAGGCATAGGGCACCTTACTCATATAGTCCCTTTCTTCTTTTGTCTTCGGTGACTGTTCTTTGCTTAGTTTGAAATAACTACCCAAGGGTGTACTCACTAGTTTAGCTTCATTCATGTTGAATCTGCTAAGGACTTTCTTCACATATTCTGACTGTGAAAGCTTTAAGGTACCATTAGCCTTGTCTCTAATGATTCTCATCCCAAGGATTTGCTTTGCAGCTCCCAAATCCTTCATTGCAAATTGTTTTAACAATTGCTCTTCAGATTATTAATCTCCTCAATGCTAGACCCTGCAATGAGCATATCCTCCACATACAACAGTAAAATGATGTAAGAATTGTCAAAGAACTTAACATAGCAACAGTGATCAGCTTCACATATTTTAAACCCAATTCTATGCATAAAACTATCAAACTTCTTGTACCACTGTCTAGGAGCTTGTTTAGGCCATACAAGCTCTTTCTCAGTTTGCAAACTAGGTTCTCTTATCCCTGAACAATGAACCATTTTGGCTAAATCATGTAAATGTCTTCCTCTAAGTCACCATGAAGGAAAGCTGTCTTCACATCTAACTGCTCAAGATGTAAATTTTTTGTAGCCACTATTCCCAGTACTAGTCTGATTGTTGACATCTTCACAACTGGAGAAAATATCTCTGTGTAATCAAAGCCCTGCTTCTGCTGGAACCTTTTAACAACTAATCTGGCCTTGTAACGTTTGCTACCATCATGTTCATTCTTTATTCTGTATACCCACTTGTTGTGCAAAGCCTTCTTTCTTGCTAGCAGTTCAGTCAGTTCCCATGTCTGATTCCCCAATAAAGAATCCATCTCATCCTTCATGGCTAACTCTCACTTGCATGAATTCTCATCTTGCAAGGCTTCATCATAGCATTCTGGCTCACCACCATCAGTTAACAGGAGATAATTCAAAGCGGGTGGATAATGCTGTGGAGGTCTAATGGTCCTGGAAGATCTGAGGACCTCAGCTACAGGTGTACTCTGATCTACCTGTGATTCTACATTCTCCTTATCTTCTTCACCCATTTTCTGGACAGTGCTTTCAGGTTGACAAACTCAGATTTATCTTGATCTATCTCTGTTCTGGCACTTTGACCTGTCCTTATACATAACTTGTTCATTAAATATCACATTTCTACTTCTGATGATTTTCCTGTTTTGTTCATCCCAAAACCTATAGCCAAATTTCTCATCACCATAGCCAATGAAAAAACATATTTTAGACTTTGCATCAAGTTTACTATGAGCATCAGAATCAACATGAACATAAGAAACACAACAAAAAACTTTTAGATGGGAAAACTTTACCTCTTTACCACTCCAAACCTCCTCAAGAAGTCTGAACTCCATAGGAATTGATGGTCCTCGGTTTATCAGGTAAGCTGCAGTGCTAACATCATCAGCCCAGAAAGTTTTTGGTAGTCCAGCATGCAACCTCATACTCCTAGCACGCTCATTGAGAGTTTTGTTCATGTGCTCAGCCACACCATTCTGCTGTGTTGTCCCAGGAATGGTCTCCTCCATCCTAATTCCCTGTGCAGCACAGTATTCACTGAACCCTCCATCTATGTACTCACCTCTATTATCTGACCTCAAACATTTTACTTTCAAACCTGTTTTTGTCTCAACCATAGCCTTCCATTTCTTAAAGGTTTCAAATACATTAGATTTATTTTTCAGAAAATAAACCCATACCTTTCTGCTTGAGTCATCAATGAAAGTGATGTAGTACCTTGAACCTCCAAAAGATGCAACCGGAGAAGGCCCCCACAAATCAGTGTGCACTAGCTCTAATTTTTCAGCCTTTGGTGTTCTACCAGTTTTCAAGAAGCTCACCTTTTTCTGCTTTCCTAAGATGTAGCTTTCACACATGTCAAAATTAATAGACTTTAATTCTGGTAGTTTCCCTTTTGACAACAGCATCTTCATCCCTTTCTCACTCATGTGACCAAGTCTGCGGTGTCATAGGCTTGTATTAGTACTTGCTTCAGCAACTGCAATTGTGTCTCTTGGACTTGAAGTCATGTATAAAGTACCAGTCTTCTTTCCACGAGCCAATACCCTAGCTCCCTTTGTAACCTTCCAAGTACCACCAACAAATAGTATTGCATGCCCTTCATCATCAAGTTGTCCAACAGAAATTAAATTCCTCCTCAAGTTAGGAATATGTCGTACCTTCTCTAGTAACCAAACAGACCCATTGGGCAACAGTATCCGGACGTCTCCCATACCCACAACATCCAAGACTGAACCATCAGCCAAATACACCTTACCAAAATCACCTGCAACATAATTCTGCATGATTTCTCAGTGGGGAGTGGTATGAAACGAAGCTCCTGAGTCCAAAACCCAATCATCAAGTGGACTGTCTACTGCAAGTAGTAATGCATCCTATACCTTTTCTATTACAGCATTAGCAGAGTCATCTTCATTCTTCTTCTTAGGATTTCTGCATTGCTTTCTAAAGTGACCTGTTTTCCCACAGTTCCAGCATTGTACTTGTTAGCCTGATCTAGATTTACTTTTGTTCCGGTTAGAATTTTCGGATTTTGATCTACCTCGGTTTGAATTTCTATCATTCCCTCTGCCCCTTGTCTCAAGGTTTAGGGCAGAACCATATCCAGAGGTTTCACCTGCATCTCTTCTTCGAACCTCTTCAGCCAGAATTAAATCCCGTATGTCGTTGTACTTCAACTTTTCTTTTCCTGTAGAATTACTTACTGCCATCCTCATTGCCTCCCAACTGTTTAGCAAAGAAGCTAAAACGATCAGTGCACGGATTTCATCATCAAAATCAATTTCTACAGACGACAATTGATTTGTGATAGTGTTAAATTCATTCAGATGTTGTGCTACTGATGCGTTCTCTACCATCTTCAGATTAAACAGTTTCTTCATCAAATGCATCTTGTTGTTTGTTGACGGCTTTTCATACATACCAGACAAAGCCTTCATCAGATCTACAGTGGTCTTCTCCTTCACAACATTGTGTGCAACAGACTAAGACAGCGTTAACCTGATAACTCCCAGTACTTGTTTGTTAGGAAGAGTCCATTCCTCATCCTTCATAGTCGCAGGTTTTGTCCCCAAAAGAGGTAGATGCAATTTCCTCCCATAGAGATAATCTTCAATCTGCATCCTCCAATACACAAAATCTGTGCCATCGAACTTTTCTATTCCAGACGCCTTTCTTGCTTCCTCTGCCATTGCTCCCACTCAAACCTAACCCTAGGCTCTGATACTAGTTGTTGGGAATTTCCACTAATTCTTAAACTTGTGAGAAACAAAATATAGAGAAAACACACGCCAAAGAAAAAATAATCACACGCACAAACTAGGCTCCACAAGAGCCCAACAGTATATACATACTAGCAGAATTGGTGTTGTTGATTGCTACACAAAAGTCTCGCAGAGGTAGTGGCGACCCCACGTTAATGTTAAGGTGTTCCCAAGAACACCCTGAATTGAAAAAAAAAAAAATTATATATAATAATTAAATTTTTTTTCTTTGTTTACCTTCTAAAAATAATTAGGAATACCCTCAATCAAAATTAGGAACACCCTCAAACAAAAAACAAATTTATTTGTTCTACTTTCAAGCCAAAGAGAAAAAAAAAATGAAATAAATCTGGAAAAAAAAAAATTGTATCAGGCAAGCCCACCAGGAAAAAAAGCCCAATATATTGAAAACAGAAACCCACGGATTCTCAAAAAAAAAAAAAAAATACACTGATTGCAAGCCCAGCAAAGAGCAAACCCACGGATTCTTAACAAATATAATAATAAAAAAAATTATAAACTTAATACCTATACGGTATATCCATTACCCATTCCATTACCCAATTCCTAACCTAATAAGAACCTTACGTTCTCACTTGAGTCACATTTCAGTAGCAGCAGCAGTGACTCAGCATCAACAAGGCTGCGAAGGCAGCGATTCTAAAAAAAAAAAAAAAAAGACTCAGCAAGGCAGCAACAGCAACACTGAACATCCAGAGCAGTTCTACGACGGCAAGATCACAGATTAACTTAGCCTAAATCAGAGATTGCGAGATCGGCGAAGGCAAAAGTGAAGCAAGATCAGCGACGACAAAAGCGAAGCGAGATCGGTGACAACAAAAGAGAAGTGAGATCGGAGATGGCAAAAGCGAAGCGAGATCGTGTCCATCGAGAAATAAGAACCTCAGCCTTCAACGTGCCGTGGCGGTGCCGCCCTTGACCTCAGGCAACATCAAGGTATTTTAGTTCTCTCTCTCTCTCTCTCTCTCTCTCTCTCTCTCTCTCTCTCTCTCTCTCTCTCTCTCTCTCTCTCTCTCTCTCTCTCTCTCTCTCTCTCTCTCTCAGTTTTTCTCTATCTCGTACTCAATACTTTCTAACTTGTGTTGTGAGTCTTGACTTAGACTCATCTTTTTACAACATAAATTGCTTAGCTTTTGTCTTTTTGTGTAAGTGCAGGTAAATATAAAAATATGTAATTGTGTTGAAATTGCTAATCTGCTCATGTCTCTTAGTGTGGGGTGGATGGGGCCAGCATTGAATTAGGGTAGTGGTCTGTGGACTGTGGTCCCTAAGTCCCTTAAAAGTAAGTGAATACACATTTAAAAAAAAAAAAAAAAATCCTATGTTACACAATTTTGTAGTGGGTCGATATATATATATATATACATATATATATATACACACACACACACATACATACACTCTTATTGTACTATTTTTTGTTGTTGTTTTTCATTATTTAATTACATACTTATTTTTTAATATTCTAAAACAATATTTGTTATGTAATAACTAAATGATTTGATTATCAAAAAAGAAAAACTAAATGATTTGTTTTATTTGAGGTTTACTTATTTGGATAAATAATTTTATGTTGTATAAGAAGATATAAATATATATTATTTTTAAATTTTTAGAAACCCCGAAACACCCGGTATGTTGAAATAGATTGGTACCGAAATATTCTGTTCCACTAAACAAACCAAAACAGGGTCCAAAAACGGTATTCATAACATTGCTTTCAAGTAAAAAGAAAAAACTAAAAAATAAGTGAACTAACATCTAAAAAAGAAAATATTGTAACAGAAAATCTAAAGAAAAAAAAAAAAATTGTAATAGAACAAGCTTACCCAGGAACACCCTGAGAAAAATTTTTGGCGTCGCCACTGTGCAAAGGACTAGGGTCATGGGCAGAAGCCAGGGAAAATGCCAAAGCCAAAATGGCCACAGCAACAAGATATGGAAAACCTTTCATCATATTTTTAGGATTTGCTATCTCTTATGGTATAGTACTCTGCGTATTCTTGCTTGGGTGAGGGATGGGAATATAGCATATGGGGATATCTCTATTTATAGAGAGGAGTAAGTGAGTTGGTCTATGTTTTTCACAAACGGAGAATATTAGACTTGGTAATTCTTTAACCGTTCTCAGTTTCCTGTATAATGGGTGAACCATGGTTTAACCACTCTTAATCTGTTCATATTTGAAAAGCAATGAAATTGGATCACTTCAATGCCATTGTGCAGTTTTCATGCTGCTTTGGTCAAACCACAAATTATCCTCAAGTTCATAGTATTTTTAAAATTGAAACGATTGAAGCACCCATGTATCTTGACTCTCATTAGTAAAAATTTCCTCCCGTTGTAGGCTGCAACTGAGGCTTGTTTTAATGGGCCATAAGCAAATATCACTTGTCGGGGCATGTGAAATTATTCGATGATGTTATGTATTCTTAGTAGATATAGATGTTCAATAGTCAATGGCGTGAGCCTCTTATAAGCTTGGGCTGAACTAATCTCATTGATCTAGCATTTCAATATGGCTTCTAGCATTTCAATGTCTAAAAATTTAAGAGTTGGGACCAGCAATACATGTGGTTTTTGCAAAGGAAAATGCTAGGACCACAACTTTTGCCACAACTTGTTCACATTGCAAGTCATGAGTGAGAGTTGTGGACCCACCACTTTTACTCCACTACTCACGACTTGTCACATAATCAAGTTGTGAAAAAAGTTGTGGTTCTAACATTATTTTTCTGCAAAAAGTAGGTTACCTAAACTCTTAAGTCAAATCTGCACACTTCATAACCCCATTTTGTGAAGAATTTTGAAAATTAGCTTCTTTATCCCAAAGCCAAATCAGCCACTTCGTTCCATTTTGGTCAATTTCAATCCACTTAAGTATTTTTGGTCCATTTTGGTCCAATTCGGTCTATTTAGGTTAATTTGGTTCATATAGTCTACTTCAGTCCATTTAAGTCTACTTTGGTCCTTTCAGTTAATTTTATTGCAGTTTGATTCAATTCAGTTCATGTGAGTCTATTTTGATTGATTTGGTCCTATTTGATCCAATTCAGTCTGTTCGGTCCACTTTTGTCTATATAGTCCAATTTACTCAACTTTGGTCCATTCAGTCTTAGATGACAAAAGGTAATATTATTATTTTTAATTTTTTAATTTAATGATTTGTGGCATTAACTTTACTTATCTTTCTTTAGTATTATTTTTTTTAAGCAAATTACACAATTTTAGCATTTTGATATAATATGATTTGAATTTGAAAACCAATTGAGGATTTTTTTTTTTTAATTTTATAAAAGGGATAAGAAATTTGAAGATTTAAGATATTAAATTCAGTATCATACTCTAAAATCTTGCAATGATATGAGTAGCCAATTAATCCCACATGAATGATGTAAGGTTGAGTAATATTGTTTCTCAAAATGATAGCTCAACTGATGATATTACACATCTTAAATCAAATGTTTTACATGGGAGTTGCCACTTACTTTTTAAAGGAAAAATATTCTAAAAATCAAAACAAAATGAAACACATCTTTCATTTATTGAAATCTTGAGTTTACATATCATGATTAGAACATTAAAAAAAGAAAATTACAAAACTTTCTTTACTAGGTACAATCTAGAGAAAAAACATACATGGCTTTAGCTCCTAGTTATATGTATAATAAAATTTATAAAAAATTACATGCATAAGTAGTTAAGTACTAAGTCTAAAGCCAATTATTTAAGTTGCATGAGAGACTTGATTACAAAATTGGGAAGGGATAGACACCCATTCTGCCTAGTCTAAACTGGTTTTCTATGAAATAATGGCTATGGATTTATGTCATGCAAACACATATGCATAACAATCTAAACGTGTCCTGAACAAGAGATCATTAATAAGAACATGAAAATAATTCAGCATGTTAAGAAAACTAAATATTGTTCATATTCATTCTCCCCCCAAAAAAAATAAAAAAAAATAAAAAATCTTGTTCATATGAGCATTCAATAGGCATATCTGAACCCTAAACTATTTTCACCTATAAATTATTGCGTTCATCCCATAACATCATAGAAAGACATTTTGGGCAGAAAATTAAATTGGGGTTTCACGTTTATATAGGCACGCACAGGCTTATCAAAAAAAATATAGGCACGCACAGTTCTTGCAAAGATGACACCGACAAAGTTTTCCCATAATCAAGCTTTTGTTCCCATGGACACCAACTCTTTCCTTCAAGCTTTATAGGGTGCTTCATGATCTTAAAAGGACTTGTGTGACGAAGATCTTGTGTTTGATGTTTAGAGATGGTAGGGCATTATTTTGGGAGTGTTTGAACTTTGAAGGATTTTATAGCACAAATTTCTGTAGCTCGTGTAGAGAGTGTTTGTTGCTAACAGAAAGGATCTACAGTAAACCAATGGCTCTTTGAAAGAGTTTTTTTGAAGTTTTTGAGAATCCCCCTCTATTTATAGGGATGGGAGCTAATAGTTGTAGTTTTTGTCGGATCGTGAACTATGTCATTCCACCTCAAAACCAATTGACGATAAGGAAGATACACTCAAATCTTTTATAAGTTTCAACATCATACCACGCAGGCCTATTTTTAGAGTGGTTGTAGGGAGTCAAATTGTGGTCTTCCCAACAATCCCTCCTTCACAATGACACTCCCGTAACTCGAACTCATGACTTCGGCTCTGATAACATTTGTTGGACCATGAGCTGTATAATTCCACCTCAAAACCAATTGGTGATAAAGAAGACATACTCAATTTTTTATGAGTTTTGACATCACACCATACAGACCTGTTTTTAGAGAGATTGCAGAGAGTCAAATTGTGGTCTCCCAATAGTCTTGTAGGGTTTTGTTTAAACTCTTCATTGTTAGACCTATCTTGGCTCATAAATATCATTCATGTTGGTTGAATAAGCATGGAAAAATGAAAAAAAAAGAAAGAAAGAAAGAAAAAAAGAATTAGAAACACAATGAAATTTTTGTGTCTAGGCTAAACTTCTAATTAGGTCTATTTTTTTACCAATTGGAACTTCAAACTCAGGGTCAAAATGTCGATCAACACTTTGACTTCCAATCCCTATTGTCGTAATTTTTATATGTTTCTCTGATAATTTTTACTTTTAATCTAATAATTAGACACTTTTGGATCAAATAATGTTGAAAGATTTTTAGAAAATTTAAATGTCAATTAATTACCCCATTTTCAAAGATATTTAATGAAGAATCTGTTTGGGATCCGCTTATTTTGCTAAAACTAAAAACTTTTTTTTTATTGAAAGTATTATAGATAAAGGTAAAATTTAGCTGCAATAGTACAATAGAACCCCTGAATAGTACTAAAAAGTGTAGTGAGACCCATGAATAGTAGCAAAAATAAGTTGAATAATAAAATAAGTTAGTAACTTTCATCAATGCCAAACGCACACTAATTATCCAAAATACTTAATTTTCCACTAGAAAAATTATACAAACATTGATATGTGATGTGTATAAAATATATACAATAAAATACTTTCATATTTTAATATTTAGCCTTAATTTATGCCATTTTATAATGGATTATACAAATTTTTGTTTTTTGGGTGATAAAGGCTTAACATGGGTGCAGTGTAATTGACCATGTTGAACTACAAGGTGGATCCGATTGATTCAAAAGTCAACTTGAAGAGAATTATAATTTGAAAGGCTGGAACTGGAAGGCGTGAAATGTCAGACATAGGAAAAAAGAAAAAAGAAAAAAGAATAAAAGGAAGTTTAATTTTGTGGAGAAGCCTAAACATGGGCTTGTGGAGATGCCCAACATTTGGGCCACTTTGGTTCTGTCTGGTAAAAGCGAACGTGCACAAGCCGACAACTATTAAAGTTCTAGTTCCATTTTTTTTTTTTTTTTTTTTTTTTGTTGAACTAGTTCCACTTCTGTTTACTGTTTAGGACCATGCATATGTGAGGCAGCTTCTCTTGTAAAAAAAAGTCTTTCCTCTGTTTGTGAATAGAAAATATATAGCCTCATTAACTCTAGTATGCGCCGAACCTAAAAGATACCCGTCTCATAGAGGCTAGCACTACAGCTGAAGGGCTGAACGTATAGAGGCAGTCCGATGTGGCTTTCCTAAAATTTTTTCTTGGTGATAGTACTGTGACTATTTATTTCTCTACTTTATTTGTTTAATTTAATGTCTAGAATTTTATTTTTGTGTTGTCTATTAATTACTATAAGTAGCTAAATTTATAATTAAGGTTAAAGATAAAACTTTGTTAAAGATTATTAGTAGTATTTTTATGTGATTTAATTTTATCCACAAATTTATTTATGAGGTGAACAATTCTTTAACAAGTACTAGTCTGTTCGTATTTAAAAACCAATAAAATCGGACCACTTCAATGCAATCGTATAGTTTTCATGCTCTTTTGGCCAACCCAAAAATAAACCTCGTGTTGATATATTTTTAAAATTGAAATGGCTGAAGCTCCCATGTATGTTGACTCTGTCCTCATTACTATAATATAATGTTTCACCGTTGCGTAAATTATCTAGGCCGAATGTTTTGTACTTATTCTCTTATTGACCTTATCTTAATTGGTGGGTAATTAAATAGTAAATACTTCTTAATAGTTAGTTAGATTTTAATGTTTTTATAGGACGAACAACTACTTAGGTATCTGGTATATTCTTGCCGTTTCCATTTTTTGTTCTCTATATGTTGACCCTATGTTTTGGTGCATATCCGTTAAGAGTGGAAGAATTTTTACAGATTAGAGACGAAGTCCCATTGCTTACATCTTACCAAATAAATTTTTGAAAGAGATAGAAAGAAAAATTACATGGGAATAGAACAGCATTTCAGAATTGTTCTACCTGTAAAGTAACAAGAATGACACAATCATGTTTGATGTTACTTGTTAGTGAATTCCCATTGAACATATTCCAATTCTTTTTATGACAAAATTAAAATTTCAAAACAACCTTATTATGATGAAATTACTTGATGATTTTTTAAGATTTGGTACTATTTCTGAATCTAACTATGTATGGTTGATCCTAACTCTCAAATGCAGCTCTTCTTACATAAAATAAAATAAGAAAAAAGTTAACGGATGCCCTATGAACATTAGTTTAATTATTATTTTAAAGAAAAATTTTGAAAAATAAAAAAAATAATCTCTATTTACAGTTTTTTGTATTTACCATGAAAGTAGTATTAAAATATTCTTAAAATGATTTATTAACAATTTCCTTAAAGATACCCATTAATAAGACAAAATTCTCACTTCTACTAAGTGCCCGTTTGGTTCCACTTTTTGGACCCAAACGTTGGCTTTTTGAAAAAATTGGGCTGAAATATGTGTTTGGTTAGACCCAAAAGCCAACTTTTGTTAAAAAGCCAACTTTTGTTCCACAGCCAAAACGCGCAGAAAACTTATGGAGCGTTGGAGGTCCATAAACAAAAAGCCAGGAAACGTTTTGAAACTAGCCGTTGGGCTCTTTCGAAAATTACCAAACTATCCACAGACTCTTTCGCAAAATCAAGATACAAACTCAATCACAATCAAGATACAATCTCAAAACACAATCTTAAAACTCATCTCAAAACACAATCTCAAATCAGAACAAAAAAAAAAAAAAAAAAAAAAAAACAACAACAACAACAAATCTGACCCATCTGAGCCGCAGGGGTGACGCGGACGAGCGGTGGTGACGCGGATCGGAAGCCAGTGTCGGAATGTCGTCGTTGGCGGCTCCGATGACGATTCCGATTCGCGAGTGTTCGCGAGTGCCTTGGGAGACTCGCGGTTGCCGCCGGTGTTCGCGAGTGTTCGAACCTTTCCGATCGCCGTCGATTTGGGAGACTCGCGGTTGCCGCCAGTGGTGAGAGAGACAGAAAGAAAGAGAGAGAGAGAGAGATTTTTTTTTTTTTGAGAAATCACGAGAGAGAGAGAGCTAGAGGGATGTCTGAGGAGTTAAAAGGAGTATACTTGTGGAGGAGAAAAAAAAGAAAAAAAAAAAGAATAAAACGTATGGACCAAAAAAAAAGATGGAGTTAAAAGGAAATAAAATAAAAAATAAGTAATTAAAATTGATAAATGTTACAGTAATATTTTCACAATAAATTTTAAGGAGTAGGTTATGATTAACTAATATTGGTGGGAAAAAATAATTTTTTTAGAAAGAGAAAAACTTAGATTATTGGGGTATATTGGTATTGGTATGTATTTTATCATCTTTTTTTACATTTTTTTGTAGTACAATTTAAACTTGGATTATTGGTGTATATTTTATCATCTTTTTATATTTGCATGTAGTACAATTTATTAAACTTTGGATTATTGGTGTATATTTTATCATCTTTTTACATTTTCATTTTGTGCTTCATGATGATGAAAATTATTTAGATTTAATTATTATTGCCCAAACAAATAATTATGACACTAACAAAGAAAAATTGCCCAAACATTATTAAAATAATAATAATAATAATAATAATAATAATAATAATAATAATAATAATAATTATTATTATTATTATTATTATTATTATTATTATTATTATTATTATTATTATTATGAAATAAACTCACATCCAAAAAAAAGAGTATGAAATAAACTCCCTTCTATATACGTTGTCCTTTTTGGTAATTTATCCCTCAAACTACCACTTTTACAAGTGATAGCCAAACACTCAGCTTTTTTAAAAAGCACTTTTTAACAGCTTTTACCAAACAGTCAGCTTTTTAAAACTCAACTTTTTCATTATGCACTTTTTCAAAACTCAACTTTTTCATTATGCACTTTTTCAAAAAGCCCAACCAAACTCACCCTAAATATGGGAGAGATGTTTGGTAAAATGTTTTACCCCATTATTTTAGAGGCTTCAGTACCAAACTTTAATAAATATATAATTGAATGGAGATGCAGTTGCACACTTCCAAGAGTATGGGATCATCCATCAAAAAAAAAAAAAAAAAAAAAAAAGAGTATGGGATCAAAATGCCCCCCTCCCCCGTATGCAATTCAAGTTGTCATTTTTCATATGATTATCATGGCACAAGCCTCTTCTTTGACCTTTGAAAGAATAAATGTGTTGCTGGCTACGACCGTGAAAGTGTGAATGATGATATTGTTTTTTATGCAAGTGCTGATTACTAAAAATTGAAGAATGCGCAGTTGGCTAGGGCTTCTTCAAAATTGTATTTATGCTTTTTTTATAAGAAGATTGTTGGAAGGTTATGGTCCTTACGAAGAGAACTAGTCGCAGACCCACGCTATGGGCGGAAAAATTTGATATGAATATGTTTTATTAGATAATTATAGAATTAATATAATAGATTGTCTATTTTTAAAAGTCAATATGTGTTATTTGAAATTATGTTTTATATTAGAAGTTTTTTTTTTTTTTTTTTTTTTTTTTTTTTTTTTTTTTTTGTGATGTAACAACTAACAAATTAAATATATTTTGTAGTTGGGTATTATACATAGTGAGAGGCGTATGAAAATACAATGCAATAATTTTTTGTTCTCTATATGTTGACCCTATGTTTTAGTGCATATCCGTTAAGAGTGGAAGAATCTTTACAGATTAGAGACAAAGTCCCATTGCTTACATCTTACCAAATAATTTTTGAAAGAGATAGAAAGCAAAACTACATGGGAATAGAACAGCATTTTAGAATTGTTCTACCTGTAAAGTAAACAAGAATGACACAGTCATGTTTGATGTTACTTGCTAGTGAATTCCCATAGAACATATTCCAATTCTTTTTACGACTAAATTCGATATCAAAACAACCTTATTATGACGAAATTACTTGATGATTTTTGAAGATTTGGTACTATTTCTGAATCTAACCATGTATGGTTGATCCTAACTCTCAAATGCAACTCTTCTTACATAAAATAAAATAAGAAAAAAGTTAACGGATGCCCTATGAACATTAGTTTAATTAGTATTTTAAAGAAAAATTTTGAAAAATAAAAAAATAATCTCTATTTACAGTTTTTTGTATTTACCATGAAAGTGATATTAAAATATTCCTAAAATGATTTATTAACAATTTCCTCAAAGATACCCATTAATAAGACAAAATTCTCACTTCTACTAAATATGGGAGAGATGTTTGGTAAACCGTTTAACCCATTATTTTAGAGGCTTTAGTGCCAAACTTTAATAGATATATAATTGAATGGAGATGCAATTATAGTATAGATAAAAATCCATCATGACATTGCGGTATAGTATAGATATAATTATATAAAAATCATGTTTTGTTGATCATGTTTCATAAACCAAAAGTGTCATCTATATATTTAATAAAATCTTTAAAGAGTAACACATGAGAATTCTTAATTTGAATAGCTGATTATATATTGTAAAGTTGTGATTTACAACTATATTTTATGTTGGCTTTATTCCATGACAAAAAGTATTGTGCTTGCTTTAATTTTGTTCCTTACTTTTTGTGGGATTTTATTGTAATGGGTTTAGTATTAAGTTGGTGAAGAATCGTGCGTAAAATGAAGAATCAGTGGATTTCGCGAGTGTCTTAAAATAGCCACTTGAGAAGCACATGCTGGAAACTGAAGAGTCGTGCCAGCCTAGAGAATTTCACTAGTGTTGACAGGCCACAAACGCGTTGACCCCTTGTGATAAATTACGTTGATTAATTAGCCAAGTTATTAATTAATCAATTTAACATGCAATATCACGTGGCAGCACAAACAAATCACCAAAACTAAGCAAAGCAGCTGAAAATAAAGAACACGGTGATTTGTTCACGAATGGGGAAAACCCTTGCGGCAAAAACCCCACCGGGTGATTTAAGGTCACCACTTCCGAAACTCCACTATTATCACAACAAGCAGTTACAAGTAAGGAATCCCAGTACCTCACCAACCTATAGTTGAACTCTTACCCCAATACCCAATTGGACTTGTTCTGTAGTGACAGTTTCTCCTTTCAATGCACGGCTCCCAAGTACGTGACTAACCAAATGCGCGGATCCCAGTACGCGACTTCAATTACCAACTATGGAGAGAGAGAGTTGGCTGCAAAGTTCTTCAAATCATCAAGGATGAACTAGGGCACGAACTTTGTCTGTCAGATCACAAATTGCATGAACAACAAGTTCTCAAAGAATGTGCAACTTGTTTTTACGTGATCTCTGCTTTGACGGCCCTTAAAGTAATCCTTTTATATGTCTAGGGTTAGGAGAAAAGAAGTCCCAAAGACACACTCACGGATTAGACTTGAAACAGACCTGGAAATCTGTTTTCTTTAATTCTCGACAGATAGAGGTGTCGAGAGGTGTCGAGATAGCTGTCGAGGCTCGGGTAAAACAGCTCCTTTAAATCTCGATAGATGTATCTGTCGAGGTATGTGTCGAGATTTAAAATCTTGCACTTCCCAGCTTGTTTCTTGGACAGACTTTGACGGCTTCAACACTTAACTTTGAACCACTGTTCCTTGAAGTGTTAAACTCATCCTAAATCTACCCAATTACAAGTAAAGTGCGTTTTGTCTAAGGATAAGCCAATTACATAAAATAGTGACATATGTTCACAGACTTGAACCACATATGTCCTAACAATCTCCCCCTTTGGCAATCCGTGACAAAACCACAACATACAAATGAAGATATGAGAGAAGTCATAAATCACTCAACTCATATTCACTTGTTACATACAGTAAAATCTATCCTATCACAAACTCTTGAAAAACTTTGCAAGAAGAGAGTTCATGGCAAGAAGACTTTGACAACCTGTATTTCTGAAACACTTATAAACAAAACACATCAAGACATCTTTGTGTGAAACAGAAATAATAGATTGCATACAAGTAAAGAAACATGTGTATAAAGATAGAGAAGAAACAACACATGAAAGGTAGGTGAAAGAGAAACATACATCATTATATATAAGAAGAGAATAACTACAATGTATGTCAATACATGATCAATGTATACAGATGAGAGAAAAAAAATACATATGATCACCTCACTACATCCCTCAATGCACACTCCCCCTAACAAAAATGTCCTATGTCCTATGCTAACACTCCCCCTAAGTATGACTACTCTCATACTAAACTACTCCCCCTTTTTGTCACGAGTGACAAAGGGTAGAGTGTCAAGTAGACATCTCATCTGAAGAGCTAGCATCTCCATCATCATCATCGGAAGCATCATCATCATCGCCATCATCATCAGCCTCAGTCTCAGTCGACACATGAGGTGGCGGAGGAGAAGCCTCTGCAGCAAAGCCGCCCATGGTCGCTTGTCGCCTGGCGATGCGACCAACACGAACGTTCACCCGATATAACTCCGTGGAGAGTGTATCTAGGCGAGCATCCATGCGCTGTAGCTGCGCCATGATGTCTCCCAAGCTGACATCGCTCGAAGAAGTAGAAGCAGATGCTCGAGCGGATCTGGAGGTGGCCGAACGGGTGGAAGGAGTGGCATCGTCAGTCTGTCGCGATCGGAATTGTGCCTCGCTACGTTTTACGGTAGCGGCGTCTATGGCGGACATGACGCGGTAAGGATCGGACAAGGGAAAAGGGATGGAAAAACGACTCAGAATCCTCGTGATAGCGGAAGGGAAAATGAGCTTATCACGGGTGGCCGTATCTCTATAGACATCGATAATACAAAAGATGAAATGTGAAGGAAAGTCTATAGAAAGATCCTCTAAGAGGGACAACAAAAATCGAGCGCGAGGCTCGGTGATAGAGTTATAGTGAGAGAGAGGGTGTAAAACAAAAGTCATTACCATGTTAAGGAAACGAGGACCTTTAGCAAAAGGTCGACATGGTGTGTACATGTGATCTCCCCAAGAGGTAGGACGCTCACAGAACGCCGAGATCATCTCGTCTTTGGACACAGTCCAGAGACGCTCACAGCTAGGGTAATCGGGATGATCCACCCTAGGGACATGGAGAACCTCAGAGACCAGCTCTGGGGTGACACAGAAGCGCGTACCTCGGACGCTAGAGTAGAAAGAAGGTACTGAAGAATCTATCCCGTGGATGTTGGAGTAAAACTCCTGAATCAACACGAGAGGACAAGTGACCGGGACGTCACACAGTGACTCCCATCCCCAAGTGTGAATGACATCGGGAAGGTCAGTGTCGGCAAAGTCTGCCAGGACTACGTGGCGTTCCGAATGAACACCGCGTTTAGAAAAGTTCTCCGAGAAGTCCTTGTGGGCTTTCTCATCACGGAACCGGACAGAAAGAGGGGTAGAATCAGAAGAAGACTGTCCCTTAGAACGCAGAGGGTTCTGGGACGGAATGGACTTACACTTAGGTGCCATAGACACAGCTAACGCAACCATAGAGAGGGGGAGAGAAAGAAAACACACAGAAAAGTCCCAAACAGTTCAATATTGGCAGAATAATATTGAAATGAAAAGAACGTATGCATGAGAATGCATGAACATGTGACATGCAACATAAAAACATCATGGGCTCAGCCCAATCCAAACCTAACAGCACACAATCGATTTGCACACATCTAAATGTATGAAAATACAATTAGAATGCTAATGTGATGCAATGCATGTGGTTTTGAAAATCAAAACTAGAAAACCAACCCAAAAATTTCATGAAAACCCCAACAATTTTGAAAACTCCCAAAATTTTTTAAAAACACAAAACCTAGGGTTTTAAACAATGGAATGCATGAAAATGAGGGATATTGTGCTTACCAAGAGATGAAGATAGCAAAGAAACTCTTGAGAAAGCCTTGGGAGAAGGTTTGGAGGGAAAAAGAAAAAAATTTGAGAGAGAACAGTGAGTTTCGAGCGAGAGAGATCGAGAGAATGAACAGAAAAATCGCGAAAAACCATTATATAGCCTCTCAGTAAATCTCGACAGCTGCAGGTGTCGAGAGCTGTCGAGGAAGCTGTCGAGGTAAGCTGTCGAGAAATGCACGTGGACAGATGCAGCTATCGAGGTCAGCTATCGAGGGAGAAGAAACAAACAAGAGGGAACCTCGATCGATCCAGCAGCTATAGAGGAGCTATCGAGCAAACAGAAAGTTTCTCGATCGATCCAGCAGCTATCGAGGTATCTGTCGAGACTGCGATAAGAATGAGTCTAAGAAGCTCAACAGATAGCTATGTGTCGAGAGGTATCGAGGAGGTGTCGAGATGCCTTTAAAAGCAGTTTTTCAAAAGAGGAAAAACACAGACATGAATGCAATCATGCATGCAACTCAACCAAAGATACAATCAACACATTTAGCTCTCAAAATCATCTCTCAACAAGAAATATTGATGCACATGAATCTCAAAACACGCACACACACACTAAACAAGTCTAACCAATTTTATATTTCAAAAACAAGTTATGACAGTTTAGTGATCATACATTAACGCATGTAAACTTTGTGATGGCCAAATCACATTGTACCTGCACATGTATCAAGAATAGCAAAAAGTATTGCGTGTCGTGTGTGAAAACATCGCAAGATTGCATATGTGTCTCAATGTTATGACGATTTGAGATATGAGAAAATCACTTTAACTCACACACAATCATAACTGTTTGATGGGGACTATCACCTTCGAGGTACATCCTATAACTCCCACATCTCCTAGAAAACACGCTTGCAGCCATATTTTAAAGCATTTTGATCTTTTTGCTTTTTATTTCTTTGCATATTTTCTTTTTAACAAGCATATCATACATGGGCATACAAGAGAAAGAAAAGAAATACCCAATGATGTTAAGCTTTTGACACTGCACTTTTGCTATGCCGAAGCATACAGGTGTCATTGACATTGCACTTTTGCTATGCTGAAGCATACAGATGTCATATTATGATTGGCGAGTAACAGTGGTGAGATGGTTATTTATGCATTTCTCTTAGGATTTTCTAGTTCAACCCGTCAAAAAGAGTGATACGAGTGTTGAGAAGAAGAGATCAATTAACCGTACTCATCACAAACAAAGAGCTACAGAGCTCACTCGCTTAGTTGTGCAAGAGAATGCTCGTCTAAGCTATAGATGATACAAAGTTTAGAAAACTCTGTTTCAATGGCCATTTCAAAAGTTCACACAAACTAATGCACGCAAACACACACTGTTTTTGTATTTTTCAATTTTTCAATTTTTTTTTATTTTTTTATCAGAAAAGCAAAAAATAAAACACAAAACTGAAAACACACAAACAAAAACATGTAAAGCAAAACGATGCATAAAACTAGACTGACTCAAAACAGTAAAGAAACACACAAGTGATGCAACACACAAAAACAGGAGAGAGAAGAAGAAGTGACTGAAATCACTTAGATTCCTTTGCCTTCCACACTTTGGAAGATCCTTTCCTTTTGGTCGATTCTTGAACCGGTGAAGAGGGAGAAGAATATGAACCGTTCAAGTTCGAAAGGAACATGAGGGCTTTTAGAATGTCTCCAAGAGGAGCAAGAGAAGACTGAAGCTGATTCTGACTCCCAGATGCTATTGTGCCATTGCTCTGTTGAGTGGCACGCCACTTGTAGCAATTAGGTCGAGTGTGACCGGCAGCACCACAATGATAACAGAGATGCGGCTTCTTCGGTTTGGCCTTCTTATTCCTAGGGTTTCTAGCTTCCCTTTTCTCAATTTTAGGGGGTGCTCCTAGAATGGACTTGCCCTTGTCTACGTTCTCACTAGCTAATTCAGATTTAACATTCTTTTCTTCATTTTCAATGTTATTAGCAGGTGGAACAAACACAGTAGTACTAGAAGTAGGAGTATTAGAGAGAGAGAATTCATACCCCAATCCAGTACAATCTGAAGAATATCTCTGAGCACTCAGCATCTCGTCCAGTTTAGCACTTGACGTCCTCTCCAGTTGTGCTCTGACTTGAAACAGCTCCGCTTCAAGCTTCTTGGTCCTCTCAACTAAGAAATTGTTTTCGAACCTCAGTGCTCCAATGGTTTGATTCGCTTCATCGACCTTTATGGACAGCTCCTCACGGTTGAGTTCCACATCACTGAGCTTCTTGGTGGCCAGCCTATATAGTTTCTCATGCTTTTCAGAAAGCTTGTATAGCTTCTCATAGGCGGTATGGATATCATCTTGATCATCCATAATTTCACACTTGGAATCCACCAATTCTTCTTCTTCATCCACTTTTTCACTAACCCCATCAGTAGGATTAACAGTGGCAGTGAAGGCATTCAAGATTCCGTCGTCTTCATCTTCGGAATCATCCTCGGGCTCTGTGTCGCTTAAGGTAACAGCAAGTGCCTTGCTTTTCCCTATGCTCTTGAGGTACGTAGGACACTCTTGTTTCATGTGTCCGAAGCCTTGACACCCAAAACATTTTGGCCCAGCAGGAACAGTGTACTGACCGCCATCCTTGACATCCTTCTTCCCTTTATCTGAATTCTTGAATTGTAAAGAACCGGATTGTCTACGGTCTTTGTTAAAGCCCTTTCCGTTGGCATTCTTCATAAACTTCTTGAATTGCCTTGTGATGTAGGACTTCATCTTGGAATCTTCATCATCTGACGAGTCATCCGTATCACTGCTCTTGGCCTTCAGAGCCAAACTCTTGCCCTTGCTTGACTTGCCTAACCTAGTTAGCCCTAACTCATATGTTTGCACGTTTCCAACCAGCTCAGTCAAAGGAATTCTGTTAATATCCTTCGACTCTTCGATCGCCGTGATCTTAGCATGGAATCTTTCGGGCAGTGATCTAAGCACCTTCCTTACTATCTTGGGTTCAAGGATGGTCTCCCCAAGATTGAAGGCTGAGTTCACTATATCCTTGAGCTTGACATAGAACTCATCAAATGACTCATCCTCCTCCATCTTGATTTCTTCAAAGCGTGTGGTGAGCCTCTGCAGCTTTGAATCTTTGACAGCCTTGGTGCCCTCATAGGTTGTCTGGAGGATGGTCCATGCTTCCTTAGCAGTTTCAGTTGAGGAAATTTTCTTGAACTCCTCATTGGTGACTGCACTGAATAGGGCATTCAATGCTCGGCTGTTAAAGTTTGCCGCCTTGATCTTAGCATCATCCCAGTCGGTCGGCGTTTCTGTAGGCTTGGTCCAGCCTATCTCCACAGCTTGGCACACTTTCTCATCTAAAGACTGCAAGAAAGCTCTCATGCGTACTTTCCAGTATGCATAGTTAGTGCCATCAAATAAAGGAGGTATAATGAGAGATTGTCCTGTATCCATGACAGCAGGGGTCAATGGATCACACACAATAGATTAAACCCTAATCAGAGTGTGCTTGCTCTGATACCACTTGACAGGCCACAAACGCGTTGACCCCTTGTGATAAATTACGTTGATTAATTAGCCAAGCTATTAATTAATCAATTTAACATGCAATATCACGTGGCAGCACAAACAAATCACCAAAACTAAGTAAAGCAGCGGAAAATAAAGAACACGGTGATTTGTTCACGAATGGGGAAAACCCTTGCGGCAAAAACCCCACCGGGTGATTTAAGGTCACCACTCCCGAAACTCCACTATTATCACAACAAGCAGTTACAAGTAAGGAATCCCAGTA
Organism: Castanopsis chinensis; assembly: GCA_032878915.1. Lineage (NCBI taxonomy): Eukaryota > Viridiplantae > Streptophyta > Magnoliopsida > Fagales > Fagaceae > Castanopsis > Castanopsis chinensis. Next base: position 15,653,992 of record JAVQMG010000125.1, on the reverse strand, counting down.
CCTCACCAACCTACAGTTGAACTCTTACCCCAATACCCAATTGGACTTGTTCTGTAGTGACAGTTTCTCCTTTCAATGCACGGCTCCCAAGTACGTGACTAACCAAATGCGCGGATCCCAGTACGCGACTTCAATTACCAACTATGGAGAGAGAGAGTTGGCTGCAAAGTTCTTCAAATCATCAAGGATAAACTAGGGCACGAACTTTGTCTGTCAGATCACAAATTGTATGAACAACAAGTTCTCAAAGAATGTGCAACTTGTTTTTCTGTGATCTCTGCTTTGACGGCCCTTAAAGTAATCCTTTTATATGTCTAGGGTTAGGAGAAAAGAAGTCTCAAAGACACACTCACGGATTAGACTTGAAACAGACCTGGAAATCTGTTTTCTTTAATTCTCGACAGATAGAGGTATCGAGAGGTGTCGAGATAGCTGTCGAGGCTCGGGCAAAACAGCTCCTTTAAATCTCGATAGATGTATCTGTCGAGGTATGTGTCGAGATTTAAAATCTTGCACTTCCCAGCTTGTTTCTTGGACAGACTTTGACGGCTTCAACACTTAACTTTGAACCACTATTCCTTGAAGTATTAAACTCATCCTAAATCTACCCAATTACAAGTAAAGTGCGTTTTGTCTAAGGATAAGCCAATTACATAAAATAGTGACATATGTTCACAGACTTGAACCACATATGTCCTAACAAGTGTCTCGCGGGTAAGCTCTTCCCGCGAGATACCAGCGAAACTCTCTGCCTAGAGGATTTTTTAGTGTGACTTTCTTACCTTTCACCCATACTATATATATCCTCATTACCCACAAAAGTAAAAGGGGTCATTCAAAGGGAAAAATCCTAGATAGGTTTTCTACAACACAACACACCCTTCTTTTAAAGAGAGAGCTACTCATCTTTAGAGAGAAATCATTGTAGCCTCTTCTCCTTCCATTTCCCATTGTCATACCTTGAAAGGAGATTTGTACCCAAACACAACCCACACATTTTCAAAGTGTAGAGAGTGTTTTGGAGCTTCTGAAGCTTTGGGGATTTTCCAAAAGAAGCCGGTGAGGCTTGGTGGATGCAATCGGGCGTATTAAGGGATCTGGAAAGTTAGACAAGACATAATTCCGAGAAGACTTGTTGGAGTAGGAGCTTGAAGGGCTTAGGTACATTAGGTAGATTAGGCTTGAAGGGTCTCTTGCTATTCGTGTATCCTAACTTATTGTCTAGTGGATTGATTTACCGTTTGTAGGGCAGTAAAGAAGTTTTCTGCCGAGTTCTTCAGTTTCCTTTTCAATAACACATTGGCGTGTTATCTTGTGTTTGCGTCTTTCTTGTCTTAACTCTTGTGCTTTACTTCTATTGTTTGTTGTTCTTGTTTATGCACTAGAGTAGTTATTGGTTTATTGCGCCTCATATACTCTTGTTCTAGACTTAGATAAGTTAGAGTAAAAGCAATCTAGCCGTAATCTTTTAATTAAGGGTCTGAACAACTCTTATGTTGTTAACACAAATCTGAGCTTTCAATTGGTTTTAGAGCGGGTGCACTTGTTTTGGTTTCATTACCTAAATGTGATCCTTGACCTCTTGTTTGTTTCGGCATGGATAGTGTTTTATATGCTTTTATGGATGTTGTTGATTGCAACATACCATGTGTTTGTGAAAATGTCTCTATGAGTGTTAATCCTCATAATTGTGATGACATGTTACATGAATCTATGGGTGTTGTTGTTGATATTCTAAATTTCAAACTCTTAAAGAAAAAGGCTAAGAAATTTCATGAGAAATTCAGCAAGTTCATTTGTGAAAAGGATGATTTGATTGCTAAGCTCAATGAATCTGATGAATTAGTTGAAAAGTACAAGAAACTTGCTAAACATTCCCTTGAAAAACTAAAGGAGTTCAAGTTAACATGCAAATGACATGGTAGTACAAACAAATCACCAATAAACATGCAACGGAAAATAAATTGACACGGTGATTTGTTTACGAATGGGAAAAACTTACACAGCAAAAATCCCACCCGGTGATTTAAGGTGATCACTCCTGAAACTCTACTATTATCACAACAAGTGGTTACAAGTAAAGGAATCCCAGTATCTTACCAACCTACAGTTGAACCCTTACCCCAATACCCAATTGGACTTGTTCTGTAGTGACAGTTTCTCCTTTTGATGCACGGCTCCCAATACGTGACTTACCAATTGCACGGATCCTAGTACGCGACTTCAATTCACCAACTAGAGAGAGAGTTGTTGGCTACAAAGTTCTTCAATTCATCCACACGATGAAGATCAAGAAGATACTTGGTTACAAAACCCTACGGTGCACATTACACAGCAACTTCTTCACAAGAAAGATGAACTAGGGCATGAACTAGGGCATGAACTTTGTCTCGGATCACAAATTGCTTGAATAAGGGGTTGGGGACATATTTTTATGTAATTGGCATATCCTTTGACAAAACGCACTTTATTTATATTTGGGTAAATCTAAGTAGGTTCAAGATGATTATTACAAGTGGTTAAATTGAAGACATGAAGATTACTCAAGAACTGCTTAAGAAAAGCAAAAATTGTAGGTCTTGATACCTCCTCGACAGAATCTCGATTTGTCAAGATTCATTAAAGCTCGACAGATGTCTCGATCGATCAAGTTTACGAGAGTCAGATTATAGACAGCAACGTTTTTACTCTAAAAGGCTAATTTTTTATGGGTTTGTATAATTCTTATTGGACTAGGAAAGCCCAAGGTTTGTGTAAACCTATTTGGAATAGGAGAGCCCATTAAGCTCCTATTTAAAGGAGGTAGAAAAAGAGAAACCTAACCCTAGAGAGCTTCATAAGATTTTCTTTTTGAAACCCTAGCCTCCTCCTACAGAAGAAATTGTTCTTGCTATGTTTTTTATACGTCTTTGGGTTTTGCAACCAATCAAAGTCTCATGCACCAACATTGAAGATCTTATTGGTGTTTCTATGTGAAGCTGCTGCAAATCAACTACAACAATCAAAGGGTTACTGTGGAGTTAGTCACGTACTGGGATTCGTGCAAAGGAGTAAGCCGCGTACTAGGATCCGTGCATTAAATTGGTTAGTCACGTACTGGGAGCCGTGCATCAAAAGGAGAAACTGTCACTACAGAACAAGTCCAATTGGGTATTAGGATAAGGGTTCAACTGTAGGTTGGTAAGGTACTGGGATTCCTTTACTTGTAACCGCTTATTGTGATGATAGTGGAGTTTCGGGAGTGGTGACCTTAAATCATCCGGTAGGATTTTTGTCGTTAGGTTTTCCCCATTCGTAAACAAATTACCGTGTCAATTTTATTTCCGCTACATACTTTAGTTTATTGGTGATTTGTTTGTGCTGCCACATAAATTTGCATGTTAACTCGATTAATTAAAAACTTGGCTAATTAATCAATTTAATTCATTACAAGGGGTCAACGCATTTGTGGCCTATCACAAGGATTTCTCAATGCTTGTGCAACTTGTATACTCTTTGGCGGCCCTTAAAATTATCCTTTTATATGTCTAGTATAAAAAGAAAAGAAGTCTCAAAGACATATTCATGAATTGGAATCAAAACAGAACTTTAGAATCTGTTTTTCTTAAATCTCAACAGCTAGAGGTGTCGAGGTGCTGTCGAGCCTTAGGGCTAAAACAGCTTCTTAAAGCTTGATAGATGCATGTGTCAAGTCAGGTGTCGAGTCAGGTGTCGAGCTTTAATAACTTCTAATTTCCAGCTTGTTTCTTAAATAGACTTGATGACTTCAACACTTGATCTTGAAAACACAATTTCTTGAAACGTTAAACACATCCTAAATCTACCTAAATACAAGTAAAATGCATTTTGTCAAAGGATAAGCTAATTACATAAAATAATGACATATGTTCAAAACACTTTAAGCCACATATGTCGTAACAAATATTAGTACATACAGTAACCGTAAAATTTGACTCGTTTGTACTATTGCTTTATTAATTGAAAATGTAAATAAATTCTGATGTCATGGAATATTGTTAGGACATATGTAGTTCAAGTCTGTGAACATATGTCGCTATGTTATGTAATTGGCTTATTCTTAGACAAAACGCACTTTACTTGCAATTGGGTAGATTTAGGATGTGTTAAACACTTCAAGAAACTTGGGTTCAAGATTAAGTGTTGAAGCCGTAAAAGTCTGTCCAAGAAACAAGCAAGGAAGTGCCAGTTTTTAAAGCTCGACACATACCTCGACACATGCATCTATCGAGCCTTAAGAAGCTGTTTTGCCTCGAGCCTCGATAGCTTCTCGACACCTCTCGACACCTCTATCTGTCGAGAATTAAAGAAAACAGATTTTCAGTTCTGTTTCAAGTCCAATCCGTGAACGTGTCTTTGAGACTTCTTTTCTCCTAACCCTAGACATATAAAAGGATTATTTTAAGGGCCGTAAAAGTGATGCAAGTTGCACATTCATTCAGGACTTCTTGTTCATGCAATTTGTGATCTGAAAGAAAAAGTTTGTGCCCTAGTTCATCTCTGATGTTTTGAAGAACTTTGTAGCCAACAATTCTCTCTCTAGTTGGTGTTTGAAGTCGCGTACTAGGATTCGCACATCTGGTTAGTCACGTACTTGGGAGCCGTGCATTGAAAGGAGAAACTGTCACTACAGAACAAGTCCAATTGGGTATTGGGGTAAGAGTTCAACTGTAGGTTGGTAAGGTACTTGGAATTCCTTGCTTGTAACTGCTTGTTGTGATAATAGTGGAGTTTCAGGAGTGGTGACCTTAAATCACCCGGTGGGGTTTTTGCCGTAAGGTTTTCCCCATTTGTAAACAAATCACCGTGTCTTTTAATTTCCGCTGCATTACTTAGTTTGGTGATTTGTTTGTGCTACCACGTGATATTGCATGATAATTTGATTAATTAATAACTGGGGTAATTTAATTAATCTAAGTTATCACAAGAGGTCAACGTGTTTGTGGCCTGTCAAGTGGTATCAGAGCAAGCACACTCTGATTAGGGTTTAATCCATTGTGTGTGATTCATTTGACCCCTACTGTCATGGATACAGGACAATCTCTTATTATACCTCCTTTATTTGATGGCACTAACTATGCATACTGGAAAGTACGCATGAGAGCTTTCTTGCAGTCTTTAGATGAGAAAGTGTGGCAAGCTGTGGAGATAGGCTAGACCAAGCCTACAGAAGCGCCGGCCGACTGGGATGATGCTAAGATCAAGGCGGCAAACTTCAACAGTAGAGCATTGAATGCCCTATTCAGTGCAGTTACCAATGAGGAGTTCAAGAAAATTTCCTCAATTGAAACTGCTAAGGAAGCATGGACCATCCTCCAGACAACCTATGAGGGCACCAAGGCTGTCAAATATTCAAAGCTACAAAGGCTCACCACACGCTTTGAAGAAATTAAGATGGAGGAGGATGAGTCGTTTGATGAGTTCTATGCCAAGCTTAAGGACATAGTAAACTCAGCCCTTAATCTTGGGGAAACCATCCCTGAACCCAAGATAGTAAGGAAGGTGCTTAGATCGCTGCCCGAGAGATTCCATGCTAAGATCACGACGATCGAAGAATCAAAGGATATTGATAGAATTCCTTTGACTGAGTTGGTTGGAAACTTGCAAACCTATGTGTTAGGGCTGACTAGGTTAGGCAAGTCAAGCAAGGGCAAGAGTTTGGCACTAAAAGCCAAGAGCAGTGATACGGATGATTCTTCAGATGATGAAGATTCCAAGATGAAGTCCTACATCACAAGGCAATTCAAGAAATTCATGAAGAATGCAAATGGAAAGGGCTTCAACAAAGACCGTAGACAATCCAGTTCTTCACAACTTAAGAATTCTGATAAAGGGAAGAAGGATGTCAAGGATGGCGGTCAGTACACTATTCCCACTGGACCAAAATGCTTTGGGTGTCAAGGCTTCAGACACATGAAACAAGAGTGTCCTACGTACCTTAAGAGCATAGGGAAGAGCAAGGCACTTGCTGTTACCTTAAGCAACACGGAGCCCGAGGACGATTCCGAAGATGAAGACGACGGAATCTTGAATGCCTTCACTGCCACTGTAAATCCTGCTGATGGGGTTACTGAAGAAGTGGATGAAGAGAAGGAATTGGTGGAGTCCAAGTGTGAGATTATGGATGATCAAGATGATATCCACACCACCTATGAGAAACTGTACAAGCTTTCTGAGAAGCATGAGAAACTCTATAGGCTGGCCACCAAGAAGCTTAGTGATGTGGAACTCAACCGTGAGGAGCTGTCCATAAAGGTTGATGAAGCAAATTAGACTATTGGAGCACTGAGATTCGAAAACAATTTCTTGGTTGAAAGGACCAAGAAGCTTGAAGCTGAGCTGTTTCAAGTCAGAGCACAACTAGAGAGGACGTCAAGTGCAAAGCTGGACGAGATGCTAAGTGCTCAGAGATCTTCTTCAGACCGTACCGGATTGGAGTGTGAATTCTCTCTCTCTAATACTCCTACTGCTAGTACTACTGTGTTTATTCCACCTGCTAATAACATTGAAAATGAAAATAAAAATGTTAAAACTGAATTAGCTAGTAAGAACGTAGACAATGGCAAGTCCATCCTAGGAGCACTCCCTAAAATTGAGAAAAGGGAATCTAGAAACCCTAGGAATAAGAAGGCTAACTCTCAAATGCCCAAACAGAAGAAGCCACATCTCTGTTATCATTGTGGTGTTGCCGGTCACACTCGACCAAATTGCTATAAGTGGCGTGCCACTCAACAAAGCAATGGCATAGTAGCATCTGGGAGCCAGAATCAGCTTCCATCTTCTCTCGCTCCTCTTGGAGACATTCTTAAAGCCATCATGTTCCTTTCAAACTTGAATGGTTCATATTCTTCTCCCTCCTCACCGGTTCAAGAGTCGACCAAAAGGAAAGGTTCTTCCAAGGTGTGGAAGGCAAAGGGATCTAAGTGATTTCAGTCACTTATTCTTCTCTCTCCTGTTTTTGTGTGGTGCATTACTTGTGTGTTTCTTTACTATTTTGAGTCAGTATAGTTTTATGCATTGTTTTGCTTTACATGTTTTTGTTTGTGTGTTTTCAATTTTGTAGTTTATTTTTGCTTTACTGATAAAAATAAAAAAAAAAATTTGAAAAACTAAAAAATACAAAAACAGTGTGTGTTTGTGTGCATTAGTTCATGTGAACTTTTAAAATGGCCATTGAAACAGAGTTTTCTAAACTTTGTATCACCTGTAGCTTAGATGAGCATTCTTCTGTACTACTAAGCAAGTGAGCTTTGTAGCTCTTTGTTTGTGATGAGTAAGGTTAAGTGATTTCTTCTTCTTAACACTGGTATCACTCTTTTTGACGGGTTGAACTAGAAGATCCTAAGAGAAAGGCATAAATAACCATCTCGCCACTGTTACTCGCCAATCATAATATGACATCTGTATGCTTCGGCATAGCAAAAGTGCAATGTCAATGACATCTGTATACTTCGGCATAGCAAAAGTGCAATGTCAAAAGCTTAACATAATTGGGTATTTCTTTTCTTTCTCTTGTATGCCCATGCATGATATGCTTGTTAAAAGAAAATATGCAAAGATATAAAAAGCAAAAGATCAAAAATGCTGTAAAATATGGTTGCAAGCGTGTTTTCTAGGAGATGTGGGAGTTATAGGATGTACCTCGAAGGTGATAGTCCCCATCAAACGGTTATGATTGTGTGTGAGTTAAAGTGATTTTCTCATATCTCAAATCGTCATAACATTGAGACACATATGCAATCTTGCGATGTTTTCACACACGACACGCAATACTCTTTGCTATTCTTGATACATGTGCAGGTACAATGTGATTTGGCCATCACAAGGTTTATATGCGTTAATGTATGCTCACTAAACTGTTTGGACTTGTTTTTGAAATATAAAATTGGTTAGACATGTTTAGTGTGTGTGTGCGTGTTTTGAGATACATGTGCATCAAAATTCTTGTTGAGAGATGATTTTGAGAGCTTAATGTGTTGATTGTATCTTTGGTTGATTTGCATGTATGATTGCATTCATGTCTGTGTTTTTCTTCTTCTGAAAAATTGTTTTCAAAGGCATCTCGACACCTCCTCGATACCTCTCGATACATAGCTGTCTGTCGAGCTTCTTAGACTTTTTCTTATCGTAGTCTCGATAGATACCTCGACACCTGCTCGATCGATCGAGAAACTTTCTGTCTGCTCGATAGCTTCTCGATAGCTTCTGGATCGATCGAGGTTCCTTCTTGGTTGATTCTTCCTTCTCGACACATGACCTCGATAGCTTTATCTGTCGAAGTGCTTTTTCTCGATAGCTGTCTCGATAGCAGGCTCGACACCTCTCGACACTTGCAGCTGTCGAGAATTACTGAAGGTCTATATATGGGTTCTTCGCAATTTTTGTCTCATTTCGCTCGACCTCTCTCGCTCGAAACACTTGTTCTCTCTCTCAAAACTTTTCTTTTTCCCTCCAAACCTTTTTCAAAGACTTTCTCAAGTGTTCTTCGCGATCTTCATCTCTTGGTAAGCATCTCATCCCTCATATTCATGCATTTCATGGTTTTAAATCCCTAGGTTTTGTGTTTTTGAAAATTTTTGGGAGTTTTCAAAATTGTTGGGGTTTTCATGAAATTCTTGGGTTGGTTTTATAGATTTGATCTTCAAAACCACATGCATTGCATCACATTAGCATTCTAATTGTATTTTCATGCATTTAGATGTGTGCCTACCTGTTGTGTGCTGTTAGGTTTGGATTGGGCTGAGCCCATGATGTTTTTATGTTGCATGTCACATATTCATGCATTTTCCATGCATACGTTCTTTCTTTTCAGTATATTCTTCCTATATTGAACTGTTTGGAACTTTTCTGCTTGTCTCTTCTTCTTTCCCCCTCTCTATGGTTGCGTTAGTAGTGTCTATGGCACCTAAACGTAAGTCCATTCCATCCCAGAACCCTCTGCGTTCTAAGAGACAGTCTTCCTCAGATTCTACTCCTCTTTCTGTCCGGTTCCGTGATGAGAAAGCCCATAAGGACTTCTCGGACAACTTCTCTAAACGAGGTGTTCATTCGGAACGCCACGATGTCCTGGCAAACTTTGCCGACACCGACCTTCCCGATGTCATACACAGTCGGGCTTGGGAGTCACTGTGTGACGTCCCGGTCACATGTCCACTCGTGTTGATATAGGAGTTTTACTCCAACATCCACGGGATAGATTCTTCAGTACCTCTTTTCTACTCTTGCGTCCGAGGTACGCGCTTTGCTGTCACCCCAGAGTTAGTCTCTGAGGTTCTTCATGTCCCTAGGATGGATCATCCTGATTACCCTAGCTGTGAGCGTCTCTGGACTGTGTCCAAAGACGAGATGATCTCGGCGTTCTGTGAGCGTCCTTCCTCTTGGGGAGATCATATGTACACACCATGTCGACCTTTTGCTAAAGGTCCTCGTTTCCTTAACATGGTGATGACTTTTGTTTTGCACCCACTTTCTTACTATAACTCTATCACAGAGCCTCGCGCTCAGTTTTTGTTGTCCCTCTTAGAGGATCTCTTTATAGACTTTCCTTCTCACTTTATCTTTTCCATCATAGATGTCTATAGAGATACGGGCACCCGTGATAAGCTTATTTTCCCTTCCGCTATCACGAGGATTCTGAGCCGTTTTTCCATCCCATTCCCTTCGTCCGATCCTTACCATGTCATGTCTGCCATAGACGCCGCTACCGTAAAACATAGCGAGGCACAGTTTCGATCGCGACAGTCTGATGGTGCCACTCTTTCCACCCGTCCGACCACCTCCAGATCCGCTCGAGCATCTGCTTCTTCTTCGAGCGACGTCACCTTAGGAGACATCATGGCGCAGCTACAGCGCATGGATGCTCGCCTAGATACACTCTCCACGGAGCTGTATCAAGTGAACGTCCGTGTTGGTCGCATCGCCAGGCGACAGGCGACCATGGACGGCTTTGCACCAGAGGCTTCTCCTCCGCTACCTCATGTGTCGACTGAGACTGAGGCTGATGATGATGGCAATGACGATGATGCTTCTGACGATGATGATGATGGAGATGCGAGCTCTTCGGATGAGATGTCTACTTGACACTCTACCCTTTGTCACTCGTGACAAAAAGGGGGAGTAGTTTTGTATGAGAGTAGTCATGCTTAGGGGGAGTGTTAGCATAAGACATTTTTGTTAGGGGGAGTGAGGATTGAGGGATGTAGTGAGGTGATCATATGTATTTCTTTTTCTTTTCTTGTCTTTTTAGAGATATATTGATCATGTATTGACATACATTGTATTTATTCTCTTCTTATATATGATGATGTATGTTTTTCTTTCACCTACCTTTACATGTGTTGTTTCTTTTCTATCTTTATACATATGTTTCTTTACTTGTACACAATCTATTATTTCTGTTTCACACAAAGATGCCTTGATATGTTTTGTTTATAAGTGTTTCAGAAATACAGGTTGTCAAAGTCTTCTTGCCATAAACTCTCTTCTTGCAAAGTTTTTCAAGAGTTTGTGTTAGGATAGATTTTACTGTATGTAACAAGTGAGTATGAGTTGAGTGATTTATGACTTATCTCATATCTTCATTTGTATGTTGTGGTTTTGTCACGAATTGCCAAAGGGGGAGATTGTTAGGACATATGTAGTTCAAATCCGTGAACATATGTCGCTATGTTATGTAATTGGCTTATCCTTAGACAAAACACACTTTACTCGTAATTGGGTAGATTTAGGATGTGTTAAACACTTCAAGAAACTTGGGTTCAAGATTAAGTGTTGAAGCCGTCAAAGTCTGTCCAAGAAACAAGTAAGGAAGTGCCAGTTTTTAAAGCTCGACACATACCTCGACGAGCCTTAAGAAGCTGTTTTGCCCCGAGCCTCGACAGCTTCTCGACACCTTTCAACACCTTTATCTGTCGAGAATTAAAGAAAATAAATTTTCAGTTCTGTTTCAAGTCCAATCCGTGAATGTGTCTTTGGGACTTCTTTTCTCCTAACCCTAGACATATAAAAGGATTATTTTAAGGGCCGTAAAAGTGATGCAAGTTGCACATTCATTCAGGACTTCTTGTTCATGCAATTTGTGATCTGAAAGAAAAAGTTCGTGCCCTAGTTCATCTCTGATGATTTGAAGAACTTTGTAGCCAACAATTCTCTCTCTAGTTGGTGTTTGAAGTCGCGTACTGGGATCCGCGCATCTGGTTAGTCACGTACTTGGGAGCCGTGCATTGAAAGGAGAAACTGTCACTACAGAACAAGTCCAATTGGGTATTGGGGTAAGAGTTCAACTGTAGGTTGGTAAGGTACTTGGGATTCCTTGCTTGTAACTGCTTGTTGTGATAATAGTGGAGTTTCGGGAGTGGTGACCTTAAATCACCCGGTGGGGTTTTTGCCGTAAGGTTTTCCCCATTCGTAAAAAAATCACCGTGTCTTTTAATTTCCGCTGCATTACTTAGTTTGGTGATTTGTTTGTGCTACCACGTGATATTGCATGATAATTTGATTAATTAATAACTAGGCTAATTTAATTAATCTAAGTTATCACAAGGGGTCAACGTGTTTGTGGCCTGTCAAATATGAATTAAAGCATGAATTGATTGATGATACATTGGACTAAAATTGTTACATGTGATAATGATAATCATAGGAAACATGATCACTTGAATTGCATATGGGGATATCTTAATCCTATACTCTTTGGAAGTGCATGTGCAAATGCATCGCGAGTACTAATTCTATTATATTTTGTGAAGTTTAATACTTTGAAGTCTCTAAAATGATGGGGTAGGACTTGTTGAAAACATAACTATGAATGAACAAGTTTAATTCAACAAATAATATCTCAAATAATTAGCAAGAATGTAAATTAGCAAAAGTTGAAAATAAAGAGATGAGTTGAGGACTAATCTCACAGTGTCCTTAAAGGTTGATTCATGCCATCCTTGATGCAACTGGTTTTGTTGGCTGAACAACCCTATGATTAGACTATAATGTTGATCTTTACGATAGACGCATTTACTAAAGGAGGTTCAAGATCAACCTTCTAATTCCTTGGATTTCTTTAATCAAATAAATATAAATTGCAAAAAAATATGTCAGACCTCACGTGCACAAGTTGCAATGGGATGGCACACATGAATGTGATATAGATAAGCCTTTGTTCGCACTGAGCCCACTTTTTTAGGATATCAACGATCACTTACAATTGTTTATAACTACATAAATGATCTCACTACTTACAGCAATGTGAGACTCAAAAAATACCGTCTATCAAACTCTTCTCATAAACACCATAAAAGTGAGAGTTTTGTGCATTAAATGTTATTATTTTATTGTAATAAAGAGCTGCATTTTTTTTTTTTGACGTGCGAAATTTCTTGATAATTTTTGAATATTTGACACTATTTCCGAATCTAACTATTTAACGTTGATCCCAACTCTTAAATGCCAGCTCTTCTTTGCGGTTTTTGCCACAGAGTTGAAAATTAATGGCTGATCCTTTCACAAAGAGATAAAAAGTTTGGAAATCCGAAGTCATAATAAGGTTGTTCTGATATTTTAATTTGTCGTAAAAGAAATTGGAATATATTCTATGGGAATTTGCTAACACGTAACGTCAAACATGGTTTCGTCATTCATTCATTCTTGTTTACTTTACATCTAGATCATAGATTAACCCTGAAATGTTGTTCTTGTCCAACACATTTCACTTTCTATATATCTTTTCAAAAAATTATTTGGTAAGATGTAAGCAATGAGAAATGAGAATTCGTCTGTAATATTCTGTTAAAAATATTCGACTTTAAACGAAATGCACCAAAAAAATATAGGGACAACATAAAGAGAGAACAAAAAAAGGTAAACGGCAAGAATATAAAAACATTAAAAATCTAACTAAACCGTTAAGAAGTATTGAGTACCCTTCAATCATGATAAAGTCAATAAAATGATGCAAGATAGGACAATGAGATAATAAGTTTAAAACATTCGCCTTAAAGAGTTTACGAAACGCATTGCAAGCCGCATTATTGGGTTGGCCAAAACAGTATGAAAACTATACAATACCATTGAAGTGGTCAGGTTTCGTTGGTTTTTAAATACGTGCAGACATGGTTAAAGAATGGTTCACTTCATAAATTAAAAATTGACAAAGGTTTAAGAACTACCAAGCAAGAATGGTTCGCCCCATAAACTAAAAAATGATACAAATTCAAATATTTTATACACTTTTTTTTTTTTTTTGTGTGTGCGCGTGCGCGCGCGAAAAACATGGACCGGTTCACTGACTCCTCTCTATAAATAGACATTTCCACATATGCTAAATTCTCATCCCCTCATCCAAGCAAAGAATACTCAGAAGATAGAGATAACAAAACCTCAAAAATGATTAAAGGTGTTACTTACCTTATAACTGTGGCCCTTTTGGCTTTGGCATCCTCCCTTGTTTCTGCCTATGACCCTAGTCCTCTGCAAGACTTTTGTGTCGCAATCAACAACACCAATTCTGCTGGTATGTACATACTCTCATTATTATTTGCAGTAGTAGTAATTTTCATCACGTTCATTTGAAATCATTAGAAGTTGTACACATTAATGAAATTATCCCTTCAACAAAATAATAATAATAATAATAATAATAATAATAATAATAATAATAATAATAATGAAAACATGCCTTCTGGTTGTATCATCATCTACGTTAGATTTTTTTTTTTTTTTTTTTACTTGACTTGTTATTGTCCATTGTTAAAGAAGTTTCTTATTTTTTTCTGACAATGAAAAACTTTTCTTTGTGTAGTATTTGTGAATGGCAAATTTTGTAAGGATCCAGCAGCTGTCACAGCCGATGATTTTTCCTTCCCCGGACTTAATATTCCTGCAATCACTACAAATAAAGTCGGATTCAATGTCACCCTTGTGAACGTCGATCTATTACCAGGTTTGAACACTCTAGGCATATCTTTGGCCCGTCTTGACTTTGCACCATACGGCTTGGATCCTCCGCACATTCATCCTCGTGCCTCTGAGATTCTAGTAGTTGCAGAGGGTACTCTCTTAGTTGGATTTGTCACATCCAACCCAAACAAACTTTTCACCAAAGTTTTAAACAAGGGAGATGTCTTTGCATTCCCAATTGGCCTCATTCACTTTCAGTTTAACATAGGGCAGACCAACGCTGTTGCTTTTGCCGGTCTCAATAGCCAAAATCCTGGGGTAATTACCATTGCAAACGCGGTCTTCGGATCTAATCCTCCCATCAATCCTGATGTTCTCATTAAAGCCTTCCAAGTTGACAAGAATGTAGTTGATTATCTTCAGAAACAATTCTAGTTAAACCACATTTGGAAAAGTATATGTAATAGAATGATTAACTTCTAGATAGTTCAAATAATGTCTTCCTTGTTTCTCGTCTTGTAATTCCATAGAAATATTTGTTATAGAATAAAATGGTTTTTTACGATTTTTTTGATGTGTCATGGTGTCATAACAAACACTAAGCAGCCAAGATCCTTATCGTTTAACTGGTACCTCCCTGTGAAAAAGGTAATTTGTGCATCACTTTTTAATCTTGATTTCACCTTGCATACACAAGGTTTTAAAATTTCAAGAACCTAACAATTAAATATAATGTGATCAAAATTGTTTTAAAAGTAGACAGAAGTTTGATTTTCATTTTTACAAATTGTATGAGTATAGAGGTTCTACTACTACTACTACTACACAATGTATTCATACCAAGGGAACATGGTAAAAATTATATATACGTTCTTATTAATTAGGGCAAATCGCACCCTCACGTTTTTGGGAACTGTTGCAAATGGTTCTAGTGACAGTTTACTTCATGAAACGATTATCACAGGTATGGCAGTCAATGATAAGTGTGAAAACATAGCTGCTTGTGGAAATGTTTTGGTCTGACATGTGGAATGCTCTTCTAAACTGTCTGTTATTGGGTCTGAAATGTAAATACAATAATAGGGTGTTTCAAATTTTGCATATTTGGTTGGAGAATTTATCTCAGATATTGTACGCTGACTCTACCTTAATGAATAAAATTTCTAATTTTTCTTTCTTAAAAGGTCAGTTGAACATGCACAAACGGAATTTGAATGGGTATAATCTACTATGTAATGCAACCTAAGTGCCCTATATGCACCATATTCAATCCATAATATAACACTACACAACTTGGACAAAGATTAGCTCCAAACTAATTTAGAGGAATTTATTCCAAACCACTATGACCCAAATTATAAGGTTATTCATCAATTCATGTGTATTATCTGAACATGTCACAAAACTAATAAAAAAAGCTATGTGACTAAAGTTACACATACATATTTTCTTTAATCACTATATAGTAGGTTGAAGGAAGATATTTTCAAACCCGTTTTAAATTAAAATTTTCTATACAACTTTTCTTAGAATTGTTGATACTTGTGGTAAAATATTACATCTTATTAAATTTTGTAATTGTGAAAATCTCTCTCTCTCTCTCTCTCTCTCTCTCTCTCTCAGCTTCCAAATTTTATGAAAAGTCATGACTAAAACTATTGTTAGGATATATGTGGTTCAAGTTGTTTTGAACATATGTCATTATTTTATGTAATTGGCTTATCCATTGACAAAATGCACTTTGCTTGTAATTGAGTGGATTTAGGATGTGTTTAACGCTTCAAGAAATTGTGTTTCAAGATCAAGTATTGAAGTCATCAAGTCTGTCCAAGAAACAAGCTGAAAAGTGTAAGTTCATTAAAGCTCAACACCTAACTCGACAGCAGCATCTATCGAGCTTTAAGAAGTTGTTCAGCCCCGAGGCTCGACAGCTGCTCGACAACACCTCGACACCTCTAGCTGTCGAGATTTAAGAAAACAGATTCTAAGTTCTGTTTTGATTCCAATCTGTACATATGTCTTTAGGACTTTTTTTCCTTTAACCCTAGACATATAAAAGGATTATTTTAAGGGTTGTTAAGAGATACACAAGTTGCACAAGTATTGACAAATCCTTCTTCAAGCAATTTGTAACCTGAGACAAAGTTCATGCCCTAGTTCATCTCTTGTGAAGAAGTTGCTGTGTAATGTGTACCGTAGGGTTTTGTAATCAAGCATCTTCTTTATCTTTATCTTATGGATGAATTGAAGAACTTTGTAGCCAACAACTCTCTATCTGGTTGGTGATTGAAGTCGCATACTGGGATTCACTCAATTGGTTAGTCACGTACTGGGAGCCGTGCATCAAAAAGAGAAACTGTCACTACAGAACAAGTTCAATTGGGTATTGGGGTAAGGGTTCAACTGTAGGTTGGTAAGGTACTTGGATTCCTTTACTTGTAACCGCTTATTGTGATAATGGTTGAGTTTCGGGAGTGGTGACCTTAAATCACCCGATGGGGTTTTTCCCGTGTAGGTTTTCTCTATTTGTAAACAAATCACCGTGTCATTTATTTTCCGCTGCCTGCTTTAGTTTATTGGTGATTTGTTTGTGCTACCACGCTATTTGTATGTTAATTTGATCAATTAATAACTTAGCTAATTAATCAACTTAATTCATCACTAGGGGTTAACGCATTTGTGGCCTTTCAAGTGGTATCAAAGCAGGCACACTCTAATTAGGGTTTAATTCTTGTATGTGATCTAGTGACCCTTGTTTGTCATGGATAGAGGTCAGTCTCTTATTATACCTCTACTGTTTGATGGTACTAACTATGCATACTAGAAAGTACGCATGAGAGCTTTCTTGTAATCACTAGATGAGAAGGTGTGGCAAGCTGTGGAGATAGGCTGGACCAAACCTACAAAAGCACCGGCCGGTTAGGATGATGCCAAGATTAAGGCGGCCAATTTCAACAGCAAAGCATTGAATGCCCTATTTAGTGCAGTCACTAATGAGGAGTTCAAGAAGATTTCCTCCACTAAAACTGCTAAGGAAGCATGGACCATTCTCCAGACAACCTGTGAGGGAACAAAGGCTGTCAAGGATTCGAAGCTACAGAGGCTCATTACAAGCTTCGAAGAAATTAAGATGGAGGAGGATGAGTCATTCGATGAGTTCTATGCCAAGCTCAAAGATATAGTGAATTCAGCTTTCAAACTTGGGGAAACCATTCCCGAACCTAAGATCGTAAGAAAAGTGCTCAGATCTCTGCCCAAGAGATTCCATGCCAAGACCACGGCAATAGAGGAATCAAAGGATATTGACAAGATTCCTTTGACTGAGTTGGTTGGCAATCTGCAAACCTACGAGCTAGGGTTGACAAGAATCAGCAAGTCAAGTAAATGCAAGAGCATGACACTGAAGACCAAAAGCAGTGAGACAGATGAGTCTTTAGACGATGAAGACTCTAAGATGCAGTCTTACGTTACCAGGCAATTCAAGAAATTCATGAAAAACACCAATGGAAAAGGCTTCAACAAGGACCGTTGGCAATCCAATTCATCTCAGTTCAAGAGCCCAGATAAAGGGAAGAAGAATACTAAGGATGGCAGTCAGTACATTGTTCCCACTGGACCTAAGTGCTTCACGTGTCAAGGCTTTGGTCACATGAAATAAGAGTGTCCCACATATCTCAAGAGCATTGGGAAGAGCAAGGCACTTGCTGCTACCTTGAGCGACACTGAGCCCGAAGATGATTTCGACAATAATGATGACGGAATTTTGAATGCCTTCACTGCCACTGTTAATCCTACTGAAGGGATTACTGAAGATGTAGATGAGGAAAAAGAATTGGTGGATGCTAAGTTTGAAACAATGGATGAACAAGATGATATTTATACTGCCTATGAGAAACTGTATAAGCTCTCTAAAAAGCATGAGAAACTCTATAAGTTGGCCACCAAGAAACTCAATGATGTGGAACTTGACTGTGAGGAGCTTTTCACCAAGTTTGATGAAGCAAATCAAACTATTGGGGCACTGAGATTCGAGAACAATTCCTTGGCTGAGAAGACAAAGAAGCTTGAAGCAGAACTATTTCAAGTTAGAGCTTAATTGGAGAGGACACCAAGTGCGAAGCTGGATGAGATGCTCAGCATTCAGAAATCTGCTTATGATCGAACAGGACTGGGGTATGTATTCTCTTCCTCTAATACTCCTTCTACTAATACTATTGTTTTTGTTCCTCTTGATAATAACATTAAAATTGAGAAAAATAATGTTAAAACTGAATTAGCTAGTGAGAACGTAGACATGGGTAAGTCCATCTTAGGAGCACCCCCTAAGCTTGAGAAGAAGGAAATTAAAAACCCTAGGTCTAAGAAAGCTAACTCTCAAAAGCCTAAATAGAAGAAGCAGCATCTCTGTCATTATTGTGGTATTGCTAGTCATACTCGACTAAATTGCTATAAGTGGTTAGCCACTCAACAGAGCAATGACATGATAACATCTGGGAACTAAAACCAGCTTCAAACCTTTCTTGCTCCTCTTGGAGATCTTCTCAAAGCTCTCATGTTCCTTTCAAACTTGAACAGTTTCAATCCTTCCCCCTCATCACCGGTTCAAGGGTTTACAAAAAGGAAAGGTTCTTCCAAGGTGTGGAAGGAAAAGAGTTCCAAGTGATTTATTCACGTTTTCTTTATTCCCTTCTTATTTTTGTTTTTGCATTACTTGTGTGTGTTGCTTTACTGTTTTGAGTTAGTCTAGTTTTATGCATTGTTTTGCTTTGCTTAACTTGTTTTTGTTTGTTTGCTTTCAGTTTTATGTTTTATTTTTGCTTTTTAGATGAAAAAAAAATAATAAAAAAATTTTGAAAAATTGAAAAATACAAAAACAGTGTGTGTTTGTGTTCATTGGTTTTTGTGAACCTTAAAATGGCCATTGAAACAAAGTTTTCTAAAATTTTGTATCTCTTGTAGCTTAGATGAGCATCCTTATGCACAACTAAGCAAATAAGCTTTATGGCTCTTTGTTTGTGATGTGTAAGCTTAAGTAATCACTTGTTCTTAACACTCGTATCACTTTTTTTGACGGGTAGGACTAGAAAATCCTAAGAGAAATGTATAAATAACCATCTCACCACTATTACCCACTAATCATGAAATGACATCGGTATGCTTCGGCATAGCAAAAGTGCAATGTCAATGACATCTGTATGCTTCGACATAGAAAAGTGCAATGTCAAAAGGCTTAACATAATTGGGTATTTCTTTTCTCTCTCTTATATGCCCATGCATAGTTTGCTTAATAAAAGAAAATATGCAAAGAAATAAAAGCAAAAAGAACAAAATACTTTAAAATATGATTGCAAGCGTGTTTTCTAGGAGATGTGGGAGTTATAGGATGTACCTCAAAGGTGATAGTCCCCATCAAATAGTTATGATTGTGTGTGAATCAAAGTAATTTTCTCATATCTTAAATCGTCATAATTTTGAGACACTTATGCAATATTGTGATGTTTTTCACACACAACACGCAATATTCTTTGCAACTCTTGATACATGTGCAGGAACAATGTGATTTGGCCATCACAAGGTTTACATGCGTTAATGTATACCCACTAAACTGTCTTGACTTATTTTTTAAATATAAAATTGTTTAGACTTGTTTAGTATGTGTGTGTGTTTTGGGATCCATGTGCTTAAAATTGTCGTTGAGAGATGATTTTGAGAACTTAATATGTTGATTGGATCATTGGTTGAGTTTCATATGTGATTGCATTTATATCTTTGTTTTACTATTCTCGAAAAACTGCTTTTTAAAGTTAGCTCGACACCTCCTCGATACCTGGCTGTCTGTCGAGTTTCTGAGCTTTTTCTTATCGCAATCTCGACAGCTTCTTGTCACCTCGTGGATCGATCAAGGAAGTTTCTGTACCCTCGATAGCTTCTCGACAACTGGTGGATCGATTGAGATTCTTTTTGTGTCAAATCCTTGATCCTCGACACCTCCTCGATAGCTGTATCTGTCGAAGTTATTTTCTTGACACCTACCTCCACAGATGGCTTAACACCTCTTGATACCTGCATCTGTCGAGAATTACTGAAGCTGTATATATTTGTTCAATGCGATCCATTTCTCATTTCTCTCTATCTCTCCCTTGATACCTCTGTGTTTTCTCTTCCAAAAACTCTCTCACTCACTCCAAACCTCTTCCCAAAGGTTTCTTCAAGCTTCCTTCAAGTTTTCCTCTCTTGGTAAGCTTTCAATCTCTCATTCCTCATGCATTTCATGTTTTGAAACCTAGGTTTTGGAGTTTATGAAAAATTTTGGGGTTTTTCAAAATTGATGAGTTTTTTTTTGCAATTTTGGGATGGGTTTTGTAGATTTAATCTTAAAAACTCCATGCATTGCATCACATTAGCATTATATCAATATATTCATGCATTTAGATGTGTGCAAATTTGTTATTTGCTGATAGGTTTGAATTGGACTGAGCCCATGATGTTTTTCATGTTGCATGTCACTTGTTCATGCATTCCCATGCATATGTTCTTTCTTTTCAATATACTTGTTATATATTGAATTGCTTTGGACTTTTCTGAGTGTTTCTTTCTTTCTCCCTCTCTTTCTTTTTGCGTTAGTAGTGTCTATGGCACCAAAACATAAGTTCATTCCGTCCCAGAACCCTCTTCGTTCTAAGGACTCGTCGTCTTCTGATTCTACTCCTTCTTCTGTTCGGTTCTGTGATGAGAAAGCCCAACAGGACTTCTCGAAGAACTTTTCTAAATAAGGTGTTCATTCAGAACGCCATGTTATTCTAGCAGACTTTGCTGACACGGACCTACCCGATGTCATTCACAGTCGGGGTTAGGAGTCACTGTGTGATGTTCTAGTCACTTGTCCTTGATACAAGAGTTTTACTCCAACATGCATGGAATTGATTCTTCAGTACCTCTCTTCCACACTTACGTTCGAGGTACGCGCATTGTAGTCACACCAGAGTTAGTTTCCAATGTGCTTCACATTCTGAGGGTTGCACATCCTGACTACCTTAGTTGTGAGCGTCTATGGACTGTGTCCAAAGACGAGATGATGTCTGCTTTTTGTGAGCGCCCTTCTGATTGGGGTGAGCGTCAGTTCACACCATGTAGGCCTTTTGCTAAAGGTCCTTGTTTCTTGAACATGGTGATGGCTTTTGTTCTGCACCCACTCTCTCACTATAACTCCATCACAGAGACTCGTGCTCGGTTTTTGTTGTCTCTTCTTGAGCATCTTACTATAGAATTTCCTTCACACATTATCTTCTCTATCATAGATATCTATAGGGATACGGCTACCCGTGATAAGCTCATCTTTCCTTCTGCTATCACGAGGATTCTACACCACTTCTCCATCCCTTTTCCTTTGTCTAACCCCTTCCATGTCATGGCTGCCATAGACGCCGCTACTATAAAACGTAGTAAGGCGCAGTTTAGGTCGTGACAGACGGATTCAGCAGCTCCTTCCTCCTGTCCAGCTCCATCTAGATCTGCATGAGCCGCATTTGCTCCTTCCTCTTCCTCGAGCGATGTGTCACTAAAAGACATCATGGCGCAGCTTCAGTGCATGGATGCTTGCCTCGATACACTTTCTATGGAGTTGTATCAGGTGAATGTTTGTGTTGATCGCATTGCTCGGCGATAGGCGACCATGGGCGGTTTTGCTTTTGAGGCTTCTCCTCCACCTCCTTATGTAGCTTCTGAGACTGAGGATGATGATGGTGATGACGATGATGCTTCGAATGATGATGATAGAGATGCTAGCTCTACTGATGGGATGTCTACTTAACACTCTACCCTTTGTCACTCGTGACAAAAAGGGGGAGTAGTTTTGGGTTATGAGAGTAGTCATTCTTAGGGGGAGTGCTTGTATAGGACATCTTTTATAGGGGGAGTGTTGTTGTTTTTGAGAGATGTAGTGAGGACTATATGCATCTTTTCTTTTCTTTCTTATTAGAGATACATTGTTCTTGGACCTTAGGTTTTATGACCATTGTTTACATACATTGTGTTTATCGTTGATATATATCTATAATGATGTATGTTTCTTTCACCTACCTTTTCATG
The DNA here is from genome assembly GCA_032878915.1 of Castanopsis chinensis. Classification (NCBI taxonomy): domain Eukaryota; kingdom Viridiplantae; phylum Streptophyta; class Magnoliopsida; order Fagales; family Fagaceae; genus Castanopsis; species Castanopsis chinensis. The sequence continues at coordinate 15,631,996 of JAVQMG010000125.1, read as the reverse complement.
TGTTGTTTCTTTTCTGTCTTTATACACATGCTTCTTATATTTGTATGCAATCTATTATTTCTGCTTCACACAAAGATGCCTTGATGTGTTTTGTTTAAAGTGTTTCAGAAATACAGGTTGTCAAAGTCTACTTGCCATAAACTCTCTTCTTGCAAACTTTTTCAAGAGTTTGTGTTAGGATAGATTTTATTGTATTCAACAAGTGAATATGAGATTGAGTGATTTATGACTTCTCTCATATATTCATTTGTTTGTTGTGGTTTTGTCACAAATTGCCAAAGAGGGAGATTGTTAGGACATATGTGGTTCAAGTTTTTTTGATTATATGTCATTATTTTATGTAATTGGCTTATCTATTGACAAAATGCACTTTACTTCTAATTAGGTAGATTTAGGATGTGTTTAACGCTTCAAGAAACTGTATTTCAAGATCAAGTGTTGAAGTTATCAAGTCTGTCCAAGAAACAAGCTGAAAAATGCAAGTTCATTAAAGCTCGACTCCTGGCTTGACAGCTACATCTATCGAGCTTTAAGAAGTTGTTTAGCCCCGAGGCTCGACAGTTGCTCGATAGCACCTTGACACCTCTAGCTGTCGAGATTTAAGAAAAACAGATTCTAAGTTCTGTTTTGATTCCAATCCGTACATGTGTCTTTGGGACTTCTTTTCCTCTAACCCTAGACATATAAAAGGATTATTTTAAGGGCTGTCAAGAGATACACTAGTTGTACAAGCATTGAGAAATCATTCTTCAAGCAATTTGTGACCTAAGACAAAGTTCATGCCTTAGTTCATCTCTTGTGAAGAAGTTGCTGTGTAATGTGCACCGTAGGGTTTTGTAACCAAGCATCTTATTGATCTTCATCATGTGGATGAATTGAAGAACTTTGCAGCCAACAACTCTCTCTCTAGTTGGTGATTGAAGTCGCGTACTGAGATCTGCACAATTGGTTAGTAAATTATTGGGAGCCGTGCATCAAAAGGAGAAACTGTCACTACAAAACAAGCCCAATTGGGTATTGAGATAAGGGTTCAACTGTAGGTTGGTAAGGTACTAGGATTCCTTTATTTGTAACCGCTTGTTGTGATAATAGTGGAGTTTCGGGAGTGGTGACCTTAAATCACCCAGTGGGGTTTTTGCAGTGTAGATTTTCCCCATTTGTAAACAAATAACCGTGTCATTTATTTTTCGCTGCCTACTTTAGTTTATTGGTGATTTGTTTGTGCTACCACGTTATTTGCATGTTAATTTGATTAATTAATAACTTGGCTAATTAATCAACTTAATTCATCATTAGGGGTCAACGCATTTATGGCCTTTCAACTATCCCATTCTCTTTCTTTATTTCAAAAACTATAAAGCCCTAAATTTTCCAATCTCCTATATAAAAATGACAAAAATTCCCTATCTAGACTTACCTCATTATGCTTGCATAGGTTTTTCTCGCCCCGAAGAGCTGATGGGAACGGGAATAGGTTTTTCTCACCTCAACTTATCTTGACCTCCCCACCCCCTTAATATATATATATATATATATATATAGTATGTATATATATATGTTATAATTTTTTTTATACATATCTTATTTATAATTTTTTTTTGTTTTATGCATATTCAATTACTATTCTCAAAATACTTGTTTTTTTTTTTCTCTCTCTCTATTTTAACACTCTTGCGACCACCTGTTGTAACGCCCCATCCAGTCAGTCAGAAACAAAAATGTGGAGAGCAGATTTTTTTAAGTTCCCACATGCCCTGCCTAACACCCTTCCCCACCACTCATTTTCACTCATCTCTTTATCCCTTTGGCCAGCTCACTCACTTCCCTTTTTTTACTTCTTTATTTTTTTTTCATTTTCTCTCATACACTCCTCCCCACTCTTACATCCTCTCTCATTGGTACTTCCATAGCACCACCACCACCATTTCCACCATCATTTTCCTGCAAGATCACCGAAAAATTCTTGAGAACATATAGGCACCTTCACATATTTTCTTTGAGGTAAAAATTTCTAATATTTTTGGTGGGTTTTACACATTTGCTTGAGGTTATTTTTTATCTAAGCTTTAATAATGATACCCATTTGATTTATGAGCATTGGAAGTGATATTTATGTGTTTTCATGTATGGGTTTTGTATTGGTGGAATTATTTGATGAGTGGGTATATAATTTGTGCTAATGATGACTACTTAAGGTTTATGTATGGTGGAAAATTTAGGGGTTTTAAGTTATAACATGTGATGGTTAGTAAATTTAATTTTTCCATTGCCATTGAGTTTATTTGGAGTTAGTTGAAGTTCTAAATTTCTTGTCTTGGAGGATATTTTGATTTTACTTTCATAAGTCTCTTAATGATGTAGTGTAAATTTTATAGAAGCTAGTCATAATGTTAGAGATGATATTAAATGTGTTAACTTTATAAATTGGAGTTGATTCCTTGTGAATCAATTTGTTGAGAAACTTTGGAAGTGGAATATATTATTATTGATAAGGTTAAATTCTAGGCTTACCTAATTAAGTGCTTATTTGACAATTCCTAAATTGTAGCTAGATACAATTTCAAGTTTTATGCTTATTGTGATAGATTTACTCGATATTGTTTAGGTTCTAGCTAATCTCCTTGGAGCTTGGAGAATTAGGATTTTGTAGTTGCGAGGTAAGTAGCTTTTTAATGGGATTTTTGAAAGATAACTATTGGGACATATATGAATGATGTTAGGAACATATGTCATTTAGAATTGACTAATCATTTGACAAAACGCACTTTACTTGTTATTGGGTAGATCTAAAATGTGTTTAATACTTCAAGGAATAAGAATTCAAGTCCAAGTATTGAAGCCATGTAAATTTGTCCAAGGAACAATTGAAGAAGTTCTGGATTTTAGAACTCAACAGCTAGCTTGACAGATAGCATCTATCGAGGTTTAAAAGGCTGCTTTAGCCCTATGCACGACAATTGCTCGATAGATACCCTATCTATCTAGATTTATGAAAATCAATTTTTCAAATCTGATTTCACTCCAATCCATGTGTACATTTTTAGGCTTTCTTTCTCATAACTGTAAACATATAAGGATTATTTTAAGGGCCGTCAAAGGTTGCGCGAGTGTAGAGCAAAGTTTTGCTCTTGCAAATTGTGGCCAGAGACAAAATTTGCCTTAGTTCAACTTTTTCTTGAAGAAGCTACTACATTTGAACATCGTTGGGCTTTGTGACGAAGAAGTTTCATGATCTTCATCATGTTGATGAATTGAAGAATTTTGCAGCCAACATCTTTCTCAAGTTGGTGAGTAAACCGCATACGTGGATCCGTGCATCGATTAGTTAGTAACGTACTGGGAGCCGTGCATTGAAAAGGAGAAATTGTCACTACAGAACAAGTCTAATTAGGCATTGGGGTAAGGGTTCAACTGTAAGTTGGTATAAAGTACTAGGATTCCTTTACTTGTAACCTCTTGTTGTGATAATAGTGAATTCTCGAGAGTGATGACCTTAAATTCACCCGGTGGAATTTTGTCTCGGTGGTTTTTCCTATTCATAAACAAATCACAGTATCAACCTTTTGTTTCGCTGCATATTAACTTAGTTGGTGATTTGTTTGTGCTATCACGCGTTTTTGTATGTTAATTGCATTAATTAATTAACTTGGCTAATTAATCGATAAATTTATCATAAGGGGTCAATACATTCTTGGCCTATCAATAACCATGTTGCATAAATATTGTTTTTGGGTTAGACATGCTTTTGAAAACTATATAAGGAAACTATATTTTCCTAAAAGCTATTGTGTCATAACCTTAATATATATATATATATATATATATATATATGATTATATACGAAAATGCATCATATTTGGTATTAAATTTAGGGAAATGCACAAATTGTTGATATTGAGAAATGAGCATCTTTTATTTAATCTTTAATAAGGAAATCTTCGAATTTATGGTATATTAAAAAATTTAAAGATGTTTATCTTGTCTTGTTATGTGGGAAATTGATAGAAAATCTTTTGTCAAGAATAAAGTTGAAAACCTTACAAAATTTGTGGAAGTTAGATTATTTAAGGTTTTTTCTAAAATTACCTAGATATAAACTATGTGTTTGAAAGGAAATGTATAGCAATGAGCTTTATATGGTTTTAACCCTATGCCATGTGTGATTTCCCAGTGATCACCCGATTTGGTTTCCGTAGTCTTTGTGACAACGAAATTAGATCTAGGTCAGTGCCCTTTTACTCTTGATGACGCGTTCTTCCCTGCTGCCCATGGGGGGGGGGGGCAGGGAGAGGTTCCTTGATTATGTGTGGATGAGGGTGCTGCCCATGGGGCCAAAAGACCACATGCAAAAGAGCTCCAATTTGACGCGCTCTCCCCGCTGCCCATAGGAGGAGAGAAAAACCTTGAGGGTCTGGGTGAGGTTGCTGTCGATGGGGCCAAGAGTCTGCATACCAAAGAGGACAATATCATGCCAGTTGTGAATGGGTAGATCCCCTGACCTGTCTATGTGGTAGTGTGGTATATTTGTGATTAATTACCGTATGTTAGATATTGTGGCTTTGGAAAGTATATTGTTGATGCTCACAAATAATAGTATATAGTTTCAAGGTATTTACTTTGAGAAAATGTGTGTTTCATTATTTAATCATTCTTGTCATATCATATTATTATTGTTGGGTTCTAAGACTTTAAGTTTAAATGTATTAGAACTTCATTTTGTAATGTTGGCAAATCCTGATCAAAACGTTTAGTCTTGTTTGTAAACTTGCTCAAAGTATGTTTATGTGTAAAGTTGGAATCGAGTTTACTGCAAGATTTACTGTATAAATCTGTCTGGCTTGATTGATTGAAAATTAGACTCGATCAATGAAAGCTTATGCAGATTTTTTTTTTGTAGAATATTTCCAACTATGTTTATGTAGGGTTTTATGTTTTGCCCTATAAAAGGGAAAACCCTAGTCACATTTTAGAGGTTGTTGCAGTTGTTGTTTATGCTGTGTATGTGAATCTCTTGTGAGATCTAGAAGTGTTTGACTTCACATATACTTAGGGTTACCAAGAATCAAGATTATATCAAGAGTTTGATGATCATTCAGTTGCTACATTAAGAGCTTAAAGATACATAAGCACGAGTGCGTGGACTCGGAGCTATCACATGGTCATGGTAGTAAGTTTCCTACTCGAGGTAGCAATAGGATGTTAGTGGTTTAAGTCGCTATTGTGTAAATTTCAATTTTTTCATAGTGGATTTGTTTTACCTTGAGAATAGCTAGGTTAAATCCTCCCTAGGTTTTTTACCAGTTTGGTTTTCTTGGGTTATCATATTGTTGTGTTCTTTATTTTTTGCACTTTACAATGATATGATATATTTGTGTTAACCTATATCTGGATCATTTATCTAAGTTAATCACTTGGTTAAATAACTAGGTTAATCTGGTTGTGTTTAAGGGGTCTAAAACCGTTCAATTATTATTGAAAATGAAACTTGTATTTCCCCCACTCCCATTAATTATGCTACTTACTAGGCTCTATCTCATCCCATTATTTTATAAACTTTTTAGAGTAGGCAACAATCTTTTGATACAGCTTTTTGGTGGCTAACAGTAGTTAGACTAACTACTAATGGAGACTGAACTTTTGTAGTGGAGATATTAGATGATGTACATCTTAAAATAGAGCTCTAACTTACTTTGGGAGTATATTTAATGGAATTATTATGATAATTCTTGATGTTGGTAGTTGATATGATTTATTTGGATTGTATTGTCGAAAAGGAAAAATCTACAAGTACTTTTGAGATGTTTTTCTCATGCTTTGGACCCTTTTAGGGTTCAAGGCATGACAGTTATGGTATCAGACCTTAGATTATGATTCCATAGACTTTGAAAATCAGAATTGATTTTGATCTAAGTTAGATCATTAGGGGTTTGATGAATTCTTTATTTTGTACCTTTGTTTCAACTTCCACCTGCTATTCATTTTTCCTTATCTATCTTTTCTATGCTAACCTTCTATGTTGCCTTGTGATTTACTTGCTTGTTGCTTAGGTATAGGTATAAGTACTGTGGTACACTATGCCTCCTAAAAAGAAAGCACATAAAGTAAGGCATGTGGATGAGGTTACAGCTCTAAAGCATGGCCATGGGCAACGCCAAGAGCGTGAGAGACCTGTCAGCCCTAATGGTGGTAAGATTGATGACGTGGCAGACAAGATTTATGCTAGGATTACTAGAGTAGTCTAGGGTGGTGAACGTAGGAAGGAGGGTTGCTCTTTCAGGGAGTTCCATAAGCAAAACCCTTCAAATTTTAATGGGGAGCCGATCCTACGGCAGCAGAGAATTGGCTGTTAAAGATGGAAAAATTACTGAGAGCCCTTGAATGCACTGATGCTTAGAAGGTGGTGTATGCCACTTTTGCTCTTCTGGGTTCTGCTGAGGGATGGTGGACAGGCACTAAGCGTTTGTTGAGGATAGAGTTGGGAAGGGACATCCTTAGGAGAACTTTAAGGAAGTTTTTAATGGAACATACTTCCCCGATGTAGTGAGGGATAGTAAGGCAAGAGAATTTTCTGATTTGGTTCAAGGGGCTTTGACAGTGAAAGAGTATGCTGCTAAGTTTGTTGTGCTCTCTTGTTTTGCTCCATACTTGATTTCAGATGAGTCCAAGAAAGTGAAAAAGTTTCAAGAAGGCCTTAATAGTAGGATTTGCCCTCTCATTATAGCCTCTGGAGTGGATTCTTTTACTGAGGCTGTGAAGCGGGCAATGAGTCTTGAAGAAGACTTTAAGTACAACCCCAGTTCCAAGGAGACTAAAAAAAAGCAAGGGCCCTCTAATTCTCTACATAGTAAGGGTCAAGGGCATAAGAAAGGATTCTTTAAAAACTCTAGTAATAGAGGACAATCTTTTAGGCATAGCAAGAGTGCCTATCCTCAGTCTGGTGATAAGAAGTCCTTCTCTCGTTGTGGTAAACTTCATGATGGATAAAATTGTGATGGGGTCAAGATTTGCTTTCCTTGTAAACAATCCGGACATTTTGATGGAAAAATACATGTTTGTATCACATACAAAACATACGTAATGGAAAATTAACGATTCTACTTCATTCGTAATTAATAACATGTACTATGTAAATTTCAGAATTCAAGAACAAGAAAGCGTACCTTGGTGCGGTGAAATTTAAAACAAGAATCAGAAGTACTCGGGAATACTTTTAATCTTCACTTCAATTCCACTTTACGCCCCCAAAAAGTGTAGTCTCTCAATCAGTTTCCAAAGGAGAATGATAGATTGTCTCACTCTCACATACACACCATTTCAAAATGATTTCTCACATTTTCATAGATAAAAATTCCGAATGTTTCTCTCCTTATAACTGATTATCTAATTGGGCTAGCTTTTTGGGTCTTTCTAATTGGGCTTTAGTATGTGGCTTGTAGTGGGACCAAAAGGAACCAATATAAAACACTTGCTCTAATGGGCCTTGGGCTTTTCTATCAACTTTTGACAAGTCCAAAGTTACAATTAACTATATTTAATATCACTATATAAATATAGTTGCACTCTAGACTTTATTTATAAATTATATCCCGAGACTTTATTATACATGCAACCCCTTCATAAAATATTCATAGTAATACAAAGTCATAAATGTAGACTGTCACTTTGAAGATTACTACATCTTAATTCTTGAGTACCCGGTTTAACCCTTTAAATTTATTCATCATATATTTATGAAATCTAATTTCATAAATATATACTTAGTAACTTCTTGCCAAAGTAGTTTGGTCTAACTCTCTGAATAACCAAACCCATTAACCTTATCTCAAGGGAATATTTATATCTTCGTTAAGAGACTATGAATTCCATCTTGAGAATATATGTTCCATCAACATTAAATATGGCTGCCCAACATATTGAGGTTTTGACCATTACTTTATATCTCACTCTTGATATATCAAAGTAACTTATACTTCATGATCAGGTCCATTATTCTCTCATAATTAAGAGTTTATGTAAATAGAAGTCATGAGATTTATTATTCATTTGACAGTTGTTAGGAAAATAATAAATCTCACAATAGTCCAGTTCAATATGTCTTAAGTCTTAAACATATCAACATACCAATTAGAAGTCTCCACTTCCATGATTAAGACAAATCATCTTAGTTGATATGCTATAGTCTTCCAGATGAAATGTCCAATTTCATCACCGACTACGAACTATAATTCTAAATTTACAAAGAACTTGTGATTTATATCTTCTATGACTATTCACATAAATCACATACTATGCATCTCATGGACTATATGATAATTTCTCATATTCATGTTGCCATTATTTTAGATAATAATAAAGCAACTTTATTAATTACAACATTAAGTCATACATAATGTCATGCATAATAAAGTACATAGTATCATAGATAGCATTATACAATAGGATTTGAGGGCACTAATCCTAACACACTTTGCTAGAGATGGCTCAAGTTCTAAGGGCTTGGGTTCCTCTTCCTCATCTCAAGTTGCAAAGGGTAATGATAATGGGAAGAAGGTGCAAGGTAAAGTGTATGCCTTGACTACTCAAGATGCTCAAGCCACGGATACAGTGGTGACAGGTATACTTCCTTTGTTCTCCGCACATGCTAGAGTTCTTTTTTGTTCCTGGTTCTACTCATTCTTTTGTTTCTTGTGCATATGCTAAAAATCATGACAAGAGACCTGAATTACTTGTTTTTGAGTTATTGGTTTCCACCCCTGTTTGTGATACTTTAATGACTAATCTTGTGCTTAAGTCTTTTATTATTTGTATTGAATGTAGAGAGTTAGATATAGTGCTGTTAGATATGCATGATTTTGATGTCATTTTGGGTATGGATTGGTTGGCTTCTTACCATCCTAGTGTGCATTGTTTTGAGAAAGAGGTGGTGTTAGGCCTCTAGGTGAATCAGAATTTTTATTTAAGGCTTCATGTTTGCCTTTTATTTAAGGCTTCATTTTTACAAGCAAATCGCTTGCTTAGAAAGGGATGCCAAGGATTCCTTGCTAGTTTAATGAATTTACAAAGTAAAGAATTGGAAATAGGAGACATTCCCATTATGAAGGAATTTTCAGATGTTTTTCCTGATGATCTTCCTAGGTTACCCCCGGATCGTGAGATTGATTTCTCTATTGATCTCCTTCCAGGTACTGCATATTTCTAAGGCACTATATAGAATGGAATCCATAGAGTTGAAAGAACTTAAGGAGCAATTGGTAGAATTGCTAGACAAGAGGTTTATTCACCTAAGTGCCTTGCCTTGGGGAGCTCCTGTTTTATTTGTCAAGAAAAAGGATGGGTCTATAAGGTTATGTATTGATTACCGTGAGCTTAATAGAGTCACCATTAAGATTAAATATCCTTTGCCTCGTATTGATGACTTATTTGATCAATTGCAAGGAGGACAAGTCTTTTCTAAGATTGATCTTCATTCTGGTTACCACTAATTGAAGATTTAGGGTGAGGATATACCAAAGACGGCCTTTCGGACTAAATATGGTCATTATGAATTTTTGGTGATGCTGTTTGGATTAACTAATGCCCCTGCTGCTTTTATGGATTTGATGAATAGGGTATTTTATGAGTACTTGGATCGATTTGTCATTATGTTCATTGATGATATTTTGATTTATTCTAAGAGTCAAGAAGAGCATGAAGGTCACTTGAGAATTGTTTTATAGATTCTAAGGGAAAGGAAGTTGTATGCTAAACTAAAGAAGTGTGAATTTTGGTTGAATCAAGTAGTATTCTTGGGCCATGTGATATCTAAGGACGGAATTATAGTGGATCCTAATAAGATAGAAGCTGTGGTTATTTCGGATAGGCCTACAAATGTGAGCGAGGTTAAAAGTTTCTGGGCCTTGTTGATTACTATAGAAGATTTGTAGAGGAATTTTCCCGCATTGCAACTCCTTTGACAAAATTAACTTGGAAGAATGTTAAATTCGAGAGGAAGCAAGAGTTTGAGAAAAGTTTCCAAGAGCTAAAGCGAGGATTGGTCATAGCTCCAGTGTTAACTATCCCTTCAGGTACCGGTGGTTTTTTCATTTATAGTGATGCTTCTCATAAGGGACTTGGCTGTGTGTTGATGCAAAATGGGAAGGTTGTGGCATATGCCTCTCATCAGTTGAAAAATTATGAGAAAAATTACCCTACTCATAACTTGGAGTTGGCTGTAGTTGTTTTTGCTTTGAAAATTTGGAGACATTTTTGTATCTGGAAAGATGAGAGATTTTCACTAATCATAAAATTTTAAAGTATTTCTTACCAAAAAGAGTTAAATATGAGGCAATAAAGATGGTTGGAACTGGTTAAGGATTATGATTGCTTTATTAACTATCATCTTGGTAAGCCTAATGTTGCAGCTGATGCTCTTTGTAGAAAGCCTTCAAGTTCTTCAACTACTTTGCTAAAGGAAATTATTCGAGATCTTGAAAGGATGGAGATTGAGGTTGTTATGGGCCATTCTGAGGCCTACCTGGCTAGTTTGAGTGTTCAACTAACTTTGGTAGAAAGAATTATATTGTCAAAGGTCGATGGCCTACACTTAAAGAAAATCATGGATGAGGTACGTAGTGGAAAGAAATATGAATTTTCTATCTCTGAGGATGGTGCTTTTAGATTAGGGAGTAGACTTTGTGTGCCCAATGATCCATTGGTTAAAAAGGAGATTTTAGAGGAGGCTCACTATTCCCCATATACAATACATCCGGTTAGTACAAAGATGTACCATGATCTTCATGAAAACTTTTAGTGGAATAATATGAAAAGGGAGATTGCTCACTTTGTAAAGCAATGTTTGACTTGTCAGCAAGTTAAGGTGTTAGACCAACGACTTTCAGGTTTGTTACAACCGCTTCCTATTCCTTAATGGAAGTGGGAGAAAATCACTATAGGCTTTGTTTTAGGATTGCCGAGATCTACTAAGGGTCATGATGCTATTTGGGTGGTTGTTGATAGAATGACAAAATTAGCTCATTTTCTTCCTATTCGGATGAACTACTCCCTTGATCAATTAGCTCAACTCTATGTTGATGAGATTGTGAGACTTCATGGAGTACCTGCTTCTATTGTTTCAGATAGAAATCCAAGGTTTACTTCTCATATTTGGGGTGGTGTGCAAAAGGCCTTGGGTATTAGATTGGATTTTAGCACAACTTTCCACCCTCAAATAGATGGACAGTCTGAAAGGACTATTCAAACTCTATAAGATATGTTGAGAGCATGTGTTTTGGATTTTAAAGGGAGTTGGGCCAGTTACTTACCTTTGATGGAGTTTGCTTGCAATAATAGTTACCATTCAAGTATTAAAGCAACACCTTATGAGGCTTTGTATAGGAGAAAGTGTAGATCCCCAATTTGTTGGGATGAAGTTGGAGAACAAAAAATCTTGGGCTCAGAGATTATTCAGAGAACTTGTGAAAGGTAAATATGATTCGTGATCAACTACAAGCAGCCCAAAGTAGACAAAAGAGCTATTATGATATTAAAAGGAAAGCATTAGAACTTGAAATTGGAGATAAAATTTTCCTACAGGTTGCACCTATGGAAGGAGTTATGAGATTTCGTAAAAAGGGTAAGTTAAGCCCTAGGTTTGTAAGGCCTTTAGAGGTCTTGGAGAGAGTGGGCGAAGTTGCATATAGAATTGCCTTACCATTGGCCTTGTCAGGAATTCATAATGTTTTCCATAAGTCTATGTTAAGAAAATACATTCCTGACCCTTCACATGTTTTGAGCTATAAGCCTCTTCAGATTAGAGATGACTTGTCCTATGAAGAAGTTCTAGTAGAGATTTTGGACCATAAGGAGCAAGTGTTACGCAATAGAACAATATCTTGGGTAAAGGTGCTTTGGAAGAATCATTCAGTGAAAGAGGCATCTTGGGAGCGTGAAGATGATATGTTGTCAAGATACCCAAGCCTTTTTCAGGATCAAGTTACGTAAAATTTCGAGGACAAAATTTTTATAAGAGGGGAAGAATGTAATATCCCAGTCAGTCAAAAAAAAAAAGAAAAAGTAGAGAGCAGATTTTAAGTTCCCACATGCCCCACCTAACAGCCTTCCCCACCACTCATTTTCACTCATCTCTTTATCCCTTTGGCCAGCTCACTCACTTCCCTACTTTTCTTTTCCTTTTTTTCCATTTTCTCTCATACACTCCACTCTACTCTTATATCCTCTCTCATAGGTACTTCCATGCCACCACCACCACCACCACCACCATTTCCACCATCATTTTCTAGCAAGATCACCAAAAAATTCTTGAGAACCTATAAGCACCTTCACATCTTTTCTTTGAGGTAAAAGTTTTCAATATTTTTGGTGGGTTTACACTTTTGCTTGAGGCTATTTTTTATCTAAGCTTTAATAATGATACCCATTTGATTTATGAGCATTGGAAGTGATATTTATGTGCTTTTATGTATGGGTTTTGTATTGGTGGAATTATTTGATGAGTGGGTATACAATCTGTGCTAATGATGACTACTTAAGGTTTATGTATGGTGGAAAATTTAAGGGTTTTAAGTTATAGCATGTGATGTTTGGTAAATTTAATTTTTCCATTGCCATTGGGTTTATTTGGAGTTAGTTGAAGTTCTAAATTTCTTGTCTTAGAGGATATTTTGATTTTGCTTTCATGGGTCTCTTAATGATGTAGTGTAAAATTTTATGCAAGCTAGTCATAATGTTGAAGATTATATTAAATGGGTTAACTTTATAAATTGGAGTTGATGCCTTGTGAATCAATTTGTTGAGAAACTTTGGAAGTGGAATATATTATTATAGATGAGGTAAAATACTAGGCTTACCTAATTAAGTACTTACTTGGCAATTCCTAAATTGTAACTAGATACAATTTCAAGCTCTATGCCTATTGTAATAGGTTTACTTGATATTGTTTAGATTCTAGCTAATCTCCTTAGAGCTTGGAGAATTAGGATTTTGCAGTTGCGAGGTAAGTAGCTTTTTAATGGGATTTTTGAAAAATAAACATGTTGCATAAATGTTGTTTTTGGATTAGTCATTCTTTTGGAAACTACATATGGAAACTATATTTTCCTAAAAACTATTGTGTCGTAACCTTAATATATATATATATATATATATGATTATATATGAAAATGCATCATATTTGGTATTGCATTCAAGAAAATGCATTAATTATTGATATGGAGAAATAAGAATCTTTTCTTTAATCTTTGATAAGGAAATCTTGGATTTTATGGTATATTAGAAAATTTAAAGATGCTTATCTTGTCTTGTTATGTGGGAAATTGATAGAAAATCTTTTGACAAGAATGAAGTTGAAAACTTTACAAACGTTGTGGAAGTTAAATTATTTAAGGTTTTTTTGAAATTACCTAGATATAAACTATGTATTTGAAAGGAAATGTATAGCTATAAGCTTTATGTGGTTTTAACCCTATGCCATGTGTGATTTCCCGGTGATCACCCGATTTGGTTTTCGTAGTCTTTGTGACAACGGAATCAGATTCAGGTCAGTCCCCTTTCACTTTGGATGACGCGTTCTTCCCTACTGCCCATGGGGGGAAGAGGTTCCTTGATTGTGTGTGGGTGAAACTATTGCCCATGGGGCCAAAAGACCACATGCAAAAGACGTCCTATTTGACGCACTCTCCCTGCTGCCCATAGGAGGAGAGAAAAACCTTGAGGGCATGGATGAAGTTGTTGTCTATTAGGCTAAGAGTCTGCGTACTTGAAAGGACAATATCATGCCAGTTGTGAATAGGTAGATCCCCTGACTAGTCTATGTGGTAGTGTCGTATATTTGTGATAAATTACTGTATGTTAGATATTGTGGCTTCGGAAATTAAATTGTTGGTGCTCACAAATTATAGTATATAGTTTTAAGTTATTTACTTTGAGAAACTGTGTGTTTCATTATTTAATCATTCTTGTCATATAATATTATTATTATTGAAAATGAAACTTGCATTTCCCTACTCCCATTAATTATGCTACTTACTAGGCCCTGTCTTATCCCATTATTTTATAAACTTTTCAGAGTAGGCAACAATCTTTTGAGACAACTTTTGATGGCTAACAGTAGTTAGACTAACTACCGATGGAGGCTGAACTTTTGTAATGGAGATATTAGATGATGTACGGCTTAGAATAAGCTTGACTCATGTTTTGTACATTATAGTGGTTATGACCTTATTCCCACTGATGGGACAAGCTGTTGATATGTAATTATTTATTCAGACCTCTATTCTTTTGTGGCCAGTGGCCCTTGTAATTGTTGCATAGAGTTCTAACTTACTTTAGGAGTATATTTAATAGAATTATTATGATAATTTTTTTATCTTGGTACTTGATATGATTTATTGGGATTGTATTTTCAAAAAGGAAAAATCTACAGGTACTTTTGAGATGTTTTTCTCATGCTTTAGACCCCTTTAAGGCTCGAGGCGGGACACCTGCCATCTCCTTCTTTCATCTCTAGGTTATTAGGGATAACAATGTATCTCCAATCCACTCTAAGCCCAACTTACCTCGCTCCTGTGCTACCTAGGTTTTTCCCACTTTGAAGAGGGAATAGGGAACCCTTAATCTAGCACTTGTCCTATTGCAATCTCTACTCACATTATAAGAAATAAAATATTCTAATGCTTTCCTTGGAAATCTCATTTTCTTAATGAAGATTTTTATTTATTTGATAACTATCAAAATACTGATTTGTGCTTTTATTTCCCTACTGGCATTGTGTTTCCCACCCCCTCATTCATTTGTCTGACTACTCATTAAAAAACTTTCTCATCTATATATATATCTGAAAGCCAAGACATAGCATTTAATGTTGCTATACTCCTGTTAAGCCACCTTATCAGCCACATCATACTCTTTTTCTTTTTCTTTTTAAATCATTTTTCTCTCTCTAATTTTTTATTTTTTATATAAAATAATTAAATACAAATCATGGATGTAAAGTTTTAGACCCCTGCAAAACTATATTGTTTACCCTAATTTATTAATCAAGTGAATACTTAGGTTTATTATTCAGATCTAAGTTAAAACAATAACAATCATATCATATAAAGCAGAGGAAAATAAAGAACACAATGATATGATGACTTAGGAAAAACAAACTAGTAAAAAACTTGGGGAGGATTTAACCTAGTTATGCTCAAGGTAAAACAGATCCACTATGAAAAAATTGAAGTTTGTACAATAGAACTCAGACTACTAACATTCTATTGCTACCTCGAGTAGAAAACTTACTACCATGACCATGTGATAGCTCTGAGTCCACAGACTACTTCTTTCTCTGATCCACAGCATCCACAAGTACACCCACTTGTGTTTCTCTTTAAGCTCTTGAAACAACAACTGAAACGATCACCAAGCTCTCAACATCAATCTTGATCTTGATAATCCTTAGTGTATATGAAGGTAAGCACATCTAGATCTCACAAGACATTCAAACACACAGTATATCAAAAAGACACTAGAGAGCTTTTGGGTACAAAATCCTAAATCTTCAAAAGAGGCACACTTTTCTCTCTCTAAATGCCTTTTAAAAACGTGCTTAGGGCTTGACAGGCCACAAACGCGTTGACCCCTTGTGATAATTTAGATCAATTAAATTAGCCCAATTATTAATTAATCAAATTAACAGATAATATCACGTGGCAGCACAAACAAATCACCAAACTAAGATATGCAGCGGAAAATAAATAACACGGTGATTTGTTCACGAATGGGGAAAACCCTAAGGCAAAAACCCCACCGGGTGATTTAAGGTCACCACTCCCGAAACTCCACTATTATCACAACAAGCAGTTACAAGTAAGGAATCCCAGTACCTCACCAACCTACAGTTGAACTCTTACCCCAATACCCAATTGGACTTGTTCTGTAGTGACAATTTCTCCAGTTTAATGCACGGCTCCCAGTACGTGACTAACCAATGTGATGCGCGGATCCCAGTACGCGTCTTACTCCTTTGCACGAATCCAAGTACGTGACTCACTCACCAACTTGAGGAAGAAAGAATGTTGGCTGCAAAGTTCTTCAAATCATCAGAGATGAACTAGGGCACGAACTTTGTCTCACAGATCACAATTTGCATGAACAGAGAAGAAGCAACTTGTATCTTGTGATTTCTGCTTTTTTGCTCTCTTTGACGGCCCTTAAAATAATCCTTTTATATGTCTAGGGTTAGGAGAAAAGAAGTCCCAAAGACACATTCACGGATTGGACTTGAAACAGACCTGGAAATCTGCTTTCTTTAATTCTCGACAGATAGAGGTGTCAAGAGGTGTCGAGGCAGCTGTCGAGGCTCGGGCTAAACAGCTTCTTTAAATCTCGATAGATGTATCTGTCGAGGTATCTATCGAGCTTTAAAATCTTGCACTTCCTTGCTTGTATCTTGGACAGACTTTAACGGCTTCAACACTTAATCTTGAACCACTGTTTCTTGAAGTGTTTAACACATCCTAGATCTACCCAATTACAAGTAAAGTGCGTTTTGTCTAAGGATAAGCCAATTACATAAAATAGCGACATATGTTCACAAGCTTGAACAACTACATATGTCCTAACAATCTCCCCCTTTGGCAATCCGTGACAAAACCACAACATACAAATGAAGATATGAGAGAAGTCATAAATCACTCAACTCATATTCACTTGTTACATACAATAAAATATATCCTAACACAAACTCTTGAAAAACTTTGCAAGAAGAGAGTTTATGGCAAGAAGACTTTGACAACCTGTATTTCTGAAACACTTGTAAACAAAACACATCAAGGCATCTTTGTGTGAAACAGAAATAATAGATTGCATACAAGTAAAGAAACATGTGTATAAAGACAGAAAAGAAACAACACATGTAGAGGTAGGTGAAAAAGAAAACATACATCATCATATAGAGAAAGAGAATAAGTACAATGTATGTAAGTACATGATCAATGTATCTCTAAAAGATAAGAAAAGAAAAAAATACATAGATCACCTCACTACATCCCTCAAACCACACTCCCCCTAACAAAAATGTCCTATGCTAACACTCCCCCTAAGTATGACTACTCTCATACAAAACTACTCCCCCTTTTTGTCACGAGTGACAAAGGGTAGAGTGTCAAGTAGACATCTCATCCGATGAGCTAGCATCTCCATCATCATCATCGTCGGAAGCATCATCATCATCGCCATCATCATCAGCCTCGGTCTCAGTCGACACATGAGGTGGCGGAGGAGAAGCCTCTGATGCAAAGCCGCCCATGGTCGCCTGTCGCCTGGCGATGCGACCAACACGGACATTCACCTGATACAACTCTGTGGAGAGTGTATCGAGGCGAGCATCCATGCGCTGTAACTGCGCCATGATGTCTCCTAACGTGACGTCGCTAGAGGAGGAAGAAGTAGACGCACGAGCTGATCTGGAGGTGGTCGGACGAGTGGAAGGAGTGGCAGCATCCGGCTGTCGCGATCGGAACTGTGCCTCGCTACGTTTTACGGTAGCGGCGTCTATGGCAGACATGACATGGTAGTGATCGGACGAGGGGAAGGGAATGGAAAAATGACTCATGATCCTCGTGATAGCGGAAGGGAAAATGAGCTTATCACAGGTGGCCGTATCTCTATAGACATCTATGATAGAAAAGATGAAGTGAGAAGGAAAGTCTATAGAGAGATCCTCAAGGAGGGACAACAAGAACCGAGCACGAGGCTCTGTGATCGAGTTGTAGTGAGAGAGTGGGTGCAAAACAAAAGTCATCACCATGTTGAGGAAACGAGGACCTTTAGCAAAAGGTCGACATGGTGTGTACATGTGATCTCCCCAAGAGGTAGGACGTTCACAGAACGCCGAGATCATCTCGTCTTTGGACACAGTCCAGAGACGCTCACAGCTAGGGTAATCGGGATGATCCACCCTAGGGACATGAAGAACCTCAGAGACTAGCTCTGGGGTGACACAGAAGCGCGTACCTCTAACGCAAGAATAGAAAGAAGGTACTGAAGAATCTATCCCGTGGATGTTGGAGTAAAACTCCTGAATCAACACGAGAGGAGATGTGACCGGGACGTCACACAGTGACTCCCAACCCCGAGTGTGAATGACATCGGGTAGGTCGGTGTCGGCAAAGTCTGCCAGGACGACGTGGCGTTCCGAATGAACATCGCGTTTAGAAAAGTTCTCCGAGAAGTCCTTATGGGCTTTCTCATCACGGAACCGGACAGAGATAGGGGTAGAGTCAGAAGAAGACTGTCCCTTAGAACGCAAAGGGTTCTGGGACGGAATGGACTTACGTTTAGGAGCCATAGACGCTACTAACGCAACCATAGAAGAGGGGGAAAGAAGAAACAAACAGAAAAGTCCCAAACAAATCAATATTGGCAGAATGAAATATTGAAATGAAAAGAACGTATGCATGAAAATGCATGAGCATGTGACATGCAACTCAAAAACATCATGGGCTCAGCCCAATCCAAACCTAACAGCACACAATAGATTTGCACACATCTAAATGCATGAAAATACAATTAGAATGCTAATGTGATGCAATGCATGTGGTTTTGAAGATTAAAACTAGAAAACCAACCCAAAAATTTCATGAAAACTCCAACAATTTTGAAAACTCCCAAAAATTTTTCAAAAACACAAACCTAGGGTTTTAAACAATGAAATGCATGAAAAAGAGGGATAATGTGCTTACCAAGAGATGAAGAACACGAAGAATCACTTGAGAAAGCCTTGAGAGAGGTTTGGAGGGAGAGGGAAGTGTTTTGGAAGAGAGAAAAGAGAGTTTCGAGCGAGAGAGATCGAGAGAGTGAACTGAAAAATCGCGAACATCCAATATATAGAGCATCAGTAATTCTCGACAGCTGAAGGTGTCGAGAGCTGTCGAGGTAGCTGTCGAGGGAAGCTATCGAGAAAAGCACGTGGACAGATGCAGCTATCGAGGTCAGCTATCGAGGGAGAAGAAACAAGCAAGTGGGAACCTCGATCGATCCAAAAGCTATCGAGGAGCTATCGAGCAAACAGAAAGTTTCTCGATCGATCCAGCTGCTATCGAGGTATTTGTCGAGACTGCGATAAGAAAGAGTCTAAGGATCTCGACAGATAGCTATGTGTCGAGAGGTATCGAGGAGGTGTCGAGATGCCTTTCAAAGCAATTTTTCAAAAGAGGAAAAACACAGACATGAAAGCAATCATGCATGCAGTTCAACCAAAGATACAACCAACACATTAAGCTCTCAAACTCATCTCTCAACAAGAAATATGATGCACATGTATCTCAAAACACTCACACACACACTAAACAAGTCTAACCAATTTTATGTTTCAAAAACAAGTTATGACAGTTTAGTGATCATACATTAACGCATGTAAACCTTGTGATGGCCAAATCACATTGTACCTGCACATGTATCAAGAATAGCAAAGAGTATTGCGTGTTGTGTGTGAAAACATCGCAAGATTGCATAAGTGACTCAATGTCATGATGATTTGAGATATGAGAAAATCACTTTAACTCACACACAATCATAACTGTTTGATGTGGACTATCACCTTTGAGGTACATCCTATAACTCCCATATCTCCTAAAAAACACGCTTGCAACCATATTTTAAAGCATTTTTAATCTTTTTGCTTTTTATTTCTTTGCATATTTTTTTTTAACAAGCATATCATGCATGGGCATACAAGAGAAAGAAAAGAAATACCCAATGATGTTAAGCTTTTGACACTGCACTTTTGCTATGCCGAAGCATACAGGTGTCTTATGACATTGCACTTTTGCTATGCCGAAGCATACGGATGTCATATTATGATTGGCGAGTAACAGTGATGAGATGGTTATTTATGCCTTTCTCTTAGGATTTTCTAGTTCAACCCGTCAAAAAGAGTGATACGAGTGTTAAGAAGAAGAGATTACTTAACCTTACTCATCACAAACAAAGAGCTACAAAGCTCACTCGCTTAGTTGTGCAAAAGAGTGCTCATCTAAGCTACAGATGATACAAAGTTTAGAAAACTCTGTTTCAATGGCCATTCCAAAAGTTCGCATGAACTAATGCACACAACACACACTGTTTTTGTATTTTTCATTTTTCAATTTTTTTTTTATTTTTATCAAAGAAGCAAAAATAAAACACAAAACTGAAAACACACAAACAAAAACATGCTAAAGAAAGCAAAACAATGCATAAAACTAGACTGACTCAAAACAGTAAAGAAACACACAAGTAATGCAACACACGAAAACAGGAGAGAGAAGAAGAAGTGACTGAAATCACTTAGATCCCTTTGGCTTCCACACCTTGGAAGATCCTTTCCTATTGGTCGACTCTTGAACCGGTAAAGAGGGAGAAGAATATGAACCGTTCAAGTTCGAAAGGAACATAAGAGCTTTTAGAATGTCTCCAAGAGGAGCGAGAGAAGACTGAAGCTGATTCTGGCTCCCAGATGCTATTTCGCCATTGCTCTATTGAGTGGCAAGCCACTTGTAGCAATTTGGTCGAGTGTGACCGGCGAAACCACAATGATAACAGAGATGCGGCTTCTTCTGTTTGGCCTTTTGAGAGTTAGCCCTCTTATATCTAGGGTTTCTAGATTCCCTTTTCTCAATTTTAGGGGGTGCTCCTAGGATGGACCTTTCCTTGTCTACGTTCTCACTAGCTAAATCAGTTTTAACATTATTCTCCTCAGTTTTAATGTTATTAGCGGGTGGAACAAAGACAGTAGTACTAGAAGTAGGAGTATTAGAGAGAGAGAAATCATACCCCAATCCAGTACGATCCGAAGAAGATCTCTGAGCATCTAGCATCTTGTCCAGCTTGGCGCTTGACGTCCTCTCCAGTTGTGCTCTGACTTGAAACAGCTCTGCTTCAAGCTTCTTGGTCCTCTCAGCCAAGAAATTGTTCTCGAACCTCAGTGCTCCAATGGTTTGATTCGCTTGATCAACCTTTGTGGACAGCTCCTCACGGTCAAGTTCCACATCACTGAGCTTCTTGGTGGCCAGCCTATAGAGCTTCTCGTGTTTCTCAGAAAGCTTGTATAGCTTCTCATAGGCGGTATGGATATCATCTTGATCATCCATAATCTCAATCTTGGACTCCACCAATTCCTTCTCTTCATCCACATCTGTAACTCCATCAGTAGGATTAACAGTGGCAGTGAAGGCACTCAAGATTCCGTCGTCCTCATTCTCAGAATCGTCCTCGGGCTCTGTGTCGCTTAAGGTAACAGCAAGTGCTTTGCTCTTCCCTATGCTCTTTAAGTACGTAGGACACTCTTGTTTCATGTGTCCAAAGCCTTGACACCCAAAGCACTTTGGTCCTGTGGGAACAGTGTACTGACCGCCATCCATGACATCCTTCTTCATTTTCTCCGGATTCCTGAATTGTGAAGAACTGGACTGTCTACGGTCTTTGTTGAAACCCTTTCCATTGGCATTCTTCATGAACTTCTTGAATTGCCTTGTGATGTAGGATTTCATCTTGGAATCTTCATCATCTGACGAGTCATCCGTATCACTGCTTTTGGCCTTCAGTGCCAAACTCTTGCCCTTGCTCGACTTGCCTAACCTAGTCAGCCCTAACTCATAGGTTTGCAAGTTTCCAACCAGCTCAGTCAAAGGAATTCTGTCAATATCCTTCGACTCTTCGATCGCCGTGATCTTAGCATGGAATCTTTCTGGCAGCGATCTGAGCACCTTCCTTACTATCTTGGGTTCTGGGATGGTCTCCCCAAGATTGAAGGCTGAGTTCACTATGTCCTTCAGCTTGGCATAGAACTCATCGAACGACTCATCCTCCTCCATCTTTATTTCTTCAAAGCGTGTGGTGAGCCTTTGCAGCTTTGAATCTTTGACAGCCTTGGTGCCCTCATAGGTTGTCTGGAGGATGGTCCATGCTTCCTTGGCAGTTTCAGTTGAGGAAATTTTCTTGAACTCCTCATTGGTGACTGCACTGAATAGGGCATTCAATGCTCTGCTGTTGAAGTTTTCCGCTTTGATCTTAGCTTCATCCCAGTCAGCCGGTGCTTCTGTAGGCTTGGTTCAGCCTATCTCCACAGCTTGCCACACTTTCTCATCTAAAGACTGCAAGAAAGCTCTCATGCGTACTTTCCAGTATGCATAGTTAGTGCCATCAAATAAAGGAGGTATAATAAGAGATTGTCCTCTATCCATGACAGCAGGGGTCAATGGATCACACACAATAGATTAAACCCTAATCAGAGTGTGCTTGCTCTGATACCACTTGACAGGCCACAAACGCGTTGACCCCTTGTGATAATTTAGATCAATTAAATTAGCCCAGTTATTAATTAATCAAATTAACAGATAATATCACGTGGCAGCACAAACAAATCACCAAACTAAGATATGCAGCGGAAAATAAATAACACGGTGATTTGTTCACGAATGGGGAAAACCCTAAGGCAAAAACCCCACCGGGTGATTTAAGGTCACCACTCCCGAAACTCCACTATTATCACAACAAGCAGTTACAAGTAAGGAATCCCAGTACCTCACCAACCTACAGTTGAACTCTTACCCCAATACCCAATTGGACTTGTTCTGTAGTGACAATTTCTCCAGTTTAATGCACGGCTCCCAGTACGTGACTAACCAATGTGATGCGCGGATCCCAGTACGCGTCTTACTCCTTTGCACGAATCCAAGTACGTGACTCACTCACCAACTTGAGGAAGAAAGAATGTTGGCTGCAAAGTTCTTCAAATCATCAGAAATGAACTAGGGCACGAACTTTGTCTCACAGATCACAATTTGCATGAACAGAGAAGAAGCAACTTGTATCTTGTGATTTCTGCTTTTTTGCTCTCTTTGACGGCCCTTAAAATAATCCTTTTATATGTCTAGGGTTAGGAGAAAAGAAGTCCCAAAGACACATTCACGGATTGGACTTGAAACAGACCTAGAAATCTGCTTTCTTTAATTCTCGACAGATAGAGGTGTCGAGAGGTGTCGAGACAGCTGTCGAGGCTCGGGCTAAACAGCTTCTTTAAATCTCGATAGATGTATCTGTCGAGGTATCTATCGAGCTTTAAAATCTTGCACTTCCTTGCTTGTATCTTGGACAGACTTTGACGGCTTCAACACTTAATCTTGAACCACTGTTTCTTGAAGTGTTTAACACATCCTAGATCTACCCAATTACAAGTAAAGTGCGTTTTGTCTAAGGATAAGCCAATTACATAAAATAGCGACATATGTTCACAAGCTTGAACAACTACATATGTCCTAACAGGGCTTCCTTTATATATTAGAAGAAGTAGATCTAAAACCCTAATCCTTAATGGGCTTGAACTGCTGTTTGGACCTTAATTAAAATTTTGCAGATACGACTCTTGATCGATCAAGCCTATCTCTCGATTGATCGAACCAGGCAAATTCTGAATTATTCTTTCTACAACTTGCTTGTTCTTGAATCTTGACTTATATCGCCTTGAGAAGTGTCTAATAATACATATAGAGTCTAAGAAGCTTGTGTTCACGATTTGCCGATTGTTCTAAACTTTTAGAACCTAACAATCTCCCCATTTGGAAATTCGTGACAAAACTTACATACAAAATAAAATTCTCAAACACAAGAACAACCCAATACAATAAAAATGCCCAAATACATTTCAACCAAACTCCTATCTATCAGTTGCAAAAGTAAACAGCAACTTCGGATGAATTAACCTGTAAATTCCTGAAACACTAAACAAACCATAAATGCATGTGTGGAAAATACAA
Source organism: Castanopsis chinensis (assembly GCA_032878915.1). NCBI lineage: Eukaryota > Viridiplantae > Streptophyta > Magnoliopsida > Fagales > Fagaceae > Castanopsis > Castanopsis chinensis. The sequence continues at coordinate 15,608,222 of JAVQMG010000125.1, read as the reverse complement.
GTAAATCAAGAATATGAAACACAAAATAAAAACAAAAATAAACTAACTCTCCCCCTAAGTTAGATACATCAAAAACTTTTATTGTGTTCCCCCTTTCAAAAAAAATTTCATCTCCCCCTAAACAAAACATTTTAAAAACCTTTTACAAATTTCATCTATTTTTCCCCCTTTTTGTCACGTATTGACAAAGACAACCCAATCAAAGAGTGAACAGAAAACATACAAAGGATAAGAGGAAATAGAGAATCAAGGAAATAACTCCCCCTAAAAACAACATAGGTTTTAAAAACAACTTTCTCCCCTATAAAAATAGGAAAAACAAAACCAGTTTTAGGAGAAACAGTTTTGGGGAAAATTTAGGAGGTGGGGAAAGTAAAGACACACAAACCAAAGTTAAAAACTAAGTTGGGGATACACATGAAAAAAAATATTCTCTCTTTTAATAAATACAAACTTGACACTATGTGACCCATAAATATATCGTGTTAGAATTCAAATCAAGTAGAGAAGATGTTTGCACATTCTTATCCATTATATCAAAAAAAAATATTCCCAATTTTCAACATTTCACACATCAAAAAAAATAGCATATACTAAAATGTACAAAGGACTCAAAAATTAATCAATCAATTTTTAAATCAAGTTGAGTACCTAATTTAGCTAAGTGTATACATGGCATGTGTGAAAACAATGAGAGATATGACTGCAAAACTGTAAAATGGATATAAAAAATAATGCAATGCATGGGAATCCTAAACACAAATGATGCATGAAAAAATATTTGGTCAAAAACTTAAAAACTGATTAAAAGTCATGCATCATTTGTGTTTAATAATCCCTTGACTTTCATGCATCATTTGTATCACCTTGAGCAATGTCTAATAATACATATAGACTCTAAGAAGCTTGTGTTCACAATTTGCCAATTGTTCTAAACTTTTAGAGCCTAACAATGAACAAACATTATTATTCATTAGATACAAATATTTGACTATTTAGCTACCTAAATTGATTTCAACTTTTCATTTTTTTTCTTTTTAATTTCAAGTCATTTTTAAAATTGAATGATTCATTATCTTTTTAGTGGATGAAATTAAAAGTGTCCCTTCATTTATCTGCCATTATAGTGTTTTCTCTTCCAAAATTTTATTTTTTCACAACCTTATCTCTCTCTCACTCATACATTGATTATTTATTTAAGTTTTATAATGTTATATATACCAATACACATTTTAGATACAATCACCCATCATCTATAACAAAAAATTTAGCATAATACTTATTATTTTCCATATTTTTCAATCAAGCTTTAGTTTTCACCATTTTGAGAAGACATCAAACATTAGGTCTCTTCGTTTATCTACCATTATAGTGTTTTCTCTTCCAAAATTTTGGTTTTCCACAACCTTATCTCTATCTCACTCATACATTGATTATTTATTTAAGTTTTACAATGTTATATATATCAATGCACATTCTAGATACAATCACCCATTATCTACAACAAAAAGAATTAGCATAATACCAATTATTCTCCATATTTTCCAATCAAGCTTTAGTTTTCATCATTTTGAGAAGACATCAATTATATTTATATAAAACTTCCAAAGTTAAGGTAACAATAGGAAGACCATTGAGGTAAACAAAATGCACAATAAAAAATGAACTCTTTTCTTCTTCTTCTTCTTCTTTTTTTTTTTTTTTTTTTTTTTTTTTTCTGTTTTCCTTACTTTTTAGTATTCTTGCATTTTTAGTGATTTTGTTGTTTTCCTTTCCAATATTTTCAATGATATTGACTTTTGTTATTTTTAATTGACTTAAAATTTTTTAGGCAGCTTTATTTGGCCTATTATCGTTGTACCTAATGTTGATATGACACATATTGAAAATGAACAGCTTTTGTGCTTATTTGTAAAGTGTCAAAAAGTCAAAAAAGTATTCAGTGTAGTGATTTTCTTATTGTTGCATTCCATGTGTTTGGTAAAATTTATTTTAGAAATCTTATGCGTCTTTCTCAAATCTGTTTGTGATTTTTATTTTGTTCATTCTACCACAAATAATAGGCATCTCCACCATTAAATTTTTAGCTAATCTAAGCTTTCTTGGTAAGCTTTTACTTTGTTTACTTGATCATCTTTAAAGAAAAATCCAAAAAGAGAATAAGACAATATATAATTTACTCTAGAGCATCATTATGCTATTAATGTTTTTATGTATAGATACTTAAGGAACTTGATTAATTCTTTATTAGAATTTCTATTATCCTTATGTCTAGCCTCGTAGATTAACTTTTAGGGGTTCAAGTGATATAGTCTAGCAACATTCTTTATGGTGTCCCCCGTTTGTGGTTCAAACCCCACCATCTACATATCGCTCTCTCTCTCTGTCTATCTCTCTTTCTGTCTCTCTGTCTCTGTCTCTGTCTCTATCTCTGTCTCTCTCTCTCTCTCTCTCTCTCTCTCTCTCTCTCTCTCTCTCTGTCTCTCTCTCTCTCTCTCTCTCTCTCTCTATATATATATATATATATATATATATATGAAAGCTCGGATTTATGTAAAAACACAAGAGCTGTTTAGACCCTCAATTAAAAAATTACAGCAAGATTGCTTTTACTCTAACTTATCTAAGTGTGGAACAAAAGTAAATAAGACGCAATAAACCGATAACTACTCTAGTGCATAAACATGAACAACAAACAATAGAAGTAAAACACAAGAGTAAAAGAAGAAAGATGCAAACACAAGATAACACACTGATGTGTTATCAAAGAGAAAACCGAAGAACTTGGCAGAAAACCTCTCCGCCGCTCTCCAAGTGGTAAATCGATCCACTAGACAATAAGTTGAGATACACGAATAGCAAAATACCCTCCAAACCTAATCTACCCAAAGTACCTAAGCCCTCCAAGCTCCCACTGCAACAATGCATTTTAGAACCATGTCTTGTCTAGCTTTCTAGATCTCACAATACACCCGATTGCATCCACCAAGCGTCACTGGCTTTTTTTGGTAAATCCTCAAATCTTTCCAAGCTCCAAAACACTCTCTACACTCTGAAAAGGTGTGGGTTATGTTTGGTTAAAAATCTCCTCTCAAAGTATAACAATGGGAGAGGGAAGGAGAAGAGGCTACAATGATTTCTTTCTAAGGATGAGTAGCTCTCTTTCTAAAAGATGGGTGTGTTGTATTGTAGAAAACCTATCTAGGATTTTTCTCTCTAAATGACCTCTTTTACTTTAACGGGTAATGAGGGTATATTTAGTATAAGTGAAGGGCAAGAAAGTCACACTTAAAAATCCTCCAAGCAGAAAGTTTCGTGGGTATCTCGCGGGAAAGCCTTACTCGGGAAACATTTGCGAAATCCTCCAGGCTGGCACGACTCTTCAGCTTCCAGCATGTGCTTCTCACCTGGCTATTTTGTGGGAAAGCTTCTAGCGAAACACTCGCGAAATCCACTAATTCTTCATTTTATGCTTGATTCTTCACCAACTTAGTTTTAAACCCAATGCAATAAAATCCCACAAAATACAAGAAATAAAATTAAAGCAAATACAACACTTTTTGTCATGGAATAAAGCCAACATAAAATATAGTTGTAAATCACAACTTTACAATCTCCCTCTCTTTTGTGACAAAACGCCTTATAACAGACTCTAGACTTAAACTTGAGTTTGGGAACAATAGTAAAACTCACTCACACTTAAATCTAAAAGCTATGATGAACTTGGAACATATATATTTGTAACCCGAAACACTTGCACAAAACACATTAGACTCTCAAGGTAAATCAAGTAATAAAAGTACAAGTATAATGTAACAAGTAAATTGCGATCAAGTAAACATGATATGAAACATGTGAGTAACTTGATCATACACTAAAATAGTGATATAGAAATGACTAAAATAGTCACATAGCAAAGCAAATGATCATCTGAACATGCAATCAACAAAGAACAATGGCATAAGGATGTATGCATGTCTAACACATAAACATGATGCAATGAGAGCAACAAAGCATAGATACTAAACATAACTCAAAGAATGATAAAACAACAAGAAAACAAGCATAAAGTAAATCAAAGTAAAACAAGGTTTTTCTCATAAAAGTTGTCTTCTCCCTCTTAGTATATGCATCTCTCCTATGGTTTTCTCTCCCTATGAATGTGCACGAGGTAGAATTTCTCTCCCTAAGAATGTGCATATGAGACATATAGAAATAACAATATATACCGATATATTCTCTAGTATACTCTCTCCCTTTTTGTCACGAATAGACAACTGAATCATGAGAAATGAGGGAAAGAAAAGAAGATATGAACAAGGGTAAAAGTTGATGTATGAGGGGTGCAAGATGAATGAGAAATGAAGGTCAAACAAAAGATAAAACATCTTAAAGACACAATGCTACAAAGCATAAAGTAAACATGAGATGTTAAGGAAGATGGAACAAAGTATAGATCAAGGCATGATATAGAAACAAGAACATGTTATATGTGTTTAAAAGCCTAAAAAGATTTAACTAGCATGAGTGAATGCAAAACATGTCAAGTTTTAGAGTGTGTGTAGGAAAGGTGCATCTAGTGTGCATGTGAGATGCATGACCAATGTATGAATAAGAACTCACAGGGAAAAGTGTATAAAACACACCACCAATGATTAAAACATGACAAACATAAATAATTATTGTGATTCCCAAAAATTGATACTCAATGGAGACCAAAACAGCGTGAAAATTTCATTTAAGCATTTTATCAAACACATAGAGTGCACACACTACACATGTATGTTAAACAATGTATGAACATATGAAAGTCTTGCGTAAATACATGTTATTTTTGCCACAAAGGGCCAACATCCAAAGCAAATCAATATTTAAAACAAAACTCAATAAAAATGATTGACAAAAATTAAGTTTTCCAACTCCCATTTAAGAAAATCCCAACTATGAACATACAACTCCCGAAAACATAATTTTAAGATCAAAATTAATGAAAAGAGTTAAAGATTATCTTAGAGATGTTAATGGAATGAAAAACAATTGAATTTAGTTGGGTTTTGAAGTAGAAACATTAAACTAGGGGTTTGGAAGAAGATGGGAGACATTTAAAACAAATGTCCCACAAAATGCTCTTTAAAAAGCTAATCTGGAGATTTTCATAGGTAACTTGCTAGTAATCTTCCCGTGAAAATTTTGCTAGTATTTCGTTAATATTTTGCTGGAAAGCCTTACTTGCAAAACAGTTGTGAAACAATCACAAAACTCTCTGTCCAAAGTTGAAAAACTCGAGCATTGGACCATTTAACTCGTGACTAAGCTTACACATGAAATAGGTCACGAAAACACCTAGAAAACATGTTTTTCACACAAAAACAACTTGAAAAACTTTGAAAAATATGCGTGATACAAATCACTTTCAAAAGCAAACAAAAAGAACAAAAATCATTTTGGTTTGATCTACATATAGTTGAGTACACACATATCACATTTGAACATGTACAATCACACAAATGAAATAAGCATTCATTAAACATTAGACTTGTGTGTTGTTTGTGTGTATCAAATGTGGAATAGTCTTTAGTCTAAAGTGAAGCTTCAATGATCACTTCAATCAAGTCATACACAACTAATACAAAGTCAAGTGGTCTATCTCAATTATAGAAATGAACATATATGACCTCCTACAAGAAAATGATCACAAAACTTTGAAGCTTTTCTTTTTAGCTTATTACAACTTATAACTTTTGATCATATAATAACACTACATCTCATTTTGAGATTGACGCTTGAAATTTTTGATATTTCAATTTTGTAAATAAGCCTTTGGCTTTTTAAAGCACCAAACATTCCAATACAAGTCGCTTTCTTTTTTTCTTAGTCAAATACTAGTATGTGCGATGACTTTTGCAGCTTATTATCTTTTTTCAAGATTTGACATTTGATGAGCTATAGAGAGCAAAAACATAAAAACGTGGGAATATATATAGGCATAAGTCTATGCATGTATCAAAACCATCAAGACTATTGACTAATCATTCATAACAAACTTGAAGATCGATTTACAACAATCACACATAGATGTCAAGATTTTTCCCACAAAGATAGATGTTCATATATAACAAGCTAAACTCGTAAATGCATTACGCTATTAGTATGAAGGTACTAGGCTAAACTCACATGTGAAATGCGCTCAAACATATATGATCAAACTTTTTGAATTTTTCACTTTTTATGTCGTTTTGGATTTTTACACAAAAAAAAAAAAAAAAAAACCAAAAGCATAAAAGCAAGATCAAATGCAAAAACAACAAAAACAATGCATATAAAAAGATGCAGGATGCACAAATGCATGACAATAAAGTATCTAATGCATAAAAAGTCCTACAAAGATCGAAAGAATTAGGCCAAGGACCAAAGGAGCATAAGCTCAACCATAAGAACCTTTCTTCATCCAAACAAAACAATTGTTTGAAATGGGTGTCTCATAAGAAGTGAGACGGGTAGGAAGAGTGAGAACCGGAAATGTACATAGACAAGGAGGTAAGAGCATTAACAACTTATTTCAACAACATACAATTTTTCCCCAAATTCGGTTTTGCTTTCATAGCACAACTTTCAAAAAGCTCAAGTTTCTCTTTTCTTTTAATTCTTTTAAGCGCTTGAAACTTAGAGCAATGAGATCTTAGATAACCAAAGACACCATAATGGTGACAAATAATGGGTTTAGGTTCACTAGGCTTTTTAGGGAGGGATCTAGCACTGTGGTTTTGTTCTCTCTTCAACTTGGGACATTGAGGTCTTATGTGACCAATCACACCGCAATGATAGCAAGTTGGAACAAAGTTAGACCTATCCAAAATCTTAGGTGGAGACCTAAACTGAGGCACTAGCTTAAGAGCCTTTCTCTCAACTTTTTGGTTTCTTTTGAGTGAAGAAATGTACACAGATTTGTCTTTAGAGGTAGAACTCACACTAGGCACAAAATCGGAAACCATAATATGATTGCAACAAAGAGTTTCTTCATTTTTAGCAATAGGTTCAGCAATCAAACACTTGGCATGCATAAGGGTGAGTATTGATGTTGAAGAGCAAGAGATAGAAAAGGCCTATGTTTATGTTTCTATCATGTTGTGTTTTTAGATTATGTTGTTTTGTTTTGTACCTTAGCTTTGTAGCTCACTACTTTTAGTTAATGTTATGCATTTCTTTTAGTACATCACTCTTATGCCCTTGTTGGATTTTATATCCTTGATGCAATTACCTTGTGCTGTTATATCGATTGAGTGTTGGACATGCAAATGATACTTTGCTTTGAGCTTATAAGCTTGCATATCCGGATGTTCATTCCTTGAGTGAATGATCATTATGGTCACTATTTATAGTGAATGCCCGTTTTTTGGTTAAGCCATGCTTTATTGCTGTTACTCTTTATTGCTTGATCGCATTGTCTTTACTCCAAATGCATTTCAAGTTTTCTGCTTGCAATGATCGTATTGTGTTGTCGTTTTCAGGAAATACTTGTTCGTATGGTTCAAGAGCTTTACAAATTCTAGAGTTAGGTGTAAGTGAGTTTTGTTCAACTGTTCCCAACTCACATGTTAAGTCTAGAGTTTGTTTTAGGGTTTTATCACGGAATAGCCAAAGGGAGAGATTGTAAGGATGAATTTATTCAATTGTTTTGCAGGCTTTATTCCATGCCAAATTTACTTATAATTCAGCATTTAGAAACCTTGTATTTAGGCGAGAATCATGTAAGGATAGTGTGAAGAAAAGTTTAAGAGTGTGCATTTAAGAAGAGCTTCGCGACTAGATCTTGCGACTAGCGAGTCACCAAAGTTGGCACACGTGTGAAGCATGCAAAGGGAGTTGAAGAGTCATGTCAGCTGTTGCACCACAAGACAAAACCTCTAGCTAGCCAAACAGTTAGCTCATGATTCAAACTCGCGTCTCATTCCAGTCGCGAGCTCAAGTCGCTAGAATGCCCTGTTTGGTTGTAACTGACTTTTCGCATTCCATACACACCCTACTATAAATACCCTTATACCCACAAAATGTAGAGAGTTTTTAGAGAGAATTTTGAGAGAGAAAGCCTAGAGAAAAATAAGATTGACTCATCCACAATCTTCATCCTTTGATTCTCCAAATTCCTCTACTCTCACCCTCTTCATTGTTACATCCTTGGGAGGGACATTAGCCAAATCCTTATCTCACCATACTCATATCTGTAAGGAGGCATTTTGGTACTTGGGAAGCAGTCCTAAAGGGATCAATTCATTTTGGTTGATGCAATGAGCTTATTGTGGGATCCGGTAAGCTAGAGGAAACAAGGTTCGGTGTAACACTGTTGGAGCAAGAAGCTTGGAGGGCTTAGGTGCAGTGGGTAGATCAGGCTTAGAGGGTCTTATGCTATTCATGTATCCCAACTTTAATCTCTAGTGGATTAGTGACTGCTTGGAGGGCCTTGGAGAGGTTTTTTGCCAAGGATTTCGGTTTCCTCTTCAATAACATATTGTTATGTTGTCTTTGTGCTTTCATCTCTCTTCCCTTAATCTTTACCTTCTAATTACTATTGTGGTTGTGATTAATTTCGGTTTAGATTATTTTACCAATTCTATTTTAGCTTATTTTCATTTTCCGCATATACAATGTTTGATAATAAGTTTGGGTGGGTAATTTGTAATTTGGGGGTCTAAACGCTCATAGGTATTTTACACACTATTTTAACTTTCACAAAGTAAAAAACTTGGGAAGGAGTTAACCTAAACAATTCTCAAGGTAACATTTCACTAATAGAATGGAAGATTATACAATAGATTTAATCCTAAATCTATTGCTACCTCATGTAGTACTTATTCACAAAACCACACGTAGTTTCAAATCCACGAACACTTCTATTGTGAAACTGTTGCACACAAAAACTCCTGTTTGTGATTTTAAGAATCCACTTAAAGATTTAGATCATCAATTGTGGTTTAGATCCATCAAAACCCTAGATCCAATGACTAAGAAAGAAAGTGAGAAATCAAATCTGCATGAATTTGAATTAGTCGAGATGTGCATCTTGATCGGTCGAGATAAGTGAAACTGTTATTACACTTATCTTTTCCTACTTTCTTGAGCCTTCAATTGTGCAGAACTTCATTTGTCTTGTTTCTGAATGTTTCTTGAGTCTTCAATTGGGCTTTACATCTTTAACTGTCACATCTTCATTATTGGACTCTTGTGTTTGTAATGAACAAAATTTGGGTTTATATACTAGAGAACTACTCTAAGCTAGCCCTAAAGTAACCCATAAACTTGTTTGTTTGTTCTACAAGTACATAGACCATATAGCTTTAACAATATTTAAACCCTTTAGCATTACGTTTTTCTCCCTCGTATAATTTTTTCCATGTTACCACAGTATGAATACATAGCATTGTAGAAGCTCAATACATTTGCTATTTCAACACCCAAAAATGTTGCTTCAATCTTACATGCATAAATGTTTGACAAAGAATAGATGCAACTGAGCCCTAATTAAATTTGACCTCCCATTTGCGTAAATGAAAACAAATTCCCTGACTATTTTAAAGACAATTTAGATCTTTTTATATTTAATAGTTAGGTGCTAGTAATTTCAAGCATTGTGGATCCAAGGTGTAATTAATCAAGATTTATTTGTGCACTGATTGCTTTGCCTTTCCTTTTACACAATGACTCGCACTAAAAAAAATAAATAATAACGAACCATTTTATTTGATAATAATTATTTCAATGGAATTACATCAAGGGAAAAATTGTAAACTTTATATTCAAACTATATAGTGGTTCATCATTCCTATTACAAATATTTTTCCAAATTGTAGTTGACTTAAAATTGTTTCTGAAGATAATCAACTACATTCTTGTCTAACTGGAAGGCCTTGGCGAGAACTTCAGGATTGATGGGAGGATTAGATCCAAATACTACATTTGCAATGGTGATCAACCCAGGATTTTGACTGCTGAGACCAGCAAAGGCAACAACATTGGTCTGCCCTATGTTGAATTGGAAGTGAATGAGACCAATATGGAAGACAAAGGCATCTCCCTTGTTTAGAACTTTGGTGAAGAGTTTATTTGGGTTGGATGTGACAAATCCAACCAAGAGAGTACCCTCCATGACTACTAAAAGCTCAGTGCTGCGAGGGTGAGTGTGAGGAGGATTCAGGCCATATGGGCAAAGTCGAGACGAGCCAAAGATATGCCTAAAGTGTTGAGACCAGGTAATTTATCGACGTTCACAAGATTGACACTTGATCCAAGGTTACTTGCAGCTGTGTTTCCAGGAATATTAAGTCTGGGAAAGAAAAATCATTGGCTGTGACAGTTGTTGGGTCATGTAACAAAGGACAAAGGACAATAGCATGTCTTGTATGGAAACAAATCTAGTGTAGATGATATAACATAGGTGATGATAATAATTTCATTATTGTGTTGAATTTCATGAAAATGATCTCGAAAGAACGTAGGTGATAATAACACTACTACGTTCTGCTAATAATGAGTGGGCATGTAGATTTGTAGTTCATAAAAAAATAAAAAATAAAAAAAAAAGAAAGAGAGAGAGCATGTACATACTAGCAGAATCAGTGTTGTTAATTGCGACACAAAAGTCTTGCAGAGGACTAGGGTCATAGGCAGAAGCAAGGGAAAATGAGAAAACCAAAATGGTCACTGTAACAAGATAAGGAACACCTTTCATCATATTTGGGGTTATGTTATCTCTATCGTATCTTATACTCTGCGTATTCTTGCTTGGGTGAGGGATGAGAACAAAGTATATGTGGATATGTCTATTTATAGAGAGGAGTAAGTGAACCTGTAGTTTCAGAAACGGAGCATATAAGACTTGGTAAATGTTCAGCCGCTCTCAATTTGAACCTCTCTTTAAACACTAAAAGTCTGTACACAATTTGAAAAGAATCAAATTGGACCACTTCAATGCCATTGTGCAATTTTCATGTTGGTTTTTCCAAGCCATAAATTAACCTTACTTTCATAGTATATTAACATTGAGATGATTGAAGGACCCACATATATATATATATATATATATATATATATACTCGAACTGTTTCAAGAAATGAGAAAGAAGCTGTTTATGAAAATACAAATTCTGACTCATTATCTTCTGTTTCTTCTAAAAAGATTTTTGATGATTGATGTGGTATGATAAAATACAACTCCAATTGTCCATGGAAATCGTCCAGAACGGGTCAAGACGAGGTAAACTGTCTCAGTATGCTCAAGACGAGGTAAACTGTCTCAGCGTGCTCAAGACGAGGTAAACTGCCTCAGCATGCTCAAGACGAGGTAAACGTCTCAGCATGCTCAAGACGAGGTAAACGTCTCAGCATGCTCAAGACGAGGTAAGCTGTCTTGGCGTGCTCAAGACGGGGTAAGCTGCCTCGAAGGCCTTAGGACGAGAAGTTATGGACGACACGTGAACACTTAGAAATTTATGAAAGTCTGAAACATCTCCTCATTGTACGAGTAACCTCCAGTGACCGTTACGCATAAAAAGGGTAACTCCTAAACGGTTGAGAAAGTTATATTCGAAAAACGAACCTCCTCAAATCAAGGGGAGGTTACAAATCCAATAACCGCTCTTAAGACACTATATAAACACTGGTTCAGACCAGAAAAAAGGTACGAAAAAAATCATTCCTAAAAAATTGGAACTTGAAAATACTTGGGAGAAAAACTGACTTTGTCATCGGAGGGTTATTGGCCGGCGACCCCGGTCACCTTTGATCACTTCTCTTTCTTTTTCAGGCTACCAAGGCAATCGTTGGCCCAATCGAACCCGAAGCATCCGGCCTACTGATTTTCTTCGCTTCATCAGTTGGCGCCGTCTGTGGGAAAATACGTAGAAAATAATTTTCGTTTTTGTTTCACTCTTTTGATCACCCTTTGTTCCTAGACAAAAGGCTGAATGGTTCGGACAAGATCAAGGGCTACTAGCCCAGGCCACCAGGGAAGTAGGGATGCTTCCAGTAATCCTTACCGCGACCGCCAGTCAATTCCTACCCCGCAACCGTCGTCCCTTCAACAAATGCAGTCCATGGCCGTGGCTATGGCGGAACTGACCCGCCAAAATCAAGAGTTGAACCAGGAGATCAACATCAGGAGGCAGCACCGTGAAGGACATGCAGAAGGACGACCCCAGGGTCAGGAAGGTAGAGGAGAAAGTGCTGAGTCTGAGGATCATACAAGGGGTACCGCTTCAAGGAGGGTGCCACATTTGGAGAAAGAGATGGACCAGATGAGAAAAGCCATGGAAGAAATGAAGGAGAATATGAGGCGGACGAACCCCGTGGAGGACTTAGTTCACCGTACGGATTCTCCATTCACGGCTTCCATCAACAGTCATCCCCTACCCCCTAAATTCAAGATGCCTTCCTTGGATTCATACGATGGAAACCGTGATCCGTGTGACCATATTGCTACCTTCAAGACAACCATGCATCTTCAGGGAGTTCTAGATGAGATTATGTGCAGAGCGTTCCCTACCACGCTGAAGGGGCCAGCGAGGGTGTGGTTTAGCAAAATACCCCCGAACTCTGTTGGATCATTCGAAGAATTAAGTAAAATGTTCGTTAATAACTTCATTGGAGGACAGCGCCACAAGCGTTCTTCTTCTAGTTTATTAACGATTGAGCAAGGGGAAAATGAGAGTTTGAGATCCTTCATTACCCGTTTCAACAGGGAGGCCTTGACAGTGGACGAGATGGACGATAAGTTGTTGTTGGCTGCTTTCCATAAAGGGGTTAATTCTGACTTGTTTATTCACAAATTGTACGAGCAGGAACCTCAGACCATGGCTGAACTCGTCCATTCAGCCCAAAATTTCATGAACGCCGAAGACGCAATAATAGCCAAGAAGAGGAAAAGGTCAGAACGCTCGGAAGCCGGGCACCGACATTCAGATCAAGTTCCTCGTCCTAAGAAAGCCCATGTAGGAGAAAAAAGGGATAGGGATGGTAGGAAGGCAAGTTCATCCTCAAGAAGTCAGTACACTTCCCTGAACACCCCGCTAGAGCAGGTTCTTATGCAAATCAAGGATGATCCGTCCTTAAAGTGGCCGGAGAAAATGAAGGGAGACCCTAACAAGCGCAACAAGAACAAGTATTGTCACTTTCACAGGGACCATGGGCATGACACGGATGAGTGTTTTGATCTAAAGCAGCAGGTGGAGAACCTCATCAGGCAGGGAAAATTGAGGAATTTCCTTGGACGAGACCACAAGGACGAGAAGTTGAAAGCCAAGGTGGAAGAGTCCTCACGACCCCCGCTAGGAGAAATAAGAGTTATTGTAGGAGGAACCTCAGCAGTGCAGTCATGTAAATTGAGGAAGACATACCTGAGGGTGGTGCAAAACGTCCAGCTGTCAGGACGATCTCCAAGGACGATGGAAGCTGACGAGCAAGCAATCACGTTCACGGACGAGGATGCTGGAAGAATTCACCAACCCCATGATGATGCAATTGTCATTACCATACTTATTGCCGACTATACGACCAGAAGGGTGTTGGTAGATAATGGAAGCTCGGCGGACATTCTTTATTACCCTGCGTTCCAACAAATGAGGCTAGGACGAGATCAGCTTCGCCCAGTGAGTTCGCCCCTGGTAGGATTCGGAGGAATGAAAGTGCAACCAGTGGGCAGTGTCACACTGCCCGTAGTGATTGGAACGTATCCGCAGCAGATAACCAGAGAGGTAAACTTCCTCGTGGTCGATTGTTCATCGTCATATAACGCTATTATTGGAAGGCCTACTTTGAATAGTTGGAAGGCGGTAACCTCCACCTACCATTTGTCCATCAAGTTTCCAACTGAGCATGGTGTAGGTCAAGTGCAAGGAGATCAGCTGGCTGCCAGGGAATGTTACCTGGCCATGTTGGCCATGGACGAGCATTTACAGACGATGGGCATAGACAATGGAAGAACTACAGCGGAGCCTGTGGAGGTGTTAGAAGAAATTCCCTTAGACGATAGTAAGGCTGGGAAGTTCACTAGAATAGGGGCGAGCATGGAAGAAGAAGTGAAGAATGCGTTGGTCCAGTTTTTGAAAAGAAGCATTGACGTCTTCGCATGGAACCATGAAGACATGCCTGGCATTGATCCAAGTGTCATTACCCATCGTCTGAACGTAAGCCCCTCGTTCAAACCCATGCGTCAGAAGAAGAGGGTATTTGCTCCTGAGCGAGACAACGCCATCAAAGAAGAAGTACAGAAGTTGATTGCGGCGGAGTTCATTAGGGAAGTGTACTACCCGGACTGGTTGGCAAATGTAGTTATGGTAAAGAAGGCCAGTGGTAAGTGGCGAATGTGTGTAGACTTTACTGACTTAAACAAAGCTTGCCGGAAGGACAGTTATCTGCTCCCACGCATCGATCAGTTGGTAGATTCGACGGCTGGTCACAGGTTGCTAAGTTTCATGGACGCCTTTTCAGGCTACAACCAAATAAAGATGGACGAGGCTGACCAAGAGAAGACTTCATTTGTCACTAGCCAAGGCTTGTTTTGCTACAAGGTAATGCCTTTCGGTCTAAAGAACGCAGGGGCAACTTATCAGAGGTTGGTGAACCAAATGTTTCGTCCTCAAATAGGCAGAAATGTAGAGGTCTATGTTGATGATATGCTGGTGAAAAGTATAGACGAGGGAAAACACTTGGACGACCTTCAAGAGACATTCGACACACTACGACGGTACAACATGAAACTTAATCCAAGTAAGTGTGCCTTTGGGGTTTCATCGGGGAAGTTCTTGGGTTTCATGGTTTCACATAGAGGCATTGAAGCAAATCCAGATAAGATCCAAGCGATACTCAACATGGAACCGCCGAAAAACATCAAAGAAGTACAGTCCCTGACTGGATGAGTTGCCGCCCTCAACAGATTTGTGTCGAAAGCTACTGATAAGTGCTTACCGTTCTTTAAAGTCCTCAGGAAAGCGTTCGAATGGACGGACGAGTGTCAAAGGGCTTTCCAAGATCTGAAGACTTACCTTACAAAGGCACCGTTGCTGAGTCCATCTGTACCAGGCGAAGAGCTGTATTTGTATTTGGCGGTATCCCCGCATGCCATAAGTTCCGCTCTGGTCAGGGAAGAAGAACGAGTGCAGAAACCAGTATACTATACTAGTCGGGCACTTAGAGGAGCGGAAGGACGGTATCCGATGATGGAAAAGTTAGCCTTTGCCTTGGTTACGGTCTCAAGGAAGCTGAGACACTACTTCCAAGCTCACATTATTATTGTCTTGACGGATCATCCCCTGAAGAAGGCGATGAGCAAGTTGGAAGCTGCAGGACGGCTAGTCCAATGGGTGGTGGAACTTAGTGAATTTGACGTCAAATATCAACCAAGAAATGCAGTCAAAGTGCAAGCGTTGGCGGACTTCATCGCGGAGTTTACTCCAATCCAAGACGAGCTGGTCAAGGACGAGAGAACAAGAAGGTGGGTTATCAACGTGGATGGATCATCTACGATGTATGCAGGAGGGATTGGAGTCATACTCCGGTCCCCAGAGGGTGATAAGTTAGAGTATGCAGCCCGCCTACAGTACCAAGCAACCAACAATGAAGCTGAATATGAAGCACTTCTCAAAGGGCTGGAATTGGCTAAGTCCTTGGGAGCGGAGTCAGTAATAGTCAGAGGCGATTCTCAGCTAGTAATCAACCAGGTGAATGGAATGTGTGATGCCAAGGAAGAACGAATGAAGAAATACCTCAGCAGAGTGAGAAGGCTCGTACAAAAGTTTTCAGAAGTGAGTTTTATTCAACTCCCGAGGGAAGAGAACATGGAAGCAGATGCGCTGGCGCGAGCAGCGTCGGCAGGTGGAGTCATGGACGAGTATGGCAAAGTCCAATACATGCCGAGCATAGACCTCCCGGAAATACAGCAAATTGGAGGAGAAGAAAATTGGATGAGTCCAATTATACTCTATCTACAAGATGGGAAGCTTCCAGAAGACAAGAACGAAGCTAGGAAACTTAGGGTTAGGGCTGCAAAGTACGTCCTTATAAATGAAGTACTTTACAAGCGAGGCTTATCTCAACCCTACCTGAGGTGCTTAGCTCCAGACGAAGCAAATTATGTTTTGAGGGAGGTTCATGAAGGAGCATGTGGAAATCACTCGGGGGCAAGGTCCCTCGTCCATAAGGTCATTCGTGCCGGCTACTATTGGCCCACGGTTCAGGCAGATGCCAAGGCTTATGTCAAGGTGTGCGACCAATGCCAGCGCTACAGCAATGTCCCTAGGCAACCGTAGGAGTATCAGACCCCGATGATGGCCCCATGGCCCTTTGCACAATGGGGACTAGATATCCTAGGTCTTTTCCCTCCGGGTACCAGACAAATGAAGTTTTTGGTTGTAGGGATTGACTATTTTACCAAGTGGGTGGAGGCTGAACCTCTTGCAAAGATCACACAGCAAAACGTTAAAAATTTTGTTTGGAAGAATATTTTGTGTAGGTTCGGAGTACCGAGGGTGCTAGTATCGGACAATGGACGACAGTTTGACAACGCACCATTCAGGGACTTCTGTGAGCATTTTGGAATCAGAAATCATTACTCCTCACCCTCCCACCCACAGGCAAACGGACAAGCAGAGGTAGCAAACCGATCCTTGCTAAAAATCATCAAGACTCGGCTAGAGGGGGCAAAGGGGATATGGCCAGATGAGTTACCAGGCGTTCTTTGGGCCTACAGAACTACTGTGAGAACCCCGACAGGAGAAACCCCCTTCAAGTTAGCTTATGGAAGTGAAGCGGTCATACCAGCGGAAGTTCATATGGCTAACCATCGAGTGATGAAGTATCAAGAGAAGGAAAATGAAGAACTACTTCGTCTTGACCTTGAGCTTATTGATAAGGTAAGGATGGATGCGGAGCAGAGGACAGCAAGGTACAAGAACCTTATGGCCAGACAGCATGATGCCATGGTGAAACCCAGGTGCTTCAGCGTAGGGGACCTCGTTCTTAAGAGAGTATCCTTGGCGACTAGGAACCCAGCTCATGGAAAATTGGGACCCAATTGGGAAGGACCATACAGGGTAATAAACTGCAAAAGGCAGGGGTCGTATTACTTAGAAGCTTTGGACGGACGAAAGCTGGAACATCCTTGGAACGTGGAGCACCTGAGAAGGTACTATCAATGAGCTTGGACGAAGTTAATCAAAAATGAAGTTTCTATCATGGACGACCCAACTACTATGTTTAATATCTACTAGTGTTCTTACTACTGCCATGGTGTGTACTAAGAATAAAGGTGCATTAGTTCTTAAACATTTGCACCGTCTACAGACAAGTTTGTTAAAGACGAGGTTGTGTATTTTAAGTACTTTCATAATGCACTAGCTTCCAGGCAGGTGCTATGTTTGTGAACAATGCTTATATAATATGGTTTGGATTTTAAGTGTATTTTATGCGTAAAATCTAAGTTCCATTGCCAAACCCACAAAGGGGGCTAACATCTAAAGACGAATGAAAAATCCTTGGACGCAGGGATATAACGTTCGCAGGCTTTCCTCAAAACAAGGATGAAGTGCAATAGCTAAAGAAACAAAAAAATTGATACAAGTCCATGGACGAGCATCTGACTAAAACGGATACTCTAGGACGACTCAAACGCTAGCGAACGTCAAAGGCCAAAGAAAGGCTTACAGACGAGGCAAACAAGCCAAAATCTATGGACGAGGAAAACAAGCCAAAATATATAGACGAGGAAACTAGGTCAGACCTATGAACAGAAAGTGATCACCAACTCGTCTATGGGAGAACCAAATGATAGAACAATATCCATAAGCAAAATATATGGACGACCCTTTAATACTTTGGATTATACAAGTTTCTATCGCAACAAAAACAAAGTACGTCCATACACAAACAAGTAATGAATAAAAATAAACATTCATTAAATTAAGATAAAAGGGTAGACGTCCATCGTCCAAAAACCCTTACAAATAAAGCCTTAAAGGCAATTGTTAATACACTCGTCTATAACACTCTAGACGAGGCTATTGTACTCAAATACATTTTAATAAAAAAAAAAAAAGAGAAAAGCGAATTACATCAGAGCATAGATTTTTTCTTAAACAGCTGGAGTATTTGCGTTGGGCTCGTCTTGGGGCGGCAGAGTACTGGCGTCGTCTTCCACGTTGATTTCCTTGGAACTGGTCTGGACGAGGGAGCTTGTGGACGCCCCACCAAGATTGAGCTTTATGGAGCTGAAGTCCACTCCTGGAAATTTCTCAACGGCGTCCATTCTAAAGTCTTCGAAGCCAGCTACATAGTTGGCGTCCATCGAATCAGTAAATTCTTTGGACGCCTTAAACCCTGCAATGGCATCTCCTTTAGCTTTCTCCAGGAGAACCTCGAACTCTTCATTCCTCTTTAAAAGGAATTCCAGACGAGCGTCCTTCTCAAGGGCCTCAGTCTCCAGCTCAATGACGCATTTCTTTGAATTCTCCGCCTCGTCCTTGGCCTTGGCTGCCGTCTCTGCCCACCTCTTGGACTCGTCCCTCCCTTTCTGGACGCTTTTCTCCAACAGCACCCTCGTCTTGTCCAGTTCAGTTGCCTGCCTGGACGCTGCAATGAACTTGGACATTGCCTGCATAGCACAAAGCTTCGTTAGAATGCACGCATAAAATTACTAGAAGACGAGACAAACATAAAAAGTTACATACCTTGAAAAGGTCATGAACGCCGGAGCGCTCAAAATCCTTCAACGACATGTTGTAGCATGCCGTTATGTCCTCGTCCGTAACAGCCTTCTCAAACTTTTCCCAAGCCAAGTTCTCGTCCTCAAGAAGATTATGAGGAACTTGGAGGGAAGTTTGAGGTGAGGTTAGAACTGTAGACGGGATGGGTGGAGAAAACTCTTTTTCAACGTCCAAAACTTGGATTGGAGGGCTAGGAGGGACGAGGCCACGTTGGTCCTTAGCTTGGACGTCTTGAGCCTTGGACGACTTGTGCTTGACTCTCTTCTCCTTGCGCCTACTTGGGAGGTTACCCAAGTCCACACCAAGAGAGAGGCTCTTCCTCTTCTCACCAGAAGCTGGACGAGGGATGGACTTTACCCCCGACCTGGTCTCCTCGTCCATAGCGTCCTTGCCCTTATTTTGTTTCATTGTAGCCATTCCTGCAAGTAAGGACGTCAGTAAAAAAAAAAAAAAAGGAGAGAAAAATAAAAGACGAGGGTAAGGACGACTTACGTCTTCTCACAGTAACTTCGGGAGCGATCGCTTCGTCCGAAGGGTCAGGACCTAGACCCCAAGTGGCAAGACGCCTAAGGGTAACCAAAAAATGGAAAGCCCTGTCGCTGTAGAGACGAGCTTTTTGGACTCGTTCCAATCGAAGCCTATCCAAGTGAGGTCGTCTGACACCTTCAAAACAAAACACAAAAAATGTTAGATGACCATTAGCAAGGACGAGTGCAATAAACATTACGAAAAATGCATACCTTCAGGACGAAGGTTCCCTATGTCTCCTGTATAGGGAGGAAATGGATCTTGGGCTATTTCACTAGGACGACCAGCCCAGCAACCAGAGACGAAGAAGAACTCCGTCTTCCAGTTTCTGTCTGACGTAACTAGCGACTTAATTAATCTACAATCTGTCCCTCTGGCTGTAAATTGATAAAAGCCAAGGGACTGGTTAATTTCGGAGGGTTTATAGCAATAGAGGAACTCGTCCACGGAAAGAGGACGGTTCCCCTCAAACACCTCCCTCCACAAAACTTGCATAGCTACTATTAGACGCCATGCATTGGGGTTAAGCTGGCAAATACCTATACCTAACCTAGTGAGCAACTCCCTAGCGAATGCATTTAGAGGCAACCTCAAACCTCCTAGGAGGTAAGCCTCATAAATACCCACGCCAAAACCGGGTTGACAACACCATTCCCCACGGACGGGAACCCTAGGGTTTAAACTATCAGGGATTTGGTATCTAGTCTTGAGAAGCTCTAATTTTCTCTCGTCAGTTTTAGAACCAACCCCTATAGCACAAGTATAAACGACCTCCTCCTCCTCGTCTCGAGCAGAAGACGAGGGAGCACTTGTGCCAGCTCTAGAACCAGACTTGACCCTCGTCCTATGCTGTTCTATAAAAACCTCGGGAGGAACCCCTGGAACACCAGACGTGTACTCGTCTGTAGTGTTCCCATCGCTACTACTATTACTACTAGAACTATCGCTAGAGCCACTAAAGCTACTAGGGTCTTGGTACTCGTCTATGGCTTTGACTGTACTATCGCTAGACGAGGAAATTACTAACTCGGACATTTTTAATGAAGCTTAAAATCTAAGGACGAGGATTGAAAAAAATACCTGGATCTAGACGAGAAGACTATGGACGTAAGAAGCTTCTAGACGAGGCTCTAAGACGAGGGAGTTCGAAGAAGAAAATTTGAGAAAATGAGGAGGGTAGCAGAGGAATTGCACTATTTATAGGCATTGACCCCAGTACACGAAACGACGCGGCCAGCCAGAAAACGACAAATGGCACGTCCCTCGAAAAACGAGTTGACATGATTGATCTCCAATTAAATCATGACACGTGGCACCTACGATAGCTGGCCTAGGGACACCTGTCCATACAACGACATTAGTAAATATAAGGCCTAGACGACCCATGGACAAGGGGGCAACTGATGTGGTATGATAAAATACAACTCCAATTGTCCATGGAAATCGTCCAGAACGGGTCAAGACGAGGTAAACTGTCTCAGTATGCTTAAGACGAGGTAAACTGTCTCAGCGTGCTCAAGACGAGGTAAACTGCCTCAGCATGCTCAAGACGAGGTAAACGTCTCAGCATGCTCAAGACGAGGTAAGCTGTCTTGGCGTGCTCAAGACGGGGTAAGCTGCCTCGAAGGCCTTAGGACGAGAAGTTATGGACGACACGTGAACACTTAGAAATTTATGAAAGTCTGAAACATCTCCTCATTGTACGAGTAACCTCCAGTGACCGTTACGCATAAAAAGGGTAACTCCTAAACGGTTGAGAAAGTTATATTCGAAAAACGAACCTCCTCAAATCAAGGGGAGGTTACAAATCCAATAACCGCTCTTAAGACAGTATATAAACACTGGTTCAGACCATAAAAAAGGTACGAAAAAAATCATTCCTAAAAAATTGGAACTTGAAAATACTTGGGAGAAAAACTGACTTTGTCATCGGAGGGTTATTAGCCGGCGACCCCGGTCACCTTTGATCACTTCTCTTTCTTTTTCAGGCTACCAAGGCAATCGTTGGCCCAATCGAACCCGAAGCATCCGGCCTACTGATTTTCTTCGCTTCATCAATGATGATTTACAAGAAATTAAAAAATTTGTTAAAGAACCCAAACCTGTGTCTTTTACCCAATTTTTTGTTTCTACTGATGATTCTTCTAGTTCACCTGGTGATAAAATTGGTTGTAGAGATTCCTGTTGTAATGATATGAAATCTGTTAATATGTTAACCAAAGACGAAGAAACTTTTGAAAGATTTAATAAAAATAAATCCAAAGAATTAACTATTAATGATCTCCAACATGAAATCAATGTTGTCAAACATGAGATAATTGAGTTGAAGAATGAATTTAGAACTATTAAAAGTGATAACAATAAACAAGAATTACTATTGTTAAAAATTGATAAAACTCTTGGTAAAAATCAATTTGATAATAACCAGGATAGGCATAAAGATGAATCCACTCAACAGGCTCTTCTTTCTGATAAAGGTATTGCTGATTCTCAACTTGATCTTGTTAACAAAGTGCTGCCTCCAAAATGGTTTACAAAAGTAAAAATTGTTGTTTCCCATGATTATCATTTCAATGTTATTGCTACGATTGATTCTGGTGTGGATATGAACTGTATCCGAGAAGGATTGATCCCTTCCAAATATTTTGAAAAATCAACTGAAAGATTGTTTTCTGCTAATGGCACTCAAATGAAGATTAGATATGAATTGAATAATGCTCAGGTTTGCCATGATAATGTCTGTTTCAAGATTCCTTATGTTCTTGTTAAAAACATGACTAATAAAGTGATTCTTGGACTTCCATTTATAAATGCTTTTTATCCCTTTCTTGTTGAACATGATGGAATTACTACTGATTCTTTTGGATAGAAAGCAAAATTCAAATTGCTTCAAAGTTTGAAATTGATACTGATAATGCTTTGAATCTGATTCATGCTAAAACTAGCCATCTAAACTTCCTTAAACTTGGGTTGGATGTGACAAATCCAATCAAAAGAGTACCCTCTATGACTAACAAAAGCTCAGTGCCACGTGAGTGAATGTGAGGAGGATTTAGGCCATATGGGGCAAAGTCAAGACGAGCCAAAGATATGCCAAGAGTGTTGAGGCCTGGTAATTTATCAACGTTCACAAGATTGAAACTTGATCTGAATTTATTCGCAGCAATGTTTCCAGGAATATTGTCACGTCCCAATCTGTCCAAGAAAAAAAAAAAATGAAGTAAGTCAAATTTTTTTAGCTCCCACGTGCTCCCCACCTAACCCTACTACCCACAATTCTCCACCACTCATTTTCTCACTTATCTCCTCTCTTTTGGCCGGCTCTCTTTTCTTTCTTTCACTTTCTTTCTTTCACTTTCTTTCTTATCTCTTCACTTAAACACATACTCACCCGCCGGCCTCCTCTCCAAAACACACCATCTCACCATCATTTTTCTAGCAAGATCACTGGAAAAATACTTAGGAACCCCTAAGCATCTTCATCATTTCATTTGAGGTAAAAATTTCTAATCTTTTTGGTGGGTTTTACACTTTTGCTTGAGGTTATTTTTATCTAAGCTTGAATAATGATACCCATGTGATTTATGAGCATTAGAAGTGATATTTATGTTTTTTTTATGTATGGGTTTTGTGTTGGTGGGATTATTTGATGAGTGGGTATATATTTTGTGCCAAAAATGGCTACTTAAGGTTTATGTATGGTGGAAAAATTTAGGGGTTTTAAGTTATAGCATGTGATAGTTGGTAAATTTAATTTTTTCATTGCCATTGGGTTTATTTGGAGTTAATTGAAGTTCTAAATTTCTTGTCTTGGAGGATATTGTGATTTTTGCTTTCATGGGTCTCTTAATGATGTAGTATGAATTTTATAGAAGCTAATCATAATATTGGAGATGATGTTAAATGATTTAACTTTATAAATTGGAGTTTATGCCTTGTAAATCAATTTATTGAGAAATTTTGGAAGTGGAATATGTTAATATTGATGAGGTTAAATACTAGGCTTGCCTAATTAAGTGTTTATTCGGCAATTCCTAAATTGTGGCTAGATACAATTTCAAGCTCTATGCTTATTGTGATAGATTTACTTGATATTGTTTAGGTTCTAGCTAATCTCCTTGTAGCTTGGAGAATTAGGATTTTGCGGTTGCGAGATAAGTAGCTTTTTAATGGGATTTTTGGAAAATAATCACATTGCATATTCATTGTTTTTGGGTTAGACACACTTTCGGAAACTAACTATGGAAATTATATCTTCCTAAAAACTATTGTGTCGTAACCTTAATATATATATATATATATATATATATATGATTATATATATGAAAATGCATCATATTAGGTATTGCATTAGGGGAAATGCATGAATTGTTGACATGGAAAATATGAGCATCTTTTATTTAATCTTTGATAAGGAAATTATGAATTCTATGGTTTATTAGAAAATCTAAAGATGCTTATCTTGTCTTGTTATTGGGAAATTGATAGAAAATCTTTTTGAAAAGAATGGAGTTGAAAACCTTACAAACCTTGTGAATGTTAGATTGTTTAAGGTTTTCTGAAACTATCTGGATATAAACTGTATTTGAAAGGAAACGTATGCTGTGAGCTTTATGTGGTTTTAACCCCATGCCATGTGTGATTTCCCAGTAATCACCCGATTTGGTTTTCGTAGTCTTTGTGACAACAGAATCAAATCCAGGTTAGTGCCTTTTCACTTTGGATTACGCGTTCTTCCCTGCTACCCATGGGGGGAAGAGGTTCCTTAATTGTGTGTGGGTGAGGCTACTGTCCATGGGGCCAAGAGACTACATGCAAGAGAGGGCCTATTTAACGTGCTCTCTCTGCTGCCCATGGGGGGAGAGAAAAACCTTGAGGGTATATGTGAGGCTACTGTCCATGGGGCCAAGAGTCTGCATACTAGAGAGGACAATATCATGCCAGTTATGAATGGGTGGATCCCCTGACCGGTC
This sequence comes from Castanopsis chinensis, assembly GCA_032878915.1. NCBI lineage: Eukaryota > Viridiplantae > Streptophyta > Magnoliopsida > Fagales > Fagaceae > Castanopsis > Castanopsis chinensis. Next base: position 15,583,976 of record JAVQMG010000125.1, on the reverse strand, counting down.
TATGTGGTAGTGTAGTATATTTGCGATAATTTATCTTTTGTTAGATATTATGACTTTGGAAATTATATTGTTGATGCTCACAGATTATAGTATATCGTTTCAAGGTAGTTACTTAGAGAAATTTTGTATTTCATTATTTAATCATTCTTGTCATATTATTATTATTGAAGATGAAACTTGCATTTCCCCCACACCCATTAATTATGCTACTTATTGGGCTTTTTCTCATCCCATTATTTTTATAAACTTTTCAGAGTAGGCAACAACTTTTTGAGATAGCTTTTTGGTGGCTAATAGTAGTTAGACTAACTACTGATGGAGGCTGAACTTTTGTAATGGAGTTACTAGATAATATACATTTTAGAATAGGCTTGACTCATTCTTTTGTATATTGTAGTGGTAGTGACTGTATTCCCACTGATGGGTCAAGCTGTTGATATGTAATTATTTATTCAGACCTTTATTCTTTTGTGGCCAATGGTCCTTGTATTTAATGCTTAGAGCTCTAACTTACTTTGAGAGTATATTCAATGGAATTATTATGATAATTCTTGATGTTGGTACTTGATAGGATTTTATGTGGATTGAATTGTCAAAAAGTAAAAAAATTTATAGGTACTTGAGGCGTCTTTCTCATGCTTTAGACCCTTTGGGGTTTGGTGCGTGACAAATATTGAGTCTGGGAAAGAAAAAATCGTTTGCTATGACATATGCTGGGTCCTTGCAAAATTTTCCATTCACAAATACCACACGAAGAAAACTTTGTTATTGTCACAAAGAAGACAGTTCTATAACATAATGGACAATAACATGTCATGTAGGGAAAAAAAATCTAATATAGATGATATAACGTAGGTGATGATAATAATTTCATCAATGTGAGGAACTTCATTAAAAACGATCTCGAAATAACGTAGGTGATAATAACACTTCAACGTGCTGCTAATAATGAGCGGGTATGTAGATTTGCAGTTCATCAAAATAAAAAAATAATTCATCAAAAATCAAAATTAAAAAAAAAAAGGAAAAAAAAAAAAGAAAAAAAAAAGGAGAGAGCATGTACATACTAGCAGAATCGGTGTTGTTAATTGCGACACAAAAGTCTTGCAAAGGACTAGGGCCATAAGCAAAAGCAAGAGAAAATGCCAAAGCCAAAATGGCCACAGTAACAAGGTAAGGAACACCTTTCATCATTTTTTGAAGTTATGTTATCTCTATCTTTTGGTATAAGTAGTACTCTGCGTATTCTTGCTTGGGTGAGGGGTGAGAATATAGCATATGGGGATATGTCTATTTGTAGATAGGAGTCAGTGAATTGGTCATTGTTTTCCACAAATGGAGCATATAAGACTTGGTAACCCTTCTTTAACCACTACTAGTCTGCACACATTAGAAAAGCAATCAAATTGGACCACTTCAATACCATTGTGCAGTTTTCGGGTTGCACAAATTAACCTTACGTTGAAATAATTGCTTTCTCAAAAAAAAAAAAAAAAAAAAAGAAAAGAAAAAATTGAAGCACCCATTAGCCATGCATACATCTTGACTCTGTACTCATTAGGGAATGTTTAAGATGTAGTCAACGGCGTGACCCATATAATTAAGCATATACACATGGGTTGAAATAATTTTATTGGTTTTCTGGCACTACAAAAAAAAAGTTCTATGACTGCGTTCTTAAAACGCAGCTATAGCTCAGAAAAACATGACTATAGCCCAATTTGGCCTATAGCCGCATTTTTTTAGGCCGCGTTTTTAACTATGGCCTAAAACTTGTGACTATAGGCTTGAGGGGTCTATGGCCGCGTTTTTTAAAACGCGGCTATAGGACCAGACAATGGCCACGTTTTTCTTGTCGGTCTCTTTTTGTTCTTTTCACTTCATGCTATGATGTAATTATTATTATTATTATTATTATTATTATTATTGACTCATATGATATGTAATTCATAAGAATGTTTGGTCAATACCATAGTTAACTCATATTTATTACAATTCATGCATGGCAAGACTTCTTACATCGAAACGCTTGTTGAAATTGTTGTATGAGAAGTAAAGTTAAAATTATTGTACAAAAAAAAAAAAAAAAAAAACAAAAAGTAGACATTAACAACAGTAAATTCAAAAATATAATTATATGAAATTCTTCTCTATGTCGTATTCAAGAGTTTTGTAGTTCAAGACATCTAGAGTTTAAATTTCTCACTCTTGTTGTAGGTATTCAATTTTATTTATTTTTGTATTTTATTTTTGTAGGTTCTAGTTAGTTCAATTGATAAAACGTCTCTTGTATTTAAATATGAAATTTGAGATTTGAACATCGCTTACACCAAAAACTAATTGGTGTTTTAGTCTAATAATTGAATCATCAACAGCGGACCTACAACCATAAGTCGAAACTCTTTCAAACTTTTTTCTTTTTTTTTGTCCATAGCATAAATATACCATATCTTTGTGTTCTCTATATGATTATATATTCTATTTCTACCTTGCATAAATAAATGGACTATAAACAATTCCAGTCTCCAAACTCTCCACAATAAATTGGTATTAAATTTTCCATTTTCTCAATAGGTAAGTTCGTTTCATATACAGCTTCTTGAGTCATCCACCATCGATTGATATGAAAGCATCAACAAAGCCTAAATTTAGCCGCAACTCGTTTGGTTGCCATGGAGAGCCCCTGCAGCAATATGAAATACTTTCTCCATTAGGATCTGTTTGGTTTAAGGGGGATGGAGGTCTAGTAGAGAGAGGTAGAGTAGAATAGAATTAGTTAATAATGTGCTAATTTTTAGTCAATTCTACTTTACTCTCTCTCCCTCTACCTTTGCCAAATGGACCATTAGTATCACATAATCACGTGCAGTAGAAACGTGTGAAGTATATAATGCTTTTTCATAATGATTTGTTCAACTTTCAACCTTTCTTTTTAAGTAGCTTTTGATTCAATTACACAATTAGTGTAGTATATACAAAATAAAAAGGGAAAATTAGATAAAAATTGTTGAGGGTATAATCTTACAGAATATACCATGTTTCGTATTATATCTAAATTTTTTTAATTTAGTGAGCATTTTGGATCCCCACATCCACGGCCACATTTTGCGTTTTCGGTTTTCAGCAAAATAAGCGATATCCAAACACACCCATAATAAAATAAAGACCAAAAGTTTTTAATTGTTTCAATTGAAGGGGGCCAAATTCAATCTCTGTTTTTTATTTTCGAAATTCTGAGCAGTAACAGAACATATAAAAGAACAAAACTAGTGATTAAAGTTAAACTCTATGTTTCACATGAGGCTTTGTTATAAATCGATTTTGCCTATCATTGAACGGAGAGAAAACGCCTTGTTTAGATTGAAAAATTTTTGTTTACAGGGAGAATATGATTGCTAGAATATCAAAATTGATTAAAATAAAACCAAAAAAAAAAATCAACAATTTTCAATTTTTTACTATACTACTATCTTGAATAACATAAATGAATAACGGGGATGGACAGGGGGATTCAAATTGAAGATAAAAAATGCTCTATAAGTTTGGAACTTTAATTGACATAGTTAGAAACTTAAATCTTGTTAAGATCAATAGATTGACTGTTGGCAAACTATGAATGAAGCTTTGAATCTTGTACACCTATATTGGTTTTTTTTTTTTTTTTTTTTTTTTTTTTTTTTTTTTTTAATTCCAAGATAGAGACCCAAATTTAGTTGTAGGAAAAGAAATTTCTGGAATCTCGACACCAAGCTTGATATCTTTTTGATCGATTGAGATAGACTCGAACGAAAGCTCTAGAGTAGACAGTTGATCAAGAATTGCAAATTTAGTTTTTTTTGTGATGTGTTTCATTTTAAGTCAATTGTAGATGTTAAGTTGGTTTTCATGACCCTAATTAAAGAGCCTATATAAAGACCTCAACTTGTCATAAAGTTGTCGCGGTACCCTAAGGTATTAAATGAGAAAAACCCTAGTCTTTACCTATTCAAACCATGAGTTCTGAAGCAAATAGAGAACAATCAAATGCGGTGTGTTGTTGCAATAGTGCATATCAAGTCTGAAGCCACAAAGCCTACATAGTCAACTTGTTCCGAAGAATCTTCAGGTTGGTACCTGAAGTCGCCAACTGGATTGTTCGTGTAAAGGAATTCAAAATAAAAAAGCCTAATGAATTTCAAGCTACATGCGGTGACATGAGTAAGTTACAAATGAAGGTATCAATTAATTGTAAGTTTTTCAATTCCATTAGTGGATTTCTTCTTTGGATTTCACAACTATCACCGTGATTTTTCCTTTGGAATAATTTTTCCACTGTGTCACCACATGATGTGCTGTTTGTTTGTTTATTGTTTTCCAAATGGTCTATGTTACTACTATGGTAACTAATCTAAAAGTCAATATGACTTCAAAAGTAGTTAATTTAACAAGTTGATTAATTCTGTGGTAAAATCAATCAAGGGTCTAAATTTTCCAAACATACCAAATGTGAAATTTGGGACTTTTGTGCAATTTCACAAACAATCATATTTAACCACTTAAGTATTACATTTTTTACTAAGAGCTTTGTAACTCAATTAGCTGTCACTTTCTAGTGTTTTCAGTGGAAATATCTGGGGTTCGAATCTCTCCACCTATATTGTCGAATTACCCAAAATAAAAAGATAAAAAGTATTATGTTTCTCACGTCTTCCCCTAATTACCTATAGGAATTTTTTTCATCATAGATTAGTGTTACGGAGCCCACAATTTGGCCATCTATTTTTAATATAACTTTTTTCGTCAGTTTTATTAGGTGCTTGTGATTTCAATCGTTGTGGATCCAAGGTGTACTCAAGATTTAGTTATGCACCAATTGCACTGCATTTACATGGACACCATGACACAAAAAAAAAAACATATGACAGTTTTATTTGATAATAATTATTTTTAAGGCATTTCATATAAGGAATCATGGCATACTTTGTTCAAACTCTGCTTTGTAATGGTTCATCATTCCTATTACAAATATTTTTACTAATTGTGGTTTGACTAGAATTGTTTCTGAAGATAATCAACTACATTCTTGTCCAATTGGAAGGCCTTGGCAAGAACATCAGGATTGATTGGAGGATTAGACCCAAAGACCGCATTTGCTATAGTTGACAGGCCACAAACGCGTTGACCCCTTGTGATAATTTAGATTAATTAAATTAGCCCAGTTATTAATTAATCAAATTAACATGCAAATTTACGTGGCAGCACAAACAAATCACCAAACTAAGATATGCAGCGGAAAATAAATAACACGGTGATTTGTTCACGAATGGGGAAAACCCTAAGGCAAAAACCCCACCGGGTGATTTAAGGTCACCACTCCCGAAACTCCACTATTATCACAACAAGCAGTTACAAGTAAGGAATCCCAGTACCTCACCAACCTACAGTTGAACTCTTACCCCAATACCCAATTGGACTTGTTCTGTAGTGACAATTTCTCCTTTTCAATGCACGGCTCCCAGTACGTGACTAACCAATGTGATGCGCGGATCCCAGTACGCGGCTTACTCCTTTTGCACGAATCCAAGTACGTGACTCACTCACCAACTTGAGGAAGAAAGAATGTTGGCTGCAAAGTTCTTCAAATCATCAGAGATGAACTAGGGCACGAACTTTGTCTCATAAATCACAATTTGCATGAATAGAGAAGAAGCAACTTGTGTCTTGTGATTTCTGCTTGTTGCTTACTTTGACGGCCCTTAAAATAATCCTTTTATATGTCTAGGGTTAGGAGAAAAGAAGTCCCAAAGACACACACACGGATTGGACTTGAAACAGACTTGGAATTCTGTTTTCTTTAATTCTCGACAGATAGAGGTGTCGAGAGGTGTCGAGACAGCTGTCGAGGCTCGGGCAAAACAGCTTCTTTAAATCTCGATAGATGTATCTGTCGAGGTAGGTGTCGAGATTTAAAAACCAGCACTTCCTTGCTTGTATCTTGGACAGACTTTGACGGCTTCAACACTTAATCTTGAACCACTGTTTCTTGAAGTGTTTAACCCATCCTAGTTCTACCCAATTACAAGTAAAGTGCGTTTTGTCTAAGGATAAGCCAACTACATAAAATAATGACATATGTTCACAAGCTTGAACAACTACATATGTCCTAACAATCTCCCCATTTGGCAATCCGTGACAAAACCACAACATACAAATGAAGATATGAGAGAAGTCATAAATCACTCAACTCATACTCACTTGTTACATACAGTAAAATCTATCCTAACACAAACTCTTGAAAAACTTTGCAAGAAGAGAGTTTATGGCAAGAAGACTTTGACAACCTGTATTTCTGAAACACTTATAAACAAAACACATCAAGGCATCTTTGTGTGAAACAGAAATAATAGATTGCATACAAGTAAAGAAACATGTGTATAAAGACAGAAAAGAAACAACACATGAAAGGTAGGTGAAAGAAACAACATACATCATCATATAGAGAAAGAGAATAAGTACAATGTATGTAAGTACATGATCAATGTATCTCTAAAAGATAAGAAAAGAAAAAAAATACATAGATCACCTCACTACATCCCTCAATCCACACTCCCCCTAACAAAAATGTCCTATGTCCTATGCTAACACTCCCCCTAAGTAGGACTACTCTCATACTAAACTACTCCCCCTTTTTGTCACGAGTGACAAAGGGTAGAGTGTCAAGTAGACATCTCATCCGATGAGCTAGCATCTCCATCATCATCATCGTCTGAAGCATCATCATCATCGCCATCATCATCGGCCTCGGTCTCAGTCGACACATGAGGTGGCGGAGGAGAGACCTCTGATGCAAAGCCGCCCATGGTCGCCTGTCGCCTGGCGATGCGACCAACACGGACATTCACCTGATACAACTCGGTGGTGAGTGTATCGAGGCGAGCGTCCATGCGCTGTAACTGCGCCATGACGTCGCTCAAGGTGACGTCGCTAGAGGAGGAAGAAGCAGACGCACGAGCTGATCTGGAGGTGGTCGGACGAGTGGAAGGAGTGGCATCATCCGGCTGTCGCGATCGGAACTGTGCCTCGCTACGTTTTACGGTAGCGGCGTCTATGGCAGACATGACGCGGTAAGGATCGGACGAAGGGAAGGGAACGGAAAAACGACCCAAAATCCTCGTGATAGCGGAAGGGAAAATGAGCTTATCACGGGTGGCCGTATCTCTATAGACATCTATGATGGAACAGATAAAGTGAGAAGGAAAGTCTATAGAGAGATCCTCAAGGAGGGACAACAAGAACCGAGCACGAGGCTCTGTGATCGAGTTGTAGTGAGACAGTGGGTGCAAAACAAAGGTCATCACCATGTTAAGAAATCTAGGACCTTTAGCAAAAGGTCGACATGGTGTGTACATGTGATCTCCCCAAAGGGTAGGACGTTCACAGAACGCCGAGATCATCTCGTCTTTGGACACAGTCCAGAGACGCTCACAGCTAGGGTAATCGGGATGATCCACCCTAGGGACATGGAGAACCTCAGAGACAAGCTCTGGGGTGACACAAAAGCGCGTACCTCTAACGCAAGAATAGAAGGAAGGTACTGAAGAATCTATCCCGTGGATGTTGGAGTAAAACTCCTGAATCAACACGAGAGGAGATGTGACCGGGACGTCACACAGTGACTCCCAACCCCGAGTGTGAATGACATCGGGAAGGTCAGTGTCGGCAAAGTCTGCCAGGACGACGTGGCGTTCCGAATGAACACCGCGTTTAGAAAAGTTCTCCAAGAAGTCCTTATGGGCTTTCTCATCACAGAACCGAACAGACACAGGGGTAGAATCAGAAGAAGACTGCCCCTTAGAACGCACGGGGTTCCTAGGAGGAATAGACTTACGTTTAGGAGCCATAGACGCTACTAACGTAAACATAGAAGAGGGGGAAAGAAGAGACAAACAGAAAAGTCCCAAACAATTCAATATTGGCAGAAAGAAATATTGAAATGAAAAGAACGTATGCATGAAAATGCATGAGCATGTGACATGCAACAATAAACACATCATGGGCTCAGCCCAATCCAAACCTAACAGCACACAATAGGTAGGCACACATCTAAATGCATGAAAATACAATTAGAATGCTAATGTGATGCAATGCAAGTGGTTTTGAAGATCAAAACTCAATAACCAACCCAAAAATTTCATGAAAACCCAACAATTTTGAAAACTCCCAAAAATTTTTCAAAAACACAAACCTAGGGTTTTGAAAACAATGCAATGCATGAAATGAGGGATAAAAGGCTTACCAAATGATGAAGAATACGAAGAACCACTTGAGAAAGCCTTGAGAGAGGTTTGGAGGGAGAGGGAAGTGTTTTTGAGAGAGATCCGAGAGATTTCGAGCGAGAGAGATCGAGAGAATGAGCAGAAAAATCGCAAAGGTCCAATATATAGCGCTTCAGTAATTCTCGACAGCTGTAGGTATCGAGAGCTGTCGAGGTAGCTGTCGAGGGAAGCTATCGAGAAATGCACGTGGACAGATGCAGCTATCGAGGTCAGCTATCGAGGTAGAAGAAACAAGCAAGAGGGAACCTCGATCGATCCAGAAGCTATCGAGGAGCTATCGAGCAAACAGAAAGTTTCTCGATCGATCCAGCTGCTATCGAGGTATCTGTCGAGACTGCGATAAGAAATAGTCTGAGGATCTCGACAGATAGCTATGTATCGAGAGGTATCGAGGAGGTGTCGAGATGCCTTTCAAAGCAGTTTTTCAAAAAAAGGAAAAACACAGACATGAATGCAATCATGCATGCAACTCAACCAAAGATACAACCAACACATTAAGCTCTCAAAAACATCTCTCAACAAGAAATATGATGCACATGTATCTCAAAACACGCACACACACACTAAACAAGTCTAACCAATTTTATTTTTCAAAAACAAGTCAAGACAGTTTAGTGAACATACATTAAAGCATGTAATCCTTGTGATGGCCAAATCACATTGTACCTGCACATGTATCAAGAATAGCAAAGAGTATTGCGTGTTGTGTGTGAAAACATCGCAAGATTGCATAAGTGTCTCAATGTTATGACGATTTGAGATATGAGAAAATCACTTTAACTCACACACAATCATAACTATTTGATGGGGACTATCACCTTTGAGGTACATCCTATAACTCCCACATCTCCTAGAAAACAAGCTTGCAACCATATTTTAAAGCATTTTGATCTTTTTGATTTTAATTTCTTTGCATATTTTCTTTTAATAAGCATATCATACATGGGCATACAAGAGAAAGAAAAGAAATACCCAATGATGTTAAGCTTTTGACACTGCACTTTTGCTATGCCGAAGCATACAGGTGTCCTTGACATTGCACTTTTGCTATGCCGAAGCATACAGTTGTCATATTATGATTGGCGAGTAACAGTGGTGAGATGGTTATTTATGCCTTTCTCTTAGGATTTTCTAGTTCAACCCGTCAAAAAGAGTGATACGAGTGTTAAGAAGAAGAGATCACTTAACCTTACTCATCACAAACAAAGAGCTACAGAGCTCACTCGCTTAGTTGTGCAGAAGAGTGCTCATCTAAGCTATAGATGATACAAAGTTTAGAAAACTCTGTTTCAATGGCCATTACAAAAGTTCACATGAACTAATGCACACAAACACACACTGTTTTTGTATTTTTCAAATTTTCAATTTTTTTTTTTTATTTTTATTAGAGAAGCAAAAATAAAACACAAAACTGAAAACACACAAACAAAAACATGTAAAGCAAAACAATGCATAAAACTAGACTGACTCAAAACAGTAAAGAAACACACAAGTAATGCAACACACAAAATAAGAGAGAGAAGAAGAAGTGACTAAAATCACTTGGAACCCTTTGGCTTCCACACCTTGGAAGATCCTTTCCTTTTGGTTGACTCTTGAACCGGTGTAGGGGGAGAAGAATATGAACCGTTCAAGTTCGAAAGGAACATGAGGGCTTTTAGAATATCTCCAAGAGGAGCGAGAGATGACTGAAGCTGATTCTGGCTCCCAAATGCTATTTCACCATTGCTCTTTTGAGTGGCAAGCCACTTGTAGCAATTTGGTCGAGTGTGACCGGCGAGACCACAATGATAACAGAGATGCGACTTCTTCTGTTTGGCCTTTTGAGAGTTATCCTTCTTATTCCTAGGGTTTCTAGATTCCCTTTTCACAATTTTAGGGGGTGCTCCTAGGATGGATTTGCCCTTGCCTATGTTCTCACTAGCTAAATCAGTTTTAACATTATTTTCCTCAGTTCTAATGTTATTAGCCGGTGGAACAAAAACAGTAGTACTAGCAGAAGGAGTATTAGAGATAGAGAATTCATACCCCAATCCAGTACGATCTGAAGAGTATCTCTGAGCACTTAGCATCTCGTCCAGTTTAGCACTTGACGTCCTCTCCAGTTGTGCTCTGACTTGAAACAGCTCTGCTTCAAGCTTCTTGGTCCTCTCAGCCAAGAAATTGTTCTCGAACCTCAGTGCTCCAATGGTTTGATTCGCTTGATCAACCTTTGTGGACAGTTCCTCACGGTCAAGTTCCACATCACTGAGTTTCTTGGTGGCCAGCCTATAGAGCTTCTCATGCTTCTCCGAGAGCTTGTATAGCTTCTCATAGGCAGTGTGGATATCATCTTGATCATCCATGATCTCACACTTAGATTCCACCAACTCTTCTTTTTCATCCGCTTTCTCGGTAACCCCATCAGTAGGATTAACAGTGGCAGTGAAGGCATTTAAGATTCCGTCGTCTTCATCTTCGGAATCGTCCTCTGGCTCTGTGTCGCTTAAGGTAACAGCAAGTGCCTTGCTCTTCTCTATGCTCTTTAAGTACGTAGGACACTCTTGTTTCATGTGTCCAAAGCCTTGACACCCAAAGCACTTTGGTCCTGTGGGAACAGTGTACTGACCGCCATCCTTGACATCCTTCTTCATTTTCTCCGGATTCCTGAATTGTGAAGAACTGGACTGTCTACGGTCTTTGTTGAAACCCTTTCCATTGGCATTCTTCATAAACTTCTTGAATTGCCTTGTGATGTAGGATTTCATCTTGGAATCTTCATCATCTGACGAGTCATCCGTATCACTGCTTTTAGCCTTTAGTGCCAAACTCTTGCCCTTGGTTGACTTGCCCAATCTGGTCAGCCCTAACTCATATGTTTGCAAGTTTCCAACCAGCTCAGTCAAAGGAATTCTGTCAATATCCTTCGACTCTTCAATCGCCGTGATCTTAGCATGGAATCTTTCTGGCAGCGATCTGAGCACCTTCCTTACAATCTTGGGTTCTGGGATGGTTTCCCCAAGATTGAAGGCTGAGTTCACTATGTCCTTGAGCTTGGCATAGAACTCATCAAACGACTCATCCTCCTCCATCTTTATTTCTTCAAAGCGTGTGGTGAGCCTTTGCAGCTTTGAATCTTTGACAGCCTTAGTGCCCTCATAGGTTGTCTGGAGGATGGTCCATGCTTCCTTAGCAGTTTCTGTTGAGGATATTTTCTTAAACTCCTCATTGGTGACTGCACTGAATAAGGCATTCAATGCTCTGCTGTTGAAGTTTGCCGCCTTGATCTTAGCATCATCCCAACTGGCCGGCGCTTCTGTAGGCTTGGTCCAGCCTATCTCCACAGCTTGCCACACTTTCTCATCTAAAGACTGCAAGAAAGCTCTCATGCGTACTTTCCAGTATGCATAGTTAGTGCCATCAAATAAAGGAGGTATAATTAGAGATTGTCCTCTATCCATGACAGCAGGGTCAGTGGATCACACACAATAGATTAAACCCTAATCAGAGTGTGCTTGCTCTGATACCACTTGACAGGCCACAAACGCGTTGACCCCTTGTGATAATTTAGATTAATTAAATTAGCCCAGTTATTAATTAATCAAATTAACATGCAAATTTACGTGGCAGCACAAACAAATCACCAAACTAAGATATGCAGCGGAAAATAAATAACACGGTGATTTGTTCACGAATGGGGAAAACCCTAAGGCAAAAACCCCACCGGGTGATTTAAGGTCACCACTCCCGAAACTCCACTATTATCACAACAAGCAGTTACAAGTAAGGAATCCCAGTACCTCACCAACCTACAGTTGAACTCTTACCCCAATACCCAATTGGACTTGTTCTGTAGTGACAATTTCTCCTTTTCAATGCACGGCTCCCAGTACGTGACTAACCAATGTGATGCGCGGATCCCAGTACGCGGCTTACTCCTTTTGCACGAATCCAAGTACGTGACTCACTCACCAACTTGAGGAAGAAGAATGTTGGCTGCAAAGTTCTTCAAATCATCAGAGATGAACTAGGGCACGAACTTTGTCTCACAAATCACAATTTGCATGAATAGAGAAGAAGCAACTTGTGTCTTGTGATTTCTGCTTGTTGCTTACTTTGACGGCCCTTAAAATAATCCTTTTATATGTCTAGGGTTAGGAGAAAGAAGTCCCAAAGACACACACACGGATTGGACTTGAAACAGACTTGGAATTCTGTTTTCTTTAATTCTCGACAGATAGAGGTGTCGAGAGGTGTCGAGACAGCTGTCGAGGCTCGGGCAAAACAGCTTCTTTAAATCTCGATAGATGTATCTGTCGAGGTAGGTATCGAGATTTAAAAACCAGCACTTCCTTGCTTGTATCTTGGACAGACTTTGACGGCTTCAACACTTAATCTTGAACCACTGTTTCTTGAAGTGTTTAACCCATCCTAGTTCTACCCAATTACAAGTAAAGTGCGTTTTGTCTAAGGATAAGCCAACTACATAAAATAATGACATATGTTCACAAGCTTGAACAACTACATATGTCCTAACAATAGTGATCAACCCAGGATTTTGACTGCTGAGACCAGCAAAGGCAACAGCATTGGTCTGCCCTATGTTGAATTGGAAGTGAATGAGACCAATTGGGAAGACAAAGACATCTCCCTTGTTTAGAACTTTGGTGAAGAGTTTGTTCGGGTTGGATGTGACAAATCCAACCAAGAGAGTACCCTCCATGACTACCAAAAGCTCAGTGCCGCGAGGGTGAGTGTGAGGAGGATTCAGGCCATATGGTGCAAAGTCGAGACGAGCCAAAGATATGCCTAGAGTGTTGAGACCAGGTAATTTATCGACGTTCACAAGATTGACACTTGATCCGAGCTTACTTGCAGCTGTGTTTCCAGGAATATTGAGTCCGGGAAAGAAAAAATCGTTGGCTGTGACAGTTGCTGGGTCCTTGCAAAATTTTCCATTCACAAATACTACACAAAGTAAAGTTTGTTATTGTCACAAAGTAGACAATTCTGTAACAATGGACAATAACATGTCATGTAGGAGAAAAAAAAAAATATAATGTAGATGATATAACGTAGGTGATGATAATAATTTCATTAATGTGTAGAACTTCACTATAATGATCTCGAAAGAATGTAGGTGACGATAACATTACTACGTACTACTAATAATGAGAGAGCATGTAGATTTGCAGTTCATCAAAATAAAAATTAAAAAAGGAGAGAGCATGTGCATACCAGCAGAATCGGTGTTGTTAATTGCGACACAAAAGTCTTGCAAAGGACTGGGGTCATAAGCTGAAACAAGGGAAGTTGCCAAAGCCAGAATGGCCACAATTACAACTTTCATCATATTTTTTGATGTTGTTTCTCTTATTGTGTAGTATTTTTCTTGCTTGGGTGAGGGATGGGTATATAGCATATGGGGAATATGTCTATTTATAGAGAGAACTCAGTGAACCTGTCTAAGATTTTCACAAGCGGAGCATATAAGTCTTGGTAATTCTTCAACCGCTCTCAATTTCTTGTTTAATGGCTAAACCTTTCTTTAAACACTAATAGTCTGTACACAATTTGAAAAGCATTCAAATTGGACCACTTCAATGCCATCGTGCAGTTTTCGTGGTGCTTTTTCCAAGCCACAAATTAGCCTTACGTTAATAGTATATTTAACATTGTAATGAAGGACCCATGTATATATCTTGACTCTGTCCTCATTAGGAAATGTTTAATAGTCAACGGTGTGACCCATATAATTAAGTATGCTTGGGTTGAACTAATCTTTTGACCTCATCTTATCTGGTGGGTATTAATTACTTAATATGTTTTAGTTGTTTGTTAGATTTAATGGTTTTCTAAAACCAATAACTACGAAGGCATCTGACTAACAACTAACAAGGCATGAGGTATATATAATTATATATTCTTGTCGGTCTCTTTTTGTTGTTCTCACTTCATGCTATGGTGTTCTATCTATGATGTAATTCTTATGAATGTTTTGTTAAAGCCAAAATTAACTCATATTTGTTACAATTCATGGCAAGATCTCTTCCGTATCGAAACGCTTATTGTAGTTGTTGAATGAGAAATAAAGTTAAAAACATTGTTCCCAAAGAAAAGGAATAAAAAAGTTAGACTTAAACCATAGTGAATTAAAAAACATGATTATGTGAAATTCTTCCATGCGTGCACGGATCCGTGACTTGTTTAGATTTATAATAAGGGTCAAGTTAATGTGTGCCCTAAGATCATACGTTAAGTCATCTATTTATGGTAAAAAATTTTCAAGAATTGAAAAAACAGTCAATATTTTTTCAATTTTTGAGAATTTTTTTTTTTCAAAAATGAATAGTTATTGTGTGCCCTTAGGGCACACAATAGCAAAGTCCTTATAATAATTCAAACATAAACATGAAATAGATTGATTTTAAAGGATGTGGTATTATGTATCCCTTTTCATTGAACCATGAAATTGGTCAATTCCAAATGGAGATAATTCTTTTCTTATTTATTAGGAGCTCCTTGGAAAACATGCCTTGTTTAGATTAGGCACATCAATAATAAAGATGACAAGTTTCTGTAGAATAAATGCTAGGGAGGTGTATAAACTAATAATTTTTTATTTTATTGTATACATATATAATCATATTACGTCATTTAAGTTTTATATAATCATATTATTTAAGTTTTATGTCATTCAACTAATATTTCTTAGCACTTTTATTGGAGACATCTAGAGTTCAAATTCCTCTCTCTCTCTCTCTCTCTCTCTCTCTCTCTCTCTCATTGTAGCTATTCCACTTTATTTATTTTTGTATTTTATATTTATGGATTCCAGTTAGTTCAACCGGTGAAACCTCTCATACTTGAATAAAAGATTTAGAATTCGATCCCCACCTACACAAAAAACCAATTGATGTTTTAATTTGATGATAAAGAGCATTATATCTTTGTGTTATGTTACACTAATGGACTATAAGTAACTCCATTCAGTCTCCGCTACAAATTGATATCAAATTCCTGCAAGGAGAGTGTCATGAGTGACACGTATTTGGGTATTCAAATATTCAGGTTCTACTTAAATGCAGCACAAGCTCTAATGTTCCCATCTTGCATTGTTTTTGCTAGCACGTACAGGCAATGAAGCAGAATGGTTGTGCGGTGTAGGTGTATGGCACATTATCGCTTGCTGAGGTGCACAAAGTTGTTGGCAGTGCCTTTAGTGATGAACTCGTTGACTGTGATCACAGGTAATCTTGCAGGTTGCGGGCTAGTTGATGGCAGCTGCAAAGAAGGTTGTGAGATTGCAAAAATTTGGGTTGTGGATTTTAAAAGACTGAAAAACAGAGAAGAAAGAACAGAGAAGAGAGAATGCTTATAGAAATTGAGAGAGAGAGAGAGAGAGAGAGAACTTCTGAAATTTCTCAGTGATTACTGTATTGAATTAATTGAATTGAACACTGTACAAAGCTCCACATATATACTAATAGAATGAAGTAAACTAATCTACCAAACTATGCGCTAGACAGTTACAGAGTGATTACATCAGACACAGCACGTGTATCACCCACGTGTGAACATAAATAACAAAAACTATCTAAGCTACAAGTCACTTAGCTCTTTTGTCTAAACTACAAATCAGTTACCTCCTTATGTCGTTTTACACTTCACATTAACAGTTTGCTCCACCTTGCTAGCATTTAACTATTGCATCAGTTATTTCTTGCTTTACTGTTGCTCTAACCTTGCCTTTAATATCTTTACATCCCCCCTTAAGGTTAGCATCAGATCCATGTATATTAATTATGCTCATCTTGTCAAGTTAGGAATCTAATTGTTGAGCATTAAGAGCTTTTGTAAGTAAATCTGCTAGCTGAGTATGAGTGGGAGTATAAAACAGTTTGATCACTAAATCTTGAACTTTATCTCTAACCAAGTGGCAATCTATCTCAATATACTTCATTCGTTCATGGAACACAAGATTCTCCCCTATGTATATTGCAGCCTAGTTGCCACAAAAAAGCAAGGCTGGTTGTGAATGATAGACTTCAAGATCCTTCAACAATGCAAGTAACTAGGTTATCTCACACACTGTCATAGCCATTGCCCTATACTCAGCCTCTGCAGATGATTTGGAAATAATGGACTGTTTTTTAGACTTCCATGAAATTAGAGAATCACCTAGGAAAATACAATAGCCAGCTGTTAATCTTCTAGTGTCCACACATGCAACCCAATCTGCATCAGTATACCCTTTTAAATGGAAATCATACTTTGAAGACAATAGGATTCTTTGGCCAGGACAGCCCTTAACATACTGCAGAACCATATAAGCTGCATCCAAATGGGGTTTTCTAGGCTTAGACATAAATTGACTAAGCCTATGCACTAAATATGCCAAATCTAGTCTTGTGATAGTCAAATACAACAATCTACCAACTAGTCTTCTATAAACTCCAAGATCAGGCAACAACTGACCTTGATATTTACTTAGCTTCAGATTTTGATCCATTGGAATTTTGCAAGGCTTACGAGCTATCATCCCTGCATCTTTAAGTATCTCAAAGGCATACTTTCTTTGACACAAGGTTATCCCTTTTTCTGATCTAGCAACTTCAAGACCAAGAAAAAACTTCAAATTTCCAAGGTCTTTAAATATGAACTTCTGATCTAGGAATACTTTAAGTTCTTCCACAGCCTTGACATCATTACTGGCAAAGCAAATGTCATCAACATAAACTAATAAAGCCAAAAAAGAATTGTGAGTCTTCTTAGTAAACAAGGAGTAGTTTGACTTAGATTGTTTGAAACCATACTGCAAAATGGTGGAGGAAAACTTGGAGTGCCACTACCTAGAAGCTTGCTTGAGCCTTTTATTGACTTATTTAGCTTACAAACCAGTCCCCCTTGCAGTGAAACCCTTGTGGAAGCTGCATATACACATCCTCATGCAAGTCACCATGGAGGAAGGCCTTATTGATATCAAGTTGAGTCAAATGCCAACCCCTATCAGCAACAACAGCCAACAAAGACTTGATTGTAGTCATTTTGGCAATAAGGGTAAAGGCTTCAGTAAAGTCAAGACCTTTCTGTTGTGTAAATTCTTTAGCAACTAGACATGCGTTGTACCTCTCAACACTGCCATCTGACCTATATTTCACCCTATATACCCACTTACAACCCACTGCCTTCTTCTGAGGAGGTAAAGGGGTGAGAAACCAAGTATTGTTAGACTCTAAAGCAGCAATTTCTGCATCCTTTGCTTCTTACCACTTAGGATGTTTGACAGCCTCAAAGTAGGACTTAGGTTCAGGAATGTTAGTGATAAGGGAACAAAAATTGGCATTAGATGGGGATAGTTTAGAAGTAGACAGATAAGAAGACAAAGGATATTTAGTACCTGAAAGTGGAGAAGAAGAACCTGACCTGATGGACGATGGGAAGTGGGCAGATTGATCACAATGAACTGAACTGCATTTGGAAGATTGTAAATAGGCAGGAGGCTTAGAAACCCTTTGTGACCTCCTTAGAGATGAAGGAAAATGAGCAACATCTAGAAAGGGAAGGATCAGAAAAGGAATCAGAGGAAATAGGCACATCTATAACAAGATCCTGTGTAGGTATATTATCAGGATTAGGATCAGAATGAGGAAAAGAAACCAGAGGATCATGGGTTGATGCCACTAAAGGAAACAAATGAGGTAAAGGTATATTGGAATGAGGAAAAGATTAATAGGGATTTGAAACAGAAGGAAAAACAATTTCATAAAAAATCACATCCCTTAGATAAAAACCCTTTTAGTTAACAAGTTAAGAAGCTTGTAACCTTTAACCCCAAAGGGATATCCAAGAAAAACACAAGAGATAGATCTAGGATCAAACTTAGACCTATGATGAACCAAAGTTGAAGCAAAACAAAGACAGCCAAAAACTTTAAGATGTTCATAAGAAGGAATTTTGCCATAGAGTTTCTTAAAAGGAGATTGATTATGAAAAATAAGGGAAGGTAATCTGTTAATGATATGTATAGCAGTTAATACACACTCAACCCAAAGATAAAGAGAGACATTGGACTGAAATTTTAAAGCTCTAGCCATGCTTAAGATATGATGGCGTTTCCTCTCCACAACTGAATTTTGTTGTGGAGTGGCTACACAAGAATGCTGGTGGATAATACCATTGGCAGAAAAGAAGTCTTTCGAGAAAAATTCAGGAGCATTGTCAGTCCTAAAAACTTTGATTTTAGTGTGAAACTGAGTACATATCATGTTATAGAAAGAAACAAGTAAAGGTCTGGTATCTGATTTACATTTCATGAGATAGATCCAAGTTGACCTAGTGGCATTATTAACAAGGGTCAAAAAAATATTTGTAACCTTCTTGAGTAGGCTTAATAAAAGGACCGCAAACATCACAATGGACAATATCAAAGGCATTATGAGAGATATGATTAAAAGATGGAAAGGGGAACTTTTTCTGTTTAGCAATAGGACAAAGAACACAATTTTTATTACTTTGGAATTGAATTACATTAGGAATATGATTCTACAATGCACTAAGTTTATTATCAAAAACATGCCCAAGTCTAAGATGCCAAAGATATGGCTTAGAAACAACAGGAATGCTAGAAACAGAATGTACAAGGGAACTAAAAATAGACTGCATAATAGAAGAAACCCTTGATATAGATGTGCAATCTGATGAAGCTTGCAGCAAGTAAAGATTGTTGTGCAATTTACCCACTGCAATAATTTCCCAACATGACAAGTCCTGTATGAAACACAAGTTTGAAAGGAAAACAAGACAACAAGATAGGGATTTTGTCAATTTGCTAACAAAGATTAGATTGAATGTGAAAGAAGGAACATAAAGAACATTGTCAAGAACTAAAGTAGAGGTTTCTTGAACTGTTCCTATGTGAGTGATTTTGATTTTTTCACCATTAGGAAATTGAATAAAAGTAGAAATAGAACTAGTGACCTTGGTAAATAAAGAAATAAAATGAATTATATGGTTTGTGGCCCTAGTATCAAGAACCCAAGTCTCACTATTGAAGGTAGTCATGTTCACAGGATTGACTGAAAACACAGAATATTGCATGCTCGAAGACATATTTTCTTGAAACAAATTACAAACATTACCTGATGTAGTAGTATGATTGATCATAAAATTTGCTGAATGAACACCTTCACATGAACCAGAAGCAAAAGCATGTGTGTTGAGCAAAGAGATCAATTGTTGGCACTGCTCAAAAGAAAAAGGAAAATTGCCACTGCACAGGTCTTTAGACTGAGATTGAGATTGATCACCCTCAAGACTGATTTGGTTTACCATTGGAGTCTTTCCCTTCTGCTTCTAACCTGGTGGAAAACCAACTAGCTTGTAACACCCTCCTTAATGTGACCTAGTTTGCCACAATAACTACACATAGGTCTGCCTTTCCCAATGTTGCCTTTGAAATTCTTGCTAGTATTACCAGAGTCCAGATTTCTAACAACTAGAGTAGTCATTTTAACTGATGAGCCAAGGTTGAAACCCAAGGATCTTTGCCTTTCTTCTTGAATCACCAAAGAAAAGGCCTTATCTATTGAGGGAGTAGGTTCCATCATAATGAGTTTGTACTTGAGAATAAGCATCATTTAACCCATTGAGAAACTGCATCAGTGAATATTGATGCTGAAGAGTGGTGATTTTGTCATTCATACCACAAGTGCATTTGCCATAAGAACAACAAGGCAAAGGCCTAAAATTCAGCAATTGGTCCCATAAAGCTTGAAACCCTGTGAAATAGGTAGTAACAATTGAATCACCTTGCATCACAGCAAAAATTTGCTTCTATAGCTGTGAAATTTGTGGTCCATTAGCTTGAGAAAAGCGATTCTTAAGTGCATTCCAACCCTCAAGAGCTGTGTCCCTATAAATCACACTAGCAGTGATATGAGGTGAAACACAATTCAAGATCCAAGAGGAAATCATTGAATTGCACTTAGACCATGCCTTCTTCTCCAAAGGAGTAACTGCCATTGAAGCAGTAATTGATCCATCAACAAAACCTAATTTTCTCTTGGCATCCAGAGCCATCTTCATCACGCGAGCCCAAGTAGGATAGTTATCCTCTATTAATGGTTGTGGAACCAAGATCACACCAGGTAATTCACCGTGATGCAAAAAGAACGGGCTACGAGGATCCTCCATTGGTGTTAGCTCATGTTGTGCAGTTGAAGATGAAGTTTGTTGAGAATTGGATGCCATTGAAATGAATTCAAGCTTTGATACCATAAAAGACTGAAAATAGAGAAGAAAGAACAGAAAAGAGAGAATGCTTATAGAAATTAGGAAAGAGAGAGAGAGATAGACTTTTGGAATTTTTCAGTGATTACTATATTGAATTAATTGAATTGAACACTGTACAAAGCTCCACATATATACTAACAGAATGAAGTAAACTAATCTACCAAACTATGTGCTAGACAGTTACAGAGTGATTACATCAGACACAGCACGTGTATAACCCATGTGTGAACATAAATAACAAAAACTATCTAAGCTACAAGTCACTTAGCTCTTCTATCTAAACTACAAATCGGTTACCTCCTTATGCCGTTTTACACTTCACATTAACAGTTTGTTCAACCTTGCTAGCATTTAACTGTTGCATCAGTTATTTCTTGCTTCACCGTTGCTCTAACCTTGCCTTTAATATCTTTATAGATTTCGGTTTATCATGTCTTGGTCAATATCAAATTTGACTCTAATATCAGTTAAAAGTTGTTGACTGCTTAAAGGAAAGGAAAAAGCAAAAGAAAGAGCAAAAGCAGGATTTTAACTTGATTCATATGTCCACAACAGAAACTCTTTTGTTAGGGTTTTAGACCCCAGTTGAGTTAGATTCAATCATATTTATAGTCAATTAATTGAAGTGATTAAACATACAATTAGATATGATTTGAAACAAACATCACACAATCACAAATTTCAGGAACGCCAAGAATGATGACCGAGTAAAACTTTTGAAATTGTGGATTCAAAGTAAAAAACTCGGGGAGGATTTAGCCTAAACAATTCTCAAGGAAACATTTCACTAATAGAATAGAAGATTATACAATAGATTTAATCCTAAATCTATTGCTACCATATGTAGTACTTACTCACATAACCACACGCTGTATTGAATCCACGAACTCTTCTACTGTGAAACTGTTGCACACAAAAACTCCTATTTGTGACTTTAAGACTCCACTCAAAGGTTTAGATCATCAACTGTGGTTGATTTGATTGCAGTAACTTTACTCTATAGCCAAATCTGTTGTTTGCACAAGGTTTCCAGTTGTAGCTTTAAAAGGGTTTGGAAAAACTCCTGATCTGTGCATTGCCCTCCTCTTATATATGTAAAAACATGCTTTAGGATTTATATTTAAATATCCTTAAGATCCATCAAAACCCTAAATCCATTAACTGAGAAAGAAAGTGAGAATTCAGATCTACACGAATCTCGATCAGTTGAGATGTGCATCTCGATATCAGTCGAGATAAGTGAGACTATTCTTGCACTTATATTTTCCTACTTTCTTTAGTCTTCAATTGTGCAGAACTTCATTTGTCTTGTTTCTAAATATTTCTAGAGTAAACACTTAGACAAAAACTAAGTTCTAAAGATTACAATTTCTTCATGATTGACAACCTAAAAATATGGGCTTTACATCTTTAACTGTTATATCTTCACTACTGGACTCTTGTGTTTGCAATGAACAAAAGTAGGGTTTATATACTAGAGAAGTACTCTAAGTTAGCCCTAAACTAACCCATAAATTTGTTTGTTTGTTTGTTCTACAAGCACATAGACCGTACAGCTTTAACAATATTTAAACCCCCAAGTATTATGTTTTTCTCCCTCATATATTTCCATGTTACCACAGTATGAATTCATAGCGTTGTAGAAGCTCAATACATTTGCTATTTCAACACCTGAAAATGTTGCTTCAATCTTACATGCATAAATGTTTGACAAAGAATAGATACTATTGAGCCCTAATTAAATTTGACCTCCCATTTGCGTAAACGAACACAAATTCTCTAACTATTTTAAATACAATTTAGATCTTTTTATATTTAATAGTTAGGTGCTAGTAATTTCAAACATTGTGGATCCAAGGTGTAATCAAGATTTATTTGTGCACTAAGTGCTTGGGGGTCAAAGAGAGAAAGGGTTCAAATTACAGGGTTAGCAGCATGCTATAATTATTTCTCAAAAAAAAAAAAAATTATTTGTGCACTGATTGCTTTGCCTTTCCTATTACACAATGACTCGCACTGAAAAAAATAAATAATAACAAATCATTTTATTTGACAATAATTATTTCTATGGAATTCTATCAAGGGAAACAATGTGAACTTTATTCAAACTATATAGTAGTTCATTCTTCCTATTACAAATATTTTTCCAAATTGTAGTTGACGTAGAATTGTTTCTAAAGATAATCAACTACATTCTTGTCTAACTGGAAGACCTTGTCAAGAACATCAGGATTGATGGGTGGATTAGATCCAAAAACCGCATTTACGATGGTGATCAACCCAGGATTTTGACTGCTGAGACCAACAAAGGCAACTGCATTGGTCTGCCGTATGTTGAATTGGAAGTGAATGAGATCAATTGGGAAGACAAAGACATCTCCCTTGTTTAGAACTTTGGTGAAGAGTTTGTTCGGGTTGGATGTGACAAATCCAACCAAGAGAGTACCCTCCATGACTATCAAAAGCTCAATGCCACGAGGGTGAGTGTGAGGAGGATTCAAGCCATATGGGGCAAAGTCAAGGCGAGCCAAAGATATGCCTAGAGTGTTGAGACCGGGTAATTTATTGACGTTCACAAGATTGATACTTGATCCAAGTTTACTTGTAGCTGTGTTTCCAGGAATATTAAGTCCAGGAAACAGTTGCTGGGTCCTTGCAAAATTTTCCATTCACAAATACTACACCCAAAAAAAAAAAAAAAAAAAAAAAAAAAAAAAAAAAAGTTTGTTATTGTCACAAATAAGAAAGTTCTGTAACAAAGGACAATAGCATGCCTTGTAGGGAAAAAAAATCTAATGTCGATGATATAACGTAGGTGATGATAATAAGTTCATTAATGTGTTGATCAGTGTTGTTAATTGCGAATCAGTGTCGATGAAAATGATCTCGAAAGAACGTAGGTGATAATAACACTACTACGTTCTGCTCATGAGGTGGCATGTAGATTTGCAGTTCCTTAAAAGAAAAAATAAATAAATAAATAAAGGAGAGAGCATATACATACTAGCAGAATCAGTGTTGTTAATTGCGACACAAAAGTCTTGCAGAGGATTAGGGTCATAGGCAGAAGCAAGGGAAAATGCCAAAGCCAAAATGGCCACAGAAACAAAATAAGGAACACCTTTCATTATATTTGAGGTTATGTTATCTCTATAGTATCTTATACTCTGCGTATTCTTGCTTGGGTGAGGGATGGGAACAAAGTATATGTGGATATGTCTATTTATAGAGAGGAGTATGTGAACCTGTAGTTTCACAAACGGAGCATATAAGACTCGGTAACTCTTCAGCCACTCTCAATTGAACCTTTCTTTATACACTAATAGTCAGTACAGAATTTGAAAAGAATCAAATTGGACCACTTCAATGCCATTGTGCAGTTTTCATGTTGCTTTTTTCAAGCCACAAATTAACTTTACTTTCATAGTATATTTAACATTGGCAACTCCTTATGTACAAAGTGCTTGGGGGTTTAGGAGGGAAAGGGTTCAAGCTACAGGATTAGCAGCATGTTGTAATTATCTCTTAAAAAAAAAAAAAAAATTGAGATTATTGAAGGACCCATGTATATATCTTGACTCTGTCCTTATAGGGAATGTTTAATAGTCAATGGTGTGACCCATATAATTAAGTATATGCTTGGGTTGAATTTATTTTACACACAACCCCTTCATAAAATATTCGTATCTTATTGACATGATCTCATCTGGCGGGTACTAATTACTAAGTATGTTTTAGTTGTTTATTAGATTTAATGGTTTTCTAGAACCAATAACTACCAAGGCATGAGATATATATACTCTTGTCGGTCCCTTTTTGTTGTTTTCACTTCATGCTATGGTGTTCTATGATATAATTTTTATGAATGTTCGGTCAATACCATAGTTAAATCATATTTGTTAGAATTCATGGCAAGATCTCTTACATCGAAACGCTTATTGAAGTTGTTGCATGAGAAGAAAAAAACACTGTAAAAAAAATAAAAAAATAAAAGAAAGAAACAAGTTAGACATAAACTACAATGCATTCAAAAACATAATTATATAAAGACTAGTTTAGATTTATAATATTCAAGCGAAAACTTGAAATGGATCCTTTTAAATGATGTCATATAATGTATCCCTTTAATTGAACCATGAAATTGGTCCAATTAGGAACAAATTTATATAATTGACATATTTTTTGACAGAATGCATTTTATTTGTATTTGGATCTTGGTTCTAGTGTGTTCAAGAACATTATGAAGTACTTTTACAAGTGGTAACAAGTAATATTATTGAAGACATAAAAAATACTCAAGAAACAATACAAGAAAAGATCGAACAGAAGATCTCAACACATGGCTTGATATCTTCAATTTGTTGAGATTAAATGAATCTCGATACATCTTGATCTATCAAGATTTGTGAATTTTAAAATTCTAGATCTGTTTTCGGTCCCACAATGACCATTTTAGGGTTTCCAGCTCTAGGTTTCTAGGGGATATAAAAGCAATATTTTGTATCTTTCTTCACAGAAACAAAGACTCATATTGTGATACACGTTTTACAGGAGCTACTGTGACTTTTTGTGCACCTTAGGTTTATGTGCCAAGTTGCTTCCAGATCAATAAGTTTGGATTGAAGAACTTTGCATCAAACAACAACAATCAAGTTGTTATTTTGTTAGTCATGACTAGGATCCATGCAAAGGAAAAGCTTCTACAAGAATAAGTCCAATTGGGTATTGGAGCTAATATTGGTATAGGTCAGTAGGCTCAACTGTAAGTTGGTCTTTTTGGAAAGACCTATGGGGTAAGATTCATTATACTTGTAAGTTGTAACTGCTTGTTTTTTTTATTATCAGATTTTTTGAGAGTAGTAACCTAAAATTCACTCGGAGGGTTTTTTGTTTGCAAAGATTTTCCCCATTGAGATTAAAACTATTCTCCACTACATCTAATTTAGTTTGGTTAATTTGATTGTGCCTCCACATTATTTGCTTGAAATTTAAATAATTAATCAACTTAACTAATTGAATTAATTAACAGGGGTCAATTTATTACCTAACAGATCCATTTCAAATAGATATAGTTATTTTCTTAATTATTAGGAGCTCTTAGGAAAACATGAATTTTTTAGATTAGTGAACTCAACTACAAAAATCCTCTCAAAAATAATCTCAGCAATAAAAAAGACATGTTTATGTAGAATAATACTAACAATTTTTTTTTATATATTGTGGGCACAACGGTGAGTTACCACCTAGTTTTACAATGATCTAAAAACCATGAATATAGCATCCTCTTGAGGAATGACCATTTGATCTTACTACCAGAGTAAGGGTTCAAAGTTTAGATATGGTTCTGGGAAGGTGTTAGGCACCCAAAATTGCCCAACCCTAGGGGTGACTTCTACTCATTGTGTCTTACGTCTTAATCCTATTAAAGACATATTCAATATTGTAGCAACACACACACACACACACACACACACACAGAAACTAGCATATATCTAAGCATACAATCATGGCATCAATCATCCCAAAACCTAATCATTCATCTATCATGGCATATCACAACCCAAGCCTAGCATACATGGCATCTCATATCAACGTAGCACTCATATAGCATCATATCTATTAGAACATATGTGATTTGATGTTAGGAACATATGTCAACATTTTATGTAATTGGTTAATCCTTTGATAAAAAGCACTTTACTTGTAATTGGGTAGATCTAGGATGTGTTTAATACTTCAACAAACAAAGTTTCAAGTTCAAGTGTTAAAATCATACAAGTCTGTTCAAGATTCAAGTAAGGAAGTGCTGGATTTTAAATCTCAACAGCTAGTATCTATCGAGGTTTAAAAGCTACTGAAGCTCGTGGCTTGACAGCTAGATCAATAGATGGCTATCTATCGAGATTTATGAAACTCAGTTTTTCAGAGCTGTTTTTCATCCAATCCATGAGTATGTGTTTGGGCTTTCTTTTCTCACAACTCTAAACATATATAAAGATTATTTAAGGGCCGTCATAGGTAGCACAGTCAAGAGCACAGTTGCACAAGAGCATAATTCCATAAGAGTGACTAAAATCCTAGTTTGCCCTAGTTCATCTTGAAGAAGCTATTGTGTTTGTATACCGTAGGGTTTTGTGACCAAGCAATTTCGTGATCTTCATCATGTGATAAACTAAAGAACTTTGGAGCCAACATCCTTCTCAAGTTGGTGATCAAGTTGCGTACTGGGATCCGCGCATCTTTTGGCTAGTCACGTACTGGGAGCCGTGCAATACAAGGAGAGATTGTCACTACAGAGCAAGTTCAATTGGGTATTTGGGTAAGGATTCAACTGTAGGTTGGTATAAGGTACTGGGATTCCTTTTCTTGTAATCGCTTATTTTGATAATAGTGGATTCTCGGGAATGGTGACCTTAAAATACCCCTGTGGGGTTTTTGCCCCGGTGGTTTTCCCCATTCATAAACAAATCACCGTGTCATTTAATTTCCGCTGCATATTTAGTTATTTGGTGATTTGTTTGTGTAGCCACGTACTTTACATGTTAATTTGATTAATTAATTAAACATGACTAATTAATCAATTAATCCATCACTAGGGGTCAATACGTTTTTGGCCTATCAATATCACATCTAAAGTAGAAACATAGGTAGTGAAATAATCATGGCAAAAACACAAGCACAAAAAGATCCAAGTAACATGTGATTGCATCTATAAATTAAAATTAACTCATCTAAACAAACATCTATCATTGAACATACATCATGCGTGTCCATGTGAATTTATGACTTACCTCACTTATCTTGCTACATCTCAGCACCTATGGCATTAATGCATGAATATGTGAATGCATGTTCATTGTCGACGCCCGACCTTGAGACGGCAGAACTGCTGCGGGCCTTTGTTTGACCACCTGCCGTGGTGATGCTCCTATGTGCGCAGAGCCTTGTTGGAGGGCCCCTCTAAATGATAGTTGTGCGTGTGTTCACGAGGAGCTTCAGGTGCTCTCTCTCTCAATGGAGGAAGGTAGGTCTACCTCTGGCGTGATGGTAGGAATTTGAGACAAATTTTATGTGATTACCAAAGGT
The DNA here is from genome assembly GCA_032878915.1 of Castanopsis chinensis. NCBI lineage: Eukaryota > Viridiplantae > Streptophyta > Magnoliopsida > Fagales > Fagaceae > Castanopsis > Castanopsis chinensis. Next base: position 15,556,302 of record JAVQMG010000125.1, on the reverse strand, counting down.
AAGTGAAGTTGCCACCAATTATTAGGTTTTTCTAAGGTGTGATTTGTCACCTATTTCTAGTTGATTTTATTACCAATCCTAAGCTAAGAAAAATGTCATTTTTCCTAATCTAATGCAAATGGAAAAAATTTTTGATTCTTGAATCTGGAAGTTTGGGTTCATGTGGGGAAGGTGTTAAGCACTCTACAACACCTATCCAAGGACAGTCCTTTGTTTATATAAAACCTAAATTTTTGGAGATTGGCAATAAAAACATGATTTTGGCATTAACTTTCAGGGCTTTGCATGCATGGAGCTTTGAGGTTTGGTTTTTGAATGGTTGTGGTCCCAATCTATGCTTTCCTAAGGCATTCGGGCAAAATACCATATTTCCATGTCAAAAACTTGATGACATGTCACCTTGCTTTCACTGCAAAAATTAGGCATTGCTTGCCTTAGGTGACATAGGCTGTGACAATCACACCAAAAGGGACAAGCAGGTATATATATACATACATCATTTACAATACAAGTACACAGAACAAGAAAGTAAATTCCTACGTCCCTAGAGCATAGCCCAAAAAATAAGTGCAAGAAAGTAAACAGGGGTCGTCATACTCTAGAGATGAGGACAAATAGTACATGACATGATATACCTAATGCAAACCATCTAAGAGAGAAAGGGAAGAGAAAGTAAGGGGTTTAAAAGAGTACATAAACAAAAGGGGTAAACTAAGCTCCTACACCTACTGTCCACAGCCGCTTGGCTTATATCGACATGCGCGCATCCTTGCCCTTTTTGCTTGTGCTTAGGAGATCATGCCATAGCTCCAAGCATCCTCGCTCTATGTGTGTACATGCAAAGGCAAGAACAAGAAACCAACAGACAAGTGATGGAAGGAAAAGGTGCGGATAGCATATGAAAGAAGCATAAAGCCAATAAGCATGATAGACATGGCAAGCACACAAACAAGGCAGTAAACAAGCAAACAAAAGGTGGTGTCTGCGAGGGACAAATGTAGATTTGGATCGAATGTCCATAGCTTTATTGTGTTGAAGTATGGATGATACACTAGCAAGGAAGACTTATGCATAGACATGTAAGCAAGCATGTAAAGATGCAAAGAAAGTCAGCGACTGGCACAAACAAGCATGGCAAGTATATCATCACATAGAGCTGAAAAGGGGAAAGGTATACACAAAGTAACCTGGCATCTGAAGACGCAACCTAAGTGGTTACACCCAAACAAGGCCTCATAGGCATTGGATGTAACCAAACAAGATCAAGTCCGCGGAGAGCATCGAACATAGCAAAGCCTAGAACAAGAAAGGCTAACACAAACATAAGGCATAGAAGCACACAAGCATAGACATGAAAATAGGTGATCCAAACCCTTTGATGTGGGCCAAGGTGCATGGACGATGACAAAGACCATAAGGTCTAGATCAGGTCCTAACCATTGGGCCAAAACGCAAGAAAGAAAGACAAAGTGACAAAAGGGCTACAATAGCACATGGCATGAAAAACATAGCCTAGGTCTAAGCACACAAAAATGGCATGGAGTGCACAAGCACATGGAATAGAGTATAAAGCATGTGGAGAACATAGATCCAAGCACACAAGCATGTGAAAGCATAAATTTAGGTATATAGGTATAGGAACACGCATGTAAACATGTAAACCCTAACACCTAAACATGGAAAAATGTGAATCCAAGCATAAGCATGCGAAAGCATGGATCTAACCCTATAGCATGACAAAATAGGCATAAATACATAGATCCGAGCAAGGCATAGCCAAAACATCCTACTATCATGTGAACATGTGACCCGAACATCAACATAGAACAAAAAGATGAAAAAAGGAAAGGAAAATATGGCATAAAGCATAAACATGTAGATTGAGACAACTAACATGTGAACAAGCATAAAAACATGCGGGTCTAGCCAAACAACACATGGGAAAGATAGATCCAGGCACAAATGCATGGCACAAAGCGAAAAGACCATAGATCGGGACCAATAAACATGTGAGCAAGCCTAGAAACGTGTAGATCTAGCCAAACAACACATAGAAAAGATAGGTCTAGGCACAAACATGTAGCACAAAGCACAAAGCACATAGATCGGGACAGGTAAACATGTGAGCAAGCACAAAAGAACATGGATCTAAGCTAGAAGCATGCTAGAAACAAGATATAACAAGAAACATGTCAAAAAAAAACAATAAATCATGTTATTCAAGCAAAAATAGCAAGAACATTATAGGAAAAGGATTTAGAAGGTTAAAGGTGTGGATGATAGCTAAAAAGCTACATCCACACCCTTAAACCCTAATCCAAGATGTAGAACCAATGAGAAGAAGATTGAGTACAAGAACACTACCTTGTATTGTTGGTGAAGATGCAAGAATCAATTAGCTTTAATGTGTTTTTGAGAGTTTTTTGTGTGTTTGGAAGAGAGAAAACACATAGGTAGAAGGCAAAAATCAGATAAATGTGGTCTCCCCTGGTCTGAGGGGTGCCTAGGGCTATTTATAGCCCCGAACGCATTTTTTGAGGCAACGGCCCTTAGAGGGCTGCCAGCTGCCCTTCAAGGACTGCAAGCCTCAAAAGACCTATGATAGGGTTGATCTTGACATCCTTGGATAGATCTTCATTTTCAATTTCTAAAAAGGTATGGAACTCAAAAATCCAAAGGTCGAATCAAAAGTTATGGCTTTAGGAAGTTAGCAAACGTTGTTTTCACAGTTTTCTCGATATCTCAACCATTTTAACTCCAATTTTGACCCATGAATATTTTTTGGAATGAGATTCAATAATCTTCACAATGGCATTAGTTTCAACCCGTTCTAATGACCAAATCAAAATTAGAGTTTTTAGGGCTCACCTAAGGTTAACTTCGGGTCAAACTTGGTCAAAGTTGCTAAAAGTCTCTGAGAAGCTTGGGTTTGATGTAAGATCATGAAAAGTGTTGTTTTCTAAGGATTTTGACCTTTTTGACCTTTGGTCAACCCTAGGTTGACTAGGGGCATTTTGGTTATTTTGGCTAAAAGAGGCACTTTGAGGGCTCCGTTATCCGAACTAATTGCGCCACGTCATTCTAGATGTTCTCGCAGCCCTATGGAAAGAAAATAATATTACTGGATTTTTCAGGGTCAAGCACCCAAATCGAGGGCGAACAAAATACAGTATCAACATTCATGGCATCAAAAATAAAGAAACAAAAGATAAAGCCTAATTTAAACTTGTGAAAGGAAAATAAAAAATAAAGGAGAACATGGACTTATATCTGTAAAAAGAATCAAAACAGAGGCATAACATGTGAGACAAATGAAGAAAGCAAAGAAGAAAACTTAAATGAGGGTTTTTGGGCAACGGTATGCACACACATGTAGAAGTTTGCGAGCTTAGGTCAAACACACTTATGCGCAAACTTTGACTTGCGTGCGAATGCATAATGCATGCATGTGCAAGCTGGATCAGAAACCCTAATCCAGAACACAGAAAACATAGGGGAACAGGGCAACACTTAAAACAATAATGCTAACAACCTAACATGCTTAGAAATACAAAGCTCACTAAAACTAAGTTATATAAGCATAAAGCAAACAAAGAAAGAAGATTAAAAACGAAATTAAAACAAAAAATGAAAAGAGCTTAGAACTCAATACCTCAAAACAAAAGCTCCTAGACTTGATTTTTGACCATTCCCCTCAGTCAATTCTATTCACAATCAATGAAAAAGTGATTAGTAATCTTCAACTCAAAGATCAGTGGCAGAAAAAAGCCTCAATCAAAAGAAAATTGACTTGAGGATATTTTGTGAAAAACTCTCCATTTGATTCACTATTTCTAGTGAATTTTAGTGTTTTCTCTTGGGATTTTTGTCTATTTTGGAAAGGTACCATGTATGGATATTTATATAGTGAAAACGGGGATTTGGAATGGCTCCTAGACGATGTGGGATTCATTCCAAACCTCAGTTTTTAACGCAAAAAACTTGTCTTCCGTAGTTTCTAGAACCCTACGTGTGCATGCATCATGGCCAAGCGCATAGGTTGATTCCAACGTGTGCAGGCCAAGGGTTTTCTTGGCTTTATCTTTCCAAAAATATATTTATTTTCTTATTAAAAGTTAAAATTTTCATTTTAATATTTCTCAAGGCAATTTAACATTTGGTTGGCCCCTTAAACCAACCTTAGGTCTTTGAATTTCAGCAACATTGGGGAACAGGGGTCCAAGTCGTACGGGGTAAAAAATGTGATGTCTACATATGTACATATATAATATGCCATTTAAGCTGCCCATATTGTACCCAAGAGTTTTGTAGATCAATTCACATTTGATAGTGTTTCCAACGGAGACATTTAGAGTTCAAATTCTCACTTCCTTGTTGTAGCTATAGATTTTTTTAATAGAAAAAAAGTTGTCAATGTCGTAAATATACCATATCTTTGTGTTCTCTAGATGATAATATATTCTATTTCTATTTTGCATAAGTGCACTAATAGGCCACAAATGCGTAGACCCTTTGTAATGAATTAAATTGATTAATTAGCCAAGTTTTTAATTAATCAAGTTAACATGCAAATTACGTGGCAACACAAAAAAAATCACCAATAATCTAAAGTATGCAATGAAAAATAAATGACACGGTGATTTTTTTACGAATGGGGAAAACCTAATGGCAAAAACCCCACCGGGTGATTTAAGGTCATCACTCCCGAAACTCCACTATTATCACAACAAGCAGTTATAAGTAAAGGAATCCTAGTACCTTACCAACCTATAGTTGAACCCTTACCCCAATATCCGATTAGACTTGTTCTGTAGTGACAGTTTCTCCTTTTGATGCACAGCTCCCAGTACGTGACTAACCAATTGTGCAGATCCCAACACGTGACTTCAATTCACTAACTAGGGAGAGAGAGTTGTTAGTTGCAAAGTTCTTCAATTCATCCACAAAGTGAAGATCAAGAAGATGCTTGATTATAAAACCCTACGGTGCACATTACACAGCAACTTCTTCACAAGAGAGATGAACTAGGCATGAAATTCGTCTTGGATCACAAATAGCTTGAACAAAGATCTCTCAATGCTTGTGCAACTTGTGTACTTGTGCCTCCTTCGACGGCCCTTAAAGTAATCCTTTTATATGTCTAGGGTTAGGAGAAAAGAAGTCCTAAAGACACATTCACGGATTGGAATGAAAACAGAACTTAGAATCCGTTTTCCATAAATCTCAAGAGATAGAGGTGTCAAGAAGCTGTCGAACCTCGAGGCTGAAACAGCTTCTTAAAGCTCGATAGATGCATGTGTCGAGACTAGGTGTCGAGCTTTAGTAACTTGCACTTTCCAGCTTGTTTCTTGGACAGACTTAATGACTTCAACACTTGAACTTGAAACACAGTTTCTTGAAGCGTTAAATACATCCTAAATCTACCTAATTACAAGTAAAGTGTGTTTTGTCAAAGGATAAGCCTATTACATAAAATAATGACATGTGTTTAAAAACCACTTGAACTACATATGTCCTAACAATCTCCCCCTTTGGCAATCGGTGACAAAACCACAACAAACAAATGAACATATGAGAGAAGTCATAAATCACTCAACTCATATTCACTTGTTAAATACAATAAAATCTATCCTAACACAAACTCTTGAAAAAATTTGCAAGAAGAGAGTTTATGGCAAGTAGACTTTGACAACCTGTATTTCTGAAACACTTTTATACAAAACACATCAAGGCATCTTTGTGTGAAACAGAAATAATAGATTGCATACAAATAAAGAAACATGTGTATAAAGATAGAAAAGAAACAACATGTGGAAAGGTAGGTGAAAGAAACATACATCAACATATATATATCAAGAAATAAGCACAATGTATGTCAATAAATGGTCACAAGACCAGGGTACATGAACAATTAACTCTATAAGAAAGAAAAGAAAAGAAAAGAAATATATGTAATCCTCACTACATCCCTCATATCAACACTCCCCTTATCAAAAATGTCCTATACAAGCTCTCCCCCTAAGAATGACTACTCTTATAACCCAAAACTACTCCTCCTTTTTGTCACGAGTGACAAAGGGTAGAGTGTCAAGTAGACATCTCATCAAAAGAGCTCGCATCTCCATCATCATCATCCAAAGCATCATCTTCATCACCATCATCATTATCCTCAGTCTCTGAAGCAACATGAAGAGGTGGAGGAGAAGCCTCAGAAGCAAAACTGCCCAAGGTCACCTGTCGCCTAGCAATGCGACCAACACAAACGTTCACCTGATACAACTCTGTAGAGAGCATATCGAGGCAAGTATCCATGCATTGAAGCTGCGCCATGATGTCTTCAAGCGTTACATCGCTCGAGGAAGAGGAGAGAACAGATGTGGCTCTAGCAGATCTAGATGGAGCCGAACGAGAGGAAGGAGCAGTAGAATTCGTCTATCGTGACCTGAACTGCGCCTCACTACGTTTTACGTTAGCGGCATCTATGGCAGACATGACATGGAATGGGTCAGACGATGGAAAGGGGATGGAAAAACGGCGAAGAATCCTCGTGATAGCAGAAGGGAAATGAGCTTATCACGGGTAGCCGTATCCCTATAGACATCTATGATAGAGAAGATGAAGTGTGAAGGGAAGTCTATAGTAAGATGCTCTAAAAGAGACAACAAAAATCAAGCACGAGGCTCTGTGATGGAGTTGTAGTGAGAGAGTGGGTGCAAAACAAAAGTCATCACCATGTTTAGGAAACGAGGACCTTTAGCAAAAAGCCTACATAGTGTGTACTGGTGCTCACCCCAATCAGAGGGGCGCTCATAGAACGCAGATATCATCTCGTCTTTGGACACAGTCCATAAATGCTTATAACCAGGGTAATCCGGATGATCAACCCTTGGGACATGAAGAACCTTGAAGACTAACTCCGAAGTGACAACAACGTGTGTACCTCAAACACGAGTATGAAAGAGAGGTACTAAAGAATCAATCCCGTGGATGTCGGAGTAAAACTCCTGAATCAACATGGTAGGACAAGTGACCGGGACGTCACACAATGACTCCTAACCACGACTGTGAATGACATCGGGAAGGTTTGTGTCGGCAAAGTCTGCCAGGATAACTTGGCGTTCCAAATGAACACCTCATTTAGAAAAGTTCTCTAGGATTTCTCATCCCAGAACTGAACAAAGAGAGGGGTAGAATCAGAGGATGAAGAGCCCCGAGAATGCAGAGGGTTCTAGGACGGAATGGATTTGCATTTAGGTGCCATAGACACTACTAACGCAAACAGAAGGAAAGGGAGAAAGAAAGAAACACACAGAAAAGTCTCAAAACAGTTCAATATATGACAAGTATATTGAAAAGAAAGAACGTATGCATGGGAAATGCATGAACATGTGACATGCAAAAAAATGGCATCATGGGCTCAGCCCAATCCAATCCTACTAGCACACAATTAGAGAACACACATCTAAATGCATGAAAATACTGTTAGAATGCTAATGTGATGCAATGCATGTAGTTTTAAAGATCAAATCTATAAAACCAACTCAAAAATTTCAATAAACACTCATCAATTTTGAAAAACCCCAAAATTTTTCAAAAACCTCAAAACCTAGGTTTTAAAACATGAAATGCATGAAGAATGAGAGGATTGAAGCTTACCAAGTGAAGAAGATCTTGAGGAAAGCTTGAATAATCCTTAGGAAGAGGTTTGGAGTGAGTGAGAGAGTTTTTGGGAGAGAAGAACTAAATGTATCAAGAGAGAGATCGAGAGAAATGAGAGAAAAATCGCGAAGATCCAATATATACCCCTTCAGTTATTCTCGACAGATTTAGGTATCGAGAGGTGTCGAGACAGCTGTTGAGGTAGGTATCGAGAAAAGGTACTTCGACAGATACAACCATCGAGGAAAGGTGTCAAGAAAGGAAGATCAAATACAAAAGAGTCTCGATCGATCCACAAGCTATCGAGAAGCTATTGAGCAAACAAAAAGTTTCTCGATCGATCCACCAGGTATCAAGAAGGTGTCGAGACTACGATAAGAAAAAGCTGAGAAACTCGACTGACAACCAAGTATTGAGGAGGTGCCGAGCTTGCTTTAAAAAGCAATTTTTCAAGAGAAGAAAAAAAACACAAACATGAATACAATCACGCATGCAATTCAACCAAAGATCCAATCAACATATTAAGCTCTCAAAATCATCTGTGAACAATAATTTTAAGCACATGGATCCCAAAACACACACACACACACACAACAAATCTAACTAATTTTATATTTCAAAAATGAGTTATGACAGGCCACAAATGCGTTGACCCCTTGTGATAATTAGATTAATTAAATTAGCCCAATTATTAATTAATCAAATTAACATGCAATCACGTGGCAGCACAAACAAATCACCAAACTAAGTTAAGCAGCGGAAAATAAACAACACGGTGATTTGTTCACGAATGGGGAAAACCCTTACGGCAAAAACCCCACCGGGTGATTTAAGGTCACCACTCCCGAAACTCCACTATTATCACAACAAGCAGTTACAAGCAAGGAATCTCAAGTACCTTACCAACCTACAGTTGAACTCTTACCCCAATACCCAATTGGACTTGTTCTGTAGTGACAGTTTCTCCTTTCAATGCACGGCTCCCAAGTACGTGACTAACCAGATGCGCGGATCCCAGTACGCGGCTTACTCCTTTGCACGAATCCAAGTACGTGACTCACTCACCAACTTGAGGAAGAAAGAATGTTGGCTGCAAAGTTCTTCAAATCATCAGAGATGAACTAGGGCACGAACTTTGTCTCACAGATCACAATTTGCATGAACAACGAGTTCTCAGAGAAGATGCAACTTGTATCTTGTGATTCCTCTTTTGACGGCCCTTAAAATAAACCTTTTATATGTCTAGGGTTAGGAGAAAAGAAGTCCCAAAGACATGCTCACGGATTGGACTTGAAACAGACTTGGAATTCTGTTTTCTTTAATTCTCGATAGATAGAGGTATCGAGACAGCTGTCGAGGCTCGGGCTAAACAGCTTCTTTAAATCTCGATAGATGTATCTGTCGAGGTATCTATCAAGCTTTAAAATCTGCACTTCCTTGCTTGTTTCTTGGACAGACTTCGATGGCTTCAACACTTAATCTTGAACCACAGTTTCTTGAAGTGTTTAACACATCCTAGATCTACCCAATTACAAGTAAAGTGCGTTTTGTCTAAGGATAAGCCAATTACATAAAATAGCGACATAAGTTCACAGACTTGAACTACATATGTCCTAACAAGTTAAGACAGTTTAGTGAGTATACACTAACGCATGCAAACCTAGTGATAGCCAAATCACATTGTACCTGCACATGTATCAAGAATAGCAAAGAATATTACGTGTTGTGTGTGAAAAACATTGCAAGATTGCATAAGTGTCTCAAATTTATGGCGATTTGAGATATGAGAAAATCACTTAACTCATACACAATCATAAATGTTTGATGGAGACTATCACCTTCGAGGTACATCTTATAACTCCCGCATCTCCTAGAAAACACGCTTGCAATCATATTTCAAAGCATTTTGTTCTTTTTGCCTTTTGTTTCTTTGCATATTTTTTTTTTATTAAGCATATCATGCATGGGTATATAAGAGAGAGAAAAGAAATACCCAAATATGTTAAGCATTTTAACATTGCACTTTTGCTATGCCGAAGCATATAGATGTCATTTCATGATTGGTGAGTAACAGTGGTGAGATGGTTATTTATGCCTTTCTCTTACGATTTTCTAGTCCTACCCGTCAAATAGAGTGATACGAGTGTTAAGTACAAGAGATCACTTAACCTTACTCATCACAAACAAAGAGCTACAAAGCTCACTTGCTTAATTGTGCATAGGGATGTTCATCTAAGTTACAAGTGATACAAGGTTTAGAAAACTCTGTTTCAATGGCCATTTAAAGGTTCACAAGAACCAATGTACACAGACACACACTGTTTTTGTATTTTTCAATTTTTCAATTTTTTTTTATTTTTATCAGAAAAGCAAAAAAAAAAATAAAAATAAAACTCAAAACTGAAAACACACAAGCAAAGACATGTTAAAAAAGCAAAACAATGCATAAAACTAGGCTGACTCAAAACAGTAAAGCAACACATAAGTAATGCAAAAACAATAAAACGGGGAGAGAGAAGAAGTGAACAAAATCACTTAGAACCCTTTTCCTTCCACATCTTGGAAGAACATTTCCTTTTTGCCAACCTTTGAAACAGTAATGAGGGAGAAGAATTGAAACCGTTCAAGTTCGAAAGGAACATGAGGGCTTCGAGAATATCTCCAAGAGGAGCAAGAGAGGTCTGAAGCTGATTTTGGTTCCCAGATGCTATCATGCCATTGATTTGTTGAGTGGCTAACCATTTATAGCAATTTGGTCGAGTATGACTGGCGACACCACAATGATAACAGAGATGCTGCTTCTTCTATTTAGACTTTTGAGAGATAGCCTTCTTAGTCCTAGGTTTCTAGTTTCCTTCTTCTCAAGCTTAAGGGGTGCTCCTAAGATGGACTTACCCTTGTCTAAGTTCTCAATTGTTAATTCAGTTTTAACATCTTTAACCTCAATTTTAATGTTATTAGTAGGAGGAACAAAAATAGTAGTACTAGCAGAAGGAGTATTAGAGAGAGAGAATGCATACCCTAATCCTGTACGATCCGAAACAGATTTCTGAACACTGAGCATCTCATCCAGCTTTGCACTTGATGTCCTCTCTAGTTGTGCTCTAACTTGAAACAGCTCTGCTTCAAGCTCAGTGCCCCAATGGTCTGATTTGTTTCATCAACCTCAATGCCCCAATGGTCTGATTTGCTTCATCAACCTTAGTGGAAAGCTCCTCATGGTCAAGTTTCACATCACTGAGCTTCTTGGTGGCCAACCTATAGAGTTTCTCATGCTACTCAGAAAGCTTGTACAGTTTCTCATAGGCGGTATGGATATCATCTTGGTCATCCATAGTTTTAAACTTAGCATCCACCGATTCCTTCTCTTATCCACTTCTTCAGTAATCCCTTCAGTAGGATTAACAGTGGCAATAAAGGCATTCAAAATTCCGTCATCTTCATTGTCGGAATCATCCTCAGGCTTAGTGTCGCTCAAGGTAGTAGCAAGTGCCTTGCTCTTCCTAATGCTCTTGAGGTACGTAGGACACTCTTGTTTCATGTGTCCAAAGCCTTGATACTCGAAGCATTTCGATCCAGTGGGAACAGTGTACTAACCGCCATTCCTGGTATCCTTCTTTCCTTTATCTGGGCTCTTGAACTGAGAAGAACTGGATTACCTACAGTCCTTGTTGAAGCCTTTTCCATTGGCATTCTTCATAAATTTCTTAAATTTCCTGGTAAAATAGGACTTCATCTTAGAATCTTCATCATCTGAAGACTCATTTGTATCACTGCTCTTGGCCTTTAGTGACATGCTCTTGCCTTTGCTTGACTTGCCCATTCTTGTTAACCCTAGCTCGTAGGTTTGTAGATTGCCAACCAGCTCAGTCATAGGAATCTTGTCAATATACTTTGATTCCTCTATTGCTGTGATCTTAGCATGGAATCTCTCGGGTAAAAATCTGAGCACTTTTCTTGCTATCTTGGGTTTAGGAATAGTTTTCCTAAGATTGAAAGCTGAGTTCACTATGTCCTTGAGCTTTGCATAGAACTCATCGAATGACTCATAGTCCTCCATCTTAATTTCTTCAAAGCTTGTAGTGAGCCTCTGTAGCTTCGAATCCTTGACAGCCTTGGTTCCCTCATAGGTTGTCTGGAGAATGGTCCATGCTTCCTTAGCAGTTTCGATGGAGGAAATTTTCTTGAACTCCTCATTTGTGACCGCACTGAATAAGGCATTCAATACTCTACTGTTGAAATTTTTCGCCTTGATCTTGGCATCATCCCAATCGGCTGGCGTTTCTGTAGACTTAGTCTAGCCTATCTCCACAGCTTGCCACACCTTCTCATCTAGTGACTGCAAGAAAGCTCTCATGCGTACTTTCTAGTATGCATAATTAGTACCATCAAACAATGGAGGTATAATAAGAGACTGACCTCTATCCATGACAAACAGGAGTCAATGGATCACACACAAGGATTAAACCCTAATCAGAGTGTGCTTGCTCTGATACCACTTGATAGGCCACAAATGCATAGACCCCTTGTGATGAATTAAATTGATTAATTAGCCAAGTTTTTAATTAATCAAGTTAACATGCAAATTATATGGCAGCACAAACAAATCACCAATAATCTAAAGTATGCAACGGAAAATAAATGACACGATGATTTGTTTATGAATGGGGAAAATCTGACGGCAAACACTGGGTGATTTAAGGTCACCACTCCCGAAACTCCTCTATTATCACAACAAGTGGTTACAAGTAAAGGAATCCCAGTACCTTACCAACCTACAGTTAAACCCTTACCCCAATACCCAATTGGACTTGTTCTATAATCACAGTTTCTCCTTTTGATGCACGGCTCTCAGTACGTGACTAACTAATTGCGCGAATCCCAGTACGCGACTTCAATTCACCAACTAGAGAGAGATAGTTGTTGGCTACAAATTTCTTCAATTCATCCACACGATGAAGATCAAAAAGATGCTTAGTTACAAAACCCTACGGTGCACATGACACAGCAACTTCTTCACATGAGAGATGAACTAGGCATGAAATTCGTCTTGGATCACAAATAGCTTGAACAAGGATTTCTCAATGCTTGTGCAACTTGTGTACTTGTGCCTCCTTCGACGGCCCTTAAAATAATCATTTTATATGTCTAGGGTTAGGAGAAAAGAAGTCTTAAAGACACATTCACGGATTGGAATCAAAACAGAACTTAGAATCTGTTTTCCATAAATCTCGACAGATAGAGGTGTCGAGGATCTGTCGAGAAGCTGTCGAGTCTCGGGGCTGAAACAGCTTCTTAAAGCTCGATAGATGCATGTGTCGAGATTTGGTGTCGAGCTTTAGTAACTTGCACTTTCCAGCTTGTTTCTTGGACAAACTTGATGACTTCAACACTTGAACTTGAAACATAATTTTTTGAAGCGTTAGACACATCCTAAATCTACCCAATTATAAGTAAAGTGCGTTTTGTCAATAGATAAGCCAATTACATAAAATAATGACATATGTTTAAAAACCACCTGAACTACATATGTCCTAACAAGCACTATGTTAGGACATATGTTATGTAATTGGCTAATCCTTTGACAAAACACACTTTACTTATAATTGGAGAGATCTAGGATGGGTTTAGTATTTTAAGAAACAAGTGTTCAAGTTGAGTATTAAAGCCATGCAAGTCTGACTAAGAACAAGTGAAGGAAGTGTTTTTCATTAAAACTCGACAGAAACTCGACAGAAGCTCGACAGAAGCTGTATCTATCGAAAATTACAAAATCGAACTTTTCAGATCTGATTACATGCATATTGTAATATATTTGTGTAGGGTTTCTTTTCTCATAACTCTAGACATATAAAAAGCTTATTTTAAAGGCTGTCACGTTATGCACAGGATTATGCATAACATATGCAAACAGAATTCAAGCATATTGTGACCTAATTCATCATTCTCTCTAGAGAAGTTACTGCATCTTTACACCATGGGTTTTGTAACCAATGAGCTTTTTTATCTTCATTGTTGATGAACTGAAGAACTTTGCAGCGAACATCTTCCTCAAGTTGGTGAGTAAGTCACATATTGGGATTCATGCAAAGAAGTTAGTCACATATTGGGATTCGTGCAAAGAAGTTAGTCACATATTGGGATCAGTGCATCATTGGTTAGTCATGTATTGGGATTCGTGCATTGAACGGAGAGATTGCAGCTACAATACAAGTCCAATTGGGTATCGGATTAAGGGTTCAATTGTAGGTTAGTATTTTGGAATAGGCCATATGGTTTGGTAAGATTCTTTATACTTGTAACCGCTTGTGATTGATAATAGTCGATTTTTGGGAGTGGTGACCTTAAATTCACTCGGTGGTGTTCTGCCTCGGTGGTTTTCCTCATTCATAAACAAATCACCTGTGTCAAATTTATTTTCCGCTGCATTTAGTAATTTGGTGATTTGTTTGTGCTACCACGTTATTACATGTAATTTGATTAATTAGTTAACTTGGGTAATTAATTAATTTGCAAGGGGTCAATTCATTTTAACCCAATGAGTTATAAATAACTCCACTGTCTACACAACCAATTGATATCAAATTTTCCATTATCTTAACAGATAATTGTTAGATTTAGACCCCTAAACAAAAAGTGTTTAACCAATTTTAATTCCAAGTTGTTAATTATTTTAATTATGCAAGCCTTAGGTTAAAGAAATAATCAAACATATCCTGCATAGTGGAAAAGTAAATAACACAAGATATGTTGACCCAAGAAACCTTATGAAATAACCTGTTCCAAAGGAAAAACCTAGGGGGACCAATCCCAAGAAGAACTATCCACTATTAGATCAATTCATAGTAAACCTAAGTAAAGTTTACAAACTTAGCTCCGAATCCCACAAACTTCTTTGATTTAGATTTGTTCCAACATGAACCTCTAGTTCACGCTTTAGATCTCTTGTACACTTGATTCCTGAAGCTTAGGTTGCAACTTGATTCCACGCGTACTAAGAGTGAGTGTAATCTCTAGTAAAAGCTTGAAAGAGTAGAAGGCACATGTTTGCCAATTATTGTATACACATATAGATCCTAACAGCAAGTTCATTTCATATGTGTGTCTTTGTGTTAGAAGTACTTCAAACCCTCTACCTTATATGTGTGTGTTTTTTTCTCAACAAAAAATAAATAAATAAATAAAAGTATTTTTCCTGAGTAATCAACTATCAATAAAGCTTAAATTTAGCCGCAACTCTTTGCTTTCTCCATCACTGTCACATACTGATCATGCAGGGCAGAAACGTGAAAGATATAATGCTTTTTCATAATGATTTGTTGAACTTTCATTTTTTTTTTTTTTTTTTGGTAAGTTGATTTTAATGCAATTTTTGTCAGTTTTAATAGGTGCTTGTGATTTCAATCGTTGTCGACCAACGTATATTCAAGATTTAGTAATGCACTAATTCCTCAGCATTTACTTGGACACCATGACAAATAAAAAAAAAAGAATCATAAGAAAATATTATTTGATAATAATTATTTTTAAGAAATTACATATAAGGAATCAATGTAAACTTTATTCAAACTCTGCTTTGTAATGGTCATCATTCTTAGTACAAATAATTTTACCAATTGTGGTTTGACTAGAATTGTTTTTGAAGATAATCAACTACATTCTTGTCTAACTGGAAGGCCTTGGTGAGATCATCAGGATTGATTGGAGGATTAGATCCAAAGACCGTGTTTGCTATGGTGATCAACCCAGGATTTTGATTGCTGAGACTGGCAAATGCAATAGCATTGGTTTGCCCGATGTTGAATTGGAAGTGAATAAGACCAATTGGGAATACAAAGACATCTCCCTTGTTTAGAATTTTGGTAAAGAGTTTGTTTGGGTTGGATGTGACAAATCCAACCAAGAGAGTACCCTCCATGACTACCAAAAGCTCAGTGCCACGAGGGTGAGTGTGAGGAGGATTCAGGCCATATGGTGCAAAGTCGAGACGAGCCAAAGATATGCCTAGAGTGTTGAGACCAGGCAATTTACCAACGTTCACAAGATTGACACTTGATCCGAGTTTACTTGCAGCTATGTTTCCAGGAATATTGAGTCCGGGAAAGAAAAAATATTTGGCTGTGACAGTTGTTGGGTCCTTGCAAAATTTTCCATTCACAGATTCTACGCAAAGAAAAGTTTGTTATTGTCACAAAGTAGACAATTCAGTAACAATGGACAATATAATGTCATGTAGGGGAAAAAAATCTAATATAGATGATATAACGTAGGTGATGATAAAATTTCATCAATGTGAGGAACTTCATTAAAAACGATCTCGAAATAGCGTAGGTGATAATAACACTTCTACGTACTGTTAATAATGAGCGGGTATGTAGATTTGCAGTTCATCAGAGAAAAAATAAAATAAAATAAAATAAAATAAAATAAAATAAAATAAAGAGGAAGAAGAAGAAGAGAGAGCATGTACATACCGGCAGAATCGGTGTTGTTAATTGCGACACAAAAGTCTTGCAAAGGTCTAGGGTCATAAGCAGAAGCAAGAGAAAATGCCAAAGCCAAAATGGCCACAGTAACAAGGTAAGTAACACCTTTCATCATTTTTTGAGGTTATGTTATCTCTATCTTATTGTATAACTAGTACTCTGCGTATTCTTGCTTGGGTGAGGGACGGGAATATAGCATATGGGGATGTGTCTATCTATAGATAGGAGTCAGTGAACTGGTCATTGTTCTCCACAAATGGAGCATATAAGACATGTAAATTCTTCAACCATTCTCAATTTCTTGTGTAATGGAAGAACTCTTCTTTAACCACTACTAGACTGTACACATTAGAAAAGCAATCAAATTGGATCACTTCAATACCATTGTGCAGTTTTCGAGTTGCACAAATTAACCTTACGTTGAAATAATTGGTTTCTCAAAAAAAAAAAAAAAAAAATTGAAGCACCCATTAGCCTTGCATATATCTTGACTCTGTACTCATTAGGGAATGTTTAAGATATAGTAAAAGGCGTGACCCATATAATTAAGCATATATACTTGGGTTGAAATAATCTTATTGGTTTTCTAGAACCAATAACTACGAAGGCATCTGACTACCGAGGCATGTGGTATGTTATTCTTGTCGGTCTCTTTTTGTTCTTCTCACTTCATGCTATTATGTAATTATTATTATTATTATTATTATTATTATTATTATTATTATTATTATTATTATTATTATTATTGACTCATATGATATGTAATTCCTAAGAATGTTTGGTCAATACCATAGTTAACTCATATTTATTACAATTCATGCATGGCAAGACTTCCTAAATCGTAACACTTGTTGAAATTGTTGTATGAGAGGTAAAGTTAAAATTATTGTACCCAAAAAAAAAAAAAAAAGTAGACATTAACTACAGTGAATTCAAAAATATAATTATATGAAATTCTTCTTTATGTTATATTCAAGAGTTTTGTAATTCAAGATGTTTAGAGTTTAAATTTCTCACTCTCGTTGTAGGTATTCAATTTTATTTATTTTTATATTTTATTGTTATAGGTTCTAGTCAATTCAACTGGTAAAATGTCTCTTGTATTCAAATAAGAAATTTGAGATTTAATCTTCGCCTACACCAAAAACTAATTAGTGTTTTAAGTTAATGATTGAATCATCAGGAGCGAACCTACAACCATAAGTTGAAACTCTTTCAATTTTTTTTTATTTTATTTTATTGTCCATGGCGTAAATATACCATATCTTTGTGTTCTATATGATTATATATTCTGTTTCTACATTGTATAATTAAGTGATAAACAATTCCAGAGTCTCCAGACTCTTCACAACAAATTGGTATTAAATTTTCCATTTTCTCAATAGGTAAGTTCGTTTCATATACAGCTTCTTGAGTCATCCACCATCAATTGATATGAAAGCATCAATAAAGCCTGAATTTAGGGGCAACTTGTTTGGTTGCCACGGATAGCCCCTGCAGCAATATGAAATACTTTCTCCATTAGGGTCTGTTTGGTTTGATGGGGATGGAGGGGGAGTAGAGAGAGGTAGAGTAGAATAGAATTGGTTAATAATGTGCTAATTTTTAGTCAATTCTACTTAACTCTCTCTCCCTCCACCTTAGCCAAATGGACCATTAGTATCACATAATCATGCGTGGTAGAAAAATGAACTATATAATGCTTTTTCATAATGATTTGTTCAACTTTCACCTTTTTTTTTTTAAGTAGCTTTCAATTCAATTAAACAATTAGTGTGGCATATACAAAATAAAAAGGGAAAATTAGATAAAAATTGTTAAGGGTATTTAATCTTACAGAATATACCATATTTCGTATTAGACCTAAAGTTTTTAATTTAATCAATTAAAGACCAAAAGCTTTTAATTGTTTCAATTTAAGGCAAAAAAGTCAATACCGTACCAGAGCCTATAACGGTTTGACCAGTTGTACGATATATTTCGAGTACCGGTCAATCACTACAACAAAATGTATTTTCAGTGACGAAAAAATTCGTCACTAAAAGTCCAATTTTTCGTCACTAAGAACCTTTAGTGACGAAATCGGACTTTTAGTGACGAAACTCATTTCGTTGCTAAAACCCCGTCACTAAAAGTCTTGGTGACGAAAAATTTCGTCACTAAAAATCCGATTTGATTTTTTGTAAAAAAAACTTTTAGTGACGAAAACCTTTCGTCACTAAAAACATTTTAGTTTATCAAAATTATATTTAGTGACGAATAATTTCGTCACTAAAACTATTTTCGGGTACATATAGTGACGAAAAAGTTCGTCACTAAAACTATTTTTAAGAAAATCCATGTACATATAGTGACGAAAATTTTCGTCACTAAAACCTTTGCTTACAAAATTTTGCTACATTTAGTGACGAAATATTTCGTCACTAAAACTTATTTTCTGTTTTTATTTTTTTCATAACTTTGATATTAACCTGTAACCTGTTATTACATTACTAAAACCTCACATTTGAATAATACATTTATTTCAACAACACATTTATAAAAAAAGATCCATACATTCCACAAGTAAAAAATAAAACAAGTATCTAATTCAAACTTCTTCCATACAATAATTGTTTGCAACATATACAATAACTCAAGATGTAATTGTTTGCAACATATACAATAACGAAAAATATGTTTGCAACATATACAATAACTCAAGATGTAATTGTTTGCAACATATACAATAACGAAAGATATCCTCATATGTCTTCAAGTAATGCCAAAAGTAAATCTCCAAATAGCCACCAATAAAAAATCTGCACAAATATAAAAACAATACCACATTAAAATTGTAAAGTAAAAACATTAATTATGTTATATGAAACATTTCTAACAATACATTAAGAGTAGTCACACCATGTAATGTGGGTCAATTACTAAAAGAAAGTACTAACCAAAACTTGTTTTAACTTGAAGTTGAACCACCCCCATAGGTAAGAGCGTCATCATAACCATTCCTCCTTAAAAAGTTAATAATATTCTTTTGGACCTCTTCTTGCTTAGCTCGTGCCTCTTGGTCCCTAGCTCGCTCCTCTTCGTCCTTAGCTCTTGCCTCTTTGAGCTCAATGATCTCATTTTCTAACCGTTGAATATACTCCACCGAAGAATTATATATATATAATTCTTGATTATATATCGCTATTATTTAATATATATATATATATATATATATATATATACATACTTGATTATTTATTTAGAATTATTTATAAATCTATATAAGAATCCTTAAATTTCTAATAGCATATTTCTCTAAATTAATTGCTTATTTTTAATATGATTATTTCTTGCTCAAATATCAACCATTAATATAACCTGACATACTTTCAAAATATAAATAAATAAATAACTTGACATACTAGATTGTAATAATAATAAAGAACAAAAAAGATGATATTAATTATTAAAAATAAATAAATAAATAAAATTGCTTATCCAATTTGAGTGGCAGCCAGCCTAGCATGTTTGAAATTTGAACTCATTAGAGTTCACGTGGAGTGTTAGAAGACTCAGAACTCACACAAAATAAATTAAACAAGAGCCACACACAACTAAAACAAAAGGCACAAGAAACAAGAGCTACACACACGCACAACTAAAAAAAAAGGCACAAGAAGAGTGGTGCAGTCTCAGTCAAAAAACTGAAGAAGAAGAAGAAGAAGAAAGAGGAAGAGAAGCGGCTAGATAAAACAGAAGGAGGAAGGTTGGGGGAATGGCTGACAACATAAGGAAACAACCAATAAGGATGGCATCGTGAGCTTTTCGCTACTAACTTTTTCCATTTTCTTCAAGTTTTTAGTACCACCGGATTTCCATTTTTCAGCCGAGATGTCCGATATTCAGCGATACTTCCGGTATAGTCCGGTAAGGACCGATATTTTAAGCAATACAAATCATGGGTGTTTCTGTACCAGTTCACCTGCCGGTACGATAAATTCTAGCCATACAGGCAAGTACGGTACGAAATTGACTCCACTGATTTAATGGGCCAAATTCAATCTCCGTTATTCATTTTTGAAATTTTGAGCAATAACAAAACATATAAAAGCACAAAACTAGTGATTAAAGTTAAACTCTATGTTTCACCTGATGCTTTGTTATAAATCGATTTTGTCTATCCTTGAACAGAGAGAAAATGCTTTCTTTATATTGAGAAAATTTCGTTTAAAGGGAGAATATGATTGCTAGAATATCAAAAATGATTAAAATAAAACCAAAAAAAAAAAAAACTTCTACAATTTTCAATTTTATACTACTCTATTACTATCTAGAATAACATCAATGAATAATGGGGATGGACAAGGGGATTCAAATTGAAGAAAAAAAATGCTCTATAAGTTTGTAACTTTAATTGACATAGTTACAAACTTAAATCTTGTTAAGATTAATAGATTGACAATTCGTAAACTATGAACGAAGCTTTGAATCTTGTACATCTATGATGTGTTTTTTCTTTTTACTTTTTTAATCCCAAAGATAGAGACCCAAAATTAGTTGTAGGAAAAGAAATTTCTGGAATCTCAACACCAAGCTTGATATCTTTGTTATCAATTGAGACAAACTCGAATGAAAGCTCTAGAGTAGACAGTTGATCAAGAATTGCAAATTTAGTTTTTTTGTGATGTGTTTCATTTTAAGTCAATTGTAGATGTTGGTTTTCATGAACCTAATTAAAGAGCCTATATAAAGACCCTGACTTGTCATAAAGTTGTAGCGGTAGAAACCCTAAGGTATTCAAAGAGAAAAACCCTAGTCTCTACCTATTCAAACCATGAGTTCTGAAGCAAATAGAGAACAATCAAATACGGTGTGTTGTTGCAATAGTGCATTCAAGTCTGAAACCACGAAGCTCACATAGTAAACTTGTTCCAAAGAATCTTCAAGTTGGTACCTGAAGTCGCCGATTGGATTGTTCGTGTGAAGGAATTCAAAATAAAAGAGTCTAATCAATTTCAAGCTACATGTGGTGGCATGAGTAAGTTACTAATGAACGTAGCAATCAGGAACATGGGTTTATTTCAATTAATTGTAAGTTTTTCAATTCTATTAGTGGATTTCTTCTTAGGGTTTTGCAACTATCATCGTGGTTTTTCCTTTGGAATAATTTTTCCATTGATTTTCCATTGCAAGAGTTAAGTTTTAGACCCCTTAACACAAGTTGTTTAACCTAGTTATTTAACCAAGTGATTACTTAGGTAAATTATTCAGTTCTAAGTTAACACAATAATATCATATCATGCAAATAATGCGGAAAAAATAAAAAATACCACAATATGATGACCCAGGAAAGCCTAACCAGTAAAAAACCTGGGGAAGATTTAACCTAACTATCCTCAAGGTAAAAACAGATCTACTATGAAAGAATTGAAGTTTTTACAATAGAAGTTCGATCATTAACATCCTATTGCTACCTTGTGTAGAAAACTTACTACCACGATCACGTGACAGCTCCGAATCCATGAACTACTTCTTTCTTTAATCTGTAGCAACCACAAGTTCTCCTACTTGTAACTTTGAGACTCCACTCAAAGGTTTCAGATCTTCTTTAAAGTTCTTTATACAACAACTGAAGAGATCATCAAGTTCTTGAGTGAATCTTGATCTTGATAGCTCTATGTGTGTGTATGAAGGTAAACACCTCTAGACCTCTAGATCTCACAGAAGATTCAACACATAACTCTTCAAATACTTCTAAAATGTAGCTAGGGTTTTTCCTTTTATACTTAAAGTAAAATACTTAACCCTACACGTCAAATGGGCTTGGGCTAAATTGGAATTTCTGCTGAAAATTAAATCTGCATGAGTTTTGATTGATCGAGTCTAATTTTCAATTGATCGAGCCTTGCAAATTTGACCAATAAATCTTGCAATCACTCAATTCCAATTTTGCATAAAACCACACTTTGAGCAAGCCTAAATCTAGACTCTGTGTTTTGATCATGGTTTGTCAACATAATACATATTGAAGTTCTAATACATTAGTTTCTAAAGTCTTAGAACCTAACAATCTCCCCCTTTGGTAATCCGTGACAAAACACATTACAAAAACACAAAATGCTCAAAGTTAAAAATAGCCTAATTACAAATTGAAGTCCCAATGACAATTCAACCTAATCACTATCTATCAGTTGCAAAAGTAAACAGTAGCCATGACTGAATTAACTTGTAAATTCCTGAAACACTAAACAAAAACATAAACGCATGTGTGAAAAATACAAGCAAACCATAATAAACTTCTTGTTTTCATAAAACATAAAATAAAAAGACAAATACTATGAATAACCTCATAATATAAATCAAAATCAATGTACCACATGTGAAACAAGAAACATAAATAAAACTTAAAAGCAAAAACAAATGCATAATGTCTCTCCCTAACATATACAACCCATAAGAAAATAAAAACATCAAAACCAAAAAAAAAAGAAAACATACCATGTGTCTCCTAGATACACGCTACCCAAAAATCTGTCTCCCTTTTTGTGACATATTGCCAAAGTGCAATCATGACTCATTAAAGGGTGAAGCCGGTGGAGTAGAACCTCTTCCATTCGCCAAATCTACCATTAAGGCCGGAACCTCATTGAGCAAATCTAACAAAAGCTGTTCATGCGCTGCCTGAACGGTCATAACCGTGTCCAACATGGTACGATAGAATAGGCGCTCAATGTAGATGGTGGAGGACTCACAGCAGCTGTGGGGTCCACATAAGCCTCAACAAAAGGATCACCTGTAGGAGGATCTTGGGATACATCACCTGTAGAAGACTCGACACGCGGGTGCTTAGAGCTTGCTTTCAATTGAGCAGCCCTTTGCCTAAGGAAGGTGGCACTTATAGGAGCTATGATATGTACAGGCTCATACGCGGGGAAGTCATCTAAACCTAAATCTAAAAGAATCTTATGAATCAAAATAGGAAAGAACAAACCATGTGATTTCGTACTACTCCTATAAACCTCAACAAGAGAGTGAATGAAAAGGTTGGGAAAGCTCATAGGGGCATTAGTGATGACAACATACAAGAACGCACATCTCTTAATAGGAATAGTATGGACATGAGACATGGGCCAAATACTATGACAAGAAATCCTAAAAAGCAAATAATTTAGCTCAGTAAGCTCATGAAAGGTGACTCGAGGATCAGTACCTAACTAATGGAAGTACCGTTAATGAGGAACATGATGTCATCAAGAGGAGGAGACTCTGTGTAAGGGTACACAGGCTGCTGTACCAAAGGTACACCAAAAGTAGATGCCACTACTTGAGGAGTAATGACATACTCTTCACCTTTTATCCAACTCTTCACAAACTGAATGTTGGAATCATTGGAGTGGATAGAGAGGTTCGAACAGAACTCTCTAATCAAAGCAACCAGAGAGGGATGCTTAACCTCTAAGAGTGGTAACCAACTTCTACGCTCAAAATTTCTATGAATCTCAATATCTACCTTATCTAAGATAACCTTACACTCAGCCCACACTAGCCTAAACACATTAAGCTTCTCAAAAGCTTCTTGGTTTTCTTAAACCTAAACCTATCACTCTGGAAATCTGAAGAGGATAAGGTAGAGGTTTTCTTTGCTCTAGTCTTCCTAACCACGATGCTAAGAGTTTAAAGGAAAAGGAAAACAAAAACAAACCAAAAACCAAGGGCAAACTGCATTAAAGAGGGTTAGCGCACAAATATTATTAGCAAATAACAATCTATATGATGCATGTAATGAATGCACATTTGATGCATGCTCTAATGCATAAAAATTTGTTCAACTTCTCAACATTTACCAACAACTGACTTGAACAAAGAGTCTTAGTTCAAAAACCCCAAATTTTGAAAAACCAATTTCAAAATCAAATTAATCAATTAATAATTACACTAGTTAGAAAACATCATATAAGAATATAATTTATCAATTACACAAGCCAATTACATCAAATTAAACCCAATTGAACAAAATCCCCAATTTCACAAAATACCAAACCCTAGAATTTCCAATTGTTCTCAAAACACCAAATTGATCAAATTAATGCATGAGAATCCTATTTATAACATCTAAGAACAGAAACCTAATGAACAAATATGGTTACAAACAACTGAAAAATAAGAAAACCTAAATTTCTTTTGTTCAAAATTTTCAAAGAACAATGTATTGAAATGCATGAAACATGTAAATAATTTGAAAAATAGAGCGTATAAAGGTCTTGCCAAAGCTTGAGGACAAAAACCCTTGAAGATTGGCGGAAGAAAAAGTCAAAAAGCTTAAGATTTGGATTGGTCGAGGCACAAGAAGACAAAAGGAGAAAGAAAAGTTTTGAAAAAACTGAAAAAAAAAAAAAAAAAAAAAAAAAAAAAAAAAAAAACGTGAAGGAAAAGAACCTTTTTGTTCTTTTGTTTCAAAATTCGATCAGTCAAGTACCAATCGGGTACCAATCGAACCAGGCAGAAGCTTTCCATTAAAAATTTTAAAAATTTCGATCAGTCGAAAATTGAGTTCGATCAATCGAAAAACAGATTTTATTGATTGAGCACCAATCAAGCATCAATCAAACCAAGAGGAACCAAGCCTAAAATTTTAAAGCATTTTTGGTCGGTCGAAGAACACACTCGATCGATCAAAAATTTGGAAAAAATGAATTTTTGAAAACTAGTAGGAGTTTTATGCAGAAAACACTCAATCCAATTTATTTCATGAATGAAATGCATGAGTATGAGTTTAAAAGTTTTTCAAAAACACTTGATTTTAACCCAGATCTTCCAAAAACAAGATTATGACACTTTTTGTCCCTAAAAATCAATCAATGAATATATTTTGTATCAAAATCAAAGAACAAATAATCTTGGATGGCCAAACCAAAATCACACACAACTTCATGTACAAAGTTTAATAAAGAACAACTTGTGTAGTATGTGCAACTAATAACAGCAGGAGATACATTTGAGGTGATATGTAGACAGTAATCAATCTTAATTTCTACATTATTTATCACATAAGTTTAAAAGTGTCTATCACCTAAAGAGTTACATCCTATAACTCCCACATCTTCCAAAAAACAAGCTTGCAATCATGTAATTTTTTTTTAGCCTTATAATGTACATGCCATTTTTATTTCACTTCCTTATATATATATATATATATATATATATATATATATATATATTCCAAGGCTATACCTTATTTTCTTTTTGTGCATGTGCTACACTTTCTCGAGTACAAAATCTTATGATATGCATTAAGGTGTTCATGATTGGCTAGTAAAAAGTAGTGAATTGGTTATTTATGCATTTCTCTTAGGATTTTTTATTCTTTACAATCAAAAACATGTGACTTCAAAATGAAGATCATGTGATCAAAAACTATAAACAATTCCCACACAACATGCACTACATAGCTAAAACTAGCAAAGTGCAAAGAAATAAGGTCAACCAAGCTAAACAAGGTACACAAGCATATTATGTAAAGATAATATGACCAACCTTAATTCCACATCTAAGATATGTAAATCAAAACATACCCTTTCACATCCCTCTTTCCATTTTTGTCTTTTGTTTTTTGTTTATTTAAAAGAATCAAACAAAAACAACCTAGTATGAAATTTATGAATGTAATGCAATGCAAATCCTAGAAACAAAATGAAACAAAACTTCAAGAAAGGTGGTCACAAAGGAATTTGAGATGAAGCACAAGGACTATGGAGTCAAAGGATGACTAGGGATAAAGAATTACACCAATCACTTGATGAAGTGTCTCAAACTTACTTCTATCAAGAGGTTTAGTGAAGATGTCAGCATTCTGACGTGCAGTAGGGATATATTCTAGAACCACAATCTTTCTTTCTACCAAATCCCTAATAAAGTGATATCTAATCTCTATGTACTTAGTCCTAGAATGTTGGACAGGATTTTTAGAGATATCGATAGCACTAGAATTATCATAATAGACAACCATGGTGTCCTATGATATCTCATAATCACCTAAAAGCCTTTTCATCCAAAGGAGTTGTGAACAACAACTTCCAACAACAATATATTCTACTTTTGTAGTTAACAAAGAGATAGAATTTTGCTTCTTACTCATTAAAATAACTAGATTGGCCCCTACATAAAAACACCCACTGTTAGGTTCTAAAAGTTTAGAACAATTGACAAATCATGAATACAAACTTGTCTAGATATAGATCTTAGAGACTATAGGTATTATTAGACAATGCTCAAAGTGATACAACTCAAGGTCCAAGAACAAGCAATCATGCTTCTATATAATGTAACATCAACAGACTCACCTAAAGGATTATTAGTTAACTTTACATTTGCAGCCATTGGTGCTCTAGCATGCGTAGCCTTTTCGAGTCCAAATCTCTTAACAAGGTGTCTAGAATACTTTCTTGGTTGATGTAAATTCCAGAATCCATTTGCTTCACCTGTAATCCCAAGAAATAAGTTAGTTCACCAACCATAGTCATTTCAAACATCTTCTTCATTTCATCTACAAAAGATTTAGCAAGAGAATCATTAGTAGCACCAAAAACAATATTATCAACATAAATTTGAGCTACTACAAAATAATTCTTATCCTTTCGTATGAAGAGAGTAGTATCTACAAATCCTCTTTTGAATCCATGCTCATTGAGATAGGTAGTTAACCTATCATACCATGCCCTAAGAGCTTGTTTCAACCTATAGAGTGCTCTCTTCAACTTGTAGACATCATTCAGTCTGTGAGGATCAACAAAATCTTTTGGTTGTTCAACATATTCGTCTTCTTGCAACATCTCATTCAAGAACGCACTCTTAACATCAATTTGATACAACTTGAAATTCAAATGACTTGCTATTGCCAAAAGAATCCTGATGGATTCCAGTCTTACTACTGGTGCAAAAGTTTCATCAAAGTCAATCCCTTCCACTTGTGTGTATTCTTGAGCAACAAGTCTTGATTTATTTCTAATAACTGTTCCATGTTCATCTGACTTGTTCTTGAAAATCCACTTAGTTCATATCACAATCACTCCATTTGGTCTAGGAACTAGCTCCCATACATCATTCTGAACAAATTGATGAAGTTCTTCATGCATAGAATTTATCCAATTAGCATCTTGAAGTACTTCATCTACTTTCTTTGGTTCGAATTGGGATAGATAGCATGAGTGAGTTATTACATTCAAGGCTTTAGACCTCATTATCATGTTATCATTCAAACTACCCAATATGTTTATGACAGAATGATTTAACTTTATTCTAGTAGATGGACCTTTGACTAGAGATGTTGAGGTATCTTTTTGTTCAGATGAAGAACTAGGCTCACTTTATTCTTGTTGATGTTGAGGTACCATAGTTTGGAACTTTAATTGACATCGTTAGAAACTTAAATCTTGTTAAGATCAATAGATTGACTGTTGGCAAACTATGAATGAAGCTTTGAATCTTGTACACCTATATTGTTTTTTTTTTTTTTTTTAATTCCAAGATAGAGCCCCAAAATTAGTTGTAGGAAAAGAAATTTCTGGAATCTCGACACCAAGCTTCATATCTTTTTGATCAATTGAGACAGACTCGAACAAAAGCTCTAGAGTAGACAGTTGATCAAGAATTGCAAATTTTGTTTTTTTTTTTTTTTTTTTTGTGATGTGTTTCATATTAAGTCCATTGTAGATGTTAAGCTGGTTTTCATGACCCTAATTAAAGAGCCTATATAAAGACCTCAACTTGTCATAAAGTTGTCGCGGTACCCTAAGGTATTAAATGAGAAAAACCCTAGACTTTACCTATTCAAACCATGAGTTCTGAAGCAAATAGAGAACAATCAAATGCGGTGTGTTGTTGCAATAGTGCATATCAAGTCTGAAGCCACAAAGCCTACATAGTCAACTTGTTCCGAAGAATCTTCAAGTTGGTACCTGAAGTCGCCAACTGGATTGTTCGTGTAAAGGAATTCAAAATAAAAGAGCCTAATGAATTTCAAGCTACATGCGGTGACATGAGTAAGTTACTAATGAAGGTATCAATTAATTGTAAGTTTTTCGATTCCATTAGTGGATTTCTTCTTAGGATTTCACAACTATCACCGTGATTTTTCCTTTGGAATAATTTTTCCATTCTGTCACCATATGATGTGCTGTTTGTTTATTTATTGTTTTCCAAATGGTCTATGTTACTACTATGGTAACTAATCTAGAAGTCCATATGACTTCAAAAGTAGTTAATTTAACAAGTTGATTAATTTTGCGGTAAAATCAATCAAGGGTCTAAATTTTCCAAACATACCAAATGTGAAATAGGATATAAACTTTGGGACTTTTGTGTAATTTCACAAATAATCATATTTAACCACTTAAAGTATTACATTTCTCACTAAGAGCTTTGTAACTCAATTAGCTGTCACTTTCTAGTGTTTTCAGTTGAAATATCTGGGGTTCGAATCTCTCCACCTATATTGTTGAATTACCCAAAATAAAAAGATAAAAAGTATTATGTTTCTCACGTCTTCCCCTAATTACCTATAGGAATTTTTTTCATCATAGATTAGTGTTACGGAGCCCACAATTTGGCCATCTATTTTTAATGTAACTTTTGTCGTTAGTTTTATTAGGTGCTTGTGATTTCAATCGTTGTGGATCCAAGGTGTACTCAAGATTTAGTAATGCACTAATTGCACTGCATTTACATGGATACCATGACACAAAAAAAAACATATGACAGTTTTATTTGATAATAATTATTTTTAAGGCATTTCATATAAGGAATCATGGCATACTTTGTTCAAACTCTGCTTTGTAATGGTTCATCATTCCTATTACAAATATTTTTAGTAATTGTGGTTTGACTAGAATTGTTTCTGAAGATAATCAACTACATTCTTGTCCAGCTGGAAGGCCTTGGCGAGAACATCAGGATTGATTGGAGGATTAGACCCAAAGACTGCGTTTGCTATAGTGATCAACCCAGGATTTTGACTGCTGAGACCAGCAAAGGCAACAGCATTGGTCTGCCCTATGTTGAATTGGAAGTGAATAAGACCAATTGGGAACACAAAGACGTCTCCCTTGTTTAGAACTTTGGTGAAGAGTTTGTTTGGGTTGGATGTGATGAATCCAACCAAGAGAGTACCCTCCATGACTACCAAAAGCTCAGTGCCGCGAGGGTGAGTGTGAGGAGGATTCAGGCCATATGGTGCAAAGTCGAGACGAGCCAAAGATATGCCTAGAGTGTTGAGACCAGGTAATTTATCGACGTTCACAAGATTGACACTTGATCCGAGCTTACTTGCAGCTGTGTTTCCAGGAATGTTGAGTCCGGGAAAGAAAAAATCGTTGGCTGTGACAGTTGCTGGGTCCTTGCAAAATTTTCCATTCACAAATACTACACAAAGTAAAGTTTGTTATTGTCACAAAGTAGACAATTCTGTAACAATGGACAATAACATGTCATGTAGGAGAAAAAAAAAATCTAATGTAGATGATATAACGTAGGTGATGATAATAATTTCATTAATGTGTAGAACTTCACTATAATGATCTCAAAAGAATGTAGGTGACGATAACATTACTACGTACTACTAATAATGAGAGAGCATGTAGATTTGCAGTTCATCAAAATAAAAATTAAAAAAGGAGAGAGCATGTGCATACCAGCAGAATCGGTGTTGTTGTTAATTGCGACACAAAAGTCTTGCAAAGGACTGGGGTCATAAGCTGAAACAAGGGAGGTTGCCAAAGCCAGAATGGCCACAATTACAACTTTCATCATATTTTTTGATGTTGTTTCTCTTATTGTGTAGTATTTTTCTTGCTTGGGTGAGGGATGGGTATATAGCATATGGGGAATATGTCTATTTATAGAGAGAAGTCAGTGAACCTGTCTATGATTTTCACAAGCGGAGCATATAAGACTTGGTAATTCTTCAACCGCTCTCAAGTTCTTGTTTAATGGCTGAACCTTTCTTTAAACACTAATAGTCTGTACACAATTTGAAAAGCATTCAAATTGGACCACTTCAATGCCATCGTGCAGTTTTCGTGGTGCTTTTTCCAAGCCACAAATTAGCCTTACGTTAATAGTATATTTAACATTGTAATGAAGGACCCATGTATATATCTTGACTCTGTCCTCATTAGGAAATGTTTAATAGTCAACGGTGTGACCCATATAATTAAGTATGCTTGGGTTGAACTAATCTTATTGACCTCATCTTATCTGGTGGGTATTAATTACTTAATATTTTTTAGTTGTTTGTTAGATTTAATGGTTTTCTAAAACCAATAACTACGAAGGCATCTGACTAACAACTAACAAGGCATGAGGTATATATAATTATATATTCTTGTCGGTCTCTTTTTGTTGTTCTCACTTCATGCTATGGTGTTCTATCTATGATGTAATTCTTATGAATGTTTTGTTAAAGCCAAAATTAACTCATATTTGTTACAATTCATGGCAAGATCTCTTGCGTATCGAAACGCTTATTGTAGTTGTTCAATGAGAAATAAAGTTAAAAACATTGTTCCCAAAGAAAAGGAATAAAAAAGTTAGACTTAAACCATAGTGAATTCGAAAACATAATTATGTGAAATTCTTCCATGCGTGCACGGATCTATGACTTGTTTAGATTTATAATAAGGGTCCGGTTAATGTGTGCCGTAAGGTCATACATTAAGTCATCTATTTATGGTAAAATTTTCTCAAGAATTAAAAAAACTATTAATAGTTTTTCAATTTTCGAGAATTTTTTTTTTCAAAAATGAATAATTATTGTGTGCCCTAAGTCCTTATAATAATTCAAACATAAACATGACATGGATTCATTTTAAATGATGTGGTATTATGTATCCCTTTTCATTGAACCATGAAATTGGTCAATTTCAAATGGAGATAATTCTTTTCTTATTTATTAGGAGCTCCTTGGAAAACATGCCTTGTTTAGATTAGGCACATCAGTAATAAAGATGACAAGTTTCTATAGAATAAATGCTAGGGAGGTGTATAAACCCATGTATATATCTTGACTCTGTCCTTATAGGGAATGTTTAATAGTCAATGGTGTGACCCATATAATTAAGTATATGCTTGGGTTGAACTAATCTTATTGACATGATCTCATCTGGCGGGTACTAATTACTAAGTATGTTTTAGTTGTTCATTAGATTTAATGGTTTTCTAGAACCAATAACTACCAAGGCATGAGATATATAAACTCTTGTCGGTCCCTTTTTGTTGTTTTCACTTCATGCTATGGTGTTCTATGATATAATTTTTATGAATGTTTGGTCAATACCATAGTTAAATCATATTTGTTAGAATTCATGGCAAGATCTCTTACATCGAAACGCTTATTGAAGTTGTTGCATGAGAAGAAAAAAACACTGTTAAAAAAAATAAAAAAATAAAAAAAGAAAAGAAAGAAACAAGTTAGACATATACTACAATGAATTCAAAAACATAGTTATATAAAGACTAGTTTAGATTTATAATATTCAAGTGAAAACTTGAAATGGATCCATTTTAAATGATGTCATATAATGTATCCCTTTAATTGAACCATGACATTGGTCCAATTAGGAACAAATTTATGTAATTGACATATTTTTTGACAGAACGCGTTTTATTTGTATTTGGATCTTGGTTTTAGTGTGTTCAAGAACATTATGAAGTACTTTTACAAGTGGTAACAAGTAATATTATTGAAGACATAAAAAATACTCAAGAAACAATATGTTTTAACTCTGTTAAGAGATTATGAATTTTATCTTGAGAATATATATTCCATCAACACTGAATGTGGTTGCTCAACATACTGAAGTTTTGATCGTGACTTTAGATCTCACTCCTAATATATCAAAGTAATCTACACCTCATGATCATGTCCATTATTATCTCCAAATTAAAAGTTCATGTAAATAAAAGTCATGAAATTTATTATTCATTTGATAATCGTTAGGACAATAATAAATCTCACAGCGATCCTGTTTAATATGTCTTAACTCTTAAAACATATCAACATATCAACTAGAAGTTTCTATTTCCATGATCAAGACAAATCATCTTAGTTAATATGTTATAGTCTTCGTAGATGAAATGCCCAATTTCATCACCTACTGCGAACTGAAATGTCCATCTTCTGTGACTAAATCACATATATCATATACTATGCATCTCGTAAACTTTATGATGATATTTAATATTTATGTTACCATTATTTTAGAAGATAATAGAACAACTTTATTAATCACAACATTAAGTCATACATAGCATCATACAATAGGATTTAAGAGCACTAATTTAAGAGCGTTAATCCTAACAGTATCCTCCAAAAAATGGTTACCTCTTGCATAGTATTCTCTAGGCGTCTGGGTTCCAACCTTCCACAATGCTTTCCCGAGGAAGCTCGGCTCCTCAAGAGATACCAGTAGCTTGTTATTATTTTTCCTTGTCCTCAGTTCATTGACTCCTAACACTTATCAATCCTTTTGACCATCCTTAGGCTCCCATGTATCATCGGGCATAGCCCAAGGCCCAACACTCCTACTCGGCTTGTTTATCCTCACAAATTTCATTAATTTGTAGATCTTCATGAAAATGGTCTCGAAAGATCGTAGGTGATGATAACATAAATAGTCACATGACTTTTTTTAATTAAACAAGTGACATGTTTAAATAATAACATAAATATCTTATAAATTCAGCAAATATATATATATATATATATATATATATATATCTTATAGACTGCAACTTAGTAGGTTGGATTGACGTATGGCTGCCGATGTGGCAATATACAGGATCCTGTGTCAACTTTCAACATGTAGCATAGCTAGACATGGTAGATGTGTGGCCGGGGCTAACATGGTACGCTGTACCTTGTGATGCCATATGGCTTTTCGTTTGCTTTTGCTTTTAACAACCCGTGTGTTTTGCAATTCCCTGTGGTTCACATCAACTTGATTACCTAACTACGGAAGGACTAGCTGATCTAATACTATATATACTAAGGCACAAGGTTCAATTCCCACAAGGAGAAACTCAAGGGTGACACGTATTTGGGTATTCAAATATATTCAGGTTCTACTTCAAATGCACCACATGCTCTGGTGTTCTCACCTTGCTTTGTTTTGCTAGCACGTACAGGTAATGAAGCAGTGTAGTTGAGCGGTGTAGGTGTATGGCACATTATAAGAGGTGCCACATGAAGAATAGTGCGCTTGCAGAGGTTAATGGGTCAGCCGATCGATGAGGAGGTTCTCAAAGTTGCTGGCGGTGGCTGTAGGTGATGAACTCATTGGCTGTGATCAATGGCAATCTTGCAGCCTTGCATGTTGCGGCTAGTTGATGGCATCGCTAAGAAGGTTGTGAGATTTCAAAATTTTGGGTTGTGGATTTTGGTGTATCATGGCTTTGGTCAAGATCAAGTTTGACTGAAAAAGAAACAGTTTAGAAAAATGAAAGAGCAAAAGCAAGCTTTTAACACGACAACTTTACTATTAAACTCTTGTATTAATATGATCAAAAGTATGGTTTATATACTAGAGAACTACTCTAAGTTAGCCCTAGACTAACACAAGATTAGTTTGTTTTTTTTACAAGCACATGCACCTACAATGGTTTGGGCTTCTTGGACCATGTATATTTAACAATATTTGAGAAATTCTTATTTTACATTGTCCAGTACAATATAAATTTACATTATAGAGATACAAAATGTGACAGATGTTGTACACATTAATTTGCAAAAAGTGTGCAATATTTACAAATTTTAGCAATTGTGTACAATATTTGTCACTTTTTGTATGTCTACAATGTAAATTTATATTGTAAGCACGATATAAACATATAAAGGTCTACAATATTTAACCCCTTAAGTATTATGTTTTTCTCCGTTGTATAATTTTTTCCATGTTACCTCGGAATGAATACATAGTGTTGTAGAAGCTCAATACTCTTTCCATTTCAAGACCCAAAAATGTTGCTTCAACGGAATGTTTGACATAGAATAGTTGCTAGTTAATTACTATGCCTTTCCTATGACACAATGACTCGCACAGAAAAAAAAAATAATAACAATCTTAACAAATCATTTTATTTGATAATAATTATTTCTATGTCATTACATCAAGGGAAACTATGTATACTTTATTCAAACTATATATTGGTATTATTTCTATTACAAATACTTTTCCAAATTGTGGTTGACTTAGAATTGTTTTTGAAGATAATCAACTATATTCTTGTCCAACTAGAAGGCCTTGGCAAGAACATCAGGATTGATTGGAGGCTTAGATCCAAAGACTGCGTTTGCTATGGTGATCAACCTAAGATTTTGACTGCTGAGACTAGCAAAGGCAACAATGTTGGTCTGCCCTATGTTGAATTGGAAGTGAATGAGACCAATTGAGAATACAAAGACGTCTCTCTTGTTTAGAACTTTGGTGAAGAGTTTGTTTGGGTTTTATGTGACAAATCCAATCAAGAGAGTTCACTCCATGACTACCAAAAGCTTAGTGCCACGAGGGTGAGTGTGAGGAGGAGCCAAAGATATACCTAGAGTGTTGAGACTGGTAATTTATCAACGTTCACAAGATTGACACTTGATTCAAGTTTACTTGCAGCTGTGTTTCTAGGAATAAGGAGTCCGGAAAAGAAAAAATTATTGATTATGACAGTTGCTAGGTCCTTGCAAAATTTTCCAATCACAAATACTACACAACAAAAAGTTTGTTATCGTCACAAATAAGACAATTCTATAACAATGGACAATAGCATGTCATGTAGAGCAAAAAAAATTCTAATGTAGATGGTATAAGATATAACCGTCGAATTACACAAATAAACGGTATTTCTTCTTTCCCTAATTACCTGTAGGAATGTTTTTCAACATAGGTAAGTGCTACTGAGCCCTCAATTTGGCCATGTTGCAAAATTGAAATAAAAATTCTATCTTTCATACAATTTTTGTCAGTTTAGTAATGCACTAATTGCTCTGCATTTGCTTGGACACCATGGCACATAAAAAAATCATAAGGCAATTTTATTTGATAATAATTATTTTTGTTGCATGCATTACATATAAAGAATCAAGGAAAACTTTTTTCAAACTCTGCCTTCTAATGGTTCGTCATTCCTATTACAATTATTTTTCCAAATTGTGATTTGACTAGAATTGTTTCTGAAGATAATCAACTACATTCTTGTCAACTTGGAAGGCTTTGATGAGAACATCCGGATTGATGGGAGGATTAGATCCAAAGACCGCATTTGCAATGGTGATCACCCCGGGATTTTGGCTATTAAGACCGGCAAAAGCAACAGCATTGGTCTGCCCTATGTTGAATTGGAAGTGAATGAGACCAATTGGGAATGCAAAGATATCTCCCTTGTTTAAAACTTTGGTGAAGAGTTTGTTTGGGTTAGATGTGACAAATCCAACTAAGAGAGTACCCTCAGCAACTACTAGAATCTCAGAGGCACGAGGGTGAGTGTGTGGAGGATCCAAGCCATATGGTGCAAAGTCAAGACGGGCCAAAGATATGCCTAGAGTGTTCAAACCTGGTAGCATATTGACATTCACAAGAGTGACATTGAATCCGACTTTATTTGCAGTGTTTGCAGGAATATTGAGTCCGGAAAAGAAAAAATCATCGGCTGTGACAGCTGCTGGATCCTTACAAATTTTTCCATTCACAAATACTACACAAAGAAAAGTTTATCATTGTCAGTCAAAAAAAAAAAAAAAAAAAAAAAAAAAAAAAAAAAAAAAAAAAGAAAGAAACTTCTGTAACAATGGACAATAACAAGACAAGTAAAAAATAAAAACTGATGTAGATGATGATACAACCATAAGGCATGTTTTCATTTTTTTTTTTTTTTTTTTTTTTTTTTTTTGAAGGGATAATTTCATTAATGTGTACAACTTCAAATGATTTCAAATGAACGTGACGAAAATTACTACTACTGCTAATAATAAAGAGACTATGTACATACCAGCAGAATTGGTGGTGTTGATTGCGACACAAAAGTCTTGCAGAGGACTAGGGTCATAGGCAGATACCAGGGAGGATGCCAAAGCCAAAAGGGCCACAGCTATAAGGTAAGTAACACCTTTAATCATTTTTGAGGTTTTGTTATCTCTATCTTCTGAGTATTCTTTGCTTGGATGAGGGATGAGAATTTAGCATATGTGGAAATGTCTATTTATAGAGAGGAGTCAGTGAACCGGTCCATGTTTTTCACAAAAAAAAAAAAAAAAGCATATAAATTATTTGAATTTATATCATTTTTTAGTTTATGGGGTGAACCATTCTTGCTTGGTAGTTCTTAAACCTTTATCAATTTTTAATTTATGAAGTGAACCATTCTTTAACCATGTCTGCACGTATTTAAAAACCAATGAAACCTGACCACTTCAATGCTATTGTATAGTTTTCATACTGTTTTGGCCAACCCAATAATGCGCCTTATATATGTTGATAGTATATTTAAAAATGAAATGACTGAAGCTTCCATGCGCATTGCCTGTGTCCTCATTGCAATGAGTGGCGTAAATTCTTTAAGTCGAATGATTTAAACTTATTATCTTATTGTCTTATCTTGCATCATTTCATTGACTTTATCTTAATTGATGGGTACTAAATACTTCTTAATGGTTTAGTTAGATTTTTAATGTTTTTATATTCTTTCCGTTTACCTTTTTTTGTTCTCTCTTTATGTTAACCCTATATTACAAACGAATTCTCATTGCTTACGTCTTACAAAAGAATTTTTTGAAAGAAATAAAAGTGAAATTTTTTGGACAAGAACAACATTTCAGGATTAATCTATGATATAGATGCAAAGTAAACAAGAATGAATGAATGACACTACCATGTTTGATGTTACGTGTTAGCGTATTCCAATAGAATATATTCCAATTTCTTTTACGACAAATTACAATATCAAAACAACGTTATTATGACTTCGGATTTCCGAACTTTTATCTTTCTGTGATTCTGTGAAAGGACCAGCCATTTTCATCTTCTGTGGCAAACACCGCAAAGAAGAGCTGGCATTTAAGAGTTGGGATCAACGTTACATGGTTAGATTCGGAAATAGTATCAAATATTCGAAAATTATCGGGTAATTTCGCATGTCAAAAAACAAATGCAGCTTTTTCTTACAATAAAATAAAATAATGACATACTTAATGCACAAAACCCTCACTTTTATCAGTTTTTTTTTTTTAGTACCACATTGCTCTAAAGAGTGAGATCATTTTTATATATACAATTGTAAGTCACCATTGATATCCTTAAAAAGTGGGCATAGTGCAGACTAAGGCTTTATTTATATCACATTCATGTGTGCCATACCATTGCATCTCGAGCATGTGAGGTCTGACATATTTTTTTAGCAATTTATATTTACTTGATTAAAAAAATGCAAAGAATTAGAAGGTTGTTCTTGAACCTCCATTAGTGGAAGTGCGCCTATCATAAAGATCACCGTTATAGTCTAATCATGGGGTTGTTCGGCCAACAAAACCAATCGCACCAAGGGTGGCATGAATCAGCAAACCTTTATGGACACTTTGAGATTATTCCTCAACTCATCTCTTTATTTTCTACTTTTGCTAATGTACATTAACGCTAATTATTTGAAATATTATTTGTTGAATCAAACTTGTTCATTCATAGTTATATTTTCAACAAGTCTTACCCCATTATTTCAGAGACTTCAAAGTATTAAACTGTTAGGATTAGTACCCTTAAATCCTCTTATATGATGCTATATATAACATTATGTATGACTTAATGTCGTGTTTAATAAAGTTGTTTATTATTATCTAAAATAATGGTAACATGAATATTGGGACATTATCATATAGTCCATAAGATGCATAATAAGTGATTTATATAAAAAGTCACAGAAAATATAAATCACAAGTTCTTTGTAAACTCAAAAGTGTAGTTCGTAGTCGGTGATAAAATTGGGTATTTCATCTGCGAAAACTATAACATATCAACTAAGATGATTTGTCTTGATCACGGAAATAGAGATTTTTAGTTGATATGTTGATATGTTTTAAGAGTTAAGACATATTGAACTAGACCGCTGTGAGATTTATTATTCTTCTAATGACTGTTAAATGAATAATAAACTCATGACTTATATTTACATGAACTCTTAATCCTGAGAGGATAATGGACCTGATCATGAAGTGTAGGTTGCCTTGATATATAAAGAGTGAGATCTATAGTTACAGTCAAAATCTCAGTATGTTAGGAAACCACATTTAATATTGATAGAACATATATTCTCAAAATGAAATTCATAGTCTCTTAACAGAGATATAAAATATTTTCTTGAGATAAGTTTAATCAGTTTGGTTATTCAGATAATTAAGTCTAACCACTTTAATAAAGAGTTACTAAAGTATATATTTATGGAATTGGATTTCATAAATATATGATGAATAATTTTAAAGGATTCAACCGGATACTCAAGGAATTAAGATGTAGTATTCTACAAAGTGGCCGTCTTCTTTCATGATTTTGTCTTACTAAGAATATTTTATGAAAGGGTTGCATGTACAATAAAGTCTTAGAATATAATTTATAAATAAGGCCTAGAGTGCAACTATATTTTTATAGTGGTATTAAACATAATTAATGGTAACTTTGGACTTATCAAAAGTTGACAGAAAAACCCAAGGCCCATTGAAGCTAGTGTCTTATTGGTCTCTTTTGGTTCCACTTTAAGCCACACACTTAGATAATCAGTTAGATACACATGGAGAAATATACAAGATGTTCTGTATAAAACAACAAGAACACTATTATGAAGTAGTGTAAGAAGTGTTAGACACTTTGACATTCTCCGTTTGGAAAACTAATTGGGAGACCACACATCTTGGCCGTAAGTGGAATTGGAGTGAAGATTGAAAGTATTTTTAAGTGCTTATGATCTTCGGTTTTGAAATTCACCGCTCCAAGGTACACTCTCTTGTTCTATATTCTAAAACTACATAGTACATGTTAACATTTATGAATGAAGTAGATCCAGTATTTTTTCAGCTGCGTATATTTTATATGCGATACAAGCATCTTGTATTTTTCCATCATAAACTTCAAAAAATATAATAGAATTAGTACTGGAGATGCATTTAATTGCACATGCACTTCCAAAGAGTATGGGATTAAGATATCCCCATATGCAATTCAAGTGATCATGTTTCCTATGATTATTATTATCACATGTATCAATTTTAGTCCAATGTATCATCATTCAATTCATGCTTTCGTACTCCATGACATCAGAATTTATTTACATTTTCAATTAATAAAGCAATAGAACAAACGGGTCAATTTTTACGGTTACCCATATGTACTAATATTGTTAAGGAATTTAGTGGTGATTGGTGAACTATCTCAGGAAACTATTTTCAGGATCCAGGATCCAAAAGTCTGACAATCTACACGTTATGGCATTTGAATTATTCGTCCAGGAGCCTGTTCTTTGACCATTGATAGAATACATGTGTTGCTAGCTACTACTGTAAACGATGATATTGTTTTTTATGCAAGTGCTGGAGACTGATGAATGTGCAGGCGACTAGGCCTGATTCTTCAAAATGGTATTAATGCTTCTTTTATATGATGATTGTTGGTGAGAAAATGATGTTTTTTCTTTTTTTTTTAATAATGCGAGCAGAGATTGCAATGAGACAAGAGAGGAAAACCCAGGTGGAGTGAAAGTGAGGTAAGGCAGGATTAGAACAAGTTAGAGATACTTTGTCATCCCTAATGATTTAGAGATAAAAGAGAAAATAGATGGATAGTCATGAGAGTATTAAAAGAGAGAGAAAATAAGTATTTTTGAAGTGATAATAGAATATGTATAAAACAAACAAATTATAAATATGATCAGTATAAAAAATATTAAATTATATATATATATATATATATATAAAAAATAATTGAAAAATATATTAAATGAAAAAATATATAAATATTCTAGGTGGGAAAGGGCGAGATGAGTTGAGGTGAGAAAAAACCTATTCCCACCCCCATCGCTCTTCAAGGCAAGAACTCGTGCATGCCAAATGGGAATTTTGCCATCCCTATTAGTGAGTTTGGAAATTTTTAAGGCTTTTTAGTTTTTGAAAGAAAGAAAGAGAATGGGATAGTTTTAGTCATAGAATAGTTTTAGTCATATCTTTTCATAAATTTTGGTAATTGGAGAGAGAGAGAGAGAGAGAGAGAGAGAGAGAGAGATTTTCACAATTAGAAAGTTTAATAA
Source organism: Castanopsis chinensis (assembly GCA_032878915.1). Classification (NCBI taxonomy): domain Eukaryota; kingdom Viridiplantae; phylum Streptophyta; class Magnoliopsida; order Fagales; family Fagaceae; genus Castanopsis; species Castanopsis chinensis. The sequence goes on along the minus strand of JAVQMG010000125.1, from coordinate 15,515,854 downwards.
GCTGTAATATTTTTCTGCAAGCAACAACCATTCCATGAAAAATTGGATGGAAAAAGTTTAGTTTTATATAGGTTTGGAGCTATCTTCCTCTAATTCATTATGAGGTGATTAAAGAGATTATCTATGTGTAATTTTAATCATGTGACTCTTTTTTTTAATTAGTCATGATATGTTTAAATAATCCAATAAATTGCAACATAATAGGTTGAACTGAGGTCATGTTGCAGCTGTGGCAAAATATTAGATAGGAGTGTCCACCGATTAGGTTGGGCAGGTGGAGAACAATATTTTTATCCAGCCCGCCAATAGCCTATGGGGAAAATTTTAATCCTCCACCAACTCATCAATCTATAAATCTAACAAGTCAGTTAAAAATCTTAACGATTTCAACTTGACAAGTTGAGCGGGTTGGATGGGTTGACAAATTCAGTTGACTAAATTAAACTATTTCAATAAAATTTAATTGTTCTCCCTCAAATATTTTTTTTAAGGAAAGGAAACACTGCAAATTATTTTATTAAAAATAATAACAAATACTACATTGCTTTTCATAAGAATGACTTCAAATAAAAAGAAATTTGACGTCACGGGTATTTTTTGCACAAGCCTAATATAGGATCCTGTGTCAACTATCAACATGTGATGCCTTATGGTTTTCCGTTTTTTTCTTTTGTTTCTAAACAGTTTGCTTGTATGAAACTTGACCTGTCGATGGAATCTTTGATCACTTATGTGTAATGTGTTTGGCACTTTGTTTAACAACCCTTGTGTTTTGCAACACCTATGATTCACATCAACTTGTTTACTTTAATACGGAAGGACTAGCTGATCAATAACTATATATACAAAGGCACAGGGTCAATTCCTGCAAGGAGAATGTCGTGAGTGACACCTATTTGGGTATTCAAATATTTAGGTTCTACTTCAAATGCACCACAAGCTCTAGTGTTCTAATCTTGCTTTGTTTTGCTAGCATGTACAGGCAGTGGTAGAGCCAAGATTTTAGTCTAGAGGGCACAAAATTAAAAATATATATTAAAAGATTAATCTAAAAAATATTAATCAACAATAATAACAAAATAAATAAACAATTGTAAGCAAATATGAATATATTTCATATTATTAAAATAAATAAACAAAACTAAATAATTCATAGCTACTAAAAAATTTACAAATTGATGGAGTAAAAATGTGATTAGTATTAATTACTTAAAAAATATAATGAATAAATGTTTGAAATTATTTTTTGTGATTGGTGACATACCAGTTTGTAAGACATAAATAACAAAATTTGTAATATCTTTAGCATCATTCAAGGATAAAATGCTGTGAAAAATATAATAAATAGTAAAAATGGAGTAAATAATGATAAAAAATAAAAAAATAAAAATAAAATAAAAAAACAGTGAAATAGGTGCAGCACATAGGACAAGATAAAAGCTGCTTACAAGAATAGTGAATTTGGTGAAAAGCTTATATGGTTTGATGTTTGAGAACTTTCAACCAAGTAGAATTCCTTTTTTTTCCCCCTCCATGTCAGTAAGTAATTACTTTAGACTACATATGATAGAAAATTTTAGGAGTTTGGGAGGCAGGTGCCCCCCTCTGGCTCTGCCACTGTGTACAGGCAATGAAGCAGAATAGTTATTTGGTATAGGTGTATTGCACATTATCGCTTGCTGAGGTGAATAGGTCAGCCGATGCAGAGGTGCACAAAGTTGTTGGCGGTGCCTGTAGGTAATGAACTCGTCGGCTGTGATCACAGGTAATGTTGAAGGTTGCGGGCTAGGTGATTGCAGCTGCAAAGAAGGTTGTGAGATTGCAAACATTTGGGTTGTGGATTTCGGTGTATCCTGGCTTGGTCAAGATCAAATTTGACTCTAAAAGATCCGTCTACCTAAGAAACTAAGAGGAAGGTTTATTTATTTTATTATGTTATTCAGTTAAATATATCAGTTAAATGTTGTTGAGTGCTTGCAGGAAAGGAAAGAGAAAAGAAAGAGCATAAGTAGAATTTTAACTCGATTCATATGTCCACAGCAGAAACTCAACTGTTACATCTTTACTATTGGACTCGTGTTTACAATTAATGAAAGTGGGGTTTATTTGCTAGAGAACTACTCTAAGTTAGCCCTAAACTAACTCATAAGTTTGTTTTTGTTTGCTCTACAAGTACATAGACCATATATCTTTAACAATATTCATGTAACCATGGTATGAATTCATAGTGTTGTAGAAGCTCAATACATTTGCTATTTCAACACCCAAAAATGTTGCTTCAATCTTCCTGTAGAAATGTTTGACATAGAATAATTGCTACTGAGCCCTAATTAAATTTGACCTCCCATTTGCATAAACGAAAAGAAATTCTTTGTCTATTTTATATACAATATAGATTTTTGATATTTAATAGTAAGCTGCGTGTAATTTCTAACATTGTAGATCTAAGGTGAATTCAAAATTTATTCGTGCACTGATTGCTTTACCTTTCATTGACACAATGACTCTCTCTCTCTCTCTCTCTCACACACACACACACACAAATCATAACAAATCATTTCATTTGATAATAATTATTTCAATGGAATTACATCAAGGGAAACAATGTAAACTTTATTCAAACTATATAGTGGTTCATCATTCCTATTACAAAAATATTCCCAAACTGTAGTTGACTTAGAACTGTTTCTGAAGATAATCAACTACATTCTGGTCTACTTGGAAGGCCTTGGCGAGAATATTAGGATTGATTGGAGGATTAGACCCAAACACCGCATTTGCTATGGTGATCAACCCAGGATTTTGACTACTGAGACCAGCAAATGCAATAGCATTGATTTGCCCTATGTTGAATTGGAAGTGAATAAGACCGATTGGGAATACAAAGACATCTCCCTTGTTTAGAATTTTGGTGAAGAGTTTGTTTGGGTTGGATGTGACAAATCCAACCAAGAGAGTACCCTCCATGACTACCAAAAGCTCAGTGCCGCGAGGGTGAGTATGAGGAGGATTTAGGCCATATGGTGCAAAGTCGAGACGAGCCAAAGATATGCCTAGAGTGTTGAGACCAGGTAATTTATCAACATTCACAAGATTGACACTGGATCCGAGTTTACTTGCAGCTGTGTTTCCCGGAATATTGAGTCCGGAAAAGAAAAAATCATTGGCTGTGACCGTTGCGGGGTCCTTGCAAAATTTTCCATTCACAAAAACTACACAAAGAAAAGCTTGTTATTGTCACAAATAAAACAGTTCTGTAACAATGGACAATAGCATGTCGTGTAGGGGGGAAAAATCTAACGTAGATGATATAACGTAGGTGATGATAATAATTTCATTAATGTGTAGAACTTCATGAAAATGATCTCCAAAGAACGTAGGTGATGATTATAACACTACTACGTACTGCTAATAATGAGCAGGCATGTAGATTTGCAGTTCATCACAATAAAAATAAAAGAAGGAGAGAGCATGTACATACCAGAAGAATCGGTGTTGTTAATTGCGACACAAAAGTCTTGCAAAGGACTAGGGTCATAGGCAGAAGCAAGGGAAAATGCCAAAGCCAAAATGGCCACAGTAACAACATAAGGAACACATCTCATCATATTTGAGGTTATGTTATCTCAATCGTATCTTATACACTGGGTATTCTTGCTTCGGTAAGGGATGGGAACAAAGTATATGGGGATATGTCTATTTATAGAGAGGAGTCAGTGAACCAGTAGTTTTTCACAAATGGAGCATATAAGACTTGGTAATTCTTCCACAATTCTCAATTTCTTGTTTAATGGCTGAAAAATTCTGTAACCACTACTACTCTGTACTCATTTGAAAAGCAATCAAATTGGACCACTTCAATGCCATTGTGCAGTTTTCGTGTTGCTTTTCCAAGCCACAAAATAACCTTACTTTCATAGTATATTTAACATTGAAATAATTGAACCCATGCGTATATCTTGACTGTGTCCTCATTAAGGAATGTTTAATAGTCAATGGTGTGACCCATGTAATTGAGTATGCTTGGGTTGAACTAATCTTATTGGACCACATCTCATCTGGTGGGTACTAATTACTATATATGTTTTAGTTGTTTATTAGATTTAATGGTTTTCTAGAACCGCAATAACTACCAAGGCATTTGACTACTAAGGCATGAGGTATATATACTCTTGTCGGTCCCTTTTTGTTGTTCTCACTTCATGCTATGGTGTTCTATGATGTAAATTTTATGAATGCTTGGTCAATATCATATATGTTACAATTCATGGCAAGATCTCTTACATCGAAACGCTTATTGAAGTTGAATGAGAAGTAAAGTTAAAAACACTGTTTAAAGAAAAAAGAAGAAACAAGTTAGACATAAGCCACAATGAATTCAAAAAGATAATTATGTAAAATTATTCCGTGCATAGCACAAAACCGCGACTAGTTTAGATTTATAATATTCAAGCAAAATCATGAAATGGATCCATTTTAAATGATGTCATATTATGTATCCCTTTAATTGAACCATGAAAATGGTCTTGTTAAGGTCACATTTTATGTAGTTGACATATCTTTTGACAAAACGAGTTTTACTTGTATATGGGTCTTAGTTCTGGTTTGTTCAAGAACATCATGAAGTACCTTACAAGTGATAACAAGTGATATTATTGAAAACATAAAAAAAAAAATACTCAAGAAGCAATGCAAGAAAAGATGGAACAGAAAGATCTCAACACCTGGCTTGATACATTCGATCTATTGACATTAAACAAACCTCAATACATCTCAATCTATCGAGATTCGTGAATTTCAAAATTCTAGATCTTTTTTCGGCCCCATGATAACTAGGCTTTTCTAGGATTTCCTGCTCTAGGTTTTAAGGGGATACAAAAGCAATATTTTACAACCTTCTTCAAAGACACAGACTCATATTAAGATACACGCTTTAACAGGAGTTGTTGCGACTTTTTGTGTGTCTTAGGTTTATGTACCAAACTACTTACAGATCAATAAGTTTGGATTGAAGAACTCCGCATCAAACAACAACTATCTAGTTATTTTTTTTTTTAGTCACATACTGAGATCTGTGCAAAGGAAATTCTCTACAAGAACGAGTCCAATTGAAAATTTGAGCTAATACTAGTATAGGTCAATATATTCAACTATAGGTTAGTATTTTTGGATAGACCAGTGGGGTAAGATTCATTATACTTGTAAGTTGTAATCTATTGTTTTCTTATTAGCGGATTTTTCGGAAATGGTGACTTAAAATTCACTCGGTGTGGTTTTTATCTACGAAGATTTTCCCCATCGTGATCAAATCACTGTATCAAATTTATTTTCCACTTCATCTAATTTAGTTTGGTTGATTTGATTGTTCCTCCACATTTTTTGCGTGAAATTTAAGTAATTTATCAATTTGGGTAATTAAATTAATTAACTGGAGTCAATTTATAACCTAACATGTCCTTTTAAAATAGAGATAATTATTTTCTTATTTATAGGGGCTCTTAGGAAAACATTAATTTTTTAGATTAGTCAACTCAACAATAAAAATCCTCTTAAAAAAACTTAACAATAAAAAAGACAAGTTTATGTAGAACAAATGGGACATTAACAACAACATTTTGTATTTCACACAACTTGTAGACATTAACAACAACGTCTAATGTTTATGGTCAAATATGAGTGTTAGTATTTCATTTTTAGCATGTAATAGTACATAAATTTATGAATGTCTTTGTCATGTACCATCTTATGCAGCATTACATTATTTACCAACAGTTGCTGCACACTGTTAACTTGAACATATGATGTTATTATATTCAGGGTCAATGTCTAGTTCTGGCAACCCACAACTTATAGGCCTCACGATGTGTTCACTACTGTGGGTCGTTGCTAGGTATTGGAAGATGAGTTCAACTATCCAATCAATCCGAATTTGCGAAATAGTGCTTATATTCACAATACCATGAGACAGGAGTGTGATTAGTTATTTCGTGAACAGCAAATGTTTTATGATGAGCTGGTTGGTTAAAAGCTGTCAGTGCCTCGGCAACTCACATCGCAGATGCCCAGAGACACGATAGACGAACTTTGTAAAGCATTGAATTGCATGATAGAAGAAAATAATCAAATGAAGATACGTCTTAATCGATGTCAGACTCAAGTCGAGATTCGAGAGTCGGTGGAGGGAGGGTGGTACGAGCACGCACAATTCATGCAATCACTTCTTGCTGATCCCATTTATCAGTCAGATGTGGAGATGTCAGATGAAGAATAATTGTGTCGTGGTGTAATTAGACTTTGTTGGAGAACTATTTTGCTTATCTATGTTTTATATGTATATGTGTCACTGTTGTTGCATTTGTACTATGTAAACCTTATTATTGATTGTGAGGAGCATGCATGTTATTCGTAATCTAGATTATTCCCACATAACGCGTAAAAGTTAAATATTCCCACACACGATGTTTTTCAATAAGCACCTACAACATAATACAGAAAACTTAAAATAACTTACACGATGCCACCAATATGCATGCATTGCATGTTGAACACTAACGCTACTAAAATTATTAACTTAACCCTAGACATAACACACACACATCACATAGGCATTCACTCAGATAGGTAATCCTCGTAGTTGAGGACATTGTTACGTTCCGCCGGAGTGAGTTACTTGTTCGTTGCGGCGACCAACTCTTCCGCCAGTTGTAGCATGTGATGCCTAGACCTACGGAGTATCATGAGATTGTTCTCTTTTTTTATTTTAGTCACTGCATGCTCATATTGGTGCTTGTTTCATTGTGATAGTGTGAGCAAGATACAGTCGATAAGAGGAGCTCCAAGTCACAAGAGATCATCGTGCAGAGTATTGGACTCGTTCATGCAAAAGTTCCACTCCTGCTGCAATCCAGCATAGTAGTCTCTCTCGTCGGAATCTCTCTCCCTCCTATAGTTATCTGGAAAACGAGGTAGCATCCAATTGTGCATTGACATTAGAAAATGAAACTTCAGATCAGTATGTGTAGATGTTTTGCAAGGGTAGATGTAAATAGGACTTCAGTATGTGTAGACGTTTTGCAAGGGTAGATGTAAATGGGACTTTATATAGGAGTTTTGCAAGGGCAAGTATTCACTTAAGGATGTGACTATATGTAAGGGCAAGTATTCATGTGAATAAAGATGATATATGACTCGACAGTGTATTATTCGGTGAGGTGTTGATGAGCAAATGTAAAACTGCGAACATGACTTGGGTGTACAGTAGCATCTATTGGTGCATGTGGTTCGCTAAGACAGCTGTTTGATATGGCTATAGCTTGTGCTACAGCAGCGGGCTAGTGATGTGTACTGCAAAGGAGATTGCGTATTTATTCACATAAAGACTATTCAGCATTCCTGTGCTTCATCTGACATGACTTGACGAGACAGTGCCGAGCTGTGTTAAATGTATCATAAACTTTTCAAGGATAGTCTGCATCCTTGAAAACGGTGCATTGCAAAAGGATACATATCTATGTATTGACGTGCATGTAAGTGATATGACTGGACAATGTCCAACAGTGCGAAGCTGTTGAGCAGCACATGCAACACTGTGAACATCAGTGTAGCAATGGTGGACAGCTCACCCCCAAAATTGATGCATTAACTTTGGAGGATGCTCTGAGCTATCCACCATCTGGTGATGTGTACTACAAAGGAGGTTGCGTATTTATTCACGTGAAGACTATTCAGCATTCCTGTGCTTCATCTCCATCACAAAAATCAACCTCCCTCAGCAGTTAGTCTAACTACTGCTAGCCACCAAAAAGATGTCTCAAACGATAATTGCCTACTTTGAAAAAATTTGTAAAATAATGGAATGAGACAGAGTCTAATAAGTAACAAAATTAATGGGGCTAGGGAAAATGCAAGTTTCATGATGATAAGAATTTACAAATCATGTTTTAATTTGGGAATTTCTAAATAATTTCTACAAAACCATTTCCAAAAATAATATGACAAGAATGAATAAAATGACATGACACAAAGCTTCTCAAAATGCTCTCATGAAACTACATACTATAATTTGTGAGCAATAACAATACAATTCCAAACCCAAGGCCACATGATAATGTTGTCACAAAGACGGAACTCATTGCCATCACAAAGACAAAACTCATCGTCGTCACAAAGACGGAACTCAATAACTATCACAAAGACGGGTGCTAAGATACCAATGTCACACAGACTATAGTATCTAGCTAAGTAATCACCAGGTAATCACATGTCACAGCACATGGGTAGAACATAAAGAGCTCACAAATTACTTTTAATTCAAAATACATAATTCACTTCTCAAGTTGTTTCATGAATTATTTGAATGCACAAGTTATTCACAAGGTTCTCGAAGCCCTAAACTCATTTCTTGTCAAAACGATTTTGTTTTAACTTTCCAAATAACATGGGTCAAGATAAAGCATCTTTGTATTTTGCAAATAATGCAATAAATCCATAAAATTCCTTCTCAAGAATTTAATCAAGATGCTAGTCTTTTCCACGCTAACAAATCATGCAAATCCCCATATGCAATAACAATATGCACTTTCATATATAATCATAAATAGTAGGGTCACAACAACACTTTTTAGAAAAAACATAGTTCCACCATTAATTTTCCAAAATGTGTTTAACCTAAAAATAATATTTATGCAACATGGTTATTTTCTAAAAATCCCATTAAAAAGCTACTTACCTTACAACCCACAAAAGCCTAATTTTCCAAGCTCCTAATAAGATTAGCTAGAACCTAAACAATATCAAGCAAAGTTATCACAATAGGCATAAAGCTTGACATTGCATCTAGCCATGAATTAGAAATTGCTAACTAAGAAATTAATTAGGCAAGCCTAGCATTTAACCCACAAATAATGTATTCCACTTCCAAAGTTTCTCAACAATTTCATTACAAGGCATAGACTCCAACTAATCATCATGTCATTCCAAGCTTGACCTTACCATAAGAGACCTTAACACTTTATGAATTTCTTCCTTAATATACATGTCATTTTCTAGAGACCCATAAAACAACAACATATATAACAATACCCACCATTACAAACCCCAAATGTAAATCCTCCACTAGCTCCAAATGCACAATAAAAATTAGATTCATTAACTATTTCACATTAGAAAGTAAAAACTCCCAAATCATCACCACTTAGCTAACCACCATTGCAAAAATCATAAACCCACTCATCAAATACATCCACTAAGACCAAAACCCATACATAAAAACACATAAATATCACTTCTAATGCTCATAAATCACATGAGTATTATTATTAAAGCTTAGATAAACATAACCTCAAGAAAAGCATATAAACCCACAAAAAGATTAGAAATTTTTACTTCAAATAGTAGAGGTGAGTGAGCCTTACCTTTTTCCTATGGAGCTTTTGGTGATCTTGAGGGAAAAATGGTGGTGGAGATGGTGTTATGGAGTATGTACTGTAGGAGAGTGTGAGGGAGTGAAGAGAGGAGTGTGTGTTTGTGAGAAAAAGAAACAAAACAAATGAGGAAGATAGGTGGCTAGCTGAGAGGAGATATTTGTGAGTGCGTGGTGGGGAAATAGGGGTTGGTGGGTCATGTATGGCCCCTTAAAAATTTGACCCTCTTTTTTTTTTTTTTTTTTTTTTTAAGTGGGCTGGGGCGTTACAGTGAGGCTGCTGCCTATTGGATCAAGAGACTACATACGAGAGAGGATAATATCATCCCAGCTATGAATGGGTGGATCCCCTGTCCAGTCTATGTGGTAGCGTGATATATTTGTGATAAATGACCTTATTTTAGATTTTATGGCTTTTGGAATTATATTGCTAGTGCTCACAGATTATAGTATATAGTTTCAAGGTATTTACTTTGAGAAACTTTGTGTTCCATTATTTAATCATTTTTGTCACACTATTATTAAAATGATCTTCTAGTATTCAATTAGAATTTCCCAAATTAAAACATGATTTGTAAACTGTTTATCATCATGAAACTTGCATTTCCCCCCACCCCCATTAGTTATGCTACTTGCTAGGCTTTGACTCATCCCATTATTTTACAAACTTTTCAGAATGGGCAAAAATCATTTTAGGACAACTTTTTGGTGGCTAGTAGTAGTTAAACTAACTATTGATGGAGGCTAAACTTTTGTGATAAAGATATTTAGATGATGTACATCATAGAGTAGACTTTACTCATTCTTTTGTATATTATAGTGGTAATGACTTTATTTCCATTGATGGGACAAGTTGATAATATGTAATTATTTATTCAGACTTCTATTCTTTTGTGGCCAATGGTCCTTATAATTATTGCGTAGAGCTCTAGCTTACCTTAAGAGTATATTTAATGGAATTATTATGATAATTCTTGATGTTGGCACTTGACATGATTTATTTGGATTGAATTATCAAAAAAGAAAAATGTACAGGTACCTTTGAGATGTTTTTCTCATGCTTTGGACCCTTTTGGGTTTGGGGCGTGACATGCTATTTGCATTTCTTTTTCCCACACTTGAGTGATTCTGTTGCTCATAACCTAGATAAACATGTAAGACATATTATTGGTTTTATGGTGTGGATGGAGGATGTTCCTCCACACCTCTATTCTGTAAGAAATTCAAAATCTTCTTTCTAAGAAAAAAAAAAGCTGTCCACATTATATCTAAAAGTTTTGTAGATCAATTCACATTTCTTAGTGTTTCCAATGGAGACATTTAGAATTCAAATTCTCACTCCCCTGTTGTAGCAATTGATTTTCTTTTTTTAAAGAAAAAAGTTGCCAATGCTGTAAATATACGATATCTTTGTATTCTCTACATGATTATATATTCTAGTTCTATTTTACATAAGTGCACTATAAATAACTCCATTGTCGACACAACAAATTGATATCAAATTTTCCATTATCTTAATAGGTAAGTGTTAGATTTAGTCCCTTGAACAAACATATCATGCACAGCGAAAAAGTAAATAACACAAGATATGATAATCCTGGAAACCTTGTAAAATAAGTAGTTCCAAAGGAATAACCTAGGGAGACCAATTCCAAGAACTATCCACTATCAGATAGAGATTTATAGTCAAAATATCAATTCATAGTTGTACGTTTTTAGACCCCTTACACACAACCAAATTAACCTAGTTAATTAGCCAAGTGATTACTTAGTCAAATTAAACAGATCTAGGTTAACACAAATATACCATATCATTGTAAAGTGCGGAAAATAAAGAACACAACAATATGATAACCCAGGAAAACTAAACCAGTAAAAAACCTAGGGAGGATTTAACCTAGCTATCCTCAAAGTAAAACAAATCCACTATGAAAGAATTGAAGTTTACACAATAACGACTTAGACCACTAACATCCTATTGCTACCTCAAGTAGGAAACTTACTACCACGACCACATGATAGCTCCGAGTCCACGGACTACTTCTTTTTTAGATTCCCAGCAAGCACAAGCACTCCTACTTGTATATCTTTAAGGTCTTGAATCTGCAACTGAATTGATCACCAAGCTCTTGACATCAATCTAGATCTTAATAACCCTAAGTGTATGTGAAGGCAAACACCTCTAAATCCCACAAAAGATTCACACACACAATATAAAGAGCAACCTTAAAACGTGATTAGGGTTTTCCTTTTTATACTTAAGACAAAACATAAAACCTTGTTCGTCAAACGAGCTTGGGCTGAGTTAGAAAATTCTGCAAAAAAACAATCTGCACAAGCTTCGATCAATCGAGTCTAATTTTCAATCGATCGAGCCAGGCAGATTTATATAGTAAATCTTGCGGTACACTCTATTCCAACTTTACAACTTAAACATACTTTGAGCAAGTTTAAAACAAGAATAAATGTTTTGATCATGGTTTGCCAACATTACAAATTGAAGTTCTAATACATTTAAACCTAAAGTCTTAGAACCGAACAAATTCCCCCTTTGGCAATCCGTGACAAAACACAAACTTAAACAAAATGCTCAAAGTTACAAAAAACAGTTCATTACAAAATCATTGCCCAACACAACAAATTCAATCTAACTACTATCCATCAGTTGCAAGTGTAAACAATGGCACGACTGAATCAACCTGTATATTCTTATAATACTTAACAAACACATAAACGTATGTGTGGAAAAAAAAACATAAAAACAGTCAATCAACAAATATGCATACTAACTCTCCCCCTAAGTTAGATACATCAAAAAAATTTATTTTCTCCCCCTTTCAAAAACAATTTCAACTCCCCATAAACAAAACATACTTGTATTTTCCACAAATATTCCCACATTTCATCTAAAACTCTCCCTTTTTGTCATGTATTGACAAAGACAACTCAAATAAAGAGTAAATAGAAAACATACGCAACAAAAGTCAAGAGAATAAAGGGAACACAAAACAATTCAACTCTATAGAAAATAGAGACAACTCCCCCTATGAAGAGCAAAGGTTAAAAACAAGCTTCTCCTACTATAAAAATAGGAAAAACAAAACTAGTCTTGGGAAAAACAATTTTGGGGAAAATATAGGAGGTGGGGAATATAAAGACACAAAACCAAACAAAAAAAATGAGAATTCACTTGAAGAAAAATATTCTCTTTTTTCAATATATGCAAACTTAACACTATGTAACCCATAAACAGTTGCATGAGTAGAGAAAATATTTGCACATTGTTTATCCATCATATCTTAAGAAAAATATTTTCTGCAACTCACACATAAAAAATAGCATATACTAAAATGTACAAAGGACTCAAAAATTAATCGATCAATTTTTAGATCAAGTTAAGTACCCAATTTAGCAAAGTGTATGCATGTTTTGTGTAAAAGTAATGAGAGATATGACTGCAAAACTGCAAGATGGATAAAAAAATTCAATGCATGTGAATCCAAAACACAAGTCATGCATGAAAAGACAGATTGGTCAAACATCTAAAACTGAATATTTTTCAATTTCAATCGATCAAGCATCGATGGAATACCAATCAAGTCAAGTAGAAAGCAATAATTAAAAATAAAGGGATTTTCGATCGGTCGAAAAACACATTCGATCGATCGAAATTTTGGAAAACTGATTTTTTTTTTTTTTTTTTGAAAAACAGCAAAAGATTTTGCAAAAACCACCAAAAACCAAGTTATTTCATGGATGAAATGCATAAGAATGAGTTTAAAAGTTTTTCAAAAACATGAGTTTTCAACCCAGAACTTCAAAACAAAGTTTTTAATCAACAAAAACATAATTTTTTCCAGCCCTTAAAAATATTTTGAATCAAACACCACGGAAAACATAATCTTGGATGACCAAAACAAGATCACACACAATAACATATACCAAGTTTAGCAAAGAGTAACTTGTGAATAATGTGCAACTTGTGAATAATGTGCAACTAGTAAAAGCATGAGATACATGTGAGGTGATAAGTAGATAGAAATCAATCACAATTTTTATAAAATTCACCACATAAATTTGAAAGAGACTATCACCTAAAGAGTTACATCATATAACTCCCACATCTCCTAGAAAATAAGCTTGCAATCATGTAAATTTCTTATGTTGCCTCATAATGTACACACCAATTTTATCTGTTTTGAAACTTATTAAAATAGCCAAGATAATGTACCCCCCCAATTTTGTTTGACTGTAAAGTTATTATAGCCCAATAATGTACACACCAATATAAGCATTAATCTGAGGCTACACCTCATGTTCTTTTTGTGCATGTGCTACACTTTCTCTAGTACAAAATCATATGATATGCACTAAAGTATTCATTATTGGTTAGCAAACAGTAGCAAGATGGTTATTTATGTCTTTCTCATTAAGTTCAAGTCCAACAATCAAAAGCATGTGACTTCAAGATTAAGATCAAGTGATCAAAAACTATAAACATCTCTCACACAACACGGATTACAAAGCTCAAACTAGTAAAATGCAATAAAATAAGCTCATCCAAGCTAAACAAGGTACACAAGCATTTTATGTAAAGATAATATGGCCAACCTTGACTACATATCCATGATGTGTAATACAAAAGAAATAAAAATCTTTTTGGTTTCAAAAAACATTTTATGACCAAAACTAAAAGCACACATTATGCTAAATGATTAAGAATGCATATGCAATGCATGATACTGTCTAACTAAGGTATAGAGGGTACACAAACAAGAATTATCAATTTCTAAATTAACGCTTGAGTACATGTACAAACTAGTACATACTCACACAAAATCAAAAATAGCTTAGCACTTATGCAACACATACTATTTAAGTTTCTCCACAATATCAAGCATATTCTAAATCAAGAGAGAGATATTATAACTCATGTAATCCTCATAAAAAATAAAATAAAACTAGACACAAAATAAGATAATTTTTGTCTTTTTAATATTTTTCAATGTTTTTGGATTTCTCAATAATCAAAACAACCAAAAACTAAAAGAAAACATATCCACAATTAATTGAAAGAATTAAATTAAGGACAAGTAAACAAAACTCACTTTAGGCACAAAAACATATTTCTTATGCTCTCTAATAGTAGATTTAGACATAGGTTTAGAAACTTCAGCGTCTACATCAGAACTTTTACCTTTGTCTAACCTAGTAAAATAATTCTTTTCTTTATTATTCCTCTGGAAAGGAGGGATATAAACTTTCTCAGTTTTAGGCTTAAGAGAAACAGAAACACTTTTGTTATCAACAACAGGCTTGGTACTAGTCAACTTTTCAATTTTAGCCTTAGATTCAACTAAGTCTTTTTCCAAGCTTTTCATCTTCTCATCTTGAGAGGAAATTTGATTTCTCAAAAATTTATTCTTTTCATTAGATTCATCTAATCTCAAAATCAATTCCTCTTTTTCAAGATTAGCCAATTTTAACTCTTCTTTAAATTTCTTAGCAATTTTCATAGATTTCAATAATTCCTTATGAAGAGTTTCACACACATCACTTACTGGGTGCCAAGAGTCCCACATCGCTCAAGTGAGTGTCCAGAGCCTTGTTCATAAGGTGTGCCCTCCCTTGATATGTATGACGCCTTTTCCCACGAGGCTTGGTGTCACATGGGAAGAACAAAAGCTTGAGGGACTAAGTGAGCTTTCGGGCCACCCAAAGAGGACAATATCGTGCACATGGGGGTGAGGTGTGACAAATGGTATCAGAGCTGAGGATGGCTCTCCTCTGAGGGTGTGGCTGAGACACTGGGTGCCAAGAGTCCCATATCACTCAAGTGAGTGTCCAAAGCCTGGTTCATAGAGGGTGCCCTCCCTTAATGTGTCTGAGGCCTTTCCCATAAGGACTAAGAGAACCTTCAGGCTGCCCTCCAAGCGGTCGATAATCGACTAGAAAATAAAGTTGGGATACATGAATAGCAGAAGACCCTCCAAGCCTAATCTACCCAGTGCACCTAAGCCCTCCAAGCTTCTTGCTCCAACAGGGTTATGTCGAACCTTGTCTTCTTTAGCTTACTAGACCCCGCAATCGCCCATTGCATCAACCAAATGAATTGGTCTCTTCTGAACTGTTTCCCAAGCACCAAAATACCACCTCACTAATATGGGTATGGTGAGATAGGATTTGGCTAAATATATTTCTCAAGGATATGTCAATGAAGAGGGTGAGTGTAGAGGAATTTGGAGAATCAAAGGAAAAAGATTGTGGATGAGTCAATCTTGTTTTTCTTTAGGGTTTCTCTCTCAAAATTTTCTCTTGAAACTCTCTACATTTCGTGGATTTAAAGGTATTTATAGTAGTGTGTATGAGGAATGCAAAAAGTTAGTTTCAACCAAACAAGGTATTCTGGCGACTTAACCTCTCGACTAGAACGAGTCACGAGTCTGAGTCGCAAGCTAACTGCCTAGCCAGACTGAAAGTTTTGTCCTATAGTGCTCTAGCTGTCATGACCCTTCAACTCCCCCTGCATGCTTCACTTGTGTGCCATTCTGGCAACTTGCCAGTTGCAAGATCCAGTCGCGAAACTCCTTTGAATCGCACACATCTTGAGTTTTCTTCACACTCTCTCACATACTACGCTTACATAATTCTCATCTAAATAAAGGGTATCTAATTGCTAAAT
Source organism: Castanopsis chinensis (assembly GCA_032878915.1). NCBI lineage: Eukaryota > Viridiplantae > Streptophyta > Magnoliopsida > Fagales > Fagaceae > Castanopsis > Castanopsis chinensis. Next base: position 15,499,751 of record JAVQMG010000125.1, on the reverse strand, counting down.
TACAAGCAAATTTAGCACGAAACAAAGCCAACACATGAGTTACTAAATTCAACCTTACAAAGTATATTGGAATATGTCTATTTATAGAGAGGAGTCAGTGAACCCGTCTAAGTTTTTCAAAAACGGAGTATTTAAGGCTTGGTAATTAAGCATGCATATATCTTGACTCTGTCCTCATTAGGGAATGTTTAATTGTTAACGGTGTGACCCATATAATTAAGCATGCTCGAGTTGTAGTAACCTTATTGACCTCATCTTATCTGGTGGGTACTAAATATGTTTTAGCTGTTTATTAGATATTTTAATTTTTTTAAAGAGATCGAAAGCAAAATTACATGGGAATAGAATAGCATTTCACAATTGTTTTACCTGTAAAGTAAACAAGAATGACACAATCATGTTTGATGTTATTTGTTAATGAATTCCCTTCTATATTCCAATTCTTTCACGGCAAAACTAAAATATTGTTACAACCTTAATATTACATAACTACTTGATGATTTTTGAAGATTTAGTACTATTTCTGAATCTCACTATGTATGGGTGATCCCAATTCTCAAATGTTGTTCTTCTTACAATAAAATAAAAAAGGGAAGAAGTTAACTGATGCCCTATGGACATTAGTTCAAGAAATAATTTTAGAAACTTTTTATATAAAAATTTAAAAAAACAATTAATTTTTTTTTTTACAGTTTTCTGTATTTCCCATGAAACTAATATTAAAACTTTCCTACTATTTTTCTAAAAAAAAAAAAAGTTCTTAATATAGTTTATTAATAATTGTCTTAAAGGCACCGTCAATAAGAAAATTAAAATTCTCACTTCTACGAGATATGGGAGAGATGTTTGATAAGCTGTCTTATCCCATTATTTTAGAGGCTTCAATGTTCAAAGTATCAAACTTCAAAAAATATATAACAAACATTTTCATCCAATAGAAAAAAACGAGATATGGCAGTTGCACACTTCCAAGAGTATGGGATCATCTATCAAAAAGAAAAAATTGTATCGGAGCAAGATGTCCCCCACCCCCTCCCCCGTATGCAATTCAAGTTGTCATTTTTCATATGATTATCATTATCACATGTAACAATTTCATCCCAGTGTATTATCAATCAATTCATTCTTCCATACTCCATGACATAAGAATTTAACAAACATTTTCATATTAATAAACCAATAGAAAAAAACGAGTCAAATTTTACGCGCAGTTACTCATATATATTCACTAATGGTTGGATTATTTAGACTCCCATACTCTCATATTATTTAACTTAATTCATTAACCAAGTTGTTACTTAGGTTTATTATTCAAATCTAGGTTAAACTCAAACAATCACATCACATAAAGTGAAAAATAAATAATATAGGCAATATAATGTCCCAGGAAAACTAATGAAACTATTCACTTTCAAAGTAAAAAACTTGGAGAGAATTTAACATAAACTATTCGCAAGGCAACAAATTCACTGTGATAGAATGAATGTTTTACAATAGATGTTTCCCTAAATCTTACTGTACCTCTTGTAGTACTTACTCATGTGACCACGTACAGCTCCAAATCCACGAACTCTTTTATTTGAATTTGTTGAACACAAACACCCATGTTTGTGACTTTGAGATCCCACTCAAAAATTTAGATTATTAGCAATAATTGATCTTGTATATAGCAACTTCTACAATATCAGATCTTAAGTTTCTTCAAAGAAAATTGGTGGTAAAAGATTTGAGAGAGCTTTGGGCACAAAAACCTTAGATCTACAATTGGAGGCACAAGATGCACTCTTGTCTCTTTAAAAACTCTTTTAAAATGTGCTTTATGGCTTCCTTTAAATACTAGGAGAATTAGATCTGAAACCCTAATTACTTATGGGCTTAATAAGCTGTTGGGCTTTAATTAAATTTTGCAGAATCCTTTTTTTGATAAATCAAACCATCTTCTCGATCAGTCTAGCCAGCCAAATTTTGATTTCCTAAACATTCAACTTCCTTACTCTTGTATTCTGACTTGCAGCACCTTAAGCATTGTTTGACCTTACCTACAAACTTAGGAATTTATATCTAGATAAGTTTGTATTCACAATTTTCCAAATATTCTAAACTTTTAGAACTTAACACTAATATTGTTATGGAATATAATGGTGAACCACCTGAGGAATCTATTTCTACTAGGATCCAAAAGTCCAACAATCTTCAAGTTATTGCATTGAATCATTCGTCCACAAGGCACAGGCCTCTTCTTTGACATTGATAGAATACATGTGTTGCTGGCTACGACTGTGAAAGTGTGAATGATGATATTGTTTTTTATGCAAATGCTGATTACTGAAGATTGAAGAATGCCCAGGTGGCTAGGGCTTGATCTCTTCAAAACTGTATTTATGCTTTTTTTATAAATTGACTGTTGGCAAGAAAAAAAAAATTTCCCTTGAATGATGGTTTTTTAATTAAAAAGAAAGAAAGAAAGAAAGAAATTTCATGGGTTTTGTTGGAAGGTTATGGTCCTTATGGAGAATGTGAAAGTTTTTTAATCAATAGTCAGAAAAACGAATGAGAGAGAAAATTGATAGTGAATTTTCTAACTTTTGAAAGGGAAAAAAAAATTCTTGAGGCTTGGGGACTACATTTTCAAGCATTAGACACTGAATTTATCCTAAAAATATATTAGGAAAAGAAATCCTTAAGAATAATTGGACAAATGAGGGGGTAGGAAACACAATGCCAATAGGGAAATAAAAGTGCCAAATCAGCATTTTGAGAGTTATCAAATAAATATAAATCTTCCTTAGGAAAATGAGAATTACAAGGAAAGTGTTAATTTTTATTCTTCGTCTCATAATGTGAGTAGGGATTGCAATGGGACAAGTGTCAGATTAGGGTTTTTTTGTCCCCTGTCTAGAGCGAGAAAAACCTAGGTAGCACTGGAGTGAGGTAAGTTGGGTTTAGAGCAGGTTGGAGATACTTTGTCATCTCTAATGACATAGAGATGAAAGAAAGAGATAACAGGTGGTCGCAATAGTGTTAAAAGAGAGGAAAAAACCAGTAATGTGGGAATAGTCATAGAATATGTATAAAACAAAAAAATAATTATAAACAGGATATATATAAAAAAGATTAAATTATATATATATATATATACACACACACATACACACACATATTCAAGGGGATGAGTCAAGGTGAGAAAAACCTATTCCCACCCCCATCAGCTCCTAAGGGAGAGAAAAATCTATGCAAGCATAACAAGGTAAGTTTGGGCAGGGAATTTTTGTCATTCCTGTCGAGGAGGTTGGAAATTTTAGGGTTATTTAGTTTTTGAAATAAAGAAAGATAGTGGGGGACAGTTTAAATCATATTTTTTCATTAACTTTGGAAACTGAATTTGGAGAGAGAGTAGAGAGATTTTCACAATTACGGAATTTAATAAGCTGTAATATTTTACCACAAGTATCAACAATTCCAAGAAATTTTTTATAGAAAAAGTTTAGTCTCAAACAAGTTTAGAGATATTTTCTTTCAACTCATTATGTGGTGATTAAAGAAAATATTTAATTGTAATTTTAGTCATATGACTTTTTTTATTAGTTATGTGACATGTTTAAATAATTTACATGAATTGACGAATAGCCTTATAAATTAGGATGTAGTGGGTTGGAACAAGTTCTTCTAAATTAGTTTGGAGCTAATATTTGTCCAAGTTGTGTAGTGTTATATTATGGATTGAATATGGTGCATATAGGGCACTTAGGTTGCATTACACTGGAAATTATACCCATTCAAACTCTGTTTGTGTCAGCTATATTTTCGCACTTATCAGTGACTACCATCCCTGTGATAATCATTTCATGAAGTAAGCTGTCACCAGAACTGAAAATTCAAATAGTGTATAAAACACCTATGAATGTTTAGATACCAACACATGCTTATAATCAAACAATATATGTGCGGAATATGAAATATAAGCTATATCCAAATTTGGTAAAACACTCTAAACCATAGTTAATCACAAACATAGCAGCAATTAAAAGGTAAAGAGTAAGCGAAGAGAGCTGCAAATACAAGAATAACACGGCAATGTGTTATCGAAGAGGAAACCGAAAAACTCAGCGAAAAACCTATCTTCTCTAGGTTACCAAATCCACAATTGCCCATAACTTCAACCAAATAAATTGGTCCCTTCTGAACTGTTTCGCAAGCACCAAAATACCTCCTCACTGATATGAGTATGGTGAGATAGGATTTGACTAAATGTACCTCTCAAAAATATGCCAATGGAGAGGGTGAGAGTAGAGGAATTTGGAGAATCAAAGGATGAAGATTATAGACGAGTCAATCTTGTTTTTCTCTAGGGTTTCTCTCTCAGAATTCTCTCTGGAAGCTTTCTTCATTTCGTGGGTATAAGGGTATTTATAGTAGTGTGTATGAGGTATGTGAAAAATCAATTTCAACCAAACAGGGCATTCTGGAAGCTCAACCTCGCGACTGGAACGAGTCGCGAGTCTGAGTTGCGAGCTACCTGGCCAGACTAGAAGTTTTGTCCTGTAGTGCTCCAACTGTCGTGACCCTTCAGCTCCCAGTCGCAAGACTCCTTTGGATTGCACACATCTTAAGTTTTTTTTACACTCTCTCACACACTACCCTTACATAATTCCTACCTAAATACAGGGTATCTAATTGCTAAATTACAAGCGAATTTTACATGGAATAAAGCCAACACATGATTGAATAAATTCAACCTTACAAGAACCATTTGCAACAGTCCCCAAAAACGTGAGGGTGCGATTTGCCCTAATTAATAACAAAAAATATTTATAATTTTTACCATGTTCCATCGGTATGAATATGTTAGTTATTTAGAACCTTGTAAACTCAAATTGTTTAACCAAATTTATTAACTAAGATGTTACTTAAGTTTATTATGCAGATCTAAGTTAAACAATAACAATCATATAACAATAGCAAAAAAGTAAAGGAAACAAGCAAAATGATAACCTATGAAAACCAATGAAACAGTCCAATTTCAAGGTAAAAAATCTGGGGAGGATTTAACCTAAACAATCCACTAAGTAACAAATCACTAATAGAATGGAAGCTTAACAATAAAGTCAACCATAAATCCAATACTACTTAATACTTACTCATGTGACTACATACAACTCCAAATCCACAAACTCTTCTATTATGAATTTGTTGCACACAAACACTCCAGTTTGTGAAATTTGTTAGACTAGAACAACATTTCAGGATTTTACTGAATGACACAACCATGTTTGATGTTACGTGTTAGTGAATTCCCATAAAATATATTTAAATTTCTTTTACGGACAAATTAAAATATCAAAACAACCTCAATATGACTTCTGATTTTCGAACTTTAGCTTTCTGTGAAAGGATCAGCCATTTTCAACTTCTGCGGAAAACACCGCAAAGAAGAGCTGGCATTTAAGAGTTGGGATCAACGTTAAATAGTTAGATTCGGAAATAGAATCAAATATTCAAAAATTATCTCAAGTAATTTCGCATGTCAAAAAACAAATGCAGCTCTTTCGTACTCCATGACATCAGAATTTATTTACAATTTCAATTAATAAAGCAATAGAACAAACGAGACAAATTTTACGGTTACCCGTATGTACTAATATTGTTAAGGAATTTAGTGGTGATTGGTGAACTATCTCAGGAAACAATTTTCAGGATCCAAAAGTCTGACAATCTACACGTTATGGCATTTGAATCATTCGTCCAGGAGCCTGTTCTTTGACCTTTGTTAGAATACATGTGTTGCTGGCTACTACTGTAAACGATGATATTGTTTTTTATGCAAGTGCTGAAGACTGATGAATGTGCAGGCGGCTAGGCTTGACTCTTCGAAATGGTATTAATGCTTCTTTTATATTATGATTGTTGGTGAGAAAATGGTTTTTTTCCCCCCTGAATGATGATTTAATAAAAAAAAATTTTAAAAAAGAGAAATATCATGGGTTTTGTTGGAAGGTTATGGAGAATGAAAAAGTTTTCTAATGAGTAGCCAAAATGAAAAAGTTGTATAAAAGAGAGAACTGTAGAGATTTAAACCCCTTAACACAGTATGATTAACCTAATATTATTCCAAGTTGATTAACAAGTTTGAACACTAGGTTGAATCACAATATGTAAAACAAATATAATGCAGAAATATAAATAATACAAAGATCTAATGACCTAGGAAAACCAAACCAGTAAAAAACCTGGAGATGATTTAACTTAGCTATCTTCAAGGTAAAACAAATCCACTATTAAAGAATTAAAGCTTATACAATAAGACTTAGACCACTAGCATCCTATTGATACCTCAAGTAGAAAACTTACTACCACGACCACGTAATAGCTCCAAGTCCATGAACTACTTCTTTCTTTAATCCACTGCAACCACAAGTCCTCCTACTTGTGAATCTTGATCTTCTTGAATATTCTTTGTGTAACAACTAAAACGATCACCAAGCTCTTGACATCAATCATGATCTTGATAACCCTAACTGTGTATGAAGATAAACACCTCTAGATCTCACAAGAGATTTAAACACACTGCATACCAAAAGCCTAAAAACGTAGTTAGGGTTTTTCTTTTTATATGAGACATAAAACATAAAACCCTACACGTTAAACGGTCTTAGGTTGAGTTGGAAATTTTGTAGAAAAAACAAATTGCACAAATCTCAATCAATCGAGTCTAATTTTCGATCGATCAAGCCTTGTAAAATGTGACCAATAATTTCTGCAACCACTCGATTCCAACTTTACAATAAAACATACTTTGAGCAAGCCTAAACCTAGACTCTATGTTTTGATCATAAATTGCCAACACAATACACAAATACACATTAAAGTTATAATACATTAGTCCCTAAGGTCTTAGAACCTAACAAGAACAATAGTGAGTTTTCCACATTTGAAAAAAAAAAAAAAATTTATCTTGAGGCTTGGGACTTCATTTCCAAGTATTAAACACTGAATTTATTTATACTTCAAAAATATTAGGGAAAAAATCCTTTAGAAAAATTGGAGAAATGAAGGGGGTGGGAAACACTATGCCAATAGGGAAATAAAAGGGCCAAATCAGCATTTAGAGATTTATAAATAAACATCCTCATTAGGAAAATGAGATTTCTAATAAAATTGTTATATTTTCTTTTAATAATGTGAGCAGAGATTGCAATGAGACAAGTATCGAATTAGGGGTTTCCCATCCTCTCTCTAGAGCGAGGAAAACCTAGGCCAAGCAAAAGTGAGTTCAGGCAAGTTCAGAGCAAGTTGGAGATACTTTGTCAGCCCTAATGATTTAGAGATGAAAGAGAAAAAAGATGGATAGTCCTGAGAGTCTTAAAAGAGAGAGAAAATAAGTATTTTTGAAGTGATAATAGAATATGTATAAAACAAATAAATTATAAATATGATCGGCATAAAAAATATTAAATTATATATATAAATAATTGAAAAATATATTAAGTGAAAACATATAAATATTATGGGCAGGAAAGGGCGAGCTGAGTTGAGGTGAGAAAAAACCTGTTCCCACCCCATTGCTCTTCAGGGCAAGAAAACTTGTGCATGCCAAATGAGAATTTTTGCCATCCCTATTAGTGAGTTTGGGAAATTTTAAGGCTTTTTAGTTTTTGAAAGAAAGAAAGAGAATGGGACAGTTTTAGTCATATCTTTTCATAAATTTTGGTAATTGGAGAGAGAGAGAGAGAGATTTTCACAATTAGGAAGTTTAATAAGCTGTAAAGTTTTTCTGCAATTATCAACCATTCCAAGAAAAATTGGATGGAAAGTTTAGTTTTATACAAGTTTGGAGCTATCTTCCTCCAATTCATTATGTGGGGATTAAAGAGATTATCTATGCGTAATTTTAATCACTTGACTCTTTTTTAATTAGTCATAAGATATTTTTAAATAATACACGTAAATAATCCAATAAATTGCAACATATTGGGTTCAATTTAGGTCTAGTTGTTGTTGAGGCAAAATATAGGATAGGACTCTCCACAAGTTGGGTTGGGCACGTGGAGGACAATATTCTTAACCAACCCGCAAATAACCTATTGGGAAAATTTTAATCCCCCACCAACCCATCAATCTATAAATCCGACAAGTCGGTTAAAAAACTTAACAGTTTCAACTCAACAAGTTGAGTAGGTTGGATGGGTTGGTAAATTCAGTTGACTAAATGAAACTATTTCAATAAAATTGGATAATTGTTTGCTCCCTCAAATAATTTTTCTTTTTAAAGGAAAGGAAACACTGCAAATTATTTTATTAAAAATAATAAGAGATACTACATTGCTTTTCATAAGAATTACTTCAAATAAAAAGAAATTTGAAGTCATGGGTACTTTTTGCACAGGCCTAATATATGATCCTGTTTCAACTATCAACATGTGATGCCATATGGTTTTTCGTTTTTTTCTTTCATTTCTAAGCAATTTGCTTGTATGAAACTCGACCTATCGATGGAGTCTTTGTTCACTTATGTGTAATGTGTTTGGCACTTTGTTTAGCAACCGGTGTGTTTTGCAACCCCTATGATATATGCACCTCAACTTGTTTACTTGACTACAAAAGGACTAGCTGATCAATAACTATATATACAGAGGCACAGGGTTCAATTCCTGCAAGGAGAATGTCATGAGTGACACGTATTTGGGTATTCAAAAATTCAGGTTCTACTTCAAATGCACCACAAGTTCTAGTGTTCTCATCTTGCTTTGTTTTACTAGCACGTACAGGCAATGAAGCAGAATAGTTGTGCGGTGTAGGCGTATGGCACATTATCGCGCTTGCTGAGGTGAACAGGTCAGCTGATGCAGAGGTGCAAAAAGTTGTTGGAGGAGCCTGTAGTGATGAACTTGTTGGCTGTGATCACAGGTAATCTTGTAGGTTGCGGGCTAGCTGATGGCAGCTGCAAAGAAGGTTGTGAGATTGCAAAAATTTCAGTTGTGGATTTTGTAGGGAATTTCCACGAATTCCTAAACCTGTGAGAAACAAAAAATATAGAGAAAACACACGCCAAAGAAAATAATCACACACACAAGACAGTATTTACGTGGTTCGGCAATTTGCCTACGTCCACGGAGTTGCAAAGATTTCACTATTATCAGGGAAAAATACAAGTTGCGGCTCCAAACTGTTTTTCTCCTCACGAAACCGACTCCCCTCAGAAACCCTAATTAAGAGCCACGGTTTCTACAAAAAACGGATTCATAATGGGCCAAAAAAAAAAAAAATTTCACGAAACCGACTCCCCAAAAGGCTTGTCCATGAGCGCTCCGGCTTGGGCCTATCGGCCCAAGCCTCCGCTCCATGGACTAAGCCTCAAAAAATCTCCCATTAAAAAAACCACACAACATTATTCGGGTCGGGTCGGGTCGTCCACCGGATCAAACATAAACTAGGCTCCACAAAGCCCAACAAATCTCCCACTTGGAGACTAGTTCAATCACCAACATCAGCCGCTATCTTCCAAACACAATCCCTCATCCCTGCAACTCATCCTTCTGTCCTCAAGCTAGAAGGCCAACTGAAGCTGCACACAGCTTCAGCTTCTCAATAGTGACACCCTTAGTCAACATGTCTGCCGGATTCTTAGATCCACAAATCTTCTCAAGTATTACCAGCTTATCTTCAACAAGGTACCGGATAAAGTGGTATTTAGTCTGTATATGCTTCGACTTTGAATGAAAAGCCGAATTTTTAGTAAGAAAAATTGCACTCTAACTGTCACTGTGTAGAATACCCATCTCTTGCTTCTTACCCAATTCATCTAAGAAACCATGCAACCAAATCATCTCCTTCCCAACTTCAGTTACTGCAACATACTCAGCTTCTGTAGTAGACAAGGTAACAATCTTTTGCAAATTTGAGAACCAAGATATAGCTGTGTTAGGACATATGTAGTTGTTCAAGCTTGTGAACATATGTCGCTATTTTATGTAATTGGCTTATCCTTAGACAAAACGCACTTTACTTGTAATTGGGTAGATCTAGGATGTGTTAAACACTTCAAGAAACAGTGGTTCAAGATCAAGTGTTGAAGCCGTCAAAGTCTGTCCAAGATACAAGCAAGGAAGTGCAAGATTTTAAAGCTCGATAGATACCTCGACAGATACATCTATCGAGATTTAAAGAAGCTGTTTAGCCCGAGCCTCGACAGCTGTCTCGACACCTCTTGACACCTCTATCTGTCGAGAATTAAAGAAAACAGATTTCCAGGTCTGTTTCAAGTCCAATCCGTGTGTGTGTCTTTGGGACTTCTTTTCTCCTAACCCTAGACATATAAAAGGATTATTTTAAGGGCCGTCAAAGTGTGCGAAAAAGCAAAAATCACAAGATACAAGTTGCTTCTTCTCTGTTCATGCAAATTGTGATCTGTGAGACAAAGTTCGTGCCCTAGTTCATCTCTGATGATTTGAAGAACTTTGCAGCCAACATTCTTTCTTCCTCAAGTTGGTGAGTGAGTCACGTACTGGGATTCGTGCAAAGGAGTAAGCCGCGTACTGGGATCCGCGCATCACATTGGTTAGTCACGTACTGGGAGCCGTGCATTAAACTGGAGAAATTGTCACTACAGAACAAGTCCAATTGGGTATTGGGGTAAGAGTTCAACTGTAGGTTGGTGAGGTACTGGGATTCCTTACTTGTAACTGCTTGTTGTGATAATAGTGGAGTTTCGGGAGTGGTGACCTTAAATCACCCGGTGGGGTTTTTGCCTTAGGGTTTTCCCCATTCGTGAACAAATCACCGTGTTATTTATTTTCCGCTGCATATCTTAGTTTGGTGATTTGTTTGTGCTGCCACGTGATATTATCTGTTAATTTGATTAATTAATAACTGGGCTAATTTAATTGATCTAAATTATCACAATGGGTCAACGCGTTTGTGGCCTGTCAAGCTGTACCACCCAGAGTAAATACAATCCCAGTAGTACTCTTTCTACTATCAATATCACCAGCAAAATCAGCATCTACATAACCCTGCAGTTTCAAATTTGCACCTGTAAAATAAAGACATGTATCTGATGAACCCTTCAGATATCTCAGAATCCACTTGACTGCCTCCCAATGCTGCTTTCCTGGCCTACTCATGAATCTGCTCACAACTCCCACTGCATGTGCAATGTCTGGCCTTGTACACACCATGGCATACATCAAGCTGCCAATAGCTGAGGCATAGGGCACCTTACTCATATAATCCCTTTCTTCTTCTGTCTTCGGTGACTGTTCTTTGCTTAGTTTGAAATGACTACCCAAGGATGTGCTCACTGGTTTGGCTTCATTCATGTTGAATCTGCTGAGAACTTTCTTCACATACTCTGACTGTGAAAGCTTCAATGTACCATTAGCCTTGTCTCTAATGATTCTCATCTCAAGGATTTGCTTTGCAGCTCCCAAATCCTTCATTGCAAACTGTTTTGACAACTGCTTCTTCAGATTATTAATCTCCTCAATGCTAGACCCTGTAATGAGCATATCATCCACATACAACAGTAAAATGATATAAGAATTGTCAAAGAACTTAACATAGCAACAGTGATCAGCTTCACATCTTTTAAACCCAATTCTATGCATAAAACTATCAAACTTCTTGTACCACTGTCTAGGAGCTTGTTTGAGGCCATACAAGCTCTTTCTCCGTTTGCAAACTAGGTTCTCTTGTCCCTGAATAATGAACCCTTCTGGCTGAATCATGTAGATGTCTTCCTCTAAGTCACCATGAAGGAAAGCTGTCTTCACATCTAGCTGCTCAAGATGTAAATTTTCTGCAGCCACTATTCCCAATACTAGTCTGATTGTTGACATCTTCACAACTGGAGAAAATATCTCTGTGTAATCAATGCCCTGCTTCTGCTGGAATCCTTTAACAACTAATCTGGCCTTGTAACGTTTGCTACCATCATGTTCATTCTTTATTCTGTATACCCACTTGTTGTGCAAAGCCTTCTTTCCTGCTGGCAGTTCAGTCAGCTCCCATGTCTGATTCCCCAACAAGGAATCCATCTCATCCTTCATGGCTAACTCCCACTTGCTTGAATTTTCATCTTGCAAGGCTTCATCATAGCATTCTGGCTCACCACCATCAGTCAACAGGAGATAATTCAAAGCGGGTGAATAACGCTGTGGAAGTCTAATGGTTCTGGAAGATCTGCGGACCTCAGCTACAAGTGTATTCTGATCTACCTGTGAATCTACATTCTCCTTATCTTCTTCACCCATTTTCTGGACAGTGCTTTCAGTCAATTCATCTAAGTTGACAAACTTAGATTTATCTTGATCTATCCCTGTAACATTTGGCACTGCAATTGACCTGTCCTTATACATAACCTGTTCATTAAATATTACATTTCTACTTCTGATGATTTTCCTGTTTTGTTCATCCCAAAACCTATAGCCAAATTTCTCATCACCATAGCCAATGAAAAAACATATTTTAGACTTTGCATCAAGTTTACTACGAGCATCAGAATCAACATGAACATAAGAAACACAGCCAAAAACTTTTAAATGGGAAAACTTTACCTCTTTACCACTCCAAACCTCCTCAGGAAGTCTGAACTCCATAGGAACTGATGGTCCTCGGTTTATTAGGTAAGCTGCAGTGCTAACAGCATCAGCCCAGAAAGTTTTTGGCAGTCCAGCATGCAACCTCATACTTCTAGCACGCTCATTGAGAGTTCTGTTCATGCGCTCAGCCACACCATTCTGCTGTGGTGTTCCAGGAATGGTCTTCTCCATTCTAATTCCCTGTGCAGCACAGTATTCACTGAACCCTCCATCTATATACTCACCTCCATTATCTGACCTCAAACATTTTACTTTTAAACCTGTTTCTGTCTCAACCATAGCCTTCCATTTCTTAAAGGTTTCAAATACATCAGATTTATTTTTCAGAAAATAAACCCATACCTTTCTGCTTGAGTCATTAATGAAAGTAATGTAGTACCTTGAACCTCCAAGGGATGCAACCGGAGAAGGCCCCCACAAATCAGTATGCACTAGCTCCAATTTTTCAGCCTTCGGTGTCCTACCAGTTTTCAAGAAGCTCACCTTTTTCTGCTTTCCTAAGATGCAGCTTTCACACATGTCAAAATCAACAGACTTCAATTCTGGTAGTTTCCCTTTTGACAACAGTATCTTCATCCCTTTCTCACTCATGTGACCAAGTCTGCAGTGCCATAGGCTTGTATCAGTACTTGTTTCAGCAACTGCAATTGTGTCTCTTGGACTTGAGGTCATATAGAGAATACCAGTCTTCTTTCCACGAGCCAACACTCTGGCTCCCTTTGTAACCTTCCAAGTACCACCAACAAATAGTATTGCATGCCCTTCATCATCAAGCTGTCCAACAGAAATCAGATTCCTCCTTAGGTCAGGAATATGTCGAACCTTCTCCAATAACCAAACAGACCCATGGGGCAACTTTATCCGGACGTCTCCTATACCCACAACATCCAAGACTGAACCATCAGCCAAATACAGCTTACCAAAATCAGCTGCAACATAATTCTGTATGATTTCTCGGTGTGGAGTGGTATGAAACGAAGCTCCTAAGTCCAGAACCCAATCATCAAGTGGACTGTCTACTGTAAGAAGTAATGCATCCTGTACCTCTTCTATTACAGCATTAGCAGAGTCATCTTCATTCTTCTTCTTAGGATTTCTGCATTGCTTCCTAAAGTGACCTGTTTTCCCACAGTTCCAGCATTGTACTTGTTGGCCTGATCTAGATTTACTTCTGTTCCGGTTAGAATTTCTGGATTTTGATCTACCTCGGTTTGAATTTCTATCATTCCCTCTGCCTCTTGTCTCAAGATTTAGGGCAGAACCAGATCCAGAGGTTTCACCTGCATCTCTTCTTCGAACCTCCTCAGCAAGAATTAAATCTCGTATGTCGTTGTACTTCAGCTTTTCTTTTCCTGTAGAATTACTTACTGCCATCCTCATTGCCTCCCAACTGTTTGGCAAAGAAGCTAAAACGATCAGTGCAAGGATCTCATCATCAAAATCAATTTCTACAGACGACAATTGATTTGTGATAGTGTTAAATTCATTCAGATGTTGTGCTACTGATGCGTTCTCTGCCATCTTCAGATTGAACAGTTTCTTCATCAGATGTACCTTGTTGTTTGCTGACGGCTTTTCATACATACCAGACAAAGCCTTCATCAGATCTACAGTGGTCTTCTCCTTCACAATATTGTGTGCAACAGACCTAGACAGCGTTAATCTGATAACTCCCAGTACCTGTCTGTCAAGAAGAGCCCATTCTTCATCCTTCATAGTCGTAGGTTTTGTCCCCAAAAGAGGTAGATGCAATTTCCTCCCATAGAGATAATCTTCAATCTGCATCCTTCAATACGCGAAATCTGTGCCATCGAACTTTTCTATTCCAGACGCCTTTCCTGCTTCCTCTGCCATTGCTTCCACTCAAACCTAACCCTAGGCTCTGATACCAGTTGTAGGGAATTTCCATGAATTCCTAAACTTGTGAGAAACAAAAAATATAGAGAAAACACACGCCAAAGAAAATAATCACACGCACAAGACAGTATTTACGTGGTTCGGCAATTTGCCTACGTCCACGGAGTTGCAGAGATTTCACTATTATCAGGGAAAAATCGGTGTATCACGGCTTGGTCAAGATCAAATTTGACTCTAATATCATTTAAAAGTTGTTGAGTTCTTCAAGGTAAGGAAAGAGAAAAGAAAGAGCAAAAGCAGGATTTAAACTTGATTCATATGTCCACAGCAGGAACTCTTTTGTTAGGGTTTTAGACCCTAGTTGAGTCAAATTCAATCAGATTTTTAATCAATTAATTAAAGTGATTAAACATGCAATTAGATCTAATTTAAAACAAACATCACACAATCACAAATCACAAGAACACCAAGAATGACGACCTAGGAAAACTTTTGAAACTGTAGTCTCAAAGTAAAAAAACCTGGAAATGACCTAAACAATACTCAAGGCAACATTTCACTAATAGAATGAAAGTTTATACAATAGACTTAACTCTAAATCTACTGCTACCTCATGTAGTACTTACTCACATGACCACACACAGCTCCGAATCCACAGACTCCTCTATTGTGAAACTGTTGCACACAAATACTCTTGTTTGTGACTTTAAGACTCCACTTAAAGATTTAGATCATCAACTGTGATTGATTTGATTGCAACAACTTTACTCTATAGCCGGATCTGTTGTTTGCACAAAGTTTCTAATTGTAGCTTCAAAAGGGTTTGGATAAAATCTAGATCTTTGCACTGCCCTCCTCTTGATTATGTAAAATCGTGCTCTAGGATTTGTATTTAAATATCCTTAAGATCTATCAAAACCCTAGATCCAATGGCTGAGAAAGAAAGTGAGAATTCAGATCTGCACAAATCTCGATTAGTCAAGATGTGCATCTCGATCGATCGAGATAAATGAGACTGCTTTTGCACTAATCTTTTCCTACTTTCTTGATTCTTCAATTGTGCAGAACTTCATTTGTCTTGTTTCTGAATATTTCTAAAGTAAACACTAAAACAAAAACTAAGTTCTAAAGATTATAATTTGTTCACGGTTGCCAACCTAAAAATATGGACTCTGCATCTTTAACTATTACATCTTTACTGTTGGACTCTTGTGTTTGCAACGAACGAAAGTAGGATTTATATAATAGATAACTCTCTAAGTTAGCCCTTAACTAACTCATAAATGTGTTTGTTTGTTTGTTTGTTTGTTCTACAAGCACATAGACCATATATCTTTGATAATATTTAAATCCTTATGTGGCGTTTGGTACGGGGTAATGTTTTAAGATTCCTAGGAATGTTTAAAGATTCTCATGTTTGGTTGCAAATCACGCTAAAGAATCAGATGCCAAAGAAATGTGAATTCCCCTCTCAGTAGAAATGTGGATTCTCTTTAAAACAGGTGGAAATCCAAATTCCCAAGCTTAAAGGAAATTGTATATTTTATAAATTGACAATTTTATGGATTAAACTTTTTTAAAATTATTATTAAGAATAAAAACATTTGAGGATTTAAATAGTTATTTTTGTATTGTACCCGTCATTTTGAAATGATAAACTATAATTTTAATGAATTTTTCATAATTAATAGTTTATATTTGGTTTTTCATTATTTAATTAGAGAAAGTTTTTTTTTTTTTTTTAAGACTTGGTAGTTCACATTCAAATCTAAGGATAGAATAGAAAAAATAAATAATTCATTTAAGATTCTTGAGAATAAACCAAACATTATCATCTCATATTTCGAGGAATCTTAAGATATTCCCAATGAAACTAAACATAGGAATAGCTACATTCTTAGGAATGTGATTCCTAGGAACCACATTCCTAGGAATCTGAATGCCCAGAGTAATGTGGATTCCTCCATACCAAACGCCACATTAAGTTTTATGTTTTCCTCACTCGTATAATTTTTTCCATGTTACCACAATATGAATGTAGTGTTGTAGAAGCTCAACACATTTGCTATTTTCAACACCCAAAAAATGTTGCTTCAATCTTACATGCAGAAATGTTTGACATAGCATAGATGCTACTGAGCCCTAATTATATTTGACATACGAATTGCATAAACGAAAAAAAAAAAAAAAAAAAAAAAAAAAAAAAAAAAAAAAAAAAAAAAAAAAAAAATTCTTTTGTCTATTTTAAATACAACTTAGATCTTTTTATACTTAATACTTAGGTACTAGTAATTTCAAAAATTGTGGATCCAAGGTGTAATCAAGATTTATTCGTGCATTGATTGCTTTGCCTTTCCTATTACACAATGACTCGCAATGAAAAAAATAAATAATAACAAATCATTTTATTTGATAATAATTATTTCAATGGAATTACATCAAGGGAAACAATGTAAACTTTATTCAAACTATATAGTGGTTCATCATTCCCATTACAAATATTTTTTTCAAATTGTAGTTGACTTAGAATTGTTTCAGAAGATAATCAACTACATTCTTGTCCACCTGGAAGGCCTTCGCAAGAACATCGGTATTGATTGGAGGATTAGATCCAAAGACCGAATTTGCTATGGTGATCAACCCAGGATTTTGACTACTGAGACCAGCAAAGGCAACAGCATTGGTCTGTCCTATGTTGAATTGGAAGTGAATGAGACCGATGGGGAAGACAAAGATGTCTCCCTTGTTTAGAACTTTGGTGAAGAGTTTGTTTGGGTTGGATGTGACAAATCCAACCAAGAGAGTACCCTCCATTACTACCAAAAGCTCAGTGCCGCGAGGGTGAGTGTGAGGGGGATTCAAGCCATATGGGGCAAAGTCAAGACGAGCCAAAGATATGCCTAGAGTGTTGAGACCAGGTAATTTATCGACGTTCACAAGATTGACACTTGATCCAAGTTTACTTGCAGTTGTGTTTCCAGGAATATTGAGTCCGGGAAAGAAAAAATCGTTGGCTGTGACAGTTGCTGGGTCCTTGCAAAGTTTTCCATTTACAAATACTACACAAAGAAAAGTTTGTTATTGCCACAATTAAGAAAGTTCTGTAACAATGGACAATATAGTATGTCCTAGTAGGGGGAAAAAAATCTAATGTAGATGATATAACGTAGGTGATGATAATAATTTCATTAATGTGTAGAACTTCACTATAATGATCTCGAAAGAACGTACGCGATGATAACATTACTACGTACTGCTAATACTAAGAGAGCAAGTAGATTTTCAGTTCATCAAAATAAAAATTAAAAAGGGAGAGAGCATGTGCATACCAGCAGAATCGGTGTTGTTAATTGCGACACAAAAGTCTTGCAATGGACTAGGGTCATAAGCTGAAACAAGGGTGGTTGCCAAAGCCAAAATGGCCACAATTACAACTTTCATCATATTTTTTGATGTTCTATCTCTTATTGTGTATAATTTATCTTGTTTGGGTGAGGGATGGGGATATAGCATATGGGGAATATATCTATTTATAGAGAGGAGTCAGTGAACCTGTCTAAGTTTTTCACGAACGGACCATATAAGACTTGGTAATTCTTCAACCGCTCTCAATTTCTTGTTTAACGGCTGAACCTTTCTTTAAATACTAATAGTCTGTACACAATTTGAAAAGCAAAACAAATTGGACCACTTCAATGCCATTGGGCAGCTTTCGTGTTGCTTTTTACCTTACGCTCATAGTACCTTTAGAAGGACCCATGTATATATCTTGACTCTGTCCTCGTTAGGGAATGTTTAATAGTCAACGGTGTGACCCATATAATTAAGTATGCTTGGGTTGAACTAATCTTATAGACCTCATCTTATTTGGTGGGTATTAATTACTTAATATTTTGTAGTTGTTTGTTAGATTTAATGGTTTTCTAGAACCAATAACTACGAAGCGTCCGACTAACAAAGGCTTGTGGTATATATATTCTTGTCGGTCTCTTTTTGTTGTTCTCACTTCATGCTATGGTGTTCTATCTATGATGTAATTCTTATGAATGTTTTCTTAATACCATAGTTAACTCAAATTTGTAACAATTCATGGCAAGATATCTTACATCGAAACGCTCATTGTAGTTGTACAATGAGAAATAAAGTTCAAAACATTGTTCCCAAGGAAAAGAAAAAAAAAAGTAGACTTAAATCACAATGAATTCAAAAACATAATTATGTGAAATTCTTCTATGCATGCACGGATCCATGACTACTTTAGATTTATAATAATTCAAATTGAAACCTGAAATGGATTTATTTTAAATGATGCAGTGTTATGTATCCATTTAATTGAACCATGAAATTGGTCATTCCAAATGGAGAAAATTCTTTTCTTATCTATTAGGGGCTCCTTGGAAAACATGACTTGTTTGGATTAGTCAACTCAACAATAAATTAAGACAACAAGTTTCTTTAGAATAAATGCTAGGGACGTGTATAAACTAACAATTTTTTATTTTATTTTATACATATATAATCACATTATGTCATTTAAGTTGTGTATATCGTACTCAAGAATTTTGTAGTTTAATTAACATTGTTAGTGTTTCCATTGGAAACATTTAGAGTCCGAATTCCTCTCTCTCGTTCTAGCTATTCCATTTTATTTATTTTTATATTTTATTTTTATGAGTCCAATTAACTCAACTAGTAAAGTCTCTTGTATTCGACTAAGAGATCTGAAGTTCGATCCTCGTCTACACCAAAAACCAATTATTAGTGTTTTGATCTGATTATAAAGAGCAATCATATAAAATGAACCTACAACCATATAAATAACTCCATAATCTCCGCAACAAATTGATATCAAATTTTCCTTTACCTCAATACGTAAGTTCATTTCAGATATAGCTCAAGTGTTTTTCCTTAGTTGTCTACCACCAATTGATATGAAAGCATCAATAAAGCTTGAATTTAGCTGCAACTCATTTGGTTCCCATGGATAGCCTGCCGCAATATGAAAAACTCTCCATTACTGTCACATAATCATGCGTGGTAGAAACATGAAGGATATAATGCTTCTTCATAATGAATCGTTGAACTTTCAACGTTTTTTTTTTTTTTTAAAGTAGCTTTCAATTCAATTAAATAATTAGTATAGTACATAGAAAATAATAAGGAAAAATTAGATAAAAATCTTACAGTTTATATACCATGTTTCATTTCAGATCTAAAGTTTAATTTAACCAATTAATAAAGACCAAAAGTTTTTAAGTTGTTACTTTTTAAGGGGCCATATTCAATCTCCGTTATTCATTTTTGCTATTATGAGCAATAACAAAGCTTATAAGAGCACAAAACTATTTATTAAAGTTAAACTCTATGTTTCACCTAAAGCTTGCTTATAAATCAATTTTGTCTATCCCTAAACAGAGAGAAAACGCTTTGATTAGATGAAGGAAATTTCGTTTAAAGGTATGGTTTTTTAAGGTGAAATTACGGTTCAATCCATTTAAATATAAAAAAGTGACAAAAAGGCGCAGGTGAGGGATAGAACCAGGGACCTGATAAACACAGTCTAATACAGTGACCAATAGGCTATTCTCCTTTGTTGCGTCATTCTTGGATGAAATATATTATTTATTTATAATTTAAATTATAGTTTTCCAGTTTATTATATTGCCCCTCTCAATCTATTATTATTTGATAATTTTATTAGAGGTTCAAGAACTATACTTTTTACATGTGAATGTTCAATTTATTAATTTATGTTAAAACTAATTTTATTTTAGATAATGTAGGGGTACAAAGTAGGCCCTCAGCCCAAATGCGTGACCGGGCCGGCCCAAGTGGCCTTTACAATAGAATTTGTAGAGAATGGGCTTAAAGCCTAGACTTCTTGGGGCTCTAGAAGGCTATGGGTAAGGGTTAAGTCCGCTGCTGGCGTGCTAGGAGTTGAGGGTGCGTCTTTGCCTCTCCTCGGACGTGGGCCGAGAAGCTTATATCCAGGCCTTCCTTATGTTATCTGAGAGGAGAATGAGTCTTCTTCTTTCCTTGGAGAAAATCCGGATCCCCCTTCCTTGGTCCATCCTCCCCTATTTGTACTTCCCATCCCTGGTTCCCATATGTCCTTTCCCTGAAAATGCTCCCCAATGTCTGTAAGGCTGTCCACCGTCCTCTCAGAGGTCACTTCTCCATTAATGCGGCCAGCGGGTAGGTGAAAGGCCTTTAATTTGGTGGCAGTAGCTTTATGCAGGGCACGTCCCTCTTGTCCCCCCCCCCCCCTCGGCCTCTCGTTAAGGCCTGGGATGACTCGCCGAGTTTTAGGAGCTCTTCCCTGGACGTCATGCTACTCCCTCCTGTCCCTGACACTTGTGTCCGAGGAGACCATCTCCTCGGACCCTCATCCAACAGACTGTCGATCTGGTCGGCGGGCCTTTGGACCCAGTTTTAGGAGGTCCTTTCCACGACTCGTGGCCCCTTTGGCGGAGTCCACGTCCTCAGACCAGGCCCTAGGCCCATATGGTATTTTGACGCTTTTACCCCCCACAGATAATTTTTTTATTTGAAAGATTACTAAACACAATTTTTTGACACTTGTTTATGCTTTATTATTTTCTATTAACGTTATAAAAATGGTGAAAATTCATTTGAAAGTTGTTTAATTTTTTTAAACATAATTTTAGTAAAAATTTGTTAATGTTTTCCATTTTAATACCTTTATTTGTATTTTATTATTATTAAAATTATTAAATTAATTATGACATTATCACGGTTCGACCTCGATTGAACCTCAGTCTAACCTTAAAAACCTTGACCCTCTCCCTTTTCCAGTTCGTTAAACGGTTCAGATTTGAAAACCTTGGGATAAACAAGGGTATTCAAATTGAAGAAAAAATTTGTTTTATAAGTTTGGGACTTTAATTGACATAATTAGAAACTTAAATTTTGTTAGTGTCAATAGATTGACTGTTGGCAAACTATGAACAAAACTTTGAATTTTGCAGAGTTTATGATGTGTTTTTTTAATTCCCAAATAGAGACCTAAAATCAGTTGTAGGAAAAGCTCTACAATAGCCAGGCAATTAAGAATTACAAATTTAGTTTTTTTGTGATGTGTTTCATTTTAAGTCAATAGTAGATGTAGGTTTTCATGACCCTAACTAAAGAGCCTATATAAAGGCCCATGCTTTTCATAAAGTTGTAGTGTAAGAAACCTTAAGGTATTCAAAGAGAAAACTCTGGTCATTACGTATTCAAACCATGAGTTCAAAAGCAAATAGAGAACAATCATCCACGGTGTTTTGCTGCAATAGTGCATATCAAGTTTATAGCCACAAAGCCTACATATTCAACTTGTCCAGAAGAATCTTCAAGTTTGTACTTGAAGTCGCTTGCTAGATTGTTCGTTTGATGGAATTAAAAATAAACAATTCTAATCAAGCTGGAGCTACATGTGGTCACATGAGTAAGTTACTACCGGAGGTAGCAATCAGGAAGATAGTTTTTTTCAATTTTATTAGTGCATTTCTTCTTAGGGTTTGGGAACTCTCGCTATGGTTTTTCCTTTGTGTTGGGTTAAGATAGCTTGACCCAAATTAATTAATTTCTGTTGTGAAATTTTAAAATACTCGCAAGTGTACGAACCGTACTGAAGTATAGTTTGACAAGAACGAGGTCGAAACCACAGGGACTTGAATGAACGTAGGAAAATTAATTAAATTTTAACCAAATTAATTCTAATCTAGTTTAATAAAAATTGGTTTATCTGAGATTAAATAAAATAAGCAAATAATAAAATTAAGCAAACAATTAAACTAAGCGAAAGATATAAAGCAATAAAAAGATGTAAACAGTCAAGAGAAAGGAATTAAGGTTTTGGAATCCACCTTGTAAGTCATATCAGGATATATTTATAATCATTAATTTTTCCCAACTCACTACATGATAATCTAGAAATCAATCTTGCTATCATGGAAAATATTCTCATTAAAATCCTTATTTTAAAAATCAAAAAACATCTTCTTCTTCGCTTCTTAAGTATAAAATCAAATCATCAATTGTATCTGTAGCTAAACAAATCACAAGATATATCCAATTCTAAAAATCAAATCATAAATTGTATCCATTGACTGACAAATCACAAGCGATATCCAATTTTATAATCAAGAATTAATAAACCAAGCATTCAATTAATTAAGACAAATCCTAAATTGTGAGAAAAACATGATTGAACTCATATCTAGATTATCATCTTAGTCAATTGATATGAAGCAAGAACAATTTAAATTATTAAAGAATAACTATTGTGGGAAAAATCAAATCACTTAAATATTACTGATTATCCTTAAAAAGGTTTCATCCTCAACCATAATTATAAATTTAGCTACTCATAGTAATTGAAATAAAACACAAGAATAAAATACTAAACATTAAACTAGACAAATAAAATAAAACTAACTGTCATGGAAAAAAACCAAAGAAATAGCCGCACTCTCTATGTTCAGCCCCTAGCCCTAGCACTCACCTCCCTAAATTTTGCCCTAAAGAGCCTTTATATAGGTCAAGGAATCCTATTACAAGTTGAATTCTCATTTGGAGAAAATTTCAGATTTTTAGGCTTCACTTAACCGACGATTAAAAGAGAAAAGAGATGGATAGTCATGAGAGTATTAAAAGAGAGAGAAAATAAGTATTTTTGAAGTGATAATAGAATATGTATAAAACAAACAAATTATAAATATGATCAGTATAAAAAACATTAAATTATATATATAAATAATTGAAAAATATATTAAATAAAAAAATATATAAATATTCTGGGTGGGAAAGGGCGATATCAGTTGAGATGAGAAAAAACCTATTGCCACCCCCAGCGCTCTTCAAGGCAAGAACTTGTGCATGCCAAATGGGAATTTTTGTCATCCCTATTAGTGAATTTGGAAATTTTTAAGGCTTTTTAGTTTTTGAAAGAAAGAAAGAGAATGGGATAGTTTTAGTCATAGAATAGTTTTAGTCATATCTTTTCATAAATTTTGGTAATTGGAGAGAGAGAGAGAGAGAGAGAGAGAGAGAGAGAGAGAGATTTTCACAATTAGAAAGTTTAATAAGCTGTAATATTTTTCCACAAGCAAAAACCATTCCATGAAAAATTGGATGGAAAAAGTTTAGTTTTATATGGGTTTGGAGCTATCTTCCTCCAATTCATTATGAGGTGATTAAAGAGATTATCTATGTGTAATTTTAATCATGTGACTCTTTTTTTTAATTAGTCATGATATGTTTAAATAATCCAATAAAGTGCAACACAATGGGTTGAACTGAGGTCATGTTGCAGCTGTGGCAAAATATTAGATAGGAGTGTCCACAGGTTAGGTTGGGCAGGTGGAGGACAATATTTTTATCCAGCCCGCCAATAGCCTATGGGTAAAATTTTAATCCTCCACCAACTCATCAATCTATAAATCTAACAAGTCGGTTAAAAATCTTAATGATTTCAACTTGACAAGTTGAGCGGGTTGGATGGGTTGACAAATTCAGTTGACTAAATTAAACTATTTCAATAAAATTTAATTGTTCTCCTTCAAATATTTTTTTTTAAGGAAAGGAAACACTGCAAATTATTTTATTAAAAATAATAACAAATACTACATTGCTTTTCATAAGAATGACTTCAAATAAAAAGAAATTTGAAGTCATGGGTATTTTTTGCACAAGCCCAGTATAGGATCCTGTGTCAACTATCAACATGTGATGCCATATGGTTTTTCGTTTTTTTCTTTTGTTTCTAAACAATTTGCTTGTATGAAACTTGACCTGTCGATGGAGTCTTTGTTCACTTATGTGTAATGTGTTTGGCACTTTGTTTAACAACCCTTGTGTTTTGCAACACCTATGATTCACATCAACTTGTTTACTTTAATACGGAAGGACTAGCTGATCAATAACTATATATACAAAGGCACCGGGTTCAATTCCTGCAAGGGGAATGTCATGAGTGACACGTATTTGGGTATTCAAATATTTAGGTTCTACTTCAAATGCACCACAAGCTCTAGTGTTCTCATCTTGCTTTGTTTTGCTAGCATGTACAGGCAGTGGTAGAGCCAAGATTTTAGTCTAGAGGGGACAAAATTAAAAATATATATTAAAAGTGAAATTAATCTAAAAAATATTAATCAACAATAATAACAAAATAAATAAACAATTGTTGTAAGCAAATATGAATATATTTCATATTATTAAAATGAATAAACAAAACTAAATAATTCATAGCTACTAAAAAATTTACAAATTGATGGAGTAAAAATGTGATTAGTATTACTTAAAAAATATAATAAATAAATGTTTGAAATTATTTTTTTTTTATTGGTGACATACCAGTTTGTAAGACATAAATAGTAAAATTTGTAATATCTTTTGCATCGTTCAAGAATAAAATGCTGTGAAAAGTATAATAAATAGTAAAAATTGTGTAAATAATGATAAAAAAATAAAAATAATAAAAATAAAAAATAGTGAAATAGGTGCAACACATAGGACAAGATAAAAGCTACTTACAAGAATAGTGAATTTGGTGAAAAGCTTATATGGTTTGATGTTTGAGAACTTTCAACCAAGTAGAATTCCCTTTTCTTTTCTTTTTTTCCCTCCATGTCAGTAAGTAATTACTTTGGACTACAAATGATAGAAAATTTTAGGAGTTAGGGGGGCAGGTGCCCCCCTCTGGCTCTGCCCCTGCGTACAGGCAATGAAGCAGAATAGTTATTTGGTATAGGTGTATTGCACATTATCGCTTGCTGAGGTGAATAGGTCAGCCGATGCGGAGGTGCACAAAGTTGTTGGCGGTGCCTGTAGGTGATGAACTCGTCGGCTGTGATCACAGGTAATGTTGCAGGTTGCGGGCTAGGTGATTGCAGCTGCAAAGAAGGTTGTGAGATTGCAAACATTTGGGTTGTGGATTTCGGTGTATCCTGGCTTGGTCAAGATCAAATTTGACTCTAAAAGAACCCTCTACCTAAGAAACTAAGAGGAAGGTCTATTTATTTTATTATGTTATTCAGTTAAATATATCAGTTAAAAGTTGTTGAGTGCTTGCAGGAAAGGAAAGAGAATAGAAAGAGCATAAGTAGAAGTTTAACTCGATTCATATGTCCACAGCAGAAACTCAACTGTTACATCTTTACTATTGGACTCGTGTTTACAATTAATGAAAGTGGGGTTTATTTGCTAGAGAACTACTCTAAGTTAGCCCTAAACTAACTCATAAGTTTGTTTTTGTTTGCTCTACAAGTACATAGACCATATATCTTTAACAATATTCATGTAACCATGGTATGAATTCATAGTGTTGTAGAAGCTCAATACATTTGCTATTTCAACACCCAAAAATGTTGCTTCAATCTTCCTGTAGAAATGTTTGACATAGAATAATTGCTACTGAGCCCTAATTAAATTTGACCTCCCATTTGCATAAACGAAAAGAAATTCTTTGTCTATTTTATATACAATTTAGATTTTTGATATTTAATAGTAAGCTGCATGTAATTTCTAACATTGTAGATCTAAGGTGAATTCAAAATTTATTCGTGCACTGATTGCTTTACCTTTCATTGACACAATGACTCACACACACACACACACAAAATCATAACAAATCATTTCATTTGATAATAATTATTTCAATGGAATTACATCAAGGGAAACAATGTAAACTTTATTAAAACTATATAGTGGTTCATCATTCCTATTACAAAAATATTCCCAAACTATAGTTGACTTAGAACTGTTTCTGAAGATAATCAACTACATTCTGGTCTACTTGGAAGGCCTTGGCGAGAATATTAGGATTGATTGGAGGATTAGACCCAAACACCGCATTTGCTATGGTGATCAACCCAGGATTTTGACTACTGAGACCAGCAAATGCAATAGCATTGATTTGCCCTATGTTGAATTGGAAGTGAATAAGACCGATTGGGAATACAAAGACATCTCCCTTGTTTAGAACTTTGGTAAAGAGTTTGTTTGGGTTGGATGTGACAAATCCAACCAAGAGAGTACCCTCCATGACTACCAAAAGCTCAGTGCCGCGAGGGTGAGTATGAGGAGGATTTAGGCCATATGGTGCAAAGTCGAGACGAGCCAAAGATATGCCTAGAGTGTTGAGACCAGGTAATTTATCAACATTCACAAGATTGACACTTGATCCGAGTTTACTTGTAGCTGTGTTTCCCGGAATATTGAGTCCGGAAAAGAAAAAATCATTGGCTGTGACAGTTGCGGGATCCTTGCAAAATTTTCCATTCACAAAAACTACACAAAGAAAAGCTTGTTATTGTCACAAATAAAACAATTCTATAACAATGGACAATAGCATGTCATGTAGGGGGGAAAATTCTAACGTAGATGATATAACGTAGGTGATGATAATAATTTCATTAATGTGTAGAACTTCATGAAAATGATCTCCAAAGAACGTAGGTGATGATTATAACACTACTACGTACTGCTAATAATGAGCAGGCATGTAGATTTGCAGTTAATCAAAATAAAAATAAAAGAAGGAGAGAGCATGTACATACCACCAGAATCGGTGTTGTTAATTGCGACACAAAAGTCTTGCAAAGGACTAGGGTCATAGGCAGAAGCAAGGGAAAATGCCAAAGCCAAAATGGCCAAAGTAACAGCACAAGGAACACCTCTCATCATATTTGAGGTTATGTTATCTCTATCGTATCTAATACTCTGCGTATTCTTGCTTCTGTAAGGGATGGGAACAAAGTATATGGGGATATATCTATTTATAGAGAGGAGTCAGTGAACCTGTAGTTTTTCACAAACGGAGCATATAAGACTTGGTAATTCTTCCACAGTTCTCAATTTCTTGTTTAATGGCTGAAAAATTCTGTAACCACTACTACTCTGCACTCATTTGAAAAGCAATCAAATTGGACCACTTCAATGCCATTGTGCAGTTTTCGTGTTGCTTTTCCAAGCCACAAAATAACCTTACTTTCATAGTATATTTAACATTGAAATAATTGAACCCATGCGTATATCTTGACTGTGTCCTCATTAAGGAATGTTTAATAGTCAATCGTGTGACCCATATAATTAAGTATGCTTGGGTTGAACTAATCTTATTGACCGCATCTCATCTGGTGGGTACTAATTACTAAATATGTTTTAGTTGTTTATTAGATTTAATGGTTTTCTAGAACCGCAATAACTACCAAGGCATTTGACTACTAA
This sequence comes from Castanopsis chinensis, assembly GCA_032878915.1. Taxonomy (NCBI): domain Eukaryota; kingdom Viridiplantae; phylum Streptophyta; class Magnoliopsida; order Fagales; family Fagaceae; genus Castanopsis; species Castanopsis chinensis. The sequence goes on along the minus strand of JAVQMG010000125.1, from coordinate 15,472,062 downwards.
GGCATGAGGTATATATACTCTTGTCGGTCCCTTTTTGTTGTTCTCAGTTCATGCTATGGTGTTCTATGATGTAATTTTTATGAATGCTTGGTCAATATCATATATGTTACAATTCATGGCAAGATCTCTTACATCGAAACGCTTATTGAAGTTGAATGAGAAGTAAAGTTAAAAACACTGTTTAAAGAAAAAAGAAGAAACAAGTTAGACATAAGCCACAATGAATTCAAGAAGATAATTATGTAAAATTATTCCGTGCATAGCACAAAACCGTGACTAGTTTAGATTTATAATATTCAAGCAAAATCATGAAATGGATCCATTTTAAATGATGTCATATTATGTATCCCTTTAATTGAACCATGAAAATGGTCTTGTTAAGGTCACATTTTATGTAGTTGACATATCTTTTGACAAAATGAATTTTACTTGTATATGGGTCTTAGTTCTGGTGTGTTCAAGAACATCATGAAATACTTTACAAGTGATATTATTGAAAACATAAAAAATACTCAAGAAGCAATGCAAGAAAAGATGGAACAGAAAGATCTCAACACATGGCTTGATACATTCGATCTATTGACATTAAACAAACCTCAATACATCTCAATCTATTGAGATTCGTGAATTTCAAAATTCTAGATCTTTTTTCGGCCCCATGATAACTAGGCTTTTCTAGGAATTGGAGTGAAGATTAAAAGTATTCCCAAGTGCTTCTAATCTTTATTTTGAATTTCTCCATACCAAGGTACGCTATCTTGTTCTTAAATTCTGAAATTTACATAGTGCATGTTGTCAATCATGAATGAAATAGATCCTTATTTGTTGCTTCCGCTGTGTGTGTTGTATGAGATACAAAACCAAATTTTTATCCAACACAGCTCACCCCCAAAATTGATGCATAAACTTTGGAGGGATGCTCTGAGCTATCCACAGTCCGGTGATGTGTACTACAAAGGAAGTTGCATATTTATTCACATGAAGACTATTCAGCATTCCTGTGCTTCATCTCCATCACAAAAGTCAGCCTCCATCAGTAGTTAGTCTAAATACTGCTAGCCACCAAAAAGATGTCTTAAACGATAGTTGCCTACTTTGAAAAAATTTGTAAAATAATGGAATGAGACAGAGTCTAATAAGTAACAAAATTAATGGGGGTGGGGGAAATGCAAGTTTCGTGATGATAAAAATTTACAAATCATGTTTTAATTTGGGAATTTCTAAATAATTTCTACAAAACCATTTCCAAAAATAATATGACAAGAATGAATAAAATGGCATGACACAAAGCTTCTCAAAATGCTCTCATGAAACTACATACTATAATTTGTGAGCAATAACAATACAATTCCAAATCCAAGGCCACATGATAATGCCGTCACAAAGACGGAACTCATTGTCATCACAAAGACAAAACTCATCGTCGTCACAAAGACGGAACTCAATAACCATCACAAAGACGGGTGCTAAGATACCAATGTCACACAGACTATAGTATCTTGCTAGGTAATCACCGGGTAATCACATGTCACAACACATGGGTAGAACATAAAGAGCTCACAAATTACTTTTAATTCAAAATACATAATTCACTTCTCAAGTTGTTTCATGAATTATTTGAATGCACAAGTTATTCACAAGGTTCTCGAAGACCTCAACTCATTTCTTGTCAAAATGATTTTGTTTTAACTTTCCAAATAACATGGGTCTAGATAAAGCATCTTTGTATTTTGCAAATAATGCAATAAATCCATAAAATTCCTTCTCAAGAATTTAATCAAGATGCTAGTCTTTTCCATGCTAATAAATCATGCATTTCCCCATATGCAATAACAATATGCACTCTCATATATAATCATAAATAGTAGGGTCACAACAACACTTTTTAGAAAAAACATAGTTCCACCATTAATTTTCCAAAATGTGTTTGACCTAAAAATAATATTTATGCAACATGGTTATTTTCTAAAAATCCCATTAAAAAGCTACTTACCTTACAACCCACAAAAGCCTAATTTTCCAAGCTCCAAATAAGATTAGCTAGAACCTAAACAATATCAAGCAAAGTTATCACAATAGGCATAAAGCTTGACATTGCATCTAGCCATGAATTAGAAATTGCTAACTAAGAAATTAATTAGGCAAGCCTAGCATTTAACCCACAAATAGTGTATTCCACTTCCAAAGTTTCTCAACAATTTCATTACAAGGCATAGACTCCAACTAATCATCATGTCATTCCAAGCTTGACCTTTACCATAAGAGACCCTAACACTTTATGAATTTCTTCCTTAATATACATGTCATTTTCAAGAGACCCATAAAACAACAACATATATAACAATACCCACCATTACAAACCCCAAATGTAAATCCTCCACTAGCTCCAAATGCACAATAAAAATTAGATTCATTAACTATTTCACATTAGAAAGCCAAAACTCCCAAATCTTCACCGCTTAGCTAACCACCATTGCAAAAATCATAAATCCACTCATCAAATACATCCACTAAGACCAAAACTCATACATAAAAACACATAAATATCACTTCTAATGCTCATAAATCACATGAGTATTATTATTAAAGCTTAGATAAACATAACCTCAAGCAAAAGCATATAAACCCACAAAAAGATTAGAAATTTTTACTTCAAATAGTAGAGGTGAGTGAGCCTTACCTTTTTCCTATGGAGTTTTTTAGTGATCTTAAGGGAAAAATGGTGGTGGAGATGGTGTTATAGAGTATGTATCGTAGAAGAGTGTGAGGGAGTGAAGAGAGGAGTGTGTGTTTGTGAGAAAAAGAAACAAAACAAATGAGGAAGATAGGTGGCTAGCTGAGAGGAGATATTTGTGAGTGTGTGGTGGGGAAATAGGGGCTGGTGGGTCATGTGTGGCTCCTTAAAAATTTGACCCTCTTTTTTTTTTTTTTTTTTTTTTAAGTGGGCTGGGGCATTACAGTGAGGCTGCTGCCCAATGGATCAAGAGACTACGTACGAGAGAGGACAATATCATCCCAATTGTGAATGGGTGGATCCCCTGTCCGGTCTATGTGGTAGTGTGATATATTTGTGATAAATGACCTCATTTTAGATTTTATGGCTTTTGGAATTATATTTCTAGTGCTCACAGATTAAAGTATATAGTTTCAGGGTATTTACTTTGAGAAACTTTGTGTTCCATTATTTAATCATTTTTGTCATACTATTATTAAAATGATCTTCTAGTATTTAATTAGAATTTCCCAAATTAAAACATGATTTGTAAACTGTTTATCATCATGAAACTTGGATTTTCCCCCACCCCCATTAATTATGCTACTTACTAAGCTTTGACTCATCCCATTATTTTATGAACTTTTCAGAATAGGCAAAAATCATTTTAAGACAACTTTTTGGTGGCTAGTAGTAGTTAAACTAACTACTGATGGAGACTAAACTTTTGTGATAAAGATATTTAGATGATGTACATCATAGAGTAGACTTTACTCATTCTTTTGTATATTATAGTAGTAATGACTTTATTCCCATTGATGGGACAAGTTGATAATATGTAATTATTTATTCAGACTTCTATTCTTTTGTGGCTAATAGTCCTTGTAATTATTGCATAGAGCTCTAGCTTACCTTGAGAGTATATTTAATGGAATTATTATGATAATTCTTGATGTTGGCACTTGCCATGATTTATTTAGATTGAATTATCAAAAAAGAAAAATGCACAAGTACCTTTGAGATGTTTTTCTCATGCTTTGGACCCTTTTGGGTTTGGGGCGTGACATGCTAGTTGCATTTCCTTTTCCCACACTCGAGTGATTCTTTTGCTCATAACCTAGCTAAACATGTAAGACATATTATTGGTTTTATGGTGTGGATGGAGGATGTTCCTCCACACCTTTATTCTGTAAGAAATTCAAAAGCTTCTTTCTAAGAAAAAAAGAAAAGGCTGTCCACATTGTATCTAAAACTTTTGTAGATCAATTCACATTTCTTAGTGTTTCCAATGGAGACATTTAGAATTCAAATTCCCACTCCCCTGTTGTAGCAATTGATTTTTTTTTTTAAAGAAAAAAGTTTCCAATGCTGTAAATATACGATATCTTTGTATTCTCTACATGATTATATATTCTAGTTCTATTTAACATAAGTGCACTATAAATAACTCCATTGTCGACACAACAAATTGATATCAAATTTTCCATTATCTTAATAGGTAAGTGTTAGATTTAGTCCCTTGAATAAACATATCATGCACAACGAAAAAGTAAATAACACAAGATATGATAATCCAAGAAACCTTGTACAATAACTAGTTCCAAAGGAATAACCTGGGGAGACCAATTTCAAGAACTATCCACTATCAGATAGAGATTTATAGTCAAAATATCAATTCATAGTTGTACGTTTTTAGACCCCTTACACACAACCAAATTAACCTAATTAATTAGCCAAGTGATTACTTAGTCAAATTAAACAGATCTAGGTTAACACAAATATACCATATCATTGTAAAGTGCGGAAAATAAAGAACACAACAATATGATAACTCAGGAAAACCAAACCGGTAAAAAACGTAGGGAAGATTTAACCTAGCTATCCTCAAGGTAAAACAAATCCACTATGAAAGAATTGAAGTTTACACAATAACGACTTAGACCACTAACATCCTATTGCTACCTCAAGTAGGAAACTTACTACCACGACCACGTGATAGCTCTGAGTCCACGGACTACTTCTTTCTTGGATTCCCAGCAAGCACAAGCACTCCCACTTGTATATTTTTAAGCTCTTGAATCTGTAACTGAATTGATCACCAAGCTCTTGACATCAATCTAAATCTTGATAACTCTAAGTGTATGTGAAGGCAAACACCTCTAGATCCCACAAAAGATTCACACACATAGTATAAAGAGCAATCCTAAAACGTGGTTAGGGTTTTCCCTTTTATACTTAAGACAAAACATAGAACCCTACACGTCAAACGAGCTTGGGCTGAGTTAGAAAATTCTACAAAAAAAACAATCTGCACAAGCTTCGATCAATCGAGTCTAATTTTCGATCGATCGAGCCAGGCAAATTTATATAGTAAATCTTGCAATACACTCTATTCTAACTTTACAACTTAAACATACTTTGAGCAAGTCTAAAACAAGAATAAACGTTTTGAACATGGTTTGCCAACATTACAAACTGAATTTCTAATACATTTAAACCTAAAGTCTTAGAACCGAACAAATTTCCCCTTTGGTAATCCGTGACAAAACACAAACTTAAACAAAATGCTCAAAGTTACAAAAAACAATTCATTACAAAATCATTGCCCAACACAACAAATTCAACCTAACTACTATCCATCAGTTGCAAGTGTAGACAGCAGCACGACTGAATCAACTTATATATTCCTGTAATACTTAACAAACACATCAACGCATGTATGGAAAAAAAACATAAAAACAATAAATCAACAAATATGCATACTAACTCTCCCCCTAAGTTAGATACATAAAAAATTTTTATTTTCTCCCCCTTTCAAAAACAATTTCAACTCCCCCTAAACAAAACATACTTGTATTTTCCACACATATTCCCACATTTCATCTAAAACTCTCCCTTTTTGTCACGTATTGACAAAGACAACTCAAATAAAGAGTAAATAGAAAACATACACAACAAAAGTCAAGAGAATAAAGGGAACACAAAACAATTCAACTCTATTGAAAATAGAGACAACTCCCCTTATGAAGAGCAAAGGTTAAAAACAAGCTTCTCCTCCTATAAAAATAGGAAAAACAAAACTAGTCTTGGGAATAACAATTTTGGGGAAAATATAAAAGGTGGGGAATATAAAGACACAAAACCAAACAAAAAAAATGACGATTCACTTGAAGAAAAATATTCTCTCTTTCAATATATGCAAACTTAACACTATGTAACTCATAAACATTGCACGAGTAGAGAAAATATTTGCACATTGATTATCCATCATATCTTAAGAAAAATATTTTCTGCAACTCACACATCAAAAATAGCATATACTAAAATGTACAAAGGACTCAAAAATTAATCAATCAATTTTTAGATCAAGTTGAGTACCCAATTTAGCAAAGTGTATGCATGTTTTGTGTGAAAACAATGAGAGATATGACTGCAAAACTGCAAGATGGATAAAAAAAATTCAATGCATGTGAATCCAAAACACAATTCATGCATGAAAAGATAGATTGGTCAAACATCTAAAATTAAAAATTTTTCAATTTCGATCAATCAAGCATCGATGGAATACCAATCGAGTCAGGTAGAAAGCAATAATTAAAAATCAAGGGATTTTCGATCGGTCGAAAAACACATTCGATTGATTGAAATTCTGGAAAACTGTTTTTTTTTTTTTTTTTTTTGAAAAACAGCAAAAGATTTTGCTAAAACCACTAAAACCAAGTTATTTCATGGATGAAATGCATAAGAATGAGTTTAAAAGTTTTTCAAAAACATGAGTTTTCAACCCAGAACTTCAAAACAAAGTTTTTAATCAACAAAAACATAATTTTTGCCAGCCGTTAAAAATATTTTGCAGCAAACACCATGGAAAACATAATCTTGGATGGCCACAACAAGATCACACACAATAATATATACCAAGTTTAGCAAAGAGTAACTTGTGAAGTGTGTGCAACTAGTAAAAGCATGAGATACATGTGAGGTGATAAGTAGATAGAAATCAATCACAATTTTTATAAAATTCACCACATAAATTTGAAAGAGACTATCACCTAAAGAGTTACATCATATAACTCCCACATCTCCTAGAAAACAAGCTTGTAATCATGTAAGTTTCTTATTTTGCCTCATAATGTACACACCAATTTTATTTGTTTTGAAACTTATTAAAATAGCCAAGATAATGTACCCCCCAAATTTATTTGATTGTAAAGTTATTATAGCCCAATAATGTACACACCAATATTAGCATTAATTTGAGGCTACACCTCATGTTCTTTTTGTGCATGTGCTACACTTTCTCTAATACAAAATCATATGATATGCACTAACGTATTCATTATTGGCTAGTAAACAGTAGCGAGATGGTTATTTATGCCTTTCTCATTAAGTTCAAGTCCAACAATCAAAAGCACGTGACTTCAAGATTAATATCAAGTGATCAAAAACTATAAACATCTCTCACACAACATGGACTACAAAGCTCAAACTAGTAAAATGCAATAAATTAATTTCATCCAAGCTAAACAAGGTACACAAGCATGTTATGTAAAGATAATATGGTCAACCTTGACTACATATCCATGATGTGTAATACAAAAGAAATAAAAATATTTTTGGTTTCAAAAAACATTTTATGACCAAAGCTAAAAGCACACATTATGCTAAATGATTAAGAATGCAAATGCAATGCATGATAGTGCCTAACTAAGGTATAGAGGGTACACAAACAAGAATTATCAATTTCTAAATTAACCCTTGAGTACATGTACAAACTAGTACATACTCACACAAAATCAAAAATAGCTTAGCACTTATGCAACACATACTATTTAAATTTCTCCACAATGTCAAGCATGTTCTAAATCAAGAGAAAGATATTACAACTCATGTAATCCTCATAAAAAAATAAAACTAGACACAAGATAAAATATTTTTGTCTTTTTAATATTTTTCAATGTTTTTGGATTTTTGAATAATCAAAACAACCAAAAACTAAAAGAAAACTTGTCCACAATTAATTGAAAGAATTAAATTAAGGACAAGTAAACAAAACTCACTTTAGGCACAAAAACATATTTCTTATGCTCTCTAATAGTAGATTTAGACATAGGTTTAGAAATTTCAGCGTCTACATCAGAACTTTTACCTTTGTCTAACCTAGCAAAATAATTCTTTTCTTTATTATTCCTCTTGAAAGGAGGGATATAAACTTTCTCAGTTTTAGGCTTAAGAAAAAAAAAACACTTTTGTTATCAACAACAAGCTTGGTACTAGTCAACTTTTCAATTTTAGCCTTAGATTCAACTAAGTCTTGTTCCAAGCTTTTCATCTTCTCATCTTGAGAGGAAATTTGATTTCTCAAAAATTTATTCTTTTTATTAGATTCATCTAATCTCAAAATCAATTCCTCTTTTTCAAGATTAGCCAATTTTAACTTTCTTTAAATTTCTTAGCAATTTTCATAGATTTCAATAATTCCTTACGAAGAGTTTCATAAACATCACTTACTGGGTGCCAAGAGTCCCACATCGCTCAAGTGAGTGTACAGAGCCTGGTTCATAAGGTGTGCCCTCCCTTGATATGTATGAGGCCTTTTCCCACGAGGCTTGGTGTCACATGGGAAGAACAAAACCTTGAGGGACTAAGTGAGCCTTCGGGCCACTCAAAGAGGACAATATCGTGCACATGGGGGTGGAGCGGGGCGTGACAAATGGTATCAGAGCTGAGGATGGCTCTCCTCTGAGGTGTGGGTGAGACACTAGGTGCCAAGAGTCCCACATCACTCAAGTGAGTGTCCAAAGCCTAGTTCATAGAGGGTGCCCTCCCTTGATGTGTCTGAGGCCTTTTCCCACAAGGCTTGGTGTCACGTGGGAAGAACAAAACCTTAAGGGACTAAGAGAACCTTCGGGCCACCCAAAGAGGACAATATCATGCACATAGGGGCGGGGCGTGACAAATGGTATCAAAGCCGAGGACGGCTCTCCACTGAGGGTGTGGGTGAGGCACTAGGTGCCAAGAGTCCCACATCACTCAAGTGAGTGTCCAGAGCCTGGTTCATAAAGGGTGCCCTCCCTTAATGTGTATGAGGCCTTTTCCCATGAGGTTTGGTGTCACAAAGGAAGAACAAAACCTTAAGGGACTAAAAGAGCCTTCAGGCCACCCAAAGAGGACAATATCGTGCATTTGGGGGTAGGGCGTGACAATAGTACTCTGCGTATTCTTGCTTGGGTGAGTGATGGGAACAAGTATGAAAGTTCAAATAGTGTGTAAAACACCTATGAACATTTAGACCCCCCAAAAACAAAAATACCAACACAAGCTTATAATCAAACAGTATATATGTGAAATATGAAATATAGGCTATATCCATATTGGTAAAACACTCTATACCATAGTTAATCACAAACACGACAGCAATTAAAAGGTAAAGAGTAAGGGAATAGAGATGAAAATACAAGAATAACACTGCGAGGTTTTATCGAAGAAGAAACCGAAGAACTCGGGGAAAAACCTCTCCACCGCCCTCCAAGCGATCAATAATCCACGAGAAAATAAAGTTGGGATACATGAATAGCAGAAGACCCTACAAGTCTAATCTACCCAGTGCACCTAAGCCCTCCAAGCTTCTTGCTCCAACAGGGTTATGTCAAACCTTATCTTCTTTAGCTTACTAGATCCCACAATCGCCCATTGTATCAACCAAATGAATTGGTCTCTTCTGAACTGCTTCCCAAGCACCAAAATACCTCCTCATTGATATGGGTATGGTGAGATAGGATTTGGCTAAATGTATCTCTCAAGGATATGTCAATGAAAAGGGTGAGTGTAGAGGAATTTGGAGAATCAAAGGAAAAAGATTGTGGATGAGTCAATCTTGTTTTTCTTTAGGGTTTCTCTCTCAAAATTTTCTCTTGAAACTCTCTACATTTCGTGGATTTAAAGGTATTTATAGTAGTGTGTATGAGGAATGCGAAAAGTTAGTTTCAACCAAACAGGGCATTCTGGCGTCTTAACCTCTCGACTAGAACGAGTCGCGAGTCTGAGTCGCAAGCTAACTGCCTAGCTAGACTGGAAGTTCTGTCCTGTAGTGCTCTAGCTGTCGTGACCCTTCAACTCCCCCTACATGCTTCACTTGTGTGCCATTCTGGCGACTTGCCAGTTGCAAGATCCAGTCGCGAAACTCCTTTGAATTGCACACATCTTGAGTTTTCTTCACACTCTCTCACATACTACGCTTACATAATTCCCACCTAAATACAGGGTATCTAATTTCTAAATTACAAGCAAATTTGGCACGAAACAAAGCCAACACAAGATTTAATAAATTCAACCTTACAAAGTATATTGGAATATGTCTATTTATAGAGAGGAGTCAGTGGACCTGTCTAAGTTTTTCAAAGACGGAGTATTTAAGACTTGGTAATTAAGCATGCATATATCTTGACTCTGTCCTCATTAGGGAATGTTTAATTGTCAACGGTGTGACCCATATAATTTAGCATGCTTGAGTTGTAGTAACCTTATTGGCCTCATCTTATCTGGTGGGTACTAAATATGTTTTAGCTGTTTATTAGATATTTTAATTTTTTTAAAGAGATCGAAAGCAAAATTACATGGGAATAGAATAGAATTTCACAATTATTTTACCTGTAAAGTAAACGAGAATGACACAATCATGTTTGATGTTAGTTGTTAATGAATTCCCTTCTATATTCCAATTCTTTCACCGCAAAACTAAAATATTGTTACAACCTTAATAGTACATAACTACTTGATGATTTTTGAAGATTTAGTACTATTTCTGAATCTCACTATGTATGGTTGATCCCAATTCTCAAATGTTGTTCTTCTTAAAATATAATAAAATAAGGAAGAAGTTAACTGATGCCCTATGGACATTAGTTCAAGAAATAATTTTAGAATCTTTTTATATAAAAATTTAAAAAAACAATTAATTTTTTTTTTAACAGTTTTTTGTATTTTCCATGAAACTGATATTAAAACTTTCCCACTATTTTTCTAAAAAAAAAAGCGTTCTTAATATATTTTATTAATAATTGTCTTAAAGGCACCGTCAATAAGAAAATTAAAATTCTCACTTCTACGAGATATGGGAGTGATGTTTGATAAGCCGTCTTATCCCATTATTTTAGAGGCTTCAATGTTCAAAGTATCAAACTTCAAAAAATATATAATTGAATGGAGATGCAGTTGAACACTTCCAAGAGTATGGGATCATCTATCAAAAAGAAAAAATTGTATCCGAGCAAGATGTCCCCCACCCCCTCCCCCGTATGCAATTCAAGTTGTCATTTTTCATATGATTATCATTATCACATGTAACAATTTCATCCCAGTGTATTATCAATCAATTCATGCTTCCATACTTCATGACATAAGAATTTAACAAACATTTTCATATTAATAAACCAATAGAAAAAAAGAGTCAAATTTTACACGCAGTTACTCATATATATTCACTAATGGTTGGATTATTTAGACTCCCATACTCTTAGATTATTTAACTTAATTCATTAACCAAGTTGTTACTTAGGTTTATTATTCAGATCTAGGTTAAACTCAAACAATCACATCACATAAAGTGAAAAATAAATAATATAGGCAATATAATGTCCCAGGAAAACTAATGAAACTATTCACTTTCAAGGTAAAAAACATGGAGAGAATTTAACATAAACTATTCTCAAGGCAACAAATTCACTGTGATAGAATGAAATTTTTACAATAGATGTTTCCCTAAATCTTACTGTACCTCTTATAGTACTTACTCACGTGACCACATACAGCTCCGAATCCACGAACTCTTTTATCTGAATTTGTTGAACACAAACACCCATGTTTGTGATTTTGAGATCCCACTCAAAACTTTAGATTATTAGCAATAGTTGATATTGTATACAGCAACTTCTACAATACCAGATCTTAAGTTTCTTCAAAGAAAATTGGTGGTAAAAGATTTGAGAGAGCTTTGGGTACAAAAAGCCTAGATCTACAATTGGAGGCACAAGATGCACTCTTGTCTCTTTAAAAACTCTTTTAAAACGTGCTTTATGGTTTCCTTTAAATACTAGGAGAATTAGATCTGAAGCCCTAATAACTTATGGGCTTAATGAGCTGTTGGGCTTTAATTAAATTTTGCAAAATCCTTTTTTTGATCAATCAAACCATCTTCTCGATTAGTCTAGCCAGCCAAATTTTGATTTCCTAAACATGCAGCTTCCTTACTCTTGTATTATGACTTGCAGCACCTTAAGCGTTGTTTGACTTTACCTACAAACTTAGGAATTTATATCTAGATAAGTTTGTATTCACGGTTTTCCAAATGTTCTTAACTTTTAGAACTTAACACTAATATTGTGAAGGAATATAATGGTGAACCATCTGAGGAATCTATTTCCGCCAGGATCCAAATTAAAGTCCGACAATCTTCAAGTTATTGCATTGAATCATTCGTCCACAAGGCACAAGCCTCTTCTTTGACATTGATAGAATACATGTGTTGCTGGCTACGACTATGAAAGTGTGAGTGATGATATTGTTTTTTATGCAAGTGATGATTACTGAAGATTGAAGAATGCCCAGGTGGCTAGGGCTTGATCTCTTCAAAACTGTATTTATGCTTTTTTTATAAGTTGACTGTTGGCAAGAAAAAAAAAATTTCCCTTGAATGATGGTTTTTTAATTAAAAAGAAAGAAATTTCATGGGTTTTGTTGGAAGGTTATGGTCCTTATGGAGAATGTGAAAGTTTTTTAATCAATAGTTAGAAAAACGAATGAGAGAGAAAACTGATAGTGAATTTTCTAATTTTTGAAAGGGAAAAAAAATTTCTTGAGGCTTGGGGACTACATTTTCAAGTATTAGACACTGAATTTATCCTAAAAATATATTAGGAAAAGAAATCCTTAAGAATAATTGGACAAATGAGGGGGTGGGAAACACAATGCCAATAGGGAAATAAAAGTGCCAAATCAGCATTTTGAGAGTTATCAAATAAATATAAATCTTCCTTAGGAAAATGAGATTTACAAGGAAAGTGTTAGTTTTTCTTCTTCTTCTTATAATGTGAGTAGGGATTGCAATGGGACAAGTGTCAGATTAGGGTTTTTTTGTCCCCTGTCCAGAGCAAGAAAAACCTAGGTAGCACTGGAGTGAGGTAAGTTGGGTTTAGAGCAGGTTGGAGATACTTTGTCATCTCTAATGACATAGAGATGAAAGAAAGATATAATAGGTGGTCGCAAGAGTGTTAAAAGAGAGGAAAAAACTAGTATTTTGGGAATAGTCATAAAATAGGTATAAAACAAAAAAAATAATTATAAACAGGATATATATAAAAAAGATTAAATTATATATATATATATGTATATACATACACACACACACACACATATATATATATACACACAGACATATTCAAGGGGGTGAGTCAAGGTGAGAAAAACCTATTCCCACCCCCATCAGCTCCTAGGGGAGAGAAAAATCTATGCTAGCATAACAAGGTAAGTTTGGCAGGGAATTTTTGTCATTCCTATCGAGGAGGTTGGAAATTTTAGGGTTATTTAGTTTTTGAAATAAAGAAAGATAGCGGGAGACAGTTTAAATCATATTTTTTCATTAACTTTGGAAACTGAATTTGGAGAGAGAGTAGAGAGATTTTCACAATTACGGAATTTAATAAGTTGTAATATTTTACCACAAGTATCAACAATTCCAAGAAATTTTTTATAGAAAAAGTTTAGTCTCAAACAAGTTTAGAGATATTTTCTTTCAACTCATTATGTGGTGATTAGAGAAAATATTTAATTGTAATTTTAGTCGTATGACTTTTTTTATTAGTTATGTGACATGTTTAAATAATCTACATGAATTGACGAATAGCCTTATAAATTAGGATGTAGTGGGTTGGAAGAAGTTCTTCTAAATTAGTTTGGAGCTAATCTTTGTCCAAGTTGTGTAGTGTTATATTATGGATTGAATATGGTGCATATAGGGCACTTAGGTTGCATTACACTGTAAATTATACCCATTCAAACTCCGTTTGTGTCAGCCATGTGTGTTCAACTTACCTTTAAAAAAGAAAAATTAGAAATTTCATTCATTAAGATAGAGTCAGCGTAGAATATCTGAGATAAATTATCCAACAAAATATGCTAACATTTGAAACACCTATTATTGTATTTACATGTCAGACCCAATAACAGACATTAATTTTTATAAGAGCATTCCACATGTCAAACCGAAATATTTACACAAGCAGCTATATTTTCGCACTTATTAGTGACTGACATCCCTGTGATAATCGTTTCATGAAGTAAGCTGTCACCAGAACTGAAAAGTCAAATAGTGTATAAAACACCTATGAATGTTTAGATACCAACACATGCTTATAATCAAACAATATATGTGCGGAATATGAAATATAAGCTATATCCAAATTTGGTAAAACACTCTAAACCATAGTTAATCACAAACATAGCAGCAATTAAAATGTAAAGAGTAAGAGAAGAGAGATGCAAATACAAGAATAACACGGCGATGTGTTATCGAAGAGGAAACCGAAGAACTCAGCGAAAAACCTCTCTATCACCCTCCAAGCGGTCAATAATCCACTAAAAAATCAAGTTGGGATACATGAATAACATACTCCAAGCCTAATCTACCCAGTGCACCTAAACCCTCCAAGCTTCTTACTCCAACAGGGTTACGTCAAACCTTGTCTTCTCTAGGTTACCGGATCCGCAATTGCCCATTGCGTCAACCAAATAAATTGGTCCCTTCTGAACTGTTTCCCAAGCATCAAAATACCTCCTCACTGATATGGGTATGGTGAGATAGGATTTGACTAAATGTACCTCTCAAAAATATGTCAATAAAGAGAGTGAGAATAGAGGAATTTGGAGAATCAAAGGATGAAGATTATGGATGAGTCAATCTTGTTTTTCTCTAGGGTTTCTCTCTCAGAATTCTCTCTGGAGGCTTTCTTCATTTCGTGGGTATAAGGGTATTTATAGTAGTGTGTATGAGGTATGTGAAAAATCAGTTTCAACCAAACAGGGCATTCTGGCAACTCAACCTCACGACTAGAACGAGTCGCGGGTCTGAGTTGCGAGTTTCCTGGCCAGACTGGGAGTTTTGTCCTGTAGTACTCCAACTATCATAACCCTTCAACTCCCAATCGCAAGACTCCTTTGGATTGCACACATCTTAAGTTTTCTTTACAATCTCTCACACACTACCCTTACATAATTCCTACCTAAATACAAGGTATCTAATTGCTAAATTACAAGCAAATTTGGCACGGAATAAAGCCAACACATGATTGAATAAATTCAACCTTACAAGAACCATTTGCAACAGTCCCAAAAACGTGAGGGTGCGATTTGCCCTAATTAATAAGAAAAAATATTTATAATTTTTACCACGTTCCATCGGTATGAATATGTTAGTTATTTAGAACCTTGTAAACTCAGATTGTTTAACCAAATTTATTAACTAAGATGTTACTTAAGTTTATTATGCAGATCTAAGTTAAACAATAACAATCATATCACAATAGCGAAAAAGTAAAGGAAACAAGCGAAATGATAACCTAGAAAAACCAATGAAACAGTCCAATTTTAAGGTAAAAAACCTGGGGAGGATTTAACCAAGACAATCCACTAAGTAACAAATCACTAATAGAACGGAAGCTTAACAATAAAGCCAACCATAAATCCAATACTACGTAATACTTACTCATGTGATTACACATAGCTCCAAATCCACAAACTCTTCTATTATGAATTTGCTGCACACAAACACTCCAGCTTGTGACTCCAAGACCATCCTTGAAGGTTTAGATCTCTGGCACCTTTGATAACTAGTGATAGCAACAACTTCTACAACACCAGATTTTAAGCTTCTTCAAAAAAATATTACTAGTAGAAGATTAAAGAGAGATTTAGGTACAGAAATCCTAGATCTACAATAGGCGGCATAAGATGCACTCTTTTCTCTCTATTTAAAACGTGTCTTAAGGGTTCCTTTAACTACTTAGTGAAATAGATCTGAAGTAAAACCCTAATCACTTAATGGGCTCAATGAGTTGTTGGGCCGAAATTAAAATCTGCAAAAACGTATCTCGATCGGTCAAGCCTTCTTTTCAATCAGTCAATCATAGCATGTTTCAAATTCCGAAACCTGCAACTTCCTTTTTCTGTATTCTGACTTGCAGCACCTTGAGCAATGTTTAATATACCCTATAGACTCGAAGATCTATATCTTGAATTTTAAAACCTAACATAATACATTGTGTATACAAGGTGTAATCAAGAGTTTGTGATGCACATATTAGCTGTTTCACCTGGAGGTACCAGATAAATGACAAGGATCTTGGTTGCTTAGCCTTTCCTATGACACCATGACATAAAAAAATCATAAAAAATCATTTTATTCTATAACAATTTTTTCTATTGAATTACAAGAAGAGAAACAACGAAGACATTTTTTGAACTATCTAGCCGTTCATCATTCCTATTACATTTATTTTTCCAAATTGTGGTCTGTCTAGAATTGTTTTTGAAGATAATCAACTACATTCTTGTCAACTTGGAAGGCTTTGATGAGAACATCAGGATTGATGGGAGGATTAGATCCAAAGACTGCGTTTGCAATGGTGATCACCCCGGGATTTTGGCTGCTGAGACCGGCAAAAGCAACAGCATTGGTCTGCCCTATGTTAAACTGAAAGTGAATGAGACCAATTGGGAATGCAAAGACATCTCCCTTGTTTAAAACTTTGGTGAAGAGTTTGTTTGGGTTGGATGTGACAAATCCAACTAAGAGGGTACCCTCTGCAACAACTAGAATCTCAGAGGCACGAGGATGAGTGTGTGGAGGATCCAAGCCATATGGTGCAAAGTCAAGACGAGCCAAAGATATGCCTAGAGTGTTCAAACCTGGTAGCATATCAACGTTCACAAGAGTGACATTAAATCCGACTTTATTTGTAGTGTTTGCAGGAATATTGAGTCCGGAGAAGAAAAAATCATCGGCTGTGACAGCTATTGGATCCTTACAAAATTTTCCATTCACAAATACTACACAAAGAAAAGTTTTTCATTGTCAAAAAAAAATAAATAAATAAGAAACTTATGTAACAATGGACAATAACAAGTCAAGGAAAAATTAAAAACTAATGTAGATGATTATACAACCATAAGGCATGTTTTCATTATTTTTTATTTATTGAAAGGATAATTTCATTAATGTGTACAACTTCCAATTATTTCAAATGAACGTGATGAAGATTACTACTACTGCTAATAGTAATGAGAGTATGTACATACCAGCAGAATTGGAGTTGTTGATTGCGACACAAAAGTCTTGCAGAGGACTAGGGTCATAGGCAGAAACAAGGCAGGATGCCAAAGCCAAAAGGGCCACAGTTATAAGGGAAGTAACACCTTTAATCATTTTTGAGGTTTCGATATCTCTATCTTATGAGTATTCTTTGCTTGGATGAGGGATGCGAATTTAGCATATGTGGAAATGTCTATTTATAGAGAGGAGTCAGTGAACCGGTCCACGTTTTTCACCAAAAAAAAAAAAAGCATATAATTTATTTGAATTTATATGATTTTTTAGTTAATGGGGTGAACCATTCTTGCTTCGTAGTTCTTAAACCTTTATCAATTTTTAATTTATGAAGTGAACCATTCTTTAACCATGTCTGCACGTATTTAAAAACCAATGAAACCTGGCCACTTCAATGCTATTGTATAGTTTTCAGACTGTTTTGGCCAACCCAATAATGCGCCTTATATCTGTTGATAGTATATTTAAAAATGAAATGAAGCTTCCATGCATATTGACTGTGTCCTCATTGCAATGAGTGGCGTAAACTCTTTAAGTCGAATGTTTTAAACTTATTATCTTATTGTCTTATCCTGCATCATTTCATTGACTTTATCTTGATTGATGGGTAATAATACTTCTTGATGGTGTAGTTAGATTTTTAATATTTTTTTTATTCTTGCGGTTTACCTTCTTTTTTTTCTTTCTTTATGTTGACCCTATATTTTTGGTGCACTACGTTTAAAATCGAAGATTTTTAACAGAATATTACAAACGAATTCTCATTGCTTACATCTTACAAAATAATCTTTTGAAAGCGATAGAAAGTGAAATTTGTTGGACTAGAACAACATTTCAGGATTTTACTGAATGACACAACCATGTTTGATGTTACGTGTTAGTGAATTCCCATAAAATATATTTAAATTTCTTTTACGGACAAATTAAAATATCAAAACAACCTGAATATGACTTCTGATTTTCGAACTTTATCTTTCTGTGAAAGGATCAGCCATTTTCAACTTTTGCGGCAAACACCGCAAAGAAGAGCTGGCATTTAAGAGTTGGGATCAACGTTAAATAGTTAGATTCGGAAATAGTATCAAATATTCAAAAATTATCTCAAGTAATTTCGCATGTCAAAAAACAAATGCAGCTCTTTCGTACTCCATGACATCAGAATTTATTTACAATTTCAATTAATAAAGCAATAGAACAAACGAGACAAATTATTTTACGGTTACCCGTATGTACTAATATTGTTAAGGAATTTAGTGGTGATTGGTGAACTATCTCAGGAAACAATTTTCAGGATCCAAAAGTCTGACAATCTACACGTTATGGCATTTGAATCATTCGTCCAGGAGCCTGTTCTTTGACCTTTGTTAGAATACATGTGTTGCTGGCTACTACTGTAAACGATGATATTGTTTTTTATGCAAGTGCTGAAGACTGATGAATGTGCAGGCTGCTAGGCTTGATTCTTCGAAATGGTATTAATGCTTCTTTTATATTATGATTGTTGGTGAGAAAATGGTTTTTTTCCCCCTTGAATGATGATTTAATAAAAAAAATTTTAAAAAAGAGAAATTTCATGGGTTTTGTTGGAAGGTTATGGAGGATGAAAAAGTTTTCTAATGAGTAGCCAAAATGAAAAAGTTGTATAAAAGAGAGAACTGTAGAGATTTAAACCCCTTAACACAGTATGATTAACCTAATATTATTCCAAGTTGATTAACAAGTTTGAACACTAGGTTGAATCACAATATGTAAAACAAATATAATGCGGAAATATAAATAATACAAAAATCTAATGACCTAGGAAAACCAAACCGGTAAAAAACCTGGAGATGATTTAACTTAGCTATCCTCAAAGTAAAACAAATCCACTATTAAAGAATTAAAGCTTATACAATAAGACTTAGACCACTAACATCCTATTGATACCTCAAGTAAAAAACTTACTACCACGACCACGTAACAGCTCCAAGTCCACGAACTACTTCTTTCTTTAATCCACTGCAACCACAAGTCCTCCTACTTGTGAATCTTGATCTTCTTGAATATTCTTTGTGTAACAACTAAAACAATTACCAAGCTCTTGACATCAATCATGATCTTGATAACCCTAACTGTGTATGAAGATAAACACCTCTAGATCTTACAAGAGATTTAAACACACTGCATACCAAAAGCCTAAAAATGTAGTTAGGGTTTTTCTTTTTATATGAGACATAAAACATAAAATCCTACACGTCAAACGGTCTTAGGTTGAGTTGGAAATTTTGTAGAAAAAACAAATTGCACAAATCTCGATCGATCGAGTCTAATTTTCGATCGATCAAGCCTTGCAAAATGTGACCAATAATTTCTGCAACCACTCGATTCCAACTTTACAACAAAACATACTTTGAGCAAGCCTAAACCTAGACTCTATGTTTTGATCATAAATTGCCAACACAATACACAAATACACATTAAAGTTATAATACATTAGTCCCTAAGGTCTTAGAACCTAACAAGAACAATAGTGAGTTTTCCACATTTGAAAAAAAAAATTTATCTTGAGGCTTGGGACTTCATTTCCAAGTATTAAACACTGAATTTATTTATACTTTAAAAATATTAGGGAAAAAATCCTTTAGAAAAATTGGAGAAATGAAAGGGTGGGAAACACTATGCCAATAGGGAAATAAAAGGGCCAAATCAGCATTTAGAGATTTATAAATAAACATCCTCATTAGGAAAATGAGATTTCTAATAAAATTGTTATATTTTCTTTTAATAATGTGAGCAGAGATTGCAATGAGACAAGTATCGAATTAGGGGTTTCACATCCTCTCTCTAGAGCGAGGAAAACCTAGGCCAAGCAAAAGTGAGTTCAGGCAAGTTCAGAGCAAGTTGGAGATACTTTGTCAGCCCTAATGATTTAGAGATGAAAGAGAAAAAAGATGGATAGTCCTGAGAGTCTTAAAAGAGAGAGAAAATAAGTATTTTTGAAGTGATAATAGAATATGTATAAAGCAAATAAATTATAAATATGATCGGCATAAAAAATATTAAATTATATATATAAATAATTGAAAAATATATTAAGTGAAAACATATATAAATATTATGGGCAGGAAAGGGCGAGATGAGTTGAGGTGAGAAAAAACCTATTCCCACCAGATTGCTCTTCAGGGCAAGAAAACTTGTGCATGCCAATGAGAATTTTTGCCATCCCTATTAGTGAGTTTGGGAAATTTTAAGGCTTTTTAGTTTTTGAAAGAAAGAAAGAGAATGGGATAGTTTTAGTCATATCTTTTCATAAATTTTGGTAATTGGAGAGAGAGAGAGAGAGATTTCCACAATTAGGAAGTTTAATAAGCTGTAATGTTTTTCCGCAAGTATCAACCATTCCAAGAAAAATTGGATGGAAAGTTTAGTTTTATACAAGTTTGGAGCTATCTTCCTCCAATTCATTATGTGGGGATTAAAGAGATTATCTATGCGTAATTTTAATCACTTGACTCTTTTTTAATTAGTCATAAGATATTTTTAAATAATACACGTAAATAATCCAATAAATTGCAACATATTGGGTTCAATTTAGGTCTAGTTGTTGTTGAGGCAAAATATAGGATAGGACTGTCCACAAGTTGGGTTGGGCACGTGGAGGACAATATTTTTAACCAACCCGCGAATAACCTATTGGGAAAATTTTAATCCCCCACCAACCCATCAATCTATAAATCCGGCAAGTCGGTTAAAAAACTTAACAATTTCAACTCAACAAGTTGAGCAGGTTGGATGGGTTGGTAAATTCAGTTGACTAAATGAAACTATTTCAATAAAATTGGATAATTGTTTGCTCCCTCAAATAATTTTTCTTTTTAAAGGAAAGGAAACACTGCAAATTATTTTATTAAAAATAATAAGAAATACTACATTGCTTTTCATAAGAATGACTTCAAATAAAAAGAAATTTGAAGTCATGGGTACTTTTTGCACAGGCCTAATATATGATCCTGTTTCAACTATCAACATGTGATGCCATATGGTTTTTCGTTTTTTTCTTTCATTTCTAAGCAATTTGCTTGTATGAAACTCGACCTATCGATGGAGTCTTTGTTCACTTATGTGTAATGTGTTTGGCACTTTGTTTAGCAACCGGTGTGTTTTGCAACCCCTATGATATATTCACCTCAACTTGTTTACTTGACTACAAAAGGACTAGCTGATCAATAACTATATATACAGAGGCACAGGGTTCAATTCCTGCAAGGAGAATGTCATGAGTGACACGTATTTGGGTATTCAAAAATTCAGGTTCTACTTCAAATGCACCACAAGTTCTAGTGTTCTCATCTTGCTTTGTTTTGCTAGCACGAACAGGCAATGAAGCAGAATAGTTGTGCGGTGTAGGCGTATGGCACATTATCGCGCTTGCTGAGGTGAACAGGTCAGCTGATGCAGAGGTGCAAAAAGTTGTTGGAGGAGCCTGTAGTGATGAACTTGTTGGCTGTGATCACAGGTAATCTTGTAGGTTGCGGGCTAGCTGATGGCAGCTGCAAAGAAGGTTGTGAGATTGCAAAAATTTCAGTTGTGGATTTCGGTGTATCACGGCTTGGTCCAGATCAAATTTGACTCTAATATCATTTAAAAGTTGTTGAGTTCTTCAAGGTAAGGAAAGAGAAAAGAAAGAGCAAAAGCAGGATTTTAACTTGATTCATATGTCCACAGCAGGAACTCTTTTGTTAGGGTTTTAGACCCCAGTTGAGTCAAATTCAATCAGATTTTTAATCAATTAATTAAAGTGATTAAACATGCAATTAGATCTAATTTAAAACAAACATCACACAATCACAAATCACAAGAACACCAAGAATGACGACTTAGGAAAACTTTTGAAACTGTAGTCTCAAAGTAAAAAAACCTGGAAATGACCTAAACAATACTCAAGGCAACATTTCACTAATAGAATGAAAGTTTATACAATAGACTTAACTCTAAATCTAGTGCTATCTCATGTAGTACTTACTCACATGACCACACACAGCTCTGAATCCACAGACTCCTCTATTGTGAAACTGTTGCACACAAATACTCTTGTTTGTGACTTTAAGACTCCACTTAAATATTTAGATCATCAACTGTGATTGATTTGATTGCAACAACTTTACTCTATAGCCGGATCTGTTGTTTGCACAAAGTTTCTAATTGTAGCTTCAAAAGGGTTTGGATAAACTCTAGATCTTTGCACTGCCCTCCTCTTGATTATGTAAAATCGTGCTCTAGGATTTGTATTTAAATATCCTTAAGATCTATCAAAACTCTAGATCCAATGGCTGAGAAAGAAAGTGAGAATTCAGATATGCACAAATCTCGATTAGTCAAGATGTGCATCTCGATCGATCGAGATAAATGAGACTGCTTTTGCACTAATCTTTTCCTACTTTCTTAATTCTTCAATTGTGCAGAACTTCATTTGTCTTGTTTCTGAATATTTCTAGAGTAAACACTAAAACAAAAACTAAGTTCTAACGATTCTAATTTGTTCACGGTTGCCAACCTAAAAATATGGACTCTGCATCTTTAACTATTACATCTTTACTGTTGGACTCTTGTGTTTGCAACGAACGAAAGTAGGATTTATATAATAGATAACTCTCTAAGTTAGCCCTTAACTAACTCATAAATGTGTTTGTTTGTTTGTTTGTTTGTTCTACAAGCACATAGACCATATATCTTTGATAATATTTAAACCCTTATGTGGCGTTTGGTATGGGGTAATGTTTTAGGATTTCTAGGAATGTTTAAAGATTCTCATGTTTGGTTGCAAATCACGCTAAAGAATCAGATGCTAGAGAAATGTGGATTCCCCTCTCAGTAGAAATGTGGATTCTCTTTAAAACAGATGAAAATCCAGATTCCTAAGCTTAAAGGAAATTGTATATTTTATAAATTGACAATTTTATGGATTAAACTCTTTTAAAATTATTTTTAAGAATAAAAACATTTGAGGATTTAAATAGTTATTTTTGTATTGTACCCGTCATTTTGAAATGATAGACTATAATTTTAATGAATTTTTCATGATTAATAGTTTATATTTGGTTTTTCATTATTTAATTAGAGAAAGTTTTTTTTTTTTTTAAGACTTGGTAGTTCACATTCAAATCTAAGGATAGAATAGGAAAAATAAATAATTCATTTAAGATTCTTAGGAATAAACCAAACATTATCATCTCATATTCCTAGGAATCTTAAGATATTCCCAATGAAACCAAACATAGGAATAGCTACATTCTTAGGAATGTGATTCATAGGAACCACATTCCTAGGAATCTGAATGCCTAGAGTAATGTGGATTCCTCCATACCAAACGCCACATTAAGTTTTATGTTTTCCTCACTCGTATAATTTTTTCCATGTTACCACAATATGAATGTAGTGTTGTAGAAGCTCAACACATTTGCTATTTTCAACACCCAAAAAATGTTGCTTCAATCTTACATGCAGAAATGTTTGACATAGCATAGATGCTACTGAGCCCTAATTATATTTGACATACGAATTGCATAAACGAAAAAAAAAAATTAAAATTCTTTTGTCTATTTTAAATACAACTTAGATCTTTTTATACTTAATAGTTAGGTACTAGTAATTTCAAAAATTGTGGATCCAAGGTGTAATCAAGATTTATTCGTGCATTGATTGCTTTGCCTTTCCTATTACACAATGACTCGCAATGAAAAAAATAAATAATAACAAATCATTTTATTTGATAATAATTATTTCAATGGAATTACATCAAGGGAAACAATGTAAACTTTATTCAAACTATATAGTGGTTCATCATTCCCATTACAAATATTTTTTTCAAATTGTAGTTGACTTAGAATTGTTTCAGAAGATAATCAACTACATTCTTGTCCACCTGGAAGGCCTTCGCAAGAACATCAGGATTGATTGGAGGATTAGATCCAAAGACCGCATTTGCTATGGTGATCAACCCAGGATTTTGACTACTGAGACCAGCAAAGGCAACAGCATTGGTCTGTCCTATGTTGAATTGGAAGTGAATGAGACCGATGGGAAAGACAAAGATGTCTCCCTTGTTTAGAACTTTGGTGAAGAGTTTGTTTGGGTTGGATGTGACAAATCCAACCAAGAGAGTACCCTCCATTACTACCAAAAGCTCAGTGCCGCGAGGGTGAGTGTGAGGGGGATTCAAGCCATATGGGGCAAAGTCAAGACGAGCCAAAGATATGCCTAGAGTGTTGAGACCAGGTAATTTATCGACGTTCACAAGATTGACACTTGATCCAAGTTTACTTGCAGTTGTGTTTCCAGGAATATTGAGTCCGGGAAAGAAAAAATCGTTGGCTGTGACAGTTGCTGGGTCCTTGCAAAGTTTTCCATTTACAAATACTACACAAAGAAAAGTTTGTTATTGTCACAATTAAGAAAGTTCTGTAACAATGGACAATATAGTATGTCCTAGTAGGGGGGAAAAAACCTAATGTAGATGATATAACGTAGGTGATGATAATAATTTCATTAATGTGTATAACTTCACTATAATGATCTCGAAAGAACGTACGCGATGATAACATTACTACGTACTGCTAATACTAAGAGAGCAAGTAGATTTTCAGTTCATCAAAATAAAAATTAAAAAGGGAGAGAGCATGTGCATACCAGCAGAATCGGTGTTGTTAATTGCGACACAAAAGTCTTGCAATGGACTAGGGTCATAAGCTGAAACAAGGGTGGTTGCCAAAGCCAAAATGGCCACAATTACAACTTTCATCATATTTTTTGATGTTCTATCTCTTATTGTGTAGAATTTATCTTGCTTGGGTGAGGGATGGGGATATAGCATATGGGGAATATATCTATTTATAGAGAGGAGTCAGTGAACCTGTCTAAGTTTTTCACGAACGGACCATATAAGACTTGGTAATTCTTCAACCGCTCTCAATTTCTTGTTTAACGGCTGAACCTTTCTTTAAATACTAATAGTCTGTACACAATTTGAAAAGCAAAACAAATTGGACCACTTCAATGCCATTGGGCAGCTTTCGTGTTGCTTTTTACCTTACGCTCATAGTACCTTTAGAAGGACCCATGTATATATCTTGACACTGTCCTCGTTAGGGAATGTTTAATAGTCAACGGTGTGACCCATATAATTAAGTATGCTTGGGTTGAACTAACCTTATAGACCTCATCTTATTTGGTGGGTATTAATTACTTAATATTTTGTAGTTGTTTGTTAGATTTAATGGTTTTCTAGAACCAATAACTACGAAGCGTCCGACTAACAAAGGCTTGTGGTATATATATTCTTGTCGGTCTCTTTTTGTTGTTCTCACTTCATGCTATGGTGTTCTATCTATGATGTAATTCTTATGAATGTTTTCTTAATACCATAGTTAACTCAAATTTGTAACAATTCATGGCAAGATATCTTACATCGAAACGCTCATTGTAGTTGTACAATGAGAAATAAAGTTAAAAACATTGTTCCCAAAGAAAAGAAAAAAAAGTAGAATTAAATCACAATGAATTCAAAAACATAATTATGTGAAATTCTTCTATGCATGCACGGATCCATGACTACTTTAGATTTATAATAATTCAAATTGAAACCTGAAATGGATTTATTTTAAATGATGCAGTGTTATGTATCCATTTAATTGAACCATGAAATTGGTCGTTCCAAATGGAGAAAATTCTTTTCTTATCTATTAGGGGCTCCTTGGAAAACATGACTTGTTTGGATTAGTCAACTCAACAATAAATTAAGACAACAAGTTTCTTTAGAATAAATGCTAGGGACGTGTATAAACTAACAATTTTTTATTTTATTTTATACATATATAATCACGCATTATGTCATTTAAGTTGTGTATATCGTACCCAAGAATTTTGTAGTTTAATTAACATTGTTAGTGTTTCCATTGGAAACATCTAGAGTCCAAATTCCTCTTTCCCGTTCTAGCTATTCCATTTTATTTATTTTTATATTTTATTTTTATGAGTTCCAATTAACTCAACTAATAAAGTCTCTTGTATTCGACTAAGAGATCTGAAGTTCGATCCCCATCTACACCAAAAAACCAATTATTAGTGTTTTGATCTGATAGTAAAGAGCAATCATATAAAGCGAACCTACAACCATATAAATAATTCCATAATCCCTGCAACAAATTGATATCAAATTTTCCTTTATCTCAATACCTATAAGTTCATTTCAGATATAGCTCAAGTGTTTTTCCTTAGTTGTCTACCACCAATTGATATGAAAGCATCAATAAAGCTTGAATTTAGCTGCAACTCATTTGGTTCCCATGGATAGCCTACAGCAATATGAAAAACTCTCCATTACTATCACATAATCATGCGTGGTAGAAACATGAAGGATATAATGCTTCTTCATAATGAATTGTTGAACTTTCAACTTTTTTTTTTTTTTTAAGTAGCTTTCAATTCAATTAAATAATTAGTATAGTACATAGAAAATAATAAGGAAAAATTAGATAAAAATCTTATAGTTTATACCATGTTTCATTTTAGATCTAAAGTTTAATTTAACCAATTAATAAAGACCAAAAGTTTTTAAGTTGTTACATTTTAAGGGGCCATATTCAATCTCCGTTATTCATTTTTGCTATTATGAGCAATAACAAAGCATATAAGAGCTCAAAACTATTTATTAAAGTTAAACTCTATGTTTCACCTAAAGCTTGCTTATAAATCAATTTTGTCTATCCCTAAACAGAGAGAAAACGCTTTGATTTGATCAAGGAAATTTCGTTTAAAGGTATAATATGATTGCCAGAATATCGAAATTAATTAAAATAAAACAGAAAAATTATTTTATCAACAATTTTCATTTAGTTATTGAACTATTACTATATAGAATAACATAAATGAATAACGAGGACGGAGTAAATAGTTTTCAAGCAAACCGGTTTTTTAAGGTGAAATTACGATTCAATCCATTTAAATATAAAAAGTCCCAAATAGGCTATGCTCCTTTGTTGCATCAGTCTTGGATGAAATATTTTATTTATTTACAATTTAAATTATAGTTTTCCAATTTATTATATTACCCCTCTCAATCTATTATTATTTGATAATTTTATTAGAGGTTCAAGAACTATACTTTTTACATGTGAATGTACAATTTATTTATTTATGCTAAAAATGATTTTATTTTAGATAATTTTTTTATTTGAAAGATTACTAAACACAATTTTTTGACACTTTTTTATGCTTTATTATTTTCTATTAACATTATAAAAATGGTGAAAATTCATTTGAAAGCTGTTTAATTTTTTTAGACATACTTTTAGTAAAAATTTGTTAATGTTTTCTATTTTAATACCTTTATTTGTATTTTATTATTATTAAAATTATTAAATTAATTATGACATCATCACGGTTCGACCTCGATTGAATCTCAGTCTGACCTTAAAAACCTTGACCCTCTCCCTTTTTCGGTTCGTTAAACGGTCCGAATTTGAAAACCTTGGGATAGACAAGGGTATTCAAATTGAAGAAAAAATTTGTTTTATAAGTTTGGGACTTTAATTGACATAGTTAGAAACTTAAATCTTGTTAATGTCAATAGATTGACTGTTGGCAAACTATGAACAAAACTTTGAACTTTGCACAGTTTATGATGTGTTTTTTTAATTCCCAAATAGAGACCTAAAATCAGTTGTAGGAAAAGCTCTACAGTAGCCAGGCAATTAAGAATTACAAATTTAGTTTTTTTGTGATGTGTTTCATTTTAAGTTAGTAGGAGATGTAGGTTTTCGTGACCCTAACTAAAGAGCCTATATAAAGGCCCATGCTTTTCATAAAGTTGTAGTGTAAGAAACCTTAAGGTATTCAAAGAGAAAACTCTGGTACAACCTCCAGTACAGTATTGATTTCCTTGGTCAAGAGGGCTAATTCTATGCATGGCCAAGACAACTCAAGAAGAAGGCCAAAGGGAATTCAAGATAAAAGAAAAAATGAGGGACAACTCATTGGAGATGTTATGGAGATGTTGAATAACATTTCATCATGCCTTGCTAGATTCACCCCGAGGTTTGAAAGTTACGTCAGTTGTGTCTCTCCATTTAGAGATCACACCTAAAACACTCGTACAGTGTGGGTGAAAAAGAGTACTCATGCATGATTATTTACTATGCTCATGCATTAATACTTCCAACGTATTATGGTCATAGTTTCATGCATCATGACATATTCAACTTAAGATTAATGTTCAATGAATACTTATTCCATTTGTGTGATTGTACGTGTTCAAATGTGATGTATATACTCAATTGCTTGTTAATTAAACGCAAAAATATTTTTGAGTATTTATATGTTTTTGAAAGTGTTTTTATGTATTTTGTTTATTTAGATTTTTTTTCCAATTTCTTTTTCTGTCAAAAACTCTTCCAGAGGTATTTTCACGAGTAACTCGCAAGTGAGCCCTACCTGCGAAAATGAGGAAGGCAAAATTTAAATTTTATTGAAATTCAAATAGAGAGTTTCGCGACTGTCTCGCAAGTAAAATCTACCCGTGAAATCTGTTATGTGCTTCAGTTGCATTTTCACGAGTAACTTTGCGAGAAGCTTACCCGCGAAAAGCGCATTACTGTAGTTTTTAAAGGCAAATAGTGACAGCTTTTCAAACCTATTCATTTTGCCTCCTCTACGCCTCTCTCGACCTAAAACACATTTTCTCTCAAAAACTAACCCAAAACTCAAGATCAATCACTCGTAAGACTCATCTAAGGTATGTTTCAACATCTTTTTACTTTTAAATCCTTAGATTAAGCCTTAGATTCTAGGATTTCTGGGGTTGGGTTAATTTTTGAAAGGGTTGGGAAAATTTTATTTTCTTGCAAAATCTTTTGACTTTCTTGATTGGCATGTGTCCCATTTTGTTTGTTTGTGTTTGTATTGGTCCAAAGTGGCATTTTAACATGTATTTAGACAAGATTTCAACATATTTATGCATTGTTTTACATGTTAGTGGTATGTATGCACACTATGTGTTAGATGAAATGCCCAAATGGTATTTTGTTGTTGCTTTGGACTCCGATGAATACCAAACTTTGGAGAGTACTATGTTTTTACATTCTTAACATGTTTAAAACATTGGTTGTGTGTTTTACACACTTTGTCCCATGCATGTTTTATCATGCTTTGTTCATGCATCACATATGCACATCATATGCACACTTGATGCGCACACTTGATCACTTGACATGTTATGCATTTCACTCATGCTGGATAAGTATTCTTACATGTTTAGCACTTAAAACATGATCTTGTGACATTAGGTTTTATGTTTTTATGTTCTTTTTATGATTTTGTTTTGTGGACTAACTTGTATCTAATCAAGTTTGTTTCCTTGTTTGTATTTGTTGTTGTTTGTTGTGTGGTTGTTCATCTTTGCAAATGTATCGTTGTTTTTCTCGCAGAAAAGAACAAGTGATTGACCTAAAGTCATCCCCTGTATCAAAGAGGACCCGACATTCGTTCGATGACTTTGACAATAAGAGATTCAAGACTCTCTTGGACTTTTAGTCATTCACCAACAACTTTGAGAGTGCACCTATTGCAGTGGAAAGGATTGTTCGTTTTGACACCCTGAGATCCACTTTTATCCCTGAGATATTTGCAGATAAAGATTGGGTAAACCTGTTTGGGAACTTCGAGGATCCCGTTGGCGAATTAGTCAAGGAGTTTTACTCGAATGCTTGGTTCACAGGAGTTGAATTAAAGTGTTGGGTTCGAGGAAAGGATTTTGTCATCACTCTAGATTATCTTACTAAGATTTTACACATCAATCATTCGACGCATGTGGACATTTCACCATATGATGACAGACCTGCTCCAGTGATAGAGATTCTTGACATTCCAGGAGCTAATCATGAGGTCTTTGCTAAAGGCACGTCCATTGGTACTATAAAGTTTGGACCGGAGTTGAAGACTCTCACATTGATCATGTTTTCCAACCTTTATCCTTTGACCAACACTGGTTTCATTAATCTTGGAAGAGCACAATTTTTGTGTGATTTAATCAAAAAAGTTCAAGTTAACATTTGTGCTCACATTTTCCAAACCATGGGGAAAACAGCGGGACGATCAACTGCACAAATGTGTCTTCTTTTTTTCAGCCTTGTTATGAAAATCATGGTTCTCAAAGGTGTTCTTCCACCAAAAGATGGAACTATCTTACTCCGTCATTGACCAATATCCTTGATGTCACTCTAAATGAGCAAGAGTCACTCTTTTGCTAAATGGGGAAAGCAAAGTCCCTCCAAAACACCAAAGAGCGACTCCTCCCATCATGCCACTCCTACCAAACATCGATCAACTACTCCCACTATCCCCGAGCATCCCAAGACTACATTTCCTCACACTCCTAAGCCGCAGTCTACTAGCATTCAGCTGGGACCATCTAGTTCTCATTTCGATAGGTTGACTACCTTAGTTGAGGGTTTGCATGAGTGTATTTCTGGTCTTGCTAATGTTATATACTCTACCAACAACCAAGTTTAGATTTGTCTAACAACTATTAAGACACAGTTGGATGAGATTCAATGCAAGCTAGAGGAGAGCCTTTAACGATTTCTGTCAAAAAGAGGGAGAGCAACTCATTGTATATTTTTTACTATAGCATATAGTCAAAGGGAGAGCATCACAAGAAAGGAAATGTGCATATTGAAAGGGGTAGTTTTGCAAGCTCAAAAGAAGGAAGCTTACCTATAGTCACACATACTTTTAGATAGTGTAACCAATATTTTGGCTAGTCTAGTTTACTTTAAAGTTTTTATAGCTTTTGGATAATATTTACATTGCTTTAGTTTAAAGCGTTTAAGTACTTTGGTTTAAAAACTTAATTATCTTTAGTACTTTTGTGTATCTTGGTTTTTATAGCTATTTTGATGCTTATTGTTCTCTATTGCTCTTAGCTTTAGTTTCCTTAATGCATCATGCTTGTTGGACATGCAATTGATTTTAGCATTGCTCTTAATTGCATTGTGTGTTCGGATGATCATTTACTGGATAAATGTTCTTTATAGTCATTACTTAATGATTGTTCATGTTTGATCAAGGCTGTGTTTGATTTGATATAAAATGTTTTCCAAGTGTAAAATACTTTCAAGTGAAAATATTTTTCGGAAAATAAAATATTTTTAAGTGTTTGGTTGTGTTCTTGAAAATACTATAGAAAACACATTTTCTAGTTGTTGCTCACATTTTCTCAACTTCCAATCAAATATATAACATCATTTCTCAGCAGAGAAACACAAAAGAAACAAAATCCAAAAAAAAATCATCCAATCTGGGAGAGAAGAAGGATGAGAGATAGGCGAGATCGCGCGATCGGAGCCGAAGGCAAGACGCGCGGTTGAGGCGAGATCCTGCAATCGGGGGCGACTGGGTTCGAGATCACGCGGCGTTGAAGTTGATCTTTACTTGATCGGCGGTGAGAGGCACGGCCTCGACGGTTGTAGAGTCGATCTCAGGTTCAAGTGACCAAGCTCTCTCTCCCTTTGACGGTGACCAGCCTCTTCTCACTCTCTCTCTCTCTCTCTCTCTCTCTCTCTCTCTCTCTCTCTCTCTCTCTCTCTCTCTCTCTCTCTCTCGGTGTCTATGAGTCCGAAAATTGATTTGAAGGTAAAATAGTAACGTAAATCATTTTCCAAGTCAAAGGCATTATTTTACAGTCAAAGTTATTCATTTTCTATTTTCCATGCACAACCAAACACACGGAAAGGTCTAAAGGGATTTCCTGAAATTGTTTGAAGCCAAAACAAACGCAGCCCAAGTTATGCTTTATAGCTTATATCTCTTTTGGTATTTTGATTGCATTTTACTTATTTCTATACGCACCTTGTGTTCTACTTGTCATGAGCTTAATGAAAATTTGTTGTATGTGCAAGTGTTTCAGGATACAGGTGTATACGCTGCAAGCGCTTCACAACTTCTAGAATTAGGTGCGAGTGAGCTTTGCCTATGTTCCCAAACTCAGAATTAAGTCTAAAGTCTGTTTTGGGGTTTTGTCACGGAATAGCCAAAGGAAAAGATTGTAAAGTTATAATTTACAACTATTTTATGTTGGTTTTAATTCCATGCCAAATTTGATTGTAATTTCTTCAATCATATTTCCCTATATTTGTGTGGGTTTTTAATTGCAAGAAATGAATGTGAAAGAGTGTGAAGACTCAAGCTTAAAAGGATGAACAAGTGGATTTTGTAAGTGCCTCACAAGAAGCTTACCCGTGAAAAAGCCACGTATAGAGTACATGACTGGAAGGTGAAGAGTCATGCCAGCTTAGAGAATTTTGCAAGTGTCTCGCCAAAAAGGCCTACCCGCGAAATACTCGTGAAACATTCTATTTGGCAAAATGTCATGTTTTGTTTTACCAAGTCTTTGCCCACACTATATATACCTTCATTACCCACAAATTGTTAAAAGTGCTTTTCAGAGAGAAAACGCTAGAAAATACACTTGAGAGTTAGAGATTGTTATACCCACAATCATCTACACATTTTCTTGTGATTTTCCTCAACTCTTACCTTTCCATTTCCATATTCTTAAGACGTTGATAGCCCAAACACTTACCATACTCATTCTGAGTGTCAAGTGAGATTTTGGTGTTGTTGGAAAGCATTGGAAGGAGCCATTCATTAGCGGATGCAACCAGGCTGAATAGTGAGATTCAAAAAGCTAAAGAAGACAAGATTCCAAGAAGCCAGTTGGTATCAGCGTTAAAGAGAGTACTGAATCTGGGAAACTGAGTTTGAAATTGGAAGAAGAAGACGATCAATGGCTAGTTTCTAACGGATAGTACAATACAATGTTATTGTATTAAATGAACTTCTTAAGTTGTAATAGAAAACGGTGATGTTTAGTTTTTTAATAGAACGGTGTTGTTTGAGTCTTCTTCAATGTTGAAAGATTCAATCTCTGTTCTCCCTCTTCGATCTCCAGTGATGAGCTCCAGCTTGATTAGTTATAGTTTTGTAATTGTTATGGTAACTGTCAATCCTGAAATCACGGAGAGTCAGTTACAGGTAGTTATGAGTCTGTTAGATGGAAGGTTCCGAAGGTTCCAAAGGTTCTCTAGTCAGGATCTTATAAATAGAGCCTAAGTTATTCCCTGTAATTTTGAGCTTGTGTAATCATTTTCTTTCAAGTGCTTAGTAAAGATTATTCTCTCTCACTCTCTTTCTCTTTTGTTAAACTCTTTCGCCATTGTTAACCTCTCATAAGCTTCAAAATCTTTCAAGTAGAGCTTGAAGGGCTTAAGTACATGGGGTAGATTAGGCTTGGAGAATCTTTTGTCATTCATATACTCCAACTTTATTCTCTAGTGGATCGATTTCGACTTGGAGGGTCACGGAAAGGTTTTTCACTAAGTTTTTCGGTTTCCTCTTCGATAACACGTCTCGGTGTTATCTTGTATTTGCATCTCTCTTCCCTACTCTTTAAACTTTTCTTTAATTGTTGAAAATGAATGAATATGGGGTTAGGGTATTGTTATAGGTTATTTGCACCCAATTACTCTTATTCTGCACTTAGCTTAAGTTAGAGTAAAAGCAATCTAGCCGTAATTTTTTATTGGGAGTTTGAACAAGCTCTTGTGTTTTCACACAAATCCTAGCTTTCAAAGAAGAAAGCTCTTAAAAGAACATGGGGTAGGTTTATTCAAAGAGTAGTTTCATAGATTTCTATGAAGTTGAAAGGTATATATGATTGTGTATTGAGAGTTTGTTTGTTTTGAGAGGATGAGAGAGTCATTGGAGTGTATTGGGGCTTTGGGTTTGTGAAAGTAACGCCTTGAACCCAACTGTTAAGATAAGCATGATAATCACCAATAAAAGCCTACAAGTGTGTACGTAAATACTCAATCTTGGTGAATAAGGCATTGTCTAGCTGCAAAAAAATTGATCACTTATCACCCATTACTCAAATATCATCACTCATCACCCTATAATTCATTTCCTATCACTCAAAAATCCCCAAATATCACCTAAACCTGTTTGGCACCTAAACCCAAAGATGTTTTCAACTCCAAAAAGTAGGACCCACATTCTGACCTGGGTACCATTGCTCCCTGTGCTATCAGAACCCCACCCGCCCCTTCCTCATCCCATTTACCCCAAAAGCCAAAAGCCAACTTTACCAAAACCCAGTTCATCACTCCCAACTTCGAGTTTCGATCGCCATTGTTCCAACCTGGGTATGTCTTTTTCTTGATTCAATTCTTTTTTTTTTTTTTTTTCTTTGGTGTCATAGATGTTATTGTCATAGTAGGTGGTACATGTGGCTCTGTTCATACAATTGAGTCTCTTTAGGTGGTTTGCAAGTTATGTGTCACAGTCATCCTTCTCCAGACATCGTCCTTCTCCAGACTAAGATGGGGCCGCTGTCGATTGGGTCAAATCAGATATGTCGCTGGACGTGGCTAGGCTAAGGGGTTTACTCTAAAGATGGGGTTGTGATAAGGAAAAGAAAATTATGGCTCAAATCTTTGAATAGCTAGATCAAAGACATGCAAGACCGATTACACCCCTCTTCTCCTCCCCTTTCCTTTCTTTCATTTCTTACTTCTAGGCTTTGTTTGTGTTTGGAGAAGAAATTTTTAGATTTATTGTGTGGATGAACATGTTTGTGGTTTTGTGTTTGTGTGTTAGTGTGTATGATTGGTAGCATGTATTTTTGGGTTTGATTTTCTAGGTTTGAGAAATCGGTACCCATGTGTTTTTTTTTTTTTTTTTTTGATAAAGTTACCCATGTGTTTCTATGAAGAAGAAACAGAAAGAAAAAGAATGAAGAAGAAGAAGAAAAAAAATGGCCGTTGGAATGAGTCTGTGAAGAAGAAAGGAGAGAAAAAGTGAGGAGAAAAAAATTAAAAGTAAGGACATGATTCTCTCTGACCATGGGTCCCTCAAATGTGTGTGTATTTACCAAAATGCCATCATAACTCAGTTTTCATAACTCAAAAACATCCAAAAGTTGTTATCAGTTTAGCTAGCTCATCTCTCAAAAATCAGAGAATTGAGCAATGGAAACAAAACTTGAAAACACAGCCAAACAGACTTCCTCTCCATGGGACCCACCAATTTTGAGTTATAGGTGATGAAAACAGAGTGATAGGTAATGAAAACTCGCAAATCCAAACAGCCCCTAAGCTTGGTGACTATCTTGGTGAAATGCTCAAAATCACCAAGACTGAATATTTAAAATTTATCATATTATATTGATGATCACCAAGATAATCACCAAGCTTTATTTAGTCGATAATGATGAAAGAAGAGTCTATGTTCAATCAAAGAAAATATGTCCCTTAAGTACGGCTAGTTGGAAAGCAAAATAGCAAATCTAGAAAAGAAATTCATTCATTCCAAGTGATTAGCTCCTACAAAAATGTGGAGTTTGCTATCCTATCTTAGTTCTCATATATTGAGGTTCCCTACAAGTTTAAAACCATCAAAGCTTAAGGCATAACGGTAGGAAGATGTCACCTAAATATGATTCAGGGAACTATCCACTCTGTTGGGTTATAAATTGACCTCAGTTAATTAATTCAATTACTCAAGTTGATTAATTAACTCAAGTTACATGCAAAATCGTGGAGGCACAAATAAATCATCAAATAATCTAAAATGCAAGTGGAAATTAAATTTGACACGATGATTTATTGATTAATAGGGAAAATCTCTCATAAGGGAAAATCTCTCATAAGGCAAAAACTCCAACGGGTGATTTTTCAGGTCACCACTCCTAAGTTACTACTCAAAATCAAGAGATTACAAGTACAATAAATCTTACCCCAAACCTAGTCTATCCCAAAGTACCTACCTACAGTAAAATCATTACGCCAATCCTCAATTGGTCTTGATTTTGTACAGACTTCTTCCCTTTGCATAGATCCCAGTACGTTACTAACTCTTAGCAACTTGAAGCTTGTTGTTGGATGCAAAGTCCTTCAATGCACTTGAAGAAAAGGAAGCACTTGGTCACAAAACTCTAACGTGCATAAGAATGCAATAGCTTCACAATTAGTGTATAGATTCTCTAATTAAGTCTCTGTGTATGATGACAGCTACAAAGTAATCCTTTTATATCCCCTAAAAGATTAGTGAACGAAACCATAGAAGTCCAAGTCATCATGGGCCGAAAAATAGATCAACAGTTTCTAGATCTGCGAAGTTCAATAGATCAAAAGGTTTCAAGGTTTATTAAGTCTCAATAGAAGCTTGTATTGAGCTTGTGTCAATGTCCACTCTTTTCAACTTTTCACACTTGTTTCTTTGTGCAGTGTTCAATAATATCACTTGTTTTGTTTGTAAGACATACTTCATGATATTCTAGAATCCACTTATAACTATCCAAATATAAGTAAAATGTGTTTTTTCAAATGATATATATGCCAACTAATGAAAAATATGACCCTAACACACTCCTCATCTAGTGGTAGTATGGTATCTCAAATTCGAAAGTCTCTAAATGGAAGGAATTGGTGGATGTATTCCAAGCACAATATTGAAATACTGCAAAAGTTATTACGTAATAAAAAAATTTGGAAGGACACACATCGATGGAGAGAAAAACTTAGGCCAAGTTGCTAATGATGGAGAAAGAATTGGTTGGATATTTGTCGATAACTTGAAGCCACTAAGCTATGAAAACAATATTGAGACCTAGGCACATTCATCACTAACTTGATACCAACTAATGAACGTATAAAATATGGAATAAAGAGTAAGAATATCCTTGACATGTCTCTCATTTTCTCTCTAATGGAGTAATAGGCTAAAGAGCTGTTGCCCAAAAGCAACAAGGAAGAAGAGGTTCAAATGATCACCATAAGGAGTCAAACAACCTGTAAAAACCTAACCCAATTGGTTGATCTAGACCAACTCATAGCCTCCTGGTCAATTTCTTCAATTGACCGTGGGTTTCATGCCGTGAAATCCCAACCTTCTTAGGTCAAATATTAGGTGGAAGGGTGGCAAACCAAATATCAACTGATTACTTGAATAAATTGATTCTTCACCGAAGATCCACTATCACCTATAAGTACCAAATTTGGTTGTGAAATGCTATAATCTTCACTGGAAAACTAGTTATGATTGTAACAAGACTAGATCTATCCTTTGGAGGCTACAATCTTCACCTCTCTCCCTCTCTTGCTATCATCCTTTTGTCTCTATTGCAAAGGATTCAATTTCATACTGGAGGTTGTACTGGTTTGACTTTGACCAATAGAACAATATATTTCGGTATCGGTCAATATCGATGTACCATCTATTATTTTTTTTTTTTTATAAATGGGGGTAATTACACATAACCCACCTGTGGTTTGGGCGAAAATCACTTTGCCTACCCGTGGTTTGAAAAGTGTCACTTAACCCCCCTGAGATATGTTTCGTTTGTTTTTCGTAACCTACCTCTGTTAAAATCAAGAGAAAATAGGTATTTTTGCTCAAATTTCATGTCTCTCTTCTCCCAAAACAAAAAAAATAGAACAAAAATACAAGAGAAATAAGATCAAAAAATGGTATTTGTCTCTCTCTCTCTCCATTCACACAAATTTTGAACATGAAGAACATACCCAAAAACCACAAAACATGAAGAACCCACCAAAGCTATCACCACCACTACCACTGAAACACCACAGAATCGGGAAGAAAAAAAAAAAAAAAAACCACAACACCGGCCACCACCACCAAACCACAACAACCCACAAATTACTAGCTAGAACCACCAAGATCCACACCCATTGGCACTACCAAACCCATTGCCAAATCACCAGCCACCACTGCCATTCAAACACCACGACCCAAGACCAATCTTCAAAACCTAGAAACGACCAAGAAACCACAACCCA
This sequence comes from Castanopsis chinensis, assembly GCA_032878915.1. NCBI lineage: Eukaryota > Viridiplantae > Streptophyta > Magnoliopsida > Fagales > Fagaceae > Castanopsis > Castanopsis chinensis. The sequence goes on along the minus strand of JAVQMG010000125.1, from coordinate 15,434,084 downwards.
AAACCAATCTTCAAAACCCATAAACATCAATCAAACCCAAGACCCACAACCCACACGATATAACCATCGATAAAAAAAAAATAAATAAAAAAAAAAAAAAAAAAAAAAAAAACCACAACATCAGCCACCACCACCGAACCACAATAACCCACAAATCACCAGCCATAACCACCAAGATCCACACCCATTGTCATTCCCAAACCCACTGCCGAATCACCAACCACCACTGCCAATCAAACACCATGACCCAAGACCAATCTTCAAAACCCAGAAACAACCAAGAAACTATGACCTATAACCAATCTTCAAAACCCAGAAACATCAATCAAACCCAAGACCCACAACCCACACAATATAACCATCGATCAAACCAAGAAACCATAGAAACATCGATCTAAACCCAAGACCCACGCGACATAAACCCAGTAACAACCAATCTTCAAGCCATCGTCGTTAGTCTTCTAGCCTCTATCGTCGCCTTGTCATTTCCATTGCCACTAAGATAGACTTGGCTGAGATAGGAGAGTCGATTACGACGATGTTTGGCAAAACCCAGATCTAACCCATCGTCATGCTCCTCCTTAAAACCTAGACCCAATCCAACACCGTGCTCCTCCTCAAAACCCATTTCCAACCAACATAACTAACTTGTGCTCCTCCATAGTCATCACCCAAGCCAACATGACCCAAAGCTACCAACGATCTAACTGGAGTGTGAGAGATAGGAGAGACATGGACAAAACAGAGAGACAGAGGGGCAAAAAGAGCGTGGGGAATAAATTAATGTATAGAGGAGAAAATAAGTTAATGGGTTAAGTAAAATTTTTCTTTTGTGTTATTTTCTTTTGAGTGTGTTACAAAAATATAGTTTATGATTTATTGGAGTTCTTGAGACAAGTTTCTAAATTCTTACAAATAGCATCTTTTGATCTTATTTTCTCTTGTTTTAGTGCCTTTTTTTTTTTTTTTTGGAGGAGAAAGACATAAAAGGGGTGTAGAAATACATATTTACCCCTGATTTTAACAGAGATGGGTTACTGAAAACAAACAAAATATATCTCAAGTGGGTTAAGTGACACTTTTCAAATCACGGGTAGGCAAAGTGATTTTCACCCAAATTACAGGTGCGTTATGTGTAATTACCCCTTATAAATGTGTGTGTGTGTATGTGTGTGTGTGTGTGTGTGTGTGTGTGTGTATTATAATAAATATAAAAGTTTACCATAAAACATTATCTCAATTCAAAACAAATTATTCATGATTTTAGACTTTAGCATCAATTAAAAGAAAAAATATATATATAAAAATAGAAAGCTTAATTGTTTATTGTATACTAAGAAAACAAATAATACTAAACCATTTTGCCTTACAAAAATTCAAAAATTACAAAACTGAAATAAATAAATAAAAAGCTTTTTTCTGTACCAATCGGTATGCTTAGTACTGGCCGGTATATAAATCGGTACAAAATGTTGTCGTTTTGATACTAGTATACATACCGTTACAGTACATACCGACCGGTACCGATACAGTATCGACCACCTTACTCTATTGTCAACACATCACACCATCAAAATCAATCGAATTTAATCAGTCATTACTCATTGGAGAGGTGCAAACATGTTGAATAATCAAAACTTAATGGTCAATAATAGGTTCTCACTTCTCCCACCCAAATGTAGTAAGTTGGGTGACAAATGAGTAGAAACTTGTCCTCTAGACACCTCTGATCACCCTAATAAAATATAATTCATACATGCAAGCTCATTTTAAGATTGCTTCTTTGTATGACCTTAATTAGAACATTGATTTCATCTCATGGAAAATGGGATTTTCATGATTATGAAATGGATTGTCTATAATAATAACATTTATTGGTTTAGGCTCATTACTGTTGGGATTAGTGCCCTTAATTCCTATTGTATGATGCTATATATGTTATTATGTATGACTTAATGTTGTGATTAATAAAATTGTTTTATTATTATCTGAAAATAATGATAACATGAATATTGAAACATTATCATATAGTCCATGAGATGCATAGTATGTGGTTTATGTGATTTAGTCACAAAAGATATAAATCACAAGTTATTTGTAAACTTAGAATTTAGTTCATAGTCGGTGATGAAATTGGGCATTTCATCTGCAAAGACTATAACATATCAACTAAGATGATTTGTCTTGATCATGGAAATGGAGATTTCTAGTTGGTATGTTGATATGTTTTAAGAGTTAAGACATATTGAACTGGACCGCTGTGAAATTTATTATTCTCCTAACAACTGTCAAATGAATAATAAACTCACAACTTCTATTTTCATAAACTCTTAATCTTGAGAGAATAATGGACCTAATCATGAGGTGTAAGTTACTTTGATATATCAAGAGTGAGATTTAAAGTAATGGTCAAAACCTCAGTTTGTTAGATAATCACATTTAGTGTTGATGGAACATATATTCTCAAGATTGAATTTATAGTCTCTTAACGGAGATACAAAATATTCCCTTGAGATAAGTTTAATGAGTTTGTTATTCAGAGAGTTAGGCCTAACCACTTTGATAAGAAGTTACTAAAGTATATATTTATGCAATTGGATTTCATAAATATATGATAAATAACTTAAAATATTAAATCGGGTACTCAAGGAATTAAGATGTAGTAATCTTCCAAGTGGTAGTCTACATTCATGATTTAAGATGTACAATAAAGTTTTGGGATATAATTTATAAATAAGGCCTAGAGTGCAACTATATTTATATAGTGATATTAAATATAGTTAATGGTAATTTTGGACTTGTCAAAAGTTGACAGAAAAGCCCAAAGCTCATTGAAGCTAGTGTCTTATTGGTCCCTTTTGGTCCCACTCTAAGCCACATATTAAAACCCAATTAAAAAGGCCCAAAAGGCTAGTCTAAGTAAATAATTAGTTAGATACAAAGGGAGAAACATTCAGAATTTTCTAAAGTGATTAATAATAACACTATTGTGAAAATGTGTGTATGTGAGTGTTAGACATTTTGACGTTCTCTCTTTAAAAACTGATTAAGAGACCACACATCTTGGGCATTAGTGGAATTGGAGTGAAGATTGAAAGTGTTCTTAAGTGCTTCTAATCTTCGATTTTGAAATTCATCGCTCCAAGGTACACTCTCGTGTTCTTAAATTCTGAAACTTACATAATGCATGTTAACATTTATGAACGAAGTAGATCCGTTGTTTTTCCGCTGCGTATGTTTTGTATGCGCTACAAACATGTAATTTTTCCATTAATTACTTAGTTGACAACCCAATTTTTGAAACAATAAGGCTGCGTTTGTTTCACATGAAAATGCGTTTAGGAAATTATTTTACACCCTTCTGTGTATTTAGCACCCACAAAAAATACGATCAAACAGAAATTCAGCAACTCATTGACCGTAAAATAAGCCACAAAAAGTGTAAAATCATTTACACTTTGATTTTACCTTCAAACATTTTCTGAAAACTATGGAGAGCTCAAGCACACTCCTCACACGGTCCAAAACCCATCTCCAAGCTCACCTCATCCAAGCTCCGGCAAACCCCGATCATGCCACTCCCACCGCCCAGATCATGCGCCAGCGAAGCTCCCTTTTTTTTCTCTCTTCTTCCTCAACTCTTCTTCTCCCTCTTGCTCAACGTCACCATCATCTAGATCGGAGCCTTGCATCTTGTTCTCCTCGTCACCACCCAAGACCGATCTCGTTCTCGACCTACCCAAGGCCAATCTTGTCGCCGCCACTGAAGACCAATCTTGTTCTTGACCCACCCAAGACCGATCTTGTCACTGCTGCAGAAGACCGATCTTGTTGATCCGATCTCCATCTCTTTCCCAACCTATCTCTCCTTCCCTCAATCTCTTACTCTTTCTTCCTCCCTCTCTCTTAGTTTGACCGAGTGAATGAATGGAGCTAATGGATTTTTGATTTGTTAACTATATATACTGAAATTTTCCATCATAAAATTTGTTTGGAAGTTGAGAAAATGTAAGAAACTAGTAGAAATTTGGGTTTTTAGAATGCAACCAAACACCTGTAAACATTTTCTAAAACAATTTTCATAATGCAGTCAAACACTTGAAAATATTTTCTTTTCCCCAAAATATATACACCTGAAAATATTTTACACTGAAACAAAGGCAGCTTAAGTCTAGTAACACATCTTAATAAAATATTCAATTATGACCTGTGGAAAAGAAGAAAAAAAAAATGATGAATTTACAGAAAAATGATTGTACATTACTCATCGGTCATCATTTTATCAAGTTGTGTATGTAAATTCTGGGTAATGGAAATTTGCAGTCAAATTTCAAAGTGTGTGAGCAGCTTAAGGAAATAAATTGATTATGACCCTTTGTACGGAATGGACAAAATTGCCCCAAGTTTTTTTTTTTTTTTCATTCATAATAAAATGCCCCAAAATTTTTAAAATTTTTGAAAGTGGAATTGCTGGGCCGTGGCGAAAATGGGTATTTAGCCATTACATTCGAACTATATAGTTAGTGAGCCCGGTTCCCTTACTATATAACTTAATAGCATCTCGAGTCTCAAAGGCTCGATTTTGGCCTTATAAATCGAGCCTTTCAGTCTCGGTTTTTAGGTGTGATATGGCGCCTTTTCCACGTGGCTTCCAGCTGTAAATCGAGGCTTAGAGACTCGATTTATGTGACGTGGCCATCTGCTCTGACATGGCGTGTCCACGTGGAAACGACTAAAAATTGAGTCTTAATGACTCGATTTCAGTTTGGGTTTTTTTTTCAAAATTAAGGCCTATCTCACAGATTCTGCACTCTCCACTCTCACTCACCTCTCTCTCTAAAACACAGCAGACACTCACGCTCACTCTCCCTCTCATCCACCCTCTCAGACGGAACCTCAGCCTCACTCTCTCCACTCTCACTCACTGACCGTCTTCGTACTCATCCTCTCCACTCTCACTCACTGACCGTCTTCGTAGTCATCGTCTCCACTCTCGGTCTCCACTATTTGACAGTGATCGCGTTTGCCAAAGATTTCATAAAGCCACAGCAAGGTGATCTCCGTCTTCGTACTCATCGTCTCCACTCTCGGTTTGCACTACGCGGTCTCTGAAAACCAAAAAAAGAGGTGAGCGCTTTGTACGAAGTTCAGTGTTTGGTTGCCGAGAAACAGTGGGAAAAATGAAAGAAAGTTTGGTTTCACCAAGTTTTTTTGTATTTTGGTTTCCATATTGAATTTGTAATAGAACTGTTAAAAAGATGGAAGCTTTATTGTTTTTTGAGATTGAATTGGTTTGTGGGTTTGATTTCATTTTTTTTGGTTTTGTTTTGCTCTTTGTTCTGTTCGTGGGTTCATATCAGGGAAATTTAGTAGTATTTTTTAAACTTAATTTCATATACAAATTAGGTTGAATTTCATTTTTCAAATTTCACTTTCTTGGATCCCTTTCAACCTAAGACACTTTCAGAGTTCTTTGATAGCCTAATTATTCTTCTATGTATGTAGTCTTTTATCCTACACACATCGTATAGTTACAAGAAGAAATTTGTTTGGAATGCCCCCAATATGGTACTTAGGGATTTTTTTTTTTTTTTTGTTAGGAAAAAAAATTCAATAAAAATGGGCGGCCAATGTAAATTTTTTATCTAAGTGTGACCATAGTAATACCCTTAGAGCAGTTGCACCAGTCATGCTAAAATACAAAAAGTAATAGAATTTACACAATATGGTGTGAAAAGCACCCACATCATCTTGTTTATAATTGTGCAAATATACATAGTAGCTATGGTAATAGTGTAAATATACACAATTGTAGCTTTGTATCAATTAATTTATTAATTTCCTTTTCTTCTCTCTCTTCTTGCCATAATCATATCTCTTGCTCTCTCTCTTCTCTCTTTCTCTGCATACAAGATATAATCTAGAGAGAAGAAGTGTGTGGGAAGGAAATAATAAAAAACACAATAGAATGAATATTTTATTGAAATAAATTAGTTACTTGAATAGTCTTACTAAGTTATGTGACATATCACCTGTAAACTAGTCCAAACTAATTGTTAAAACAAAACCAGAACAAGAAAATGACACCCTTCATACTTTTAAGCGAAGAGTCAACTATATACCAAAGCTTGATCCTCGTGACCATAATTTTTTTTCCTACCAGATGAAACTAAATCAACTTTAAAAAATTTAATAAATAATCACTGGAATTAAAAGATGATCATGTACTACACCGCTAAACGGTAGAGTGATTAATGCGCTGGTGAAAAAGACACATTAATTAAGGTGACAAAGTATAATTTTGGATAGAATAGAATGATAAAGAAAATTAAAAAAAGAAAAAAAAGAAGCGTATATCTTTTGATTTTAAACTTATCTTTTTCTCATGTTTGGTTTGAATGGACTCTTTTTAAATGCAATAATTTAGTAGGTCAGCCTAATTTTCATATAGTGTTGTTTAAAAATTTTATCATCTTGGTAATCTTGGTAATTCACTTATGTGTATGAACACTTCAAAATATCACCAAAGGATTTGTCCATACAAGTATCTAGATTTTGTGACCTTGTTAAGGTCAACCTATTTTCTTGCTTCTTATCTTTAAAGGGTCCAATGCAAAGTCTGTTTCCTACATGCCATGTTTTCGGGTTCTTAAACAGTGGCAATGGACACACTTCTACCTGTTTTCATTTCTTAAGCCCTTAGCTTTTGAATGAGTAAATTGAACATTTTTAAATCAACTCTACTAATTGATATTTCCTATCTTCTCTCAATAATTGTTTGTTCTCTCAACTTAAATCAACTCAATATTTTTGACTAAAGCATTACCAAACTATGTCAAGTGAAACTAGGACCACCCTTCTCTTGTTGTACAAATTGGCTTTACTTGCTCTAACCCATACCTAGTTCCATAAGCATATTGTGTTCATTTCTCAAACTAATTGCTTATCATTTGACTGCAGTATGGCTGCTGCAAATGCTGGGCGGATTGACTATACACAGCCTGGACCTATTGATAGGTCGGTGTTGTCAAAGCAGCTCAAGCATCGCTCCGAAGCTATTTGGAATGGGCAGGTAAAACACAACACTAAATATTTAACTTCATTTCTCATGCATTTAATTCATACAATGTACATGCATTTGCCTGCATAAATTAATCCATGGTTTTGTTCTGTGCAGGATCCAGGGTCCGTTACCTGCTGTAGCCGTAGTTCAGAGTTCTCCAATCGAGAGCCAATGGTTGACGACCGAGTGAGGAACATCATCAAAGCAGTCAGTTTGGAGGGACTCCTTTGGGTCCCGAGTAGAGAGATTGACCATGGCCTCATAATGGCCTTAGTGGAGCGATGGCGGCCCGAGACTCACACCTTCCACAGGCCACATGGTGAGGTGACCATCACATTGCAGGATGTGGAGGTTCTTCTCGGGCTTCCTGTTGATGGTGACGCTATAACGGGGAGCACGCAGAAAACTTAGGTGGATGTGTGTCGGGACTTCCTTGGATTTCAACTTATAAATCAAGACAACCATAAGCAACTTATTGGGCAAAGGATTCTCATCAACCGCCTTTTGGAGCAAGTTGCTAATCCATTGCCTCCTAATGCCAAAGAGGACCAGTTGCATAAGTACGCAAGATGCTACATCCTAGCGCTATTGGGGGACACAATATTCATGGACAAATCTGGTGATAGGGTGCATCTAATGTGGGTGCAGCAGTTGGAAGACCTTCGCAACCCACGAAGGTACAGTTGGGGAAGTGCTTGCCTTGCATGGTTGTACCGAGAGCTATGTAGGGCAAGCGAGGACACCAGTCAGATTGGTGGGTGCTTACTATTGGTCCAGTATTGGGCATGGGCCAGGTTCCCCTATTTGTGCCCGGCAGTTGAGCATGGCCCGCCAGTGAGTGCTTATGGTCCTCCAATGCGTAGTCCACTGTCTCTGAAGTAAGTCTCTATCTCATGCACGTCATATACATTATGTCATCATTACCTAAGCCCACAATCATGTAACTTGATTTTATTTATTTATTTTAAAGGCTTCTAGCAATCTTTGATGTCAACATTACGCAAATGCATCCAGAGGTTCAATATATATGATTACGTTAATATACTCTAAGACGATGACTGTCATGTGGCTTGTATGTGCTTTGTTTTTTATAAGGACTGTTTCTTATTCTAGTGATATTATTAATTACGTAAATATGTATAAGGTTATCTTAGTAGTTATATGTGATTACATTATAGTTTTAACATTGGAATTATCTCAGTAGGAAAGTTGTAGCTATTGATCCCTTGGTCTTGATTGTAGGTGGTTGTGGGTCCCAAACAAGAAAAATAGGCCCACCCACATCTTCAGGGACAGGTATCGTGAGCAAATAGCTTCAATGTTGCCAAGCCAGGTATGAAAATGCATTGTTTTATATGTTTAGGAACAAGTTATAGGTTTTGTGAGCTTTGAAATATAAACATTGTTGCCTAATGTGTTGTGTACTTGTTTTTTGGCTGTTGTAGGTAGTGTGGCAGCCATATGAAGCTAACTTAGAGGACCTTCCGCCGTGGTGCATTGCAGGGAGGGCCGTGTAGATGGCAATGGTGCCGCTTGTATGTTTCCACCTAGTAGAAAAACATACAACGGATCATGTCGTTCGGCAATTTGGGATGATCCAAGAAATTCCCCGCGATGTTGACAATGACACAGTCCTTCATGGCATTGATCTGAGGGGGAAGGTCGGTGTTGATTGGATGCGAAAACATGCTGTGCATATCGATGAGTGGGGTAATCGCCTTCAACATCGTTGTGAAGCAGTGCTTGGTGATATGCCTCTACAGCACGAGTACCATGACTGGTTCAAAAAAATAACTCGAAGGTTCATCGATAAACCCGGTGCTATAGTGACGTTGCTGGTAACTTCTCAATGTCTTCTACATCTTACCGTACTTTTTACTATTAAAGCACTGTTTAGAGACCATAACTTATGTTACTACATTTTCTGCGGCCCCTGCTCTCCCTATAATTTGCAATTATTACTAGTACAACCAATTTAGAGCAAACAGTGCTTTTATTATCCAAAATAAATAGTTCATTTGGTATTGCATTACTAATGTGTGGTTTTTCATGTGCAGATTGAAGGATACGTCCGTTTGTTGAGGCGTCGTCCTCGTCCGCCTGTTGCTACCCCTCGGGTTGTCCCTACCCCCGATCCCTCTCCATCCACCCCACATCCATCCCCTAGCCCCACCATCCCTTCACCCACTCGACATCCATCCTCTAGCCCTACCATCCCTTCATCCACCCCACATCCATCCCCTAGCCCCACCATCCCTTCACCGACCCCACATCCATCTCCTTGCCCCACCATCCCTCCACCCTCCCCACATCCTTGTCCTGGGTCTGACATTCGTCCACCAAGCCCACGGTCATTTCCTCAGTTGTCACCCATTCCATCCTTTGACCTGGGTATTAATCCAACCCCACCTAACATGCAGCAAGAGCCACCCTCCCACAGTACATCTACTGCCCTTTCTTCAGCCATCAACCCACCCCATGTGCAGGCTGAGCAGACTATTGAGTTACCTGCAGTGGCAGAAGGTCGGCCGAAACGCATATCAAAGGCACCTCCTTGTGGGACAGGGGGGCACAAACATGAACACAATGTTGGGCCCGAGGCATCTGACGAAGGACATGCAAGACCTCCTCCTCATTATACGAGACGGCATAAGATTCAAAAAAAGTAACTTAAAGCTTAATGTGAAACAACACACTTTATGAAACTCCTAGAATTCATATAATACCACTTTTCAATCTAGTCTTGAATACTTGATGATATTATTTTTGTTTTGAATATGGTTGTAACGTACATTATTGGAACTAGGTGAATGATACAAATAAGGACATTAATTGGAATGATAAGCGCAAATCTGTACCTATGTTCATCAATGTGAACTTGAAGAAGACAAACCTTCAATACGGAGTTGGATACTGTTAGACTCCCGAGGAGAAGGGACCAATCTACATGGGTATGACATTGGTACAAATCTGCTTTCGACATTAGTATGATATGGGTATGATAACCCAAATGAAATTCACCGTTTTTCTTCTTTATGTTATAATTACGTTACTGTTTTTGTTTTTGTTAATCGGATTCTTGTTATTTACTATCCAATTCATACACTCTTATCTCATGTGATTAATTACTTATTAAGTGCTAATAATTAAATTTCTATTACTCTTTCTATAAATTAGAATAGGAAATTGGAAAATGTGATAAGTGTAAACTAGACTAGGCCTTATTTCAGTAGCCACGTTACTGTATGAGAATTGTACCGTTTTCTTTCTCAACACATGAAACTGGACTTGCTGTAAACGGTTCATTAACTGCATGCATTCTAACTGATTTGGAGTAAAAAACGACCACCCACATGAACTTTTCGTTTAGAAGTGTTGCTTGTGTGTGGTGCATGTAATGGTCAAGTAGTTTGGAACTTGGACAAGAAACGTAGTAACAACTAATGCAAGTCTATTTCATGGCTAAGTAATATAGCTCACTAACTATATAGTTTGGGAACCAGGTTATTGGTTGCTGAGAATCAGGTTATTGGGCTTCCTAGTTAACTTAGGTTAGTATCTTCAATTAGTTTTTTATTTTTTGTTTTGGTTGAGAGTAATGTGATATGCTAGATATTTCATTTAACCTGGTTCATCTGTGCAGCTATGGGCTACATTTTATATTGGGTTTTTGGAGGATTTAACAATTGTTGTGTTTGTGGTGCAGGTTGGTGATGGAACCACTACTGTGGTTTTGCTTGCAGGGGAGTTTCTGAAGGAGGCCAAGCCTTTTATAGAGGACGGGGTCTACCCACAAAATTTGATACGCAGTTATCGGATTGCATCCAATTTGGTAGATGATCTGACTCCCCCCCCCCCCCCCCTCTCTTTTTATTATGAGGTGTTCACCTTCCTTCAACTTACATATTATGAACAATGTTGCAGGCACTTGAAAAGGTCAAAGAACTAGCAGTTAGCATAGAGGGAAAAAGTCTAGAAGAAAAGAAAAGCTCACTAGCTAAATGTGCTGCTACTGCACTCTCTTCAAAACTCATTGGGGGAGAAAAAGAATTCTTTGCCTCAATGGTTGTTGATGCTGTAATTGCAATTGGGCATGAAGATAGGTTGAATATGATTGGAATAAAGAAGGTAAGTTCAACTGTTAGTCATATAAGCTTGTATTTATAACTACTGTTGTTTTGCTGTTTCAGCTTTTAATAATTGGTAATTATAAAAAAAAAAAAAAAAAAAAAAAAAAGAAGCTTTTAATAATTGGAAGTCTTAATCCACTTGCTTGGCTGGGAATTATGCCCTAATGACCGCTTTTTTAATACTTGCACTGTAAAATGCATATTATTAAGATCCATGCTGACACTGACCTTGAGAACCTGCCCATGTTTTGCCCCTTTCCAAGCTGTATGATCCTTTTCCTGTCTATACAGAGAGTTTGAATACAACAAAGTGCAAAAAGGATGTCTACAAAGTGCAAAAAGGATGTCAGGTTATTGGGCTTCCAAGTTAACTTAGCTTAGTAACTTTTATGTATTGTTTGGTAAATCAAACGAATAAACACCGTCCCCTACAGCAGTTGGTTTTCGTTTTTTGGCCTGTACTGTTTTCTCAGCAAGCAAACAGTTCTTTATAGATTGTTTTTGAATGTTTTATGTATTGCTTAAATGTTAATTCATTTCAATTTGATTTATGTTTGGTTGCTGAGAAAACTTAGGAAGAAAAACAGGATCTATAAAACTAGCACTTTCCATATTCTTCTGCTCAGTTAAGGTCAGTTTTAATTTTGAGACTGTATTTGCTCAATTTTGATTTTAGCCTCTAGTTTTCTCAGCAAGCAAGCAGTTCTTTATAGACAGTTTTTGAATTTTTATGTTTTTTAAGTTCTTAAAAGTTAAATTCGTTTTGAATTTTTGAATTTCATATTTGGTTGCCAACAAAACTGAGCAAGAAAAAGCAGAAGCAAAGAAATTCTGAAATTATCATATTCTCGGGCTCCCTAGTTAACTAAGCTAAATAAATTTTTTTTTTAAATTTTTTTTATTGTTTGATAATCAAACAAATGGACTGCGTGTGTTTGCTAGTTTTTGTTTTTTGGACTTTAGTTTTATTAGTAACTAAACAGTTTGTTGTAGCTTGTGTTTGCAATTATATGTGTTGTGAATTGGAAATTTCAGGGCCAGGACGATGGTCATTTTACAAGAGTTCAAAGTGTTGTTAGAAAGGATCAATATATCTGGAAGGATATTTGAATTTGAAGATTTTTGATTCTGTGCTGTGAAAATTGACGGTTTTCTAGTGATTCCGCATATTGCCAATGGCAGAAGACAGCCTATGGATTGGTGGGCTTGGGGAGGTTTGGCTGTAATCTTGAAGGGAATTTAGGTATGAATAGGGATCCAAAGAATCATAGATATCACTGTTGCATTAGAGGAAAAAAAAAAAAATCACATTGAACAATTTGAACTAATGATATGGAAAAATCCACATAGGGAAATTGATTGATGACAGTGATAACTTTGTTGTTGCTACTATCCTTGTGGTTATAGTCTTTGTACTTTAGTGATAGACTTAATGTTGGAAGATCGTATAATGCTATCTATGGAGTTTGTGCGCTCATTGATGATTCTGCAATGCTCATTTGCTACACCCCTGAATAAAAACTGCACTTCTACCAACATGTAAAAACAGTGTCTTTTAGCTGGTTTTATTAGACTTTGAATCTTTTTTAAAAAGATTTCATGAATTTAGATTAGCAAAAATAGAATTAAAAAAAAAACAAGGGGGGGGGGGGGGGGGGGTTGTTGTTATGAAGTAGAAACAAATTAAATATTTTCAATTTAGATTGGAACCTTATGCTCAGATGATAATTAGGCAGAATCTCTTGTGTTTTCGTTTCTGTCATTTCTTCTTTCTTAAACCATTTCATGTTATCTAACACTTGCTAATACAAACACACACAGAATTTGTCATCGTCCTTTCAAGGTTTTTCATGCTGGATATCATGGTGCACAATCATTGTGCTGCCTTGCATAGATTCACAAGGGCAGTATCAAGACCTCATTTTGCAATCATGAAATCGACAGTTGTAGGGCTGGAAAAAGTGTAAAATTATCGAAACCTGGTTCAGTTAGTTAAATGGGTTTGATTGCAATATCGATAGGACTAAATGCTACCTAAAGTATATAGTGATTAACTTGATATTGTTTTTTTTTTTGAGAATTTGATTAACTGAACCTAATTTAAATTTTTTTGCTGTTTTATTTTTACATGTCATTGTAAGACATTTTGCTTCAACTAAATCTGATATGGACTGCTTGCCTAACTTCATCCATTATTGAGTGGGCATGTGTCCATCCAAATTTGACCTTGGTCTGACCTGCTGGAACTTCGACACATTACCAACTTTACATAGTTGACAGTTTTAATTACATGTGTTTAGTTCTCTGTTAGAAATTGTTTCTATTTGGACTGAATTATGTATTTGGATTTCCTTGGTGTCTCAGAAATGTTGAGTTGGTTACTTTTTTGGGGGGTTTCTTCGTGGGGAAACCCCCAAAAAAGTAACCAACTTTTTTGTTATCAGAAACAGAGTGATCAGAAAGTGTATATTCCAAAACTGTGTTTTTGTTAGTTACTGGTCAGAGATTCTATGACAAAGCTTAGAATATGAGCTATGTATGTGATGGGTGTTTTTTTTTCTTTTCTTTTTTTGGTCTTAAAGGCTATATAGTATACTTTTTATCCTAAGCCTTTCGTATATTCTACTCTTTTTTTTCTTTACAGAAAATTAACTGGGTTTATTTTTGTTTATGCCCAAGTACGCTGACAAAGTGATAATTTTTATTCTTTATGAGATAAAGTCCTCTGATAATTATTGTTTCTGCTTTTGTAACAGTTATGCCATGGTTTGATTTGTTTTTTATTTGTGATTATGACCCATATGATTGTTTGTTGTTTTTTATTTATTTTAATTGATCCCCGAATATCAGTTTGAAACTTGAAATAAATGTACTTATTTTGATTGAGTTATTAATATGAGTTATCAATAATATAAAAAGGTAAGAAAAATTATGTAAGAAAAAAATTGAGTAAGAGATAATTAAAAAAAGAAAAATGGTAGACCAAAAAAGTTTAATTTTATTTGAACCATAACCCAATTGGAAATTTTATTTAAAAACTTTGGTGATCAATTTATTTGGTTGTTTTGAAATTCTGCTATTTAAAAGAAGTGGCTAGTAAATAGTTTGATTCTTGAAGAAGATTGCCATGGCAAACGAATTGCTAGTGGTTTTAAAGGTTTTGCCATTTTTAAGAGATGATGTGCATGGATAAATATTTGCTAGCATTACATGCTCTCAATTCCATTTTAATCTTTCAATGCATGAGCAACAATGTGGTAAAGTTTTGCGTTTTACTTAGGCATTTGTGCTGGGTTTACAACATGTTCTATATAGCTTATCATGAAAATTTTTGTCCTACAGGTTGAAGTGGAGTTCATGCCCATAAAATTTTGTTCTGAAATGGGGCATACCATCATGTTTTGGGGCATTATATGAGATTGGTTTGTTGCTAGATCATTATATGATGGGGGGAATTTGTTCAAGGAAGAGAGAGCAACTGGTCATGGAAGATGGTGGGTGTAGAGAGGTCTCTGAACGATTTTGTAAAATTGCCAGCTCAAAATGGCTGGGAAATTCATTTTCTCGGCCCATTATAGATTGTCAGCCAGGACGGGGCAAATGCCCTCCCCTCATGGACTTATGCGTATACAACATACGTGAGGTATATATACTTGCTTTGTTTGGCATGTGGCATTGAGTGTGTGAGTTTGTGTGCATGGATCACTGTTACCTGATCGTTTTATGCTAATTTAAATAGGACATTGACAAATATAGTTCATTTTCAATTATTCCGAGGGATATAAGTCAGCAGATCTTCAACGAATTAATACATTCCAGATGTCTTACTGATGTTTCTCTCAAAGCTTTTCGAGATTGTGCTCTCCAGGTAATGCCCAAGTTGATGGCTTAAATTAATTATAATATAATTTTGTTAGTGGCTAAGCAAACTTAAAGTATGAATGGAGCTTATTTATTCAAGTTTTTTCACTTGTACAGCTTGTTGTTTATTAGATCATTATCTTGTAATGGCAGGATGTATTCTTGGGTGAATATCCTGGAGTGAAGGATAGTTGGATGGATTTCATCTCTTCACAAGGGTGGTCATCTTTACTTTCTGTTGATATTTCTAGTTTTGATGTGACAGATTCTGGATTGGCTCTACTGAAAGATTGCCCAAACCTACAAACCTTTACTTTTAATTACACTGACCAATTATCAGAACATCGGCTTAAACACATTAGTGGTAATCTTCTCTGTTTCTTTTGTGCAACTATTTAGATGCTGTTTATTGCAGAGGTTGATGAACATTCATGTGTTTTTGTACGTGCCTTATGGATATGGTACCTTCTGACGTGGTTTCTTGTTTTTAAGTTTTAACATTACTTGATCAAAAGCAAAATCAGTTTTATACTTAATGTGCAGTTTTGTACCTGGAGATAATGGTTCTTTTATGTTCAAAATAGTACCTAGTGCACCCAAACATAGAACAAACCTTTAGAAATATCCCACCAACTGAGATTTTTTTTTTTTTAATTTTTGGTGGGCCCAGCCTTTTAAAATTCAGAATTGATGATTTAATTTCTGGATTAGAACATGAGTGTAAAGTAAAATTCAAGAAATTTACCTCTCTTTTATTTCACCTTGAGAACTGATTACTTTGTTTCAGTTATTGCCATGTTACTGTACTCAAATATTTTGAGAAATCACTTTCTGACAACTGTAAATAAGTTTGTATCTTCTCAGTAATATGAGTTTTATGTAATCAAAGAAAAAATTTCTATTTCAGTTATTGACATTTTACTGTACTGCCAATGGAAAAATACAATTATGAACTGCAATTGATACTTGCCGTATTGGTGTATAAGTGGCCATCTCCATGGCAATATATTTGGCTAATAGTAAATTGTGCTGTTGGTAGCATTCAAGTAGCTGATGAAAGCTGGCTTCAGTTGGTTCTATTTAAGAAGTTTTAATGTCTTTAAGGCACTGACTTACAATTCAATACATGTTATGTTTTGGTCACCTGTTGTATACTTAGTTGACTCCTTTTTATGACTTTGCATAAAATTTTCTTTACTTATAAAAAAAAAAAAAAAAAAAAAAAAAAAAAAAAAAAAAACCAGAATCACACAACCTTGTCTTTGTCACTTGTCACTTCAGTTTCAACTATCATCATTTAAATGATCTTTTGGACCAGTTTAATATTTCTAAAGATTGGGTTCTTTGTTGGTTAACGAGGATAATAATTGTAACCTTGTTCTGTAGGTCTTTCAAGCTTGACATCATTGAGTTTTAAAAAGTGTGATGCAATTACTGCTGAAGGAATGCGTGCCTTCTCCAACTTAATTAACTTGGAAAAGTTGGACTTGGAAAAGTTGGACTTGGAAAGGTGTTCAGGGATTCATGGTGGATTTTTTCATCTCAAAGGTATTTTTTTCCTGCTTGATGAAAATAAACTTCTCGTCTTCTTCTCATAAGTAGACACCATCTCTTCTTCTTCTTCTTCTTCTTCTTCTTCTTCTTCTCTCTCTCTCTCTCTCCCCTTGTCCATGCTGAATGAAATTATTCCTTTTTTTATGGCAATCTTATTATCAACAATAGAAACAAAAATTTTACTAATCCACAAAAAAGGGAAATGTAACAAGAATTTTATTATTATACAAGGGATTAAACTGATTTACATCTCAAAACTGTTGTCATGTCCTTCTGTTGCTTAACTCCTCCACTTTTAGTAGGTTTACATGTAAGTACATGTATGGTTAGATACCTTTACATTGTATTTCTTTTAAATAACTTCGGAAATTTGGAGCCCTTTTCATGAATTTTATATATGGGAGTGGGAAAGCTGATTCAGTTATGCTGAATCTTTCTTGCAGTGTGATAAGACTCAATTTTAGCACTAAGTGGCAGAAAGCTATATAAACATGATTTCTCACTCATGGGGCTGCTATGTGAACTAGTAGATTTTGCAATTTTAGACTAATATTTCGCCTAACAGGGATGATAACTTCAGATAGAATAGAATGGAGGAAAATAATACATGTGGTTGACCCTAACTAATTTGTTGAATATCCTTAGCCGACCCCATATACATATATATATATATATATGGTTATTTTGTGTTTTACTTTTTTATTTTTTTATTTTAAATCTTCTCTTGCAGGTTTATTGAAGCTTAAGTCTCTGAATATTAGATGTTGTAAATGCATTACAGATTTGGACCTGAAGGCTATATCTGGTAATTGGAGCCACAAATTACTGTGTTTTATATTTACAATTATACCACTACTTTAAAATGACAGAAACACAGTAGTTCTCCACCAAATTTCCAATGTGTGTTTATTGGATGTCCAAAACATGAGTTTATTTGATGTTTATATCGCTAAAATTAAATGTCCAAGGAGATTTTGAGAAAAGTGGTTGTCTTTTGTTGATTCAAACTTTTGTAGACAATAATTGAAGAAAAAAAAAAGGTAAATTGAATTTCCAACTTTTTATTAATGGAGTGCTAATCTTTGAGTCTTAATTTCTGTTTGAGATAATTTTTACTTATCCTTATTAACTAATCCGTAGGGTCTGTTACTTCAAAATATGATCTAAATTAATTTAATTGTATCGTAGATTCATTGTCGATTGGTCACATTCATATTTTAGCACTTTCCATGTTACGAGGGCTTTTGGTTTTATTATGATATATTTGGATTATATTGTTGTTATATTTTCCCTCCCTCCTGTTGATGTGAGGAGTATTAACCATGTACTTTCTCTCGAGTGCACACATGCTTGGTGCATGAATTTTTTCACTGGAGTATCACTGATTCCTTAATTTTAGTTTTCACATAATTAGAATGCATCAACTTAACAGGACATGCTAGATTCAAGCAATCAAAATATTCACTTCTTTACAAAATAGTTGGGTTTGAGTCAACTTATCTAGACTCTTGTTCTCCTCGTGTCAGGGATCACTAGCTTTAAGGAGTTACAGGCTTTCAGCAGTAATATCACTGATGTTGGAGTTTCTTATTTAAAAGGTACTTTCCAGTTTGTTGTTTTTGTACTTTGTTTAAAAAAAAATATAATTACTGCATTATCCCTTCCCATATAATATTTTCCTTATCAGTTATCATATGAACTTGTATGAGAATAGGGGATCCTATCTACACTGGAGCTACTGCAGTGTTTGTGTGTGTGTGTGTGAGGAAAACCAACTCTGAAGAACCTGTAATATTGTAGTGCAACCTTCAATAACCGTTTCTCCTGTTTTATTTAATTTTGCCTTAATAATTAATTTTATATTAACGAAAGAATGGGTATAACCTTAGAGATAAGGGAAGCATGCAATGAGAGAGTATGAAAACCAGCAATGAGAGAGTATGAAAACCTTAGAGAATGGGTATCAAAAGAATTTTTATTTTACTCATACATTTCTTCAATTTTTTAGGCACTTAACTTAACATTCTATTCAAAAACATTTTCATTTCCTCACTTAGATTTTATCTTTATTTTTTTAGTATTTCTCTTTTCAGTTGAAGACCTATCTCATGGTATATTTGATGTGTTTAAATTTGCAGGCGTAAACTCTGATGACTTTTTTGGTGGTAGCCCTAACATAAATGTACTCCATAATTGATGTCATTTCATGTAGTGGTCATTTGGATTTTGAAGTGCTATTAAATGAATCAAAAATAAGTTTGACAAACTAAGATATTTTAGAAAGAACAAGTGCACCATAACAGATGTGGATGTTTTGAAACAAGTATCTTAAGGGGAAGGTTAGAGAATTCCAAAAGTGCACCGGTTAAAAATACCTTGTCTTAAAGGGAGAGTTAGAATTAATGTAGTACGCAAAGCCTTCACCCATCAACCACCTCATACGGTCAAATTATATAGCTGCTCTCTGCCAGCTGCTGTTCAAGCTGGCTTTGTCCCTCCATCCCTAATAAACTTTGAAAATAGTCAATCACAAAGCCCCCTCACTTTTGCTATACATGCCTGAAGACAGTTAACCACAAAATCAGCTCCATATATTGAAAGTGATTAGGGGTTGTAGTGACCATATGTCGATAAACTGACATCATAACTCACACCGCCACATAAAATCAATCATTGGCGTTACTAAGTTACATGCTTTGAGTTTGAAATCTTTTGGAGGTTCATACGGCGGCAGGTTTTCAAGTTCTGCTTTAGCAGCAGCAAGATCCTCTTTAGCTCTAATGATTCTTTGTTGACGAGATTCTTATTGCTTCCTGAGGTCTTCCATTTCTTTATCTTTTTCCCTCGTACTTGCACCCCCTACAGAAAATGTAAAACAATGTAAACTTGAGGATTTAGGAGACAAGCGTCATTCTGAAAAATTCAGAAGGTAGATACTATCTTTGTGAAAAATTTCACAGCCAAGTGAAAACCTTGCTAGAAAGTGATGTTGCTTTAAGGCATCCAGATGATGAACAAGTTCGTAGAAGAAATACAGGCCATAAACCTTTGCTATACATGCATCTTCGCATTGGCCTTTATGTTTGTGCAGAGTGGAATTTTTCTAGGTAATGAAAAATTTCCTTCTTTCTGGATGATGGGTTTGTGCTCTGAAATTATTGTTGTTGACTCACTTTTTAATTTTTGGTCTTAGGGGGTTTCCTATTTGGTTGAAGCATGTTGGAGGCATTAGTTTTAGAACAGATAATGAGCGTAAGGTTCAAGGTATGTTACGCTGTTGGTGTAATGCATTATTTTCTGCATCTTTCATTGGAAGGCAAGTGTTTGCAAATCAGCAGTTGAACAACCTGGGATCCCCTCCACTTCCAACTATTGAATTATTAAAAAAAAAAAAAAAAAAGTGTATAGATTGAAGATTCCCAACTATTGAATTATATATTAAAAAAAAAAGAATATAGAGATTTTTTTTCCTTAAAAAAAAAAGTTTTAAAATTTTTTGTATGGTTAAAAGCCTTGGAATAGTATTGATAGGCAGGTATTGAGTGTTGAATAAACTTCCTTTAAGAAGTTTGCATTGAAGGATGTCAGTGCAACAAACTCATCTCTTCTATATTCTCCTTTGGTGGTTATTATCTAACTTGGTTTAACTTGTTGAGTGTGTTAGGAAGCTAGAGAGATCTCATTGACTCAGGTTCAAACTTTCAGTAAGCCTATTATCATCAAGTGCAAAGAGGTAGTAGTCTGTTTTGTTACTATTCTTCAAATTATCTCAAACTTCACTTTCTTCATGTTTCATTCCTTTCTCATACTTTCCCAAAAGTGGAAAAAAATAGAGATTTCTTTTTGGAAAAATGATCATGATGCTATATGATTTGTGATTGTTTACTTTTCTTTGCAGGCAATCAGGAAACGCCTTAGGGCTATCAATGAATCTCGTGCTCAAAAGAGGAAGGTGATAAACTATTTTCTCAACTATTATTGGTATTTAGCAAAGAATAGATTTAAACCTTTTTGCTGTTTGTGTGCATTTAAACCCATGTGCATTTTTTAGTGGCTTCAGTCTTGCCTATTAGGGGTTTTCAGATTTTGAAATGAAATTTGATGCTATATGTTTTTTCTTACTATGACAGGCTGGTTAGGTTTATGACGTGCCTCTTTCTGGTTCACAATTAACTATACCCGGCATCTTTCCTGAACAAAGACCATGCGGTGAAGACTTCAAGAAGAAATGGATTGAGGTATGTCTTCTATTTTTCTTCAATTCCATTGTGCCTGTACCATAATGATTGATGACATTTTTTATTCTTTTTTTCCTGGTTGATTAATTACATTTATTACCATTAGTTACCTACCCAAAAAAAAAAAAAAAAACTTTTATTATCATTACTTGGAAAATATATGTAAAATTTTTTTTGCAATAGCGAAGAGAAACGCTAATAGTCCTTTGTTGTATTTACTAGCCTAGAAGCCTATGTGTTTTCCCAGTTGCCAACTTTTTGGTAAATAAGATATGCTTTTAGGGGAGGAGAAAAGGCTACGACATAGCACTTGTCAGTTTTTGGCCTTATGGTGATTCAGGGTAGTCTCTGTTATGTTAGTTCTCTTGGACATTACTAACAAATATAAATACTGTAGTGCTATGTTTCTTGATTAGATATGGTTAAGAAACTTTTTTTTTTTTGGATAAGTGATATGGTTAAGAAACTCTTGACTTTATGGGGATTATAAGTTCTTATATGGGATGTTGAATGCTATCAGAAATGGTGAGATGAGATCTGTGTGTGGCACGTTAAGGGAATTGGTTGCATCATAAAGTTTAGATGCCCAATCTCCTCACTTGATTGCTAGGACTCGACATTTGCTGTAGTGTTTTCTTTTTCTTTTTCTTTTTTTAATTTTTAGTTTTTTTTCTTCAAAGTAATTTATATACTTAAAAAGTGACTGCCAGTGAAGTTGGTTACCTATGATAAAGCATCTCAACTTTATTGTCTTTGTTGAGCATTTCTGAATGTGCTTAGATTTTTTATTGACAACAAATGTACATATCTGAATCTTAACTTAATAATTATTTGACACTGACTTCCTTTTCATTTTCCTTCCAAAAATATATATAGTTTTTATCATAAATTTTTTCTTAAAGAAGGAGTTCTAATTTGCAAGGAGTGTATTTAGTTTCACTGTTTTGAATGCATATTATTTAAATTTCTTTGATGCGTTAAATTGAGTGGTTGGAGACTAATGTTTTTTTTTTCCTGGATTTGGTACTAGATTAAGTGTTCTATCTTATCCCTTTAGATTTAGATCTAACAATTTTGTTATGCATTCTTTGTGGTGCCTAGTTCTACATTTCTTCTCACACAATTATAAGCTTGCCTAAATCCTTACATTTACATTCATTTCATTTTCTATAGGGGTGCAAGTATGAGGGAAAAATATAAAGAAATGGAAGACTCAGGAAGCGAGAGGAATCTCGTCAACAAAGAATCATTAAAGCTAAAGAGGCTGTTGCTGGTGCTAAAGCAGAACTTGAGAACCTGCTGCTGTATCAACCTCCAAAATATTTCAAATTTCAGTAACTTCTGTAGCCAATGATTGATTTTATGTGGCGGTGTGAGTTATGATGTGAGTTTATTGACATATGGTCGCTGGAACCCATAACCACTTTCAATATATGGAGCTGATTTTGTGGTTAATTATCTTCAGGCATATGAGCTTTTAACTATGCTCTCTATTTTTTTCCTATCATCAAATGTCATGGTGTACCTATAAAAAAATAAAAATAAAAAACCCCATTGTATTCGTGCAACAATCTCCAATGGAAGATTGTACGTATAGGTTTTGTATTTGCAACTGTAAAGTCTGAAATGATGCTTGTTGGTCATTTGCCAAATTATGGCTAAAGGAACAAGCAACAAAAGTGTGACGTAGAAATGATTTATGGAAAAAATTGCGGTTGAGATATTTATTGATGTTGTAACTTCTTGAATCTCGTCAACCTTCAATCCAAGGCAATTACTTTATTGAGTCACCTAATATATATATATAGGACTAACTTTATTTATACCCAAATTTACTTGGTTATGATAATAAACCCTATTAATTTTTTCGTTTTGTTATTTATAGAGTTCCTCATTGGGGAAAAAAAATTATATATTCCGAGCCTTATATATTTTGGAGATAAGGATGGTTCCTTTTGTTAAATAGGGATTTTCCTGAAGAAATCGAGTTTGATAGCCTCGATTTCTTTTTCTGAAATTAGTAAAAAGGATATTCCATTGGGATATAGTAGAAATCGAGTTTCAAAACCACCATTTCATTTTCTAAAATTTGTAAAGAAATAGTAGAAATTGACTCTTGAAAACTCATTTTCTGCAAGAAATCAAGTTTCAAAGCTTGGATTTCCTTTTCTGAATTTTGAAAAAAAATATATAACATAGTGGAAATTGACTCTTTAAAAACTCTTTTTCCTGCAAAAATCGAGTTTCAAAGTCTTGATTTCCTTTTCTGAAATTTATGGAATAAAAAAATAACATAGAGGAAATTGACTATGTAACACTCGTTTTTTCAAAAAAATCGAGTATCAAAGCCTCGAGTTCCTTGGAAATCAAGTATCAAAGCCTCGAGTTCCTTTTTCAATCGAGTCTTTCAAACTTGATTTCATCAGCGGTTTTTTTAGTAAATTGTGGCAGTTATTTACGAATGTGCCACCCAAGGAAATCGAGTCTTTCAGACTCGATTTCCACTGGGATATTTTTTTTTTTAATTTTTGTTGCAGCTACTCTTGCAGCACTAAATTGTGGCAGTTATTTACGAATGTGCCACCCAAAGAAATCGAGTCTTTCAGACTCGATTTCCACTGGGATATTTTTTTTTTTAATTTTTGTTGCAGCTACTCCTGTAGCACTAAATTGTGGCAGTTATTTACGAATGTGCCACCCAAGGAAATCGAGTCTGAAAGACTCGATTTCCACCGGGATATTTTTTTTTTTTAATTTTTGTTACAGCTACTCCTGTAGCACTAAATTGTGGCAATTATTTACGAATGTGCCACCCAAGGAAATCGAGTCTTTCAAACTCGATTTTTACTGGGATATTATTTTTTTTAATTTTTGTTGCAGCTACTCAATTGTGGCAGTTATTTACGAATGTGCCGCCCAAGGAAATCGAGTCTTTGAGACTCGATTTCCACTGGGATTTTTTTTTTTTTTTTTTTTGTTGCAGCTACTCCTGCAGCAGTAAACTGGGATTACTTTTTCCTTCCCCTACTGCAGTAAAGTAGACACATCACATGAGCAGCGATAAACAACTAGCTACAAAAGCATACCAGTGAAAGGATTTTATTAGATGCAAACAACCGGATTAAAACAATTGCCCTCTTACCACACAAAAACATTCAATAGTAGCTATCATCGCTTCAAAGAAGACCCCGGTGAATGCCAAAGTAATATCATTGCTAGCATTATAGGCAGAAGTTGCACAACGCAACTAATGTAACGAGTACAATAGATAGCAAATACTTCAATTACAACAACATTCAACAATAAACTAAATAACAACTAAGTGAAATTAACATAGTCTACATAGTCGCCTAGCACTTGTCCATACAAAAGATAACCACAAGTCCCACGTACAATCAAGTGGTCGAAAATGAAGTCTCCACTCGCCTAACAAACATTGAAATACGGTCGTTAGTTTCGAAAGGTGAAGAACAAAACCAAATGAAATTCTGAGCATATTATATAAAAATAGTGAAGACACTTGCCTAGTTTGTAGCACTACCACTTGTCGAAGCCCCACGAGAATTGGGACATCATCTGCGGTTATGCCCCTCTTGATGACACAGTCCGCATCATTGCCTCGGTTAAATCTCCCTCAAGTCTGGATCTTCCCTCTGGCTTCCCCGTTCTCGCCGTACCCCATCCATTTCATTCCTTATTCTTGATTGCACAGGACGACCTTTGGCCCGCAACAGCTGTGGGTCAGGCACCCACCGTGGTCCGCGAACATCCCTCCACAATGACTCTGACTTTGGCACTAGAAAATGATGTGAATATGTGTGAATGGTGTTGTTCAAACTGTAACATGGGTCAATATAGCTGGTCGCATCGAGGTGCAAGCCCTGAAGAACTTTAATTGCATGTGAACAAGGGATCTTCAAGTTTTGCCACTTTCCGCAACCACATGTTCCTTCAAATACGCGCACTTCATGACTGTGGTTTCCCCCTCCACCTCTATGGTCGTTGTACGGGGTAAGCACTTGATATACACCAGTTTCATGATTAAAATTCCTCAGAGTGTGTCCTACGATTTTCTGCTCATTTTTGTTATAGATCTCCATTGCATAATCACTCCACACCTTACCTCGAGAGAGATCTTCAGTAATTTGTTTATGTCGATCGTAGAAATATGCAACAAGTTTGCACCAAGTGAACTTAACCATTGCCGCAATGGGCAAACCGCGGGCACCTTTCAGTACCCCATTAAAGCACTCAGAGATATTGGTTGTCATTGCCCCATAACGTCTTCCACCATCATGTGACTGGGTCCATTTGTCCACTTCCTCACTCATTAAATATGTGTGTGGCATATAGCGTGCAACATGGCAATCAGTGGGGTCTACACCCCTCAGTAAGTTAATCTCGGCCTCCTTAATGATTTGCATTATGGACTTAAATTTAGCTTCATGAGTCGCATATCCAGCTTTCAAGGCAAATGCCTTTAGAGTCGGGTCATCAAAGTGTCTGTTGAAGTTGCTAGCAACATGTCGAAGGCAATATCGGTGAAATACCCGTTCTTTTCCGTCTTGACCTCTAAGCCACTGTCGAATGGCGCATTTGATACCTTTATGTCGGTCAGAAATAATACAAATGCCCTTGTCAGGTATGACATGCTCTATCGAAGTCTTGAGACATTCTAAAAACCACCCCCAACTGGGCTCTGACTCCTTGTCCACAACAGCAAAGGCGAGAGGTAAAACCTTTTGGTTAGTATCGGTTGCCATTGCAATCATCAATACCCCTCTGTATTTACCATACAAATGAGTTCCATCAATACTGATAACTGGTCTGCAATATTGGAATGCAGCAATGCATGGAGCGAATGCCCAATATACATAGCACAATAACACAGTATCTTCGTATGGCCTAAGTATGATGTAATAGTTGTACTGGGTACCCGAATCCTGATCCAAGTATGCCAACAACAACTTTCGCAACCTTTGGTAAGACTCCTCCCAATCCCCAAATATCTTAGCAATTGCCTTTTGTTTTGCGTCCTATACTTTATAGTAAGAAAGCTCATGTTTATACTTAGTATGTATGATTTCCCAGAGCTCATCAATACGAGCAGTGTGATTTTGTCGCAATTTTTCCACAATTTCTGATGCAACAAAATTAGAATCCATCATTTTACCTTCACTTCGCAGGCCAAAGGGTATACTAGTGTGTGGACCCACATAAGACGTGACCATCCACAGACCATTCAATTTAGCCTTCATGAATGCCCCAACGTACCACTTGCAGTTGTCGTCAATGCATGCGGCGCACAATTTAGTTTTGGTCGACCTCCGAATTTTAAAATGTCTATTATCATTTGCTGCATATATTATCAATGCACGCTTCACCGCCGCTTTATTTGCGAAAGTCAACCCTTTACAAAAATGCATCCCCTCTTCCCAAGTAGAAACAAATGGTATCTGAAGACGCGAAGGATCAACCATATTTTCCCAAGTATTTGCATAAAATGAGTCGGCAGGAGGTGCGTAGGCAGTGGTCGTATTTGTATCATGCTAGATGCCAATATCATCGTTTGCATCATCGTTTGCATCACCTTCATCACCTAATTCCATATTTTCCTCTTCAAAATTGGGAACTTAGTCATGGTCATCCACATCGTTCTCAAAGTCGCCTCGCTCAATCCTCTCTTCATATTCATCCACATCATCAATATTTTCACCATCATTCCCGGCATGATCTTCGTCTTCGTCTTCGTCTTCCTCCTCTACATGTGTCTCTTAAGGATGGAGGGTTTCACCAGTATTGGCAACATGATCTTCAGATGGGAGCGTATAACCTCCCATTGTATACCCTCCCATTGTAGTGCATCCATCATCTAGGGCTGTAAATTATAAAGACGTAGTTGTTTGTTGCACCACCTCAGCATGTATTGGCGCAAGCAGCTCCGAACTTACGTACAACTCAGCAGCATTTACTTGGGCCATTTTCTGGATCCTATTAAACATCATCTTTACATGTTTGTCTTCTTTGATCGCCATATACCCGTAATTTATCCGTTCATGAAGGACTTCTTGTGGGCAACGATAAATAATCTTGATATCATACCAAGCAGGGTTCAAATTCAATTCAGCCATTATTTTCCTCTTCAAATCATTCAACGTCTTCAACTTACGACGTATCATCATGTAGTAGCATTCGATATCCGGCCCTCTAATGGGAATCCGTCAATCTCTCCAGGATTGTCAAGAGGGCCACCGTAGTATACATTTATATCAATATTCTTTAGAGACTGTGAACCTATTAGAGAGTAAGGTATAATATGTTAGTGACATATTTTATCTCTTTCATTTAACATCAATTACAAAACCTTTTCTATCTACTCAAAGTACAAAAATTACAACTCTCACCCCACATCACATACAAACACACTCAATCATTATCATTTTATACTCAAACAAATAAAAAAACTAAACACAAAACTCACTCCCATTACAAAATTTCAACTCAGTTCTAACAAAAATATAAATAAAAATATCAAACCAAACAACAAAAGTCATAAGAATGTGCAAATGAATGAGTGCAATTATGTAACCTCATCATTCCAATGCAAGAAAATTCATGGCATACCCTATTACACTACTATTAATGAAATAACATAGAGCAGAGTTCATCAGAAAAAAAAAAAAAAAAAAAAAAAACACTAATGTGAATATGATCATGAGCAATCAAAATTAAAAATATCATCTAATTTTAAAATCAAGGCATTAATATACAGTCAAATATACTAGATGTGATATACAAAATCAAATTTAATACAAATTATGGAGAAAAAGAAGTAAATAACTTCACTGAAAGCTACCAAAAAGACTTCCTGTATCATGAATAAAAAAAAAATATATATATATATATATATATATCTTTCTCCTCACTTTCTAAAATATTATATATATATATATTTATATATATATATATATATATATATATCTATATTTATATAAATATAAATATAAATATAAATATAACTATAACTATAACTATAAATATAAATATAAATATAAATATAAATATTTAAATAAATTTTATAAATATAAATATAAATATAAAGATAAATATAAATATATAAATAAATTATAAATATAAATATAAATGTAAATATAAATATCAATGTAAATATAAATATAAATGTGAATATAAATATAAATGTAAATATAAATATAAATGTAAATCTAAATATAAATATAAATGTAAATATAAATATAAATATAAATATAAATATAAATATAAATATAAATATAAATATAAATATAAATATAAATATAAATAAATATAAATACATTTATATATAAAGTGGTTGCAGACAAACAAATAATTAGAAAATGTCATGACAAATTCAATGAGATCAACACTTTCTAAAGCACTTATATACACTAAACAACCAACTAGAGAGTGAGGAGACCATTACCTGACATGAGGATGTGCAAATATGCTGCTGGGATTGTATGAAAATGACAGAGGAAAACTACACTGAAGGTTGGGCTTGTATGAGAATTAAGAGAGGAGCACTGCTTGCTGCTCAATGTGTATGAGAGTTGAGAGACGGTTTGCTGAATGAGAGACCCTCATTCACTGAAGATGGTTTTGTTTTTTGCCTACAGTAAGATTTGCTTTTCTGCTGAATCTTGCAAAATCACTTGCTTTTTAGTATTGAAATTTGAGACGGTCAAAACAACAAAAAAAACTACTGCATTTGCTTTTACACTTCGTTCATTGTTAAGATACCTGCCAGATAAAACAAGCCAGATGGGAAAGGCTTTTCTGCTGAATCTTGCAAAATCTAGTGCTTTTTAGTATTGAAATTTGAGACAGTGAAAACAACCAAAAAAAGCACTGTATTTTCTTTTACAATTCATTCATAGTTAAGACACCTGCCAGACAAAACAGGCCAGATGGGAAAGGCTCACAGGTGGACATGACCGGACGTGAGAATCTCTCAGGCATGACCAAGTATGTGGACACATCAAAAATCGAGTTTCTGGGACTCGATTTTACTTTTTAGAAACCGAGTCTCTAAAACTCGAGATCCACGTGGCGTCTATGTGGTATTCTCAATAGAAAATCGAGTCTTTAACACTCGGTTTAAAAGTCGAGTCTTAAAGACTCGATTTATACGTGGATGCCACGTAGATTATTAACTCAAAAAACCGAGACTTAAAGGCTCAATTTCTAAGACTAAAATCGAGCTTTTGAGACTCGAGATGCTAATAAATTATATAGTTAGTAAACCGGATCCAATGCCTAAATTAAATAGTTGGAATCTAACGCCTAAATTCCCATTTTCGCCCTAGGCCGGATCCAAATTCAACAGTTTTATTGTGCCGGAACAAACGGTTCGTTTTTCGGTCCATTTGTTTTTTAAAACGTTAGGCGGGCCAATTGAAGTGATTGCGCTGGGAATCGGACTGAAAAAACTAAAAAGTAAAGCAGCAGAGAAGAGAAGAGAAGAGAAGAGCAGAGCTTTTTGCTAGTACAATTTACAAAGCTGAAACAAGGAATCAGATTTCTTCAATCGTCTAAAAATGGCGGTGGATGCCAATTTGGCTTCGTTGTTTGAGAAGCTCAAGGTCGAAGATCCATGGCTTCCTCCCAGGTCTTGGGAATCCATCCCTTCCGAAAGCGGACGCCCTCCGCCGATCTCCTCTTCCTCTCACCCACCTCCTCTCTTCCACGCCTCCACCGTCTCCGTAAGCACATTTCTCTCTCTTTCTCTCATAGCGTCTCTTTAGGGTTTCTACTATCATTTCCTTTTTTCTTTTGAATTTCACTGGTATTTTGCTACTAGGATCTTAATTTTTTGTGTGAACTTATGAATGTATAGGAGGAAAGTTTGGTGAGGTTGGCAATGTATGCAATGCAAGGCGTAGAATCGGCACTTACCAGTATCCAAAAGCTTTCTGCTGCCTTTTGTTCTGAACCGGCTGATAGGACATTCCATCGAATTCCAAGCCTTTGGACCCGGGCTTCCAGCACTCATGCTCTTGGAAACATTCTGAGCTCCATAGGCTGCTCAGGTTCTCGGGTTTTTCTTCTCCTTAAATTTGTTGATTATTTTACCAATTTTAGATCGTGTGAAAACTCTACTAGCAAAGACGACATTGAATTGCATGACGAAAACCGCCCTTCCTACAGCCTTGTTAATCAGGCATTTGCTGTTGCTGTTGGGAAGGTTTTAGAAGGGTACATGTGTGCTCTCGACACGTTGTATGCATCAGTAGGTTTCAGGCGAATATCAAGGAATGATGGCGCGCCATCTTCTTTGGTAGGGTGTTTGACAAGTGTAGTGCATTCTGAAATTACATTGTTGGAGCTGTACCTGCACACTAAGGACTTGAGGACTCAAATTGAAGCTCTTGCAAATATTTGCAACTTACATGATGTAAAACTTTCCCTCTCGGTATCTTCTGTTGAAGATTTAATCGCTAAAGCAGCATTAGAGTATCGTAACTTCCATAGAGGAGGGGATCTTCTCACTTATTTATATAAACAACTGCAGGTCAGCTTAGATATAAAATTCGGTGTTTCCATATTTTTTCAGCTGAAACTGTTCATTTGAAGTAATTTCACTTGTTTCATCCACTGGCCTTAACACTATGATATCCTTTTATATTGTTGTTTGTTGTCTTATGGTAGACTATAAAATTGTTCTAGACATACAAACGTTCTTGTAAAAATATTAAATTTCTGACTAGGTTGAAAATTTGTATTGTTGTCTCTGTGAAGGGGCACACTATGGTATTGGCAACCTGATTTTTTGTGGATGTCGCTTGTTCTTTGTCTAATTAGTGAATGGTTCTTGCATCGTTTTTATATTTTTGCTAATGATTGTTTGGGGAATTTTGTTTTTTCTTTTTAGGTTGCTGATAATTCCCACCGTGCTCTACTCAAGTTTCTCTTTCTTCGGTCATGTGAACCATATTGTGGGTTTATCAGATCATGGATATTCAAAGCTGAGATTAGTGATCCTTATAAGGAGTTTATAGTAGAATATTCTAACAATCTACCACCTAATCAACATGGTAAAGTTGGCATATCTGTTGACTTCCCATTGCCAAGTATCAGGGTATTGTTCTCTATTGTAAATATGAAACATTGGACTCAGAAGTTTTTTCTATGTGCTCATGCTTTTAGCATTCCTTCTTAATGTTAATTATCATGGTTGGGAACTGTTAACCTCAGGAGCAAGATGGAGTTGCTGTTCCTTGTTTTCTAAAGAACTTCTTGGTTCCACTTGTCAGAGCTGGTCAGCAGCTTCAAGTGCTCACAAAATTGCTTGAAATGTATATTTATGTTGCCACTGGGGACCATACTCATGAGGATTTTCTTCCATGCTGGAGTGGGTTTTCAAACAGTTCTCCGTCTTATGCATCTCCAGTGACTTTCAGCAAAGTAAATATAGAAGCCATGGTACTGGCAAGAGACAGTTACTACAAAATGATGGAGGAAAAACTTGAATATCTTTTGTCAAAATTGAAGTTTAGACATGAACAGGTAGGTAACCATGCTATGGTGGTTCAGATATTTTAGTGATGTGTTTTTTCTGCTACATAGTATTAATGGATGGTAAAATATGCAGAAACAATTATGATTTATCTGATATATATATCCTTTATCTTGTTTTCATATGTTTTTTGTTTGCTGTCAAGAGCCTTGCAGCTTAATTGGCACTTCATGGTGCCTCCAAAGGAGACATTTAGGGTTCAAATTCCCCACCCCCAACCGTTGAATTATCAAAAATATGTTTTTTGTCTGCAACATGCTATGGTTGAAAGACCTATTTGTTAGTTGTAACCATCAAGACTATGTTGTGTGCTATCTTGGCTTTTCACGGTTCAAGCTTGCTTTAGATTGTAATCCTTCTGTTTACAATTGTATTCGCAAGTAATTATGATTGTTTAGCTTTTTCCTTGTCCAAAATATTTAAATCTTATGATCCTATTCATCACTCTTTGTTTACCATGATTACTATGATGCATGCTCTCTTTATTATTCCTAATTCCAAGCTGTCAGGAAAGTATAATTTTCTTTTATATTCCAAGCTGTTATATTCATAAGAAATTTTCCAGCCTATTTCCATGTTTCCACTGAATATAATGCTTTACCTGATTCATGCAGTGTGAGCAATGGATCCTAAATATATCCCAAGCAATAGACTATTATTCATCTTTTTTTTTTTCAAGTGTCAATAATACGTTCATCATATATTTTTCCATTGCCAGTCTTTAGGCATTCTAATTCTGCTAAAATGCTATGGTGTGGTCTGCTGTAGTCTGTGAACAAACTATAGTTCTAGACTTCTAGTATTTTTTTCCTTCAATTCTTAATTTAATTTTCTCTTCATATATTTGTATGTAAATTTTCTATTTTAACTAAATAATAAGTGAAATAAGCTTCTGGTTAAGTCATTTAAGTTTTTCTCAATCCTGTAATTAGATGCTCTATGTATTGTAAACCTAAAGGAAACTGTTAATCCATCATTTTCAATACCATTCTATTCATCATTGCTACTGATCTCCAGCTCAAATGGCACCACTATAAGAGCAAGGTGAAGGGTAAGGTTGTTGGTTGTGCATGTGTAATTACTAGTAAAAAAATTGTCTTCAGCATGACCCTGGTTGGCCATGTAGAGAATAAACAATTGTTTCATGTCAATAGGTGACTAACATGTCTACCTGCATGCTGGTTCTGATTCACTGCTGCTCCTGATCACCTAGTTACATTCTTATATTGAATTTTTTTTCATTTTGCAGGTAGCTCCATGTTGCCCTGAAACAATGTATTTTGCCAATGGTGAAAGGAGTTCAAACAATTCAGTTTCATGCACATTGGATGACACTTCAATTGCTCCTTCAACAGCAGATAAAAGAAGCTCGCATGTGTAATCTCTCTCTCTCTCCCTCTGTGCGCGTGTAACATCATCAGGAGATTCTGGGAATATACAAGTCATTATTATTTATGTTGACAATAATTTATGTGTGTGCACTGTATGTCAGCTGATGAATATATTTCTCTCCAGTTCATGAGCACTATTTCATTTCATTTACAAACTTCTGTATTTGTCAATTTTCTTTCAAATGTTTTTAATGCTTTGTTGATGGTTTGTTTTCTATAATTCTCAGTGCTATTAATGTGGACTGTGATTCAATGGATGAGTTGTCTTTTGTGATGGATACAGACGAGTCATCTGAATTTTCGTCCTCAAACAGCTATGAAGAGCAAATCGAGTCTGAGCAGCTAATTGAGCCTCCAAATCACACTAAGTATTTATCTGCTTTAAGCTTCTCTCTGAGTACTTCCATGGATATTTCTTTGCAAAAGCCTCATGAATTTAAAAATTCTTGTCATATAGAAAATGATTCACATGAAATTTGTGAAGTAACAGACAGCCTTGGTCATGACATGCATTCTCAAAATAAGGGTATCTTTTTAAGTCACTTACCTGAGCTGCTCGTGCCAGAGGAGTCTAACCAGTCATGTACATCTGATATTCAACATACAGATTCTCTAGCTGATAAAGTCTTCTCACCAGGACACCCTCAGAAAGACTCTGACCTAAATCTGAGGAAAACAAATGTGGGAGTAATAATGGAAGGTACATCATATTTTCGCAAAATTCAGGCCATGTTAGATGCTTCAATTGGGGAAGCCACTGGCAAGGGCCAACTTGAAAATTCCACACACACTCCATATTTATGTATGTTGCAAAGGTGTAAGTCTTACTACCAAAGCAATTTTATGAGTGTGAACCCAATGTTGACAAGTTATGCTTTCCTTCACTCAACAAGCAAGCTAGGAGAGAGATGCAATGCAAACTATGGCCGATCTTTACCTTACTTTGACTTTACCTCTGTAGAAGACCCTTGTAAGTTATGCGTGGAACAGTCAGCAACTGGTTCTGTGCATGAATTTGGATCTGAGCCTCGATTACTCATGCATTCTCATGCTTCTTCTACCAGAAGTAAGAGCGATCGTCATGGTAAACAAGGCTATGATGGAGACCATGTTTTAATTGATAATATTGAAGTGCCTTATGTTTGTTCACCATCAGACTTGAAGGACCACAACCAAGAAGTTATAAAAAATGTTTCTGGTGGGAGTAGTTGGGAGAGTTTGCTTGGTGGTTCCAATATCACCACTGATAATAGTGTTGGAGATACCTATCAAAAAAAAGATAATAGTATTGGAGATCAGAGGCAGAGTTTGTCAGCCATGTTTGAGATACCACTTGATTTCATCATTGAAAAATGCTTACTGCAGGAAATCATTCTTCAGTATCCTTTTCTTTATGCTAGTTTTCGAACAAATATCAATCAAATTATGTCGTGTGGTTTGTTCATTTTTTTCTTTATGTTTCTCTTTAGTAATGGTCAGTATTGGGCAACCAGAATTGTGGTGTGTACACTTTCTGAGTTGTGTGCTTGCCTTTGATGGGTTTATCTTTGCTGTTGTTTTTTTTTTTTAAATGTTTTGTTTCTGCTGAGTATATTTTTTTTTCTTTTAGTAAACAATTGCTGCCTAAACATTAGATTACCATATAATACTGAAGACAGAGAATGGATGTCATAACATATTTAGATATATATTCATTGTTCACCAGGAAATCCAACTTGGAATCTAATTTTTGGTTTCCTATGTATAAAATTCTAATGAATATTAGAAGTGGGCATTGATAGTAGTACCAACACTCTAACATGTGATGCAGATTAGGTATTGATGCTTAAGTTACTAGTAGTGAGGGACATTGAGCTACAATGGTTGTAACAGAGGAAGGTAAGACTGAGGATGATGTTGTCTATAGAATCTGGTCAGGGTGGATGAAATTTAGAATTGTTTTGTTCTTATAAACCCACTTCTAAAAATCATCCATGTCTTGCCTTGGGATGTTGGGGACTGATGAATGACAAAACTGGGAAAAAAATGTGAATGTAATGTATTTATATGAAGGTTAGATCAGTTGTGCTGCCAAAATTGTAATGTTGGGTGGTGAGGCTGAGGATTCTGTTTGTAGAATTCACACTGGATAGGAGAAGTCTACAACTAATTTTGAGTGACCTTTTCTTTTGAATCTAAATTTTAGGATCTCAATGTCATATTTTCATAGTGTGTTTTTGTGGAGCATAAATTCCACAACAGCATAGTACGTGGTCTCTTGCAATGTTGGAGTTTGATGAGTGAAAAGAGTGGAAAAGATGTGAATGTATTGCCCATTTTTAGGAGGGATCAAATCATTATATTTGAAGATCAGATTATGAACATTTCCTTATGTATTTAATAAATAATCAAAGAACTATGGCATTCTTTGGAGGCCATTTAAAACCCTCACAATTGACGATCACATGAAAGCATGCTTCAAGTATTTCATCTTTCACTTCATGTGAATAAAGTTGTCAATTAGACTCAAAAGGGAAAAAGAACAGTATCAGGTGCAGGTTGTGCAATAGAAGATTAATGTTTGAATTCTTTAATCTCCATTTTCTCCCATAGCAATATGTTTTAGAAGCATTTTTATTAATATAAAAATCTGTCAGTGATAGGAAAGAAAAGCACAGATGAAAGAATACCTTAAATATGACTTCACTTTACCCAAATCAACTTGCAAATGCTACTTATAACCCTTATGAAATAGGATGCTTGTATAAATTCTCTAATCTTTTTAAAGAGGAGCACATGATTCACTGTCGATTTTCTAATATTCCTCGATTGATCTATTTCTCCTCATTTTCTTTTTTGTCTCATTGTAAAATCTTCATTACTAAAATGAGTCATCATGTTCAAATTGTTTCTGTTGGAACAGAGATCACTTTATATTATGCTCTTCCTTAAGAATGCTAGATATAAGTATGTCAGCAAGTTAACTATCAAGTTGCTTGAGGAAGGATTTGATTTGCAAGAACATTTGCTGGCACTGCGGCATTACCATTTCATGGAATTAGCAGATTGGACAGATTTGTTTATCAAGTCACTTTGGCAACATGTATTCTCGTCAACTGATCACTTTAATGCATACTATTTTATAATGATATGGTTTATATAACCAAAAACCTTCTGATTTTATTCCTTATCTCCCCCCCCCCCCCTTCCCCCCCGAAGCCGCATAAGTGGTGTGTTGCTGAGCCAGATCAGAGACTTTCAGAAATTCAAGGTTTCCTTGAGTTGTCAGTTCAGAGGTCTTCATGCGGGCGAGACCGTTATAAGGATAGGCTATTTGTGTACATGAAAGGACACAAAACTATGCCTCTTTCAACATCTATGAATGGTATTTTTTACAGTTATTATTTGGGTACTTCTTTATTTTACTGTTTGTTTAATTATTCCCTTTCAAGTTTCAAATTAAATTAAAATTTTTATCTTAATGTACCTTGATTCTGTTTGTTTCTTTTTATTGCAGGAGTGCATTCCTTTGATTTTTTAGGATTGGGTTACCGAGTGGATTGGCCACTTAGTATTGTTTTGACTCCTGATGCTTTGCAAATATATGCTGAAATATTCAGTTTTTTGGTAAAAGTGAAGCTTGCCGTATTTGCATTGACTGATGTATGGCGTTCATTGAAGGTATGGATTCCTAGGCATTGGTTTACTACTTTACTCTCCTACTTTTATCAAATTGCAATAGCAGGCTGCACACTTATTGTTTGATCAAATGAAAATAGTTATGTAGTAGGCCCCCCCTGTCCCCCAGCCCCTTTCACGAAACCCTACCCTCCCCAGTACTGACCTCACTTTTTTTAGATGGGATCAAGCCATAGAGGTACCACTTGGCTATAAAAGTTGGGTTCTGTAGCCATTATTGTTTTCTCTGTCTAAATGATTTTGAGAATGTAATGTGTGATTTGCTGTATCATTTTCAAGAATACGTGGTAGATGCATTTGCCTATCCCAAAAAAAAAAAAAAATCCAGGTAGATGCATTCATGCCTGCTGTTCTTTCTTCAAAATTGGAATGTAGGAGCATTTGGCTATCAAGCTCCAAAAAAACATGGTAGATGCGTTCATGCCTGCTTGTTTGCTAAAACATGAATTTGATATTTAGTGTCTGCAGAAATGGATTCAATTTCTAGTGAGTCTAAATTTGGACATCAACATTAGTTTTAAGTTATAATGCATTTCTTCAAATTTGCATCTAAATGATAAAACATCCTGCAAATTCAAGTGGCTTTTGATCATGCTAATGTACTGAACAAAAATGTCGATTTTGGAAAACAGGAGTTGGTGCACTTGATTAAACTGAATCGTTATTCTGAAAATCATGAAAGTGAAGTAGGCCATTTTAATATATTGATGAAGCTAAGGTACGCTGAATAATTGATTGTTTTATTTGGATCCTTTTGTTTTGCTTATTTTCTGTGGCTCATAAAGCTAGCATTTACATTTGCTTTGCTACTATGTTTTTAGTTTTTTTACATGGAAACATCACCCTATTGTACCAATGTTTACACAACATGGAATGCGTAAGAAATTGCTAATGGACACTTCAAAATGTAAGAAATTTTTACAAAACTTACAAATCCAAGTACATGCGGTACACTTTCTTTGAGTTCTCTATATAGTAGAGAGAGATGAAGATAAAAGAATGGTGAAGAATCAGTGTGCTAAATACTTTACAATGATGGGGGTGTGGGGTGAACTTTTTATTTGTCTTTTTAATTACACACACGCAAACTCTGGGTTTTGAAGTCACGACCTTACACTTCTTATGGGGGGGGGGGGGGGGGGGAGACCATTTGACCTAGAGCTCATTTGTTGAGGGGGGTGTTGTGGGGTGGAGTTGAGGGTGGAAGATGATTGATGTCTTTGAGATCAAGGCTTAGTTCAATTGAGCATGGGAAAAAAAAAAAAAAAACTTTTCCTAAATAAAAGCAAAGAACTAAAATGATGCCAATCAAGTAGAGTAAGTGGACAGCCCAATAATTTGTCTCTTTATTATGTATCACCTAATCAGATAGCCCTTATTTTTTGCTAATTGAAAAGATGTCAATCAAGTAGAGTGAGTGGATTGACATGATCATCACCTCAAATAGTTCTAACTTTCATCGGAGTTTCCAATTTTAGCATGAAATTTTGTTTTGTAATTAATCATTTTCTCTCCATTTGCCCCATGTCAGGCATCAGGTCAATCACTTTGTATCTACATTACAACAATACGTGGAGTCACAATTATCTCATGTATCATGGTGCAGGTTTCTTAACTCCCTTCAGAATAAGGTTTGAAGAAAACTATTTTTATTTTTGATCATTTATTTGCTTCTGCCTATAGTATATTCATTTACTAGTTTTTTCCATTTTTTTGTTAGGTAAGTTGGGTCAAACATTTTCCAACTTGGTATCATAACTAGAACGTGTTATGAAACCTTGTCTTACCAAGTGTAATACTCATGTCACCAAGAACCACTTGAAACACCATATACCTGAAACCCTAAAGATCTCAAACATCCAAACCCTAGCATTTCTCACCCAAGGCCCTACTTGAACCATCTACAACCTAACCCTAACCAAGATCCTTACATAACACTCCCCCTCAAACCATGACATATATATTATATAATATTAGCTTGTTACATAGAAAATCCAACATAGTTTTGCAGAAAGGTTTAGTAAACATATCCGCAATTTGAGCTCTTGTAGAAACATATTGGGTAGCAATAACTCTACTCTCCACTTTTTCCTGAACAAGATGACAATTTACCTTTATCTGCTTAGTGTACTCAAGGAACACAAGATACAAAACAATATGTAGTCATAATACATAGTCAAAGGTAACTGCACATTGAGCCTTAATTCCTCAAGTAGGTGCTTAATCCACGTAAGCTCAAATGACTTATGGAGTCATGGTATACTCAGCTTCTACGCTAGCTAGGAGATGGCACTTTGCCTTTTACTTTGTCAAGTAATCTAGTTTCCCTTAGAAAGCTACAACATCCAGTTGTTGATCTTCTTTCTAAATGCATCTACTGTAAATGACCATTAGCCCTGTATTAAAGTCCATGACCAGGATGTGCTTTCAGATTCTTCATAATCTGAAGAATTATTCCTGACCTGGATTCTGGGTAACGAGGATCTGCCCTATACTGACTCTACAGTCACTGCAAAGGATATATTTGGACAAGTAGTGGTGAGATAGTTAACTTGCAAAGTAGGCAACAATATCTCCTAGGATTATAAAACAACACCCCTTAATCCAGGTACTGCTTAAATTGGGATCCATAACCATAAGTCTATAGGTTTAGAGTCTAATAGTCCAGTTTCTCCCAAAATATCCAAATGTCTTTCCTCTGTGACAAACTAAATCCCTCTTTTGATCAGGCTACCTCAATCCCCAAGAAATAATGTAGTTTTCCTAGATCCTTACTTTGAAATGAACTTTGCAGGAACTCCTCAATCCCCTCATCACCAATGATAATTATATCCTCAACATAGATTATTAATAGGATGTTCCCTCTCTCAAAAGTGGAAGAGAGTGAATGATCAGGTTGTAGATTGATCGCCCTTCTGATGACATACTTGGGTTTGCCCCTTCGTTCTTTTATCAAGGACAATATGTGATGGAGTGGTCAAGAGGATGGACAAAATGCCAGCTAGTAGGAAAGGCTCTACTTATACGAAGTGGGAAGGCTTACTTTCTAGTCTTTCAACTCTCTTTTTCCCCTATGCATGTTGGTGTAGCTAATAAGGTTGAGAGTTTCACGTTGTTAATTGGAAGATACGAAGATAGCTTGTTTCTCCTATTCAGTTTGGGGTGTTGACTATCATAAAGCTTTTGGTTTTTAACCAAGTTGTGCTAGGTAAGTGGTCTTGGCGTTTTAGATGAATAATATGGGTTGCATGAAGTCTGAGCTTATGAAAGAACATTAGGGGTGATAAGGGTGTATAAATCTATCAGATTTATGTGGAAAGCGATAGACTTTAGAGTGATATGTGGTGTGGCAGAGTGCATTGAAAGCCTTGGTTCCTGGACTATTTCAAGTCTCTGGTTATATATATGCTACAATGGCGGATTATGTGGGCTGTTCACATGGTGGTTATCATTGAAATCCAAGCTTCAACCACTTGGGTACAACAAGGGATTGAGTCCTTTCTTTTATCCTGAAGTTCCAATGGAATCAATGCTGTCTTCGAGTGTTTTAACCCAACCAGAATTGTCTCCACTGAAACCGTGCCTTGTTGGTAGTTATTTTGTTCATTTTTCTTCTTCCTTGTCTTCTTCAATGGTTTCAGAACCATGATTTGTTGTCTGAAGACTGGCCAAAATCATCCCCCGTTATCTGGTAGAATGAGTACCGTTTGCCTATGTTGCACTCTATAGTAGCTCCACCATTTGATCCTTCTTTTTTTGGGTCCTTTCTTCCATGGGCTCTTTATTTGTACTGTAGTCACAATTACTGGGCTTATGTCATAATATTGTAAATTTGGGCTTAAGCCATAGCATGTGCATACTGCATAATCAAGTAAATAATGGTGTTTGGGCTTTGGATATTTGGATTGAATCTTGACATTTGGGGTTAAGTATTTTTTTATGATCTTTGGTCAAGGTGGCCGTATCCTTTAATAGAGCCAGGCAGAATCAAAGGAGTTACTTGGAGGGTGTAAAGTACACCCTCAAAGTACACTTTACCTTGATTTTAAAATACAAAAGCGTGTATTTAGAAGATAAGCACCATTGATAGACTTCTATCATCATAATATTTTCTTTTTGTTTTTTATAATGATTAATTGTCTATAATATGCCATTTCTTTTCTAATTTTTATAAGTAGATATCAATGTTTTTATTCAATTTTTGTAGTGTCCTTGATCTTGAACAGACCCACACACAAAAAAAAAAAAAAAAGATCTTGAATTTGCTTGTGGTCTATGTAGGTCAAAGATATGTTGGATCTTGATTCGGTGCATATGGCTTATTTAATGGATTCGTTACACACGTAAGTTCAAATTTTTTTTTTTTTTTGGGCGTTAGTCTTTTAAAACTTGAAATGTCATTTACATGAACAATTATTGCTACATAGAGTTGCAAAGTTGGCTGTAAATGAAACCAACCTGGATCTTACCTCACCCTTTACCTCCTCTGAGAACAAGGTTATGATATCTATACTTCTGTAGTATGCCATGTTTATCTTTTCAAAGTAAAAATGACCTATTTAGGGGCCAGAATGCAGGATATCTGGTAAATGATTAGATCATATAACTCAACTATGATTATACCAAGATAATATATATATATATATAGTCTCTGCCATTCCAATCCCTATAGCAACATATCTTTCTTAGATTGTTTTGTTGAAATTGCTCGTGCTAGTTGCAAAGTTATTGTGGAGTTTTTGGGCTATGTGTTAGATGCAAGAGTCTTTGGAATAGTCAGTATGTGAAATGAGGTAGACAGTAATACTCCCCTCAAGCTTGTCGAAGGTTTTAGGTCTCCTTCATGAAGTGTTGATTTACTTCAATGTCATTATGTAGTGTCTTTCTTATGACAAAAACTCACTAACTAATCGCATTCATTTTTCCTGCCATTGTCCTCAGTGCTTTTAGCACATCTTATAGCTACCGAGGGATGCTCTTTAGTCATGGTGTCTAAATTCCTCACAGCACAGTTGGAGTATTTAAGTCTGATTCCAAATCCAATTTGAATTAGTGTATGCCTTCATCTTTCTTCTTTAGTGCATGCCTTCACTGTTATGTTCCCATGATGTTGATTGTTGCCTTCTTTTTAGCATATTTCAAATGTTCAAAGATTTGATGTAGAATCACAAGCTTTGCAGTCCTTTGGCAGATGCAGATTGATGGTGCTCATAAAAAATTTAGCATTTAATTAGGAGAGGGTTAAAAAAATGTGGGTTACAATCAATTTTGATATTGATGTAACTCTTGTCCTCCACAAGTTGCCACCGTACATGCTATACTATCATTCACCTTGAACAATTAGCTTATATGCAGGATTAACTCTGTCCTGTCCGGTACTTCTAAAAAGATTCAGTCTTCTTCATCTACAAAAATAACTCTGGCCTTGGATTGGCCATCTTAATCCCCTAATGTTGTTTGGGTACACCAAAGTTTTAATATCAAGCTCCTGTAGAGAAATGCTTTCAGCATATAAATCATTTTTGGATTATAACTTGTGAGATTTGTCACTTGCCAAGAGCCTTATAGCTCAGCGGTAATGACTGGTCTCCTTTATTAGAACCAAGATTGAAATCCCCTTCCCCACTTGTTGTAACAATTTATCAAAACTTGTGATATCTATCACCCACAAACACAATGGGTGCTGCTATACTTTCTCTAGTATGCTTTAGGAATGAGTTGCAATATGCCCAACTCTACTTGTAAATGTCCAATCTTGAACCCACAATTGTTGAAACAATGCTTGAGTTACTACACTCCTCTTAAGGTTACAACTGCTGTTACCTTTTGATGAAGTCATGGAAGATTAATATTTCCTATTTCAATAATTATTTTATTGGGTCCTTGTGCTCCTATAAATCAGTCTAAAAATATGTATCATTCACTCTTGTCTATTAAATTCCATATTCCAAAGGTAGTAGATTAAGAACAAACCTAATGCAATTCATTTTGGAAGAGAATTAGAACTAAAACTTCATATTTCTCACTAAAATCTTATTAAATCACTCTTGCTGTGAACCTTTCATAATCTATTGCACTTATGATTTGAAGGTTAATAAACGTGCTTAGCCTCTTATGACAGTTAAAGTGGCAACAGTGATTTATAAAAAAATTAGGGTAAAATGCAAAACTGACCCTTTTAGGTTTTTTAGATTTCATTTCAGTCCTCTAACTTTTAAGTTTATTCAATTAAGGCTTTTCCATCAACTTTTGTTATATGTTGTGGTTAATTTTTCAATTTTATAAATTTTTTTTCAAATTTTTTAAATTAAAAAAATTCAATTAATAATTGAAAAATATTTTCCAGATTTTTTTTTTCAAAAAATTTTAACAAAAGTTAATGGAAAGACCTTAATTAAATAAATCTGAAATTTAGAGGACCGAAATGAAATCTGAAGAAAATTAGAAGATCAGTTTTGCCTTTTAGCCAAAAAATTATATGGGGGACAAATCCTTGTACGTAAGTGGGTCATAACTGGTCCAGACATGAAAGAAGCTGACCATGTTCTAGGAACACTGACTAGGGGATTCAGGATAATTTCTTGCTTGTGTGTCACCCTAGGATGGAGGATTAAGTTCAACACTGAGGGCTGCTCTTAGTTTATTTGGGCATATTTCTGTGTCAGGCAGAGGGAAAAGTCCTATTGTGCTCTCAAAGCTCACCCAGGTTGAGTTCTTGGGGATGGGCCTTAGGGATGCAAGATGCTTCAAATCTGGGGTGTCATCTATTTGTTATAGGGAAATCTTCATCGTTGCTTTTTATAATTATGTTCTTTGGTTTCAGTCTCATCTATTTGTTATGGTAACTTTAACCAGTTACTATTAAGGACTTTAATGGGGAAATACAGCTGTTTGTTCTTTAGGGAACTCTTCATTGTTGCTTCTTATAATTATGCTCTTTGGCTTCAGTCTCATCTATTTGTTATAGTAATTTTAATCAGTTACTACTAAGAACTTTAATGGGGAAATATAACTGTTTATTCTTTTCTACTGCAATTAATATATATATATATATATGGGAAGAGGAGGGAGGGTGGGGGGGGGGGAGGGGTGTATGTATTGAAGTTTCTTAAACTTGATATCACTTAACAGTGTACATAAATAACCTTTGCAGATGTTTCCTCTCTCATGAAACGCATCATGTAGCAAGCATTGTTGAAAACATATTACAATGTGCACTAGACTTCCGGTCTTGCCTTACTGGAGGCATATGGAATGTTGGCATGGATCGAGGAGATTTGTTGGGTAAATTTTCGAGAATCAATATATCCCAGGTGATCCTTGCATCTTTATTATTAATGATGCATGCACAACTTGAATTGTACTCTGTTTTGTTGGACTTGTTGTCTGGATAGATGTATGTAGAAATACTCTGATTATTTTGGTTATTAAATACCCAGCTTGAGATCTCACAATGATTAAGAAAATATAAATTGAAATCATTAACAGCAGGATATGTACATGAAGGGAAGCCATTTACTTCATACTTGTGGATGGCAGGTTTTAATTTTATCTATTTTCATGATGCAGTATCACATGGTTCATCACCCAGTTCCAATGCTTGACAGGGAAACCTTTCTGGTCTTAAATCATCTTAGTGACATATCTGTTCCCATTTCAATTTTGCAATATATGCATGTTTGTAAAAAC
The DNA here is from genome assembly GCA_032878915.1 of Castanopsis chinensis. Lineage (NCBI taxonomy): Eukaryota > Viridiplantae > Streptophyta > Magnoliopsida > Fagales > Fagaceae > Castanopsis > Castanopsis chinensis. The sequence goes on along the minus strand of JAVQMG010000125.1, from coordinate 15,389,928 downwards.
CAAGTTTTGCAGGTCTACGTTTGTTACATATCTGCCTAAACACTTCCCAATCACTTCCATTATGATATAATGCATCTGTGTGCAGTGGTCTTCATTATATTCGTTATGAATTTCAGAATACCTACTTTAGTGTTTTGAAATCACAGCAGTGGATGAGAAAACAGTTTGTTGACCTTTCAATTGCATCCGTTTACAGGTGCTTGCCATAAAGCGAACATTTGACAAAAATCTGAAAGAATTGCACCTTTGCTATCTGAAGTCACCTAAACACAGGGAGTACGGGCTTTCCCGTTTTTGGGCGTCTCTCAATTATAATGAGTATTACTCAGATGTTGGTAATGGCATGGAGTATTACGCTTTCTCGGTGTAAGGCTGTCTATAATGCCAACTGGGACAAGCTTTTTGGGTGTTTTTGTGTCTCATTTGTGAAGAAAATGATGAGCGTGATATTGTAAAAGGTTAAAAGTAATACGTACTAATAGTAAAGTTGTTTTTCTTTTTTCTTTCTCTTGGATAGGAAGTAGTATGGCAGTTTGTCTGTATGTATGGAAGTGTGAGTTGTATAGTAGAAAAAGATTATTGTCACTAAATTTTTTTTATGTATTAAAAAAATTTTGAGGGGGAGATGTAGGAACTTGCAACCAACTATGTCAGCTGTAAGGTCACAATTTGGACTTAAGCCCAATAGTAGAAAGGGTATAGGCCCAAAGAGCCTTATACAATAAATTTGTAGAAAGTAGGTCTTAAATCTAGTTGCTTATGTGCTTCGTTAGCAACAGTAATGGTTCAAGATCACAAAACGATATTGATGGACAAGTTTATGTGATAAAAAACTGTCCTCGAACTTAAGCCGTGGATCTAGTTCTTATACTTCTTTCTTCTTAAAAAAATATTACAAGAATATCTAATCTATAGTGTTTTCTTTCCTTTTCTTCAATCTCCTTTCTTGAATGTCTCCTCCTTTTATATCATCTTTCTTCCTCTCTACATCTTCTACGTATGGATTAAATTACTGGTTTTGGATACTTGTTCCATCAGCCTATCCTTGAAATTTTTGGAAGTAGCTGTAAGGCTGAACCTTGATGCCTCCTTATTGATGCGACTAAAGAATTAGTTGCAAAGCATTCAATCCGGTGACAACAGCTTTTTTTGTATATATTTCACGGCTTTTCTTTGTCCTATACTCTTATCATGTACATTTTTATTTACAAGACCTCCTAGAATGTTGCTTTTGGTAAACAAGACATCCCTCTCAACCTCGACTTTACTCTGCAGAGGAAATATTCCACATCGGACCGCCTTCTTGGACGACTTTAGTTAGACTTTATCTTTTTAATTTCTAACCTGAACCCTTGAGGAGATATTTTCCTTTTTTTTTGGACTTCCTAATGTCCTCGAATTGGGTCATTGGCCCAATACATACATAGATATATACTTCAGGGCCAATTGACCTTATAATAACCCCTTGAGATTCTCATTTTTGCCATCTCGGGAGGAAAAGAGGATCTCGAACTTTGTTACCATTATTTTGTGTTTGTCACACTTCATCCCTACCAGAAAAGGTGTCCCTTGAACTGCCCATTGCACGTTCCTGACACTTTGGCATGTGAGACGCTCCTTCATCCTCCACGTTCTATGATGCGATGCAAATCCAATGGTTGAGGATTTTACAGATACACAGGCGGGGATTTTCCCGCTTGTAAACTTCCTTTGATGTAAAAAATCACCTAATCAAATCATCTTTCCCACTTCAATGCTTATACAACGAACCTGCTAGATTTCACTGTCTACACGTACCCTCACAATTATTGAGAATTAATCCGAGGAGGTTTTTCTTCTTAGCGTAAGTCTCCACAAACCTCTTAACTCATTCTCTTTTTGTATTCTTTTCTCTCTTTTGAGTCTCTTTATCCTCAGCTCTCTTTTCCCTTTCTTTATTTTTCAATACTTTCAACCCGCTCTTAAAATTGGTAGATTTGTCTCTTTAGTAGATTCCGAGGAAAAAATAGAACAGTTTAAAACTTTGCATAAGATTCCACCAGGGGTATCCATTAGGTACTGTAAGGAAGGAGAATGGCACGAAAAAAGGCAAGAGGGAAAAGTAGTAATCCTGATGATCGCTTTTATAGAGGGTGGGATGAAAATCCCAATGGAGACGGTCACTAAGGATTACCTCAAGACCCATAGATTGGCTCCTACCTAGTGCACCCCAAATATGTTTAGAATTTTAGGTTGTGTAGATGCGCTCAATGAAAAGATGGGTTTGGAATTGACCCATCACAACGTTAATTGGATTTATAATCTCCACCATCTAATAGGGCAGGGATACTATCTAAAATCTAGGTATCCTGAGGTTAGAGTCATCTAGTGTCTCCCTGACTCTAACAAGGGTTTGAAAAAAGATTTTCTAATTGTATTTGGGAAATGGTACGATGGCTTCCCCTGTTCAACGAGGGAAGGGGAACTAGGTGAGACTCTAGGTTTAGGTCAACCATTTATAATCACCCTCTCTTCTTTTTCTTTAATTTGTGTCTATGTAAAAATTTTCTTTTGATTTAATCATGTTTTTCTTGATGGTTTTACAGATAGACTAGTTGCTATCCCCAGCTTTGGCCTTGTTAACTAGGTGAAATTAGACGAGATACTGAAGGTATACGTACACACTGATAATCAACTCCGGGCAGCACATTTGATCCTTGGCTATAATCCCATCTCCAAATCCTTCCAGTCGTCGAAGTGTGTGATTAGAGCAAAAACCCACGCCTACACCAGATAAGTGTTGCTACCGAGGGTTTCCTTCTTCCTAAGGGAGCTCCTATTCCCCATGTTACTCTAGCCGCACAACCTATACCTGAAGGTATTCCCACAATACCTTTCCATTCCCACGAACAACTAGTGAAGCGACCTCCTCCCAACCCATCATCAAGGAAGAGGAAGAAATTGTTGAAGTCTCAGATTCTGAGGACGAATTCGAGATTTTCAACCAACCTATTTCCCCGAAAAGCCTAGTTGGTGACCTCGACACTTCATCTTCAAGACCAACAAGCCATCCACAAGAAGGAACTACCAATCCGGGCACAATGGGAATCCAACGCAGGACCCAACAGAGCCTCAGAGATATAATGGAGTCCCAAGTGGGGAGTCAAGAACACGAGAAGACCGCTCAGACTAAACTCCCCTCTCCTAAGGATAAAGAGCCAGAGAAGTCTTCTCAGGCTAAACCCCTTTTGCTTCCACCCATTCAGCCCCAACGCGCTGATCATAAGAGAAAGAGAGATCAACTTAAGGGCAAAGACGTGGTTGAGGGGGGGAAAAGCCACCTTCCCAAGGACGTGGAACCTCAAAAGGGAATCAAGCAGGCTCAAACAGCACAGACGAACCTAGAGAAAAGGATTGAGGTTTAAGCCCCTGTGTCCACCCCAATTTGGGACCCCGGCAATGATCGTAGATGATCATAAGGTCATTACTGATGCCTCCATTAGAAGTTCTGACCTAGGAACAGCTGCCTGTGTGGCTAACGCATTAGAGCAAGCTCTTTTACTGCTTAAGGATATGGCTGAACTGAGGCACATGAGGAAGCAAGATGTCTTCATGACACTTAAGAAGGAGCTCGTCATGGTAAGATTCCCATACAACTTTTCTAACTTTTACTCATCATCATTTTTTTATACTTAGTTTTTCTGATTTGACTATGCCCATTTGTTCCTCTCTATTGTTGTGAATAGACCGTTCAATCTGCTCATAAGGCTGAGGAGATAATTATTAGCTCATACAAAGCAATGAAAGATGAGGAGGCCAAGCGCATCAATGCCCAAAAGACCTTTGAGTTAGCAGAGAAGAAGCTACAAAAGGTCATTACCCAACTAAACAATGCGGAAAGCGATAAAAAGAGTGCTGAGGTAGCTCTAAAAGTAGCTGAGAGCAGGCCAAGACCCAATGACTACAGCTTCTCCAGGTTGACGAGGATTAAGCTGCGGCAAAGAAGCTGATAGAGGACCTCTAGAAGAGTCTGAGGGAGTCTAAGAAGGCAAAGGAGGAAGCCAACAAAGCCAAAGAGGAAGCTGAAAAAGCCAAAGAGGAAGCCGAGAAAGAAAGGGATCGAGCTAAGCAAGATGGATACGAGGTTGGGGTGTCTGAAACCGAGGAAAACCTTAGGTTGTAGGTCTCAGAGGTATGTAGGCATTACTGCCTCCAAGTGTGGAATGAAGCACTTACCTAAGTTGGGGTTGATGCCTGTTCTGCCCTTTGGAGGACAAAATGTTTATTATCCCCCAGCTATCTGAACCTCTGCTCCATCTGTCCCCAAGGATGATGCTGCCCCCCAAGGAGCAAATGCTGGAAAGGACGGCTCGATTGAAGCCCTTCCTTCTACTGGACATCGGTCCGAGGAGGTTAAGCAACCTGAGGCCACCGAGCAACCAACTGAAACACCAAAAGTGGTGGTCCATGATGCTGCTCAGCCTCCCACTGCCCCTAAGGAGCCTGCCAAGGAGAAGGAAGCTACCTAGACAATGGAAATTGTCCTGATGACCCTTCCTATCACCACTAAGGAGGACCCGAAGGGCAAAGGGCTTGCTTCTGACACCACAACTTCTAAACGGCCTTTAAAGACTTCCAAGGGCAATCTTGTGATAAAAACAAAGCCATGATTGATCCTTGTTTATTCTTTCTTTTAGCCTTAGTTTTTTTTTTTTCTTTGATGTAATTGGATGTTCTGTAAGTAAACTCCCTCTTCAAAAGGCTTTAAATTAATGAAAATGACAAGCTTTTTCTTTACGTGTATGTTGTTTGTATCTTTTACTTGTATAATTTCTATTTTGCATTTTGCCTAATTAATAGGACAATGACATATGCCTAACTTTGTCATCTGCATAAGTGATAATTCCTTTCAAATGAATCAAAAGTTAATTAGTCAACCAATCTAACAAAATACCTTTATAACTGCAAAGTCTATACATCACAACAGAACAATCATCCACAGCATGTCTAATATAACTTAATGATCTTAAGGAAGTAATCAGACATGGACCAGGCAACAAATATGTTTGATATACTTACAAATGTTTTAAGTGATGCTCATGAACTCCCACCTATTCAGATCATTGTCTTGGGAGTCTCCAAGATATGTGATCAGAAGAGTTAAACATAATCAAGATCAGCCTTAAGTATTAACTGACCCAGAGTGGATGATCCGAGGAACCAGAGGGTTCTGTTTGACACTTAGTAAAATAACTTACAGTATTAATTTACCCAAAGTAGATGGTCCGAGGAACCAGGCATAACTAAGGTTCTGTTTAACACTTAGAAAAATGTTGTGAGATATCAATTTACTCAAGGTATGTGGTCCGAGAAGCCAAACATAGCCAAGGTTCTGTTTAATACTTAGAAAAATAACTTACAGTGTAAATTTACCTAAAGTCAAGGAACCAGACATAACTAAGGTTCTGTTTAACACTTATAAATATATTGTGAGATATTAATTTACCCAAGGTATGTGGTCCAAGGAGCTAGGCATAACCAAGATTCTGTTTGATACTTAGAAAAATAACTTATAATGTTAATTTACCCAAAGTAGATTGTCCGAGGAATCAGACATAACTAAAGTTTTGTTTAACACTTAGAAATATGTTGTGAGATATCAATTTATCTAAGATATGTGGTTCAAAAAGCCAGGCATAGCCAAGGTTCTGTTTGATACTTAGAAAAAGTACGAAGTGTTATAAACAACATGTGACAAGAATGATCTTTATTAATAATAATACATTCGCAAGTTATTTACATTCCATGAGCGTGGTACAACATTTTCATCTAAGTCTTCCAGATGATATGCCCCTATCCCTGCTACCGAGGTAATACAGTATGGCCTTCCTAATTGGGCCCTAGTTTTCCCCAAGCTGGATTTTTCGCCGTACCTAACACTTTTCCTTAATACCAAATCCCCTAACACTAGTGGCCTTAACTGCACATGTGAATCATGGCCTTGTTTGAGCTTATGTTGATAATACACCGGTTGAATCATGGCATTTTCTCTTTATTCTTCGACTAGATCCAAACTTCTTCCCAATAATTCATCATTATTGTCTGGAGTGAAAGTGCTCATCCTTAATGTTGGGAATCCAGTTTCAAGAGGAATTACAGCCTCTGCTCCTTAGGTCATTGAGAAGGGTGTCTCCCCTATTGATCTTCGAGGTGTAGTACAATACGTCCATAAGACATATGGTAACTCTTCCACCCATTTCCCCTTGGCATCATCTAACCTTTTCTTGAACCCATTCTCTATTATCTTGTTGATAGTCTCGGCCTGTCCATTCCTCTATGGATAAGCCGAGGTGAAATATCTGTTTCTAATGCTTAAATCACAACAGTACTTCCTAAAGGTCTTGCTATCAAATTGAAGGCCATTGTCTGAGATGAGGGTACGAGGAACTCCAAATCTGGTGACAATATTTCTCTAGACAAACTTTTTTGCATCTAAATCCCTGATATTTGACAATAACTCAGTTTTAATCCACTTAGTAAAGTAATCTGTGCCAACTAGTAGCCATCTCCTATTCCCTGCTGCTTTAGGGAAAGGTCCCACAATATCCAAGCCCCATTGAGCGAAAGGCCAAGGGCTGGATAGAGGATTGAGGACGCCCCCTGGTTAATGAATGTTCAGAGCAAACTTCTAACATTGATCGCACTTCTTCACATATTCTTGTACTTCTCTCTGCATGTTTGGCCACCAATACCCTTGAGTTAATACCTTGTGAGATAAAGATCTACCCCTAATATGGCTTCCACAAATTCCTTCATGTAATTCTTATAATAGTAACTCGGTTGCCTTAGGGTATATATACAGCAGGTATGGTCCAGAAAGAAAGCGTTTATACAGCTTTTGGTCCTTAAATAACCAGAACCGAGGAGCCTTTCTTCACACTTTATCAGCTTTGGACCTTTCTTTAGGTAAGACATCTTCTTTAAGAAACAGCACAATGGAGTCCATCCAGCTAGGCCATACTCGAGTTTGATGAACACAGACTGCATTCTCATTCTCCTCATTAGGCCTACACAAATCTTCCACCAGGATAACCCGAGGTAAGCTTTGTGCCGATGACGTTGCTAATGTAGCAAGAGAGTCTGCATGGGTATTTCTACTTCTGGGGACTTGCACTAAGATGAAAGACTCAAACTTTAACTGTAAATATCTAACCTGGTTTAAATATTCCTGCATCTTCGGATCCCTAGCCTCTAGTTCCCTTGTGACCTAGCGTACAACCAGCCTCGAATTCGAGAACATTTCCACTATCTTTCCTCCCATTCTTTAAACCATAGTCATCCCTACTAAGAGACTAATGAGCCTCATACTCAACCTCATTAGTTGCGGAAGAGAAGTTCAACCTCAGAGATTTCTCAATAAAGATTCTCTCTAGAGAAATCATAACCAACCCCACTCCTGAACCTCTTTGATTTGCAGTTCCATCCACGTACACTTTCCATAGCAGAGGCTCCTTTAAGGAGATTGTGCCAACTAATTTTTCATCCATGCCCAACATCTTGGAATTTTTTTCTAACAAGGGCTCAGTGAATTCATCTACCAAATTGGCAAGGACTTGGCCTTTTACAGAGGTACGAGGCATATATTTGATGTCAAAAGCCCCAAGATGATACCCCATTTAGCAATCCTTCTCGTGTAGTCGGCGCTTCAAAATATTGACCTAAGAAGAAGTTGAGTCAAAACAACAACTATATAGGATTGGAAGTAATGGTGAAGCTTATGCGTAGCACGCACCACTGCTAGGATAGTTTTCTCCAACGGTAAATAATGCACCTCTGCCTCATGTAAAGACTTTACTCACATAATAAACTGGCCTCTGTACACCACCATCAACTCTTATCAACACCAAACTAACGGCATGATGAGCCACAGCAATATAGGCGAATAGAACTTCATTCACCTCGGGCTCAGACATAATAGGTGGTCGAGAAAGATATTCTTTAAGCTGCTAAAAGACTAGCGCATTTCTCAGTCCATTCAAATCCCTTCCACTTATTCAACAACTAGAAGAAAGGCCTACATCTGTCTGCGGACCGAGAAATAAACTGATTTGGGGCAGCAGTAATCCTTATCAACTTCTGAATTTCTTTGGGATTCCGAGGTGGCTATAAGTTGTTAATTGCTCCAGCTTGCGCAGGGTTAACTTCAATTCCATGATGAGTGACCATATAACCTAGAAATTTACTTGATTCTACACCAAAGGAACATTAAAAGCTTTAAGGTGCAGCTTATAATTTCTCAATGTTTGAAAGGTGTCATTAAGGCCTTCAACATACGCGGACGCCACTTTACTTTTCACTACCATATCATCCACATAAACCTTAAAAGTTTTTCTCAATCGTGGCTTGAACATCCTGGTCATCATTCTTTGATAAGTAGCCCCTGCATTCTTCAAATTAAAGGGCATTACCTTGTAATGATAATTCCTTGTAGGAGTGACAAAGGTTTTTTTCTCCTGATCATTCAAAACCAAAGGTATTTGGTGATAACTTTGAAAAGTATCCAAAAAACTCATCCGAGGATGCCCAACAGTGGCATCCACCAATTGATCTATACGAGGCATTGGAAAAGGATCTTTAGGACAAGCTTTGTTCAAATCTATAAAGTCTACACAAACTTTCCACTTCCCATTCTTCTTCTTTACCACCATTGTATTAGCCAACCATTCAAAATAAAAAACATCCTTGATAGCTCCAGCCTGTTTAAGCTTGATCACCTCTTCTTTGACAACCTCAGAATGCTCTTTGGATGAACACCGAGGTGGTTGTTTCCTCGGTACCACAACTGGATTGACGTTTAGATAATGGCAAATGAAACTCGGATCCACCCCGGGAGCCTCATAAGAGTTCCATGCAAACACATCAATATTTTCTTTCAAGGACATCATCAACTCTTCCTTCTCTTAAGGAGGCAGTTGAGATCCGGCCTGAAAATACTTCTCCTTATCATTATCTATTACAATTCTTTCCAATTCCTCACACTCTGTCTCCTCTACCGTAACGCCAACTGATATTAGCTCTTTTGATTGCTACAAACTTTGCTTGGTTGATGCCGAAGACTACCTCGATCTAATGCCTGACAGCGGCCACCATGCACTGCCTGGCCATAGGCTAATTGCCCTTCAGCTCTTCCACCCAGCCACTGGATGGATATTTTACCTTCAAATGCAGGCTAGAGGAGACAGCTCACATGGCATGAAGCCAGGGTCTCATCAAAATAGCTGTATAGGGGAAGAAAGCATTTACCACTATGAAGTTGACATCTACTATCTCCGCCCCTGTCTGCACTAGTAGCTTGATCTGACCCATTGGCATAACAACCTTCCTGTCGAACCCTATTAAAGGTGAATCATAACTGGTTAAATCCCCAGTTTTAGCCTCAAACCCTTATAAAGATCTGGGTACATAATTTCTGTCCCACTACCTTGATCAACCATAACCTGTTTCATGTCGTATCCTCCTATCCTGCGAGTAACCACTAATGCATCATCATGTGGTTGTCAAAGAAACTCAGTGCTGGTCAACCCTCAGTTCTGATCCTTTTAGGTTCAGGGTAGTATTTCCCTACAATAAGTTGGGTCACGGATATTACCCTAGAATGGTGAGAATCAACCCTTCCCAGTGTGGTGAGAACAATATTGATTGTGCCCAAAGGTGGTTATGAAGAAGTATCCCTCTAGAATCCTGACCTTGCATGGTCTCCCTATCGAACGGGATGGTATATGAATTGCTTTAGTTTATTGCCTCATACCAGCTGCTCCAAGTGACCCTACAGAGTTCTACAATCCTCTTTAGTATGCCCTTGCTCCTGATAGTATTGACAATGAAGGTTTTAATTACGTCTCGTGGGATCCCCTCCCATTTTGTTTGGCCATTGGAAAAAATGCTCATTCTTGATTTTCATTAGGATTTGATGCACTAGTTCTCGAAACAATAAGTTTACTGCTTGTGGTGTCGTAGCAACCCTAGACTACCTAGAAAAACCTCGCCAAGGACGATTATTGTTGAACCAGTTTGACCTGAAGTCCCTCCTATCCTGAGGGACCACCTTCCCCTTGCCTTTACCTAATTGTTGATCTTCCTCGACCCGCTTGTACTTGTCAATACAATCCATAAGCTGGCATACACTATTAACTGGCTTTCCTGTTAATGATTTCCTCAAACTATGCTCGGAAGGCAGGCCGACCTTAAAAGTTCTTATGGCCACATCATCAAAATCTCCATCTATCTTATTGAACATCTCCCAGTATCTATCTAAATATGTTTTCAAAGTTTCCCCTTCTTTCATAGTCATAGACAACAAGAAGTCTAAGGGCAGAGGAATTCTATTACACGTAATAAAACGGGATCCAAATGCCTGGGTGAGTCCCTTAAAAGAATCAATAAAACTCGCCCCTAAAACCATTAAACCATCTCATTGCCGCAGGTCTCAAACTGGATTAGAACATCTTGCACATCAAAGCTTCATTCTTAGAGTGTACGACCATCCTCTGGTTGACATGGCTCACATGCTCTACAAGGTCTGTTCGTCCATTGTACATGGTGAACGTTGGTTGAGTGAACCGCTGAGGAAGCTTACCCTCTTAAATATTACGCGTGAAAGGTAATTTAGCAATTTGGTTCAATGCCCTGTTCATAGCGTCATTCCCCAGGCCTTTGCCAGACAAACTTTTCTTTCTAGGGCCGTACAAGCTCTCCCCTTCACACCAAAATGACTCACTAGGGAGAATCCTTAATCTGAGCATGTAGTTGCTGTCTCCATCATTGCCAGAAGAGGGATCAGAAGTGGAGGGGGTTCGTTTTCGTTGTTCATGGCGTAGCTTCCTCTTCAAGTGATCAATCTCTAGCTGCATGGTTCTAGCACGCTCTACGTGAGAGGCACGACTCCCACTCAATGATTGACCCCTACTAGTATGGGCAGTATTCATACTCCCCTCCCGGTCTTTACCTCACTCAAGATTGAGGGAACACTCCTAACGTTGAGACCCCATAGACTCAGCTTGATAAGGACCTGAACCTATCATAGTTGAACGTTAGGCTCAATCTAACAACAAGATTCCCATAGACGACGCCAATTATAAGGTCACAATTTGGATCTAAGCCCAATAGTAGAAACGATATAGGCCCAAAGAGCCCAATACAATAGATTTGTAGAGAGTGGGTCCTAAATCTAGTTGCTTATTGGCTTCGTTAACTACGGTAATGGCTCAAGATCACAAAACGATATTGATGGACAAGTTTATGTGATGAAAAACTGTCCTCGGACTCAAGCTGAGGATCTAGTTCTTCTACTTCTTTCTTCTTAAAGGAAGATTACAAGAATATCTAGTCTACAATGTTTTCTTTCCTTTTCTCCGATCCCCTTTCCTGAATGTCTCATCCTCCTTTTATATCATCTTTCTTCCTCTCTAAATCCTCCACGTATGGATCAAATTACTAGTTTTGGATATTTTTCCCATCAGCTTATCCCTAAAGTCTTTGGAGGTAGCTGTAAGGCTAAACTCTAATGCTCAGGTATCATTCCCTCATTAATGCGGCTAGAGAGTTAGCTACAGAGCATTCAATGCAGTGACAGTAATTTTTTCCTTAGATCACGACCATTCCTTGTCCTATGCTCTTACTATGTACATCCTCATCTACAAGACCTCATAGAAAGTTGCTTCTGGTAGACAGACCATCTCTCTCAACCTCAGCTTTACTTTGCCAAGGAAATATTCCACCTCGAACCGCCTTCTTAGACAACTTTAATCAGATTTTATCCTTTTACTTTCCAATCCAGACCCTTGATGAGATATTTTTCCATTTTGGACTTCCTAATGTCCTCAGATTTGGTCATTGACCCTACATCAGCAATTGTGGAAAAAGTTGTGTCCCTATCATTATACTTATTAGTTATTGCTTTGGTTGTGGAAGTGTATATACTGACACTACAAAAAACGCGTTTTGTAGCCGCGTTTTTGAGCTGCGTTTTATAAAATCGCAGCTCCAGGGGTGTATTTGAACTGCGTTTTTAAAAAACGCAGCTCCACCGCTGATCTATAGCTGCGTTTACTAAACGCAGCTATAGATCAGCGGTGGAGCTGCGTTTTCCAGAGGTGGAGACACAGCTCTAGACCCATTCGTGCAATTTTTTTTTTTTTTTTGCAAAATGTCTGGAACTGCGTTTAAAAAACACAGCTTCAAAGATGCTTGAGCTGCGTTTTATAAAACACGTCTTAAACACATCTAAAGCTGCGTTTAATAAACGCAGCTTCAACGTTTATAGAGTTGCGTTTAGATAAAAGCAGCTTCTATTTATATGGAGCTGTGTTTAAAAAACGCAGCTTCAAAGATGCTTGAGCTGCGTTTTAAGAAACGCATCTTAAACACATCTGGAGCTGCGTTTATTAAACGCAGCTCAGTTTTAAGTATAAATATATAAAAAAAAAATCCCTCAACTCCAGAACCACACAGCCGTAAAAAACAAAAAAACCCTAAATCCCTAAATTCCTCACATCACTCTCAACTCTCACCTCTCGGAGACAGCTAAAGCTTGAAGAATTGCCTGCTACAAAATGGGACCCTGAAGATTGCCTGGTACAAAAATCATTTTCTTTTCTCCTTCTTGGGTTTTTGGGGAACGTTGACTTGGTCATCAACTCTAATTGTTTGGCAGTTGGGTTTTGGTTGACTACTCTCACTCTCTTGTAGCTGATTGGTTAGGATTTTATATGGGTTTTGGTTGAAGTACAGATTTTTCGTTGGGTTTAAGTTGAATCTTGTAAATTTTGTTTGATTGCTTAGGATTTTTATATGGGTTTCGAAACATGTGGGTTAGTCTTTGCATATTGATGTCCATTTCAGTACTTTGGTTTAGTTTTATTTTTATTTTTAATCTGTTCCTTTTTTTAAGTGCATGGATTGATATATAAAACTAGAAGCTTAAGACGACTTGATAGATCCTTAAGTGGTAAATGATACAAAATAAATTTAGTTCGCCGCATATATATAGGGGTAAGCATTTTCTTTTGGACAAAAAGAGAAGACACATAAATAGATCTATGAAAGGAGAAACCCACTGCGTACCAATGGTCTCCTTCATTATTTATATATATATATATATATATATTTAAAGTTATAATAGTGTCTCTCTATCGAAAAATTCGTCTTATTTGACATCATTATGGTATTTAATTTGGTATAGTTGATCTTTTTCAATTCCCCAACTCTATTTATTAAATTTATTTTGAAAATTTTGATTTTTGATTAATTTATCTTGGTGCTTACTGTCTGGGTATTTTCATGTTAGGGTCTGCAAGTGCAATTCTGAACTTGTGAAGGAACTTTACTTATCAAGTAAAAGCCTTTTAGTTGCTCATAGTTTTGTCATAATTTGTTTTCTACTTTACTGATAGAGTGCGTCTACGGATTGAATTCCCAAGTGGGTTTTCTTTTTATATTGTTGTATTTGACAATGATCATCGTTTGTTGATTTCGTGATTAAATCAATTTTGGCTTAGTTGAGGCCTTTTGTATATTCTCATTGGTTATTCATTTTACCATGGCATAGATAAGGAGCTAAAAATTACTGATGGGAGAATCATTGGTAGTTGTGAATTCAGTAGTTTTAAGTGGCTTCAATGTATGCATGTGTATTCTTTTCAGTGGTTAAATTTGAGAAATTCATTTTGTGCAATTGCTTTCCGTGACATTGATGATGGAGGGTACATACTCTAAAAGCACCTGTGGCTTCAATGTTGATGGAAATATCAATTTATCATTATTTTCATACTTTAGTTCTTTTGGGTCTTCTAATAATTTTAGAATTATGTATTTGTATCTTCTAATAACTTTAGAATTATGTATTTGTAATAGAGAGTGGGTAGAGGTAGTAGGGGCCAGGGGCCAATGATTGCTTAGTGAGTTTAACTATTTAAGTACTTTTGGATGAAAAGGTATTTAATTTGGTAATTCAATTAAAAATTAAGGATTTTGTACTTTTATGTATAGCATATATAGATGAAAAGTGAAAACAATAGATTTTAGATTACCTATAAAGGCACTTATATTGATGTTTAAGTTAATCTAGCTTCAGACGAAGCTTATTGACTAGATGACTTAAAAGTTAAAACCAAAAGAAAGAAATATTTTAATCCATATTACACAAAAATTAAAATTCAGTATTGCTTTACTTCACACTTGTTTTTATAAAGTTATTTAATCATGAAGTTAAACATAAAATTATTTTGATTAAGTGTGAGATTTAAATAACACTAACTTGTTTCTCCAACACACATTTTACTTAAATTTATGATTGAAATGTTGCTACTAGTCATTTCTCCTTCTGTAATTTGTTAAGAGTTTTTTGAACTTTCAAATTTTAGATGATGATTTCACTTTGGGTGTACTCTCTACTATGCTACCCGCTTGCTAGCACTCCTTTATCTACCCTTTTTCTACATATTTACTTTCACCCTGAAAAAAAAAAAAAAAAACTGCTTGTATTAAGAACATGGTTTGAAATGTCAAGGGAGCTACTCTTATGTAGCCATGCACTCCTTTAACTTTGACTTTTGCTTATTTATATCTGTTTTAATTATTCTTTAATTTTTGGTAGGTGGATATGCATCAAATGGTATGTCAGCGCAACAGGCTGATGGGGATTCTACAAACACCACAGTGAGTTTCATCGTCTTCATGTAGATTTAAGTAATAATCATTGGGATTTACTAACCCAAATTCTATAATAGATATTTGTTGGAGGACTTGACCCTAATGTCAGTGATGAAGATCTCAAGCAGCCTTTCTTACAGTACGGTGATATCATCTTTGTTAAAATACCAAGTGGAAAAGGGTGTGGGTTTGTAAAATTTGCTAACAGGTAGAATTTTTTTACCATAACTATGTCAAGTGTTGGCACATTTCTAAAAAAAAAGAAAGAAAAGTGTTGGTACATTACAATTATGCCAGTGAACTTTTTATCAATTGGCACCTGTTGAGAATCCACGTAATGGTTAATATTTGATTACAAAGCACGTGCTTAATTTACTCATGGAGCCTTATTAATGATAATTTATTTTTGATGTCATTTTTTTATATATAAAAACTAAAGTTGGTAAAATAATAAATATTTGTTATGATTTGTGTAAAAAATAAAGTTAGAAGTGCAATAATTTTTATCTTTTGGTAATTTTGGACATTTGGTCTTCTGATATGCATTGTCCGGAAAAGCTAAAAAAATTTCAGCAATTTAATTTCAGATTTTTTGATTTGTAGGTGTTTGCAAACCATCATGGAGTGAGCCAAGCTTCTTTGTGAGCAACCTTACTGCAAGGCTGAAGGTAATAAAAATTTTCCACCCTTTTGTTTTTTTTAATACGTGTTGGGTATGGATTATAAAAGGTACCTGGGTAGAATTTTTTTTAATCGGTTTTTCCTGCTCTCTTGCATATTCGAGTTTATTGCATTGATTAGCAATGTTGATGATTTTTTTTAAGGGAATGCCTCAATGAAGGACTGGTAGGTATATATAATACTAATATATAGAGAGAGAGATTAAAGGTTGGGGATCTATAGACTCATTTTTCCCTTCACCACTAATTTGAAAAGGGAAGAAAATGTTTTGAATCTTTTTTTTGTTAGTTTATTTGTTAATCATGATTTCAAATCCTGATGAGAATCACTTGTGCTATGGAATACCAGACATATTTCACCATTAAGCTATTACGAATATATTTGTATTTTAGCGTTCATATACAATGATGCTAGGTGTAATCAAGAAACTATAATAATTTAGTGTATTTAAAAAAACTACAACAAAGGGCCTTAATGGACACTTCAACTTTGCTCCAACTCTATCTATGGACTGACACACCTAGTTAAAGAACTCAATTTTTACTCTCCTGCATCTATCAAAATTCAAAATGAACTTTTGAGTCTCTCTTTCATTTTTGCTATGTTCTTAAGTGAATTGCCGAAGGAAGTTCCAATTTAATTGGCTGCTAGGGGGTACAGGGATTTTGATTTCATAGTTGAGAGGGTACCGATTAACACTTAGCTAATTGGAATTAAACAATTATTGTCACCAGCTGTGACTGTGAAGCTCTTTTGTGTATTTGCAGTTTGATTGGCTTCAGCAATAGGTTGTGGAATATAGTTCACGTGTGTTTGATGTGCAAATGTAGAAGATAGAAATAGGAGGATTTTTGCCAAGAGATGTCTATAGAGAGATGGAAAACCCAGTTTTTTGAGTCTCTTTCTATTGGATGCGTTTGGATGGGAGTAGATCTTCAAATATAAGCGCTTCCATAGACTCATTGTTACCTTTGACCCGGTTGGGGAACTTCTTAACATATAGCTACAATAATCCATTTTCTCTCTAGCCAAGTGCCCTTGGATTAGTGACATGTCCAGGTCTCCCCTATAAGGAATGTCTGGCTTCAAATCTTGGGAGGGCCATCCCCTTTATGAAAAATAAATAAATCTTCTTTTCATTTTATCTAAATATGGAAAGTTTCTGAAATAAAATTTGTTGATGGATTTTACAGTGAAAGGCAGTAAAGGTATACTTGCAATGTGATACATGACAAAGTATACCGCGGTCACGTATCTTGTACAAAAATAATTTTTTCTTCTATTTGTTATGAACTGTAATCTTAATTTAAACTTTTTTGGAATATAGTACTAATTTAAAAGCCATAGCATTTCAGGTTTCTAAGTTTATGTTTTTTTTTTTTTTTTTTTTTTTTGTCTATTTCAGGAGGGGCATTGGCTGGCATCTACTTATAGAGCAAGTGAGAAATTATCTTCAGCAAATGAATTCCACAAGAGGGGGAGAAATTTGAAATCGAGTCACTTGTCAATGTTGACAATATAAAAGTACAAAGAACGTTGATCCCAAACAACAACAACAAACTTGGAAAAGATTACATAGTGGTATATCATCTTTTATTCTAATTTCGATAATACCTTTTTTTTCTTAGATGCGTATACTTTTATTTAGATTCAAGAAATGACATAATAGTTATATGCTTATAAGGTGACTACAATTCTAGTCATGACAACATGAATGGAAATTTTAGTTTCCAAACCTGATCTTGTTTGTTGTAATAGTAGTTTTTTTGTTTTTTGTTTTTTTTTTTCTTTAAAGAAGATTCTTGTAATAGTAGTTGAAAATGAAAAGGAGTAGATTGTGAGAATTGAAATAAATAAATTATAATATTGATGGTCTTGGTAATAGACACTTATGCTGCGTTTCTAAAAACGCAGCTATGGCCCAACTTATAACTGCGCTTTTCGACCCTATAGCCGCGTTTTCCCACTCCCCATAGATGCGGCACCCATAGCTGCGTCTATATACCCGGTTTGGGCTGCGTGTAAAACGCAGTTATAAGTTGGACCTATAGCCGCGTTTTTAAAAACGCAGCTATAGGTCTTAGCCTATGCCTGCGTTTAGAACGCAGCCCAAACCAGGTCTGTAGCTGCGTTTTTTACAAAACGCAGCTAT
Source organism: Castanopsis chinensis (assembly GCA_032878915.1). NCBI lineage: Eukaryota > Viridiplantae > Streptophyta > Magnoliopsida > Fagales > Fagaceae > Castanopsis > Castanopsis chinensis. The sequence goes on along the minus strand of JAVQMG010000125.1, from coordinate 15,372,407 downwards.
AGGTGCCGCATCTGTGGGAAATGGGAAAGCGCAGCTATAGGGTAAAAAAACGCAGCTATAAGCTGGGCTATTGCTGCGTTTTTAAAAACGCAGCATTAGGTCCCGCAGGGGGCTATTGTCGCGCAGGATAGGCTGCGTTTGAAAACGCAGCTATGGAAAACGCAGCTATAACTTATAGCTGCGTTTTTAGGGTCTATAGCTGCGTTTTTCAAACGGAGGGTTGTGTCTGTAATGTAGATAACAAATACAAATCCAAATTAGTTCTTTCTTTCGTTTTTCTTTTCTTTTCTTTTGTTTTTTCATTTTAGTTCAATGATATACATGTACTAACTAATGCTGCTGGTTAGATTCTTTTTCTGCAACTTTAACCTAATTAAGAAAAATATATTTTATTGTACCAACTAGTCACTACTAAATTTGAACTTATTCATAAGGCATTATCTACATATAATATTTATATTTATAATAGATAGATTATATTAACCAATGCCGTTGGTTAGATTCTTTTTTCGGCAAGGTGAACCTAAATAAGAAAATTATATTTTATTATAATCAATAGTCACTACTAAATTTGAACTCATTCAATGTATTGTCTACACATAATAGATGGTGGTATACTAATGCTGTTGGTTAGTTTTCTTTTTTGGCCGTGGTGAATCGAGATAAGAAAAATATATTTTATTGTAATCATTAGTAAGGGCGGATTAGAATTTTATGAATGGGATCAAAATAAAATATAAAATTGAACCAATTCAATAGAGTCATGGAAGAAATATGAAGAATTTAAAGTCTAACCATTTTTCTTTTATGATTTTTAGGTAAATTTAAGGGTACAAGTCTAATATTTGAGAAGTTTGGGATCAATTATATATCTTTTGAAAAATTTTTGAAAAAAATATTTTAGAGTCGTTTTCTAATGTTTGAGAAGTGATCTCCCCCCAACCCCCTGCCCCAACTTCTCTAAGAGGTTCTGCCCTTACTCACAAGTCACTACTAAATTTGAACTCATTCATAAGGTATTGTCTACGTCCAATAATTATAATATCTACTCTAAGATTCTGCCATTGTGAGGGAATAGTGACAAGCTTTGGTTCTGCCCTTACTCACAAGTCACTACTAAATTTGAACCCATTCATAAGGTATTGTCTACGTCCAATAATTATAATAGTAGATAAATGGTGATATATTAACTAATATTTATTGGTTAGTTTCTTTTTTTGGCATGGTCAACTAAAATAAATAGATACATAAATATATTTTATTGTACTCACTAGTCACTACTAAGTTTGAACTCATTCATAAGGTATTGTCTAGATATAATACTTATAAAATTATTATACATGGCTACTAGATAGATGGTCATGGTGATCTTAAAATAATTGATAATAATAGTTATCAAAATATTTGTATTAGTAATAAACAAAAAATAAGTATTTATTATATTGGTATTTTTCAAACAAAAACTAAAATTTGTAGCATCTTTTTCAACAATTTTCGCAACAAATATTACAAAGAAAAGTTTCATTTGAAAAGCTCAACCACAACAAATCTTAGAATTGCCAAGGGAGTTTGAACACTGTGATTTGAACAGTGTGATTATGGTGCACTTATCTGTTGTGAAGTCAATGCCTAGGGAGTTTGAACAGTGTGAAACATCACAGACATTAATTCAGGTGGGTTTTAGCAGTAAGCTGAGCCCCATGGCCATCAATATCTTAATAGCACCAACTCATGGGGAATCTTGAGTAATCAATCAGCATCAAACCCCCAAGGTTTGTATCAAAACGTAATCCCCATTCAAATTGAGATTGAACCATTGTCATATGCTACTCAGCCTAGATGTTATGGGGCTTCTTTACCATGATTTTGGCAAAATAGATCAAGTGCTGTTAATATGTGAATCATATCTTGAAGAGATCCATAAGAGCATATTTTTGTGCTTTCATCACATGACAATTTTTTCCCACAGTAATTGTACGAATTAGAGAAAGAATGGATGAGAAGCTTTGAACTCCCAAAACCATCTAAAAAAGAGTCACAGACACCCACACTTCATCATTCATTCTCTCTTCTTCTTTTTTTTTTTAGTCTGTTTGGAATATATCAGTTGGATTTTAATTAAATTTTTTGGCCAATCACTTAGCGATATTTATAATCTTTTGAAGCAAAAAAAAAAAAAAAAAAAAAACAACAGCAACAACAGCAACAAAAAAGAAACAAAACAAAACCAAAACCAAAACCAAAAAAAATAATTGTATTGTGCACCATATGTCTTGCCAACGCATAAATACCAAGTATTCAAACTAAAGTATTGTCTAGCATGTTTCTCTGAAAATAAAAATAAAAAGTATTGTCTAGTGTATATTATCCCAAATTTCCAACTAATTATTTTGTTCCAAACATTCTATTTCAAGTTTTGTAATAGCCTATATTTTTCCATTGGGTGCATTCCTTGAGAATGAAATAGAATGCTTATCATTTAACCTTCCACCTCAACACAACTTGTAATAATTTGTTTAATTATTATTAGTATTAGTATTCTTTTCTATTCCGCAAAAAGCAATAGTGTTTGAAAAAAGTTTGGCTCCAAACATTTTAGAGTTATCTTGCTTCAATCTTACTATATGTCATATGAAGAAATTATTTATAGGCAAAAAATAAATCATGTGACTTATTTAAATGATACATATTATTACATAATGAGTAGGAAAAAACAGCTCAAAATAAGTTTTGAGCCAAATTTTGTCCATAGTGATCTTTTACAAAAATGTACAGTATTAATTTATTATCATGTGTTTAAGGGGTACATTTATTTATTTATTAATATTAAATTTTTTTCTAAGTGATGCACTAATTATTCATATAAAAGAGAATTTGATTTTTTTTTTTTTTCTCTCAATAAGTTGGGAGGGAGGATTTAAGATTTTTGGTTTTTCTAGGCAATGCTACTAACACATAAAAGTCTAGGCAACTTATATGATTATTTTCCTAAAATTTACAATAAAAACAGCTGATTTGGAATATGGCATTTTCGCCCCAAGTTCAATTGCTTTAGCAATAATTAAAACACAAACTAGCAAATCACCATATATATATATATATATAATTATGCAGTTATATTAATTAAAATAATTAAGTATTTTTGAGTTCGTTCAAAAAAATGTGTTCATATACTTAACTATATTAATTATAATATTCATGTTTTGCTGTATTTTTAATAACATGTAATGTAATCAATTCTCAATAATTTTACCCAATAAGTGTTATACATCAACTATAAATACAATATTTTACAAAATATTTTTGTAATGAACTTATAAATTATAATATATCGCTAGTTTCAATAAATCACTCTGCTCCATTTAATAGAGGCTGCATGTGAATCTGATGCCCATGTGACAACTGACAAGGTCCCATTTTCTCGCTTCAACTGTTGCACCGACGTACATATTATTTTTTTGATAAAAACACACACGCCCACGCGCGCGTATATATATATATATATATATATATATATATACACACACAGAGAAAAGAGGATGAGATAAGAAAATACATGACCTATATATTATTACTACTACTATTTGGCTAAATATTAAATATTAGTGTACATCAATTATTATTACTAGTGTGGGTTGCATGTGCAAGGCACATGCTGCCCTTTTAATGAGAAAATTTATATATATATATATATATATATTTTTTTTTTTTGGTTGAAGAACTACGAATTCAGGTACTTAACTTTAAAATAGCTATTTGAATAACTATTTACTGTGATAATGAATAAATACTTACCAAAAAATGCTATAAATAATGATAATGAATGTCATCATCTTTCTACAATATTTAAATTTTTGCAATGAATGATGACATATGCTACAATTTTTTTGAAAATTTTCATCAAATTAAATACTTGCAACCGTCTACAATGAAAATTTTGTTATTCATACTTCATTCTTTATCATTTTGTTTTATGGGTCTATATACAATATTTAGCTTACTTATTTTTAATGAACACTCTTTTATGTAGAAAAAGAAATTAAAAAAATAACAAAAGGCATTGTAAGAGCACAAATTGAGCTGGACCAGAGTTAGACTTTCTGACCCGACTAATAAGCCCTAAACAATAAATTTATAGAGAGTGGGCTCCTGATCTAGGTTGTTTACACGGTAGACAACACAAAAGTCGGATTAAATCACCTATCTCATGTACTAATCTCATACAAGGATGTAATGTTGAGTTGTGTATATTAATACAGAGGACAATTCTCAGGCCTTTCTTTTACCAGTTCTTTCTCGCCCCCCCTTTTCTTTCTTCTTCCCTTTCCTTTTATAGGCCTCTCTCTGTTTCTTCTTTCTTTCACGTGTAGTCCAGGTGTTTCCTTTTTGGATACTTGTCCCATCATTCCCTCTTACTCCCATCCCTGGTGGTGATGGTAGGGTTCAACTCTAATGCTCAGGAGTCACTTCGCCATTAATGCGGCCAGAGAGGTAGGTAAAATGCCTTCAATGCAGTGGTAGCAGCTTTTTATTGGATATTTGTCTATCAAATTCCCTTAACTATTGTCCTTGTTCTTTCAGTTATTGCATCCACGGTCCCTAGCACGGGAGTCTTTGAACCTCCAGGTCACTAATATTGTCCTCGGCGGCAATCTGCCGAGGACAATATCATCCTCGGACGTCATGTCTAGTGATGCTACGCTCATGCGTGGCAACTTCCTTTGTCACGCGGCCTCGCAGGATGGAATTATTATGTCTTCGGATCACTCCGCGCTGCTGAATTGGACTTTCTTCTTTATGGGGGCTTTTGGGCTGGCCCAATACGTGATTTGGGCCCACGGGCACTACAATAGCCCATCGAAATCCTTATTTCTACTCTGTAAAGAGGAATGAGGGTTTCGATGTGCGCACACGTAAGGCAATTCGCTTCTGACGCTTCGATCTGCAGGACGCGCTTCAATTAAATGTTGGCGGCTTTATGTTCCCTGTTTCTAACCGCACGATGTTCATCTAACGGGTAGGCGTATTTTGAGGAGACAGGCGGGAGACTTCCCGCTTAACGTCTTTCCACAAAATAAAAACTGCCTTTTCAAGGGTTCCTTGTTCATTCCAGAGTCTGTACATCGAATCTAGCCCTTCCTGTCATCTACACGCGTCTCTAGTCCTTTCAATTCTAAGCCGAGGTGACCTAGTTACATAAAAGTAAGTACTCCAACTTTCTGCTTTCGTTATTACTGCTCGTTCCTTCTAGTTATTCTTGTATTTTCTGTCCTCGGCAATCCAAACTCCCCACCTCCACATAGTATTCTTTCTGTAGTTTTAGGAAATGAGTAGATTTGCATCCTTAATGGATACTCCTGAGAAAATAGAGGACTTTAAGGTTAAATACGGAATCCCCCAAGGAGTATCCGTCAAGTATTGTGAGCAAGGAGGATGGCTCACCGATAGGGACACCGGCGAGGTGGTGATCCCTATAATAGCATTCTTAGAGGGGGGAATGAGGGTCCCTATGATGTCCATCACTAGGGATTACCTTAGGGCCACTAAGCTATCTCCCACTCAGTGTGCCCCGAATATGTTTAGAATTTTAGGAGCTATCGATGTCCTAAATGAAAGACTGGGGCTAGGGCTCACCCACCACGAGGTGAATTGGGTGTACAATCTCCACCACTTGAAGGGGCACACATATTACCTAAAATCTAGGCATCCCGAAGTTAGGTTGATCCAGTGCCTTCCCCACTCTAACAAGGGTCTAGACAAGGACTTTCTCATCTTGTCCGGGGATTGGCATGACGGCCTTCCCTGTCCGACGAGGGAGGGGGAACCTGGTAAGTATCTGAGTAGCACCAGCCTTTCTTAAAGACGAAAAAATTTTATTTTTATTTTTATTTTTATATTTTTTATTATTTTTTATTATTATTATTTTTTTTGTTGTTGTTGGTTGCGTTTTTCTCTGACTTGCCCTTGTTAAATTGTTTTTTGAAATGTATGCAGATCGTCGCGCGTTTACCCGTCGTGCTAATCTCGTCAACTTTGAACGTCTGAACAAGATCCTAAAGGCCGAGGTGTTCGTGCATTCGGACGGTCAGCTCTGCGCCGCACACCTCATCCTCGGATACACACCCATTTCCACTGCCTTCCAAGATCCTAAGTGTGTCATTAAAGAGAAGGATCCGCGGCTTCCGAGGATCAGTGTAGCAGTTGAAGGCTTTTTGCTACCTGCTGGCACTCCCGTTCCTCGGGGCGTTTTGATAACCGAGCCAGTGAGGGTCGTTCCAGGAGCCACTCACTTGGCCACGTCCTCGGCTTGACCAAGGTTGGGTGAAAGTTCCTCATCTCAGCCAGTCGCAAAGGAAGAAGAAGAAGAAGAGGAAGAAGAAAAAGAGGTAGTTGTTGAGCTTTCGGATTCCGAAGAGGAATTCGAACCGTTCCAGCGACTTCCATCGCCAAGGAACCTACCCCTTGCCGTCGGCTCGCCGTCCATCACCTCGTCAGACGACGACGACCAGCCGTTGATAAGAATGGGCATTCAACGCAGACCTAAGCCCAGTCTTAAGGACGTGCTAGAGGGGCAAGTTGGAGTACAGGAACTTCCTAAGGTGCCCCCCGTAAAACCTAAGGACAAGGGCACTGAGAAGGTCCCTTCAACAAAGGTTACCCTTCCTCCTCTTTCTCAAGTTCAACACCCCGATCCTGCCGACCATAAGAGAAAAAGGGATCAGCCTAAGGGGAAAGAAATACTTGAAGGGAGCAAAGACCTCCCCACCAAAGAGACTGATCCGGAGAGGGGAGGCAAGCATGCTCGACATGCCCACACGAGGTCGGAGAGGCGAATTGACCCTCCAGTACCAGTCCATGCGCCCATTTGGGCTCCCCAAATGCAGGTAGACGATCAGGCCGTCATGGCTGACGCGTCTATTAGGGGATCTGATGAGGGCACAGCCGCATGCATCGCTGATGCATTAGAGCAGGCACTTCTATTGCCCGAGGACATGGGTGAGCTACGAAGGATGAGGGATCACAATGTCTTCATGATCCTCAAGAAAGAGTTAGCTATGGTAAGAATTTTGATTGTTTCTTTGTATCCATTCTTCTCTTTTTTATTGCACTTATTCTTATTATTTCTTTGTTCGGCATTAACTGTTTTCGTATGTTGTATACTAACAATGTTTGCACGCAGGCCGTCCAATCTGCACATAGGACAGAGGAGATTGCCGCTAGCTCATATAAAGCATTAAGGGATGAGGAGGTGAGGCTGGATCAAACCAGGAGAATTATGGAGATTAAGGAGAAGAAATTGCAGGAGGTAGTCACTAGCCTGGGTAAAGTGGAGAGCGAGAGAATGGGTTTGGAGTCCCAACTGAAGACCACTACCAGGCAGACCGAGGATCAAAGGTTGCAACTTAAGCGTGCCAACGAAGACCTCGCCTCGGTTAAGAAGCAAGTGGAGGATCTCAAAAAAGACCTCACAAAGTCCGAGGAAGCCAGGCTGGAGGCTCTTAAGGCCAAGGAAGAGGCACTCGTCAAGGTTCAGGAAGCCGAGGCTATGGTTAACGAGGCAGAGCAGAGCGGCTATGAAGTGGGGGTGGCAGAAACCACTGACACCTTCAAAGCTCAAGTGCTAGAGGTCTGTAGGGATTACTGCCTCCAAGTGTGGAGGAAGGCTTTTTCCCAGGCTGGGGTAGATGCTTCCTCTCCCTTGTGGAAGGTAGAGAATGCCTATGTCCCTCCGGCAATTCGAGTAGCCGCTCCTGGTCAAGCCAAGGATGATACTGCTTCTTCCATAGCCAAGGTGCAGTTGGAAGCAGGTGCTGCAAAGGATACTGTAGCCGAGGTTCAACCTGATAATCCTCAACTTCCAACCGCCCCAAAGGAGCTGCCCCCCAACCCGAAGGTTAGCAGTACAATGGAGTTAGTCCTGGCAACTTTGCCTATAAAGCCCAAGGAGATGGTTGGGGGGTCCTCGGCCTCGGTGGTGCCTCCTGCTGATCCGAAAAACCAGCTCTAGTCCAAGCCATAATCCCTTATGTCTTAGTTGTTTCTTTTTCTTTTTTTGTGTTGCTTTCGGCTTTGTACTTTTATTTCTTAGTTTCAGTTTTTACTTTCCTTCCTTTGTAACTTAACAATTTGGTTATAAATGTACTGACAAATCTTTCAGTTAATGAAAAGAATTTTCAACTTAAACTGTTTTTTTGTGTTATGTTTGATATTGGTATCTTATTCCATTGTTACACGTGTAATATGGCAAGATAACAGTTTGGATTCATGGCATATAGTTATAACTTCCTACCACTGGTTAAGTAAGGACAAGGAAATTCGTGCCATTCATATACTTGCAAATGCTTTAAGTGATGATTACAGATCCTTCTTTGATTTTGATAACGAGCAGGTCATTAAAAAGTAGTGTATAAATGTGGAATCCATTTATTTATGACTTGCTCAAGAACTATCTTCACGTTAGCATATTAAAACGATAGGTATCAACATTCCTAATATTTTCCACGCTTGGTCCATTAGTATTCGATAACAAGCAAAATCATATGAAATACAAACTTGAGGCACTTATTGCTAATACGTACCCATTTTTATAGAACGCGTAGGTGCTTTGACAAGAACTTATGTAATCCCACCTCTGTCCCTGCACTTGCTTTTGGAGGTTCCGGAGTAACTTCCATTTCATTTTTAGATTAAGGTAGAGGATCCGAGGATCCGGCGTAACCTTATTTTACTTTTAACTTAAGGTAGAGGATCCGAGGACCCGGCATAACCCCGTTTTCACTTTTAAATTAAGGTAGAGGACCTGAAAATCCGGCTTAACCTTAGTTTTATTTAGGAATAAGGTAGAGGGTCTGAGGACCCGGCTTAACCTTATCTTTGTTTTCAACGGAAGGTAGAGGATCCGAGGACCCGGCGTAACCTTGTTTTTGTTTTCAAAGCAAGGTAGAGGATCCGAGGACCCGGCGTAATCTTGTTTTCATTTTGAAAGTAAGGTAGAGGATCCGAGGACCCGGCGTAACCCCGTTTTCACTTTTAAATTAAGGTAGAGGACCTGAAGATCCGGCTTAACCTTATTTTCATTTAGGAATAAGGTAGAGGATCCGAAGATCCGGCTTAACCTTATCTTTGTTTTCAACGTGAGATAGAGGATCCGAGGACCCGGCGTAATCTTAATTTCATTGTAATAGTGCGTACAAAACAACAGCGACAAGATAAAAATGACAAAAGTGCATTTTATTAATAATAATACCGTCGCAAATTACTTACATTCCAGGGGTGAGGCACAACCTTTTCATCTAAGTCTGCAAGGTAATAGGCTCCTATTCCAGCTATTGCCGTAATGCGGTACGGTCCTTCCCAATTAGGTCCGAGCTTTCCCCATGCTGGATTTTTGGTATTACCCACTACTTTCCTCAACACTAAGTCCCCAAGCGCAAGCGGTCTCGAATTTACATTCGAATCATATCCCTGCTTCAATTTTTGTTGATATTGAGCCAAATGGATCATGGCAACTTCTCTCTTTTCCTCCACTAGATCTAGGCTTCTTTCTAATAGCATATCATTACTTTCCGGAGCGAAGGAACTGGTTTTTGTTTTTGGAAAACCGGTCTCCAATGGGATAATAGCTTCGGCGCCATAAGTCATTGCGAAGGGGGTCTCTCCCGTTGACCGGCGAGGTGTGGTCCGATATGTTCATAAAACATGAGGCAATTCCTCTACCCATATTCCCTTGGCATCATCCAACCTTTTCTTAAGACCATTAATTATAACTTTGTTGACCGCCTCGGCCTGCCCATTTCCTTATGGATAAGATGGTGTGGAGTACCTGTTGGTTATGCCGAGATCACAGCAATATCTCCTGAATGCTTTACTATCAAATTGTAGACCATTATCCGAAATAAGGGTACATGGAACTCCAAATTGAGTGACAATGTTCTTCCATACAAATTTCTTCACATCGACATCTCTGATATTGGCTAGGGGCTCGGCTTCAACCTATTTAGTAAAATAGTCAGTGCCGACAACCAACCACCTTCTATTTCCAGGTGCCTTCGGGAAGGGGCCCATGATGTCCAGTCCCCACTGTGCAAAGGGCCAGGGGCTCGTCAAAGGATTGAGTACACCCCCAGGCTGATGAATGTTCGGTGCAAACCTTTGACACTGATCACACTTCTGCACATAGTTTTGAGCTTCCCGTTGCATATTGGGCCACCAATATCCTTGTGTTAGGGCCCTGTGAGCTAAGGACCTTCCCCCTGTGTGACTTCCACAAATTCCCTCATGTAGTTCTTCCAGAAGCAGCTCTGTCGCCTCTGGATGCATGCATAACAGGTATGGGCCAGAGAAGGACCGTTTATAGAGTTTATGGTCCTCGGTTAGCCAAAATCGAGAGGCTTTCCTACGTATTTTGTCCGCTTCGACCTTTTCCTCGAGCAGAACATCATTCTTGAGGAAGGATACGATGGGGTCCATCCAGCTGGGCCCCACCCTAATATGATGGACATGGATAACATTTCCGATCGTTCTCGAGGGTTTGGGCAAGTCCTCAACTAGTATAATCCGAGGTAGTCCTTGCGACGACGACATGGCAAGAGTTGCTAGGGAGTCAGCATGTGCATTGCCACTTCTCGGGACATGAGATAAAGTAAAGGAATCAAATTTGCTTTGTACCATCTTGACCTGACTCAAGTATTCCTGCATCCTCGGATCTCTGGCCTCTACCTTTCCCTCCATTTGGCCTACAACAAGTTGTGAGTCTGAGAGCACTTGCACGGTTTTTCCTCCCAATTTATGGACTATCTCCATCTCTTTTAGCAAAGCCTCATACTCGGCTTCATTGTTAGTAGCCGAGAATCCTAGTCTTAAGGATTTTTCCAGTGTGAGGCCTTCTGGGGTCATAATTACCAAGCCCACCCCGGATCCCCTTTGATTGGCAGCACCATCGACGTAAACAGTCCACCCCACATGATCTTTACATGCAATCATACCAACTGATTTTTCATCCATGTCAGTCTCCATGACATTATCTTCCATTATGGGCTCAGCAAATTCTGCAACCAGATCAGCTAATACTTGACCCTTTATTGATGTGCGTGGCATATACTTGATATCAAAGGAGCCCAAGATGGTTCCCCATTTTGCAACCCTGCTTGTATAATCCGCACTTCGGAGTACAGCTTTGAGGGGAAGTTGAGTCAGAATAACCACTATATGAGACTGAAAATAGTGGGGGAGCTTGTGTGTACCATGTACTACGGCTAGAATTGCCTTCTCCAATGGCGGGTAACGTACCTCGGCCTCATGCAAGGATTTACTCACATAGTAAACCGGCTTCTGTACATCCCCATCGACCCTTATCAGCACCAAACTAACAGCATGGACCGTGACCGCAATATATGCGAATAGGACTTCGTCAGCTTCGGGCCAAGACATAATAGGAGGATGTGAAAGATACTCTTTCAGTTGTTGAAAAGCAACAGCACACTCTTCTGTCCATTCAAACCCTTTCCATTTGTTTAACAATTGGAAAAATGGCCTGCACCGATCAGCTAATCTTGAGATGAACCGGTTGAGGGCAGCAGTCATCCCAGTCAACCTCTGCACCTCCTTTGGATTCCGAGGTGGTTGTAAGTTATTGATGGCCTTGACTTGAGCGGGGTTGACCTCAATTCCTCTATGCGTGACCATATAACCCAAAAACTTACCAGATCCCACTCCGAAGGAGCATTTGGACGCGTTGAGGCGTAACTTATGTTTTCTCAGCGTTTGGAAGGTGTCATCCAGATCTGGTATGTGAGCCGAGATAGCCTTACTTTTAACCACCATGTCATCTACATATACCTCAATCGTCTTTCCCAATTGCGGTTCAAACATCCGTGTCATCATTCTTTGATAGGTAGCCCCGGCATTCTTCAAGCCGAAGGGCATCACCTTATAGTGATAGTTCCCTGTGGGTGTGATAAAAGCTGTCTTCTCCTGGTCTTCTGGGGCCAAGGGTATTTGATGGTATCCTTGAAAAGCGTCTAAAAAACTCATCCGAGGATGACCCACAATAGCATCCACCAACTGATCTATGCGGGGCATTAGAAATGAGTCTTTGGGACAAGCCTTATTCAAGTCTGTAAAATCTACGCATACTCTCCACTTTCCATTCTTCTTCTTCACTACCACAGTGTGGGCCAACCACTCCGGGTAAAACACCTCCTTAATTGCTCCTGCCTTCTTAAGTTTCTGGACCTCCTCCTTAACAGCGTCGGAGTGCTCTTTGGACGAGCGCCGAGGTGGTTGCCTTCATGGTATCGTGGTCGGACTAACGTTGAGATGATGACAAATAAATCCCAGATCAACCCCTGGAGCTTCGTAAGCGTCCCATGCGAACACATCGATGTTTTGTTTCAAAAACGCAACTAGATCTTCCTTCTCTTGCAGGGGCAACTGACTTCCTACCTGGAAGAATTTCTCTGTATCATCTGCAATAACCACCCTCTCCAAATCCTCACATCCAGACTCTTCAACCTCAGCCCCCTCTGATTTGGCCGAGGACATTAGTTGCTATAAACTCCTCTCGGCCAAAATCTGGGTTTCCTGCTTTGTCTGACGTATAATCGCTGTTGTTATGCATTGCCTCGCCATGGACTGACTACCAACTATCTCCTCAACTCCATCCTCATACGGGAACTTCACCTTCACATGCAGAGTTGATGATACTACCCCCAAGGCGTGCAACCACGGCCTCGCCACTATGGCTGTATAAGGGGAGTAAGCGTCCACCACAATAAAATCCACATCTACCACTACTGGTCCTGACTGTACAGGTAGTCGAATCAACCCCTTCGGAATGACAGTCTTTCCTTCAAAGCTTATCAACGGGGAGTTGTAGGCTGTGAGATCTTCAGGTTTCAAATTAAGCCTCTTAAACAAATCCGGGTACATAATATCAGCCCCACTCCCTTGGTCAACCATCACTCTCTTTACGTCATACCCTCCTATCCTTAGCGTGATGACTAACGCATCGTCATGCGGCTGAATAGTGCCAAACTTATCTTCCTCGGAAAATCCCAAAACGGGCGGAGGATTCTTCTTAATTCTCTTTGGCTCTGAGCTGAGGTCCTCGGCGGAGGGGCGCAACACAGACATTACCCTGGTGGGGCAAGACCCGGTCCGACCTGGCGCGGCAAAGATGACATTGATCGTACCTAGTGGGGGTCTCATAGTGTTGCTGCTTTGATTCACAGAACCAGATTGTGTTCCTTGTTCGTTAGGCCGATCTATGAATTGCCTTAATTTTCCTTCTTTCACCAATTGATCCAGGTAGATCCACAAGTTCCTGCAGCTTTCCGTGGTATGACCCTTATCTTGATGGTAATTGCAATAGAGGTTCTGATTACGTTTCGTGGGGTCACCTATCATTCTATTGGGCCACTTGAAGTACGGTTCTCGGTAAATCTTTTCCAACACTTGCTGCACTGGCTTACGAAATACAGCGTTCACTGTCTGGGGTGGGGCTGACCTAGTCTGGCTAGTGAAATCCTTCCGCGGCCATTTACTATTGTATCTCTCTGCCTTGAAATCCCTACTCTCCTAAGGGACAATCTTCATTTTCCCCTTGCTTTGCAGTTGGTCCTCCTCAACCCTCTTATATTCATCGATACGATCCATAAGTCGACGAACCGTTTTTACTGTCTTCTTGGTCAAGGATTTCCTTAGATCGTGTTCAACTGGAAGGCCGACCTTAAAGGTGTTAACAGCCACCTCATCAAAATCACCATCAATCTCGTTAAATGCCTCCCAGTATCTATCCGAGTAAGTTTTCAACGTCTCGCCCTCTCTCATGGCCATGGATAGTAACGAGTCTAAAGGTCGAGGTACTCTGCTGCACGTAACAAAACGGGACCCAAATGCCATTGTAAGTTCCATGTAGGAATCAATGGAGTCCGCTTTTAAGCCGTTGAACCATCTCATCGCAACGGGTCCTAAACTTGAGGGGAAGACTTTACACATCAAGGTTTCATTCTGTGAATAGACCGCCATGCGTTGATTAAAATGGCTCACGTGCTCCACTGGGTTTGTTTTGCCATTATAGATGGTGAAGTTTGGCTGCGTGAACCGACCGGGGAGTTTTCCCCTCTCAATACAACGTGTGAAAGGTGATTTGGAGAGTTGGAGCAGTGCTTTCCCCATGGCGTTGCTGCTCGAGCCCCTGGGAAGGGATTTTTTGCTCGCCATATCATGGAGACTTCCTTCTTGGTAAGAGAAAGTTTCGCTAGGAGGAGTTCCCGACCTCGACTTATAGCCACTGCTCTGGGAGTCATCTGATGAAGGGTTAGATATGGAAGGCGTCCATTTACGCTTGGCCCGACGTAACTTCCTTTTCATCTGATCAATCTCCCTCTGCATGGCCCTAGTATTTGCCTCACTAGAGCCCCTACTTCTGCCCTGCGGATGATTACCGGCAGTTTGCCCCGAGTGCACACTGCCTTCTCGATCTCCCGTATGCTCTAACTGTTGGAATGGATCCTCGTGCTGAGATCCGAGAGATTCAGCATGGTCTGGATTCAAACCCGCCATCACGTTATCTGCGCCAAAACTCAAGAATCCCCACAGACGGCGCCAATTGTAAGAGCACAAATCGAGCTGGACCAGAGTTAGACTTTCTGACCCGACTAATAAGCCCTAAACAATAAATTTATAGAGAGTGGGCTCCTGATCTAGGTTGTTTACACGGTAGACAACACAAAAGTCGGATTAAATCACCTATCTCATGTACTAATCTCATACAAGGATGTAATGTTGAGTTATGTATATTAATACAGAGGACAATTCTCGGGCCTTTCTTTTACCAGTTCTTTCTCACCCCCCCTTTTCTTTCTTCTTCCCTTTCCTTTTATAAGCCTCTCTCTGTTTCTTCTTTCTTCCACATGTAGTCTAGGTGTTTCCTTTTTGGATACTTGTCCCATCATTCCCTCTTACTCCCATCCCTGGTGGTGATGGTAGGGTTCAACTCTAATGCTCAGGAGTCACTTCGCCATTAATGCGGCCAGAGAGGTAGGTAAAATACCTTCAATGCAGTGGTAGCAGCTTTTTATTGGATATTTGTCTATCAAATTCCCTTAACTATTGTCCTCGTTCTTTCAGTTATTGCATCCACGGTTCCTAGCACGGGAGTCTTTAAACCTCCAGGTCACTAATATTGTCCTCGGCGGCAATCTGCCGAGGACAATATCATCCTCGGACGTCATGTCTAGTGATACTACGCTCATGCGTGGCAACTTCCTTTGTCACGCGGCCTCGTAGGATGGAATTATTATGTCTTCGGATCACTCCGCGCTGCTGAATTGGACTTTCTTTTTTATGGGGGCCTTTGGGCCGGCCCAATACGTGATTTGGGCCCACGGGCACTACAGGCATCTATCATCAAAGTTTCTATTAGATAAAATTATAAGTCTAGAATATAACCTAATAAATTAGTGTTCCCTAGGTAACAAATAAAACACCATATATCATCATTCTAATTTTCTAAACATGACTACCAATCTACCACATAATATACAAAATAAGAAATTTTTTGGGACATTAAAATTTAGTAAGAGTATTTTAGATATTGCATAATGAAATATTTTAGGAATTATAAAATTTCGTTAGGGTTTAACTAAGAGAGTAACATAGGAGTATATGCTTATCTACAAAATATAAAGAGGGAATTATTCAACTTTTGTTTAGGGGGGAATGAAACTACCCCAAACATAAAGGAAGCAAGTGCTACTTTGTCAATTTGTTTGTGTGTGTAAAACAATGTGTTAAAAAAAAAAAACTTGAAACAATGTGTTAAAAAAAATCAACCTAAAAAAACTATGCATAAAACAATGAATTTTGGTTCAACAAATTCACTAAACCAAAAAAGAAGTCTAAAAACACAACAAAATGTCACAATATTTTTACAATACATTTATTTCTAGCTATGGTGGGTTCTGGTCTGATATTTTATTATTTTATTTTAGAGTAATATTATGTCCATAACATTTTCATAATAAATCTTAGGTGGTAAATTGTTAATGGTTTTAAATTGGGCTAACCACTTTTAACTGAGCATTTCAAAAAAAAAACAAAAAAAAAACAAAAACAAAAAACAAATAAAAAGCCAATCGAAAAAAATTGTGCCTAAAACAATGAATTTTGATTCACCAAATTTGACTAAACAAAGAAAGAAGCCTAGAAACATAACAAAATGTCACACACAAAAAATCCTATGAACACAACAAAATGTTACAATATTTTCGCAATATTTTTTATTTCCAGCTGTGGTAGGTCTCAGTTTGATATTTTATTATTTTATTTTTATGTCTACAGCATTTTTACAACAAATATTAGATGAAAAATTATTACTGGTTTTAAAATTATGCATTAAAAAAAACAAACAAAAATACAACATAAGAAAATTGTGTGTAAAATCATGAATTTTGACTCAACCAATTTGACTATACTAAAAATGAAGTCTAAGGATACAACAAAATATCACAACATTTTTATGTTTAGGATCTGAATAGATATTTTTTTTACCTAATTTAAGAGAAATGTTGCATCCATAGCATTTTTAGAACGATTTCTAAATAACAAGTTCTTATTGGTTTTAAACAAAACCCACTGCTGATATCACTTTTTTATTTATAAAAAATCCCTTGCCACGTTATTATTTTCTGAGTTAAATTATAATGAAAGCTTAAGATCCTTAAAATATTTATTGTGTAATGTTTAAAACACCTCCACTAAATTTTAACATCCCAAAACGAATTTTCACGTATTTTAAGTTTTAAATAGTAGTAATTCTCAGTCTCTTATTTTATTATTTTATTTTGACTTTTAAAAATTGACACCTCAATAATTGTGAAAATATTGTAAGAATGTGTTGTGTCAGTATAACTGTGTATGCACATATAAATATTTAAAAGAAAAGAAAAAAAGAGCACAAACAAAACCAGGTGTACTGTGAAAAAAGAAAAAGAAAAAGGCCAATGAATAGTGTAGATTGTCAAATAATTGTGAAAATATTTAAGAATTTGTTAAGTCGGTGTAATTGTATATGCACATTTAAATAATAAATATTTAAAATAAATAAAAGAAAAGAGAAAAAAGCAAAAACAAAACCGACTAAGAAAAAAATAAACAAAGAAAGGCCGATGAATAGTGCAGGTTGAACAAACCAAACGCATTTTAGCAAATCACTATATGTGCATTCATGCTTTTTATAGATACCAAATGATGTCCCGCACAATGCGCGGATAATTTATAATTTTATTTTGAAATAATTTCTAATTAATTTTTATGATCCATAAAAAAAATAATAATAATCTTGTGGTATAATATTTACATAATTAGCATCAATTATATTATATATTAAAAAATCATTGCGTGAGTGAATTCACAATAATTTAAATATTTTGGTTAAGTTACCTACACAATTATTATTTTTACATCCTTTGAAAGAGAGCGAGCATATAATTGGTTTGGTTTGTGAGTATTAACCTAACTCCAATCTAGTAATGAATGCTTTGAGAAATAGATATCAAAACTATATATTTCATCAACATGGGGCAAAAATTCCCTTAAATTGCCAAATCATTATGAAGTGCATTCCTCCAAGTAATTCTTAATCTTTTTTGCTAATTAGCACAAAGATGCACCAAATTATGCCCAACACATAATTTCTCAATTATTGTATCACCATGGAATAGAGTCGAGAAGGAAGATAATTTTCTTTTAACCACAACCATCTTTATAAAGAAATTGAAAGGGGTGATATCTCACCATTGTTCAACTTATTAAAAGAAGTGTAAGGATTCATTTATAATGAGTTTTCAGCACCCGCTTGAAGCTTCTAATATACATTATCTATGGCCAAATGCACTAAGAAATACATCCTTTGGCACCAAGAAATACATCCTTTGGCACCAAGACGAAGTCTTCTACTTGGAACTCTCATTATGTATTTCTCAAGAATTTACTGAATACATACCAAGACCTAATACCCTGAAAATGTCCTACACAAAAGGGACATTTTTGCCACCATGAATTTTCAATCCAAGTGTTGCAAATATGTCATTAGTTATTGAAAAATTGCTTTTGTAGTAATCAAACACCGTAGTTAAGGCCTAAAAGAAAATTTTAAAAAGGAAACTCTGTGAATTTCATCTATAGATCAACTTTATTAAAATCATGATCCAAGTTGAAGAACTAATAAATTCGAAAAGAATTTTATATAGTCAAGAGAAGTAGCGTTAGTGACAAAATTTGGTAGTAATTTTTTCAAACATATTCAAAGAATGTCATATGCTAAGTTGCAATTTCTAATTTGAACTGATTCAAAGCCTAGAACTAAAATATATATTTTTTTTTTTAATTATAGAATCAATAGTTGCACTAATTTTTTAGGCTGCTTGACTAAACTTAAGAGGATAAAAAACACGAACATAGTAACATTCAGTGGATAGGCATGCCAACCCTCCCATCTTGAGCAACAGTTAATGCACAACTGAGATAGGTGCAACTACAAACGATACAATTATTGGAAATTTGTTAAGTTTTTGGGGACCATGATCCAACCAATTTTTTTTTTTTTAAGTTCAAAGATTGGAAGGATAAGAACTAATATTAACAATTTTCAAATTTATAGAATCTTTATAGAGCGTAAGTATTAACAGCCAAATTGATAATATGCATCTGGCAAGCCGTAATATGTTGGATATTTTTATAAAAAATATCATATTTATTTTAATACTCATTTATGTGAATTGAGGAAATCAATTATCCCTTAATGTTAGATATGTTAATTGCTAAATTTTGAAAATTCAAATATAATTCAAAATTTGAATAGCTATTGTCAATGGTTTTAATTAGGAAATCTCTGAAAATTAATTTGAATTTTAATACCATATATTACCAGCTTTTAGTATTTTCCTTTATAAACTTTTGCTTTAAAACATTTCTTTTAATATATTTAATAGTAATGTTATAGATAGAAAGTATCAGATATTGTACAACTATATATTTATATAATTTACCGTTGATGGGTTATAACATTATATATTGCTTTCTATTCTTGGTTGTAATTATAGTGGATAGTCAATATTTCAAAGGAAAGAATTATTTGATATCTAAATGACAGCCACGTTAGGGGCTGTTATTTTGTTTTTAATGGCATCTTGACACTAAAAGGCAAACTTGTTTTGTCTTTTAACTTACCTCATTGTACAAACTTTGGAAAAAAGGTTTTGACCGGTTTATATATAATATATATAAAAAGAAAGCTATTGAATCGGACATTGATTTCAATATTTTTATGACCATTCAAAGTTTAAAGATAGCAAACGTTTTTATTTTTTGGCTAAGGACAAGCAACATGTATGGCTATATATATATATATATATATATATATATATGAAAAGAAATAAAAGTTTCAGATACATATTTTTTATTTTTTGAATTACAAAGCTGCAAACTTTTCAAAAACAAATTTTTTAAACACTTACCATCTATTGCTTCTTACTACTCAAAAAAATATTCTATATTTTACAAAATTTTTTGGGAAAAGAAAGTACTATAGAGAGCTTATATCCTACGAGCAGTGTAGCCTCGCAAGGATAATCAGCAAAGGTGACTGGGCTGTTGCTGTTGTATCCTAAGGACAACGTACAAAAACTATTTGTCTAACTACATCAGATATAACGTAGCCAACACGATTTGTCTCAAGACAGTGACTTGGTTCACGCCTCATCTCTGCCACCTCTTTTGGTAAAATCAAATTGTGTAATTTTCAAGGAAAATCAAGTATTATCTCTCATTTATTTCCAACATAATATACCTAGAATAGATCCATCAAATATATATATATATATATGTATGTATGCATACACACACATACCTAAAACAGAAAATTAGTACAATTTCTAAGGCAACCATAAAACACATGAAAATTTTGAGTAGGAAAGACATGGAGTGGAGTATTTACATCATGAATAACAAAGTTAATTTTGGACTTTGCAAATGTTAAGCCTTGGATGGGAATGTTACTTGTATCTAGTATCTACACAAAAAATCTTGTAGCTTCTTCAACATCCAAAAAGAGTCGTGAACACATATACCTTTGCACATGTTGTATTGCACAAACTACCTTAAAAGTCTTAAATTTCTAGTTATGTCCCTACACTTATTTTACGTGACTAATGTTACTTAGACCCAAGATCACTGCCAATTACTTGGAGCCTTGGACAACTACCCGCACCAAAAGAAACTCAATTCAAGCCTTTACATTCTTCTTGATACTTTCAAGTATTTGTTCCTCAGTTTTTATATTTCATGAGCAGATTATGTTTTTGGCTTCAATCCTAAATCCATGGGATCCATTTCTATTTGCATAAATTTGGATATTGATGGATGTGGATTAACAAATTAACAGGATTTTTTTTTTTTAAGAATTTAACCACACCATGCAAAAAGAAAAATTATAAAATAAAAAACTCAAAAGTAGGCAATTTTTTTACCTTGACAGGTCGACTGTTTGGCTTGAGGTTGATCTTTTGGGTCAGTCCTCAATTCCTGGAATCATCATTCAGAATGTTAAAAGACCACATAGAAACTCAAAGTTCAAATTCCATTTAGTCTTGGCAAAAAAAAATTTTGAAAAAAATCTTTGAGGTGCTACTTGCTATGGAAACAAAAGGGACATTTTATTTTTAAGAGAAATAGAGTCAGAGAGATTTACGGACCTGGCAAAATCAATGCCAAGCATAGAGAACATCTCGGTCATGTATTTGAGGCCCTTTGAAGTCATTGCATTAAAATTGAGATTGAAACGGAAAAGTGAAAGGTCGAACTCAGAATAGGTAGAGGTAGAAAGTGATGAGTTGGTGTAATTAAGGAGAACGTTTGGGTTTTGTAAGGGGCACGAAGAGGAGATGGTTGTGTTATAACAGAGAACTTCAAAGCCACCATGTTAATTGTACCTGGCGTTAATTGTAGTTATTATTACTTATCAGAGTTTGGCTGGGATTGAAAATGGGCTTGGGCTTGCTATGAACTCTTATTTTGGACAAAACCTTTTGTTAATTTTAAATGCCAGCCCATGTTTTTACAAAACTACTCTATTAAAGCGCTATATGGCAGAACCTTATGCACTCTCGCATGAGGTCTCTGCTTATATATATATATATATATATATATTGATTATTGATAGTAAATAAATAAATTAGGGTAGGTTTTAATTAGTTTAACTGGTAAGACCTCATGTGAGAAAATATGAGGTTCTACCAAGTGAATCTCTTTGACAAATGATTTTTTTTCTTACATAAATTATTTACAAGAGTGTCACATCAGATATAAGAACTAATTAAAGTTTAAGAGATAAAATCTTTTTATTTTCTTAGATTTGCTGCATCAAGACATTCATCAAGTTCCACATTAGAGATAATGACTCTTTATTTTCTTGGGTTCATTGTTTCAAAACTTTTCTCTCTTTCACGAAACACAACTTTTTGTGTTTCTACTCACCATTTTCACCTCTTATACTTTTGCTATTTTATATATACACCTAATCCTATCCTTTCATCTTCATGCCATAGGTTAGGTGTTTTTTGATTTTTTTTTTTTTTAGCCCTTATAATTTATTGGTTTCTTTGTAATTTCTAATACTATTTAGTGTGTTATTGGAATGAGCCTTGATCATAAAAGTAAAAAATGATGATTATTTTGGAGTTTTCTTTGTCATGAATCAAGATTATCCCAGCTTTAGTTACAACCTCAACTTTAGTTGCAGCTATTCATGAATAGTGTTCGAATGGTGTACACACTACAGTCATATTGTTAATTCTCTCCTTCAAAGCTACAATTAAGTAGTTCTTTGCATAATTTTTATATTCTTTCTCATCTATCTTTTGCGTATATTACTTATCCACTGGTATTTATTTCATTACTTTTGTAAGTGCTGTAAATTATAATTGTTGCAATTTGTTAGGATTAGTTTCAAATTATTTAATTTATTGCTATGGCTTTAATATACGATTGTAAGTTAATTAGTGTGTTCTAGTTCTCTATATAAAGTCAAAACTCATGTGTAAAATTAATAATATAATGTTAGTTCTCTCAATTTTAGCTTATATTTTTCTTGAATTTTAGCTTTTTTGTTTTTGTTTTTTTGAAGGATATAAAAGCCCTATTAGAGGAAGTGTTGGTACATAAATAATTTTGTTTCATTTAGATTATGAAAAAAGTGTTTGAGATTGGGGTCTTAGGATTTGGTGGTGAGAATGAAGTCATTGAAAAAGGGTTTAGTTTTAAAAATAAAGTCTACCTATTATGTAGATTTTATTTTATTATTTCAAAAATTAAATTTATAATATGAAATAGACTCCTAAAAAATATATAAATTATTTTCAAATGAAATTACCAAAAGTATCCGCGCATTGTGCGAGACATTATCTAGTTAGTTTAACTGGTAAAATCTATAATAATTGAATAAGATGTCTGAAATTCAATCTTTGTCTAAACTAAAAACCGATTAATGTCTTGATCTAATAATAAAAAGTTATCATTAAGAGCGGACTGTAAACGTCATATGTTAAAATTCTCTAAAAAAATTATAATAATAAGTTATGATTTCAATGCAAAAAGAAAAAGTTACGATTCCAATTTTTTTTTAAAAATTGGGTCTATAGAGAGAGAGAGAGAGAGAGAGAGAGAGAGATAGTTGTGTACAATAGTTGGTGTGAAATATACGTTGCTGTTATCATTTTATTTATGAGAAAGATGCAGTCACATGTTATTCATTTTATTTTTCTTGGCGGAAAATTATATATAAAATCCTTTACTTTTGAGAGGGGTTTAAAACAATAAATTGACAATTTACTTGGCCTGTTTAAAAATGAAGCTAAAAACTCGGGTCTGTTTGCATTTTATCAAAACAAAATTCTTAGAATGTGACGTCATTGTCAGCAAGCTAGTGTGCAGTAGTTACTAGTTAGTACAAACCGAAGCAAACTAAATATTGCTTTTGCCTTTTGTACTCTCTCTCTCTCCAAAAAAATTATTGCTGTTGGACTTCTTTTAAGAAAATGAGTTGAATTCAGCTGCGTTTGTCAGTTTGTCCTTCTCCAAGAAATGGCGGCGGAGAGAGAAACCAGAAACAATCTAGTTTTTGCTGTAAATGGAGAGAGGTTTGAGCTCTCCACTGTTGACCCTTCAACTACTTTGCTTGAGTTCTTGCGTTCCAGAACTCGCTTCAAGAGTGTCAAGCTCAGCTGTGGTGAAGGTTCGTGTGCGCGTGTCAATGTGTGTAGCTATAATATTTTGTGTTATAGAGAATTCATGATTTAATTTCATTCAGGTATACATTCTCTTAGATGGGTAGTTGAGTTTTCTTTCTTCTTGTTATGCTGTGAACAATATTGCTTGTTATGGACTGTATCTGCTGTGATAACTTTACTCTTTGTCAACAAAAAAAAAAAATGCTCTTTGTTGTGTACTCTGTGTTTGATTTTGGCTAGAAAAATGCACTTTTGATGACATGGATTTTGTTGTATGTGTCTTTGTATAAGTATATAAGAACATTCTGGATTGTTAGATTCTGATTAATTTTCCTCTTAGGAAAATGAGTTGTTTAGGTGTTGATTAAACCTGTCGAGGGGAAACACAGTATGTGTGTGTGTGTGTAGAGATTAATACCCCCTCATTGCTTTAGCGTTGATTATGTGATTTGAGTATTGAACTAAGGTTAGTTGTTTTTCCTATCAAAAAAAAAAAGGTTAGTTTTTTTTTTTTTGGCTAAAATGCAATCCTCACCCTCTATCTTTCACCAAAATTTATTATAGTTCTTTTAACTTTGCTTTGTTCATTTCAATTCTTTAAATTTCAGATTTATTCAATTAAGGACTTCCCATAACCTTTTGTTGAATTTTTTGAAAAAAAAAAAAATCTGAAAAATATTTTTCAATCATTAATTGAATTTTTTAATTTAAAAAACTTGAAGAAAAATTAAAAAAATTGGAAAATTAACCACAACATAAAACAAAAGTTGATGAAAAGCCTTAATTTAATAAACGAAATGAACAAAAACAAAGTTTGAGGACTGAAATGAATTCTGTAGAAACTTGAAGGGTTGATATTTGCATTTTAGCCTTGTTTTTTTCTTTGCTGCAAAGTCAAGCACCTTAAACCTGTAATCCAAAATGGCGCTCTCATATTTTTAGTCAGTGAGCAAGAGTCTTTCTTTTATGCTGATGATTCTGAAATTTGAATTGTGGCAGCTTTTTAATCATCTTAATTTGACTGAAATTGGGTTTACCTAAGATGTGAATAATTTCTAATTATCATTGAAATGATTTCTTGAATTGGTCTATAATTTATGGTTGCAGGTGGTTGTGGTGCTTGTGTTGTTTTACTGTCAAAGTATGATCCTGTGCTTGATCAGGTTGAGGATTTTACAGCAAGTTCATGTCTTACTCTACTTTGCAGCGTAAATGGATATTCTATTACAACAACTGAAGGCCTTGGAAATAGCAAAGATGGGTTCCACCCAATTCATCAAAGGTTCGCTGGTTTCCACGCTTCTCAGTGTGGGTTTTGTACTCCTGGAATGTGTGTTTCACTCTTTGCAGCTCTGGTCAATGCTGAAAAGGCCAATCAATCAGAGCCCTCTCCTGGATTCTCCAAGCTGACAGTTTCTGAAGCTGAAAAGGCTATTTCAGGAAACCTTTGTCGCTGTACTGGATATAGATCAATAGCCGATGCCTGCAAGAGTTTTGCAGCTGATGTTGATGTGGAGGATTTGGGGCTCAACTCTTTTTGGAGAAAGGGAGAGAGTAAGGAAGTAAAGATGAGTAGATTACCTTTCTATAACCGTAACAAAGAGATTTGTACATTTCCTGAGTTCCTGAAGAAGGAAATCAGGTCTTCCATGCTTTTGGATTCTAAAAGATTTTATTGGTACAATCCTGTTAGTGTCAAGGAACTCCAAAGCTTCTTGGAATCTAATGAGACCAATGATGGGAGCTTGATTAAATTAGTTGCTGGCAACACTGGAATGGGTTATTACAAGGAACTAGAACGCTATGACAGATATATTGATCTACGGTATATTCCTGAGCTCTCATCGATTCAAAGAGATCCAAAAGGGATTGAGATTGGAACGACCATCACAATCTCTAAAGCTATTGAAGCTTTAAAGGAAGAAAACAAAAGTGAATTTCACCCAAAGAGTGAGATGGTGTTCAAAAAAATTGCCAACCATATGGAGAAAATTGCTTCAGGCTTCATCCGGAATACAGCTAGTATAGGGGGAAACTTGATGATGGCACAAAGGAAGAATTTTCCTTCTGATATTGCTACGATTCTTGTTGCTGTGGGTTCAATGGTATATATAATGACCGGTCCTACATGTGAAAGGATTATGTTGGAGGAGTTTCTAGAAAGGCCTCCTTTGAGTTCCAAAACTTTACTTCTCAATGTTAAAATCCCATCCTGGGAATCAATAAAAAATATTTCATCTGAAACTGACACTATGTTGCTCTTTGAAACCTATCGAGCTGCACCACGACCTCTTGGAAATGCATTGCCCTATTTAAATGCTGCATTCTTGGCTGAAGTTTCTCCATGTAAAACTTCTGATGGAATCATAGTAAATAACTGTCAGCTAGCTTTTGGTGCTTATGGGACTAAACATGCAATTAGAGCAAGACAGGTGGAGGAATTTTTAGCTGGAAAAATTTTAAGTTTAGATGTTCTATATGAAGCTACCAAATTAGTTAAAGCCATTGTGGTACCTGAAGATGGCACTTCCTATCCTGCCTATAGGTCGAGCTTGGCCATAGGTTTTCTTTTTGATTTCTTTAGCCCCTTAATTGACAATGGTGGTAAAATTTCTAATGTTTTGTTAGAAGGATATATCAAGAATGTTAATGCTTACAAAACAAACCAGAATCATGTTCAGCTAGCTCATGATGAACTCCCAAGTTTGCTATCATCCGGTAAGCAGGTGATTGAATTAAGTGAAGAGTATCATCCAGTTGGTGATCCAATTACAAAATCTGGAGCTGCCATCCAAGCTTCTGGTTCGTAATACTGCACATGGATATGTGCATAGTGAAAATGGTTTTGTTTTTATTTGGGTTCTTTTTCATTTTTATATTATATTCAATACAATCATTACTAGCATCCTTCTGCTGTTTGGTGGAATCATGTTTCTTGTTTGAAACTTGACCTGCCACCTTAAAGGCGTAAATGAATTGAACAATTTGAATTTTTGAATCACAAAGGTCCTAAATTTACCTTTTCCCCATTTTTGTGCTCATGTATAACTAGTGTTAATCATATCTCCTTCTTTTCTCTCTGGGAAATTTCTGCAAGCACGCAAATTCCTCCTTGGAACTAACAGTAACTATGCAACTGCCATTACATAGGTTGTCAGCTTCATTATGATTGATTATTATTATCTAGCCTAGACAACAGTAGTCTGATATGAGTTGATATATTTTTCTATTGTTTCTGCTGATGATTAGGGATATCAGATTAACACAATTATTTCCTTTTCTTTTACTTTTTGTTATATATCTTCAATTATTGCTGGAGGCTCCTTGAAGATTTAGATAACTAACTCATGCTGGTCAAGTAGGTGAGGCTTTCTATGTGGATGACATTCCTTCACCAGAAAATTGCCTACACGGAACATTCATTTATAGCACAAAGCCTTTGGCGTGGGTAAAGGGTATACAATTCCAGCCTAAACCACTTCCAGATGGAGTGGCTTCAATTATTACTTTTAAAGACATCCCGAAAGGTGGAGAGAATATAGGATCAAAAACCATTTTTGGTACTGAACCTTTATTTGCTGAGGAGCTTACTCAGTGTGCTGGTCAGCGTCTTGCATTTGTGGTAATTCGATGATTCCATTATTCTTCTCTAGAAATATATGGCCTTCGATTCCATTGATTACAAGTGTATACCCTATGAGATAATACACAAATTTATTTAATTCCTTGTTCTTATTAAAAAATTAATTCCTTTTTGGAGTTTCTGCATGATATACTCACTAAACTGACTTTGTAGGTTGCAGATACACAGAAACATGCAGATAAAGCTATAAAGTTTGCTGTGGTTGATTATGACTTGGAAAATTTAGAACCTCCAATTCTCTCTGTAGAAGAGGCTGTTAAGAGATCTAGCCTTTTTGAGGTTCCTCCTATGTTTTACCCAAAACAAGTTGGTGATATATCGAAAGGAATGGCTGAAGCTGATCATAAAATTCTTTCTGCTCAGGTACTTGTCATCTGCATGCCATTGTTTTTCTTTCCTTTCCTTTCCCAACACCACCCCCCCCCCCCCCCAAAAAAAAAAAGGCTTATGTATAGATATTCAATTTTGCTCCATTTCAAATGTAAATATGGCAATTAAAAAGAAAAGAGAAATCAGGATTGTTGACATGGTTATACTGATTCAGCATCTTTTTAGTCGTCCACTAATAGAATGCATGATTGTTATCAATTTTTTTTTCTTTTTTGGGAATTGTGACATTCAGGTTAAACTTGGGTCACAATACTATTTCTATATGGAGTCACAAGCTGCCCTTGCTATACCAGATGAAGACAACTGCATGGTGGTTTATAGTTCAAGTCAGGTCCCTGAGTGGACACACACTGTGATTGCAAGATGTCTCGGTGTTCCTGAACATAATGTCCGCGTAATTACGAGAAGGGTTGGGGGAGCATTTGGTGGAAAGTCCATCAAAGCCATGCCTGTGAGTATCTTGTATAAAAATCTCCTTATTTTAACTTTTTTTTACAAAATTTATTTTCACTATTGACTTTGATATAGGTAATTAGAAGCTAGTTTTGTATTATGTTGGGCAATGTTATCAATTCCATTCTATTCCACCCGGAACAGCCGGAATATTCAATTCCAGTTAGTGAACCGGTACAAATCACCCCTCCATTCTATCTAGTTCTGAATTCCAATTCATTCCAGCCAATTCCACCTATTTTGGTCCATTCTACTAAATTTTGACCGGTATTGTGGTTTTGGCTGGTACGTAAAAATTCATTATTTGTTTCCAAAAGTCCTTTTTATGTCCTTTATTTTACTCACATATGGAATTTTTTTATTATTTTTGTTGAGAATTTGTTCTTTTTTCATTTACTTTACTCACTTATGATATGTTTTTTTATTTTTATTATTAAGAATATGTCTTTCATCATTTACTCATAATTCTCCCATACCCTTTCATGCAAAATATATTGGATCTTAGCCTCTCTTTTATTCTAGAAAATGTTCTCGTACATTGCTTTCTTGCAGTCTGAAATTGTTATTGAACTGGTTCAATCTGGTATTGTTAGTAGGAACTAGGAAGTGGTGATAGATAGCAAGAGAGTTATTTCTTACTTACCTGATTCTTTTCTAATGCCAGTCCAAAGAGGAGCTAGCAAAACAATCAACACAAGAGAGTAGTTATTTATTTATATGTATATATATAAACCAAAATGGTCACTGCGAAGGAATTAACAACTTTGATGTTGAGATTCCTGTCATGGGCTGTAGTTTAGGGCGTTTGGACTTGTTTTTGAGTTTTATTAGGTTATTTTTGGTTTATATTGCGAGTTTTATTAGTTATTTAATTTGAATTTGGTACGTCCAACTGCTATTGCAGTTAGGTTTAGTTTTTAAAAAAAATGATGTAATGCTTTCAATTCAATGGGGAACAGGTTATTGAACTTTTCAGCATTATGCTGTGGAGTTTTGAGTGATGCAATTTTTGTTTTAAGTGTGTTTTTGACAAAACCCTAGGTGTAATTTTTTCCCTTTAATTTTTCAGTGATTTAAATCAATTCCAGCAAACCCATACCTGAATTGTGTTTCCATCTTCCCCTAAAAATCAAAGTCTTAAAATCCAAAAACATCATGTCCTTCAAATAGCTCACTAAGAATCCCAAAATATCAAAATGCGGTTGAACTTGAGTTTTGTCTGTTTGACCTTCAAATCAAATCTATTGCTTAGCATATTTGAAACTCTACCTCTAATATATATATATTTTACATCCTTTCCAGCACAAATGCCTAACCCAAACAATCCTTATTGCCTACCTCCTAGAATCTGCCTTTTGCTAAATCAATTAGTACCAGAGCTTTTGTCCTATGTCAGATACCCTGTCTACAGTTCTGGTCTAAAATTAACATTTGTAACCACTGTAAAATGAACCTGAACCTTCTGTAGTTAAGAGTGATTGAATCACTGTAAATGACTTATAGGTTTGTTCTCTCTTGATTGATGTCAACTACTAGGTTATCTTTCTTTATTTTTCTATTCTTCAATTTTATTTTTGCATCCATTTCAGGGGTGAAGCAATGTTTTTACTAAGAGGGTCCATCCACCCTCTCCCCCCCCAAAAAAAGAAGAAATTGTCCCATAAATTCAACAAATAAAATAGTTATCCGGTCCATTGTTGCTCCAAATTTCTAAGTGTTACTAATATCAATTTGTTTGTCAACTTAACTTCTTTTATATATACATACACACCCTTTCAAATTAATGTTTTGGAATTTTTTTTTTTTCCTTTTTTTTTTTCAAATGAATTTGTTTTGTTACTCGCTATATGTTGTTTGGGACACAACATTAAAAAAATTAAAATTAAAATTTGGGATTAGGATGTTGTCATGTTGTTGCTGACTAAACCTAAACAATTTGTTTAGGTGCTTTTTTTTTTTTTTTTTTTTTTTCACATGGTAACACATTAAGTGATTGAGGCTGGGTAATGTTAAGAACATCTGATTGTGTTTGAATTTTTTTAATTAAAATTTGGTGAAAAAACGTTTTTGGTCCTTATATTTTGGCCCTATTTTCAAAATGGTCCTAGTTCTCATAGCTTTCACTATGGTCCTTTTTTATTTTTAAACTTGCTGTCATTTTGTCCTGCCATCATCTCACTTACGAAAAACGCCTATGTGGCTGATGGACATCACTACTAGTTTAAAAATAGCGTTTAGCCAGTTTAAAAATATAAGGACCAAAATGAAAACTGTTAAAAATTGAGGACCAAATTGAAGATAAGGCCAAAATATAGGGATCACAAGATGCTTTTGCCTAAAATTTTTAACTTGGCAACACTAATTATTTTTTAGTTAGAGGAATAGTGAATATATAATGAGATAATAAATATGATTTTAACTTGATATGTAGATGATAGGAAAACCGACTACAATATTCAAATTTTCCCACCATGAATATTGTCAAAACTTGGCTTTGCAATAAAATGGAGGATGGAATTTTATAGTGGTCTTTGATTATTTATATTGAAAGGGAAATTGTAGCAAAATTTATTACATAATCAATCATAGATAAATTTTGGGATTCCAAACAAGGTCAAGTTCTATTTTAATAGGTGATTATTGAGTTGAAATGTATTAAGAACAATTCTTTTGTGTCTTTTTTATTTTATTTATATTTTGTCAATATTGAAATAGATTTTCATATATTAATTTGGTTTTGAATCTTAGTATATTTTTGGTTCTTGAAAAATGGAAACTATTTGTTTCATGCTTTCTAACCCCAAAGATGAAACCATGGTTCCATCTGCCCTTGATCCTTTTGGTTGTGTCTTCTGCCATGCCCATATAAGAAGTTTTATTTAAACGGATGCCTATGGTCAGTTTATCTTTGGATGTTAGATTGGAAAGGATAACTTCATCGTGAACCTTTTTTACATTGTAATTCACCCAACCTTGGTTTGACATGAGAATACACCACTTTAAACTGGAGTTTTATATGATTCTAAGATCCTTAATCTCTGTGTATAAGATTTCCAGTTTTTGTTTTTAAATTAATCTCTCTCTCTCTCTCTCATTTTTGTTGATTTGGTTCTCTGTATCATTTGATAGAAACTATTAAATACTCTATTACTTCTGTTAAAAATAAAACCATTAGCACAAATACTTACACTGATGTTTTAGGTTGCTACAGCATGTGCACTTGCAGCACACAAATTGCGTCGCCCTGTCAGGATATATCTTGATCGCAAGACTGATATGATAATGGCAGGAGGAAGGCATCCCATGAAAATAACTTATAGCGTAGGATTTAAGTCTAATGGGAAGATTACAGCATTACAACTTGACATATTAATTAATGCTGGGTTGTCTCCAGATATAAGTCCAATTATGCCGCATAACATACTAGGTCCACTTAAAAAGTATGACTGGGGTGCTTTATCTTTTGATATAAAGGTATGCAAAACAAATCATTCAAGTAAATCTGCAATGCGTGCACCTGGGGAAGTACAGGGATCATTTATTGCTGAAGCTGTTATTGAACACGTAGCATCTACCCTTTCAATGGATGTTGATTCTGTCAGAAGCATAAATCTCCACACATACAACAGCCTTAACTTATTCTATGAGAGTAATGCAGATGAACCTCTCGAGTATACTTTACCTTCTATATGGGATAAGTTGGCCATGTCATCAAGCTTACACCAGAGAACTGAAACGGTGAAAGAGTTTAATAGGGACAATAAATGGAGGAAAAGGGGCATTTCTCGTATACCTATTGTGCATGAATTTTTTGTAAGACCCACACCAGGAAAAGTAAGCATTTTAAGTGATGGGTCTATTGTTGTTGAAGTCGGTGGGATTGAGCTCGGCCAGGGGCTCTGGACGAAGGTAAAGCAGATGGCTGCATTTGGTCTCAGTTCAATCCAATGTGATGGAGTTGGAGATCTGTTGGATAAAGTACGGGTCATACAGTCTGATAGTTTGAGTTTGATTCAAGGGGGTTTTACTGCTGGGAGCACAACATCTGAGTCAAGCTGTGAAGCGGTGAGGCTTTGCTGCAATATTTTGGTTGAAAGACTGAGGCCTCTCAGGGAAAGGTTGCGGGATCAAATGGGTTCTATTAAATGGGAGATGCTTATTGATCAGGTAGCTATGTGCT
Organism: Castanopsis chinensis; assembly: GCA_032878915.1. Classification (NCBI taxonomy): domain Eukaryota; kingdom Viridiplantae; phylum Streptophyta; class Magnoliopsida; order Fagales; family Fagaceae; genus Castanopsis; species Castanopsis chinensis. The sequence goes on along the minus strand of JAVQMG010000125.1, from coordinate 15,340,453 downwards.
CTTTGGACAATTTTTTTTTTTCTTCCTCCCCTTTTGAACATGGGATGTGATAATCAAGACCTTATTTCCAAGCCTTTGTTAAGAACTTATCCTAATTCAACCCTTTGACCTGAAAGTAGGACCATAAACACAATTATCAATAATCTTTGTTTGTCAAGGTAATAAAAAATGTACCAACGATCTAGACATGGGAAATAAATTGATGTAAGGTGGCCTTTGATTGGGATATTAAACTTTCCATGACGAGAGTATTTGGCTTTGAGCCTTTAGATTTTAAGGTTTGTTTATTAGAAGGCAATTTTAAAATTTATGGAGGGTTGCAAGAAAACTAAGAACCAAGCTGAAGTCCAGTGTGAACTGTACTCATGAACAGTAACTTTTTGAAGCTAATTTACAGTTGGCTGTCACATGGTATATAAAATAGGAATTTTAGGACTAAAACTGAGGGTTGAAAAGGGTTTTTTAGGGGTCTGGTTGTGGCTCTAACTTGAAGATGAAGAAGAAAGAAATAAATTGGAAGATTTGAAATATCAACCTAGCCTTTTGTAGTATCACCATTAAATGAGAGCATAATATGCTGAACAACTGATTATCAAAGTGCTTTAATTGTTTGCTACAAGACCAGGGGACTTGCTTATACAGAAGCAAAATCCTAAAAGAATTCGGAAAAGCTAAATACTCCTTAGTGTTAGTTAATTTATCCTAACACACAAGTTTAATATCTGTACTATAACGTTAGTATATTGTTACAAATTTACCCCATAACATATAAATATTAAATAATACTCTCTTTTTTAATGAGAAAAAAAGGAAAAAAGAAAAAAAGAAAAAAAAAAAAAGAGTTGTAATAACATATAAATACTACTCATAACGCTTCCCCTCAAGCTGGGACACATTTATCATAGAATCTCAAGCTTTAACATATTTCTGAGATTCTGAGCTGCTTTGAATGATCTTGATTTAAATGACATTAATTATTTATTTGAAATGTAACGCAACAAATAAACAACCTTCACTGGTTTTGGATTGTGTCAAGGCATATATAAAACTCCCACAAATGAAAGGTGTAATTTTGTGAAGTAGTTGCTTGTTGTACGAAAAATGCCCTAGGAGGCAGGATATTTACTTGCATTTTTTATTTAGGATGGAAAGGGTAGAAATAGAAAGAAGGGAAAAGAAGAGAAGGCAGGGAAAATTCTAAGCTTCACCACTTAGAATTTGCCTAAAAACCCTAGGCTTCACCACCTAAGGGTGCTTGAAATCACCACCATGCTACAGAGAAATATCTCTAAGTAGAAAACTTTTATTAAATTGCAATACTAAAACCATTCTTAGAGCCTCTTTTAATAGGCTTCAAGGATTACATTAAGGCACAATTACATCGTAAAGGATATCTCAATCCTAATAATAAAAAAAAAAATCTAGTTATCTCAAAAAAAAAAATCTAAACTTATAAATTTTGAAATAATTTTGGTTGTGCTCCTAGCATGAATTTTCCTTTCGGAATTTCTTGATTTGATACATTGCATATCTTCCACTGACTCAGATTTATGAAATTGTAGGCCTATGGGCTCTCGGTGAACTTATCAGCAAGTTCTTTCTTTGTCCCTGACCTTACTTCCATGCAATATCGAAACTATGGTGCTGCAGTGAGTGAGGCAAGTTTACCTCTAATACCTTATTGCTTCCACATTTGCTTATTTTGGAACTAAAGAAGTGCTTCTTTAAATAAAGTTGCACGAGGGCACACTTCCAGTGTACCATATTGCATTATAAGTCACACTAAGTGAAAATACAAATATCAGCTAAATTTCAATGACAAAAGTTTGGTGTCACAGGTGGAGGTGAATATTTTGACTGGAGAAACCACAATTTTGCAAACTGATATTATCTATGATTGTGGACAGAGTCTCAACCCTGCTGTGGATTTAGGACAGGTTTGCCTAATTTTAATCCTATGAGATATATATATTGTGTGCGCGCACGTTGGATTCAAGTTACACGTAGTGTAGATTGTCAAAAAAAAAAAAAAAAAAAAAATTACACCTAGTGTAACTTTAGATAATGTTACACAATTCAATATTTTTTATTGGATGCAAATTTTGACAAATCCACCAGTTGGATTACATTTTCTTCTTATATACATACAAAATTTCAACATGATTAGAGATCAATAACTATCTCATCTATCAAATATTTTAATTTCAAGTTTTTGTATTATAAAATGGATCGAAGATTAAATAGCACTAGTCACTAACCCGTGCGATGCACGGGAAAGTTTCGAAAATGAAATATATATGATACATCCTAAACAATTTTTTTTTTTTTTTAAATAAAAATCTGAAAAGCGGTAGAACTTTATTGATAATAACCCAAGTGTACAATAGAGAGAAGAAAAGATGGCTTTCCTTAACCCAAGCTGAGGGTACCCTTAACTCCTTAGCATAATTATCTAACACCGTATGCTAACTTATTACATAGTCTAGAAACTGCCCTATAGGATATATGTCTTGCTTCCTACAACACAAATATGTTCTAACACATCAGAATCTCCTTCAAGCATGGTTCTTGCAACCCAATTGATGGCAGCAACTATTAGTTGGCAAGCTCCACAATCAAATCCTTGATTCATAGTTCGTGACAGGAGTGTAATGCTCCCAATAGAGTGTGGCAGTTATCCACAATGGGTTTCCTTGGCATGAAATTAATTTAGTATGGACTGTAATAGGAGAACCATGACTATCTCTAAAAATAATGCCCAAACATGTATAATTGGTGGCTTTGAAAAAAAAGGCCAGTGCCATGTCTAGTTTGAGATGAGGAGAAATAGAAGCAGTAGTTGTTGGCTCACTTTTTTGAACCTAAATACTTAATGGTCCTAAATTGAAATTTTTTTATTTAATAAAAAAATAAATAAATAACCCAAATTGTATAGAAAAAATTCCTAATATTTGACAATTGAGGGGAAAAAAAAGGCAAATGATTAACTGCAACTAAGAAACTCTAACTTATAATTTACTTGGCTGATGTGTTCAGAAAATTGTCCCAAGTCTTTTGCATTGAGATAGCATCCATGAGTTTTAGAGCAAACACCATCTAATATCTCACTTGCAATGTTATGTTGAGCAGCAAAAGAAGGATTATGGAAAAAAAAAAAATTCAGATTTGTTAATTTGATGGACCCAACTTATAAAAACCAACAACCTTTAAGAAGCTCATCAATATAAAAAAATTCGCACTAGCAGTTGAATTTATGGACAATAATGGTTTTGGGGAATTAAGATGAGAAAGACCCAATTGAAATAATTTATCATGTAACTAAATAGAGTTTAAGGATTGATAGGACCAAAGAGGGCATTACCTGTACGCTAAGAATTGGAAGTAGAATATGCACAATCATACTAGATAGTGGATTTGATTTAAAGGTATGCAAAATACTTGAGGTCAACCACACATCCAATTTCTATTAAAAATCTCAACTACATTTCACATGAAATTCACCTCATGGGTTTCAACTGATTTAGAAGTAGCATAAACACCAAAAAATTCTACAAAATCTTATTAAGTATATGCACATGATAGAGAGAGTTTCAAAGGATGTTACAAACCCCAAGAAATTGCATGTTGGAGATGGTGAATTTTAATAAAAGAAAGTACAATATAGTTGGAACATTTTGAACGGTGAGTTTCATGATTTTATCTTCTCATATACTTGGTTCAGCAAAAAAAATATTGCCTTTACATGCGTAGGAGGGGATGTGTTGTTTACCTTTATTGATAAAGGAACGATGTCAACACCGAATCACCCAAATCTTAAAATACAATTAAGACTCTAGTAGTAAAAAGAATTTATTGGCACCATCACAATCCTCAAAAGTAGCAATATAGAAAGAGTTTCTCTGTTCCTATTCCAAAAAGATAATCTTTAAGGTGCAGAGTCCCACTCCATGGTTAGAAACTCCATGTATAAGCCTGCTATTGGATATAACTATCAAACTATTGGTTACAAAAAAAAAAAAAATCAAACTAATGGTTAAATAGAGATAGAAATGCTTATCATCAGTTATAGCCAAAAAAATTTCCAACTATATGATATCACATTAAAGAATCATGAATGAAAAGAAAAAGATACCAAGTGTCAAATTTAAAGATAACTATTACCAAAAAAAACAAAAAAAGAAGCAAAAGAGTCAGTAATGAAGATGGATAGAGAAAATTAAACATCTTAAACTTCTAAAGTGATCAACCAGAGGAGGCATCCAATTCATATTCATTTGTAGAAATGTCCTAACTATAAATGAAGCAAGGTGCAAGTGACTGTTGCTACAATTTTGAAATAAAAAAGGTCATAATTTCAGTTATGCGGTACAAAAGAGAATTTGTAAAATCATATCCCAAAAGGCATATGGGATACTATGGAAGGACTTTGACGTGGCTCCTGCATCACAGCTTGTGGCAAGATACAATGGTTCGGATGAAAGTTTATTATTATGGCAGACCCTTAAGGTATGTATTGATGCTATAAGAGCTGGAGGATAGGTGGGTTTTGGCAAAGGAGTTTGATAATTGTTGTTTTGTTTGAAGAAAAGGAATGCAAACTAAGTAGTTCATAGTCTTAGTATAGTGGTTTGTTGGAGGGAAAAAAGAGTTTTGTACTGTTTAGTTGGTTTGTAGATTTTTTTTTACCAGAATATATATTATTTCTCAATTTAGTTTGGCAAAAAATTTTCTTTTTGCAAAATAGGCTTAAATTTTAATCATTCAATAACTTATTGCTCCACAATTGATTTTCCAACTGGTATAATTGCAGTTAGCGCTGTCCCTTCGAATGAGTAAAATAAACAGTACAAAAATCTCTAGTGTTACTGCTCAAGGCACCTTCTGAGGGAATTTTGCTGGAGAAATATAGCTACATAGGGCTCTATAGAAATGGAACTTACTTATGTTATTGTTTATTGACTAAACGTAATGTCAGTCTCTTGGCCTTCATTGAATTAGAATAATTTCCGTTGGGATAACTTTATGTGTAGAGTTTAGAGATAGGAACTGAGGTGCGGAGGCTTTGGCTTTACAACCTAGTGGGGCTGATCCTTAGATTCAAATATGCAATTGTTGATTGGGTTTTCTAATGTGGAATTGCACAGGGTAAAAGCTGATCTCTATATTGGGTGCTACGGGTTGAATATATATATATATATATATATATATACCTACCTAATCTTGTATACCTAACAGAGGTATAAGTAGATAATTATTGACTTATACAAACTTGATTATTATATAGATCAGCTATATTAACTATTAAGTAGTGTAAGAGAATATAAGGCTAAAAGAGTTTACCTATAAGGTTTCCAAAGGGTTTCTGATCAGCTGCTACAGTATTGAAAACTCTAATCCAATTACCTTGGGTATCAATCTACACTGACACAGATACATACACAGATTTCTAATCCAATTACCTTGGGTAATACATACACAAATTTCTTATCCCACTATCACAAAGGAAATTGGGAAATTTTTTTCACTTGCTACAATATTGATTTATATAAAATTGCCTTATTTTGCACACAAATAAATTGTTAAGGTTTCCACACCACAGGACTACATGAATAAATCAGAGTTGCACTAAGTCGGAAGCACACAAGATAAGACCCAATCATAAAACTAAAAAGGGAATAAAAAACGTCAAGCAAAAGAATAGAGCACAAAACAAACTGGGATTTAGAGGTACCTCAACTGAAGCATCCAGCTTCTATTAGTATTTATATACTGTGAGGGGAAGAGGAAGCAAGACAGAGAGGCTGCTGTTAGAAGGGAGAGATGCTGGAATTTGAAACCGTGCAGCAAAAGACTGGAATTTGAAACGGTAGAACAGAAACCGTGCAACAAATGTGAAACCTTAGAACAGAAAGTGGGGAGACTGGAATTTAAAACCGTGTAGCAAAAGAGAAGGAAATACAGGAAGCTATAACTTGTAACTGTGAAAACAAACCGTGCAGCAAAAGAGAAGGAAATACAGAAAGTTGTAACGTGTAACCGTGAAGGCAAAGGGTTTCACAAAGGGTTTATGTTGAAAAGGCTTTGGGATTGGGCTTTACAGGGGATTTAAATTTATAAGAAGTGGGCTGCAGATGGGTTGGAAATTATTTTAAATTTATTAGTATTTTAAAATTGATAAAAACTATTTTAAAATTGCAGGACAAATTTAGAAAAGATGATGGAAATGACATGGTTGCTGACGTGACTCAACACGAGCACAATAACATTAAACGCTACGATTTAGCTTTTAGTATTATATAGATATAGATTTGATTGACACAAAATTTGGAATGTGTTTTAAGAATATAGAGAACATGTACTCTAATAGTGGGATTTTCAAAAATTAATTTAATAAGAAGTTATTACAGTGTAATATTACTTAGAATTATACCAAATGTAACATAATCTTGAATGTATACACACAATCACACACACTTCACTAAGGAAATGAAGGCGTCTCTTATTTCATTTTGTCATGACCTAAGGAAGTGCTAGCCATATTTGCGTTAAACCCCAAAAGAATTTGGTCTACTGTCATTCCAATCCCTACTGTAGGGTTTGATTAGATCTAGGGTCAAATCCCCTTAACTTTCATTTATGGTATTTAAAAAAAAAAAAAAGATGTTACCAAAAACAATCAAAATCAATGAGTATTTGTCAAATGAAGAGCAACCAATTCAAATTCTGGATAGAAAACAGCATGGTTTACTTACCAAGAATATTCTCATGGTTAAAGTATTCTGGAGGAATCATGCCATTGATGAAGCCAATTGGGAGAGTGAGGCTAAGACAATGGAAATATTTCCATTTTTTTTTCAAGGTACATCGAATTCAGGGACTGAATTCTTATAGGGGAAGCAGGAATAAGTATTTTTTCCCACCAAGCCTAAGACAACATAAGATCCAGGAGTTCAAACAATTAAAACAGGATGTTAGGTTTTAAATGAGGGAGATTAAAATCTCTCAGATTGTGTGGATTTGGATTATGAAAGTCTTGGACAGGTGCTAAGTCCCATATTAGGCATGTACCAAGTTGATTTGGGCTATAAAAGTGATTAGAGAGATTCTAGTTGTGACTAATCCTTATTGCAATACCTCAAATAGTTTGACTTATCAAGAAAGAAAAACTAATACCTCAATTTTTTTGGTTTTGCATGTGAACTTAGATTGTGAAGTGTTGTGTGCGCTTGTGTTGAGTCCCAACTTACATCAGGCGCGAAATAGGTCAAGCAGAGTTATATAAACAATTATGAGGAACCCAAATTGTTATATTCCTTTTTGAGTATAATAAAAATGTAATTAGCACTTTTCTCCGGTTGTGACATATGGTAGCATAACCAGCCTAGTAACGCCCTATGTGCTGGGGAAACTGCAACACAACACATGCCTTGATGAGGACATAATGATTTAATTGTGGGAAAATGTGATATCTTGGATTGTTTGGATTTATGTGTGGATTTAGATTGTGAAAGTGTTGTGCGGCGTGTGTTGAGTACTATATTGGGCATGTGCTAAATCGTTCTAGGTTATATTATGATTATGAGCAATCTCAATTGTGACTATTCCTTTTAGGATATAACGTAGATGTGTCTAGCTCTTTCCTTGGGTTATGACACATTTAGTCCATATAGTCTCTTTAGGTGCCATACTTCCCTAGCAAATAAAGGTCCTTATTTTTTTTAGTCTACATTGCACACGTTGCTCTGGAAAATCTCAGTTTCCCAGCCAAGGATTCTTTTCTGCCTTCTGGAAGGGGTGGGGGAGGGTGCTGTGCTGACTATGGTCCTGTGTGGAGTCATTTTTATCTCAAACAATTGTAGCTGTTTCACTGGCTAATGCAATCTACATGGACTTAGGCAAGAATGGAATTCCAGAAGTTTTGAGGGATGTGAATAGAATATTCTAGAAATTAAAGCCTTCTTTCTCCGGACTTTGTTGAATTGGAGTGCTGCTTTTCTCTCTCCCTCTTGTTTTTCTCTCCTACAATTGCTTGATCACTGTATTTTGAATTGATTGTATCTCTCTCTTAGTACACCACTGGTGTACTGGGTTTGCTTTTTTCTAATAAAATTTTTTGTTACTTATCAAAAACAAAAAAAAAAAAACTAAACTTAGTAGTGCTGCTATTTCGTTGGCCAAAACCCAACCAAACACTACTCATATAGAGGTGAAGCCTTCTTTTTACTTTGTGTGAATCTCACCTCATACAGCTCACACAAAGACTCCTCAATACATTCTGAACCTCTTCTTCCACCTTTCCTCTCCAATCCACGATCAAACTTGAGCTGCTTCTTTACTTCGTATGTATTGGCATGGTTTTGTCCAGAAGAAATTCACCTTGCAGAACCCAACACTATTGTTGCATAGAAGTATTTATGTTAGAATGTTGATACATTACTAACTGGATGCTCAAAATATCTCCTTTCACTTATAAATTATGATATCTGAAGTTGCTTCTTGCAGATTGAAGGAGCTTTTGTCCAAGGAGTTGGGTTTTTCATGCTTGAGGAATACCTGACAAATTCAGATGGATTGGTGGTTGCAGAAGGTACATGGACATACAAGATTCCTACGCTTGACACCATACCCAAACAATTCAATGTTGAAATACTAAAAAGTGGACATCATAAAAAACGTGTTCTTTCTTCAAAAGGTATGTCCCTTTGAATTTTTGTTTTAAATGCAAATGGCTTTTATTGGAAAACCTTCTAGATGTCTCTGAGTAGTTGAAGTTGAAACTCATTGATGAAGCAGAACATTGATGATCTTGAACTGTTGAAACTATGAGAACTTTATGATTTATTGTAAAAATATTGAAAGAAGAATAAATTGAAGGCCAAACAAGAAGACCTATTAACTTAACTAGATTCACCTACTTCTTTGATAGGACCTCTTTGCCTATAACTAAGGCCATTGCAATGAATATGAAATTGCAAAGCCACCCTTATTTTAATGAACTTAAAATAGTGAAATGTAAAATAAAAGGGAAAAGGATCCTCTCCATTTGAAATGGATCTGAGGGTGTACACTGTACAGACTGCCAAGTCATTGAAATTTGTGGTGGTTGTATGCTGTTAGATTCAGAAAATGAAATCTTATCTACCTATTAAAAAAAGAAAATGAAATCTTATCTACCTATCAAAAAAAGAAAATGAAATCTTAACTGTGAACTGTGAAGTGGAGGGGATCTTGTTAGAGAATATTGAAATCGTACTAATCCTTTTCCAAAAATATCTTATACATTGCGTTGCTCATGACTTTAGCCATTGACGGATGTAATGTCTACTTCTGTTTAAATTATGCAGTGTGCTATCCTGGCAGGCACTGCAAAGGATCTAATTTGAGTTAGTTATCAAAACAAACTCCCAAAATTAATATAGTTTGTAGGCGCAAATTGTCATTGGGTAGAGTGATGTTCGTAGTCTGATCAATTGGTAGTGTATAAAATCAAAAGCTGTTTTGTGCAGCTTCTGGGGAGCCACCTTTAATTTTAGCAGCTTCAGTTCACTGTGCTACCAGAGCAGCTATTAAAGAAGCCAGAAAACAGCTTCTCTCTTGGAGTGGCAAAGATGAGTGTAGTTCAACATTCCAGTTGGAGGTTCCTGCTACCATGCCTGTTGTGAAGGAGCACTGTGGACTGGAAAGTGTGGAGCGGTATTTGGAATGGAGAATGGGCAGAAAGTGAAGGAGCTCTATGTGCTGGAAGATGGATGGAATTCATCATTGCTGAAAAAAAGCTCACTTTTATCATTTGGTTTTAGCTTTTATTTTTTGTACATTTATTTCAAATAGAAAAATAAAAGAGAGAATAGTACACTAGTACTTATAGAGACGAAAATTTGGGGCAAATAGATCATAATCTCCATGTTATTACCTGGGGTAGCTAATTTTTGTATTATGGTTAACCTTAATGAAAGGAGAGTTTGGTAATAAATCCTTGACCTTTTGTTATATTTTACCATCTTAGTTGTTTTATGCATTCTCTAGAGTCCTATTCTTCACATATTGGTGTATCCTTTAAGCTTATGTGAAAGTTGTAAATTTTTCTATGCAATAATTATATAAGAATTATACCCTGCCTGATGTGATTGATTTTGGAAGTGGAGGAAGTGAATAGTGAAATTTTGGGTATTTTGGAGATATTTATGTGAAAGAAACTGTAATTGCACTTTTGGATGATTTTGTACATGCTAAAAGAATTCCATGACTTGCTTGCGACTGAGTCATTCAGTCATACTTCAAGCTTGCTTTTCATGTTGTTATGGGATGCCCAAATTCATTAGAAACCTTTCTAGTCCATTTGTATGTCACCCACCACATGAACATCGAAACCTGAGAATTGAAATTCCAAGATTACGGGCCTTATGGCTGATTAAGTTGACAGGCTCCGACCATTCGCCTGTTCAGCGGGGATGTTACCTCTTCAAGCCTTACAAAAAGGGGGGGTGGGGGAACATGTTCGAGTACTACTGTAGTAATGTAGGATTTCTAACCATTATAAATAAGAATGGTTGACAGGCTATGGTTTTACGAGAAAATAAATCAATTGAAGTTCCCATCTAAAAAAATTAATTGAAGTGTTTAATAGTGGCAACTGTGGAAATTCCACTGAATCCATAGATACAACTGTTTTTATATTGTCCGTTTGAGTAATTAGTAATGATCTACTTATGATCCTTATAGGACCCAAAAGTAATAATAGACTCAATACCTATAATAAAAAAGATTTTTTTTCCTATGATAATTCAATAATTATAGGAGAAAATTAACAGATGCCTTAAGTTAAGGACATTGGTTTAAGATATATTTTTAGGAACTTTTTCTGAGAAAAGAAAAAAAAATGTTTAGTAATTTTTTTACAGCTTTTTATATTTTTCATAAAAATAACGTCAAAATTTATCTAAAACGATTTATTAATAATTGCTCTGAATATAGCCGCTAACATGAACCTAGATTTATAGACAACCAAGATCCCTAGGTTTATAAAGAACCAAGATTACACGGATACATGTTTTCAGCTCCACAAAGGTGCCAATTTGGCACTGAACTGATGAGTATCCCATGTGGTAATTGATTGAATAAGATGGCTAAATCCTACCATTCCAACCCTTCATCGAGCGAAATCTCAACACAAGGAGAAACAAGATCTCTAGCGAAAGCTCAAAACAAGAAGGTGAAACAGTTTTGTTCGCTAAAACCGGGGAAAAAGAGAGCTTTTCAAACATGATTACTTAAATATAACACGATTTACGTCTCTCCTTTTTTTTTCTTTTTTTTATTCTCTTTTTTTTTTAGGGACACGATTTATGGCTCTTTTCATAACTTGATATCGATGTAAAATCTAACTTTGGATGGTACATGTGCATCCCCTCCATCTCTCTCTCGAAAACGAAGTAAAGGAAATTTAAATAATAAATAAGGGACCACCATAAAATGATTCGTGGAAAAAAAAAATAGGGATTAAAATCAATTCTAAATTTTATTTATATCATAAAACAAAGAAATAAATCATTTGATTTTTAAAGTATGTAAAAATTTACATTAATCAAAAAAGTCGTTAATTTTAAGAATTTTGACAATTATGTCATAAAATGTTAATCTCATTTTTATAATAATTTTGATCACACGTAAAGTTAGGGTATCTATTTAAAATATAAATAGTTATTTTACTATAATAGTTTTTTAGTTCCTATTTGCTAGAGGCAAAATATCCACTTACTAAAATTTTTTAAGAATGATATTTTGCTAAAACTAAAATAAAATAAAAAGCAAATAACAAAAGGCATGTGTCATCAAAATTTTCCATTAGGTAAATTATAAGTTTCATAAATTTAAACTTAGTCCTTTAGAAACAAATAAAATATCTTATATCATCATTCCAAATTTTCAAGAACTATTACCACCTAAAACTCAAAATACATAAAGAAAATTTTTGGAATATTAAAATTTAGTGAGTATTTTTGACATTACACAATAAAATATTTTAAGAATCACAAACTTTCTTTAGGGTTTAATTGAGAGAATAATAATATGGCATTTTGTTATTTTCCAAAATATTAAGAAAAAATTGCTTAATTTTAAAGTTTAAGAAGGAATTGTAAACTACTCCAAACATAAAGGATGAAAAATGTTTTTATCCTAAATTTTTGTTTTTGTTTTTGTTTTTATTTTTGTTTTTGTGTGTAAAACTATGTGTTTTTACTTAAAATGGTATATAAAAAAAAAATACAAAAAGTCAACCTAGAAAAATTATATGTGAAACAATGAGTTTTGGCTCAACAAAGTTGACCAAACCAAAAAATTTTCTAAAAACACAACAAAATGGCACAACATTTTCATAATACCTTTATAATTTTGTTATATTTTATTTTGACTTGTAAAAAATTGACATCTCAACAGTTTTGGAAATATTGCATCGACAGCAAGACGTCTTAACATTTTCACAAAAGAAATGTTATGTCCATAATATTTTCATAACAAATCACAAGTAATAGGTTGTGTAAGGGCACAAATCGCGCTTGGTTGAAGCTACGTTTCAGACCAGCTCAATGAGCCTTAGACAATGAATTTATAGAGAATGGGCTACTAATCTAGAGTTTTGAGCGGTAGATAACATAAGAATTGGATTCAGTTACAGAACACCAAAATACATTCACAAATGGGTGGAATCTCACTTGATATGTTCAAGCCGAGGACAATACTTAGCATTTTCTTCCAAGTTTTCTCCCCCCCCCCCCCCCCCCTCCTTTCTCCTTCCTTTCCTTTTATAGGCCTGCATCTGTTTCTCCATAGGCCTGCATCTGTTTCTCCTTTCTTCCACGTGTAGTCCAGGTGTTTCTTTTTGGATACTTGTCCCATCATTCCTTCTTACTAAAGTCTTTGGTAGTGAGGGTAAGGTTGAATTTCAATATTCAGGCGTCACTTCCTCATTAATGCGGCCAGAGAGGTAGGTACGGTGCCTTCAATGCGGTGGTAACAGCTTTTTACTTGATATTTGTCTGTCCTTTCCCTTTATCCCTTATTCTCGTTCTCTCAGTCACTGCATCCAAGGTCTTCAGTACAGACGCCTTTGAACCGTCGGGTTACTAATACTGTCCTCGGCAGATTGCTGCCGAGGACAAGGTCATCCTCGGGCGTCAAGTTTCCTGGTATTCTGTTCATGCACGACACCTTTCTTTGTCACGTGGCTTCACAGGCTGGATTTATTATGTCCTCGGACCATCTCATGATGTTGGGTTGGACTTTTCTCTTCGTGAGAGCCTTTGGGCCAGCCTAGCATGTACCTTGGGTCCATTGGTACTACATTAGCCCCTCGAAACCCTTATTTCTACCTTATTGAGAGGAATGAGGGTTTCGATGTACGCACGCGGGACAATTCGTTTCTGACGTTTCGGTCTGCAAAGCGCACTTTACTTAAATGTTGGTGGCTCTCTGTTCCCCGCGTCTAACCGTGTGATGCTCATCCTACGGGTAGGCGTACTTCAAGGGGAAGTAGGCGGGAGATCATCTGTGTTACGATTTTCAATGGTATAAATATTGACAGTTCAAAGGCTTTTTGTTCATTTTAGAGACTGTTCAACGAACTTAGACATTTCTGCACTTTACACGCGTCTTTAAACTTTCTCCGTTCTAAGCCGTGGTGACCTTACCACTTAAAAGTAAGTCCTTCAACTATTTACTTTCATTACTGTTTCTCCATTTCTTTCGTTATTCCTAGTTTTTTTCGTCCTCGGCCACATAAACCCCTTAGCCTCTCTACTGTATTCCTTCCTTGTTTCTAGGAAATGGGTAGATTTGCATCCTTAGTAGATACCCCTGAAAAAATAGAGGATTTTAAGGCTAGGTACGAGATCCCAACCGAAGTGACTGTTAAGTATTGCAAGCAGGGGGCTTGGCATACTGAAAGAAAGGCTGGTGAGGTAGTGATTCCAATGATAGCTTTTATAGAGGGGGGAATAAAGATTCCCATGAAACCCATTACTAGGAATTACCTTCGGGCCGCGAGATTATCACCCACACAGTGTGCCCCAAACATGTTTAGGATTCTTGGGGCCGTAAACGCTCTAAACGAAAGATTAGGGTTAGGACTTACCCACCACGAGGTGAACTGGGTTTACAACCTTCACCATCTAACCGGACAAGGGTACTACCTTAAATCTAGGCACCCTGAGGTGAGGCTAATTCAATGTCTCCCTAGTTCCAACAAGGGTATGAACAAGGACTTCCTCCTACTATCTGGGGATTGGCACGACGGTCTCCCCTGTCCGACGACAGAGGGAGAACCAGGTGAATAACTGCACCTCACTTGCCTACGTATATTTATGCATATATATATATATATATATATATTTGTCCTGTACTCCTGTTTTGTTCTTGCAATCATTATTCACTACTTGCTATTTATTTATCTTCCTTAATTTATATATATATTTTTTTGAATAATTGCGCAGATCGTCATGCTCTCACTCGCCACGCTCATCTTGTCGATTTCGCCCGCTTAGACAAGATTCTGAAGGCCGAGGTGTATGTACATTCAGACGGCCAGCTCCGAGCGGCGCATCTCATTCTTGGGTACACTTCGATCTCAACCGCCTTTCAAGCGCCGAAGTGTGTTATCAAGGAGAAGGATCCTCGGCTGCCCAGGATAAGCGTCGCGGTAGAGGGCTTCTTGCTCCCTAAGGGTACCCCCGTTCCTCGAGGAGTCCTTATTACTGAGCCCGTGAGGGTTACCCCAGGAGCCCTTCCTCTTGCCATATCCTCGGCCCAGCCCAGATTAGGTGAGAGCTCCTCTTCCCGACCGATCGCAAAGGAAGAAGAAGAAACAGAGGAAGAAGAGAAGGAAAAGGAAGAAGAGGAAGAAGAAGAAAGACGAGAAGAAATCGTTGAGCTTTCGGATTCGCACGAAGAGTTCGAAGATTTTGACCGGTTTCTATCACCAAGGAACCCGACTCCTGTCATCGGCTCGCCGTCCATCACATCCTCGGACGACGACGACCAACCTTTGATAAGAATGGGCATCCAACACAGACCCAAGCCCAGCCTCAAGGATGTATTAGAAGGTCAAGCTGGAGCGCAAGAGCTTCCCAAGGTGCCCCTAGTAAGACCTAAGGACAAGGGCACCGAGAAAGTTCCTTCAATTAAACTCACCCTTCCCCCTTTAACTCAAACTGAACATCCCGACCCAGCTGACCATAAGCGAAAAAGGGATCAGCACAAGGGGAAGGAGACAGCTGAAGGGACCAAAGACCTCCCCACCAAAGAGATAGAGCTGGAGAGGGGAGGAAAGCATGCTCGTCATGCCCATACAAGGTCGGAGAGAAGAATTGACCCTCCGGTGGCCTTCCATGCGCCCATTTGGGCTCCCGAAATGAACGTAGACGATCAGGCAGTCACCGCTGATGCGTCTATTAGGGGGTCCGATGAGGGCACAGCTGCATGCATCGCCGATGCATTGGAGCAAGCACTTCTACTGCCCGAGGACATGGGCGAGCTACGGAGGATGAGGGATCAAAACGTCTTCATGATCCTCAAGAAAGAGTTAGCCATGGTAAGAATTTCAATTGATTGTTTCTTGGTATCCATGCTTTTCGTTATTGCACTTGTTGTTATTATTTTTTGTTTGACATTAACTGTTTTCGTATGCTATTTACTAACAATGTTTGTTCGTAGGCTGTTCAATCTGCCCATAGGGCAGAGGAGATCGCCGCTAACTCGTACAGGGCACTAAGGGACGAAGAGTTGAGGCTGGATCACGCCAAAAAGATATTGGAGCTTAAGGAGAAGAAGCTACAGGAGGCGACGATCAGCCCGAGCAAGGTGGAAAGTGAGAGGTCGGGTCTGGAGGCCCAACTGAGGACCATTACCAGACAGGCCGAGGATCAGAGGTTGCAACTCAAGCGTGCCAATGAAGACCTGGCCTCGGCCAAAAAGTTAGCAGAAGATCTTAAGAGGGATCTTACAACGTCTGAGGAGGGTAAGCAGAAGGCTACCAAGGCCAAGGAGGAGGCACTCGTCAAGGCACAAGAAGCTGAGGCGATGGTTGACGAGACTGAGCAGAGTGGCTATAAGGTGGGGGGCCGAAACCACTGACACCTTCAAAGCTCAGGTGTCGAAGGTCGGTAGGGATTACTGCCTCCAGGTGTGGAAGGAAGCCCTCTCCCAAGCCAGGGTTAATGCTTCCTCTCCCCTATGGAAGGCGGAGAATGCCTACATCCCTCCCGCCATCCGAGTGGCCACTTCTAGCTCAGCCAAGGATGACACCAACTCTTCCACAGCCGGGATGCAGATGAAAGAGCTGTTGCTGGTGATGCTGCTCCTATTGCCCAATTTGAAGACGCACAACCTCCCCTTGCCCCCAAGGAGTTGCCCCCCAACCCTAAAGTTAGCGGGACGATGGAATTAGTTCTGGCGACCCTACCTATAAAGCCAAAGGAAATGGTTGGGGGGTCCTCGGCCTCGGTAGTGGCTCCTGCTGATCCGAAAGACCAAGCCCAGCCTAAGCCCTAATGGCCCTTGGAGTTTTGTTGTCGCTTTTTCTTGCTTTCTTTTATTGCTTTTTTCTTTTTGTACTTTTCTTTTTGGATTATAGATGTATTTGAATTATACTTTGTTTAATGAGAAAAAATTTCAGTTTGAATTGCTATTTTGTATTATATTAACTGTGAGCAGATCCCTCTATCATTACTGACTTAGTCTAACCGATTGATAACTAGAACTTGTTGTGCGCCTTAACAACATCACATTAATAACCAAATAAGCATGAAGGAAAATTGGGTAAATTACATATTTGTAAATGCTTTAGGTGATGGTCACAAATTTCTATTTGATTTGAGCAATGAATAACACATTAAAAGACAAGATACTCATGTGAAACCAATTCAATCAAGACTCGTTTAAGAACTCTTCTCATAACGAATGATGAAGACGAGAAGTACCAGCATTTCTGATATGTTCTCCACTTAGACTAGGAGTGGTAAATAGGGTTACATCGTACTTATTATGAGCACGTACCTGTTGAGCGTCTGCTAGAGCATTTGTACTTTACACTTTTTTCTTACTAAGGTAGAGGATCCGAGGATCCGGCGTAACCTTATTTTCATTTTTAGAACAAGGTAGAGGATTTAAGGATCCGGCGTAACCTCATTCTTTTTTCTTACTAAGGTAGAAGATCCGAGGACCCGGCGTAACCTTATTTTCATTTTTAGAACAAGGTGGAGGATTTAAGGATCCGGCGTAACCTCATTCTTTTTTCTTACTAAGGTAGAGGATCCGAAGACCCAGTGTAACCTTATTTTCATTTTTAGAACACGGTAGAGGATTTAAGGATCCGGCGTAACCTCATTTTTTTTTTTTTTTTACTAAGGTAGAGGATCCGAAGACCCGGCGTAACCTTATTTTCATTTTTAGAACAAGGTAGAGGATTTAAGGATTTGGCGTAACCTTATTCTTTTTTTCTACTAAGGTAGAGGATCCGAGGACCCGGCGTAACCTCATTCTTTTTTCTTACTAAGGTAGAGGATCCGAAGACCCAGCGTAACCTTATTTTCATTTTTAGAACAAGGTAGAGGATTTAAGGATCCGGCGTAACCTTATTCTTTTTTCCTACTAAGGTAAAGGATCCGAGGACCTGACGTATCCTCATTCTTTTTTCTTACTAAGGTAGAGGATCTGAAAATCCGGCGTAACCTTATTTTCATTTTTAGAACAAGGTAGAGGATTTAAGGATCCGGCATAACCTTGGGTTTGTTTGACAATCCATATTGGCAGTTCGAACATAACATTGTGTGTAAGATAACAGCAATAGAATCAAAACGGTAAAGGTGCTTTTTATTAATAATAA
The DNA here is from genome assembly GCA_032878915.1 of Castanopsis chinensis. NCBI lineage: Eukaryota > Viridiplantae > Streptophyta > Magnoliopsida > Fagales > Fagaceae > Castanopsis > Castanopsis chinensis. The sequence continues at coordinate 15,322,575 of JAVQMG010000125.1, read as the reverse complement.
TATCGTCGTAAATTACTTACATTCCAAAGATGAGGTACAACCTTTTCATCTAAGTCTGTAAGGTAGTAAGCTACTATTCCAGCCACTGCTATAATGCGATACGGTCCTTCCCAATTTGGCCCCAGCTTTCCCCATACTGGGTTCTTGGTATTGCCCACGACTTTTCTCAATACTAAGTCCCCAATGGCAAGTGGCATTGAATTCACATGCGAATCATACCCTTGCTTCAGTTTTTGTTGATAGTAAGCCAAGTGGATCATGGCCATTTCTCTCCTCTCATCGACTAGATCTAAGCTCCTTTCCAATAGCCTATCGTTACTGTCCGGAGCAAAAGAACTCGTTTTCATCGTTGGAAAGCCGGATTCCAAAGGGATAACAGCCTCGGCGCCGTAAGTCATTGAGAATGGTGTCTCTCCCATTGAGGTGTGGTCCGATACGTCCACAGAGCATGAAGCAATTCCTCTACCCATCTCCCTTTGGCATCATCTAGCCTCTTCTTAAGCCCTTGACTATGGCTTTGTTGACCGCCTCGGCCTGCCCGTTTCCTTGCGGATAAGCTGGGGTGGAGTACCTGTTGATTATGCCGAGGTCATAGTAGTATCGCCTGAATGCCTTACTATCAAACTGCAAACCATTGTCTGAAATGAGAGTACGAGGGACTCCGAATCGAGTGACGATATTCTTCCACACAAACTTCTTCACATCAACATCCCTAATGTTTGCTAGGGGCTCGGCCTCAACCCACTTAGTAAAATAGTCAGTGCCCACAACCAACTATCTTCTGTTTCCAGGCGCCTTTGGGAAGGGACCCACAATGTCCGGACCCCATTGCGCAAAAGGCCAGGGGCTTGTCAGAGGATTAAGCACACCCCCAGGCTGATGAATGTTTGGAGCGAACCTCTGACACTGATCGCATTTCTTCACATAGCTTTGAGCTTCTCGTTGTATATTGGGCCACCAATACCCTTGTGTTAGAGCCCGGTGAGCTAAAGACCTTCCCCTCGTGTGACTTCCACAAATTCCTTCGTGAAACTCTTCTAAAAGCAGCTCTGTCGCCTCATGATGTACACATAATAGGTACGGGCCAGAGAAGGATCGTTTGTAAAGTTTGCGGTCCTCGGCCAACTAGAACCGAGATGCTTTCCTGCGCACCTTATCTGCCTCGACCTTTTCCTCTGGCAGGACTTCATGTTCAAGGAAGGATACAATGGGGTCCATCCAACTTGGCCCCACCCTGATCTGATGAACCTGGATAATACTTCCACTCATTCCCGAGGGTATAGGTAAGTCCTCGACTAGGATGATCCGTGGTAGGCCTTGTGTCGAAGACGTGGCAAGAGTTGCTAAAGAGTCAGCATGTGCATTGTTACTCCTTGGGACATGCAATAACGTAAAGGACTCGAATTTGCGTTGTAAAACTTTGACTTGACTTAAGTAGTCCTGCATCCTCGGATCCCTGGCCTCCACCTTCCCATCCACCTGGCCCACAATAAGTTGTGATTCCGAGAACATTTGCGCGGTCTTTCCTTCTAATTTTTGGACCATGTCCATTCCTTTCAGCAAGGCTTCGTACTCGGCTTCATTGTTAGTGGTCGAGAATCCCAGTCTCAATGACTTTTCCAGTATGAGACCCTCTGGGGTTATAATTACTAACCCTACCTCGGATCCCCTTTGATTAGCAGCTCCATCAACATAAACAGTCCACACTGGGGGACCTTTGCACGCAATTACGCCAACTGATTTTCCATCAATGTCCCTGTTACAGACATTATCTTCTATTGTGGGCTCGGTAAATTCTGCCACTAGATCAGCCAACACTTGACCCTTTACAGAGGTGCGAGGCATGTACTTGATGTCAAAAAAACCCAAGATGGTTCCCCACTTGGCAATCCTACTTGTATAATCTGCACCTCAGAGTATGGCTTTGAGGGGAAGTTAAGTAAGAACAACCACCGTATGAGATTGGAAATAATGTGGGAGCTTACGTGTCCCGTGCACTACGGCCAAGATTGCCTTCTCTAAGGGTGGATAGCGTACCTCGGCCTCATGTAAGGATTTACTCACATAGTAAACCGGCTTCTGTGCGCCACCCTCGACCCTTATCAGCACCAAACTGACGGCATGACTGGCAACTGCAATATAGGCAAATAGGACCTCATCCACCTCGGGCCGAGACATGATGGGAGGATGTGAAAGGTATTCCTTAAGTTGCTGAAAGGCAGCGGCACACTCCTCTGTCCATTCAAATCCTTTCCACTTGTTTAATAATTGGAAAAAAGGCCTGCACCGATCAACAGATCTTGAGATGAATCGATTGAGGGCAGCAGTCATTCCAGTCAACCTCTGCACCTCTTTTGGATTCCAAGGTGGCTGTAAGCTATTAATGGCTTTGATCTGGGCGGGGTTGACTTCAATTCCTCTATGCGTCACCATGTAACCCAGAAATTTACTAGATCCTACTCCAAAGGAGCATTTTGATGCGTTGAGGCGTAGCTTATGCTTTCTCAATGTTTGGAAGGTGTTATCCAGGTCCGGTATATGAGCCGAGATGGTTTTACTCTTAACCACCATATCATCAACATACACTTCGATTGTTTTTCCCAATTGCGGTTCAAACATCCGCGTCATCATCCTCTGATAGGTAGCCCCGGCATTCTTCAAGCCGAAGGGCATCACTTTATAGTGGTAGTTTCCCGTAGGTGTGACAAAGGCTGTCTTTTCTTGGTCTTCTAGAGCTAAGGGTATTTGGTGGTAACCTTGGAAACCATCAAGAAAGCTCATCCGAGGATGCCCAACAGTAGCATCCACCAACTGATCTATGCAGGGCATTGGAAACGAATCTTTAGGATAGGCCCTATTCAAATCTGTAAAGTCCACACATACTCTCCATTTCCCATTCTTCTTCTTCACCACCATTGTATGCGCCAACCATTCTGGATAAAACATCTCTTTAATGGCACTTGCCCTTTTAAGCTTCCGGACTTCTTCCTTAACGGCCTCAGCGTGCTCTTGAGACGAGGGCCGAGGTGGTTGCCTCTGCGGTATCACTGCTGGATTGACGTTGAGGTGATGGCAAATGAAGCTTGGGTCAACCCCTAGAGCTTCGTAAGCATCCCATGTAAACACATCGATGTTTCGCTTTAAAAACGTAACTAGTTCCTCTTTTTCTTGGAGTGGTAATTGACTTCCCACCTAAAAGAACTTCTCCATATCATCAGCAATAAACACCTTCTCTAACTCCTCGCATCCAGGCATTTCAACCTCGGCTACACTTGTCTTATCCGGGGACATTAGCTGTTATAAACTACTCTCGGCTAAGGCTTGGGACTCCTGTTTTTCTTGACGTGTAATTGCCGCCATGATGCATTGTCTTGCCATTGACTGGCTGCCAATTATTTCTTTGACTCTATCTTCATACGGGAACTTCACCTTAAAGTGCAAAGTTGACGATATAGCACCTAAGGCATGCAGCCATGGTCTTGCCACTATGGCTGTGTAGGGGGAATAGGCGTCTACCACGATAAAATCTACATCCACCACCACTGGCCCTGACTGCACAGGTAGTCGGATTAACCCCTTCGGAATGACAGCCTTCCCTTCAAAGCTTATCAACGATGAGTCATAAGCCGTGAGATCCTCGGGCTTCAAGTTAAGGCCCTTGAACAAATCCGGGTACATAATGTCAGCCCTACTCCCATGATCAACCATCACTCTCTTCACGTCGTAACCCCCTATCCTTAGCATGATGACTAATGCATCATCATGCGGCTGGACAGTGCTAATCTTATCCTCCTCAGAAAATCCCAAAACGGGTGGAGGATTCCTCTTAATCCTCTTCGGCTCAAAGTTGGGGTCCTCGGCAGAGGGGTGCAGCACTGACATTACTCTGGTAGGGCAAGACCCGGTCCGTCCTAGTGCGGCAAATATGACATTGATCGTGCCCAAATGAGGTCTTGAAATATTACTGCCTTGGTTCACGGAGCCAGATTATGTGCCTTGTTCATTAGGCCGATTCATAAATTGCCTTAACTTCCCTTTCTTGACCAGCTGATCTAGATAATTCTACAAATTTCTGCAGTTTTCAGTAGTGTGACCCCTATCTTGATGGTAATTACAATAGAGATTTTGGTTGCGTTTTGTAGGGTCTCCTATCATTCTGTTGGGCCACCTGAAATATGGTTCACGACAAATATTCTCCAACACCTGTTGTATCGGCTCACAAAATACAGCGTTTACTGTCTGAGGAATAGCCGACCCAGAATGGCCAGAAAAATCTCTCCTTAGCCATTTGCTGTTGTATTTGTCTGTCTTGAAATGCCTGCTCTCCTGAGGGGTAACTTTCATTTTTCCTTTGCTTTGCTGCTGATCCTCCTCTACTCGCTTATACTCGTCAATACGATCCATTAACCTTCGGACAGTCTTTACTGGTTTCTTGGTCAAAGATTTTCTTAAATCATGTTCAACTGGAAGGCCGACCTTAAAAGTGTTGACTGCTACTTCATCAAAGTCCCCGTCAATCTCATTGAACGCTTCCCAGTATCTATCCGAATACGTTTTTAATGTCTCGCCCTCCCTCATGTTCATAGACAGTAACGAGTCCAGAGGCCTAGGTACTCTGCTGCACGTAACAAAACGGGACCCAAATGCCATTGTAAGCTCCATGTAGGAATCGATGGAGTCCGCTTTCAAACCGTTAAACCATCTCATCGCAACAGGTCCTAGGCTTGAGGGGAATACTTTGCACATCAAGGTTTCATTCTGCGAATAGACCGCCATGCATTGGTTAAAATGGCTCACGTGCTCCACCGGGTCTATTCTGCCATTATAGATGGTGAAGTTTGGTTGCGTGAAACGATGAGGAAGCTTTCCTCTCTCAATACGGCGTGTGAAAGGTGACTTGGAGAGCTGGTGCAATGCCTTCCCCATAGCGTCACTGCCCAAACCCCTGGGAAGAGATTTCTTACTTGTCCTATCATGAGGACTCCCCTCTTGGTATGAGAAAGTCTCGCTAGGAGGAGTTCTCGACCTCGGCTTATAGCCACTGCTCTGGGAGTCGTCTGAGGAAGGGTCAGATATAGAAGGCGTCCGTTTTCGTTTAGCTCGGCGTAGCTTTCTCTTGAGCTAGTCGATCTCCCTCTGCATGGCCCTAGTACCTTCCTCATTAGAGCCCCTACTTCTGCCCCTTGGATAATTACCGGCGGTTTGCCCCGTGTGTACACTGCCTTCTCGATCCCTCATCTGCCCTAACTGTTGGAGAGGATCTTCGTGATTAGATCCTAAAGAGTCTGCATGGTCTGGATTAGAACCCACCATCACGTTATCTGTGTCAAAACACAAGAATTTCCACAGACGGCGCCAATTGTAAGGGCACAAATCGCGCTTGGTTGAAGTTACGTTTCAGACCAACTCAATGGGCCTTAGACAATGAATTTATAGAGAATGGGCTACTAATCTAGGGTTTTGAGCAGTAGATAACACAAGAATTGGATTCAGTTACAGAACACCAAAATACATTCACTTATGGGTGGAATCTCACTTGATATGTTAAAGCCGAGGACAATACTTAGCATTTTCTTCCAAGTTTTCCCCCCCCCTCCTTTCTCCTTCCTTTTCCTTTTCCTTTTATAGGCCTACATCTGTTTCTCCTTTCTTCCACGTGTAGTCCAGGTGTTTCTTTTTGGATACTTGTCCCATCATTCCTTCTTACTAAAGTCTTTGGCGGTGAGGGTAAGGTTGAATTTCAATATTCAGGCGTCACTTCCTCATTAATGCGGCCAGAGAGGTAGGTATGGTGCCTTCAATGCAGTGGTAGCAACTTTTTACTTGATATTTGTCTGCCCTTTCCCTTTATCCCTTATTCTCATTCTCTCAGTCACTGCATCCAAGGTCTTCAGTACAGACGCCTTTAAACCGTCGGGTTACTAATACTGTCCTCGACAGATTGCTGCCGAAGACAAGGTCATCCTCGGACGTCAAGTTTCCTGGTGTTTTGTTCATGCATGGCACCTTTCTTTGTCACGTGGCTTTACAGGCTGGATTTATGATGTCCTCGAACCATCTCATGATGTTGGGTTGGACTTTTCTCTTCGTGAGAGCCTTTGGGCCGGCCCAGCATGTACCTTGGGTCCATTGGTACTACAGGTTGTTACAGGTTGTTGTGGATATAACACTTCTTTGTTATGAATGCGTTTTACAGACATAGTTTTGGCATTTCTTGAGTGAGAAAATTAAGATAAAATTTCAATTTGAAGAAGTATGAAACTGTATATAAAAAATGTATGTCATACAAAGTTAATCTCATTCATATAAAAACTTTGATCACACACAAAATTATGGTTGCTATTTAATATATGAATATTTATTTTACTATTATAGTCTCTTAGTACTTATTTGATAAAGGCAATATTCACTCACTAAAAACTTATAAAAATGATAATGAATATCATCATCTTTTAACAATAAGCAACTGATTTTCGCTAAGGCATTGTTACAATATTTAAATTTTCATAATGAAGGATGTCATATGCTGCGATTGAAGAACTTCATCAAATACCTTCAACCATATACAATGAAAATTTTGTCATTCATACTTTCCTCATTCTATATGAGTCTAGATGCAATCTTTAGTTTAATTAGTTTTTAATGAATACCCATTTTAGGCAAGAAAAAAAAGATAACAAAATGTGTTATCAAATTTTCCATTAAATAAATTATAAGTTTTGAAGATTTAAACCTAGAAAATCAATGTTCTTTAAGCAACAAATAAAACACCTTCTACAAACATTCCAACTTTCTAAGTATTACTACCATCTAGAACTCAAAATACATGAAGAAAAATTTTGAGATGTTAAAATTTAGTGAGCGTATTTTAGACATTACTCAATGAAATATTTTAAGAATCATAAGCTTTCATTTGGGTTTAATTGAGAGAACAATATGATATATTTGCTCTTTTCCAAAATAATAAGGGGGAAATTGCTTGATTTTTTAAAGTTTAAGAAGGAATTTTGAACTACCCTAAACATAAAAGATGAAAAGTGTTTTAATCCTAAGTTTTTGTTTTTGTTTTTTTGTGTGTCTATGTGTGCAAAACTATGTGTTTTTATTTAAAATTGTGCATAAAGAAAAAAATACAAAAATTTTGCCCAAGAAAACTGTATGTGAAACTATGAATTTTGGCTCAATAAAAATTGAAAAAATGAAAAAAATTTCTAGAAACATAAATAATGACACAACAGTTTCATAATACGTTTATAACTTTGTTATATTTTACTTTGACTTGTAAATAATTGACACCTCAACAGTTGTGAAAATATTGTGAGGAAAAAAACATGTCTTATCATTCTCACAAGAAAAATGCTATGTTCACAACATTTTCTTTACAAATCATACGTAGTAGGTTGTTATTGGTGAAAAAAAAAAAGTACTTTCATTGGTAAATTTAAATTAAAATAATAATTTACCACCTAAGATTTGATATGAAAATGTTGTGAAAAATGTTGTGGATTTAGCACCTTTTTTTTTTATCCACAATACCTTTATTTTTACGGGTTGTTCTTGGTGAGAAAAAAGTAATTTTATTAGTAACTTTAAATTAAAATAATAACTTACCACTTAAGATTTGTTATAAGAATGTTGCGAAAAATGTTGTAGTTGTAGCACTTTTTTTTTTTAATCCACAATACCTTTATTTTTAGTTGTAGTTGGTTCTAATATGATATTTTATTATTTTATGTTGACATATAAAGAATTAACACCTCGAAAATTGTGAAAATATTGTGTCAATTTGTTGTGTTAATATTTTATTTTTATTATTATATATGCAAGTTACCGTACAAAAAAAGAAAGCATAACAGTGTCCAATTGAATAAACCAAATATACTGTAGCTATACTCATTAACTCTTTTTATATATAGGCTAGTTAGGGCAACACGTGGAAGACACATGCTTGCTATGGAAAAAGAGTAATGATTAAGGTCAACTATAGATTTTATTTCTATCACAAAACAAAGATATAAATCATTTGATTTTTAAAGTACATAGAGATTTACATTAGTTAAAAGAGACATTAATTTTGAGAATTTTGATAATTATGTCATAAAAAAGTTAATCTTATTCGTATAAGTATGTTGATCAACCACAAAGTTAGGGTAGTTATTTAACATATCAATATCTATTTAACTATAATAGTTTTTTAGTACCTATTTGCTACGGCAACATATTTCCTTACTAAAAACTTCTAAAAATGATAACAAATATCATCATCATCTAACAATAAACAACTGAGTTTTGCTAAGAAAATTAAAAAAAAAAAATAACAAAAGACATGTGTCATCGAATTTTCTATTAAATAAATTATAAGTTTCAAAAATTTAAACTTAGAAAATCAATTTTCTTTAGATAACAAATAAAACACCTTATGTCATCATTCCAACTTTCCAAGAATTACTACCATCTAAAACTCAAAATATGTGACACATATTTTTGGGATGTTAAAATTTAGTAGGAGTATTTTAGAAATTACACAATAAAATATTTTAAGAATCATAAGCTTTTATTAGGGTTTAACTGAAAGAATAATAATATGACATATTTGCCATTTTTCAAAATATTATGGGAAAAATTGCTTGATTTTAATGTTTAAGGAGGAATTGTAAACTACCCCAAACATTAAGGATGAAAAGTGTTTTTATCCTTTTTTTTTTTTTTGGTGTGTGTGTGTAAAACTATGTGTTTTTACTTAAAATGGTGTGCAAAGAAAAAAAATACAAAAAATCAATCCCAGAAAATTGTATGTGAAACAATGAATTTTGGCTCAACAAAGCTTACTAAACCAATAAAAAATTTCTAAAAACACAACAGAATGACACAACATTTTCATAATACTTTTATAATTTTGTTATATTTTATTTTGACTTGTAAAGAATTGACAGCTCAACAGTTTTGAAAAAATTGTGATGATAGCAAGATGTCATAACATTTTCACAAAAAAAAAATATTATGTCCACAACAAATCATAAGCAGTAGGTTGTTACTAGTTGTTATTAATGGGCAAAAAAGTAATTTCATTAATCATTGGTAAGTTTAAATTAGAACCAATAACAATTTACTACAAAAGATTTGTTATGAAAGTGTTGCGAGAAATGTTGTGGATGTACACTTCTTTTTTTCACAATATCTTTATTTTTAGTTACGGTTGGTTCTTGAGTGATATTTTATTTTGACTTATGAGGAATTAACACCTCAAAAATTGTGAAAGTATTGTGACAATTTTTTGTATTATTATTATTATTATTATTATTATTATTATTATTATTATTATTATTATGGGCTACTTTTTTTTGCACTCCCAGGGAAACGTATTGCGTACTCCCTAGGAAACTTATTGCGTACTCCCTGGGAAACTTTTTAGCAATCCCACATCGAAGAGAACTCCCCCCACTTGCTGCCTTATAAGCTTGAAGCTGAAGGAGTAATGTACCATCAGTTATACGCAATAAGTTTCTCTGGAAGTACCAAAAAAAAAATAGTAACCCACAATAAAAGGAAATAACTGATGGTACACTACTCCTTCAGCTTCAGACTTATAAGGCAGCAAGTGAGGGGAGTTCTCTTTGATGTGGGATTGCTAAAAAGTTTCCCAAGGAGTACACAATAAGTTTCCCTGAGAGTACAAAAAAAAAAGTAGCCCACAATTATTATTATTATTATTAGAAAAATAAAATTAAAAAGTTGACCCAATAAAATAAAAAAGTTGACCCAATGATATTATTGGGGGGGGGAAAAAAAAAAAGAAGAGGAAGAAGAAGAAGAAGGGATGAACTGTACATATTAAACAAACCAAAAGATACTGTAACTTTTGCAAATTTTGGCTTTTTATATATACAAAACCAATCTAGGAGAAACAAATAAAAAAAAATTTAGGTGCACATGGTGTTGTAATTAGAAAAATAAAATAAAAAAGTTGACCCGGTGATATTACCAAGAAGAAGGACAATGAAGTAATGAACAGTACATATTAAACAAACTAAAAGATATTATAACTTTTACACATTTTGATTTTTTATATCTATATAACCAATCTAGGAGAAACAAAACTATTAAAGAAAATTTAGGTGCACATGGTGTTGTAATTAGAAAAATAAAATAAAAAAGTTGATGAGCAGTACATATTAAACAAACCAAAAGATATAGTAACTTGTACACATTCTCGCTTTTTATATACAGATACATATAGAAAACCAACCTAGGAGAAACAAAAATATTAAAAAAAAAAAATTTAGGTGCACATGGTGTTGTACACATGGCAGGTAACCATATTTTAAAAAATAAAAGACGAAAACCATATTTTCGTCCCTATATTTTCAAGCGATTCCCACTTTAGTCCATATCTTTTATTTTCACCGCTTTTAGTTCTTATCCTAGAAAACGCGTTTCGTTTTTGTCCCTGCTATTAAATCAAAGACAGAACTATTAAAACAATAATAAAAAATTTTATTTTGGCATTAAAAAATGCCACGTTAGCATATAAATTAAAAACAATTTATTTATTAATTTTAACTAGATAAAAAAATTAAAAACCAAAAATCACATGAATTGAGATCTAAGTGTGTCTTGAATAAGAACAACAAGAACACAAATTTATGAATTTCTAATTTTTAAAATTTTAATTAAATTATTATTTTCATCTTAAATCTAAAATTGTGGTAAAAAGTGGCCAGAAGTTTTGATTATTTAAAAACAAAAAACTTTTAAGAATGATGTTGAGAGAGAGAGAGAGAGAGAGAGAGCGATATGGGTTTAGAGAGAGAGAGAGAGAGTGATCTGGGACCAAAATCGACAACCATCACTTTATCAACAGCTTCAACCAACTTCTGAGAATTGCAATGGATGAGGGAATCGCTTGGGGGCTGACCAGAAAGGAGAGAAGAGAGAATAAAAGACAATTTTGGTTTAGAGAGAGAGAAAATTATTTGGGTTTAGGGAGAGAGAGGCTGAGATATGGCTGGTTGTGGTTCGATTTCTCCCTCGTCAACTAACTAAGAGCAGATCTGCTTATTCCTCTTCAGGGTTTTGATCATGGAGGCTTCGGTGCTTGGTGAGCAACATGGATCAGAGAAAACAATGGGCAACACGGCATCTTCCCCTTACGTGTGTTGTGAAACTCAAATCGGTGGTGGTGGTTGTGGTTTCCTTCATCACCATTCACCACCACTAGCCACCATCAAGGTAGCCTCCTTAAACAAAACCGCTCAAACCCGCCTCGGCGAGGCAGCAATATTCATATTCTGTGATCTCGAGAACTCAATCAAGGCCAATACCGCAAAAACTCTAGTTCCTAGTGGTGCAGTTCATTTATTGACTCGCTATGGTTGAAATCGGTTTTAGGGTTTGGTTGTGATGGATCTGGGTTTTGTAGTGGTGGACCTAGGGAAGAATAATCATTAATTATGTAAATACAATTTTGGTCAAATAATCATTACAAAGGCTTTGGTCCTAAATACAATCTATGTAAAAATTGCAAAGCTTTGATCCTATTTACAATCTACCAAAACAAAAGATAAAATACTAGTCTACTATCCAAAAACCTAAGTTCAAGGACTAGCTTACAAAATGGGAAGGTGTTAGACATCCATTCTGCCTAGATAGAATCTACTCTTCTAGGCTCTAAATGACCATTTATATACCCTTTCAAAAGATGCATGACATTACAATGGCATATTAAAATCCCTAAAATCAATATTATTTCACTCTTTGAAAATTCAAAATTTGCAATTTTTATTTAAGAAGAAAACCATTTTTTTTATCATAAAAAAGTTCAAATCTGTATTTAATGAAAGTACAAATCAGTTTTGTATGCTTAAAAAATTCAAATATGTATTTAATGAAAATACAGATCAATTTTTTGATATGCAGAAACTATTGCAGATCTGTATTTAATGAAAATACAGATTTGTTTTTTTTTTTTATATGTAGAAAAAATTACAGATTTGTATTTAATGAAAATACATATCAGTTTTTTGTTCAGAAAAATTTTCAACTCTATATTTAATGAAAATACAGATTTGTTTTTTTTTTTTATATGTAGAAAAAATTACAGATTTGTATTTAATGAAAATACATATCAGTTTTTTGTTCAGAAAAATTTTCAACTCTATATTTAATGAAAAATACAGATTTGTTTTTGTTCAAAACAAATTTCAGATCTGTATTTAATGAAAATACAGATTTGTTTTTTATCTGAAAAATTTTCAGATCTGTATTTAATGAAAATATCTATATTTAATGAAAATACAGATCTTTTTTTTTTTTTAAGTTTTGGTGATTAATTGCAGATTTTGAAATTTAAAGAAGAACTAAATCATAAACATGTTAATCAACTAAAGAAAAATCCAACTAAAAGTGAACATGGCATATATAAATTGTGAACAAGATCATATTGACAATGAAATCAAACACATATTCATGAAAACCATGCAATTAACAACACATATATATCAATTAAGAAAGAGAAAAATAAACACAAGAATGAAATTAAATAACTACTTGCATGAATGTACCCTTCAATGGAAGGCTTCCAGAACGTCTTTAATGTAAGGGGAGCAAAGAAGTCAAAAAAAGAAGGGCCAAAAAAAGGGGTTTCGAATGTTGGAGGCCTCCCCTATTTATGGAGATGTTAGTCGCTTAGAAAATAAGCTAGGTCTACTTAAAAATTAAGTCCAATCAGCTTAAAAAATAAGCAAAAAACGTATGGGTAAAATCCTATTAAAAAAAAAAAAGATTTGGATAAGAGTAAGCTGATTTTTCAAATCAAAACAAGTTTTAGTATTTTAATAATATCTTTTTACTCAAAATTCTATTCACGCTAAAATTTTGACAACTGAAGGGAAATTCATCTCACTACAACTTTGTCAGAAATAACCTAGTTCGAATTTTGAGTTCTACTGTGCCAAAGGTGCCTTGGAACGTGAATCTAAATTTGCTACTTGATTAACATGTTTTTGAAGTGTTTTCCAAGTTTAAAACTGTATTTGGATGAATGTTAGAGTTATTTTTGTGATAAACCTCATCCCAAAGTGATAATTAGAATTTTTAAAATAATGATTTTGAATATAATTATCCTAAAAGCCTAATTATCTATAATTTTTAAATATTATCAGCTTATTTGTTTTAATTCTATGCAACAAATCTCACTTTAAGAAAAATATTTAACTAATCACAAAAATTCATTTAAGTTATTTTAATCATTAACCAATCAAAATTAATTTTAATTAATCACATGTGATCTATTTCACCCCATACAATGCTTGCAGACCATGAACACTTAATCATGTGATATCTTTCAATCTGACTATCTGATTTGGGAATTGGGCATACCGTCATGACCGTAAGAATCTCAAAATCATTTTTATGATATGCAATGAATGAATTAATGTATGTAATGCAAATATGATTTTTCAGGTATTTGAAATGGTTATTTTAGTCATCTTCCAAAATTAAATTAGGAGTACAAAATCAATTGTCTACAAAGATGCTAGATTTTCCCTTCTCGTTAGGCCTTAATCAGGGTGGGTACACCTACAGGTGGCAACTTGTGTTCGCGTGTTGGGTTTGTGTCATGTTAACTCATGTGTATCCGACTATATAGATTAACACTAACTTACTAACTTGACATGTTTATTAGATGGTTCAAGATTCCTCAATCCTAACACGACCCATTTATTAAACACAGTTGTGTCAACCTGCTTATTAGATTTTATCAAAATAAAGAAAAAATTTAATGAAAAAACAAACAAATAAATATTCTAAATATAAAATTCTGAATTAATGAGTAACTGTATCACAAATTCAAAACTAAAGCATATCCCAATATCACAAATAATCAATCACAAAATGTCAAATAAAATAAACCACAATAACTAATAAGTTTATATACTTAGGGTTTGAATGGTATATTGGTAAAATTTTATTTAATTAAACTGATCAAACGAGTCAAACAAGTTTCATAAGTTGAACACCAACCTGACCTGTTTATAAAACGGGTCCGTCATGTCAACCCAAATATGACACAAACATATTAAGTCTCAACCCATAACCTGCTAATTTCGTATTGTGTTGTATCAAGTTCGCAGGTCGTGTCTAATTTTGTTACCCCTAGTTACACCCAAATTGGTTAGGAATTTTCTGGAAAAAGGAAGGGATGAATTTCCTATTATGCCGAAGTTTTAGTTAGTTCAATTGGTAAAAAAATTTGTTGTAGAATAAGAGATTTAAAGTTTTTAACACCCCTTCTACATGATGATAAATGGCAATCATCATGATAAAAGAAAAAAAAATGTTGCTTATCCTATTTTACTCCCCTGTTTTACTCTTTTCCTTATCCTACTCTCCCTGTATGCAACCAATTTACACTATAAACTGACTGGTGTTTAGGGTTCTAACTAGGGGTAAAACTACATTGCCCCTCCAAAAATTTAAAATATCTTTTCCTATTATATATGTTAGTGAAAATTTTTAAAGGATTCTTTAAAAAAAATGGATAATTACAGATTCCCCACCTGTAGTTTAGCTCAAATTTAACTTACCCACCCGTGGTTCATTCCATTTATGCTCCGTAACCCAACTCTCTTAAAAAAGAGGGGTAAATAATCTTTTTACACCCATTTTATGTCTCTCTCCTCCCAAAACAAGAAAAAAAAAAACTAAACTAAACTAAAATATGGTATTAGTTTCTCACAATTCACAAACATGAAGAACATACACAAACATGAAAAACATACACCCAAAAAACTAATACAAATCAAATCAAGCAATACCAGCAAAGTACAAGCAATACCATCAAAGTACAAGCCACAGATCTATCAAAATACAAACATCAACACACCTACACATCCAAACCCACGAATCCATCAGTAACCATGCCTCAAATCCCGTTTTTCTAACCTTAACAACCAAAAGAAACCCAATCCCTAAATCAAATAAACAAATAAGAAGAAAAATATAACACAACATTTGATCCCACATTTTATACCAAATTGGCTTCAAAATTAAGCCCACAAAAAAGAGTCATAAATTGCTAGCAACACGTTGAAAATTAACATGCAGAGAGAGAAAAATCACAGTTTCAACTTCTCTGTTTGAAGAAAAAAAAAAAACTTAGAGAACTTAAATGGAACTTAAGAACAAATGAATTTAAACCCAGGCATATATTTAAAGACGTCGTGGCGGAGGAAGACATGGGCGCTACAGGAGTGGTTGATGAGAAGACCCACAGTTGATGGAGTGGTTTCTATCCATCAATCCCAAGACCCACGAAGAGCTGCTACCCACGACCCCACGAACCCAGGTCCACCCACAACACCATGACCCCACATTGATGTCCACCGTATCAACCCAAAATCTCAGATCGACCACCACCAAAACCCAAATCGCAGCCTACACGTCACACTCCTCAAAACTTAAACCCAAATCAGTCATGTTCCTTCTCCACAAATCAAAACCCAAACCCATGTAGCCACCCTTGGCTCCTCCATTGTCGCAACCATGACCCAAAGCTATAGCCTATCTAAACCAAAATGTGGGAGATGAGAGAGAGACATAGACTGAACACACACACACACACACACACACACATAGAGAAAGAGAGAGAGAAATAAAATCAAATAAGAAGTAATGGAAAGAGTAGTAAGTGATTTTTGCCTTTAATGATGATTCTCGGACTAATAAATCAAGTGGGTGCCATTGTAGCATCTAAGATCTCAGGTGGGTGAGCAAGCGTGAGAGAGTGCATGGAAGAGGAGTGTTTGATATGATTTCTTGTTTGATTTTTTTATGAAACTTGTTAAAGTAATGGAAAATTAGAGGTGGGTTACGGAGCATAAATGAAATGAACCATGGGTGGGTAAAGTGTCAAAAATGAAACCACGGGTAGGTAAGTTAAATTCGGGCTAAACCACAGATGGGTAATCTGTAATTATCCCTTAAAAAAAATCAGGATTTGGCCTCCCAAAAAAATTTAAGTTCTCAAACAATGCTCTAAAAAAAAAGAATTGACTAACAGGCCCAATAATTATAGAGATAATGTATTATTTTCTCAATTTCATTTTTTATAATTTCATTTGTTTCTCTAAAATACTTTTAAGGCATTGGATCATTCACAATTTTGAAGACTTCGTTGGTTTCATTGGAGGTTTTTCATTCATTTTGATAAACAACTTAGTAATTGATATTAGAAATGAAAATTGTAAGAATTCACAATGAAAACAATAGTGGTTGAATTTTATTTTATGAAATATCATCATCAAGTTTTATTCTATAAATTTTAAAAATACTAAGTTTCTTTTTATGTGCATGTAGTACATATCTAATATCAAGTTTCTTTTTATGTGCATGTAGTACATATCTAATATCAAAGTAGACAACATTATGATCACTATATGATGACATGAATACTATAAATCGGCCACCCAAGGTAAAATTATTGATTCCACCTCTAGTTCTAACCTTTCCTGCACCATAAACGGATTAGTTCTAACACCTCATACTCATTGTTTCATCCACGTAGCAATTTCTTTTGCTGTCAAATAAGAAATAAGGATTCTAACCTATCTACACTATAAACTGATTGATATCTTAACCTAATGATAAAAAACTATTATCATAAAAAAATTTGTTACTTAAAATTAGCATAACTTATAACACCCTCATACTCGTTGTTTCTTTTTTTTTTTCTTTGAGAAACCAGACCATAGGCTTGGGAATTTATTCAAATAACTAAATCAATAAACATCACGAAACACAAAGGGAGCAATGTTAGCAGGTAAGTCTTCCAACCAAACCTGAAGCCCTACATTAGAACTAGCTTTCTTTGCTAATGCATCAACTACAGAATTACACACACAACTAACATAATTAAAAGCAATTCACTAAAAAGCAGAGGCTTGAACATGAATATCAGACAAAATATTTCCAAAGCTAAAGAGCTCGTCCGTCCCAAGCTGGAGAGCATCAATGACAATGGCAGAATCCCCCTTCAATAACCACACAAGTAAGACCAATCTCTAAAGCAAACTGGACAGCCCTTTGACAGGCCAAAGCTTCCAACTCAGCCACAGACCGACCAAGGGAAGTAGGCATGGAGAGCACTCCAATAGCAACACCACAATTGTCATGCACTATCACCTAGAAAGCACGAACGTGGCTAGGAGGGTG
Source organism: Castanopsis chinensis (assembly GCA_032878915.1). NCBI lineage: Eukaryota > Viridiplantae > Streptophyta > Magnoliopsida > Fagales > Fagaceae > Castanopsis > Castanopsis chinensis. The sequence goes on along the minus strand of JAVQMG010000125.1, from coordinate 15,305,364 downwards.
CCGCACCCGAGTTCGACGCGGCCCAACACGGGATGCAGCGTCCGACGCAGTTGCCCGAACATCGATGCCGCATCTGAGCTTTTTTTTTTTTTTCATGGATTTGTGCCGACTCGGCTCAATTCGTGCCAATTCGACTTCAATTTGCGCCTAATCAGGCAGATTCGGCCAGAATCGTGCCGTATCGGGCCGCATCAGGCCATATCAGCCGGCGATCAAAACGGCTGAAATAGATCGAAACGGCCGAAACAGGCCGAAATCGGCCTTGAATGAGGCCCAAACACCCTAAATCTGTCCTTCCTCAATTTAATTTTGAATAATTGTTGCTTCTTTTGTGTTTTCTTTTTGGTTTTGTTTTGTGTTTCTTGCCTTCTTCTTTCTTTGTTTTGTGAATCAAAGCATAGTAATATGTTTTTTAAGAATATTTTAATAGTGAAAATATATAGAAAATATAAATAAAAATATTTTTAATAATTTTTTAACCTGCCGCACCCGCACTCGAGTCCTAAAACGCACTCGTGCTTCATAGACTATCACACCTAATCCAGCAAGTTTGAAGACCGAAAAACTGCCGCATCAAAATTAACCTTATAAATGTTAGGTGCTGGAAGGCGCCATTGTTGCAAGGGCAGAGGGCGAGGAGAGACCAATTCATCATCTTGAGAATCCAAAAACTCCTGCAAAAGGTTACCGACATTGCTGCATATGCGATCAATAGGAAGGGCATTTCGACCAAAGTGTAAAGCATTCCATTTATTCCAGATACTCCACACAACAATAACAAAATTTCGGCTCGGTACTCTTCTCGGCAGTGCATAAACCTAGACAAAAGCTCACTGAAACTAGCAGGTTGGATTGAAACAACTTGCTGAAACCACTCCAAAAACAACCACACACTAAAGATTTCCTTGCACAGCCAAAGAGCACACACAACGTCCTCTGAATGCTCTTTATAGAGTTCACACCTATTAAAAGGGGTGATATGTCTTCGATGCAAATTCTCCATAGTTGGTAAAGCTTCATTACAAGCCCTCCACACAAAATACTTAATTTTATTAAGAACCCGGAGCTGCCAAAGGCCCTTCCAAAAATTCTTTCGATAATCCAAATTGGAGCTACCTGCACTAGGAGAATAATCACATGATACAATCAGTTTATATGCACTACTAGTAGTGAACAGACCTAAAGAAGTGTGAGCCCATGCAATACGGTTAGGGGGTTGCCGAAAGCTCAAAGGAATTCCCAAAATTATCTCAACTTCATGGGGGAGAAATAATTGCTTTACCACCTCATCTTTCCAATCAAATCTGTTTGAATCAATTAGAGAGCTTACTCTTGTATCGTCTGCCAACTGAGGTAGGGGGAAATAACAGAGCAACAAGCTTGATCCAACAACCAACGATCACCTTTAATCCACACAGCTTCCCCAGTCCCTATATGCCAAATCATCCCTTTACAAATCATGTCCCTTGCACTAAGAATACTTTTCCATGCATATGACCCCATAATGGACTCCCTTGCTTCAAGGATAGAACAATCCGGAAAAACCTCGCCTTAAAGACATGATGACAAAGCGAATCAGGGTTATTAATTATCCGCCAAACTTCTTTAGCCAACAAAGCATCGTTAAACTTCTCAATTTCTTTGAACTTTATTCCACCCACCTCCTTTGCTTCACAAAGTCTATCCAATTTAACCCAATGGGTCTTCCTTGAACCACTACTATACCCCCATCAAAACTTGATCATGACTTCCATATCCTTAATTAAGCCCTTAGGGAGCTTAAAACAACTCATAATGTACATTAGAATTGTTTGTATGACAAAGTTAATCAGCACCTCTATACCTACTTGAGACAGTAGTTTCTCCTTCTACCCTTGAAGTTTTTTTCAAACCCTTTCCTTTATATAAATAAAACTTTGCCTCTTGGCCCTTTCCCACAAGTGTTGGCAAACCCAAATATTTCTCATACTGGTGAATAGTAAGAACACCCAAAATAGTTTGGATTTGGGTATGCATATCCGGAGTGGTATTGGTGTTGAAAAAAATATTGGTTTTGTCTCTATTTATTTTCTGTCCCCAACCTTTCTCATAGATAGCCAAAATATCTAAAATTTTATGACATTCCTCCTCTTTTGCTTCACAATATAACACATTATCGTCAGCAAAAAATAAATGAGATACCCTTGAACCATTCTGACAAATAGCCACTCCTTGGATGTGGCCCTCCACTTCAGCCTTATGTAACAAACTTTGCAGCTCCATAGCACACATAAGAAAAAGATAAGGCGATAATGGATCACCTTGGCGTAAGCCACATTCTGGCTTGATATACCCAACAAGTTGTTCATTAAGAAGCACAAAATAAGAGACAAATGTTATACAAGACATAATAAGGCTTACCAATCTATCTCCAAGCCCTAAATGCCGCCTGGTTCTCTCCAAAAATTCTCATTCCACCCTATTATATGCTTTACTCATATCAAGCTTAAGTGCCATATAACCCAACTTCCCTTGGGTCTTCCTTTTAAGGTAATGTAACGTTTCAAAGGCTATCTGTACATTTTCAAAAATAAGCCTCCCAGAAAAAAAAAGCACTCTGAGATTTAGGAATAACACTAGATAGAAATTTTTTCAACCGGTTTACCAAAACCTTTGAAATTAACTTATAGACAACATTACACAAGCTTATAGGCCGGAAATCAGAGACCTTCCTTGGCTAATTTATTTTTGGAATTAAAGCAATAAAAGTAGAGTTAAGATATTCTAGAACCACACCTGAATTAAGAACTTTAAGCACCATGGCACTAACATCCTCTCCCACAAGATGCCAAAAAGACTTGTAGAAAATGGGAGACATCCCATCAAGACCAGGAGTGGTAAGACGAGCCATCTATTTAAGCGCAGCCTAAACTTCATCAGCATGAAACTTACAGCCTAATGGACCAATTGCATCCTTAGAAAGAGCTGGATGAATACCTTACAGAACATTCTCAAAATCCGACGGCTTAGAGGAAGTATAAATAGCTCGGAAATAATCCTCAACAATACTACTCATTTGGCCTTCATCTTCCACCTACTCACCTGCACTATCCTCCAACCCAGAAATGAAATTTCATTAATTTCATTGGTTTGCCCGACAATGAAAATAACGAGTGTTGCTATCACCCTCCTTCAGCCAAGCATTGCGGGACCGCTGCTTCCACAAGGTTTCTTCCCGAACTTGAAGCTCTGAATCTCATCCCATAATTTTTAAATCCTCCCTGGGTCTATTACATAGTAGCCTTTTTCTTCTATATGCTTAAACTCTCCAAGCATCTTTGCCAAGGAATTTCGAACATGCCCAAAGCAATTTTTATTCCATACTTTCAAGTTGTCTTGGCAGATCATAATCTTCCTATTAGAACTTCACACCTCATTTGATGCCGAAGATCCACCCTATGAAGTTTTTATCACCTCTTCACAAATACTATCTTTTAACCACATAGGCTCAAAGCAGAAAGGCCTCCCTTTCCTATAGAATCACTTGAGTTCAGAGTCTGAACACAACAACAACGGTTTATGATCAGAATGGAAAGCTTCTAGATGGTGGATTCGAGATACTGGGAATCGAAGAATCCAATCAATAGTTGCCATACCCCTATCCAAACGAATCCAAGTATTTTGATCACCAGGTCTACAGTTACACCAAGTATAAGGAAATCCATTTAAACCAAGGTCCTTCAAATGACAATAATCCAATGCATCCCTAAACCCCTACGTTTGTCTTTCAGGCCTATCCAACCATCCCATCTTCTCATTAGCGAACATCATTTCATTAAAATCACCCATGCAAACCCAAGGCAAATCAAAACGGTGACTCAAAGATCGAAGTAAAATCCCAAGAGTTTTCTAGGTTGGCAGTGTCAAGATCTCCATAAAAACCCGTGAAACTTCAGGAGTCATCCACTCCTTGGTTAATAAGAGCATCAATGTGACGGTCAGAAAAAAGGCTGAACATCCACTCCAAAATCAGACTTCCAATATAAAGCAAGGCCGCCCCCCTGTATTGACACAAGGAACAACAAAGAGATTAGTAAACTGGATCCTTCTACCAATTCTTTCCAAAATAATTTTTTCAACTTTAGTTTCCATTAAGAAAACTATTTTGGGATCTTTTGCTATCACTAGGGCAACAAGCTCATCTTCTATCTGTGAGTTCCCAAGCCCACGATAGTTCTAGCTTAGGCAACTCATAATCCTCAATGGTGCTGTCTTGCAGCCACCACCTCAAAATTTTGTTCCTGCTCCCCCTTATAAAAGATCCATGCAATATTTTTTACTCTCCACCTGATCCTCAAGATCAATGCTCATGTGTCTCTTCCCACAGTTATCAGAATTTTCCATTATCATAACCCTAGTATCTGCGTTATTTGTTTACCCTTAAATAAAAATAGGAACACCCTCAATCAAAATTAGGAACACCCTCAAATTAAAAAAAAAAAAAAAAAATTATTATTTGTTCTACTTTCAAGCAAAAGAAAAAAAGCCAAAAAAAATTTTCAACTAATTTCTTTTTTAAAAAAAATTGTAACAGAGCAAAATAACGAACTCTCTCTCAACTCTTAAGCCCACAGCAAGCCCAACATCAAGCCTACGGCAAACCCGCGAATTCTCAACAAAAAAAAAAACCCCAAATTAGAAACCTCAAATCAGTAAATCTGTACATCAGAAATCACTAAAGGCTAAAACAAACCTAAAAACAAAGAGCAACAGAACAACGCCTGCCCTTAGAAGTTAGATCAGTTCAATCACAGTCCAAACTCGAAAGCACATCGTCTTCGTTGCCCCTCATCGGAGATCGGTCCAGTCGCAGTCCAGAGCACATCGTTGGAGATCACTTGTCAGAGATTGCGTCACACATCACATCGCTGCTGTCGCACATCGCTCACAGATCACTCGACGGTCACTGCCTCAGCCTTTACTCTTCAGGCCTCCCAGCTCCGGTTCGATGCTCCCTCAAGGTATTTCTCTCTCTCTCTCTCTCTCTCTCTCTCTCTCTCTCTCTCTCTCTCTCTCTCTCTCTCTCTCTATTTTTTAAGAGATAATTTTATCTAAACTGTGATTGGCTGAAGTAAAAGCTTTAACTTTATTAATGTTTTGCCTATTTTTTTACTTTTCGAATTTGGCATCTTATGAGTTATGATTCTTTTTTTTTTTTTTTTGGTAAACATGAGTTATGATTCTTATCCGTTTTTAGTGTGTGTTGGTGTTGGTGTTGGTGTTGGTGAGATATTAATTGTCTTTTAGTGTAATGTTATTGTGATTTGTGATTGTGAAATTTTCTGATTAGCAGGCTCTTGTGATTGGGGGCATTAGACAGGTTTGTCTGTTGAGTGGGGTGGTGTGGAAGGGCTGATGGGCACTTGGAGCCAGGTAATTGGGTAAAGCACTAAAGCAGTGTAATGTGCACATCAACACATGACTAGCTCTTTTAGTGTAATGTGCACATGAGATGTATGCTAGTGCAACTAATAAACAATAATTTAATTAACTAATAATTAATTAGGAAAAGTAATTAATAAATAATAATTAATAATTTAATTAATCAATACATTATAAAAAAACAAACAAATTAAATTATTTTAAGCTAAACAACAATTAATAATTTTATAATTAATGAAACAACAATATAACAAATTATAGTTTATAAAAGACAAACAAATTAATGAAACAACTAAACAATAATAATTAATAATTTTATTAATATTTCAAATAAATTTATTGTTTATTGTTTATTCTTTTGGTACTCTGAAAAAAATTTCTGAAAACTAAAAACACTTTAAAAAAAATTTCTAGAACAGCCAGTGCACCTTACCCATCTCATGAGCTAATCTCTTCCATGCCTTGGTTAAAAGGGTAGGGTCAGGCGTCCGAGGTAAATCATCTGCCAAAGGATTTGGCAAAACTGAGTGGACCGTAGGCCTAGCGTGACATATTCGCTTACGCTTTTCGTTGATTCGTATAGTCAATTGTCAATTCTTTACCTTACTCTCTTCTTTATCATTTTCTCTCTATACACTTATTGCTTCATACACTCAATTCTTTACCTCACTATTTTCCTTATCATATTCTCCCTATGTGCAACCAATACCAAGTGTGAAATAATGGACGCTTTTGTTGCCTAAACTATCGCACATTTTATTATCTGGTCATATGATTCATGTGCAATAACAAAGGGAATTTAATAAAATAAATAAACATAGATCGGCGCAAATAACAAAGCCATCATTATTTACTTAGCCAAAGAAGAAGAAAAAAAATCATTATTAAGAATAAGAACATACCTCACCAAATTTTTTAATCATTCATTACAAAAACTGAAGTATCTGTTCCTGCTTTCCTAACGTTACAATTTTGACTTTTTTTCAAAAAAAAATGGCCGTTTGAATCAGAAGTACAGGTTGGAGTTTAAAACATGCCTACAGCATTGGTGTCTGTGCCATTTATTTATCCTCAAGCATGGAAATGGAATTTTGTCAACCAAAAAAAAAAAAGCATGAAAAATGGAAAACTGTCTACAAGCAATGAATTAATTATTTTAGTTATTTCTTATCAAGTTGCACAACTCCGTACTTGCAATTTCCTGTTCTGGTGGGGGCTGCCGTCACTGCACACTAAAGAGAAGGAAAATGTTGTGACGGATATGGAAATAGTACCGAACTATGGGCCATCATAATTAGATTATGACTTATGAGGACCAAACTCTGTCTAGTTTTTACTTTTTAGATCAAACACTTTCAATGACTAGTTGTTTCTGATCCTAAAAAAAAAAATAAAATTGTTGTTTCTTCTTTCCTGTCCTTGTTTTCAAGCCTGTTTTGACGGGGGAGCGGGTAACAGGATTAACTAGTTAGAAAACAAAATGTTTTCACAGTACTTACACAGCATATTATATATATATATATATATATATATATATATAAAAAGTTAAGTTCAAGTTACACTGTTTAATAATTTATTATAAATTTTATATTTTAAAAATCTCAAATTATATATTTTATACGTTTTTAATATTTATATCAATTTTTATGTCGATTAGATGTTATTTACTATTGTTTATAAATTCATCTTTTACACCACACACACGTTTAGTGTAATTTTAAACTCCACTCAATATTTTTTTAATTGAATGGATGTGAATTTTGACAAATTCACTATTAAATTACATTATTTTTGTATATTTTTTGTATTTACAAAATTTCAAAATGATCAAAAATTAATAGTCATGTCATCAATTAATTGTTTAAATTCAATTTTTTGTAATTTAAAATAATGTATAAAAGATGAGTATATAGATCAAAGAGTAAATTACATCTAATTGTCATAAAAATTAACATGCATGTTAAGAATATATTAAAACATATAATTTAATAAATAAATTTTCAAAATATGAATTTTCACCTTACACTTGAAAAGCATGCCAATAGGCATATAAAAGTAATGCATCAATCCCAATTGCTATGATGTTGTCTATGTTTACTTCTTTTTTTTTTTTTATGGGTTATCTATGTTTATTATAATAATGTAAAATGAAGGCCTTTTTTTTTTTTTTTTTTTTGGATAGATATGAAGGCTTTTAATTTTTGTTGATTTTATCTAAATCTTGTCACACAACGTTTGAAAACCTATATATTTGTACGTCATCATTTTAAATTTTTAATATGAGAAGGGTCTTGTTAACATAGTTTTTGGTAAGTTGATTTTCAAACTATGTTAGTTTAAACTAATTAGGAGCCACCATCTTTTTCAGAAATCAGTCTAATATTAAACAAATTTTAATTAAATTATGTATGTTATTTTCTGCAAATTCTCTAATATGCTTTCTTATTTGTTAATATTTTTAAAGTAAATATGTAGTAGATACTATTTTTGTGTAACTTGCATCTGTATTATATGTGTTATCAACTAGTAATATATTGAAATGAAAGCTCAATAAAAGACCCAAATTTGATTCTAGTTTACATTCTAATAGTTTTTACATGGTTTAGTTTTGTGTCAGTGTCTCTCCAATTTAAAACCACGTCAGACTCATTTAAAAATACTTCAAGTCCAATTAAAGTTACTTTCAACTAATTTAAAATCAATCCAAAATTTACACCCAAAAAAATTGTTCATTTTAAATATATTTTCAAAATAACTCAATTTCATAACTGATCTAAAAAAATAAAAAATGGAGAGACCAAAATTGAAAAAACCTCTTCTTTGATGGAGACTGATAAATATAATTTACCCTGTAGTTTTTTAATATCTCTTTTTTTTTGGGAGGGGTATTCCTAATTTCCTTTATTTTAAATTATTGATCCTGCAGCCTCCTTATAATAAATCATCCCAAACACACCTATGACATAACTAGAGACAGCTACACTTTATCTATAAAATAAAAAAATAATAATAAAAAAAAAAAAAAAAAGAGAGACAGCTACACGCGTCTTTTGAGCTGCCCAGGCTCACAGTCAAGGAGACAAAACAGACTCTCGAAGTCTTCAAGTTACGCAAAGATCTTAAAGATCGTTCTTTTTTCTTTATCTTTTTTGATTGAAAAGATCATAAAGATCTTAAAATCAAGCAAATTCTAATATGACAACCCCTTTTTTACAATAATTTATTATAAGGCATTTATTAAAATGTGCCTTTAAAATATACATTAGTAAATAGATTCTTATTAACTGAACCCTTATTATAATTAATCTAGTTAAAAAAGAAATTGATGTAATTAATAGTAAGTGATACAACTAATTGCACACTTATTTTTACAATATTTTAATGTAACTGATTGAATCAAAAAAGAAATTGACATAATTGATGGTAAGTGATTAAAATAAGTGACGAGTACATGTAAATCTAAAAACTTTTATTTTGTTTTGTCTAATAAAACTAAAGAAATTAACATTCTTTTTTAAGCAAAAAGAAATCTATATATATAATAATAGATGAAACTGAGAGAAACTCAAATTAAATTTTAAATTAGAGTTCTAATTTTGTGCTATGTATCCTAAATTATTTATTTTTTAAAAGTTTTATTTCTTAATTTTAGAATCAAATATAAGACCACATTATAAAGATTTATCCAAGTGAGTTATTAAGTATAAAAATCAAAGAGTCTAGAATAATATGGAATCGTAAAAAAAAAAAAATACTTTACAATAACAATAATAATAAAATAAGGATAATTTACATTTTATACTTAATAATATCTTTACAATTTTTTTAAAAAGATAACAAAATATAAAAATGACTACCAATAGTATTTCATTATATGTATATAAATTATATTATATATTTTATTGTATATTTTTAAGTGTATCTATGTATATGAATGAATTTACAAATTAATTAATATAATTGATGGCAAGTGATTGAAAAAATAAATGTAATGAGTCACATGTAAATTTGAAAAGTTTTGTTTTGTTTTGTTTTGTCTAATCAAACTGTAAAAAAAAAAATTAATATAAGTGATGATAAGTGATTGAAAACTAAAAGTGACAATTCTTCTTGAACGTGCCGACTTTTATTTTGTTTTGGTTTGTCCCGTAAATCTCGGTCGTAGCACGGTAGCGGTGGAGAAAAAATAGTGAAGAAAAAAAAATAGAATAATGTCTTGCGTTTCCTTCTTTCTTTCTGTTTTTTTGAAGCGCGTTTCTGATAGGCGCTTTTTAGTAGATGTCGTGTACTATTTACAAGCCCCACGAACTATTATTTTATTAATGATTTCATTAAAAGCACCTCTCTACTGTTTATAGATTTAAAAATTACTTTACTGTATTATTTTCAGTTTTAGCACAGAGAGTTCCTATAAATTAACAACTCATTTGTCAGTCTTATATCTCTCTCAACCAGTTTGGTCTCTAAGCTTGTGCACGCCTCTGTTCAGCTAGTAAGTTCAGTTCAATGCTTTCTTTCACATTTCTTATTCATCTGTTAATCTTCACATTTGAGCTTAAATATGACATTTTTGTCTATGCTTAAAGCTGTGTGTGTGTGTGTGTGTGTGTGTGTGTGTGTGTGTGTTTCATTTTTCAATCATAGTTTGTGTGTGATGCAGAGTCTCTGTTAATGTTGCTATCAGCTATATATCATATTGAAGCTTATCTATTATCTGACTCAGTTTAAAATCTTCAGATTACAGGCCAAAAAATCTCGACTTGGGTGTGCTAAAATGGGGAGACTTTCAAAGCCCATGATGGGTTTCATGCTATTATGTTGTTTAGCAGTGCTCACTGAAGCAGATTACATAAAATATAAGGACCCAAAACAGCCATTGGGTGCTAGAATCAAAGACCTCATGAAGCGAATGACCCTGCAAGAAAAGATTGGCCAAATGGTGCAGATCGAGCGCAGCGTTGCCACCCCAGACGTCATGAAGCAATACTTCATTGGTAAACATTTTGGTTCATATATATAACTATATATACATGTTGTACTTGTATATATGTTGTCAAGGTTTGGTTTTTAGTATACAAATCATGTTTCTGAGTAAAAAGGTGTGTGTGGGTTTTGGCCAGGGAGTGTGTTAAGTGGTGGAGGGAGTGTACCGGCTCCAAAGGCCTCAGCCGAGACTTGGATCAATACAGTGAATGAGATCCAAAAGGGGTCTCTATCAACCCGTCTCGGGATTCCTATGATTTATGGGATTGATGCAGTTCATGGCCACAATAATGTGTACAATGCGACTATTTTCCCTCACAATGTTGGGCTTGGTGTTACCAGGTAAGTACTTAACATACACCTTGATGCAGATTGCGGACATGATTTTTTGTTTTAGTCTTAAGTGATTGATATAGCAATTACTTGTTTGTTGATTTCCAAAAGGACACTAACTCATTGATGGAAGTTCGAAGAATATAGAATTAGATTGTCTCAATCAAATTCAAAAGTTCTGATGTTTTGAATAGTTAAACAGCCTCACTAAATTTTTGAAGAAATTTTTTTGGTATTACTGGATAATCTAATGGTTATACATAGAAGCTGGGATATTGTTACAATCTGTCTAAAAGGAAAAGCTTTGATCTCGTCGAGGATAATGAATGAATGGGAAATACATCAAATTCCGATCTGTTATACATATAAATATGTTGGATTTAATCTTATTTTTGTTCTTTCAGGGATCCTCAACTTGTCAAGAAGATTGGAGAGGCAACAGCTCTTGAAGTAAGAGCTACAGGAATTCCATATGTTTTTGCTCCGTGCATTGCGGTAATTGAACATTTGAAATAGTTTTATTGGTGATTTCCAATCCCCACCCCCAAGGAAAAGAATAAAACCGTGAACAGTTATATTGACATATTTTGTCCACTACCTTGGTTTCACAGGTATGCAGGGACCCACGATGGGGTCGGTGCTATGAAAGTTATAGTGAGGACCCTAAGATTGTTCAGGCAATGACTGAGATTATACCTGGCTTGCAAGGAGAACTCCCTGCCAAATCTCGAAAGGGCATTCCCTTTGTTGCTGGAAAGTAAGAGCCCTTTTGACAAATTTCTACTTTTATGACTTTGTCCTTTTTGTTTACTCTGGGTGAATTATAATTAACCTTGACTAGATTCTGATAAATGCCTCCATTAGCATTTGTGCTCGATTGTAATAATTGCACGAGCTTCTCAATAGAACTTTCTTGAAGGTGGCTAACAAACATCTGAAAAGTTTAACTCTTTCACATATGCTTACCTTAATATTTGTATGAGCATTAAGGGAAAATGTATTTTGAGTTCTCCACACATTATTAACAAAAAAATGCTAGCCTTATCAATGTTGTTAAAAGCGTGCTTAAGCTCAAAGCTCGAAGCCCCAAGGCTCCAACGCTTTTTGCCTCAAAAACTAGGCTCATTCAATGAACCGCGCTTCTCTGCGCTCTTTCAAAAAGCTCAAAGCCCGCTTTTTGGCGCTTTTTTTTATTTTTCAAAAAAATAAATTAAAACTGAAATAAAACTTTAGGATCTTGACATTATTGATATAAACCATTGATTTGACATGTTTTTAGTGTAACTTACTCATCAAAAAAAGATATTTTGAGTGTAACTTGTCCTAAAAGGCTAAAACCCAACCCACAATCTCCTAGTTCTTCCCTATTTTTATTTTTATTTTTTCTTGATTTCTCTCCTTGAAATAGTAACCCACTCAGCTTCTTCTTCTTCTTATTCTATTTTTTCCCTTTTGGATATCTGCTTGGTACCAATTACCATGTTGTTATGTCCTCGTATTCTTAGCTCATTCATGGGAAAAAAAAAAGTACGATATAGCATATTTATGGTAATTGTTTAGTTACTTTAGTGGTTAATGTTGAACATAGCAAACTAATTCCTATAGAGTTACAAGTGATTAAATTATTAACTAATATTACTAATTAGTCATAGGGCATTATGGATATTGGAGATTTAAGAAAGGATATTATATGGAAGTACTCATATCTAGCTTATTCAAAAAAATAAAATGACTTGATTTGCAATTTTTGTGTTAAAATTGCAAAAGTAGGGCTTATTTAAATGTTATATGAATTATATAAAAAATTTTATTTCAATTTCTATGATAATTTGATCATTTAATTGTTGCATTTCTCATTAATAATTATTTTTTGCAATTTTTGTGTTAAAATTGCAAAAGTAGGACTTATCTAAATGTTATATGAATTATATAAAAAATTTTATTTCAATTTCTATGATAATTTGATCATTTGATTGTTGCATTTCTCATTAATAATTATTTTTAAATTTATTAAATTATTATTTTTAAATGTGTGCTTCACTTCAATTAGGCGCGCGCTTGCGCTTTGCGCTTCGCGCCTAGGCCCTAAGAGGTTTTTGCGCTTAAGTGCGCCTCTCGCTTTTATCAACACTAAGCCTTATCCAATTTGAGATTTCAATCCCGTAGTGGGCGATGTAGTGTTCTACATGTCAAGCATTATTAAATGACAGAAAAATAGAAAAGCTAAGTGCGTAGACATTTCCTTCCCATGGTCAAAGTTCAAAGCAACAGCTCACATTATTTGAATTGAGATGGTAAGGGTCAACATCCAATTGATATGATACTTTCAAGTTTTGCCTGATAAATATTTCTTTTGGAACTCTTTTGGTTGTTCTAGATGAATGGTAAGTCTAAGTGGTGGAACATGTCTAGGCATATATAAATTATAATAACGACAAAGCTATGTCCCCCAAGCCCTTCCTATGTTCACACTGCATGTATTGATTTCATAGGTGGATTTCCTTATGTCCATCTAAAAAATTTGAAAGAAGTTTTCCAATTTAGTACAGTTGTCCCATATTATTATTCTGCCATTTTCGGGCAGTCAACTTCTCTCAAAACCTTTGTATACCTGCAAAGCAAGGGTTGCTTCGCATTGTGTTCATGGAAGGATCAATTTGCCAATTCTATTTATGCAAACATCATTTGTGAAAATTTGTTCTTGGTCATCCCCATTTCTTGTCCATATATGGATTAACATATTACAATGTTATATGGTAATTTATTGAATTTCTGTAGCATATAAGATGAACAGAAATTCAAAACCTGGCAATAACAATTTCACCTAATTTATTGATTACTGTGGCTAGACAAAAGGTTGCAGCCTGTGCTAAGCACTTTGTGGGAGATGGTGGCACAACCCAGGGCATTGATGAGAATAACACTGTAACCAGTTTTGATGGATTGCTTCGCATCCACATGCCGGGTTACTATAATTCTATTAGCAAGGGTGTTGCAACAGTTATGGTGTCTTACTCGAGCTGGAATGGGAAGAAGATGCATGCTAATCGTGATCTTGTTACTGGTTTCCTCAAGAACAAGCTAAAGTTCAAGGTGGAAAAATTCATTTGATCAAATTGTTTAATATAGTTTTGAAAGGAAACCCTGAAGGTGCAAAGTATAATGAGTTTCTTTGGGTGCATTTCAGGGTTTTGTCATATCAGATTGGCAGGGTATTGACAGGATTACTTCCCCTCCTCATCTTAACTATTCATACTCTGTCGAAGCTGGAGTTGGTGCTGGAATTGACATGGTCTGTCAACATTTAGAACATGTCTATTGTAAATTGTACATTCATCATCGTACCAAATAAATGACATTTTGATAAACTTAAAAATTCAGTGTTATATTCTTCAGTATACACATGTAAGGCTTGTATTTTTATACTATTTTTCATTCTCTAATGTTTCTAATTGTGTCTTGCAGATCATGATTCCATACAACTTTACAGAGTTCATTGATGATCTAACCTATCAGGTGAAGAACAATATTATACCAATGAGTAGAATTGATGATGCTGTGAAGAGAATCTTGAGGGTTAAATTTGTCATGGGTATCTTTGAGAATCCTCTAGCTGATTTCAGCCTGGTCAACCAACTTGGTAGTAAGGTATGTTCTCAAGTTTATTATTGTCTTAGGAAGATTTTAATGCTCTTCATCTATCTTTGTCAATTTGCAGAATTTTGCCATGCAATAATCCTATGACTTGCCTGAGCAGGAACATAGAGAATTGGCAAGGGAGGCTGTAAGAAAATCACTTGTACTACTAAAGAATGGAAAATCTGCTGACAAGCCCTTGCTTCCCCTTCCCAAGAAAACAGCAAAGATACTAGTTGCAGGTAGTCATGCCGACAACTTGGGCAATCAATGCGGAGGCTGGACAATAACATGGCAGGGTCTTGGCGGCAATGATCTCACAATTGGTATGTTAACTTTTACCCATTTAATATGAGTGCTCGTATGTGAAATACTCTGGCAAGTCATTTTGCAAAATGTAAGTAAAAGATTTCACTTTAAAAGATACCCAGCCAAAACAATTGAGACTCAGTGGAAATCTCTTTACAGATTTATATACTACATGAAAACAGTCCGCATGATGATATGTATATACATATCTTATACTAAAGCATGTTTTGATGATTGTATGACCCATGTCTCAAGATAGTCATCTTTATAAAAAGGTCTCAATAAAACTTTAATTTGTACAATCAAACTTCTAGGAAAATAATCTAATACTCAATTGCAATTTAGTTCTTTATTATACATAGTTGTTTGATGGTACAACATTTGCATGAACAGGTACTACAATCCTGAATGCTGTGAAAAATACAGTTGATCCTACAACCCAGGTTGTCTACAATGAGAATCCTGATGCAGAGTTTGTCAAGTCCAACAAATTCTCCTTCGCCATTGTTGTTGTGGGCGAGCCTACTTATGCAGAAATGTATGGTGATAGCTTCAATCTATCCATACCAGAACCTGGCCCAAGCACCATCCACAATGTTTGCGGCGCTGTCAAATGTGTTGTTGTTGTCATTTCTGGCCGTCCTGTTGTGATCCAGCCTTACCTCGCAAATATAGATGCTCTTGTGGCTGCTTGGCTTCCAGGAACTGAAGGCCAAGGCGTTGCTGACCTATTGTTTGGTGACTTTGGATTCTCAGGCAAGCTTGCTCGTACATGGTTCAAGACAGTCGACCAGCTCCCAATGAATATTGGTGATCCCCATTATGACCCTCTATTTCCATTTGGGTATGGCTTGACAACTAAACCTACCAAGAACTAGGACACCATTTAGGATGATGGATGGCTTCTTCTATTCGCATTTTTTCCTAGCTTGGGATACTTTTGGACCTCCATGAGGTTTACCAAGTGTATTGTTTTCGAGAAATAATATTAAATGACCTTTTGACATTTTCTCTGCGCTTTTTCAATGAGAATATTAGATAACTTATCAAAAACAAAGAATGCTTGGTTAATGCAATTACTCTATTTGACCGAGATTTTATTTTTTCTTACTGAAAATATGAGTGCACTGTGCAGCTGCAGAGTACAGACAAATATGTAATTGGATTGTATTTAGGAATTGATGATAATAAGATATAGGTTAATAACACTTTACTCACTTCTGATTGAGGTCATTTTAACATTGTTTACTTGTTTGAAAAGTCACTTTACCACCCGAGGTTGGCTTTGTCATGTAGCCGTTACCAACTCAATCACTTTCATTGTTGAGAACATTACAATAGAGATAAGATCTAAAAGTAGTGTTTGTAAAAATGGTAGAAGCAAAAGTAAAACACTACCGCGTTAATGATCATCCACTTCAAGATCTTGGTCTCTCTCACACACTAGAGCATTCACATTGGGAATGTCATATGCCATATGTAGGGAACATTTAGCATAAAAGTCTAAAACCAAGTGTTGAAAAAAAAATTGCAATTGTGCTACACTGTAACTCAATTGTAAATATATATATATATATATATATATATATATATATATACTATTCTTTTATTCAAACTTTATCAGTTCCTTTCTCTCTCACCAGTCACACTCTCATCTCCTCTTTTTTTTTTTTTACTTCTTTTTCAATTCACTTATTCAATCCCTCCCCCTCTCTTCTCTTTCATTTTTTTTTTTCTCTCTATTTTTCCTTGAATCAAGGGTTTGATGTGGTGGCAAATGGGTTTCCATGGTGGTGGGGATGGGTGATTGAGGGTTTCGGTGGTGGGTATTATCTAGCGTGGGCTCACGGTGGTAGGTATAATCTGGCATGGGCTCCGGCTTAAGTTAAGTGATGGTGTGGGTTTGGTGGCGTGGAGGTGGATCGTGGCAAGGTCGTGCACGGCGAGCTAGGTCACAGTCTCACGGCGTGGATTCCGACGAAATGGGTCATGGACTCAAGGCAGAGTTGGGTGGGTTTTGATTTTGGTGGTCGGCGTGGATGGTGCATGGTTGATGGGTCTCTCTCACCGTGGTTGATGGGTCTCACAGCGATCGGCCTAGGGTTCGTGTGTGGTGGTTCCCTGGGGTTCGTGCAACGGTGGAGATTCGTGGCTTGCTGTGAGTTGTGGTTATCAGTGGGTTTGCTTGTGGTTGAATGAGCATGGTTTGTGTGAGAGAGAAGTGAGAATACTTTTATATTATTTTAATGTGTAAAATAGTAGAATAAAAGTTGAGATATTAAGAGCGTTGAAAAATAATTTTGTATACATAATAAAGTAATTTTTGAAAAAATAAAATAAAATTTTTTGTAAATTTCCAAATGTGAATACTCTTACAAATTGATAAAAACAACCTTTCACAATGAGCCCCACACATTAGTTGGACCTATATATTGTGAGAGGCTAGATGTATACACTTTCAGCGCGGCATGATATACCATCTCCAACTAAAATAGTCTAAGATAATGCCATGTGGGACATCCCTTACAATTTTCTTCATTTAACTTTCAAGTTTACCAAACTTCGCATTTATGTGGAAGGGTCTAGCTTACCTCCAATGAAATTTTAAGTGAACAATTCTTTTTGTTCCAAGGAGAAACAGCCACATCTTTCACTAACAAACCAATGGTAGTGATTATATAACTAAATGCCACACCATTTTATTTTAAGCAAAAATTAACAGAACAAACCTTTTGAGCTAACAAACCTTCTGGGCATAAATTTGAGTGGGAGAAGAAATAAGAATTGACTAATGAGCAAAATATGTTTTTCTTCCTCATTCCAAAAAAATAAGATAAAAAATTGTCATCAAGAGAGACTTCCAATATTAATGAGAAATTCTTATTGATATAATCTTATAGAAGATTTACAAGAAGGTAAATATATCTGAACTTTGAAATAATTAATAGCTGCCTCAATTTGAAATTCTAAAGGGAACTTTTCTCAAACACTTGGCATGTCTTATTTTTAAACCCCAAATAAAAAAAATAAAAAAAATAAAAAAAAAACTGCCCTTTTACAGAGCACACCACCCCCATTACAAACAACCAGCGTTCATCAAGGAAAATTACAAAATAACAAGACTATCCATGTTTTGATTTTCTATTACATCGCAGCATAAGTTGAAGATTTAGAAACCGCATTGTTGGCATTCTTCTGAAATCTTTTTAGTCTGACTGTGCCTTTATGTGTGGAGATATCATAAAAAAAATTGAACAAAAAGAGCCAAATGCTTACTCTGAAACAATGGGGAACAGTTTAAACTTTTGCCTAGTTGTGTGTTCACACCAGTACTGCAAAGGTGATGCTGCAGAAGAAAAAAAACGATGTTTAAACTTCAAGGTTAAATAAAATGACTTGGCACTGAGTTTTAATCACCGCTGGATTATTAAAAGGAGATTTTCTGTCAAAATTTCACTGTAAGCCAAACCTTATATGAATATAGTACTAATTAATTGTCACGTTTTAATGGGACAAATGCAATTATTATCATGTATTAAATATCTTGGTACACTAATTACATACTTTTTTTTTTTTTTAAGAGATAATCACAATACGTTGTTAACTCTACAACTCGAATCTTATCTCCCTTAAAACTCCATGCATTTTATACATAGAGAAATGTCAATTTAACTATAAGCCATTAGCCAAATTAGGCACACTTAAGTGTCCACTTTTCAATACTATTCAATTTATTCATCGAACCCAAATAAGGAATTCAGAAGATGTATTAGAGTGACTTTTTTTTAATTGCATTGCTTTTACGAATCAAATTACATTGGCTCGTGTGGTTTTTGGGCAATCTCATAGATAAGGGGTGGATTAGTCTAGCAAAATTGGGATTCCGATTCTGTAATATAAAAAATTTATATCATATCAAAAATCAAATTATATAATTACATATCATATATAATATATATATATATATATATATATTTTGATGAGATCACATAATATATTTAAACTATAATAGTTGAATTTAATAATGGGCATTTGTCATGATGGTTGAATAAGAGATTTAGGATTCAGTCTCCGCCTATACCAAAAATCGATTGATGTCTTGGTCTGATGATAAAGAACTATTATCAGAAACGGACGTCATAGATTAAAATTCTCTAAAAATAAAAGATACATAAAAGGTTTTTCTCAAAAAAAAAAAAAAAAAAGCTAAGATTTTGAGGGAAAAAAAAAACTTAAGATCAAACAATGGGCATGTCATATATGTAACTTAAAAAATAATTATTTTAATTTTATTATTTGATTTAAATTATATTATGATATATAATCAAAATAATATTAAATTCATTTTATAAATCGCTCAAAACTTTTAGTAATAGAATTTTAGTTTAAGTAGAATGTTATATTTCTTGAAATTTAACAATAGAGTTTTATATATAACTAGTCGCTAACCCGTACAATGCATGGAAAAATTATTGATTTAAAAAAAAAAAAATCCAACAATGAGTAAATAGACATTTTGCTAGATAGTATTTGTAAGGACACGATTCAAGCTTGGACCCAAACGCATAAAGGGGACAAGCCCAAATGGCCTAAAATAACGAAATTTGTAGAGTGTGAGTTTAGAACCTAGGTTACTTTGGACGTTGAAAAGCAAAGACATTGGGCTAAGTCCACGAATCACAAACAAATGGCCTTTAGTGTAGCATAATCTCTCCTAGAACGTAAGCCGAGGACTCTTTGTATTGATTTTTCCTTTTTCTTAAAGACAATTTACAGTTGATCTCCTTGTGTACAAAAGTCCCCCCCCCCCCGGTTTCTGGTCCCTCCTCTCTCTATTTATATTCTTCTTCTCCGTGCAGATCCCTTTCCCATCCACCGTCCTCTAGAAATCTTCCTCTCATAGATGTAAAGCTGATCACCATCATCTCAGATGTCACTTCTCCATTAATGCAGCCAGGGGGTAGGTGCGAAGTCTTTAATGCGGTGGTAGCAGCTTTCTACGATATGTTTCCCATTCGTACTCCCTTTTTGCATTCCTTCTGAGTATATTGTCACTTGTTCAGCTTTTTAGATTATTCTTAAACATCATGACGTATCTTATGATCTTCACCTCAGTTAACCCAAGACGCTTCCCTCCTCGGATCATTCTAACTAGCTGCAAATCCCTTTCCCATCCACCGTCCTCTAGAAATCTTCCTCCCATAGCTGTAAAACTGATCACCATCATCTCAGATGTCACTTCGCCATTAATGCGGCCAGGGAGGTAGGTGCGAAGTTTTTAATGCGGTGGTAGCAGCTTTCTACGATATGTTTCCTATTCATACTTCCTTTTTGCATTCCTTCGGAGTATATCGTCACTTGTTCAGCTTTTTAGATTATTCTTAAACATCATGGCGTATCTTATGACCTTCACCTCAGTTAACCGAAGACGCTTCCCTCCTCGGATCATTCTAACTAGCCCCTACCACAACAGTGGGCTTGTGGGCCTTTAAGTTTGGTTTCCTTGTTGTCTCCAGACTCTCCTTGGACAAGTTAATGATCTCGGATCAAGCCCAAGGCCCAAAGGCATACTTTGATACTTCTTCCCACATAGTATTTTTTTTTTTAAAAAAAATGAAGAAATATTTAACTTCTATACTTTTCCATAGTTTAGAAGTATTGTCTAATATTGAATGTTATTGAGTTGTAAGTGCATAATTACTGAAACCTACAAAATAATTTACAATTCTTAAATTAATAAAACAAAACTCCCAATAGTTATATAACACACACACTCAAAACTAATATAAACTACAAATATATAAACAAAGACCATGATATAAGGAAGACACATCAAGTTTCAAATTTGAGTATCAATATGACTTTCTCATAGTAATAACAATATAGACAATTCAAAACATAGAACAATATCAAAAGTATAATACCTAATTCCATTATCTTTTATCTTGAATCCAAGCAAATAATTAATTGAGATTAATCCAAACAAATAATTAATCAACCAATAATGATAGCTTTTAATAGGAAAACAAAAAATCACCTGAACCTAAATAAAAAGCTTTTAAGGTGAAGAATTAATATCAAACTTCAAAATTTATAGAATCCTCAAATTCTACTTCAAAACCAAACCAAATTCAACAAATTTATATATAACACACCAAGGAAAAATTTATCATTCCCTTGGCTGGAAGACATTGCAGTTTTGATTTTTCTCCAAAAAATAGAGATGCTTTATCTGCCATGTACAATAAAAAAAATTAATAGAAATTTCAACCCAAAAACCAAACCCGCAAAAACAATGTCAATATAAATAAGAAGATTAACTCAAATACTCAAAAGAAAATCAATTCTAAACATATAAAAAAGAATAAGATAGAAAGAAAATCTTAGATATAAACAAATATCCACATATGTTGAATTAAAATTTTATTAATAATAAAAATATAAAAAAATTCGACATGAAATTCATTAATTAAAGAAGAAAATTGAATTAGATTGCTTGCGTTTTTTTTACATTAGTCTCTGTTTTTTGCTTCAGTTATATATATATATATATATATATATAATCAACGTTTGAGTTTGAGTTTGAGTTTAAATTGGACTTATTAGAAAGATAGAATTTCATTCCTTGTTAAGTTTGGATTAAACAAAAATAATTTTTTTATATATCAACGTTTGAGTTTGAGTTTGAGTTTAAATTGGACTTATTAGAAAGATAGAGTTTCACTCCTTGTTAAGTTTGAATTAAACAAAAATAATTTTTTTTTTAAATGATAATGATGAATTTGAGTTTAAGTTGGACTTGTTAGAGATAGAGTTTTACTCCTTGTTAAATTTGAACTAAACAAAAATAATTTTATTTAAATATTGTACTAACGTGAAAAATTATGAAAGTTTTAGAGGTTTCGGTTATATATATATATATATATATATATATATATATATATATAGATAAACTATCTGTAATATAGTTTAATCTACATAAACTATCTTAATAACAAAAGCGATAAATATTAAGTTTAATTTAAATTACTTGAAACTTTTGATAATAGGAGTTTAAATTTCTTACAAGGCACATGCTTTAACTAGGGAAAAAAGATTTTCTTGTTCGCTCTTAGTATGGAAGTAGTTTGTTTCTCTTGATATTGATAATTTTGTAATGGCTGATGTGGGGTATGAGAATTCCGATTAAGGTGATCACACTAGGCCAAGAAGGACAGTTGTTGGGCCGAAGAGGCCACGACCTTGGAATTTATGATTACGTCATCAATGCGCCAACAAGGGAGACTTTACTGTGCAGAAAGGGCTTTGGGAAAGGAGATGGCAATGACAGGATTGAAAAGTTAGATACTGACACCACATTTAATGCATCCTACCAAACCTTCTGACAGCATTTATATGGAGAAGACCTTTGAACAATATTTTCTGGTCGCATTTATGTGGAGAAGACCTATGAACAAGGTTGTTTTGGGCGCCGCATCTCTCAGTAAACTAAAAGAAGATGCTAGATAAGATTGGAAGATGGGTGATGATCTACGCAAAGAACAAGTGAAAGGCCAAGATCATTTGAAAATGTCTATATAAGATAAAAAATCCTACATGGGAGGGGGATCAAAAGAAAGGAGGAGAAAGAAAAACAATGTAGACTCAAGAGCAAAAGCAATATATGTAAATTGTCTTTAAAAGAGAGAAATATAAGAATCAATTTTCTCGACTTGAGTCCGAGGACAAATCTCAATGCTCAAACCGTTCCTTCTCCATCTCACTATAGTGTTAACCCGTTGTCATTATTAATTCAACTCATTAAAACTTAGATTTAGAGCCCACTCTTTACAAATTTATTGTTTTGGGCTCTTTGGGCCTACACTCATCTTGTTTTGGGCTTAAGTGCAAATTGCGACCTTACGGCTGATTTAATCTTGATAATGTTTTGTCAAACTATTTCTAAAAAAAAAATTATCATGTTAAGTAAAGTATTGGTAATAGTGTTTAATGCAAGATTAACTATATTATAATATTAATAATAAGAGTGTAAACACTTGTCACGAAACAAAAATAGCCACTTGGTGCATCGGTGGCTTTTAGAACCAATATGATTTTAAGGACACAACCACAAGTTGGTTCCAATGCTCCAGTTTACACTGGAGCCGACATAATACAGATATGTGTCTGATTTTTACCATGTGTCCGCATTGTGCCTCCTCCAATACACTGAACCTAACCCTTACTTTGATTTTGTTATTCAATTTTAAATATGCTGTTAAAATAACTTTTTTAGTTTACATATAAATTTATCATTAAATTGTTGGAATATTAACAAACAAAAACATATTTCTATATAGAAAAATGAAAGCCCGAATTATTGGCTGCAAAATCAACTTTTACAATCTACCATTAATTACTATATTTTTAATTTCATTCCCTATTTTCAATAAAGTTATATGATATATCAATAATTTTTTTTATCTCACATCAGTAAGAGATATGGAATGTGATTTAACAATGCTATGATAAGGTTTTTATTACTATTCGTATATATATACCAAACTCCTTTTTCGGTGATCTCAATGTAACAGGTGACCCGCATTGGTTGTATGTGTCTAGTATCTACTGTTTATAACCTCAGTCTATAATTACAAAAGTTATGTAATGTATTATAAACTCAATTTAAAATATTATTATTATTTTCATGTGTATTTTAATAAGTATTGCTGTTTACTCCAAAAAAAAATCTTAGAAATATTTTACAACTCATAGTTTGGACTTGGAAAAGTATAATTTTGTTCTTATCCAAATTAAGTTGTATACACCTACTCGCCTACAACGTTATCCACAACTTATCCGGATTAAGTAATAATTTTGTGTCACCGTAATAGTCCTGATAATGCTTGATTTTGCGTCATAAAAAGAAAAAAAAATCCAGATAATGCTTTATTTTCGTGTTTGTCATATCAAAACAAATCCTCCACGTTTTGTTTTCCTAAACCCTCTATAAATATTTACACATATAACACTGGTTTCTGCCTACATGAAAAAAAAAAAACAAAAACAAAAAACAAGAAACAAAAGCACTTGTTTCTAGACGAGGTTCTGCTATTGTTGGAGTTGGAGGTATGGGGGTTTACTCTTCTCCTCTCTAGATCTCTCCCACCACAACAGTTGCGACTTTTGTGTTTGTTTCTTTGTGCTACGTAACGCATGATTGCATGTAGATGTTATAGTATATGTTGCCTCTTCAGGTTTTCCTCGTTAATTAGCATTGAGCATCCGTAATTATTTTTTTTCCTTACAATTAAAAGGTTGTAGTAGTATCTGTTTGTAACTTGTGAAAGTCACTCTGCAAATCTCGGTTTTCAATGCAGTCTGGTTCATTCTCTGAATAACTCTTCATGTAATCATGTTCCAAGCTTTTTTTTTTTTTTTTTAAATGTTTTCTTTGTTTGTTGTTCTCTCTTCTCTCTCAGACACAGAAGAAATTAATTTTCCTTAGGTAACAAAGCTCTATACACATTAGGATTTAAACCTACATGAGACTAAGACACCATTTATCTCAGGTTTTTTATTGGACGACAAAAAGCTTAATCAGTTTAGTTAATTGACCCCACTTTTTTGCTAGTTAAACTTCAATAGAATCCATGCTTTTTATATTCTTCGTTTGCATTAAATATATAATTTGATATTTACATGTTTCTACTTTTGAACTTAATTTTTTTTTCTTTTTTTTTTTTTGTAAATTTTTCTATTCTTTATTTTATTTTATGAATATTGTCGTTGTTTATTGTTCTCTCTCCTCTCTCACTCACACAAGAACTTTTCCTTAAGTGATAAAGTTATTTGTATGTGTTAAAAATACTTAATATTCTAAAAAGAAAAATAACAAAGCTTCCATATTTTCTTTTGTTGATATATAAATATAACTAAGATTCCCAGGCTTTTTTTATCCTTTATTTGCATTAATGAGTAAACATATAATAATTATATTTGCATTAATTATTAATCATATATTAATTATAATTTGATTTTTGCATGTTCCTATTTTGAACGTAAATCTTTGATTATTTGTAAATCTTTCTATTCTTTCTGTTTTAATCTATATACTAGAGGGTGTAACAACCATGCCAAGTTATCAAAATCTTCTTCTTTCTGATTTGCTTTCAAACTGACTTTTCCTTTGGTAATAAAGCTTCCCGTGTGTAAAAAAAAGTAACAAAGCTTCCCATATTTTCTTTTATTGATATATAAATATAACTAAGCCTCCATGCTTTTTTTATCCTTTATTTACATTAATGATTAAACCTATAATAATTATATTTGCATTAATGATTATACATATAATAATTATATTATTATATATGCAATAATGATTAGACATATAATAATTATATTTGCATTAATGATTAATAATATAAATATATAATAATTATAATTTGATTTTTGCATGTTCCTATTTTGAACTTAAATCTTTGATTATTTGTAAATTTTTTTATTCCTTCTGTTTTAAGAGGATGTAACAACCATGCCAAGTTATCAAAATCTTCTTCTTCTTTCTGATTTGCTTTCAAACTGATATTTCAATTTCCTTTCACAGATATTGAAAGAGCTATAGCTTTGAAGGATGGCGAAAAGGTTTTCAATAGCCCTCGTGGGGCTTCTGTTCCTATGTTGCAGTTGGACAGTGGTGGTAAACGCTGAAGGAGAATACTTGAAATACAAGGACCCAAAACAACCCATTAATGCTAGAATAAGAGACCTAATGAAACGGATGACTCTAGCAGAAAAGATTGGTCAGATGGTGCAAGCAGACCGCTCTGTAGTCTCGCGTGAAATTATGAGGAACTACTCATTAGGCAGTGTACTGAGTGGTGGAGGAAGTGAGCCATTGCCTCATGCTACACCTCAGGATTGGATTAACATGGTCAATGATTTTCAAGAGGGTGCTATCTCTAGCCGTCTTGGGATTCCTATGCTTTATGGCATTGATGCAGTTCATGGCCACAATAATGTGTATAAGGCCACCATTTTTCCCCATAATGTTGGTCTTGGAGCTACAAGGTAAGGATTGTATTATATTCCCCTTCCATAGTACAATATTTTATTGTATTGTCTATTCTAATATAGAATGAACCCAACAAAAAAACTATGGACTTTTACTTTACTTTCCAATCATGGAAACATGTTGCAGGGATGTTCACCTTGTGAAGAAAATTGGTGCAGCAACTGCACTTGAAGTTAGAGCTACTGGGATCAACTACGCTTTTTCTCCGTGCATTGCGGTATGGAACCAATTCCAAGAATCATTCTCTGGACAACAAGTACAGGGACATGATGTTTTTTACAACTATTGTTTTGACATAAAATTTTGTAATTGGTGTATAATGAAAGTAGTGTCAATAAATCATGTTAGCATTCATAAATAAAAAAATTGTAGAAAGTGTTTAGTAAAGACCATTACTCTTCCATGAAATTGCATAATTTCTTAGTTAGTCCCCACCTTTGATGATGAATATGAGGAGCTAATTAATCTTAATGTTATTTTGCATATCTAACAGGTGTGTAGAGATCCCAGATGGGGTAGATGTTACGAGAGCTTTAGCGAGGATCCCGAAATTGTGAAAAAGATGACAGATATCATAATTGGGTTGCAAGGCGAGATTCCAGCTGATTCACGAAAAAGTGTCCCATATGTTGGTGGAAAGTAAGTTCAACGAATACTATCGTAAATACATATTTTTAGTGCATGCCTTCTTGCTTTGATAACTGATATGTAGTTAAAACCATTACAACATATGAAAATATGGTTACTCACCTCATACCTAGTCCAACAGAAAGTTATTTTGAAACATAAATTACATTGAAATTTGGTGTGGTATTATTATTCATGCCCCTCATGAAATTAATTACTTAGAAACTGTCTTCCTAGCTAAGGCCTTGTGTTTTTTATATAGGGATAAGGTTCTGGCTTGTGCAAAACACTTTGTGGGTGATGGAGGCACCATTAGAGGCATCAATGAGAACAACACTGTAATTGATAGGCATGGATTACTGAGCATTCACATGCCTCCCTACTTGGATTCTGTTATCAAGGGTGTTGGCACAATTATGACTTCCTACTCCAGCTTGAATGGAGTAAAGATGCATGCTAACCATGAACTTGTCACCAATTTTCTCAAGGGCACCCTCAAGTTTAGGGTACAAATATTTTCATATACTATATCTATACGAAGTTTTTTTTAGTTATTTAGATGTTTGAACCTGAAAGAACCAATCCATTCTAACTCGATCCCCATATGTTACTGTACAAATTGCAGGGCTTTGTGATCTCTGATTGGCAGGGTATTGACAAGATTACATATCCACCCGGTTCAAACTACTCATACTCAGTTTTGGCTGGAGTTCAAGCTGGTATTGACATGGTTAGTGGCCATTCCATGCATTAATCACATTTCTCATCTTGAACTGTTTTAGACTTAATTAATAAAGAAGTCATTTTGCCTGATGTTGATTGTTTAAAGTGAAATGCTTAACTATGAAGCCTGATATTTTGGGTGTTTTCAGGTCATGGTTCCCTACAACTTCACTGATTTCATCGGTAATTTGACTGACCATGTCAATAACAAACGTATCCCTATGAGTCGTATTGATGATGCTGTTCACAGGATTTTAAGAGTCAAGTTTATGATGGGTCTATTTGAGAACCCCTTATCTGAGGAGAGCTTTATTGACCAACTTGGAAGCCAGGTTAGTCACTTTTTTTTTTTTGGATAATTCAATAGTGAAGTAGTGAAAATTTGAACTTTAGACTACAAAGCTCTTGACTATTCACCTATATATATATACTTAATTAGGCAAAAACATAGTTACAATTCTTTAGGTGTTATATTTTTTGTTTCCTTGATTAATTGAAACCAACCACATGGTTGTATAGACTAATACAACAAAAAGAGTGTTATCTTTTTCAAAGACAATTAAATGCAACTATGTGATTCATTCCTCATTACAATCACATGATTAAATTAGATTGGGAAGCTAAAGTATGGAACCTAAGGAATTGTACTAAGCTTTACCTAAGTAATTAATGCAACTAGGAACTGTAAACATCTGTGTAATTGACTTAATCATAATATAATGTACTATTACAAATGAAATCGTGTGATATTTTCCTGACAGGCACATAGAGATTTAGCACGAGAAGCAGTGAGAAAGTCACTAGTTCTCTTAAAGAATGGAGAAAATGCAGATAGTCCATTGCTACCTCTGTCGAAGAATGCATCAAAGATCCTAGTTGCTGGAAGCCACGCCAACAATTTGGGCTATCAATGTGGTGGTTGGACTATCGCTTGGCAAGGACTTAACAGAAACAACCTCACTGCAGGTACATGCTTTACCTACCATTTCACCTCGAATTCATATACAAACAAACAGGGCCGGCCCAAGGAGTAGGCAACTTAGGTCTAGGCCTAAGGCCCCGCAATCCAAAAAAAAATTCCCTAGTAAAAAAATGCCCCATTTCCCTTTATAAAATGCTCAAAATTTTAAAAAATATAACCTTTTTTAAATAATTGGTATTTCATCTTTTTTAAATAATCGAAACCCTAAAATGTTTTAAAAAAATACTACAAATATAATAGATCATTAATGGTGACTAATCTCCCCTAATAATTTGAGACTTTAATTTTTGTAAATTAATCTCCTACAAAATCGCACACCAAATAATATCTACCAATCTCTTTTTCTTAAAAAGAAGATATAAAATTAAATTTCATATTACAAGTTTACTTAACAATGCACAATTATATATCCAGGTTAAAGTAAGTTTATTTATTTTTAAATAATTTTTTTTTTTTAGTTCTTTTTGTTTAAATTTATGATTCAACTATGATATTCAATCTTCTATATGAAATTAACCTTAGTTTAGTTAGTATTATTCATCAATTTACGTATTTATATCAAATTAGGTTCAATTTAATTAGTGTGCATTTGAATTCCTCTTATTTTGCTGAAAATTAAAAACTGAAAACAATATAAAAATAATTTTTTTACCGTTTATTACTGTTAAGTACTGTTTATAGGCATAAATACACTATTTGTGGCCAATGAACAGTGTATAACACACAGGTTAAAAAAAAAAAAAACAACCAAAAACGTGTCTTTATACCAGACACAAACATCCCTACCCAAACGAAGTTTTAGTATTTTATAATTTAATTTAATTAATATTTATATATAAAAAGGCTCCAAATAAAATTTGGCCCGCCCCAAAAACTTGTTGGGCCGGCCCTGAGTACAAAGAACAATTATTCCATTATAATTTTTTGTATTCATTGTAATAAGCAATGACGTACCACTTTTTTTTTTTTTGGAAAAACAGGAACGACGATTTTAAGTGCTATTACAACTGCTGTTGACCCCAGCACAGAAGTTGTCTATAGCAAGAACCCTGATGCTGATTATGTGAAGTCCAACAACTTCTCCTATGCCATTGTTGTTGTAGGAGAGCACCCTTATGCAGAGACACTAGGAGACAGTTTGAACCTGACAATTGCCGAACCAGGTCCAAGCACAATCACAAACGTGTGTGCGAGTGTCAAGTGTGTTGTTGTGGTAGTCTCTGGCAGACCTCTTGTGATTGAACCATACATATCACAAATTGATGCACTTGTTGCTGCATGGCTACCGGGTTCTGAAGGCCATGGAGTTGCTGATGTTCTTTTTGGTGACTATGGATTCACTGGGAAGCTTGCTCGCACCTGGTTCAAGACAGTAGATCAGCTACCAATGAATGTTGGTGATGCTCATTATGACCCACTATTTCCATTTGGGTTTGGACTTACTACTAAGCCAGTTAAGGCATAGAACCTCTCTCTTTTTTGTGTCTTTTCTTTTCCTTTTTTACCTTCTTGGATTTGCTTAAATTTTGGTTTAGTTGTTAACGTTTAAAAGTCACATGGGTATGAGGAAATTTTGCAGTGTGACTTTATTGGAACTATACTACGCTGCTTTTCGTTAATTGAGATGTTGTGAATCACTTGTTACCTCGCTTTTTCTCGCTTTGTTTCACCACATGTAATTTCAACCATATATTTTGGGTAAAAACTAACAAGTGAATCTTCTTCATAATGAACCAAGTACAAACAGATTCAACTAAAAAAAAAAAATGTAAATGTCAAATTTATTTGTTGTTTAATCATAAACATAATTAAAAGTCAATAAGACAATAACACTCATGAATGTTTTGTTTAGACAACAGATAAAACCCTTTTTTTTTCCCTCTCAACAATAAAAACTTCATTTTGCCAACAATGTGTAACTTCGTTAAAAAGAAATGATGTGTTCATAATATTTTCACAATAAATTATAGATAGTAAGTTGTTATTAGTTTTAATTTGAATCTACAATTAAAATTACTTTTTCCTCCACCCATAACGGTCATTAACAACATGTTACTTAAAATTTGTTGTAAAAATATTGTATACATCACATTTCTCCTATATTAAATAGATTGTTTTTAGTTTCTAAAAAGAAATAAATGTCATGTTCACAATATTTTCACAATGTTACACCAAAAAAAATATATATTTTCACAATAAATTAATTTATTCTAAATGGCAGGCTTTTAATAATGGGCAAAAAACCAATTTCAATAATGAGTTCAAATTAAAACTAAAAACAATCTATGATTTGTAGCACTTCTTAAAAAGAAAATCAAAAAAAATTTTGGGAGGGGGGAGGGGGGGCTAAGTAGTTGATGTTATCAACAATTGATGTAACAGTAAATTTTTCACTTTCAAGTATCAAATTATATTCTTACATCATTTTTTTTTTTTGAGGGGATTCTTACATCATATTTTAATATTCCAAAAATTTGTCTTACGTGCTACGTTTTCTTTAAATAAATTTAAAAAAAAAATACGATACGCTTTTCTTTTACCATCATAACATTACCTATAATGGTTTCCTTTTTTAAACTCATTAATTATTAAATTATTAAGATAATTTTCTCTGGATATATCACTAGGGTTTTTAATAAATTTTAAAATTAATCTAGTTGAAATTTTGTTATCAAAACTTGGAAAGCATTTAGGTAATTCAAGTTTCTTGATGCACTGGATAGTAAAATATATTTCAGCCCCCCAAGTTCCAGTGGTCCAACTAATTGGAGTTTTTACAATAAGTCTATCCTGCCATGGAGTCATATCTCATATGACCATTTCAACCAAACATTTCTGGGGGTGGTGCGGTGATAAAAGAAAACCGTAATACCCGTAGCTTTAGGGTCCGTTTGGATGCAGCTGAAACTGAAAACTGAAAACTAAAAACTGAAAAATACTGTAGCAAAATAATTTTTTAATGTGTAAAAAATATTGTGGGTCCCATTTTTAATAAAAAAGTTGTTAAAAAGTGAAATTTGTGGGTCCGTAAACAGTGCACTGTATACACTGTGCACAGAAAAGTCAAATATTTCAGCTGAAAAAAATAATAAAAAAATAAAAGAAATGGAGAAACGCACAACGCGCGTTTGGGAAGCGCAAAACGCGCTTCCCAAACGCCCTCTTAGTCTATCTATATCTATATCTATACTATGTGTATCTAAAAGTTCTCCAAAAAAAAAGTTGAAATTAGCATTTATTGTTGCTACACTCCTGTTGAGCCACCTCATTCGTCATACCATTGGCCACGTTATTATTATTTTGGGTAAACTACGTATTTGGTCCCTATCCTGTATACCATATTTTAATTTGATTCATAATCTTTCAATCGTGTCAATTTGGTCTCTAACATTTTAATATCGATTTAATTCAATCTCTACTGTTATCTTTTGGATGAAAATTGATGACGTATTTAATGACCAAAATAAAAAATTAGCTTCCGTTGATGTGATAGTAAACTAAAATTTTATTTTGGTTGTTTGCTATATTAGCAATTTTCATTTAATATACAACGGTAAGGACTAAATTGACACAATACTGAAAGGTTAAAAACTAAATTAACACAATTGAAATGTTAAGGACCAAATTGAAATATGGTGTAAATAATAGGGAACATATATATAGTTTACCCTATTGTTTCATATTTATTGTTTACCTTTAATTTTTTTGACAACATTAAATATATTGGATTTACAAATTTATTTTAGGTGGCTTTAAGTTTAACTTTACATATTCATCTACTTTAATGTTAATATTATAACTAATTAATAAATCAACGAAAAATCAAAGACGGTTTTAACTTTACATATAATTTTTTTTATTTATCTTCCTTTATTTTGGCTTTTCTTATTCTCATCTCCTTATTATGAACTTGCAATTATCTGCCAGTCTATGCATATTTTTTTCACACACACAAAAAAAAAAAAAAAGTTATCTCTCTCTCTCTCTCAATTTTTTTATCATTCTTTGTTGGATTTTTTTTATTTTTTTGGCATCTCAACCTTCGATTGACGAATATTTGAATTCTTTAGAACTTTAAATTTGGTTGTTAATAATCTTTTTTTTTTTTTTTTGGAGAAAAATTGGTTGTTTGTAACTGAAAAATGAAATCAATGAAGAATCAAAAATATTTATAAAAATGTATTCATAGGTCTTGCTTAATCATTAATGGTTAAAAAAAAAAAAAATTAACAACAGCCCCATAGGAGATGTCCTACTAGAGGTATGTACCCCCATTTTCCTATTACTATCATCCCCTTATTATAAATTTGCAACTCTCTTCCAATCCATGTATAATTTTCCCACACAAAAAATGTATTTACAGATCTTGCTTAATCATTGATGGTAGAAAAAATACAACCTAACAGCTGCCCCATAGGAGGATCTCCTACTAGAGGACAATACCCCTATTGTCCTATAATTGACTAATTCATATGGGTTTTTTTTTTTTTTTTTTCCAAAATAACACTGATTTTCAAATAATTTCGTTAGTTAGCATGTTTTCAAAATTATTTAGAAAACTAACATCTCGAGTGTAATAAACACGATTTTGGAATGCTAAACTCAATTCCATCAGACTCGTTTTTTGTCAAATTGAAATCGAGCCTTACAGACTCGATTTTGGTACTCACTCAACAAAAACAATGAAGAACATCAAAGCAGCAAACACAAACCCATTTCCAAAAAATCTTCTTCTCAAACAATCAAATACAACAACCCATTTCCAAAAACTCTTCTTCTCTAACAATCAAACACAACAACCAAAGAGAAACAATGAAATCAACAAACCCAAGCAAACCCAAGACCCACCTGGGGTTTTGCTCGGATCGAATCGGACCTGGGTTTTGTTAGAGTTGCTGGGATCGAATCAAAACTGTGAGGAAGGTTTGTTGGAGTTGATCGGTGGTTCTCTCTCACTTTGTCTCGTTCCATATCTCTTGTTCCCCCACCAAAGGTCACCTGGGTTTTACTAGAGTTAAGTTTTGCTAGAGTTTGTTAAAAGGTAAGAACTGAAGTTGAATTCCGAACTTCTGAAATTTAAACGAAATCAATTCCAATATGTTCATTGTACTCGATTTAGAACACCGAAATCAAATTTATTACACTCAAGATGTTAATTTCCTAAATAATTTTGAAAACGTGCTAACTAACAAAATTCTTTGAAAATCAATGTTATTTTGAAGGGAAAAAAAATCCAATTTTTATGTGTTTCTTGATGCAAGCATTTTTTAAACATATTTTTACAACCCAAAATAATTTTAATAAATAATGTCTGTTATTGACCTGATTTGGGGAAAAACCATATTATAATATGTCATATTTTGTGTTGTCAAATTATAGTGTATTTAGAAAATAACAAGATAGTCTAAATAATATAATAAAGAACAGCTAATGCAATTGAAGAAGATGGTTTTTTTGTAGTTTCCTTTCACTTTTTATAAATATTTTGTTTAACAAATTAGTAGCAAGATTGTTTTGTCTTTGTTATATGATATTCTTAATTAGATGCTTGAGTACTTGTTTTAAGCATTTATGAATATCTTATATTATTCTTCATCATTCTTATCTCATTAGTGTATTCTTTGAGATTTTCAAGAAAATAAATTCAATTTTATGTTAAAGTTATTTAGTTATCTATTCATTTTTCACGTATTAAATTAACTGTTAAATTAGAGTATGACAGTATCAACACAGTGCTTCTTTTTTCAACAAAAAATATTCTTTACTTTTTTCCCCTTTGGAATTGTACTTCTGGTTTTATTATATACATTTTTATTATTATTAAGGAAAAAGAATTACAATCATTATGTATTAAAACTATATCCAGCACTTTCACTTGAAAACAACATATTTCTATTGCATTTCTTCAAAGCTTTATTAAAAATTTGGATCTTATTATGCATTGAATAGCTTTGATCGCATCACATTTGATATGTATTACATATTTTGAAAAAGGAGTTTGACTTCGATGTAAAATTTATTTTTCATTTACTTTTTATTCTGAATTATAGTTGTCATGTTTTATTAATTTTTTAGATACATTTCTTCATATATTTTATTCTACGGTAGGAAAAATTGGATTTGAAAATTTTTGTTTAAAACTAAAAAAATAATTTCCAATTTTTATATACGTTTTAATGATACACAAAATGTTATAAATAACTTATATTAAAAAATTAATATTTTCACTAATTTACCTTTTGAATTCTTGAAAAAAAATTATATTGTACTCATTTTAGTATGACAAATTATATATATTACATTTGTGATTGTCCCTATAAGAAATGAAAATATGATTATGAAATACATTACTATTTATTAGATTAGTCGAAATTGAATAAAATATATTTAAAGAGACTACCCTAAAAATATTATTATGCGTAACACACAGGTCTGCGAGTAGTTAGTAAAAAAATCTACAGCATTCCAATCTATTGCTCCCGCTTCTAAGTCCATTCCATAAAATCTACAACATAATACTGGAAAAGATGGGTACAACATGATTTAGATGAGTTGTTTGGCTTCTATACAGTCTTGTGGCTCCAGGCAAACAGATATCATACCAAGTTTAAGAGCTTCTATACAGTCTTGTGGCTCCACAAGCAAACATATATGATACCAAGTTGAGCGCCCAAAGCACTCCAATCTGCCCAGCGTTTGTCCCCTACATGGCAGCAACAAAAAAAGTATTTTAAGCCAAACATGGATCAATAATGGTACTTTGTTTCACCTATGAACATGCAAATACTATAATGTGAGCCACAAACAAACATAATTAATGATTGGATGATGAGGACACGGCCGGCAGCTGCTGTATGCTACACTGAGCTCGAAGAATCACTACAGTAGTCATTGCCATGTCCGAAGGGAAGGTCAACACCACTAAACATAGCAGTGTAAATAATTCTCTTAAATGTAAAATTGTAATTCTTGGTCACAGTCATCCTCTCTTAAATCATTGATATGCAAAATATTTTAAGGCAAAACTTATGAAATGGTCCAGACCTTAGTTGTGAGATTGGTCCTGCTCAATAAATTCTAGTGCGTCTTCTTTGGAGACAACATTGACACGGCTCACTCTATTTTTATGCGTCACCCCATATATCTTGTCAGCAACTTTCACAAGCTCTGGCCGAAACGTTGTTGTTATAAATTGAGTATTTGCCATATCTGCCAGGCGACGTATCATATCTACCAAACAGCTGATTTAAGGATCAAACACAATAGCTCCCAATGACTAAGTGATTAGCTAAAACCAAGCTGAAAACAGAAGGCCTAAAGAGTATGCAACAATTGGTATTGAGTTTCCCTAATATATGCAAGACAATGTCATTATGCAAATGGATTGTCAAAAGCAATAAGTAGTGACAAGAGCCACTTACTGGAATAAGCAAGCATATAGGGTTTATAGCCATGTAACTAACCATTTTTCTTGTTTATAATGCTAGAAACTGCAAGTCAAATTTGCCCATAAAATACAAGGAATCAAAAGTGCATTATTATTAAGGAAATTATGACCTCATCGTCACCATGTGAAGCCCATTTAGGCCCTCTTGAACAAAACAGCTCCCCTAAAGTACACTACGTAGGGCAGGACTGTTTGGTTTCAAGCTACATCTGAATCAAATCAATTTTGGGAAAAAACCAAGCAAACTATATCAGACCTAGTCAACCATTTTGGGAAAAAAAGTTACTTAAATATATCCATTGATATAATTTCATTATTCACTAGATGTTGCTTCACAGTTTTGGACCTAGTATCAAGTTGCCAATGAGTTCTAGCTCAAATGTTTCTTCTCTTTTAAGAGAAAGGTGAGATCATGACTTATGAGTTCAAAACCCACCAGGTGCATATGCAACTTACTAATAAGAAAAAATAATAATATAAATAATATGAGCAAGTTGGTGGTTACTCAAACCCAACTGTTATTATATAAAGCCCCAATGTAACACATGCAGCCACCTGAATTGAGAAACTCGAACCCTTGCTAGCACTAGGCTACCCTAAACATTATGACTTTACATTCTGATTCATCGAGGAAAACTGCAGTTATTAAAAATATTATTGAACTTAATTAAATGCCACAACAGTCATTATTTGTTTCCAATTTCATCTTCAATTTGTTAAGACTCTTAACTGAAGCTTCAGCTATCAACACTGGTTACCTCTTTGCTGAACTCATCCCAAGAAGTTTTCTTCTTTAAGTACATTGTAAAAAGACAATATAAAAAATGCCTAGCCATTAGACACAGAAGCTTAAGCTAGTTGGTACTGAGGAGTATTCGCAACAAAGGAGGCTCTCAATTCCCCATGAAAGGTTTATGTGCTA
Organism: Castanopsis chinensis; assembly: GCA_032878915.1. Lineage (NCBI taxonomy): Eukaryota > Viridiplantae > Streptophyta > Magnoliopsida > Fagales > Fagaceae > Castanopsis > Castanopsis chinensis. The sequence continues at coordinate 15,268,928 of JAVQMG010000125.1, read as the reverse complement.
CTTCAGACCAACTAAAAAAACAAATTGAACATGAAAAACCAAGGATTGAATGATTAAATCTGATTAGAGGCATATAGCTAACATAACAAAGGATACTTCCAACAGCAGTTCTGTATTGAGGATCCAATGCTGCATCTATCTCATCAAAAAGATAAAAGGGAGCAGGATCACATCGTTGTATGGCAAAAATAAGCGTCAGGGCAACAACAGTTTTCTGACCCCCAGACAACTGCTTCATGGATTGTGTCTCCCCTTGCCCAGTAAAAGAAACCTGCCACACCAGAAGCCAATTTGGATCATTGTTAAATTTAAAATGTAATGGCTAAAATGAAATGGAAGATGCTGCCAGCTGGGGTTCTAAAGCCCGGCAGCTGCAAAAAGCAATGGCAGACTCCCCACCCCCAACCTCAAAAAAAAAAAAAATGGGTCTTTTCAATTATCCCCTCAATCCAACAAAGAAAACAGACTCCCCCCTCATACAAGTCAATGACTCTTTGTTTCAGTAGTGTTAATTTCACTTTCTGTTTCAATGGCGTTAACTTCCAAAATCCAAACACTGCAAAAAATAATATATATATATATGGGTGCATTTCAAATTTATAGATAAACAAAATTTAGCAGAAATCATTCTAGTTGTACTGTCACATTACTACCCCCAAACACAACTCAACAGCTTACTTCCTACAATCCTATTTCAATAATTTGATTTATTTCCTTTTTCATCAATCATTTTTTCTTTTTACATCCTTTCGATAGTATATTTATAATCTTATCTTATTGTTTTCCTTCATAGTAGGTCTTTAAGTAGTGATTTTTCTATTTTCTTGTGATCTAATTACTACTTTATGAACATGAGAAATACTTGGGGTAAATGAAGTATTAATAGGCCTAAAACATATTCTGTTCTTCACATTCACTAAAAAATTAAGTGTTTAATGATAATTAATTAATTTTTATCCTTTTTTTTTTTTTTGAATTAATGTTAATAAAATTGGAGTTGCACTAATAGTTACTTCCACAACACTTCCCCCAGTGGGAACCACCCAAAAAAATTTTTTTTTTAGAGGATAATCCTGACTCTGCCATTCTACCCTTGCCCCTTCCAAGTCTCACATAAGAAGATACATGCCTTCACTTTCACACCAATGTATTTCTCCACCCTTCCCTCCAAATCTGCTTCACGAGGTCCATCGTCATCAAGATCATCATCGCCCTGATCACCATCCTGAAGCAATGAACCAAAACTTATTTAATAATAATAAAATTCAAGATATTGACAAGCTTCATGAAAAGCAAAACATGTTTTTAAAAAGGATATCCAAATTCTAAAATTCCCAATGGATCTTTCCTGAATTTGAACCACCCCCAATGTCCACCACACCCCCCCCCCCCCCCCCAAAAAAAAAAAAAAAAAAAAAGAGGACCAGTGGGAGATAGAGAATCACTAATTTTACATAATCAACATCATGAACGTTAAAAGCATTAAATAATATTTTGGCAAGGATAAGACAGTTACTTATGCTAACAAAGATTTAAGGGGAAGGAACACTGTTTAAAATCACCAAAATAAACCTAAAATTTAAGCAAGGAAAAAAGGATAAGGAAGCACATTCGATAATAATAACTTAAGGAAGTCCCTCCTTTTATTTTATTTTATTTATAAAAAAAAGAGGAAAATTGAGTAGACCATACAAAACAATATTCCCTTTATATTCTTATCTTTCTCCAAGAGACGTCAAAGAACTAGTGATAAGTCTGCAACAAAGTACTTTCTTATATTTCTAGCAGGACAAAGGGAAGTAAAAATCAGGGTGGAACATAATTCAAACAAGCTATAATTCTTGTGGCACAGTCAACTCCTAAAAGATTTTTTCATGATTACTTCATACATTTTCAGGGTTTAAGACCAAAAAAAAAAAAAGATAGGAAATTTCAGACTCCTTTCTCAAACACACAATAACAAGATAATATAATGAAGGCATTTGAAAAATAGTAGCAATCAACTTGAGAAGATTCTTTTTATGAGTTCTTCATATAATTTGAGGGTCAGTTTGGGCCAACTAGAGGACAGAATATTTCAGACTCCTTTCTGAAATTTTTTTTATTATTTTTTATTGTTACCTTTCTGAAACTCACAAAAGATAAAAAAATGGAGAAGTTTGAATGGTGGCAACAATTGAAACTTCAACAGGTCTGATTATATATATATATATATATATATATATATATGATGTTAGGTACACCGGGTTTAACTTTATGAGATGTTACACCGCTCCATTACTTTTCATTGAAAAAAGATTTTGACAAATCAACCGTTGGATTACATTATGTCCTTATACCCTCCATGCTTCTAGAATATCAAGATGATCAGAGACCAATTAACTATTTCATCATAAAATGTTTAAATTTCAAGTCTTCTTAACTTTAAAATTATATTCAAAACATGAGTTTGTGGATTATACAGTAAATAACATCCAATTAAAACAAAATTTGGCATACATATTAAGAGCAACTAAGATATCGAATCTAAGATCGGATTTATAAAATATTACTTCCATAAAAAGTTATGGACCGGTGTACTATCGTAAAGAGTCACACACACACACACACACACACACATTGCAGTCAGATACACCATTTTATATAATAATACAATGACCTAGAAGTCAGAATCAAAAGAGAAGGATGTTACAAAGCTAACCTTGTTAAAATACTGAATAAACTATTTCAAGTGCAGACAGACAATGTTAAAAAAGTCATTGCCCACAAATCATTCTCAAACTAAACATCAAGACAGTGAATAACAGGTATAACCATATAAGCTTACTTACCTTCTAAATTTATTGTTTAAGGTTGAATTAACGTGAGCCAAAAGCACAGGCTCTTTTAAAACAATTTAGCTAAGGTTACGGATTTTTATTTATTTTTTATTATCTCCGATGGCCAATCGAGCTCAATCAAATAAAGAATCAAGTTCAAGCTTGTGAGTCTGATAATCAGAAAGCAAGTGAGACCAAGAAATGATTTTTTTTCCTCCAGAGATTCACTAGAATAGTGACAGGGTGAACACAAAAGCTGGAAGAGATGAAAGATACTAACAAACCTTTTTCTTCATCATAACCAAATGGCCATGGCCACCTTGCACAAGTTCAGAAAAGACTTCTCGGAAATGCCTAGCAACACCTTTAAAAGTACGTTCTATTGATTCATCCTTGCGCTGATCTAAAACAGATATAAGTTCTCTAATTTTCTGCAGAATTTCAGAAAAGCATATCTTAAGTTCATATTTTAAACAAAATGTTATAATTAAGAGATTTGTGAATAGAAATTCCAGAATAATACCTCATCACCTGCATCCAGTTCAGCTTGCCTTTTCTGGAGTTCTTCTCGTTGCTCTGTAAAATTTACGTACTGGTCAAGTGCTTTCTTGTTTACATGGCTGAACTGTTGAAGTTGTTCATTGCACCTCTGTAGCATCTTGTGCAATTCTTTGATGCTCCTGCGTTTATACCTGTCATTATCATTTTCAATGTAAAGAGTCATTGAAAAATAAGAAAATACAAGTACAGTTAAGAAATATTCTGTGATAAAATTTGAGACCTAAAGTATGAAAAAAATATAGACCCAGACATTGATAACATCTATCAGAAAACATTAAAGACAGGAAACTTCAAACTTAAGGAAAGTAATAACATCCAGCTAGAAAAATGAAAAAATGAAAAAGAACAAATGCAGAAGTACACATTTCAAAAGCATCTGATGACAATAGACCAATTCCCTGATTTTTATCAAGTACTTTTCTAGTTTAGGAAGAAAAAATTGAAATAACTCTAGACATGAATATCATTCCGAAAACATTAGACACAAAGCAAACTTCAAATCTGAGACAAAATTGAAAAGATCCAGCCAGGAAAAAAAAGGTAATACATTTCAAAAGCATCTGATGATAATGGACCCAATTCCCTGATTTTCTTTGAGTACTCTTCTTGTTTAGCAAGAAGCATATTTCTTTTACTTAAAAGCTGTTCTAATTCTTTGGCTTCATCCTGAAGTGTCCTCTCATACTCATCCTCCAAACTCTGCATCAAAAAGTGATGATCTCAGCAGCAGAAAGAGAGAAATTATAACCTTGACCCCTTAACCAACAACAACCAGCATAAGTACCTTTAACTTATTTTTTTCATCTTTTTGCATCCTGAGTTGCTTTGTAAGGTCATCCATACGGTCAGAAACTCCTAAGGAGACAATTGCAGTCAAAACATGGAACCATACATTAAACTGCAAAATACAAATGTGTTGAATGAAATTTGAAGCCCTCACTTTTAAGCTGCTCCGTGACATCAACAACCAATAATTTAGCATCACTCAATTCCTGCCTCTTCAATTCAGCTTCACCAGGCATAGTTTCAGTCTCTGCAGACAATATTATGGCCTCCAACTCTTGTTTTCGCCTTTTAAGGTTAGTCGTCAGATTGGTCTCAAGCTCCGCTTTTCTTGTTTCAGTCTAATAATTGAAAATCATATACATAAGTACTTAAAGTCAAAATCAATGATATATTTCAACAACAATAAAGCTGCCCAGCAGTGGGGAAAAAGAAAAACAAATTCAAAATGCATTTCTCAAACCTCAATACGGTCTGTCTTGCAAGCAATAAGCTTCTCTTTAAGATCTGCAATTTCAGGGTTCAATCGTGATAAAAGCTCTTTTTCCTCTGGTGTTAAGTGGTCAATAAGGTCCGTGCCCATTTCAGCCCGCTTCATTGTCATACTGGCTCTAAGCTGATCAATCTGAGTCCGTACATCTGCAAGTGACTTCTCCTACAAACAATTGACAAGAATCTGAGTGAACAAAACAGAAACATATCAAAGATAGGCCAAAACACGCTGTTGGTCCCTAAATTATAGCTAACGAGCAATTTTAGTCCCTATAGTTTAAAGTGAACGCTTCTAGTCCTTAATAAACTTTAAAAAATCACTTTTTGTCCCTAAAATACTTAAAGTGATCAATTTTAGTCCCAAACAAACTTAAATCGGTCACTTTTCATCCCTAATATGTCTAATGGAGTGATGACGTGTCAATTTATAGTTTGGCCACATCATTTATAGAACTAAAAGTGATCACTTCAAACTCCATGGACTAAAATCGCACATGGGCTATATTTTTTCAATCAAAAGTGTATTTAAGCCAAGAAAAAAAAACCACCAATAGAGAATGTTAGCCAAGGCAAGACACAAAATAATCAAAAGTAAAATACCTTCTTTTCAAGAGCTTTAGAGATCAATTGTTTCTGCTTATTAGCATTTGTAATGTCCTGTTTAAGCTGTTCTAATTCTGACTTGTCATGAGTCCGCTTGGCGTCAATTTTCTGCTGCTCAGAAACAAGTTCTGTAATCTTCTGGTCAATCTGTAAGACTAGCTAAGCAAAAACAAAAGGCGTAGAACACAGGAAACCGTTCATAATGAGGAATAGCACCTACTTTGGAGACTGCTGTCTATTAATGGTCTATTTTTACCTATGGAAAAGGTTTACCTCAAAGCCATTACATGGCGGTTAAAGAGACCACCCACATGTACTTTAAGTCACATGACTTTTTGAATAAGTCGCGTGACTTGTTTAAACAATACACATGGTTAGTCTTATAAATCGCCACATAGTGGGTTGGATGAGTTTGGAGGAAAACCTTGTCCTTTACTTATTTGAACCTTACAATTTGAGAGCTTTGATTTTTCTAGCAACATTTTCTGAATAAGATGTCACAAGTAAAATATGCTACACACTAAGCTCCATCAATATTCTTCTTGTAGAAACTTCTCGTGAAACATTAAAGTTATTCAGCCATCGTGATAAATAATGAGATCTCTATATAAAAACCAACATTATAAATAAATTATCACTTGTCTCATAAGTTTAAATTGTTAGGAAATGGTGAATTTAAGCTTTTAACCATTATTCTAACACTCCCCCTCACATGTGGGCTAATACTTCCCCTTAATAAGTGAGACCGGAAATTTTTTTTTCCAAATAAGGCAAAGCGGCGACAAGGTTCAAACACAGGACCACCTCTCTGATACCATGATATATTACCACTTTTTCCAAATGCCTAAGTTATTAGGAAATTGTGAATTCAATTATTTAACTATTATTCTAACATCAATAATGCACTGGAATTCATCAAAACTTGTATGGAGTACATAGCTATGCAATAAGCTCTTTTTATGTGTATATGTGTTAGGACAAAGACACATACAAAAACAGGAATGGAACCAATGCAGCTAAAGATAAAAGTGTATGTCAAAAGGATATCTTGAAGCATATTTCTAACTTCCTCCAGTTCTTTTTCCTTCATGTTGATAGATTTTGTATTCTGCACAACTATATTCATAAACTTCAATTTCGAGCGCCTGTAATCATAAAACCCACCGGTCATACCCCCTTTCTTGCTTACTTGATCACCTGTTATAAGATAAATATCAAATTGTGTGAAGCCTTCAGAGGCTGACCAAAGTTTCTGAAACAATTAATACAGAGCACTTCTATGCCAACCTTCCAAAGTTATACAGTCCAGACCATCAGTGCGAGCAACCCTGGTGGCCACATCCAAATCTCTGCAAATCACTGTCCTAGCAAAAACCTAGGTACAAGGCAATATATAAGATTAAAAGCAACGTCAAAGGACATCCAACAGGAGTCGAGATAATAATATAAACAGTCACAACCCTACAGTGCAATATAATTTTAAATAGATCTTACAGTAAGCCTTCTCACATTTGTACTCTTTTTGAAGCAATACAAGGCTACCCTACCAACAATTTTAATTTACTTGAAAGAAGTTTACTACTTTAGCAAAATCTTTTAAAAGATGTAAAGCCAATAAAATTTCTTAATATCTTTCACCCTTACTATAAGTATAACAATAATATACCAAACAAAGACCACGGGCCACCATCATCTTTCACTGTAAACTTGATCAAATCTCTTCGTTACTATCATAAATGATAAATCTCTCTCTCTCTCTCTCTCTATCTCTCCTGCCAATTGAATACTTGTGTTTAAAGTAATAAAGTGGAATTACACACACACACACACACACATATTAACCCTTTTACATTTTCCATTTCAACAATAAACCATTAAGTTCCTTCTATGCACTCAAAATTGTCGAGTTGACTGGCCTCCCAACATCCACTTAAGGTTTAAAACCACCTTTGAAGCTTCTTGTGTAAGTAACTGAGCTCTATTATGAATACTTCAAATTCAAGATGACAGTTACAAAAAAAAGGAACTACACAAACAAATAATCCCCTACAGTAAAATTAGCGCATTAATTACTAAATTATTGGTTCACCATACGGTAAAAACCAAAGAAGTTAAAAATAAAAATTTTAGGAATCCATCAGGGAAATTACTAATCTAGCATCGTAAACCATGCAGGGATACAAAATGTGTTTCTAACAAGGAACAGAAACCATGGCATATACAAACCTGTGCAAATGCTGCATGATAATTGGGAGAAAACTTTAGTCTCTTCAATAGGGGTACCACATCAGAACTCTGTGGATAAGACACATGGGGAGCCCTCACCCTGTTCAGAGGTATAAAAGTAACTCTTCCACCCATCGATGAATTAAGTTGTTTAATTATCCTGGTTGATATTTCATCATTTTCGACCACCACATGAAATAAGCTGTTCAGACAAAAACAGATGTCAAATACCTTCTTCTTTTTTTTCACTATCAAACACACACAACATGGAAAGTCCAAAAACTACTAGATATTTTAACCGGTAACCAGGTTAAAACATTACAATAACATGCAGCTCCAAGAATTAAGAGTTTCCAAAAAGAAATCATATTTACCTGTTTCCCGCAGTAACTTCAACAGCGGTAAAAAACTTTTCATCACAATCAAGCAACTCAATGACCGGACCATACACCCCACGAATGTTATACTCTTTGCAGATGGACCTAACAGATTTCAGCCCTCTCCTCACATCCTGTGTATTACACAATGGAATAAAAAATTGAGAAGATAGATCTGTCATAACGAAGCAACTATGTTATTGTCATAGAATTTGTGGCAAAACCAACCATTAAGAGAGAGGCAATTATAAGAGAGAGAAAACATAACTATAAAAAACATAATAAAAAAAAAGAGGCTCATGATTAATCCATTGAGGAATATACAAGATGTAAGGCCTATAAGCCACATTTATGATGAAATGTTGATACATACGGAAACACAACAAATTAATAGATAAATATGCTATTAGCATTTATATTTTTCTTTTATTTATTAAAATTTAACTAAAAAAATATTTTGAAAGCTTTTGTCACCAATTGCATCCAAAGTTCTAATGTCTCAAACAACAATAAGCTTAAGATAGAATTCTAGTATCACATACCACCTTTGTGATTTTCGTACATATTTGTGAAGGGAAAAACAAATTTATATTTCATAATATTTTAAGATAAAGGCTAAGATCACGTAAATCAACCTTAATTCCAATTAAATTAGAATCAATTTTATGGATCCTTTTTCTCCATTCTATTCTATCCAAATATATATTGCATCCTTGTTCAATACATCTATTCATATTGTTTTAGGCCCTTCTCCACCTTTCTCCGCTACTTTAACTTGAATTAGATCAGCCTTTCTCACTAGAGCATTAAGCATTCTCCGCAATGCATAACCAAAACATCTTAAACTACTCTATCTCATCCCTTTCTCAATAGAGCCACTCCACCTTTAAACAGATGATTTCATCTATTATTTTCACACCTATAACTTACCATTTTCAATTCCACTACACTTGTATTAGGAATGTCTTACTTCTTACCAACCAAACACTTTGTATCATTTTTCATTTCCACTACACGATGTTCATTTCTTTCAATAAAAGTCTTATTACCTATTAAAAATAAAAAAATAAAGCATCATTGATCTAATGGCAATTCTATATAACTTTTCCTTTCACTTTAGAAACCCAGCCCTTATCTTATGGACCATATTTATTTCAATCTCCTGGTAGGAAATTAAATTGATTCCAAAAATAAATAAAAAATTCTATTCATTGTCAAAATACTATTTGGTTTACTAGTAAAAAAAAAAAAAATGTAGTATTTCTCATTCACCATGGAATAGAAGTAAGAGCCTATATATATATATATATATATATATTAGGAGATACTGTGAAGAGTTTGGTGACTTTGGTCCAGGTGGTCCTCTCACATGGACAAAGGAGAAGACTCTTAGAGAAACAATTCTTTTGGGGTTATAAGATACCCACATGTTTGAAAAGAGTTTGGCTATTGATTGAGTGAGAAAGCACCATTGGATGTATTGGGACTACGAAATGTGTGTCTTATTAGCGAGTTAGTTGGTATTAAGAGTTCAATTTAGGTATAATTGGATTTGGGTTAGCTTTTTTTTGTACAAGGTTTTGAATATGTGTGTTTGTGAGTGTTGCAATGTTGCAGTGTTGTTAAAAGCGCACTTAAGCTCAAAACTCGAAACCCCAAGGCTCCAGCGCTTTTTGCCTCAAAAGCTAGGCTCATTCAAAGAAGTGCATTTTAGGTGCACTTTTTTGCGCTTTTTCAAAAAGCTCAAAGCGCGCTTTTTGGAGCTTTTTATATTTTCAAAAAAATAAACCAAAACTGAATTAAAACTATAGGATCTTGACATTATTGATATAAACCATTGATTTTGCATATTTTTAGTTTACCTTACTTATCAAAATATATATATTTTAAGTATAACTTGTCTACAATAGTTTGAGTATAACTTATCACAAAACTCTTGTCACAAGCTCTTGTCTACAAGATATGTTCTCACTAGATAAACTCCATCCCGTTTTAATATTGCGTACTGGGAATTGAATAAAATCCAAGTTTCAAAGTTTACATGCCTACCATAACGTAACCATGAAACATAACTTTGTAAAGTGCATGGTGAATCATATCATATTTATACCACTCAACAAAAAATTGTTGGCACTTATCAAAAAAAACATAATTGTGAGCAACTACCAACACAGAGAAAATTTAAGCCTAATGCATACACATTTGAATGTGTCATTTTTTATAGATCACAAACTCCAGTAGTACCAAAGTAAAGGTTTCCCTACGCATTTTGACAACCATGTTCAGAAAATTGAGAAAGTAAAACAAATTAAAATGAGATTACTCACTCCAGGAGTTGCATGATCAAGGCTCTTTTCTGCCTTCTCAACTTCTATTCTCAGCTTATTGATATCAGAAGAAAGTGCACTTTCTTTGCTCCATAAGTACCTACACAGTTAGCCAAACTTTAAGCATCTTGGAGTATTTCAATAACCTTGACCAAAAACAAATGCACAAAGATCATACTTTCGCTCATTTTGGAGCTTGTCTCTCTCAGTTTTATGATGACTGAACCCTTCACGTGACTGGGAGATGTGAGATTCTAACGTAGCAATTTCAGTTCTGCGAGACTCAATGTAGGCATCCCACTCTGTCAACTCAGCATTAAGCCGGCGAATTTCTTCCTGAAGTTTTTCCTCCTGCTACCAAAAATAACAGATAAAACCAAAAAAAAAAAAAAAAAAGAAGATAAAAGATAAAAGTGACCTATAAACTATACAGAATTTCATTTCAATCAAACTAATTAATGTTGAGAATAAAGGAACTGGAAAATTCAAACACAAGGCTATGCAATAGTTTGAGAGTTGGGGTTTGAGAGTTGGATGCAAGGTAGTACAGACAAGTCAACTTATGACCGTGTATGTGTGGTTTTGATTTCTTCAACCAAACCAAGCATCATTCTCAAAGCAACTAAGCATATAAGTTTTACATAGGAGAAAAGTCAGATAAATGAGACCGCCAACATCAGGGAAATGCAGGAATCAAAATTTAGAGGCAAATATAAAAAATAATAAATAAAAAAAAGAAAGGGGGCACAGGGGAGGTGAGGGGGTGGTGGTCGTATTCCTACAATAGAGCCAATGAAATCAACTCTCCCAAGTACAAGGCCAACTTGGTGCCTCAGAAAATGAAGTGCAAACTTCACACCACCTACATTCAACAACTTCATGGAAGTACAGGCTCCACTTTATTTTAATGTAGGAGATATGATGACATGGCACATGCAACTCATGATGACATGGCAGCATGGCATGGCCAAAAATAAAGGGAGCTCTTCTGTGACCAAATTCAGCATGTGCTAATTAGGGCAAGGCTTTGGCCCACATGTGGTAGTTACATGTGCATGTGCTAAAATTAGGAAAGTTGTTAGATATGCCATGTGCTTCAATTAATTTCAGCATGTGTTAAATGTGTAGCTATAGTTAGCTTGCAAATGGGATTCCACATGTCATAAATATGCTATTGCTAGCTAAATATAAGGAGTTTTATTTGTTGGAGGGTGATGTCATCATGAAACTCCTAGGCTTATAAATAGCCTTGTAAATCTCAAATTACAAATTCAATCATAAACTCTCTCTTGAATGCATGGATTATCAACCTCTTGTATCATTTTTATACCATGACAAAGGTGTTAATAGCTTCAATTAAGGCTTTCATCATCATTTAGTAGAGATTCTTGAACAAAATTAATCTCAATCATAAAGAACAAGAGTTAAATACCTACTGATCCATGACATCCAAGAGCTCTGCCACTAAAAGATACAAAACAGAAACAATACAAACCCCATTAAAGGGCATGAAATCAAGCTTCAAATGGCTTCATGGTCGGCAAGAAATACTTTATGACAGAGAAAATGGAGTGTATGAATCTGGCAGAAGATCCTTTAATGAAGCTTACAAAGACGGAAATAAAGAGAAGAAAGACTAATACATGTTGCAAAGAATGTTATTGTAACTTCGAATGGTGAGACAAATTATAACACGTTAAAAAGGGAATTCATCTGTTCAATTTCTTGTGTCCCCAGATTGGAAAGAGAGTGATGTATATCATGGCAAACAGGTCTTCTCTTACTTTCAAGGACTTCACAGAAGCCCAAATGCTGCCTTATCTAACTTACATTTTCATTTGCTTGATAATATGAACAATCTGTGGGGTTCAACAGCTATGTTGTTCCAACATCAACATACTCTATATGCTTACGATGTAATTCATCATTGCCATTAAAAACAAAAAAGAAAAAGTAATTGTTTTCGGATAACAGAGTTCTCCAACAAAAGGGCCCTTAGATGACTAAAGTTTCAATAGTTCTTCACCAAGAAAGATAAATTAAAAGATTCTCATGTTCTATCCATATAAAATATTTAGAAAACACTATGATGTAGCATCCAAAATGGCACTCTAGTTTCCTAAAGCAACACTTACCTGCACCAAATTTGAAGAAAGCACTTTTTGAAGATCATCAATTTCTCTTTGAAGCCATTTGTCACGATTAGCTTTACTCGAAAACTGGGTAGCACGACCTTGTTTCTGATAAAGAATGCTAAGCTGCTTTTCACGCTCCATTATTCTACATACACGAGAAACAATGATTAGGAAAAAATTTAGCAACCAACAGGAAATTTCTCCAAAGCACACAATAAGTTCAATCATTTTGGCTAGACGAGCACATTTGATAAAATATACAAGCATAGATCCATCAGTATATACATTACTTCCACACCAGAGTTCAGAGGAATAAAAAGAAGTACAGCATAGGAACAGAAAGAAGAATCACACAAAATAAAAGGAATGAAAGGGCAAAGGCAACTTTTTTTCTGACTTTTAAGCACAACTAATCTAAGGCCACTGTTTGCCTACTAAAATGCATTAACCAAGCCTATCCAAAAAAATTGCAGTTGCTTTAAACAAAAAAGCAAAACTAAACAGATTTATTTCAGCTATAAGGTATTAGCCAAGCCAAACAAACCAACTTTTGCAAACAGAAGGCGCATTGCTTTAATATATACATATGTACCATAGGTACATATGTACATACATATATACATCTATTGAGATAAAATAACAGATAAAATTCTCAATGAAGAAAATATATAAAAAATTAGAAAGTTGGCATACATTATGAAATGTATATAGAAATCATTGCAGTATCAACTAACTACCATAGACATACCCCTTTGTTATCTCCTTTTCCTTTATGACTTGATTCTCATAAAAAGGATGTATTTTGTCAAGCTCATCCATTGAGTCTTGAATTTCTTTCTGTAGAATCTCAAGCTGTCTTGTAGCGTCCTCCTAAAGCATGCAACTTGCAAGTTTAGCATCAACATTTGCAAAATTGTTATCACACGTACACACACATAATTATTGATCTTTAATCTATGATGCACGGACACGGACACGGACACGGACACGGACACGGACATGACACGGACACAAATACGGCGATACGGCAATTTTTGAAAAACAAGGACACGACACGGCGTGGACACGGCAATTAAATAATTAATTAAATTTTATATTTAGGCATATTTTTTAATATTTTTAGACATAAAATCCGTTTATATCTAGAATTTAAATTATGTACTAACTACAGATAAGTAAACTAACACCCAACATAGTACAATAACACACATAAAATTTTTAGAGTACAAACCAAAAGTTTAAATAGACTACGTTCAATATCAAACTAAAAACATAAAAGCAAATAAGTAGACACACAAAAACAAAAATCACTAAATTCATAATAAACATTATAATTTATAAGACAAGGTTGAGTAAAGAAGAAAAAAAAAATATATATATATATATATATATATATAGATACGGTATAACACACACAGTGAGTGGGATAAAAAAAAAAAAAAAAAAAAGTAGCTTGGGTGTTATAAATATAACACGCCACAGTAGGTCCTAAGCGGTCAGCAGAAAAGAAAAAAAAAAAAAAAAATCGCGAAACAGAGAGGGAGAGAAGAGAAGCTTAGATCTGTCCACGCCGAGAGAGAGAGAGATCGGAAGGAACAGAGGGAGCTCGCCGACTCACCGATTGGCCTGATGTAGCTCCGGCGAGGGTCAGAGGGCGGCGGGCAGAGGGAGATCAACGGTTGGGCTCTGTGAGTTTTTTTTTTTTTTTCCCCACTGCTGGCATGTCCACTGCGTCGGGGCCGTGTCCGCGCCGCGTCGGTGCCGTGTCAGAGAAGCGAAAAAAAAAAAAAAAAAAAAAAAAAAAAAAAAAAAAAAAAAGAGACCGCTCGGACACCGGAGTCCGGCGAGTCGTACCGGTACCGGTGTCAGACACGTGTCGGACACCGGTACGTTGGCAAAAATGCCGTGTCGGTGCAACCCAGTCTTTAATCATCTTGCAAGCATTAAGAGTTAAGGAAATATTGGTAATCCAATGGTAGATTTGTCAAAAACTCATCTAATAAAAAGTTATTAAGTGATATAACATTGACAAGGTGTAACTCTCATTAATATATATATATATGAACTGATATATACTGTCATTATCCATAACAATACCTTGGCTCGGTTATTTCCATAGATCTTCTCTTGTAAGTCTTTGACATCAAGCTCCAGTTCTGTGTGCTTTGTTATTGCTTCTGTTCGTCGGTTTTCCAAAGCTTCTTTCTCCTTGACTAAACCTTGAACTTCTTTTGTAAGATCTTTCAATGTCTCCTCCAAGTCCTTAGCCTTTTCATGGGCATCCAGCACACTATTATACATCTTCGTTGATGTTTCAGAATATTTATTTCGTGCCTCTTCAACCTGCAATCAAGGTGAAAATTATATAACCTTCAGCTTCAAAGCCACAGCTATACAAAAATAAAAGAAAAGTTAGTTTGGCCACAGCTATACATTTTCACTTCCTAGTAACCACAATACTATAAGTAAAATACGTTTTCTATTGATTCAAAAATACATGATGCACTGTAGAGGATGCACAACACTATGACTTATCTCATCCATGTTGACTATCAATTTTATAAGCTATGAGACTCAAAATCTAAATTTTTGTCTTATTGTAAGGAATTAGATATATAAAAACTTTCACACCAAAATACATTAGAACATTGGTGTCCATGGCAAGGAAGTAACACATTCCCCTCCAACTCACTGCTTTGTTGATTCATTGCAGAATAAAATCTGTCACAATCCACAGAATCATAAATCCTATAGTGATATTTACATAAAGGCTGCTGTAATTTCTTCCTGTTGAAAAGCTCTATGTCCATGTTGATACTCCTGTTCAGAAGGAAAGAGAATTCTAAGGAGACAATGTGCTTGCTTTGTGCTAGTCAGAAATGGTGGACATTCTTCACCAACATAAAAAACAACGAACCACATAAAATGGACTTGACCATTCTTTATTCTTCATTTTTATAAATATACATTTTCTGATTACATTCTTATTAGGATATGCAGTTGAAGAATTAGCACATTATTAATTGAGATAAGGAGAATAAAGTATATTCCTTTCCGATTATGAAAAAAGAAATGATGCAAACTTCATACATCCAAACATCTAAATTATCTGACCTCTGCCAGTTTCTGCCGAGCATCATGAACTTCCTTATCATAAATAGTATATTCTAGAGATTTCCGCTGCTTGTCAAGCTGCTGATATTTTCTAAGTTCCTCTTTCTCTTCATCCAGTTCCTTTAATCTCTCATCCAAGTACTGAACAACTTGAATTATTTGCTTTCTTTTATTTCCTGATTAACAGGTGAAAAAACAGTTATATATGCTTGCATACATACATGCATACATAAAAGAAAAGAAAAGGATGGAGAAATTAAAAATGACTTGCCCGTTTCTTGCATAATTTTCAAACTTTCACGTCGTCTCTCCTCATAAACTCGAGTGCCACCAATTTCTTTCAGTAAATCCAGTCGCTCAGCATCTTTCATCAATGTCAATGATGCTATCTATGTAACAGTCCAGATATCCCGAAGAGGGATAATAAAAGAGAATAAGTGTGTGCCTGATGGATCATAAAGCAGAAAGAAATGGTAACAACAAAGTTCAATAATAGAAAAATCATGCTCCTACTTTTCCTTGCTGCACAACATAATAAGGATTTGAGCGAGAGAACCCAGCACTTTCCAATAAATTCATAACTTCTGTTTTACTGCAAATCATGTTACCCATGTTAGGCCACATCATTTAAAAGAAAGGGCACTAGTGAACATAATCATATATGACATAGAATATGGTCTTTTTCAAACAAGATTTAAAACTTACGTGATGTGCTTTCCATCTAAGAAATACTCATCTTTTTTCAAACCAATTGTTCGACGCAAGCGCACTTCCTCCTTATCAACCTGAAAAGTGGTGGAGAAGCATACTAAAATAGTGAAAAAAAAAAAAAGGAGAAAACAACCCATACAATCAAGCATCCAACATCCCTCGGTTCTGGGTGTTCTAGCAAAAACAAAGAAAGAATAGGAGTAGCAGTGAATATAACTATACAAAGTAATATTAAATTGTACAAACAAATATTTTTTCCTTTTTTTTTTATTGGCACATGATACAAACAACTATAGCTTAAGTTATTGTATTTGAAAGAGAAAAAATAGAAAGCTCTTGTATACAGGAGCTACTTTCACTGTTTTACATAGTCCGCATTAATAACTAAAACTAAAGATAAGAGATAAAAGGAACTTATAAAACCGCAATTGTAATTGTTCCCCAAGACAACCGTGTAATTTATCTCATCACTTAGGGGCCTTCAAGTGTACTCTGGTCTGGTGTGTTGCATGGATTAGGGTAAATGTATCAGGAGATATAATGTGCCAACATATCTGACTCAACTTTTTTTGTTTTTTGATAGGTAAGGTATTTGACTCACATAATGTACAAGACTTGGAATTCGAAACAAGCAAAATTTTCGGGTACAGATACTGGACATGTCATCAAAATAATATAAAACAGTACTGGACAGAGAAAGATTCAATGCTGCTTTTTCGCATGGCATGGTAGGTAATTAAAATTTCAGATTATTGGTCAAGAGCCCTAGTTACTTGAATATTTAAAACTCATCTTTTTGCCGTCTATATCAGAGCTGTAGGTTATTTCTTCATTTAGTGAAGCCTAAACATAATTTAAAAAGATAAAGCACAGGAAAAGGGGGGAGTGGATTATAGAAATGAGCTTACTGTATTAGATCAGATCCCAATTAATGGGCTTATATAAAATCAAACAGAACAACACCTTTTCTGTTAATATATTTGTTGATGTTTTTTTCTTAACTATAAGTTTTTTCTTTGCATGCCCTTCAATGATGCAAAAATAAAATCACAAAAGAGAGATCAGCTTTCAGAAAAAATAGTTGGCAGTCCAGTCAACAAAGCAACACTATGCCTAACAAATGCACCAGTTTATCATGTACTAACAAGCAAAAAGTATGAAAAAGAAGGGAAGAAAAAAATTTAAAAAAAAAATTCATTAAGGTTTAACATTAACCCCCTCCCCTAAAAAAATATATATCTTTTTGCTATACTTATAAAATTGTTATGGTACAAAGTGTTATATCAATCAAAAAAAGTTAGGTACAAAGCATTACCGGAATACGATTGTCAGAATTGTCAAACACAATCTCCACAAAAGCAGATAATACTTGGTGTCCAGCACCTTCCTGTGTAATAATGATACATAGAATTCATTAAAACATAAACTCAACTTGATTTCTAGACAATGAACAAAATATGTAGCGAAGCATACATGGAGCAGTGCATGCCTATCTTCACTGCGCAGGTTCTGGAAGAGATCACTTAATACAAATCGAATCGCTATAAAGATAATACATTTTAAGTACCAAAAAGGAAATTTTACTGTCAGTTTCCTTCCAACAAAAAATCGTCAGTCAACAGATAAAAACAAAGTACCCAAAACCAGGTACTCACCATGAAAAAAGTTTGTTTTTCCAGATCCATTGGCACCAACTGCAGATAACATAGTTCAAATAAACAAAAGAATTTATTGATATTCCAATCACACATAAAACAATGTAATACACACACTTTATTAGATAGGCATCTAATACTATCAAAAGAAGAAATGCAAATGAATAAAGTACATTTCAAAAGGGAGAACAAAATAATTACTCTATGTTTTATAATGTATTTCTAAGACTCGTTGGTTCGCATGAAAAACCATCTAGTAACTAGATAAACAAATCTGGTAAGAACTCGAAATGTTTCTAGAAAGGAGCTTTCATTTGAAAAGTTTCTTCAATGGTAACACTGAATTTTGTCATCCAATGATAATCAATGCTAATAACTTGGCCTTTGAAGAGTTTCTTTACCACTTAATTGTTTATATCAGACATCACACATATTCACAAGCAGTTTAATTCAGCGACTAAGACACAGACAATAATCACTTTTAACAAATACTAAATTATTACATTTCTCATATAAAACAAAAAATAAAAAACTGTAATAGTGATAAACACACACAAACTTTAAAATAAAATCTCACTGAATCATCAATAACAATATTGAACAAGTACAGGGAAACCATTACCAACACAGTTAACTTTCGGACTGAAAGGCTCAGTAGCGACTTGTTCTCTGTAGCTCTTAAACCCCTCGATTATAACCTAAATTTAAAAACCCCAAAACATTACAAAAACATATACATCTCAAAAATCTAATTGTCAGTCCTTTGCTCCGACCAGCCAAGAATAATTTACCTGCTTGATATACATGCTGAAATCAGCAGGTTATCCAGCCTCTGCACAAGAATGTGAAAGCATAACTATCAGCAGTTGTTAATACACAACTCAAAACGCCTCATCCAAGCCTCGTAGATCATAGTTTTTTTTTTTTTTTTTTTTGATAAATAAAATAAGCATACCCAACACAAGATATGAGTTGAAAATTTTATTTCCCATTTTGGTGTTTACTTCACTCGCTACTCGAGGTGAATTCACTCACTAAAAGTCTAAAAGCAACAAACACTGCCCAAGTTAAGGACAGTTGAACTATTTTTAGGGCAGATAGTTCAGGTGCCATTCTACCAAACAATCCACAATACAATCACTGTTCTATCGGCAAATAACAAACACGCTTTTTCTGGAAACAAAAAATCAAGGGAATTACGGTAATTAAATTCCAAAATTCCCAAAAAAACAAACAAAAAACTTAAAGCAACACTTGTTTTGTAAAAACCCAAAACCTAGAGCACTTTCCGATTAGAAAGCGAGAAAAAGTGAGGAAAAACACTTCCCATAGTGAGAGTGCAAAGTAAACCCTAACCTACTACCATGCTGGAAAGTGAAAAAGCAAAGTCTGTGCGCGAAAATTTGAATTTAAAAAAAAAAAAAAAAAAAAAAACAAAGTAAGTGAGAGCAAAGTAGATTCTAGGGTTTCACTTTCAGCAAGTGAAAAATAGAAAATCGAAAGCTAAATTATGGTTTGTGAAGTGGAAGTAGGAAAAGAGAGAATTGAGTGGGAAAAAAAAGGGGGGTTAACCTACTTTACCAGAAGGAGCAGTTGAATTGAAGCGAGAGAGAGAGAGAGAGAAACGGAGGGGGTGGAGGAGAGTGAAAATCGAAGTGAGTTGACTTGAAATAGAGAGGGTGTGTAGTTGTAAGGATTGAGTGTTGAAACCGTGCCGTGTGCTGTGCTGTGCTGTTCACCAACGCCGATTTTTTAGCGATGGTAGTACTGTATTATGTCCTTTGATTTTTGAAGCATAGCGAGCGAGCGAAGTAGCAGAGTGGAAAAAAATGGGCGGCAAAATAGGAGGTTTTTTTTTCTTTGGCTCCAGATGATAAAGGCCGGCCCTGAATGAAATACTATCAAATTATGAAGAGGAAGAAGACGAAGCACGCAAAGGAAAGGGAATTGCAACAACGATGAATGATTGATTGATTGATGGGCCTCGGTTGGGTTGGGTTGGGTTGGGTTGGGTGGCGTACTGTGCAGTGTGCACTGCTTAGTGCTCCGTGTTGTTGTGACCAGTTCTGGTGTTTGGTTGTTGGGCACTTTTTTAAAAAAAAACCCGGCCTTTTTTTTAAAAAATCCGAAACCCGACACGTTCCCACAAATATATTTATATATATATATATATATATACAATTTATATACACACATATATATTAATATATATATATATATATTAATATATATATATATATATATATCATATTAGTAACCTTGTGGGACTTGACTAAATGGGTTTGAATCTAGAAAAAAAATTGTAATTGGCTCCCCCCCGTGGCCCGTGCGGTGGTTTAAAAAAACCCGAAATAATCGGGTCGGGTTCGGGTCTCGGGTTTTGCCCCGCGGGTCGGGTCCGGGTATGTAAAAACCCGGCCCGAACCCGACCCGTTGCCATTCCTACACTTGGCCTTTCACGTTCCCACAAAATATTTTTGGACAATTTACATTTCCCCGCCCCCCCCCAACGTAGTTTAACCGAAATTTAAGCTGTCTACCTGTTATTTAAATTTCTATAATCCACATGATCACCTCTATAAAAAAATAAAGATAAATATGTAATTTTCCTCCATTTTATGTTTTTTAACTCTAAAAATACAAAATATATAAAAATATAAGATCAAATAAGATTAAAAACTATCTATCGAAACTCTTACATCATGAAATTTTGAATCACAAGTAGGCAATTTAAATTTTGGTCAAATCTCAAGTGAGTAAAGTGTCAAATTTTAAACCACATGTAAATAAATTAAATTTTAGCCAAAACATGTAAAATAAGTTGTAATTTGCCCAACTTTTAAAAAAGAAAATTAAATAAATAAATTTACCCCGCCACATAATTTGTTGCTTGTACTAATTTTCTTTTTGCTCTTTTTCTTGTCCTTCTTTTTGTAAGATTTTTCTCTCTTTTTGTTTTCTTTCTTTTTTTTCTATGATATGTAATACAAGGTAAGTTTCTTGAATTCTTATTTCTTGTTACACGCAAATTATAATAACTTAATACAAAATCCAATAGCTTATGATAGGAGGGATTATTAAGTTTGTAGAGTGAGCCTGAAGATCTTTTTTTCTCTTTTACAAATCCAACAGCTTGTGATAGGAGGGATTATTAGCGTATGTTTGGTCGGAAATGGAATAGGAAGGATGGAAGATAAATGAGAAAATAGGTTTTGGTGTTGTTTGGTAAGAAGCAAATAATGATAATTTTTTAGTAGGGTCCAGACTTTCAGGAATTTTCTCTTCTACCCCACCAAAAATTAATCTCTCTAAAACGGAGAGAAAACAAGGATGAAAACTCCTATCCCAACGTCATGATGAAGTTGCAAAATGGTGTTTGAGCTGTAATATAGACTAGTGAACATGTCCACATTTATATATATATATCAGATATCATTCGAATTGGATGTTATTTACTATTCAGTTAATAAACTTATTTTTTATACACAATTTTATATTACAAGAACTTGAAATTTTAACATTTGTTTGATGACATAGCAATTAATCTTTGATCTTCTTGAAACTTTGCAAGCATGAATGATATAATAAGAACATTCAATCTAATAGTTAGATTTTTGAAATTTATACTCAATATAAAGATATATAAGAAATTTGAAAGATTTCTCTCAAAACTAGTTTGGAAATAAATTTTGTTCATATTAGATTATAATATCTATAATAACATACATATATATATATATATGATATTGTAGTGGCCTAGGCCCAAAAAACCTAATAGGCTTTGAGGTCAGGCTCCCAATTTACCTGTTTAAGGTGGGTAAAGAGTTTCCTACAATACGAAAACTTCTAAACACCAACCCAACAGCCTAGGACCAATAGTTCCCAACCCAATTAGTTTTCTCTCACCATGTCTATAAGGTTCTCAAGAAGCACCACCTTAATGAAGCTCCTTTTCCCCTTTTCTAATGGTTTCTCTCCTTTTGCTCATGTATTTCTCTCTCTTCCCCCAAAATTGTCAACCACCTTCTCACACCTTCGGCCCCTATTTATAAACTTCTCTTAGTGGGGTTGTCATGATGATGGGGTTGTTTTTCATGTTGATGGCCCTTCTAGGATTTATTCTTGACCAAATGGGATCCACAACTCATGACAGATACAACTCTCTTAAAACTTGCACCCATCACCGAACGGAGCTCGATAGACGATTTCCCCCAAGGCACTACTATTACCATCTCATGCGAACGTCAACCTAGTACTGGACCTCGACCAAGCATTGGTCCTTCGAATTAATACGAGCCCTAACCTTATATTGGGTCCTATACTCTTAAGCATGCAAAGGTTGATGGCCTAGGCTTGTACCTAATGCCCATACAAATATGTTAAATTTTTATACTATTTAATGAGTATAAATAAATTATTTATTACATATTATGTAATAAGGGTATAAAAGTAAATTTATATAAACTATATTTTCTATCCTCCAATTTTTTTTCCTTAACCAAACAAAAGAGTTTTCCATCCCTTCCACTTTTCTACTCCTCCAAACAAACACACACAAGGAAAAATTAAATATTTTCTATCATCCCACCAATTTTCTATCCTCCCATTTTTCCACTCCTCCAACTAAACACACCCCCTAAGTTCTCGTTTGCGAGGCGGGAAATGAGTAAGATGGAAAAGAATAAAAATAATAATTTTAAAATATTCTTTCCTTCCATTGTTTGGGAGTTCTAATGGAGGGAATGAAAAGTCTATTCTTTTATTTGGGATTTTAAGTAAGAGAGAATGAAATGAGTAGGGGAAATATTCATTCCTTTATTTTCCTTTAAAATCTCAAATTTTCATTCCTCCTAATTTTAGGAGGAATTGGAAGGAATGAAATTAGATTTAATAAAAAATTTACTAAAACTCTGAAAATACCCCTACATATTTATTTTAAAATAGGGGTCTAATAGTAATAATGTCATAAAATTATTTCATTCATTTTCTTCTATGTTACTCTCAAATAAGATTACTTATATTCCATTTCTTTCCATTCATTTATAGTAAAACATCCAAATAAGGTTACTTAATTCCATTTCATTCGTTTATTTTCTATTCATTTCCCTTACTTAAATACATTTTGTTTCATTCCTTTATGATTATTCCATTCCATTCCCTTAAAAATTCTCAAATGAAGTCTTAACCCTTGTTTGGGAGGAGAGAATGAAATGGAATGGAAGATAATGAAAAGAATATTTTTAAAATATTTTTTTCTTCCCTTGTTTAAGAGTATTAACGAAGGGAATGAAAAATCCATTCCCTTGTTTGTAAGTTTAAGTGGGAGGGAATGAAATGGGTAGGAGAAAACACTAATTCATCTCTATTTCCTTAAAATCTCAAATTTTCATTCCCCTCAAAATTGTGAGGAATTAGAGGGAATGGAATTAGATTCAATGAATTTTTTAATAAAACTCTCAAGATACCCTTATATATTCAGCCATTTATTTTAAAATAGGCATCTAATAATAATATTGTCATAAAATAATTCCATTCATTTTCCTATTTGTTACTCCCAAACAAGGTTACTTATATTTCATTCAATTTCATTCAATTCCTTTATTTTTAAACATCCAAACAAGGTTACCTAATTCCATTCCATTTGTTTTTCTTATTTATAAACATTTTATTCTTTTAGGATTATTCCTTTCCAATTCATTCTATTCCCTTATGAACTCTCAAACGAAGCCTTAGAACTCATTTAGAAGGAAGACAATGAATGGAATGGAAGAGAATAAAAAGAATAATTTTAGAATATTCATCTCTTCCCCTATTTGAGAGTTTTAACGAAGGGAACAAAAAATCTACTATTTTGTTTGAAAGTTTAAGTAGGATGAAATGGAATGGGTAGGAGGGAATACTTATTCCTTTCTATTCCCTCAAAACCTCAAATTTTCATTTTCCTCCAAAAATGGGAGGAATTGAACGAAATTGAATTAGAGTTTAATGAATTTTTTTCCTAAAACTTCTAAAATACCCATATATTTAGCCTTAATTTTAAAATAAGGGCCTAGTAGGAAGGCCAAAATAGTCAAATACCATATTTGGCTGAAATATTTAACAATCTACCATTATTTGCGAAACATTCAACAATTTACCACTATTTTGAAACTCGAGTTCTACATAGAACTTGAGTTTATGAAAATCAAGTTCCAAAAAAATGTTACACGGTGGCAGAAGTTGACCTGGCATTTTATAATTTAGAAGTCCACAAAGAACTTGAGTTTTAACAATTTGAATTCCTTGTAATATGAAACTCGAGCTCTTGAAGCTCGAGTTCCTTTAAAAATTGATGTCGCCTTATGCATGTGGGACACGCTGAAGTGAAGATGAAAAGTTAAAGGACAAAAAGAAAAGAAATAGACTAAAGAAAGCACAAATCAGGCGTGTGCAAGTGTAGTGAAGGATAGGTGGAGTGTAGTAAAGAAAGCAAGGATGGTGCCCATGCCGCTTGACTTGTGAAGTTAAGGACAAGTAAAGTGAAGTGTGTAAAAAGCACAAGTCTAAAAGTTATAATGTGTAGGTGTCTAGAAGTAAGGTGTCAGGTTTGTGCAATTGTATTTAGTGAGTGAGTGCATTAAATAAAAAGCTAGTATGTACTAGTGTATAGTGGTGATTGTAAAGTGTTGTAAAAGTTATTTATTTAGTGCAATTGTATGGTACTCGAGAGTAACACACTACAAGAAACTCGAGTTCCATGTGACATTTTTTAATTAAAGTAATCCAGGTTAGCGGTTGCCACCGTGACAATTTTCATGGAACTCGAGTTTCACGAATTCGAGTTTTAAAAAGGTGATAAATGGCTAAATATTTTGCAAACAATGGTTGATTGCTAAATTTTTTAACCAAATATGGTATTAGACCATTTTGGCCCTAGAAGTAATATTATCATAAAATGATTTAATTCATTTCTCTCTATGTTATTCCCAAGCAAGAGTACTTACTTTCCATTCCACTCCATTCATTTTCATTCCAATACTTTATAACATCCAAATAAAGTTACGTAATTCCATTTCATTCATTTATTTTCCATTAATTTCCTTTAATTAAATACATTTCATTCTATTCATTTCATTTATATTCCAAACAAAGCCTTAGGCGAGTGTAGTAAGGTCCACCCCATGTGGGGGGAGCGGTGGACTCCACCCAAAAGACCTAATTCATGAAATTGTTTCTTTGCAATATTTGATCATCACAAATAAAATTGATTTATGACAAGTTTGGAATACATACTATGGGTGCCAAAGGACCAAGGATGAAGTTGAAGAGTTGTAATACTGAAGTGGGAATATCATGGGCCTGAGAAGGAAAGTTGCTTAAGGAGAGGAATGGATAAGACAAAGGACTCTGAGGTGTTCCAGGTAGAAGAAGGGTCTAAAGAGAGAGAGTCAGTAATGATAGGAAAAGTTTCTAGTTTGGAGCAGCCTATTGCCTCCGCATTAAATGGTGGGCAACAGCTTTATCAGCTGCAGTAATGAGGAAGTGACTTGAACAGTATAAGTCACAACTAAGCAAATTACTACTACCACCTTCTTCAGATGCAAAAAGGGACAAGTGTCAGGAGGAGAGACTTGTTAGGTAAAGATAGGAGGTCAGGATGTGAAGGAGGGAGGAGTATATAAGAAAGAATAGGGTTTTCAGAAAAAGGATCCAAAAACAAGTATAAAAAATAGAAAAATAAACAAGAAGAACACTTAGAGAAGAGAGTGAACAATACCATTTTTTTGTGTAACTTTGGCCTCTTAGGCTAGCTTATATTGAGATTAATTCATCTATTCGAGAATATCAACTTTTTCTTCCTTATTTTCATCCTCGTGCAAAGTCCTCTCTTGTTATTTGTTTCCTTCTCTTACAAATTTATTGATTTGGGCCAAGGTTGAACTGTACAAGTCATGTTCTAAATGGACTTGGGGTGTTTGATCTTGTGGCTCTTACAATTGGCGCCTCCTATGGGAACATCAAGGAGTTATGGATTTGCTCTGAGTAGTTATGGCTAACATAAACCGGGATAAGGAAGAGTCGGTTGGCTCACAAAGGGAGAACCAGTTTGTAAACTTGGAGCGCAGGAGTGATAGACAACATACCCCAAGTGTTATGGTGGAATCTTACCACGCTAAGCGTATTGAGCGAAGTCACTCCAGGACTAAGAGTCATGCTTCGCAAGATCAGGAGACACAAAGATTGCAATTGGAAGTTGATCACCTGCGCAAGAAGTTGAGGCACAAAAAGTGTGATAGCAGAAGTCTATCTTCCCCGTTTAGTGATGGTTCAAGGGGAAGCAAGGATAGCTCATATCGCCCCAGGTCTAGAACTCCATCTAGTGAGTCTTATTCCACTTCCTCACGCTAGGACAAGTTGGTGAAAGGCAGTAACAAGCGTGAGAAGGGGTCTTCCTACCATGGCATGGGGAATGACGCGATGAGTAAGACCCTGCAACAAATTTCTAAGTCGCCTTTTGTTAGGATAATTAACAAGTCCAAGCTCCCTTGTCGGTTTTCTCAACCAACGTTCACTATCTATAACAGGAGGACTAATCATGTGGAGCACGTTAGCCACTTTAATCAGAAAATGGCAGTTCACTCTGGCAACGAAGCTTTGATGTGCAAAGTTTTGCCTTCCAACCTTGGACCTGTGGCTATGCGCTGGTTTAATACCTTGGAGGAAGGGTTAATAAGGTCCTTTGAGGAGCTAACAAGGACATTCGGGGCCATATTCATAACAAGCAATAGAGTCCCTGAGCTAGTAGATTCCTTGTTGTCTATGACAATCAAAGAAGGAGAGACCCTCAAGAATTACTCGAATAGGTACTGGGAAACTTATAATGAGATAAATGGGAACTTTAAGGATGTAGCTATGAAAACCTTTAAGGTTGGGCTCCCTACCAAGCATGAGTTGAGAAAGTCGTTGGCAATGAAGTCTGCTTCGAACATGCGTCAGCTTATGGATCGTATTGATAAGTATAAACGGGTGGAAGATAACCAAATTTAGGGAAAAGACAAGGCTAAGATGTTCCCAAAGAAAAAGGATCCTGAGGTAGGAGGATATCAAGGTAATCACCTCAGGAGGGATTTCCCTAATCAGACGTCATCCACGGGGGCTCAATTGGTCAATTCGCTGTTTAAAGAGCTAGTGTATCAGATGCTAGAAAAGATAAAGAGCGAGCCCTATTTCAAATGGCCTGATAGAATGGGTGGGGACTTATCTAGGAGAAACCAAAACCTCTATTGCCATTACCATCAGGATAGGAGACATACTACGGAGGACTATAGGACCCTGAGTGATCATTTGAACCAGTTGGTGAAGGCAGGGAAGCTCAATCAATTTTTACATCAACCTATGGGGCAAATTAGGTAGTCGAGGGTTAAGTTTCATAAGGGTAATGTTCCTCGACCAACATTAGGCATTATTAGTGTGATCTTTGCCAAGCCACGAAGTGATGTGAGGGCTTGTTCCAAGGTTGTGTCTATGGGTGGGGGCCTGTTTTAAGGTTATGTCCGTGGGTGGTGGCCTTGACCTACATGCTAGAGATCAGGCTCTTAAAAGAGCTAATGTTATGGTCACCCTACCCTGGGTTTCTCTGAGGAGGACAAGGAAGGAACATTCTAGTCACATGATGATACTTTAGTGGTTACCATTAGGATCGGTGGATATGATGTAAAGAGGGTTCTAGTTAATCAAGAAAGCGGAGCAGAGATCATGTATCCAGATTTATACAAGAGGTTAAATTTAAAGCCCGAAAACCTAGAAATGTACAATTCTCCATTGGTGGGCTTTGATGGGAAGATGATAATCCCCCAAGGAATGATTAAGTTACCTGTACAAGCCGGGGATGAGGAAGTGCAAGTCAACTTCATTGTTGTAGAGGCCTATTCCCCCTATACAACTATCGTGGTGTTGGGGTACATTTTTTTTATACCTAATATTATTTAAATACCACCTATTTATTTTCAAACGTCACAAACAAATTATTGGGCATACCTAAATATTTGTGACTATTGTTATGCTAGCCCACTACCATTCTCCTTTCCACCACAAAATTCGACTACAAATGCAAAACACTATAAGACCCAATATTCTTTATAAAACCCAAATTATTTATTGAGCAAGGTGAAATCTCATTCTTTCTAAAGCCCAAGAATTTCTAGTGCTTAGCAATATTTGGAAAATGCCCATGATTCAAATTCATGGCAATACTATTTTATCAATGGGATTCAACCCCATAATCAAAGCCCATGATTCAAATTCATGGCAATACTATTTTATCAATGAGATTCAGCCCCATAATCAAAGTTCATGATTCAAATTCACGGCAATATTATCTTATCAATGGGATTTAATCCCATAGTCAAGCCCATGATTTAAACCCATGGCAAATTATTTATCAAAAAGCTCAATTTCCATTGGCAATATCAAAAAAACCCAATTTTCATTAGCAATATCAAAAGCCCAATTTTCATTGACAATATCAAAAGCCCAGTTCTCGCTGGCAATATCGAAAGCCTAATTTACGTTGGCACTATTTTATAAAAAACCCAAGATTATTGACACTCAGCAAAAAATATCATGTTTATTTCATTTAAAAGATGAACATTATTTCTTGAACCTTACTATGGCAAAAACCATGGCAATCGTTTTATAAAAGCTCATAGGAAGTTATCATGAAGATAATGTTCTCATATTATAAACCCATGAAATACACGGTCATCATTTACATTACAACATCTATAATATTTATCTTCAAAGCTCATGATAATTATTCAATTCCACAAGTTTACCATTTAAATTATGAAGTGATTATTAGGAATCATGAACATTACTTACGATATGGAATTCATCATAGTAAATGTTATTTACAAAGACATTTTGAAACTTATCCTATTATTTCAAGTATTACAACTCATTGCCCAAAGGCCCATTACAAATGTATATAAAAACCCAAAGTATTTACTAATAATAAAAGTCCGTAAGGGATGAAAACCTATGGCAACATGTATTGTTAATGTCCATTTTGTAGGATGAGCACAATCCAGCCCAAAGGGACCAACCTACATGAGCAACCCCAATCCAAAGAACCCTAGTAGGAGGTAGAGGATTGAAGGTGGACAACCAACCCTTATTCATCCTTGACCAAGGTACAGTTGGAGGCCTCTACAAGAGATCCAGGTCTTTGGGGATGAACTAAGGGGCTGTCCCATCAGCTTTCTATCACCCTCTACCTGACGTGAACAGTGCCCAAAGGCTGTGATATCAGCTGAAGTCTACTAGGTGATGGAACTCCATCATTTTTCTCAAGACCATATCTCCAGCAGAAGGGGGGCTGAACCAAGTTATCCAAATCTCAATAAATTGATGCTATAAATGTCAAAAATGTTCAAGACATGATTCATGTGCCAAGCCCACAAATCTTAAAGGGGAAAAATTGGGAACATGTGGTTTGGAGGGCATAAAGGGTTCTTCAATAGAACCCCCTGAAGTGGACTTAGACTTTGACACCTGGCTTGGGGTGTTGAATCCTACTTCTTGGGGTTTAAATCTTAATTACAACACTAAGATTCGTTCTTGATACTTACCTTAATCCCATTGGTTAAACTCATCTCCTGACATTTAATACAAAACACTCCAAAAACCCATCATGTGTCATATTACCCAAAGAAGCAAGGTAGCCCCAAAAGTAAATCTTCTACTTCTAGCCAAATCCTAGG
This sequence comes from Castanopsis chinensis, assembly GCA_032878915.1. Lineage (NCBI taxonomy): Eukaryota > Viridiplantae > Streptophyta > Magnoliopsida > Fagales > Fagaceae > Castanopsis > Castanopsis chinensis. Next base: position 15,239,384 of record JAVQMG010000125.1, on the reverse strand, counting down.
ATGATTAAACCTGATTTCCTGCCTTTGATTAGTCTTACGTTTTTTGGATTCTTGTTAATTAATGCTTCCAAAAACTCCACTATAAAAATATAAGCACCTCAACCCACAAACAGACAGCTACTCCCACTGAAACTTTCTGATCTATTTGCCATTTTGCTTGTAATACAGCTCTCCTCGAGCTCATAACTCATTTCCCCTAGCCCACACTTACCTGGCCTCAAACATTCTTTTCCTTTTTTACATAATCACAGCTCATAATGATTTCCAATTAGTCATAAACAGCCTACTCCTTACTAAAGCCTTAACCTCAGCATTAATTCCATCTCACTCACTCAAAACAGCCCACATTACCCCATTCATACCTTATGCACATATACTCCTTAAAATCTTAGTTTAATACTTGTTGCACTGAGCTGGGATCTCTCTCTCCCTTCACACCATGCCAATTAATCTCTTTCTTCTTCCCATGGAACCTTTAATTTTTACTTTTTGTTTTACTGTTGAAGGATATAATGTATTTGTAACAATGAAATTTTTCCCTCACAATGATGTAATGATCGCTGAAAGTACAATAAATTCCCCCGATTGAGACACACAAGGACCCCTAGAAGTGAACACTTTCCAAAATTTATTTAATCATTGACTACTGAACTCTAAGTGCAATTTCACCCCTACCACTAGAGAATTTATTTTTCTAGATTGTGTAATTTCATCCCTACCGCTGGAGAATTTATTTTCCTTGCACTATCAGAACGGGACCTCTAACGTATTAATTAAGTATTGTAAAGCATTTTTATTGGGGTTTTGTTGCTGTTTTGTCTAGTGCAACCTTCATTTCTTGCTTGGATAGGCTTGTCACCACACAGAAATCATTTAGGCACCATCTTAAGAGCCCATAGCCGAGTTTTGGCTTGGCTTCCCAATATTTTATTCAGAGGAATCAAATTCCCCCTCAACACCTGGCCAGACCCTGGCTTTATACTTTGGGTGCAGTCTCTTCAACCTTACATTTGAAAGTTAAGTATCCTACTCAGAGAAGAATGGGGGAGTTGGTTGGTAAACAGGCAATGGCTGGGCGGTGTCTCGTGTCAGCAATTACACGACCTCTTATGGATCTTGTCGTAGAGGTAAAGGAGCCAATCTCATAGCAACGAAAGGGCCATGTAGAGGAGGGGCAGGAGGCTGAGGCAAGTGGGGAGTTATCTGAGGAGTTGGAGAGAGTGGTAATAGGATAGGGTGAGGAGAAGTATTTTTAAGTTGGATCCTAATTGCCGGAATTAGAAAAGATTGCATTGGTGAGGTTTTTGGAAGTTAACATTGATGTGTTTGCTTGGAGCACTTATGATGTACCAGGGATTAATCCGAGGTTTATATGTCATCAACTGAATGTGAATCCCGAGGCTACACCCCGTAAGTAGCCTTCTCGGCGCTCATCCAAAGAGCATGTCGAGGCAGTAAGGGTAGAAGTAAATAAGTTGAAACAAGCTGGAGCAATTAAGGAGGTCTTCTACCCCGAGTGATTGGCTAATACGGTGGTTGTGAAGAAGAATGGGAAGTGGCGTGTTTGTGTGGACCTCACTAATTTGAATAAGGTTTGCCCAAAAGACCCCTTTCTCATCCCTAAGATTGACCAATTGGTGGATGTAATAGTAGGTCATCCTCGTATGAGTTTTTTGGATGCATTTCAAGGCTACCATCAAATACCCCTATCATTGTCTGATCAGGAGAAGACAGCTTTTCGTGCTTCGAATGTGAACTTTCATTATTATGTGATGCCCTTTAGCCTTAAAAATGTAGGATCCACTTATCAAAGAATAGAGACGCGGATGTTCGAATCACAAATTGGGAGGAATATGGAGGCGTACATTGATGATATGGTGATAAAGAGCAGGCTGGTAGAAGAGCATTTGGCAGATTTGGGGGAAATATTCTCAATTTTGAGAGAGCATAGGTTACGCCTGAATGCATCCAAGTGTTCTTTTCGGGTTAGCTCGAGCAAATTTCTAGGCTATATGATTACGCATAGAGGGATTGAGGTTAACCTCGATTAGATTAAGGCTATTAACAGCTTGCACCCTCCTTGGAATCCCAAAGGGGTGCAAAAATTGACTGGAATGGCAGCAGCCTTGAATAGGTTCATTTCTCGGTCTGTGGACAGGTGTCGTCCTTTTTTCTGGCTTCTTCATAAGTGGAAGGACTTCTAGTGGACCGAGGAGTGTGTAACAGCTTTTGAAGGTCTCAAGCAATTTTTATCAAGCCCGCCGATACTCTCCAAACCCGAGAAGGAGGAAGTGATGTATGCATACCTGATAGTTACAGATTATGCTGTCAATTCGTCTTGGTTAGAAATAAGGATGGGGTCCAAAGGCTTGTCTACTACGTCAGTAAATCCTTGCAGGAGGCCAAGACACGTTATTTACCCTTGGAGAAGGCAGTGTTAGCCATTGTGCATGCCACTAGGAAACTTCTGCATTACTTCCAGGCTTACACTGTAATGGTGCTCACCCAGCTCCCTTTGCAAGCTCTTTTACTAAAATCAGATTATACAGGCAGAATTGCTAAATGGGGAATTATGATGGGAGTCTATGATGTCAAGTACATGCCTCAGACTGCTATAAAAAGGCAAGTCCTGGTAGACTTTGTGGTAGAATTTACTAAGGGTGCAATGAATGAGAAGGATAAAGTATTAGGGGTTATGGTCACTTCGGCCATTGTTGTTCTCCCTTGGGAGGTTTATACTGATGGAGCAGCCAATCGAAAGGGAGCCAGTATAGGGATTGTGTTAATCACTCCTGAAAAGTTGATAATGAAGAAATCGTTGTGATTGGGTTTCTTAGCTACTAATAATGAGGCCGAGTACGAGGCTTTGTTAGTTGGGGTGGCTTTGGTCAGCCAGTTAGGGGGAGATATGGTGGAGTTGTATTTTGATTCTCGGTTGGTGGTGGGCCAAGTCAATGGAGAGTTTGAAGCCCGAGACGACGGGATGCAGGGATATCTTGATAAAGTACAATATGCCTGGGCTCAATTTAAGAACTTTGTTCTAAAGCAAATCCTTAGGGGGCAGAATTCCCATGCAGACTCCTTAGCAATGCTGGTCATTTCTCTAGGGTCAAATCTTCCTCAGGTTGTTATTGTTGAGGATATGGATAGCTCTAGTCTTACAAGGGGACCCTTAGTCGGGGTACAGAGCATCCAAGTGGGGCTGAGCTGGATGAATCCCATAGTAACTTTTTTGGAGCAGGGAATGTTGCCCGATGACAAGGGTGAGGTAGAGAAGGTGCATAAAAGTGCTCCTTGCTTTTGGCTGTCTAAAAAGTAGAAGTTATATAAGTGCTCTTACTTAGGGCCATATTTATTGTGTGTGCATCTAGAAGCAGTGGAGTCTTTGTTGGAAGAAATACATAAAGGCATATGTGGGAGTCACATAGGAGGTAAGTCTTTGGCATATAGAGCCCTCACCTAGGGATATTGGTGGCCGAGCATGCAGAGAGCCTCCTAGGATTATGTGAAGAGGTGTGACTAGTGTCAGAGGTATGCCCCAAATATTCATCAACCAAGAGAAGTCTTAAACCTATTATCCAGCCTCTAGCCATTTGCTTAGTGGGGCTTGGATATAGTGAAACCATTTCCCCGAGTTATAGGGAATCGAAGGTGGCTACTTGTCGACACTGACTACTTTACCAAATAGGTAGAAGCTAAGCCACTTGCTAATATCAAGGGCGTGGATACTAAGAGGTTCATCTGGAGGAATATGGTCACAAAGTTTGGAGTTCCTCACACACTGACCTTAGATAATGGTCTTCAATTTGATAGTAAAGCCTTTCAAAGGTATTGTCGGAGTTAGGGATCAGGAACAGGTATTCTACACCTGCTTGTCCTCAGAGGAATGGTCAGGCTGAGGCCACCAACAAGGTTATAGTGTTTAGGCTGAAGAAAAAGGTTAGACGACGCTAAAGGAAAATGGGTGGATGAATTGCCCCATGTATTGTGGACCTATCGTACTACACCTCGAAGATCAACAGGGAAAACTCCTTTTTCAATGACTTATGGAGCAGAGGCTGTGATTCCCCTAGAGTCAGGGTTCCCAACTCTAAGAACTAATCAGTTCAATGTTGAGGAAAATAATCGTTTACTTTTGGATAGCTTGGATGTGGCAGAGGAAAGGAGAGAGGTGGCTACGGTAAAAATGGCACATTACCAACAGAGACTTAAACAAGGGTATTATAAGGAGATGAAGTTGAGGCCATTAGCTCCGAGAAACTTGGTCTTGAGGAAAGTGGTGGGGACAGCAAAGAATCCCGCCTGGGGAAAGCTGGGCCCTAACTGGGAATGGCCATATAGGATAACTTCTATTGCTGGCATTGAGACTTATTACTTGAAATATTTGGATGAAAATGTAATTCCTCATCCTTGGAATGTAAACAATTTACTACATTATTTTTATTAATGCTCTGAACTCCTTTGTTATTCATATCTTGATTAGTTATGTTTCATTGTTGATGTGTGTGGCGAACTAATTAGTTTGTATGAAACTCTCTAAGTGCTAAACAGAACCTAGGTCTTGTTCGACTCCTCAGGTCACGAGCCTAGGGTAAACTAACACTGTATGAAATTCTCTAAATGCTAAACAGAACCTAGGTCATGTTTAACTCCTCGGGTCATAAGCCTTGGGTAAATTAACATTGTATGAAATTCTCTAAGTGTTAAATAGAATCCAGGTCTTGTTCGACTCCTCAGGTCACAAGCCTAGGGTAAATTAACACTATATGAAATTCTCTAAGTGTTAAACAGAGCCTAGGTCTTGTTCGACTTCTCGAGTCACAAACCTAGGGTAAATTAACCCTATATGAAATTACATAAGTGTTAGATGGTACTTCGACCTTATTCGACTCCTCGAGTCACAGGCCTGGGGTAAATTAATAGTTTTAGGAAGAGCTTCTAAGTGTTGGCTAGAATTTGGGTCTAGTGTGGCTCCTCATGTCACAAATTGGAAACAAGGTTATCCTAGCAAGAAGTTGCCTAAATGAACAGTGAAGTTAAGAGCCTTGAGTACTTCCTTGGGCTTTATGATTAGTGCCAATGGGTTTGCTTTGGGATTCGAAGTTCAATTTCAAGTAAGTGTTGGCTATTTTTCTTCTTAGGTTCTATGAGTTACTCTATTTATTGTATTACAAGTAAGCCACAGATCAATATGCTGGAATTGTTACAAAGAAAGGAAGATAATGCGAGATGTAAACTAACAAGAGTAAATTAAACAGTTAAAAAAGCATTAAATGAAATCTAACTTTTCTCATTAAAGTTTAAGAATTTAATTACAGTGAAAAGAAAGGAAGGACACCGACTATACTTAAGCCCATTTACAAAATTGGTTATCAATATCCTAGTCTAGGGCTAAGCTACTTAGAGGTTTCTTTTTCTTTCCCTCATTTTTTCTCTTGTTCCTTCTCTTTCTTTCCTCTTCAGCTATGACACTTCAACTAGTTCCTCTGTCTCCATGTTCAACACTTTTGCTAAAGGTGGCAGTTCTTTTTCTGTTTCTTTGCCTTTGGCTGGAGTAACAGATGGAGTGGAGTCAGGCTAATCTGAGGAGGAGGCAAGGCTAGTGCTGGGGTCTGTTGGGGGCTGTGGGGGAGTGGGTGCCAAGTACAAGGCAGGATGGTAGTAAACCTTTTCAGGAGCCCTAAGCTCTGATTCGGTACTAACTCCAGCTACATTCAGGGCTTAACCCCACACCTCCAGGCGGAAGACCCGAGCGACATCCCCGAGTTGGATCGTGAGGCTTTCTGCAACCTTGGCCTTTTCAGCATCCTTTTCCTCTAGCTGCCTTCTTGTCTGTTTGAGCTCTACCACAATTAAGGCCATCTTATTCTCCGCTTTCCTTTGGGCTTTCAAAGCATCAGCAACTTGTTTTTCAAAACTTTTCAAGGTAGAGTCAGCATTTCTCTAAGCTTTCTCCACCACGGTTAGTTAGGCAAGGGTCTCTTTCAGCTTCTTGTCCACCTCAGCGTGAGCTTTCTCAGATGCCTCTAGTTTGCTCTTGGCCTTCTTCTCTAGGTCCAGGGAGTGGTCCACCCACTCCTCGGCCATGAAGGCAACTTGGACAGACTACAAAGAAAAAAAACATAAGTGTCAGATGGTGCATGTGTAATTTAATGTTATAAGCAAATGAGAATAATAATATACCTTAGCTAAGTCCTGTTTCAGGGCAAGAAAGACTTCACGCTTCCTGAAGGACCTTAACTCCGCCATATCTTCAGGAAGGCATAATGCCTTTTCTAGGCATTCTGCTACTAGACCTAAACTGCCTTTTTGGGGGTCTCTCAAGTTGGCAATCAATTTCATGCAAATACTTACTTAATAGAGAGTGGATAATCTAGTCATGATGGGCCATTAGCACCTGTAGGTGGGGGCACTATCTTTGGGCACATGTGGGAATTTAGCCCGTGCTCAATACTGAACCAAGAACATCGCCCCACCAATCTGCCTGCCATCTTTATGGCTTGCCCGACATAACTCTCTATACAACCATGCAAGGCAAGCACTACCCCAACTATACTGTGGCGAATTACGAAGATTCCGCAAGAACTCCAAGAATATCAAATGCACTCTATCTCCTGACTTGTCCATGAAAATTGTATACCCTAGTAGTGCTAGAATATACATCAGGCATACTGATGCACCTCAACTTCCTGCGCATTAGGAGACAAGGGGAGTGCAATGTGTTCAAGAAGCTGTTTGATGAGAATTCTTTGCCCCATCAGCACAGTCGTATTACTAAGCGGAATAGTAAATCCAAGCAAATCAGTACACTCCTGGCGCCAATCCAACAAAGTCGGCCCAACCAAGACCTCACCATTGATAGGAATCCCCAAAATAACCTCCACATCTTGTAAGATGATCGTCATCTCACCATGTGGTAGGTGGAATGTATGAGTCTCTGGCTGCCATTGCTCAACTAAGGCCGATATCAAACCTTGATCTCTTTCTCTCTGGACGGGGTCCTATAGAGTCCCTCTAAACCTAGTAACTTGATAATATCAATCACCCGATCATCCACCATCGGGTCTCTTTTTGCCATCTCATCATGACGACCACGGCATTCAAGTGCCCCCGGATCTTGAATAAGATAAAACCAAGGCTTAATATATTAACATCAACCACTACATAGAATGGTTACATCATTAGGACCAATAAAAACACAAATTCGTAAGTACTTTTTGTGAGTCAAAGAGAAGATATAAATTTAGTCGGTGTTCAAAGTAGATATTTTACCTCACCCTCCCAAATATCATTTGATAGATGTTGTTGTTGTTGTGTTAACACTAAACGATCTATGGGACCAGGACTTATAGTGTCAACATATAGAGCATCCATTTGCTCAAAGTTTAAGTGTGATATCATACAAACACACTGCAATATTCTAGTGGAACTAAAAATTTTAAATCAAAGCAAAATAACCATAAAGAGACAACAATACATTAAGAAATAAAAAAATAGCAGATTTGTGGAAAGAACTTAACTTCTGTAAATTCTAGAATACACATGGAAGTAGGATATTTCTCGTATATGGAAGAACTTTGATTCAAAAACCTTGGAAAATGAGAACTAATACTCAAGAAACACCCATAGCTATAAAATGAATATTAAAACCTGGAAGTGACTTTTAATTTGAAAGATAGTTAATCCCCGGGTGTCCATTAGCTATAGGATCTCCAAGTTGCTTGTAATGCTAGTTTTGAAGCAATATAAAGATCTGAAGGAAAAAAAGAGCATTGCATAAGAAAAACATGATTTATGCGGTTCAACTTTTGGGCTACACTCATGAGTCAAAGATGGCAAGAATTATTTGACAATGATAAGCGAATGATAATACAATTTCAGTCTTCTACCCCTCTTAAATTGTCACCCCTGTTATACTCAAAATTGGATTCTTACAAATGTAATACTAGATCAAAGAAACAGTACCCTTTTCCATACTACATCAGTTACAAAAGGCTTGGACAAACATTCAGGCTTATACAAAAAAGTCAAGCTGAGTTCCCTGCAGCCTGGCAGTGGTTTCCAGCTAGGCTGCCCAAGCCTCAGCTTTTTTTGTAAATCACTTAGAGCCCAGTGTTTGAACTCTTATCCTATTGTGGTACAAAATAAATAAATAAAAGCTTTTTGTATTCCCTCCCACCCTTCCAAAAAAAAAAAATTTGAGTTTCATGCTTCAGCCTACTCTCAGAACCCTACCCTGCTCTCATCAATAGTTGCTGCCTTGTCATGCAGAAACCTTGACAAGAATTAAAAAACAAATTCCTGTGAATATTTTTCTTTATACAGTAAGATGATAGTTTCATCAATTGAACTAGTTTTATAATGCTCTACCCAGGATTTCAGGAATACACCATGAGCAAGAGCCCAGAGACCATGTAACTAAGAGGAATCCATTAGACAAACACATACATTAAGTGCAAGGACATGAACACTATAAGCAGGCTTGTTTGTGTCTGATTTCGAAAGCAATGCAGCATAATTCATAATCTTATGACATGACATAAGAAGTAAATATCTTCTTAAAATGATAAATTCAGCGAGCGAATTGCATAAATTTAATCATGAAGGTCTGCCCCTTGTTTTTTTTTCCTAGTTAATCATGAAGGCGTGACATAATAATTTCAAAAAGAATATCCCACTCAGTTGTGGTATTTCTAAATAATGGTAGTAGAATCAGTGATATTAAAGATTTATCAAAAGGCGTCAAAATTTGAAATAAATGAGCAAGCTCCAGCTCTCATAATATGAATTACTTGTAATAGTAACAGTATGCCACTACATTATATGCAGAAACATATTGATTTTTTGTCCTTTTTTTTTTCAGTTTGTGTAGGTGTCCTGAAAATAAAAAATCATTCAACTCAAAAGAACAGTATATAGTTATCTCCAAAAATGAAACAACAGAACAATGAAGTAATGAAGAACCAGGCAACCAAATCAATAAATTTTTCCATGTTAAGAGGAGAATGAGAGAGGAGAATGAGAGAGAGAGGATAGGTCTTGTGTTTGAGTGGGTTTGAGCGGCCAAAATGAGAAATTAGCAATAATTTCAAACAATATAATTAGTAATTACTGATTACAAACTATATTTTTTACTAGTATCTCGATTGTAAGATTTTACTTGGAAATCGAGTCTCTAGGACTTGATTTATTATATCTTCTATTTGATCTTATTTTCCTTCTTTCTTATCTTTCTTATTTTCCTTCTCTCTTTTTTTCCTGTTCTTTGTCTCTCTCCGTACTACCTCTCCATCTACTTCTTTCTTCCTTTGCTTCTTTCTTCCTCCACTTCTTTCTTCCTCCACCCTGATCTGTACAAGCCCAGTCGCCGACCCAAGCTCGCGACCCAGGCAGCGCGCGCGCCCAGGTCGTGTGACCCAGGCAGACGTGGTTTTTTTTTTTTTTTTTTTTTGTGGGTTTTGCCCAGTCATGAGCTTCTAGAAATCCATGGTGGTGGATGGATTTGTGGGTTTTGGTGGTGGTTGTGTATTTTTGGGAGTGGATGGTAGAAGACTTAGACTAAATTTTTTTTTGGCTTGTAAATCGAGTCTTAGAGACTCGATTTCCAAGTAGACTCCACGTGGATAAAAATGACACACGTGGATAAAAATGCCACATCAGACAGATCAAACCATGAAAATCGACCCTTAAAGACTCGATTTTTAGGCCCAAAATCGAGTCTCTTAGACTCGAGATGCTAGTAAAAAATATAGTTTATAAACCATAACTACTACTTATAATGTTTAAAATTTGTTGTTAATTTCCCATTTTGGCCGGGTTTGAGTTCTGGGTGTTTTGAGTGTTTTGTGTTTGGGTATAATGCACTGGGGTGGTTTTTTCTGCCAAGGAACTCGAGTCTTAGAGCCTCACATTCACTTTACGTCAGTTGTGCCACAACATTGGAACTCAAGGGACACACACGGGAACTGAAGTCTTATAATAAATGCTTGAATTTTGTCACCGAACTCGAGTCTTAGAGATTCAAAATCCTAATTTACTGAATAGTTTTAGAAACTTTAACAGCTAATGAAATTGTACACTTGTATGTATGCTTCAATTCTTTATTCATGAACATCTCCGTGTAAACCACGACGGTCGCACACTCAGCTAGCTATGAGTCGTGTAATATATCAAGTATCAACACTAAATTCACTATTCGTTTACCCACGAATATGCGGTAACATATATCAAAGATTGCATACGAAAAGCACTTAACAAACCAAAGTTTATATTGTATTCAAAAATCCAAAACAACTTATGTTAATAAAATTTAATTTAATAATAATAACATGTGCTAATTGTTGGGATATTTGTCCTTAAATCCTATTGTATAATGCTATGTATTTTATTATGTAAGACATTATGTATGACTTAATGTTTTGGTTAATAAAGTTGTATTATTATTTGAAAATAATGGTAACATGAATATTGAGATATTATCATATAGTCCATGAGATGCAATAGTATGTGATTTATGTGATTTAGTCACAGAAGATATAAATCACAAGTTCTTTGTAAACTCAGAATTATAGTTCGTAGTCGGTGATGAAATTGGGCATTTCATTTGCGAAGACTATAACATATCAACTAAGATGATTTGTCTTGATCATGGAAATAGAGATTTCTAGTTGATATGTTGATATGTTTTAAGAGTTAAGACATATTGAACTGGACCGGCGTGAGATTTATTATTCTCCTAACGACTGTCAATTGAATAATAAACTCACGACTTATATTTGCATGAACTTTTAATCCTGAGAGGATAATGGACCTGATCATGAAGTGTAGGTTGCTTTGATATATCAGGAGTGAGATCTATGGTTAAAGTCAAAATCTCAGTATGTTGGGCAGCCACATTTAGTGTTGATGGAACATATATTCTCAAGATGGAATTCATAGTCTCTTAACGGAGATATAAAATATTCCCTTGAGATAAGTTTAATGTGTTTGTTGTTCAGAGAGTTGGGCCTGACCACTTTAGTAAGGAGTTACTAAAGTATATATTTATGGAATTGGATTTCATAAATATATGATGAATAACTTAAAGGATTAAACCGGGTACTCAAGGAATTAAGATGTAGTAATATACAAAGTGGCAGTCTTCTTTCATGACTTTGTATTACTATGAATATTTTATGAAGGGGTTGCATGTATAATAAAGTCTTGGGATATAATTTATTAATAAGGCCTAGAGTGCAACTATATTTATATAGTGGTATTAAATATAGTTAATGGTAACTTTGGACTTGTCAAGAGTTGACAGAAAAGCCCAAGGCCCATTGGAGCTAGTGTCTTATTGGTCCCTTTTGGTCCCACTCCAAGCCACATACTTAAGCCACATACTTAAGCCCAATTGGAAAGGCCCAAAAGGCCAGCCCAATTAGATAATCAGTTAGATACAAAGGGAGAAACATACAGAATTTTTCGAGAGTGAATTAGAGAGAATTTGTAGAGATTTTCATAGAGAAAAAGAGAGAGTGTGAGACACACTTTCATATTCTCCTTTTGGAACTGATTGAGAGACCACACATCTTGGGCGTTAGTGGAATTGGAGTGAAGATTGAAAGTATTCCCAAGAGCCTCTCATCTTCAAGTTTTGAAATTCACCGCTCCAAGGTACACTCTCTTGTTCTCTAATTCTGAAACTTAAATAGCCCATGTTAACTTGTATGTATGAAGTAGATCCGTTTACATTATATTTTCTTCCGCTGCGCATGTATGATTCCATCAAATTGGTATCAGAGCGGTCTTCATTACATATCTGTTTAACATGTTTTTGAGTTTTGGAATTAGTGATAATGATTTCATGTTGTTAGAAAATAGTTTTCTGCATGGTTGTTGAAATCATTGTTTTTGATGAAAACTGTTTTTGATGTTATGATGTTGTTTAATTTTTAGTTTAAGTATGTTAAACTGAATTTTAAGGCTATAACATCAATGACATTCAGTTTAGATATCAATTTATGTTTATTATGATTGTATGACAGTAGTTTTGTACATGAAAACGTTGAAAAACTGTTTTTGGAAAATTCTGGAAATTCAAAATTCGCGAATCTCGATCGATCGAGAATCTGTCGAGAATCTATCGAGCAAACAGAAAGTTTCTCGATCGATCGAGGATCTATCGAGGATTTGTCGAGCTTCGCGGAACTTTTCTGGATCGATCGAGAATCTGTCGAGGATCGATCGAGAACTGTTTATTCAGAATTTTTTCTAAGTGTTTTTCCATATATAAAATAGCAAGGCTATGTGTAATTATATTATGCATGTTTTATATATAAAAACCTTTATTTTAAAATATCTAGTGGGAGAGAGATACAAGGGTTGGATCTCACGGCCTCCATTGTCGGTTTATTGTAGTGTGATTAAGCACCTCGCTTTGGCGTATATGCCTTACTCCCTTCGGAGGGTGTTTAATTCATGGTACTACATGTTAAACTTCTTTATGATGAATAATATGTGTTTTTTAGATAAAGAACGACCACGCTTCCGTGGAGTTATTTTATGACTCACATAGAATTCAGTCAATGGTGTACACTAGACTAAGTTTAATGTTAATCTCCCTTCGGAGCTATGTCATTATTACTTAGAGGCTAAAGTAGAAACGGCATGTTATTAGTGTTTGATAAGAGTTATCATGATAGCACTAATAATGAGAATAGTTCTCAATCAATCATAGTGTTTATAATTTACTTGCTTCCAAGGAATTTTAAACATGGGATTGGGTTGTCGTTGCATATATTATTTTATGGTTTTATTAAGGTTCCATATTATATGCTTATATGCTAAATTGATAATGTCCATTTTACTTATTATATTCATGTTTATTATTTTCAGATTTGAACATGGCATCATTTAGCCCACTTGTTTCTATTCTTAATCAAAACAAACTGACTGGTTCCAACTATGTTGACTGGAAAAGAAACTTGGACATTGTTTTAACTGCTGAAGAGCACAAATATGTGCTTACTCAACCATGTCCTAGCTTTCCTTCATTAGATGCTCCTCTTGAGGAAAAACAACGATATGATCGTTGGCAGAAATCTAATGAAATGGCCAAGTGCTATATCCTAGCGTCCATCTCAAATGTTCTACAGCATCAAATGCAGGATGTAGAACTAGCTTCGGACATTATGCTAAGTCTGAAGGAGATGTTTGGTGAGCAAGGCCGTTCAGCAAGACAAGAAACCATGAGGCAAATTTACAATACCAAGATGGCTGAAGGTAGTTCAGTAAGAGAACATTGTCTTACAATGATCTCTAATCTGAATACACTGGAAGTTTTAGGTGTCGACATTGATGGAGAGTCCCAAGTGGACATGATACTCCAGTCACTACCGGAATCATTCAAGGAATTCAGACTGAATTATAATATGAATAAAAAGGTTTATTCTTTGTCTGAATTAATGAATGAGTTAGTGGCGGCGGAAGGCATCCTTGGTACTTCTAGTGTTGAAGCCAATGTTGGTGAAGCTTCTACTTCTCAACCTAAGCCGAAAGGCAAGGGTAAGAAGAAGAAGAAGGACTTCACTAAGAAAGAGGGTAAGCAAATTGTCTTAGGTGTTGCTGACAAAGGAAATAAGCTCAAAGGAAAGTGTTTCCATTGTGGTGAGAAAGGACATTGGAAGAGGAATTGTCCAAAGTTTAAAGCTGCCAAGAACAAGGGTATGAAAACTTCCTTTCTACTTGAAATATGTTTGGTACAGAATCCCACTGATTCCTGGTGTGTGGATTCAGGTTGTACTAATCATATCTGCAATTCTTTGCAGGGGTTTCAAGAGACCAGAAAACTGAGTGAAGGGGAATTGTTTCTAACTTTGGCTGATGGGAGCAGAATTCCGGTTGTAGCTGTTGGTGTTGTTCATTTGTGCTTTGAGTCTAGGGTTTTAATATTGCAAGACTGTCTGTTTGTACCTAATGTGCGTAGGAATTTAATTTCTGCAACTTATTTGGGTAAACAAGGATATTGTGTTATCCTGAAAGACAATGTTGTAATAAAGAAGGATAAAATGTTTATCTGTTCTGGCAATATTGTGGATGGTCTTTATATTTTAACTCCTATTAAGCATGAACTACATAATTCTGAATTAGATACTAACTCACATGTAAAATCATTAAAGAGAAAGTTTCCTTCAAATGATGCATATCTTTGGCACTTGCGTTTAGGTCATATTAATTCAAACAGAATTCAAAGGCTGATCAAAGATGGACTCTTAGAGCCCATGGACTTTGATGAATTTCCAGTTTGTGAATCTTGTTTGGAAGGTAAAATGACCAAGCGACCTTTTAATGCAAAAGGTAGAAGAGCCCAAGAGTTGCTTGAATTAGTTCATACGGATGTATGTGGTCCTATGTCAACCCAAGCAAAAGGAGGTTATGAGTATTTCATCACTTTCACAGATGATTACTCAAGATATGGTTATGTGTACCTAATGAGACGGAAGTCCGAAGCCTTTGACAAGTTCAAAGAGTTTAGGGCTGAAGTTGAGAATCAATTAGGCAAACGCATAAAGGCCATTCGATCTGATCGAGGTGGCGAATATCTTCTTGGGGACTTCAAGGATTACCTAATTCAAAATGGGATTATATCCCAATTGACTGCACCTGGAACACCTCAACAAAATGGTGTAGCGGAGAGAAGGAATAGGACTCTTTTGGAAATGGTTAGGTCCATGATGAGTTATTCAACTTTACCAATTTCTTTTTGGGGATATGCTTTAGATACAGCAATACATCTTTTGAATTTAGTTCCATCAAAATCTGTCCCCAAAACACCCATGGAATTGTGGAGTGGGCGTAAGCCTAGTATGAGGTATCTCCACATTTGGGGTTGTCCAGCACATGTGCTAAAGGGGAAGCCTGATAAGTTGGAAGCAAAATCGGAAGTATGTTTGCTAGTTGGTTATCCAAAAGAAACTAGGGGTTATTTATTCTATAGTCGAAATGATAACAAAGTTTTTGTTAGTACAAATGCTAAATTTTTGGAAAATGACTATATGAATAATTTTACTCCTAGAAGTAGAGTTGTATTGGCTGAAATGAATGAATTCGTAAATCAACAACCAATGGATGAATCTAGAGATGATGTGGTTGTATTAGATACACCACAAGATACTACTCATGAAATATCTAGTACACAAGTGCCTCGTCGTAGTGGGAGAGTTGTTCGGCCTCCTGTGAGATTTATAGGTTTAGGAGAAACTTATGAGGCTATCTCAGAAGAGGCTGAATCGGATCCTTACACTTATGAGGAGGCAATGAATGATATAGATGCACATCATTGGGTCCAAGCTATGAAATCTAAATTAGATTCCATGTATTCCAATCAAGTTTGGAGTCTTGTAGAGGCGCCTAACGGCATTAAACCTGTTGGTTGCAAATGGGTTTACAAGAGGAAGAGAGGGATAGATGGGAAGGTTGAAACCTTTAAAGCAAGGTTAGTGGCAAAAGGGTATACATAAAAAGAAGGCATCGATTATGATGAAACCTTTTCTCCAGTAGCCATGCTTAAATCTATCAGAATTCTCTTATCCATTGCTGCTCATTATGATTATGAGATTTGGCAAATGGATGTCAAGACTGCATTTCTTAATGGCAATCTTGAAGAAGAAATCTATATGTTGCAACCAGAAGGTTTCATAGCAAAGAACCAAGAGCATATGGTATGCAAGTTGAATAGGTCCATTTATGGACTTAAGCAAGCATCTAGGTCATGGAACATCAGATTTGATCAAGCAATCAAGTCATTTGGTTTTGAGCAAAATCATGATGAACCATGTGTGTACAAGAGACATCAAGACAAAGTAGTAATGTTCCTAGTGCTTTATGTCGATGACATTCTACTCATTGGAAACGATGTAGGAGTAATGTCATCGGTTAAAGTTTGGTTGTCAAGCCAATTTGATATGAAAGACTTGGGCGAAGCTAACTATATTCTAGGGATCAAGCTTTGGCGAGATCGAAAGAATAGGATGTTAGGTTTGTCACAAGCTGGATACATAGATAAGGTTCTAGAACGGTTTAGCATGCAAAACTCCAAGAAAGGATTACTTCCTTTTAGACATGGAATTCCTCTATCTGATGACCAAAGGCCTAAGACTCAAGAGGAAGAAAACATGATGAGACAAGTTCCTTATGCTTCTGCTGTAGGAAGTCTCATGTATGCCATGCTTTGTACTAGGCCGGATATTTGTTATTCAGTTGGCATGGTCAGCCGATATCAATCAAATCCAGGACTTAAACATTGGCAAGCTGTAAAGCATATTCTCAAGTATCTACGGAGAACGAGAAATTATATGCTTGTTTACCGTTGTGAGGATTTGATTCCCATTGGCTATACAGATTCAGATTTTCAGTCGGATCTAGATTTCAGAAAATCCACGTCGGGTTGTGTTTTCACCTTGGGAGGTGGAGCCATTAGTTGGAGGAGTGTTAAGCAATCTTGTATTGCGGACTCCACCATGGAAGCCGAATATGTTGCTGCTTGTGAGGCAGCAAAGGAGGCTGTTTGGCTCAAGAAATTCCTTTGTGATCTTGGTGTTATAAGAATTGAGCAAGTTCCTATTACATTGTTTTGTGACAATAGTGGAGCGGTTGCACAATCCAAAGATCCAAGGAATCATAAGAAAGGAAAACACATAGAAAGAAAGTACCACATCATTCGAGACATTGTTGCTCGTGGAGATGTGATTGTTGCAAAGATTGATGGTGCAAAGAATCTAGCGGATCTCTTCACCAAAGCCTTGCCTCAAAGGACTTTCGAGTCACATTTGGAGGAGATGGGAGTTAGATTAATGCACAATAGTCTTTAGGCCAAGTGGGAGATTGTTGGGATATTTGTCTTTAAATCCTATTGTATGATGCTATGTATTTTATTATGTAAGACATTATGTATGACTTAATGTTTTGGTTAATAAAGTTGTATTATTATTTGAAAATAATGGTAACATGAATATTGGGACATTATCATATAGTCCATGAGATGCAATAGTATGTCATTTATGTGATTTAGTCACAGAAAATATAAATCACAAGTTCTTTGTAAACTCAGAATTATAGTTCGTAGTCGGTGATGAAATTGGGCATTTCATCTGCGAAGACTATAACATATCAACTAAGATGATTTGTCTTGATCATGGAAATAGAGATTTCTAGTTGATATGTTGATATGTTTTAAGAGTTAAGACATATTAAACTGGACCGGCGTGAGATTTATTATTCTCCTAACGACTGTCAATTGAATAATAAACTCACGACTTATATTTGCATGAACTCTTAATCCTGAGAGGATAATGGACCTGATCATGAAGTGTAGGTTGCTTTGATATATCAGGAGTGAGATCTATGGTTAAGGTCAAAATCTCAGTATGTTGGGCAGCCACATTTAGTGTTGATGGAACATATATTCTCAAGATGGAATTCATAGTCTCTTAACGGAGATATAAAATATTTCCTTGAGATAAGTTTAATGTGTTTGTTGTTCAGAGAGTTGGGCCTGACCACTTTAGTAAGGAGTTACTAAAGTATATATTTATGGAATTGGATTTCATAAATATATGATGAATAACTTAAAGGATTAAACCGGGTACTCAAGGAATTAAGATGTAGTAATATACAAAGTGGCAGTCTTCTTTCATGACTTTGTATTACTATGAATATTTTATGAAGGGGTTGCATGTATAATAAAGTCTTGGGATATAATTTATTAATAAGGCCTAGAGTGCAACTATATTTATATAGTGGTATTAAATATAGTTAATGGTAACTTTGGACTTGTCAAGAGTTGACAGAAAAGCCCAAGGCCCATTGGAGCTAGTGTCTTATTGGTCCCTTTTGGTCCCACTCCAAGCCACATACTTAAGCCCAATTGGAAAGGCCCAAAAGGCCAGCCCAATTAGATAATCAGTTAGATACAAAGGGAGAAACATACAGAATTTTTCGAGAGTGAATTAGAGAGAATTTGTAGAGATTTTCATAGAGAAAAAGAGAGAGTGTGAGACACACTTTCATATTCTCCCTTTGGAACTGATTGAGAGACCACACATCTTGGGCGTTAGTGGAATTGGAGTGAAGATTGAAAGTATTCCCAAGAGCCTCTCATCTTCAAGTTTTGAAATTCACCGCTCCAAGGTACACTCTCTTGTTCTCTAATTCTGAAACTTAAATAGCCCATGTTAACTTGTATGTATGAAGTAGATCCGTTTACATTATATTTTCTTCCGCTGCGCATGTATGATTCCATCACTAATGGCATTCACCATACCACTAAAACAATGCATCTAAACAGCTGTTTGGAAGCATCTCAAAAAACAACTCTTTGGAATTTTATTTTATTTTATTTTTTAAATATATGTCAGAAGAGCATTTTCATAAGATGTGTTAAATGCCAAATTTGACACACCAAAGACCAAAAATCACTCTCGTCACGTGTTCTAAATGTCAAAATATTTGGCATGAGTAAAGAATCCAATCTCAAAATTGGAAGCTTATGGACAAAAATGGTAAACTTTTTATAATTATTTTTGTTCTCTTTTTTCTCTCCTCTCTCATTAGTCTCTTCCTCTCCCATTCTCTATCAACCTCTCTCCTTTTCTTCTCACTCTCATTGCTTTTCTCACTTCCTCTCAACCTCGCTTCGCCACCTCCTTGACTTGATGTTGATCTTTGTTGCTGTGGTTTTTTTTTTTTTTTTTGGCAATGATTTGATGGGTGGGTTCAGCAGTGGGTGGGTTCAAATGGTGATGGGCAGATCAATGGTGGTGAGTTATGATGGGCAAATTCAGGGTTGGGTGGGTTGGCCTGTGGGTGGGTTGCATTGGTGATGGGTGGATTAGTGGTGGTGGGTTGCAATGGGCAGATTCAATGTTGGGTGGGTCGGCTTGTTTGTGGGTTGCAATGGTGATGGGCAAATCGGCGGTGGTGGGTTCTAATGGGTAAATTTGGTGGTGGGTAGGTCGGTCTGTGGATGAGTTTCGATGGATGGGTCGGCGGTAGGTGGGTGGATTGGCGACAGCAGTGGGTGGGTGTGTGGGATGCGGCTACGTGGGTTGTATTTTTTGTTTTTGTTTTGTTTTAAATAAAAGATAGGCAATGGATTTTGTTCTGGTTGTGATATCCTGATGTGGTGGATTTGATTTTGGGTGTTTATGTGGTGTTCTAATGTGGTGGTTATGGGGTCCTTGATGGTGAGTTATGGGGTGATGGACGATAATGGGGTGGGATGTCGGGTGTTGATGGGTGCTAATAGGGGGGTGGGTTGTAGGTTGGGGTGGAGGTGGTGGGTTTTATTTTTATATGTTGTTAGTTTTTTTAATGTTATTTTAATATTTGTATATATTATTTTAATGTATAAAATTGAAGAATAGAAAATGTGATGTATGGTGAATTGTAAAATGATGTGTTAAAATAATAAAACTGTCTTTTTGATGTGTTGAAATGACATTTTTATAGAACACTTGATGGGAATGCTATAATAACATACTAATCCTATAAATATGTAAAGACTAACTTGGCGTGGATAAATTATATATGTGTGTGTGTGTGTTAACTTTATGCATACAATGTTCATAAATAAATATTAAATAATATCCCACTAACACAAATTGCATAGAATATAATTTTTTATAATATTAATCAGATTAGAAGTTTTTTTATTTAACAAAGGGCAAACAAGAAGTTATTAAGTTGTATAAATGTAGGGACACGATTTGCACCTAAGCCCAAAACAAGAAGGAAATAGGTCCAAAGAGCCCAATACAATGAATTTATAGAGAGTGAGTTTGAAATCTAGGTTCTAATGAGGTTGTCTATCAATTTCAATGGGCCAAGATGACCAAAAAGTAAAGATGAAACAAATTTATACAAGGAAAATCGTCCTCGGACTCAATCCGAGGAGGTTAGTTCTTCTGTATATCTCACTTAAAAATATATTACAAATATTGTTCTTTGGTCTACGTATTTTTTTCTCTACTTCATCTCTGATCCCCCTATTCTGGGGGTTTCCTCTGCCTTTTATACTATTCTTCCTCCTCTTTCTAACCTCCACGTATGGATTAGCTTGTTCGTCTGGATACTTGTCTTATCAACACTTTCCTAAAATCTTTGGAAACAGCTCTAATGCTAAACCATGCTACTCAGTAGGGGTGTGCTCGGTTCGATTTCGGTCGGTTTGTATGGGTATGGCCAACCGAAATCGAATATTTCGGTTTGTGAAATTCTCAACCAAAATCGACCGAAATGGCTGGAAATCAATCGGTTTAGGTGTCTATCGGTTTCAGTAAGTTTCGGTCGGTTTTCGGATTTCGGTTTTCCAAAGAGAGGGTTATTGAGATTTTTAAAACCATAAATTTAATCACATATAAAAAACAAAGTAATAGAGCAACACAGAGAAAGCTGTTGAAAAAATCAGAATGACAGAGAAAGAAAAACTTCCAATAATATATGTTCAACAATTTACAGTATTACACACAGATTCCAACAAAAAATTGAAAATATTTTGACTTAACAAAAGGGTCTAGATAGAACTTTACCATTTCTGCATCATAGTAGGAGCCTACCACCATGTCTCTGTAGTGATTTTTCAATTTGCATTGAAGAAAGAACAGAGATATGTGAGAGAAAGGCATGGCCATGGTCCATGGGACTCAGAGAACGAAAAGAAAAGAAAAGAATGAGGCGGCTAAACTAAGAAGGGCAAAGATCAGAGAGAAAATTGGGGAAGGATCGAAGGGTAGAGAGAAAAAATTGAAGTGAGAAGTGTAGAGAGAGACAAAGAAAAAATTGAGAGAAAAAAATGGGGAAGGGGGCGGTTGAAGAAAAGAGAAAGGAAGCCGAAGAAAAGAAAAGGGAAGAATAAACAGGGGTATTTTCGTATTTTTGCTACTACTAAGGTTTTAAAAAATTAAATAGCAAAGAAATACCTAAGTCACACGTGAAGGCTCGAACCTGGGATCACCTAGCCAAACCACATGGAGCATACCATTAAACCATTGACTAGTTATGTATTAGAGTTACATAAATTTATATATATATATATATATATTTCGGTTGCCTCGATTGGTTTCAGTTTTAAAAAATCCAACACCGAAACCAAAACCGAAAATCTCGATTTTTAAAAAATAAAACTGAAACCGAACCTAAATTTTGGACATGATTTGGTCGGTTCATTCGGTTTCTTGATTTTTTGCACACCCCTACTACTCAGGCATCACTTCTTCATTAATGCGGTCAGAAAGTTAGCTGCAGAGCATTCAATGCAGTAGTGGCAGCTTTCTCTTAGACATTTCATAACATTTCCTTGTTTTGAGCTCTCATGATGTATATCCTTACCTACAGGATCTTCTAAGGTGGTGTTCTTGGGTTGCAAACTGTATCCTCCGACCTCGGCTTTACTCAACCGAAGGAAGTATTCCTCCTCGGACCACCTTCTTGGACAATCACGATCAGGCTTTACCTCTTTACCTACCAACACGGATTCTTAGGAAGACATTCACTCGTCCTCGATCTATTTAACGTTCTCGGATTGGGCCTCTAACCCAATATATACTCTTGGACCTACTACCCCACAATAATATTAACAAAAAAGAAATTCTTTATTAGCATAAATTTAATAAAACATGATCCAAAAATATTGACAAAGATGATTTTGTTGTACATTATAATAATACAGTTTAATGTAATATAGTACAGGAAACACTAATTATGGACATTGTGGGTGCTTGAGGATCAAGGATGAAGTTAAAGAGTTGCAATATGGGTGTGAGTATGCCACTGGCCATGAGCTCGAGGAGGAAAGTTGCCCAAAGAGAGGAAGAGATTAGTCAAAAAGACTCTGAGGCATTCCAACTTCCAAGTGGGAGGAGGGATCTGGTGAGAGAAAATCAGAGATCATAGGAAAAGTTTCTAGTTCGGGGTAGCATGTTGCTCCACATTGAATGGTGAGTAATAGCTTTATCAGCTGCATTGATAAAGAAGTGACCTCAATAATGCGGTTCAGAGCTAAGCAGCTCCTTCTACCACCTTCATCAGATGTTTAAAAGGGCATATGTCACGACGAGAATTTTGTTAAGTAAAGATGGGGGGTCAAGATGTAAACTAGGAGAGAGCATATAAGAGAAAGAAAGTTTTCACAGAAAAGGGAGAGATAGAAGTATCAAAGGGGGTAGAGTGAAAACGAGAACATTGAGAGAAGAGTGTGAACAATGTCTTTTTCTGTGCAATATTGGCCTTCTTAGGCAAGCTTGTATTGAGATTTTTACCTGTATATCATATAATACAAAGTCTTCCTTCCTAGTTCTCATCCTTGGGCTGAGCCCTCTCTTGTTAGTTGATTTCCTCTTTTACAAATTTATTGATTTAGGCCTAAATTGAACTGTACAAACTCACCATTCCGAGTGGGTTTGAGCTGTTAGATTTCTAGGTCCTTATTGAAATAATAATAATAATAAAGTTTTACAGCATAGTAACAATATTTTACAACCACGCACTGAGCTAAACCCACATTTCTCATTTTGGGGATATCTGTTTTCTTTTTCTATATTCCAAAAGGAAAACGTCCGTCCAATTAGCAAGATATAAAAAGCAACCGAAAAAGAGAAGAATATTTAAGCAATGAGCAGGAAAATTACAACAAATGACAAGTCATAACCCTGTACCCTAATCAAATCAAATCACAATTCACAGGGTCAAGACCACAAAAACCCCAGACACCGCACCGTTTGGAGCAGGGGAGAGAACCCATCAGCTACAAAGCCAGTATCTGGTAATGACTAAACCTATATAAGCTATACAAAATTCCATACAGGTATTGCTCTGTTCAACGTTGAACAAAGGAGGAGGCATTGTAACTTCCTGCTCTTCGGCCCCTTTTTCTGTGACTATACAGTATTACTTCTTTGAGTATGTGAGATACGGATCTTGCGCAATAGCTAAAACATCTGGCCTTTCAGCTTGGTTATATGTTAGACATCGACGAATTAATTCCTGTGAAAAAAAGATATACAAAAATCCATCATTAAGCTACTAAAATTCTCCCTACATTCTCATCTGCCATGGTAAAGTCAAGGTACTGAATCTCCCCAACTATTTAGAGTAACAAAAGTTTCAACATGTAAGTTTCAGCTGAACCAACACTAAAATGATTATTTCACTAATAGATTGAGCAAAAAGATTGTTTCTTTTCTTTCCCCAGCACTAAGCAAATGATTCATCAAAGGGCATAACTCACCTTTGCCTCGTTTGAAACAGCAGGTCTAGAAGGGAATTCAACTTTCCGTGCTTTGATAATTGTGTCTTCACGTAGTATTCTTTCTTGTGTCTGGTCATGCCCAAAAGGACGTCTGCCAAAAAGCATTTGGTAAAACAGAATTCCAGCAGACCAAACATCAACCTGATTTCCAAGAGATGTCATGTTAAAAAAGCTCAAAACCAAAGTAAGGTAGAAACAAGGTGAAGGAGAAACAGTTTTAATTGTGTTTAGAAACCAAATGCATTAATAAGCTACCCTGTCAAGTAAAAACACTTTAGGTGAACTAACCAACTAATAAAGAGCTTCTCTGAAAGCACTTTTCCAGATTAGACTAACAATTAGTCAACTAAGAGACCAAAATACTCATAAAATATATATATATATATATATATATATGAGAACAAAAAGAAATTCAAGATTAAAAAAAAAAAAAAAAAGTAGAACTCAGAGGCTAGGAAAGGCATTTGATCTCCACCGTATGAATCATAAGGAAATACGCAATACAGAATATCCCTCACCTTCGATGATATGAGAGGTGTCTTGCTGAGCTCAAAGCACTCGGGAGGCAAATACCTGCAGGTAGCAAAAAGAATAACTGGTAAGCATTACACCCTTATCCAAATAGCAAAAAATGATGTCATGGAGTAAATGAAAGATGTAAACCAATTCACAATGCACAACAAGCTTAAAATAACCTAAAAATGATTTCTGTTTAAATCCTTCCCCCAAAGTAATCAGAATGATTACTAACAAACATTTGTTAATGACATTTATCTTCTAGTCAACAACAAAAACAAAAAAAAAACCCAACAGCAACAAACAAACAAACACACCCACAGCTCAACCACAGTCAGACAGTAAAGAAGGTAGTTCTTAAACCTGGCTAACGCAAGTAAAGAAGTTGCATCAGAAGCAGGAGAGTTTGTCAGTTATTGATGTGCATTACTTCAAACAGGAGTAAAACAATTCAAATAATAAAAGCAAGCATAGATGCAGATCTGCATCACTCACCAATATGTTCCAGCTCCCTGTGATGTAAGTTCCATACCCTGGGATCCAACATCTTCTTCCACAATCTTGCTAAGACCAAAATCAGTCACTTTTGCAACACCAAGCTCATCAAATAGAACATTTCCAGGCTTCAAATCATAATGGATAATTTTCTGTGTTCTTTTGTTCAAGTAAACAAGGCCTTGAAATATCTGTACAATAATTATCCTAGCTTCCCTCTCAGGTAAAACAGGTGTTGCTTTAAGAACAGCATCAAGATCTTTCCCTGAGAAAAATTAGTAAAAATAAACGAGAAAAGGGGGTAAGCTAAGGCAAATTCAAATTCATGCCCATGACCAACGCTAGGACCACCAGATAGATAAAATAGTGAGGACCTCTACATACCACTACAGTACTCTAAGATGGTGCAGAATGTATTCTGATCAATCTCAAAAATGTCCCAAAGCCTAACAATATGATGATGCACCAGCGTCTTGTGAATATTGTACTCCCGTATTGCATGTCGTATGTAACTTTGCTTCTTCTCTTCACTCCACTGAGCATTCAAACCATGAAGCTTACATGCAACGTATCTATGCTCTACCAAGTCATAAGCCTGCTGGAAATTTCTTACTTCAAATCACTGCAAAAAGGTTTATCTTTACGATTGCCACTACAGGCAAAGGAATGATCTAGACTTTTGTTTGAGTAACCAGAAGGCTGGTACAATTTTTGGTGGAAAATATTTAAATTTATCAAATATCATAATGATTCAGCAAAGTTCTGACCTTATAAACCTCGCTGAATCCTCCCTTTCCAAGAAGGTTTAGAAGGGCATATCTATGGTTAAGAATCTGAAAGTTATTAAAACGAGAACCATCCTCATCTCTTATGCGTTTCATTTCACGTATGAGCCTTCCCTTCTCCAGTTCATAGCGATCCCTCTCACGAATTATAACTTCCTCCTCCTACAGAAAATCCAATCTCAATGACAATGGATGTACATGTATATTAAACAAAATTTTTGCAATCATTAATCATAATAGAGGTGAAATGGAATAACCAAATCAGTTGTACTTTAACAATTGATCTTACACGTTTGATGCTGGCTATACGGGATTTATAGATCTCGTCTTGGATGAGAAAATCTTCTTCTTGTATTCCAGTTTCAGTATCAACCGTGTCTCCCTTATCTTCAAGAACCATAAAGTTGCATTAGCACTCCGAAAGTCGACAAATGACAAAGCTGTATGAAGATAATGACTATTGTGTATGTGGGTGTGGGTGAGGGTGTGGGTGTGGGTGTGGGTGTGTAAAAATATGTATCAAGAGGTAATTTAATTTAAAGTATGAACCAACGACTCCCTATAAGGAGTTAGAGGATTGATCAGTCTAGGAAGGGGAGAGAAAAAAGGGTTTGACATACACAGCTATATGTAGGACCAAGAAAGCAGACAAGCAAACCAATTCAAATGGTGAGAGAGCCAATCATCTGTCCGTATATACACCAGGACAGAATTCTCACTCAAGGCAAAACAACATGATCAAAACTATTGTTTTTATATTGGTAAATTACACACACGCCTAATGGTGTCTTGAACCCATGACTTCACCTTCACCTTGCTCTTTCAAGGGGAAGGAGGTGCCATTTGAGCTACAATGGGATCAATGCTTACGGGCCAGAAAAGACCATCAACAAAGGGAGAGAAGAGGAAAAACTTTAGAAGTACCAATTCTAAGAACACAAGCAAGCACAAAAGTAATTGTTTCTACCTAGATGGTAGTAGGTACAGGCATGCACATACCAGCTTGGTGCAGATACTAACTATGTGAGAGAAGGGACAATAGGGGGAATTACCAAGGTAGCCTAAATGAATAAGCACGTGTCCAAATGACAAAATAGACCCAAGAGACTGTTAAAATAGTACTGGATCATAGACTCGCCACAAGTAGTACCAGAACAATGGGGAAGTAGGAATTGTTAAATTTTGAAACGACAAAATTTTACCAGACTGTCTTTTCTTCAATGATTTCCGCTGCCGCTCAATAGCCTCCTTAGCTTCAAGTAAGTGTCTCTTGTAAAAGGCATAACCGTGTTATTATAATATCTTCTACAAATCATTAGCTTGGATTCATATTTTTGATATAACTGAAAAATAAATGGAATTTTGGGCAGCAATTCTGTGACAATGGAGCTTTCAATAACGGCAAATAATAACAAATTACCGAAAAGCACTTAGGTAAAACGTGTCATAGTGTTCTGCAGGCTGAGAACCGTATCAACAGTTTCCTAATAAGAGAATTCCCCCCTCAGATATTCCTAGTAATCTAAGTTATACAAGTGAACTTCCAATTCCTTCAATTTCTCCACAATTAGCAAAAAAGGACCTTTTAGATGTTAATCTTCCTGCTTTCTTTGTTCCCTTTTTTTTTATTCGCTATTCTTTAGTATACACCCCCAAGTAAGAGGATAGTGCTTTATTTTGGGCTTTTAAAATGGAATTCTAATACTCATATAAATTATATACATTCATATATATAAATCAAAGACAAAATGACAAATTCTGATTTATATGTTAAAAACAAACATAAACAATAACCTAACAAGAATTTAGCAGTTAAAAGGGTTTTTTTTTTTTTTTTGATAAATAGCAGTTAAAAGGGTTGATGACATTCTTATAGAAACGCAATGAAGTACGAATTTCATTAGGGAATTATATATTTTTTAGTAAGTAAATAAATCAATTTGAAAAAAGGGTTAAACCAGAATTACATATAAGACCATATTTGTTATAGGAAAAAAAGAGGGAGAAAAGAGAAATATACAAAAGGAACTTATGGTGTATGGCGTACACCCAAAGGATCCTTAGCAAAATACGAATACAATTAATCAATGATATCACAAATTGTTGGAGGTCAACTCACATCCAAAGATCTCCAATAAAATAAAGACCCCACAAACTGAGATTGGAGGCCCTCTATGGATAAATACACATCTTCGGACTTCCTCCTATTTCTCCCCCTTCATACATTCCACATTAAGCAAAGAAGAACAACCTTCCATCCAAACTCTACACCAGAAGGTCTTAGAGCTCCGTCACTAACACAGAAACACTCTTATCACCTGACCACCACCTTAGAAATTCACCCCCAGTCAGCAATCCACACAAAATACACTATCCATGTAGGAATTTTTACCCTCCTTTCTGGCTTCCAGAGAAACCTAAGGATGCAACACCTCTCAAAGCCTCACAAAACTATTGGAAACTAAAGCGCCATTCTTATCCTGCCACTGCATCTTATCCTCCATACCCACATAAGTCCTGGCTGAGTTCAGCAATTCAAATAAATTGGAAAACATTTCCAGCTCCCATTCATAAGCTAGTCAGCTGGTCTCACAATTAAAGAAAACCAGTGTACAACACCATTCCATATCTCCACGTAATCCAATATTATTAGCAGCTAACTAGCATCTTGATACTCTGATTAATGCTATCTTTAATTAATTATGCAAAACATCCACACATACTATTGTATGCTATGTCATAAATACTCCAACATATGGCTTATGATTAAAACTAAAGCTAAAGCAAATTCAATTGATGTCACTAGCACTTTCTCAGTAATATGTTTAGAACTTTGAAAAAGAGTAAATATAACAACTAGGCATCTGGAGTTTTCACCTATATAATTTTCCTGGACCATATGAATTTTTTAATACCAAATCTATAACATTTAAACTATAACTTCCTATGCAAATAAAAATAAATAAATAAAGAACATGAAATAGAAGAAGGTTCAGTGGCCCTCATAAATGTAAAAAAAAAATTAATAATAATTAATTGATCTAATTATGGAAATGAAAAAGACATAGCAAAATGGTTACAAAAATTGCTATCGGCCATCACACGGGATTAAAACGCTATCAATTATTCAATATGATCACAAAAGATGATCAGAACATGGGTTCAATCATATGGGATTGAAATCATAACATAAGTTCAACCTAACCCTCCAACTCTTATTCTTTATGATCCTGACATGAATGGATGACAGCCACAGAACAGTATTCTTTTTCAAATTTACTTGATCTGATTGATCTTTATAATTTTCATTAATAGTTGTTGGTTTATCTCTTATATACTTTCCATGTACAAGGTTCCCTATTGCTCTTTCTTAATGAATTATTTACTTACTAAAAAAGCAAACTCTTATGGGGTGGAGGTGTCATTGGATTCAAACAAAATTGGCACATGAAGAAAATTCAGAAGTTACCAAATTTATTGAAGTGAAAATACTATAAACAACATACAAGATGAGCATTGAGATCTTTTAACACTTGCCCTTCTTCCCATGTCTCCGATATGACAGTTCCAGCTCTGCAATCCACAAGAGAACATGATCAATTTGATATAAAGAAAAAGATGGAAATATAAACAAAAATTAGGAAAGTTCCACTTTATTTGCAAAAATGACTTTCTTCTGCATTGAAGGCTGCAAGAAATCTCCCCCAACCAACCCCCCCCCCCACCCCTCCCCCAAAAAAAAGAAAAAAGCCTACATGATGAACATTCTCTAAGACGGTAACAATATGAAATATATATATACACACACTATTATTGAAGCAAGAAGGAGCTAGTTTATATATCAAAATATTTCAAGAATATGGTCTAATTTTAAACTGCTTAGCACGTCAGGGATGAATGCCCCTAAATTACTCAGCAACTGGTTTTGGCAGGTGGGTTTAGTGCCCAAAGGTTTCACTGGCTAGAAGTCCAAACGGCTCTTTTCTAAAAAAGTTCCCTACATTATCAATTTTTTTTTTTTAAAGTTTAATTTTATTATTTTAGATATAATCTGGTAATTGCTGGAATGGACTACACCAAGAGCCCACGAGTCATTTTATGTTTTGGATCTTGGTTTCAGAGTTTCCAAATTACTTTTATGTGTAGTCGGGAATCCTGCTAACCAGTTTGGAAACATTTAACAATAGCCTATGCAAAAAAGCATCTATGTCACGTGATCACCTTCTCCTTCCTAGGGGTTGTCAATTAAGAAACCTAGGTTTAATTGCGTATGCTTTATCTTTTCTTTTTCTCTTTCGATTCACTGTTGAGCTAAAATTACAAATATTAGTTACAAGCTACAATATCACCACAATTCACTGTACAATTTTGCTGCTAACAGAGAGACTTCCGTAAAATCTTTTTGGTTTGTCAAGAAGCTGGGAATAGGAGAACTTGGGATGTTCGTTTCATTCGGGGCCCTAATGATTGGGAGGCAGATGTGGTGGATGATTTTTTTCGTCTCTTGGCATCCAATCTACCTTCTGTGACGGATGGTGATCGGTTGAAATGGAGGTTGACAAAAAATGGAGATTTTACTATCCGCTCATTTTATCATAAGTTACATGGCTCTTCTTCCGTTGCTTTTCTATGGAAAGGTATTTGGAAGGTTAAGGCACCCCGGTGTGTCTCCGTCTTTGTTTGGACAACCGCTTGGAATAGGATCCTCACGGGAGATATCTTAAGACTTAGAGGCTTTGATTTCGTTGATTGGTGCATTATGTGCCGTTGCTGTGGTGAGACAGTAGAGCATTTGGTGTTACATTGTGGGAAGGCTTATCGTTTGTGGTGTTATGTCTTTAGGATTTTTGGGATTTCCTAGGTTCCCTCTTGTACGGTGCAAGATTTCCTTTTTAGTTGGTGGAATTGGTTGGGGAAGCATTCATCTTACATATAGAACCTAGTTCCGCTGTGTTTGATGTGGTGTATTTGGAAGGAACACAACCGGCGGATGTTTGAGGATTTGGATAGATCCGAGGACCAACTACTTGCTCTCTTTTCTGGTTCCTTGTTTGATTGGGCTAGGGCTTGGGGACTCATATCTAGTGACTCTATTCCTTTGTTCCTTAGCTCTCTTCTTCTTTGTAGTTAATGTTTTTTCTTCTTTATTGTATTATCCTCTTTTCTATTTCAATGAAGTTTTTACTTATCAAAAAAAAATATCACCACAAATTTTGTTGGTGAACTCCACCCCAATACGTAACTGACATAGGCCTCCTCTAGGGAAAAAAGATTAACCAGAAAGATTGGAAGGAAAATGCGTGGAGGGGCAGCAACAAAGCATGTGATATATAGCATGTACTATTCATTTTTTTTTTTTTTTCCAAAATATGAATATTAAAGTCAAATCTCTACAAAATGATGGCTAAATAATTTTACATGATTGCTTTTGTTTTTCTTTGATTTCTTTCTGCAATCATATATAATTAATACCAAGTTTCCACTTTCCATTTTGACAATATTCTCTCGTACTCTCTCGTTCACCATTATCACCAAACAAAGCATTCCAAATTTATTCCATGTACAGTTATTAGAAGCATAAATCAATTAACGTAGTACCTGATTACACCCACATTGCCAAGTCTCAGAGAGTCCTGCCGTACCTTCATCCTAGCTTCTTGTCTCTCAGCTTTTGAAACAGATATCAGTAGATCAGATATTATTTTGATTCTCTGCATAAGAGTGGACAACAAAAATACAAGGAGAAAACCGAAATCAGTTACAGTCACAAGAACGTGCCAACCAAATAACTACTGGACATTACTTTTTTTCTTTTTGGTAAGTAACTAGTGGACATTACACTAATCCAAAAAAAAAAAAAAAGAGCAACTAGTGGACATTACATTACACGGTGCATCTTGTCTCAAAGCCATGAAGATATAGAAACCTTGTTCTAAGATGTTTTAGAAAGCTTTTTTTTCTTTAAATGAAGGAAGCAATGGCCAGGTAGAATTTAATGATTTTATCCCACCAAACTAGCTTTACCACTGTTCCTTCAAAAGTCCCTCAAGTGTGAAAAGAACCAATCATAAAAGACAAGATTCATAGTAAAGTACATCAGCGGGAGTTGGGGTGGGAGATCACAGTAAGTGTTAAAAGAATCAATATATATAAACAATAATTTTTTATAAGCCAAATACATTTCATAATATAGCGATGTGGGAAAATTCAATAAAGGCATTTAATTTAAATATGTAACAAATCAATCATAATCTTAAGTTTAATGGAAAACACTAAGATTATCATTGCATGCTTGCCTAAAGTTTCTTGCATGGCTGGAAATGAAAAGGATGAGCTTAACCCTATGCTCAACTCTGCTCCTTATAGATCAACAGAACATCAATAACTATCAAGGTTGGAGCTTTCTCAGTAAAAATAGTTTGAATGTTTTCATTTCCATCTTAGGCTTATTTCCCTTTTACAGGAAAAGCTCCCATCCTTCTATCCTTTCTCTAGAGTCGATGACAATTCATAGATATTAGCTTGACACAATTAAATATATATATATATATATTAAAAAATCAACACAGAGCTTCATTTCTTCTATAGTTTATCACAATTGAATTAGAAGTAGATATACTTTTCCCCAATAATTGAATTTCACATCATCATCAACTACAGATGAATAGTAAATACGAGACTCTTTATGAATACGATTCGCAGTCATTTACTCTTTCTATAAACTCATTGATGGAGTTTCTAGACTCTTTACAGTTATGCCGCTAATGTCACGGCTTGTATCTCCTTTCATTCTCTTTTTCTCCCATTTCACTTTGCTGTTTTCTTTTTAGTTTTGTATACTTCCTGTTTACGCTTTCAATTTCTAATGAATTGCATTTATACTTATCCAAAAAAATTTCTTAGAAATTAAACAATCACAAACCATTGTGTCTTATGCATAAAAGGTTTTTTTTTTTTTTTTTTGAAGAAAAAAAAATGGTAACTTTCAATGAATTCTATAAGCCCAATTAAAAATCAACACATTACGTTCTTGATGTAAGATAATCTAGGTCAAAGCATAGAAGCAGAAAGCTTGTTTCATCTTGGCACACTAATTCTAAGAACATTTTTTTTTTTGGATAAGTACCGAAAAAGATTGATAAGTAACTGGAAAATATTGTTCAAAAGAGAAGAAAAACAGCACAAACATGGTACACTAGTTACATGGATTGTCAAAGAGTCAATGAAAAGTACTTAAGTCCAAAAAATCTAGCATAGTAGAGAAAGAATGACTACTTAAAGCAGCCATCCAATCATACAGAGTATGAAATAATAACGGTTTCATCTCTGAGGGTAAGCAGCCTAATCCTTCAAACGTGCAATTATTACATTTTCTCCAAAGAAGCCACATATCACATAGAGGTATAGTACCCCAAATATCCACATTGCGATGCCCACCAAATCCCCTTTTCCAACACTCCAAAGAATTGCAAGCCAAAAATGTGTAGAATGAATATATCAACAACTGAAGGCATGTTCACAAGAAAAAAAGGGAAAGTAAGAACTCAGGAAAATTAAAGTGAGTGATGTCTATCCAAAATAAATAATAAAGCAAATGACACCATTGTGGTGCAACCATTGTGTGGATAGATTAAGTTGGGGGGGGGGGGGGGGTGGTGTGTCAAACTTGGGAGTCTAGACTACCTCTCCATTGGAGAGACCAAGAGGTGCCAACTGACCTGAGCGTCCTTGTAATTAAAGGAAAACTCAAGAATAAGAGTCCATTGTAATTAATTACATTATTAGTTTTTTATTTTTTTACTTTATTGGGGTTTTTTTTTTCCTTCAATTAGAGGGTCTTTTATAAACCATAATTGTCAGATGTGAGTTATAGCTGTGGGCCTTGAAATTTTTTTTTTTTGGGATAAGTAACGAAAAATTTATTATAAAAAAAAAAAAAAAAAACAAAAACGAACCTTGTACACCAACGGTGTACTTAAGAGAGAAGTACAATCAATTCAAAGTACAATGATCAAACAAATGTAAGAGAGAACAAAAAAAAAAAAAAAAAAGGCAGAGAGAGTAAAGCAGCACTTCAATCCAACAAGGTACGGAGGAGGAAGGCTTTAATTTCTAGGATATTTCAATTCAATTAGGATTCTGTTTATTAGTCAATGTAGAAGTTCCAATTCTATTAGGAAAATTTAAGATTTAGAATCTATGTAAGCGTATTATTATAATACGTAAATATATGGAGCTGATTATTAAAAATAGTGTTTTGAGCATTATGACATGTTATTCTTATTATGGTTTTTCTTTTTCCTTTTATGTTCTCTCTCTCTTATTTTTTTATATTCAGTCTCAATACTAACGACATTGTTCACATATTGAGGGCAAATTCAATTTTAGTTTCTTCTCACGTCTTTTGCAACCCTAAATCAAATCTATTCTCTTACCTACCAAAATCATAGTCATTCTTGAACCGTAACTCTTCTTTCTAGTGTTCTAAAACCTAAATCCACATATTTTCCTAAACAGAAACCCACACAACACACAAACAAATATAGACAGATTTCCTGAATCTGCCGTGTGTCAACCATTGTGGTTGATATAAAATATGCATATGTTCATATCCTCTCAGTTTCCTTGTGCAACTGTTGTCATACCTAATCCAATATGGCTCTTCTGTAAGAGTTTAGCAAAATTTTGGTATCACTGCACTCTTCATCTTGTGCACATCTTTTTAGTTTTTGTTGGAAACTAAATGAACCACATTGTTTGACAATATGTAAAACACCATTTTTTAATTGAGAAGGTCATAAAATAAGAGAATCCTATATAAAATTAGAAGTTGAAAATTCACAATCAAGGCCTTTAATAAACAAACCTTAGGCTTCATTTGCTGTTCATGATCTTTGAGGTCCTTCAATTCCTACCAAAAATCACAATTAAATAAGAAACTTCATTAAACAAAAAGAAGGTGCTGTATCACAGTCTCACAAAAGAACAAAGTCATTCTAAAAGACTAATGTCAACAAATTGGTACCAGTATAAAAAAAATATATTGTATTGCCCTATAACATGTATAGTAAGTTTTTCACAACTATTGACTGCCATTATACTACCTTTTCTAACTGGCGGCAAAGATTTTGATAATCAGTGGTCTCTTGATGTGATTTACGCAATTCCTCCTCTAGCGCTGCAACCTTTGCTCGTAAAGAAGCAACCTCCTCCTAATTAAATTTGGCAAAAAATTAATTAAAAATTGAGATAAAAGTCTTCTTCTTCTTCTTTTTTGCATCTGAGATATACTTAATAAATCACAGCTCTTCCTTTTTTGATAATTCAATAGGTGGGTAAGGGGAAATTTAAAGCCTAGAAGTCTCCATTTAAAACACTAAGAGGTGCCCATTGAGCAACAAAGTTCTTGGCATAAATGATAGCTCTTCCTTTTAAAATAATTTTAAAAAAAGCCAAGTAGTACGCATACGGAATTTCCTCCTTTTTGGTTTATTTAATCTTATTTGGCAAAACAGCAGCAGAACATATTCTTAAAACATAATTCCAAAACAATTACAATACACCAAAAACCCTTCATCTAACCTCTAATGGAGAGCGATTCTCACTCCAAAACTGCTCTTTCGGCTTGCCATCCTGCTAAAATAAGAGGGGAAAGGGAATGCCAATTAAATGAACAGCCAAAATGTAATGTTCTTTTATTATTATTATTAGTAAGTGACACACACTTAGTGGTTTTGGAACCCACAATCTCACCCTCCACAATTCTTGTGGTTGGAGGAAATACCATTTAAACTAGAGGTAATTGGTAAAAACTTAATGTTACTTTTTACCAAGCATCCCTAAAAATAAGAACACAGTACAAGCAACATCTAACACATTCCATGTCCTTTCCAGACAAGCATATACACACTTTTCATCTCCTTGCACATATCGAGGCTCCAAAATGATCACAAAGACATATGGTGAACACCAACGCCCATACTTATCATTTTCAGTACCTAACTGCTGCTTTCTATGTTAATCCACTTTCTTTTATTGTACTCAAACACAACATCAATCATGAGAGCTGTGGAAAAAGTTCCCATAATATTCAAAAGTTAAAGAAAAACATCCCTTACTATTCTACCGAGAGAAGGCCAGTTTAAAAACTTTCTACATATCAAATCCTGTTAATTACAGCATCCATATTAACAGTATATATTTTACTGCTTTCTCACTTATCTGGTAACATAAATTTAATTTCAAACAAACCCTAAAGCCAAAAATTGTCTCATCACAAGTAATTACCAGCCAATGAAGTAAAATATTATCTGGTTGAACAAGATATTGCAAATTGCTGCTCCAATAATTATCCTTTTTAATAGGTTTAATAATAATCAATGGCCGGTCATAACAAAAAAATTAATGTTCAAATTGTCATTCAAATTATACAGATAATTTGTAATATTCTCTTACAAATTAATTAATTAATTAAAAATCAAGATAATGAAATCAATGACAATAAGATGAAGCTGAGGGTGACAAAAATTACAAAAGAGATAAGGAATTAAATAAAAATAATTCAGACCAATGAGCATACCTTATGATGTGAGTTCTCATGCTGACCATTTGAAGGTGAACAAGCTGAAGAAGAAATCTGTGATTTTGTCTGATCATTAGCTTTAGAACCACGCCCCCGGCCTGAAACAGAGTGCCCCCTTCCGCGACCTTGTTTTTTTCTATTTAAATCAGAATTGGCCTTGGACTCCACGTTTTCAACACCCATTTGCTTCCCATCACCCATTGCCTGAAAGGTTTTTTCCGAACCCATTGCCCATTAGTATGCAATCCATTTTCTTTCAAGAAACTTAGTGGAAGCTTGTGTTTGTGTGTGTGTGTGCTCGCATGTGTGCAAGCTTGTATAATTGCAAAAACTCATCCTGCAGATCACCTAAGCTTTTGCAATGGCCTGCTCCTTGAAAAGAGAATCAGAATACTCTTTCTTCAACATTCCACATTGGCATTCCATAAAAACAAACAACCAGGCCTTAGTCCCAAAATTAGCATTCCATAAAGGTATTTCTTATTTGGGTGCATTTGACACTTTATTTATATATATTAATAAGTAGGATTTGTTTTATTGCAAAAAGATTACTCCATGTAGAAATGACATAGAGTAACCTAAAAAATGCACAAGAATAGAATTATGTAAAAAAGGAAGGAAAAAAAAACTCGATAACCTCAGAAAGAGAACTAGTACTAGTGAATCCCCATGCTCTAGACCAATCAAATAAAGAACCACAAAACAGAGCTACCAACGGAGCATTTGACACTTTCATTTTGAAGGCATTAATTTTACATTTAATGCATCCACTATCAATTTACCATTTAAATTGAGTTTTACCCAACATTACTTCAATCGTTTTAATATGCGATGTTTCAAGTGACCTTTCTATTTTTGAAACTATACCTCTGTGTATGTGTGTGCGCACATGTGCGCACATGTGTGTGAGTGCATGAGTGCGTGCGTGCGCATGTGTGAGTGAGTGTGTTTAAGAACTTTGAGGAAATGTTGATACACACACACACGGAGAGAGAGGCTACAAAACAAGCAACTACAAGCAGTAAGCCACATTACTCGACCAAAAAAAGAAATAGCTATACAAAAGTTTCCACCAAATTAATTCATCAAACAAGAACCTACCTCAACATTTTCAAAAACAGTTGATTTATCATCTTCTTGAAGTTTACGGTGCTTTTGAGTGTTCGCTTGTATTAGAAACTTTCCTCCATTCTGACAGGTCAATTTTATCAGTCAGAAAACTGAAATTTACAGTCACATATTTGTTAATATGTGGCCCACAAACTATAAAATTTGACCGAAAACTAATATCTTTCAGCAGACCAAATGTGACAAACACTTTCTTTTTTATCATAAAGTTACATGCATCTAAAGGGGTTTGAACTCACAATTTCACCCTCCACCTTGTTCTCATGGGAGGAGAAAGTACCTTTTTATCTAAAGTTCATTGGCAGCTTCTTTTTTTTTTTGAAAAAAAGTTTATCAAACAAAGCCACTTCATGCAAGGAATGAAGTAGCAAAATACAAAATACATACAGAAAAACAAACTATGTACAAATCATTGGCAACTAATTATGACCACACGAATAAAATAATTAACATTGCAGCAGTTATTGCTGTGAAAATACATATAAAATTCTAACATAAAAAGGAAAACTAATAAGTAATGCATCTAAAAACAAGATCTGCAAAACACATGGGCACGCAGCAAGTAAGGAAACCACCACATAAACAAAAATTCCCATAAATTCAAATGATCATGCATGTTTACATCACGGGCAGTGATCCACAGTCAATCATCGCAAAGTTCCCACCATATTAACTCATCAAAACAAGAACCTACCTCAACACGTTCAAAAACATTTGAATCATCGTCTTCTGGAATTTTTTGGCGCTTTTGTGTGTTGGCTAGTATTAGAAACTCCCCTCCATTCTGGCATAGAACAATGCCATCAAAGACAGAAAAAAAAAAAAACATAATAATAGTAATATACTCATTCAAGCGTATTTATGAATATATTTGCATGTTTATGCCTATGAATATATGTATATCCATGTGTATGGTGAATCAAGTCATAAACATGACAAACATTAATAACATGACAAAATATGCAACATTAATTGCCAAGAAATTACATATTAATTTTAACTTAAAAAGGAAAACAAATTATTAAGTTTCTAAAACTACAAGATTACAAACATATTCGCACATAGGTCACTATGGCACACTCCTAAGCAAGCATAGAACCATCCCATAACCTAAAATTTCAATTTTTTTTTTAATTTTTATATTACATATGGAACCCTTCTAAAGAAGAGCCTTTAGACTTGCATCTAGCCAGTAAAACCTATGGGACAACTGACCCCACCCACCAGAACCAGTTGACAATAAATGCAAATGGCCGTGCACATGACATCAAGAAATTACGAGTTAATTCCACAATCAATATCATCCATATCACCCTTAATTAAACCATAGCACATTCAGTAAATTAATAATTAAAATCTTAGTTACTACAAATATTTTTTATCGGTATAATTCAAATACTCATGCAAAGTTTGTTACTTTAAACCTTTAGCAAGATGCTTTTTCAAGATATAAAAGCCCTGGGAATGGCGGCGAAAGGGGTTAACTGGTTTATGCATCCTAAGATGCCAAAACTCCGATCCTACAAGCCCCTCAATCCAAAACCTTGATATCCATATAATTTCATCGATTGGTGCAATATCCATACACGTGCTTCGCAACAGCAACAGGGTCCTAGATCATACTTAGCAGGGATAAAATAGTAACTAGATCCATCATTGTGAATGACAAAACACCCTAGTTCAATTTTATAGATTCACAACACTAAATTATGCAATTGTAATACGAAAACTAAGACTGTAGTCTAAACTCTAAATCCAACACTATTGGTACTAACTTGTCTAACATTGTAATCATAAAATGATTGAATATATAACAATACATAACCATTACACATAATAAATCCCTAAAAAATTCAAATTCCAATCAATTAATCAACTGCAAGTTCAATTCAAATTCAATGTATTCACTCAATCACCAACCAGAACTACAGACATTGCTCTAGAACTGAACTGTAGGGTCAAGAATCTCACATCATCGTCGTCGGAATCACTCGAACTCAACGAGGCGGCCAAGCCGTCAATTCCTCCTCCGAATTTCGCAGTTGCTGCAGAAGAAACAGACTGCCAAGCGGGCTGCTGCTGCTGCTGCTGTGGCGGCAGAACCGGTTGTTGCTGCTGCTGAGGCGGCGGTGCAGAGGAAGGTTTG
Organism: Castanopsis chinensis; assembly: GCA_032878915.1. Classification (NCBI taxonomy): domain Eukaryota; kingdom Viridiplantae; phylum Streptophyta; class Magnoliopsida; order Fagales; family Fagaceae; genus Castanopsis; species Castanopsis chinensis. Next base: position 15,200,448 of record JAVQMG010000125.1, on the reverse strand, counting down.
CCGATCATTCGAGCCTCGAGCTTGGCCATTTTAGTGGGCAAAGACTGGTCGGACTGGTTGGAAGAGTTGGAAGAGAAATGCAGAAGCATGTCCTCTGACATTGCTACTGTTTGTGTGCAGAGAGAGAGAGAGAGAGAGAGAGAGAGAGAAGAACAAACAGTGATTCTTCAGAGCATTTGAAGTAAACCCTAGAATTTCTACAATGTTTGGTTTGGGGATTCAGACTTTCAGTACATACACACAAAAACAAAAACAAAAAAAACCAAAAGCAGTTTTAGTCCTTTTGGAAGTAAACTCAACAAAACTAAAACACTTTTGAGAGAGAATTAGGGTTTGGGATTTGGGTAAAGGAAGGGAGGAGTGAATGAATCAAAGGGAATGAGGAGTGGAGAAAGGGATTTGGAATTGGAATTTGGAGAGGAGGGAAGTGAAAACTGAATGAGAGGCCTTTTTTTTCTTGTTTTTGTTTTTGTTTTTTTTGTTTGTGTGTGAAGTTGCGTTTGGTTTTGGTGGTGACGTATTTTGGTTGAGGGTGTTTTGCTTCTTTTTTTGGGCAAGAAATTGGTTTCCACGGATTTGAAGAGAAAATAAGGTAAGCAAAGACAAAGAAATGGAAATGTGGGGTGTGTGTAGTGCTAAGAGAAAAAAAAAAGGTAAGTTGGATTCAAAGGGAAGATGTGAAATTGGTGTGCCCTAAATCTAGGGATTGCAATTTGGGAATTTGGGTTTGGGACAATTGGTTTTGGTGACGACGTTTTGTTTAGTATGCCCTTATGGGCATTATTGTTTGTTAAACCCGTATGGGGAATCCTATGTTTTTGTGTGATTTTTTTGAGTTTTTGTTTGTGGAAATAGAACACATAATGAGCGAAAATTAAAAATTAAAAAAAAAAAAGTAAAGAGTTTGACGAAATATTTGTGGGTTAGAAAAGCAACACTTGCATCATTGACCGTTTATTTTTCACTCCATGAATTTAAAATGGTGAGCCTGTATGATGAGATGGCAGGGCCCCTTTATCTTCCTTTTTTTATGGTGTCTTCACGTTTTTACACGTGCAAGTTAGATGTTACTCGACATGCATGCGCCACAGGCGCATTAATGCTTTTCTAATTTCTCGCACAAAATGGATTTTATCTATTCTATTATATTCATCTATTGTATAAAACTAAAATTTTTATACTATAAAAAAAAATTATCTTTTACTTTGAAATAATAATAAAAATAAAGCAAAAGGCAAAATACTTTGTTAAATCTAAATAGTTGTCTAAAGAAAATGAGAAAGCTTGTGAAGTGGGTTTTCTTCTTTCTTTTTCTTTTTAATAATAAAAATCTAAGTAGTTATAAGAAAGTTAATCACTTTTTTTTTTCAAAATAATATGATAAAAAAAGAAAATGAGATAGAGAGGTTTAATCTTAAGGGAAGAAAATCCAAGAAGATATGGAAATAAGCTCATTCCTATTACAAAGTGCAATCAATGGGGCAAATATTGAAACAAAAAAAATATATACTTGTTATCATAAAGAGAAACTCTAATGATAACAGAGAGCTAAGAGCAAACTTCAACTCATAAAGAAAAGGGATAAGGAACCAAGGAGGGAAGGACTGAAGATCCTGTAGGGCTTTAATAACATCAGTATAATCTCCATCAAAAAAAATAAAGGAAAAATTGTGAAATATAACCAATTTGATAGCCTTAAAGGTTGCTTGTGCTTCACCAAGAATCCGACGAGACGGTGGGAAATGTTTTTTCTTTATATATAATTTAATAGTTATAACATGATAGGGGTGATTTAAATCTTAAATATTATAGACACGCTAAAAAAAGTCAACCAATTGAGCTGCAAAGCTCTAAACAAGATGAAAAAAAAAATTTTAAAAAAAGACTTAAATGAGCAAACTTCCCTCACCAAACTCATTTTTTGAGACCAAGTCAAAGCGATCAGGCAGACCAAAGACGATGATACGTTCTACATATACTCCATCAAAATCATCTGAAGTATAGATTTTATTTTTACACAAAAAAAAAGTATAAATTGTAATAAAAAAATATTGACCCTAAACATCTTTGTTAGAAATATTTCATACAAAAGCATCATTATAATTAACACCTTATTAATAATTACCATTATCATCAAATTTTATATTTCATATTTAAACAACAAATAAAGGGACGGGTATATACGGTACATTACGTTCCCCAATTGAATTCAAGTGTATCTTGAGTTAATTTATCTCAAAAAATATAATAATATTTGCGTTTATTGGTCAATGCAACCAACCAAGTGTATAAATTTAATTGAAAACCTGATGTACTACAACGACGGCATTGTTCCTCACTTCTATCCTTTTATCTCCAATGTATCAAAGAAGGCACAGAGAGGGGGGGCCAAAAAATTAAAACTCGAGCATCAACTAAAACTTGGAAAAAAATACCAGAACTTATAAGACATGTAGCATGAGAATCAACTAAAATGCAATCATTCCTATAAGAAACAATAGCACGAACATTATATAATGAGCACCTCCAAATCAGAAAGGGTAAATTCTCATTTCCTCTAAAAAAATAATAATAATCCTTTATCACATTTTGATGTTAGATGAAACCAAAAAATATTTGCAATTGGTTGTCAAAACTCAAAAGCACAATAAGTTGTGTGAAAATTTGCTTTAATATTCAGGGGTGTGGCTGTGACAAATTTAGAGAACATGATAGTTCTTGGTAAAAGACTCAGGCCTCGACACAACAATCCCTTAAAAGAGAGCTTTCAAAAGCAAGATTATAAATATAATAAAAAAAAATGAAAAGAGAAAAAAGCTCAACAAAGCAAAGGGATCATGCAGCTCTCAATTAATGGATGTTTTACTAGCAATGAACAGCCAAAAGAACTCTGATGAGGTTGATTTAGCTATTTTTTGCTAACAGTCAGACGTAAGTAAGATACAACAGAGGTGAAGCATGATGCTCCATAAGCGTTGAAACAACCAATCTGTAGAGCAAGTCCAAATCTCTGCAAAAGAACATAATTAAACACCAGAGTCAGGCGATTTTATTCAATAATCATATTAAAAATATCACGTAACATGATGTGATGTAGGATCTTCTACAAACAAGATTCAACATTACAAGAGATCAATTAATATTTATATAGAGCCTAAAAAGGCGAAAGCACAAGAACAAAAATGTTTTCCATCTGATAAATCTTCTAGGAAAGATAAAAAGAATAAAAGCACTTGGAAATATGACTGCAAGAATGATTTCAATCAAAAGAATTATCATCAAGAATTCTTCATACAAATCGACAAAAACAAACTATATATATCCAATTACCTAAATTTATAAACTATCCCTCCTTCCTAAGCCAACCCCAATCCAAAAGGTAACAAAACCTGGTATTATAAAACAAAACAATTTTTCATGATATAAGGCTTAGATGATAGCAACTACATCTTGCTTATATAACATCCTGCGTCTTCACTTTTATGTAAAAGCTTTGCTAATGCTATGATTATTCATACAAAAAGGCTACCACTCTATATGTCAGCCAAGTTGAAGCTTAACTAAGAATTTACTTCTGTACTTTCCAAATGCACTGCAACAGATATAGTTGGAGTCACACAATAAAACAACCAAAATAATCAATACAAAGCAGAAAGACAAACCACAAAGTCAATTACTCAATCTTCCAAAGATGGTTTCAGAGGTCAAAAAGTAACCATTAAGCACAACAACAGAAAAAATACTACTTATGAACATGCCCATGCCATCATATGGTTAATTAGTAGAACAGAATGCTCCTTTTGACAAGAAGCAGAATGAAAGGTGCTTGTTTTCATGTACACAAATAACCACTGATATGCATCACAACAATCACATTCGGAATATTTCCCACAAAATATATATATATATATATATATATGTTTACAATTCTATTAGAATAAAGGAAAGGGGAACCTGAGTCTCAATTACATTTGATTTATCTCTTTCCTGTAGCTTCTGTTTATATATCAACTTGTGCTCCTACCACCAATTATAATTTCTTTGCATCCCATCACCGCCAGAGTTGTCAAACCTTGATGCTGAAAATCTGTGCTGAAAAGCCATTGGTGATCCTTGTGACATTGAAGTTCCTGAGTGAAACTTACTTGATTTTTTAGATGCTCGCGAGCTTGAAATGTGACCACCAGCAGTTAAAGTAGATATTGTATGACCCTTATTTGATGGTGTTGCTGGAGACCTCCAGCTGTTCTTTTTGGCTTTTCTATGAGAGAAGTCACCAGGATCCTCCGTTATCCAGCCACCTCTATGTTTTGACTTTTGTGGTGTAGAGATGTCTCCAGGATCCTCCATTATCCGGCCACCTCTTTGTTTTGATTTTCGTGGTGTAGTATTGCCTTGTTCTTCATTTCTTTTTGTCTTTTTTTTACGAACCTTACCAAGATCTTTAGGCAAAGACTTGAATTCTGAGTAGTCTCTCTCTTCTTTGTGAAATCTCAAAGTTGGGGTTGATAATTCACGACTCCTCTTGCTAGCCTGCAGAAAGTCCAAAATTACACACTAGGATTGATATTAGAGAAACGTAGAACTTTTAAAGGTAAATGGATATTGAAGAGGGGGCTACACAATTACAAATTGACACCTTCTGGATTTAGAGCATCATGCTTTACATAATAATTTTAAGAACCTGAACAAATATTTGCTGAAACTTACCCTAGCAGAACTCATGCATTCACGGGCAAAATGTCCTTCTTCACCGCACTTGTAGCACGAACTAGATGACGCCATACCATTGGAGTCCCCACGTACCTTTGTGCATGCCTATAAAAACAAGTTAAATGATCAAATGTTAAAAAAAATTGCTTCTAAGAATCTAGAAAGGATAGAACAAAAGGACAAGACTTGGATATAGTACTTAGATGTTGTTCTTTAGGTTCTCCCCTCTTAAGATTCTGCCATGTGGCTTTTTTTTCATGAAATGAAAGTGTATTTTTATTTAAGCAGCGACACCGCTAAATCTTTAGAGGGGAACCTAAGGCAATACTAAGTTTTGTCCAATACAAAATTATATAACAGACTAAGGTATCTGGTGCCCATGTTAATAAACAAGCAAAGATTCTATGATTTTTTTTTTTTTTTTACATATAGATATGAATATTTTTACTTTTAAAAAAATACTGCTTTGTGAGCACGCAAAGAAACCCGTAGAATTACAAAGAAAAAACAAAAAATTGAAAAAATCAGAGATTCTATGATACAAACATATAATAGGCATGAGACGTTCTGGAAAGAAAAATAAGTAAACTTCTAGAACTTCTTTTTTTTTAAAGGAAAGTTTCAGTCTTTCAGAGTAATGAGCAATTATAAGTCACAAATAAGTTGATAAAATATAACTACCTGACATGAAAACAAGAATATTACTAATAAATGGTGAAATTCCTCAACAGTAAGAAACAATATGTATCAAGCATAGCACCATTCATGTCCTGCTTCTAGAATCAACTCACAGTTAAATACAGAGCAACATACAGTCTAATCAATGTTATAGACAAATTGCTTAAACTCTAGAGTTTAATAAAACTGATAAAAAAATGTTAAGTTACTTCCACTACAGCTCCAAACTAGACAATATTGAGAAAAAATTGAATTGACATTATGAATCAGAAATTCTCATTGACATGTTCGACATAGGCCTTGCATGTCCAATTTCAACAAGGTAAAATCTTTCCCCCCCCTTTCTGGTGAGTTAAGAGGGTATATAAGGAGTAGTTTGCACTTGAGATATGATACTTTTTCAGCACAAATAAAACCAAATCATCAAATAAAAACAACAATAGCAAGTACATCATTTTCATGCCAATAAATTCAAAAATGCCAGCATCTAATAGATACTTTGATCAGTCAATATATGTTTTACAATTTTACAAATCGACTTCAATATTCAACCATTTTGCCTAAGATTAGGCACAAGCACACACATCACACTTGCACAACCCAAAATGGTAAGGTCATTGAAAACATTAAATAGAACTTACCAAACCAGTATGGCCCAATTGACCACACTTATAACAAGAAATTACTCCAGGGCTAGTACTAACATAATCAACACAACATAAATGGCCAAGTCTCTTGCAGATATAACATTGTATTCCCTGATAAGGCAAAGGAGAGAAACATTAATTATCGGAAAAGAATGTCAAAACTCAACCAATCTTTATTTAAATAGATATTTTTTATTTTTAAAAAAAAAAAAAAAACTCTAGAAAATAGCAGAAGACGATATGAAAGAAGGGAAGGGGAAAAAAACCTTGAGATCATCAGGTGAATAATCATTCCAGCATGAAAACATATCATGCCCTGAATCTCCACATTTTAAACAAATTTTCAAACTTAAAGAGCCACCCTTGTACTTTTCAGGACAGTCTTTTGCTCGGTGGCCACTTTTTTTGCAGATAAAGCAATCTTGTCCCTAAAAAAGAACCAAGCAGTAAATCAAACACCCAGATATGGATGATGATCAGAATCAAAGGTCCATCATAAATAGATAAATGCCCAGATGCACATGAGCACCCACAAACACATATGCATGAGCTAGTGTGCACATAACATGTATGTATGTGCAGAACATTTATACAACTTAGGGTAAATATAACAACAATTAGTAGCACAGGAAATACGTCCTACAATAAATAATAATAAAAATTCAATATTCATTCAACAAACCTTTGAGCATTGCTTTGCATTGTGCTCCAAACTCCCACAAACAAAGCAAGGTTTCTTCCGCTTAGCTGCTGTACAGTTTGCCACTGTATGACCTTCTTCACCACAATTAAAGCATGCTCCCCAACCGCTATCTGGGGGATCAAAATACCTTGGCCCCCGCTGAGAGAATTGAAATCATAGAGATACCAAACTAAGCCTTTCAATAGGAATTGTATTTTCAAAATTGTCATTTGAGAGCATATATTTGAACTCACAAGAAGCTTCCGAAACACAATGTTGTCGGTTATTTCAACAGCATTTGGATCAACAGGCTCAACCATATTTGAGGCTTCCGCTGTCTCCTCCTCCTCTTTATCGTTCACAACAACGACCTAAGGCAATATAAGTTTCCAAAACAGTCATATACAAAAATTCTCATGACCCACCAAGTAAGCCAAAAGTCCATTTTTACTCAATTGTCGAAATGGGAAAACTTATATCCGCATATCCAATATAGAAATATCAAAATTTTAATATACAAATAAAAAGACAAAACTTGGGTACAATTCCTTAAATGCTATACATTAAGTTCTCAATTATATTCAAATCCAATGAAGCACAAATATTGTTATCTTTTCCAAAGACAGTTAAATTCAAGTGTAATGCTACAACCATAAACTATTTTACTATATTTTTACAAACTATGGATGTGGAAAATTCTTACTGGTTCTCATCTCAGCCCACCATTATCATCACTTTTTTGCTTACCAATAACCATTACCAATAACCACCATCCACCACATCAGCAGTTTATAAAAAAATTTGAAAAATAGTCTGTGGTTTTAGCATTTTTCTAAATTCAATGCATCTATGTGTTTGAATTTAATTGGGAACATAATGTAGTGAACCTAAAAAACTATACCTAAGTTTTAGGCACAAAATATAAATATATAAAGCATAATTACAATCAATTTCAGCTCAACATGCTTCTTCTTCACCTAAAGTTGGCAAAAATTAACAGCTAGGGTTAAAGTTAAATTGGAAGAAACAAACAGAGCCTAAGATATTAAAAAAAAACTCACGGATTGGTCTTGAACTTCCATCTTCTTCTTCTTCTTAACAATTTTCTTAACAATCTTCTTAACAATTTTCTTCTTAACAATTCTGCCACTGCCACTGGGAGATTCAACCACCTCCCCTTCCAATACAGACGAAGAAGATCCAATGCCACCGCCGTCATTTGCTCCCTGAGCTCCATTCAAAACGACGGCGTCGCCGCCGTTGTCATCGTCGTCGGCGTCGGGAACCAACTTGGCGGCGCGCATCAACAGTGCCTTCTCGACGATCTTCAGGCTCAAATCTTCGTTCGCCACTTCGTCGTCGTCGTCGTCGTCGCTGCTCAGTACCGAGAAGGAATTCGACGGCTTGGCAGAGCCGCTGGGTTCTGCTTCGTCTTCTTCTTCGAGATCGAGCTTCGCTTTCCGCTTCTCTCTCCTCCCCATGCTCAATGATAATCGGTACCAGCTGTTCGGACGGCAGCAATTGTAGAAAGAATGAATGAATTTAGACTAAGTTTAGGGTTTGGGTTCGCTAAACGTTTTAAATTTTTTTTTTTATTATTATGAATATTTGAGATTAACGGCTCTGATTTGATTTCACTGTGCTGCTTGCTTTGTTCTAAGCTTCACACTCTTTGCATTTGCGATTGCTCTATTTTTCGCTCTATAATAATAGCTCCAATTTATTTATAGCGAAAACTACATTTTCGTCCCTATATTTTCACCCGATTCTCACTTTGGTTCCTAACTTTTATTTCCACCACTTTTAGTCTCTATTTTGAAAAACATGTCTCATTTTGGTTCCTGCCGTTACATCAGAAACGGAAAACGCAAACGTGACAAACAGAGTGTACTGTTGAGCTGACGTGACCATTAAAATAATAATAAAAAATGTCACATCAACATCTAAATTAAAAAAAAATTAATTTATTAATTTTAACTAAATAAAAAAATTAAAACAGAAATAAAAACCAAAAACTCCATTAATTGAGATCAAAATGTGCTTTGAACAAGAACATCAAGATCACAAACCCAGATTTAACAAGGCAAAATTAAAATCTAAAAATCACAAATCACAAACCCAGAAACACAAATCACAAACACAAACACAAACACAAACAAATCACAAATCACAAACCCAACAAATCAAAAATCACAAATCACAAACCCAACAAATCAAAAATCACAAACACAAACCCAGAAACACAAATCACAAACACAAACCCAGCAAATCACAAATCACAAACCCATAAACACAAATTGCAAACACAAACCCAGCAACATGAATGACGCCTTAGGCCACATAACAGGGGTCCACGACCAAAATCTTAGTCCACGACTTTCCCACACCGTACTCCTTCATGACCCAAATATCTCGACGCCTTAGGCCAAAGTCACGATCCATCAAATAAAGGCACCATTTCAAAAACCCAGTGCTGAAACTCGACACAAAAATCCCCGGAACCGGCATGTCTTGAAACGTATCGGTTTCTAAATCAAAGGCGGCGATGACGCACTCATTTCCACTGCAAAGCTTGAATACCCAGTGGAAAGCGCTGTTGAGATGAGTCCCACATGGGAGTGGGCCCTCCCATACCTTAGTTAGCTTCTCGTAGTGAAAGCCCTCGACCAATTTCCACGCGCTGCTTTTCAGCGAAAACACAGCAATGAGAGGTGTTTTCACGGCTTTGACGAGCTTGTAATCGTTGATGGAGGGAACGTAACCGAACCCATGTGCCAAAATAGTGTGATCGAACCCGTAAGGATTTGCTGGGTTTATGTTTGTGATTTGTGTTTCTGGGTTTGTGTTTGAGATTTGTGATTTGCTGGGTTTTGGCATGATGATTTTTGGGTTTTGGCGTTTTTGGATGTGAAATTAGGGATTTGGGATTATGGGTTTTTAGGGATTTGTTTTTGTTTTGTGCTTAGGAATTGTTTTGAATGATTTGATAAGATGATGGGTTAAAGTGTGAATGGATTTGCTGTGTGTGAAAAAAAATGGAGGCATCACTCCTATCAGTATAGGTTTGCATCAAGATTAGTCTGTAATTCTTTGCACCAGTGACGGATGTAATCTTAGATCTGGGTTTCTGGGTTTGTGTTCTTAATATTCTTGTTCAAAGCACATTTTGATCTCAATTAATGGAATTTTTTGTTTTTATTTCTGTTTTTAATTTTTTTTATTTAGTTAAAATTAATAAATTAATTTTTTTTAATTTAGATGCTGACGTGGCATTTTTTATTATTATTTTAATGACCACATCAGCTCAACAATAAACTCCATTTGCCACGTGCGCATTTTCAGTTTTTGATGTAACGGCAGGGACCAAAATGAGACATGTTTTTCAGAATAGGGACTAAAAGTGGTGTAAATAAAAGTTAGGAACCAAAGTGGAAATCGGGTGAAAATGTAGGGACGAAAATGTGGTTTTCGCCCTTATTTATTTATTAAAAAAAAACACTTTTTTTTACCCCCAAAAAAATACACTTGGATACGGGCCGAGCCGAAATTTTATATGGGTTCACCGAGATCTGCAACCCAATATTAACGATAGGGATTCTCTCTTGGATACACGATCCAAACCCTGGTGTCAATACTCGAAGAAATTATAAAGTCCTAATGGTAAACTCGCCTATTATTTATCTATTATAAGTCTTTCACCTGTTTAATTTGCTAAGTCAATTTAGGATAAATAATGATAATAATAGAAATTGACTTCCGTGTTAAACTTAAATCACAATAATGAGATTATTTTAGTAGATGGATAAATGACATGAGGACTGTATAATTTTTCAAAGGACAAAACGTAAGTACAATACCTTAAGTGTTGTTCTTTAGGTTTCCCTCTTAAGATTCAGATATGTATGTATTTAAATAAAAAATATACTTCTATCTATGAGGAAAAATCCACATAGAAAAATCTTAAAAGGAAACCTAAGTAACAATATCTAAGTATTGTACCTAAGGCTGTGTTTGGTTGGGTGTAAAATATTTTCCAGGTGTAAAATAATTTCAAGTAAAGATATTTTCGGGAAAGGAAAATATTTTTAGGTGTTTGGTGGTATTTTAAAAAATATTTTGGAAAATATTTTCAGGTGTTTGGTTGTAATCTTGAAAATATTATAGAAAATACATTTTTTTTATTTGTTGCTCACATTTTCTCAACTACCAAACAAATATTATAACATCATGATTCAGATCAACGCAAGAGAAACAAAACAGAAAAAAAAAAAATCATATTTGGAAGAAAAGATCGCGCTGCCTCGCAATCGCTATCACGAGGCGGGATCATGCCGCCTCGCGATCACCAGATCGCGAGATCGCAACTCGTGATCGCGGCATGATCGAGAAGGCGGCGCCAGCAAGACGCCACCTCACGATCTCTACCTCTCTCTCTACTATCGCGCGATCTCTGTCTCTCTGTCTCTCTATCTCTCTCTCTTTGCGCGTGAGCCTAGAAATGGTTTGAAGTGAAAATTTTCACTTCAAACCATTTCCAGTCAAACTTTTTAATTTTTCGGTCAACGGAAATGATTTTCCAGAAAACGATATTTTTTATGCGCAACCAAACAGACGATTTTCCTGAAAACGATTTCCTGAAACCGTTTGAAGCCAAAACAAACACAGCCTAAATCTTGACATTTTTCCAACATTTGGCGCATGCAACCATATAACAAAAAAATTAGAATCTGGTGTCAATAATTGGAAAGTATATATAACTAATCCGTAACCCGTGCAACGTGCTTATGCATGGAAATTTGTTAATTGTAGTGGTGGTATAGGTTATTTTATATTATATTTTATTTTATTTATTAATTTGGTCAAAATATGTAAATTTCCTTAATTCATAGAATTAGCTAAAAAATCATGGTAAAATTCTATTAGTAAGATGTAACAATACTTGATTTTTTTGTGTTAATTATTTGGCATTATTATTATTATTATTATTAGAATTGTGGCGGTGCCTGAACTTCTTTGCATTTTTTTAAGAGAATTAAAATTTTTGAAGAAGACTTTTAGTTATAGGGTAATGAAATTCCTTCTAGGGAAGCAAATTTTTTTAAAAAAGTATTTTAGTAGTATGACAATGATTTTTACAAATTTGGTTATGCCATCTGCTAAATTTATACCAAATTTGTTGTGCCACTTGTTAATATGTGAGACAATTTAAGCTTTTAAAATTTATTGAAACCGGCAATAGTAAGAAGAGCATAAGTCTTTTAATTATAGGACTTTGAATCTATGGGGCTGTGCAAAATTAGATATTATATTATTTTTGTTATTCATCTTTTATTCATAGCATTTTGGGAGCATTTGGATTTATTTTTATTTTTTAAGAATTATTTTTGTTATTAGACTTATTTTAAATTTTTTATAAATATTTTTTTAATAATTATTTAGTAGTACTTGGAAAAATTTGTATAATATTAGCGATACCTGGGACAGTGATATACTGATATTTATAAAGTTAGCTATGCTGCTTAACAAAATTTATACAAATATTAGCTATACCACTTCTCAATTCATGAGACAATATATAGTTTTTAGGCTTTTCTTTGAAATGGAATTGGACCTCAAAAATTAACACTTTGTTGAATCTTAGAAAAGCATAAAAATTGGAAATAAAACACAAAAGTGTTCTTTAAAAAATATGAAAACATAAAATCCAAAATACCTCTAATCTATGGGCCCGTTTGGTCATAGAGTTGAAAAATTGTTGTTTAAAAAGATGTGAAAATTGTAGTTTAAAAAGTATCGTTGAAAAACATGTTTTTGGTGTTTATAAAACAAAAAAATGTGTTTGGTATCATTGTTTAAATAACTTATTTCATTGTTCAAAAAACATAAATATATGTTTGGTATGGGTGTTTAATTTTGTGAAAAAAGCTGACTCAAATACGAAATAATTGTTTTTTTTTTTATGAGAGAGAGTACGTATCATAGATCCCGTTGCTCATCTCTTTCCTTTTCTATACCTTCTCTTCCCTGAAAGCAGAAAACCAAACCCACGCAGTCCTTTCATCTCCATCGATGCCTCATCTCATCCACGGTTGGGCTTCTCATGCCTCAGATCTCATCTCCACGGTCAGCACTCGAAGACCCAGCAACGACGCACACCTTTTGTCGCCGCAGACCACTCCAAGATCCAGGTAAAGAATCTCACTTTCACCTTGCTTGTGAATAGGCTATGGTCTAAACACTTCCTTCGTCACTCACAGATTTCTCAGTTTGAAGTTTTATTTTTTTGTTTTCCTCACCAATCTGGAAAACCCATTTTCCCTGTTCTTTGTTAGTTGTTGAAACAACTTTCGATTCACAATCCAAACACACACGCCCTACATTCTCGAAATCAAAATGGGTTTTCTCGACAATGAAAAGCTATTGAAACAATATTTGATTTACAACCCATTAAATTGAAAATTTTTCTTAACACTCTGTTTGGTTGCCGAGAAAGCGTCGGAAGATTAAACACAGAGGTATGATACAAATTGAAAAACATGAACTTCCTACTCACTAAAATTTTTCTTAACACTCGTCATTTGAAATTGTATGATACAGATTAAAAAACATGAACTTCCTACTCACTAAAAGTACCAAGCAGCAGCCATATAAAAGAAACTAAGGTGTAAATCTAGAAATTTGAAGATAGATTTTTTGAATTTTAATATAAGCAACAAGAAAGGACCAGAAATGATCATATATGTTGAAATTTTAAACTTATTTCAAATTGTGGGGCAAAATGTTACAGTAGATAAGGCACTTGGTTTATGTTTCTGATTAGTAATAAGCTATGGAATAAGAAGGTGTTGAACACCCACCCAAACAAGTGAACAAGTCTTTTACAAAATTGTGGTTATGGTAGTATCATGCAAATGACATCTCCACGGTCACAAAATTAGGGAACTCTTATTTTTATTCCAATGAAATGGATGAAGGCCTAAGCTGTTGTAATTTTTTTTTTACCATGTGAGCATATTCTATAAACCCTAAGTTAAACTAGCATGTGTGTAATATATCAATCAATAAAGTTTTATATTTAGCCTAGTTTGGTTCAAGGCTTGTACTTGCATGCAAGATTGGTTTGGGGTAGTAGGGTCAAAGATGTAGCTCCTAGTTATACAGGCAACCCATCCCCTCTTTGAATTGATTGAGAATCTTGTGCAACACTTTTTTCCTTCAATCTTGGAAAATTTCACTATATATTACTATACAATTCTGCCTCTATCTTCTTAAGGTTAAAATGTATAAGGAAGAGTTGTGTAGTTAATCCTTTATTGATGTAGTTATTGGTGCAAAGTTCTTCACAACAGCATGCTTCAACAACAAACCAAAAGGAGTTCAATACAAAACCATAGGCACATAGAGTTGCAGCAACTTCAGTCATTATTCATGTTTCTTCTCTGTTATGATACTATAAAATATAGGGGGGTACGGTAAAATGACCCATCCGTCACATATTGTAATTGCTATAGTTTCTAGGTTTTATCATTATTCTCAAAGAAAATAAGTAAATAAATTATAATCTTCCATTCAAAAAAAAAAGGAAAATATTTGTGCAACCTTAAATGACTAATTAAAATGGAAATAATTTCCTAATATGATGTAGGTTATTTAAAGTCACGATAATTAGATAGATTTAAATAATTACAGAGACGTTAATGACTAATGGAAAAATAAATAAATAACTCCCAAAATTATGAGAGGTTGAGGAAATTGAATTTCTATACATATGATAATCCTAGTGTATGGATCCTAAGCTAGGCCAAGTCATCATGGGCTGAAACAAACTCTTCTCTCTTAAGATAACCACTGTTAAATGTAACTTTTACACATGGTAACCCTAGTACATGGATCCGAAGACAAGGCAAGTCTTAATGCGATAAAACTAAAAATTTTAGACTAGAATCATGTAGCTTGATCGGTCAAGAGAAGTGAAGCTTGATATTGTGAATTACTAAGCAGCAACTAAAACCAGTTATCAATGTTTTAGCAACAAAAAAAAAAAAAACCTAGTTATCAATGGGTTATAGATCAAACAGCACATCTTTCCAAATATTAAAGGCAAAAACACGAAGGCCACAAAAAGAAGATAAAATGCATGACCTAGGTACAAAATTATAATAGAACAAGCAAACAAATGATTCACTACCTACAAAATCAAAACATAGTGTTTACATTTAGGCGGACCTACCAGTAAGGGAACACAGTGAAAGGAGGAAGCAGATGCTCTGTATAGTACGAGAGAGGTGGAGGAGGAGGAGGATGAGGATGAGGCTTCCATCTGGGGTAGAAGATGTGGAATTAAATAAGCCCTAAGCTAGATTAATGTCAACGGAGAGTTAGATTGGGATGTGAAAGAAAGCTGTAACAAGAAATTAATAGAATAAGAAATATTTACCTGGCCTCTCTTTCGCACTATGTGACTTTGGTTGCCACCAAAGCTTTGTAGAAGCCATTGTGAATGGGTCAGTGAGGATTGATGGGTCGGTGAGGGTTGTACAAGAGTTGAAATAAAATAGTCACAAAAACCTCAAGTGAACAAAGTATTCTTTCAGAACCAACTAGAGACAGATTGCTGTTTCCAACTAGAGAGAGAGGAGCACTTTGGTTACCTCTACTTTTGGTCATGGAGAAGAAACAGAGAACTCATAAAGCCCATTGACTTGGGTCAGTGAGGATTAATGCTGCGGGTTGCTCTGACTGTGTGGGTGAGGAGTTATGGAGGTGGGTGAGAACTGGGTTGCCTTGCAGATGTGGGTGAGATGAAGATCTTGCAAGATGCGGGTTGCCTTGCACTTGAATTTGGCGTGAATCTTCAGAAGAGAGGAGATAAAGATGGGAAAAAGCTGATCAGGGGGGCCCATTTTATTGACCAAATATTTACTCAAATGCCACTCAAAACTGCTGTTTATGTTTTAAAATGTGGTTGGAGGTGATTTTAAAACAGGGTGTTCAAAACATGGTTTTTGAGCAACGATTTTTCAAATGCTGGGTTTAAAGATGGTTGACCAAACACTGTTTTTTATTTTTGGACACTAGTGTTCAATGTTTAAACACTGAACACTAGTGTTTAAACACTATGACCAAATGGTACCTATATATCTATAGATATTGTGTGTATATATATATATATATATAAAACCGAAATCTCTGAAACTCTCACAATTTTTCACGCCAGCACAATATCTAAATAAAATGTATTTAAATAAAATTATCATTTTTATTTAAATAAAATTATTTTTAAAACCTCCTCAGAGCTTGCCACATCATTATTATTTTTTTAAAACAAAATTATTTAACTTTTATTTACCCCATACGTTGCCTAAAGAGAGTTGGAAACCAAAAATTATTCTCATACGTTGCATACAAATAGTTGGAAACCAATAAGTTAACCAAAGTAGAGTTGAAAACTGATTACAACTCAACAAATTATCCACCGTCCTACAACTATAAATATATATATATGTATATATATAAAAAACAAAAAACAAAAAAACAATGCACAAGCTGAAAGAGAATGAAGAGCCATGATAATTGAAAGAGCTATATTTAGGATTTTTATTTTTGGCTTTTGCTTTTGCCACTGCTAATAGAATTAGACATACAATGAAGTTGGTGTGGCTGGCTGTTGCTAACATGCTTAAAGCTCAAGCATGGCTCCATGCAACCATATAGTACCTATGGTATTCTTTTTTCATGTTTTAATTTAGTTGTTTTAGATGCCATGGTATTAAATTACTCTTTGCCTTAAGTCTCGCATCTTAAGATTGGTACCTCTTCTTTTTTTTGTGTCAGCTACATTACTATTATTTTTTTAATCTACGTTCTTTTAATTCTTCTATTACTCCATTATTATTTTTTAAATTATTCCCATTACTCTTTAAATGAGTTTATATGAAATCACTTTTGGTATTTGGTTTTGAGCATGTGATTGTTTTTGCTGTTTAGAGTTTACACCAGTAAAACTTATTGTTTTATATATATATATATATATATATATATATAAAGATAAAGTAACTATTTTCCACAATTATAATTTTATTTAAATAAAATTATTTTTATTTAGTCCAAGCTTAATAAGGAGTGAAATTCTATTTCTCTAATAAGTCCAACTTAAACTCAAACGCATTATTATCATTTAAAAAAAAAATTATTTTTGTTTAATCCAAACTTAACAAGAAGTGAAACTCTATCTCTCTAACAAGTTCAACTTAAATTCAAACTCAAATATTGATAATTTATCTTCAAATTTGCTAGATTAATCATGAACACTATAAAGTAAAGCAAACCCCAATATTTTTTTTAAAGCTAAGCAGAGGTATGAGTTCTTCTTATGTTATTTTCTTCTCCTCTACTTTGTTAAGAAAAAAATATTTTATGATTTTTCATGTATTTTTTAAAAAGTAATTTTTGTACATGAGCCACCAGACTCTCTTTAGTATTTTTTTATAAGATAAAAAAGCTTGCAATAATTGAAATTATTCTTTTGAATGTAACCAATCTTTCTCTTATATTTCTCTATTGTTTAGTTATATATATTTTTGTTTTATTTCAATAATTTCTCAAACAATGAATCATTTGATTCTTTCATATTCTTTGGCCTTTCAGAAATTTTAATATCTGAATTTTTGGGATATTTTTTTGCAGTATCAGTATTCAATGTTGAAGTTTTAATATTCAATGTTGTTGTTGTTGTTTTTTTTTTTTTTTTACAGAAGTTTTCAAGCCATGGTTTCTTCATCAAATTGTAACATAAATTGAAGTCATATAAGAACAAATCATGCAATGGTGTAGTTTCTTAAATTTTTTATAAAACTAGTATGTAACTCATGCTATTGCACGGAAATAGATATAATTTAATAAACCAATAAATATATTGCATTTTATTATTTAAGTGATACTGTTGGTTTTGTTATTTATTTATTTATTTATTAATCATGAGTTTAGTCATGCTTAAAGACTTTATTTATTCATGTTTAATAAAACTTAGTATTATGTAATTTTTTAACAAATATTTTTATCATACAAAATTCTAATGAAAGAATGCTACATAGATATATATATTTAAGGTTGATTCATTCACGGTACATATTAAGTTGCTACGTAGATATATATATAGATATATATTAAGTTGCTTTATCACAAACCATTTTTAACAAAATATTTTAATCAATTAAATGTGAATCTCATAACGTGCATCTCATAACAATATATAACAATAGAATAACATGAATCTCATTAAAAAAAATTTATCAATTAAAAATCACTAAAATTATGAGCATAAAACGTAAAGACAAACAAATAGGACAAATACTATTTCCTTAAAAGAAAACTTACAGTGAGTTGAGAAAACTACATAAATAATCATTGATATTTAAAGAATAATGGGATTACAACTTCCTTTTGAAATTGGGTAGAGATTCGTGCTGATAACGTGTTACGAAAGAGAAAAGAAATATGCAACATCAATGATAGGAAAACAAAACAATTTTATAATTGAAAAATAAAAATTATTGACAAAAAAGAAAGAAAGTATAGACAGATGAAAAACAATAAACATACAACATCAATCATAGGAAAACCACAAAATTATATAATTAAACAATAAAAAATTTACACAAAAATGAACGATAGTATAGGTAGATGAAAGAAAACAGTAATCAAACCTTAGGAATGGTTGGAATTCGTTTTGCAAAGTATAAACCAGGACCATGAAAATTGTAAAGACAAGTACAATCGGAATATTTGGAGAACCTCTTCTTATATAAAATACAAAAATACACAAATACATGCATCATTGATACAAAAATATTCTTTTGAAATTCCATATGGAAAAGGGAGGTGAACCTGAAAATATGTGGGCGTGGAAAAAGGGAGGTAAACCGAAAAAGGGAGGTAAACCTGAAAATACGTGGATATGAAAAAGGGAGGTGAACCTGAAAGAAAGAGAAGTGAACCTGAAAATACGTAGATGTGAAAAAGGGAGGTGAGCCTAAAAATACACGGGTGTGGAAAACAAAAAAGAAAAAAAAAGTACATCGAAATTACAAATTAGACTCTAATTTCATATTTACATTGACACGTGGCACAACAATAAATTAGAATTCTAATTTAGAATTCCAATTGGAATTTCTCTCTATTTCACCTATTATATATATATATATATAGACTATTTTAGTATACCTCACAGATAGGTAAGTTCCCGTGCATAACACGGGTTAGCAACTAGTTTTATTATAATTTTTGTAAGGCCAAATCATTATTCAATTAAAGAGAAAGAAAATGAATAAAGAAAAACCTAAATTTTGTCACAACTAGTTTGGATTTAAAAATTAACATTTGATTAAATCTTAGAAAAACAAAACAAAAAAATTTTGTGAAAATAAAAAGAAAAAAAAAACTGAAAATGCATATCATTGATATTAATTATGCAAAAGACACTTAAATTTTTGGTCTATTAAGAGATCTCATAAATGTTCCAAAAAGCCCAACAATATGATTTCATAGAGAAAGCAAACATGAACCATTTGTCTAAAATGTACAAATGCTAACCCATACATGAATGACTTGATCGTATAAAATGAAATAATTTTATTAGAAGGAACAATATTTTCGTCATGCGATGCATTGTCAAAGTATGAGTATCCTAACCAATCATCCATCAGTTCCACAGCCTTGCCTCCTTTCTAGTCTCCATGTCTAAAAATATTGAAATAAATTTGTCTATGGTTTGGTCTAACATATCCTAAAAATAAGTAACTATTAAAGTCATGCGTATCCTATGAGGTTAAGGCTGAAAATTAAAGATTGAAACAAGAGAGATATAGTTTGGTGCACTGCTTTCCTTGGTTTTAAATTATGAACTTGAGAGAGAAATTGAAGAACACAAAGGTCTAAGAGAGAGAGAAATTGAGTTTGTTAATGTGTACCTAGGTGAATGAATGTAATTATTGTGGTCTCCTCAATTTTTTAGTTGCTTGTTGTCGGCAAGTCATTTCTCATTTGCCACTCAAATTAAAAAAATAAAATTAGACATGTAGTACAAAACTAGATTCAAATGTTAAGATATAATTGGATTTTATCTAATTTCTAGTTTTATATATATAAATAAATTGATTACGTGCGTATCAAATGATGATCCTATTAAAAATAAAATTTGACCGGAAATTTTTAATATATTTTAATTAGAAATTATTAGGTGGTGTAAAATTAAGATAGAACTACATAATTTGTAGATTGATATTGACCCATTTATGTATATGTAGCAATGCCATATTAGTTAAAGGGTGTTGTATTACTGTATGAATCAGTAATCCACTTCACATGTCAGCCATGTAAGAAAGAAATTAACTAAGATTACTTGGAATAACAAAATTGTTTAGCTTTAAATTTTAGAAGATTGGATTAAAATTTCCCAAAATTGAAAGACTAATCAAATCGACCTTAACTTTTTTTTTTCTTTCAAAAAAAAAAAAAAAAAAAAGGACCCTAACTGAAGGTACAACAAATACAATTTACTAGTGCTAACATTACCTAATTAAAATTTTTTTTATTAGTAGTCTATTTAATATATCATGTGCCATGTAGATAAATTGAAAAAAATGTGTACAAATATATATATATTTTTTAGAAATTTAAATGAGTTTTGTAGGGATAAAGGACCCATAAGTGTATATTGGGCCGTGGGCCTTGTTCAAGGACGTCTATTAGTCCAAGGACCAAAAGATAATAGGGAAGAAGTGCGAATCAAAGCGCCACAGACAAACTATGGATGGGAAGACTTGGGGAGGTAGTCTGAGGAGGAATGCCTCCTCGGCTAAGCAGGGCAGAGGTTAGAGGGTTCGGTCTGCCGTTAAGAGTAACCTTCCAGAAGATTCTACTAGTAAGGATAAGTATCAGGGGAATATAGGACAAAGGAGAGCTAATAAATATCAAAGGGCAAGCTGTTATCACTGCATTGAATGCTCTACAACTGTTATCATCATGGTAGCCAGCAGCCTTCCAGAAGATTCTACTGGTAAGGATGAGTATCAGGGGAATATAGGACAAATGAGAGCTGAGAAATATCAAAGGGCAAATTGTTATTACCGTATTGAATGCTTTATAGCTGTTATCACCATATTGAATGCTTTACAGTTGTTATCATCGTATTGAATGCTCTACAGCTGTTATCACCACAGTAGCTAGCAGCTTTACAGCTACTCCTAAAGACTTTAAGAAGGTGCTGATGGGACAAGGATAAAAACCAGCAGCTTGCCCTACACGTGGAGGGTGAAGATGAAGAAAAACAAAATATAAAACAGAGAAAGAAGTCCCTTATGGAGGGAGGGAGAAGAGAGGAAAAAAACATTGTAGCAACAAAAACCAGACTCGTAATCAAATATACATAAGTCTCAGTCTCCTCGGATTGTGCCAAGGATGATTCTCTTTGAGCAAAACCATTGTATTCTTGCTTTCTTGTCTTCTGAGTTCACTACAATTGTTATCTAATTCATTAGAGCCTAATTTTCCAGCCCACTCTCTACAAATTCATTGTATTGAGTTCTTTGGGCCTAGGTCCTTTTCCCTTTGGGCTTAGGCACCAGACTGAGTCCTTACAATTGGCACCGTCTGTTGAAAATTGCTGGAGCTTTAGTGAAATATACACTCAATCATGGTAGACTCAGGGCCAAATCGAGAGGAATTTGTTGGGTCCCAACGTCAAGATGAGTGGAGAAAGGACTAGGAGGTTAGTGTACATTCCACACATACCCATAAGAGCCAGTCCAGAATTGGGAGCCACGTCTCTTATGAGGCAACTACTAAAAGCATGCAGTTGGAAATTGATCATTTACGAAGAAAGTTGCGCCGCGAGCAATATAGAGGAACTCCTTCAAGTTCAAACTATTCTTCTGAAGGGGATGGTGATAATAGTTACTGGCCCAGGTCAAGAACTCCTCCTAGCGAGTCTTTTTCATGCGACGAGGAGCGTCATGATAGGTGGATAAGGAAGAGTCTGTCACATAAAGGCTTGGGCAATGATGTCATGAGTAAGACTTTGAATCAAATCTCCAGGTCATCTTTTACTTGGAAAGTTGAGGGAGGAAAGCTTCCTCGGTGGTTTACTCAGCCAACGTTTACCATGTATAATGGTAGGACGGACCTTGTGGAGCACGCGAGCCATTTCAACCAGAGAATGACTTTTCACTCTAAGAACGAGACTTTGATGTGTAAGGTGTTTCTATCCAGTTTAAGGCATGTGGCGATGTGGTGGTTTAATGGCCTGAATGAGGGTTCTATTAACTCCTTTAAGGAGCTTACAATGGCCTTTAGTTCTCGATTTGTAACTTGTAGTAAGGTTCTTCGACCTTTGGGTTCCCTACTATCTATGGCTATGCAAGAGGGAGAAACCTTGAAATCGTACTCTGACCGATACTTTGAGATATTTAATGAAATTGATGGGGATTTTGATGACATGGCTATACAAATATTTAAGGTCAGCTTACCTGTCGTGCACGATTTGAGGAAATCATTGACAGGGAAGCTAGTTAGTAATGTACATTAGCTCATGGACCGTATTAATAAGTATAAGCAGGTCGATAAGGACCAATAATTAGGTAAACGCAAGGCTAAGGTGGTCCCTCAGGATATGAAGGACTTCAAGTCGGACAAGTACAATAATAATTATCCTCGATGGGATTTTTCTAGGCAACCTGGGGCTACTGTTGCTCAAATGGTTAACATGGTTTTTCAAGAACCAATGCATCAAATCTTAGAAAAAATTAAGAATGAACTATACTTTCAATGGCCAAACAAGATGGGAGGGGATCCTATGAGGCAATCAAAGCCTTCATTGCCAGTACCACCAGGAGCGATGGCATACTACGGAAGACTGCAAAACTTTGTGGAATCACCTAGAGCAGCTAGCCGAGGTAATAAGTTAAAGCAATTTTTATATCACCCTAATGGACAGGGATGCCAGGCAGGGTCAGGATCTCAAAGAGATGCTTATTCAAAGGCACCTCTAGGCACAATTAGCTTTATTCATGCTGCCCTAAGGACTGATTCTCATACCTCTAAGGTACTGTTTATAGCTCAGCTACCCGCAGAGTACTCCTCCCCTAAGCTGAAGAGGAGTAGGGTGGAAGTCCGACCAACACTGAGTTTCTCTGATGAGAACAAGGTTGGTGCCTTGTAGCCACATGATGATACATTAGTGGTTACCCTCAAGATAGGGGGGTATGATCTGAAGTGAGTGTTGGTTGACCAAGGCAATAGGGCAGAGATTATGTACCTTGATTTGTACAAGGTGCTAAAACTAAAATCAAAGGATTTGACTAGTTATGATTCACCCTTGGTATGTTTTGATAGGAAGGTGTTTATACTAAAGGGCCAGATCAGACCACTGGTACAGACAGGGTTAGAGGTAATAGAGCTGGACTTCATTGTAGTGGGTGCTTGCTCTACCTACACTACCATCGTGGCAAGACCCTAGCTATATGCTGTCTCTTCCACCTTATACTTGAAGGTGAAATATCCATTCGGTGATTAAGTTGAAGAATTGGTTGGGAGACAGTTTATGACTAGGTAGTGTTTAGTTTCTGCAATCAAACATCAGGCTGAAGGTTAATCCTCGGCCTTTGTCAAGCGGGGCTTATAGCAATCAAGGAATCCAGTATTATGTACAGATATGGTAGAAGGGGCTAAGTGTGAGGAATTAAAAAAGGTTGTCATAGGTGATGATGGAGAGAAGTTCTTCCAGGTCGAAGTTCAGCTGCCTCCTCAGGAGAAGAAAGAGCAGATAATATTTCTTAGAGAGAATATTGATGTGTTTACATGAAATGCCTATAAAGCTTCCGAGGTGGATCCCAATTTCATTTGTTATCACTTAAACGTCAATCCAGTTGTTACCCCCAAGAAGCAACCATCTCAATGTTCATCTAAAGAACATTTTAATGCTGTCAAGGAGGAGGTAATTAAGCTTAAGCAGGCTAGGGCTATTAAAGAGGTGTTTTACCCTGAGTGACTGGATAATACAGTAGTGGTAAAGAAGAAAAATGGAAAATTGTGAGTATGCGTAGATTTCACGAATTTGAACAAAGCTTGCCCTAAAGACCTCTTCCCCATGCCTCGAATAGATCAATTAGTGGATGCAACGGTTGGCTATCCTCAGATGAGATTACCATTACAAAGTGATGCCTTTTTGGGTTGAATAATGCAGGATCCACCTACCAAAGAATGATGACTAGAATGATCGAGTCACAATTGGGAAAAAGTATTGAGATTTATATAGATGATATGGTAGTGAAGAGTAAGGTGGAGTCTAAGCATGTTGTTGATCTCAGAAATATTTTTGGAATATTGAGGAAATATAAGTTAGCCTTAACGCTTCTAAGTGTTCTTTTGGTGTTGGTTTAGGAAAATTTTTGGGTTACATGGTCACTCACCATGGAATCGAAGTCAATCTTGATTAGATCAAGGAAATTAACAACTTGTAACCTCCTCGAAACCCCAAAGAAGTTCATAAACTAATGGGAATGACTGCTGCCTTTAACCGATTTATCTTTCGGTCAGCAGACAGATGCAGACCTTTCTTCTAGTTATTGAATAAGTGAAAAGAGTTTGAATGGACCGAGGAGTGCGTCCTAGCCTTTCAGCAATTGAAGGAATACCTCTCTTGGCCACCCATCACGTCCAAGCCTGAGGAGGATGAGGTCCTGTTTGCTTACATTGCTGTGGCTCCCATGCAGTTAGCTTGATACTAATACGGGTTGATGATGGGGTTCAAAGGTCAGTCTATTATGTGAGCAAGTCCTTACACAAAGTAGAAATCCGGTATTTACCACTGGAAAATTCCATATTAGCAGTAGTGCATGCAACACATAAACTCTCACATTATTTCTAAGCTCACATGGTGGTGGTGGTGTTGACTCAACTTCCTTTTCAATCCCTACTTCAAAAAGCTGATTACATAGGGAGGATTGCTAAATGGAGTATGATTCTAGGGTCTTTCAATATCAAGTATATGCCTTGCACCTCTGTTAAGGGTCAGGTCCTTGCGGATTTGGTGGCCAAATTCGCTGAATCTCCTTTGGAAGAAGAAAAAGATGAAAAATAGAACATAAATGGAAAATCAGTTGGAATGGTCTCTTTATAAGAACCTTTACCTTGGAGGGTATATGTTGACGGTGCTGCTAATCAAAGAGGATCTGGGATTGGGCTAGTCATAGTGTCTCCTAAAGGGATTGTTATTGAGAAATCCTTGAAATTGGGCTTCTCGGCCACAAACAACAAGGCAGAATATGAAGCTTTGTTGATACGAATAACCATGGTTTAGAAAATGGGAGGAAGGATGGTAGAAGTGTTTTTAGATTCCAGGTTGGTTGTTGGACACGTAGAGGGTGAATTAGAAGCTAGGGATTCAAGAATGTAAAAGTACTTGAGCCAAGTCAGACATTTACAATCAGGGTTTAAGTCTTTTACCTTACAGCAAATCCCTAGAAGCAAGAATATACATGTTGATTCTCTGGCCATATTGGCAACCTCCTCGGCTTAGATTTACCTCAGGTTATCCTGGTTGAAGATTTGTGTAAACCTGTCGAGACAAAGAAAGAAGAGATGTGAGTTCATCATATTAGAATGGGACTTAGTTAGTTGAATCCCATCGATATGTTCCTTAAAGACAACATTTTGCCTAAAGAGAAGAGGGGCAGATTAAGTGCAAAGGAAGGCTCCTCGATTTTGGTTGTCTGAGGACCAAAAATTGTATAAGTGCTTTTTCTCTGGACCGTACTTGCTGTGTATATATCCCGAGGGAGTAGAACCCCTCCTAGAAGAGTTGTACGAAGGGATTTGTGGGAGTTATACAGGTGGCAGATATCTATCTCACAATGCCCTTACTCAAGGGTACTAGTGGCAAGGTATGCAAAAGGAAGCACACAAGTATGTGAAGAATTGTGACCAATGCTAGAGATTTGGCCCAAACATTCATCAGCCTAGGGGTGTCCTTAATCCTCTTTTTAGTCTCTGGCCTTTTGTTTAATGGGGCTTGGATATTGTAGGACATTTCCCTAAATGACTTTTGGTTGGCACCGATTACTTCACCAAATGGGTTGAAACTGAGTCCCTATCAAATATCAAAGATATGGATGCTAAAAGGTTTGTGTGAAAAAATATTGTCACTCGATTTGAGATTCCCCACACCCTCATCTCAAAAAATAGGCTTCAGTTTGATAGCAATGCTTTCGGGAGGTATTGTTGAGAAATGGGCATTAAAAACATATATTCAACTCCAGCTTATATCCAGAGAAATGGGTAGGCCGAGGTTGTGAACAAAGTCATAGTCAATGGGCTCAAAAAGAAGTTGGATGATGCCAAAGGCAAATGGGTGGAAGAGCTACCCTATGTTCTTTGGTATAGAACTATCCATCGTAGGTCCACAGGCTAGACTCCTTTCTCTTTGACTTATGGGTTCAAGATTGTAATCTCTCTAGAAATTGGATTCCCAACAGTGAGAACAAGCTCATTTACTCTGGACAGCAATGATTGGTTATTAGAGAAGAGCTTGGATTTGATCGAAGAGCAAAGAGAAAATACCATGGTCCAGTTGGCGTATTATCAGCAAAAACTTAAACAGGGGTACGACTCAAACGTGAGGCTAAGACCATTAGCTATTGGAGACATGGTATTATGGAAGGTTTTGAGTACTGTAAAAAACCCAGCATGGGGGAAGTTAGACCTTAATTGGAAATGGTTATATTGTATCACCTTGGTAGATGGTGTAAAAGCATATTTCCTAGAAGATCTAGATGAAAAAGTTGTACCTCGCCCCTAGAATATAAATAACTTGCGAAGGTACTACTATTAATAAAATACATTTTTGCCATGTTTTACTTATGATATTATTTATTACATTAATTATTTGTCTAAGTATTAAATAGAATATTGATCATGTCTGACTCCTTGGACCACATACCTTGGGTAAATTAATACTTCACATAATTTATCTAAGTATTAAATAGAATCTTGATCATGTCTGGCTCCTCGGACCACATACCTTGGGTAAATTAATACTTCACATTATTTGTTTAACTATTAAACAGTGGGCAGCTTGGATAGCCTTTCAAAGAAATAAAGAAAAAATAAAAAACACCCAAGTTAGAGAAGCCAAGTATAGGTACGAGTTACAAACAATAATAAGTATATATAACAATAATTAAATAAAATGGGTAGTTAATAGTCTTACTAGAGCGAGGTCTCTCTTCAGACTGAGAAAGACCTCATGCTTTCTCATTGACCTCAGGTCGGCTATGGCCCTGGGCAGCAATAAGGCCTACTCCAATGCGTCGGCCACATAACCAGCCTTCCCTTGCTGGAAATCCCTGATGGAGGCATCAATAGTTAGGGCAACTTTGTCCAACACTAGAGCAGGAGACCAAGCCAGAGAGCTATTTGAGACTCGCCTCTCTTTTCCACTACCGTCTACGTTATTCTGGCCTGTTTAGCTCCTTTTTGGGGCTCGATCTCCTTAGAGGAGTGGCTTTTTCCTCCTTCCATTACCTTCTTACCTCGTTGATCCCTCTTCATTTTAAGATTAGTAGGATCAGGACGTTGAGTTTGGGTGGGTGAAGGGGTGGGAAGTTTGGTCTGGGCAGCTTTCTCTAGCTCTTGGCCCCCTACCTAGGACTCTATTAGGTCCCAAAGACTCGATATAGTCTTGCATTGGATTACCATTGCGTCCGGGATGGTGGGATCTTCTTGTGAGTGACTTACATGTGCTGGGGGAAGAAGGCTAAGGTCGCCAACCAAGCTATCCAAGGAGGAGAGTAGGTTGAAAACTTTGAAATCGTCTTCGAAATCCAAGATGTCAACTATCTCTTCCTCCTCTTCTTTCTTAATGATAGGCTGGGAAGAGGCGGCTTCTTCGAATGTATATTGAGGTGGCAAGGTCACTTCAAGTACACCTTCTAGATTAGGGCCAGCGGTAAGGAAACCTGGAGCAGCAACGATTATCTAATATAAGCATAGATCTTTCGCTTTGATTACGTTCCTCGGCACTTGAAAATTGGACGAAAAAGGGTGGTAGCTGAGGATGAGGTGGGCCACTCTTAATTGACCGTCACTGTGAACGAAGACCTCTACTTTAAGTATCTTGTCTAGGTTTGGCTGATTAACAAGATTTAGGTTGAAAATGGCAGCGTACTTATCTGCAAAGCCATTAAAAAAAATTACCAGAAAAATGGCATGACTTAAGGAAAAGTTCAATTACGATCACAAATAAAACGAAACAAGTGCAAATAACGTCAAAGAGAAAAAGAGTGACTTTAGAGTAATAAACCTATACCTAAGAACCCCACCTAGTATCCCTTCTCTCGTTAAGCAATGGAGGCTATCATGCCACTCTCCTGAGATGATTAGAAAATATTTGTTCATGCCTTTGTTGGAATCAGGGAGGCATAAGATGATCCTAACCTCAGGAACTTTAGTTTTTAGGTAATATCCCTACCCTTTTAAGAGGTGGAGGTTGTAAATCCAGTTGACGTCGTGATGGGTGAGGTTCAGGCCCATCTTCTCATTGAGGGCGTCTACACTACCTAGGATCCTAAACATATTTTGGGCACATTGGGTGGGGGAGAGCCGGTGAGCTATTAAGTAATCCCTAATGACTCTAATAATGAGGATTCTCATCCCTCCCTCTACAAAGGCAATCATAGGGATAACTACTTCTCCCTTCTGTCTCATGGTGTGCCACTTCCATTGTTTACAATACCTAATGGAAACCCCTAGTAGAATTCGGTGTTGGGTCATAAAGTCTTTTATACCCTCTAGGGTATTTACCATGTAAGCGAATCTCTCCATATAAGTAAAAGAATTTAGGGGATTAGGTGGCCGAGGTGAAATTGTACGAGCCGAGGAATAGAAAATGATTTAACTACAAAGAATGATCGAAGGGTCTAGGAAAAAAAAGAAAAAGAAAAAATCATTAGAGACTACTTATGGAAACGAATAAAGGCTCTTCGGAGTAGCTCTTGAGTTCGAGAAGTGCAGTGAAGTATGTGAAGTTTCTGGATAGTATATATGAGAGAGAAAAGCAAGCGGGAGAATTCCTGCCCAAGTTCCAACGAAATCTTTAGCCGTCGAATCTTCATCATGTCGTAGAACGTGGGAGACATGGAGCAGCAGAAATCTAATGCGGGCGTGGTCTGGATGCTAAGCGTCAAGGACGTGCATTGAGCACTGGAAAAGGCTTTTGTGCAGACAGAAGGTGACGTGTGACAAGAAGAGGATAATGATGATAATATCAAAATCCCTTTCTTTTCAAAGGAGTAAAAGAATGAAATTTTGAGGTGCTATTGTGGGGATAAAAGGCCCATAAGTGTATATTGGGCCGTGGGCCTTGTCTGAGGACGTCTATTAGTCAGAGGACCAGAAGATAACAGGGAAGAAGTGCGAATCGAAGTGCCACAGACAAACTATGGATGGGAAGGCTTGGGGAGGTATTCTGAAGAGGAATGCCTCATCGGCTAAGCACGGCAGAGGTCAGAGGGTTTGGTCTGCTATTAAGAGCAACCTTACGTAAGATTCTATTGGTAACGATGGGTATCAGGGGAGCATAGGACAAATGAGAGCTGAGAAATATCAAGGGGAAAGCTGCAATCACCGCATTGGATACTTTGCAGCTAATCCTCTGACCGCATTAATGTGGAAGTGATACCTGAGTAGTAGCCAACAACCAGTAGCCTTACAGCTACTCCTAAAGACTTCAAGAATGTGCTAATGGGATAAGGATAAAAGCCAGCAGCTTGCCTTACACATGGAGGGTGAAGATGAAGAAAAATAGAATATATAATAGAGAAAGAAGTCCTTTATAGAGGGAGGGAGAAGAGAGGAAAAAAAATACTATAGCAACAAGAACTAGACTTATAATCAAATTCAAGATAAATATACATAAGACTCAGTCTCCTCGGATTGTGCCAAGGACAATTCTCTTTGAGCAAAACCATTGCATGCTTGCCTTCTAGGTTTACTACAATTGCTATTTAATTCATTAGGGCTTAGTTTTCTAGTCCACTATCTACAAATTCATTGTATTGAGCTTTTTGGGCTTAGATCCTTTTTCCTTTGAGCTTAGGCACCAAAATGAGTCCTTACAAGTTTAATTATTCAAAAAAAAAAAAGAATTATAACATTTAAGATGTCTTGTATTTTAAGACAAAAATGCAATTTATAGCATTCACATTCAGTTTTGCATTATTTCTTCAGTATTTGTTTGGAACAACTCACTCTCATATATTTATTAATTGCACACTTTTCAAATACATATATTCACCTCACAAATTATTTTCTTATATATCCTAAAACAACATCTTTGTAACAATTTGTTTCCTTCTCATCAAATATAAATTGCTTTTGCTTACATGATTTATCGAAATCTAAGCATTTAATAACGTAGTTATGTTGGATCGTGAGCTAAAAAGCTTGATACTGAACCCGACTTGACTAATGATTCAAGTTTAGCAAAGTTGAACTCGATCTTTTTAGCTTGACCAAAATGATTAATGATTGAGCTCAGTTTGGCTACACTTAAAGTTTGGGCATGCTTTCATTTTTGTCATTTACATTTCAAAATTTTAATTTCAGCCATTTATATTTGATTACGACTTCATATTAATTATGTCATGGCTTAATTTATCACTAGCATGATATTGTCCACTCTACCACTTATAGTTTTAAAACGTGTCACACCAATTGGAGTCCAAAGCCTTCCATACAGGGCATAGAACCTCCTTCTATTAAGGCGACGTGGGACTTAATCAGGCTTTAATTATCCCCAACCTCAGTTCGGTCCCACAGCTTATGCTATCTACCTTTGGCAATAATCTAACCATTAAGTGCTTTTTCATGCTTAGCTATTATTAGCTTTGAAATATTATGAAATACACTAATTTCATTGTTACAAACATACAAACATTGTATGGACGACCATATTATTAATGGAATTATAAATACCAAATTGAAAATAATCCCAACAAACGTAAAGCTTCATTTGAGAGTTCATAAAGGAATGAAATGGAATATAATATAATGATTATAAGGAAATGGAAAGAAACATAATATTTTTAAGCAAGAAAAATGAATGGAATGGAATTGAGTAATTTTGTTTGGATATTATAAAATAAAAGAATAGAAGTGAATAAAAATGAATGAAATGTAAGTAACATTGTTTGGAAGTAACATAGAGAGAAATGAATGGAATCATTTTATAACATTATTACTAATAAACCCCTATTTTTAAAATAAATGATTGAATATATAGGAGTATTTTAGGATTTTTAGTAAACATTTCATTTAATCAGATTTCATTCCCTTCAATCCTCCCAATTTATTGGGAATGAAAATTTGAAATTTTAAGTGAATAGAAATGAATGAGTATTTTCTCCTATCTATTCAATTTCCTCACATTTAAACTCCTAAACAAGAGAATAGACTTTCCATTCTCTACACCAAACTCCTAAACGAGGAAAGGAAAGAATATTATAACTTTTTTACTTTTATTCACTCTTCCCAAACAAGGGCTAAGGCTAAAAACTAAAGTGTATTTTACTCTAATGGTCTGTTTTTTTCAATAGAAAAGTTTCAGTAAAGGTAGTTTTTTGTGTTTTCTAGAATTTGGTAGTATAAAAAAAAAAAAGTCAAAAGAAAACTATTTTTAGTCAACAAAAAAAAGTATGACTTATTTTTAGACATTACTTTCCATTAAAATTTTTTGAAAAATAAATTAAATAAGAGAAGTTAGAAAATTATTTTTCCATTCATTTAAGGCCATTACCAAACATAAGGGAATTATATAATTTTATAAAAAATATTTTTTTAGAAAATGACTCACTTTCTAGTAAAATTTTTTATCCAAAACACAGCATAAAACCGGTTTGTGTGGATTACAGATTAGCTATAACTTTTTTGACTAAAAAAGATGAGACGAAGAGAGTCCTAAAAACTCTTTGGTAATTACCCCAAAGTGCGCGTCCCGATGAGTTGATTTTTATTTGGTGTAGACTGTAGAGAGAGAGAGAGAGAGAGAGAGATCACAAAGCGTGACTCTACAACCCGCTGCCCCTACGGTAATACACTACAATTACCACACTACAATTACCGTACCGAACCAATAGCAGCATCATCATCTCCAATTCCTTGTCTACCCAGACTACCCGTATCCCAAACTACCAAATTACCTAAAATACCCCTACACAAATAAAAGACCAAGACCTTTCTTTCTTTCTTGCTCCCTCTCATCGACCAGCTTCTTCTGGTGTGATCTCTCTTTCTTCTACGCTTCGCACTCCTTCTCTCTCTCTTCCCTCCCTTTTTCCTCACTTTCTCTCTCGGGAAGGAATTCCGCTTTCCTTCGAAAGCCACAGGAGAAACCTCAATTCCCTTCTTCAACCATGACTGTCATGACTCCTGCTCCTATTGATGTATGTCCTTCTATTTCTCTCTCTCTATTTGTGTGTATATATATGTGTGTGTGTATCTGTGTGTGTTTTAATTAATTTTAGTTTAAATTACTCTTACTTCAATGCCCTTAATCGTGCGGTTCAACCTCACTGATCGTCTTAATTGTTTTCAATTCGTACACAGTTCGATGTTTTAATTGAGCTTTTTTTGGTTTTGTTTGGGGTTGGGGTAATCTAGGGCTTTTTCGTTTCAGTTCAGTTCAATTATGCTTATATGTCGCATTGATGCTTGGATTTTGGCCATTTTAGGGGTTTTGGGTTCATTAATTAAGGGTTTAGTTTTTTTGATGGATCTTAATACACTGATTTTTTTTTTTTTTTTTTGGGGTGTGCTCTGTTTACAGCAACAGGAGGATGAGGAGATGCTCGTGCCGCACGCCGATTTAGCTGAGAACAATCACCAGCCAATGGATGGTGTGATTCTAGTCTTTCTTTTGATCTGTATATTTTCGGGTTTAATTTTTCAGTGCTTATTGATCTGATTGAATTCTTTAAATGATAAGATAATGTTGGAAAGTTAGTGAGAAGTAGTTGTTTAGGATTCTAGAATGCATTTTTTGGAGTATCCTTATTGCCTTTGTGAGCAACTGTGAGAGCATTTTTTTGTTTTATGTTTTGTTTTGTTTTTTTTCCCCAATAATCCACGCAAGGGAAGTGATTTTTGGATTTTTTCTTGGACAGTTTGGCCAATGAGCTAGAGCTCATTTGGCACCTTCTCCTTCTCTTATAATTGCCAGGTGGAGGCTGAAATTGTGGGTTCGAAACCCATTGGGTGCATGTGTGTAACTTACCACATAAAATAGCTTACTCTGTCGGGATGAATGTCACTTATTTGCCTTTTTTTGGGCAGCCAAATGGAGTTCTGGTTTTAGTTTACATCGTGGTCACAGTACATTATAGGTTTCGATTACTGCTGGTGTGCTAAGATATAAGCTATTTATCTATTTTACGTGTTTATGGTTCTTTTTTTTTTTCCTAATCGCTAGTTGTAGCACAAACTGAAACTACTAGTACTGTGGAGAACCAGCCAGCGGAGGATCCTCCGTCATCGAGGTTCACGTGGAGGATTGACAACTTTTCTAGGCTGAATTTGAAGAAGCACTATTCGGAAGTATTTGTTGTTGGTGGTTTTAAATGGTATTGTTGGTTTCTTTTCACTGTTGAAATGTGTGTTCTGCATTATGTGTGTATTTCCATCACTCATCTTATTGTTTGCTTTGCTTGGGCAGGCGTGTGCTTATTTTCCCAAAGGGAAACAATGTGGACCACTTGTCTATGTATTTGGATGTTGCCGATTCATCAAGTTTGCCTTATGGGTGGAGTAGATATGCTCAGTTTAGCTTGGCTGTGGTTAATCAAATTCATCATAAGTACTCAGTCAGAAAAGGTACCCCCTTGTTTATATTATTCCTTGGGATTTTTTTCTTTTTTCTTTAAGAGGGAGGGGTGGGGGGGGGGGGGGGGGTGGTGGTGGGGAGGAGGCATAGGTAGCAGTTTTTATCATTTTATGGTTTTTGCAATGAGTTGTAATGAGTCCAAGAGTTCTCCCACGTTTGAAGGGTTGAGTAAGATACAAGAATTAGTTTGTTGGCAGTTGGGGCTAGCCTTGTTAGACTAATGTACCCCTGGCAATGTTGATCATAATTTGGGGAGTAGGGTCTGGTTTTGGCATGATTACTGGTGTGGGGATTAGCCATTGAAAGTAACTTTCCCAATTTTATTTGAGATTTCTATTTCTAGGGATGTGTCTGTGTAGATGTGTTGGTGAATCAAACTGTGGAGGAAGGGTGGAGTTGGGATATACCATTTCATCGTGGTTTTAATGATTGGGAGATGGAGTTGGTGTGGGGGGGGGGTCTTTTTCCACACTTTGGAGCTGCATAAACCTTCAAATGAGGATGGGATAGGATGAGGTGGGGTTAAGGTCGAAGGGGGATTTTGACATATAGTCCTTTATAGTGCTCTAAGGGATCTAGCTCTACTAGTTTTCCTTGGCAAAGTATTTGGGGGTGTGAAGGTTCCATGGCAAGTGCCTGTTTTATGTTTGGACAACGATGTGGGGGAAGATTCTTACAGGTGATTATTTGAGGCGAAGGGGCTTTACAATTGTGGATTGGTGCTGCCTCTGCCGGTGTAGTGGGGAGAGTGTTGACCTCCTCCTGTTGCATTGTGGGGAGGTTTCTCAGTTGTGGAGCTTTGCTTTTAGATCGTTTGATGTGAGTTGGGTTTTACGCAAGAGGGTTAGTGACTTATTGGCATGATGGAGAAACTAGTTGGGAAAACATTCTTCCAATATTTGGAATTTGGTACTACATTGTGTGATGTGGATTATTTGGAGGGAGTGTAATAATCGTATATTTGAAGATTTGGTGCTTACCAGTGATCAACTTCTAGCTTTATTTGCAGGAACCCTGTTTGATTGGTCTCCTGTGTGGGGATTTACTTCTAGGGATTCAATTCCACCGTTTTTAGATTCCTTTCTTCTTGTACATAATTCTTTATTTTATTTTCTGTTGCTTGTACTCATTTTTTCAGGCTACTTCATATTGTTAATGAAGTAGTCTTCCCTAAATATATTATGTCATACTTATCAAAAAAAAGAAAAAAAAAGGGCAAGGAGCTCAAGCAGTGAGAGCTAATTTAAATGTGTAATAAGTAAGGCTACAATTTTCTTTAGTAATCCATAATTGTTTTTGTTTACATTTACTTATTAAAAAAATTGTTTTTGTTTACATTAAAAGAAAATAGCATGTTTGAACTTGCCTAACCTGCCATCAAATGCCTGTTTCTGTTTGTTTATTACAGCAATTGAGCATGTGTCTAGATACTTCTAAGCACGTTTTAGTTGAATTATTAAACATATTTATGTTTCGACTCTTGCCTGTTCTCTGCAACTTGATGATTTAGACCATGTGACTTGAAAACTCTAAACTGATTGTGGGTTTAGACTGACGTTCAAATTTGGTCTGGTCAATAGTGATATCTTGTCCCATAACTGGATGTTGTCTTCGTTGTTTGGGTGTACCCATAATTATTGTTGTGACTCCCATCATATTCGCATTATGCAGACACACAGCATCAGTTCAATGCGCGAGAAAGTGATTGGGGCTTTACGTCCTTTATGCCTCTTGGCGAACTATATGATCCTAGTAGAGGTTATCTTGTCAATGATTCTGTCATAATTGAAGCTGAGGTTCTAGTTCGTAGGGTTGTGGATTATTGGACTTACGACTCAAAAAAGGAGACTGGTTTTGTTGGACTTAAGAACCAAGGAGCAACATGTTACATGAACTCACTTCTCCAAACTCTATTCCATATTCCTTATTTTAGGAAGGTTAGCACTGATGCTTAATTTTTTCTGTAGCACTCAAAAATGTCCCCTTTGTGGTTACTTTAGAAGTTAACATCCTGGGTTTATTTTTCAGGCTGTGTACCATATGCCTACAACTGAAAATGATTTGCCATCAGCTAGCATTCCTTTGGCTCTGCAGAGCTTATTTTACAAGCTCCAGTACAGTGACAACAGTGTTGCAACAAAAGAGCTGACCAAGTCTTTTGGATGGGACACATATGATTCTTTTATGCAGCATGATGTGCAAGAACTTAATAGGGTTCTTTCTGAAAAACTTGAAGACAAAATGAAGGTAAAAATTTGACAGGATCTCTCTTCATGATTTTTTTTTTCAGATGTGAGACTTATTAAAAATCTAGGTTTTTGTTGATATGTCAATAGGGAACTGTTGTAGAGGGAACAATACAGAAGTTGTTTGAAGGGCATCATATGAACTACATTGAATGCATTAATGTGGATTACAAATCAACAAGAAAGGAATCATTTTATGGTAATGTTTTCTTCAAATTTGAATGATGATTTTGTTGCTTCTCCTGTGTTGTATGGCATGAACTTCTTTATATGCGCATGGCAGATCTTCAGCTTGATGTCAAAGGTTGTCGGGATGTTTATGCCTCATTTGACAAATATGTGGAAGTCGAACGTCTTGAGGGTGATAATAAATATCATGCTGAACACTATGGATTGCAGGTTAGTTGCTACTTGCCAGTATGCATCTTTATACTGTCAATATCTTATTTAACCCTCAGTAGAATTCATGCCACGATAGTAAATCTAATTAAAATTGTTGAGTTTGTTGAATGTCTTCAATGGTAATAGTAGGACATTTATATGTCTTTTATAATCTTTTAAAATTGTTGAAAGTGTTCAGTGTTTACTCATGTTTAAAATTCTTCATTTATTTATTTTGTATGTTTGCTAGCTTGGAATTATTTTATTGTGATCCTAAAAGTGCTATGGGAATATATATATATATATATGTATGTATGTGTGTGTGTGTGTGTATATATATTTGGCGTCGTATGAGAAACCAGAAACACTTGCATTGTTTGGAATCTAGTATTTTTCTTGGTTGAAATTCGTTTTACATCTGTGGTGTATCCACAGGTTTGTATTAACCATTACTATCTACTCATTTGCTATAGTATGTAACATTGGCTTCCAAAACCTTAAAACCTTTCCTCTTATGTTACATATATGGAGGGATTTCATATTTCCACGCATATATGGTAGGATTTGATATGTGCACACATACTAGCAACTACATAATTTTTTTTTTTTTGATAAGTAGTAAGGATTTATAGAACGAAAAGAGAGAGACACCCAAGTACACAGGCATGATCCCACCATATACATGGCTTACTCTTTGTGCAGTTGACATACTGCCATATATATAGTTTCATGTTCCATATTTGTGCTGCATGGCCACATGAGTGTACTTGTTGAGATCAATGATTGAGAGTCTATCGACTCTATGTGATTGTGTGCATAGCAACAGATCTGAGACTGCAATAATAAGAGCTACTGTCTACTGGCAGATTTAATTGAATTGCAGGTGCATCTGGCGTTGTTGTTATAAAACCCTAGAGGAATGATTCTAACTATGATAATCCTCGGAAGAGAAATATATGTATTGAAGAGTGGTGTTGCATGTGCAAGAACAGTGGGGAGTTTACAGACCATTTGCTCCTTCACTGCGATTATGTGTATAGTCTATGGTTGTTGGTGTTTTGTTTGTTTGGACTACATTGGATTATGGCTAAGAGGTAGTGGATTTGCTGGCTTGTTGGAAAGGGGGCTCAGGCCTAGTTTTGCTGACTTATGGGGGCAATTTTATTATGCATCATTTGACTATTTGGAGAGACTATTTGGGATTGAGTGTTCTCCTTCAGAGTTAAAACTGTTTTTGTTACGCTCCGTGTATGATTGGATGGTTGCTTTGAGTGGTCACTCATTTTCTACTTTGGAGGAATTTCTAGATTTATGTAACTTTAGATGACATTTGTAGTATCCCTATTACACCTCTTGTGTGCATGGAGAGTATTACACCGCTTGTGTACATAGAGAGTATTCTCTTTTTTAAAATTTTCAATAAAAGTCTTCAATACCCATCTGAAAAGAAATTTGTTAATCATGGTTTTGAATTTTGGCGGGGTCTTGGTTTGCTTATAGAAACTTATAATGGTATCTTGAAATATGGCCACAAATATTAAGAGTTAGATATCAGGTTGGAGCAATTGGTTCTGGAAGCATTCTTCATGTGTTTGGAATTTAGGACCCTTATATTTGATTTGAATTATCTGGAGGGTGTAGCAGACATACGTTTGACGATTTGGATAGTTTAGAGGACCAGCTTTTGGCCTTATTTGTCGGAAATTTGTTTGATTGGTATTGTACATGGGGATTCACATTTAGTGACTCCATTCCCATGTCTATGGTCCCTTTCTTATTGTACTTAATTTTGTTTTCTTTTGGCTACTTTGTGCTTATTGCAGAAAGTATTCTTATTTTTTTTTTTATAATAAAATTATTCTTACTTTATATATATATGTGTGTATGTATGTAGGTATGTATGTATGTATGTATGAAAAAGGGAAAGTACGTGAGGTTATGGTGTTTGATAGGTAAGAGGAAGGGCATGACTTAGGGTTGTAAGGAAGAAGGAAAAGAGAGAAATTTATGGTGTTCAGGGGTTATTCACTGTATGAACAGCAGCACAAAAAAAAAGAAGAGAAGGAAAGAGAGAAGCCTTTATTCTAGTACATTGAGCATAAATAAATATAAAAACTCATTTTTGCGTTGTGGAGTTTTGTATTTCGTTCCTTTGGGTTTCATTGGGTGCTACCGGAAATGATCGTTGACCTATTGTTTGGTTGGCGAATTTGGTTCGGTAAGCATTCTTCGGATATTTGGAATTTGGTCCTGTTATGTTTGTTGTGGACTCTATGCCAGGAACTTAATTGTCATACGTTTGATAGAACTGTTTGTTAGATTGTTAGGGTGTGGAATCCAGAGGGCCACAAAGGTGTGGGGTGTTGGTTCTGACAATCTTTGTTGGAAGCTAGCCAGCAGTCGAGGTTTCAAGGTTTCAAGGTGAGTGGGTATTATCATTCTATTTCCCCTTCTACTAGCATTTCTTTCCCTTGGAAAGTGGTGTGGCAATCGAAGGTTCCTCCTCGGGTAGCTTTTTTCTCTTGGACTGTGGCCTTGGGTAAAATTCTAACTATAGATAACCTTCAGAAGAGGCACTTTGTTGTCCTTGAGTGGTGTTTTACGTGCAAAAGGTGTGGGGAATCTGTAGATCATCTCCTCCTTCACTGTCCTATTGGTTATGAGATGTGGAGTATGATCTTTTGCTTGTTTGGTATTTGTTGGGTGATGCCTCAAAGGGTAGTGGATTTATTGGATTGTTGGACATGCAATTTCAGGCGTCATCGTAATATAGTTATTTGGAGGTTTGTGCCGCACTGTTTGATGTGGTGTATTTGGCTGGAACGGAATTCTAGAAGTTTTGAGGGTCGTGAACAGTCCATTATTGAGTTTAAGTCTTCTTTCTTTTTACTCTTCTCGAATGGTGTCTTGTTTTACCATCTTTTTCTTGTGTTTCCCTTCCTGTGTTGCTTGATCATTGTAATTTGGTTTCTTGATGTTTTTTCCTTTTTGTACATTTTCTATGTACTGGGCTGTATGTTTCTAATAAAATTTTTATGTTACTTATCAAATATATATATATATATATTTTTTTTTGAGTTGTTTGCGTGTTGTTCGATTGGTCTTGAGCATGGGGTTTTACTAATAGTAATTCCATTCCTGAGTTTTCAGTATCGTTATCCTTCTGTACATAATTCAAAGAACATAAAGGATAATGTAGTTAGGATCTTTTAGAAATTTCTAGACTAAACTAAACTACCAAAATATCCTTAATTCGTAGGGGTTGCATAAATTACAGTGTTGCTCCTAAAGACAAAATTGACCATAACTTGTTAAACAAAATCTGTTTTAACTCTAGGACACATATAACTAGACTTTGGAACCACATGACTTTTAATTCAATTGGGCTTCACACATGGGCACCATAAATTAAGTCTTGGATAGGCAAATTTGTGAACCAGTAACAAATTAATTTGCTGTTGTTGAATCATAGGTGATTATATAAATCTATGCAAAAAATCTTAGAGAAAGGACATTTATTGTTTTTGAACTATAGTGGTTGAGATATTGGTTTTATTACCAATGAAAAAAAGATATTGGTTTTATCAGTCCAAATCTCAAAACGTGTTGGAAATATCATATATATAAATGTATAAATATAATTTATCATGAAAAATCTCGGTCTCGCTAGGTTATTTTGAAATGACCTATGTTTTTGGTTTTTAAACCTGGATAGGAATTTTGGAGTGAAATAGGAATTTTGGGGTGAAATGAAATTATCATGCTCGAGAGCGGGGTGGGGGTAACATCTTCCCTTGGTAGTACATCTGGCGGGCCAAGGTTTCTTATTAGCTAATGGGTTGGCAACTTTCGTGAGGATCCTTTATTGTTGTTGCTATTATAAAGAACACAAATTCATGAATGACTAAGATTGTAACCATTAATAATATAAAAAAAACGTAATAATAATGGTACATTTATGTTTATTTTTTTGATAAGTAATGAGCTTCATTGAAAAAAGAAATAATACAAAGAGAAGGCACTCAGACAGAGTGCTAGTGGTGGGACAGTGGACCATCTTCTAATTCATTTCTTCATGTCTAGGGAGCTTTGATCATCGTTGTTTGGGATTGGGTGGGTTATGCAATGACAGTTGAGAAGATATTGCCATCTTGAAAAGGGCTCTTTAGGAGCATTAGAATAATGTGAGATTGTGGATTTAACTAGCACCTCCTCTCTTTATAAATTTTTGGGTGGAGTGAGATATCTTGGGTTCAAGACTCATTGGGTGCATGTTCAACTTACCAATAATAAAAAAAGGCTAATGTGATTGTTTTATGTATGTCGTGTATTTGGAGGTTAAGAAATGCTTGGACATTCAACAGTGGGTTGTTTTTATGTTGGCATCATTGGCTTGGGAATCATACTTCAGTTACTTGGAATTTGATTCCAGGTTGTTTGCTGTGGATTGTGTGAATGGAATGAAATCGTCGTTCTTTAGAGGACATTGAGAAGACATTTGTTGAGTTAAAATATCAATGTTAGCGTAGGTTTTTTGATTGGTCTCGGTGCTCGGGATTTATGGATTGTTCCTCTCTTTTAGAGTTTGTGTCTTCTCTTAGAATAGCCTCTTGATTTCCTTTTCTTTGTTGCCTGTTTGTGTTTTCCTGTGTTCATCATCATGAACACCTTGTCTTTTTCCTTTTTTTTTTTTTTTTTTTTCCCATCAATAATATTACTCTTTTATGTATAAAAAAGAAGAAGAAATTGAAGCTTCTACTTATGGGGTTGCTTTATGAGTGAAATCAGTGAATGGTGGTCTGAAATTTTCTCTTTCTCCTTTTTTAGACTTTTTAGATTTTCTAATTTTTTTATTTAACTTTGTTCTGCCATTTCTTACTCTTGGTGGTTTTGTTCTATACTGCCTGTGTACTCAGATTTTGCTCCTCTTTGTGCTTCTGTAATGTATCCGACTACTGAGTCAAAAAGAAGAAAAAAAAGAACTGGTGGCTAGATGTGCAGCATAGTTGATTATTTTGTGGTTTCAATGTATTATTCCATCTGCAGAGTGTAAAAATTTTCGCTATGGATTTAACTTCTTTTTTCTAATTATTTGCTCCAGCTGTTTAGAAGGTGTTAAAATGTAATCACATAAGAAATTTCTATTTTATGGGTTGATTTCTTAGATGCTGTTATTCATGATATTGTATGATTCTTTCAGGATGCTAAGAAGGGGGTGTTGTTCATTGACTTCCCCCCGGTACTTCAACTTCAGTTAAAACGATTTGAATATGATTTTATGCGGGACACGATGGTGAAGGTCAGTAGTCAAATAATGTTTTTTCTTTGTGTCCATTCGCATATTATACATTAAAAATCATATATTATACATTTTAGCTCTAAACTGTGCTGTTTTATGTTATAATTATTCAGTTTGACAGAAATGATTAGAATTCTTTTCCTTTTTTGTGTAGATAAATGATCGTTATGAGTTCCCATTGGAACTTGACCTTGATCGGGAGAATGGCAAATATTTATCACCTGATGCTGATAGAACTGTTCGTAATCTTTACACACTTCACAGGTAATAATGTTAATTTGTTTTGCCATTTGCTATTTATCACTGGCTATTTGGTCTACGTATATAGCCAAGCTTTGTGGTGATATTTATTACACATGGTATTTAGAGTCGCAATGTTATTTGTAGACAAGACATGTGGATCTTCGTATTGTGTTAGATTAAAACATACTTTCCATACTTCATGGGGGAAGTGTTGCATCTTTAGATGCTCTGCTCTCATTTACGTGGTGGAATACTTTTCAGATGCGTAATAATTTCAGTGTACCTAGCCAAAGTACTATAAAATTACTGTGATCCATGAACAATCATGATATAGTCAGGCAGCAGTCTATGCGGATTATACATACATACATTCATGCATGCATATATATATATATATATATATATAACTTATCAAAGAATGGGGGATTTTTTTTTTTTTTTTCTTATCTGGTTGGGT
The DNA here is from genome assembly GCA_032878915.1 of Castanopsis chinensis. Lineage (NCBI taxonomy): Eukaryota > Viridiplantae > Streptophyta > Magnoliopsida > Fagales > Fagaceae > Castanopsis > Castanopsis chinensis. The sequence continues at coordinate 15,158,173 of JAVQMG010000125.1, read as the reverse complement.
CTGCAGAACTTTGCTTGTGGGTGTGTGTGTGTATATATATATATATAACTTATCAAAGAATGGGGGTTTTTATTTTATTTTATTTTTCTTATCTGGTTGGGTATGCAGAACTTTGCTTGTGTTGCTTGTTCCCATAATTGGATTTTTTTTATTTATAATTCATATTAATGTGATGTTTTTATGTGCTCTACTATATTTGTACACTTGTATGCTTAGGTAGATTGGTTTGAGAGTGCTACTTATTTTCTACATTTTGTTCCCTTTTTAAAGTTTGAAACATATGGGAACTCTCATTGTTATTGTAGGACAGAGTGAAGGGGAAAATTGTAAGAATGGATATACTGTTTAATCCACCATAAATTTTGATAAATTACCCATTGTTCTTAAGAGCCTTGTAGTCCAACTAGCACCTCCTGGTGTTTGTTTTCAATGGAGATGTCTAGAGTTCGAATCCCCCAACCCAATTGTAACTATTGAATTTGGAAAAAAAAAAAAAATGGAGCCGAACACGTGGAATTTTTAACTGTTAAAGTTGGAGGTAGAGTGGAGATAAGGTTCAAACTCATAATCACTTGCTTTGATATCATGGTAAAGTACTAATTGTTTCCAAAGCTTAAACTGATAGGAAATGGTAATTTAATTACTTAACAAATATTATATCAAATCTTATTCATTGACCCCATTTCTAAACTTGTTTGTGCTTTTCTTACTTGTTCCATTAATTGTATTTGCCATTCATGGTACCATTAGTATTTATGTATTTTGCTTTGTTTGCAGTGTTTTGGTACACAGTGGCGGGGTGCACGGAGGACATTATTATGCATTTATCAGGCCGACTCTTTCTGATCAGTGGTATGCATTTTTTTTAATAGATTTGTGGTGTCCATTTGTCACACATGCCACACCACTTTTTTGTGCTGTAAGCCTCAATGAAAACATGATGCATGATTTGCTCCATAAACACAAATTTCATCACCAAGTTGTCAGTTGGGAGCAGCAAAGTATGAAGTTGTAAATATATAAAGACACAACAGACGCATGATCATTCATAAATTGATAGATACATGCGCATATTTAGCCCATAATACATTCTGTAGACATTTACTAAAAAAATAAGTCACATCCTGGTCATGGTGTTGTATGTCTCAATAATTTAGTTTTTCAATCAATCCCTGAACCTTTTCCATTCCATCCTGTCTGCGGGCTTCAGTTGGGAGTACTGTTTTGTATTTGTGGCTGCTTCCTTAACATGATTGTGGAGTAGTACTTTTTTGTTGTTGGGGGAAAAAAAAGCCTTGAGAAGTGGTCTGCCTCCTTGGCTGCACACTAGTCTCCAATGCATCTGTTTGCCTGAGTTCTTGCTACTATGTGGTCTGTAGAATCAATCTATTGAAGCTGAGAGATAAACTGTGGTATATTTTTGAGGTAAAGCCATGTTGTCTAATGTGTTTGGCAATGCCTATTGTTTTATTCCATTCCTTGGTTTTTGGTTCTAATCAATGCCATACCAAGTGGTCTTTTGGTAAGTTCTAGGGGTTTATGTCAGGGAGATCCTCTTTATCTGCTCCTCAGTGTTAAAGTAAATGGAAGCTCTTGGCAGATTGAAAGCTAAGGCATTGGAATTGAGGTATCTTTCGGGATTTTCTGTAAACAATTTGAATTGTGAGTTGTTGGGGATTTCCCACATACTTTTTGCAGATGATACAATTATTTCTTTGGGGCAGAATCTGATCACCTGCAGTATTCGAGGTGTCTTTTGTTATGTTTTGAAGCCATTTCAGGTTAGCCAAATCTGAATTGGGACAGTTGGGGAAGTGAGGGATGTGGAGGAGTTGGAACTTTTCTTGGCTCTAAGGTGTCATCCCTCCAAGTAACATATTTGGGACTACCCCTACATGCATAATTCTAGTCAATAAATATTTGGAGTGGAGAGCAATGAGTCAGCTCAACTGGCACTTCCTTCTCTCATACTTGCTAGAGGGTGAGTTCGTGAGTTGAAGACCCATTGAGTGTGTGTGTTACATACCAGTGTTGGAAAGGATTAAAAGAAATTGGCTAGTTGAGAAATTTTTTTCGTCAAAGGAAGGACAACTAACTCTTACAAATAGCACTTTGTCTAGTGTTCCTGTGTACTATGTTACCTTTTTCATTGCCAGCTAGTTTGGCAAATAGATTGGAAAAGATCCAACCTTTTTTTTTAATAATGGAAGAGGAGCAAAAGTCCTATTCTGTGAATTGGAATGTAATCGGTAATCTTATTTCCTCAATGGTGGGGTAAGAAAGAAGAGGTTTTTCAATTAAGCACTTCTTGTGACTTGGATGTGGAGATGTTTGGAGGAAAGGGATAGTCTTTGAAGGAAGATAGTTGACTACAATAATGGAGAGTCTTTATGCTGGTGCTACTTTGCATCTAGCAGTTTTTTGAATATACATCTTTCTTACCTATCAAAAAAAAAAAAAAAAAAATGGAGTCTTGGGGCAGTGGTGATATGATAATTTCTAGAAATAGAGTCAGTTTGTGGAAGCATATATGAATAGGGTAAGTTTTTGAGATTTTTTCAGTTCATAGTAGGGGATGGGTCTAGAACTTTGGCATGATAATTGGTGCGGGCAGGTTGCTTAAGGATGCTTATCCTGAATTTTACAGCATTGCAAGGGATAGGGATGCATTGGTGGCGAATTACTTCGAACGGATGAATGCTGGTATTCATTAGAATCTGATTTTAATATGTTCTTTACATGATTGTGAATTAGAGTCCTTGACTTCATTTTTGGAGGTTCTATATGCTGTTCACATTAATGTCCTGGAAGAGGATAGAATCATTTGGCTTCCTTCAACAAGAAGGGTTTTCCAAGTTAAATCATATTACAAAGTTTTTAAGAAGGCAGTCAATCCTTCACTTGGTGAAGCATGGGGAAAGTTAATGTGCCATCCATTTAGATTATATTTTTTTTTTGCTTGACCACTCTGGGCAAAGTCAGTGTTGTATATGTTCGATGGATGGGCAATTGGTTGAGCTTTGAAATATGATATTCCATTTGGTTGATATTAGATGGTGATGCAACAGTTGATGGTTGATTTCTTAGAGTGTTGGAAATCATGAAGGAATTACGACTCAGTAGGCCATTCCCCTATGTTTGATGCGGTGTATTTGGAGAGAAAGGAAAGAGTGAACATTTGAAGGAAAGGAGACACTAGATATTTTGAAGAATTCCTTCTTAAGGACTCTCCACAAATGGACCAAGGTCATGAATCTGGCTTCCCTAATAAATTTTTTGGATTTTTAGATATGCTGAAGTTTTGTGCTTAACTTTCTTATACTTATTTTGGGTTCTCCTTTGTTTGCAGCCCGTGTACTAGTGTTATTCCATATACAGTTTTGATTTTGTAATTCTTTAGGAGACTACCATTTTAGATTTCTCTTATCACTAAATTTTGTTAGTACTTATAAAAATGGTCTTTTCTCCTTCTTTTGTTGATTTTGATGACAATGTTTGATTGTAATTCTTGTGTATACCTTTGACTCAACAGTTCCACTTATTTTTTTCAACAATATAATTCAACTTAAACCAATTTGTGAAACTTCTTTTCTAGATGGGAATCAAGAAAATTTGAATTTGTTCTTTACAAAAAAAGCCACATGGTTCGCCTCTCCTGCAATAGGAAGTTTTATGATTCATTCTGGTTGTATGCCCTTTTTTCTCTTCCCTTCCTTTTCTTTTTCTCCCCTGTATATTTGGGTGGTTGCAATATACTTTTGAATCTTTTTGAGAATGAGATTTTAAAAAAAATTTTTTTTTGGTTTTTTTCTCCTCTTCATGTATTGTTATACATCAATAGGAAATAATCTGTTTACAATTTTATTTATTTATTTATCTGAGTCCTGTTTTATCAGTTGAGATTACAAGCATTGAGAGTGCTCATTATTTTTAAAATTCTATTTAGTGCTTGGCGCCACTTTCATGATCACTTCTATTCTATAGTTTCTTTACTGTGTTACATGAATCTCAGTGAATTTATGATATAAGCTTGATGGTGAAAGGGTCTAGCATTAGTTTTGGGTCTCACTGTTCCAGTTTGAGGGTATGAGTACTGTGAGTTTATAATTTTATAGAGTTTTGATTGAACTTCATGCATCACATATAATCTTGGAGGGGGAGTGCTTGATATTGCTGGTGCTTGGTTGTGGTCAATTGTTTATTCATTCTATGGTTTATCATTAAGATATACTCATTTTCAGGTACAAATTTGATGATGAAAGGGTAACAAAAGAAGATGTGAAGAGAGCATTGGAGGAGCAGTATGGTGGTGAAGAAGAGGTATTGTTTTTGTCAGCACAATGTGTAATACTTGATTTTATAATAGTTACTCTGTTTATGATTTACCTGCCAAATTTTGACAGTTACCACAGACAAATCCTGGATTCAATAACACTCCTTTTAAATTTACCAAATATTCAAATGCATACATGCTGGTGTATATACGTGACAGTGACAAGGACAAGATAATCTGTAATGTGGATGAGAAGGACATTGCAGAACATCTTCGGGTAAGTTTCTGTTGTTGCAGTTCATTACATTTGACAGTGAATTAAGCCTAGTTGTGAATGGTCTTTGGGCCAAAAATGGCATCTCTTTCCCTTGCACAAGGGGTGGGGTGAGCTCTTGGGGTTCCGTCATGTAAGGTTTCATGAGTTATATTTGCCTATAAAAGGAAAATGAGCTGCGCCAACTCATGGTGGGATGCTTAAGCTTGTCTTGCAACGCTGACTGAATTAAGATGGGATCTTTATTCTCATGAAGGATCTCAGACAAGCTTCTGACAGATTCTATATAAAGAAACTTAATGACTGTAGTCTGATGAGACCAATGATTTAGTGGTATTCTGCTTGAGCTTGTCATGTGAAATCAATGAAATCTGAAGTTAGATGGCGATCTGCTTCTTTTTCCTGTGAAAAATTTGAATTGATCCTCTTAATGGGCTAAGTTTTAAGTGAAACTTGGTTACCGTTAGAGTCCTATAAATCTTTCAAGTGTTCTTGTCCCAAACTGCTTTGTTTCGAAGTCAGGCCTCATTATTTTTATTGGCTTGTTCCAGGAGAGGTTGAAGAAAGAACAAGAAGAAAAAGAGCATAAAAAGAAAGAAAAAGCAGAGGCACACCTTTATACTATTATAAAGGTTGGCGCTTTTAATTTCTGACTTGTTTTTAAGAAGAGTGCAAGCATTATTTTTTCCACATGGATAGTGGAGCATTATCAGCTTATGACTTACTTATAAGGTTTGTGTAGGTTGCACGAGATGAAGATCTGGTAGAACAGATTGGTAGGGATATATATTTTGATCTCGTGGATCATGACAAAGTCCGGAGCTTTCGTATTCAAAAGCAGATGCCGTTTAACCTTTTCAAGGTACAATGTGGAATCTGCTTGGTTTTTTTAATGAGCTTTTTCCCTGCTTTTTGTGGCGGGTATCATGTTTTTCCCGTTTATATGAATTTCTTTAGTGGCTTCTCAGTTTGTTCTGAGTAGTATTGATTTTCTTTTTCCCTAACAAGTGAATCTGGTCGGTAATGATTTTTTTTTCCTCCATTTTTGTTGGTAACATTTTGAATTTCATGTGCTTAATATATACTGTAAACTGAGGTTGTCTTTTGGAGTTATTGGTGGAATGAGGGACCTTGTTTTTATTCATTTTCTTTGGGGCGAAAGGAGGGAGAGGGGGATGGGGATGGGGATTGATTACAAACGTGACACATTTCTGCAAGTCTCATTTGGTCACACTTATTCTTTTCTTTCATTCTGTCCAACTTGGGAGGAAGTAGATGGTGTGCAGCCAGGGAAACAGGATCCCTTCATCTCCATTCCTCATCATTTTTCAAATTAAAGCAATGAAAGAATATCTTCTTTTCCTCCTTCCCTCTGTCCCACTTCAATTCAACCAACAGCTAAACTGCCATTACCTAAGAAATAAATAGATGAAATCCAGGATAATTTTCTTGTGAGGATATATATATTTAATCAATCTGTTCATATATTGGGCAGATTGAATATTTTCAAGTTCTTTACCCTTGAAAGCTGAAGAACATAAACTTGCACAGGTGTGCATGTTTTGCGTGCGTGTGTTTGCGTGTTCAAAAAGCCAGGTAGTTTGGTGCTCTTTTGTGGATTGTATATTACCTGGACTTGTCTCCAAGTCTCCTGTACTTGAACTCTGTTTTTATGGTTTACTCCCTTATTTTGCTTACATACTCTCTGCTTACTGTTTCCCAGCAACCCTTATAGTCTCTCCTAAGCATAATTAAGCGCACACAGTGTGCTTTCTGCATACCAGTAAGCATTAAAAAGTGCACGTTTCGATATTTTAGTAAAAATATGTAATTCAATTACAAATAATGGTTGGACCTAAACCCAGTTATAATTACTGTTGATTTTTTAGACCAACTCTATTCTTGTGATCTAGTGCACTACACGAGTATGTTTTTCTTGATATATTTAAATTTGCAGGATAAATTTTGGAAAAAAAAACCTATTTGATAAGTAAGTTTCTTCTACCAAAACTTAAAAAAGAAAGAAAAAAAAAAAAAAGATTTCGAAGAATAAGATACTAAAGTTCAAGGGACCACATCATCGTTTTATGGGCAATTTTTTTGTATTTTTAGCTTTCTTGGACGCCTATTTTTTTTGGGACAAAACAAGCCAAAAACGACATGATACTCAAAACAAAATGTATATGAGAACAAAAGGAAAATGTCATTTGTACAAAAATGACCCGCCATTTAAACTGTTCTGATTTTGTCTACTATCTATTTTATCTAAAAACAAATCAATGATTTATTTTTTGCTATTAAGTATTGTACTGTAATTATTATTTGACAATATATTCTTATGGTACTATGGTCACTGTGGATTCAAAATAAAGATCTTGCAGGGTAGTATGCCTTTCTAGTAGATCTGAAGAACAAATCTGACTTGACATCTATTTAAAAAGTATACAACTTACTTAAATCAAGCATGATTGCCCTTCCAATATGTTTGGATGCGGTAAAAGATGACGGAAATGAAGATAGAGAAGAAAAAAAGGAGGGAAGAGTGTTTTTCCTTTGTTTGGTTGGGTGTAGAGGGAGGGGAGGGAAGGAAGATGGAGGGCTTCTCTCTCCCTCTGTCCCCACTATTTATTTTTTAGAATATTTTTAATTTCTGACTTTTGGATTGTAACATCTTGGAGAGAAGGGAAAAAATCCAGGAGCTTGTGTATACCCCTGTGGACTTGCTTATTATCCTATTTCTAATAAAATCATTCTCCTATTTTTAATAAAATCTGTATCACTCATAGAAGGTTATATTTCTTTTTTTGTGCCCTGTTTTGGTTATAGAGTGCGTTCCTGGATGAAAAGTTTGGATATGGTTGTAATTTTTAGCATTTTTGCTTAAAGTGGCCGCCCTCAAGAATGGAATCTGCATTATATTTACCCTTCATTTGATGGGCCAGTCATTCAAAAAATAATTTTATTTTACCCTTAATTTTCAAGTGGTACTATGTATGAGTATGTTAGTGATTCAAAGTGGCAAGCATCGAGAGAGTGATCTTTATAATGTTGATGAGCTTTAAGGTTATCAGGAGAGAGTCATCCCTACTCATGTGGAGAGTGGTTGTAAAATAACACACTTGAATAGAGAGAATAAATTGGTGTGATTGCCAAATGAAAATCTTGTGACTGTTATTGTTAGTGCCTGCTGATTGTTTTTTTTTTTTTGGTAGCTTTCTAATGATGATGTATTTGTTCTATATATAATGACTATGTATTTTCATTTCCAGTTTTTTTGCAATTCTTTTGCAGTTTTTTGTTGACTTACAAATTTGGTGCATGCAGGAGGAGGTTGCTAAAGATTTTGGAATACCAGTTCAATTTCAGCGTTTTTGGTTGTGGGCAAAGCGTCAAAACCATACATATCGCCCGAACCGGCCATTAACCCCTATGGAGGAAACTCAAACTGTAAATATCTTTTGCTTTCTGATGTTTCTCTATGTGCTCAGATTTGTTTGGCTTTTTTGTGCAACAGGCTGTGATATGACATTTCTCTTTATTTAATTGACCATATTTTGTTATCTTAGATCTAGCATTTGATTTATTTGTATTCTTATGATCCTTTGTGTTCATTATCATTAGCACAAGGTTTTGTTATAATATTGCATTCTTACTGATTAAAAAAAGAAAAGAAAAGAGGATTATATCTTGTTCTACACACTCGTCTTGTCTTCACACATTTTTTTGTCTGATGCTTTTACATTTTCTTGACAATGAAAAAGAACCTGCATCTTTTAGTTTTAGCTATACCTTTGTCTTCATGTTGTTTTCTGTGCAAAACTTATGGATTAAGTTGTTTGTTTAAGTTGGCTGATGTGAAGATATCAATTGCTAAATCTTGTATTTCTTTACTGTACCATAGGTTGGACACTTGCGGGAGGTGTCAAATAAGGTTCACAATGCAGAACTTAAGTTGTTCTTGGAAGTAGAGCATGGCCTGGTAATGTTGTCTTCCAGTGTAGGCTTCATAGTTGTTCCAATGTAACATTCTTTACAAGAGTGTTCACTCATTGTCTGCATCATTTTGTTTAGGATTTACGCCCTATTTCTCCACCTGACAAGACAAAGGATGATATTTTGCTTTTCTTCAAGCTATATGATCCTGAGAAAGAAGAACTCCGGTAAATAATAGTTTCTTTAATTCTGCATTTTTTACAGCGTGTTTGCCTCAACTTGGCTTAGGTTTTTTCCCCCATGATTTCAGTTATGTTGGGAGGCTTTTTGTGAAGAGTACTGGTAAGCCATTAGAAATCTTAACAAAATTAAATGAAATGGCTGGCTATACTCCTGACGAAGAGATTGAACTTTATGAGGTATGTTTTCCATATTTTTTTAAAAATTAGTAATTGGGTGATTTCATTTGTTTGTTCTGAATCTGCACTCTATTCTAGTATGTGAGAAGAATAAAACCAGAGGTTTAGTACCTATCTAAAAAAACTTGAGGTTACCATGTTAGGGGTTTGGGCATGCTGATCAGGTCAGACTTAGTAACCTAGAAATTGGATGAGTGCGATTAAGAGCAGTTGGGCATCCAATTGACAGATATGAAATCTTGAAGTTTAAATTGTTGATGCTCTCATAGAAAAGAAAAAGAATCTATTGTCTTCTATTCTCTCTTTTCTCTTTTTCTTTTTTGATACGTAAGACAATTTTATCCGCAAAAAACTACTTCATACAAGAATAATGAAGCAGCAAAAAAACAGATGTTCAGAAAAAGAAAAAACAACACAAAGGGAATTATGTACAAGAAGAAAGAGAATCTAAAAATTGGAATGGAATTTCTAGAAGTGAATTCCCAAGCATGAGACCAAGCAAACAAAGTCCCTACAAACAATGCTAATAGCTGGTCCACTGTTAGCTCCAAATCCTCAAAAGTCCGACTATTACGCTCCCTCCACACAATCCACATAATACAATGTGGTACCAAATTCCAAATCTGTGACGAATGCTTCCCCAACCAATTCCTCCACCCATACATCAAGTCAATCACCCTCTCAGGCAGCACCCAAGACACCCCAAAAGATCTAAAGGCCAAACTCTGTAGCTGGGATGCCCTCTTACAATGAATCAAAAGATGATCAACTTCCTCCCCACTACACCGACACGTACAACACAAATCCACTAAAGTAAAACCTTTACCCGTCAAGTTATCACCAGTAAGAATCTTCCCCCATGCAGCTGTCCAAACAAAAAATGAAGCTCGATGTGGAGTCTTCACGCCCCAAATGCTTTTCCAAGGAAAAGAGGTGAAGAAAATCCTCTCAAATTGCTATAGAAAGAACGGATATTAAAGTCTCCATTCATCTTCAACTTACATTGAACATGATCCACATTCTCATTAAGAGGAATGTGAGAATGAAAGCCGCCACCTACTCCATCTCCCAATCATTAAAACTTTGTTGGAACCTCACATCCCAACACTGCCCTCTCCCTACACTCTGCTCACCAACAAATTCTCCACAGATGCCTTCCTATTTCTAGCAATCTCATATAACATTGGGAACACCACTTTTAGAGGTTCTTCTCCACACCAATGATCATGCCAAAAGGCCCAAGACTGAACTTTATTCCCCCAACCCACCTCAAACCGAATATTCTCACTAAAATTTCGCACCCCTTCCTAATACTTCTCCATAGACCACAACCATGCGAACCCCTTCCCAACTTTGAACTCCAACCACCCCACTCCTTCCCAAATTCCCATGCTACTGCCTTTCTCCATAACCTTGTCTCCTCCACCCCCAAACCTTCACAACCATTTCCCAATAAAGCTTTGTTTAATGAAGTGAGTTTCCTGATCCCTAACCCACCACAAGCAATTGGAGAACACACCTTATCCCACCCCACAAGATGAAACTGCTTACTCTCCATACCATCCCACAGGAAATCTTTCTGCAACTTTTCGATTTTATTTGCCATACTAGTGGGGATAGTAGACAAGGATAAGTAATAAGTGGGCAAGCTCGAAAGTGTACTTCGAAGAAGAGTTAATCGACCCCCCTTAGAAAGATACAACTTCTTCCAGCTGGCCAAACGACGTTAAAACTTCTCCAAAATGGGATTCCAAATAGATGTCGACTTGGAAGAAACACCCAAAGGCTTACCAAGATAAGACATAGGCAGTCCCCCTACCTTGCAGCCCAAAATAGCAGCCAAATATCTACATTATCAACCTCCTCTACGTTATCTACATTAGGTAAATGACTAATTGTTAATGTGTGCTTGTGCCTATTATGCACATGCTTACATTTAGTCAATATGCATCATAGACAAAGCTGTACTGTCAGGTATTCAAGTCTGCTTTCATTTGATTGACAATCAAACTGCCTTGTCATCAGTTCTGTGTTGGTTGTGTCAAGATTTGATTTTAGTTGGGACCTTGATTTATCTTGTGTTTTATATTCTGTGGATGTTATCTTACTCATTCTTTGATTTTCAGGAAATTAAGTTTGATCCTCATGTCATGTGTGAAGCTGTTGACAAGAAGTGCACGTTTCGAGCCAGCCAGGTATATGCCATAAATTATATATATATATGGTCAATTTAATAGTGTTTTTTGTTTGTATTTTGACTGATTTGTGGTGTTTGTATGCAGCTTGAAGATGGAGACATCATTTGCTTTCAAAAATCTTCTCCAGTTGAAGGTGGTGAGCAGTTACGCTATCCAGATGTTCCCTCATTTATGGATTATGTTCACAATCGCCAAGTATGCTCCCCTCCAACTTTTTATAAATGTTATGTTTGATAATTGTTAAAATGGGTAGTAGTTTAATGCAGGAGCAGTCTATTCTATATTATCACCTTTTTGTTTGTGTCATCGAAGTCTTGATAATTATAGAAACAAAAAGAATCTGGATAGCTTTATAAAAAAAATTATAGTACTGAGAAAAAAAGGAAGGGGGGGGGGGGGGGGGTTATAATTGTTTCATTTGTTAGGAAATACGTGATGAATTGCATGCCTTGGACATTTGCCCAAGGTTTGAAGCCAGTCCTTTCACTCTTTGTGGAGTGACTGACATTGACTTGGTGCATGTTCTTTGAGCCTCACCTCTTTGTGGAAGCCTCAGATGCTCAAGTCGTTTTCTATAAACACTGTAGCATCCACTGCTGTCTAATCTCGTAGTCTTACATGTTTGACTGCAGGACTCAGCATTTTAGACTATCTTATATTGATAATTCGTGTCTGGAGGTTTATGATTGAGGCACTGCTGATATTCAATGCTTCCTATCAAGAATGAAAATTTACAAGAACATTATTTTTTCAATTTACTTATTATAGTTAATATAATTTTTAATTATACCTCTCCTTGCTTCACTCTTATCAACATGGTAAAGCAGCACCTGACATAGCTAATCATGCATGGTTTGATATATTTTAGGTTGTTCATTTTCGAGCTCTGGATAAACCCAAGGAGGATGATTTCTGTCTAGAGCTGTAAGTGAGTTAAATGGTTTAAGTAGAACTCTTTTTATTTATATTATCTTACTGTGAGTTTTTTTTTTGCACTAACTAGTTTATTTCTGAGCTAATTGATTGCAATGTTATCTTCTACATTTGTTCAACATAAATTTGAAGGTCAAAACTTCATACTTATGACGATGTTGTAGAAAGAGTAGCGCAGCAACTTGGTTTGGATGATCCATCCAAAATCAGGCTTACCCCTCATAACTGTTACTCTCAACAACCCAAACCTCACCCTATCAAGTACCGGGGGGTAGAGCATTTGTCTGATATGCTAGTTCACTACAATCAGGTAATAGTCGCATGGCCCTAAGTAGTGCATACTGCTACAATGTAAAAGAGCTAACCTTCTTTTTGCATCTTGTGACAGACTTCGGATACATTGTACTATGAAGTATTGGACATCCCTCTACCAGAATTACAAGGTTTGAAAACTCTGAAAGTAGCATTTCATCATGCTACCAAAGAAGAAGTGAGTATACTGATCAAATTCTTACAAACTGAAAATTTATAGTTTATTCACGCTAAAACATTTGGTCCACTTCTGTCTAGGTTGTGGTTCATACTATAAGACTGCCAAAACAGAGCACAGTTGGAGATGTAATTAATGATCTTAAAACAAAGGTAAATTTGGACCTGTTCATCATTTTTACTAATGCTTGCAATTTTTTTTCCTTCTTTTTTTTTTTTTTTGTCGATGATAAGTTGATAGTTGAGGGAGGGGGATTTGAACCCTGGGCTTCTCAATTGGAAACACTAGGAAGTGCCACTTGAGCTACAAGGCTCTTGGTGAACACTTGCATTAGTTATTGTTGGCTCCTCGGTGGCTTTCTGCATGAAGTTTTCATTGTTCTTTTTTTTGGTACTTAGTTTGATGCATTCTGAAACAGGTGGAGTTGTCTCATCCTAATGCAGAACTTCGGCTGCTTGAAGTTTTCTATCACAAGATCTACAAGGTGTGAGCCTTGTGTTTGCTTGCTGTTCTGCTCTTACTATTATTCTTATGAACTATGAATTTTCATATAAAGAGAGAATTTTATGGATATATAGCATGAATATTTACTTGGGATGTTTTTGGAACTGCGTTTTCACCCAAAGTATAATGGTTCTGTCAGATCTAATAAGCTTTGTCCATTAAGTGAGCTGGTTGGGAAAAAGTATTTATTTAAGTTGAGGCTTCCATTGATAACTATTTCCTGTAGCTGTTGTCGCTTTTATGAGCTATCAGAGAACTTGTACATGTAACCACATTTGTTGGTTCTCATCGATTTATTAGCCCTTTGATCCTGTCATCGCATATATTCAGGTTTTTCCTCCTAGCGAAAAGATTGAGAACATAAATGATCAATACTGGACATTACGGGCAGAAGAGGTTGCTCTCTCTCTCTCTCTCTCTCTCTCTCTCCATTAAATATACTTGCATCAGATGGTTGAAATGACACAACAAGAGAGTAATGATTGGGATGTAATATTATTTCTACATTCTGACTTGTTGACTGTTTGTTTATATGTGTGTTCATAATGATGGATTCCCCTTGTTTTCGAATGTTTTAGATCCCAGAAGAAGAGAAAAATCTTGGTCCTCATGATCGCCTAATACATGTGTACCATTTCACAAAAGATACAGCTCAGAACCAGATGGTAAAGGGTCCTGCAAATAATTTATTTGGAGTTATAATTCCATGTTTTAATATTTTTTTAATGTATTTTATGATCAAAACTATTTGATGAGAATGTTTCATTTTTTCTGTTCTATACAGCAAATTCAGAACTTTGGGGAACCGTTTTTCTTGGTCATACATGAAGGTGAGACTCTGGCTGAAATTAAAGAGCGAATACAGAAGAAATTACAGATTCCAGATGAGGAATTTGCCAAGGTATATCTTCCTACATTTATGCCATGTTTTACTCATATTTGTGCATTTGCTCTCAGTAACTTAGGTATGTTAATAATCAGTCATGTATCAAAATTGTACTTGTTTTTTCTACTAAATATGTTGCATCAAATAAAATTTTTGTAATCATTTAATCAATCCTAACATCCCTCTGTTTTCATTTGGCCAGTGGAAGTTTGCATTTCTTTCTCTAGGTCGTCCAGAGTACCTTCAGGACTCTGACATTGTGTCCAATCGTTTTCAGGTCTGTTTATAGAAATATCTTACTGTTTTCTATCAGATAGTTTTCACATTTGTTTAATTGTTTTCTTGTTGACATGCCCATAGAGAAGAGATGTTTATGGTGCTTGGGAGCAGTATCTTGGATTGGAGCACTCTGACAATGCTCCTAAAAGAGCTTATACAGCTAGTCAGGTAAACTGTGCTCTTCCCAAGAAAATATAGTAAATATAAGTTTTAGATTTTAATGACGTGTCTAGACTGACAAATTGGGAGATATGCTGAATGCGTGTCTCCAAGATATGTTTCGATTTTTGTGCGCTATTTACATGATGCGTTGTTTTCTGAATCTGCTAGTTGAGTATTTAAGTAAACACTGTATATGCTGGAATCTATTGATTCTAATTTGTCATTGTCATTATGTTTTTGCAGAACCGTCACACATTTGAGAAGCCTGTAAAAATTTACAACTAGGGAATAGTAGGAGAAAGTTCCTTCTTGCATTTGGATGACAACCCTCTACACATTCAGGCTGTAAAAATGGAAAAGCAGTGAAGGCAGCTTTGTTTAGGCATCAAGTGAAGTTAGCATCAAGGGTGGTGTCTGTGGGGTTTTGTTGTTGATTTTAATGTAATTCTTTTTCCTAGTTTGATGGGGAGGACTTTTCCCAGAGTCATTATGTATCTTCTACTGTCAACCACAGCCCCTTTGAGCTTCTAGTACTTCCGATTTTTGGTGGAGGATCTTCTTTGGGTGACAGGTCAGTGGCCTTCATCATGAATTCTATGTAACTGAACGGTACATATACAAGATTTTTGAACTAGTGAATGTATACAGGGTATAGTTGGGTGACACTCAGTTGTTCTTTCTTGCTTCATGATTTTGTTCGTTCGGTTTAGATGTGGGTAGCAAATTTGGGGGTCTATGATGGTTAACCAGTCGCAGTTTCTGAGTTTAGGTCTGAGCTGGTGCTCTTTGAATTGTTATCAGAAGGGATCCATAATATTTAAAGAAGCAAATATGAAATTTTTTTCTTCTTTTTCTCTCTTGGAAGTAAAGAGTTATGCGAGTGCTTTTCCTGCACTCTTTTTAATAGATAAAATAAAATATTATTTTTTACACTCCTGGCTTCCCATTCGTTTTGCATTTTAAATCAGCCAGGTTATGCGATTATTATATATGGTATAATCAACGTTCTGTGATGGTTCCAGTGCTTCATGCGTTTGGCAACCCAGCCGAGATGGGGGATTGAATGTTGAATAGAGATTCTTCGTGGCCGGCAAACAAAAGCATATTTGCACTTAGGTCGAAAAGCAATTTATTTTTTAGTTGAGACGTTTACCTAGGGGCATGTCCACCCCTAGGGTCCATTTGGTCAGAGGAGTAGAAAAGTAGAAAGGTGGAAAATATTTAATTTTTTCTTTTGTGTGTTCGGTTGGAGGGGTAGAGAAGTGGGAGGGTGAAAAATTCTTTTATTTGGTTGAAGAGAAAAATAGAAGAATGGAAAATGTAATTTATATAAATTGACTATTATATTCTTGTTACATAATATGTAAGAAATAGATTTATTTGTACTTATTACATAATATAAAATTTATCACATCATATATATAAATTTTTAATATTTTATTATTATTATAATAATGTAAAAATTAGATTAGGTCACGTTGAGAAAAAAAAAAAAAAAAAAAAAGAGCGTTCAGTGGAAGTTGGAAAAAAAAAAAGAGAGAAGAGAACGTTTTGGTAACGTTGAAAAAAAAAAAAACGTTGAAGATCAAGTCACGTTGAGAAAAAAAGAAAAAGAGAATGTTTTCAGGTCACGATGAAAAAAAAAAAAGAAAAAAAAAGGAGAACGTTGAAAAAAAAAATAGCTAGGAAGATGGTATTTTTGTAAAAGTGTTACCATAACACTATTCTCTCTAGATTTTCCTTCTGATTTGAAAGGAAAAAAAATGTGGGTCCGGAGAGAAAACTTTCTCCTTCGTTTTATTTCTTTTCTATTTTTCTTTCTTAAACGATCAGTGGAAAACAGTAGTTTCCACCCTATATTCCTTCCTTTATTTTTCATCCTCTCTATTTTTCATCCAAATGGACGAACCCCTAAAGTCACTAATGCTGGGGCGTAATCGAATCAATTTGGACTAATTTGGGCTCGTAGGTTGTAATTCAAATTTTAGCTTACTAATATTTAAAGAAAAATATTATATTTACAATATTTTTACAATTATAAGTGGTAAGCTGTTATTAGTGGACAAAAAAATAATTTTATTGGTAAGTTTAAATTAGTACTAATAATAATTTAGTACTTATGATTTGTTAAGAAAATGTTATGGATATAATACTTTTCAAATTTAAAATTTAAAATCTTGAGGCTAGGTAATTCTCAAATTTCAAATTTAAAATCTTGCGAATAGGTAATTCTCAAGCTTTGTAGTTAAAAAAAAAAAAAAAAAAAAAGTCTTGATTTTATCTTTTAGTGGATTGGACTTATGCTCCAATTTTGTAAATTGGAAAGTCAAGTGTTTTAAGCAGAGATGATATACATAGAAAAAAATTTAAATAGTCTTAAATATCTAAGAATTACCCATATATATATATATATATATATATATATTAAAAGTAACGTTACACCGATTAATAGTCTCATATAAAATTTATATTTGGAAAATCTGATTGCTGAATGAGAGAGAGATTCATGTCATTCTTGAGAAAACCCGAGGACAAAATCGTAGAGGTGGAAGTGTTTGTTATTATACAGTATACGCCGAATGCGAAGCCAACAAAAGAAAGAAAAATAGAAAGTGAAGGGAAGGCAGAGCTAAGCGCCACATAATAATAATCTCTTCGTATTATCTAATATCCATGGCGACACAGTCTTTACACTCTCTCCATCCACTCTCTTCTTCCTCTTCCTCTTCCTCTTCATCTTCAAAGACTACCGCTAAAGCCACAGCCACTCATTATTGTTATTATCATTATTCTCTTCCAACAAAACCACAAAGCCCAGCACCAGCTGAAGTGTCTCGCAGCTGTTGTATTTGTAGATTGCCCAAACCCAAACTCAAAGGCATTGTACCAACAACAAGCCTCTTCAACCTCCCGGTTTTGCTCTTCACCGGCTTTGCTTCTGATAGCCTCTTGGAGTTGGAATTGGATACCCAAACTTTGCTTGTCACTCTCAGTGTCTTAGCTGCCATTTCTCTCTCACTTTTTCTTGGTCTCAAGGTGTGTGTATATATATCAACCTCTCTTTATATGTATGTGGCTTTGTTTTATAATATAAGTGTTGGTTTTTAGTACTTTGTTTTCATATTCTTTTGCAGGGAGATCCTGTGCCGTGTGAGCGGTGCGCTGGCAATGGTAACAACTATGCTTTCTGAAGACTTTTCGCTTTTTTTTTTTTTTTTCATTTTTCAAACAAAGTCATGAATGATGTCCTTTTTGACATATTAATTATTTCATCTGGGTGTTTTCTAATGGGCTTTTCTCAATTTTGTTTTATGAATCATATATTGCATGTGTTGCATTGGCATCTTTATTATGAAAGTTCTTAATACGTGCAGCAGGAAAACTAAACAATAGTGTCTTCTTTAGAAAAGAAGTGCACTTTGTTGAATGCCATCATATTGGTGTCACTGCACGATGGAAATATGTACTTTTTAGATAATCAGCTTGAATTTTCCAAGATTTATTTAGGGGGTTTGCTAAAAGGTAAGAGTTCATCCATTGTGGCATAGGTTGTATGTTTAATTGAGATTGATTAGGAAAGAAGACTCTATGTTTGGGAAATCACTTGGGATAATGGTAATATGGTGTCCATGTGATATGGGATGATTTCACAAGCAAAACTATTGATTTTGTTGTATATGTACCTTTATTTTTTTGTTGATAATTTGATAGTTGGGGAAGGGGTGGATTAGAACTTAGGATGTCTATTTTGAAAACATTAGAAAGTGCCAATTGAGCTACAAGACTCCACGACTTGTATATGTACTTAAATGGTTGTAGCATTGCTTGGAAATAAAGAGTACTTGTCTACCAGATGGATAAAAAAAAATATAAAATAATAAAAAACCATACTCTGAGATAACTTAGGTCCGGTTTGCAGCAATAAAATCCTCTGGATTATCTCTGGAAATACATATTAATTTATACATTTGTTCGATTTTCTAAAACTCAATTCATATTAGGCTTCCTTAGAAAGAAATTAAACTAAGTTTGTTGGTGCATTAAGTAGTGGGCCTCATAGATTGCTGTTGGTTCTTTAGGTCCGATCTACATCGTTACTTAAAATTTTGTTTGTGTTCTGTTCTTTTCTTCTCTTCCTTTTCACCTTGAGGTTGGAGGGTGGAGGTGTAAAGGGATGTTGAATGTCATCAATATTTCTGCTACATCTGAGTCTCTTTTGCTTCCTTTCTGACTAGCACTATGTTAGATAACTAATCCAATACTTTTGTCAATGGCTGCTTCACGGTTGGACAATTGATGTACAGCCAGAATTTTGAAAGGTCTGAGCATAATGAAATGTAGTGATGGTTTATCAGTGATTTTGAGAGTGTAGAGTGGACTGCTATGCTTCACTTTATTGCTCATTGCTTAAGTGTGCTTGTGTATTTCAAATGGCTCAAAACCCCAATTTGTGGTCATCTACTTCAATGGATATATGGTTGCATGTAACTTACAGAAGCAAAATACTTCCAACATACTAAAATCTATTGGTGTTACGTGTAAATGGTGTTTTTTTTTATAAAAAAATTGGTCTTATGTGCTATAATTTTATTAATGCTTAGTACTTTGGAAAATGTGCTAACCCTGTTTTTCATGATTCTTCCCTCAGTATCTGTTTTCTGCTTGTAGTGACATGATTTTTTTAAAGTATAACATCCCCCTGGTATCTCTTTTCTACTGTGACCAGTTATTTTTGTATTTGGTGTTCAAGTAAAATAGCATGTTTATAGAAGTGCTCTTTGATGGGCAGGTGGCACAAAATGTGTGTTCTGTAACAACGGTAAGATGAAGAAAGAGACAGGTTTGGTTGATTGTAAGGTGTGCAAAGGCGCAGGTATTACTCTTTCTGACGCTCAGATACTTCTGAAAAGTTTAAACGATGGGGCTTTTGGAAAATTGATATTAATCATTCTCTCAATTTGATTTCCATATTATTTTGAAATTTTGAATGAGCTATTTGATGAAATCTTTGTTTTTAGCTTTGGGATTATGATCATTTTTGGACACAAAACCATTCAAGCATATTGATGAATGGTCTTTCTACATATTATTATGTGACCTTCATTTTCAAATGACCGTCAATTCTTGCATTCTGATGCAATGTGAAACACCTTGGAATGACCTATTCTCATATGAAATTGGAACAGAAAATCATGCAGATAGAAGTTGATCGTGCTATTCTATTAGTTTCAAGCAACAAATGAAATGGTCCTTGGGTCTTGAGCTTAAAATTTATGCCCTTAAAATATATCAGATTGTAGAATTGTTGAATTTTTTTATTTAGTTCAATTTCTATTTACTTTTACCTCAACCTTAATCAGTCGTCTTTCTGTAGGATTAATCTTCTGCAAGAAATGTGGAGGTTCTGGATATTCTACACGGCTGTGAGCTTTGTCTGAGATTTTTTTTTCCTCTTCTCAATCCCTATGTTTTCAATCTGTAAGATTTTGCCCCTAGCTTCTTCTTCTTCTTCTTCCTTTTTTCCCCCCCTGGTCCAGTACCTTGCTAATTTTCTTTTTCTTTTCCTAAATATATCCTCACCCCCGTCTTTTCTCTTGTCTACTCTCCTCGTCCTTAACTTACTGGAATTGGTGACAAATTCAAGGAATGAAAGATTGTAAATTCTTTTGTAATACTTTTTTTCATTGTAGATGATTTTTACGTTCTGTGAACCATTTTTTTGGTATCTAGTGATAATTATCTTACAAGTGGAAGGTATGTTTTAAAAACAATATTTTATGACATTTCAGTGACAGATTTAGAAAATTATTGATTTAGAAACAATATTCTTACCTCCATAAAACCTTTTCTTATAGTCCATAAGCATGAGGACATGCCTAGTTTAGAGTGCATTTTAACTCACTAGTAAACAGAAGGGGTCCAAACGAGACTTCCAGTGCATTGGATCCTGTCAAATTGTGACATATATTCAAAAATAGACACATGACCCAAACTGCTCCCTAAAAAAATAAACCAATATCAATATCAATATCAAGAGCACTACAGGAAATTGCCTAGGAATTCTAGTTCAATCGATAACTTCTTTCCTTACAAGTTGCAAATGTTGATGTGAAGAGTGAGGTCATAGGTTTAAAACTCTTTGGGTATATGTGTAACTTAACAATTAAAAGAAAAAAGAGCAATATGAGAAATTAAATCTAAAGACTAATGTGGCGTATAGTACAAGATAATCCACATTATTTATGGCATCTAGATTCTTAGGAATGTGATTCCTTGCAATCTGAATACCTAGGAATGTAGTTATTCACTTATTCCTATGTTGGGTTTCATTGGAAATCTCTTAAGATTCTTAGAAATGTGAAATGCTAATATTTAGTTTATTACTAGAAATTTTAAATGAGTTATTTATTTTTCCCTTCTATCCTTAGATTTGAATATGAACTACCAAGTCCTTTAAAAAAATCTTCCTCTAAATAAATAATGAAAAGCAAAATATAAACTATTAATAATTTGTTGAGCAACACACACACAACAGCAAAAGTGAATACCTGACAATAATAAAGGGTCCCCTTCAATTTTTTTTTTTTTTTCCACATGTGAAACCTAAATACAACTTAAATAATATATTGACAGAGTTGTTTATCCTGTTTATGTTATTTTGGTGGGAAAATATAAAAACAAGGGAAAATATATTAATGATTTGTTTTATATTTTATCTTAATTGAAATTGAAATTCAAATAAGGCACGTCAACTAAAGGTCTATTAAGTGAAATAATTAAATGAAAATTAATCAAATATATTAATGAGATTAAATTTGATAAAGATGTGTAAAACTCATGTTTTACTTCTCCAATTCCAACATGTTACATCATTTTATCACATATTTAAGAATAAGTACAATCACACCCAATTAATTCTAATAAGTAATAACCACCTATATGTTCAACCAAATTGAGATTTTATTGAGATGTTATTAGGTGTGGTAAAATGTATTAAATTTTAAGTAAAACGATGATGTGACAATCTCTACATGGGATTTACGTCCTGTATTTACCAAATTTGGACTCTATATTAATTATTGCTTTCCAACTTCTATGTATATACTCCTAAAGATAGACATCATCTTTGTAATTATCGTTGATCCCAAAATGTAGGGGACTAAATTGAATGTGGCCGCAAAATTGTATTTTTGTCAAAAAAATAATAATGCTATTTGTGACAAACATCATTCACATTCATTCCATGAAGCTAATTGCGTCAATTTATTTATTTATATCTTGATTTAAATACATCATGAGATCACTAAGTTACAAGACTCTTGATAATTAGTTTAATATAGATCACATATGTCTTCATCCAAATAAAAAACGTCGATTCGTGATGATATCATGATAGTGCATTATCAATGGGACCAAAATGTGTTTTGGATAGAAACATTTGTCAAACACAAACCTCAGCCATAGAAAAGAACAAAAACAAGAAGCCATAGCCACAGTTAAACCCAGACTGCAATTGTTAACTCTTTCCTTCTATCTTTCTCAATAAAAACCTTCTTCAGCTCCCTTCCCTGTGTACTCACAAAAATTAAGCATGTCTAACACTAATTGCACCACCACTCCTCGTGTAATAGACGATTGCAGAGGAGTCCTTCAAGTTTACAGTGATGGCTCAATTGCGCGCTCTCCAAAACCAAGTTTTAACGTCCCCGTCCAAGATGACGGCTCCGTTTTATGGAAAGACGTTGTTTTTGACGCCGTTAACAACCTTCAGCTCAGGCTCTACAAGCCGAAGCCGAATCCGTCGGCGGCTAACTCCAATTCCAAGCTCCCAGTGTTTTACTACATCCACGGTGGCGGCTTCTGCATCGGCTCACGCGCCTGGCCCAACTGTCAGAACTACTGCTTTCGGCTCGCGTCTCAGCTGCAAGCCGTTGTGGTGGCTCCTGACTATCGGCTAGCTCCCGAGAACCGGCTCCCGGCTGCTATTGAGGATGGCTTCTTGGCTCTTAAGTGGCTCCAAGACCAAGCCGTGTCTGATGAGGAGGGGAAGGACACTTGGCTTGCTGACGTGGCTGATTTTAGGCGAGTGTTTATTTCGGGTGACTCGGCTGGGGGTAATATGGCTCATCATTTGGCGGTTCGGGTCGGATCCGGGTCGCCTGAATTGGCTCCGGTTCGTGTGAGGGGTTATGTTCTGTTGGCACCCTTTTTTGGTGGGACGGTTAGGACCAAGTCTGAGGCTGATGGACCCAAGGATGCCTTTCTCAATTTGGAGCTCATTGACAGGTTTGCATTTGTTTTTTATTTATTAATTATAGGCTTATATCAATTGAGTAATGTTAGAGGATTTTTTTAGTTTTAATTTTACAATTATTCACATAGTAAGCAATATCACCTTAACATTAACACTATTAGTGATACTATAGACTAATCATAGCAGGCTATTTCAATTGTTATGAAAAATAACATTTGTTTCGGGGCATTCTGGGATGTGTCGGCAAATACCAATTGAAACCAAAGATTCGGCCGGTATGAATTTTGGGGTTATTGTTTTTACCTTCAAAGATGTGCTGTGATCTTTTATTTGTTTTTTTATATGCTCTCTCAATTTTAATTTTTTTTCAAGAGTCCAAATGCGGTATTTGGACTCTTTTGACAAATTTTCCAATGGATCCTGGTAGTTCTTGTGGGAGTTCTTTTTATGATGAATTTGATCATTTTTTCGTACATGATGATGATGAGAAGGAGTAATATTCCGTTATAAACTTTATTGGCTTATTATGGGCTTATGTAATGAATAGTGACTTGTTATAAATCTTCTTATTGTGTGATGTTATATTGATGTTTAGGACTCAAGACTAAATGATTTGTATTATTTGATATTTACTTCTTTAAATAGATAATTTTATGTTATATATTTTAAGAACCCGAAACATCTTAAAACGATACGTCAAAATAAGTCGGTATTGATTCCACTCATAATTCATGATATTAAACCTTATATTCATACAAATTTTTTTTTTTTATATTGATCAGAGATAATAAAAATTCTCCACTTTTCTTGACTCGCCCTAATCCATGCTGGATAGGTTTTGCTCGTTATCCTGATTTTTGAATGTCCATCACTCCATTTATATGCTTTATTTAATATATATTTAAATTATTTATATATTATCATATCAAAACATATGTTTTATATCTTTTAATAGTCTCACAACTTGAAATAACCTTGATAGGAATGACAAAATATTTTCATCTTTTTAGCATCTTATATTGCTTTCTGTTTCACTTGAGTTTTTCTACTCCAAAGAAGGGATGGGATGGGATCGAAATGTCTTGATTTGATCCCACCCTGTCGGCTGAAATAACCAAAATTCATTTGATATATGATTAGTGTTTAGTCAAGACCCTATTTGGTCATTATCTTTTGGTATATGTTATTTTAATGGGCTCTAATTGTCCTAAATATTTCTTTAATCTAATGCTCTCTCAATCACAACAATATTATCGTCAGACTTTACACATGTTTCAAGGTACCGTTTGTCACGTAGTTAACAAACTTGTGATGTAGCATGCAATACCGCTACGTAATTGTTTTGTTTCATTACGTGGCTAATGGATTCAGACAAATACGAAAATTAAAACAAAGTGCAAAGCCTAAAGATAAATTACATACTATTATGAAATAAATTATAAAAAAAAAAAGCACTTGCAATTATTCTAAAATTATAGTACTTTTAAAAGATGTTCCAAAAAAATCGGCAAGCTCGAGTATCACTAATATAACTTATAATTGGCTAGGTTTTGGAGGCTATCTATACCAATTGGAGACACTACTGATCACCCAAATGTAAACCCATTTGGGCCATTAAGCCCCAATCTTGAAACAGTGGATCTTGATCCCATTCTAGTGGTAGCTGGAGGAAGTGACTTGCTGAAAGACAGAGATGAAGATTATGCAAGGAGGCTCAAAAGTTGGGGAAAGAAGATTGAGTACGTTGAGTTTGAAGGAAAGCAACATGGTTTTTTCACTATAGATCCTAATTGTGAAGCAGCAAATGAGTTGATGCAAATCATTAAACGTTTCATTGCTGAAAATTCCAACTAAGACTGCATTCATGGGCATGTTACATGAAAGCTCCACTGTAAGGGTGTTGGCCGGGTTGCCTTTTCAATTTTCTTTGTAAGAAGTTCTTTTCTTCGTTACTCATCTTGTATGTTTTTTGGATTGAAAAATATACATATGGATTTTACTTGGTTTTGTACTAACCTTGGTTTAGGGGTTTAGTAGTCAAGCACCTCAGATCCACTTTGTCTTTAGCACTTGGGTTGGCACTAGGGTGGCAGGCGATGCATGAATAAGGTTTATCTCACTAGGTGGAAAAGATGAACCGATTAAAACTATTATAAAGTATTATAAACTTATTAAAACATTCATCTCACAGTAATCATCGACACTATTATAAACTAATTAAAGACCAATCAACAATTGAAGAGAGAAGCAACTCATAGTGATTGTGGTGTCAAACATGATTGGGGTTGAAGAATATGTTTTATCTAATTTCATACATAATAAAAGCTAAAATGCAAAACTAACCTTCTAATTTTTTTCAAATTTTATTTCAGTTTTCAAAATTTGTTTTCGTTCATTTTAGTCCTCTAAGTTTCAGATTTATTCAATTAAAGTCTTTCCGTTAACTTTTGTTAAAATTTTATGAAAAAAAATTCTAGAAAATATTTTTCAATCATTAATTGAATTTTTTTAATTTAAAAAATTTGAAGAAAAATTTTAAAAATTTGAAAAATTAACCAAAACATGTAACAAAAGTTGATAAAAAAGCCTTAATTGAATAAACTTGAAAGTTAGAGGACTGAAATGAATAAAAGCAAAATTAGAGGATTGAAATGAAATCTGAAAAAACTTAGAGGGTTAGTTTTGTATTTTACCCTATAATAAATTGTGGCTAAGAAATTATGCGGATTAATAAAGGTTAGGAAAGCAGTTGAGGGGATAGCTGGGGAAGATTTGAGGATTTATGTGATTTGAGAGAAAGTTGGTTCTAAATGGATTTGAAAGAAGGGGTGATAGATCTGAGCATGAATGAATCTGAAGAATTTAAGAGAAGTTGAGTCATTGATAGATAGGGGAGCCATAAATCGGAAGAATCTTAGGAGTTATGATGCCAAACACCACCAGCTATTGACCACCAGAGAGACCACCACCACCACACACCCCAGCTTTGTTTGCTTGAGACTAACATAAAAAGAAGGAAAAAAAAATGTGGAAGCAAACCCATTTCAAACCCATCACCGGTCTTGTTAAGCCCACAATTTTCAACTTATTTACAACATTGCTTTTCATCATTATTACTAAAAAACTAAAAACTAACGTGGATGAGTTCTCAAAATATATGTTTTAAATCCCATAAAAAATGTTTTAAATACTCTAAATTAAGAATTATCATCAATTTTTGTTGGATATATTTCAACAATTTACTTTTGTGATTAACCAAAAGACCCACCTCGCAAGTGACCCACCTATAACGACAGGTATAACGACCCACCTCGCCGTGACAAACCTCGCCCCGAAATAGGTATGTATATACCCACCTCGCAACGACCCACCTACCGCGACCCAAAACGCCGCCATACCCACGACCCACACCGTCATCTGACCCATGCCAGAGCCCACGCCAGGAATATACCCACGTCAGAACCCATCCT
The DNA here is from genome assembly GCA_032878915.1 of Castanopsis chinensis. NCBI lineage: Eukaryota > Viridiplantae > Streptophyta > Magnoliopsida > Fagales > Fagaceae > Castanopsis > Castanopsis chinensis. The sequence goes on along the minus strand of JAVQMG010000125.1, from coordinate 15,132,098 downwards.
TCACCAGAGAGAGAGCGATTAGACAGAAACAGAGGCATGAACCGGAGAAGTGTTCAGTCTCTCCATGAGAGAAATTTTTAAAAAATTATTTTTGATTTTACCATTTTCGTCCGTATGCATAAACGGTACTGTTCAAACAATGTGGGATAATGTATTTTGGAAAGATTTAGAATCATCATAAACCAGCAAATTTTTGATGTTTGGTGTGGTAAAAACAAAAATCCATTTGCCACATTTACCACATCTAGTGTGGATGCTCTTAGAGGGTTAGTTTTGTATTTTACCCTATAATAAATTGTGGCTAAGAAATTATGCGGATTAATAAAGGTTAGGAAAGCAGTTGAGGGGGTAGCTGGGGAAGATTTGAGGATTTATGTGATTTGAGAGAAAGTTGGTTCTAAATGGATTTGAAAGAAGGGGTGATAGATCTGAGCATGAATGAATCACTGACCCATCAATTTCAAACCCAAAGTTCCCAGTCATTAAACATCACATAGGGGAGTCACAATAAACCTGAAAAATCCCAAGGAGTTATGAGGTAGAGTCCAAATAAAAGAGCTATAAAAGACTCACCGAGAGAGAGAGAGAGAGAGAGAGAGAGAGAGCAGACCCAGAGAGAGACCCAGAAGAAACCGTTCCAACCAACATCACATGTTTGCATAATTGCATGAAAACAAATCATAAAAAAGAAGGAAAAAAAAAAAACCCATACCCACGATGGCAGCTCCACCAGACTGACCTTGCAACCACCGTGAACTCATCGTGAAGCCAGAATCGCCAGTTTCATTATGTTTGATCTTGTTTTAACAGCGGGTATGGCGTGAATTTTCAACTTATTTACAACATTGTTTTTCATCATTATTACTAAAAAACTAAAAATAACGTGGATGAGTTCTCAAAATATATGTTTTAAATCCCATAAAAAATGTTTTAAATATTCTAAATTAAGAATTATCATCAATTTTTGTTAGATATATTTCAATAATTTACTTTTGTGATTAACCAAAAGAAAACATGGAAATTTGCTTTGATATAAGCAATAACATAAATAGATGTGATAGACAAAAATAATAAATAAATATGGTATATATATCTGGACGTATTTGTATATAAGAAGAAATTTCTACAATTTATAATTAAAAACTCACAGACCAAATGCATGAATGATGAATGATTTAGATTAAGTCTTGTATTTGACACAATTTCCTTAAAACATATTTCACCCCTCACATGATATATGGTACTTTGAGACTCATGGATGTCTGCTTCCTAAGGAAAAATGATCTACAACACGAAGAAGAAGCACACAAGGTTCGTGCTCTGCGAACTACTCTGTCTCTTTCTCTCTCGTTGACTCAAATGAATGCACAAAAAAATTTTCTCTAAAAGAGTTTTCTGAAAAATTTGTTTTTTATGAATGAAGGGCTATGAAAATATGCATTACTGAACAAATACACTGTTTGAGAAATAGCTGCTATATACAGACTTACTGACTCAAAAACATAAAATAATAAAATATTATTATTAATTGGATAAGTTGGCCTAGTCCACACATGCCTAAGGCCCAACTCAATAATCAATATCCAACTCAAAACTCATATTCTCTATCATTTCCTATGTGGGACTCAAAGATTCTCACCCTTTCAATATTATGTTTAAGTAGACACATTAATTGGATAAGTTCGCCTAGTCCACACATGCCTAAGGCCCCACTCAATATCCAACGCACAACTCACATTCTCTATCATTTCCTATGTGGGGACTCAAGGATTCTCACCCCTTCAATATTAGGTTTAAGTGAATATATTAGAATTCAATTTCTTATTCACTGCATAATATTTATCTAAGAATTTTAACATTGAAATTTTTTGGTTGAAATCTGCTATCAAACAGGCCCTACTCTCATAATTTCTACATTTGTTTTTTCAATAAAAAACGAAGTACAACAATCACCTGATGAACAAAAGTCTCACATCCCCAGTTTAAAATAAAGAAAGCCAAAAACACCTTTTCATCAGTATTGTCAACTTGCAAGATCTCCTTATTATAATGTGACACATATGATATGAGTTCAACGCTTTGCTTTTCTCTTCTCTTCCTTGATGTTAAGGAGGTATAAAGCTATGATTTCATTGCGGACGTCTTACGGTTACACCTTATAAGTGGTCAATTGGATCATTTGATCTATCAAAAGTCACAATAGGCAGTTATTTATGTCCACCAAGAAAAGGGAGTCTTATCTTACAGACCAAGTCATCCATTGTGGTCCCCTTGATTTTAGCCAATTGATCATTGTGGTCAAAGTGGGCTTAAAATGAGGGGTATAATTGCCCATAAGCAGAGGTGGGCTTGTAATCATTGGCTCTCGTGGACTGAGATCTTGTGGGTCTTGCAACGGATGCAATTAGTATAAATGGTTGAGATTTAAAGTTATTTTAAATCTTGTGAGTGGGTTGGGGTGAATTGCACGGTGTAATTGCAAAATGCAATTGCACCTAGATCTCAGTCCTTGTCCTCATAAAAAGGTAATAGTCTTTGAATATTTCAACTGATGATAAAATAGTGGTTAGACAAGGTTGACCGACCAAATTAACAAAAGGAAGAGCAAAGATTAATTAGAGTGACACTAGCATGAGATCAACCTAGTTGCTTTGATGTAAGCTAGTGGATTATTTTCGAGTACTTAATTTTTGTGAGCGTAAAGTATATTTTTCAGATCTTATTTCAAATTTAGTTTCCTTGATTTGAACCACTTAATCATCATTGGGACTACTATAATGAGAGGTATAATTGCATCCATTTTGGTTGAGGTTTTGGGCATGTAAGCATCCACATTAGTATGTGGAATTTTTTTTTTTTTTTTTTCCATTTTGCACATCTAAAATCTACTTTTTTTTTTGTTTTATATACCTATTTGTTACAAAACACCCATATCAGTTTCTTTATTATACACATTTATTCAAATAAAATATTCATTTCTTTATACGATGAACAATGTAAAATATTCAAATAAAATATTATACGTATTTCTTTAGACGGTGAGGTGAGTTAGAGGTAGAGAGAGGAGAGAGAGAAAAAGAATAAAAATGTCATTTATACGGTGAACAGTAACCGTGCATATATGCAATTTTACTGTTCATTTACACGGCCGTGGTGTATATATATACATTTTTAAAAAGATTGATGTAGGTGTTTTTTGGGTTAGAATGTGTAAAATTGGTATTTTTTTTTATTTTAGAAGATTATAGATGCGCTGATGTGGTTGCTCTTTAAAATATTGTGCTTGAGCTTGAGCTTGAGCTCATTCCTTGTGCTTATAGGTGTTTAATTATCATTTTTTTTTTTTAAACTTGTTGGGCTTTGGTTTCTCGTTATGTGTATGTGTTGTTCTTTGGGTATTAACTAAAAAGGGTGGAAGAGTGTGCAAGTTGAGCTTTCCTTTAGGTCTATTTTTTGAGGTCTAACTTAGTGTCCATTTAGGAATAACTTATTTAACTTTTTGCAATTTTTTTTTTTTACTGAAAGTTTGCTAAAGTGTACTTGTACTTTTAAAGAAGTGGGAAAATAAGAAAAAAAAAAAGAAAAAGTAAGAAAAAAAAGAGGTTTTAAAAAGCTATACATTAAAAGCTAAGCTTCTTATCTCTAACCAAACAGACACCTAGCGTGCATTTGCGTAGTGAGTTTTGGGCTTTTTGTGTTTTTGGTTGGGTCTTATGGCACTGTTCAGGATCCAGCCAAACTCAGCAAAACACAAATTTCTAGGCAAATTTGGGTCCTATGGCATTATTCACACATTTAAAAATTATTTTCCTACAATGTTTTCAACAATAAGTTTTCAGTTTTTAGCAAATAAGCGATATCCAAATAGACCCTTAGAGCATAACATTTTGTAAATTTCATTAATTTCTCACACCTCAGAGCAGACTCTCTCTCCCTCTTGTTCTCTCAGTCTTACAACTTGTAAGAGCATCCACTCAAAATCATGTAAAATAGAAAAACAGACCACTTTTACACATTTTACCTCAAAAATGCTCCACATCAGTGCTTCTAAAAGGGTGTAAAATTGTGCAAATTCATTCACGAGCTACAGTAACAGTGTAAATATATACGGCTACTCACATCAATGAATGTAAAATACAAAAAGTGACCAATTTCGCAATTATAACCTCAAAATTCTCCCACATCAGTTGGGTTAAAATTGTGTAAATTTACACAATTACTAAAGTAACTGTATAAATATACATGGTTATTGTACCTTTGTATTTGATATTTTATTAATTTCTCACACCTCAGAGCAGGCTCTCTCTCCTTCTTGTTCTCTCAGTCTTACAACTTGTAACCCAATACTGCCTAGATTGAAACGCAAATCCCATCCACCGCCATCATCCAACCATTGCCACCACCCAACCACCACCACCAAAAACCGTTAAAAAAAAAAAATCAACCTAAAATACAATGGAAAATCAAACTTGATAAACCCAAAATCGATAGAAAATCAACACAAAACCAACCATTAACTAAAAACCCATAACCCAAACCCAAAATAAAAATTAAAATCAAACCCAAACCCAAAGCTTCGACCGATAGAGAGAGAGAAAGAGATTTCTTCAGGTTTGCCACAAAGAAAGCTAAAATAAGTGAGATTTGAGAGGAGAAGGAAAGCTGAGGATTAAGAGGAGAGAGAAGAGAGACCTAATGGCTAAGAGGAGAACGTGACAGAGAATAGATCTAAGAGGAAAAAGCAGAGGGTTGAGAGGAGAAAGAAGAGATACCTGAACATGAAAGAGCAGAGGAGAGTGTGTGATGGTGTGAGAGAGAGAGAGACTTGAGATGGAATATTAAAAAAGAAGAAGAATATATATGAGCTTTTAAATAAAATAGAAGGTAGAATAGATTAATGGTCCGTTTAGTTAGAGGGTTGGAAAAGTGAGAGGATAGAAAATAGTGGGAGAATAGAAAATATTTTATTTTCTTTCATTTTTATTTGGTTGGAAATGGAAAAGTGGAGGATGGAAAAAATAAGTTTGAAGTTGCACTTGGAACTCGAGTGTGAGACACTCGAGTATGAAACTCAAGTGTGAAACGCTCGATTTCCAAATGCAATTTCAAAGAGTAAAATCGAGTATAACAGACTCGATTTTTTAGATACCAAAATAGTTTCAAACCTTGGCTAACTAATGAAATTGTTTGAGGGATTTGATTATTTAAAAAAAAAAATCCCTAAAATAGACAAAATCATTTATACAATTTGGTGTGAATGTTATCAGACTCTTACTCTTGAAAAATACATTAAAAAAAAGAAGACTTTTGCAAAAGTTGGATTAAACTTCTATAGTGAAATGACATTTATTCTTATATACTCCTTGTTGTACATCATTCATATACATCACCATTTTCATCTTTCAATATGAACATCAATGAAAAAAATATTGCTATCTCATGTGAAATTATAAACATGATGAGTTCAAAATGTTGAGAGAAAAATTATGTTGGTGAAAATGCACTTAGGTGTTATTTAAGATTTATAGGGCTCGTCTGTTACCGTTGTTTAAACAACAATTTTTAATATTTAAATATTATACATATTTTTACTCACACATATTTTTGAAAAATACAAATATCGTTACTAGAAATCTCTTATTAAATGACTCTAATTTTTTAATATATTTTAATTATTAACTAGTCTCATCACACAATTTGGTGTGAATGTTATCAGACTTTTTTTTACATTAAAAAAAAGAAGACTTTTGCAGTGGTCTTATTTTGTAGAAAAAAATTATATTTAATTATTTTATTATATATATATATATGTGATTTTTATTTTAAAAAATCTAATTTATAAGTGAATAAATCAATTTAAAAATTAATAGGAGAGTGGTCTTATTTTTGTAGGCAATATTTTAGGGGGAGTTGGACATTCATATTTTTCTAAATTGTCCTTTAGTTTTGTTCATATACTCACAATTTTCATGTTTTAATATGAACATCAATGAAAAAAATATTGCTATACGTGCATATAAACACGATGAGTTCAGAATGTTGAGAGAACATTTTTGGTGAAAATGCAAAAAAATTTAGTTTTAAGGACCCATTTGTTACTTTTTAATTTTGTTTTACTTAAACATAAGACTGTACACACACATTTTTGAAAAAAAAAAATGTTATTAGAAATCTCTTATTAAACAGTTATAATTTTTTAATATATTTTAATTATTAATACAGATAACAATTAAAAAATTATATATTTAAAATAATCGCGAGTGCTCCTCACGAGGCAAGAGCACGCGTGTCCCTCCTCGCACTCGTAACAATCCAACTCACATACACAACGTTACTTTATGGCTCCAGAGTTCAAAAATTTGAAATAGCGATCTCAAACGGTCCGCTACCCCATCTCGACCGTTGCATCTCAACGAATCTCCACCGTCCGATCACTCCCCCTCCCCACTTTTCTTTTTACCAACCCTTGATTCCCCTCATTTCCCCTAATTTCAAATCTCACCCTCCAAAATCTCTCTCTCTCTCTCTCACACACACACACATTGACTACTGCAACAAAGAAACTCTCGTTGATGAAAATGGCGTTCATATCGGAGACGGCGAGCGCGATCAAGAGCCGGTTCGGGTTCCATGACCACGCCTCCAAGTCCTCTTCGACGAGCTCTTCTCCCGATCTTCTCAAATCTACCTCCAAAGACAACAATGCCGCCGTCGCGCACTCCAATTCGGTGGTTCGCACCATTTCTAACTGGGACGAAGACGACACCGTTTCCGTCGCCGGATCTTCGTCCACGCAGAGTTTCGACTTTGACGAAGACCCTTCCTTCTGGAAAGATCACAATGTGCAGGTACGTAACTATAGTTGGTGAATATATGTATACAAGAGTGAGTTTTGAGCTTTTTTTGATTGCTTTGTAACTTAGTTTAGGTCTTTAAATTTCATGCTACTAGTACTGATATCGTTAATTGATGTGAGTTTCTTGTCACTTTTATGTAATTGAATGCTTGATTGGAAGGAAAACCCTAATTAAATAGTTAATGCTTTGTTTAAGACCAAAAGTTCTATTGGATGCCTGAGAACTTGATTAGAATCAGAAAATTTTATGCATTTTACTTGTTGATGGGATCAGAATTCAGAACTTGTAAATTTTAGTGTTTTAGTTTCAAATGTAACAAATTAAACGTGCTCATTGTGGTCGGGTTTTAACATAGGTTGAAGGTTTAATTTGTTAATTTTTAAAATCTTGGGGGTTTAATTTATTACACCCCTTAACCATAAGATTTAGAATGGTATTTTCCCCCAAAAATATTATTGTTTTGTGATTTAATACTGTTTGACTCAAATTATTTTGTTTTTCGGATTTTATATTGTGTAGGTTATTATTAGAGTCCGTCCGCTTAGTAGTACTGAAATATCACTACAAGGCTACACCAAATGTGTTAGGCAAGAGAGCTGTCAGACTATTACTTGGACTGGGCACCCCGAGTCACGCTTCACCTTTGATGTTGTTGCAGATGAGAATGTCAGCCAGGTACTGTTATTAGATTTGATTATTGCGTCTGTTCTGCTGCGTTTAGTTCTGTTTTTTCCCAATGCCATGGTTGGACCTCATTTAAGTGATGCAACAACAGGAGAAACTATTTAAAGTGGCTGGATTGCCGATGGTAGAGAATTGCATGGGAGGCTATAACAGTTGCATGTTCGCATATGGCCAAGTGAGTTCCCCCAACAATGATGTTGGATAGTTCAAAGGTCTTTTGTGCCAGTTCTGTCCAGCATGTTATACTTAATCTGCCAGCAAAGTTTAATGTATTTTCTAAATTTAGCTTGTATTCTAATATGATCTAGTATTGCTTTTATTATATATAATTGTTTGTATCTAGACTGGAAGTGGAAAGACTCACACTATGCTTGGAGACATTGAGGGAGGCACTCGAAGACACAGTGTAAATTGTGGGATGACACCTAGAGTATTTGAACATTTATTCACAAGGATTCAAAAGGTATGTGCCTAACTACCCTAGGATTGGCATTATGTGTGTACATACATAAGAGTCCTCTGCTTCACCTCATTTCTTATATGATCATTTGGATCAGACACCAATGACATATGACATATGATCATTTGTAACTAATATTTTTGAGGTTTCTTCCTACCATACTAGGTATATTTAATTTACATTTTGGGGTTCAAGTGATAGCTCGATGGTAGTGACCCCCATTGTGGTGCCTAATGTAATATTTATAATTCGAACCCCATCTTCCCCTCCCCCCTATCTATATATCTATCTATCAAAAAGTATTTTAAAAATTACATTTTATAAGAAACCATTTCAACTTCTAAAATTTTTATATTCTAGTTTTTTATTTGAACATGTTAAATGTGTTTCATTTTTCCTGTCTCTTTATTTATGCCTGAAATGTTCTCAACATGCAAATATGGTTAAACCTTTGATCATAGTCTTATATTGTCTGTTACTTCCTTTCTTCCAAATTTTAGTCCCATTGATATAAACTCTTTAAGCTACCTTTGTTTATTTGTTGCAAGAAATTCAATGCATTTGTCAATGGCTCGGTTTTGGTATGCAGGAAAAAGAGGCTCGTAGAGATGAAAAGTTGAGATTTACTTGTAAATGCTCATTTTTGGAAATATACAACGAACAGATTCTTGATCTTTTAGAGCCATCCTCTAATAACTTGCAGGTATGGATAATTTTCTGCTGAAAGTTCTGACCAACCAGTCATGCCTACAAAAAAAATGCACATTATTAGTGCGGGAAGAGTTTTATATTTCTGCAAATTTCTCTTCTTTATGAGGTCATTAAAAAATAGAGAACAATTTCTCTTATGATCTTGTTGGATTGATGGCTACAATGAAGTTTTGAGCAGCTCCATTTGTTTTGATTAGTATGCCAGGAAATTTAATTCCTTATTTTGGTGTCTATGTTACAGATAAGGGAAGACATTAAGAAAGGCGTTTATGTAGAGAACCTGAAGGAAATAGAAGTTACAAGTGCTCGAGATGTTATTCAACAACTTATTCAAGTATATAACACCATTATGATATGCTCTTTTTTGTGCTACTTCATTATTTATAGTAATATAGCACTCTTAAATATTTGGTGAATCTAAAAGGTTATATAGTTTGAGTAAATTAATCATATATAGAATCATTTTCTTCTTACTTGGACTATGTACTAGAAAGACTTTTATATGTCCTACATGCAGTCTAAGTCTAAGATTGTAGAGAAGTTAGCCACTTGATATGGATGTTATTATTATTGGTTAAGTAAATATAATTTTTATAATCCTTCCTTTTTTATGTTTCCAGGGGGCATCAAACAGAAAGGTAGCTTCTACTAATATGAATCGTGCTAGCAGTCGTTCTCACAGTGTATTTACTTGCATCATTGAGAGTAAGGTGAGTAAAATTTATGATAATTTTTTCCCCTCATTTCCTTCTATTGCTCTTCATTATATTTTCCAAATTTTATATTTTTTGATAATTCTAATTCTTTTTTTAATTATCAGTGGGATTCCCAAGGTGTAAGTCACCATCGATTTGCTCGGCTTAATCTTGTTGATTTAGCTGGATCCGAAAGGTAAGTCAATGCAAAGAAGAATGTCTCATATTGTCAAGTGGAGTTAAAAACTTGTACTTATAAATTGCAACTTAACTCACTGCGGCTGTCTATATGTTTTGATCACAGGCAGAAGAGTTCTGGTGCTGAAGGTGAACGTCTCAAGGAAGCTACCAATATCAACAAGTCTCTTTCGACATTGGGGTGTGTTTCATCTATTATTATGACTAGTTAATAAATTATATCAGCCATTTTTTTTTGTTTTTATTATTGATGTTTAATCTAGTGGCTTTATATTACAATTCGTTTATGCTGTTGGTTTTAATATATGCAGACTTGTGATCATGAACCTAGTGAACATGTCAAATGGGAAGTCACTCCATGTTCCTTACCGGGATTCTAAGCTAACATTTTTGCTTCAGGTAGGTGGTGATATCTTTTAGAAGATAATTCTGAGATGCACTGTGTTACTTTGTTAATGGGATATAACTTGCTACATAGTAATCACATTTCTTAACGTGGAGCAGATCAGTATTTGAATGTGAGCTAATAATAGTTTGAGAGTTTGTTAGAGCTGTTAGTCTGTTACATAAGGAACACAGAGCCAAAAACTTAAATCTTCTTAATATATATTTTTAGGGATACAAGTATAGTTTCTGCAGTAACTATTGCACCTAGCTGAAAAAGTATGTACAAATTTCTTGCACTTGGGCAATGTAGGCTTATTTTTATGTGGAAAGACTCCCTTTCCTTCTCCCTCCCCTTCTTAAGGTGAAGTTTCTTTGGTATTGTCAAGAGAGTTGGTGGATGGAGCTTGCAGTTAGTTTGCAAACATTGCCATGAATGCAAAATACTTATTGTTCAGATAGATGGAAATTTTAGCAGTAATTATGAGTTTATGATGAAGTAATTGCTTGAACAATGTAATGCTTTATATGAAGAAAAGGTAACTTAAGTCTGAATTTTAGTACAATCTGAAAACTTGCTATAATGATTTAAAATTGTCTAGTGACTCTAGTTAAATTTTTTGTTTTATTCTCTACAGGATTCTCTAGGAGGGAATTCGAAAACAACTATAATTGCAAACATCAGTCCTTCTAGTTGGTCAGTGAATCTTTTTTTTTTTTTTGAACTTCATTGCTTTAATGTTTGAGCTTTCCTATCTATGTATATATCTACATAAAACACACACATTTTAGAGTCTTCTTCCTGTAGATAAACGTTGTTCCTTCATTTTCTATTCCACTTTTTTGAAAGAGTGTTGTCGTTAACTTAACTGAACCCATAGTTCTGATTTTGTAAATTTTTTGTTCTACATAAAGTAATAAGCTTGAATTATCTAGTTATCTTTGTTTATGTGTAACATTTTTGGTGGTTTTTTGCAGCTGTTCATTGGAGACACTAAGCACATTGAAGTTTGCACAACGTGCTAAATTTATTAAGAACAATGTACGAGATTTTTACTTGCTAGGTTTTCTTTTTTAATTGTACGCACAACGTATGTATGTACGCTGCTGGTATTCCAGTAGTAGATAAGGATGTTCCATCTACTTTGGATGCACTAGCAGATGATAAAATTTATGTGATACATGACTTCATCTGTTTTTTTATTGTGGATGCTCATCTGATTTTGCTGAGGCCTGTGTTTTACGCCTCTCTATTTATTTGCTTATTGAAAGCATTTGTTACATTTCTTCAGGCAATTGTCAATGAGGATGCATCTGGAGATGTCATTGCCATGAGGATACAAATTCAACAGCTCAAGGTACCATTCTTATTACAGAATTTTCCCCTTTATTTTGAGGTGTTAATCTGCTAGTACTTTCTGTCACATACATCATTAGTGTTAACCCTTCCTCTCTAAAATCTGTCCTTGGAGGTTTATGAATTTAGCCAGTTATTAATGCTTTGTATGGAAAATAAATATTTATCGGACACCATGTACAACTGTAAATCTTCTAGAAACTTAATGACTGCAAATAGTGTTTGGTAATTTGTCTATAGAGTGTTTTTTGTGTGTGTGTGTGTGGGGAGGGAGGTTCACTTTTCACCTATCTTTTTTTTTTTTTGTATTTATAAAGTTCTGATGTTAAACACCTTAACCCTTCTACTCTGTTTATTCACTCTAGGTTTAAAGTTTAAACCTAAAGAGTAATTTAAAGTGATACCTTTATGGAATCATTTTTTTCCTGGGTTATTTTGAAAGCAGCAATCAGCTGTATATTACGGTATCCCTTTCTCCCATTAGCTTTAGTTCAAATGACACACCTCCTTTTCTTGTAATTGTAAGGCAGCCGGTGAGATTTTTAGTTCAAGACCCACTGTGTTTGTGTACTGTGTAGTTTTTCAATAAACATAATCGGGGTAGCTCTCTTAGTATGTATAAATTTGTACCTTTCTCTTCTGATGACGGGTATCACTCCATAGTACAACTCCATGGAGAATTTACTAGTAGGCTTAACAGAACCTTCATTATATATATATATATATATATATATAGAGAGAGAGAGAGAGAGAGAGAGAGAGAGAGAGAGAGTTGGGTTCAAGTTACACCTAGTGTAACTCTAAGTAATGTTACACCACCCAATAACTTGTTATTGAATTAATATTTTGAAAATCCAACCGTTGAATTACATGTTCTATATGTTCTTAACATGTATGTCAATTTTCATGTCAATCGGATGCTATTTACCATTTGATCTATAAACTCATCTTTTATGCATTATTTTAAACTACAAAAATTTGAATTTTAACAATTGATTGATGACATGGCTATTAATTCTTAATTACCTCGAAATTTTGCAAGCATGAACAATATACGAAGATAATGTAATCTAACGATGGATTTGTCAATATTTGCATCCAATTAAAAAATATTGAGTAGTGTAACATTGTTTAGAGTTACATTAGGTGTAACTTGAACCCAATTCATATATATATATATATATATAAAATTAATATCACTTGTATATTTAGATCAAGTAATAAAATTCACTCCTCTCCCACACTCACCACACTAATTGATAGTCATCTATTGGATATTGTTCTCTTTATCAGTGTTACTAGATCAGTGATTCATAAGACTAGTTAGATGTATATCTTATAGCTTTTCTGGTGATTTGTAATAATTCTTATGTGTATCATCTGTATTATTTTTAGAGAGAAGTATCTCGACTACGGGGGTTAGCAAGTGAGGGTGAAAATCAGGACAATGATACTTCAACATTAGGCTTTCCTGGTTCTCCAGGATCCTTTAAGTGGGAAGGATTACACGGATCATTTAGTCCACTTGCCTCTGGTAAAAGGATGTCTCAGGTATAAACTATTCTTTCTTTAGGTTAAGAAATCTTTTGGCATGTAATTGTTGATAAGTGATGAGTTACATTGTGTTCTCAGAAAAAAGATTATGAAGTTGCCCTTGTTGGGGCTTTCAGGAGGGAGAAGGATAAAGACATTGCTTTACAGGCATTGACCGCTGAAAATCAGGCAGCTGTGCAGTTAGTATGTCTGAACAACTGTCTTATTCTTGACTTTTTAATGGATTTATTGATGCTCATTACTAGAAAATATATGACACAATAATGGATTTATAGCTGCTCATTAGTCATTACTAGAAATATTTGCACAATGCTGTAGGTTGATTAGGTTGTGTATGGTTAAGTATGCGAGAAACAGCTTCTGCATTCATAAAAGATGTCGCAATCTTATATTTGATATAATGGCCGTTGATTTCCTTCATAAATTGTGTTACTTCTGTATGTTTTTGAAATCCTTTTAAGCCCAAGGCATGAAGTGCCAAAAGGGGTACTCGTTTGAGTGAACATAGTTAGTATACATATTATGAACACAAATTATATGCACTGAATATTATAGTAAATTTGTTTTTTTTTTGCAAACATGTGCTCTACTGTTTTTCCCAATTGGTTTTACCCTTTTTGGCCATTTTCTGATCTGTTAGTTAACCGACCTTTGCTAATGAAAAACTCATCCTTTTACTGAAGGTTAAGAAGCCCTTTCACTAGGAATTATTTGGTCTATCTTTAAAATAAAGGATCTTTTAGAAAGGCACTCAGCTTAAGTGCCTGGAAATTTATGCAACTGAAGGTTAAGAAGCCCTTTCACTAGGAATTATTTGGTCTATCTTTATTTATGCAAGGTGCTTGTGACGCAGGACAACCAGAACAAAACTGAAAACAACGGAAAAATAACGGATATGACCTAGGAGCCAGCACCTAGGCGCACCAAGCGGAGCACCAAGTGGAGAACCACTAGGAGTCAGCACCTAGGGTAGACCTAGAGTCAGCACCAGACCAAAAGAAAGACCAAACGGCCATTTTTTCATTCATCAAAATATCAACTATCTCTTCAAGGAGTACAATAAGTTGCTTATATAGGATTACTAAACCCTAATTTTAATTGGCTAGGAAACCCTAATTGCCTTATTACAAAAATAACCTTGCTTCCAAAATAAAATACTGATAGCCTAATAAACTATCAGGACATAAAACATAAAAATACAATTGACTTGCAAACATAAATAATACTAAATAAAAATCTTCTTGCGTCTCCTGCACCATTCTCCTCTGGTTGGAGAAAACTCGACCTCGAGTTTTAAAGCATTGAAGGATTAGGATGCTGACAAGTAACACTTGCTTCAAGTTTGGAATTACCTTAGGGAGCATAGAGAAAAGAAAAATCTTGAATTCCACTATGTCAAACTCTTCTGGAATAACAAAATCAATGTGTGGAATCAGCATACTCTTATCTTGAACCATTGGAAGCACTATGGGTACCCTCTAACATAATACTCTTTGTAGACATCATCCCTTTACCTTGCTGCTCTTCAATAGATTAATTTCTTTGCACGCATTTTAAAGCATCACTTGTTGAGGCATGTACGTTTGTGTCAACATTAGGCTTTGGTGTTGCTTGAGGATTCTCCACAACTAAGATATCATCATCAATGTTGTCTTCTATGGGGGCAGCGATAATTTCATTTTGATCAGTTATCCTTGGTTTTTCTATTGAATCAGTTTGAGGCGTCATTTGCTTCATTCGGGCAATTATGTCTTCAACATTTTTCAAGATCTTTTTAGATGACTCCTTTAATTCCTTGGTAGATTGTTCAAAAGTGCACTGAGGACATGAAATAAAATGAGAATTCATTGTATGTGCTTCAACTTGAAAAGTACCACACTGAGATTGGGGTAGATACTTAGCTCGAAAGTATGGTGACAAATACTCATCACAAAGTTTTTCTTTCATATCTTTCCACACACTAATGGCAAGTTCATAGTTTAGATAGCGGAAATATTCAAGCTTTTCCCAAAATCTTTGTGCTCCACCTCTTAACTTCAACTTTGCATACCTAACCTTTTTGTTATCTGCCCAATTTGTTTCTTCAAAGAATTGTTCCATCCCATTCATCCAATAAACAAAATCCCGTGGATTAGTTTTACAACCATCAAAATAAGGTGCTTCGGATATTACCATAACTCACCTTCCTTGTTAGTGGCCAACAACTGCACTTGATAGTCACGGACTGGCTCTGCAATTGAGTGGGTCTAATTGGACAAAGTGACCTGTAGATGAGCAATTTAAAGGCCCAATGCAATGGGCTGGCACAGCAACAACAATTTAAAGGCCCAATGCAATGACCTCTGATACCAAAATTGACGCAGGACAATCAGAACAAAACTGAAAACAACGGAAAAATAACGGATATGACCTAGGAGCCAGCACCTAGGCCTTGCTTGGAGTCAGCACCAAGCGGAGAACCACTAGGAGTCAGCACCTAGGGTAGACCTAGAGTCAGCACCAGACCAAAAGAAAGACCAAACGGCCATTTTTTCATTCATCAAAATATCAACTATCTCTTCAAGGAGTACAATAAGTTGCTTATATAGGATTACTAAACCCTAATTTTAATTGGCTAGGAAACCCTAATTGCCTTATTACAAAAATAACCTTGCTTCCAAAATAAAATATTAATAGCCTAATAAACTACCAGGACATAAAAATACAATTGACTTGCAAACATAAATAATACTAAATAAAAATCTTCTTGCGTCTCCTGCACCAGCTTGCCTAAGTGCTAAAAGGTGAGCTTGTCACTAATGGCATCTCTTGCCTCAAGGCTTCAGAGGTGCTTTGGCTTGCCTTTGACAATGCTGCTTTTCTTAGTACTTTTATTTTTTATAATAACTTGATTTTCTGTGATTTTGAAATCATTAAATTTTTTTTGTAACACAAGTTTTCATGTTTTGGGGTGAATTAGGTAAAACAAAGAGAAAATGAGATAAAAGTTTTAAAAATGGGGCTACGTTTTCGAGAAGCTGCAATAAAGAGGCTAGAAGCAGTTGCCTCTGGAAAGATTTTAGCTGAGACACACTTACTGAAAGAAAAGGAGGAACATTGGAAGGAAATTGAGGTCCTTCGAGGTCAGGTTGCTCGGAACCAAGAAGTGACAAGATTTGCTATGGAAAATCTGCAGCTGAAGGAAGAAATTAGAAGGTTTGTTGTTATTTTTATGCAGCTTGAATCTTTTTGTTCCATTCAACATGTTATTTTTTTCTTTACCTTTTCTCTGTCTATGAGTTCAGCATAAATTTATTTTAACACGATAAAAATGTAAAAATGAAGAACTAAGCAAACTGTTATTGTTAATTATATTAAAGGAAGTTGAAATTGGAAGCAAATCTTCATAATCAATCTCATAAAAGTTCTTCAAATTTAACACTTAAAAATGTCTTAAAGCATATATTGCTATCATATAAAAGTTTTGCATATATGAGGGATGCCTCCTAGTTCTATTGGGAGAAACCTAAGAGGTCCCAGGATCAGGAATTAGGTGTTTGTCTTGTTGACTTCAATGATTTGTTTGCATCTTTTAATTATAAATACATTTGGTTTTTTTGTTCCTGGGAAAAAATAAATTTTTACCCACATCTTTTAATCCAAAAGTAATTTAAAATTTTAAGACTTTGTACTTCTGTTACTTATTCATCCTTTAACCTACAGATTAAAGTCATTCTATGAGGAAGGAGAAAGGGAGCTGATGAAAGAACAGATTGGGGTGTTACAAAACAAGGTAAAACAGTTGCTTAAATTTCCTATGTTTTTATTTCAGTGTCTATAGCCAACTTACTTTCCGAAATTAAATGCATGTCTTGTGAGTAATTATGCAGTTGCTAGAAGCACTCGATTGGAAACTTATGCATGAAACAGATCCCTCAATGGTTCAGGTTATTTCCACGCTTTGTTTTGAAATCTTAATGTTTAAAATTTTCTTGTTAACCTAAAATGTTGAAACTTTTTATATTGTAGAAAGCAAATACAGATGTAGTGATGGAAGGAGTTCAGGATGATGGTAATCTACAGATTTCCAATCAGGTGAGATCCAGGTTCATCATTTTCAGCAGCTAATTTTTCCTGGCTATACGTTTGAAATACTGATCAATAGTTGTCAGGTGATTTATGTAAGCTGTTTCAGCATGTAATTTGGTCATGTCTTAGAAACTGAAAGTTGAGAAGTTCTAATCTCTGTTCATGTGTATCCTCATTTGAATGATTTGATGACATGCACATATCTGATATTAGTCATTGTTTTAAGACCTCTGCAAACTAAGAAGTAGATATCTAACTCCTTGAAGTCATACCTCTTAAGGACAATCGGCTGAGAACCATGTCTAATGAAGTGTAGAGGTTGCAAGTTGCCCATA
This sequence comes from Castanopsis chinensis, assembly GCA_032878915.1. Lineage (NCBI taxonomy): Eukaryota > Viridiplantae > Streptophyta > Magnoliopsida > Fagales > Fagaceae > Castanopsis > Castanopsis chinensis. Next base: position 15,114,795 of record JAVQMG010000125.1, on the reverse strand, counting down.
TGGCCAAAACTTATCTATAAAAAAAATAAGAAAAGTAGAGTTTGTTTTGGAAAGATGAAATAACATAAACCTCGCAAAAGGATGTCTGTATAAGGAACTAAATAAGAAACAGTATGGTTGTTGGCTGAAATATTATTTTATTTTTTGTGTAGTATCGTGATAGTGTAAGTCTGCATGTTGAGAGTCTTTGGGCTGCCTGTACATTAGAATTTTACACCTAAGTAGTTATTTATGCGTAGTTTGTCCTTATTTATGTTCACAAATGATCAAAAGTTACAAGATAATATCAAAATAACTTGGAATGGAGAATATCAAAGGGAAAAACTCCATATCCTTGCCAGCCTGCAATCAACTGCATATTTGCAAATCATTAGTACTATATGTAAAACTGGACCATCAACAACAACAATGACCGTGCCCTTCGTGAAATTTCAAGGTTAAAAAATATCTACGTTCCTTGTAGTTAAACTGTTAGAAGGTTTTTTTTTTTTTTTTTTTTGAGTTTTGGGAATGAATTTCAACTTATTTTCAGTATGTTTATACTCATCTTTTTGCATCAGATTTGTATATGCAAAAATTTATTTAATGTTTTTACATTTTTCAATGTAGAAGCCTGGATCGCCTTGGAGGTCTTCAGTGAGTGAGGAGAATGAATTCCTCCGAATGCAGGTATTCTATTTGCTTTTCTTTGATGCAAAGTTTCTTTCTTTCAATTTCAAATTTATTTTATATGATAGAATTTGGTTTCTTTCTCATTGAGTACATCAAATTCTGTTTATCACAGGCTATACAAAACCAAGTAGAAATGGACACACTCCGCAAGAAACTAGAATTTTGCATGGAAGAGAAAGAAAAATTGGAAAGGTAATTGTGTGATTTGCATATACCAGTTTTAACGTTGAAATCTTGTCCATATGCGTAATAAACCAATTAGGTATATTACACTTTGACCTACTCTATTATATAGCCAATGGTGACTTGTAGAATCTAGTTTCTTTCTCTCTCTTTTTAAAAATATTTTTAACTTTTCTTCTCTCCTTGTCATTTCAACCATTAACATTATTAATTATAAAATCATGCAGAAATGTCAATGACTTGGTAACAAAACTTGATGAAGAGAGAACCTATAGAACCACACAAGAAGGAATACAGCAAGTTGAGCTTCCTTCTTTGCCAACTGAAGTTCCCATTATCAATTTCAATGACCAAATGGAGCTGAAAACAATGGTTGATGCCATTGCTGCTGCAAGTCAAAGAGAAGCAAAGGCTCATGAGACAGCAATTATGTTATCCAAAGAGAATGATGAACTGCGGATGAAGCTTAAGGTCTTGATTGAGGATAACAACAAACTCATTGAATTGTATGAAAGGGCTGCTGCAGAAGGTAACTACAAAACTACAAATAAAATTGACAGGGCTGAAGAAGGTGGCACTGAAGCTCAGAATACTGATGGTTTCACTGAACTTGCCAAAGAAAGAGAGTTTGAGATGAAAAATGTGATTGAAAACTTAGAGCATCAGCTTTTGGATATTAATGAAGAGAACGAAAAATTAATGGGTCTATATGAAAGAGCCATGCAGGAGAGGGATGAGCTAAAGAGGACGCTTTCTTCTTCTGGACAGAGAAGAGGTGAATCCAAATTAGATTTTGATTGCCCAGAAAAGCTTGTTGAAGTCGATGGCATGGATCATATTGAGTCAGGTGAACTTCCTATGTCTGTGGAGGTTAGAGATTTGACTGGGGAGACAGGTCTCCCGGGCTTAAACCTGCAGGATAGAAGTCATGCATTTGCAAAACCTGCCAAATCTGGAGGAGTGGAAATTCCCACGGTGGAAAACAATATTTCTGGATTAAATGTGGAAGTTGATTCCGGCCTTGGTCTTGGGGATTCTCAAGTAATGAAAGAAAATCAAACTGATCCTCAAGGAGATGCATATCTTGAGTCAGATAGACTTCCTTGCTTTGTTGGAACAATAATGTCGGTGGAGGAAAGCACAGATTTAGTTGAACCTGCTGCATCCAATGAAGTGAAAATATTTGATGAAGAAACTGGCACCTCTAGCTTACAACCTTTGGATTGTCAAGCAAATTCTGCAACTCAGACTGATGCTGGGAATCTTTCTGACATGGAAACAGACCCATCCAATCTCAATGCTGTAAAGCTGTCAGAAGATCTGAATTTAATCAGAATGAAGCTGGCAAGGGCAGATGAACAACTTTTAGATTCTGCTAAAAGTATTACTAATTTTGGCTCACTTGAGAAAGCAATTATTGAGGTTAATAAGCTCTCAAGAAATATAGCAGAAATGGAAGATGGAATTAAGGACAAGATGCAACAATTTGAGTCACTTAAAGTCTGTACTATGGAAATGAAAGAAAGAAGATCTCTTATTGACAATAAGTTTTCAGCTCTCAAATACACTTTATCTGACTTCTTTTCATCTATGGTTTATTTTGAACAACGAGAAGCTCGGGCCAGAACAAGGGTAATTGCTTCAACTTCTTATGTGGACCGGAAGAAAGATGAATTGGCTCATCTTCAAACCCAGAAGGATGAAATTGAGACTGCAAAGAGGAAGCTTCATCAATCTGAAGTGGAATTGAGGAACAACCTTGCATCCTTGAAATCAAAACTGGAGGAAGAAAACAGGAAACAAGAAAATGAAAAAGTTCTCTTCGCTATAGATAATGTTGAGAGAATAGACCCCTCACCAAAAATATTACATTTGGGTGGTAAAGCCACTGAATTACTCAAGTCCGAGGAAGAGAAAACCAAATTGCAAACTGAGATGAAGCTGTCTCGGGAAAAACTTGGGACCATAAGAAAGGAATTTGAAGATTTAAGCAGGAAGTATGGACAGGCAGAAACAGAGATGCAAGTAGTTCAAGCAGAGGTACAGAAAGGTTTGAGGTCTGTGGAAGAGATGGAGCTGGCACTACAAGGTGTACTCCAAGAGAAGGAGACGTTGTTGGAGATGAGAGAGAGTGGAAAGACTGAAATTGAAAATATGATTGTTGAATACCAGCAGCATGTGTTTGATGCAGATTTGAAGGAGTCAGAGTTGAAAACTGTGGAGGAAGAATTGCAGATGGAGATGAGGAGAGTGGAAGAATTACAAAATGCAAGGTCTATAGCCATGGAGGAGATAACTGGATTATTGGAGTGTACAAGTTGTCATTCATGCTGCTTATCAGAGAAGATGAAGGAAGAGCTGCAAAATGTTCGGGCATCTGTTTTGGAGGCAAAATCATTGCTAGGGGAATGCCATTGAAATTGACAATTAAATCTTCTGCTTAACTTGTCATTATATAGCATTGAATATTCCACATAAGCAAAAACTGTGATTCATTTCATGCACACTTGTAATTGACTATCACCTTTATGTATAATTGCTCTTGCATTGATTACCACCCCAAGAGTAATATCTTGTTATATATGTCAGGTCATTCTCGTTTGGTAAGATTGTCTTCTATGTTTTCAATGACTTTGTTATTTTGGGTTGTGCAAGTGTCAAGAGTGCATGTGTGCTCGTGCCTAGTCGAGTATAAGTTATTGGCAGATCGAAATACTGGTATTAAATCCGAAATACAGGTATTGACAGATTGAAATACAGGTACACGTATTTTTTTTCCTGTGGAGAATTGGAAGATGTAGTGGGGCCCTCGTTTAAGTTGGAGGGTGGAGGAGGATTCAAGTGGAGAAAAGAAAACAAAACAAGAAGTCAAGAAATTAACAAAGCTTCGCATGGGTGATGCTGATAGCTAGTCCAACTTACACAACAACAATCAGCTTCCATAGTTGACCAATTCCAAAGATTTTCCAATCCTAGTTCTTTAAAGAAGTATTTGACCAAATTACAGAAATTTCAGATTACATTGGAGGCTAGAAGGATTTGACCAAATTATGTGTCATACGCAACAGTCCCATCTTTTTATGTATTGTCTGGTCTCTGTCTGAGTGGCCACTTTAGGGTCTCAACTCTTGAATGCAAGTCAGGCGCTATCTATCCAGCTAGAGGAATCACAAAACTTTCTTCACAATCAAATACGTTTGGCTTAGAAGCGGCACAAGGGAGAAAGATTTGAAGAATAAAAATTTTAAGATCCATTTAGACAGTTCATTTATTTTCTGCCACCATGCGCTATATATCAAACAATGGGGTACAGCTTTCCAAATAATTATATTCTGATGACAGACCAAAACTGATCTTGTCAAGAAACTAGCAAATTCATAACACTCTTCAGCAAAAGCCGATGAACTCCAAACAAATCAAACACCAAGGTACACAACTTTGTAAATAAACACCGCGTATTTTGAACAATTGAATATGTAAAAAGGTTAAGTTCTAAAAAAAAAATTATTCTATATTCTTTTTAATTATTATATCCTTATCTCATTGAACAGATCAAATCCTGGATCCATTTTTTTTTTTTTTCTGGTAAAATTTTAAAAATGTAAAACAAATTTCCAAATGCGATTTTGAGCATGTCATAACTTTTTAATGATAATATAACTTAGGTTGATATCAATTGTTGACCTACATTAGGTTAGGTTTGTACCAATAAACAGCCTAAATTCTAGAACAAATAAATAGTTTGTAATTGAAATTATTTTATCAATAATATTATCATAGATACGTAGAGACACTCACTTTTTATGAATTTGGATCTTCAACCTTTCTTACTAAAATAAACTAGCCACTAATAATTATGAAGGAAGAAGTAGAGCGCCGCACAACATATTTCAATCAGGTGTTCTCAGCTTGAGCACTAGCAGGTCAACCCAACTTCCAAACTGTTCTGTTCATCAATAAGATCATTGGACTTGGCAGAAGGTATTCTGTGGCGCTTCAAAATTTTAGACGAGGCAATCTTCGCCAAATGATAGTTCAGTACAATGACCCTTTCATCATCCAAATCAAACCTCACGCTCTCATTACTACAGTTCTCCACAATCTGGCATAAATGCTTCAGATTTTCAATTTCTACACCATTAACTTTCTTGACCTGCGCACGATACAATTAAAAATTTTCAGCAACAACTTGGCTATGTACTTGGCAAAAACTTTCTAAGGAATTACAATAAATCTCCATTATCAAGGAAACTCCCTGAAATTTGAAGTGTGACACATAAAGCCTCCAAATTGCAGATAGATCAAAGGGAAAATGTAGTGTTTTTCGTCAATAGTGATAGAAAAGTTCATTTAGGGCACATGTGCCCATTTAAAAGCCCTGAATGCAAGAGCAGATTGAGTGTGAATTCACCTGGCCTCTTTCCAAGAGATTTAAGGATATTTTTTGACATTATCTTACATTTCTCATTCTCAATACATGATAACTCTTGAGGCATCACTAAATCTCCTACTCCAAAAGTCCACTCTGCCTAATATTTGCATCTACCAACAAAAGTTCTTCTACAGATAAAAACACTCATGGTATAAAAATCTTAGTAGGTTGATTTTGGAGTTTGGACCAAGGAGATTTACAGGAAAATCAGTACCCATGGTATGATTATTTCAGTGTAGACTTAGGAATTTGGACGTAGAAAATTTACAAACATATCAATTGCCTGGCTTATGCTTCCTTGTTCCTATTCTGATTGTCTGTGCCTATTTACAGCTAGTTAAAAGAGACCCATTAAAGTTATGAGAAACAAGAAAGATAAATATAAGCACCTGTAACTCTGCAAGACGTTCGTAACCCGCATTGATATCATCCATCAGCACCTGAACAATAGAAGCATATGTCACCAAATATGAAGTATTTTACTGTACATAATCAATATAACAAAAATGTAGCGTCCAATTGAAGAATGAATTTAATGATGTGATGGAGGTCCAGCTTTAGAGGTCTTTTAACATAAATGAGACAATTTTCCGTTTAGTAGAAAATTTTCATATGGCAACATAAGGGGGTGCAGTCCTAGTGCACAGGATATCCAAACAAGAGCAAAGCTCATGAACTGTCCCAATGACCCTGTAAACCCCCCTTTCCCCCCCCCACCCCCCCCCCCCCCCCAAAAAAAAAAAAAAAAGTCAAATACCAGCTAATTCAATCAACAAACCAAAATACATGTAACCTGGTAAATCCCAACAAAGAACTGAAGAAGCCTACAGACCTGAGAAAGGACAACAAGTTGTTCACCAGCCTTCTTAGGCAATTCCCTAAGTGCACGTTCACATAATTGGCGTGGTGAAGTATTATACCAGTCTTCACCATATTCATGAAGGTATGGCTGAGTGAGAGGAACAAAGACCAGTCCAGCAAATATATAATAACTTGGGAGTTTATCAAATTGATGAACTGGTACTAATGGCTGCAGCTGCAAAATCCAACAATTAAATTTCAGTTAATTGACAGACCATTGAATTAATCCAGATGAAATGTTGAAGTATTCATTGAGGGCACAAACATATACAATCAAAGATGTGTAATTCTAAAACTATCCTCCTGAACCAGATAGCACACGTCCTCCAAGTAAGCTAGGTCATGTGAAAATTTATATGCCATACCCACCCTAAAAGCCTATCAAAAGTTTCTCAAACTAATTAGCAACCAAATTAGGAAGGGAGAAATAAACCTTCCACCTGGGCCTACAAAATTGTTACCTCCCAAATTGGGCAAAAACAAACAGAAAGGGACTTTTGCAATTACCAATACCTTCACGGCATACTATTTTTGTCATATATGGACATTAAGGTCAATTAATATAACACGAACCCTTCCTTTCTCTCTAGGAACCAAACAAAATAAACGCATACTCTTTTCTTCTGGATTTCTACTTTCTTCCATATAACCAAAATTACAAATAAGACGTACTTTCCTTTCCCATTCCGTTCCCTTCTCTTCCCCTTCCTTTACCCTTTTTCATTTCTCTTCCCCTCCCCCTTTGGCTACCAAAGCTAGTGTTAGTCTTATTCTAACAATAGGGGGTTGGGTACATAAATCATACTTCACAGAAATTACAATTCATGACCGTTTTGTTCTCAACCAAAACTCATGCTCTCTCTCTCTCTCTTCTTCTTTGAGTAGTATCTTTACAAGTGACTGTTTCTCTTTTTTTTTTTTTTTTTAAAAGAAAACAAAAATTCCATTTTTCATCTAATTTATATCAGTTCAAGCAACTTTGGATATTTTATTGAGTCTAGGACAAAATTATTGACCTTAAAAATGAAGCAGAATGACTTACAGGTCGAAGGGTGATACTAAATTCACACTCTTTGCCATCCCTCAGAACTTTAACTACTGCTGTTTCATTGGGTTTCTTCATTGACACTAGATAATCAAATGTTATCCGCTCTCTGTTTCGGAAAGGAACTGTGTGGTGTGTAAATCACAATACAAATTATGAATGTAAGGGGAGAACAACATATGTCCAAAAATGCACCTTGAAATATGAAGATAAATCAAAAAGAAAAAAAGAGAAAAGGAGAAGGGAAAAAAGTAATAGGGAAAAAGAGAAAAAAAAAAAGTTTATACAGACATTTTCTAGCAGGAATGAACATCAATCTTCTCATCATTTGATTCAGAGTAGTCATACCAATAAACCAATGTATATGCAGTTTCTTGCGCAAAGAATACCAGTATGGGGAAATAATATGCTAGAATTACATTTTAAGGGTTGCTCTCAATTTATTTTACTCAGAACTGAATTAAAATTTTGTAGCTTTTGTAAGAGTAGAGACAAAGTCTAAATTAAATCAAAATAACCATACTTGCTAATGTAGCATGCAATGCAAACCAGCATGCCACCAAAATTTTACATTGGATTATCATAAATAAAGAATAGAAAGCGAGTACCAGTTCCATCATTTGCTATAGGCACACCATCAAACGCGAGGATAATATCATCCTTCTTCAAGATTTTGTATGCATCTGCAAGAGGATTAATTTTGCTCACAAGTACCCCAGTCATTTCAGGGAGCATTTTGAAGTGGTTTCGAAGTTGGACATTTTCAGTAGGCTGGCATACTAAACCCAGAGAGCAGAACCCAACATATTTTCCACTTTCTTCAACACCATCAAGAAAATGTTTTATTACTGGAACAGGAATAATATAACTGCACAATCCAACATGAAGGAAAACATTTTCATAGATAATTTGTCTTACACAGTTGGAGATTTGGAAAAAATTACTTTAACTTTATGATGAAATGAATTATGCTAGATAATTTGTTATTATTATTTATAAGTAAAATGTTTGAAGATATTAAGCTTGATAATTTATAGTCTATATTCTGTTTGCCTGGATTTGATCTCATTTAAGTTGATATAAAATCAAATGCCAAATAACAACTATGTTTCCCTACGATAATGCAATCTCACGTATACATTGTATCCATTATTGAAACCAATACACACTGATATTGTCAACTAATTACCAAATGTTGGTGGACCATGATCCTTCCAAACTCTTCCAAACTCTTGCATATTATTTTGTGTGGCCTTGTGCTTGATTTGGAGAATATTCATGCAAGACCACACAAAATAATATGCAAGACTCTTTTTTTATAATCTCGATTTCAAATATACAAGGTTGATACCTCATAGGGATACATTCAACCTAGATTGCAATGTCTTTAAACAGACTGAATTTAATTTGATGCCGCATGGCATAAGAAGATGAATGGAGACACGTCATAAGAATGAAATCTTCTATGAGTTAGTGGAAGTAAATGCCATCAGGAAATAAGTAGCAGATTCTAAAGAACATAAGATCCAAAGTATAAAAGTGGAAGTGATAAATGAAGGTGAGTTATCATCAACCAAAGTGAAAATCAACTCACCCAATATTCTCAGCACCTGAAAGGTTTTGAAAAGCTACGCCAGCAACTTTATTGGCCATGATTGCTGGGCCACCACTATTCCCCGGATTGATGGCTGCATCAATCTGAATTGCCATAAGTTGGGTTGCACCATGTACATATTGTGTGGGTTCAACCCTGGAAACAACACCTTTAGTAACAGAAATGTTGTCCCCGCCTGCAATTAATTTACACTATGTTGTTAATGTTGTTGATTAGTCATATTGACATACAGATAGATAGATGCAAGAAATATATATAAACAAAAAGAAAAAAAAGTAAAACCTTGTGGGTATCCAACAACAGCAACAGCTTGTTGTAGAAAAGGGATGTCTCCAAGCTCCAAGAAGTTCATTCCCTCCCAAAAATCCTGGCTTTCAACAAGGAGAAGAGCCAAATCACATTCATGACCAACAGCTTGAACCTCTGCTCTATACTTGGTAGGAGAACCATGCTTCCTCACAAGTACGAACGTATGATCAGCCACTACATGAGCATTTGTAATTATCTTTCTTCCAGGGATTACAAACCCTGCATTCACATCACACATATATACACTCTCATTGCACTGCACAAAAACTCTCTGAAAACATGTGGTTTAGCTTAAATTTAAGTTGGCTACATGTGGTTCAAAATTTGATGGCTTGACCAAAATTTAAGCAGCTTACATGTGATTTGAAATCCCACAATGCTTATATGTTTTTTGTATTTTTGGAAGAGAAACATAAATGCGGAGCAAAATTATATATTTAGTTTTAACTTCGCTAACTTAAGTTGGGTAAAAGTATCAAGTTTCAAACTCGGGTAAAGTTGTAAGTTGCCATTTAAAAAAGAGTGAGTATATGGAAAAAAGGGAAAAATACCAGAACCCATGGATTCACGCTGGGACTTGTTTTGCCAAGGGAGGATGTAATTGGGGCTGCTACTCACTGTGAAAATCTTCACCACCGAATCCAATGCCAACTCTATTGCATCTCTATCTTTCTCCTCCTTATCCGTCGTCGTCGTCGTCGTCGTTTTCTTTTGCTGCTGATGATGCCTCACAACAACGCCGCCGCCGCGTTGTCTTTGTCTATTGTTCTTGTTGTTTCTGAGCACGTGAGCCGCCAATGTAGTAGTATAACACTCGCCATTCCGCAAATGGGTCTCATTGTTTTTGCTGATTTGTGTTGTTGATGAAGATAAAGATGAAGATGAAGATGAAGAAACATGACTGTTAGCTTTGCTAATAAAAATACTATCAGTGCTAGTGTTATTGAAGCGCTTCAAAATTGAATCTTTCAGCAATACGTTATTGTTGGAAGAGGAGGAAACCCTCCGTACTGTACGGACTGTTGAACCCAGCATCTCTGTAAGAGTGAGTAAGAATAAGAAGCTGAAGACGAAGACGAAGAACTGAGGAAGTTGAAGAGGGAATAATGTGGGTAGGTTTTTTTAAGCAGGGCTTTAAAACAATGGGCTTCTGCTGCTCATCAGGATTAATTTTTAGGCCCAAATTAGAGTTCCTGTTGAGCCCAACCCCAATCCAACTTCCCCTTTCGGGTTCGGAATTTGCTCTTCAAACAAGGCTGCCTGCAGTTGCAGATTCTTTTATTGTGACGGTGGGATTCAGAAGAGAATGAGTCGCATAATAGGGTATTAAGGGGCTGTTTGTTTGTTTGTTTTTTTTTTTTTTTCATTACTCATCATTCTTTACTCAACTTTCGTCACTTATCACTCATTACTCATCACTTATCACTTAATATACCCCAATTTCTTAATACCCACACATTTGGTTTTTGTTTTCACTTCACATCACTCAAATATTTCCACCTTTTTATGGGTCCCATACCTGAGCCGAGTGTCAGACCCTTTTATTTTTTCTAATTTTTTCTTCGTTTTTTCTTTCTTTTTGACTCTTCACAACTGTGCTTCTTCTCTCTTCTCAACCATTACTCCAACAACCTCCTTTACTCCTCTCATCCACCTCTCTTAACCTAAAATAAATTTGTTCCATTTGTTTTACTTTTTCTCTTCCTCTTCATTTCTCAAGTGGTACGTTTGAAGTTTCATTTCTTCATAGCCGAAGAAAAGGTATCCTGTTCAAAGAACCCCAGCCTAGTCGAAACCCATTAGACACCGAGAAGCCTAGTCAAAACCGAGGCACTCTTCAAATCTCTCCCTTGCTCAGCTCATGAATTTTCTGCCAAAGATTTTGCCTAGGTGAGAAGCAAATTTAAGTGGGTCTAACTTCATGTGAAACTAATTTTCTGCCAAAGATCTGTGCCCAAATATAATAAATTTTGAGTTTGGATTATGGATTTTGATGTTGAATTTTGAAGTTGATCTTGATTGAATTCAAGTGGGTCATACTTCATATATTTAAATTTTGTTTGTTTGTATTTGGTGCTAAATCTGGGTTTTCTGGGACTTGAAAAAATATGGGTTTTTTGGGTGTCATGGAGTGTAGCAAAGACCAAAAAATTATGTGATGAAGAAAAAAAAAAAAAAGAAAAAAAGAAAGAAAGAAAGAACTGCAGAGCTGAGATCATGAAAGGGAAAAGAAGAAGAACACCTCACCGAACCCAGTGAGAAAAAAAAGAAGAAAAAGGGTCAAAAGTTGCGGCTGATTTGACTAGTGAGTTCCTCAGTGTATGTTTAATTACAAAAATGCCATTGGAAACTGAGTTTTAGAAACTGAAAACACCCAAAATGTGTTTTCAGTTTCATAACTCATCACTTAAAAATCAGAGAATTGAGTGATGAAAACACAAACAGGAAACAAATCCAAACAAACATTTTTTTTTGTGGGTCCCACTTATTTTGAGTTATGGATGATGGAAACAGAGTTATGAGTGATGGAAAACATAAATCCAAACAGCCTCTAATTCTTCTCCATGTCTTAGGCCTAAGGCCCCATCATAGAAACAAATTTTCCTAAGAAAAAAAAAGTCCCATTCTTATCAATCCTAAATTTTATAAATGATTGAGCACTTTTTTTTTTTAAAAGGAGTGATATTAGGGATGCAGGATATGCCAAATTTGACTAGATTTACAAACTAACATGTCGCCAATTATTAAAAAAAAAAAAGTTCATACCCTCACTAATTAGGTTGGTGAATGTCAACAATTAGAGTCATTATCACATCATATTGTGAACATTTTGTAGTATTTTTTTTTTTCCTAATAAGGCTTTCAAAATAGAAAACTAATAGAAATTTAACCCAATTGAAACCCTAATATGTATATATATATATATATATATATATTTTTTTTTAAAAATGTTACAAATGTATTAGATCATCAATGATAACTAATCTCCCTCTAACAGTTTGAGACTTTAATTTTTGTCAACTAATCTCCGACAAAGATATATACCAAATAATATCTATCTATCTATCTCTCTAAAGAACAATATATAAAATTAAATTTTAGATCACAATTTTAGCATCGTCATATATTCAAGGTAAAGTAATTTTCTGTTTTTAAAAAAAAATTCTTTTTCTTAAAATTTATGTGTAAGAACACAAAGTTGGCCTTGGGCCCAAATGGATGACTGGGCCGGCCCTAGTGGCCTTTACAATAGAATTTGTAGAGAATGGGCTTAAAGCCTAGACCTCTTGGTGCTTTAGAAGGCCGTGATGTGAGGTCCAAGTCCACTTCTGGGACACGGCTGGCTGATGGAGTGGCCTATTTCCCTTATCGGACGTGAGCCGAGGAGCTTCTGTGCTGACTGGCATTTTGTTCTTCAAGAGGGAGAGAGAGAGACTTCCTCTTTCCCTTAAAAAATAGTGGTTTCCCCTTCTCTATTTATACTCCCCATCTCTGGTCCTCACCTGTCTTTTTCCTGAAACGCTCCCCAATACCCTTAAGGCTGTCCACCGTCCCCTCAGAAGTCATTTCCCCATTAATGCGGCCAGGCGGGTAGGTGGAAGGCATTTAATGCGGTGGCAGCAGCTTTGCATAGTGCACGTACCTTTTGTCCCCCTCCTCGGCGTCCCGTTGGGGCGGAGGACGACTCGCTGAGCTTCAGGAGTCCTTCCCTGGACAACGTGCTACGCTCCTCGGACAAGGGTCTCTTAGTCCGAGGAGACTTTCTCCTCAGACCAGCACAAATTCTTCCGGCAGCCTGGTCGACCTCCATTTTTAGGAGGCCCTATCCACGACCCCTTCGGTTGAGCCCCGCCCTCGGGCCAGGCCCTAGGCCCACATGGAGTTTTTGGCGCTTTTACCCCCCACATTATGCTTCAATTATGATATTCAATCCTTTATATGAAATTAAATTTAGTTTAGTTTAGTTAGTATTACTCATCAATTTATAAATTTAATGGATCAAATTAGTCATAACTTAATAAGTATTAAATAGTTTTATTTAATTAATATTTACAAATAAAAGACCCAAAATTATGTTGGGCTAGCCCTATTTTTCTCAGTCGGGTATAAAAATTGAAAGAATTAAATCAAATAAAAAATATAAAGAAAAAATGCTAATGTGAAAACTTGTAGAGCTAGCAAATCTAATACGGCAGAATATAGAGAAGTCAACAAAAGATCAAACATTTTGATTTTATAGTATATATATTTATATATAAATAAAGAGGTATTACATACACAATATTTTTACAACATTTTCACGATAAATCATAGGTGGTTAATTGTTATTAGGTTTAATTTGAATCTATCACTAAATTTACTTTTTTACCTCCCTAATAATAACCCGTAACAATTTGCCACATATAATTTGTTGTGAAAATATTATAAAACTGTTGTAGACATATCATTTCTCATATAAATATATAAAATAAGGAGTATGTCCTTGATTACACAGGCTAGAAGGGAATGTCATAAACTATCAAGGGTTTTTATTAAAAAAAAAAAAACTTCAAACTCTAAGAAATATATCATCTTTACTTAAGAAAAAAAGCATAAGATTAAGGGATAAATAAGATGCAGGAAAGTGAAAAGTAAGTTAGATGTATTAACCAAAAGAAGAAAGAAAATGGAGATAAGCTTTTAAAGATAGTGAGATCTGATGTAGCTTCATTTTATTAAAAGTTACAAAAGTGCGAGACACTTGGAAGTAACTTAACTGATGAGAGAGAGGGGGGTTTTTAACTTTCATCAGCCTTTTCAGTCACATTCGCATTCGCAATCGCAATCGGCATTCGCTAGCAGTCACTGGAAATAAAATAAAGAGAGGAGGGGCATAAAGGTAATTTTATAAATAGAAACCTAACTCATATTCTATTCTTTGGATAGTAGACTTACGTTTCCAAATAGACCTTTAACTTTAAGTTGAAAATCATAGTAACAATTTAGGTTCAGTTTTGGTGGGCGTGTGACACGCAGGCTCTAATAAATAAATTACAAGCTCTATTGTACAAAAGCCAGTCGGCAATTATTCATTCCCTAAAACCCAAACTGAAAAACAGAAACTGAAACCCCCCAAATTTCTTAAAGCCAACCCTCAGATCTCTTATCTTTCTGTAGAACCAGAATCACAAGAAGAAGAAGAAGCTGTTATTGTTGGAATTTTTGTGGGTTGAGTTTTTGATCTTTCTGTGTAATTGAAGTTTGGAGAAAGAGAGAGAAGAATGTTTAACGGAATGATGGATCCAGAGATGATAAGGCTCGCTCAGGAGCAGATGAGTCGAATGTCACCTGCCGATTTCGCTCGAATCCAACAACAGGTTTCTTTCTACCTAATCATTCAATCTATGCCTCTAATTTTGAATTTTCTCTTTTGGTGTTATTACATGGTCTGCTGATTTGATTAAATTCTGAGTTTTGAGAATTGGGTATCTCAGAAATTTTCATTTCAAGTTCTGGGTATTGATGTATTTGAATTATGGTCGAATTGGGTATGATTGGGGCTATAATTAGCACTCACATTTGCAATTTTTTTTGTTTTTGTTTTTGGGATCTTTAAATTGTATAGTTTTGTTGGTTATAGTTATTGTTTCTATATAGGTATCTTATGTGAATGGCATTGCAGATGATGTCTAATCCAGATTTGATGAAGATGGCCACTGAAGGCATGAAGAACATGAGGCCTGAAGACTTGAAGATGGCTGCAGAGCAGTTGAAGCATACCCGTCCCGAGGAGATGGCTGAGATTGGTGAGAAGATGGCTAATGCATCCCCCGAAGAGATGGCGGCTATGCGTGCCCGTGCTGATGCTCAGATGGCCTATGAGTTAAGTGCAGCTGAGATGCTGAAGAAAAAGGTAAATTTTTAACCATCTCAAGTAATAGCTATCCTGTCTATGTTAAATATGGATCAGTTTTTCTTTACAATGATTAAGACCTGTGCTTGACAAACATGATATTAGTTTGAGGGCCTAATCATCTTGTACTTGTGAGGGCTCTTCACTTTGAAGCTAAGGATGTAAAAAGGAATGCATTGATAGTAAAAAAGGATATGTAAATTAAGGAGATAATAGGGACTTTGGATAGAATAGAATGGTGGAAAAGAATACATGTGGCCCACCTTGATTAGACTAAAATGTTAATTTAGATATAAAAATTTAAAGCTTTAAACATGTCATTTGATACTTAAGTGTAAATTGAGAAAATAAATTAATGCAAAAAATGTTAAATATTATCTTTAACGGACAAAGTTTTACTCCAATTTGGCTTGGAGGAATCTCTTCCATACCATTATGTGGTGGATTATTAGGCCATCCACATGTATTAAATCACATGGTTTACTAACTCATTTAAAAAGCAATGTGACTATTAAGTAGGTCATGTGACTGAAAATACAAGTGGATGCTTATTTGAGTTTCTATGTAGTGAGTTGGAGGAAAATTCTCTTTATCTTTAAATCCAAATTCACCTTACAAGGGGTATTGCTTTAATATGGAAAGAATTTTAAAAGAGAATAAAAATTTAAAATTCACTTGTATATCACTTTTCAAAGCTAAGACGCACAGCATCTAAGATATATATCGATTCTCTAAAAGGAAAGAAGAATTTTGGTTTAGAGAAGTCAATGAGTGGCATTTCTTAGGGGAGAGTTGTTGGGGGTGCATTTATCCAAATGACATGAGTCAAATTTTTTCTGATTGGGGTTAGAAGTGGATAGACAGGTGATAGCCCCCCTTCACCCTCTTGGCTTGGTCCATGTCTACCATGCATTTATGGATTTATTTGCAATTTGGCAGGGGAATGAGCTTCACAGCCAGGGAAGGTTCAGTGATGCCTCGGAGAAATATTTGCTTGTAAGTGGACCTTTGTGTCTGTTTGAACCTTTTATTTGCTCATTCATGCATTCATTTATTTTTGTTATTGGTCCAAGAGATTGTTCTCTTGCTGGGTGTGGAGTCCCTTTTGACTGATATAATATTGTTTTTGCTCTCTAAATCTTAGGCAAAGAAAAATTTACAAGGCATTTTATCCTCCAAAGGCAGAACAGTTCTGTTGGCATGCTCACTCAACTTGATGTCGTGTTATTTGAAAACAAGACAGTATGATGAATGCATAAACGAAGGCTCTGAGGTATGGAGTCATTTTTCTCTTCTGGTATCATTGTGTTACATGATATTGGTTATCAATCGATCATGTCTATCTCCATACATTTTGGCGTAACAAAACCCACTGACAAAAAAATATGTAGTAATTGAAACTAATAAATTAGGGAGCCTAGCATAACTGATAATATAACTAGGAAGAGTATCCGAGAACATAAGCTAAAATATTTCCTTTTGTCATGCTTTATGCTGCCTATGTGAGTGGACATTAATTTTTTATCAGATACTTTCTTCGCATGCCTGTAAGTGTCTTTCCATCTTTAATCTAAGTTATTTAGTTCTTTTATTACTTCAGGTTTTGGCATATGATGCAAACAATATCAAAGCTCTTTACCGAAGAGGGCAAGCATACAAAGAACTTGGTCAATTAGAAGTGAGTTCTATTTATTTTTATGCAGTGATTAACTAATTGGTCTTTGAAGGATGTATGTATTAGTGTAACTGTATGCTAATTTGCTTGTGTTATCTAATGGCATTTCTGAATATGTTAGGATGCTGTGTCTGATTTGAGCAAGGCACTTGAAGTTTCCCCAGATGATGAAACAATTGCAGATGTTTTAAGGTGTGCTCCTCTCTCAATCACTATCTATCAACCAAAGAATAATGAAAGTATTTAGTGAACATGTCATTCGTACAGCTGATGCATGCATCAATGTGGGTCCTTTGGACTTGGTTTGAGTGGTGAGCCATATGCAATAACAGCTAATCTTTGAGATCTTAAAAGAGAAAGAAATTTTTTATCTTTTCCCCTGAGAATCAGTTGATAATTTAATCGAAATAGTTTACAAATTAAAAAATTTTAAACATATCATGTTTGACCTCTTTAAGCCTACGTTATACCATTAAGACTGTTGCCAATCCTATAAATGGCTCTTATATATCAGAAATCAGGATTCTTGATTTTTTGGATTTCACATTCCCTGTTATAAGTTATTTAACTCTCAGTTTTAACATAAAGAATCTGAGCTGTCAAATTTGACAATTTAAATGGTATCAAATTGCTGACATAGGGATGCAAAGGAAAAATTGGCCAAAGAAGGGGGTGGGCATGCACGAAGAGGTATGTTGCTTTCTTGTTTTTCCTTTTTTTGGGGTCCCTGTATTAACTTCTTGAATGAGTGAGATCTATAGCATATATATACCAGATATACAGTCTTTTGACTTATTAATTATTATTGATCTTTGCTTGTTTAATAGGTTTAGTGATTGAAGAAATTCCTGAAGAGGTTGAGACTGTCTCTTCCAAAAATCATAAAAGCTCATCCATGGAGCATTCAGTGGCACAGCCACATCAAAATGGTGACTCTACTAAGAGTCAAAGTGCAGTTAACAGAGGGGGTATTATGTCCAATTCTGAGTCTTTGCATGCTTTGAAAGATGACCCAGACACAATCAGGTTTGTTTGCATCCATAAAAGTGTTATTGCCTGCTTGTCTAATAATATTTTCTTGTTAAAGATGTCTTGCATGTGACCTTAACATATTACGGACCTCATTTAGTTTTGGAGTATTTGGTGAGGTCTTTGTTCTTGTTTTCTACATTGACTTTTGTTATTTGCTATCATGGATCCTCTAAGATACAGAATACATAATTACCATTACTATGAATAATTTACATTATGTACTGCAGAAAAAATCTCAATGGTTGGTATAAAATCCCGTGCTTAAGCCCAATATATCATGGAGGATGTAGTAATTTGATAATGCAATAGTTTTGTTTGGCAAAATAAAAGTGATTAAGAGTGGACATTGGATGAACATCATTTTTTACCTGACTACTTTTCCATAGCAGTGCATTCATTTTGTAAAGAAAACTTGCTGAAATGTCCCAGTTCAGGCTATATTTTGAAACAAGTTGTCTTAGAACTGAATTTTATCTTGAAATAAGATGTTGTCCTATTGGGAATATATATATATATATATATATATTTCCCCCTGCTGAATTCTAATTTCTAAAGGTCTTGTCCTGTTGATGCATCCGTTTCTATGTTCTGTACAGTCAGAGTTATAAACCTGTAAGATAGCTAACCTTTGTTTGTGTATATGGCGTATTTTTTTTTATAGATCGTTCCAGAATTTCATTTCAAATGTTGATCCGGACACACTGGCTGCTATGAGCTCTGGAAAATCTGGAGAGGTACCTCCTGAAATGGTTAAGACTGCATCAAGTGTGATCAGCAAGATGTCACCTGAAGAACTTCAAAAAATGCTTGAAATGGCTTCTTCATTTCAGGGGGAGAACCCATATTTTGTGGGAGGTTCCTCAGATAATAATCCTGGCAGCTCAGTTCCTCCAAATATGACGCCTGACATGCTTAAAACAGCAACTAATATGATGAATAAAATGTCACCAGACGACCTTCAGAAGATGTTTGAAATGGCATCCTCTTTGAAAGGGATGGACTCAGTTCCTACAGCAGCAGCTGTAAAAGGGGTCTCAGATACTGGGCCAAAATCTTCAGCTGCCCAGGAAAATCCTGTAGTTAATAGATCTAGTGTTGTGGGTGAATCTAGTTCATCTCATGATATATTTTCAAATTTAAGAACTTCTACTCCATCAAGCTTCCCATCCTCGACTCCTGATTTGCAAGAACAGATGAGAAACCAAATGAAAGATCCAGCAATGCGGCAGGTTTGTTGATTTTATAAAAGCATAATTAGATGTTTGGTTGCTTTATGTAGATTAAAAATAAAAAAATTTTCCTAGTGAAATGTTCTTTAATGTTTAGTGAAGCTCAGTTTGAAATCAAATTTTTTCCCCCCAAAAAAAAATCTGTTAGATACTAATACTATATTAATTTTTATCATTAATTTGAAACTTTATTCGATGCAGTCAGACTACGTATGTTATGACAATTTTTCTATTTCTATGTGTAATTTTTGTTTCCACTTTTGGATATTACTCGGTCACTGGATACTGCTTGTGACTGAAAAAGTTTAGCCCCAAGGATGAGTTTGTGCTTTAAATTGTTTATTGTGCCAATGGAATCACATTATTTTCTGTGGCTAAAAGAGTTCATGAATAAAATTTGCATGAATAAAATTTGCACGATCTTTGGCAGATGTTTACATCAATGATTAAGAATATGAATCCAGACATGATGGCAAACATGAGTGAACAGTTTGGTATGAAGCTTTCTCGAGAAGACGCATTAAAAGCTCAACAAGCTATGTCATCATTATCACCAGACGACTTGGATAAAATGGTACCAAATCTATACCCAAGTTTTTAATGCATTTGTCTCATTCTTTATAACAGAACTAGCTAGAAAATTTTGATTTGCAATATAGTATTTTAGAATATGTTCAGTTTGTCTAAATCTTTGCATCCTTAATTTATAAAGAAGATATTTCTTCAAGTGTTTAGAAGGCATGCATCATTGTCATTTATGAAACGTCACTGCTATTGTCATGAGTGAGTTAGCTATGATTTGGATCGACTTGACGTTTGGAAAATGGATGAAAATAATATCAAGGAAAAGTGAAAACCACATTATGAGACTTTATTTTTGGTAAAGATTGTCTAAGAATTGAAAAGAAAATCTATAACGCACCCCTCAATGTAAGTGAAATTTATTTTGTTTCACTCTCATCCTATGTAACGTAATGAAAGTTTTAAGATTCAAAATGTCTTTAGATGTTTAAGTTGTTTGATTCAAAAACCAGTCATTGGAGATGAGGTCCCTTGAAGTTACAGGCTATAAAAGAGTGGTCTTGAGAAAATATACCTAACTCGTCTGATCCAAAATTTTGCACAGCTTACTGTTACTGTAGTTGATGATGAATGTGAATTTTTTCGGTTTCCTGTGAATTGTTGGTGCAGATGCGTTGGGCAGACAGGCTTCAAAGAGGAGTGGAAGGTGTAAAGAAGACAAAGAATTGGCTGCTGGGAAGACCTGGTTTGATTCTGGCTATATGCATGCTAATTTTAGCAATGATCCTTCATCGGCTGGGATACATTGGTGGCTAGAATCTCATTCTAGTGAAAATCCTATATAAGTTCATACTCTGGATGATTGACGAGTGTTGAAGCTGCATCCTTCAGTAATCTCCAGGAGGGACGGAAAATGCAATGTAATGTTTACATTAAGAAATGGAATACAATATAAAAAAGGGGTTAGGGAGAGAGAGAGAGAGAGAGAGAAACCGGTTGGGGTGGGGAGGGGGTTGTTTGATGGATAAACATGATGCACGAGATTTTTTTTTTTTTTTTTAAATGCGGAATTCTTTGATTTATTGAAACCTGTACTCAAATTAGAGGAGATAAGATTACAGTGCTAAAAGGGACTCTCAAGGAGAGACCCCAGTTACGGAACTGATTGTCAATAAACTTATGTAGTGTGCAATGATTATGGATATGTGATTTCTTGAGACATATTGAGTATGGGTCCTTCTGGTGCCACACCAAATGCCACACAAAAGCACACAACTCGCCACGTGGCGAGTTGTGGTTGGTGAAAGGATGATCTCACAACTCGCCACGTGGTGAGTTGTGGGCTTTTGTGTGGCATTTGGTGTGGCACCAGACTTATCCATTGAATATATATGAAACCGGACGGGTGAGTAAAAAACTACGCGGGACTCATTTATTTTTATATAAATGTTTGAGAGAGAAACTATATTGGACTTTACTCTCTAGAATTATTGCTTATAAGCTTTGAACATAAGATCGGTTCTGCTCCACCTCACTCCAAACTTGAACTAAAACCCAAGTGGGTAATAAAATAAGCAGTTTCATTGTGTTTTGTCAAATTTATCAAAAAGTCCAGCCACACTATTGTAAGGATTCATTATTTTGTTTAACAGATTGGGTTGCATGCAATTGTTCATAAAAGATACATAGAGAAGGCACAGTCGTGTGACATATTGGGTTACATGCCACGTCATTCCATAAAAGAAATTTCCTATAAATTGTGGGTTTACAAAGTAGATCGTTCTTAATTAAAAATCTCCAGCCATTTCATTTTATTCATCGATAGGGCCAAGAATGCCTCTTCTCTTCTGAGAAAAGTCTCCTTTTCTTTTCACAGAATCCATGGTGGGGGATAGAAAAAAGAAACAGAAAATAAGCAAATATGGGTAAAGGCTCAAAGGCAAGCACGTCCAAAGATCATGAGGATATTGCTACGACTTTGGAGGCACAGAACAAGAACAAGAACAAGAAAAGAAACTGTGTTGTTGATAATGGTAGAGCAACATTAATTATCGTCTTTTCTTGAGCCAAAAAGCTGTAAGAAAGTTCCTCTTTCCATTGTTGACGGATGAAGAGCTGCGAGATTTTGTTCATCAAGGAATTCCAGTCACGGCGTATGATGTCCAAGGCAATGCGTTTCCGATGGAGTTCAAGCAACCTTCATGCAAGAATAAGTACCATATACTTACTCAAGGGTCAAGGGTGGGCAGAATTCTGTGATGAACATGGCCTACGAGCTAGCGTTTAATGATTTTGTTACGTTGTGGATGTTCCGCCATAAAGAAACGGACAGGCTTTGCTTTGTCATCTCCTTAAGAACAATTGACGATTTGGATCATGGCATCAAGCAGAAGCCAATCAATAATTAGTCGAGCAATATATGGATATGGCATGCATGCAAGAACCAAAAGAAGGCTTCTTTGTGAGTTACTGACTGTCTTTTTGGTTTGATTCTTGATAGTAATGATCGTTTTCTTGGTTTCTTTGGCGTTGGCTTTTGGTTTTGGTATCCTGCTAGGTAGGTAGTAGTAGCAATTCTTTGCCTTTAGCAGTAGGAATGAGTGTGCATAATTCCATGTCACACGGAGTCTTTTTAGTTTGATTCTTCATTCTTGCTACTAGTGACAGTTTTCTTGGTTTTCTTAGGCGTTGGCTTTCGGTATCTTACTAGCTAGTTAGTAATTTTTTGCCTTTGGCAGTGGGAATTGGTAGGCATAAATGTTCATATTACAGGGTTTGAATAGCAATGGTTGATTTTGCAAGTCTTGCGGGAAAATATATATTGTAGCAATATGTAAGATGTAATATTTGCAATAACAATGACCCTCTCTAAGATGTAAATTTCAAGTTCTCAATTGATCTTCGTAGGCATGTTATTCAACAATATGTCTTACTTTAGAGAGGCACACGAGTTTGTTTATCTTATTTTAATGTCTACTTTCGGAAGCAATGCGTATGATTTGTTGCTTTATCCAATATATATTGTCATGTATTTCTAATCACGTTTTGCCTTTTTCTTTTATGAGTTAATGGAATAAAATATTTTGGTATGGGTATTTTATTTTTTCTGAGTTATCAATGTACATCGTCAGATCAAGTTACATTTTTTCTATTCTTCTCAACCAAAAAAAAGTTACATTTTTACTATCTTAAGAAAAAAAAATCAAATTAAACATGTAATTTTTTGTTCATGTTACACCACTTAATAATTAATTATTTATTAAATTAATATTTTAAAAATTCACTGTTAGATCATAAGTTCTCATCCTTCTTGACAAATAAATCAAATTTTATGTTAATAAAAAATCATTTTTTATTCAATTTATAAACTTACGTTTTACAAATGCCAAAAAAAAAAAAAAATTTGTTGAAAATACTTATTAGTATTCAATTTATCTTAAATTTGATAAGTAGGGAGTGTAGAGAAAGAAAATGTATTAAATTGGTAAAAGTTTTAAAATTAATACTTATTGAATGGTGTGGTATTGTCAAAAGTTAAATTAGATATAAGTTTCTTTTTCTATCCCACATCTTAGAAAATTAAAATCCAAACTTAGAAATAATTTTTCTGCAAGTTTCTTGAGGCTTTCAAACACATCCAAGCAAATGGTACCCAATTGAAACACAGAAAGCATAGATTCAAGTTGCCTACTTATAGCTGCTTCAAAGCCAATGTGATGCTCCTTGGTTAGGCAACTAAGATATTGGTGAATATCACATATGATCAAGAAAAGAGTAACTATAATTACATGAAAACCAAGATCAAGAAAAGTGTAACTATAATTACAAGAAAACCAAGAAAGCATTTATTAAGAAATAGTGGAATGAATATCACTTATGAATACCTTGGAATAGTGAAGGGTGCTTTATAATATTCCATTCCTTGAAAGCTAGTGAATATTAGAGGTAAGGGTCGTCAATGGGCCGGGTCGGGCCGGCCTGGCCCATTTTCACTTGGCCCATGGGCACAATGGGTTAGGCATAATGGGCTATTAACTAATTAACGGGCCGGGTCGGGCTGGGCCGAAAGAGTAAACCTCAGCCCATGACCCTGCCCATGGGCAATGCCCATTTTGTCTTTAGCGAGCTGGGCTATCAGGTTGGGCCTAATGGGTTACTCATGGGCTTGTGTTAGTATATTATTTTATTATTTTTATAAGGAAAGAATCAATTTTTTATAAGGGAATAATCAATCTATTTTTTTTAAAGGAAAGAATTAAAGAATTTAATACTTAATTATAAATTTTTTTACATTCAAATCTATTTAATTTTTTGTTTTGTTGATGGAAACCTGTGGGAACCCGAGGACCGAGGAACATTAAACAATAGAAGTAAAATCCTGCTTAGGTAGGGGGCCGAGGACCGAGGAACTGTGAACAGTTATCATAGTCACCCGTGGATAGCAGTAAGCATTGAATGCTGAAGATAATATCTCCTGACCGCAATAAATAAGGACGCGACAGCCTGACTCTCAGTATTAATGAGGAAGTGACCTGAACAGTGGGAAGGATCTCTAGATATTTTTACTATCATTATCTTCTACAAATAAGGGAACAGGTGGCGCCACAGGGGAGAGAGGAGGAACGAGATGGAGGGTGGAGATGAGAGGAACAAAGGATATAAATAGGAGGAAAAAAGGAAAAAGGAAGGGGCGAAAGATCAGAAGAGGAAAAAGCGTGGAGAAAGGAATTATAAGGAGTGATAGGGATCCTCGGGGCCAGTATGTTTCTCTGTTGTTTGTTCCCATCTCTATAACAATTCATTGTTTTGGGCCAAGATTCATAATGGGCCTATGCCATTGGTGATTTGGACTTAGGACCATAAGGAAAACTTGGACCTTACAAAACCTATTTAATTTTTTTTTATTAAGGCTTTAAATAGTTTTTTATTTTATCTTTAATAAAAAAAAATGTCAAATGGTTAATTCAAATTTGCTAGACGACTAGAAAAATATATATTTAATAAACTAAGTTTTGCACAATTACTTTGAGTATCTTAGTGGTTAAGGGCTTAAGAAATTGCTCTATAATATCTCAAGATCAATCCTTCATACACTTCTTATATATTTTTGTTATGAATTATAAGTTATTGGGCTGGGCCAATAGGCTAGGCAACGGGTTGGGCTACTGGGCTAGCCCATCGGGTACCCATGGGCATAAAAACTAGCCCACGGCCTGACCTACTGGGCTAGTGGGCTGCCCATGAGCCTTAATAACAACGGGCTGGGCCGCCCATTAGCTCGGTGGGCCATCGGGTTTCTGGGCCGGGCTATGGGCCGTGGGCTATTTGATGACCCTTAATTAGAGGCAATGAAACGATAGTTACTATAAATCTTTCATGTCTCAAAGGCGGGGGTGTCACATTCGGGTAACCAAATGTGGTGATAGCCTAAGAATGAATCCTATCCCTATTTAATAAAATGAGATGCTAGGGATTGCTTGTAAAAAATGACATTATGCTAATCCATGTTCCACACGGCCATGGAGGCATTGATTTTAAATATCATTATGACTTGGTTTTGAAGAGATTCTTTCTCAATCAAAATAGTGGAATGAAAGGCACTACAAGAAAGATATGCACCTTTTCAAATCGCACTACAAGAAAGATATGCACCTCTAACTATGATTAGATGCATTCCGAACCCTCATACAGACCAATATTAAAGAGAAGCTTTTTCCTATACTATAGTTGCAAGTCTATTGTTGTGTTTTGGAATTAGGGGAAGCAAAACGTACTTCAACCAGTAGAAGCTTTTTGGCAGGGACAAACCCAGGTGGGGGCTCGGGGCCCCCTTGGGTCCTTTTTATTTTATTTTATTTTATATAGTTATTATATATCTTATTTTGTAGTTGGACTCTCTTTCCAAAACCTTAGCTTCCTTTCTTCTTAATAAGCCTAACTAGCCTCAGCTAAATAGCAACTATTCAACCCAAAAATTTAACAAAAACAATAAAAACATTCACAATAGTGATTGTATTTTAACCCAAAAAAAAAAAAATTATTTTACCACCAAAGAACCAAAAAGTTATGTATTATTGGAGAGGCTAAAACTAAATTTTTTGCAATCACAGTAAACTAGTATAAATACTAGTTGATTGTAGCAAGTTGTTAAAAATAAAATACAACATTTGACTAAGATTATATTTCTTCCTTTAATTAAAAAACTCAAATTCTTTCTCTTCCTTTATTATTTTAAGGAGTTATTTATATTATTTTAAAATAAACTGACAAAAAAAAAATTGATATAAGGTGTATTGTAAAGCGGTGTGGTAAAATAGATAAAATATCCTTTTGAGGTGCTAAAAGCTAAACTTTTTAGCACTACCACTATGAATACTCTAACTTCAAAAAAAAAAAAAAAAAACCTACCTAGCCTAGTATTTAAAAAAAAAAAAACATTATTTTGTTTTTGTTTTTGTCTTTGTTGGTAAGTGGTTTTATATTATAATGTATTTAGAAACAATGATTTTGAATATTTATAATTTTTTAATACCATATGGATGCTTATTTGGAGTTTTTTTTTTTTTTTTCCTTTATACTCTGGCTCTATTAGCTTAAAATCTTGAGTTCATCCATACTTTTTGGCAAAGCTTCAAATAAAGTGGTTGAGCTATTCACTTCATTGATTTGACTTCACTTTACTTGGAGTCTGTTTGAGATCCGCTTATTTTGTTGAAACTAAAAACTTTTTGTTGAAAGTACTATAGAGAAAGGTAAAAATTAGTTGAAATAATATAGTAGGACCCATGAATAATACCAAAAAGTACAGTGTGACCTATGAATAGTGACAAAAATAAGCTGACTTTTTAATTTGGAGCCAAGCACACACACTTGATATATTATCTAAGCTCAATATATTAACCCAAACAACATGCTTATTCATCCTTAATCAATTATGAGGGGAAAAGTACACATTGAGAAGAAGTGAAATCTATCTATTCAGGGATGGAACCAAGATTCGAACTTTGGGGGGCCAAAATTCTTTGTTTGAAAATTTTTTAAAATTGGTATGTCAACACTAAAGGTTGGTAATGTTGCATTGCATCATTAGTGTCATTTGTATTTTTTCTCTAAAAAATATTAAACATTGTAGTTGGCTTTTCCATAATCTATGAATCAAATAAAAATCATATTAACTATAGAGATTTATACTCAATAGCTTTGTAGCTCAACTAAAATTTCCTTGTGTGTCCAATAAAAGTTCAAATCCCCACTCATTTTTGCTGTAACTATAAAAAAAAAAAAAAAACAGAGTGGTTCTAAACTTCGAGTTTCTTTGGTTGGACTGATTCTTTAATCTTTTCACCTTAAATTTAAAAAAAAAAATTGATTTAGTTATTATTTTCACATTATTATATACCTCATAATAATATCATTATAGTGATATATTGACAACTAAAGATTATTGTTTACTTTTTTTTTAATACAAATAATAGCAACGTTTTTCATTAATTTAGAAAGAGCCATAATTGATATTTTAATAATAATTTTTTCTTGAGAGAAGATATTTTAATAATTTAGGTGTGTCTTGAAGTAGCCACAACACATTAATCTATATCATTACTAATAACTTTGTTCTAACCAAAAAGGACTATAGGTATGGTGTACCCCTTTCATTGGATTGTCAATTACTTGATGATATCATGGCTACTTATGATCATTCTCACTAATAGTTTTTGAAATAAAAGCTTCCACCTTTATCACTTAAAAATTAAGAAAGGGAGAGCAGCTGCCCAGCCTCATAAGTCACACCACAACGTCAAGAGATAGAGAGATGAGGGATATCAAAGAGAAGAAAAGATCAGATCAAAGATTTTTTTTGTCAAGATTTGTGATTTATTGTGTTGTTAGTATTTATTTTTTTATGTTTAGACTGGATTTGTCATTTTTTTTGGGTATTTTTGGTTTATCTAAAGGTTTTTCTTGTTTTTTGAATTTGTGAATGGTTTTGTTGGTTTGTCTAAAGGTTCTTTTGTTATCCGGTTTTGTGAATTGTCCAAAGGATTGTCTCAAGGTTTTTGTTTTTCTTGGGCAAATGGAATGCAGTAATGATCAGATAAGCTTTTTGTTTTGATTTCTTAGGTCAATTTGAAAAGTATTTTGGGGAGGGGGGCCAAAATATACATTTCAGGGACAAAATTATAAACTTCTGTGTAATATACATGCTAATCTGTGATTCTTCAAAATCCAGGGGGCCATGCACCCCCCCCCCCCCCCCGACACAAACAACCCACAAGTAGGTTTGCCACTGTATCTATTAAGTATTAAGTCTTCTTTAATTCACACCTAAGCCACCTGAATATTTTGACTAAGAGTCCATTTGAGAATATCTTATTTTGTTGAAATTAAAATTTTTTTGTTGAAAGTACTGTAAATAAAGCTAAAAAGTAGCTGAAATAGTATAATGAAACTCATGAATAATACCAAAAAGTGTAACGAGACTCATGAATAGTACGAAAAATAAATTGAATGTACCAAAAATACGTTAAATAGTAAAAAAACTGGCTTTCTAAGCCAATGCCAAACACACACAAAAGCTCGGCTTCTGCTCCACCTCACTCCTTAAAACTTTAAGTAAAACCCAAGTGGTGATAAGATAAGCAGTTTTATTGTGTAATGTCAAATTTATCTAAAAGTCCGGCCACACTATTGTGCATATAAGCAATTGAATGAGATTCCATGCATTTCGGTACCTTTCAAAGAATTATATTGGTTTGTGCCTACAAATGAAGGCATATTGGGAGTTATTAGTTGGCTTGTAAAAGGGAAGAAGATGCATTGCTCTCCGGAAAATACAAGCCTCAGGGCAGGTTCTTGTCTACTTTGAGATATGTATTCAGCAGTTCTGCCTTCTTAATTATAGTGCATCACACTATTTTTATACTCTACTGAGATTCTTGCAGAAGAAACTATTTTTCGGGAAAAATTTTAAGGAAGCGACAGTAACTCCTAAAATTTTGAGTTATGTTATTTATTATTATTGTTGTTGTTTTTGTTGTTGTTGTTGTCGTTGTTATTATTATTACTAGCTGCGAACCTACGCGTTGCGCGTGATAATTATTTTTATGGTGGTTTTATTAAATTTTCTTTTTACAATTTAAACTAATCTAATAATGAGTAATGTATTTGTAATTATATTTTTATTTATTACAGGAACAATCCAAAACACCAAAAAAACGTAAACTAAAAAAAATTAATAGAACTTAACAATGATTAATTGAACCAATATTAGGATAAAATTATGTTTTTGACTATCTATTAAGGTTATTTTCTTTGTAGAAATTATAATTTTGTCCACTCAAAACATATTATCAAATAAATAATTATTAGCAAAATCTAAGAATTAAATTTCTATACATGCTTTGTTATAAAATAATAATAATAATTAAAATAAAATTGCAAAAGTTAAAATTTGTCACCTATCCGATTATTTTTGTTTGGCTAACCTTTGCTTTTCTTTAAATGAATGGCATTATAGAGTACTTCTAATACAACTATTAAGAGTACTTTGTCCACCACAAAGGATTGGAAAATAAACAAAAATTAGTAAAGTTTCATAGTTTAACATCTAAGTTGAGCACTATAAAAAATCATGCTATGTAACAGAATAAATACCAAATTATCCAAATCATGCTATGTAATAGAATAATATTATATTCTTTAGAACGCAATAGGATAACATTTAACAATCAAAGAGAATAAAAAATAAAAATAAAAAAGCAACAACAACAATTTAAAAACCAAAACTAAATCGCATTAACTCAAAATAGAGTTTTAAAGAATATAAAAAATTATCAACCTAAAGTAGAGATGCCAGGAAAAAAAATCCACCAAAAAATTTAGAGAGAGAGAGAGAGAGAGAGAGCCATTTTTTGTGAGAGAGAGCCATGCATAGAATAGAAGAGATAGTGATAAATTTATAGCAATAGAGTGTGAATAAGAATAGACAAAAATAAAGGAAGATAAAGGGAAAGAGAAAGAATGATATTAATGTAGAGGGTAGTGGGAAGATGAAAAGGTAAGGGAGGGAGAAAGATTGAAGTAGTGGGGAGATGAAATGGTAAGGAAGAGAGAAAGGTTGGAGAAGTGTAAATATTAAAAAAATAAATGTTAAAAACAATTATAGAAAAATTGGAAAAAAAAAAAAAAACCTAAAGCTTGAAAGGCTTCAAGCGTTTTTTTTTCCTTCCTTTAAGCTGAAAAGGCTCACACAAAACTCTAAAACTGAACCAAAAAGGCTTTGGGTTGGGCTTGATAATGGAACTAAATAAATAAGAGGTGGGCTGGATTAATTATACATATTTATTATAGAGTGATAGTGGATGTAAATAAATAAGTAGTGAGCTAAATTTATTATAGGGTGATAGTGGAAGTAAATAAATAAGGAGTGGGCTGCATTTATAGGGCTAAAAATTGTAAAAATCATTTTAAAATTATAGGATAAATTATATATATTTTTTAAAAATGATGTGGCAGCTGATACGGCGCAACGTAAGAGCAGTAACATTAAACGCTACGCTTCAAATTTTAGTAATATATAGATAGATTATTATTATTATTTATTTATTTATTTTTGTAAATTGGGTAACTCAAGAGAAAATAAGAATTTCATTAATATGATAACGGACAAATAATAGCTAGGAACATTGTTGTTGAGCCATGGATAGGTTACTCTACCCAAAAAATAAAAGTGATTTTGAGGGTTTAAAAAAAGAAGTTTATTGTTTTGATAGGGTTTTTTTTTTTGATAACCTTGTTTTGATAGGGTTATCACAGTTTAGGGGTGGAACTCTTATACATGTAAACTTTTCTAGGTTACTATCGTTCCCAAACTATAGAATTAACAAGTACAAGAGACCAAGCTAGGGAGGTATGGCCCTCCAAAATTAAAAAAAAAAAAAAAAAAATCTATATATAGTACACACAATTTTCGAAAAAGATAAATCATACGATCACAAAATAGTGTAACAAATTATCAATTTATATTAATTTGTGTATATGTGAGTATATTCCTCTATGGGACTCTTTACAATGTCTTCAAGTTGAATGAGTAGTTGGATGTACTTGATTTGATGTGAGGGCCATTGACTTGATCTTGATTTAAATTGAAGGAAAATCCCTACTTTAATTTGAAGAAGTAGGAATGAGCTTGATTTTTGAGGGAGCAAGGGTGCTCTTTTGGACTTAGAGATGGCTTTCTATTTTGGCAGAGTGTCAATAGGGTTTTTTTCTCTAAGTTTTTGTCTGTGTTTTTCATATGAAAAGTCTCTATTTATAGGAAACTCAATGGTCTTTAATTTGGAATTTTTCTCTTAGCATTTATTGACAGTTAATTACAAATTTTGAAATTAAATTTAAATTTGACTTTAATTTTGGTCTTGCATTTAATAAAAATATTTCATGTGAATCTTTTCTTCAACGTTGTCATGTGATTTTCTTCATTTGATGCTGCCATGTGACTTGGACATGTGTCATTCTTTATGTGAGTCATGGTAACTTAAAGACTTTACATGTGGCTTGATTTCATTTGATTATTCATTGTTGACACATCATCAAATGCAAACTAATTTGATCACAAGTATTTGATCATGATCAATCAAACAACTATAAATATATCATAAAATTTTGATGTTTACAATCAAATTTTAAAATTTAGGTCTAACTTATTATACTTTTTTTTTTTTTTTTTTTTAAACAGTCTCATCATATGGCATCCGCTCCTGAAGATATTCTGATTTTTTATTCAACCATCATAAATTTTACCAATTGAGCTAACTAAAACCTACTATTATACTTATATTTATTCAACCATCAATCCCATTTTTGTAAGTGTGTATATTGTGAGATCGTGTGTTTCTATGTGGTGCTAGGCAGGGTCCTCTATGGGCCATAGTTATGATTTGGTTCATTTGGTGTAGCATACAGGGCTGCATGCAACTAAGCATAAAAGAATAAGGCGCAGCTGTCAATTGTGTATTTTCTCATTGGGTTGCATGCCGCGTTATTCCTTAAAAGAAATTTCCTATAAATTGTGGGTTTACAGAGCAGATCATTCTTAATTAAAAATCTCCAGCCATTTCATTTTACACATCCCTCCAAGAAATTTCCTATAAATTGTGGGTTTACAAACAATTCTCATCGCTCCAAGAAACTCTCTTCTCTTCTGAGAAAAGTTTCTCTTTCTTTTTACAGAATCCATGCTGGGCGCTAGAAAAAGAAGCAAATATGTGTAAAGGCGCAAAGGCAAGCACGTCCAAAGATCATGAGGATAGTGCTACGACTTTAGAGGCACAGAACAAGAACAAGAAATGAAAGTGTGTTGTTGATAATGGTAGAGCAACCGGTAATCCAAAACCAAAGGAAAATGCTAAACCAGAAGGCCTTCAAATCACGCTTGAGTCCCACATTTATGCCTATGAGCTCCCAAAGATGCCACCAGTTCGGAGAAATATTGGCAGCTTAGTTAAGAATAATAGATACTCTACACCTTTTGAGAAGCAGTTGCAATAAAAAGAATTCAAGGAATATCGTCATTACTTGAGCAAAACAGCTGTAAAAAAGTTCCTCTTTCCATTGTTGAAGAATGAAGAGCTGCGAGATAATGTCATTTGTCAACGAATTCCAGTCACGGCGTCTGATGTACAAGGCAATGCGTTTCCGATGGAGTTCAAGCAAACTTCATGCAAGAAGAATCGCTATATGCTTACTCGAGGGTGGACAAGATTCTGTAATCAACATGGCCTACGAGCGCTTAAAGATTTTGTTACGTTGTGGATGTTCCGCCATAAAGAAACGGACAAGCTTTGCTTTGTCATCTCCTTCAGAACATTTGACGATTTGGATCATGTCATCAAGCGGAGGCCAATCAATAATTAGCCGAGCAATATATGGATATGGCATGCATTCAAGAACCAAAAGAAGGCTTCTTTGTGAGTTACTGACAGTCTTTCTGGTTTGATTCTTGATAGAAATGATCGTTTTCTTGGTTTCTTTTGCGTTGGATTTTGCTATCTCACTAGGTAGGTAGTAGTAGTAATTCTTTGCCTTTGGCAGTAGGAATGAGTGTGCATAATTCCATGTTACAGGGACTGTTTTTAGTTTGATTCTTGCTAGTTGTGATAGTTTTCATGGTTTTCTTAGGCGTTGGCTTTTGGTATATATCTTACTAGCTAGATTTAGTAATTCTTTTCCTTTGGCGGTAGGAATTAGAAGGTATAAATATTCATATTACAGGGTTTGATGACGATATAGCAATGGTTGATTTTGCAACAGTCTTACAGGAAAATACATATTGTCGCAATCTGTAAGATGTAATATTCGCAATAATAATGATCTTCTAAGATGTAAAATTCAGATTCTCAATCTGTAAGATGTAATATTCGCAATAACAATGATCCTCTAAGATGTAAAATTCAGATTCTCAATTTTTCTTCGTATGCATGTTATTCAACTATATGTTTTACTTTAGAGAGGCAAACAAGCTTGTTTATCTTATTTTAATGTCTACTTTTGGAAGCAATGCGTGTGATTTGTTGCTTTATCCAATATATATGTTGTCATGAATTTCTAATTATGTTTTGTCTTTTAGCTACTTTTATGAGTTAATAAAATAAAGTATTGGTATTTTTTATTTTTTGAGTTATCAATGCACATAGTCAATCAAGGTACATCGATCCTTATTTTTTAATTTTCTTTTTTGAGTTATCAATGTATATATATACCTCAGAAAATTAAAATCCAAACCTAGAAATTATTTTTCTGTAAGTTATCTCGAGGCTTTTAAACACATCCAAGCAAATGGTACTCAAATGGAACATAGAAAGCGTAGATTCACGTTTGCAATTGCTTCTAAGCGCTTGGTCAAATAACGAAGATATTACTGAATACCACATATGATAAAAAAAAAAAGTACCTATTATCACATGACAACCATGAAAGGTAGTTGTGCAGTGAAATGGCAGCTACTATAAATCTTTAAAATCTTTAAAATGGGGGTGTCATGTTCGACTAACCGATCATGGTGACAGCTGATGTACAAATCCTATCCCTGCCTAATCACTTGAGATGCTAGGGATTGCTTGTAAAGAATGATATAATGCTAATCCATGTTCCACACGGCTAAGGAAGCATTATTTTTAAATCTCATTATGACTAGGTCGTTTGAGAGAGATTCATTTTTTTATCAGAATAGTGGAATGAAAGGAACTACAAGAAAAATATACCCCTTATTGACTGCTATCAAAGAGAAGCTTTTGCCTTTGCGATATATAGTTGCAACTTGCAAGTCTACTGTTGTGTTTTGGAATTAGGGGAAGCAAAGTTTCAACAAGTATAAACTTCCAGCTCATTTCAAATTTATCAAAAAGTCCAACCAAATGAGATTCCATCCATGCATTTCGGGACTTTTCAAAGAAATATATTGGTTTGTGCCTACAAATGAAGACTTATTGGCAGTAATTAGTTGGCTTGTAAACGGGTAGAAGATGCATTGCTCTCCAGAAATTAAATACAAGCCTCGTGGCATGTTCTTGTCTACTTTGAGATGTATTCAACTGTTCTGCCTTCTTAATAGAGTGCATCACACTTTTTTTTTACTCTTCTAGGCAGACTTCTGTAGCTATTTCGGAAGAAACTACTCTTGGAGAAAATTTTTGAGGAAGTGACTAGTCACTCCTAAAGTTTTGAGTTATTTTGTTTACGTTTATTTTATTTTTTAGAATTGAGTAACCTAAGAGCAAATAAGAATTGCATTAATATATTAAGAGAAGTGTTATGTCTACAACAACTTCACAATAAATTATAAATGATAAATTATTATTGGTAATTCTAATACTTATTATCATTGAAATTATTTTTTTGACCAGCTAATAATAACTTGCAACTTAAGATTTGTTGTGAATATTGTAATTATAGTATTTCTCAAATCCTAAAGTACAAATAATAGCTAGGAACATTGTTGTTGAGCCAAGGATAGGTTACTCCACAAAAATAATGTGATTTGAGATGGTGAAAAAAATAAGTTTATCATTTTAATATGGTTATCACAAGTTAGGGGGTGGGACAATTATATACGTGTAAACTTTTCTAGGTTATTTTCGTTTCCCACTACGTACGGAATTAACAAAGAGACCAAGGGAGGTATGGCCCTCCAAAATTACAAAAAATTAATTTTTTTTTTTGGTAAAGAGGAATACAATAAAAGAGAAGAAAAGAAAAAAACAACAACTAAGGCATAGCAGCACAGCTATTACTACGCCTGCAATACAAAGCTTCTAAGGCATCCTGCTTGATTAATTTGATTCAAAATACACAAGAGGGGATTATCAAAATAAACAAAATTTATACTGTGATCTGCTCTCATCTTCGCCAAAGCATCGGCGCATATCCATATATATATATATATATATATATATATAAAATTTTAAATTTGGGTCTAAAATAATTATAGTTAGTTCTCTAATAAATATTAAAAATTGGCTGCTATGTTAAAAAAAGAAAAAGAAAAGAAAAGAAGCATCTATCCCATGCATTCTCGTACTTGTACATTGTGAGATCATGTGTTTCTATGTGGCTAGGGTCCTCAATCATATGGGCCATACTTTGCCTCTTCTTGCACAAGAACTAAACAAATGAGATCTAGAAAATCATATAATAATTCATTCATTTGGTGTAACATACTGGGCTGCATGCAATTATTATTTTTTTTATATTTTTACTTAATATAATCTAGTAATCTATGTGTGTAAAAAAACTTCTTTCTAGAAACTTAAACTTCGACTCTTACCCCCTACACTTTATAGGCACTTATACTTATAAAGTAACCATCACACCAAAAGTGTGCGGTAGTCTGCATGCAACTAATTAATCATAAAGGAATTAGGCACACTAGTCAGTTGTGTATTTTCTCATTGGGTTGCACGCATGCCACGTAATTCCATAAAAGAAATTTCCTATAAATTGTGGGTTTACAAAGCTGATCAGTTCTTAATTAAAAATTTCCAGCCATTTCATTTTACATATCGCTCCAAGAAATTAGTCACTTAAACGATTCTCACCGCTCCAAGAAACTCTCCTCTTCTGAGAAAAAACTTTTCCTTCTTTTCACAGAATCCATGATGGGGGACAGAAAAGAAGGAAATATGGGCAAAGGCTCAAAGGCAAGCACGTCCAAAGAGGAATTCAATTACGTGGACGAACTGGAATTGGCTCTGGAACTTGTTTCTCTAAATGAATCCATGATGATGAGGGATAGAGAAGAAGAAAATGTGGGTAAAGGCTCAAAGGCAAACACGTCCAAAGTGGAATTCAACGAGAAAGATCCGCAAGTGGCTTCGAAACTTTTTGCTCCAAGTCTCGAGGAACAGTTACGGGATCAACATGAGGATGGTGCTAGGACTTCGGAGCCACTGAACAAGAACAAGAGAAGAAAGTGTGTTTTTGATAAAGCCAGTAGAGCAAGAGATAAAGAAAGCAGCTTGAGTCAGAAATTTTCGACTTTGGAAAAGATCGAGAAGAGAAAGATTTTGTCCACAATTTTTGACCACGAGCCCGAAAAGATGCCACCAGTGCCGGAACATATTGCCATGTTAATCAAGGATGGGCAGTGCTCTACACCTTTTTTTAAACAGTTGCAAGTACATGAATTCACCGCTGCTACTCTTCTCTTGAGCAAACCAGTTGTAGAAACCTGCCTCTTCCCATTGTTGAATGAGGAAGAGAAAAATGCTCCCGGTTGAGTTCCGGTCACGGCGTATGATGAAAAAGGCGAGGCGTTTCCGATGAGGTTTGAGAGGAGATTAGTCAAGAACGACTATATGCTTTGTGATGGGTGGAGAGAATTCAGTATAGAACATGAACTAAGAAAGTTTCAAGATTTTGTTACGTTGTGGATGTTCCGCAATAAAGAAACGGACGGGCTTTGCTTTGTTGTCTCTTCTAGAAGATTTGAAAACGTGGATTGTCGAGTGTCTCGGAAGACTGGCTAAGATTCATGCATGCATGCAAGAGCCAAGAAGGCTTTTTTGTGAGTTTACTGAGAGTCTTTTTTGGTATGATTCTTGATAGTAATGATCGTTTTCTTGGTTTCTTAGGCGTTGGCTTTTGGTAAATCTCACTAGCTATAGTGTGCAATTCTTTGCCTTTGGCATTAGGAATGAGTGTGCTTAATTCGATGTTACAGGGACACTCTTTTTAGTTTGATCTTCTTGCTAGTAGTGACAGTTTTCTTGGTTTTCTTAGGTGTTGGCTTTGCTAGTTAGTAATTCTTTGCCTTTGGCAGTAGGAATTAGTAGGCATAAATGTTCATATTATAGGCAATGGTAGATTTTGCAAAAGTCTTGCAGGAAACTACATATTGCCGCAATCGATCTGTACGATGTAATGTTCGCAATAACAATCACACTCTCTAAGATGTAAAGTTCAGATTCTCAATTGTTCTTCGTATGCATGTTATTCAACAATATGTCTTACTTTAGGGTCCGTTTAGTTGGGAGGATGGAAAAGTGAGATGATAGAAAATAGATGGAGGATGAAAAAGTGGGAGGATAAAAAAGTTTTTAGTTTTCTTTATTTGTGTTTGGTTGAGAGGATGGAAAAGTGGAGGGTTGGAAAACTTTTTGATTTAGTTGAAAATAAGGTTTGTATAAATTTATCATCATATCTCTCTTAAATAAAACAAAAAGTAATACATTATACTTTTTTTAAAAATTGTGTACAGATGAAAGTGGACATTTCCAAAAATAACATAAAAGATCATCTAAAAGTGTTTTCTTAAAAAAATAATAAAAATAAAAATTAATAAAAAAAAAGAAGAAAAAGAAGAAGAACCCACACCTGACAAAACCCCAAAAAAATAAAAAACACAAAAAGCAAAAAGCCCACGTTACCAAAAAAAAAAAAAAAAAAAAGAGAGCATGCCAACGTTACAAAGAAAACTGGAAAAAGTCAAAAAAAAAAAAAAAAAGTAACATAAATTAGAGGTGGGGGCAGTTTTGTCCAAATATTTTTTTCACTTTTCACTCTAATTTGGAGAGATTGTATTTTGGAGGGGGAGAAGAGAAAACTTGTGAGTCCCATCACTTTTCTCTCTCACTCCCCATTTTAATCAAACAGTGAAAAATGCAGTTTTTCACCTTATTTTCGATCCTCCCTGTTTTCACTTCAACCAAACATACTTTTACAAAGGCATGAGCTTGTTTATCTTCTTATTTTTTATTTTTATTTTTTATATGGGAAGTTTATCTTATTTTAATGTCTACTTTTGGAAGCGATGCGTCTAATTAATTTGTTGCTTTATCCGCCATATTGTCTTCATGTATTTCTAATCAAGTTTTGTCTTCTTCTATTATGAGTTAATGGAAAGTCAAATTAAGTTACATCTTTACCATCTCAAGGAAAAATAGAAACCAAGTTATGCATAATGTAATTTTTTTCTTCATGTTACATCAATTAGTAATTTTTCATTAAATTAATATTTTAAAAATTCATGGTTAGATCATAGATTCTTATCCTTTTTGACATATGCATCAAATTTTGTATTAATAAACAAATTATTTATTATTCAACTTATAAACTTATGTCTTATAATTACAAAAAACACGTTCAAAGTATTAATATATGTTCAATTCATCTTGAATTTAGTAAGCAGGAAGTGTAGATGAAGAAAATGTATTAAAATGGTAAAATTTTCTAAATACGTACTTATTGAATAGTGTGATATTATCAAAAGTTATACTAAGTATAATTTTAACTCAACCCACTCATATATGTCTATGAAATAGAAGGTATATATATAAATTTATGTTTATAGGTGTAAGGATACAAATCAAGCCTAGACCCAAGTACGTTTATCTTTTTTTCTTTTTATTTATTTATTTTTTTTTATGGGAAGTTTATTTATTTTAATGACGGTCTAAAGCAATTTTGGAAGTCCATGCTGGCATGCAACAATTTGTTTCTTTTCCTCGGACGTTGTCTTCATGTATTTCTAGTCAAGTTTTGTTCCTCTGTGCTATTATGGGTTAATGGAAAGTCTTCTTAAGTTACATCTTTATCCATTTCAAGGAAAAATAGAAACCAAGTTATTTATAATGTATTTTTTTCTTTCATGTTACCATAAATGCAATTAGTAATTTTTCATTAAATTAATATTTTAAAAATTCATGGTTAGATCACCGTCCCCTAGATTCTTATCCTTTTTGATATGCATCAAATTTTGTATTAATAAACAAATTATTTATTATTCAACTTATAAACTTATGTCTTATAATTACCTCGGCGACCCGTTGAAAGTATTAATATTGTTCAGCTTCAAGAATTCCTCCCTTTCATGTTGCACAGGAAGTGTAGTTGTCCGAAGGCCCTCTCCTCGGACTGTATTAAAATGGTAAAATTTTCTAACTGGTGGGCCTTATTGAATAGGCCCCTATTATCAAAAGTTATACTCGTCCCCGCCTCGCGGCCCTTTGGAGGATAATGTCCTCGGGCCAGGCCCAAGGCCCATGAAATAGAAGGTATATATATAAATTTATGTTTATAGGCTTAGAAAATTAAAATCGAAATATTGTCTAAGCTCAATATATTAACCCAAACAACACGTTTGCCCTTAATCAATTATGAGGGGAAAAGTACTCGTGGAGAAGAAGTGAAGTCCACCTAGTAAGAGTAAGACCTCTTTTAATTAGACCTTTGTTAAGGGTTAGGATTTGCCAAAAAACAATCAAAGGCCTATAACATTCCACCTCATTTAAAAGCTTTAACCTAACCAAATAGCAAATTCAAATTTTGTAACTAGAGTTAACTCTTATCCAAAACCCAAAAAAGCCACCCCAGGTTCCCAGCAAGGCAGCAACCATATCCTCAGGTTTAGATCCTTTCAATCTCAAACCTAAGTGCCCATCAGCCACCAGCAACCAAAGTGATCAAACACTGATTTGTCTAGTTTCTTCTAGTATTGTGTCAAACACTGATTTGGCTTATTCTAAATTTTCAGTTTCATTATTCTTTTTCATTAATGGAATAATCACTACTTTTAATTCCATTTTTTGATGTCTCAAAACGTTAATAATATAGAACTAGGCAAAAAAGAAAACAAAAAAATTGGTTTCACAGAAGTTGACTATATGTAAAAGATAAAGGATTTCTAATTTCTTTGTTAGTTATGCAGGGTGTTTATTGAATTAAGTTAGTCAGATTAGAGGTGACTAACCTCCCAGAACATGAGAAAGAAAAGACCATTTGTAATTTAATTTACTTGCTTTATTATTCAGGTCTCATTGCTTAATACAATGCAGTTTACAAGCTGATACAATCGAATAGAATAAAAGATAACTCAAATAAATGAAACAATCTAAATAACTTAACTCTCCCAAAAACTAGGCATCTTATTTGTTGAACTCCAATACTACTCTTATCAATGGTCCTTGAATTAAGGAACAAACTCAATCCATTACTCCACAGCTCATCCAAACAAAATAATAATAATAATAATAATAATAATATTAATAACAACAATGATGCTGGGTTGATGTCTATCCTTATCCTCACTTTCACTGTTCCCTTGCTTCATAGCTCTGGATCGTTTGATTGATTGCTTCACCCATTTCTTAAATTACTAGACCACCACAAGTTCATCATATTCAGAAACACCAAAAGACTAACGAAGCATCAAAAGTTGAATATATAAAACAAGCCATAAATCACAACCAATGAACATAAAATAAACACAAAATTCACATCTTGCAGGGCCTATAGCAAAAGCCAAACGAAGAACAAGAGAGAGAGAGAAACGACACCCCAATTTTGGAAAATCAACTCATGGGTCGACAGTAGCGCGATAATAGCGAAGATGGTGGCTGGTGGCTGATGGGAAGTCGAGATTGAAGAATTGAGCCTTGAAGGGTATCCAAAATCCAGATACAAGAATCTGGTGCTTTTTTTTTTTACACCATAGTTAACTTTGGTTACCATAGTTATTTGTTATTTGGTTAAGTTAAAAACTTTTAATTGAGATGGCACTTTGTAGATCTTAGATTCTTTTTAAGCAGATCCTAACCCTTAATTGGACACTCTCCATTTCAAATAGAAATGGAGAGGATCCGAATTCTGCACTAGAGTATGCTCTTATGAGTTATGATCAACCGTACAGTTGTTGTAACCTATTGCAACAAAAATTTTCTTGCAACAAATTATAGCAACAATTTTTTTGTTGCAATAAAGTATTTTTAATAATAATAAATAAAATTTATTTCAACAAAACTCTATTGCAACAAAATTTTTGTTGCAATAGTCTATTGTCACAAACTTTATCACAACAGTGGACAACATAAGTTTTTCATTGCAATAGAGGTTTATTGCAACAATTTGAAGTTTATTGTAACAAAAAATTTCATTGCAATAAGGCTTTTTTCTTGTAGTGATTTGTAATTTGGTATTTTATTAGTAATTTCACTAATTTGTATCAAAGATTACTTTTTTTTTTTACAATGTTTCTTTAATACATATTATCAATATATATATATATATATATATAAAACCAAAGCCTCTAAAGCTCCCACAATTTTCCACGTCATCACTATTTTCTTTTTCTTTTTATTATAGATTCTTTTTCCACGTCAGTATTATTTAAAAAAAAAAAAAACTGATTTTATGTGATAGATATTAGAAGATCATATATACATGCGTATAGTGAGATTAATGCCACTTAGCCGGTTGCCATGTATTAAGAGTCCCATTAGGAATTGGATTTTATTGGAGTGGTGTGGAAGTCTCCAAATCATGTTTGTATGCAATGCAAACTCCTTCGCAGTGAAGGAGATGCTGACTTACTCTCCTATATATGCATAAACTTATGTGTGCTACCGAAAACTATTCTTTTGTTACAAACACTTCTTTCTCAACCCCAAGGTACGAAAATTTCTCTTCACAACTTTCTCTCTTTAGTTTTTGTATTCTTTCTTTAATAGTAGTTTGTGTATGTTTTTCCTCTAATGGTCTGTGTTTGTGTAATTCTTTCTTTAATAGTAGTTTGTGTATGTTTTTCGTTTAATGGTCTGTGTTTGTGTTTGTTTTCCCTTTAATAGTTTGTGTGCATATATTTCTTGGTACTTATGCAAAATTTTTAAAGATACCTTCATATTCTATGTTTCCATTTTGTTTGCTATTTCTTGGCTTATATTATAGATTTTAATGTATATATTCATCAAACAATTTAGTTAATTGGTTTTTACATCCTTAAACATCACCCGTTCATGCATGGAGATTCCGTGCAATATACCACTAGGTTATTGTAGAGTGAAATTCTCTCACAACAACTTTGACATTTTTACTTTTTTTTTCAATTTTTTTTATTCAAGGGTTTAGATTCAAAGTTACAGAAGCAACTTTCAATCCAAACCTTTCAAAAATCTTTCTATTGATGAATTAAAAAGCTGGTGACTTTATTTCATAAAATCATTTTTTTATTCTTAAGTAGAAAGGATAAGATTAAAAAAATGCAAAACTATTTTATAAGCGTGCTAATTACATGGAAACCTAATTCAATTAGGAGAGAAGTTCAATTAGAATTAGGAGAAGAAGCTACAGGTCAAATGGAAACCTAATTCAATTATAATTAGGAGACATAAGTTACCACATAGAATAGAAACCTAATTCAACTAAAATAGAAACCTAAATTCAATTAAAATTAGTAGAGACAGAAGTTACCACATAGAATAGAATCTAACTCAATTGGAATTAGTAGAGATAGCTAAGAACCTTGTATAATATAAAATCTATAATAGTGTTCCGTATTATATGTTAATATATTTATTTTTGGTTTTGAAATTTGCTATTATTGTTTTAAAGTGTGAATAATAAAGGAAAAAATGTTCCAAATTCAAAAGATATGCTTTAACCCTCTATTCCAAATGTTAGTTTTATTACTTTTACAGTTTTACTTAAACTAAGTGATATTTGAACGTCGGTGGAATTTTCATAGTGAGGTTGTGCTTGAAATTGTAACTTTTAAATCAGTATGCTGGATCATGATACTTTTTTGATTACTAATATTGTTTGGTTCCTTAGCATAATAGTTAAAACTTAGAAGCTATATGGGCATGGTCATAAGAATATGTTTGTTCTATTCTCTGCCCTATGCAACACTTCAATATATAACATTGTTTACACATTTTTGGATTGAATATTCACTTTAGGATGTTGATTATAATGAGAAGAATTTTGTGTAACAGGTCACCTTCTTTGAACTCTACCATTGGACCCAAATATTGGAAAAAATATTTCTTATTGGACCTTTAATCCTTCCTTAACAATTGTAGTTGCTCTTGCTTGTGCTAAAATTTCCGACTTTTTAAATCAAATTGTTTTTCTTCTAAAAGCCTATGTTATTACTCAATCCATTAAATATCATTATCTTTGATTTCATACTAAAAGTTTATGTTCTGATAAAAAATTGCCGCATGCAGTTTTGGTGTTGGCGTGTGAGTATATTCCCTTATCTCATCCTCCTTCCCCTATATATATATGTGTGTGTGTGTGTGTGTGTGTGTTTCTCAAAATAAATAAATAAATGGAATGAAGTCATACCCAAACCATTCTTAATTTACCTGTCCCTCGACAAATGCCTTAAAAAGAAACCATGCACCAAGTCATTCCTAGAAAGCCTAACTCGTGTTGTAGGATGAACCAAAAAAAAAAGTATTACTTTCCCTTGGCAACCATATTAAGGTCAAAAACTTTGTTAATCTAACTATCCCTCAAAATCAATAGGCATTACCACATTCGAATTGAATGACCAAAACTTAAACAAGAGAAGACAAACAAATAAGAAGAATTGCAAGGGAAATTTCAAGCCCTCTCTAGGTAAGACATGAATTTATGGCTGTCAAGGAAACCAAAGCCTAAGAAAAGAATTTACAGGCACAAGTATTAGAAAGAATTAAGACAATACAAAAAATTTATAATTGTTATGATTGCAAGAGAGAATAATGAAAGCAGGCAGAAAACAGAGCTTATCACCAAATGAAAACTTTAGTTTATTAAAGCTGCTAAGCATAAGCACAACAAACTAGAAAAACCTAGTTCTCGTCACCAAATGTGCTAAGCATAAGCACAACAAACTAGAAAAACCTAGTTCTTGTAGAAAAAGAAAGAATAGATTTTTAACATGTGAATTACAG
This sequence comes from Castanopsis chinensis, assembly GCA_032878915.1. Taxonomy (NCBI): domain Eukaryota; kingdom Viridiplantae; phylum Streptophyta; class Magnoliopsida; order Fagales; family Fagaceae; genus Castanopsis; species Castanopsis chinensis. The sequence goes on along the minus strand of JAVQMG010000125.1, from coordinate 15,071,115 downwards.
TAGTTGCGAAACAAAAAATTAAAGAACTATATATTTCAAAAGAAATTAAACAAGCCAAAAGTTTTTTAAGTTCTCGTGATTGCAAATGAGAATGATGAAAGTAGGAGAAAAAGAGAATTTATCAACGTGATCAAACTTGGCTGCTTAAACTGCCAAGTACAGCAGAAGAAGAAGAAGAAAAAAACAATTCTATAAACATGAGTAATAAAATTTTAACATGCACAGAGAATCACAGGAGTTTCAAAACAACAAATGAAAAAAACTAAAATATTTCAAAGAATGCAAAAATATAAAGATAAATCCTTTCTAACTCAAAAAGCCAAGCTCTTCCCTATTGCCAGATATTGGGAGATAAGGAAATCAAGTAGCAACAATCCAAGTTAACAAATTACAATGCATACCAATGTAACTCTCAGAAAGCCCACAAATGCTAGGAGAAGAGAAAGCAAAAGCTTTCCCTCATAAACCATATTCAAGACACACTACGATTATAATTGTGGACTACAGCAATAATAAGGATTGCCAAGTTAAGTTGTGAATTCATTATTGAAGTTGCCAACACATAATGATCAAAAATAAAATCATACAGCAATTCATCACAATGTAAATATAAAAAATAATAAAAATTGAAAAACAAAAACTTTGAAAGCGTAATAATTAAAATAAATTACCTGTCTTTCACGCTCTCGAGCTCATTCCAAATACTCTTCCCGATCAAAATTCCTTCTAAATGTGTTATCAACCCCAACAACCTAAACCAACAATCCCAAACATAAATTAATCGAGCCAGTTAAGTTATTTTATTTCAAAGATGAAATTTCAAAAATTTCATAATTTTTAAAAACTACCTGGGGAGATTAAGAGAGGTCTGAGTGAGATTCAGAGAGAGGTTGCTTTGTTCCTGCAAGAAAACAACAAAACATCAAAATCCTATGAAGCAAATCCCTCAAAAAAATCCATTTAAATCCAAAATCGAAAATCGAAACGTAAAACCTAAAATTGAAACCCTAAACCAAAAATCGAAACCCTAAACCCAAAATCGAAACTCTAAACCTAAAATGGATACCCTAAAACAAAAATCAAAACAATTAATTTAAAAAACTTACAATTAGTCGGCCTTGTGAGTGTCTTGAGTGAGATTGAGAGTTAGAGAGAGAGAGAGAGGGAGAGACCCAAGGCAGCGCTGGTGATGGAGGACTAGGCTTTGTCAATGCCAGTGAGTAGGATTAGTGGTGGAGATTGTTGGTAGTCGCTTAGGGTGTTCGAAGGGCTTAGACAGAGTTTTTTTTTTTTGGTAAAAATTAGAGAGTGGCTTAGGGGTATTTTTTAAAAAAATTTATATTCGGTCTGTAGCAGTGTTTACATAAACGCAGCTTCAAGGGTGCGTGAAGCCACGTTCATATAAATGCAGCTTCAGATGGGTCTATAGCCGCGTTTTTAAAATGCGGCTTAAGCCCAACCCAGAAAAACGTAGCTGAAACACCAAGAAACACGGCTACAGAGCTGATCTTGGGCTGCGTTCGCCGCACACGGCTATACTTTTGGTGTTGTAGCTGCTTTTGGGGCTGAAAGCGCCTACGTGTTTTGTAGTTACTCACAAACTTTTTTTTTTTTTTTTGTAGCCGCATTTGGTTTCCAAAACACGGCTAAAAAAATTCTAGGTTTTTTGGTCCTAAGTGAGTTATACGTCACCTTAAACAACTTCTATTTGGTTTGGGTCACAACGTGTTTTGTAGTTATATGTTTGGTTTGGCTCACAAATTTTTTTTTTTTTTTAAGTGAGTTATACACTCTTGTCACAACTTATTTGTATTTCTATTTGGTTCACAACTTGTTTGAATGTCATCTTATGTTTGGTTTGGTTTCCACTAAGTATAAAACTACCAATGGTGAACCCTAAATCCAAATTCTAGGTTTTTTGGTCCTAAGTGAGTTATACACTCTTGTCACAACTTATTTGAATATCAACTTCTATTTGGTTTGGGTCACAACTTGTTTGAATGTCAACTTATGTTTGGTTTGGTTTCCACTAAGTACCAAACTACCAATGGTGAACCCTAAATCCAAATTCCAGGTTTTTCAAAAAAGAAAATAAAATTTTACATATTAAGATAATAGAGATTTGTACTATAATTAGAACCAATAACCTCCCAATAGTGAACCCTAAATACAAATTCCTGGTTTTTCAAAAAAGAAATTAAATTTTTACATAAAAAGAAAATAAATTTTTACATATTAAGATCAAAGAGATTTGTTCTATAATTAGAACCAATAACCTCCCACACATTTAAGATCATTGTAAAATACATTAACCATTGAACAGTTGGATTCATTGTGTCACTTATTGAATTTATAAGTCATTTATTTTAGTTTGACAAGATTAATAGTTTTGCATACTTTATTAATTTTAGCTGTACTAGGTTAATAGTTTTGCATTTAATTTTATCACAACTAAATTTATTTGTATTCAAGAATTATGTGAATGTGAATGTGAATGTGAATGTGAATGTGAATGTGAATGTGAAATTTGTAAAAGATTACTAAACACAATTTTTGAAGCTTGTTTATATTCTATTATTTTCCATTCACATTATAAAAATTAATAATAAAAATTCATTTGAAAGTTGTTTAAATTGCTTTATATATTTTTTGGGGGTAAATTTCCATATTTTTAAACATTTAATATACTTATTTGTATTTTAATCAATATTAAAATGAATTTTAACGACATCACTGTTCAACTTTGGTTGAACCTTGGTCTGACCCTACAAATCTTGAACATCTCTTTTTGGCTTCTTAATTACAATTACAAGTTGGTGTACTCCTGCACCCCTAGTCCGAGTCTGTTAGAATTAGTCTTATTTATTTATTTATTATTAACCTAAAATTAGCCTTAACATAAACCAAAAGATATAACTTCATAAAATGTTATACCCAAAAAAAAAAAAATTGTTAATCATGTTCCTTTGAACCTATTGGCCAAAATAACATAAACAAACAGACAAATAAAACAGAAGTTTTTCTATCGATATTATTAATAAGAGGATTCTCCTATTTCGTCTTCAATTTTTGGCGTACCAAAATATTCCCATACAAATTCTGAAATAACATACCCTTTAGTTTGATTTCTTTTCCTACAAAAAAATGTTAAAACATTAATACTATCTCTCATACAAAAGAAAAAAAAATTATTCTCACCACCCATATGTATTCAAATGTCTGATTCTTATATGCATTTGTTATCTATTTGAATTCAAATACTTCAATTATCCTTATAAAAAAAATAAAAAATTACTTCTTACCAAAAAAAAAAAAAAAAAAAACCTACCTCACATAAAAAGTAAAAACTACTCATTCCTGAAATCTCTATAATTTTTTTTTCAAATTCTTTAAAACATTCCAAAATTTATGTTATTAAAATTCTATACAATTATCACAAATCTTCATCCATCCACACAAACGTATACTGTAAGGTCACAATTTGCACCCAAACCCAACGGTGCGAAGGGAACAAGCCTAAAAATTCCAATACAATGAAATTTGTAGAGAGTGGGCTTGAAACCTAGGTTCTATGAATATTGGATAACAAAAATGATGGGCTAAATCCCCAATTCACATGCAACGAGCTGTTTACGTAACATAAATTCTCCTCAGACGTATGCCGAGGACGATGTGTATTGCTTTTCTTTATTCTAAAAATTACACTTAAAGGAAATGTGTACAGTGTTCTTCTCTTTCTATTTCCCTTTGGTTTTCCTCCTCCCCAATCTTGAATGCCCTCCATTTTCTTTTATATTCTTCTTCTTCTTATCTCCATCGTCCATGTATGGATTAGATTACCAATGCAGGTACTTGTCCCATCCATCGCCCTTTTGAAGTCTTCCCATAATAGCTGTAAGGTTGATCACTATTATTTCAGATGTCACTTCCTCATTAATGCGGCCAGAGAGGTTGGTGCAAAGTCATTTAATGCGGTAGTAGCAACTTTCTCTAAGATATTTCTCCTTCAATTTTCCTCCCTGTGCCCTCGTGGAACACATTTTTATCCATGGGTTCTTCTGGAATATCATTCCTATCCCCCAGGCGTGCTATCTGACTTTCACTTTGTTGAGCCGAGGAGCTGCTTCTCCTCAGACCATTTCCATTAACTTCTCTTGCAACAGTTTGCTCGCAAGCCTTCAAGTACGATACTGCTACCACCATTAACCCTCCTTGAACAAGTAAACACCCTCGGGTCAGGCCCAAGCCAACGAACATGCCCTGGACCTTTAGCCCTCACATATATCATCATTCTTTTGTTTAAATCTCAATTTTTTTTAATTATCAGAATTTTTATCTCAAACAATAAATTCAAATGTCCCATTGAGTTTTAACTTCTTATGGTTCTCTATCTTATTTTTAAATATTATTTTATGTTACCTTACCTCCTTCTTTAAATATATATATATATATATATATATATATATCACTTTTAAGCATTATAACCAAAAAAAAAAAAAAGCATCATTACATGCACAAAGCGCGTGTAATAGGTCTAGTACTTTATAATTGTTTTCATAGAGAAACCGAGAATAGGGATCAACTAATATCAGTTTCATTTAAATCAAAACATGTGGTGTATAGCTTATAATAACTAACAAACAAATAAATAAAACTTGTTGCGCTTATCATGTCTCCCAATCAAATTTCTTCTCAAAAAAAAAAAAAAGTCTTCCAATTAAATCTAATGGATTAAAATTAAATATACAATTCTATTTTCCTATTCCTCCTCCTTAACAATCTCTCTCTCTCTCTCTCTCTCTCTCTCTCTCTCTTAAACTGGCTTAGCTGGTAATCCCTATTCCCTCACTTCCCAAATCCCAACCACTAATTCCTTTCCTTGAATATCCCCAATATTTCCTTTCTTTTTTTCCCTCTATCCAATCACATCTTAGAAAATTTCCTCTGGTTTCTCTCTGAATTCTCCCCCGAATTGAAGAAATTTAGAGAAAATGAATCACCAACAATCTTTTTCTCAGATTTTATTTTCTTGAGAAAATTTGATCTATCTCTATCCGCTTCAACTCTCTCTCAAGTTTGTTCAATCAATCCCAAAAAAAGAAGAAAATGATCGTCGTTGACTGTGTGATTGAACAAAGAGGAAAGCAATGAAAGGGTTTAATCATGGTAGCCACTATCGTTTTGAATTCAAAAAGAGTACTCTTACAATTTAGGCTTCCCTTCACATTCATTTTTTTCCTTAAAATTTATCCATTTTTATTCATTTTTCATCCATATAAAACACCTCTAGTTAAATTATTAATATTAATAATAATAATAAGAAAATGATATGTTCACAACATTTTCACAACAAATCCTAAGTGATAGGTTGTTACTGATTGTTATTATTGGGTCAAAAAAGTAATCTTAATGTTAGGTTTAAATTTGAACCAATAACAACTAACCAATTATGATTTGTTGTGAAAATGTTGTGAAAATAATAAACTACGAGAATTCCTAAAATTTAGGCTTCTTTCTCTCTCAGATTCAACTTATTTTTCCTAAAATTTAGTTCTTTTTTATTCCTTTTTCATCTAAATAAAACATCTCCGTTAAATAAAAAACAAACAACAACCTGATAAAAATATATCTTCAATTCCACTTAAAATGTCTACAAAATAGGACACTCTCTTACTAATCCATGCCTTCAAAACAAAATTATCCAAAATTTAAAATTTAGTCATTTTTTTTCATTTTTCATTTGAATAAAACACCTACAATTAAAAAAATTCAAATCCTTTCAAATATTAAAATTATGTTTTTTTTTTCTTTATTTTAATTCAAATACTCTCAATTATTCTAAATATAGTTTCTTTAAAGAAAATGAAAAAAAAAAAAAAAACCATTCTATCAAAATTAAGTACGTATTCTCATTTATTTATTTTAGGGGTAATTACATTCCCCTCCCTTGAGGTTGAAAGAAATTAACACTTCTCCCTTTTGTTTAAATTAATAATGAACTATTCTAAATTTTTATAAGAATCTCTTTACCAAAGTTTAATCATGATTAGTAAAAAAATAACTTATAAATTTAGGAAAAAAAATGCAAAATTTATCAAGCACAAAAACACTTGTAATGACAAATATCTCCATAACTAGTTGAAAAAAGAAAAAAAAATAATAAGCAAAATTCACACTTAATATTTTAAAATACACTTTAATTAAAAAGTTAAAACAATGATTTTTAATTATAAAATAAGATAAATTTGGAAACCTATCATTAAACAAAGGGCAAGTTAGTACATAATATTTTAAATATTAATTTAAAAAAGTTTGGTTAATTGGATTTCAAAGGGGGAAAGTGTTTTTTATCTTCAAGTTTGGAGTGGAGTGTCATTTTCTCATATCTTAAGGGAGGGGAGTGTAATTATCCATTTATTTTATAATCTCAAACAAATGGATAAACTTCAAAATCCTTGGTCATACATTTTTAAATTTAAAACAAATTGATAAACTTCAAATCTTTGGTTATAGATAAACTTATAAACTTCTCTCCCACCACATATATTCAATTCAAATTGAACCAGTTTCCTCTATGCACGCATCTCACTAACTCACATTCAAATGATTAACACCATTGCCATTGAGGGGTTAATGAGCCAACGCTAGAGACCCCTTTTTAATTCAACAAAAAAAAAAAAAAAACACTAAACCTTCTACAAAATGTCCCTTCCTAAAAAATTGATAGAGGGAAAAAAAATCAACAAAAGACCATAAAATTGTAGGAGAGATGCTCAACATAGCATTTGCAAATCAATTGAAGTCTTCAACACTCACAGAAAAAAGACAAAGAACAAAGGATCTCTTTTTCTCACTTAATTTTTCTAGCTAACCAAACACAAACAAGTTTTTTTTTTTTAATTTTTTATTATTGCTATTGTTTGAGTCTCTATGATTATTTGCTTCCATTTTTATTTTCTTATAATTTTTTTGCCTCAGATGTCCATCCTAAAATTTATGACATTGAAAGAGATAAATAAATAGAAAAATATGATACTAAACCCAAAAATGAAAAAAGAGCTTCATCACATACGTAAAGTGTGTATAATAAGGTTAGTAGTATATAAGAAAATTTAAAAAAAAAATTATCAAGGTAGAGATATCTTATCCAAATCAATCCCAAAATGTTTGAATTCCTTCCAAACTTATTCTCAAGTGGGTACTTCAACTCCAAACTTTTATAGGAACACAATAGAATTTTACAATATCTTTAACTTACCTTTTTTAAATTTGGTCGAGTTCATAAATAATATATTTTCTTATTTCATTTTATTTAGACGGCAACCTGAAAATTTTGTGAGATTTCATTATGATAAAAAGAAAAGGAAAAAAAAAAAAAAACTTTGATTGGTTTAATGTATCTATTTTAATACCAATTGCGGAATTAGCTGTTGTAGTTAAGAAGTTCAAGTTGTTCAAAGATTACAAATTATTTTATAATTTCTTTTATCATAGCTTTGACCTGACAGGCTTTGAATAATTAGCCATTACTTACACTGTTACACATTATTCTATCAATTTTTTTTTTCACGAATTATACCATGTCCCATCTAAATTATAGCAAAAAGTTGGTGAAAATTTTAATATTTTATGCTCCTACTAAACTCTTTCTGGAAGTCGGCCAAATATCCTTAGTTGCAGTCACACACGATTCTTTGTCCCTTGGAGGGCCCCAAGTTCTTACGTGTGGACTCAGCTCGGCCAGATGAATTTTTCGTGATGTGAGCATCCCCAACTTCATTAACGAGGTGTGTCATATCATATATTCTCTAAAATATCTCTAGAAGCATCTGGAATTTTCACAAACAAACTACTACTTAATACAAATAAAAAAAACTTAACATTGTTTTCATTAATTAGTTTGGACGAGACGAATTTTAGTTTCATGATAGAAATTTTAATTATATTATTTGATTTTTTTAATAGTGGATAACATAATAAATAGAGATATGATTGGAATTTCTGAAGAAAGAGAGAGGAGATTTATAGAGGTCAATAAAATATGCATATATAACATAAAATTAAGGACATAGATAGATCTATGCAAAATTGACTATAAAAATTTGCAAATTAACATACAAGCTTAGTAAGGTGTAGCAACCGTTATTATCGATGTTGTATTGATAAGTAAATCCAAATTTTAGATTTTTCAGAAAAGAAAACAATTCTTTTTTTAATACATAAGGAGAAGAGAAATTTGTATAATTCAAATATTTGATTCGAAGATAAGAGATTTTATTAGTATTTCATAATTAGTAGCCGTTTAAAGTGGTGATTACATGGGTTTGATCCTATCAATGGCGGCTCCAGGAAATTTTTTTAAGAGTGGTCATTAAGAACTTAAATTATACAAAATCTAAAAAAATGATAATTTCATACATTGACCAAAAAAAAAACATACACACACACACACATACGCAAATACATAAAATTTTACAATTTCCTTCTAAAAATTTTTTTATTTTGAAATTGTTACATAATAGTTTCATTATCAATGTTTCAAGCTACATCTCTTCAAAAGTTTAGTTAAATAAAAATTTTCTTGGACTTTTTCTTTTTATTTGTAAGGAACTAATATATTGTTAAGGGGACCAAAGTTTGAGAACAAAATTTGGTTACAAACTTTGTTGTAGTCACTCTCATTAAATGAATTATCATTGTTACATATTTTGAAAATCTAATCGATGAATTGCATGTTTTCTATATTCTTAAAACACGTTAAAATTTCATGACAATCGAATTTTATTTGTCATTCGATCTATAAAATTATTTTTTATGTATAATTTTAGACTATAAAAATTTAAAATTTAAATATTTGATTGACGATATAGCTATTGATCTTTTATCTTTTTGAAATGTTGTGAGTATGGAGGATTTAAGAAGAAAATGTAATTAAATGGTGAATTTGTTAAAAATCACATTTAATAAAAAAAAATATTGAATAAAGTTGTAGCCTTAGTCTATAACCATGCTTGTTACCAAATTTTGTCCAAAATTTAATTATGTTGGGTCTAAAAAAAATTTAAGGTGGTCACAAAGTTTTTTTAAAGATAAAAAAAAATCATAAACTCTTAAAATTTATACATAATAATTGTTTTTTTTTTTTCCAGATCAAGGTGGTCCTATAACCACCTGAACCCTATGTAGAGTCGCCTTGGATCATAACTTTTATGTTCCTCTCTGGCTAGTGTATTGGGGATAATTGTGCAATGCTCGTGTTCAAATTAGGTGGGTTGTTCATGTACAGTGGGCTAGTCCAAACCAAGCCTTCAAGGCGGAAAGTCAGGTTAGACAATCTCCTCCGCATAAAAAATAAATACCAAGATGGCAATTAAGTGTATTGATATTTTATTTTCTTGAAATGTTGCCCGTATGAGGATTTAAGAATAAAATATAATTCAATGGTGAATTTATTAAAATTCACATTTAATAAAGTTGTAACCTTAGCCTATAAGAAGAAAAAAAATATTGAATAGAGTTGTAACCTTAGCCTATAACTATGCTTGTTGCCAAATTTTGTCCAATATTTAATTATGTTGGATCTAAAAAAGATTTAGGGTAGTCACAAAATTTTTTTAAAGATAAAAAAATCATAAATTCTTAAAATTTATACATAATAATTATATTTTTTTTTAAGTCAGTGTGGTCCCGTGACCACCCTAAACTCTACATAAAAAAATTATTAGATACTCCCGAAGTATATATATGTGTACTCTTACCTCTCACATGAATGGTAGGTCACACCATAAATTTAATTAGTGAGACCCATTATTTATTTAAGAGAAAAAATATACATTTATAATACTTCAGGAGTACACAATAACTTCCACTCGACGAAGAGCCGCCCTAAATCCCACGTGAGTTACGTAACACAACAACAATTTTGAAAGCATATTCCTATCACAACTTGTACGGATAACAACTTATGTTTGATTTGACTTTTACAAAATTTAAAGGGTGAACCCATATATAATAAGTAATATAATACAATCACAGTTGTGGTATGATTATTTATTTCTTTTATTATTATTTATTTATTATTAGCATAGAATTAGCCTTAACATAAACCAAAAGATACAACTTCATATAAAATAATAGTGTGATAATAATTAATTATTATACCCAAAAATAAAAGTATTAATTTATGAATAATATTCCCTTGAATCTATTCGGCCAAAAAAAACCTAAACAAACAAACAAACAAAACAGAAGCTTGTATTAGTTTCAATGGAGAATGAGAGAAACCGAGAATAGGCAGGCAGCAACTAATGTCAATTTCGTTTCAAATAAAAACATGTGGTGCGCGTAGCTTACAATTACAAACAATCAAGTACTATAAAGAAGAAAAAATCTGTTGCGCTTACCATGTATTCCATTCAAATCTAATGGACCAAAATCAAATACACGTCTCTATTTTCCTACTCCTCCGCCTTGACAATCGCTCGCTCTTTTCTTCCTCTTAAAATGGCTTAGCTGGTGACCCCAATTCCCTCACTTCCCAAAATCCCACCCACTAATTCCTTTCCCGGAATATTCCCAATATTTTCTCTCTCTTTTTTTTTTTTTTTTCCCTCTATCCAATCAGAAAATTTCCTCTGGTTTCTCTCCGAATTCTCCCCCCGAATTGAAGGAATTCAGAGAAAATGATCCGCCAGCGATCCGTCTCTCTCTGATTCAACTTGCTCGTCAAGTTTTTCCAATCAATCCGAAAGCACTCAAAAGAAGAGGAAAAAAAATCGTCGTTGACTCTGTGATTGAACGGAGAGGAAAGCGATGTCTAATCGGGGGCAACCGCTGTTATCGGAGAAAGGGAAAGAGAGGCGGCGGATTGCGGAGGAGGTAGGCGGAACGGCGGCGGAGTGCGCCGCCGTATGTTGCTGCTGTCCGTGCGGTCTCGTGAACCTTGTGATCCTCGCTCTCTACAAGATCCCCGCGGGTCTTTGCAAGAAGGCTTGGAAACGACGCCGTTTGCTGAAGACGAAGAAGAAGGCTTTCCTCTTGCACAACAACAGTGAGAGTTCGATGATGAACGGCGTTGACTTTGGGCCCTCCAAATTGGGCTTAGTGGCTGAGGTGAAGAAGCTCAGTCTTGATGATCAATATGATCGTCAGAATCGGATGATGATGAACGGCGGTGATGAGAAGAAGCGTGATGGCGGTGATGGAACGGAGGCCGTTGATTGGGAGAAGGAAATGTGGGACCGGTTCGGTTCGGGTGGGTTTTGGAGAAGTCGGTCTACGAGAGACACATCGTCGTGACTCACCTTTTTTCTAAGGAATGTTTTTGTGTACATACTACTATACACCACATAAAAGAAAGTATCATTAAAAATAGAAGAAGATTGTGAATCAAAAAAAAAAAATAGAAGAAGATTGATTTTCAATTTTCAGAGGAATCAGAGCTGAAAAACTGTCAGCTCTGATACGTCAGAGATTTGAACACGTATTTGGAAAATGGTCATTTTGGTACTTCAGGGTTTAGAAATGAGGATTGAAATTTTGAATTGTGCTTTACTTGATATCATGTCACCGATGATATGAATTTCTTCTCTCACTCTCTCTCTCTCTCTCTCTCTCTCTCTTTTTTTTTTTTTTTTTTTTAAATTTGTATATCTAATATTAGAGATTGTGATGACACGATGCAGCTCAATGATGGGACTTGGGAGACTTGGGATGAGTTGTAGATCCAAAAATTATGAGTTTGATATCCTACTAAGTCTTTATCTGGATTATTTAATACTCAATTTTTGCGGGTAAGTTATGTATTTGTGGCTTATTCCCCAAGGCAGGGCACTTCGAACCATGCCTCTATATATATATATATATATATATATATTAGAGATTGTGATGATTTACAAGATTTCTTAAAATATGCACCTTAGCATAATGTTTGGAGCACCTTTGTGGCAAAAATTAAGCCACATTGAGAACTATAGGAACCTTGCCCTGTGTCATAGAGCCCGTTTGAATAGGCTGGTCACATAGTCTTAAACTGTGTTTTAGAGAAAACGTGATTTTGTAAACTATTTGACTCCACAAAATCAGCACGCATATGTTTTCAAAATTCAGATTTTTCACGTTTACAAAACACTGTGAAGTTTTGCTTTTTAAGAAACGCAGATTGAGTTACCGCTATTTTTTTCTTCATGAATATCAAAATATCGCCAATATGATAGGAAACACCAGCTTTATCCCTTCCCCCATGTATATCTCCTCCTCTATTTTCTCAGTCAAGAGAAGAAACTCTTTTTGATCGATAACACAAACACAAACACAGAGACAAACACAAAGAGACCACTAATGAAAGAGCAAATTGTTGACTGTAGAGAAGAAACCCAGCAAACAGATGTAGGCTACTCCAAGACGAAGACCAAAACAAAGACAGAGAGCTCACATAAGAACATAAAGTAGAAAGATTGAATAATGAATTATGGCTTCACTGCTTCAGCAGCCAAAAGTAAAGGAAGAGATGTGGTCAAGGTAGTAGGTGGGTTAGGTGGGAGGATTTATTGAGTTGCCACGTTTTGCTTGGCTAATGGTTGAAGTTTTTAACTGTTTATGTTTTGCTTTTATTTTAAAGAAAATAGTTGATTCTTATATTCCTATTGAGCCACGTTGTAGACATGCAGTACAATACAAATATCATCCGTTCATCACTTAAAAAAAAAAAAAGGTTTTATATTCACAATATTTTTATAATAAATCAATAGTAGTTAGTTGTTATTGATTCAAATTTGAACTTAACGCTAAGATTACTTTTTTGCTTCAACAATAACAACCAGTAATAACCTACCACTTAGGATTTGTTGTAAAAATATTATGGACATATCGTTTCTCTTAAAAAGAGCTGCTACATTTACAATATTTTTACAATAAATCATAGGTGGTTAGTTGTTATTGGTTCAAATTTAAATATAATGCAATTGTTAGGCTCAATTACATATTTTCAATAATAAAAAAGCACTGATTACAGGAAAAATGACAATATAACCTGCAAAAAATAGTTAAGTCCTTTATTGGAATTTACACTCAAAAAAGCTATTTTTAAAACAGCTTATCCAAACGCTTAATATAACTTTAAAAATAGAAAACGCATATTTTCATATTTTTACTAAACGGTTATACGTGGTTTTTAAAATGGAATTTTCAAAACGAACGTTTTAAAAATGCTAGTTTTTAAAATGCACCTTTTGAAACAGCTTATCCAAACAAACCCTATAATTACAATGATTTCTTGTTAATCGCTAAACAGTATCTATAAATTTAATCAAATTGGGTACAAAGGTGTGGAAGCATAATACTAGTTCAATTCTTATTGGGCATGTCAAAAAGTTGGACAAGAGTCTTTAGACACAAGTGAGGTCTCCATGAGAAAAATGAGATTGGAAGAGTTCATGATACTGTTATCCCTTTCTCAAGGCAGATATTTTAGTTTCGACTTGGGAAAATTTGTAGCACAACCACTACTAGGAAGCTTTGAGGAGGGAGATCAAGATCTTTTGAAATTCTAGGATGAATCACCATTCAAGGGATTTTAGAATACCAGCGTATCAGAAGTCGAATCCACTAAGATCAAATCAAGTCTGAGTTTTTGTTGAGAATTACCAACTCTCAAGATTTTGAATGCACATACTAAAATTCTTACAAGCTGATGTAAGTTTTGTTCAAGTATACTTAAATTTGAATTACACCATGTTTTAAACAAAATGCAGCCTAAAACCAGTCCAAACTGACTTAACTACGCCCCAGCGTTAGTGAACTCTAGATTTAGAATTGGACATGTCCCCGAGTAAACATCTCAATGCTAGCTTCACTTGATTCCTCTCCAATCCAAGATACTCTTGCCAAGGACCATCACCCTATGGGCAGGTGAACAAGAAAACATTGAAAAAAATGTGAGAACAATCTCAGAAATATAGAAAACAGTTAGACATTTCTATGGACGAACCTGAAAATGGCTGGAGACAATGTCGGAGTCCTGAAGGTACTCTGGACAATCTTGAGAAAGAAATGCAAACTTCCACTGGCCAAATGAAAAACTGAGTGATATTAGTTATGTATTGATTAAATGATTTCAAACATATTGATTTAATGCAACACAATTAGTAGAAAAAATAAGTACAAATAAATAATTGACTAACTATTAGTATCAAGGATTAACTTATCTGCTAACTAAGTTACTTAGCAGAAATATGAGTAGAACAAGGCATAAATGTAAGAGGTAAGATACACCTTGGCAAACTCCTCATCTGGAACCTGTAATTTCATCTTTATTCACACTTTAATTTCAGCCAAAGTCTCACCCTCATGCATGACCATGAAAAAAGATTCCCTGAAGTTATCAATTTTCTGTATAATACAGAAGGAATTTATAATCCTCTGAAGATACTTGTTATCATGAAATAAAAGCAAATATTGAAACATGGAATTATGACTCCAAATAAATTAGTTGCAGAACTTTTTACCACAGGGTTCTGAGCTGTCTTTTATGAAATGGTACACATGTATCACGCGATCATCAGGATCGAGATTTTTCTCTTCTTCTGGGATCTAAAACATTTGAAAACAAGGAAAATCCAGCATTATAAACAATCAGAATATAGAAATAATATTACCTCTAAACCATTACTCCCTTGTCATGTCATTTGATCATCAGAGAGAGAGAGAGAGAGAGAGCAACCTCCTCTGCCCGTATTGTCCAGTAATGATCATTTATGTTCTCAATCTTTTCACTAAGGGGGAAAATCTGCATATATGTGATGGCAGGATCAAAGGGCTATCAATCAATGAGAACTAATAAATGTGATTACATGTACAAGTTATCTGATAGGTAAGAACAGTTACAACAACTACAGAAAGAAATTTATTAATGGAAGCCTCAAATTACATAAGTACTTTTTCGCTACCAGCTCACTTAACGGACAAAGCTTATTAGATCTGACAGAGCCATTATACTTTGGCTGAAAACACAGTTGTTCCAAGAAAATCCAAAGAAAATAATCTTTGTTATATCAAAAGGATAGATTCATAGAATTCTCTCTCTTTATATGAAAATTTTGTAGTTCAGAAGAATAATAGTAATATTAGTAACAGCAGGCAAATATGAGGCTCACACCCTGTAGATCTTGTGATTGAAAACTTCGAGCAACCTAAGTTCTGCATTAGGATGAGACAACTCAACCTGTTTCAAAGCGCATCAAACAAAGTATACAGAAAAAAAAAGAAAAAAAAAAAAAAAAAGAAAATAAAGAAAAGAAAAGAAAAAATACTTCATGCAGAAACCCACTAAGGAGATAAAAATGTATTTAGCCAATTATCACAACTCATGAAAGTGTTAGCAAAAATGATGAACAAGCCCAAATTTACCTTTGTTTTAAGATCATTTGATGATGCCAAAATCGTCAGTTGGGTCACTTGTCAAATCCGGAGCATTAGATAATCTTGTAGGACCTGCAAGATAAAGAAGGGACCGATCGAAGAGACCACTGGGTTGTGCCCAGTGGGGGAGCCTCCGATGCTTAAGTTAGTACCAACCCATATATTGTGTATAGAGACAGTGTTTTGTAATAGTTTTTTTTGACGTACCTTAGCAAATGGACAGATTGTCCCTTTTATAGGTGACTTAGGTAGCCGTTGGACATAAATGAGGGTAATTATTACCCTAATTGTAACGTTTTTTGTCTTGATGAGAGGGTTTAAGGTCTTTGATGATCGTTATTGAATGTGTTGGGCGGTTACTCATCTATCTTTGATGGCCTACTAATGACGCAAAGACCGTCCATTAAGATGGACGACTTTAATAATTTTTATGGACTCATCAATTGCCCCCCATTCCTAAGTCTGATTTTGCTTTGTGCTAGTCAGACTTTGGGAATATTCTCGACTTGTTTAAATTCAGACTTCTTTATCTTCAACTACTTTCTTTTTCAAGAATGGTAGAATTTTTGCGACGACTTCTTAGTATTTGCCTTTTGAAGGTCTTTTTGGGCGTTTGAGGGATCATAGCTTGATCTTGGAAGTGAGCTAATTTCTTTGGACGATCATTTTTTATCATTGCTGAGGAGCGAGATGATTTCTTTGGACGACCATATTTTATCACTATTGAAGAGCGACGTGATTTCTTTGGATGACCATTTTTTATCATTGAACTACTGAAGAGTGAGGTGATTTCTTTGGATGACCATTTTTGATCACTTTGATGCTTCTTCTTTTATTCATTTTCTAGTTGTCATGTTCGATATTCTTGATTTGTGTGTGAATTTTGTTTGTGTGAGAATCCTTGTCTGCTTTCACTTGTCTAAGGGTACTTAGTCACTTAGCCACTTTTGGGTGACTTACATCCAGTTACGGAGCTTCGTCACTTAGGCTTCGTCAGTGATTTACATCCGTCTTGGCAGAATCTTATCACTTAGCCATTTTGTTTTGGTAACTTACATCCATTTAAGGAATCTTGTCACTTAGACTTCGTCAGTGATTTACATCCGTCTTGGCGGAATCTTATCATTTAGCCATTTTTTGGTGACTTACATCCATTTAAGGAATCTTGTCACTTAGGCTTCGTCAGTGATTTACATCCGTCTTGGCGGAATCTTATCACTTAGCCATTTTTTGGTGACTTACATCCATTTAAGGAATCTTGTCACTTAGGCTTCGTCAGTGATTTACATCCGTCTTGGCGGAATCTTATCACTTAGCCATTTTTTGGTGACTTACATCCATTTAAGGAATCTTGTCACTTAGGCTTCGTCGGTGATTTACATCCGTCTTGGCGGAATCTTATCACTTAGCCATTTTTTGGTGACTTACATCCATTTAAGGAATCTTGTCACTTAGGCTTTGTTGGTGATTTACATCCGTCTTGGCGGAATCTTATCACTTAGCCATTTTTTGGTGACTTACATCCATTTAAGGAATCTTGTCACTTAGGCTTCGTAGGTGATTTACATCCGTCTTGGCGGAATCTTATCACTTAGCTATTTTTTTGGTAACTTACATCCATTTAAGGAATCTTATCACTTGTTGCTGGAAAGATTCCGTAACGCTATGTCATTTTGGACCTTCTTGGGCCAGGTTGATATCTGCATTAAGTAGCACATGCACTTGCCAAGACTTAGTTAAACAAGAATTTTAGAACAAATAATAAGTTACCAATAGCCTACGGGGACCTTTTTATTATTTCCTTGTAATCCTAGAGTTTTGCCTTTTTTGTGATCTGTCTATAGATGCATACATTTTTGCATGAAACCTTACTAGGTGCAAATTTTTATAGAAGAATATAAAAGAGACAAATAAATGTGTTACCTTAAATGGCAATATTATTTTGTCACATACATTGATCTTTTTATTGCTGGGATCTTCTTGACAACCTCTTATCTTTTTAAGATGATCACGAGCTCTTCTCTTTTCAAGATTCTTTGAGCTCAACATGATACTTCGTGTCTAAGGCCTAGATTCTTTTGCTTCAACTTTCTTGAAGGTGTAAAAACTAGGCCACGTTGTTGCCCGCTTTCAAACATGAAAAGGACAATTCTCGTTTGTTGACGACTATAGGAGTGGTCTATGATGATTGGAATCCCTTTTTTTGTGTGCTTTGATGATTATGGTTATTGTTGTTTGTAATAGAAATTTCCTCTTCTTTCTTCTTTAATTGTATGCTTAAGTCACTTCACTAATGCTAGCTGCATTTTGTTAGGAATGACAGTGTACAAATATGCAATTGCTTGCTATACAATTATGGATGTCAGTTGACGAAGTGCATTCCATATGAATCATAGAGAAGTATTTTGTGATATATAAAAATTGAAGCTATTTGACTATATGCTTGTTTTAAACTAAGCTTTGTTAGGTGCTTGCACCATATATAATTTTTAAAGCAATTTAAAAAGATTTTAGTGAGTTGACAGAGAGAGCAAGAATTTATTGAGACTTAAACTCTTGACCGTACTATGAATACGACCATCTAACATTTTAAGTCTAGGAGTCTTAATAGAATGACGATAGAACATATAGTCATATTAGCTGTGATAATTGTAATAATTTTATAGCAATATTTTCAACATGATTTATTTGTACATATTTGTAGATAATCATGCAAGCTTGATATGCACTTAATTCTACTAAGATAATATTTGGCATGGATAATTAAAAAGAAAGAAATAAATGAGTTACCTTGATAAGAGACCTTAGATTACGACAATATGTACATACCTTGATCTTTTCATTGTTGTAGCCTTTTTGACAAGTTTTAAGATCTCTTTTGCTTCATTCTTTTGAAAGCGTAAGGACTAAGGCATGTTGACTGTTTAAGGTTATATTTCCTTCCTTTAGGAGCGAAAGCTATCCCGGGGGCTTCTATTATCACCTCCCTTATCATTTGATGATGACCAGTGAAATGACCCTTCCTTTTAGTCTCTTTGTCGAGACAGTGGCCTAGTTGGCCAATTTCTTTTCTTATTCTTTTTGGGCTATTCACTTGACTGACTGTTTAAAGTCCTGTCATTTTGCAATTTATGCATGTACTTGCAAAATATTTCATTAAACACATGCCATATGAGTAAAGAGACCACTGGTAATATTTTATTGGGCGTTTAGCCTTTGTTTCATTTTGTTTTAAGGGGTGATCCCATTAGGGTCAAGATTGACATGTGCATAGGATAAGATTCTTCCAAACATATGCCTAATTGGTTATGCATATACTATAGTTTAAAAAGAGTACTTATGCTTGATACATGATCTATGATCATACTTTCACATTCAATAAATATTCAAGTTAAAGTTTTAACACCATGTCTCTTACATATCTGTGTGAGCCATTACGTATCATACATATAGCATACTGATATATCATTTTTTTTTAAAGAAATAATTATTCATGATGCTGTGTAAAGACTCTACGCTTTTCCATGATTTTTGGCCTTTGTACAAAATTACCCTATAGCAGTGTCAACAATTATATATAGATAGAGATGGGGTGGTATGATGCAATCATGTCACATACCTCTGATCTCCTTTTTAGCAAGCTCTTCTTAATGAGTTCTCATTCTTAATCCTGTGGACTTGAAAGTATATGTACAGTCTAGATAGTCTAGATAGTCTAGTCTAGTTGTTGTACTACATGTATTCTTGCTGCGTAAAACATTAGGCTTGGAGCAACATTGTCAAGCAAGAAATCACAAATAATATTAACAACAAATGTATAAAATTTGTTGTGGCTTAGGGACGGTACATGTTGATGCATCTATGACATAGTTGTAACACAAATATGTATGTGCATAAATAAAATGTAATTTGTTTCGTGTTGAGCATTAAAATTATGGGTCAATTTATGAAAGTATGATGCACAGGCATATAGATAACACCAAAGTTTCATGAAACCATGTGGTGAGATTTGTGTATAAATGGAACAATTTAAATTCTCCATTCTCAAAGTCAAAGTAACATGTAATTATACATGGAAAAGTTTGAATAGTAAACTTTGTTCATTCTATGGTGGAACATTTCAAGATATAAAATTTTATATCTTAGTAACGATGATGGAATTTATTTCAAGAAGAAATGTATTGATACTAAATAATATCTTTACGTATATTAGCATAAATTCCAATGATTTTTGAATTATGAAATTTTACAAACTTGCACTCTTTACATAACTAGATCCTTTGACCCAAAAATAATGCCATTATCATATTTTTTAAACCATCTTATATCTAATGATATTGACCACTTTGGAAGTAAAAACATATAACATTTTATACATTTAATTGACTGTTCTAAGGAGCATTTATAAAATTAATTTCCGTTAGGAAACTAACTGTAAAAAGTAAAAGCATATAGGAGTATTCACTAACTTTCTTTATCCGGAAATTCTTTAACTTCAAAAATTGAAATTGAATAATTTCGGGTTTAATACCTAAAGCAGTTTTTTTTTTTTTTTTTTTTAATAATTTAGACAGGCAATAAGATTCCAATACACCTTTTTAGTGCTCATAATTATGACACGCTATAATTCTATTAAGATAATAAATTTCGGTTTTTCTTTTTTCAAATGCAGAAAGTTAAGATTTATTATCTTTGGCAAAGCAATAATCCTTGGCTTCCATCTTTCCTATCTTAGCAAGATGTATTAGGAAAGAAAAGTAGTGATATAAAAAGCCATAATGCTTGAATATCAATTGAAGACACAAATGGTCTATTACCATATTAGGAAAGGTAATAAAACCCTTTCTAATGACCATAAATTGGATTCAAGGTCATAAAACTTTGCCGGTATTTGGCCATTAATATTTTTTATTCCTCTTTCTTTTACTATATATTTATAGTGTGTTTCGTGTATAGGCTGTAGATTCTTAAACTTCATAGTTGTCCAAATATTTAAACCCTCTTTTGGATAAGTGTATCTCTTGTGATTTTTGTGACTATTTGAAACAAGTAATATGAGATTAAAACTATTCTTGTGAAATCATTCACTATATTTGGTGTAGCGACGATTATGGTAAGTTTCTAAAAGAATTTGAATTGTTATGCATGTATCTATTATCTCTATAGTTGACCTCTTAAATAGGTGCTTGGCTTAATTGGAACCATTCCTTTTTAAGCAAATTTTCTAGAAGACTTACCTAAAATTAAGTTATGCAATACCAAATTGTAAATACACGATTTGATAGCTATAACATAATTGTTTCCGAGAAAAGTTTATGCCTTATTTAGAGTCACCTAAATGGTAAGACTTTAAGATCTTAGGCAATACGTTTCTAACAAATAAAAATATTACTATAAGGAGAATCAAGCCGTCAAGCGTACCTGAGCGGTCGTAC
Organism: Castanopsis chinensis; assembly: GCA_032878915.1. Lineage (NCBI taxonomy): Eukaryota > Viridiplantae > Streptophyta > Magnoliopsida > Fagales > Fagaceae > Castanopsis > Castanopsis chinensis. The sequence goes on along the minus strand of JAVQMG010000125.1, from coordinate 15,050,263 downwards.
TCAATGGACGGATTCCATGGAATGCATCCATTTACCTTTCATTTATGAGAATGATTTTTTCTTTACATGTGTCCTTCACTAGCAAAACGACGAAGGTGCTCCAGAAGGGTATTAGAGATTCAGATGGGAGGATTCCTTGATTGGAGTGATATTTTAGGTTATTTGGTACTGCACTTTAGTGTCCATTACTCCAAATTGAAAAGAGTAACCCTTTGTTGTAGGAAGAGCTTAATGACTAATCTTCCCACAGACGGCGCCAAACTGATGATGCCAAAATCGCCAGTTGGGTCACTTGTCAAATCCGGAGCATTAGATGATCTTGTAGGACCTGCAAGATAAAGAAGGGACCGATCGAAGAGACCACTGGGTTGTGCCCAGTGGGGGAGCCTCCGATGCTTAAGTTAGTACCAACCCATATATTGTGTATATAGACAGTGTTTTGTAATAGTTTTTTTTGACGTACCTTAGCAAATGGACAGATTGTCCCTTTTATAGGTGACTTAGGTAGCCGTTGGACATAAATGAGGGTGATTATTACCCTAATTGTAACGTTTTTTGTCTTGATGAGAGGGTTTAAAGTCTTTGATGATCGTTATTGAATGTGTTGGGCGGTTACTCATCTATCTTTGATGGCCTACTAATGACGCAAAGACCGTCCATTAAGATGGACGACTTTAATAATTTTTATGGACTCATCATCATTAATTACATCTCCTACTGTGCTCCCTTTTGGCAGTCTTATATTATGAACCACCACCTGGATACAAGTGGACCAAATGTTTTAGCATGAATAAACTATCAAAAGTCAGTTTGTAAGAATTTGATCAGTTTACTCACTTCATCCTTGGTAGCATGATGAAATGCTACTTTCAGAGTTTTCAAACCTTGTAATTCTGGTAGAGGGATGTCTAATACTTCATAGTACAATACATCTGAAGTCTGCCACTAAATGCAAAAAAGAAAAAGAGAATTAGCTGTTTTACATTGTAGCAGTCTTCACTGCTTAGGGCCAAGCAACAGTTACCTGATCATAGTGGACTAACATATCAGACAAATTCTCTGCCCCCCGGTACCTAACAGGTTGTGGTTTGGGTTTTTGAGAGTAACAGTTGTGAGAGGTAATCCTGATTTTGGATGGATCGTCCAAACCAAGTTGCTCTGCCACTCTTTCTACAACTTCATCCTAACTATGAATTTTTTACCTTCAAATTGTATTTAAAAACAGTAGAACATAACAAATTGACAATGAAATCAGTAACCAGCTTTTAGCTCATAAGCACACTAGGAAGTGCACAAAAAAACTCACAGTAATATAAAATAAAAAGAGTTCTACTTAAAACCAATTAACTGACTCACAAGTCACAGCTCTAGACAGAAATCATCCTCAGTCGGCTCATCCAGAGCTCGAAAATGAACAACCTATAATATATCAACCATGCATGACTAGCAATGTCAGGTGCTGCTTTAGCATGTTGATTAAATGAAGCAAGGAGAGGTATATAATTAAAAATTATATTAACTATGATCAGTAAATTGCAAAAATAATGTTTTTGTAAATTAACATTCTGATAGGAAGCATTAAAAATTTAAACACTGCTATTATAAACCTCCAGACAAGAATTATCAATAGAACATAGTTTATAGTGGTGATCAGTCATGCAGTCGACATATAAGACTACAAGATTAGACAGCAGTGGAGACTACAGTGTTAATTAAGAAGAGGACTTTGAGCACCTTAGGCTTCCACAAAGACGTAAGACTCAAAGAAAATACACCAAGTCGATGTCTGTTACACCACAAAGTGAGTAAGGACTGGCTTCAAACCTTGGGCCAATGTCCAAGGCATGCCATTCATGGACCAGTTGGCTCAAGGCCTAGAGCCAAGGTCCCATTTGTATTTTTTTAAAAACAATTAAGGGTTTTAAGGACCCCAAAAATGTCTTAATATTGTAAAATGATAATTTTTTTTAAAGAAGAAAATAGGTGAATTTTTCTTTTTTCTTTTTTTTGTTTGCGCACATCCAAGAAGGCCCCTGAATATTGATCCAATAGAAACCCAACTCAATTGATTAAATTATAAACTATTTCACTCAAAAAAATTATTATGAGTATGCCAAATAATCATTGAAATTTTTTTCCAAACAACTTGTGAAAGAGATGTAAATAAAACTTAATTAGAAATTTTACATCTTAAAAAACAAGAATGGTTTTAATACAAAATTTTAAATAAGATAAAAAAAAATCAAATAAATAGTATTTAATAATATTTAGTATGAAAAAAAGCCCACTAAATATTTTTGCGTTAGCCTCCTAAATCCTAATGCATTGGGTCAACCCTGCCCCTGCCCCCTTCTTTTCTTTCATTTTATCCATATTAGTTATTATTAGTATTCAATAATGGAACCCTTGCAATAAATTTTGCATTGGGTCAACATCTTTTTTTTTTTTCTTTTTGCAATTTTTACTTTGTTCAACTTTTTATTTCATTTGCTTCTCAAAAAAAAAAAATTATTTCATTCACTGTTTTTATTTTTTTTAATATAATATAGAATTTCTACTCTACTCTAAATTCCTAATCTAAGTATATGCATGTGAAACTCCTTCCTAGAGACTTGAACCTTGGCATTTGCCCTCTACACTCCACAAACACTTATACTTGTGAAGTGACCATCGCACCAAAAGTATGCAGTGGTTCATTCACTGTTAAAAGGTTGTACCTAGTTCACAAAACTTACACTTTTGTGAAATTCAGGACTTTCTTAAATTTTACATTCCAATCCTATTATGCACATTATTAAATTTTCTCATTTATCTCTTCTTAAATTCGAGCATTTCACTATATTCAACCTTTTATCTTCTTCAACCCTTCACCTTCTCTCTTATTTTCCATATAATTTTTTTATTACTTCCTTTCCACCCTCTTCAACATTCCTTCCAAGTTCAATTAACCCAAAAAAAGAAAAACTAATACTCTCTCTATTTCTTTGATTTTGTTTGGATCATACAAAAATAAACAACCACACATATTTTCCAAGAAAGGAACTACTCAAACTTAAAGATACAGGTCCTAAAATAAATAAAATTTGTAAGATAAGTCCAGTGGGTAGAACAAGACATGGTTAATTAAATGCAGAGCAATGTCATATCAATGTAACAAATCCAAGCAAACAAAGAAACATCAGGAAGCAAAAGGTATTTACAGATTGGGTTACCTCCATAGGTGTTAATGAAGATATGTATGATTTTGGCGATTTGCCCACAACCAAAAAGCACTAAAATTGCACCGGTATTCTACACTCTTTAGCAAGAATCGCAAAAAATCCTGAAGATGAAATAACATATATAGTCATGAACTCACGATATATAGATAAATTAGATAAATTACTTGTATCTGATATCAATGGTCTGTACTGTTATACAGTTATAGGCGGGTAGCCACTACTTTGGCCTCTGTGGCCAATTTGTAGCTTCTTTTGTTGTTTAATATCATGCCTGTTAACCCAAAAAAAAAAATCACAATCACAAGCTTTTCACTTTAGCAATCACAACTTATACTCTCTATTCAAGTGTGTTACTTATACAAACACTTTCCACGTGAGTGAGGAACGTATTGTTAACCACCATGACTAACGGGTTTGTACTTCAGGAAGAAAGCATAAAAAACAAATATAAATATAATGGTTTTACTTTTACACAATGTTGGAATATTTTTTACAAAAATCATAATTTTGATTAAATGGTCATTCAAGTCAAACGATGAAACCGGTTTTATACATTTAAAATTCAATCAATATAATAATGTCTCTAATAATAGCTTTGGTTTTCTTTTAACGTTTTCAAATCTTTTTAATTTTCTCCAAGGCATAGCTTAAAATTGTTTTTGACCACAAACTCATATGTCTTAATTGATTTTCATGTGTAATGCAATAGCTGTGCGTTACTATCCATTTTAAGGATAATCAAAACAGCAATAAAGTAAATGTATTTAAAACCCAAATTAACATGATTTTTATTGTACGTTTCTTTAGCTTATACGTGTATCATATATATGCAACCTCCATGCCCGGATGAGATATGATAAAAAAATTAATTTTCTCATGAGCACCATTTTCATGTAAAAGAAAACTCCCTACATATTTGCTGAGTAAAAATTCTAGTTTCATGAAAATAATATATTCTTGTATATACTACAGTATATTTTTGGTTAAAAGAAAAGTACTATTAAGAGCTTCCTATCTTACAAGCGGTGTAAGCTTAAAGGATATTCAGCGGAGGTAGCTGGGTTGTTGTATCCCAAGAGCGGCACGCACAAAACCACGAAGTAATATAGTCTACGCCTCAACTCCGTTATCTAAAAATTTATATGAATTGACAGTAAATTACTTCTTGTTATGAGATTACTTTAAAGTATCATCAAGGTAACATCTCTTCAATGTTCTCTAATTTTATGGTAAATCTAATTTAGGTGAATTTTAATCATTTATATGATATGTTGAATGTAATGAAATTCAATTTATTTGTCAATTATTGTTCTTAGGAACATCACACTAAGATCCAAGACTATCTAAATGTCATTAGACTCTCCGAGGAAAAATATACTCACTATAAGGTCACGGTTTGCACCCAAACCCAAAGATAAAATTGTAATAGGCCCAAAAAGCCCAATACAATAAATTTGTAGAGAGTGAGCTTGAAATCTAAGTTTTAGTGATTTTTGATAACACAAATGATGGGCTAGATTGCAACACCATACACATAGAACAGTTTATATCAAAAATTGTCCTCAAACTCAAGCCAAGGATACTGAGTCTTATATTTCACTCAGCCCAAAGATAGATTACAATTATTGATCTTAATGTCTACAGTCTTTTCTTCTCCACTTTTTTTTTTTTTTTTTCTCATCCCTTTTTCTCCGGGACCTCTCTCCTTGTTATACCTCCTCCTTTTTTCCATTCTCGCTCTCCACGTGTAGCTCTAGGCAGTTCCCCTAGATACTTGTTCCATCCGCACCTTCCTATGGTTTTTAGGTAATAGCTATAAGACTGACGATCACTATTCAGATATCACTTTCTCATTAATGTGGTCAGAGACTTAGGTGCAGAGTATTCAATGCGGTGGTAGCAGCTTTCTTCAAAATATTTCCTATCTGTTCTTCCTCACTGTTCCCTTGTGAAACATATCTTCATCTACAAGACCTTCCAAGGTATCATTCTAGTCAACGTGACGTACCATCTGATCTTCACTTCACCTAGCCAAGGAGATACCCCTTCTCGGACTACTTCTGCAAACCCATTACACAATAGTCTGCTCATGGGCTCTTAAGCTCGACATCCTTACTACCATCAATCTGTCCTCGGACAAGTAAGTATCCTCAGATCAAGTTCATGGCCCAAAAATACGCCTTAGGCCTTTTATCCTTACACTCACTATTGCTGAATCACGGAAGATTGAAATTTTAGATCAAAACATTATATATGGATAATATGAATAGCCAAAACAAAAATTCTTCACCAGCAAATAACCAAAGTTAGTATTCACTAGATCAAAAAAATTCCATTAATGATATATGTAAATCCATTAGAAAATAAAGAATATGCATGTCAAATGAAATGGTTGTTGCTATTTGTTACAATAACGAATCATTGGTTTGACTAAATAACTAAAAAAAAATGATATACCTTCCCCCCCTCCCCTTTGTTTTGGAGAAAGTTTCAACATATAACGTCTATTTCTAATGATAGCTTCTTAATCATCAGACTAAAATATTAATTAATTTTTGGTATAAGCAGAAGTGAACCCTAAATCTTTTATTTAACCATTAGATAGACCTCTCTCTTAGTGTCTTAGGTTGACGGATCCTTTCAACTGAAAAATTGCTTATATGGATTATACATTCTAGTTGACCCCGAGCCCAATTGTAATTTAAGACACGTGTCTTAATCAAATCAACACGAGGGTCAGGTGAGCATTGCATCAATTTATAACTTATCGTACACGTACGTAAATGATTAATAAAGTAGTTGTAGACGTTAGAATCTGTTTTGAGTTTGTTATAGATTGATTAAGCAGTTATGCTATGTTTAGATATAAATTAATAGCAAAGCTGATCTTAATAATAACTATATTTTCATTTTCTTCTGATCAATAAAATCATGCTGTTCTCTTTATAGAGAGAGAGTTCCTTCTTGAGTGAGAAAGTGAGAAATTTAAACCTTCTATCACATTTTTTCTGTTAAACTCATTAAACATCATTTGATAAAAAAAAAAAATGAAATTTATTTTAAACTTTGCGGTATAAAGAAAACTTATCCAAAAGTCTAAGGTTTACAACTTTAAATAAAACTATATGATATTATAAAGTTTAAATGAAATGTTTTTAGAAATTGTAAGATTTAAATAAAAAATTTTGAAATTTAAAGTTTAAATAAAACACACCCAAAACTATGAGGTTTAAAAAATAATATACCTTTTTTTGGAAAAATACTTGGGGAGTAAATTATGAGTTATAGAATTAAAGTTTTGTTTCGTAGGCATGACGGGAAATAAAAAATAGCGAAGATGTAAAAAAATATTTTAAAAATAAAATATTAAATATCTTTTATTATAAATTTTTGGTAGGAGATACATGTAAAATAGAAAACTAGAAATACACTTTATATTAAATTATTATTTTTTACTAGGGAAATCATTTTTTTAATTACGTAGTGTCAGATATTCATATTTCTCTTATGTTTTTCTCCGTATTAAAATGATAAAAAATTTTGGACCTTGATAAAAAAATAATAATCCCTCCATTTCATCTCAAACCTATTTTCGTTGTCTAATGACAATTTATCCATCCTATTCAGATGATCTTGGTGTCACTAGAAAGATTATTCAGTGATTCTAAATTTAGGTAATTATGGTCACCACGACTATTTTAAGAAAAATTGATAATATTTTATCATTTTATGGGAAATAAAAAAGGTTATCAAAAAAATTAATTACTTATTTTCTTTTTTCATAAATTTTTTCTTAAAATAATTTACTGACAAATACTTTTATAGCGCATCCGTTAAAAAAAAAAAGAAAAAAATCCTTATTTTATGGTTTCTTCACAATTTGCTTATTGAGCATTGATCATGGCCCAAGTTGTTATGAAGACATGTGCTAACTTGGAAGGATTTAAGTGTTTAAGTTACTCAGCTATTGAATTCCTATTTTGTTCTTTTATTTTAAAATTAATAAGTTAGATTGAATTTTATCATATTATTTCATAATCGATACTAAATTTATTTACATTAATCTTTGTTTGAATGTCGATAGCCTACTAAAATTAAATCCACCAATTTCACAATAGATAAAGGACAAAATTTAGGTACAGTATTTTAAGTACTGTTCTTTAGATTCTTCTCTTAAGATTCAACCATATAGCTACTTAATTAAAAAATAAGCTTTTATTTTATGAGAAAAAATCCACATGGCAGAATCTTAAAAGGGGAACCTAAAAAACAGCACTTAAGTAATGTACTTAAATCTTGCTAATAAATAAATAACATTTTAAGAATATATAAACGGAGTTAAATTCCATTTCGCATCTTCCTTGGAGACTTATAATATTTTCAGTCTTATTCCTCTAGAGAGGACTAACGAACGCTTTTGTCATTCTTTTTCCAAAAAGGTAGTATAAAATTAAAGAATATTATTTTTGTCTGAAATTTTTTAAGAGATTCATTAGTCTAATGATGAAACTAAAAATGGTATTTTATATATATTCTTTATTCTTTGCTCCTCTGGAGAATCAAATAAAAGATACGTAATTACCTACTAATAAAACTGTTAGTACATTTTAAATTAAATTACGTTAAAACTTAATTTGTAATTATTTGAAGTTTATAAAAGAGATGAGTTGTTTATTAAGTTGGAGTCAATTAACAAAGAGTAACTCTATGTAAGTTAAATTAAATTAATAAAGAGGAGTTATCTAAACTAATAAATATTACATAGGTTATAATAGGTTCTTGAAGACTATATATAGATATGCTACAGGCATTTTCAAATAAAGAGTGAAGGAAGAGAAATAGTTAAAGCAAAGAGCCCTCTCTTCTTTTTCTAAAGTATTTGTGAGTAATGTGTGAGAGTGAGTGAATTCAACAATATTTCTAAATACTTGAGAAATTTCGGGCCAAAAAAATGTGTTTCTTTTGGTAGAGTTTTGAGCTCAGCCATTTATGCAGAGTTAGTCCGAGCTATACAACGAATAGTTGGGCTGTTGTATCTTGGAGGGGACAAGTCAAAAAGAGAAATTTTATTGCATCGGTTTCTGGGCTTTGCCAACCGTAGAGAGTTTAAATTTCTTTAAGGAGAGCGAGATTTTGGTTACAATAAAATTAGAAATTTAAACGAACAATGTTGGACTAAGGTATGAAAATCTAGCTCTTTTTTAGGAAATTCAAGTCCTCTACAATTGACAAAGCCTAAAAGTTGATGCAAAAATTTCAATTCCTGACTTGCCCCCTCCAAGATACAACAACCGAACAATTTGTTGTATAACTCAGACCAACTCTGCATAAGTGGTTGAGCTCAAAGCTCCACAAATTGTTGTTGAGTCATTATAATTTGAGATTTTAAGAGTACATTCAGATATGCTTTACTAATTGTTTATTTTTTGTAAGTGATACAGAAAAAGAGGGGAGTTTCTTTATTGATTTTTAAAAATTATTTTTTTGTGCGAGTCCTGTCAAAATAAGTTAAAAAGTACGAGAAGCTATTCTGTTTTTGTTTTTGTGCATGTCAAACATGCTCCAAATTGTGTAAGTATCGTGTTCATCTAAAATTTTTCATGTCTGTTAGATCTTGAGAAATTTTTATAATATATAAAGGGGAAACAGTAAGTGGAGAGGAGGATTTGAAGGCTGTGTTCTTTCCCTATAAAAAGAAAAAATCAGATAATGCCACTAAACAAAGCTTTTTACCGAGCAAATATTCTACTGCATAAATAGACACAATATGCTTAGGTACATATGGTGAACTTACTTGAAAATGTTGAAATCCAATATCGGGTTAACACATAAGTAATTTGTGAGTTTGGATGTGAGGAGTGTCCATAGGCTGGCTGATATGCTAATATAACTATGCTCGTCCTTTGACCAAGTATTATAGGAGAAGAAAATTTCACTTAAGTTACCAATAATATGATATTTTGGTTACAATAAAATTAGGAATCTAAACGAACAATGTTGGATTGAGACACAAAATCTCACTCTCTTTAAGGAGACTCAAGTACTTTATGGCTAGTAAAGCCCAGAAATCAATGCAATATAATTTCTCTTTTTGACTTGTTTCCTCCAGGATACAACAACCCAACAATTCGTTGTATTGCTCGGACCAACTCTGCATAAGTGGTTTAATTCGAAGCTTCATTAAAAGAAACACTTTTCTAGAGCCCGAAATCTCTCTAGTGTTTAGGAATATTGTTGAATTTACTCACTCTCACACATTACTCACAAATACTTTAGAAAAAGAAGAGACGACTCTTTGCTTCAACTATTTCTCTTCCTTCACTCTTTATTTGAAAATGCCCATAGCATAGCTATATATATAGTCTTCAAGAACCTCTTATAACCTACATAATATTTATTAGTTTAGATAACTTCTCTTTATTAATTTAGTTTAACTTACATAGAGTTACTCTTTGTTTAATTAACCTCACCTTATTAAACAACTCATCTCTTTTATAAGCTTCAGTTAATTACAAATTAAGTTTTAATGTAATTTAATTTAAATAATATTAGCACATTTTAAATTAAATTACGTTAAAAATTAATTTGTAATTAACTGAAGCTTATAAAAGAGATGAGTTGTTTAATAAGGTGAAGTTAATTAAACAAAGAGTAGCTTTATGCAAGTTAAATTAAATTGAAAAAGATGAGTTTTTTTTTTTTTTTTTTTGATAAGCAAGAGAGGAGTTATTTAAATTAATGAATATTATATATATATATATATATATATATATATATATTGCTATAGGCATTTTCAGATCAAGAGTGAAGGAAAAAAAATAGTTAAAGCAAAGAGCTCTCTCTTCTTTTTCTATAGTAACTATGAGTAGTGTGTGAGAGTGACTGAATTCAATTATATACCTAAACATTTGAGAGATTTCAGGCTAAAGAAATGTGTTTCTTTTGGTGGACCTTTGAGCTCAGTCACTTATGCAGAGTTGATTCGAGTTATACAATAAATTGTTGGGTTGTTATATCCTGGAGGGGATAAGTCAAAAAGAGAAATTTTGATACATCGGTTTTTGAGCTTTGCCAATAGCAGAGGCTTGAATCTCCATAAAGAGAACGAGATTTATGAATATCAGTCCGACATTGTTCATTTAAATTTTTAGTTTTTTTATTGTAACCAAAATATCATATTTTTGGTAATTTCTCCAACAATAATATTTTGGTTACAATAAAATTACCAATAACTCCTCTTTTTCAATTTAATTTAACTTACATAAAGTTACTCTTTGTTTAATTAATTTTACCTTATTAAACAACTCATCTATTTTATAAGCTTCAATTAATTACAAATTAATTTTTAACATATTTTAATTAAAAATGTGCTAACATGATTTAAACTAAATTACATTAAAACTTAATTTGTAACTAAGTAAAGCTAATAAAAGAGATGAGTTTTTTAATAAGGTGAAGTTATTTAAACAAAGAGTAACTCTATGTAAGTTATATTAAATTAATAAAAAGGAATTATCTAAACTGATAAATATTATGTAGGTTATAAGAGGTTCCTGAAGACTATATATACAGCTATGCCACAAACATTTTCAAATAAAGAGTGAAGGAAGAGAAATAGTTATAGCAAAGAGTCATCTCTTCTTTTTCTAAAGTATTTGTGAGTAATGTGTGAGAGTAAGTGTTCAACAATATTCCTAAACACTTAAGAGATTTTGGGTCAAAGAAATGTGTTTCTTTTGGTAGAGCTTTGAGCTCAACAACTTAAGCAGAGTTGGTCCAAGTTATACAACAAATTGATGGGTTGTTGTATCTTGGAGGAGGCAAGTCAAAAAGAGAAATTTTGCTGTATCGGTTTCTGGGTTTTACCAACTACAGAGAGCTTAAATCTCCTTAAAAAGAGTAAGATTTTTGTGCCTCAGTCAACATTGTTTGTTTAAATTTCTAATTTTATTGCAACCAAAATATCAAACTAATGAATATTATGTAGGTTATAAGAGGTTCTTGAAGTATATATATAATGCTACGAGCATATTCAGATCAAGAGTGAAGGAAGATAAATAGTTGAAGCAAAGAGCTCTCTCTTCTTTTTCTATAGTGATTGTGAGTAGTGTGTGAGAGTGAGTGAATTCAATTATACTCCTAAACACTTGAGAGATTTCCGGTCAAAGAACTGTGTTTTTTTGGTGGAGCTTTAAGCTCAACCACTTATGCAGAGTTGATCCGAGCTGTACAATGAATTGTTCTGTTGCATCGGTTTCTAAGCTTTGCCAATAACAGAGGCTTGAATCTCCTTAGAGAGAGTGGGGTTTTTGTATATCAATTCAACATTGTTCGTTTAAATTCCTAATTTTATTGTAACCAAAATATCATATTATTGGTAATTTCTCCAACAATAATATTTTGGTTACAATAAAATTACCAATAAAATGATATTTTGGTTACAATGAAATTAGTAATTTAAACAAACAATGCCAGAATGAGGCACAAAAATCTCACTATTTTAAGGAGATTTAAGCTCTCTGCAGTTAATAAAGCCTAGAAACCGATGCAACAAAATTTCTCTTTTTGACTTGCCCCCTCCAGGATACAACAACCCACCAATTCATTATTTAGCCCGGACCAACTCTATTTAAGTGGTTGAGCTCAAAGCTCCACCAAAAGAAACACATTTCTTTTGCCTGAAATCTCTCAAGTGTTTAGGAATATTGTTGAATTCACTCACTTTCACACATTACTTACACATACTTTTGAAAAAGAAGAGACGGCTCTTTGCTTTAACTATTTCTCTTCCTTCACTTTTTATTTTTATTTTTCTTTTTTCTTTTTTAATACAAGATAGAATTTCTACTCTAACTTAATCTAAGTCTATATGTGTGTGAAGCTCCTTTCTGGAGACTTCAACCCCGGCCTTTGCCCCCCACACTCTTTATTTGAAAATGCCTGTGGCATAGATGTATATAGAGTCTTCAAGAACCTCTTATAACCTACATAATATTTATTAGTTTAGATAACTCCTCTTTATTAATTTAATTTAACTTACATAGAGTTACTCTTTGTTAATTGACTCCAGCTTATTAAACAACTCATCTCTTTTATAAGCTTCAATTAATTACAAATTAAGTTTTAATGTAATTTAATTTAAAATTTACTAACATTATTTAAATTATGAATCAACCCACCTAATAATCTCATCCCCCACTTAGCTCATTTGCTCGTCAATAGCTACGGACTATGATTAGAGTATGCATGTGGCACGATAAATCAAAGAACATGAGACAAATCGTTGTCAATCAAGAATAAACACTACTTCGTTTATTTTAACTTTTGTTCATGTTCAGCATTTTAGCTTTGTCTACTCTTTTCCATTCACAAGATCCGTCACTAGGGATTTTCAATTCAATAAATCTAGTCTCACAGAATGTTCACCGAAAATTCACACCCCTTATATCTCTGTGTGTTGTGGCAGGCCCAAGTAAGATTCCGCGTGAGTGAAGGAATGAATTTTTTGGTCCTAGAATGAGACATTAAAAATACATTATAAAAAAAATAAAAATAAAAAAACATCGAAGTTGAGGAGCCAACCAAATCAATGACTATTTGTTCCTATAATACACGTGCATACAGTGATGAGGATGACAGATGACATACAATTGAATATCCCATCTCGATTAGAAAAATAGGAAGAGAAATATTAGGATATAAATCTATTGATTGATCAAAACCTTTGAATAAAATTGGAACGATCAAAATCCTTGTTTTCTTCTCCCAATCCCCTTTGTTTCAAGGATATGTTCTCTCTCTAGCACAATTGAAGTGGAAAGATATTCATATGAGAAAAACAACGATGAGTTCCATTTTCCTTTCTTTTACTGCTTAGGGTTCAAGGGCGAGGGGAAATAAATGTCCCATGAAAATTTGATGTAATATGAAATCGCCAATGCGTGTGCATGTAGGGTCGAAGACATTGATAACTTCCTTAAAAAACCAGTGCCATTCTGTATAATATATTCATAAATAGGTCATTATATAAATCAATTTACAGACACATACTAGTTTCTACAATAGAAGAGGTCTCTCTCGTTTATTTATTTCAAATTATATATTAATCGCCCAGTGCTCTTTTCACATGGCAAAGGATAAGCAATGGCCTGAAGAGGATGTCTAAGCATCATATCCACAGCATGCCATATCTAGGAGAGGGAAGTTCCACCTGATATCAAAGAAGCATCTCTCATTAAACTTACAATTCTCACCAGAAATTGGATTTCGTAAGTCTACAGGAGTAGCAATAGGATTTAAGCAGTGAAAGTATGATAATCACAATTAATGAACCTATTAAATAATAGTAGGCTTTGAGATTCTAGAAACATGGATCGCCATTATGTATACTTAAATCACTGGGTCTAGGCAATCAGGACATCCACATGCACACTAGTTATTAAGAAGATTTACAAGATTGCTTTCCTTGAGGAAAGGGAAAATGTGAGTTTGTCATCGAGCATTAACTCAAATGGCACTTCCTCTTCTTTCAAGGACAAGATGGAAGATCACTGGGTTCAGACTCCCTGAATGCATATGTAATTTACCAATCAAAAGGACAGAAAAGTAAGGTCGCACACAACTATCACAAGGGTAACCAAATTTTGACAACAATATGGCTATAACATCACCTCCTTTTTCTGCAAAGATTATACAAATTTCAGAACAAAAAGACAAGGAAAAGTTATCAAGCCAACCACAACTTGAACTGAACCTAGGTATCAACCCTTTCTAAAGGCTAGATTCTGACCTCAATAAAACCTCTCCATGTAAACAACACGTAAATAGAGAAATGCATAAACATTTCAAATATTTTAAACGTTGCTTAAAAGTGAGAACCAACACATTCCATAAGCCCTAGAATACCAAGCTTACACTAGATTATGAATCAAGCCATCACCTTATTCCTGTTTTGTAGGAGCTGGAAGGGCAGGCTACTTAATGACATATACCTAAACCCAATCCCAAATAGGAGTGACCTGAAGCAACTCACATATTAATCATATTTTTAATGATAACACTACTCTTATGTATAGCTATATTATACCCTTTTTTTTAATGACGTGTAACCAAGGCAGGTTGATTCCCGAACTCTACCTCCAACTTGCATATTGGCATAAGGCACTTGCCAACACACTAAGAACTGTAGCTCAAGAAAACATATAATTTTTCAGGGCCACATTATGATGTTTTAACAAATTTAGAATTCCTAACATTTTATGTTAGGTCCCACTTGCTTCCTCTCCTATCTCTCTCCTAACTTCTCTATGATGAGCTTTTGTTCCTCTGTACATTGGCACCTATTTGGTTCTTAATATCATGAAGAAGCTCTATTTCTAGGTCCAGCAACACACTCAAAGCTTTTGTATTCAACTTAAAGGTAACTTCTAGTCTCGCAAACTTCTTGTAAAGAGGATAAATAGGGAAGCAAGCATCTGAACAAGCTTGAAGTTCTAAATATATATAACATAAAAAATTTGCATCTCAATGGCAGACTTCATGTCCTATATAATCACAACCAGTAGTGCAATGCAAGCCAGGCACTTGGTTAGGTCACAGGTGAGGCAACAAATATAATTTTAAGACCCTTGAGGCAATGTGACTTCAGAGAGGTGCTCACCTTTTGAGCATAATTATGTGACTCAAAGGTGAAAATGAGCACCCCATAAAAAAGGTCATACTCAGCGCACAAAACTGCACTTTTTTTTTTTTTTTTTGGAGAGGCTGAATCCTAGACTCAATCAAACCCACTACATGCCGCTTTGGGCAAAAGGAACTTGCATCGAGGCCTAACCTCATTAAACTACAGGCTAAATTATATAAAATACTTCCATAACAATCTATTCTCATATACTTTTAAAAGTAAGGATCCTAAGTCTAAAGGCTGATGAGAATCAGCTCAAATGGAACCTCCTCCCCTTATAAAAGATAAATGAGGGTAAAATCATGGGTTCAAAAACATCAAGTGCATGTCTAACTTACCAATCAAAAATAGAATCCTAGGCCTCATGAAAAATAGACCCTAAATTGAAACTTAAGTTAAACATCTTCAAAGAGATTTTCTTTAGGGTGGAATGAGTGAGGAGTTTAAATTTCACTTTGTCAATT
Organism: Castanopsis chinensis; assembly: GCA_032878915.1. NCBI lineage: Eukaryota > Viridiplantae > Streptophyta > Magnoliopsida > Fagales > Fagaceae > Castanopsis > Castanopsis chinensis. Next base: position 15,034,895 of record JAVQMG010000125.1, on the reverse strand, counting down.
GGAACGTGGTTTGCACATCGATTCGGGATGGTGGCTTGGGGATTAAGAACAGATAATCTCCCATGGGAGTTACACAGGTAACACCAATCAGCAATTATAATACCCTATTTCCTCAAATTCTCTGTTAAAATTTTCCCATCGTGGCTGTCCAAGCAAAAATTGACACTTCTAGTTAAACTCTAACCTACCGTATACCACTATATGGGAATTTGCTGTCCTCCCCTTCCTCCAAGACCAAAAGCCACGACTCTTTCAAGAGAGCAGACCAGCTTCCCACAATAGTAAATTTGCTTTATGATTTACTATAGCAGCATATCAATCATCCAAGAATAACTTCATAGAATCTAATTCCCAATCCTATACTGCAAGTAAAATTGAAGGGCTCCACTGAATGCTATCCCTTGAACAACCCAATTGTAATATGCTCTAGTAATGAATGGTTCCACTGAATGCTACCCCTCAAACAATCCATGTAATATGTCACCAAGGCATCTTTGTTCCTGACTATCTAAAGTAACTTCAAGTATCTATTCTTCAAAGTATAATCCCCACACCAACGGTTGTGCCAAATCAGACCTTTTGCTATTCCCTGCCTCATAACAAAAAAAATCTAGCAAAGCTAGTCCATCTATTTCTGATATTCTTCCATAGGCTTATTGATGTCGAAGAATTTAAGCCCAAAGGGAAGAAAATAAAAATTAAAAAGTAGTACCGTTTCAAATAAATAAATAAAGAAGGGGCACATGAGTCCATTGTCTTTTTTTCTCCATGCCATGCTTAATTTATTATTATGTCTTGAGTATTTTAAAAGGTCATGTGACTTTATTGAAGTATCCGGTTAGGATTTGATTGTTAAATGTAAGATGAAGGATTAGGAATCTAGGGTTGCTAAAGGCTATTATAAATTGACTCTTTTTAGTCATTGTATGCAGCCTCCTTTTCATATTTAACGTACAGAATTTCAAATTTGAATTTTTTTTCTCTCTTTAAGCCTAGAGATTAATTTTTGGGTATTCCACTTCAATCCTATTTTCTTCTCCTAGCTATAATCTTGTTTTATTGCACAAATTTTCTTCTTAACCATTCTACTACACCAATTCTAAGTTCTCCTCACTGCATCACTTACTAAATAGGGGACACCTGCTAACATCCAAGCAACACCCTCTCCAAGAGTCCCCTTTTTTTTTTGTTACTTGCCTCCAAATGAAATCCTTCTCAACAGCATAAAGCCATAACCATTTACCAAATAAAGCTCGATTAAATACTAAAAAATTTCTAATCCCTAAACCTCCAAGTTGGATAGGATTGCAAACAATATTCCAATGGACTCAACGGAATTTAGATTACTCTCAATGCCAAGAACCTTGTAACTAAACTAATTGGCACCTCCTGGTGTTTCTATTGAGAAATCCAGGGTTCAATTCTCTCCACCCTCAATCAACAAATTATCAAAAAATTTAAATTCCTCCCAATTTCCATTCAAAAAAATTTTATTTTAATTTTATTCATTCTATTGCTGCTCACATGTAGGTCTAAAAATGAGAACATCATCTTACAAAACCTAGGGTTTTTCTATTATCTCTATAATTCTTACTGTTGGCATTTTATATATATATATATATATATATATATATAACTTATCAAATTCCTCCCTGTATTCTTGGGTGCTATGTTCCTCTCTTTTTATATCAATGAATCATTATTACTTATCTGAAAAAAATAAATAAATAAACTGATGCTTATAGTGTGACGGTAGTGATATAGTTGGCCTTGTTTCTCATAACAAGTACCAAGGACCCTATCTTTATAATATGCTTATTATTTTAAACTCCATTACATAATAAAATACTATCATTTACTATATAATTTTCGTTGTTGATCATTTACTTCTACATTGTGATATTGCTAGAGAACTATGATCTCCAATGTTATGTTTATTTGGGGTGCAGCAGGATATGCCAAATAGGGTAGTTGATTTGTTCGCCTGTTGGATAGAAAGGTTTGCTAGACAATGTAGCAGCAATATTTGGAGTCCAAACCCATTTGTGCATAATGTGGACTATTTGAAAAGTATGTTACACCAAATTTTTGAAGGAATTGAACAAGCTACAATGGATCTAAAGATGAATAGATGATCTTTTTACCTTCCTTGATGATTGGATCACGCTTTTAAGTGGTCATTCACTCTCGGATTTGCTCAAGTTTCTTGAATGTTGTAATTAGTTCGATGGATTGAATTTTTTTGTTGTTGATAAGTAAAAAAATTGTATTAATAAAATAAAATAAAATAAAAAGAAGAGAAGACACAGGTTGTGATGTATTGAATTTAATCATCCTTGGAGAAGAAAATACTGCTTGGGCTTCATTGGTCAATGAAACATGTGTTTAAATTTAATTGGGAAATTTAATGTACTGAACCTGAGAAAATGTAACTAAGTTTTGCCCTTTAGTTTTTTCTCAAACAAAATCTAGAACTATATTGCCAAAACGAGAATAAAGCTGAAAAATAATCATACACCAAATATGATTACAAGAGGCCATTAAAATGAAAGACCAAAGATAGAGAACTATGTAATAAGCATGGGAAACTGGTACAAAATAATTATATACCAATCAATGGACAGAATGAGAAGCATGCAACAAAATAACGCAAGCATATAGATGATTCAAATGGTTAAAGGAAGTTGGGATAATAACTATAAGCACCCACAAATGCAATTTTTATTTTATTAGTACGCTACATGGACACTCAATAGGTCTTGAGCCCACAACCTCACGCTCCTCCTAGAACCTATTTGAGGATGAGCCAAGGAGGTGCCAGTTGAGCTAGAGCTCATTGGCTCGAAATATGCTTACTCAGTGAAGCAAATTTCAATTTTGAAGCTTACCTTTTCTAAAGGAAATGATTTGAGTTGATGCAATTGCAGAAATAACGCTTATGTCGAACTGGAACCAGCAGCGCATGCGGCTGGCTTATTTATGTCTCCCAACGAAATGTCACCACTAGTCTCTGATGTCTGCTGGTTGTCCGATTCTGTAACTGAACTATTATCTATACTAGTTGATTCAGATGCAGAACTTGTTCTGCCATTTTCTTTGGTCTCTAGACGCTCCATCATGCGTGATACAGTTGCAATCCCTGCATTTACCTCTCTTCGAACTTCAGAGCCAATGTCTGACATAGAAGTGTTACGAGAGAATAATCTCTCCCTCCATCCTTTTGTGCTTTTTGAAATGGATTCTTTGTATCTAAAAAGAAAATTAATCATAAATACAGACCAAGTCTTAGATGGGGAAGAAGTCATCAAGTTTATCACCCTAATACAAAACATGAAATGGTGGCATAAAGTAATACCTCATTGACACTGCATTTAATCGGGACTTTATTGATTCTGAAAGTGATTGGATTTCTGAAGGTCCTGCTCTATCTGGACCACTTGGTAATGATTGACTAGGCGACCTCCTGGATGAAAGAAATATGTAAATATAGTAGTACATGGCAACAAAAGAACAAAAAAAAATAATAATCTTGATTTTATGAAATAAAAACAAACTTAGAATAATGTAGAAGAATTGTAATGATGTAGCATCAAAGGGATACCTATCTGATCCACGTTGATTGGCAGCAAGAACAGTTGAGCCTGATGCTGAGGCTGTGACCTGATCAGTGTGGGGAGAATTTACTGAAGAAGTCAATTGTGAAGGTTCTTCTCCCACAGTTGTATGAGGTGAAGATAGAGAAGCTACTGCAATTGCAGGAGCTGGTTCGCCTTCCCCCCTCTGGACTGGAGCAGAAGTAGCAGGAGGTGAATTAGGATGAGTTGAGAATACCAAGAACTGAGGACGACCTTGAGCAGATGACCTATTCCTTTGGCCCTCCCTTCTGGCAATGTGGCGAGCTCGTCCCATTGCAGCAGCAGCAGCTAAGTGCTGGATTATACGCTCTTCAAGTTCAGCATCATTTGCACCCACCGGTAACTGCATAAAACACAAAAGCAATGATTTGTACATGATCCTTCCCAGGTAAATTTAGCTTATATGTGACTTATTTACAAGAGAAAAGAAGCACAATAGCATAGGCAGAGTACAAACATGTTGTAACTCAAAATCCCCCAGGGTTGGATGACGAAATATTGTGGCATTTCTAGAAGGATTAAACCTAAAACTCCTCTCTCGTTCTACTGCCTCGAGCAATTCTTGGCTGAAAGAAAAATAAAACAAACAAACATATAATTAATATATTTACCTTTCATGTGACAACCAGTAAGAATATCAAAACCAAAGTAGAGAACAGCAAAAACCTGGTTGGATCCTTCAGGCTGATGGGTTGCCAGCACATGGGGCACTGGGAGCTTCTTTGGCACCTACAAGATTAAAGTAAAGTTATTTTAATGAATTTTTCTAATCAATATAACATCTGCACCCAGACAAGGAAATTTGATCAGACACTGCCAAAAATCAGGATGTTCTAAAGGGATGTTAGGATTCAACCGAAAGTATGAAACTAAATGAGATTGTACGAAAACCAACACATTTAAAAATAATCACTGCACAGATTGAGAGAAGAAAGAATCACTGTTTCCTCTTTCCTCCAGCAAATGATACACCAATTTACTTGGAAGAACTTCCATATTTACAAGATAGTCGACAGTCAAGATCTGTTCTAACTTCTAAGGCAACATCCAAACAAAGAAAGCAAATTTGAAGACAGATTTTTCTTTTGTAAGCAAACTTGAGGACAGACCACAGATGAAAAAAGTTACTACGATTTAGAAGGCCTAAGCCCAAGGAACCAAGCTATTTTACACCTGTATCTTTACACGATAAATATTTTAATGCTAGAAATTCTTCTTTTCATTAAAGATTTTTTAGGATACAATATAAAATAAAATCCCTAAGCCCATGTCAAATTCTCTATGTTAATACAATTTTTCTTATTATATAAAAGAAATGGTTTTCTACAATAGAAGCCATACTCTTGAAAAGCATCCGACAAACAATTCTCAACAAAACAAGCATAAAAGACTGTTAACATTAAGTATTTTGAAACATATATATATATATATGAAGAAATAAAACGTAACATTAAATTAACCAATCAATCAATCCTACAAATGAATGACCAACAAAAAAAATGGTTCAAATTTGCAATGCCAATTTGAAGCAATTTTGCTAACTTTAGTTGTTTTCATCATAATCTTCACATTGTTTGTCTAAATTACTTGTCCAAATAAAACAACATATGATGCTCATCAATATCCTCAAGCTGCTTTTCAAAAAATAGCCACTACTCTCCTCTCCAAAAAAATCCCAACAAACAATATATTTTTTTTATGGGTTATGAGAATAGGTTAAGGGTGTTGCAGCCCCAATGCCTCAAATCATTGGCTTTGCCCAATAGAACTCACACATGGCTCCAACTATCATAAGGGAAACTTCAGAGGGAAGTCAGGGAACCAACTACTAGGCGATTCGATTATTCGCCAAACATCATTTAACATTCTCCATGAAAGATCCCACTTTAAATATAGCCGTCGTTCCAAATGGCCATTATGAATTTCTACATGAAGAAAAATTTTGAGGTAGACACTACAAATTCATCTTATCTACTTTTGCACCCAAATCCTCCACGCCTAGTATGAATTTGTCATTTGTTCACCAGTAAATTAAAACCCCAAAATGCCCTGCATTTTATGCATGTTTGATGGTCCAAAAGGCACTTCAATATTTGACATCGAATTTCAATCAAAATTTTCTTGCCGAATAGCTATACCATGAGTACTTTACCACCTTCCAGGCACTTAGGGATACTTGGGCATTCTTCTGTCAATAATAAAGAGACTAATTGCATCTTGAAGCCTAAATCTTGTCATTCTACCATGGGCGTCTTGAATCTTGGATCATCAATGAGAGCTACAATAGGTACCAACGGCATAAGATTATACATAAGCTTGCTATGCCTATAAAATATGACATTTAATAAGGCCATTTTCCCTTCAATACTCTAGTTATAGTATGATTCAACTTATGCAAAGCCACAAGTACATGGTGCTATAACAATTTTGGAATTATAAATCCACTTCTATGCATATCATATATCTTATCGTTTTCTATTAGTTCTATTAAGAATCACGTGTGAAAAAAATAATAATAATCGACAAAGCTATAGCTAAAGAACAAGAGGCAAGGAGTCGAGGGTGGCACATAACACCTTACAAATGCATAATTCGGGACCCATTATAATCTCATCTTCATTCCAATCACTTGAATCATATTTGCAATGTCTTAGCCCAATTATCATTATCTAGTTATGAGTTGACATTCCAATCTCAGCCCAAAACCATCCGACCCCTGATTATCACCAGCAATCATAATAGTGGAAAAAGTAAATAACTTCATGCTCTCAAATTTGAACTCACATGCACTACCAGTCTTTTTTATTAAAAAAAATGACAGAGCTATACCGATGAACTTTAAGGCAAAGCCTGCTCTTAACACCTTAACATAACATGGGCTCCTAAATCCAATCTTCATTCACATCACTTGACTCATATATGCAATGATGAAGCACAAACATTATTGCACAGTGACATGTCAACACTCCCATCTCAGCCCTATACCACCTGACCCACAGTTATTATCGACAATCACAGCAGTGCAAAAGGCAAATAAACTGATGCTCTTAAAATTGAATTCATTTGCACTACCATTCAAGAATACATTGCAGATGAAACTCATGCTTGCAACCAGTCACCTGTATAAAATATAGAGAATTGGATTAGTTAAAACAATGCATCAAATACCAACTCGAGAGTAGGAAAAAATACAGAATTTTGCAATAAGTATACAATACCGTCGAAGGATCACTGTCACAGAAGGCTTCAAGGCAAATGCTGCAAGCATCATCGCAGGCATCCTGGATTCCACCCTCGACAAAAGCAGCAGCTGACGTCAAATGGGCCTCTGACATCTTGCCCTCCTCCTCCTCCTCCATCCCCGGAACCTAGAAAAATCCAATTTCTGAAATTACTAATTTTGACAATTTGTACATATTCCAAATCATCGTCTAACATTAAAATATTTTCAAAACAACAAACAAAGCAAAAACCCAATGTTCCATGTAGCAGAGTTTAAAACCCACAACCGAGAAAGAAAATCAAACCTATTGGAAATTTGCTAATTTGTATCAGTGCAGGTAATTTAACACACTAAAAGCCCCAAAGCAACAACACAAAAAAAAAAAAACATATAACCTTCCACGAAATCGAATCAAAAATTCACAACAATGAAAATCAAAATTGAGCTCTTAAGATATCAAAACAAAGCTCATTAGAATTGAAATGTAACAATTCAAACTCTACCAATTGTCTAATTGTAAACATACATGTCTGATACTAATTGTCTGAACCAAATACCAATACAAAAACTAAACTAAAAGAAAACCAGTGAGAACTCGAAGTTTACGTTTGCCGAGAAAACTCGAAACCTTATCAATAGGCCAAAAAAAACCAGCAGAATTTAAACTTTCTCAGGAACCAAACAACACAATTTATAAACAAACCATGAAAAAAAAAACGCACCGAATTTGCCTCCATAGAAGAATCGAGACGAATCAATCACCGTGTGGCGGGGGGGGCGATCGAGGCTCGAAACCCTAGAAAACGCGACTTTTGACAGAGAATTGGGGGAAGAGAGATTAGATGAGGGCAGGCGAAGAGTAGAGGAGTTGACTTCGACTTCGACTTCGACTTCGACTTCGACTTTTTCTTGTGGTGTTGTGAATGTGAAGAAGAGAAGGGAAGCCAAAGACAAAGACAAAGCCAAAGCGCAAATGGGAAACGAAAATCGATTGAGGGAAAATTAGCGTTCTCACTCACTACAGTCGCGCCACGTGGATTTTCTCAATGAAAAAAAGAAAATCTTTTCTTTTTCTTTCCCAGCCCACTTTTCCTTTTTTTTACCTACTATTCTATTCTCTATTCTCAACTTTTCTTTTTCTTTTTGTCTTTCTTTCTAAACCAATCAAATTAATTTACTTGTAATTGGAAAGAGAAAAGAAATATAATAAAGAAAGATAAAATACCTATGTGTTGAAAGTTGGGAGGGAAAGCGCAGAGAAAATATTAAAAATATATTTTATTTACTTTTCTTTTATTTGGTTTGTAGAAGGAAGAAAAATAAGTGTTTTTTTTATTTTTTACTACAATCCAATAAAATTTTATACAAAATTTCTTAAAGAAAGCAAGAAAAATGCATGTGCAAATAAGTAAATTTATTAACCACTAAAAGTCAATAATTGTGATTGAAAATTTTTTAGTATAGATTTCTCATAATTTTCGCCTCAAATTGATACGTTTCTTTCCATGTTAAATTTTTTTTTTTTTCTCCTATGACCGAATAATAGAAAAGTCTTTTTTTTCTTTCCTTTTCATCTCTTTCACTTTCAGTTGCTCCAAAAAATAGTGTAATTTATTCTTTTTAAGTTGAGTTATAATTTTAACTCATAAAATTTGGGGTAATTTTATATATTCCTTTACTTTTTCAGATTTGGCATGAAGTTTTTTTTTTTTTTTTTTCAAACTAAGCCTCTCATTCATTTACATTATTGATCTAACTTTTAAGTGCCAACAAAGCAAAATAATCTCTCTCTCTCTCTCTCTCTCCAAATTAGTCAGAGACATTATGGAAGAATTAAATGGACCAAGATAAGAAATTGAAGTTTTAAGGGACCAAAATGAAAACATCACAATGGGTTAAAAGCATAATTTAGTTTAAACAATAAAGGTGTAAAGTTTCGAAATAAGATGAAAAGAATAAAAGATAGGAGTGCTAAAGCTTAAAAAAAAAAAAAAACCATTTTTATATTTCTTGATTAGAAATGCGAACATGACATGTAAAGTGCGAATAATTGACCTCTGTATATTTCTTGTCGCCATTGGCAAGAGTTTAATGTTATTATAATGTGGATTAAAATAGCATTGGCCAATTTTGATAGATAAGATAAAATAGACTTGGCCAATGATTCCTTTAAGCTGAAAGGAAACTTCCGCGTTATTATTATTTTTATTTTTATTCCTTTTTTTGGATTACTTTAATGATAGTCTATCTTTCCTTTTTTTTTTTAATTGTAGTCTTTAAATTCTACAGCATTAAACTTCCTTCATTCTCAAAAAATTAAATAAATTTCTCCTCTCTGTCGTTTTATACGAAACAAAACTATAAAATTTTCCTCCACTACAAAATATCTTTAGACTTTTCAGTTTTCACCGTCAATGTAATTTAACAGTCTTTTATTGCAATATCTATTTCTATTAACTATATAAAAAGCAGCTATGTCAGTGTTGGTAATGTTGTTTTTACGCTGTGCAATACTGGAGTTATAACAATGCTTTGGATGAGTGATTTTTTTTTTTTTTCCGCTTATTCAACCCTTTTGTTTATTCAACCAGCACTGTAACTACGGTGCTTAAATTGTTTTTTTTTTTTAGTAGTCAGTTTGTGTTTTTTTTTTTTAAATATTGATGTAAGTTGATATTTATATTATTATACTGACACAATAAATTTCACAATATTTTCATAATTATTGACGTATCAATTTCTTACAAGTCGAAATAAAATAATAAAATGCGAGATTGTAGCCAACCACAACTGAAAATAAACGTTTTAAAAAAAGTTACAACACTTATTGTTATCACAATACACTGTAGCACTATAGTTACAATAGTGCTTTGGTTTAGTTTTCATAATTATTAATATGTCAATTTCTTACAAGTCAAAATAAAATAATAAAATAAAAATCAGTGTCCATTCGAAACTTTTTAATGTTTGCTTATTTACTTTTTCTTTTTGTCTCAATTTAAAAAATAAAATAAATGTAAGTTTGTTGTCACATATTTAATATAAAAATTATAATTTTTTTTATCTTATATTTAGCAAAAAGCTCTAGGCTTATTTGTGTTGTTGTTTAAGCAATAGTTTTTGTTGTTTAAATAACAGTACACTTATTTTTACAATATTTTTTTCACCCACACATATTTTCACAACACTTAAATAATTTTACTAAAAATCTCTTACCAAATAGACCTTTTGTTGCCAAATGGACACTCAATAACGTGATAATACACAATAAATTTCACAGCTGAAAATAAATGTTTTAAAAAAAATGTTACAACACTTATTGTTATCACAAAATATTGTAGCACTGTAGCTACAACAGTGCTTTGGTTTAGTTAGTCACTTTTTTTTTTAAGTAATCAGTTTGTGTTTTTTGTTTTCTTTTGAATATTGATGTAAACTGACATTTATATTGTTATACTGACACAACAAATTTTACAATATTTTCACAATTATTGACGTGTTAATTTCTTACAAATCGAAATAAAATAATAAAATATGAGACTGTAGCTAACCACAACTGAAAATAAATGTTTTAAAAAAATGTTACAACACTTATTGTTATCACAATATGTTCACAATTGTTGAAATCTCAATTTCTTATAAATCAAATAAAAAAATGCTAAGTCCACAACATTTTAACATTAATTTCTACAGTGCCTAAAGTTTTTTTTTTCCAGTAATTGGTTTGTGTTTTTTTTCTTTTAAATATTTATATAAACTAGCATATATATTGTTAGACTGACACAACAAATTTCATAATATTTTCACAATTATTGAGGTATCAATTTCTTACAAGTCGAAATAAAAAAATAAAAAATGAGATTTTGACCAACCACAATTAAAAATAAATGTTTTGAGAAAATGTTACAACACTTATTGTTATCACAATATTTTCACAATTGTTGAAATCTTAGTTTCTTATATATAAAAAAAATGTTAAATCCACAACATTTTAACATTAATTTCATAACAAATCATAGGTAAGTTATTATTGATGGATAGCACTGGAGCTACAGTGCCTAAAGTTTTTTTTTTTTCCCTTGGTTCTTTTTTTCTTTGAAATATTTATGTAAGCTAGCATATATATTGTTATACTGACACAACAAATTTCACAATATTTTCACAATTATTGACATGTCAACTTTTTTACAAATCAAAATAAAATAATAAAATATGAGACTGTGACTAACCACAACTGAAAATAAATATTTTGAGAAAATGTTACAACACTTATTGTTGTCACAATATTTTCACAATTATTGAGATCTCAATTTCTTATAGATCAAATAAAAAATGCTAAGTTTACAACATTTTAACTTTAATTTCTACCGTGCCTAAAGTTTTTTTTTTCCCAGTAATTGGTTTGTGTTTTTTTTTTTCTTTTAAATATTTATGTAAGCTGACATATATATTGTTATGCTGACACAACAAATTTTACAATATTTTTACAAATATTGAAGTATCAATTTCTTACCAGTCGACATAAAATAATAAAATACGAGACTGTGACCAACTACAACTGAAAATATATGTTTTGAGAACAACAATAACAATGTTATCAGTTTAAAATCAATAATAACTTATCATTTAGAATTTGTTCTAAAAATATTATGAATGTAGCATTTCTCTCAAATAAAATAAAAAATATATCTATTCGGATCTTAAAAAGGAAGATATTATAAAAATATTATGATATTTTGTTGTATTCTTAGACTTCCTTTTTAATATAATGAAATTAAGTGAGTTAAAATTCACGGTTTCACACACAAAATTTATATTAATTTTCTCACTACTGGAGGTAGCACGTGCAAGTATATATACACACACATCAATAATGAGAACAAAAATTTCATTAAAAAAATAATGAGAAGAAAATACAAATTAATAAAACACAAGTACGTATAAAAATAAAAATAAAAACACAAGTAGTGTTGGGTGCACCACGTGCAACGTCCGGCCCACGTAGTTGCAAAGCCCATATATGGGTCTGTCATGTTCTGTTTTGTCCAAGACTTGCAAAGAACCCTAGCTCAAATAAGATTAGGAATAAGGCGGTTGGTTTGCTTATAAAAGCAAGGAGTGGGCGCCGTATAAACAAGAAAATATTAATTTCACAATATTTTTACAAATATTGAAGTATCAATTTCTTACCAGTCTATATAAAATAATAAAATACAAGACTATGACCAACTACAACTGAAAATATATGTTTTAAGAATAACAATAACAATGTTATCAATTTAAAACTAATAATAACTTGTCATTTAGAATTTGTTCTAAAAATATTATGAATGTAGCATTTCTCTCAAATAAAATAAAAAAAATATCTATTCGGATCTTAAAAATGAAGATATTGTGAAAATAGTATGATATTTTGTTGTATTCTTAGATTTCTTTTTTAATATAATGAAATTAAGTGAGTCAAAATTCACGATTTTACACACAAAATTTATATTAATTTTCTCACTACTGGAGGCAGCACGTGCAAGTATATATACACACACATCAATAATGAGAACAAAAATTTCATTAAAAAAATAATGAGAAGAAAATACAAATTAATAAAACACAAGTACGTATTAAAAAAAAAAAAACCACAAGTAGTGTTGGGTGCACCACGTGCAAGGTCCGGCCCACATAGTATTAAAGCCCATATATGGGTTTGTCATGTTTTGTTTTGTCCAAGACTTGCAAAGAACCCTAGCTCAAATAAGATTAGGAATAAGGCGGTTGGTTTCCTTAAAAAAGCAAGGAGTGGGTGCCGCATAAACAAGAAAATATTGATTTTCTATTTGGCAATGAGACATTTACAAGAGAATTATTATTGTATTTAGTGAATTTCAAGTTAATCATAAATTTGAGAATTATTATAATTGATTTCATAATAGTAAATTGATTTAGAGTTTGTTCCATGATTTTTGCCTTCAAAGAGAAATAATTTTTCATGTAAATATTTGTATTCTTGTCTATGATTGTTATTTTGAATTGATAATTCCAGATTATTTGGGATCCAACAAATAGTTGAAGTGACTTATTCTTAAAAAATTATGCTGGCATCTAGTAACTCTTAGAAATGTATTCCAACTAGTGTCATTAAACCCAGTATGACCGGCCAGTCAGATTAGTAACCCAGTGACCGAACACATAGACCAACCTGGGTCATTAATTGGATCGAATGTGCACAAGACCCGGTGAAAACTAGTAAAACCCGATGGGTTTTAAGCAAACCATGTGACCCAGTTGGGTTTTAATGACCTGATTGAGTTTGTGAATTGTGCAAAATTATATTAATAAGTCAATTTCATTGACTTCTTTGTTGTTTAATGTACGATACTATAGTAATTTAAATAAGGGAAAACCAAAAAAAAAGAAAAGAGGTGCTACGTCCACAACATTTTTACAACAAATCATAGGTGGTTAGTTGTTATAGGTTCAAATTTAAACCAAATACTAAGATTACTTTTTTGCCTCAACAATAACAACCAGTAACAATCTGCCACTTAGGATTTGTTGTAAAAATGTTGTGAACATATCATTTCTCAAAAAATATATATAAAAAATGCACTGTTCTATCACTTCTCTACCGATTCACACTACTTTACCCATCACTTTTCACAGTTTCAGTTCCCTAAACTTGCAATTATGCATCAAATTTCTGTTATGAACAAATCACTTTTTAGTTTCACGTAGCTAATTAGCACATAAGTATGAGTATATTAGCATATGGTATGTAGTTTATTGTTTAAATCTTATTTTCTCTTCTTTTGTTTACGTTTTTTTGTGTTTTATTTGTTTATTCCTTTAAGTTTTTAACAATTTTTTTCTCTTATTTTGTTTACTTAGCTTGAGATTTGCTTTTTTTTTTTTTAATATGTAGAATTTTAAGACATATAACAAAATTTTATTTAGTAAAAACTTTTTTGCAATCTTATAACATTGGTTTATTTTGCTTGTGAATTTAATATAATTTTTAATGCTATTACTTGTAAAACCTTGATTTTGAATTATAATAGCGAGTTTAATTTAGGCATATGCCTTTTCTATTTGTTAAACATATTTATGTTATGATTTCTCAAACTTATATATATATATATAATTTAAAAATCTTTTTATTTGACCCTGTGGTTAGGAGTGTACATGGGTCGAGTTGAGGGGATTTTTTGACCCAACCCACCATGATGGGTCAAAAAAAATTCAACCCAATCCAACCCATCACATAAGTCCAACCCAACCCAACCCGACCCACATGAGTCGGGTTAAACCCATGGGTTGGACAAATTTTTTATTATTATTATTAATAAATTGAGTAGAAAAAAATATAAATATCAATATACTAAAAAAACTCAAAAGTTAGTATCAATGTAACTCCTTAAAGGCAAACCATACTAATGACTAAACAACAATAGTAATTTACTAGAGTTTGTATGAATATATAGGATAGGAAAAGCTGGTTATTTTTAAAAAATTATTAATTATATAATATATTTTAAATATATATATATATATATTAAATATATGGGTGGGTCGGGTTGGGTTTGGCGGGTTTGAAATTTTATGACCCAAACCCAACACAACCCACTATCAAAAAAATTTTGTAACCCAACCCAAGCCACCAAGGCCTAAAAACTAACCCAACCCGGCAGGTTGGGTTGGGTTGGGTTGGGTTGGGTTGGGTTGTGTCGGTTCTGGCGAGCAAACGGGTTGGTTGCACACCCCTACCTGTGGTTCGACTGTTGACCCACTGGTTGAACTAGTAACCCAATAACCCAACTCATAGACCGAGTCAACCTCTAGTCTAGGTTTAATAACTTATATTTGAGTAAATTTAGAATTATATAATTTTGTATAAATGATAAATTTTGAATTATAACAAGCAAGAATATATGAGTAAATTCATATAATTTCATAGATTATCTATAGGTGATAAGTAAATTGAATATTTATGTAAGTGTTTGGCTTACCTTCTGTATTTTTTTAAAAGGAATCTCCTTTTGTTTTAATGAGAGACTGTCACATCACCCACTAACTAAATAAAATGTGAGGATTAGAACTCACAACCATTTGTCATTATAGATCTAAAACAAAAAAACATGTCCAGTTTATAAAGTACTGGAGATAAGCCGAACCCTTTATGTAAAACAAATTTATATACTTATTTTCTAAAATTCATACGAGAAAAAATTGATTTGGAATATGAGTTTATTGATCAAGTTGAGATGCTTAGGTAATAACTGAAACAAAAACTAATAAAAGTCAAAAGCAAATTAAATAATACATGCAATCAAAAAAAATTGCATGCTTATTTAAGTTAGTTAAAATAATTAAGTATTTGTAAATTAACTCAAACAATCTTTGGAAAAATAGATGTATCTCATACATACGCTACATAGTGGAATAAAATCCAAGATATACCATAGGTTCCAATTAACTCAACCGGTAAAATCTCTTATCGTAGAATAAAATGTCTAATGATAAAGACGTCTAATGATAAGGACCAATAATCAAGATCGAACGTCATACATTGAAACTATATCTAGAAAAAAAAAATCCAAGATCTACTTCTAGTTTTGCACAAGTCACAATTGAACATGAATCTTAAAATGGATAATTAGTATTACACTTTACTTGGCATTTTGGGCATTTACATATTGCCTACTTGTGGTTCAAATGGTATTACTTTACTTATTAGAGGTTTTCCTCGTTTTGCAATGTAACCCACTTATGTTACACTGTTTTATAAACTTATGTTCAATCAAAGAGCATTATCCAAAAATTCTTGAAAATTTATAATTTGCCATGAAGGAACAAGGTTCATGTATC
Source organism: Castanopsis chinensis (assembly GCA_032878915.1). Classification (NCBI taxonomy): domain Eukaryota; kingdom Viridiplantae; phylum Streptophyta; class Magnoliopsida; order Fagales; family Fagaceae; genus Castanopsis; species Castanopsis chinensis. Next base: position 15,019,178 of record JAVQMG010000125.1, on the reverse strand, counting down.
GTGACTTGCACACAAAGAGAATGTCATATAGCAGTGACCCTATGCCCTCTCTTCTAAGTACATTCACCAAACAGTCCATGTTCAAATCCTCGCATATTGGTCGAGCCATCTATAATTTAGCCCAATCGATCATATAAACTTCTAATCAAACTGAAGTTAGTTATGAACAAATTTGATGTGAGCACGCATGTATGACAAATCCCTACTCCCTTCTTTAACTCGTTCAATTCTCAATGAAATCCATGCCTACTAGCTCACTGAGAGAAGAGAGACTCAGAACAAGATGAAATTTCTTGGGCGAAAATGGGCAAATGCCCATTTCGCGCAAAAAAAAAAGGACAAATGCCCACTTTCCCAAACTAATTAAGAAAATGCCCATTTTTTTAAACTCGATTTTTTCAAAATCGAGTTTAAAACAAAAAAAAAAAAATTTGAAGCCCTATAATGACATTTTAAGGAACATATAGTGACGTTTTAAGGACTTATAGATTCTATAAAACGTCGCTATAGGGCTTAACTCGATTTTGAGAAAATCGAGTTTCCAAAGAAGTGCATTTCTCTAATTAGTTTGAAAAAGAGGGCAACATGCTGATTTTTTTTTTTTGTGAAAAGGGCAAAAGCCCATTTTAGCCAAATTTCTTGTGTATTAGCGCATATAGGAGCTAGACTGCTGCAGAACATTAAAAGGTAGATTGAATGAAAAGAGACTTTTAAAAATGGTGCTAATCAAACTAGTAAGTTCAGCTACTTTTCCAATGTTATTTCTAGGCAAGTTCTCTGAAATGACACTGCAAAAGAAGGTTTGAATGAGAAAATGATAGAGATTTGACCAAGAATTTGATTGATTGCGTACCCAAAGGTTTCTTTCTCCTTCAAAAAGCATCCTATGTCCTTTAATTTTATGTGTTTTTAACATGTTACAATAAGGTTGGTTATGGTTGCGTTACAAAACAAATCTCGAGTAAGTAAAATAATACTTTTCAAACTATAGACAGAGACGTGCAAACGTCCAAACCACAAAAGAGTCAAGTGTAATTATTCTTTCTATCTTTACCTCCAAAAAAAAAATAAAGTGTAGTTATTCCATCTTAAAATATAGATAAAAACATTTTCAAACCATAGATAGAGACGTGCAAATGTCCAAACTAAAAAAGAGTTAAGTGTAATTACTTCATCTTAAAATATAGATAAAAACATACACAAACAGCTTTGAAGCTTCAAAACAGAAAATCCAAAAAAAAAAAAAAATCTTGAAAGTCAAAACCACTGTTTTAAAAACCGGACCGGACCGGCCGGTCCGACCGGTTCAACCGGAAAAACCGGCCATGTCCGGTCCGGCCAAACCTCTCAAAACCGGTCAATAACCGGTCAACAACCGGAAAACCGGTCAAAAACCGGGAAAAACCGGTCAAAAACCGGAAATTTTGAAAAATCCGGTTTGATCTACGGTTCGGTTTTTAAAACCATGGTCAAAACACTTTGCGTTTCCTTTATTATATCTCCTAAAAACACTGTATGCTTGTAAGTAAATGAGAAAAATACGAATTTTATCTTCTTCATTGCTCTAGGTAGTTTTTCTCTCAATAAAATTCAATTTTGATCACAACATTATATGTTTTTTTTAGAAGAACGACATTATATGTTGGTTGAGCATACCCTGTGGGCGTTTAAATACATAGCCTGAGATATTACCAAAGGAAAAATAAAACTCGGTTGTAAAGGACTTTAGACTCCTCTTATCTCAAAACTAAACAAAATTTTTCATTAATTTTATTGTATTCTAGCATAAAAATATAATTGCACTAGTACTCTAGGATATATTTAAGAGTCATACTAATGAGTGCCCTTAAAATAATAGTTAACAATTATTTAAGGAATGTTTTAACATCACTTTTATGGGAAAATAATAATAGTATGTTTGGTAACTGTTTTTTCCTATATTTTCTATTTTCAAAAACAATTTTCTATTTTTGAGACTAAAAAACTTGTTTAGCAACCCAAAATGGACTGAAAACAAAAACTGTTCTCAAAACTTAATTTGTGAAAGAAACTAAAAACATGAAAAATGCTATTTTTAGTCTCTAATTTTCAAAAGTCAATGAAAATATGTGTTTAATTTAATGAATTTGTCTCATTTAATGAGTTAGCATTAAGTTCAAATCTTAGTAACAACATATTTTAGTATTTTCAACTTTTTTCTTCAAAAAACTTCTTCTTCTTCTTCTTTGTAATTTCAGCTTACCAAACATGTATTTTATTTCAAAAATATAAGAAAATTATTTTTTCTTTATATTCCCAAAAACAAGTTATTGAAAATAAAAAACAAAAATTGTTACCAAACATAAAGAAAAACACTATGAACGCAAGGAACGTTTTTTGGGGGGCGATTTTCAGCCTATCAATCCCAGAAATAGTCAAAGGTACCCCTCCACCTAATTTCATAGTACTTTTTTACTTGATCAAAAAAAAAAATTTGATAACAACTTCAAAAATATGGGTCATTAAACAAATTTAAGTTATAAGATTATGGTAAATTTATGTATAAAGAGGCAAGCTTTTTCTTTTAATAGGTAAAAAAAGAGGTATCTAACATAGACTTATCAATCCCAAGCCACGTAACGGTAATGAATAATATCATGTGTATCATCTAAAATTACTGTAAATTTTTATCTCCTAAAACGGTAATGAATAATATCAAGTGTATCATCTAAAATTACTGTAAATTTTTATCTCTTGAACTTGATTGAAATCAAACACAAGCAAACACATCCATCAATCTTATTCTGAATCTCTAAAATTAGGAAAGAAAAACCCAATGAATGCAAGGAACGTTTTTTGGGGGGGGCATTTTTCAGCCTATCAATCCCAGAAACAGTCAAAGATACCCCTCCCCCTAATTTCATAGTAGTTTCTTACTAGACCCACAAAAAAAAAAAAAAAAAAATTGATAACAACTTCACAAATTTGGGTCATTAAACAAATTTAAGTTATAAGATTATGGTAAATTTATGTCTAAAGAGATAATCTTTTTTTTTTTCAATAGGTAAAAAAAGAGGAATCTAACAATGTGTACATTACTCTCTCTCTCACACCAGGTGAGTATTTTTCTCTCTAGGAAGAGACTCTTCTTCTCACATTCTGGGTGAGGACTAGTTTTTTAACTCTTAGTGTTGTCTGCCATTTTTGTTAGAGTTTCGGTAGGGAATATCACATGATGGATTCGGATTTTATAGACAAGTTGCAAAATATAACTTTGACAGAGGATAAGGGAGAAGTAATTAAGGTTTGGGTTTTACAGAGGGAAAGGATGGTAGAAGAATGTTCCCTCAGTTTGTTGGGAAAGTTTCTCACTACACGAACTTTTAATCAGCGTGCAACCAAGGCTTTGCTAAGGTCTGTGTGGAGGATGGGCTCGGATTTACGCATAGTTGAAATGGGGAATAATCCTTTTCAATTTAAATTTACAATGGAGAGTCAATTGAAGTGGGTGCTAGCCAATGGTCCTTGGAGTTTTGAGGATCACCCTCTGGTGTTATGAAGATGGGAGAGAGGTATGACAGCCACTTCGGTTAGATTCTCCCTAATGCCGATGTGGATTCAAGTGTGGGGTTTGCCTTTCGATCTATTATTGGAAGAGGTCGGCAGGGATATTGGCAATGGTCGAGGAAAAGTACTGGATGTTGATTTGACGGTTTTTTCGTCTGACCAAGCTCGCTTTATAAAAGTAAGGGTGGAGTTGCCATTGGACAAACCATTACGTCAAGGAAGAGTTGTTGCTAGTCCTGAAGGAGATAAGATTTGTATTGGTTTCAAGTATGAACATTAAGTTAGGCTTTGTTATCAATGTGGTCAAATTGGTCATGAGAATCGAGAATGCTCTGTTTCAAGGGACGGAAAACAGAGGTGTTTTCCTTATGGGGATTGGTTGAAGGCGAGGCATCGAAAATATCAAGGTAATGCAAACAAAACAAGACACAGCCCAAGGCGACGGAATGATGATGTTCATACTGAGCAGGAGGATCGGGTTTCTTTAAATTGAAAGGTTAATGAGCATGGCAATCCAACAATCGGAAGTGGAAGTGAACGAATGATCTTAACGCCGTCAGGCAGTCTACCTGAAGGTGGTAGCTTTGATGGTACTTCGGCAGGTGGTGGTGTTACAGTAGAGAAGGATACAAACTTAACTGTGAAGAATCACATTCCTATTTTTGAGGAGTTGATCATGGAACTTGATCATGCCATCCAAACTAACTCAGATTTTTCAAGTACAAAAATGACTCAAACTGACTGTGTGATAGATAATTGCACGATTTCCTCTGATTTGATTGAGGTGGCAGTCATGGATGAGGATGCTGTCATCCTCACTCGTGATTAAAGGGGGAAACAAAGTGAGCAAACATCTCCACCGGTGTTTGAGGGATCAGAGATAGATTTTAAAGTTGGTTATGGTAACGTGCAAGGAAATAAGAACAAGAGTAAGGGCTGACCCAAAAGAAGTGGGAATCATGAGAAAGGTGTGAGCCAATCTTTGTATGGCCCAAAAAAGGTTGAGGCTGAGGAGGAGTCTACAACTGGGAGCCCGGAAACAAAGAAGAATTGGAAGAGGCTTGCCAGAGCTCAGATTATTTCTAATTCTTCAACTACTAACGTGGACTCAGGGAATAAAAGGAAGCAAGTAGAAAATTGTAGTAGGGATGCAATAGGTGTTGAGAGAGAAAAGAAACATAGAATTGTGGGGAATGAGCAAGCTATTGTGTCAACTACGGGATTGATGGAGGCTGTTGGGCAGCCATGCTCAATATGAAGACATTCCTACGAGGAAAAAAAAAACCAAAAAAGAAAATTCAAAAAAAAAATCAACTTCTTTTGATGTTCAGGTATATTAGGAAGGTGTCGTTTGGCAGATTTTCAGGTGTTCCAGGCATTTAAGAGAAGATTCACTTTTCTTACAATAGTTTTGGAATTTTGAATTTTTCTTTCTTTCTTTTTTCTTTTCTTTCTTCGTTTTTGACGTAATCGTGCCACTCTAGCGTAGACAAGAAAGGCAAAAGAGAAAGAGGGGGTCATATGTCCTTCTTTCTCTTCCCCATTGTATATCACGCTTCTTCATTAATAAAATCTACTATCGTTTCCTCTAAAAAAAATTTTCAAGCCGCGCAACGGTAATGAATAATATGATATGTATCATCTAAAATTAATATAAATTTATCTCCTAAAACGGTAATGAATAATATCATATGCATCATCTAAAATTACTGTAAATTTTATCTCCTGAACTTGATTCAAATCAAATACAAGCAACGCATCCATCAATCTTATTATGAATCTCCAAAATCAAGAAAGAAAAACCCAATAAACGCAAGGAACATGTTTTGGGGGGCAATTTTCAGACTATCATTCCTAGAAATAGTCAAAGATACTCGTCCCCCTAATTTCATAGTACTTTCTTACTTGACCCACAAAAAAAAAAAAAAAATGATAACAACTTCATAAATATGGGTCATTAAACAAATTTAAGTTATAAGATCATGGTAAATTTATGTATAAAGAGGCAAGCTTTTTTTTTTTAAAGGTCAAAAAAGACGAATCTAGTATAGACTTAGCAATCCCATGGCACGCAACGACAATAAATAATATCATGTGTATCATCTAAAATTACTATAAATTTTTATCTCCTGAAATGGTAATGAATAATATCATTTGTATCATCTAAAATTACGATAAATTTTTATCTCCTGAACTTGATTGAAATCAAATAAAAGCAACGCATCCATCAATCTTATTCGTAATCTCCTAAATCAGGAAAGAAAAACCCAATGAACACAAGGAACGTGTTTTGGGGGGCGATTTTCAGCCTATCAATCCCAGAAATAGTCAAAGATACCCCTCCTCTTAATTTCATTGCACTTTCTTACATGACTTACAAAAAAACGAAATTTTGATAACAACTTCATATATATGGGTCATTAAACAAATTTAAGTTATAAGATTATGGTAAATTTATGAAAAAAGATACAAGCTTTTTTTTTTTTTAATAGTTAAAAAAAGAGGTATCTAATATAGACTTATCAATCCCAAGCCACGTAATGGTAATGAATAATATCATGTGTATCATCTAAAATTACTGTAAAGTTTTATCTCCTGAAATGGTAATGAATAATATCATGTATATCATCTAAAATTACGGTAAATTTTTATCTCCTGAACTTGATTGAAATCAAATACAAGCAATGCATCCATCAATCTTATTCTGAATCTCTAAAATCAAGAAAGAAAAGCTCAATGAACGCAAGGAACGTTTTTTGGGGTCGATTTTCAGCTTATCAATCCTAGAAACAATCAAAGATACCCCTCCCACTAATTTCATAGTACTTTCTTACTTGAACCACCCAAAAAAAATGATAACAACTTCATAATATGGGTCATTAAACAAATTTAAGTTATAAGATTATGGTAAATTTATGTATAAAGAGGCAAGCTTTTTTTTTCAAAAGGTCAAAAAAGAGGAATCTAGTATAGACTTATCAATCCCATGGCACGCAACGGCAATAAATAATATCATGTGTATCATCTAAAATTACTATAAATTTTTATCTCCTAAAATGGTAATGAATAATATCATTTGTATCATCTAAAATTACGGTAAATTTTTATCTCCTGAACTTGATTGAAATCAAATAAAAGCAACTCATCCATCAATCTTATTCATAATCTCCAAAATCTGGAAAGAAAAACCCAATGAACACATGGAACGTGTTTTGGGGGGCAATTTTCAGCCTATCAATCCCAGAAATAGTCAAAGATACCCCTCCTCCTAATTTCATAGCACTTTCTTACATGACTTACAAAAAAACGAAATTTTGATAACAACTTCATAAATATGGGTCATTAAACAAATTTAAGTTATAAGATTATGGTAAATTTATGAAAAAAGAGGCAAGCTTTTTTTTTTTTAATAGGTAAAAAAAGAGGTATCTAATATAGACTTATCAATCCCAAGCCACGTAATGGTAATGAATAATATCATGTGTATCATCTAAAATTACTGTAAAGTTTTATCTCTTGAAATGGTAATGAATAACATCATGTGTATCATCTAAAATTACGATAAATTTTTATCTCCTGAACTTGATTGAAATCAAATACAAGCAATGCATCCATCAATCTTATTCTGAATCTCTAAAATCAAGAAAGAAAAACTCAATGAACGCAAGGAACGTTTTTTGGGGGGCGATTTTCAGCTTATCAATCCCAGAAACAATCAAAGATACCCCTCCCACTAATTTCATAGTACTTTCTTACTTGAACCACCCAAAAGAAAAAATGATAACAACTTCATAAATATGGGTCATTAAACAAATTTAAGTTATAAGATTATGGTAAATTTATGTATAAAGAGGCAAGCTTTTTATTTAACAGGTAAAAAAAGAGGTATCTAATATAGACTTATCAATACCAAGCTACATAACGGTAACGAATAATATCATGTGTATCATCTAAAATTACTGTAAATTTTTATCTCCTGAAACGGTAATGAATAATATCATGTGTATCATCTAAAATTACTGTAAATTTTATCTCCTGAACTTAATTGAAATCACATACAGGCCACGAATCCATCATTCTTATTTTGAATCTCTAAAATCTGGAAAGAAAAACCCAAGGAATGCAAGGAACGTTTTTTTGGAAGGGGGGATTTTCAGCCTATCAATCCCAGAAACAGTTAAAGATACCCCTCCCCCTTAATTTCATAGTACTTTCTTACTTCACCCACAAAAAGAAAAAAAAAATTGATAACAACTTCATAAATATGGGTCATTAACAAATTTAAGTTATAAGATTATGGTAAATTTATGTATAAAGAGGCAAGCTTTTTTTTATAGGTAAAAAAAAGAGGTATCTAATATAGACTTATCAATCCCAAGCCACGTAACGGTAATGAATAATATCATGTGTATCATCTAAAATTATTGTAAATTTTTATCTCCTGAAACGGTAATGAATAATATCATATGTATCATCTAAAATTACTCCAAATTTTATCTCCTGAACTAGATTGAAATCAAATACAGGCAGCGCATCCATCAGTCTTATTCTGAATCTCTAAAATTTGGAAAGAAAAACCCAATGAATGAAAGGAACGTTTTTTGGGGGGTGATTTTCAGCCTATCAATCCCAGAAACAGTCAAAGATACCCTTCCCCCTAATTTCATTGTACTTTCTTACTTGACCCACCAAAAAAAAAAAAAAAAAATTCATAACTTCATAAATATGGGTCATTAAATAAATTTAAGTTATAAGAATATGGTAAATTTATGTATAAAGAGGTAAGATTTTTTTTTAATAGGTAAAAAAAGAGGTATCTAATATAGACTTGTAAGGACACGAATCAGGTCTGGACCCAAGTGTGTGACGGGGCAGGCCCAAGTAGCCTAAACAATGAAATTTGTAAAGAGTAGGCTTGAAGCCTAATATTTTTAGGACAATAGAAAGCAATAGTGTTTGGGCTAAGTCCGTAGTTGCGTGCAATGAGCTGATGGTGTGATTCTAGCTTTCCTCTGACGGGAGCTAAGGAGTCTCTGTGTTCGTTTTCCTTGTTCTATTTAGGAGAAGAAGTTTTTTTGGAGAAGCCGGATCCCTTTCCAGTGGCCTCCCCCTATCTATTTATACTTTCATTTTTGTGTTGCTATTCATGGAGGCGTAAATGCAGATTCCTCTCCCATCCATCGTCTCATTGGAAACTCCCCCCCATGGCTATAAGGATGATCACCGTCCCCTCATGGGTCACTTCCTCATTAATGCAGCCAAGTGGATAGGTGTGAAGCCTTTAATGCGGTGGTAGCAGCTTTATGCAGAGCACTTCCCACTTGTTCTTCCCCTTTGCGTTCCATTGGAATGTAACATGGCTTGCTGGACTTCAAGAGTTCCTCCTTAGGCATCGTGGGGCGCCTTGCGGCCCTTGCTTCGGTTGTCCGAGGATACCCCTCCTCGGACCACTCCCATTAGCCCATAATCCGACAACAGGCTTATGGGCTCTCAAATTTGGGCCCCCAACCATCGTTCTGCGATCCCTGGATAAGATGACGCTCCTCGGCTCAGGCCCAAGGCCCAAGGCCCAAGTACGCCCCTTGGGGCCTCTGCCCCCACAATAGCCCCTCAAAAATTTATTTGGATATAGTCCGAGGAGAGAAATGAATTTTTGATTCGCAAGAGCTGTCTTCACGCGACCTTTCAAGCGTTGCATGTGAGGAACCCATCGCATCTTCTGGGATGGCCCCTAACGCTTCGTAACTCACGACGCCGTCATTAATTGCGCTGATTAACTCCCTGTCGCCCACATTTAACGGTGAGATGTAGATCGATCGGCCCCGATTCTTCCTGAAAATTTAACCGGGATAAATCTCATAAATTTTTGCTTCCCAAACTCCCTAAAGGTTTGGGAAGTTGCGTACCCAGTCTTTACTCCCAAAAAGCAACTGCACCCTTAGAAGCGTCTACTTTCATTTTCTCTCTAGAAGCACTTAAAGAATCGTATACCTTTTTCTCAGTAAGTTCTCGTTCCCCTAGCCCCTTTCTCCTCGGCTGTTAACTTTTTCCCCTTTCCTTTCTAAGTCTTCGCTTTAATCTCGATAAATGAGTAGGTTCAAGTGTCTGGTGGATTATAAATCCGGTATGGAGGGATTCCGAGCCAAATTCCACATTTCTCTGGAATTGGAATTAAAATACTGCCCCCCTGAGGCGGTGGTTGACTTTAGGGGGGAAGGGCAGGTGGTTATCCCCATCATTGCCTTCCTAGAGGGTGGCATGACCCTTCCTATGGGAACCGTCACTAGTGAGTACCTTCGCAACCACAGGTTGTGCCCCGACCAATGTACGCCCAATATGTTTAAGATCCTGGGCAGTGTAGATGCTCTGAATGAGCAAATGGGTTTAAACCTCACGTGGCGCGACGTTGCCTTCTTGTAGGATTTTCACCCGTTGAAGACCGTAGGGTATTATCTTAAGTCCCGATCTAGTGTCGTTAGGCTTATATCGTGTCTCCCCAAATCCAACAAAAGGATGAAGGATGATTATGTCGTCGCCTCCGGGAGATGGTACGACGGAGTTCATTGCCCCGTCAGAGAGGGGAAACTAGGTGTGGTTGCCTAGGATTTTAGACTTCTGGTTTAAGCTTTAGTTCCATTGCCTTTGCCTTTTGAAATTTGTAACTTGATGTCCTTGTTGCCTAAGTTCATTTTTGAACCTAACCATAATTGGTCCTTTGAATGTCTTCTTTGCAGACAAGCAGCACATATCTCATCATCTAGGAGAAGTTAACATTTGGGATCTTAATAGAGTGTTGAGATCCAAGGTGTTCGTGAACGAGGATCTGTAGGTGAGGGCTACCCACTTGATATTGGGGTACGACCCTCTGTCCAACGTCTTCCAGGAGGTCGAAGACGTTATCGTCGCGGGTGATAAGAGGCGCAGACGGATAGACGTCGCCAAGCCCAACTTCCTCACCCCACGCGACTTACCAGACGACCCATCCGTAATATTATACTCTCCCCTCGTTAGAGCAGTCCCTGTCTTGGTTCGACCCTTAACTACTGTTGCCGAGAAGGAGACTAACCAGCTTAGGCTCGAGGATGCCGAGAAACTTGAAGAGGGCAACATTGTCAAACTCTCGGACAACGAAGCCACCGAGTGCTCGGGGATAAGAGGTTTGATAATCTCAAAGGTGGACAGCAGCATCGAGGGGGAAGAAATGACTAGTTTACGGTCACTCATGGGCGCGCGAGGTGCGCAAGTGGCCAAGAAGGGTGCCACTAGATCCCAACTTCCCCCTCAACTACTCCCTCTCCCTCCTCCTCCTGCCAACCCCAAGATTCATGCCCCTGACCTCAAGAAGAAGAGGAAAAAGGAGAGCGAGGAAGCCGAGGAGGCTCAGCAGAAGAAGCTTAAGCAACAGCAAAAACAACAGCAACAACAACAACAACAACAAAAGGTCGCCAAAGGCAGGACACGTGCCCTCTCGATGGAGAGTGGGGAGAGCCATGGGCTGGCCGATGTGCATCGAGCCCAGTTTTTCTGGTCTCCCGCATTGGAGCTGGACGAGACTCCCATCCTCGATCGCTCCAGCATAAGAGTGTACCAGAAAGGGCACTCCCTCTATCTTGCCAAGGCTCTTAAACAACCCATGCTCCTTCCCAAAGACATGGATGCCCTCGAGCAAATGCAACAGCAGCACTGTTCTTCTCCCTGAAGGGGGACCTGGGCTTGGTACGTACTTGTTCAGTCTTTATTGCTTGTGCAAGTTTAGGGGCACGCTCACCGTACTACCTATGCTTTTTATATGCGTGCAGGCCATCCAGAAGGTCTTCGTAGCCGAAAAGTGGGTGGAGGAAGCCCGGAAGAAGGCCAACGCTGAACTCAACGTCCGGGTAGAGACGGAGAGAGCTCTCGGCTTGGCCGAGGCCGAGAAGGAGAAGCTCGCCAAAAAGCTGACGGCGGAGGAGCAGGCGAAAAGAAGCGTTAAGGCTGGTCTTAAGAATGCCACGGCCCAAGTCGAGGCATAGCAGAAGGAGCTCCAAGGCTACAAAAAGGATCTTGCCGCAGCCAAACAAGACATTGCCCATCTGAAGGAAGAGCTGGCAAGGGCCGAAGACGGCGCTCGCGCTGCTAAAGAGACCGCCGACGCTGCTATAGCTGCTTCCTTCCAGAAGGGGGGTCAAGGAGACGGAGACCCGTTTGGTCGAAGAGCTGGCAGACTTGTGCAGGGAGTACTGCCGGTAGGTGTGGTCGGAAGCTCTCGACGTGGCGGGTGCTCCTGCCACATCTGAATGGAGGAGAGCCGAGATCGTGTGGTACCCCCCGGATATCCGCGAATTTAACGCTCCTCCTACTGCGGCTCCCTCCACTTCCCTCATGGCTCCTGCTCCACCTCTAGCCTCATCGAGTTCAAGCCAAGACGTTCCTCCGGAAGAGCAGGCTGACAAAGGCCAGGGCAAGCAAGATGGCCAAAGTGATCCTCTTCTTGGGGCAAGGGACAAAGGGAAGCAGCCCCTGGCCCTACTGGAGGCAGGGTCCATCAACGATCCTTTGACCCTTGAGGAGGTTGTCCCTAAGCCCACAGAGCTCGAATCAAAGGGAGTAGAGGATAAGGTCAACCTGGATGAAGAGGTGCCCAAGGAGGATCTTCCACACGTGGCCAAGACTTAGGCTGCCAAACTCCTCCCCTTTTTCTTCGAAAGATTCCTTTGTTTTTGCTTGAATTTTTTTTTTTTTTTTTTTTGGCTTAATATGAAGACTCTAGCAGTTTTCGTGTAATCAGGTTATTATGAATGAAAATGGTTTTGATTTTCAATTTCTTTACCAGTACTTCTTGGATGTGGTTTCTAGTTTTGTTTATGTGCTGAATAACCATGTGAACCCCAAGTGGGGAGGGGGGGCTCTACTTCATAAACTCACTTCTTTAGTAATTACTTTGTATGTGAGAGTTACGCTGGGTTTTCCTTTGCCACTAACATCGATTAATCGCATGGGAATAATAAAGACTTGGCTAAGGAATGGAACTTGTGTAACTTTCAAACATTAGAATAGGTTTGGTCCTAACCAACAGTTATGGAAACGAACCGAAACGCAAACTTCTCCCAAGAATGGGTGGCCCATGGGCTGGGCATGATTAAGGTTTTGTTCAATATTTAGTAAAAAATAAGAACTGCACGTTAATTTTTCCCAAAGTAGAAGGTCCGAGGGCCTGGCATAGCTAAGGTTGACATCAACACTTAGTTAAAAACGTAACCTGCATGTTAATTTTTCCCAAAGCAGAAGGTCCGAGAACTTGGCATAGCCAAGGTTGACATTAAGACTTAGTTAAAATTAAACTGCATGTTAAATTTTCCCAAAGCAAAAGGTCTGAGGACCAGGCATAGCTAAGGTTGACATTGACACTTAGTAAAAATTAAACTGCATGTTAAATTTTTTCAAATCAGAAGGTCCGAGGACCCGGCATAGCCAAGGTTGACATTAAGACTTAGTTAAAAAATGAAAGCTGCATCTTAAATTTTTTCAAAGCAGAAGGTCCGAGGACCCGACATAGCCAAGGTTGACATTACGATTTAGTTAAAAATGTAAGTTGCATATTAAATTTTCCCAAAGCAGGATGTCCGAGGACCCAGCATAGCCAAGGTTGACATTAAGACTTAGTTAAAATTAAACTGCATGTTAAATTTTTCCAAAGTAGAAGGTCCGAAGACCAGGCATAGCTAAGGTTGATATTAACACTTAGTAAAAATTAAACTGCATGTTAAATTTTCCTAAAGCAGAAGGTCTGAGGGCCTGACATAGCTAAGGTTGATATTAACACTTAATAAAAATTAAACTGCATGTTAAATTTTCTCAAAGTAGAAGGTCCGAGGGCTTGGCATAGTTAAGGTTGACATTGACACTTAGTAACTGCATTGTTAAATTTTTCCAAAGTAGAAGGTCCAAGGGTCTGGCATAGCTAAAGTTGACATTGACACTTAGTAAAAATTAAACTGCATCTTAAATTTTTTCAAAGCAGAAGGTCTAAGGATCCAGCATAACTAAGGTTGACATTAACACTTAGTAAAAATTAAACTGCATCTTAAATTTTCCCAAAGCAGAAGGTTCGAGGACCCGGCATAGTCAAGGTTGACATTAAGACTTAGTTAAAATGTAATCTGCATCTTAAATTTTTCCAAAGCAGGAGGTCCGAGAACCCGGCATAGCCAAGGTTGACATTAAGACTTAGTTAAAATTAAACTGCATGTTAAATTTTTCCAAAATGACAAAAGGTTGACATTAAGACTTAGTTAAAATTAAACTGCATGTTAAATTTTTCCAAAACAAAAGGTTCGAGGGCCTAACATAGCTAAGGTTGACATTAACACTTAGTAAAAATTAAACTGCATCTTAAATTTTCCCAAAGTAGAAGATCCGAGGATCCAGCATAGCCAAAGTTGACATTAAGACTTAGTAAAAAATGTAATCTGCATCTTAAATTTTCTCAAAACAGGAGGTCTGAGGACCCAACATAGCCAAGGTTGACATTAAAACTTAGAAAATATCAGACCTTAGCTTGACATCAAGTTTTTGTTTGATATTGAAGGCCAACATATTATCAATTAACACAATGCTATAATATCCAAATGCATGACATGTATGCCTTTCATTAATAATAATACCTTCGGAGGTTATTTACATTCCAGGGTCGTTTTACAGGCTTGTCTTCTAAGTCGGCAAAATAATATGACCCTATGCCGGCCACTGATGTTATACGATAGGGCCCCTCCCAGTTTGGTCCTAACTTTCCCCATGCTGGGTCTTTAGCGGTTCCAACGACTTTTCTTAAGACTAAGTCTCCAGGAGCAAGGGGCCGGGACTTTACGTGGGAGTCGTACCCTTACTTAAGCTTCTGCTGGTAGCAAGCTAGTCAGACCATAGCATTCTCCCACCTCTCTTCTATCAAGTCCAGCCCCTTCTGCAGAAAAGCATCATTGTCACCTGGGGGGAAGGAGTGAGTCCTCATCATCGGAAACCCCATCTCCAAAGGGATTACAGCTTCAGCACCATAAGCCATCGAATAGGGCGTCTCCCCCGTGGACCTTTGTGGGGTAGTTCGATAAGTCCATAATACATGTGGCACTTCCTCCAACTATCTGCCTTTGGCGTCGTCCAGCCTTTTCTTGAGCCCGTTAACTATTGTTTTATTCACTGCTTCAACCTGACCATTTCCCTATGGGTAGGCTGGGGTGGAATACATGTTTGTGATGCTGAAGTCTCCACAGTATTTTCTGAAGGCCCTACTATCAAACTGCAGGCCGTTGTCCGAGATGAGGGTGCGCAGGATCCCAAACCTTGTAATGATGTTCTTCCAGACAAACTTCTTTGCATCCACGTCTCTAATGTTCGAGTCAACCCACTTCGTGAAGTAGTCCGTCCCGACGAGCAACCATCTCTTGTTCCCCGCTACCCTCAGAAATGGTCCCACTATATCCAAGCCCCACTGTGCGAACGGCTAGGGGCTGACCAAAGGGTTAAGGACTCCCCCAGGTTGGTAGATTTTGGGAGCGAACCTCTGGCACTGATTTCATTTTCTCACGTAATCCTGCGCCTCTCTTTGCATGTTCGGCCACTAGTATCCCTGTGTGAGGGCTCTGTGGGCTAGGGACCTTCCTCCCGTGTGACTACCACATATTCCCTCGTGCAACTCCTCCAAGAGCTGCTCCGTTGCTTCCGGGTGTACGCACAGCAGGTAGGGTCCCAAAAAGTAATGTTTATAAAGTTTCTCGTCCTCGGATAGTTAGAACCGAGGAGCACTTCTACGGATCTTGTCGGCCTCAGACCTTTCTTCTGGCAAAGCGTCATGTTTAAGGAAGGACACTATTGGGTCCATCCAACTGGGTCTCATTCTAACCTGGTGAATCCGGAAGGCGTCATCACTTGGCCCAGAGGGCTTGAATAGGTCCTCAACGAGGATAACCCGGGGTAGGCCTTGAGCTGAGGAGGTTGCGAGTGTAGCCAGTGAGTCGGCATGGGTATTCTCATTCCTGGAGATGTGCGACACTACAAAAGACTCAAATCTGGCCTGCAAGTGGTTGGCGCGGGTTAAATACTCCTGCATTATTGGTTCCCTGGCTTCCAGTTTTCCTTCCACCTAGCCGACCACCAGCTGTGAATCCGAGAACACCTGCACCAATTTTCTCCCCATTTTTTGAACCATTACCATTCCCACAAGCAGAGCTTCGTATTCGGCTTCGTTGTTGGTAGTCAAGAATTTCAATCTCAAAGACTTCTCGACGATGATTCCCTTCGGGGATATCAAAACTATCCCTACGCCTAAACCCTTCTGGTTGGCTGCTCCGTCCATAAAGACCTTCCACACCAGGGATTTCTCTTACAAGATTACACCAACTGATTTTCCATTCATGCCTCATCTCTCCGAGTTCTCCTCTATGGGAGGCTCAGTAAACTTCCCCACCAGGTCAGTTAGGACTTGCCCCTTTACAGTGGTGCGAGGCATGTACTTGATGTCAAAGGCTCCTAAAATAGTTCCCTGTTTGGCAATTCTGCTGGAGTAGTCAGCGCTTCGCAACACAGACTTAAGGGGGAGTTGAGTCAGCACAACGACCATGTGCAATTGGAAGTAGTGCGGGAGCCGGCGCATTGCATGCACCACGGCTAGAATCGCTTTTTCCAACGGTAGATACTAAATCTCGGCCTCCTGCAGAGACTTGCTCACATAATAAACCGGCCTCTGCACACCATCATCTTCTTGTATTAGAACCAGGCTGACAGTGTGAGCAGCCACGACAATATTCGCGAACAGAACTTTATCTTCGTCTAGATGAGACATGATGGGTGGCCAAGAAAGGTACTCCTTCAGCCGCTAGAAGCTATGGAACACTCTTCGGTCCATTCAAATCCCTTCCACTTATTCAACAACTGAAAAAAGGGTTGGCATTTGTCAGCAGATTGAGAGATGAACCTATTAAGGGCGGCTGTCATCCCTGCCAGCCTTTGGACTTCCTTTGGGTTCCGAGGAGGTTGTAGGTTGCAAATTGCTGCGACTTGGGCGAGATTGGCCTCAATTCCCTTATGAGTGAACATGTAGCCAAGAAATTTGTCAGATCCCACACCAAAGGAGCACTTGGAGGCATTTAATTGTAATTTGTGCTCTCGCAACGTCTGGAAGGTGTTGTTTAGGTCGGCCATATGCATAGGTATAGTCTTACTCTTCACAACCATGTCGTCCACGTATACCTCAACAGTTTTCCCCAATTGAGCTTCGAACATCCTGGTCATCATCCTCTGGTAGGTAGCCTCGGCATTTTTCAGGTCAAAAGGCATTACCTTGTAGTGGTAGTTACTGATGGGAGTGACAAAGGTTGTCTTCTCCTGGTCCTCCGAAGCCAGAGGTATTTGGTGGTACCCTTGAAAGACGTCTAGAAAACTCATCCGAGGGTGGCCGACTATCGCGTCCACTAGTTGATTTATGTGAGGCATTAGGAAAGAGTCTTTGGGGCAGGCCTTGTTCAGATCCGTGAAATTCACGCAACCTCCATTTCCCATTTTTCTTCTTTACCACGACTATGTGCGCCAACCACTCGGGATAGAATACTTCCTTGATAGCCCCAGCTCTCTTAAGTCTGACGACTTCTTCTCTAACGATGTCGAAATGTTCCTTAGAAGAGCGCCGAGGGGGTTGCCTCCTCGGCGTAGCAGTCGGGCTAACATTCAGGTGGTGGCAAATGAAGTTCGGGTCAATCCCAGGCACCTCGTACGCATCCCATGCAAACACGTCAAGGTTCCCTTTCAAGAATGCAACCAACTCCTCTTTTTCCTCAACCGGCAGTTGGGCCCCTATTTGGAAGAACCTCTCTGGGTCACTATCCACAAGAACTTTGTCTAACCCCTTACACGTGGACTCTTCTGCCACTACCACCCCATTTATGGCAGAAGAGGTTAATTGCTATGGTGTCGGTGCAGCCGAGGCCGAGGATTCAGGCTCCGGCCTGCGTAGGACTGCGGCTGTTAAACACTGTCTCACCGCGGACTGACTCCCAATAATTTCTTCGACTTGGCTGCCAAAAGGGAACTTCACCTTGGCGTGGAGAGTGAAGAAGATAGCCCCTAAGGCGTGCAGCCAGGGTCTTCCCACTATGGCTGTGTAAGGAGAGTAGACGACGACCACGATGAAATCCACTTCAACTACCACTGGGCCTGACTGCACAGGCAACCTAATCTGCCCCTTCGGGACGACTGCTTTCCCCTCGAAACTTATCAATGGTGAATCATAGGCCGAAAGATCCTCTTCCCTCAGGTTCAACCCCTTGAACAGATAAGGGTACATAATGTCTGCGCCACTTCCTTGGTCTACCATCACCCTCGTCACATCGTAACCTCCTATTCTCAACATGATGACCAAGGCATCGTCGTGCGGTTAGATGGTCTCCACTTTGTCCTCGTCTGAGAAGCCCAGGATTGGAGGTTCGTTACCCTTAATCTTCTTCGGCTCGGAGCTAGAGTCCTCGGCAAAGGCTCGTGCCACGGACATCACCCTGGAGGGGCAAGAGCCAGTCCTCCCAAGAGTAGCAAGAATGACATTGATGGTCCCTAAAGGGGGTCTCGGGGTATGGTGGCCCTGATTTGCTGGCCCTGGATGTTCTTCCTATCCACCAGGCCGATACAAAAACTATTTCAACTTCCCCTCCTTCGCCAATTGCTCCAAGTAATTCCGTAAATTCCTGCAGTTCTCCATCGTATGGCCATTTTCTTGATGATACTGGCAATGGAGGTTCTGGTTACGCTTCGTGAGGTCACCTAACATTTTGTTGGGCCACCTGAAGTAGGGTTCATGACGGATTTTCTCAAACACCCGTTGTATGGGTTCGCGAAACACTGTGCTGACCACCTGCGTGGGCGTCGGACCAGACTGACCCACAAACTCTCTCCTCGATCCACTGTTGCTGTATCGGTCCGACCTGAAATCCCTCCTCTCTTGAGGGATAACCTTCGCCTTCCCCTTTCCTTGCAGCTGATCCTCCTCGATCCATTTGTACTCGTCAATGCGATCCATGAGCCGACGCACACTCTTGACAGGCCTTTTGGTCAGTGGCTTGCTCAGATCATGCTCGTTTGGAAGGCCGACCTTGAAGGTGCTTATGGCAACTTCGTCGAAGTCCCCGTCGATCTTATTGAACATCTCCCAATACCTGTCGATGTACGACTTAAGGGTCTCTCCTTCTCTCATGGCCATGGATAACAATGAATCCAGAGGCCGAGGTTCCCTACTACATGTGATGAAGCGTGAGCCAAACGCCCTGGTGAGCTCCATGAAGGAATCGACAGAACCTACTTTCAAGCCATTAAACCACCTCATCACGACAGGTCCCAGGCTGAAGGGGAAGACTTTGCACATCAAGGTCTCGTTCTTAGAGTGCACCGCCATTCTCTGACTGAAATGGCTCACGTGTTCTACTGGGTCCATTTGTCCGTTGTAAATGGTGAAAGTCAGCTGGGTGAATCGCCTCGGAAGCTTTCCCTTCTCAATCCTCCGAGTGAAGGGCGACTTGGAAATTCGGTGCAGCGCCTTACTCAAGGCGTTGTTGGCTAGGCCTTTGGAAGAGGTCTCCTTGCCCATAGGGCCACGAGGGTGATCATCCTTGTAGGAGGAGTGCTTGCTATGGGGAGTTTTCGACCTGAAGCTGCCGATGCTACTGCAAGTATTAGCTGAAGATGTATCTGAAGGAGAGGGAGTACGTCGTCATTTCTCCCGACGCAGCTTCTTCTTCAGGTGGTCAATCTCCTTTTGCATTACCTTGACACTTTTTTCATGGGAGGTTCTGCTTCCAGCCCGTACGTGACTCCTCCCACGCGTGTGTTCTGTGCGCACGTTAGCTTCCCGATCTCTTTCCCGCTCTAGCTGCGAGAGGTAATCCTCGTGCTGGGATCCCATGGACTCTGTACGACGTGAACCTGAGCCTTCCATGATGGTTCACGTCCCTTTACTCAAGGCTTCCCACAGACGACGCCAATTGTAAGGACACAAATCAGGTCTGGACCCAAGTGTGTGACACGGCAGGCCCAAGTGGCCTAAACAATGAAATTTGTAGAAAATGGGCTTGAAACCTGGTATTCTTGGAACAATAGAAAGCAATAGTGTTTGGGCTAAGTTCGTAGTTACGTGCAATGGGCTGATGGTGTGATTCCAGCTTTCCTCGGACGGGAGCCGAGAAGTCCTTGTGTTTGTTTTCCTTGTTCTATTTGGGAGAAGAAGTCATTTTCTTAGAAAATCCGGATCCCTTTCCAGTGGCCTCCCCCTATCTATTTATAGTCTCATTTCTGTGTTCCTATTCATGGAGGCGTAAATGCAGATCCCTCTCCCATCCATCGTCTCCTTGGAAACTCCCCCCCATGGCCATAAGGCTGATCACCGTCCTCTCATGGGTCATTTCCTCATTAATGCGGCCAGGTGGATAGGTGTGAAGTCTTTAATGCGGTGGTTGCAGCTTTATGCAGAGCACTTCCCACTTGTTCTGCCCCTTTGCATTCCATTGGAGTATAACATGGCTTGCTGGATTTCAAGAGTTCCTCCTTAGGCATCGTGGGGTGCCTTGCGGCCCTTGCTTCTGTTGTCCGAGGATACCCCTCCTCCGACCGCTCCCATTAGCCCATAATTCGACAACAGGCTTATGGGCCCTCAAGTTTGGGCCCTCAACCATCGTCCAGGCGATCCCTGGATAAGCTGATGCTCCTCGGCTCAGGCCCAAGGCCCAAGTACGCCCCAGGCCCAAGGCCCAAGTACGCCCCTTAGGGCCTCTGCCCCCACAAGACTTATCAATCCTAAGCCACATAATGGTAATGAATAATATCATGTGTATCATCTAAAATTATTGCAATTTTTTTTTTCTTCTGGAACGGTAACAAATAATATCATGTGTATCATCTGAAATTACTATAAATTTTATCTCCTGAACTTGATTGAAATCAAATTCAGGCAACACATCCATCAATCTTATTTTGAATCTCTAAAATCTGGAAAGAAAAACCCGACGAATGCATGGAACGTTGTTTGGGGGGCAATTTTCAACCTACCAATCCCAAAAACAGTCAAAGATACCTCTCCCCCTAATTTCATAGTACTATCTTCCTTCACCCACAAAAAAAAATGATAAGAACTTCATAAATATGGGTCATTAAACAAATTTAAGTTATAAGATTATCGTAAATTTATGTGTAAAGAGGCAAGCATTTTTTTTTAATAGGTAAAAAAAGAGGTATCTAATATAGACTTATCAATCCCAAGCCACGTAACAGTAATGAATAATATCATGTGTATCATCTAAAATTACTGTAAATTTTATCTCCTGAACTTGATTGAAATCAAGTACAGGCAACGCATCCATCATTCTTATTCTGAATCTCTAAAATCTGGAAAGAAAAACACAATGAATGCAAGGAACATTTTTTGGGTGGCGATTTTCAGCCTATCTGTCCCAGACATTGTGAAAGATACCCCTCCCCCTAATTTCATAGTACGTTTTAACTTTAACCACCAAAAAAAAAAAAAATGATTACAACTTCATAAATATGGGTCATTAAACAAATTTAAGTTATAAGATTATGGTAAATTTATGTATAAAGAGGCAAGCTTTTTTTTTTTTTTTTAATTGGTAAAAAAAGAGGTATCTAATATAGACTTATCAATCCTAAGCCACGTAACGGTAATGAATAATATCATGTGTATCATCTAAAATTACTGTAAATTTTTATCTCCTGAAATGGTAATGAATAATATCATGTATATCATCTAAAATTACTCTAAATTTGATCTGCTGAACTTGATTGAAATCAAATACAGGCAACGCATCCATCGATCTTATTATGAACCTCTAAAATCTGGAAAAAAAACCTAATGAATGCAATGAACGTTCTTTGGGGGTCGATTTTCAGCCTATCAATCCCAGAAACTGTCGAAGATACCCCTCCCCTAATTTCATTGTACTTTCTTACTTGACCCACACAAAAAAAAATTTGATAAAAAGTTCATAAATATGGATCATTAAACAAATTTAAGTTTTAAGATTATGGTAAATTTATGTATAAAGAGGCAAGCTTTTTTTTTTTAATAGGTAAAAAAAGAGGTATCTAATATTGACTTATCAATCCCAAGACACATAACGGTAATGAATAATATCATGTGTATCATCTAAAATTATTGTAAATTTTTATCTCCTAAAATGGTAATGAATAATATCATGTGTATCATCTAAAATTACTTTAAATTTTTATCTCCTGAAACGGTAATGAATAATATCGTGTGTATCATCTAATATTATTGTAAATTTTATCTCCTAAACTTGATTGAAATCAAATATAGACAACGCATCCATCAATCTTATTCTGAATCTCTAAAATCTGGAAAGAAAAACCCAATGAATGCAAGGAACATTTTTTTGGGGGTGATTTTCTGCCTATCAATCCTAGAAACAGTCAAGGATACCTCTCCCCCTAATTTCGTAGTACTTTCTTACTTGACCCGCATAAAGAAAAGTTTGATAACAACTTCATAAATATGGGTCATTAAACAAGTTTAAGTTATAAGATTATGGTAAATTTATGTGTAAAGAGGCAAGCTTTTTTTATTAATAGGTAAAAAAAGAGGTATCTAATGTGGACTTATCAATCCCAAGCCATGTAACGGTAATAAATAATATCATGCATATCATCTAAAATTACTGTAAATTTTATCTCCTGAACTTGATTGAAATCAAATATAGGCAATGCATCCATCAATCTTATTCTAAATCTCTAAAATCTGGAAAGAAAAACCCAATGAATGCAAGTAACGTTTTTTGGAGGGCTATTTTCAGCCTATTAATCCCAGAAACAATCAAAGATACCCCTCCTCCTAATTTCATAGTACTTTCTTACTTGACCCACAAAAAAAAAAAAAATGATAACAACTTCATAAATGTGGGTTATTAAACAAAATTTAGCTATAAGATTATGGTAAATTTATTCATAAAGAGGCATGCTTTTTTTTTTTATTGGTAAAAAAAGAGGTATCTAACATTGACTTATCAATCCCAAGCCCCATAACGGTAATGAATAATATCATGTGTATCATCTAAAATTATTGTAAATTTTTATCTCCTGAAACGGTAATGAATAATATTATGTGTTTCATCTAAAATTACTTTAAATTTTTATCTCCTGAACTTGATTGAAATCAAATACAACCAACACATCCATCAATCTTATTTAGAATCTCTAAAATTTGGAAGGGAAAACCCAATGAATGCAAGAAACGTTTCTTGTGGGGCGATTTTCAGCCTATCAATCCCAGAAACAGCCAAAGATACCCCTCCCCCTAATTTCATAGTACTTTTTTACTTGACCCACACAAAAAAAAAAAAAAAAAATTGATAACAACTTCATAAATATGGATCATTAAACAAATTTAAGTTATAATATTGTGGTAAATTTATGTATATGGAGGCACGCTTTTTTTTTTACTAGATAAAAAAAGAGGTTTAGACTTATCAATCCCAAGCCACGTTACAGTAATTTTAAATATCATGTGTATCATCTAAAATTACTGCAAATTTTTATCTCCTGAACTTGATTGAAATCAAATACAAGCAATGCATCCATCAATCTTATTCTGAATCTCTAAAATCAGGAAAGAAAAACCAAATAAAAGCAAGGAACGTTTTTTGGGGGGCGATTTTCAACCTATCAATCATAGAAATAGTCAAAGATACCCCCCCTGATTTCTTAGTACTTTCTTACTTGACCCACAAAAAAAAAAAAAATTGATAGCAACTTCATAAATATGGGTCATTAAACAAATTTAAGTTATAAAATTATGACAAATTTATGTATAAAGAGGCAAGCTTTTTTTTTAATAGGTAAAAAAATAGGTATCTAATATAGATTTATCAATCCCAAGCCACGTAACAGTAATGAATAATATCATGTGTATCATCTAAAATTACTGTAAATTTTTATCCCCTGAACTTGATTGAAATCAAATGCAAGCAACGCATCCATCAATCTTATTCTGAATCTCTAAATCAGGAAAGAAAAACCCAATGAACGCAAGGAATGTTTTTTGGGTGGTGATTTTCAGCCTATCAATCCCAGAAATAGTTGAAGATACCTCTCCCCCTAATTTCATAGTACTTTCTTTCTTTGCCCACAAAAAAAATAAAAATAATAATAATAATAATAACGACTTCATAAATATCTGTCATTAAATAAATTTAAGCTATAAGATTATGCTAAATTTTATGTATAAAGAGGTAAGCTTTTTTTTAATAGGTAAAAAAGAGGTATCTAATATAAATTTATCAATCTCAAGCCACGTAACAGTAATGAATAATATCATGTGTATCATCTAAAATTACTATAAATTTGTAACTCCTGAAATGGTAATGATTAAAATCAGCTAAAATTATTGTAAATTTTTATCTCTTGAACTTGATTAAAATCAAATACAAGCAACGCATCCATCAATCTTGTTCTGAATCTCTAAAATCAAGAAAGAAAAACCCAATGAACGTAATGAACGGTTTTTTTAGGGCAATTTTCAGCCTATCAATTCCAGAAACAGTCAGCGATACCCCTCCCCTTAATTTCACGGAATCAAAGAAAGAGAACATAAAGAAAGCGAAAGGTGGCATTAAAAAACTTAAAAAAGTCCTATGGTGAGGGGCTTTTGAGCTACTAGAAGCCATGGCAAGTGGCAAGCTATGACCAGAAAAATTGATAAAAACAAGAAAGGCAATGCCACCGACAAAATTGATATTTCATTTTAGAAAGTGTCAGAAGAATAACCAAAACACACACGCGTTCACTGTTCATTACTGTTCACGGAAAGCAAACTGACACACCAGCCCATGCCATCACACCGTTACATTACGGCTATACCTAATTATTGAGGATTACATTATACCTACCTAATTAAATAGTGCCTCATTTTTGGTTTGGAGGATATTCAGACGGAGACAAATAGCCATCCGTCTGGAGGTACGTCGTGTTCCGCGTCGCCCTTCCGACACTCTCAAACAAACATATATAAATAAGATATTACTACTATAATGGTTCTTTTTTGGTTTTTTAATTAGTGGCCAAATCTTCCTTCTCTTTTCTTTTTTCTTTTTCCAAAATACCATTTACGTATTGGCACAAGATTAATCCCAAATATCATTGTTGGAAACTTCACGGAGTATTAGTTAAGGGGTGAAGATTGTGTTCGGTGCATTTATGCACTAGACATGATATAATTCGAACACGTATTTTTGTCGTATTGTATCCAATACACTGATATACATGATACAAACTGTATCTTTAGTTAAGTTACATTCTAACTATTTCTTTAAAAAAAGTTCAGTCATAAGGTTCTTAATTATTATTTCTAGTGTTATTTTAGGTTTTTATATGTTTGTATCTCTACTTGACTTGAATTAAATCACTTTCGCCATCATTGCATGGGATCAAATTATATTGAGCAACTCCTCGCTATCTTTTCCTCTATAGGAGTTGCTCCTATCTCTAAACAAGTTTATTTATTTCATATATTGTCTTTTATTGTATTTTCACTTATCCTCCTCAAACTTCCTTTTTTCAACTATACATGTTTTGTGAATTTATTGTTTTTTAATCGTCCAACATTCAATACAATATAGAATGACAATCTTATAGCAGTCTTGTAAAAATTTCCTTCTAAGTTAATAGGCTATCTACAATCACCTATAGTTTCATCTTTCAAAATCAATCATTTACTAAAAAAAAATAGAGTTATAAATAAACCAAGTTGGGTTTGGCTTGGCAAAAACTTATTTGTGTTCATTATTTAACAAATGAGCTAAGTTTAAGCCTTAATTTAGGCTTGGCTATTAAACAAGCCGAACTCAAATATAAATTTAAGGCTTGATTAATGTGTGTGTAAATGTTTCTTGGAAATATCCTTACATTTGATTAAGTAAGTTTGTAAATATGTTTATAAGATATGAAATAATTGCATGTACGTTATTGAAGATATAAATAGTCCATTTTTTAGTTGATAAAAAATTATAAGTTCATAAAAAATTATATCTAATTAACTCAAATAATTAAATTTAAATTATAATTTAGTTATTGATTATTAGTATAGATTTGAGAAAGGACAACAAATTTTAGTTATATTAATTGTTTATTATATATGAAAAATAATTAGTTAATTACATAAATCATGAACAAATTTCAGTTTGTTCCACAGTAAAATGAACCAAACTAAACATGTAATGAGTTTGAGCTTGGTTTACATTCAAAATAAATTTAAATGAATAATCTTGAACTCTTAATATTTGGCTCAATTTGGTTGTTTCTACACCTACAAAAACGTTAGCCATTGATCTTTCTCTTAGATTGGTCTAGTATGCTCATCCATAACCTATGCAAATAGATATGGACTTAAAGTTGATATTTGATGCAAACTTATTGTGATAGGAAACTCAATTGTGGTCATACAAATCTTGTAATCATCTTAATATACATCCTCTTTATTTTTTAAAGTCTACCGCACTCATAAAATACTTCACCATTCATTTTATCTAGGTCAACAAAGAAAATACAAAGAACCTTATGGACGTATGCATATTTCTTTATTAGAACTCTATACTACCCAGTAATAAACTCAAATTTATATGATATTACTGTTTATTATCTTTAACTTCCATTCAATCACTCCTTCCTAAGATTTTATAATGTTGCTCATAAGTTTATATTCACAATAATTTGAACATTTTTAAATATTTCCCTTGTTCTTGTATATAAGTATTATATTTTTTTAATATTTATTTAAATTATCTATTTGCTATGCATTTTAATAAGGACAAAGTTTAGTTATAAATTGATTTGAAACTATTTCTTCCAAGTTTCTAACTTACATGACGATTTGTAAGATTGTTCATGTGTATTATTTTTTCATAACTCATTAAAAAAATTATGTAACTAAAATTACACATTAATAGTCTTTTTAATTATCAAATAATGATTAAAAGAAAATAACTCCAAACCAGTTTGTTAACCATCCTACTCCAATATCACCCTGAAACTTTCAAACTTTAGCGTGAATTTTATCAAGTCTCACGGATTTCTCATTTCCACATCCTTCTCAGACAATTTTTATTTTACATTGGAATAATTCCTATCTCTATCTTATTAAAATTATGGTGCCTAAAAACATTTCTTATTAGGCTGAAATATATTGCTCAAGTTTGGTTACATTAAGGACCCCCTTTTTTTTTTTGTGGAGAATCGATCGGTTACTTTAAGGATCTTAATTATTATCAGAATCAAAAGAAAATCAGAATAGAGAATTAAATTTATAATGTATAGTGTAATCAAAAGAAAACCGTTGTTTTTTACTTTTGATTGTTAAGAAAATCAAAGCCTCTCACTGTCTCTCCAGAATGATGCATTTATTGCCCCCTACAACAAGATATATTGTCGGACAGCAACAGCTCAGCTTCTGCTCGCAAATTTATATGCGTATCTGAGGTTACCCAAAAGTCTCCACGGTCCCCCTTTACTACTATTATTTTTTGTCACCATCTCTGTTTCCGAGTTCTAAGCCGAGCCATTTCATGATGGGCTCCAGGTGGCCTAACACAACTGGCTTTCGGAGTTTAGTGTTCCTACACTTTTACTCACTTTTGTTTTTAGAGAGTCGAAAGAGTAAAGATACTTTTGGGAGTAGTTTTATTTTATTAGTTGGTTTTATTTGTTTGTTTTTTGCTTTTGTTTTTTTAAAGAAACTTATTGCTGTTACTTTATTATTTACTTAAAATTAAGACAAAAGTCAATAAAAATATGAGACATAAGATTAACTTTTACAGGAATTACCAAATAAACATGAGTTAATAGGAATGACTAAGCAGTAATAACAGCTGTTATCATGGGAAACCTAAATTTAACTTTATTTTCCCCCTCAAAAAATTAAAAAAAAAAAAAAAATTTATTTTCAAAAAGCTGTTAGGAACATCTCAGTCCTCCTTAATGGTGAAAGCTTGAAAGTTTAACTCAAAGAGTTTGAATGTTCAACATGTTATAAGTACAACATAATCTGATATTTGGATATAAATTTCATATTTAATGATATTTAAGAGAGGGTATTTTTCAACCATTTTTGTAATACTTATATATCTTATATAATAAGTTTAATAACACAAATTTTGTTACAATTTATTGAAATGATTGATAGTGAGTGTAGCGGTAGTGATTCGTGTTCATATGTTAAATTCGCGTCGTATCAACTTATGAGAATTCGACTATATGGGTTGACCCTAATCCGATACGTGTAGTAAACGAGTCAAGATTTTTCAACCTTAACACGACACGTTATTAAAAGAATTAGTCGCATCAACTCATTTATTAGATTTTATCAAATAAAAAAAAAATACAATTTTTAGTTTTAACCCAATTGATTTAAACTATAAAAAACCAAGCAAATAGATTTTTAATATAAAATTCAAAATCATCAAGTAATTGCATCATAAATAATCATTAAAAACTATATCATATCTTATTATCACAAATAATCAATCATAATATGTCAAACAAAATAAATCACAATAACTAATATGTTTATATACATAAGATTTTGAAGGTTATATTAGTAAAATGACATTTAGTTAAACAAGTTAGAATGGTCAAATGAGTTTTATGAGTTGGGCATGACACGGCACATTAATTAAACGAGTTAGTTATGTCAACCTGAATATTATACAAAACCGTTAAATCTCAATCCAAGCCTACTAATTTCGTATCGTGTTCATAAATTGTGTGTTCACAGATTGTGTCCAGTTTTATTACCTCTAAGTGAATGGTAAAAAAAAGACATGATGAGTTTTTGAAAAATGGTTCTTCACTTATCACGCTTACCATCGATCACTTTACTAAATTGTAACAAAAACTGTGGCCTAAACTTTTACTCTATTTTGCTAATTATTTACAAAATTACTCCATAATTTTTGCTACTTTGTCTTAAGACCAAATTCACTTTCATTTAAATATTTATAGCCATGTACTGTTTTCAAATTTGTTGTACTCCAAATTGCAGCTGTATTCCTGTCCGTAGACGGTTCTGTCGTGTCGTATGTGCATGTATTTGGTAATGTGGAATATGAAGTAGAAGTACGTGTATTTGGACTTAATACTTACGGCAGTCAACCCCGGAACAGAAGAGTCAAACTCTCAAATCTCAACTCTCCCATGAAAGCCACTTCCACCATGAGCCACGACTCACGAGTCACGAGACTTAAGACTTCAAAGCCTTCAGGCTGATATTTATGGCTTTTGGACCGACACCTGGACCTGGACCCTACTTAACCAGCCTGTCCGAACCCACTATTGCCGTCACGCCCAGCCTGCCAGACCTATTAATTTCATGTTTGCCACGTGCCACACTACCTTTTTCTTTTTTAATTTTTTAATTTAATACTGGTCGCTGACCCGGAAATATACGCATAAACACTTACTTATTTATGAGATAGACTAAAATAATTTTATGAAATCTTAATTGATTAAGAAACTACACTATTACATAATTTGTTCTTATATAATTTCAGTTTGTGTTACAATTTGATGAAGATGTCATTGATTAAACGTGCTATGACTTACAAAAAATTTATCAAACAATTTTAGATACCGTAAAAAATAATTTTAAAATTTAGATATTAAAACTTTTGAAAAACTAAAAAATATTAAAGGATCAAATGATTCACAGCTTAGAAATTATTAAAATATATATATATATATATATGACTTTAAAATGAAAAAATATAAAGAAAAAAATTGGACTACGTTCAAAAGAATAATCCATGACTATAAATTTGCACCCTATCATAAAATATCACGTTAGTGAAGTAGAGAGAAGATAATGATGATAATAATAATAATAATAATTGTAGTACCAATGGGCCCGAAGTACACACAGTGGGCCGGCCCAAAAGCCCTCACAATGAAAGAAGCCCAACCCCACATCTTGAAATGGTCCGAGGACATAATCAGTCCAACCTACAAAGTCACGTGATAAAAGCCACTTCCATGCATGACCAAAACACTCAAGAAATATGAGTCTTAGACAACATAGCCTTCAGGCTGATATTTATGGACTTTGTGAATGATCTAGCAGTTCAACAGCACCCATGATGGAGGCCTTTGATACTAGAATTAAGGAAACGAGGGTAAAGAATAAATTTCAGGGGTAGGCCAATATCAATTTTTTAAAATACTAGCTATCACCGCATTTAAAGCTCTACACCTGCTTCCCTGACCGCATTAATGAAGAATTTGATGAAATCTGAATTGGGTTTAACCTTATCTTCACCACCAGAAACCTTATAAAATTTCAGGGATGATAGGACAAGTATCCAAGAGAGAAGAAGGTCATTGACTACACGTGCTAGAAAGGAAAAATGAGACAGGCCTTTAAAGGGTGAAGGAAAAGATAGGGAAGGGGGAAAAAATCAGAGATTAAAAGAGAGAGAGAGAGAGAGAAAAATTTTAAAAGAGGCATGAAGAATTGTCCTCACACTAGTGTATTCAACTTAATATCACATCTTTATATAAGATCAGTGCATGAATTACATGATTCAATCCAATTTGTGTTATCTATCGTCTCAAAAGAAAATCCTAGACTATAATTTGCACTCTCATAAATTTATTGTTCAGGGCTTTGGGCTGAAGTAGAGAGAAGATAATTGATAATAATTGGGTTAGTTTGATTTGTGTCCTTACAATAATAATAATAATATCAACATTTGAGTTTTAGTTTAAGTTGAACTTGTTAGATAGATAGAGTTTAACTCCTTATTAAGTTTAAATTAAACAAAAATAATTTTATTTAAAAAAAATAATAAGTTGTGCAAAAAAAAAAAAAAAAAGTTTAAATTTAAGTTGAATTTATTAAAGATAAATTTTTTTTATAATTTAATCTAATTTTATTTAAATAAAATAATAATTTTATTTAAATATTTTGCTTACATGAATAATGGCGTGACTCTCAGAACTATCAGTCATTGACTACTCTTCTTTAACACACTACTATACTAGTGCCATTTATAGTCCCTCGCTGTTTCACACCGCAACCGACAGCTCCTCTCCCTTACCAAACCCCACACTTTTACTTTAACTCCTCCACAACGTCTAAACAAGCCCCAAAAAAGAAAAACCCAGTGTGTTTCTTCATTATTGACCAAAAAGAAAAGACACAATCACACACAAACTCTGAAACAGTAAAAACTAATAAAGCACACACCGATGACAAATGACCAAACAAAAAGAAAAACACAGAAACACAACCACATAAACCATATCACACACAATAACCCAGAAGAACTCTCTCTCTCTCTTCTGAATCCACCGCACTCTTCGTCCGCCATGGATTTCCACGTCTATGGCGTCTCGAGGCTCTTTTTTATGTCGTCTATTCTCGTCTTCTTCGTCGGAATATGCCTCGCATTGCCCGAAAATCTCAACACCAGATCGTCCTCTCCGGCGAATAACTCCGGCCAAATAAACTCCAACTCGGTCCTCGTCGCTCTTCTGGACTCGCATTACACTGAGCTCGCCGAGTTGGTCGAGAAGGCCTTGCTGTTGCAGACGCTAGAAGAGACTGTCGGCAAGCACAACATCACAATCTTCGCACCCAGAAATGAAGCTCTGGAACGCGATCTCGACCCTGAGTTCAAGCGCTTTTTGCTCGAGCCTGGTAATCTCAAGTCGCTCCAAAAGCTCTTGATGTTCCACATTATCCCAACTCGGATCGGATCCAACCAGTGGCCAACTCACCCCGAGTCAACTCAACACCACCGCACTCTCTCACACGACCACCTCTTCCTCACCCGCCACGAGAAGACCGGAGACAAAACCGTTGACCGCGCGAAGCTCATCCACCCGGATTTCCTGACCCGACCCGACGGAGTCATCCACGGAATCGAACGCTTGCTCATCCCGCAGTCCGTACAAGACGACTTCAACAAACGCCGTAGCCTCCGCTCAATCTCCGCCGTCAAACCCGAAGGAGCCCCGGAAGTCGACCCGAGAACTCACCTTTTGAAGAAACCGGCACCGCCGGCAAAACCCGGTTCGCCGCCGGCTCTTTCGATCTACGACGCTATGGCACCTGGCCCATCTCTAGCTCCGGCACCGGCACCGGGACCCGGCGGACCCCACCACCACTTCAACGGCGAAGCCCAAGTAAAAGACTTCATTCACACCCTTCTTCACTACGGTGGGTACAACGAATTGGCTGATATTTTGGTGAACTTAACTTCCTTAGCAACCGAAATGGGTCGGTTGGTTTCAGAGGGATACGTTTTAACTGTCTTGGCTCCAAACGACGAAGCCATGGCTAAGCTGACGACGGAGCAGTTGAGTGAGCCAGGGGCACCGGAGCAAATAATGTACTACCATTTGGTGCCGGAGTACCAGACGGAGGAGAGTATGTACAATTCGGTGAGGAGGTTTGGGAAAGTTAGGTATGATACGCTGCGTTTGCCGCATAAAGTGGTGGCCCAGGAAGCTGATGGGTCTGTTAAGTTTGGACAAGGCGATGGATCAGCCTATTTGTTCGACCCGGATATTTATACCGATGGCCGGATCTCGGTACAGGGGATCGACGGTGTTTTGTTCCCGCCGGAGGAGGTGGAGCCCAAGAAAACCGCCCTGCCCACCAAGGCTGTGTCCAAGCCCAGGAGAGGTATGTGAATTTTTTTTTTTTTTTTTTTTTGTGGGTCGATAATTAATTAGTTATGACTTAGTGATAAATTAGTATGAGTTGAATTGTTTGATCATTATTTTTAACACTTATGATAGTGATTTAATTGCTATTTATGAACTGTAAGTTCATTCTGTGTTGCTTGTTTGTAAATTTTGGAGTTGCCGGCCGGATTCTGGTATTGCTAGGTGGGGATGATAATAAAAATCAGCAAACTAATCATGAAAACACACGCTGAAGTGTTATAGAATGTGACAGTTTTGTTTTTTTTTTTTTTTTTTTGGGTTATTCTTTTTGGGGTTTAGCTGTAGTGAAGTAAAAGTGACATATTGTGACTGGGTCAAGATGCTATTGTGGAGTAAAGTATGGGGTAGAAAGAATTGCATATTGGGGTATTTAGTTTAATGTGATATTTGCTTTTGAAGAAAGAAAGTGAAAGGAAATTACTTAGACTGGGAGTTTGGAATCTGAGTTTGGAAATTTGGGTAGCATATGAAAGATTGAGGTGCTTAGCATGATGTGAAAGAGACTAGGTTAGTTATTGGATGTGGAATTATTTTTATGTCATTATGGATTGCTTTACGTTAATCATGAGTTTTGAGGTTCACTATTGCTAAGCAGACTTTAAATTTGAACCATGCAATGGTACATTCTCTGTATTTTATCTTTTTAATTTTTTTTTCACATTAGGTTGAAATTTAAAAATTTTTGGAAACATTGGACCGAACAATTAAGCCATTAAAAGAAATTGGGGGCATCCTTGCTATGGCAGTAAATTTGTAAAATAGGATCACCAATCAACTTGGATATTAAAAAAAAAAAAGAGTTTCATTTATATTCTGATAATGAAATTCTACCTGTTTCTCATTCTTTATGAATGTTGATAATATAAAAACTCTTTAGAAGGTTTTGAAATTTTAAAATCACTCTTCAGTACAAAGTAAAAATACTTTCTCAAATTTCTGGTGTGTCATTAGTGTGTTTATTTAAAATATATTTTACACTCCTTGTTGTAAGATAATGCTGAATTACAAATCAGTTGGAAAATTTGACCTTGTCAAAAACCCAAAAGAAGTACTAATAAGAAAAAGCGTTTGGGGTGGCTTAATGGATGAGTTAATAAGAAAGTGGGGCTTTAGAATTATAAAATTGAAAACAGCACAAAACCCAGTTAGTCATGATAATGATGTTTTGTCTTTGGTATCTTTCCTGATTACGTTTTATTTCCAATGACTATTGTATTGCATGACTTTGTATTGACCCAGATAATTAAACATGTATACCTTCTCTTTTAGCTAACAGCTGGACCTTTTGTAGTTTCTAATTAATCCTTATAGTATATTTTTGCTATTTCCTTAATTTGTTTAACATGGAAAATAGATATGGTAAATTGCTAAAAAAAAAAAAAAAACTACTCTACACTATTACCAATTACCACCTCCCTAAACTTTGGGTAATTGAGCAATCAACCTTATCAACCTTCTAATTTCACTTTTGCAAATAGTCCCCTGTCAACATTAATATTTATTTTAGAGAAGAAAGTTAACATCATAGGGACTTCACCTTTTGAGTTTTTAGGGGGTTTGAGTGAATCTTGAGTATTTGAGAGGGAAGGTGAAGGCTATTAGACAGAAAATTTTCGTCAATTCAACGAAAATTAATATCAGGAGGGCACTACTTTTGAGTAAAGTTAGGAGATTGATTGCTTAAATTTTTAAGGTTGATGAACACATTGTAAATCTTGTGATGGTTTATTGTGTTTATAATACAAAATTACATTTCGTTGGCTGTGGTTTGTTGCGTAGTTATGTAATAATAAACTATTTTTAGATATTTAGGTACCAAAATATATGGACATTTCAATTTGCGTTTTAAGACTTAACCTTAGGTTGATTTTGTAAAAGTTGGCAATAGTTTATGTTTAAATATGAAATACATCCCCTGAAGCAAAGAGTCAGAAAACCATGATTGATTATAATGCCCCGTGCCTAACCTCATTGTACCTAAAAGCATGCTGTCGAGTCTAGCTCACAAAAGTAGGAACTTTTTCCTTTATCTTCTTTTAAATTCATCTTTAGGAAGCTGAAATCACATAAAGAAATTAATCATTTAACTTTGGTTTTCTTGTTGATTTTTATTATTAATTTAGGAGTAGTTGGGTAGGCAGCAACATCTTTCCCATTAATTTCTGCTGAAATAAAAATTGATGAATGCAGGAAAATTGATGGAGGTAGCATGCCGGGTGCTTGGAGCCGTTGGACAGGATTCTCGATTTACCACTTGCTTATGAAAAATCCCCCACTATCCTTTGGCCAACATCACTGAAAAATACTAAGGTTCTAATTTCTCTCACATTCCCTCTATATTCAAGCTATGTTACTAAAGGGGTTTTTGGATATCATTAACTTAATTCAAGAGCATATCTTCCTGGCCTCATGTGTACTGTATTCTGTCACTGATGGTTTCTGGTATTTCTAATTGGATTATGTGGTATGTGAGTATGAATCATCTAAAATGCTGTCAGGGTCACTTTACTTGTTCTTCAACATTGATCACAAAGCTAGCCATAAAAAAATGTTGATAAAAATATACATTAAAAAAAAAAAAAAAAACCCTAGCTAGGTTGTTGCCCAAGACCTCTCACACAGGAAAAGAATATTATCCTTTTGTGGGTCTGTATCTAATACCTAAACATGTGGTTCTTTGCTGATTAATTATACCAAGTTTGTACCATGTATCATTTTATACCCCTCTCTCTCTCTCTCTCTCTCATTTTTGAATTGTTGGGCCATAAAATGGTAGTTGGCTAGTAAACAACCTCCCAAGTAAATGACTGATTACCATAAATTTTGTTGAAAGCCATTATTTATTATTATATAGAACTTCAATTAATATGAATTAAACAAAATGTGGATGTTATTGATGCAGATGCAACAAGACAAGATTCATAGAAAAGCAAAGGATGTAAAAGTTATGGAATTGGAAGGCAGCTCATCTTGAGTTTGGAACTAGGGGTGACCTGAGTTTGTGGTTTTCCTTTTTTCACTTTTCACTTTTTTCTTTTTCTCTCTTCCCTTTTCTTTTTTTTGTGGGTTTGGGTTCCTGAAGAGGTAAAAGAGTTACTCTAGTTTCATATATACCTACTATTTTAGTACATAAGTGTATTTTGTTCTTCATCTAAAAATTTGTTAGGAGGCTGGGTTTATGCCGTGTGTAATCGATCAAGATGGAATGGGGCGGAGTATCTTGCACGTTGTCTTCTGCCTGTTGAATAAAACATTTAAACAGGGAAAAATTGTGAAATACAATAAAGAATATAATTCTTTCAGTAATAATGTATCTATGGAAGTATCTCTCTGCTTTCCTTTTTGCTTTTAGTTTTTTTTTTTTTCCACACAATCAGTTCCTCGCACATGGTATAGTATAAGTTCTGGACCCATCATCAATACCATAAGACTTACTCATTATTGTATTGAAAAGTTAGTATGCAAAAGCTGGCATGGTGATTTGTGAACCAGCCTAACATTTTTGGTTACCTTACCTGAATCTAAAGTCTTGCTAGAGATAATTTTAGTTCAGCTAGCCGACATGTAGCTGATTATATATATTTTAATACTTCCTGATTAATATAATGTTTTGATTTGACCGAGGTCAGCATTCTTAATATGTGCTTACTCTCGGAGATTCTTTAAACAACAACCCTAGAGATTAAAAAATATAACGACTGCTTTCAGTAAAAAGTGATCTGTGGGTAAAAGCTTGTTAACTCAATGTTTGAATGTATGTAGGCATGTGGCATTACTCTTAAAAGGTTTGTCTCATTGAACAAAAATTGTAAATCAACAATGTCCTAAAAACATTAGTTAAAAGGTGTACTTGTTAATTGTAGAAACAAAACAACTTAGTGAAAGTTTAGTAGTAAGTGGTAAGATGTAAGTTTAGCTTCAGAAATAAAGTAAAATGATTGCCACCTTGAAGCCGACAAAGAGGACTATTTCTTGGGTGACTTTAAGATATGGCAAACAGAGTCACTGTGAAATTGATTAGCCCAACTAAGCTTCTATAAGCGACCAGCAGCATATACATAATTGCATTAAGACAAAAAGGCTTCTTATGGGTGACTACTTGTTCTAAGTCTTCTGACTACTCCATTGCAATTTGTGAGGATGATTAGCCAACTAAACTTCTATAAGTGAACATCATCATATACATAATTGCATTAATACATAGAAAGGCTTTATAGGTGGCCATGAGCGAACCATCCCTATAGACACACGGCCAAATTGCCTTCGAGTCAGAGGCCTACCATGCCTAGGGATATAGCAGGTTGGATTGAAATTTAGAACCTTTAGATCTCTAGTGACAAGAATTCTAGTTGGCTTGCCTCTGGGGCATTACCTTGATCATAACTCTACTAACTTCATTTTCTCTAGTGGTTATAACAACATGGATAATCTGGGATTGGTTGGTTATGGTAAGCAGCAGTAAAAAAAACAAACCAAGACTAAGATTAAAATTTATATTCATTGTGCAAGCCTCAAATTTTACCTTCTTGCATGGTAAAATTTAGAGATCTTAGAGTGAATTATGCAAATTTATTTTTCTCTTTCAATTGATTGTCTTCAGGAAAGTGGGTATTTCCCTCCATTGGTCTCTCATTTACAGGTCAGTTCTGTAGATTCCATTGCTAGCTAGGCTCTTTTTTTCTTTTTGTACTATTTGGTCCTTTTACCTTTTACCTTTGACTTAAATTTTTTTTTTTTTGGGGGTGAAAATGTACCTTGGAATTGGGCCACTTTAATAAAATGCAACATAAATAACCAAAAGATGACATAAAAGGTCTTACAGAACAAAGAAGAAATAAATAAGATATCTTAGAAGACATAAATTAGGTAACTTCATGTCCAAAACCATGTAAAAATAGATAATTCTACTAAACTGAGAACATTGAGAGAACAACCATAAACTAATGCCAAGAGCCTTGTACAACCGGCATAATATCCTACGTTCAAATGAATCAAATTCCATCTTCCCTGTAGTAACTATTGAAGTAACTAAAAATAAAATAAAATTCTATGCTAGGCAATATCTAAATCAAAGGGATCGAAACCCAGTCTCCGGTGTTAATGTATATAGTGTTGTGGGCTTTAGGCCCAAACTAGTTTACTTGTATAGCACACATTCTTGCACTACACTCTTACTTGCACTACACTCTTACTTGTACTACACTCATATTTACTTGTACTACACTCATATGCCTCCTATATAAAGGCACTCATATATATTCTTTTGGTGAGAAATACAATACAATCATTCAGTATTTCTAACATGGTATCAGAGCTATTGCTCTAACATTTTTCTTAGCAGTCTTGTCTCTATTAGTGTTACTCCATTCTCGCTTCCGCCGTCACAGCAACTGCCACAGCCTTTTGCCGTTGAACCTCCAACGTCTTCCAGACATTGTCCTTGGGTTCCGGACCTGTCGCAGCCGCCGTTGAGGAGTTCCACACAGACCACTGCCTTTTTTGCACCGCCACAAATCTTGCTCCTATCAACTTACGTCAGCATCCAGTCTCTACTGACGTCATTGCCACGTCATCTGCTGACGTCATCACTGCTGACCGTTGACTTTGACCGTTGGCCGTTGACTTTTGCTGTCTAGGTGCTTCTTACCCAGTTTTTTGCGTAGATTTCATTTTTTCAGTCCAATTTTGCATATTTTGCTTCTAAATGAAGAATAAGGACATTTCTTCTTCCTTTTGCAACAATCGTCGTCGACAATCCAACAAACGTTTTTGCAATTTTTGTAAACGTTTTGGCTATAATATTGAGACTTGCTATCAGCGCAATAAATCAACTGTTTCAAATTCTGCTGCCGTTGTTGCTAACACTGAGAGTGTCCAACCAATGGCTTCCGTCTTTGCACAGTCTATATCTTCAGGTCGCACTTTCACCATGTCTACAGATGACCTTAAAAACATCATCGCCAATGTCATCCGTATGGTTGGTAATGCATCTTATTCCTCTTCTCTCTCAGCTTTATCTGGTATGTCTCCTTCCTCTTGGCTTATGAATTCTGTTTGTTGCAATCATATGACACCTCACTCGTCCTTATTTTCTGAACTTAAACCTGCACCACACCCTCTTAATATACACATAGCAAATAGTTCCACAATGTTTGGTCATAATATGGGTTCCATTTCGACCTCAAAACTCTCAGTTCCTGGGGTTTTTAATGTTCCTGACCTTTCTTACAATTTGTTTTCTGTGGGACAATTAGCTGAGTTGGGTTATCGCATTATATTTGATTATTCTAAGTGTATTGTGCAGGATCCAAGGACGAGACAAGAGCTTGGGACCGGTCCCAGAGTTGGGCGTATATTTCCCATAGACAACCCTTGTCTTCCACTTGTTGCTCCTGTTTCTATTGCCGCAGCTGCTGCAGTATCTTCTATTCCTTCCCTTGCACTTTGGCATGCTCGACTTGGTCATGCATCTTCTTCTCGGGTACAACAGTTGGCTTCTAGAGGTTTGTTAGGTTCAGTGTCTACAGAAAGTTTTGATTGTGTCTCATGTCAGTTAGGAAAACAACCAGCTTTGCCTTTCAATACTAGTGAATCAATATCTACTGATATCTTTGATCTTATTCATTCTGATGTTTGGGGACCTTCCTCTGTCTCTAGTATTGGTGGCTCTCGATATTTTGTTATCTTTGTTGATGATTACTCTCGCTATAGCTGGATTTTTAATATGAAACATCGTTCTGAATTATTGCAAGTATATTCTAATTTTGCAAAAATGGTTGAAACTCAATTTTCCAAACGTATCAAAATTTTTCGATCTGATAATGCTCTTGAGTACACTCAATATGCTTTCCAAGCTATTTTGCATTCTTATGGTACTGTTCATCAACTAACTTGTCCAGGTACCTCTCAACAAAATGGTAGAGCCGAACGAAAACTTCGTCATATTCTTGACACTGTTCGTGCTCTCCTTCTCTCTGCCAAAGTTCCTGCTCCTTTTTGGGGAGAAGCCGCTCTTCATGCTGTTCATACTATTAATCGCATTTCCAGTCCTATCATCCAAAATCAAACTCCATATGAGCGCCTTTTTGGGTCACCTCCAAACTATCATCACCTTCGCTTCTTCGGTTCTGCTTGTTTCGTTCTTCTTCAGTCACATGAGCATAATAAACTTGAGCCTAAATCAAGGCTTTGTTGTTTCCTTGGCTATGGCGAAACTCAAAAGGGGTATCGGTGTTATGATCCTGTTTTTCATTGTCTTCGTATCTCCTGCAATGTTGTCTTTTGGGAACATCGCCTCTTTGTCGAGCTTTCTCACTTCAGTGCTTCTCTATCTTCCTCTTCTATCTTAGATCTATTTCCAGATGAGGCACATACTCCTTCTGTAGCTGCTCCTGACCCTCATGTAGCTGCTCCTGATCCTCCTGTAGCTACTCCTGATTCTACTATAGACTTCTTTGTCCAACCACCAGATATCCTTGATCCCTTTCCTAGTTCCCCCTTTAATGAACAGGTGGAAGATGAACAGGTCGAAGATGAGCTACCCAACCCTGATCCTGGGTCCCCTGCTCCTGCTCCTGCTCCGCCTGAAGATCTTGCACAAGACATTCCACCTCTTCACTCAACTCGGGTAAGGTCCATTCCTGTATATTTGATTGACTATCATTGTTACACTGCCCTTGCTACACTGCACGAGCCTCACACCTATCGTGAGGCTTCCACTGACCCTTTATGGCCGATTTCAATGAAAGAGGAACTTGATGCATTATCTAAAAACCATACTTGGGACTTGGTCACTCTCCCCCCTGGGAAATCTGTGGTTGGTTGTAAGTGGATCTACAAGATTAAGACTCGCTCTAATGGGTCCATTGAGCGCTACAAAGCTCGTCTTGTTGCAAAAGGTTTTACACAAGAGTATGGGATTGATTATGAAGAGACCTTCGCTCCGGTTGCTCGTATCTCATCTGTTCATGCCCTTTTAGCTGTTGCTGCTGCTAGTAAATGGGATCTTTTCTAGATGGATGTCAAAAATGCATTCCTTAATAGGGATTTAAGTGAAGAAGTTTATATGCAACCTCGTCCTGATCTCTCTGTTGAATCAAACAAGATTTGTCACCTTCGACGTGCACTTTATGGCCTTAAACAAGCTCCACGAGCTTGGTTTGCCAAATTCAACTCTACCATTTCTCGCTTA
Organism: Castanopsis chinensis; assembly: GCA_032878915.1. Lineage (NCBI taxonomy): Eukaryota > Viridiplantae > Streptophyta > Magnoliopsida > Fagales > Fagaceae > Castanopsis > Castanopsis chinensis. Next base: position 14,978,686 of record JAVQMG010000125.1, on the reverse strand, counting down.
GGTTACATGGCCAGTCACTATGATTCTGCCTTATTTCTTCGTCGCACTGACAAATGCACTATTTTACTTCTCCTGTATGTGGATGATATGATCATAACTAGTGATGACCTCAGTGGCATTCAAGAACTCAAGGATTTTCTTAGTCAGCAGTTTGAGATGAAAGATCTTGGACATCTCAGCTACTTCTTGGGTCTTGAAATCACTCATTCTACAGATGGACTTTACATTACTCAAACCAAGTATGCCTCTGAACTCTTATAGAGCTGGACTCACTTATAGCAAGACTGTTGACACTCCAGTTGAGCTTAATGAGCATCTAACTCCCTCAGGAAGGAAACCTTTGTCTAATCCCTCTCTTTATAGACGCTTAGTTGGCAGCCTAGTTTATCTCACTGTTACTCATCCAGACACTTCCTATGCTGTTCACCAGGTGAGCCAGTATCTGTCTGCTCCACGATCGACTCACTATGCTGCTGTTTTGCGCATTCTTTTGTACCTAAAGGGCACTCTCTTCTATGATCTTTTCTACTCTGCTCAGTCTCCTCTTGTTCTCCGTGCATTTTCTGATACTGATTAGGCAGGAGATCCCACTGATCGTAGGTCCACCACTGGTTATTGATTTCTTCTTGGTTCTTCTTTGATTTCTTGGCGAAGCAAGAAACAAACTCATGGGGCCCGTTCCAGTACTGAAGCAGAATATCGTGCCCTTGCTGATACCATATCTGAGCTTCTTTGGCTACGATGGCTTCTCAAAAACTTAGGTGTGTCTACATCTTCTGCTACTCCTCTTTATTGTGACAACAAGAGTGCCATTCATATTGCTCACAATGATGTCTTCCATGAATGGACTAAACACATCGAGATCGATTGTCATTTTATCCGTTACCATCTTGTCCATGGTGCTTTCAAGCTAATCTCAGTCTCTTCTACAGATCAACTTGCAGATATCTTCACCAAGTCACATCCTAAGGGACGTCTTCGTACTTTGGTTGACAACCTCAAGTTGGTCTCACATCCACCTTGAGTTTGAGGGGGGCTGTTAATGTATATAGTGTTGTGGGCTTTAGGCCCAAACTAGTTTACTTGTATAGCACATATTCTTGCACTACACTCTTACTTGTACTGCACTCATATTTACTTGTACTACACTCATATGCCTCCTATATAAAGGCACTCATGTATATTCTTTTGGTGAGAAATACAATACAATCATTCAATATTTCTAACATCCGACAACCAGCTTTCGCCATATATGAAGTTTCTTGCGCTATACTCTTCGATTCCTCTCATGAAAGTTTGCTGTTGTATCCTTTATCTCTAACTCTGTTCCAAATTAGTTCCAATGCCAAAGTTCTCACGTTCAACATTGTTTGTAGAACCAAGTTGGCCTCGATCATTCCAATCTAACCATCCGTTGGGATGAATCAAATGTCCAATATAACATTGAATGATGGCTGTTTGATTCACATTTCCAAAAGTTCGTCCAAGAAATATAGTATTACTGAATTTTTTCGACAAAGTGTTATCAGTTGCTGCTCCAATAACGACTTTTGTATGCTAATACCATTTCCCAAAACTTTTGGGTCCTCATTTCTTATGCTTTTGATTTAACAGTGGTTCTTTAACCAAAACAAGGCACTCTTGAAACACAGCACTGCCCTTTCCGAAAATGAAGTTCATTGTGCCTTCCACAATGCAATTTTTATAGAATTGGTTACCTTTATGCACAGAGTGTGTTTTGGTATCCAGTGAAGTAGCACTTATAGAAGGCAACTCTATCTGCAGAAACAGCAAGTGCAATAGCTTGCTTTGTAGGTTTGTCAGTGTAATCAATGGTTAGTTCTTCAGCAGTGAATCCAAAACCATATACAACTTAAAATAATATCAAAAAGAAAATTATATCTGTAAGGACTGGCGTAGGACTTCCAATCCAAAGAATGTGGAGAATGACCCAACAAGCCCAAATCAATATATTTGTTATAGAGAGTGGATTTTATAAGGAAGAAATTCAATAAGTCAAGTACATGGCATGATGAATTGGGATCATGTTTAGAAAGATAAGAAAAACACAATTTAAATGGAATTACAATCCTTGGTCAAGTCCAAGAAATGAGTGTTCTTGTATTCACTCAAGCTTTTTCTTATAACTATAAAGAGTTCTCTGTTGGTTTTTCTCACTCTTTTTTATGTCCTCTTTCTCACGGGAGCCTTTTCCTTATATAGTCTTGTTCTTCTCAATCTTAGCATTCCACCTGTTGACTATGTAGATGATCTTCTAGATGCTTATCCTGTTAGAGCCTTCCTGGGAAATTTGTGTGTAGCTGTAAGGTTGAAAATCACTCTTCAGGCATCACTTCCACATAAATGCGGCAAGTTGGTTAGGCGCAGAACATTTGATGTGGTGTTGGCAGCCTTCTTCTTAGATCTTTCTTAGCTCACCGTTGACTCTTTTCTTTGAAGCTTATCTTCCAAATTATGGTTGCCTCTTGCACGGTATTCTCTAAGTGATTGGGCTCCAGACTCCCACACCGCCTCTCGAGGAAGTTTGGCTCCTCAGGAGAAATCACTCGTTTGCTGTTATCGGCCCTTATCCTCGGCCTATCAACCTACATGCCTTTCTTACTACTTGGCCATCCTCGAGCTCCTTTGCATCCTCAGGCACGGCGCATGGCCCAATGTTCTTGTTCGGCTTTCCTATCCCTACAATATCTTTTCTTACACAAAATTGCCAAAAAAATTATATTAAAAAGGAAGGAAATTAAAAAATTAGCCATTCATTATCATACTTAGTCGCAAAACGACCAATATATATATATATATATATATATAGATTAAAGAAGCCATAAAATATAATATATTGATATTTCAAGTAATTAATAACATATTTGACACAACATGAATCATATCATGAATCAGTTTTTGTAAGATACAACACTTGATCAAAATTACAAAAAATTATAAATACACTCATATATATATAAAAGATATATTCAATATAAAAATTTAACAATGTTTATGTGAGGGTAAATGAGCCAAGCAGGAGTGTTGGGCCGTGGTTTGTACCCGATCGAGGACAATAGGAGCCCGAGGATGGTCGAACGGTTTAATAGATATTGTAATCAGTGAGCCAAGGATAAGGAAAGATAATAACAAACTGGTAGCATCTCCTGAGAATCTGAGCTTCCTCGGGAAAGCGTTGTGGAGGGTTGGAGCCTGACCACCTTGAGAATGCAGTACTAGAAGTAACCATTCTTTTGAAGATAAGTTTTAGGGGAAGAAGTCAACAATAAAGGAAGAATATTTGGGAAAAATGCTAATACCACCATATTAAATACTCTGCACCTAACCAACTGGCCGCGTTTATGTGAAAATGACACCTGAACAATGGTATCTCAGTTTACAGCTATTCACAAAACTTCCATGAGGTTTTGGATGGGACAAGCATCAAATTACCTACAAGATCAACAAGTGGAAGGCTATGATGAAGAATGGAAAGACTATATAAGAAAATGGCCCCTATAAAAAGAGGGGCAGGTAATTTGGGAAAGAAAAAGAAAGAAAGAACATTTTGGACTTAGATAAATTTGAGTGAATATAAGAACACGTCATCCTTGGATCTAATCAAGGAGTGTTATTTCTATTAAAGCATGTTTTCTTATCTTCTTGGCACAAATCCATTCCATTAAGGCTCATACTTGATTTGCAAAGTCCTTATCCTGTAAAATTTACTCTCTAACAAATACATTGTTTAGGACTTGTTGGGCCATCATCCATTGTTGGTGGGCTAAGGGTTTGATTCTAGTCCTTACAGTTTATAACATCCACATCTAAATTGATACATGACATATAAACCAAAAATAATAATTATTTTGTCATCCTATTCACCTTTTTACTTAACCAACTCCATTAAGGTTGAAGTTATTATCATATTTATAATCTTATAAAATTATTTTTTCATTGACATTTTCTTCTTCATCATCAACATTTACTATTGCTTCCTTGTTCTTCTATTTAAAAATTACATTTCTTCTTGGCATTCTAACTTCTTAACTTACAAAAAAAAAAACTATATTGTTATTTTTAATATAAAATAAAAGTGAAGTAATCAAGTGTGTTGTGCAAATTTTGAAGAAGAAAGAGATAATTATGAGAGAAAAAACCCATACATGTTTTTTTACTGAAATCAACCAAGTAACCCAAAAATTTTGTGTTAAAATACAAGTCTAACAATTTGTTCTACTCAAATCAAAACACAAATTAAAAAAAAAAAAAAAAAAAAAAAAAAAACCGATTTAAACCGACATGTTACATTATGTTTATGATTTTTTGATATGTTCATAAGATTCCAAGGTGAAAAGATATCCAAGATACAATACTTTTTTCATTTTATATGTAAGATATTAACAACTATGATCAATAGAACTAATTACTACTAAAAGAGAAAAGTTTCATTGAGAGACTTACACATGGTAGCAGATTCAATTATTGATACTCCATAGTGATATCGATCGTCAGTTATGATGGTTGTTCTACTGCTTTCACCAACAAATCGAAGATTAGACTTGTCCTTGGGGGTGACAACGTATTCTCTATGATCTCCAGCCATTAACTTTATAACGAAAGGTCGGGTTCCAAATTTAGGAGCTAATTCAACAGCTTCAAATATGGTTTTGACATGGCCTGACCCATCTTGTGCAACAATTATATCAGGCTTAACATCGTCTCTCCTTTTAAACTATTTCGAATGGAAATGAGTGAGCCAAGCCCGTGTCGATTCGCCTAACTCAATAATCTTCTTCGGTAAGGAGGAAGTGATGAAGAGCGCAACGAACAAACTTCTTTCTCTTTCACCATTTTTGAATCTTTTTTCAACTGGTCCGAACTTCTCTTAACCTGTTCATGCAAGCTGTTTGATATATCTCGATGTGTCTGAAGACATAATCGAGCGTAGCTTGATCTCCACCTCGCAAGGAAGGCACAGATTCATCGAACAGCTTGACTATTATATCGAATTGTTCTATACAATCCAAAAATTCTGACTTGTCATCGACCCAACCCCAACAGAGACTTTCCTCCAAACAATTATCGAGATATCCAAGTCATCCAAAATCCGGATTTTAGTCACTGGTACTTCCAAGATCAGATGATTCGAATGGTTGAGCTCGTTTAAATCATCGAGAAGGGATTGAGCCAAAGTATAAGTCTTGGTGAAAGCAACCATGAGAAGATCTTCCTTTGAAGTTACAGCTTTGACATCTTCAGGGTCAGGTGTCAAAAGTTGGTGCAATCAAAGGTGTAGTTTCTGAAGTTTGGTTGAATGCATATTTCCTCTATATACTGAAAAGCTGCGGGTGTTGTCTCTTTGGACCATAGATATTGGTCTGAAAGGAAAAAGACGTACATGACCAGCAGACCCATGAAGAAGTAGTAGACATTCCGAACTAGCTCAAACATACTGGCCATGTATAGGGTTTGAAGAGAAGACTAGGCTAGACTAGCTAGGGTTTTAAAGGATATCTTTGCTTCCTCCAGGCCTTTTCTCTCTCTGTGTAATGCTCCTTGATATGATCTTCACTTTGGATAATCCACACCAGGTTTGGATCTAATCAAGCAGGGCTTAGAATTTGAGTTGAATTATTATTTTTTTTTTAAGTTAAATTCGAGTTTAAATAAGTTGAACTTAGAAGTCATGAACCTTTATACTAGCAGTAATATTTTAGATAAAAATAAGAATATTGCTAGTGTAAACATTTTAGATAAATATAAGAATATTTTAGATAAAAATAAGAGTTTAGTTGTTTTTATTGACTTTCCTATTTACTTTATCAATTATTTTGGATAGACATGTGAGTTTAATGGATTATTGATATATTTTTTTTACTATTAGCTTTTTTATTATGATATATGGATACTTCTATCCATCTATGTCAGAAATGTGAAAGGAAAATACATGCATGATGCATGAGGTAAATAATTGCTTGTATTTTGTCTTTCTACGTTTACTTATTTGATATGGCAAACAAAGGAGAGGATCTTGGATTTTTACAATTTATAGGTTTTAATTGATTATATTGTGATATGCCTTTTCTATTTTATGAATATCAACTATTTTCTTATTTTGATTTTTAATACATTGCTCTTTTATTTTTGGATAGAAATAGTAGCTTTATTTTCAAATATTTTCTTTTATATATATATATATATATATATAAGTACAAACTTCATGTGGGAGTGTATGAAATGCTACCAAGTAGCGCTCTAATTTTAAATTTAGCATTTTTTACCTTTTTTATTAAATATTTTTTTACTATTACCCAAAAGTTCATATTAACTTATTTTAATGTTATTTCATTAATATCTCATTAATTGTCTAAACTTACACTATACATTTCTCTATTCTTCATGTCTTTTAGCATATCCACTGTTTTAGTATTCAAAAATCAAATTAAATAAAATAAGGACCAATAGTAATAACTAACTAGATAAAACCCTAGAGAGAGATAGAGATACACAAAAATATTATGGATTGTTAAATAAAAAAAGCACTTTTTCACTATATATTACCAATTAAAAGACCTAAGTCGAACAAAACATTTGAAAGAAAGAGAAAGAGGAATCTAAGAGATTACCACCCCTGTTATGCTGGCCTCCCACCACTACTAAGACGCCGAAAATCCTACAGGTAATTTTTTAAAAAAAATTAGGGGCTTAAATATGATTTAGGTTTAGGTAATTTGGTTGGATAGTTTTTGTTTTGAGTATATAAGTAAAAAGAATATTTGGTGCATAATTTAAAGTCATATTCTACTATGGTTTAATTTTAAATCATATATAAGACACATGCATACACATTTACCCACATCATATCTTAATGTTGTATTATCAATAAGTGGAAGACGGTCAGAGAGATGGGCATATTTTCATTTCATGGTATGAAATATGTGAAAAAAAAAACACAAATTAGTTGATTTTTATGGTCTCGTTATTCTTTTTCATTTATTTTTGGTTTCATGATTAAAAAAAAAAAAAAAAATCCTACTTTAAGAAAGCTACAAATATGCAGTGAAGTTACTAAACTAATTTTTAATATTACAAAATGTATATGTTCTTTTTTATAATTTAGTTTACTTCAAAACCCTCTTACATAAAATATTACAATATAATCCGTGCATCGCACGGGGGACTTACTAGTTCACTATAATTTCTATGTTGATCACTATTCGAATTATTCATCTAATAGAATTTCTTTTTTCATTAATTTATTAATTTTTTGTTTTCTTGTCAACTTTTCATATTTTATTTTTAAATATTTATTTAAGACATGACTATACATATAAAATTTTCTTTAAAGGAAAATTATCTACATCGCCATATTATGATATTATTGGCATGATTCGCACTTAATTATCAAACTAAGATTATGATTTCAATTCTTACAAAACTTCTTATAAAGGTTTATGTAATTGTCGTAAGTCGTAACATTTAAAAAAGAAAAAGAAAATATAGGTAAATTTACGCTAAAACCTGATATGACATAGAAATTGGATACTGTAGCTTTATAGGTACGGTGTTTCCTAATAAATCATAATAGAATTTGAATTTTAGTAATAAATAACTTCCATTTCTAAATTGTCTATAATACCCCCACTCTTATCCAATTCATTTCAATACTTCTATCATTCTATGAATAAGGTTTTAATTTGGTTTATGTGATTCATTTTGTTTGTTTTGTTGCTCGCTGTTTATTATTATTTTAATTTATCGATTTGTCTTCATTTACTATTGATTTTTCATATGTTAGAAGATCATTATCTATCTATCTATTTTTTTTAGAGAGTTTCAACCTATAACATCTGATAATAGCTCTTTATCATCAGACCAAAACACCAATCAGTTTTTGATATAAGCGATGAGTGAATTCCATTCCAGATCTCTTATACAACCATTAAAGACTTTACCAGTTAAGCTAGAACCCACATCTATCTATTTATCTATGCTCTATAAGTTATAGCTTATATTCTATATAATAAAATTTGGGTCTTACAGTATACTCTATAAGACCCAAATTGAAAATGCTATATAATAATTTATAATTCACCTTTTATTAAGAATATTTTTAATATACAACTTTTGTTCAATCTATGTTTTATTTAAATTCATGACTAAAGCTTTGCAACGCATTAGATTTCAACTAGTAATAGATTTAATTTAACATTAACTTAAATTATATTACAACTGACAACAATTCAAATCAAATAGATATATATACTTCAGCCGTTTAATTTTGAAATCCAATCAAATTGCTAATTATATAATCCATTATCACCAAATTGGTGAGAAGGTCCAAGTCTGTGGATGGTGTAGATAAAATTGGACCTAGCACTACAACAAAATGTATTTTCAGTGACGAAAAAATTCGTCACTAAAAGTCCAGTTTTTCGTCAAATACCAATTTGCTTAATAAAAACACACAAGCATTAATATGAAATAGAAAGAGAGAGACAATGGAGTTCTCTATAGATCCAATAAATAAAGAGGCAAGATAGCAATCATTAGGGAGAAGGACCTTACATAACACAGCAAAATCCAAATAGGCTAGCCCCACATATAATATGCAACAATAAGGTAAGATTAATATACTAACATGATGACTGAATTCTCATAGATCAAGTAAAACAGATACATCATCTAAAAATTAAAATTAAAATTAATACAAAAACTTTAAACATATAAACCACAAATAAAAATAAAAGGCACGCCAAAACATGGAAAGATAGCAATCATTAGGGAGAAGGACCTTAAATAACAAAGCAAGATACAAATAGGCTAGCCCCATATATAATATGCAACAATAAGGTAAGATTAATTTACTAACATGATGACCGAATTCTCATAGTCAAGTAAAACAGATACATTGTCTCAAAAAAAAAATTAAAGAAAGTAATAAAAAAACTTCAAACATATAAACCACAAATAAAAATGAAAATGAAAGTCAAGTGAGTAGTGTTAGTCTTTCAATTTCCTTTTTCTTTTTTTGGCTCAATCTATTGTCCTATATCTCATTAGCAATGGCTATTTATCTTAAGTGGAATATCCACGTATTCTTAAGACACTCTTGAATTTAATAGCCATTAGGACAAAATCAAAAGAAAAACAAACGTTGTAAAAACTCAAAAGTTAAGTTTACTTTCATTGGGCTGAAAAACTGAAAAACAATGATATCCAAAATTTGAACTTTGAACCCTCAATGATTATTACAGTACATTTCAATATATATATGTCAATCTAAAAAGTCTCAATACTTATCCATTTAGCATTTACTGTCCTTTCTTCTCCAAATCTATCCAATTAGTCTCCCAAACCACCCCAATTCCAACAACCCCATTTCCCCCAAAATCTAAAATATCTCACAAATCCAAAAAGCACAGTCCACTAAACACCCAACTTTACCTCATTGGTACATTACCTCATATTGCCTTAATCCAAATTTATTGGGTAAAATTTTTTTTACCCAATTAATATGGCTCAAAAATACTAATAACACCCAACTTTCTCAGTCTCAATTTGACTAAATCAACTCTCAGTTCACAGTATATTTCTCAAATTTACAAACAATCATTTTAGATCTATATCATCCACAATAACAAGCTCATAGAAATTAACAATAACAAAAACAATGATCAAAGCCAATTAGTTAAAGGCAGCTCATCATTTATCATAATATATAAAAAGGAAGAAGAAAAACCATAAGCACAACAGTTCTCATAAAGACTCCCAAAAAAAAGGAAGAAGAAAAACTAAAGCCAGTAATAAACTCAAAAGGAAAATCAGTCAGCGACGACCACAGGCTTAACTCAAAAGGAAAAAAAATAAAAAAAAATACCGAAATCGTCGCCGGATGGTGCGAACTGAAGCGTCGCCGGCGATTGGGAGCTGAAGCGTCGCTGAATAGTGCGATCTGGGTTTGAGAATCGCGACTCCGTCGTCTGAATCGTCGCGATTTGGAGCTAAAGCGTCGCTGGCGAGATTAAGCTTTCGCGATCTGGAGACGAAGCGTTGCGATCTGGAGATGAAGCGTCGCCGGAGTCACTGAATCGGCGACGAATAGGTGCAGGAAATCGTCGATAGGATGAAGCGTCGCCGATAGGATGCAGGAACCGTCACCGATGGGATGAAGCGTCGCCGTCGCTGCCTGAAGATGAAGCGTCGCCGTCGCTGTCTGGAGATGAATCGTCGCCGGCGTCAGAAGCTGAAGCGACGCGACGAATGGACACGAAATCGCCGTCTCTCTGAACCGCGATGGACACGAATCGCGATGGACACGAACCGTGATGGACACGAATCGTCGCGTCGCCGTCAATCTGAACCGTCGCCGTCGCCGTTGCTCTGAACCGTCGCCGATGGGAAGATGAAATGAGAGTATTTGGCTTTTGGGTATTTGGTTTTTGTGAATATTGATGAAATGAGAGTATTTGGCCTTTGGCTTTTGGAACAGAGTATCAGTAAGATGAAAAATGACTTACTGCCAACTTAGCCTTTAGCGACGAACATTTTCTGTCGTTAATGCCAACTTTGTCGTCGCTAAAGATACCAGGCTTTTATGTTTTTAGTGACGAATGTCAGTTTCGTCACTATAAAACCAAGGCTTTGTTAAGGTCTTTAGTGACGAAATTCATATTTCGTCACTAAAGATACTTTTAGTGACGAATTGTGATTTCGTCACTAAAAACATGTAAGAGCAAAACCAACAGTGACGAAATATTTCGTCACTAAAAATTTCAACTTTTAGTGACGAAATATTTCGTCACTATATATTAATTAAACTAGCGCCAAAGTTTCCCTCCCTTGGCGCCCATTTTTCAGATCACAATAGTGACGAAATTTATTTTTCGTCATTAAATGTTAAAATTTTTTTCATTATTAGTGACGAAATGCATATTTCGTCACTAAAGCTGTATTTTTAGTGACGAAAAATATTTCCTCACTAATTTTCGTCACTGAAAATACATTTTGTTGTAGTGTAGACCAATTAATCCCAAACCCTAAAAATAAAAAATGGATACAGGTAAGGGTTTATAGAACCTGTAAAAAAATGAGCAAATCTTTTTTCTTTCTTTTTTTTGAAAGGAAAAAAAATCCAAATTTCATCATTTCGTTATGTCTTTATGCTGACTTCACATTTTCATACTTGCAAATCTTTTACTCTCTGATGCTCACTTTTTCAAATTTTCCCTAAAATTTTCTCAATTTTTTTTTTTGAGTTCGGTAAGGTTGATCTAACTCTGTCATTATCACGACTTATCATTGCCTCGTTGGTCTCTCACTCTTGCATAGCAACTATTGATTTAAAAAATAATAATTAATATGACAAAAAAACCGTAAATTTAATGTAATATATATATATATATATATAATGTTAATTATTTTTTATGAGCATTATTTTCTTTTTCAAAATTTTTGTTAAACTTATTTAGATTTTAAGAAAGAACTTCTCATATTTGCATTGAAGTAGTCCAAGGTAAAAGGACCAATTGCTACAAAAAGAATAAAAGAATCTGGCTTGGGAAGCTACACAACTGACCTTACATAAGAGACTAATGAGGGAATATCCACTTTACTGAAAACAATTGATTGAATGATAAAATCAAATTTGCATCATTCACTACTCACTAGTCACTACTGGACCTCAAATTAACCCCAACAATCACCACCAGTGCAAGCCCCAATTTGAGGTTTGCAAAAAGAATATAAATTTTAGTCCTAGACTTGGTTAGTGTTTTTACTTTTGCTCTCGTAACCAATCTTCAGGTTGTCTATGTCATTACAACCATTAGCGTAAATAAAGTTAGAAAAGTCTCTACTCAAGATAATGCCCAAGAGGCTGGCCAATTGGAATCTTGTCACTCTAGATCTATACTTAAATCCAACCTGCTCTGTCCCTAGGTATGATGGGTCTCTGAATTTAGAGCGATTTGTCCCAATGTCTATAGGGGGTAGTTCCCTCATGATCACCTATAAAGCCTTTTTATGTATTAATGCAATTATGTGTATGATGCTGTTCACTTATAGAAGTTTGGTTGGGCTAATCAACCTCACAAATTGAAATAGAAATGGAATAACTCGTGTAAACACAAGAAACCAATCATAGTAGTCTAAACAAACAGTCACATATACCATGCTGGTGTAGATGTGTGTTCCAAACACTTTAGTCTTTGTTACTTGTTCCACGTTGGTTAGGTTGAGCTTACTTATGTGTTTATAAGCAATTGCCCGTGGCCTTTCACGTGATTTTATAGCTTTGTAAGATGTTTCTAAACTCTTTTAGATAATGAGAAAAATATGAATTCATTTTCTAATCAGGATTTTTAGAAAGAACAAAGGTAAAATCCCTTGCTTCAAAAAAAAATCAAACCTAAAGAAAATGTATTTCAATCAACTATTACATTTTTAACACAGGTGAACTTGAGACTGACCCTCACTTTTCTTTTCTTTCCATTCCATAAACTTAACCTGTGCAGCCATGGTGTCCAACCTGTAAAGTTGCAGCCAGCGGTTTGCAATTTTTTGTCCAAATGTCCAACCGAACACACACCTCCTGTTAGAAAGGGCAGCCCCGCACCTCTCATATAGAACAGGGCTAAGAGGTAAGAACCTTAATACACAAATCCCCGTAGGCGTAATAGAACTTTTTCAATGATCAACTTGCCCCATTCTTTCATCATCAAGAACCTACCCTTGATTGATACATGCATCAGTTATGCATAATCACTTTGATTGTGTACAAATCAATATATACTTAGCAATCCTAAAGACAACTACTTTTACGATCATTTTTAATTTTTTACAAATTCCTCAAGTAAGCCATAAGTTGTGATTGGAGTAACATCACTTTCACATGAATTCATTACTGTCCATTTTTTTACTATGCAGAAATCACAACATATCACCTCATCAATTGTAACAAATGTCATGAATATTTTTGTATTCCTACACACACATATACACTTAAATTAGGCTAGAGTAAGAATTCTATCTTATATTTAAAAAAAAAAAATTCCAGATGAACAATTTTTCATAACGGACAAATGAAAGATAGCAAACAAACCATTTTGATGTTGTTCAAGTAAGACACAGAAGAGAAGGAAAGGGGAGGTGACCTGTCAAATTGGTGCCATCCGAGTGCTCCCACCTTCTCAATGTCTCCAATGAACAAAAATGACATACCAAATAAGACATGTACGAAAGGCTTCAAAAAAATTGGAGATTAAAAAACTCTCACTCACTCACCCTAACATTTTACAAGCATTGTCAACCTAAAGCAAGCAAAGCTCCTGCTCCCAAAGGACCTTTGCATAACAGTTCACCACATCTTAAATGCGCACGCGCACACACGCAAAAACCACTTTATCTCTCTTTGCCTAGGCAAGTGTCCTTATAAAATGAAGAGAATCTTACACGTGGGAGGACCTGACTCTGGGAGTAAGAGTAAAGAGGAGTATACTTGCCTCGACATAATGTCATTTCTGAGTGTTATCAATCCTTATAAGTTTATATTATCATATTCTTCAGCTAAATCTATTTGCTTCACACAAGCATTTTCAAAATGTGCATCATTTGTGTGGGATTTTATGACCACTCAACAAAATTAGGATCCATTGAAACATGACCAAGAAAAAGCAGTAAAATATATGCTGATAGAGAGAGGTGGTTTAGCGTTCCATAAGCAAATCAATCTTTTCCAGAGCCTCATAGCATTAAACAGAATCAGTAAGTTATTGTTGTCATCAATCTCACATAACTCAAAGTAGAAACTTCTAGTGGATCGAAAAGTCCATAATCATGTTGCGGTGAGACTATCTAGTGGATCGCACTTACTCAAGTTTTGGGTGCATGGCCCGAAGGCCCACTCCATTTGGAAATTACTTAAATTCATCAACAGAAATGGTTTTGGATCAAATGGCATATAATAAATTAGCTGAAAACAGTATATCCCATTTCAGTTTAATCATGTGCTTAGTTAAATTCTAAGATAATCTTGAATTTGGAAAAGCTGTGTCCAAAACAGGGGAGGCTCTGGACATCAGTTCAATTTTCCAATTGCATTCCCTTTTGCGTCTGATGATAGCTCTTGAGAAAGAAATTCCCACTAGCATAGAAAAATCTGAATGGAATTCACCGACCAAAAATAGTCACCTAATCATTCACCACGTTCGATTAGAACAGTAGGTATAAAAAGTACAACATTTTCAATAGTTTATGTATGATCAATAGTTTAGGAATGATGATACAAATTTTAGGGTGGAAAATGATTAGGTGACACTATTTTAGGATGCAATATAAGGATCACGCATTAATGAACACAGACCACAAATTCCAATCCCATATTGTACTCAAAAAGAAATAATCCATGTGTTCACAGCAATGAAACCAAAAGCCTTCCTCAACGAAACAAATACCAGCGAGTAACACCCTCCTACAACTCCCACATCAACCTACAAAAACGGTGTAGAGGAAAGCCTACCCTTTTTTTCCCTTAAAATTACCTAGCCAAAAAAGGGAGGAAAACCTAGTTACATTGATTTACGAACATTGCTACCAAAGCCTCTGCTTTCATCATTTCTCATCTCTTTCTCTTGGCACCAGCCCCTGAACCCCGTGCGCCTTTCTTTTCTGAAGATCCGGAACCACCTTTTCCTCTGCCAGCCGGAGTTTTCTTAGCACTCGAATTTCCTGTGCCCTTGAGATCGAACTCCACTTGCATTCCTATAATATATAAGGCACAGTAAAAGAATCCATCAATCATTCTGATCAATTAGGAATACCAGCCACCCAAATGACTCAGAAATCAAATTGAGTATTTAGGTGAACACACTAGAACAATCACATATGAAGTACTACAATGGTACCACCAACCTTTTGAATTCAAACTCTGAAGTTCCATTTGTAGCTTCTCACCATTGGCAGAACCTTCTAATACAGTCACAAGAAGAGGTAAAAACAATTAATTAACCAACTAACCATGCTTAGACAAGCAATCAACATATTGGTAATCCTGAAGAATTCAATCTACATAAATAAATAGAAGAAATGAATGCTCTCCGGTATGTTTGCTTACATGTTGAGAAAACAACTTCCTGAAATACTTTACAGAATTCAACAGAAGTTTTGTTAAAATTCCATTAACTCGTTTCATATGCATTGAAAAGAAATCATAAAATGAAACTGAGAGCATCAATAGATGATCCCAGAAGACAGGCCAGCTTCATGAAAATTTGTGCCTTAACTGCATAAATACAGATGAAAAAAACACTCTAAGGCATATTCTCAATCACATTGAATTCCTGTTTTGGGGGGATTTTATTTATTTATATATTTCAGTTTTTTGCGTTCTTAATCATATTAAGGATGTGTACAACGAAGCTGTAACTGTTGTGAGAACATGTGAAGGAATCATTAAGTGGGTTTCCTATATAGGTTTGTATTAAGGATCAGCATTAAGTCCATATTTCTTTGCACTAGTGATGGATGAGCTCTTGCTAAATTGATCCAAGAAGAAGTCCGTTGGTGTATGCTTTTTGCAGATGATATTGTTTTAGCGAATGAAACTAGAAGTGGAGCTAAGGCCAATATAGAAATTTGGCAAGAGAATCTAAGGGCCTTCATCATGTGTTCATCAACATGACCATGACGTAATCTACCGTCAAATAATTTTAAAAAAATGGTGAAGACTTATTAGTAAGTGTTAACAATAACAAAAAAGTTATCAGTTTGAAGTTTGAACAATGAGCAAACCTCAACTAAAACAACCGACCAGAATTCTCCTAAACTCACAGATCTTTAAAACCAGCAAATGAGTAATATCAATTTTCAATTATGCAGAGATCATATCATTAAAAACCTAAAACTTGCATCAGGTACACAAGCTTACCCAGCTCATCCGTATCTGAAGAATTTTCTTCTTCACCTTCTGCCAATGTGCTACCACCATCAACTAATCCATCATCAGATTGCTCCAGAATTGCTGCAATCCGCTTTTTAGGAGCCTTTTTCACTCCAGGAAGTGTGACTAAATCTGCAGCTCGTACCATTCTTGTTTTGCTTCCTTCTTTGTAAGCTTTGGTGAGAGCAGCTTTCACAGCAGGCTGTATGCCATCCAGCGGATTTGGATGCCCCTGATGCATAAAGACGACCATAAAATAACATGAAACTTTGATGGCAGTTCTGATAATGAAGGTGCAATCAAGGTGTGTAGGGGTACCTGAAATTTTGATAGCTCCACAATTGTATCGAAATCCTCCTGACTAATTGAGTATATATTCATGAACTCCACAACTTTTTGAACTGCTTCATCCTGGTCATCTCAGATTGAATAAATGCACATTTAACAAATATTCCATTTTAACTTCTCCAGGATTTTCTAGTGTAAATATAATAAACATATTGCAGTTCCAACCTTAGGCAGCTCCCGCAGTGGCCCAGTCAATCGTTTCAGGACAAGAGTAAGGTATTCTACTCGCACGGTTTCCCTATATCATTAGAACAAAGTGAAAATTACATGGTGGGCAATTAGACGCATTGCAAGGGAGACGAATAGACTGACTGGCATTTACAACCAGAATTATCAACAATACAGAATCAAGTTGAAAACAAGAGATAAAGAAAAATACTGAACATTGAGGAAAATACAATAAATCTACTTGACTTTTAAATACTTAGCATTCACTCTTAAGGAAATCATAAAAATTACTTCAATTAGAAAAGTCTACTACAAGTCAAACCAAGTAGATATCCTGGTACTAACACCAGAAATGAGTATTCTGAGCCCCATGAATTCTAAAAGGAAAACTGGGGGTAAGCCTCTCCAAAAAAAAAAAATTGAGGGTAAGGCTGCCTACCATGACCTCTCCTAGACCTCACAAAAAGTGGAAGTTTTGTGCACTGGGTATGACCTTTTTTTTAATTCATTTTTGGATTGGTAAGTTAAGAACACAACTGGAGTCTTGAACCAAGAAGTCACCCTCCATCTCATCATTGTGATTTGTGAGAGGAAGTGCCATTCGAGTTACAGCTCTTTGGCAAAAGGAAACTTTAAGATTTGGCTCTAACAAACAAGTGACAGGAGAAAAAACTTGCATGTTGAACTAGACAATTAGTAACGTTAGTTTCAAGCTTCCATATTGACATGTTTCTTTTTTATTTCTAATAAAATAAAATAAAAAATGTTTCTTTTTTATTTCTTCTTTCTTAGTATGAATAATTTCACACTTATCAGCAAGACTAAAAAATAAGGCACTATAATGAATTTTACTAGCTAAATTTGCTAGAAAAATACCTGCTGCAGCTGGAGCAAATAGTATAAATAGTTGGGATGCATGGACGCGGCAAAATGGCCGCCGCACCCGCGTCCGAAACGGCGACACGCGAGGGACGCCGCTGCCTGCACGTCCGTGAAGCGTCCAGTTTTTTTTTTTTTTTGTTTTCCGACTTGCGCCGATTCACACCGACTCGGCGCTGACTCGCACCAATTCGGGCAGAATTGGCCGAAACCACCGATACATGCCAAAATTCAAAAAAAAAAAAAAGGCCCTCACTAATCTAACCCGATTCATTCTTCTCATCTTCAGCTCTCTCTCACTCGTCTCTGTCGTTGGTTTCTTGAAGGAACCCACCTCCTCACAGCTGGTAGCTTCTCCATTATTTTGCTTCTTCTTCTGCATTTTTGTGTTCTCTGCTTCTGCTCTTCTTCTTTTTCAGTCCTTTGCGCGTGGTCTGCCTTCACTGCCTTGTATTGATTTATTGTTTAATAGTTAATACTTGAATTTCTTTTAGTTTTGTGAGCCCTTCACACGTGAGTCACTTATTGGAAAGCTGAAAGTTTCAGCCTTTAGTCATTTGTGTTGACTTCTAAGCCACCCCACTCCACGTGGCTAACCTATGTCTCAACATTTTCAATTTTTTTTTTCTTCTTTTAATTTTAATTTTATCATTACTCTTGTTATAATCTAAAAAAAAAATTTATTAATTATTTATTATTATTGAGTGATATTTTAATACCTCTGTCAATAATTCAAGTGTCAAAAACTTTTGTGTACTTATAACTATCTATTTATTTATTTTATTATTATTATGAGTTTTCTATTATTATTATATAAAAAAGCATACTTAGCAATATATAAAATATATAAATAAAAATATTTTTAATACTTTTTTAATCGCCGCACCCGCACCCGTACCCACAACCAAACCTGGAAATGCGCCAGTGCTTCATAGATAAATAGTGCCTCATGTTCAAGCCAAATAGCATATTAAAGTAGCCTAAATATTTTGCATTGTCTGCATCGACACTGAATGTTACACTAACAGTAACTTCATGTGAAAGGAGGAAAAGGGAAAACAAAAGCAAGAATTTCACAACCCTGGAAACCTAAAGCAAATATAAATTCCAAAATTTGTTTTCCTTGGTCTGTCTCCTCAGTAACTGAGTCGTGAGCCAAGGAAACATACATGTATCAGTTTGCAAAACATCGTTGACAAAAATAAATGTGAAATGAGTGCATGTGTACAGCTTCATAAAGCCAAGTGCTGTAAACAATGCTGAGGCAGCTGTTAAAGTCTAAGTCAGTTCCCCATTCGTTAAAAATAATAATAATAATGATAATAATAATAATAAAATCATTAAGAAAGCCTTATGAATAATATTCAAGTGTGTGTAGGTGCTTTTTACAATAAAAACTAGAAAACACTTGCACATAGACAAGGACATGAGGTTACAATAAGCATAAATTGAAAGATAGAACAGAGATTCACCTCCCCGAACTAGATTCACGAGAAGCGAGAAGATGAACATGCAAATCCTCCAAAAGCCTCCAATTTTTACCCATTGTTGAGTTCTTTCCCAGCCACCCTCCAAATCTATTAAAATTCCTCTCTCCCTGCAGACATGATTCCAACTTTGACATTAAGCTTCAAGCTAAAACCAAATAGTTTATGCTAGCCAATAGCCTTGTAGCTTTATTGAAACTTCCTGAAATTTCTAATGGAGATATCCAAGATTCAAATCCCCCCCTCCCCCAACTATCAAATTATCAACAAAAAAAAAGCAGAAAAAAAAAGCAGTATGTGATAACTTCAAAAAGTATGTATGAGGATAAAACTAAAAAGAAAATGCTGAATACAATGTAAAATATCAGCTGCAAACATTAGGACTTTGTTCATCCTAATCTACTACACTCAAGTTGTCCCTCACATATTGCATTGAATACCCAAATGCCAAAACGCAACAACTCTCAAATAACTCTTATGAAATAGACAATTCCTTACCTGTTGAAGTATTTCCCTCTGCCCATGCAACAGTGCAGCACTGATTATAACCAAAAATAAATAAATAATTGAACACCAATTAAGTTGTAATTCAAAGAACAAGTACAAAATCTTGTAATTGCAAGAGCTGAATTAAGAGCACCTACGGGATTATAGACGATGCAAGTGAACTACTTTGAGAGAGCTGCCACTGTCGATACCGTCGAATCTGAACATTGAAAATATCCCCATCACCAATGGATTCAGCAGCACGGGCAATCAAGTTCATACGTTTGATTCCATTGTCATCCTTACCAGCAGAACTTGGCCGGTAATTAATATAATTTTCCTGCCATATCAAAATAAATCATTTCTTAGAAAAGTAATTCAGAAGTAGTTTAAGTTTTAGGTCAAGTTGCATAACTAAGGTCTAAACAAATTAAAAGGGGCAGATACTTCATAAATCCAAAAAATAGGACGAAAAGGCACATGATTTCGGTAAACAAAAGAAAAAAGGCGGTGCATAAACATTTCTTTAATTCCTAAGCATATGGAGAATATCAATTGACATGAATAAAGAATGACAAGGGTGCAGGAAAAACTGTAAGTGCAATAAAATTGCAAAAAATTCGTACAGATATGAGGCATTGGAACCTTAAGACATATATACCAAGAAATGGATTATGTAAAACACGCAGAAGGGGAGGTGGTTGTAAGATAGCATGCTTTATCCTTTGTATATTGTGTGTGTGTGTGTGTGTGTGTGTGTGAGAGAGAGAGAGAGAGAGAGAGAGGGGGAGGGAAAGAATTTATTTGGGGGAGAAGGGCGTTTGCAAGTGCACAACAGGCATTTCTTTTTGTCCTATTTATTTTCCAAGTCTGAAAAAAGGTACAAAGAAGTAACCAATGGAGATCAGTATACAATTTCTTGGTGATCATTTTGACAATTACACTTCCGCTCCATTTGTTTCAATTGAAAACTTTACGTTAAGATAGTTTTCCACATTTTTCAGCGTTTGTTAGCATCAGAAAAAATGAGTCAAAAGAAACTATTTTTGGTCAAAATAAAAAGTATGACTTATTTTTTAGAGATTGTTTTCCACTAATATTTTTTTGGAAAGCAACTCTATCTTGTGGCAAGCTAAAAAGGGGAAATTAGGAGATAGTTTTCCAACACATTTAAAGTTGCTACCAAACATAGGAAAATTAGATAGTTTTATAGAAAATACTTTTTAAAAGATGACTCATTTTCTAGAAAAATTTAATGTTGAAACAAACAGAGCATTCTTGTAGACTTGGACAATGCACAACTTTCTTGGTCATGGTTCTAACAACTATACTTCTTGGAGACTTGGACACAACACTAGAATTAAGAGCAAATCCTGGTGTCAGAAAATAAGTAACTAGCATTAAATTCCCCTGCAAACTCTTAAAAAAATGTAGAATTTCAAGTAAATAATATTCCCCAGAAAAATACTTACCACCTAAAGAATTTCCAAAGAGACTTTCAATTACCATTAATTTTGCATTTTTTCAAAATATTTTGTAATTCCAATTAGTTATTTGTGGTAACACAGTTCAACTGTACAGTATATACATTGAGCCAGTAACATGGTGACTCAACCTGCTGAACAGGCTGTCATCTGTGTTGACTCTGTCACTCTGAAATATAGTCTTTTTTTTTCCTGTTACAATCTCCAATGGTAAATTGCATATAACATTTTGTTGATTTCTTAGTTGGAAGATTCTGCAGAGACTACTTATTAAAAAAAAAAAAGGATTCTGCAGAGACTAATTGATCACCATGCAGTATAGAATTTTCAAAAGCTCAAGGAAGAAAAGAACCTGAATAAGAAGAGGGACTAGATCAGGATCACTCATGCTCAGGTCAATCCGCTCATCCATCCTCAACTTCCCCGCATTAAAACCAAACAGCCTACAATCACATGGAAAGGATGACGTGTAATTGTCAAAACTTAATAAAGGATAAGGTACAAAGCCTACAAGTTAGTATGAGGCATGCATATGTGTGATCATTTAAACTAGAAAAAGGATAGAATGTAACCATATCAGCTCACACTTACGTATTTTTTATCTAGAAGCAACCAAAAATCTCCCAACTAACAGAAATATCACAAGAAGATACAAAGTAATTTCATATTCTGGGTCTAGAAGCTCTACCATTTCCCAAACCTCAATGGTAAAATTATTAATCAAGGTATACTTAATAGGGCTTTGTTTAGTTAGACAATCAGTCTAGACCCACATTTCTATCTCCACTACATGCATAGCTAAATCCCAATCTCACGAATAAAAAGATTCCATATAAACAGACCAAAATAGTAAAGTCATTTTTTTTTTTGATAAGTAACGAAAATTTTATTAGACAAAGAAAAACCGCCAACCCGAGTACATTGGGGATGTACTAAGGGGGCATAAAACGAGAACCAAGATTACAACGATCAAGAAGAACAGGAAGGGAAGAACAAGAAAAATGACAAAAGACCACACTCCAAACGAGGAGAGTGTGTAAAAAAAAAGACTTAAACTCTAACACAGAGCGTTCACAACCCTCAAAGCTTCTAGAGTTCCTTTCGCGCCAAATACACCACATCAAGCAATGAGGCACAATTCTCCACAACTCTCTATTTCTATGCCGACCAAACTTACCCTGCCAAGACTCAAACAACTCAATAACCTTCTGAGGCATAACCCAAAGGATTCCAAACAAACAAAACACCAACGACCACAACTCGCAAGCGAAGGGGCAATGAAGAAGAAGATGATCCACTGACTCCCCACAACACTTACACATATAGCACCAATCAAGAACTAGCACATGTCGTTTGCGAAGGTTATCTGAAGTTAAAATCTTACCTAAGGAGGCAGACCAAGAAAAGAAAGCAACCCTTGGAGGAACCTTCGATTTCCAAATCATCTTCCACGGGAAGGATAAGAGGGTAGGCGGGAAGAAAGAAAGATAGAAACCTCTAACCTCAAAACCTCTAGTCCTTGCTAGCTTCCAACAAACCCGATCCTGACCCAAACCCCGAACCGTCGAAGAGTAGACCATATCCATAAACAGATCAAAGGATTCTTGCTCCCAATCTTGAGGAGGACGACGAAATTTAGCATCCCAATGAATCCTCCCACCAGACCAACACATAACCTCCGCAACAGAAGAATCCTTTGTTCTACTAATACAGTAAAGCTCCAGAAAAGCCTCTTGGAGAGTACAGTCTCCACACCATACATGCTTCCAAAACTTCACTCGAGTACCATCCCCCACATCATACAGGAGTAGGTTAGAAAAACTCATCCAACCACTCCTAATATGTCTCCACAAACTAACACCATGAGCACTGGTCACCTTCTTTGTGCACCAACCACCCCAATCATTCCCATACTTCGCCTCAATAACTCTCCTCCATAGAGCCTCGGTCTCCATGCCATACCTCCATAGCCATTTTGCTAACAAAGCAGAATTAAAGCTCCTCAACCGTCTAAACCCCAACCCTCCAACTTGCAGCGGCTTACAAACCTGAGCCCAACTGACTAAGTGAAATTTAGAGTCACCATTAATATCACTCCACAGAAAATCACGTTGCAACTTCTCCATACGGTTTGCCACCTTCCCAGGTAAAGGCAAAAGGGAAAGAAAGTAAGTAGGTAAGGAGGAAAGAGTACTTTTAATAAGAGTTACCTTGCCCCCCTTAGATAGATACAACCTCTTCCACCTTGCTAAACGCCTTTCCATCTTCTCCAAAATAGGATTCCAAATTGATAACTCCTTAAATTTAGCTCCTAACGGCAGCCCCAAATATCTCAAAGGAAGAGAGGCTTGCCGACAACCCAACAACCCCACCAAAACCTCCATATTGCAAACCACCCCAATAGGGACCAACTCAAATTTCCCCAAGTTAATCCTTAAACCTGAGACCTCCTCAAATCTAGCGAGGATTGCTCTCAAATGAGCTATTAGCGAAGAATCAGCATCACCAAAAATAAGAGTGTCATCAGCAAATAACAGATGAGACACCTTGACCGAGTTACCAGCTGAAACACCAACAGAGAAGCCAGAGAGCTGCCTAGAAGCAGCAGCCACATCCAACAAACGACTCAAACCCTCCATAACAATATCAAAAAGCAACGGAGACAAAGGATCCCCTTGCCGAATCCCCCTAGAACTACCAAAAAAATCAGAGGGACTACCATTGATCAGAATGGAGAATTTAACCGTAGAGATGCAACACATTATCCATTTTCTCCATTTCTCTGAAAACCCACAGCGCTGAAGCATATACATCAAAAAACCCCAAAATAGTAAAGTCATTACAAGAGTATGTATTTGATTTACACTATTAGAAATAATATATTATGCGGTCGCAGCACCTTTCTGAAGATATTAGAGCCTTTCTCATCCAGAAATAATAAATACAGAAAAACCACGAAACTACATAATGAATCGATATGAGACCAGAACATGGTCAACATTTCTAAAGTAAAATAGGATTATTAATGGCATACTTGTCAACAGCAGTGAAAGGTGAAATATCTTCGTCCTTTGCACTGCTAAGAAGACGCTGCCTAATGTCATCATATTGAATGACTGACATGGAGAGGCTCATATACTGCAACTGGTTTACTGCCATGCGCATATCTCCATTAACTCTTTCTGCAAGTTCCTCAAGAGCAATCTAAAACAATAAATAGTGAAAAATTCAGTGAATATATTATTGGTTAAAATTAATAAAAAGGAGAATCACAAGGCTCAAAAATAAACATATTACACGTCACAAAACAGTAAAACTAGATGAGTTCATCACTATAAAATTTTTTTTTTGTTGATAACTCACTATAAACGTTTACTTAAGCAGCTATGACCAATTACAAATATAAACTAAAGCATTGATGGAGTATTTACCTGATTAACTTGAAGCCCTTCTGCAGTTGCAACTTGCATTAACCTCTTTGCCATCTACCATAAACCAAATTTGGCATTAGCAGCTGGGCAATTGGCCATAGTGGGCTTAAAATGTACAGCAAATATTGCAGAAGCTAGAACACCAAAAGTTTATTTTCCATCACAGGGGCACATGCATCCCACACACACACACACACAGAGTCAAGGCATACCCAATATCAAGGGTCAAATTGGCCTCCCATTAATGGTCTGGCACTCCATTCACCACCATACAAGACTTCTTCAGGTAAATTTTATAAAAAGAGATTGATTGGCCCCAAAAGCCTTAAGAGCATGTCCTTACACACACTTCCCAAAAAAGGATTGGACTAATTCTCTTTCCAACACATCATTTGATGAGTCTAATTCAATGAATCAACCTGAATAGGGTCATAAAAAGTGACCTCTAATCATATAAAGAATCATGCCATATCCATATGCACACATTTCTCTTACAAGTTACAATGATATTTAGGATCCACAAAAATTGATTAGAGTTTGATATGTCTGTGATCACAAATATCTGTAGCCACAACATAATTCTCAACAAAAAGCCACCACGTATTAGAGTATGAATAAAGGTGGCAGTATCGTACGGTCAGGCTCCTCCTGTCCAGTCAGGATGTCTCAGAGCATCGGGTCTTTACCGTATTTGTCTCTCCAAATTCAAACTCCTCATTAATGCACCGGGAACCCACTTCTCTTCCCCCGAGAATTTGAAACTTCGGAGCAGTCATGTAGAATAAAACAAGGCTAGTTGTAATTTTCCCAAAGAACAATAATAGGGAGAATCCCAGAGTTAGAAATATACCAGTGGAGCCTCAAAATTTTGTGATGTTCCATACTTAAACGCTATTTAAGATGTATCAACAAAACTAACCCAAATCTCGGATAAAACTTTCATGTGGGTATCAATAGCAACCCATGAAATGCCAACAAGTGTGCCTGTGTAAAAAACACACAGCATATTCTAACCATAAGCACGATTCCAGTGTCTAAAAAGGAGTCCCCCCCCCCCCACACACACTCAAACAAATAAATAAAAAATAAAAACAAAACAAAAGAGCCTTTCACTTCCATAAGCCTTGGTACTTATTATTAAAATCAGAGTAGTGTATATTACAAAAACAAGTTGACAAAATTAGTCAGGAGGTTGGTCCAAACTAAAGTTGACAAAATTAGGCCATGAACTTTCCAAGAACTCAAGTTGACAAAATTGCCAAGAAAAGGTTGGTCCAAACTAAACATAACTTGGAATGTATATTTTAGATAATCCAACTAACTCTAGTCTTTTAAACATTATCACAAAAACAAATAACAAGAGAATGTCAATTCAGCAAATACCAGATGAAAGGACAAGATCACAACTACATTAAATTTCATGCATAAAAAAAACAAGGACTCTAAAAACAATTATAGAAATCAGAGCAAAAACCTGCTGTTTTGTAGGTTTTCGAAAGCTGAGAAGCAAACAGTAGTTCACAAGACTTTTTAGTTTCTGACTGTATCGATCATTACAAATGCAAATAATAGGAATTTTGGAAATCTTGATGCTAGCAATAAGGTCAGCAATTCCACCCCTATCTCCAGCAGACATCCCATCAACCTCGTCCATAATCAGCACAGTTTTTGGATGCTTTGATCTGCAACTTCAACAATAAACTTTAGCAGAAATTTCAAACAATCATATTCTATGAACTTATGTGAGATATTAATGAATGCAAGACCAACCGATCCATGTTGACACTCAAGGCCTCATTGCTGACAAGTTCCTTTATAGAATTCGCATTGCTTCCACCAATTCCTTTCTCAATTTTGGCATCAGCCTTCCCACGACTGTCACTAGCATTTACCTAAATGAAAGAAGGGAGATCATGAGGGCAAATGAAAAATCATACCATTGATTTATATGTCTTGGGGGTGAAACTCATGATCTAGATGCTAATAGAAATGTGTATCTTGGTAAAAAATTACCCCACCTCTATCGCCTGGAAACCGAGCATCTGACTAACCAACTTTGCAGAGGTAGTTTTTCCTATACCTGGAGTTCCACTTAATAGCACAGCTTTTTTGGCACCAGAATCATTTTGTTTTTTTCCCTTTTTCTTGTTTCCAGTATCAAGAAATTGCTCATTCCAATTTGTCAACCAGTCATGAAGTTGCTTAACCTGCACATCACAAGATAAAGAAATCCTTACAATTCTTTTTCCAGATTTAGATAAATGAAGATATAAATTTAGTTCCAAAAGCAATGGCAGAAAAATGAGAACTAACACACATACCAGTGACTGATTTCCAATAATATCATTCGGAACCTTTGGCCTATATTTTTCCGTCCATGTTAAATCACTCTTCGCAACTGTTTTAGTTTTATGCTTAGCTGGGGACACCCCTGAGGTCAAGCCTTTGCCAGATACATTTGTTGCCAACGAGTTGCCAATGCTATCTTCTAGAATAATCAATTTGCCAACAAATGTAAGAGAAAACCAAGGAATAATGCAACTACTTGGTTAAGTCACTATCATACGCATTTCTATGTCCAAAGACTAAAAAATTGATTGGGCCTCCCATTTCCTCCAACATGCTAAAAGATCAGGCTCTCCTTGCAAGATCAAGCAAGATTAATGAAGAAAATATAAGCAAATGACAGTTCACAATTATCTCATCTTTAAAAATCACCATAAAAAACATTTGAACAGTCCAATGGAGCAAAAGAAATGCCTTTTTGGAATCACATCCTCCTTAACAAACACACAGACACACATTCTCAAAAAAATACAAGAAATGTGAGCTTCGATACCAGCAATGTCTAGGACTAATGCAGAACCTACAGAGCCTGACTTTCTTCTCATTCAACAACATTAGGAATGAAACAATCAAATTTTGCCAAATAATAGAATTTACATCTAAATTTGCCCTAAGTGCAACCTATTCACTAGAGTGTGCTAATTAGAAAATCTCTAGGTTGGGGTTCAAGTGATAGCCCAGTAGTAATGCTGTCCTTTTTAATGCCCCATGTCTGTGGTTAGAACCCCACCTCCCCCCTCCCCCATTATCTACCTATCAAAATAGAAAAGAAAAAAAAAACTGGAAGGTTCTAACTATAGGGCATACATTCTATAGCTTTTGTCAAATGTCACAAAGATATTGAAATCAATTTGCATTGATTTTTCTGCCCTGCAACAGTTCTGGGTCTCAGTGCCACAAGTAAACCTCCAATTTGTCCTCACAGTTTTCAAAATAATGAGACTTAATCAAACAATAAATGGATAGACATCTGAAGATAGCACGTCATTAACACCCAGCAAGGCCTCAACAGATACAGAAGAGGCCCATAATTCAAGGGCCAAGATCAAAACCAGGAGCATACCCTTTGAATAAAACCACATATTTAGAAAAAGAAAAGATAAAAAAAAAAAGGAATCCAAACCCACAGAATAACCCAAAAACAAAAGCCATTGAGATATTCAACTAATATTACAATGATTAAAAAAAATGCACATATTTATTTGGTACATACTCTTTGTTTCTATTTTCTGTGGGCTTTTCTTTGGTAGAGGTGAAACCTTATCCACTGGCCTCTTAGATTCTTCTTGTACAGGTGCTTTTGCAGGTTTTGATGCACGGATCATATCAAACAATCCATCCTCAGTGAGAAAGGCAGTACTATATAAAGATACGAAAAGCTAGTGGTGTAAAAATATAACAAAGTAAGGAACTCAAAACAAATCACATGTATGGTTCTGAGATTACAAACCCTAGCTCTTTAGCTTTTGAGGATTTCCGACCCCCAATATCTTCATCACATAAAAGATAATTCTGCAAACAGAAGATGTTAATCCCATGCTGATGGTCATGTCAATCCAAGCATATACGAGAAAAAGTATGAGAAAACCGTTTTCTTGCTGATGGATCCAGTGACACGACCACCATGGCGTTTAATCAAATCTTCAGCTTCTTCACGCTCTAGGCTGTAAAATCAGTCAATAGACACTCTCAAGCCCATAAAATATACAAGGTATATAACCATAGAAATCCCACAATTAGGCCAGCATCACAGCTGAGACAATAATCACCAAAGACTTATGCCATTCACAATCAAAATTTATTTTTCATATCTTTGAGCAAAATGTGGTCTAGACCACATATGAAAACACATAAATGTAGGAATTTTAACATTTAATTCCATAAAAGATAGACATGATAACATCAATACAAAGATGAACAAAAGTACCTGTCAAGTGTTCCACTAATTACAAAAGTTAAACCAGCTAAACAATCAGGAGCACCCTCAGGGACTTCCTAAGACACAACAAGATTCAACATTAACATTGAGAATGGTACAGAATTTTAATTCATTAATCCATATATTTTCAATATTTTTCACCTTTTCTCCTTTATGTGGGGGATCTTTCCTTTCTCCAAAGCTCATAAATCCACCCCGTCCACCACCTCTGCCTCTTCCACCAGCTGGTGCTGCTGATGAACCTCTTCCACCACGTCCCCTTCCACCAGACTTAAGAGGAGTTTCAATACCTTTATCATCATCCTCATCACCTTCTTCAATGTCTACAGGTTTCTGTGCACCACCTCTGCCTCTTCCACCAGCTGGTGCTGCTGATGAACCTCTTCCACCACGTCCCCTTCCACCAGACTTAAGAGTAGTTTCAAAATCTTTATCATCATCCTCATCGCCTTCTTCAATGTCTACAGGTTTCTGTTCAATTCCCCTACCCAACCCACTTTTCAACTTCTTACTAGGAGTCACATCATTCGATTTCTTCCTGGAACTAGAAAAGACAAAGTCATCATCATCATCGTCATCATCATTGACGTCAACTATGTGAACTTTTTTAGCAGGTGGGGGTTTAACTGATTCATCATTATGCTTTTGAGCCTTCCGTTTTGTTGGAAGTTCCACTGTCTCCTTTTCATCTTTTGGCTTTTGTTTGTCAGTAGCAAAATACTTGCTAGTTTTCCTTCTGCCCGAACTTTCTGGGCTTGCATGAGCCTGCATTTGTCCCAAAGATAAAATAAATAAATAGATAAGCTATCAACTTACTTCAGTTACTTCATGACAGTTAAAACAAAGGGGGGAGAGCAAGAACTTAAAAAAAAACATAGTCATGCATTCTTCATGTTTTGTCAATAGCATTCATGTAATAGTAAGCTTCTTCTTTTTTTATTGGTAAGTTATGGACTCAGCCGAGGGGGTTTGAACCATGACCTCAATGGGGGGAGGAATTGCCATTTGAACCAAAGCTCATGGGTGCATTCATTTGTTAGTAAGTCAAGGTAGCAAACTAAACATATGCACTAGGGGATGACTAGTACCTTCAGTTTCTATCTACATAAAAGAAAACAATAACCCCACAACAATTCCTCTAAACAACAACCTCATAAAATTCCTCTTTTCTTTGAAGTCTTCTAGTGGAAATCTTGACAACCAAACAGAGAGTACTATAAAACTAATAAGAAGGAAAAAAACTCTCAAAAGGATCAGTTTGGAATTGAAATTCTGGAATTAAATTCAAAATTTCCAAATTAACCCCAGAGGTAATCAAATTTCAAGCTTATCATGCCTTATTTAACACTTGAACACATACACAAATCCACATAAACAAGAAAATTTCATTTTTGACCCGATACACATCAAAACTTGAATTCTATTATACCTTTCAAATTTTCCCCAAAACTCAGAAACAGAATTTCAATTCAGGCTTAATACATACACACATAACAAAAACAGGAATTCATTCTATCTTTTCCAATTTTTACTAGAACCAAAGCTGAAACTAAGCTTTACACAAAACTTATGTGGAGTGTGCATTTGGATGCTGCTTTTTGCCGAACTTTCATGTCGTTTTTTTTACTACTTCTACTAATACTAATGTAAGGATACCCAGCGATTATATTACTGTCTCTTGCAACGGTAATATTACTGTATGCGAGTCCCACATTCAGTATATTTTTATTTCTCTTTCCTATTTTATGCTTTTAGCATTTATCAAATGCAACAGGCATAAGTTGTTCCCAAACGGACACTGAACATGCTAGTTACAAATTCTTTTCCGACACTCTAGCCCATCAGACTTCGCATTCTCATTTACTTCCTTAATTGACATACCCTTTTTTTACTGCTTCTACTAATACTAACGTAGGATGCAAGATAACAAAAATGTAAGGATACCCACCAGTTTTTCGGGCTGTGATTTATTGGTTGGGGCAGGAATTGCAGGCTTGGATTCCTTGGCATTGCCCTTATCATGGGATTTCATAAACCACTTCCTTATATCTGACTGCTTATTCTCTGCCTATAAATTCCAACAAAAACACACCCATCAAGTCAAAAATTTGCAAACACTAATATTAGTTTTAATTCATAACAAAGCAATTAAACCCTAAAACCCTCTGTTGGTTTATACATTAATATTTGTTAAAAGCATTGTCCCAAGAACGCAATGAGTTTTCCCCAAAAAAGAGGCGAAAAAGAATCAAAATTGAAAACCCTTACTCACCATGTTTGAAGTTTACAAAGAATCCAGAATGCGAAGCCGCGATTTTGCGCTTAAGGTTTCGCGATTTGAAGCACAATCTGGAAATTAACACAAGCAAGATTCTGAGTTACAAAACCTTGTTTGCTATTTAAAAAAAGAAAAAAGAAGGTGTTAGAATTACCAGTGTGGCATAGTTATGATCAGGCATGCGAAGGTATCAATGGCATTGAGAAACTAAAAATTTCCTCTAGGTTTAGAAACAGACAATAAGAGAGAGAGAGAGAGAGAGAGAGAGAGAGGGCATACGATACGACTGTTAACAGTGACTGGGTTGCAATGCAAGTGTGCCTTGGAAGCTGGAAGCAATTAGCCGAGCATATGGGATTTTTTAATTATTATTACTTTATTAGGATAAAATGGAAATTGCGCTAAATTCATTTTATTTTTTATAATTTGTGGATATTTTCAATTATAAAAAGTTTTCTTATAAGTTTTTTGAGTTTTAAATTCATTCAATTTTGGCTTTTTTTTCTATCAAAACAAAATTAGTTTTTTTTTTTCTTTTCTAATTTCGTTAAAAAAATTGTCATTAAATATGCAATTAACTAATAAAAAATTTGACAAATGACCTGAATTGAGTAAGTTTGAAATTTAGATGATTCAATTGAAAGAATGTAAAATTAGAAAACTGAAATGTCAAACTTAGAGAATGCCACTTACATATTAACCTATTTTTAAAATTTTAAAGAAAATTGAATAAATAAAATTGGACAATTAACAGTAATATATAACAAAAGTTGATGGAAATACCTTAATTGAAGAAAATTAAAATTTAGAAAACTAAAATAAGTAAAGCAAAGTTGGAAGACTAAAATGAATTATAGTGAAACATAGAGGGTTTTAACCTTATTAATTTTATAAAGTTTTTCATGTTAAAATAATATTTTTTTAAAGGCAATTTTTTTTACAAAATTTGACAAAATACCGAAATTGAATAAATTTAAAATTTAGAGAGTCCAATTAAATGAAATTAAAGTTAAATAATTAAAATGAATTTTAACAAAAGGGTACAATTTGCATTTTAACTTTATTATTATTTATTTTATTGCGATGAGATCCTTAAGTTCAAGAGATTTAGGAGTGTGGATGGTGAAAAATAGGGGTGTACAGCTAATTGTTAAACCCGGCCCAACTGCTTGGTAGGTTGGGTTGGGTTACAACATTTTTTTTATAGCTGATCGAATTGAGTTTGGGTCATAAAATTTCAAACCTGCCAAACCCAATCCAACCAACTCATGTATTTAATATATATTTTTAAAATATATTATATAATTAATAAATTTTTTAAATAACCAACTCTTCATATCCTATATATAAAAATCAACTAGTTCACACAAACCCTATAACCTTTTTTCTTAATGTGTTGTCTCCCACTCCCCTCTCCCACTTCACTCCCTTTTGAACCCTAACCCTCTCTCCCACTGCTGAGCCACTGTCGTCCATTAGTTATCATCACCGCCTTGGTAGTAATCCTATCTTTCTAATGGTAGCTCTCTCTTTCGATGTTAGGTAAAGCTTCTCAATGTTCTCTCGCTCTCTCTCTCTCTCTCTCTACCGTGGCAGATCAGTATCTATTTTTTGCTTTGTTGATTTCTTAGTTTTCTTTTTACTAATTTTTAAATGATTTTGCGTTGTCTCAACCACAGGTCTCTTTCTTACTCTAGTGGTTCTCTCTTTCGATGTTAGGTGTAGGTACTTGAGTTTCTTTCTCTTGCTCTATTTCTCTTTTTCTGGCTTCTCTCTCTCCTCTCTCTCGCTCTATCTACTTATCTCTCTTGCCGTGGTGGATCAATGTTTAGCTTTTGCTTTGTTGATTTCTTAATTTTCTTTTGGCTGATTTTTAAATGTTTTTACTTTGTCTTAACTTACAAGTCTATTTCTTACTCTACAATATTTTCTCTTGCTGACTTGTTGTGTCCCTTTCTCTCTATCTTGCTTTACAGGTTTGTATTTGTCTTTATCTTTGTCCAACCCATGGGTTCAACCCGACCCATGTAAGTTAAGTTGGGTTGGGTTAGGTTGTGTTGGATTGGGTTGGGTTGGACTTATGTGATGGATTGAGTTGAGTTGAATTTTTTTTAACCTATTATAGTGGGTTGGGTCAAAAAATCCCCTTAACCCAACCCAACCCGACCCGACCCAACCCATGCACACTTAGAGCTGTTCAAGGACTCATCGGAACTAACCCACCCGCTGCAGTTGACCGAACCCGATCCGTTGCTGACTGAACTGACTGCTCCAAGCGGTCGACAACGAATTTCATTCTCCAAAATCCAAGATCAACGAGTTGTAGATTGAATCTCCTCCTCTTAAATTCGAGAAACCCGATCCGATTGACCCATCATTTTTTCGGTGAGAAGGTGTAGATCTTGTGAGTTTTGAGATTTTTTTGGGAAGATTTAAGCTAGATCTTGTGAGATTTCGCTAGATCTAGCCAAGATCTTGCCGAAAATGGCCAAGATCTCACTGGATCTTGCTGAATTTCTACTCTATTCAAAATTTTCTAGCCAGATTTCTGCCATTTTTCATCTTTTCTTGGCTATATTCTTGCCGTTTTCTAAATAATCAACCCCGACTGATCCACCCAACATCTGTGGAAGCTCCAACCTGCCTAATCCGATTAACCACTTCGGTCGATGGTGAGTTGAAATTTTCACCACCCAATCTAGTAAGGTCGGTTCCGGGTTAGGCACAAACCCGACCCGTGGACAGGCCTATGCACACCCCTAGTGGAAAATAGAAACACTGCCATATCAGCATGAGTCAATTGGAGAATGGGTTCCACTCCCACTCCCACTCCCACTTGTTTGGTTAAGCAGAGTTATCTATTTGCACCAGAATATAATAACTTTATATATCACTTTGTTTGCTTAGACATTGGGAGAGTTGGACTTAGGGGATATGATAGAGACAGTCAAGGCCTAAGCGAAATTGAAATTAGAGCTGTTTATTACATAGTAAACTTTGTAGGGTTGTGTATACTGTATATAAACAAGTATATGGGATTGTTTGGTTAACAATGTTAAAAAACATGGTTTATGTTTTAAAAACAAAATGGAATGTGTTCTTCTAAGTTTCTCTCTCATTCGCTCCACGAAGAAAGTAGGCTTGGGAAAGCAAAAGAGATACCGAAAGAAAGGGATGCAGCCTCCCCCTTAATTAAAAAAAAATTGTAACTTTAAAGATGGTTACTCAATTTGTCAGAAAACATCTTTTTGGGTTTGACAAATAGGCAAAAGCTTTTTGCTTATTCTCTCTTTTTTTTTTCATCCAAATAATTTAACTATTAGTTTTTTTTTTTTTTAAAATAAACGTTTTTAATTTGTTGTCACATGTTTAATGTATAAGTTAGATAAAGCTATATCTTTTGATAAACTCTATGCAAATTAGTTATAAAAAACAAGCATTCAAATGGACTCATGTTTTTTCTCCTCATTTCATGTTCTCCAAGTCTCTTCATTTAATGGTCTCCAACTTACGTGTGACTCGTGTTTTCTCTCTTTATTTAATGTTTTCCAAATTAGAGTGTACACACATGATATCTACTCTTTCTCTCAACAATGGGTTAGTTAGAAGATTGACCTTTGTAACTACCATTGCTATGTACCAAAAGAAAAATAAGTGGTCCAGAAGGTCGACCACAAGTCTCAACTACGCTGATATTAATAGGAGGTTAAACACAAAAGGATAAGTAGTTCGTGTGAATAAATACATACCAATATTAACCGATACTAAGATATTTCATTCTTCTAATCAAGTCAGTCAACAAAATTGTATACTACTTTGGTAGTAACACATCATGTAAAAGATAAGTCATTTCGTCGGATGCCATTGCTAAAGCATTCTTTGTAACCTATGACGTTTAAAGTTGGAGCCTCACATTCTTTCCTTGTTATTTGCATTTGCATTTCAAGAAGTTTTGATTGCCAAATGAGAAAGGCAACAAAACAACTCTAAAACTCACAGAACATGCCTATTTTAGGATTTTATGCATATCTCAAAATTATTATTAAAATATTTTAATTTCAACTGTAGCAAGAAGGCAAAATGAACGTGGGTTCTAGTTAGCTTAATTAGTAAAATTTCTGATGATTGAATAAGAGATCTGGGTTTTAGTCCTCGCTTACACAAAAAATCGACGGTCAAAAGTTACATCACCCATGGAACACCAAGCACCTAAAGAAATATTACCAGTAGACGATATAGCATACGAGCCACCACTCCTCACTTTCAGTCTATCTTTTATCTTTATTTACAGTATCTTCTGCCCAATGGGCAATTTTAATGTAGTTTTTAGACAATATGTGGTCTATGCATTTGTTTTACCATAATAAGAGGAGTTATTAAGCAATATTGTGTGCAAATGTATACTTTCCAACAAATGTGCGGGTACATCTGTCTCTAAATGTTCATGGATATATAACAAATAAACCTGCTTGCTTCTTTTACTATAGAACTAACTTAATTGATTAGTTCTTCACTGCAGTATACTTTATGCTTTTACGATATATCTTCATCCTTTCATGCCAAAAGAAACATAGAATGAAAAGTGAAAGGAATTCTAAACTCAGATATGGTTTCAAAGGTGTGGTTGGAATCGAGAATACAAACTTCGCGAGTTTGAGAACGAAACGAAGTAGGGTTGGGCTTGTGTATGAAATAAGCATCATGATGATTGTGATCATTTTTATTAGGCCCACTTGCTTTCTTTGAGGCCCATTTGCTATTTTCTAGCCCTATAATCCATTATTTCTATCATTCGAGCTCAATGGTTTTCTTTTCAATTTACTAACTTTGCCCCCCCCCCCCCCCCCATATTGTTGAGGGATTGGAGAAAAGAGAGTGATTGCATTTGATGCTAATGATGAAGATGATGATGATCTGGGTCTTGAGGCAATGGTGGAATAGAGCAAGTTTAGTCTTACAGAGTGAGTCATTCCTACTTTTTTTTTCACATTTTTACGAAATGCTTATCTGTGGTTTTAAAAATAGTGTTTTCAAAATGCACGTTATAAAAATGCTATTTTTTAAAAACCCACTCAGTAAAATAGTACATACATTGTTTTAGACTGTACTTTACACATGATTAGCAAATAGCTTTTTGACAATTTCTTGGCAACCAAGAGGAGTCTAAGAAAAGTTATTTATGATTGACAATTGGTATCATAAGGTTAACTTTAATCATGTTAAGAGCCAACCAATATTGTCAATAAAAAAAAAAAAAAGAATTTTGCACGAAGAAAACAGTATAGCATAATTTCCAAATCAATTTGAATACATAAAAGACAAAGCATCTAATGACTTTAAGAACATGATAATGACCAACAGTCTCATTAGTAAACCTAGTCTCACTCTTTGCTGATGACGGGCCATTTTGACAATATACAGTTGCAGGCAATCCACCCTAGAAGATGCAGGCTAGTGTTACCCTCTTAAAAAATTGGCCACCCCACTAAAAAAGACAGCAAAATTCGAAGGATTAATTACAAGACTCAGATAATAGAACTAATTTTTTGGTTACAATAGCTAGACTTCAGTGTTACTTCTAGCAATTAGGAACATATCAATCAAAAAAGAGAAGGCAGACATGGCCTATAACGACTACTACAAGAGGGTCCCGATCATCTTGGAAATGAATGTAGATTTTGAGTCTCTAATACACACTTTCATTCTCGAAGTGTTCAAAGAAAGGATATGGCTAAAGCTGCTGAACCCAACTGGGAATGTCCATGCGTCGGATGCTATAATGGAGGGGGCAAGGTGTGAAGAGTTGGAGAAAATCACCATTGATGATGATGAAGAAAGGTACTTTTGGTCATTCTCTTGCATTGATTGGGCCATGGACTAACCAGGGTTTGATTCCCTAGATGCGTTTGTCAAATATTTTGGGTTAGTGTTTTGCATTGATTATGTTTTGTCAAATATTTTTGCTCAATGTCTTGCATTGATTGGGCCATGGACTGACTAGGGTTTAATTTTATGGATGCGTTTGTCAAATATTTTGGGTTAGTGTCTTACATTGATTATGTTTTATCAAATATTTCTGGTCATTGTCTTGCATTAATTGGGCCATGAACTGACCAGGGTTTGATTCTATGGATGCGCTTATCAAATATTTTGGGTCAGTGTCTTACATCTGACAGAATAACTTGGCGTTTCAGATGAACACCATGTTTTTGGAAGTTCTTAAAGAAGTCTGTCTAGGCCTTCTCATCACAAAACTGAATATGAAAAGGTACAGAAGGATCAGAAGAAGAAGATGACCCAAAACTGTGACGAGGGTTCCCACAAGAAGAAGTGGTACAATTATCATAAACTATAGCAGTAGCACAGTAAGTAAGAGTAATAAGGGTAGTGAGTCCTACGGTGCCTCACCTAGTGCTATACAATCCCTAGAAGCCTCTTCTACATCACCTTAGCCTGAAGATCAAGTAGAAAAAGAGCCTTCATCTAAAATCAAACTGAATCATCCTTCAACTTTAATTGTGGGAAACATGAATGAGCTAACTTTAAGAAAGTGAATAGCTGATAAATATGTGGCTAACTTTGTTTTTTATTCATGTTATTTGTCTCAGGTAGAACCTGCTAAGGTTGAAGATATATATATATATATATATATATATATCATTACCATCTGTACAACTTTCTAAATGGTTAATTTTTTTTTTTAATTTAATAGTTCTTAGCTTAGCAGCATAAAAGAAGAACCTTCAAAACAAGCCTTCAGACATCTAATAGCATCAATTTGAATATTTAACAAGAACATTCTATTTCTTGTATTAACTATCTAATTGCTTGTATTTATTTCATTGCAAAATAATTACATGTTTATTTAAGGGATAAGGATAATTCATCCATGAAATTAAAAAAACAAGGGGAAAAAATGGAGAAAAACTGCATTGGAAGTTGATTACCACTTGTTGTTTAGTTGTTCCATGCATATTGAATTAGTTAATAGTTAATGTAAGGGCACGGATTAAGCTTGATATTGGATTGAGTCTCTGAGCCCTAAACAATGAATTTATAGAGAGCAGGATTTTAATCCATGGATTTGGGCGGTAAATAACATCCAGGTTTGGCTTGATCACAGAACCTATATATATATTTATCAGTCATGGACGAAATATTCCTTTGTATATTATTGCCGAGGACAAATGCTTGAGTTTCTTTACAAGTTCTCACTCTTTCTCTCTCTTTCCCAATTTCTCTGATTTTTTCCTCCTCTTCTACGTCTTCTTCCTCCACCTTTTATAAGCCTCTCTCCTTTTTCCTTTCTTCCACGTGTAACCCTGACCTTCTTCACTTTTGGATACTTGTCCCATCATCCCTTTTTATCAGGTCTCTGGTGGTGAATAATCACTTCTTCATTAATGCGGCCAGAGTAGCAGGTGATTACACTGATGTTCTCCTAAATCTTTATCTTTATCTCATTAATTCCAGCACCACAGGCTTCCGTTAGGGGAGCTGTGGAATTCACGCCATGGGACAATGCTGTCCTCGGACGTCGTATTCCTTGGTATTTTGATCATGCATGACACCCCTTCTTATCACGTGTCTTTGTAGATTGGACGGATTACGTTCTCGGACCATTTCCAGATGTGAGGTTGGGCTTCTTTCATTGTGAGAGTTTCTGGGCCGGCCCACTGCGTGTAATTCGGGCCCAATGGTACTACAGTTAATATAACTTAAAATTGATTACACTGTAAAATTTGGAATTTGGGGTCTAAATTAATTCCTAAATTGCTAGGTATAGTTCTCACATAGAAATGATTACATATATATTCAGTTGAGAGAGTCTAACCACTGATGTGATTGATTGTTAATAGTAAGTCTAAATAAGATTTAAGAGCATCTCCAATAGATGCTCTATCTTTACTTTTTGGAGAAAAAAGCTCACTATTCACGCTTCCATGTCTAAACCTAAAACTTTTCCAAATTCTTTTTGAAGTTGCTACAGTAGTTCTCTTTAAATCTAGAGAACACTCTAGCAACTCCAAACCATTATTTTATCTTAAAAAAATACCCGGCTGAATAAAAAAAAAAAAATTCTTTCTCTTTCCTCCTCTCTTCTTTGTTCATCTATCTCTCTCTCAAACGGTAATACAATCAAAACACAAATACAATCTAAAATCAGAATAGAAACAACAGATCAAGAACAGGGAAAAACAAAAATTTAATTAGAATAACAAACCTAAAATAATAATAAAAAAACAACAGATTAAGAGCATGAAAGCCTATCTAAGCTCCATTGTAACAACAAAGTGAATTAGAACAAGAAAAGAAGGAAGAAAAAAGAAGAAGAAAGATAGATGAAGGCCATGTTGGCTGTGTGTGTGAAGTGAGTTGAAGAGGAAAGAAAATAGAAGTAGAAATAGAAGTCAAAAGATTATGCGAGAGAGTGTTCTAGAATCAAGTAGAAATAGAAAAAGTGAAAAAAGAGAAAGCTAGAGGATGAAAGAGAGAGTCTGGAATGAACTAGAAAAAGAAAAAGAAGAGTAGATGGAGCAAAGGAGTGGGATACATGTGTGGTGGAGAAAAAACCAAGAGAAAAAGAAGAGAAAAAAAGAAGAAGAAAAAAGAAGAAGAAGAAATGTATGGATCACATATGGTGTGAAGGGAAAAATAATATAAAAAATAAGAAATGACAATAGAGAAATGCTACTATAATATTTTCACAATAAATTTTAAGTAATAGATTGTTATTAGCTAATATTGGTGAGTAAAAAAATAATTTTAGCGGCGGGTTCAAATTAAAACTAGTAACAACTTTCCACATAAGATTTTGATGTGATTCTTGTGAAAGTATTGTGAAAAATGTTGTAGATATAACATTTTTCATTGAAAAATATAATTGTTGGGAATGAATATAGGAAGAATAAATTATGATAAAAAAAAGAATGAAGAATGAATGAAAAAATAATATTTAAATGAGATGAAGAAAATAATAGAGAATATATTGAAAAATGTATTTGAAAAAGTAGGTAAATAAAAATTAAGGGCAGTTTAACAGCTAATTTTAAACACAAAACAATACATTTTAAATACACTTACACACATTTCAACACACTTTTTTACCCATAAGTATATCAAAAATACTCAAATAACATTACTCAAACTTACTCACTAAATGACCCTAAATATTACTATTCATTTTTTAAATAGTACAAAAATTTAAAGGAGGGTTTATCAATTTAACTTTGGTAAAAAAAGTCAATTTACTCCTGATTTTTTTTTTTATGGTACAAATTTGACAGGTAAGGAATGGATTGATAGCTGTCATTAATCCCCTTGGCACTAGGACTCAAGTCACTCAACTCCTCACCATGTGCCCGTGTGGGTTCGGTTAAAACTAAAAAAAAAAAAAAAAAGTATATTATCATGTGTACACGTTAGTAAAATGTTTATTGTATTTATTTATTGGTAGGACATAATTAGATTATCTCGGCAAAGGAAAAGTAATCATAGGATTCTCGTGACTCACTGTGGGTGGAACTCAGTGCTGGAATCGGTTGTTGCAGGCGTGCCAATGGTGGCGTGGCCACTGTACACGGAGCAAAGGTTTAACAAGACTATGTTGGTTTTCGCCAGCAGCATCACAAATTTACAACTCATTCCGTAGAAGATCTTAGTTTAATGATAATGAATTATCATTAAGAGCAGATGCCGTGGGTTAGAATTCTCTTCAAAAAAAAAAAAAAAAAAAGTCAAAATGAACAAATAAGTCATTCCATGAAAACAAAATACTTGATACATATTGAAACAAGGTCATTAAAGTGTAAGAATATATCAATATATATCCAAAAGAGAGGTGCTACGTCTACAACATTTTTACAATATTTTCACAACAAATCAAAGGTGGTTAGTTGTTATTGGTTTAAATTTGAATTTATTACTGAAATTACTTTTCTACCCCACCATTAACAACCCGTAACAATTTGCCACATAGAATTTGTTGTAAAAATATTGTGAAAATATTATAGACATAGCATTTTCCTATCCAAAATGATCTTAAAATCAGCGGCCCTCAACATTTCGGATTCTAAAGGTGGCAAATTAAGGGGGAAAACATTTTTTAGTGGGGGGAGTGTGCCATAGGAGCTACCTCCAGCATGAGCAATGAAAAGCCCTTTATCAGGATTACAGGTTTTCTTTTTTTGGCTTCTAGTCAAGTTGTAAACTGCAATGGAAGGCATCAACATTCCCCATCCACAGTCTCCCATCCTTCTCTTCCACTTCACTTGTTGCCTTGAAAAGCTTCCCCTGATTGTCCTCCAATATTTGTAAAAGCTTGCCCTTTGGGCTGTACTTGACAACTACTCCATGAGGGCATGAGGCCAGCCCCTGATGTAAAGCAGGCACTGAATTTTTGCAGGAATTGGGAGCTTGATTATAATTGTCCAAATTTTTGGGTACAATGAGAATAGATAAGTACACTAGATCATTGACAGTGGAAAGCCACCCAAAACTTGCCCTGTCCTGACATTGTTGGGGAAATCCGGGGAGGACTGCTAATACCTCTGAAGTCCCTGCTTTCTCGCCTTTCAACCAATGCTTGTGTAACCTACATAATCTAGATGATATCAGACTTCATCAATGACAAAGAGATGACTGCAAAAGTTGTTTCTGATAACAATGGCTTTAATGACCCAAAAATGTTCCCGGGAAGTCTACTTGGGGTATAGACATATGGACTTTATAGTATTTCACTTACAATTGTATCGATTGATTATATTCGCATACAGAGTTACTTTGACTTTGTTCAGCTGCACAAATTTGATATAAAGGTATTCTTGTCCAATTTACACCATTGAACAAAACATTTGGACAAACATACAGATGACTTATATGTTTCTCATAGATCTCCTGTCAAAAGGAAAAATGTCAAGGTAAAGGTTTTTCTGAGACTTAAAGAGTCAAAACTTCTTATAGAACTCTGCCAAAAGCAAGCAACATTTGCTCTCTAGGAGTTACAGATAGTGATGTCCACTGATCAGTATCTCTCTCTCTCTCTCTTGAAAAGTATACCAAAGTAGTCTCATGATGACCCAAAACTAGCAAACTAAATATTAGCATGTCCTAGAAGCCCAATTCTACCAATAATTGTATACAAAATTATATTTGTAACTACTGATTAGCAAAGTGAAAGTCAAACAATGAGATTAATAACAATTGAGCAAAGTGAGGGTCCATGTCACGAGACTCTAGACATGGACATTGACTATATATAGGTGGGGTACATTCACAGGGAGGGTCACCTCCCGATGGATCCTTCAGAAAAGACAAAGAAGGAACCATCTTTGCTTAAGGACACCATTTGGAAATTGGATATTCCTAAGAAGGACAGTAGTTT
Source organism: Castanopsis chinensis (assembly GCA_032878915.1). NCBI lineage: Eukaryota > Viridiplantae > Streptophyta > Magnoliopsida > Fagales > Fagaceae > Castanopsis > Castanopsis chinensis. The sequence goes on along the minus strand of JAVQMG010000125.1, from coordinate 14,936,517 downwards.
CCTTACTAGTTGGATTGTATTTCAGTACCCTCCCAGTATCCTCTGCAGAAAAAAACCAGCTGCACGAAGTTCCTGCATGAAGTAACTGTTAAAACTGATGCATAGTGGTTCTCACTCTGTCAAAACAAAAAAGCCCAATGAAATTTATGAAACCAGAAAAAACACTAAACCAATGACTAGCTGGGTTGCAACCATCTTTCGCATTGCACAACTTTCAGACTTCAGAAATTAACTGACAGACAATTCAAAAGCATCTGGGAGAATAAGAAAACAAGTAAAGACAAGAGATTCAGTACATACTGGAGAAAGAATTCAAGAACAAATTCTAGTGTCAGGAAAAATGGAGATGTCTCAAATTCAAGATACCAAAATTTTTTGGAAGCTAAAATGACTTAAGATCAAGAAAATTAAATTTTCTCAAAATCTGAAGAGTTACCGGAACCAAAACAAACAACAACAAAGTCTTTCTCCCAGAACTGTGAGGCCAGCTATGGATGCTTTTGTTTTCTTCTTCGCTATTCCATTTGCCACAGCCTTAACAAAATAAAGAGAAGCAACACACGGCCATTTGCCACAACCTTTAACCAAATAAAGAGAAGCAACACACCCAATGTGTTAACTTCTTGGATTGGGCCACAATTACGAAACAGCACCGGTCTATTGCAAGCCTAAAATGTCTGGAGTGTCAATGGTGTCGAGATGGCTGAGGAAGAAGAGAGTTGGTGCTAGCAGGGATGGTTTAAGGATCATGCATCATTAAATGGACCACAAATCCCAGCCCTGTCATGTACTCAAAAAGAAATAATCCATGTGTTTACATCAATGATACCAAAGCCTTGCTCGGAAAAAGGAAATATTAGCAAGGAACACCCTCCTACAACTCTCACATCAACCTACAGAAACAGTATAAAGGAGGAAAGTCTATTTTTCTTCTCTCCAAATTACTTAGCCAAAAAAGGGAGAAAAACCAAGTTACAATGATTATGAACATTGCCAAAATTACCAAAACCTCTGCTTTCATCATTTCTCATCTCCTTCTCTTGGCACCAGCCCCTGAAGCCCATGCACCTATCTTCTCCGAAGGTCCAGAACCACCTTTTCCTCTGCCAACTGCTGTTTTCTTTGACTTTCCTGTGCCCTTCATATCAAACTCCACTTGCATTCCTATAATATATGAGGCACAGTAAAAAACCCATCAATTATTCTGATCAATCAGGAATACAAATCATCCAAATGACTCAAAATGAGATAGAGTATTTAGGTGAACACTCCAGACATCACAATCACATATGAAGTACTATCACCAACCTTTTGAATTTAAACTCTGAAGTTCCATTTGTAGCTTCTCAACATTGGCAGAGCCTTCTAATAATCATGAGAAGAGGAAAACAAAATTACTTAATCAACTCACCTTGCTTAAAAAAGCAATCAACATATTGGGAACCCAGAAGGATTCAATCTACATAAATAAATAGAAGAAACAAATGATCTCTGGCATGTTTGCTTACATGTTGAGAAAACAGCTTCCTAAAATACTTTACTGAATTCAACAAGAATTTTGTTAAAATTACATTAACTCTTTTCATATCCCTCAAAAAGAAATCATTAAATGAAACTGAGAGCATCAATTAGATGATCCCAGAAGACAGGCCAGCTTCTGGAAAATTTGTGTCTTACTGCATAAATACAGATGAAACAAACAATCTATGGCATTTTTGCATTCTCAATCACATCCAATTCCTCTTTTTTGAGACTCCCAAAAAACAAACAAACTGTTTTTGAAGCTCATGACCAAAGAGGCCCTCAAGTTAGCTAAGGCACTATTCATTGGCAAGAACATGCAACTTGCTGAAGGGATAAAATACTCTTGTTTGCTTTGAAATGGGCTACTGAATATCTGTTCCCTTGCCTAAAACTGTTTTTTCAATCTAGAAAACCATCCTAATGAGATTGTTCTTTCAATAAGATTGGAGTAAGTATTCATCTCAGTTTTTTTTTTTTTTTTAATCCAATTAATTATGATAAACTTGTACAATTTAAGGGTGAAGGTTCTCAATATCATTCCAGTAATCTATAGTTCTATCAATGAGTTTCATCTTGGAAAACCTAACTTTGTTGTTATCTGATTAACCTACTTGTTCAAAGAATTGGTCCATCTCGTGTGTAACCAACTGTTGAAAATTCATGAGTCTTGATGATCAACAAAAATAAGTGCTTCCACTATCTCCAATGTGCAATGGGCTAAAAGTTTTGTCAACCTGGACTGAGTAAATACGGCCCATTGAAGAAAGTACTGCCACAACCTTAACCAAATAAAGAGAAGCAACACAAGGCCATTTGCCGCGACCTTAAACAAATGAAGAGAAGCAACACACGCCATGCCACGACCCTAAAACACACAATGTGTTAACTTCGTGGATTGGACCACATGTTATAAAATAGCACCAATCTATTGCAAACCTAAATGTTGGGAGTGTTGATTGTGGCAAGATGGCTGAGGAAGAAGAGAGTTGGTGCTAGCAGGAATGGTTTATGACAAGGGAATTTTATTTGTTTTCTTTTTTTGGGTCTGGTTATGGTTGTGATCCACAGGATACTTGAAAACTGCGATGGAATTTTGCTCTGATTCCAAAACTGACATATGACAAAACCAAAATGGATGCAAAAATGCAAATGAAGAATAGAAAAATAAAAAGATCTAAGGTTGTTTGGAATCAATGCCAACAGGGATACAAAACCTAGGAGTAAGAATCCCAAATCATTGGGAAAATTCAAAATGCACATAAGATAGACATAAATATACAAAATTGAATGATTGCTAAGAAAAAAAAAATGTATAACACAGTATATTTAAGGCTTTTGGGATCCATGGGGTGTAGTCTAGGAGGGTAGTTGATCTCTCATTCGGGTGGAGGAATTGGTTTGGGAAGCACTCATCGGGTATTTGGAACCTTGTTCCATTATGTCTAATGTGGACACTGGACATTGTGGAGAAAACAAAACAGTCTAACATTTGAAGATACCGAGAGATCAATTCCTCAATTGGAATCATCGTAGATTCAAACTCTGTTTTACTAGTCTTGTGCATGGGGTCTTTCACATGGCAATTCCATTTTAGATTTCACAGGTTTACTAAAGTTTTGAGCATAATTTTTTGTAATTCTTTTAGGTCACTTTGAGTTCATCATCGTGACAACAAAAGTAATCTACTGTCTTAATAAAATAAAAAAATAAAAATTGAAGTTCGAACCTTAATAACAAAAAAGTTATCACTTTGAAGTTTGAACTATGAGAAAACCTTAAACTATAACAACTGACCAGAATTCTTCTGAACTCAGACAGAGACCTTTAGAACCAGCAAATCAGTAATATCAATTATGCAAAGATCATAGCCTTGAAACCTAAAACCTCCCCTAATAGCTACTGATAATGGAGATTCCCCCCAACCCCAAAAATTCCCTTTTTCCTTGGCCCTTGAGTTTAAGGAGGTTGAGAAGAATTAAGTCAAATTTGGTTTTCCTATTCTTACTAAAGAATTTAAGTTATGGATGTAAAGATAACATTTTAATATTAAGAACTTTTGTACTGGGTGATCTTTATTGTCTTGATTAAAAACTTGCATTAGGTATTGAAGCTTACCCAACTCATCCATATCTAAAGAATTGTCTTCTTCACCTTCTGCCAATGTGCTAGCACCACCATCAGCAAATCCATCGTCAGATGGCTCTAGAATTGCTGCAATCCGCTTCTTAGGAGCTTTTTTCACACCAGGAAGCTTGACTAAATCTGCAGCTCGTACCATTCTTGTTTTTCTTCCTTCTTTGTAAGCTTTGGTGAGAGTAGCCTTCACAGCATGCTGTTTTCCATCCAGCGGATTTGGATGCCCCTGATGCATAAAGACAACCATAAAATAACATGAAAGTTTAATAGCAGTTCTGACAACCAAGGTGCAATCAAGGTATGTAGGGGTACCTGAAATTTTGATAGCTCCACAATTGTATCGAAATCCTCCCAACTAATTGAGTACATATTCATAAACTCAACAAATTTTTGAGCAGCTCCATCCTGGACATCATCTCAGATTGAATATATGCAAATTCAACAAAAATTCCATTTTAACTTCTCCAGGATTTTCTAGTGTAAATATAATAAACATATTGCAGTTCCAACCTTAGGCAGCTCCTGCAGTGGCTCAGTCAATCGTTTCAGAATAGGTGTAAGGAGAGTAAGGTATTCTACTCGCAGGGTTTCCCTATATCATCAGAACCAAGTGAAAATTACACGGTACATAAGAAAGGCGATTAGATGCATTGCAAGGGAGAAAAATAGACAGACTGGCATATTCAACCAGAATTATCAATAATACAGCATCAAGTTGAAAACAAGAGATAAAGAGAAATACCGAACATTGAGGAAAACACAAAAAATCAACTCTGACTTTTAAATACTTAACATTCATTCTTAAGGAAATCGTAAAAATTACTTCAAGTGAAACTAAGTAGATATCCGGTACTAACACTAGAAAGGAGTATTCTGAATCCTACGAATTCTAAAAGGAAAACTTGAAGTCAATATAATTAATAAGTGAAGCACAGACCCGATGAGTTTTGAACCACAACCTCTCCCTCCATCCCATCATTATGAGGAGGTGCCATTTGGGTTACAATTCATTAGCAAAAGGAAAACCTTGAGATTTGACTCTAACAAACAGGTAACAGGAGAAAAAACTTGCATATTAAACTAGACAATTAGTGACCTTAGTTTCAAGCTTCCATATTGACATGTTTCTTTTTTATTTCTTCTTTCTTAGTATGAATGATTTCACAATTATGACAAATATATTTTTTTTTAAAAGCACTTTAATGAATTTTAGTATTTTACAAGTTAAATTTGCTAGACAAATAACTGCTGCAGCTGGAGCAAATAGTAAAAATATTTTCTATTATCAGCATTGACACTGAATGTTACACTAACAGTAACTTCATGTAAAAGGAGGAAGAAGGAAACGAAAGCAGGAAAATAACAACCATGGCAACCTCAAACAAAAATAAATTCCAAATTTTTTTTACCTTGGTCTATCTCCTCAGTAACTGAGTTGTGAATGAAAGGAAACATAAATGTATCAAATTGCAAAAGGGGATATTTGCCCTCTAGCATGATTATAGAAACTATTTTGTTAGTAAGCAAGGTTTTGAAACTATTATGGAAAGTAACATCTCGAGCCTTTGAGGGTCTAGTTCAGTAAAGAAACTCGAGCCTCAGAGGCTTTCTGATTGCTGACATGGAGATTTTTGCCACGTGAAACTTGAGTCTTAGAAGAAGATTTGAAGAATCTGAAGAAGAAGAACCCACGGTCTAAAGAATTTGAAGAAGAAAGAAGAATCCACGGGAAGAGATGAACCCACTGGAAGAAAATAACCCATGGTGGATGAAGAAGAACAGAGGAAGTAGAACCCACGAAGGAAGAAGATGAACAGAAGACTGACTAGGTGAACGCAGGAACTTGAGTTTTAAATACTCGAGTTCCATGTGGATTTTTTCCCGTATCAGATTACCATCACATGCAACTCGGGTCTTAGAGACTAAGACTCGTGTTTCATCTTTGAACTCGAGTTTTAGAGTCTCAAGATGCTAGTTTGCCAAATAGTTTTGCAAACATGACAACGAACTAAAATGTTTAAAAAATAAAGCTAAATGCAAAAAAAAAAAAAAAATCGTTTGCAAAACATTTGACCAAACTAGATGAGTAATGAGTGCATGTGTACAACTTATCAAAAAAACAAAAAGAGTGCATGTGTACAGCTTCATAAAGCCATGTGCTGTAAACAATGCTGGGGCAGAAGTTAATGTCTAAGTCCGTTTCCCATTCGTTAAAAAAAATTCAAATCATTAAGAAAGCCTTATGAATAATATTCAGGTACGTGTAGGTGCTTTCTACAATTTTTTTTAAAATTTTTTCTGATAAGTACATGTAGGTGCTTTTTAAAATAAAATACTAGAAAACAATTGCACATAGACAAGGACATGAGGTTAAAAAAAGCAAAAATTGGATGCAATAGAAATTCACCTCCCCAAACTACATTCACGAGAAGCAAGAAGACGAACATGAAAATCCTCCAAAAGCTTCAAATTTTTTCCCATTGTTGAGTTCTTTCCCAGCCATCCTCCAAATCTAATAAAAATATTCTTTCTCTGCAAACATGATTCCAGCTGAAATCAAGATTCAGGCTAAAACCAAATAGCCAAGAGCCTTGCAACTAAATTGACACTTCCTAGTTTTTTCAACAGAGACGTCTAGGATTCAAATCCCCCATCCCTCAATAATCAAATTATAAAAAAAAGAAGTACGTGCTAGCTTCAGAAAGTATGTATGGGGAGAAAACAAAAAAGAAAATGCTGAATACTATGTGAATATCAGATGAAAGCATCAGGACTTCATCATCCTAATCTATTATAGTCTAGTCGTCCCTCGCATATTGCATTGAATGCCCAAATGACAAAATACAGAAACTCTCATACAACTCTCATATAATAGACAATTCCTTACCCGTTTACATGTTTCCATCTGTTCATGCAACAGTGCAGCACTGATTATAACAAAAATTAAAAAAAAAAAAGAAAAATTAAACACCAATTAAGTTGTAAAACGTAGACCAAGTACTAAATCTTGTAATTGCAAGAGCTGAACACATACGGAATTATACATGATGCAAGGGAATTAATTTGAGAGAGCTGCCACTGTCTATATCGTCGAATCTGTACATTAATAATATCCCCATCACCAATAGATTCAGCAGCACGAGCAATCAAGCTCATACATTTGATTCCATTGTCATCCTTACCAACCGAACTTGGCCTGCAATTAATATAATTTTCCTGCCATATCATAATAAATCTTTCTTAGAAAAAGTAATTCAGAAGTAGTTGAAGTTTTAGGTCAAGTCGTCAAAACAAATGAACAAGGGCAATTTTTCCTAAATCCAAAAAAAAAAGGATGAAAAGGTACACGATTTTGGCAAACAATAAAAAAAGATGGTGCATAAACATTTCTTTAATTCCTAAGCATATGGAAAATATCATTGTTTCCTCTCTCATTTCTCTTGGTGTTGGAGGTGTTGACTAAGATGTTGAAGAGAATGGAGGAGGGACGTTTTATTCGTGGATTCCAAGTGGGCCTCAATGCGCCCGTGGGTTTGAGTGTCCCACACCTTCTTTTTGCTAATGATACTATTTTATTTTGTGATGCATCCAGGAAGCAATTATTGTATATAAGAATGGTTTGGATTTTCTTTGAAGCTGTCACCAGCTTGAAAGTTAATATTGGCAAGAGTGAGATTGTCCCAATAGGTGAGGTGGGACATAATAGGAAGCATTGATTTGTGATATGTTGCATTCTAAATAACCTATTGGGACAATCTCATTCTAATTTCTTCAAAAAGGTGCTGCAACAACATAATAGGTTATTTATAATAGCACAAATCAATGCTTCCTTAGAAACATAGGACACAACAACATAATAGGTTATTTACAGTTCCATAGTGCTTTTCAAGATTGTGAGTTGGAGGATGTTCTTTCATTCTTTGAGCTTCTTTATTCTAAGTTGTTGAGGAGGAGGGAGATGATAGGTTGATTAAGCATTTGACTAGAAGTGGTGCTTTCGATGTATGCTCTTATTATAACTCTATTTGTGGTTTCTTTACCGTTTCTTTCTCATGAAAGAGTATTTGGCATGTAAAGGTCCCAAAAAGGGTTTCGTTCTTTTTATGGGCAACTTCTTGGGGTCGAATTCTACCATCGATAAACTTGTTAGGAGCGGCCTCTTTCTAGTTAATTGGTGTTATTGTTTGTGGGGAAAAGGTGGATCATGTTTTATGGTGCAAAGTCTTTTGGATGTTTAGGATTCGATGGGTGATGCAAGAAAAGGTCACTGTTCTTTTGCTTGGATAGTGGAATTGGTTGGGGAAATAGTCTTGAGATGTTTGGAATTTGGTACAAGCATGTTTGATGTGGTTAGGATGGCGGGAATGTAACAGTTGCACCTTCGAGGATGTTGAGAGTCCTATAGATCATTTGATTGGTCTTGGGTTTGTGGTTTTACTCATTGTACTTCCCTTTTTGGTTTTCAACATTCTTTTAGAATTTCTGCTTTACTCATTGTACTTCCCTTTTTGCATGTAGTTGCTTCTAGTACAGTAGTACTTTGTGTTCAGGAACGTATAGTACTCTTTATAATAAAATTCTCGATTACTTATCAACAAGAAAAAAGAGCAAATCTTGGTGTCAAAAAAAAAAAAAAACTAATTAGCATTTCATTCCCTTGCAAACTGTAAAAAAAATGTAGAATTTCAAGTAGATAATATTCCCCAGAAAAATAATTACCACCTAAAGAATTTCCAAAAAGACTTTCAATTACCATTAATTTGCATTTTCTCAAAATATTTTGTATTTCCAATTGGTTATTTGTGGTAACACAGTTCAACTATACAGTATATACATTAAGCCAGCAACATGGTGATCAAACCTGCTGAAAAGGGTATTGTCTGTATTGGTTCTATCACTCTAATATGTGGGGTCATATATTTTATTTTATTTTTATTTCTTTTTCCGTTACAAATCTCAAATGGTAAACTGCACATAACATTTTGTTGATTTCATAGTTGGAAGATTCTGCAGAGACTAATTGATCACCATGCAGTATAGAATTTTCAAAAGCTCAAGAAAAGAACCTGAATAAGAAGAGGGACTAGATCAGGATCACTCATGCTCAGGTCAATCCGCTCATCCATCCTCAACTTCCCATTGGACCTAAACAGGCTACAATCACATGGAAAGGATGACATGTAATTGTCAAATCTTAACAAAGGATAAGGTATGAAGTCTACAAGTTTGTCTGAGACATGCATATGTGTGATTATTTAAACTAGAAAAAGGGTAGAATGTAACCATATCAGCTCATGATTTTGTATTTTTGATCTGGAAGCAACCAAAAATCTCCCAACTAACAGAAATATCAAAAGAAGATACAAAGCAATTTCATATTCTGGGTCTAGAATTCCTATAGGGCTACTAGACCATTTCCATATCCTCAATGGTAAATTAGTAGACACGGTATTCTTTATAGGGCTTTGTTCAGTTTAATAATCTGTCTAGACCCACATCTGCATCTGCACCACACGTATAGCTAAAATCCCAATTTCATGAATAGAAAGACTCCGACACTACATATATCAGACCAAAATAGTAGTCAAGACTTGAGTAAGTATTTGAACTACGCTATTATAAATAACCTATTATGTTGCTGCAGCACCTTTCTGAAGAAATCTCATCCAAAAAATAATAAAAATAGAAAAACCAAGAAACTTCACAATGAATAGAGATGAGACTAAGTACGCAGAATGTCAAGTTCAGCTAACCATCTTAAGTCAAACATGAAATTAGATGCAGCACACAAAAGTATCTCATAAGAAGAAAAATATAGCATGCAAATGAACCAGAACATGGGCTACATTTCTGTAGTAAAATAGCATCATTAATGTCATACATGTCAACAGCAGTGAAAGGTGAAATGTCTTGGTCCTTTGCACCGCTATGAAGACGCAGCCTAATGTCATCATATTTAATGACTGACATGGAGAGGCTCATATATTGCAATTGGTTTAGTGCCATACGCATATCTCCATTGACTCTTTCTGCAAGTTCCTTAAGAGCAATCTGATACAATAGATAGTGAAAATTTCTGTGTATTAATTATTAGTTAAAATCAATAAAAAGGAGAATCATGAGACATAAGAATAAGCATATAACATGTCACAAAACAGTAAAACTAGATGAGTTCATCACTATGAACATTTACTTAAGCAGCTATAACCAATTGCAAATATAAACTAAAGCATTGATGGAGTATTTACCTGATTAACTTGAAGGCCTTCTGCATTTGCAACTTCCATTAACCTCTTTGCCATCTATCATAAACCAAGTTTATAATTATTAACTCTGAAATTGGAAGTAGTGGGCTTAAAATGTACAGAAAATATTGCAGAAGCTAGAACACCAAAAGTTTATTTTCTATCACACTGGCATATGCATCCAACACACACACACACAGTCAAAGCATACCCAATATTAAGGATCAAATTTGCCTCCCATAAATGGGCTAGCACACCATTCACCACCATAAACGATTTTTTCAGATAAAGTTTATAAAAAAGTGACTGATTGGCCCTGAAGCCATCTTCTCAAAAAAGGATTGGACCAAGCCTCTTTCCAACCCATCATTTGATGAGTCTGATTCAATGAATCAACCTGTCTAGGGTCATAAAAGGTGACCTTTAATACATACATTTCTCTTACAATGTATATTTATGATCCATGAAATTTGATCAAAGTTTGAAATGTCTGTCATCACAAACATATTGTAGCCAAAACATCATCCTCAACATAATGCCTCCACCATGGCCGAACCTGGTGTTAACCAATTATGAAAGATCACTTTTTTAGAATCTCTTTTTAAAGTTTATCGACCTTAGTGATTCTAAATGGTGAACTCTTCAAGTCCACCCATTTCAGCATCTTCTAAACAAAGATAAAATGAACCTTTTGACTTGTAAATTCAATCTCGTACAATCAGTTTAAAACAAAAAAACCAAAAATCAAATTCCAGACACTTGGGTACAAACAACAAACAAACAAGGCCTTAGTCTCAAAATTTTGGGGTTGGCTCTGGATCCTCAACAGGTTAGTGAGGGTTAACCATATGTACCCTTTTCCTCTATTCTACTGTATCCATAGTCATACTCTCTATTACTCCCTTAATTTACATGCCTTTTTTTCTATTATTTCTACTAATGTGATTTTTGGTCTTCCTCTATATTTTTTTTGTTCCCTCATCTTGTAAATTTGAAACTTTGTAACAGTCATGCAGAATAAAAGAAGGCAGCTAGTTGTAATTTTCCCAAAGATCAATACTTAGGAGAGAATCTAAGGCTAAGAAATATTACTATTCATGACTCATCAACAAAGCTAATCCAAATCTCGGATAAAATCTTAATGTGGGTATCAATGAACTACCCATGTAACACCAATGAGTGTGCTTGTGTAAAAATCTCACAGGGAAGAATCTAACCATAAACATAATTCCAGAGAGTCCCCCACACCCCACACACTCAAAAAAAAAAAAAAAAAAAAAATTAAGAAGAAACAAAAATGCCTTTCACTTCCATTAAGTCTAGGCACATATTATTAAAATCAGACTAGTATATCTACATATATCAACTATTATACTTTAGGCCATGAACTTTCCAAGAACTCAAGTTGACAAAATTTCCCAGAAAAGGCCGGTCCAAACTAAACATAACTTGGAATGGTATATTTTAGATAATCTGACTAACTCTATTCTTTTAAACATCATCACAGAAGCAAAAAACACAAGAGAATGTCAATTAAGAAAATACCATATAAGGGACTAGATCACAACTACATGGAATTTCATGCATAACAAAAACAAGTACTTTAAAAAAAATTATAGAAATGAGCACAAAAACCTGTGATTCCTCAGGTTTCTTAAATTCAAGAAGCAAACAGTAGTTCACAAGACTTTTTAGTTTCTGGCTGTATTGGTCATTACAAATGCAGATAATAGGAATTTTGGAAATCTTGATGCTAGCAATAAGGTCAGCAATTCCACCCCTATCTCCAGCAGACATCCCATCAACCTCATCCATAATCAGCACAGTTTTTGGATGCTTTGATCTGCAACTTCAACAATTAACTTCAGCAGAAATTTCAAACAGTCATATTTCTATGCACTTATGTGAGATATTAAAGAATGCAAAACCAACCGATCCATGTTGACACTTAGGGCCTCATTGCTGACAAGTTCCTTTATAGAATTAGCATTGCTTCCAGCAATTCCTTTCTCAATTCTGGCGTCAGCCTTCCCACGACTGTCACTAGCATTTACCTAAATGAAATAAGGGAGAACACGAGAGCAGATTAGAAATCATACTATTGATTCATATGTATTGAGGGTGAAAATCATGATCTAGATGCTCTATAGAAATATGTATCTTGATAAAATATTATGCCACCTCTATTGCCTGGAAACCGAGCATCTGACTAACCAATTTTGCTGAGGTAGTTTTTCCTATACCAGAAGTTCCACTTATTAGCACAGCTTTTTTGGCAGCAGAATTATTTTGTTTTTTGCCCTTCTCTTCTTTTTTTGATAGGTGTCTTTTGCTCTTTTTCTTATTTCCGGTATCAAGAAATTGAGCGTTCCAATTTGCCAACCACTTCTGAAGCCGATCAACCTGCACATCATTAGATAAAGGAGCCCTTACAATTCTTTTTCCTGATTTAGATACATGAAAATATAAATTTAGTCCCAAAAGCAATGGCAGAAAGATGAGAACTAACACACATACCAGCGACTCATTTCCAATAATATCTTTCAGAACCTTTGGGCTATATTTTTCGGTCCATGTCAAAGCATTCATTGCAACGGATTGAGTTTTATGCTTAGCTGGGGACAACCCTGAGATCAAGCCTTTTCCAGATACAGTTGCTGCCAAGGAGTTGCCAATGCTATCTTCTAGAATAATCAGTTACCAACATATGTAAGAGAAAACACAAGGAATAATTCAACTACTTGGTTAAGTCTCTATCATATGCATTTCTAATTCCAAAAGACTAAAAGCCTCCATTACTTCCAACATGCGAAAAGATCAGGTTCCCCTTGCAGGCTCAAGCAAGACTAATGGAGAAAAATACAAGAAAACAACAGCTCACATTTTATCTCATCTTTAAAAATCACCATAACAAACATTCTAACAGTCCAATCAGCAAAAGAAATGCCTTTTTGATAACACATTCTCCTATAATTCTTTTTTTAAAACACACACACGCACACACAAATTTTAAATTAAATACAAGAGCTATATATTTGCAACTTTTGGAAGAACCAAGAAATGTGATCTTTGATACCAGCAAAGTCTAGGATTAATGCAGAACCTACACAGCCTGACTTCCTCCTCATTAAACAACATTAGGAACAAAACAATCAAATTATGCCAAATAATAGAATTTACATCTAAATTCGCTCCCTGCATAACGCATTTGCTGGAGTAAGCTAATTAGAAAATCTATAAGGTTGGGGTTCAAGTGATAGCTCAATTGTAATGGCATCCTTTATGGTGCCCCATGTCTATAGTTCGAACCCCACCTTCCCCTCCAACACTATCTACCCATAAAAAATAATAATAATAATAATAATAATAATAATAAATCATTAAGGTTCAAATATAGGGTATCCGTTCTAACTAGCTTTTGTCAAAAGTATTGAAATCACTTTGCATTGATTTTGTTGCCCTGCAACAGTTCTGGATCTCCATGCCACACAAACTTCCAATTTGTCCTCACAGTTATCGCATAATGTGACTTAATCAAACAATAAATGGACAGACATTAGAAGATAACATGTCATGAACACCCAGCAAGGCCACAACAGATAGAGACAAGGTCCCATAACCTTTGAGCAAAACCACATATTTGAAATAAAATTTAAAAAGAGGGAAAAGGAATACAGACCCATAGAATAACCCAAAAACAAAAGCCATTGAGATATTCAACTAATAACAAAATGATTAAAAACAAGTGCACATATTAATTTGGGACATACCCTTTGCTTCTATTTTCCAAGGGCTTTTCTTTGGAAGAGGTGCAACCTTATCCACTACTGGTCTCTTAGATTCTTCTTGTACAGGTGCTTTTGCAGGATTTAATGCACGGATCATATCAAACAATCCATCCTCAGTGAGAAAGGCAGTACTATATAAAGATATGAAGCTAGAGGTGTTAGAATATAACAAATAAAGGAACTCAAAAGAAATCACATGTATGGGTCATAGATTACAAACCCTAGCTCTTTAGCCTTAGAGGATTTCCGACCCCCAAAATCTTCATCACACAAAAGATAATTCTGCAAACAGAAGATGTTAATCATATGCTGATGGTCATATCAATCCAAGCACATTCAACAAAAAAGTAATGAGAAAACCGTTTTCTTGCTGATGGATCCAGTGACACGACCACCATGGCGTTTAATCAAATCTTCAGCTTCTTCACGCTCCAGGCTGTAAAATCAGTCAAACTTCAATATACACTCTCAAGCCCATACAATGTAAAAGGTATATAACAATTGTAAAGACATTTTAATATGGATTTTTTTGTAAGTACATGTGCAATAGATAAAAGTAATCCCACAAATTAGGCCAGCATCACAGCTGAGACAATAATTGCCAAAGAATTATGACATTCACAGATCAAAAATCATTTTTTTTAATATCTTTCAGCAAACTGACCTTTTTTGATGGACACATAAATATAGGATTTTTTTTCATGTTTAATTCCATTAAAGATAAACATGATTACATCAAAACAAAGATGAACAAAAGTACCTGTCAAGTGTTCCACTAATTACAAAAGTTAAACCAGCTAAACAATTAGGAGCACCCTCAGGGACTTCCTAAGACACAAAACAAGATTCAAAATTAACATTGAGAATGGTACAACCCCGTCCAATTGATCAATCCATAAATTTTCAATATTTTTCACCTTTTCTCCTTTATGTGGAGGATCTTTCCTTTCTCCAAAGTTCATAAATCCACCCCATCCACTACCTCTGCCTCTTCCACTAGCTGGTTCTGCTGATGAACCTATTCCACCAGACTTAAGATGAGTATCAATATCTTTATCATCATCCTCATCACCTTCTTCAATGTCTACAGGTTTCTGAGCAATTCCCGTACCTGACCCACTCTTCAACTTCTTCCTAGGAGTCACATCAACTGAATTCTTCCTAGAACTAGCCAAGATAAAGTCATCATCGTCATCAACTATGTGAACTTATTTAGCAGGTGGGGGTTTAACTGATTCATCATTATGCTTTTGACACTTCCGTTTTGTTGGAAGTTCCTGTGTCTCCTTTTCATCTTTTGGCTTTTGTTTATCAGTAACAAAATACTTGCTAGTTTTCCTTCTGCCTGAACTTTCTTGGCTTGCATGAACCTGCATTTGTCCCAAATATAAAATAAATAAGTAGATAAGTTATCAACTTACTTCAATTACTTCACAACAATTAAAGAAAGAGGGGAAGGGGGGGGAGAAGGTAAAAAAACATATAGTCATGCATACTTCATGTTTTCTTGTTTTGTTGATAGCATTCATGTGTTTGTCAGCTTTTTTTTAATTGGTAAGTAACGGACACACCCAATACGGTTTGAACCACGATCTCACCCTTCCCATTTTCTTATGGGAGGAGGAAGTGCCATTTGAGCCAAACCTCATTGGTGCATTCATGTGTTAGTAAGTCAAGATAGCAAACTAAAACTGTGCACTAGGTGATGCTCAGGACCTTCAGTTTCTATCCACTTAACAGAAAAAAATAATCCACAAAAATATATTTTTCATTTTTGACCTGACACATCAAAAGTTGGATTCTATTCTATCATCCCAAATTTTCCCGAAACTCGGGCTTAACACATACACACATAACAAAATACAGGAATCCATTTTTAATTAGAACCAAAGCAGCTAAAAGTAAGACTAGGTTTTATACAAAACTTAGTGTACATTTGGATGCAGTTTGGTTAAATGATGGTTGTACCCTAGAAAAATGAGACTTTAGAAAATTGTACATGAGCAAATAAGTTCCAAAGCCAAAAAATTAATCAGAGTCAGCCACATATGTTATTTTTCTTCATTCTATTTTATCTGAACTCATATTTTTTGTTACTTCCTTAATTAACGCATCCTATTTTTACAAGTTCTACTAATAAGGTAATGATGCAAGATAAAAATGTAAGGATACCCACTGGTTCTTCGGGCTGTGATTTATTGGTTGGGGCAGGATTTGCAGGCTTGGATTCCTTGCCATTGCCCTTGTCATGGGATTTCACAAACCACTTCCTTATATCCGTCTGCTTATTCTCTAACTGTCAACAAAACACCCAACACGTCAAATTTGCGAACTCTAATATTACAGTATTAATAACAACGCAATTAAGTCCTAACATATTCATACAGATAAATTATATATAAATAAGTAAATTTCAGTTCATATTTGTTAAAGCACTGTATTTATGTTTCCTCAGGAAAATTGCAAAACTCACCATGTTTGAAGTTTACAAAGGATCCAGAATGCAAAACCACGCGATTTTGCCTTATATTTCACGTTTGAAGCACAATCTGACCAATAAAAAGGTATAGCAAGAGTTTGAAGGATCACCTTTTCTAAAAATAATTTTAAAAAAATGTTAGAATTACCACTGTCAGGCATGCAAAGCTATCAATGGCGTTGACAAATCAAAAAATTTCCTCTACTTTAAAAAAGAACAAAAAAATATACGTGCTTGTGTCGTTTATAAGACTAAGTTTTTTAGAGAGAGAGAGAATACTGTAATGGTGAGTGAGTGAGCGTGACTGTGTGAGACGAAAGTGTGCAAGGGAAGCAAGACGAGGGGGGTTTTATAGTTTGAGGTTTAAGTACAGAAGTGTGCCGAGGATTTTATAGTTGGGGGTTTTAGCACAAAATGGGCTGGGCTAAAGTTTTATGGTCCTGGCTCAAACCTTAATGGGCTTCGTCGTTGGCCTGCATTAATTAATATTGTGATGCAAATAAAATTTTGGGCCTATTTGGTCACCTATTTTGGAATCAGGGTTCATGTTTTTGTAAAAAGAAAAATACGATTAGTCCAAATGTAAATAAATAAATATAAAAAGGGTTTGCCAAGTATTTTCAAAAACTTAGGGTGTGTTTGTTTTGACTTCAAATCACTACCGAAAATACTTTTCCGTAATATAGAGTGTTTGGTTGGTTCTGAAAAATTTGGTCAAATTGAAAATATTATCAGTTTGACCGAAAAATATGCTTCGCAGGGTGGAAAATATTTTCAGCTCCTAATTTCCCTTCAAACCATTTTCGGGACGCGCAAAGAGAGAGAGAGAGAGTAGACAGAAGGCGGAATCGGCGAGATCGCACTGGCGTCGCCTTCTAGATCGCAATCGCGAGGCAGCGCAATCTAGGGATCGCGATCGCGATTACGATCGTGCCACTGTGCGATTGCAATCGCACCGCCTCACCTCGCAATCATGATCGCGCTGGCAGCGCGATTTCTAGGCCGGTGCGATCTTCTCTCCTAGAAATCTTGATTTTTTTTTTTTTTTTTAATGTTTTGTTTCTTTTGTTTCTCTGAATCGTGATGTTATATATATTTGTTTGGAAGCTGAGAAAATGTGAGCAACAAGTACAAAATGTATTTTCTATCATATTTTCAAGATTACAACCAAACGCTTGAAAACATTTTTCAAAATATTTTTTAAAATGCCACTAAACACCTAAAAATATTTTTATCTGAAATTATTTTACACCCAAAAAATATTTTACACCCAACTAAACACAGCCTTAACTTCGGAATGGTATATTCCATTTTCCACCGTTGAAATATGTATTTATTTTAACAAAGCTACTCTTCAAGCATATGTCCTTTTTGTTTGCGTAATGACAATGGGGGTGGGGTTAGGAGATCGAGCTTTGTGAGCATTACATAGTAACCTATGCTTGACAAACTAGATCGAGGACCACTCTACTTGGCATATTAGGCATGGTGTTTAGCTAGATAAAAAAAACAAAGTTGACCATACCACGTGTGGCCTTTCGTTACCCAAACCACAAGCCATGTTCGTGGTAAATGGATAACGCCCATGTGTTGAATGTGCATTAAGCTAGTAATACACAACATTTGGACCACGTGTAGTGATTACAAATCATTAATAACCAACCATCAATACAATCCCCTTATCTCATCCCCCCTTCTCCTGTTTACATATATATGTGGACTCACTCCTAAGGGTTTGAGAGGTAGATGTCCCAGGTTTAAATCCTGCAATGTTTCAGAAAAAAATTTCATACTCTCGACTCATGCTAGATTCCTTGCTACTGTAGGCCTAGGTCCAGCAAGTAGGGTGCCCTATGATCATGCCTAGGTGGAAGATGCCAACTCAAATTTCGCCCCTACCTATTTTTTTCCATTAAAAAATGCACAACTTTAAAAGGAAAGTGTTGTGCAAATGGTGCCTTAGGACTCAAATCAATAACAAATTAAATAATAAGTGTACACATAAAGAATACAAGAATTTACTTGGCAAACTGTCTACCTCCACAGCGACGACAGAGAAATTTCAATATAAAAATAGAAAGATCCAATAGTACACAAAAACACTCAAAAAATCCAAATCTCAATTATACCTTAGAATTCTCTCACAAAAACAATAAGAATAGAAGCTGACTGCTTCTCTTTTTCTCTATTCTTCTCGTAAGCGGCTATACCTAATAGGTTATTGGAATTCTCTCCACACGCACGGCTGCATTTAATACAATTTATAAATTGATATGTTAAAGTCGGCTAGTGGCGAGGTTTCCTATTACTACTTGTATTTGGTTTAGATGACCGAATTGGGCTTGGCAATTCAACCCATACAGGCCCAATATCAACGGAACCGACCTCAAGAAAATTGGTACTCAATTCTAGAGTGACTATTTCACTAAAAAGGAGAGATCGAGCTTTGGTATCGGAGTTCTGGTGGTTGAACACCACACCAATGTTCTACTTTTTCTTTCTTTCATCCATTGTAGGTTCCACCTTGAGTTAAGGTTACAATCATCTATATCATCATATCTCATGATCTTGAATCATCCATTAGTGAGGTCTAAAAGTTTGTCTTACTGAGTCTAAGTAGATAAGAGTAATTATGCAGTCAAGTTAAGGGAAGAGAGTACCTCCTGATTTCTCCGTAGGCCGCCATTTTCTAGCATGCCTTCGCTAAAGCATTCTTTGTAATTTATGACATTTAAGTAGGGGAGTGACTTTCTTTCCCTGTTCTTTGCATTTGCATTTCAAGGAATTGTGATTGCCAAATGAGAAAAGCAACAAAATAACTTTATCATTCACAGAAAATGCCATTTAAGTATTTATGCATGTCTCAATAATCATTATTAATATATTTTATGATGCAGCGCAGGCGTGTAGAAGCATAATCTATAACACAATTACTAAAACTCTTCCACGAAACCTAAGTTCTATAAGAACAGTAGGCTAGGCTAGTAGGCAAAATAATAGAGAAAACCTCTTTAACAAACTTTTATTAATAAACACGTAACATTAATCAACCTCTCAATAAAGAGTATTTATAGGAATATAATTTCTGCTGCTCCTTTTAGGAAAAGTAATAATAAATTTACTTCTACTTAAGAAAGGAAAAACAATTTAATTAGAAAAATAAAAACGATTAAAATCCTAATTCAACTAGAAAAAGTATTTTAATTGAACTTGTAAAAGCAAATAAATCCTAATTTCACTAGGAAAGAAAAAACAATATAAAATATTAAAATATTATATTCTTCCTTAACCAATCTGCATCATTTTGCTTTTTAAGTTTTAATTGTAGCATTAGAAGAAAGCAAAATGAACAAATTTCAACATATGTCAAAGTCAGTCCATGAAAGCAAAATACTTGATGAGATATGCTACGTCCACAACATTTTTACAATATTTTCACAACAAATCACAGGTGGTTAGTTGTTATTGGTTTAAATTTGAACCTAACATGAAGATTACTTTTTTGCTCCAACAATAACAACCAGTAACCACCTGCTATATAGGATTTGTTGTAAAAATGTTGTGAAAATATTGTGGATATATCATTTCTCATACTTGATACATATTGAAACATGGAATACGATCGTAAAATCATCATATTCTAGCCCTGTTACTGAAAACATTTCGGAATCTTAAAAGTGGAAAATTAAGGGTAAAAACATTTTTTAGTGGGGGAAGGGTTACATAGGAGCCACCCCCAGCATGAGCAATGAAAGCCCTTTATCAGGATTACAGTTTTTTTTTGCTTCAATTCAAGTTGTAAACTGCAATGAAAGGCATCAAAACACTGCCCATCCACAGTTTCCCATCTTTCTCTTCCACTTCACTTATTGCCTTAACTACCTTCCCCTGACTGTCCTCCAATATCTGTAAAAGCTTACCCTCTGGACTGTACTTGACAACAACTCCATGGGGCTTGCCCCCAATGTGAAGCAGGTACTGAATTTTTGCAGGAACTGGGAGCTTGAGTAAAAATTTCCTAACTTGTGGGTATAATGCGCATAGATAAGTATATATATTTCGTCGACAGTGGACTGCCACCCAAAACTCGCCCTTTTCGTTTGTCCTGACATTGTCAGGAAATCCAGGTAGGATTGCTAATACCTCTGAAGTCCCAGCTTTCTCGCCTTTCAACCAATACTTGCTTAACCTACATAATCAAGATGATATCAGACTTCACTAATGACCAAAAGATTACTGCAAAAATTATTTCTGATAACAATGGCTTCAATGACCCAAAAATATTCTCAGGAAACCTACTTGGGCTATATGCATGCGGACTATATCAATTGATGATCATAACATACCAGATTACTTTAAAATTGCTCAGCTGTACCAATTTGATATAATGGTATTCTAAACACTGTTGAACAAAACATATGGACAAAAATACAGATGAGTTATATGTTCTCATAGAGCTTCTGTCAAAGGGAAAAATGTCAAGGTAAGAGTACAGTACTTTGGAAAATATTTTCTGAGAAACATCTATCTGGCAACTTCAGAGTTAAAACTTCTTATAGAACTCTGCCAAAAGCAAGCAATATTTGCTCTCTACGACTCACGTATAGTGATGTCAACTGATCTCTATCTCTATCTCTATCTCTCTCTCATGAAAAGTATACCCAAGTCGTCTCATGATGACCAAAGTAGTCTCATGATGAAAAGTATACCAAAGTAGTCCCAATTCAATTCCAATAATCGTATAATAAATTAAATTTGTGACTACTGACTACCAATTTAAAAGGCAAACAGTGCAATGAATAACAATTGAGCAAAATGGGGTCCATGTCATGTGACTCTAGACATAGACATTTCCTATATATAGGTGGCATACATTCACAGGGAGGGTCCTCACCTGCCAATGGATCCTTCACAAAAGACAAAGAAGGAACCATCTTTGCTTAAAGACACACCATTTGGAAATTGGATATTCCTAACAAGGACAGTGGTTTCTTTAGTAGTTGGATTGTATTTCAGTACCCTCCCAGTATCCTCTGCAGAAAAAACCAGCTGCATGAAGTTCCTGCATGAAATAACTGTGTTAACACTGATGCATAGTGGTTCTTACGCTTTTGAAAAGAAAAGGCCGAATGATCATCAAGAAACTAGCAGAAAAAACTGAGGAGTTCTACCGAACACAAAAAGAGCTGGAGAAATCTATTAGGGGCCACCCAGACAACTTGACAGCAGCAGTCTTAAATTACTTCTAAACCAATGACTTGCTGAGTTGCAACCATCTTTGGCATTATATAATTTCAGAGTTCAGAAATTAACTGACTGACAATTCTGAAAGCATTTGGGTATTATATGAAAACAAGTTGATACAAGAGTTTTATACATGCTGGGGAAAGAATTCAAGATTCAAGAACAAATTCAAGCGTTGGGAAAAAAATGGAGATGTCACAAATTCAAGATTCCAAAATTTTTGGTAGTTAAAATAACATAAGATCAGGAAAATTAAATATTCTCTCAAAATCTGAAATGTTCATGGAACCAAGACAACAACAACAAAGCCATTTTCCCAGAACTATGAGGTCGGCTATGGATCCTCTTGTGTTCTTCTTTGCTATTCTATTCCTTCCAAAATCACACTCTGTCACCTCCATAATTAACAAGTCATTTTTTAATATTTCTACGTGTTATTTTAGGTCTTTCTCTGCCTCTTTTCATTCCCTCGTCTTTAATCAAATTACTCTTTTTTGCAAGTGCATTAATCACTCTCTTTTGCATATGACCAAACCATCTCAAGTGATTTGGCTTCATCATTTCATAAATGGGACCCACCCCTATTTTTAATTGAATTTCTTCATTTCATATTCTATCTTTCCTTGCATTTTCACATATTCATTTTAAATTTAGACACACTCATTTTATAAACATATTTAGTATTCATTATCATATGGCATGCCTAGTCTTACAACAGTCTTGTAAAACCTTCCCTCTAATTTAGTAGGTTTTCTACAATCACACATTATTCCTTATGCGTTTCTCCACTTCAACCATCCAATCTCACCATTATTATAATTATTAATCTGAGATATTGAAATTACTTACTCCGTGGTATCTCTTGGCCATCAAGTTTTACATCCCCTTCATCTTTGTTTCTCTTGTTATTGAATTTACACCCCGTATACTCTGTCGTAGACTTACTTAACCAAAAGCCTTAAAATTCTAAAGCTAAAAGTTTCAAGCTTGGCTTTGACTCCACATTTACTTTCATCCACTAAAGTATATTGTATGCAAAAACCATACACCACGGAGCTTCATCTTGAATCAATCTAGTAAGTGTATCCATAACTAATGCATAAAAAGAAGAAAGAACGTTGTCTTTTTTTTAAGAAATATTTGCCAATAATTTTTTATTTTTTTATTGGTAAGTTACAAGTGCACCTAGTGGATCTTAAACCAGCAATCTTACATATCTAATCTTTTTGTGAAAATTTTGCAGAAGATGCGATATTACCATGTTTACAATCATTCAGAATGTAAATCTGATAGAGATATGCTGGTCTAATCTGCATATTTAAGAAATTCATATAATTTGGTAAATTTGGATAAAGAAAATTCATTGCCACTTAAAAATTATCCATGCATACCATCATATCAAATATGCATGTTAAAATGAGCAAAGTGGATGGTGAGAGTCATTATACAAGAAAAACCCTAAGTGGAACTTGGGTTTTTATTCATTTCTCAATTGTTAATAGACACTCAGTGGGACCTGATATGACAAGTTAAATACAACATTTTCAATTATCACAAATTTTGAATAAACATGTACAAACACAAGATCTAAAATTAGACAAACCAAATTATATCACTTCCTGACAGGTCACTGCACCAACCGTCATTACTAGTTTAACAGAAAGAAGTTACTCACAATCACTCTTTCAAATCAGTTGAATATCTGAAGGGTCATTGCAGGGGAAGTATCAACTCTCTCAAATTATCATCAATACTTTTTTGATAAATTGATAGTTTGGGAAAGAATGATTTGAACCCTAGATGTCTACATTGGAAATACCAAGAGGTGCCAGTTCAACTACAAGGCTCTTAGACTAAAATTATCATCCATACTGATCTATGAAGTTAAAAACCATATACCCTGGTATGCTGGTCATTGCTATAAAGAAATATTAGTCCTTTTTCTAACAGCATTAGTTTTATGCACAGAAGTGTCATTTTAATGCCTTTCAGAATAACACGATGTCCCACTGCAATAGAAGAAAGGGAAACTACATTCTTCTTTATGCCCTAAAGGACAATAATCATTCTAATGCTTCTCATTACAAATTAAGGTTTGTGCATTCTATTGTGCACTGTATAGGGGAAGTGGCATTTCAGCAGCGAGTGGGACACTACAACAAAATAAGTGGATCCCTTCGACATTCTCGAATCATGTATAACTAACTAACATCCAAAGAAGTAACAACGTCAAAAAAATGCATTGTCACCTTCTCAGAAGGAATAGCATTAAAGGGCCTGCTATCAAATCATGTATAACTAACTAACACCCAAAGAAGTAACAACTTCAAAAATATGCATTGTCACCTTCTCAGAAGGAATAGCATTAGAGGGCCTACCTCCTCTGATACTTGGTGCTGCTATCTGTAAAATAAATATTCCCTTCTTCGTCAATGTCTAGATCATTGGTGAACCTCAATGGAACCCCTTCTGCCTCAGTTGTTAGTGATGTTGCCAAACCACCTTCTGGTCCCACCTTCAGTAGCCCAAAATATGCATCTGCAATGTATAAATCGCCTGTTTTCTTGTCAAATCGAAGCCCCAAAGGCCTGCCACATATGTGCTCATTCTTCAAGTAACTCAAAGGCGATGGTTTTGGATCACACAGTTCTGACCTGAATCCCAAATAATAGATGGAATACAAATTATCATTCCCAAAGGCATTATTGCAAAGATAAATAACCAAAAAGAAAAAACACAACTGGGAATTATTTTTTTAACAAAGTAGCAAAACACAGGAGAATGACTCAGACCAATTCTATTAATCAAGGAAGCTGTTAATTACATGGAACCATTCATTTTCTGATCTCATGTGACATGTTCTCATAATTTGTTTGCTTATAGGTCTGAACCATATGATGAAGACTACCAAACAGCGAATAAAAAGACAAACTATAACCAACATGATGGAGGATGAAAGAGTATTCTGAAGAGTGAAGAATACAAACATGAAGAAAACTAAAAATTTAAATAAGAATCCACCAAGAAATAATTCCTTCACAAAATCCAACCATTGGCATCTTGGAGATTATAATTTATATGAGTGTGGAACGTGAACACAACAACACTTATGATAATCAAAAACATATGACATGATTCTTACGTCTCAATTAATATAATATTTCACATTTCCCTCGCAAACATGTTTTTTTTTTTTGGGTAAATATAAATGGTTAGGGGGGCAACCAGCGGGGCTTTCCTCCCATAGTAGCACCATAACCGCTCTAGGCGCTTATATAAATGTGATTCAAATAAGTTATCCATGTCGCACTTTTTACATGTTTGCTCTTCTATCTATCTATTCCATCTCTATTCCCTTCTTTTTAATATGCAAATTCAGTATTTTCATGCTAGATGCTCTCTCATGTCAAGAATCAAGCTTTAAACTACTAGCTCTTACCCCCCAAAAAAAAAAAGCAGAAAAGGGTGCAACCCTTTTCACTAAATATACAATATAAAGGAGTCACCGTTTTCTTCACATGTGATGTGGGTTCCACAGAACATACCGCCAAACTCAGAAACTCATAAACCGACAAAAACCCAGAAACCCCATTAAACCAAAAAACAAAAAAACTGACCTATTAGGCGAAGTGTAAGCGAAATCAATCCAGGACTGGCCATTCCAGAAGACGACCCGGCCATCAGCGACGCCAGCATAGGGTCCACGGCCAAGAGGGTCAAAGGCTACACTCTCAGGGCCTTGGACTTGGTTGAGGAACTTAATTTCCGAATTCTGAAGCAAATTCTGGCTATCTTTATCTGTGGGAACCTGGGACCAAGGTGGCATGTCCACTCTGTACGATTCGAAGTCTGGGAAGTCAGAGATTGCACTGTGCCTCAGAGGGTCTGTGCCACAGTACAAGGCTAAGAGCAAGAAGAAGAGCCCCGCCAAGGCTCCGAACGGTGACATTGTCGCTGAGACAGAGAAACAGAAGCAACGTGACAACACGTGCACTCCCTGTTAAAGAATGGCTGTTACAGGTTCAAAGTTGAAAGCAAGAAAGGTAGAGAAGGAGAGTCTTTGTACTTAGAAAAAAAAAAGTCATCAGTTAGATGTGTGAAAGAGGAGTAGGTGAAGCATTTGCTGGTAGTGGTGGTAGTCTGGTAGATAAGGGACGTTGAAATCAATGACCTTGTTTTTTGTAGCATTGTTGCAGGTCTATTATTGGCCTAGTGATAAAATTATATTATTGGCCAATTACATTTCGAAGAAATTTAAGACATTTATTTGTAGTTAAAATGTGACATTTTATATACTTTAAGTTTGGCCGAAATTTATATCGGCTACTTGTTTGAAATGCTATGATTTTTTTTTAGTTAATTTGATCTTGTATTTTTATATATATATTTTTTTGTATTTTTGAAAGAAAGAGACAAAGTGGAACAATATTATATATTTAGCGTTGTTTTTAAGATAAGTGGATTATAAAACTTTAAGTTAATCCCATGTAAGGAAAGTGTCAAATTTCAAGTTATTGAAAGACAACTTAAATTTCTGTCAAACCATAACTAGAAAAGTTATAATTTGTCTAATATTAATTTTTTGGGATTGGTTGATGAGTGTATGGAAACATTGGTTAAGGTTGGCGGTTTTATTATAATTATTCAATTTTTTTTTTACATAAGACTAGAGGTGTTTACTAAACTGTATAAACCGCACAAACAGCAAAAATCGCACCAAAACCACCCGCAAAATGATATAATCGCACTGCACCACGAGTAATTTTGCACCGCACAGCACTGCACCACCTCGCATGGTGCAGTGCGGTTTGCGGTTTTATAATAAAAAAACCGCACAAACCACACCGCACCACACCCTCTCTATATATTAATATTTTTAATATTAAATATATTATTAATAGTTTAATAACCCTAGTTAAAAAAAAGTTTGATAATCCTAGCAAGTGTTAATTAGGAAAACCAGTTCAAAATAAAGAAAAACTAGCTCAATAGTTTAAAACTTGGACTAAAACAAAGAGAAAAATTAGTTTTAGGCTGGGTAAAAAAAATCCAAATTTTGAAAAATATACTAACTTCAAATCATTTAAACTGCATCTTATTCATTGCACCGCATATGTGACCGCAAAAATGAGGTGTGGTGTGGTTATGATTTTGGCTAAACTTTAAACCGTACCGCATCTCACTACACCGCACATGTGACCTCAAAAATAAGGTGCGGTGCAGTTATGGTTTTAATTAAACCGCACCGCAAAGTGCAATGTTAAAAATGGCCCAAAATCGCACCGCACTGCAAACACTCCTACATAAGGGAAAATTATTAAGTACTTCCGGAGTACACAATAATTTTTCCTACATAAGACAGTTAAAGAGTAAATATTTGTTTATTTGCTTTTATTGAATTCTAATGTAACAAGACTCATTAAATTTCTCCGTAATTGATGCACAAATGCACCACTTAACTATAAATCCATTATACCTTCTCAAAAAAAAAAAAAAAACTATAAGTCAATTATATATCTATAGCATGCCACATCAAAAATGATAAAGAAAAAATTTGTGCCACCGAACTTATTGTGGAGGGTAAATTACACTAACCTTCCTTAAGATTCTATAAAATGATATTCCTAAATATTTCATGAAATAACACTCCGAATGAGTTTTTGTATATAAATACAATATTTAAGTTTTCATCAATAATATTCAATTAAAAAAAATCATAAAAATTTATACATATAGCTGGAAATGTCATGCATCCACAAATGGATAAACCTCAAAAGAGGAGAGTATCATTTCATACATAGTTTTTTTTTTTTTTTTTTGGGGGGGGGGGGGGGGGGAGGAGGTTAAATGGAATATTGTGTTAGTTTAATTAAAAAGTGTGTATAGGGTCAGTTACATATTGACTGCGGCATTTGGTGATTTGTGATTAGTAACCATTCCAACTTCATGCTACCGAGTTGCAAAGAACAATCTGAACTGAGGCAATCTTTCCGAATTTGCTCTACCTTTAAACCTTACTTCTCATTTTAATTGCCATTGTAGCACGTCTATTACCTAGCCCATAAGGGCCATGCAAACTTGATTTTATCCCCACATTCCTCTAGTATATCACTGGCAGTCCTTCATCAGTGCAGCATGCACCCTATTGTCTGTTTCAGAGCCGTTTTGGCCGGGCGTACTAAACCCACTACGTACCACACCATAGAGTGGCTTACCTGAATGTCAAATTTGAGTATGGACTTAGCTATTGCATTTATACAAACCTTGAGGGACAAGTGTCTTTTATATAAACGTTAGGGGATAGTTTCCTTTCGATAAACATGAAAGGAGTCTTAGGAGTGTAATGTAATTTAGCCTATTTTAATAATTTTGTGCTAGAAATTTATTATTCAATGGGGATTTGATATAGCATTGTAATATCAAAACCATTAACAATTTATATTTAGATTTTTATAATTTAAATTTAAAGGTGGTTTCAACTTAAATTTGCTGTGAACCGAGATAATTGAAAAATAGATTAGTCAATTCAAGATGACTAGCCTCCTGAATTTAAGAGGGAGAATAGACATTTTTGGCTAATTTTCTAGTTAATTCTCATTAGTACATTCAGCGTACATAAATAGACAAGAATGAGATAATCTCATCAACGAATCCTAAAACATAGGGATCAATTTAAATACAAGCAGATAACAATATTAATCTACTACTACCTTATTCAAATAAAGATCTATCACTAAGCCTAAATTTAAATACTTCTAATGCAATTAAAAATTTATCTAGCACATTATCTTGGGTCATAACATTCCCTTCCCCTTCAAATGAATTGTGTCCTTAAGATTTCGAGATATAAAAATTGATGCTTGCTCATATTGATTAGAGAATACTCGACCTCAAACTTTAAATAGTTGAAGGATAAGAATTTGGACCATAGATATTTGCACCAATTCTTTAAGCATTTTTATGAATAGAAAAACCTTGATTTTCACATTCTTGAACTCACCAGGAATGACAAATTCAATTTGTAAAATTAGCCTAGGCTTATTCAAAATCACGAGAAGATTCCTTTGATCTATCTTTTCCACTTCGTTAATCTTTTGATCCTCAAATGCAAATTGTATGGCAGTTGGACATATTACTCTTTTGATTCTCTGAAGTTTCATGGAATCCTTGAACTTTTGATTGTTCTTTGATTTCCAAAATTACATTGGATTGTGTTGGATATTTTTACAAAAATATTATATTTTATTTTAATACTCATTTATGTGAATTGAGGAAATCAATTATCCCTTAATGTCAGATACGTTGATTGCTAAATTTTGAAATTCAAATATAATTCAAAATTTGAATAGCTATTGTCAATGGTTTTAGTTAGAAATTTTTTTGAAAATTAATGTGATTTTTAATACCATATATTTCTAGTTTTTAGTATACTTTCCTTTATAAAATTTTGCTTTAAAACATTTCATTTAATATATTTAATAGTAACGTTATAGATGGAAAGTATCAGAAAATTATACAATTATATATTTATAAATTTTACCATTGATGGTTCATAGCATTACAACTTGCTTTCGATTCTTGGTTGTATTTATTGTGTATAGTCAAAGTTTCAAAGGAAAACATTAATTGATATCTAAAGGTTAGCCATGTTATGGGCTGTTGATTTGCTTCAATAGCATTGTGACACCAAAAGACAATTTGATTTGGCTATTAATTTGTTTCAATGTATATACATTTGGCAAAAATATTGAGGTTTATATAGAGGATATGGTGGTGAAAAGTAGAGTAGGGTTTGAGCACGTGGATGACCTCGGGAATATTTTTGAAATACTAACTACTAAGGAGGCATAAACTGCGCCTTAATGCTTTCAAGTGTTCTTTTGGCATTCGCTCAGGTAAATTTTTGGGTTACATGGTCATTCATCGTGGAATTGAAGTTAAACTTGATCATATTAAGGCAATTAACAATTTGCAACTTCCTCGGAATCCCAAATAGGTTTAGAAGCTAACAGGGATGGCTGCTGCTCTAAACTAATTCATCTTTCGGTTAACAGATAGGTGTAGGCATTTCTTCCAGTTGTTGCATAAGTGGAAAGGATTTGAATGGACCGAAGAGTGTGCCCTGGCCTTCTAGCAACTGAAGAAATACCTTTCTCAGCCACCCATTATGTCCAGGCCCGAGGAAGAGTAAGTTTTGTTTGCTTACGTGGCTGTAGCCTTCCATGCGGTGAGCTTAGTACTAATACGAGTTGATGATGGGGTGTAGATGCCAGTTTATTATGTAAGTAAGTCATTTTATGAGGCAAAGGTTAGTTACCTACCATTAGAGAAGGCCATCTTGGCAGTGGTGCATGCTACGCGTATGCTCCCTCACTACTTCCAAGCTTACATAGTTGTGGTTTTGACCCAACTTCCTCATCAGTCCCTACTTCGGAGAGCTGATTGCACAGGAAGGATTTCCAAATGGGGCATGATCCTAAAGGTTTTTGATATCAAGTATATGCCTTGCATCTCTATTAAGGGCCTGGTCCTCGCAGATTTAGTGGCCGAATTTGCTGAGTCTCCATTGGAAGAGAAGGGAAAAAAGCAGAACATGGGTGGAAAATCAGTTGGGATAGTTTCCTTGCAAGAACCTCTATCTTGGAGGGTATATGTCGATGGTGTTGTTAATCAAAGAGAATCTGGAGTGGGGCTAATTATGGTATCTCCTGAAAAGATTATTATTGAGAAATCCTTAAGGTTGGACTTCTCAGTTAGGGGTGTGCGCGGTTCGGTAGGGGCGGTTTTTTTCCAAATTTATTACCGAACCGATGGAGGTCGGTTTTTTCATAATTGGAACCGATGCACACCGCCTAAAGTCGGTTTTCCAAACTATAGCGGTGCGGTTTGGTCGGTTTGGTCGGTTTGAAATATATGGTATAAATTAACTAAATTGAGTAAATAAATAAATTAATTAAAAACTAACTAAATAAACTAACTAAATAAATTAAATAAACAGTATATTAAATGCACAGTATAATAAATTAACTAACTAAATAAATGCAAATTAACTAACTAAATAAATACAAAGTATAATAAATTAACTAACTAAACTAACTTAATAAATGCAACAACATAATATTCAACAGTATAATATTCAACAGTATTCAACAGTATAATATTCAACAGTATAATAAATTACTAACTAAATTACTTAATAAATGCACGGTATAAATTATAAGTAAAATACATTAAGAGGAAATGACTTAATGCACGGTGAGCAACAGTGAAGAGAGGCAGAGAGCTAGAGGAAAGGGGCTGAAAGTGATAAGTGAGGAAATGGGTTATCAGTTGATATTATCCAGTATGGCAGTATCCATTGTCCAACCAAGACTCAAGAGGAAATGGGTTCAGACTGTTCAGTGGCTTACCGTGACTCAGGCCGACGAGATGGCGATTGGCGAGTGCTAGAGGGCCAGAGGCGGCTGGCGACAGTGGCTGGCGAGACCGAGAGAGAGAGTTAAGGCGTATAAGAGTTTCAGAGTGAATTTATAGTAGTCACTGCGTCAAACCCTACATCAAACGGTGCGTTATGTGTGTGTGTGTTTCAGTTTCACGTCAGTTACCCAATAGGGCCAATACGACGACGTTTCACGTTAGTAAACAAATTTAAAATAAACGCACCTAAGGTCCTAAACGATGCCGTATAATTAAATGTGAAGTTCTGAACTGAAGTAGTGAAGTCTGAAGCTATTTTTCATATTTTCTTATCTACGCCTGGGAATCGGTTCGGTTCGGCGCTCATCGGTGTGCGCTTTGCGTCTCCGACGTCCTCACCGCACCGGCGTCGGATCTCCGTTCGCGTTTCGATCGCCGGCATCGGCTCCGTCGGTCGGTGCCAGTATCGGTGCGGGATGATCGGTGCCGGTCGGTTTCGTCGGCTCCGGTGATGGTTTGCACACCCCTATTCTCAGTCACAAATAACGAGGCTGAGTATGAGGCTTTGTTGGTAGGGATAGTTATGGTTCAAAAAATGGGAGGAAAAGTAGTGGAGGTGTTTTCAGATTCAAGGTTGGTTGTTGAGCAGGTAAAGCGAGAATTGGAAGCCAGAGATCTGAGAATGCAAGAATATTTAAGTTAGGTTAGGCACTTGCAATCAGGATTCGAGTTTTTTACCTTACAGAAAATCCCTAGAAGCAGAACCTCCTCAGTGCAGAGTTTACCTCGAGTCATCCTAGTTGAAGATTTATGTAAGCATGCTAAGGTAAAAAGAGAGAGGGCCCATATTCATCAAGTCAGAGTGGGACCTAGTTGGATGGATCCCATAGTTCTGTTCCTTAAGGATGGCATCTTACTCGAGGAGAGATGGGAGGCTGATAAAGTGCGAAGAAAAGCTCCTCATTTTTTGTTGTTTGAGGACCAAAAATTATACAAGCGCTCTTTTTCTAGGCCATATTTGTTGTGTGTCTATTCTAAGACAGTAGAGCCACTTCTAGAAGAGTTACATAAAGGGATTTGTGAAAGTTATACAGGGGGCAGATCACTATCTCACAGGGCCCTCACTCAAGGGTATTGGTGGCCAGGTATGCAAAAGGAAGTATAAGAATATGTGAAGAAGTGTGACCAATGTCAGAGATTCACTCTAAACATTCATTAGCTAGGCGGTGTCCTCAATCCTTTGTCCAGTCCTTGGCTTTTTGCTCAATGGGGTTTGGATATTGTGGGGCTCTTCTCTAAGGCAACAGGAAATAGAAAATAGCTTCTGATCGGTACTAATTATTTCACCAAATGGGTTGAAACTGAGCCACTAGCGAATATCAGGGATGTGAATGCTAAAAAGTTTGTGTGGATAAATATTATCACTAGATTTAAGATTCCTCACGCCCTCATCTCAGACAACGGGCTTTAGTTTGATAGCAAAGCTTTTAGGAGGTATTGTTGTGAAATGGGTATTAAGAATAGGTATTCAACTTCAGCTTATCTCCAGGGGAATGGATAGGCCGAGGCCGTCAATAAGGTCATAGTGAGTGGGTTCAAGAAGAGGTTGGATGATGCAAAGGGTAAATGGGTGAAAGAGCTGCCACATGTGCTCTAGACATATCACACTACCCCTCGTAGGTTAATGGGAGAAACACCTTATTCACTGACTTATGGGGCAGAGGCTATGATTCCTTTAGAGACTAGATTCCCAACACTGAAGACAAGCTTGTTCATTCCAAACAGCAATGACGACCTATTAGAGAAGAACTTGGATTTGATTGAAGAGCGGAGAGAAAATGCCATTATTTAGTTAGCATACTATCAATAGAAGTTCAAACAGGGGTTTGACTCAAATGTGAGATTGAGACCGTTAGCACCTGGAGACTTAGTGTTAAAAAAGGTTGTGGGTACCGTAAAAAACCCAGCATGAGGAAAGTTAGGGCCCAACTGAAAAGGGCTATACCGCATTACCTCGGTAGCTAAAATAGGTGCTTATTTCTTAGAAGATTTGGATGAAAATGCTATACCACGTCCTTGGAATGTAAATTACCTTCGAATGTACTACTATTAACGAAAGGTAGCTTTGCCATGTTTTAATTTTTGACATTATGTATTGGTTTTACTACTTATTAGAATATTAAACAGAACCTCGGTCATGCCTGACTCCTCGGACCACATACTTTGGGTAAATTAATACTCTTCATTATTTGTTTAAATATTAAACAGACCTTTATCATACTTGGCTCCTTGGACCACATATCTTGAGTAAATTAATACTCTTCATTATTTGTATCTAAGTATTAAACAGAACATCGGTCATGCCTGGCTCCTTGAACCATATACCTTGGGTAAATTAATACTCTTCATTATTTGTTTAAGTGTTAAATGGAACCTTGATTATGCTTGGTTCCTCGGACCACCTGCCTTGGGTAAATTAGCGCTGCTAAGCATCTAATTAAGTGTTAAACATAATCATGACTCTTTCTAGTTTCTCGGGCTACATGCTTTGGATAAATTAACATTTCTTTGATTATGAGAGTATTAAACAGAATCTTGGCCATGTCAAGTTCTTTGAATCACATGCCTGGGTAATTTAGTAATCAGTCTAGCTATGGTGAATAGCCAAGACGCTCATTGTAGTAACTTAATTGAAAGGACACTCTTGAGTATCACTTAAAGCATTTGCAAGTATATCCATGATCTATTCATGAGTTGATTGTCACCTGCAACTCCTTAGATTTGCTATTAAGTGGAAGGTTATGTGGAGTCCTAAGTGGATAGATGCTTCACCATTGTGTGAAGTTAAAGGAAAATTCTACAATGTACAGGATCCTTTGAGTTAACTATACTTAAGGTATGTCTTAAAGTGTAAGTGTACTTTGTTAAACATCATGGGTTGGGAGATATTAGCCCAAGGTGTTGCCATTTGCATGGGGTGTTATAGTCAGACCCCCACTTGCTTAAATAATTGTTAAGATTAAGGATGTAAAAATATTTCAAATTAGATTGTGTTTATGCCATTTAAGCACTAAGTGGAAGAGACATTATATATAACTTTGCACAAACGCAGTTAAGTATGAAAGAATGTAATATTTTTCATTAAAGTTCGATCTTGCAAAGGTAAAGTAAATACATCTTAGAGAAGATAAACTACAAACTAAGTAGAAGGGAAAGTACATATAAAAAATTAAAAAAAAAAAAAAAAAACCTATTCTAAGAGCTACTTAATTTTGAAGACGAGCTTGTCTTTTGCTGGGACCTTGGTGGATTGGGAAAGTGCTGCTGCTGAAGATGTTAGGCCTTTACCCTTGAAATCCCCCTTGGTAGGAATGGGAAAGGTTGCCAAAACCAACTCTTGGCTTTGGAAGACTAGCTTCTCCTCAGAGGGATCCTTAGGCGTAGTTGGAGGCTTGGTGGCCTCAGGGACCACTCCTTTGGTTATATCTTTTTCCTTCTCAGTAGCTTTAACTTGTTCTATCTCATTAGGAGGATTGGTGGAAGAAGTGCTGATTTTGGAAGGGCTGTCCTTATTATCTTCTGCTTCTTTGGAGACAGTGTCAGCCTTAGAGTCTGAGAAGCTTGGAAGGACAGACTCTCGGATTGCAGGGGGATAGTAGACAATCTCTGCTCTCTTAAGTGCAGAGGAGGCCTCAACCCCAACCAGGTTGAGGGCCTCATTCTACACTTGGAGGCAGTAAGTTCTACACTTGGAGGCAGTAAGTTCTACACACCCCTGAGATCTCGCCCCTGAGTGCCTCATCGATCTCTATTACCCCCACATCATAGCCGTCCTGTTCAGCCTAGTCTCTGGCCTTCTCAGCCTCTTCAGCTTCTTCTTCAAGACCTTTATATGCTCTTTAGCTGCAGCAAGCTTATCCTCGGCCTGACGGAGTTGCTTACACTAAGTCTCTGCTTGCTTCTCCACCCTTTGTAGAGCAGCCTTAGCGCTCTTCTTCTTCCTATCAGCCTTAGTGAGCTTGGTATTCAGCTCTTGAATCTTCTTTTCTACCACCTTAAAGGCATCCACAGCAGCGATACGCCTGGCCTCTTCGTCCTTTATCTGCCTATGGGAGTTGTTCACCAAATCCTTGGCTCTGTGTGCAGCTTGGATAGCCTTTCGAGGAAAGGAGTATAACGGTTAGAGAAAACAATCATAACTTTGAATATAAGAAAGCTAGTTAATGGACTTACTAGGGTAAGGTCCCTTTTCAAGAAAAGGAAAACTTAATGTTTCCTCATTGACCTCAGGTCAGCCATGTCCCCAGGTAGTAAAAGGGACTGCTCTATGGCATCGGCCACATACCCAACCTTCCCCTTGCTGGAAGTCCCTTACAAAATCACTTGCTGGGAGGGAAGCACCATTTAGCATGAAGGAGGGGTTCCAGGCTAGTACTGTGATTTGGCGGTCATGCCCCCTTTCCACTATTAATTCTTCACTTCAAGACCTTGTGTGAGTAGTTTTAGCCGCTTTGGCCCACTTTTAGGGCTCGACCTCCTTGGAGAGATGATCTTTTCCTTCTTTCACCACCTCCTAACCCTTCGAATCCCTCTTCTTGTCGGTAGGGTTGGGTTGGAGAACTTGGGTGAATAGAGGAGTGGGAGGCTTAGTCTAGGCTGCCTTTCCTGGCATGTTGCCTTCAGCATGAGACTCCAGCAGCTCGTAAAGGCTTGATCTTGTTTTGCGCTGTAGCACTATGGCATTTGGGATAGTGGGATCTTCTTAGGAATGGCTTACTTGGGCTGGAGGAAGATGGCTAAAGTCACTAGCTAGAACTTTTGGGGATTGGGGCTAGTTGAAGACCTCAAAGTCGTCCTCGGAGTTTGAAACTTCAACTACTTCTTCTTCCTCTTTGATTGCTGGTTGGGAGGGAGTTGCTTCCTTCTCGGCTGTGAATGGAAGGGTAGCTCTACTTGCTGTACACCTTCTGGAATGGGGCTTAGATTAAGGAAACCCAGTACGGTGACATTTATCAAATGTAGACGCCGGTTTTTGGCCTTAATCACGCATTTGGGCACCTGGAAACTAGATGATATCGGATCGTAGCCAAGGATGAGATGAGCTGCTCTTGGTTGCCCGTCCCTGTGGACAAAGACCTCGGCTTTGAGTACTTTTTCCAAATCTGGTTGGTTCACAAGGTTTAGGTTTGGGACAGTAGAGTGCTTATTTGCAGAATCATCAGAAACAGAAAAACACTGTTAAGAAAGCAACACAAATTAGAAGAAAATTAAATTACAAGTACAAATAGAAGAAATGAGCACGGAAGATATTGGTAAGAAAAAGGTGTGTTATTAGAACAATAAACCTAGACCTAAGAACCCCACTTGGCGTCCATTATCTCGTTGAACAATGAAGGTCATCATACCACTCTCCTGAGACAATTAAGTAATCCTTATTTGTGCCTTTGTTAGTTTCAGGGAGGCACAAAATGTGCCTAACCTTAGGAACCCTAGTTTTTAAGTAGTACCCTTACCCTTTTAAGTGGTGACGTTTGTAAATCCAATTGACGTCTGTAAATCCAATTGATGTTGTGGTGGGTGAGGTTCACACCCATCTTCTCATTGAGGGCGTTTACACTACCTAAGATCCTAAACATATTGGGGGTACACTGGGTGGGGGAAAGCCTATGGGTTATTAGATAATCCCTAGTAACTCTACCTTTAGGGATTCTTATCCCTCTTTCTATAAAAGCAATCATAGGGATTACTATTTCTCCCTTTTGCCCCATGGTATTCCACTCCCCTTGTTTACAATACCTAATAGAGACCCCTGGTGAGATTTGATATTGAGCTTTAAAGTTCTCCATACCTTCTGGGGTGTCTATTAGGTAAGCAAATCTACCTATGGAAGAGAAAAGGTGAGGATAATATGTGGACGGGGTGAAGTTAGATAGGCCGGGGAAGAAAAGTTTCTAAGTAAAGAAAAAGACATAAGAGACAGATGAGAAGAAAGGAGGAAGAAATTGCTAGAAATAACTTACGGGAGAGAAGGAAGGCTCCTCGAACTAGCTCTTGAGTTTTGAGAGTGCAAAAAGTGAGATAGTCGAAGCTTTTAAGCAATATATATATGAGAGAGAAAAGAAAGCAGGAAAACTCCAGCTCAAGGTCCTATAAAATCTCCAGTTGTTGGATCTCCATCGCACTGTAGAATGTGGGGGACATGAAGACGCAGAAATTAATTGTAGACGCGTCCTGGATGCCGAACGTCAGGAGCGTGTTTCTAGGAAGTTGAAAAGACATCTGCACAGATAGAGGTGATGTGAGAGAAGAGCAGAATGATTGTTATAATATCAAAATTCTCCTTTTTTCAGAGGAGCAACAGAAGGGAATTTATAGGGGTTATTGTAGGGATAGAAGGCCTAGGAATGTATATTAGGTTGTGGGTCTTGTCCGAGGACATTTAGTAGTCCGAGGATAAGTAGACGTTAGGAAATAAGTACAAATCAATAAATTATATAAGGTTCTGACCATGAGGGTTTGGGAGAGTAGTCCGAGGAGGAATGCCTCCATGGTTTAGCAAAACAGAGGTGAGAATGCTTGATCTGTCATCAAAAGCAACACTCTGGATGGTCCTAATGGTAAGGATAAACCTCAGGAGGGAATAAGACAAAGGGAAGCTAAGAGATATCTAAGAGAAAGCTGCTACCATCGTATTAAAGGCTCTGTAGCTAACCCTCTGGCCGTATTAATGCGGAGGTGATACCTGAACAGTGATATTCAGCCTTACAACTACTCCCAAAGACTTCAAGAAGATGCTGATGGGACAAGGATTAAAGCAAGCAACTTGGCTTACACATGGAAGGTGGAGATGAAACAAAGGAAAGGGATATAAGGAAGAAAGACATCATTATACAGGGGACATCTGAGAATCTGTAAAGAAAAGCACGGTAGTAACAAGAACTGAAATTGTAATCAAATCTAAAAGAAATATATTCAAGAGCTACTCTTGAAGGATTTCTTTGCATAGAGCTCGTTTTTCTTTGCTTTCTTACCATCTTTAGTCCATTGTGAGTGTTGTTCAATACATTGAAGCTTAGTTTTTAGCCCACTTTCTATAAATTTATTGTGTCGGGCTCTTTGGGCCTTAATCCTATTATCTATTAGGTATATATTTATATATTTTATTGTTGATGGTTCATAGCATTACAACTTACTTTCCATTCTTGGTTGTAAACTTGTAATTATTGTGTATAGTCAAAGTTTCAAAGGAAAAAATTAATTTATATCTAAAGGTTAGCCACGCTATGGGCTGTTGATTTGCTATCAATAGCATTATGACACCAAAAGACAATTTGATTTAGCTATTAATTTGTTTCAACGTATATACATTTGGCAAAAAATTTTGATGATCAGTTTATATATATAAAGAAACATATTGATTGTATACTGACTTCAACAACTTTATGACCATTTAAATGTTAGTAGACGTTTTGATTCTTTGGCTAAGGCCAAGTTACATGTAGGGGTGGCAATTCGTGTTCGCGTGTTGAGTTCGTGTCGTGTCAACTCTTGAGTATCCGATTATATAGGTCAATACTAACCCGGCATGTTTAATAAACGGGTCAAGATTTCTCAACTCTAACACGATCCATTTATTAAACGGGTTAGTCATGCGACCTGTTTATCAAATTTTATCAAAATGAAAAAAAAAAATTTATGAAAAAACAAAACAAATAAATATTTTTAATATAAAATTCAGAACTAACGAGTAATTGTATCACAAATAATCATTCAAAACTAAAGCATATCTAAATATCACAAATAATCAATCACAATAAGAAAATAAACCACAACAACTAATAAGTTTATGTACCTTAGGTTTGATGGGTATATTAGTAAAATGCCATTTAATTAAACAGGTCAAATAGGTCAAACGGGTTCCATATGTTAAACATTAACCCAACCCATTTATTAAACGGGTCAGTTATGTCAACCGAAATGTGATACGAACCCATTAAGTCTTAACCCATAACCCATAACCTGTTAATTTCGTGTCATGTCGGGTTTCCAGGATGTGTCTAATTTTGCCACCCCTAGTTAAATGTTCAGGTCTCTCTCTCTCTCT
This sequence comes from Castanopsis chinensis, assembly GCA_032878915.1. Lineage (NCBI taxonomy): Eukaryota > Viridiplantae > Streptophyta > Magnoliopsida > Fagales > Fagaceae > Castanopsis > Castanopsis chinensis. Next base: position 14,897,580 of record JAVQMG010000125.1, on the reverse strand, counting down.
CTCTCTCTCTCTCTCTCTCTCTCTCTCTATATATATATATATATATATATATGGAAAGAAATAAATTTTTAGTATCACATTATTTTTTGAATTACAAAGCTATAGACTTTCAAAATCAATTTTTATTATTGTTCTAAACACTTACCATCTACTGCTTCTTACTATTCACAAAAAATATTTTATCTTTTACTAAATTTTCTAGAAAAAGAAAGTACTATAGAGAGCTTATAACCTACGAGCAGTGTAAGCTCGTAAGGATAATAAACAAAGGTGGCTGGGGTTGTTGCATCCTGGGGACAACGTGCAGAAACTATTTGTCTAACTACATCGGATATACTATAGACAGCACGATTTGTCTCAAGACAGTGACTTGGTTCATACCTCATCTATGTCAACTATTTTGGTAAAATCATGTTGTATAATTTCTAAGGAAAAGTCAGGTAATATGTCTCCTTTATTTCCAACAAATTGTTCATTTAAGACCTCTATCATTTGATCTCATGAATCTTGTATCCTTGCTTCCATCCTTGCAATGCTTTTGGACATGTCCTTGTGAGTCTCTAACATTCCATTGACATGCTTTGAAATTGTTTGTTGTTCCTCGGGACTGAAACTTTGATATGTGCTAGACATGATGAACTTTGAGCTTGATGCAAAAGTTGATTTTTACAAAAGTTTTTTTTTTCTTCGAAACTGTTGTGGGGATTTTCATGATTTTTTTCTTCTTCTTTTTTTTTTTTTGGCAAGTGGGCTGGGTGGTGTTTTGAGGACTAATTGGAAAAAAAAAAGGTTGGTTTGATGGAGATGTGGATCAAAATGCTTTGATACCAAATGTTTTGAACCAAGATAATGGAAAGATAGATTAATTAAATCAAGGTGACTAGCCTCCTAAACTTGAGAGAGAGAATAGACATTTTTGGCTATTTTTTTACTTTATCCTCATTAATGCATCCAATGTATATAAATAGCATCTCATAAACAAATCTCAAAACATAGGAAATAATTCTACCCTAAAACATAGGGATCAATTTAAATACAAGCAAATAACAATACTAATCTACTACTACCTTATTCAAATAAAGATCTATTACCAAGCTTAATTTTTTTTTTTTTTTTATACAAGATAAAATTTCTATTTTAGCCTAATTTAAGTATATATGTGTGTGTGAAACTCCCTCCTAGAAACTTGAACCCCAGGCTTTGCCCCCCCACACCCCACAAGCACTTATACTTATGGATTGATCATCGCATCAAGGGTGCGCAGTGTATCACCAAGCTTAAATTTAAATGCTTCTAATGCAATTAAAATTTATCTAGCACATTACCTTGGGTCATAACAAAATCACTCTTTACCATTCCAAAAAAAAAAAAAAAAAGAAGTTTCATTTTAAATTGTACACCAATTTATAGTAACACCATGATCTAAGTTATGAAACTAAGATGATATTGAAGAGCACCCATCTTGCTTGATTCGTCGATTAGTTTCTTAGAACTTAATGGTGTATTTAGATCAATAACTCTTATTCACACCTATTTGTGTTAAATATACTCAAATGGCAAAGACTCTATATATAACAAGATAGAAATTTCAATTAAGCAAAAAAATGAAATCCACAAAAGACATGTTAATACAACTATAAAGAATATTCACAAATATGCATCTCTATTCTCTAGTTCATGATGTCAAATAAAAAAAAAAAAAAAACAATGGCAGTGATTAATTAAGTTTATTTAAAGAAATTCATAGATCTACCTAATTATAATCAGGTCTATTCCATGAATGTTTCCAGTTGATCTTCAATCTGTTATATAATTTGTTCTTATTCTCTTTATTACAATGAACAATGCTATTGATTCCTTCCACTTGTTGATCATAGCTGCGAGAAGTCACAACTAGATAAGTACCTTTTTATTTTTCGGTTTGAGTAAATGCTATTGATTAAGGGCTTTATTTTCATGAGAGAGAAAGAGAGAGAGAGAGAGAGAGAGAGAGAAGAAAAAGAAGAACCTGGGGTTTGGGCCATGTCTCGATTATTATAAATCAAAAATGAATTCGGCTCGACTGGAGGGTCAACAGGCCTGGTCTAGCATGGCCCATAGGCTTTAATTGATTTCCACCAGGCTGAGGCACGGTTTGGCCCATCTTAATAACAGTTGAAGTAGGCTCTTCCTTACCCCCGTCGTTCGATAATTTGTACGGTTCAAATTAATGAGCCTGACCATTTATGTGATTAATATCATTATTAATTTAAATTTTTTTATATTATATTATATTATATTATTTTATCTTTCTTTTTTTTTTTTTTTTTTGCAAAGACCATTTATGAGATAATTTAAGAAGTGGTACTAATTTTAGGAATGACAAAGGGACAGGACAGGATCAGATTATAAATGTCTCGTCTTCTCTTTGAGATAAAGAAAACATGCATTGAGTAAATATTTTGGTGATAGTGATTGAAACATAAAAGCAAATATCTTGAGAATACCAAGAGAGAAAGGAGACAAGTGTAATTGAATATGTATGCAAAAATATAAACTATAACTAGGAGATATGTGTGTGTATATATAAATATATATATATATATATATATTACAAATTACACTCCTAAATTTTGGAGGTTATTAGATTTTACACCCTGAAGTTTCAGAATTTGGATTTTATCCCCTGAAGTTCAGTAATGTTTGGATTTTGCACCCTAATGTTTCAGAATTTGGATTTTACCCCCTGTATTTTAGGAGTATTTGGATTTTACTCTCTAAAGTTTTGAGATGCTTGAATTTTACACCTTAAAGTTTTAAAATTTGGGGGTGTAAAATCCAAATAACCTTAAACTTTTGAGAATAAAATCCAAATTCTGAAACGTCAGAGTGTAAAATCCAAACACCCAAAACTTTAGGGGGTAAAATTCAAACTCTGAAATTTCAGGATGTAAAATCCAATCATCCCCAAATTTTAAAGGTGTAATTTATCCTATATATAAAATCAAATATAGTCACCAAATAAAACATTCATATATACATTCAAGCTAAGTCAAGATTATTTCTTAAAAAACAGGTAAGAAAAGATGAGGAGCGAACAAAAACTGCACTTGTTCAAGGCGGGGAAAATCTGTGGGGGAAAAAGCGGGGTGGGGCAGGGCAATTTTGCCATCCCCGATTTATTTACTATGCATGCAGTTATTTTTTTAGGATAAACTTAGGTATAGTATTATCTTGAGTGCAATCCATTATATTCTTCATTTAAATTTAAATTCTTAGCTGTATCAATCGATAACACACAAATTGTATTATCATTTTCAATGATAAATAAATTTTGGTGTGACTGTGTATTGAAGAAATGATAGTATCAAAAATCGTGTACACATGCATAAATTTTATTCTACTTCTATTTGTCAAATCAAAACAATTAATCACATCTGTATATTTGAAATTAAGACTTTTTCTAGCATTGAGTTTATTACAGGTTCCTTTCTCAAGTTTACGTTAATTTGTTTACTTTTACATATAAGGAAAATTGTTTTACTTTTCTTTCTCCCCGTACCCTAAAAAGTTAGAAAGTTGAAAGCTAACCCAACTCCAAGTTTGAAAAATGTTATATGTCACCTGGGAAGGCGAAGACATTGTGACCTTATCCACAAGAAAATGCATGTCATAGAATTATAGCAACTTTATATGAAGATAACATTCCTCCATGGAGAATTGGAAAAGCAAATTTATATGCAATAACCCAGAATTTCAAGGAACCAGAAAGGAAAAAAAAAGTTTGTCTTTTTAAGAAGTCATTACACTTCTCGAGGTAGTCTTCCAAGTAATGGTACATATGGTTTGATTCGTTCATGTTGACGCATGGGTACAACACACTGAGTATGAATACTTGTTTATTATAAAGTACTTGCTGATGGGTCTTATATCATTCTTGGCTTCTTGCTATATATTCTGATCATCGGAAAGAGAAGTAAGCCAGATATTATTAAGTTGAACTCTTTCTTAATTAGTGAATTTGACGCACATGATTTTAAAGTTGTCAAGAAGATGCTTGGGATAGAAGTTCATTGTGCTAGATGGGCTGGTAATTATGGTTATCTTAAGGTGTTGGAATAGCTTGGCTGATGCAAGACTTGTCAGTACACACTTGTTGTCTACTTTATATTGTCCTCACAATTATGCCTGATTTGAAGAATCAGAGTATATGTCTAAAGTGATATATGCTAACTTAATTGGGTGTCTCATATACTCAAAGGTGTGCACCATTCATGATATTTTTCATGCATGTTAGTGTGATTAGTAAGTATAAGATAGATCTAGGAGGAAAAAAGCATCGGAATGTAGTGAAATGGATTTTTAGATATCTAGTAGGCATTTGTGACTACCGTATATGATCTTTTTTTTTTTTTAATAAAAAAAAAACCACCCCTGGAAAAGGGGGGGGGGGGGGGGAACCGTAAATGATCTTTGATCAAAGAGTTTATACAAAAGCTATAGACTATGTTGATGGGTCATTCTGCTAAGGGATTTTGATTATTGGATATCCATGATAGGCTAGGTGTTTGTGTTTGCTGGTGGCCCAATATGCTGGAAGTATAAGAAATCTGCCACGTGGAACAATACATGGCACTAATAGAGGTATCAAAAATAGTTTGGCTTTGAAGACTAGTTATGAGTTTGGTTTTAATCAAGATAGTGTTGTACTACAAAGTTAGAGTACAATTTTGTTGGTGAAGAATCACGCGTAAGAAAAAGTATATTGATGTGCAGTATGACAAAATTAGAGTGAATTTACTTGGGGGGTATATTTATTTCAAAGATCTACACAAATAAGAATACATAATTGATTACTCCAAGTTATAAGAATAATGAATATGGTTATTGAATTAAGTTAGAGGGAAGGAGAGTAGTGGAGAGGAGAGTAGAGGGGAATGGCATCATCCACCTTGAAAATTAAGTAAGGGGAAGGGGAGTAATTAGTCTTGAGAGTTAAGAGTTGGGAGTTCCCCCTTTCCTTGGTTCCATGTTTTAGGACTTGCAACAAATTATAGAGGCAATTATTAATTTCTATCTCCTCATAAGTCTTTGGGTGTAAGCATTTACATCAATTTTTCTAAAATTTTTTGTCTATTTTACCATAATAACCCACTTTTTTCTAATTTACATATTCACTTTTTTAAGACACTCACGTCAGATTATCTACTCTATATTCTATTTTATTTAAATAATATTTTTCATTATTTTTTTTTATTACACAAGTTAATGCAAGTACTCTTATAAGGGTTTCATATCACGTTGCAGTCATGATTTTTCTTATCTGTGAGATATTGTGAGAGTGTTTATGCCATCATAATATACCTATTTTTATAATCAAAATTTCTCCCAATCTTTATTCATGGATATGTAGAGACATTTTTTGAACAACGTAAATTCTTATTTTCATTTTGTGTGTGCATGCTTGTTAATTTATTTTCTCTATATTGTTATTTGATATTTGGCAGTGTGTTCTTGCACAACAAGATTGGAAAATTCAAATCAAAATATTTGGGGTATATTATTGACATGACAAAATTATAAATTATATTAAAGTCACTACAATTTTTTTTTTCTTACATTCAATTTTCTCGTATGATTTTCAGGCAATACTTAAAATTTATTCGATATATAATTTATTTATATGTGAGTCTATTACATCTGAATTCAAATCAGTTTGCCTTTGTCTAAATGATATGTTCGTGTGACTCCACGTTATGACCAATATCGCATATCAATTGGGTAAAATAACATAAATAAAATTGGGTGCTTAATTATAGTTTAATTTACTAAGTATTACAATAAGGTAACCACTGGCAATATATAGTATTTTTTTTGAGGTAAATATGACATATATATATATATAATAATGATTTGGCGTTTTTTTTTTGTGGAGGATTATAAAGATTGGCATATAATCAAATAAATGTAAGCATATAAAAAAGCCAAGAACCTTGTCAATGGCATTATTCAATTCTCCCCAACCAAGATAAGAATTTGGATTCAAATCCTCTCTCCCACTTCAATATGATTTTATTTTTTCTTTCTTAGCATGAAATTGGGCCACCTTTAAGCTTACCATTTATACTCATTTTCTTCAAGTAGTGAAGTAGCATGTCTCTTAACCTTTTTTTTTTTTTTTTATTTTTATTTTTTTATGAAGTAGCATGTCTATCTTAGAGCATTCTCATCAAGGATCTCAAAAAATTTAGCATTTAGCATCTCAAAAATCTACTTTATTTATTTTAACAACTCACTTTATAATACACCTAACATCAAATGCTTTATATTTTTTACCACTTCATTAAAATATTAATATTTTTATTATTTTATAAAAAAATGAGAAAGAAGGTGAGAAGAAAAGAAGAATAGTGAGAGAGAGAAAAAAATATTTTAATTAGAGTAGTGTTATAATATTATTATATTTATAAGATTTGAGCTACATGAACTGTCATAGATAGCAGTCCACACTACCTCAGATGCTAATAATTTTAAGAATAACATCTTTGTTGTAGTATGCTTTTTTAAAATAAGATGCTAAAAAATAGCATTTTTGACTTTTGAAATAATTGATGAGAATGCTCTTACTTCGAACTTATCCCTTTTGAGTTTTGATTCCCAGCGAGGCCTATCAATAACTAGGAATTCGTGCTGAGAATATTAGTTTGTTACAAATAGACAAAAGTAATGTTCTTTTCAAAAGACTTCAAAGAAGTCATGATCAGTGGCTAGTTTTAATCAAATAAATACTTATAATAAGGGGTTTATCAAAAAAAATACTTATAATAAGAGAAATATTAACAAATACCGTTTCATGCTTGTTGAAATTTCTCTTAATGGATTGTATTAATAAAAAGAATAAAAAGTTATTAAAAAAATTGCCAAAAAGGATAAAAAAATTGTTAAAAAATTATTAAAAATGATAAAAAGCTGCAAAAAATAAAAAAGAGGTGTAAAAAGTTGTTGTAATAGAGTGACTTTCATTACAAGGAAAAGAAAAGGTTGGCTTTTTTATTATTATTATTGATAACCAATATGTTTTGACTTGATGTAGTTTCAAAAATTCTTGCCATGTTCACTGACAATGTGGGCTTTTGACAACTTTTTTTTTTTTTTTTTGACAATGTAGGTTTTTGACAAATTTTCAGACCAAAATGCATGCAGTTGGTAATTGAATAGATTCATTGAGATTAATAATTCTAAGACAGCTTGGTTCGCCAACATAATAGGCATTTGGAACGCTGGACGTACAGTCCTTCTGGTAAGATGTCTAGCCTGAAGTTGAAAATGGAAGCTAGAAAACAAAATAGCAGTGTTTATTACACATCCCCAAATCCCCCAAAAGTAACTGAAATCTTTACTTAAGATGTCACAATTTTCAATTTAAATTCAGTTATTTTTTAAAAGTGGGTAAAATAATTTGTGTGCAACAAATTTAACTCAAAACAAAAATTTTAGGGTCATATTTTTATACGCATTTTACCATAACTAGTATGCATGTCAAGTGATAATTGAATTAATCTTCAGAAATACTCGTGGTAGTTCTTATGTGTAAGTGGTCTAATCAAATCACACATTAAAAAAATGTGCAAATTGTGTCAAATATGTGCAAGTGTGTGTCCATAGAATAACTTGCTATAAAAATGTCATAGTCAAGGAATATGTAAAAGCACAACAAAATAAAAATATAATAAACCAGTTCCATTGATAAAAAAAATGAATGATGTTAGTAAATTCTACAAATTGATGAGTAATTATTAAACACAAAACAAAAAAAAGAAAATTATTTATTCATCAGATTATTGATCAGTAAATTTTTAAATAAGTAAATGTTTGATAATAAAATTAGTAGTAAAAAGTAATATGTGCTGTTAGAGCATATATTAATTATCAATATTAAGAAAATTTTTATATAAAATTGAAAAAATTATTAAAAAAGTTAGTCACTTTTTTATTCTCTCATAAAATGTTTTTTAAATTGGTTTATTAATATATGTCCTAAGTGTATTTTTTTAAAGATAATTACAATATATTTATAATATGCTTTTAATTTGGCAGCTCGAACCCTTTTTTTCCTAAACTTTGAAGTAAATTATACATAAAAAAGTATCAATTCAACTACAAAGCTTATGTATAGGTTAGTAAAAACTAAATGGTGACGTTAACCGGTGCTTTTAGAACAATAATTAATAATTTATTTTATAAAAAATAAAAAAACTGTCAAAATATTATTTATTTATTTTTTTATTTATAAAAATTTCTTTAAATAAATTATTAACTATTAGCATAAATGCATCGTTTAACATTTCTCAAAACTAAATCCTAACACTTATTATTATTTAACTTAAGCTCCAATTAAGCACGTCTCAGATTCCCAGAAATTTTTTTTTACTTCTGTGATAATCTCTAAACATTCCAAGCATTAATAACTCCCCCCCCTCGTCCGCTACAGAAAGCCAGGATGGTTAAAGATGGGTCACTCCCACCCACTCATTCTCTCAATCATAACACATATACCCCAACACACCCGCTCACTCTCTCTCTCTGTCCCATAAATCCACAATCCACCTTTCCCATAAACCATCTTTTCCTCACATTACAAAAAAAAAAACCACTATCCCCACTCCTACAGTCCCACTTCACTTGTTTTTCCCGACCAGACTAGTCATCTCATATCCTTACCTTTGAGATTTTTGTACACCTCTCTCTCTCTCTCTCTCTCTCTCTCTCTCTCTCTCTCTAAAATATTTATAAAAAAAAAAAAAAAACATTTTCTTCTCTTTGTCTTTGTACCCATTCCATCTTATTGATTGATCACAATCCTCCTCCTCTATACTTGTTCACCTTTCTTCTTTCTTTCTTTCTTTATAGAAGAACTAAAGAATTCTCCTTGATCCAGCTATATAATTCACAATTTGAGCTCAAAAAATATGTCACTGGACATGATGGCATCCTCCGAACGTGTTTGTTATGTTCACTGCAACTTCTGCAACACCATTTTAGCGGTACAGCCCTCAATTCTCTCTTTTTTCTTTTATGTTTAGTTCTTTCTATTTTCTTATCCTTCCCAAACTAGCTTTCTTTTCCCACTACTGAATCCACCAAACCGAGCTCTCTGATTAGCTCGATTTATGATTATCATCAAAATGCTTTTTGTTTTTTGGGCTGCCTAGCTGACTAGCTATGTTAGCTATAAAACCCAAACCCAAATTAGAACAACTTGCAAGAATTTAGATGCAAGATGTGCTTTTGTAGTTTTTACATTGTTTCCCAATCTTTCAAAAGTTTCCATTTTTAGTAAAAATTTTCCATCCCAATTAAAAATCTTTCGTGGGTTTCTTGATTTACATGGAATTAACCAAAGATTCTTGCCTCATGTGTTATATTTTATGAGAAATTTGAACTGGGTTTTCCTTCAAAGCTTCCAAATATGCATCAAGATTCCATCGCAAACAAGGAGAAATTCATGTACGGTTGAGGCTGGGCTTAGATATGAGTTGGGATGTTAAGCCCAAAGTAAATGAAGAAACACCATTTACAGTTCAGGTACTATGAAAAATTCTTGATGATCTTCTAGTTCTAGACCTCGCTCTCCTGCAACACAAAGTTAGGTAGTGAAAGAAAAAAAAATTCAACAGTGACAAGCGATTGCTGCCAGCTAAAGAAAGCGATCCTATCATCTTCAATATATAAAGCATTTTGAAGCTATGACCAACTAGGGTTGCAGGCTTGCAGCTAGATATTCGAAGATATATATCAACTTTAAGAGCTAGGTTGATATTAGGCTATTAGGGTTATTTTCTTCCTAATTCCAAAGTCACGGTAAAAGTCAAGGTGGAGGCTGTGAATTAGCTTTGCAGACCTCAACACAGATTCATGCTACTCTACAATGAAAGAGTATTCAATTACTGTTCCTAGGATAGTAATTGCACAGCTTTTGTCACTGTTTCTCGTGATGCACTACTTCATTCATTGTAGATTTCTCTCTCTCTCTCTCTCTCTCTCTCTCTCTCTCTCTCTATCTGGTTTGCTATCTTCTGGTGGTGGGTGCTTCTGTTCCCACCTATACAACGCCAGTGAATCATTATTATGATCAAAGATATGATCAAAGTTTTCGCAAAGATTCGTGTATGCATTCTGCTTCTGGTGAAATATGAGTACTTTGCTTTCTTTTCTACAAGAATTTTGTGGAGAGAGATATAACTGTCAAAGAAAATCATAACCATAGCAAATGCTTTTCTCTTTCATCATAGGATGCCTCTTTCAAACCACCCCTTTTATGCATCTCTCTCCTATGTATTGTATCTCTCTCTCTCTCTTTTTGAAAAATAAAAGGAAAAAAAAAACTGTGATATTTCTTAAACACTGTAAAGAGCAGTAAATTAGTCTGTTTCATGATGATATGGGTTAATGGTTGATGGCCTTTATGGTTTTCGTTCCAGTCACGTCGTTTTCATCTACCTCTCTCTGTAAATTTTGTTTTTGTTTTTGTGTTTTTTTAGTAGAAAAGTTATATTTTCTATTTTTCATAATCTTGCTTGCGGGTGTCAGTGAGCAGAAAAGTCAGGAGACGCACCGAAAGAAAAGAGAGAGAGAGAGAGAGAGTCTGAGACTTTAAAATGAATGAAGTGCAAGAAGTCCTTATAGTTATTACCCATGTGAGGCCTGTTAGTTCTAGAGGTCAATGCTAATAAGCGCTGTAACTGCTCTCTTTGCAGAGTGAATTCAACACATTTTTCTTGCCCAGAAAAAAATATATTATTAAAAGAATGATTGAAAGTCATATATAATCAAGTTGCTGAAATTTATGCATATCCATCCCTCTTCTTCTTCTATATTTTCTAATATTTCCTTCTAGATTCATAGACTAGAAGGAGCACTTTAGCAAGTTGTTGAACTGTAAGAATTTCTTTACTGCTTGTTCAATTTTTTTTTTTTTTTTTAATCTTGGGAGCTTTATATGGCCATAAGTGGCTGAGGCTCCACATTCTTGACTTATTGGTGTAATGCTTTAGGTTTCGGGTTAGGGTTTAATACGGTGTGGTGGTGTGTACTTCTGTTAGTAAAACATTTTGGGTTTCATATACTTTGGATGTGTGTGTGTGATAAAGAGAAAGAGAAAGAGAGATAGTGAGAGCCAGCTGGGCCGGGGGGGCTTCAAAGTTACACAAGACAAAAGTTCCAAAACATGGTTTTATCTCAGAAATGATTTTTTGTTTTTGTTTTGCAAAATGGGTATTGGCAGGTTAGTGTCCCATGCAGCAGTTTGTTCAACATTGTGACTGTAAGATGCGGACATTGTGCTAATTTGCTGTCAGTTAACATGGGAGCTACGGCTCAAGCAGTTCCTCCTCAAGATCCCCAGGTACATATGTTATCAAATTCCTTTGGAATCGCTTTTCTTGGAATTTTTTTTTTCTTTTATTGTTGAGTCACTCACGGGTCTTGAAAACTATGATCTCACCCTCCACTTAAAAGAGAATGTGCCAGTTGAGTTAGAGCTTCGCTTGGAGATTGCTATGGGTGACTATATTTTATTCTCTGCCAAAATATTAGAATGTTTATAGTACTTAATTTTCTAGTCTAAGAAAGGACTTAATTTCCTTCTGTATACGACTTTTTTTTTTTTTTGAGAAACTATTGTATACAACTTAGTCCTTTAAAATGCTCCAAGATTCCGATTAATCTAAGTTGTAATTTTGACTAAAAAAATCTTATTCAAAGCTCTCCCTAAGCAAAAAATAAGGGGAACGATTTTGCAAGTATATATATGGTGGTCTAATTCTTTCTCTTGTTGGAGCAGAAGCAGCACATAAGCTCCGATGACTGTGGGTCATCTTCCAAATGCAATAAGTTTTCTGCATTTGAGACTGTAGAGCATGAACAACCCAGAATGGCCCCCATTCGCCGTAAGTCTCTCTTTCTCTCTCTCTTCATATTCATGAGTTTATACTAATGTGTATACATATATAGACATTAATTCATAGGTATGAAACATATTTGTAGGAACATAATATAATAAGTAGTATAATACAATAAAGTTTAAATGCGTAAACCAATTTCTTAGGCTTAATTAATGATGGCCAATATACCTTTGAACACACTGTCTCTACCCAACTGGCAAAAGTACATAAGCAGGCAGAACCACTTCATCATCGAGGCCATGGGTCATATAATACAAGTTTAATAGTTTTGCAAATCTTTAAGTGCCCAAATTAAGCACGTGATTTTATTCTCTACTCATCCATGGACCCTCCAAAGATGGCGACTTTACCTAACAAATTTGATTCATCATTAATTCATAGCAGAGGTAGCGTAAGAACCTTCATTGTCTTTTACAGTTCCAATTTTGTTTTCACTAAGAACTCGAATAAATAGGCTACCTATAGAGGTCTAGACTATGCGAACTTAATTCAGATTCAATGATACACCAGGACACAGCATGTGGTAACAGATGGAGCGTGATTGAGAAGTTGCACAGAAGTGCCTAAAAAACGGAGCAATGGACCACAGCATAGGTTAACAGATAGAATGTTAAAAGACCATGAACTTTAGGACTATTTCCCAGTATGTTTAAGATTATAGTTAGTCAATATTCAATGCTTAATAATACTAATCATACACATGTTCATTATGCAACAAATTCCTATGCCTATAATTGTATTCAAAGCATTGTACTTACAATTGATAAAAGCAATCTAAATTGTGTTTTAAATTTTTATGTACATCACAGCCCCAGAGAAGAGACAACGGGTTCCTTCAGCATATAACAGGTTTATTAAGTAAGTAAAATGGTTTTAACTCTCTCTCTCTCTCTCGCTCTCTCTCTCTCAGAGACTAACTTGATTATGAGTGATGGTAGGAATTGGATTTGGTCTTGAAATTGAGAGATTAGTAACATGCATATACCTTGAATTTGCATGTAACTTATTTGTTGCACTTTGCAGGGAGGAAATCCAAAGGATTAAGGCTAGTAATCCTGACATCAGTCACAGGGAAGCTTTTAGTACAGCTGCAAAGAATGTGAGTGGTGAATAAAAAACCATTTAGATCGATCTAATTTACTTGCTGCCTGACAAAATGTCATACAATTCCACTCTCAAAATGTTAACCATCTCAATGTTCACTTAGGATAGTTTAAACTTATTCGTTTGTTTGACTTAAAGAATAATTTAGGTAAAGGTACATACATTGTGCCTAACAAAGAAAAATGAAGCTTCAAAAAACTGTTCAAAAGCTATCTTAAAAAACAAGTCAACTTATAAGCCCAGGCAAACAGATCTTTTATATGACGGGCTCTATAGTTCTTTTCCCTTTTGTCTTTCTCTCCTTTTCCAGCCCTATAGTTCCATTTAAAGCCTTATACCATGGTGAAAAAGAGACCATTATGTATTTAAAGAAATTCTTATCTTGGCCTTTTGTGTAAAATCTTGTAAGTTAAGCAATATTCTACCACATTTTTAGGTACTTACTATTTTTATCTTTAGGGTAAACAAGTTAAGTAGTAAACTATAATGAATGCCGGTGGTTTTAAGTTATATCAGTGAACTCATACGGAATAGCCAAACAACCTAGCTCATAGATGTCTTAATGACTGTAAATAATGTATGTATCAAACTCTTAAGGTCACACTCACACTACAAGAATTAATAAATTGAGAGCAGAGGGGTGGTACATCATTGTTATATTATGACCTATATATGTTCCGCTACCTTAGGTAGTCATATTAATGGAAAACATATATTAATTCCGTCTTCTTCTTTTTTTTCCTTAACACCAATTCTAGCAATGCAATAATCAACCTTTTTATTAATTCTAGGGTTCTTTTATCAAAAGCTGGAAGCATATTATAAATATCATTATCGTTAGATTAGTTACTCTCTAAAACAATAAGATAAGACTGTTTATCAACCACCTCTTCTAAATTGCATAAAATGGAAATTTTGTGTACTTGACATCACTTTTAATGTAGGACTAATCTATAAAATTCACTCCAATAAATAGCCAAAAAAAAAAAAAAAATTCACTCCAATAAAAATAGGCCAACAATACTTGAACTTCTTCATGGTGGTAATTGGTAGCAATTTGCAAGAATTCATTAATAAAAGAACTCATATCATTAGCACCACTATAGATGATCGGCAACTTGCCTAATCTAGTATTATTTTTTCTAGGTGATTTTTTTAGTTAAATAATTTTTTACAACGTAAACCTGATCCGTTCGAATCATTAAGTACTTTACCCATTCAACATATATGAATCCCCTTCTTCCCCTTAATTTCCCTTTCTCTCTTCTACTATTTCTTTTCCTCCTCATTTCTCGCTCCTTGCTTCTTGGATTCTCAGCCGTCAACAAAGAGACATTGATGCAAACAAGCTCAAGAAGTCGAGCCACCCATGTGGCCATACCCCTTGTCATCGACGACCTCAACAAGTCCCATCACTCTTCTCCCTACAAAATCTTCTAATTGATGACCTTGCCTTTAATTAGTGTCGTCAAGCCATAGGAGCTAAGGCCATGTTGCTCTTCAATATCAATATTGCCTCTCTCTCTCTCTCTCTCTCTCACATATTTTTAGCATTTTGTTTGTTTGTTTGTTTCAGTGTGTGTGTGTGTTTTTTTAATTTTTATAGAAATCATCAATATGGGAAGTGTAGAAAAATAATGAATTCATGGGTGATTTATATTAAGAAATTAGAGGAGTTAATGGATTTACACTTACATTACATTATTTTTTATATTCTTTTTTTCTTTTTCTTTTTATACTGATAAGTGTTTTTTAGTTATCTAATCACATGCTTTTACTAGAGTTCGATATTATATTGATTGTATGGGTATTAGATTTTTTTTTTTTATCATGGAGTAAGTGGTAGGGGGATGATGTAGTGGTGTTTTTGAATCTTACTTAATAGGAAAGAAAATGCAAATGAGGGGGAAAAGGAGAAGAAAAATAGTATTGCATATTTGCATTAAATTCTACATATTATAGGCTATCGATGTCCTGACCTCTTTTTTTTTTTTTTTTTTTTTTAATTTAACAATAGGGGTAAAGACCATCATAAAATATCACTTAATTTAAATTTCCCTGTACATCAAAAAAAAAATTTACATTGCCCTAAACTTTAAAACTAACTAATCAACCCGCCAACATTACCCAAAAATTGCAAATAACCTCCCTTCGTTATTGATTTATATGAAATTAAATATATTTTACATCAGAGGGATTTCCAATTTTGAATGTTTAGGTTGTTTATGTGAATTAGAGTGTTTAAGACTGAAGTTAGGGCTCTTTAATGAATTAAACTTTAATATAATAGAAATTAATAACGAATGGAGGTCATTTTCATTCTCAGATAATGTTAGTTTTTTGGTTAATTGTTTAGTTTCAAAATCTCAAAAAAAAAAAAAAAAATGTTTATTTTTAAGGTTTATGAAGTGCATGGTAAATTGGGCGATAGTTTATCTTTAGTTAATTTTTGGTGATAGTTTAAATAAATTTATCTTTAGTTTAATAGAAATTAATAACGATTGGAGGTTATTTTCATTTTCAAATAAAGTTAATTTTTGGTTAATTGTTTAGTTTTAAGGTTTAAGAAGTGCATGGTAAATTGGGTGAAAGTTTATTCATTTATTTTTTTAGCTAAAATAAAATAAAAAGATATCTTTTTGGGGAGTAATTTACCTAAAAATAAATAACCCTTTACACAAATGTAAGGACTTGCTGCACCAAGATCACTAAATATTGATAACATATCGTATAATGTTTATAAATATGAAGTCTTCTTTAATAAATATCACATGGCAAGCGATTGAACTTGTTGAACTCACACAGCTCGTAGAGCTAGCGAGTAACTCTAATTGGTGTTCGCATAATCTCAATGTTTCTATTTACTTGGAAAAATAAGATATTCGGATGATGCGGCACAATATTGTCCATGGAATTTCTCTTATACTTTATCAATGAAAATTGTCTCAGAAATGAATTAATTTAATGTTCAGATTAAATATTATAAATTCAAATGTGTATCTAATATCCTGTGTTAAATGACGCAACACTTTGTACACATGATTCAAGAAATAAATCTAATCACAAAATATAGATAGAATCAAAGTTGTTTTTGTTAATCATAAATATACAGTGATGGGACAAGCTTTGCTTCTCTTGCCATTTTGCTTGTTGGCTAAATCACATCTAGGGGTTAAAACCTAAAATTTCCAATGTGTGAGGTCAACAGTTTAAATCATGTGAGAAATTAGGGGGGACAAAAGGATTATGTTAGATTTAATGCTCATATGATGTTGTTCAATGCATTAATAAAAGTAAAGTTTGTGTTTTAGGTTTACCTGCACCTCTTATGATCGTTTGCCTACATTTTACATTAGAAGGGTACATTTGTTTAACAATTAATGGGTATGATCCCTCATGATGTCACTGGTACTTATTCTAACCAAAGTTGGTAAAATTGGATCATACCCATTGATTTGTAGACATGATGATCAAGTCGAATACAATGAAGGCAGTGCCAAATGATTTATTGTATGGCATTTGTTTTCATAGAGGGACTAATAGCATGAGTAAATAAACCTTTTGCCAGTACTTCACTCGCTTTAAGATGTTCTTTAAGTGCATCTTTCTTATTGAATACGCAATGAATATTCTTAGCAAGACCAAGACAAAGAGAAACTAGCCATATGAATATGATTGCTTGACGAAATTTACTTCGATTTCTGTAAATTTCATGTATCTTTTTTACTTCAAGTCATTACTGTTGTCATCACCTATAGTTATCATTTGCATTGGCATATACCACACTTTGTTAGTCATGGTATCAAAGTCAGTTCTAGTTTTGAATTTTGTGACTGTTTTACATCCCATTTAAGATGTTAAAAATATCATATATTAAAATTTTACTTAACATGGTCAAGCAATGTGATCATTGATAAAAATGCAAAATTTAAATGGGAAAAACTATACTACAACCTTGTATGTAGAAATTGCTATATATAGAGTAACGTGATAATTAAAAAGAAGTGACAGGTGTCCAAGGATCATGTGCGATGCACATATTTAACTTAACCCATAATTTGCTGTCACTTCTCTTTAGTTGTCACGTTACCTTTTATACAATAATTGCGGCATACAAAGTTGCAGCAAATTTTCTTCCAATATAAATTGCTGTGAAGGATGCTAATAACTTTATTGTTTTCTTTGCAGTGGGCACATTTTCCTCACATTCACTTTGGGCTAAAGCTGGATGGCAATAACAAGCAGGGAAAGTTGGACCAGGCATTAGCCGGAACAGATCAGGGAAGTCAAAAGTCTAATGGATTCTACTAAAGCCGAATGGTATCCTGTGAGTAGCATGCTAGTTCCTCTGTGCTATGTAACTACTGAAATTATTATGAGGTTGATGAAAGTGTCCTAACCAAACAGGATGCCCCTATTTGAACCTCCACCATCTTTATTATTGTGTGTTTTCCATTTCTAACTGTTTAGAAATGATGACTGCTATTCTTGTGATTGCATTTATTATCTTTGTACTTCATATCTTTTAAGTATACATTATATATCTCATCGAATAATGTGCGCTTGTTTGTTTACCAACACAACTCTCTCTCTTTTCTAGCTAAAATGGTGGTAATAACAAAACCCACATTTCAAAATGTGTTAAGAATTAAGCCATAGCTCTATGGATCATGGAACAAACACATAGGGTTACGTGGTCCTCAAAGTGAGAGAGAGAGAGAGGGAGAAGAATGCAATATTAGTGCTACTGTGTATTACACAGAATACAGACACGGGACGTATTCAAAAACGCCACGTGTCTAGCTCATGTCCCGTCCAATACTCGGAAGCTTTGTGAAGCAATATGAAGGGGATGACAGATAAAGTTCTTGCATTGCATGTGTTCACTCATCTGTCACGTTCACTGATCGATAGCAGAGATAAAATATTTTATAGTATATATATGAATATGACAAAAAAATAATAGATAACTAATTGAAAATGAAATTAAACATCGAATTTGAGGGCACGAAAAGCATGCAGAGTGATAGACATAGACGACGCAACCTTGGGATACACGAAAACAACTTTTATTAAGGCTCAGGTTGGCCAACCGAACCAAACAAATATTCTTTGAAAGCCATCTCTACTTATATATATCCATCACAGTTCACAGATTGTTGACTAGTGCAATTCCTTGTTGAATCAATCTGCTTTTTCAAAAGTTTGTATAAAGTAAAATAAAGAGAGTAAAAACAAAAACGAAATGAAAAAAAAAATGCTGTAGTTTTAAGATGAAAACCTAGGTTCTACCCAACCAAAACAGTCGGTTGTTGTGTAAAACGTCAATCACTCTCTTACCAAAGGAAAAACAATAGTCAACTGTACAATATAAAAGCCGCAAAATCTTAATTAATCATTAATGAGTCATTAATAATTTAATTAATTATACCAGTTGTCTCTCTCAAGTCTCAAATTATCAAACAAGTGCATCTCAAGCAACTTTGCATAACTAATAGCTAAGCCAGTAACGCTTTTACTTTCTCTCTCTCTCTCTCTCTCTCTTTCTTGACGCAGAACTTTTTTTTACAGTTCCAATTGCCTAACAACTAACAAGACCCACAAACCAATGCGTATTGCTTTTGTCATGCTGACGAGGTGAAAACCTAGTGACACTGTGGGTGATGGTTGTGAGCATTTTGTACCGTTGATTTGAAGTAAAGTGTGTGTGATGCATTTGCAGGTTGACTGGTGACTGGTGAGTCGTGCATGGTATATCACCACCACTTGTACAGTGTTACCTTTTGTTGTATGTTTATGCCCAAAGCAAAAGCATATGATAAAGTGGACAGAACTGTGATATATGGCAACAAAAAACCCAATTGTGTTTTGCTAGCAGGAATCAACTTGGTATAAAATGGGTGTGAAATGATACCCAGAGAGAGAAAGAGATACGGTTCCATTTGTTATGTAATGGGTTTTTTTTTTTTAATTTCTTTCTTTCTTTCTTTTTTTCTTTCTCTCTCGTTTCATTGTTTGTTGGGAAAAGGGTTAAGAGTACAGAATCTGAAACGTCAAATCATGTTGTTGGTAATTTGGATGTATGTGGTGGCTCTTTGTGAATGGGTCATGTCTAAAAGATAGATGAATGATTTAACTTTCTCTAGCTTTTTATAAAAACAATAAACATGTCTGAATCGGACTGTCATGTCACATATACATATTACATGAGAGAAGGGGAAGCAAGAGACTCTGGCAATAGTAACAGAAACAGCAAGCAGAGAAAGACAGAGAAGGTCAGTCTGGTTGTGATTTAACCCTTTTTTTTTTCTTTCTTGTTGAAGCCTAACATCAATGCAAGCTGGTTATAGAGATACTTTCCCATAATTCCCACTCTCCACGCGGGTAAGAATATTTTGGTATTATATATATATTGATGATGGATAGATAAGGTGATAATACTACCCCACTCACCTGTCTCGCATAATTAGAGGCCATGCAAATTGCATCCTCTTTCCAATCAATAAGTGAGGTTCTGAGACTCTGACGGAGGCAAACATTTATTGAAATTTATTATATACATTGTTCTGTCCTTTTTATATGAAAAAAAAATTAAAAATATTCAGAAAAATAAAAATAAACAGCATGTCAAACCAAATTTTCTTCTGCACTTTTTTTAGCTCTTACCTTTCATAATAAATGCATCAATTGATTATGGAATTAGATAGAAAGGTTAAATTAAAAAAAGATATCAAATATTATGTGTAAATATAAAATTTTAAAAACATGAAAATGAAAATATCTCAAATTGAAGATGGTGTTATAATTCTAGTGTTTCATATTACTTAAGTATAAGTTTAAACATGTGTTTATAAATTTTTGGACACTTTTCCCTTGCAAACTGGTTTATAAGGATGAATTCTACTCATAGATTTGTAACATTTGATATTAGAGTCAACCACCATTTCAAGTAATTAGATGTAACTCATTGAGTATAAAATCAAATGAATTGCGGTTTTGTGGTCAGATCTCGAAAAGGGCAACTTAGATGCTAAATTAAAATAACTTATAGGTGAGTGTAGCCACCAAAAGAAAAAGGGATACCATCGGGTTAGCGTCGCTAGAGTGAGCAGTCATGGATGTCGGTTGCAGCGAACGTAGCTCACTGAGTATAGGTTCAGATCACGGAGGGGGCGACCTGAAGACTAGATTAAAACAACTGATAGGTGAGTGGAGCTACCAAAAGAGAAAGGGTTGATCCTCGTGTCCCACATTGCTTAAGTATAAGGTTAAACATGTGTTTATAAGTTTCTGGACACCCTCCTCTTGCAAACCGTTTTTCAATGGTTAGTTGGGTTTGTAACATAGGGTGGTACAAATTGTACAAGTGCAATTTAATCACTTTATTCCAAAAAAAAAAAAAAATCCAATTTAATCACTTTGAAATTTTGAGTAATCAAATGTAGCTCATTGGGTATAGAATCAAATGAGTTGCGGCTTTGTGGTCGAATCCTGGAGGGGAAGACCTAGATGCTAGATTAAAATAACTAATACGTGAGTGGAACCACCAAAAGAGAAATGACTACTATCAGGTCAGTGTCGCTAGAGTGATTTGTCGTAAATGTCGACTGCAAAGCGTAGTGATTTGTCGTAAATGTCTCTCTCAGGTGAAATTTGGCTGTTAAGTTGTTGTACCTGTGCCAATAAAATCTTAATTTAAAATAATTCATGCATGTCTACTTATAAATTTTTTTAAGGCATATCTACTTATAGGTGTGCGTTTCAAGTTGTTTATCATAAATCTTTCATTCAATTAATTAAACATTTCAACATTTCTTTAAACTTTTTTTTTAGTCTAAATTTTACTTTGAAAAGAATTTTAATTTTTTTGTAAATTTTAAATTAACTTGAAATTTTATTGACCTATGTTTTGAGGTCAAACTGCTATTAGATTGCTTCTTCATAAGCGGAATCAAATGAATTATGATTGCTCACCAAATTTTGAAACCACATTTAAGGAATCAAGAGCTTTGTAGATTATAAGTATTCCATGATATTCTTATACACAAAAAAAAAAAAAAAAAAACTAGTTTCAAAACCTACATCTCCACTTATTATAAAAGGAAGACCTATATTTAAGGTGATGTATTATCTAGCAAATAAAACTTAAAAAATTCTTAGATTACGATTGGAAACAGTTTTTGTTTTCTATTTTCAAAAACTTGTTTTTGGTAATATAAAAAAAAAAAAATTCTTGTATTTTTGAAATCAAAAACATGTTTGGTTAGTTGAAATTAAAAAGACAGTTTTTTGAAGAAAAAAAATAAAAAATACTAAAATATATTGTTTCTAGGATTTTGAACTCTAATGCTAACTCATTAAATGAGACAGATTTATTAAATTAAATGTGTCTTTTCATTGACTTTTGAAAATTAAAAATTGAAAACAGCCTTTTGCATGTTTTTAATTTCCTTCACGAATTGAGTTTTGAGAACAATTTTTGTTTTCTGTTTATTTTGGGTTGCCAAGCAAGTTTTTTAGTTTCAAAAATTGAAAATTATTTTTGGAAACAGAAAATATGGAAAATAAACAGTTAATTACCAAACATACCCTTAGATTTCCCTTTTTGCCCCCACTACATTTAGTTAAAATTGCAAGATCTATAACCCTAAACTTCAACTGGGTCTTGCTGCACCTTTTTTTTTTTTTTTTTTTTTTTCAAGAAATCATTAGCCAGAAGTCTAGGACAAAATAAATGATATTCAATCAATTCAAATTACTCCCAGGCATAGGCAATAATATCCATGGTTTTAAAAATTGAACTTGACAAAGGATTGACAAAAACATAGGTTGTTTTCTATTTTTTGGTCTAACCAGTGGCAGTGTCAATGACATCGTAAATAATTTAATTCATTTAAAAAATGATTCACCATTATTTAGTAATATACTAGTAATTAAATAGAATAGATTTATATGGTTTATATTTTTCTTGGTATGCCCCAAAATACTTTAGATATTTCTTATTTTTGAACCTAGCTAGAAGAGATATTAGTTATCTATACTATTCCCTCCGTCCTAGTGTGTTTGTCCTCTATTCCATTTTAGGATGTCCTAAAATATTGTCTTGTTTCTGAAAATAAAAGTCATTAATTTACTAACATTCCTAGTATACTCCTATTTTATTTTCAAAACTATTTTTTGATAAATTTATTTAAGGGTAGTTTTAGAAACTTATAATAAAGCAGACAAGACAATAAATAATGTTCCCTTAAAAAGTTTGACTTTTTAAACAGGACAAACAAAGTGGGACGGAGGTAGTACTATTTAAGGGGTTTTCTCTATTTGGATTCCTCATTTTGTAGTTCAAAAATGTCTCCTACACCCTATGTTTAAGTAGTAGTAAAACTAAAGAACAATCTTGAAAAAATGCAAATCTAACTCCCACTATAACATTACCTAAAAAATAGGACCACTCTCATGATAATTTTTAAATTGCTTTATCCACTTATAAATTATTCAAAATAAAAATTATATATATAAAATAAAAACATAGTTTTTTTTGGGCTAAAAAAGAAAGTTTCATTATATGCACGAAGCGCATGTGAAGAGGCTAGTAGGTACTTCCTTCGTCCCAATTTGTTTTTTTTCTATTCCATCTGGGGATGTCCCAAAATGTTGTCCTGTTTCTAAAAATAAAATTAATTAATTTACTAATATTCCTATTATACCCCTACTTTATTTTAAAAACTATTTGAAAAGAAAACTAACAAATATTTAAAAAATAATTCTAATTAGGGCACCTTTTTATAGGGGTGGCAATTCGTGCTCGCGTGTCGGGTTCGTGTCGGGTTGAGATGTGAGTATTATGTTATATAGGTCAACCCGAACCCGACCTGTTTAGTAAACAGGTCAGGATTTCTCAACCCTAACACGACCTGTTTATTAAACGGGTAACCCGACACGACCTGTTTAACCCGTTTAATCAGTAGGTCAAGTTAAAATTGACACAAATAACTTGTTAATAACCTGTTTGATTATGACGCAAACAACCTGTTTAATTAAACTTAACCCAAATAACCTGCTATCAACTCCCATGTATCTAAATTTATACTTCAACCATAAATCAAATAATAAAAATTCAAATAATAACAATAGCAAATAATTCTTTCATTCCTTCAAAATAAAATTACTAGTCCAAAAGGTTCCAACCCCCATACAATCAAATCCAAATTCAATAATATGTCAATGTTCCATAATAAAAAGCCAAGATTATTACATGGCATCCAAGTGCCATCTCAAAAATCTAAAAGACAAACCAAAATAATTACATGATAGATCAATATTTCCATGATGGCAAAAAAATCCAAGTCCAACCATCCAAGTGCCAAATCAAAAAGTAAAAGATATCACTAATTAAGAAACTGGATTAGAAGAGATTGAGGGTCCCATTGAAGAGGTGTCTTCTATGTGCTCATCCTTATTGATATTCATAGTCATTATATCTTCAGTAAGCTCTTCCAACTCTGATTGTGCAAGTTCTACATCAAAAAATTGAATGAAACATTAAAAACTTATCAAAGCATTATAAATAAGAAATTTAGAAACTGTTGGGTAATCAAGCAATTGAATCAATTAAGTAAATAATAGTAATTCACATAGTAGTAATTAGTAGTAATGAGCTTCGATAAATGTGGATAAAAATACAATTGTACCTAGACAAATTTAAGTTTTAAAAAATAATACATATCAACTCTGCATTAAGCAGAACTTAACCTGTGAGTTTTTAAAGCTAAAAAGAGTTTTACAAGGAAATACTGAAATTTGAAACTTTTAGAAAAGCTCCATAACATTTAGAGTTTGTCTTTTATAAATTAACAGCTATAAAACACTAATTTCACAAGTAAAGTTTTAGTTTCTACCACAATGTCATAAAGAGAAAAGGAGAAGAAAGTTCATGATCCTACATAGATATTGACAACTAAGTTGGACATCGAAAGATAGGATAACAAATCATAGATAGTCTACTGTACCAAGTCTGCCAAATAACATCTATAAACTATTATATTTTGTCCATAGAGCAACGTTTCTACCATTTAAAGTTGACATAATATGGGAAATCTGACATATATATATATTATTTTCTTTTTAAAAAATCATCATAAAACTTATAACTCATTCAGCCAACATGTAAATAAAAAATACATTACCTATATCTGCATATAACCAATCTCTGCTACAAACCAATGCCTCCACAACATCAGGTTTAAGTGCACTCCTGAATTGATCAATGACTCGTCCCCCAACACTAAAAGTAGATTCTGAAGCAACGGTAGAAATAGGAATGCTCAAAACATCACGAGCCATAGCAGCAAGTTCTGGATACCGAAATTCATTTCCTTTCCAAAAAGCTAGAATGTCTAATTTTGCATTCCTATCTACTCTTGGTTCATCCAAGTAGAGCTCCAATTGAGTTTTTTGTGCCTGCCTACCCATATTCATACTATGAAAAGAATCAAATTCCTATATATAAAAGCAACATAATAGATATTAATTTAGGCAGAATATAAATAACATAATATAAATAAATAAAAAAGAAAAAAAAAACATACTTGCATCATAAACAAAGATCCCTCATTAGCATATTGTTCTTCAGTTTCTTGAGTAGCTTGACCAGCCATTTTAGAAGATATTGAAGGTGCAGAAACATTACTCATATATTCCCCAAACAAAGCAAATAATTTTTCACGAACCTTAAAATATTGGAGTGAACTAGCATGCCCATAAAGCTTCTGATAGCACCAATCAATAAAAGACAGCTTATACCTAGGATCCAAGACCACTGCTATGGCCAACACAACACTAAATTCTATCCAATACTTCTCAAATTTCACAAGCATTTGATCTGCCATTTTTCTCATATACTTATCCTCACTATCACTTTCTTTCTTCAAGGCAAAATAAACAATGAAAACTTGTGGAAAATATAAATTAGCTGTGGGATATTTTGTGCCAGAAAAGACCAATGTCGCATCATAAAAAACAGCCAAAAACTTTTTAATTTTTTCTGCCTTTTCCCACTCACCACCAGTAGGACAGTGCTTAAAATTGTAATCAGTTAACTCTAGGTGTTGAAAAGCACGTCGATAAGAGAGAGCACTTTGAAGCATTAAAAAGGTTGAATTCCATCTAGTAGGCACATCTTGCCTTAAACCTTTCTTACCATCCAAATCCATTTGCTTAACAGATTCATAAAAACTTTTTTTCCTCCCTTGTGAGCCTCTTACATACTTAATACTTTCACGAATTTTTTGAACAACAACATCAATTTCTTTCAAACCATCTTGTACAACCAAATTGAGAATATGAGCACAACAACGAAGATGAAAAGATTCACCATTACAAACAAGTGCTTTCTTATTTTTCAATTGAGTTCTAAGCATGTCAACAGAAATATCATTGGAAGAAGCATTGTCCAATGTCACACAAAAAATCTTATTCTCAATGCCCCACACAGACAGCAATTTATGGACTTTCTCAAACAAAGACACACCATTATGTGGTGGTGGCATAAAGCAAAAGTTCAACACTCTTTTCTGTAAGACCCAATTAGCATCAATAAAATGAGCTGTAACACACATATAACCATCAGTTGCTATAGAAGTCCACAAATCAGATGTCAAACAAACTCTACCAGGAACAGATGCCAACACAGATTTCATCCTTTCTTTTTCCCTTTTATACATCTTAACCATATCATTCTTAGCAGTATTTCTAGAGATATTAGGGACATCAACACATAAGTAAGAAAATACTGCCCGTATACCAACATACTCAACAAACTTGAAAGGTAATTCATGCATTGTAATTGCAGCACATAACAACTCCCTAAATTTTGCAGGATCAAATTTAGGTGAACTTACAGACATTGCATTTTGGCCAAGTATAAGCTGCCCAACATCCGTTGTGTCTTTTCTTGGACATACCTTCAAATGCCGCTTCAAATTTCCAGTACCATATGCTCCGGCAGCAATATATTCCTTTCCACACTTCTTACATTTGCATGTAGGCTTTTCTTCATCTTTTGTGGGAAGCATCTGAAAGAAACGCCAAACGGTTGAAGTCCTCCTCCTTTTCTTGTCTTTGTTGTCTGTCTCATTCTTAGACTTACTCTTAGCCTTCTTTGGTGGAGGAAGTTCAGCCACTTCATCAAGTTCATCTTCCAAGTCAAGGTCTTCTCTTTCATACTCAATGTCAATAGGAATCAGCTCATCACTTTCCATCTAGAACAATTTAAAGAAAAATTATTGATCAGCAATTTAGTAATTCTAAGATGACAGAAACAAATAAACTTGAAAAGAGATCATAAAAAACAACAAATAAATTTAAAATCGACAAAACAAACAAGCAAATCTACTAAAACATTACATTGATTAACACAAAAAACAAATGGATCTTCAATTATTTTATTTTAAGATGATAGAAACAGTAAACACTTGAAATTAAATCATAGAGCAAGAAAAATTATTTTAAATCAACAAAAAATAAACATATCTACTTTTTTTTTATATCAGTAAAAAAGATCTCCTATTATGTACTAAAAATCAACAATGTAGTGATTACTAGTATACTAAACAGTGAACAAGAGTGACAAATATTTTTCTGCACAGTGGTGTTTTCTGCACAATAGTGTTTTCTGCACATTGTTATTTTTCTGCAGTGTAGTTTTTCTGTACATTGGTGTTTTTCTGCACAATGTTATTTTTCTGCAGTATAGTTTTTCTGTACATTGGTGTTTTTCTGCACAATATTATTTTTCTGCTATGTTTGTTTTCTGCAGTATTTATTTTTCTGCAAAATAAATCTGGTTTTCCCCTATTTTGATGTTACATGTACTGTTTATCATATAGTATCTAATAAAATTTCTATTAAAAAAAAAAAAAAAGAACAAAACAATCAACATGATAGTGATTAACAAAATAAACCATTCAAAAATCCCTAAATCTAGGAAAATGAAAAGCTTTTACTTTCATTCAAAAATACACCATTCAATCGTATTAAAATTTAATATTTTTATGCTTCAAATTTGTTTGAATACCCTAAACAACAAAACTTTCATACAATTTATGCACCCAATTCATCTGAATATAATTCCAAGCATTTAATCATTCAAACACAAACCCAATCAACCCCAAAAACTTAATAATAACTAATCAAATTTAGCAACACCCAATCACTAACCACAAACACTGATTAATTTCATTACTTTTTCATAACCCAATATTCAAAATCCCTAAAAAGCTTGTAATCAATAAAAGCATATGCAAATCGAAGCCCAAAATCAAAACCCTAACAAACACAATACACCTCCAATGAAAACGAAATAAAAGTGCACCAACAAACACAAAAACGAAACGATTTTTGATCAAAATTGACTTACTTTAATCCAAAGATGTATGCTTCAAAATCGATTTGATCTCAGATTGCTAAACCGATCGGATTTGATTTGCGAAAATTTTCTCCTTTGCCCTAATCGGATTTTGGGAATGGAATTAATTTTTTGGATTAACACAATAAACAACAAAATCTACAATTACTGAAAATTTCATAAGTAAGAAAACAAAAAAAAAAAAAACAAAAATATATAACATATATACCTTCCTAGGGATTCGGTGGTTGAAAGTTGAAGAAAAAGAACTGGTGAAGTTGTGAAGTCGTGAAGGAGAACAAAGAGCAGAGAGGGCAGCCACGGTTTTGAGGGGAAGAGATATTAGAGGGGTCGGCTAGGGTTTTGAGGGAAAGAGAAAGTAGAGTGTTGAGAGACATGGGTCGGCTAGGGTTTTGATTTAATTTATAGTATAGATTGTAGAATCTGTATCTGTAGGAGAGGCTGGAGTTTTGAGGAGAAGAAGGAGAGTCGGAGGAGACAGAGTAATGAATTTTGATGAAAACGAAGAGACACAAGGCTCTGTAGAGAGGCGTGAGGTCTGGTTTTGAGGAGGGGAATAAATCATAGTTCATAGCTAAGTTTATATACCTAGGTTTAAGGGTAAAATTGTAAAATTACCTTTATAAGCTAATCGGGTCAAACGGGTTAAACGGGTTCAATAGGTTGAACACGAACACGACCCGTTTAATAAACGGGTTAGTCGTGTCAACCCGAATTTGACCCGAACCCGTTTAGCCTCAACCCATGACCTGTTTATAAACAGGTTAGCCGTGTCGGGTTCGCGGGTCGTGTCAGATTTTGCCACCCCTACCTTTTTAGTTGCCTTATTAAGAATAACTCTTTTTTTAAAAAAAAAAAAAACTGATAAATTTATTTAAGGGCAATTTTGTAAATTTATACATTTTTATAAGGCAAACAAGAAAATAAATAATATTCATTTAAAAAGTTTGACTTTTCAAACAGGACAAACAAAGTGGGACGGTGGGAATAATAACTTCTTGAAAATTAATTAGATAAATTTTTTTTGCTCCTACGAATAAAGAATGGAAGATAGAGGGAAAATAAGTTGTACATTTGTAAGTAAAGACATTCTTAATGTCATTTTATTTTTCCAATGTGAGGCTTGTTTTGTAAGAAAGACTTTAAGTTCCACGTTGAAAAAAAAAATGAAAGAGAGAGCTATACTATTCAGTCTATAAATAAAACACTCTTTCAAGAATTTCAAACATGAATGTATTAGCTAGTTTTTGTGTAGGCTTAATTAACATTCTAGTGTTCAATATTGGCCTAAAGTTTGTGCGGACTTAATATTTTCTTGTCCTTTCAAGAATTTAGAACATGAATGTCTTGGCTAGTGTTTGCACGGTCTTATCATTCTTTATATAGTTCAATATTGGCCTAACTTATTTTGTGTGGACGTAATATTTTTTTAGTTTAATGTTGGCCTATTTTTTTTTTTTTTTTTAAGGCCTAACATGATGGGGTATGGAAAAATACCACTCCAATTTCGTCCATGGAGATCGTCCAGGATGAGCAGGTTACATGGACGAGGTGTTGTCCTGTCAAGTGAGAGCCTCAGGACGAGGTAAGCTGACGGAAGGCCTCAGGACGAGGTAATCGTAACTTGAGGGCCTCAGGACGAGGTAATCATAACTAGAGGACCTCAGGACGAGGAATTCTGGACGTCACATGGACACTTAGGAAAATTCATGAGTGAGTAAAACAACTCTGTATCATACGCATAACTTCCAGTGACCGTTGCGCATAAAGAGTGTAACTCCTAAACAATTGAGGAAGTTATACTCAAACACACATCTCCTCAAATCAATGGGAGGTTACGAATCCAATAACTGCTCTTAAGACACTATATAAACGTGGATTCAGACCAAGAAAAGGTACGTTCTATGATTCCTAAAAAGTTGAAACTTAAGAATAAGAGAGAAAACTGACTTTGTCATCGAAGGGTTATTGGCCGGCGACCCCGGTCACCTTTAATTACTTTTCTTTCTTTTTCAGGCCATCAAGACAAGCAGTAGTCCTCTCTAATCTGAAGCATTTGGTCTACTAATATTCTTCGCATCATCAGTTGGCGCCGTCTGTGGGGAATTTCTTAAGAAAATAATTCTTTTTCTTTTCGTTCGTTCGATCGTTCATTGTTCCCAGACAAAAGGCTGAATGGTTCGGACAAGATCAAGGGCTACCAGCCCAGGCCACCAGCCCAGGCCACCAGGAGAGTAGGGATGCTTTTAGTAATCCCCACCACGACCGTCAGTCAGCGCCTGTTGCGCAACTGCCTTCTGTTCAAAAATGCAGTCCATAGCTGCTGCTATGGCGGAATTGACCCTCCAAAATCATTATTTGAATAGGTAGATCAACTTAAGAAGGCCACGGGATGAAGTGCATGCAAAAGGACGAGCCCAAAGTCAGGGCAGAGGAGAGAATGTTGAGTCCGAAGGTCAGTCAAGGGGTACTACTTCAAGAAGAGTGCCACAGTTGGAGAGGGAAATGGACTTGATGAGAAAAGCTATGGATGAAATGAAGGAGAACATGAGGCGGGCGAACCCCGTAGAAGACTTGGTTCACCGAACGGACTCCCCTTTCACGGCTTCCATCAACAGTCATCCCTTACCCCCTAAGTTTAAAATGCCTTCCTTGGATTCATACGATGGAAATCGTGATCCGTGTGATCACATTGCTACTTTTAAGACAACCATGCACCTTCAGGGAGTTCCGGACGAGATAATGTGCAGAACGTTTCCTACAATGCTAAAAGGGCCAGCGAGGGTGTGGTTCAGCAAAATACCTCCAAACTCTATCGAGTCGTTCGAGGAGTTGAGTAAGATATTTGTTAATAACTTCATCGGAGGACAACGTCACAAGCGTTCCTCTTCCAGTTTGTTAACCATTGAGCAAGGGGAGAATGAGAGTTTACGGTCCTTTATCACCCGTTTCAACAGAGAGGCCTTGACGGTGGACGAAATGGACGACAAGTTGCTGTTGGCCGCTTTCCATAATGGAGTCAATTCTGACTTGTTCATTCATAAACTGTACGAGCAGGAGCCTCAGACTATAGCTGAACTCGTCCATTCAGCCCAGAACTTCATGAATGCTGAGGACGCAATAATAGCCAAGAAGAGGAAAAGGTCAAGTCGCTCGGAAGAAGGTCATTAACGACATCCAAATCAAGGTCCTCGTCTCAAGAAGGCCCAAGCAGAGGAGAAAAGGGATAGAGATGGTAAAAAGGCAGCTTCATCATCAAGAAGTCAGCAGTACACTCCCCTGAATACTCCGCTAGAGCAGGTCCTTATGCAAATCAAGGATGATCCGTCCTTGAAGTGGCCAGAGAAAATGAAGGGAGATCCTAACAAGCGCAACAGGAACAAGTATTGCTGCTTTCACAGGGACCATAGGCACGACACGGACGAGTGTTTTGATTTGAAACAGCAGATAGAGAATCTCATCAGGCAGGGAAGGTTGAGGAATTTTCTAGGACGAGACCATAAGGACGAGAAGTTAAAGGCCAAGGTGGAGGAGTCCTCTCGACCCCCGCTAGGAGAAATAAGATTTATTATAGGAGGAACCTCAGCAGCGCAGTCATCCAAATCGAGGAAGACATACCTGAAGGTGGTGCAAAACGTCCAGTTGTCAGAACGATCTCCCAGGATGAGGGAAGCTGACGAGCAAGCCATCACATTCACGGACGAGGATGCTGGAAGAATTCATCACCCCCATGATGTCGTGATTGTCATTACTCTACTCATCACTGACTATACTACCAGAAGGGTGTTGGTAAACAATGGCAGCTCGGCGGACATTCTGCATTACTCCGCTTTCCAACAAATGAGGCTAGGACGAGATCAATTTCGTCTAGTGAATTCACCCTTGGTAGGATTTGGAGGGACGAAAGTATAACCAGTAGGTACCATCACGCTATCAGTGGTGGTTGGAGCACATCCGCAGCAGATAACCAAAGAGGTAAACTTCCTTGTAGTTGATTGTTCATTATCATACAATGCTATTATCGGAAGGCCTACTCTGAATAGCTGGAAGGCAGTAACCTCTACCTACCATTTGTCCATTAAATTCCCAACTGAACATGGCGTGTGTCAAGTACAAGGATATCAGTTAGCTGCTAGAGAATGCTACCTAGCTATGTTGGCGATGGACGAGCATGTATAGACAATGAGTATAGACGAAGGAAGAATCACAATGGAGCCTGTTGAGGTGTTAGAAGATATTCCCTTAGACGATATTCCCTTAGACGATAGTAGAACCGAGAAGTTCACTAGAATAGGGGCGAGCATGGAAGAAGAGGCGAAGAATGCACTGGTCCAGTTTTTGAAGAAAAGCCTTGATGTCTTTGCATGGAGTCATGAAGATATGCCGGTATTGATCCAAGTGTCATTACCCACCGTTTGAATGTATGTCCCTTCTCCAAACCTGTGCGTCAGAAGAAAAGGGTATTTGCTCCTGAGTGAGATAATGCCATCAAAAAAGAAGTCTAGAGGTTGATCACAGCAGAGCTCATCAAAGAAGTCTACTATCCGGACTGGTTGGCAAATGTAGTCATGGTGAAAAAGGCTAATGGCAAGTGGCGAATGTGTGTGGATTTTACCGACTTAAACAAGGCTTGCCCTAAGGACAGTTATCCATTGCTGCGCATTGACCAACTGGTAAACTCAACGGCAAGTCACAGGCTGCTGAGCTTCATGGAGGCCTTCTCAGGCTACAACCAAATAAGGATGGACGAGGCAGACCAAGAGAAGACTTCATTCGTCACCAGCCAAGGATTGTTTTGCTACAAGGTAATGCCTTTCGGTTTGAAGAACGCGGGGGCGACTTATCAAAGGCTGGTGAACCACATGTTCCATCCTCAGATTGGACGAAATGTAGAGGTCTACGTCAATGATATGCTGGTAAAGAGTTTGGACGAGGTGAAGCATCTGGACGACCTGCAAGAGACCTTTGACACACTTCGAT
This sequence comes from Castanopsis chinensis, assembly GCA_032878915.1. Lineage (NCBI taxonomy): Eukaryota > Viridiplantae > Streptophyta > Magnoliopsida > Fagales > Fagaceae > Castanopsis > Castanopsis chinensis. The sequence continues at coordinate 14,865,129 of JAVQMG010000125.1, read as the reverse complement.
TGTACAACATGAAACTTAATTCAGGCAAGTGCGCCTTCGAAGTTTCATCAGGGAAGTTTTTGGGGTTCATGGTTTCACATAGATGAATTGAGGCAAATCCAGATAAGATCCAAGCAACACTCAACATGGAATCGTCGAAAAACATCAAAGAAGTCTAGTCTCTTACAAGACGAGTTGCTGCCCTCAACAGGTTTGTTTCGAAAGCTACTGACAAGTATTTACCGTTCTTTAAAGTCCTCAGAAAGGCGTTTGAGTGGACGGACGAGTGCCAGAGGGCCTTCCAAGATTTGAAGACTTACCTCACAAAGGCACCGTTACTGAGTCCATATGTACCTGGTGAAGAGTTGTATTTGTACTTGGCGGTATCCCTACACGCCATAAGTTCTGCACTGGTCAGGGAAGAAGAACGAGTGTAGAAACCGATATACTATACCAGCCAGGCACTTAGAGGAGCGGAGGGACGATACCCAATGATGGAGAAATTAGCTTTTGCCTTGGTCACGGCTTCCAAGAAGCTGAGGCACTACTTTCAAGCTCATGTCATCATTGTCCTAATGGATCATCCCCTAAAGAAAGCAATGAATAAGTTGGAAGCCACAGGACGGCTAGTCCAATGGGTAGTGGAGCTTAGCGAATTTGATTTCAGGTACCAGTCAAGAAATGCAGTAAAGGCGCAAGCGCTGGCACTGGCGGACTTCATTGCGGAATTCACACCAAGCCAAGACAAGCTGGGTAAGGACGAAGGAACAAGAATGTAGGTTATCAATGTGGATGGGTCATCCACAATGTACGCAAGAGGGATTGAAGTCATACTTAAGTCCCCAGAAGGTAATAAGATGGAGTATGTAGCCCGTCTACAGTACCAAAATACCAACAATGAAGCTGAATATGAAGCACTACTCAAAGGGCTGGAATTGGCTAAGTCCTTGGGAGCGGAGTCAGTAATAGTCAGAGGAGATTCTCAGCTAGTCATCAACCAAGTGAATGGGATGTGCGATGCTAAGGAAGATCGGATGAAGAGATACCTCAGCAAAGTGAGGAGGCTTGTACAAAAATTTTCAGAAGTAAGTTTTGTTCAACTCCCAAGGGAGGAAAATATGGAAGCAAATGCGTTGGCAAGAGCAGCATTGGCAGGTGGAGTTATGGACGAGTATGGCAAAGTCCAATATATGCCAAGCATAGACCTCCCAGAAGTACAGCAAATTGGAAGGGAAGAAAATTGGATGAGTCCGATAATAACTTATCTCAAGGATGGAAGACTTCCGGAAGACAAGAACGAAGCCAAAAAACTGAGGGTCAAGGCTGCCAAGTATGTCCTTATAAACGAAGTTCTATACAAGCGAGGCTTTTCACAGCGCTACCTAAGGTGTCTAGCTTCGGACGAATCCAATTATGTTTTGAGGGAGGTTCATGAAGGAGCATGTGGGAATCACTCGGGGGCAAGGTCGCTAGTCCATAAAATCGTTCGGGCAGGCTACTACTGGCCCACGATTCAGGCAAATGCTAAGGCCTATGTCAAGATATGCAACCAATGTCAGCGCTACAGCAACGTCCCTAGGCAGCCGTCGGAGTACTAGACCCCTATGATGGCCCCTTGGCCGTTTGCATAATGGGGACTGGATATCCTAGGTCCTTTCCCCCCGGGAACCAAACAAATAAAATTTTTGATAGTAGGAATTGACTACTTTACCAAGTGTTTGGAAGAATATTCTGTGTAGGTTCAGAGTACCGAGGGTGCTGGTATCAGACAACGGACGGCAGTTTAACAACGCACCATTCAGAGACTTCTGTGAACATTTTGAAATCAAGAATCACTACTCCTCACCCTCCCACCCACAAGCGAACGAACAAGCAGAGGTAGCAAACTGATCATTGCTGAAAATTATCAAGACTCGGCTTGAGGGGGCAAAGGGGATATGGCCAGATGAGTTACCAGGCGTTCTTTGGGCCTATAGAACAACCGTAAGAACCCCGATAGGAGAAACCCCCTTTAAATTAGCCTATAGAAGCGAAGTGGTCATACTTGCGGAAGTTCACATGGCTAACCACTAAGTGATGAAGTATTAGAAGAAAGAAAATGAAGAACTACTCCGTCTTGATCTTGATCTCATTGATGAGGTAAGGATAGATGCAGAGCAAAGGACAGCAAGATACAAGAATCTTATGGCCAGACAACATGATGCCATGGTGAAACCTAAGCGCTTCAGCGTAGGGGATCTCATTCTGAAAAGAGTATCATTGGTAACTAGGAACCCAGCTCATGGAAATTTGAGACCCAATTGGGAGGGACCATACAGGGTAGTCAACTGCAAAAGGCAGGGGTCGTATTACTTGGAAGCTCTGGACGGACGAAAGCTAGAGCATCCTTGGAATGTGGAGCACCTAAGAAGGTACTATCAGTAATGGGCTTGGACGAAATTAATCAAGGACGAGGTTACAACTACGGACGACGCTACTACGTTCGCATTTATTAATATCTATTAGTGTTCTTACTACTACTATAGTGTGTACTAAAAATAAAGGTGCACTAGTTGTGAAAGACGAGGTTATGTATTATAGGTTTTTCCCTAAGTATTTTCATAAGGCACTATGCCATATTTGTGAACAATGCTTATATATTAATATGGTTTGGATTTTTAATATATTTAATGCATAAAATCTAACTCCCATGGTAAAACCCACGAGGGGAGCAAAACCTTAAGACGAATGAAAAATCCCTAGACGCAGGGACGTAACGTTCACAAGCTTTCCTCAAGACGAGGATAAAGTTAAAGCTAAGGCGTGAAAAATTATATAATGAAACACAAGTCCATAGACAAGCATTTGACCAAGACACCCAGGTGCTCTAGGACGAATCAAACATTAGCAAACATTAGAAAACGTCCTTGACAAAAGACAAAAGCCAAGCTTATGGACGAGGCAAACAAGCCAAGCCTATAGACGAGGCAAGTGGGCCAAGCATATGGACGAGGGAAACCTCTGACAGGCTATCATCACTTCGTCTACAGAAAAATAAGTTTTTGGACGAAGAAAACGTCTGACAAGGACTTGTCATTTCGTCTATAGAAAAACACGGATAAACCAATAACGTCGTCCATAAGAAAAGTATAAGGACGACCCTTTAATACTTATAAGATGCAAATTTCAATTTTCAATCACAAGTGACAGAGGGCAAACACGTCCATACAATAACAAATAATGAATAAAAACAAACATTCATTGAAGTTTTTTTTTAAAAAAAAGGGTAGACGACTACCGTCCAAAAACCCTTAGAAATTAGGTCTCAAAAGGCAATGTTAATAAGCTCGTCTATAACACTCTAGACGAGATGATTGTACTCCAATACATTTCAATAAAAAAAAAAGAAAAAAAAAAGAAAGAGAAAGAAATAAAGCAAATTACATTAAAGCAAAAAGACATCTTAAACAGGTGGGGTGTTGGCATTGGGCTCGTCTTGAGGAGGCAAGGTAAAAGCATCGTCCTCCACATTAATATCTTCTGAGCTGGTCTGGACGAGGGAACTTGTAGTAGCCCCACTAAGGTTCAGCTTGATAGAACTGAAGTCCACCTCGGAGAATTTCTCTATGGCGTCCATCCTAAAATCCTCGAAGCCAGCTGCATAGTTGGCGTCCATTGAGTTAGTAAAATCTTTAGACGCCTTGAACTTTGCGATGGCATCTCCTTTAGCTTTTTCCAGAAGGGCATCTAACTCATCATTCCTTTTTTGAAGGAAAGCAAGACGATCATCCTTCTCATGGACTTCAGTCTCCAGTTCAACGACGCGATTTCGTAGCTTCTCTGCATCGTCCTTAGCCTTGGCTGCCACCTCCGCCCACCTCTTAGACTCGTCCTTTCCTTTCTTGACCGTCTTCTCCAATAATATCCTCATCTTGTTTAGTTCAGTTGCCTGCCTAGACGCGGCGATGAACTTAGACATTGCCTGTATAGATCAAAGCTTTATTATAATGCATACACAAGCTAATCGCAAGATGAGACAAACATATAAACCTACATACCTTGAAAAGGTGATGAACACTAGAGTGCTCAAAATCCTTCAACGACATGTTGTAGCATGCCGTCACGTCCTCGTCTGTCACAACCCTCTCAAACTTCTCCCAAGCCAAATTCTCATTCTCAAGGAGATTGTGAAGAACATGGTGAGAAGGTTGAGACAAGGTCGGAGCTTCAACTCTAGACGGGATGAGTGGAGGAGGAAGTTCTGGATCAACATCCAAGATTTGAACAGGATGGCTGGGAGGGACAAGAAGAGAGCTAGGTTGATCCTTAGCTAGAACGTCTTGAGGCTTGGATGACCTGTGCCTAGCCTTCTTATCCTTACGCCTACTTGGGAGGTTTCCCAAGTCTACGCCTGAAGAAAGACTCTTCCTTTTGTCGCTAGAAACTGGACAAGGATGAGACTTAACTCCAGCCCCAGTTTCCTCATCCACCGCGTCCTTGCCTTTATTTTGTTTCATCGTCGCCATCCCTACAAGTAAAGATGTCAGTAAAAAAAAAAAAAAAAAAAAAGGGTTCAGTAACTTCGTGTGCAATGGCTTTGTCTGAAGGTTCAGGACCTAACCCCCAAGTGGCAAGACGACGTAGGCTAACCAAAAAGTGAAAAGTCCTGTTGCTAAAAAGACAAACTTTTTGAACTCGTTCTAAATGAAACTTATCCAGATGGGGTCGTCTAACACCTTTATTCAAAACAAAACAAAACAAAAAGTGCGTTAGACGACTATAATCAAAGACGAGTAAAAGCACATAATGACAAACACATACCTTCAGGACGAAGGTTCCCTATCTCTCCTGTGTAGGGAGGAAATGAATCCTTGTCAACCTCACTAGGGCGTCTAGCCCAGAAACCAGAGACGAAGAAAAATTCCGTCTTCCAGTTTCTGTCTAAGGTGACCAAAGATTTTATCAACCTACAATCTTTCCCTCTGGCTGTAAATTGATAAAAACCAAGGGACTGGTTAATTTCGGAGGGTTTATAACAAAAAAGGAACTCATCCACGGTAAAAGGACGGTTCCCCTCAAACACCTCCCTCCACAAAACTTGCATGGCTACTATTAGACGCCATGCGTTGGGGTTAAGTTGACATATACCTAATCCTAACCTAGAAAGCAACTCTCTAGCGAAGGCATTAAGGGGCAACCTCAAACCCCCCAAGAGGTAAGTCGCATAAATACCAACTCCAAAACGAGGTTGACGACACCACTCATCACGAACAGGTATCCTAGGGTTTAAACTGTCAGGGATTTGGTATCGAGCCTTAAGAAGACCCAATTTCCTTTCGTCCGTCTTAGAACCAACCCCGACGGCACAAGTGTACACTACCTCTTCCTCGTCTTGAGTAGAAGACGAGGGAGCACTTGTGCCTGCACTAGAACCAGACTTAAGTCTCGTCCTATACTGCTCTTGAAATACTTCCAAAGGAACCCCAGGGACACCAGACGTATACTCATCTGTGGTATTCCCATCACTACTACTATAACTACTCCTAGAACTATCACTGGAACCACTAAAACTGCTTGGGTCTTGGTACTCATCTATAGCTTTGACAGTACTATCACTAGACGAGGAAAGAACTACCTCAGACATTCTAAAGGAAAACTTAAAACCTAGGGACGAAGATTGAAGAAAATACCTGGATCTAGACGAGAGAAGACTATGGACGCAAGAAACTTCTAGACGAGGTGCTAAGACGAGGGAGGTCGAAGAAGAAAATTTGAGAAAATGAGGAAGGTAGCGGAGGAAATCTACTATTTATAGGCATTGACCCCAGTACACGAAGCGACGCGACCAGCCAAAATGTGACAAATGGCACGTCCCTCAAAAAATAAGCTGACATAATTGGTCTCCAGTCAGATCATGACAAGTGGCACCTACAGCAACTAGCATAAGGACACATGTCCAAATAATGACGTTAGTAGATGTGAGACCTAGACGACCCATGGACAAGGGGGCAACTGATGGGGTATGGAAAAATGCCACTCCAATTTCGTCCATGGAGATCGTCCAGGACGAGCAGGTTACATGGACGAGGTGTTGTTCTGTTAAGTGAGAGCCTCAGGATGAGGTAAGCTGACGGAAGGCCTCAGGACAAGATAATCGTAACTTGAGGGCCTTAAGATGAGGTAAGCTGACGGAAGGCCTCAGGACGAGGTAATCGTAACTTGAGGGCCTCAGGATGAGGTAATCATAACTTGAGGACCTCAGGATGAGGAATTCTGGACGTCACATGGACACTTAGGAAAATTCATGAGTGAGTAAAACAATTCTGTATCATACGCGTAACTCCCAGTGATCATTGCGCATAAAGAGTGTAACTCCTAAACAGTTGAGGAAATTATACTCAAACACACATCTCCTCAAATCAAGGGGAGGTTACGAATCCAATAATTGCTCTTAAGACACTATATAAACATGGATTCAGACCAAGAAAAGGTACGTTCTATGATTCCTAAAAAGTTGGAACTCAAGAATAAGAGAGAAAACTGACTTTGTCATCGGAGGGTTATTGGCCGGCGACCCCGGTCACCTTTAATTAATTTTCTTTCCTTTTCAGGCCATCAAGACAACCGGTAGTCCTCTCTAATCCGAAGCATTTGGTCTACTGATATTCTTCGCATCATCATAACATATAAGCTTCTTTTTTTTTTATAAGTTAAATTTCTTGTAATTAAAAATTGGATCAAAATCGATCAAAGTAATCAAAACCAAGGAAAAAAACGATTTTGACGGTTGTTGAGGACTCTTTTTCTGCCCCACATGGCACTACTTCATTGGCAACTCATGCCACATCAACATATTATTGATTTTTTGGTTAATTCTCTTTAAAGCCCAAAATAAGCTTATATCTCATGGATTAAGCTCACATGACCCACAAGATCCTCACTTTAAGAGGCAAATTCATGGTCCACATTTGCTCTTCATCAATTAGGATCATAACCCCATGACATCATCAACATCAATATATAGATCGGGCTCAAGCAATGAATCAAAACTCACGGCCCATATTACCTCTCTTACACTCATGGCAAACGGCTTCTTCAACAAAAGCCCATATTTACGTAAATTAACAACAAAACCCAAGGTATGTCATCTCATCTCATCTTTGACTTATGATTCAAGCTCATGAGTCTTTTTGGGAAAATTTTGGGAGTCCTGGTTTGGAGGGCCAAGAGATTTGTTCAGTAAAGTTCCAATGATTTAAAGTTGATAAAAGAAACATGTTGCTTGGCGTATCTTCTCCAACTCCCTTAACTCTGACAAGTCTGTGTGTAGCGGGTAACATATGGTAAGCATCTTTTATCACATAGAACTTAAAATGATAAAACTCTCCATTACTCTTTTCCTAAAACTTAATATTCATCATATAAAAAACATTTAATATCTCCAGCCATCTAAATGCTGAACAAATAGCTATTCATTCAATCTTCATCTGTTGCTATACGAATTTAGAAACTTCATTATATTATTTTACATAAACTACATTACTACTTTAGCTAAAAATCCAATTCAAACGACCTAATCTGATTAGCTATCTTTAATCTCCAAATATATAGAATATTCATAATATCTCTAATGCTCAACTGCTGTCTGCCACAATCAGACCAAATATTCATTTGCCAACTGCTAGAGCAGAACATTAAATGCTCTTCTTACTCACCAAGATTAAGTCACAACACAATGAGACCTTAACTAGATCTCTAAAACTTCATTAACTATCAACCAATCATTCTATTATTTAATAAAAATGTGTTGTAATAGAACCTTAGACCAAATATATAAACACCCAAAAAAAGAAACATTTCCAACAGAAGTGTGCTCAGCACTTGACACCTGGCTGAAACTGATATCATCAGTCATTTAATGCTGAAATCACAGCAGTTTGATATCTGACCTCATCTGCTTCTACCCCAAGCAACAGCTTTCTCATGACAGCCATGACAGTTTTTCCTGACAGTTGGGACAGCTTTTTCAGATTAGCTGTGACAGCTGATCCAACAGCCTTAACATTACTAATTTTCTTTATTGGGCTAAGAACTAAAACCAGCTAAAGTAACTATCTCTTCCTTGCAAAAATACTTAACATTACTAATTTTCTTTATTGGGCTAAGAACTAAAACCAACTAAAGTAACTATCTCTTTCTTGCTAAAATACTTTTTTTTGCTGCTTCTCTTTCCCCAGTACCTATTACCTAAAATAGCAAGAATACCTTAAAGCTAAACATATCATTTTTGGCCGAATCCTTGGATGGATTTTCTGAATATTTATTGCTGATTGAGACAGATTTTGGTTGAGATTATTTTCTAAAAACCCCCCTTAAACTCAGCTATAAATAGAGTCCCTCATCAACACACCAAAAGACACCAATGGAGAAGAAAAACTCCCTCATAAACTTCTCTATTCTCTCTCCCTCTAATAATCTTTTTAAGTTCTTAATGAAATTCTGAGCTTCTAAGTTTTTAATTTCCAAATTAGGAACTAAACTCTTTAGTCCTTAGCCTATAAATGCCCTTCATAAGCCTTCATACATCCTCCAGCAGAAAATTCCAATAGCATTGCTAAACACGCTATAACACCATTACTCTCTTATTGTCATTCTCTCACTCTTCATATTCAGATAATACATCTATCTTACTACTCCTATCTCCAAATACCTAAACACATCTCCATACTCTTCTTTTACAAAATCTTTCATCTTGGAAAGCAATCTCTACAACTTCTCCAGCAATTATAATCTCATATTTCCATATATCATACATATTACAAATACTACATCCCACAAAGCATCTATATCTTTTACTATCTCCACACTTCTCAAGAGATATCCAACACTAATACTAAAAGCTCTTCTCATGGAAGGTATGAACTTCTATTACTAAAACTCTTCTCTTAGAAGGCACCAAGATTTCATATCAAAGCCCTTCTCTTAGAATGCATAAATCTAGCTTATATAAAACCCTTCTCTTAGAAGGCACAAATATTCTACACAAAAGCCCTTCTCATGGAAGGCAACACTATTCATAACTTCACAACAACTAAAAGAGTATTATCAAAGGAAAAACTAATTTAAGTGCATGATAAGGGGGGCAAATTTAACTAGCCTCTACACACAACTGGACATACTCTCTCTCTCCCTCCAGTTGCACCCATTTTTCCCCATCAATGTTGAAGTTATCATGGCAAATTGCCTTTGTACTGCTGGAGTCATTCTGCTGGAATGCTACAACTCACTGATGCTATACAACTGGAGCTACAAACCATATAAAGATAAGTGACTCTATTTACTTATCTTTAAATTTACATCATTGAATACATGATTACTTCTCCCTTAAATACATATTACTTTGTTTCAACTACTATTACAATTACTAATTAAAGCTATTATATCAAACACATATTATATTTATTTAACCATTATCATGATTCTTAGACTTTGGCTGTAATGGTTTTGTAGGCTTAAAAGTACGCCGGTAGCCATTGGACGACGTGGCCCAAAATTGAGTTCCAGACGCATCTCCCCAAACACAACCCAGGCTTAGTAAGGTCACCTCTCCAACGGACCACACGTGGCCAAACATCAAAAAAACGCCCCCGAACAATGGTTTAGTTGTTCTTTTGACCATTTTTAATCGACTTTGACATTTCTTCGGTTTTTTTTTTTAATTTTTTTAATTGTACTAGACTGATTTTGGTCCCAGTTCATAGTTGAATCGATTAGTTTGATTGTGAGTTTCAGTTAACTCAACTGATAAAGTCTTTGATGATTGTATAAGAAATTTGGGGTTTAATCCACATCTATATCAAAAACTAATTGATGTCTTGGTCTGATAATAACAAGCTATCATCAGGAGTGAACGCCATAGGTTGAAACTTTCTTTAAAAAAGAAAAAAAGATCAATTGGTTTAATCCAGCTTTTAAAATCATGTTATCACCAATCTATATTTATGGGAGGTCAAACTTCACTAATTAATCCTATTGAGGCCAAACTTCAATCAAACATCACTAATTAATTAATCCTAAGGAGGATGCTAGGCCCAACTCTCTACCTCATAAATACTAAATAGATTAGTCAATAACCTATGCAATGTAAGGAAAAATTCAACGATATATAATCTTCTCTCTATTCTAATTTTTCTAAAGTATGAAATTTGATAATTGGTAGTTATTAATAAGCATTTATTGTGATTATGCTCTTATATAAAACTATTCATTTTATCATTTTAAATAATAATAATACAAAATTATAATGAAAGGTGTACAAATAGCTAGGAGGTTTTATAAATCTTTATAGATTAAGTTAAATAAAATTGGAAGCATTGACAATCAAATGACCATGACTTTTTCTTTCAAAATATTTTATTATGTATTATATTTTTATTCTTCATACATTGTATATTCCCTTGTGATCATTATAGCTAGGCCAGCTAATATGTACAAACAATCCAATTGATGAACGTAACAGCACCCAAAATTTATATATCTAGTTTTACCTTAAGAAAAAATTATAAAGATAAATTTTAGGTAGATGCTTTTCAACAATCAACATATGCTTTAATCACTAAAGCCTAACTTTACTAAGTTGTTCAAAAGTACCTCTTTTTTTGGATCAATGGGCAGGCGTTGGCCTTTAAACATATCTGCCACACATCTTATAAAACATTGATGGTCCCCGTGGATTTTTGAAATGATGACTGTTTGATTTTTGTTTGACTGGTGACCACACATTGAAGTTATAAGAATTTCTAGTGTCTTCAGAAAAGTAAGGGAAGAATATATATAGTCTTGTCATTTAAAAACTTAAATCATAGGGGATAATGTCGTTGAAAGTTTTATATAGTTCATCAAAGGTACTCTTTTGGGATATACTGGTAATTATTACACTAAGCAAGTTAGATCCAACACTATCAAGAATGGAAATTACCCTCATGAGCAAGTTAGACCTAATCACCATGGATCCTGAGAGAGGAGAAATTGCCCCAAAAAAGCAAATTAGGTCCAGTTATTGTTGGGTTCATAAAAAAGTGAGAGGTGTATCAACCATATATATGATAGAAATCTGTACCTAGAGAAGTATATGAATGAAAAAGTGGGGAAAGATGATGAATACATGCATGAATACTGCCCGTATATAAGAATGAGCCTGAGTTAATATTCATTACAGAATGTTGTTAGAAAAGTCAAGAGCTTCTGTTTGGTCCAATCTATCCTTATAATGGGAAAATGAAGTTCCAATTAAGGTCTTTATAAAGACCTTAACTAGGTGGTTCTCCGGTTTCATATAAAAAAAAATTCCCTTAATCCTGAGACATGTTGGTGTTAAGACATCCCGGCATCAATATATACAAGTAATATTGTGATTATGGAATAAGTCCTATAATTCTTGTATGACCACAACTTTTGTACAACTTTGATATGGTCGACTGTGAGTGATAAATAATTAGTTTTACATGCATGAATAATTTACTACATTAGAGTTGTCGTAAAAATTATGGCACAAAGGTTGTGTCTTTAGACGTTCTCTAAATCTTATAGCATTAGTCTTGAGGCTCTACTACCATAAATTTTCCTTCATTTAAACCCCTACACACATCCTTGATGTTGTTCCCTATTCACGAAGATTGTTGTGCTCATTGTAGTGCCCTAGACCTACTCGTAATCACTTGTAAATTTAAAATCTACTTACAAAACACCTCAAGGTATCACAATTATACCCACTTAAATTCATGTTGTCCTTGTCAGGGTCTATGTTGCTGCAATGCCCCTAAGCTACATGGCGGTACTAAGTTTGGTTTGTATCATTTGTAACAACTCAAGGAAAGTGCTAGCTACATTTGTGCTTATATATTTCAAAAGGAATAGTTAGCTGGTTGCAATTGGAGCTTCTCGTAATCACTTATAAATCCAAGATGTACTTAGTAAAAATCTGATATAGGACTCAGCACATGCCTGCACAACAAACACGCAAACAATCAAATTAACACGATTCAAGGTATCACGCCAAGAGTTAAGAGTGTTGAACCAGAAAATAGAGTACCAATTGAGAGATCATGCCCTCCAATCAACAATCTAGGTTCTTGAATCAATTTTTCAAACTTCGACTCAATCTTTCTAATATGCGCTCTTATCTTCTCACTATAGAAAGGAAAACTAATCACAAATTGTCACATCATAACATCAAGTCCACGTAGTGTATTTAGAATTGCCAATTTCAAATTGTCACATCATAGTACCAAGTTCACGTAGCGTATTTAGAATTACCAATTTCAAAGTGTCATGTACTACTTAATTAGTAAGTTTTACGTTAGCTATTCAAAGTCTAATTAACGAAAATTTGCAAGAATCACTAAATGTAAATTATAAAGAATGTTTAAGAGTCGATCACACACCAACACATGTTGTTATAATAATTTAAAGCAATGCAAGTACTTCAATTGAAGTTTGAGCTAATTTAAAGAACATGACAGCCGATTTGAACACAATATAATAAAATATGTTGTACACTTAATATTGTATAAAAATTACATGTCTATTTAATTATTTATCATTTTGTTTTTAATAGATTGCTTTTCTAGAATTAATTCTACTCAATCTTCTCACTGTTGAAATAAAATTTTGGCTCCGTCACTTCAAGTAAGCTTACAAATGTGAGTTACAAGGTGTTCCTTTCTGGTCATTTTCCCAAACTAACAAGTGCAAACACAACAAAAACGAGCAAATTAAGCTACTATATATCTTATTAACTAGTGTCTCACAAGATTTCTATCAATGTCAACGTAAACCAATAATCAAATACTTTAGAAATTGTACTGGCACATTAAAATGAGTTTAAGCAACACATATTTATGGTTCCCAGATGCTTAGTTTTGGTAAGTTTGGTTGTTTGTCACTAGCTAGTAGCTAGTAGCTATATGTATATATTTTTATTGATTAACCCCAAACATTGTGCAATTTTGTAACAGCATGCATTGTGCAACGATCACTGGCAGATGTTATTTCTTGTGGAATCTTTGTCGTTAATGCATACAATATTATACATAAACAACAGTATGTTGGCCCCTTTGAATCTGAAAGATCAATGCCGTATACTGATGGACATGAAACTTCCTTTCAAATGTGTGAAAATGACATTATTCACATAGAAAGGGAACAAGTAATTTAGGTCACAATGAAGTTTTGAAAATGATTGTTCACCAACATTTTTTTATTTTTTTACCACCCCTAAATAAATGCCATTGAATACTCCCTCCTACAAATAACGTAGAATGTTGTAAAACCGAGGAAAGGAAAGACAGGTGACTTTCAATATTAAAGGAAGACAATACTACTCACAAAGACAAAGGGTGTCTCTAATTATATATTCTAGAAAATATATAAGACAATTAAACTTTTGTCACCTACTAGATTTCTATACATGAAATGGTCACCTTTGAGTACTGAAGACTCAGCTATTTGGCTGCCTTCTAAAGATGGTAAATATTCTAGTACAGCCACTAGGTAAACCGCTATACCTATCGTTGCTTGGAGCAAGCTTTGTCTGGTTTACCAACCGGTCCAACTCTATCCCGGAACATTCCTTTCTATATTTTTCAATTAGAAATAGACTGATTTGAAAGTTAAATTTATTCTGCACCAGGCAGAATATATATTTAGCAATATATGAGATTGGAATGAGAAACTTATCTTCTGGGCTGTAAAGTGTGAACTCTTTAGAAAGAAATAATATGCACTCTATAATAATAGAGTCTTAGAAACCGCAAATGTGTTAAGTTTACTATTTTCTCTATCAAGTAAGTAGTACACTTTCTTTGTACCAAATTGCTACCATTTATTAAAAACTTATTAGGTAATTACAAAAAATTTCTATAGTTTGGGAAATTTTCAAATTAAACTCAAACGTTTATAAAGTTTCAATAATAAACCTTTAAATCGTGTCACTTAATTTGCATTCTCCCTAAGACACACTAAGCAATTAATTTAATTAGTAGCATTAAAAAATACACAATAATAAAAGTACATATTACAAAAACTCATATCTAAATCATATGATATATCATAAATTATATAATAAAAATTACGTTATACACAATGTGGTTCTTCTTATTATTATTATTATTACAATCAAGAATTCCATCAAGAATAGGATTTTTTTATTTTTTATTTTATTTTTTATGTTTGATATGTTTAATTTAGTCTACAATTTGCTAATAGATTTATACTGTGTTGAAAGCTTCTTGTATTTCTCTATTTAGTTGAATGAAATAGTTGATTCATCCAAAAAAGGCATCGGTTTGCCCCAGAGATACACCAAAATATATGGGTGTAGGACGGTAGATGGAGTTGGCAGGGAAATAACTAGTGTAACTATAATTAGATTTCATGTTTTGTTGAATAATTGAGTTGACGAATAGCTATGATATAGCACATCATATTCTTGATAAAGATAAAAGAGACATCATTTGCGCTTTAGTGACGCAGTGATCTTGATATACAAGTTTCGAACCCACAAATGCCTAAATTAAGGAAGAAAAAGCACAGGATGAGCGATCTTATAGACCAGGATTCTCTGATGCTTAAGTTGGTTTTTGGGATAATTATTTAGAGAATAAGAAACTGTGTGGTGACTAAGGTTTTTCTTTGTTCATGTCTTTAATGAATGTTGATGCAATCCTTGTATTTTGGGGTGGGGGGTGTGGGTGGGTCCTAAGATAAAACCAGACCCTGAGATATGTCCCCTTGCTCCATCTTCAATATTCAAATTGGTAAGAGATTTCTAGAATAGTTGCTTGGTACCAGTTCTTGCCTTTACTCAAACTCAATCATTGATTTATTTTGCTTGACATCAACCTTTACTGAAGTTGAGCTGAGGATCATGGCCGAGCTCAACCATTTCGCATCACCAATTTGTCCATCATACATATTTGTTGAAAAAATAAAAGCAGAGAATAAAAAGAATAATATGTGTATTTATGTAATTGTACAATTACATGTACATATAGGCATAAGAAAGTGCTATATGAGTAATAGGTGTGTACAACAAGTTAATTACTATACAAATTTACTGGACAAGTAAAGTAGACTAGGCTTAAGCCTAATAAATTTACTGTACAAGTAGACTAGGCTTAAGCCTAATGGGCTAGGCGTATATACACTAACATGTTGAGAAAAAAAGTCAAAAAGAATAAAGTAAATAATATGTATATTTATGTGTGTCTGTAACAGTACAATAGATTGCCTTTTTTTTTTTGGCTGAATCAGTACAATAAATTGCCTTTATTTACGAACAGAACATTAAGAAAATGTTATACAAGCAATAGCTGTGTACAGCAAGTAACGTGCTGTATAGGTAAAGTAGACTGGGCTTAAGCCCAATAGGCTATGCCATGCGTATGTACACTTACAACAGTATATGCTTAGTATCCGTTTGGGTACATTGCTAACTCTACGTTTGATGCTCTTTTTTTTTTTTTTTTTTTTCAGCTGCAGTTGTTGACCCATTCTTTTATAAACAGTATATTTCATGCATTGTTTATGAAACTCACAAACTTTAAATTTTAACAATTTTTTTATTAAAAATAAGTTTTACGGTACTATTTACACATTTAAAAATTATTTTGCTATAGTGTTTTCAATTTTCAACAATAAATTCTATCCAAACGGACCCTTAGCAAATCACCATGAAGCCAAAAAGATTTTGCTAATGTGTGGGCACACAATAATTATTCATTTTTGAAAAAAAATTTCTCAAAAATTAAAAAAGTATTGACAATTTTTTTAATTCTCGAAAAAATTTTACCATAAATAAATGATTTAAAGACACACGTTAACCAGATTCTTTTTATTATCATTCGAATATACTAACATATTTCTTTTAGGTTTTTGCAATATTTAGCCCCGTGTGTCTTATATGAGAATGTGAGATTCTGCCAATTGAAACAGTGCACCTCTCTACTTTCCGTTCTCTTGCCCTAGCCCTATCCTAGTGAGAGCATTCATGCCTCATACCGATGAGTCACTTCACGCCCTTTTAAGCCTATTCACAGGAGTTGAGCATTGATTTATTCCTTTAACTCATTTATTCATCGTAGGCGAAGTTTATGGGGAAAAGAGAATTTGACCTGCCAATTGGTCCTCCAATCTCGATAAGATAGCCTTAATTTTCTAACAAAAGGATTAAACCATGAAAGCTTAGGTAAGATATGGAATGGATCGTATGTCTATATATATATATATATATATATTAGTCAATAGATTCCTAGATGATGATAAGTAAAAGAATATTGAGTTTAACTTATTACAAATATATATAATCAAAAGATACAATTACTAAAGTCTACAGAACAATTAGACATCCTATCAAAAAAAAAAAAAAAAGAACAATCAGACACACATTAATTAAGAAGGTCAACACAAGTAGAAATATAAAAAATAATAATAATAATAATAAAAAGAGAGAAAGAGAGAAATAGAAGTAATTTATTAAAAGAAAATATTTTTTTAAACAGGTCAACAAGGTGAAAATAATTTGAATCATTGAAATTTCATTTATTCTTCACAATAAATTTATATAAATTAAGAGACAAAATTATGAAAATAATCAAAACATAATCATGGAAGATATTGTGATTTTGAATGTTAAGGTATTTATTTAAAATTAAAACATTTAAAAATTAGGTAAATAATTGATTTGAAATTTATGAAAAAACTTGAAAAATTTCAAAGAACATGTCCATGTTGAACGGGTACCCATAAGGTCATATGCTTAAGTTGTTTAATTAATACTTGAACCAATTTAGGTGTTGAGTACTTTTTTTTTTTTTTTTTTTTTTGAGAAACACAAACACACAAATGTATAAGAGAAGGGATATGAGATAAAGGAATACACTCACACGCCAACACTAAAACTGCATGCGACAGTTAGTGTCATGGAGCAAGTGATAAAGTGTTGAGTACTTGAGTCACCAATTCACCAGTACGACCAACTCTAAGTATGAATAAATAAATACACACACATTGTCATAAAAGATCGCAGGAACTAGGAAGACGATAAAAACTCATTAAAATAAAACACCAAAATCAGTCAAAATCAACCCCTATTTGATCTATTTGAGGAAACCAATGGATTTTGGCCCATTCTGCCCAAAAAAAGTTGTTGGCCAACCTTGGGACAACGTGCTATACTTGGATTTCGGCCTAATCTCTCATGAAAGATTGAGATTTTTGGTTGTTCTTGACTCAATTCAAGGTTCCTTTCTTCTTGATTGGATTAAACCATTTTCCATTTTTACTCTAGCCAATTATTTAACATTCGATATCAATTTTACTTAATTTTAAGTGCTTTGGTTGGATTTGAGAAATTTTAATGTTAGGGTTAGCTTTTTGGCTTAATTTGTTTTGTGGGGGGGGGTTTACATTTCAGTTATTAATTTTTTAAACTGATCATAGAATGTAATTAGGATCTTTAATTAATGATTTAAACACTCAATTTGATGAAATTATTATGCTTTAATGATCTATTAAATAATTAGAATTTTATTTTTGATTGGTTGAGTAGTGCCAAGGAATACTGTAAATTTTATAATAATTGAGTTTATAAATTGATGTGTCACCAATTACAAAGAGACCATTCAAATATTTATTATGAGGTCGTTGAAGTTCATCAATTATATTCATTGTTATATCAATTTATAAGTTTTTAGTAGTAAAATTTATAATACCTATAACATTTTCCTTTAAAAGTATGGTTTTATGCCCAAATTGGGAAATTTTGGTTTTTAGGACACTAAATTGAGAAATTTTAATGCTTAAGAGTGAAATTAAGGATCCTAATTAAAGTTTATAACTCCTAATTAGTTCAAATTCCAGTCAAGCTAAGGTGACCTAATTAGTTGATTAGTCTTATTTAAGCAGTTTTTAGTTGTGATTCCTCGTGAGATATATTAGTGTGTAGTCCCGTGCATATGCACAAATACAATTAAAAACAATCACAATTATATATTTTTTTTAGAAAAAATTCAAATTATACATAGTATTTGCTTACACTTTTTTTAAACCCTACATTTCTAAAATATGTAATGACTTCTCATTATATATATATATATATAATTTAGAATTTAATTAGATTTAGACTTTTCGATTTTTTCACTCAATAATTCACTTACCACAAAAAATTTTTAAAAAATGGACACATGGCGAAAAATTGGACTCCAATTAAAATCCAATTTAAAATCTAATTGAATTTGAAATTTTCAATTTTTACACTCAAAAATTCACTTGGCACAAAATTTAAAAATTAAATAGGACACATAGTGCAAAATTAAGAATCTAATTAAAATATTCTAATTGATTTTTTTTATAGATGGGAAGAGATAAGATGCAATTAACACACAATCAACAGTACAAGAAGTTCCTATAAAAAAAATATTACAAGAAGTTTATTTATCACTCCCTCTCTCTCACACAATTTTTTGACACAGGAGTCGCTGCTGCAGCAAACTAGGTTCAATTATTAGAAGACTACTTTCTAATTTCACTGAAAAGAATGTGTTAAAATGAGGACCACATAATAATGTGAACCAAAGACTCTAGCTAGCAAGTCATAGTGGTCCTGGTAAGCATCAACTGGGGTTGTGAGTTGTGACCTGTGTGTACCATGGTACTACGACAAGCAAGCAAGAGGGTCTGGTCACATCTTACACCAAAATGGAAAGAGAAGTGATGTGGTCCAGACTAGATATATAAACTCATATTGTATGGGAAAAGTGAAGAGCATTTCTTCAATTCTCTTCTCAATATCTCTCTCATTCGGATGTGAACTGCCAGTCAATTTTTTCTTCCTCCTCAAACCTCAATAAATGTTTGATTGTTTTCCCTAACCATATCAATGAAAATGAAAGCATCACTAGGAAAAGTAATTGGAAATAGTAGTTTTTGTGAATTGTGAGAACAACAGAGTCATTTTCATTTTCATTGATGTTTATTAAAGGTCCAATCAAAAACGGGAAACAAGGAATGTGTCTCATTGACCAAAGCATAACATCTACAATTTAGTTTAAATTATCTATTTTGTATTTCTCACGAGGATTTAATGTAAGATCTTTTCACAATAAATCACAAAAATTAGGGTACCCTCAATAAAACGTGAATATGGGTATCTACCTTTAAGGGCTGCCCAAATATCTGATTTTTTTTTTTTAACATAATCATTTTTTAGTCTTTAGTTTGTGAATAAGATAACTATGGTAAACTTTTTTTTTGGCCTCCAGGAATATCCAATAAAAAGGGAGTTTATGAGGGAGAGATAAGGATGGTAATAGGACAAGGTAGTGTCAAATCAAGGTTGCCTCACTCCTATTCCATCTCCTCTTTAGAGCTAGAAAACTACATGTGCAATGAGTGTGAGATGGGTTAAGGGTGAGACAGGTTGGAAGCATTTTTCATCCCTAACTAGATAACTTTAACATTCATGAAATAAAAATAAAAGTAAAAACGAAAATATAGTCGTGAGAGTGTCAAGAGAAAGAAAAAAACAAATATTTTGGGAATGATCATAAAAAATGTACATATATATATATATTAAAGATAAGAATATATATAAAATTTATATATGTAGATAATTAAATATAAATTTACTTGGGCAGGATAAGGTGAGCAAATCTATCTACAATTTAGTTTAGATTATCTATTTTGTATTTCTCACAAGGATTTTATGTAAGATCTTTTCACAATAAATCGCAAAAACTAGGGTACCCTCAATAAAACGTGAATATGGGTATCTACCTTTAAGGGCTGCCCAAATATCTGATTTTTTTTTTTTTTAACATAATCATTTTTTAGTCTTTAGTTTGTGAATAAGATAACTATGGTAAATATTTTTTGGCCTCCAGGAATATCCAATAAAAAGGGAGTTTATGAGGGAGAGATAAGGATGGTAATAGGACAAGGTAGTGTCAAATCAAGGTTGCCTCACTCCTATTCCATTCCCTCTTTAGGGCTAGAAAACTACATGTGCAATGAGTGTGAGATGAGAGAGCAGTTGTTGATGTGAGATCCGAGGAGACTCGACTTTCTCCCCTTTACTAGGTTGGGTGCTGGGGGGTCGTTAAGGGTGAGACAAGTTAGAAGCATTTTTCATCCCTAACTAAATAACTTTAACATTAATGAGATAAAGATGAAAGTAAAAACGAAAATACAGTCGTGAGAGTGCCAAGAGAAAGAAAAAAACAAATATTTTGGGAATGATCATAAAATATGTACATATATATATATATATATTAAAGATAAGAATATATATAAAATTTATATATATAGATAATTAAATATAAATTTACTTGGGCAGGATAAGGTGAGCAAATCTATCTTCCTCTTGTCACTTCTTTGAAGAGGAAAAAATACTCAAAGCAGGGCAGCACAGAATTATTTTCATCATGAAGCCAAACATGAAACCATAACATTACACTCCTCGTTCAGATAACAACAAAGCATATGTAGAAACATGCTTAAGAAACCGATGGTTTTACATGTCTGCAATATGAGTTGTTGTTGGTCTCATGGCTTGTGATCAAACGTGGTTGTGTGATCCTTATAGAATTATAAATTCAATTAAGAAAACATAATAGAATAATAGTGTGAAAAAATGTGAGCTTTCAAAAGTTGGTTTGTGTTAGGAAGAAATCACACCAAGACCAAAAGCGGGGGATGACGATGATGTGCTCATAGATGTGAAAATAAACCTGCTCAGTCAATGGTTAAAGAATCAGCTATGGTCTAGATATACACAATGTCTAAGTCTTAAATTTACCAGTCGCCCGCCGACTAGAGAGATGGTCTATCGGCACACCTCTCTAACCTGGGGGTTGAAAGGATTCGAGTAGTAGTAAGCGATTCTAAACAAGAGATGGTCTATTGGCACACCTCTCTAATCTGGGGGTTGAAAGGGTTGAGTAGTAGTAAGCAATTCTAAACAGGCTAAAAACAAACAAAAATTTACCAATAGCTCCCCTGACACCCCTGACCTGCCAATAATATGTTATGTATATCTTAGAAGTGTAGATCAAAATTCAACCCCAAACAAGCCATGAACAAGGAGATATCTGTGTAAATTGCTTAATCCCTCATTTTGTTTTACACAGCACACAGCTTTCCTCTCACGAGCCTTGATGAAAAATGAAAGGAAGTTCAAAACGCAATAAATGACACAATGTAGGAAATAATGGAACACCAAATTGCAAGACTTGATTAATTGCGTATCCCAAAATTCCTCATCTTCTTCTATCACCAGCTACATAAAAGATATCAACGAATACACTTTCACAGGGATTGGATGCAATCCCCGAAAAAAAAAAAACTTTCTACACTTAAAGCTAAAGAGATCTTTCTTTCACAAATTCTTACAGGTGTAAAAAATACCCTTGAATATGTCTCTCATTTCTGCTTTGTTACTATGTTACACTCGTCCTCAGCCCCTTCCCTAAGCTTAAACCTCCAATTCGTTCACGCTGGAAACTCTCAATTAACTAATTAATGCCAAAGATAAAAGAATGCTACTTGAAACTTGTAAGATAAGATGCCAAAACTGTTGAAGATATCTTGCTTCAATAGGATTTTCAATGATTAATAACTCTACTCTGATGTCATACGTCTATAACTCTTCTGTAGAAAAGAACATAAGCTGCAGAAGACTTTATCTTCTCCTGGCTGATGGGATGAACAAGGCTGTCATCAAAATCGTACCACTGGTCACCTCCATGCTAAATCAGAACAAAGACTGTTAATACTCTCAGAGTGAAGCATAAACACAGAGAATATCATTTCACAACAAATCATATGAAAGATAAAGTGTCCAATTTCATTTAACAAAAATAAGTCAGCAGTTTGATGCTAGTAAGCCCAACAACTGCTTGCCATGGAATGTTGCTAAATGAAGCCGCTGAAAAACCTTTAGGGTCAGTAGCATATAGCCTGCTAAGTAGGCTACACATAGAAGTAAAATAATTAACAGGGACTATATAAAATAGACATAAGAGTTACTCACCAAGAAGGGGAAATAAAAAATAAGAATTGCTTAATTTGTTCTACCATACAGTTAAAGCTTGATGCTGGATCCATCTTAACAATTATCAGATTATGCACAGCACATTTGCCAGGAAATAAGCCTCTAACTCTAACACCACCCGCAAAAAACATTTCTTTTATAAAAATAATATAAAATCTAAAATATCTGAGTTACCCAACAGCATGCTCTCAACATGAGTTTATACCCCGAATTACTTTCCAAAAAATGGAAAATAATTCACTCCTAGTGTGAAAAAGACAAAGTGACACTGGACTTGGCTGATATGAAAAGCTAAAGAGTGACATATCAGACCTCTCCATACAATCGTAGGTTTTCTCATCCTCAAAGTTTGCAGATGCTCATAAAAAAGGACTGAACTGTGACGAGTGATGAGAAAATTCATCACCAGCAGTCACATCATCCCATCATTTAACTTTATATAAAAGAAGGCTCCAAAATATTTCACAAAATCGTGAAAGACTTCATTCATTTAGAATTATGGATGTATGTGACAGACCCTGCATAAAGTCCTATGTGTCTCACATAACAGCAATCTCAACACAAACCAAGGCCCTGATCATGTAAATCACCACTAATGTTAGTACAGATAGAATGTCAAAACTTTTTCTTCCACAAGTTACGATAAATGTATGGCATATATGCTAAGTTTCTCATTATAAGAAGATAACAATAAATTACGGGACAAGAAGAAACACCACCTACATGGACAAATGCTGTATAATGACCACCTCCCATACTTCCATAGTGATTACTAACTGCATAAAGCATGTAACGATTGCATGACATGCCATTAATCTGGGAAATATAAGGTGATAGGTCAAAATTATCAATGGGAAAGTCGACATAGGTCTCTAGCTTGTTCTTTGAGAACCGGCTATACGAGAATTTCTTCAAATGGATAACCAAAATCTCTGGCAATCTCCAAAGATCTAACTTTTTGATGGCTTGACAATGCTTTTTGCAGCCAGGACAGTACCTAACATTAGATGAAAGAGAGCCTGACATTAGAAAGAGTGTGATAACAAGCCAAAGTTCACACAAGGTAAGAAAAAGCAAATTTCATATATGCAACTGAGCAAGAAAACCTAAACTATACTCGAGTAGATCACCTCTTAAGTATTTCAGTCCAATGTATTTCAACAATTACAACATGAGTCAAGCAACAGACAAATAATTTGACCGCTAAGAGCACATTTAAATGAAACTATTGAGATAACCTAGTGACACAACCTGTAACACAATGGATATAAGAAATAAAGGGCTGCACTTATGAATAAATATATATAGTTGCTCAAATGAATATGGAAAAGCTATCTATAAAGTATAGTATTTTTGTTCATCAGCAATCTAAGGTAGCAAGAGTGCAAGTCAAAAGTATTAATAGTAGGGAGGCCAATGGCAAGTGAGTGTGAACAAAGTAGCGTATAAAAACAGCCAAGCACAGTTCTTGATAATGATGATGACGAGATCTCTACTGTCAAAAGTGGTCGGTAGTATCATTATGACTAGATTAAAATCTAGATGTTAAGACAGGATATGCATGAATGCACACTCTACCAGAAAGCAAGCCAGTATAGCATAGAATGCTAGAAGAACTAAATATTAGCAAAAAAAAATTGATACAAAGCTAAATAATAATAAAACAAAAGCAAAAGCAAAAACAAACCAGAAACCAGAAACCATTTACCAATCAAAAAATATATTTTAACCTCATGTCAGACAAAAAACTCAGGCTATACACAACATGAGAAGAATTTTGAAGCTCAGGTTAAAAATCAATGATGCAAACACTGACCACATATCATCTGGCCCAAGAGGTTCCTCCTGCAAGAATGCTTCAAGGCACTTGTACAGAGAAACAGACTCTTGAGGTCTCTTCGCATAGAACCCAGACTTAAAAACTTCTGGTAATGAGCTAAGAAGGCCTAAATCATAATGTTCAATCTGTGCTTCTGGCCAACATACAAGCACATGCAACCTGGACACTCCCGTCACTGCCACTGGTTCATTCATTACCAGCTTCGAGTGCTTGACGATTCCCTTCTCATCTGTCAAATAAAACTGCAGTTCAACATCTGATGGTGAGTCAACTCCATTCAAATTGGAGGGGCTCACGTCTCCACCTATAGCAGGACTTTTGGCACCCACTTTTCCTGAAACTTCTTCAGTAGCAGTGCCCTTGGAGATATCATAATCTTCTATAGCACCTTCCGCAGGGATTTGGAATGGACTAAGTAATTTTAGATAAAGATTGTAGATATCAGATCCATCAACAGATTCACAAAGCCTAGCTACAAGAGGAATTCCAAACGCCTTCCAACTTGAAGTTAGTTTCCCATTGATGTATTGCCTGACAGTATTGAATAGAGTTTGGAATAAGGGGTAAGCATTCACATCAAAGGATGACTTAAAAAGGTAATATTGAGGATGCAAGGAGACAACATGCTTGTTTGCAGTATCAGACAAATCTACCAACTTTTCCTTAAAGGCTGACACAAGTTGAAAACATTATAGTCTCAAATTCAAAGAAGGGTGGTGATGTTCAATCTCAGCACCTACATTCACCTCATACACCTAGCACGCCCACTCAAAATCTTCAGAAACTTATTTTGTATAACTATGTAAAAAATTATGAAAAAGAAAGAAGGGGAAGCCCTGGTACATGGGAGCTATACAAGAGCCCCACCAAAGAACTAAATCTAAAACTACAAAGATCTGAAAACTAAATAAAAGAATTAGACACAAGATTCCTGATATCAGTTGTCTTTAAAAACTGAAATTGAATTTTACAAAATTTATCAAAATCTCATTTAGAAATTTTCTGTCAAATAAAAGTTATAAATAAGTCAACTTACCTTAATTTAAATCTTATAATGATACTAAACAAATACATTGTTCTATAGAGTTGGGGGGAGCACCATGTTTTCAGTTCATGAATAGAAATCAGTTGTTATAAATTGTGGAAAAGATGCAAAAACCACAGCATGTTGGCCATAGAATGGTCAGGAACACCAACTCTTAAATTAGACTTCCAACAAATAATCACATCAACACAACAAAGCACACCATTGAAAAATATCATGGAACTGGTCCAGCACCTAACATCTTACCATATTATTTAAAGCTTGCATTATCTGATCTACAAGAAATTACATCAATAATATATCATGATTGGATCACAAAAGTATATATCATGTGAAGAAATGAGTGTAAATGTGAATTTAGCAAAAATTGCACTACAAAACTGTATATCATGACTTCTTCATTAAATTATTAAATTTGCAACTATATCAGTTCATACATGTGCATTTACAAATGCTGCTTCATATTAAATAGATACAATTGTTACCATATTTCTGAAAGTTGGATTTTTTAGTCTGATTATCACCTTTTTCCTTAAGTAATGGAAACCCAGAAGCAAAAATCTCCTACATTCTATTTTTCATACCTAAGATTGCAAATCGCACCCCAAGTAAAAGTAATAACTCTTGGGTATCAACCAAAGAAAACAAATTTAGAAAAGAAATTGAACTTACTCCTCCATCCGCTGATGCATGAATACAACCAAAGGGACTTGCCCAGTATCTTTTGATAACCGGTAGGCTACCAGTCGGTCATCATCTCTAATTAAGGATAATGAATCAGCTGACTCCTCAAGATAGCGTATAATCCGGTTGTTGTAGATCTGTACAGAACTATGAAGGTCAAAGATCAAAATGAAAATATATTGATATCAATATAGAGAGTAGTCACCAATCAAACAGCAATCACATGCAAGACTTTACTGTCCAAAAACATAGCAATATACCTCAGCCACCAATAAAGTCTCATCAGCCCCTAAAGAACATGCACTGCCTAGAGCCTTGATAAGATCTTCACATTTTCCATGCTTTGGCACAGTAATAGTATATGGAGATGGTGCAGTATTCCCATTGGTATTCAAAAGTGTTAAAGTCATCGTCCGCATTGTTGTTGAAGGTAGGGGTAGAGATAGGTACATGAATGGATCAAATGTTACAGAAACCTTTCTGCAAAGAGGACAAACTAATGTTGATTTATATTGACCCTGCAATGTCAATAAGGCCAACAAGATTATTTCCTATATAAAACGCACTAGCCACATAATTGCAACTCTTAATTAAAAGAAAACAAAAGACTGTCATCTGGGACTCCAAAAGGATTGGAATCAGATCTGTTCAAGGTTATATGAAGAACCATTCCTATTTCAAAATATATCCGATCCAATTTTTATTAAAATTATTGTTTTAATTATTCAGACAATCTACCAGGTTCGAATCACTAGATAAATGGTTACAAAACTATGTCCTGATCTGATCAAGCTATCCTCCAATTAGTTCCATTCATTCAAGTCGCATGATGTTCATTGTTACCAGATTTATCTGATTGGATCAAAATTCATAAACATCTGGGTCAAAGAAATTTAATAAACAAATGATTTTGAGATATTCAAATTTTCAGTCTTCAATACAAACAAACTTAATGTCATGTTCAATGTAAGATGTTATCTCTATTTATGAGCTAAACTTCAAACTTGATGCCATTTCCTTGGGGAAAAAAAAAACACTTCCCATTTTTCATTTGCTAGTCACTCCCTAGGTTGGGTCAGAGCCAATCACACCTCAATTTCCCCAAACATATGCATAAGCCATGAATTGATCCAACGGCATCCAACATTAGTATGATGCTACTCAAACCAGTGGGAGAGGGTCTTTCATAAGTCCCAAACAATAAAACTTCTAAACTTTAAAAACCCTAAGCATAGGTTTCAAAGTTACTAAATAATAATAAAGCTTGATCGATCACCCAAGAACCTGTGAGGTTCATCAGAACGCATGACATGTATATAATGATGATTACAAGCCAACAAAAGTAGGGGGAGACAGAGAGGGACCAAAATAAAAAGGAAGAAAATACTTACTTGGCATACATCAACAATTATAGAGTCATTGCGAGCCAAATGATTCCGCCAATATTCATCAGCTACTTCTCTATCTGGTCGATCATCCCCATCCTTGGCTTGTATATAAGGCTTGCATTTTACACGATTGAGATCTTCATGGAGTCCATCCAACAAAAAAGCCAGGAGCTCCTATGTCCAAAACAACTATTGTAAACCCACAACCAAGAATACAAAAATGGAAAACCAAAACCCTATTTTGACATATAAACTTCACTGACTTGGGAATCATGCTGATTATATCCACTGAATTGAGGAGCAAATCGAGCTAGCTTTGACTTAAATAATCTTGGTGCCACTGGAGCTGCTCCAGGAGCCCATAATTTCCTTAACAGATCTCCAAATGCTAAAGCAATCTCACCCTAGTGAAGAAGTGCTTACTTATTAATACTTAATAGACTGAAACATGAAGGCAGATACTCTAAGCAAAATGAGGACCTTCTCATAGAACAAGACTCACAATAAATCATGTTACTATCAGAATAATATGCATTCAAAAGGACTGTAATAAAGGATAACATACATCCATGCCCAATGGGTTGTCATGATTTATTTCTCTACCATAATCTCCAAGAAAATAGTCGACAAGTTTTGGCGTGTGGGCCAAGCACTGCAGAGAACTGTTCATGAAACAAGTATTTCCAAGATTTTGCAACCCGGTCAATCCCAAGGAACCAGCTTCACCAGAACTTGTGCGAACGAAATTAGAGTTCATATTGCCAGCACTACCATTCATCATTAGTGAAGGCCCAGAAGGTGAATTTGCCACACTCTCATCTTTTTTTCCATCCTTGCACTTCACAGAGTCTGACAACCCATAAATTTGCAACTCCAGTACAATCTGTATAGATGCATAACACAACTGGCAAAACCTTAGGGCCCATAAGTCAATAAGACATCACATGGAACAAAGGCCAATAATTCAGAGGATCAGTCGTTGCAATCAAACATTCCATGCAAGACCAATATGAAGATGACTGGAGAATATCACATTAACCTAAGACATAATTCAGTACTCTGGACTAACAATAGCTACTGCCCACTGAACCTCCCAACCAGGAAATTAACAAAGCATCATTAATATATGAGACACCCATAAGATTTAGCACACTGGTTCTGTATAACAGTTAAGAAACCAAACAATTTACAAAGAACTCTTAACATATAAAGTGCTGGACTTTGGCTCCATTCAATTTGGAGATCACAGTCAACAGTTCCAGACCAGGCTCCAACCAATGAAAGGGAACATGTCACTGAGTAGACATTGGGCCAACTTATTAACAATATATATATTGAAACTTTATTCTTTTTAATGTCCACCAATTAATACAATAAGTTACTTTTTTTTTATCAGTAAGAAAAGAATACAAGAAGCTACTTGTTTCAATATACTTATTTTTAATTGGGAATATGCCCATTGAAGGATCCCAAATCAACAGAGCTCTTAGCCTTTAATATAAACTGCCAGTAATCGCAGCTCAGTACATCAACATACATAAATCATAAATTGTATTGTGGAATACAGCAGTTTGTACCACAATTTACTTGAAAACCCTGCCAGTTCCCAATACAACAGGGCTAATGTTCACTTTCAAAGATCTAAAGCAGTGTGACAGTAAAAATACAGAGTGGTGTCAGATGCACAGTTATTAATGAGCATTATAAAGTGAACAAAAAATGTCATCAAACAGAACAACCACTTACATCATGATCTGATTGACGCTGAGAATCTTTTAGAAACTTTTTTTTTTCATTTGTAAAAAACAGGTTTGTCTGCCCAGAAAAGTCCCAGACGCGAAACTGCATAGAAACAGAAGTTAGAAGCCATTCACTTATTTAAACAATATAATTTCTAATAAATATACTTAATTACCAGCTCAGACTCTACAGTGAAGATTTTGCAGGCTCTTCTGAAGCGCTCCCCTGCATTATCCTAAGACAAAAGAACAGCATATTAATGTAAGCATCATAATTAAAATATATGCAACATTGATAAGGCATAGATCACGGTAAGAGAAAAGAAGAAAATAAAAATTTCGAACGTCCTAAAGATATTCCCAAAACTATTTGAATGTCTAAAATGTCATGACAGAAGCCCATGCTTAAGGATTAACTTATCACGGAATTCCAGGCTACAAAGAGCAGGATCTCCACTTTTCCCTTGGGTATACTACTCCAAGGTCCCCAATGCCATCCATCCACCCTTTACAATTTGAGCCAAGGCATATGCGCACATAAATCTAAATCAATCCAAATATAAAATGACATCAATGAGGCATGATGCACCTAACTTGGAATGTAACAAAATAACTCAATGTTCCACATATGAAATATCCTCTATCTCATATCAATTACAAAGAGGTGTCAAATTGTTTATGTTTTTCCTTTTTCTTTTTGATAAGTCAAATTGTTAGAGTTTCTAATTAAGTGTCCGTTTGAGAACAGCTTATTTAGCTTTTTGCTGAAAGTATACTAAAGTATACTTGTACCTTGAAAATTTTTGAAAAACTGAAAAAAAAATAAATGAATATATAAAAAAAAAAAAATAAATAAATAAGAGAGAGAGAAGAAGAAGAAGAAGAAGAAGAGAGGGAAAAGTGAGGTTTTAAAAATCTGTACATGAAAACTAAAAGCTAAAACTTGAAACTGATGCCAAACAGGCTCTAAATGCACATTCAATTATAAATTTAAAAATATACATATCTCTATCAGTTTTTCTTTAAAAGACAATTTAAAATTTGATTTTCTGGTTAGTTTATGAAACAAACCAAACCATAAAAATAGTGCCACTCAATGCTAAATGTGTTCCCCTATGAGGAAGCTGGTTCATCAGCAAAAGCAGAGAAGGTGGAATGAAAACATGGTTGCAAAGTCCAAACCATCCCCAACCCCTAAAAATATAAAGGAAAACAGAGAGGAGAAGATATGATGATATCTACAATGCTCAATTCCTTATGTACATGTGTGTGTGTATTGGATGGCAGCTATAGAGGGGTTGGACATTTGTTCCAGATCTGTAGCCTATGTTCAACCGAGTCTGACGTAAGACAAACCAAATTAATGCAATAAGAAAATTAAACAACAGAAAAATAAAGTTAGATAACCTAGGAGTCTTGTCTCTAAGAGTCAGCACCTAGAGTCAGCCAGAGTCTAGGGTCCTAGACTAGATAAAAAAAATTACTAATAAACCTAATAAAATGATAGGACCTAAAATAAAAATACAATTGACCAATATAATTACAATAGACTACAAAAAGAGATAAAACTAAATTAAAATAAATCTTTGCTTGCACTTCACGCATCAAAGTCACATCCACCATTGAAGTCAGATTTTTTAAATCAAAGATGGTTTGATGCAGGGCCTTACAAATTAAAGTGCCTGATTTTAACCACCCCACCCCCCCCCCCCCCAAAAAAAAAACACAAGTCAAAGCTTGGTAACCTTGGAAAAGCGCCTGACTAATGACTATGAAATTTAGCCCCTAGGCAAGTTTAGGAAATGCTGGTCAACTTAAAGATTTCCTTAGATTGGGTTGTAATCAGTGGTACGAAACAATCAAATACTAGCTTTTCAGTTGGAGACAAACCTGAAATGACCAACCTCCTTTCAAGAATTGTCTCTTTATTTTATAGAGAGAAAGAGAGGTGTGAATATTAGTTGTCTAGTAAAGATACAGAGGGGAGGTCATCATTAGTAAAGACTAAAGAGGCTCATTAAAAGAAAATTAACCAAAAAAATTAAGCTGTACCTATGCAACAGTAGCCTACTTACAGTAATTTGCTTTTATTACAGCACATTACATGAAATCTGTTTCCTCAACATTTAACCTACTAAAAATAGCGTGCACAAGCCCAGTGATTGAACAGGACACGTTTGGAGCATTGAGCTAAACCCCCAAATTCAGCAATATAACTTCTTTTTTGGATAAGTAAAATATAACCCCCAATTCTTTTGTTTTGATAAGTAATAAAATTTATTAATAAACAGGTTACTTCATGCTCATGATGAGCACTCCATACCCTAAAAGAATAACAAAAAATTATGCAAAAAATCGAAAGAACCTCCATTTCAAGATTGAATGTCATAAAGCCAGAGTTTATATTACCATCCCATACATGAAGATACTACCTCAATTGCCTTGATGCAGAAACAAAAATAAATATAACATGTTTACACTTCAGTGTAAAATTAGTAATCTAAAGTTAAACACATCCATACTCATATTGTAATATCCCTGATTGATGAGAGATTAGCAAAATCGAGACATTGTTATTCAGCTAACAATATCAGCAGAAATATTTCGGAAGGGTATATAATCTCAAATCCATACATCGACTGAAATTACTATTCCAAAAAAAATGAGAGAATTTGAGAGAGAGAGAGAGATGTATAAATGAAGGATAAAAATTCCTCCAAACATAAGGAAAAAGTTCAAAGAGATGTTTGGAGATGTTATCAAAGTTCACCATCAAAAAGAAATTAATTTTGAAAGCATTACATTTTTAGCAAAACACAAAGCTACAGGGCTTGTTCATTTATTGAAAACTCAAGCTTCACTCTTTCAATAAACTCTAATATCAGTCAACATATCAAAGTCACAAAACTGCATTTATTTAATAGACACATTTATGCACACGCATGAAGGGGGAAAAATTATAATAAGCAATATATCCATAATGACATGCATAGAATTGCTGCTTAGTTTAAATATTATAAAATCAATAGGGATTGGTGTTCCATATCTCAAAGAATCAAAAATGGAAAGATTGGGTTAGTTGAATAGACTGACCTTTTTGCATATCCTTACTCCCAACGAATTTGTTTCCCGCAGAACAGAAAGTCGTAGGTTTAGAGGATAGACATCTGAATCTTCGGAAGCTAAAAAGCTCTTACCATTTTTCATGGCAACTTTAGAATCACTATGCCTACAGAGTAGAGTACACAAAACCAGCATTCAGTTACTAAGCAGCTTCAGTTACTAGAGACAGACAAATGGTTTTCCACAATGGCTTATGAAGGCATTCATGTCATCTTAATTGTAAGAAAGAATTAGCATAAAAATTCATCACATTGATTCATTAACCAATGCCACAAAACCTAAGGCTCAACAGACAACCTGTTTAATCAACCAAAAGAAAATTTTAACATAAATCTACTAATATGATCTAGTGCCATGGATTGAGGCTGAAAAAGTTAGCAACCCACAATACAAAAAAGGAAAGAACCCATAAAATGGAGTTCCCAACCAGAATTCACAAGAGAATCCAGAATACTATATCCTTGGCAGCTGAAATCACATGCTCATCAAATGCCTGTTATTGCTGATTGGTAAAAAACAGGAGCAGTCAGGTGGAGGAAACCTTACTTGTTAAGACAACAGCCACCACATAAACATTTGAAAGCATAAGGTGCATGCTATATGTAACGAAATAAAACATAATTCCAATTTGAAATGTAGATAGCTCAGAGTAGAGAATCCCACACATGTGGTTACCAGAACCTTAAATATTCCAAATACACATTATTTTTTACATAACACTAATCAAGCACCATGCAGTCTGAGATTTAAGAACGGCTTGATTCAATATTTTAAAAATTTTGCTCCCAATCTAGAAACCGATTTAGCCATATGCTAAGAATGAAAACAGTGACCAATGTGCAAAAGAGTGATACTCTTCCAATTAAAAATCCTAGATAAGGGAAATTACAATTAATCTAGAGAGAATATTTTTCACAACTGCAGACATAGCTTGTTATGATTGGTGCATAAAAAAAGTGGTGCCAATGATGGAACCAAGTAAAAGTAATGTTGCTCCAATCACAACATGTCATGTCAGTTGTGAAAAACACTGTGATCCTAGCATTACTTGGAAAATAATTGGCAATTATAGTGACATTAGTTAGTCAGTAGTCACCTCTATATGAAACAAAACATATAGCAGTTGCTCAAAACGAAAATTTAATCAATTCATTAAGCACTTTCAAAATCATCAAGTTTCCAACATAATATACCTCAATTACAAAGAAACAATCAAGCCAGCTCATTAAATTACTCAAAATCAGCAGCATCTTGAATCTTAACCATGATTGAGTATATTTAGTAATCTGGAAGTACACCGACATGATACTCCCTCCACTCACATGATAGAGGGTGCTACTAATACCATGTCGCTATACTCAAGGAGTAGCTGAAAATTTTCCCTCAAACCCTATCCATAGTAAGTGGCATTGCATCAATGATCAAACACAAGTTCAACAATAACAAGCAAGCAAGAGCACTCACCATCTGAGTGCCTGGACCCACAATTGGCCAGGGACCAAGGCATAGTCCCGGCCAGAGACACCCACTTCACCATTTTCCCTGTGCACTGAATCTGAATCCTCCTCTCTTCTCAGATTGAAAACAAGATCCAAGCTGAATATGTTGTTAATGAGCTTCATAGGACCTGCATATGAGGAAGCTGGCAAAGCCGAGTACATTACCCCCTTCTTTTTTTCCGAATCCAAACCCGAATCCGAATCAACTCGCATTGAATCTTGCGCATTCTTCCACCACCTATAAGAACAATGAACAAAAAAAAAATCCAATTCCAACATTATAAAAAAAAACCCAATTCACACAAAGCAATGCAGGCACACCCAGATCAAAAAACAAAGCAAGAAAAAGCTTAGCTTGGTTGCAGCAAGAAAACAATGCAATGGAATTTTCAGACCCAACTGATGACCATATTGAAAAATCACAAGGACCCAATTGGAGTTTGGGTTAATAGATTCCATGAATGAAGTAAAGAAGTGAAAAGTGAGTGAGTGAGTTAGAGAGAGACCTGTAGGGAACGAAGTAGACTCGTTGGTCGTTGTTGTTGTTGTTATTGTTGCTGTTGCTGTTGTCAGAGTCGGGTCGCTGAGTGGAATCGGAGAGATCTTCGGAGTGACCCTCCATTGAAGTCAGATAAAGAAAGAAAGAAAAAAGCTTCAGAATTTGATTTGGAAAATGCACATCATTAGAGAGAGAGAGAGAGAGAGAGAGTTAGAGAGAGAATGGCGGATTTGCAGAGACAAAGAAGTGGCGTGGCATGTCGTGGCGTGGTGTGTTATGTAAGTGTTTTTTTTTTTGTGAAGAGGATTCAAGGAGGGAAAAAATGTATAAAATATTTATTTTTTAATAATTATTAACATGTGTGTGCATGTGTTTTTATTATTATTATTTCTATTTTTTTGTTAAATAATAAATATTTTTTTGAAAAAAAATTAAGGCACACACAAAGAGGACTGTGAGAGAAAAATCTGGGGAGAAAACAACGGGTTAATAAAAGAAACAAAGAAAAAGGGTCTCTTTTTTTTTTCTTGTCTTTTCTTTTATTTTATTTCTTTTGATTTTGCTTCTTGCTTAAGACATGGAAAAATAATTTAATATTAATTTGACCAAAAATATTATAAAAATTTAACAATAAGAGTACAGTTTAATTTGTTTGAAGGGTGATGATCACGGAAATAGTAAAGTGTTTTTTTTTTTTAGAAAAAGTTGGAGACATGGTACAATTTTTGATGATAAGAAATTTGTCCTTTGAAGCTTTTTTTCTTTTTTAGTAAGTTTTAATTTATAGCACAAGTTGGCGTGTAAATTAAAAATAATAATAGTATTTTTTTTTTTTTGGGGGAAACTTTCTAAAAGAAGAAAATCATTTAATATATTGTTTCAACAAAAAAAATAAACTCACAATAAGATGATACGTTAAGAATTCTTCTAAGATCTTTTAATGTGTATCTTATAGTATATATTGCCTAAAAGTTGATCAAGGATTCTAATATCTATTAATAGCACTTTTGAAATTTTTAATTGTTTTAATTCAGTAACGTTCGAAGTTTAATTACCATTTGAAGGTGTGTAAGATTTGTTAAAACGTATATTACCTTAAATTCAAAGAATATGCCAAAAAGAATAAACCTTAAATTTAAAAGATGCTACTGTTATAGTGCTATTTGACTAAACTCAAGGATTTTTTTTTTTTTTTTTTTTTCATTTTATTTCAAGAAGACATCAACTCATTCATAAGAAGATCTTAAATAATCATGATCTCCTAATAGGATATATAAAACCTTTATCTTTTCTTTTATTTGTCATTTTAAGTAAAATGGTTCATGTTAACGGATGCCCTTATTATAATTGTTAATAAACTATTCATCCAAAAAAAAATTAATTGTTAATAAACTATTTTAAGACAATTTTAGTATCATTTTCATATGAAATATAAAAAGCCTTAAAAAAATTGACTACTTTAACATTAATCATAAAATGTTTCTAAAATTTGTTCCAAAATCAATGTCTTTAGGGTATTCGTTAAGTGTTCATTTCACAAATTTAATGTTTTAAGATAACATCATTTAATGTATTGAGTCATCAATAGAGTAACTATTAGGCACTCCCATGCAACTCACCACATGTTACTCCACATCAATAAAAACAAGTCAAATACAAAAATATGACATAAGCTGAAAAAGTCTTGGGATTTATCTAATTTGAAAATACCTAGAAAAAAAATTCACAAAAGCAACTAGCAGTAAGTTTGTGTGATTTATGTTTTATTTTGTCCCAAAATAATTGTCTGGTTAAAGAAATGATTCTAAAGATAATAATTTTCACAAAATATTTCACAATTGTCAAGATGACAAGTTCTTAATAGTGAATAATAAAGTGATGCCAATTTTGAGCTCAAATATCATCAGCTCAATTATTGTAAAAACTATTGTGTCTATAGCGTTGCTCTTTGGTTAAATGACCTAGGCAGATGTAGGAATGTTTCTTGCCAAACAGTGAACAGAAGAATTTTAAGCAAATTTGAACTTCTTTGTTCCTTCACAAAAAATAAAGGAGTGAAAAAATATGTGTGTCAGTAAAGAATCCTAAATGTGGCAACTAATTTAAGTTACAATAAAAAAAATCACCCTTCAAGCCAAAAAAAAAAAAAAAAAAAAATCACCCATTGCAGCATCGCAACTTCCTATTGTGAACAACTTAGACCAGCTAACAAAGATGTAGATAAAGCAAATCAGACATGAGAGGATACCTTTGTTATAGTCTTGTCAAAATTCAGTGTTAGCAAATGAGTTGAGTCACATCTCACATCTTTCATCTAAAAGCTAATTTCTTACCTGTCACAAGAGACATGCAAAACACCCTCAAGGAGTCAGTTTCATTATTATGACATTTCTCCAACTCTTTCGTTATATTAAATTTTGGAGCCTTCAAAGAATTACACATTTCAAAAGCATTTTACCATCTACTAGATGGTAAAACCAATAAACCTATCTATTTTGCAAATCGGTAGCTTTACAAGCCAGATTTACAACAACCGATTCAATTTCAAGAAAATGCTACACACAAGTCATTGACTTTTGATATGCTTCACAATGCTGACATATACCATTGATTGAAACAAAGAGAACTTGATATCGTAAATAAGAGCAACAGAAACAAGAAAGAAATAGTCGCTACAGAAACAGATTACACCA
Organism: Castanopsis chinensis; assembly: GCA_032878915.1. Classification (NCBI taxonomy): domain Eukaryota; kingdom Viridiplantae; phylum Streptophyta; class Magnoliopsida; order Fagales; family Fagaceae; genus Castanopsis; species Castanopsis chinensis. The sequence goes on along the minus strand of JAVQMG010000125.1, from coordinate 14,828,553 downwards.
GTAACATGTTAGAACAAGCATCCTAAACAGTGCGGCATACACCTGACACAAGAAACCAGCAGGCAATTCTGATCTAAGCAACTCAATTAGTAGTAGCGTGAGCCAGTATCATAAACACGACCTCCAGGGTATGAACCTCTTGGCTCGAATCCATGATCCCTGGCACCCCCAAGAAATCGAGCCCGTTCTCTATTGGAATCAAAATTATCACTATTGTAGCCTCTATGTGCTTCTCCAGCAGCAGCTGAGGTTGCAACTCCACTGTAACCATGAGGATCACCAGAGCCCATGCCACTGTTAGGGTACTGGTCCATCATGGCTTGCTGGTACTGATGCTGCCGCCCCTGCGATTCTCTCCGTAGGAATTCATCCCTACGACTGGCATGCCGAGCTCGAAGTGCTGCTAATTGTTCCTCATACTGAGCATTTATTGCGTTTATTTTCTGAAAAATGAAAGACCATTGAGCAAGATATAAGCTATATTGGAAAAATTAGGTAACAAGAACATCAAGTTAAAATTTCTGCTGAATTCAACTGCAAGGATGCAACCAAGACCCCTTGTAACGACCCCACCCCAACTGTGTAGATATTGTCCGCTTTGGGGCTCATACCCCTCACGGTTTTGTTCTCCCCCCAAAGCACACAGCAATGGGGGGGAAAAGACCTCTACACATTAAGGGAAGCCATTCCTTATAAGTACATCCTCATGTGCTTGTCTAGGCGATGTGGGATTCCATGGATTGCACCCCTTTTGGGGTCACTACACCCCTTGCCTCCTTAATGGTGGGCTGTTACAAAGTTGGACAAGAAAGAGGAAAACTCGATAAATATTGTTTCCTAATAGGACTATAACCCATATTATAAATATTTTTATGGTGGCTGCTTCGATTTGGCCGCAAGAACAAAATATTTCAATGCTTGTGCACTATTTTGGCATTGCCACAATAGTAAATAGAGCCAATCTAGCCAAAAATTGCAAATAGGATTGTACTATAAAAAAGATTGCAAAGGGATAGCCCACTCATAACTATTACCACTCTTATCAAGCTATCTATCAAACAGGGTGCTCAGTGCTCACCCCAGTAATGAATCAACATTAGTACATCACCCCCATGTGATCCTCACTAACTCCTAATTCCCATCTAACAGCCACTTTCTAAACTCTCATCAATGGCTCAGATGTCACCTCCCAAGGATCCAAGATTTGTGAAATCCAAGCTACATTTCCTACTGTGATTTGTTCCTTTACACCTCCAAAAATCATATAAGAAAGCAGTTGGCAAAATCAACTCTCCATCACCACAGCACCCCCCACAAGGCTGTCCCTATTAAACCGATAAACTAAATAAAAGTCACCTATTATTTCAATAAGCCCAAAGCTCACAACTATGGGCCATAGACATCCCAATTTTGTAGTGCGGGGCATAAAAAACTCCACAAAACTCAATATACATTGAGTCGCTGGAGGCCAAATTGTCAATTCTCCATTTTACACTCTACATACAGAATACCTCACTTGTATCAGATTGGTAACACTTAAACAATGTTTCAAACTAAAATTTAGGTAACTATTCCATGAATGTGGCATTGACATGCTCACTTCAATTTAAATAAAAAAAAATTGGCCAGAAATGAAACAGAACTACGTATTTCATATGACTTTGTAAATTTGAGCTGAGTCCAGCATCCTGTCCTCCAACCTTTGCTTGAAGACCTCCTGTAAAGATTTCCAGAATCTTGGTTGGTAGGAGGCAGTATGCAGACCAGGTCGAGTCTCTTCCCAAGTTCAGGTACATATATATGTGTGATGACTTGTTCAATTATGGTGTTCAAATTTTCCCAAAAGACTCTTACCAAATTTTCCCACTTTTCTATACTTCTGAAAATGACCGTATTACCTAATCGAAAGTGATTCAACATATGACAAATTAAGGTTCATAAAGATAAACTAAGAAATTTTAAATTGTTCAATCTAATCCCAATAACAACCCACCCACACTTTTTTTACAAGAACTAACAACCCCACACACACAAATAAGAAAACCATATTCTCAAAATAAAAGATTGAATAAAAAAGGTTTAAAAAGTAAAAGTAAAAAATTCAAATTCCATAAAATTAGGACATACGTTTTACATCAACTTATAACTAGGGTGACAACTCAAAATGTTATATTGTATTAAGTATCTTAAATTTATTTCCTTTGAGTCTAAGTTAGCCTTTTATTACCTTATTAGGTTTTAGTTTACTAGTCAAAATTTGACCTATTAGAAAAAAGTTAATATCTAGAATGATGTAGAATTTGTCTACATGTGCTCGTGGTGGATTAATGTTTAGGAGGATTTGTAAGGAAGGAAAGGAAAGAAATTTAAAGTGTTCAAGAAGAGTACCACAAGAGAGAAGAAGAACAAGAAAATGAATAATAAGGCTAATGTGCCTTAATACTAAAACAAATTAATATTTTATTTCTTTTATATAAGTAAAAAAGTTTGATTAATAAACTAAAAACCTAATAAAATAATAACTAATAAAAGACTAACTTAAAATAAAACCTAATATACTTATCTCCTAGAAAATTATTTATCAAAAAAATAAAAATTATCTCCTAGAAAATTTTAGACTCAAATAAACAACCAAAATACATTTTAATTCATAGTGGTTGAAAAAATTACACTTTTGCCCCTTAATACGGAATTGACCATAACTTGATAGTTAAATAAAAAACCAGATTAAAAACTATTTTAACCATCGAACACATATAACTAGACCTTTAAAACCACATGAATTCTACTTCCATTGGACTTCACACTTAGGCCCATGAAATAAATCTTGATTAGATGAATTTGCAAAGTAGTAACAAATTAATATTCCATAGTTGCACCATAAAGTCTATATGAGATGTTAATTGTAGCCTAATAAGAGACGCTTGAATTATAAGAATTGAGTATTTGGTTGTGAAACACATGTACCATAGTGTAATCTTTTGCCTTCTTTTCTCCTTTCTTCTATCTTTTCAGCCTATCTTTCTCATGATACTGTTCACAGGTACTATTCAAAGCTGTGAAAAATCATAATTTTTTTTATCATTTAAATTGGTAAGTTACATATGCAGTCAGTGAGTTTTGAACCCACAACCTCGCCCTCCATCCATTCTAATGAAAGAAGGAAGTGTCAGTGGAGTTAGAACCCATTGGCTGAAGCCACTGAACACCATAAATTTCTCCCTTTTCTTCATCCTTATAACCCAAATCAAGCCCTTCCTCATTCCTACAAAACCCAAAAAGCCCTCATTCTTTCTCCTCCAAATAGCCATCAAATAAATCATAAAACCACCCTTTGATTCCTAACATTCGCTGTCCAGGAACTTGTTTGCTTCAATATATAGTATTCTTTCCCTTTTCCCCATCTTATCACTCTCTAATCAATTTTGAGTTGCAACCCTTTCTTCAACTCTAAATCCTAGGTCCCTAAATGCTCCTAACCTTACACCCACCACATGCATGCATAGACAAATTCAATGACTCCATAATTTATCCTATATCAACTACTCCAATTAAAACTTTATTACCAAATGTTTCAAGAAATTAAAGAAGTTTCATAATTTAAAATAAATCATAGTAATCATACTCAGTCTTATATATTTACATCATGTGACTCAAGATATTCTTTTTATTTTTTCTTTTTTCAAATTGTTTTATTATTCAATTTGATAATATTTAAGAAAGCTTTATTAAAAATATAGAAATTACTTAGTGTCCTTTAATCAACCTGTGATTGCACCACTATATTGCTAGTTAATAAGAAAGTACAACCAAAAAAAAAAAACAATTTATTTCTTTTCCGTGACTATAACAATGTAGATGATGATGATCAAGGCTTTAGCCATTCATAGGTGAACTTAAACTATATTTTAAAATTGCCCGACCTATTGTACTCCGAATATTAATAAGAAAAAGTGATGTGGATTTGTGAATTTTATGTTAACTCCTGTGCCCAAAGAATATTTTAAGATACTGAAATTCCTACTTTTACTCTATATCCCTCATGATGCAATTCAATCTCTTATAGGAGGACAACTGGACAATGTAGATGTAAGTGTGCCTATGACAATTTACTAGACTGTTTTGACAACATGTTTCCTTCACTTTGGAAAGCAACTAATTCCAACATCACGTTCCAATGGAGGAATGAGAATAGGACCCTTTGCCGAACTGCTCTGCACTATTCTCTAATTCAGGTGGGAGTAGGGATGGTACATCCATCTCAAATCAACTAATGTTTGAGATAAGATTGAGTGGCTCCAACCCCATTGCTTAGCTTTGTCTAGGCTTGAAGTTGAAAGAATATCAAGCCTCAAAAACAGCCCAAAATGATTTTAAACTAAATTTAAAGGGACATTTTTCTTAAAAAAAACAATAGGATATTAGTCAATGTTTTTACAGGATTGGATTGTGGCTTCACTGAAGCGACATCTTATTAATTGAACTGCATCCATACCTAGCAAATCAGTTTTGCATCTTAAACTGACAACTACAATTTACAGCTGAGGTAAGCCCATACAGTTTCACAGAGAAGCATGGACTTGAGCCCCCTAAAAAAACCCATCTCTCTGTACACGTCATCTATAGTCTACATGAAGTCATATGTCTAGTTTTAAAAATATAGAAATAAAATTCTTCTTTGTACTGACTAAGTCATGTGCTATGTTATTAAGAAATATGGCTGAACCACGGGTAAAATTTGTTATGTTTGACTAAAACCCCATGATTTCAATTTAGTCCAAACCTCAGGGAGATTTAGTAACATTTCCGAGAATTCAAGGTAAATTGAAATATGGGTTAACCACGGGCTAATCTATAAGTTCCCCTCCTAATAATTAAAAGATTTTATTGTAAAAAAATCACAACTGCTGCAATGAAATTGAAACTAACACCAAACTATAAAGACCATAAGTGAATTTTACCCAAAATGCATGAATAAGTCAACCAAAATAGGTAAAAAGAAAATGCACTTTGAAATATGTACTGACCTCTTTATGCCTAGCATTTTCAGAATCCTCAGCATCATTCTGTTCCTTGGCTAGTTTCATAATGTCATTGTGGAATTTCTGCTCAAGAACTTCAAAAGTCTGCGGCAAAGGATTGCCCTCATATCCAATATCCATATTTTCTTCACGTGTTTGAGATCTGTGATCATTGTTGCTTTGTTTCTCCAAAGCCAGTTTGGGATCAGGCCTCTGACCCTGCAAATAGGATCTTGGAGGATCACCCCCTTGACCTGCATTACAAGAAGCATGAATCTCTAAGTGCTAAAGAGTAAACTTACTTAGGAAATGAAAGGCACGTCAAAATCTTGACAAAGTGAGATGTTGGGTTTATGAAGCAAACAATGGTTTGTACAATCACGAATTACTAAGAGTGGTGAAAACGTTAAAGTTACCCACTTACCCAGCCCTCCTAATTCAGCTGTAACTGGAGAAAGAAAATCTAAGAATGACTAGAGAAAACCCAGTTGTTTTTCCTCCCCCCCCCCCCCCCCCCACCCCCAAAAAAAAAAAAAAAAAAAAAAAGCCCCCTCTTTTCTCCTATGTCTAAATAAGATATTGGACACTTTGTTTTATGGATCAGCATATACAGTAGTAATAAAATCCTTGCAAAATGGTATCCTCTTGCTGTCTAATCAAACCACATGATACCAACGTCTTCCCATTTTCCACAGGTGACAGTCATATCTAAATGTCCTACAAGAGCAAGGATTATTGTCTCATTTAGATTCAACATCTACAGAACTACTTATAAAAAGAAAAATAAAAATCTATAGAACTAAAATGCATGGAAAGCATCTGAAAATCTGTAACGTGGTAGACAAGAAAATGGCTATGAAGAAGCCAACAGCGGCAAGGAGACAAGACCACAACAGCTTCACATTTGCATCAGAACTCTTAAGAGTTAAGACTCTACTCAAAGACAGCATGAAAAATCTAATATGCAAGATGACATTGATTGCAAGAGTGAAAGAGTATGAAGTTTATTAGAGACATCAATTGAACAGAAATCAGATTTGTTTGTTTTTTTTCTTTCTTTGTTTTATTGGTAAGTTACACACACCCCCAATTGGTATTGAACCCACGACCTCACCCTTCATCCTATTATTATGGGAGAAGGAAGTGTTGGTCAAGCTATTGCTCATTGGCATAAATCAGCTATATTTATAATTTAAACACCATGATTCACCTCCATAAACAAGGATCCAACAGACTTTTATTTCCCTACTCACAAAGAACACAATATAGATAAGGAACGCATACATGAAGATTGATAGGATGAACTTTCATACAAGTGCATCTTTTTATTTATTGATAAGTTGCATAGGCATCCCATGGGTCTTGCACCCATGACCTCACCCACCACCCTGAACTTTTAAGGGAAGGAGATGTCATTTGAGCTAGAGCTCATTGGCAAGGCATCAATATTCTGAGGTCAACGAGCTTTAGCACAAATGGCACTTCCTCCTCTCACAAGAGTGTAACTTACCAATAAGGGAAAAAAAAATTGTATCCATATTTTAAAGATAGAATCAAATGGTTTCAAGTCCTCTATAGCAACATAGGTGTGTATGAGATGCACATGTAAATACATTCTTTCCCCTTTTATGTAAATATATTTGTACTCTTTCATCTGTATTTAAACTATTCAATTAAGTAAAAAATGTTATAAGCTTAAAGGGTCAACATCACAATTTGCCCTTCTTGGTAGAAAAAACTTGACATAAACTGTTAAAACAGAAAATTCATAGGCAATAAGTTATGCGTTGCCCTTAGGCAAGGACTTAAATAAGATAAAACCCAGATCTCTAAGACTACAAAGATCAACAAACAAACAAAAAAATCAGATTTAACACTTCGTATCTCAATGTAATTAAAAACTTTTACTCCTGTCCTCTTCATGGTAAACATATAAATAAGCAAAATTTCCATCTATCCCATGGGGAGCCTTATTATTCCATATGGGAATGTGCTCACACACACAGAAAACAATTACCACTGGTCCACTTGCCTTCATTGAACATATGAGATGCCATTGAATTTGACATTTTGGACTCATCCCTTTCCCATCTCCATTGTCCCTCCACTTTCGAGTTCCCATACGGATGCTCCCTCTCAGGAGTGAAGGCCTCTAGTCGCCCTTGGAAATGAACAGGCTTGTTTTCCATCCTCTGACTGGACATATGATGCATCTGACCACCAGTATATGTATTGACACCTGAATCGGCATACTGCCCTTGCCGTCTCATTACTATTAACTTAACAATGCAGCTTGAATGAGAGACCTATCAAACATAAAAGCCACTAGTAAACACGCATACTGGAGAAGACCTTGGAATTCACATTTTAGTTTTATTTCCATAAAATACTAAAATTAAAAGTCGGCATTTCATTCATGGACATGAAGAGACCAGTGATTAGCATCAAATATGCCTTAATTAAAGATCGATGATCATAATCACAGATTTGAAACCTTTCTGACAGCGGAAACTGAAAACAAAATTCTGCCAAAAGAAAAGTGTTAGGTAAAAACTGCTTTCCTACCATTTTCCAAATATTTTGTGAAAGATCATTCAACCAGAAGAATCTCATATGAGAACTTTTCAGGAGAAATTCATTTTCACTTCCACTGACAAAAAAAAATCCTCTCTGATCCCTCAATATTCCTCGTGCAATTAATATGAACCCAATGGGTTCAATGATAGGTCAAATGGCACCTCTTGGTGTTTCCAACATATACATACAGGAATCTCCCCTCCCCTACTCAAAATGTACAAATATATATATATATATGAGCCCAATCTAAACATATTAGCACACTACTTGAAACACTTGCATTATTGCATATATCATTATCATGGCACCACCAACCTCGACTAGTTTAATTTATCTAATGGAACAAACAAATGCCTCAACCACACACTATCAAAAAAACCCAAGTTACCAAATTCTTTAAGTTTCAAAACAAATGTCCACAATAAACACCAATCAACTCTATCATATATCAAGATAACTATTTTATTATTTATCAAAAACAAAACTTTAACACATATCAAAAATACCCAATACCCAATACCCACCATCAAATCCCATTGGTAGCTTATACCTCAGGTTGTGCACACACATAGACATACACCGTAACATGCATGAACAAGCATATACCTCAAAAAAAAAATTCCCACCAGTTTCTCATAGGCATTTTATCAAACACAAAACGTACAAAACCCGAAACCCCAAAAAAAGAAACAACTCACAGACAATAGCTATACCAAAGACCTAGCTAGAACCCTGATGATTAGCACAGCACAAAACCCAGGCGAAGAAAAGCTTTAAAGATTTGGCAGAAAGAAATTGAAAATTATAAAAATCAAGAATAAATAAATGTTTTTTTCTTTCTCTTACCTGCTTTTAAAAATACATACAATTTATATATATATATATATATATATATATATCTTCTCCCACTTTGACAGCTGAGGCTGAGAATCGAACACTACCCAGGATTTTGGTCTGCCTACCAATGACCAATCGTCCAATCCTATGATGCCCAGTCTCGGGGCTCCAAATGGGTCGGGGACAATTTGGACAGTACAAACAAATTATGCGTTTTATTTCAGAGTTGAACCAAGGTTTTATCTCTTACCTTCTTCTTAAAAAAAAATAAAAATTTAAGATTTTATAACGAAATAAAAAAATGAAAATATTTTATAATAAATTTGCCAAAAGAAAGTATGTTATAATAAAACAAATGATATTTTATATTCCCATAAAAAAATAACTTTATTTTATGTTGATAATATTCAGAAACAAATATCCATGAAATAAGTCCATTAGGGGTTTCTCAAAAAAAAAAAAAGTCTATTGGGTATGCTAATTGTCGAATCATATTATTATTTTTTGGCAAGTGAATAGTTTATTAATAAGGTATAAAAATAGAGGCTTAGATTAATCTCATACAAGACTTTTTTAAATATCTAATTTAGGTAGTATTTGTATAAACTATTGCAAAACCGTATTTTGGGTTTAAAACAAACATTAAAATATATATATATATATATATATATATATATATATGTGTGGAGATTCTGTTGCAAAACAAAGTTTTGGTTTTAAAAACGCATTTTTAGGCTCTTGAAACGTTTAACGATATAGACTCTTGGTACCTAAGCACAACCGACACTTAACAGTATTTTAAAGTTTTCATGCTCCTCCAAGTTTGCCACTTCTCAATCCCTTTGCTGATATTCATCTAGCATTTGCTACTCAAATACTCACTTGTGCATACAATCACCCAAAATAGCCACGGTCAAACCTGTGCAATCAAGACCAAGTCTTTAGACATATACAAATGAATCCAAGTTCATTGATGAGATTTAATTCTAACTCACTATTAAAACATACTTTAAACGCATTTGATTTCAAATTTACCATGAATCGTGATGGCTAGAAAGGATGCAAGTCATGATGCAATGAGCAACATGACTAGTAACCTAACCATAAATTAGTTTTGGGGGTAAAATAGCACAGTATTATGAATATTCCCAATCAAAATTTATAGATAGCTACCCACTTGTAGCGGCTAGGGTGCCCTTTAACCCAAGGGCAAAGAAATAGGTAGTCCTATCTCACCCTAACAATTCCAACATATGTTCAGCCACTTTAATATCCCACTATGCCCAACAACATAAACAGTGTTATGTTTCATTGGTGCTAATATATATCTATACACGCACACACACACATATATGTGTGTGTGTATATATGTGTATGTATGTATGTGTGCATAAGTTTTAGCCATCCCCATCTCAGAGTGTCAATTCATGTTCGTGTGTCGAATTCGTGTTCGTGTGTAGAATTCATGTCGTGTCGACTTATGAGATTTGATTATGTATGTCTACACTAACCCGTCACATTTATAAAACGAGTCAAGATTTCTTAACCCTAACACAACATGTTTATTAAACGGGTCAATTGTGTCGACCCGTTTATCAAATTTTATCAAATCAAACAAAAAAATATACAAATTTTAGTATTAACCAATTGATATGAACTATGAAAAACCAAACAAATAGATTTTTTTTAATACAAAATTCATAACTAATGAGTAACTGCATCACAAATAATCTTTCAAAACTAAAGCATATCTTAAATCACAAATAATCAATCGCAACATGTCAAACAAAATGAACCACAACAACTAAAAAGTTTATATACTTATGGTTTTGAAGGGTATATGAGTAAAATAACATTTGGTTAAACGAGTTAGACTGGTCAAACGGATTCCATTGGTTGGACATGAATACAACTGTTTATTAAATGAGTTAGTTGTATTAACTCGATATAATACAAACCCGTTAAGTCTCAAAACATAACCTGCTAATTTCATGTCATGTTTGTAGGCCGTGTCGAATTTTACCATCCCTATGGACCCCATCATCCATTACCAATGAAGTTGTATAATCCTTTGGCATTGTGTAGGAAAAAAAAAATCAATATTGGGGAAATTCTTGGGTGCATGGTGGTGAAAGGCCTCAATGAATTGAAGTAGGGGTGTGCAAAAAACCGATAAACGAAAAAAATTGGTTGAAACCGACCGAACTGAGTCCAATTTTTCGGTTCAGTTTCGGTTTGAATTTCTTGAAATCGAAATATTTCGATTTCAATTTTGGTTTCAGTGCTAGATTTTTTCACCCCGAAACCGATCGAACCGACCTATATATATTTATATATTTATTTATTTATTTATTTATTTATTTATTTATTTATTTATTTATTTATGTAAGTTTAAAACACAATAGAGTGAGTAGCTTAGTGGAATGACATGCGTGTTTCAACCTCTTAATAACAAGTTTGAGCCTTCGCGCTACCCTTTTTAAGTTTTTAAAATTTTTTTAAACCCTAGCATCTTATAAGTTATAAACTTATAACCCTAATAGTCTACAACCCTCATTCCAACTGCCCTTCCCCAATTTTCTCTCCCTCTCACAAACACATACCTTGCATCTTTTTCTTTTTTTGATATCTACATACCGTGATCTTATTTTTTTTCATTTCTTCCAACACCAATTCTCTCTCTTGGTTTCTTGCTAACATTTTGTTTCTTTCAGCACCGATTCTCTCTCTTGGTTGCTTGCTATGGGTATGTCTTCTTGATTTTGTTTCTTTCAGCACCGATTCTCTCTCTTGGTTGCTTGCTATGGGTATGTCTTCTTGATTTTGTTTTAAAGAAACTCTATAGCTACTACCTTTTGTTATAGATGGTGGCTTAATCTTGGTTTGTGTTTTATGTTTTTGGTTATGTTGCTCCATATTTTGTGTTGAAAACAAGGTTTGTGTTAGTTTTGCTTTTCTTGCTAGTTGTTGTACTACGATTGTGTTTCAATTATATCTCTATTTGATGAAAACAAATTTCTTTTTCTTTTTTTAATTGCTTTTGTTTCTCGAATCCCAAACACTGAAACCAGATCGAACGGAACCAAAACCAAATGCAATTAGTCGATTCGGCGTCCCTTTTTTACAAATAGGTTTCGATGCTAAAAAATTAAAACCAAAATTTTTGGTTTGGTGCAAAAATTGCATTCTACTAACAAAGTTGGTACTCATTACACCCCTACCTTGAAGGAAGCAATAGTGATGAGAGTGTCTTTTTCCATAACAAAGTTGGTACTCATCTTGGCCAATTCTACTAACATATTGCTCCTTCACAACCTTACAACCCTTCTTTTTCATTAAAAAAAATCATCAAAAAAACCTTATAGCCCTTCTTTTCCACTATAATCTTGCTTCTAATTGGCACTTGAGCTATTCTAATTCATAGTTGGGCTTCAGCTTGGATTGTATTAGGCCACTTTAAGGGTTCTCATCCTTGTCGGACTCCACACACGATGCTAATCATTTTGGTAATGATTTGATTTCTCGTCATTAGGACCAGGAGACTCGAATAGAGGTCGAAACAAAATGAGGTGTCTACAACTAGATCTGAATATTTTTCATATATAGATTTATTTTGTCTTTAAATCAATTTCCAAAACTATCTTTCAAAAAACAAATCTACAAAATCTAATCTTAGCTCTAGAGCTAACAAATTGCATGTTGCACTCATAATTGCCTGTATCATATTGCATATTGTATGTGGGTACATAAAATGTCATTTATAGTTTAGAAGATTGAACTCTATTTGAGTAGAATGGGTGTCTAACACCTTCCCGCTCTGTAACCTAGCTCCTGAATCTAGGATTTTAGGTTCATAGATTAGTGTTTTATCATTTCCTTTGGTAGAATGTAACTATGCTCAAAGTTTTTTTTACTTAGATTGTAACTAGGACCAAAGGAATGTAATTTCTACCAATTGTATATATTTTGACTACTAAAAATTTTAGGCAATTCAGTTATACAGTTTTGTATTTGGTTGTTTTTCTTATTTTTTGTAAATAAAAATAACTGGTGAATCCACATAAATTAAACCCAAAGAGGTACAACGTACACTCTTTTGAGAGCTCACCTGTTCCAATCTCTCACACACTTAAAGAATTTTTACAATTGCAATTCATATGTTTCAATTTGATCAATTTTGTTTATTATATTGGATTCAAATTAAATGTCACATCATAATTTGCAACAACTAATTTTCTAATATGTTTTCTTGTCCCTAAACACAAGTTTTTAAATAATAACTTCAACATATAACTATGCGAGTAAGACGGATGGAAAGCTTATTGGAAATCCAAATACACTTACATGACTCATTTATCATTTTTTACGACCACCATATTCTTCTAAGTCTTAAAAACTTGATGTTCAATTTAATGCAAATTATTTTACTAGTGGATTATGCCTTCTCACAATTCATTTAAAAGTATTTGCACTCTTATGGCTATTTTTTCCTTGGCCAAAAAATAAAAATTAGCATAAATCATGATAACGTATGACCATAAGCAAAAGGCAATACTTAAATTAGAAGCTAATTAACTTAACAATGACCCTAAATCTAATGGTCACAATTCTTAAAATAAAAAAATAAAAAACTTAATTTTATAAAAAAAATTAACAAAAAGGCATTACTTGAACTAGAAGCCAATTAACTTAAAAAATGCTTATATATTTCGAAGTCGTAACTCTGAAAAATAGTTATTTGAGTGGGAAATAGAAAAAGAATGAATATATAGATTGCATTCTTTATTTTCAACTTTTTTTAATCATTGAGCTGTATATAAGGCATAAGGGTTTAAGTCTAAATAAATGTTCTAAATTTTGGTCCAGCTTCATTTTTTTTTAAAATTAGTGGAAGAAGAATTGTAAGGACCCAAATTGGACCTTTAACCCTCTAACAATGGATGATGGCCCAATTAGCCCAACACAATGTATTTGTTAGAAAATGAATTTTACAAGAGAGAGTGTTTCAGCAAGTCAAATATGGGCCTTAATTGAGAGGGATTAAATCAGTTAGAAAACACAATTTGAGAATGACACTCATCGGTCAAGTCCGAGGATGAATTGTTCTTATATTTACTTAAGTTTTGTCTAAGTACAAGGTGTTCTTTCTTTTTTCTCCCTTTTTCCAAAGATTACATGCCCCATTTTTTGTGAGGGTCATTTCCTTATATAATCCTCTCTTCCTTTATCTCAGTCTTCCAATTGTTGATCTTATAGGTGATCCATTGGATGCTTGTCCCATCCAAAACCTCCTGGAAGCTTTGTGCATAGCTGTAAACTAAGATATCGCTGTTCAAGTGTCATTTTCACATAAATGAAGTCAATTGGTTAGATGCAGAACATTTAATATGATGGTAGCAACCTTCTTCTCAGATATTTCTTCCTTTATAGTTGGCTTCCTTCCCTAAAGCTTATCCTCCAAAGAATAGATACTTCTTGCACAGTATTCTTTAGGCGTCCAGGTTCTAACCTTTCACAATACTTTCCCTAGGAAGCTCGGCTCCTCGGAAGATACCATCAGCTCGATATTATCTTTCCTTGTCCTTGGCTCATTGACCCCTAACACTTATCAATCCTTTTAACCATCCTCGGGCATGGCCCAAGGCCTAACACTCCTGCTCGGCTTGTTTATCCTCACAAGAATGATGGCTAAGAAATTTATTGTAGTGATGATTGTTTTTGTTATCCTTATTTTTGTTAAAGTTCAAGCTATGACTTTTACCACTTTCCATCGCTCTTCACTTCCAATTATGCTCCCACATCCTTTCAAACTTGTTATTGTGGAAAGTTTATTTTGTATTTGCATTGAAGAAAAAGTTGAAAAATGCAAGGAAGTAATAGAAACACACCCTAAAAAAAGTGCAAAATGTGTCGTTGAGAGTTTTAAACAATGTGCGTAAGAGGCGCTTCTACATGACGAATTGTCTTTCAAGGCTATGGAGGAAACTGACGAGTAGCCATAAATGGTCATCTTTCACTTGCAAACCGTCCATAACAATGATGAGTAAGAGTATGGATGAGCGTAAGTGCATTAATTTCAGACAGTATTCAATGATCGAGCAATTAGTAAGCACAGAACCATTATCTTCATCCAATAATGAGCAGTTAAAGGACTGTTACAAATAGAAAACTTTGGGATTAAATGGCCATCATTGAGCTTTAAATCCTCCAGCTGCAGTGTAACGTTGTACTAGGTATTTACTCACACAAAGGTCATAAAAAGCCAAGAGAGATAGGTAAATGATTCATATTGAACACACACATAAATTATTCCACAGATTTCTAAAGATTTTAAGCTAATTTAAGCATCAGAGTGTTCTTCGTAGGCCCTAAACCTGTGTCATCATCTGCTTAATGCTTTCTTTGGAACAGGATCTCCGGGTCATTTATCGTACTGACGAGGAGCATACTAACGAGGCAAAATCCGGCTTCATTAGTTTGGCACCGTCTGTGGGGAACGACCATAATCCATTGAATTCTCTACTGACTAAGTTCCTCAAAACCATGGACTCAGCCATGACTACACCACCTAACCCAATGGTAATGGCTCAACAAATCCAAGTACTGATAGTTAATATGCAAGAGTTGATGAAATAGAATGAAGAGTTGAAGTGGAAGGTGTGTCCCGAAGGAACGAGTATGTCGCAGTCTCGACGTAACTACAATGATAATGACGACGAAGCCTAGAACCCAGGGAATAGCAGAAGGGAAACGTTAGAACACACCGCATAGTTAACTCGTGGCAATGATCAAATGATGAAGAGCATGAGGAGGGAGTTAGACGAAGTCAAAAGCGCCATGAAGGGTAAGACAGTAGTAAACCTTGATGGCATGATCAAAAGGACAGACTCATCTTCATTACCAGCGTTTTGGAGTGCCTCTTGCCTTTCAAATTTCATCTCCATCAGCTGGAAATTTACGATGGAACTAAAGATTTCCTGGATCACATAGGGGCATTCAAAACAATTCTAAGTCTCCAACAGACCCCAGACGAAGTCATTTGCAAGACATTCCCAGCAACCCTTAGGGGAACAGCAAGGGTGTGGTCCAGTAAACTGCCTACATCGTCTATTGCAAATTTTGACCAATTGAGCGACTCCTTCGTCCGTCATTTTATTGGGGGCCAATGCCATAAGAGGCCTACCTCCTATCTATTAACTGTGAGGTAGCAGGAAAGAGAAACCCTAAGAGAGTATGTGAAACGTTTCAACAAAGCAGTTCTGGACAATGACGACCTTCCAAGCAGGGTTGAACAATGCTAACCTCATATTCTCTCTTGGGAAGATTCCCCCAACTTCAATGACGAATTTGTTGTTCAAAGCGCAAAAATACATAAATGGGGAAGACGCACTGACTGTAAAGGGACTGAAGGTAAGCTAAAAAAGGAAGAAAGCGATGAATCCCAGGGCAAGAAGAAGGATTGCAAAGATAATCTCACAAAAGCCAAGGCCAGCAAAAGTGGTCTAGAGACGTCGTCAAAGAAAAAGGTGAATTTCATTAAGGACGAAATCCTTTACTAATGCCCATGGACGAAATCTTTATGCAGATAAAGGACAACCCTGCACTAAAATGGCCCAAACCATTAAGCTCGTCCTCAAAACGGAGAGATACAAAGAAATACTACCGCTTCCACAAGGACCATGGTCAGTATACTGACGAGTGCCGAGATTTGGAAGAGCATATAGAGGAGTTAATCCAGAGGGGAAAACTTCAAAAGTTTGTCAAGAAAGATTATCAGGCCCACTAGTGGACAAAAGAAATGACCACTAACAACCATAAGGAAGAAGACCGAAACAAGCCCAAGCAAATCGTGGGAGAAATAAGGACAATCACCAAAGGACCAATCATTGGGGGATCATACAAGTCCCTGAGAAAGGAATTCTAAAGGCAAGTAAAAAGTGTTTATATCAAACACCCAATAGCAAAACATCATTATACTGGGTATAACGACATAGTTTTTTCCGAGCAAGATGTGAAGGAGACCAAGCAACCACACGATAATCCCCTTGTCTTTATGCTAACCATTGAAGGATACAACACCCAAAGTGTGTTGGTGGATAACGGAAGCTTAACAGATGTAATGTACATGATGGCGTTCCAACAAATGAAGTTGGATCCAAAACGCATTAGACCCTTCAAATCCCTATTGGTCAATTTTAGTGCAGACTGTGTTTATCCAAAGGGCATCATTTCATTGCAGATTACAGTAGGGACTTACCCCGCTTAGGTGACAAGTGTGGTAGACTTTCTAGTCGTTGATTGCCCTTCATCTTATAATGTGATTCTTAGACAACCAACCCTTAACCACCTTAAGGTTGCAACTTCCATGTACTGCTTGAAATTATAATTCCCGACCCCCTAGATTGGAGAAATATAGGGTGACCAACTTCTAGCCAGGGAATGCTACCAGGCAGTCTTGCCTTATAGAGAAAATCACACCTGGATGGTAGAGGAAGAACCACCCGAGCCCACGGAGGAAGCGAAAAACATAGAGCTGGTGAGAGAAGACCCATCCAAAACCACCAAGGTAGGAAAGGAGCTCCAGCAGTCTTTAAAGGATGAGCTAGTGAAGTTCTTGAAAGAGAACCTGGACGTCTTTGCATGAAGTCACGAAGATATGTCAGGGATTGACGAACAAGTAATAAAGCACAGTCTCAATGTTGACCCAACAAAGAAACCCATCCAATAGAAGAGACAAGTATTCGCCCCAGGACGAAACTAAGCAATTATGAAAGAGGTGGAGAAGCTCTTAGTTTGTTGGATTCATTCGAGAGGTTTATTACCCTGAATGGCTTGCCAATGTTGTCCTGGTAAAAAAGTCCAACGGAAAATGGAGAATGTGTGTGGACTTCATAGACTGAAACAATGCATGCCCTAAAGATTGTTTTCCCATTCCCAGAACTTACCAGCTCGTTGACTCGACAGTTGGTCATGAGCTACTAACCTTCATGGATGCATTTTCAGGTTATAACCAGATCTTAATGAAAAAGGAAGATCAAGAGAAAGCTATGTTCGTTACTAGCCAGGGCCTATATTGTTATAAAGTCATGCCATTCGGACTGAAGAATACAAGTGCTACATACCAGAGATTGGTGAACCACATGTTCAACAAACAAATAAGCAGGAATATGGAGGTCTATGTGGACGACATGCTTGTAAAAAGTAAGGAAGCCAAAACCCATCTGGAAGACCTCAAAGAGACATTCAACACTTTAAGAGAGTATAAAATGAAACCTAACCCTGTGAAGTGTGTTTTCAAGGTCTCATTAGGAAAATTCCTAGGATTTATGGTATCTCAGTGAGGAATTGAGGCCAATCCAGAGAAGATTAGAGCCACATTTGACATGACTTCCCCAAAGACAGTTAAAGAGATTCAAAGGTTAACAGGGTGAGTAGTAGCACTAAACAAGTTTGTCTCAAAGGCCATTGATAAGTGTCTTCCCTTATTTAAAACTCTTAAACAGGCTTTCCATTGGATGGACAAATGTGAGATTGCGTTTCAAAACCTCAAGGAGTACTTGGCCAAGCCTCCATTGCTAAGTCCGTCAGTAGAAGGAGAAGAGTTATTTTTGTATCTAGCTATATCACAAGCAGCCGTTAGTTCGGCATTGATTCAGAAAGAATCCAAGGTACAACGACCCATATACTACACAAGTCAAGCTTTTCAGGGAGCTAAAGCAAAGTATCCACAAATAGAGAAGACGACCTTCTTGTTAATCATGGCTTTAAGGAAGCTTCGTCTGTACTTCCAAGCTCATACCATCATGGTAATGACGAATCAGCCAATCTTGAAAGCAATAAGCAAGCCAGATGCTGTAGGGCGCATGATTTAATGGGCCATCAAGCTAAGCCAGTTTGATATTGAGTACAGGCCAAGAACAGTAATCAAAGCTCAAGCTTTGGCAGATTTTATTGAAGAATTTACTCTTCCAAACATAAGTTAGGAAGTAGAGTATTGGACAAGCTACACTGACGGCTCGTCTGTTGCAAGGCTTGGAGGCGTTGGTGTCATTATGACATAACCTGAAAAGGATGTCCTTAGGTATGGAGTTCAAATCCAATTTCCAACAACAAACAATGAAGTAGAATATGAAGTAGTCCTTACTAGCCTAAGAATTGCAAGAGCCTTGAGGATCAAGAATTTGAAATTGAGGACTAATTCTAAGCTGGTTGCTAGGTAAATAACCAAAAAATATGAAGCGAAGGAAGAGAGAATAAAGAATTACCTCAAGCTGACAACTTAACTTATTGACAAATTTGATGACGTCAAGTTCAAACAAATCCCAAGGGAGAATAACTTAGCTGCTGAAGAGGTTGCGAGATTAGCTTTAACTAAAGATGCCTCAGCAATGACAAAGTTGCTTATGGAAGTCCAGACAAATCCTAGTATCAACGGGTTGTATACCCTTTCAATCCAACGACCTAGCACTTGGATGGACCCGATCCTTTCTTATATCAGAGACGACCAACTCCCATCTGACCAGTCAGAAGTAAAGAATGTTAGAGTTCGGGCAGCCAGATTCACTGTTATAAATGGTGAACTTTACAAAAGAGGATTTTCACTGTCATAATTGAAATGGTTGACCCCCAAGGAAGCAACGTATGTGTTGTGAGAAATCCATGAAAGCGTATGTGGAAACCATTTAAGACCTCGTTCCTTGGTAGGAAAGACGATCAAGGCAGACTACTTTTGGCCAATTGTGCAGAAAGATGCGATTAAACTTGTCAAGAAATATGATAAGTGTCAACGGTTCAAAAATGTACAGCATATTCCTGGGGAATTACTAACGAGCATCTCCTCACCTTGGCCATTCTCCACATGAGGGATCGACTTTGTTGGCCCACTCCCATAGGGGAAGAAACAGGTAAAGTTCTTACATGTTGCCATTTATTACTTTGCCAAATGGGCCAAAGCAGAACCACTAGAAGTAATCACAGAATGCAAAATACAGAGCTTCATTTAAAAGAACATTGTCTGCAGGTTTTGAATCTCAAGGACGTTCATCTTTGATAATGGTCGACAGTTTGATAATTGAAAGTTCAAGGAATTTTGTGCAAAACTAGGGATAAAAAACCATTATTCATCACTTGGGCACCTACAGGAAAATGGGTAGACAAAGTAACAAATTGTACTTTGCTTAAACTCATCAAAGCATGACTTGAGGGGGCAAAGGATGCATAGCCGAAAGAGTTACCTGGGGTACTATGGGCTTACCAAACGGCTGCGAGAACACCAACAGGAGAAACCCCATACAAATTGGTCTTTGGTACAGAAACAGTCATTCCCGTTGAAGTGAAAGTATCTAGTCTTAGGCGAGCTCGTTATGATGAAGGTACAAATAATGATGAGCTGAGACTCAACTTAGATTCTTTACCTGAAGTCAGAGACGAGGCAGCCCTAAGAATGACTCGATATCAACAGAAGATGGCAAAGTACAACAATCAGAAGGTAAAGCATAGAAGGTTCAACCCTGATGACATGGTAATGCGAAAAGTCTCACAAGCTACTAAGGACCCAGCTCAGGGAAAGTTAGGCCTTACTTGGGAAGGGCCATATAAGGTCGTCAGTTACTCTAGAAGAGGAAGCTACTACCTAAAAGACCTTGATGGCAATCAATTGCCACACCCCTGGAACACGGAACATCTTAAGAAGTACTATCAATGAGAAGTACTTGGATTAATAAGCTCCGTGTATAGGAGCACCTCACCTGACGATGCATCAAAAAAGTGAGATTTCATTATTTTTTCTTAAAGTATTTTTTCCCTTCAAGTTTTCTAATCAAGTTACTTTAAGTAATTTCCTTGTAATCCCCTCGTAAATGAGAATGCAAGAAATAATAAGGCTCTATAAGCCATCCATTTTTCAATAAATTTTACCAAGCTTTAAAGTCACAGACAAGAAGGGGATATTCGCGACCAAATGGTAAATGTGGTAAAAAACTTAGACAATAAGTTTAAAACCATGAATATGATAAAAACTCAAATGACAAGTTTGAATCGTAAACGTGGTAGTAACTTGAATGACGAGTATAAATCATAGAACATGATAAAAACTCAAATAATGAGTTTAAATCATAAGCTCTAAAAACGAATATAAATCATAAGTACGCCATTAATGCTGAGAAATTCAAGTTCAAGTCATGTACTTTCAAAGAAATACTATGTAATGGTTAAAAGAACCTCAAATAACAAAGTTCGATATTAAAAGGGAACTTCGAGGTTTAAACCATAACAAAATTTCTTGGCCAAAAGCGAAATAAGTAAATAAAGCACTAAATGAGTGCATAAAAGCAAAAGCCTCAAAACACGTGGCAACCAATGTCTTAAAAAAAAAAGAAAAAAGATGATTACTTAAAAACTTCTTTCAAGGAGCCTAGACGACCTCTTCAGTATGGCCGGTCCATATGAGCTTCATTTGCAACTCCACCTATAGTTATATCATCTCTTTCGGTAGCATCAGCAACAGGTTCAATTTCCTTTTCTTTGGTCTCCTTGGCAAGGATCTCGGTGTCAATAGCTTCGAAATCAAGGTTTGTGAAGTCTACTGCTTGGCTGTGATGCTTCATCATCCACCTATGAAGAAGCTCAAAACCCTTCAAGTATTGCACAAATTGAAGATTAAAGAAGCGACTAGACTTTAGAAATTTGGTGATCACCTTTTCATGCTCGTCATCCGTCTTTAAGAGTGCAGCCTGAACCTCCTCATCCTTTTGAACGACGAGCTTCTTCTCCACTTTTAACGCGTCCTTAAGATCCTTCACCTTTTCCTTGGCCTTCATTGCTTGGTCCATCGCATTGATCAAATCCTTCCTTAACTTAGAGCTCTTAACCTGAATTAAATCAACTTTGGAATTTGCCACCACTACCTTCTCTTCACTGCTCAGGTAGTCTATCGTCAAGTGCAGAGATTCACCCAAAACCTGGAAAATGAGAGAAAAGTCAAAACTCTTAACAGGTATAAATACTCAATGTGTAATGAAAAGTAGCCAAGTAAAAATACCTGCACTGGTTTATGAATATGGCGGCTGACCAGTTCATGAGATGGGATGGACGAGAGGCCTCTAAGCTCGTCATCAGTAATAACGTTATGAGCACATCCAAGGGCTATGGCAGGATCTTCCCAGACATTCTTCCCAACCTTAACCTTCCCTTTAGAATGAGTGGTTGGAGGAGAGAAGGTCATCATTGCAAAAGAAGGCATAGGACAAGACAGGGTACAAAAAAGAAACAAGGGTGCAGGGGTTTCATCTTTACCCTTGTCCAATTTTCGATTTTTTGATCCAGAAGTAAGTAGGGACAAAGGTTTATTCTTCAGACTCTTCACATAGGCGTATTTATCTTTGTTGTACATAGTGGCCATTTCTGTAAAATATAAGATTAGAAAGCTAAGCTCTTATAAAGAACGAGGAAATAGGAAAGAAGGGTAAGTTGAACCTACTTTTCTCTTCTTGAGCAATCTTCTTTAAGACAAATGCGGAAGGTTCGGGTCCAAGGCAACACTTGTATAAACGTAAGGATTTACCAAGTCACCAAAATCGTCAATAGTAAGGGCAAACTCAAAAGCAGCTTGAACTCATCCTTGATAGCTCTCTTCCAATGCAAGACGATCAGAAATTGCAAGACAATTTGGCAAGGAAAGATCATAGAATGATAAGTTAAAATAGTTGGTTTAATGAAAAGGTAGAGAGACACACCAAGAAGGGGAATTTCCCATTTCTGTAGCAACCATGGGACCTCACCCCACAGGTCGTTAGTCATGGTTTCCCATCCGAATTCAGAAATGAAAAAATATCTTAACTTCTAGGCATGAAAGGAAGTAGGAAAGTTACGGACAATCCTAGACGCCCTATTCCAAGGCAAGAGTTCAAAATACCCATAGTAGGTAGAAGGTTTCAGGTGATATAAGTAAAGAAATTCGTTCAAAGTTATCATGTCCCCGTCATGGGCAGATACCCAAATTGACATATAGCCAATAATCGTCCTTCATGCGTTAAGGACAAGCTGGCCAGGTGCAACATTGAGAGCAGATAGAAGTTGCATGATGAAATGATGAACAGGAAAACGAAGGTCACATGAAAGGGTAGCTTCACAAAAACTCACCTCACCATGAGCAAAGGAACAAGCTTTTTCATGGGGGCAAGGTAGTCTAATAACGACCCCTCCGGGAAATTGGAACCTTTTTCGTATAGATTTCTGGTGTCTTTGTTCCAAGGAACAAGACTCGGAGAGAGCGTGGAAAAGGATTGGAGATGAAAAAGAAGAGGGTTTTAAGGAAGATGAGGGTTTTGGAGACAACGAGGGTTTAGACACCACAACTTCAAAATCTTTATCAGTAGACTCACCACTTGTTTACAAACTGGTTTCTAGTTCGCTAGACCTAACATCTGAATCCCTGTATTCTATAGCAATTATCTCTAGGTGATGAGCGATCAAGGAACAACGAATCAAGGGATAAAGGCTAGTTAAAACAGGTCTAAAGGCTCCACAATCTTGAGGTAAAAACAAACCCACTTGGGGACGATGCCCACTAGAGAACTCTATAAATACCCCTAGTCTAGCAAAGGAGAACGAGATAGATGGATTTTCCTGCCTAATGAAAGCAAAATCAACCATTAATGGAATCTAGAGGGAAAAGAGTCTTACCGTACAGAGGGAGCAGGAGCTTTCTCTTAGTTTCAGACTTCAGCGTATAATGAAGAAGAAGGAGAATAGGAGAAGTTTTTTGCTAAAAAAGAAAGCAAAATCAATGCGTAGGAAACACAACGAAAGAACACACGTGTGACCAAAACGAGAAAGAAACGTGGCAATCAGCTGACGAGAACGTTGCCCCATAATAAATGTGATGGGACGAGAATCTCGAGGGATGAATAAAGTGACCCGGCCAGGAAGGACTTTCCATATTCCTTTGCTCATCTAAACAAAGGATGACAAAGGAATCGAGGGGCAACTAATGAATGGCTCATAAATGGTCATCTTTCACTTGCAAACCTTCCATAACAATGACGAGTAAGAGTATGGACGAGCGTAAGTGCATTAATTCCAGACAACATTCAATGATCGAGCAATAAGTGAGTTATCTTCATCCAATAATTGGCAGGTAAAGGACGGTTACAAATAGAAAACGTTGGGATTAAATGGCTATCATTGAGCTTTAAATTCTCCAGCTGCAATATAACGATGTACTAAATATTTACTCACACAAAAGCTATAAAAAGTCAGGAGAGATAGGTAAATGATTCATATTGAACACACACAAAATACTCCACAAATTTCAGATTTATAAAGAGTTTAAGCTAATTTAATTATCGGATGGTCCTTGACAGGCACCAAACTTGTGTCATTATTTGCTTAGTGCTTTCTTTGGAACAAGATCTCCGGGCCGTCCATCTTACTAACGAGGCAAAATCCGGCTTCATCAGAAACAATGTTCTGTATCTTGTATGTAAATCTGATTGCTGTAGGAGAATGCTTTTTTCAATGGTATGAAAGTAATATAAAAAAAAATTACTATGCATAATTCACGAGATAGCTCTAGTTTTTTATATGGTAAATAATTTTATAAATATCTTCTCTTACTCTTTTGTAGAATATACACATGCAAGAAAATTTTAATTTCAAGCAACCAATATTTTTTTATGGGTACAAGTTAGTAGGTTAGACCCATTTTAAATATTAGCGTATGATTTGCCATTAGACACTTGGACTAAGGTTTGAGAAAAGAATTCCAACTTAATTTTCTTCTAAGATCTTGTGTGTTGTGCTTAATGGAGAATAATCCCTTACTAGAGATTATGTTGGAGAAGGCTCGTATGATGTAGTATACCTAATTTTAATTTTTTTTAGTTGATGTGGAATGATACGAAAGTTCCATATTACAATTTTGATAGGAATTATTATTCAAAGTAGCTAAAATACATGGTCCTAGAATGAAATTTATATATTTTTCTTTTTAATATATCATGATTTATTAGTTTTAGGGTTAGTAGAAAATTTCTCAATAACCACGACTACATGATTGCTAATGCTATTCAATATGCATGCTTTGTGATACCACAAACATAATAAACTTTTTGGTTTTTTTGCCTTCTTTTTAAGCATCATACATCATTTATAATCGACCATCTACTTGTCATTGGAGATGCATGTTCTACTATATTTTCTATATCCACTCCATTTATTGAATTATATGTCAAATTGTTAGTGTGCTTTGGTTTCAAATACAACTGGAGGAATCTAAGGGTTCATCCAAGACATTTAATAAATAGAAAACTTTAAGTGTTTCCCGTTTCAAATAGTGTTGTTTTGAGTTTTGAAATAATATTACTTAGGGGTATAGTGATAATCTATTTTATACTATCTTATATATAAGACTTAAAATCTATGTCAAATGGGGCATTTTGAACCCAAAGCCAATGCCTCGTGGAAGTTGAATTTTAAATCGAATTATATTAATTTGTCTTGTGTTTGATTATTCTATATGTTCTATGATATTAGATGCAATTATGAAATAAATTATTTTTTTTCAAAGCAATAATGTATGGATGAATATAACATGCTTGCTGATAAGAAATCTGGGTTTAGGTAGCGTTTTTAAATCCGCCGCTATCAGTAGTATATTGTGATACTTTTAAAAAACACTGTTAAAGAGTAAGCCTTTCGTGACGTTTTTTAAAAAACGTCACTGTAACTCAAAACAATAGCAATGTTTCTTAAAATGTTGCAAAAAGTACGGTTTTAGTGGCATTTTTTTTATAGCGAAGTTTCTAGTTATTAAATGATAGGCCACAAACGCGTTGACCCCTAGTGATAAATTAAATCGATTAATTAGCCAAGTTATTAATTAATCAAGTTAACATGCAATATCACGTGGTAGTACAAAAAAATCACCAAAACTAAAGTATGCAGCGAAAAAGTAAAAGACACGGTGATTTGTTTACGAATGGGGAAAACTTGACGGCAAAAACTCCACCGGGTGATTTAAGGTCACCACTCCCGAAACTCCACTATTATCACAACAAGCGGTTACAAGCAAGGAATCCCAAGTACTTTACCAACCCACAGTTGAACCCTTACCCCAATACCCAATTGGACTTGCTCTGTAGTGACAGTTTCTCCTTTCAATGCACGGCTCCAAAGTACGTGACTAACCAATTTCGCGGATCCCAATACGCGACTTCAATTCACCAACTAAAGAAAGAGTTGTTGGCTCAAAGTTCTTCAAATCATCCACACGATGAAAATCAGGAAGATGCTTGGTTACAAAACCCTACGGTGCACATTACACAGCAACTTCTTCACAAAAGATGAACTAGGGCATGAACTTTGTCTTTTTGATCACAAATTGCATGAACAATAATTACTCAATGCTTGTGCAACTTGCATCACTTTGACAGCTCTTAAAACAATCCTTTTATATGTCTAGGGTTAGGAGAAAAGAAGTCTCAAAGACACATTCACGGATTGGAATTAAAACAGAAATGAAAATCTATGTTTTCTTTAAATCTCGACAGATAGAGGTGTCAAGAATCTGTCGAGAAGCTGTCGAGGCTCGGGCTAAAACAGCTTCTTAAAGCTCGATAGATGCATGTGTCGAGACAGGTGTCGAGTTTTAGTAACTTGCACTTTCCAGCTTGTTTCTTGGACAGACTTGATGACTTCAACACTTAATCTTGAAACACTATTTCTTGAAGTGTTAAACATATCCTAACTCTACCCAATTACAAGTAAAGTGCGTTTTGTCTAAGGATAAGCCAATTACATAAAATAGCGATATATGTCAACAACTTGAACTACATATGTCCTAACATTAAAGAACACCCAACCTATAGTCCAAAAAAATTTTCCCAAAATTTTTTGTCTTTTTTCCGCTCAAAATTTCGTTGAGTTTCAGTTCCCACCGTTTTGTCCCTCATTTTTCCCTTTTTTTTTCTCCTTTCCCTACATGTTTTTTCATTCTTTTCTTTCTTATCATTTTTTTTTCTTAGACAAACAACTTCCCTTCATCCCACTTCTATATTCTCCCCCCCTATCACGTCTTCACACTTAACCACCGCCAGCCATTGCCATTGCCGCTGCTGCCGCCGACCCACCGATCTACAAGCTCTTCCCTCTTTAGCCACTACTATATTTTTTTCCCTCTTTTTTGGTATTCAAGTTTCTTTAAAGTATAAGATTTTGTGTTTTAGCTTATGGGTTTGTTTTGATTTGATTTTTCTTTAATGGGTCATGGAGTCTTTGTGTTTTGGCTTATGGGTTTGCTTTGATTTGGTTTTTCTTTAATGGGTCATGGAGTCTTTTGGTTTTGGCTTATAGGTTTGCTTTGATTTAGTTTTTCTTTAATGGGTCATGGAACTTTGGTGCTAATTTTTGTTGTTTGCTTGTTTTGGTTGGATTTGGGTACAGAAAACTCTTATTCAAATTTGGATTTTTGAGCAAAAGGACCTGCAGATCAAAGGCTGAATCATTGTAAGTTTATGTACAAGTTTGTAAATCTTGTATTTTTTTTTATTTCTACTTAAATTTTTTATAGAGTGTAGATTTTGAATTTTTAGTTTTTAGTTTTGTGGATTAGCTAGCTTGAGATTAATTTTTTTTATTTAAAAAGCCCACTACCCACTAATGTGTATAACGAGATTCTTCCATTAGATGAGGATTTCTACTTAAAAATTATATCTTCAATGTGTTATCATTATTCTTTTATATATATATATATATATATATATATATATGCTTGCTTTAGTTTTGATTTTTTCATTGAATGTAGAGAATGAGAATGAGAGAGAATTAGTTATGGTTGAGAATGAAGGAGAGGGGAGGCAGTGTGAGGTGAAAGTCACTATGAAGAGATGGTGATTAGGGACCGTTGGATTCATACACAATGAGCGATTGGATTATAATCATTACTACTGTTAATATCAGATAATATTATTTCATGTCATTTCTCTTCAATTTACAAGGACAATAGACAACAAGAGTTTTTGTCATGTTAGGTAAAAGTTGCTAAAGAAATTTGTCTTTGGGTTTTGACATATATTATTAAAAATATATATTACTATAAGTTGGTGCATATTTATGGAAAAATAAACAGACATTTACGCTGTAATATTATTTCATTTGTTTGTATAACTATTTTGAAATTCTAATTATATATACATATTGTGGGGTCAGAAATGTATATGCATGTCTTTGGGCCTTGGGCCTGATCCGAGGACACTAACTTTGTTCGAGGATGACCTGGCGACAATAAGGGCACCAAACTTAAAGGCCCACAAGCTCACTATGGAAGTAAAGGCTAGGGGGATGGTCCGAGGAGAAATGCATCATCAGCTGACCGAGGTGAAGGTCAGAAGGTACAGCAGGATGCCTAGGGAGGAACCCGTAAAGCTTAACAAGCAAGGTTACACTCCAGAGGAATCCAAAGAGGGAGAACAAGTGGGAAGTACCCCGCAGAAAGCTGCTGCCGCCGCCGCATTAAAAGATTCACACCTACCCCCCTGGCCGCATTAATGAAGAAGTGACATCTGAGAGGATGGTGGTCAGCCTTATAGCCATTGAGGGAAGATTTCAAGAGGGTAATGGATGGGAAAGGCATCTGCATTGATGACTCCATGAATTGACGCACAAAGAAGAAGAATATAAATAAAGAGGGAGTGAACATTGGGAAGGGGGGGATCAGTTGTAATTTTATTTGAAAAAGAACAAGTGTATCCAACACAGAAGGTCCTCGGCACATGTTTGAGGAGTACTCGTGCTACATTGAATCTTCCTTGCTTGTCAATCGTGAACCTAGCCCAACGTCTTTACTTTCCATCGTCCAATACAGCCTAGGTTTCCAGTCCACTCTCTACAAATTTGATTGTTTGACGCCATTTAGGCCTATCCCCTATGCGCATTTAGGTCAAGCTTAACTTATGTCCTTACAATTGGCGCCGTTTGTGGGGAACCTTGAGGAAAAGGACGTGAAGCACCGTGGACGGTTCAGGTTCACACCGGCAGAATCCAAGGGATCCCAGCATGAGGATCACCTCTCACAGCTAGAGCGAGAAAGAGATCGAGAAGCTAGTGTGCGTACAGAGCATACGCGCGGGAGGAGTCATGCACGGGCTGGAAGCAGAACCTTCCGCCAAAAAAGTGTCAAAGCCATGCAGAAGAAGATTGACCATCTAAAAAAGAAGCTGCGTCGGGAGAAATGATGGTACACTCCCTCTCCTTTAGATCCTTCTTCGGCAGATTCTTGCAGTAGCAGCGGCAACCCCAAGTCAAGAACTCCTCCTAGTGAATCCTCCTCCTACGAGGACGACTACCCTCGCGACCCTAAGTGTAAGAAGACCTTTTCCAGGGGCTTGGCCAATGATGCTTTGAGCAAGGCGCTCCACCAAATCTCCAAATCGCCTTTCACTTGTAGGATTGAGAAGGGAAAACTTTTGAGGCGATTTACCTAACCAACCTTCACCATTTATAATGGACGGACGGATCCAGTGGAACATGTGAGTCATTCAATCAGAGGATGGCGGTGCACTTTAAGAGCGAAACCTTGATGTGCAAAGTCTTCCCTCCAACTTGGAACCTGTCACGATGAGATGGTTCAATGGCCCAAAGGCAGGCTCCGTTGATTCCTTCATGGAGCTCACCAGGGCGTTTGGCTCATGTTTCATTACCTAAAGTAGGGTGCCTTAGTCTTTAGATTCATTGTTATCCATGGCCATGAGAGAGGGGGAGACTCTCAGGACGTACTTCGACAAGTATTAGGAGATGTTTAACGAGATCGATGGGGACTTCGAAGATGTTACCATAAGCACCTTCAAGGTCGGCCTTCCAAACGAACACGATCTGAGGAAGTCCTTGGCCAAAAGACTTGTTAAAAGTGTACGTCGGCTTATAGATCGCATCGGCGAGTACAAGCGGATGGAGGAAGATCAGCTACAAGGAAAGGGGAAGACAAAGGTTATTCCTTAGGAGATGAGGGATTTTAGGTCGGACAAGTACAACACCAGTAGGCCAAGGAGAGATTTCGTTGAGCAGTCTGGTTCGACCTCCTCTCAGGTGGTTAACACTGTGTTTCGTGAACCTGTGCAATAAGTGTTTGAGAAAATCCGTCACGAGCCATATTTTAGGTGGCCCAGCAAGATGGTAAAGGATCCTACGAAGTGTAGTTAGAACCTTCACTACCAATATCATTAGGAGAAAGGTCCTACAACCGAGAATTGTAGGAATTTGTGGAACTATCTGGAGCAATTGGTAAAGGAGGGAAAGTTGAAGCAATTCCTATACTAGCCTGACGGGTAGGGAGAGCATCCTAGTCTGGCAAATCAGGGCAACAATATTTCAAGACCCCCTTTGGGGACGATTAATGTCATCCTCACTTCTCTTGGAAGGATTGGTTCTTGCCCTTCTAGGGTGATGTCTCTGGCGCGAGCTCTTGCCGAGAACTCTAGCTCCGAGCTGAAGAAGATCAATGGTAACGTACCTCCAATTCTAGGCTACTCAAATGAGGACAAAGTGGAGACCATGCAACCACACGATGATGCCTTGGTCATCATGTTGAGAATAAGAGGCTACGATGTGAAGAAGGTAATGGTTGATCGGGAAGTGAAGCAAACATTATGTATCCTGATCTGTTTAAGGGGTTGAATTTGAAACTAGAGGATCTTTCGACTTATGATTCTCCTCTAATAAGCTTTGAAGGGAAGGCCGTCATCCCGAAGGGGCAGATTAGGCTGCCTATGCAGTCAGGTCCAGTAGTGGTCAAAGTGGATTTTATCGTGGTTAACTCCTACTCTCCCTACACGACCATTGTCGGGAGACCGTGGCTGCACGCTCTGGGTGCTGTCTCCTCGACTCTCCATACCAAGGTGAAGTTCCCATTTGGAGGTCAGGTTTAAGAAATTATCGAGAGTCAGTCCGTAATAAGACAGTGCCTAACAGCCGCAGTTTTACGCAGGCCAGAGCCAGAGCCAGAGCCAGAGCCCTCAGCCTCGGCTGCATTTATCCCATAGCAATCAACATCTTCTGCCACAACTAGGGAGATAGTGGCAGAAGAGCCCACGTGTGAAGAGTTGGATAGAGTTCTTGTAGATAGTGACCTAGAAAGGTTCTTCTAAGTAGGGGCTCAATTGCCAATCGAGGAAAAGGAGGAGTTAGTCGCGTTCTTGAAAGCAAACCTTAACGTGTTTGCATGAGATGCTTATGAGGTTCCTGGGATTGACTAGAACTACATCTCTCACCACTTGAATGTCAGCCCGACTGCAGTGCCGAAGAGGTAACCACCTCGGTGTTCTTCTAAGGAACATTCCGACACTGTTAAAGAGGAGGTTATCAAACTCAAGAGAGTTGGGGCTATCAAGGAAGTATTCTATCTTGAATGGTTAGCGCACACAGTGGTGGTGAAGAAAAAAAGTGGAAAATGGAGGGTATGTGTGGAATTTATGGACCTAAACAGAGCCTGCCTAAAGACTCTTTCCCAATGCCTCGCATAGATCAGTTGGTGGACGCTACGGTTGGCCATCCTCGAATGAGTTTTCTAGATGCCTTTCAGGGGTACCATCAAATACCTTTAGCTTCAGAAGATCAGGAGAAGACAGTTTTTGTCACTCCCATCGGCAATTATCATTACAAGGTAATGTCTTTTGGCTTGAAGAATGCTGGGGCTACTTGTCAAAGGATGATGACGAGAATGTTCGAAGCTCAGTTAGGGAAAATTGTCGAAGTATATGTGAATGACATGGTTGTAAAGAGTAAGGCTATATCTATGCATGTGGCTGACTTGAGCGGCACTTTCCAGACGTTAAGGAGGCACAAGTTGCGTCTGAATGTCTCTAAGTGCTCTTTTGGTGTGGGGCCTGGCAAGTTTCTAGGTTACATGCTCACTTATAGAGGGATTGAGGCCAGCCCCATCTAAATCACAGCAATCTGCAATTTGCAACCTCCTCGGAATCCAAAGGAAATTCAAAGGCTGACAAGGATGACGGTCGCTCTCAATAGGTTCATTTCTCGGTCCGCGGACAGATGCCGACCCTTTCTCCCGTTGTTAAATAAATGAAAGGGATTTGAATGGATTGAAAAATGTTCCTTAGCTTTTCAGCAGCTAAAGGAATATCTCTCTCGGCCACCCATTATGTCTCGCCCAGACTTAGATAAAGTTTTGTTTGCGTATATAGCCGTGGCTGTTCATGCCGTTAGCCTGGTTCTGATACGGGATGACAACGATATACAAAGACTAGTCTATTATGTGAGCAAGTCTCTGCAAGAAGCCGAGATACGATATTTACCGTTGGAGAAAGCGATCCTAGCTGTGGTGTATGCTATGCGCAGGCTTCTGCACTACTTCCAATCTCATACGGTAGTTGTGTTGACTCAACTCCCCCTTAAGTCCGTGTTGCAAAGTGCTAACTACTCCAGCAGAATTGCCAAATAGGGAACTATCTTGGGAGCCTTTGACATTAAGTATATGCCTTGTACTCCGTGAAGGGGCAAGTCCTTGCCGACCTAGTGGCGAAGTTTGCTGAGCCTTCAGTGGAAGAGAACCCTAAGGGGTGGGGCATGGATGGAAAATTAGTCGGCATGATCTCGTGCAAGGAATCCCTGATGTGGAAAGTATACGTGGATGGAGCAACCAACCTTCTCTGGTGTAGGGATAATTCTGATATCCCCGGAGGAAATTGTCATGGAGAAGTCTTTAAGATTGGCATTCTCGGCTACCAACAACGAAGCCGAGTACGAAACTTTGTTAGTGGGAATGGATATGATTCAAAAAAATGGGTGGAAAGGCGGTACAGGTGTTCTCGGACTCGCAGCTGGTGGTCAGCCAAGTGGATGGAAAGTTGGAGGCTAGGGAATCAAGGATGCAAGGGTATTTAGCCCGCGCCAAGTACTTGCGGTCTAAATTTGAATCTTTTGCAGCATCGCATATCTCCAGAAATGGGAATACCCACGCTGACTCATTGGCCACGCTTGCAAGCTCCTCAGCTTAGAGCCTACCCCGAATCATCCTCGTTGAAGACTTATTTAAGCCAACAGGGACGGGAGGTGGTGCCACCCAGATTCACCAGATCAGAATGGGTCCCAGTTGGATGGATCTGATAGTGTCCTTCCTTAAAAATGATGTCTTACTGGAAGAAAAGTCTAAAGCCGACAAGATACAGAGAAAGACTCCACGGTTTTGGCTATCCGAGGATGAGAAACTATATAAACGCTCTTTCTCTGGACCTTACCTACTGTGTATACATCCTGAAGCAACGGAGTTGCTCTTTGAAGAATTGCATGAAGGAATATGTGGTAGTCACACATGAGGAAGGTCATTAGCCCATAATGCCCTTACCCAGGGATATTGGTGGCCGAACATGCAGAGAGAGGCACAAGATTATGCGAGAAAGTGCGATCAATGTCAAAGGTTTGCTCCCAACATTCATCAGCCTAGTGGTGTCCTTAATCCATTGACTAGTCCTTGGCCGTTTGCTTAGTAGGGCTTGGATATTATGGGACCCTTCCCCAGGACAGCGGGGAATAAAAGATGATTGCTTGTCGGGACGGACTACTTCACCAAGTGGGTTAAAGCAAAGCCCCTCTCAAACATTAGAGACGTGGATGTAAAGAAATTCATCTAAAAGAATATCATCACCAGGTTTGGGATCCCGCACACCTTCATCTCAGATAACGGCCTGTAGTTTGATAGTAGGGCCTTCAGAAAGTATTGTGGGGATTTCGGCATCACAAACAGATATTCTATCCCAGCCTATCCTCAAAGGAATGGCCAGGCCGAGACAGTGAACAAAGCGATAGTTAATGGGCACAAGAAAAGGCCGAATGATACTAAAGGCAGATGGGTGGAAGAAGTGCCACATGTTCTGTGGACTTATCGAACCACACCATGAAGGTCCACAGGAGAAACACCCTTTTCGATGACTTACGGAGCTGAAGCTGCGATCCCTTTGGAAATGGGGTTTCCAACGATGAGAACGCATTCCTTCAACCCAAATAACAATGACGACTTACTTCAAAAAGGGCTGGACCTGGTTGAAGAAAGGCGAGAAAATGCTATGGTTTGGCTGGCTTGCTATCAGCAAAAGCTCAAGCAAGGATATGACTCCTATGTGAAATCAATGCCCCTTATCCCTAGTGACCTAGTCTTAAGGAAGGTTGTCGGTACCGCTAGGAACCTAGCATAAGGCAGGTTGGGACCTAACTGGGAAGGCCCTACAATGTAATTTTTGTAGCTAGTATAGGGTCATATTATCTGGCCGACCTAGATGAAAAGGCCCTAGAATGTAAATAACCTGCGAAAGTATTACTATTAATGGAAGGCGTTTTTGCCATTTGTTCAGTTGTTATTATGTTGTGTTAATTGTTAATTCTTTAGTCTTCAATATCAAACAAAAACCCAACATTTTTACTAAGTGTTAATGTCAACTTAAGGGAAAAATTAACATGTTAATGTTAATGTCCACCTCAGCTACGCCGGGTCCTCGAACCATCTGCTTTAGGGAAATTAACATCCAATATACATTTTCTAAGTGTTAAACAGACCCTTAACTATGTTGGGTCCTCAGACCATCTGGTTTGGGGAAATTAACATTCAATGTATATTTTCTAAGTGTTAATATCAACCTTAGCTACGCTGGGTCCTCGGACCATCTGCTTTGGAAAAAATTAATATGCAGTTCATTTTTTCTAAGTGTTAATGTCAACCTTAGCTACGTCGGGTCCTCGGACCATCTGCTTTGGAAAAAATTAACATGCAGTTCGTTTTTTCTAAGTGTTAATGTCAACCTTAGCTACGCCGGGTCCTCGAACAATCTGCTTTGGGAAAAATTAACATGCAGTTCATTTTTTTTTCTAAGTGTTAAACAGACCCTTAGCTACGCCGGGTCCTTGGACCATCTGCTTTCAGGAAATTAACATTCGCTATATGTTTTCTAAGTGTTAAACAGACCCTTAGCTACACCGGGTCCTCGGGCCATCTGCTCTGGCAAATTAACATTCAATACGTATATTTTTCTAAGTACCTAACATGACAACAATTCTTAAGTTAAGACACTTTTGTTCTGTTTTCGAGTATGCTTTTGAACTTTCAGGTGCTTACTGTTGAATAGAGCAGTTTTCACCATTCAAATTATTTGTTGACTCCTTTATATCAGTAAATGAGGTTATTCCCTCGTTAGTTTATTGCTTCTCAGCTTGGACATTATAGTGATCTTTGGAGCATTGAGCTATTTAGGCTATGCATATAACTTATGGTACAATAAGACAAAACGTACGGCAGCAAATGAGGTACATAAGGAAATTAAATCCAAAGCCTTGAAATTATTATTAAAACCGCGGGCGTTTACATTGAAACTGAAATTAAAAACTACAAGGTAAGCACTGAACATAAAATTCTGAGAAGGAAAGGCTAATTAAAGATAGAGCCCTAAGCGGCCTACGCCTTGATCTTCAATGGAGGGTCTTTTCCCATCTTTGCCGTAGGCTCTTTGATCTTACCCTCCACATCAGCTTGTTTCAGCTCAGTCTCGGACACGGGCAATTCTTGGACCTGCTTCCCCTTGTTCTTCGCCTTTGGTGGAAGGGCATCTTGGCCAGCCTGCTCACTCAACCACCCCTCAGCCCTGTCACCTTATTCCCCTTCTTTATCAAGAGCAGTAACTCCTTTGGGTGGGGAAACAGGTTCTTAGTTTAAGGATCGCTGTGTCAAAGGCGCAGTCTCGGGAGCAACTAAAGTGGATGGAGGGTCTTTGATCATTCGAACATCCTCGAGATACCAAACTTTCTCTGCTCCTATCCACTCAGAAGTAGCAGGAACTCCCACCATGTTTAGGGCTCCCACCCAAACTTGTTGGCAGTATTCCCTACATAACTCGGCTAGCTCTTCGGCTAGTCAGTTCTCCGTCGCTTCGACCCCTTTATTATACATGACCTTGGTGGCAGCCTCCACGGTTTCTCTAATGGTATGAGCCACTTTCTTAGCTTAAGCGAGCTCCCTTTTCAAGTCCGAGACCTCCTGCCCAGCTTTGGATAGTGCCGCGTCCTTCTGGCGTAGCAGTTTGCGTTGCCCTTCCACCTGGGCCTGAACAGTCTTTAGGCTAGTGTCAGCGCTCTTCCTTTCATTTTGCTCATTTGCCAACTTAGTGGCCAGATCGCTTTTCTCCACCTCGGCACAACCCAAAGCGTCTCCATCCTGATCGCGAGCTTGGCCTTTGCCTGGTTCTGGTAGTTCCCCACCAGCTGTTCAGCAGCAAAAACCTCTTGGATGGCCTGCGAAGAAGTTTTTGACAAATGCATGGTAGTGGGAAAACAGGTAAAGGTTTATACGAAAGCAACAAGTTGAAAGAGATGGAGTGGCACAAACCAAACCCAAGTCCCTCTTCAAGTAAAGGAAAAGGTGTGTTTGGCCCATCTTCCCTAAGTCGTCCATGTCCTTTAGCAGAAGGACAGGTTGTTCTAGGGCATTAGCCAAGTGAAGGGCATGACCTCTCTGGAAATCCCTTATGCTAGCTTGGAGAGGTATTGGAGCTCCATCCACTTCCAACACAGAGGACCAGTTGGGCTCCTTGCGGCGCACCTCGGCCAGCCTGTGGCTCTCCCCACTCTCTACAGATGAGGCACGCATTCCACCCTTAGCAACTTGTTGTTGTTGTTGCTGCTTTTGCTTCTTCTCCTGTTGCCTTTGTACTTCCTCGCTCTCATTCTTCCTCTTCTTTGGGAGGTCTGAGGTGGGAACAGTGGATCAGAAGGAGGGGGAGGAGGTGGCAGCATGGGCTGAGATCCTGAAACGCCCTTCTTGGAAGCTTGTGCGCCCTTTCTGGCGAAGAGAGATTTCAGGCTTGCCATTTCTTCTTCTTCCTCGGAGGTATCGTCCACTTGGGTAATGATCAAGCCTTCAATACTGGAATTCTTGTCCGAGTTGCTCTCTTCTTCGTCCAAGATGCTGACTACGGGACGTTTCAAAGGTCTCTCGACCTCCTCTAAATGGAATCGATCTATCTCTCCGTCGAAGGACGAGGATGAAGCCACAGATTCTCCTCGGACAACTCGTGTTTCAAGTGTCACTGGAGGAAGGGCGGCTGTAACTAAACGTCCATAGAGGATGATGGACAGGTTGTCTGGCAGGTCGAAGGGGGCAAGAAAATCAGGCTTGGAAACATCTATCCTCTTGCGTCTCTTTTCACCGATAAGGATGGCGTTGCTTACCTCCTGGTAAACGTTTGACAAGGGGTCATACCCTAATATGATGTGAGCGGCTCTCACTTGTAAGTCTTCATTCACAAAGACTTCAGACCTCAGACCTTAAGACTCCGTTAAGGTCTGAGATGCTGGCTTCGCTCAGGCAGGGCGACGTATACTGTTTGTCTGCAAGAGGGACAACAAAGAAACCAAACATAGTTAGATTCAAGCAACAGATCAGACAAGGAAAGTATTAGAGTGCAATGAGGCTATTTGGCGAAGCTAAAAGGGGTGAAATTCAAACCAGAGATTCTAAATCCTAGGGAATCACACCTGGCTTTCCTTCTTTGACTGGGCAATGAGGACCGTCATACCATCTCCTAGAGACGATTAGGTTGTCGTCCTTCATGCCTTAGTTAGACTTAGGAAGGTAGGATATGAGTCTAACGACGTTAGACCTCGACTTGAGGTAATAGCCTACGTCTTTCAATCAATGGCACTCATACAGGTGGATGACATCACGCCATGTGAGATATAGGCCCATCTGCTCATTTAGAGCATCGACGCAACCTAAGACCCTAAACATGTGAAGTGTACACTGGTCGGAACACAACCTATGATTACGGAGGTATTCGCTAGTCACGTTTTTCATAGGAAGGGTTATCCCACCCTCTAAGAAGGCGATAATATAGATGACGACCTGTCCTTCCTTCCTAGAGTCAACTACAGCTTCAGGGGGGCAATTTTCTAAACCCACTTCCGGAGGAATGTAGTATTTGGCTCGGAATCCCTCCATACCGGATTCAGAATCCACCAAACACTTGAACCTACCCATCTAGTAGAGATAAAAGCGGGGATTTGGAAAGGAAAGGGGTAGAAGTTAACAGCCGAGGAGAAAGGATCTAGTGAAATGAAAACTTACTAGAGAAAGGTGCATGACTCTTTGTGTGCTTCTGGAGAGAAAATGAAGGTAGATGCTTCCAGGATGCAGTTGTGTTTTGGAGTAATGGCTAATTTCGCGACTTCCCAAACGTTTTGAATGTTTGGGAGGCGAAAATTCATGAGGGTTATCCCGCTCAAATTTTCGGGAAAAAACTCAGGCCGTTAGATCTGCATCTCACCGTTGAACGTGGACAACAGGGAATTACTTGGAGCAATTAATGAGGGCGTCGTAGGCTTCGAGGCGCTAGGAGCCATTTCAGAACGACCAAGTGGATGTCTGGCATGCAGCAATTTGAGAGGCACGTGAAAGCTGTGGATTTGGGTCAAAAATTCATTTTTTTCCTCCAATGGGAGTAAAATAAATTTTTGAGGGGCTGTTGTGGGGTCAGAAATGTAAATGCATGCATTTGGGCCTTGGGTCTAATCCGAGGACACTAACTTTGTTCGAGGATGACCTAACGACAACAAGGGCACCAAACTTAAAGGCCCACAAGCTCACTGTGGAAGTAAAGGCTAGAGGGATGGTCTGAGGAGAAATGCATCCTCGGTTGACCGAGGTGAAGGTCGGAAGGTACAGCAGGATGCCTAGGGAGGAACCTGTAAAACTTAACAAGCAAGGTTACACTCTAGAGGAATGCAAAGAGGGAGAACAAGTGGGAAGTACCCCGCAGAAAGCTGCTGCTGCTGCTGCTGCATTAAAGGCTTCACACCTACCCCACTGTCCGCATTAATGAAGAAGTGACATCTGAGAGGATGGTAGTTAGCCTAATAGCCATTGGGGAAAGATTTCAAGAGGGCAATGGATGGGAAATGCATCTGCATTCATGACTCCATGAATGGAAGCACAAGGAAGAAGAATATAAATAGAGAGGGAGAGAACATTGGGAAGGGGGGATCAATTATAATTTTATTTGAAAAAGAACAAGTGTATCCAACACAGAATGTCCTCGGCACATGTCCGAGGAGTACTCGTGCTACATTGAATCTTCCTTGCTTGTCAATCATGAACCTAGCACAACGTCTTTGCTTTCCATCGTCCAAAACAGCCAGGTTTCAAGCCCACTCTCTACAAATTTTATTGTTTGAGGCCATTTAGACCTGTCCCCTACGCGCAATTGGGTTAGGCTTGACTTGTGTCCTTACACACACACACACACACACACATATATATGGTGCATAATTCGAAATTGTATCTGCAAATATGAGATATTGATGGTAATGAACGTGAGTTCATATTAAGCTTGCCCCCCTTAGATTCAAATTCTGGCTCCGTTCCTGTTGGCTGGCCTGCAAAAGCTCTTTGGTAAATAGAAATTGAAATACAAATATGTTAGTTACTATGGATGTGCCCCCACATGGTCTACTAACATATCCTTACCAATCACAACTCGTCATGTGGTGAGTTGTGGCACAATGTTGTGCCAAAAGTTGTGTCACAATGTTGTGCCAAAAGTTGTGTCACTCATTGTTGATTAGATTAAGGAATGGTTCAGCCAACAGTGTGGTGCCATGTGGTATTCATGCTTATCAATATATTTTGATAAGATTTTATATTTTATGCATTAAGCTGTGTTTGTGTGTGTGTTATTGTATTAGAAATTACAATTATTACTTTATATGAAATTATAGTAATTTCTTTATAATCTTGGAAAATTAAGAAAGTTGTGGCTTTTTTTTTTCTTTTTTGTAGGTTTCATTTGGTGTTATTGGCCTAGGTGTTGGGGTTTCACTCTTGTCGTGAGCAAATAATCTCAACTAAATGCTCTTTATATATATATATATATATATATATATTGTTACTAGATTTTCATGTACCATGACTCATTAAAATTTTCTTCAATAGCATTCTCATATGCAAAATTTGGATGATTTGGAGCACCTTTTTCAGTTGAGACATTTAGGCATAATGGGTAAGTTTCCTTATATGTACCAAATGACAAAGTTTGGATACAATAAACTTCAAATATTTTCTACAAAATGGTTCTTAATTTTTTTGCCTAATTGTTCCAAGTCCTAACTCATAAAAATTTTCTGCAATGACACATTTATTTTCCTTCCATATCATTTAATTGTCCTCTTTTATTTTGTAGGTTAAGTACTCATTTATTGTGATAAGTTTGGACTTTTTTTAGAATAGATTTTTTTTTTTTTTTTTTTTGCTTGAGCATAGTAAGTAATTTTTGCTTAAAACTTTGTACTTGAAATGTTAATAATTGTGTTGGGCTAGATTGTTGAGTTGGAGCAAGCAGGTGCCTTGCGTGGTACTATAAGTTGGTTTACATTCATATTGAAAGTGTTTACTTCTTTTTGAAAATTTGGATGTTGTTGAGTTATATTTGCTATTTACCTTTTGAACTTCAATACTTGTAAGCATTTTATATTATTATATTGATAATTGTATTGGGTGGATTGTTGTGTTGGAGCAAGTAGGTGGCTTGCATAGTGTTATAAGGTCGTTGCAATTGATATTGAGAGTGTTTATTAAATTTGGAAATTTGGATGGATATGGTTGAGATATATTTGTTGATTACTTTTTGAACTTCAATACTTGAAAGCATTCTATATTTGTGATTATGATAATTGCGTTGGAGCGGATTGTTAAGTTGGAGCAAGCAGGTGGCTTGTATGGTGCTATAAGACGGTTTATATTCATATTGGAAGTGTTTATTATTTTTTTGAAATTTGGATGTTATTGAGTTATGTTTGTTGATTACTTTTTGAACTTCAATACTTGTAAACATTTTATATTATTGTATTGGGTGGATTGTTGTGTTGGAGTAAGCGGGTAGCTTGCATAGTGTTATAAGGTTGTTACAATTGATATTGAGAGTGTTTATTAAATTTGGAAATTTGGATGTATATGGTTGAGTTATATTTGTTAATTACTTTTTGAACTTCAATACTTGTAAGCATTCTATATTTGTGATTATGATAATTGAGTTGGGGTAGGTTGTTGAGTTGGAGCAAGCGAGTGGCTTGCATGGTGCTATAAGGCGGTTTGCATTCATATTAGAAGTGTTTACTATTTTTTGAAAATTTGGATGAAGCTATTGTGTACTATAAGACAAATTTATTTGTGATCCTCTTTAGATGGTTGTTACTTGTTTCTTAAGAGGTTAAAGGCTTAGTCCATTTGTGTGAATGAGAATATTGGTAGACTTGATATGGTTTGTTTAGTATATTTAAAATTATGTGTAATTCTATTTGCATGTTTACGAAACTATGTTGTTTTGAATATGTTGTTCACTATATTTAAATGTATGTGTAATTCTACTTCCATGATTTTTGCTTAAGTTTGTAGAGCTTTAAGACTTAGTCCATTTGTGTGAATGAGATATTGATAGATTTGATATGATTTGTTTAGTATATTTAAGATGATGTGTAATTTTATTCGCATGTTTATGAAACTAAGTGAGCGTTTGGATACCGTGTGAAATACCGCGTTTCACGCGGTATCCAAGTTTGCGTTTTCTTTTTCTTTCTTTTTTTAGAAAAGTGCATTTAAGTGGCTTTATGTCACACTAGTAGGTCCCGTGCACTGTTCAAGGGACCCATAAACCTCTATTTTCAGCAACTTTTTTATTAAAAATGGGTCTTACAGTACTATTCATACATTTAAAAATTATTTTGTTACAGTATTTTCAGTTTTCAATAAAATAAGCGGTATCCAAACGGACAATAAGTGGTTTTGAATTTGTTGTGCACTATATTTAAATGTATAGGTAATTTTACTTCCATGATTTTTGCTTAAGTTTGTAAAACTTTAAGACTTAGTCCATTTGTGTGAATGAAAATTTTGATAGACATGATATGATATGTTTAGTATATATAAGATTATGTGTAATTTTATTTGCGTGTTTATGAAACTATGTGGTTTTGAATATGTTGTATACTATATTTAAGTGTATGTGTAATTTTACTTCCATAGTTTCTACTTAAGTTTGTAGAGTGACTTAGTTTATTTGTGTGAATGAGGATATTGATAGACTTGATATAATTTGTTTAGTATATTTAAGATTATGTGTAATCCTATTTGCATGTTTATGAAACTATGTGGTTCTGAATATGCTGTGCACTATATTTAAGTGTATGTGTAATTCTACTTCCATGGTTTTTGTTTAAATTTGTAGAAATTCAAGACTTAGTCCATTTGTGTGAATGAGGATATAGATAGACTTGATATGATTTGTTTAGTATATTTAAGATTATGTGTAATCCTATTTGCATGTTTCTGAAACTATGTGGTTTTGAATTTGTTGTGCACTATATTTAAGTGTATGTATAATTCTACTTCCATGGTTTTTACTTAAGTTTGTAGATATACAAGACTTAGTCCATTTGTGTGAATGAGGATATAGATAGACTTGATATGTTTTGCTTATTATATTTAAGATTATGTATAATCTTATTTGCATGTTTATGAAACTAAGTGGTTTTGTTGTGTAAATGAAGATATGCATAGAAATGGACTTCCTATAGATCATCAATCTCCAACTCCTTCATCCCATCAAGAAGCTAGCATATAGCGGTACATGCAGTATTTTAAGGATTCCATGAGCTATTACATAGTTGTTTTGAACAACCACAATTATTTTAGAACTATTGTACTTTGTTTATAATATTATCATAGTTTGGGTGGTTGTTTTTTTTTTTTTTTTTTTTTTTTGTTGTATAGGTAGACAAGTGTTTTGTTACAACCCTATTTATTTTGGAAGTATTGTACTTTGTTTAATGTTGTCATAGTTTAGGTGGGTTTTTTTTTTTTTTTTTTGTAGGTAGACAAGTGTTTTGTTCAATCCAAGATGATACATGTATTGAATTTATGGTTAATGTATTAGTGTTTTAGTTTGGACATTTGATATTGTGGAATATTGATGATAGGTACATTTAATCTATTACAAGTGTGGGGGCAGAAGTGTCAAAATACATGTTTGGGTCTTGGGCCTGATCCGAGAGCATCAGCTTCTCCAAAGGATTGCAGGGCAAAGACAAGGGCACCTAACTTGAGGGCCCATAAGCCCACCATTGGGTCATTGGCCATGGAGAGAGATCCGAGAAAGAGGGTCTCCTCGGCCAACAGGAGCAAAGGGCCACCCGTGAAGCTCGGCAAGTAAGGGTACACTCCAACGAAATGCAAGAAGGGAGAACCAATGGGAAATACTCCGCAGAAAGTTGCCACCACCGCATTAAAAGCGTTACACCTACCCCTCTGGCCGCATTAATGAAGAAGTGACATCTGAGGGGATGGTGAGCAGCCTTATAGCCGCCTAGGGAAGGTTTCAAGAGAACGATGGATGGGAAATGGATCTGCATTTATGGCACCGTGAATAGGGACTTGAGGAAGGAGGAATATAAATAAAGAGGGAGAGAACATTGGGGGGAGTCTTTTTTGGCTCTGGGAATAATTCTTCTTAAAAAGGATAAGCAATTCCAGCATTGAAAGTCCTCGGACCACATCCGAGGAGAGCTCGCCTTGCACCAGGATTTGCTTGTATGCAATAGTGGACCTAATCCAACGTCTTTGCTTTCCATTGTCCGGAATAGCCTAGGTTTCA
Source organism: Castanopsis chinensis (assembly GCA_032878915.1). Taxonomy (NCBI): domain Eukaryota; kingdom Viridiplantae; phylum Streptophyta; class Magnoliopsida; order Fagales; family Fagaceae; genus Castanopsis; species Castanopsis chinensis. The sequence goes on along the minus strand of JAVQMG010000125.1, from coordinate 14,785,427 downwards.
ATTCCACTTTCTACAAATTTTATTGTTTGAGGTCATTTGGGCCCGTACCATCAAGAATTTGGGTCTGGGCTCGATTTGTGTCCCTACAACAAGCTTATTGCAAGCTTATGTTAGTTATTGTTGAATTTTAAGTAGGTTTATATAGCATTTTTAATACATTAAAAGAAAAATAATGAGTAGGTTTTGCAACGTTTTAAAAAACATCGCTAAAAAGTAAGAGGAAATCATTTTTAGCGATTCCTTTAAAACGCTGCAATAATCAGTCCTTTAAAACGCCGCAATAATCAGTCCTATAGTGACGCTTTAAAAAGCATCACTAAAAAGCAAGAAGACAAATGCTTTTGCAACGTTTTTGAAACGTTGCTATTGGTGTGATTATTTGCGGCGTTTTAAAAACGTCGCTAAATGTATTTTCCTACATTATATACAAAAATGCTATATTATTTAGTGACGTTTTAGAAAACTTCACTAAAAGTTTTTGAATGCCACTAAAGAGTCACATATAGCGATGTTTTTCGAAACGTCGCAATAGACCTATAGTGATCGCTCTATTGCGATGTTTTTGAATGTTGCAAAAAAAAAAAATTAATGTAGATCATTTGTGTCTATAGTGACGTTTTTTGGGTTTTTAGTGATGTTTTACAAACATCATCTAAACCCAGATTTCTTGTAGCTCCTCAGTTACCAATTTAAATGCAATACGGGTAGCTTAAAATTTTTTGATACCTTAGTTTGCTCATGTTGCTAGAAATCAAATTAATCGCTCCTATTCCTATTGACCATAAGCGAAATCTCAATATTTCTAAAAGAAAAAAATTGAAAATTTCCTACTTTGACTGAATTTGACAAGGTTTGACTAGTATTTGATATAAATTCAAAATTTTATATTAGAGGAAATGTGGCTCCATCACGAGGAACGTGAAAATTCCCTTTATTTTGACAATCAAACTTTAAAATGATATTTGAATCATTTAAGATATCAAAAAATCAAATATTTGACCAAAAACTTTGTCAAGTGTTAGAATTTGACAAGGTTTGACAAGTATTTGGTATTGACCTTGTTTGAGTGAAGGTCAAACGATGTCATATGAAAAATAAGATGTCTTTTGAAAAGGCATTACATATGCTTCAACTTGAGGGGGTTTTGAGCAAAAAAAATTCCAAAAATTGTTCAAAGTCAAGAAAACATGGAAAATGGGATTTTAATTAAAAAACTATTCAAGGTACCACTATATCGCATTCATAACTCCTAAAATAAGAAGTGTTATGCTATTAAATGATCTTTAATGTTAGCTTGCATAAGTTTATAAGTTGTGTGCATTAACTAAGTTTTTAAGATGTGAATGTTTATATGTAACTTGATGAATGATTTGTCGATACTATATTTTGAATGGGCATTTTTAATCGAGTAAAATCCAATTGGAGCCAAAGCATGAACTAGATGCATCGATTGGGTATTTCGCACCAACTTAATGAAAACTGGTAAAACTAGGAGAAACCTAAAGGTTTAATACTAAAAAACAATAAAAATAGCTGGGTAATAAAGCAAGAACAACTAAAATAATAGAGTCGAGAACAAGAACATACCAGAAAATTGAGAGAAAGATGGGGGTATTTCAATGAACAATAGTAGAAAAACAATAAGTTAGGGACTGAACAGGCTAAGAAAAACCTATAGAAAATGAAGAACCCAACCAATGACCATGAATTCGATCAATGACCAATACTAAAACACGTATCATAGGAAGAAGAAATGTTAGTAAACCATCTAATAAAAGATACATGTGCCCTATAAACATTTAATTTTTTACAGGTAATAAAAGTTTTATTGATAATAAGAATACAATGTTTTTACGATAGTAAACCACTGCACTTGAGACAAATACAAACAAATCAAAGGGAAAAGCTAACAGAAATAAGAAAATCAAACATGGAAACACTATGTGCAAAACCCTAAATACGAGACCACTTAAACAAAGTCTTAGCTAGCAAAGACTTGAACAGATCTACAAGTCTCTCAATTTCTTCAAATGTTCGGGAATTACGTTCCTCCCAAATTAACCACATAAGACATGTCAAGACTATATTCCAAATATTTGAAGAAATGTCCCCAACCAATTCCTCCAGGCAAATAGGAGAGAAACAATTGTATTCGGCATGACCCATTGTACAACAAACACAAGAAAGATTTCACTCCATAGAACATGAGCAAACTTACAATGGAGCAAAAGATGATCCATTGTTTCCTCATTACAACGACATAGGCAACACCAATTAACAATTGGCAAGTTCCTCATAACAAGGTTATCTATTGTGAGAATCCCATGCACCCCTAGCAATTGTCCATAAAAAGAAAGACACCATTTTAGGCACCTTAACACACCAAATGTTCTTCCAAGTGAAAGAATTAGAAGGGGTGTCCAATAATGAATTATAAAATGAGTGCACATAAAAAAACACCACTTCGAGTCAACTGCTAAATCAGAATATCATCACCCTCCCCCCTTGGTATTTATGAGTAAATGTGCTCAAAAAAGTGTAAACTCTCTCCAATTCCCCGTCTTGAAAGGTACGACAGAATAGTAAGGTCCAGCTCCTACCTCCCCCATCTAGTGCAATAAAAATCAAATTAAAAATTCGAGCTTCTTGAACCATAGCACAGACAAACAAATCTAGATACAAATCTTTCAAAGAAAAAGGACTGCTCCAAGGGTCGTAGTAGACTTAAATACGAATGCCCTCTCCCGCCACATACACCACATGACCAAAGAAACTCTCTACACATTTCCTATTGTTCTTCCACATCCCATAACCATGCATCCCTCTAACAACTCTAGTGCACCAACCCCCTTTAGCTTCCCCATATTTGGTGGCAATAACCTGACGCCATAAATGGGTGACTTCATTCCTAAAGTGCCATAGCCACTTCCCAAACAAAGCTTGGTTAAACAACTCAATCCTCCGAATGCCTAAACCACCTACCTCCACTAGCCAAACAATCTTTTCCCAAGCAACAAGCTGATATTTAAAGACTTTAGTAGATCTCCCCTAAAGGAAGCCATATTATATACATTTAACACACATGTACAATTTCCTAGAAAAAAAAAGTAATTGTCATAAGTGAAAATGATAGATTCCTAGCTTGAGCACGTGTGGCAAGTTGGTAGCTTGACCTGTGATTGGGGGTAACTAATAGGTATAGTGCTATGTGGTACCTAAACCTTGTCCAACTAGTAACTCAATAATGATGAGATGGTAGCTTAGGGCATCTTTGGTCGGTGATTCCAAACAACATTTTTTAGCGTTTAAATACTGAAAACTGTGGATCCGAAAAAAATAACATTATTTGTAGGAGTATTTTTTAGGAGCATTTGAGTTACATTTCACATTTTAGGGTATTTAAATATTGAATTTAGAAAACTCATTTTATTAGTTTTTAGTTTTCAAATAACATTGCTTAATGACACTTTTGTAAATATTTAGAAAAGCATGGGACCCATGATTTGGCCATACTTAATTGAAAAACACGCTCTCTCTCTCTCTCTCTCTCTCCAAATCCTCTCTGTTTCTCTAAGAAAAAAAAGCTCTTTTGTGTTCATCCGCTCTCCATTTCTCTACCACCATGAGCCACCCAGCTCTAACCACCATCGCGAGCCACCATTGGATTCATCTCTCTCTCTCTCTCTCTATGAAATTTTCATTGTTTTATTTGTTGATATGGCTATTGTGTGGGTTTTGATTTAGGGTTTGGGGCTGATTTTAAAATGGATTCGTGTGGGTTTAGAAAATAGGGATCTTGCTATTGTTATTTTGTGGTTTTGATTTAGGGTTTGGGGTTGATTTGAAATAGGTTTGTGTGGGTTTGGGAACTAGGGATTTAGTTTTTGTTTGTGGGTTTTGATTTAGGTTTTGGTTTTGATTTCAAATGAGTTTGTGGGAATTTTGTTGCTGCTATTGTGTAGGTTTGATTTAAGGTTTTGGGATTGATTTCAAATGGGTTTGTAGGCATTTTGTTGCTGCTGTTCTGTAGGTTTAATTTCAAATGGATTGATTTCACATAGGTTTGTGGGAATGTGAAATTTTGTTGTTTTGATTTTACAGTCTGGAACTAATGAACACATGGGCAAATAAAAATGGTTACAATGCTACACTGCTAAAGTTGGCTGGCAGTGGTGGACCATCACAAGGACCAAGGGGGGCCTTGCCCCCCCCCCCCCCCCAAAAAAATTATTGAAAAAAATTAATGATAATTTTTTTTTGGAATTATCCTAAATAATTTAACAATTTTTATAAGAACCTTATTATTTTGGGCCCCATACACGATAATATACATACATATATATATATATATATATATTTAAGAGAGTCTAAAAATAAACATAACTTTCGTTTAAATAGAAGAATAATGTTAGAGATATAAACTATTTTACAAAAAATATTACAAACTGCTGATGTGGTGAGTGGTTATTGATAAATGATAAAGTGATATTAATGGTGGACCTAAATGAAAATCAATAAGAGGTTGGTCAAATCAACATTTTGTAAAAATATTGTAAATATAATACAATCCAAAATCTTTGTTTTTCTTTTCAGTTCTTTCATTTTCCCACTGCTACTGCAGTTTTGTGTTTACAATATAAAAGTAAAGTTTTGTCTGACTAAACTAGAGAAGAAAGAGTGAAAGACAAGCTTGAAGCTTCTGTAGGCCCCTCACCCATGTACAATATTCTTATGTTACTTTACTTTTCATTTACTTTCTTTTTTATTTTCCTTATAATATATTATTTGTTATTATAATAATCAATATATTATATACCATATGGCATTATAATTTATAAATGTACTTGATTAGTTTGATTAAAATATACCATGTATATTACTATATTTACATGTATTTAGCACTTTGAAAAAAATGAACTTGTATTTATAGTACATATTAAGTTATGAAGTATTGTACATTACAATTTTAGATTTCATACACACACAAATTTTTATAGATGACCCCCCAGAGATAAATTCTTGGCACCGCCACTGCTGGCTGGCCTATTCAAGAAGAACTTTAAGACCTTCACTAACTCAAGATTGGCAAGGACGGCAAGTTGATCAAGGAGATCCTTACTACTGGTCCAATCTTCTAAGCATGAGCAGGACGAAGAAACAAAACTGATTCTGGGAGTTTGTGGTTAATAGAAATAAGGATTGGTTAGGCTTAGATGCAACCACCAAGTGAGAAGTCCTAGTAGTGGGTTTTGTTTTACACAAAGAGAGAAGGAGTAGTCTGTGCTATGCAACAATAAAATAAGGGAGATTCTCTCTCTTCAAATAAAAAAGAGTAAATTGTACTATGCTTGTCAGCTTAAAAAAAAAACACATATACACACCAAACACACAATTTGTTTTTTCACATTTTAAAACATTTTATTTGAAACATGGTATCTGTGGGGATAAAAGGCCCAAGGTGCATTTTTGGGCCATGGGCTTTGTTCGAGGGTGTTAACCTGTCCAAGGATGGATTAATAGTGATAAAGACGCCAGACCTAGAGACCCACGAGCAAATTGTAGCAGAAGAAGCTAAAGGAAGTAATCCGAGGAGGGATATCTCCTCGACTAAGCGAAGTAAGGATTGGATGGTGTGTCATGTTGTAAGAATGATCTTCTAGGAGGACTTGTGGATGAGGATATGTTTCACGGGGGTACAGAAAGTAGGAACAGTTGGGAAATATCTAAGAGAAAGCTACTACCACCGCATTGAATGTTCTGTACCTAAGTCTCTAGCTACATTAATGAGAAAGTGATATCTGAACAGTGATTTTCAACCTTACAACTATTACCTAAAGACTTTCGAAAGGTGCTGATGGGACAAGTATCAATGTTAGTAGACTAGACTCACACGTGGAGAGCAAGAAGGAGGATATATAAGGGGGGAGAAGGTCCCGAAGAAGGGGGATTGAGGAAAAGGAAGAGAAAACACTGTAGACTGAGCATCTGTAATCAATCTTTAAGAAACAAGAAATATAAGAATCTACTCTTCGGCTTATGTCCGAGAACAACTGTCTTCATACAAATTAATCCATCCTTATCATATTGAATTTTTGGACCATTGTTGTTGTCATGGAAGCTCATTAAAAGCAAGATTTCTAACACACTCTCTACAAATTTTGTGTATTGGGCTCATTGGGCCTATACCCTTCATTTTATTGGGTTTAGGTACAAATTGCAACCCTGTAGTATCAAACACATTTTTTGCATTATGAATACTGTAAACACGTGTTTTCAAAACATTTTTTAAGTCACAGTTTTCACATTATTTTAAACAACGATATTAGAAATCTCCAACCAAACATGCCTTTAACTATCCACAACAATATTCATGCTTGGCCACTCCTAAAATGCATCGGCAGGAAAGCAACTCGATTTCTCTAGTTTAAAACAAGGGATGCCATTTAAGACTTAGTTTTATCAAAATTATTAAAATGAAATTACTACAATTGCAGGATACTATTCAAAAGGTTAGACATCACTATAGTATTCAAATTTCAAATCTCGAACTAGGACTCCAAAGGAAATATCTATCATAAGGGAAATAAGTGAAAGGTAATCAATACAGGAAAATGTATAAGCAAACACTTAACCTTAAAATATGCACGTTTTCCGTATTATTATGTTAGAAACCCTTACTGATTTAGGCTCCGTTTAGATTACGTTTTCAAGGGGCGTTTTAGCGTTTGCGTTTGGATTAAGGTGGGACCCAAGCAAATGATAACGAAGAAAAATGCCAGGTATGAGAACTGAAACGTGAGCTTATTTTTCCTTCAACGTGTGTACTGTTCCTTTTCTTTTCATTATTATTATTTTTTTCTGAAGAACTTATACTAGCACCAGTCATCAACCCAAAAGCTTCTTCATCCAATAACAAATCAACACCGCACCCAGAACAAAATCAATCATTCTCACTGCGGCGTACACCACCACCAACAATGCACCAATCAATAGCGCCACCAAGATGTTCAAACGCATGCGTGTTCATGTTACCCATCAAAACAGAAGATCAAAACAGTAAAACCAAAACCAAAAAAACCAATGTGAAAAAAAAATCAAACCTATCAAATGATCAAACCCAGCAAACGCAATTGATGAAACGGATCTACCCAGCAAACAAAACCAATTAACCCCAGCAAACGGAATCGATCAAACCCAACAACCGACCAAACAAATCTACCAAGCAAACGTAAATCAAACCCATCATTGATCAACCCATCCATCACCACCGAGGGAACCCAATCTTCGCCAGCATCGGGCTAGGTTGTCTTCCTCGTGGATTTACATTCTGAGCTCTTCGCCAGCGTCGCTGAGATGTAGGTCTTCCTCTCTTCCATTCTCTGGTGGGCGTGGAACTCTTTAGGCACAGGATTAAGGTAGGGTGGGTGAGGAGTTAATAGAAGAGAAAGAAGGAAAAAAAAAAAGAAAAGAAAAAGAAAGTAAAAATGCGTTTTCAACTGAGCTACAATACTTGTTCCCAAAAATAATCCACACGCATTTTTCACTTATTTGCTACAGTAATTTCAGTTTTCAATAATATAAGCGGTATTCAAACGGACCCTTAAGCACCCAAAAGTTCTTCACCAACAACCCTTGGTGGCTCATCTAGTATTTTTCATATTTTTATTAGCGTTGGTCGGTACTATGTCTTAATTGAGTTCAAATATTCAAATATTTTTATTAGATTCTCCAAAAATAAAATCTTTTTATCTTATTTGTTAAGATTAAAAAAAAAACTATATATAAATAATATATTAAATTAAAAAGAAAAAAAAAAACAAGCATAGATCAAAATTGTAATCTTAGATTGTTATTCTAAAATTAGTTACAAATCCATATAAAAGAGTTTATAAATCTTTGTTTTTAAAGAATGAAGTAGGTTAGAATTGCTCAATATTCAACAAACACGTGGCTCGAACCCCCCGCCCCCACTCTCTAACTGCACAAGTAGAAAAAATAAATTAAAAAAAAGGAAAAGGCAAGGCAAGATCCAAGATACGTGGCGGACTCGAACACTATATCCAAAACAGTTAATAACGGACGCAACCTCCAACTAATCAAATCCACTTCATAAATTTCGTCACGTCCAGATACCGCCATTTCGTCGCACCCCATATCTGAAAAAAATAGAGAGAGAGAGAGAGAGAGAGATAATAATAAGAGAAAGAAACGGAGAAAGCGAGAGATAAACACGCCTCACCTATAAATACACATATCTCGTCACGAATTTTCATTTTCGCGTTTGCTTTTCTTTTGTTTTTTCGAATTCAGTCAGAGCGAGAGAGAGAGAAATTTGGTGAGCGGGAAAGCGAAAGAGTGCTCGGAGAAAGATAGAGAGAGAGGGAGAGAGAGAAAGACAATGGCGAGTGGCGAAGCGAACGCGGTGGAGAACCACAACGACGCCGTTCCGGTCGAGCTCCCTGCTCCACAAGGCTGGAAGAAGCTGGTTCGGTCACTCTGCTTCTCTCTCTCTCTCTCTTTCTCTTTTGATTTTGATTTTGATTTTTTGTTTTTCCTTTGTGCCCTAATTTGCTCTCTCTCTCTCTCTCTATCTCGCTCTTACGAACTTGCTAGCTTGCATAATTCGGTTGAGTTTTCTGAATTTTCTGCCAATTTTTTGTGTGAAGCTCTAGCTCTGCGTTCGGTAATTGTGGTTTTTCACTTTAATTCTTTGAATTCTCGTGGCTTTTTTGAACGTTGGCGGTGATTCTTTTCTCTACTCTGTGATTTAGGGCTAGAAATAACTGAATAATTAAACAATTTTTTTTTGAACGTTGGTGTTGATTTTTTTTTTTACTATTTTAAAATTTTAATTAATTACGCAATTAATTTTCTCTGTTACTTTATATTTTGAGTTATTAGGTCTGAGTGTCTTCATTATGTTTTCCTAGTTGCTTCCTTGAAATTTCCTTAATTATGCTTTCATGGTGCTTTAATTTATTGAAGTCGTAGAAATTTTGACTTATGAAGTGTCAGCTCGTATTCAGGGTCTCGTTATTAGGTGCCCTTAGGGCATTTATGAATAGACTATTTCAGGAAAGTTTTTGTACAACTTTTATGGGAAATATAAAAAGCTGTCCAAAAAAAAAAAAACCATTTACTTCTTTCTTTTCCCATAAAAGTTTCTAAACCAATGCCCCAGGGCATTAGTTAACTTTTCCAATTGATTAAATTTTCACTAAAATGGAAGTTTCCTTAAATAGAAACACTATTGATTTTCTATTAGTAGTCCATCTTTAGTAACTTCGTGCTTGGCTGGACATTAGATTAATTTCATTTGATGGCTTTTAAATTAGGGTGAAAAATAAAACATACAAGCGGGTCTAGCTGTAATGCGGGACAATTCACTGTTATGGTCTTAAACTAAAGAATTCTATTAATGGTATTGGGCCCACAAAGAATTCACTTCAACTTCAGCAATCATAGTTTTGAGTTTTAGTATTGGTCATGGTATTAATATAGTAGAATAGCTCATTACTGTTGGGTTTTATAGTAGTTTATTGCTATTTCAGCTGATGCATATAGCTAACAGTCAAGGTTTTGTCTGATACTGAATACAACTTGCCTCAGACATGAACTTTTATGTGTTATAAAAGAGCAATTCTGGACTCTATCTTTGCTGCCATGTGGACGTTCATTTGTTTCTGTTATATCATAGAATTAATTGTTTGATCAGTATATGGTGTGTGTGTTCAATTTTTTTTCCCTCTGTCTAGATTAGTTCATGCTTCCCGTTTCCATTCAGTGTATCTTTTAATATGTTTATGTCAAGATTTGACAATACAACATGTTATTGTTATTAGTGTTTTTTTTTTTTTTTTTTGTGTGTGTGTGTGTTAAAAAGAGTATCTCCTGGTGCTTTCTCTCTCTCATCACCTTTTAAGATCACTAAAAAAAAATGTAAATTGTTTTAAGCAATTGATAATAGAAGGCATTACAAGAATTTTGCGAGTGCTTGCAGTTTGAGCGCCATCAGGAAGTTCTTGCTGAAGTACTATGGTTAGACACATTGCTGTTGTTAGTGGTAGACTCAGGATTTTTTTTTTCCCTCTGTTGGGTTCATAATTTGGATGGGAATAAGATAAGATGGGTGGCATGGCCTCCCTATGAATTAATGTAGCTCTGCCATTTTTGGGGGACAATTTTGAGTGGTTGTGTATTTGATCTAATGACATGTTCTTGTTATGGAATTAGCTGGACAAAATGTGATATATATCACATTATAGCAACAAACTTTGATGCCAACATTATAGCAACAATCTTGATTTCAGAGGTTTTTTTTTTTTTGTTTTTTTTATAAGTATCAATTTTGATTTCAGAAGTTTTTTTTTTTTTTTTTGGGGGGGGGGGTGGTAGATTCTATTCTTTGTTGCTCAACTTGTTCAGTTCTCTGTAAATTTTTTATTTTTTAAGCCCATTATAATTATGAATGTAGAGAACAAAGTTCATAAAGTGTTCTGTATGAAAAAATCTTGGCAAATTGGGATTGCGAACTGGAATGTTTTTGTTAGTTGCATGGTGGAAGTCAATATGGTTCATTTGATGAATAGAAGAGATTTAATGTGGGTTGGACTTGGAAGAACAAATTAAGCATATATGGAGTAGAATGCAGATTATCTTTGATATGAGGAAATGAAATTTTATGCTAGCAGTGTTAGAGTGTGTGAAATTGCTAATAGAAATAGTTGACAATGCCAGGACATGAAATGGAATAGCATGTAGATTATCTTTTGCTAATTTTAAAAATCAACGAGTATATTTGCAAAAAAGGTTTGTTCCCCTAATAGTCTATCTTACTGTAGAAAATAATTAGCAACCTTTGAGTTAGAAAATCAATGTAAGTAACGTTTTGCCTCCCTAAAAGTTCATCTTACTGTAGGAAATAATTAGCAGGCCTTTAGTTCCAAATATTTTTAGTACCTGTGGAGGAAGTGTTTGATGACAACTTTGGAAATGGTGAGCATGCCGGCATTGCCCATGTAGTGTAGATGTAGTTGCTGATTCATCCACTGAAGATTTAATTTATGGGGTCAGTGTGTAAATTCCATCAGCCCACATGTGCAAGAATAGTTAATTTCATTAGTTCCATACTTTTGCAAGGTCCAAAACAACTATAAGTCCACACCTATTTGAAGCCCATAGATGTTGGGCACAGAACAAAGCAAGTCCAAGGCCAGTGACAGCTCAGTCAGCAGCCTAAGTTAGGTTCCTGTTACAATTATTTGTTGAGAGTTTATTCTTGTGAGCCATGGTAATATTAGAGGCAGGCTGATTATTATCAAGACCCATAGAGTTTGAAAAATTGGTTTCAAGAGATGGACCAATTTTTTTGAACAAGTAGGTTTACCAGATAACAAGAAAGTAAGGTCTGCAAAGATGACACTCATTGGTGGAGCTGTGGTTTATTGGAACGATATTGAGAATTTTGCTTTAGATTGTACAAGCTTGCCATTACTGATGGGGAAAGAACGAAAGAAAAACTTATAGGATATAACTCCAATCCTATTGAAAGAAATATTTACCCCAATCTCATCAAGATAATTTTTATAGATCGAAGAAGCAATATAGGCACAAAATATACAGTCAATAGCACAATTCGAAGAAGATAAGATGAGTGTTCACATAATTTCTAGTCCTAAACCACTCCAACTTGGTTTACCTTGACACAAACTCTAGAAAATCTGTTGAAAGTCGTTCAAGGTTTGTCATCATTGGTTGAGAAGTATTGATATACTAGATGGTTTGACTAGGATGCACGGAGTCTTCCATTCAAAGGCTGCCAAATACTCTCGAAGGTAAAGCTTTGCATTTGAGAGACGATAATGTTGAACTACCAAAATCTTGTGTTGAAAGATAAGTAGAAGTGCCAACAGATGTTTCAATGTGTTTGCAATAAGAAAAACTTCTTTTAAAGGCTACACAAAAAGAGAACATGGATTTCTTGTTGCATGATGAGGAGAAAGCTCAACTAGAGAGCAACAACAAGCTAGGGGGTACTCATGTAATGATAGTGAGTTTGATCCACCTTCTATTGTGCATGAAGATAAAAAGAATGAATGGAGTAGTTTGATACAATCGTGCTTTTTGTGGCTCAAGATAAGGTTGTAACTTTTGCAATGCTGATTCCACATTATACGAATCTAATGATGTGACGGAATGCAAGGCTTATCCGTTTGTAATGTTGTCAAAGGTTATTCAAGATTTTTTTTTTTTTTTGAGAAAAGGTTATTCAAGAGTTAGTGTAAGTGTCACATGCCATAATTCTTATCCTTCAACACTTCAAAAATTGAGTATGAGTTTTCTCTAGCTAGGGGATAATGATGCAGAATGGGCAAATAAAATATTATTTTAGGAGTCAATTGTATTTTTTATTGGCCAATTAGAATTTATTTTAGGTTTTAGTAGTTAATTATGATATTAGTATTCTACCTGATTTACGAAAGCCAAGGGATTTTTGTAATTTTTGTTTCTAAGTCAATTAGAATTAGTGTTTGGTCCTAATAGTCTATATATGTGTACTATTGTACTCCTATGTAAACAAATTTATGATGAATACTATCTCTCTCGGTTTGGTGTCCATTCCAACTAACCTGTCAACTCCTAGCAACCCCCGGTGCCAACTTTAAATTGGTATCATCATAGACTATTATTATCCGGACCATCATTTTCTTGCATGTATAAAGCTTGATTTATGGTTTTCTTGTTGAGTGCTAATCATATATGATCATGGTAAGTTCGTGATTGGGTCCATTTTCAGCGGCTGGCTTGCTACCTTTGTCCTTACTTCATAATCTATGACCAAATGAAAGCAAGTGTAGGTCATATGGTCTTATGCTTTGACACAATGGCTCATGTTTGCTTCCTTCAAATCGCGAATAAGAGCCTCACAGGACTTTTGGACAAGATTTTTGAAGAACAGTAGTTCAGAAGACAATAGGAGGGAGAAAGGATCAAGAAAATGCATTACAGTTGGAAAGAGTACTTTAGCCTTCACACTTTTCCAAATGTGAGGTTGCTTTTTCAGTTTTTGTTCCTTACACTTGTGGCATTTGCTCCTCTAGAACTTGCAGATGCTATTGTTTGTTGTCAACTGTTCCCCTCAACCCCCCCCCACCCCCCTCTCTTCTATGCCGGGAAAAGTGTTTCTGTTTCAAAGGTTTGTGTTTTGTAATTGAATAAGTAATTTTTCCTGTTGTAGGGATATTATATCATGAATTAATGTAGTCGTTGAAAAAATATGGTCACTACCTTTTTAGATGGCTGCTACATACAGTGGATTTTGCTAGCATCAATATCATTGAAAAAATATGGTCACTACCTCTAACCTTTGGATCTCCTTTGGTTTACATAATAAAGTGAGTTAGATCTTGAGAACATGTTTTTCATGTCTTATATATAAGTAATTTTCTTTTGGGAGTTTGTTGATAAAGAAGGTGCTTTGTGGATTACCTGTCAAAAAAAAATTGGTGCTTTCAAGGACTTTCATGACAAATTATGATAGAGTACTACTAGAGGGTTCTTTACATAAATAGAATGATGGGATGATTTGTCACTTTGCTGGGGATTTTCCCTCATCTTATGGCAATTAAGTGATTAACATGCCTCATGTATGTTGAGAGTTTCATATAATGGGTAATGTCAACTAATTGTTGAAAAATGAAATAGGTTGCTGCATCCTAGGAAGCATGGGCTCAGCAAAATGGGCTGTGTGCCTGTGTCAGACATGTACATGCCACTGACACTGCCGCATGTGTCTGTTAAGTGTCCGGCAATATATATATATATATATATATATATATTGGGACATGGTCAATACATGGTAGAGACATGACCGGGCCAAAAAAGAAAAGAATATAACACAGATTTGCAAGATCCCCACCATCCCTTGAAGGTTAAAGAACATGAGATCTCTTCTTTTCTCACAGATCTTCATGATCGCCTTGCTTCCTCCCTCTCTCTCTCTCTCCCTTCACATCACATGCCTTGCGGCTTGCCAGCCTTAGATCATTGATTGGGTTGATGACTACCTATCAGTAATGCCATCACGCCTCTTTGGCGCTTAGCGCGATGGCAAGGTGACCCATTGGTTATAATATGATTCTCTCTCTCCCTCTATCTCCTGTACCCTTCGGCCTTCTCTCAAACACTCTTTCTTTTTTGTTTTTATTCTAGAAGCGAATTCTGTTTCTTTTTGTTTTATTCTGGAAGCAGAATTATTGAGACTCCTTTTGTTTTTATTTTAGAAGAAGAAACAATGTGGTGGCAGGGACTGAGTCATTTGTTTGTTTATTTTTCTTATTAATTGATATAAAATATACATATAAAGTTATTATGCTTATCATTCACTTGTAATTTTTTTTTTTTTATATAAATCTGTAATTGAATGATATGTAGGTAAAATGACTACTGAAAAATTGTCCCTTATTAGTAAATTGAATAATTTTGATTGTTATTTGTTTTAAATCTTAATTTGTACTTTAAACATCATTTTATGGGAATCATTGAATTTCTTTGCTGTCTATTACTGCTTTTAATTTAATTTTATATATGTTTTCAAATATTTTGATGGCTATTACCTATTTTTAAAACCTAACATAGACATAAATTTTGGCCAAAAATATATATAAAATAAATATCAATTAATTAATTGTCGAATCCCTGCCATATCGTGTCCTAATTTTTTAAGAAATGCTGGGTTGCCATGCCCCGTGTTGTGTCAGTGTCCATGCTTCCATAGCTCATCCTCCTTGTTTTGTTAAAGTTGAGATTCCCTCTGGATAGTTCAATTTATTGATGTGAATTTCTCTGACTGTGCAAGAATCATTATTCTTGACTCCACGGGAGATTCTTTGAGGTCAACATGGTTTTAGTGAGCCTCTTTCCAATGTAGTGGTGTTTTGCAATCATTACTTTAGTTCTGGGTAGAGGTTTGAGTTATGAAACATCATGCATGTTGCTTTTTCATTATAGACTTACAGAGGAAGTTGTATTTTTAGGGCAGTGGTCAAATAATTCAGAATTATTGATAGCATTTCGTTGGGTAGGTTTGAGAGGAATAAAGAATATGAGTGCATGTTTTAGTTTTGTCCTCTTTCTACATTTGCACAACCAAAGATAGGGAAACTCTAAATAGATGATCTCACATTGGAGGTATTTGGATGAAAACTAACAAATTGGATCAGTAGGATCATGTGCAGAGATTGACTCATTCTAGTTTCTCAAGCTCTGCTATATAGTTCCATGATTAGAATTCTTCTTTTCAATCAGCGGCTAAGGGTAACACGGACTATCTTGTTTATCAGTCTTTTTTTGCTTACTTCATGTTGATTTAGTGTAGATCATCGTATGATCTGGACATATAAATGCAGAAGATGCTTGGTGTGCAAATTTAGCAAAATAAGAAATTGTTTTTTTTTTTTATATTTGCCATTTTGCATTCCGTATAATTGGTTTTTTTTTTTTTTTTTGGGAGTTATGTTTTTAGGCTAGGTGAAGACTTAGAGGGGTGGATGTGCCACTTGTCCCAAAGGCCATTGGCTCTTGTTGTGGGGTTATTGCAACTATTTATAGTGTATTTATTTATCCACTCCTCAATGCCACCTTAAGGTAAATTTCATTCAAAGTTTGGTGATAACAATATATTGCGAGTGTTAAGGTTGAGGTCAGCTTGGAAGGAAAGCAATTGCATCCCTTAAGGCTTTGGCTGGATATTACAATTTTGTTGTCTCTTCTGGTTATTTCTGGCAGGCTAGAAATGATTTGTTTTGTAGTCATTCATGGCAATGATCCTATAACTTGTCATCAAGAGAGTTGTTTTATTTATCTTCCCTCCCATTTATATT
Organism: Castanopsis chinensis; assembly: GCA_032878915.1. Lineage (NCBI taxonomy): Eukaryota > Viridiplantae > Streptophyta > Magnoliopsida > Fagales > Fagaceae > Castanopsis > Castanopsis chinensis. The sequence continues at coordinate 14,769,546 of JAVQMG010000125.1, read as the reverse complement.
GATTTTCAAAGCTTCCTTGAAATTTTGAAGAAAAAAAGCATTAGTGCATCTGTTTTCTTGCTTGTTAGGGCTTTAGAAAGATTGCAGGGCATTTAGGCTTTACTAATAACACAGAAAGGGCTTTTTTAAGTTTCACTTTTCATTTGATGCCCAATTTTTTGTTGTTGAAAAACACTCTTATGACAGTGTGTTGCTGATATGGTGTAGTTGGCCCTACTTGCTTTAGGAGTTGATGACTGACATTGCTTAATTTATGGTTTCTTTGATACTACTTTATAGTTTTGTATGTCAATGTTGGATTGTTTGGTATGCTTTATTATTTTGGGACTCTTTTGGTTCTAAGAATCTTTTCCTGTGCTTACAGTTTACTCCAAAGAAAAGTGGGACACCAAGGAGGAATGAGGTAGTTTTTGTTTCACCTACAGGTGAAGAGATAAAGAGCAAAAGACAATTAGACCAGTATCTCAAATCTCACCCTGGAGGCGTTTCTAGTTCTGAGTTTGACTGGAGCACAGGTTCCTGTTTGTTGTGTGTGTGTGTGTGTGTGTGGCATACTTGCTTGCATGATGTGTGTTGTGGTGAACAAAAGCCTTAGACATAGTAAAAACCTGTGAGTTCTGTGCCGACAGGTGGAACTCCAAGGCGTTCTTCGAGAATAAGTCAGAAATCAAAAGCAACAGAATCGCCAGAAGCTGAACCTCCTAAGAAAAGGAGCGCTAAGAAGGGAGCAAAAGAGAAGGATGATAAGGATGAAGAAGGTGAGCCTGCTGAAGAGAAATTAGATGCTGCAGCTGGGGAAGCAAATGAGGAAGTGGAGCTGAAAGGTAAAGAGGATGTGAGGGAAAAGGACACTGAACGTAAAACTGAGGAAAAAGTTGATGAAATGGATATTGATAAAGTAGAGAACAAGACAGCTGCTGAGAAGACTTCTGATGCAAAGGAAGAAGAGGTTGTGATTAACTCACTGCCAACTCCAGGATCAGAGGAAGCTGAGAAAAAACTGACAAAGCCTGAAGCTTCTGCTAAATTGGAAAAGGAAGCTGAAAAGAAGACAACTTCTGATGCAAAGGAAGAAGAGATCAAGTTTGACTCGCAGCTGGCACCAGCAACTGAGGAAAATAAAGAGGAGGCTAATAAGCTGCCATCAGAGCCTGAAGCACCACCCTCACAAGTTTCTGCAGCAGATGGGAAGGTTGAAAAGGAGTGTGAGATGGACAAAGAAGGAAAAGAGGACTCTCTTGCTGAGAATCTGGTCGGTGTGGCAGAAACCAAAGCTAACAACAGTAGCATTCAGGAGAGCGTAGATGGGTCAAATCCCATAAAAAACCATCCGGTGAGTTGCGAGGAGACATCCCGTGAGCCCAAGGCATCTCAAGTTAACTGTTGAAAAGTCTGATTGTAGGCTTAAATTCTCAAATTATAGATTCTCTTCCTATTTTTCTTGTTTCATTTAGGTTATTTTACTGATAATGGTATGTTGTATTGCAATTAAAATTAGGATCTCATACAGCAATTAGGTGGTGTTGATATGCTGTGGGGTGTATCTACAGCGTCATTGCCATCAATTGCATTAGGTCTCTTCTAATACTTATTTTTTCCAATTCATGGCACCTAACTCTGACATTTGGTACTCAGATCAGTACTAGTTTTTATCTCAGCTTATTGACTGATAAACGTGATCATGTTAAATGAAAGATAAGTACTATTCCATTTGTGAGCATAAATTTGAAATTGCATTGTGCGAGAATGCGAATTACCTGAGCTAAATCGTAATTGAGCGCAGGTTGCTGTTCTGCAATGTACCTGAGCTGAATGCCGAGTCTTGACTGGGGGTCAATTTAGAGCATAGCAACGCAGGCTTAAGCAGTATGTTGGAATTTTGATGCAGTTGAGAGCAAGGAAATGGGACACAGTAACATGTTTAACTTAGGCTTTTGTACGAATGAAGTTTGATAATTTTAGGTCTGTACGGATGATCGATTGGATAATTATCAAAAATGAAAGTGATATGTTGTGTATTTGGACTTTCAGTCATATGAAGTTTTTGAATAAGTTAGAGGTATGCCTAGGACGTTTATAAGAGGTTCCTTACTCCAATATACAAGCATCCTAGGGCAAAGGATCGAGAGTCAAAAAGTGAGGTTATTGATTAATAGACAAATTGGGTCTTGAACAATCTTTATTTTTTCCCTCATCTCAAGGTGTAACCACCAAAGGGGAAATCTTTAGATACTTTTGTCTTTAATTTGTATTTTTGAGAAAATCAATTTGAACTAAACAATAGACAGAATTTTGGAAATAGTGAAAAGTGATCACCAAAATTTTTATTCCAATTATGCATTATTTAGATATGTCTCTCTAAATTCCTGTAAAAAAATTCAAATGACTGCTTGGAATTAATCTTTTGCAAACGAAATTCTTTCAATTTGTTAAATTGTCCAGGGAAGGAGGAAATATCATTTCACCTTTACATCTCAAGCATTTTTCCTTGCATTGTCTTCATTTATGCCAATTCCGATTCCTTTCTTCTCGTTTATCTCAAATTTCGGTAGTTACTTTGAAAAGGGCACAAATATTATGGAGAGCTGGCACGCGGTGCTCATTTCCTAACATCTTAATAATCATGGGCCACAACATCGGGAAGTTCCATCCATCTCGGGATTTATTTTTTCAGAAACTTCAACTCAGATCCAATTCTAATCTGGATGAAAATTGATGGTACTAATCTTGCAAAGCAAGAGTCCCCTTACCGATTGCTAGAATATCTTATTTTGACACCTTGGTTTTCTAGACCAAATGCGGAAAGGATTTAATTAAGCTGAGTATAGATTCAACTTTCCTAGATAACAAAATTTGATACTTGCCAGTAGAATTTGGTTATTTTCCCTGCAATCTTATACAGGTTAAAGCCTGAGGCATCAAGATGATCTAGGTTCATACATAGTACTAGTTCAGATGTAGTTAAGAGGTACAAAAGGAGAGGCCAAGCTCACCACCATCTTCAATATTCAGTTCCATTATCAAATTATTAAAAAGTCAAGCTTCTGATGAGGATGTACTATGATCTGCATGTGGTGAAAAAGATGGAAAGCATGGTTAAGCTAACACAGACAACATTAACATATCCACACCTCACACAAAGTAATTACATTTTTAGTTCTCAGATGTCTTTCTTTAGTCTGAGAATAGCACATACAATACTCACAAACTCAAACACCACTTTTATTTACGGTTTTGTGCTGAGACTGGTAAAACCAACAAATAGGTGGTTTTTCCACACATGTTCAAAGTTTTGGATACCTTATAGCTTCATGGCCACAAGTCATTTTCTAATCAACGCCATGATGCTACACCGCAAACATGAGCAAGGTATTCAACTATCAGACACTGAAGATCCAAAGCTGATACTGAATTTGAAGCTAATGCAGGTCAACAGTTGATTGTTACCATCCTCCAGTGTCATCTTGAGAGTGTAAGAGCCCTGTGAATACCACAAACCATCAGCTGGTTGATGCGAAACACTTGAGTAAAAAAAAATAAAAATAAATGATAGATTAAACTGTTATATTGGACTGACAATGAAAGAAGGAATGGAAATTACTGATTTGCAAGTTTGCCTTCTCTTAGCCATGCATATGAATCCACATGAAAGAGGATACTTACATAATTACATCCATATAGAAATATGTAAAAGACCAATATTTTTTTCCCCTTTCCCTTGGGTTATCTCTCAACAGCCAACACCACACTGGGGAGGAGGGGATTTTAAAGCGTGAAAATCTCACTAATCATTATGTAGCAATAGCAGTGTTAACAATTGAAGCTGATTTAGCAAGTTTTTACTCCTGGTTCAAAGTCGATTGCTAATAAAATAATAAAATTTAAAGCTCAAAGTAGGATACAAACTATTCAAAAAAAAGATATGGAACTTCCCAAAAGACCTATAGTCAGGTAAGTGAAGGTGAAAGTGGAATACAGACATATACAACAGATTAAAAAACTAGATAAGAAAGAGTTATAGACCTAGGAAAATGCTGCTCCCCACAAAATCTATTTGCTTCATGATAAGACTGCTGATTTTTCATGTAGGATACAAACTATGCAAAAAAGATTAATGGAACTTCCCAAAAGACCTATAGTCAGATAAGTGAAGGTGGACTGCAAATATATACAACAGACTAAAAAATCTAGATTAGAAAAAGTTATAGACCTAGGAAAATGCTGCTTCCCACAAAGTTTATTTGGTTCAGGTCATGATTGTTGATTTTTCACGTACATGTGGATTCACCATAAAAGAAGAAAGAAAAGGCAATACATGAAGTGAAAAATACCACTGAAGGTCTTTATTTCTATAATCCTGTGACAGGAGAAGGAAAGTGAAACACTTCAATACATTAATCTGTTTGGTTTAAGCGATTTTAGGGAGGATGTAAAATGGGGAGTGTGGCGATGTTCTTTCTCTGGGCCCACATTCCCTTATCCAGCCCAAATGGAGAGAAAAAATGATAGGAAAATGAACAAGGGCAAGTTAATAATTTACCATTATTTTACAGGACCATCAAACACTGTCAAACTAGGAGATCATAAGTATTTTGTATTTTCTTTTTCTTTTTTTATCATTTTTTAAATTAAAAAAAAAAAGTATTTTAGTATTTTCTTTGAGTCCATGTCAGTCTTTTATTAAATTTTTAATTTAATAATCAAACAAAGAGCCATAATGCCACTAGAACAAGAAAGAGTCATTGTATGTATTTGTTCTCAATGTACTCAAAGAATAGATGAAATTGATCTATAAAATATTGAATGTTTAAGTAATGAGGCATGTTGACCTTATTGTTCTTTTCTCCCTTTCTCTTCTTTTTCTCATCTTCTTTCTTGAGGCACTGTTCAGATTTCTTTTACCTATCAAAACCTAAAACCCCACGCACTTTTTTTTTACCAAATAAGCATCAAATAATTCATCAAACCACCTTTTAATTCCTAACACAACCCCATAAAGGTTTCTTCTAAACCCCATATCCACAAATTGTCCCAACACCAAACCCACCGCAAGCACATGTAGGACAAATTCCAATTTGTCCCACGTCAATTTGGTATCAAAGCTAAAATCCCAATACAAGTATACACCTACAACTCTCTCTTCTACAATTCTAAACCCTAAAACCACAAATTCTCCTAACCTTAAACCCACCACAAGCACACATCAGTAAATTTTCCATTTTATTTTTGACAAGTAATAAGAATTTTATTGAAAAAATACTACTTCATGCAAAAGCGCACAACATAGCCAAAAGAATTACAAAAAAAAAATTACAAGAAGATATAGTCTCAATAAACATTGGAATGGAATTTTTCATTAAAGTTTGGCCACAGAGAGATTCTCTTTGGAGGAAAGTAGTGAACAAAGATATGGTAATGAATGGGGTGACTGGTCTTTCAGGGTGGGTCAGGGTCCTTGTGGTGTATGTCTTTGGAAGCATTTTAGAAAGGGCTGTAGATATTTTTTCAGATTCATCAATTTTGAGTTTGGTAGCAGTATCAATGTTTGTTTTTGGCATGACTGGTGGTGTGGGGATGGGGTTCTTAAGGATGCATTTCTAGATTTTACAAACTCACTCAAAGTAAGGAAGCTTCTGTGGTGGATTACATGAGCTGGAATGCAGGCAACTGTCATTGGGATATCACTTGTATTAGAGCTATTCAAGATTGGGAGAAGGATATTCTTTCTTCAACTTCAACTATTCCAAGTTTCCAACAGAGATTAGAAGGGATTCTGAATACCATATCTGCTGGGTAGCAACATAAAGCAGATTATTAGAGGTAAAATCCCTCTATAAAGTGCAAATGCTGGAGGTGTGCATTCTTTTCCTTGGAAATGCATTTGGAAGGTTAAAATCCCTGATAAGTGGCTTCTTTACATGGACAACTGCTTTAGGGAAAATTTTTGTGTTAGATAACTCATGAAGAAGAAACATAATTGTTGTAGAATGGTATTGTATGAGTAAGAAGGATGGAGAAAAAGTTGATCATTTACTTCTATATTGTGAAATTGCTAGAGAATTATCTCTAGTGTGATATTTATTTAGGGTGCAGTGGGTTATGCCTAATAGGGTAGTTGATTTGTTGGCCTGTTAAGGAGCACTTTTCTAGGCACCACAGCAGTATTATTTGGAATGAGATCCCTCTGCATAAGATGGACTGTTTGGAAAGAACAAAATACCTGAATGTTTGAAGGAATTGAACAAGCCAGAAGATCTTTTTATGTTCCTCCTATTGTTGATTGCCCACTATAAATGGTTATTCATTCTCTAATAAGCTTTAGTTTCTTGATTGTTGTAAATTTTGTTTCTTTTGGTGCCCCTTACACAGCCCGGTGCTCCTTCTAAATTTTTTAATATTACTTTTGACTTATCAAAAGAGAATAAGGGGTTGCACAATTTTTATGCACAATAAACTCCGTGCAAAATATACTAAGTTGAAGCAAATAAACATATAATAAACAATCCATGATAACTTTTGCACAATCCTTATTGTGATACAGTGCCTCAGAAATTTTTGTATCCCACGCAGTGTTAGAACAGATTTTTATAATTACAAAAAAAAAGGAAGTTTACATAGTGAAACCCCTAGTCCAAGGAAAAACTCAAGACTTAATAACAAAAGAAACAAAACTTTCAAAGCATTGGTAAAGGTTGAGGACTGAGAAGCACAGTCCAGATTCCCCTTTTAAAATGAGAAATTGAGCTACAGGTCAAAATTGAAGATAAGACAACCAAAACACGAAGGTAAAATACTCATGATCAAGAAACTGAAAATTTTTCCTTCAGAAGAGAGTGGTATTTTTTTTTGGGGGGGCAAGAGAGGTTGATCTCAGGCTCACACCAAAAAAAAAAAGGAAGGGAATTCATATGTTTAAACGCAAATTTCAAATTCCAGGCATGGGCAAGGTGAAGGATGTGCATCTCATCTTTGCAGATGAAATTTTGGTTGCAGATTAACTTAACGTCCAGACGAATTGAATCACAACAGACATAAAGGTCTTTAGCAGTGAAAAGATGTGGGGTGAGTACAGCTCAACAATGTATGATGATTTATACTGAAAATGGAAATAACTATAATACTAATGGTATTGTAGCCCCAAGAATCTTTAAACTAATCAATACGGCTATAAAATAGAAGGTACATCTCCAACACCATCTGGTTACAGAAAGATCTGCAAAGGAACTTTGACCAAGACAGTTAACAAATTAAAGATCTGCAAAGTTAGAGAAAGACAAGCCTGTTCACCATCATCTGAAACAGGCAAGAAGTTGACTCTTTCTGAATAATGCATAATTCAGTTTCAATAAATGGAAATAATTAAGAGTGACAGCAACATTATGCATGAGGGCAGCAGAAAATGCATGGATTCTGTCATCTGTTGATGCATGACATAAGAAGAAATAACAACTACTTCACAGAATAAGGGATAAGGAAATATAATTTATCCAAACTAGGTTAATGTAAATTCTTTAGCTATGTCAAAAATGGCATCTCCTCCCCCATAAGAAGGGGTAGAGGGTGAAGACATGGGTTCAAGCATGTAAATTCTCTAACTATGTTTGCCAATAAGCTCTAACTCAAACAGCACCTCCTTCCCATTGGAAAGGATAGAGAGTATAGCTATAAGCCAACAGGGGGCAAGATTGTATATCTACATACGCAAATCAATTTTCCTACAATAATTGGCAATTGATTAAAGCTTTGTTCGAGTTAATGTATAGTTCAGCATACACACAGTGGGAATATTTGAAGGGTTCACCTCAAACGTCAATACATAGAGCAAGATTTTAAATCTTTCTTCTTCTTCTTTTTGTTGATAAGTAGAGCAAGAGTTTAAATCTAGTAAAATGAGACTTACAGGTGGTGTAAATCCAGGTAAAGTTTGGCTGTGAGAGAGCACAAACTTTCCTGCTGCAATGGGACAGCTTATCTCCTCAGCAAGATCATGATTTTCTGTATGGACGTGCACCCCAAAGTAAGAAACGTCAATGACAACTTTCCCACTGGAGATGGGTTTACCTGCATGAAAGATAAAGGGTAGTAAGCTCACCTCACAAAAAAAAATGGCAAAATATATGTCCAATGGCTCATAAATTAACTTATACACATGCAGTAGACAAAAAGGGACAAAGGAACTCCCTGGATTTGATCAAATTCATAGTATTTGGAAAATCAAAACATGACACAAGTTATATGATCCAAGCTTACTTATATCAAAGCCACATAAATCAATACTTTCCTAAACAAAGAAAACATATAAATACAATTTTAAGAAATTACCAGTTGTGGCTGAGATGTTAAAGGTGGCTGGCTTGCCTGACACCACTGGGTTGGGTGATACCACAACACCAGAGACCTTCACAGGGTAATCAGCTTTCTTATCTGCACAATTCCACAAAATCCCATTAATTTAAAAGAAACATAAATAAAAATTTCTGGGAAAAATTAATCATTTACAAACTTATGCCTAATACCCAATTAAAATCAAAGATCTGAAAACCCTTTAAGATATAAGAATTAAATATTCCAATAGCCCAAGTGATCGATAAGATGGTACCCAATAACAGTGAAAGAAAAAAAAAATATATGGAACTGACCGCAGTATTTGACATCTGTGGTGGTGGCTTGAGCGGAAGGAACAAGAACCAAAGATAAAATAGCAGCAAATAAAAGCACAAGGGTGAGCTTCAAATCAGCCAGTGCTTCCATGGATATGGATTGCTTGATTGATTGCTTGGTGGGATTTTTGTTTATCTTTTTGGGGAGAAGAAGAAGACGTGAAAGTGAAAGTTGGACTCTCTACAGTCTCTACAAGATATGTATAGTGAAATAAAATACGAGATCTCAATGAGAGGAAATGAGGAATTATTATGCGATGTCGTCTTTATGAATATAAGTCCAATAATATTGAGACGAAACCAGACAACGTAGCTCACTTAAAATAATAGAAAAGAAACATCACAGAAATGACTTCTTGTTAATAATAAATTTCATTTTGATTTGTTTAATTTAATATTATTTGGTTTTTTTTAATGAATTAATGTTCCATGCAAGGCTTTTTGGTAGAGTCCGAGAGAAGAGGTGGTATAAAATATTTTGAATGCATGCATTTTTACATTTACATTAGGGTAGGTTTCACACTTTGTATTTTCTCTCAAAACAAGAGATGTGAGCATGGAAGCCAGGATGCTCTCAATAGAGTCATTTTTTTAGGCATCCAAAGTTCCTATATATCATATGATTATGTCATCTTTTTTTATATGGGTTCATATGTCATTATTGGAAATTTTTATTTCATACAATTTATGTTACATTTCACAATTCACACTATCACCATTATTATTGTCATCATTCTTGTTACTATGTTACTTTTCATAGTATATTAGCAATATATATATATAATACTTTTCCGGGTGTCATTAGTATCATTATTGTCATCCTTATTACTGTTTGTGTTACTTTTCACACTATTGCTAGTATTATTGTTGAATGTTCTCATGTGTAAGTAGATGTTATAACCTAGTTCTCATAAAATTAGATGCCAATGACTTATTAAATTTCCTAAATCAAATGCCACCATTAAAGATTATAAAATTTATTAATCCATACTAACATTTTCACAAGCTTGTAGAGCTTTTGATTAAAACAAAAAAGCATAATAAGCAGTTATAGGCTTATAGCACTTATTCACAATATCCTTTTAATGAATCATTGATGTATTTTCATTTTACGTTTTAATGTAGTAGTAGTAGTTAATCTAAATATTTTCAATCGAAACTATCCACTCCTCCACAAAATTATCAGTGAGCACTGACCACTATCAAAAACACTTCCCAAAATCTTCTGAAATAATGCACATTTCTTCCATGTCCAGGTTTGAATATAAAATACGTATTCTCTCATCTCACATAAATGGTGAGTTTCATCATAAATTTAATTAGTAAGATCACATTTTATATAAAGGAAAAAAATACGCATTTATGATATATTGAGAGTACATAACAATTTCCCTAAAATAAGTTGCAGTCTGCTTATTAAAATGCAAAGCAATCATTTGATTTAGCCTTGCCCTCCTATGCCAATGGTCAAAGAGAGCTGCGAAAGTGTGAAGTGCTGGCCCAATACTATACAAATACAAAAACATCCGACACATCCTCCAACTCACTCACAGTACTTACTGCACCATTAACAAACACTGGATGACCATTTTACCCACTCCTGCTTTTCTCTCTCTGTACCTGAGAAAAGTAAAAACCAAAAGAATCTATGATCCGTTATAAAAGGAAAGAAAGGCAATGGGAATTTATAGTCTCTAAATGTTGACTCTGGTCTACTTGGATCACCAAAACCCACTAACAAAAAAAGCAAATTTTGTAGATGGGCATGGACCGTTTGATCCGCAGAGTCCTTGCATTGCTTCACAGATCTAGCCATGGTACCTCTATTTCACCTCACTGTTCTGCATTTTTCACTGTACACATTCTCTGGTTCTTGCTATATATACTTATTCAGATCATGTTTTGCGATTCTTTGCTTTCAGTTACTGGATTTGGACTTGAATTGACTGAATTCTACATGGGTTTTGCATAAATATTCATGATTTAGTTCAATTGTCTAGAAAATACCCTGTTGTGACTTTCATGGGGGAGTTCTATGCTATCAAGTTTCAAGGTCATTCATTGACTATGATATGTTTACGTCGTTGTTTTAGTGAATTCCAGCTTGGATTGACTGAATTGTACATGGGTATTTTGCGTAACCATTCATTATGTTAGTTGAATTGTCTAGAAGATACCCTGTTGTGATTTTCATGATAGAATTCTATGCTTTCAAGCTCACTCTTCGACTATGAGACATCGTTGTTGTTTCAGTGAATTTAAGCTTTTGTGGGGTTTGTTGTAATTGTTGATGATGTAAATTGAATGATCTTGAAAATTTTCTGTTGTTGGATCTTAATTTATGAGTATATTAAAATGAAAAGTGTAACAAATAACAATTATGATTTAATTTTCACTTTCTGTTTGATCAGTGGATGTCTATACTATAAAGGGAAATTGCTTGTGTATAACTTCCTTTACTTCTCATTCCAGGCCCAATATCATTTGTGAGGCAAATTTCATACAAGGATATAAAGAAGGGGACAGATGGTTTTCAGAGGATCATGTATAGCAATTCTCATGGAACTGCTTATAAGGCCAAACTCCAAGATGGTGGTGTTGCTTTGGTAAAAGAAGTAGGAGCTTTTGATCAAGAAAAAAATGTCTTCTACAGAGAAGTGCAACTCCTGAGCCGCTTGCATCACCGTCACCTTCTTCCACTCAGAGGGTTTTGCACAGGACATAAGACTAAGAGGTTTGATGCCTAGCTTTTCTTTTAAAATTTATATGGATTGAACAAGATGTCTCACTTATTAAAAGGGGTAGGTAGGCTACAAAGGCTGTTGGCAACTTTAGGGCATAGGTAGGTTATTCAACTAGTCTCTGATATATCCCTCTCCATCTCATAAGCTATAGAGTCCTTTCGTGGGCCTAAGAAAAGAAAAAAGATGTATACTCTCTCCAACAACAAAATGAAGACAAGTAAAAATACATTTTTGGCAACCCTAATGATATACCCACCCTGGATACCTAATCCTCAGCTAAGTAGTACCTAATTTTCTCTTGAACTACATTTGGAGAGATTATGTTTTTCATTATAAATGAGGTTTTGTATATAAGGAATTATATCACAGACTATAAATGTGGTTGTGTATATAAGATATTATATCACAGATACAGACAAGCTAGTGCATCACATATGTTTCTCTAATGTGAGTGAGCACGTGCGCACACACACATATATAGGGTTTTTTTTTTTGTTAATTTAATCTATGATAAAAGTTGTAACTGTTCCAAGGAATGATATGAATCATATGATATAACCAAACATAGGAATGTCACATTCCCAAAAATTTAACTAAGAAACCAAACGTGGGAGTGCTATATGTATCAAGGAATATGGTTGCAAAAATCCAAGATCCTGGGAATGCAACACTTATGACACAGACATGCACACACAGCCACCCATTATGAGCACAAGCAAATTATGATTGTAGCATTTGAAATGTTCTGTTTACTTATGTATCTCCTAGAATATGCATTATTTTACTTTCTTTTTTCACTTTGAAGGTCTAATTATTAACTTCTACATGTTCCTATTACTCTTTTTAGGCTGCTAGTTTTCGACAACATAGAAAATGGAAGCTTGAAGGAGCATCTTAGTGGTAATTTTTGGAGCAAAACTTGTCTGTTTTTGCAAAATCTAATTTTATTCTAATGATTTGCCCCTGGCAGATCCTCTTAAGACTCCCTTGAATTGGAGGACAAGACTACAAATAGCCATTGGTGTTGCCTCTGCACTGGTAAGTTTGTATGTTTATTTTATCTTGTTGGATGGCAAATACAGAAAGCAAAGATGCCAGAAATTTAATCTAGAAGCAAAGAACATGAGAAGGAATATTATCATTATATACGATAGAGCATTCTGAAAATAAATTCTGAAGGAAGTTAAAGTGTATGTGTGTGTGCTTAGTACAGAACATACTTGTCAACTCAACCTCATAAGCTAATAAAGACTTTAAGTTGAAATTATCCATTTTTAGCTTTCCATAGAAGGCAATTCAAAATCACAAGGCACTAATAAAATTGAGATAGGACTTTAAGGATTTTCTAAACCTTTTTCTGTGCTCTTCCTATGGGGTTTAGGATTTTGAGTGAGATAGACACAGGTATCAAGGCAGTTTATTTTTCATTAATTTGGTAACGTTGTTCTGCTTGTATTTTTTGGAAATACATGTAAGAAAAAAAGTGTGTAAAAATATATGTAATATTCAATAACTGAAAATTGTTGCTTAAAGTGCCATACCAAACGGCCCCTAAGTATCTGAAACTTCGATGACAAGCATTTGATATTATTTCTACGTAACAAGTCAATCATTGAACCTGACAATGGCCACTTGTTAAAATTGGTGAAATATAAAAATTGTGCCAACTGTTGATTCTTTACCTGCCAATAAATTAGTATAACAACTGAATCCTACTCTGCATCTGCCATTGGTTAATCCTTTGAAATATATGGTATCTTATGGTTAGCATGTGACTCTGATTTCTTTCGTCTCAATCAATCCAAGTGGCAACTTAGGATTGGAATTTCCATATTATTTAGTCTCTTTAGTGAGGCAACCAGCATGGTATGTGAGTTATCTCAAGTATAGAAATTATGCATAGCGTACAAGTTTTGCTCAGTGATTAAGTTATGCTGATTTTCTTATGCAGGAATATTTGCTTCTGTTCACTGACCCCCCGATGTATCATGTCTCCATCAGCTCAAGTAATATCATGTTAGATGATCAATTTACAGCAAAAGTAAGGATATATATAATACATATTCATTTATTTATTTTCAAGAAACTTTAAACATTCGGTGCTCATAAATGATTCAAATTTTGAAGATTCGAGTCAAGTAGATGTGATAATTCACCGTGCTTAAACTTGTGCATACATTATTAGAAGATAATATTTCCTTTGCTTGCTACAGGTAGCTGATGTTGGCCTTTTTACTTCTGTTGGAAATCACATTACAGTTCCTCATGCCTCATGTTCAGAAGGTCATATCTTTTACTAGCACCCTTGCAACTAAATGGTAAATACCACACCTGTTTTCAGCAATTGTAAATTGTGATCTTCAGTATATTTTTGTCCTTTATTGCAGAATGTATGGTTCAGGAACACGGTAACATTATACTCCAGCTAGGGGTGCTGATTCTGGAGCTTATTACTGGTCAGTGTTCAGAGAAGGGAGGTGCTGATCTAATCCAATGGATCCAAGAATCTCGCTTTGCTAGTTCCATGCATAAGATGATAGACCCTGATCTCGGAAATAATTATGATTCTAGGGAGCTCAAAAATCTTCTATCTGTAGCAAAATTATGTATTAAATCTGGGGATAAGCCAAAATTTTCTATTCCACAGATAATTCATTATCTCCAGAAAAAGGTAGATATTCCATGTGACTAGTACATTTACTCTCCAGTATAACTTCATAGGAAATTTTCATATATATTAAATTAATTGATTCATGAAGGTTTCTGGTATAAGACAGCAAGGTTCAATCTATACTGAAAGCCCATCTAGGATGTTTCTTTCTTTGCAATACGAACAGAAAATATTCTTAGATAAGCATATGGCGATTAATGTGGCAGTATTCTTTTTTTCTTTTCTTTTTTTTGTTAAGTCAATGTGGCAGTATTCAGTTCTTAACCCATGTAAATAACGTGGCTTAGGAGTTGACATAACGAATTGGCTAAGACACTAATTATGCCCTGATTCAATCAGAATGTCTCATTCATTAGATGGTTGTTAGTAGACACGTTACATCATATTACTATATATAAGACCAGATATTAGTAAACGAATCCTATCTGCCATATCAACGTTACTAGCATTAAAGCTCGTTAATTATCCCAAAAAAAAAGAAAAGGCATTAAAGCTCGTTCAAGATTTCAAAGGGTTGGTTAAATGTCATATGGTTGTTCAAATCAATCATTATTCAGAACATTATCAAGGGGCATATCCACACAAAGAAAAGAACATGGATTATAAAATGACAGTCATATTATTGAAAAGTTTGAGATTTCAAGGTTTAGATATTAATGAAACTGCTTCAAAAGTGGTCTAAATCTCCAGAACATCGGAAAAACTAGCAAAGACCACATACTAATTAATAATCACCCAATGTCCCACAACCAAGAATCCCTTCCCAATCTCCACCTCCAATACACTTCCCAGTTCTAGGTGTGCACCTATATTTCTAGCTGCCCCAACCAAATGAAGGATCATCACTGCTGCGCACATTGCACCCTCTGCGCGCCACCATGCATATCTTCATCTTCGTCGTATGCCTCAGCCGAGGCATGCTGCTTCCTCCTCATCTCCTCTTCAATGTTGACATCATGTAGTGTGGTCTCCTCACACTCATCCAACTCCATGTCTGTCAGCTGGGTCGACAATTTTGGTGGCAAAACAGCTTCCAGCGCAGCAACCTGCTCAGGGCTCAGAGAATCAGGGAATTCCACAGTAAAATGAATGTACAGCTTCCCTTTCATGAATGGTCTCTGGTACATTGGCATCCCTTCATCATTTATTGCCTTGAATGAGTCTGCATGTTTTGAAGCACCAGAGAATTGACACCGTCAGTGGTCAAAACAATAATCATCCCAAAATCACAAATTCTAAAAGTTCATGCATTGTCTTTTTACTTACCAGGCTTGACAACTTCCCCAGGGTTTGTTTTAATAAGAAGCTGTCTGCTATCCAAGTGGGTCAATACAAACTGGAAGCCGCAAAGAGCTTCAGTCAGGGATAAGGTGTGCTCCACAAAAAGGTCATCACCCTTTCTCTTGAACTTTGGATGTTCCTTTTGTTGAAGGACAAAGACTATATCCCCAGTGACAGTGTCAGGCTACAAAACACAACCATCAAACAATTAATACCATACCCAAAGCAAAGTCAAATTAATCAATGACTATATGCTAACTATGATAGCATACCGCTTCATCTGCTTCACCAGGGAATGTAATCTTCTGCCCATTCTGCATGCCCTTCTCCACAATGACTTCCAACACCTTTTTTTCCTGTACAACCTTCTCCCCTTTGCATTGTGGGCAGCGGTCTTTATCACTGATAGTCTCTCCAGTACCCTTGCACTCATTGCAAGCATGCTGCATTTGCTGAATCATAGAGGGGCCAAGGTGCCTAATTGAGACCTTCATACCAGTTCCTTGACAGCCAGCACACTTCATTGAAGCTCCTGACTTTGACCCTTTGCTGTAATCAAACAAAAACATTAACCATCCACATTTGCATCGACCATTACACTACACTAAACACATAAAATTATGTGAAGACTAATAAAATAAAGTACCAAAACACTCACCCATTGCACTTTGAACAGATCACATTTCGAGAAAGTGACAGCTTCTTAGCTGTTCCAAGGTAAAGGTCTTCCAAAGTAACCTTCAATGGGTGGACCACATCTTCTCCACGTCGCTGCCTTCGTCCTCTGCTGCTACCACCACCTGTTCATGTCATCCACGAGACATTATAATCACCACATGACTCTTCACATGAATCAAACCAACTGTTGTGTCATATCAATCTCAAGAGCCTTCCATAATATACAAGTCAAATAGTTGATTCATAATTCTCACCTCCAAATGGACTCCCACCAAAGAAAGACGAGAAGATATCAAATGGGTCATGGCCACCGCCACCACCGCCCATTCCCTCCTTAAGGGCATCTTCACCATATTGGTCATAGATCTCACGTTTCTCAGGGTCACTCAGTACCTCATAAGCCTGGGCAAGCTCTTTGAACTGCAGCAAACTCATATGGATCAGAATTCTATTTTGATCCAAGCTAAAATCAACATAAACTTGAAACAAACAGCGAGTTTTTTATTATTATTTTCTATTGGTAAGTAAGTTCTACACGCACTCCATTCTTTGTGGACCCACCACCATACCCCTCCTCCACAGTATTCTTAAGATAGAGGAGACAAAAGAGGTACCTATTTAACACTCCAAAAGCAATGCTCCCTCATAATTTTTCAGACAAATACCGGGATTTATATGACAAAGTCAAATGAATTCAGTTACAACGTTACATAAAACACACACATACACCTTTGTGTTGCCACCAAAGACAAATCAACAGCATAATCAGTTGAAAACGCCACACAAGTCACAAACAAACACCAAAGCCTTCACTTTTTTCTAATAATTCGATAGATGGGTTGAGCTACAAAGCTATTAGCAAGCTCTTGACTTGACTTGACTTGACTTGAGCAAACGAATTAGGTAAACATAAAATAGCCGAGAAACTCAGCGACAACAATTTCAACATTCAAAAAAACACACCTAAAAATCCAACAAAAACCGCGATTCCTAACAATCCCACGCATAAATAAATAAATAAACATATAAATTAGGGGAAAAAAGAAAGCAACTCTTACAATGAAAAGAGAAAAACTAGGGTTACCTTCTCAGGATCGCCACCCTTGTCAGGATGGTTCTTGATGGCGGCTTTCTTGTAAGCCTTTTTGAGATCGTCTTGGGAAGCGTTCTTCGACACTCCCAATATCTCGTAGTACCGAGTGTTATCACTCTTCTTCGGTGCTCTCCCAAACATCTTTGCTAAATTTTTTTCCGATCAACCAAACACAATCTAAGCTAGAGAATTCGATTCCAAACCTTTGTGAAAAAGGGAATAGTCAGGAGACTCCGAAAATAGAAGAACCAAGCTATGGGTCAAGAAGGGTTCTCCGTATATATATATATAGAGAGAGAGAGAGAGAGAGAGAGGTAAACAAATTTTGATTTTGATTTTGATTTTCAATTTTGGGGTCGGTAATTAAAGAATGGATGGTTGAGATTGGTTTGGGGGTATAACTGGAATGGTCAGGAAGGGTCTAGAATTTGTGGACTGTTGCAACGTGGACCGTTGGATACCTTGCTTTGATGATGGTTCCACGATTTTGTTCTCGATCCTTCTACGAAACTCCACTCCCCCAGCCCCTCGCTTTCCCGCTTTTTTCCGACTCCAACTAGGACTTGTGCAACTTCCTCCTTAAGGTTTTTATTTTATTATTTTTTTAAATTTCCTTTCTATTATTGGATTGACCTATTGTTGACTTGTGAATTTGTTTGAAACTTTTGAATTTGTACATAAATAAAAATGGAAACTAAAAAAGATAATTTGGCTTGGCTAAATAAGTCTAAAAGTACATTTTAGATGTTTCGTGACACTTCTTCTATCTAGAGTAATAACTTAATTTGCAAATAAGTTCATAAGATATACTTGTATAAATTTAAGATTATATTGTATAAGTCTTTTTTTTTAGATAAAAGATAGAAATATTGTATATGTGAGGGCTCGGGGACCGAGAAATGATACAATGTGCTGTAGTTGGCACTATTAGGGCTTCATACGCCCGAAGAGGGGATCTACCCGAGGATAGGAGGAGAAGAGGCAAAAGACTTCTAGGAAGTCCTGATGCGGAGAATGAGGTGTAAAGAGATAATCGTGGAAGGTAAAGGAAGTTTCCAATGAGAGTTACTGCCTCCGCATTAAATGACTGACAACAATTTTATCAGCTGCATTGATAAGAAAGTGACCTGAATAGTGGAATTCACAACTAAGTAGCTCCTTCTACCACCTTCAACAGAAGTTTTAGGGGACAAGTGAAGATGGAGGGATGTGATGGTCTGAGAAGTATATAAGAGAATGGAACTTCTAGATGAAGGGGATCCAAAAAAAAAATAAGGAAGAAAGATCATAACTAGAACAGTAACTAAGAGAAAGAGAGTGAATAGTACATGTAACAATCCAAGAATATTGTCCTCGGGCAAGCTTGTAAAAATCTACCTATACATTTTAATCTAAGATTTTTGCATCCTCTTTCTCTATCTTTGTCCTTGGGCGAAGCCCAACTTGTTCGTCCCACTTTCTTTACAAATATTTATTGACTTGGGCCAAATTTGGGAACATCAATCTCACTATTCTAAGTAGGCTTGGCCTACTCAGACTTCGTGTCCTTACAGTCCTTGCAATATTACTTGGAAGATTTGGACGAGAATGTGGTTCCACATCCTTGAAATGTAAATAATTTACTTTGTTTTTACTATTAATAATATGATGTTCTTTTCGTTCGTTACTAGTTTATTTCTGTATTATTGTAGCTATGGCTCAACTCCTAATTACTTGATGTGAAAATTTTTAAGTGTTAAACAGAACATTGGTCACGCCTGGTTCCTCAAACCAAATTAATGTTTTCTATATATATAAGTGTTAAACAGAATATTGGTCATGCTTGGTTCTTCGGACCACATACCTTAGATAAATTAATGTTTTTCTGTTTCTCTAAGTGTTAAATAGAACCATGGTCATGCCTGATTCCTCGGACAACATACCTTGGGTAAATTAATGTTTTCCTACTGTGCTAAGTACTAAACAGAACCTCGTTCATGTCTAGTTCCTCAGATCACATACCTTGGGTAAATTAGTGCTTAATTTATCTGCTATAGATAACTAAGACCCTTGTCACAATAACCTAATTGAAGAAATGTCCATGAGCATCACTTTAAGCATTTGTTAGTATATCCATGAGATACCCTTGGGTAAATTAACCTTTCTATGGAAGTTTGTAAGTGTTAAACAAAACCTTGATCTTGTTCGACTCCTCAGGTCACAAACCTTGGACCAGTTATATGTAAAATTTTCTAAGTGTTAAGTAAAATCATAAACCTTGCCTATTTCCTCAATTCATAGGTAATGAGTGAATAGGTCTCTTAGCTTTTGAAATCCAAAGTAAGGTAAGTGTTACTTTAATTTTTTATTAAGTGACTGAACACTGCTACCAATTTCCCTAAGCGTTAGTCCAATAACTTTCTTCAAGTTTATTCAAGATTGGATAGGATATTGTTAGGAACAATTTAAGATAATTACAGGATAACATGTTTCAGATAATATTAAAAAATGAGATAGCAGAACATGTACTAGGGTAAATTAGAATTAGATAAATACAAGAGTGCACAATAAGAGTTGAATATGTTCATTGAAGTTCAAGAGTCGGATTACAATAAAAGAAAGATGGGGCATCAACTAAACTTAGGCCTGATTACAAAATTAGCTAAATAGCTCTTAATCTATGACTAAGCCGATGCCTCTTTTCCCCTTTCTTTCTCTTTTTCTTTATCCTTCTCCTTCTCCTTCTTCTTCCTCTTTAGTTGCCCCACTTCAGCTACCTCCTCTAATTCAACATCCATAACGGTTACAGAAGGTGGTTGATCTTGCTTTTTCACTGTAGTAGGTGTGGTAGCTGGAGTGGTGGTAGGCTGGATTGAGGCAGATGCCAAGCTAGGGTCAGCAGAAGATTGAGGATGGGTAAGGCGTAGAGCTAGAGGATAGTGTACTTGATCAAGAGCTCTAAGTTCTAATTTAGTGCTAACCCCAATTGCAGTGAGAGCCTAACCCCAGACCTCAAGGCAAAAGGCCCAAGCAATGTCTCGGAGCTGGGCTGTCAGACTTTAGGTAGTCTTGGTCATGCCCGCGTCATAGGCCGCTTGCTTAGCCTTAACCTTCTCAGGGTCCTTGGCCTCCAGCTGTTGTTGTCGTTGTTTGACCTTTACCATGGCCAAGGCTAGTTAACTCAACCTTTTTCCAAGACCTCTAGAGCCTGCTTTTCAAAACCGGTTAAGGCGAACTCAGCATTTTTCCTATACTTCTCCACCCCAGTTAGATGGAACAAAATGTCTTTGACTTTTTGCTCTGCCTCAGCCTGGGCCTTCTCAACTACTTCCTTTTTGGCGTCAGCATCATGGGCTTTGCCCAGGGCGTGGTCCACCCACTCTTTAGCCACGAAGGCTACTTGAACCGACTGGAACATTGGCAAGTGTAAACACAAGTACAATAGGGACATGAGTTTACCAAAACAAGAAATTAAATTTGTACCTTAGCAAGGTCCCTCTTAAGGGACAAGAATCCTTAAAGACTGAAGTTCGTGCATATCCTCGGGGAGGAGAAGGGCCTTTTTAAGACATTCAAAGAGAATGCTTGATCTTCCTTGTTGAGTGTCCCTCAGGGTAGCGTCACTTATGACAGTGTTCCCCAAGCTCAACACGAATGTTAGTTTCCAAGGGAAGGCCTTTGGAGGCTGTCCCCTTTCTGAACCCTTGGAGGTCCTGGTAGAGATGCCCTTCTTTTGCTGAGCCCTTGTTGTTCAGGGCTTCTTAGTAGGGGGCTACTATGACTGGCGAGAAACCTCCCTCTCTTTGACCCCCTCAGACCCTTTGCCTCATTGGACTCTTTTTCTCTTTTTGTTAGCAGCGTCCCTAGAGGACCCATGCATGGGAGTAGGAGTTGGTGGTCGGGGCACCACCGGTAACGTTAGAACTACTAGGGAAGCATCCTTAACATGGGCTTTGAGCAATGCCAGAAGGTCTGGAGTCTTTTCCTCGAGCACCATTCCTTTTGGGATATTGGCTTCCTCTTGGCTAGTGTTGACTTGGGCGGGTTGTAAAGGACGATGGGAGGGGTCGGGATTGTCCTCAGGATCCTCTTGCTGGTAGAAGACCTCAAAGTCTTTGTCAATGACTTCTTGAATGGGCTCCGAGGTGCTCTCCTCTACTTCGTCGTCTGAAGGAATTGGTTGCTCCTGGGAGTAAAGGAGCTTGGTTACGAGCAAGGCTGGAAGTTGAGCTTCTTGAGTTCTAGATGAAGGAGTCTCTATTGTTAGGAAGTCGTGAACTGCTACGTCAATCAAAGCTAGCCTGGGGTCCTTAACTTTGATTACGTGCTTGGGACTTTGGAAACGTTTGGAAATGGGGTTGAACCCAAGGATCACGTGCACCGCCCAAAGCTAACCGTCCTTGTGAAGACAAATTTTTGATTTGAGGATTCGGTTTAGATCGAGAAAGTTCATGAAGTGCTTGGTGGGGGCGGTGTGATGTTCGTCTGCCAATAAACATACAACGTAAGTTATATATTAGGGAAAGATTCTTATAAAATCTCTTCTTTACATAAATCAGAAAATCCTAAGCGTATCTAATGTCTGTGGGAACCCTACCTGGTTCCCCCTCTTGGGTGGGACAGTGTAATCCATCATGCCAGTCTTGAGACGATGTAATCCATACCCTTATTTGACTCGGGCTTACACGAAATTAATCTAACGGTTGAGACCCTACATTTGATATAGTAGTTGGCCTCCTTCCTTTTTTATCTTCTTTGACAATTGTATACCCAATTCACATCATGCCACGTGAGATTGGTTCCCATCTTACAATTTATCATATCTACGCTACCGAGGACCCTAAATACGTTGGGGGTACATTGTGTGGAAGTCAACCTATAGTTCATGAGGAAGTCCCTAGTGACCCTACCCATGGGGATTTCCATCCCGTTTTATGTGAAGGCGATCATCAGAATTACCACTAATCTTGGAGGTCTGTTCATAACCAACCGTTCTCCTAACTCACAGTGTCGGAGTACAGCACCATCAGGGATCCTATAATTGGCCCTAAAGGCAGCCATTCCTTCAAGAGTATCTACTAGCTTAGCAAATCTACCCATGAATGTTTATGGTGTGGGTAACGAAGAAACTAAGTATAAAAATAAATGAATTTGGACGCACCTACAGGCAATAGAAGAATCTCTCCTCGGACTGCTACTTCAACAAAAAATTGTGAAATGGATAAATGGATCAAAGTTATTTCTGATCCCTCATTCTACAGAGGTGAAAAATGAGCGGTAAATTTCTTGCTTGTAAATTAAGGTGAATGAGAATCGTAGGATCATCATCTCACCGTAGAACGTGGGCAGACAAGGAGCCACCTGACACAATAAATGACGCATCGTGAATATCAAAGCGTCAAGAGTGTTCTGAGGACAGTTGAAGAGACGTTACCATGTGGGAATGCTTTTGGCACGTACGGACTGTGGTAGTACTATTAAAACCTTACTTTTTACCTTAGAGGTAATAGCAAGATTTTAAGGGGCTATTGTGGAGGCCCAAGGACCGAGGAAGGATGCAATGAGCTGTAGTTGGCACTATTGGGGCATCATGAGCTCAAATAGGGGATCTACCCGAGGATAGGAGGAGAAGAAACAAAAGACTTCTAAGAAGTCTAGATGAGGAGGATGAGGTGTAGAGAGATAATCATGGAAGGTAAAGGAAGTTTCCTGTAAGAGTTAGCCTACTGCCTTCGCATTAAATGGCTGGCAACAATTTTATTAGCTGTATTAATGATGAAATGACCTGAACAATGAAATTCACAGCTAAGCAGTTCTTTCTACCACCTTCAATAGAAGTTTTAGGGGACAAGTGTCATAAGGAGAGTTTAGGTAGGTGAAGATGGAAGGCAAGGATGCGATGGTCTGAGAAGTATCCAAGGGAAGAGAACTTTCAGATGAAGGGGATCCAGAAAAAATCAAGGAAGAAAGATCAAAACTAGAGCAATAACTAAGAGAAGGAGAGTGAATAGTGTATGAAACAACCCAAGAACATTGTCTTCGGGCTAGCTTGTAAAGATCCACCTATACATTTTAATCTAAGATTTTTGCATCCTCCTTCTCTATCTTTGTCATCGGGCGAAACCCAACTTGTTCATCCCACTCTCTTTACAAATATTTATTTACTTGGGTCAGATTTGGGAACATCAATCTCACTATTCTAAGTGGGCTTTGTAACACCCCAACCTAATTGCACATTTAATTTTATGAGTTTATATATTTGTTATTATCTTAATTAACTTAAGTGCATAAATTTTGATATTGTGATATTATAAAACGTATATGCTCTTTTAATGTTGTAGAGAGAATTTTATAAGGATATGTATATGTGTGTGTGTATATATATATATATATATGCAAAGTTATTTTGTTTTTGGGCATTTCTTGAAATATAAGAATGTATGGGGTGAAAAGTGCAAATGCCAAAAGTGTTGGAAAGGTGGACATGGTCTTCTTTTTCTCCTTTGCATTAAACGTATCCCACAAAGTCTCCTTCACTTATCTTCTTGGCTGCTTCAGACAGAAAGTCCAGCTCATTTTCTTCTTTCTCTCTTCCTTTTCTTTGCTTCTTTGTTTCTCTTCTTTCTTTGCTTTCACACGGCAAGACAACTCTCTCCCTCTTTCACTAAAACAACATATATCTCACTCTAAAGAAGGAATTTAGAGCCTAATACTTAAGTTTCAGCTTCAAAGTTGAGGGTAAGTAATCAAAACCTTAATTGATTTAAGAGAATTTTGATAGTTTAATTGTTTTCCTTCTTTATGTTCTAATCTGATTTTAGAAGATGAAATTGTGGTTCTGCTTTAGTAAGTTTTAAGATGGATGGTTTCATGGTCTATTGAATGCTTTATAACTTATTTTAATGTTTATAGTATTGGTATAAAAATACCCAAATGAAATGAAGATCAATTGCATTTAATTGATGATTTTGTAAGAACATGCCCTGAAGCTGTCACTGTGACAGATTTGGGGTTTACACAAAGAAAATTATGTATTAAATCATTTGCTGTGATCTAGGATGCTAGGAGTAGTTTTTGTGACCTAAGACATATATGGTTGTTATGGAATTGGTTTCACTGATTTTGGACTAATACAAAAATAGTGGTTTAATTTATAAGTTGCATGATTTTCTGTCAGGACAGATTTGAGTACGTTGCATGGTACGATTTTTAATAAATCATGGTTTTATTATTTGGCCCTGAAATTTATACGGTATATACTAGACATACAGGGGAGTAGCTCTGTAAATTTTCATGACGTTTGGATGTGTTTAGGTAGCCCGTTTGTAATTTACAAATGAGGTAATTGCTGCTGAAAGGAGCAGTAAACAGAGAAGGATAACTCTAACTTTGTGGATTTAATTTTGAAGTTAAGTTGAACGTTTTGAGCTATAATTTAATGTGCTTGTCTTATGGTATGTTTAGATCATAGAGGAATTTTTATGACTTGGTTCCTTTATGTTTTTGGTATGCATTTGTGTTTGATGATTGTACCTTGTTCTTGGGGTAACTCTATGTGATGGGAATTAAGATTTTATTAAGTTTGAGAGTTAGGTTGTGTTTGAGGTAAGTTTATATATTTAGGAAGAGTAGTTAGTAATAAGCCTTGGTTTTTATTTTAGGTAACGAGAACGAGAACGTGGACACTTGAGCTCCTCTTGTACAAACCTCTCGCGTCTTCTGCTTTCAGGTAAGGGATATGTGACATGTGCGTTGATAAGTCATGAGGTTATTTTAAAGTATATTATGCATTAAAATTATTTTTGATTAGAGATATGACATGTAAACAAATTTCAGACAAGATGGGTTCGTGAGCTTCGAAAACTTATGTATATGGTTTAAGCATATTAATGCTATTGTTAACTCCATGAGCATGATGTTTAAAGAAAAGAATGAAAATGCTATTAGTATGATATGTCATGCAAACTATGAATTTTACTATTATTGAGGATGGCGGTACGTCCGCGCTCAATCAAAGTATTATTGAGGATGGCGGTGCGTCCGCGCTCAATCAAAGTACGTACCGAGGATGGCGGTTCGTCCGCGCTCGATCAAAGTATAAGTTTATGTTTATTTTAATAAGAAAAGGGAGGACAATTATTTTATACAAAGAGCGTATAAGTTATCATTATAAATAGCATAAAATACTATGCATTAAAATATGTTCTCCTATCTGAATGTCCATCAAATATTTGTTTTACATGCATTCTTATCAAAGGCCCATGGAGCATAAAAACCTTACTGGGCTTCGCAGCTCACCCTATTATATTTCAGTGCACAGGTTCTTCCTGGAAGCAGCGAGAGTATTAGAGGTGGCAAGATTCTATGATTCTCGTTTGTTAGATTGTATAGTTTTTGTTGTTGGATAGTAGTGTAGCTCTTTTGTTGTATAGGAGGAATCAAGATATACTTGATCCTTGAGCACAGATGTAATTCGGAACTTTAGCTTGTTTTGAACCCCAGTTGTATGTCTTTGGGGTTAGGTTTGTAAATAAGAGTTTTGCTAAACGTTTAGCTATGTAATATTACAGGAATACCTTAAGTTTCTAGCAAGTGGTAATCTTGCAAAGTTCAAATGAATGAATTTTCAAGGTTGCATCATTTTTGTATATTATGGCATTTATGCAAGAAATAAGCAGGTATACAAGAAATAATTCTTGTTAAGCACCTTCAGTTTAGGTTGGTTCGTGTTAGTATCGAGGTAAACTTGATATTAACATGCCGGTCATGCTCTAAATGCTAAGTACAGGTTTAGGTCGTGACAGGCTTAGCCTACTCAGACTTCATGTCCTTACAATATAAGTTTATTGTTTAATTTTTTTTAGTAATATAAATAGTCAATTTTGTGATAAAAATTATGTATAATTTATAATAATACAATATTGGTGAATTTAATTTTTATAAGTTTAGAAAATAAAATTATTTTATGTAATCAACTAAGATAACATAATTTCAGCTATAATCAAATAAAATTAAAAATTTTGAACTTTTAATATGTAGATCAATTCATTTACAGGCTTATGTGTGTATATATATGTATCATAAAGAATATGTGTGTATATACATGTATCATAAAGAATTCATGTTTATCTGGATCATCTGAGGAAGTTCCTTGGACATGGATCACCCAAAGAGAATGAGATAAAGTCCACATTAGGCTAGGAAGCATGAATCGAGGGAAGCAACAATAACAAGTGTGGATAAGGGGGGAATGAAGGCTTACCAGGGAAACATCAATCACCTCCGCATTGAATATACTGCACCAACTATGTTAGCTGCATTAATGGCTGAATAACACTTGAATAATGTCAAGACAACCTGTAGTTCACTCAACATTCCACCAAAGGAGGAATAGGACAAATATCTAGTGAAAGATTAACCACCCTCCAAGTGAAGAATCAGGATGAAAAGGAGACCATTATAAAAGGGGGATGGATCCTAATGAACATGGATTGGAACCTAGAAATTAGAGAGAGAAACACTCTTAAGCTTGTAATATCTCAAGTGTAGTAAGGCTCCTCGGCTAACAAAGGATACATCAATGTACCCGTTTATACTCATTTTTACCTATTAAGTTTCACTTCTTTCCATCTGATCCATTTCTTGGCTTCAACTTAGATAAGGAATCCAAGTGTTTGTCTGCTTTTCCATCTCTACAAATTAATTATGGCGGGCTCAAACACTAGCACGTTTCTCCTTTTTGGGCCCTTTGGTTATTTTTGCCCTATAAATACATACATATATCAAAATAAAATCATCCATGTTATATAATAATTTCATATATGAAAATAAATTTTGCTAGAATATTAAAAAAGAGATTTTTTTAATATAAATAATATAACAAAAAAGAAAACAATACTAATTAGGGGTGTTCACCAAATCACTCAAACTGCATGATTGTACCAAAACTGACCAAAAATGCCCATAAAATGGAGTAATTGCACCGCACAACACTATGTGGTGGACTATGAGGTTTTTTAATAAGAAAATCACATACTATGTGGTGTAGTATGTAGTTTTATGATAAGACAACCACACCGCACCACACTCATATATATTTTATTTTATATTAAATATATATTACTAATTGAATATTATATGAAGTAAGTGGCCAGTCTAGGGTTAGTGTATTCCAATTTCCCATTAAAAACAACTTCGTTTTGGTTAAATACAAAATCAGAAGTTCAAAACCTCATTCACCTCTCCATCTCACACTCTCAAGCTTCTTTCCTGATACCCTCTCATTCTCAGTAGGCATGACTAGCAATGTAGGTGGTACACTATTATGGACTTTATGGTTGTTGCTCATTTAGCATTTTTGTGTTACATGTTATATTTGTTTAACCTATATAGTTGTGTATAGTTTTACTGTCATGGATTTTTATATATTTGTGGTACTTTTAGTTTATTGTCAATCTATCATGGAATCATGTATATATTTGTGTTACTTTTTTCTTACACATGTTACATATATAACTTATTGTCATATTATCATGATTATTCATAGCAAACTAGTAACTGCCCATAAAACCTTGAAAAATATACCAAAATCAACCAAACTGCCATTCATACACCGCTCAGCATATATGACTGCAAAATTAAGGTGTGCACGACACTAAAAATGACCCAAAACCACACCCAACTGTATTGCAAAAACCCCTAACCTTAACATATAGACAATAAAGGATGAGTTTGGGTTCAAATTTTTAATAATGTTGTTTTAGTAATATTGTTTAAGTGTTATAAAAATATGTGTAAGTAAAAAAATGTTGTGTTGTTTAAACAATGTTACGAAACAGTCCTAAAAATGTTAAGGTTGCTGTTTAAATTACTGTGTAGCTCAACGGACCGGCCCAATTGAATTAATGTACATTTAAATTATTTAATTACTCGTATGATTAGTTTTAGTCTTTGCCTGTACTCCATGGGCGTTTAGTGTTGAAAACTTGAAATAAAAGCATGCATTATTGCATTTCAAGTTTTTTTTTTTTTTTTCATTATTTTTTGAGAAGGAACAATACATGCTTTTAGTTAGCCTACTAAACCGACGAGAACTTGTTTTACATGAAATTTTATTTTGCACTAGTCAATGAGTTTTTATTGGTTTTAGGGTGCATTTGGATAAATTGTTGCAAAATGGAGTTTCAAGTTTAAAATGATCATTTGTCAAATAGCTATAAAGAATTTTTGTTGCAAAACGAAGTTTTATGACTTAAAAAAGCTCTCTTAGGCTCTCAAAACGCCTAATCAATCAAACCCTTAAACAGCACGACATTAATGCAAGAGATGGACACTTTTAGCGTGATGTGACCATGTAAGCCTGATATGACTGTGTGTGTTTTTGTTTCGCCCAAGACTAAGACCATTCTGAACAAAACATCAACATTTTAGGGTGTGTTTGTTTTGACTTCAAATCACTACCGAAAATGCTTTTCCGTAAAATAGAGTGTTTGGTTGGTCTAAGAAAATTTGGTCAAACTGAAAATATTTTCAGTTTGATCATAAAATTTGGTTCATTGGGCTGAAAATATTTTCAATCCCTCATTTCACTTCAAACCATTTTCGGGGCGCGCAAAGAGAGAGAGAGAGAGAGAGAGAGAGAGAGAGAGAGAGAGAGAGTAGAGAGTGTGACCACGGCGACGCCGGCGCGATCGGACCCACTGCACCTGCGCCGCCTTCTCGATTACGCCGCGATCGCGAGGCAGCGATCGCAACTCGCCGATCGCCATCTATCGAGATCGCGTCGCTGCGCGATCGCGAGGCGGCGTGATCTTCTCCCAGATATGATTTTTTTTTTTTTGGTTGGGTTTTGTTTCTTTTGTTTTTTTTTTCTGAATCGTGGTGTTAATGTTTGTTTGGAAGCTGAGAATATGTGAGAAAATGTAAGCAACAAGTAAAAAATGTATTTTTTATAATATTTTCAAGATTACAACCAAACACCTGAAAATATTTTCCAAAATATTTTTTAAAATGCCACCAAACATCTAAAAATATTTTCCTTTTCCGAAAATGTGATTACCTGAAATTATTTTACACCCGAAAAAGGATTTCCGTTGAGCCAAACGCAGCCTTAAATTCATTTGAACGCATGTTGCCTAACAGAATGAATAATGTCTACGCACCTCAGTTCATGTTTTCCATTTTGCTTTTAAAACTTTTATTTCCTGAAACCAAGCCACATTTACTGCTTTTGGCATTGGCCCAAGCTTCAACCATTAAAAAAATAAGAACAAACAAAGTGTTAACATAGAACATCTCAAATGCAATATAATTCTTATTTTTATATAAAAACAATTTCTAAAAGGTCAAGGTACCTAAATAGGCTAAATTAAGCTGTTCCTTACAGAATTGTCACAAGTACAATGCTAAAAAGATTACAGGGCCAAAGCTCACTCCAAATATGGGATGGAACAATGAAACACGATCACTTCTTGGATGAAGTGAAACCCCCAAATCCCATCATTGCCGCAACATCAGGATCAATTTCAGTTTCCTCTTCTGCCACCTCTTTCTGAACACAAAATATCAGGAAACATGACTGTTAAACATACTCTCCTTACACGTATAAAATATAACATGTTTTTTTTTTTTTTTTTTTATAGAAGATAGAATTTATACTCTAGCCTAACCTAAGTGTATATACGTGTGAAGCTCTCTCTTGGAGACTTCAACCCCGGCCTTTGCCCCCTCACACCCCATAAGCACTTGTATTTATGGAGTGACCATCGCACAAAGGGTGTGCAGTGGTAATATAACATGTTCTTGAATTACATAGCATTGGCCCGAGAAATTAATATCTAGAGATAGGCAAAAACAGCAGACACCTTTTTTTCCAACAATCTTGTGGCTCATTGCTCACATATACAGTATTAAGCAAACCATGGTAGCACAGAGCTCACCTTCTTCTCTTTTTTCTTTTCTCGACGTTGGCGCTTCCGTTCCTCCTCTTCTTCTTGCTGCTTTAAGATCCGCTCATCAAGATCTGGGAGAGAGAGAGAAATCAATTTTCCACTGCCAACCATAGATTACCAACCAGTTACATAAACCTCTACTGAAACACACACACACACACACGCACACAAACTCCCAAAAAAAAAATTCCGTCTTCTTCAAATTCTTTACCTTGCTCTGTGAAGCTTCCGGGAACTCTCCGCTTCTTAAGAACTTCAAATCGCTGTTTGACCTGTAGACCATAAAGTTGCAGCTCAAATACACCATAATAAGATAAATATGTACTTATGATGAAATGGTTCAGGCCAGCAAAACAGTTTTATCTTTAAATGAATAGTGGTGATCTCCTGTTCGACATCTCTGGAAAGTGGGATTTTTAGCATCCATGTTACATATATTACATGGCTTACTTCTATATATCTTCACATACATAGAGCCGAAGCTTGAGAGTTTCGCTAAGAAAAGGTTGCATCCTATTTCACACATTCAATTATGCCTGTTTATTAAACTTTCATTCATCACAATTAAAATTACTTGCCAAAATGTACCTGGTCAACAGATGCTCGTTCAACCCGCATAGACATACCCAACGCTCTTTGATCTATGTGACAAGATAAAAAGAGCCATTAGAAGAGTGATCAAACTAAGAAAACTCTTCATTAAAAGAATTGATGGAACAATATTGTCTACAGATAACCACATACGTTTCTTTCCATTGATATGATCCAAGTAATTTGCAGAATCCTTCACTACACACTTACAAACAGAACAGTAATATCCAGCCTGTAAAATGAACAGATTTTATCAAGAAAACATGGTAAATAAATATGTTTAATATAAGAGTACTATTAAAGAAGATAGATATCAGCAATAACCATATGATGACATGGGACACATGAGAACATGGTCATGTACCTGCTGACTTAAAGGTGCCACTGGAGTAACAACCTACAAAATTAAATGACAAAATAAATTCATGTATTAAGTCAAGCAAGATTTGGTATAAGATATTCAACATACAATTATAGATGTTTCAAACTGTTAAAACTAACAGGGAAATAAAAAGTTATGCTATATGTGCCAAGAAACTTATCAGGCAGAACAAATCAAAACATATGAAAACACAAAGTAAAATATACCCCACACAGTTAGAGTAATAAAATGTAGAAAACCATGAGAATTTTATTCCTTATATACACAATCTAGATCATGCCAACCACAACATTCAAAACTCAGCAGATTATATACCAAAGCCAAATTACATAATATATACACACATATATGTATATATACACACACACGGTTAAGTCCATTACACAGGACCATATCCCAGTCTATAAAATGCTGCATGTCAATATGATTCAGGCCCACAAATATATAGCTCAATTACCAAAATGGTATTCTAATAGGACATTAATTCCTTAGTTTCATTTACTCTAAATGGTACATACAGCATTTCCTCATTTTCTGCGTAGTTTATTTGACCTGAAAATCTCAATAATCTTGCTCCAATATTTTCCTAAGGTAAAGTGAATAAGATGCATGAATAGAATTTGTCTCAATTGTTAAATAGATTTACAATTGTTCATTAATGAAAACTAATTATACTCATAAACTAGGTTCAAAGGAAATGCATATTTCCACTTCCACAATAAAAATGGAAAGTCCAATTTTGAGATTGTCAACTGTTATAAGCAGGTTTGCTTCAAAGGTGTGATCCGTCTATATTGGTGGTGCATTTGTCACTCCATCTACTAAATCCCCATCCAAAGTGGTAAAAGTTTTAGTATCATCTTCTTTAAAGTAACATAAAGCAACATAAGACAGTAAGAGAGACCTAGTTCTTTTTGGCTAGAACACCTACTAATTACAATAGTTTCTGAATCTCCTAGTACGACTTACAAGCAAAATGGCCTGAGCACACATCCAAGAAGAAAAACAATTCTAAGAAAAGAAACAAAGACAAAGCAACACACCTGAGTTTTTCCCAACCGAGATTCAAGGTCCACTTCATAATCCCTATGTTTCAAAGGCTTCCTCTGCACTGGAGGACCTTTTGCTGCAATAAAACCAACCAATCATGTAAATTTTCACTCCCATCAATCTACTCTTCAGAAGAGCCAATTCTTTCAACATATAAACAACAAACAATGTCAATTCTTCACTGTTATATGCACATGCACACACACATATTAGAACACCCAATATTAATTCTGCAAACCAATTACTCTAGAATTCAGAGGGTTCAATTAACATGCACACAGAATACAACTGCCCAATATTGATTCTGCAAACTGATTAACCAACAAATCAAAGGGTTCAGTTAGAACACACACATACAAACGCCTAATATTAATTCTGTAAACCCATTACTCTACCATTTAGAGAGTTTAATTAGCGCACACACACATGCAGGCAGGTAGGCAGGCGCACCCAATATTAATTTTGCAAACCCATTACTCTATGATTAAAAGGGGTTCATTAGCACGTGTGAGTGCGTGCAAACACACACAAAGTCAACACCCAGTACTATTTCTGCAAACCCATTACTCTACAATTCAGAGGGTTCAATTTACACACACACACAGTGTAGAACGCCCAATAGTAATTCAGCCCATTACACTACAACTCTAAGGGTTCAATTAAAACACACACACACAGATACTAAAACCAATCAAACCGGAAACAAATACAAATTCAAACTGAAAAAGGATTATCAAATTAAAATCACTTACATTTGGATTTAGAACGTGACTCTTCCTCCTACAGTTCAACAAAAAGGAACCACAATCAACTAAGAGCAATTAATCACAATGAAAAATTAAAAAAAAAAATTAAATTAAATTACCTGTCTTTCACGCTCTCGAGCTCGTTCCAAATACTCCTCCCGATCAAATTTCCTTCTAAATGTGTTATCAACCCCAACAACCTACACCAACAATCCCAAACAAAAATTAATTAATTAATAAGCCAGTTAAATTGTTTTATTTAAAAAAAATTGAAGTGATAAAATTAATTAGGTTAACAGAGAGTAGGAACACTGTGATAGTGAATTTATTTGAAATTTGAAGAATTTGGTACCAAAAAATCCCTAATTCTGATTTTGTTTGGAGTCTGAGAAAGTTGAACTGTTGAAGGAAATGAAGTGAGTTATGAATAAGCTATGGTCGAAGAATTTTAAACTTAATTAATAAAAAAGGGTTTCAAAATTTATCACATTAGTGATAAGGTTTATGACAAAAAAAATAGGAAGATGAGAACAAAAGAGGGTGTTTGGTCTAGTGTTATTATTCTCGCTTTGGATGCAAGAGGTCGTGAGTTCAATTCTCACAACGCTCCTTTTTTTTATATTTGACCAATCATACCACATTTTAGCCTCCCAAACCTAAAATTCACCCACATTAGTCCATGCAAAGTTATGTAAAAAACTAAAAATACATGATTACAAAGCTGTGTAAAAATACACGATTGCTATAATAATCATGTAAATTTACACTAGTGCTATTCATTTTATATTTGGCTTTTATACTAACGATGAAAGAAGAGAGTAGATGGTGGTTGTTGTGTGTGAAGAAAGAGAAACAATTAAAAAAATAGTATTTTAATAAAATGTTATGTAAAATAGATAATCTGATGTGGGCTATTTTGAAGAGTGATTATGTAAAATAAAAAAATATGTTCTTATGTGATATAATAAGTCAATTCCTATATATTATAACACATAAGCATCATAGGTGATACATAATTTACACAATATTTCTAAATGCATCGAATAGCAAAAAATGCCCTCGCTGACTTTGCTCCACCCTATTCTACCCACCCCAAAGAGGTGTTAGGGTGAAGACAAATTTTGTTGGTGCCTGCCCTAACCCAATATATGTACATAATTTATTTGATATATATAGAAATTATTTATCCATATAATTTAATATTTTCTATATGTCCAGTAAAAAAAAATATTTTTTTGTATAAGTAGCCTAATTATAATTTGTGCTTTTTTTAATACATGTTATATCACTATGTTCAAAAACTTTTTTCTTTCACTCTTTCCTTTTACTCTCGATTATCTTTATCTCTTATGATTAGTAAAAGATAATGAGAAGTTCTACATCCACAATATTTTTCACAAATGTTTACAATAAATCTTAAGTAGTAAATTATTACTAGTTCTAATTTGAACCCACCGCTGACATTACTCTTTTGCCCACTAGTAATAGCTAGTAACGATCTACCACTTAAGATTTGTTGTGAAAGTATTGTGAAATGTTGTGAACATAACATTTCTCAAAGATAATCAACTTACCCCAAACTCAACATGTCTCGCTCTCGTCCCTTGTGGATTTTTTTACCACAAAAAGGGAATGTGGAACCCATGAGCGCGTAGATCTTGTCTCGCCGTATTGCCATCCCTATCATCAAAAAACTATCATCTATCTTATATCTTATAAAATAGTCTTATGAGATATATCTCTCACAACATGTGTGGATCCTACGTATGTGAGTTCAACCCACATATTGTGAAACGGCTCTAGATAAATTACAAAATGAAGAGCCAAGAAAATTTCATAGGCATTGAATAGAGCTGCAGAAAATTTTTCTTAAAAATCCTATGAATCAGACTTTTATTTTGATCAAAGCTACAACCAACATTAACGTGAAACAAACAGCCAGTTTTTTTTTAAATATTTTGGGTAAATTATATATTTAGTCCCTAACCTTTAGTCCCTTAAAGGAAGAATTCTGAAATTTCAACTTAAGGCCGGCAACACTAGCAACCACGTGATCACATCAACAACTTCAATTACAATTTTGACCAGCAACTGCTAACTAAGAAGCATTGATAATAGCGATTGGAGATTGTGGGTGAATACCCAAAGGCAAAGAGAGTGGTGTTGCTGCTATTTGTGTGTGCTATATGCTCATGGTCATGGTTAACTAAATATTAATGCTGTCTGTGTTTGCTATATGCTCAACCAAATGCCTTGAAGAAAAAGAAACACCAACAATGTGCTTAGTAGAAGCAGGGAAAGACATGGATGCAAAGCAAGGCAGAGAGTGTTGGGAAGAAGAGGGACTGAGACAGCCATGTTTGGGTAGGCGGTCGCTGTTGGCCTGCTGCTGCTGGAGATTTAGGCTTACACAAAGAAGAGTGTTAATGGAGAAGGAGACAGATTCTGAGGTTTCTGTTAGCCATTGG
The DNA here is from genome assembly GCA_032878915.1 of Castanopsis chinensis. NCBI lineage: Eukaryota > Viridiplantae > Streptophyta > Magnoliopsida > Fagales > Fagaceae > Castanopsis > Castanopsis chinensis. The sequence continues at coordinate 14,734,253 of JAVQMG010000125.1, read as the reverse complement.
GTGATGTGGTGTTGACATGGATTTTTAATCATGTCAATACACTTGGGCATCCATGTGGCATAAAAAATAATTTTTAAAATTTTCAATGTTAGCCATGTCATTATTTTTCATCCATCACTTAATGACAGAGATTGTTTTGACACAATACCAAAATGTTAGAGACTAAACTGAAACAAGTGAAACATTAGGTAAATTGACATATGATGTAAAAGTTACGGACGAAATATGTAGTTTACCCTAATACTTTCTATTGGTATGTAAGTTCCACATGCTCTCCATTCTTCTTGAACCCACAACCTTACCCTCCCTCCATTCTATTCTTAAGTTTTAAATGGGGAGAAAATAAAGTTCAACATTACCCTCCACCTTATTCTTAAGTTGGGGAGAAAATAAGGTTTGAGCTAAAAGCCTAAAACTCATTAGCAGAGACAAAAGAGGTACTTATTCAACGCTCCAAAATCAATGCTCCCTCCTCTCCTCTCACATAATAATAGTGGATCTCAATAATTAAACTCATGCGAAAACCCACCACTCATGTGAGAGGATGGAACATTACTAATGTTACATAAAACACACACATACACCATTGGTGTTGCAAAAACAGCATAACCAATTGATAATTCCACACAAGTCACAAACAAACACCATAACTTTAATTTTTTTGATAATTCAATAGATGGGTTGAGCTACAATACAAAGCTCTTGGGAAGCAAACACCATAACTTAATTAAAAAAAAAAAAAATGGCGAAGCTCTTGACTTGAGCACACGAAGTAAGCAAGCATAGATAGCTGAGAAACTCAGTTACATAAAATTGAATAAACAAAAAAAGCAAGTTTATAATCAAACCCGTAGAAAAAGAAATTAGGGTTACCTTCTCAGAATCGCCACCCTTAATAGCGTCTTTCTCCGGTGCTCTCCCAGACATCTTTCTCACCTTTTTTTTGTTTTTGTTTTTGTTTTTTTCCGATCAAACAAACACTTTTTGAGAAAGAAAAGTCTGAGAATCTGAGCTCTGCTTTTAAGTTTTAATTTTAACTTGGGAGTGAACGCGTGGGTTGGTCTTAACGAATGGACGGTTGGGATTGGTTCTAGAATTTGTGATTTTGTGGTTTTTTTTTTTTTTTTTTAATTCCTTTCTAAGTTTATAAATAAGCTTATATTTTTTTTTTTTTTGGTTTAGAAAAGTTGAAATGGATTTCATAGAGAAGATTTAGCCGAAAGTACATTCTCCATATCTAATGACACTTTTTTCTTTATCCATATTAATAACCTAGAGTGTAAATAAGTTCATAAGATATACTTACACTTGTATGCACTTATAAATAAGTTTGTAATCTCTCAAAAAAATGAATAAATAAATAAGTATGTAAAAAATAAGTTTATTATTTAAATCTTTTTAATAATATAAATAGTCAATTTTGTAATAAAATTTATGTATTATTTTAAATAATACAATATTGGTGAATTTAATTTTTATAAATTTAGAAATGAAATCATGCATACACTAAAAAATGATCAGCCATTAGTTACATGTCCATTATGGAAACTCACTGTCCATTGGATGTCCAAAAAGAAATCATAGTCTCCTTGGTCATGGTTCTTATAATTGCGTGTGTGTTTGGCCAAAATTTAAAAAGTCAGCTTATTTTACTATTCAATTTATTTTTACTACTATTTATGGGTCTCACTACACTTTTTAGTATTATTCATGGTACTATTTCAACTAACTTTTACTTTTATCTATAGTACTTTCAGTAAAAAAAAAAAAACCAGTTTCAGTAAAATAAGTTAATTTCAAACCGACCGTACATGTGCTTTTTTTATTGCCATAGAATGTGACTGTGAGTGAATGGATTCTTTTTTCCTCATTGTGTGAGTCCTTGAGGTCATTATCAGTACCCAATTTATTCGTATGCTTGTGAAATTTTTGTTGGAAAAGTAAGTAAATTTTATTCAAATATAAAAAAGACAACAAACAATACACGGGATATATACCATGGATGCACCATTGAAATTATTGAATAGGAAAATTACAACTATCAATGAATGAATGTATTAAGACTAGTAGGGGTTAGCATGAATTTAAAATGATTAACATCAAGAGGGATTGGAGGTGTTAAATTCGATGTGACTAAATGGTTGGAATTAATGAATATATGGGAGAAGAGGATTTGAATCTTTGAAACATTATTTCTAAGGTGTTAATTAAGTTACAAGCCTTTAAGGTTCTTGGCAAAAAATACATTTATGTTTAATTATATGATCAGTTTGTTTGCTAGGGGCAATATAAGACAATTTATCATTTACAAACATCTTTTTTGGTTTGAATAACAAAAATGTAACAGGGCATGTTAGTCCAATTGTTACCCTCTCATGCACTAAGTACAAGGGGGTTCTAAGGAAGGTTTGACTTAGCAATAAGGAGTGTCGTGAATTCTAATATTTTGGTTATAAGAAAAAAATAATAATAAAAAAGACGAAGAAAAGGAAGAAAATGTAGGCAAATAAAGTAACTACTTTTTTTTTCTTTTTGAAAGGAAGTAACTACTTTTTCAATTACTCCTGTTCAACGTATCTTTATAAATATTTTTTTAAAAAAGTTTTAACTTATGGCTTCTACCTTTAATAATAGCTATTTATTATTAGGTTAAGATACTAATTAATTTTTTATGTAGGCAGAAATTAAATTTTAGATTTTTTATTCAACCATCAGAGATTTTACTACTATATTAATTTACATTAATAAATGCTTATAGAATTTACCAATTTATTAACGGTAACAAAAGAAGCTAAACTAATTTAACAAAAACTTTTTTCTAAGAAATTTTTTTTAATAGAAACCTACTTACCTTTTTTTTTTTTAGAATCCTATTTGTACTAAACACTAACTTTGCAAAATTGCAAAAATTATATACTGCGATGTTCATAGGTGTCAAAAAGCTGCATGAAAAAAAAAAAAGAAAAAAGAAAAAGAAAAGAAAAAAGTTATGCCAAACGTTGACACATTAGATTAGAATAAATTAAATAGTAGTATGATTTTAATGTCAGGATACACACATATTATTATTATTATCCACAGTGGCAATTATTATAAATGTAAATTAGGGTTTACGTAAAATAAAATAACATAAATCTGGGGAGACTCAGACTCAGACTCAGTTGAGTTAATATACATAGAGTACATTAAAAACAGGAAAATGATAAAAATGTCATCATATTCAGATTCTCCTTCTTCTATTGCTCCCACACCAGACACCACTGTTTCTCCTTCATCAAATTCAACAACACCCACAACAACAACAACGTTGTTAGCTAAAGAGAATCCTAGTACAACACTAGTACAACAACAACAACAAGAACAACAAGCGGTACCAATACTGACATGGCCCGACAACAGCGAGCTGGATCTAGGTTGGATCGAGAATCTGACATCGACCTTTGACTGGTCTTCCAAGAATATTCCTCCCTCAGAATTCCCGTCGATTCTTCCAGTTCATGTCTTCGATTCTCTGATTCTCACCGCCTCCAAGACCCTCCACAAGGAGCCTAACTGTCTCAGAATCGACCCGGACGACTCCAGCACTGTCGTTGTGGTCGGTGACGTTCACGGTCAATTGCACGATCTTATTTTCCTCTTGAACAACGCTGGTTTTCCTTCTCAAAATCGATTCTTTGTGTTCAATGGTGACTATGTTGATCGTGGCGCTTGGGGCCTCGAGACTTTCCTTCTCTTGTTGGCCTGGAAGGTATTCAAAATTTCCAACTTTTTTTTTACTTTCTTACAAGTTTTGAACTTTCTTTGTTTCAATCATGAAATTCTTGTTCCCTCTACTGTATATTTATTTGTTCCTTTTATGATTTCTATTGTTAGAGACATGGACTTAGTTACATACTTACATGGCTGCTTTAAGTTTTTTTTTTATTATCAAAGACTGATGCTAGTACACTGCAAATTTTACTACATAAACTTTACAAAATGTCACCAATATGCAGAAAAGTAATTAAGATATTCATTTATTACGTTGTTAAAATCCACCAATCACTCACTCACAACCAAAAAAATAGCTTCTTTTACTCTGTTCTATATTCACATAGCTTGTTTTAGTTAAAACTATATGTGTCTAATTATTGATTAAATTGAGATATCAATCACCAATCACCTCTCTCAGACTAGGCAAAAGTGGGAGTTTTGTGCACTTGGTTCGTCTTTTTTATGTCTAGTTATTGATAAATTGTGTTTTTATGGGATGATATTTTGGCTTATAGGTCTTTATGCCACATAGAGTATTTCTTCTCCGCGGGAATCATGAATCCAAGTATTGCACCTCTGTTTATGGCTTTGAGAAGGAGGTGCTAACAAAGTATGGAGATAAAGGTAAGCATGTGTATCGGAAATGTTTGGGATGCTTCGAAGGGCTTCCTTTGGCCACTATTATAGCCGGTTGTGTATATACCGCTCATGGAGGGCTTTTCCGCAGCATTCCTTCAACCCCATCAAAGAGATCAAAAGGGAAGAAGAAGAATCGTAGACTGTGTTTCAACCCTGAGCCCAAGTCGTTATCTCTTGGTTCTTTGGAGGAATTATCTAGAGCTCGAAGGTCAGTTCTTGATCCTCCGTGGGAAGGCTTAAATCTGATTCCTGGTGATGTGCTATGGTCAGACCCATCAATGACGCTTGGTCTTTCTCCAAATAAAGAGAGAGGCATTGGACTATTGTGGGGTCCTGATTGCACTGAAGACTTCCTAAAAAAGTTCAATCTAAAGGTTATATCAAAAAACCCTTTTAATCTTAAAACTGATATGGCTATCTTGTGATATCTGTCATTATGGGCATAGTTTATTTTGACTGGTTATCTCTAATTGCTTAATGGAAATCTTAGCATAAGGAATTAGGAAAAAAAAAAAAGAAATCAATTACATGTAAGATTAGATTTTAAAATTGATCATGTTGATATTCAAAATCTATGAGACCGTATCTTCTCTTGTTTGCATACATAGATGTTGTTTAATAAAGGTATTATGAAGATCTTATTATCATTAATGTTGTTCTTCCATATAAATGTAATGAAGTAGCTGAAAGGATAATCTTCAATAGACACCATTTCTATTCAGCTATGTTTCCTTCTTCTGCTCCAGCCCTTCAAGCCTCAGGCCAAAAGGATTGGGTTCCTCCCCCATCTAATTGGATCAAGAGTAACTCTGACGCTGCCTTCTCAGCCTCCAATTCTGCTTTGGCTGTTGTTGCTCGTAACCATCATGGTAAGGTGATCAAAGCATGGTCCAAATTGTGTACTTGGCTCCCCTCTCATCACCGAAGCTTCAGCAATCCAGTGGGCGATGCGGTTAGCTATTTCTGAAAAGTGAAAACTGGAGACATATGATTATAGAAGGGGACTCTAAAATTTGTTTTGATTCCATCTCTAACAAGTATTCGTTTGTTGATTGGTCTATTGCTGCTCTTATAATTAACATTTGTAGCTTTGTTGAGTCTTTTTCTAGTTGCGCATTTAATTGGGCTAATAGGAGATGTAATGGTGCAGCTCACACTGCAGCCAAGTTAGCTTTAGTTTCTTCCAAGCCTTTTTATTTTAATAACAGCAATCTTCCAACTGTTCTACAGTGTGCTTGTAAGGAAGATTGTCCATCAGTTGTGTTCCAGTTTTAACTTATATATATATATATATATATATATTGCAGTTCATGAAAAAAAAAGTAGCTGAAAGGATTGCTATTCTTGACTCATTCTTTCCATTTTTATCAACTAGCTAGTTATATATATATATGTGTGTGTGTGTTTTTCTTTTTTGGTTTCCCACTCAAGATCTATTGAAGTGGTTTACCATCTTGACTGATACTTTCAACTTCTGACTTGATGCAAAACCATAACATGAATTTTTTTCATTTTTTCTGGACAATACAATATAACTCTTTAATGGTTTTCTTTTGATAGGTAAATAAAACTCCCACATATTTGGGATTGAACTCATGACCTTATGCTTCACCACTTATTCTTTTCTTCTTCTTTTTTAGAGGGGGGGGGGGGGGTATTGAGATGCCATTTGGTCCATAGTCCATTGGCAGCTCCTTTAATGGTTCTCTATGGTTTTGGTGTTCTATTTGAAGTTTAAGAGCACAAAATGGTTTTTGCAGTCTGTCTTGCTTTAATCTAAATAAACCTGTCTGTTGCTACTGTTGAGAGTGGAGCAACATACAACATCTGGTAATTGTTTGTGTTGTAACTCCATAGTAATATCATTTATACAGTTTCTTTGAACTTTTTTGTGTTTATATGTTAACTTATTTGTTGGTGTTAGTAATCTTTTTTGCCAACATGCTGGCGTTTAATTTTAAAAACTAACATTGTGGTTATCATTTGTTGATTTCATCCCAGTTAATCATCAGATCGCATGAAGGCCCTGATGCAAGGGAAAAGAGGTCTGGTTTTGGAGGAATGGATGTAGGATATACCATAGATCATGTTGTGGAGTCAGGGAAGCTGATTACTGTGTTTAGTGCTCCAGACTACCCACAGTTTCAGGTTTCTACAGGCTCTTCTTTTCTTAGATTTGTTGCTGCCACAGTGTATTTCCATGCTTATGCCTTTATGAATTTCTTGTATGCTTTTACCTAAAGAATCATTTGAATGCGTTATATATCATTTAGAATGAGTCCTTGTTTCTTATTGTATTGGAAACTAGTTTATACTATGATTTCATGGATAAGAGGAAAATATTTAGAAATGGCAATAAGTACTTTTCATGAACAGTCAATCTTCATCCATACATAGTGTTAATGATGGGTTGGGGTTCAAGTGATAACCTAGCAGTAATGGCATCATTTGTGGTGCCCCATGTTTGTGGTTTAAACCAAGCCTCTCCCCTCCCCTCCCCCACTATCCACTATTAAAAAAAAAAGTATTAATGATGGAATGTACCTTCAAATTTCATGGATTTGCTCATTTTGATTAAAATTCAGAACTCTAGACATTCACATGTTATGTGGTCTCATTCTATGAACTCATACACATATGCACATGCATTTATTAATTTTGATTTAGATACCATTCTCATCATTTTGTCAGAGTTACATTTATTTTTTTGATAGTTAAGAAAGAAATTTTGTTGGAGTTACATTTATTTTTTAACCAGGCAGTCGGGGCAAGTAAGAAATTTTATTAACTATACATTAAAAGGGCGAGGCCCAAGTACATAGGAAGTTTACATATCAGACGCCAGATTGATAATCTAAAACTACAAAAGTCAAGAAACTCAGCAGTTTAGAAAAACGGTGGTCAAAACCGTGGTCACAGTGCATCCATCCAGTTATATCTGGAAGGTAAAAATAACATCTTCATCTCTGCTGTAGATTGTTCAATTCCTTAAAATGTATGGGTATTGTTCTCTCCAAATAATCTACATTATGCATGAGGGAATCAAATTCCAAATATCTGAATTTAAATGCCTTCCAAAATCACCCCTTCTAGCATGCCAACAAATCAACCACACTCTTAGGCATAACCCAACCCCTAATAAGGCGAGAGACTGTACTTGCGAGCAATAGATAATGTAGACGCAAATGATCTATGCAATGCCCATTTTTCTTGCACATGCAACAGCACTCCACTTCAACCGTATCCCTCTTTCAGTAGTTATCCAACTTGAGAATCTTTCTTAAGGCAACTATCCATGTAAGAAACGCCACTTTAGTTGGGATCTTTAACCCTCCAAATATCAGAGTTGCAATTTTTTCTTGTTCTTCCCTCTGAGTTTGTTTGTTTTAGCTTAAATGACAGCTTATTTTCACTGCCAGATCATGTACAACTATTTAAAGCCTCACTTTTATAGGTACAACTGTAATTTCACACAGCTTGTTTTATAAACAAATTATCCAATGATAATAAGCTCATCCAAACACCTTCTTAAGCGTTTTAAATTTTGAGTGTATTGAATTTGTTATCTTTTTGAAAGCTATAAGATACTCCTTCATTAAATAACATAAGTATGTGGCCACACTTTGTGTTGTGATTGTGAGTGAATCATTGTAATTGGACTTCTTTGTCTAATTAGGTTTAACAATGTTGGCATAAGCTATAGAAATAATTCTCAAAGATGACCTCGTAAGACCTCTCTCACAACATGTGGGAGTGACCCACATTTGTGGGACCCACACATGTTGTGAGAGAAATTTCTCATACAACAGTCTAATAAGATAATTTTTTAGCATGCAAAATAGCACAAGGAAGAGTCTCAAACTGCTTCTGTGTGCGCTATCTTTATTGATGGAGAAGGTAAGAACAAGTATGGACCTTACACCAGTCAGATAAGCTAAGATTGGTTAATTTCCTGGATTGCCCTTCAAGCTTTTTTATTTAAAAGTTGATGCTAAAGGATTTCCAACTCTATCCATTTTTACATTTGGGTTGATTGGAATTCTAAATAGGAAGCATGGTTTTATGCCATTGCTAAAGAATGTTTACTTATTTTGTTTAATTAACCTTGTGTGTTTTAATAACTAAATTTAAATCTTTTCATATTGTTTGCTGTATCATCTGTAATCTGTCCCAATGAACGTCTTGTATGCCATGCAGGCAACAGAGGAAAGATACAAAAATAAAGGAGCGTACATTGTTCTGGAACCCCCTAATTTTGATAATCCAAACTTTTACAGCTTTGAAGCAATTACTCCAAGACCACAGGTATTGGATAACACTCATTTTTAATTGAGAAACGTGATGATTATTTTCAGGTTTTATAAAAATTTCCTGAACGTCTGAGGATAGTCAAAGCAGCGAGCTCCATCATAAGCGGTGTTGCTTTTGCTTGTTTATTTCATATTTGTTAGTTTGTTTTATTCAAGTTATGAGTCTCATGACCATATCAGATCTTTCTTTTTTTTCTTTTTTTTTTCCTTTGATGACAGTGTTTCTTAATGGATGCAGGTGAATCCCTACTATGACTATGTAGATGTGATAGACTCTGATGAAGAATTGGACCTGGTAGCAATGGTAACTACTACTCCAGACGGTTCGTAATCACTTCCTGCATATGAAATTCATTATTTTGAGTTGTGCATGTATTTTCTCCATAATTTTGTTGTATTTTAACTATTATGCAAGAGGGATTCTTTCCCCTGCTAACTGCGCTTTTCAAATCTAAAATTATGTCTGGAGCTCAGATGAAGCAGTTTTGGTAGAATAAGAGGGGGACATAAAATACTTTTCTTTCTTCCTTTTTTTTGGATTAGTAAGGGAGAAATGCATAGTCTGAGACATTAATTGTCCTTATTTTAATTTTAATTTTAATTTTATTTCCTCTAGATTTCAGCCAACCCCAAAATTGTGATATAAGGTATGGTGGTTGATGTATACTTATTTTGTTTGCATATATGTAAAAATAGCCCATTGGAGTGTTCGTTGAACGTTGATAAGTAGCCACTCCATTCCACTGAAAATGTCATGTTAGACAAATTTTGAATTCTATCTCATTGGGTTGAGGAGCCCCAATGCTACACCATCTACTTGTCCTTGTCCAATTATGACCATTAGTGGTATGGTTCAATGGGAGGATTGAATAATAAATTCTTGAAAATAAACTCAACGTTTAGAGTTCTTTAATTTCTTACATTCATTATATTAAAAAAAAAAAAACGAAAATGTAAAACTCATCCTTTATATTTTACTAAAATTCATTTAAGTCATCTAAATTTTAATTTTCAATTAATAATTAAAAAATATTTTTCATTTTTTTTTAAAATAAAAGTTTTAATGGAAATTGATGGAGATGTTTTAATTGAATAAATTTAAAGCTTAGATGACTGAATAAATGAAAGTAAAATTAGAAAACTGAAATAAATTCTAGTGAAACTTTGAGGATAAGTTTTGTATTTTACCCAACAAAAAAATAAAATGGCTAAGATTATATCACTTCATAAACCAAACTTATTCATCTTGTGTCATTATAAGCACAATCTAGGTAAAGAAAATGACTATATAGTTAAAAAAATAAAAAAAACTCTACCACAACCACCGTTATAATCACTCTGTTGAAGCACTTCTTCAAGTACAAAGAGATGAGACCTAACGAAAGCAAACAAACGTAAAGGACCAAAGAGAACTACACACACACACACTAATGAATAGCCATAACTAACATGGCTCGTCAACATCAGTGGGTTGGCCGGTGGCATCGAAGTTCGCAATTCCCTTGTCATAACTACGATCAATTCTGATATTATCTTCCTCAATTCTCTAGTTTATAAAAGTTCTCTCTTTTAGACTCAATATTTCAATATATAAATAATAAATGGTCATACCACAAATTATTTTACAAAATTTTTATAAGTCGTTAATATGACAAATTTTTACCAATTTTCATATAAAATTATTATTAATACTATTAATATTATTTTTTTTACTTACTAATAATTACTTATTATATCAGCAATTTGTAAAAAAAATTTGTAAAATAGTATGTGGCTTTAATATTTTCTTTAAAAAAATTTATTTGTATTTTTCCTTAAAAAAAAAAAAATTAGAGCTGGGTTTTAGATATTCTTAAATTTGTTTGGTGGGCATTGATTGAAGTGATTAATATTAATTAATGGTTTGGGCATTTTCTTCCCCCACAATGGGAACTACGGTTTGAAAATCGTTACCTTCAACCTGAAGTTTAAGTGTAAGTGTTGCTCTAGAAATTGACCGTGGAAAGGGAAAGGGAAAGGGAAAGGGAAAGGGAAAGGGAAAGAAAGGGACAGGCTTGGTTTCTTTCCTTTAGTATTTTTTTGGGGTTTTTAATAGCATTAAAGTGAATAAGTGAGTTTTCTTTTTCTTTTTTTTCTTTTTAAGCATTGTTTTATAAGGAGTGTGTTAGTATATTGATAATGTGACATAATTTTAATATTTTTAATGTAAAAGGTGATAGATTTAAATAACTTTACTATATATCATAACTTTACTATATAGATTTCTTCGAAACTTTAAAAGATTTTCATCTTCTATTCTTTTTTTTTTTTAAAAGAATCTAGTTGAAAGAACTAATAAGAAAAACTAGGGAGGATCCCGAATTACAATAGGAGCTACATTGTCTAGAATTTCTTCCAATCAGACTTGTAGCTCATTTAGAGTTTTGCCTTAATGAGAGAAATAGAATCAAGACCTTTGGTCTTTACCCAGGTCAGATGAAAAAATTGGGATCATTTTTTATGGGCTCGTTAAGAATGATTTTGATTAGTTCATGGCCTATTAGAAGTAGAAGGCACCCTAGTGGGATCCTCATGGACAAAAAAAGATTACAGTCAATTTGATAATGATCGGATAATATTGTTTCTTTGGCCTTGATCAAGGAATTCCTTAGATATGATGCAAAACGGGTCATGTTCTATTGTTGATTAGAGATTCCTCTATGAACAATATGAATCGGAGTTTGAAGAAGGGGACATGTCATCTATAACATGGCCATGAGCACAACCGAACAGCTTCCTTCATGAGTTATATGTTGAATGACTCCTATCATATCTTCTTCAAAGCTCAAACAAAACCTCCCCTAAACTCATTTTTAGAGCTTCCTTCATTAGTTATATGTTGAATGACTCCTAACATATCTCCTTCAAAGTTCAAACAGAACCTCCCTTAAACTCATTTCTAGAACTAATTGGGAACACAATTTTAGTTGAATTGCGTAATAAAATATGAAGCTATTTTAGAAATACTACACATTTTTATATAATTTGAAAATTGTAAATGTGATACCTAATTATGTGGATTTGATTGAATTAAATTTTGTGTGTGTGTAATGTGTATGTGTGTTGTTAAGTTCTATATCAAGTGTTTACTAAGTAGATCTTAGATTTATAAGTGATTACGAGATTATAAATTGACTAATCCTTTTGAGGAATAAGAGCATATGTGACTACTAGCTAGCATGGTTTTGAAATCCAAACTATATAATGAACTGAAAAAAAGAGAGGTTCAAAATTTGTAAGGTTGGACTGAGGTTCAACCGAGGTCAAACCGTGATGTGTCATTTAATTTTTTAATATATTTGATACTTAAATTGATTTATATTTATTAATTTTTCATTCCTAACCAACAAAATGTGCGTGGCCCAATAGTTTGCATGTTGGACATGTTATTTCACTTGTATTGAACTATCAAACAATACAAGCAATTAATTTTTCATATAAAATTCTTGTTTCAGCTATTCGAATTACCAGCTTGGTAGGTGAATTATGCGTCACAATTTACTTCTGATTTCTGCCCCAAATTTCCTATTTTAGTGAAATTACTTTCTCAGTTTATTTATTTTTTTATATTTAAAATTGAGTTATCAAACTCATAGCTAACTTTGATTCTTATTAATACGAGACTAAAGTTAAGTTAAAAGCCCAATAACTTTGGCACAATTGATAGTTTAATAAATGAAACTAGACCATTTTTTTTTTTTAGGAAAATAAACAATGAAACTAATTTTAAAAAGGAATATTCTCAAAAAAAATTCTTTCCATTTAATTTATTTCTACTCATTTCCCTTCATTTATAGGCTAAAGAAAAACAGGTATACCTAAAAAAAAAAAAAAAAAAAAAAAGAGAGGCTGAGGCTGAGGCTGAGGCTGAGTCAGAGACTCTGAGAGCATAAATTAATTTTTATTTTAAGCGCTGTTCCCTCCAAACTTTTGTCCATCGTGCTTGTCTTTTATGACCATCTCTTTTTAAAAAATGGACTACTATAAAACCTGAGATGCAGTCAAAATCTACCCGCTATTGTGCGCCGGAGCAAAAGAAAGCAAAGAAGTGGGGCCCACGACTCATTCGATTCGTTGGTGAGGGCAACGTTTTCCGTGATTGACTCTCCTTTGCCTCTCCGTTTTGTCCTTTCTCTCTGTGTGTGAAAACGACCCAACGGGATCCCGTTTCAACGTTTCCCCCATACGACGCCGTTTCTCTCTCCTCCGCGTACCTTAGCCCAGCCCCACACCGCCTTTTATCTTCAATCAGTCAGAGTCAGAAAGAAACTACAGCCATTAAAATTTCAGTGTAAAAATAAAGAGAGAGAGAGAGAGAGAGAGGGTTTGAGGATTGGGAATTCAAATCTGATTCTCTGAAACTTTGGAATTTTGAAGGGCTATGAAAAGATTGAAAGAGAAAGAGCGAGCGAGGTTTTGACCTACTTTGACTGAGTGAGTGATTGATAGATCAGACGGCCTAAAAGCTAGTACCTAATTTTTCTTCCCACTTACTTCAGGTGAATTTTAGGCTTCTTAAGCTTTTGATCTATGGATCTACATTTTCTTATTGCTTAATTTGCGTTTTGTTTTTGTTTTTTTCTTAGCTGCATTTTGTGTTTTTTCACCATGAATTTCGCATATAAGATCTGCTTATTGTTAATAGTCAGTATGGTTTATTTTTCAGAAATGAGGGTTGGTGGGGTTGGCACAAGCTTAATTGATGAAGTGAATGCTTCGAAGGTGCAATTTGGGGCTGTGATTTGAAGGTGGGTAATTTGGAAAATGGTGAATTGGGTCACTTTTGCCAGATTTGCCAAGTTTTTGGGTTTTAGTACAGTAAGCACAAATGTGCAATTGTGTGGCTAAGAATTTTCATCTTGCAGGTCTGTATTTTGCGGAGCTAAAGTAACTAACGCAATGGGTGTCTCAGGAAAATGGATTAGAGCTTTGGTTGGTTTGAAGAAACCAGAAAAGTCACAATCTTCAGAGAAAACTGAAAATGTGGGTATTATTAGTATTAATTTTTTTGAAAAAAAAAAAATTTATTTTTATCTTTCATCATTTGTTAAATTTTTCTATATTCTCATTATTTAGTTCTTCTGCTGATTCAAATGTGGTTATTACATGTGGACCTTGTTGCTGAATTATCATCATATGATACTTGCTGACTTCGGATAAAATATTTTGTCTTTTGTTTGGCAGTGAATTCAATGCCGATTCAAAACTAATAAGTGCTGCTACCCGGACCCCAATTTTTCTCTTTTGAACTTGCTGGAGTTTCTTTATCTTGTTTATGAATGTTTGATGAATTTCACGGCTCTTAATTTATTTGTTTTTGGGATTTTAGCTCGTGACATTAGTTAAGTATGTAACTCAGAGTAGCTTGGAGCTAGAGTGAAAAAAATCATTCACATGACATCTTTACAAATATGAATCCTGAAAATTCAGTGGAAAGGATTTTTATAGTCCATCCAGAGTAATCCTTTTCTATTACTTATTCCTATGTAAATGATTTATGTTAGATCTGCAGTTAACAAAACCCAAAACCAAAGTGACCAAAATGTCATATTGTGCGTTTGTTGTTGGTCCTTTTTTCTTTTCTTAAATTTAATTTTTTATTTTTCCATACATTGTTTTGTAAACATCTAGTTTGATAAATTCAGCCATGTAATGTTTACCTCCCTAAATTGGTTTGTAGCAAATTCTTGTGTCTATAATTAGCAGCCAGCATTTGTCATTCTTTGTACTTGTCTTATTTGGTGTCCCTTGTTCAACACCAGATCCTGTTATTAAGGGCATGCCCTTTACATTTTTTTAGTGTATTTGAAATAATTTGGCAATGGCTTGCCAATGAGCTATAACTCAAATGTCACCTCCCCTTGTGTCACAGGGTCAATTTTTCTTTTAAATTCGCTGCCTGTGATGGCACTAAGCCCCTGACTTAGTCTCAGCCAACACACCACACACACACACACTGCTCCTAACTCCTTGTAATATTGGGTTGGAGGAGGGTAAGGTCATGGGTTCAAGACCCAATAGGTGTGGGTCTAAGTTTATTAAAAAGAAGGAAATTTGCAATGGTAATAAAATAACATGCCGGTCATTCCAAATTATGTCTTGCCTGCATACCTGGACAATATCATGCACACCAATACAGAACAATTTGTTACAGCTTTGTTATTTTATTTTAAGATCGATTGCTTTCTGATATAATGTATTTTCAATCCTTGAGGGGTTTCTTCAATTGGTGCCTAAAACACTTGGAAAACACTGAAGCAGATTGGGTTTAGTAAAATGGTACAAAGCATATCAATCCATTTCTTTTTAATTTTTTTTTTTGTTAATCATGACAGAGAACAGCTTCTAGCAAGTCTAGGCACCGGAGAAAACATTCTGTTGAGATTGATACTGATAAGCTTCAATGTGAGTTCGATCATGTTGCTGCTCCACCAGCTGGAGATTCCAATACTCAATCAAACCCAGATGTGGCTGGCTCCCATTCAGGTTCACCTAAAGCACAAGATGCTCAAGCACAGGATGCAGCTCATAATGAGCAAAGTGTGAAAGAAGAATGGGCTGCAACGCGCATCCAAACCGCTTTTCGTGGATTTCTGGTATTACTACTTCACATCATCTTAAAGCTTATCAAATCAGCCCTTGAAAATAGTTTGTTTTTCTAACATCACATTTCTACTCAAGATCCAGGCTTCTGTTTCTATGCATCCACCTATTGCATTTGTCTTGTTGAATTTCCTTCCCCTTGTAAGTGCATTTGGGTGAGGTCGTGGGTTCAAGGCCCATAAGGTTCCTGTGTAACTTAGCAATAAAAAAAGAGCAATTGTCATGTTGAATTTCATTTGTGCAACTGACTTATATAATGGGCCCCCTTTCCTTTCCTCTATAAAAATATTTGTCTTACTAATTTAAAAAAAAATTGTCTTACTGATCAAATTTTGAATTGATTTACAATTTAAAACTTCTTTATATATGCTCACATAGTTGGATGAAAATATACGGAAACACAAAGTTGATTGGCTGGTCAGGGTGAAATTGGAACCTTGACTTATGTACATGAAAATATAACAATAGTAGTGGGATAATCTATGACGAGGCACTTCTGCCTCAAGATTAATACAGCTTCACCATTTTCTATCTGAAATAGTGCAAAGAAATATATGTGTATACTAACAACTACTGGTAATTTGACAACTCTCTCCTTTTCTAGAGAATCAACTTTTTTGATCATGAAGCAGCTCAATGCATTTTCTTCTTCACATGACACTATTTTGTTAAGAGAAATTGGAATGAGGACTGCTATGATGAGCTGAGGCATAAATGAAGAGAGAGTACTAGTTTTGATGATTTCTTATGCAATTATCATCCGGTTAGTGTATTAGAAGGCATAAAAAAAAATGAGAACTTTTTTTTTTGGATAAGTGATAGAAGATTTTATTAATTAGAGAATAAACTTGTGTACACATGTAGTGCACAAGAGAGTCCCTAAAGAATTAATTCCGAGCTTTGAGAGATCTACAAAATGAACTTAAGATCTACAAGGAAGCCTGCCAATAACAGCACTCCATTCATACAAAGATTGCATAAAATCAGATTTGATCTCAACAGAAGATAGTTCAACACACTCAAAAGTATGATTATGCCCTTCATTTCAAACCATCCACATAAGGCACAGAGAGTTGCATTCCATATGAGAATATGTTGTGCCAACCAAACTGCCCTTTTTAACTTTAGTAGAAAATAAAAGGGACTGCAGCTCTCTCCATGGTACAATGTAATCAGCAGATGATCAATAGATTTACTACTACACTTGCATGAGTAACATTAATTTACAAGGATAGGATTATTGTTAATAAGTTTATCCATTGTTAAGATTATCCTAAACTTTGTTCTGGGAGAAAGAGAAGGAAGAGTATGTTAGGTGATTGAGGGAATCTGCTATTATTTGTGGACCCAGAAGCTAACTGAGAGGAAGGGGAAAAAAACATGAAACCCTTTACTTTTCTCTTTGATTCATATTGGAGTTAAGACTCAGTATGTTGTAAGATACAAAGATAAATCTAATGAAGTCTCAAAAATAAAATAAAATGAGAACTCCTAAGATACAAAACATATTGTAAAGGAAGTCACCCTATATGTCTCCTGACTAAGATTAAATTTAATTAGACTAAGATCAGCTAAGCTTTTTGTTTACTTATTAACTATATGAAAGTCATTCTACCTTATTTTTAGGGCTACTTCTCTTTTTAAATTGTAGGCTGTAGCTATCTAAGCTTTACACTGATTAAGGATAGAATCTAATTGCTTAGATACAGCTATAGTAAACTGGTCAAGTATCTTAAAAATTGTATGCAGGATGCTGAGCTAGATGCCAGCCTGTAAATTTTTGATGACATAATACCAGACAATTTTCAAATGACTACAAATTTTGTAAACTAGATTTTGATGACATTTAATAATGAAACTATTATGTGTGAGTATTATGAAAAATGAGCCTTAATTAAAAAACACGGAGAGAATTTTTTAATTGTTTGTCACATATGTTGAAATATAGAAGAAAGTGCAGTTTACTAACCACTTATCATCAGGGTAGATAAATACATCAGGAGCAGCTGCACTATTAGATAAATAAAATTCTTTCGGAGGCACTTTCAGCCTAACAATTGTGATGAGATTGGAATGTTTTTCTGATGTATATATCAGGCTAGAAGAGCTTTACGAGCTTTGAAAGGATTGGTAAGACTTCAAGCCCTTGTCAGGGGCCATGCTGTGAGGAAGCAGGCTGCAATAACTCTCCGCTGTATGCAAGCTTTGGTGAGAGTTCAAGCTCGTGTACGAGCCAGGCGTGTTCGTCTGGCATTGGAAAGTCAAACAGCTCAACAGAAACTTCAGCAACAACTTGTAAATGAGGCTCATGTCCGAGAAATAGAAGTAAGCAACTTTAGCTACTTTCAATCGGATAAACTCAGTCTGTTCCATTTTGTTTGTTCACTATTCTATTTTGGGATGTCCCAAAATATTTATCCACGATGATGCAGGAAGGGTGGTGTCACAGTGTGGGATCTGTTTTTTACCCATAATAAATCTTATATACTATAATGATCTGCAAAGATATTATACTAGAATGAGTTACATTAATGTATTTTTTTTTGATAGGTAAGTTACATTAATGTATTACATCACCATTATATGACATTGTTCTTGAAGTATTATATCTGCGTACTTTCCAAGCTTATTTTCCCATACTAGCTTAGACTTTGTGTAGTGCATTTAGCATGTCATGATTCTTCTGATTGTGATGCAGGAAGGGTGGTGTGACAGCGTGGGATCTGTTGAACAAATTCAAGCCAAATTGTTAAAGAGGCAGGAGGCTGCGGCTAAGCGAGAGAGAGCCATGGCATATGCTTTGGCTCATCAGGTAAAATATTATGAGCCTCTTGTTAGCTTATGAAATTGTAAGTTCTACTTCAAAGTTTAATCAGTTTCATGAAAAGAATGTCAGATGTTGAAAAGCATTTTCCATAGTGATAATGAGGAACATAAATATGAAACGCCTGGAGATGAACATTATGAACTTGAATGTCTTGGCATGCACATCTGAATTTGGCCTATATTGTGTTTTAAGTTTCAACTTAGGGTTTTGAGATAGACTATGATGTTAGGTGGGTTTTACTAACATATGCCCTTAGGGCATATGTTAGTGCCTTTAGGGCATATGTTAGTAAACCATTTTAGGAAACTTTTTATGGAAAAATGAAAAGTAACTAATTGGTTTGACAACTTTTTCAATTTTCCATAAAAAATTTCTTAAAATGGATTGTTAATGTATGCCATGAGGGCATACATTAACCGGACCATTCTTATCTTACTGTTTTTCAAAAAAAAAAAAAGGGTTTCTTATAATACTAAGATTTCCATAATATGCTGCTTTTCCTTAAATGGTAGCATTTTCCTGAACCCTCGCCTTTTTATTAGTTGTTTTAATTTAACCAAGATTTCAGGTCACCTTCTTCACATTTGAAGCCTTATCTGAAGTTTGTAATTTTGCCCTTAAATTGTATTGTCATATACGGTTAATGTGCCCACCCATACCCCATAGTTGATTGTGGCTTCTGCATATTTGTTATTCCAACCTTTATAATAATATTTCATTCTTGTTGTTTGGATAGTCTTATTGGTTGAATGCCATAGGGTCCACTTAAAATAAAGGCAAATAGGTGCATCCATCATTGCTCTTCCATGCTCATTCCATTGATTGTCTGAAGTGTCAATGCCTTTACAGTGAGCTCTCATTCATCCCAGCTGAAAAGGAAATGAGAGAGAGAGAGAGAGAGAGAGAGAGCTTTTCTTTGACTAGCTTGCTGCTGCACCGCCCTCCCCCAAAAAAAGAAGGTTATTTTTATTATGTGACATTGATCTTCCTTGGGGACATCCAAAAAAAAAAAAAAATACCTTGGGGATTTGTGTTGTGCTTGAGTCCTGCTAGCTGATTTCTCAATAGATACAGGTGTCCCAATTCCCAAGTAGAAGGGTACTTCTTGGATGCTCAAATGTTTGAATTTTTTATATCAAAGTCGTAATATTTTTATTTTTTACCCAGCTGAAAAGGAAATGAGAGAGAGAGAGAGAGAGAGAGAGAGAGAGAGAGAGAGCGCTTTTCTTTGACTAGCTCGCTGCTGCACCCCCTTCCCCCAAAAAAAGAAGGTTATTTTTATTATGTGACATTGATCTTCCTTGGGGACATCCAAAAAAACAAAAACCTTGGGGATTTGTGTTGTGCTTGAGTCCTGCTAGCTGATTTCTCAAAAGATAAAGGTGTCCCAATTCCCAAGTAGAAGGGTACTTCTTGGATGCTCAAATGTATGAATTTTTTATATCAAAGTCGTAATATTTTTATTTTTTATTTTTTAAAGATGAGAGATATATCTGATACTTCTTGATACCTAAAAGATCCTGGACAGACCTTCAGGGATAAAAAGTTTCCGTTGTACGTTTAGAATAGGATTAGAATTTTTAGTTAAAACATAAGGTTTGTCCATTTGTTATAATTACGGATGCTTGCTTGATTGGAATATTTGATATCTACACAGAGACATCCCCTCTGTATCTATTTGTGTACTCACGTCTGTCCTATAATTATTTTCTTTGAGATAGTAGTTTAGCTTACAGGAATACATATAAAATCCATTTTTATTCCTGCAGTGGCAGGCTGGATCGAGGCTGCAAGCTGTTCCATCTGGATTTGAACCAGATAAAAGCAGTTGGGGTTGGAACTGGTTGGAGAGATGGATGGCTGTCCGTCCTTGGGAGAACCGGTTTCTTGACATTAACCTTAGAGATGGAGTGATGGTTCGTGAAAATGAATCAGCTGAGGATATGAATGGAACTAAATCCCATGTAAAATCTGCTGGCAAAAAACCAATTGCAAATCTTCATCCAAGCCTTTCGAGTCAGAAAACAGGCCCCTCTTATTCAGATGGCTGTGGTTCTTCACCCAGTCAATCAGCAGGCATGCAAGATGCATCCAATACATTGCTTGCCAAATCCAAGCCCAAGCCACATGCAGATGATCCAGTTGAAGAATCTAACTCAAGGCCTGGAAATGGTTTGAGGTCCCACAGCAATCCAAAAGAGAGATCCACACAACCAGATAAGCAGGCTAAGAAGCGATTGTCTCTACCTAACAGCGGTGAGTTCTCTCTCTCTCTCCACAATTAAACGGTTCTGCAGGTATCCCCCTCTCTCTGTTAGTGTGCGCATACCCATTCTTCTGACTTCTGTTGCTTCCTTTGTTTGAAAGAATTGTAGTCTAGACTCTAGAGTGGAATAGGGCTTTCCTTCTTCCTTCAATTGGCAATAAAATTCAGGCTATTAATACTTATCTAAATAAATTATTTTCTCTGTTAAGCAAGCATCACTGTTATAACTTATAACTCAAGCAATGCACCATGAGGGGTATTGCTGGGTGTTTTATGAATCATCATGCTTCCGCGGTTTATTTAGTCTTTCCTTAATTTGGGTTGAGCAGGGGGAGGTGTTGGGGCTCAATTGTCCAGGCATCCTAATAAAACTGTCGCAAAAGGGACACCCAACTCGCAGAAGACCGTCAAGGATAAATCTAAGATTAATGGAAGAGGGGACTCAAACTCTACAAAATCTGTCCCACTGGCTGTTAATCCATAACATTAAGAATCCCACACAAGATATCCTACTGCAGGCTGCTCTTGAGTGAATCGGCTGCTGTTTCAGTCTGTACATATATGCCACGTTTGGCTGGCATGCAATCACTGCGCATCGCTTCTTGTCATGAAATTCAGAGGTGGGTTTCACCATGACATTGTGAAGGAGATTGGCTTGGATTGTGACGGCGAATAAGATTTAGTGGGTTTGATATGTGGCTGTTGTAATTGTCTTAAGTTTTATTGTTGTCAATTATGTAATCATGCGGTATTTATTTCCAAATGCACCATGTTCAGAGCATTTGGCTTTACATAATACTATCATTGTTAGATTTCTTTCTATGTTCTTCCATTCTTGAAGATTATGCACTGCTGTGATAATCATTAAAGAAATCTGGAAATGGAGGAAAAACAAGAGTTCGAAGTATTTTAGTGGGATCTACTGTGTAAAAGTTGTGAATTTCCACTAGAGCCTATAAGTATATAAATATATAGATTTTGGTAATAATATTATGATTATGCATGAAAAAATTATTCGGATATTCATTAAGAAAAATTAGAACTTTTCTCGTGTTCAAATAATTTAGGGATAAATGTTTTTTACTGAATTCTGGGATAACTGTTGCTTTCTAATAATTCTATTAACTATAAGCAGTCAATGTATAGGTCTCACGTTTAATAATACTTTAAACAGAAAATTTTCTGTTCTGAAATATAACCCCACTATTTAGTTAAAATTGCCTTTGAAAAAGAAAAAGAAAAACAACACTGACACGTTAGTAACTTGAGAAAGAAAATCCAAAAGCTATTAAAAAAAACTTGCAAACTAATCAATGTAATTATAAAAACGAAATAAATAAATGTTGTATTATTTCTTTTGTGATTAGTGACATATTAATTTGTAAAATTTATATAGTAAAATTCATAATATCCTTAGAATTGCCCATTTTGAAATTCTGACTTTCACTCGAACTCTAAACTCACACATCACACATGTATATTACTTAAGTTAGTCGTCAATATATGAATTCAAATACTTATAGTCCCTCACAATTTAATACTCTTGTCATGATAAAATAATAAAATCTTCTTCATCTACTTTGTCTCTCGGTCCCTTCCTCCCTCCAACCATCCAAACATAAACACAAGAATTAAAATCCAAAAAATTTGAACTCACCTAAAATAGCTATATGCTTATATCTCTCTATTTTGTTAATTGGGTTTGAATCTCCAAAATCTTCATTGTTCAGAGGCCAAAACCCTAATCCCTAATTTTGTTTATTCCTTTAAAAAAAAAAAAATCAATGTCCATTGACCTTGAGCTTATATTTAGGTACTAATACTATATAAAAATTAATTATTTGATCCTATAGAAGCAATTCTTCCTCCTCTCAAATAAATGGTAAATCGCATTATGAATTTAATTATTGAGATCTATTATTATGTGAGAAGATTGAGCATTGCTCTGAAAATTTTGAAAAAGTTTCTCTAGATCAATGGTGTTAACTTATAATGATAGGTTTTTTTTTTTTTTTTTTTTTTTTTTTGAGATTTTGTTGGCAGTTTGGTTGGCCATGTGTTCAGTTCTTCTTTCTCAAAAAAAAAAAAAAAGTGTTCAGTTCTTTCATTTTTGTAGGTTTAGGTTATGCTTATCGGAATATAATAGTGAAAAAGTGATGATTTTAGCTAGATGTCAAAAAGGAAAGAAATGAACATGAATCAACTGTAGTAACACCAAGTCACTATCTACCTTTACCGAATAAAAGAAAGGAATAAAATCACCGTCTACCAAAGAGTAAAGTTTGAGACATAATATTTTGCATAACCTTTTGCACAAGGGCTGACATGACTTCTTGCTATTGAAATGCCATCATTTTCAAAGTCATAAACCCTAACTCATATCAAACAATTAAAATCAAAATCATCAAAGATATAAATGAATCTTACACAACCAAATCAACACCAACAAACTCAGATATTGTTCTTCCCAAAATGGGAGCTTACAAAAATCGGTTGTTGATGTCAAAAGGACCTGCTAGCACATGAAATAAACCCCATTCCATAGATGCTGACAATGATGGTAATCTACCTGTTATCATCACTATTGTTAATTCTATTGATGCTGGGTCGCATTCTGTGTGTGTGGAGGTTAAAAGAGCACAAAAGACAATTCCTTTTGGTTAAAATTAGGGGTTGCAATTTGTGTTTGCATGCCAGATTTATGTCGTGTTAACTAGTGAATATTCGATTGTATGAGTCAATACTAACTCGACACGTTTATGAAATAGGTCAAGATTTTTTAACCTTAACACAACCTGTTTCTTAAACGGGTTAGTCGTGTTAACCCATTTATCAGATTTTATTGAAGTGAAACAAAAATATACAAAATTTAGTACTAAATTATGAAAAACAAAATAAAATTTTTATATATAAAATTCAGAACTAACAAATAAATGCATCACAAATAATCATTTAAAATTAAAAGATATCTCAATATCACAAATAATAAATCATAATATGTTAAAAAATAAATAAATCACAATAACTAATAAGTTTATATATTTAGGGTTTGAATGGTACATTGGAAATATCATTTAATTTAACAAGTTAGACGGGTCATACGGTTTCCATAGATTGGACATTAACCCAATTCATTTATTAAACGGGTTAGTCATGTTAATCCGAATGTGATACAAACCCATTAAGTTTTAACCCATAACTTACTAATTTCGTATCAAGTCGTGTTGTGTTCATAAGTCGTGTCAAATTTTGTCACCCCTAGTTAAAAAGGTGAAGGAAATGATGAACACTTGGTCTCATTAATACTTCAAATAGCTGATCGAAATGGTAAGTATATTTGTAACATAAATCTTAGATCTTAGAGCTGGTGATAGGTGGGAGAGAGGGATTAGAGGTGGTTGGGTTATGGAGAGAAATCTAAGAGGGAGAGAGAGTGTGAGAGGGTGAGACTAGAAACGTATGGCGTGAGAGGGAGAGAGCAAAAATAAAATGTTTTACCAAAATTTCAAGTGTAAAACATTGAACACAAATTTGTGTAAGTTGATTTGGTTGACTGAAAATATTTTACTTTTAACCAAATATTTTACAACAAACAAACACTGTAAAATGTGAAAATATTTTTCTGCAAATATTTTACGTCAAAACAAATAGAGCGTAAGAAAACAAATAATACAAATAAGCTACCATTTTGCCCTTACAAAAATTCAAAGATTACAAAACTAAAAAAAAAATAAATAAATAAAAAAAGCTTTTTCTTTTTGTAGTGGCTGATATGCCTGATACCGGCCAAAACGCCCAAAATTGGCATTTGTGGTTGATTTAAACCAATATGAAACATTGGAGTTTTAATACCAATACACATAGCGGTACAATATAATATCCTCTTCCTTGCATCTAGTACTCTAGTTTGATTTGGGAACAACGTCTTTCTTAGGGAATGTCATGAGGATAACAATCTGGAGGGATTTTGGAAGCAAAAGATTTGTGTATAAAGGCAACCATCAATAGATGTCTATCTACCTTTACCAAATAAAAGGAAAAAAAATCACCGTCTATCTAAGAGTAACGTTTGAGACATAATATTTTGCATAACCTTTTTCACAAGGGCTGACATGACTTCTTGCTATTGAAATGCCATCATTTTGACATCTAGTACTCTAGTTTGAGTTGGGAACAATTTCTTTCTTAGGGAATGTCATGAGGAATGAAAGTAGCAATTTGGAGGGATTTTGGAAGCAAATGACGTTGTATAGAGGCAACGATCAATAGATGTCTATCTTGGTTGGCACACGTGACACCATAGGGGTCAATGAAAAGATGATGAATGTTTGATTGATCGCATGGTACATGCCTTTCTAGATCTAATGGCACATGTCATATGAGTATGACTTATGTCTGATCTATGCCTATGAATAGAAGCAATTCTTGATCAAAGGGTGTAGGCTTATGCATACACAGTACACACCCACAAAGAGATCATTGCAAAAAAAGTGACAAACTTTTAAACTAAGCAAGCATAGGAAGTGGGACTTACCTTGATGGAAATATTGACCATGGATGAATGACGTTTATCCAAATAATTCTCAAGGCAGTGCTGTTTTGGATCTCTTAGTCCAGCTTAGTGCTTGAAACTAGGGGTGACCAAATCCAATTGGAAATTGTGAACTGATCGTGTCTGACCCAGAGTCCGTCCGACCCGAAACTCCTTAACTCCCTCCAATTGGTAGTGGGTCTTTGCCTCTACAAACCAATTGAGTGGCAGGTTTCCTTCGCCAAAATTCGAGCCACTCAACTTGACTGATGATATAAATAAACTCTAGCTAGATCTAGCAAAATCTTGATCTTATATGGCGAGATCTTGACTAGACTCAACAAGATTGAGCCAGATCTAGCCAAATCACAACCAAATTCAGCTACTTTTCACCTAAATATGGTGAGTTACAGTAGAGTTAGACGACTTCTACCACCAATATTCACTTGAGCCTGAAACTAACTTGACCCGTTAATGTTGGCGATCAGCGGTAGGTCTCTCTACATGCCATCCGATTTGAGTGGGTCGAGTTCGGTTTGAGTTCAAAACCAAACCGACTTGACCCGTGGACATCTCTACTTGAAATTAGATCTTAAGTCAAATCATCTTGTTTGACTTCATTTACATCATTTTTCTCGTCCATGCCTCTCCTTTGGCTTCTCGATCATAAGTAACTTTTTTTTTTTGTTGATGCAAGTAACTTTAAATATATATATATATATATATATAAATAGTTTGGTCATACATAACCTGATACTCTTAAACCTCAAAACTTGAAGAACTTAATTCATATAGACTTAACCCAACATCTTCATCAATTGGGTGGGAATATGGCTGGTTAAATAGTTTATGTACTGTCGAATTCAAGTGGACTAGGAGCTCTGAACACACGCATGGGGGTGTCCACGGGTCGAGTTTGTGCTCGACCCAAACCATACCCGAATTTTTTGGGTGGGTGAAAATCAAAACTGAAACTGGCTCGTAATAATGGTTGGATCATTTAGTTCGGGTCTGTTGGGTTTCGAGTTTGTGTCGGTCAGTTTCGAGTTTCGTCGCCGATGCCGATATTTCATTGCCGGTGTCGATATTTTGCCGGATCGATCGAGATCTGGCCAATTTTTGGTCGGATCCATCGAATTTGGACTAGATCTCGATGAGATCTCGCTTGATCTCGCCGAATTTGGTGGATTTCAAGTAGCTCTTCGTCGAAGAATAAAAAATATCGTCGAAGAATAAAAAATATCGTCGAATCTGGTGGATTGCAGTGGATTTCAATTAGCTCTTTGTCGAAAAACCTTTGGATCTCACTAGATTTTGTTGATTTTATGGGCGGGTTGGGTGGCTTGGGTTTTTGGGGAGCGAACCCGCTAGCTGACTCGAAGGTATTGGGTTCTGTGGGTGGTGACCAGCTGCTAACCGTCGAATTGGTCGGTTTGAGTGGTGACAGTTCAGTTTTGAACAGGTTCAACAGGTTGAGCGAATTACTGGGTTGTGTGGACACTCCTACACATGAGCACCTTTTTATTACTTATCCAAAAAAGAAAATAAAAGTTATGTACAACTTTTGGGGGTAGGCTGAACTATTCTCTTCTTTTTTGGAGGGTTTCAGTGTATCACTAGCAGTTTTTATTGACAGAACATATATATATATATAATCACCCTTCCTCTCTTCCCTTACTTACCCAACAACCATGTTATGGGCTATTCTGATACATTGGATTAAATGTCACCATTTGTGAACCTTTCAGACAATCATTAAAATGATGACACTGGACCAATCTTTTTTTGTCGTGTATAATAAGCCGTGGGAACAATACCCTCAGCTCTCTGAAACTCTTACGAGGTTTCTTTCATGTGTGTGTAAATTTAAAGTTTATTAAAAAATTCGTGGAAACTACCCTTCCTAAGTAAAGAATGTGTTTCACAGACTTTAACTGATATATTCCTATTTCATTTCATTCATTGGATTCCAAATTCTTGTACGGACACGTCTTTTTTAAAATTATTTTTTAAGAAAGAATCGGACACATGTGTAAACTCGCAGTCAAGATTTATCATCTACTATCTTACATATAAATAATAAAAAAAAAAGTTAATATAAACATTTTTTTATATTGGGAAGTTAAATATAGAAATAATTTTAAAAGTTCTAAATAAATAAAAAAAAGAACAAAAAAAAGGTAGATCCACCACATGAGGTTGTATTATATATGAGACATCACATCCGTTTTTGTCATGTCCCTAATTTGCACTTGTATAAATTCTTAAAAAAGAAGGCTGATCAGATCTGATTTCGCTATCAAAGTTTGAAAAAATATGATTATTATTATTATTATAATGATTGATGATTGATATATGATCCCTAAAAAATATTCTCTATTTACCTGAAAATCTGCATTATGTATGAATTTATTAAGAAATCAATGATGACATAACGACAGCCAACGCTATTAATTATGCTAAAGGTCTATAGTAAAGAATAATGAATATATGATCCATTTTCATCTCTGCAAACCAGGTTCATCTATCTGTTACTACTATTAGATTTTTTTAATTTTTGAGTTTACCAAATTACGGATTTGCCATATGCGAAGCTCATAAACAACCTCAAAATATGTGGAATACCCATAGAATGACAGAACATATTGAGCTAAAGATATGCTAGCCCCTTAACCGAGAGTCATTGTCAAAGAATGTTATTTATAACTTGAATGTATCTTTTATAATATCTTTTAGAAATAAGAGAATGTATGTTATGTATCAAATATATACATATTCTTCTTCTATATCAGCATAAAAACCATGACTTAAAAGGTTGTTGGCTTTTTTTACAGGGAAATGTTAACTAGTGCTTCAAAAACACTTGTTAGTGAATTATTTTTAGAAATGTTTTATGAGAAAAAAAGTAATTAATTTTTTTAACAGTTTTTTATATGGACAAAGGTTAACTATAAATTTGGTTACAGCTTAAGTTTATAACCTTATTCAATAAAATAAACATTACTACATTTTTTGAAAATCTAATTGTTGAATTGCATGTTTTTTACACTCTCAATACACATGTCAAATTTAATATTAATCGGATATCATTTACTATATGATCTAAAAGCTTATATTTTATGCATACCTTTTTTTTTTTTGAAATTTAAGCTATAAGAATTTGTAATTTAAACAATTTATTGATGACTTAGCTATTGATCTTTAATTTTCTAGAAATTTTGCAAGCATCAAAGATATAAGAAGAAGATGTAATCCAGCAATGGATTTGTTAAAGTTCACCTCTAATAAAAAGATATTGAGTAAAGTTGTAACCTTATGCTACAACCAATTTTGAAGGTTGTGATATCAAAACTTTTCTAAAATAGTTCATTACCAAATTTCCTATAAAATCCTTGTTTATATTGTTCTTAAAAGTAGTCAAGATTTTTGTAACTTAATTAGATTTTATTTTTTTGGCGCTATTAAAAGAAATGTAGAGGATGCAAATCCCCCTTCTTAACTATCATATTATAAAAAATATGTATATAAAAAATGAAATAAAAGAGGATATCATATGTGTGTGTGTGTCATTATTAGAGCATTAGCATATGGTATCTAAAATATATCTTATTTTACCATCTTAAAAGTTACTTTAATTATTATACCATATAATATTTTACAATACACTCAACATCCCAAATTTTTTATTTTAAAATACAAAACATTAAAATAATATAAATTATACAATAAAATAATAAACAAATTATCTATCTCTCTTCACTTTCTAATTTTTGTCATAGCCGTCACTCTCTCAACAACTAAACAACCAATCACCACCACCAAGCCACTACTACTCACTATCCACCAAAATCCCACCGGAACCAAAAACTCAAATAAAAAAAAAACCCGGCAAATACCCACCAAAAATCTAGTAAACCCATTAAAAAACCAAACAACCTAGTCACTACCACCATGCCCACCACGCCACCATTGTCTATTGCCTACCAAAATCCCAGCGGAACCAAAAACCCAATATAAAAATAAATAAAAAAACCCACCAAATACCCAACAAACTCAAAGCAAGAACAACCAAACAACCTACTACCCAACCCAACCAACCAATCCTAAATCCAACCCATTGGAATCCAAAATCCAACCTATCTAAACCCAAAGGACAAAAATCCATTGCAAAAAAATCAAACAACCCCATCGAAATTCAAATCCAACCCAAATCCCATTAGAACCCACTCGCCATGCCATGACAACACTGATCTTTGCCACACCATGACCATGCCGAACTCCGCCATGTTGAGACCACTTCAAATCCAATGTAGCTCTGGTGGCAAGCTTTGAGAGAGAGAGAGAGAGAGAGAGAGAGAGAGAGGTCTAAAGGAAAGAGAGAGAATTATAGAAAATTATAATAAAAGAGACAAAGAATTGAGTGGCTGCCAGAGAGAAAAAAAATTATACAATATGCTATAGTAACATCATACAAGTAAGTTGGTACTGTAGTAAGATTGTAAAAAAATTCACAAATTGAAGCCCGCATAATGCATGTTTTTTTGTTTTTGTTTTTTAATACTAAAATATAACATATTATGAGTTATACCAGCTCAAATACTGATGCTCTTATATTTTATCATATCACAAGATTCACAACCTCCCCCTTATTTTAATTTCCACCTTTAAGAATTTAATAATATATTATATTTATTATAATATATCTTCACTTTTTTTTAATACTCATAAGTATTATAGTTTTTTCACCTTGTACTCATGTATATGTTATAAAATCTAGGATTTCTTTATATTTTATTAAAAATAGTAAAAGAAGAGAAATGTTAATGGATATACCGACCGCTTTAGGAAAGTTTTAAAGAAGAAATAAAATAAGTAATTAATATTTTGATAAATTTTTTTCTTTTTTAATATAAAAAGTAAAAATAATTATTTATTTATTTATATTCTTCTTAAAAATAATGTCAAAATTTTTTTTTTTTTTTTTGAAACCAATGTCAAAACCTTTTAAAACAGTTTGTTACCGATTTCGTCAACAAAGCCCAAAATAAAAATAGTATTTACCATTCTAATCTATTTCATTTTTTTCTCCCCTTTAGCTAACAAACAAACAACAAGCTTGGTACATCCAATCTGAGAAACAACCACATCCTTCCTTCCCAACAACTACCGTGGAACATAACGGCGGCAATATCACGCCTTCTGTACCCACTTGCCCACTTTCCCTCTCTCTCTCTCCTTTCTCATTCCCTCTTAATTACTCGCACCAAAGCCACTACCTTCTCCTCACCCTCCCATCATCATCATCATCAAACCCATCAAACCCACCCAACCCCAACCCCTAAAACCCCTAAAATAAAAAACAATCAAACCCTAAAAAAAAAAAAAAAAAAAAATCGATTTAAGTCTCTCGAGTTCTAACAAAATTCCAGACCCCAATCCTCACACACCAAGATTCCCACCCATTTTATTCCGACTCATAACCATCTCCCCTTCATCGATGTTCTCCACTCAATTCGTCCTCACCTTTTCCCTCCTCCTTTCCGTCCCAATCCTCTTCCTCTTAGCCCCTCGTTTCCTCCCTCTTCGTCACCCTTCCATCCCAATCCCTCAGCCCGACGAGCTCGACGACCTCTCCCTCTTCAACCGCGCCGCCTCTCTCTCCAACCCCTCCAACACATTCTCCCACCTCTCCTCCTCCAAAAACCCCAAACTCAAGATCGCTTTCCTCTTCCTCACCAACTCCGACCTCCACTTCGCCCCTCTCTGGCAACAATTTTTCCAAAATGCCCCTTCCAAAAACCTCTACAACGTCTACGTCCACGCCGATCCTTCCGTCAACGTCACCCGCCCTAAGGCCACCGTTTTCGAGTTCCGCTTCATTCCGGCCAAAAAAACCTACCGCGGCTCGCCCACGCTCATCTCCGCCACCCGCCGATTGCTCGCCACCGCCGTCATCGACGATCCGGCCAACGCGTTCTTCGCCGTACTGTCTCAGTACTGCGTCCCTCTGCACTCTTTCCGGTACGTGTACAGCTCGCTCGTCACCTCCACCACCTTCGATCTGACTCAGTCTCCCTCCGAGTCGGTTCAGTACGGCGGGGTTCGCCTCAAGTACAAGAGCTTCATCGAGATCATCTCCAAGAACCGGTCGCTGTGGAAGCGGTACGCCGCGAGAGGCCGGTTCGCGATGATGCCGGAGGTCCCGTTCGAGAAGTTCCGGGTCGGGTCGCAGTTCTTCGTGGTGACGCGTAAGCACGCGCTGGTTGTGATCAAGGATCGGACTCTGTGGAGGAAATTCAAGCTTCCGTGTTACCGGGACGACGAGTGTTTCCCTGAAGAGCACTATTTTCCGACTCTGCTATCAATGGCGGACCCCGATGGCTGCACCCATTACACTTTGACGAAGGTCAATTGGACCGGTACGGTCAATGGTCACCCGTACACGTATCGGCCACCCGAAATTTCGGCCGAGTTAATTTATCGGCTGCGTCAATCCAATTTTTCCGAGTCGTACTTGTTCGCCAGGAAATTCACTCCTGATTGCCTGAAACCCTTAATGGGTCTCGCCGATTCGGTCATTTTCCGCGACTGAATGAAATTTTTCGGTAACTTATTATTTTTTGTTTCTCTCTTTTTACCTTACTAAATGTGAATTAGCGGAATCAAAATGGTGGGTTCATTAGTCAGGTAAAGGTCTCTCAAGTTTAATTTTTACTGCATTGGTTAAATTTTGCTCGACTCAGTGAGTTAGTGTCGGTGGTGGTGGTGAGTGAGGGAGGGTGGCGGGTGTGATAGTCTGATCTTAATCCTTGAAATTTGGATTTTTGGCTAGAGGAAAAAAACAAGAAAATTCCGTGTATCTCACTTTATTATTTGTTTTTGGTGGGAAAGTGAAAGTCCGAGTCAACTTTACTAAACCCGCCTTTTTTATTGGCCGTTTGTCTGCCGATTGATTTGGAATCTTTACTATTGTTTTCATTACCAAATTGCCCTCGTTAGGATATCATTTTTTTTTTTTTTTGAAGATTGAAAATTGAAATAATGCAAACGTTGGAAAGTCAAATTAGGTAGCCAAAATTTGGGATTTTGTTGGAGAGGGTATTGGGTATTTTGACCCATTCTTTAGTGGAATATTTTTTTAAGAATTCAAACTGGTTAAGTGTTTTGTTTACTATTTTTTCTTTTTTTCTAACTGTGAATGATCACATATTCTTGAATATCTGAAATTAGGTGAAAAATATGTAAACGATTGCCTTTTTTTTTTTCCTTGGTGCTACCGAGTACCGACACTTCTTTAGGTGGGAAATTTGTTAGAAACAGTTGTGTTTGTGACATTATTGTTGTTTGTGTTGTTGGGGTTTGAGCTAACTGTACTGTGTCCATTGAATTGATTTTTTTCACAGGTGAAAAAGGCCAATTGTTAAAAAGTTTTTTTGACTTGTTCCGGTGGGATATGGTTTTTGAAGCTGGCGCTAAAGTGCCTTCAAAGTACAACCAATGTGAACCCAGAAAGTCCAAAGTCACGGACAACTGTAAAAGGAATCAAAAAGGGATCAAAGGAAATGAGATACTTGTGAAAGAGTAAAAGAAGCAGGTACTTTTTTCTTTAAAGTGTTTTGTGATGGTGTAAGAGTAGAACTATTATGGTAATAGTAGTAGTACTAGGAGCAAATGTAGATTTTAGTCTCCATCTGTGATGTGTTTTTTTGTACATATGTAGCAATGGATTATAATATATCCACATGTAACTTAGGGAGGGGAAGAAAAAAAAAAAGGATATATTATATATTTACAAAAGAACAAAATTGTTCTTGGTGGTGGGAAAGTTAGCTATTTTGGGTGGGGAAAAAAAAAAAAAAAAACTCAAATAGTGCCACCCAATACTTAAGGTTCAATTTATGATGATAATGTGAGGGAACAATAATTGGCTTTTTTTTACAGCCGGGTGAAATGTAAAAATCCAAGCCGGTTTTGGCCATTTGCTCCATCCTACACTTTGGATTCCCCATATCCCATTTTTTTTCCTTTCTTTTTGGCTCCTTTTACAAGATAGAGAGGTGCCAGAATCATTGTGAACTATTTATAATACAATTTCTCTATATTAAAAAGAAATGTAATGCTGAAGAAATTTAAAGGAGAATTTTGTCTCTCTATACTCTTCTTTTCTCTCTTTGCTGTACAATAATAATATTTTGTTCTCTGAATATGAGCTGGAACCTACAATTGTCTGGTTGTTTTTGCATATGATGAAGTAATTCATCACATTTTGTCTAAAAAGAAGTAATAAACAGTAACACAGTTCTAGAGAGAAAAAAGACAAAAAAAAAAAAAAAAAAAAGGAAAAAAAAAATGTCGGTGGTGTTTGTTTCGTAAAGTATGAAATTATTTTTACGGTGAAGGACAACGTTGCATTTTCCTTTGCGTGTAATTGATGTAATGGTGGGCCACCTACTCTTTGGATGCTTTGTCTTCATTTCTTGGTGGCGGCCAGCCAGTACACATTAACATGACGTCACGATCTGTGTGGTCTTGATCTGAGTGATTATAATGCTCTTTCAATAAATGAATCTTTGAGGTACAAACTTCTCAGGTTTTTTTTAAAACTTTTTCTAGAGGATTCACATCGGTTATGTTAAAAAAGCATATAATAAGACTCCAAATTTGTCTAATAAATCTCACGAAACACTCGCCATTTATGTACTCATTAGGCAAAATAACATTTTTTACTATAATGTTTGTTGTCCAAATTTAGAAGATACTGTAACTTATGCAAATGGTATTTTTTATTCATTCTTTCTCTCACCCAAGTACATTACCATTATCTACTTTTGTCCTTGTTGTTTGGGTGTTGTGCTGATGATTTGGGTAAGGGGTAAATAGTAAAGAATGGAGGAAGAAAGAATATATTTAGAATTTTGTTGGAGGGAAAAGAAAAGAACATTTTCAAGAAATTAGTATCAAAATTTTCTTAAAATTGGTTGTCAGGGCATTAGTTAATTCAACCTATATATATCATATATATCTGGGTGTATTATATATTATTTTAATAAAAATTATTAGTTAACTTAAAATATGAAAAGTAGGTCTTCAATGTGAATGCTCTTAACTAGGTGGTAATGATAATAGATGCATGGTGTTTATGCTATTGTTTTAAGGAAAATGTTAGCAAATGCTATAAGAGCGTTGGTTTAGAAATTTTTTTAATATGGTGTTAAAACTTTCTTAAAATAATTTGTCAACAAATATCTAAATGTTAACAGCTTTTTTTAGTTTTTTATAAAAGTAATGTCAAAACTTTTCTAATATGGTTTATTAATAATTGTTTTAAAGACATCTCTAGCATTTTGGTAATATTATGAAAAAATAAAATAAAAAAGTATATTGTGAAAAAAATTGTATTAAAATAAATTGTTGCTTAATCATTTTTGTCGGTGCCTCTTGTTTGTCTATTGCCAACTCAACAATTGATTATTACTCTCCATACCAAATTTGAGAGTTCATAGTTCCCAAAATTTATATCCTTAAAAATCAATTGTTGTTTCCAATACTGTCAATATATTCTATTTCTTGCCTTTTCTCAAATCGAGGGTTAGTTTTACCTTTTTCGAGATGTTCTAAACTAGTAAATGGAGTATTAAGTTATTAAATTTCTGCATTTGGTTGGAAAATTTCTTGAATGTTTTACTTGCAATAGTTAATAAATTATGGAAAATGCTAATGAATCCAAACGAAAGTTTTTATAGGAAAAAAAAAAAAATTAATGTTTTGACAATTTTTTTTTATTTTCTATAAAAGTTGTGTCAAAATTTTTTTAAAATAGATTGTTAACCAATACTCTAAAAGCGCTCATTAGTATAATCTATAAATTATTAGCTTTTGATTGTTTTTTCCATTATCTTTTATTGAAGTTTATATTTTTGATTCAACGAGTGACTTTAGGAAGGATAATTGTTAATAAACTACATTAAACAGGCTTTGATATCATTTTTATAAGAAATATAAAAAATTATCAATAAAATTAATTGTTTACTTATTTTCCCACAAAATATTTTTAAAAATATTTCCTAAATTAATACTTTTAAGGCATTTTTTAACCTTTTCATATGCATATTCTTTTAGTTAATCTGAATTTCTCTATTAAACCAAATAATCTCAATTTCTCCCATATAAAACCAGACTAATGGTAATCGACCCTTTATCTATAAAATTAGGACTCCAACAGTCCAATTATCTCTCTAGTGTTTGGTCGAGAAATAACTTTCAAAATGAAAAATAGAATATAGAAACGAGAATTTAAATTCTAAACATTTTTATATTAAAAAGTATCAATTTAACTAAAATGAGAAATTAGATGCGTAAGTGTCATAAATTTGTAAGAGGGAATGGATTGTACTCAATGACTTAAGAGCAATGATTACTTAATTAGCTGACATTTCAGCGTATACATGCAAGAAAGTTACGTCCATGTTTTGCATCGGAAGGGAACATTTATGCAAATGGACCATATATCCATGTAGCTTGGGCTACAGGATCTTTAAAAAAAACAAAGGAGGAAATTCACATGGGTTTGCCAATTTGACTTGTGCGAGGCACCTACCAAATCAAACGGTCCATACCCATGAAATGAAACCACCTTAAATAAAAGTTATTACTTTCCCTGTAAAGGTTGATGGTTGATGGTTTCTTCTTTGATTTGAGATAAAAATTTTACGTTAATTTAGTATGAGTGTATTTATGTAAAATTTCAATTATAACTTTTGCTCTCCACCCATAAGAACTTTATATTTATAGATTGTGAGCTAATGGTGCGTAATGGTAAAAGTGGATCCAAGGATGATTTTAATCATGTGTACTTAATAATATAATTAAGATTGGTTGAGTACCTTAATTAAATTATCATTAGTTAGCATTACAATAACGCAGCCACTTGCATCCTCTTTACATGTCTTATTGTGTTCTATTGCGATAATTAATCATATTAAAAAAAAAAAAAAAACTTTCTTGGTGCCAAATTTGGAAGAAAAAAGATTAGGACTAGTTAGGTCAGGAAAAACGAAGAAAAAGCATAGTGCAATTTTTGTACTTCACTTTGTATGGTAGTACTTAAAAAAACCTACCTTATTCAATATCTTCTGAGTTGAGTTAAAGAATTTCATAAAAAGTTGCCAGTTGATTTCTAAAGTGGGTGACAATTATTAGTGGGAAATTTGAGAAATACAGAAGTGATCTTAGGAAGTAAAGTAAAATCTTTTTCTTGTTAGCGAAGAAAAAAAAAGAGAAAAGGAAAGTGTAGCTTAATTACCTCCTTCCTTCTTGGTTAGGCCGATTGATGATGTAGTACTAGCTTTCAAAGCAATTGATGAGGGAAGGCCAACTAACAACACGACTTCTATCTTGTTGGTTTATTAAATTTAAAATTCAATAGTCAATACCGGTTGGTCAATGTGCTAACTTTCCTAAAAGGAGGGGCCCCATTGTGGGGTCATGGATTGGAAACGCATGACATGCTTTTCTGTCATTTTTATGGGTTTTGTACACTTGTAAGATCCACGAATTGTGATATTTCATAATTCCTCCTTGTTGTACTCCAATTTCGTATTGAATGAATTCTGCTTTCTCATAAAAAAAAAAAAAAAAAAAGGTTTTTACATGAATTGCTACATCGCCTTTAACTCATTATGTTAGCAAATTCTATGAGTGATAATTAAATCTCTAAATTTTACCCCAACCATTGAAATCAGTGTGAGTAGTGTAAAGTTGAACAGGTTACTCTTTTCCTGTTAACATTTTTTATTTTTATATTCACTTGCTTAAACATAGAAAGTAGTCAAGTTTTTTTTTTTTTTTTTTTGATGAATAGAAAGTAGTCAAGTTAGGTACCTTTTAGCATGGTGGAATTGTGAGTAAAAGCCTGTGAGCTCTTTCAAGTTTCATCTTGTGGTATGGATTGGATAAGAAGTTACCATTCATACATAAGCTACGAAAATCTCTCATAGTATTACTGGTCAAAGTGAGTAACTAAGAAAGGACTCTCTGGGCCTTGGCTGCTTGGATTGGCAATAGCTAAATCAAAAGGCTTCGAGAATGTCATTGTTCCTGTTGAATAAGCAAGAAAGTGATTGCCTCATGTCAAGGTAGGATTGAAGTCGTTGTATCTAGAAGCTACTGTGAAGCATCTGATTAATGTAAGTATGGTTTTGACTGACACAAAGGGTATGGTTAATGGTTGGCTGCCACCGACTTTGGGAACCATCTTCTTTGACATGTATAGTAGCATAGTGCTTTGTGCATTAAATTAAGGGCGGTGTATAAGAGAATAGTTTAAGTCACGTTGTTTGGATATTTTTTATATTAGTTTCGGTAAAAAAATATGTGAAATTATTATGGTTTTAAAAATTGAACTAGATATCAAATCGTTTTTTTCAAAATTTTTGGTTCAACCTCGGGTTTTGACCAGCTTTGAGGCTTATAACCTGACTGGACTGAACTGGTTTTTCGGCTGAACTAGTCGAACCGGCCGGTTCGGTTTGATTTTTAAAATAGTGAAAAATGTGTAATATTGTTTAAAATGTGTAGTTATGTTTAAACACACTTGCCAAACACTCCCTAAAAAATTAAGTTGAAAATTTGAAATGACAAAAACAAAAATTAAAGGGTGGTTTGATATGGTTGTTTAAGTAACAATTTTTAGTTTTTAAACAATATTACACGTATTTTTACGTACTTTTTCACTTGAACGTATTTCCAAACAATATAAATAACATTATTAGAATAACGTTACTAAACAACTCCTAAATTAATTAGTAGGAATGAATTGAAAAATAAGTTAAAGTTAGATGGTGTAATTTATAATTTAGTTAAAAAAAATTTCCTTCGTATTTTGTTCCAATCTTAGTTATTTTATGCAAAAAATTTAACACACAAAAAACTAGTATTCATTTACAATATTATAAAATGTACATCCATAATTGCATGTTTGTAAGTACTTAGTTGATAGGTTAAGAATAATTATCTTATAATACACTTAGAGCATTCACATTGAATTAACTAAAATTATAGCTAAATTCAACCTAAAACCTGCTTTATTTAGAATTAACCCATTTTCAAATGGGTTTTCATCAAACTTTTCCTTTTTTTTCCCCTCAATCTTTAATTAATAATTTTCAATTATTTTCTTTATTATTTTTCCCTGTACTTCTACTCTTGCTTCTCACTTTGCTTCACTAACCACACAAACCCAAAGCCATCAGCCCATCACTCATGCAAGCCTTCTTTATTATAGTTATGGCTTGGTCATGGTGGAGAGAGCTGAGAGAGAGAGAGAGAGAGAGAGAGAGTCAGTGCTAATCAGATTTGGCTATGCACTGGAGCTAGTAATTATATATGTTGGCTCTTTTAAGAGTTCTACTGTCAAATTTTAGTCGGAAGAATCGGATGGCTAGTCGATTGCTAACGCAAGCATTAGCATTAACCATACAAGACTTTTTTGTTAACCAAATTGAAGAGAACCTTTTTTTTTTTTTAGAATGTTAGAAATTGGGCTGGTTTTGACCCAACCCATAAACCATGGCCCATGGATCGTCCACATGGGTTATCTGATAAGTAAGTTTAAATTTAAACTAACTGATATTGATATGAGTTATCAATATCAGTAATGGGATAATTTAAACTTAACAGATTTTGATATTGGTGGGAGGTTCGGTCACCTCCCCCTCCTCGGGCTCGGAAGAGTGTTTACTACCCTGTCCCTTCTTTCTTTTCCTCTCAGCACCATCAGTATGTGCCGATTGAGAAATTGCAGGCGTGATGGGGCGAGGAGGAATAGTAACAGCTGGAGTAGAACCCCCAGCATGGGATTGTAATAGAGCAAGCAGGTCCGGTTCTTTTTCCTGATATCCCATTGTGCCAGAAGAAGTCGGTGCTGAAGTGCTGGGAGCGTCTGGACGGTAGAAAACCTCAAAGTCCTTGTCACGCACCTCGACTTGCTGAGGTTCGGGAGACTCCTCTCTAACTTTCTCTTCGGCAACAACAGTGAATGCCCGAGGGTAGATGAGTTGAGCTGTCAGGGATGCTGAGAGCTGGGCGTTTTGAACACCACGAGGAGGGGGGGTGTCCAGCAAAAATCCCGACACGGCAACGTCTATTTTTGCCAGACGAAGATCCTTAGCCCTAATAACGTTCTTCGGACTCTGGAAACACTTGGTAGACGGCTTGTAGCCGAGGATCACATGAGCCGCTCTCAGCTGTCCGTCCGTGTGGAGAAAAATCTCTGACCGGAGAATGCAATTCAGGTCCTCAAAATTCACTACGTGTTTGGCGGGTGCGGTGTGATATTCGTCTGTCATGAAGAACAAGTATTGTCAGTAAGAAAGCCAGTGTGGGTATGCAAAAAAAAAAAAAAAAGGGGAAAAGCCTAACGGTTTAGTTTCAGTACTATCGAGAGTACTACCTGGTTCCCCCTCTTTTGTAGGGCAATGCAACTCGTCGTGCCAATTCCCGGACACGATGAGAAAGTCTTCATCCATGCCCTTGCTTGAATCGGGTAAACAGGAAATTAGCCTAACGGAGGGGACCCTACATTTCATGTAAAACTTGGTTTTTTCCCCCTTTTGGCATCTATATATCCAATTGACATCGTGCCATGTCAAGTTGGTCCCCATTTTCCGATTTAAGGCATCTACACACCCTAAAATCCTAAGGACGTTACTAGAGCATTGGTATGGGGTCAATCTAAAATTTAAGAGAAAGTCTCGGGTTACTCTACCCATAGGAATTTCCATTCCACCCTCGATGAAAGCAATCATCGGAATTATTACCGACCCGGGGGGTCGGGATGATAGTAGCCATTTCCCCTCCTCACAGTGTTTGATGTCAACATCGTCGGGAATCCTATATTGGGCTTTAAATTTGGCTTTGGCCTCGTCGGTATCGACTAACTTAGCGTACCTACCCATTAAATCGTATGAAAAATGAAAAAATAGCAATAAAATGAGTGACAAGGGCAAACTAGTGAGAAAGCTAACACACCTCTTAGAAAACTCTCAGTTTGCTCCTCGAGAGTTCTTTTCTTCAGAATGTAAAAATGAACCTCAGCCAGCCTAAGGTCTTGTATATATAGTGGTAAAAAAGGGCGCGCGTATTTTCCCGCTCAGTAAAAGTAGATCAACATCGTACATTTTCCATCACACCGTAGAACGTAGGCAAACATGGAGCCGCCTGACACCATAAATGGCAAATTGCAGATACCGAAGCGTCAGGGATGTGCTTTAGTATTCGAAAAGACACTCCCACGTGGGAAAATAACTGGTACGTAATAACCGGTTTAAATAAATTAAAACTTATCCTCTGATCTGGAATTAATAGTACAAGTTTTAAGGGGCTATTGTGAGGACCCGAGGGCCGAGGATAACAGACCCGAGGATCATTAAACAACTTAAATGAAATCCCACTTAGGTCGGGGGCCGAGGATCTGAGGATCTGTGAACAGTCAGCGTAAGCCTTCACAAATATCTGGAAGCATTGAATGCTGGAGATAAGACTTCCTAACCGTAATAAATAAGGAAACGACAGCTTTACTCTCAACATTAATAAGGAAGTGACTTGAACAGTGAAGGGTATCTCTAGATATTTTTCCACCATTATTCTCTACAAAAGGGACTACAAGTGTCACCAAAGCAAAGGGGGAAGAGAAATGAGATGAAGAGCCGGGATGATGAGAACCAAAGGTATAAATAAGAGAAGGAAAGATAGAGGGAGGGGAGAGCAAAAAAAGAGAAGAAGAAAAGAACTGCCGAAGAGAATGGAGAGAGAAGAGTTTGAATGAAAAGGAACTAGAATATAGGAGTCCTCGGGGCTAGTATATTTCTTTGTTGTGTGTTCCCCCCTCTACAAAACTTCATTGTTTTGGGCCAAGATTCGTAGTGGGCCTTAGCCATCTATAACTGTAGTTTGGACTTTGGACTATTAAGAAAATTTGGACCTTACATAACTCATGCAAACACATAGATGCATTTCAAATTAAATACAATTTTAATTATAAAAATATACATAATTAGTCAAATTATTTAAAAAATAGCATGTAACACATGCATACGTATAGATCCATTTAAAATTAAACACAATTTTTATCATAAAAATATAAATAACCAGTCAAATTATTTTTTTAATAAAGTAAATATAATTAGTCACATATTAAAGTTTTTACCTATATTTAATATTACTTATGATTTTTTTTTCTAATTTTAATAAAATATAACGTGGGTTGATCTTTGTTGTGTTGTGATTTTTATTGAGTATATATGATTGGTTTTATTATTATTTAATTTTATAATTTATTAATATTAGATTCTTAGTATTTTGCTCTTATTAACTAACTTGGGATGGAGATTAAAAAGCTTAATTGAACACGTGGCACAAATTTAAGTGGATAATTATGGTGTGGTCTACACATAAATTTAGACATATGGCTCAAAATTAGATTCTAAGTTTCAAATTCTATAGATTTGGTTAAAACTTATAAATTTGAATTCAAATGTAATTTTATTTCAGGGACCACACTGCTTACTGCTTTAGCTTTGGGCAAAAAAGATAGATAGAAAATGTGTAAGAATTTTGTTGGATTTAATTGCATGGTGCAAATTACCATACCGTTGTGAGATGTAAAATTTTGAAAAAGTAAAAATAAATAAAAAAATTGAAGGTTAAATTGTTTTTCTAATCAAATGATTGAGATTAAAAGTGAAATTTTGAATTTTCAGTTCATTATTGGTATTGCACCATACCACAATCCCATTTTGTTTTTTAGTATTTTACTCCGTATGTGACTAATATATGCCTTATTTGGTAATAGCAAGTTCAATATAACATTCTTTGGGGATGTTCGGCTCATTTTTCCAGAAAAATGTTCATCTTTTCATTTTATTTTTTGTTGGGCTTTTCGCCATAAATTATATAGAAATTTAAATTATTGATTTTTCCTAACAATTAAAAAGAGAAAACAAAATTTTCATATTTTTAATTTTTTAATGTTTTCAATATGGTTCTTAATCATTCCTTTTGTTTTCAGTTTTAGGGAAAATAAATAAATTTTTACTTTCTAAATATAATTTTTGTTAGATTAAAAATGAATATTAAATTAATTTATGTTCTTATTTTGAAATAGGCATATAAGAATGATTTCATGAAAAAAAGTGAGTCATAATTTCTTATAATTAAAGTTTTGTCTGTGTCTTTTTTTTTTTTTTTTTCATTAATTGAAAATAAAGGGGGGAGGGGGGACCGGCCTTACTAACCCTATTTAACTGTGACAACAACAATATTCTACTTTATACACATAAATAAATTAATGTGACCCATAACACCATTAACTTGGCCAATTAATTTATAGAACTTTTTTTTTTAGAGAGTTTCAACTTATGACGTTCATTCTTAATAATATCTCTTTATCATTAGATCAAGACACTAATCAGTTTTTGGTGTAGGCGAAGATTGAACCCTTGATCTCTTATACAACCATCAAAAACCTTATCAGTTGAGCTAATTAAAACCCACAATCAATTTATAGAACTTAAAAACAATAATTTCCAGCTATTGAAGTATATTCTAATTCAATCATATCAAAGTATTAGTAGTTTCGAGTGATTAAAAACAATAATTTTTATTTGAACATAAAACTTATTCTATATCAACATCCTAAACATGAATCACAACTTTATATGATATAAATAAATTTCTTTAAAAAAAAATCATAAGATTTTGAAATTATATAAAAGAATTTAGATGGCCTCGAAATGTAAAAACGTCCAAAATCTTCAGAATTTGATATTTTTTTCCAATTCACTTTAATTTGAAATAATTCATATTATTTTAATATTATTTTTTAAAAATTAATTTATATTTTTTCAAAAACAATTTAAAAATCCAATGGTAGTAGTAACTCATTATCCCTGTCTGACACACTTCATACCTTTCCCAACCCAAAACATGAATGTGGTATGTGGATGTACTCTGTTTTCTTGCGGTTGAACTTTACTATCTCCCACACAACACAACAGTGTCTTTATAGTTCATACCAGACTCCCTTAACAGCAAGAAAGAGCCAAGAAAGGAAAGTGTGAAAGAGCAGAGTGAGTGATAAGCAATCCAATGGCAATGGCAGTGTTGGCCATGCTGATGATGATGTTGCTGATGATGAAGACATTTGATGCAGCCAACACAAATGGGTTGTACCAACCGTGTGGTGACACCAAGATCCAGAGATCCGATGGGTTCACATTTGGAATAGCATTCTCAACCAAGGACTCATTCTATTACAACCAGAACCAGTCTCATCAGCTCTCTCCCTGTGACCGCCGCCTCTCTCTCGCCACCCTCAACTCCCAGCTCGCTGTTTTCAGACCCAAAGTCGATGACATCTCCCTCCTCACCATCAACACCTCCAGCTTCTCTCCGGTAATATCCACTCATTCCTTATCTTTCAGCTTTAGCTTTAGCTTTTCAAATCCCATCAATATATCATTGCCATATTCATATATGCATCGATTTTGGTTCTTCAGCTGATGATGCCCTGATGGGTGCTACTGTTATGATAAAATATGACTCTGTAAATAAATGGGTTATTAGCACTTAACATTGTTAAGAAAATGCCAAATGTTGCTACTTGCTAGTGGTGTAGTACTCATGTTTTTACATTCAACAATACTACACACAACAAATTTCACAACTTGTTGAGGCACTGACATTACTTTTACTGCGCACCAATCACAAACTGTCATTTAACAGTTGTGAAATCAATCGTGCCATTAAACTTTTTTAATTTTTAAAATTGTATTAAGTAATGTGAATGTTTATATTAAACTATTGAAGAATGGAGTTGCCTTTTATATTGGAAAGAAAAAAGAATAAGAATACAAACATAGTACATTGGGATCGCTGCGACTTCATGAATTAACATGCATGATCTGTCTGAGGTGTGTAAGGTGGGTGGGTAAGGATTCAGTAACTTTGGATGAAATCATATGAAGTGAATTGAGGAAAATTTGAAGACTTAGTGTTCAATAGGGATAAGTGACTAGTTATTTGGGTTTGATGACAGAAAAGGTGAACTAGATATAATCAGCCTTTGGAGCTAAAAGAGTAGTGTTTTTGGGTCTCCCAGTTCGTGTTACTCTTTCTCTTCGTGTAAATAAGTGATTGAACAGAAATGGGAAAGTATATTTACAAGGTGTGATTTGACTCTCGAGATTATAAATTATTTGATAAATAAACGTGTTCATTTTATGGGATATCTTAAAGTGAGTACAGATAAAAAGACGTTCCGCACATTAGAACATTAGGATACCATTAAAGCATGAGACAGAAGAGTCAAGGCAGGAGAATCTGGATGCTTCAATTAACCCTAAGGGGTAGCACCATTGGCTGGAAGCCATTGGTTTGAATTGTTTCCGCCCTCCCCCTCTCCCTCCTCTAGGGATATTATGTTGTGATATATATATCATTCCACATTAAATTTGTTGGCCTTTTAGGTAGGTCTCCAGTATATCCTCTCAAT
The DNA here is from genome assembly GCA_032878915.1 of Castanopsis chinensis. Taxonomy (NCBI): domain Eukaryota; kingdom Viridiplantae; phylum Streptophyta; class Magnoliopsida; order Fagales; family Fagaceae; genus Castanopsis; species Castanopsis chinensis. Next base: position 14,689,736 of record JAVQMG010000125.1, on the reverse strand, counting down.
GTTGGAGGACTTTACACTTCTATTATAATAGTAAGATTGTATAATTTAATAGCTTTTTCCATTGCTCTCCCTGGATTTTCTTCATTCCTGATTTAAAAGATACATGCTTGCTTCTTGCTGGTACATGTGAGTTGTGGCTGATGTTTTCAGAAATTATGGCCAATTTAGTGTGCTTGTTGCCTGTTGGTGTCTGATAAAATCACAATCATTCAATAAATGAAAGACACTTAATAACAGGCCAAACCAAATGGCACCTAAAGCCTGTCAGATATCTGATCCTTAATGGATGTGGATATCAGAAATCAGATTCTGCATGCACAAAAATTTTGTCTAACTTCAGTTAGTCGTAAGAGTGTACATTGAAGTTGATATGATCATATTAGTGATGAGATTTGATACTTACTCGACCCTCTGATTAAGGTGTTTATGTTCAGTTGAGTTGTTGGGTAGAAAGTCATCATGAAAACCACGGTTTCCAATCAATCTAATAAATTGAAAGGCCTAGGTCTAGTCAATTTCCACTCGGTGGTCCACTATATCATGTGTTAATTCATATTACTTCATATTCACATACTTATGTCTTATGCAATTGCATGATTTTGTTCATGAATTTTTATTTTGGATGTATCTATTGCCATTTTGTACGTATTAGAGACTTTTGGAATAGAATTATTCTTTTCTTTTCAAACAGATTATCATTGTCAATGAGGCCATTCATAAAATAGACATAAAGATTGGATTTGAGTAGTGTCCTCTCTGGGTCCTTGTCATCTTATCTCTAGGAGCTTGCCCTGTTGCAAGATGCAAGGATACTTCATTTTAGCTCGCATTCCCATATCCGATACCTTTCATACCAGTTTCATACCAGATACCTCTAAGATACATGGCCAATCAATTTTTTTTTTAGTGCCAATACATCTAGGATGCATCTGTGATATGACTTAGATACCATTGTAACCTAACCCCAATAGTGAGAGATAGCCCAAACTTGCAAGAAGTTTTATTTATATGCTTTATGAATGGGTTTCAATGTTGAATACTTATCTAATTATCTTTTATTTACTCTTTTGGATCTTGGTTTGTATTCTACACAAAATTTAATGGTCATGGATTCACTAATTATCCATTATTGTTTTTAAATTGATGTATGCTTAACAATATATAAAAAACACATTTAATAAGTAAATTAATACACATATCCTCGTCATATCTACCCTAAATTTTTCAAGAAACATTGTATACCTGTACCCATACCCGTATCCGTACCATGCATCTTTGCATTTCATCTTCTGTAAATTTCATGTGGTTGTCCATGTAATCTGGATCTCATCATTCTCTGCAATGTAATTCTGTTACTTAAATTTTGTGCTTCACAGGATACTTATGGTGGGTATATGGTGGCATTTGCGGGGAGAAAGTATGCGGCAAGGTCTCTCCCTGCTTTTGTTGCAAATAGCACCTACATTGTAACCAGTTTCACTCTGGTAATGATGCAAAAGCTTTGTACCTGGTTCATAGCCTTTTAAATAGATGTCTCATATTCTTTATGATCTAATTAAACTAAATGGACATTGAACAAAACAGGTACTTGAGTTCCAGAAGGGTAGGCTGCAGAATTTGTATTGGAAGAGAGATGGATGTGCTTCATGCTCAGGTAAATCTAATTTTGTTTGCCTCAACAAACAAGATTGTGCCATTAGAACATCCAGCTGTAAAAACCAAGGGGGTTCAGTAGATTGCAGTCTTGGGATACAGCTAGCTTTTTCTGGCACAGATAAGCATCTGATTGCTCTCAATTCATGGTATGAAGTTGAAAACCTTCGGCAGTATTCCCTCTATGGCTTGTATTCAAACCTCAAAAATTCTCTCACTAACCAGTACAATGACTTCTTTTAGCTATGGGGAAAAAAGCCTCTTTCAGTTCGTGTCAAACATTCCACCGATTGTCTTCATTTGTGATATTATGTTGTAATCTTGTGACTGTTCATCTTTACTTGCCCTTCTTATGCCTTCTTATTCTAAGAAAGTATATTTCCTCCTATCTCGATTTTGGTTATCTGAGATCTTTATAGCTTGCCAGATGTTCAAACCTCTTTTTTCTTCCTGGTGAAGTATTTGATAGTTCTATTGTTTGGTTAATTGGATTATTTAATGAAAGGAAATAGTTGACTTATGTCCTGCTGATCAAATTACTTATGTTAAAGCAAAAGTGTGTTCTTGTATGGTTATTGAAATTAGAAATTGGCTTTAATCATCCATTGATCATTGAACTCTCTATTTTGTGGACCAGGGTTCTCTTCTCAAGCTTCACATTATTAAATTATATACGGCAATGCTTTTATGTTTGTACTGGACTCGCACTGAACATGCAAAGAATAAAATGTACAGATTAATGTATCTTAGACTACCGTTCATTTTGCAAAGCAGGCCCTGACAATATTGCTTGAGCAACAACTGATATAATCAAACTAAACATTTCATTAAATTTTGTTCTTTCGATCTTCATGACATTGTGTTTGAGGTTTTCCTGAGGTATGGTATGATATGGCATTTTGCAAAAGCAGTTAAGAGGACCAGTCTATCTACTAGTTAGCCAGTTGCTGATAATAAAACAGGCACAGGACCGTAACTAGTTCATACGCCTAAATCTTATTCTAACTAGTTGTACCCTTTATTCATAATGCAGAACCTTATTATATTATCGGCAGGAACAGCTAGTTATTGTGTTAAATACTTTCTTTTTAGCTTGCTAAATCAGCTGGTTTAGTCTATACTGCTGTTGTTTTCACATTGTGAACATGACCCCCTCTGTGGCACAGCCCAATGAACTTCTTAAATGAGAAGATCCTTAAAAGGAATTTTGTTGATATAAAATTATTTTCATAGCAATAAGTGTTTGTCGTGATTTTCAATTTTTCTTCTTAATGAATAGTTATGATTGATTATCATTGATACTGGGAAATTGCTAAGATAGTAAAAAACTTCTGGTTGTTGATAAGACAGCTTCAAGAATTCTGAGTTCTCATTTGGCTTAGGTTTATTTAATTAGGTACAAACAATCATTTAAAACCTTTCTAGATATAATTCTACTTTTGCACAGCTTATTTTTTAAAAAACAAATAAAGTAATGAAAAATATGCACACTGGATTGAGACCAAGGATGGGGCATTTAGGCATGTTTTCTTGTCTGGTAGAAGTTGGCTGAAAAGAATTTACAAATTGGAGTTTCTGCCAGGCCCCAATCATGTAGGACTTAAAGAGTAGGAGACCGTATCTCATGAGCTCGGTGCATATGAAATTTTCCCTAGGAGTAGAAGCTTGTGACTAGAATATGAAAGTAGACCTACCAATAAACTCGTATAGATGGTAATCATTTCCTTGGGTTTGGCATTTCAACCATTTTTTCATTATGACACTGTTCAATTAAAACTTTTAAAGGTTAAGAATATAGAATTAAATCGGTTTGTTACTTATCAAAAAAAAAGAATTAAATCGGTTTGTTTACCTTGTGATCTATATGTATATATATTACTTATGTATGAATATTATTACATTTATGTAAAAATAATAACAACTAAACATTGAATTTATAATTTCTATTTGGTTATTTATCATATAAAAATAGAGAAATTTCAAAGTTTGCTTAAATCGGCTAGCTCTTAATCATTAGAGAAGATAAAGATACTTTTGATTTAGATTCAATCCGGATACAAATTGAACTTGGGCTGGCCTGTTGACCAAATACAAATAGGACTTGGGCTGCCCCAAGTATATGACCATTAACCACCTTTATATGTGCAACGTTGCAAATCCAACAAAAAGAATTAGTGCTATCTGTCTCAGCAAATAGATCATATAATGGAATTGCAACTTTGTTCTGCATGTCTCACTTTAGCGTTTGGAATATTAATGGAAGAAATCAAAACAGTGGCAGAGACAGAGAATTGCCTGCAGAAAAGGAAGCATACGGATTTTAAAATTTAAATTAAGTAAAGGAGAAGCATATGTAAGTCTAAGTTAGCAAGCAAGCATAAATATTTGCCTTAGTCTACTTGCTTTTCTCATTCCATATTGTCTAAGTTGGCAAGCAAGCATAAAAATTTGTCTTTGTCTACTTACCTATTTTATTCCACATAATCTTAAGTTGACAAGCAAGCATAAATGCCTTGTCTTGCCTACTTGTTTATGTTTTTTTTGGCATAATGGCATAATAATCCTATATATAGTAGAAGTTATAGATGAATTCTATATGAACTTAGCTTTAACAAAATTGAAATTGAGGCTAACTTGGAAGCTTCTCAAGGTGTGTTTTGAAGCCAAAATTTGATTCTTTTTAAGGTAAGTATTGATAGTTGCATTTGTAAATTTGTTCATATGTATGTGTGTTTTTCTATTACTATTCATAAACAATAGGTTGCTTTGCTTGCTTAAAATTTGTTGTATAAATGTTAAATATAGTTACATTTTATTGCACATGAATTAACACTATATTTTTATGAGATATATTACTGCTAAATGATGTGGTTCATGTTACATTTAATGTAGTTTTGATTAAATATGTCTCACTTAATTACTTCAACTTATCTATTATAGATTAATTAAAAAAAAACTCAAAATAATCAGTAGCCTTTTTTCAGTTGAATCTATAAGATCAGCTATTTACTATCTTTAAGAATACACAAAAAAAAAAAAAAAAAAAAAAAAACCCTAGAAGGGCTCTTTATAGATTAGTAGATCACCTAGAATAGTAGACCACCATAATATTTGATAAGCTGATAGTTGTAGGAAATAAAGTTACTCCAACAATGGGTTTATAAACAATTGTTATGGAAAAAAAAAAGTTATTGAGCAAATATAACTTTTATAAAAGTTACCCAAAGTTGGTAAGCAAGCATAAATGCCTTGTCTTGCCTACTTGTTTATGTTTTTTTTTTTGGCACAATAACATAATAATCCTATATACAGTAGAAGTTATTGATGAGTTCCATATGAACTTAGCTTTAACAAAATTGAAATTGAGGCTAACTTGGAAGCTTTTCAAGGTGTGTTTTGAAGCCAAAATATGATTCTTTTTAAGGCAAGTATAGATAGTTGCTTCTGTAAATTTGTTCATATGTATGTGTGTTTTTCTATTACTATTCATAAAAATAGGTTGTTTTGCTTGCTTAAAATTTGTTGTATAGATGTTAAATATAGTTACATTTTATTGCACATGAATTAACACTATATTTGTATGAGATATATTACTGCTAAATGATGTGGTTCATGTTACATTTAATGTAGTTTTGATTAAAGATGTGTCACTTAATTACTTCAACTTATCTATTATAGATTAATTAAAAAAAATTCAAAATAATCAGTTGCCTTTTTTCGGTTGAATCTATAAGATTAGTTATTTACTATCTTTAAGAATACAAAAAAAAAAAAAAAAAAAACCCTATAAGGGCTCTTTATAGATTAGTAGATCACCTAGAATAGTAGACCACCATAATATTTGATAAGCTGATAGTTGTAGGAAATAAAGTTACTCCAACAATAGGTTTATAAACAATTGTTATGGAAAAAACAAAGGTATTGAGCAAATATAACTTTTATAAAAGTTACCCAAAGTCTTAACTCAAACCGTAATTCTACCAAATATTCATTTTGTCACATATTAATAGTAAGATAATTTATTACATTCCTTCGCAAATGTTTCCAAACCACATTCACCCCCCTCCCCCCCTATTTATTACATTTGGGATAGAAAGGATTTGAACCTAAATTCTCTTCATAAAAAATGTCTTGTAGTACTAATAAGCTATAAAACTCTTAAAAAATTATTAACAGACATTCACTTTTATTAAAAAAAAATCAAAAATTATAAAAAAGAAAAGAAAAATCAATTAGAAAAACTCCAATATCTCAATAATTTCAACTTTAACGCTGCCTCCCATTTTTTACATTGCAATACCTCCCTTTAAAAAATCACTCTTATTTTTCATTCAAAATCCAATCCTTACACCTATTAGACCCAAAATCAAACACCCTTTGTCGTCACACCCACAAAACACCAACCATGCCCAAATTCTCTGCATAGTGTATACTCCTCCGTAACCTTATGAAACTAAAAGCCTCCGATTTTTGTTAAAACCTCATGGTCACCAACACTTCAACTCTATCTTGTAAGCAAAATCAAACATCAAAATCAGTCTTTCACTTTGAAATTAAGCAATAGAAAATTCTACCATACTTAAAAAGTATTTATCTAGCCTCCTTCTTTGTTTCTTTTCCTCTATGCTACTAAGTCTTTTTTTTCTTCTTTTTAAACAAATTGGATGTAGGTGTGACTGTGCATGCAATAGAAGATGGAGCTTCAACATTTTTACTATCCAAAGCATCGTTGATCTTCAGTAAAGAGAGAATTTATGGCAAAAAATGTTATGGGTGCCAGGAACCAATATTGGATCCTACCTATGGTTGTATAAAATGCAGAGAGTATAAATTCTACAATCATAAATCATTTGCGAAACTACCCCTTGGGTTTCACCATTCCTTGCACCCAATACATCCTCTTATTCTCTTTAACGAATCAATGAGTTATTGTGAGAAAGAAAACAGCAAATGTGAACCCTGCAAAGAATATCATTGCGAGATCTCAACCATTTCTAGTGGAAATATTGTTGGATCTAGCTGAGTTTGCATTTGCTGTTTTCTTTCTCACAACAACCTGTTGATTCATCAAAGAAAATAAGAGGATGTAATGAGTGCAAGGGCTGGTGAAACCCAATGGGTAATTCCGCACATGATTTATGATGGTAGAACTTATACTATTTGCATTTTTTACAACTGTAGCTAGGATCTAATATTGGTTCTTGGCACCCATAACATTTTTTGTCATAAATTCTCTATTTATTGAAGATCAACGATGCTTTATTGGTTAATGGCACGAATAAAAATTTTTGCCGATTTCTGTCGACATTTCACTAGATTTTAGAAGATTTCTGCCTCTATGACGCCAACCAAACTAACTGGCACATGTTAAAGGCCCAATCTAATCAATCTCTTCGGTTGGCGGTGAATTGAGGTATACTCCACCTGATCAGGTCGGCAAGAGCAGGTTGAGCCCAAACACGAACCAATCCGATTTATAGACAACCCAACTATAGTACAACTTGAAGTTGAATCCCACGCCCTCCCATTGGCAAGTCAATCATGTTTACTTGCGACATTTGTGGTAAAGAAGGCAACAGTGTGCCCAATCTATGTGTCCTATGTAGTTTCTAGATTCATAGATTAGAAGTTATGGCTCTTTCCAACACAGTGAAAGTTGTATGCTACAAGCGCATTTTCCACCTTACCTATTCTTCTCTTAAACACGTCAGTCATGAATATGACTTAAAGGTTTTTATTTTTTTGGAGAATACTAGACTTAAAGTTTACTAATGTGGTTTTGGATGAGAAAAATTGCAATGGGTCTATATTGGGCTGTACCATGCCTTGCCCTCATAAGTTAGAAACAAGATGCTAGTAGATAATAGGATATTTCAGTTTTTAATGTTTTATGATAGATTGTTTCGCAATAAAAGTTGACACTCATTTGGAACATTGAGTTAAGTGATGATTGACCAAATATTGAAACTAAAAGGTAAACTGTAGATATTTCTTACTAGTTCGTGTATGACAACTTTTTCGCTCTGTTATGTTTCTATGCAATTTGGATTGCATTCTGTTAGGGAATTTATGCCCCGGTTGTGTCAAAATCCCAATTTTAAGGCCAAGTTTATTAATTAGTAAAATTATGCTTAGGGCTGTAAATGAACCAAGCCATTTATAAACAACTCAGACTTGGTTCGATTAAAAACTCGTTTATGTTTGTTTGTTTATAAACAAGCCAAGTTTAAGCTTTAGTTTTAGGCTTGTTTTAATAAACAAGCCAAGCCTGAGTAAAAAATATTGTTCATGAACAAGCTCGTGAACACCAAAACTCAATACAAAAGTAACAAAACAAGTTGAGTCTAGGCTTATTTATGAGTTTGGTAATAAAATTGATATGAACTTGACATATAAACTCATATCTTTTTAAGAATTTAATTAATTATAAGTTGAGATCACTCATTCAAACCAAATAGGTTAGATAATAAATTTGATATAGGTTTAATAATATACTTGTGTTGGATTTCAAATTCAAAAACATGATATTGAGCTTGAGTTTGGGCTTGATATAAAGATCGAGCTTGGCTTGACTAATGAATCATGTCAAGTCAAGCCGAGCTCAAACTTTTATAATTTATAACAAGTTCAAGCTTGAACATTATTTATAGGCTCGTATCAAGCTCAAGCCAAACTTGAACATTCTACTTTTATTGTCAAGCTGAGTTTGAACATTCACTACTCTACAAAGCTCGGCTCGTTTACCACTCTAATTATGCTCAAATCTTAATTGGTTAATCGCATACACCACGACACACAGAATAAAGAACACATAGACAACCTATATGGTGACCAATGGAAGAACTGTCATTAAATTTTGTTCTTTCCAACTTCATGACACTGTATTCGAGGTTTTTTTGAGGTATGGTGTGATCTGACATTCTGCAAAAGCAGTTGAGAGAACCAATCTATCTACTAGTTAGCCAGTAGCTGATAATAAAACAGGCACAAGACTGTTACTAGTGCATATGGGCGAAAATGCCCATATCCCATCTCAAGGAAAAATATGGATGAATCTATTATTATTTGTTAAATATTTAGCAATTCATCACTTTTTTGAAACTTAATTTTATGAAAATCAAGTTTTCCACAATCCTCGAGTTTCATAAACTTGAGTACAATGAAATTTTTTTCAAAGTTTTTGAAGTAAATGGAGTCGAGTTCCATAATCTCAAGTTACATAAAAAAATTTCAAAATTTGTTCATGCTATTCGAGTTTTATGAACTCGAGTACCATGAAAAACTTGATTTTTATAAAAACGAGTTTAAAAAAAGTGATAGATTGCTAAATAATTTGCAAACAATGGTAGATTACAAAATATTTTAAAAAAAATTTGGAATTTTGGTCATTTTTATCGGTCCATATGCCTAAATCTTTCTCTAACTAGTTGTACCCTTTGTTTATATCATAATGCGGAATTTTATTATATGGGAAATGTTAACAAGCACCGCACAGCATTTCCCAAATTGGGTTTTACTAAATAAAGATGACAAAAAGTTATTAAAATAATTGCCAAAATAAATATAAAATTACTTAAAAATTATCAAAAAGCTAAAAAAGTAGAATAAATACAGCAAAAAGCTGCAAAAGATTGTCATTAACGAGCAATACCTGTTAACACAACCCTTATTATATTATAGGCAGAAAAGACTAGTTAGTGGTAAATACTTTATTTTTAGCTTGTTAGACTATACTGCTGTTTTTTTCACATTGTGAACTTGACTTCCTCTGTGGCATAGCCCAATCCAGTGTCTACTGAACTTCTTAAATAAGAAGATCCTTAAAAGGAATTTTGTTGATATAAAATTATTTTCAAGGTGATAAGCATTTGTCATGATTTTCAATTTTTTATTTTAAATGAAAAGTTATGATTATCATTTGATGCTGAGAAATTGCTAAGATAGTAAAACACTAAGGGGGTGTTTGGTAAAATAGTTTGAGATGAGATTTTTGTAGTTTTTTGAAATACATGTAGGTGAAAAAGTGTGTAGAAATGTGTGTAATGTTGTTTAAAATGTAAAAATGTGAGTTTGAGATAACAAACCAAACAGACCCTAAAACTCATGGTTGTTGATAAGGTGTATTTTGTGCATAATACAGCTTCAAGAATTCTGAGTTCTCATTTGATTAGTTACAAACAATGTTTTAAAAACTTTCTAGATATCATTCTACTTTTACACAACTTATTTTTTTCTTAAAAAAAAATAATAATAAACCAATGAAAATAAGCTACACCAGCTGTTAGAGTGAAAACTCACAGTTAGCTTTATCTAGCCAGGATTGTGATGGACAAATCTTGCAATAACAAGCAAATAAGAGGTAATGGCTTGAACACGGGTGGGGTGTTAGCTAAGGACCCTACGATGGTTTTATCAATGTTTGTGAGACTAGGATATAGAGTAGAAAGTAATTGTAAATTGTGTAAAGCGTACCTCTCAATGTGGAGTGGTGTTTCCTTTTATAGATGAGCCTTTGTAGCCATTGACTGTTTCTATTATAGACAAGCCTTTGTAGCCATTGACTGTTTCTTTTATAGACAAGCCTTTGTAGCCATTGACTGTTGAGAGTTGTGTTAACGGGCACAATAAGGTGTCTGTTTGTAACATACCTTTAGGTAATTTTTTGAGTAACTTTTTCAACTTTTAGCAGTTTTTCAGTTTTTAAATCCCTTTTTTTTATCTTTTTTGACAAATTTTTTCCTTTTTTTCAGTTTTAGCAGTTTTTTCAACTATCTATAAATGCTGGTAATGAATGTTGTATATGGACGATGCTCTTTGGCTAGCATATACACACTAGACTGAGACTAAATGATGAGGCCTTTAGGCATGTTTTCATCTCTGTGATTGAGATCAGGAGCAATACTTAGGGTATTGCACTTGATACAATAGTAATGAACGATTGAGATTGAAAGTTGCAAAAAACAACTTTCAATCTCAATCATTAAATAAAAAAATATATATTAAAAAGAAGTAAAAAGTTAAAGTTAAAAATGTAAAAAAGTTTGTGAAGGAAGTGGTGTAATTGCATGGTACAGCAATTGCACATTATCTCAATCCTTCATCTTTGGTACAAGTTGACCGAAGCAATTCTAAAAAACTTTCAAGTTAGAGTTTCTGCCATGCTCCAACACAAGTTCACTGAAGCAATTCTAAAAGATTTTCAAATTAGAGTTTCTGCCATGCTCAAATCAGGAAGGACTTAGGAGTAGAAATATACTTGACTAGAATATGAATGTATACTATCGAATAAACTCGTACAGACGGGCGGAATTAGAAAATTTTGCTTGGAGGAGCCAACCCCTATTTTTATAGGCTATATCTTCAAAAATGTTTAATAATTATGGGTAATATAAAGGATTTTAAAAAAAATTTGGGGGCCGTGGCCCCCCACCCTGGGCTATAGTTCCACCCTTGCGTACAGATGATAATTATTTCGTTGGGTTTGGCATCTCAACCACTTTTTTTCTATAACACTGTTCAAATTAAACTGGACAAACAGGTTGGGTTGGGTTAATCGGGACGGATAATATAAAAAATAAAAACAAATTCGAGTCAAGAACGGGTCAAACACATCTATAGATATTAAGAATATATAAGTTTCAAAATTTTGCTTATATAAGTTACTAAGTGATCGATCTATATATTTACTTATATATGAATATTATTAAATTTATGTTAAAAAAAAAAACATAGAATTTATCATTTCCATTTGGTTTTATGATATTAAATTTATGTAGAAAAAAAAAACCAAACATTGAATTTCTCATTTCCATTTGGGTATTAACCATATAAAATAATCGGCCAGATACTAATGGAAGAAATCGAAAGACTAGCAGAAACGAAGAATTACATGCAGAAAACTCCAATCTCGCCCCAATCTCGGATATTCGTTGTTTAGTTGGTTATTTTGTTTCCTTTTCTTTCCTCTGGGTTCCTAGTCTGCAATGGTGTTGCACACCATGCAGCCAGGGCTGCTTTAGGCTCTAGGATGTCTTTTTGTTTCAATAAGGATAATCTTTCCTGCTTACTGGCTGTGTGTCACTTTCCCCAGTTGTTCTTTTTACTAATGGAATGAATTGCAGTTTATCAAAAAAAAAAAACATGCAGAAATCTCCCAAGTAGTGGGAAAGTAGTAGTGTGAAGGACATAGATTAATTCATTAAATAGAAGAGAATCATAAAAGTCTTAAGTTTGCAAGCAAACAAGCATAAATATTTACCTTTATCGATTTGCTTCTCTTATTCCACATAAGTTTGCAAGGAAAGCATAAATGCCCTGCCTTGCCTACTTGCTTCTGTTTGGAATAATATCCTCTCTCTCTCTCTCTCTCTCTCTCTCTCTCTCTCTCTCTCTCTCTCTATATATATATATATATATAGTAGAAGATGTATATTAGTTAAACATGAACTAAGCTTTATAAAATTGAAATTGAGACAAATTTGGGAACTTATCTAGGTGTGTTTTGAAGTCAAAATTGGATTCTTTTTTACAGTAAGTATGATAATTGCTCTATAAATTTGTTTATATGTATGTGTGTTTTTGTATTTCTATTCATAAACAATAGGTTGCTTTGCTTGCTTAAAATTTGTCATAGTGATGTTAAATATAGTTACATTTTACTGTACATGAATTGACACTATATTTATGCGATATATGTTACTGCTAAATGGTTTGGTTTATGCTACATTTAGAGTCTTTTGGATACCGCTTATTTTGCTGAAATTAAAAACTTATTGCTGAAAGTACTGTAGATAAATGTAAAAGTTAACTAAAATAGTACAGTGAGACCCATGAATAGTATCAAAAAGTGCAGTGGGGCCATGAATAGTAACAAAAATAAACTAAATAATGAAATAATTTTCATTTTTCATTGATATCCAAATGGAGGTTAATGGTCTTTTGATAAAAGATGTCACTTAATTGATTTTTATAAAATAACTATTTTCGGTTATATATATAAGATTAGCCATTTACTATATTTTAGAACATTCATGTTGCGACTTAAATAATACTCCTAAGGGCAGGATTGTTGCGAAATAATAACTCAGTGAGCCTGAGGTCGAATCCATGGGGAAAAGGGAATTAATTAGCAAATCACAAGTGAATAAAACTTAAAAAATTTAATTGAAGAGATTTTGATTGTTTGGTAAAGGTGATTGAGAGAAATGAATAATATTTTAAGGCACTAAGTTTTAGGGATCTACAATATTTATTTTATAACTACACTAAAATTCACACGAATGATGATCTTAGTTGGATGATTTAACAATAAAAACCCAAGAATTAATTGTCTAAGGAAGTTTCATGAAATTGGTTGATTTTAAGCAAAACAAAACAAGTGAATTAGTTCACAAGGAATACTAAGCATTTAACGTACTTAGAGTATATGATAAATTAAAGAATTATACATAACTAAAAACTCTTCTAGATGAGCAAATCAATAAAAAACACAAAGAACATAAGCATTAAAACTATTAAATAATTGTTAAGAACATGCCAATAAACGGTTGGGTTTCATCCCTTACCTTAACATTCTAGCAAGTCATAATACCAAATAAAACTCTAAAAACTACAAAGAAATTTTAAGAAAACTTAAATTACGTTCTACGATAACTCCCTTCTCATTTTTGCCCAAAAGAGCCTTCAAAATAGGTCAAGCAATCCTATTATAAGTTGAATTCTCGTTTGGAGAAAATCCTAGGTTTTCAAGCTTCACTTAACCGACGTCTTTGGCCTATTAAGATTCAAAATTCAGACTTTTGATAAACTACAAAATTGTATCCTTTTAAGTTAGCTTTCCATCCTAACTTGAATCATCTTAATTGAACATCTAAGCTAAAAGTTTGCCCAAAATACTAATTGGGTATGTAGGTTGGAATTCTAATCCGAATTAAATTTGGATTTGGTGTAAATTTCCTTTCATTTCTTGCTCCAATTGGACTCAAATTTAATTGGGTTGGCCTTCTTTAACTTCATTATGGCTCTTATAAAAAAAAGTCAATTAGCCTCCTTCTTCACACAAAACCACTCATTTAATTCCATTCTCTTACAAAAGACATACTCTTGCATTAAAATTCAATTAAACACAAAATTAATTATTCGGTATTATTCCAAAACCAAAAAAAAATGTATGAATTAACTCAAAATAAGTATGATAATGCTTTCTAATAATGATATAAATATGCAAAATTAAGCTATTATCAATTCACATCAGCTCATGCAAAAATTTCTGTTTATTTAGCATAATAACCTACCTTTTCTATTTTACATAACAACTTTTCAAAAAATATGATTATTTATTCTAAACTCTATTTTATTAAAATATCAAATTTTCTTGATTTTTTAAATTGTTTCTCCCTCTTTACATACAACAACCATCATCCACTCTCTTCCTTGTAAAGAAATAATATAAAAAAAAAAAAAAAAAACTAAATGCAAAATGAATAGTGTCCACATAAATTTAAATGGTTACTGTAGTTTTGGATGAGTTTTGCATAATTTTACATAAGCTGATGTGAGTGGTTTTTGTTGGTTGGGTAAAAATTTTCCCTTAACCTACTTTACACAAACTGATGCAAGTGTTCTAAGAAGAAAAAAAAAATCATATAAGAGTTCTTCTTGGATTAGTAACTTTTACTACTTTAATCACCTTGATTTTCCGAAAGAATAGTAAATCACCTTAATATTTGGTAATCATGATAGTTGTAGGAAAGAAATTCATTCCAACACAGGTTTTAGAAATTATTATTATGGAAAAATCACCTTAATATTTGGTAAGCATAGGAAAGAAATTTATTCCAACAATGGGCTTAGAAACTACTTATAATGGAAAAATGGTATTGAGCAATATAACTTTGGTAAAAGTTAACCAAAATCTAACTTAAACCTAATTCCTATCAAATATTCATTTTGTCCCATATTGAAAGTAAGATAATTTACATTCCTTCACAAACATTTCCAACCCCCCTCCCCTTTATGTATCACATTTGGGGAGAAGATGATTTAAACCAAGATTCAATTCTCTTCATGAAGAGAACATCCTACAGTGCTACTAAGTTATAAAACTCTGAGAAATATATTAACAAACATTCCCTATTATTAAAAAAAAATCAATTAGAATTACTCTTATCTATCTCAATAATTTTAAGTTTAATGCTCGGTGTACTAGACCAGTTGGGATTTAGACACAGGAGCCCTGGCCCTATTAATTTAATTCCAATCCGAATACAAATAGGACTTGGGCCGCCCCAAGTATGTGACTGTTAAACAACCTCATATGTGCAACGTTGCATGCAAGTATAAGGTATAAACTACACAAATCCAACAAAAAGAATCAATGCTATCTGTCCCAGCAAATAGAACATAGAATCGAATAGCATTTTTTCTTTGCGTGTCTCACTTTAGCGTTTGGAATACTAATGGAAGAAATCAAAAGAGTGGCAAAAATGAAGAATTGCCTGCAGAAAACTCCGACTAGTGGTAAAGTTGTAGTGTGAAGGACATAGATTAAATAGAAGAGAAGCATAAAAGTCTAAGTCGACAAGCAAGCATAAATATTTACCTTTGTCTAGTTACTTCTCTTATTTCACATAAGTTAGCAAGTAAACATAAATGTCTTACCTTGCGTACTTGCTTTTATATTTTGACACAATGGCATACTAATCTTTTATAGTAGACATTATATATTAGTTAAACATGAACTTAACTTTAATAAAATTGAAATTGGTTCTAACTTGGAAGCTTCCCTAGGTGTGTTTTGAAGCCAAAATTAAATTATTTTCACTGTTAGTTTTGATAGTTGCTTCTGTAAATTTGTTCATATGTGTGTGTTTTTGTATTTCTATTCATAAATGATAGGTTACTTTGCTTACCTAAAATTTGTCATATTGATGTTAAATATAGTTAATTTTATTACACATGAATTAACACTATATTTGTGTGAGATATATTACTGCTAAATGATTTGGTTTATGTTACACTTAATGTAGTTTTGATAAAAGATATGTTAATTTCTTTTTATAAAATAACTATTTTCTGGATTCAAAATTTTTATTTCCTATCTATTATGGATTAATCAGACACAAAATTCAAAATAATCAATTGCTTTTTTTAGTTAAATCGATAAGATATCTTATCGTTTAGTCATTTACTATATATAAAATTTATAAAAAATTAAAAATTAAAAAAAAAAAAAAAAAAACCCTATAAGAGCTCTTCATAGATTAGTGAGTTTTACCTCTTAATCACCTTCATATTCGGAAAAAATAGTAGATCACCTTAATATTTGTTAAGCATGATAATTGTAGGAAATAAATTTATTCCAACGGTAGGTGTAGAAACTATTAGAAGAACCTAATTTAAAAGTTACCCAAAGTCTAACATAAACTTAATTCCTATCAAATATTCATTTTGTCCCATATTAATAGTAAGATAATCTACATTTCCAAACCCCTCCCCCTTATTTATCACATTTGGGAAAAGAGGATTTGAACCTAGATTCTCTTCATGAAGAAAATCCTGCAGTGCTACTTAGCTATAAAACTCTTTGAAAAATATTAACACACATTACCTTTTTATTTAAAAAAAAATCACAACTTAAAAAAAAATCAATTAGAATAACTCTTATATCTATCTCAATAAGTTTAACTTTAATATTGCCTTCCACTTTCTACGTTGCAAAACCATAAAAATAAATCAATCAATAAACAAACAAACAAACAAACCAAAGTAACTTTGACAACTATATCACCCAACAAAATACCCACCTCCAATTTTAAACAACCACGTTTATTTTTCATTCTAAATCCAACCCCTTCACTTATTAGACCCAAAATCAAACACCTCATATCAGTCACGCCCTCAAAACACCAATCATGCCCAAATTCTCTGCATAGTGTATTCTATATTGCCGTATGAACCTACAAGCCTTCAATCTTTTCTTAGAATCTTAGAATCATCAAGACCTCAGCTCAATCTTGCAAGCAAAATCAAATATCAAAATCTGTCTTTCACATTAAAATTAAGCAATAAAAAAATGCTACCAGTCTCAAAACCATATCTCACAGCTCTTTCTCTGTTTCTTTTCCTCTTTGCTATAAAGTCCTTTTTTTCATTTTTCTAAACAAATTGGATGAAGGTGTGACTGTGCATGCAATAGAAGATGGAGCTTCAACATTTTTGCCATCCAAAGCATCCGTTGATCTTTAATGAAGAGAAAATTTATGATAAACACTGTTATGGGTGCCTTGAACCAATATTGGATTCTAGCTATAGTTGTATAAAATGCGAAGATGATAAGTTCTACCATCATAAATCATGTGCAGAACTGCCCTTTATGTTTCACCATCCCTTGCACCCAATACATCCTCTTATTCTCATTAATGAATCAACACGTCATTCTGAAAAAGAAAATAGCAGATGTGAACTCTGCAAAGACTATAGTGGTGAATATAGTTATCATTGTTACCGTTGCAACTTTAATCTTCATATCAGATGTATTGTTATACAACTCAAAGCCAAATTTCACGACCACCCATTGACTCCCATTGGCAAGTCAATTATGTTCACTTGTGACATTTGTGGCAAAGAAGACAAGGATGTGCCCAATCTATGTGCCCCATGTAGTTTCTGGATTCATAGAAAGTGTGGTCGTTTCCCACACAAAGTGAAAGTTGTACGTCACAAGCATCCCCTCCACATTACCCATTCTTCTCTTGAACTCCATCAATTTGACTCCTGATTTTGTCAACTCTGTGTTAGAAATGTGAACACTAAGTATGGGCTTTATTATTGCTCCAGATGCGATTTTGTTGCCCACCTCAATTGTGCTAGAGCTAAGGAAAATATGGAGGACATAAATTTGCTAGAACTTAAAGATGAAGATGATGATCTAGAGTTCGATGAATTCATTGACTTAGTAACTTACAAAGTCAAAAAAATCAATGTGGGGGAGGATGGAATTAAAATAGCCACAGAAATCGAGCACTTCAGTCATGAGCATGACTTAAAGCTTACTAATGAGGTTTTGAATAACAAAAAATGCAATGGGTGTGTACGAGACATTCTTCCTCCTTTTTACAATTGTGCCAAGTGCAATTTCTTTCTTCATAAATCTTGTGTTGAATTACCCAAAAAAAGAAGGCATCCACTTCATGGACACCCACTCACCCTCCTCCCAGTGGCATCTAAGAAGAGTAAGTTTTTTTGGTGTTATGCTTGTAAGCGTTATTGCAATGGCTTCACCTATTTGTGTGAGACATGCAATTTCAAACTTGATGTTCCATGTAGTTTGGTCCCAGAGATCCTTACCCATCCGGGTCATGAGCACCGACTTCTTCTCTCTAGCACTCCATTTGATCAAAATTGCAACTGTTGCGATTCTAAAGTTTTCCTAATATTTCGTTGTACCACTTGTGAATTTGCACTAGACTTCAAATGTGCTACACTACCACATTCTACAAGGTACAAACAACATGAGCATCCCTTCACTTTATGTTATACTACTGAAGATGACTCTGGTGAATACTATTGTGATATCTGTGAAGAAGAACGAGACCCACAGCATTGGTTCTACTATTGTGTAAATTGTAGTTATCCTACTCATCCCAAATGTATTCTTGGGATATATCTCAATGTCAAGTTACACAAATAATGGTCACTTGTTTGGAAGTGCTTAGACATTTGACTGTCACCTATATCCCTTACTTTCATTGAGAAAACTAAAAATTATGCTCAATGTCATAGTTGTGGTGATCCTTGTAAAGAGTTTATCTGTGAATGTGCCTAATGTAATTTCAACATGAACTATTATTATTTGTAAGATAGGCTGGCTTGGGTGGGGGCCAAACATGAAGATTTTGATCTTCACAGTGCGTATAGACTTGCAGAAAATTTGGGTCCTGTTGAGCCTTTCCATGGGAAGTGGGTTTGGGGTTTAAAAACCCTCCCTAGAATTCAGTTTTTTCTGTGGAAGTGCTACCATAACGATGTTGAGGTTAGAGAGCGCTTAGTTTCAGGAGACATAAATATTGATGTCACCTGCCCTTTGTGTCAATCCGGTGTTGAAACAATCTCTCATGCTCTTCGAGATTGTCCCACTATCAAGGATATATGGATTCAACTAGGAATATCGGTCAGTAATGGGATCTTCTTTGCGCAAAACTTTCACTTGTGGTTATCATCTAATTGTGCAAATGATAAGGCAGATGTTTGCCCTCCCATTCCTTAAATTGTGTTTACCTTTGCTATTTGGACTCTCTGTATTCATAGAAATCAAGTTGTGTTCAACACCAGGACACCCAGTCCATCATTAGCTAAAGAAATAATTCATAGAGCCACAAAGCTCTTTTATTGTGCATACTTCCCAAAAAATAGCATCTTAGCTGGTTGCCAAGTAGATCCAATGGGAGAAACCTGGGGGTGGATGGGTTAAGTTGAACACGGATATGTCTTCCCTTCGAAATCTGGGGCTAGCAGGAGGCGGGGGACTTATTTGCTACGAAGAAGGTGCCTAGGTTGTGGGATTTGCAAGGAATATAGGAATTTCTTCTAGTTTCAAAGCAGAATTATGGGCCTTAAAGGACGGGTTGTTGATTTGTGTTTATAGGAATTTTAGCGCTATTGAAGTTGAATTGGATGCCAAAGTTGTGATTGATGTTCTAACTGCTTCGAAGTGCACTAACAGTTTGGTTGCTCCATTGGTTGATGATTGCAGGCAATTGGCTACCTAGATTCCCCAAATTCGCTTTAAGCATTGTTTTCGGGAAGCTAATCGAAGTGCAGACAAGCTGGCTAGGATGGGAGCTGCTTAGGACAGTTAGTTTAAGCTTTTCTTGTGTCCGCCTGTGGACTTAGTTATTGTTTTTAATTTTGATTTGAATGGGTTGTATTTAACTAGGTTGTGTACTGAAACTTCTTTTGTTCAGTAGTTCTTAATGCAATCGTTTTTCTACCAAAAAAAAAACATTTCCCTTTTCTTTTTGCCTCTTTATCTCCTCACTACTTTACCATTATACTTCTTTCATCTTTTTTATATTTTGACTCGTCTTCTACCCATTGTATTTTGTATAAATTTAATTTTGACTAAGATAACATTGTAATTTTGTAATAAGTTTTAATTATTATGATAATTTCCTTATTCCTTAAGAGATGAGAAATTTGAATAATAAATTTGAAACTTATAAAGTTTTGTTGTATATTAAGCAAATATAATACACTACAATAGAAGTTAGAAGAATACAGTTCACCTTAATAAAGTATAAAAAATAAATAAATAAATGATATATTTGTAGAGATAAGAAGATAAAAAAAATACTTGTAGAAATCTTTTTTTAAAAATACACAATACTTGAACTAATGGTTACTTTTTATATATTACACCTCATTACATAATATTTATATTTCCACACATCGCATGGATCTGCGGCTAGTAATAATAATAAGTAAAGGAAAAAATATTTAAATGAGAATAAAGATATGATAGAGAGTCTATTAGAAAATATATGTGAAAAAGTAGATAGGCATCACGGTTTATTCCCGAACATTGAAAAAATTTGAAGAGACTATGGAAATGTTCGCCGTTGATATTTAAATGGGAAAAAAGGGTTACCTTGTAAAGACCCAACATTGTCATGCCTGTGGACCCGAATATGCTATGGGCTTCTTATTTCACAAGGACCAAACTTTAGAATGACTAACATTTATTTCACAAAATAAATAAAATTTAGAAACACAAAAAGGATAGGACCCAACATTTGAGGGTATTCTGAACAAGATTTTAGTTAATTAGGTTTAAAATCATTCCCACTTATGCAGTGGAGAATAATGTTATGATGGAATGAGACTCATATTTGAACTCTTTTGGGATGAACAAAATATTACCAAGTACATCAAGAAATACAAAATCAAGTTTTAGATTATACCATCTATGTTCACAAATTTAAAATCCGCAAGCAGAAAAGGAATACATTAGATTTTCTTTATAATAGGAAGAAATATCTGTACATTTTTCCTCTCCCCCTGAACAAATATGTAGTCAAAGAAAATTTTAGATCATCTCTTGTAAAAATCATTGGACTTTTAACATCACGTGAAAAAATAGAATAAAAAGCAGAAGCAACTAATTCCGATGCTCTTCAGTTTCTCAAGTTAATGGTCAAATGGGGAGTGAAACTTGGATATCTGCAGCTTGAACAATTCATGGAATATGCAACTTTATCAGTGATAGAGAGAACAGTAATGTACTGGTACTGCCAAAAAAAAATCTCAGTGATTGAAGAAAGGATAAAATTTGCAATGAGGCATCTACTCAGGAAGCAAGGTTGCTGATGCCAAAGTAGACAGTCTTCTGTTGAAATGCATTGATTGCATAATCAACCTGAAAGTGACCAAACTGAGATTTAAACCGAAGACCATATCCAAGCCCCACACCACATCCTGGTTTGCCCTGCCTCAGTGCCGGATTTCCTGAAACTCTCATACAAAATTGAGTTATTGATGAGATAATCACATGAGAATGAGTCTAAAGAAATACATCATAATAGATGAGACAAATTGCCAATCATGTTACAAAGCAAGTTAGGCTGATAAGAAGATATGAGTCAGGAAGACAAAGTGAAAATGTCGAGACTTGGTTGGGCTGACAGTATAAAGACATAATACCTTGGCCTGAAAACCACGAAACCCTAGATCAAAATGGATGATTGATTTTTTTTTTTTCTTTAAAAAAAAGGAGAGGAAGAAGGAGAAGAAGATACAGGAGAACAAGCTTTATTTGTACTCAAAAGAATTCTAGTCCTTTGGTCTTTCAAAAGGTAGCACAGTGTGTATATATATATTATTTTATATATAAGTAAAAAGTGATTTTATTAAATAAGGTAGCATGCATGTTTCACCAAGTGGTGCATGCACAGAACCCACATCTTTAGCTGCCTCATGAGGCCCTGATCACATTAGAGCAGATGTGTGGTGAGGAACAAGCAATTTCATTGCTCCAATTGGCAAAATAGTTTTCATGAAATCTAAACACTGTTTCACAACGGAGCTCTTATTTTTAGAAACCTGCAGCTGATTTGAGTTCTTGATCCAGCAAAATAAACTAAAAAATATAATATAATTCCTTCATGAAATGCTGGGGATTATGGAAAAATTGAAACAAGAGTGAAGAGAAATCAATATATGACAAGTTTATATCTGGCCTTGGTTTCCATCTTTCTTTTCAATGATATAATAAGGTTGTGCTCACACTAGATACTTGATCTTTTAATCCATGGCTTATATTTTTGAGTTGACTTTGTGCTCATGGTGCTTCCTTCCCTGTGAAAGCTTTCTTATCTCAACCAGCTAGCTCTATAGATCCATATATTGTACTGGCCCAAGCCAAACACCAACCCAGGAACAGTGTTCCCAGTATTACAATTTATGGCACATTTTTAACATTAAGGAAGTGTGTTTAAACTTAAATCCCTAAGGGAGTGCAAATCTGCAAGTAACTCACATTTTGAAACAGAGTGAAAGAATGGTAACTCACCTGGTACATGAATACCAGATCCCAAGTCAGTTCCACAGTCCAAGAAAATAGCACCTTCCAACATTTTGTGCTAAAAAACAATAAGGGGGTAAGGTCAAGTAATAACGTAGTAGTTCATTCAACAATAAGTAAGAACATTTAAACAATCAAATGTGAAAATATGAAGAAGTTTTACAATTAATTGTAGGTGATTCTACTGAAAGTATTTAAAAATAGCTTTTCTATTAAAAGATGTGAAGTTTGCATATGACCTTCCTAAGTTTTCTAACCATCAAAGCAGACTCTGGACCAGCAATAACATAAATGAAAAATGGATGCACGAGAAAACAAGAAAAAAAGTATACAAATCTATCAAATAGACAGATTTGTTACCCCATGCATCAATCTTACAGCAGATATCATGATTAACCAATTCAACCAACATTTTTGGTGATAGATCCAGTCTACAATGACAGTACCTCTCACTACCTCAGGAAAAGAAGTTTATAACTTTTTTTTCCTGCAGCTAGTGAAATTGCCATCTCTCTGCTCTTTTATTTTTTTCTTTTTTCTTTAAACCAAATTAGGCTGAACACAGCCAAAAAGAAGATGCTTACCTTATGAGAATAGAAAATATAAAGATCAATAGTCATACAAGAAAAACCAAGGCCCCCTGAGTTCTTAAGCCAAAAACAACCAAAAAGAAACATGGTTCTCTATGCAAACAAGGACCATCAAAAAACTGTCACAGGAAAAAAAAATCTTTCACACATCAGGGCATAAAAAAGAACAAGAAGTTTAAATTTGACTGCTCCTTCACCTGTGAAAGATGAGAGCAAAGGCCTCTGATGGATTGGTCCATTATTGATGTTAGAGGTCTTATTAAATTCCCTTTCACATGAGGATCTTTATAGACAGAGTTCAAAATCCTATTTTCTGTCAGAAATATTGTCCACTTATTGAACAAATTGACCTAGAAATTCATTTGCATCCAATACCATGCTTTCTAATCAAACACAATGAAAGAAAACAGAATATTACCAACCTGGCAACCTCAGCCTTAGATAGACTAAGCATGTAAAGATATAATAATGATTGGCCAATACACTAGCAAACAACCAGAAAAGAAATGACATGTTTTACAATAATCATGATTAGTAAATCATTTTGCTTTTAATCACATTGAGGAAAGTACACAGTTAGACACACAAACATTTGAGCACATGGGTTTTTTTCCTAACAAGTAAAAATTGTATACATAGGTTCTCACACAACAAACATTTATCACCAATTAGCAAGTTCTATATAAAAATAAAGGCTTGACTGTTGTGAAAACTATTAGGCCACAGAAAAGTTGTATAGTTAAGCACTTAAGCCATAATCATTTAGACGTAACTGTGGTGTGGCAGTATGATAAGTACTTAGTTCTCAATGATTCTCTAGCTGAAGACTACTTAGCAGAAATTAAGATGACAACTTGGCTTAAAATGAAGTTGCATACCCAGAACAGAATACAAGCAAAATATCCTATTGAAGTTCAAAACTAAAGACCTTCTAACGATTGATAAAGCCATTAGTTACCAATGGGAATGTCAATTCATTGTTAGCAACCAGACATGATCTCCCAGATCCAACTGCACCCTCACCGTAACCCCGCAAACTGCCAAGACCCCCAATGGCAAATGCTTGGTAAGGAGCCATATCCCCTACAATGGAACCACCTGTCAGGCTGTCAAAAGAAAAGGTAAGGGTGGTGCAAATAGAGCAAGGATATAAACAATAAGTCAGAAAGTGCATAGGGACAGTCAAAAAAGCCTCCCTCAGTCGTGCTTTCAGAATGGGATAAGTGAAGCTTTCACAGCAGGGTAAGGCATCATGCTTTGACCACAATCAATAGATCCCCTTATTTCCAAACTGACACTCATCAATTTCTTCACACACTTAATTAGTTAATTTAGGCTTTCATCAATTATATGATATAAACCATGGTCTCTTTCTTTATAATTTTTCATTTTTTTCCTCAAATTATTGGTTTCAATATACAAATTAGAATACTTCCGGATAATTTAATGCTTTTTAAGAAATTTTTGTAATTCATTTCTTTCACTCCCTAAGACACATCCTACATGCTACTTGTAAAGCTATTTAAATACTTATCATTCATTTCCTCAATGCTTCCTACTTCCCTACAGTCCATTGTATTCAGCCCTTCTGCTTGCTACTCTCAACTCTCCATACTGGCTTCAAAAACTATGCAGTATCTAATGCACAAAGAAATATTACTCACCTTGTCAAGAGAAATGCTGGACCAAGTTTGACTCCTTTTGATGCAATAAATTTAAACCGGTTGAAGATTAGCCACTTAGATAGAACCGGAATCCCTTGTTCTATTTGCAGACTCAACTGGTTATAATACAAGTTTGCAGTTATCAGAATGCATGTGACTGGCACCTTCGATATACAAATCCAATGTGTGATAAGAATTTTATATCATAGATCAACAAAGAAGATAGCTTACACGAGAAAAACTATGATCATTTGCCTTTGCATATCGAGATTCTTGTCTTAAAACTACCATATTGTCATGGGAACTACCACTGCATAACAAGCACATTACAGAAAACGTTAGAATTCAATCTCACAGAATGTTTGAAAATTAGAATACCACTACATGCCTCAACTACCTGCACGTCACAGGAAACCCATCAAAATCTCTGCTTATCGAGCGGCCATCATCACTTAAAGGACGAATATGCTGCATGGTTTGTAGTAATTAGTTTCCATCCATGAACTTCAGACAGAAAACTGCAAATGAATGTAATACATGAAAATAGATGCCTAAAGGATACTGATTAGTAAATTAGAGAACAGCAGACCTCAAATTTTATGCTGGTTGTGCTGCTCCATTTGGTACTTGCTGGCTCATTCAGATCTAATCCAACTGCTAATCGAGACAAATTCACACCTCCGCTCCCTGAACGGGAGAAGTTGTCCATGGGGACACCATGGACCCCGATCTCAGGTGCAATGGAATGCTGATAATTAAAAGAATTTAGAAATCTCAAAATGTATGCTGCAAATTTCCACTCAAACTAATATCTTTGTTTTAAATTTATCAATTGGTTTTTCTAAATGTAGGTCAAAGTGGTTCGGAAAGTCCCCATAAAGCTCAATTCCAATTTGCAATATGCTTTTCCATCTTTCTCACCAACAAATAATAGTAATGAAGCAGAAGTAAACCTGAATAACAAAGGACTGTTGAGCAAGCCATTCTGGTCTCGGCCTCCTATAAGCTATTAAGACATTTGAATCATAAAGCCCCTTGTCTAATGATACATCAAGCTTCTCACTTCCACCAAATAAGTTCGGATGTTTGATGTAAAGACTGCAATAAACAAGCTGAACCCTTTATTTTGACAATGTCATAGTTCTCCATATGGTTGCTGAGAGAGCTAAGTAAGAGAAGTTAAATTCCTAATTTCAAATTTCACATTGTTTTGATTACCAGAAAAACATAAACAGAAAACCAGCTAAAAACAAAGCCAAATTTTGATTTCAACAAAGTTGAGGGAAGCTTTTTGTTCCCTTGCGCCAAACAGTGAGGAAAAAAAAGTTTCAACTTTTATATATCTTCTCTTTCCCTTCATTTATCATCTCTTTTAAAATTTAATGAACCCATATAAATCCAAAAAATATGAAAGCACCATCTAGAGAATTTTGTCCCAAAATAACAAAAATCAGAACTTTACCTTCCAATTACCAGAGAAAGAGGACTGCCAGTGCTCCTGTTAGAAGGAGTTAGAGAGAAAGAGAGAGAGAAATCAATTACTGGGTAAGGAAGAATACGATAAACAAAGCATGAATTGAGCAAGAACCTGAAAGGAGTAAGCATCAAAGAAGCACATAGCTTGTGAGTGAGGTCAACATTTACATCAATCTTGGCTGTCACACACACACACCCCACAAAATCAAAATGGGCACATTACTCATCAAAAACAGTGGTTTAGAAATCAACTGCAACCATATATTAACTGAGAAAAATCAAAGCTTTTCTGGGTTGGGTTTTGTTTGTTTTTGATTAAAAGCTAAATGAAATGAAATGAAAGATTTTAAGACTGACCTTTGCCAGCATGGATGCTCTTCTGAGCTCCCATCCTGTTACCTGTGCATAATAAACCATTAAAATGAAAATGGAAATGGGAATGTTTTATTTGAGTGAGACTTTGAGGGAGACAAAGATTGCATTCTCAGTATTTGTGTTTCAGAGGCAAAGGAAAGAGGTGTGTGTGGCGCCTTGTGTTTTACGGGTCACTGGTGGTGACGTATTGGAAGAGGAGAAATAAAATAAAATAAAATAAAATAAAATAATAAAGTTCTTAGCTTCCAAACTGTGTTATCCCTTCGCTTCTCCTTTGGTCTACTCTTACCTCCACGTGAGAACTGAGAAGAGATACCAATTAACACTCCATTTTCTTCTTTTATCCCTCTCTCTCTCTCTCTCTCTCTCTCTATTATTTTTCTTGTTCTTTTCTTTTTCTCTTTTCTAAGTTTTCAAATATTTTTACGTATACCACAATAAAAATATTATATATAATAAATAATTATGTTATCTTTGTGAGATTTTGGGTATGATGCTAAGGGCAAAGCTTAGGTTTGGTTGCGCTGATCAACCGTGATAGTGACATGCATCAAATTTTAGTCACATTCTATTTTTTTAAATTAATAGGTTTAGTGCATTGGATTCAAATTAAATTCAATACCCAAATAATGTCTGTGGATTTAAATTCGGGAGATGCTTAATATACAAACTAATTATCCAACAAATTATCTAATTAATTAAAAAAATTATCCATTGAATTATTAGGATTACGTGGATATCATAAAACCAAAAATGTTGAATTTTTCATTTGATGAAAAATGAAAAGACATATATTGCCTGTTTGGGTATACGTTATGTTTTGCAAACATGCATTTTCTCCTTCTTTTTCTTTTTTTCGTTTCTGCTGCGGAGGACAAAACGCGCAGTGTGCGCACTGTTCATGCACTTTTTTAGCAAATTTTTATTAAAAATAGGTCTCGCAGTACTATTCACACATTTAAAAATTATTTTGCTATAGTATTTTCAAATTTCAGCAATAAGTTCTATCCAAACGGACCCAGAGTGTTTGTTTGGATTTGGCTGAATACGTCTACGTTTGCTTTCAACGCATTTCAGCCCTTTTTTTTTCCTACTGCAGCGTTCAGCTTTTAAGGGGACAAAAATTACTGTTCATTCACTGACTACACTGTTCACACACTGATCACGACACTGTTCATAAACTGTTTAGCAACTTTTTCATTAAAAATAGGTCTCACAACACTATTCGCACATTTAAAATTTATTTTACTACGATATTTTTAATTTTTTGTTTTCAATTTTCAACTGTATCCGAGCAGACCCATAGCGAGAATCTTAACACAACTTCTTCCAAATCCAACCAAAACAGTCGAATCAGAACCCCATAGTGGACTTCACAACCCCCAAGCCCAAGCCTGGTATACCCTCACTCAACAATGGACCTCCTTAGGCCCATATCAAACCAAACCACATATGTTCTCTTTTGAACTTGAAAAGTCTAAACTACTAATGGATCAAGGATTTACACCTAGTCAGGCCCAAGTAATCTCTTGGGTTTCGTTTCACTCACTAACCCAGAAGAAAAAGAAATACCCATGAGTCTAAACATGATCCCCATCTGCCAAATCTAAGCAAACTTTTCCTAGACCTAAAAACTTCCCTTCTTTTTCTCAAAAAAAAAAAAAAAAAACTCCCTTCTTTGGAGTCCCTTGTTATGATCTTCCTAAGAAATGAAGGTTTGAAAGAGAGGTAGCAAGTCATTTCCTTTGTCTTGGTGACTATTATGTCTCTAACATTAATAAGATATTCCATATATAAAATGAGACCCATAGATCTCAGTTTTTTAAGTTTTAATACTTAATATACAACCATTCTCATGATGAGTACTTTAAAGAGCTTTGTATTTTTATTGTGGTTGTATTTTGCGTCAAGTATTCATGCAAAAGTGCATGTCCATGTGACCAACATGCTACAAGATGGAAGAAGCATGAACATCCATTGCCAATCAAAAGATGATGATCTTGGCAATATCATCTTGAAAAATGGAGATGAAATCGAATGGAGCTTCTCTCTCAATTTTTGGGGTACTACATTATTTTACTGTGATGTGCAATGGGAAAATTTAAACTATCATTTTGATGTGTACTCAAACAAGAGAGATCATAAGAGATGTTCCTCAGAATGTCGTTGGATGATATCCGATTATGGCTCATTGTATGGTTATGACCCAGAAAGTGGCAAATGGGGTTCATTTCCTTTAAAACCAATGTGAGCTAGGAGAGGAAAAATAAGGGAAATGGAAATTTATCATTAATATATATGATCATCATGGTTTGTTGACATTATTAATCTACTGGATAATTTATAGGTTATCACTTGTATCATGAATTTCAAGAAATGGGTACGATGTGAGCGCTATATAAACTTCAGTTAACATTGAGTTTATTTTATTACTCACGAAAAGTTGTTCTTACTTCTTACTTTTACATTGATGTATGGTGTTCTAATGAAAAAAAAAAAAAACCAAATGCACTCAGTAAGAAACCTTAAAATAAGGGATCTAAACCTAAAATTAATTGCTAACTCATATAAGTAGAGGTAAGGGCCTATGGTACAATCATAGATCAAGTTTGTATTCTCTTCATGAGCAAAAATATTGAAAACCAATGTGACCCCCCCCCCCCTCTAGATGGAGGAGTTGTTCCAAAGTAAAAACAATGTTGAGCTTTAAAGGTCTGTTTGGTTGGGAGGATGGAAAAATAAGATAATAGAAAATATTTTAGTTTCCCTTATTTGTGTTTGGTTGGGAGGGTAGAAAAGTGGAGAAATAAAAAACTTTTTTGTTTGGTTGAAAATAAAGTTTGTATAAATTTACCATTATGTCTCTATTAAATAAAACAAAAAGTAACACATTATACTTTAAAAAAAAAAACATTGTGTATAGATGGACACTTTATTAAAGTAAAAAAAAAAAAAAAAATTAACCTAAAACTGTTTTTTTTTTTTTAAATTGAAAAAGAACAAAAACAAAAACCAACCAAAATTAATGAGAAAATAAACATATGAGCACTAAACAAAAATCTACACGTCCAGAAAAAATCAAAGAAAAAAAAAAGCCAACGCATTAGTAATAGAGAAAAGAAAAAATCAAAGGAAAAAAGCAAAAAAAAAAAAAAAAAAAAAAAAAAAGGAAGCCAGCACATTAGTAACAGTGAAAGAAAAAATTAAAGAGAAAAAAAAAAAATAGCCAGCACATTAGTAACAAGGAAAGAAAAAATCAAAGAAAAAAAAAAAGGCCAACACGGTGGAGACTTGGAAGGTGAATTCCAACGTGAGAGGTATTCTTGGAAGCTTATGAGCTTCCTCCTTCAAGTTTTTTCCTCATTTTGGGGGGAAAAAAAAATTTGATAGGTTTAGGAAGAAAACAGTTGGGCCTTACCATTTAATTTCCTTCCTCCCCATCCAACCAAACACACTTCAAAAAAGTTTCCCTTTCTATTTTCTCTCCAACCTTTTCCATCCATCCTATTTCACCTAAAAAAAACACACCCTAAGGGTTGACTTGGTGTAATAGAAACAACAGTAGCTCATGTCTCAATTAAGATTGATAAAAGACTAAATTACATTTTTGGTCTTTCATAGTTTGGAGTTATTTTTATTTTGATCCCTTAAGTTTAAAATTTTTCATTTGAGTAAACCAAATTTGATTTTGTTATCGAAATAGTCATTCTGTCCATATCTAAAACTAATTTGGCCATTAAGATTTAAGAGAGAGGAAACAAAAAGAAAGATGTCATTTTTTTGGCACTTATATAGACCAAATATCACCATCGTGCACCCTTGACATGATAGTCATTGTTGGAGAAATTACCAATAATATGATATTTTTTTTACAATAAAATTAGAAATTGAAACGAACAATGTTGGATTAAAGCATGGAAATCTCGTTTTCTTCAAAAGATTCAAGCCTTTTGCAATTGGCTAAGCCTAGAAACCGATATAGTAAAAATTCTCTTTTGACTTGTCCCCTCCAGGATTAAACAACCTAATAGTTCGTTATATAACTCAAACCAACTCTGCATAAGTGGTTGAGCCCAAAGCTCTACCAAAAGAAGCACTTTTCTTTGGCTCAAGATCTTTCAAGTGTTTAGGAATATTATTGAATTCACTCATTCTTACACACTACTCACAATTACTATAGAAAAATAAGAGAGAGCTTTTTGCTTTATCTATTTATCTTCCTTCACTCTTCATTTGAAAATGCTCGTAGCATAGCTATATACATAGTCTTCAATAACCTCTTATATCTTATATAATATTTATTAGTTTAGATTACTCATCTACGTTAATTTAATTTAACTTGTATAGAAGTTAACTTTTTCTTTTAAATTATACTTTTGACCTATCAACTTTGAGATTGTTTTCATTTTGGTCAAAAGTTTAAGATTTCTCATCTCTTTATTAATATTTAATTAATTTAAGTGTTAACACAATTTAATTTAAAATGTACTAACAATCACTGCACAACTTCATGAAGTGGGGGATAAAGAGCGGGGTTCAAGTCTCCAAAAGTAAAATTCTATCTTGTATTATATATTTAAAAAAAAAAACCAAATAACCATTTTGATGAAAACTTAATCAAATTTGACTGCCTAAAATGAGAAATCTTAAACTTTTGACCAAAATGAAAACAATCTCAAAGTTGATAGGTCAAAAGTATAATTTAATCTTCCACCAATATTATGACTTTTTTGTTTTTTTTTGGGGGGTGGGGGAGGGGGATCAAGTATATTATCAAAAATATTATTGCTCCTTATATGCCAAATTACCTAAATGGCAAATTTTTTTTTTTTTTTTGATAACTGAAAAAAGGGTCTCTTGTGTGTGGTCACCGACTTTACAAACTTAAGCCTGACTTCAACATGGCATGAGGTATCTTAGAGTACGTTAGAGCTATTCACGTCATAACACAACATTTTTTCACTTAAACGTGTGACTCAAACCAACACATCCCTACAAGCATCATGCGATGCCAATCCAGAACTCCTAGCAACGCACTACGCCCCTAAGGGACACCTAAATGACATCTTCAAAATCAAGCCAAAGCTCAAATTCAATTTATTGCATGTGGAGTACAATAATGTCTAATATGAATTATCTCATATAGGATATCATTCCCATGAACTCGGTAAAACACACAATTTTATTAATATTTGTTTCCTCTTTTTTGTTATAGTTAACCAAAAAAAAAACAAAAGATAGAGTTGTTTCAATTTTTGTTAAAGCATTCATAAATTCATGACTTTATTGAATTTTATTAAAAAAAATTAAAACATTTATATTTAATTAATTAACTAATTTATTAAAAGTTCTAGCTTAATTAATGGGCTAATGACAATTTTTGTAGAGAGTTTCAACATTTGGTGTCCGCTTTTGATGATAGCTCTTTATTATTAGACAAAGATAGTAATCGGTTTTTAGTGTAGGCGGGGATTGAATCCTAGATCTTTTATTCAACTATTACGAACTTTGCCAATTGAGCTAACTAGAACCTACATACTTTAATTATACTAGTGTAATACACACACATATACACGTACTATTGAGTTACTTGGAGCAAGGTCTATAGTTAGCATGTATTCAAATCTAAACACTTTTAAGAATTTATTTTTAAATTATATTAACTTAAGCATCTAAAACTTTTCCCAAAAAAAAAGCATCTAAAAGGATTTTAATTGTTAACTAATAGAGTTTTACTTTGAAAATTATGCAATGCTGGTGGATAAGCCTTGATATATAATCCACTAATATGCAACTACAGTTAGAAACCAAAAAAAAAACTCAAAAAGTACCATTAATTTAATTTGATATTGTGTGCAACTCAAAAAAACCAACTTATCTATTACAAACTACAAAGGCCAGTCACTTCCCCCTTTTGTGTGTCTACCTTAGTTTTAACTACAAAGTACCGTTAGACATTTTTATTTTTCTAAATAGTTCATTAACCAATGCCTTAAAGGCATTGGTTAATGAACTATTTTAGAAAATATTAATATTACTTTCATGAAAAATATAAAAATCTATCAAATAAGTCAAATATTTTATTTATTTTGTTAATTAACAAATTAACCAATGCCTTATTTTTTGCCACTTATTCTTGTGGGCATTGGGCGTGTATTTATACTTGCTGAAGTTTATCTCCCAAGAACGGGAATGTGGCAGTGAGCTTTATGACCTGTTTAGATAGAGGGGGGAAGTAGGGGAAGTGGAGGGAAGTAGAATAGTGTTGGCTAAAAATAAGCTAATTTTGTGATAAATCTACTTTACTCTACTTTATTCTCCCTCCCTCTCTCTCAATCCAAACGGACCATTAGTTCAAATATAGGATTTAGATATTCAAATATTTTATTTATTTTTAAAATTCAATGTTAATTGACAAATGCCTTATTAAAATGAGTTTATTTCCCTTAACATTTCTTCTCTGTTTTTTGTTCTTTAAAAAAATCTTTTACTGAGAAAATGTGGAGGTTCTGTCCGGCAATTCTCAAATTGCAAAAACTTCAATCTCTCTGCCATGCCAATTCCACCCAGTTCTCTATTCATTCCGGCGCTCAGATCTCGCCGGAGAAAAGTTTGGTGTCGTTGGCTCTTCTTCTGCTTACATCTTCACGTCATTCTTCATAAGCTGTGGTGGTTATGTATTCTTGAAAGAATCCAATGAATAAATAAAAAAAATCTTTGGAATTGATGGAGAGGTTTTCAACGCGTTGGTATTTGGGTTTTGGTTGGTGGAGCTTTTGGTACTCTTGTGTCGCAGCTCGTCGTCTCTTTAGAAACAAAGAAGGAAGATTCTTGAACCATCTCAATCAGGAAAGTTGAAAGACAAACAAAAGCTCTCAGGCTCTTAGGGTGTTTCTTTCGCCGACGCTGTGATCGATGATATGGCACATACAATATCCTCCACACATGTAAGCTATGTCAAGATGTTTATTAAAATTTCTCTAGATTCAAACTTCACAGAGAAATTGAACCAAGCACGGCCATGAAAATGATGCTCAATATCTGTTGCGTTATAAATTGTTCTATTCAGAGAGATTGGGTTTAGATCTGACTTTTAAAATTTTTTTAAATTAAAAATAAATTCAAAATGTTATATGTCCATTTTAATAACTGACGTGGAATTTATTTTAAAGTTTTGTTTAAGAATTAATGATGTAGTGTAATTTGAACCATTGAATTTTAAATGAGAGGTCAAG
This sequence comes from Castanopsis chinensis, assembly GCA_032878915.1. NCBI lineage: Eukaryota > Viridiplantae > Streptophyta > Magnoliopsida > Fagales > Fagaceae > Castanopsis > Castanopsis chinensis. The sequence goes on along the minus strand of JAVQMG010000125.1, from coordinate 14,656,165 downwards.
ATTAAAAGAACTCTATTTAGTAGAGTACTTTAAGAACTCTAGAAGATCTGAGTCTACTTTTATATGCTGTTTGGGAGGAGGGAAGGAATAGGCCTGCATAGGTTGCTCTGTTTAGACTCTTTCAACATTTAATGTTGAGAAGCTGTTGTTAATGGCATGTTTGGAAGTTTAGAGAGGGAGGAGAGTAGAGGAGAGTAGAGGGGAGGAGAGTAGTGAGAAGGAGAGTAGAGGGGAATGGCTATCCTCCACCTTGTTTGGATGTTTTTAAAATTTAGTAAGGGGGAGGAGAGTAATTAGTCTTCATTTGTAATTTTGTTAATATAATAAGGGCAAATTTGGTAATTCATTTGGTCAAGCATTTTTATTCAAAATCTCTCCATTTAATTAAAATGAGGTTGAGAAGCTGAAACCCCTTGTTCTCCCTCTCCCTTAAAAAACTCCTAAACAAGTGACTACGTAATGACCGTAATAATACAAGATGATTGTGGTTATTCCCTTTACACGTGCTACATTCTCTTTGTCAAGAGCTCCTCTTATTTGGGCAATCTACAATAAAATTGCATCTCAAATGAAATATTGGAACCTTATGTACCTAATGTGGAATTGGAAGTTAATTGTATGAAATAATCGTGGATTTTGCCATTGGCTAGGTCTTGGATTTATTATTTCATTGATGATATGCATTTGATATTTTTGTAATTAAAGAAAATTCTAAACGGGTAAGCTAATAGAAATAGCACTACTCATTTTATAATTCATTTATAATATTTTTTAAAACAATCCTCACTATAGGCACTGAATAAATGAAATGAGTGGAGACCTTTTGGAAAAATACTAAAAAGAAGCCGAGATAAAATGTGGTTAAGACTCACTAATTTTATTTGTTTATTAATAATATGTACATAGCATGCACAGATTAATTAAAAATTATATATATGTTGATAAAGATAATATTTTATCAATATTATTAAACTAACGTAAATAAAAGGAGTAATTTTTTTTAATAATATCAAAATTATATGTGTCCTTGACAATTATTGTAGACTTTTATCTAAAATAAATCAAATACGTTAGTAAATTTTTTTGAGAATTGAGTTAATATAAAAATACATAAATTTTACAGTGTGACACGTGTATTATATTGCGGAGTTATTTGCCGAGTCCGAGTCCTAGTCGGAAACGCGTAAGAAGAGGCCGACTCAGGACTTTGTTTTTTCCTATATATACCCACCACCACCAGTACCAGTACCAGAACCTAATCCTCATATCTTTCATAACTTGCTTTTTCTTCTTTTTCCTTAGTTAAGGACTAACGGTAATATTTTTCTCTATGCCCGATTACGATGATATCTTTCAATGCACGTCCACGATTGCTTTCAGAGATTCAGGTTTTCTTTAAATTAGGGTTTTTTTTTTCCCCTCAATACCTGGCAATTTTCTATGATTTCTTTGAATTAGGGTTTTTTTTTCCTCAATGCCCGGCGATTTTCTATGTTCTATTTAAATTAGGGTTTTTTTCCTTCAATGCCTGGCGATTTTCTAGGTTTTCTTTAAATTTGGGTTTTTTTTTTTTTTTTTTTCTTTAAATTTGAGTTTTTTTTTTTTTTTTTTTCAAAACCTGGCGATTTTCTAGGTTTTCTTTAAACTAGGGTTTTCTTTTTCTCAATACCTAGCGATTTTCTACTTTTTCTTTAATTTAGGGTTTTCTTTTTTTTTTTTCAATATCTGGCAAATTTCTAGGTTTTCTTTCAAGAAATTGCAAAGGGATTTCAGACTTATGGATTTATCTTGGTGATCTCTCTGTTTTTCTAGGGATTTTAGAGCTAGAATAATTTATCTTTATAATTGTTGGATTCTAGTGAAAGATTGTAGTTTTTCAATTAATTGCTTTGCGTATGTCTTTAGGAACTTTGTTTTGATATTTTATTTTTGGTGCTTAGCAGCTTAAATGGCTAAAAGTTTGATTTAATGTGTTGGGGTTAGTTCTAGTTGTTTATTTTAGCATATTAATATGGGTATTTTTGTAATCATACATAAATATATGCTGTGTGTTAGGATTAGATCTAGTTTGATTTATTTGCTTTCTGGAATTAACTTTTATCTCTCTGAATTTGTAATCTTTAATTGTTGCTGATTAGATTTTGTAGTCATCCTGCCTAGTCCATTGTTAGCCTGAAGGTTTTGCTATTATTTTGGACTCAAATTCACTAAACAACAATATTCTTCTTTATAAGCTGCCAATGTTTGTTTTTGGCAGGAGGGGAAAATTGTGATTTGGACTTTTTCAACATACTTGAGCAGGAGTTTGTGCTGTGTTGACTGTGACAACAATAAGCAAACTCTTCCCTTCTCTTGATTGATTTCTCTTTTTGCCCAAACACGATACTATTCTGTATTTTATTTTTTTATTGTTATTATAGATTTTGGTGCTAGGCTGCTTTTTAAGACAATTGTTGCAGCAAAATTGACTTCTCTAATCAATCTGGTATCCTACTTTCGGAAACAAAGTTTGTTGGGGACCTAAGGCATTAAGCTCTCTCTATCTCTCTGTATTTCATTATTCTTATCCTAAATTTTGAAGATGTAAGTATTGGATTAAGATTTATGAGCAAGAAAAACAAATTGTTGGAGTGACATCACACTTTCCTTTGGTTTTCTCAATTATTTCATATTGCTATTTTTCCCATTATTGTGAATTGAGAAGTTTTTCATATTGATTATTTTTATTTATCATAACCCTTTTGCCACTGAGTTTTAGATTATACTTTTGATCTTTATTCTCCCCTACCTACTTGCCTAACTTTTTTCTTTATTCAAATAATTTTTTCTAAAATAATAATGTTGGTTTTTTTTTTTCTAGCTTGGATTTTATGCTTTCCAGGCTGCACTATTACAGTTTATTTAATTCTAGGGGCGCTGCATTTGCTTGTGGTGGACCTAAGGTTGATTTTTTTGCTTCTGAATGAAACATGCTTTTAAGTGTACTATTATGTAATTTAATGTTGCCCTGAACTGTGTGGTTAGGACTGTTATTTTCCAATTTGCTGATGTGGGAAGTCAATTCCAATGCCACCAAGGGTGTCAGGTTCCTACATCTGTCTTTTTGTCTTGTTCCTATTGATTTTTTTGGCTCTAAGAGGAACTGATCGTCCACCGTATCCAAGTTGGTTTGCGACTTATTGTGTTTTTGCAGAAAGCAGGTTATGTGCATATTTCTTGGTGCTTTGCAGGTCAAACAGTGGAGCTGTTTTGCCAGTAGGCTTTCCTTTCCTCCCTTTTTATTATTATTTTTTCCTGCTACAATGATAAGAGTTTGAAGGGTAGTTTTTTCTTGTTTTAATTCTTTCTAATACTTGTTCTGTGACTGGCTTTCATTGGAGGATTATAATTCCAGTCTCACTGAGTGAGGGTTTTAAACTGATATTGCAATTCTTGTTCCTTTTTCTTGATGGCTTATTTAATTTGTGGTCAGTCTGCATTTGCAACTTCAATAATGAATTCACAGGCTAATCCGGCAATGCCTTTTATTGGATTGGGGCAAGAATATAACAGTGTGACCTGAATATGGTTGTAGAGGGAAAAAAATACAGGTTCTGCATTCTCTTCTCCTAGATGAGTTGGACTTTTTGGAATTACATGGAATTAACATTATATTTCTTAATTTGTCTCATAATTTGTGAACTTGGATTGTTGTTGATTGATATCGCTGTCATCAAATATTTGGCAATACCAGGGCTTTCAGAGTTAGAATAATTTCTCTATATAATTGTTGGTTTCTACTGAAATATTGTAGTTTTTTTATTAGTTGTTTTTCTTTCTTAGTGCATGACAAAAATATATTCCTCATATGTGTACAGGATTTTGTTTTTGTGTTTTTTGTCCTTAGTCTCTTGCAATCATAAGAACTATACAATTTTTGGCTTGCCTTAACTCTCTAATTCATGGACCTGTAACTGCTTTGCTCAGGCTTTGGTTTTTTGGACTGCTATAAATTCTTTTTCACCTATTGAGGGTTTGAAATTTCCCTTGCTATTCTTGTTCCTCTGTCTTGTCTTGTTCAATTTGAATATTGTAATGCCTCTTATTGTTGTGGGACAGGTAAATGACTAAATTTTTGACCTTAAGATGGTTGCTGAGGGTAAATAATACAAACTTTTTCTTTCTCTTGTCTTCATTTGCATGATTTGGGATTTCTAGGAATGGCATGAATCTAACTTACGTCTCTAGGTTTGCATCATAGTTCCTTTTATAGAAATTTGAAATGTTTGCGTTGTAGGTTACAATTACCAAGGAGCTAATTCGTTCAGAAAGGTTTGCATCATAACTTGTAACCTTAGATTGTTGCTAATTAATTTCCTAGTTGTAGAAAGTGAGTGGGTAGATACTATAATTGCCGAACAAAGTCCATATCCAGGCTGAAGTTTTTGCCATTCTGGACTCATATTTGAACTCTGAATGACATGTTTCTGTTTAAATTGGTGATGTCTATTTTGTTGTTTTATGTGGACAATGTTTGATTATTTTAATCTTGCTTCTGCCTACAGGATTGGAAACTGATTTGGACTTTCTTGTACTTGAGCTGGCGAGTTTGTGTTGAAGTCTTTAATTCTTCTCTAACTTAAACTGTGTAGACTAAAACAATAAGAAAATCTACACTGTCTTGATTTTTCATTTTTCTTAGAAGTCCTTTAATAGTGTTCCCGCTAATTCTGATGCTATACTATTCCTTGTTCAATTTATCTGTAGGTTTTGGTCCTTGATAGCTCTTTTAAGGCATTTTTTTTGGTGATGTTGGCTTTCCTTGATTGATTTGGTTCTTGTCTATCGGAGCACAGTTCCATATTGTTGGCTGGCTGGTAATTATGAGCTTTAAAAGTTAAATTAAAATTGTAAAACAAAAAACTGGTGCTTGCATTAAGTTTAATTTAGGCTCCATTTTTTTGGTTTTAACTAATCCCAGAATTGCTTGGCATTTAATTTAGGTGCATGTGAAAAAGTCTCACTGGGAATTTTTTTTGGTGCTTGGCAGCTTAAGGCTTGTTGTTGTTGTTGGCAGCTTAAGTGACAGAGTTTAGTTTGGCGATAAGCAATCTTTTCTTTCCCCCGTGTTTTCTTTATTCTCTCCTTCCATTATATGAATTGTAAGGATATTTCCCCTATTGTTTTCTAATATTGGGCAACGTGTGATTTTTTAAGGATCTGGTTTCCTTGAGGATTTGAAAGTTCCATTGAAATTCTTGTCCCTTTGTCCTGCTTTCTTGTTTGACTTTAGCCATTTTATTTTGGCAAGCTCATATCTAATCGTATGTGGTAATTCCTTTTATTAGTGTTGGTAGTTCCTGTGGTGATTTGCATGAGTTGGGCTTTGAATTTGCATCATAGTCAATGATGATTTATTGTCATTGGTGGCCATATAAGATAAGATCTGCATGCCTTAAAAATAGCTGTTCTCTAAATATAAAAGAAGTTTTACCTCTAAATTAATCTGTTTGATATGTGTAGATACAGTATGTCTACTTTGGATGGAGTTTGATGAGGACATAAGGCAATAATCTCTTGTTATCAATCAATTTCTCTATTCTCTTCATAATTGCTGAATGATAATGTTTCTGCTTGTGTGTTTTTTAGTTTGCCGGCCAGCAGCTTCATTTTGTTAATTGAAGTCTTTCTATTTGTTGTCTTTTTCATCATTGATGCCATTTTTGTCAGCCTGCAACTGGAGGTCTATTATATTTTGCTTTTTGTTTGTAGTCTATTATATTTTGCTTTTTGTTTGTAGTCTATTATATTTTGCTTTTTGTTTGTAGTCTATTATATTTTGCTTTTTGTTTGTAGTCAGAATGATTGAATCTTGATGTGTCTACGGAAGGGGAAATTGTGATCTACAATCTTGATGTTTCTACAGTAGGGGAAATGGTGATTTAGTTTACAACAGAGTGCATAGAAGTCTTGAATTTTTTATATGAGGACCTAAGGCAAAAATCTCTTTTTATCAATTTATTTCAACATTCTCTCCCCAACATGTTAAGATTAAAGTTCCTGCTTGAATGCTTTGTTAGTTTTTGCTAAACACTGGATTTTTTTTTTCCTGCTATTTATTGCTAGTTCAAAGACTTTGATCATGATGTGTCTTCAGGAGGAAAGATTATGATTTACTTTTGCAGCAAGAGTGTGTAGATGTCTTTTGACTATCATTCTCTTTTGATTTCACCCTTGAACATGATCTTGTCCTTTGTTCAATTTATTTTATGGACTTTGTTTCTTTACAGATTTTTTAAGGCATGTACGTTGGATCGATGTACTTGGAATTTACTTGCGTCAATGGATTTTAATCATAACTATAATCTTGAATTGTTGCTGATTATTTTGTAGTCATGAGAAGTGAGCAGATACTGTTGAACCTAGTCTGTTGTTAGTCTCTGCTGCAATCATAAGAATTTTAGGGGTAACTGTTTTATTGTTTAATTTCTTTTGAATACTTGGGCATGTGATTGCTTTTCTTAGATGTTGATTTTATAGAGATTTCAAAACTTCCATTGCATTTCTGTGTGGTAATGCGTCTTAATGGTGTCGGGCAGGTAGATTAACAGAGATTGCGTCCTAAATACGGCTGTGGTGGGAAAGTAATTCTGATTTTTCTTTATCCTGTGGTGATGGGCATGAGGTGTGCTTAGGGTTTGCATCATAATTTGCAATCTTGAATTGTTGCTGATTTGATTCTGTAGTCATTGAAAATGAGAAGATACTGTCAACATCCTGCCTAGTCCATTGTTAGTCCGAAGGTTTTGCTATTTTGGACTCAAATTCTCTAAACAACGATATTCTTCTTCATAAGCTGCCAATGTTTGTTTTGTAAATTTGTGAGAATGATGTTTAGTGTTATTGATAACAATATGTCTACAGGAGGTTAAAATTGTGATTTGGACTTTAACATACTGGAGCAGGAGTTTGTGCTGTGTTGACTGCAACAATAAGCAAACTCCCCTTCTCTTAATTTCTCTTTTTGCTTATGAGTCATTTAAAACTCTGTTTGCCCAAACATGATACTATTCAGTATTTTTGTTCAATTTATTTTCTAGATTTTGGTGTTTGGCTGTTTGTTGCAGCAAAATTGACTTTCTCTAAATCACTCTGGTATCCTACTTGGGAAACATAGTTTGTTGGGGACCTAAGGCATTAATCTCTCTTTATCTCTGTATTTCATTATTCTTATCTTAAAATTATAAGATATAAGTATTGGATTAAGATATTTATGATTGGGAAAACAAATTTTTGGAGTGATATCACACTTTTCTTTGGTTTTCACAATTAATTCATATTGCTACTTTTCCCATTATTGTGACTTAAAACTTCTTTTATATTGATTATTGTTAATCATAAGCTTTTTGCCACTGTGCTTTAGATTATACTTTCAATCTTTATTCTCCTGTACCTACTTGCCTGATATTTTTCTTTCTTCAAATCATTTTTTCTAAAATAAAATAATGTTGTTATTGTTGTTGTTGTTTTTTTTTTTTTTTTTGAATTTTTTGCTTCCCAGGCTGCACTATTAGGGTTTATTTAATTCTAGGGGTGCTGCATTTGCTTGTGGAGAACCTAAGGTTGATTTGATTTATTTGCTTCTGAATGAAACATGCTTTTAAGTGTACTATTATGTAACTTAATGTTGCCCTGAACTGTGTGGTTAGGACTCTGTATTTTCCAGTTTGCTGATGCGGGGAGTCAATTCCAATGCCACCAAGGGTGTGAGGTTCCTACATCTGTCTTTATGTCTTGTTCCTATTGATTTTTTTTTGGCTCTAAGGGGAACTGATCATCCACCATATCCAATTTGGTTTGCAACTTACTGTGTTTATGCAGGAAGGAGGTTATATATATATATATATATACAGCTTTTTTTTTTTTTTTTGTGTGTACTTTGCATGTTAAGCAGTGGAGTTGATTTGGCAGTAGGCTTTCCTTTCCTCCCTTCTTCTTCTTCTTATTATTATTATTTTTTCTTCTATATTGATAAGAGTTTGAAGGATAGTTTTTTCTTTTTTTAATTCTTTCTAGTACTTGGGGACTGTGACTGGCTTTCCTAGGAGAATTATAATTCCAGTCTCACTGAGTGAGGGTTTTAAACTGATATTTCAATTCTTGTTCCTTTTTCTTGATGGCTTACTTAATTTTTGCTCATTCTGCAGTTGCAACCTTAATAATGAATTCACAGGGTGATCCGGCGATGCCTTTTATTGGATTGGGGCAATAAATATAACTGTGTGACCTGAATATGGTTGTAGAGGGAAAACAACACAGGTTCTGCACTTCTGCTTTCTCTTCTCCTATATTAGTTTGACTTTTTGGGAATTACATGTAATTAACATTATATTTCTGGATTGTGTTGTAATTTGTGAACTTGGATTGTTGCTGATTGATATCGTTGTCATCAAATATTTGGCAATTGAGAAGACCAGTAATTGTTGGTTTCTACTGAAATATTGTAATTTTTCTATTAGTTGTTTTGCTTTCTTAGTGCATAACAAAAATCTATTCCTCATATGTCTACAGGTTTTTATTTTTGGTCCTTAGTCTCTTGCAATCATAAGAACTATACAAATTTTGGCTTGTCTTAATTTTCTAATTCATGGACCTATTACTACTTTTTCTTAGGCTTTGGTTTTTTGGACTGCTATAAATTCTGTCTCACTTGTTGAGGTTTGAAATTCCCCTTGCAATTCTTGTTCCTTTGTCTTGTCTTGTTCAATTTGAATATGGTAATGACAAAGTTTTTGACCTTAAGATGGTTGCTAGAGGGTAAATAATACAGAATTTTGCTTTATCTTGTCTTCATTTGCATGATTTGGGATTTCTAGGAATGACATGAATCTAACTTATGTCTCTAGGTTTGCATCATAGTTCTTTTTATAGAAGTTTGAAATGTTTGCGTCATTGGTTTACAATTACTGAGGAGCTAATTTTTTCTGAAAGGTTTGTGTAGGAGCACAAATCAAACTAATCCAAGTTTGGACAGTGAACCAGCTCAATGAGCACTCAACAATGAATTTGTAGAGAGTGGGTGTTTAATCTAGGTTTTAGAGATGATAGATAATACAAAAGTTTGATTCGGCTTTTTATTCATGCACTACACTAGTATGAGCATGTAACCTGAAGTTGAATACATTGATACTGAGAACGATAGTTTTTTGTTTCTCTTACCAATTCTTCCTCCTCCTTTCTTCAATTATCTTCCTTTCCTTTTATAGGCCTCCCCTTTTCTTCCCAGGTGCAATCCAGGTGTTTCCTTTTTAGATACTTGTCCCATCACCCCTTTTGGCTCAGGTCTCTGGTGGTGAAGATAAGGTTGAAACCTAACGTTCAGGCGTCACTTCTTCATTAATGCGGCCAGAGAAGCAGGCGTAGAGCATTAAATGCGGTGATGGCAGCTTTTCCTTTGGCCACAGTTAATTCTTTCCCTTTATTCTTTATTCTCATTTTCTTAACTCCAGCATCAAAAAGAAAAAACCTTCATCATGAGCGTTATCCAACTATAAGAACATTCACATGGTCCTCGGCGACGCCTTGCCGAGGACTGGTTTGTCCTCGGACGTTATGTCTCTTAGTGTCTGGACATGCATGATACTTCTTTCTCTCTCGTGATCTTGTAGGTCGGACTGATTATGTCCTCGGATCATCTCAAGATGTAGTGTTGGGCTTCTTTTATTGTGAGGGCCTTTGGGCCGGCCAGATACGCGATTTGGGCCCATGGGTACCACAATAGCCCCTCGAAATCCTTATTTCTATTCTATTGGAGAGGGATGAGGGTTTCGATATACGCGCACGCAAGGCGATATGCTTCTGACGCTTCGATCTCCTGGACGCGCTTCAATTAAATATTGGCGGCGCCATGTTCCTTGTTTCCAACCGCATGATGCTCATCTAACGGATAGGCGCCTTTTGATGAGGCAGGCGGGAGACTTCCCGCTTTACGTTTTTCCATGAAATAAATATCGCCACTTTAAAGATCTTCTGTTCATTTCAGACTTCGCGCATTGAACCTAACCTTTTCTGTAACCTGCACGCGTCTTCATACTCCTTATCTCTAAGCCGAGGTGACGTAATTGCTTAAAAGTAAGTTCCTCAACCTTCTGCTTTCATTATTGTTTTTTACTCTTTCGATTGTCCCCTTTCTTTGGTCCTCGGCTGTTTAAATCTTCCCATTTCGTTATAGTGTTTACCCCCTAGTTTTAGGAAATGGGTAGGTTCGCATCCCTGGTGGATACCCCTGAAAAAATAGAAGCCTTTAAAGCCAAATACGAGATCCCATCCGGAGTGTCCGTTAGGTATTGTGGGACGGGGGAGTGGCTCACTAGAGAGAGACCGGCGAGGTGGTGATTCCTATGATAGCGTTTATAGAGGGAGGGATGAGAATCCCTATGATGCCTATTACCATGAACTATCTTAGGACTGCTAGGTTGTCCCCTACACAGTGCGCTCCCAATATGTTTAGGATCTTGGGTGCGGTAGACGTTCTGAACGAAAGGTTAGGGTTAGGTCTCACTCACCATGAAGTGAATTGGGTATATACCCTTCACCATTTGAGAGGGCATACCTACTATTTGAAATCTAGGCACCCAGAAGTCAGATTGATCCAATGCCTTCCCCACTCCAACAAGGGTTTGGACAAGGACTTCCTTATATTGTCCGGGGAGTGGCATGACGGTCTCCACTGTCCGACGACGGAAGGGGAGCCTGGTGAGTCCTCGCGTAGCGTCATACTTGATCAATGATAAATGCGGTGTTTCTTTTGTTGATGGTCTTTTTTCTTAATTTGTTTGTACTAACCCGTTTTTTGGACGTATGCGCAGATCGTCGTGCGCTTGCACCCCGTGCCAATCTCGTCAACTTTGATCGTCTCGATAAGATCTTGTAGGCTGAAGTGTTTGTGCACTCAGACGGTCAACTTCGTGCTGCCCACCGCATCCTCGGATACACACCCATATCCTACGCCTTTCAAGAAACCAAGTGTGTCATCAAGGAGAAAGATCCGAGGCTTCCGAGGATAAGTGTAGCAGTCGAGGGCTTTTTGTTACCGCCTGGCGCTCCAGTTCCTCAAGGCGTTTTGATTACTGAGCCTGTCAGAGTTGTTCCGAGAGCTTCTGATTTGGCTACGCCCTCGGCCCGGCCTGGATTTGGCGAAGGTTCTACCTCTCAGCTACTCGCCGAGGTAGAAGAGGAAGAAGTAGAAGAAGAAGAAAACGAGAAAGTAGTTGAGCTCTCGGATTCCGAGGAAGAGCTCGAAGCTTTAGATCCGCTTTTTCCGCCCAGGCATCCCTCTCCCGTTGCCAGATCTCCTACTTTTACATCCTCGGACGACGACGACCAACCTTTGGTGAGGATGGGAATCCATCGTAGACCCAAGCCCAGCTTGAAGGATGTGCTAGAAGGGCAAACTGGAGCACAAGGTCCTTCAAAAGTGCCTCCGGAGAAGGCCAAGGATAGGGGTGTCGACAAGCTTCCGCCCGTGAGGGTTATTCTACCGCCTTCCCCTAGAACTCAACATCCAGATCCGGCTGACCATAAAAGGAAAAGAGACCAGCAGAAGGGAAAAGAGATAGCCGAGGGGGGGAAAGACGTCCCTGGTAGGGAGATGGAGCAAGAGAGGGGAAATAAACATGCTCGTCATGTCCACCCGAGGACGGAGAGACAAAATGATCCTCCTGTAGCCTTCCATGCGCCTATTTGGGCCCCTCAGATGCAAGTAGATGATCAGGCGATTACCGCCGATGCATCCATCAGGGGATCCGACGAGGGCACGGCTGCCTGCATCGCCGATGCATTGCAGCAGGCACTACTATTGCCTGAGGACATGGGAGAGCTGCGCAGAATGAGAGATCATAATGTCTTCATGACTCTCAAAAAGGAGCTAGCCATGGTAAGGATTCAAATTGGCCAATCTTTGGCACTTATGTTTTTCTTTATGCTTCTTCTTTCTCTACCCTCTCTTCTTTTTCTTTATGTAGTATGTACTTTATTAACAATGCTTGTACGTAGGCTGTCCAATCGGCCCATAGGGCAGAGGAGATCGCTGCCAGCTCCTACAGAGCACTAAGGGATGAGGTGGTTAAGTTGGACCACACTAAAAAGATAATGGAGCTTAAAGAGAAGAGGCTCCAAGAGGTGACTGCCAGCCTGACCAAGGCGGCAAGTGAGCGGTCAGGTCTGGAGGCCGAGCTGAGGAGTACCACCCGACAGGCCGAGGATCAGAGGCTAGAACTCCAACGAGCTAATGAAGACCTCGCCTCGGCCAGATCACTGGCAGAAGGCCTCGCTAAGGACCTCACAGCATCTGAGGAGGCAAAGGAGGAAGCACTCAAGGCCACGGAAGAGGCTCTCGCCAAGGCACAGGCAGCCGAGGCAATGGTTGACGAGGCTGAGCAGAGCGGGTATGACATGGGCGTGGCCGAAACCACAGAAACGTTCAAAGCCCAAGTGCCGGAGGTCTGTAGGGACTACTGCCTCCAGGTGTGGAAGGAAGCTCTTTCCCAAGCCGGGGTTGATGCTTCCTCCCCTCTATGGAAGGAGGAGAACGCCTACATTCCTCCCGCAATTCGCGTGGCTGCCTCTAGCTCAGCCAAGGATGATTCCCACCCTTCCTCGGCTGGGATTCAAGCAGACGAGGATGCTGTCGAGAATACTGCTCCTACTGCTCCTCCTGCCCCCAAGGAGGCTACCCCCAACCTCGAGATTGGTGGGACTGTAGAGCCCAAAGAGAAAGCTGGCGAGTCCTCGGCCTTGGTGGTTTCTCCTGCTGACCCAAAGGACCAGACCCAACCCGAACCATAATCACCCGTGGCTTGGCTGCTTGCTCTTTTTCTCTTTTCTCCTTCGTTGCTTTTGGCCTTGTATTTTTATTTCTTAGTCCCAGTTTTTACTTTATTTCCCTTGTACTTTGACAGTTCAGTTATAAATGTATTGACAAATCTTTCAGTTAATGAAAACGGGTTCCCAATTTAAATTGCTGTTTTATATTACGTTTGGTGTTGATATCTTGTTTCCTTGCTATGCATGTACTATTGCTATACTATCGGCTTGTCTCTATAGCATGTACTTATACCTCTTTGCCCTTAAGCAAGGAAATTTTAGCCAACTTACATATGTGCAAATGCTTTAAGTAATGACTGTTACCTTTTGCTTATGCTTAAGGACAAGCGACACACTAAAAAAGGAATTATACTAACGGGGAATGTGTGTGCTTGGAACTCGCTTAAAAGTTACTTCCATGATAACATATTGAAAAGTGAACTTAACCACATATTTGCATTTGGACTAACAGTACTTTAAGCTTTGGGCTTAGTACTTAACATCAGTTTAAGACCCGTTCGCTTAATGACTCCACTGCTGTTTCCATATCAAGGGGAAAGATCCGAGGTAACCTCATTTCTCTATTCTAAATTAAGATAGAGGATCTGTTGATCCGACATAACCTCAATAAGAATTGAAATAAGGTAGAGGATACGAGGACCTGACCTAACCTCGATTAAACTTGGACTAAGGTAGAGGATCCGAGGACCCGGCGTAACCTTAGTTTTCTTGTTTTTAAATTAAGATAGAGGATCTGATAACCCGGCATAACCTTAATTAAATTTGGACTAAGGTAGGATCCGAGGACCCGGCGTAACCTTAGTTTTCTTGCTTTTAAATTAAGATAGAGGATCTGATGACCCGGCGTAACCTTAATTAAATTTGGACTAAGGTAGAGGATCCGAGGACCCGGCGTAACCTTAGTTTTCTTGCTTTTAAATTAAGATAGAGGATCTGATGACCCGGCGTAACCTTAATTAAATTTGGACTAAGGTAGAGGATCCGAGGACCCGGCGTAATCTTAGTTTTCTTGCTTTTAAATTAAGATAGAGGATCTGATGACCCGGCGTAACCTTAATTAAATTTGGACTAAGGTAGAGGATCCGAGGACCCGGCGTAACCTTAGTTTTCTTGCTTTTAAATTAAGATAGAGGATCTGATGACCCGGCGTAACCTTAATTTTCTTGCTTTTAAATTAAGATAGAGGATCTGATGACCCGGCGTAACCTTAATTTTCTTGCTTTTAAATTAAGATAGAGAATCTGATGACCCGGCGTAACCTTAATTTTCTTGCTTTTAAATTAAGATAGAGGATCTGATGACCTGGCGTAACCTTAATTAAATTTGGACTAAGGTAGAGGATCCGAGGACCCGGCGTAACCTTAGGCACGACAGAATTAATGGCGCAAAAATGATAAGAGTAGAATGACAAAAGTACTTTTCCTTAATAATAATATCGTCTCAAATTACTTACATTCCAGGGATGGGGTACAGCTTTTTCATCTAAGTCGGTCAAGTAGTAAGCTCCTATACCAGCTATTGCCGTGATGCGATATGGTCCTTCCCAATTAGGTCCAAGCTTTCCCCATGCTGGATTTTTGGTGTTCCCCACTACTTTCCTCAGCACCAAGTCCCCGAGAAGAAGAGGTCTTGACTTTACACTGGAATCATATCCCTGCTTCAGTTTTTGTTGGTAGTAAGCTAAGTGAATCATGGCAACCTCCCTCCTTTCTTCAATTAGGTCGAGGCCTTTTTCTAGCAGTCTGTCATTGCTTTCCGGAGTGAAGGAGCTTGTCCTCATCGTTGGAAAACCAGTCTCCAAAGGAATAACAGCCTCGGCGCCATAAGTCATCGAGAATGGCGTCTCTCCCGTTGATCGGCGGGGGGTGGTCCGGTACGTCCACAGAACGTGGGGCAGCTCCTCCACCCACCTCCCTTTGGCGTCCTCCAACCTCTTCTTCAGTCCATTCACTATAACTTTGTTAATAGCTTCGGCTTGCCCATTCCCTTGCGGATAAGCCGGAGTGGAGTATCTATTGATTATGCCGAGGCCACAACAATATCGTCTGAACGCCTTGCTGTCAAACTGCAAACCATTATCGGAGATGAGGGTATGAGGGATACCGAATCGAGTGACGATATTCTTCCATACAAATTTCTTCACATCAACATCCCTGATATTCGCCAGGGGCTCGGCCTCTACCCACTTAGTAAAATAATCAGTACCGACAACCAAATATCTTCGGTTCCCAGGCGCCTTTGGGAAAGGACCCACAATGTCTAGACCCCATTGTGCAAAAGGCCAGGGACTCGTCAGAGGATTAAGCACACCCCCGGGCTGGTGGATGTTTGGCGCGAATCTTTGACATTGGTCGCACTTCTGCACATAACTTTGAGCTTCTCGCTGCATGTTCGGCCACCAATACCCCTGTGTTAGGGCCCTGTGAGCCAAAGATCTTCCTCCTGTATGGCTTCCACAGATTCCTTCATGTAACTCTTCCAAAAGTAGCTCTGTCGCTTCAGGGTGCACGCATAACAGGTACGGGCCGGAGAAAGATCGTCTATAGAGCTTATGATCCCCGGCCAACCAAAATCGGGAGGCCTTTCTTCGTATCTTGTTCGCTTCGATTTTATCCTCGGGTATGACATCATCTTTTAAGAAGGACATAATGGGGTCCATCCAGCTAGGCCCCACTCTAATCTGGTGCACACGGATAACGCTTCCCATTATTTTCGAGGGTTTAGGTAAGTCTTCAACCAAGACAATCCGAGGTAGTCCCTGTGCTGATGATGTGGCAAGAGTTGCTAGGGAATCAGCATGCGTGTTGCCGCTTCTAAGGACATGGGACAAAGTAAAGGATTCGAACTTGCGTTGTGTAGTTTTGACTTGATTCAAATAATCCTGCATCCTCGGATCTCTGGCCTCTACCTTTCCATCTACTTGACCCACAACTAGCTGAGAGTCCGAGAACATTTGCACGATTTTTCCCCCCAACTTGTGGACCATATCCATTCCTTTCAGCAAGGCTTCGTACTCGGCCTCATTGTTAGTAGCCGAGAATCCCAGTCTTAAGGACTTTTCCAGTGTAAGACCTTCTGGGGTCGTAATTACCACCCCCACTCCGGATCCTCTTTGATTAGCAGCCCCATCAACATAGACAGTCCACACCGCGAGACCTTTACATGCAACCACGCCAACTGATTTTTCATCAATGTCCTTGTTGATTACACTATCTTCTATTATGGGTTCAGCAAATTCCGCAACGAGATCAGCCAACACCTGACCCTTTATTGCTGTGCGGGGCATGTATTTAATATCAAAAGAGCCCAAGATGGTTCCCCATTTTGCAATCCTGCTGGTATAATCTGCACTCCGGAGTATAGCCCTTAGTGGAAGCTGGGTCAAAATAACCACCGTATGGGACTGGAAGTAATGGGGAGCTTACGTGTGCCATGCACCACGGCAAGGATTGCCTTCTCTAATGGTGGGTAACGTACCTCGGCCTCATGCAGAGACTTGCTCACATAGTAAACTGGCTTTTGTATGTCCCCGTCAACCCTTATTAGCACCAGACTAACGGCGTGAGTTGCCACCGCGATATATGCGAATAGGACCTCGTCGGCCTCAGGCCGAGACATGATAGGAGGGTGGGCAAGATATTCTTTAAGCTGCTGGAAGGCAACAGCACACTCTTCTGTCCATTCAAACCCCTTCCATTTGTTTAATAGTTGGAAGAACGGTCTACACCGATCAGCAGATCTTGAGATAAACCGGTTGAGAGCAGCCGTCATCCCAGTTAACCTCTGCACTTCCTTCGGATTCCGAGGCGGCTGTAAGTTGTTGATGGCCTTGACCTGAGCGGGGTTGACCTCAATCCCTCTATGCGTCACCATGTAACCCAAAAATTTGCCAGACCCTACACCAAAGGAACATTTGGATGCGTTGAGGCGTAACTTGTGCTTCCTCAGCGTTTGAAAGGTGTCGTCGAGGTCGGGTATGTGAGCCGAGATAGTCTTACTTTTAACTACCATGTCATCTACGTACACCTCAATCGTTTTTCCCAGTTGTGGTTCGAACATTCGCGTCATCATTCTTTGATAGGTAGCCCCAGCATTCTTCAAGCCGAAGGGCATCACCTTATAGTGGTAGTTCCCTATGGGTGTGACAAAGGCTGTCTTTTCCTGGTCTGCTGGAGCTAAGGGTATTTGATGATAACCTTGGAAAGCATCCAGAAAGCTCATCCGAGGATGCCCTACAGTAGCGTCCACCAACTGATCTATGCGGGGCATTGGGAATGAATCTTTTGGGCAAGCCTTATTCAAGTCTGTAAAGTCCACGCATACCCTCCATTTTCCATTCTTCTTTTTTACCACTACCGTATGGGCTAACCACTCTGGATAAAACACTTCCTTAATGGCCCCTGCTTTCTTGAGTTTTGCCACCTCTTCTTTAACGGCCTCGGCGTGCTCTTTAGATGAACGCCGAGGTGGTTGCCTTCGCGGCACAGCAGCCGGGTTAACATTGAGGTGGTGACAAATAAACTCCGGATTGACTCCTGGTGCTTCATAAGCATCCCATGCAAACACATCGATGTTTTGCTTCAAAAATGTGACCAGATCTTCGTAATTGACTTCCTACTTGGAAGAATCTCTCTGCATCATCTGCGATAACCACTTTCTCCAAATCTTCACAGCCTGGTCCTTCAGTCTCGGCTTCACTTGGCTCGGCTGAGGACACTAACTGCTACAAATCCTTCTCGGCTGGGGTTTGTGACTCTTGCCTCGCCTGATGTGTAATAGCTGCTGTTATACATTGTCTCGCCATGGACTGGCTGCCCAGTATTTCCTCAACCCCATCCTCATACGGGAATTTCAGCTTGACGTGCAGAGTTGATGACACGGCACCTAAGGCATGCAGCCATGGTCTGGCCATTATGGCTGTGTAAGGGGAATAAGCATCTACTACGATGAAATCCACGTCCACTACCACTGGTCCTGACTGTACAGGTAATCTAATTAGCCCCTTTGGAATAACAGCCTTCCCTTCAAAGCTTATTAATGGGGAGTCATAAGCCATGAGATCTTCGAACCTCAAATTGAGACCTTTAAACAAATCTGGGTACATGATGTCAGCCCCACTCCCTTGGTCAACCATCACTCTCTTCACATCGTAACCCCCTATCCTCAACGTAATGACCAGCGCATCGTCGTGCGGTTGAATAGTGCCAATCTTGTCTTCGTCGGAAAATCCCAGTATAGGCAGAGGATTCCTCTTGATCCTCTTCGACTCGGAATTGAGGTCCTCGGCGGTGGGACGTAGTACTGACATTATTCTGGTAGGGCAAGACCCCGTCCGACCTGGCGCCGCAAGGATGACATTGATTGTGCCCAACGGAGGTCTTACATTGTTACTGCCTTGGTTCATGGAGCCAGATTGGGTACCTGGTTCATCAGGTCGATTCACAAATTGTCTTAGTTTCCCTTCTTTGACCAGCTGATCCAAGTAATTCCACAAGTTCCTGCAGTTCTCTGTGGTGTGGCCTTTATCCTGATGGTAATTACAGTAGAGGTTCTGGTTACGCTTTGTAGGGTCTCCGATCATCTTACTGGGCCATCTAAAATAAGGTTCTCGGCAGATCCTTTCCAACACCTGCTGTACCGGCTCACGAAATACGGCATTCACTGTCTGGGGCGGGGCCGACCTAGTCTGGCTAGTGAAATCTCTCCTCGGCCACTTGCTACCGTGTCTCTCCGTCTTGAAATCCCTACTCTCCTGGGGGATACTTTTTATCTTTCCTTTACTCTGCTGTTGATCCTCCTCAACCCTCTTATACTCATCGATACGGTCCATGAGCCGACGAACAGTTTTTACCGGCTTCTTGGTCAAAGACTTCCTTAAATCATGCTCAACTGGGAGACCAACCTTAAAGGTGTTGACCGCCACCTCATCGAAATCACCATCTATTTCGTTAAACGCTTCCCAGTATCTGTCCGAGTAGGTTTTCAACGTCTCGCGCTCTCCCATGGACATGGACAATAACGAGTCTAGAGGCCGAGGTACTCTACTGCACGTAACAAAGCGGGACCCGAATGCCATCGTAAGTTCCATGTATGAATCAATGGAGTTCACCTTTAAGCCGTTGAACCATCTCATTGCAACGGGCCCTAGACTTGAGGGAAAGACTTTACACATCAAGGTCTCGTTCTGAGAATAAACCGCCATGCGTTGATTGAAATGGCTTACGTGCTCCACCGGGTCTGTTTTGCCATTATAAATGGTGAAGTTTGGCTGCGTGAACCGACGGGGTAGTTTTCCCCTTTCAATACGATGTGTGAAGGGTGATTTGGAGAGCTGGAGCAATGCCTTTCCCATGGCATCGCTACCCGAGCCCCTGTGACTCGTCCCTCTACTTCTTCTGTGGCGAACACTTTCTTCTTGGTATGAGAAAGTTTCTGTGGGGGGGGTTCTTGACCTCGGCCTATAGCCACTGTCCTGAGAATCATCTGATGAAGGGCCAGATATGGAGGGAGTCCTTTTCCGCTCTGCTCGACGCAGCTTTCTCTTCAGCTGGTCAATTTCTCTCTGCATGGCCCTGGTGTTATTTTCCCCAGAGCCCCTGTTTCTACCCCGTGAGCGGTTATCAGCTGTTCGCTCCGAGTGTACACTGCCCTCTCGATCTTCCATTTGCTCTACCTGTTGTAGTGGATCTTCGTGCTGAGATCCTAGCGACTCTACATGGGCTGGATTCAAATCTGTCATCACGTTATCTGTCACCTAAACGCAAGATCCCCACAGACGGCGCCAATTGTAGGAGCACAAATCAAACTAATCCAAGTTTGGACAGTGAACCAGCTCAATGAGCACTCAACAATGAATTTGTAGAGAGTGGGTGTTTAATCTAGGTTTTAGAGATGATAGATAATACAAAAGTTTGATTCGGCTTTTTATTCATGCACTACACTAGTATGAGCATGTAACCTGAAGTTGAATACATTGATACTGAGAACGATAGTTTTTTGTTTCTCTTACCAATTCTTCCTCCTCCTTTCTTCAATTATCTTCCTTTCCTTTTATAGGCCTCCCCTTTTCTTCCCAGGTGCAATCCAGGTGTTTCCTTTTTAGATACTTGTCCCATCACCCCTTTTGGCTCAGGTCTCTGGTGGTGAAGATAAGGTTGAAACCTAACGTTCAGGCGTCACTTCTTCATTAATGCGGCCAGAGAAGCAGGTGTAGAGCATTAAATGCGGTGATGGCAGCTTTTCCTTTGGCCACAGTTAATTCTTTCCCTTTATTCTTTATTCTCATTTTCTTAACTCCAGCATCAAAAAGAAAAAACCTTCATCATGGGCGTTATCCAACTATAAGAACATTCACATGGTCCTCGGCGACGCCTTGCCGAGGACTGGTTTGTCCTCGGACGTTATGTCTCTTAGTGTCTGGACATGCATGATACTTCTTTCTCTCTCGTGATCTTGTAGGTCGGACTGATTATGTCCTCGGATCATCTCAAGATGTAGTGTTGGGCTTCTTTTATTGTGAGGGCCTTTGGGCCGGCCAGATACGCGATTTGGGCCCATGGGTACCACAGTTTGCATCATAGTTCTTAGCCTTAGATTGTTGATAATTAATTTCCTAGTTGTACAAAGTGAGCGGGTGGATACTGTGATTGCTGAACAAAGTCCTTATCCAGGCTGAAGATTCTGCCATTCTGGACTCATATTTGAGCTCTGAACGACATGCTTCTGTTTAAGTTGGCGATGTCTATTTTGTTGTTTTATGTGGATAATGTTTGATTATTTTTATCTTGATCTGCCTACAGGATTGGAAACTGATTCGGACTTTCTTGTACTTGAGCTGGCGAGTTTGAGTAGAAGTCTTAAATTCTTCTCGAACTTAAACTGTGTTGACTACAACAATTAGAAAACCTACGCTGTCTTGATTTTTCATTTTGCTTATAAGTCCTTTAATGTAGTGTTCCCACTAACTGTGATGCTATTCTTTTCCTTGTTCAATTTATTTGTAGGTTTTGGTCCTCAATAGCTCTTTTATGGCATTTGTTTTGGTGAAGTTGGCTTTCCTCAATCGATTTGGTTCTTGTCTATAGGAGCACAGTTCCATATTGTGGGCTGGCTGGTAATTATGAGTTTTAAAAGTTAAACTAAAATTGTAAAATAAAAAACTGGTGCTTGCATTATGTGCAATTTTAGGCCCTATTTGTTTGGTTTTAACTAATCCCAGCATTGCTTGGCATTTTTGTCCCAGTTCCTTTTTCTAAATGCCGTCTAACCTAAAATCGACAATTTTGTCACTGGGAAGTCATATAAGATAAGAGCAGGCAGCTTTAAAAATGGTTGTTTGAATGCCCAAAAATTTATGAGATTTACCTTGTATGGAAGAGTTCTTCTATTTGTTATGCAACTTTTGCAATTGTGGGTGCATGTCAAAAAATCTCACTAGAAATCTTTTTGGGTGCTTGGCATCTTAAGGCTTCTTGTTGTTGTTGGCAGCTTAAGCGATGGAGTTTAGTTTGGCAATAATCTATCTTTTCTTTCCCCCTTGTTTTGTTTATTCTCTCCTTCAATTATATGAATTATATGTATATTTTCCATTTTTTTTTCTAATATTGGGCAATGTATGCATTTTTTAGGATTTGGTTTCCTTGAGGATTATAAATTTCAGCATCACTCAACGAGGGTTTGAAAGTTCCTTTGAAATTCTTGTCCCCTTGTCCCGCTTTCTTGTTTGACTTTAGTGATTCTATTTTGGCAAGGTTATATCCAATTCATGTGTGGTAATGCCTTTTATTAGTGTGGGTAGTTCCTCTGGTGATTTGCATGAGTTGGGCTTTGAATTTGCATCATGGTCAATGAAAAATTATAAGATTTACCTTGTAGAGCAGAGTTCTTCTTGTCATTATTGCAACTATTGCAATTTTGGGTGCATTTTAAAAATTCTCACTTGATTTTTTTTTCTCTGCCAGGCAGCTGAAGTAGAAGAATTTGGTTTGTTGACAAGCTTTCTTTTTCCCCCATGTTTTCTTTATTCTCTCCTACAATCAATTGAATTATAAGGATATTTTTCCACTTCTTCTAATTCTTTCTAATACTTTTGACACGTTTGCATTTCTTAGGATTTCGTATCCTTGGGGATGATAAATTCCAGTCACACTCAACGAGAGTTAGAAAATTCCATTGGAATTCTTCTGCCCTTGAGCTTTCTTTTTCAATTTTTAGTCATTCTGTTCTGGCAAGCTTATTTCTCATTTGTATGTAGTAATGACTTCTATTGGTGTGGGCAGATCACATGCCGTAGTTCTTGGTATGAGTTGGGCTTTCTGTGAATTACATGGAGAATTTTCGTCATAATTTGTAATCTTAGGTTATTGCTGATTGTTTTCCTCATTGTAGAAAGCTAAAAATGTAGAGTCAACCTCTGAAATGCCATATTCACAGCCCTTTAGTCTTTTAAAAAAAAATTGACAATCGCAATGGGGAGCATTGCAGAGATACTTTGGGGAAATGCAATTCAAAGAAAATAATTTTGAAAGAAGTAAAAGGTTACAAAATGTATAGCATAAATTCTGTTATAAGCTTATATATGGGTCAGAGAATGTCATACTTATGCTTTTCTTATTTGTTTGTGTGTTTGTTTCCTTTTTTGTTGTTTTTTTTTTGTTTTTCCTTTCCAGGCATGTCTTGGACTGCTAATTTTGTCCTTTTTTTTGTGTCTTTTAAAACGAAATTGTCCTGCAATCTGTGGTCTTTTTTTTTTTTGGCCCTTTTTTCCTCCTTATGATGGGCATGTCTTGGACTGCCATTTCCATCTAGCGCTGATTCTTTTTCGTTTTGTTGGGGAAATCTCATTAATATTTTAGTGTAGAATAAATGCAACAGTTCTCTTTTTTTTAAGGATTTGGTTTCCTTGATGATTATAAATTTTAGTCTCACTCAACGAGGGTTTGAAAGTTCCATTGAAATTCTTATCCATTTGTCCCGCTTTCTTGTTTTTCTTTAGTCATTCTATTTTGGCAAGCTTATATCTAATTTGTATGTGGTAATTCCTTTAATTAGTGTGGGTAGTTCCTGTGGTGATTTGCATGAGTTGGGCTTTGAATTTTCATCAGAGGTAATTGGCAGCCAATATAAGATAAGATCTGCATGCCTTAAATTAACTGTTTTCTAAATACAACAGAAGTTTAGGTGTATGCTTCCTTATACCTACGTTATAGGTTAGTTGGTTGGGTTTCAAAGCTATGTAGTTTTCTTTTGTATTGTTGGATCATGCTTTGGGATGGGAGGCTTTTTATGATTTTGTTACCCCTAAATCAATCTGTTTAATATGCGTAGGACCTAAGGCAATAATCTCTCTTTATCAATTGATTTCACTATTCTCTTCATAATAGCTGAATGATAATGTTTCTGCTTGTATGTATTTTTAGTTTGTCAGCCTGCAGCTTCATTTTGTTAATTGAAGCCTTCCTATTTGTCTATTTCATCATCGATGTCATTTTTGTCAGCCTGCAACTGATGGATTATTATATCTTGCTATTTGTTTGTAGTCAGAATGATCGAATCTTGATGTGTTTGCAGATGGAGAAATTGTGATTTACAATCTTGATGTTTCTACAGCAGGGGAATGATGATTTAGTTTACAACATAGTGCATTGAAGTCTTGAATTTTTATATGAGGACCTAAGGCAGTAATCTTTTTTTATCAATTTATCTCATCATTCTCTCCCCAACATCTGAAGATAAATGTTTCTGCTTGAATGTTTCTTTAGTTGTGCTAAACACTGGAGTTTCATTTTGTCTTGCTATTTTTTGCTAGTTCAAAGACTTTGATCATGATGTGTCTACAGGAGGAAAAAATATGATTTGCTTTTGCGGCAGGAGTGTGTAGAATTCTTTTGATTATCATTCTCATTTGATTTCATGTTTTTTACCATTGAACATGATCTTGTCTCTTGTTTAATTTATTTTAGGGTAAAATATCATTTTCGTTCCTAAACTATCATCAAAGTTCATTTTTCGTCCCTGAACTTTCAAAAGTTTTATTTTCGTCCCTAGACTTTGCAAAACGTTTTGATTTTCATCCCCTTGCCTGTTTCCGTTAGTTCTTATCTTACATGTCTTGACAGAGTGCTAATTTGGTATATGATTTTTTTTTTTTTTTTTTGATAAGTAATAGGGATATATATTGAAAAGAACACTACCTTATGCAAAAAGCATAAGACAGGGAGAAAGATACAGAAAGAAAAGACAAAGAAAAGAGAAAAAAGAAAGGGAAAAAACTAAGAACAACAGAGAGAGCTAAGAAACATAGGGAGAGAGTCACTAGAGGTGATTCTCCAAGCCCTAGACCAATCGAAAAGAGACCCACTGAAAGAAGCCAACAAAAGGTCATCCGAGCTTTCCAAGTCCTCAAATGTCCTCCAATTTCGCTCCCTCCAAAGACACCACATTAAGCACAAAGGAACTAAATTCCAAATGGTAGACGAATGTTTTCCAAGCCAATTCCACCAACCAAAAAGAGTATCTGCAACCGATCTTGGCAAGACCCAAGAAACCCCAAAAGATCTAAACACCCAACTCCACAGCCTATGAGCCTTACCACAATGAAGAAGCAAATGATCCACCGTTTCCCCATTACAACGACACATAATGCACCGGTCAACAAAATCCATCCCTCTACCCCTCAAATTATCACCTGTAAGAATCTTATCCCACACCGCAGTCCAAACAAAGAAGGAGACACGCCGAGGAGCCTTAACCTTCCAAACACCTTTCCAAGGAAAAATAATGGGCAAAGGTCTTCTTAACTTATTGTAAAACGATCGGACATCAAAATCTCCATTCTTCGACAACTTCCAGCGCAAACAATCTCCATTCTCAGATGGAGGAAGATTAGAACCCAAGGTGCATAGAAAATCCTCCACATCACCCGTCTCCCAATCATTAGGTCTCCGAACAAATTGAACATTCCAGCTTCTTCGATCCTCTATCCCCAAACGCTCAAGAGAAGAGGCTACCGATGCCTCTTTATTGGAGGCCCTCCCATAAACATTCGGATAAGTGGAATGAAGAGGAGACTCCCCACACCAATGATCTGTCCAAAGCTTAACTCTATCTCCCACCCCTACCTCAAAACGAATATTTTTGCTAAAAACCTCCCAACCCATACGGATACTTCTCCACAAGCCACACCCGTGAACCCCTCTTCCTAGCTTGGAAGTCCATCCCCCCCACTCTTCCCCAAACTTTAGAGCTACAACCCTTCTCCAAAGCCTTGTCTCCTCAACCCCAAATCGCCATAACCACTTCCCTAATAAGGCTTTATTAAAAGTAGTTAATTTTCTTACCCCTAACCCACCGTATTCCAAAGGTGCACACACCTTGTCCCATCCCACCAGATGAGTCTTGGAGTCCCCCCACAAGAAGTCCCTATGCAACTTCTCAATTTTATTGGCCACATGCGTAGGGATGGTAAAGAGAGATAAATAATATGTCGGAAGATTGGATAGAGTGCTTTTAAGCAGCGTTAGTCTTCCGCCTTTTGACAGATACATCTTCTTCCATCCGGCCAGCTTACGCTCAATCTTCTCCAAGATAGGATTCCAAACAGTAGGGGACTTGTAGGACACCCCCAATGGCATACCAAGATAGGTCATTGGCAAAGACCCAATCCGGCAACCCAAAATCTCTGCCAAAACACGGACATTGGGCACCTCCCCGATGGGGACCATCTCACTCTTCAGAGCATTAACCTTTAAACCTGTCACCGCTTGGAAACAAATGAGAAGCATCCGAACATGAAGAATCTGCTCCTCATCTGCATCGCAAAACAAAATCGTATCATCCGCAAACAAAAGATGCGATACACAAACCCCTCCACCTCGACTACCATCAACTCTAAAACCTCGAAGCAGACCAGCCCCTTCAGCTCTTTTCATCATCTTACTGAAGACCTCCATCATAACCAAAAACAACAAGGGAGATAGAGGGTCACCTTGTCTCAAACCCCTCGAACTCCCAAAAAAATCGGCTGGAGACCCATTAAACAAGATAGAGAATTGGACTGTAGATATACAAGTGCGGATCCACCTACACCACCTCAACCCAAATCCCATTCTCTTCAACAAATCTAGAAGAGCCTCCCAGTTCACATGATCATAGGCCTTCTCAATATCTAACTTGCAAATAACCCCCGAAGTCTTACTCTTCACCCTGCTATCAACACACTCATTAGCAATAAGAACTGAGTCAAGTATTTGTCTACCACCCACAAAACTGTTCTGAGATTCAGATATCAGCTGATCCAAAACCTCCTTCAGGCGGTTTGCCAAAACCTTAGCCAAAATCTTGTAAACACTCCCCACCAGACTAATAGGTCTAAAGTCGCGAATATTAGAGACCCCATTCTTTTTAGGGATTAAGGCTATAAACGTTGCATTGAGAGATTTTTCAAACTTACTATGTTGATAAAACTCTTCAAACACAGCTAAGACATCTCTTTCCACAACTCCCCAGCAATGATGATAGAAAGCCATAGAGAAACCATCAGGACCTGGAGCTTTATCTCCTTTCAATTCTTTGACAACTCGAAAAACCTCCTCCTTTTCAAACCTCCTTTCAAGCCTGACCCTCTCCAACCCCTCTAATTGATCAAACTCCAACCCCTCCACAAAAGGCCTCCACTCCTCAGTCTCCTTGTACAAGTTTTTATAAAACTGAACAGCTTGGTCTGCCATCTCAGAATCATCTTCATAAACCACTCCATTCACCTCCAACATACCAATATGATTATACCTTCTCCGAGAATTGGCCACCTTGTGGAAGAATTTGGTATTGTTATCTCCTTC
This sequence comes from Castanopsis chinensis, assembly GCA_032878915.1. Taxonomy (NCBI): domain Eukaryota; kingdom Viridiplantae; phylum Streptophyta; class Magnoliopsida; order Fagales; family Fagaceae; genus Castanopsis; species Castanopsis chinensis. Next base: position 14,629,463 of record JAVQMG010000125.1, on the reverse strand, counting down.
CTTAATGCAAAGCATCCGAGACTTCTGTCTCCATGAGACTTCCTCCAAAGAGAGAAGGTTCTGTGTTTGAGATCTCAACACAGCCCTTTCACCAATCTCCACTTCAGAAAGGCCACACTCCCCTTCCTTAGCATCCAATAATTTCAAAGCCTCTAGCAATTCTTTTTTCCGATGCTCTACATTTCCAAACTCCCTACGGTTCCACTGAATAAGATCTCCCTTCAATGCCTTCAACTTCTTGGCCAGAACAAAACTAGGAGTACCTGAGAAGGAATAACGATTCCACCAAGAGTGGACCCTATCTTTGAACCCATCCGTTTTAAGCCACATGTTTTCGAACCTAAAAGGACTTTTCCCCCTTGAAATCCCTCCTGCCTCCACTAAAATGGGGAAGTGGTCTGAAATAGGACGGGGTAGAACCCGTTGGATCACATCCGGAAAGTGATCCTCCCAATCATGAGAAAACAGGGCCCTATCTATCCTAGACATCGAAGGCTGATCCGAGCCATTAGACCATGTATAACTTCCTCCTTCCAGCGGCAAATCAATCAAACTCAACTCCTCAATGAACTCTGAAAACATCTCCATAGCTGGGGTAAGGCGAGATCCCCCCAACCGTTCGCTAGGAAAACGAACAATATTAAAATCCCCTATGTAACACCATGGAACTTCCCAAAGCTGCTGAATACCAATCAGCTCATCCCACATCTGCCCTCTCAAGTTATTATCATTTGGGCCATAAACCCCAGAACAAGCCCAAATAAATCCATCCCCCATACCTTGCCACCGAACTGATACAGAAAAATTACCCACCAAAACCTCCATCTTTTCTAAAGACCTCCTATCCCACATCAACAAAACCCCACCCGCTGTCCGATCCGCATCCAAAGCTACCCAATCTACATAGGGGCAACTCCATAAGCTACAAATCAACTGTCTATCCAAGCCGGCAAGCTTAGTTTCTTGGAGGCAAACTACATCACAATTCCAATCCCGTAATAAATTTCTAACAACCAAACGTTTCCGTGGATCATTCAATCCTCGAACATTCCAAGACACCATTTTCAACTTCATTAAAACTATAAAACTCCCTACCACAACCTCCACAACACAGACAAAGAAACTATCTCCCATCATAATTAACTGAGGAAATCAAATTCCTCAACTCCCTCTTCCCTTTATCTTTGGGGACAACTTTTCGGAGGGTAGCATCTTTCCTATGCATCAAATTGGCTGCCTCCATCTCCGACTCAAGCCTTTGTAAAAGCATAATACACATTTTCTCATGTCGACCCAAAGAAAGCCCCATCATCTTACTGAAGCCTGGAATTCTATGTTTCACCCAACTAGAGACATTTAATGTATTATCAAAACTCAACACCTCCGTATTTCCATTCACTTCTGCCGACATAGCCAACCCCAGAGGAAAAATAGTTGTCAGGGGGGAAGAGCAATCCACATCACCCACGCCCACAACTGACTGAATAGCGAAGTGGTCGGTCTCTAACCCCTGAATATCTCTTGCACAAGCAGCCCGACCACCCTCATCTCCACCCGGAATACCCAACTCCTCAGACCCAGTTCTCGATGAATTCACACTATAAATAGACAAAACCATACCTTTAGCTTCCCTCTCACCCTCCAAAACAGCCTTACCCGGTGAAAGCACAGAGAGCAAAGGCTCCCCGGCGCGAGAATCCTCAGAATCGATCTCCGCCGAGGTCTCCGGCGGGCAACCCACCAGCTCAAGAGTCACCGGTGAGTCCTCGGCTTGGAACCCATCGAAGGATGACTCGGTGCCGGCCTTCTCTGGTGACGCCGGAGACGCCGGAGATTCCACGGCGAGAGGACCAGCATCATCGGTGTGACCCGATATCCCATTCTGAGCTTCGAGGGGTTCGCTGGACATCACTAAAACTTGGGCATCGTGATTCAGAGTTGTCTGGGCACTAGCGAGAGGGCTTTCAGCCACTTCCATCCCATTTGGGCCGATGGGCTTTGGAAAAGCTGGAAGGCCCATTTGAGTGTTACACTCTTGGACAGAGCCCACCACAGAACGATCCCGTGAGTACTCCTTCTGGCTCTTAGTGACCCAAATGGATCTCCTCATATCACCTTTATTCACCACGCAATTCTGATGACCCCGTGGCCCACTTGACGGACCCACCATATGTTCCATCTGACTACCTTTGACCCAAAAAGAATTCCTCATGCCCGCTTTATTAGAGTTCCAAGCTACACGCCTAAAACCTTCCTCATTCACCTCTACGGTCAGGCCTCCTCCTGTCCAGTCAGGATGTCTCAGAGCATGCTCATTTCCATAAGCATGTATATTCCAGTTTGAAGAGGTCTTCAACGGCGATCTCCTTTTCATCTTTACCGTATTTGTCTCTCCAAATTCAAACTCCTCATTAATGCACCGGGAACCCACTTCTCTTCCCCCGAGAATCGTCGGAGTTGATATGATCACCGGCCCTGGGTTCTGCTTCTCCCTTTTGTTATCCTCTAAAAGCAATTTTCCTTTATCATGGGCACGAACCAAGTTTGGCTGATTCCTACCCCTGACTTGCACCTGAGGCCCACGCACCGTATCAGCAAAGGTTTTAAAAGATTGAACCCCTGAGAAATCCTTGTGCTGCTGAGCTACGAATTTCGAAAGACCAGACCCACGATTCGCATAGTTTTCAGGTTCTAACAGCTTTCTTAATTCTAACCCAAAAACCCTCCAACCATTCTTAGCTCTGCCTTCTGGAATCAAAACGGATCTCCTGGACCCGCCAGCTTTATACTCAGTCAAGAGTAGAAACTTGCCAAAAGAGTTGGAGCACCGTTGGAGGGTATAAGCTAAATCGCCTTCCCTGAACGTATAAAAAGTCTTCGGAGTAATCCCAACTACAAACTGTTCAATGCTCTTCATCAGCCATTGTGCCACATTCTTACCCATGAAGACCGACTTCATGGAGTACCTACTCCGCTCAAAGATCCTTAGAGAAAAATACCGTCCCCCTTCCTCAATCACCAGTTGGAAAAATTTGGATTCAAGAAAGAAACTACGAAAACCACCCATGTTTGCAGAAATAGAAAGACAAAAGAACTTTAAACTCTATGGAGTTTCTGGAGATCACAAGAAGGAAGAAAAAAAAGTTGTGGTATATGATTTGGACTAATTTATTTTATTTTAAAAAATATGGACACGTGGCAAAGACTTATTGGCTCGCATGGAAAAAAAAAAGAGTCCAAAATCACCTCTCTTCCTGGACCTTCACTCCTTCCATTCGTGAAGCCTTATTCACTATGAAACCCCCCACAACAGCTCAATCGGCAACCAAAATCAGCAAAATAGCTTCAATGTCCTAGACATTTAATCACTCCATTATAAGGTAAAATTTGTTTATTTGTTGCTTTATAGCTTTATTGAATGTATGTATACCGTTTCGATAGCTTGATGGGTATGGGTTTATTGGGGTTGTGCTATTGTGAAGGCTCCATCAGACATTGTTATTGAAGACTCCATTGGATATCGTATATAAACCAATTTAGGGGTCCCCAGTGTCTATTGTTGAAGACTTCACATATTGACGAACCGCGTGTTGTCTTTGAGTGGCTTTAATAAATTTGGTTGGCTTGCTGCACATAGTAAGCACTAAGCACCATGTAACTTCGACCGCGGCAGAAACGAACAACAATTAGGGATGCCAGTTTCAGGTTTTCAGTGAGTGAGGGTGGTGGGTTTTCATGGTTTAAGGAGTCTTGGTTAACGCTGGCATGCCTGAGATTTGGAGTTTTTGGTGGGGGGGATTTTGACCTTTTATGGATGTTGTTTCTTTTCAGATTTTTTAAGGCATGTATGTTGGATCAATGTGCTTGGAGTTTACTTGTGTCAATGGATTTCTAATCATAACTATAATCTTGAATTTTTGCTGATTATTTTTTAGCCATCAGAAGTGAGCGGATACTGTTGAACCTAGTCCGTTGATAATCTCTGCTACAATCATAAGAATTTTAGGGGTAATTTTTTTCTTGTTTAATTTCATTTGAATACTTGGGCATGTGATTAGATGTTGTTCTTATAGAGGTTTCAAAACTTCCTTTGCATTTCTGTGTGGTAATGCGCCTTAATGGTGTTGGGCAGGTAGATTAACAGAGATTGTGCCCTAAATATATGGTTGTGGTGGGAAAGTAATTCTGATTTTTCTTTATCCTGTAGTGATGGGCATGAGGTGTGCTTTCTGGAATTAACTTATCTCTCTGGGTTTGCATCATAATTTGCAATCTTGAATTGTTGTTGATTTGATTTTGTAGTCATTGAAAATGAGAAGATACTGTCAACATCGTGCCTAGTCCGTTGTTAGTCTGAAGGTTTTGCTATTTTGGACTCAAATTCAATAAACAATAAAATTCTTCTTTGTAAGCTGCCAATGTTTGTTTTGTAAATTTGTGAGGGTGATGTTTGGTGTTATTGATAACAATATGTCTACAGGAGGGGAAAATTGTGATTTGGACTTTAACATACTTGAGCAGGAGTTTGTGCTGTGTTGAGTGCAACAATAAGCAAACTCTCCCCTTCTCTTGATTTCTCCTTTTGCTTATGAGTCTCTTAAAACTCTGTTTCCCAAACATGATACTATTCAGTATTTTTGTTCAATTTATTTTATAGATTTTGGTGCTTGGCTGTTTGTTGCAGCAAAATTGACTTCGCTAAATCAATCCGGTATCCTACTTGGGAAACAAGGTTTGTTTGGGCACCCAAGGCATTAAGCTCTCTTTATCTCTGTATTTCATTATTCTTATCCTAAAATTAGAAGATATAATGATTGGATTAAGATATGAGTGAGGAAAACAAATTGTTGGATTGACATCACACTTTTCTTTGGTTTTTGCAAGTAATTCATATTGCTACTTTTCCCATTTTTATGACTTAAAAAGTTTTTTATATTGATTATTGTTGTTTATCATAACCTTTTTGCCACTGTGTTTTAGATTATACTTTTGATCTTATTCTCCTATACCTACTTGCCTGACTTTTTTCTTTCTTTAAATCATTTTTTCTAAAATAATATATATATATATTTTTTTTGGGAAGCTTGGATTTTGTGCTTCCTAGCTTCACTATTAGGGTTTATTTAATTCTAGGGGTGCTGCATTTGCTTGCGGTGGACCTAAGGTTGATTTGGTTTTTTTGTTTCTGAATGAAACATGCTTTTAAGTATTATTTTGTAATTTAATGTTGCCTGAACTGTGTGGTTAGGACTTTTTATTTTCCAGTTTGCTCATGCGGGAAGTTAGTGCCAATGCCACCAAGGGTGTGAGGTTCCTACATCTTTCTTCTTGTCTTGTATCCAATTTGGTTTGCAACTTATTGTGTTTATGCAGAGGAAGTAGGTTATATGTATATGTATGCGTGTGTGTGTGTGTGTGTGTTTTATTGTCTTAATTCTTTCTAATACTTAAGTCTGTTACTGGCTTTCATAGGAGGATTATAATTCCTATCTCTTTGAGTGAGGGTTTTCAACTTCTATTGCAATTCTTTTTTCTTTTTCTTGATGGTTGTTTAAGTTTTTGGCCATTCTGCATTTGCAACCTCAATAATGAATTCATAGGCTAATCTGGCAATGCCTTTTATTGGATTGGGGCAAGAATATAACTGTGTGACCTGAATATGGTTGTAGCAGGAAAACAATACAGGTTCTGCTTTCTCTTCTCCTAGATTAGTTGGAATTTTCTGGAATTACATGGAATTAACATTATGTTTCTTGATTTGTGTCATATATTGTGAACTTGGATTGTTGCTGATTGATATCACTATCATCAAATATTTGGCAATAGAGAAAATCGGGGCTTTCATAGTTAGAATAATTTATCTTTATAATTGTTGGTTTCTACTGAATTATTGTAGTTTTTTTATTTGTTGTTTTGCTTTCTTAGTGTTTGACAAAAATCTATTCCTCATATGTCTATAGGAGTTTTTTTTTTTTTTTTGGTCCTTAGTCTCTTGCAATCATAAGAACTATACAGTGTTTGGCTTGTCTTAAATTTCTAATTTATGGACCTATAATTGCTTTTCTCAGGCTTTGGTTTTTTGGACTGCTATAAATTCTGTCTCACCTAGTGAGGGTTTGAATTTCCCTTGCAATTCTTGTTCCTCTGTCTTGTCTTGTTCAATTTGAATATGGTAATGCCTCCTACTGATGTGGGCAGGTAAATGCCAAAGTTTTTGACCTTAAGATGGTTGCCGAGGGTAAATAACACAAATTTTTGCTTTATCTTGTCTTCATTTGCATGATTTGGGATTCCTAGGAATGACATGAATCTAACTAATGTCTCTAGGTTTGCATCATTGTTCTTTTGATAAAAGTTTGAATGGTTTGTGTCATTGGTTACAATTATCAAGGAGCTAATTCGTTTAGAAAGGTTTGCATCATAGTTCGTAACCTTAGATTGTTACTAATTAATTCCTAGTTGTTGAATGTGTGTGGGTAGATACTGTCATTTCTGAACCGAGTCCATTTCCAGGCTGAAGTTTTTACCCTTCTGGACTCATATTTGAGCTCTGAAGTTTTTGCCATGCTTCTGTATAAGTTGGTGATGTCTATTTTGTTGTTTTATGTGGACATTGTTTGATTATTTTTTATCTTGATCTTCCTACAGGATTGGAAACTGATTTGGACTTTAGTTTCTTGTACTTGAGCTGGTGAGTTTGTTTAGAAGTCTTAAATCCTTCTCGATCTTAAACTGTGTAGGCTACAACAATAAGAAAACTCAGTGTCTTAATTTTTCATTTTGCTTATGAGTCCCTTAATATAGTGTTCCCACTAACTGTGATGCTTTACTATTCCTTGTTCAATTTATTTGTAGGTTTTGGTCCTCGATAGCTCTTTAAAGGCATTTGTTTTAGTGAAGTTGGCTTTCCTCGACCGATTTGGTTCTTGTCTATAGGATCACAATTCCATATTATTGGCTGGCTGGTAATTATGAGTTTTAAAAGTTTAATTAAAATTGTAAAAAAAAAAAACCAGTTCTTTCATTATGTGTATTTTTGGCTCCATTTGTTTGGTTTTAACTAATCCCAGCATTACTTGGCATTTTTGTCCCTGCTCCTTTTTCTAACTGCTGTCTACATGCACTTATTACAACTTTTAACAATCTATGATTGTCAATTTTGTCATTGGGCAGTCATATAAGATAAGAGCAGCCAGCTTTAAAAATGGTGGTTTGAATGCCAGAAAAATATAAGATTTACCTTGTATGGAAGAGCTCTTCTATTCGTTATGAAACTTTTGCAATTGCAAGTGCATGTGTAGGTGCATGTGAAAAAATCTCTCTGGGAATTTTTTATGGTGCTTGGAAGCTTAAGGCTTGTTGTTGTTGGCAGTTTGAGTGATGGAGTTTAGTTTGGCGATAGGCAATCTTTTCTTTCCCCCTTGTTTTCTTTATTTCTCTACTTCAATTATATGAATTATAAGGATGTTTCCCCTATTGTTTTCTAAAATTGGGCACTGTATGCTTTTTATAGGATTTGGTTTCCTTGAGGATTGTAGATTTCAGTCTCACTCAATGAGGTTGAAAGTTTCATTGAAATTTTTGTCTATTTGTCCTGCTTTCTTGTTTGACTTTAGTCATTTTATTTTGGCATGCTTATAATTGTATGTGGTAATGCCTTTTATTAGTGTGGGTAGTTCCTGTGGTGATTTGCATGAGTTGGGCTTTGAATTTGCATTATAGTGTCATTGGCAGCCAATATAAGATAAGATCTGCATGTCTTAAAATAACTGTTTTCTAAATACAAGAGAAGTTTAGGTCTATGCTTCCTTATGCCTACTTTATAGGTTGGTTGGGTTTCAAAGTTACGTAGTTTTCTTTTGTATTGTTGGATCATGCTCTAGGATGGGAGGGTTTTTTGTGATTTTGTTACCCCTAAATTAATCTGTTTAATATGTGTCGGTATGGTATGTCTACTTTGGATGGAGTTTGATGAGGATCTAAGGCAATAATCTCTCTTTATCAACGGATTTCACTATTCTCTTCACAATAGCTGAATAATAATATGTCTGCTTGGGAGTTTTTTTAGTTTGTTGGCCTACAGAAGGGATGTTTCCACAGCAGGGGAAATGGTGATTTAGTTTACAATAGAGTGCATAGAAGTCTTGAATATTTATGTGAGGACCTAAGGCAATAATCTCTTTTTATCAATTTATCTCATCATCTCTCCCCAACATGTGAAAATTAATGCTTCATCTTGACTGCTTCGTTAGTTTGTGCTATACACTGACTAGAGTATCATTATGTCCTGCTATATATTGCTAGTTCAAAGACTTTGATAATGATGTGTCTACAGGAGGAAAAATTATGATTTACTTATGCAGCAAGAGTGTGTAGATGTCTTTTGATTATTTTTCTCTTTTGATTTCACCCTTGAACGTGATCTTGTCCCTTGTTTAATTTATTTTATGGACTTTGTTTCTTTGCAGATTTTTATGGTATGTATGTTGGATCGATGTTTGCTTTTCTAGAACAATTTGATCTCTATATTTGGAGCACAAACGTGTACACTTTCTCTTCCCTCACTGTTGTCTGGCAGGTTATTATGTGTTCCAAGTATTTAAAATTCAATTTGTAAATGAGAATTGTTGCTTGCATTGTGTGTATTTTAGATTGCATTTGTTTAGCTTTAATAAACTCGAGCACTGCACATCATGATTGTCCTGGTTCGTCTTTCTATTGCCATCAACTTGCATATATGACAACTTCAGAACTTAAGATCATCTTTGTTGCACCTATTATTACTATTGGAGCTTTGGTCTATATTGTGAAAAATAAATAGTCATTATTGGGCAATGATATAGGTTAAACGTTTGCATTCTTTAAACATGGCTTTTCTTTAAATTCCGAAACAGTACAGGTTTGTGTTTCCTTGTGTGTTCTGTATAGGTTTCAATGTTTTAACTTCTATGGATGTGGTTTGTATAGTTGGACTTTGTGGGGGTGATATTTTGGGGCTTATGCCTTTGTTGCTTCAATTCTTGTGTTTAAAAAATTTCATGCTGCATATCAATTTGGGTGGCAAAGTTTGATGGTGGAGGTCAGGTAATAAGCTCTCTTTATGTCTTGATTTCATTAATCTTTCTCTATATTTGAATTTTTAAGTATTGGAGTAAGGTATGTATGAGTTAGAAAAACAATTTGTTGGATTGAAATTGGGTTGAGTACAGGCTTCTATTTCTGCCGTGTTTTAGCTTTTGCTTTTGATCCTAATAATCCCTTAACTACTTGCTTGACCCTTTAGAGGGATTTGGTTTTCTGTTATGTATTTTCTTTTCTTTCTTTGTAATCTTTTTAAAAAAAATATTAATGACGACACTAATTGTTTTAATCTACATTGTTATTATTGGAGACTGGATGTCTTGCTTGTAGGGTTTTGGAAGTTGTTTTTATTTAAGATTATTTTTGGAACATTTTAGTTAGTTGTCAAGTTTGCAAAATTATTTAGCAAACTAGCATTTCGAGGCTCTAAAACTCGAGATCAATGATGGAACTTGAGTCTCTAATACTCGAGTTGCAAGTGCTGCCATTCATCAAATCTGTGCTCCAGTTCCTGCCGTTCTCCAGATCCTTCTTCTTCTTCCCAGATCCTTCTTTGTCTTTTGTCTTCCGTTCTCCAGATCCTTCTTCTTCTTCTTCTTCTTTAGATTTCCTTGTTCGTTCTATAGAGCTCAAGTCTGAGAGACTTGTGTTCCACAGCGGCTATGCCAGCACTGGAACTTGAGTTTTGTCATCGAATTTGAGTCTTAGAGACTCGAAATTCTATTTTACAAAGTGGTTTCAAAAACTTGACAACTAACGAAATTGTTAGAAAATTGGTCCTAAATGCCAAAAAAAACCCCTTGCTTGTCTGCTTGTCCTAAATTTTTTTAATAATTTAAGTGGTGATGCATTTGCGGTACTTTAGCTGGGCCGATTTTGTTTTGTTGCTTCTCGATGAAACGTGCTTTTGAGTAGTCTTGCTCTTTATAATATTTTTTATTTTTTCCTTTAAAAATAAAAAATCTTATAATTTAAAGTTATCCTAAACTATATAGCTGGAATTCTGTTTTTCAGTTTGCTCATGTAGGTCAGGTTTCATGTAGCATTTGTACATTTGTCTTCTTGTCTTGTTTCTATTGATGTTTTCTTGCTTCGAGTGGAACCTGGTTATATTGTGTTAGCAGCTCTATATCTAGTTTGGATTGTCACATTGTCTATATGCTCTAATACATGGGTTTGTGTTTGAATTTCTCAGGTTTCATTTTCGAGAAGGATTATAATTCCAAGTCCTGTGAAGTGAGGGTTTGAAATTTCTATTTCAATTCTTCTTCCTTTGTCTTGCTGTCTTATTTTATTTTTGGTCATTATGTGTTGGCAACCTAAATAATGAATTCATAGTTTAATCTAGCAATGCTTATTATCGCTGTGGTCCACAATTATAATCGTAGTGTGACTTGAATATGGTTTATGAGAGAATGCTTTTGCTTTCTCTTATCTTGGCATTAGTGGGCTTTCTAGGAGTTACACTGGTATGCATCCTAATTTTTTAACTTAAATTGTTACTAATTGATTTCCTTGTCCCCCAATATTTGGCAACCGAGAAGAGCTAGGCTTTCTGTGTTAGAATGATTTATCTCTATATTTGTTGCATTCTTTGAAATATAGTAGTTTTTTCATTTGTTGTTTCGCAACTCCTGTGACTCTTTGTGCATGTTAAAATTTTATTACTTATATGTCTATAGAACCTGGTTTTTTTTTTCCTCTTTCTTTCTGCTGTACTTGGCAGTTTAAGCTGAGAACAAATGGTGAAAAGGAAAGCTGCTTTTGAAAGCTTTGTTGCTTAAAGAAAAGAATGAATGTACTAGCTCTTCAAGAGACACACTCTTGGAATAATTCCTCACAGGTAGAGATTTTTTGGATTTAAATTCAACTAGCTACAATGATGGCAGTCTTGTTTATTTATATAGATACATAAGCAAGCTGCTGATTGGCTAGAAAGTTAGTTACAAGAACCTACCATGTGGCTGCCATGTGATTGGCCAAAGCCTAACAAACATCTCTAACTAACTGATAGGCTATTGCACTTATCACTAACAATTTATCAACTAACCAACTTTCTGTTACAGGTGAAAGGAACTACTTATCATACAACATAAGCACTAGTAAACCACTAGCTTTAAAAATGAACTGCATCATAAGCAGCCAAGTTTGATTAGGTTGATAAGTTCTCTTTTCCTCCTGCTTTCGTCATTCTCTTTGCAAATGAGTAGATCATGTACATTTGGTTTGAAAAATTGAGAATTCCTTGGAAAGCATTTGTCTACTTTTGAAATTTTGGCTCAGGAATGAACATCCTGGTTTTTGTTAATTTTTTTAGAATTCTTAAATTGATGCTTCTTTCTTTGGCTAAGCATGATGTGATTGTAGTTATGCTCTAATTCTCGGTGTCATGTACTTTATTGGTTATTTATGATTCTTGCAGTATGTTTTTTTAGGAAAGTAGCACTTAACTTTCATTGATCCCCATGTCTACTGAAAGTACAATTTTCTGGTTAGTCTTTTGAAAGATGGTTTTGGTGAACTGATATCAGGTCTTGCACAGTGGTGCTTTGGTTAGTTTTAGTACGTAGCAAGAGATTAATTCCTTGCCCATTTATTTGGTACAGTATCTTTTGTTAGTGTTCTTTCTATTGTCTTTAACCTCATATGTGGTTATTTTCTGTGGCACCATTATGTGCCATGTTCCATAAAGTTTTTGATTTTATTTTGTCAGGTTTTTATTTTTCATTACACAAAATGATCGTCTTTTTTCTTGCACAGACACAGCTTAGAAGTTTTATTGGGTGCTTGTCCGTATTAACCACCTTACTCTATCTTGTATACATTATTTGACATCCTCGTGCACCTTTGGGCCTAAAATAGTATTAAGTGTTGTATCTCATCTGTTTGGATTTGTTCTTTGGATCTGCATCGGCTACTTTTGTAGTTGTTTCAAGTAGTGTGCTTGGAGCAGGTTTTGCAAGTTCTTACCCGGGGTGCTTGGAGCAGTATCCTTTAAGACTGTTGTGGATTTGATTTCCTAGTGAAAGCCAGTGGGCTGGTAGACTGTTTCTGGTTCCTTTTTTGATTGCCATGTACTTGTTTTTCTCATATCTTTAGAGCTTAAGATCAATAATTTGGTCTTTTTGCACTATGCTTTGTGGAGCTCATCATTGTGCAGTCTCACAGGTTATAAGTTGCATTTTTTATACATTATTGCTGTAAATTTCAGGAAATGAAAGTATTTATCTTGTAGAGAGGAGTTCTTCTATTTGTTTTTTGGCACCTTCTGCAATTTGGAGTCTGTTAAAATTTCAACACTATCATGTGCACAGGAAGCAGATTTTTAGAGTCTGCCTGGTTGCTTAAGTGGCAGAGTTTGATTTGGCAATAAGATTTCTTTTCTTCCCACTTTTTATTGTTCTCTCCTACAGTCCTAGTCTCATTCGGTGATGGTTTGAAATTTCATTGAATTCTTTTCCCTTTGTACTGCAATCTTGTTTAATCTTTGGTTATTCTGTCTTGTTCAAATGCAGTGATGCCTCTTATTGGTATGGGACAGGTAGATTGATGTTGATTGTGACCGAACTATGGTTGCTGGGTAGAAAGATATCAATTATGTTTTGCCCTGTTGGGATTTCTAGGAATTAAATGATTTTAACTTGTGTCTTTATATTTGCATCATAATTCTTAAGATTAGCATGCTATTGATTTATTTACTAGTCATAGAATGTGATTGAGCAGATGCCATCCATGTCCTAGCAAGACTTCTTGATGCAGCATAGGTGTGTAAAAGCAGAATCTGTAACACACAATTACTAAAACTCTTTCACGAAACCTAAGTTCCACAAGAACACTAGGCTAGTAGGCAAAATAATAGAGAAAACTTCTCTAACAAGCTTTTATTAATCAACACATAACAATGTAAATAACCTCTCTATAAAGAGTATTTAGAAGAATAGAATTTCTCCTACTCCTTTTAGGAAAAGAAATAATAAACCTACTTCTACTTGAGAAAAGAAAAACAATTTGACTAGGAAAAGAAAAACAATGAAAATCCCAACTCAACTAGGGAAAGGATTTTAATTCAAAGTACTAGAGTAAATAAATCCTAATTCAAATAGGAAAAAGGAAAACAAGAAAAAATCTTTGTTCTTCATAACATGATTTGCATCATCCTCCCTTAACCGATCTGCATCACTTCTTTATAAGCTGGTGATGTTTATTTTGTGGTTTTGTGAAAGTAGATTCCTGGTTCCCACAACTCTTTGTTTAGTGTTTGCAAGCTCCTCTCTTATTTGAATGTGATTATTTCTCTTATTTATGTGGGACAGGTAGATTGATGCCGATATTGTTGTTGCCAAGGGAGAAATATTCAGGTTATCGGTTTGTCCTGTAATTGGCATTAGTTGGGCTTTCTGTGGATTAAATGCTCTTAAGTCTTTTAATTTGCAGCGTCATTCTCATGAACTCAAATATGCAAACTTTTCTTTCCCTCATTGTTGGTTGGCTTTGGTAATTATGATACTAAAAATTTGAAGTCACTTTGTGAAAGAAACAATGGGCTTGGATTGTGTGTATTTGTGGCTGTATTTTGCATTGTTTAAACTAATTACAGAACTACTTGGCATGTTCAACCTGTTCCCTTTTCTACTGCCTCTTGCTTGCACTTATTGCAACTTATTAGGACTTGAAATCATCAATCTAGTCATTTTGGATTGCAACCTCTATTATCTTTTGATTCATTATTCTAATCCTTAAAATTGAAGGATATTGTTTTTGCTTGTGTTTTTTTTTTTTTTTTCTTTAGTTTTTCAGCCTGCAATGCATTTCTTCACGTTTGTTTCTGTAAGGAGCAGATATATTTAAATTTTCTTCTTCATTTGAGTGGTTGAGGTTTAAGAATTAAATTATGGTATTTTCGAATCCCTATTCACTGGGTGACTTGGGATTTTGATCATGCATCTTCTTGTTGGTTCTCTCAATTACTTTGTTGCTTAGTAAGTTTTGAACCATGAAAGATAGAGTTGCTACATAAGCTGCTCCACCCTAATCGAAGTCTCCAAGGAGATCCACCACTCTTAATCGAGACAAGTACTTCACGATGACTTCTCCACACCTTTGTGGGAAGCCATTTTTTATTTTGTTATTTTGTGTGGACGATGTTTGATATTTTCAATAACGATATGTCTGTGTGGTGGGTTGACTGCAACGATAGGCAAACTCCTCTTCCCTCCCCTTGATTTCTTTTTTTGCCTAGGAGTCTTTTAACACACTTTTCACCCAATCGTAATTCTACTAGTTCAATTTTAAGGCATTTTTCTCTCTTTATCTCTTGATTTCAGTATTCTTTTCCTAAAATTTCAAGGTTTAAGTATAGGATTAAGATATTATTGAGCGAGGTTTCCCACTATTATGACTTAAAAAAGTTTATGTTTTTTTGAAAAAAATAATATTTATATTGAATTTACTTATTTATATGACCTTTTTGCCTCTGTGTTTTATATCTTACTTTTGATCTTTTTTCTCCCTTCTTGCTAGACCTTCTGGGGGTTGTTGATTTTCTCTTTTTATATATATATATATATATATGTATATATATATATATATATATATATAAATGAAGAGGATTCTGAAAGTTAGTTATGACTTCAAAAAATGTCAAAAATACCCCTAATTTAATTAGATAATCTTTATTCTTAAAAAATAAAAAAATTGGGTTAAAATTGTAATTCAAAATAAATAAAAAAACTACCATAGAAACTTTTTCCCTAAGAATTAAAACACAATCTATTTAAATATATCTCATTCACCCTTTCAAAAAAAAATATATATATATATATATCATTCACATTTGATACATTTTTTTCCTAAAAATTAGCACACACTAAATCCAGTAGTTTACTTCATTTCAAATCTTAAATTTTAGTTTCTTAAAAATTCTTTTCTGTGTAACCTCACTAAAAATTGAAAAATTCAAATTGAAAAATTACATTAAAAAAAAAAAAAGAGCATCATCACACATGTCGAGCGTCTTCTCTTGATCCATCTAAATCACACCCCTGCTGATCCAATAGCCGAGCAAGAGCATTTTTGTCTAAGCACCGTTTTGCATACAGCTTCTTTTCTTGCTACACCAGGAACACCATACTCAGGGTTCCAAACCTCTTCCTAATGGAAATACCACTATTGAGGGAAATTCAGACTCACTCTTGCAATCAATTCTGAGGTGCACGAGTAGTTCCGGGTGCAGGAGCATCGATAGTAGCACCATTAGCAACTGCACCGGTGGTAGAGATAGTGTGATGAGGCTAGTGTGTGTATATGCATATATATATATACATATTTTTTTTTCCCCCTTTCTTTGTAATAATTTTTTTCTTAAATAATGACGCTTATTTTTAAATTTAGATTTTTATTTTTTAGTTTGGATTTTGTGCTTCCCGGGCTGCATTATCAAGGTTTATTTAATTTCAGGTGG
Source organism: Castanopsis chinensis (assembly GCA_032878915.1). Classification (NCBI taxonomy): domain Eukaryota; kingdom Viridiplantae; phylum Streptophyta; class Magnoliopsida; order Fagales; family Fagaceae; genus Castanopsis; species Castanopsis chinensis. The sequence continues at coordinate 14,613,922 of JAVQMG010000125.1, read as the reverse complement.
TGGTGCATATGCTTGTGGTGCTTTACTCAAGGTTGATTTGTTTTTGTTGCTTCTCGATGAAACATGATTTTTAGTAGACTTGCTCTTATTTTGAAAACAAAATTATTGTAATGTACAGTTGTCGCGAACTGTGTACTTGGTATTCCACATTTTTCAGTTTGAGATTTCTACATCCGTTTGGTCATCCTGTGTTGGGAGTTTCATATCCAATTTGGTTTACCACTTATTATCTTTCTACCAAATGCAGGATTTTTTTTTTTAATTATTATTTTTGTGGTATTCAGCTTAAGCAGTGGAGTCTGATTTGGCAATAGGCTCTCTTTTCCTCCCTTTTTATGTTTCTTCATTTTCCTCTACTACAATCATAAGAATTTGAAGGATAATTTTTTCTTGTTTTAATTCCTTTCTAATAGGGTGTGAAAATGCTTATATTAGAAGAGTTACAAGTTCCCATCTCCTGAGTGAGGTTTTGAAACGTCTATTGTAATTTTTGTTCCTTTTACTTGCTGTCTCATTTAATTTTTGGTCATTTTGTGTTGGCAATCTCAGTAATGAATACTCAGTTTAATCCAGTGATGCCTCTTATTGGTGTGGAGCAGTAATATAGCCATGTGTAACCTGAATTGGTTGTAGAGGTAAAACAATACAGGTTTTGCTTTCTCTTCTCTTAGCAGTAGTTGGAATTTTTGGGAATTGCATGGAACTTACTTTACATTTCTGGATTTGCTTCATAATTTGTTAAGTTGGATTGTTGTTGATTCTTTTCCGTGTCTCCAAATATCTGGCAGCAAGGAAGAGCTAGGCTTTTAGTGTTATAAGTATTTATCTTTATATTTGTTGGATTATACCAAAATATAGCAGTTCTTTTTATTCATTGTTTTGAAATTCTTAGAGCATGTTAAAAATCTATTCCTCATAAATCTATAGGAACCGGTATTTTCTTTTTGGGTACTTGGCAGAAGTGGTTGAGTTTGATATGGTGATAAGCTCTCTTTACGTCCCACTTTCATCTTTCTCTCTTGCCATCATAAGAACTATACAATTTTTTACTCTTTTAATTCTTTATAATATCTAGGCCTGCTTTTGTTAGGCTTTGTGGGGCAGGTAAATGAACAAAGTTTGTAGCTGATGTTTGCCAGGGAAAAATACTACTGGCTTTTGCTTTAATCCTGTTATGATTTGCATGTGTTGGGCTTTGTAGGAACGACATGGATCGATTTTATGTCTCTAGAATTGCATTATCATTTGTAACCTTAGATTGTTGCTGATTGCTTTCCTTGTCGTAGAAAGTGAGTGGGCAGATACTGTCAATATTAAATCAGGTTCATTTTCAGTCTGAAGTTTTTGCTATTTCTGATCTAACATTTGAGCACTGATTGACATGTTTCTTTATAAACTGTAGGTGTCCATTTTGTTGTTTTGTGTGGAAAATGTTAATTATTTTAATCGTGATCTATCTACAGCAGGGAAAACTGAGTTGAACTTTCTTGCACTTGAGAGGCTGACTTTGTATAGAAGTCTTAATATTTTTTGAACTTGACTGCGTTGACTGCAACAATAAGAAAGCCCTTTTTTTGGGTCTTGAATTTCACATTTTGCTTATATAGTGTTCTCACTAACATGATACTGTACTATTCCTTGTTCAATTAACTTATAGGTTTTGGTCCTTGACAGCTCTGTGAAGGCATTTGTTTCTGTGAAGTTCGCTTTTCTAGATCGATTTGGTTCTTGTCTGTAGGAGCACAATCCCTTATTGTTGGCTGGCTGGTAATGATAAGTTTAAAAATTCAATTAACATTGTAAACGAAAATTGGTGCTTGCATTGTGTGATTTTCAGGCTTCATTTGTTTGGTTTTATCTAATTACAGAACTACTTAGCATATTTGTCCTGGTTCCTTTCTCTAATGCTGTCTACTTGCACTTCTATCTACTTTTAAGAACCTAAGGCCTTCAATATCATCATTGGGCAGTCATATAAGATAAAAACAGCCAGCTTCAAACATGGCTGTTTTGAATGTCATCAATTCTAGTCATTTTGCAACTTTTGCAATTTTGTGTCCATTTGAAAAATTCTCACCAGATATTTTTTGGTGCCTGGCAGCTCAAGCAGTAGAGTTTGGTTTGGAGATAAGCCTCCTTTTTCCTCCCTAATTTTCTTTATTCTATCCTACAATCAAATGAATTATAAGGATATTTTTCCAATTGTTCTAAATTCCTTCTAATACTTGGGACATGTATGCATTTCTTTGGATTTGGTTTCCTTGAGGATTTTAAACTCCAGTCACACTCAATGAGGGTGTGAATCTTTCATTGGAATTCTTGTCCCTTTGTGCTGCTGACTTGTTTGATTTTGAGTCATTATGTTTTGGCAAGCTTATATATGATTTGTTTGTAGTAATGATATTTATTGGAGTGGGCAGATCACGTGCCGTGGTGATTGGCATGAGTTGGGCCTTCTGGGAATACCATGAAGAATTTGCATCATAATTTGTAATCTTAGGTTATTGCCGATTGATTTCCTCATCATATGAAGTGATTTGTCAGATCTTGTCAATATTGAACCAAGTTGTTAGTATGAAGTCTTTGTTATTTTGGACTCTGTACCATTTGAGTAACACGTGTCTTTATAAGCTGGTGATGCTCTCTTTGTGGTTTTATGAACACAATGTTGATAATTTTAATTTTGATTGTTTACTGGAGGCAAAACTGATTTTGATTTACCTGTTTTTATCTTGTAGAGGTGAGTTCTTAAAAAGAAAATTTTATGGCAACTTCTGCAATTTTGAGTGTGCTAAAATCTCAATCCTAACATGTCTACAGGAAGCAGAATATTTTTTTTGGACTTATGGAGGAAGATTCTGCAATAAGATCTCTTTTCCTCCTGTTAGTGTCTGCCTGTGATGGTTTGGAACTTCCATTGCAATTCTTTTCCCTTTGTACTACAGTCTTGTTTAGTTTTGATCATTATGATTGGGACAACTCATCTGTTATTTGTGTGAGACAGGTAGATTAACAGTGATGGTGATCCAAATTTGGTTGTGGAGGTAGAATAATACAGGCGTTTGCTTTGTCCTGTGATTGGCAATAATTCGGCTTTATAATATATCTGATCTGCATGCTTTAAAGACTGGCTGTTCTCTAAATGCCTGAGAACTGTGGGTATCTGCTTCCTTCAGGGTTTTTATTAACACTGGCGTTTTGTTATGTCCCTACTTGCTGTTGGCCTGAAGTCTTGAATCTCGATGTGCCTACCAGAGGGAAAATTGTGATTTACATACGCAACAGAGTGTAGAAGTCTTTAATCTTTCTTGCTCTTGGGTAATAAGAAAGCTTTTATCATTCTCTTTTGATTTCATGTGTTGCTATTAGTATTTTAGGACTACAAATATGTAAACTTTCCTTTGCCTTGTTTTCTATCAGGTTATTATGTTGCAGCTGATCCCTTATACTCGGCCGGCTGGTAATGATGGGTTTGAGAAGTCAAAATTCTCATGGTAGATGAAAATTGGTGCTTGCATTGTGTGTATTTCGGGCTCCATTAGTCCAGTTTTAACTAAGCCCAAAACTACTTGCCATTTTTGTCTTAGATCCTTTTTCTATGGCCATCTACTTGCACTTATGACAAATTTTAAGAACATGAGATCATCAATTTCGTCATTGGGTAATCATATAAGACTTAAAAAAAAAAAAACGAAAAAAGGTGATCATATAAGATATTAGTGGAGTTGTTCTTTTATTGTTGTTTCACAACTTTTTGAATTCTGGGTGCATGTGGAAAATTCTCACCCGAATTATTTTTTATGGTGCATGGCAGCTAGGCAGTGGAGTTTGGTTTGGTGTGGCGAGAAGCTCTCTTTTCTTTCCTCTTCATCTTCTTTGTTCTCCTACACTCATGAATATTAAGGATAATTATTTGCATGTTTTAAATAATTCTATTACATGGGTCATGTATGCTTTTTTAAGGCTTTTGTAATCAATGAGGGTTATTAATTTCGGTGTCACCCAATGTGTTTGAAACTCAGTGCTATTCTTGTCCATTTATCTTGCTTTTTTGTTTGAATTTTAGTCAGTCTATGTTGGCAAGCTAAAATCTATTTTATATGTTGTAATGCCTTCTATTGGTGTGGGGTAGGTAGGGTAATCTTGACTTAAATATGATTGCCACGGGACTATATTCAAGTTTTTGCTTTATCCTGCAGCGATTTGCATCATATTTTGTTTCCTAGTCATAGAAAGGCAGTGGTTGGGTTGACTGTTGCTGGTTCCTTCTTTGATTGCCATGTACTTGCATTTATCATATCCTTTCAGAACTGAAGATCTACAATTTGGTCCTGTTGTACTAGAACCTTATGCTTTTTGTGAAGAGTCAAATATGTTATGAGATGCATTCATTAAACATTATTGCTCTAAATGTCAGGGAAGGAAAGTATTTATCTTGTAGAGAAGAGTTCTTCTATTTGATTTCTCTCCACTTTTGTGTAATAGAATGCGACAATGGAAAACACCTTTTGTTCTCTCAACTTTACTCTTCTTTTATATATCTTTTGACATACTCTTTTTGAATGTTTTTACTATGTTCTATCTGTTTTATAGATTTGGATACGTTTCAAGGCTTTTGTTGCAGCCAATTTGGCATCTAGTTCAGTTTGGATCTCTTGTATAGGAAAATAAATATGTAAAATTTCATTTCCCTTGTTGTCGGCTTGCTGGTGATTATAGTTTAAAGTTAAAATTTACTTTGTAAATGAAATTTGGTGCTTGCATTGTGTATTTCAGGCTTTATTTGTGTGGTTTTAACTAACTTGATACTTTTTCCCCCTTATTGTTAGCTGGATATGTGTGTAAAATATTAAACTTCCCCATGGAAATGCCAATTTGTGGATTGTGTTTATTTCAGGCCATGGAAATGAAATTTGGTGCTTGCATTTTTCCGGTTTCAACTAACTCCGGGCTGTCCTACATGTTTGTCCTGCTTCCATTTTCTATTGCCATCAACTTGACTTATCACAACCATTCAGAACTTAATATCATCACTTTGTTAAATTTCAACCTATGGAATTTTGAGCTTGTTCAGTATTGTCATTTATTTTCATTTAGAATTCATTGGTGCTTTTCTCCTTATTATAACTTAAAAGACTTTTTTTTTTTTTTTTTGTTTAGTATTTTCATTTAGGATTTTGATCATGCTTCTTGTTGGTATTGGACAGGTAAATTCCTCTTATTAGTGTTGGGCAGGTAGATTGATACCAATGCTTTTGTTGCCAAGGGAGAATAATATATGTTTTTAATTTGTCCTGTAATTGCCATTAGTTTGGTTTTTCTGTGAATGAAATGCTTTTTACTTACGTCTTTGAATTTTACATCATTATTCATATAATATGTTGCCGATTGATTTCCTATTCAAAGAAAATGAGTGAGCAGATGCCATGAAGACTTCTTTATAAGTTGGTGATGTTTATTTTGTGGTTTTGTGACGAGTACTTTCCTAGCTCCTACAATTTTTTTGTATGTTGAAACAAAAATTTTTGATTATTTAAACTTGATATGTATGCTGGAGGGGAAATTGTGATTTAGGCTTTCTTGTACTCGAGCAACAGAGTTTTTGTGTAAGTCTTGCTTAAAAATGGTGCTTGAGCTGTGTAATTGAATGTGACAATTGAAAACTCCTTTTATTCTTTTATCTTTGTTCTTCTCTTAGTAATCAAATGATGTACTCTTCCTCAAATGTGTTTACTATTCCTGGTTGTTCAATTTGTTTTAGAGATTTCGGTGCTAGGCTACTTTTCAAGGCATTTGTTGCGGCAAATTTGGCATCTAGGTCAGTTTGGTTCTCTTGTATAGGAGGATAGATATGTAAACTTTCATTTCCCTTATTATAACATAAAAGGGTTATATATATACATGTTAAGTAACTGCTTATATTGACTTTAGTTATTTATCATTTAACCTTTTTGCTTTTGTATTTTAGATTGACAGTAATTTTCTCTTTAACTTGCGTTTAAAAAAAAAAGGTAATTTCCTCTTTAACTACTTGCTTGACTCTTTAATCTTGTTATCTTTTGCCTTTTTTTTTTTTTTTTTTTCAAGACACATGTCAGTATGTAATCTTTTAATTTGAGATTGGATTGTGTGTATTGTTAGTGTGCATCATGTTGATTTATCTATTTGTTTGGGTTTGATGTATTGCGGATTCACTTGTGGTGCCTTAAGTGAGGCTAGTTTGATTTTGTCTAGGGATAATTACAAATTACCCATCTATGGTTTAGCCCGAATTTAACTTACCCACCCGTGGTTTCATTTTTGACACTTTACACGCTTGTGCTTCCCTCCGTTTCTACTCCATAACCCACCTCCCTTTCAGACGTTACTCTCCCATAACAGATCAAACACTCCCAAATTTTCAGCATTTTAAGCTTGTTATAAGCTTAAAATAAAAAAAACCAATAATTCCAAGAAGAGATCGCTTTCTCACTGCTCTCTCTGTTTCACAAAACTCTCTCTCTCTCTCTCTCTCCCCTTGCTGGGGTCTGGCTCTATAAGAGAGAAGAATAGAATTAGATAAGGTGAATTCTCATTTGGTGTTTTAGAATATATGTACTTTTTTTTATTTTCTCATCTGAATTTTGTTTAATTGTTGTACTTTTCTTTGAATTTTTTTTTTTTGGGGGCAAATGGGTGTGTTTGGAACTGTGAATGTGATTGCTTTTTTTGGGGGGGGGGCATAATCAAAGTGGGTTTTGTGTTGAGTGAAAATATTTAAATAAATAAAAAACCCATTTTCCTAAATATCAAATTCTTGATTTTTTTTTTTTTGGGTGTGGAAAACCACCAATTCAAGAAATGGAATAACCCCATTTTCTTTCCGCCTATGATTGTTTGAAAGAAAAAGAAACACTCACTTGAGATGGGAATGTTGTTGTCATTTTTGGAAGCAGCCAAAGCCTGTCACCTTTTGACTCTTCTGATTGATGATGGGTCTCCATAGGGTTTGAATCAAGAATGTTGAAGGGGAAAAAAAAATGAACAGTGTTTTGGCAGGGACACCGTAAAGATCAGAGATTGAGAAAGAGAGGTGGAAGGGCATAACGCTAGTTTCCATTCTCTAATTAAATATGTTGACCATTATTTTCCTCTTGCATATATCTTTCTTTTCAACCCGAGTTTTGTTGCATTTCTAATCCTGTCACTAACAATTTGTGTATTAGTTCAATACATTGAACTTGGGTTTGGATGTGTGTGGGTGTGTTGATGTTTGTATTTTGACTTGGGTTTGTATTTTGATAGATCTGTGGTTTGTATTATGAAAGTTTTGCTTGATTTGATTTGTATTAGTTTTTTGGGTGTATGTTCTTTATGTTTGTGTAGATTTTTTATGTTTATGAATTGTGAGAAACTAATACCACATTTTAATCTCTTTTTTTTTTTTTTTTTTCTGTTTTGGGAGGAAAGAGGCTTAAAATGGGTGTAAAAAGACTTATTTACCCCTCTTTTTTAAAAGAGGTGGGTAATAGAAACTAAACGGAAATAACCTCAGGTGGGTAAAGTGTCAAAAATGAAACCACGAGTGGGTAAGTTAAATTTGGGCTAAACCACGAGTGACTTAAAATGGGTGTAAAAAGACTTATTTACCCCTCTTTTTTAAAAGAGGTGGGTAATAGAAACTAAACGGAAATAACCTCAGGTGGGTAAAGTGTCAAAAATGAAATCACGAGTGGGTAAGTTAAATTTGGGCTAAACCACGAGTGAGTTATCTGTAATTATTCCTTTTGTCTATTTTCAATAATACATATGATTTTGTGTTTTGAACAGTATTGGTCTCTTCTTTTCTTTTATCTTTCCTCTCTGAAAAAAATATTTTTTGTAACTTAGAGCTGTCCTGAATTGTTTGTAGCTTTGGAATGCATGTATTTTCAATTTGCTCCTGTGGGAAATTAATGCCTGCACCACTGAGGGATTGCACTTTTATTCAGTGCTTGTGCATTTGTCTTAGTGTCTTGTTTATGTAGTTAATCTCTGCTTTTAGTGATACTTGCCCCATATCTAATTTGGATTTAATCTGGCATTGCTACTTATTGGTTACAGGAAGTTGGATTTTCCCTCCTTTGGGCTGCTTAAGTAGTGGAATGATTTGGCAGTAAGGTCTCTTTTCCTCCTGTTTTCGTTTTTGTCTCCTATAATGATTAGAATTAGAGGGAAGAACTTTTTGATTTAATTCCTTCTAATATTTGGGCTTGTGATTGCTTTTCCAGGCTTTGGTTTCCGAGTGAATTATAAAGTTATAGTCGTTATGCAGTAATGACTATAGCTTTCTAAGCTCCAAAGCTAATAGTCGTTATGCAGTAACTTTAGACATAGTTCTGTGCAGGTTCACTCTCTTCTTCCTCCTTTTCTTTCAATCTTTGACGAGTGTATTCCAAAACCATATGCTGCCATGCACCCAATACGCAGACAAGTGAATTCTTACTTCCATTGTTGCGCTCCCTTTTGTTGCCATGATGAATCTGAAACATTTACTTTTTTAAAAGTAAATTTTTAGAATCACTATATCAATAGGACACAAATGCTTTAGATATTAGTGAACTCAAATTGTAAATAAACTAGTGTGTAAACTTAACTATCACCATATGGTTTTAATATGTAGAAAATTTGCAAATTGTGGATATCAGAGATATATAAAAAGTATACATATCAGAAATTCTCCTCATTAGATTGATTCATAGCCAAATAATTAATTAATTCTTTTTATCCCAATGTAAAATTTAAAGCAAATGGTCATTAAAAAAAAGGGTGTTTTTTACATATAATGTCATTTAATTAAAGATGATATTTTCTCTCAAAAAAAGATCATCCAAGATTATTTTCAATTCAAAAATATAAAACTTAGGCATAATACTATTATTATCACTACAGCTTTAAGGATAACATGAAGAAAAATAATATAGGTCTTCACTGTTATTTTATAATTGGGTAGAAGTTTTCTTGAGCAAATTAACTTTTAGCCTGAGATGCTTCACTCTATCTAGATTTATTATATTAATTAGGGAAAATACAAAAGAAAAACAGAGTAAGTTGGAGACTTTAAGATCACAAATCATTAAAAATAGGCTAAATTGCAAACTACACCCCTTCTTCACTCTATCTTCTTCATTCATTCCTCACGTTATTTGGATGTCTTGTATTTATTACTACAAAATAACTTTTCTTGAAATTTCATAAACATCTTTCTTGTATAAACTTTTGCTGCCTCTACTTCCTACTTATAACATGTTTTCAAAATTGGCACTGAATTTTTTGTCTTTACATCTTGCTCTCTCTTTGAGATAACGTTCAAAGCTTACTCATATTGATACACAAAATCACTTATCTCTTTGTTCTTGAATGAACATAATTTTTAAAAAATTTATTCATGCTTTCACTCCTTTGAGTCGTAGATATCCTGAAAAAAAAAATTTTCCTTCGTAAGTAAGCTATAACCCATTTTTCATGCCGCATATAAAGATTTCCCAACGAATCATTATTTCTCAATCCATAATTTTCCATAATCTTACTCCATTCTAACTCAAACTCTTCAATGGTGACTGTATCATGGATGCAATGGAGTAATTCTTCTTGAAAATGTAAATATTTATTATATACATGGGACAATTGGTCTGGAACTTTTTGTAAAAGATGTCACATACACAATCTATGAGTTGCAGTTTGCAATACATTTGCAATTGCCTGAGCCATATCCTTGTCACCATCTGTTATAATTGTAGGAGGAGGATTTCCAAGCATTGCATTAACCCAAGTCTTCAAGAACCATGTATAAGATTTTGTTGTTTCATTCACAACCAAAGCACATCCAAATATCATAGATAGATGATGGTGATTAACCCTTGTGAAATGAACAAATACATCTTATTACGATTTGTTTGGTATGTAGCGTCAAAAGTAACATCTCCAAAATATCGGTATGTCATTCTTGACCTAGTATCTATCCAAAAGCAATTACCCATGCCCTCATTTTCATCAACTTCAATTGCATAAAAAAAACTTGAATTTTTACATTGACTCTCAATAAAATATTTGTCATCTTGAAGCAACTTTCTTGTTTTACTACCCGAATAATTTTGAATATCGACCGAAATACATCCAACATTATAATCACTATTCTTTACTTAACACAAATATTATCTTGTTTGGGGCTATACTTTACTGATTAAGTGTATTTATAAGATTTTTTTGGCCACTTGTTATAACTCTATGCCCACGAAGCAAACTTGTACTCTTAGTAATAAGAAGCTCATGATTATGAGCCTCCACGAACTTACATACAATTCATGTATCATCAACTTTCTTTAAACATATCATTGCTTTGCATCCCATTTTTGTTTCTACATGCTCTGGATTTGTTCTTTCTTTATCTTCATTACACTGATTGCGAAACCCTTCCTTCGAACAAACATATTCAATGCCAACCAATATTTTATCTTTATTCTTTCAAGTATGATTTACTTGTATACTAAAACCCTTTCACCTAATGCATGTGTACGAGCAGCCTCTAAGCTATCATATACCATATCAAGACGGGGTTCTGAATGCCTATTGTGCAAAAGGTTGATTTAAATCATCCAATGACAAGCCTACATTATTTTGATCTTTACTTATTTCTGACTCATCATGTACTAAGTCGTTCACCATATCATAAAGTGAGATTGTTTTAGGTTCTTTATTGCTTACACTTAAATTCTCAATTCAAGTAATTTTAAATTTCAATATAACCAATAAAAACAAGAAGAAAAATTCATAAGTAACAATTAAGAATAAATTTAAATATTGTACTATTACAATACTAAACTTGCCCAATTTGGCAAACTTGTTCTATTACAAAATTAAAATTTAATTGAAAAATTTTACGCTAATATTACAATTATCAATTTATCATTGAAAAATGGTAACGCATCAACTTAGTTTAGAATACAAGTAAAGAGTAAATCCAACCACTTAATGCAAAACCAAACAATCACTTTGAATTTTTAGAAATTTAAACTAATTCCACAAAAGTACGTCATAGGCAGGGTACATTTGAATACCTTGCTAACAACACAATAAACTCTATTACATAAAACAACTCTAACTACATCCTTAATTGCACTCTGGTACGTATAGAGAGCAAATCTACATTACAAGTAGGAGCAAATTATATTTAAATAAAAAATATTATAATAGCTATCAAATAAATGATACCAGCTGTATCGTAGAGGCTAAAGTTGACAGTGGAGAATTCAACAACCACAATAAGTAAACTTATCGAAGCGGCACCTCTAAGAAAAAAGTTGTAAGAAAAAGCAAAATTCTCATTCAATTAAATTCATTTCGTGGTTGAACTAATATAGTGACTAAAAATATTGAACTTTCCAGTGTTGGATTCCTAATTGAACAGATCCCAAGAAAAGGAAATCCAAAACTTTAAGTCAAGGTTAAAAAAAAAAAAAAAAGCACAAACTGAAAAATAAAGAGACATGAAAAATTCAAAGAAGTATATATAGGAAACATTTTACCTAGATTCCCTTTCTCTATTATAAATGAGAAGCAAATATATTTTTTATATAAAAAAAAAATATCAAACAATTCAGCAATCCTATCATACAAGAAGTAACATTCTTTTGAATCTTCAACAAATGAGTTAGGTAATTGCCAACCAAAAAAAAAATTCAGATTCAATTCAGTCAAGTAAAAATTTTTGCATAATCTATATTAAATGACAATCATCTCCTACAACTTATGCCATGGACTTGAGCATTAAACTCTTACATAAATAATACTCCCCTTTTATTAAAGTCTTTTATTCTTTTTTAATTAGCTTTTCTCTTTCTTTAGTCTTTCCTTCTCTCCATCCTTTCTCTCTTGTTCCTCTCTCTCTCTCTCTCCTTCAACACCACTCTACTCCTCTCTCTTTATTTCTCTGATTTCATTTTGTTACGTGCTTAGTTTTTATTTAAGGGTAAAATACTATTTTGGTCCCTAAATTTTACCAAAAATTATTTTTTCATCCCTACACTTTAAGAATTTCTTTTTTTGTTCATAAACTATTAAAATGTTCATCTTTCATCCTTAAACTATTGAAATTGTTTTATACATGTCTTTAAACTGTTAAAAAAGTTTTTTTTTTCATCTCTATTTTTGTCTCTAAACCATTGAAAAAACTCTTTACAAAGTTTAGGGATGAAAAAATAACTTTTTAAAGTTTAGAGACCAAAAACAAACTTTTTGTGAAGTTTAAAGACCAAAATAGTATTTCACCCTTCATATAATTATTTAATATTTTATTTTTGTTATTAGGAGTTGGGTAATTAGATAATGAATAGGATAAATTTTTTGCTTAGTATTTGAGTAAATCTTATCTACTTGTTGTAGATAAAGATTATGTTTCTTTTGAATTTAAATATTAGTTTTATCTTGTAAAGTCATCTATCTATATGGCGTGATGTTGATTAATAAAAAAAAACTGAAAAATATTATTATTGAGTGAATATTCACTTTAGAGGACCAACAAACTCAATTAGGTCAATTGGGTTTGTAACACATTCTCTCTTGTTGCTCTCTTTTCCAACCTTGAAACTCTTCGCCTCTCCTTGATCTAGTGCCAAAAGGCCTCTAGACGGTGCAATGCTCACAAACTAGGGTGGAGGTTGATCTTGCCGTGGCTGTGGTGGTGAGTATATGCTTTGTTTGTGGGTTTTGGTAGTGGAGAATCTTGTGTTGGTGGTGGGTCTTGCACCCGTGGGTATTTGTTATGGGTATTTGTTGTATTTGTTGCATGGGTCTTACCGTGCAGATCTTGATTCATTTGTGACTAGATTTTAGAGTTTCAAATTGTTATCAACTTACGAATTTTTTATGGGTTTTATTACATCATGTAGGTGTAGCTTACCATTGATATAATAAAAAGTTTATACATCAGGCATAAAACACTTCAAAGACAGTCTACAGTTCCTCAAAAAAAAAGGACATCATTTATATAATAAAAAGTTTATACATCAGGCATAAAAGATTTCAAAGACAGTCTATTGTTCCTTAAAAATAAAAATAAAAAGGACACAGTCTAAAAATCCCAAGCTGCATGATGTCCCATACGAGAGCTGAATATACAAAAGATGGGCTTATATCATAAATTTCCAAAAAGCTTTGTTGTTCACAAACTCCTTTTAGCTAAGGCATTCGCACCTCCATTAGCCTCATGGCATATGTGAAGTACATGGACAATCCATGCTCATGTCATAAGATTCCTACAATCAAAGATTAAAAAAACATCCAATAGCAAATATTAGCAAATGCAAGATTATCCATGAATGCCAAATGTGTTAGTCTCACAGAAGCTACATATGCCTAACAAATACAAGATTTTATTGCAACATACCGATCAAGTGCTACATAAGCATATAAACATACCTCTAGGCCCACTCATAGGCAATGTCCAAAATACATGAGTTTGAGCCCGCAATGGGGCAATAGGATACAAGTCTGGGCTCACGATAGGGCAATATAATACATATATGTCTAGCCTAGGACAATAATAATACATAATTGGCCCGCGAAGGGGCAATGTCTTAAGAACACATACATAGTTGAGCATTCATGTTATTATATAGCTTATTAACATATGAATACTTCAAACTTTTGACCATTGTCCATACAAGTTTTGATTTCTTTTTCTTCAACCACATTAGGGAGAGGGAGTCTCTTGCCGACGCTCATAAAATTTTTTATATTCATCCTTAACATATTGAAGCTTCATAGCATGCTCTCGCGTGACTTGAAACGGTCTCTATGTAGCTTATCTTCAAAAAACCTTATACAAAATAAAGCAAGTTTTAAACATGGTTTTTAGAACCAGACCTTTTAAAGAACCGGTAAAGGAAGAAGTTCAAAATTTTTAAGGCCAAACTTAGGTTGGACCAAAGTCGAACCTTGATGATGTCATAATTAATTTTGTAATTAATTAATATGAAATATATAAATAAATATATACAAATTAAAAATCTTAATTAAAAATATCTAAAATGATTAATTTTTTTTTTCAATGAAACCTAGACTACTACTAAAAATTTATTGTGAAAATAGTAGAGCAACCATATCAATGGTTGCAAATTCTTGCAAAATACAAAAAGTGGCTCAATTTACATATTTTGACTAAAAATACACTCACATTAGTAGGTGTAAAATTGTACAAAAATACACAAGTGCTATAGTAACCATGTATATATGCACGATCACTGTAGCTCTTCTTTACATTATTTTAGTATTAAAGAAGATGAACTGATGTGGGTTTTTTTGTAAAAGTGATAGTGGGTGTTTTGTAAAAATAATAATATAAAAATAATATTTATATAAAATATAGTGTATAATAGATGGACTAATTTGAGTGTTCTGTAGAGTGATGGCGTAAAATTAAAAAAAAAAAAGTAGATTTTTTTTTGTCTAAAATAGACATAATCTTTTAGAAGAGTTAATGCAGTTCCTATTATAGTTATAACTTATAACATTTCTCTTTGTTAAAAAAAAAAAAAAACTATTAACATTTCGTATATAACAATATCTTTAAAATTATCACATTAATATTTCTTAACTCTTCAATACTGGCAAGTACAATTACAAAATAAATAAATAAAAATGCAAATATCAAGGTGGCTTAGCTGTAGACCATTCCGACCAAGTACAATTACAAACAAAACAAAGAAGTCCAATCCAAATATCAAGAGGCAAATATCAAGGTGGCTTAGCTGGGGAGATCTTAAGTTGGGAGATTGATTTGGCAATGTTTTGTGACTTTTTTAAGGACCGTCAGGCCGTGCTCGGTTTTGAAAACCAGGGAGTTTGACCTCGGCTCAAAAGGTTTACTGACAAATTAAGCACAAAAGCGAGAAAGAAAAGCCATTATACTATTTGTTTCAGTTTCTTTTATGCCTGATGTAAAAAAAGTTGTTGAATCTAATAATATCCCTTAATCTATTGTAAAAAATAATAATAATAATAAAAAAAAAAAATAATAATAGTAATATATCTATCTCTATATAGAATAGTACTATAGTAGATATATATGCGTATGCTTCTAAGCTTTTCCTCCCAAAGACTTTTTCCACCAAATGAAGACTTTGTCCACCAAATGTAGACTTTTTGTCTACAATTATGGACTTTTGCATGCAATCTCTACACTTGAACGTCCAGCACTTCTCAGCTTTCAAGACAACTGCTATTTTTGTCCCAGACCATATATCCCTCTTGTGACACTTGTCATCCTTGAACATGCAACTTACCAGTTGGTCCTCTCCCCGCAAACAACTAATATATGCTGGTCAGTAGCATCTTTGAACGAAGAAAAATTGGTCAACTTATTTTTCGCATCCCCTAGACTTTTGTACATTTGTCACGACTTAAGTTGGCCCCTACTATCTACTGTGCAACTCTCTTATCTTCAGATTGTAAGATATCGACGTATTATATTGCCTATAAATAGGCTCTTTGTTCCCTAAGAAAGGCAAGGAGTGAAAAATAGAGAATGAGCGAGAAAGAAAAGCCATTGTACTATTTATTTCAGTTTCTCTTATGCCTGATGTAAAAAAGTTGTTGAATCTAATAATATCCCTTAGTCTATTATATCTTGTGTCGTGTTCCATTCCTTATATATGGAATAGTATTATAGTAGATATATATACGTATGCTTTTGAAGCTTGTTTGGTTTAGTATTTCAAACTCATATTTTTATATTTTAAATAACATTACACGCATTTTTAAACATTTTTTAACCCACATGTATTTTAAAAAATTACAAAATCTCATCTCAAATTACTCTACCAAACATCTCCTAAAAATATCACTCTCTAAACACCCTCTAAAAATTTTCGATTTTGGTAGTTTAAAAAATAGGAATGATAATCAATTTCAGGTTACCATGGTACGACCAGCCAGTCCCATCCGGATTTCAAAACTATGATTTCAAAGAGTTTTTCAGTCCGTTCGGGGGTATTTGTCAATTATTTAAATAACAATTTTCAGTGTTTATATAGCATTACACATATTTTTACATATTTTTTCATTTACTTCGTAATTTCACAAAATAACAAGAAGCATTACTGGACAGTCCATCAGACGACACTTTGAGATGACTTGAATGCCAGTTTTCAAAATCTTGCACACTGGACTAGGTAAAGATGGCATGAACTTGACTGGCAAGAAACAAGTTTTTCGATTTAAATATTACATCTGGTACCAACTGCATAAAATTAACCCAAATCATTATTTTGAATACAAGTTAAATAAATAATTTTATAATTAGTCATTTTAACTAAAAAAATTAAATAATGGGAAACATTAAATATTAGCTTACCAACTTTTGGACAAAACTTAACAAAGTTCAACCTCAAAAAAAATAAAAACCATAAAGAGGTCAGGGTGTAACCAGGGATGGAACCAAGATTTAAACTTAGGGGGGGCCAAAATTCTCTGTTCTTAGATTTAAAAAAATTGGTATATTAATACTAGAGGATGACAAAGTTGCATTATTAGCATTAATTTATTAATTATTATTTGTATTTTTTCTTTTGAAAAAATTTAATAATAGGATTTTATAATTAAGAGTTTTGCAAGTCAATTAACACATCTTAATATTTTCAAAATTTAACTAATGTGTGGATGAAGCGATCAATATGTAACATAGGGTATGAGGATAGAGTCATTTGAAAGGGGCATAAAGTTCTCAAGCAAGAGGGAGAAATTAGGTAAAGGTTATTGGGTTTTGTAATTTTTTTTGCTAGGATATGTAATTAATTTGTTGTTATTGTTTTTGCTTAAATAAGATTTATGATTTGTCCAAAGAATTTTCTTATTATCTGTATACATGCATTTTTTTTTAAATAAATTTTGGTTATCTATTTGTTGAATTTCTTGGATTAATTTGTAAACTTTTTGGGGAGAGGGGCCAAGAATATAAATTTAACAGCCAGAATAAAAACTCTTTTTGTTAACACGCATACTAATAATTTTGTTTTTAAAGGTTGGGGGAGGGGGGGCCATGGCCCCCCTCTGCCCATGAATAGTTCTGTCTCTGGGTGTAACAACTACAAACCATTTTAGACTCTTAGTTATTTTTTAATTTGTCAAATAACAAAAAGTAAGTCACAATGGGATACAATATCATTATCCACTTGATATCTTTTCCCAACTATGCTACACTAGCAATCACATCAAATGGTGTAAAATCTTCTAAAATAAAAGAAAGTACAACTTTTACACATTTTATGCCAAAAAACACTCACATCAGTGGGTGTAAAAAAAAAATCAGTGGGTGTAAAAATAGGCAAATATGTGGAAACCCATACATGAACTATAGTACCAGTGTAAATATACACGGGCACTGTAGCTCGTTTATTCAGTTCTTTAATATTATTTGTACAGTATAAAACTCATTTTCGCTCTTTTTTTTCTCTCTCCTCTCACAGAGCAACGCCACGCCTCTCTCAGTCTCAGCTCCTCTTTTCCTCCTGTCATTTTTGAGCTCTTCCTTTCATCTTCTCTCTTCGACTGCCACCCACTTTTGTTCATTCTCATCACCACGGGAAGCAAAATGTGATCGGTTTGGGGGTTTTGCAGCCACAGACTCATCTTCTCTATTGACAGACTTTGGGGCTAATTTCTCTAAAAAGGTATGGGTTTTTCTCATTACAATTTTAGGGTTTTTTTGCTTTTTGGTTTCAAGCAAGATTCTTGGGAGTTTCTCTAAAGTAATTTTTTTTTAGGGTTTCTTGGGAGTTTATTGTTTCAATTTTTTTCTGGTTTGGGTTTTTTTTTTCAAGGATTCTTCTGAGCATTCTCCCCTGTTTTCGGACTGATTGAATAGAGAGAGAGATATTCCAATGGAAATGGATTTTCGGACTGACCCATGACTGACTCCTTTAAAGACTGCAGCTTCATAGTAAGTTCAAATTTTTGTTTGGGTTTTGAAATTCTTTCTCCATTGTTTCAAATTTTTTCTGGTTTAGGTTTTTATTTTTTGGCTTCTATGTGTGTGTTTATAAATATTTGTGACCTTCCTTGCAACTGATGGACCTCCCTGGAAACCCCTAAACAGGGTTGGTACAAAGTAAACACGGAGGGAACAATTTTTGAGGATATTAGGTGCTGCGGTATAGGAGTGGTCATTAGAAATGAGAGGGGACAATTAATGGGGCTATGAGCAAGAAGGTGGAGATGCCGTTAGGAGTGATGGAAACCGAAGCCTGTGGAGGAAGGTGTTTTGCTAGCGTGGGACCTTGGGCTGAGAGAGATAATTGTTGAAACTGATGCTCAATAGGTGGCCTTGGCTTTGAGGAGCCAAAGTGAGTCAGCGTGTTCTATTAGAAATATTATTGAAGGTATCAGGATGGGGCTGAGATGCTTCAGGGCATGGGAAGTGTCCCACACCCGTAGGAGTGGTAATTGTGCTGCTCATATTATGGCTAGACAAGCCAAGCTGTTGAATGAATGTAATATCTAGGTTGAGGAGACTCCGCCCATGATAGCTAACCAAGTTCAAACTGATGTAGCTCACTGTTTGTTGAGTTAATTTTAATGAAAGGCCGTCTATGGTTATTATTAAAAAAAAAAAAAAAAAAATAGCATTATGCATGAATGCCATATATTTGTAGTTGCACTTGTTTAAGCCAATGTGTCAACTATGGTCTATAAGTAGTGAGTGGAATTTGAAAATTTGAATTGGTTTTTTATCTGGTTTAATTTATTAATTATCTTAGTGATTGGAATAAACTAAGATTGCATTAGACTAAGGTAGTTCTTGTAAAAAATTATTAAAACACTTCGCTTTTGTGGGTTTGGGAAGGGTGATCAGCAAAAAATAATGAAGTTAGAAAAACGAAATGCAATTTTGCTAATTTTGCTGACCAAGCACACAAACCTAACACGAAATGCAATGAAGTTAGCTAACCAAGCACACAAACCTAACATTAACTATAATTTTGCTAATTTTGTGTTCATTTTTGTCTTTTACTGATCATACTTAGTTGAGTAAGAGAGTCATATTATCAATCTTACTACAAAGTTGAGGCAATGCAAGTGAATACTTACACTCAAATGAACTTGCCTCGGAGTTTCAAGTGGGATGGGACAGTTGTAGGGGTTTTTTTGGTTTTTTTTTGGCGAAAACCACATTTTAGTCCCTACATTTTCACACGATTCCCATTTTGGTCCCTATATTTTTTTTTCACCACTTTTAGTCCCTGTCCTGAAAAACGCCTTTCGTTTTTGTCCCTACCGTTACTTCTTTAACAGAAATTATACACGTGGCAGACGGCTTAAGTTAAAAATAATAAAATAATCCACTAAAATAATAAAATACTCCAACACCAACACAAACAACACAACCCATTTACACTGACCAATCTATACCCATCACCATTGAAATCAACTTAAGAACAAATCCAAATGAACTCCCACTGAGTCAAAACCCACCACTCTGAAATCGGCCTAAATGGGTTTCAGTCAGATCGGTTTAACCATTTGAGAGAGAGAGAGAGAGAGAGAGAGAGAGAGAGAGAGAGAGCTTGAAATGTGAAATGGAGAGATGAGAAAGAAGAAGGGTTAAGGTTGAGACCCATTGCCGTGATGACAGTGGGGAACGGTGGTGAACAGCGAGTTGCAAAGCATGAGAGTCTGGCCATGGAGTTCCGATTCTGAGGTGAGAAAAAGAGTTTTGAAAAAAAAAATTAACTGAAATCGGTAGAAGAAGGTTCTAAATTAAATGGTTCTGTAATCGGTAGAGAGAAGGCTCGGCTGGGTTGCAGTGTTTCTGGGTTGTAGTGTCTGGTTGCCCAGAACATTCAAGAAAAGCTGAGGAATATTTTTAAAATTCATGTTCTTTATTTTTTTTCCTTTTGATTAATTCTTTCATGTTCTTCTGGGTTTTGTTTTTTGCTGAATGGTAAGAGGTTAGGGATTTGAGCTGATTTGGGGTTTTTTGTGCATGTTGATTTGGGTTCTTTTTTGTGGTCTATGGTGATTTGTGCGACGGGATGGGAGGTTAGGGATGGTTGACAAATTGAGTGAGTGCCACGTGACTAGCTGAAGGAGCGGGAAAGCCACGTGGAGTATTTTATTATTTTAGTGCATTATTTTATTATTTTTAGCTTAAGCCGTCTGCCACGTGTACAATTTCCGTCAAAGAAGTAACGGTAGGAACAAAAACGAAAGGCGTTTTTCAGGACGGGGACTAAAAGTGGTGAAAAAAAATATACAGGGACCAAAATGGGAATCATGTGAAAATGTAGGGACTAAAATGTGGTTTTCGCCTTTTTTTTGTTTATTTTTTTAATTTCTCTGTGAAGATGCTAATACTATTCAAATAATCTTGGAAATGATATGATTTTTTCGCAAAGAAGCTTTTTGAATGGAAATGACATAGTCATTCTTCCTTGTTAGGTGATGGACTCACAAAATCCCTTTTTCCTTGACATTTTACAAGCCAATGAATGAGGTTTTGAGTCTTTTGACAGTAGTATTTTGATGTCCACTCGACATTCAAACGTGAATGTTCATCAATCTCCACCCCAAGTTGAAATGGGACAATCTATACTCCCCATTGCAAAAAAATCAACTACTAAGAGAGGAGGTCAACGGGGAATCAACTTCATCGTAGATGAAGACACTAAGCTAGTGTCGACGTGGCTCAATGTTAGCTTAGATGCCATGACATTGACAGACCAAAAACACACAACATTTTGGGATAGAATTTGGTCCACCTTCCACAATGACAAGAAATTTAACCGCTCCAAGGATTCTTTAAATAGTCAATAGGCTATTATTCAAAGGGAGACCAACAAGTTTTGTGGATGCTTGGCCCAAATTGAGAACCGGAATGAAAGTGGTAAAACTGAGCATGACAAGGTATTTCGACTCAACACCTAATATGTATTATACATCAATACACTTTTAGTTTTATGATTGTCATTATTTTCAATTTTTTACTTTTGTAGATTGAAGATGCAAAAGCTCTTTATCTAAATAATAGCAAAATTGCATTTCAATTGGAACATTGTTGGAGAATTTTGAGGAATGAAGCTAAGTGGTTGATCATAAGAGACACTTTGAAGGCCCGCGCAAGAAAGCCGGCCACACAATCTTGTCATACTTTTGCAAGCTCAATAAATCTAAATGAAGATAATGATAAGATGAACGCCGGCGAAACCTCGGAGAGACCCATAGGCAAGAAGGCCGAAAAGGAGAAATTAAAGAAAAGAAAGAATTGTGATGACGTGGTCCTAATACTTTCCTCCCAATTGGACGAAATCAAGGAAGAAAAGAGGAGAATGCATGAGGAGAAGAAGGAAAGTATGTGCATTGCATTAGAAGAACGAAGAGAGTTAATGCGCATTGCATCCGAAGAACGAAGAAAGTTGATTCGTATCAAGGAAGAGAAGAATGAAGTAGAAAAGAGGAAAATGGAAGATGAAATTATGATGAAAGATACAAGAACCATGGATCCTGAGCAACAAGAATATATTCGTCTACGTCGTTTGGAAATCTTGGAGAGGTTAAGGTCAAAATTCCCATCATAATTTGGATATTATTATTGACAATATCTAATGAAGTAATTTTTTGTATAGTGCAAAGATACTAGCACATGGTTGACATAGATGATTTGATGTTAGACATCTCTTTTGTAGTATTTACTTGTGCAGGGAACATGATTATTCAATCTCTAATCATGTTAGATATATTTTTGTAGTCTTCACTTGTGAAAGGAAAGAGATGCAATGTTGTAAATTTTGTATTGTGCACGGACAATACCACTTGATTAGTGTTATTTTTCTGCGTAGTGCTATATATGCAATCTTTTATTTTTCTGCAAGGTGAAAAACTATGTGAGTATTTATTTCGAGTACTACTAGCAAGGAAAGAGACCAATTGAAGCAGTGAAAATTTAATTTTTGGTATCATTCTTTCTTGTGGCATGCATCAGTGCATGTGAAAATGATTGCATCAAATTCAATAGACACAATGTTACCAAGTTGAAAGCAGTTTTTCTGAAGAAATGTAATAAATCCTTGAGCATCTGTGCAAGAAGTCAAGGAATACAAACATAATCTTAGCAAGAAGCCAATAAAGCACTATGTAAAAGGATGAGATTGTTTAATGGCTTTCAAAGAGAGATTGTTTAGTGGCTTAGTAAACAAGGTCCTTTTTAGAATAAAATTAGAATAAAATTTGTTGCTATAGGGTCCATTTTGGAAACTTAGTAATATTAAACTTAGTAAATTTCAAATTCCAATGAAGGTTCACATTAAACTTAGTAAATTTCAAATTCCTACGACTGGCCTTGTAGTTGCCATAAATGCTTGACGAGATCCGCTTGAAGTTGAGAATGAATTCCTTTATCTCTAATGGAATTATGACGTTCAATGAACAGCATAAGGTTACAAGTAGGATTTTGTGATGCCGGTTTGGGTCCATTATCATTGATTTGATCATAATCGTAGTCATTTGCTCCAAGGTAAGTATGTCGCTCATCTTCAACGATCATATTATGCAATATTATACATGCCATTATAATGTCCTTAAGCGTTTCAAGGTGGAAAAAATGTGCAGGCCCGCGCACAATTGCAAATCGCGTTTAAAGTACTCCAAATGCACGTTCGACATCCTTCCTAGCCGCCTCTTGTGCAGAAGCAAAATGTTGTCTTTTATGGTCTTGTGGTGCTGGAATTGTTTTGACAAATGTTGCCTATGATGGATATATACCATCTGCAAGATAGTACCCCATCGAATAGTCATTACCGTTTATCGAGTAATTAACCAGAGGAGCACACCTTTCAGCAAGCTCAGAAAATACAGAAGACCGCTCTAGGACATTGATGTCATTGTGAGCCCCCGGTAACCCAAAAAATGCATGCATATGACGCCACAATTTCCAAAATTATCGTTGGATCGCGTGTATAACCAATATATTGACCTTTCCACTTACTTGGACTATTCTTCCATTTCCAATGCATGCAGTCAATGCTCCCCAGCATTCCTGGAAATCCACGGTGTTGGCCAACTGCTAACAACCTTGCAATGTCATTGTTGTTTGGTGACCTTAAGTACTCTTCAGAAAAGATTGAAACTACCGCTTTAACAATTTTTTTTAAACTTTTTATTGCAGTGGTTTCTCCAATCCTCAAGTATTCATCCATGAAATCAGCTGTCACTCCACAAGCAAGCATTCTGATTACGGTAGTCATCTTTTGAAGGGAAGACAACCCGAGTGTGTTAGCCGCATTTCTTTTTTGAACAAAGTATGGTTCAGTAGCTTCAACTCTTGAATGGATACGTAGAAAAAGAGAACGACTCATTCGAAATACATTAAGGGGATGCACTAGTGTTTCAGCAAAATAATCATGGAAAAGCCTGTCATGACCTTGCAAATGATTACGCCAGATAAACCTGCGAGGTTGAACCGAACGATGACGTGATGTTGATGCTCCTTCATTGTTTAATTCTTCTATGGCAATAGCTAGAGTAAGTTCCAACTCATCATCATCAGAAGATGAGTCAAATGGAGGCTCATCATTTGGAAAAATAAAATCAATGTCATAATGGAAATCCATTAAGAGAGAACAAAAACCGAATGGAAGAGATAATTTTGTAAAAGTGGATGGAAATTAGAGAGAAAATGGTCATATTTATACTCAAAAGATTTGACTTTTAGGTTTGAATTTACCATTGGGTTTAAAGTTAAAAAAGATATGACCTTTAGGTTTGAATTTACCATTGGGTTTAAAGTTAAAAAATATGACATTTAAGTTTGAATTTACCATTGGGTTTAAAGTTAAAAAAGATATGACCTTTAGCTTTGAATTTACCATTGGGTTTAAAGTTAGGTTTGAATTTACCGTTTGAATTTCAAAATTATGACTAGTGGATATAATAATAAAAATTATGACCGTTGGGTGAAAAAAAAAAAAAGACTATTAGTCGGAGATATTGATTTGGCAACATCAATTCGGTCACCGATTCTAGCAATACAGTGGTCGGAGACATCGATTCGGTAATGGTCGTCGGAGCCACTGATAACGCCTTAAAATGTATACTTGTTATATGTTTACGTGGGCGTTATCTCCTTATTACTATGCTTAATTTGTATAATTAAACCATTATTTGCATTAGTCCCTATTATATAGCTTTACATAATTTCTTGAATAAGATGCTATTCATTGTGTGTAATTTTCTACTTTCAGGAAATTATGTGAGAAAGATGAGTTTACAGGAATTTGTGAGAGAATGGAGGCCAAACTATAATTAAAGTGGAGCTAAAGAACCATGCTCAAATGTCTAAGGAGCAGCTGGAGTGCTTGGATCATCTACCATGATTGGAAGCTTCAAATAAGGAAAGAAATCAAAGAGGCAGAATCTGAAAAGGAAAAATCTGATTTGAGCACTGATCAGTATTTTGGGCGTATCTCACTCATCCAAAATCCAATTGATACAAGGCTAGATGGGTTGGAACCGTGATTTCATTATCTACAACTTTCCAGTTTTGAGTTTTTCCAAATTCGCAAGTTTTGAAGGCCGAAATTAACTCACAAGTTACCGCTGTAAACTTGGACGGAAATTAAAATAAAAAAAGTTTTATTTTCTTTAGACTTTTTGACATTAGGGTTTTGGAGGCGAGGCTGTGAGAACGAATTTTGGGCAGAGAAAACTTGTATTTTTCCTTCTCTAATGGCAGCCTAAACCTTTTGCTAGGGCTAGGGGTAGGGGTGTTCACCAAACCGCATAAACCGCACAAACCGCAAAAACCGCACCAAAACCGCCCGCAAAATGACATAACCGCACCGCACCGCAAGTAATTTTACACCGCACCGCACCACACCGCATGGTGCGGTGCGGTTTGCGGTTTTATAATAAGAAAACCGCACAAACCGCACCGCACCGCACTGTCTCTATATATTAATATTTTTTAATATTAAATATATTATTAATAATTTAATAACCCTAGTTAAAAAAAAAGTTTGATAATCCTAGCAAGTGTTGATTAGGAAAGCCAACCCAAAATAAAGAAAAACTAGCTTAATAGTTTAAAACTTAGACTAAAAGAAAGGAAAAAATTAGTTTTGGGCTGAGTAGAAAAAGCCCAAATTTTGAAAAATATACCAATTTCAAATCATTCAAACCGCATCTTATACACCGCACCGCATATGTGACCGTAAAAATGAGGTGCGGTGCGGTTATGGTTTTGGCTAAACTTTAAACCGCACCGCACCGCACCGCACCGCACATATGACCGCAAAAATAAGGTGCGGTGCAGTTATGGTTTTAGCTAAACCGCACCGCAAAATGCGGTGCTAAAAATGGCCCAAAACCACACCGCACCGCACCGCGAACACCCCTAGCTAGGGGTTATGTTTCTTCTATACGGTATGAATATTCAATGTGATTTTTTCTAAGATTTTATCAACGACATATTTGATTGTTCAATTAGATTTCTATTGATGTATTAGTTCTTCCATGCTTTCAATAAGTTCAATCATGTTTTTCTTATTGTTTAGATGAATTTCTAATAGTTTCAAATAGAAATCAGATTTTAAAGTGAATGGGTTTTTCTGAAAAACTTTTCTAACCGCATTATTAATCGAGGTTATAATGCATTCTTGAATTGTCTCAGTTCAACCGAATCATAAGTTTTTAATTGTATAAGAACAATCAATTATGAAATAGATATTTTCTTAGATCACAAAGAATCTCATATCGATATAGGGAAACTCCCCGATGCTCTAGTATATACATTATTGATTTGAATCAGTTTTTATTATTATTATTCTTGTTAACAATCACCAAGCAAAAGTATTTTTTTTCTCCACGTAAATTGTCATTTAATTATATTGTCTTTGAATTTACCCTGCTCCTTGTGGTTCGACCTCGGTACTCCGAGAATTATATTGCTACGATCTCCTGCACTTGGGAGTGAGCAAGCAGCCACTATTATAACAATCGGCCCACCGGTGATGGCGGTACAATGGTCGGAGACACCAATCTGGTGGGCGGTCACCAAAGCCACTATTTTGGTAGTTTGGGCATCAGCGGCATTTGTTGAAACCACTATTTTAACAATCCACCCACCGGTGGGTCACTATTCGGTGGTACGGTGGGCGGCGAGAC
Organism: Castanopsis chinensis; assembly: GCA_032878915.1. Taxonomy (NCBI): domain Eukaryota; kingdom Viridiplantae; phylum Streptophyta; class Magnoliopsida; order Fagales; family Fagaceae; genus Castanopsis; species Castanopsis chinensis. The sequence goes on along the minus strand of JAVQMG010000125.1, from coordinate 14,587,753 downwards.
CAATCCGTCGACGTTCGCCGGTGCCACTATTTTGGCGGTTCGGCCATCGGACCTCCACTACAAGTGGCTCCATTAGCCGAGTCACCGGTGTTGGTAGTTTACTTAAAATATAAGTTTAAATTAAAAAAGTATGACCATTAGGGAAAATAATAAAAAATTGATGAAGAATGAATATTTAATTGAAAAGTCTTGTAAAATAGATAAACTGATGTGGGTGTTTTATAAAAGTGATGGTGTAAAATAGAAAAAGTAGGTTTTTTGTGTAAAATAGACGGAATCTTTTGCACGAGCTGGTGTGAATGCTCTTATAGGTTTATATCAAACTCATCACACATTTTGAAAACCTACTACATTCGCACGTTTTCTTTAAACTTTCAAACAACAACACTGTACTTAGTTCCTTTTCTCTCCTGCATTTTGCTAAATTTTCATTTCTTCTCTTCAGTATTCTCTCCCTTTCTCTCTCTGTCTTATCAATATGAGTGTGTGCAACTGTGCAAGGGCAACAAAACAAAGACTGAAGCTTTGGGCTCCTTCCTCAACACAACGGTTCGACCATCGGTTGAAGCCCCTGACTACAACGTAGCGCCGCCCCTGCCATTCTTACTTCAGAGCTTCAACCTCTCTCTAAATCATTCGAACAACCATTTGGTTTCATATGTGAGTTTTGTATTTCTTTTCAACTAGGAAAAAACCTGAATGCAAAACAGAGGAAAACATGAAAACATAAGACAGAGAAGGAACAAACATATCAAGAAAAAACAGACAACAATGAGAAAGTGGCATTAACAAAGAAGAAAGTAAATTGACGACTAACCCTTAGTATCTCCTTCCATTCGCTTTATTCTTTTGGTTTTATTTTATCTAAGTGCCAATCAACGATATCATGATCCACAAATTTTATTACAACCCAAATGTATTAACTTCGAACCCAGTCAAACCATATAATATATTGTAGGGAATTACCACGAAATTCTGAACCTGTGAGAAACAAAATATAGAAAAAATGCACGTAAAAAAAAAATAATCACATGCACAAGATAGTATTTACGTGGTTCGGTAATTTGCCTACGTATACGAAGTTGTAGAGATTTCATTATTATAAGAGAAAAAAATACAAAGTGCGGCTACAATCCTTTTCCTCCCTCAAAAACTGACAACCACAAAACCCTAATCACAAAACAGCATTTTCTACATCTTGCGCACAAGATTTACAATGGGTTACAAAACGGGCCAAAAAATTTTCCCAGGATTCCGGAGGCAAAGCCCCAGAAAATCTCCCATTAAAAAACTATGCAACATTATTCGGGTCGAGTCAATTATCAACCGAATCAAACATAAACTAGGCTCCATAAAGGCTAGCATATATGTGATTGGTAATTGGTATCCACTAATTATATTTTTATTTTTATTTACTAATAATACGTCCATGCATAGATTAATTAAAAAATTATATATAATTATAAAATGTATTAATTATATGCCAATAAAGATAATATTTTTTTAATATTATTAAACCTAATTATATATATAAAATATTAATATTATTAAAATAAAAATAATTATATGTAAATATAAAAGTAAAATTTTTTAATAATATCAAAATTATCCGAGTCTTTTAAAAATTTTATTATAGACTTTTACATAAAATAAATTAACTAGGTCTATGGTAGTATAAATCTTGGGTCTTTTTGTAAATCTTCGTTTATTTTTTCTGCTTGAATGGGAAAAGAGGAAAACAAAGGGTTAAAAAAAAGAAAGAAAAAAGAAATTAACACTTTTGCAAAGAGTGTTTGGTTTTAGTTTTTTCTCTTCCTAACCCCCAAGCGTGCGGCCCCAAAGAAAAGTCGAAAACGTTTCTGACCTGTTCACGGCCCCCGCCTCCACCGCCATACACTGATTCACAAATCTTCATCATCATCATCGTCGTCATCATATTCACACAAACATAAACGCAGCTATTCCAGAGAGAGAGAGAATCTCTCTATATTTCTTACGAGGGTTTTTTGCAGATAGAGAGAAAAAGCTGTGGTGGGCTTGAAAGTTCGAACCTTGAAAGAAAGAGAGAACTATGGGGAAGAACGAGAAGACGGGGCTGGGGAGAGCCCTAGTGAGGCAACACAACCAGATGATACAGCAGTCTAAGGAAAAGGGTTACTTCTACAGGAACCAGCACAAGAAGGTTCTCGAATCCGTCACCGAAGTCAGCGACATCGACGCCATTATCGAACAGGCCGACGAGGCCGACCGCCTCTTCACTCAAGACCACCCTGCCCCCAACCTCCTCATCAATCTGTCAGTTTTCTATTCTCTCACTGTTTATGATTATCTGAATTTGTTAATTTAATTCGTTTGTTTGATTATCAATTCTAATGTTAATTTAGTTCTAGTCTAGTTGAATACAAGTATATGGCTTTGGATATAATAGAATGACATGTCGGAAAATAATATATGTGGCTGACTCTGATTAGTATGTTGAGGATTTGTAGCCGAACCCGAAATTTTTGGACTACGGCTTGGTTAGTTGGTGGTTGTTACTTCTTGTATTAACATATATTGTCCATATGTTGTTGGCATTGAAAGTTAAAAGCATGTGTTGCTGAGTTGATTCATTGGCAAGAGATATCATGGGAATGTTAAAAAGAAAAAAGAAAAATGATGGAGAGGGGAGGAGTGTCCTTTTATGTAATCAGAGAGTGTGTTTTTATGGAATATGTTTGATTGGGCGTGTGCATTAGGCGGTGTCCCTTTGTATTTGAAGGGAGCAGAATAGTTGTATTTTTGAGGACGAGGAACATTTGGTGGATCGGTTCATAGCTTTATTTACAGGGATGTTGTTTAACTGGTCTTGTTCTTGGGGATTCACTTCTAGTGATTCCGTTCTGTTGTTCTTAGATTCCCTTCTTATTTGTACACAGTTTGCTTTCTTTTGTGTTTTTGTATATATTTTTTAGCTACTTCATTCTTCTTGCATGAAATAGCCTTTATTAATAAAATTTTAGTTACCTATCCACACAAAAAAAGGTATTTAAGTTCACAACTTTTTCATTTTGAGGCATTTCTCTTCTAATGATTTATGTTTTTTTGTTCAGCTTAGTAAATTTATAAACTCATTGGTATTACGTATGAATGTGCATTAAGATCAATTGATTTTTGTTTGATGCCTATTTTGTGGGAATAGGGATGCAAGCTCTAGTAACAGTAACAGTGGCATGACCCCTGAGGAAAGGAGAGAGCAACAGATGAAAGAGGAGGCACAGCACGCCAGCAGTCTTAGAGTTCCACGCAGGCATGTGTTTCTTCTTCCCTTACCGACGTGAAGTTTAATCAAAGAGTTATCTTTGTGCAATTAGTTTAAAAGGTTGTCTTTTTTCCTTGTAGGCCACCTTGGACTGCTGAGATGTCTGTAGAACAGCTTGATGCAAATGAAAGACAATCTTTCTTATCATGGCGCCGAAGCCTTGCAAGGTTAGGTGACTATGTCTGTGTCACGTATGTATCAAGTGTCTATTAATGGGTGTGTTTGTATAGGCTATTGCGAAACGGCATTTTCGGTTTAAAATGAGGGTTTGTTAAAATATATTATAAGAAGTTGCTGTTGCAAAATGGCTTTTTGGGTTTTAAAAACGTGTGTTTAGGCTTCCAAAACACTTAACCAAACGGATTCAATATACACACCAACATACTTCCATGAATCCAATGAGATAGTGTAGTGTCAAGTGTTGCTTCTTATAACTTAAATTTTATCATGAAATGCTTAATACAGGTGAAAGTTTCACTTTATCCACTATAATTAAGATTGTTGTTTTTTGGCCAATCTATCCACATCTTTTTACTTCACTAGAAGATTAGCATGTGATGTATATTAAAAAACTGTTACAGTACTGTCCGACAGTCCGAGGATGACCCAACTCATGGTGGCATGCTAGTCTGGAAGGGCTAGAAAGACAAAACAATTAAGTTCAGAATCCATGTAGTCATAGCCAAACTTAAGAGGTAATTAGAACTCCAGATAATGGTGAAGCCGGAAGGAATTTACTCAGCTAAAAACTATGTAAGCTTAAACTAGTAACTTTGTAAAGATTGTCACTTTAGTAAACAAATATATATTATGACATTGCTCCATATATGGGATATGGATGGCTTTAAAGCACCCTTCATAACAAGATGTAATGCAGTGGTAGGAAACTGGCTTCAATCTGCTGGGTAAGTTTTGTTTTTGATATTTTTTTTTCCAGATTTTTTTTCTCAAAATGGTTTATAATTTGGGGTTTTGAGTGCTCATGCAGTTTGTTGGTTTCATGTTTGGTCTTATTTACTTATGTTTTTCTTTTTATAGGTATTAAATATTTTTAATAAAACAGAAAGAGAATTTACAAAGAGACCAATTGAGTATACTTGATGTATAGCTCAAGGATCCTTAAATTAAAATACAATGTAAGGAAACAATGAAATTATCTAGTGTTGTGGGTCTACTTTCATCCAAAGACATCCAATAAAATAAGTACTCTACAAATTGTGACTTGAGTCTGTCCAAAGATAATTCCTGGTCTCAAATGTCCTTCCATTTCTGTCCCAGTAAACTCCACACTAAGCAAGAAGGGACAGCATTGCAGACTTTTCCTGAAAATCTTTGAATTATGTCGCGTAGCCTGCAAATTTTGTCTTTTTTTTTTTTTTTATTCCACATGCTAATAGATTTGGGAGTGTGGCTTTTCAGATTTTCATTCTTCATTTTCTTTGTGTTATCATTGGGTTGATACAACATTTTGTGCTTATATCCATGATGGTGTGTTACATAAGTGTTCTAATTAATGTACGTAGCATCCTAATAGCAATGTATTTGCTTCAGACTTGAGGAGAATGAGAAGCTTGTTCTAACTCCTTTTGAGAAGAACCTGGATATCTGGAGACAGCTCTGGCGAGTGGTTGAACGTAGTGATCTGGTAATGCTATATTGTCTTTGATGGTGTGACATTGAAAATTCTAATTTCAGAATAGGAAAACAGTTTCTTTGTAGTGTTGTTATTGTTAAGAGTTGTATCGCTTTTGGTCTTCAGATACATGCTTGAACATACACAAGAAGTTAGTCCAGCCTATTTCCCATTAATAATGGTTTGGAAAAAGAAACTGTAAATAGATTAGCTGCTTATTTTTTCCTTCTGTTGATGGGTGCAGTTATCTGGGGGAGCATCCTTGTTAGAAGTTTCAAGAAGTTTGTACAGCGTGCAGAAATATAGAGAAAACTTTTTTTTTTTTTTTGGATAAGTAAAATATAGAGAAAACTTTAATTTTAAATTCCTATCATTTGTCAACCTGTCTAAACATTATTAACTTTTCAAAGATCAGCCAACTTCTGCCTCTTACAATATTATGAATTTACAAGATATCACTACTTAAGAATGTGCATGAGACAATGATTTTATGAATGACTGAAAAAAATTGTTGCATTTGTCTGGCATATCTTCTTGGTCTATTAAATGGCTGTAGAAGTATCCTGGAAAGACAGGAAAATTTCATACAGCACATATTAGTTTTGGGTTTACTTACTATTTTCATATAATCAGCTCTCACAGTAAAAGGGACTTCAATTTGGCTTTAAACACTGCTTTCTAAACGATTGGTATGTCAAAAATTAGTACAAGATGTTAACAGAAATATTTCATTCTTAAATAGACTTAATTAACTATTAGGAGTGAAGACATTTCATTGTTCTGACATTTATTTGGGGTGTAATTGAAATCATATTTTTAAACACTGTTATTTTGGGAATTATTGCTCTTTGCATAAAAATATCTCATGGGCTAAGGCATATGATTTTGATTCTTTTCTTACACTTGTTCACCAGAACTGTTTGTTAACCTTCAGCATTATTATCCAGGCAGTGATTTTTTATAAACATGCCAGAATTCTAATTATCATATAATAATTTAACAAACATGCCCTAATATTGTAAATTAGGTGTCATCACCTGTAATTGCAAGCTTGTTTTATTTCACCTAAGATGATTGTAGGCATTTGGTGATTATATCTGGCAATAACTGCTTTAATGCATGTTTGGAGTATGTTTTCTTGAAGTTTTAGTTTGTGGTCATAGTATGTTTAAGTTTTAGTTTGTGGTCATACTTCATGACCTATCTTTTTATGGAACACATTGTATCCTTCATCTTAAATCATATGATTTAGTTTAGGTTAATGCTAATTTCATTCCGTTCTTTTCAGCTTGTAATGGTTGTTGATGCCCGTGACCCGCTGTTCTACCGCTGCCTTGATCTTGAGGTAATTCTCTCTCTCTCTCTCTCTCTCTCTCTCTCTCTCTCTCTATATATATATATATATATACATATATAATTTAGAAAATACTTTAAGTTACAGTAATTTGACATGATTCGGGCTCTCTATTTATTTTTATTTTTTGTAAATATGATACCTCTCCTAGATTTTAGAGAAACTGAGCAAGATTGTGTGTAAATATCTACGAATGAAGCACATTACCCAAGCCTTGACATTCCAAAATTTACTTATTAAAAGTGAAAATTCTGATTCTTTACAGTCTTGATTTAGTTTTGTGCCAAGAAGGGGAAGAGTCTGATGTTTTAATTTGGGGGACTGATTTAATATCTTTTGTTGCTCTGGCTAAATCTGTTAAACTAATAATGTTTAGAATGCTTTAGAACATCGAAGTACAGTATATAAATTGTTGATTTTTCTAGAATATCAATGTCAATTTATAAACTTTATTCAAAACTTTGAGACCAAGCTTTTTAGATAGCTATTTTAATAATAAAGATGGCAAGTGCTCTCCGCCCAAGTGATGTGTTATGGGTTGGAGGAGTAATAACCTGCACTAGGCGCTCAATTTGTAGCTTGGTTAAGTTGTTTCATTGAGTTCGTGAGGAGTTACGGGCGAAAGAAAGGCTTAAAAAAACTTCTTCTTGATAAGGTGTAAGAACAATACCACGTAATACAGCAGTCACTGAGACACCAGCTATGCTATGAAAGTGGATGTATAGGCCTCCTATCCCATACCCAATCAAGAAGCAATGATGGTTTATTTTTTTAGGTAAATGGGAAAAGAATTGAACCGCTTTTCTGTGATGCTTTTGTGTGATTTCTGAGTATTTTATTTGTACTCAGAGATAGAGGGATGAAGAAATGTTTTGTCCTCTGTGAATAAACTCCTAGAAATCTTTGTTGCTTCCTCCTTTGTTAGTGGAGATTTCGTGACTGCATAGCAATATGGGTATGACATTGAATTTCTTTGAATGCAGGCATATGCACGAGAGATCAATGAGTACAAGCGCACACTGCTTCTTGTTAATAAGGCAGATCTGTTACCATTTTCTGTCAGGTTGGTATCTGCATTGCATGTCTTTGTTGCAACAAAACAATTCTTTAGTTTTTAACCTGTTAAATTGTCATTGCTTTGCTCTGCCTGCAGGGAGAAATGGGCAGAATATTTTCGCCTTAATAACATTCTCTTTGTGTTCTGGTCCGCTAAAGCTGCTTCTGCAGCTCTGGAAGGGAAAAACCTAAGTGACCCATGGATGACACAAAATACCCTTCAGAACATGGATAACCCTGATACAAAAATATATGGAAGGGATGAGCTTTTGACCCGTTTACAGTGTGAGGCAGAAGAGATAGCCAAGATGAGGTGGAAATCAGGTTCTAATGGTACAGGGTCATCTAATGTTCAATCTCCTCGTGGAAATACTGCAGTAACTTCGGCATCAAAGAATGTAGTTGTGGGATTTGTTGGCTATCCTAATGTCGGGAAGAGCTCAACAATCAATGCTTTGGTGGGCCAGAAGCGAACAGGTGTCACCTCTACTCCAGGGAAGACTAAGCATTTCCAAACATTGATAATATCTGATGAGCTGACCCTATGTGACTGCCCTGGATTAGTGTTTCCATCCTTCTCAAGCTCGAGATTTGAGATGATTGCTTCTGGGGTATTGCCCATTGATCGGATTACTGAGAATAGGGAGGCTGTACAGGTAGTGGCCAATCGAGTTCCTAGACATGTCATTGAGTCTGTCTACAAGATCAAGCTGCCAAAACCAAAGCCATATGAGCCACAGTCCCGGCCCCCTCTAGCATCTGAACTATTAAGAGCTTATTGTGCTTCTCGTGGGTATGTTGGCTCTAGTGGACTGCCTGATGAAACTAGAGCTACCCGTCAGATTTTGAAAGATTATATTGACGGGAAGCTGCCCCACTATGAAATGCCCCCTGGAATGTCCAATGAGGAAAGTGATTTGGAAGATGCTGATGAAGCAAGCTCATCTGAAGAGCATGAGTCAGATTCATCTGATATTGAAAACCCTCAAGATTTTCAAGGTGAAAATGCACCTGCTCTTGAGCATGTGCTGGAGGATCTCAATTCTTTTGACATGGCTAATGGCCTTGCTTCCAAAAAGGCTTCAGTTAAGAGGCCTAAGGCGGCCCATAAACAGCACAAGAAGCCTCAGAGGAAAAAGGATCGCACTTGGAGGGTTGGGAATGATGATGGTGATGGAATGCCTGTTGTAAGAGTCTATCAGAAGCCAGTGAGTTCAGGCTCTGTGAAGGTCGGATGAGGATATGGATAGATCACGTCCCTCCTGTCAGTTCTTTGTGGCTACGAATCTAGTCATTGGCTGTTGGTTGTGGCTCTCTCCCTTTCTCACTCCCAGAAAAGAGAAAGGAGGGTAACAAATGAAAAGAAAATGAAGAGTAAAATTTAGATGGCTTAAGCAGCTGTGTAGGTGAAGTGTAGTTGGTGGTGTAAATAATGCATGCATTCGCATCATCATCATTATTATTTGCTGAATTTTGTAAGGAAAGTGACTTTGATGATATAAACTGTTTTGTTTTTTGTACTGAGCGTCTAACTTTAATTGGAAATTTTGAGCCTGCTATTCATGCATAGAGACTATCTAAATTCGTGAGGCAAGATCGTCACGGTACTAGAATCTGATGAACATTCTGATCAGTATCGGTCACCCCAATTTTATGGTTGTGATATGGCCTATGACTATCATATTTTGCGTGTCTGATGGTGTTTAATACCAGCTACCTAGTTGGGGCAAACAGAATATGACGTACTGCTAAGTGACTCTTTCTTTAGTTCTGATGATATGACAACCTTTGTTATTCAGACATGTTAGATAAAAAGGTATTGCGACCTTGACAAGCTGATCTACCATGTGATTGGTTAAAATATGCTCCAATTTTCATTTGATGGGTACTCTTGGGAAGTTGTAAAACAGAATGTCCATTAGTTACCAGTTAATGCTTACGTAATTTGGATTATAAGATAAAATTTTGACCATTTCTTATTTCAACAGATATTCACTCTGGTGCAAACCTTTTCTGTTTAGACTTTTGACCATGAATTTAGTTGCGTACAGTTGTTTTTTTTGGGTTTCGTTTCGTCACATTAACACCATCACTCTTTCAAGTCTTTGCAACCTTCGTCACATCCTTCTTTTTTCACCTTATGTGGAATTGGTGCTGATTAACTGTAGAGAAGCTGATTATTTCATCAAAGATGCCGAGAGCCTTGTGGTAAGTGGCAGTGTGGTACTATTAGATTCTCTTATAGAGGAGAACCTGAATTTATACCCACTGGTTGTAAGAAAAGCAAAGAAAATGATCAAAGAGTGTTTTTCATTTATGTTTCCTTGTCTAATGTTTTCTCAAATAAAAATCATTCTTATAACAAATATTTCTTTGGGAATCAATTACACCTTATTTTAATCTAGAAACGAGGAAATATTATCTTGGAAATTATTATAAACGTGGAAGGTTCAGGCATTTGAAGGGTATCCCATAACATATCATTATATCAATACATATAAAGTTTGGACAACAATAAAGTAACGATGCAAAAGATTGACACCCTTTGCGGCTAGGTGATTTGGACAGCACTTTCCCTCTCTAATGATTTGTATCACATTTATCTGTCTGTTCTTTAGTTATCATATGCCATGCAAGCAGATACCAAAATATAGTTAGTAAAAAATTCTAAAAACAAGTAGGGAATCAATTTCAAGAATGATTTTTGAGAAACCAGTAGCCAAGCTAATCTTAATCCTTTATGAAAACTCAAATAATTCCGCATTGCAACTAGTACTGTAACCAATATTTAATGAATACATTATTAAGTAGAGCACTGGGTTCTTTTCTTTTTTTCAAAAAATAAAAAAAGAAAATAAAAGAAAAGTGGAGCACTTTCTTCTTATGCATCAGGATTCCCTTTTAATTATTAAATCATGACATCACTCCTTTTTTATTTTTTATAATCTAGATGGAATTCAGTATTTGATTCCTTATTTAACCACAACATATTTCACCAATTAACCACCAAGTGTGGCCCAGTGGCTTGTCTTAGTCTACCATTGGGTATTGGGTAAGGCTCTGGAGTTCGACTAGGTTTGCTCCCTAGCTCGAGTCCCAGCAACTGCAACACCTTGTGAATAGCGGCAAGCTCCCACCGTAAGCAGAGATAAGTCGAGGTGTGCGTAAGCTGGCAAGAACACCCTGTGAGATACCCAAAAAAAAAAAAAAAAATCACCTATTCAAAAAACTAAAACCCCCACTTCTTTGAGTATGTTTTCAAAAACTTAAAATTGAGAATGAACTTGTAAGATTTTTGGGTTCTAAAACCAACAATTTTTGGTAAGAAAAATGCTAACAACAAAAAATTGTGGCTAGACTACTTAAATTAAGGGTGTGTTTGGATACTGTTTATTTTGCTGAAACTGAAAACTTATTACTAAAAGTATTGTAGATAAAGGTAAAACCTTGTAAACTAGGTTTGCTCCCTAGTTCGAGTTCCAGCAATTGCAACACCTTGTGAACAGCGGCAGGCTCCCACCGTGAGCAGAGATAAGTCGAGGTGTGGGCACTGGCGGAGCCAGAGGGGGGCAAGGGGGGGCACCTGCCCCCCCTGACTTCTAAAATTTGCTAGCACCATCATAACACTAAAGTACTTACTGACATAGAGGAAAAAAAAAAAGAAAAAAAAAAAAGGAATTCTACTTGGTTGAAAGTGACTCTCCAGAAAAAGAAAGGAAAAAAAATATTCACAAACACCAAATCCTTTTGTCTTGTCCTACGTTCAACTTGTACTTATTTCACTATTCTTTTTTAGTTTTTAATTTTATATTATTATTTACACTATTTTATAATACTTTTCATAGCATTTTATTATTGTATAATACTAGAAATACTACAAGTTTTACTACTTATATCTTACAAATTAGTATGTCACCAATCAAAAATAATAATTCTAAACATTTATTCATTATGATTTTTAAGTAACACTAATCACATTTTTACTCCATCAGTTTGTAAATTTTTTAGTAGCTATGAATTTGTTATTTTTGTTTATTTATTTTAATAATATGAAATATATTCATATTTGCTTATAATTTTTTATTTCTTTTGTTATTATTGTTGATTAGTATTTTTTAGATTAATTTCACTTTTTATATCGTCTTTTAATTTTGCCCCCTCTAAACTAAAATTCTGGCTCCGCCACTGGGTGTGGGTAAGTTGGCCAAAACACCCCATGAGAAACCAAAAAAAAAAAAAATCACCAATTAAAAAAACAAAAACCCCCACTTCTTTGAGTATGTTTTCAAAAACTTAAAATTGAGAATGAAGTTGCAAGATTTTTGGGTTCTAAAACCAACCATTTTTTGGTAAAAAAAAAACTAACAACAAAAAATTGTGGCTAAACTACTTAAATTAAGAGTGTGTTTGGATACCGCTTATTTTGTTGAAATTGAAAACTTATTACTGAAAGTATTGTAGGTAAAGGTAAAAATTAATTGAAATAGTACAATGGGATTCATGAATAATATAAAAAATGCATAAATAGTATCGCAGGACCCACTATTTTTCAGCAAAACACAAAAAAATTTCATCCCAACGCAATCCAAATGCACCCTAAGAGTAGCTTGCAACGTCTAGGATATTATAAATTGGTAAGTTAAACCAATACATCCGCACAAAAGTTACAAAATGAAGAGAAAAAATTTAGTTTCTAATTACAATAAGCTGGAAAGGGTGATTCAAATCCAAGTTCTTTCCCATTATGGAATATCAAACCAAAAGATTGTTAGCAAAAACTTAGATTCTATTTACATCTTTTAAACTTCTAGCTTGTTTGCTTGCTATAGAATATTTTCAACTTATTCAGCTTCTGTACAACCTTTTATAAAACTTTATTTTTGTCATAGGTAGAAGTGTATAACTTTAATTTTGTTGAGCTAAATACATCCATGATTGTCAATATAGTCAATAAAAGTCTACGGCGAAAGCAACAAGAAAAGAAGCCTAGAGTGAGTCATTGTACCTGAACTATATTTGGAGAGAGAGAGAGAGAGAGAGAGAGAGAGAGCTCTCAAATAAAGTGTGCTGTCATTTGGCATTGGCCCATTAACAGGACGTATCTAGAAGATTCCAATACCTTGTCGATTTGTCCATTACGAAACAATGAAGTGCAATTCAATTCAATTCTATTCTTCCTTGTCAGACCAAGTGACCAACGATATAGATTTTATAGCTTTCATAGTATGCCAACCTGTACTTCTCTTTCAACTTATATTTCAATGTGTAACAGTGTGCGGACCTTTAGTTGTCAAATACTTAAATACATACAGGGAGGTATAGGCATTGATATGATAGTTATGGTTAGGACTTTTAGCTAAGGAAATATATTGATTCTTCAAGTATTAATAATGCAACTGAGCCATTGATCGGAGAATTCATTAAATAAAACAATTTGCAAATTCTAACTGCCTTTTTTTCCAAGTTGTTGTCTTTAGTTTTGGATTAGTATTTAATTGAGCAATCATTTTCAATCTCAAAGGTAAGTGAGTCATTATCTAGTCTGATCAGATGGACCCCAACTTCATTCACAAATTTCCATATTTAAAGCAATAATAAAAAAGTTATCTATGACATAAATCATAGAAGGGTTTTAAAAAAGAAAGAAAGAAAAAAAATCATGCAATGGTCAGTGTTTAATTTTGGTCAAAAGCTTCCAAGTTCCAAGTCCAACACACACACACACAAAAAAAAAAAAAAAAGACCAAGAGTGTAAAAAAGAGTTTTTAAAAGTTACAAAGGAGTGTAAAAAATGTTAAGTGAAATGTGAAATACTAAAATTTATTATTCTAATTATAAAAAGAAGATAAGCTGTCAAATATACTATACCCCCCCCTATTCTGATCACAGCTTAAACACTTCAAGTAACCCCCTTAAAATGAGAACTTTTAAGTTTCAAAACTTTTATTTTATTTTATTTATAAACAACATTCCATTTCATTAGCAGCCAAAGGAATAGAATCTACAAGCAACATGTCTCTCTCCCAAGTTTTTTTTTAAAGATCAATTCTCTCCCAAGCTTTTGAGTTTCAACCTAAGCCTTATGTTAATCGTGATATGCAAAAAATTATTCCATTTTGACGAAATATATGCTGTGAGTGAAGCGCTAGTAATTACAAAATGTATTTATAAGGGACGCGTGAGAGATCAAATTTTGGCAAGAACCCGAAGTTATTCTTTATTTGATTCCATAAGGAAGGAGTCAACTTTCCAAGTGTTGGGGTTCATGATCTAGTGAACCCCATTGCAACTTACAAGCTCCTAATCATTATTGTTGGAGTCAAGAATATATTATTGAATCGCATATAAATTTGTATTGGCGAATCTTATATATAAAGGCTAGTTGACATAGCTAACATTATAATAGTATGGTACCTAATAGTGTACTACAATAGTATAATGATGGGTCTGGATTTGATATTCTATTCCAATTTAAGGTAGATTGCACGAGACCAGTTTAAGTTTGGATACAAGCATGACAATGCCTTGTGGACTGTGACTTTTTGTGAAAATGTTTGTGAGCTAATTATAAGATGCAATAAAATGAAGTTGTAACAATTAGTAAAGAAAATGATGATGAAAAAGATAACAATCAATCTCAATATGTTTGGTCTATTTATGTAAAATATCATTATGGACAATGTGAATAGTCCATGTGGTCACAAAATAGGAGAGAGAGAGAGATCCGCATATTGTAGATGCCATTGCAGCCAAATAACCTCAGAGAGATGGTGTCAATAAAAGCTCGATGTTCACTACAATACTAGTGTGATTAACAATAGCTTATTTTTCTACTACGCTAAGAGGCAAGAGAACTATCAAGTAGTAGGCAATACCCAGTAGTTGAGTGACAATCTGCAGGGTCTCTTGCCTAATCTACATTAGAGTATGCTCTAGGCAGAAAAGGTAATTGCGATGAGAAGTGTAGCCTATGAAAAGAAAATCTTTTTGAGGCAACAAAGAAAACAAAGCACATTAACAAAATGAGTGGAGCATGGAGTAGCAATGAACTAACTCACTAATGGAAAATATATGAGATATTAGGTTGAGTGATAATTAATTAATAAGATAGACAATTCAGCAAAAAAATAATAATAAGATAGACAAAGATGCCAACTAGCTAGCGGTGTAGACTGAGATGGGATAATGGTTCGCCAGTATAAGAATAAGGTGAACATTGCGTTCAAAATCAGTGAGTTAGCAATCTTGTTGTCTATGAGGCCAATGCATGAGAGAGTATTAGAGGGTACTCAGGGTTTGCTTCATATAATATCCATCCATTATTGGAAAAGATCTAAGTCCAAGGAAGTAACTAAAAACCCTGGTGGTGGTTCTAGAAATCTTTTTTAGGACGGTCATTAAAAAACTTTGTTAACGTGTAATAGGTTGTGGGCTTTAGGCCCACCTTGTTTACTTGTACTACGCACATACTTTTACTACGCACTATGCCTCTTATATAAAGACACTTTTGTATATTTTATCAATTGAGAAATACAATATATTCATTTAGTATTTCTAACATGGTATTAGAGTCACTGTTCTAATATTTTCTTATGTCTTGCAGTCTTGTCTCTACTAGTATTCTTTGCTGCCTCAACTTCTCCGGTTAGTAAGCTTTCTGCGTCCTCTCTCGACTGCTCCGCTACCGTCAATAGTCCTTAAGGTTGAATCTCCACCGCCAGAAGCACTCTCTTCGCTGCCAAAGACCACTACCTTCTCGAGTTTGTCCATTGTGATCTCTGATTACGACATCAGAAATACCATCCTATAGACCTTAAACTGATTTACTCAATGCTGCTAGAATCATCCCTATCTGACTGTTCACGTGCCGCCACGCGCTGATCAAAGTTTAGGCGAAGATCATACACACACCTCACATGCCTTTAGTGTTGCTCCAATCTTGACGTCGCCCCAACCATCGAAATCATCTTTCTCCGTTCTACCTCATCCGAAAAGAATCGGCGTTGACAGAAGCTCCACGCGCCGCCTGAAGTTTATGCATCTTCATCTACGTGTGCCACTCGCCTCTACTACCATTGCTGACATCATTTATGATGTCACCCTTAGCTGACGTCATCTGCCATGCTTGCCCTTGCTGATGTCACTTGCTAACGTCATTTACGCTTACGTCAGCATCCTACGTCAGCAAGTTGACTTTGACCAAAGTGTTGACCGTTGATTGTGACTTAGAGTTGACTTTTTGCAGTCTAGGTGTTCCTTATCCTGTTTTTCACGTAGATTCCATTTTTGCATATTTTGCTTCTAAATGAAGAATAAGTACAGGTCTTCTTTTTATTGCAACAATTGTCATTGATAATCTAACAAACGTTTTTGCAATTTTTGCAAATGTCTTGGCCATAATATTGAGACTTGCTATCAACGCAACAAATCAGTTGTTTTCATTTCTGTTGCTACTATTGCTAACACTGAGAGTATTTTAGTAATGGCTCCTACCTCCGCAAAGTCCAAGTCTTCTAGATCCATTATCACCATTTCCATAGTTGACCTACAAAACATCATCGATAATACCATTTATATGGTTGGTAATGCATCTTATTCCTCTTATCTTTTAATTTCAT
This sequence comes from Castanopsis chinensis, assembly GCA_032878915.1. NCBI lineage: Eukaryota > Viridiplantae > Streptophyta > Magnoliopsida > Fagales > Fagaceae > Castanopsis > Castanopsis chinensis. Next base: position 14,571,791 of record JAVQMG010000125.1, on the reverse strand, counting down.
CTGGTATGTCCCCATCCTCTTGGCTTATGGATTCTGTTTGTTGCAACCATATGACACCTCACTCATCCTTAGTTTCTCAACTTGAACCTGTACCACATCCTCTTAATATTCACATAGCTAATGGTTCCACAATGTTTGGTCATAATATAGGTTATATCTCGACCTCCAACCTCTCGGTTCCTAGGGCCTTTAATATTCTTAACTTTTCTTACAATTTATTTTCTATGGGACAATTAGCTTTGTTGGGTTATTGGATTACCTTTGATTATTCTGGGTATATTGTGCAAAATCTGAAGACGGGACAGGAGTTTGGGACTGGTCCCAGAGTTGGGCATATGTTTCCCGTGAACAACCTTCGTTTTCCACTTGTTGCTCCTATTTCTATTTCTGTTGCAGCTGCTACAATTTCTTCTATTCCTTCCCTTGCACTTTGGCATGCTCGACTTCGTCACGCATCTTCCTCTTGAGTACAACACTTGGCTTCTAAAGGTTTGTTAGGTTCAGTGTCCATAGAAAATTTTGATTGTGTTTCATGTCAGTTAGGAAAACAACCAGCTTTGCCTTTCAACACTAGTGAATCAATGTCCACTGATATCTTTGACCTAATTCATTCTGATGTCTGAGGGCCTTTATTTGTCTCTAGTATTGGTGGATTTTGATATTTTGTTGTCTTTGTTGATGATTATTCCTGCTATAGCTGGATTTTTCATATGAAACATCATTCTGAATTATTATAAGTATATTCTAATTTTTCAAAAAAGGTTGAAACTCACTTTTCAAATGTATCAAAAATTTTCGATCGGATAACGCTCTTGAGTACACTCAATATGCTTTTCAAGTTGTTTTACATTCTTATGATACTGTTCATCAACTAACTTATTCAAGTACGTCCAAAATGGTAGAACCGAACGCAAACTTTGTCATATTTTTGACACTGTTCGTGCTCTCCTTCTCTCTGCCAAAGTTTTTGCTTTTTTTTGGGGTGAAACTGTTGTTCATGCTATTCATATTATTAATTGCATTCCCAGTCCTGTCATCCAAAGTCAAATTCCATTTAAGCACCTTTTTGGGTCACCTCCAGACTATCACCACATTCGCTCTTTCGGTTTTTCCTGTTTCGTTCTTCTTTAGCTACATGAGCATAGTGAACTTGAGCCTCGGTCTAAACTTTGTTGTTATCTTGGCAATGGCGAAACTCAAAAGTGGCATCGATGTTATGGTTATGTCTCTAATCGTCTCTGTATCTCCCACAATGTTGTCTTTTGGGAACATCTCTCCTTTGTTGAGCTCTCTCACTTTTATGCCTTCCTATCTACCTCCTCTTTCTTAGATCTTTTTCCAAATGAGTTACATATTCCTTCTATAGTTACTCTTGATCCCCCAAAAGACTTCTCTGTCCAACTACCAGATATTTTTTATGCCTCTCCTAGATCACCCTCTATTGAATAGGTGAAAAATGAACCGTTTGAAGATGAGTTGCCCAACCCTGAGCTTGGGTCCCCTGCTCTTGCTCCACCTGAAGATCTTGCACAAGACATTCCATCTCGTCACTTAACTTGGGTAAGATTCATTCCTAAAAATTTACTTGACTATCATTGTTATACTACCCTTACTACACTGCATGAGCCTCACACTTATCATAAGGACAACACATTCTAGAAAAGGCAAAGATGAGTGAGTATAAACAAAGGCTGGAGGCATAAGAGAGAGTAAAATATAGAAAGAAATTAGAAGAAAAAACTATAGAATGTTTGTAAGATTGTTCTCGAGCATTATATGGTTAAGGCAATCCTATCCTTTATGTAAGCATCATTTTGGTCTTGTTCTACTGATTCAAGTCTCCCATTGTGGAATCTTTGTAATACTTCTTTATTAAATAAATGGTGACATCGTCATTCATCCATTTTTGAGTCGCACACTATAATTTATTCCATTTTCCTTCCCTCTCACATTCTGTGGTCAAAGATGGTGCATTCTAGTGAAATTTTAATCAAGTCTTTCCTTACAATGAAAACAAGATGTAAGGTCCAATTTTTCAAAGTGTACTAGAGGCCCACGTTACAATTATGGATTGCTTAAGTCCACCATGACTCTTGACCCATAACAATAAAATTTGTAGAGAGGGAACCACACAACAGTGAACGCACTTGTCCCGAAGATTCCCTGATCCAAAACCTCCTCCTGGACGTCCCTTTTCTCTTAATTTCCTCTGGCATCCATTCTTTTTCTTATTCTCCTTCCTTTTTTTTTTTCCTGCCGCCCCTTTACTGTATCTCTCCTCCTTCTATTTATACTTCTTGCTTTGTTCATCTCAACCCTTCATCTTCCACCTTTTCTTCCCCTGTTGTGACACCTGTGTACTCCTTTTGTAGAAGATAATGGCGGTAAAAATATTTAGAGACCAACTACACTGTTCAGGTCACTTACCAATTAATGTTAATGATAAAGATGCTATTTTCTCTCTTAATGTAATCAGAAAGCTCTATCCACAGCATTCAATGTTGCTAGATATTTGTTAGGACTTACGCTGATTGCCAAAAGTTCCTCGGGTCTTTTGTCTCCATCCCGAGCAGGATTTCTCCTAGACTATTCATTGGTCCTCGGGTCTTCGGATCTTCGGGTCCGTTAGTCTTTAGGTCCACACAATAGCCCCTTAAAACTTACGCTATGATTCGGGATCAAAAGATAAGTTTTAACTTAATTAAACTGCCCCTTGCACACCATTAAGTTTCCCATGTGGGAGTGTCTTTTCACGTTCCAACGCACGTCCCTGGCGCTTCGATATCCACGACCAGTCATTTATGGTGTCAGGCGGCTCTATGATTTCCCACGTTCTACGGTATGATCAAAATTGTACGGTAATGATTTATTTTTACTGAGCGAGAAAACTGGCGCGCCCTTTTTTACCACTATATATATAGCCTTGAGCTAGATAAAGCTCGTTTTTGCATTTTGAAGAAAGGAAAAACTCCCAAGGAGCAAACTGAACGTTTTATAAAAGGTGTGTTAGCTTTCTCGCTAGTTTTCCCTTGTCAATCATTTCTGTTGCTATTTTTTGATTTTTCATGCAATTCGATGGATAGATATGCTAAGTTAGTCGATACTGACGAGGCAAAAACCAAATTTAAAGCCCAATATAGGATCCCCGACGATGTCGTCATTCAACACTGTGAGGAGGGGGAATAGCTAGTTTTATCCCGACCCCCCGAGTCTGTAATAATCCCGATAATTGCTTTTATTGAGGGCGGTATGGAAATTTCCATGGGTAGGGTGACCCGAGACTTTCTTTTAAATTTTAGATTAACCCCGTACCAGTGCTATCCCAATGTCCTTAGGATTTTAGAGTGCGTAGACGCCTTAAACAGAAAAATGGGGACTAATTTGACATGGCATGATGTCAATTGGATATATAATTGCCAAAAGGGAGAAAAAACCAAATACTACATGAAATGTAGAGTTCCTGCCGTTAGATAAATCTCTTGTTTGCCCGATTCGAGTAAGGGCATGGATGAAGATTTTCTCATCGTGTCCGGGAATTGGTACGACGGGTTGCACTGCCCCACTCAAGAGGGGGAGCCAAGTAGTGTTCCCGACAATTGAAAAGCCATTAGGTTTTTTTTTTTTTTTTTTTTTACACACGCACCCATACTAGTCACCTTACTGATGATACTTGTATTTCATGGCAGACAAACATCATACTGCTCCAGCCAAACATCTAGTGAACTTCGAGGACCTGAACCGAATCCTTAAGTTGGAAATATTTCTTCACTCAAACGGAGAGCTTAGAGCAGCCCACGTAATCCTCGGCTATAAACCATCCACCAAACGCTTCCAAAGTCCGAAGAACATTATCAGAGCTAGGGACGTACGCCTAGCGAAGATAGACGTGGCCGTACTAGGATTCTTGCGGGACGTACCCCCTCCAGGAGGAGTTCAAGACGCCCAGCTTCCAGCATCCATAGTATCCCAACTCATTTATCCCCAAGCAATTCCCATCGTCGCTGAAGGGGAGGTTAAAGAAACATCCCCTGAGCCCCAGCAGTCCGGAGCAGCCGAGAAGGATTTTGAAGTTTTTTATCGCTGAAATGCTCCCAGCACATCCGCAGCGCCTTCCTCGGGCACTATAGGTTTTCAGGAGAAAGAGCCTGACCTTCTTGCACTATTGCAAGCCTATGCTGGGAGCTCTTCCCCAGCCGTTGCGGTTCCACCTCGCCCGATCACACCCGTAATATCTCAGACAGCGCATATTGAGGTTGCTGAGAAGAAAAGGAAAAGAGGCCAGGGTAGCAAACACCCCATTGACGTCGAGGAAGGGGAAGTAACTGAACCCCACCCCAAGGAGGCTCGAATGGGCAAAGGCCATTCGAAAAAGTCTGCTCATACAGGGACTTCAAAGGATACGGGCGGCGACCAAGCTAAAAGGGCTTCTGCTTGGCGTCCCTCCTTTACACTAAGCACCGGCAGCCCCGTTCTTAACGACGCTAACCTGAGAGACCCGCAAAAAGGGAGCTCAAGGTTGGTAGCCGAATGTTTGGAGAAGGCTTTATGCCTTCCCGAAGACATGGCTGAGTTAAGATCTTTCCAAAAGAGGGAGGTCTTTTTGTCCTTAAAGCAAGATTTGGCTAAGGTATCGCACTTTTATCCTCCCATAAAACGTTTGTTTGTGATTCTACCTTTACTTTGCCGTTTGGTTTCAACTAGTGTGATTTGTAGGCTATCCAAGCATCTTTTATGGCCGAGGAGTGAGTAGATCACTATCTGGACTTGGCCAGAAAAGGTGAGAACAACTTGGAGGTTGCTGTGAAAGCCCAGGCCAAAGCAGAACAAAAACTGAAGGACACTCTGGGCAAGCTTTCCGAGACGGAGAAGGCACACAAAAATGCTGAGGCCGCGCTCGAGGGTTTTGAAAGGTAAGCCAACGAGGCATTAGAAGCGCAGAAGAACGCCCAAAACCGCCTTGCCCTTACAGTTGTAGAGCTGAAGCAAACTCAAAGGCAACTGGAGGCCAAGGAGCAGGAGAAGGCTGAAGCGGAGCAGGCTGCTTATGACGCTGGGATGAAGAAAGTAGCGGAGAGCCTCACAACCCAGCTCCGAGGTGTGGCCCGTACTTTTTGCTCAGAAGTATGGGGTTATGCCCTAGATGCAGCGGGGGTATCCGATAACTCGGAACTCCATGATCCAGATAGAATACACTTCCCGTCCGCTCTGTAAACAGCGCCTCCTCCTCAAATGCCACCAGCTGATCCTAGCCCCGCTCACTCTCCTCTGGTGACGCTTCCAGAATAAGTCCCATCATCCACTACTCCGAAAAGCAGAAAGAAAGAGGACGCCCCACTATCCCAATCGGATGTAATTGCAATGGAGGATGAGGAAGAGGTGGTGGAGGTTGTGCTAGCAAGGAAAAAGAAGAAAGACAAAGAAAAAGACAAAGAAAAGAAAGAACACGAAGACAAACAGTTAACTGCTTGAAGGGTTTGTCCAAAGCCCTGATCATATTTTGTAATAGGACAGCAACCTAGCTTGTAGCTTCATTTGAAAAGAGAACAATAGACAGGCATAGTCGTACTTAACGACATTTTTTATGAGCCTTGGTGATATTTTTGATTATTTGTACTTAGTGACACTTTTGATTATTTGCACTGCCTGTTATTTCATATGCTTGTAGCCATTTTTAATATCAACAGCTTCCTCTACATCATATCTTGACTTTATTTTTGCAAATCTCTTCTCGTACTTAAGTCGTTATTGACATAACTTGAACGAACTCATTCGTATAACCGAAATTAAGCTTTTGCGCACGTTGCTTAATTGGCCTTGACTCTTACTACATTGGTGGCCCGCACCGCCATCCAAAATTGATTTTATCCCTGCTGTGAAACTCAAGTTGTGCCAAAGCTAGGTACGACTAAACACTTAGAGAATTTTGTGATCGCTCTAATTTTCCTTAAGCTTGTGACCCGAGGAGTCAGGCAAGACCTAGGTTCAATTTAACACTTACAGAATTTTGCCATTGTGTGAACTTTTCCCAGGCTTGTGTCCTGAGGAGCCAGGCAAGTCCTAGGATCAGTTTAACACTTAAAGAACTTTGCCATTATGTTAGTTTTCCCTAGGCTTGTGTCCCGAGGAGTCATACAAGTCCTAGTTTCAGTTTAACACTTAAAGAGTTTTGCTGTTGTGTTAATTTTCCCTAGGCTTGTGTCCCGAGGAGCCAGGCAAGTCCTAGGATTAGTTTAACACTTAAAGAATTTTGTCGTTGTGTTAATTTTCCCTAGGCTTGTTTCCCGAGGAGCCAAACAAGTCATAGGTTCAGTTTAACACTTAAGGAGCTTTGCCGTTGTGTTAATTTTCCCTAGGCTTGTGTCCCGAGGAGTCAGACAAGACCTAGGTTCAGCTTAACACTTAGAGAATTTTGCTGTTGTATTAATTTTCCCTAGGCTTGTGACCCGAGGAGTTAGGCAAGACCTAAGTTCAGCTTAACACTTAGAGAATTTTGCTGTTGTGTTAATTTTCCCTAGGCTTGTGACCCAAGGAGCCAGGCAAGACCTAGGTTCAGCTTAACACTTAAAGAATTTTGCTGTTCATCTCCCAAACACAATAAATTAGCCAACGTGCATCCTTTACAACCAAAAACATCCAATTTTTATTACTTAGTAATAGTAACGCCATAAGTTATTTACATTCCATGGGCGAGGCACTACTTTTTCATCCAAATCTTCCAAGCGATAAGCTCCAATGCCAGCTACAGACATAATTCTATAGGGTCCTTCCCAATTAGGCCCTAACCCCATGCTGGATTTCTCGCCGTTCCTACCACCTTTTTTAGTACCAGATCCCCTGGTACTAACGGTCTCGGCCTTACCCCCTTGTCATACATCTGTTTGAGTTTCTGCTGATAGTTGGCCAGCCTTACACTGGCTATCTCCCTTCTTTCTTGGATGGAGTTAAGACTATCGTGCAGCATACTGTTATTCCTTTCCTCACTATACTGCTCGGACCTTAATGTTGGGAGAACTGATTCCAACGGAATCACTGCTTCCATCCCGTATGCCATTGAGAAAGGCGTCTCCCCTGTAGATCTTCGAGGAGTGGTGCGATAGGTCCATAACACATGAGGTAACTCTTCCACCCATTTGCCCTTGGCATCATCTAGCCTTTTTTTCAACCCAGCCAGAATGACCTTGTTAGTGGCCTCTGCTTGACCATTTCCTTGTGGATATGCCGGCGTTGAATACCCATTCCTTATCCCCATAGTCCCGCAGTACCTTCGGAATGCCTAGCTATCGAACTGAAGTCCATTATAAGATATTAGCGTATGCGGGATGCCAAACCGAGTCACTATGCTTTTTCACACGAACTTTTTTGCATCTATGTCTCTAATACTAGCTAGCGGTTCAACCTCCACCCATTTAGTAAAATAGTTTGTGCTGACGAAGAGCCATCTTCGATTTTTGGTGGCCCGAGGAAAAGGTCCAACGATATCCAAGCCCCATTGAGCGAATGGCCAAGGACTGGATAGCGGGTTTAGAACTCCGCCCGGTTGATGTACATTCGGGGCGTACCTCTGGCATTGATTACATTTTTTGACATAGTATTGGGAGGTCTTCTGCATGTTTGGCCACCAGTAACCCTAGGTCGAAGCCTGTTGAGCTAAAGATCTTCCTCCAGTATGACTTCCACATATGCCCTCATGCAATTCCTCCAGTATGGGTTCAAAGGCCTCGGGGTGCACACAAAGAAGGTATGGACCCGAGTAAGAGCGTTTGTACAGCTTCTATTCCTCGGAGAGCCAGTAACGGGGGGCAGCCCGTCGAACCTTCTCCGCCTCCACGTTGTCCTCGGGTAAGGTTCCTTGTTTTAAATAGGTCACCACGGGATCCATCCAGCTTGGTCCCACTCGAATACTATGGATTCCAACGACAGGAGGGTTAGTGAGACTAGAGGTCATCATGTCTTCTACTGATACAATCCGAGGAAGCTTTGACCCCAAAGAGGTGGCTAACGTAGCCAATGAATCGGCGTGTGCATTCCGTCCTTTAGGGATTTGCTTGACCGTGACAACCTTGAACAGGTTTAAAGCAGCCTTCACCTTACTAAGGTATTTTTGCATCCTATTATCCCGAGCTTCGAACTCCCCGTTAATTTGCCCAACGATCAACCGGGAATCACAGCAGAACTCAACTACCTCTCCTCCTAAGTGTCTGACTAGCTGGACTCCCGCCAAAAGAGCTTCATACTCGGCTTCATTATTAGTGGCTATAAACCCTAATCTTAATGACCTTTCAATGATCAATCTTTCGAGAGTGATCATCATGATCCCAATCCCTGCCCACTTTCAATTAGACGCTCCATCAGTATAAACTTCCCATGGAGGAGCTGGATCGGGCATTGCCGCTATAACTGTTAGGATCATCTCTCCCTGCTAAAAGTTGGTATCAGTAAATTCCGCCACAAAGTCAGCTAGTACCTGCCCCTTAATGGCAATCCGAGGCATATATTTGACGTCATACGCCCCCAGTCATGTCCCCCATTTTGCGACTCGACCTGTATAATCCGACTTCCTCATAAGAGCTTGTAGCGGCAGATGGGTGAGCACAATTACCGTGTAAGCTTGGAAATAATGAGGGAGTTTTCTCGTAGCATGCACAACAGCTAGTATTGCTTTCTCCAAGGGCAAGTAATGCATTTCCGCTTTCTGCAGAGACTTACTGACATAATACACAGGTTTTTGAACACTGTCCGCGTTGTGCACTAAGACTAGGCTAACAGCATACTCCGTGACTGCCAAATACGTATACAACACCTCTTCCTTCTCGGGTCGGGATAATATCGACGGGCTAGCCAGATATTGTTTCAAGTCAGAAAAAGCACGGACATAGTCGTCTGTCCACTGAAAGTCCTTCCACTTATGTAAGAGTTGATAGAAAGGTCTGCATCTATCTGCAGATCGAGAAATAAACCTATTTAAAGCGGCTGCCATCCCGGTCAGCTTCTGCACCTTTTTGGGATTCCGTGGGGGGTGCAAACTCATAATGGCCCTAATTTGGTCGGGGTTAACTTCAATCCCTCGATGTGTGATCATATACCCGAGGAACTTTCCCGAGCTAACACCAAAAGAACATTTGGAAGCGTTCAAGCGCAGTTGATGTTTTCTCAACAAAGAAAAAGTCTCCTCCAAATCATTCAGATAGTCTTCAACCCTTTTACTCTTTATCACCATATCATCAATATAAGCTTCCATGTTTCACCCCAATTGTCCTTCAAACATTCAGGTCACCATTCTCTAATAAGTAGATCCTGCGTTTTTAATGCCAAAAGGCATTACCCGGTAATGGTAATTACCACTAGGAGCCCGAAAAGCTGTCTTTTCCTGGTCGGATATTGACATGGCAATCTGATGATAACCCTGGAATGCTTCCAAAAAACTCATCCGAGGATGCCCTACAGTGGCATCGACTTACTGGTCGATTCTGGGAATGGGGAAAGGATCCTTTGGACATACCTTATTTATGTCGGTAAAATCCACACAAACTCGCCACTTACCATTTTTCTTTTTGACCACCACTGTGTTGGCAAGCGATTCGGGGTAAAAAATCTCTTTAATGGCTCCAGCAAGTTTCAGCTGGTTTACCTCCTCCCGAACGGCTTGGGCATGTTCACAAGACATTCGCCGAAGAGACTATGGAAAATAAATTCTGGATTGATTCTCGGCACATCATACGTCGTCCAGGCAAAGACGTCAATATTGGCCTTCAAGAATTCCACTAACCTTGCTTTTTCCGCATCTGGTAATTGAGAACCCACTCGAAAGTACCGCCCTTCCTCTTCTCCTATTAATATTTCCTGAAGGTCTTCAGTTGAATCTACAACCCCTGAAGTATTTTCCCCCCCGACAAGAATCTTTGACTGCTATAAGGTCTTCTGACCTGCCTCGACCTCCGCATCCCCCGCCGTCTTAGTAATCGCTGACACCAAGCACTGCCTTGCCACTGACTGACTGCCCGACAACACTCCTACCTATCCACAAGTGGGATACTTAACCTTTACATGCAAGGTAGATGATACCGCACCCATAGCGTGGAGCCATGGTCTAGCCAGTATAGCCGTATAGGGTGAATAGGCCTTAATGACTATAAAGCTAACTTGTACCTCATCGTCTCCTACCTGAACAGGCAAACTAATCATTCCCTGAGGGACTACTGTCTTCCCATCAAAGCCAACTAATGGTGAATCATATGTTTGTAGGTCCTCGGGTTTCAATTTCAGGCCATTGAACAGGTCGGGATACATGATCTCAGCCTCACTTCCCTCGTCCACACTTCCCTCGTCCACTAAGACTCGCTTTACATTATACCCCCTGATCCTAACAGTAACTACAAGAGCACCATCATGCTGCTGATATGTTCCTTCTTTATCCTCCTCGGAGAATCCCAAGGTAGGAATTAACGTCAACTTCATCTTTTTGCTGGTCTGATTATCCAACTTCTCCGCCCCATCCACCATGCCACCCTGCATGAACATGATCCTAGAAGGTGTTACGCGTTCTACCATTGGCCTTGCTAAAATTACGTTGATGGTTCCCAGCGCTGGCCAAGCAGCATTATCAGGTCGCCCCCCCCCCATTTCGCTACAATGGTCCTCCCGACTATGATAAAAAGTGATTGAGTTTTCTCGCTCTAGCCAATTAGTTCAAATGATCCCGCAATGTCCTGCATTGCTCCGTGGTATGTCCTTTATCTTGGTGGTAATGGCAATGAAGGCTCTGGTTTCTTTGGGATGGATCTCCATTCATCTTACTAGGCCATCTGAAGTAAGGTTCATTCTGTATTTTCTCCAATATTTGATACATAGGCTCTTTGAATAATGCATTAACCGTGGGTGCCCTAGGTAAAGGTGAATGACCCAAAAAATCTCTTCGGGGTTGATTGCCTTGGTAACCCCCACCCCGTTAATCCTTCTTCTCGGGAAACATTTTTGCCTTACCCTTGCCTTGCATCTGATCTTCCTCCACCCGTTTATACTTATCTATGCGATCCATGAGTTGACGCATATTCACCGCAGTTTTCATTACCAGAGACTTTCTCAACCCATGTTCAGTCGGGAGCCCCACCTTAAAGGTTCTCACCGCGACCTCTTCCACATCACCATTAATCTCATTATACATCTTCCAATACCTATCAGAATACGTTTTGAGAGTCTCACCTTCTCTCATCACCATTGATAATAGCACATCCAAAGGTTTTGGTACCCTGCTACACCTTATAAACTGCGCGCCGAATGCCTTCGTCAATTCCTCAACGGATCCCAATGAGCCCTCCTTTAGAGCATCAAACTATCTCATGGCCACCGGTCCTAAGCTGGACGGGAAAACCTTGCACATCAGTGCTTCATTGTGCGCATGGACTGCCATCTTTTGGTTGAAGTGACTTACGTGCTCCACGAGATCGGTCCTTCCATTATAAATAGCGAAAGTGGGCTGGGAGAATCTGTGGGGTAGTTTTGCCCTGTTTATCCATCTCGCAAATGGAGATTTAGAGATCTGTCTCAAGGCTTTACTCATAACATCGTTCCTCGTGCCTTGATATGACCACCTCTCGGTATGCTTATTCCCCACCCTTTTATACTTGTTCAACGAACTTGGATTTAGATAGGATCTATTAGGGGGAGAGTTAGACCCCCGACGATCCTCCTTCTCTCTAATGAATTCCGAACTATCGCTGGACGAAGAGGAGGAACGCCTTCTATTATCTCGTCTCCGTTTTAGTTATCTTCGTAAATAATCTATTTCTGACTGCATCCTCTGTATGTTACCCTCGCGAGAGGCTCGGTCTCCAGTATCTGAGAGGCTTCTCCACGCTTAGCTATTTGGATGTGACTCTACTACCACACTTGGAGTGCCATTCCCCTGATGATGTTCCCCTTGCGAATCTATTGACTCCTCCCTATCTCGAGTCATACTTGCCATTTATCCTCAAAACAGCGTGCTCAACCTTGTTGTTTCCCACAGACGGCGCCAATTGTAAAGTCCAATTTTTCAAAGTGTACTAGAGGCCCACGTTACAATTATGGATTGCTCAAGCCCACCATGACTCTTGGCCCATAACAATAAAATTTGTAGAGAGGGAACCACACAACAGTGAACGCATTTGTCCCGAAGATTCCCTGATCCGAAACCTCCTCCTGGACGTCCCTTTTTCTCTTAATTTCCTCTGGCACCCGTTCTTTTTCTTATTCTCCTTCCTTTTTTTTCTACCGCCCCTTTACTGTATCTCTCCTCCTTCTATTTATACTTCTTGCTTTGTTCATCTCAACCCTTCATCTTCCACCTTTTCTTCCCCTGTCGTGACACCTGTGTTCTCCTTTTGTAGAAGATAATGGCGGTAAAAATATCTAGAGACCAACTACACAGTTCAGGTCACTTCCCAATTAATGTCAATGATAAAGCTGCTATTCTCTCTCTTAATGTATTCAGAAAGCTCTATCCACAGCATTCAATGCGGCTAGATATTTGTTAGGATTTGCGCTGATTGCCAAAAGTTCCTCGGGTCTTTTGTCTCCATCCCGAGCAGTATTTCTCCTAGACTATTCATTGGTCCTCGAGTCTTCGGATCTTCGGGTCCGTTAGTCTTTAGGTCCACACACAAGACATTTGCTTCGCAAATAACCATTGCTCTCTAAGCTTTTTCTCCTATCGAACTTAAAAATATGGGAAATAACCCTTACAGTGTCACAGGCACCTCTTATACACACGCTTGTTTTCAAAACTGAAATCATAATTCCACACATTGTACACACACGATTTTAGTTAAAAACATGTACGCGAACAATATGTCAAGTCACAATTTAAGTCAAGAACAAGTACGTGTACCGTATGTGTAATAATCGTTGATCTAAAAAGACTTTAAAACTGTATTTAATTCTCATTCGATGAAAAGTCAAATTGTGTGAGTCGTGGCCCTGTCTCAGAGGCTGATCCATTAGGCCGGCCCTGTCTAAGATGTTCCACGTAGGCCATGCATTGTGGAAATATGAGTTGCCTCACAAACCTTCTTTGCTAGCTCTTATAGTTCTTTCTTAATGTGCCAAACAGAAAATCCTACTCACCTTTTGTTTGTTTTTTTAAAACACCTTTTCTTTTAAAAGTGGCTTGTGATGTTTCCCAACACAAAAAAAATGCCAATCCAAGAAAACATTGCATTTCATGCTGTTATTATACATACAATAATAAAAAAACACAACAATTGTAACTTTAACTCTAGCTAAGCCAGCTCCCGCCCCATATGTTCTTGTCAGACCGGATCAATGTTACTTCTACGCGCTTCCCAAGTATTGTTCACTTACACGCACAAATCAAAATGGACCAGGTCATTATTATTATATAATTATTAAAATTTCCATAATTTCACAAAAAAGCCGATGCCCTTTTACTCGATAAAAACGAATCTCTTATGAAAAATCTACAACTCACAAATTGCGTTTTGCTCGCACCTTGTGTTTTTTGTGCACAACATTTAATTTATAAACAATAGACATCATTAATCCTTTTAGTGATATCTCAAATATTTTTTTTAGAAGAAAGTGATAGCTCAACTTTGATATTATATAATAGAAAAAGTATTATATTTCAATCAATTAAATTTAAAATTTACACATATCAGGTCATGTAATGTTATGTAAAAATACATAATTGCTATAGTAACTATATAAATTTACACTAACATTATTTATTTGTATTTAATTTTTTATTCTTTATTTTTTTTTACATATCTAGAGGATTAAGGAAGACAATAGTTCGTGGTTGTTGACTTCTTGTGTGAGAAGAAAGAGAAACAATTAAAAAAAATAGAAAAATTGATATTTTAATGAAATGTGGTATAAAATAGATAACTTGATGTGATGTGTTCTGAAAAATGAGTATGTATAATAGAAAAAGTAGATTCTTTGAGTAAAATAAACGTAAATTTTTGTATGACCTAATACAAATACTCAAAGTTATAAGACACAAATGAAGTTCTGTACATAGTTACGTATAAGTTTTAGTTATCATAGCAAACTACAGAATTTATGATTTACACAAAAGTAAAAAGGAAAAATCACATGTTAGAATGAGATTTGTTTAGGTTAAACAACCACTCAAATTAACGTTAGTGAAAACTCACAAAAATAACTAACTGTAAAATTGAATTATTAATACTTATTTATACAATCACGAAGCATGCATTTATCTAAATATTATTATTATTATTATTATTATTTGATACATCGTTGTTCTTCCACTTAAATTTTTTTCCCCTTATTATTATACTATGGATGTTGTGGGGATAAAAGGCCCAAAATATATTTTTGGGCCATGAGCTTGGTCCGAGGATGCTTACTTGTCCGAGGACGGATTAATAGTAACAATGATATCAAACTTACAGCCCTAAAAAGCAAGTGTGGCGGACGAAGTGAACATAAATAATCCGAGGAGGAGTACTTCATCGGCTAAGTGCAGTGAGGATCAGGTGGTACGTCATGTTGACTAAAATGATATTTTGGAATGTTTTGGGGATAAAGATATGTTTCATAAGGGCACAGAGAGCAAGGGCGGTTGGAAAATATATCAGAGAAAGCTGTTACTACTGCATTGAATGCTCTGTACCTAAGTCTCTGACTGCATTTATGAGGAAGTGATACCTAATTAGTGATTGTCAGCCTTACAGCTATTATCTAAGGACTTCAAGAAGAGATTGTTGGGCAAAATTATCAAGGGGAGCAGTCTGAATCTACACGTGGAAAGCAAGAATGGAGGGGGAGGAAGAACTATAAGAAGGAGGAAGGTCCTGTAGAAAAGGGGGATCGAAAGATAGAAAGAAAAATACTATAAACTGGATATTTGTAATTAATCTTTAAATGAGGAGAAATATAAGCATTTGGACCTCGGCTTGAGTCCTCGAATAAGTTTCATCATATAAACTTGTTCATCCTTATTGTGTTGTAATCTTGGGTCATTGTTGTTATCATTTAAGCTCATTAGAAACAATATTTCTGACCTACGCTCTATAAATTTATTGTATTGGGCTCTTTTGGCCTATACCCTCCTTCTTGTTAAGCCCAGGTACAAATTGCGACCTTACAAATGTCATATGTTGATAGTTGTTTTATTGTATGTAATTGTTGTTGGTGTTGTGGTTAGTATTTTTATAGTGTTGTCATGTAAGAAAGGAGTTGAATGTTTGAGAACAAAAAGTAGCATGCTTATACATGGCATGAGTTAATTAAAATTATATATATATATATATATATATGTAGTATGCTTATACATGACATGAGTTAATTAAAATTATATATATATATATATATATAAATAAAAGAGGATTATACCTCTTTCAACTAAATTTTTATGTGGATTAAAAATACCATCATTAATGAATGGTAATTTCATTTAGAAATATGATCATAAATTTCAAATAACAATTTTAATTTCAATTCAAAAAGTGAATTCTTAAAATTTATAATTTTTTTTTCTTCATGTTCAAAAAAAAAAAATTACAGTTACTGTTTATCTCTAAAGTTTATCATTTTTATTTGGATTAAAAAAAAATTCTAAATTATAATAGATGCAAACTATTAACCTTTACTCAAAAAAAATAGAAAAGCCTCTTATCACAAGCTTAGTTGAGTTTTAGAAACTATAACTATGCCAAATGATCCATTTAAAACATGTATTACACATTATGTCTTAAATTTTTGTCACTTGTAAATATTTAAATAAATGATCATAAACAGAACTCTGTTTCTAAAATAACAAACAGCTTATTAATTATAGTGCTCATTTTGGAGTGAGCTTGGGGCTTACACTTATAAGGCTTTTAACTACTCATTTTGAGAGTGAAGGAAGCCTGAAAACTGAGTCACAACAGTTCGGTCCCTGGATCAAGGCAGCGCCATTCGTGTTGGCAAGGAGAAACATGTTGAAAGTTCCTGGTTTTTTTGCTAGTAGGAAATCAGGTGCACCGGCGACGAGCAATTTGGCCCAGAAGACTCTTGTGGTGGTGGTCCGTTCAGGTAAAGCTTTTCCGGAGGTGGTTCGACCCGATAAGGAAAGTGCTAATAATCATCCTAGTGCATATAATGCTCCGGATTTTCAGGAAATAAATAGGGAGAATATGGTGCCACAAGAGTCAGGTAGTGCTAATGTTTTTGAAATTACAAAAATAACGGATTCTGTGGAGAGAAATAAGCAAGCCGTTGATTTCGAAGAAATAATTGATGATATTGATAAGGAAATCTGTAAGTTTGACTTGGCGGCCTCGAATATAGCTGGAAACAGAGCATGTTTAGATAAGGAAACATTTATAGAATCACCTTTTATTAAGGCACCCAGCGAGATGCCCTCACAAGCACGTGCTCCACTTGATACTTCCCTATCACGTGCTCCTCTACCTGGGATTTCTAATATTCAAAACAGTCTCGTGCATGCTGCAGGCTCGTGGAAAAGAATTGCTAGAACTAAGCTCGGCACAGATACAATTATGACTGAAGCAGTAGGGGAAAAACGTACAGCTGGGGAAACAAAATGCTTACTTGAGTTACCTAAGAAAAGGAAGGTTTCTCAGGCAGGCACCACGAAGAAGAAGATATTGGCGGAGGCTGGGTTCCAGCCCTGCTAGAAGTAATGAGTTTATTAGTGTGGAACTGTCGTGGGCTTGGGAACCCACGTACAGAGAATGAGCTTGTTACTTTGATACGGGCTAAAGATCCCTCTGTCGTGTTTATAGCCGAGACATGGGCAGATGAAACAAGGCTAGACCGTACTTTGAGTAAAATTAACTTTGATCAGAAGTGGGTTGTGCCAAGGGTTAATAGAGGTGGTGGTTTAGTGTTATTTTGGAAGAATAATGTGAACCTTACTGTTGTAGATTCACACAGGTATTACATTGATACTATTATCAATGGAAACTCTGAGAATGAGTGGCGCTTCACTGGATTTTATGGGGAACCTGAGACTTCAAGGAGAGTTGAAGCATGGAATAAGTTGAGGAATTTAATTTCAAGGCAGAACACACCTTGGCTTTGTGCTGGGGATTTTAATGAAATTGTTCGGCATGATGAGAAGTTGGGTGGGCCAAGGAGGAACCATGATCAGATGCAGTTATTTCGGAATGTGATTGATGAGTGTGGTTTCATGGATCTCGGATTTGTAGGTTCTAAATTCACATGGGCAAGACATTATGATGACAATCACTCGGTTAGAATAAGATTGGATCGTTGCTTGGCTACTAATACTTGGTTTCATAAATTTCCAGGTACTAGAGCCCATCATCTTCAATCTATGTCTTCGGATCACTCAGCCCTTTGGGTAAATTTACTGGGGTTGGAAGAACCTAGTAGGAAAAAATGTTTCAGGTTTGAGGAAATGTGGTTGTCAGAGCCCTCTTGTGGTGATACTATTGAAGCAGTTTGGAGTAACCCTTGTGAGCTGAATCCTAGCCTAGCTATCTTGAAAATGGTGGCCTAATGTGAACAGGAATTGACTTGGTCGAGTAAACATAATTTTGGACACGTGAGAAGGGAACTAGCAGAGAAAAAGAAAATGCTTGTGGTGGCTAAAAATGAAGCAATACTCAGCGGGAACAATTCTAGGGTTAGGGGTCTCAAGGCTGAAATAAATATTCTTCTAGATAAAGAAGCTAGAATGTGGTGTCAAAGGTCTCGGGCTTTGTAGTTGAGTAAAGGAGATAACAATACAACCTTTTTCCATAGCAAAGCAACCAAGAGGTACATAAAGAATTTAATTAGGGGGATAAAAAATGCTAGAGGTGAATGGGTAACCGAGCATGAGGAAATGGGGTTGGGGTTGTTGAACTACTATGAAGAGCTTTTTTCCTCTTCAAATCCTAGTATTTCTGATGAGGTCCTCCAGAAAATCCCATGTTCAGTAACTGAGGAGATGAATGTTGACTTGGTTAAAAACTTTTCAGAATTGGAAGTGCTGGAAGCTTTAAATCAGATGGCACCTTTAAAGGCTCCGGGTCCCAATGGTATGCCTCTACTAATTTATCAGCATTTTTGGGAGGTCATGAAGTATGATGTAACCAATGTAGTCCTCTCTTGGTTGAACACAGGTACCTTACCTAACCCTATAAACCATACTCTTATTACTCTTGTGCCAAAAGTTGATAATCCTGAACTAGTGACTGAGTTTCGGCCTATTAGTCTGTGCAATGTTCTTTACAAATTTTATTCTAAGGTCCTAGCTAATAGACTAAAGAAATTCTTCTCTTCCATAATTACTGAACATCAATTTGCTTTTGCAAAAGATCGCCTCATTTCAAATAATATTATGGTTGCCTTTGAAACTCTCCATCATATGAAGAACCATAGCTCGGGTAGGCATGGATTTATGGCCCTAAAACTTGATATGAGTAAGGCCTATAATAGGGTTGAATGGGTTTATTTGGAAAAACTTATGGAACGAATGGGTTTTTGCTCTAGGTGGATTGCTCTAGTGATGAGTTGTGTTAAAACAGTGACATATTCCATTATGGTGAATGGTGAACTAATGGGAATGATTCATCCTAAACGAGGAATAAGACAAGGGAATCCTCTCTCTCCTTTCCTTTTCCTCATTTGCACTGAAGGTCTACATGCTCTTATTAAAAACTCGGCAAGTATTGGTGATCTTAAAAGGTTTCTCCTTATGTAAGAGGGGCCCAAAATTAACCCACCTGTTTTTTGCAGACGATTGCTTACTTTTTTGCAAGGCAAATTATGAGGATTGTAATAATATTTTGAAGTTGTTAGATGAATATGAGTCTTTGTCGGGGCAAAAGATCAACAAAGACAAAACTGCAATCTTCTTTAGCAAGTCTACTTCGGAAGAAGCAAAAGCAACTATCAAGAACCTATTTCAACTTCAAGAAGTTAGATCTTATGAGAAGTATTTGGCGCTGCCATCTTTTGTGGGTAAGGGGAAAAAGGCGAGCTTTGATTATATAAAAGAGAGGGTATGGAGGAAGCTTCAAGGTTGGGAAAGCAAATTGTTATCATAAGCCGGAAGAGAGGTACTCATAAAATCTGTTATCCAAGCTATCCCTACCTTTGCCATGGGTTGCTTTAAAAGTCCTATTGGACTTTGTGAAGATATAGAGGCTATGATAAAAAGATATTAGTGAGGCCAAATGGGAGATCGAAGAAAAATTCATTGGCTCCCATGGAGTGAATTAACAAAATCTAATATGGTAGGAGGATTAGGCTTCCATGATTTGGCCCAATTTAATGATGCTCTCTTAGCCAAGCAAGCGTGGCGCCTTATCCATAATAAGGATTCTCTCTTTTATAAAGTGTTCAAGGCGAAGTTCTTTCCCACTGGTTCTCTCTTAGATGCGAAAGAATCGCCTTCAGGATCGTATGCTTGGAAAAGTATTTTGAAGGGCCGAGATGTTGTTCTACAGGGAGCTTGTTGGAGGTTAGGGAATGGGAAATCTATAAAAATATGGCAACATTATTAACTGCCACGAAAACACCCAACAAAGATAGCATCTCCAATAGTGGAATCTATGGAGGAAGCAACAGTGGACTGTTTGATAGATGAAGAGGCACGCACATGGAATGTTGACATGGTTGATGGTATTTTTGCACTGCAAGAAGCAGCAGAAATTAAGAAAATTCCGTTGGCTCAGGTGGCTACTGAAGATTCACTGTATTGGCCACTTGCACAGGATGGAAAGTTTAGTTGTAAGCTGGGATACCCTTTTTTGAAGGAAGCAGAGGATGGTCCTCAAATGGAGGCCTGGCCAGTTCATGAGGAAGGTTTATGGAAGAAAATTTGGGCATTGCAGTGTCCGAATAAGGTGAAGAGTTTAGTGTGGAGGGCTTGCTGAAACTCCTTTCCATCCAAGAGAAATCTCGTGAAAAGAAGAATCATTAGTGATCAGACCTGTGACCAGGGTAGGTGTGAAGTGGAAGATATGATTCATGCAGTATGGAGTTGTAAAAATCTGGACTATGTGTGGAATAAGGATATCATATGGAATTTCCGTGATCAGAGGCCTTTTTCTAGCTTCAGTGAATTAATGGCTTGGGTGTTTAAGCACCAACGGAAGCCAGCTCTTTTTGCCTTCACGATATGGATGATTTGGACACAGAGGAACCATGTATGTTCTAGACAGCCATGCTACTCTTTAAACCACCTTTCTCATTTAGCAGTTGAGAAACATGCAGAATTTCAAGCGCTCCTACCATCACTTCCACCTAGTCGATCACGCTTGAGAACACGTTGGAAGCCTCCTCAGTTGAATGTCCTCAAAATCAATTTTGATGGAGCTATTTTCACTAAAGAGAACTGTTCTGGTGTGGGCGTCATTATTCGGAATAGTGAGGGCTTAGTGATTGCTGCTCTGTCAGAAAAAATTCCACAGATCCTCCAACCAACAGAAATTGAAGCCATGGCAGCCACAAGGGCTCTTGAGTTTGCTAGAGAGGTGGGTATCTCAGAAGCTGTCCTAGAGGGAGACTCGCTGCTGGTGATTAAGTCATTAGCAACCAAGGATGTTGGACTTGCCCCTTTTGGTCTATTGATACAGGATGCCTATAGGTTCACTTCCACTTTCTCTTTATTGTCTTACTCTCATACAAGGAGAGAGGGCAACGAAGTAGCGCACGATTTGGCGAAGTTAGCTGTTACTATCCCAAATTGTGTAATATGGATGGAAGATATTCCATCGGATGTTTCTGCTTCATATCAGGTTGATTTGGCCGGAGTTTCTTAATAAAAGATCACATTATTCATTCTCAAAAAAAAAAAAAAAAAACTACTCACACCCTTCACTTTAATTATTTAGCCAAAAAAAGGACCTATTAATTGGTAAGATAGTTTACTTTAGGTAGAACTTTATTACCTCAGTTTCAAAAATAATTTTATAATTTTACATCAACTAAATTCTATTACAAATAATTTGAAGAAAATAAAAATTTTATAATTTATTTTAAATTATTTTGATAATCTATCATATGTTGTATTTAATACAATAAAAGTTAATCTTATATATTGTGTTGTGTCATTGACAAGTGATTAACAAACGCGTTATATGTTGTAAATTAATATACTTTTTCCGTGGGGCTTCTTAATTATTAAGATGATTAATGTATTATATATGTGAAATTCTATTAAAGTTTTAATTTTCAAGTGGCGCGCTAATGATTAAGATAAGATAATTTTGATTATATTAGTAATATAATTTGTTGACTCTCATATAATTTTTTTAATTTGTGTAGTGTATGAACATAATATCAGTTCATATATAAAAATATAAATGTAATTCATAAATATCATCATAATTGAACAAATAAAGTATTAAAAAAAACTATGTTAGATGATTAAAATAAATATTAAAACTTCAAATAGTTAATTCCTTAGTAGTATTATGTTAATTAAAGTAGTAATTTAAATAAAACTAGTTTTTTTTTGTTTGGGGGTAAATTGGGGGGGGGGGGGAGGGGGGTAGAACCCCCGAGCTATAGGTATCATTGTATACCGGGTGCCACTAGGCTACAAGGCCCAGTGTCAATTTAAATAAAACTAGTTAGAACTTTGGCAGTGGAGTCTGATTTATAGTAGAATTAAAAATTTTATTGTACTTTATGGTGAGGTGAGAGATTCTTTTGGGATAAGAAGTCTTATTAGTTGTATAAAAGAAATGGGTAAAGATTGTCCACATGACAATAGCATAAGGAAACAAAAAGAGAGAATACATTCATCTGGTGCAATCATGACACGTATGAAACAATTTTTATTACATAGTAGGTGAAATGGGTGATAATAATATGCTTACATTTAAATTTTGTCTCGTATATAATGTTAGAGTCAGCTGGATTTGATGTAATTTTTCTATTAGAAACACAAGAAAATAGCAATTGAGTAACAAGTTTTTTAATAAATTTAATAGAACTTCATGAAGTCTAAATTTGGACTATAGAGTATATATATATTTTCTTGTAACGGGAATCCCAAATTTAACAAGATTAGTTTTAAGTGATATGATTTATAAGTCTATGCAAATAGTAGTGAGATAAGTGTTTATTAGTATTTGAATTCGCGCGTGATGTACACTTTCTTTTCATTGTAAATTGCTTTTATCCTTGCCAACCTATTAGTTAGGAAAAGAGGCAAAACTTTCCACAAATAGGAACCGGTAATCACCGTTAAGAGTTTTATTCGTTCCCGGTTTATCCGGTAACACTTCTTTCTGTTCGCCGTCGCAACCACCACATCTGGCGGCGCATCTTACCGGCTAATTACGGTAATAAATCTAGAGAGAGAGAGAGAGAGAGAACAAAGAAAAAAAAAGTTTCACACAAAATTGAAAACAACGCACAATTTCTAGAGAGTGAAAGAGAGAGACATAAATACGCCATTCTCTCAAAAAAAAAAAAAATTACATTTGGAGAGAGAAAAAGGAAAAGGAGAATAGCAAAAGAAATAAGAAATACTTGTATTACTATACAATAATATTATAATTTAATTCCTAGAGAGAGAAAGCGAGCGATTGGTAGAGAGAAAGTGAGGGATTTTTAGAGAGAGAGAGAGAGAGAGAGATTGGTATTTTTTCACACTTTGATGTGTTGTTTGTTCGGCCTTCTTAGATTTTCTGTGTCCTGTTTATCATTATTTCCTTGAGGTTCTTCAGAGAGAGAGAGAGAGAGAGAGAGAATTAGAGAAAGAAAGAGATAAAGAGAGAAAAGCCTCGATAACTTTCTCTTTGCTTCGAACTTTCTGTGAAAATTTGCGTGGTATTTTCTCGGACTGAAGAATCAAGGATCTGAGCTAGGGTTTTTTTTTTCTTTTCTTTTGTCTGTTAATTCTTCGAGTTGCGAGAATCGTTGAAGGCGTAAGGGGGATTTTGATTTCAAAAGTGGATCAAAATGTTGATTAGAAATGCGAATTCGGGATAATTGTTGCTCCGATCTTGAACGTAGGGCTCGAATCGAGGGATTGAAGCAATGGATGTGGACTCGTCTTCGATGGTGCCGGAGACCGAGCACGATCCCGCGGTGCAGAACCACAATACGCCGTCATCTCCGGCTGCAATGGAGAGAGAACAACTAGGCGAGCCGTCGCCGGCTCAGACTCCGGCGCAACAACCTCCGGCGCAACAACAACAGCAACAGCAGCAGCAACAGCAACCGCAATCTCCACCGCCGGCGCAGCAGAGCCCGGTGGCGGGACCGAGGCACGCGCCGACTTATTCGGTGGTAAATGCGGTTCTAGAGAAGAAGGAAGACGGTCCGGGACCGAGGTGCGGTCACACGCTCACGGCAGTGGCTGCGGTCGGCGAGGAAGGTGCGCCTGGGTACATTGGACCAAGACTGATTTTGTTCGGCGGTGCCACCGCGCTCGAGGGCAATTCTGCCGCCACCGGAACTCCTTCGTCAGCCGGAAGCGCTGGAATCCGTATGATTTCTCATTCCAATTTGCTCAGTTCGATTGCTATTTATTATTGGTTGCTTGTTGGCTTATAGTTAATACAAGTTCTTAAAAAGGAGCTATTTTCTACTGTTAGATTTTGGTGTAGCATGAGGAAACCCTAATTTTCTCAGTGAGTTGAATTTATAGTAAGCCAAAGTCATTGAAGCTTCATAGTTTGGTCGTCTTGTTGATTTTTTTTGTTGTGAAAAACCCTAACTTTAGCATTCTTTGGAGGGTGAACCTAGCTTTGTCTTTCAGATCGTGGTTGTTCTGTTATTGGATTATAGAATATCATTTGTTACTGTTTTGAAACTTTGGTTGTTCAAGTGGTATGTGATCTCCAGTTTTGCCAGATTCCAATGAGTCATAAATTTGTGTTGATATTGTTGACCTTCAAATTGTATTGATTTTGTGACTAGATGGTATTCTCTTCTCCATAAGTGAGATATGGAGTGTTAAGGTTATTGGTTCAGTTGAATCAGTCCTCTATAGATGAGTGTTGTATTTATCTATCCAAAAAAAAAGGGGATGTTTCACGTTCACCTAGTATGTGTTGAATCCATGAACTCCCCTGCTATCTGTTCTTGCAACGGAAGGAGGCACCAATTTCCTTACTTAATTTTAGAGATTTTAGGTTTTGTTATCAATTTTGGTGCAACAACACTCGAAATTATATTTTGTTTTTGACATCTAACCCTATGTTTGGATGTGGGGAGATGGGAGGGGAGGAGAGGAGAAAGGGGCTGAAATATACGAATTTAACCACATTCCAAATTATGTTATGGTTTTGACAGATGACCCTACGCTTGAATGGAGGGAGAGTGGAGTATATTCCAGTCACCTGCTTGTCTCCTCTCCTTCCCCATCTTCCTCCCCTCCAAACATACCTTTAGTAAATTTGATCCCTTGTATTGTCGAATCCCAATGAATTCATGCCAGTAATTATTGCTGTTGTTTTGAATTCCAATGAATACAAGTCGTATAGTAGGCATAGCTTGTCAGATTCTAATAATTCATTGATGTTTCTTTGTTCTTTTGTTATTATTTATAGTGCCAAGAAACCTTGTTGTTTTATCTGAGTGTTTGATTAACATATGAACTAAGTATTCTTGAAGCCAGCCTCATAATATGATATGATGTATATTGATAATTTACCAAATGGAAATTCCAAATATTGGTTCGTTTTAATTCATGGATTATTGTTTTCATGAAATTGACCCATTCTTGAATCTTTATTGAATATTAACAATTTCACTTGGATTGCAGGACTAGCAGGGGCTACAGCTGATGTGCACTGTTATGATGTATTAACAAATAAATGGTCTAGGTAAGTCTAGGAATCTCATCTCATCAGCCTATGGCTATACACAACAGTGCGTTATTGGCTACAGTTAAATAGTGCGTTTCTACCCTGCTTGAACTTATTTTAGTGCTTATAATAAACCTTTTATTGCAGGATCACTCCCTTTGGAGAACCGCCTACACCAAGGGCCGCCCATGTGGCCACTGCTGTGGGAACTATGGTAGTTATTCAGGTTAGCATAAAGTATATTATCCATTTAGTAATCATTTTGACTAAGTCACAGTTTTAGTTCTTACTGTAGACTTTCATATTTCGAAACAGGGTGGAATTGGTCCAGCTGGTTTGTCTACTGAGGATCTTCATGTTCTTGACCTGACACAGCAACGACCGCGATGGCATAGGTAGACTCGTAATTTCGTAAATATGTGCTTCCTCATTTTTCTATATATATATTCTGCAATTTATTCATTATGAACGGTTGATATCTTGTAGAGTGGTTGTTCAAGGTCCTGGACCAGGGCCACGTTATGGACATGTGATGGCTTTGGTGGGGCAAAGGTACCTCATGGCAATTGGTGGGAATGATGGTAATTCACTCCGCATTCAAGCCTCATCCTTTTTTTTTTGGTGGGGGGGGGGGTGTGTGGTGGGGATAAACCAAATTCATACTGTGTGCATTGGTTACATAAAAAGAACCAGAGATGCATATGTTGAGAGTTAATTGGACATAAACAGTATTGTTGTGTGCTTTTCAGGGAAGCGGCCTTTGGCTGATGTATGGGCACTGGACACAGCTGCCAAGCCATATGAATGGCGAAAGTTGGAACCAGAAGGAGAGGGTCCTCCTCCATGCATGTAGATCTCTCTCTCTCTCTCTCTCTCTCTCTCTCTCTCTCTGAATGGGTCCAAGTACAAAGTTATAAATCGTGACATTTATATGTGATATCCAATACTTTACCTGAGTTTTTTTTTTATAAATTTTTTATTGAACCTTTGCATATAATGTTTATTTGCTGTATGTCTTGCCTTTAAAAGTGTTAATGAGCAATAAATTGCACAGGCTTGTTAAGTGAATGACCTTCATTTAGTCATTATGTTGTGACACATCTTTAGCATTGGGTATATTACTAATTACAGTTTAAGTGATTTTCTAGGTTTTTGACTGGGATGATTTGTCATTCAGACATAATATGTCCACATTGCTAATTGTAGTTTTAGTACTAGTTAGAGACAATTGATATACCTAAGCTTTTATTTGAGTTAGCCAGACATAATATATTCACTTTACTGGTAATATAAGATACGACTGTGTTTCTAAAAATGCCTAATCTAGAAGTTGTGGTTTCTTTCCATACTTTGTGTGTGTTTAGGGTCTAGGACTTTGGGCTAACTTTCTTTGGTGCCAGTGTTTTGAATAAATGGAAAGAAGGCTATTCCATGTCCTTGCATGCTGTTTCAAAATCCAGGGTTGAGTTTATAGCTAGTTTGCAAAAGTTTATACTAGAATGGTGGAAGAGAGGAGTAGGCTGAATCAAGATTGTTCTTTTGTCATTCCTTTGATTGGTCTATGGTCTGAACTGGATGGTACTTCAGTTAGTGCTTCTCTTACAATTTTGTGACCTTTGGGAAGGATACAATAGGATAGCTTTTGGAAACTGCATTTAGTTTCCTGACAGATGCTCTTTGTTATAATTGTTTGTCATTTTTTACTTTCAGATAACAGTTAGTCCTGGCTCGTGTTACATGTGTTTCTTGTGTCACGTGCATGCATTTTTCTATTCACAGGAGTTTCTCTTTTCCTCATCGAGAAAGCAGTAAACATTTGTTGCACTCAATAGGTTATGATATCCACAATTTTTTTAAAGTGCTTATCACTTGTTGAACATGCAAAAATGATGTTATGATTCATGAATAGCTTGTTGCATGTTATTGATTTGAGCCCTTATTTACCCGATATGTCTGATTAGGTATGCAACTGCAAGTGCGCGCTCTGACGGCCTTCTTCTGCTTTGTGGAGGAAGGGATGCAAACAGTGTGGTGAGTCAAAAAATTCTATCTAGCATCATCTTTAAATTTTGGTATGTAGCATGTCATAACTTGGCTTGGCTTGTTGTCACTCGATTCTCATTGCCTAAGACGTGATGCAGGCAGTGAGAAGCTAGTTTTTATTTATTATTAATTTTTAAAATTTTTAATTAATTAATTAAATTTTTTTTTTAGGATTTAGGGGTATCTTTTGTATTCATATTCATGTAATGGGTTAGGTCTTATTTTAATTTTTATTATGTTACTGTGTTTTTATTCTGTGTTCTCATAGTTATTTCAGAGCCTATTAAATCTGAGTTCTGTTATGGTTGGGTGTTAGTTGTTTATTTCTATTGATGTAATGTTATCCATTCAATGAAGAATATGTTTTGCTAAAATTCCAGAAGTAATGGATCTTTGTTTGGTGGGTTTTAAAATGAGTTGTTAAATTACTCACACACATTTGTCTAGGAATACTCATTTTTATTGTAGAATTCATTCTTTTTTCAAGGCTGTTGTGTTTTAATGCTGCATGCACAATATTGCTGAAGCTGGTTACCAAAATTCTTGCTTCTTATTTAACACTGTACTCCTTTTCTGCTTCTTAAGTTTGAAGTTTGGTTAACCTGGATTTTGTTTCTTGCTCTCATGATTACTTGCAGCCACTAGCAAGTGCATATGGACTTGCTAAACATAGGGATGGCCGATGGGAGTGGGCAATTGCCCCGGGTGTCTCACCATCTCCAAGATATCAACATGCAGCAGTGGGTTTTGGTTTTTTAAAATTTTGTTTGGTTGATTACATGATTTATTATTATAAGAAGATGAATCACATGACCACACATGTTTCCAGGTCTTTGTTAATGCAAGGCTTCATGTGTCTGGAGGTGCACTTGGTGGGGGACGCATGGTGGAAGACTCATCAAGTGTTGCAGGTACTTGATTTGGTCTTTACATACTTTTGGTTCGGATCTGGGTATGATTGAGACAGTGGCCTTTTAAAACATAAGTCAAATGTGCATTGCTAGGATTGTCAGGTGAACTTTTGTGAGCTTAGCCTGGTTTAAGCTCAGCTTGTGACTAAGTTTTCCCTAAAAAATGTTGAGCCAGCTTTTTCTACTGATAAGTATTGGCCCAAAAGGGTGGGGAAGGGGAGATTCAAACCAGTGACCTCTGCTTCATTAGGATGGTCCCCAGCTGATTGTGCTACCCCTTGGGGTAAACTCAGCTTTGCCTAGATAGAGCTCAAATAAAACTTATTGCTAGCAATTTTGTGCGTAACAGTAAGTTTTTTAGCATACTTGGCGAACCAATGGTTATATGACCAAGTCATAGTGTTTTATTTATTTATTTTATTTTATGTTTTTTGTCAATGGTTTTGAATTGAACTAAGGATAGTGGCGGAGCTAGGATTTGATGTCTTGGGGAGCAAAATTTATGAGCCACAAACACATGCTCATGAATACTTGAGGCCAACCTAAATAATAAGAAACAATTTATGTGAATAATAAGAAATATTTTAATGCTAAAAAAAAATTTGTTTTGTGTTTATCTGTTAATTTTTTTTTTCTTTTTACACAAGCATAAGTCATTTTGTGGGTATTTTTTGTTTTGTTTTGTTTTTTATTTTTTATTTTTTTTTTAAGTCAAGATTCCACTTACTATTTATATGAAGAAGGTTGTTAATAGTTAGACTAACCTCAAGTGCGACTTATGTGAATTCTAATTCTAATATATTAATTAATATGAACTCATAAAATAATCAAATTGTAACATTTTTAACAATATATTGTAAATATAAATGTACTTGAAGTTTCATATTTCACTTTAAAACAATTTAAATTTTGGAGATTATCATGTAATCCTTCTCATATTTTATACTTAAGAATAATAAATTATTACATTGTGAATTGTATTTTTTATTATTTTTATCACTTTTGAAAAGTAATAGTAATGTTTTTTTTTACATTTATTTTCCTTTTGTAGGTTTTGAATCTTTAAGAGACATTGATAAGAATGAGAAAGATTTTCCTTAAATGAAGTTTAACATATGAAGGAAATAATATCCTACTAATCATTTATAATAGAAAAAAATATAGAAAGAAAATAAAAAGCCAAATTCTAATATGCATAGGGAGCAAATTCGTGAACATATATATGGGTAAGGATATTGGGTGGGGCCTAGCTTTACCCTTGATTGCTAGTGGAAAAATATGACGGTAATTTATTGAAGAGATGCCGGACACAGGTCTATTGGTGTTTCCTTATATGTACAGGTGGGTGACACTAATTTATCTCAGCTGAGAATCTAACATCTTCCTATTACATATTTGGAGAAAATGGAAGGGATGCTGTATATGAGGTGCATCTAGAGAAAAATATACAAATTTTATTTAGAATGTTGAGGTTTCTGGCCTGTATTTTGACCTGTTCTTTACCTAATTGTGAGGATAGATCATAATGCTTTCTCTAGGACATGATAGTGAGGTTTAAGTTGGATGGATATTCAACTCTTAGGGTTTGGAAAATTTCTGAGTAGTCATATAGGACTTAACCAGCCAAAAAAAGAAGAAGAATAAGAACAGTCATATTTGATTAAGTATGCTCTTCTGTGTGCCATTGATCCTTAATTTTGTGCCCAATTGTTCTGAACTCATGCTGTTAGGTATGCTTTTTCCCTTACCTCTTGGACGTATGTTTTTTCATATCTGTCTATAATGATCAGTATTGTGTTGGTTTTAGAAATTGTTACTTATTGTATCTAGCTCTTTCTATGTTTCCTTTTAAGATGTCATGGTTCAACTTGCTATCTTGTCGCTGTCAGGGTCTGATGGATTTGTCTTACTTTCCATGACAATCGGAAGTGATAGGTTCTCTTTTGACATTTTTTTGGATAAGTAATAATAATCAAGAAAAAAGCACAAAAATGGGTGCAACCCTAGTACGTGGGGTGTATACTGAGAAAAAGCCCAAATAAAAAGGGGAAGAAAAGGAAAAATAGATACAAAGAAGACTGAAGTTCAAGGAATCCAACAACTATAGAAAGTCCATAGTTGAAAAGGTGGTTGATATTAAAGTCCAATCATAAAGGGTCTTCAAGAATAAGAACTTCAACTCAAGCCAGTTCTGCTCTTTCCCTTCAAATTAATTTTACGCTAACTAACTTTGTGAGTTTGAAACAGAGATTTGTTGTTCAAAGTGTCGCGCTTTATTCTACTGCTGGTATTAAATATAATTATAACATCAATATATAATATATATATATATATATATATAATTATGACCCTGTGCTACCTTAAAATAGATCCTAGAGGTTAAATACTTGTAGAAAAAATATTGGGAAATTCATTATAATTTTAGTTTGATTGTTACACGTATGACCAAAAGAATTGTTGCTGTTATGCTGAAGTAAGTTTATTTTTTACTCTCTTTTTACGATGATCCACCCAAAGATATCTTAACAAATTTTCATGTTCCTTCCCTTTTGCAGTGTTGGATACTGCAGCAGGTGTGTGGTGCGATACAAAATCTGTTGTTACTAGTCCTAGGACAGGAAGATACAGTGCTGATGCAGCTGGTGGAGACGCTGCAGTTGAATTGACAAGGCGTTGCAGGCACGCAGCTGCTGCAGTTGGTGACTTAATATTTATTTATGGTGGTTTACGTGGTGGTAAGAGATGAATCTAATTATTTCAAATCTTGCATCATTCTGTCTTCTAATAGCTTCGCTTATGCCAATCATAATGTAGAAATATAAGCCACTTAAAAAGTATTGCATTAATTACTTGAGTGATGTAAAATACATATCATCTGGTTCTTGAGGTCAATTTAAGTGCTATACATATAGTGGTGGGACAAAGTCTTCTCCTCCAAACTGGGTTGGGTAAAGCTCCTTCAACCGATTGCGTGACGGTTAAAGATATTGAACATTAGGCTTTTAATGAGTGAGTATCATGGTAAATAGATTCTGCATTGCTGAATAATTAGAATTTCACTTTTATATAGAGCACATTTTAGCAGTCTGTGATTTAGGGTGAAAATTGGAATGGATAGGATTGGAATATTTACAATAAAATTTTGAAAGTTTGGATAAGGAGGTTGTATTGGAGGATAATGTACCTGCATTAATGATGGGTGAGATATGGAATCAAATGGCTTTCTTTTATTCTTGGCATCAGAATGGAAACCTAACCAGATATTACCTTAAGTGCCTATGTTCTTCTGAACCTCTTTTTCCTCTCTTCTTTTGGTCATAAATTGTGGCAAGCAAATGTGTTTATCTTGCAAGCTTACAATATTTAGAGTTTGGTCCTCCATGTAGGACTTAATACACTTTTCTGGATGGTGATATTTAAAAGCTTTTCTATTTTGGATAGTGGAGTTCACCTTGTATTTATGTGTTGGTGAGCTGATGATTGTCAAAGTTGATAATACTTCAGCAAAATGATTTGTCGTGTTTATGCTATAGGTGTGTTGCTTGATGACCTACTTGTTGCTGAAGACCTGGCTGCTGCTGAAACAACAAGTGCTGCTTCACATGCTGCAGCTGCGGCTGCTGCAGCTAATGTTCAAGCAGGGCGGTTGCCTGGAAGGTTCGTTGATGAAAGGACAAGGCAAACAATGCCTGAAGCAGCTCCTGATGGTTCAGTTGTGTTGGGGAATCCAGTTGCCCCTCCTATAAATGGGGACATGTATACTGATATAAGCACAGAAAATGCCATGGGATCAAGGTTGGCTAGTTATAGAATTTGTATTTGCATTGGATGTTATTGATTTGTAGCTCGTTATCTTATTTATTGAAAAAGCATTTGGATGTGGATTTTTATGCAGGAGAATAAGCAAAGGTGTTGAGTATTTGGTTGAAGCATCAGCAGCAGAAGCAGAGGCTATCAGTGCTACATTGGCCGCTGCCAAGGCACGGCAAGTTAATGGAGAGGTTGAACTGCCTGACAGAGATCGTGGGGCAGAGGCTACCCCTAGTGGGAAACAGATATCTACCTTAATTAAGCCTGATTCAACTGGACCTAATAATATTGCTCCAGCTGGAGTTCGGCTGCATCACAGAGCTGTCAGTATTAGTTTTGGATAATATTTTGAACATTATCTCAAGCCAATTTTATTATGGAAATGTACATTTGTGCCTCTGCTGATGTTTTCTTGAATGTGTTGTCAGGTTGTTGTAGCTGCAGAGACTGGTGGAGCTTTAGGTGGCATGGTCAGACAGCTTTCAATTGATCAGTTTGAAAATGAAGGCAGGCGGGTCAGTTATGGGACCCCAGAGAGTGCAACTGCTGCTAGAAAACTATTAGATCGACAAATGTCCATCAATAGTGTACCCAAAAAGGTATAATGGACCTAGTTATACACTACAATATAATTAACATTGTAAATAGATGCATATTTTTTTGATGTAGAATAATGAAGTAATAAACCTGGACCTGTGCAGCCTACCACAATTAGATGGAGAAGTTACTACTATTATTTTATGTGTACTGTTATGTTTTACTCTATATGGGGTTGATGTCTCTATAAATGAGACCTGGATGGCTTTTCTTTTGTTTTTTAATCAAAGGAAATAAAAATATCCATGTCAAATATTACAAAAAATTTCAGTTTGTATGCTAAAATTTATGTTTGCAACAAGTCCGGGTTGAGTTGAGATCATCTGAATTCTACATTAAGATGTGTGTATCTCTTTGCAACTGTTTGGCTTTACTGGTTACTTTTACATGGCTTTCTGGATTGATGTAGTATGCCGATGATGTGTTGAAAATTGGAATTTCATTAATCAATAGAAAAAGAAATTTTTTTTTTTGTTAAGAAAAAATGCATGTTAAAGAAATCTTGCCTTGGAATGAACTTCCTAATTACTTATTAAATAATTTGCAACCATGATCCTCCTTGGCTTGTGGGCCCTATATCATCGAGTGTCTGAAATTTATATGCATTCCAAGATGCATGTTAATGATTACATCTCTAAGAATAAAATTTTGAGTTATTTTGTTTTGCTTCCATGTTGTTTATGTTTCCTGTTGGGTACACATACGTATATCAGTCGTATATATCTCCTTTTAAATTTTATTCATCAAAAAATGTCTCCCTTTGAATTTCAAGACAGTGGGTAAGTTGCCGAATCAGTGAACTCTTCTCCCAACCGTTTTGTAGGTCAATTTATTACATCCTTATCTCCCACTCATGCTATTTTAAGTTTACTTATAAGAGATTAATGTTCTTTGTTTTCTTTTTCTTTTTTTGAATAAGTTTCCTTTTTCCCATATCTTATTAGGTCATAGCAGCACTTCTAAAGCCTCGTGGCTGGAAGCCTCCAGTTCGCCGACAATTTTTTTTAGATTGCAATGAATTAGCTGATCTCTGTGACAGTGCTGAACGGATATTTTCAAGTGAACCAAGTGTTTTACAACTCAAGGCTCCCATCAAGATATTTGGTGATTTGCATGGGCAATTTGGGGATCTCATGCGCCTTTTTGATGAATATGGATCACCTTCAACTGCAGGGGATATCGCGTAAGTTATCTGATTAGCTAAAATTCTTTTGTATCAAGCATAGTTGTTCATATGGGCCAATGAACCCTAGCCCAAATAGCACTTCCTCCCCTTTAAGAACAGGTGGAGGGTAAAGACGTGGGTTCAAGTCCCTTTGGGTGCATATGTAACTTATGGAGCATTACAGTGAATATAGACTGGGTGGCAGATTAAAACCTGAGAGCTAAAATGTGACAGAAATATTTGGTTATACCTCTGTCTTCTTACTTTTTACCTTGTTTTGGCACTTTCAGGGTACCCTATGATTATTCTTGCACTAGCCTTTGTATGAATGAAACATATACATACCCTGGGTGTGTGCACACGCTTTTATGTACTTGTTTGTTATTTTACGTTTGCAGAGGACTTCATGATCTTATGTTTTCTCTCAATAGACTTGTTTTCAATTCTGCCGAAGGTCTCATGTAATTTTCTAAACCTTGTATACTTTCTTCACTGAGTGAAACCTTCATGCATCGGTGAAATGTTCCCACTTGTCATCTGATTTTAGTTTGAAACTTGTGAACTTGATTTTGTGTGTATCATTTATTGGTATACAAACTTGACACTGAGCTTATATGCCGTGGGGTAACTTGGTTGTTGGACTTAAGGCATTTATTATTGATAGAGTTGACTTGACTTAGAATTACCTGCCTTGTGGCACACAAAAAAAATCAAGTATTGCTTTAGGAAATTGAGATTATTGTCTACTAAGATAACCCTATTTTTTAAGCATTATTTTTCTTGGAAAAAAGAAAAGAAAAAAACTCCTCTATTTAGTTTACAGCTTACTTCAACTCCTTCCCTGAGCCCTAAAAGTTTATTCTGAAATATTTTATCTGAAAAGTGAGTTCAGTGTGTAAAGATATATGCGGGTTTAAGATAATGGTCTCTACTAAGGAACGTGAATTAAGCGTGCGTTTGGCAAAAATTAAAAAGCCAGCTTATTATACTATTTCAGCTAACTTTTACCTTTATCTATAGTACTTTCAGCAAAAAATTTTCAGTTTCAGCAAAATAAGCAGATTCAAAACAGACCCTAAGTCCCAAATATATAGCAAGCACAAAGCTCGGTCATCGATGCAAAATAATCCGAGTACAGATTTTTGATTTTGACAAGATGTGCCGCTATAGGCAGCACTTAAAACTAATGATTAGGAATTGCTGACAAACAATGTAGGTAACCTAGTGCCTTGCTTATAAGTTTTGCGGAAGGGAAGGTAGAATTGAGGCATATCAGGAGTAAAGGTTGGATTGAAAAAGTATTTTAGGGGTTATGGGTTTTTTTAATAAAGAAGAGACAGTTGTATGGATTTTTGGAGAGGAAATTTAACGGTTTTCAATAATAACAACTGTATATGATGTAGGACAAATTATGTTTAGTTGTGGTGGGTTTAGGGTAGGAAAGAAGAAGAATTAGAGAGAAGTTGGGGCTGTGTGAACAGCACTAGTGAACAATAACCCTAGAAAGAAAGGAAAGAAACAACAAAGGCCAATGTCCCTATTGCTCAAAATACTCAATTATATTAATCATCTCATTCTACTCCTTGAATACATTGATCACCCTATATATATATATATATATATATATATAAAGACTCTTACTTGTACTAGCAGTATTATGACTCCTAATAGTACAAGGACTACTATTTAACCCTAATAAATTAAACCAAAGCCCATAAATAAAGACCCATAATTAAATAAGACTCACTAATAAAACCTATGGCCTATAACTATGGCCCATACCCAACAATTGTAATATTTCTAAAATACCCGACTCAAGAATAATCAAATAAAATATAAAAACTTAATTAACTACCATGGACACTTATTCTTGGGCTTTGCCTTAGCCTTAGGGCTTCCAAGGAGAATATCTTTTCTTTAACCATGTTATGATTTCGCCATCAGTATAACAGTAAGGTTAGGGGCTTGTGATCAAAGGATGGTCTTAGGAATGAGATTGTTTCAAAAAGATGGCTGGCTGTGCGTTCAAAATTGACTCTTTACTTCTGGATATTAATAAAGGAGAAATCTTCAAATCTGAACTAGTAGAAGTCTTAAGAAGAAGAGAGAACCTCAAAGTTTGATGATTGGCTTGTAGCATCTTCCCTTGAAGAATTTACCGGTCTCACCATCAAAATGGTATCAGACTTAGTTTCTGTTGACAAGATAGTTCATACAGAAGCAAGACTAAATAAATTAATTTAGAAACTCCTACTTGGACAGAGAACTTTGAACTTTCTACAACTGAACACGCCTTGGAATAATCTCAAACAAGAATAGATTAGCCAAGACTCATATCAAGTAGGAGTCTCTAATTTAAAGGATGGGCTAAATGTGATACAGAAGAACGCAAATTAAATCTGATTAAATACCCCTTATGAAATGTTCAGCGTTTTCTAATTTAAAGAGTCTGGTCATGTCCATCAAAAGCATTTCTGCAGTACTCGAATACCCATTGGATTTGAAAATATTTTTGGAAGCAATCTTCATTTTATTGCGCTATTCAACATCTGCTCATCTTTGGTCTTCACAGTCTATCAGTGCATTTATGTTTCTAAAGCATGTCATTAGATCATGGATGTTAGCTTGTTCTTTTTATGTTTTTATCAGTAAATTTTTGGCTCATTTTTCAATAGAGTGATAGTAGTTAGCTCACTGCTTTGCATTATATACAAGTCTGTACTTGGACACTTTACATTATGCTGATTTTGTATGGTTGACTATCAGATATATCGATTATCTCTTCTTAGGAGATTATGTTGACCGAGGTCAGCATAGCCTGGAAACCATTACTCTCCTGCTTGCTTTGAAGGTAGTTTTTGTGTTAATTATGTTTTTGATGCAATCCTATCACTTTGTCTTGAAACTTGATGGTCCAAGAATTATGTAACTTATATCAATTTTGCAGGTGGAGTATCAACACAATGTGCATTTAATTCGTGGGAATCATGAAGCTGCAGATATTAATGCTCTTTTTGGCTTTCGGATTGAGTGCATTGAGCGCATGGTATATATTAAATGCATTAAATAATGTCTGTACTATCTTGCATCAACTGGTTGGAGCTAACAGCTTTGTAACTTGCTGAACAGGGTGAGAGAGATGGAATATGGACATGGCATCGGATAAACCGATTGTTCAATTGGCTTCCGCTGGCAGCTCTAATTGAAAAGAAAATCATCTGTATGCATGGTGGTATTGGTCGATCTATAAATCATGTGGAACAGATTGAGAATCTTCAGCGTCCAATTACAATGGAAGCAGGCTCAATCGTGCTTATGGATTTATTGTGGTCAGTGAATGTCTAAGCTGTTTCAGTTTGGTGTGTGATAATGTTCGTGAGTCTTGTTGATTCATCAATGACATTTTAATATGCTTTTCCCTCAGGTCTGACCCAACAGAAAATGACAGTGTGGAAGGGTTGCGACCTAATGCCCGAGGTCCGGGGTTAGTTACTTTTGGGGTGAGTCTTGTTTTATAGCTTCTATTGTTGTCTTTATGAAGCATACTACCTTTCAAGTATATGTTGAAAGAAGTGTCCTATGATTTATGTGTTGATATATTCCAAAAAATGAAAATATCTTTGAATACATTGATTCCAACTTGTGTCAAATTTTTTAAAAGTAAAAGCATATTTAACAAGTTTGTAAGAGGCTTGAGATTAACGTCTACGTTGCTAGTTCTCAAGATATGGATATCACTGGATACATTGAAGCCAATATCTGTTGATCAATTTCAATTATTTGTGGGATGTTAATACTATTAGCAAATTTTGTGGCTGTAATGGAAGTACAATAATGATTTGGGTACTAGATTCTTTATCTAGGCTGCACTTCAATCACATAATGTAATTTTGGTGATTTTGTCTGAAAGGAGGTTCTATGTTTTCATTAATTTAATTTTATATCTTCCAATAATCATTTATTGATTCTCCACCT
Organism: Castanopsis chinensis; assembly: GCA_032878915.1. Lineage (NCBI taxonomy): Eukaryota > Viridiplantae > Streptophyta > Magnoliopsida > Fagales > Fagaceae > Castanopsis > Castanopsis chinensis. The sequence goes on along the minus strand of JAVQMG010000125.1, from coordinate 14,534,535 downwards.
TTTCATATGTAATTCTGTGAACATGTAATTCTTTAGGGAAACTTGCACACCCAGTATACCTAAGGTTTCTCCTCTTTCATGATAATAAAGTGACTAAATGTTATGACGACTGTCAACCTACCACAACCCTCATCTTTTTTCTTTTCCGGACTTGAGACTGGCTGTGAACAAAGTGAGGTTTCTCTTCTATTTTAATAAAATTTTATTACTTATATTAGAAAATGCTTCCATTTATCTTCCCCCCTGGCCGGTTTGAGTGCTGTATTATAATCATGGTTGTCAAAAATCCCAATCTGAATCCTACGATCCTACGATTTTACGATCTCACTTGTCCAAAACGATCTGGATCTTTCAAGGATCTTTGCGATCGTTCAAAATCGGTAGGATCATACGATTCTGACGATTCCAAACGACCTTAGTTTCTTGTAATCTTTTTTAACTTGACAGAAGGTTCAGTTTGATCTAAATGAAAAATAAAATTTCAATAGATCAAGTTTTTCCACTCAAATGTAGAAAGTGTGTCAATTGGACTCAAATAAAAAAAATATCCCAATAGTGTCACATTTTGAGGTTTTTGGCCTCTTAAATGATGCTTATAAATGGATGTAGTGATATATGGTAATTATATCAATAAACGTATAATTTATGTGATTATTTAACATACCAATGTGTATTTTTTGTTTTTCTTCTCAAATAATGTAAAATCTTACAATTCGTGATCCGATTCTACGAATTACGATCCCACCTACCTCTCGCGATCCTACATAGGATTCCGATTTTGATAACCTTCATTATAATTATAAACATTTAAAATTTTTAGAAATGATTTTCTCATGATAGACTTGGAGAACTATCCATTGTTTATGGTCTTTTTTACCTGTATAATCTTGGGATTTGGTTTAGGTCATAAGCAGGTTGTGTGAATTTGGGATAAGTCTTGAATTCTAAGCTTATTAATTATTAGTTTCCATTTTTTCTTGGCTGTGTTTTTAAGTTTGTACCTGCGTGTTATGCTCATCTAAAAGGGTTTGCTGTTGCAGCCTGATCGTGTCATGGAATTCTGCAACAACAATGATCTTCAGTTGATTGTACGAGCACATGAATGTGTAATGGATGGATTTGAGCGTTTTGCCCAGGGACATTTGATTACACTTTTCTCAGCTACCAACTACTGTGGTGTGTTCCTGGTCTTTGTGACTATTTATGCATTTTTTATGCTCCTTAGGTGATTTAACATTTTAAGTTTTCCCTTTCTACAGGTACCGCAAATAATGCAGGAGCAATCTTGGTTTTGGGTAGAGATTTGGTGGTGGTTCCAAAACTTATTCATCCCTTGCCACCTGCAGTTTCATCGCCAGAAAATTCACCAGAACGTCATATAGAAGATACATGGATGCAGGTGATGCCTCTTTGTGTGTGTGTGTGTGTGTGTGTGTGTGTATAGAAGGTTGGGTTCAAATTACAGTTGGTTTAACTTCTGGTAATGTTTTCCTATTCAATAATTTTTTTATTTGATGTTTATTTTGACAAATTTACTATTGGATTACATTCTCTTTTTATACCTTTCATACTTGCAAGATTTCAAGATGATAGATATCTCCTATAAAATGTTGACTTGAAGGGGTCTTTTTTATTTTTTGTGTGTGTGTTAGGTGTAAGTTATACTTGGTGTAACTTTAACAAAAATCATTCCATCACTTTATAGATCACATCATATTAATATTTAGTCTTTTTGTGTGTGTGTGTGTGGTTACACCGTGTGTAAGTTGATCTTTATATGTGTGCGTGCATGTTAGGTGTAAGTTATACTTGGTGTAACTTTAACAAAAATCATTCCATCATTTTATAGTTCACATCATATTAATATTTAGTCAATTTCCACTTATGCAATTTATGTAGAGAAATTTATGTTCTCTACATGCTTTTCGTTATCATGCACACTAAATTTCACATAAATTTATTCTAATTTACTACCCAATTCATATATTCATGCATCTAGTAAATTTTTATTTTTATTTTTTTTCTTGAAGAATTTATAAATGAGAGGATTCTTAATTAATGATCATCAAGCTTGATGGGAATGGAGAAAACATATATTCTAATAATAGAGTTGATGAAATACTAGCTGGTAAAGGTATTAGATGGTGTAGTATTAGTTGCAAGTTACAGACTTACAGTAGGGGTGTAAATTGAACATGTGTGTGTGTGCACGACCTAAAATTGCTACATTGTTTTGGTATTAATCCTCCTCTACTCTTTTTTTGAATGAGATCAGGAGCTGAATGCTAACAGACCTCCAACACCAACTAGAGGCCGTCCTCAAGTTACAAATGATCGAGGCTCTCTTGCTTGGATATAATATATTGGTCCAAATTGTTTCCCTATGTTACTTTCAGGCGTATGCTACCACGTGGGGTTGCATTTCTGTATAGAGCATGATGACATATGACAGGAATTACCGTACTTGTGATCTTGGTTCCCTGAAGAAAATTGGAAGGCTTTCTGAATTTTGGGTTTCTCACCACACGGTGGACCTTAACATGAAGATGCGAGTTTGGAGAACCAGGTTGCAGGCGGCTGTAGGTTTTCTTTGATGTGCTGAAACTTGAAAGTTGCAATATGGGTCGAGCCCCCTTTGTAAATTGAGCCACAGTCAGGTAGAGGTCAGTCTTGGTTGTTTCTTCCTATGGGTTGGTAGTGATGGGTATTTTTCTCATTAATTATATTATTTTTATTTCTTGTTTTAGGCCTATTATTTTTTCTCTTTTGAGAGGACACGAGGTCTTTATATGTGATGGTGAGATATATAATCTTTGTGGGCATCCGTGTATCATAGAGCTGTTGCTTTGTGTAATTTTCATCTCTGCTTTGTACAATGTAACTTCTGTGTGAAGATAAGAAACGTTTTTGCCCGCCACATGAAAAATATGAAGTTTTGGCCAAAGAATGTTGTATCTTGTTTTGTATTGCAAAGAATTACAGAGTAGCTTTAGCTTTATTTATCTGTGATGTAGTTTTGTTTTTTTTTCTACTGTATTCTCTCTCTCTCTCTCTCTCTCTCTCTCTCTTCAAGTTTGACAAGCAGTTTGATTTTGATTTCCACGCAAATGCAACCGTGTTCGTCAAAATGCCGAAAAACCCCTAATTTCTTCTTGTTTATTTCGAACTTCTAAAATCCCTCAGCTGTAGTGGAAATAGAGAGCTCCGTGGGCTTGGAAATTTAAAAGTACCACGTAACAGTGATTCTGAGAGGCTTGCCTCATTAGGGATTTGAAACTGTGAATCAGTCCATTAGGAAAATAGGATGAGTCTTGCTCAAGTGTGGCCTTTTTTGATCACGACTGCAGCTGCGATCTTGATTTGCTTGGTGGTAGTTGCAGTTCGTTTCCTTCGCTTGGGAAAGGAGAGTGTCTTATGTCATTTAAAATTTCATTGCACTAAATGAAGAATAAAAAATGATTTTAAGTGATGTGACTCGATAGATACAACAATTGCATAATGTTAAATAATTTTAAGCCAAAAAAAAAAAATATAAAATATTGTTCTCTAATAGTATTCTCATCAAGTGTGTCAAATGCTAAATATTTGACAATTGACCCACTAAACACCCAAAAATCTCTTACAGGAGGTGTTTTAAACAATTTGGCATGGATGAACAGTATCGTTTCAAATTTGAAACGATACCGTTCACAAATGCCATAAAAAATTAGTATTTTTTTTTTATTAATCTTCTCTCTTTTCTATCATGTCCGCCACATTTATTCTCCTCTCTCTTCTGCCGCCTCCTTCTTCTATGTCTTTCATCTTCTTCTCTTCTCTGTGTCTCTCCATCTCCTCCCACAAATCTAACAAATCAACCACACCAAATGCATAGATCCAAAAATTAAAAACTAAATCCATAGATCTACAAAACAACCACACCCAAACAACCACACCACACCAAAATCCACAGATCTACTAGTTGGCACCAATGAGCACCACTACCAGAAACGGTAGTGGAGCTTCTGCCATAGCTGAGATGAGAGAGAGGAAAAGATTAAAAAGTAAAAATTGATGTCTGGTTTTCTACTTTTTATTTTTAATTCTTGCAATGAATGGTGGTGGTTACAGAGCTGGTGGTTGTGGACTTGCGATGGTGGTGGTGGTTTTTTTTTCTTCTTTATGGGATTGTAGCATGAGGGAAACGGATAGATTCAGATAAAATAAAAAGAGAGAGAGAGAGAGAGAGAAGTGGTCAGAGATGGAGTGAGACAAAGAAGGGAGAGGAGAGAGAGAAAAATTTACCGTGTTGAGAGAAAGATAAAGTTAAATAAATAAGTATTTTTATTGGTTTGGGTATATTATTTTAATGACTTGATTATATTATTTTAATGTGTTGAATTTTTTTTTAGAGACAATTACAACATGTTGCTAATCCTACCGTTTGAATCCTTTTCTCCCTAAACCCCTAAGCACTTTGTGTATGGAGAGGTGCCAATTCAGCTACAAGGCCTTTGGCGTGTTGAATCTTAAAATAGAGTATCGTAAAGAAGTGTGTTAAAATTAATAAAGTAATTTTTTGGTGTGTCAAAATGACATTTTCATAAAACACGATGTTTTTTTGTTGTTGTTGTTGAGAAATTACACTTGATGTGAATGCCCTAATTATATTTCACTACAAAAATGTAGGTTTCCGACTATCTCATCACTATTTCAACAAGATCATGGTCATAGCAAATGTCTCTGCCATGAGAAACCATAGCCGTCCCAAGAAATCTGACTGTTTGTAGATGGCCGATGATAAATTAGCAAACCAGGAAATAAAAATGTTAGCATGTGATGACATTCTTTGCTTGCAACATCATTGAAACTTGACTGATGTACTTTTATTACCTAATTTAGAAGTAAATTTGTTCTTTTATTAATATCTATTTTAAGGAATCAAGTTATACTTATCCTGCATTTATTTTGAAGAAAAATGTTCTATGGAAAATGTTTTCCCATTTTCAAGTGTTTATTTGCATGAAGAATTTGGTCAAACTTATGAAATATTTTTTGTTGATCATAAAATCCTTTATAAAAAGTCGTAAAATGTTTTACCTTTAAAAATTTGGTAACACATTTTTATAAAAATGCACAATGACTTCCCTTTGTTCAATTTGGTGGCTAGGTCATCGGTTCGGTGGGTTATGTAGCTAGTGTCAGTAGTTTGATGGTCTGAGTCGCCACTCTTGCAAATAATGCCAGCAGTTCGGTCACTAGAGTTATCGTCTCAACAATTGGTGTAGGGTACTGCGGTCGGAGCCACTTAGTCACTACTCTAACTGTTAGTGTCTGTGATTACCAAAGATACCATTTTGGCAACCAGTACTGGAGGTTTGATAATTGCAACCATCGTTCTAGCCACTGGTATTGGTGGTCCGATCACTGGAGAAATCACTCTGGCAATGGCTGCTGGCAATTCAGTCATTAAAGCCACCGTTTTGGCCAGTTTCAACGGTTCGATTATCGGACCGTCAGCACCATCGATTTCAGTGATTGAGCTCTTGCTTTAGTGGTGCTATTGGTTTAGTCATCAAAGCTGCTGTTCCAACGACCGATGCTAGGTTTGGTGGTCGGAGCCACCGATAGTTCGTGCTGGCAGTTTTGATCATTAAAGACACCATTCTAGTGATTAGTGCTGAATGTTAAATAATTGGAATCACTATTCTGCCCATCAGTGCTAGCGGTCACCAAAGAGACCACTTTGGCAACGGTCGTTGGCAATTCGGTTGTTAGAGCCACTATTCTAGCTACTAGTTCCAACGGTTCGATCATTGGACCTCTAGGCGAGTGGCTTTGGTAATTGAGCTACCAGTTTTGGTGGTTTGCTTGAAAACTTTTACTTGTCATAAAAAACACTTGAAAATATTTTATTGAAAATATTTTACATGTAAAATATTTTACTTTAAAACAAAATGGAGCATTAGTGTAACACCACTTCATAGCTTTTCATTAGGTTAATATTTTGATAATTCCACTATTAGATTACATGTTTATTTGCTTTTACCATGCATGTCAAACTTCATGTTTATTGGAGTTATTTGCTATTTAATTAATAAAATCATGTTGTGAATATAATTTTAAAGTTAAAAATACTTGAAATTTAAATATTATATGATGAGATAGTTATTATCTTCGATCATCTTGATATTTTACAAACATCAAAAGTATAAACAATCAATGTAATCCAATTGTTAATTTATTAAAATTCACTTTTCATAAAAAACTATGAGGCGGTGTAACATCACAAAGAGTTACATTAAGTATCTGTTTGGATACACGTCCACGTCCATGTTTTCAGCTCTAGCACGTTTTCAACTTTTTTTTTTTTAGCTGCAGTTGTTGACCAATTCTCCCATGAGACCCACAAACTTTACTGTTTATGAGACCCACAAACTTTACTTTTTAGCCACTTTTTCATTAAAAATGGGTTCTACGACACTATTCACACATTTAAAAATTATTTTGTTATAGTATTTTCAGCAATAAGTTCTATCCAAATAGACCCTAAGTATAATTTTAACATGATTCTTATTTTATTTTTTTTTATATGAATTGAATTCTGAAAATATTTTAAATTTACGCATCATTTTTCATCAATCATTGTGTGTATGGGCCGTGGCACTGGTACTGTAATCAGAACTAGATAACAACCTAACTTCTTAATAGAAGAAGAACGAAAATTGACCAACAGGGTCCCGTAGCTCAGTTGGTTAGAGCGTTGGTCTTATGAGCCGAAGGTCGCGGGTTCGAGCCCCGCCGGGACCACCTCTTCTCCAGTCAGATCAGTGTTTGCGGGTTTGTATTTTTGTAAATATTTTCTTTGCAGGTGTGATTATATAAAACAACCAAGGAACTGTATTTAGTAATTAGTATTCCTTGTAGCTGCCGAGTATTTTATCATTATCTCGGACGTCATTTTTATTTGTTAAATGTAGCATGACCATCGGCGCATTTCAAATTTAATGAAAAAAGTTTCTATGAGATCCCCGATCCTTGAGACTATACTAGAAAAGGAAAATATAATATGAAATGTCTTCCAATTAGTCACTTTATACAAACTTGTAACTTTCGTGAGGAGCCCATTTGAAAATTGCTGGATAGAACAGGTGAATAATGCTGTGCTGAACAACATTAGTATGGTAAAGCCACAAGCATTTTTGTTTCTTAACCCACTTGACACTTTGTTTAGGCTCTTTGTTTCCACAACTCCAGGACCTTATATGGGAAAAGGAACTCAAAAGTTTTTACCTATATAACTGTCCAGCAAACTAGGCATGCTACCACTGCCCACATTGGGCGGAATGGTACTTCCCTAAGCCTTAAAGGCTTGTGGGGTTTGAGGACCCAAGTTCAGATGGGCCGGGGGTAGTATATTAGGTTCATTAGATTATGATTTCTATATGAGCTCAAAAAAAAAAAAAAAAAAAAAAAAAAAAAAACTAGGCATGCCAATACATAAATATGATATGGCACTTGCATTATCACTGGTTAGCAATTTCCGAAACAACAATGTCTTTATTTAAATTTAATGTCATTCTATTTTGCAAGTCAATCGTATTTTTTATTGATCAATTGTAGTTTCTATTTTAGGTCTTACTATTCAATAAGGTTTATTAATATTTTTATTTATAGTGGGTTGGACTTGGAATTAGTGAAAAAGATGTGGTAATGGGATCTTTGTAAACTTAGGGTCTGTTTGGTGGAGGGGTGGAAAAGTAGGAGAATAGAAAATGAGGAAGTGATAGAAAAATGAGAGGATAAAAGAGATTTAGATTCCCCTTATATGTGTTTGGTTGGGAGGATGGAAAAGTAAAGAGATGAAAAACTCATTTATTTGGTTGAAAAAAAAATGAGAGAATGGAAAATGAAATTTGTATAAATTGACTCATATGCCCTTATTAAAAAAAATTGTGCTCAATTAAAAAAAAAGAAGTTAATCCAAAAAACAAAAAATCCTACCGAGTTAATTAAAACAAAAATCATGCCCAATTAAAAATAAAATGAAATCAAAGAAAAAAAAAAACCAACCATGCTACTTAAAAAAAAAAAAAGATTGATGGAGACATATAATGTAACTAATGTTAAAGAAGGGGGTTAATTTTGTAAAAGCAATTGGTTAAACCAATAGCCAAGGTTTCCACTGCATTTTCTCTCCATTTTGGAGAGACTTATTTTTGGTGGGTTGGGGGAGAAAATGCATGGGACCACCAAAAATCCTTCTACTTTTATCTCTACCAAACAAACCCCAAAACTTAGGCACTGTTTGGTTACAAAAAATTGATCACTCATCATCTATCACTTAAATATCATCACTTATCACCCTATAATTCATTTCCTATCACTAAAAAATCCCCACATATCACCTAAACCCGTTTGGCACCTAAACCCAAACATGCTTTCAACTCTAAAAGTGGGACCCACATTCTGACCTAGGTACCATTGCTCCCTGTGCTATTAGAACCTCACCCGCCCCCTTCTCATCCCATTTACCCCAAAAGCCAAAACCCAACTTTACCAAAAACCAGTTCGTCACTCCCCAACTTTGAGTTTCGATCACCATTGTTCCAACCTGGGTATGTCTTTTTCTTGATTCAATTTTTTTTTTTGGTCTTTGATGTTGTAGATGTTATTGTCTCAGTTGGTGGTACTTGTGGCTCTGTTAATACAATTAGGTCTCTATAGGTGGTTTGTGGGTATTGTGTTGCTGTCCTCCTTCTCCAGTCTGAGATGGGGCCGTCGGGGGTTGGATCAGATCAGATACGTCGCTGGACGTGGCTAGGTTGAGGGGTTTACTTTGAAGATGGGACTGTGATGAGGAAAAAAAGAATATGGCTCAAATCTCTGAATAGAAGCTAGATCAAAGACATGCAAGACCGATTCCACCCCTATTCTCCCCCCCTTTCCTCTTTTTCATTTCTTACTTTTAGGTTTTGTTTATGTTTGGAGAAGAAATTTTTAGAATTATTGTGTGGATGAGCATGTTTGTGGGTTTGTGTTTGTGTGTTAGTGTGTATGATCGGTGTCATGTGTTTATGGGTTTGATTTTCAGGGTTTAAGAAATCAGTACTCGTGTTTTTTTTTTGATAAAGTTTCTCATGTGTTTCTGTGAAGAAGAAAAGCAAGAAAAAGAATGAAGAAGAAGAAAAAAAATGGCCGTTGGAGCGAGTCTATGAAGAAGAAAGAAAGAAAAAAAAGAAAAAAGCCGTTGAGTGAGTTTGTGAAGAAGAAATGAGAGAAAAAGTTAAGAGGGAAAAAGTAAATATAAAAGTAAAGACGTGACTTCTTTCTGACCGTGGGTCCCTTAAATGTGTGTATTTTCTAAAATGTTATCATAACTCAGTTTCTATAATTCAAAACACTCAAAAGTTGTTTTCAGTTTTGCTAACTCACCACTTAAAAACTAAAGAATTGAGTGATGAAAACAAAACTTCAAAACATGGTCAAATAGACTTCATCTCCGTGGGACCCACCATTTTTGAGTTATGAGTAATGAAAATAGAGTGATGGGTGATGAAAACTTGCAAATCCAAAAAGCCCCTTATTTTCTCTATTTTCTTTTTTATTCTTCCTATTTCACTTCCAACCAAATGCAGCCTTTGTGTGAACTGAAGAATTGCAAAGTCAATTTCCTTACTAGCAACTTGACCACAAGATTCATTTAGGGAAAAGTTATGACTTGAGAAGCTTGTTTGGACATGTGGATCAAGCTATAAATTGCACGAAGAATGGGGACACTAGAGACGTGTGTAGTTGCTAAATACGCTGGATAAGTGTGGCAGAGCTTTATGTCATTTGGTTATCTTAATCTTTGGATAGCAATAAGTGTTTATCTCATTAAGGAGTGATAGACGTTATTCATTTGATTTCATTATCATGTTGCATTTCAAATTATTCGCAAAGTACTTTAGCAGGGGAAGTGAATAATAAATGAAGAACTATAACCCTCAATGCTCTCTCTCTTTCTCATGTTCAAGAGGTTAGTCACCTTGAATCAATTTTTTTTTTTTATTAAAACAAGTTTTTAAACAAAATCTGGTTAATAATATTGTCAGCAAACCTTACCTTTTTTGTCTGCAGCATCTCTCTCAATCTCAATATTCTTCCTTTTCCTTTGGTTAAGTACTAAAATGGGAATTGTGGGGGCAGAAACGTCAAGACGGCTGTGTGGGCCTTGGGCCTAGTCCGAGGACACCAGCTCGCCTAAGGCGCCATGAGGAGGAAGGAGATCACCAGGACGTGAGGGCCTAGAAGCCCATCAATCAGGTCACTGCTCACTTGGGAGAGTCCGAGGAGAATATGGCCTCGGACAACAAAAGCAAGGGCCGAGAGACGCGACACAATGCCAATAGAGGAGCTCCTGATGCCCAATAAGTCATAAGGGGTTTCAATGGGACGCCGAGGAGGAGGACAAGTGGGACATGTTTTGCACAAAACTGTTGCCTCCGCATTAAAGGCCTTCCACCAACCCGCCTGGCCGCATTAATGGGGAGGTGACTTCTGAAGGGACAGCGGTCAGCTTTATAGCCATTGGGGAGCGTTTTTAGGGATAGGACGGATGGTAACCAGGGATGGAGGAGTATAAATAGAGCAGGAGATGTCACAAGAAGGGGATTCAGATTTTCTCTAAGAAAAGAGGAAGACTCACTTTCTCTCTCCTCCTAGAGAACAGAAGGGAAGCCAGGACATAAGCTCATCGGCCCACATTCGAGGAGAGGAAAGATCACTCTGCTAACTCGCTGCGTGCCAGAAGTGAACTTAGCCCTTATTCCATAGCTTTCTCAAGCCCCAGGAAGTCTAGACTTTAAGCCCACTCTCTACAAATTCTATTGTGTAGGCCACTTGGGCCGGCCCGGTCATGCATTTGGGCCAGAGGCTTACTTTGTGTCCTTACAATTGGCGCCGTCTGTGGAGAGACTTGACCAAAGGGACTGGAAGTATGATGGAAGGTTCAGGTTCACGTCATACGGAGTCTAGGGGGTCCCAGCGTGAGGACCAATTTTTGCGGTTGGAGTGGGAGAGAGAGCGCGAAGCCAGCGTGTGCACAGAACATACGCGCGGGAGGAGCCATGCACGGGATGGAAGCAGAGCCTCACGCGAAAAAAGCGTTGAGACCCTGCAAAGGGAGATTGACCATCTGAGAAGGAAGCTACGTCGGGAGAAACGAAGGCGCATGCCTTCTCCTTCAGACCAGTCCTCAGCAGATACTAGCGGTAACTTTGACAGTTCCAGGTCGAGGACCCCCCCTGACGAGTCCTCTTCCCAGGAGGACGAACACCGTCACGAACCTGAGGATAAGAGGGCATCCTCCAGAGGCCTGGCCAACAATGCGCTGAGCAAGGCGCTCCACCAGATTTTCAAGTCGTCCTTCACTCGGAGGATTGAGAAGGGAAAACTTCCAAGGCGGTTCACCCAGCCAACCTTCACAATTTACAATGAAAGGACAGACCCAGTAGAACATGTGAGCCACTTCAGCCAGAGGATGGCGGTGCACTCGAAGAATGAGAACCTGATGTGCAAGGTCTTCGCTTCCAGCCTGGGACCCGTTGCGATGAGATGGTTTAATGTCCTCAAGGCGGGCTCTGTCGATTCCTTCGCAGAGCTCCCCAGGGCATTCGGTTTGCGGTTCATCACATGGAGCAGGGTCCCTCGACCTCTAGATTCACTGTTGTCCATGGCCATGAGAGAAGGAGAAACCCTCAGGGCATATACCGATAGATATTGGGAGATGTACAACAAGATCGATGGGGATTTCGACGAAGTCGCCATAAGCACCTTCAAGGTCGGCCTTCCAAACGAGCATGACCTGAGGAAGTCACTGACCAGAAGGCCTGTCAAGAGCATGCGTCGGTTCATGGACCGCATTGACGAGTACACGCGGGTGGAAGAGGATCAATTACAAGTGAAGGCTAGGGCGAAGGTCATCCCTCAAGAGAGGAGGGATTTCAGGTCGAACAAATATAACAACAGTAGGCCGAGGAGGGAATTCGTCAGGTAACCTCGTCAGGCGACAACGCAGGTCATCGGCATTGTGTTTCGCGAACCCATACAGCGGGTGTTTGAGAAAATCCGTCACGAGCCCTACTTCAGGTGGCCCAGCAAAATGATAGGTGATCCCGTAAAGCGTAACCAGAACCTCCACTGCCAGTACCATCAAGAGAACGGCCACACAACTGAGAACTGCAAGAGTTTACGGTACTACCTAGAACAGCTGACGAAGGAGGGAAAGTTGAGATAGTTCGTGCACCAGCATAAGGGGCAGAGGGAACACCCTGGGTTAGCAAGCCAGGGCCATCATGCCCCGAGGCCTCCTTTGGGAACCATCAATGTCATTCTCACCGCTCCTAGGAGGACCGGCTCGCACCCTTTCAGGGTGATGTTTGTGGTGCGAGCCCATGTTGAGGGCTTTGGCTCCGAGCCGAAAAGGATAAAGGGCAATGACTCGCCCACTTTGGCCTTCTCGGACGCAGACAAGGAAAGGACCATCCAACTCCACGATGACGCCCTGGTCATAATGTTGAGAATAGGGGGTTACGATGTAAAGAGGGTGATGGTGGACCAAGGAAGTGGCGCAGATATTATGTACCCTGACCTGTACAAGTGGCTGAACTTGAGGGAAGAGGACCTTTCGGCCTACGACTCGCCACTGATAAGCTTCGAGGGGAAGACAGTGATCTCGAAGGGGCAGATCAGATTGCCTGTACAGTTAGGTCCGGCAGTGGTAGAAGTGGATTTCATCGTGGTAGACGCCTACTCCCCTTACACGACCATTGTGGGAATACGCTGGCTGCACACCTTAGGGGCTGTCTCCTCCACGCTCCACACCAAGGTGAAGTTCCCTTTCGGCGGCCAAGTTGAGAAAATTATTGGGAGTCAAGTTGCGGCGAGGCAGTGCCTGACGGCTGCAGTCATGCGCAGGCCGAAACTTGGACCGTCAGCTCAGAATGCAACGGTGGGGACAGCGGCAGAAGGGCCCTCATGCGAGGGGCTAGATAAGATTCTGGTCGACAACGACCCATAAAGGTTCTTCCAGATAGGGGCACAACTGCCGACCGAAGAAAGGGAAGAGTTGGTCACATTCTTGAGGAGGAACCTTGACGTGTTTACTTGGGACGAGCATGAGATGCCCGAAATCGACCCAAACTTCATATGCCACCACTTGAACGTCAGCCCGGCCGTAGTGCCGAAGAAGCAACCCCCTCGGCGCTCGTCCATGGAGCATTCCGAGGCCGTTAAGGAGGAAGTCATCAAACTTAAGAAAGCTGGGGCTATCAAGGAGGTGTTCTATCCCGAATGGTTGGCGCACACAGTCGTGGTAAAGAAGAAAAGTGGGAAGTGGAGAGTGTGCATAGACTTCACGGATTTGAACAAAGCCTGTCCCAAGGACCCTTTCCCGATGCCTCGCATAGATCAACTGGTAGATGCGACGGTTGGCCACCCTCGCATGAGTTTCCTGGACGCCTTTTAGGGGTACCACCAGATATCTTTGGCCTTGGAAGACCAGGAGAAAACTGCTTTCGTGACCCCCACCGGCAACTACCATTACAAGGTGATACCCTTCGGCCTGAAAAATGCAGGGGCTACCTATCAGAGGATGATGACATGGATGTTTGAGGCGCAATTAGGAAAGACATAGATGATATGGTTGTGAAGAGCAGGGTCATATTGGAGCATGTGGCCGACCTGGACAGCACATTCTAGACTCTGCGGGAGCACAAGTTGCGTTTGAACACCTCCAAATGCTCCTTCGGTGTAGGGTCTGGTAAATTCCTGGGCTATATGCTTACTCACAGAGGTATTGAGGCTAACCCTGAATAGATCACCGCAATCTGTAACCTGCAGCCGCCTCGCAACCCAAAGGAGGTCCAGAGGCTGGCCGGGATGACGGCTGCCCTCAGTAGGTTCATCTCCCGATCTGCGGATAGGTGCTGACCGTTCTTCCAACTACTGAACAAATGGAAGGGATTCGAATGGATCGAGGAGTGCTCTTTGGCCTTCTAGCAGCTGAAGGAATACCTCTCTCGGCCACCCATTATGTCCCGCCCTGATCCAGACGAAGTGCTGTTTGCATACCTAGCTGTGGCTGCCCATGCCGTTAGCCTGGTTCTGATACAAGACGACAACGGCATACAGAGACCGGTCTATTACGTAAGCAGGTCTCTGCAGGAGGTCGAGATCCGGTATTTACCATTGGAAAAGGCGATCCTGGCCGTAGTGCACGCGATGCGCCGGCTCCCGCACTACTTTCAATCTCATACGGTTGTCGTGCTAACCCAACTCCCACTTAAGTCCGTGCTGCGGAGTGCTGACTACTCTAGCAGAATCGCTAAATGGGGAACTTTCTTGGGAGCCTTTGACATCAAGTACTTGCTGCGTACATCTGTGAAAGGGCAAGTCCTGGCCGACCTAGTGGCAGAGTTCACTGAGCCTTCCTTGGAGGGAAACCTAGGGGGAGGCAGCTTGGGGGGAAAACAGGTTGGCATAGTCTCGTGTGAAGAGCCTCTGGTACGGGAGGTTTATGTAGACGGAGCCTCCAACCAGAAAGGTTCGGGTGCTGGAATAGTTTTGATATCTCCGGATGGGGTCGTCGTAGAAAAGTCTCTGAGGATAGCGTTTCTGGCTACCAACAACGAGGCCGAGTATGAAGCTTTGTTGGCGGGAATGGACATGGTTCAGAGAATGGGGGGAAAAGCGGTGTGAGCGTTCTCAGACTCGCAACTGGTGGTCGGCCAGGTGGAAGGGAAGTTGGAAGCTAGAGAACCGCGAATGCGAGAGTATTTAGCCCACGCCAAGCACTTGCAGGCCAAACTTGAATCCTTTGTGCTGTCGCATGTCTCCAGAAGCGGAAACACCCACGTCGACTCGCTGGCAACGCTCGCAACCTCCTCGGCCCAGGGCCTTCCTCGGCTCATTCTCGTTAAGGACCTGGTTAGGCCTGCCAGTCCAGATTGTCTGGCCATCTGGGTCTAACAGGTCAGAACAGAACCCAGTTGGATGGACCCCATAGTGTCTTTCCTCAAACACGACACTCTGTCGGAGGAGAAGTCTGAGGCAGACAAGATCCGTAGGAAGGCCCCTCGGTTCTGGCTATCTGAGGACGAGAAGCTCTATAAACTCTCATTTTCGGGGCCCTATCTACTGTGTGTGCATCCGGAGGGGACGGAGTAGCTCTTAGAGGAGTTGCACGAGGGAATTTATGGTAGCCACACAGGCGGAAGGTCACTAGCTTACAGGGCCCTCACGCAGGGGTACTGGTGGCCGAACATGCAAAGAGAGGCGCAGGAGTATGCGAGGAAATGCGACCAATGTCAGAGGTTCGCGCCCAACATCCACCAGCCTGGTGGCGTGCTTAATCTATTGGTCAGCCCTTGGCCGTTTGCGCAGTGGGGCTTTGACATAGTGGGACCGTTTTCGAGGGCTGCGGGTAACAAGCGATGGCTGCTCGTCTGGATAGATTATTTTACTAAGTGGGTAGAGGCCGGGCCACTCTCGAATATCTGGGATGTGGACGCGAAGAGATTCATCTGGAAGAACATCATCACCAGATTTGGGATCCCACGTACTCTCATCTAAGACAACGGACTACAGTTCGACAGCAAAGCCTTCAGGGAGTATTGCGGGGATTTTGACATCACAAACAAGTACTCCACCCCAGCCTACCCGTAGGGTAACGGGCAAGCTAAAGCGGTCAACAAGTCGATAGTCAATGGACTCAAGAAAATATTAAATGATGCGAAGGGCAGATGGGTGGATGAGGTACCACACGTGCTGTGGACTTACCAAACCACGCCGCGAAGGTCCACAGGGGAGACCCCTTTCACGATGACATATAGCGCCGAGGCCGTGATTCCTGTGGAGATGGGGTTCCCGACGATGAGGGTGCAGTCTTTTGCTTCAGACGCTAACGACGACATGTTGCTGAAGGGTCTGGACCTGGTGGAAGAAAGGCGGGAAAGCGCTATGGTTAGGCTAGCTTGCTACTAGCAGAAGCTCAAACAAGGGTACGACTCTCGCGTACGATCCAGGCCTCTCGCTCCGGGAGACTAGTCTTGAGAAAAGTCGTCGAAACTACAAAGGACCCATCGTGGGGAAAGCTGGGACCAAACTGAAAGGGGCCCTATCGTATCACTTCAGTGGCTGGCATAGGGTCATATCGTCTCGCCGACTTGGAAAACAAACTTGTAAAACGACCCTGGAATGTAAATAACCTCCGAAGGTATTATTACTAATAAAAGGCGTGCGCGCCACGTATTCGGATTTTATTGTGTCATGGTAATTGTCATTATGTTAGTCTCTATCACTAAATTAATTAAGTGTTAATGTCAACTGGGGCTAAGCCAGGTCCTCGGACTTTCTGCCTTGAGAAAATTTAACACAGTTCAATTTTTATTATGTGTTAATGTCAACTGGGGCTAAGCCAGGTCCTCGGACATTCTGCCTTGAGAAAATTTAACATACAATTTATTCTCTTTAAATGTTAATGTTAACCTTAGTTATGCCAGGTCCTCGGACCTTCTGTTTTGAAAAAATTTAACATACAATTTATTCTCTTTAAATGTTAATGTCAACCTTGGTTAAACCAAGTCCTCGGACTTTTTGCCTTAGAAAAATTTAACATACAGCTTATTCTCTTTTAATGTTAATGTCAACCTTGGTTACGCCAGGTCCTCGGACCTTCTGCCTTGAAAAAATTTAACATACAATTTATTCTCTTTAAATGTTAATGTCAACCTTGGTTAAGCCAAGTCCTTAGACTTTCTGCCTTGGAAAAATTTAACATACAGTTTATTCTCTTTTAATGTTAATGTCAACCTTGGTTACGCCATATCCTTGGACCTTCTGGCTTGGAAAAATTTAACATACAATTTATTCTCTTTAAATGTTAATGTCAACCTTGGTTAAGCTAAGTTCTCGGACTTTCTGTCTTGAAAAAATTTAACATACAACTTATTCTCTTTTAATGTTAATGTCAACCTTGGTTACGTCAGGTCCTCGGACCTTCTGCCTTGAGAAAATTTAACATACAATTTATTCTCTTTAAATGTTAATGTCAACCTTGGTTGTGCCAGGTCCTCAGACCTTCTGCCTTGGAAAAATTGAACATACAATTTATTCTCTTTAAATGTTAATGTCAACCTTGGTTATACCAAATCCTCGGACCTTCTGCCTTAGAAAAATTTAACATACAATTTATTCTCTTTAAGTGTTAATGTCAACTGGGGCTGAGTTAGGTCCTCGGACCTTCTGCCTTGGGAAAACTAGACATACAATTTCGTTTTTCATTAAGTGTTAATGCCGACCTAGGCTACGTCGAGTCCTTGGGCTTTCTGCCTTAGGAAAATTTAGCATGCAATATATTGCCTATCCTTCATTAAATAAATATGACACACAATTCTTTTTTCCTTAGCACGCGAGACTTTTGTTCATTCTTATTTTATCTAAGTGTTAACGAAGGCCTAAGCTGTGCCTGAACCTCGGACTTCTTGCTTTGGAAAGACTGACATGCCAGTACCATTTTTAACTAAGTCCTAGTGCTTGAGCCAAGTCTTTTGCATGTTGTTAAACAAGAGAAAACCTAGCGCAATTCTCACATACAAAGTAACTACTGACGAGGAAACCAGAAATTAAAGAAGTTCACAATCACAATAAAATAGTTACAAGTGAAATACTAAAATCTTCACATCAAACTTGAAACAAAAATATACTTAAAGTAAAGACAAGAACAAAAGAGTCCATATGGGAAAAAGGGGAAGAGTTTGGCAACTCAAGTCTTGGCCATTGGTGGGAGATCCTCCTTATGCGCTTCGCCGTCCAGGCTGACCTTATCCTCTGCTCCTTTTGCTTCTAGTTCGGAGGGCTGGGGTACCACCACCTCAAGGGCCAGTCCGCCGTCAACGGGCTCTGCCTCCAGTGGGGCCAGGGGCTGCTTCCCTTTGTCAGCTTGCTTTTCCGGAGGAACATCCTGGCCGGGATCCGAAGAGGCTGAAGGAAGAGTGGTGGCCAGGAAGGAGGTGGAGGTGGCCATGGTAGGAGGAGCCTCGAACTCGCGAATATCCGGGGGATACCACACGTTCTCAGCCCTCCTCCATTCGGACGAAGAGGGGGCACCTGCCACGTCGAGGGCTTCCGACCAGACCTGTCAGCAGTACTCCCTACAGAGGCCCGCCAGCTCCTCGACTAGGCGGGTCTCCGTTTCCTCCACCCCTCTCTGGAAGGAAGCGGCCACAGCAGCATCCGCAGCCTCCTTAGCGGTGCGGGCCTCCTTCTTCGCCTTCGCCAGTTCTTCCTTCAGAACGGCGTTGTCTTGCTTCGTCGCGGCGAGCTCCTCTTTGTAGCCTCGGAGCTCCTTCCGCTGAGTCTCAGCCTGAGCTGTGGCATTTTTAAGGCCGGCCTCAGCGCTCTTCTTCGCTTGCTCCTCTGCCGTCAGCCTCTTGCCGAGCTTTACATTCTCGGCCTCGGCAAGGCAGAGGGCTTTCTCCATCTCTACTCGGACGTTGAGCTCAGCGGAGGCCTTCTTCCGGGTGTCCTCTACCCACTTCTCGGCTACAACAACCTCCTGGATAGCCTGCATGCACGTAAAAAGTATAAGTGGGATAGCAAGCGTGTTCAAGACTGGCGCAAGTAAATGAAGGCTGGTTGGAACGTACCAAGCCCAGATCCCTCTTCAGAGAGAGGAATAGCTGCTGCTGCTGCATTTGCTCAACGACCTCCATGTCCTTGGGAAGAAGCAAGGGATTTTCCAAGGCCTCGGCGAGGTAAAGGGAATGCCCCTTCTGGTACTCTCTTATGCTGGTGCGTTCAGGGATGGGGGTCCCGTCCAGCTCCAACGCCGAAGACCAAAAGGTTTGGGCTCGGCGCACATCGGCTAGCCCATGGCTCTCCCCACTCTCCACCGAGTGGGCCTGCGCCCTACCCTTGGTGCCCTTCTGTTGTTGTTGTTTTTGTTGCTGTTGTTGTTGTTGATGATGTTGCTGCTGCTTGAGCTTCTTTTGGCGAGCCTCCTCGGTTTCCTCGTCCTCTTTTTTCCTCTTTTTCTTGAGGTCAGTGGCGTGAACCTTGGGGTCGGCCGGAGGAGGAGGAGGAGGATGTTGAGGGGGACAATGAGACTTGGGAGCACCCTTCTTGGCCACCTGCACACCCCGCGCGCCCATGAGAGACCGTAGGCTGTTCATTTCTTCCTCCTCGGTGCTACTGTCCACCTTGGAGACTATCAGACCCTTTATACCCGAGCACTGGGTGGCCTTGTCATCCGAGACTTCGACAATGTCGTCCTCACCCTTGGCAGCAAAGGTTGGGGGTCGAACCGAGACTGGGACCACGCTCACTGGGGGGGAGTACAATATCATCGAAGGGTCGTCTGGCAGGTTGCGCTCGGCGAGGAAATTAGGCTTCGCGACGTCTATCCACCTGCGCCTCTTGTTGCCGGCGAGGATCACGTCCTCAACCTCCCCGAAGACGGTGGACAGATGTTCGTACCCCAAGATCAGGTGAGCGGCCCTCACTTGCAGATCCTCGTGCACGAACACCTCAGATCTCAGCACCCTGTTTAGGTTTCGGACGTTAACGTCTCCAAGGCGAGGAGATACGTGCTGTTTATTTGTGAAAAAGACATTCAAAGAATTGACCACGATTAGATTCGAGAACACAATCGGGCAGCAAGGACATCAAGCTACAAATTCCCAGAAATGAAGGTAATGTAACTAAAGCGTAAACCAGAAGCCCAAAATCCTAGGCAGCCACACTTGGTTTCCCCTCTTAGACGGGGCAATGGATCCCGTCGTACCATCTCCTGGAGGCGACGACATAGTCATCCTTCATCCCTTTATTGGATTTGGGAAGACACGATATGAGCCTAACAACACTAGACCGGGACTTAAGATAGTACCCTACGGTCTTGAGCGGGTGGCACTCGTACATGTAGACCACGTCACGCCACGTGAGGTTCAGACCCATCTGCTCGTTTAGAGCATCTACACTCCCTAGGATCCTAAACATGTTGAGTGTGCATTGGTCGGGGCACAACAGGTGGTTGTGAAGGTACTCACTGGTGACAGGACCCATGGAAAGGGTCATGCCACCCTCCAGGAAGGCGATGATGGGAATAACCACCTGCCCATCCCTCCTGGAGTCAGCCACTGCCTCAGGCGGGCAATATTTAAGTCCCACTTCCGGGGGAATGTGGAACTTGGCTCGGAATCCCTCCATACCGGATTCAGAGTCCACCAGACACTTAAACCTACCAATGTGGCCCAGATTAAGGTATAGACCTAGAGAGGAAAGGGAAAAATCAACAGTCGAGGAGAAAGAGGCTAAGGGAACGAGAGCTTACGAAGAAAAAGGGACACGACACTGAGAATGCGTCTGGAGAGAAAATGAGAGTTTACGTTTCTAGGGGCGTAATTGCTTTTTGGGAGTGAAGGTTGGATGTGCGACTTCCCACGCGTTTAAGGATTTTGATAAGCAAAAATTTATGAGATCTGTCCCGCACAAATTTTCAGGGAGAATCAGAGCCACACGATCTGCATCTCACCGTAGAACGTGGGTGACAGGGAGTTATTTAGAACATTTAATGCTGGCGTTGCGCGTTACGAAGCGTCGCGAGCTATCCAAGAAGGCGCGGGGGAAATTCCGCACGTGCCATGCTTGAAGATTCACGTGAAAGTAGCGCTTGTGAGTCAAAAACTCATTCCCCCCTCTCGGATCGAGGTCAAATGAATTTTTGAGGGGCTATTGTGGGGGCAAAAACGTCAAGACGGCTGTGTGGGTCTTGGGCCTTGTCCGAGGACACCGGCTTGCCCAAGGCACCATGAGGAGGGAGGAGATCACCAGGACGTGAGGGCCCAAAAGCCCATCGATCAGGTCACTGCTCACTTGGGAGAGTCCGAGGAGAATATGACCTCGGACAACAGAAGCAAGGGCCAAGAGACGCGACACAATGCCAATGGAGGAGCTCCTAATGCCCAATAAGTCATACGGGGCTTCCATGGGACGTCGAGGAGGAGGACAAGTGGGACATGTTCTGCACAAAGCTGCTGCCTCCGCAGTAAAGGCCTCCCACCAACCCGCCTGGCCGCATTAATGGGGAGGTGACTTCTGAAGGGACGACGGTCAGCTTTATAGCCATTGGGAATCGTTTTCAGGGACAGGACGGATGGTAACCAGGGATAGGGGAGTATAAATAGAGCAAGAGATGTCACAATAAGGGGATTCGGATTTTCTCTAAGAAAAGAGGAAGACTCACTTTCTCTCTCCTCCCAGAGAACAGAAGGGAAGCCAGGACATAAGCTCATCGGCCCACGTCCGAGGAGAGGAAAGATCACTCCGCTAACTCGCTGCATGCCAGAAGTGAACTTAGCCCTTAGCCCATAGCTTTCTCGAGCCCCAAGAAGTCTAGGCTTTAAGCCCACTCTCTACAAATTCTATTGTGTAGGCCATTTGGGCCGGTCCGGTCATGCATTTGGGCCAGAGGCTTACTTTGTGTCCTTACAGGAACCAAAAGGGGAAGCATTATTGATGAGGCTCAAACCTTATCAGTAATACTAATATACACATCAGAGTTGTAAAAAATCAAAATCTAGAAGAACTAAAATAATTAGTTAAACTCAACGTTGTAGCTTAATATGGTAAGGCTGTTCGGCAAGAGATTGAAATCCAGAGTTCAACTGAGGTTTTTTATTTTTGTCAGATGTGAGCTGATCTATGATTTCAAGTGGGAGGAAATCATTTCCCTCTTTCAACAAAGTCACAATTTACTAATTTCATTCTCCTCTCTTGGTCTAAGAATGAAACCTCACAACCGCAAACCCTCCATTCATGTTCCATCACCTCATTTCAGCTATCGAATCATGAGTTTCACTCACATTTTCAAAATTGCAAAGTTTTAAAAATAATTTCAAAAGTACATTTTTGAGATGCAATTTTCAGCTTATAATTGCTACATAGATTATATCGAGAAAGAACTGTCCCACACAAAGTACCTTCAGAGAAATATTTGTTATATAACCCTTGCGACAACTTCAAGATATCCTATTTGATTGACATGGAGTTGGGTTCTCTTTTTCACCTCTCATTTTAAGGTTGCCTTGGAACTCTGTAATCAAAACTTGTATACCCAAGGCAGGCAACAAACAAAATCTTTGAGGCAGGTCAACCCGTTATCTTAACTATTCATTTAACCTCCTAATGCTCGATAAGCCAATCCTTCAAAATTTTAGTAGTAACTTCCTAAAATTCACTAGCCAAAGAATCACAAATTCTATTATTAGAACAATCCTTATCTAATTAAAAACTAAAACAACTTACAATGATTTTGGATTACTTAATGAGGTACAGTGACATTGTTCCAATCACGTCTGCTATTAACACAATAATAAACCCGTTCACAGTGAACTGACAGTTTGATACAAATGTCAGCCTGCGTGCAGAGCCTTCTTGCCATTTAACCCCGCTTTACAGGCCTTTGAACGTAAGATTTATTGGGGTCTTCGGTCTTGAGCTTTGGAGGTCGAATTTCACCCTTCTTAGCCTGCAAATGTGTACATAAAAGAGGATGTCTTCAGCCATTCTCATTTGCTATATATGTATGTGTGTGTGAATATATACAGAAAGACAAATAATGACTATATCATCTCACCTTCTTTCCACTCTTCATAAAATCTCTCCAGCTTGAAACCTGATCGTTGAAATAAACAGGAGATGAATACAAGTCCCAATAGCAGAGATAATTGCCAAAAAGAAAATTAAATTATAAAATGGCATTTTGAAAGAACCAATTTAAGTTCTCCTGCCAAAGGAGATTAAAACTTTTAATATGAAGAAAATGATATTGGAAAATATTAGAGATCCAAGAATACAAAACTAAGAAATTGTATAGCACCATTAACATAAAGTTCAAACTCTGACCATAAGAGATACTATGGAGAGCCTAAATAATAGTCCATATATTATTAATAGCATCACTGCGACTGCAGCGAATTAGGGGAGACAGTCACAATGGTAATGACCAATATACTCAGGGATTACAATACGCCATGTGGAGTGAAACAGGTAGATGAACAGATTCACATGGAATTCCATGTGTATCTATCTGATTCTTCCTTCTCACAAAGGATTTAGGAATGAGCTTGTGATAGTTGTGACATTATGCCAATTTGATAGCTTCAAGATTTATTTATTTATTTAAATTAATTTTCTTTTGGGGTAAGTAAGCTTGTGATAGATGTGACAATCTTAGTGTATATGCCAATTTGATTCCTTTTGCTTTAGTTTTATACAAGGAAATTTTCTTGTCTCAGCTAAAAGTCTACACATCCCTTGACAATATGAGATGGCATCCACTTTATTCTTCAGATCCTATAATCCAAAATGCTTTTCAAAACCTTAATCATGAAGGCAATCAAACCTTGCAGCAGGTAAGGAGTGAATCTTGAATCAGAAGCAGTGTTATGGAAGGCTGAAAATGAACTGAAACACTAAAAACTATTGGAGCCTAGGCACAAAGGGCAAAGCTGAGGCAAGGGACTGAGTTAAGCAATGCACAGGTTGAGGAAATGAAAATGAACAGTCGCAAAGAAACTGGCTAACAATGAAACAACGTAACATGGATGCAATTAAAGAAAATTTACGCATAATATATATAGGTTGGGTGTATGCATATCATAGCAAATCCAACCGTTCAAACATAGCTTCAGCAAGCATTTTTTATACTAGTAATATAACTTTATTATTATTATTATTATTTATTTATGAAAGATGGATTTTATTTGTGAAAGATGGAAACAAACCCTCTGTTCTCTTGTTCCTTCCCACTGCTCCTCATGCTCCCGCTTTCTCTTCCACATTTCTTTTGCTTCTTCTTCATCCTTCTTTAACCTACCTTGCTCTTCTGATATCTACATGACAACAAAGGCACAAAGATCCTTAGAATACGAAGTGTAAAATGAGAACAGCCCATGGAAACACGGAAAATACAGAGATTCCAGCATACCCTCATCTGCATTTTTCTCCTCCGCCATTCCTGTTCTGTTAATATTTCTCGAACCTTCAATTTCAGCTCCTGCTGGAACTCCTCTGACTGTTCATACATTTGATCATATTTTCCCTTTACATACCAAAGAGGTAAAATTAATAGGTTGTTCAGAAGCCTTCAGTTGGAAAGGGCAATTAAGAAAATATAACTGCCTAAATGTCAGAAGTTCAGAAACCCCTCCTTCCCCACACCACCCCCCCCCCCCCCCCCCCCCCCCCCCCCCTAAAAAAAAAAAAAAAAAAAACCACACATGTATAAATAAATATATAACAGAACCCCACAACAACCAATACAAAGAAATAAATATAAGCCACGAAGAGTAAAAAACAATAAATACTATTCTAGCAGATATAAAGGAATTAAAAAAAAAAAAAAAAAAGAGCATACAAAGTATGACTAATATTGGTAAGTCATTCTGAATATGCTCACTGCACAAATCCCTCCAATCAGAGATGCAAATAGAGTACAGATTGTCACATAATTATCTGACAACCTGACCCACAAAACTCCCATTTAGATACTCGATAAAAAACACTCACATTATAGGAGTTATAGATGTGGTGTTTTAGGAAAGTCATGATCAATCTCCTTAGGAGATACATGCCAACCAAAACTTTTGTTTCACCTTACAGGGATTAGCAACCATTCGATTGATATCACACAATTTTATAGGGTCCAAATATAGACATCAAAAAGTAAATTTTAAAAATTAAATGTGTGTGTAAAGGACATAATATAAGGAGAACACTACATACCTCTTCAACCAATGACTTTATTTTAGAAGCTGTATCTTTCCTCAAATGCTTTTTCCTCTTCATTCTAAGCTCATCTGCAGTCCACGTTAAATTAAAGAATAAGCTCTCTTTTTATATTAATATCAATCCTCAATCTCTGCAATATGTAAACAAAATAATTATGCATACAAGACACTGCATGGACAATCCTAGCTCATATGGCATGAATAGATTGGCCCTGTTATAACTTATAAACATGTAAATAGAGAGCTAAGAGAGGTAAGATCCAGCAGCAAAGTTAAATTTAAAAAATTTCAAGTACCAACCTTTTGCTGCATTCACCTGGCTAAGAACATAATCTCTTTCCTGTTGATCAAGTAAGAGTTGTTGGGCTTTTGCCAATGCTGCTCACAAGTCAACAACCCAATGTTAGTAAGTAGTTCAATTATGCATTTGAATCAACAGATGCAGGCAACGTTCTATGCACCTCCAATGTATTAATCAAATTAGCATTCATATTCCTTCATAGAAACATAGAATATTCCATGTAATGTTCTTTTTTTTTTCTTCTTTTTTTTCCTTTTTTAGCAAGTAAATTCCATGTGATGTCAAACATGCGTGCACAGTTTTTGATAAGAAAGAAGAATATAATTAAAAAGGAAACAACTTAATAAACTTAAGTATACTGAGTTTGAGGAAAATTTCTACTGAAACTTGCAAAGCATAACTCAACTTATCCATTCATAGAATAATTTTTTGATCAGTCATTCATTCATAGAATGATTTAAGAAAATAAGATTCAAAATCAAGCACAGAGATCTCAATGCATTAAAAGTCAGATTATTCCTCACTCTCCAAATATTCTACATAAGCCAAAGAGGGAGTAGAGTTCAAATCAAGATATTGTTGTACCTACCATGCAATCTTTTCCAACAAAACAACACCACACCAACTAACCCGAATAACGAGGAGATGAGAAAACATATTTCTCTAGCAGCAGAGCAATGGATCAGTAAATGGTTTACTGAGTTCTCATTAGACTCATATACAGCACTGATTCACCAAGATCATATTCCTTTTAATGAGATTACCTCCAGCTAACATCTCTTTGCCAAAGTAGATATCCAGAAAAGAAGGCAACTTTTCTTGGGACTTTGCTATGCTATACTCCAAACTCTAAAAAAAATTATGACCTGCCTAGGCCCTAGGTGCGGGAGGGAAGATCCTCCAGCCAAATTCAGAATCTAGTAGGATTATTAAAATAAATAGTACCAAAGGGGATAAGATTTAGATGTCCACGCACCCACTCACCCACAGAAGTCACCTACACTCATGACAAAACCATTTCAAGTATATTACAACTAGTCAGAATTTTAACAATGGCCATAGTAAACCGTGGGCCTTCATTGCTGTGATAAAATGAGGAGTTCCATTGGTTATTAGTTCAAACCTTACCAATAAAAAATTGTCATGGTCAGAAAACAGAATGACAATAACGCCGTTGGACTAACTACACACTTCACTGCTATTATCACATTCCTCATCATACAAGCCTTCAATTTCCACACCAAGGAAAGTAATCAATGGATTTGAACCAGCAAGGGGAAATAAATTTTCAAGATAGAAAAAAAAACACCATCAAGGGGCCATATTCAAATTGCTAGCTGGAGCCATTCTAAAGCTATTAAGATGTTCCAAGAACTCTTTACCGAAATTTGTACAGGAAATGCCACACTGCATCCTCAATGAACAAGGGTAACCTTATCCTTTGCCAGTCCTACATTGTAATGGGTTGCACACATCCTCTAAAAAGGGATGTCATCACACCAAAAATCTTCCCAAAATATCCAATATTCTTGCAGTTGTAAAACACAAAAGCATGTTTTCATCACACCAAACATCGCCAATTTAGCACACCAACTAATGATGTGGCAAGTATGTAGGGAAGAAATAGAACACTTAAGGGGGGGCTAACCATAGAGAGGATGAAACCACACTTTGTTCTTCTGAATGTATTTGGATGGTTCTTCTGAATGTATTTAGCAGGTCTGTGAGGGTGTTTTACAGTTTTGAAGAGCTTCATAATTTTAGGGACCCAATCACTCAGAGGTATTGGGTACTTACGTTTCTCTTATTTTTGCTTTCATGTTTTTTGTTTTTTTGGGCTCTTTTCCTTTTTTCCTTGATTATGGATTATTTTACAAAATTACAAGAGCTGATTTGCGTTTGGTCTTATTGTTGAGTGTCAATTGTTAATGTGACGTTAATGGTTATTATAAATGGGTATTTTTGTGTTTCACATGAGTCTGTCCAGCGGTGCCATATATAACCTCATGCCATAAAATTGTACATGCAGGATAGAAATTAATATCCTAACATGTCTCTACCTCATAAATCTATTTGAATTATATTGTAAAGGTTGTACATGGGTTATAATAGAGCAGCACGAAATGTGTTTGATGTAATACTTCTTTGTAATTTGTATTGACAAGTTATAAAGGTTTCTACCTTTTTAAGGTCAAAAATAAAGAAAAGAAAAGAAATTCCCATCCATATATATAGCATGAAAAATGATGTCCATCATGATTTTTTACTCTGATACTTTAGATCCCAAAATTGTTATGTCTTACACAGTGGTTGGTTTATTTGATATTGTTTCTGGCTGCCAATGCTTTGTCAATATTATCCATGGGAGGCTGTTCCTTAATTGCATTTGATGGTTGTATTTATAAAGGTTGTGAGGAGAGGCTTTTGCACAATCTATAACTTCATTTGGATGGCAACAAGAAATGATCGCTTGTTTACTCAATTCAATATCGATAACCTTATTGTTGAAGGTGAAGGTAGGAATAATTCGGGTAAGCCATCGCACCCTGTTGACTTAACTGATCAAGCTGCTGAAGCTATGGCAACTTATAGGGATCAGATCGCAGGATTGATGTTAGCAAATAATAGCCATCATTGATGCCACGTTATAAACTTTAATTATTGATTGTCTTTTATAATATTTAAATGCCTATTTTTCTTCAATAGTAAGAAACTTTCATTACTATAGTTTCAGTCTAATATGATTAAAGTTTCAGGCTTGAATGTTATATACAAAGCATTTGATTTTATAATTCCTCTAGGTGTATTGATTTTAAATACTTTGAAGCAAATGTGTTTTTGAATTAGAATAAATAGAATTTTTTAAAAAAATTAACCAAACAAAACAAAATTCAACTTTTTCAAAAACAACTACCAAACAAATTTCCTAAATTTTGTTTTTGGAAAATGTTTTTTTCCTTTCAACTAACCAAACGCGTTTTTCATTTTGAAAACAGAACAAATTTGTTTTTTGTTTTTCTTTTTCCCTTAAAAACAAGAACATGAAAATAGAAAATGAAAACAATTACCAAACATGACCCTAGCTTCTAAACCGTGAATCCCATCCAAAAATCTCAAAATCTCAACTGACTCAAAAACAGGTTTGGAAATTCAAGGGCCACCAGGTGTCACTCTCTCTATAGTGTAAACCTAAGGCCAACTATATATAATGTTCAAAACAAACTCCATAAGTTTGAATTTATCAAGATCAGCTTTCACGTTTGACATGGCTTCAGAAAATACTTATCATAAAAGACATTGCTTCAGAAAATCTTAACATATGCCTTATGACTCTCAACTAGTAGTCGGAGTTGGTAAAAATTGGCACATAGTTTGGCAAACCATAGATGTGTAACAATCCTTCAACAAAACCATCAAGTCAAAAGTCAAAACCCCTTTTTTCCTATTAGTTTGTGTCTTTACCACAACAGTAGAAACAGCAAATAATCAAAAGATTTGAAGCCTGTTATCAATGTATTTAACATGCTAACAAGTTATCTCTCAAGTTTAAATTAATGAACATGCACAAATGTTATGCACAAGATTCCTCACATGCAAAACAACCACTTTTATAAAGACAGGTAGTTAACAAATTCAACCATATAAAACATAGACCTCCATACCTCCAAATGCCTCTTTTGCTTGTGGATGCTTGCATTTATCAGGGTGGACCAGCAAAGACAACTACAAATGTGAAATTATATAAGCACTTTTAATAAAATAAGCAACCTTGAACATGATGGTTCATTCACCTGAAGGAGTTACCTTACGATACTGCCTTTTAATGTCTTCTGGAGACGCACCAAATGGTAGGTTTAGATGCTCAAATGGATTTAACTTGAAGCAGGTGAGGATCCTAAGAATTCATGAAATTTTCCAAAGAGGATCAGAGATTATTAAGCAGATATTATGATATGATATACTGACTGAAAAGTAATTAACAATGAAGCATATAAGTTCATATAAAAACAACCAATATAAACATTACTACTGATGAGAGATCCTTTGAGAAAGAAGAAAAATAAAATACAGGAAAAACAAATTTGGGAAAGAAACATAGAAATTTTAATAAAAGAAGTTTCAAAAGAAAAGAAAAGAATTGAGGGAGAAGTCTCTAATCAAGTGTTTACTGGCTAGTTAGCCTATGTGCTAATATAGGCACTCACCACAGCCCCAACCTTTAAGAGTGGAAGAGTTTCAAACTCTCACAAAAAAAAAATAATAATAATAATATTACCAAGAAACCAAACATGAAGATTTCAGCAAAATACTGTGGCAGCAACCTCCAAGGACCTTTTAAAAGTGCAACAAACAAGATTTGGAGGCAAATTAAACCTAGTTAACCCCCGGAACAAGTTAATTGTAGTGTTTCCTACATGACTTCTAATATTTCCCAAACAAGCAAATGTTGTGAATTTTTTTTGTTATTTATTTTTTATTTTAAATATAGGCAACAAAGATTCAAACAAAAGAGATAAATACAAATGATGAATAGAAAGCATCCTCTCTTCTAGTTACAATCGAAAATTTAAAGAACAATGAAATCCAAGAAGGAATCAACACACAGACCTCCAAAAGCATGTAGCCCTCATATAGAGAACATGTAAAAACTAAAAACAGCTTTTCTATGAATTCCCATTTAGTTTTGTATGGGAAAATTATACCTCTTCCTCCACAATGTCAAAACAATGAAAAATGGAATGATCCCTCTACCCTTTAAATCTAACCTCTCTCATTATGACCAATCCCCCTTTCCAAAATGCAAACAAATCCATCACATCTTGCAGCTGTGGCATCACCCAATGCACTCCAAATAAAGTGAAGACTAATAACCACAATTCACAAGCCATAATGCAATGTAAAAAATAGATTATCTCCTGTCTCAATGCAATTCTAACACATTCAACATCTATTCACAATTATTTTGCCTTTTTTATCTGACTTTTAAAATTTTCATTATTTTGCCCAAACTCAAAGCATCCATCCATACAAACAATACTACTTTTCTTGGTACCTTTATGATCCAAATCTTCTTCCCTGGAAATCCAACCACTAAGCACCTTGTAAAATGACCAATCCTCTAACTCAGCCCATATTCCATACTCCCCTATCCCTGAGGTAAGATTAACATATAATTGCTCCAAGAAAATGCCAACTAAATCAAGCTCATTCATTGTGAGTTTGCTAGCACACCTTAATTGTTGGTTTTCATCCTTATCAAAATTCAGTGGGTAATGCCTAGTGGTGTGGCTAGTTTAGTAGCTAGTTGGCAAGGGCTCTTTCATAGACACTGTAGCATAGGCATCTGGAATGTGATACTTCATTGCCTTATGTGGCGCACATGGAAGGAAAGGAATGCTCAGTGTTTTGAAGGTCGTGAAAGCTCAGATTTAGAAGTGAATTCCACATTTCTTAGATCCTTCTATGAGTGGTTATCATCCTCAAGACAGATTTCCTTTCTAAATTAATAGACATCATAGATCTTTGTAATTTTGGACAATAGTTGTTGGTGTATCACGTGTACATAGGTTCATAGGTTGCGCCCCTTTGCACTCTATAATGAATTATTCACTCTTAAAAAAAAAAATCTTATTTGAGGTTTCATGAATCCCTCTAGAAGTTCCAAGGTGCTTGCCAATTGGGGTTATCAAGCAATCTTTTAACACTCTCGATTAAAGGACTTTATTCTTCCACTTCTAATATTTTTTCCTTTACGGACTCATTGACCCTGTACTTGATATTTCTATGTTTTTTCTCATTATATACACATTATTTTTGTCATTTGTTGTCTGGAATCAGTCTCTCCAGAAAAAGAAAAAAAGAAAAAAAAAAGGGGGTAAGGCTGCCTACCAATCAGCTCTCCCATACACACAAAATTTGGAGAGCTTTGTGCACTAGGTATGACCCTTCTCCCCCCCCACCCCACCCCCCCCCCCCCCTCTCTATTTTGTCATTTGTCTTTGTATAGCAGCTCCTCTCTTGTGTACTCTAGGAAACTCCCTTGGAATTAATTTTTATACAAATACAAATGTCTATTTAGGACAATAAACTAAAACAAGTAATTTACACACAACAATTGATGCAATACCAATGACTTATACATAAGCCTGCCAATTCTGGTGCCAAAATCCAAAAAAGCGAACTATGTCACAACTCAGAATTCATTTTCATCAAGTCCCAATCTAGAATAACCCACAAACCTATAAAGCGTCTTAAATTACTTCTACAAAAATAAACACCTTTTTTTTTTTTTTTACAGGTAATTACAACATGCTGCTGTCCTGCAGCTCGAACCATTTCACCCCTAGACCACCAAGCACTTTGTACAAGAAGAGGTGTCAATTCAGCTTTGGCAAAAGTGTTTACTTTTACAAAAATAAACACTTAATTGAGAGCTTCTGCGAATTAAAACCTATACACATGTAGCCCCTTAATTTTGAAGAATCTATGGTTAAATCATTTAATTTTGGAGTTTCGGCGAAATATAAACGTCTCAATTTCAAAAAGTATTTAGAATGAATCAAATCTCTTCAGAATACATTTACGCAGCAATTGAACAAAAAGAATCATTCAAATTAGGGGTTCAGTTATGTAAAAGCCAATGGAATAAATTGAAAATCTAGCTGAATGCACAAAACTAAAATGAAACACTAAATTTGTGTCAATCAAATCCAATACCTAAGCCGATATATTAGAAAATATAAAAAATTAAATTAATAAAAAAGAAAAGAAAAGAAAATAAGCATTAGAGCAAAAAAAATGTAGAGAATCGCAGAGAGAGAGAGAGAGAGAACCTGTTAACTTCGTTATCTCTCTCGACTTCGCTGACTTCGGCGAAGAAGTTCTTGAGAAGCAAATCGTCATCGGTGCTGTTACTGCTTGCCTCTCCCATCCTCTCTCTCTCTCTCTCTCTCTCTCTCGCCTTTGCTTGCTTTTAGTTTTACAACTCTCTCTCTCTCTCTCTCTCTGATTTTTAACAGTAACATAAATCTGGTTAGTTTGTTTATTGAGCCTAAGTTTGAGTCCACCGTTTGAGTGGCTTGGGCCTCGCACTGGGCCTCATGGTTTCTCATTTCTCTTCAAACTTTATTACATTTTAAACTTTTTGGATTATATATATATATATATATATATATTTTTTTTTTTGAGTGGACTTTTTGGATAATAATAATAATACCATATACAACAAACACTACAATTTTCTAAGATATGGATACGATAAATTTTATTATGTAGAGTTCCAAAATGATATGCTACACTAATTACTAAAAAAATAATTCAAACCTTCATTTATTAGAGAACACAGTTTATGTCTAATGCATTAGTTTACTCGAAAAGTTAGAATGTAGACATGTGTCTAATTATTAAAAAATTGGTGCACTGGACACAAGCATAACCCTTTATTATAATACCATATACAACAAACACTACAATTTTCTAAAATTGATGCACTAGACACGAGCTTGACCCTTTATTAAGTGGTTGAAATCCACCAATCACATATATTATTACTAAGTTTGTAAGATTTATGTAGTTAAATTTGCATCATTTTTCATTTATCATTTACCATTAACAATTTCCCTTCTTAGCAATTTTCAAATTTTTTTGTGACTTTAGAGTTGTTGTTAGGATAAATTATCTTAAAACTCAAAATTTATATAAATGGTTTAAAATTAAATTTCAAAATTTGGTGGTTTTGTCTAAGGTTTCTCTCACAAAATGAGAGAAGAAGATTCTTGGAAAAACATTAGTAGATTTTTCTTTAAAGAGTAGTTTGGTAAATTTTTGGGATTAAAAGATATCCAAGTTGTGTGTTGAAAGTTTATTTATTTTGTGAGTGTGAGAGAGATATTGGGTGTATTAGGGCTTTGATATTGTGGTTGTGAGGTTTGATTGAGAATAGATGTAATCCATATCATTGATAGTGTATTTTGGCCGGTGTTAATTACATGTGGATGTAGGTATGGAGTTGGTTAAATAATGAAAAATATTCTTTTTGTATGGTTGTTCTATTTTCTTGTTCGTGCTTTTATTAGCTCTAAAGTACAAAAAAGTGTTGGGGAATTTTAATATTATTTTATTAAAATGAATAAATATGATAATATAAATAGAAATATTGATAGGCCAAGAATGTATTAATTCCTTGTGATAAATTAACCAATTAATTAGTCAAGTGAATTAATTAAGTTAATTAACATGCAATACGCGTGATAGTACAAACAAATCACCAATTAAGTTAAATGCAGCGGAAAATAAAGTTGACACAATGATTTGTTTACGAATGTGGAAAATATGGCAAAAATCCTACCGAGTGATTTTAAGGTCATCACTCCCAAGAATCCACTATTATCACAACAAGTTGTTACAAGTAAAGGAATCTTAGTATCTTATACCAACCTATAGTTGAACCCTTACCCCAATATACAATTGAACTTGTTCTATAGTGATAATCTTTCCTTTTAAATGCACAAGATCTAGTAAGTGACTAACCAATCAATGTGTGGATCCTAGTATGTGGTTTACTCATTTGCACGAATCCAAGTACGTGACTAACACACCAACTTGAGAAGGATGTTGGCTGCAAAGTTTTTCAGTTCATCAACACGATGAAGGTCACGAAACTCCTAAGTTACAAACCCTATGACGTATGAACACAGCAGCTTTTTCAAGAGAAAGATGAACTAAGACAAATTCTGACTCTAGTCATAATTTGATTGAACAAAACCTTTGCATCAAGTTTCATTTATTTACAGCACGTGAGACGGCTCTTAAAATAATCTTTATATATCTTTAAGGTTGTGAGAAAAGAAAGCCTAAACACATACACATGGATACGCGTGAAATTAGATTTGAAAAATTGATTTTCGTAAATCTTGATAGATAGGTTATCTATCGAGTAGCTGTTGAGCATCAGGCTAAACAAATCTTTTAAACCTTGACAGATGCTATCTGTTGAGCTAACTGTTGAGTTTTAAAATATATCACTTCTTCACTTGTTTCTTGGAGAGATTTGCATGACTTCAATACTTGGGTATGAATTCTTGTTTCTTGAAGTATTAAACACATCTTAGATTTACCCAAATACAAGTAAAATGTGTTTTGTTATAAGATTAGCTAATTCTAAATGACATATGTTTTCAATATGATTCATATATGTCTTAACAATCTCCCCCATTGGCAATCTAGGACAAAATCATAACAAATAAATGAATATATGAGAGAAATCATAAAACACTCAACTCATACTCACTTGCTAAATACAATAAAATCTATCATAACACAAACTCTTGAAAAATTTTGCAAGAAGAGAGTTCATGGCATGAAAGACTTTGACAACTTATATTTCTAAAACACATTAAACAAAACTCATCAAGGCATTTTAGTGTGAAACAGAAATTAAAAGATTACATTCAAGAAATAAGAAGCGTGTGCATAAAGAGATAAAAGAAACAACACATGAAGAGTTAAGTGAAAGAATGTAATAACAACCTCAATATATATATATATATATATCAATAATGAGTACAAGGTTTGCTACCACAATATAAGAACAATATATCTAAAAATAGAGAAAAGAAAAGATACAAAAAAGTCCTCATCACATCCTTCATAAGCAAAAACACTCCCCCTAACAAAAATATCTCCTATACTAACTCTCCCTCTAATTACATGACTATTCTCATACCCAAAACTACTTCCCATTTTTGTCATAAATGACAAATGATAAGTCACTGAGAAGCAGTCATCACATCTTCACTGGAAGAGCTACTAGCCTCATCCTCATTAGCATCACCACCATCGGAGTCACCATTATCATCCTCTTCCTTAGAAGCCTTTGGAGAAGGAGAGGGAAACTTGACGCAGCCACCAAGGCGAGCCTGTCATCGTGCAATACGACTGACACGGGTGTTCACCTGACACAACTCATCACTAAGAGTGTCAAGGTGAGCATCCATGTGCTGAAGCTACGCCATGATCGCGTCGAGGGTCACACCACTCACAAAAGAAGAAGGAGCGAATGTGGATAGAGCTGAAGAAGCCGGAGGAGTCGCTGTCTCGATCCGTGGCCGCTTTGGTCGAAGCTAGGTCTCGCTCCGTCTAACGGTCACCGCATTAATGGTACACATGATGAAGAAGTGATCTGACTTGGGATAGGAAACAAAGAAGTGGTAAAGGATCCGCCCAATAGCAGAAGGAAAAATAAGCTTATCACGGGTCGTCATATCCTTATAAACATCTATAAGAGAGAGTATGAAGTGAGAAGGAAAGTCTAAGGTAAGCCTTTCAAGAAGGGGCAACAAAAATAGAGCACGAGACTCAGTAATCGAATTATAGTGAGATAAGGGATGTACAACAAATGTCATCACCAAATTTAGGAATCTCAGACCTTTTGCAAAGGTCGAGCATGAGGTGTTTTGACGACCATCCCATAATGAAGGTATCTCACAAAATAGAGACATGAGCTCGTCTTTAGACACAGTTTTAAGACGATGATAGCTAGGATAGTTAGGATATGCTACCCTTGGAATGTGTAGCACCTTGAATATAAGATCTGGAGTGACTACAATACATGCACCTTTAACAAGAGTAGAGAAATGAGTTACGGTGTAATCAAATCCATGCATATTGGAGTAAAACTCCTATATGATCACAGAGGGACAAGTGATCGGGATGTCATAAAGAGACTCCTAACCTCTACTATAGATGATAGTGGGAAGGTCAGTATTGGAAAAATCTAAAAGAACGATTTAGCGTTCCAAATGAATGCCTCATTGAGAAAAGTTCTCCGAAAAGTCCTTACAGGCTTTATCATCACAAAACCTGACATGAGAGGGGGTAGAATCAGTAGAAGATGATGGCCCAGAATGAAGAGGGTTTCGGAACGGAGTAGACTTACGCTTAGGTGTTATGACATAGACTAACCGAAAGAAAGAGAGAGGGAGAGACAAGAAGAAGAGTACCAACAAAATTAATATCAAAAAGATAGAAAATAATGGTATGTATGTAAGAAAAATGCATGACCATGTGACATGCAACAACAAAAACATCATAGGCTCAACAATAAAAATATCATAGGCTCAGCCCAATCCAATCCTACCAGTACATATGATTTCAATCATGGTAAACATACATCTAAAATGCATGAATCATTGTTAAAATACAAATGTGATTCAATGCATGAACATATAGTATCATTTAAACAAAACCCAGCCCAAAAATTTTGCAAAAATCTCATCAATTTTGAAAAACCCCAAAAGCTAGGTCAAAAGAGATGAAATGCATGATAAATGTAAGAGGGAAGATCATACCAGAGGAAGAAATCACTATTGAGGCCGAAGATTGAGTGTGGGAAGAGGTTTAGAGTGAGTGGTGTTTAGTGAAATGAAAAGTCAGAAACAGTTGAGAAAGATCGAGAAAAATGAGAGAAAAATCATGCTGAGGCTATATATATATATATATAAAGCACGAATTTTGATGGATCGAAAGGTGTTGAGAGGTGTCGAGATTTAATTCTTGATGGATGGAGTTGTTAAGGAGCTATCGAGAGGTGTCCATAGCAAAGTGACCTCGATGGATTGAGAAGCTATTAAGTAGTTATTGAGAAGACAAAAACTGTCT
Organism: Castanopsis chinensis; assembly: GCA_032878915.1. Lineage (NCBI taxonomy): Eukaryota > Viridiplantae > Streptophyta > Magnoliopsida > Fagales > Fagaceae > Castanopsis > Castanopsis chinensis. The sequence goes on along the minus strand of JAVQMG010000125.1, from coordinate 14,497,767 downwards.
CAATGGATCGAGAATCTCGTGAGAAGCTATCGAGACAAATTCTCATAAACTTAAATGGATCGAGATTGCGATAACAGCTGTCGAGAAAGAAAGATCAAGAGCTCAATAGATAGCCTAGGTGTCGAGAAGCTATCGAGATTGCTCAAAAGCACTTTTTCAAAGAAGAGAAAAACACAAATATGAATGCAATCAAACATGCTACTTAACCAAAAATCCAAATAACATTTTAAGCTCTCAAAAACTTTTCTTAAAAAGAAAAATGACAAGCATTTAGATTCAAAACACATACACACTAAATAGGTCTAATCAATTTTATACTTTAAAAACAAGTCAAGATAGTTTAGTGAGCATACATTAACACATGTATTCCTTGTGATGACCAAATCACATTGTACCTGTACATGTATCAAAAGTAGCAAAGAATATTGCATGTGAAAAATATTGCAAAATTACATAAGTGTCTACATGTTATGATGATTTGAGATATGAGAGAATCAATTTAACTTACACACAATCATTACTGCTTGACGAGGATTATCACATTCGAGGTACATCCTATAACCCCCACATTTCCTAGAAGACACGCTTGCAATAATATATAAAGCATTTTGATTATTTTTGCTTTTATTTTTCTTTGCATATTTTCTTTTAGGCATACCATGCATGGGTATATAGGAGAGAGAGAAGAAATACCTAATGATGTTAAGTTTTTGACATTGCACTTTTACTATGCCAAAGCATATAGATGTTATTTTATGATTAGTTGGCAATAGTGGTGAGATGGTTATTTATGCCTATGTTTTAGGATTTTCTAGTCCAACCTGTTAAAAAGAGTGACACAAGTGTTAAGTACAAAATATTACTTAATCTTACTCATCACAAATATAAGCCACAAAGTTTACTTGCTTAGTTGTACATAGAGATGCTCATCTAAGTTACAAAATATACAAAATTTAGAAAACTTTGTTTCAATCGTCATTCAAGGTACACAAGTACTAATGTACACAAAACACACACTGTTTTTGTATTTTTCTGATTTTTCATTTTTTTTTATTTTTATGAAAAAACAAAATAAAGCAAAATTGAAAATAAAAAAATAAAAACATGTTAAACAAAGCATAGTATAAAACTAGACTGACTCAAAAACAAGAAAGCAAAGCACACAAGTAATACATAATCGAAAAGAGAGGGAGAGAGAAAAGTGACAAAATCACTTCTAGTATTTTTCCTTTTGCACCTTAGAAGAACCTTTCAGTTTAGTGAACCTTTGATCTGGCGGTGAGGGGGGAAGAATTGAAATCGTTCAAGTTCGAAAGGAATATAAGGGCTTTAAGTAGATCTCCAAGAGGAGCAAAAGAGGATGGAAACTGATTATGGTTTCCAGATGAGATCGTATTGTTGCTCTGTTGAGTGGCTAACCATTTATAGCAATTAGGTCGAGTATGTCTAGTTGCTCCATAGTGATGACAAATATGTTGCTTCTTGTGGTTAGACTTTTGGATATTGCCCTTCTTAGCCCTAAGGTTTTTAGTCGTTTTCTTATCAAGTTTATGGGGTGCTCCTAAGATAGATTTACCCTTGTCTACGTTCTCACTAGTTAAAATAGTTTTCATTTCATTATTCTCAGATTTAATATTATTAGCAAGTGAAACAAAAACAGTAGTATTAGAGGAAGCAATATTAGGAGAGGAGAAATTATACCCTAAATCGATTCGATTAGAAGCAGATTTTTGAACACTAAGCATCTCATCAAGCTTTGCACTAGAAGTCCTCTCCAACTAAGCCCTAACTTGGAACAACTTTGCCTCAAGTTTCTTGGTCTTCCTAGCCAAGAAATTGTTCTCAAGCCTCAGTGCTCCAATAGTTTCATCAAACTTTGTGGAGATTTCTTCTCGTTCAAGCTCTACATCACTGAGCTTTTTAATGTCCAACCTATATAATTTTTCATGCTTTTTAGGGACCTTGTACAATTTAGCATAGGTTGTATGGATGTCATCTTGTTCATCCATCTTCTCAAATTTAGACTCCAAGTCCTCTTCTTCATCCGCTTCTTCAACAATCCCTTCAGTAGGATTTACAGTGGTTGTAAAGGCATTCAAGATTCCGTCATTCTCATTATCTGAATCATCCTCAGGCTTGGTGTCACTCAATGTAGCAGTAAGGGCCTTACTTTCCCCAATGGTCTTGAGATACGTTAGGAACTCTTGTTTCTTGTGTCCAAAGCCTTGACACTTGATACACTTACGTCCTGAGGAAACAGTGTACTGAACACTTTCCTTAGCATCGTTCCTTCCTCTGTCTTGGTTCTTGAATTGAGATGAATTAGACTGCTTGCGGTCTTTGTCAAATCCTTTACTATTGGCATCTTTTATGAACTTTTTGAGCTGCCTCGTAATGTAGGATTTTATTTTAGAATCTTCATCGTCTGAAGACTCATCAGTGTCTTCAAAAGAATTTTATCAATATCCTTTGATTCCTCAATTGCGGTAATCTTGTCATGAAATCTCTTGGTAGAAATTTGAGCACCTTTCTAAAAATCTTGGGTTCGGGAATGGTTTTCCCAAGATTAAAGACTGAGTTCATTATGTTCTTGAGCTTGGCATTGAACTCATCGAACGAATCTTCCTCCTCCATCTTGATCTCTTCAAAGCTTGTAGTAAGCCTTTAAAGTTTCGAATCCTTGACAGCCTTGGTTCCCTCATAGGTTTTCTGGAGGATAGTCCATGCTTCCTTGGCAGTTTCAGTAGAGGATATCTTCTTAAACTCCTTATTTGTGATCGCACTGAATAAAACATTCAATACCCTACTGTTGAAGTTAGCCACCTTGATCTTAGTATCATCCCAATCGGCCGGTGCTTCCTTTGGCTTGGTCTAGCTTATCTCCATAGTTTGCCACACTTTTTTATCTAATGACTGCAAGAAAGCTCTCATGCGTACTTTCTAATATGTATAGTTGGTGCCATCAAATAAAGGAGGTATAATCAACAAATGTCCTTTATCCACGACAACAGGGGTTAATAGATCACACAACAAAGATTAACCCTAATTAGAGTGTGCTCACTCTAATACCACTTGATAGGCCAAGAATGTATTGACCTCTTGTGATAAATTAACCAATTAATTAGCTAAGTTAATTAAGTTAATTAAGTTATTAAGTTAATTAACACGCAAGAAAGCTCTCGTGCGTACTTTCTAGTATGCATAGTTAGTGCCATCAAATAAAGGAGGTATAATCAACAAATGTCCTCTATCCATGACAATAGAGGTCAATGGATCACACAGCAAAGATTAACTCTAATTAGAGTGTACCCGCTTTAATACCACTTGATAGGCCAAGAATGTATTGACCTCTTGTGATAAATTAACCAATTAATTAACCAAGTTAATTAAGTTAATCCACATGCAATACACGTGGTAGCACAAACAAATCACTAACTAAGTTAAATGCAGCGAAAAATAAAGTTGACATGGTGATTTGTTTACGAATGGGGAAAACCTGCAAGGCAAAAATTTCATCGGGTGATTTGAAGGTTACCACTCTTGAATTTACTATTATCACAACAAGCGGTTACAAGTAAAAAAATTCTAGTATCTTATACTAACCTACAATTAAACGCTTATCCTAATACACAATCGAACTTGTTTTGTAGTGACAAGATCTTATTTTCAATGCATGGCTCCTAGTACGTGACTAACCAATCGATGCGCAGATCTTAGTACGCGACTTACTCCTTTGAACGAATCTAAGTACGTGACTAACACACCAACTTAAGAAGGATATTGGTTGCAAAGTTCATCAGTTCATCAACACGATGAAGATCACGAAACTCTAGGTTACAAAACCCTACGGCGTACAAATATAGTAGTTTCTTCAAGAAAAAGATGAACTAGGGCAAATTCAGTCTTTGGTCACAATTTGCTTGAACAAAACTTTTGCATCAAGTTTCATCTATTTGCAGCACATAAGATAGCTCTTAAAATAATCCTTATATATGTTTAAGGTTGTGAGAAAAGAAATTTTAAACACATACACATGGATATGCGTGATATTAGATCTTAAAAATTGATTTTCGTAAATCTCAATAAATAGTTTATTTATCGAGCAATTGTCAAGTAATGGGCTAAACAAGCCTTTTAAACCTCGATAGATGCTATCTGTCGAGCTTTAAAATACATCATTTCTTCACTTGTTTATTGGACAGATTTGTATGGTTTCAATACTTGGATTTGCACTCTTATTCCTTGAAGTATTAAATACATCCTAGATCAACCCAAATACAAGTAAAATGCATTTTGTCATAGGATTAGTCAATTCTAAAAGACATATGTTCTTAACATGATTTACATATGTCCTAATATATATATATATATATATATATATATATATGAGAGTTAACATGGAAGATAAGGAATTAGTAGAATGCTTAATCCAACATTGAAAAGGAGATAAACTCTTTTATTCTTTTTAATTGTGGTGATTAATGAACTAATATGTATTGATTCAGATATTAGGTTAGATATGTGCACAAGGGGGAGGTGAAGGGAGATGTGTCAAAAATGGAAATGAATTATCTCATCAGATTTATGTTTAACAATTAATCTTGTAACACTCACTACATCATAATTATGAACCTATACATAGACTCATTCAGACCTATTCCATGCTACACACTAAAAACTAAAGAGATTTTTGGTAAGGAATGGTGTTCTTTTTGGTGGAATTTCGAGCTTGAACACTTTTAGTAGAGGTTGTTCTAATTGTACGACATTTGTCGGGCTGTTGTATCTTGGGGGAGATAAGTTAGAGAAGGTCTGCACCGGTTAAAAAGTTTAGCCAACTAAGGGCTTAAATCTCCTTAAAGAGAGCGAGTGTCACACCTCAGTTCAAATAGTTTTATATAATTTTTCTCTTCAAATTAATAATATTCAGAAGTATTATTTAATTTTTCTTTGTGTTATTTCTATTATTATTGTGTTTACTCTAACAAAAAGTCATCTTTTCTAAGCCATTGGAATACTATCCTTTGTCTCCACTTTTTTTTTTTTTTTTTTGGATTTATCATTTACCTCATTCTTTTTCTACATTCCCATGTCTGTCTTGCTGAACTTATGTCTTGGAGCACCCTTCTCTTGGAGCACCCTTCTCTACTCTCTCAGTTTTGCTTGTATAGAAAAATTATTATTTTCTTCTGTATTTTCTTTAAAAAAGAAAAATTTATTATTTTACACTCTTTGATGTGTAATCCGTAAACACAATGTCCATCTTTAAACTAAATTATCCACATTTAATACATGAGGTGCATGAAGAATATATAAAGAGAGTGTGAGACAATCAAAGCTTTCATATATAAATATAAGTAAATAAATATATATGTAAAAAAAAATATATATATATACATATATTACCAAAGAAAGTTGTGTTCCAATGTTAAAGTCTATTTCTACACACTTCGATGTGAGTACTTGATGGCCAAAAGTCTTGTAACTCAATGACATTGTGAGTTCCCCTTTTTGCATTTTTGTATCCATCCAATTTAAAGAAAAATAAAGTGAGGAATCGATGGTAAGTTACAATGATCTTTCTTACTAAGTCTCAGGGCCAACTTTAAGGCCTTGGCCACATAATATCAAGCTTAGGCTTGAGCATTCACATTCGGTTTCTTCAAAAAATTCTATTTTACCATCTTAAAACCTACTTTATCAATTATACCATACCATTTTACAATACACTCAACATTTCGAGTTTTATTTTCCTGTACAACACATTAAAATAATATATTTACACAATAAAATATATAATCCAAAAAGTATGCGAGAGAAATTTTGTTGGAATTATTAATAAAAAGTAGGAGAGAGACAATTAAAAAATGATTTTTAAGAATACCATTGTGTTATAGTAGCATCATATAAATAAGATGCTAATGTAGCACAATTGTAAATTTTTTTACAATCACAATACTAAATAATGCACACTTTTAGGGTTTTATGTTAAAATCCTTTAACATATACCATTAACAAGCTCCAATACAAATGCTCACCCCCAATTGGTAAAAAGGTCTCAAAATTGAGAATATATATATATATATATATATGTATATATATATATATATATATATATATATTTTAATAAAAAAGGTGGGCTGTACACTCTCCTTCATCTCAGAAAGGTCACCAAAATTGTGAACTATTTGATGAAAATAAAGTTGGGGAATTGGTTTTGGCTTCAATGACCAAAAATAGTGTATTTGCATTAATATTTATTAAGGGTTGTCAATGGGTCGGGCTGGGCTGGCCTGGCCTATTTTTACTTGGCCCATGGGCATAATGGGCTGGGCATAATGGGCTATTAACTAGTTAACGGGCTGAGTCGGGCTGGCCGAAAGAGAAAACTTTAGCCCATGACCCTATCCATGAGCAATGCTCATTTTGTCTTTAGCGAGCTGGGCTATCGAGTTGGGCCTAATGGGTTACCCATAGGCTTGTGTTAGCATATTATTATATTATTTTTATAAGGAGAGAATCAATTTTTTATAAGGGAATAATCAATCTATTTTTTTAAAGGAAATAATTAAAGAATTTAATACTTAATTACAAATTTTTTACAATCAAATCTATTTAATTTTTTGTTTTGTTGATGGAAACCTATTTAATTTTTTTTTATTAAGGCTTTAAATAGTTTTTTATTTTTATCTTTAATAAAAAAAATGTCAAATGGTTAATCCAAATTAGCTAGACTACTATAAAAATATATATTTAGTAAACTAAGTTTAGCACAATTACTTTGAGTATCTTAGTGGTTGAGGGAGTTCTCTTGAGAAATTCCTCTATAATATCTCAAGATCAATCCTTCATGCACTTCCTATATATTTTTGTTATAAATTATGAGTTATTGGGTTGGGCTAACAGGTTAGGCCAACGGGCTGGGCAACGGGTTGGGCTACTGGACTAGCCCACCGAGTACCCATAGACATAAAAATTAGCCCACGACCTAATTCACTGAACTAGTGGGCTACCAATGAGCCTCAATAACAACGGACCGAGCCGTCCATTAGCCCAATGGGCCATCGGGTTTTTGGGTCGGGTTATGGGCCGTGGGCTATTTGATGACCCTTAATATATATATAGCTATACATGTAAATCTGTTACACCTGAAAAGATATAGTAACAATTCAAATACAAGAAGATTAAATTTCAGTTGTATCCATTTCCATCTCAATATTCTATAGCAGCTTTAGATATTTGGTCTTATCTTGATCTTGAGATGATGAGATTCGAACTTGACGCTTATCTTTATCTTTCTCAAAACTAGCATCAATAGGATTAACTTGATCCTATTGATATTGGAACTTGGTGCTTATCTTTATCTTTCCCAAAACTAGCATCAATAAGATTAACTTGATCCTATTGATCTGTTATCTTAACAGCCCTCCGCAAGGTGATAGGGGTTGAACAACCATCAGCTTGGATTTGAGATAAACAAAACGTGATGAAGACAATCCTTTGGTAAAAATATCAACAGCCTGATCAAGTGTAGAGATGAACTTGACTATGATGTCGCAATTGACTACCTTCTTGCAAACAAAATGATAGTCAACTTCAATATGTTTAGTACGGGCATGAAACACCGTATTAGAGGCCAAGGCAAGTGCACTGACATTGTCACACCATAGCATAGGAGCTACCTTAAGAGGAATCTGAATTTCTTGAAACAACATTCGCAACCAGTAAAGTTCAGCTGTGGTGATGGCTAAGGAATGATACTCAGTTTCAATACTAGACCGGGAAACAATAGCTTGTTTCTTAGCACTCCAAGAAATAAGACAATCTCCAAGGAAAAATGAAAATCTGGAAGTAGAGCGTCGATCATCAACGCTACCAGCCTAATCTGAATCACAAAGGCATTAAGTTGGAGAGAACTTTTAAAGTAAAACAACCCATGATCAGGTGTACCCTTAAAATAGCGTAATACACGCTTTGCAGTTGATAAGTGAGTTGAAGTTGGAGCATATAGGTGCTGACAGAGTTGATAAATTGAGAAAGCAATCTTTGGAAGAGTGAGAGTACAATATTGTAAGGAGCCAACAATATGCCGATAGATAGTAGGATCATTTAGTAAGTCACCATCATATTTGAAGAGCTTAGAGGTAGAAGAACAAGGTGATTTGGAGGGTTTTGCATCAGCCATGTGAGTGCAAGTAAGTAAATCTGAAATATACCTTGTTAGACAGATATGTAGGCCCTTTGGAGTGTGAGAAACTTGAATGACAAGGAAGAAGCATAAAGAACCCAAATCTTTTAAAGGAAACTCCTGCTGCATGCTGCAAATGAGGGAACTTATTATGGGAACACAAGTCCCGGTGATGATTATGTCATCGACATAAATTAACATGTAAACCCGGACAGCTCTATAAGCATAGATAAATAATGATGAATCAACTAATGGAACTTTAAATCCAAGCTCTATTAAGAAGGTGATGAGTCGTGTAAACCAAGATCTTTATGCAACTTACAAACAAAATCAGGATGAGCATTATCAATGAACCCTTGACGTTGTTCCATGAACACTTCTTCTCTTAAGTTCCCATGAAGAAAAACATTGGGTACATCCAATTGCCGAATTTCCCAGTCAAAATAGACTGCTAAAGCCAATATAATCCGAATGGTTGAAGGTTTGATTACAGGGCTAAAAGTTTTAGTGTAGTCCATATCACTTCGTTTGTCAAACCCCTTAGCAACTAATTGAGCCTTGAACCTTTCTACTGAGCCATCAGATTTGCATTTAATTGTATACAACCATTTGTTACGAATGATATTATGATTTGGAGAGCGAGGACACAAGGTCCAAGTGCCATTGGACATCAAGGAATCAAATTCTAGCTTCATGGCTGCTCTCCATCGTGAGTCTGCAGTGGCCTTGTTATAGCATGATGGTTCAAAATCTTGGACAGTAGTATGGAGGCCTTGGAAGGGGTATTTAGTAGTTTGGAATAATTTATAGTCAGGAAAGGTTTTGGGCTTATGAGAACTTGTTTTAGAATGAGGATGAGGAACAATGGATTGAGTAAGTGGTGCATCAGACCTTGTAGAGGCTAATAGGTTTGGAGATGAATGTGGTAATTGTGGTGATAATGATATGGGAGGTAAGGGTGGCAGAGGAGTAGGAGATGTAGGTGGGCCGTGTACAAATGGTTCATTTGCTGGTGTAGAATCAAGAGTAGACGTTGTATATGGAGAGTTTGGAAGTGTTGTAGAAGGAATTGAAGATGGAAGATTTGGGAAAGTATTGTAAGGAGGAAAGGAAAAGGGGAAAGGAACATCACCTGATGCATGAATCTTGGAAGGCGAATGTGAAGTAGCTTTATCTTTGGTTGGGAAGGAACTCTCATAAAAAATGACATGCGAGATAAGTACACTTTGTTAGTAATATAATCAAGACACCTGTAACCTGCATAACTATATCCAATAAAAATACAAGGCTTAGATCTATATTCCAGCTCATGAAGGCCTTGAGGACGCAAAAGTGGATAGCACAAACAACCAAAGACTCTCAAATTGTTATAATTTGGCTCTTTATTGTATAACTTAAGAAAGGGTGACATATGATCAAGAATAGGGATAGACAAATGATTAAGAATATAAACTGTTAGGATTAGTTCCCTTAAATCCTATTGTATGATGATATGTATGATATTATGTATGACATGATGTATGACTTAATGTTGTGTTTAATAAAGTTGTTTTATTATTATCTAAAATAATAGTAACATGAATATTGAGACATTGTTGTATATTCCATGAGATGCATAGCATGTGAAAAGTAACAGAAGATATAAACTACAAGTTCTTTGTAAACTCAGAATTTATAGTTCGTAGTCGGTAGTGAAATTGGACATTTCATCTGCGAAAATTATAACGTATCAACTAAGATGATTTGTCTTGATCATGGAAGTGGAGACTTCTAGTTGATATGTTTTAAGAGTTAAGACATATTGAACTGGACTGCTATGAGATTTATTATTCTCCTAACGACTGTCAAATGAATAATAAATCTCACGACTTCTATTTGCATGAACTTATAATCCTGAAAGAATAATGGATCTGATCATGAGATGTAGGTTGTTTTGATATATCAGGAGTGAGATCTAAAGTGACGATCAAAACCTCAGTATGTTGGGTAGTTACATTTAGTGTTGATGGAACATATATTCTCAAGATGGAATTTACAATCTTTTAACGAAGATATAAAATATTTCCTTGAGATAAGTTTAATGAGATTGGTTATTTAGAGTGTTAGGCCTAACTACTTTATTAAGGAGTTACTAAAGTATATATTTATGAAATTGAATTTCATAAATATATGATGAATAACTTAAAGGATTAAACCGGGTATTCAAGAATTAAGATGTAGTAATTTTCAAAGTGGCAGTCTATATTCATGATTTTGTATTACTACGAATATTTTATGAAGGGGTTGCATGTATAATAAAGTCTTGGGATATAATTTATTAATAAGGCTTAGAGTGCAATTATATTTATATAGTGGTATTAAATATAATTAATGGTAATTTTAGACTTGTTAAGAGTTGACAGAAAAACTCAAGGCCCATTGGAGCTAGTGTCTTATTGGTTCCTTTTGGTCCCATTCCAAGCCACACACTAAAACTCAATTGAAAAGGCCCAATAAGCCAGCCCAATTAGATAACTAGTTAGTTATAAAGGGAAAAACATACAGAATTTTTTATTAGAAAATGAAAAAAAGAGAGACATCATTGTGAAATGGTGTGTATGTGTGAGTGAAGCCACTCAATTATTTTCCCTTGGAAACAGATTGAGAGACCAAACTTCTTAGGTGTAAAGTGGAATTGGAGTGAAGATTAAAAGTGTTCCCAAGTGCTTTTATCTTTGTTTTGAATTTCTTTACACTAAGGTATGATATCTTATTTTTAAATTATAAAATTTGCATAGTGCATGTTATTAATCATGAATGACATAGATTCATGTTTGTTACTTCTGCTATATGTTTTGTATGAGATATAAAACCAGATTTACCAACATAAACAGCCGTAAGAAAAGCATAAACCCAATAACGATTTGAAAGATAAGAATGAGCCAATAGTGTTAATCCAGTTTTAAGAATATGTTGCAACTTTCTTTTAGCAAGACCATTTTGTTGTGAAGTGTATGGACAAGACTTTCGATGGACATTGCCATACTTGGTGAGAAATGATTGGAAGATAAGTGAGGTGTACTCACCGCCTCCATCAGATTGCAATTGTTTAATAGTTGTAGAGAATTGATTTTTTGCCAACAATTTAAATTTGACAAAGCATGTTAACACTTCAGATTTATTATAAAGAGGATAGAGCTAAGTATAATGTGAAAAGTCATCAATGAAAACCACATAATATTTGCATCGATTCACAGATTGGACAGGTGAAGTCCAAGTATCAGTATGAATAAGTTGGAGAGGGGTAGTAGAGAGATGAGTAGATGAATGACATGGTTATCGTTTACTTTTTCCCAACTGGCATAAATACAAGTAACATTTTTGTTAAAGTCATTACAAGAAAGGGGTAAATGATTGTGTTTAACAACACGAGAAACAACATCAAAAGACAAATGACCTAATCTAAAATGCCACACCAACAAAGATGTTCTTATTCCTAACAAAGTAGTAAAAGCTCGATTTCCATGAAGAGAGTTCCTTTGAAGCTGTAGTGGATACAAGTCATTTTCACTTTTCCCTTCCAAGAGAATTGCATGTGTTCAAAGGTCCTTCAAAAGTAATGAGATGAGGTGAGTATGAAGTAACATGCATTATCTAAATAGAATCTTTGAATAGGAAGTAAGTTGGCAGAAGCCTTTGGGCAATGTAAGACATTTTTAAGATACAAGTTTGAAGAAAAAGAGAGAAGAGTGATTGAACTAGAGTTTTCTATAGCAAGTCCTGCTCCATTTCCCACTTCTACTGTGTCAGTGCCTTCGAAAGGTTGCTGAATTGTCAAATTTTCAAGTTCATTGGTGATATGATCATTTGCACCATTATCAACAAACCATTTTTGATCTTCAAAGGCAGCATTTGTATGGGCCACCATAGCTACAAGTTGCGTTGGAGGATGTCTTCCTTGGTAGGAGTAATCCATGCGATGATAACAATTAAGGGCTTGATGATTGGTCTTGCCACAAATTTGGCATGGAACATGTGCACCATTATTGAAAGGGGCACCACTATTGACTTGAGAAGGTTAAGGGCGAGAATCAGATGTTTCATGAGCATGTTTGGGAGTGAAGTTTCTTGGTTGAAATTTGGGTGTGTACTACATCTTATTGTTGGGAGGAATCTAATGAGATTTAGGCCTGTTGGTGAACAAAGCGAAGTTTGTTGCATCAGATACAATAACACTTTGTTGGTTGAGTAACATTTCACGATTCAAGAGTTCATCTTTAAAGTCAACGAAACTCAATGGGTTGTCTCGAGTAGCAAGAGAGAAAGATGTGATGAAGTTGTTAAATGAAGGATTGAGACCATTGAGTGCATATGAGATGAGATCATCTTCAGGGAGAGGTTTGCCAACTACAGCTAGTTGGTTAGCCAAAGATTTGGCTGTCTGCAAGTGCTCTGAACAGGTTTTGGAGCCTTGAGTTAAATTTTGCAATTGTCTCTTCAAATGAGCAATGCGAGAGTGAGACTGTGAGGCAAAGCGATTGGCCACTGCAGTCCACACTTGTTTTGAAGTGTCTAGTCCATAAACAGTAGACAGTATGTCCTTTGAGAGAGTAAAATTGATCCAACTAAGAAGATATTGATCCTTTTTAGTCCAAAGAGTGAATTCGGGAATAAGAGTCTTTTTCCCTTCACGATCAACTAAAAATTTTGGTGGGCATGGATTAGAACCATCAACAATACCCATCAGTCCATTGCTACGTAAGGCAGGAAGAAATCTCGAGAGCCAATTAAGGTAGTTGGATCCCTTGAGGAAAATTGGGAAGAAGAAAGGAAGGTGATGAGATATTAGTAGATAAGTTAAGGTCGGAAGCAGTGGAAGACATTGTTACAGGATTAAAAGATTATTGGTATTAGCCTACGAAGGCTCTGATACCATCAAAATAAAGTTGGGTAATTTTTTTTTTGTTTTTAAGTTGGGTAATTGGTTTTGGCTTAACATTAATATTTATATAGATATACATGTAAATTTGATACACCTGAAAAGATATAGCAACAATTCCCATATAATAAGATTAAATTTCAGTTGTTTCCATTTCTATCTCAATATTCTGCAGCAGCTCTATATATTTGGTCATATCTTGATTTTGAGATGATGAGATTTGAACTTGGTGCTTATCTTTATCTTTCTCAAAACTAGCATCAATAGGATTAACTTGATCCTATTAGAGCATTCTTATCAAGGCTTGTATATGCTATAAAAGCTATTTTTAAGCATTTTAAACCCAAAAATCTACTCCATTAAACCTACTAAATGCTATAAAATTTGCAATACTGCTACAGTGCACTCTCGCTTTTGAGAGCGCACTGTAGCAGTATTGTATAATATTTTATTAATTTATTTATTCTCTCTCTCCAGCTCTGTCTCCCACATCTCTCTCTTTCTCTGGTTCTCTCTCCGTCTCCCACATCTTTGGTTCTCTTTCTCTGTCTCATTTCCTCACTCCCTCACAACAAGTTTGTACGTTTAAGATCGGCTTGGTGGCGAGGAGAACGGCTTGATGGCGTGAGATCGGTGTGGAGGAGATCGACGTGGAGATCGGTGTGGAGATCGGCGTGTTGTGTGTTTTCTTGTGGTTGTTGTGGCCGGTGTCTTGTGGTTCTTGTGGCGGTTTTTTGTGGTTCTTGTGGTGTGGTTTCTTGTTGTGACCGGAGCTATGGTTGTAATGTTTGGTGGGTATCGGTGGTGCTCGGCGTTTGTGGATCATCGACGTGACCTGGGTTGAGATCGGAGTGGTGGGTTTTGGTTGGGGTTGAGAATGAGGTGGGTGGGTGGTGGTGGGTTTTGGTTGGGGTTGAGACATGGGTGGGTGGGTGGTGGGTTTTATGGTGGCGGCGATGGAGGTTTTGTGGTGGGTTTTCTGCTGTGGTTTGTGGTAGTGGTTTTGGTTCGGTGCAGAGCATGGTTCGTGGGTCACCGATCTTGGGTTTGTGTTTGTGATGGGTTTTGGTTGCTACAATGGTGGTGCTGTGACTTGTTACGGCGGTGCTGTGACTTGTGGTGAATTGTGGTTGCTGCAATGGTGGTTATGGCAAGTGGAGCGGTGGTAGGGGTGGTAGAGGAAGGGGTTGGTAGGTTGCCATAGTTTTGTGTGTAGTTGTTTTATTATTATTTTAATGAGTAGTTTATATTATTTAAATGAAATGGTAAAAGATATAGAAGGTTTGATATTGAGCATATTGAAAAATGAGATCTTAAAAGTTAAAATTTTGAGTTTTGAAGTGGTATATGCTAAAAATTTTACTCAGCTTGATAAGAATGCTCTTAATATTTGAACTTGATGCTTTTCTTTATCTTTCCCAAAACTAACATCAATAGGATTAACTTGATCCTATTGATCTGTTATCTTAACATTTGAAACCAAACCTAATTGAAAACATAATTATTTCACTAAAAAATGAAGTGTTATGAGTGTGTTGGAACCTTGTAAATCAGATAACATTAGTGACTCAATCTTTTTTAAAAAAGCGGCACTTAAAAATTCTGTAAACTAGTTTCCCACTCAAAAATTTAATAATAAGTCAAAATATTTAATTTATATTTAAATATTTAAAAAGTCCACTTAAATTTGTTGCCTTATGTCTCATGTTGTTTCGAGTTATGAAATAAACCCTCTCCATTAAATAAAACAAAAAAACAAAACAAAAACGTAGGCCATGAGGTGCTAGCAATCAATCAGTATAAAAGGTACAATGGATGTCACGTCGTAAAATTAAGCTCGTGGGTTGAGAGACGTTGGGTTGAACTTGAACATGTGGTGTAGCTGCTATTTCGACAAAAAACACTTCTGTTGAGCCCAATTCTGGCGAAAATATGAGCCCAACTCTGAAATTTCAAAGTCAGAAATGTATGGACACGAACAATAAAATAAAACTTCATCACCCAAATAAAATAAAATAAAAAAAGAACAAAACTTTAAGTCCTTGACCAAAAAAGAAAACTTAATTAAGATATTAACCGAAAGATGTAATGCTATTTTATTTAAGGAAAAAAAAAATAAAGAACAGAAAAAGATAAGAAAGATAGATGTAATGCTATCTGAGACAAAATAGTATAGATAAGCATTTGAGAATATTATGCAAATTATTGGAAACATTCGGAAGCTAATTGTCAATTTGTCAGCTTCCACGGCCTGATTTTTATTTTTATTTTTTTAGTTTTATATCTCTGCTGTAGAGCACCGCCAACACAGAATCGCACATCTAACACGAGCATAAACCAACATTTATACCATGAGCGTGTCATCTTGCCATTGAGCGATGGTTTAACGCGGCTTCTCATCATTTTGTCATATCTTTTATTCAGGAAAATCTTGTAGCACATTCTATACATATATGCTCTCTTTAAAATTGTGTTTTTGAAACAATTTCAGTTAAATTTGTGAAATGGGTTTTAGCTCGTAGTGTGTATTTGTAAGTGTTTAGTAGCAAATATGTGATAATTATTACCCTTATACACTCATTGTTGCACATTCTATACATAAATACTTTCTTTAAAATTGTGTTTTTGAAACAATTTCAGTTAAAATTGTGAAATGGTCAAATGCAATTATAATTTCAGCTCACGTGGCAGAGTATACTATAAGCATGTAGTAGCAAATATGTGATAATTATTATCCTTGTACACGCGCTATTGCACATTTCATGCATACATACTTCCTTTAAAATTGTATTTTTGAAATGATTTAATTTAAAATTATGAAATGGTCAAAACACTCATGCGGCATTAAACACGATAAATGTGTAGTAGTAGACATGTTATAATCATTGCCCTATTTATTTAAGATAAGCATCCATAATCTTGCGTACATTTTTAGTTGGAGTAGGGATGCAGAACAAGCTGATTCTATTAGAAATGTTAGATACAAAATTAAATGAGAAATATCCATCACACTCAACCTTAACCTAAACCGGAGCAGCAGACATATCAGGTGCGGATCACGATGTTCCCAAAATTAAAATCAATTAGGCCGGACATGACTCATAATGAAACCCCATTGGCTAGAAATTACAAAAGCAAAGAAAGTTAAAGAAAAGGAACCATCATAATGCAGCGACAGACAGGACAGTCCACCAAGTCAAAGATGATGCTAAGATCTCGCTTTAGCTCTGCAAGGCCATATGAAATTTAGAAAATTATAGTCATCTCTCTTTTCTATCTTAGTTTTTGGTGCTTTAAATCAAAGTATTTTTTTTGTTCCCTCGAAACTTTTTGTTTTTTATTTTGACTGCATACACATACCAGTGGAGAATAAAGAGAGACAATGACAATTAACGGGGTACAATAATTTATGGTAATTAGTAGTAGTAATAATGGATTTGGATTAACATTTAACACTGAGAGGGTAAGACTTAATCAAGAGGATGAATTGGATGGAATCAAGAGGTGGCAATGCAATAGTTCTCCCAGAGCAGTAAAGACATTCTAGAGTCCTTGCAACTCTTTAACAAAGGGTCCAAGCAATCTCCTTTGTTCCCTTTTACAGCAAGAAATTGTTGTTGCTCGTGATTTGGTACTATGTCCTTTGAGATAGTGAACTTGTTGCTATGGTTTTTGAAGGATATGTCCTTTGCCGAAGGCTTGGTTCGCCAATAGTACTCATAAACATTGAAAGGGGCTGCTGAAGCTGGGGATGACACAGCTGTTGGGGACTGTATGAGTCGAGACACACTGTGTCGAGGTGGAAGAGACATTGCTACTTGGGTTGCCATCACTTTCTTCACATCCATATCCTCCTCAAAATTAACAACTTCATTGATGTTGTGTGACCATGCTTGATTCCTATTTGCTATTCCAATTGGCCTATTCATCATTGAAGAAGCTAACCTGTGCGCATTTATGAATCTACTTGAAAACTCTGGCCTTTGCGTCTGCTCCGACACTATTTCTATTTCTTTGGCTCCTCTATAATTGTTTTCATTATCAGTTCCCTCTTCATCCTCTTCTTCCTCAAACTCTTCTTCTTCTTCTTCTTCTTCTTCTGGATTTTCATCTTCCTCAAAGTCCTCGAGTTCTTCAAACTGATCTGCTTCACTTGCTTCTTGGTGGTGCTCTTCTTCATCTCTTGCTTCTTCTTCTTCTTCTGAGGGAGTAGTATTGGCAAAAGTGAGGACAAGGCGGCCATCTTGCCTTTGAGCACGAAACTGGTTCAGTGAAGGGATGGACACGGCTTTGAGGACTAATCTTCCGTTGTCGCGACGAGACTCCATGCGAAGTGAAGCCCCATCTTGACGAGCAAGAGAAGGAAGAGGTGGAGGGAATGATATAGACAGTGATTTCTTACTAGTAGCATAGTGGTACTTTGCCACTCTGAAACTTTCCAGCTCATCCTTCTGATCAAAGGCTTCAGGCACCTTCTCTTCTTGCAATTCTTGTTGTTGTTGCTGTTGTGGCTGTTGCAGCTGCTCTTCCTCTTGTTCTTCTTCCTTGTCTTCTTCCGAGTCACCGGCCTCCGATGAAGAGTATGATGGGAACCCATCAGAGCCAGTCTCGGATCCAAGACTCTCAGTACATATTTGAAGACTCTTCTCACTCAAAGAGCTAGCTGACCTCTTCACAAGAGGGTGAATATAAGGAGGTGGGAGTGTTTCTGAAGCATCCTCGTTGGTCTTTTGAAAAATTGAGCTCCATATATCGAATTGTCCAGTCTGCCTCTCGAGTTGCTCTGACTGCTTTTCTTCTTTAATCAAGCTCCAAATATTAGCATGTCCACCTCGCCCCTTCCTTTCGTCATAGTCTTCTTCTCCTTCTGAAGAGGATGATGATGAATCTGCTATGGAGAAGCACAGTTCTTCAGAGGATGCAATCTTTTTCATGGGGGAGAACCCGTTTTGAGCAAGCCATTTCCTGGAGGACATGTCTGCGGAGAGAGTTCTTCGCAGAGAAGAGGCTCTTGTTTTTTGTTCAAACTCGTCTGAGCCAAGTATGGAAACGATGCCTTGCTTGATTTCCATGATCTTGGTCTCTTCGTCAAGAATGTTTGATAGGCGAAGGGACTTGCTCGAAGGACTTGACATTTAAGCAAATTAGCAGAAGAGAAGGACAAGCACTTCAGCTAGCTTCTAGCTGCATAAAAGTGAGGAAAATTTTGAGAGGAATGAAAAACCGAAGAAGCTAGCAGAGCTAGTAGCTAGCTAGAGTTGTACAGTGTTTATGTGTATGTAACAAAATTTAAAGTTACAAAGCAGACTGAAAAACATGCATGTGATATTGCAAAAATACAAAAGAAGGTGTAATTGTGGTGGGGAAAAGAGGAGAGATGGATGGAATATTTACCTCAGGCAAAGCAACAAGCAACCAACAGAGAGGCCTGGTTACAGACCACTAGCTGGGTGCGAGTTGCAAGGAATAATAAGGGGGAAGCCCTCAGATGATGATGTTTGATGTTTGAGGAGTGGCTGTGGGTGATGGCAATGAAAGGAGATGGGGAATGTGGGTATTTGTAGTGCCAAAAAAGCCTTTGGAACCGTGTCCATTGGGGCCCCCATACGCCACAATGAAAAGACACCCTCTCATTGGTTTCTAGTTTTTCCCTTATCAGAAAAGTGGATTGCAAAAGCAAAAAGCAGTATGGACCGGCCATTTTCATTTTGGCTCACATTATCTCTGCCTCTTAAAAGTGTCTTTAGCTACTACAGTTTTAATTTTTAATTTTAATTTTATGTATTTGAAGTTCGAAAATTATTTTACTTGAACATGAATTAAGCATATCCTATTGTTCTTTGGTAATTTCTAGACTATAGTGATATTATTAGAATAAAATTATTCCATTAAATAAATATTTATCACTAGAGAGGAAATAGGGGGAATTGAAGTTTGTGATGAAAAGAAGTGGTTTATATATATTGATGCAAATATTTAGCATGAGAAAAAAAGATTTTATATGAAGAAAAAGTAGTGAGTTATCCTCTTCTTAGAGCATTCACAACCCAGCTTGCCAATGCCACATGTAAGAGGATTTTAGCATTAAAGCATTAAACGCGAGCAACATTTTACAAATGCTAAAGATTCTATTGGTTCACTTATTTTTTAAATTCTCATTTAAAATTCAATTTCACTTAATATCACAATAAATTTTCTTATCATGCCCTGATTAACTGAATTAATTTATTTTAAGGGTAGAGTGAGGAAATTTATTGGGATATACAAATTTCATTTGGCTTCAAATTATTTGAGCATTATATATATATATATATATATATATATGAACTTAACTAAAAATCTTCTAATCCAATGACACTAGTGTCTGGTTCCTTTCCAAAGGAGTGAAATCGGATTCGACCCACTAGCTCCCCTAATGGGGTTGACTGGTGAGCTTGACTTCCCCTGAAATAAAAAAGGAAAAAAATAGAGATTATTGTTCTTGGTTGTGATAAATTGATCTAAATATATATTTGGCACTTTGCACAATCAAAATCAATACTAAGCCACCATATATCTGCCCTAATATGAGAGAATGACTTCTCATCTCAGTAACAAACAAGAAAGCCACATTCCACCTTTATTCTTACTTAGAAGAATGAAATTAGTCATGAAGATTTCCGAATACCATTTCTATATATTACCAATATTTTCCAAAGCAAATAGAGTTAAAATGGTATAAACCTTGACTTCACGGTATGACATATCATCGACTTTTGTGGTGTAGTGATATCTTTATTTCTTGAATAAAAGGTCCAAAATTCACTCATATAAAATGAATGAAGCACGTGTCAGGATTTAAGGCAGTCAGATATTGTGAAGCCTTCAATTGTTCTTAAAACTAAAACATATTATCTCATTTAGTGGCTATATTTTAACCATGCATATCTTCACCTGTAATTTAAAGCCTGTACAGCAATTTCTTGTGGGCTCATATTCGAGTAACATGAAGCCATTATATCTCTTCTCTTCACGTTAGTGTTGAACAATTTCTAAATGTGAATTGCTTCGTGCATGCCAATACTAAAGCATTTGGCTTCAGATAATCCAATTCATGGTGATACTTTAAAATTTGAAGTGCTTCTGAAACATGTACAGTATATCAAAAGGTTATGACAACATAATAAGAGGAAGAACTTATGCAAAGCAAAGCGAGGAACCTCCATAATAGTGTATAACTCAAAAGGAAAAAGGAGAAGAGCTACCATGCACTAGTAATGTTACCAATTAGGTAAGGCGGAAAGTGACAGTGATTGGTGAAAATGGCTTAGGGAAGAAGCAAAGGAATCACTTTCAAATAGACCAATATGATTGGGCGGCCAGAAATCCATCAGCTAGACCCTGACTGAGAATCCATCATATATAAAAATAAAATAGTATTCGATAATAAAAAAATAATGACAGAGAATAATGTATGTGGAAACAATGGAATGCGTCACTTCTAGATTTTGGGACCCCTTTGGATATAAAACCTGTCCTCTCTGTCTCTCGCTCTCTCTCTCTCTCTCTCTCTCTCTCTTTCTCACTGTGTGTCTGTGAGTGTGTTTACGAGACTGTGTGAAAACTAAAGTCATGTGGTTTATACGTATATGGAGAGGATGCCCAATACGTCGACCACTCATAAATACCAAAAGGTACTGATGTTGATTAGCTCAAATTGGATATATAAAATAATGTTTAGATGAGAGAGAGAAAGGAAGAGAGAGCCATAGAAAACCAACTTGCATGCTTTGCCACAAACCAAGGAACGCGCTGGGAACCTGGATGCGCCTTGTCTGCCTATAAAGCAATGCCACTCAAACCTACAAAGCCTATCTACTAAGTCCTAGCCTCTGTTTTTAAATGGTTCACTCAGTTCCATCTATACGACTGGCTGGTTTGCCTAAAAGATTTTGATTTTCATCTTAAGTATAAGAGTGTGAATTAGTGAAGTATAAAATATAATATTAGGTGCGTGGGACAGAGAGGATTTATATTAGGGTTAAATTTGCTGCACATAATCTGTTATACATTCAGGATTTTAGTTTTTTTTGGGTGTATGTGTAAAATTATGTAAAACAATTTCTTTGTAATAAACACTACTCTTTTTACCATGTATGCCTGTTTCTTAAATTACATATTGATTATCAAGCAGTTTTGTTTGTGCATTTCTATAATTTTTTTTTCCAAGGCCTCTTAGCTCAATCACATGAATGGAGTCCTTCTCCACTTGTTGTAACACTATCCAGTTTAACAAGGTTAGTTTTATAGAAAAAAGTTTTATATTCCTAATTAGGAAAGGTTAACAAATATCTTGAGGGCATTGGTTTAAAAAATATTTTTAGAATTTTTTTATGACAAAAGAAAAAAGTAACTAATTTTTTATATTTACTATGAAAGTGGGTATTAAAATTTTTCTAAAATAATTTGTTAACGAATGCTCTAAGAGCATCTTTTTTATTTATTTTTTTATTTTAAGAAACAAAGGGTATCTTGTTAAGAGCATTCTTATCAAGAGTTGTAAAAAATTTAGTATTTACCCTCTCAAAACTCAATTTTATAACATATAACACACCACTTTACAATACTGCCTATATCAAACCTTCTATTTTTTTACCATTTCATTTAAATATTATTTCTATATTATTTTTCAATAATTTTTTATTATTTTTCTCTCCTTTGTCTCTCTCTTCCTCACAGCACCGTCGGGGCCACACTACCAACAGTCACCACAAAACCCACCACCCACAACCACCACAAAATCCAATAGCAACAGTCACAGTCACCTCCGCCACAGCACTACCAACATCAACCTCCACCATAGCAACCAAAATCCACCACACCAACAAAAAAAAAAAAAAAAACGGCCGAGCCACTACCTTCCTCTTCCAAATCACAAATCAACCACCATCACAATCACAAAACCCAGATCGGCGAGAAGAAAGAAAAAAGACAGAGGCAAACCCATCACGCTAGCGAGCAAAACACACACACACACAAACCCAGCACGGCAAATCCATCATGCCGGCGAGCGAAACACACACACACAAACCCACCACGGAAAACCTCCACCAATGCAAACCCATCACGCCGATCTACTGCACCACGACCCACTATGACCCAGACCCACAACCTAGAGACCCACGCCGATCACAATCTGAAATCACAAACCTACAACCCAAAGACCCACGCCCACGCCGATCACAATTCGAAACCACAAACCCACAACCCAGAGACCCATGCCCACGCCGATCACAATCCGAAACCACAAACCCACAACCAGACCCACGCCGGCAGCAACACTCTGAAGACGTTTGGGCTTTGACATTCTTGACTGATGAACCGTGGAGGGGAGGAGCTCAAACCGGGACCTTGAGAGATACAGAGAAGCTACGGGAAAGAGACAAGAGGAAAGTGAGAGAGAAGAGAGACGAAAGAAGGGAAAAATAAAAAACAAATGAACACAAGTTACCGTTGCAATAAAAAAACATTTTCTGGTTTAACATTTATGCTACAGTGAGGTTGTATTGATACAATCTCACTGTAGCAGTATCTCAAAATTTTTGAAATTTGAAAGGTTTGTTGGAGATGGTTTTTTGGTGTTTCGGGGTTAAATTTTAGCATTTATACCATATAGCCATCTTGATAAGAATGCTTTAACAATGCTATTAATAATTAAAGGGAAAAAAAGAATATTTAATGGCCTATAATACCGGTTATGCATAGGGCAAAGTTTTACAAACTTTTTCCACAATCCTTTACTGTTGACAGTGTTGAGGCTGCTAAAAATTTGTAGGAAATCAATTAGTGAATAGATTGGTTGAAAATCAACATATTTTTAGTAGCCATTGGAAAAATATCTAGGTTTAATTTCAAAATTTTCCTACTCGATATGACGTGAGAAGTCATATGAGTTGCCTCGTGTGTGGAAGAATTACACAAATATTTTTGGACTATAAATATAAAGAAATAATAAACGTACTTTGTGGACCAAGATGCGCTATTTATGGACACTATATATATATGGTTGTGCGAGTGATACGTGCATTTGAAGTGGACACAAATTTTCTTTGTCCTTTTTGTGATATATTGAGGTGTACATGAAAAATTAATAATAATAATAATAATAATAATAATAATAATAATAATAATAATAATAATAATAATAATAATTTGATGTAATAAAGAATTTTAGTGAAAATTAGAGTAGAATTGGTATTTTCTTTCCGAATAAAACAAATGAGTAAAATATAATTTGATTGGTAACTTTCATTTTTGTTGTTGATATTATTATTATTTTTTCCTTCTATGCTCCATAATAATGATGATAAATTAGCCATAGTCATTAAGACATTCATGTACATTTATTTTGAAAAAAACTTTTTTTATACAAACTTTGAAAAATACTAAAAAGACTACCATTTTTACTATACAAAAAGGCACTGAATGTGATTGGTGTTAGAGTGATATTTGGGACGCCTTAGATTTTGTGATTGGTGTTAGAGTGATATTTGGGACGCCTTAGATTTTGTGATTGGTGTTAGAGTGATATTTGTGACGCAACAAATTTTGCTATTTAACCCTTTCAAGCAAGTTGTCACGAATATTAGAGACGCTACAAATGTGCTTGGTGATTTAAATCTATGCTCCATAGTATTTCTTCTGGGTTTTTTCTTTTTCTTTTTTTGAGAAAATTTTTTCTTTTGTTTTGTATTTCAAACTACACACATATGTGTAAAGTTTAATTTATTTAGTAAAATTTGTAATACATTCTTATTACCAATATTTCTTTAGTAATACAATGGAGAATGAGTTTGATTAATTAATTTCATAATTGGGAATCCAAACCGGAGAGTGATTGGAAGGATTTCATGGGCGCTCTTTTGAGAACGTATGGGACAAATATTCAAGACAAAAAAAGACTCTGTGACCGGATGATGACAGTTTCATTCTGATGCTTGTCTAATACAATAAATAAATAGATATAAAGGGGAGAAGATTGACACTTCATCGGAGAATTTTCTTGAAAATGGAATATCAGAGAAAGATAATTCGAAGATAGTGGAAGACACATTAATTTAAGTTTTTATTTTTATTTTTATTTTTTTACGAAACATTAATTTAAGTTAATTTAGGCCTTCTATGTTTTTCTAGACCTTCTCCATCAATATCTTTGCCCCTTTTCATTTTCTTCTACTTCGTTATCCCAATTTTAAAATTTTGATCTTCCTCAAAAAAGAAAAAAAGAAAAAAATAAAATTTTGATTAGCACAGCCGGAAAAAAGGATATATTTTATTATTACTAGTTAAAAAAAAAAATTTAAAGGTTAGAATATTGTTACTATTTTTTTTTTTGAGAAACAATGTTAATTGTTACTAGTTAAACTAAATATATCTAGTCAAATGAGAAGGTATTTGCATCCAAAAAATTATGATGCAGCTTTGTTGTGGTCTTCCAAAAATATTAGTTAGGGTTGTATAGAAAATCATAAGTTGTTGGTTTTGGATATATATTATTGTCAGTACTTTTTTTAAAACTTTCTTCTTTCTTTTTTTGAACATGTATGTTAAAATACTTAGTATTTTCAAAACAAAAAACAATGAGTTAATCTTACATTGGAAAATTAGTGTAAGTTAAAGAGATTTAAAACCTTGTACTGTGTATCCAAAAGTTAGGTTCTTTTGAATATACACCACTAACTAACCAATATATATTTTAGCTTGATGAGAAAAAAAAATTATTATAAAGTGGATGCTATAAATTAAAATTTTATCTTATGTATTTATAAAAAAAGAACGAAAAAAAAAAATCATAACTCGTACAACATGATTCACAATGTTCCGCTAAAAAATTAAATTACAATTGTCTTACACCTTCTATAAGTCAACAGGCATTTGATTATGTGAGTCAACTAATTAACGAGCTAATATGAAATCAATTGGAACATAAAAATACATGAAGAGGATAGAAATAGAGATTGAAAAATAAAGGAATCTATATATGATGAAATTGTTTATTTGTACGTACATATATAGGTAGCCCACTCTAAGGGATGGATCGATTCGGAGTTGACTCATTGAAATATAAAATGATTACCAAGGAATCAGAATTTTACTTTGAAGAGTTATTATATTATTATTACTATGGCCATGGATCACGAAATTTGAACATTAATTAAGTTCTTCAACATAAAGTATGCATCATCATTGTGTAGGGAAGTAACCAATCAATTTGGACCAAACTCTATTTCAAAAAAAAATTTGGACGACCAAACTCACCCTACTTTCCTTTTTCTTTTCTCTTAAAGACATACTAGCCCCATGCATTGGTATAATTTACTGCATTAATAGCCAACCAACATGTAGGCTTGTAGCACTTAGTGATCAGCATTTGGTCATAATTAATATCATTGTTATCCTTTAATTATTCCTTAGGATTCCGTCATCATATGCAATTATCTTTGTTTAGTTATAAAGGCATTGGATTAGAATGCATTACTACTAATGGACCCAATTGTTGGAAAAGGAAAGCTAAATTGACCATTTGCAACTTTGTTTTTAAGAAAACAAAGAGAAAAAAGAAGACCCATATGCAACTTTTCTTGAATTTTCTTTTACCCATAAAAAGGTTTAAAAATAGTGGATAGTGTTTGACCTACTATCGGGTTAGGGTTAGGGTTAGGGTTAGGGATATGAGGGAGAGTTTGAATGGCCTTCAGAATTATATACAATTTTTCTTTGCCTTTAGCAACAATTCCCATATCCTTGTTTGAGCGTCAAAACCTGAAAAGACAATGGAACAATACTTCAGCCATTTTGTTTGAACTTTGAAAAAAAAACTATGAGTAGGATTCGATTTCGATTAACTAGCTAGGATTAGTTTATTTTGGGAATACTAAGATTGAGTTGTAGATTGAATTCACTCAAAAATCACTAGCTAGTTTATTAAAGTAATAATTAGTTACAAACTTTAATTAAGGGGGCGAAGAATGTGATTAGCCATTCCTAATTAAACACGACGACTTTGCATTGACCAAAAAAAAAAAGCAACCATACCACCACTACAACCACTACCCGCACAACAACGGCACTACATTGACTGCACTTTTGCCCATGACCCCACCACAATATTGACAATTTTTCAACCCATCATTACAATTTTTCTAGCTTTATTTTATCTTTTTTTTTATTATTAGATTTCACAACAAAAATTTTGTTCATACTTTACAATGCCCCATTATTGCTATTACATTTTGAAAGAATACATTTTTTCTAGTCCAATATGAGTGTTCCACTTGATACTTTATTAATCATAGCCTATTGTACATTCATTGTGTTTTTATTTTTATTTTTTTTAATCAAAAATTTTTAAAGAAGAAAAAGAAACATATAATATATAGATTGTTATCTATATATTTATTAATTTTTTGAGACGAAGGTAAGCCATATTGTTATTTATTTTATTTCTAAAAAAATGATAATGCATAATTTATTCCTTGGGAGGGGGGGGGGGAAGGGGGAGATTATAGTCCAAGTGAATATATATAATTTTAAACAAAGTGTTCGTACATAGTTTGATTTCATTTAGAGGGTGTTTGGGAAGTGCGTTTTGTGCTTCCCAAACGCACGTTGTGCGTTTCAGAATTTTTTTTTACTTTTTTATTATTTTTTGACCGACATATTTGACTTTTTCTATGAACAGTGCACACCGTGCACTGTTTATGGCCCCACAAATTTCACTTTTTAGCAACTTTTTTATTAAAAATGGGTCCCATAATACTATTTATACATTAAAAAATTATT
This sequence comes from Castanopsis chinensis, assembly GCA_032878915.1. Lineage (NCBI taxonomy): Eukaryota > Viridiplantae > Streptophyta > Magnoliopsida > Fagales > Fagaceae > Castanopsis > Castanopsis chinensis. The sequence goes on along the minus strand of JAVQMG010000125.1, from coordinate 14,470,840 downwards.
TTGCTACAGTGTTTTTCAGTTTTTAATTTCAGTTTTCAGCTCAATCCAAACGGACCCTTATTCTTTTTAGGGGGGGGGGGAGATTATTGTCCAAGTGAATATATATAATTATAAACAAAGAGTCCGTACATAGTTTGATTTCATTTTCCATTTTGTTTAAAATCTTCAAGCCTCTATATTTGTTCACTAAATATAACTTCTTCTTTTTTTCAATTTTAGAGGACCTTCGACTTGCCTAATTCTTCACCAAGAAAGAATCGACTTGTGGATTTGAGTTTGGAATGTTTAAAGATAGATAACTTGCCAAATTTCATATTAAGTAGATATTATTCACACTCTAATTTGTTAACTCATGTTCTACTTATAATCTTAAAGTATAAATTTCTTAAGTTTAAATATATTTTTAATATGAGATTTAACAGGGGCAGAGCCACACAGCTCCTTTTGTGGGGGGGGGGGGGGGGGGGGAGGGGGGATATCCCTCCAAAATTTAAAATTTCTTCTATAGTATACATGGCTAAATGATATGGGTACACCCAAAAATTATAACTAGCCCCCCATTTGTTTCTCAAAGTTGTAGTAGTCCAACAGTTTAAAGAAACTTGTCCTCAAATAAAATAATACTTGGCTCCTTCAATTGTCCAAACACTTGTAATTAATCTAATAGTCTATAGCTACTCTCTCCAAATAGTATAGATGTTAACCCATTAAACATTTCAAAACACGACTTTACTTTTCTCCCTTCATTCCCACTGACAAGGAAACTACAGACTACAAGTGCTTTTGCTTGTTTTCCTCTATAGTGTTGCCAACTCATTGTTTATTTCTTATCAACTCATCTCATCCCAATATTCTCAACATAGTCCGACAAAACCATCAAAGTTTGTATTGGTGTTTAGATTTTTAAGAATATTTGTTTATTAAGGCAGAATTGTTCATTTTTTTTTCTATAGTTATACGATAGTATGTTACTATATTACATTTCTCTTTTAGTTAGTATATCATAAGTTTATTTTTTTGGGTTTGAAATTAGGTGCCAAATAATTCATTAAAAAAAATTAAAATATAAGAAAATTTTAATAATATGAATAATGATGGGTTGATAATGCTTAAAATAATAGTAGAATTTTCAATAAATTTATGAATTATAATTATTGTATCAACATTATAACTCGGCCCCCAAAGTGAACATTCCTAGTTACGCCCCTGATTGTTAACATCTGATTATTTTAATAGTATATGTGGAACATATAAGAAGTTGTGAGCTTCTCAAAAAATACCTCCATATATAAGAAAGTTATTGGTGATGTAACGCTAATAAAAGTTACACACAACCCCCCACCCGACCCCGCCCCCGCCCCCGCCCCCGCCACACGCATGCACACACATATTGAAAATCTGTATGCATCTTATTATGCATATCATACAGAAGGGAGGAAAAATATGGATCTTGTTCTCATGACATAAGAACACATACTATCTTTGAATTTTCAATTAGGGTTCAAAGAAAACTTACCTTGATGAAAGAAACCTTAAATAAAAATAAAATTCTAGCAACTTTGATCTTGAGATCTCCTTGATCTTCACCTTAATGACCATGAGCTTGGTCAAGAGTGTGGGCTTTCCTTGTTGAGATATTAATAACCCTGCACTCTACAAGATAGAGAAAGCTCTTTTCTTCTCCCTTTAGTAGGCGTGTAGCTCCACGTAGGTTTTTTCTCCTTTATATTATTTAATACTTTTTTTTTTTTGATAACCTTATATTATTTAATACTTATAACACATAGAGACTCTCAATAATATATTACTAGTCCACGATGGGCTTTAGTATATGTGGCTTGAGATGAGATCAAAGAAAAAATAATACCCTAACTTCAATGGGCATTGGGCCTCTTGATATCTCATAGCAAGCCTAGAGTTACCGCTAACCATATTTTATTGCATTATAAAAATATGGCTGCACTCTCAAGACTTTATTAAATTGATTCAACTCATAGTGAAACAAAATCATAAAATACTCTCACTTTGTAAATTATTACATCTTAATTCATTGGATCCTAATTTAATCTTTTGATTGTTATTATATTCTTGAAATCTAGATTTATGAAATATAAAATTTAGAAACTACTTATTAAAATGGTTGGACCTAACACTATGAATAATTTGTTTGTATTAAACCTATCTCAAAGGGATGCTTCAAGTCTCAAAACGAGATTATGGATTCTATCTTGAGAAATAGTGTTTTCACAATACTACATGTGATTACCTTACATATTGAGCTATTGAGATCTCACTCCGGCATAAATCAAAACAATTAACAATTCATGCTTGAGTTCACCATCCTCTTAGGATTAAGAGTTGATGCACATAGTAGTTATGAGATTGTTTTTTCAAATGATTGCAGTTAGTAGAATAACATCTTACAGTGGTCTAATTTAGCGTATCTTAAATACACTAACATATCAATTAGAAGTCTTTGCTTTCATAATTAAGATAAATCATTAAAATTGATATGTTATAATCTAAATAGATAAGATGCATAATCTCATTATAGATTACGAACTAAAATATTTTGAGTTTACAACGACTTATGATTTATATTTTTTTGTATGCAAATCTTATTTCCATATCTAATTCACAAATAATTGGATTTTAGGGCACTAAATCAATTAGGTTCTAGGATGCTAGCTAATCCTAACAACACATTCCTTGCTGTACCCCATCCATTTACCCATCTCTTATGTCTCTTTAACTGATACACCCATTAAAAACGGCAATTTCTAGTGGCATTTCTGTAGCAACCTAATAGAGAGCAAATAGGAATTAGACACATAGTAAGGTGCAAGAAACTTTTCTTTTTGAGACCACTTCTATGCATTCCTCAATAAACAAATGTCATAAAAAGGGAGACCATGCGTGATGGAAAGAAAGCATATGGTTCTGTCTGTGATTCCCACTCGCAGTGAGGGGACGAAGAGAAAGAAATAAAAAGATGATATTGGATATCTAGTAGGAGAGGCGCTTCAAATGGTTATAAAATTTTTATGTAATTTTCCTATAAGAAGCAACTTCTTACACACGCTCATCACTCATGCATAATGTACATCACTATACCCGTATGGACATCCGTACTTTGGGGGACTACGACATTTTTGGCCAGGCTCTTTTGCCATTTTTTTGCTGTTTTTTGCTTACTTAGCATCCACAGCAGTAGAGCAATATTTTTAGTTATTTGATATTACAAAAAGTTATTTTATCTATTTTACCTATACATTTACTGCAGCAGTGAATCTATTTTAGCTTTTAATGGAATAAAATAATATAAACATCACAATAAAATAATATATCTCTTATAATAAAATAATATAAATCCACAACTAACACAAAAGTAAGTGAGAGGAAACCTTATTTAATTGGAAAGGTAAATAAAATATTATTATTTTGGTATAGATGTGAGCTACAGTGCACATGTAAAGATAGATGTGCACTGTAGCTCAACAGCAAAAAATTTTAGATTTACTTCCACTGCTGCAACTTTAATTTTTCAGTTTGTAGAGTTAAAAATAATTTTTTAACTTTTTACCATCACTGTTGCAAGTGCTCTTGTATACCAAATGATCATAACCTTGAGGAAAGAAAAAAAAAAAAGCATTTGGTCACTTGGTATTTTACCTTGCAGTGTCCAGTACCATTGGCTACCACACGTTAACTGATCTTTTTGAGAATTTTTTGGGCCTGCCATCAACATCAATGACTAGATCATGTACCACCGTTGTTCATAATTATAAAAAGAAAAAGAAAAGCACCACCGTCCTCGTTATCACCGTTAACGTACAATATTATAAATCTAATGATACGCCAAATTTCACAAATAATAAGATAGCATGCTATGACTAGACAATTGGAATACAATGTGAGATTGTATGAAAGTGATTTTGAACTAATTACAACTTAACACATTAATAAGCTGCGAAAAAAGTCGTGAACTATTTATATCTTTGATATTGTTCCTAATATCTATTGTTGGGATATTTTTTAGATGAAAAGGATTAAGGTGTGAATTTAAAATTTTTGAGAGTTATTAAAATTATGGATGTTAGGTTTAACATTATGGGTGTTTGAAAGCCTCAAAAGAGTGATGCTAGCGATACTATGAATTATGAATTTTATTCTCTTGTATCTCACATGTTATTTGGATTGCAACAAATTACACATAAAACTAGTTAACATTCCTTATTGGGTCTCACCTACAATAATGGTCATGAAAGTTGTTCCCCCCCCCCTCCCCCCCTCCCCCACCCCTCCCATTAACTAAACTCTCAACGTTTCCACCACTAGTTTCTTAGTTCCAACCGAATATTGAGATCTAATCTCTCAATGGTTCAAACAGTAATGAGTTAGAATTCATAAAAATCTTAAATTTTCAAGAATTAAAAATACTATAATATGGAAGTGGGGAGACTATAAGACCAAGGGCAAGCCTCTCTTTGGATAATTATTAATTGAGGTTACACAATAGATTTATCATTTCCTCTCTCTAAATATATTTCAACAAGAGCACTTTCATCAGACCAGTTAAACTAGCGCCTTTAGTTAAAAATTCGACCAAACACCAATAAAAGCATTGTGCATCAGCCTCAACAATTTGATATTCTCAAATAACAAATGAACAATAACTCAATACCTCTATTGAGGTTACTGTTCATCAACAAAGTTAAATTAAAGAATTAGTTTTTTTATTGCCTCACAGTCTCTCTTCGTCTCACTCTATGCGTTGTTGGATTCAGCTAGTCTCGATGGCGGTTTTGTTTGATCCGGGTTTGATATTTGACGATTAGATCTAATTGGGTTGATGTTTGATTTAGTTGTGTTTGCTTGATTTGGAATTGAAAAAACAAATGATATTTGGAAAAGGAGAAAAATTTTAAATAAAATATAAATAGAGTATTGAGAATTGAGGTTTGCGTATTTGTACGAGAATTGCTGGTTAGCTAAAGTAATATAAATATAACTTTTTGAACCAATTTAGTTAAAATTGAGTTTTGCAGGCTCTATTAGTAATGACGATTAAACAGCAAAAATTATTATCTACACACCACAATACATATTTTTACGTTTTTTTTATCCATACAAATTCCTATAACACTTAAACAATACTGTTTAATTTTTTTTACCAAACACAGCCCTAAATGATCTAGGATGTTCCCATGCATGCTACCTGTCGAGGAGCTATCTTCTGTATCTTCTTCTTTTTGCCGAATTCTTGGAAGAGGTAATTTGATTAGACATGGCTCCAGTGCATTAAATGACTTCATTTCCTTCATTACACGTAAGTGAGGCCCATTTCAAAAGCTGTGAGCCAAAGCTTACGTAGGCTCATGTGGTTTGGGAATTCTTTTCTAAAGATATTATCATCTTTTTGTGACTCTCTGCCACTGTTTCATGCACGTACGGCTACCGCCCCACAAGCGCAAAGTTTTTTCCATTGGTCACAGTTTTTATCATCACATCAGAAAAACATAATTTATGAGCAACTAATCTAAAAGTTTTTCTATCTGCCTTAATTCGTTAATTCAATAACTTCTTCACACTGAACCAAAAAGTAAGTTCCCAGCTTTTAGCTTTCGCTGATCTACACGTAGTCATTAGTCATTGGGATTATGTGTCTCTAATAGGGTTCTTGACCAAGTCTAAAATAATGGGCCATGAATGAAAATATTCGTGCCCTACCATACAAAAAGAAACTAAAGTTTATTCATAAAGACATGATCAGGAAATCCCATGATGCAAAGGCTAGATCTCATCATGCTTTCAAAAGCATTTGGTTTTCCATTTATCTCCCGAGAGGCCTCAACAAATGCTACGTGAATCATACTTTTCTCAAAGGATTAATTTGAATGATCATGAAGGAAAAGAACATTTTTGTGCATCAATACAATAATGTCTATTAGCATAAGACTAGTCTTGTCCAATACCCTATTTCATATACTTTGCCTCGAAGGGAAGCAAACAATTTTTTGGAGTTAACCAGCTAATAATTTCATTCTTCAAAATAAATAAACAAAAGAATGATCTATTATGAATTTACATGGGTCGGTTTGTACTCAAATCTAGCTGATCCAGTGTTGTATTCATTCAACGAGTAGTGTGTAAGCTACATGCTAAAAAAGTGTGATCATGCGTGTTTAATTTAAAGTATTCAAAGGCCAATGGCTTATAGGTTTAATGGTAAAAGATAGTTATAATAACTGTAAGGTTGCAGATCAAAACTGTTTAAATTATATCAACAACATAGGTTAGGTGTTGGACAATCAACGCATGCATTACTCTGCGCATGGGTTCTCAATCAATGTAGGATAATTTGATCCAAAAGTTTAAATAAAAAAATCTAAATCCAATGCGAAAAGCTCCAATAATATGTTAAATAAATTCATATTCATCAGGATAGTGGTTTTTTAAATGAGGGGACGAAAGTAGGAGCAACACCTCTCCTTTCTAGAAAAAACAAACTTTTCGAGAAAATAATTTTTAAATTGAAAAATCTTTGGAAGGAAAAGATGGTATGTGAGAAAGAAAAAGGGTTGGGAAAAAGGGAAATATTCGCAACCAACAAGTGTTGCTTTATGAAGCTTTATAATAAAGGTTTAAAAACTACCTTTATTGTTCATTTGTTCTCATTTCCAGAAGATCTCTTCCCATTGTTAACACTGATTGATTGGATGATGTATCTGATGGTACAGAAAGAAAGAAAGAGAAAACGAGTGGGGAAAAAATGCTAGAATATGTTTGGACAAATTCCATTTTCCATGTACATGAACAATATTTTGGAAGCTGGCCAATATTGCCAATGAGGGTTTGACACATGGTGAAGTGGGATTTGGACACGTATTAGGTAGCTTGAGCTAGGGGCCTTGTGTTATAGTGGTCCAACCGTCCAAGCCCTTTGGGGGACTTTGAAACACAACATGATGGTGAGACCAGCGGTGCATATGGGTTTGCCTTTTCAATCAATATGGAAATGTATTGGTAGCCAGCCTTGCAAGAATCTTGGTATATTCTTAGGGTTGGGTTTGTTCGTGTCCCTGGCGTACACGTGTGCATGCAGGCCTTTTTCTTCCATCTTTTTCTGATATGAATAATGATTAAATGAATTACAGGGGATCCTGTCTGAGAATTTCTGAATATTACATAAAGTTTGTTATTCCCTTTGGGCCTCCCTTGAGGGAGTATTTTGCTGTATCAATATCCACTACTATCTTCCTTTCTCTGTTTTTGACAGGAGATTGATACCCTTATCTATCTCCAACTGGTTGTAGAATGTAGGGTGACTATTTTTTTGGGTAAATTTTAATTTGCAAGTTGGATATTTCGATGAAAATATAGATCTCTGTGTTATTAACAGTTTAACACATTGTTTTTGCATGCCAATTATTGGAAAAGATGGTTTTTGCAAGCCAGCTATTGAAAAAATGGGATTGGAACTTTAATTCTTACTAGAGACTCCCTCAACCTCCTAAAAAGAAAAAAGAAAAGAGAAGCAACAAGAAGAAAAGAATGGAAAAAGATTATAATTCTGAAATGATTAATTTTCCTTCGTTTTGTTTGAATAATTTTCTGTGAATATATATATATATATATATATATATATTGTTTAAGCTTTCATTAGTTTTCTTTTGTAGGCAATTAATTTGGATGGTCATGGTTAATATATTGAATGTATCTTCAACTAGCTTTGCATTTCTTTTTTTTTTTTTTTTTTTTTTTTTTTACTTTTCTGCATTTGATTTTGATTATCTTATTATAGGGTAATTAAATTATACTACTATCTCTTGAGATTTATCAAAACGATAGTCTCCCAATTGCTTTTATAAATGACTCTCCTTATAAGGTTTTTATAAAAAAATTCTTACCTAAATTATGGAGGAAATAAACACACTCTGTATCTTGAGATTTTTATAAATGAAAATGATACTCCTTGATGCATATTAAACTGAGTAGGAATCTTTTTATAAAGATAAAATATTTTATTGAGAGAGTAACAATGTGAGACGACATGAATTTATTTGATGTATTTATAAAAATTTCAAGAGATGAGTGTTATTAATTATACAGAAGTTTAAAAAAGATTATCATTTTGATAATGAGATTTAAAAAAAAAAAATTGTTTTAAAAATTTAAAATTTACCCTTTTCACCTGCAAAGGATTTTTTGTTTGTTTAATTGATTTTTATTCTGAAGATGGCTCAATACAGTTGTTCACACTTTACAGTGGTCTATGGTGAACATTTATTAATAGGACATTTTTTACCTTTTAGAACTTATTTTATGCTTGGAAGGCGTAATTCATACGAAATGCTAAGAAAATCCAAAAAAACACTGTCCTCACGTTTTGGCTCAGGTGAAAGACGTGTATCTTATTCCAAAGAAGCATTCTGTGTAAGACAAATTTTAATGGTTTTCCAATTCATTGTGCATATCCTCGCACATTCTTTGGTGCACAGTTGTTTTGAACTAGTGTACCTATTATATAGAAAGCTTACAGGGTATTGATCAATCAAAAGTGGCTGCTATTGAATGTAGCATAACAAATAGAATTTACAAAAGAATTATATATATAGATTTATCATTATGAAAGAGTTGATGATGCAATTACAGTTGTATCAAGGTACAAAATGGTTCTCACGCAGTAAACTTTCAGCACTTATACGTAATATCTATAGCGTCCGCTCATAATAATAGCTCTTTATCATCAGATCAAGACACCAATCAGTTTTTGGTGTAAACGGAGATTGAACTCCAGATCTCTTTATTCAATCATAAAAAATTTTACCAGTTAAGCTAGTTGAAATTTACTTGTGTATGAAGATACCCTTAAAGATTAAATTATGCTGAACGCATATTATTCGTGGTCGATTGGCTTGCATTACAGATATCTCTATGCAACATTGCATTTCCAAAGCTTAATAAATTAAACAGTTGGCCGACACTAAGAATGGATGACCTCACTTTGTTTTTTTGGATCAAATTGTATGATTGACTTTCGGAATCAATACAAGTCGCCTCAGAAAAGTTCAAAAAAAATAAAAAAAAATAAAAGGCATAACACTACAGTGCGCAAAACACTGAACCATATATATTTTCCACCATATTTGTTGGACCAAGAGGATTTTGGTTTTAAGTTCAATCCGGTTTGGACCCGACGAGAATTGACCAGGAAGCATTATCAGGCTTAGTCTATAGAGTGGAGGTTTGAGTCCCCTAGGAGAAATTTCTGGTCTGTTTTTGGGTTATAAATTTGTCGCTTCAAAATTAGAGTATGATGCACTTTATTGTTACTTTTATATAGTATTCTTTCTGACATAGTGATATTTGCTACAACTCCATGTAAATAGATTTATTGCCAAACCACACAAATCTTTGTGTCTTATAAATGTTCTTTTCTATTTCTTGCTTCTCAAAGATTTTTAAGGAATTTGAGTAAATTCCTATAAATATTTGCGTAATCAAAACAAAGTAGATAGAGTACCCCATTACGTCAATAAGAGAGAGAAGAAGACTAGAGCTTAATTGGGGCCAGACCATGATCATATGTTGGGGAAAAATTAAACTTACAAAATCCATTGCAGATATCAATTAGGATTAGCCGCTACTACTGTTAGAACATCATCCATAAAAACAATGGTTGAGTGGCGAGAAAAATGGAATTACGTACCATAAATCAAGCCTATGTTTCGGAATCTTACTCAATGACCTTTTTACTCTAAACTAGACAAGAAAGCAAAGGTTGTGGAAAAGCTTTGGGGTCGGTGTGGAACATGGTTTGGGGGGAAACAAGACCAAGCAAAGGATATGATGTGGTTGGATTTTTGTCTACCTACTGATCGCCCATATGTAGACGCAATTGTGAGCTATGAGACTGCTTAGGAATTTGGATGAGACCCCACTAACTTTGTTTTGTTGGGCCTATGGGGCTTAATATCCCAAAAAGCTTGCATGTCTATTACATTTCCGTGTCCACTGTCCAGAATCCAAATGCTCCAGGGGACAAGGCAAAGGCAAGGTGCAAAATCCAAGCCCGCCCAACCATGACATTTTTAACGGATTAGTTGGATTTTTAAAAAAAAATAATTAGTATTAAAATTTAGAACTCTTGTTTTAAATTTGGACTGATAAAGAAGATTTCAAGTGTTACTAAAATGTCTAGTGAGTGGAGGAAAACAGTCATATGGTAATTCTTATTTACAAGAATATGGAAGATATTCAAAACGTTACAAATTGCAATAGAATAAAGCTTATAATTATGAGCCATATAATGACATTTTGGAATAGATATCGGAGAATAAATTTGGTTCTATGTTACAGTAATCTATTTTTTTACTTAGATGTCTAATGAAAAAATGTAGAGAATCCTATCAAGATCTTCATATAATTTTTATTCACGTAAAAAAGATATATGATAGAGTACATAAAGCGCTTGTGTGGTGTGTTTTAGGAAAGAAAAGAGTTATTTTAAAGTATATTAAGTTGATTAAGGATATGTATGATAGATTTGTAATTAGTTTGAGAACAGGTGGTGCATTACATCTAATTTTCCTATCTCTATGGATGTGCATAAGGGAGCAGTACTAAATTTGTATCTCTTTGCACTAGTGATGGATGAGCTCATGACTAGATTGTTTCAAAATAAAGTCTATTGATGTATGCTTTAAGCGAATCATATAGTTTCAATGAATGAAACTACACATGGAGTTATGTCTTTTTTGTATGTTTGATTATTTTAGAGTTGGAGATTTTTATTTGAGATTCAGGCAATTGCAAATGATATAATAAGTAAATATGTCCCTCCCAATGTTAGCATATTTTATTGTTTAGAAAAAATTACAAATAAATGATTTAAATAATGAAAGATCCGATATTTAAAAATTGTATCTAGAATGAATGGAAGGATAGAAACAAGACCTAAAGCAAAAGTAGTATTTATATTATTTGTAATTGAGACTAATTCCAATTAGATAATTGTATGATTTATTTTTTTATTTTTTTATTTTTATGTAGGCTTTTTAAAGGTGAATGAGCAATGACCAATTCGAGGACATGCTTTTGCAAGATGACTAAACACCATAGAGTGGTAGCACTTTTGAGGCTTCCATGTATACTCCACCTCAATTGTAGCCACCCTTTGTCACTCCTCCCTCAAGAGTAAATATGACCAATTTAGTCACATTTTCATTCATTTGGAATTGATCTAGTCCTAGACAATTAAACCTAATTTCAACTATCTTTCCTAGAGGTCTAGAGAAAGCTGCAATTAAAAAAGAGATGTCTCCGGTTCCTTTTTCAAGTGGCTACCATTTGCGCGTGTCCCAAAAGTGCAAACGCCCTTGCATATCTCCTATTTGGTTTAACTTTTCTCTTTCTTCAATTTTTTTTTTCTTCTCAAAATTATTAAATATTTGGAGAGATACTTTACAATTTAAAGGATTTCAACTAAATATAAGTAAACAGACAGAGAGTCTATTTGAAATTCACTTATTTTGCTGAAACTGAAATTTTTTTTGCTGAAAGTACTGTAGATAAAGGTAAGTTAACTGAAATAGTATAGTGAGACCGATAAATAGTACCAAAAAGTGCAGCGAGACCTATGAATAGTAACAAAAATAAATTGAATAGTAAAATAAGTTGGCAAAAAATAAGCTAACCAAAAGGACACAGAGTCTGTGGAAAGTAAGTTTAGTAACACTAGAAACAATGAAGAAGGACTTGTAAAACTTGATGTTAAATAAATACTAAGAGTACCAACTTTTGATATCTTGAATCAATAATTCAAAATGAAGAGATTAAAAAGGATGTGAGTTATAATATAAAAATCCTAATAAATAAATAGTGATAATAATAACAATTTGTGGACCTATAATTAATCTTCTTAGTTGCAATTTAAGTAGAAATTATTAAGATCATTTTAGATTGAGTCAACAATAGGTAAGCTTGATCTTGAAGGTTCAAAATAAATTATTAAATTTCATAATGATGCCCCATCTTCTTTTGCATAACCTTTTTTTGTTTTTTCAAATTTGTTTTTATAGAATTTCAACTTATGTTGTCCGTTCTGTGATGATTGTTCTTTATCATCATGCCAAAAGACCAATCAGTTTTAGGTGTAAGTAAAGTTTGAATTCCTAATCTCTTATTCGACAATAAGATATTTACTAGTTCCATAACCTTTTAAAAACTATGCTTGCTGGCCTCAGCTGGTTCTCTCATCTACGTTAGCCATGGTTGTTGGAAGCAAACTCTCTTGCATAGTACTCTTTATTCTAGTTTGCTTTGATGATGGTTTTTGGATTGAAGACTCACCTCCTCCTGCTATGGAGACTTTGTGTTTCAATTTGGCTTATATTTAATCATAAATAAAATTTTTGTTCCCGTTTCAAAAAAAAAAAAAAAAAAAAAGTTTACTTGGCTGAATATTAAAAACAAAACCAAAAGTACCAGCCAGCTTTGGGAAGCCCCTTCCGACGGTTCTGACCCAATATTTTCTGCTCCAGTGCGACCCATTCAAATGTAGTACTCCATAGCGAAACTGGGCCTTGTATATTCTTCCAATCTAGGCCCAAAATCTAACATTTTTTTAGAATTTTTTTTTTAAAGAAACAAGAACATACAGGCAACTATATATGCAAAAAAGAAAAAAAGAAAAGGAATGAGGTTCTAATATAAAGATTACATACTTCACTTAAAAGTCATGATAACTCTTAGCTTTTAAAAGAAGATAAGACAAACTATACTATACATAATACACTTTCTTAAATAATGTGAGACAATTATCAATTTTTTTTATAGAAATATACACACTTTTTCAAGCAAAAAAAAAAAAAAATTGATATCAATCGTATCTCCTTTTAAAAATTTTTGGGTGAAGATAAAAACCAAAAGTTAATTTGTTTTTATATCTTGTATTGTTAAATTATTCATTAAATTTGGTGTAATTTAATACACTATCCTCTTATATAAAAATGGATATCATATGTGGATTTACACATAGGGCCCACACTATATGAAAAGAGGATATAATCCGCCGAATGTACCGAATAATTAATATATCGTAGCAATAATGTCAATTATTATGATCACTAGTACGTTAGTAAGTTTTAAAATAAATTGAGTTTAATTTAGGCAAAAATCACATTTTGGTCCTTACATTTTCACACGATTCTTACTTTGATTTATAATTTTTATTTGCACCACTTTTAGTCTCTATCCTGAAAAACATGTCTCGTTTTTGTCCCTGCCATTACATTAGAAAAGAAAAATGCACACGTAAAAAATGGAGTGCACTGTTGGCATACTAAAAACTGATGTGGTTATTAAAATAATAATAAAAAATGTTATTTGGCATTAAAAAATGCCACGTCAACATTTAAATTAAAAAAAATTAAAACAGAATTAAAACCAAAAATCATATGAATTGAGATCTAAGTGTGTCTTAAACAAGAACAACAAGGACACAAACTCAGATCTAAGAACACAAACCCTAAAAAACAAAAAAAAATGAAGAATGTAAGAATCCCACATCACGAGCGAAATAGCTGAACCTGACCAGCAGAAAAAATTAAAAAGAGGAAAACTCCAAATTTTATTTTCTTTTGCTGAAACTGACCAAGATCTTTTAGGGTCCGTTTGGATACAGCTGAAAACTGAAAACTGAAAATACTATAGTAAAATAATTTTTAAATGTGTGAATAGTATTGCAGGACCTATTTTTTATAAAAAGTTGTTGAAAAAGTGCGTGAACAGTGTGTTTTGTCCCCTCAATGTCTGAAACGCGGTAGAAAAAAAAAAAAAGGCTAGAAAACGCTGAACGCTGGACGTGTTCAGCTGTATCCAAACCAAACCTTAGAATTAAAGAATCCCCAACAACAAACCGCTCATCATCATCATCCAAAACTGACAAAATCAACAATCAAGAACTTAAATTTACTAAATTGAACAAATAATTCTAAAATCACACAAAAAAAAAACCATAACAATTCATTAAATATAATAAACCCATATTTACACTTGCAAGAAAAAAGCCACAAAACCCATATAACTTTCACCAATTCCAAACCCAAATTCACAAAAGTCAAAACTTACAATGAGGGAAAGAGAGAGGATGGCAGATTGGGGTGAAGGAGATCGTGAGAGAGAGAGAGAGAGAAGGGGGAAAGATCGTGAAGGAGCGAGGGAGGGAGTGAGGCGGTGGCAGAAGGAGAAGGGGTGGCGACGGTGGCTGGACTAGGTTGGGCGGTGGCGACAGTGGTTCATAATAATGTTGCTTATTTTTTTTATTTTTTATTTTTTGTTCTGGTTTGTTTTGGCAATTCATTCTGTGCAGTTTTGGCGATTCGTTCCGGGTCGACTCGGCAAGCACTTGTATTCAACTGTGTCAAGCTTTCTTCTATCCTTTCTTTCATTTGGGTTCTCTTCAAATATTCATTTTTGGTTCCCATGTTGTTGGGTTACGCTTCCATGGTGCTATTTCGCTTACGATTTGGGATTCTCATGTTCTTCATTTTTTTTTTTAATTTTTAAAATTTTTGAGTTTATGTTTTTAAATCTGTGTTCTTGTTGTTCTTGTTCAAGATACACTTAGATTTCAATAGATGCGATTTTTTGTTTTTAATTCTATTTTTATTTTTTTAATTTAAATGCTGACATGGCATTTTTTTAATGCCAAATAACATTTTTTTTATTATTTTAATAGCAACGTCAACTTTTAGTATGCCAACAATGCACTCTGTTTGTCACGTGTGCATTTTTCGTCTCTGATGTAACGGCAGAGACAAAAACGAGACGCGTTTTTTAGGATAGGAACTAAAAGCGGTGCAAATAAAAGTTAGGGATCAAAGTAGAAATCGCGTGAAAATGTAGGGACTAAAATGTGGTTTTCACCTTTAATTTATTGTTCTCAAAAACTAAATTAGTGAGGAAGTAGCATTTTCACGAATGAAATGCATTGTTTTTTGATAATAGCACTTTAGCTTGGGATGTACTATGTAAGTAGTGGTTCTCACAATCTCACATGAGTCAATTTACATTGCATTATTCTTGTTACCCAAATCTTTCCAAGATTAGAGGAAGAGTATTCGTATGGGTATTCTAATTTTTACTACATTGTACTTATAAACTGATACGAAAATAGTAGTGACCTATTCAATTATTGAGTTTATGCCAAAATTTCATATTTAAGGCCAAATTTACAACCCTAAATTAAGCAATTATGTGCCTTTTTCAATCAAAACTTGTAAAATTTTCTAAGCCATGCTTGCTATTGAAGTTTCTAGGGCATGGCAAAAACCAAAAGGCATTTATATTGAAAACTTTGGGTACAATAATTCTATTTTAGTCCCACAAGCTAGGCACTTGTTTATGCTATATGACATGCTTTGATAAAATTTGGTAAACAGTTCGGGTCGAGATAATCAAGCTATATATGGGTTAGAAATGGGTCATATTAAATAGGTTGTAAGTGGGTTGGATTGATTAGGTTATGGGTTGATCCGTATTTTTCACGTGAATAATAATAATAATAATAATAATCATCATCATCATCATCATCATCATCATTCATTTGTTTTCCTTTCAATATAAATAAGCGAAGAAATAACAAATTACTTAGAAATAAAATTTAAAAAATACATAAAATTTTAAGCTTACAAAATCCATAGTTCACAATCACCATAAAAGAACGAAAAAAAAAAAATGTTGTGAACCATAAATACTAAATGTTCTTGTGAAATCGTTAAGAATGAATATGCATACTGTCTTATCTAAGTTCGATATGTGGGGGAAAATCACTTAAAAATGGGTTGGGTATGGGTCAATCCTTTTTTACCTTGAGTTAACAAATATGCAGGTTGGGTTGGGTATTTTTTTTTTTTGGATGAGGTCAGGTTATCAAATTTGGTTCCAATTTTGCCAAGTCAAAATATGTGAATGTATGAATTGTACATGTTTGAATTCCAAATTTAAGAAAAAAAAAAAAAAAAACTTTTAATGTCGTTGTCCTCCGGGCTAAAATATCAAGAGCTATAACAATTCAAAATAAAAATAAAAATACGAATTGTACATATGTTTCTTTTGGGAAATTTAAAAGCATTCATTAAACTAGCAAAGGCACATAAGAGATATATAGATCAAATCCCACTTATATCCAAAATAAACTTCTTCATGTCTTAACATGATGGCAATGAATAACACCATAAGTTTTAAATCTTATCGTTTCAAAAAAGAAAAAGAAAAAGACAAGATGTACGTAGAGGCATGATTGTCCATGGGTTAGCAGATGGACTGTTTGTGGTTGTAAATGGGGCTGAGGAGCGTCTATGCTTTAAATGTTGTGAAAAAATGTCTCAGGTCAGTTCCTTGTATGTGCAAGTCGCAACACTATCAGCAGTTTTGGTTGACCTCCGAAAAATGATGTGGGTGAAAGTTGCACACACATTGAAGGGTACCTCTTGTGGATTGTGGTCCATGTAATTTTCGGCTTTGATTAATTAGCAACTTTTTGAACAATTCGTTTCCTTATTCAAAACCCACTGTAAGGGGTTAACTTCAAGGCGCCGAATTCAGACCGAGCTTGATGAGGTTTACTTGTATTAATTACTCCTTATAGACCATTAGTTTTGGAATATACATATATATTTTGGATTCATTGATAATTAGAAGGTGAGGAATTTGATTTAAAATATCTCTTAAAAATATCAAGAAGTATCAACCGGTTAAAATACAGAGTTATTGACCAAACTATATATTTACGCGTTCCAAGTCAATTAAGGTAACACACAAATCTTTCCCACTCAAATATTATTCCATTTAAATATCTTATTATAAATCGGTTGGTGTGTCTAGATCAAGATTTTATAGCGTTAAGCTGCCACATACAATAACTTTCGTAGAATAGTTTTGAAAATTTTGTGTATTTTTAATTATAACTCATAAAAAATAAGAAAAAACCAACAGCATGCTCTAGGATTCCCTGCATAATTAATATAATTGAAGTTTGAAGCTTCCCAGTACAGCATGGTCTGGCCTGGTCTTGCACTCTTACGTTGACATAGCATGAGGAATAATAAAAAAACTAGCTAAATAAATATACAAATCAATTAAACAAAAATAAATGCTGGCCATTAATATATATGAAGCCAGTCTCTCAGTATTCCAAGACGTACAGCCCGAACCCACCATGTATATGCTTTCTCGTATCTTAAGCTAACACCGCTAGCTGCTTTGACTGCCATTGATATGTACCCAAAGCCAACGCGTACCCCACACGACGCTCAGCCTTTCCCTTCATCCATGTGAAACCAACGAAGGAAAGTGGGCGATGTTAGTAATGGTTATGCATGGAGAGAAAAAGAAAAATAACAGAAAAAGAAAGGGAAAGAAGAATTTACCTTTAAGGAAGGTTCATCTCATTATGAATACATTACTGTTGACACACACGTTTTCGGCTTTCAAAGGTCCAAGCCTGAACCTAGCAGCTTTTTTGTTTTTGGGTTGAGAATCTGAACCTGGCTAGCAGCATTTGATTGTGGAATATGTTACCTATTTGAAATTATAATATTCATTGCCTCTTTCGGTCTTTCTAGTCCTCTTCTTTTTCCTCTCACATTTTTGGGTTATAACTCCAATATTTTTCTTATCCTTGAGTGATTAGATTATTGTAATTAGTAATTACTGATTAGGTTAAATTCAGATAAGAACCTATTTGCTCCATTCACGTCACTCTCATGGAGCAACACCCTTATTGGGCGTGGTGAGTTGGAAATTAACAAAATTCTTCTCTAAATCAAGTGTGATGGTTTATAAAACCGTCAACATTTATTTATTTACAGAATTTATTAAATTATTTTTAAAAATCACATGATTTTGTTGGTTAATGTTGCATCTCAATTTGTAATTAAGCTATTGAATCAATTAAAACGACAACAAATATATGGAGATTAAGTTTGGACTAAACAAATACAACCAGAATGAAATGCCAAATTTGAAAAATAAGCAAATAGCACAAAAACACCATATTTGGCGATGAGGTGAAAAACTAATTAATAAAGAACCAACTCCAAGGAAAAAAAACTCTCCAAGTGTAGCTCTACCCCAATAAGGAAATCCACTATATAGAGAGAAGTTTTACAATCTAGCTAGTTCATACCCATGACCCTAGCTCTGCTTGATTGACAAACTTACTAATGTCAACAGAAAATAGCTATAGACATTATGAACTCTTTGTATATGAATCCTTTCTCACAAATTAACCTCGTTCATGATCACAATTAGATCCTTTGACTGACTCCAATGATCCTCTTTGAAGGCTTGATCTCCGCAACAACAATATTGAGACTATAGACACAATGACTTTAGCTCTTGGTCACCAAAACAACAACTTTGTTGTGTATATGGACTTTTGAACTCACAAGTTAATTAATTCTAGGTTTTGATTTTCTCTTTGTGAAGAACATGACTGTAGCCTCCAAAATCTCTAAATAGTTGTGCTTATAATAGGGCACGAAAACCTGAATAACACAGGCTTTAATGAGAACACATTGAATTCACCTTTCACAATTCTTGATTGATCAAGTTTTAGTTAAAGGGTAATCATAGTTTTTCTTTTGGTTGTTCAAGCATGATAGTCGAAACCTTGAATAACTCTTTTCCTTTGATAAGAATCTTGGACTTTTTGAACTTGCCCACATTACAAACGAATGCAAATCTTTTGTATTACTTTTTGTGTTTGACTTTATGTTTCACCAATTATAACTTCTTATATATTTATTATTTTCCATTTTAAATTTTGATTGTTTTATAAAAAAAGTTAAGCAAATACAAGCCTTAATGAAGAACATAACTGTAGCCTCCAAGATCTCTAAATAGTTATGCTTATAATAGGGTACAAAAACCTAAATAACACAGGCTTTAATGAGAACACATTGAATTCACTTTTCACAATTCTTGATTGATCAAGTTTTAGTTAAAGGGTAATCATAGTTTTTCTTTTGGTTGATCAAGGGCAATCACTTTTCATAATTCTTGAATTCACTTTTCACAATTCTTGATTCACTTTTCACATTGAATCTTGGACTTTTTGAATTTGCCCACGTTACAAACGAATACAAATATTTTGTATCACTTTTTGTGTTTGATTTTATGTTCCACCAATTACAACTTATCACAGGTTTTTTTTTTTCCATTTTAAACTTTGATTGTTTTATAAAGAAAGTTAGGCAAATACAAGCTTTAATGAAGAACATGACTGTAGCCTCCAAATTCTCTAAATAGTTATGCTTATAATAGGGTACGAAAACCTAAATAACATAGGCTTTAATGAGAACGCATTGAATTGAGTTTTCACAATTCTTGATTGATCAAGTTTTAGTTAAAGGGTAATTATAGTTTTTGTTTTTGTTGATCAAGCATGATGGTCGAAACCTTGAATAACTCTTTTCTTTTGATAAGAATCTTGGACTTTTGAACTTGCCCACGTTATAAACGAATACAAATCTTTTGTATCACTTTTTGTGTTTGACTTTATGTTCCACCAATTACAGCTTGTCATATGCTTATTTTATTCCATTTTATACTTTGATTGTTTTATAAAGAAAGTTAAACAAATACATAATAGGTCGTAATTGGTGGAACATAAAGTGGAACACAAAAAATAGTACGTACAAAAGATTTGTATTCATTACAAAGTCAATAAGATATTATAAAGTAATGAAACTTGCCACTTTAAAATCTAACATTAATGTCTGAAGTTTTATAACTTAATGAGATGATACTTCTTAATATTCTATATTTAGGGTTCAAATTCCTACTTCCCCAACAAGCAAGTTAAAAAAAAACAAGCAAGTTAAAAAAAAAAAAAAAACACTTACATTAATAAATTTGAAAAGTGAGTTAAGCTAAACAATAATGACAGGTAACGGTAATCAAGTTAGTCAAAGACGAAAGTTCTACATTTAAGCTAATTCCAAACTCCCATACGTGATACATGTTCCCAAATCGCTCTAAATTGACCCAGTACCTTTTTTTATGAAATTAATTAAGAGTAGAATTTATAAGCCGATTCCAAACTTCCATACGTGATACATGTTACCAAATCGTTCTCAATTGACCCAGTACCTCTTTAATTGAATTAAATATGAATAGTAAAATATAGCTGCGGCCAAGAAATGCGTGGAAGCCCCATTTGCCCCACGAGAAGCTGTCGGTACCAGCTACGGCACATCAAGATCTAGAGCCATAAACAATGACTATCTACTACTATTAATG
Organism: Castanopsis chinensis; assembly: GCA_032878915.1. Lineage (NCBI taxonomy): Eukaryota > Viridiplantae > Streptophyta > Magnoliopsida > Fagales > Fagaceae > Castanopsis > Castanopsis chinensis. Next base: position 14,450,530 of record JAVQMG010000125.1, on the reverse strand, counting down.
ATTTTGGAGATGGTAGAAAGTCAATAGCTCAATACCCAATTGCTTGGCACTCTTTGCAACACCGACGCTTTACCCGATATGCCCATTCGTTCATTCATAACATTTATTATCTCCTCAGTAAAGCCTCAGTCCATTTATTTGAGGTTTAGTTTCTTCTTCCTAAACTTCGGAAAAGGTCCTAATTAATACACACACCCTCTCTACCTTTCAATTTCCTTGTGTTGACTTTCCTGTAACGAACAGCTTTGTATAGCTTATCTCCTCTTTTTGGTATAAAAGCCGCAACACAATTTGAGGTCGAATAAATTCTTGCAAGTAATTTCTTGTCCTTCTGCTTTCTTTGAGTCCAAAACCATTTATCATTATTGTCCAAACCTTTCAGCTTATATTTATTATCCTCAATCCTCATCTTCTATTGAAAACCGCTTCCTATTTTGTCTCACAATTATACTTAACTTTGAAGATCCAAAACGTACAGGCTTGTCTGAGATGGAAGAAATTGACGTTCCTGCTCATTTTCTCTGCCCGATTTCAATGCAACTTATGAGAGATCCGATCACCCTTTCAACTGGGATAACCTACGATCGGGACAACATTGAAAGATGGTTATTTTCTTGCAAGAACAACACTTGTCCGGTAACAAAGCAAGTTTTGTGTGATACGGAGCTTCTTATTCCAAACCATACTCTACGCCGGTTGATCCAAGCATGGTGCACCCTCAATGCTTCTCAAGGTATTGAACGCATTCCAACCCCGAAGCCTCCAGTGGACAAAGCCCAGATCGTCAAAATCCTCAACGAGGCGAAGAAGTTCCCAAATATGCAACTCAACTGCCTCAGAAGACTTAAAAGCATTGCTTTTGAAAGTGAAAGGAACAAGAAATGTTTAGAGGCAGCTGGTGGAGTTGAATTCTTGGCTTCAATCATAGTAAGAGAGAATGGAAACGATGATATAATGATAACTGAAGCAGCTGTTGATGTTCTTTCTAATCTTAAAATCTCAGAAACAGATCTCAAGAATCTCATAAACAATGATGGTGAATTTGTGGAGTCTTTGTTGCAAGTTTTGAAGCGTGGAAACTATCAATCTAGAGCATACACAACCATGTTATTGAAATCCGTTTATGAAGAGGCTGATCCGATCCAATTGATCAGCGTCAAACCCGAGTTCTTCTCTGAAATAGTACGCGTTTTGCAAGACCAAATCTCACAGCAAGCCTCTAAGGCCGCATTGAAGCTTCTTGTGGAGCTTTGTCCATGGGGAAGAAACCGAATCAAAGCTATAGAAGGTGGTGCAGTTGTAGTCTTGATTGAGCTCCTTATTGCGGCATCAGAAAGGAGGGTGTGTGAGCTTGTGCTTGTTGTTTTGGACCAGCTTTGTGGTTGCGCAGAAGGGCGGGCGGAGTTGTTGAAGCATGGAGCAGGGCTGGCGATTGTGTCAAAGAAAATTCTAAGGGTTTCTCATGTGGCAAGTGATAGGGCGGTAAGAATTTTGTCCTCAGTTTCTAGGTTTTCTGCCACTTCTAGGGTTCTTCAGGAAATGTTACAAGTGGGTGTTGTATCCAAGTTGTGTTTGGTTTTTCAAGTTGAGAGTAGTTTAAAGACCAAGGAGAAAGCTAGGGAGATCCTCAGAATGCACTCTAAGGTTTGGAAGAATTCTTCATGTATTCCTGCTCATTTGGTTTCATCTTATCCATCTTCTTGATAATAGCTACTTTCGTGTACATAATGGAAATTAGTCGTGCAGAGGAAAATTAAGCTGCATGTGAATTTCTTGAATCATATACATATGGATTTGAAGTGGCTTCCCAAAAAGAGAGAAATGTTTTCAATATCATAGCTTTGTTATTCTTTGAGAAGCATCGATCTCGGCTGTTTTGTTTGTTTTCTTTCAAATATATATTTATTAGATTAGATTAGACATCAATTGTAATTAGAGTTTTAATTCAATAAGGATATAAAAGTATTTATTTGCACCCTCCATTAATATCATTGTGTCATATTAGGGTCAAATACACACAATCACACCAAAGTTGCCCTGTTTTACCCAGTGTGAAGATGCAACTTAAACAAGTCAATCTGTTAGAATTTCGATCGTCATTCAATCATTCAAAATCTAGGTTTCGGCAACTTGTTGATCGCGGTCCAATCAATCAAAAAATGTTGAATTTGAATCTAATGTGTTTTAATGGAAGTTGGTGTCATGCTCTTTAATCCCTACCAAGTCTAATATATAAGATTATTGTGTTGTATACTAATTATGTTGGTTGAGAGAGGCAAAAACTCAAAGCAAATAGAGAGAAAAGTATAGCCTCCATCCGAATGAATACCCGCAAGTACAAAAAGACATATTTCCTTGGGTGTGTATCGATTAGTGATCAAGAAGTTGAAGTCACAAACTTAATGTGTTAGAGCTGTAAATTAAATCTTTGAGAGGTTCTTGGAGTTGGTTAGAGGTTCCGTTCATGAACATTGATGCATCATTTGCGAAGGTATTCATATGTCAAACAATCTAGAGAGTCTATAGCTGTAAAAGGTTTCTATGATAAGTTTATCTATCAGGTAGAGTCTAGGATTAGAGGTTTAATCTAGATTGTAAAATTCTCTTGATATATTGTTTTATCGGGTAGGCTTCATTCAAAGTGGTTTCTTCCTTAGAAGCATTTTTTTTTTATCGGTTTTTTACTTGGTCACTATATCATGTGTTTATTGTTTTATTTGGTTATTACTTTATAATATTGTGCAAGTTAATATGTGATAATTGATATTGCAAATTTGATGAAATAATATAGTTAATTATTATTAATAATTAATCTAATAATTTGCTGCTTGGTCATTTTAGAGTTTCTTTGATACAAGATAGAATTTCTACTCTAGTATAATCTAAATGTATAAGTGTGTGAAGCTCCCTCCTGGAGACTTGAATACCAGCCCTTACCTCCCACACCCCACAAGCATTTATACTTGTGGAGTGACCACTTCACCAAGGGTGCACAGTGGTCATTTTAGAGTTCATATCGGTCTTTTCATATAACTTAGTTACTCTAATTACATATGATAAGATATATATACAACAATTTTTTTTCCTTATAGACATCATAGAATTTGAAGCATATAACATTTTCTCTATAATGATTACTCTCTATCATCAAACCAATATATTAATGATTTTCTTTTAGTGTAGGTAGTTTTGAACTTAGGTCACTTGTTCAAAAGTAAAAACACTAAGTGCAATCACGATTTTTAGAACTCAAATTTTATTACATAGTATTGGATATAATATAACATGATATATTTTTTTTGTTGGATTAATCTTTACCAATAGGCCAAGACACTAATCAGATTTTTAGAACTCAATTTTATTTATATTTATGATAGAAATTTGGAAGTTATGGCATTTGCTTCTAAATGATTCCTCTATATAATTAGGTTAAGAAACTTTCCTTTTTTGGCAAGATTTGAAGTTAGACCAAGACACCAATGAGTTTTTTTTTTTTTTTAGTGTAGGTAAGATTTGAACCCAAGTTCTTTATTTAAGGACAAGAATACTAAATGCAACCACAATCCCAAGAGACTTATGGGTTTTCTTTTTGGTGTATGCATGATTCAAATTTTAGAACTCAATTTTTATTACATGGGCACACAAGCCCACCCCCCTTAGAAATTGAAACTTGTAGTCCCTTTATTATCAAACTCAAAATTTTTTTTTTCTTTATTTTTGATTAATACAAATTCTCTATATTATTTTTTGTGTTTCATTTTATGTTTCACAAATCACAACTTGCTATATATATATATATATATATTTTTTTTTTTTCCATTTTAAACTTTCGCTATTCTATAAGGAAAGTTAACCAATTACATAACAAGTTTTGATTGGTGGAACATAAAGTGAAACGAAAAAGTGGTATAAAGAATTTGTATTCTTTCTGTGAGATATTTAATGAATTGAACTAACAAACTGTAAATGACATGCGCAACAACATCAATACTCTTGAGCTCCTTCGAAAAAAAAAAAAAAATACGTTACTCTTTTGCTAGGGTATATACTACAAAGAAGAATGAAAAACCCCTATTTTATATATACTAGTAGTAAACTCAAGTGGTGCGTAAGAATATATAATTATTTTGTGTGACAAAGTTTGGTTTTAGCCTAAAGCTGCTATAAATCTTATTGAAAAAATTAACGTGGCTACATATTTTAAAAATGTAATTATTGGATTGCAAGCTCTTTATGTTATTAACACATATGTCAAATTTGGTGTCAGTCGGATGTTATTTACTATTTGATTCATAAACTTATTATTTATGTATAATTTAAAACTAAAAAAACTTAAAATTTAAATATTTAATTGATGACATAGTTATTGATATTTAATTTTTTAGAAATTTTGCAAGTATAGAGGATATAAAAAGAAAATATAATCCAATATTGGATTTGTCAAATTTCATATCCTATAAAAGTATATTAAGTGAAGTTATAACCTTAGGCTACAGCCAAGTTTGTAACTAAATTTTGTCTATAATTTATTCTCTAAATTTTATTGTAAATAATTTGTTCTTCCTAAAAATTAAACAATTTTTAAAAGTAATTTCTATTTCTTATTTTAAAAATTATATAATCTTATATTTTTGGAGTTTTTTTTTTTTTTTTTTTTTTTTATTGATATTGATTATTATTTTTTGAAGTGGTCCATATTCTTCTATGTTGAATCGTTGATACATCTAAAATTTTTAAGTTTCAAATTTATTATTCAAATTTATCATCCTTTAAAGGGGATTATCATGATAATAAAAATTTAACATATAATTAAATTTGACATTACTTAAATAATTGATAGTACTCTCAACTCAAACATGTCATTTCCCATTCTTAAGTAAGTACACTGCAATGGACCGAAATAGATTAAATGCACCCAAGTGGACCGAACTAGACCAAAATTGACTGAATTCGACGTAATAGACCAAAGTGGACTGAATTAGACCATAATGGACCAAATTAGTTCGAATGGACCGAATGCCAAACCGTAATTAGTAAACATACCTCAAAAAAATTAATAATAATTATATAATAAAGTGATATAAAACCATGCATAATCTATGATGTGGAAGTAGCATAGCCCAAAGGAGTGAAGTTTCTAGATTGATTCCCCCAATTTATTTGTATTGTGGGTCAAGAATATCCAACAATGGAAGGCCCAAGAGATGACAGTACAGCTTCTACAAAAAACAAATGAGAGTTACACTTCATAAATGTAACTAAGATGTAACAATGTGAGCAATCCTCTTTTTAAAGAAATCCAGACTATACTCCTTTCTTCCTTGGAAGCTTTTCTCCTTACTACACTTGTATTTCTCTCCTCAAATTTTTCCAACCCCTTACCCTCTACCCATTGGTCTCTATTTATTGACTTCCCTTAATGGGGTCATCATGATGAGAGGGAGGTTTCCCATGCTGATGGGCCCTTCTGAGCTATATTCTTGACCAAATGGGACCCACTATTCGTGACTAACATGACTCTCTTGAAACTTGCACCAAATGCCAATAATTGCTCGGCAGACGGATTCTCCCAATGCATTGTCCCTTGACCTTAGTATAGTAGAAGCCGTTCAGTTAGGTCGGGAGCTTAAGCCAAGCCCATCTAGGGAGTGGGCCAAGTGCTCGGTTAGTAAGCAGTGCAAGATGGGCTCATTTAGGAGATGTGTCATGAGCTCGGTGCAAGCCGATAGCCGTGGACCGAACATATGATAAGTAATGTATTCCAATGGAATGGAAGTGGTTTGTTTTTGAAGTAGCATTAATCAAATTTGTTATCACATTAATATTTTTTTTAAAAATTATTATGAATTCATCTATGATTCTATGTGCTTGTTGAAAGTTTTATTCAAGTTGAATTTAGGACCGTGTAGAGAAAGTTGGTACATTACAAAAAAGTATATTAGGAAAATCATTTGCATGTAATATTTTATATAAAAAGAAAAAGAAAGAGGCAAAAAACCTTTTGTTATAAGGAGCATTATTATCACTATCTCTTCAAGTTTATGAAAATGAGATATGATCCTCTAAATAGCAGCAAAAATAGACTCTTTAACTTGGCCTTAAATAGTACATTAGCATACGAATATGAATACAATGGTGGAATGTGAATTTTATTTTACTCATGTGAGTATGAACTAAAAATAAATAAATGGTATTTTTGCCCACTGTATTTGTATTAATTACATGAATTTTTTATTGTAAGTTACGTTTTGGTTCAAGAATGTGTAAAGTCATAATAGTGAAAAGTGATGGTCATATCATAATTGATAAATTATAATTAGTTTTGATAATGAATAAAGGAATAATGCATTATTATTGCATATATTAATATTTATATACATATTTTTTGAAGAAATGATAAAAAGAAATAATGACATGGCCACTACGTGGCTCAACAAAAAATGAATAGAGGTATAATGCATTATTATTGCATACATTAATATTTGTATACATATTTTTTGAAGAAATGATAGAAAAAAAAAAATGATGACATGGCCACTATGAAGCTTAACAGAAACATAGCAATAATAAATACTATATTTCAATTTTTAGATATTATATAGATAGCAACATAGAGGCTAAGACTAAAAATTAGAGAGTATAACAAACAAACTAACTGTTAAATATCTTACCCATGGTAATCATAAAAAATTTGTAATAAATTCTATAACTCAATGGGTTTGGATATAATAGAATTTGTAACAAATTCTATAAGTGCATTAGATATGTTAGGATACAGACACGTGTTTAATTTTGGACATATGTCCACATCTGCACTAAACATAAGCCTTGTTCTTACTCAATGAGGGTAAATTTTATTGTTCATCAATATTGCTTTTTATTTTATTTTTTTAATTTTTATGCAACATCACTATTGCTCAGTACGACACAGTTTTGCTTTCTTCTCTTAAATCTTGCCTACAGTGCCGATTTGATAATCTTTTAATAAAAGGTTGTAGTGCTACACTGTCGTTTAGCTTATTATATTCATTATTCAACAGTGCTATCACAATTAACACAAACATGGTAGCAACAAAGCTTCTTCTGTGTGCTATTCTTCTCCTTCTCGTCCCGCTATTTTCTTTGCATTCCTTAGGGGACCCCTTTGGTATTTCTCTCTCTCTCTCTCTCTCTCTCTCTCACACACACACACACACAATCACAAGAACACATACGCAGTAGATATTCATGAATTTCATTATTGTTATTTTTGACAAATATCTCTACACGCAGAATCAGATCTCTATAATTTTGACAATCATGCAGCTTTGGATTTCTTGCCCAAAACAAGTGAAATCGATAATGGAACGTGTCATTTTACTAGTCGTTGCAACGATGCAGAAGACTGGGATGTGCGGCCCTTTGACAAATCCGCAAAATGTCTTCCCAACCTTACAGGGGAATATAAATGCTGTTGTTGTATGTTCTCCTAAATCCTAATAGTACTCGATTAATAAATAAATGAATCAAACAATAATAATAATACCTAATCAAACAACTGAGGGCAGAAGATAAGGCGATATGATCACGCTATATGCTTCTAATTTCCTATTTAATCTAATGTTGCAGCATGTGTCATTGTGTCAAGGTTGGCATTTTCATGCAAGTTACACTTCCACTCTTGGCTTTAGACGAGGAATAAGCCATGAGTGTTATCATCAAAGTAGTCTTGAATTACTACAGTGTGAATTTCTTGGCTCGAATGAAGTAGAGTGAGTGAAGACATATTGACACTAAGGACTTCAAGACCAGTAAAAAGGAAGCCTCAACATCGAAATAAGTTGATGCACTACAAGAAATTTGGTCTTTAGCGATGGCACATAGTCATCGCTAATGCTTTAAATTTCGTCACTAATTATATTGGCGACAAAAAATGTCATCGCTAATTTTCGTTAAAGAAAAGTGGTAACAAAAAAGTTTTTTAGTAACGATATTAATGTCTTCGCAAATTACAATACTATTAATGACGACAAAGTTGTCGCTAATAGTTACAATTGTCGTCATAAATAACTCGAGGCCCCAAGAAGAAATGTCATCGCTACTAGCTCATTAATAGTGACGAATTTTTTTGTCGTCGCTATTAGATTATTATTAACGATGACATTTTTGTTGTCGCTAATATGTCATTACTAGTGAAGACGCTTGCTGTCATCACAGATAATGATATATAAGTAACCACAAACATGTCATCACTAAAAATTGCATATTAGCGATGATATTGTTTGTCGTCATTAATGATATGATAAAATATTAGCGATGACATTGTCGTCACTAATAATATTTTACATTTTTTATTTTTATTTAAAATTTACATTCTAAATTTTACGTGAGTACCTGTTGGGAAATAACAAAGCACAATCCTATGCGCATAATGAGAAATAATAAACTACAATTCCACACATCACATTACTCATAGAATCATAAAAACTGTTCAGTCAATAACTACTAATAAGGAAAAACAATAATCAAGTTCAATATCATATACATAATTTAAATTCAAATCTGCTGTCTCAAATATGAATCAAATAATAACACATTTTTCAAGAAGATATACAACCAAGCTTGCAATGAAATGTATCTCCCCTCAACATCATCAGTAGCCCAAGGCATGCAACATTTTAACCTGAAATATAAAAAAGAGCAATTATACTACTGTAAAAGTCAACTAAAGTAGATGACAAAAATGTGAACAAAATAGTTTTAACATCTAAGTAAAACTTTAACATTTTTATTTTTCATAAATACCATAGATGAGAAGATATGAAAGCTTTATGTATTTAAAAAAACTTAACCTGTATCAAAACTCAACTTAATCTTTATCCCCAATTCTCCATTGAATTCATCATTGCTTGATAAATCTTTTTCCTAATTTGACATTGAAACATCATTATCACTACATATTTCTTCTTCATGGTTGGAATCTATATCTCATTCCTCATTAGACAAGTCATCATTGATGAACATACTTTCATCAAGTTGTACATATACATCATCAACAGCTATCAAGGCCCTAAATCTATTACTGGCATATCATCTTTATGTAACAAAGTTGAGTTTTCATCATTTTCTTGTGGAAAAAAATGACAAAAATTAATATATGTTGATAGAGAAAAATATTGTAAAGAAATTAAAGTAAAATAATTTAAAGCAAATAAAAAATCATTAATACATACAAAATATCACATATCTAAAAAAACATATCATTAATTTAAAGAAAAATAATTTAAATGGAGACACAAATAGATTGTTAATTAAACAAAAAATAAATAGAAAAAATAAGCCTAATTCTTTCTTCTACTTCCCAAACCAAAAAAACAGCAGTCCCACATCAAAGGAGAATCTTTCTTTTGGAGAATAATACAAAGGCAATAGACATATTGAGTCCCAATATCCCAGAGAGAGAGAGAGAGAGAGAGAGAGAGAGAGAGAGAGAGAGAGAGAGAGAGAGAGAGAGAGAGAGAGAGAGAGAGAGAGAGAGAGAGAGAGAGAATTAATGTTTTTTCTTTACAATGTACAATATGCAATTCAATATACAATTTAAGTTATTTATTGTTCATAGTATGCTACACAAAAAGTGTAATAAATTATTACATGAGTTAGATATGTTTGAAAAAGCAAGAAATAATATAAAATTAGATTCTATACCATATTTTTATCTATAAATGGAGAAATTGACAAGAAGCTCAAAGTAATTCTCCATTAGTTCTACACACTCATACTAAAAAAGATGGAAATTTTGTGAGAGATGAATGACATAGGAAGTGGTTACATTTAGAACTCAAGAGTCAAAGAATAAAATTAACCCACTTTTTTCGAGTGATCCGTGTTTTTTATTTGTTCACCCCCCCCCCCCCCCCAAGATATAAGAAATTAAACTACTTCTCTCATCCCCTTGGTACATTTTGGCCACAAAGGAAATTATTGAAATACTCTAATGGAAGTGGTTTGCAGTTTTAACGAAGATATACGAATATAGTTAAATGCATGTCTTTTTAGCCTATGAATTCACTTTATTTGTCACTCCAATAGCCTATTGAACTACATCAAATTTAAACATTATTCTAATAGCATATTGAGTAGATTAGTATTAAAGAAAGAGCAATATTAGAATCACAACTTATTGTCCAATTTTTGCCACAACTCACCACGAGTTGTGAGTTGTGGTAGTGTGGGCTCACAAGTTTTTTCCTTCCACTTACAATTTGCCATTTGATAAATTGTGACAAAAGTTTTGCAATAAATTGTAGTACTAGTATTTTTCTTTAAAGAACTAGCTGATAAATATTGTGAATTCATTATGATTATCACTTCAACAGCCTACAGCGCCACTATCAAATTTAAACATTATACTATTAACGTATTTAGTAGATCATTATTAAAGAACTAGTTGGTGAATACTGTGAACATGATAATTAAATAAAACCTATAGCATTACCAACTAATAAACACTTACACTTGGAAATTGAATAAATCCATTATGTCATGTGCAATACACAAATAGTTTTTTTTTTTTTTTGAAAGCAAACAATTTTTTTGAAAACAAACAATTATTTGTTTCGGTATGGCATTTGGTGCAAAACATTTGTTTCAGTATGGCATAAGTATTTCTTAAATATTAAGAATCTATTTCAATATATCCTAATTACAAAAATAATATTAAAAAAATCAAACACAAAAAAACTATTCAATTTCCATTAGATGTTTAACCTTACTTAAAAGAATCAATGAAAATATATTATGTTGCAACTGTATTTTAACTTTTAAGGGGTTCTAAATCTTAGCATAAAGAAATGCAGTACTTGTAGCTACAGTTTATCATATTACATATTTATTAATTTATCATATTATATATTTATTAATTTAATGACAAAAATTGAAAAGAAAAGTCATACCTAGGGCCCACTTGTAGGACTTGGAGCAGACCTTAATATCAAATCTGTAAAAAATTGAAAAACAAACCAACTTAATGAACTGATAAATACGAAGAAAAGCAAAGAAAGAAAAAAAATACAAACCAAATTAATAAACATGAAGAAGTAATGAAGAAAGAAAGAATTTACATATTATATATCTATTAATTTAATGACAAAAATAAAGAAAAAATTGTTGGTTAAAAATCTGGTTTTGTATCTCATACAAAACACACAGCGGAAGCAACAAACAAAGATCTATTTCATTCATGATTGACAACATGCACTCTGTAAATTTCAGAATTTAAGAACAAAATAGCGTACCTTGGTGTGGAGAATTTCAAAACAAAGATTAGAAGCACTTGGGAAAACTTTTAATCTTCACTCCAATTCCACTTTACACCCAAGATGTGTGGTCTCTTAATTAGTTTCCAAAGGGAGAATGAAAGTGTGTCTCACACTCTTTATTTTTCTTTTCGAAAAAATCACGTTAAAAAAATTCTGTATGTTTCTCCCTTTATAAATAACTGATTATCTAATTGGGCCGGCCTATTGGGCCTTTCCAATTGGGCTTTAATATGTGGCTTGGAATGGGACTAAAAAGGACCAATAAGACACTAGCTCCAATGGGCCTTGGGCTTTTCCGTTAACTCTTGACAAGTCCAAAGTTACCATTAATTATACTTAATACCACTATATAAATATAATTTCACTCTAGGCCTTATTAATAAATTATATCCCAAGACTTTATTTTACACGCAACCCCTTCATAAAATATTCGTAGTAATACAAAGTCATAAATATAGACTGCCACTTTGTAAATTACTACATCTTATCCTTGAGTACCCGGTTTAATCCTTTAAAGTTATTCATCATATATTTATGAAATCCAATTTCATAAATATATACTTTAGCAATTTCTTACCAAAGTGGTTAGGCCTAACTCTCTGAATAACCAAACCCATTAAACTTATCTCAAGGGAATATTTTATATCTCCATTAAGAGACTATGAATTCCATCTTGAGAATATATGTTCCATCAACACTAAATGTGGTTGCCCAACATACTGAGGTTTTGACCGTTACTTTAGATCTCACTCCTGATATATCAAAGCAACTTACATCTCATGATCAGGTCCATTATTCTCTCAGGATTAAGAGTTCATGCAAATAGAAGTCGTGAGATTTATTATTCATTTGACAGTCGTTAGGAGAATAATAAATCTCACAGCGGTCCAGTTCAATATGTCTTAACTCTTAAAACATATCAACATATCAACATATCAACTAGAAGTCACCACTTCCATGATCAAGACAAATCATCTTAGTTGATACGTTATAGTCTTCGCAGATGAAATGCCCAATTTCATCACCGACTACGAACTATAAATTCTGAGTTTACAAAGAACTTGTGATTTATATCTTCTGTGACTAAATCACATAAATCACATACTATGCATCTCATGGACTATATGATAATGTCCAAATATTCATGTTACCATTATTTTAGATAAGAAATAAACAATTTTATTAAACACAACATTAAGTCATACATAATGTCATACATAGCATCATACAATAGGATTTAAGGGCATATATCCTAACAAAAATGTCATACCTAGGGGCTAGGGCCTACTAATAGGACTTCCAGCAAACCATAATGCCAAAGTGGTGAAAATTTGAAAAGCAAAACTTGATAAACGTGAAGAAGAATTAAAGAGGAAAGAAAAACTGAAAAGCAAACAAAAGAGATAAGAGTGGCTGAGAAAACAACCGAGTGACTGAGAAAAATATGGGGATGATGCACTTTAGATCCGTTATGTTAGGTAGTGCTCTTTATTATCTCTTTTTTTTTTTTTTTTTTTTTTTTAACTGCGTCTCATGAGTTATTTCGACAGAAACTATATAATAATGCTAATGATACAAATTATTTTACAAAAAATTAAACAAATTACTGATGTGGTAAATGATTATTGATAAAAAAAAAATGATATTAATAATAGGTCTAGATGAAAACTAATAATAAGTTATTGGGTGATGTAACATTTTTTAGAGTTACATTACGTGTAACTTGAACCCAACTTTATATTTCTTAATTCGATGTGAATTTTGACAAATCTACCATTAGATTACATTATTTTCATATATTTTTCACGCTTACAAAATTTCAATGTGATAAAAAATTAATGGCCACGTCATCAATTAATTGTCTAAATTCAAGTGTTTGTAATTTAAAATATTGCATTAAATATGAGTTTAAAGATCAAATGAAAAATTAAATCCAATTGACATAAAAATTGGCATGCATGTTAAGAACATATAGAATATGAAATCCATCGGTCGGATTTTGAAAATATGAATTCAATAATAAGTTATTGGGTGGTGTAACATTTTTTAGAGTTACATTAAAATTTAGCCTTATATTTCTTAATTCGATATGAATTTTGACAAATCTACTGTTAGATTACATTATCTTCATATATATTTCATGTTTACAAAATTTAAAGGTGATCAAATATTAATAACCATGTTCTCAGCCAATTGTTTAGATTCAAGTTTTAGTGGTTTACAATAATGCATAAAATATGAGTTTATAGATCAAATGTTTAATTACATCCGATTGGTATGAAAATTGGCATGTATGTTAAGACCATATAGAACATGTAATCTAACAGTTGAATTTTTAAAATATGAATTTAATAATAAGTTAATAGGTGATGTAACATTTTTTAGAGTTACGTCAAGTGTAACTCGAACACAACTCTATATTTCTTAATTCGATGTAAATTTTGACAAATCTACCGTTAGATTAAATTATCTACATATATTTTTTAGGTTTACAAAATTTCAAGGTGATCAAATATTAATAGTCATGTCATCAACCAATTGTCTAGATTCAAGTTTTAGTGGTTTAAAATAATGCATAAAATATGAGTTTATAGATCAAATGATAAATTACATCCGATTGGCATATAATTTGGCATGCATGTTGAGACCATAAAGAGAATGTAATCCAATGGTTTAATTTTCAAAATATGAATTTAATAATAAGTTATTGGGTGGTGTAACATTTTTTTTGAGTTACATCAGGTGTAACTTGAACCCAACCCAATATTTCTTAATTCGATGTGAATTTTGACAAATCTGCCGTTAGATTACATTATCTTCATATATTTTTCAAGCTAACAAAATTTCAAGATGATCAAAGATCAATAGCTATTTCATCAATCAATTGTCTAGATTCAAGTTTTAGTAGTTTAAAATAATGCATAAAATATGAGTTTATAGATCAAATGGTAAATTACATCTGATTGGCATGAAAATTGGCATGCATGTTAAGACCATATAGAAAATGTAATCCAACGGTTGGATTTTCAAAATATGAATTCAATAATAAGTTATTGACTGGTGTAACATTTTCTAGAGTTACGTCAAGTGTAACTCGAATCCAACCCTATATTTCTTAATTTGATGTGAATTTTGACAAATCTACCACTGGATTACATTATCTTCATATATTTTTCATTCTTACAAAATTTCAAGGTGATTAAAGATTAATAGCCACATCATCAATCAATTGTCTAAATTCAAGTTTTTGTAATTTAAAATATTGCATTAAATATGAGTTTAAAGATTAAATGGAAAATTACATCCGATTGACATGAAAATTGGCATACATGTTAAGAACATATAGAATATGAAATCCAATGATTGGATTTTTAAAATATGAATTTAATAACAAGTTATTGGGTGATGTAACATTTTTTAGAGTTATATTAGATGTAACTTGAACCCTGTCCTATCTTTCTTAATTTGATATGAATATTGACAAATCTACCGTTAGATTACATTATCTTCATATATTTTTCATACTTACAAATTTAAAAGTAATTAAATATTAATAGTCATGTCATTAACCAATTGTCTAGATTCAAGTTTTAGTGGTTTAAAATAATGCATAAAATATGAGTTTATAGATCAAATGGTAAATTACGTCCAATTGGCATGAAAATTGGCATGCATGTTAAGACTATATAGAACATGTAATCCAACAGTTGGATTTTAAAATATAAATTCAATAATAAGTTATTGGGTGATGTAACATGTTTTAGAGTTACGTCAAGTGTAACTCGAACCCAACTCTATATTTCTTAATTCTATGTAAATTTTGACAAATCTACCATTAGATTAAATTATCTACATATATTTTTCAAGTTTACAAAATTTTAAGGTGATCAAATATTAATAGTCATGTCATCAACCAATTGTCTAGATTCAAATTTTACTGGTTTAAAATAATGTATAAAATATGAGTTTATAGATTAAATGGTAAATTACATCTGATTGGCATATAATTTGGCATGCATGTTGAGGCCATAAAGAGAATGTAATTCAATGGTTTAATTTTCAAAATATGAATTCAATAATAAGTTATTAGGCGGTATAACATTTTTTTGAGTTACATCAGGTGTAACTTGAACCCAACCTAATATTTCTTAATTCGATGTAAATTTTGACAAATCTACCGTTAGATTACTTTATCTTCATATATTTTTTAGGCTTACAAACTTTCAAGGTGATCAAATATTAATAGCCATGCCATCAACCAATTGTCTAGATTCAAGTTTTAGTAATTTAAAATAATGCATAAAATATGAGTTCATAGATCAAATGGCAAATTATATCTGATTGGCATAAAAATTGGCATGCATGTTAAGAACATATAAAATAAGAAATCCAATGGTTAGATTTTCAAAATATGAATTCAATAATATGTTATTGGATGGTGTAATATTTTTTAGAGTTACATTAGGTATAGCTTGAACCCAGCCTTTTATTTCTTAATTCGATGTAAATTTTGACAAATCTACCGTTAGATTACATTATCTTCATATATTTTTTATGCTTACAAAATTTCAAGGTGATCAAATATTAATAGACATGTCATTAACCAATTGTTTAGATTCAAGTTTTAGTGGTTTAAAATAATGCATAAAATATGAGTTTATAGATCAAATGGTAAATTACATCCAATTGGCATGCATGTTAAGACCATATAGAACATTTAATCTAACAATCAATTCAATAATAAGTTATTGGGTGGTGTAACATTTTTTTGAGTTACATCAGGTATGACTTAAACCCAATATAATATTTCTTAATTCGATGTGAATTTTGACAAATCTACCGTTATATTACATTATCTTCATATATTTTTCATGCTTACAAAAGTTTAAGGTGATCAAATATTAATAGCCATGTCATCAACCAATTGTTTAGATTCAAGTTTTAGTGGTTTAAAATAATGCATAAAATATGAGTTTATAGATCAAATGGTAAATTACATCCGATTGGCTTATAAATTGGCATGCATGTTAAGACCATAGAGAAAATGTAATCCAACAGTTGAATTTTCAAAATATAAATTCAATAATAAGTTATTTAGTGGTGTAATATTTTTTTGAGTTATATTAGGTATAACTTGAATCCAACCCTATATTTCTTAATTCGATATGAATTTTGAAAAATCTACCGTTAGATTACATTATCTTTATATATTTTTCATGCTTACAAAATCTCAAGGTGATCAAAGTTTAATAGCCACGTCATTAATCAATTGTCTAAATTCAAGTTTTTGTAATTTAAAATATTGCATTAAATATGAATTTAAAGATCAAATGGTAAATTGCATCCGATTGGTATGAAAATTGCCATGTGTATTAAGAGCATATAAAATATGAAATCTAACGGTCAAATTCAATAATAATTTATTGGGTGATGTAACATTTTTTAAATTTACATTATGCGTAACTTGAACCAGTCCTATATTTCTTAATTCGATGTGAATTTTTAGAAATTTACCGTTAGATTACATTATCTTCATATATTTTTTATGTTTACAAAATTCCAAGGTGATCAAAGATTAATAGTTTTGTTATCAATTAATTATCTAAATTCAAGTTTTAGTAATTTAAGGTAATGCATAAAATATGAGTTTATAGATCAGATGGTAAATTACATCCGATTGGCATAAAAATTGGCATGCATGTTAAGACCATAGAGAAAATGTAATCCAACAGCTGAATTTTCAAAACATGAATTCGATAATAAATTATTTGGTGGTGTAACATTTTTTTGAGAGTATGGTGACATATTGGTGTTGGTGAAATTTAAAACCAAATGGATGGTCAGATTGAGAAAACATAGTCATTTAGGTACACAACATATGTACATCACGCTCCATACTTAGATTTGAAATCTAACCATCGAATTTGAGGAGTGTAATGAAAGATTGATTATCATAAATTATGGTCACAATCAAACGGTTGGATTTAGAGAAAGGTACAGTCAAAATTTAGTTAAAGTTGGTCAAATCCGGTCAAACTTAATAGATGTTCCTAAGACTACTAGACTTGGTGAAATTCATTTTAAAATCTCGATCATTGGGATTGAAGAGTTTGGTAACATATTGGTGTTGGTGAAATTTAAGACCAATTGGATGGTCAGATTGAGAGAACATAGCCATACATGTACACAATACATGTCCATCACGCGTCATACTTAGATTTGAAATTTAACCGTTGGATTTGAAGAGTGTCATGAAAGGTTAATTTTCATAAATTATGGTTACAATCAAACGGTTGGATTTAAAGAAATGTGTGGTGAAGGTTTAGTTAAAGTTGGTCAAACCCGGTCAAACTTAATTGATGGTCCTGAGACCATTGGACTTGGTGAAACTAGGTTTATGGGAAGGTTTTCAGTAGATTATTGGGTATTGAAATTGTTGATAGAAAATTTCAATGAAGTTATAATTTTGAAATATGATGAACATCATGCTAACATTAACTTAGGTAAAGTTGATTAGGCAAAATGATGAAATTTTTTATTATTTTGGCTCATATATCATGTACTATCACTTTTGATTTTAATTAATTTGAATATGTATGTTATAAAAATATTTTAATTTGATTTATTTAGTTACTTTTGGTAAATATTATTGCATAACTAATGATTGAATTGGTTATTAGTTGAATATATTTTGAATTTATAAATTTATAATATTTATAATGAATTTATTAGTTTGGTAAATATTGACTTATACCTTTCTTATGACATATGATACTGAAAAATCAATTGATTCACGATACGATATGCATTATGATAATTATGGGTATTAGTCAGTATTTTGAATGGAATTAGAACCTTCTTGATTTTTGTTATTTTATTGATTTCGAGTTTCAAATGGGTAACATTATGGTTTGAGAGTATTTTGAAGCAACAAGGCCTCCCTTCTCTCTCTCTCTCTCTCTCTCTCTCTCTCTCTCTCTCTCTTTACGTATTTGAAAATTTTAAATTACTTTGTAGGTTTCAAGGTTATTTTGGTCATTATTTAAGTTTGGGGGTATTTTGGTCATTTTGATAAGGCTAATGGTATTTTAATCATTTCAAATATACTAAAGGAATTTATGTCATTTTAAATATTTTAAGAGACATTTGGAGGATTTGATAAATAAAAAATATATCAAAATTATTTTAGCCACATATTAGTGACGACAATCTTTGTCTTTATTAAAAGATCCCGCATAGCGACGACCTGATTTGTTGCTAATATATAATATGTTTCCCTCCAATAATTCCCACACTTTTTGATAGTGAAATTTTTTCCCTCCATTATATTTTGGTAGATATATTTGCGACAACATGTTGTGTCGTTGCTAAAAGGTGATTATCAGAGACGACATATTATATCGTCGCTAATAGCCTTCTAATAGTGACGACCAATGTGTCATTGCTAATAAATAAAGTATATATATATTTATATATATATAATATTTACTCTATATTTTTAGCAACAAATCTGCGACAACACACAAGGTCGTCACTAAAGATGATTATTAGTGACGATAGATGTTGTCATTAAAATAAATCTTATTTTAGTGGCGTAAATGTCATCACTACAAAATTTATTGTCGTTGCTAAAAGTTTCCCTCCATTTTTCAAAAGTAAATAAATTCCCTCTATGGCGTTAGCGACGGCTTATTTGCGACTACCTTTGTGTCGTTGCTACCATGCACTTATTAGCGATGACCATATATTATTCAACCATGCTATGGTTTGTCGCATGGTTTGAGATTCTCTTCACAACATAATTCTTGGTTTACACCAAGGAACTGGCTTTTATCCAATTGGTTGTGAAATCTAAGTAGCTTGAGGTCCCTCGAGTTAATTGTCGTCGATCTTCCCACCAGAAAAGAGAAAAGTCTAGAGTATGCAAGGGACCCCAAAATTATAAGAATGCATAGAAAGATTATCCTTATAGCACTTGTGTTGCCAAGCACCTAGGTGGATCAAAATGGCAACACATGGGTATTGCTATGCGGCCATTATATGTGGATAAGGATGGCTATATGTGGCTCTAATCAGATGCAAAACCTTTTATGTTTTAGAGAGGTCAACTAATCTCAAAATATGGCATTAGTATTATAAACTAATTTAGGGATTATGCTACGTTTCAACTTAGAAATTAAGCCAAGTGTAAATTTGTCCAATATATATGCATTTCATGTGAACCTAATGTATTATAACTCCTTTGTCTTAAAAAGTGACAATAGATACATTGTGAACGATGAGTTTATACTCTTAATGGAGTTCAACATATTGTGAAAGCATATAATAGGAGCATTAGGAGGAACTTTACCTATGTAAGCTTAAAAGTGGTGATGTTTCTAACAAAGAATTAGGGTACTCTGTTATAAATTCTCATGAATCTAGTGTTTAGTGCAATGCCATAATATAGTGCTAATAAGATGTGAATTTTTAAAATTTAGGATGCCATGTGTAATTTTTTTTTTTTTTTTGGATGAATATAAGGTAAAAAATTTGGTTTAAACTTAAGTATCAATTAACTTCTTGGAGTCTTGAGATGGCTAAACTATGGGAAGGTTTAAGTTCAAACACTTTTAACCCAGTGGGGTTGGCTGAGTGGTTGGGTTTGACTAGAAACTTCCTACTTCAAATCCGGACACCAGCACTTTGAAAAACTTTCTGGGCCAGCGATTTACCCCACTATGGGTCCACCTGTCGCAAACAGTGATTAGTCTCAGGTTGAAAGTTTCGAGGAACCATTTTGGAAAACCCAAAAAAAAAAAAAAGTTAAGACACTATTTTTTATGCATCACAGAGTATACCAACCAAGTTTTCTCCCACCTGATGTGATTGGGTAGAGTCCAGGTTTGAGTGTTCTGCATGTAATTAACAACCCACAGATAATGCTTTCAACACAAGAATTTGGTATCTTCTAAACCTTCTAAATGTTGATATTCAGAAACTTCCGTTTTTGTCATCCCTAACCTCAACTTTCTCTCGTCTTTTGTGCTTTATTTCATTTCTTTTGTTTCATTTATGCATGACAGAATATATCAAATGTATATATATAAGAAAAGGAGAAATCGTAAGTGTCAAATCTTCAACTATAGCTAAGTGAATTTTTTTTTTCAAACGGGATAACTCAAATGTCTTAAAATGTCTTTTCAAGCTAATCTTTTACAAAAGAAAAGGAAATATTATAAGATCAAGGAAAATGTTAATTATTGCAACACACTTTTTATTTTAGGTATTTCCCCTTATGTGGTTGTCTTTTTCAATTTTTTTTTTATAAGCGTCTTTTTTCAACCATTTATGAATTGATGTTCATAGCTAATCAATCCAAATAGAAATATGGTCTTAATATATCCGCATGCAATTAACAATCTACAGATAATGTTTCCAAGGTCCAACATAAGAATTTGGTATTTTCTAAACCTTCTAAATGTTGACCTTCAGAAACTTCAGTTTTTGTCATCCTTGAACTCAACTTTATCTAGGGCGTCTTGATGCATTTAGGAGCCTAAGGCAAAAATTGATTATTTTGTTTTAGATGCAAAATTACTGTTAATTAACATGAATAATGTAGATTTTTTTTTTTAGAAATTTTATAGACACAAAAAATTTGACATAACTTTTCACACTTGTTAATGTGGTAGATTTATAGTGGTAAGTAAAAGAGTGGGGTTAATGGTAGACCTAGATGAAAATAGTAAAAGATTGCTAACTCAACTCTTATTATTATTTTATTTTTTAGAAGTGCAACATTCACAATATTTTTCACAACAAATCCTAGGTTTTAAGTTGCTTCTTGTTTTCTATATGAAAACACCAATATAATTTTTTTTTTGCCATCAATAACAAGCTGTAACAACCTATTATTTAGCATTTTTTGTAAAAGTGTTGTGAAAAATATTGTAGACGTAGTATTTTTTTTTTTCATTTGATAAAAAAATATTATTTTATTTATTGATTATAAATAACATTATTGGTTAAAATTTGGGGCCTTTTTTTCTTTTTCTTTTTTCCTTGGGGCCTTAGACAACTGCATCTATTGCTTTTACTATTCAGTCGACCCTGACTTTATCTCTTCTCTTTTGTGTTTTATTTAATTGGGCAAATAACACTCTCTTCCCTTAAGGTTTGGGAAAATAACACTCACCCCCAAACTTAAAAGGAAAAAACTTTTTTCCTCTTTGACATTCATTTAACTAAACTCTATTAAACTAATGTTAAAAATGTTGTGTATTAACCACCCTTAAGTTAAGAACATATTTCCAAAATTTCCCTCAACTTATTCTTAAAAGTTTTACAAAACCCAAAATTTTGGCAATCATCCCTTCCAGCTCATCCTTTCCTGCTTCTGTGAATATTTAGATTGATGTTAAGGACTTTAATTTACAAATTCACAGTAACAAAGACACCTCAGCTGGTCCCCTACAACCTCTCATCCCATGGCCCAAAAATGATTCCACAATAAATACAACAAAGGCTAAATAACCAAGTAAATGTCGACAAAGCCCTCAAACTTTCTTGTATTTTAGCATAGCTAAGCCATGGATTTTTGAAATTTATGTGTAGATAGATTGTTATGTGCACAATGGTATAATATTCACAAAACAATTTGTAAAGCTTTAATTTTTTTTTTTGAAAAAGCTCGATTTTTGTTGTTTTTAATGGGTTTACTTCAAAGTTCAAAGACATTTCCGTTGATGGGTTTTGTTTGAAAATGCTTGATTTGTTTGTTCCACAATGCTTTGGATATTTACTCATGCTTTATTATCTTATTTCTTCTGCATTTTTTTTTCGAAGATTTTATATTTGTTGAATGTCCTAAATCAAAATTTTGAAATTAATATAACTAAAAAATTAGTTTTTGAGAAGTAGTTCTAGTATTTGGAAAAAACCCAAACTATCTCCCTTGTGTCTATAATGCTTGAAAGGTAATTTGCAATTCAACAAGTGGATGCTACTTGTCAATAATTCAGCCAAAGAGACAATACTTGGCTATAAAGAAGTAAATGTAAAAAAGATCTGGAAAGTAGAGGCCAATATCCATTGACACCTCACCTGACTTGCATGAAGAAAAACAATTGATTTGAACTTCTAGAGTTTCTCTTGTACTTTGAATAATTAAAACTAGCTTAATAAATCTATAAAGAGATATCGAACTACAACAAAAGTGGGCTATGGTGACAAAATCTAATGAGGATAAACAATTTCGTCACTAAATGATAACATTCAATGAGGAAAAGAAGAATTCATCACCAAATATTATAAAAATTTTAAAATTTTGGTGACGAAATCAATATTTCGTCATTAAAGATGTAAAAATTGGTGACGTAATCAATATTTCATCACCAAAGATGTACAAATTGGTGATGAAATATTTATTTCGTCACTATAGGTCATTAAAAAAAAGGAAAACCTAGAGTGATGACATATTTGCATCACTAAAGACTTATTAGAGGTGAGGAAATTATAAATATCTATAATGACCAAAATACCCTTGAAAATTATAAAGTGACCAAAATACCCCTAAACATGTAAGATGACCAAAATACACCTAAAAACTCTTAAATTACCAAAATAGAGGTTTGGGGTATTTTGAATGTTGAGAGGGTATTTTCATCAATTTAAAGGTTCTAAGAATATTTCTGTCATTTTGTAAGTTTTGAGGGAATTTCGATAATATTTTAGGTTTTGAGGTTATTTTGGTCATTTTTTAATCAACTTTTAGGTTATGGGGGCATTTTTGTCATTTTTTAGTTTTTAGTAGTATTTCAATAATTTTTAGATTTTAGGGCTATTTCAATAATTTTCTAGGTTTTGGAGGTATTTTGGTAATTTTAAGGTTTGGGGCGGGGTATTTTGGTAATTTAGGGGTATTTCAGTCATTTTTTAGGTTTTAGGGTCTTTTGGTCATTCTTTAGGTTTTGAGGCTATTTGGTTCATTTTTAGGTTTATGGTGTATTTTTATAATCATCTTATAGGTTTTAGGGGCATTTTTGTCATTTTATACGTTTCGGAGGTATTTTGGTCATTTTACAAGTTTCAAGATATTTTTGGTCATTTTTTAGGTTTAGGGGGTAATTCGGTTATTTTTTATGTTTAGAGGGGGGGGGGTATTTTGGTCACTTTTAGGTTTAGGGGTAATATGGTCATTTTAAGGTTTCAGTGGTATTTTGGTTATTTTTTAGGTTTAGGGGGTATTTTTGTAATTTTTTAGTTTCTAGGACATTTTGACTATTTTTAGGTTTAAGGGGTATTTTGGTAATTTTTAAGTTTTGGGGGTATTTCGGTCAGTTTTTAGGTTTAAGAGTGTTTTGGTAATTTTTAAGTTTCAGGGGTTTGGGGGTATTTTGGTAATTTTTTAGGTTTTGGGGATATTTTGGGGATATTTTGGTCCTTTGTAGGGGTATTTTGACAATTTTTGAGGTTTCAGAGGTATTTTGGTCATTTTGTAGGTTTAAGGTGCATTTCGGCAATTTTGGAGGACATTAGGAGTACTTTGGTTATTTTCAAGTTTTAGAAGCAATTTGATAATTTTGATTATTGGGTAATTGGATGGATTGGGGTTTACTCATAACAATTTGGTTGAGTTAGGTTTTGGTTAGATTTAATTAGTTAAATGGGTATTAATTGGAAAATGGGTAATGTCGAAACCCTGCTAGAAAATTTGGATAATATCCAAACCCTATCCAATTACCTTCTACCTCTAATGCACGTATACTCCACTTTTGTCCACATACCCATATCTGATACGTATCATACCGGATACCTCTAAGACACTTGGCCGATCAATTTTTTTTTTGAAGTGCCAATACATCTAGGATGAATCTATAATATGACTTAGATACCATTGTGACCCAATCCCAATAGTGAGAGATAGCCCAAACTTGTAAGAATTTTTATTTATATGCTTTATATATTGGCAAATTGCAAATTATATTTTAGGGTAAATTGCAAATTACACCCCTAAAGTTTGAGGGTGATTAGATTTTTTACACCCTAAAGTTTCAGAATTTGGATTTTATCTTCTTTAGTTTGGTGATATTTGGATTTTACACCTTGACGTTTCAGAATTTGGACTTTACCCCCTATATGTTAGAAGTGTTTGGATTTTACTCAGGACGGTCGATACCGTATCGGCCGGTACATACTGTACCGGCTAGTGCACTGGTACCGATACACTTCTATTTTGTATCAGAAAAAATACTAACCGTACCGGCCACGTACCGGCCGTATTAGACTGAAACACAAAATGCTGTGTGTTTTTTTTTTTTTTTTGGTTAAATGTGGCAGTTTTTGTCTCTAAAATAATCAATAATGAAAGTATTTTGTAGATAACTTCATTATTTCACCTAACCTTTGATCTCTCCAATTCTTTTACTTAATTTGGATTTGGTGTTTGAATTAAGAGTTCCATTTTCTTCTTTTTTAATTATTTTATCTGCATCAATTCTAATCTCTAGTTGATCTTTAGGTTGCTATATCAATCAGTACACAATAGTTGAAATGGAAGGTATTTATGAGACTAAAAGTTGGAGAGTCCGTGTGTGTATGTGTGTGTAAATAGAGATTGTGTGTGTGTGTGTGTGTGTGTGTGTGTGTGTGTATTAAATATATAAAATAACGGTAAACCTGAAACGGTACACCGGTATTGGCCGGTATCCGAAATATATCGTACTAGTGGCCAAACTAGTACAGCCTCCGGTACGGTATTGACTTCCTTGATTTTACTCCCTAAAGTTTTAAGGTGTTTGGATTTTACATCCTAAAATTTCAAAATTTAAGGGTGTAAAATCCAAACAATCCTAAACTTTAGTGGGTAAAATCCAAGTTTTGAAACGTCAAGGTATAAAATCCAAACACCCCAAATTTTAGGGAGTAAAATCCAAATTCTAAAATTTTAAGGTGTAAAATCCAATCACCCCCAAACTTTAGAGGTGTAATTTGCAATTTATCCTATATTTTATATACTCTTTTGGATCTTGGTTTATATTCTACTCAACATTTAATTCATAGATTCACTTTATTATCCATTATTTTTGTGAAATTGATATGTGCTTAACAATATATTAAAATAAATGCTTAGCAATATATAAAATATATATTTCATAAGTAATTAATACACGTATCCGGTATCCCTGACGTATCGTACCTTAAGTTTTTCAGGAAACGTTGTATCTTCATACCTGTACCAGTACCAATATCCATATCTGTACCCATACAACTTAGCCCTCTACCCATTAAGAACTAGGCATTACTCAGAATATTTAAATCCAGTAGAGTTGGATATCCATTACTCAATATGAATGGCCATCCCTACAAATAATATTGCTTACTTAAATTAAAAAAAAAAAGAAGCACGGTACTGCATTTTTTTTATTTCTTTTTGCGTGGTGCCAAATTTTTGGCGCGTACTAAATATTTTTTAGTACCCAAATTTTTTTACATTATTTTTTATTTGTGTAAAACAAAACCCTATTATTTTCCCTCTTTCTCCTCCCCTTTCAACCTTCCACAAAGACCGGTATGCTCTCTCTCTCTCTCTCTCTCTCTCTCTCATGAAAATTGATCAAAGGGATCTCGTGGTGCAGGTATGTCACGATAGAGAGGTTGAGGTTAGGGAATGAGATTATGAACAAAAGGTTGGGTCTGGGTTCCAATTCCAACATCAGTCCCCTAACCTTGAAGCGGATTAAAAGGTATGTGTGTGTGTGTGTGTGTAGGGTTGAAATGAAAATGGGAGCTATGTCACAGATAGGTAGTAAAGTTTTGAAATAGTTTAGTTGAAAATTTATTTTGGAAGTGTTATAGATTTTAATCGGGTCTATGTTCCTTTATCTTCAAACACACTACCAAAAAATGAAGTTAAAAATTTCATATAGTTTGACGTCAATCTATTGGGATTTTGGAAAAGAAACAAAAATAAAAATAAAAATTTGTGATGCTCTCCTCTCTCTGGGTGTAGTTGCCAAGTATTGATTAAAACTCTAAAGATTTTTTTTTTTATTTTTTTATTTTGGCTTTGATTGTTTATGTAGGGTTAAGAGGCTTACCAAAATGATAGAGAAAGTTGCAACTACGGTCCTCTCTGGGGTTGTCAATGTCTTTGGATTTTTAACAGGCTCAGGGGCAAATTCAAGAGTGGGCAAGAAGTTTTTTGGCCTCCTACTAGGGGAGAATTGCTTGCTTCCCTAGATGGATTTAGTATGTTGCTCATCTCAAGCCCTTGCATTATATATTATAATATATTAGCATATATTTCTTTTTTGAATGGCTATTTTTACTCTATCAAACAGCTTCCAATCCAAAAGTTCATAAATAGATGCATTATACAATCTATGAAGTTAATGTGGGTTTTGCTTCACCTTCCTTCCTATTTGATTACCACAAAATAGCAGTGGCACACATGATTTGTGTGGAAAGGGAATTTATTTGTAACTGGAGGAAAGTGGAAATAGGGGTGTTGAGGGTAGCTTTGCGAAAAAAGGAGGATGACAGGCCATTTTATTTCAACTCTAGAGGATTTAAATGTGTGTTCTAGTTTTGTATCTCCTCTTATGGTTCACATGAATTGAGTGGATAGAACTGGTTTTTGGCCCTTTTATTCATGGCTTGTCATTGCTTTGATAGACTTCATTAAATATTCTTGTCATACTTTAGTTCCTGGCTGGAACTATGTGCTCACTGTGTTGCCAAAAAATATCTGTTTAATTGAATCAATCATCCATGACATAAGATTGGTGGGATGACTCTACATTACTTTAAGGTGATGGGTTAATGATAAATAGGATAGGGGCTGTTTAAATGGCTTTAGATATTCTCGTTTTGTTGCCAAACAATACTCATTGAATTGAATCCTACATGAATTAAGGTGGGTGGGTTGGCTTTTGATTCCTTAAAGGTGATGGGTTATTGCTAGAATAGGAAAGGAGTTATTTAGAGGTTGTATGCATAAGATTGGTTTTGGACAGAAAACTATTAAACACCATTCGAGAAATTAAGGGTAAGAGCAGGTGTAAAGGTAGAATATGATGTGCATGGGATTCAATTGACGTTGAGATTTTTGGTTTTAGATATGTTAAATTAGCATTTATGTTAATCTTTCAAAAATTAAGAGGTGGTTGTGTAATATGGAGAAAGTATCCTATGAGACACTCTCTCCCTGTCAACAACATGTTTGGTGAGACTACTCACTAAAAATTGGACATGTGTAGCAAAATAAAAATACCATAATACCCTTAAATTAAGATTTCAATAGCTCGCCCATTTTTCCCACTGTTTTTGGCACTGAAAGACACCAAAATGTTTTTCCTTTTTCCAATATTCAGAAACAGAACACTCTCACAAACAAGAAATACACTCCCTATTGCTACTAGCCGCCGACGCCGACAGAAAATCACATCCGCCATTGCTGGCAATCTCGATCCACCCAAAAAATTTTCGACAACTGCTTCAGCTTGACTGCAACACCGCTAAACACAAGAGTAGAGGTTTTTGCAATTGAACGGCGGTGGATCGACTGTTTCCACCATCCACCTCACCTCTATTTCAAAATCCACCAAAATAAATGTGATTAGTATGGTGAGGATATTTTGAAGTCACATTTTTTATTTCTTTGTTATTGTGTTGTATCATTTCTTTGCCAAAGTTCGTCCATTTCTTTTATTTGTAGAACCTTTTTTTTTTTTTTTTTCCTAGTTCGTCAAATGACTTTCTAAAAGGAACTCAGTTCCTTCATTTCTAATTAGGGCCTTATTGAACCAATAGTAAGTTTGTTAAGTTGCTACTCCACTTTATATTCAGTTTGAAAAATTTCATTGGTTGTTTTTTAGTTTCTATATTGTTGCTATGCAGGACCTTTGTTTTTAATTGGAGGATTTGATTCTTGATCAACAGGTATGAATTACTAATTTTTAACAATTCATTCTCATTTGTAATATAAGTTTTGATTGCCTTGTGTGTGAGTTATTTTTCTATCTGTTTTTCACCAATCACAAATTTGGGAATTTGTGAATATCCCCAACGCTATATATCTGTATCTAAAGTTGTGAACTTTGGTGAGAATCCTACTTTTGATGTAATTTTATCTATTGGAAGTGGAACTGATTATCATGTACTTGATAACTTCCTGAAGTTAGACTTGGTTGACTAGATTTGTTAGATTCCAATGAATCAATTGAAAAGGGTTTTTAAGGTTTTCCAGATTCTTGTAGTTGTTTAGGAAAATAGTGGATTAGGATTTGACTATGAATTATATTGGTTATGATTTTCCCTTGAGCAAAAAGAAATTAAGTATATACAAATGCAAGTAGCCTAAAGGCAAGAGGAGTATATAGTAATAGAAGAGGAGTAGGACTTGTGAATTGCCAACAACAAATATTTTGGTATTTGTTATTGAATTTATGTAGCATATCATATTTGCAAGATCATGAAGTTATGATGATTAATTATCTTGCGGTTTGATATTATCAATTTTTATGATGATTTTGCTCAAAAATTTTAGTTTAATTCTTTCTCACTCAATGGTCCACAAAGTTGAAACTTATATATGCACCTATACACTCAGATTTCTTACAGCTTACCACCCCCCTAGCCCCTGCTTTACATTGCAGGAAAATGATGGACCTCAAATCTAGGAAAGCAATCTATATGCGCCTACATGCACCTGTATCCTGTCACATACAACTTATATGCAAGGGGCGCCTTATCCACACCAGGTTTGCTTGATGTTTTTGTTTTTATAACTTTTTTCAGTGCTGATGTATACCGATATATTTGAAATACATATTAATTGCATGAAAATATGTACTCCCAAATATGAAGCTTCTTAGTTTTAATTGACTGTATGATTAGCATATACTAGTTACAAAAGGATTGATTGGCTACTGTCATATTCTTGAAACTGCTGCAAATGATTTCCTTGTTTATAAGTTAAGAATTTTTCTTATGTCCTTGATTTTAATCATTATTACTACTAATGCAAGTGTGTGTGTGTGTGTGTGTGTGCGTGTGTGTGTGTGTGTGTGTGTATTGACAAGGCCTTGACACTGAGATAATTACTACTGCAAGTACCACAACTAAGCAAAGAAATGGAAGATCTACAGTTTGCCTTAGATCAAAAATCATCACTGGAAAGCAAAATTGCAGAATCTAATGAGATGGTAGAGGGGTTGGAGCTAAGGATTGTCTCTGCTGTGGAACTATTGCAAACTTACAAAACAGAATGGGATGAGTTGCTGGTGAAGCGTGACAATGCATTAAAAGAAACCGAAGAGCTGACAAGAAAACAAGGCAACCTCTCAAGAACATAAATGATTAGAAGCTATCATTGTTTAGAGGCTATTTGTTTAACGTAGCTTGAAGACATTTAGAAGGAAATTGTTGGGAAAAATTTTCCCTTTTAGATTTGTTAGAGCAAATCTTTTGTAAATGATTTTTTTTGTTTTTTCTTTTTTTGACTTAGTAAATGATTTGTTATTATAGCATAGAATGATTATTCATGTATAGGCTTGTGAAATGGCTTCTCATATGTAATACATCCTGCGGAATGGATTTTGTAATGAATAAATTTAACAACTTTTGGGCAATATCACTTGAGATGTCTATACTTCAAATGTTCTAACTTCTTATACTTGACTTCTATAATGTTCAATGAATTGTGGCATTGGGCTTTAGCAATTGAATATAATTGACACTAATATATTTGTGTAAGGATGTATATTTGATCATATTAAAACGTTGAAAATGATAGTGAAGATAAAAACATGAATTGAAAAATGATATTAAGTTAGCAACTATAAGTTGGAGTAGTTTTATAAGTCAGCTACAAATATTATCCAAAAAGCTATTACAAATTGTGCATAATGCTATCTAAATAAAGCGGCTAGAAGCTATGCATAAAGCTATCCAAAAAGCGGCTACAAGATGTGCATAAAACTATCCAAAAAGTGGCCACAAGCTGTGCATAAAGCCATCCAAAAAGCAGCTACAAGCTGTGCATAAAGCCATCCAAAAGTTGTGTCTTGAAAAAAAATTATCCAACATGAAACTGTCCAAAAAGTTGTCATAAAAGCTATCTAAGATTCTTCAAAGTCTTGTGTCATCCCTTGATGTGTTAGAACTCTACATAAAAAATATCATAGTTAAAAATATAATAAATATAAAAGAATATGATAAACTTCAGTCATAGAAAGTACCTGATTCAATTGTGGCAAAAAGAAACTTTCTTGAAACATTCTTGTAGAGCTAACCATAGGGTAATCACAACACATCTCAGGTGGAAAAAACAAAGCTGCAGATTCTCCTAGACAAAGAGGAATAGAAACAAAATTAAAATTAATTGATAAAACTAAGGAAAAAAATATTTGAATTAATAGAACTGAAATTACCTTGCATCGTAGAACCAGCTTGTGGAACTTAAGAAACTAAAACAGTAGGTGCACCATTCTTGCATCACTATGTGAGGGTTGAGTATTGAAAATCTCATAGGGGTGGGGGAGACAATGAAGGGGATTAGGAAAGGAATTCATGTAGTACCTGAGTATAACTATTCCTTGTGAGACTGACATGCAACATAAATTTAGTCCTAGGATACCAGTCAATCCCCAGATAAACTTACCTTGATATGTAAATGAACACGAACAAATTAGAACGTTGACAAAAAGGATTTAAGAAAACTTCATAGAAAATTCTCTTCAAAACTCCTTTTTTTTTTTTTTTTTTTTTTGCGTCTAAAACATGCTTTGCTTATTTGTAATGTGACTAGGCTAAACTTAAGTTTTTCTTGCAGGATTTTTGGGATTGGAGTTGGTAGGAATTGGCTCTTCATGATCTTGCAGATATGATATGCTACATAAATTCAATAACAATTATCAAAATATTTGTTGTTGGACATTCACAGGTCTTACACCTCTTCTTTTACTATGTACTCCTCTTGCCTTTACGCTACTTGCATTTTTATATACTTAATTTCTTTTTGCTCAAGGGACAATCATAACCAATATAATTCATAGTCAAATCCTAATCCACTGTATTCCTAAACAACTACAAGTATCTGGAAAACCTTAAAAACCCTTTTCAATTGATTCATTGGAATCTAACAAATCTAGTTAACTAAGTCTAACTTCAGGAAGTTATCAAGTACATGATAATCAATTCCACTTCCAAGAGATAAAATTATATCAAAAGTAGGATTCTCACCAAAGTTCACAACTTTAGATATAGATATATAGCATTGGGGATATTCACAAATTCCCAAACTTGTGATTGTCGAAAAATAGATAGAAAAATAACTCACACACAAGCCAATCAAAACTTATATTACAAATGAGAATGAATTGTTAAAAATTAGTAATTCATACCTGTTGATTAAGAATCAGATCCTCCAATTAAAAAAAAAGGTCCTGCATAGCAACAATATATAAATTAAAAAACAACCAATGAAATTTTTCAAAATGAATATAAAGTGGAATAGCAACTTAACAAACTTACTATTGGTTCAATAAGGCCCTAATTAGAAATGAAGGAACTGTGCTCCTTTTAGAAGGTCATATGACGAATTGGGAAAAAAAAAAGTGCTACAAATAAAAGAAATGGATGAACTTTGGCAAAGAAATGATACAACATAATAACAAAGAAACCAAAAATGTGACTTCAAAATATCCTCACCATATCTAATCACATTTATTTTGGGTGGATTTTAAAATAGAGGTGAGGTGGGTGGTGGAAACAGTCGATCCACCACCATTCAATCGCAAAAACCTCTACTCCAATGTTTAACGGTGTTGCTGTCAAGCTGGAGCAGTTGTCGAAAATTTTCTGGGTGGGGCGAGATTACCAGCAACAGCAGATGTGATTTTCCATCAGCGTCGGCGGCTAGAAGCAATAGGGAGTGTATTTCTTGTTTGTGAGAGTGTTGTGTTTCTGAATATTGGAAAAAGGAAAAACGTTTTGGTGTCTTTCAGTGGCAAAAACAGTGGGAGAAATGGGTGGGCTATTGAAATCTTTATTACGGTATTTTTATTTTGCTACACATGTCCAATTTTTAGTGGGTAGTCTCACCAAACATGTTGCTGACATGGAGAGAGTGTCTCATAGGATACTTTCTCGTGTAATATGATGTGCACGAGTTTCAAAGGCTTCTTCAAGGGTTGAGTGCCATCTGTAGGAACCACATCATGGATCTGTGTAAGCACCTCACCCCCTAATTTAGAGCTTTCTTTTTTTGTCTTTTTTAAAACACATAATTATAATAAAAAAAGGAGTTAATAAAATTGCACAGTTCAAGTTTTAATTGCATTGTTTGTAAATCTAAATTTTATAGAAGTTATTTCAATTTCATAAAATTTTTATATGATAAAGTTGAAAATAATTGTTAATGGACAACAATTTAATAATATTATACTCAGATTTTTATTTATTTATTTATTTTTTATAGGGATGAGGCTATGAGTTAGGTGTGGTGAAGATGGTTGGTTAGGGGCTGAGGGTAAAATTGGGTTTGACTGTTTGAATGCCCAGGCCAGAAAGGTTTAGAGTTTCTCTATCATTTTGGTTCTTAATGTTTGAATTCTTTAAGCTATTTTCTTATGGATATATTTAAATACATATTAGTTTTCTTTTTAATAAGGTTCAGAGATTTTTTTTTTTTTCAACCCAATATGGATGTTTAAGGGGAGATTTTTAAATCTGACTTGGGCATGGATTGGATTTGTGCAAACCTTGGTCCCAATAGGATAGCAGGTAGTATCACAACTAACTAGTCCCTATATCCTTTACTATTCTATTCCACCTTTGGTCTTGGTCCTAGTAGGTGGCTGGGTTTTTGTTTTGAATTTCACTTTATTTGTTTTGTTTTAAATTAGGATTTTTCTACATTCTTTATGATTTCTCCATGGTTTGTAATGTGGGTTTGGTTTTTATTTGAAAAGAATGTTGTGGGTCTTCTTTCTTTGATAGTTTGGCTTCATATGATGTTGCATTATGATTATTTTGTCTAGTTTTTTATTGGGTATTCTGTGGACATTTCGTGCATTGTCTTACTAATAATAATCTTTATATGTTGTAGTACATCTTATCAGGGATATAGGTTTGCAGTCTAGTTTGTTATTGATGTATTTTCCTTTATACTTGTGCAGTTATGGGATTGGTGGCAAAAAGATAGTTTTTTTGGGACTACTTGAATTCAAATAATTTTCTGTAAAGTTTGGAAGCTAAGACATCATTTGTATATAAATGGTTGTAATTACTTTGTAAACATATTTTTAGATTGTATGGATATTTTTATGGATTTGGTTAGAAATGAATGGATTTTTATTTTATTTTTATTTTTATGGATTTGGTTAGAAATGAACAGATTAATGCAATGGCAAGTAAGTGTAAAGAATATTAATAAAAAAAATAAAATTGGTGATGATAATTTTCGTCGCCATATCTGACTATAGCAGAAATTAATTCGTCACTTGATCTATTGAAATTAAAAAAAAAAAAAAAAAAATTGGTGACGTAAAACTTCATCACCTAATCAATTGAAATTGGAAAAAAAAAAATACATTTGGTGACGAAATATTCCGTCACTGAAAATAAGGTTTAGTGATGAAAATATTTGGTGACGAAAATTTTTCGTCACCTATCATTTTTTATTGGTGACGAAAAAATTTCGTCACCTATCATTTTTTTATTGGTGACAAAACATTTTCGTCACCAATACATTCTATGACGGAGCTTAGGTGACGAATGCTATTTCGTCACCAAATGTATTCGGTGACGAAATAAGGACATATTGTGACAAAAGGTTTCGTCATCATAGCCCACTTTTGTTGTAGTCCTGTGTGATGAAAATATAGTCTAAAAAAATAAATTGCAATGAAATAAAAATAGCAACATAACAACACTTTGATAAACATATATATATATAAGATATATATATATATATATATATATATATATATTTATATATAGAGATGTATATACACACATGCACCGATGTAAATTCTATCCAATTTACCCATGTCTAAAAGTTTTTTATATTGATAAGTGACTCTGAAAATTTCAAACTCTTTTTAAACAATAAAAGCTTGAAAGCTTTGACAAATTGTTTTATTTCATAAATTTTGATCCAAAATGTTGGAGAGAGGTGTGATTAAAAAATTTAAGAGGATCATCAAACTTTAAAAAATCAATTGGAAAGGGCTAGAAAAGACTAAAAAATCCACTTAAGCAACATATTTAATAATATGTTCTTTTCATTTTTTATTTTATTTTATATGAATGCTCTTTTCACTAACCATAGTCAAACTTTGGTAAAGAGAATCTTCTAAAAAATTGAAATATTTCGTTACTAATATTCATAGAAGGGGGGGAGTGTTATTTTTTCAAATCTCAAGGAATGAGAGCGTTTTTTCCTTTCAAGTTTGGGAGTGAGTGTCATTTCTTCAAATCTCAAGGGAGAGGAGTGTAATTTGCCCTATTTAATTTCTTTTGTTCTATTTTGATATACTTTTATCTCTATTTTTACAGGAATACTTGTAAACATGTATCAATTCAAAATATCGATGTAAATTAGTATCAATGAAGAACACATGACTCTCTTCCACATTTTCAAATTATTTTAAAACCGCAATAATAGACCTACTATAAAACAAATAAAAAATAAAAACTAGATTTCACAAAAATAAGACTTATTTTGGTGCTTTCAAACTGTTGTAATATGTATACTTGCTTTAGAACCACCGCTATAGACCTCCCAACCGTTAAGATTGACCATACCTATTGTGGTGAAAAAGCACTGCTATAAGCCTTTGTTTATAGCGACAGTTATTAAAACCACCGTAATAGGTAACTTACAGCGGCGGTTTTAGAAAACGCCGAAAAATAAAAACGTTGGTATAGGTTGATTTTTTTTTTTTTTTTTTTTTTTTTTTTGTGATGGCGCTCCTGACACAAACACAATGCAAGACAGACCCTAAAGCATATGTATACCATGATAAATGAAACAAGTGGATCAACTGAAGCCAAAAAGCATGGGGGTTGGCTATTCAAAAGAAAGTCAAAAATTTTCTTTCAAGGGCAATTCGTAACTCCATATATAATAGCAAAAACAAATCTGGTACATAGGAAAATTCTATTGGAGGACACCTGTAATTACTGTCAGCAAGCCCTAGAAGATGTTCTGCATGCTCTTTGGCAATACCCTCTGCTTTCACCTGTTTGGGACTCAAATCCTTGCTCGAACTTTCGATCTTGCACTCACTTCAATTGGTCTGGTCATGCGTTAGTTCAAAATGTGATTATAGAGGGGAAGAATCTCGACCTCTTTGCATAGATCATCTGGACTTTATGGTATAGAAGAAACCTTTTGAGAACAAGTGATAAGTTGTTTCCTATTTGAACAAGTCATTCCTAATCTGATTGCAGCTAATGAGAATTTTCTTCGACTTTTTCCTCCCAAAGCTTCAGATGCAGTTAGCCGATTTCCTCAAAGGGTAAAGTGGAAACCTCCCCCAAACAATTGCTTTAAGGTTAATTTTGATGGTGCAGTTTTTAAAGATGACAATGAGGCTGGCATAGGTGTGCTGATCAAAGATAAGGGAGGTCAAGTAATTGCTTCCATGGCTGAAAAGGTTTCTCTTCCTAACAAAGTGGTTGCTGTTGAAGCCTTGGCAACTGTCAAGGCTTTAATTTTTGCTAAAGACATTGGACTATCTTCTCTCATTTTAAATGGAGATTCAAAGTTAATTATCAATGCTTTGAAGAGTGAGAGGGCTTCCTTTGCTGCCTACGGCCATTTGATTGAAGAAGCTAAATTGTTAGCAGTCTCTTACTTTTTTTTTAATAAAACTAGTATGTAACCCATGCTACCGCACGTGAATGGATATAATTCAATAAACCAATAAATATATTGCATTTTATTATTTAAGTGATACTGTTGGTTTTATTATTTATTTATTTATTTATTAATCATGAGTTTAGTCATGTTTAAAAGACTTAGTTTATTCATGTTTAATAAAACTTAGTATTTTGTAATTTTTTAACAAATATTTTCATCATACAAAATTCTAATGAAAGAATGCTACATAGACATATATATTCAAAGTTGATTCATTCACAGTGCATATAACTATGATTAAGTTACTTGATCACAAACCATTTTTAACAAAATATTTTAATTAATTAAAAGTGAATCTCATAACGTGCATCTCATAACAATATATAACAATAGAATAACATGAATCTCATAAAAAAAATTTATTAATTAAAAATCACTAAAATTATGAGCATATAACGTAAAGACAAACAAATAAGATAAATACTAATTCCTTAAAAGAAAACTTACAGTGAGTTGAGGAAACTACATAAATAATCTTTGATATTTGAAGAATAATGGGATTACAACTTCTTTTCGAAATTGGGTAAAGACTCGTGCTGATAATGTGTTATGAAAAAGAAAAGAAATATGCAACATCAATGATAGGAAAACAAAACAATTTTATAATTAAACAATAAAAATTATTGACAAAAAGGAAAGAAAGTATAGGTAGATTAAAGACAATAAACATACAACATCAATCATAGGAAAACCACAAAATTATATAATTAAACAATAAAAAATTTACACAAAAAGGAATGACAGTATAGGTAGATGAAAGAAAGTAATAATCAAATCTTAGGAATTGTTGGAATTCGTTTTGCAGAGCATAAACCAAGACCATGAAAATTGTAAAGATAAGTACAATCAGAATATTTGGAGAACCTCTTCTTATATAAGATACAAAAATACCCAAATACATGCATCATTGATACCAAGAGATTCTTTTGAAATTCCATGTGAAAAAAGGAGGTGAACATGAAAATACGTGGGTGTGAAAAAGGGAGGTAAACCGGAAAATGGAGGTGAACCTGAAAATACATAGGTGTGGAAAATGGAGGTGAATATGAAAAAAAGGAAGGTGAACCTGAAAATACGTGGGTGTGAAAAAGGAATGTGAATCAAAAAATACACGGGTGTGGAAAAAGAAAAAGAAAAAAAAGAAGCACATCGAAATTATAAATTAGACTCCAATTTCATATTTATATTGACACGTGTCACAACAATAGATTAGAATTCTAATTTAGAATTCTAATTGGAGTTTCTCTCTACCTCACATATTATATATATATATATATATATATATATATATATATATATAGATTACAGTTTTCTTTAAAAAAAAAAACCGAAGTCAAAAGAAAAGAAAAGAAAAGAAAAAATCAATTTACATTTTTGTCCATTTCTTCCAAAATTGCAAAATTGGTATCCACTTCCACTTGGGTAGGCAACGAACAATCAGCGGAGTCAACAGTGTATTATTTTGTCTAGAGAAATATATTTGAACGGATAATAGAGACAAAATATTTTTCAAATGTTGCATCTTCGTCAACATGAATAAAACCGTTATTATATTCCTTGAGTGCCGGTACTGATTTGATTAAAGGATTTTCTTTAATTTTTTAAATTATCTTTTGATGCATGAGTTTAGACGTAAGAGAGAAAATAATATGATTTCAAGTTTATTGAGATGTGTCATGAGTAAATTAATGTATATTTTTATTGATAAGAGAAGCCTGCTGATCCAAGTAGCAATGATGGACGGGGCCTATCTACTCTCTCGATTTTTTTGGAACTATATCTTATTTATTAATTCACACACCAAAAAAAAAAAAAAAGTACACATAAACCAAAACCCATGTAGTCATAAGTCAATCAAACAAGATATAAATAAAATTAAGGCTTTTCTCTTTTGACTTTTCATAAGTTAGGAACAACAGTCAAAGCTGCCAGTTTGAGCAGCCAATTAGATACAGCGTAGTTGCATACGATTAAAGCATTTGATCTCTCGTTGAAAATATTTCTAGCCATGTGGTTTACAATTAAAAGATGTTACTGTCTACTTTTCTACCCTCTCAATTATTAATGCTGAGTAGATCCAACAACTTGTTTTATGTATGTTATATTTTGTAAGAAACAAAGTTGCTGGTAATCCGTCTATATTCGTGTTATCTAAGTACCATTTCAGCCTTTTGGTGGGTTTAGACTTTTAGATCCAACGGTTCAATTTCATCCTATTTCTGTTATACTAGGTTCAAGAGTTTTGTAATTCTATTGTTATAATTTAATATTTTCAACATAGTTTTAAACTGGACTAATGAAAGAATCGTAGAAGGGTCTGGTTCTCGGTTTCAACCAAAAATCCGATCGATCTAATTAGCAAATCTGTTAATCTGCTCAAATACTAATAATTTGTTTTCTTCCCAACTCAACATGATCAAAGCAATTAATAAGTTGGCAGTAAATCAGAACCAAAATTACCTGTGGATAGCCCTAATTATGGCTTTCACCCAAACTAATCCTTTTACTAGGCAGAATCTTTTTTTTTTTTTAATTTGTTCGTCTCAGTCTCATGAGACTTAAAAATTATCTTTATGAAATTAGATCTCCAACAAATCGAATTAGCATCAATTAAGCCACTCATCAAGACATTCTTACTTCATAAATGATTCACCAGTCATTCAATCGAGCCCTTTGTATTCAATTTCGCTTCCAACAAAGAGTGACGTGGAAAAGTATCTTGACTTGAAAACTCGGTAAGAGAGTGACTAATATATGGTTTTGTAGTAGCCTCCACTCTTATTTTGCTAAGACATCCGTATTAAAAGATCTAAGATCCCTAAGCCCGCCTTCATATCTTTTAGCTTTTAACAATTCACATCTCACCTGAGATGATAACTTTCCTTTCACCTTGACAATTTCCTCCGTACTTCTTCTTTAATTTGTAAGACTGTTTGTCTTTTTCATCTTCCCAATGTGATGTTTAGCCTAGA
Organism: Castanopsis chinensis; assembly: GCA_032878915.1. Classification (NCBI taxonomy): domain Eukaryota; kingdom Viridiplantae; phylum Streptophyta; class Magnoliopsida; order Fagales; family Fagaceae; genus Castanopsis; species Castanopsis chinensis. The sequence continues at coordinate 14,411,348 of JAVQMG010000125.1, read as the reverse complement.
TTCTTCTTATGCTATTTTATAATTGGGATACAAAATGCTGCCTTGATTGTCTCATGTATTTATTCAGCAAAAAAAAAAAAATTGTCTCATGTATCTCCTTAATTAATTTGTTGTATTTTTGTTGAAAGGGAAGAAGTTGTAAAAGACAGATTTGTTACATTTAATCTTTTGGCCTAATGAGTCTCCGTAGATCTATAGATTTATTGTATCCTTTAACACTCCTACATAGTAGCTAAGTAGAAAAGAAGGCAATCATCTACAGAAAATGTTGTGTAATTCTTGGATCGATACTCCTCTTGGTTTCCCTCTGACTCTACGTGCCTCAGTAGAGCCATGAGACCCTCAACACAACGAAAACAAGGGGAAAGGGCATTGCCATGATGCAATCCCTTAGATGGCAATTTGCATCCTTATTAAGAAGGTGGGAATCAGAGTATGACGAAATGCACTTCATAATCAAGGCCATCCACTTATCAAGAAACCCCATGTTTAGCAATTAGCATCATCTTCTCTAGAAATGCTCATTCTACTTTATCTTATATCTTACTCAAATCAACATGTTTGATTCAATTTGCATATCCGTATATTTTTCGTATGGTGTAAAGTTTCAAAGGCTATAAGGAGATTATCAGTAATCAGCCTATACAAAGGCAATCTAACTATTTGAAATAATTTGGGTAATTAAGCATCTGTTTGAGCCCGGCCATTAGCCAACACTTTTAATGAGCCTCTGAGTGATTTTATAAACACTAATCAGTAATATGTCTATACATCATGTGACATTCTTTCGGGCATTTAACTTTTGGTGTTAGTGCAATATGACTATATAAGTAAAATTAACATCATTAATTAACATCAAAACTTTATTTAGAAAGGCTTTGCACCTCTATACCTGTATGGAAATTAACTTTATCTGTTTGTTGTAATAGCATTTGGAAACCTCAATCTATAACTTAACTAGGCAACTCCATTATCATCTAACCTTTTTTATTTTTTGGCGAATCATTATCATCTAACTTTGACACCATAAGAAACAAGAAGTTAGGATCTTCTTACTTCACGTAATTTGACTAACTAGACCCAGCCCAATTCGTTTGTCGAGCCTAATGCTAGTAGGTTGTGTAGCGTAGATGTTGCAACAAAATTGTAGTTATGGAGCGTAACTTTGAGATATTAGACTAAAGAGGGATTAGAGATATTAGCTTATTTGGCTTTTTGCTAATTGCATTTTGTTGAAAATAGGCTGAAATATACTTATTATTTGCAAAGGGAGGGGGAAAAAACAAGGTTTTAAAAAACTGTTGCATTAGTCAAAAAAGCTAAAAGCCAAATGAAAAAGCTGGACACAAACCAACACTTAATCTAATGCGATTGTGACCAAATGAGTAGGATATAATGAGACAGTTATAGAGATGTCACTGTACTGGTTTCCAACAATATGCTTAGTCTAAGGGCTATCCAAATCAACCACCCACCCGCCCCAAAACCACCCAATTCAATGGCTCTGGCGGTCAAACTCGGCTCTCGACTCCAAAAACCCGATGCTGGTGGGTTAGATTTGGGATCTCTACCTAAAACCCAAGAAACTCAACTTGTCCAAAGTCCATTAAAATCGGACCATTTTTTTTAAATTTTGGCCACTTTTTCACTTAAATTCGTCAATTTCTAGCACAATAAACATCGGATCTGGCCAAACCAATGTTTTCTCATCACGATTTGGTAGAAATCTCGCCGGATCCGACAAGATCTCACCGGATCTTGGATGGATCTGGTGAGACTTGGCCGCGTTTCAACAAATTTCGGTGATTATCAGGTTCACTTGAAACCAACAAAACTGACGAATTCATTATTGTTACGGGTTGGTTGCGGGTTGAAAAATCACCCACCCGATCTTGTATGGCTCGATTGTGGATGGGGGAAAACCCAACCTGCTCAACCTATGGATAGCCCTACTTAGTCTATTGCTCCCAAAATTTTCTTACAAGTGTGTTTAGTGGTCATATAACCTATTTAATAGCGCGAACACAAATTCAAGATATGCATTATTTATCCAGAGAAGTGTCAAAAAAATAAAAAGAATAAAAACACTAGCACTCTCTGTAGAAGGGTTTTTATGCTATAGAATTCGTACGCAGGGCCCTTTTTTCTCTCTTTTTGTTCCTATACGAAGTTTCCCTTTTCACACGTTGATTGACACTCACATCACATGATTTAAATGTGAGGAATTCGACTCTTCCCATATCTATGTTAATGGTCGGTGCTTAGTTGCAAGAAGATAATTTGAAAGTAAGAACAAAAACAAATAAAAAAAAACAGTAGAAGAAGAAGAAAATTGACACCCCAATTAAAAGGTCAACAATTGCTATAGTATACAGTTGCTTGGATACAGATACAAAGAAGAAGATAATCGTAAAACCAAGAAGAAAAGTCTAAAAAAATTGAGTTCCAAATATTATTACCTCTGCTCCCTCGTTAACAGATATACAGCAATACATGGAGAATTATTCCACACAACAGAGTGTAACTTAAGTATCCCTCTTGCCTTTTCTTTTAGATATGTTGCACAATCTGCTTGCATCACCATGCAAAGCTTTGTCACAGCTCCAACCCTCAACATTTCTTGAATAACATCATTTCTTGCTGAGAATTTTGCAATCGATGAAAGTATATGAAGAGCTCGGTCGTCTGTGGCTGGAGAAACTCTGAGGATTCTTTTAGACAACACTGCTATGCTTCCTGCATGTCTTAGAAGCTGTTCTCTCCCATCAGCGGTTGAGCATAATTGTGCCAAAACATTAAAGATTAGCTCAGTGATGTTCTTTTCATGAGCTTTTTCGAGTTCGAGTTCAATTAGCTGGAAAACTGCACCGGCTTCCACGATTTTGAACCTGTTTCTGCCCAAAGGGCATGTTTCTATTAGCACAAGCAAGGCTGATTTGATAGCTTGCTGAGAAAGTAATTTTCCTCTTAATACCATTATAATGGTTTTGAAGAATTCAAGCCTTAGCCGCTCCAATCGACTTGAAATTGCAACTTTAATTGCTTTTTCCAGAACTAACATTGCTTCTTCTTTCACAAGAACATGATTATCAATTTCACAGTGCAAAACCCATGTCAACGAGTCGATAAAATCACAGTTTTCATTAACAAGAATCTTAACCTCCGGTTTTGGAACTGAACCCCATATAAGATGAAGAATTCTAAGAGCTTCTTGGAGGCCAATTGTACTCCCTTCTCTAAAACATTTCATGATTAACAAGCACAACTCCTTAGCCACACCAGCCTCAGCCATACACAACTTGTTGCGTTGATTCTCTGTTGCCAGGGCTTCCAGTTTCTTCAAAGCGTTTACATACAAATGAGTAACTCCAAGCTCTCGCACAAGTTTCAGTACATGGGTTTTGTCGAGAGAAGCTTTCGGTGTGGGAATTCGATCAACACCCTTTGTTGCATTAGCTGTGCACCACGCCTGGATTAGCCGGCGCAGCGTGTGATTTGGCGTCAAGTCTGAGTCTCTATGCAATAGCTGGTTTGTGACAGGGCATGTGGTTGTGTTGCGCTTTGCTGATGATATCAACCACTGCTCGATGCTTTCACGCTCATATGTGATGCCTGTCACTGCCGTAACTGGGTCTTTCATGATTTGTAAAGATATGGGACAAATGAAGTATTGAGGTATCTCAATTTCTTCCATCTTAGAAGTTTATTGCAACTTTGATTAAAGAATAGGAAAATTCTAAAGCTATATGGAGAAAAAGTTTGAGAATAATGGAGGATAATAGTAGAAGATTGGGGAAGGAAATTGAAGACTATCTGATACGTTTGCAATATTGGTAAGAGAAAGCGGCTAATATAATTAATATCAGTGTTTGAAGTTGGAGGTTTGAAAGTGATGCACAGTGACAACGTCAGACAAGTTCTTCGCACGCTTATTTTTGTTTTGCTAGTCATAGTTTCTCGTTGCCAGTTGGATGGTCAACCCCACGAGAAACAATGCAAATCACATTGGCAATTGCCTGAGATAAGACTAGTCTTCCAACCTCCAACCAAGAACCACAAGGATGATGGAACACATTTTATAATGGTCACCCTCCGCATGTTTTTTTAGTCCTTTTTTCTGAGTCAATATAATTATACCCTTAAAATTGGGTGGGTGTTTGAATTTTACGTTCTAAAATTCTAAAATTTGAATTTAATTTCTAAGGTTTTGGTCTATTTGTATTAATAACTTCTTCATCCATATTTTCTATTAGGTATTATTTAAGTTTGCAACGTGTGTTTAGTTCATTTAATAAAATGATATATCAAAACTTTAATTATTTAATTTTCTTAGGCTATAAAAATCACGTGATATCATTTAATTGGAAAAGCTAAATATGTGTGACAAGTTTATGTGGCACTTAGGCTGTGTTTGTTTCGGTTGAAATTCATTTTCGGAAATCATTTTCCTGAAATTGCCGTGTTTGGTAAGTTCAGAAAATTGAGTCAACAGAAATTCATTTCCACGTTGACCGTAAAATAACCCACTTGAGACTGAAAATATTTTCAGTTCCTATTTTACCTTCAAATCACGTTTCCGGACTGAAAAGAGAGAGAGAGAGAGAGAGAGAGAGGAGAGCACGAAGAGAGATCGCGCCGGGCGAGATAGCGCCGTCGACCTCGCGCCGAGCGATCTCACGATCTCGAGCCGGGCGATCTCGCGACCTCGAGCCGGGCGATTGAGGCGCGACCTCGTGTCGAGCGATCGAGGAGCGACCTCGCGCCGGGCGAGATCGAGGCGCCGGGCGAGATCGCACCGTCGACCTCGTGCCAGGCGAGATCGAGACGCGCCGGGCGACCTCTCACTTCCCACTCTCAGTTTTGACGGAATGGATTATTGCTGGTGTTGTTTTGATTTTTGTTGTTTTGATGGATTCTAATTTTTTATTATAAAATTTGTTTGGAATGTGAGAAAATGGCTGAGAAAGTGTGAGAAACCAGTGGAAAATTTACATTTTTATAATGTTACCAAACACTTGAAAATATTTTCCAAAGTATTTTCTAAAATGCTACCAAACACCTAAACATATTTTCCTTTCCCGAAAATATATTCCTGTAAATATTTTATTTTCTCGAAAATGATTTCTGTTGAGCCAAACGCAGCCTTAATGAAAAATATAAATGGAGAGGTTGCTTATGCAAACTAAATAGAACTTAATAGAGTAAAAATTCAAATTCTAATTTTTTAATGTATAAAATTTAAATATCCTTAAATTTTAAGAACGTAATTTGCAATTTAGTATTTTTGTTGAAAACATCGGACCAGTTATTTGTAAATTTAATGAGAGAATGGCCCACAAATACGATAGCCTTTGGAATTTTCAGACTTTTCAACTAAGAGACTGGAGAATCTGGCTAATTTTGTAGGCGGGACTGGTTTTGTTTGGGGGTGGCATATGGTTGTAACAAAACTACCAAACCAAAACCCATTTGCCTGACTAATCTATACATTCAACTATACTTTTTTTAGAGATGTTTTGAACTAATTTTCATGCGCTTGAGCCTCAAGCCTTTCCTTTTCTGTGCTTTTTGACTTATAATACCCTGCTGACTACTTCAGGTGAAATTCAAGGGATGAATGATGATTTTATTAGAATTTGTAATGATTTCTATGAAACGAAACAAGTAGCTAGGAAATATAAAATTTTAAGTTGTTATATAGCCATAACTGATAAGAAACGTTGACCAAGTGCTCAATAAAAAAATAAGTTATACCAAAGGTACAATTACTCTATTTAGGCAAAATAAATCAAAGAAAATTACTCTTAACCCAAAATACTTTCTGATAAATGAATTTATTTTTCATTGTTTTATTTTATTTAATTACAAGATCTGTAAGAATAGAATGTAATTAGATAAAATGAGGTTTAAAAGACTGTTTATGATAAACAAATAAACCAAATGAGTTCGTCCAAATATGTCTTAAGTCTAAGGTTACTTTCTTCATATTATTTTGGAAGGGCCCTATAAAATAGTTTATTCATAGTTCATTGTTCATAAGTTAACTAAATTATTTTCTATTAACTTTAATTAGAAAATTAATTTCAGTTCAATATTATGTTTCAAGATCAAGTTAAAACAAATAGTTTGCTTATTTGGGTTCAATTTTTATTCTTACTTTTTGGCTTATTACATTTGTTTAGTCTTATAGTTATGGCTATTTCTACGACAAATTTTGATTGTATTTTGGTGCTCAAATTTTTTTTTTTAAATGTATTTTTCAAGACTTTTACTTGTATTAGACTTGTGGAACGAATCTCAGTCAAAGTGCAAAACTGCAAAGTTTAATGGCAAACCAAGATTCAAACTTCAAATTTGAAAATCAACTGAACAATCAATTTACCTCTTGTTTGTATTTAAGCACAAAAACCGAGATTCGAACTTCAAATAAGAAAATCAACTGGACGATCAATTTACGTTTGTATTTAAGCACAAAAACCGAGATTCGAACTTCAAATAAGAAAATCAGTTGGACAATCAATTGACCTCTTTTTTGTACTAATCTCGCACATACGAATTTCACTTCTTGATATGGAGAAATTCAAATTACTCTTGAGATTTAAATGACTGAGGATGTGATGTTTTGCAATCTAGATACTTAGAAATATAACTATTCATATATTTAGATTAATTGGGAGTCCAATAAGATTTTTAAGAATATGAGATTATAATATTTAGTTTATTTTTAAAAATCTTAAATAAATCATTTATTTTTCTCATACTATCCTTAAATTTGTAAATCTAATATCGAGCCTTTTTATTAATTTTAAATCTTCCTCCAAATAAATAATGACAAAAAAATTGTAAACTATAAGTTATGACAAATACATTAAAACTATAATCTAACATTTCAAAATGACAAGTACAATACAAAAATAACTATTTAAATTCTTATTTTTTATGAAAAATCTTTTTAATAAAAATAAATAATTTATTTTACTTTAGCATCTAACCAATCCCAAATAGGAGATATGAAAAGGGGAAAATCAATTCTTAACCATAATTTTAAATAGATCTTAAGTCATAACAAAACAACCTAACAACATTTTGGTCTATAAGATATTAATGATTTGTTTTATATTTTATCTCCATTGCTTAAATGATAAGGGAAAATAGTTAAAATTGTCAATTTATAAAAAAAATATAATTTCCTTTAAGTTTGGGAATCTGGTTACTTGCCTATTTTAAAGAGAACCCACATTCCTACAAAGAAAAAGGGTTAAGAGGGAATCAAGATATCCCTGACATCTAATTCCCTAGTGTGATTTGCAACAAAACATGAAAATCTTTAAACATTTTTAACAATCTTAAAACATTAGAGCATTCATATGAAGCTTTCTAAATTTTTTAGCATTCACAATCTCAAAACACCACTTTAACAATTTTAAACCTCATTTTACAATATACGAAATTTCAAACATTCTATTTTTTTTTTTTTTACAACTTCATTTAAACAATATTATTTTTATTTTATCACCATGTCTCTCTCTTTCTCTGATGAAACCTACCATTTTCTTCTCAGTCCAAGCAAACCCCAGTTATAGCCACACCTACGACTAGCCATTGCTATCCACCACCACCATTAAAAAAAAAAAAAACCCACCAGCTGGTAGCCACCACAATCCCCAACCACCAAAATCACAAACCCAAACCCACAACCTCATCACCACCCAAACCCACATCCTCATACCACGATCAACCAGAAAACAAAAACAACCCAGAGACCCACGACTGCCACAACTAGTACCGCCTCAGCCACAGCAACCACACCTCAATTATGGTCAACCATTGTCATAGCCATGGTCACACCCCCAACCACCACAATCACAATAAATTGCAACCCACCACATCCAAAAAAAAATTAATCACCCAAAACCCCTATCAATGACACCCACAACCTACAAATCCGAACCCCACCACTGCAACCTAGCCTCACCCAATACCAACAGCCACCACAAAACTCACCACCCACCCAACCCGTTCTCAACCCCAACCAAAACCCACCACCCTAATCTCAACCCCATTAAAATCGTCACCGAGGCACCACCGATACCCACCAAATCAGACCCCAAAAAACCCACCAAATCATGACCACAATCGCCAAAACACCACCATGCCTCATGACCACAATCGCTGACCACAAACCCTTGAAACTTAACGTAGAGCAGATGGGTTTTAGAATGGAAGCAGCATGATGAAAAGGGAAGGGAGATGATGGCTAGGTTGTGAGGGAGAACTAGAGAACGAGAGGGAGAGTCTGAGAAAGTGAACGAGAGTGATGATAGTGAGTCATGTCTGAGGAGAAAGAGAATTAGAAATCAATAAAATATTATAACATATTGCTACAGTGTGCTCTCAAAAATGAGAATGCACTGTAGCAAGATGGCAAATCTTTTAGCATATGCAACTTTTGATGAAGTGGATTTTTTGGGGTTTCAAATGCTAAATTTTAAGTTTTAGTATTTTTGCAATCCTTGATAAGGATGCTCTTACCTGTAACAAACGCTAGGTTTAATGTAATTAATTCGGAGTGTATATATATAAGAGTTTGTGTAATCAACTCTACTTTTCAACATGATGATTTTTGCACGTACCAATGATAGGACCTTCGGTGAAATGTCGCCTAGCAATGATGCTTTATTTATACGTGTAAATTAGAATCAAACCGATATTCTATGAAAGATACCACGACTTTCTTCATGGGTAAGAGTTTATAATAAAAATTATTATTAGCATATAATTTACTTTCTTGTTGGGTGTAATGACTTATGAAGCAGATACGAGTAGAAGAAGTAAAGCAGAGAATAGTTAATGGTGCCGGCTAATTCGCTCTGCACTTGTCATTAATTTTCATTAATTTTGACCATAGCAGCCGCTCTAGATTTCAACATGATGAATATGTCTCTCATGAATCATGATCCGTTCTCTCATTGCAATAATCACGTCTTCTAGATATACCAAAAAAATAAAAGAATCTAATCTCTAATCTGTTCTCACAATTGACTCACATAATTTGCAACCTTATTAAAATTACCTCTTTTCATCACAAAACCTGATACATAATCTTATTAAGTTATGAGTGGTGGATTTTCTCCAAAAAAAAAAAGTTATTAGTGGTGGAGTCAGGGACGGAGCCACGCTAGGGCTTGGGGGCAATTTTATACACTTTTCCCATTTAATAATATCATTGATTTTTTTTTTTAAGAGTATTGTTATAGTCACAACATTTTCTACAACATTTCTCCAAATTATTAAGGTAGTAAATTCTTATTGGTTTGCATTTAGAGTCATAACTTACATTATTTTTTTGCTTACCAATAACTACTCATTATATTAGCAATTTTCTAAAAAGGTTTGTAGCTCTAGAAGGTTTCTCATTTTAAAGACCATAAAAAAATTTATAAATCTAAAAGCAAAAATAAAATATACAAGGCGAAAAAAATTAGCTCAACAACAAAAATTACTAGTAATAAAACTAAAAAAATTTAAGCATGATAAACCAATTTTACCCAAAACAAACAACCTCGCCATATAACAAATTTTATATGAAATAATTTTTTTCTTACGCAAAAAAAAAAAAAAAAAAAAAAAAAAAAAAAAAAAAAAATCTCTGCAGCTAAGCAACAGTAAAGTTAGAGGCCAAAGCTGCCGCATACAATCAATAGCAAAGTCGCTCCTCTAACTTAAAGTACTGACTTTGTCTCTAGGTAGAGTAAAAATGACGAGTCCATATGGGTTCACAACCCCACCTTTCCTAACTCACCGTATGAATAAATTGTGGATTTAGTTGTAGTCTTAGCATTTTTTTCAAGAAAAAAATAGAGACTAAGCGACCTACTAATCCCGTCTCTTAGAGCCTGCAAAAATCTCTTTGATTATAACATTTTTTTATTATTAATTTGAGCTTTAATTGAAAATCATCATAAAGAAGATCGTTGTGGGATTTCTCCATCTTGCTCATGATTATTCTCTCTTTTTTTCAAACCAGCATCATTATTATGGAAATAGTTTAAAGGCATAGCACACTGTTTTTGTTTTGTTTGTTTGTTTGTTTTTGGTTTTTGTTTTTTTTTTTTTTTTAACGCATGCCTCTTCCTCCCAAGGCATTACACGGTCAATAATAAACTGAATATTTTCTTCCCTCTTTCGTTGGAGCTAAAACTCATTAAAAAAATGTTACCTATGTCAACATATGAAATCTAACTTGTTTGAAGATCTTGAATAGTCTTAAGTTAATTTATTAAGTGAATTTAATCCAATGCGGTTACCTGACTTTGATTTTCAACTTAAGATATTTATTAATCAAAGTCTACTTTGGTTTATCTCCACATTAATTAATATATAATACTTGTTGCTCATTGGAGCTAAAACTCATTAAAAACAGAAATGGTACCAGTGCGGCTATGCCCATTTGCCTACTTATTTTGTCAACATGTGAAATCTAAATTTGTTTGAAGATCTTTAATAAACTTAAGTTAATTTATTAAGTGACTTTGATCCAATGTTGTTTATCTGACTTTGATTTTCAACTTAAGTTATTTATTAATCAAAGTCTTTTTTTTTTTTTTTTATCTCCACATTAATTAAGATATAATACAGGTTGCTCTTGCATTAAAAAAATATATATATACACGTTGCTCTTAATTACACAGCAAAGGGCAAATCCAACTGAAATAATTATATTGAAATACAATTTTCAAGCTACGATTAAATAAAAGGCCCAGTATTATATTTGACATTTATTAAGATAGAATAAGCCTAGAATTATAATTTTCAAATTCCTATACATGCATCTCAAAATAGACATAAAATATTTTAAAAAATTATATTGCAATATTTCTGTTCATGAAAATCTCTCTAAGATATTTGAGTATAATGTTCGAATATTCAAACTCAAAACAGGATTCAAATTTGGAGTCCAAAACCGAAGTTCAGATTTTTTTTTTATTTTTTTATTTAATTTTTGTGAGAAGTAGTAGAGTTTTTTTCGAGCTTTTGCCTAGAAAGTCAAACAAGTCAAGAAAAATGTTAAGTTTTACTATTATAGTAGAGTTGTTTCGAATATTTATTATTATATTTGAGCTTGACTCATTTAATAGTCAAGCTTAAACTTAAGACTTGAGCTTGGCTTCTTTGGTAAACAAATGAACATAAATAAGTTTGTCCTAAACTAAGTCAGACTTTTTCATAAACTGTTTAATTCATTCATAACCTTATAGTTAGTTAGACAAACTGATAAATATAATTATGACACCATGTGAAAATAAAAATAAGAAAAATTAAATCTTATAGAAACAAAGTGGAGCAAGACTCTTGCTGCAAGAGAAAGACAGGAAGTTAGCTTAAAAAAAAAAAAAAAAAAAAAAAAAAAAAAAAAAAAAAAAAAAAACTCTCTTTACTAACAAATAAAATGGGAAATATTTCACCTAGTACTTCTAAAGTTTTGTCCAATAATTGTCCTGCCAAGCTTGTTGACCATTAGCAAATAGCAATTACCTTCCTCTAATGCTACCTTCGGATTTCTACCATTGCTCCTCTCTAGATAAAATTACACAAGATATGCAATCTTCCCTATGCTTTCTTGAAACAATGACTGCCAGTCAAGCATTATCGGGCTATTACACAAATCTTGCTAAAGCCAGAGAATGGGCTACAGATGTAGGCCGACAGGACAAACTACATTATATTCTTTTCCCACTTCATCTGATAAAGATTCTCACTATTTCAGTAACCTATTCTTCTGGATGACTCACTTCATGGGAAGAACAAGGTTTTGCCCTCACAGATTGGTTGTGCTTTAAATTCAGCATATGAGAACAACTATCTGACCCAAACTGGTGATTGCAGTCAGATTTGGGCCCGTCAAGCAAATTGGAGAATTATGGTCAACACACCCTCTGCCTAAATTTGCACTTAACACCTCTCGAAGCAACCAAGCATAAATTGGCTAGAAATGTAATAAACTTCCCAAAGAAAGAACAAAAAACTTGTAAAGAAAATAAAGTTTACAAGAGTAAAACTAGATTTGCGAAAAGCTCCAAAATTAAACAAATGCAATCACAAAACTAAAACCACAACACAAAGAAACAAGATCTGTGGAACACAAATCAAAGACGAAAACATCAAAAGCAAAACAAGCACTTGACGTAGAGCACAAAACCTTGATGTAGAACACAAGATGGAATCCTGAAAAACAAAAGGGACAGAATAACATGACTGATTACAAGTTTATTGCATGTAGACCATCACGGCAAAACCCGTGAAGAATGCGAACAAAATCAAGGCAGAGCCCGTGCTTTTTAGGAAGGCTAGTATTTTATCCTTGTTTTTTAGGAAGGCCAATACGTTTTTCTTGTTTTAGTTCTTGTTGCTACTGCTATTTAGAATTTCGGATCCCTAAATGAGAAAGAAACAGATGTCGGCTGGCAGAGAGACGACATTAAGGGTGAGTTTGGCATTGGGTTTAAGTTTTAGGGTTTAAGTTTTAGTTTTTATATGCACCTTTTTAAAATCTCTTTTTTTTTTCCTTTTTTTTTTTTCACTTTTTCAAATTTTTTCAAGGTCTAAGTATATTATAGCACACTTTCAACAAAAAGTATGATAAACTGTTCACAAACAGACCCCAAATGTAAATGTGGTTAGACACTTCAATTTGGACCATCCTAGGATGGCATCCTTGTGTGCGTGGACAAATTTTTCCTTCAGACTCGATTCTAGGAATCTCATCAAACTCATTATGAGGTGGTTCATAAAAATATCCACATATAAGAATCTATGTCCTAGTTCTCAGGAAGATACATGAAAGATAGTTTATGATGAGGATTTTATAAGTTCAAGCGTCACTACTTTATTATTGGCTAATTAAGTTGTTTGCCACAACTAAATCTAGTTAAAATGAAAGAGTTGGCAGATTCAATTTATTCAAAAACACGAGGTTTATTGTCAGTTTCTAAAAGTTGAGGAGAATTGAAATTTGACCATACAGGGAGATAAATTGTAATTTTTCCATGAACATTTTGGTCTTTCACTTATGGGAAACTATTACTGCTAGAACAACAATCAATATAGATGAAAACAGAAAAACAAGGATTCCTCAATTGACCATGGCCTGTATCACAACAAAATGCAGCTAATGAATAATACAAAGTTTTGAAACTTTTGGGGCCTATCTATACAAGGATTACTTTGCCAGTAAGGCATGCTTAAGCAATCATCCAACAAAATTCTTCTAGCAACAAAAAATTGTAATATGCACACAACTCAACATACCAAAGGATTTTCAGATTCAAGGAATTACCAAGAATACAGAGGCAGGGACATCTAGCATGTATTTTAAAACAAGAATCTATGGGTGATTTAAGGGGTTGATTGAAATCATCACCCCAAACATCATTTCTCAATTTTTGCCTTATGATATACGGTTTCTTCTAACAAGGATATCTAGCACGTGTACAAAAACAAGAATCAATGGATGATTTAAGGGGTTAATTTAAAATCTTAATTTAAATCATCACCCCAAGCATCATCTTTCAATTTTTGCCTTGTGACTATTCGATTTCTTCTCTCATTTTCCTGTTTTCTAAATTCTTGGGACCCAACGGTTGCAAAAGGCAATTTCAACCCCATCCCCTGAGCGATCAACCTCTGGGCAGTTCTCGTTGAAGTCTGTGGCCTTTGTCGGGGAGGTTCCAGGTCTGGAATGAATAGTAAAATGTTTCAGTGTCAATATTTATTTAGAAAGCTACATGAGACAACTTTTCCTCAAATACTAGAGAGTTAAGATGCAATAAGCTCTAACTCAAATGGCACTTCCACCTCTCACAAGAAAGGTGGAGTTTAAATGCACACATACACAGACGATCCTCAACACAACAGAAAAAAAAACCCTAATATATTTTAAGCTAGTGACAAGAAGAAAAGTAATAGAGAATGGGTAGAGCAGCTCAGATACCGGAGGCAGCAAAAATGGATGTATCCAGACTAACCCTAATCTCAAGGAAGGCTCTAGGTGCGAATAGGAGGAAAACATGATAAGTTTAGAGCATAATGCTGCATATTTCTTTCTACTTTAAAATAACAGTATGTAGAGAAACTGATTTTCAGTAACAGATGAGGATAGTAAACTAGTTCAATTTATATTAGTCCTGGACAAGAGATATAAAGAGATGGAATGACTGAGGAGAGCTAATATGAAAAAGGAAAAGAAACAATATAATATCAAATCCAATGACAACTTACAATAAAAGCCTAACTGCTGACCAACACTAGAGACCAGTACAGAATTGTTTCTCTTCATTATGTAGGACAAGGCACTTTAAATGACATTACTGAGAATATTTTGTAAAGCATGGTGCCAATCAGCATAATGCCAATAGAAGTTTCTATTATAATATTCTTGACAACTATTTGATAGAGAACACGCCAGAGCCTTAAAGCAGGAAAACTTATCATGGCTTCACAGTTCTTTAAATTTCAAAAAGTGCATGAGAAACTGAATCCCAGAAAAAGCTAGCATATTTCATATACAAGAAGAAAAATAAGTTTCAGAAAAGACATAATTTACCTTTCGGCGAAATTGAGCTCATAAGGGTATCATCCTCATCAAGTATACGTACAGTGAATGGATATTGAATGTGATTTCTAGCCTCAAGCGCTGCATTAAAAAATTGAGATTGCAAACAACTAAGCTAAAATTTTAGAGCATAAATTAAATTTTACAATCAGTCGCAATAATGCAAATGCAAACAAAATATTCTGATGGCAAATAAAGGGAGGTTGACTTTCAAAAGTTGCACAAGATTGAGGGAAATCACTACTCTCTGAACTATTGATAAAGGAAAACCATCAACACAAAAGTCAAATCCCCATTCCCAAATGTCACCTAAGAATAGCACAAAGCAGACCACCCTTCAATAAACATTAAGATAAGATTAAAGGTATCTAGAATATCGTTTCGTGTCCCTCCCAATCTTAATAGGAGGAAAAAGGTCAGATCATTTAATTCAAATATTCAAGACATTGAACTTTCATGGAAGCGAAAACTCTCTCATACAACAAGAATGAAGCTATACAGAGGCAATATTTATATCTAATTTAGCTTTTTTTTTAAGTATAAAAGTTTAAGTCTTTAAAATTCTCAATATTGTATAATAATTTTCTTTGAGATTTATATAATCTTATCCTTTTCTAATAAGAATCACTTAAACTATTAAAGTAAACACATATGTATGAGAGGTGGCCAGAGGTAGCAAACAAAGAAAAAAAAAAGACAAAATGCTTATGTGGGGTATTTGGAGGGAAAGAAATGCTTGGACCTTTGAAGGGAGGGAAAGATCGATTCAGGACTTGACGCCTTCTTTCTTCCTGACTCTATTCGAATGGACAAATGCTTTGGAAATTTTTACTTTAACTTCCCTACCAGATTTGCTAGATAGTTGTACTTTTTATGCATCTTAGGTTGCTTTTTATTTTTATTTTTATGGTTCTTAGCACACTGCCTGTGTGCTTTGCTTTTTCCACTGCACCTTTTCATCTTTTTTTGGAATGAAGTATGATTTACCTGCTGGAAAAGAAAAGAACAAAGACCAGATCTGAATGACATGAGAGGAAAAAAAATGAGAGAGAGAGATGAGCTTCATGGCCAGATGTGAATCCCAAGACGAGAAGTTTGAATTTATGGTCCACAAAAAATGTTGGAACTTTTATCCATGTTGGCCGAAGTTCAAAAGTAAGCAATCCCTTCTACCAGCAATATGAACATGAATAAAAGCACCGACCCCCTCTAATAAAAACCTATTTTTATTTATGATCTAAATCACCAAAAAATAGATTTTTTAATAAAAAAATTCATGGTGGAATCCACTATTCATGTGAGAGAAGGGAATATCATGTCATTGTACTTCTAGAGTGCTGAATATCATGTCATTGTACTTCCTTTTTGTTGGAAGATAACACCTTGGGAAAACTTCAAAATATAACATATAGGGACACCACTTGACCAAAAGCTTAAGCCATCACCAAAAATTAGTTCTAGGTTTTTTTTTTTTTTTTTAAATTGAAAAAATAAAAGTAAAAACCCAAAAGAAGGTAAAATCAAAATATTCGTGAATTTGTGAGAGTTTACAGCCGGTTTTGTGTCTTTGCTGGTGTCATGATGGTAAATTCAGTTAATCGGCAGTATGGGTTGGGGTTTATATGGTTCTCATGGGTGGCCCCAACTTGGCACCGCAGCAGCAATTTAAGGCTTGAAGGGGATCAATAGATATTTTTGGGAGATTTGTATGTGGGTGGGTTTGTTCATGATGGCCATGGTATTGATGGGTGGCAGGGCCATGGCTTGAGAGACTTTGATGATGTTGTTGTGAGGTGGATTGGTGGTTGTTTTGGGTTTCAACTAATTACAGTTATCCAAGACAGAAGAAAGAAAATAAGGGACATTGGCAGAAAAGGAAAGAGAACAAGGAAAAGACATTTATCTTTATTTTTTATGGTGAAATATGCAGAAGCTAACTGTTCCAAATGAAACCTCAAGAAGGTAAAGTTCTACCTTTTAAACCGCAAGTAGGGTGAAACCATCCCAAATGACAATTGGGTAAACCATAATAACCTTAACTATATTTGATACTACAATCCAAACCCAAATAAAAATTCCAGGCTCTGCCCCTGCATATATCACTAATCCAACTACCACGTTGATGTAGAAGACTTTAAGCCCAAAGAAAAGGACCATTAGTCTATTTTTGTCAGCTCATTTACTATCATAATATAAGTCTTTTATTTCTCTATGTCATGTATTGTTTATTATTATGCGTTTAACATGCTAAAAGGTTATGTAAATAGCATGTGACTTTTAATGAATTTGGATGGTTAGCATTCAATTGTTATATGAAAGATAAAAGACTAGAATTCTAGGGTTACTACAGGCTATAATAAATAGTCTCTTTTGAATCATTGTAGTCAACCTCTTTTTATTTTATGAAATTTCATATTAGATTATTTCATGAACTCTTTGAGCCTAGAAATTGATATTTTAACGATCAAACTTCAACCCTATTATCTTTTCTTAGCTATATTTTGGTTTTGTTGCTGGAAATTCTTCTTTAACCCCTGCAAGCGTCAATTTTCTTGAAAAGTAGCATCTTTTGATCCATTCATCTTAGATCTATACTAGATCTGCGTTCTTCTTACCGCATCAACTTCAAAATATCCTAGACCTAAGCTACGAAAATTCAGATCTTAGTCAAAGGTGCAACTTTAAGTTTGGTTCATCTTGGTAGAGATCGTGGGGAAAGAGATAATCAACACCAGCAAAGAAAGATGGTTGAGATGGGATATATAATTGAAAAATTGTCGCAAATTGTTCTAGTTGTTCAATGATGAGAACCAATGGAAGCCTGTATAGAGATTTCAGAAGGCTACTGCATCCCCTTGGTCTTGAGATACAAATGTTGATAGTTAACGTAAGAATATTATTAATAATAGAAAAAGTGCCAAGCCAAGTACATTGGGGACGTACTATGGGGGCACAAATTAGGAAACAAAAGTACAATGATCAAGAAAAATAGGAAAAGAAAAACAAGAAAAATGAGAAAAGACCACACTCCATTCAAAGAGAGTGTGCAAGAAAAAAGACTTAATCTCTAGCAAAAAATGTTCACAACTCTCAAAACTTCTAGCATTCCTTTCACGCCAAATGCACCATATCAAGCAATGAGGCACTAATCTCAAAATATCAATGTGACGATGTCGTGCAAACTTTCCTTGCCAAGCCTCAAACAGCTCAAGAACCATATGAGGCATAACCCATTGAATAACAAACAAGGAGAAAACCAAAGACCACAACTCCCAAGCTATGGGGCAATGAAGTAGAAGATGATCCATCGACTCCCCACATCTCTTACACATATAGCACCAGTCAAGCATTAGTACACGTCTTTTATGAAGGTTGTCTATTATAAAGATCTTACCTAAGGAAGCAAACCAAGAAAAGAAAGCTACCCTTGGAGGACCTTTGATTGCCATATCATTCTCCATGGAAAGGAAACAAGTGTAGGAGCGTAGAAGGAGCTACGATATCCTCTAACCTCAAAACCTCTATTCCCTGCAGGCTTTCAACAAACCTTATCTAGGCCAAACCCCCGCATTGTCAAAGAAAAGACCAACCCCATAAACTGATCAAAGGCTTCTTCTTCCCAATCTTGTGGACGATGAAATTGCACATTCCAGTGAAACCTCCCAACAAACCAACCCATAACTTTAGCCACCAAGGAATCGTTTGACCCACTAAGACAATAAAGCTCCGGAAAGGCCTCTTGGAAAGTACAATCCCCACACCACACATGCTTCCAAAATTTCAATCTAGTACCATCCCCCACATCATATACAAGGAGTTTAGAGAAGTTCAACCAGCCACTTCTAATGTATCTCCATAGGCTGACCCCATAAGGACTTGTCACCTTTTTTGTGCACCAACCACCCCAAATATTCTCATATTTTGCCTCTATAACCCTCCTCCATAAAGCATCAATCTCCATGCCATACCTCCACAACCATTTTCCTAGAAAGGACAAATTAAAGCTTCCCAAACGTCTTATACCCAACCTGCAAAGGCTTACAGACCTTGGCCCATGTAACAAAATGTATCTTAGGTTCACCATCAATCCCATTCCACAGAAAATCTCTCTGTAATTTCTCCATACGCTTTGCACCTTACCTGGTAGAGGAAGAATGGAAATGAAGTATGTAGGTAAAGACGAGAGTGAGCTTTTAATGAGTGTCATCTTACCCCCTTTAGATAAATACAGTCTCTTCCAACCTGTTAATCTCCTCGCCATTCTCTCTAGGATAGGATTCCAAATAGATAAATTCTTAAACATAGCACCTAATGGAAACCCCAAATATTTCAAGAGCAAAGAAGACTGCCCACACCCCAACAGACCAACCAAAGCCTCCAAATTTTGCACCACATCAACAGGTACCAACTCAAATTTCCCCAAATTAATACAAAGCCCTGACACCTCCTCAAATCTAGCAAGAATCGCCCTCAAATTAGCAATCTAAGAAGGTTTAGCATCACAAAAAATCAGAATGTCATCTGAAAATAAAAGGTGAGACACCATTATTGATGGACCAGTTGTACTACCCACTAAAAAGCTTGAGAATTGCCTATCGGAGGCAGCCACATCCAACATACAACTTAATGCCTCCATCACAATATCAAACAACAATGGAGATAATGGGTTCCCTTGCCGAAGCCCCCTAGAACTTCCAAAAAAATCAGATGGACTACCATTGAGCAGAATGGAAAACTGTACAGTTGAAATGCAATACCTTATCCATTTTCTCCATTTCTCTAAGAAACCACAGCGTTAAAGCATATACATTAAAAAATCCCAACTCACATGATCATACACCTTCTCCACATCCAATTTACACAACACACCTAGAATTCCTAACTTCAATCTACTATCAATACATTTAGAAGCAATCAAGACGGAATCCAAAATTTGTTTGCCCTTCACAAAGGCATCTTGTGAATCCGAAATAAGCCCATGTGCCACCCTACAAAGCCGATTCGCCAACACCTTTGAAATAATCTTATAAATCCCACCAACTAAGCTCATAGGCCGAAAGTCCTTTACCTCCACAGCATCCACTTTCTTAGGAATAAGGGCAAGGAACGATCATTAACACTCTTCTCAAACACCACCTGAGTATGAAAATTGTGAAATACAGCCATAATTTCTGTTTTCAAAACACAGACTAGAAGAATGCCATGGAAAAGCCATCCAGGCCAGGCGCCTTATCACCATTAAAATCTTTGATCACCCCAAACACCTCTTCCTTCTCAAAAGGCCTATCTAGCCAACTTGCATCTTCTACCAAGATACTAGAAAAGTCCACATCATCTAAGACAAGTCTATGAGTCACATCCTCAAAATAAAGCTGCCTTTAGAACTGAGAGACACAATCTACTATAGCTGCGGGGCCTGAAGACAACTCCCCATCCACCATAAGCCTATCAATAGAATTAACCCTCCTATGAGAGTTAGCCATACGGTGGAAAATTTTAGTATTCCTATCTCCTTCCCTAACACAGAGAACTCTAGATTTCTGCCTCCAACATATTTCTTCCAACAGATTAGTTTTTTCTAACTCATCACAAATTCTTCCCACTTCTACCGTTTCCTCTACTCTTAAACCCCGACTATCCTCAATATTCTCTAGAACACTTAGGTCCTTCCACAATTTTTTAATCCGATCTTCAACATGACCAAACACCTCCACATTCCATCTTTTCAAATCATTTTTAAAAAGTTTTAATTTATTGGCCAGAGCAAAACTCAGTGCACCTTGAAACTGATAGGATTCCCACCAAGACTGAACCCTATCCACAAAACCCTCATCCTTAAGCCACATATTCTCAAATCTAAATAGCTTACTCCCTCTCTGAAAAGATCCACCCTCAAGAACAATTGGAAAATGATCCGAGCACAACTTGGACATCCGTCTTTGAGAAACTGTTGGAAACTTATCCTCCCAATTTGCAGAAAATAAGAATCTGTCCAGCCTAGCCTTCAAAGCAACTTCTTGAGAATTTGACCAAGTAAAAGTTCCCCCATGCAATGGCAGATCAATGAGACCCTATTTCGAGATAAAATTGGGAAACCCCTGCATGGCAGTAGTGAAAGAATTAGACCCCAATCGTTTGGAAGGGAACCTAACCACATTGAAGTCACCACCCACACACCATGGAACACTCCACTAGCTATTCAAACCACAGAGTTCCTCCCATAAAAACCTCCTGTCTCGGTGTAGATTAGGACCATAAACACCAGTAAACGCCCAAACAAATTGATCTGACACACTTGTAAGCATACAAGAAACCGAAAATCTCCCTACTACTTCCTCCATTTTATTCACTAACCGAGTGTCCCACATCACTAGCACCCCTCCAGAAGCTCCACAAGAACCCAAGACAGACCAGTCAACATGTTAGCCACCCCACAAGCTACGAATCATTGCTCTATTAATCAGCCCCATTTTGGTTTCTTGAAGACAAACCACATCTGGCCCCCATTTCCTAATCAAATTTCTAACCCTAAGCCTTTTTTCCTACTCATTCAACCCTCTAACATTCCAAGAAATAATCTTCAAACTCATTGATAAGGCACAACAGCCCGCTCAATACTTGCACTCCTAGCTTTATTTGGACCATACTCAACATTCAAGGATGACAACAAAATTTTCAACTCTCGCTGACCTTTCTGACCTAACTTGACCAACTTCATCTGATCACCCACCACAAGTTTCTATTTATATTTTTTTCTGGCCTTTATAGCTAATAACAATCCTGTAATTTGCTCCTCAAAACCTTCCAACAAAGTGCCCACATATTTCTTAAAAGACTTTATCCTATTAGTTACCCATTGTGATAGCTGACAATTATCAACACTCTCCTTACGCCCACTCTCCTTCACATGACTAGACACCAACTCCAAAGGACCTTCAATGGAGCTTTGGCAGCATCCACATAGGACCTGGCAGCACGATATTGTGAGATCTGCTTAGACTTGTACGGTACAAAATTCAATCCACCCAAAACATATTGGGAAGGTTCCAATTTTCTTAACTTTTCGGTAGGGATAATGATAGTTCACCGCAGCCCACTTACCTTAAGCTCTGTAACTGATAAGTACTGCCCAAAGACCGTTATTGCAAAGTGTAAGCAATATCACCCTCCCTGAACATGAAAAATTGCTTAGGATTAACCCCAATCACGGTGTGTTCCAGATTCCGCATTACCCAAAGTGTTGTACTCTTGCCCATAAAAACCGATTGCATGTAGTATTTTCCCCGTTCAAAAATCTTACGAGAGAAAAAATTCCCTCCTTCCTCAACCACCAACTAAAACAACTTAGATTCAATAAAAAAAAAAACTTCTAAATCCACCCATACTGATCCTAGGAAATGTAAACTAAAACAGGATTTCTAGCTAATTCGAGGTAGCCGGGCCTCCAAAGAACCTACTGCTTAAGGCTCTGCAAAAAGAACACCCTTATTCAATCTAATCACTCGAATTCATGCTACTTGAGATAAGAATTATTACATAGAAAATGAAAAATGCCCTTCATAATATTGGACCTAGAACATGCAACACAAGGCAAATTGGAAGATTGATGGTTAAGTGTAGTTGGATTAAAGCATAAAAATTTGAAAGAGTTTGGATGGAGAAGAAGGATTGATTAAAGAAGGGGGGGGGGGGGGGGGAACCTCTTTAAATGGAATTTTGGATACATTTACCAAACAAGTTTTTTGTTCTTTTACTATTTAAAACCCATTTTTCAATGACTTAACCACACACTTTTCTATATAAAACCTCTTTTTGTAAGTACTTATTTTTAAGAAAACATAAAGAAATACACGCACAAACAAACAACACTTAAGTATCTTAGATTTTATTTTCTTTGAATCCAAGTTAGTATTTTGTGTTATTACCTTATTAGGTCTTTAGTCTATTGGTCCAACTAGGAGCCCTAAACTACTAGTACAAGAAAGACTCTTTATACTAAGTATGCTCAATGTACTTGAGAAAAAAGATGGAGTTGATCAATAAAATATTGAGAGTTTAAAGATGGAGTTGATCAATAAAATATTGAGAGTTTTGAGTATAAAGGCACATTGGCCTTATTGTTCTCTCTCTCTCCCCCCCCCCCCTCTCTCTCTCTCTCTCTCTCCTCTCTCTCTCTCTCTCATATTTTCTTGTCTCATTTCTTTTTCTTTGGTATTTTGCTGCTATTAATAGTACTGTTCATAAGCACTGTTCACATATTACAATTAAATTCAATTTCCATTTCTTCTTACCTTTTTGTTTTGAGTATAAAGGCACATCGGTCTTATTGCTCTCTCTCTCTCTCTCTCTCTCTCTCTCTCTCACTCATTTGTTTTTCTTTGGTATTTTGCCATTGTTAATAATAGTACTGTTCTCAAGCACTGTTTCACAGATTATGAACAAATTTGATTTCCGTTTCTTCTTACCGTTTTGCAACCTAAATCAAATTATTTTCTCTTCCTGACAAAAACCTAAAAAATTCTTGAACACTAGCCCTTCTCTCTAAAGATTGTAAACCAGACATTTACAAATCCTCCTAATCTGAAACCTACCAAAAGATCACATACACAATTTCCCAAATTTGTCCTGTGTCAAAAAGAGCCCTTGTAATTTAACCATTTTTTCCCCTACCATGCATTATACGCCAGCAGAGTTTAAAACCTGTAATAGCTTCAACAACAGTAATAACAACATATAGACACCCATAGCCAAATCCAATTCATACAGGTTCTGACCTCAAAGACACAGAAAAAAACCAACAACAAAAAGTAGAAATTGCAACTAGTGTTGATGTAGGAAAAATTGGGGAATTTTTGTAGGTGTGGTTGTTGAAGAAAGGTTTATGGGTTTGTATTAGGAATTAAAAGGTGTTTTAGTGAGTTATTTGATGGCAATTTGGTAGAAGAAAGTATGTGGGGATTTAGGATTTTGATAGTCAAAAGAAATGGCATGATTTAGGGTTGAAAAGAAAAAGAATAAGAGAAGTTTTATGAAGTTCAAAGGCCTTGTGAACAGTATCCTTTAACAGTAACCTATAAAAAGAAAAAAATAAGAGAAAAGGAGGAAAAAAAGAACCCACAAAGGCCAATGTGCTAATGACCATTTCTTGTACTAGTAGAATAGGACTCCTAGTTTGACTAGTAAATTAAAACCTAATAAAATACTTAGACCCCAAAAAATAAAACTTAAGATAATTAGGATCTCCTAGAAGATTCTAGACTCAAATAAATTAACAAAATAGAAATACCCTTAATTCGCAGGAATTGCAGAAGTTACAAATTTGCCCCTAAATATAAAACTACTCATAACCTGCATCAAATGTCAGCTCTCACCAATTTATTTCAAAGTATAACTATTTGGTAAGCCAATGTCACACCATCAGAATAAAACTTAATAACCAGCACTGACAAATGACATGATAACATGTGAATATGCCACACTAGCGTGGAACAAAAGATACTTCTCTGATATTTGATTATTTCATTATGCTCAATCTCCTAAAATTGATAAAACTAATATAGATACAAATGAGATTAGTAGAGATATAATTACCTACTGATGGCGTTCGAAATACTGCAAGTGCGGTTGTATCATTGACCCAGCGAATAACAAATCCCTGATCCTTGAAGTCCTCAAAAAGCTTCTCTAGATCTATTGTCCTAGTACTCGGTGGGAAGTCAGCAAGAACCAGAACATGACGCTTACCATATCTTGCTGAATTCAAAAAAAAAAAAAAAAATCGGATCCCTCATGCTATTTGACATAAAACTCATGCATGTAACACATAGTAACAAGCAAGAGTTATAAACATCTAACTGGCTAAGTGTAATCTTGAATTAGCTTTTTAACCCATTTGCTTATGTACACCTTTTTAAAACTTCAAAGGTTTCAAACAACTATACTTTCTGTTCTAATCCAAAGGCACACTAACTTATAAAGGTGGGAATAATAGTTTTCAACCTGAATGCATTCATAACCAACCCCCTCAAACCCAAAACAATTAAAATAAATAATGCATTGATGGAAGTTTCATGTGGAACAATTGATCGCTAAGAAAACATGAATAAAACATATAAATGAGTTTCAGGTTACGATAGCATATAATAGTGTTACATAGCATTTTTTTTTTCTCTACTATTTTATTCATTCCAGTCTCAACTCTCAGCTACACATGAAGTATACCTATCCCCCAAAATACAAGTCTCCTTCAAACATGAAGTTGGAAGACCAGCTGGCATTAGCAGCATTTTGTCAAATAGCATCAAGGACCACATATCAATCTCACAAACCACAGCTGGCATTAGCAGCACAGGTGAGCTAAACTTAACAAGTAGTAATTGAAAAAGAATTTCCTATTAGTGTAGGTCTGCATCAAAAATCAACATTAAATCTATCTCTTTGCACTAGCGATGGATGAGCTCACTCAATAGATTCAATAAGAAGTCCCTTAGTGTACACGTTTTGCAGATGATATAATTTTAATGGATGAAACTAGACGTGAAATTAATGTTAAGTTAGAAATTTGGTGAGGCACTCTAGAATCTAAAGGTTTTCGGTTAAGTACGACTAAAACCGAGAACATGGAATTTTAGTAGTAAAAGTAAAAAACAAATAAGAAAGACTTGTAAGCCTTTATGGTCAAGACTTGGCTCAATAATTCATAAAGATGAAAAGATAGAAAAGAATGTGAATCATAGGATAAGAGCGAGGAGAATGAAGTTGAGAAGTGCATTAGAAGTATGTAGAATGCCTATTAAGTTAAAGGAAGAATTTTATAAGACTACTATAAGACCAAATATGCTCCATTTACTAAAATTTTAGGCCATTAAGAAGCAACCTTTTCATATCGTGAATGTAGTTGAAATGAGAATACTTTGATGGATAAATGGTAATACAAAGAAAAATAGAATTCGAAATAAAGAAACTTGCTTAAAAATTGGGGTCACCCCTATTGATGAAAAGATGAGGGAAAATCTCTTGAGATGGTTTGGTGATGTTTCGAGGAATGCGATTAATGCACCAATCAAAAGATTGAGTTCAACTTGAGAGAACAAAAAAAAAAGTAAAGGAAGACCAAAATTAACACTAATAGATATGGTAAAAAAGAACATGTCAATTAAGGAAGTAACAAAAAGTATGACTTCGAATAGAATAGAATGATGGAAAACAATACACATGATCAACCTTGACTAGTTTATTGAGGATCCATAGCTAACCTCAAATTTTGGGACAAAGACTTGGTTATTGAATCTAAAAAGAATTTCTACTTTCTTCTCTTAATACTAAAATTGTATATAATTGTAGCCTTATAAAATATTATGAGATGCCCACAAATGAGTATTTGAGAAATTAATGTTTGATTGATCCCTATTCCTCTGCACCATCTAGTCCAATGTAACACAAGATAAGTAAAACTTATGGTACAAAAACACCTATTCAAACTAAACAAATTGCACAATTTTGGTATTGAAGACTTGAATTGAAGGAAAATATATGACTTACAATTTCTTGTATCTCTCTTCACTTCTGCATTATCACATGCATCATCTTCATCTTCTGCATCATTAATAATCGACTTATCAGATAACTGATCACTATACAGTTCATGTTTCTTATATGAGAATGTTCCCCTTCCACGCTGCTTAGGGGCCTGGACTTTGGTATCCTGCACCAAAGGTTCTGATACTCCAGGCAACCATTGTGCGGAGAGTAATTCATCAGGTGCACGATCTGCCATAGCTTCCCAATCTGTAGTTTTTCAGCTTGTCAATTAGAAAATAACCAACTTATTCTATTTTTAAAAGGCTATATCTTGACATCATCTGGCTATATAGTATGATCAAGCCATATACCTTTTTTTTTTTTGATAGATAACGTAAGAACTTTTTTTGAAAGAATAGGATCAAGCCATATCCTATATGGTATAGGTTATAACTATGTCTAGCATATATAACCCAGGAATTTTATGTGCTGCCTTTCTATACGTAGATCAAAATCATTGGAATCAAAACAATCATATCAGATAACCCATAATAAATATTTTTGGAATCTCAAGCAAAACTCCAAAGAAAATTGCGTACAATAATTCGATAGTTGGTGGAGGAGATTTGAAATCTGGATGCCTCTGTTGGAAACCCCAAGAGGTGCCAATTGAACTACAAGGCTCTCGGCTCTAAGATCTAACCATCAGGCCAACATGTTAAGTCAGCAAGCCAAAGTGTGAAAGTGTATTGTCAATCTATCTCAACCTTTAACCATAGACATGCATCTAAGAAAAAATTGTATAGGTTTCAATACTAGGAAATTCCAAAAAAATCCCCAATTTGATCACATTACCATTGTGTTTGCCCAGTGGTTAAAGAGTGCCCTGTCTTACCTGGCAACAACACCAATGAATATTGGTGTGTTTCAAGCAACTCTTTAGGAAGTTCCATGTCCACAAAAGGTGCTAGACAGCTAGATTCCATTTGTGGGTATGATTGGGTGAAGGGATTTGGGACCATTTCTTTTAATATTTTCTGCAGCACTGATTTCTACAACCTAGCCTTCTAATTAAAGACCATAAAGGGTAACTGCAGTTCCACGACTCCATCCTATTTATACAGTTGTAGCATAAGCTTTGACAACCTAAGGTAGTACATTTAGTCAATTTCCCAAATAGAAGCAAAAGAATGGCCAAATAAGAACCCTGAGCAGATTGAGTAATCCATGCTAGACACTTTTAAGATAAATGAACATGAAATCAATCTATTAAGGGTGAGACATCATTTCATTCACACTCACAAATAAACTGAATTAATAATCCTTTGCAATAATTCAAAATTTCTGCCCATATGCTAATTTATAAGATTAAAACGCGCGCGCACACACACACACACACATTTATCATACTAAAATGTGAGGTAGACAGGCCCGAGACAATCAATGTTTGTCCTAATAGAGATTGCATTGAAAGAGATCTCAGATAAATTCCTTTATAAAGGGATTGATTAAATCCACTTTGATTGCTAGAGAGCAGGCTGATCTTAAAAAATTGAACTTCCATAATGAACCCAAATGGGGCGTAGTAGAGTTTAACCCTTTTTTATTCATTGGTGAGTTACATATGCACCCAGGGGGTCTTGAACCGACGACCTCAATTATTGTGGGAAAAAGAAGTACAAATTAGACTATAACTCATCAGCCCAAGTAGTATTTACCTAGAGAACGATAGATAAATAAAATGTTACACTTCAAGGGTATCATACTCGTGTCATATCGACTTTGTTATGGTATAACTTTTCATAAATTTCTCGTGACATGTTGCCGTGTCTGTATCTGTGCTTCCTAGCAAAAAAAACTAATGCATTCTAATTCTAAAGAAAAGAAATGTCAAAAGCAACACAAAAAGTACCATCATCTGAAGACCCATTGCCTGGATTTTCATCCTCAGTAGATTTTATTGGTTTCCCAAGATGCCCTTCACAAACAAACCAATATTTGAATGTCAGTTTAGAACCACAGTTTTTTTTTTTTTTTTTCCCATCGAAATAACTAATTGCCTTTTATTTAAAAGAAAATGCACCTGAATCGTCACAAGGCAAAGCAACATCGGGAGGCGGAATTCGATCCTCATTTGGCTGATTATCACTGAAACAAAGAAACAGCAATCGAGGTTTCAGTTTGTTTCTCCAACAACCAAACAGAGGAGAGAGAACGAGAGAGAAAGGTACCGAGAGAGAGGTTGGAGTTTGAGGAGCTGAGCCCGAGAGCGAAGGTCGTCGGCTTTGAGAGAGAAGCCCTTGGAGGAGTAGAGAGTGGCCAAGTCGCCGAGAGCAGAGGCCAATGCAGAATTGGAAGAGTTTAGGGTTTGGAGCTTCGAAACCTGCGTTTCGAGGAGAGAGATTGCTCCGTCCGTGTCTCCGGCGTCTAACAAGTCCTCAACTGCCTCGCTCCAGTTTGCTTTTTCCATTGCAACTCCAAATCACAATCCAAACTCGCCTCTGCTCTGATTGTAAGTTTATTGGGAGAAACAGAAAATGGATTCCGATTTTCAGGAATCTGAATTTTATTTGCTTAGAAAAGGTAGGAATCCAAACATAAACATGACGCCACATGCCACAATTAAAAGAGACGAGGAAAATGGGCAATTGATCACAATTTCCCAACAATATAGTTAGTAAGCACCAAAACGAAATTATATAAGATACTAACATCTCGACTCTTAGAGAGTCAATTTTGCCTAAAGAAATCGAGTATCAAATGATCGATTTTCTTGTTTTGGTCATGTCCGATGTGGAGATTTTCCACGTGGCAGCCACTTGAAAATCGAGTTTATAAAACTCGATTTCCATATGTAGAATTAAAAATACTCCATTTGTTGGCATTTGAGCCACGTGGACTCCAGCTAGAAATCGACTCTTAGAGAGTCAGTTTGCATAAAGTAAAATCGACTCTCAGAGAGTCGATTTTTAAGCTGTAGTCCATTTTATCCACGTGGTTAGGGCAGGTGGTCTTTAGTCTCTCATTTTATGTTTTCTAGGTTCTGCCGTTTCCCACACCAAATTTTATTGTCTGGGGTAGCAGCTTTCTCTTCCTCACTCACTCTCTCTCTCTCTCTCACTCTCATACAAAATTTCAAATCAAACTCATCCTCTATTTACACATTCTCATGTCAGGTAAGGTTTTTATAGCTTACACTCTCTCTAGTTGTTAGGTTTTTTTTTTTTGCTGAATAGTTGTTAGTTACATATATGTAATGTTAGGGTTTTTTAATGGGTAGTTGTTAGTTACATATATGTAATGTTAGATTTTTTTTTGTGGGTATGTATCATGAGTTTTTTTGTTTGGTTTGTTATTTTTTTTTATATTTTTTATAGCATGATTGAAGATTTGTGTGTTTAGTTTTTTTTTTTATTGGAGTATGATGAATGGTTTTTTTTATTGTTTAGAAACAAATGATAATGGTTGAGTATATATGCAAATATGGGGTTTTTACATGCATATGATGTAACTAGTGTATAAATTTGGTAGGGTTTTTTTTTTTTATAAAAAGTAAAAAATATTTAAGATATATTTGTATTGTTAGCCTTTTTTCATGGCTATTTTTGTTGTTGTTTGGTTTAATATTTTTCATTATTTTTTTGTTAGAATGATATGAATTTTGTAGTGGGGGTGAGTTGGGTCTTTAGTTTTTTTATTTGTTTGAGTATGAAATGATAATGATTGAGTGTGTTTGTATGTGATGTGGAGTGAGTATATGCAAATGTAGGGTGTGTTTGATATAAGAAGTTGTAATTTTTGTACTTTGAGTACATAGAAAATTTTGTAATTGTGTTAAAATGTGTCATTAACATATTACCTTGACTGTAATAGGTTCACAATCTCTGAAGAATATTGACATAAATATATACTACGGTGGACCTCTTTTCAATCCTGAACAGATTGACGGATTCCCATTTCAAGGGCCGAGTATCGAATGCTATTACTTAATTATACGTCGTAAGTTGAAAACATTGAATGATTTGAAGATGAAAATCATGGAAGAACTAAGTTTGAGCCCTACTTGTTATGACATAAATATTATTTATCGTTGCCCACAAGAAATCCTTTATGAACGGATAAATTACAAGTATATGGCGATCAAAGAAGATAAACATGTAAAGGTCATGTTTAATAGGATCCGTAAAATGCCCCAAGTAAATGCTGCTGAGTTGTACGTAAGTTCCAAGCGGCTCGCAGAAGTTGATGTCGAGGAGTTGCAACAAACAACTACATCTTTGCAACTTACATCCTTAGATGATGGATGCACTACAATGGGAGGTTATACACTCTCATCTCAAGATTATGCTGCCAATACCTGTGAAACACTCCAACCTCATTTTGTGAATAATGATGAAAATCTTGATGATATGGATGAGTACGAAGAGAGGATTGAGCGAGGCGACTTTGAGAAGGATGTGGATGATCATGAACTTGCTCCCAATTTTGAAGAGGAAAATATGGAGTGCCATGATGAAGGTGATGCAGACGAGGATATTGGAGTCCAGCATGTTACAAATACGACCACTGCCTACACACCTCCTGCCGAGTCATTCTACGCAAATACTTGGGAAAATATAGTTGATCCTTCACGTCTTTAGATTCCATTTGTTTCTACTTGGGAAGATGGGATGCATTTTAATAAAGGGTTGACTTTTGCAAATAAAGAGGCGGTGAAGCGTGCATTGATAATATACGCAGCAAAGAATAATAGAAATTTTATAATCCGGAGGTCAACCAAAACTAAATTATGCGCCGCATGCATTGACACCAACTGCAAGTGGTACGTTGGGGCATTCATGAAGGCTAAAATTAATGGTCTGTGGATGATCACGTCTTATATGGGACACAGTTGTATACCCTTTGGCCTGCGAAGAGATGGTAAAATGATGGATTCTAATTTTGTTGCATCAGAAATTGTGGAAAAATTGCGACAAAAGCACACTGCTCGTATTGATGAGCTTTGGGAGATCATACATACTAAGTATAATCATGACCTTTCTTACTATAAGGTATGAGACGCAAAACAAAAGACAATTGCTAAGATATATGGGGATTGGGAGGAGTCTTACCAACGGTTGTGAAAGTTGTTGTTGGCATTCTTGGATCAGGATTCGGGTACCTTGTACAACTATTGGACCATACCTAGGCCCATAGATGGTACTATGTTACTGCGCTATGTATTTTGGGCATTCGCTCCATGCATTGCTGCATTCAGATATTGCAGGCCAGTGATCAGTATTGATGGGACTCATTTGTATGGTAAATATCGAGGGGTGTTGATGATTGCAATGGCAACCGATGCTAACCAAAAGGTTTTGCCTCTCGCCTTTGCTGTTGTGGACAAGGAGTCAGGGCCTAGTTGAGGGTGGTTTTTAGAGTGTCTCAAGACTTCGATAGAGCATGTGATACCAAACAAGGGCATTTGCATTATTTCTGACCGACATAAAGGTATCAAATGCACCATTGCAGAGTGGCCTAGAGGTGAGGACGGCACAGAACAGGTATCTCACCGATATTGCCTTTGACATGTTGCTAGCAACTTCAACACACACTTTGATGACCCGACTCTAAAGGCATTGGCCTTGAAAGCTAGATATGCGACGAGTGAAGCTAAATTTGAGTCCATAATGCAAACCATTAAGGATGTCGAGATTAATGCACTGAGGAGTGTAGACCCTGATGATCCTCATCTTGAACGCTATATGCCATACACATATTTAATGAGTGAGGATGTGGAGAAATGGACCCAGTCACATGATGGTGGAAGACGTTACGGGGCAATGACAACCAATATCTCTGAGTGTTTTAATGGGGTACTTAAAGGTGCTCGCGGTTTGCCCATTGCTGCAATGTTTGAGTTCACTTGGTCCAAACTTGTTGCATATTTCCACAATCGACATAAAAATATTACTTCTAATCTCTCTCGAGGTAAGGTGTGGAGTGATTATGCAATGGAGATCTATACCAAAAATGTCGATAAAACTTCAGGACATACTCTGAGGGAATTTAATCATGAAACTGGTGTATATCAAGTGGTTACCCCGTACAACGATCATAGAGGTGGAGGGAGAAACCACAGTCATGAAGTGCGCGTATTGGATAGAACATGTGGCTGTGGAAAGTGGCAAAACCTTAAGATCCCTTGTTCACATGCAATTAAAGTTTTGCAGCAATTGCATCTCGAAGCGACCAGCTATATTGACTCATGTTACAATTTGGACAACGCCATTCACACATATTCACATCAATTTGTGGTGCCAAAGTTAGAGTCTGAATGGAGGGACGTTCGCAGACCACGGTGGGTGCCTGACCTAAGTCTGTTGCGGGCCAAAGGTCGTCCTGTGAAGTCAAGAATAAGGAATGAAATGGATGGGGTACGGCGAAAACGGGGAGGCCGGAACCCAGATTCGGACTTGAAGGAGACTCAACCGAGGCAACGATGCGGAGTGTGTCATGAAGAGGGGCATAATCGCAGAAGATGTCCCAATTCCCGTGGGGCTTCGACAAGCAGTTCCCGTGGGGCTTCGATAGGCTGTAGTGCTACAAACTAGGCAAGTGCTTTTGTTGTTTTCATATAATATGCTCAAAATTTCATTTGGTTTTCGTTCTTCGCATTTAGGAACTAACAACCGTATTTCTAATGTTTTTCAAGCGAGCGGATGCTCGATTTTGGCACAGCATTGTACGTGGGAGTTGTGGTTATCTTCGGTAGGATGTAGCAGGGTGACCATGTTGTATCAGTATGGACAAGTGCTAGTCGACCATGTTGTATCAGTATGGACAAGTGCTAGGCAACCATGTTGTATTAGTATGGACAAGTGTCCTGATTATGTAGACTATGTTGTATTGAGTTTACATAATTTTCTTTATTGCTGAATGTTGTTGTAATTGAACTAGTAGCTATCCATGTACTCGTTACATTAGTTGTGTTCTGCAGCTTTTACCTATAATACCAGCAACCGTAGTAGTACTTTGGCATTAGTAGCTAGTACTTAAATCTCCGAGTCCATTTTCTTGCATTCAATGTACTCTTCATTCAGTGTTTGTATACACTGCCTGTGTGATGTGTTCTGGATCTAGATTACAGCTGCAGGGGAAAAAAATAAAAAATATTCTACTTTACTGCTGCAGTGGAAAGGAGTAACAAAAAAAAATAAAAACCCAGTGGAAATCGAGTCTCTAGAAGTCGATTTTCTTTAAAATTCAAGTTTTAAAGTATCGATTTATAGAGGACTTATTTACCAAAGAGCCATTGCTATGGAAATCGAGATTTAGAGACTCGATTTCCACTGGGAATTTTTCCAATGGCACTTAGCCGTAAATTTTTTTCAACTCTCTGCCTGGTTGTGGGTGAGGTCACGTAAATCGACTATCTAATAGTCGATTTCCTTACTCAAATCGAGTGTTTAATACTCGAGTTATACTTCTGTTTTTTTTTTTTTTTTTTTCAAGACATGTATTTGAAACTAACAACACTATAAAATTGAACTTGTTGTACCTATCTATCTTAAACTTTCAATGTGTAATTTGAAACTCGAGTAATTAAAATAGTTTAGATTTTATTCAAAGTAAACTATTAATTATATTAACTATATAATTAATTATATTAACAATTATTAATTATATTAACAATTATAAAGAGTCCTAATTGTAACTCACCCAATCCTAAATTGCGTGGAATGACCCAAAGGTAAATGTAGCATGCTACATATTGGCTCAAACATGTATGTGCCTTCAAGCAAGCAATCTAGGTATAGATTTTATTCAAACTTCTTGTCCATTGTTAACTCACTTATTTTAACCATGTAATAATATTACGTTTTGCAGAGGCAAGTTGGAACTTGGAACTTGCCAATGAGTAACAACCTTTCCATAAAAGCATTCGCATTAGAGTTTGTCAATTCACCTTTTACTTGGTGTTGGAAAGATTGTGCATAATATAAAAGGAGCTGGTAACCCCTTTGTTATGGCCTATAAATAACACTGCACATATCAAGGCTATGAAAATACTCCGAGTATCAAACAAAAAGATACTGTGGGTAATGGGTTGCATATAAACTTGTGGAATATATAATGAATAATTAATTGGTTCCAGAAGCAGTGTCCAATTTTTTTAGAATATACCAAAATAATACATAAAAATCACTGCTGTAACAACAAAATAATTTTCTTTGCCACCTATCATCTACACGTAATGTAAACTTCACATAGACAAACAAGCTCAAAGACATAAAGTTAAAGCCAAAATATGAGACACTTACATATCTCCTTACCTCTGAAACTTGGCAAGGACAATAACTTAAAAAAATAATTTTGAGTCTTCAAGTTGTGTTATTTTCCCTCTAGCAGTTGATTCCACACTGCGTAACATCCGCACCGGTAACTCTAGTGGTAAATGGATCTATTCGCACCCATAACAATGAGAAAATTGAAGCGAGGAGAATTGACCAGACGACAACAATGGTGGGTGTCCGGTTCTGGCGACCCATCAAACCTTTAAGGAAGGGATACAGATGGACAATCACCCAAAAGGCAAAGAAGAGCTTCCCAAAGAGAGGACCCCATGATTGGTAACCGCTGTTGATGGCGTAGGAAATCCTTGCAACAACTCCAACCAAGTTTATGATAACGAGAGTTGTTGGTGGGATGAGAAGTGTTGTCCACTTGAATAAGTACAATTCAGCGAAGTTTCCATCTTCATTTGATGCCTTGGATGTAACCGTGAAGTTGGTGTCAATACCAGCAAGTACTTTAAGCAAACCTTGGAAAACGGCAAAGAGATGGGTATATTCAATCTTATTCAAATCTTGTTGATGCCATATTTCTTGGGGGTTGGTGGTTATATTCAATCTTATTCAAATATTTTGCAACAAATAATTGTGACATTATTTTGGGTATAGTTAGTTTGTGCTTCACAATGTTGAAATTTTTTTAATGTTTGGTTTTGAATCATGAGATCTGACAATGCTATTTCTAAAATATTTGATGAAATGGCCTTTGGCATTGATTTTTCAGTGCGCGGCACTGCTAGGCATGTTTCACAGTCAGACTACAAGGCTCAAATTCAAGTTAAGTCACTCCTTTTCTGTAATTTTTCCCTTGTGTCTGCAAGTCCAGATTACACTTTGGAATGTAATAGATTTTTAGATTACCTTTTATTTGCAAATTTAGAATTTCCTTGAACATCCTTCTAAGCTTTGAAATAGAATTGCTGTTTTTCATCACTTCAAGTTAAATAGTCCAGTACAGAAAAAAGAACTAGTGATTAAGCTTGAGAACTGAGTGAGAGTGGAGAGAGACAATCAAAACAATCATCATTTCAAACAAACACCACAAACCCACATGAAAAAATAACACGAAATCATACCTGAGAGAACTGGAGAGGCGCGATGTCGAAGGCAGAGACGAAGGCGTAGGCGTGAGACGAAGGCGTAGGTGTGAGACGAAGGCGGAGACGAAGGCGGAGACCAAGGCGCGATGATGAAGGCGCGATGACACTTACCGGAGATGAAGGCGCGATGATACTTGCCGGAGACGAAGGCGCGATGACACTTGCCGGAAACGAAGGCGTGAGACGAAGGTTGTGAGAGAGGCGTGAGAGAGGGAGAGTCAGAGGGTGAATGACAGAGAGAGGCGGGGAGGTCTGTGGAAGAGTGAGGAGGCGTTAGACTTAGAGGTAATTTGAAAAAAACCTATTGGAAATCGAGTCTCACAGACTCGGTTTCCAGCTGGGTAATACACATCAAACTCAAATCAAGTCTTTAAGAGTCGATATATAAATCGAGTCTTAAAGACTCGATTTCTAGGTGGATGAAACTGCCACATCATACCAGAATAGATCAGTGAAACCGAGTCTTTAAGAGTCGATTTTGCTTAAGAAATCGAGTCTTAAAGACTCGATTTCTTAAGCAAAATCGACTCTCTAAGAGTCGAGATGTTAGTATAGTATATAGTTTCGTTTTGGTGCCTACTAACTATATTGTTGGGAAATTGTGGCCAATTGCCCATTTTCTCCAAAAGAGATCATTCTTTAGTTTTTTTTTTTGGGATAAAAAAAAAGGGGGGGTAGGGTAAGGGTGACAACGTGGCAATCCTACTTAAACAATGATTATAATAGCACTCTACTCGTTCGGTTTAAGACCCTTTTAAGGTGCACGGTTTAAGACCCTTTTAGGGTGCAGGAGAACAATAAGCCATCTAACGAGGGACAATAGCGATCTTAGGCTGCTAAGAGAGATCATTTATTAGTTTTTAATTACATCACCTTTTTTATTTTTTATTTTTTATTTTTTTTTATATAAGTCATCAAACACTTATTTAAATTGAAACATAATAAATTTAAAAAAATAACTCTAAACATTTTATAGCCAATTTTTGTTCTTTTCTTTATTTTATATATACATATTAAGAAAATAACAAAGTTTAGATTAAAAAAATGTAATATATATAATTTTGGACAGATATATAGGTTTTCAACTATCATTTCCAACTCATTATTAGCAGATTATAAAATTATCCATATATTTTATTTAAACAAGTTATATAACTCATTAAAAAAATTATGTGGCTAAAACTTTATATATACTAGCCTCTGAGCATGCGACCATGTGCGTGCTTAGAGGCTCTTTTATTTTTTGGGTAAAAGTTAATAATTTGCATAAATTATAATTTGAATAAATTATAATTTGAAATTAATATATTTTCCGATCACAAAAAAAAAAAAACCTAGGGATGTGATGAAAAAATTATTTCACCATAAACGTTGAACACTCATCACACCTCTAGGTTTTTTTGTAATTGAAAAATATATTAATCCCAAATTATAATTTATGTAAATTGTTAACTTTTACCAAAAAAAAATAAAAGAGTCTCTGAGCACGCATATGATCGTGTGCACAGAGGGTAGTATTTTTTTAATTAAATAGCCATATGGCCAAATCTTAAGAAAGGAATCTATGGAATAACACCTAAAATATTGTATCTAAATTTTGTCTTTAAAAGATATACTAGTCATAGAGTGTCACAATTATCAATTTTTTTTTTTTTAAAAGAGAGTTATCAATCTTTTTTTGTAAAAAAAATCCTAAAAGGCAGCCACTTAGTTGTAAAAAGGTAGAAGGTTATTGCACATCCATAACAAAATTTAAATTTAAAAAAAAAAAAAAAAAAAACCTCATGTTTTAGGCATTTTTATTCCTAAAAGTTTGCCTATTATTTAAAAGCAATTTTTCCATGATTTTATAATTTTATCTTTAAAGAAAAGAGGAAAAAAAACACACGTTTTAGGTTTTTACCTAGGTATTTTTATTCCTAAAAGTTTGCATATTATTTAGAAACAATTTCTCCATGATTTTATAATTTTATCTTTAAAGAAAAGAGAGAGAAAAAAAAAAAAAAAAAACCCCACATTTTAGGTTTTTACCCCTAAAAGTAAGTCTTTTATTTAGAAGCAGTTTTCTCCACAATTTTTGGATTTTATCTTTAAAGATGACTTTCCCCAATATCATTTTTGTTTTTGCAAATTTACGTATATAGCAATTGCTTACAAATCATCAAATATGCAATAAAAGGCATGTGTAATGAAAGTCGCAATAAAAGACAATATTAAATTTCATATGGTAGGATATTTACAAAAAATAGTCTTTAACAACTACTTGATAGATTGATTACCACTTCGCCCACTTGAATTCATCTAATGTGCCTACTATGCAATCTAACCAAATTGTTGATATGTCACCCTAAAAAAAATTTCAAAAAAAAAAAAAAAAAAGAAAAAAGAGAAGAGAGTAAGGCTTTAAATGTAAGAAAAACTAGGGTTGTCCATCCAATTCGGCCACGATCCGATCAAGTCACCAGTCGGCGGCGGGTCATTTGTTTGGAAAACCGACTCCGGCAGGTCGGTCTCGGTTTTCCTTCGAAAAAACCCGATCCAACAGATGTACTATGAGTTTCCAGTAAAAAATTTCCAAATATTGGCAGATATTTCCAAATTCCGGCAATTTTTTCTAGAATCCGGCAAGATTTTCCAGATTCCGACATCAAATTTCCAAATTCCGACTTCAAATTTCCAAATTCCGACTTCAAATTTTTAGATATTGGCAACAAATTTTCATATTTTGGCTACTTATCAAGTAGATCTTGTGATATATTTCATCCAAATCTAGTGAAATCTCATTGGATCTAGCGAGATCTCACTAGATCCGGTGAGATCTCCACCGGATTTGACGTTGTTCACCTGAAATCATCTATTGTGGTAGGATTTTCATCGTGGACGGTTCCGACCGAACCAACCGTGTTTTCGGTGCAAAGCAAATCGTGCCAATCCGACTCCCCTGTTGGTCAGCGATGGGTCAGTATTTCTTCAACCCAATTCTATCGGGTCGGTCTCAGGTTGGGCACAAACCTGACCTAAACCGACTCATGGACACCCCTAAGAAAAACAACAACAAAAAAAGGGAAAAAGAGAGAGCACCACTTAGAACACATACACTAACATAATGAGTCAAACTCGATAACCACAAAAAAGTAAAAAATATATATCATTCCTACTCTTTCAAAATTACTCATTAATTAGAGAAAATATTAAACACTCATCACACTGACCAAATAAAAAAAAGATTAAAAAATAAAAGATAAGATAATGAAATGGAAAGGATAATGATAATGAAGTAAGGAAACCAAATATAAATCAAATTCTACCATAATATTGTAATCAAATAAAAACAAACTTATACGTATACAAACAAAAAATATATTTGAATCGGAGTCAACAAAGAGGCTAAACGTGATGGTTAAAAGAGGTGCAACCTAGAAATTTTGAGTTTCAGTACACTTCAAGTCTGCTACATGTGAATGTGGTGGTTTTTAGTTTCACTACACTTCAAGTCTCTTCATGTGAACGTGGTGGTTAGAAGCTATTTGATATTTGAAGCAGACAAAGGCTTTTTTGTGGAAGGGAAAGGGCTGATTTAGAGAATGAAGCAATGGGCATGTTTTTCCACCGTAGTAAGCCTTAGCATAACAAATATCACAAATGAACACGTCGTTTAAGAGACAAATATCACAAATGAAGGAGGTTAATTTATAGGGAGATCCAAAGAGACAACGCTTACCTTTGCATGGCTATGTGTCTGTGGCTTTTTTCTTCTTCCTCTTCTTCTTGATTTAAATGATCAAGCATTCCTTGAAGAAATATGTGAAAGACATTACTTAGTACACATTCCTTAAAGAAATATATGAAAGAAATTAAAGATGAGGTTGAAATAGAAAGGCTATTTTACACAAATATTTGATTTGTTTCTAGAATATAAGAAGTTGTTCATGAATTAGAAAACAAAAACAGAAAAGATCAATGTACATTGACATACACATACTGTTGAGCAGAAGCAAATTTGAGTAGAGCAAATAGAAAAAATGATGATAATGGTGAAAAGAAGATTAACACGAAATTAAGAGAATTGGAGAACTGAAGAAGAAGAAGAAGAAATTTGAGTTTGAAACCAACGTAAGTATACTGAGAGTGTGGTCATATTTTGTAGATAGTATTTTACACGAGAGTTAAAGAATTATTTTTACCAAATTTTGCCCCTACTTAAATGTAGGCTGTAGGAGTATTTTGGAACAAAAAAAAAAAAAAAAAAAATCTAGTCCAAACAGAGGAAGCCCCTTAATTAGTAGTATAGATAAAGTTAGAATGTGGATGGTGTAGTAGAGTTCGATTGGAAGAGAAGAAGCGTCACCAATTTGGATTGGAAGAGAAGAAGTGTTGTTGACTTGAATTGGATGTGGGTGCGCTGCCGATTTGAGGTTGGATTGGAAGAGAAGAAACTAGAGAGTGGCACCGCCGAGTTGGATTGAAAGAGAAGAAGTGCAGTTGATTTAAGGCTATGGGTGCACCGCTGTCTGGTTCTTCTTTTGTGGGTATGGTTTTGATTAGCAACTGTGTTCTTGTGGTTGGATTAGAAGAGAAGAAGCTAGAGAGGCAAACCTAGAAGAATACGATACTAATTGTGGAGCCTAGGACCGCAAACATGAGAAAAGCATAGATTGAATGTTGATTTGTTATTTTATGTTTGTATATATAATCTACTTAACTAGTAACCAGTATCCTTTAAAATTATATGAATGGCTAAGATCAAAACAATATTAAATTAATGGTTTAGATTTAAGTGGGTACCATGCCTCTACTCTTTTGGGGGGTACGGTAGAATGACATATAATTAGAATGTAAGTTTTTTTTTTTTTTTTTTGGATAGATTTGAACAATGTTTAACCATAACAATAAACATAAATCTCAATATATTAATGCATGTTAATAGGGATTTCTATTGAGATTTTCAAGTGATATCCACTTCCATATCCACATTAATTCTTTTCTTATTAGGAGTAATTCCAAATAAAAAAATAATAATAATAAATTAAGTTAAATAAGGAAAATACCATATTTTATATCAGTAAATTTCATTAAAATTAATATTTTTAAGCATAAAAATTAGTTATAAGTATATGATTTTATTTATTTATTTATAAATAATGAAAGTACAGACAATTATAAATGGTTCTTTTAGTGGAAATAGTGGATAATGTGAATAATTATTATTTCAAATGATTATTTTAATTATATTTTTGTTTGTATTATGTTTTAAATTTTAAAAATAATTTAATGTTTAAATACTCAGCTGATGTATAAAATCTAAAAGGCTTCTTACTCTCTTTTTTAATGAATAAAAAGGTACTTACTTGGTGCCATATAATCATGAAAGACCATTAATGTTTCCTAAAGAACCATTTATACGCTTAACAAATATTATATTTCCTTTTTAACCTCCATAAGAAAATTTGATTCAATGTAACTTAATCTTAAAGTATTATTAAATAATATTTTTCATTAAAACCACCATAGCAAATTGTTCCCCATTAATTGAGTAGATCGTGTCACGCCACTCCTTGTCGTAAGTACTACACAATTGCAAATTATTATGATAATTTTTTGTTATCCTATTATAAGTACGATGCAACTAACCTCTCATATTTGACCATTTTCAAGTTTTCACTACTGTTGTCCTTACAAATACAATACAACTGACCTCTCATATATCAGACTACCATTTTCAATTTTTTGTTTTAATTATTTTATTGTAATGACACTTCAATTGATTTCTCATGTACTAGGTAGTCATTTTCATTAACAACAATGATACAATTTTTTGTAAATAGGTGTTCTTTTCAATAACAACAATGATGAAATTGAAGGCAACAACAAGTGAGGAGAAGAGATATTTGATTGGGAGTAAAACTCAACCAAAATTTTGATCATGTATGTTGCAATTATATATTGAAATTCTAAAATTTTTAAGCAATCATAAATCTATTTTTTTTAGAAGAAAGCAATAATTTGTTTGATTTGTTAAATTTATAATCTTATTAATATTACATGTGTATTAAATTTTATATTTCGTGAATACATATATTTTGATATTCTTTACTGTCATTACAAAACTTTGTGTAATAGTTCAAATATGTCAAAACATAAATAAACATATAATTAAACTTATTTTGTGTATGTTTATAAATAAGTTTATGTTGTTATGCATTAATATTCACATACTATCTTGTCCATAACTATGTATGAGTTTTTTTTTTTTTTTTTTTTTTTTTTAAGTTTATTTTGGGAAATATATATGTAGTATTTTTCTATCCATGTGTTTCAACCAATTACAAGATGTCCCATTGTAATTCAAAGGCCAAAGAAAATATCCCAAGTGTCATTGAATAGAAATTACAAAGAATAGCTAAAGGCCAATTACACGATGACACATGTTGATATTTAATTTAAATGACATAAGCTGACAACTTAAATACTACCATGTGTTACATATAGAGAAACAAACACACACATAAGGGAGAGGGAAAATGGATTCTAACACAAAGACATACCATAAACTCCACTAAAAAACTATTGTAGTCAATTGGCACCTTTGGATATACTGTAAAAAAATGCCACCTAAACCCAAATTTGGATTTTTTTTTTTTTTTTGCAAAATAACATCATTTTGCTTACAATTTCGTTAGTTAATAACGTTTCTAAATTATTTATTAAACTAGCATTTTGAGTCTCTTAAACTCAAGTTCACTGTAGTAACTCGAGTCTTAGAGACTCGAATTCCATGCGTTGGCAAAGTCGAGGTGGAAAATTTTTCCCTAAAGAATGAAGCAACCTAAAGTTTCCTAAATAACGAACCCAGAGAAGCAATAAACCCAAAGAAGCAACAACGAAACAACCCCTACGAACCCAGATCTCCCTAACCCAAACCTCTCAGTTCGAACTAAACCCAAGTGGTGAAGGCTCCAGGTGAGGGAAATTAGCTCAGACTAAACTTCCATTCCCTTTGCTCTCTGAACTTCCATGGCCAAGCCTTCATGGCTCTTCCTCCGACCATCATCACCACTATCGACGATGGTTTGATCTCAAGCTCATTTCTCTGAACCTGAACCAAAACCCTTTTCTTTCAAGCCAACTCTCTCCATCTAAAGGCAAACCCAACCACCACCATCATAAGGATGACTTCTCCACCTCAGATTCTCTCTCTCACACACACGCACACACACACACACACACACACACTCTCTCTCTCTCTCTCTCAAGGGAGTGAATTTCGTACTGTATCTGCCAATACGGCCAGAATTTTCTGCACCGAAGCCTAAATCGGTACAGAAATAGCTATGATTCATACTGCCTTAGATACCGAGTTGTACCAGTCTATTTAGGCCATTTAGGCTGGAAAAGATATTTCGGGCCGAGAATAGAATAAAAAGAAAAAAGAAAAACAAATGAAGAGGAGAAAGAGAAGAACGTGTTAGCCACACAATGCCTAATTTGTGGATTTTGATTTGTGCTCCAAATCTTTCATTTTTCCTTCTTAAACATTTTCTTATTTGGTTCTTGTTCAGCCTCCATAGCAGCTTGTCACTATAGCTTCTTCTTTCTTCTCTTTCTTCTTCATTGCTTACCCTTTTCTGCTTCTTACTATTTCCACTAGCAATGCATGACAACTTTGTGCTTTTGTGTATTTTAAAATTTCTCATTAAATTATGTCATGGTTAGGTAGGAGTTGGAGTGGTGTGGGATTAAAGCATTTGGCTACATCTTTTGAGAAGTCACGTGTGCATCTTTCTTTCTTTTTTCTTTTTTCTTTTTTTCCCTTTTATTATTGTAAATATACTATTTATGTTAATATATTGGAGTAATGTATAGTGACTAATATATTAAACTTATGAACTCATCAAAAAAAATATATATATTAAACTTATGCAAAAATATGTAATGGAAAATTACACTTTACCTACATGTGGTTTAAAAATTGGTACTTTACCTACCTATGGTTTAATCCGTTAACCCAACGTTACCCACCTCT
The DNA here is from genome assembly GCA_032878915.1 of Castanopsis chinensis. NCBI lineage: Eukaryota > Viridiplantae > Streptophyta > Magnoliopsida > Fagales > Fagaceae > Castanopsis > Castanopsis chinensis. Next base: position 14,367,761 of record JAVQMG010000125.1, on the reverse strand, counting down.
GTGCATGCTGTTACTCTTAACACCATTCCACTAAAAAAAACAACAGCAATTGGATCAAAAAACTTTCCTTTGAGGAAAAAAAAAAAAACTCATTTACCTGTATACCCTTTGTTCAAGATTATGGTCCTCTCCATCAAGATCAACCCATGAAATTCTCAGCATCAAGAGAAGATGGTAGTCCGATCAAAACCCATGTGAAGGATATTGAAGATTTTCTCTCTTCATTTAAACAACAGGTGCGATTTTAATAGTTAGGGTTCTTGATTTCATTTTCAAAAATTGTTGGTAGATTTTTTTTTTTTTTTTATTCATTGCCGGTAGGTTACTTGATAGAAAAATACTGAGAGTTTGGGAACACTAAGAATTCTGGAAGCGTCGGCATCAACAGCAACAAGCTCTCTTCTTCTTCTTCTTCTTCTTTAGGTTGTTCTATTGTGTGCAAGATTGTGTCTGTGAAAGCCCCCACTGAGATTGAGGGTCTCAACTGGTAGGTTACTTGATAGAAAAATACTGAGAGTTTCTCCTTTGATAACCGCTTTACAGTGAAATAGAAAAACACGTAGAGATGGAAAACATAAAAATAGAGACAAGTATTTTTTTTCTCACTAGGAAATAGAACAATGAATAAAGAAAATGATCTATTAACCGCTTTAAAGTGAAATTTTCTTGTAGATTTTTTTAATATGCATATTCTGTTAGGAACCCGTAGAAATTTTCAACTGCTGAATTTTATGTATTGTTTAATGAGCTAAAAGTTGCTAGTAGTTTGGTCCTTTGCTGTGTTGTATTTTGTGTGGACCCTAAGAATCTTTTTGTATTGAGAAAAAAATGTGTAAATGTGGACTTTGTGGTCTATTCCCATGTGGTTGTCTCCTAAAAACAGAAAAAACACTTTTGTTTGTTTCTGCTATGGTTGTGTTTTATTCTTTTGTCAAAAAAAATTTTTATTTAAGCATTTATTTTTATGCAGATGGCAGATTTGAAGTTAACTGTTGAGATTAATTATGGTGGCAAGTTTGTGTGGAACCCAAACCTAGAATATATAGATGGCAACATAGCATATGAAGATGTTGACCCTGATTGTCTAAGTTTTTTCAAAATACAAGGACTATGTGAGAAGTATGGTGCACCCCATACAAGTACATATCATTACCTAATTCCTGGAGGTAATTTGGAGGAAGGCTAAAGAATAATAACTAGGGATGCTGAGGTACTGTATATGTGTGAAATTCACATAGCATGGCCTACAGATAGATTGGTATTATATTTGGAAGGTGGTGAGCAGCCACTTGCTGTTGAAGTACCTAGTCAGAATGTTGATGGTATGGAGGGGGAGGTGGTAGAAGGTGGTAATGTAGAATATGAAGATAATGGTGATATGAGTGATGTAAATAAAGAAGTGAATATGGATGGTGAAGGACATGAAGTACTAGAAACTAAGTAAAATGACAATGTGGACTTTGATTGGTTGGAGGAAGGGCTAGAAGGGCCAGATTTTAATGACAATGTATTTGGGGAGACTGTAACCCCACAGAGGAGTAATGCAGTAGCTATTGAGACCCCACAGAGGAGTAATGCAGTAGCTATTGAGGCCCCACAGATGGATAATGCTAAAAAAATTGATGGTGTGGATGAAAATGATTAGCTTGAACCACTTGTTAAGGATGACATGGAAAGTTTGGTAGGGTCTGATGATGATGAACCAGTTGCTAGTTCAATAGAGAAGGTTTTTAATGTTTAAACTGGAATGAAAAAACCAGAGTTGTGTAAGGGAATGAAGTTTCCTAATGCAGTAGCTATTAAGGCCCCACAGAGCAGTAATGCAACAGGTAAAAATGCCCCACAAATGGATAATGGTAGGGAAATTGATGGTGTGGATGAAAATGATTGGCTTGAACCACCTATTGAGAATGACATGGAAAGTTTGGTAGGGTCTGATGATGATGAACTGGCTGTTGGTTCAATAGAGAAGGTTTTTAATGTTCAAACTGGAATGAAAAAACTGGAGCTGTGTAAGGTCCTAATGCTAAGGTGTTTAGGGAGGCATTGAGGGAATATGCTATACATAAACTTGTGGATATCTGGTTCAAATTGAATGAGAAAGAGAAGATATCTGTCTATTGCAAGAATAAGTGTAGGTGGAGATGTTATGCATCTAAAGTCAGTGGGGAGTTGACCTTCCAAATAAAGACATGGATACCTGAGTGCACCTGCCCTAGAACCCTCCAAAACAGCCAAGTAACATCAGCATATATTGCTAAGAAGTACATGCAGGATTTTATCAAGAACTCTAATTGGACTGTAGAGGGTGTGCAATAGCATGTGAAGGATAAACTTGAGGTTAACATAAGTGTGAGTCAAGTGTATAGGTCTAAGAGGAAAGCCATTGATTTGGTTACTGGGGATGAGCAGTTGCAATATGGGAAGCTGAGAGACTATGCAGAAATGATAAGGTTGAATGATGTGGGAAGTATGGTTATTTTGCAAACTGAGATGTAGAATGAAAATTCCCAACCAAAATTTAGGAGGATGTATATAAGGTATAATGCATAAAAGGTTGGTTTCTTGAAAGGGTGTAGACCACATAGGACTGGATAGGTGCCACCTAAAAGAAAGATTTGGTAGGCAAATACTAGCTGCCATAGCTAGGGATGGAAATGATAATATTTTTCCAGTTGTCTTGGCTGTGGTTGAGCAAGAGAATAAGGACTTTTGGGTTTGGTTCCTTCAACAGTTTTCAGATGATATTGGGAATCCAGAGCAACTAAATTTTGTTTTTATCACTGATAGGCATAAGGTATAAACTTTGTATGTTCACTTCAGTAATACATGCATGTTTTGTATGTTCACTTCAATAATATATGCATGTTTTTTCATTATTCATATTACTAATATTATTTTCTATTGATTATGTGTGAAACATGGACTTAATATAATCTAACTAGGATATTATATGGCTGAGAAGTAATTCGGAAGGTGTACAGTTCACCATGATTTTATATGGCTGATCGTGTGCTGTTTATCGTAGGATATTATATGGCTGAAGGTGTACTATTCACTATCAAATAAAAAATATGCATTGATTTTGCCCACCATGATTTTACCGTAGGAATATTATCAAATAAAAAGTAATGCCATATTGTTTTCTATTGAATTCTATGTGAAACAAGGACTTATACTTGCAATTGAGATGTTGTTTCCAACTGTGGAGCATAGGTATTGTGTGAAACATATCTACAATAACTTCAAAGTTGACCACAAGGGGTTGGAGTTGAAGGATGCATTATGGAGATGTGGTGGAGCCACAACTATTAAGGAGTTTGAGGAGAGAATGCAAGAATTAAAGGATCTAGACCCTAAGGCTTGGGAGTATCTTGCTGACATCAACCCTGCCTAATGATCTAAGTCTCATTTTACCTGCAGGGCATTAAGTGACTGATTAGCCAACAATCTTAATGAATCATTCAATTCCATGATTTTGAAGGCTAGGGACAAGCCCATCTTAGTAATGTTAGAGTGGATTAGAGTTATGCTAATGACCAACCTCTATAAAAAGAGGAAAGGTATATAGAAGTATGTTGGGAAAGTGTGTCCAAATATTCAAGACAAGTTAGAGAAGTTGAAACTAGAGAGTATACCTTTTTGTGCTACTCCGTCTGGTGGGTTCATGTATGAAGTTGATAATGACCATAAAAGACATGTGGTTAATTTGACAAATAGGACATGCAACTGTAGGATATGGGATTTAACTGGACTACCTTGCAAACATGGCATTGCTACTATTTTTGAGAACCTAGAAAAGGTGGAAGATTATGTGCATCCTTGCTACCTAAGGGAAACATATCTTCAAACTTACAAGGAGATTATTCAACCAATGTCTAGCCAATCAAACCACCTGGTAGGCCTCCTAAGCTAAGGAAAAAAGCCATTAACAAACCAAGGAACCCATATAAGGTATCTAGAATGAACAAGACTATCAAATGTGGGAAGTGTCATAGAGAAGGGCACAATTCAAGAGGTTGCAAAGCTATCATTACTGGTGAGACTACATGGCAGAGGAGACAGAGGCTACAAAAGGATAAAGTTGTAAGTATATTTAGAGTTCAACCCTAGTCACTTCGTTTCTTGCTTCATATGTTTGTAAGTTGTCAGTATTGCTATCATATGTTTGTAACTTGTACTGCTGTGATATATGCATAGGGATTTAATTCTGCAAGTAGGACCAAGAAGAATATTACTGAGGCAAAACCTCAAACCACAACTCAACCTACATCCTAACTTGCATATCAACCATTTGCTGACACCTCTAAATCTCAGCCTTCATCCACACAACCAGCTAACAAAGCTTTAACTCCACAAGCTGCTTCTAGGGCCTTTTGGTACTCTTCATCCAGTCAACCAGGCTTTCATGCGCCTAGAGAGACATGGGATTGTAGACCATCATCATCCCAGGTATTGTAGCTTTATTTATATAATTTTCATTTTACCTTACCATCAATTAACTTGTCTGTGATTATGATTTTGTAGCCAAGAAGTGGTGTTTCTGGTGTAGCTAGTGTGGTTGGTGCATCTGCTGTTGTTGGTGTAGCTAGACAAATAAATGGTGGAGGTACTACTATGGGTACTAGAGGAAAGGGCAATATATCAAGTGCTGCAAAATCCAAGGCAGTAGGTGGTAAGGGCAGAATATCAAGACCATCAAAGTTTCAACCGGTTGGTGGGAAGGGCAGTACATGATGACCAACAAACTAGAAGGAAGCTAGATGAGATGTTTTGTTTTTTTTTTTTTTTTGGTCCACATACCTAGTATAATTGGTTGGGAGATGTGTTTTTGTCTTTTGTCAAACAATGTTTTTACTTTTGGTTGTAATCTTGTTATTAAGGTGGAAATGTTTTAATATTTTGGTAATATATTGTTGTGTTATTTTTTGGGACGTGCCATTTATGATAAAATGATTAATATTTTGGTAATATATCAGCTTTTGACAATGTGCCAGGTAATGATAGATTGGCTGTGTTGTTAGCTGTTATAGAAGAATTATTAATATTTTAGTCATATATTGCATATATCAGGTTTTAGCAATGTGCCAGGTATTGACAGAGTAGCTGTCTTGTTAGCTGATATGGAAGAATTACTTATATTTTGGTCATATATTGCACTTATCAAGTTTTGGCAATGTGCCAGGTAGTGACAGAGTGGCTGTGTAAGGATTGCTTGCCATGTGATTTTGGCCATAGTAAAGGTTTGCTTTTATATACTCTTCAATGTGTCATAATCCCATATGGAGGCCAATTGATCACCTATTTAACTTGGGGAACATGCATTCTTTTCACACAATGGGTATATTACTACTGCAATTTAGCATCATGTACATTTGTGGGATGCAATTTTATGTTTCTCTCAGACATGGATTCCTAATATCCCATTGAAATTATTTCCAGAATTTCATATTGTCTAAAGTTGCTGTGGTGACCGACACCCTGTCAATCAACTTCAATTAAACATTTAGCAAAGAAAAACTCACCTTAAGAAGTGATGTATATACAATACCTACTTTCCTAGAAAACAATATAATGCATCATTTGACAACTTTTCAACTTGCTTACCAATCTGTCTGACCTTTATCAGGAATGACGCATCATTATATTTTAATTTCGTCCATTTTCTCTTAATGGCTTGAAAAAAAAAGGACAAATTTTTTAGGAAGGACAAATTTTTTAGGAAGCACCAATTAAAATTTCAGCTCATTGAAAAATGCTAGCCAACAATCAAATCAGGTGATTCTATTACCAAAGTTGTTATATTACAACAATACAACTTCCAAAATGACCATTTGAGCATTCAGCCTACAAAACAATACAACTTACACATTGAACTAAGCTCAATGATCTAGCCAACTTCAACAAAACAAACACATAACCATCATGCTAGGCCTAAATCTCTTAAATTTTGTTTTGTTGAAGTAAAGCAAAACAAAAAACCAACATTATAAACACAAAAAAAATCCCCATGGCACCACTAGTTTAAGCTTGCACAATCTCTCATTATCTCTTGCCTTCATTGCTTTCTCCCTACCTTCTACATATTGTTCACGAGCTTTTGTTTTTCTCTTAGTAGTTTTTTCTATCATTTCCCTAGCTGACTTTTCCCTTTGAAGCATTGGTAAAAATGAGTTGTTGTAGAATAAGTGCCACTTGATGAAGACATTGCATAAGTTGCTCAAGAAACCTTCACTGAAATTACTGCAAATAAAAAAAAGAACCTATCAGGAACACAAATCCAGCACAAATGAGTTAGGCGAAAAACCCCTTTTAGTCCCTACATTTTCACGCGATTTCCACTTTGGTCCCTAACTTTTTTTTCCACCGATTTTAGACCCTATTCTGAAAAACGCCTTTCGTTTTAGTCCCTGGCGTTACATCAGAGACGAATTTTGCACAGCTGGCAAACGTCATACACTGTTGATCTAACGTGGCCATTAAAGTAATAATAAAAAATGCTACGTCAGCATTTAAATTAAAAAAATTAATTTATTAATTTTAATTAAATAAAAAAATTAAAAAAAAAATTAAAAACTAAAAATCAAACCCAGACCCAGAAATTTAAAAAAAAAAAAAAAAAAACCCAAACCCTCAGATCAAGAACAACAAGAACACATTTCAAGATCTAAAAACAAAGAAAGAACACAGTTCAACATCTAAGAACAACAAGATCTACCACGTCATTTTTTAAAAACAAATAATTAATTTATAAATTTTAGACATCATCTGAGACATCATCAAGATCACAACTTCCCGGAGAGGAAGGGGCAAAATTGTAAACTAGAAGTAGAAGATGAAATCATTGAAGAAGAGGAAGAAGATGAGCTAGGCAGCGGCGGAGGAGGAGATCCTCCCTTTGGCGACACGGTGGGAGGAGGAGAGATCTCCAGATCCTCCCTTTGGCGTCGCGGTGGCGGAAGAGGAAAGATCTCCAGATCCTCCCTTCGGTGATGCGGTGGCGGAGGAGGAGAGATCCTCCCTTCGGCGTCGCTGGTGTGTCTGTTTTGGTTTGAATTTTTGGAATTTATGGAGATTTTTGGATTTGTGTGTGTGTGTGTGTTAGATCTGTGTGTGTGTGTGTGTGTTAGATCTCCAGTTTTGGTTTAACTGTGTTCTTTATAAATAGATGTTGAACTGTGTAAAATTTAGATCTTCACTATGTATGCCGTTTGAATTGTATAAATAGATGTTGAACTGTGTAAAATTTAGATCTTCACTATGTATGCCGTTTGAACTGTATAAATAGATGTTGAACTGTGTTCTTCACTATGGGTTTAACTGTGTTCTTTAGATCGGCGGCGGATCATGTAAAATTTATAAATAGATGTTGAACTGTGTTCTTTCTTTGTTCTTAGATCTTGAAATGTGTTCTTGTTGTTCTTGATCTGAGAGTTTAGGTTTTTTTTTATTTTTTTATTTTAAATTTCTGGGTCTGGGTTTGATTTTTAGTTTTTAATTTTAAATTTTTTTTTATTTAATTAAAATTAATAAATGATTTTTTTAATTTAAATGCTGACATGGCATTTTTTATTATTACTTGGCGTAAATGCAGTTTTAGTCCCTACATTTTGACGTTTTTCCATTTTAGTCCCTACATTTTATTTTTACTACTTTTAGTTCCTAAACCAATTAACGTGTGTTATTTTCGTTATTTCCGTCAGTCAACCGACAAAAATAGCTGATGTGGCAGTCGGAAACATTAAAATATTATTAAAAATGCCACGTCAGCATCCTTTTAAAAAAAATAATTTTTTTCAATTTTAATTAAACAAAATCAAAAAACTAAAATTAAATAAAATATTTTAATTAAATAAAAAACAAAAATAAAATAAAAAATCACTGAACCTCTCTCACTCTCTCAAATTTTCTCATTTTCTTCTTTCTCTCTCTTTCTCTCTCTCTCTCTCTCTCTCATTTGTGTTTCTCACTCGTGGTGGCTGTGGCTGTGGTGGGGGTGGGGGTGGGGGTGGCGAGATCGGGGTTGGGTGGGGGTGGGGGTGGGGGTGGCGAGATCGGGGCGGGGTGGGGTTAGGTGTGGGAGATTGGGGTGGGGGTGGGTGGGGGGTGGGGGTGGGTGTGGGAGATTGGGGTGGGGGTGGGGGTGGGGGGGGGGGGGGGGGGGGTGGGTGGGAGATCGGGGTGGGGGTGGGTGGGATCGGGGCAGGGTGGGGTGGGTGTGGGAGATCGGGGTGGGGGTGGGTGGGATTGGGGTGTGGTGGGGTGGGGGTGGGGGTGGCGAGATTGGGGCGGGGTGGGGGTGGGTGTGGGAGATCGGGGTGGGGGTGGGGGTGGGGGTGGGTGGGATCGGGGCGGTGTGGGTGTGGGAGTAGGGGTGGGAGATCGGGGTGGGGGTGGCGAGATCGGGGTGGGTGTGGGAGATTGGGGCGGGGTGGGGGTAGGGGTGGCGAGATCGGGGTGGGGTTGGGTGGGGTGGGGGTGGCTGGGTGAGATCTGGGTTTGTTATGGGTTTGATTTTTTGGGTTTGTGAGCTTTGATTTTCTGAATTGTGTTCATACCATTTAATTTTTGTGTTTTTTTATTTTATTTCTGTTTTTTAATTAATTAAAATTGAAATTTTTTTTTAAAAGATGCTGACGTGGCATTTTTAATAATATTTTAATGTCTCCGGCTGCCACGTCAGCTATTTCCGTCGGTTGACTGACAGAAAGGACGAAAGTAACACATGTTAATTGATTTAGAGACTAAAAATAGTAAAAATAAAATGTAGGGACTAAAATAGAAAAACGTCAAAATGTAGGGACTAAAACTGCATTTACGCCTTATTACTTTAATGGCCACGTCAGATCAACAGTGTATGCCGTTTGCCAGCTGTGCAAAATCTGTCTCTGATGTAACGCCAGGGACTAAAACAAAAGGCGTTTTTCAGAATAGGGACTAAAATCGGTGGAAAAAAAAGTTAGGGACCAAAGTGGAAATCGCGTGAAAATGTAGGGACTAAAAGAGGTTTTTCGCCAATGAGTTATTGATAGAAACTATGTTGTTAGCTACTTTACCTTTAGATATAAATCAAAGTTTAGGCTTTAATTCCTTTTTGGGCTTAAAAATGCAATGATAAGTGATAAACTTGGTCTCCTTTGTGTTGGTATTGAATTCCAAACTTGACTCTAAAAACAATCTCAAATCTAACAAGACCAACCTCTAATGACTGACAAATATGGCTATGTACAACAAAGCATAGTACCTAGTACAAGGTCTTTGAGTACAACAAATGTTCCTCCGATGCCTAAGCTTAGAAAATACTGCTAAGTTATTTTCAAAAAAATAACTCTCAGTATTTTTCTATCAAATCAATTGCCTCTTTTGAATCACGAATGTGTAACATTAGCCGATTCCCATCCATATTCTTAACAAATCAGAATTACTCATTTCATAGTTTCTGTTAATTATCATGTAAAAAATCACCTTATTGCCAGACCTTAATGACATTTTCATCAACATTGAAAATTCCAAATAATAAGAACAACCAATTCCAATTCCAATTCCAATGAACCATTTCATCCAAAAACAATACAACTTTAATACGAATTTTCAACAAAGTAAAAGAACCCAATTCATAATTCCAAAACACAATGCCAAGAACAACATTATTATCTCACTCTCATATGAATAACATACTTATCAGAATCAGCCAAATCCAAGAAACCAAAGTGACCCATTTCCTAATTCTCAAATTTATCCTTGAAAAAACAACAAAAGACAACAAATTGGGTTTATAATTTGACTTGAGAAACATCCTCAGCAATGTTGAGACCCTCAATCTCGATGGGGGCTTTCACAGACACAGCCTTGCACACAATAGAACAACTTGAAGAAGAAGAAGAAGAAGACGAAGAAGAAGAAGAAGAAGAGAGCTTGTTGTTGTTGCTGCTGATGCTGACGCTTCCAAAATTCTTGGTGTTCCCAAACTCTCAGTATTTTTCTATCAAGTAAAATACCAGTAATGAATAAAAAAAAAAAAAAAAAATCTACCAGCAATTTTTGAAAAAGAAATCAAGAACACTAACTATCAAAATCGCACCTGTTGTTTAAATGAAGAGAGAAAATCTTCAATATCCTTCACATGGGTTTTGATCGGACTACCATCTTCTTTTGATGCTGAGAATTTCATGGGTTGATCTTGATGGAGACGACCACAATCTTGAACATAGGGTATATGGGTAAAGGGGGTTTTTTTTTTTTTCCTCAAAGGAAAGTGTTTTGATCCAATTGCTATTGTTTTTTTTTTTAGTAGAATGGTGTTAGAGTAACGGCAGGCACAGAGGTGGGTAACATTGGGTTAATGGATTAAATCACAGGTAGATAAAGTGTCAATTTTTAAACCACAGGTGGGTAAAGTATTTTTTGAGCAAACCACAGGTGGGTAAAGTGTAATTTTCCCAATATGTAAATTTTAAGTATGTGTGATATATAGCGGTAACTCCAAAATGGTACACTAGTATTAACTAATACCAAAATATTTCGTTTTCTTGACTAAACCGAAACCATATCCGGTTTGGTATTAACTCCCTTGCTCTCTCTCTCTCTCTCTCTCTCTCTCTCTCTCTCTCTCTCTCTCTAAACCAGATTTGTAGGAACTTGAGCCTTTGGGTTTAGGTATTTTTTGAATCCTTGATTTAGGCCTTAAGAAAGAAAAAAGAAGGAAGAACAGGAACTCAGTTTTGCAGGAACTAGAATTTGAGTCTCTAAAACTCAAGTTCTGTGCGTGGATTGTAATCCACCTCAGCTCTACCAGCACATAGAACTCAAGCCTTAGAGACTCGAGTTGGTACAGTGAACTCGAGTCTAAAAGACTTGAGATACTAATTTTTTAAATAGTTTAGAAACGCTGCTAACTAAAGAAATTGTTAACAAAATGATGTTATTTTGCAAACAAATCTCCCAAAATTTTTGTAGTGTAGATTAAAACAAAATAACTACAAACATGCGAAATATTATTAATCAACATATTTTAATTCTGATTTCAAAATACTATAAATATACATATATATATATATATATATATATAATGATTTCATATTTTATTTGAAAATAGTAAAATTTCAAAATCTTATTCAAATAATGAATCTCACTTAAAAAAATATATAATCTTTTTAAGTGAATTAATTTAATAATAAAAAGTTAAACATCGAAAACAAAAATTTTCTCCCAAAAAAAAAAAAAGACAAACTACAATATTAGTCATAGATGATAGAACTATGTGTCCATTGATGGAAAAATACATGTTTGTATCTCATCAGAGCATACGCAACGGAAAGTTAACCGATCTACTTTATTCATAAATTTAACATGTACTATGTAAGTTTTAGAATTTAAGAACAAGGTAGTGTACCTTGAAGCAGTGAATTTCAAAACTCAAAGATCAGAAGCACTTGAGAGCACTTTTAATCTTCACTCCAATTCCACTAATGCCCAAGATGTGTGGTCTCTTAATCATTTTTTAAAGGGAGAATATCAAAGTGTCTAACACTCCCATACACACCACTTCACAATAGTGTTCTACTTTTTCATACATTAAAAATTCTGTATGTTTATCTCTTTGTATCTAATTGATTATCTAATTGGGTTGTTCTTTTGAGCCTTTCTAATTGGAATTAAGTGTGTGGCTTGGAGTGGGACCAAAAGGGACCATTAAAACACAAGCTCCAATAGGCCTTGGGCTTTTTTATCAACTCTTGATAAGTCCAAAGTTATCATTAACTATATTTAATACCACTATATAAATATAGTTGCACTTTAGGCCTTATCTATAAATTATATCATAAGACTTTATTGTACATGCAACCCCTTCATAAAATATTCGTAGTAATACAAAGTTATGAAAGTAGACTGCCACTTTGTAGATTACTGCATTTAAATTCCTTGAGTACCCGGTTTAATCCTTTAAAGTTATTCATCATATATATATATGAAATCTAATTTCATAAATATATATTTTAGTAACTTTTTACCAAAGTGGTTAGGCCTAACTCTCTGAATAACAAACCCATTAAATTTATCTCAAGGGAATGTTTTGTATCTCCGTTAAGAGATTATGAATTTCATCTTGATAATATATGTTCTATCAACACTAAATACAGTTGCTCAACATACTGAGCTTTTGACCATAACTTTACATCTCACTGTTGATATATTAAAGTAATCTACACTTCATGATTAAATCCATTATCCTTTTAGGATTAAGAGTTCATGTAAATATAAGTCGTGAATTTATTATTCATTTAACAGTTGTTAGAAGAATAATAAATCTCACAGCGGATCAGTTCAATATGTTTTAACTCTTAAAACATATCAACATACCAACTAGAAATCTTCATTTTCATGATCAAGACAAATCATCTTAGTTGATATGTTATAGTCTTCGCAGATGAAATGCCCAATTTCATCACCGATTACGAACTACAATTCTGAGTTTACAAAGAACTTGTAATTTATATATTCTGTGACTTTTCACATAAATCACATACTATGCATCTCATGGACTATATGATAATATCCGAATATTCATGTTACCATTATTTTTAGATAATAATAAGACAACTTTATTAATCATAACATTAAATTATACATAATGCCATACATAATAATATACATAGTATCATACAATAGGAGTTAAAGGCACACATCTTAACATCAATTTCTAATTTTATTCCCAAACCCTCTATTATATTAAGAAAAATATTAAAGCTACTATAAAAATATTACAAATTAATGTAACAATGAATATAATTAGTAGATTTCAACCCCTAAAAAATGATATTTGAATTATTTTTTTATAATTTATGAGATGTCAATTTGAAAATTCTATATAATAAGCTTGTTATTTTTATAATATCGCTCTTATATTAATATACTTCCTTTAAAAAATGATTCATGGCTATTCTTATCCCTGCTTTCCTTCTCAAAATTGATTACCTTTCATAAAATTGGTTTGCTTATCAAGTGATTCAACTTGTGTTAGCTCTTATCGTTGTTGATAATAGACTTTCACTGTGTTTGGTTGCAATTTTGGAAAGGGAAAAGAAAAGAAAAATAATAAAGATAAAGAAATGAATCAAATGATAAAGAAAGAGGGGAAATGAATCATATATATATATATATATATATGTGGATGAGTTCAAGTTACACTTGGTGTAACTTTAAACAATGTTACATTACTCAATATTTTTTAATTGAATATGAATTTTAACAAATTTACCGTTCGATGACATTATTTAAGATGATTAAATATCAATAGTCATGTCATCAATCAATTGTTTAAATTCAAGTTTTTGTAGTTTAAAATAATGAATAAAAGATGAATTTATAATTCGAATAGTAAATAATAACTGATTGGCATGAATATTAGTATGTATGTTAAAAACAAATAGAACATATAATTTAATGGTAGAATTTTTAAAATATAAATTTAATAACAAGTTATTGGATGATGTAATATTACTTAGAATTACACCAGGTCTAACTTGAACTCAACCTATATATATATATATATATATATATATTAGAAATTGAGTAGAAAAGAAAAAAAGATATTTATCTTTCATTTGTTTGGTTTATAAAGAAAGGAAAATGAAAAGAAAAACACATAGTTCTACTTATAATACCATATAAAGTAGGGAAAGATAAATGAAAATTAATGTAAAAAATGACGTTTTATAAGCCATAAATAAAAGTAAAAAATGGCGGCTGCTTTTTTTAAATGGACTTATTATTATTATTATTATTAAATTTTCGCCTAAATTGAGCCGATCACAGTATGTGGGTCTAGTCTTTGGAGTAATTTAGAGCTTGTTTGGAAAGAACTAACATTGAGTGATATCACTCAGTTTTTATGATCCATCATCCAAAACGAGTAAGTCTCACAAATAACAAAGTATTTGGCTTGGTTTTGGATGATTGTTTTCATCACTCAAAAACTAAAAATTTTGAGTTTGGATGATGGAAACTGAAAACACAATTTTGATGTTTTCACATTTCCAAATTATGAGTTACATGGCATTTTAGTAAATACATAAAAATTATGGGACCCACCTAAAGTCTTGTCACATCAATTCTCTTTCTTATTTTTCTTTCTTTCTTCCTTTCTTCTTTAGGTCACACGCCTAGTTCTTTCTCTCTTTCTATTTTTTTTTATTGTTTTTTTTTCCTTTTCCTTTCTTCCTTCTTCACTCCAGCACCATTCTTCTCTTCTCTTTTCTCTCTTTGTTTCTTCACAGTTGCTTCTTCTTTTTTTCTTCATCTTTTCACACCGATTTTTTTCTTTATTTCTTCACACTGATTTTTTTCTTTCATTCTTTTTTCTTGATGGGTTGTTATGGTCTTTTCTAGGCATTTTTGGCTTTGATTTTCAGACTAGATTATTTTAGGTGTTTTTGGGTATTTTTTGGGTTTGTGATGTTTGTGCTACTTACTGGGCTTATGATATGAGATCAGATCTTCAAATATCAACACCAAACCCTTAAAATTGAGATCTTTTGGCTTCATTTTCTGGGTTTATTTTATGAGATCAAAGCCTTTTTTTTTTTTTTTTTTCACTTTGCATTCTTCTTTTATCTACAAGTTGTAGCCGTTGGGCTTTGTTTAAAGAGATGAAGATGTGAAGTGGAGAGGATGCATTTTGCTGAGCATTAATTTTTGTGGGTCCCACAACTTTACTTAAAATTGAGTTTTTGAATTGAAATAGCATTGAGAATTTCTAGCCAAACACATTACCAATAGAGTTATGGGAAAATTGAGTTAGGGATATGAGAATTGAGTAATGAGTTTAAGTGATGAGATTTGAGTGTTGAGATATGAAAATTAAGTTAGCACCAAACCAAATAGAGTCTTTCACTTCTCTCCTCTTCTTTTTCACCCTTTCGGTAGTAAGATAAATTTCAAATTACATCACTAAAATTTGGGAGTGTTTAAATTTTACACCTTAAAGTTTCAAAATTTAGATTTTACCTTCTAAAATTTGGGGGTGTTTAGATTTTACACATTGATGTTTCAGAATTTAGATGTTACCCTATAAAGTTTGGGGGTATTTAGATTTCACAACCCCAAATTTTAAAATCTAGGGTGTAAAATTTGGAGGTGTAAAATCCAAATACCTCAAAACTTTAGGGAGTAAAATCCAAACATCTCTAAAATTTAAGAAGTAAAATTTAAATTCGGAAACGTCAGGGTATAAAATCCAAATATCCTCAAACTTTAAAGGGTAAAATTTAAATTCTAAAATGTCAGAGTGTAAAATCCAAATGCCTCCAAATTTTAGGGATGTAATTTGCAATTTATTGAAGATAATATTAAAGAATATGATGGAGCTTCATGATATGTACAATTTTGAATAATAAATTGACTGTTGATGGGCATAAAAAAAAATAGAGAAAGTTTACAAACACAACAAATTTGACAAAAAGTTGACACATGCTGATGTGGTAGATTGTTAATAATAAGTAAAAAAACAATATTAGTAATGAGCCTAAATAATAATTACTCTAAAAAATAACACTACAAATTAAACTTTTAAAGTCCAAAATAATAATTCCAAAAAAATGGAACTATATATTTACCAACTCCATATAGTTTGCATTTGATGCAACAAAGGAACTGATCCAAGGCCTCGTATGTACCTTCCACTTAGTTTAAAAATTGTAGCAATCAAAGCATTCATATTGGAGTTGCTAAAATTCCAATAAAGGTTATTTTAGCAACTCAAACATCAAAAAGGCTTCTACATGGAATGTGGAAAAGTTTAAAAAAAATTGGCAATGTGCTACTTGTAGCAATTCATTGTAGCACAGTACTACTTTCATTCAGTTTTTTTTAATTCTCCTCTTTTTGGTTGTCATTAGTTGCTATGATTTTTTGTGGTATTTGTTTTATATTATTTTAATTGGTTGTTTATATTATTTTAATGAGTTGTATGTTAAAATAGGAGATGAGATTTAGAGTGTATTGCTAAGTGAGATGTTAAAATAGATAAAATAATTTTTTGAGTTGCTAAAAATAAATTTTTTTAACATCATTAATATGAATGCTCACCATGAAAGTTATACACATGTGCATACATACATATATATATTGTGTGCGCACATTTAATTGTTGCATTAGCTATCAAATTTGTTTAATGTTGCATCACATTTTACTAATTCATGTCAAGTTAGCTATGTAATGTATGTGTTAATATGTCAAAGAGTTGTTAAATATAGGAGTTTAAGTTATAGTTCAGTAATAATTATATCTTTTGTGATGTTTGATGTATGTGTTTCGAACCTCATCTTCCCCCTCTCTCCCTATTTATCAATTTTAAAAAAGAAATAAAGAGTTGTTCAATGTGCAGCAATATTGAATACTCTATTTATTTTATTTGTTTTTTATGGGAGGAAAGGTGGGGGAGGGAGTAGGACGGAAAAAAAGAAAAGCAAGATAGAAAAGTAATACCATTTCTGTTTTGGATGAATGGAAGTAATAGCATTTTCGCTTATTTGATTATGTAAAAAAATGGAAGGAAAAAGGGAAGAATGGACGTTTGTAATTTAGCCCATGGGGAGACAAAAGAAGAGAAAACACCATAAACGTCATGCATAGATTCCTTCGTAATTTTATCCCTCTAGTTATAAATAAAAAAAAAAAAAACAATCAAGGTTATAATAAGAACTTAACACAAAATACTTTTTATCCACCAAAAATTATAATGAAAAAATGGTAAATTCTTCTCTTATATTTTAGATATCTAATCTTCAACAACCAAGCATTAAAACCATGACCGCTTAAAATAATTTTTAGGCATCAAAGTTGCTCACTCTAAATTTGAGATTTATTTGTCTCAACTCAAATATGAATTAGAAATTTTACATGATGTAGGTGTTCTTGGCGAGCCTAATGACTTTCCAATGGTGCAAAATCAAGTTACTTCTTCCGATGATGGTGAATTTCTTGAGTGATCTTAGTCAATACTGTCGTCAGGTACCGTCTCATATATCTCACCATCACTAGACGTCTAGAACTATTATTGGCTATTCAATTTAGATTTATAATCAATTTACGTCTCAACTATGCAAGGCTCATCGTAATGCAGCAATGCTACTCATCAAATCGTAGCATATATGAAGTCTGCTCCAAACAAAGGTATTAATTCTCTTGTCTTTTGTGTCAATCAATCATACATCCTATGGCCTATCGTGGTTTTGATTGGTGTACTTGCCCAACTACTCCTTCATCTGTCACCGAAAATTAAATTCCTCTTGGAAGACAAAGAAGCAAACTATTACTAACTCTTGCTCCTCTACCTTAGCTAATTATTGTGGCATTGGCCTCCACCACATGTGAACTCATTTTTGCTTCAATGGCTTCTCAGGGACCTTGGCATCATCCAAAATGGCCTTATGTGACAACAAAGCAGCATTCCACGTTACTATTAATCACATTTTTCTGAGAGTGCACAAACATATCAAGTTTGGTTGCTACCCCCATTCGTAAAAAGATTTATAACTGACAATTAAATCCAAACTTCTTATGTTGCTTCTATTGATCATATTGCTGATATCGTCACTAATCCTCTCGTAAATATCAATTTCATCATTTTAGTGGCAAGTTGGGACATTTGTGCCCCAATTTGAGGGAGAGTATTGGGAGGTCCAAAGAGGATTTAGATCTCAACAACCAATATATCAAATATTTCCGAATTAATTTTGTTGACTTTTAAAATCAAACCTTTTGATTTGTAGTACCTTTTTTGGTTACCATGATTTGATGTACTTAAAATCATTAAAAGCTCTTATTGGTTTGAGGAAATCAAATATCTAAAATCTCTCCCATTCAATCTCTTGATTATTGTATCAAATCTCTAAAATCTTTTTTTTTTCATCCTTATTGTCCTATATTACAAAGAGACTTAAAACTGTGTATTTGTGTTATTAAAAAAAAACGGTGAAGTGAATAAGAGAAAAGGAGCCTGTCAGTGTTTTTTTTTTCGTTTATGTGGGTCTATATTGTGCTCAACCACTAAAATGTTGAGTTCTATCTTCTCACGAATCTCACCATATTTTACAACCTCTTAGCCAAAGAAAGGAAGATCAACTTTCCCAAAAAAAGAAAATAGAAAAAAAATGAAGAAGAAGATCAACAATTCTTTATTTATTTATTTTTATATAAGATAGAAATTTTATTCTAGCCTAATCTAAGTGAATATGTGTATGAAACTTCATTTTAGAGAGTTGATATCCGGCCTTGAACCGTTCTAAAAGCTCTCAAAATCATACAGAAATTCAAGAGAAATTAATGAGTGAATTTCCTTGCTCCTCATCCTACAGCAATGTTATCAAATACATTGAAAGTGGATTTAAAATCTGTCGGTCCCAAGAAAGACCTTTATAACCGTGGGACATCATCAAAATAACTAACTTGATCGATCATTGATCACCATATATATTTTTGTTCAACTCGACATAAGTTGGTCCTTACTCCATATATGTTATGGGCTATACTGATCCATGGCTTCATGCACTTGCGAACTTTGCATGGTAAGCTGTCAGCCACGCTTGAGTAAAAGTTGAATCAGTACTACTAATGTTGAAAATCAAAACCCTAGAGAGTTGTCAACTTAATTATCATCAGTACTAATGTTGGTGTACATATCCGTATTAAATGATTTGAAAAGTAACTGTCAAGGCATTGACATGAGGACAAAATCAATGAATGTGCATTAACAAGGGTGTCCATTGATAGACATACATATCATGATTTGGACGAGTTTCTTAAGATCAAGGTTACTTGTCTTCATTGTCACAACGTACCCTGGTTTGAAAGTCATGGTAATTCATAATTGGCTTACATCCTGGCCCTCCATGTGAATACAAGTTCTAGTGTCAGTACTCAGTAGTGTGTGTACTATGTACCTCTCCTCCTTCCGAGTTTGATGGCTCAATGAAGAGCAGGACAGCTAGCGTAGGCTCTCAGTCTTTCATGGATGTCCTTGTTGAGAATTTAGTGAGCCCTGTCCAGATAGATTTGGTCAGCAAAATGGTTAAAAAATGGAACCTGATAGGGATTCCATATATGAACAGATTTATATGGCAGTCATCTAAGAGTTTAAACCCTAAAAAAAAAAAAAAAAAAACCAATAATACTATAGATACAAACTATTTTATAAATTTTCTTTACAGATTGCTGATGTGGTGAGTGATTATTGGTAAATGAAAAAAATGATATTAATTGTGAACTTACACCAATAAGAGGTTGGTCACATCAATATTTTGTAAAAATATTGTAAAATAGTTTATGGCAGTAGCATTACTAAAAAAAAATTCACTATATAATTTAGAATAATGTTAGAGATACAAACTATTTTATAAATTTTTTTTACAGATTACTGATGTGGTGAGTGATTATTGGTAAATGAAAAAATGATAATAATTGTGGGTCTAAATGAAAACTAATAAGAAGTTGATCACATCAACATCTTGTAAAAATATTATAAAATAGTTTGTGACTGTAGTATTTGATTTTTGGATTGGTCTAATCAGTCCTCTAATTTACTTTAATTGTTTCGCATCTTTTCTGCCACACAAATATAGGAATTCCTTATCCTCTCTTGAAAGCACACTATACTATCTATTTAAAGCAGGAAAGTGTCATATGTAAATGTTTTCATGCCCCTAAAGTTGTTTTGGTCTAGTATAATTTAGTTTGAAAAACTTATTTAATTTAGATGAAAGTATTTAAAATGACATTCAACTTTGGGTTTTCTGTGAAAAATCATTGCATTCTTGTAAGTGTCGCCCAAACACTTGAAAAGTCACTTTCTCAACTGACATTATTATTTTTCTAATAACCACAATCCACAAGTACCTGGTGTCCTAGAAAAAGGAAGGGGGGGGGGGGGGGGGAGAACGTAAATAAAAGGACAAAAAAAGAAGCAGTAGGAACTCATAATTGTATTTTTGCATTCATGCAATACATGATAATAAATATATAATAGAAATATTATAAATTTTGATATACAAGCCTTACAAACTGATATATTACTAATTACAAAAATATAAGTAGATATTAGATTATGAGGGAGAAAAATGTGAAGTTGAGACTACAAATATATATATATATATATATATATGAAACTATAAAAAAATACCATTATCACTAAGCTATTACTTGAAAGGTGAAAAAGTAATTTAAATATTTATTTTTTATATTGTTGAAATCTATTAAATATATTTATTGTCACCCCAATTTGTAAACATTTTATTATAAAATTGATAGTATCTTTAATATTTTGCATATGTGTTAACATTTTATAAAAAGAAAAATTTATAGCATCTTTTATATTTTTCATATTATCCATGTGTTAAGCACGTACAAGGATACATATATGGTGCAAGCTCATAGCAAAAAAGAGCTACTTATTACGTGAAGAACCTATAGATTTATTTCTCCATTTGTACATAAATATCCTATTCATATATTCCACCACCACTTCCAAGACTGCGAACTCAAAAAAAAATATACACGCAGTTACAGGAATAAAGTTTTACAAAGTCTGTGTACCAAATAGCTAACTTGCATATTCATGAAAATCATCAATCAACCTAGCTATTGCAAAAAGTATCATTACAATATACAATCCCAACGTCAATTATGAATTCAACCACTAAGCTTTGTATTATTTTCTGCAAGTATACCCCCCACAATAACTTTCTTCTTTCTCTAGAATAAGAATGCTTCTCCTTTTTCACTAGGATCAATGCACTAGCAGAGAGTAGAAAGTGAAACTGAAAAATTACTACTTTCTCCGTTTCCTTTTCTTGGCCTGTTAAGTCATTTAACTAGTTATAGTTACCTGCAGTATCAAGAGATAACACTTGGAAATGATTTGGAGAGCTAAAATAAGAGAATTTGAAAGTGGGCAATTATATCCAAATTTATCAGGCCACAAAATCTGGTAACAATTGGGCAGCAAACCTCTTTCTGTTTTGAATGTCAATGTTGTCATAGCCGGTGTTAGAATGTGAAGGCTGTGGGGTATTAATGCCACAAAAGTCAGTTTCACCTGTCCCCATTTCCAGTCTCCTTCCCATATGAATATTCTGGTGCGTGAGGTAGCTTTGCTGAGTTCCTGATAGAGATAGGTTCTCACAGTGAGGAAGGCCAAGAGTGAGCGAAACAGCATTTCCATGAAATCTTTGTGCCAATTGCTCAGGATTAAACCTTCCAATGTCTCCTATTGGATATGCACCAAACCCACCACCATGAGTGCCACTAATTAAAGAGTAATCATCCTTGGCTTGCCTTTGATCACTTCCAAAACTGGTACTAATTTCTCTACTTGTTTCTTCAGGTTTCATTTCCATGTCCATTGAGAGGAGATTATTTGGAGAATATTTCTGAAATTCAGAAGTACTCCTTGGCTTCTTTGGACTTCTTTGCATGTCAGATAGTCCTACTAGGTGGAAGCCTGATGAATTATGAGCTTGAATGGATCCTCCCACGGAGGATTTTGACAATGAAGAAGAATTTGAGATTTCATTAGGATCAGAAGCCATTTGGTTGGTGAAGTCTTCTGCTTTTGATTGGAGGGCTTTCATTTGATCAAATCTAGTAGCAGCAGTACTGTCTGCGGGAGCAATTGTTGTTGACCCCTCCTTGTTGGATTCTCTTTTGTTTATATTGTCCTCAGAATCATTTCTCTCATTTTCCTTGATTTCTTCTAAGTACATTTCTTCAACCATAGGCTTCCAGAGCCTAACTCGGGCATTTATGAACCAGTTAGACACCTGCAATATTAGACATTTTATCCAATTTAGTCCCTTGCTTTAATTAGTTTGGTTTTCCTTAACTTGGAGTTTGAGGAGGTGAGGAAAGAAGAAAAAAAAAAAAAAAAAAAAAACACCACAACACCTGAATAATTCAAAATATTTCTCCATAATCCATTATATCTATATATATACCTGGCTGCGAGTTAGCCCAGTTTGCTTTGCAAGCACAACTTTATCTGAATCCTTGGGATACCTGCAAACGCATGTAGAAATTAAATATTGCAGTAAAAACCAAACGTCATAACATATACATGATATATACTTATTGTTAAGTGAAAATAATACACAGTACTACTAATTTTACTACAAAAATGATACAAATTGATATAATAATGAATGTGATATAAAATTCTGAACATACGGGTGTAGAAAGTGGTCGAAAAGCCAAGCACGTAGAACAGAAACTGCTCGTTCAGGCAAACCTCTTTGGGGTCTCCAAGCATTATGTTGCAACATTCCTAACTGTTGTAAAGCCCGCTGTTGACGTAGCTGCTGATCCACATACTTCAATCTAGAACCACCCTCAGTCTTTACTCCTAAGCAATCCTGATCCTCACCCAAGCTCTTGCTTGTGGCTTTTATTTGTGAAGAAATTGTATCTTTGAGACATCGGAATTGCTTTGAGATTGTTTGTAATGCAAGGGCTGTGTATGATCTTGCTGAACCTAAACCTGCTGCCTGCTCAAATGATGAAACCACAATATGCATTTGGTGGTGGTACTGTCTGTATCTCTGCTCCACCTTTTAAAGTTCAAAACAAAGAAAGCGTTAAAAAATATGACACTTCAAAGTTCAAAGTCTGTCTTACTATTTGATGAGTTTGGATACTATATGTGTGATACTACCAGTCCCCCTATCTTTTTCCCTTGCCAAATTTATTTTTTACCAATTAATAAATACAAAGTCAACAGGATAATCCTGAACGAGCTTGAAACTGACCTGAATGGGCCCAAAACCCACCAATGATTCACATTCTCTTTTTTATATAAATCTAGAAATTATAAAAATATAAAATATAGCAAAAGATAAGGCATAGATTTGCCTAGTTCTTACTAATAGTGTTACAGAGTGAAATTTCAAATTTATATTTTCCTGAATCTTAAATGACAGGCTTACATAGATTACATGTTTTCACAGATTACCAGAGTTTCAGTCCTGACTCAATTAAAAATAAAACCAAAATTCAACTACAAAGTGTTTCCAATTTTAAATATCAAACACAGTTGGATTGACAAAATCTGGATACACATAACTCTATTACAAAACAAGAAAGAAAGGAAAAAAAAAAAAAAGAAGAAAAAAGTATACCTCATCAAGCATGGTAACAAGCTTTGTCTTCTTCATCTGAAGCTCCTGTCTTTGCGCGGTGGTGAGCTCAGCTCCTTGCTTAGCTCCGCTACTTTCACCCGGATCATCTCCAATCACGGCCGTTGATTCTTTATTCATCTTCATCTTATCTTTGTTCCCCTCCATGGAGTCCACTTTGATTTCGTTTCCAACATTCACAACATCATCAAGAAGCTCCTGTGCAGCCTTTAAGTACTTAGACCCCAAAATAACACTCTGCACACCTGAAATCCCATTCGACACGGCCGACACTGAGGAAGGAGAATTCCCGGACACCCTCAAATCTTCACCACTCGTCGGAAAATCATGTTCGCCGCCGCCAGCTGAAAGTACTGACCGATTATTATAAAAAGCAGTCTGCTGAGATGACAGGCTGAGCGACAAACCCTGCTGCTGCTGCTGATTCAGACTCGGCCCCAGACCTCGAAAACCCATCTCCGGGCCACTACCGGAGCTGCTGGCCACCGTCACTGAAGCCGCGGGATCCATTAATGGACCCCATAAGTTGTAGTGGACACGAGGGGCCGAGATGGCATGAAGGGCCGGAATTTCTTGCTGCCCAAGCAAGGATTGACGGCTGGGATCGTCGGAATTGTTCGCGGCTAGCGGGATTCCAACCAGGTGTTGGTTCTGGGTAGGCGCGTGAGACATGGTGGATGGGTTGAGCGCGTTGGTAATTGAAGCAGCAGGGTTGAGGAAGAGAATGTTGGGTGCAGAGTGTTGATTGTGGGTGTCAGAGTAGGGTACGTAGTTGGGGTTGGGGTTTGGGTTCATGAGGTAAAGCGTGTGTAGCCCATCAGAGCCAGTGTTGGCTTGGATTTCTGAGTGAAAGTACGTCGCCATGGATTTGATTTCTGACAAAAATAAAGCTACGCAGAGATAGATTATTTTCACAGTAACTGTACGGACATACCAATAAAGCTGCACAGAGAATCTTCCTTTCTCTTCTTATACATGTGGAGTTGTACGGACGCTATGATTTACGGCAGAACGTACGGATCCTGGTGAAAAAGCAAGAGAGAAAAAGCTGATGATCAATCCCTGAATTACTATATAGATCGCAAACATTTTTTATACAAAAAACCCATCAAGGAAAAAAGTGTTTTGAAACAATGATTTTTGGAAAAAATAAGCAAGTCTTTCAAAGACTGTGCAAAGAAGATCCGAAAGAAAGATGAAGAAGAATGATGTAGATGTAGATGTAGATGTAGATGTAGATGGAGATGGAGATGTAGATGTAATATATGTAACTAGATGGATATATGTTGTTTTGATATATGGGGAATAGGGAATAGGAAGAGAAAGAAACATTAGTTTAAGGAATTAGATGATGATGATTTAGACTGACACAAAACCCATCAAAGATCATAACGAAAAGAAAGAAATAAAATATTGTAAAAAGAAAAGAAAAGAAAAGAAAGGAAAACCCATCAAGATGCTTGAAGACTAGTAGTACAAGGCGCAGAGTACCAACCAATTATGGCTAAAACACACACACGAGGGAGAGGATACATCTGAGCACATGTCAGTCTATCTCTCTGACTGTCTATCATGGGATTGGGAGCAATATTCTCTTTAGGCTTTGAGAGTTTGCTACTTTGCTAGCCCGTCATAGTACTAAAACAAACTCTGCAATTCTCTTACAAATGAAAATGATATAACAAATAAAAGACAGAAAGGGTTTTTAAGTGTCTCACAGAAAATTCTTTGAATCTTAAAAAAAAGAAATAAAAAAAAGGACAGCTGAAGATATTAATAGCTTTTTTTTCCTTGTTTACCCTTTTATTTCTTTTTACTCTCACTGTTTTGTGATAGGTGCCTGATCAGATGGATTAGAAAAAAAAGAACAAGAAAACTTGAGGGATCCCTTTCAAATCATTTGATGCAAGCACGTTTGATGTAAAACTATAAAATTAAAAAAAAAAAAAATCAAGAGAGAGAGAGAGAGAGAGATAGATGTAAAAAATTTTTTTTAAAAAAAAAATAGTAAGGGGAAAGTGGGTCAACAGGACATTACAAACAGCTGAGAAACGAGGAAACGTCGACTTCCACCAAGGCATAATAATAGAGTAAGAACGAGTGATCAGGTCTTGGTGAAGCTCTTGGCCTTTGCTTACTTTATAATATCTGTTTGTCTTTCATTCACTTTTTCTTTCCAATTTATTTCCTTTTTATTTTTTTTAATTTTTATTTTTTGTGGTTGGCTGCAAGAGTGGGAAGATAGAAGTGATACACCTCAACCAACCATCAACACACAAGTTTGTTAGATGAAAATGATAACACTCTTTTGGAAGATAAATACTAGTACTTTCTCTCTCTTTTCATCTGCCGTACTCTTAAGAAAGATCAGGCTATACCATTAAGCTATACCTAGATTTTCCCAGGCTATATCATAAAAATACAAAATTCTTGACACTTTGTGGGTGTGTTCGGTATCATTGTTTTAAGTATTTAAACAACATTATATATATTTTCACGTATTTTTTTATCCATATATATTTTCACAAAATAACAAAAACGTTATTAAAAGTTTCTTATCAAATGGGCCCTTTATTTTTCTCTTTGATATATTTTTAATAGAGTACATGAGCTATAAATGATGACACTGACTATCTTCAAAAAAAAAAAAAAATGTAAAATGCTTAAATTTAAATCAATACAATTTTACTACAAAATGTTTACAAATTTATGTGACATTGAATGTAAGTGATGGATTTCAACAATATAATAAATAAATGTTAGAATTTATATAGTGTAGAATTTATATTAACAGACACCATAAAGTGCTCTTTAAGAATGAGTTATTGTGGGATTCAATAAATAAAAGATTAGCCTTAATTAATAAGAGGTGCTGAAAATATGGCTGAAATAATAAATGAAACTCAAAAAGTTCGCTTCACTAGTTCCACACCCTATAAAACTAGTAAAAAATCTGGCTAAAAAAAACTAATAGAAATCCATGGGTGGCACTAGCCATAGCCCAGGGGTTTCAAATGAATTGAACCCCCTGACTTGGCCAAATATATATATATATATATATATAAAATATAATATAATATAATATAAAATTTTATTTGTTTTGAACCTCTAAAATAAAAATTTGACTGCTCTAATCCTATATATTTATTCCTAAGCACAACTAAAATAACCTTAATATAATCCTCTTACCAATATCTTGGCATTTTTTAAACAAAATAAAAATAAAAAACCCAACAACAAGCCAATTTAATCTAAAACCTTAAAATAACAATTAGTTGTTGAATCTGAAGTGTTTTTAATTTGTTTTTTGTTTTTTTTATAAGATTATTTGTTATTTGCTGAGTGAGGACCAGGCGTGTGGGACGGGCCAAGAGTGATTGAGTGAAGACAAAAGTAAATGTTAACACAACAAAAATTTTCTTAGGACCTATTTGGGAATAATTTATCTAACTTTTTGCTAAAAATATAAAATAAGTAGGAACTCACATGAAACCCGCAAATGGTAGTAAAAAAAAAAAAAATGAAGTAATAAGTTGGCTTATAATCAAGACCCAAACACACTTAATACAATTACGAAGAACAATAGTTGTTAAAGTTGAGTTGAATTGTCAAATACAAGAATTGTAAAGAGTTAAAACAAACTAACAGATAAAATAATTTTGAGCAATAATAATTAAATTAAACTTAGCGATAATAATTAATATATTTATTGTATTTGAAAACAATGGATGATTTCCAAGATTTTATCTTAGCAATAATAATTAGTATGTTCATTGTATTATGAAATTATATGCCAAATAAACTAATATTTTATATTTTATTTTATTTTGCTAATACTATGGACAAATTTGTAATAAAGAAACACTGTAGACCACAAGATTCATTTTTTATTTAAAATTTATTTTCTTATTGACCTCCCTAGAAAAAAAATCCTAAAACTGCCACTATATAAATCAATTCATTAATAGGCATCCTACAGTATCCGTTAACACTATCCAATTAGAAGTATCGCACAATTTTCTTTTTGTTAATTATGTCGTAAATCAATGGAAGTGGTGCACGTAGACATATGAACGGTGTTATACTTTTGAACTACAAGTTCCCGCTACCCAAAAAAAAAAAAAAAAAAGAGCTAAATCAACTTTTGAACGGTCACTCACTTATGGATTTTCCCTTTGCGCAGAGAAAGGCAAAGTCGGGGTGTTGACTAAACTATCATTACCTTAAGGACTTGTCCTATGGTGCCTAGACGGCTCGACTACCTGTCCCTCTAATATGAGGTCACCTCTATTTTGAAATGTCAGATGTATGAAAATGAAGTTTGCTTTATATGTACAAACCTGTGACAGTATTTTGAGAATAAACATTTTCTTTTACACATTCATATGTTTGATCACAAAATTTTATGTAATGGATTTTTGTTAGGTGATTGGATATGTTACATGTATCTTAAATTCATATAAGATTTATATAGGTCTAAGAGCTTATGAGAAAGAAAATTCATCATTATGCATTGGGAGATTCTGAGGTGACTTGATCCGTAAATATTTATATCCGTGAGTCAGAAAAACTAAAAAATAATAATAATAATATAAATATATTTTTACAGGAGCAATTTCTAATATATTTCTATATAATTTATTAAATTATAAACTCAATAGAAGGTCCAAATTAGATTGTAATTTCATTGTAAATTTTGTAGGTTTCATTGAAATTAGATTTTACATATCTAATTTTCTGCCAAGTATCAATCTAATTATAAATTTACTTATAAGTTATAACCATTTTACAAACAGTTTCAAACCTATTTAAAATTACTTTCAAAATATTTAAAATTAATACGATTCTATTTATAGAAACATATTATTAATTCAACTACAAATTTCAGTTTTCAATACTTGTTTGAAAAACGTAAATGTTAAATAAATTTATTGCATTGTAGAAACAAAAATATTATTGTAAGAAAGTAAAACTAAGTATATCAATAGGTCAAAAATATCCTTCTTTTTTTTTTTTTTGAGAAGGTCCTTCTTTTTGTTATGAAATCGGAAAAAGAAACGAATATAAGTAATTTTAAACTTAGATATGATTCATATGAACGTTTGATATGTACTTAATTAGTTATGTTTTTTCTTAAATACACTTGTGCATATGTAGAAGTTATAAACTAATTGTTGCTCAAAAGAGAACACATTTTTAATAAATTGTTGCAAAACTTTCAACAAAATTGCCTAAACAAAAAGAAAGACAGATCTTCTTTCATTCCGGTGTGATGTGGAATTACCTCTGGCATAACTGATGGGTTTCTTCCTTCAGTTCCCAGTCTAC
The DNA here is from genome assembly GCA_032878915.1 of Castanopsis chinensis. Taxonomy (NCBI): domain Eukaryota; kingdom Viridiplantae; phylum Streptophyta; class Magnoliopsida; order Fagales; family Fagaceae; genus Castanopsis; species Castanopsis chinensis. The sequence continues at coordinate 14,339,250 of JAVQMG010000125.1, read as the reverse complement.
CAAAAAAAAAATTAAATATGGATGAAATCACTCATTCGCGAACTGATCACTGATCCAAAGTTAGGCATATGCCAAGGGTGCATTGTTCATATAATTGAGAATCACAAAGCCCCCAGACATCTTAAGGAGTTGATGGCAGTATTTAAGGCCACTATTGCTGGCTTGGTGCCCTTAATTGTTGACCCTTAATTTGCTTTTCTAATTTAATCTTCATTTATATTCTTTTTGCACATATATATATATATATATATATATATATATATATTTCTATGCTTGAATTGACCCTAGATGCTCCTGTGGGGGACGACCTGATGGTCATACTACAGTTCTAAAACACGTTTATCATCACAAATTAAAGCTTTCAATTTATATATTGAAAGTATATACTTTCTTATGTAACATACACTATTTTTACAAAAAAAAAAAAAAAAAAAACACACACACACACACACTCTTAGCTAGAAGTTTGGTGATGGTTAACATTTAGGAACTTACTTTCAGGATTGTGACGCCACGATCAAGTGTGGTCAGGTTTGAGTCGTTTGACCAAATGAAACTTTTTAAAAAAAAATATTGATAAACTATTTGGCCGATGTGCAGGCAAAAAGCATATACCAAAGAGTTGTGTTAACCATTGTTTTAAAAACTTTGATTGGATAAAGAACTTTGAAAATAAAAAAATAAAAACTGCTTTCTAAATTTTCTGGTCGTAGTAGGGTCCGGATAATGGTCTTGTAATAAACGAGTATTTCAAAATAGAAATAAATAAAATAAATTTATATGACCTTCTATTTTATTTTGGAACTCACCTAAATATATATGTTAAAGATATATATATATATATATATATTTTTTTTTTGAAATGGTTAAAGACACTTTCTCATTTTGAATCTAGGAGCAATATTTTTATTTTATTTTATAATCTTCTTGTTAATTATCCTGTAAATTTTCTATGTGGGACTTTTGCTTTTCAAGAATAAAAGAAAAAGGTGGCTCATTTATAATTAAATACATTTTAATATTATTTTATTGTTTATTAATTTTGGATAAGAAGTAGTGGTAAAAGGCTAAAATTTAGTTTTGAAAGAAAATATTTTATAAGCGATACACGCATGCAAACACATGCACATGGGGATTTGATGCCAATTTGAACAATAAAAGTCCATTCAAGTGCATACTAAATGTTTTTTTACAAATATATATTTTGTGATTTTTTACACATGAAAACATGTTTGTTACATAGTATTTAATTGTAAAAAAATTTCATATATATGATAAGCCATTTTGTGATTTAAAAAAAAAAAAAAAAAGTTCCAAGTTTCAATTACAATTCACATGAAAAGATTTTTAGTAGGTATACAAACCTCATGTACAATTCATGTATATTATAAAAATGATCAAATTGTAATATTTTTAAAATTATTTTTTGAAATTTGATGTACTCGAAATTTAAAATAAGTTGAAAATAAGATTAAGCATGGGGATTATTTTTCAATCATGCTTATATCTTTATTACTGTATTACACACACACACACACACACACACACACACACACACACACACATGTTTTGAAGAAGTATAAATCGTTACATTAGGAATATGAGCTTCTTTTATCATTTTTTATCACTTTAAAAATAAAAATTAATGATTTTTTTTTTAACCTTTTGATTGAACTCATGCTTCTTTATTATTTCTTATTTCAACCTTTATTGCCTTTTATACGTTTTGACCCTTTAAAAATCAAGAAATTATAAATAATTTTTTTTTTCCTTTTATACATGAATTTTTTAATATAAAATAAATAACAATCCATTAATTATATTGTATAAATGAAAAACAAAATACATAAAGAAAATCAAAAAAAAAAAAAAAAACAAAAGAAGAAAATAATAGTTTAAAATTCGAGTTTTACAAGGGAAGAGGGAAGGGGTAAATTGATTAAGACACTCATAATATTCTTAGCAATCTTGGAGGGGAGGGTAACCCTTAGCTCCATCCATGGTTGGAAAGATATTGAAAGATGATGCCACACTTCCTACTTTACAAATATCACACTAATGTGAATGTATGGGCTAGCTTTTGTATGGAAAAAACATATAAGATTAAATATTTTAATTTCTTTAGATAAATGAAATTTTCTAGGAATTAAAAAAGGGGTAAAATCATTTAAAACTGAGAAACAAAATTGATTTTGATGGTTAAATTGCTGATTTGGTCAGTTGTAATTGATTTTGACTAATTTTCATTTTTAAATGTGGACAGGATTGGTATATATAGATCTTCGTTCATGAAAAAGTGGTTGGACGAATGATCTAGTCGAATTTTTAAAACTAAAGTTGGGACCCATAAACAACCCCCACCCCTCCTATGAATAAATAAATAAAAGTATGCATAAAACACATTTGGCTCATTAATCATTTTGTCTTTAAATTAACAAAAATAATTTCACATAATTGGGGTAAAAAAGAGAGTAGTTAAACTGAAAATACATCACGTAAAGAGATTCAAAGATTTAGGGCTCATTTTGTTATTGTTGTTTAAACAACAGTTTTCAGTATTTAAACAATATTACACATATTATATAGACTTTTTCACCGACACGTACTTCCAAAAAATACAAACAGCGTTATTAGAAATCTTTTGTCAAATGAGCTCTTAAAGATTTGAAGGTTGATGTTCATATTTTTATTTGACTAAAATGCCCTCTAGAATATTCTCTATGTTTAGGTTAATTTTGATTTTGATTTTGATTTTTGATATTTAAAAATTTTTCATTTTCTTTCCTAACATTGACACCATTTTTTAATGTATATATCTTCCTTAAGGTTTTTATTTTTTATTTTTTGATGAGAAGATCCTTTAATTTAGTTATTCTCGTTAATGACATGATTTTTTATTTTAGTCTAACTCAAACCAATATAATTTCAATATACTACTAGTCATTTTGACCACTTAAGGGAGGGAAAATCATTTACGTTCAAAATAAATGATTATAGGTCGTGTTTAGATGTTCACCAAAATTTGTAATGCCTCTGTTGTGTCTCAAGGTTAGTACATTTTTTTCCCTATTAAGGCATACTTTGTTTCTTAGGCCTTGTTTAGTTGGGAGGATGGAAAAATAGAATGATGAAAAATGTTGGGAAAACAGAAAATATTATAGTTTTTCATTATTTGTTTTTGGTAGAGAGAGTTAAAAGTAGAAGAAAGAAATCTAATTATTATCATTCTCTTATTGTAATTTGAAACAATGGGACAAGTGTTGTCCATTGAGACATGTTTTCATTTCTGTTCGTTACTTTTCAAAAAAATTATTTCGCCTCTTTATGTTTGTTTTTGTTTTCATATTGGCTCTATTGTTCATGTATGTAAGTAATCTAGCCGTTAAATGCCAAATAAGTATTGTTCATTAAGATATGTCACTCATATAAAATCAATTGCCACCAAATTACTAACAAATTATATGGACAATAGGGCGAATATAATAATAGAATCAAACACAGAGGGTCAACTGAAAATTTTGAAACATAAAAAGTTTAAATAAAAATAACTCCAACTTTAAAGTTTAAAGATTAATAAGTGTAATTTAGTCTTTTTTTTTTTTTTTTTCAACCTCAGTTAATACTAGTAAGTCGTAATTATAGAGTTTGGTTACTTTATCAGGATAAGATGAGAAGTGACAATTTTGTTATTTTTTGTTTTTTAAATACTAATATTAGCCGCATCCTATGGTGGTGTTTCTGGCGGAGGTAATGAGGTATGCGAAATGCATATTGAACTCGACTCTCATTTAATTGGCTATAGCCACGTTTTTAAAACGCGGCCTAAGGAAAAACACGGCTACAAAGTTGATCCATAGTCACGTTTAGTAAATGGGGCTATATGTCTAGCGGTGTAACTGTGATTTGATACTGCAATTTTATCAAATGCATCTCAAAGCTGCTCTATAGCCGTGTTTTCTGTAAACGCGGCTGAAAAAACGCGGCTAAAGCCCACATTTTTTTGTAGTGATTAGATTCCTAACTAAGTTTTAACTTCAAATGGATTTTATTTGGAAAATTTTTTAGATTGGAATCTCTTCTTTTATTAACTATTAACCAGCAGACGGCTCCATAATTTTTTTCTAGGGAGGTCAGTAGTGGTAGAGTTAGGAATTTTTCATTGGGCGATTAAAAAATAAAATGATTAATTTCTTTCTATATATACAACTTCCATATTATATACAATAGTCTAAAATAAATACAATTTAGTATACAATACAACTATATTGTATAATAGTCTAAAAATTTATTAATAGTTTAAAGATTAATAAGACAACAATCATTAAATGCATAATAACTTATTTTATTTATATGTAATATTAATTAAATAAAAAATATAATAAAGAAGAATAATAGCAAACCTAGGAATAGGGCTAGGAGTAAATGTGAAACTAATAAAAAAAAAAACTAATATAAATTTTTGCTTTTGAAATATATGAGTTTTTAACCATACATGTGGTCACTCTCTTGGAATTGGAGCAAATAGAGATAAAAACTAAGAAAACTACTCGATCAAACAAAGATAAAAGCTAAGAAAACATAGAAAGGAGAAAGAGAGAGAAAATGAGGAAATAATCACAGATATAAATATAGCTATATTGGTTGGAATGATAGTGTAATTTTTTGTTGATGAAGAAGAAAAGTGCAGGGAAAAACAACATCATCTTGCTGTCAACGGAAAAGTAAGTCAAAGTCCCAAATAGAAGGTTTATTTATTTTTTAATGAATGAGCAAAAATTTGAATCATTTTTTTATTATAAAATTAAATATTTTAAGAGTAGTGTTGTTGACACAACATTTAAACAAAAATTTCACAACAAAATATAGGTGACAAGTTGCTAAAGGTAGGTAAAAAAAAGTGATATATTAGCAGAAAAAGAAAGGTAAAAAAATGACATCAGTTGTGAGTCAAAGTAAAAACTAGTTATAACTTGTCACTTAACCTCTATTATGAAATTAATTATTGTGAAAGTAGCATTAAAATGATCATATTTAAGTTTAGTTTAGTCGAATTTAAACAAAATTTAAGGTGTGGGTATTCAAATATTTATTTTAGGGGAGTCAAAACATTTTTTTTTTTTAATTTTATATATAAAAAAATATTGCCAGGTGAGGGGGCTCATTTGAACCCCCTGGCCAGCACGTAACGTCGTATAACTCATTAGCTATAGCACAGTGGTTGGTGTTTATGGAATAAAGTATTATGGGAAGTCTCTTTGGTGATAGTCAGACAGAAGATCTCGAACTACTCCAAAGTCAAGGGTCAGTCCCTGGAGTAGTGATCCTGTTCCTAGCAGAAGCAATTTCTTTGGCAAAGTTAGTGTTGGGTATTTTTTATGCTTTATTACGTCTTAACCATTCAATGGCTGGCCTTGTTTGAGCTAAATTAGCTTTTGAGAGTCAAACTTTAAACTCACATTGGTCCAAGCAAGATCAATGGCTACCATTGTATTTTTACTTTTTAGGCCTCCAAATGAAATAAAGTCCAAAATCTAAGAAGAGTATGAACAATAAAAGAACTTTCACTTACATCCAACAGAACTTTCACTTACATCCAACAATAAAGTAAAAAACATAAGTAGGCATACTTTGGTAAGATAAAATGAAATGAAACAATTTTAGTGATTAGTACAACTTTGGGTCCAATGGTAAAATGTTAGTAAGTAATGATAGGCCAAAAATGTATTAAACCCTTGTGATAAAATAACCAATTAATTAGCCAAGTGAATTAATTAAGTTCAATTACATGCAAACGCGTGGTAGCACAAACAAACCACCAATAAACTAAATGCAGCGGAAAACAAATTTGACACAGTGATTTATTTACGAATGAGGAAAACTTTCAACGCAAAAACCCTACCGGGTGATTTTAAGGTCATTACTTCCGAGAATCCACTATTATCAAAACAAGCGGTTTCAAGTAACGGAATCTCAATACCTTATACCAACCTACAGTTGAACTCTTACTCGAATACCCAATTGGACTTGTTCTTTAATGACAATCTTTCCCTTGTATTGCACGGCTCCTAGTACATGACTAACCAATTGTGCGGACTCCAACACGCGACTTCAATCACCAATTTGAGGTAGATGTTGGTTGCAAAGTTCTTCTTCTCTTTAACATATGAAGATCGTGAAGTTGCTTGGTCACAAAACCCTACGGTGTACAAATACAGCAGCTTTTTCAAGAACTAGGGCAAAACTAAGTTTCCAGTCACACTTGTGGAATTATGCTCTTGTGCAATTGTGCTATTAGCTGTGTCACCAGATACGGCCCTTAAAATAATTCTTATATATGTTTAGGGTTATGAGAAAAGAAAGCGCAAACACATAATCACAGATTGGATGAAAAATAGTCTAGAAAATACTGAGCTTCATAAATCTCAACAAATTCCCTAGCTGTCGAGCTGCTGTCGAGTCATGGGCTAGAACAGCTTTTTAAATCTCAATAGATGCTAGCTGTCGAGCTTTAATGAACAACACTTTTCACACTTGAATCTTGGACATACTTGCATAGGTTCAATACTTAGACTTGAACTCTTGTTCCTTGAAGTATTAAACACATTCCAAATCTACTCAATTACAAATAAAGTACATTTTGTCAAAGGATTAGCCAATTACATAAAATGTTGACATATGTTCCTAACAACTAATCACATATGTCCTAACAAGTAATATATATATATATATATATATATATCAGCAAAAAAAAAAAAACTATAATTTTAGGGGTAGAAATCTATACACCATGGTAAAATCTCACGCATGAAAGTTTCAGATCAAAAAGGAAAACTTAAGTGTGATGGAGATTGGAGGGAGAGAGTGTGGACAACAGTACACGAAAGTAAGTTGACTAAGAAGTTTTGTTAATTAACTACTAGCTTAGAAGGATAAGGGATGAGCACTTTGCTTGGCTTGACAATGGATTTGGTTAAAGGTATTTTAGCAAGCATGGAATATTAGTGAGGGAAAAAAGAAGAGAAAATGTCATTTTCTTTTATTTGGTAAGAGAGATAAAACATTTCCCTAACTTGTAAAAATTCTCTCTCATTAACGCTTAGCTCACAAACCCTCTCTCCCCTCTCGCATAAACCATCATGTACACCCCATCCCCCTATTAGTGACAACACCCTTTCCTTGTTTGGACCACCTTCAAGACACACCAGTCGATAACCTACTAGTTTGTTAGCTACCAAAAAAAAATACCCTTTATGATCATCAAGAAGATTCCACTTGTTTTGAGATTGTCAATGTTATGATTCTAGTGTCTTACATGGATTAGGTATAAGTTTAACTATGTGTTTATAAGCTCTTGGACACCCTCCTCTTACAAGATGGTTTTCAAGGGTAAGTTATACCCATGGGTTCCTAACATTTGGTATCAGAGTCAACCACCACGTCAAGTAATCAATAGTAGATCATTGAGTATGGGATCAAATGAGTTGCGTTTTGTGGTCGGATCTCGAAGGGCGACCTAGAGGTTAGATTAAAATTACTAATAGGTGAATGAAGCCACCAAAAAACAAAAAAGGGTTACCATTAGGTCAGTGTCTCTAGAATGAGCCATCATGGATGTCAATTGCGGAGTGTGATGACATGTTATAATCCTAGTGTCCGACATGGATTAGGTATAAACTTAACCATGTGTTTATATTGTAAGCTGATTTTCAAGAATAAGTTTTACCCATGAGTTCTGAACAATCAAGTTGGGTTTTTGAAGGTTAGATTATGGCGTTATTTTTCAGTTGATTGGTTGTTTGATAGGTTTAGGATATGGTTTGGGGTGTTTAGGTTTGTCGACAATGGTGGTATGGTTTTTAGATAGTGGTGGGGTGATGGTGGCTTGACAAATGGCGATGGCTGAGAAAGAAAGGGGAAGTTGATGATGGTGGTTTTCCACACAATAACAAAGATTTGTTTTTTAAATAAAATTTTAAAAAAATTGTTTTTAGGTTGGGATTGACTAGTGATGCTTAATAGCTCTAAATGGACAAAACTTTGCTTTGATCTAGTCATGTTTGCACCAATTCGATAGGTTATGAGATAGGAAAATTTTTTACGATGCACCAAACACCAAAAAAAATGTTTCCAAGAAGCATTTTCAAGAACACAGCCAAATATTGGAAAAGAAAATATTAATTTCCTTGAAAATGTTTCCAAATCAAATCTTTTTACATAAGAAAACGTTTTACAACAAAACAAATAGAGTATAAGAACATAACTAGGGGTGGCAAAATTTGACACAACCCGTGAACCCGACACGATTAACCCATTAATAAATAGGTCATTAGTTGAGACTAAACGAGTTCGGATCATAATCGGGTCAACACGGCTAATCCGTTTAATAAACATGTTGTGTTTGTGTTTAACATGTGAACTCGTTTGATCTATTTAGGTTATAAGGTATTAAATTTTGTTATTATTGCTTAATTTTTTTGTTGTTGTAATTTTATGTTTATTATTATATTTATGGTTGTAATTGTATTTTAATTTTAGATATATGGAAATTGATAATAAGTTATTTAGGTTAGGTATGATCTATTAATCAAACATGTTATTAAACGGGTAATTTGTATTAATCTTTACATGACTTATTAATTAAATGAGTTAAACATGTCGTGTTAGGTTGTCCTGTTTAATAAACGAGTAGGCTTAAGGTTGAGAATTCTTGACATGTTTACTAAACAGGTCGGGTTCAAGTCAACCTATATAGCCGAGTACTCATGACTTGACACGACACAAACTTGACCCGCGAACACGAATTGTCACCCTTAAATATAACCATAAAAAGATATAAAATCCATTTTACCATTGGACTCCACAATAATATGAATACAAATTATTTGTACCTTTTTTGTGTACCATACTCTATGTTCCACCAATAATAACTTGCCATATATTAATTTTACTTTTCTTATAAAGTAACTGAAGTTGAAAATGAAAAAAAAAATTACAATCATATATTGTGATTGATAGAATATAAAATGGTATATAAAATATTGGACAGAAGATTTGTATTCTAATAATACGGCTCTTTTTCTTGCAAGCCAATGCAATGGAAGATCTTATACATTTAATGCGTGGATCCCACATTCAATGAGCACATTTAGTCTCATCATATCCATACTCTTTACTATAAAATAGATCAATTTTAAATGGAGGGAATCTAATACCTTGGGACATGTAGGAGGGATTATGCTAGTCTTGTGTTGGAATATTGGTATCCTTCCAGTATCTAGGTGCAGAAGATGCTGACCTTATCCAGATTGAGGTGGTGCATGCATGATACCCACCGTAGTCTTCTTGATGATACTTTGTTCATGCTGATTAGAGTTCACAGGTCGTGGCTAATTGTAAATATTGTAACCACAGTTATTTGTGCCGAAGCTGCAGGACCACTAAGGTTTGCTATTCCTGTGAAGGTGACTGTTGATTATAATAATCATAACCCTTATCCTGAGAAGTCTGTTGAGATGGTGGGACAGTTGAGTCAGTTGACTAGTCCCAAATGGAGAGATATCCACTAGATGCAGGTTGAGAAGTATTGACTGGATAAGAAGGCTGAGACATTTTATACTGTTATTTCTTTTTGAGGCTGTGACTGATCACAGTTTGCTCTGCTACCACATTATGAGTTTTAACCTATTATTTCCTTTTGTGACTCTGAAAAGCTTACGAATGTTAATCATTTATTTCTTACTCGTTTAGAGAGAGAGAGAGAGAGAGAGAGAGAGAGAGAAAAGTAAAAGTAAAAGTAAAAGGAAGGAACAAAAAACGTATGAAGGGCCATGAAGGTTGCATCTATGAATCCGCATATCTTGCTTTGGAACATCAACTTGAAGCTGACTTATCATAGAGACATCGCCAACAGTGCCAGTGCTTTGATTAAATGGATTTTCTTTTTTTCTTTGAAAATGTCTGATGTGGGTGTTGGTGTTGGTGTTGGTGTTGGTGTTGGTGGGGAAGATAGATGCTTTAATCACTCTAATTCAACAGTGTCAGCAACGAGGTAAAACCTAATCCATTCTTATGGCTCTTTAAAGTAGGATTTTTTTTTTCTTGGTCAACAAGGATCGCTATGTGCTATTTAAGTAGCTTTAAATTCTCAAAGGTTAGTGAATTAAAGCAACAAATTAAACTTTGAAAGTTTTACATCCAATAATATTCACACATCACTTGTAAACTGATGTGTGGATGTAAATACATGGTTTTGAAAATTTTGGTATTGTTTGTACTGTACTGTAGTGTGGAACAATATTGTCAAAAAAATAGTGTGAAACAATAAATTCCCAAGTAATATTGGATGATTTTTGACTTATTAATTTGGTTGAAATTATACTGTACATGCTAATTAGAAAATTATAAGATATTTCGTTCATGTTAATAAATCCCAACATAAATATAATTTGTGATAGAGCCATTGAGAGAAAAGGGGGCCATGTAGGTATATTCTAAAATATATGTGTGTGTATATATATATGTATATATGTATGGATGTATGTATGTGTGTGTTAGGTGGCCCCTTCAAAATTGTTCAATGTGTGTATGATGATAAGTTTTATTATTTGAAATTCATGATCTCTTAAATTATATCATTAATTTTTTTTTTATAATGGTTCATAACCCAAAATCTTATTCCAAAACTTAACTTTCCAATCAACTAAAATATTAAAATACAATAAAATAAAATAAGACTAACTAAAATATTAAAATACAATAAAATAAAACAAGACTATAATAACATTTCTCTCATGACTCAATCAAAAAGTCATATATAAATTCACATTTTGCTTTAATTTTATGCCTAGGAGATTAGAATGAGATAGGTGGACTTCGCTTTCGCTCAAAGATTGGTAAACATAAAATATTTTTAATAATTTTAACGCATATTTATTAAGATTGATTGACACTTTTTGTTATACATCTATTATTTACAAAAGACTTTATTTGCATGTTAAAAATGTTTATAATTTTTTTTTTCATTCTTATTTTTATTTTATAATTTTGCTAAGAAAAATTCTTTCAACCCAAAGATGTTGGTTAAGAGTTTTGAATTCAGAATCTTATAAAACTTATGAGGTTTTCAGAACCACTAGACCAGCTCTCTATGATTCTATACACTACTATATATAACATATAGTATGTAAATGATTTAATTGCCACATTTTAATTTGTTCCCCTCAAATATAAATTTCTAGTTCGGCTATTGAATTTAGTTAATAAAACTCACTATTATATAAGATCAAATAATACCCATTTATTATATTCTCGTGCTCGATTAGAACTTTTAGAATAATAGATAAAATTATATGATAAGAAACCTCCCAATAGTCTATCTTTTTGGACAACTAAGATGCCAACAAATCCAACGAACTTTGTTATAAGGGGTGATTATGCCATTGGACCACAAAATAGTAACATTGCTCATTCATTACCTCTACAAAAATGTGGGGGTCTTAAATATATGTCATTTTCTTATAAGAAACCCCGATAAACACGCAAGCGAAGTCTCCTCCGGCTTTTTAAAGAGACCTAGCAAAACCCTAACGGTGGCTCCTACAAATAAAACAACTAGTGCCATTAAATCATCCCCACTTATCGCTTGCCCTTTTTCAGTGCACATATTATGGCCACCGGCCTACCATACCACCCACCTTGTCTTTAAGCCAATGTATCTAGGGACGTAACTTTGATCATAATAACCTTCCAATTTTGAAATTTCCCCAACTATTTTTTTTCTTCGCCAAATATACCTCTAATATGTCGTATGCACATGCTAATCAAAAGGAATGGTAGTAGCGGGCCATACCACCTTTATTATTGAGTTCCTCTAATGTTTTCAACATGCTAAATACTGTCTACTATCAATAATGAAGAAATGCTTTCGTTTGAGCATAGTTTCAAGTTAGTACAACTGATAAATTTTCTAATAATTGAATAAGAGATTTGAGATTCAATCATCGTCTACACTAAAAATTGATTGATGTCCTTATTTGATAGTAAAGAACTATCATCAAAAGCGGATATCATAAGTTGAAACTCTCTCAAAAATGAAAAAGTAATCTTAATTTATTGATTGGTTACCAGAAACTATAAAGAATGAAAGATTATTGAATACTCTGAGAGTATCATAAATATGTATTCCAATTTCTCAAATAATTGTGGGTCACACTAATTATTGGATACTCCGGGAGTACCCAATAATTACCCAAAAAGAACACTATGAATGTGTTTGGATCCAACTTATATTGTGGCTGCGTTTTTAGCAATTGCGTTTTTTTTTTTTTTTTCGTTTCTGCTACTAGGGGGACAAAGTGCGCAGTGTGTGTATTGTGCGTGTACTGTTCATGTACTTTTTTAGCAATTTTTTTAAAAAATGGGTCCCGCAATACTATTCACACATTTAAAAATTATTTTGCTACAGCGATTTTAGTTTTTAGTTTTTAGTTTTTAGCAATAAGTTCTATCCAAGCGGACCCTATATATTGTTTCAAAAAAAAAAAAAAAAAAAACCCAAATGAGTGACAAATAAATATGTAAGTTTTGGGTATATATCTTACACTGTAAATTGAATTTTTATAGAAAACTCAAAATGAGGGGCGACTCAAACTTTAGGCTATTTAGCCAATGGCCTAAGGCCCTCAAATTAAAAAAGCCCCGTATAAAATAGACTATTTTATATTTATTTGTCTTATAATGTCGCAAAAAAATAAGACCCCTCACCTAGCCAAAAGAAGAAAATTTAAGGTCCACTTTATTGGCCAATAAAATGCATTGTCTATCTATCTTACCATGTAAAATATTAATTAATAAAATTACTTTTTTTTTTTTTGAATGATGCACATTTTATTATATACCCTTTGCATAATTTGTAGTAGTTTAAGAGTGTAATATTTTTCAATATCTCAAACACATTGAAGGTGCATAGACTCTCTTCCTTTCTCTCTCTATAAAAATAAAATAAAAAATAATAGTTTTTTAGAAAAATTCATTGCTTAAATTTAATGTTTAATATTTAAATCTAACATTTCCAAGAGTAACCATCCCAAACATGATATTTGTAATGATATTGATGACTTAGATTTCTTTTATATCCTTAAATGTGTGACACCCTAGATTTGATTAGATATTGATTGAAGTGTATTGTGTAGGTGTATTCTAAGTCCCACATCGGGGACATTGATTTGGGATTAATTTACTAACAACTATAAATAGCCTCACTTATGACTATACTAATCACTTTATAGTATAACATAGATGTGACTAGCACTTTTTCTTAGGGCATTACAAATAATATCAGAGATGGCCTAGAAACCTCGTGTGGGCTTAGGGACACTGCCCTTACAAAGTAGGCCTTGATGGGGATGTTAGAGATTTAAGTGGTGGAGATTAATTGTGATGCTAGAATTGATTAGCTATTGTTTGAGTGTGTGTTGTATGGGTGTGAGATGAGTCCCACATTGGGAAAATAGTGGATTGATCTAGGCTTTTATTAAAACCTATAAGAAATCTCAACTGTGACTAGATTAGTTATTTTGGGGCGTAGACATGGTTAGCACTTTTTCTTAAGTCATAACAAAAGGCTTTTAAAGGAGTTTTACAAATATATGAAACTACTCCAATTAATCTACTAAATTATATAACAAAATATAAGAAAATGCCTCACATAAAGTTGTCACCTTAAGCCCTAAAAGCAATGAACCAGCCCTTAGTGCATCAATCGGAAAATATTTTATGATTTTAATGAATCAATTTCTTGTAATTGATACCCTTGTTGCAAGCCAGACAATTTTCTTCTTATAATATCTGATTTAAAAGAAATAATATATTACAATGCAGTTTTCTCCATCTTTATCCATTCTATATTGTCCAAGCTTTTAGAACATGTTTATTTTGAGTCTTCAAATAACTTAGTCAAAAATATTGTCACTTGAGTCACTATCATTAAAATATAAATAAGAAAATAGAAAGAAATTGAATGAGTGTAAGCAAAAGGAAGAACAGAATTGATAGTGGTTCGACCTAACAATGTATATCCACATCAAAAAGCCTTTAGCAGCTATATCTCCTTAGATTGTTGTTTTATAGTGAACCCTAAGTAAGGTATATATAAGAACAAAAATTGACTTAGGAAAATCTCTTGAATATCAATATATGTTAAGTATGATATGCAAGACATACTAATATTCCCCTCCAACTCAAAGGTAAATACTTAATTAATGACGCCTTAAATTTGAATTATAAGCAGTAAAGATGCCTGGAAGATGGCCATTAGTGACCAAATTTGGCGTAGAATGGGTCAAAATCAACACAAAATGAATCGTTCTAAATGCTGGCAATGAAAACAAACAACAACGACTGATAATGTCAAAATGGATACAATGCCTAAGAACAGCTGCACCAACGATCAAAGAATGGTTGTTATGGCTAGAGGACAGCTACACTGATGACTTCAAGAATAATGACAAAAGACAACATCGTGAAGAAGTGTGACTTTGGAGCTTCAAATAGAAAAACAAACCCTAGAATCAGAAATTTATGTAAAAAAAAAAAAATAGAGAGAAAAAGTGCCTTGGAGATAAAAAAATTTATTAAAAATGATGACCAACATTAGTTCATAGTTGATTCAAGCGATAGTTGGTGGTAAGTTGCTTGAAATCTAGAACGGGTAATAGAAAAGTGGCTCTAATATTGCCATGCTAAAATATAAATATGAAAATTAAAAAATATATATTAAAGCAAAAGACAAAACATTAAAAAAATTAGCGTAATTCAACATAATGCCCTACATCAATAACAAAAAGTCTTTAACTATAACACCTTTTCATTTTTTTTTTTTTTTTTTTTTACAATAAAGCGTATATAGTTAATTTTGTTGTCCATAATGTTATTGAATCAACCCATTTTTTGTAAGCATGAGACTATGAGAGAAATATTATCATCTACCCTATCTTAGAATTTTGCTTTAAGTCTTAGAAGGAGATGAGCTTAATTCCCTACGGCCATTTCTATATGTTTCTTCCTTTTTTTTTTCTTAATGAATATTTCTATTAAGTTAAAAATTAAATGAAAATTTTTAAGAAGAATTAGAAGAAGGGCATATAAGGAACCACACATAATTAGAAATAGAAATAAAAATAGAAATAGAAATACTTGGGCAAAACATAAGTGGACCCCGAAAGACAACCCCACGTGGCACCAAAGTGACAGCTTCGTGAGACTTTAGGGGGTGGGGAGTGGGGGAGGGGAGTTGGGTTTAGACTTTTTGTTGCATCAATCAGGGAGGACCCCACAGCCAAGCACCACTGTACACGTGTCCTTGATACCACAATTTCCATCCGATGGGTCCCGCCGCTAGCTCACCTTTTATTTTTGTTTTTCTTTCGTCAACACGCGTCGGCTTGTGATGTGAGCATGGTTTGGGGACCCCACCACAGGTAGAGAGATTCGTTCAATCGTGGGGCCCTCAATCAGTGAATGATTTTTGGCGTGTGAATTGAATCCACAAAGGAATGGGGCCCACGATTGTGTTGATAGGTCAATGGTTTTGCCAATGAGATTGGTGATGTGGGGTTCGCTTTGCAATGCAATAATGGGTCTCTGTTGTGGATATATTCTCGTGCATGTCGCTGTCTTCCCCTTAAAAAAGAAAGATACACTAACACAGAGCACAATAGAGGCAATCAAACCAATTAAGAGGCTTCAAATCCCCTCCTAATGGCCCATCTTTTCTACAAAAGGCCGTTAGCCCATTTATAATAGGAGTTTTATGGACAAAATATTAATACCAATAATGATAATAATTTGGGCTTCGTTTTTTAATTTATTATTGTAATAATTATGAAATTTTTTGTCATTTTTTTTTTTTATGTCTATAGACTTTTTCATACAATATTTCTATTTGGGCAAAAGAAAATGAAGTATGTTCTATCTTGAGTTTCCTAATAAAATTCAATTTTGAGTTTATGTTGACCAATGATTAATAAACCACATAATAAATAAGTCATTATTCCTGTTCAAAAAAAAAAAAAAGTCATTATTCACAAAAGGATAAAGTTATTACTCATGGAAAAAAAAACTTTATTTATACTGCATTGATTAATACAACTATACAATTAAATACTACTAGAGAATTTAATGTAAATCACCAAAAGAATTATACATAAGCCTAGCTAAGTATTTCCATTTTATTTTGCGTCAAATGACTCGTGACTCATAACAAGTGCCTAAACAAATTGAATCAAAACAAAAAAAATACCCTAGAAAATAATAACATAATCATTAGTGGATTCACATCAAGCTCTTCAACATTTTAGCTAAATTTTCATTAAAATATATTCTTTACATATCTTTTTTTTTTCCACATGTACCTAATATTAGACTTTCTATTTTTATCTCTATCCTAATTAAATATTATTTTTACTATTTCTTTATTCTATTTTATTCATAACCACCTAGTCACCTACAGTCCTACTACAAGTGAATGTCCAAAATTAGAAGTCTGTCTTGTGGCCAAGATCCGTCATCCACAACCAAGAACCAGTCACCCACAATAAAGTTCGGCCACCCGCGCCAACTCCACCGCTTAAAGCCAAGAATTAACCATCCACAATCAAGAATCGCCCACCCATGCCTAAGATTAACCACCAACACAGAGGAAAAGAAAATTAAGGAACAAAATAATTAAAATTTTTATTTCCTAGTCACCAAAAAAAAAGGGGGGCTAAAAAAATGAAAGACAACCAAATTTTAGATATTTATGGAATTTTCTTGCCGTGAACTCGAGCTCATTTAAATGCTTGTTTGGGACAATTTATCTTCATTCATTTATTTGGCTTAAAAAATAAGATGGATAAAAATATAATTACACCTGAACGGAGGAGTAGTATATAACCAACTAAGCTAAATAGATTCTTCAAAAAAAAAAAAAGAAAAAAAAGAATAATGAGTAGCAATTCTATCCCTAGAACGCCCAACTCATTTCTTTAATTGCTTGCCAATTGTGGGACTTTGAATGACTTTCCCACACTAAAAGTAGATTTAAACAAGCTCACAACTAATATCGATAGGGTAGTGGAAGTAGGGTCACTTTTTCTTTGATGTTGGTACACCATTCCTCCTTTTTCATGTAAAACTCTTTGGTCACTGATCTATTTTGTCCCCAAAATCAGAGAACTTTTGGTGATTGGCTAGGGTACAATTATTGTTGGTTCGTAACCTAAATTTGTGAAAATAAGAATTAGAAACGAGGCCAATATGACCCTCTTACCTCAGGAAAGGATGGTGGTGATTAAAACACTTGAAGATATGATTATGATCATATAAAGTACCACACACAAAAAAATTACACAAATTAAGTTGCCATAACATTTTCCCAACAAAACTACACTAGGTATAGTTATATTCTACATCCAGGTTCATCAAAGTTCAAACTCCAATTTTATTGTCTATGTCCCTTCCAGAATCTTACATTGTCCATGGTTTCACAAAAATATAAGGGTATGAAAGAGGGTGGAAGGGAAAAAGTAAGGGTATGCATGGTTTCCCAACTCATTTCTTTAATTGCTTGTCACGCAAAAATTTGGATAATGATGCAACAGGGGTCAGCTTTCAATGGTTGGTATGCAATATAAAGACTGCAAATAGACTTGAACCTACTCTAATGTACCTCTTCTTTCTGTAGCTTCATATTATACTACTGAGATTAACTACTTCGGGAATTGTGGAGGGGAAATTAATTGTTGAGAGTCTTTAGACCTAGGAATCAAGTCATTGACTTTGAGAAGAAGAGATAAACTGTTAAAGCCAATCGGTCTAATTACATAATTCTCTTATCTCCAACCCCACTTCTAAAAGAAACTAAAAAAAAACCTTACTTCTCTTTTTTTATTAATTTTTTTTATAATCCAATATTTGGGGAAGGGAAATTTGAATATTTGATCTTTGTTGGAAACACCAAGAAGTATCAGTTGAGTACTTGAGTTACAAAACCCTTCTTTCTATCAATTCTACCATAATCGAATTCTAAATTTTTCAAAAACTTCTATAATGACTAATGTTGAACATAGTGTGTTATACTTTATAGGTGTCTCAAATTGATGGTAAGACATAGTGATTATAGAGTAGAGTATATGGATATATAAAGAAGAAAATCTTGAAAGTACTATCAATTATACTATAAAAGGTTTATAAATTGACATGACAATGTAAGTGATGTAATTTAACTAGATTATATATTTAAATTATTAAAATATTTTTATTATATATATTTTTTACGCAAGGAACTAGAGTTTCTATGATAAAAGTAAACATATCTTATTTTCTCTCTAAAAATACGGTTTTGTTTGTTTAAATTTTATTAAATAGTATTTAAGATCTTTTCTATATATATATAACTTGAAGACTTTAAAAACGTGCTAGTGTGATGTGTGAAATATTAGAAAAAATGAATAAGGAATTAGAAAAACTAAGGCATTCTCTCTAACTAGGTTTTTGGATGGAGGCATAAGGTGAGTGAGTGTGTGTGTGTGTATATATAGGAGTAAATTGGAGTTTTGTAGACTTTTGAGTTATGATTACCTCCAAACTATTGAAACACTTCAATTACTCTTGGTTGAAATATGTCAAACTCATCTATGGCGCCAAAGACTAAAGGTATCTACAGTATTTGAAAACATATATAGGAGTAAATTGGGGTTTTGGGAACTTTTAAATTGTAATTACCTCCGAACTATTGAAACACTTCAATTACTCCTGGTTGAAATATGTCAAACTCGTCTATGGGGCTAAAGACTAAAGGTGTCTACAATATTCAAAAACATTCAAGAACCCTAATCATTCAACTAAACAAATTAGGAAAAAAAATGTCACTAACTAAATAGAGATCTAAGCATAATAGAAGCTAAAGAATGTATTTAAATTATCTAAAACAAAGAAAACAGAAAGCAAACAAATCTGGGTTTTTAGGTGATCTTGTGTGCATGTAGAAGCATGCGTAAGCAAGCTTGTGGACAATCCTGTGTACACAACCCAAACCCAGAACCCAACATGCAACAGAAAAATATACAGAGAAATATATTCTAACCTAAACATGTTTATAATTGATGAACTAAACAAAGAAATAAATCATGAAATAAAAAAAATAAACAACAAATAGAAAAAAAGAAAGAAAATAATACCTTAAAACAAAGAAGCCCAAGGCTCGATTTTAACCACTGCCTTGATTAATCTAAAAACAAGGAAAACCTAGAAGGTTAGCAAGTTTTTACTAAAAGGCCTATACCAAAAATGGTCTCAGACAAGAAAACATTCAATTGAAGGTGTTTTAAAAGAAAAACTCCATCTTTAATCATTATTTTTTTTTAGTGATTATGTGTATTTTGGGAAAGAGCCTGAAAGTCATTTTATAGTGTCAAGAGGGGTGCTATTCCTAAGCAATGTGGAGTTAGTTTTGCACAGATTTTTATCCAAAACTTTCTTTACATAGCTCTACCAGCCAAATCTATGTACGCAAGCTCATGAAGATGCATACGTGACCTTGAGGCTACATACGTAGGCTTTATTCTTGCTAAAACAAGAATTGGGATGGGGTTGTGAGCGCACTGCCTTGTCACCTCCTTTGTCAAGTGGGCCTAAACTTTCTGTCTTTGCTCACTTGTGTGCTATTTGCATTTTTTAGGGAGTACACCTTAGCTGAATGGTTCAAAGACGGAGTGTTTGGGAGTTGTCACCTTGTATAAGTCCAAGAACCAGTAAGGCCCCTTGCAAAGGGCCTTATATATCCAGATTTTAAGTTCAGAGTTAAGGTACAAGAATGAGAAAGTGTTAGGCACTCAACTCGACCCAACTCATACACTAGCTTTCACTAACTTTGTTCAATGTCCTAATTCTGTTAAGGAATCCTCTAAAATGCTACTCTAATAAGGCATACACATACACACTCTAGCTCTATTACACCCAACATGTTATCTCAACCTAACATACATCACATGACGTACATCATCTCACCTCATTCATGGCAGCAAGCATTATCATCAACATGTTCACCATCTAATAATCAGATCATGTTCATCAAGTTCATCACACATGTGATATGTTCATCTCATTCAACCATGCTTGTTCACACATTACTGGGTCGCCATAGCACCCATGCTCAAATGCATGCTTATATCAATGCATGTTCATATTTATATTCAAAGACATTCAAGAATCCTAATTATTCAACGAAACAATTTAAAAGTAAGTAAACATGTTACTAACTGAAAAGAGACGAAAGCATATGATGGAGAAAGCAGAGGTGGGCTGGTTCGGGATTCAAATGGCAAGTGGATTAGGAGATATGATGCAACATTGGTGTTGCTTCCAATATAGAAGCAGAGCTTTGGGCTTTAAGGGATGGGTTATCTTTGTGCATTTCTCTTCATATTGAGGCCTTAGAAATATAAGTGGATGCTAAGGTTGTTTTGGATTGGATGACCAATGTGCATTGCATTACTCTAAACCATTCTCCTCTTATTATGGACTGTAGGGCGCTTATCAACCAAGTGCCTCATGTGAGATTGATGCATTGTTTCCTTGAAGCTAACAAGTGTACGGATACTCTAGCACGCAAATGTCCTCGCCTTCAGCAGGATTTTGTTATTTTTGAGAGTCCGCCTGTGGACATTTCTTTGCTTTTGTATTATGACTAAATTGGCATGTATTACGAGAGGATTCGTCCTCAAACAGTTGGTTTTCTTGGTTAGTTTTTAATGCAATCCTCTGTTTACCGAAAAAAATAAATAAATAAATAAATAAATAACAAAAGCTAAAGTCTGTATTTAAAATAGCTAAAAAGAAAGAAAACATAAATCAAACAAATTTGGGTTTTCTGGGAGAACTTGTGTGCGATTGCAGAAGCGCGCGTACGCAGTGGTGATCATGCATACACAGCCCACCCAAAACCTAGCATGGAATAGATAATCTACAGCTACATCTATTCTAACCTAAACACGTTACTAACCTCAGAAAGCATTAAACTAAACAAAGCAATAAAGCAGGAAATAAACAAAATAAACAACAAAATATTAAAAGAACAAAATACCTCAAAGCAAAGAAGCCTAACACTTGATTTTGATCACTCCCCTCTGTTAATCTAAAGACAAGGAAAACCCAAAAGGTTTGTAAGCATTAACTACTAGATGGCTTGGACCTGAAATGGTCCCAGCCAACAAAATTTTTAATTGAAGGTGTTTTAAAAGAAAAACTTCCTCTTGAATCAATATTTTCTTAGTGATTTATGTGTGTTTTTGGAAGAGAGCCTAGAAGACCATTTAAAGTGTCAAAAGGGGGTGCAAGGCTATTCCGTAGCGACGTAGGATTAGAACTGCATGAAAATTCATAAAAACTTCCATTACACAACTAAGGTTTTGCAAGTTTTTTGAAGCATAAATAAATCCTTCAACTTAAAGAGTTTCCTTAGCAAGAAACTACACTAGTCATTGGCCTCTTAGTGATATTGTCATTGGAGAATGGGAGCTTGAATGGTAAGAGGTAAAAAATAAGGTGTTTATATGGGCCTTTTTATTTAAAGTATACTGGACTCTTTTTTTTTTTTTTTTTTTTTTATAGAGAAAAAATTATTCACTTAAAAGACAAGGTTTTTTTTCTTGTTAGTGGCCATAGGCATACACCTTAAGCCTCCCCTTTTTGTAATATATAAATTTTGGTCTTGTTGAAGCATTCATATAAAGAATTTTTACATTTGCAATTCATATGTTTCAATTTGATTGACTTTATTTATTATATTGGTTTCAAATTAAATGTCTCATTAGAATTTGTTAGGTTCTAAAAGTTTAGAATAATTGAAAAATCGTGAACATAAACTTGTCTAGATGTAGATCATAAAGTTTATATATATTATTAGACAATGCTCAAGATAATACAAGTCAAGATTCAAGAATATACAAGTTGCAAAATGAAGAGTTCAGAAACTGCCTAGTTCGATCGATCGAAAAACAGGCTCGACCGATCGAAACACGAGTCTGCAGAATTTTAAGTTAGCCCAAACAACAGTTCAAGCTCAAAAAGGATTAGGATTTCAGATCTACTTCTTCTAATATATAAAGGAAACCCTAAGCATGTTTTTAAAGAAGTTTTTAGAGAGAGAAGAGTGTGCATGTCTCTTTTGTAGATATAGGGTTTTGTACCCAAAAGCTCTCTAGGAGCTTTTGATTTGCTGTGTGTTTGAATATTTTATGTGATCTAGAGGTGTTTACCTTCATACATATTTAGGGTTATCAAGATCAAGGTTGATGTTAAGAGCTTGGTGATTGCTTCAGTTGCTGCATTAAGAAATTAATGAAGATCTAAAATTTTTGAGTGGAGTCTCAAAGTCACAAGTAAGAGAACTTGTGGTTGCAGTGGATCAAAGGAAAGAAGTAGTTTGTAGATTCGGAACTGTCATGTGGTCGTGGTAGCAAGTTTTTTACTCGAGGTAGTAAACTTCAATTCTTTCATAGTGGATCTGTTTTACCTTGAGGATAGGTAGGTTAAATTCTCCCCAGGCTTTTTGCAGGTTTGATTTTCTCGAGTCATCAGATCTTTGAATTTTTTATATTTTCTACATTATATTTGTTTTACACATATTGATTTAACCTAGGTTTAATTAACAAACTTGTTAATCAACTTGGCTTAATATTAGGCTAAACATGTTGTGTTTAGGGGTTTAAAACTTTACAGAATTTGCAACTACTTATTTTCTAATATGGTTTCTTGTCCCTAAACACAAGTTTTTGAATAATAACTACAACATATAACTATGGTTATATAGGTTTCTCTCATATGACGAATAGAAAGGTGAATGGAAATCCAAATACACTTATATGACACATTTATCTTGTTTTTCGAACCACTATATTCTTCTAAAACCTTAAACTTGATTTTTATGTTCGTGCATTTTCTTTTACTCGTGGATTATGCACTCTTATGAATACTTTTTACCTTGACCAAAATATGAAAATTAACATTAAAAAAAAAACTTTCATGATAACGTATGAGCCTAATCAAAAGGCAATACTTAAACTAGAGGCCAATAATTAACTAAAAAATGACCATAAATCTAAATGTCACAATTCTACGAATTAATTTTAAGAAATATTTTAGCAAAAATGCATCATTTCAGCGAGAAGCCAATTAACTTTAAAATGATCATATATTTAAAAGTTGTAATTCATAAAAAAATTATTTGAATGGAAAATAAAAAAGAATCAATATATAGATTGCATTCTTTATTTCTAACTTGTTTAATTATTGAACTATATATAAGGCATAAGGGTTTAAGTCTGAATTATTATTATTAGTCCAGTTTTGTTTTGTTCTTTTTTAAAAAAATTAGTGGAAGAAGAATAATGGGTAAGAAATTTATCATAGTAATGATGGTTTTGGTTTTCCTTATTATTGTTAAAGTTCAATCTAAAGTTTTGGCTTTTACCACTTTTCATCCCTCTTCACTTCCAATCCTACTCCCTCGTCCTTTCAAACTTGATACTGTGGAAAGACCATTTTTGAAATGCATTGAAGAAGAGTTTGAAAAAAGTAAGGAAAGGATTGAGAGAAACACCCTAGAAAGTACAATAAAAATCATTGCGATTTTTGGAAAGTGTGTGTCTGATGCACCTCTACATGACCTAAGATCTTTCAAAGCTATGGAGAAAATAAGAGAATGTCTCTCGAAAGAGAATATTATTATTTATGGTGTACGAGATTGTTATCTTCAATGGTATGAAAGTAATATAAAAAAATAACTGATTTATTGGTCACATATGGAATTCATGAGCAAGCTCTGATTTTTTATATGGTAAGTAATTTTGTAAAGACTTTCTCTTACTCTTCTATATACAAGAATATACACATGCATAAAAATTTTAATTTCAAGTAACCAATAGCTTTTTATGGGGTTAGATCCATTTTAAATATTAGCCTAAGATTTTCCTTTAGACACATGGACTAAGGTGTGGAAAAAGGATTCTAAATAGAGAATAATCTTTTACAAGAGATTAGGTTGGAGAAGACTCATATGATATAGCATACTTAATTTTCATTTTGTTTAGTAGATGAGGAATGATATGAAAGTCCCATATTACAATTATGATAGGAAAGCTTATCCATAGTAGCTAAAATATGTCGTCCTAGAATGACATTTGTATATTTTTCTTTTTAGTATATCATAATTTATTAGTTTTATGGTTAGTAGAAAATTTCTCAATAAACACAACTACATATTACTAATCTTAATCAATATCCATGCTTAGTCATATCACAAACGTAATAAACTTTTATGTTTTGTTGCCTTCTTTTTAAGCATCATACATCTATTATATCTTGCCATCTACTTGTCATAGTAGAGACATTGTTAAGTTTAGACCCCTTACTAGAATATGTTTAACCTAATATTATACTAAGTTGATTAGTAAGATTGTTATTCAAGATTAGGTTAAACTCAAATAAACACAAATAGTAAAGCAGTGGAAAATAAAGAACACAAAGATTTGATGATCCAGGAAAACCTAACCGGTAAAAAACCTGACGAGAATTTAACATAGTTATTCTCAAAGTAAAAACAGATTCACTATGAAAAAATTGAAATTTGTACAATAAGATTTAGACCACTAACATCCTATTGCTACCTTGAGTAGAAAACTTACTACCACGACCACGTGACAGCTCCGAGTCTACGACTACTTCTTTCCTTAATTTGCAGCAACCACAAGTTCTCACATCTGTGAGTTTGAGATTCCTCTCAAAGGTTTCAGATCTTTTTCAAAGTTCTTTATGCAGCAATTGAAGCAACTATCAAGTTCTTGATGTGAATCTTGATCTTGATAGCTTTATGTATATGTAAGAAGGTAAACACCTCTCAAATTTCACGAAAGATTCAACACACAGCTCAAGAACAACAACTTCTAAAACGTAGCTAGGGTTTTTCCTTTTATACTTGGGAGGAAACACTTAACGCTACACGTCATATGAGCTTAGGTTGGTTCGAAAATATTGCAGAGATTTCTTGTTCTGTGAGATTCGATCGATTGAGCCTTACAAAATTTAACCAAAAAATTCCTGCAATTACTCGATTCAAACCTTACATAAAACCAACCTTTGAGCAAGTTTAAACCTAGACTAAAAGTTTTTATCATAGTTTGCCAACATATACAAATTAAAGTTCTAATACATTAGTTCCTAAAGTCTTAGAACCTAACAGACATGTTTTCTATATTTTCTATATCCATTCCATTTATTGAGTTATATGTTAATTTATAATTGTACCATGGTTTCAGATTCATTTGGAGGAATCTCAAGGTTGTTCCAAGGCATAGAGTTAATAAATTAAAATTTTTAAGTGTTTCTCATTACAAATTGTGTTATTTTGAGTTTTGTAATAAGGACAAAACTTAGATACAACATCTTAGATGCTGTTCCTTAGGTTTACCTTTTAAGATTTAGTCATATAGCTACTTAACTAAAAAATACACTTCCTTTCCATAAGAAAAAATTCACATGATGGAATCTTAAAAAGAGAACTTAAAGAATAGCACCTAAGTACTGTACTAAAATCTTGCTCTTATAATAATATTACTTTGGCACATAGTGATCATTTATTTTATACTATCTTATATAGAAATCTTAAAATCTATGTCAATTGGGGCATTTTAAACCCAAAGCCAATGTGTCATGGGAGTTGAATGTTATATTTAATTATATTAATTTTTCTTGTGTTCGATTGTTCTATATGTTCTTTGGCCTGTGATATTAGATACAATTAAGAAATAAATATTTCTTCTATTTCAAACCAATCATGTATGGATGAATATAACCAAAAACTAGAAGAAATTTTCTTCATTAGGCAGGGAAATTATATACTCCTTTTTTAATTGCATAACCAAGAGCGATTAACTTGGTTTGAAATAGTATAACCAAGAGCGATTAACTTGATATAGTTTATACTCCTTTTTTCTCTTGAGAAATTTTCTTTATTAGGAGTGAAAAATCGAGCAAAATCCAATTGGAGCCAAAGCATAAACTAGATGCATCAATTGGCTATTTTGCACCAACTCAATTACAATTTGGAAAACTAGGAGAAACCTAATGGTTTTATACTAAAAAACAATGTTTACCAAGTTTGTCCAGAAAATTTGACAGCATAAACAATGAAAATGTGTGCTAGATGCGCAGATGTCTCAATTTCCTTCAAGACGAATGACCATGTTTTGAAATTGAATGTCAATTAGAAAAAATGTCACAAACATATGAAAACAACATAATTATAGCTCATTTTTAGTCAAACGATGTCGGATATATGTGAGTAAGGTATCATTGCAATATTTACTAGAAAATTTCACTTCACCTTAGCTCCCAATGAATTTCATCACTCCACTTTGTCATATGTTTTCTCCCTATCTAGTTTCAGCACATTAAATCCCTTTTTTCCTTTAGGTTTTTTCATTAAGTATGCTAGTTCCAATGCCATGAGAGTATTGCCCAAAAGTACCTTACTAGCAGAAAGGCCCCTTATGATGGGGAGATGATCTTTGGGAAGAGTTGCTTAAAACATAGAGGTTTATAAATTATACCTTTTTAATTTTTTTTATAGAAACCATTTTACAAACATATGGGCTTGAATTTGTTTAGTAGCCCTGGTTGCTTTAGGGGGGAGAGCCAAGAAAGTGTGATCGATTTGAGCT
This sequence comes from Castanopsis chinensis, assembly GCA_032878915.1. NCBI lineage: Eukaryota > Viridiplantae > Streptophyta > Magnoliopsida > Fagales > Fagaceae > Castanopsis > Castanopsis chinensis. Next base: position 14,312,494 of record JAVQMG010000125.1, on the reverse strand, counting down.
CCTTGAGATAACATTGGCAATTAGATTCTCCAACTCCCTCAGTTGATTTTGAAGAACTAAAAAGATTTATGAAAATGTTCACAAAACTCTCTGCAATCATTCCCCCCTCCCCCTTCCCAAAAAAAAGACACTCATTTGTATCTGATCTCAAGTAATTGACGGAGTTTATTCTCCTTACTAAGAGGAGGAAAACATCATATTTCTAGAATGATTTATAAAATTAAAAAAAAAAAAAAATCATATTTAAATTAGGGGTGGTGATGAGCCAACTTATTCCAAACACTCAAATGTTTACATATTTGTGAAATTAACTAGTAACAATTGTAAATAAATTTGGTTAAATATAATTTCAATAACGTATTTAATTAATTGATATCTTAATGCCAAACAGAAATGCAATAGATTCATTCTTGTTCTAGCTTTAAAAAGTCTTGACCAATCAAAAGAAAATAAGCTTGGAATCCACCAAAAATCTGAGAAAACCTCATAGAAGTATTTTACCTACAAAATTGGTTGTAATCTAAGGTTATAATCTTACTCAATAAAATAAGCATTTCTACATATTATGAAATCCTAACTATTGAATTGCATGATATTTATGCTCTTAATATATAGTTCAAATTTTGTGTCAATCGGATATTATTTACTGTATGATTTATAAACTTATATTTTATGCATAATTTTAAACTTAAAAAACTTACAAAAAAAAAAAAAAACAATTTATTAATGACATAACTATTGATATTTAATGTTCTAGAAATTTTGCAAATATGAAGATTATAAGAAGAATATGTCATCTAACGTTGGATTTGTCAAAATTTACCTCTAATAAAAAGAAATTTAGTAAGGTTGTAGGCTAAGGCAATAACTAATTTTGTACTTAAATTTTGTCTTTATTTCAATCTACTGAAAACCAAGCTACAAAAATACATATTATAAGAGCCCTATAGGGTTATAGTTAGGCTTCCTTAAAAATTGAAAATTACACATACACCCTTAAATTCCTTATGAAATCATAGAAGACTAAATTATCCCCAAATAAAATAGCAAAAATAAAAATCTCGGGTTTCTAGAGCTCTTTTGGCGTTTGAGCTGCAAAGAGATTTTTCAACCTAGTTGTCAGGTTTTTCTCTTTGAGAACACATTTAAGATCCATTTGGTAATGTTGTTCTAATAACATTGTTTAAATGTTGTGGAAATACATATAAGTGAAAAAGTGTTGTAAAAATACGTATCATGTTATTTAAACATCGAAAACAAACCCCTAGTGTTATCCATGTGATATTGTGCTCTTAATTTTGTGTGGTTATGTTAACTTTATGTGCTTTAATCCATGCTTAAGCTAATTAATTAATCACTTATACAATTGAACTTGATTGTCTGGCGGATAGACTTGTTGAGTCTCCGCCAAGCGTTGGGTTTCAAAGTTTCAATCCAACTGTAAAGTAGCTTATTTTAAGGTAGCTAAAAGTCTAAGACTAATTTGGACAATTTAGAATAAATTACTATATTTTGGAATCCAGTGTCTCATGGGCCTTTGGAACACCGAACCACAACCGTACAAGCCCCAAATAAGTCATGGCCCAAATAATATTCTCTTGACCCGTTAGCATAAGTTACTTTCAGGTATTCTTGTTATAACATTTTGGTGCTGTTACACAACAATCAAAAGCTTTTTGTTGTATCAAAATTTTACCAAACCCCTTGTTTGGATTATATGATTTCTATTTGTTTATTATGCTCACCAAACATTAGAAAAATTGAAGCAAGAAAACTATCTCATTTAAATAATGGTCAAGAGGATAGTTTGCTTACAGTAAAAAAATCCAATTAAAGATGTGAATTTAGAATCGAATACTAAATCTTTGTCAATAGATGTTAAAATTTGGCATATATAATTAATTTTTTGAAAACAATTGATACGATGATCAGCTAGAGAAAATATTGATCGAATTATATATAAGGGAGTGATATTAGTATATTAAATTGCAGAGAAAATTGTGGTAATTATAACTTACAAAGAGGACGAATATATTGGGTAGTGTCCATCAAAATTTGAAGAAGGCTATCCGGGCCTTGAGTGGCATAAAAGAGGAGGGATTGTACCCTAGTGAACACCCCCCCAGATGCTATTGGGAGGTGTACATCTCCCAGTTATTATTTTACAACCCAAGATGTTATAAACCCATTCCATCTGAGTCTGTAAACTTAAAAAATTTGAAATCTATGCAACCTTACTGTTAATAGGTTGTAAAGAAAAAAAAATTTTAATCTTGTAGTTGTGCGTGAAGAGAAAAAGAAAGTGGGAAGAAAGTACTTTTTATTATTTTATTAAGTAATTTATATTATTTATTTGGTTGTATGTTAAAAAAAAAAAAAAAGGAGTATAAGATGAGTTGTAAAATGGGTTGGAAAAGTAGATAAAGTTTTGTTGGAAATGCTAAATATATATATATTTTTTTTTCTTTGTGCATCTCCGGATGCTAATGCTTTGAGTAAGGCCAGAGAAAGAGAAGGGCCTTGGACCTTTTGAATAAAAATCACTTTATTCTTTTTTTCAGTTGGGCTAGGACACTAGATCATTAGGCCTGCGTACACAATCTGGCCATTTGGTTTTGCATTTTATATGAAGGATATAAATGCATGAATATGGTCACAGCTTTTTTTTGCTCTTGGTGATGAATACGCAAAATGTTTACTTCAAGTTAGTAATAATATTTTGCGTTATAGTTAGCTTAATTAATAAAGTCTCTGATAGTTGTATAAGAGATTTGGAATTCAATCTCCGCTTACACCAAAAACTGATTAATAGTTGAAACTCTTAAGGAAAAAAAAAAAAAAAAAAAGTTAGTAACGATATAAGTCATATGACATTATATTTTTCATGCCAGGTCATTCACCAAAAGAATATGATATTATATTTTTGATAATTTTTTAGCAATTCCCTAAGATAACATGTTATTATTGATTTGGAGATCGATCAGTCTTGATCTTGCTTGGAGGCTTTCAAAATGGGTTTACCAAGTGATAATCAGTGTCCTTGGTCTTCACTGGTACTGGCAAGTTCCATGACAAAGTGATTGTATTTTCTTATTGAACGCTGAGTTGTAATTTTGTGTGGGAACTTATTTTGTATTGGGTAGATGTTGATTGAAGTTGAAGTCAATATTGCAAGTTGAAGAATCTCGTTCAAGCGAAGTTTCAGTGTCCAGTAAACTTATCAAGCAAAATCGGTTTTCGAAAAGAAACTCTGGTGATTCGCCTGTCATTTTGTGGACCTTAGCTTGAGCAAAAATATCAGAACATGAGAGAAATCAGTTATGAATTTTTCTACCGTGCCAACCCTTTTGCCAATCTATTAAGCCTAATTTCCCACAAATTTTTACACCTTGAAATTTCCATTATCAATGTTAGAGAGCAAAGATAAATCTTAGGCAAAAATGGGTATTTGCCATATTCTCACTAACATTCTAGCATTTTGCCCTCTTTTTCAAACTAATTAAGAAAATGCCTCTCTTTTAAAGCTCGATTTTCTCAAAATCGAGTTTCAAAAAAAAAAAAAAAATTTGGAGCCCTATAGTGGCGTTTTAAGGATCCTATAGTAATATTTTAAGGACCTATAGTGACGTTTTGGAACTTGAGTTCCATGAACTCGAGTTCCATGCAAGTTTTTTTACCTATAACTTGAATTCATGGAGCTCGAGTTTCAAAACGCCACTATAGGCTCCTTAAAACATCACTATAGGGCTCAACTCAATTTTGAGAAAATCGAGTTTCAAAAGAGATGTATTTTCCTAATTAGTTTGGGAAATAAGGTAAAACGCTAATTTTTTTGTGAGAATAGAGCAAAAGCCCATTTTCGCCATAAATCTTAGTTCATAAACCCATTTCTCTTTACTTTATCCCTTTCTATAAAGACAAACACTATGAGAAGAGATTGAATCATTCACAAACAACATCCTTCAAAAAATTTGTGTCGTTTGAGGACTTTGGAAACCATTGGAGCCACCCAGTACATCCAAGGAGACCTAGATATTGCAATTGGACCATAATTACGGATCCGAAGCTAGAGTAGTGAACATACTGGCGGAGTCAATTGCTAGTAGGAGTTCAGAGAGTTTGGGTACATAGATATATGTTACTAGACTTAGTGGGTTTTGTATGTTTTATGTATTACAACTATTTACTCTAGTGGATCATTTTAGGCAATAGAGCTGTAGAGAGATTTTTCAGCTACATTGTTAGACTTTCCTCTTTGATAACACATCCAATGTTAACCATGTGATATTATGTTCTTAATTTTATGTGGATATATTGATATTATATGATTGAATTTGAATCCATGCTTAAACTAATCGGTTAATCACTTAAACAATTGGACTTGATGGCTAGAATAGTATAAATTTAACTTAGCCATAATTGGGGTAAAAATTTGGAATGCTTCTAGTTGGTAGGTTGCCTTATTGTGTTCTGAATGGCAGTAATTGATAGCACCAGGACGGTAGACTTGTTGAGTCTCCACCAAGCTTTGGGTTTCAAAGTTTCAATCCAACTGTAATGCCGCCCATTTTGAAGAAGCTAAGCGTCTAAGGACAATTTGGGCTTAATATAATTGAAAGCTCTCAAATAGTGTAAAACACTATAGCTTGTTTAGACTCCCAATTCTTAATTACAACTTGATTAATTTTAACCTTAACACATTAGATGCTGAGTATACGTGATTGGCAAATTAATTGATCAAAACACTCATGTAGACACCGCATTTTGTACCTCTTACGACTTGGGTCCTAGTTCCCGAATGATGGTAAAATTCTAAAGCTCATGGTTGGTTTAGGGTTCAATTAGATTATAAATTGATTTGAGGAAGGTTTTTGTGGAAAATATAACTCCTTTATGAATAAAATAAAGCTATTTTTTGAAAATAAAGACCAAGAAACTCTAGGGCATGTGTACGCATACGTGGGTATCTGCGCTCATGTATGCTAGGGTTTTAGAAACTATGAAAGACAAGTTTTTCAGTATTAAATGTGAGGTTTGGAATGAATCCTGCTTCGTTTGGGAGCCATTCCAAATCCCCATTTTTCAACTATATAAAGCCATACATGACATAATTTCAAAACACACAAAATCCTAAGAGAAAACCTAAAATTCATTATAAATAGTGAATCAAAGAGGGAGTTTTCCCAAAACATTCTCAAGTCAAAAAATTCTCAAGTTTACTAATCAATTTTGTTTGGTTATAAATAGATTTGACTGATGAGAATAGTCAAATGAAGGCAAAGAGCTTTTATTTTTAAGGTATTAGTTCTAAACTTCCATTTTCATTTCTTTGCTTTTTCTTGCTTTAATCTTCTTGTTGTCCTTGTTTCTTTCATTTGTTAATGTTATAATATGCCTGTTTTGTTTAGGTGTTCTCTGTTTATGTTTTAAAATATGTTAGGTTATCATATATATATATATATATATATATATATATTTTGTTTTAAGTTTTTGCTCTGTTTTGCTTTTATTGCTTTTCTAGGTTAGGGTTTTTGGGCGTGTATGCATACACGTGCTCTCTGCATGCGTATGCATAGTCGGAGTATTCGTACGCATACAGCTAGGCTGCGTACATAGGCTCTATGTATACATGCGCGTATTCAAGCCCAGAAACCCTAATTTGACTTTTTTTTTTTTTTGTTCATATGTTAGATTAGGATTTCCTTTTAATTAAATCTTTGCTTTGCCATGAACATGCATATGATATGACCATGCATTGATGCATTGGTGCTGTGGTGCAATAAGGTAAGTAAGGTAAGGCATGCATTTTTATAAACATGCATTATTTTTTATATGATCTTGCTTTGGATGATGAACAGGGATAGTGCTTGTTTGTTTGTCTTTTCCTTAATAGCGAGATGTAATAACATGTTTGTATGATCTTGCCATGATGTGTTTCTGCCCTTGAGAGTATGATAGGTGTATGCTAAGGTTTATGATGTGATGAGAAGCATGATAGATGTATGTTAGGGTTTGAGATGATTGATGCCATGTTGTATGCTTAGATGTATGCTAGAGTATGCGTGAGTTTAAGACACAATATTGAACATATCTTTAATAAGTTTAAGACATAAGACACAGTGAGTGAAATCTGGCCCACGGGTTGGGCAGTCTTGGGGGCCTAACACCTTCCCAAGCTATACCTAAACTCTGAACCCATAATCTGGTAATAAGATCAATCCTTCCATGTAAGAGCATTATATACATGGTTCCTAGGCCATAAAACTAGGTGGCGACTCCAATCTTTTCTTCGCCCCAGTCCACTCAGCTGAGCAGTACTCCCCTCGTTGTCCTCCAAGGAGGAAGGCCCGTGTTTGCACCCACAATTAAAAAATTGCATGGATGAACAAATAAGTGCAACGATAAAATGGAAAGGGTAGTGGGTAAAAGTATAGCAAACCAAAGATAACATGGCAATGTGTTATCAAAGAGGAAACAAAAAAACTAGGTGAAAAATCTCTCTGCAACCCTCCAAATCAAAATAATCCACTAGTGAATAAGTTAGAATATAAGGATACCAAAAAGAACCTCCAAGCCTAATCTACCCAAAGTACTTGAGCCCTTCAAGCTCCAGCTACTAACTTCTCGGAGTTTTGTCTTAAACAGTTATTTAGATCCTGCAATATCGCTTTATTGCATCCGCCAAGCCTCATTGGCTTCTTTTGGCAAATCCTCAATACTTCCCAAGCTCCAAAACACTCTCTACACTTTGAATATGTGTAGGTTGTGTTATGGTACAAATCTCCTCTTAAGATATAACAATAGGAGAGGGGAGGAGAAGAGATTACAAGGATTTCTTACTTGAGGATGTGTATTTCTAAGGTTTCCTTCTAAATAGTTTATGTTCACTTTTGTAAGTAATGAGGGTATATACAGTACGGGTGAAAGGTATAAGAGTCACACTTAAAATCCCATGTTAGACATCTCTCTTGTATAGTTGTAATTGAGTACAAGTGTGTATGTGTGTGTGTGTGTGTGTGTCAGTGTAGGGGAATGCATGTACTGATGCAGGGGGGTGCGTGTACTGATGATGAGCTGTGTGTATGTGGCTGCATTGATGTGCGTAGGTGGCTGCATTGCTTATCTGGAGGTAGTTAGTTAGTTGATGCAGTTGGGATTAGCTGGTTAGTTAGTTAGGGATTAGAGCTATAAATTGTACACAGATAGTTAGAAGGGGATTCATTGAATAATACTCTCATATTAGATCTCTCTCTCTCTCTCTCTCTCTCTCTCTCTCTCTCTCTCTCTCTCTCTCTCTACAGTTCTCTCTCTAATTCTTTACATCTTTCCTATGTTATGTTCTTGGAGGTTTGGATCCCCTCAAAGTGATCTATCATTCAATCCTCATTCTGATTCTTAACATTAGTATCAAAGCTTTGTTGATTCCAATTCACCACCATGATAGAAACATGTTCCAATTCTCAAAACACTGAGAAAATTACCACGATGTCTAAGGTTTTGGATTGCCATGAACAAATCTTACAAGAAATCTAGAAGCAATTACAAACCCTCAATTCGTTTATGCAGAGAATAACTGAGAATGAAGAAAGACGCCTTAATTCTCCCATCAATGGGTCTCGAACTCTTCAGATTGGGAATGCCTCCAACCTAGAATCTTCTTCAATGGGTATCATCAAGAACTTAAAGCTGGACTTTCCTCGATTCCATGGTGAAGATCCAACCTGTTGGATTTATAAAACTAATCAACTCTTTTCATACCATGGTACTCTAGAGCATCAGAAAGTACTCATGGCTTCTTATCATCTGGATGGAGAAGCTCTCATCTGGTTTCAAGATGATGAACAAGCATGTGGCTTTGTTAGTTGGGAGGTCTTTATTAGAGCCTTGCAAACCCGTTTTGGTACCTCAACTTATAATGATGCAATGGAAGCTCTCACCAGGTTGAAGTAGACTACCACTGTGGTTTCCTATAACGGTAACTTTGAAATTCTTTCTAATAGAATTAAAGGGCTGTCTAAATCTCATAAACTTAGTTGTTTTTTTAGTGGTTTAAAAGATGAGATTAGATTGCTTGTGACGATGTTAGTCCCTAAGTCCTTTAACGATGCATTTGGGTTAGCTAAGATTCAAGAAGAATTCTTAATCAACAGTAGGAAGTCTTTTAAACCTGTAACAGATGTTAGTAAACCCTCTATTTTGGGGTTGCCAAGGGTGGAGAACAAGAATGATTCTAAGGTTAAGCTTCCATTGCAAAAGTTAACTAATGCCCAAATGGAGGAGAAAAGGAAACAGAGCTTGTGTTGTAATTGTGATGAGAAGTGGCATTTAGGTCACAAGTGTAAAGGGGCAAGACTGTTTTTGGTGGAGGGATGGGATGTGAATGTTGAGCATTGTTCTGGTGCACAATTAGTAGAGTTGGAAGAAGATGGGGTGGTGTTGGGACATTAAGAGGTTCAAGTACCTGACAATGTACCTGCTGAGATTACTTTGTATGCTTTGGTGGGTAATCCATCTGCTTAGACCATGAGGGTGAAGGGCAGAATCAAGAATCATGAGGTTATGTCTCTCATTGATTCTGGGAGCACACATAATTTTTTGGATGCTGCTGAGTTGCTAACTCTGAACTTACCATTAGATACTTCCCAGATTCTAGAGGTTAGGGTGGCTGATGGTAGTATTATCAAGACTTTAGGGGTTTGCCATGGAGTGGCTATTATTATCCAAGGGTTTATATTTGTAGTGGATTTTAATGTGTTGCATTTAGGGGGTTGTGTAGTGTTCCTTGGCACTCAGTGGCTAAGCATATTGGGTGCTATTGTATGGGATTTTAAGCTTTTGACCATAAGGTTTTGCATTTGGGTAATGAGGTGTTCTTGCAAGGTTTTCATCTGTGACCATCAAGCTTTTCAGAGGCAGAAAACTTGTTTTCACATGGTGAAAAGAAAGGCTTGGTTCTCCACATTGCTGCTGTCAGTAATTCTGGTTCTGAGGGTAAGTCCTTGCTGCCTGCTGCTTTGTCAGATCTTTTGGCTCAGTTTCCCAAGGTGTTTGAAGTTCCAACAGGCTTACTTCCAATCCGTGGGCATGAGCATTAGATTGTGTTAAAAGATGGCACTCTTCCAGTATGTGAAAGACCCTATAGGTACCCCTACTTCCAAAAGTCTGAAATTGAGAAAGTTGTAAATGAATCGTTAGAACTTGGATCAATACAGCCTAGCCAAAGTCCTTTTTCCTCACCTGTTTTATTGTTAGAAAATCTTATGGGAGTTGGAGGATGTGCATTGATTATAGATCACTCAATAAGGCCATCATTAAGGATAAATTTCCAATTCTTGTGGTGGATAAGTTGGTAGATGAACTTGCAGGTTCTACCATTTTTTCTAAGTTGGATTTGAGGTCAAGGTATCGCCAAATTCGTATGAAACCTGAGGATGTGCCTAAAACAGCTTTTAGGACTCATGAGGGTCACTATGAGTTCCTTGTAATGCCATTTGGACTAACAAATGCTCCTTCAACATTTTAGGCTCTTATGAATGCTATTTTTAGGCCTTTTTTGAGGAAATTTGTACTGGTTTTCTTTGATGATATTTTGGTTTTCAGTTCCACTTTTTGTGATCACTTTTCTCATTTGAAGATAGTGTTAGAAGTCTTGCAATCTCATTAGTTATATGCTAAGCAATCTAAATGTGTGTTTGGGTGTGCTGAGGTTGAATACTTGGGCCATATCATCTCTGTTAATGGGGTGAAAGCTGATCCCAAGAAGACTTTAGCCATGCAACATGGCCAATTCCTTAAAATGCTAAGGCTTTGAGAGGGTTCCTAGGTCTCATGGGTTACTATAGAAAATTTATCAAAAATTATGGGCCTATTGCTCAGCCCTTAACTGATCTGCTCAAGAAGGATGGCTTCAATAGGATAGAAAAAAGCCCTTTTTTCTTTTAATAAGCTCAAGGCTACAGTAGCTCAGCCTCCAATGTTAGCTCTTCTAGATTTTTCAAAGCCGTTCATCATTGAGTGTGATGCCTTAGGGTATGGGTTAGGGGTTGTCTTGATGCAAGAGCATAGGCCCATTGCTTATCACAGCCAAGCCTTGAAAGGGAAACATTTGCACATGTCTGGTTATCAGACTGAATTGCTTGCCTTGGCCATTACATTCAAGAAATGAAGGCCTTATTTGTTGGGCAGGCCCTTCATTGTGAGAACTGATCATCAGAGTTTGAAGTTATTATTGGAGCAAAGAATTACCACACCAACTCAGCAGAAGTGGTTGGCTAATTTGCTGGGGTATGCCTTCATAGTTGAATACAAGAAAGGGGTTGAAAACAAGGTGGCAGATGCCCTCTCAAGAAGATCTGATTACATTCCTATGTCTGGTCAGCATGAGGATTTTCCTAAAGCTAGCCGCCTACTGCTTCTTTCAGTTTATGATCCTACTTGGTTGCATATTCTTAGAGATAGTTATTCTCAAGATCAGTTTATGCAACAACTCATTACATCCATTCAAGCTGGTTCAGCTCCTAAGGGATTCACTTGGCAGAATAATCTTGTTTTCTACAAGGGCAAATTTTTCTTAGTCCTTAATGCCCTTTAAAATCTCAAGTGTTGTAGCTAGTTCATAGCAGCCCCTGGCTGGTCACTTAGAGCTCCTTAAGTCTTATCAGAGGGCTAAAAGGGAGTTTTTTTTTGCATGGGATGAAGGCAGACATTAAGGCTTTTGTGAGGGAGTGTGATGTGTGCCAAAGAATCAAGTCTGAGACTTCTATTCCAGCAGGTTTGCTTCAACCCTTAGAGATTCCTACCATTCCTTGGATAGATTTAAGCTTGGATTTTGTTGAGGGTCTACCTAAGTCCCAAGGGTATGAGGTAATTTTGGTTATGGTTGATAAGCTGACTAAATATTCCCATTTTATACCTCTCTCTCATCCTTACTCTGCAGCCAAGGTAGCTTCCCTATACATGCATTATATTTTCAAGTTGCATGGTCTACCTGCATCTATTGTAAATGACGAGGATGCCACATTTACTTCACTGTTTTGGTCAGAACTCTTTAGACTGCAAGGGACTAATTTGGCCATGTCCACTGCTTACCATCCTCAAAGTGATGGCCAAACAAAAATTGTGAATAGGAGTTTGGAGCAATACCTAAGAGCCTTCATCAGTGATAGTCCACACAAATGGGCTGAATGGTTGCCTTTAGCTGAATTTTGGTTTAATTCCAACTTTCATACCAGCTTGAAACTCTCTCCCTTTGAAGATCTATATGGCTTTCCACCTCCTGCTTTACAGTCTTATGTGCCAAGAACTACTAGAGTAGCTGTTTTGGATGATCTATTGTGTCAAAGGGAAGCTGTCATAGTTACCCTTAAAGCTAATGTAGCTGCTGCCCAAGAGAGAACGAAGATCCAAGCTGATAAGCATAGAACTTTGGCTTATAAGGGGATTGGGTATATTTGAGGTTGCAGCCCTATAGGCAGAGAACTTTGGCTTATAAGGGGAAGTGGAAGCTGTCACCTAGATTCTTTGGTCCTTTCCAGGTGCTACAGAAGGTGGGGGAAGTCTCTTACAAGTTGGATTTACCTCCTGAAGTCAAGATCCATCATGTTTTTCATGTATCATGTTTGAAGTTGAAGCTTGGCTAGAAGGTTCATCCCATTTGTACTTTACCTCTAGTAGGTGTTGATGGACAAGTGTGTGTTGAACCCATCGAGGTGTTGTAGACCAGGTCCAAATCACTAAGGTCTAGGGAGATCATTGAAGTCCTAGTTCAATGGTCTGGCTGTTCATCAGAGGATGCCACGTGGGAGTCTCTGCATCAGCTTCACTTGTCTTTCCCTTACCTTTTGGGCAAGGTGCTTTAAATAGGAGGGAGTAATGTTAGGCATCTCTCTTGTATAGTTGTAATTGAGTACAAGTGTGTGTATGTGTGTGTGTGTGTGTCAGTGCAGGGGAATGCATGTACTGATGCAGGGGGGGTGCGTGTACTAATGATGAGCTATGTGTATGTGGCTACACTGGTGTGCATAGGTGGCTGCACTGCTTATCTGGAGGTAGTTAGTTAGTTGATATAGTTGGGATTAGCTGGTTAGTTAGTTAGAGGTTAGAGCTATAAATTGTACATAGATAGTTAGAAGGGGATTCATTGAATAATACTCTCAGATTAGATATCTCTCTCTCTCTCTCTCTCTCTCTCTACATTTCTCTCTCTAATTCTTTACATCTTTCCTATGCTATGTTCTTGGAGGTTTGGATCCCCTCGAAGTGATCTATCATTCAATCCTCATTCTAATTCTTAACATTCCAGTTGTCAGTGCATTTTGCAGGTCCTCTTATGAGCTAGCCAAGTCACAAGATCAACTTCTTCAGCATTTTGTCATGGGATAGAGCAAACATAAATGCTATGTGAAAAACCATAACTTAACAATAATAAATTACCATGCTTTGGAATTTGGTGTCTCATATGGGCCTTTTTATTTAAAGTGGACTAGACTCTTTTTTTAAAAAAAGAAAATTATTTTACTTAGAAGACAAGGTTTTTTCTTATTAGCGGCCTTAGGCCCACACCTTAAGCCACCCTTGTCTGTAATGTATAAATTTTGGTCTTGTTGAAGCATTCATTTAAAGAATTTTTACAATTGCAATTCATATGTTTCAATTTGATTGACTTAAATTGGCTTCATATTAAATGTCACATCAGAATTTGCAACAACTAATTTTCCAATATCTTTTCTTGTCTCCAAACACAAGTTTTTGAACAATAACTACAACATATAACTATGGTTATATAGGTTGTCTTTCAAATGATAAATAGAAAGGTAATTAAATACACTTACATGACTCATTTGTCATGTTATTTGAACCACTACATTCTTCTAAGACCTTAAAAATTGATGTTTAATTTTCATGCAATTTATTTTACTTGTGGATTATGCCTTCTTACAATTTATGTAAAAGTACTTGCACTCTTATGATTACTTTTTACCTAGGCCAAAAAAAATTAAAATTAACATTTAAAAAAAAAAACTACCATGATTGCATATGACCCTAACCAAAAGCCAATACCTAACCTAGAAGTCAATAATTAACTTAAAAATGACACCCTAAATCTAAATGTCACAATTCTTTGAAAACACTTAATTTTAACAAAAAGAAATTGTTTAAATTGGATGCCAATTAACTTAATAAATGTTCATATATTTAAAACTCATAATTCATAAAAACACTTGTTTGAATGGAAAAAGAAAAATAAAAAAAAGGAAACAATATATGGATTGCATTCTTTATTTCCAACTTGTTTAATAATTGAACTATATATAAGGAATAAGGGTTTAAGTCCTAATTATTGTTTTAAATTTTAGTCCAGATTTGTTTTGAAAAAAGAAATTAGTGGAAGAATGATGGGTAAGAAATATATCATTTTGATGATAGTTTTGGTTATCCTTATTCTTCCTGAGGTTCAATATAAAGCTTTGGCTTTTACCACTTTCCATCCCTCTTCACTTCCAATCCTGTTTCCTCGTCCTTTCAAACTTGATATTGTCACTACAAGAAATGAGGGCTATATCCGCGTTTACAAACACGGCTTATATTGTGCGACAATAGCTCCTACAGGTCAATAGCCATGTTTTCTTAACCACAGTTGTAGACCATGTTTGGGTTGCATTTTAAAAATGTGGCTATAGGTACAGTTTTGGTTGCGTTTTTTTTTTTTTGTTTTTGAAATGCAACTATAGTTTTTTTAAAAAACAAAAAAAAAATATGGTTTTTTTTCCCCAAAAAAATTCAAAATTCAAACCCAAAACATTCAAAATTAAACACAAGCCCAAAAAATTCAAAATCAAACACAAACCCAGAAAATTCAAAATCAAACACAACATACTCACAATACAAACACACCTAGAAAATTCAAAATCAAACACAAACCCAAAAAATTTAAAATCAAACACAAACCCAGAAAATTCAAAATCAAACACAACATACTCACAATACAAAAACAACATACTCCAAAATATAAGAGCACAAACCCATGAATCTCCTCTAATTCAACAAAACCAACCCAAATCTAACACTAAATCCATTCAAGGAACACAAAAGCACAAGCTTAGAAACACAAAAGAACAAGCTCAAGAACACAAACCCAGTTAGACATAAGCATAAAATCAGCAACACAATAGCACAAATTCATGCACAGATCCAAAAAATTCAAAATCAAAACTCAAATCCAAATCAAGACATAGACAGAAATATTGCTAGAATATCCATTTCATTCAAAATTTTCAGCATTTCCTCCATTTTCTTACTAACTAAACATAAAATAACTAAAAAAAAAAAAAACTAGATCTATAGACAAATTAGTGTGCTTGAGATGAAGAAAAAAAAAAAAAAGAAAGCAAAGAAGAAGAAGAAGTAGTTTCAAAGAAACAAAGAAAAAAAAAAGAGCTGTGCTGGAGTGAAGAAGGAAGGAAGAAAGAAAAAGGAAAAAAGAAAGAATAAAGAAGAACCTAGAGTGACTTGCAGAAGAAAGGAGCCAAAAACCGAATGAGCAAAGAAAGAGAAGATGAACGTGGGGGTAGGTGGGAAAGTGAGGATGCAAGTTATAATTATCATTCAGTTATTTTATTTATTTATTTTTTTTTAGGTGCGTTTTAAAAACCCTGCTATTGATCCTCCTTTAAAAAAATATTTATTATTTGGTTGGACCTATAGCCGTGTTTTTTAAATGCGGCTATAGGCCCTATAACAAAAAAAAAAAAAAGCAACTAAAAACACTTAGAAACGTGGCTATAGTTGCGTGTTTTGTAAACGCAGCTAAACAAAATTGCAGCTATAGCTTGCATTTTTTTGTGGTGTGTGGGAAGACCATTTCTTGTTTGCATTGAAGAAGAGTTTGAAAAATGTAAGGAAATGATTGAAATAGACACTACAGAAAGTACAGTACGTATCATTAAGACTTTTGAACAGTGTGTGAAAAAGGCGCCTTAAGAAGACCTAATAACTTTCAAGGCTATGGCTGAAATAGTAGAATGTCTCTTGGAGACTAATATAAGTGTTGTGCGACAATGTTTTCTTCGATGGTATGAAAGTAATATAAGAAAATAACCGATTTATTTGTCATTTACGGAATTCCCAAGCTTGCTCCAATTTTTTATAAGGGAAATAATTTTATAAAGACCTTCCTTACTCTTTTGTATTCAAGAATATACACATGTATTAAAATCTTAATTTCAAGCATCAAATTGCCTTTTATGGAAACAATTAGTAGGTTAGACCCATTTTAAATATTAGTTTAACGTTTGCCAACAGACACTTGGACTAAGGTGTGAGAAAATAATTTCAACTTAATTTTCTTCTAAGATCTTGTATGTTGTGCCTAATGGAAATAATCACATACAAGGGATTATGTTGGTGAAGGCTTATATGATATAACATACATTCTTTCTTTTTTCTTTTTTTGAGAGGAAACAATAGTAGACGTTATTAATTGAGAAATAAGATATACAATGGGAAAGAGAAAGAGGGACATATGGCCCCCTTTTTCTCTTTTGCAACACTAGCATATGCTAGAGTAGCACATGCTAGAGTAGCACGATTACATCGTAAAAAAAAAAAAAAAAAAAAAAAAAAAAAAAAAAAAAAAGAAGACAAACAAACAAACAAAGAAAAAACTTCAAAATCCAAAACTACTGTAAGAAAAGCGAATCTTCATTTGAATGCCTAGAAAACTTGAAAAAATGCCAAACATCACCTTCTTGATTTACATGGACATCAAAGTGATGAGTTTTTTTTTTTTTTTTTTTTTTTTTTTCCATCTTAACACCCGTAGCCTCCTTATTCATGTTTTCTGCTCGCTTCTTTTTTTGCCCAGGTTCCACATCAACAATTGAAGAATTAATAAGAGTCTGAGGTCTCATGGTAAGCCTCTTCCAATTCATCATTGCTTTCGAGTTTCCAATTGTAGACTTCTCCATGGGCTCAACTTCTTTTGGGCTATGCAAGGATTGACTCACACCTTTATCTTTATTACCACGTCTTTGGGATCGGCCCTTACTAGTATTCTTCTTTCCTTGCATGTTATCACAACCAACCTTAAAACATATCTCTGATCCTCAAATCCCGGCGGAAATATTTGCTCATCTTGTTTCCCCATTAAGTCACGATTGAGGATGACAATATCCTCATCCATAACTACCACCTCAATCAAGTCAGAGGAAATCACGCTATTATCTTGCATGTAGTCAGTTGGAGTTGCTTTTGAAATTGAAAAATCTGAATCAGTTTGGATGGCACGATCAATCTCCGTAATCAACTCCTCAAAATCCGGACCGTGATTCTTCACAGTCAAGATTGCATCCTTCTCAACTGTAACACCACCATCTACCGGAGCACCATCAAAGCTACCACCTTCAGGTAGACTGCCCAACTGCGTTAAAGACATCCTTTCACTTCCACTTCCAATTGTAGGATTACCCTACTCATTTACCTTCCATTGTGAAGAAACTCGATACCCTTGATCAGCTTGGAAATCATCATCCCGCCACTGCCTCGGACTACGTCTTGCTTTGTTTGCATTACCATAATTTTGATGATACCCCGCCTTTAACCACTCCCCATAAGGAATACATCCCTATTTTTAGTCCCTTTGAATAGAGCAATCCCTAACCTCATGACCAATCCCTAACCTCATGACTAATTTTCAGTTTGTTTAGTAGATGAGGAATGATACAAAAGTCCCATATTACAACAATGATATGAAGGCTTATTCATACTAACTAAAATACTTGGTCCTAGAATGATATTTATATATTTTTCTTTTTAATATATCGTGATTTATTATTTTTATGGTTAGTGGAAAATTTCTCAATAACCACAACTACATGATTAATAATCTTAATTAATAAGCTTTTATGTTTTGCTGCCTTCTTTCCAAGCATCAGACATTAATTATAACTAACCATCTATTTCTATAAAAAAAAAAAAAAAAAGTGACCATCTGCTTGTCATAATAGAGACATGTTTTCCTATATTTTCTACGTCCAGTCCATTTTTTTAGTTATATGTCGAATTTTAAGTGTTTCATGGTTTCAGATACAATTGGAGGAAGAAAATCAAGTGTCTCTCATTTCAAACTGTGTTTTTTTGAGTTATATAATGATATTTCTTTAGGGTAGAATGATTGTTAATCTTATATGTAAGTCTTAAAATCTATGTCATTTGGGGCATTTTGAACCCAAAGCCAATGTCATGTGGGAGTTGAATTTTATATCGAATATATATATATATATATATATATATATAATAACAGAAGTTGAGAGAAAGTTGGTTCCTACTTTTAAGGAGGTGATGACAAATAGGAAAACTGCTTATCTAAAATTTAGACACATATAACTTTAAAAAGCGATACATTACATTGTTTGGTAACGCCATAATGATACAACACCATTTAAAAGCGATAAACTATAATGTTTCACTACATTAAAACACTATTGGAGCCCTTTTGGTAAAAAAGGGCCAGAGATAGAGAAGGAGAAAAAAAGTAAACCTTGCGATACAGAGATGAGAAGGAGACAGACATTGAGAGAGCTACCACTAGTAAGTTTTTCTTTTTTCTCATTCTTTCTTAGATCTGGGCATGGGTATGAAATATGAATTAGTTTTTAGAAATTTGGTTGGATTGATTTTTATTTAGGTATTTGGGTAACTTTAGGTTTTGATTTGTTTTTTTGAAATTTGGGGTTATATATGATTTAGGTTTGGAGAGGGCAAAAACAAAGAAAAAAGAGAGAAGGAGAGAGTTCTTCGTTCCTATTTATTTTTTCAATTTCTTGGGTTTTTTTGTCGATTTTTGTTTTTTTGGTTAGAATTTTGTTCTTGTTTGGCAATTTTTTTTTCTTCGTTTGCTTTAATGGGAGAACAACTCTCGCACTCTAATTTTGTTTGGTTTGGGAATTAAATAAGAAAGTTGATTGAAATCACAAATAGATACATAACTTCCATAATATGAATTAAATTTGGTTGGTTTGTAGTTGGATTAGTATTGATTAATGTGCTTGGTTAATTTTGCAGATGCATATGCCGATTTTGGCTGTATGAATGTTTTGTATACTTTAGTCAATTTTTTTTTCTTCTAAAAAAAATGGTTGTTCATAGTTTTAAGTTTAATAAATGATGTGTATAATTCTCCCTATAGTACTTTCATTACCTGACCTCCTAAAGAGTTCACTATCTACATTGGCCATGGTCAATAATATTTCAAATCATTGCCTTCTTTCTCCTCTGGGTTCATATCAGTTTGTTTTATATTTTCCTTTTGTTTTTATGTAATTAGTATCGTTCTTCATATATTATAATTGTTTTCTTAATTTTATAATCACTATGAAATTAGAGGAGGTGGACTAACTCTGACTATGATATAGGTCAAAGATTAATGAAAATGTTGGGCAATGATGGCATTATCGTTAGATAGAGCATGCAATTTAGTAACTTATCACTATGTTTAGCTATTTGATTACATGAAATTTCACGTCAATTGAGCCGCAAGTGAAAGGAAAATATTTACTCCAATTGTGATATTGCTTCAAGTCCTTTCTATTTCAAGTTTGTTTTCTACTAAATTATCTCTGTCTTTATCTTTTTTATAATTCTTTTGTTAACATTGTACAGATTTTCATTATTAACATAATAAAGCATTGTATTAAAGTTACCTAATATATGTGTTAGATGAAGATGACATTGCCAGTTTTATTTTTATGCAGCAATTGGTTATATGATTTTATTCCTAGGTCACAAATTTCATGTCTTTCATAGAAATTGCAAAAATCATCCTTAGTTTGAATCACATTTTTAAGTCCTGGAAGTATTTTATGTGTCTTGATATTACTCAAGCAAATGATATTTTAAGGATTACAAGGAATTTTATCATTAGCAGAACCTATACTAAAAAGGAAATACATATTTAGTGGCTTTCTTGGTAGATTTCTATTGATAATTGTTTGTTCCAAATTTACTTTATGTTTTTACTATCAGATTGTATCTAAAACACCAATGACTTAAATCATAATGCTAATATCCTATAAACCATTACATCTTTGTTGGGCTAATGTTACATCTTTGTGGCATTCTAACTAATATTAGGTATTGTATTTTCAGCCAAATCAACTTATAGATAAATATTGACAAATGGCAGGTGGTAGTTACACAATTGTCACAAATCACAAGAAATGTTGGTTGGGGTTAAAAATGTGTCTTTGTTTCAACCTATATGTATTAATCCGAAGGATAACACACTCTATCAAGTCTATGAAATTCCATATGTATTATTTTTGTGATCTTTTAAATTTATGAAATTCTATGTCTGGTATTATCTGTTTTTGTTAGTACCATGGGTTAAAAATGTGACAAAATGAATGTGTAGAACCTTTGAACATTTGGATTTCTATATTGAAACCATGCAGGCTTAATAAGAATTTGGAATTTACGAGAGATGTGAAATGAGTCATCTTTTTTTTTTTTTCCCTTTGTAGATAGTATAATACATTTGATTAATGAATTTTTTTATTATTATTATTTGTAAGGTTAGACGTAAAAATTATTCGTATTTTTTATTGTGCAATTCTTCTACTTATGACAAGATATGTTGAGTCTCTCTCTACTTCTAATAAAATGCAAAAAAAAAAAGGGGGGGGGGGGGGCCATGGTATGATATGGAGATTTAGTACTAGATTTTGTAATTTTTCAAGGTACAAGATTTTATGCTGCATGGCTGCACCTATGCAAAAAAATTGAAGTGGTGTTGGTGGTGAATATGAGTTTAGCATGGCATAAAAAATTAAAAATGTGACAAATTTATTTAAGTATTTATTTTACTCTAAATTTCTTAAGAGTGGCAGATTTGGTTGGTAGTCTCAACACACATTTATTTGACTCTTTTGGAGCTTTTACATGTCAGCCTGCGGAGAGAGATTAGTGGAAAATATTTGTTGCATCACAGAGTCTAGGATTAGAGAAACCGTTGCATATGTTTAGACCAACTTGCTTGATTGCTATTCTTTAGTCAACAGGAAGGACAACAAATTAATTGTTTTGCTGCTGCAATTAATTATAGATGGTACATTGCAGACAGGTTTTGATTTTGATTATTTTCCCTTTTCTCAATAGTAACGGGTTACTACTTCTAAAGGGGCCATTTAGGAATGTAGTGATTATTTTTAGCAGACACAGAGACATCTCTGTGCTTCAAGTTCTCAATTTCTTTGTTGCAAAAATATGTTGCTCAGAAATTGGTAAGGTGCCTTGAATTTACAAGA
Organism: Castanopsis chinensis; assembly: GCA_032878915.1. NCBI lineage: Eukaryota > Viridiplantae > Streptophyta > Magnoliopsida > Fagales > Fagaceae > Castanopsis > Castanopsis chinensis. Next base: position 14,292,194 of record JAVQMG010000125.1, on the reverse strand, counting down.
CAAGCAGACAAGTTCATAGATCACTGTGCTCATCAAATACAATTAAAGCCTAAAATTGGTTTAAATTTTATTTTCTGACCATGTTGAAGCCTGAGCTCTGAGCTCCAAGATCTGCCTATGAATCTATTGTAGTGTTCAAAAAGATTACTACGTAAATAAGGAAAAAAGTCTAGGAGTCACAAGTGAGGCTGGCACTTGCTTAGAGGCTGGAGTGAGAATGCATTAAAAGGCTCCCTTAAGACCCTAGAGGTGAGGCAACTCTGATAAGGCCCTCACTTTTTGTGACTAATTGAGCATTTTGGTTGAGGGGACAAGATTTAGAACGGTGCTTCACTAAAATAGTGACATTTTTACTGAATTAAAACTCAACTTAGGAAATTTTTACCACTTTTCATATTTTCTACTAATAATTCTGGCTTTCTAAAATAAATAAAATTCATCAAGGCCTATATATTTTAAGAGTAAAACAAAGAAAATAATTAAGGCGAATATATTTTTAAGAGTAACAAAGTATTGGTGCCTACTTTACTGGGCCAAGTGCTTATTTTGGCACTAGGGCCTTAAATGATTGCGATTATATTGCATTAAAGGTTAATTTGTTTGGTTCCAAGTAATTGTGAAAAGGCATGTCTATTTTATTTCAATGTAATTTGTCAGGCTCCTCTGTAAATACCACCAAAGTTTGGGTTGTGATGATTGAGAGTGAAGCTGTTGGAAAATATTGGACCAGTTCTAGGAATAATGAATGCTAGCTAACTTAAGAATTTTTAATCCTATGTGATAGAAATACAAAGGGAAGAGATTAAGTTTCAAATAAATGTTGTTAGGACAACTTTTAATACAAGATGAAGAGGAAAATCTTTATTGGTCATGCAAATCTTTGTGTTCAATAACTATATTCTCTCGAACCCAGAACCTTTAAAAAAACCTTGAACCAATTAGTTTTAACTTATGAGATTTCAATTAACATTTTTTCTAGATCATGTGTTGATGACAAGTTATGTCTATCTTTTATAAGAATACCTGCTCGTTAGCATCATTATCTGAACAACTAACCATCCACCCCCTTCTATATTTGACCATCACATTAAGTATAATATATTAAGTTGATTTTTTTCTAACTCATAAAATGATCCCACGCATTGCGCGGATTAAACACTAGTATATATAAAAGCAGAAACTTCATGTGAGAGAGCATGAGGTTCTGCCATGTGACTTCTTCTTTGTTCACTTCCAATTATTTTTTTAATTTAAATTAAATTAAGTGCCAACTCATCATTAGCATTTAACACTCTCCACTCCTTTGTCTCTTCGTAATCCCAACTAATCAAACCAATGTTTCTACTCATTTTTCAAGTCTTAATTCAATCCTCCTATATAGTGTTAATTAATAGTGATGTCTCATCAGTCTAACCTCAACCTCCATTATTTTATATATTCCCGTTTCCCGAATCCAAATTGAATATATGTTTCATTTTTTCTAGGAAAAACTCAAGGTATTTTCTACCTTTTATTTTCTTCTCTCTTTTTTATTCTTTAAATATTTTGCTGTCTATTTGAATATGAAATAAGTATTTTAGTATTTGTTATATCAAGTTGGACCAAACTGTTTGTGATGTCTTCGAATTGTAGGTGAATTAATTTTTATTTTATTTTATTTTATACACAAATGCATGAAAATGGGAGATCCATCATAAGCATAAAGATAATCATATGTTCAAATATTGACAAACAATTGAAATATTGCATTCATAGACTCTGATAGCATTTGTCCTTTTTGAAAATCTAAACAATTAATAGGATTCTAGCCACAAATATTTAGCATATAATATATGATGCAAAAATAAGTTTGGTATCCCATATGGTAGAAACTAGAGAGGACAAAATAAAATTTTAATTAGATGCATACCAATTATATTATTTAAGCCTTCCTATAGAATTTACATGGTCTAGCTTAAAGCAAAATCTCATTGGCAAAATTAGTGATATGGTCATTCAATCAAATCAACGAGCAACAATGATATGCCATATGCGATCTTTTTATTGTAAGTGTTATTTTATTATATATATTTATATATACACACACACTAATTTTTTTTTTTTGTTTGTTCCTGATTTATATTACTTTCTTTAATATTGCAACTAATAATATGTGCTTATTTTACTTATTAAAGCAAATCTATGCTTATGAGTCATCTACAAGCTTTTTTTGCTTTCTCAATTCTTATTGATGTAAATACTGAAGATCATAATCTTATAGAAACCAAGTTTATTGTTTTAGCTTGAGACCAACGTAATTTAATTATACTTTTATGCAAAGCTTGAGACCAACATACTTTTAGGCAAAGTTTTCCCATACATCGCATAGATTTCCAACTAGTTATATTAATTTGTCTTGTGTTTGATTGTTCCATATGTTCTTTAGCCTGTGATATTAGATACAACTAGTTTGTAACTTTATGCATATACATGGATACACTTAAAAATATATAATAATATGCATAATATGATTCCTATATATATATATATATATAGATAATTTAAATACTATTGATAGTCATTTTTTTATATTTTTTTAACTCTTTAAAAAAATTTGTAAGGATATTATTTGGGTATAAAATGTAACTTGTCCATGTTATTTTTTTTTTAATTATTGTGAAGCACCCCTTTTTTTCTTTTTTACGAATCATTTATTCTAGAATCTTTAGTTTTTATACTTAATAACTCACTTGGATGAATATTTATGATGTGTTCTCATATTTGATTCTAAAATTAAAAAATAAAATTCTTCAAGAATAAATAATTTAGGACACATGGCGCAAAATTTAAACTCTAATTTAGAATTCTAATTTGAGTTTTTCTCATCAATTTCACCTATTATTATATATATAGATTAAGAAATAAACGATTCTTCTATTTCAAACCAACAATGTATGGATGAACATATATATATATATATATATATATATAACACCATTATCGACACCCCTTTTTATCCTCCTTAATTTCCAATTTATACGCAATACGGGCACCACAAAAGTTTCTATTCCTGTGGTTTGCTTAAGTTGCTACTATTGACCATAAGCGAAACCTCAATATTTCTAGTAAAAAAACTATTGAAAAATCTTTACTTTGACTAAGTTTGAAAAATGTTTAAATAAGGTTTGACTAAGATTTGATAAAAATTCAAATTTTTCTACCGGAGAAAATGTCTCTCCATCATAAGGAAGGTGACAATTCCATTCATTTTGAAAATCATATGTTAAAATGATATTTGAACCGGTTAAGATATCATAAAATCAAATATTTGACCAAACACTAGGTATATTTTGGCTAAGTGATAGAAAATTTCTATGTTAGTAGTGAGTAGTGACTTAGGTACTGACCATGTTCGAGTCAGGACCAAATAATTTCATATGGAAAATGATATGTTTTTAGAAAGGGCATCACATGTGCTTCGACTTGAGGGGCTTTGTGCAAGCAAAAAAAAATTCAAAAGATTTGTTCAAAGTCAAGAAAACATGGAAAGTCCCTCCAAAGGTATGTACATTTCTGGTGAGCGTGTTCAAATGTTCAAATATTTCGCCTACAAGGGGAAATATGCATAGGCGCAAGCTGCAGGTAGAGCCAACGTGCGTGCTATGCTGCATGTGTACAGAAACTGTAGAACATGTGCTGTGGGAGTGCCCGCTAGCCAAAAATGTATGGGCTTTAAGCAGTGGAAAAATCCAGAAATGCACGAATGCAGCTCCAAAATTTTACTCTCTGTTTAGGTTGATGATAGACAAGCTTACTCAGCAGGAATTAGAGTAGTGGGCGACGGTATCGTGGGCGATTTGGAACGCGAGAAATAAGTTCTGTTTTGAAAAAACCCAACGGCATCCAGAACACATTCTTAGGGAGGCTACTGGTTTTTTAGTGGAGTATCATAGACTGAACGTAGCACAAGTGTAGAAGGGTGGCTCTTTCTGTGGTTGGTGCTCTCAGCTTTACTTTCAGTGCTGATTAGTCAGGCTACTGGTTTGTAGTTACCTTTATTTGACCTCGGCCTGACTTAGTTTTATAACATTTTGACAACAAATTACAGGTAGTTGGTTGTTATTAGTTTAAATTTAAACCTAACACTAAAATTACTTTTTTACCCCAACAATAACAATTAGTAACAACATGCCACTTAGGATTTATTGTAAAAAAATTGTAAAAATGTTGTGTACATATCATTTCTCTTATTCTATATGTGGCCATCCTGCTCTGCCCAGGATGTCAATGGCCAATTTTGTAATACTTTAGTCCCTTTACATCAATAATATTTCTATCTGTTATCTCAAAAAAATAGAAAACATGGAAAGTGGGATTTTAATTCAAAAACTATTCAAGGTACCACTTTCTTACATTCATAACTCCTTAATTAGGAAGTTCTATGTTATTAAAATGATGTTTCATGTTAGCTTGCATAAGTTTATATGTTGTGTGGATTGACCAAGTTTTTAAGATGTGAATATTTATATGCCACTTGGCGAACAATGTTTTGATACTATATTTGTAGTGAAACCCTAGCTTGGTCTTAAGTTTGGAAGGACCTTGAGTCAAAACCAATCATAGAATTTTCTTAACTTGATTGGAAACCTAATATTTAAATGATATATTTTCTACTCATATTAGGGATGAAAATCAAGTAAAATCCAGTTGGAGCCAAAGCATAAACTAGATGCACCAATTGGGTGTTTTGCACCAACTATATGAAAATTGGTAAAAGTACGAGAAACCTAAAGATTAAATACTAAAAAAAATGTTTAAATAAGGTTTGAATTTTGTAATGATTTTATAGAAAACATTTTACAAACTTATGGGCTTGAACTGGTTTAGTAGCCCTGGTTGCTTTAGTGGTGGGAGCCAAGAAAGTGTGATCGATTGAGAGCTCCTTGGGACAGTAACGAATTCCTTCAGTTGATTTTGAAGAGCTAAAGAAGTTTATGAAAATGTTCACAAAACCCACTACAATTCTCTCTCTCTCTCTCTCTCTCTCTCTCTCTCACAAAAAAAAAAAAAAAAGAAAAAGAAAAAGAAAAAAGACACTCATTTGTATCTGATCTCAAGTAATTGACGGCGTTTATCCTCCTAATTACTAAGAGGTGAAAAAACATTTATTTACAGAATGATTTCTAAAAGAAAAAAAAAAATCATATTTAAATTAAGGGTAGTGATGAGCCAACTTATTCCAAACACTCAAGAGTTTACTTGTTTGTGAACTTAACTAGTAATCATTATAAATAAATTTAGTTTAATATAATTTCAATATCCTATTTAATTAATTGACATCTTAATGCTAAACAAAAATGCAATAGATTCAATCTCGTTCTAGTTTTGAAAATTCTAGACAAAGCAAAAAAAAAAAAAAAAAAAAAAAAAAAAAAAAAAGCTTGGAATCCACCAAAATTTTGAGAAAACCTCATAAAATTATTTTATTTCAATCTACTTGTTATAAAAATATATATTTATAGGATGCCTATAGGGGGTTATAGTTAGGCTTCCTTAAAAATGAAAATTATGCAAATACCCTTAAATTTCCTACAACATCATAAAAGACTAAATTATTCCAAATAAAATCTTAAAAATAAAACACCTTGGGTTTGTAGATCATTTTTGGCGATAGAGCCGCAAAGAGATTATTTAACCTAATTGTCAAGTTTTCTTCTTTGATAACACATCCGGTGTTATCCATCTGATATTGTGCTCTTAATTTTAAGTGGTTATGTTGATATTATATGCTTTAATCTATGCTTAAGCTAATTGTTTAATCACTTACACAATTGGACTTGATTGCTATAGGCCGGTAAACTTGTTGTCTCTCTGCCAAGGTTTGGGTTTCAAAGTTTCAATCCGCCTGTAAAGTGGCCCATTTTGAAGTAGCTAAGAGTCTACAACTAGTTTGAGCTCAATATTATAAATTACCATGCCTTGGAATCTGGTGTCTCATGGCCTCTAGAACACCGAACCTCTACCCTACAAGCCCCAAATAATATTTCTAGTCATGGCCCAAATAATATTCTCTTGACCCATTAGTATAAGTTACTTTCAAGTATACTTGTTATGACATTTTAATAGTGTTACACTTAACAATCAAAAGCTTTTTGTTGGATCAATATTTTACCAAACCCTTTGTTTGGATTTTCTGATTTCTATTTGTTTGTCATGCTCACCAAACATCAGAAAAATTGAAGCATAAAAACTATCTCATTTAAAAAATGTTCAAGAGAATAGTTTGCTTACATTTTAAAAAATCAATTAAAGATATGAATTTAGAATCGGATGGTAAAACTTTGTCAATAAATGTTAAAATTTGGCTTATATTATTAATTTTTTGAAAAAAAATTGATACGATGATCAGCTAGAGAAAATGTTGATCGAATTAGATATTAGGGAGTGATATTATTATATTAAATTGCAAAGAAAATTGTGGTAAATATAACTTACCAAGAGGAAGAAGTATATAGGGTAGTGTCCATCAAAATTTGAAAAAGAAGGCTATCTGGGCTTGAGTGGTATAAAAGTGGAGGGTTTGGTACCCTTGTGAATAAGGTATCAGACAATCAAGGATCAGAAGGCAGATAAGAAGAAGGATCAGAAGGCAGATAAGAAGCAAGTGAGAAGACCAAAACGGCAATGGTTGTGAATGTCTAAACTACTTGTAGTTTAGATGTTATTTTAATTCTACAGAATGTATTACACGTGTGTTACATGTGCTGTTAGTAAATTGACACGTGCTGTAACTAATCTCCCTTATAATTTGGTATTAGTTAGTTGTGATTCAGTTAGGGATTTTAGAATCAGAAATTAGGGAAACATGTATATAAGTCTGGATTGTGTATAGATTCAGTTCAATCAATCAGATTAGAGAAATTTTATCATTTTTCTCTCTCAATCTCTCTCTCTGTATACACACTCTGTTTTCTCCTTTATCTTTTACACTCTTACATGGTATCAGAGCTTCGAGCGTTCATCAATGGCGCCGAATAATTCATCTCACACTTCTCAGCGAGAATTGACTCCAATGGAAGATCCACAGAGTCCTTTCTTCTTGCATCATGGTGAAACACCAGGTGCAATTTTGGTTACTCAGCCATTAACTGAGGATAACTACTCCATGTGGTCCAGAGCAATGATAATGGCTTTGGATGCCAAAAGCAAGCTTGGATTTGTTGATGGTACTGTCAACGCTTCAATGGCAGTCATACCATTAGAGAAGTAAGCTTGGTCCAAGTGCAATTCAATGATCTCATCTTGGATCTTGAATTCAGTTTCTCCTCATTTAAAAGCGAGTGTGATTTACAGAGACACTGCATTTGAAGTGTGGAATACTCTCCAGAAACGGTTCTCTCAAGGTAATGGACCAAGGATCTCCCAGCTTTAGAAGCAAATCTCAGCTATGATGCAAGGTGCTGCTACGGTGACAGGTTTCTTCACTGATCTTCAAGCTGCTTGGGATCAACTGTTGAATTTCAGACCTTCACCATGTTGCTCGTGTGGCAAATGTACTTGTGGAGTAAATGATAAAATTGCAGCCCTTCAACATCAAGATTCTCTCATGCAATTCCTAAATGGCTTGAATGATTCTTACTCTCAAGTCAGAACTCAAATCCTCATGATAGAGCCTAGTCCTTCCATTGATAAGGCCTTTTCATCAGTGATTCAAGAGGAACGGCAAAGGCATTTGGGTTTTACTATGGCTCCTTCAGTTGAATCAACTATTCTTGCAGTCAAGAATCAAGGGAATTCATTTCCAAGAAATAGCAACAAGAATTTCAAGGGTAACAATGAAAAAGGGAGGCCTGTATGTAATCACTGTGGGAAGCTTGGACACATTATGGAAAAATGCTACAAATTAGTAGGTTTTCCTCCTAGTTACAAGCAAAGGGGTAGAGTGGCTATGGTAAATCAAGTCTTGGTTGAAGATGATCAAGGCAATTCTGGTGCTCAACAGGTCAACTCCTTCCCTTTCACTTCAGAGCAATATCAGCAACTAATTTCAATGCTTAGCTCTTATGCATCCACATCTAGTGGTACCAATGATGCTTTACACTCTGCCAATTCTGCTCTTTCAGGTAATGTGTGTAATGCTTGGTCAGATTCTGCTTTCTTAGATTTGCATCATTCAATATTTGCTGTTAATCCTGTCAATAAAACTGTTTATGGTAATGATGTATAGATTCTGGATACTGGAGCCACAGACCACATAGTCCACTCCCTATCTTTGTTTACACATATCACTAGTTCTATTTCCACATTTGTTCAATTACCTAATGGTGAGAAGGTCACTGTTACACATATTGGTACCATTCAAGTTACTTCAACTTTGAAACTTGAAAATGTCCTATGTGTTCCCTCTTTTACATTTAACCTGATTTCTGTCAGCCAATTAACCAAAACACTCTCATGTTGTCTTGTTTTTCTCTCAAATTTTTGCTTTATACAGGACCTTACCTGTTGGAAAACGATTGGAATGGGTGAATTACATTACAATTTGTACTTACTGCACACTACATCAGCTTGTAAATCTGTTTCAGAAGCTTCATCAACTCTTGAGTCTGTTTTTCAATCTTTTGTTAATTCTTCTGTGTCAACTCCTAGTGTTACTAAGACATACCTTTGGCATATGAGATTAGGCCATGTTTCTGATAATAAGCTTCATGCTTTGCACAGTCTTATCCCTGATGTACATGATTTCCATAGCAATAAAAACTGTGTTCTTTGTCCTATTGCAAAACAGAAAAGACTTCCATTTCCTTCTTTTAATCATATCTCAGACAATGCTTTTGATTTAATCCATTGTGATGTTTGGGGACCATTTGCAAAGTTCACTCATGATGGTTTTCGATATTTTCTTACCATTGTAGATGATGCCACAAGGTCCACTTGGGTTTATCTAATGAAATCAAAATCTGATACTAGATCTTTGTTGATTTCATTTTACAACATGATTAATACACAATTTCATGCCAATATTAAGATCATTAGAACTGACAATGCCCCTGAGTTTTTCTTAAAGGATTTTTATGCCAATCATGGCATCATCCATCAACACTCATGTGTTGCCACTCCACAACAAAACTCAGTTGTGGAGAGGAAACACCAACACATTTTAAGCATTGCAAGGGCATTAAAGTTTCAATCTAATGTTCCTATTTCTTATTGTGGTGAGTGTGTATTAACTGCTGTCCATATTATAAATAGGCTACCTTCAAAAATCTTGAACCACAAAACTCCTTTTGAAAAATTCTATGGGAAACCTCCTTCCTATACTCATTTGAAAGTTTTTGGTTCTCTTTGTTTTGCCTCTACTTTATCCCACAACAGATCTAAATTTGATCCTAGGTCCTCTTCTTGTATCTTCCTTGGTTATCCTTTTGGTGTTAAAGGTTATAAGTTGCTTGATTTAACCACCAAAAGGATCTTTATTTCTAGGGATGTTCAATTTTTTGAAACTGTATTTCCTTTAATTTCACCTTCTCATTCTTCTCATACTAGCATACCTTTACCTCACATTCTTCCTTCAGTGGCTCAACCACCTACTTCCTTATTTGATTTTCCCATTTCTAACCCTTCTGCTTCACTTCCACAGATTATTGATTCTAATAACTCTTCCAATCTTGATATTCCTTCTAGTCTTCCTCTTCCCTTAGATGATTCTTCACATTCTATTCCAGCTTCTGCAGATTTGTTTGATGCCCATTCTGCTGATATAACAGCTCCTAATCCATCTGCATCTATTTCCCCTGTTATTCCTTCCATCATTGTACCTTCTGCCTCTTTGAGAAAGTCTTCCAGGGTGTCTAAACCACCTGCATACTTAACTGATTTTAAATGCAGTACAATTGTCAGTGATAACCTTCTTCCATCCAACAAATCAAGTATACAATATCCCCTATCCAACTATCTTACTTCCTCAAAATTATCCCCCAACTATGCCCATTTTTGTTCTCTCATTTCTACCATTTCTGAGCCTACATCTTATCATGAAGCAGTCAAGGATCCTAATTGGCAGGAGGCTATGGCATCTGAAATTGCTGCTTTGGAAGCAAATTAGACCTGGTCCATTACTCCATTGCCTTCTCATAAAAGGGCTATTGGGTGTAAGTGGGTTTATAGGGTCAAGTATAATGCTGATGGCTCTTTAGACTGATACAAAGCAAGGCTTGTTGCTAAAGATTTCACCCAACAAGTTGGTTTGGACTTCATTGACACCTTTTCCCCTGTTGCAAAACTCACTACTGTCAAAACCTTGCTTGCCATTTCTGCTGTGAGAGGCTGGCATTTGGTTCAACTTAATGTGAACAATGCCTTTCTAAATGGTGATCTTCATAAAGAAGTCTATATGCAATTGCCTCAAGGCTTTCACAGCAAGGGGGAGAACCTAGTTTCCAAGCTTAACAAGTCTTTATATGGTCTTAAACAAGCATCAAGGCAGTGGTACTCCAAATTTTCTACAACCATTTTGAAATATGGATTCAACCAGTCAAGGTCTGATTACTCCTTGTTCACTAAAAGGTTCAAATAGACTTTCATAGCATTACTAGTTTATGTAGACGACATTCTTATTGCAAGCAATAACATTCAGGCAGTTGAAGATCTTAAAAGTTCCTTGAATCATGAGTTTAAATTGAAAGATCTTGGTACTTTGAAGTATTTCCTTGGTCTTGAGGTGGCTAGATCAGAAAAAGGGATCTCATTATGTCAAAGAAAATATGCATTAGGGGTTCTTAAAGATGCTGGTATGATAGGTTGTAAGCCTAGCAAGGTGCCAATGGAACAAAACTTGAAGCTGAGTAAGCATCAAGGAGATTTATTGGCTGATCCTAGTGTTTATAGAAGGCTAGTTGGAAGATTATTATATCTCACCATAACAAGACCAGACATCACTTATCCAGTCCACAAACTAAGTCAATTCATGGCTAAACCTAGAAAACCACATCTTGATGCAGCCTACAAAATTTTGCAATACATTAAGGGCTGTCCTGGTCAAGGTATTTTCCTGTCATCAAAATCAGATTTACATTTAAAGGCCTATACAGATGCAGATTGGGCCTCGTGTATAGATACTAGGAGATCCACTACAGGATTTTGTGTTTTCTTAGGGGATTCATTGGTCTCATGGAAATCCAAGAAACAATCTATAGTTTCTAGATCCTCAGCTGAAGCTGAGTATAGAGCAATGGCTTTAACAGTTTGTGAGATGACTTGGCTGCTTGCTCTATTAAAAGATTTGGAAGTTGCTCACCCTCAACCTGGCATGCTTTTCTATGACAACCAGGCAGCAATTTATATTGGTGAAAATCCAGTCTTCCATGAGAGGACAAAACACATAGAAGTTGACTGTCATTTGGTTAGAGATAAGGTGCAAGAAAAGGTGATTCGTTTGTTCTTCACTCCTACTCACACCCAGCTAGCAGATTTGTTTACCAAAGCCCTTAGCAGTCAACAATTAAGATTCTTGATTTCCAAGATGAGTGTATTAAACATACACAGCACTGAGTCTCATCTTGAGGGGGAGTATCAGACAATCAAGGATCAGAAGGCAGATAAGAAGAAGGATCGGAAGGCAGATAAGAAGCAAGTGAAGAAGACCAAAATGGCAATGGTTGTGAATGTCTAAACTACTTGTAGTTTAGATGTTATTTTAATTCTACAGAATGTATTACACGTGTGTTACATGTGCTGTTAGTAAATTGACACGTGCTGTAACTAATCTCCCTTATAATTTGGTATTAGTTAGTTGTGATTCAGTTAGGGATTTTAGAATCAGAAATTAGGGAAACATGTATATAAGTCTAGATTGTGTATAAATTCAGTTCAATCAATCAGATTAGAGAAATTTTATCATTTTTCTCTCTCAATCTCTCTCTCTCTGTATACACACTCTGTTTTCTCCTTTATCTTTTACACTCTTACATAAGGCCTTTCAAGCAGATTGGTCTTGACACAGAGAGAGAGAGAGAGAGAGAGAGAGTCATATGAGTATGACACTGTATTTTTCATGCCAGGTAATTCACCAAAAGAATAGTAATGATATGACATTATATTTTTCATAATTTTTTTGCAACCTATCGACATAACATGTTATTATATATTTTATATGAATTTACTATGTATTATCTATTATTCAATAATTAAATAAATTGTATATTATTAAAATTTTATTGGAAGAAGCTATGAAGGTTGTGCTAGACATCCATGATATATGTTAGCTTCAAGTTTTATATTATGTAAATTTCTTAAGTAACATACCAGACCAAGAGGGGGAAGTTGGTTTGGATTATTAGATTTTGACTGATTGAGATGCAACTTGACCAATTGAATATTGTGATTTACTGTGGCATGGTGTTTATGGTAGCGTTGTAACCGGATGAGGGAGCATCAACCGTCTTGGCCACTTCATGAACTGGGTGATCATGCTTGGAGGTTGGTTGACGAATTTTGGAATGTGAATTCTCCGGAGCATGGTGCGTCTATGCCTCGTCCTGTGGCTAGCTGGTATCTTCGCCTGATGAGTGCTACAAAGCAAACTTTGATGTTGCTTATTTTGAAGAATCGGGTTTAGCAGGTATTGGTGTTATATGTCGAGATCACTCTGCCCAAGCTATTGCTGCACTACGTCAGATTCTGGGTAAGGTGCAGTCAGCTGAGATGGCTGAAGCTTTGGCAACTCGAAGGGCTGTGATTTTTGCAAGGGAGATGAGTTTATTTAACATTATTGTTGAAGGTGACTGTATTCATGTTATTCAGGCCTTGTAGCGTAGTGGCCTCTGTCCTTTGTTGTCTTTAGCCGTATCATTGATGAGACTAAAAGACTCGGACGAGTTTTGAGAAGTTGTTTGTCCCAACATGTTAGGCGGAATGGGAATAGATTAGCTCATAGTTTAGCTCAAAAAATAGTTTTATCTGCAGATCTTGAGGTTTGGGTAGAAGATTTACCCGAGGCTGTGGATGTTGTTTTCTAGTCAGATCTTCCTTGAGTTTTTGGTTTTTTTTTTTTTTTTTCTTTGCTTTGTAGTTCGTTTTTCAATTTTAATAAAATCTCGATTACCTTTTTCTCAAAAACAAGAATATCATGATTTACTGAAACATAAAATTCAGCATGTAAGCCCAAGTGATTAGGATTTTGTGTTGACAACCTTAGAGCATTAGCAGCTGGGTGGCCAAAAAAGTTCTATTTTACAACCTCCAAACCTACTTTATCTATTATAACATCTCATTTTATAACTCACCTTACATTCTAGTTTCCATTTTTACATACAACTCAATAAAATAATATAAACTACTTAATAAAATAATATTAAAAAACTCATTTCTCTCTCTTCTCTCATCTCTATCTTTCCTCTCTTTCTCTGTCTTAATCTCTACAACATCTCTTCCTCTGCCTTTGTCTCTATCTCTACATCAACTACCATATGAGAAAGCCGAGCTCAGCCACCCACCACCCCACAACCACACACACACCCTAGCAACCAAAAAAAAAAAACCCACAAATTAGTCACCACTAGACCCGTAAATCCACCATGAACCACCACTGCCAAGAGGCAGAAACAAACCACTCACAACCAAACCTGCCAATTCAAACCCAAAACCCAAACAACTTGCAACCTAAAACCCATTCAAACCCAAAACCCCCAAAAGCCATACAACCTGCAACCCAGAACTCATTCAACTAAAACCCATTCAAACCCATTCAAACCCGCCACCGATTCAAACCATTCAAACCCATCTACCGCCACCCATTCTACCATGAGATAACCATCTTCGGTTTGGGGAGAGAGTAATAGGAAGAAGGGTGAAGAAAAAAAAAAGGTAAGGTGCAGAGACTCGGCTTGGTTAAGAGAGGGAGAAGAGTGGTTGAGAGAGGGAGGAATGGTTTGTAGGGTGAATGAAGAGAGAGACAAGATATATTCCATTAAAATAATATTATTTCTTTTACATCCAAGTAAAGAGTTGGTTCTATATATAAGAACCAACTGTTCATAGATTGTAAAATCTTTTTAGAAACCCATACCCCAATGTGGAGTGTTTTTTGAAATTTTGGTTGTAAAATAGCAACTGGGGGTTGTTTACACCTCCCAATGCTAGGGCTCTTAGAGTATTTAAACAAACCATAATACACATCCGAGTTCAATTGACCTTTGGAGCTCCTCTGGTTCTTCTGTCCCTCTTGCTCACAAGGTTACTATCAGATATCATTCAACACACATTTTGAAAATGTGGTTTTGAAGTTACTGCAAACCAATCATCGCATGTGCTAGATCTAAACCTTTAAGCAGAATCTTGAAAACATAAACTGGATATTTATGTTGGAATAATTTCACAACAAGGAAGTCCATCGATTTCAGAATTGAGTTTGGTAACTTTTATTAAGTTTAAAATAAATAATATTATTTAGTCTGTAAACTTTTACTTGATAGTAGATTTGTTCACCTTGGGATTGATAAGGTCAAGTCCCTTTAGAGTTTTTATTGTAAAATTAGTTTATTTCATTAATTTTCGTCATCATATTTGTGTGTACTATTTATTTTTTGTTGTGTTTGATACTTATGATTGCTATTTGATAAAAAAAAAATGTAAATAATTAATCTAATTAATCACTTGGCCTTAAAACTAGCTAATAAAGACTCGGACAAGGTCTAAAAAATTGCCATGGACAAAACACAAACATTATAACGAACTGTGTAATCAAAATTTGTCATAGGTTTTTTTTTTTTTTTTTTATATAATTTGGGGACAAAAAAGAATAGTGACTTTTATACATGAATTCCATGCTTATGTCGGATGTTCCGAAACCTGGGTGACCTACCAGAAAAATGATGACTTTAATACCCTTCAAGTGACATGGCAATAAACACGTGTGAGATCATACACCGATACATCTCACTTAAAATTTCCGTTCTCATCTTCCTTGGAGTGTGTTTTGAATATTTGGAGAGCTATATTTTGTACACCTAGAGTTAAGGTTAATCAAGTTCTCACAAAGCATCACCCAGTGATCAAAACTTGAAGATTATTCAAGATTTAGTGTTCCAGATGAAATTTCTGTCACAAGTAGAGGTATTCACGGTGTAATATGGTGCGGTTTTTGGTCATTTTTAGCACCATATTTTACAATACGATTTAACCAAAATCATAACTCCACCGCACTTCATTTTTGTAATCAAGTATGTGGTGCGGTGTATAAGATGCGGTTTGAATGGTTGGAAGCCATTACATTTTTCAAATTTTGGGTTTTTCCTACTGAACACAGAATTGCTTTTTCCCTTTGTTTAGAGCCAAGTTTTAAACTATTGAGCTAATTTTTCTTTATTTTGGGCTAGTTTTCCTATCAACACTTGCTACGTTGGCTTGGGCCAACCCAAAACTTGTTTTCAAGAACTATAATACACATGGTATATAACAATTAAACTTTAAAAAAAAAAAAAACTAGGGTTATTAAACTATTAATAATATATTTAATATTAAAAAAAAAAAAAGAACTATAATACACATGGTATATAACAATTAAACTTTTATTAAAAAAAAAACTAGGGTTATTAAACTATTAATAATATACTTAATATTAAAAAAATAAATATATTAATATATAGAAAGGGTGCAGTGCAGTGCGATTTCTACAATTTTCTATTATTATAAATCCGCAAACTACAATGCACTATGTTGTGTGGTGCATTATTACTTGCGGTATGGTGCGGATATGTCATTTTGCGGCAATTTTAATGCGGTTTTTATAATTTATGCGATTTAGTGAACAATCCTAGTCACAACATAATCAAGCTATTGTAAAGAAGCTTCAAGAAGGTTCTTGAAGTGGTGGGTGGTTCACATTGAACAAAGTCCACAGTAGAAAAGTGTATGGTTTTAGAGTTGCGTGTGATCACGTGAGTAAATCTACACCAAATAGCAATAGATGTAGCATAAAATCTATTAAATATTTTCATTTTATTACAGTGGATTTGTTTTGATGGGGTCGGTGGATAAACACTCAAAGAATTTGTTCTGTCTAGGGTTTTCTTTTTTCACCATATCACGTTCCTTATTTGCTTTCTACTATTTATTATTTGCAATATGGTTTGTGGATGGTTAATCCCAAACCTATTTATAAAGCATAATTGAGTAATCAATCAACTAGGCTTTAAAAGTGGTTAATTGACACTAGTTGGATCTAAATTTGTCAACAAATTACATAATAATTGTTGCAGAATATTTATCCAAAAAAAAAAAAATTTGTTACATAATAGTTACGAAGGGACCTTCCTTTAAGAATGCAATGCCACTTAATTTGTACTCCATAGCTTTGGGCTATATTTAAGCATTCATTCAAAGAACTATTACCACAAAAGTATTGTATTTCAACTTACTTGATTGGATTTGTTAATTCTATTGGCTTCAAATTAAAAGCCAAATCTGTGGGTGCACTATCCCGCATTTGAGGGTTGCGTGGACTGCTTTCTTTTTTATTTGGGAGTCACCACCTAGTTTAAGTCCACGAATTAAAATTGACGTCTACTCACTAAATTTTAAATCTATGATGATGGGAAGGGAAGGTGTTACGCACCCAATCCCACCTGGCTCGTGGACCAGCCCTTACTAATATTGTTAGGCCATATTTAAGTAAGAAGATTATTAACAAAGCCCAAAGTCAAATCATGGAATTATAACAGTAAAAACAAATAAGGCAAATACCAAATTACACCATAATGTAAAAGGAAACAAATTCAAATCAACCATCCATCAAATATACAATTCAAATATCAATTAATTAAAAATAAAATCAAACAAAAATAAAATCATCCATTAAATAAGGAAACATCTATTCTAAACATGTCAAATGTAATTAAAAAAGGAAAACTCAAAAAAAATTATGGCAGATCAATTAATCGTATTCTAACATAATCAAACTCAAACAAAATAAAATAAACATGGAAAATATCAAAGTAATCAGATCAAACAATCAAAACATGGATTCAGCCTTTTTCTGGGTCAAGTTGTATACAGGAGGTTGTGTATGCATCTTTGCGAGCATGTGTACGCACCTTCAACCATGTACATGCATCTTGATATAAAAACACGATTCCAGATCAGTTTTCATATTCAAACAGATTATCACATTTTCACATATAACAATTTAGCCCTTAATCAACACATGGTACGACATAACAAATCAATTCATATCCTAAATATGTATTGGATCTAGGTCTACCAAGAACAAAACATCACAAACAAAACATATTCATCAAATCATATACCTAGTCATGTTCATCAATTCATATATCTAATCATTCAACTCTTCATTCAAAACAAACATATATGAATTTAAAAAAAAAATAGATCAAAACAAATCCTAAACATGTTAAAGATCTAAAACTAATCAGGAACACACAAAAAGAAATCATAATTATCCAAGTTAAGGAAGAGTCATGGATGAGACTCACCTAACTTATGGGTCATAAGTTTGTAGAGATTTGACCGGCCCCTCAGTGGCTACACAATAGCATTCAATGAGATTCAAAGGAAATCAAAGAGTTCAATAAGCATTAGTAATCACAACCTAAATAATAAAAGATTCTCAAAAGCTTTGAAAAAGATTTTAAAAGGAAATTGGAAAATAGTTTCTGCCCTAATAAGCATTAAAGAGAGGTTTTATAGATACAAAAAAATTTTGTATAAAAATATTAATAACATAAAAGATTTATTGTGATATTCATATATAAAATACTCTCAATAGGTTTTGAAAATGACTTTTATCTCATAATTGAAAGTAGTTTCTGCCCTAATCGAATAGAGAGAGAGGTTTTTAAGAGCTAAGAAAAACGTGCAAACTTCTGTTGTGTGAAGATTGAAAAGGGTTTTTGGAAGAGTGGTGTTGAAAAGACACACTTTCTCTCAAGCTAGGGTTTTGAGTTGGAGATATAAGGTTGTATTTATATGCTCAAACTAACGTTTTCTGGCTCATTTAAAGGGTTTTGGATTCCTAAGAGCCTTTGAGTCGGCCCCTCTCAAAGATTGAAGTGTTGGGGGCCCAAAATTGAATTTCTAGGCTGCTAGAAGGGAAGGTGCGTATGCACCCCCAAAGGATGCATAATTATGCTTCTGAAAAAAATCCTAATTTCTACTAGACTGATGGTCTAATGTCAAACAACCGTAACTCATTCATTTTAAATCCAAACTACAAAAAATTCATGTTGAAATTGAAGCCCAAAATGTCTAATTTCCAATGAAAGAAACTACAATAAAAATTTCATTGTGAATCAAAATTTCTGATCAAAACAGTGAGCAAAGATCCTTTTCAGCATTGTTTTTAAAGCGATTTAAAGCATTTTTGAATTGTGATTACTTCCAAACTATCAAGATAATTTCAATTACCATTTTTTGACATATTAATCTCATCACTGGGACCAAGGACAAAAGGTTACTAACCGATAGAAAATGAGTTATCTACAATATCATAATTTGCAACAACTCATTGTCCAACATGTTTTCTTTATCCTTAAACGCAAGTTTTTGATGAGCAGTAACTTCAATATATGAATGGTCATATATATCATCTTTCAATTAACGAGTAGAAAGATTATTCGAAATCCATAGACACCAACATGAAGTGTTTGTCATGCTTTTTGATAAAATATATTCGTTGAAAATGGGTGCTTTGATGCAATTTATTTTGACTTGTGGATGTTGTCTTCTCACGTGCTCATTTAAAAGTAATTAAATTTCACTTTTATGAATATCCTTGAATTTGGAAAAAAAATATATAGGTTTAGAAAAAAATTACTATGGATACTTGTGATCCTAACCCAAAGGAAATACTTAAATTAAAGGCTAATAAATTTTAAAATGCTCATACATTTAAAAGTCACCATTTTTAATCAAAAATTATTTTTTATTATGAAAATAAATATTTTAACAAAAAAGGTGACCTTTGGATGTTGTCGTGGACCTTTGGTTATGAATGTTGCTTAGGTCTAGGTTTATAGATGGATTCAGTCAATGAAAGTCCAGTGTAAATAATTCATGTTGCTTTTTTTTTTTTTTTTTTTTTTTGCATCTCAAAAAAAAAACAACATGAATTATTTACACTGGAAGCCAATTAACTTAAAATGCTCAGGCATATAAATGTCATAATTCTTAATCAACTCTTATTTGAATAAGAAAAATTTAATAATCAATTCATAGATTGCATTCTTTATTTCATACATTTGATTGGTGGTGACCCTTTTCACTTTATTTACTCCACGTACAAAGTTATTGCCATACAAACAAAAGCAGCGTAAACAAAAGGTGGTAAGCACTTACACAACCGACAATACAAAAGAGTAAAGAGTCACTAGTGACTCTCGGTTGGATCGAGGCTCCGTGTTGGTACTAGGAAAATTATGTAGCATATAGTTTGGTTGTTTGCTCTCATCAATCTCTATTCAAGTATAATGGTTGCCCATGACTTTTGAGTAAATTAATAGTGTGTTTTTATGTTAGAGCTTAGAACTCCATTGTGTGTGTCTAAAAAAAAACTAGTTTAAGGAAGAATTTTGGGTGATGCATAAACCTTTTAAATTAATCATGAATATGGATTTTGATTAAAAATTTAAGTTTTTCATAAATACTGCAAATAATCTCAGATTTAGTTGAACTTTTATAATTATTAATGAATTACATAATTATTATTTCATAAGCTCATAGCAGTAACCAAGGAACATTATTTTAAAATAAAAAAAGTGATTTAATTGATATTGTCTCTTCACCAAAAAAAAAAAATTTTGAACATTGTTTAGGTAATGTTTGTACCCAAGGCCAATTCAATACAATTTAAGGTCTAAAGAGATGTTTTCAAATGGGGCATTTTTAACATTTAATAGGTAATCTTATTATCTTACATATCAATAGATATTAAAGTGCCTTTTCCTTCTTGAGATATAAAATCATTAATTAAGTTTTTGGTACTTATATTTTGCTAGCATCTCCGTTTTAGTTGATAATATGGGCTAGCTAATTCAATTGATCTAAAGTAAGGTTATATGAATTTTTAATTTTGAAAAAAAAAAAATTCCTCCCAAAACAAGAGTTGCAATGGGGCTATGAGCACACTGCCTTTTCGCCACCTTTGTTGGATGGGCCCCAGGTTTGCGTCTTCATTCAAAGTGTGTTTGTTTGAAACTGAAATAGGATAAATGGAAACCTTTGAAAAAAAAATAGAAAAGAAAAATTTTTTTAGAGTGTGTTTAGTTAGGTGGAGAAGAATGAAAATAAATGGTGGGACTCAAGAGTTTTCTCCCTAAGTCCACCAAGAAATTTTCTCTTTAAAATGAAGAGAAAACAAGAGAGAAGATATTTACACAAAAAACTATCATCCTGCTAAAGTGCTAGGTACTGTTCACGGTCTCTTCCCCCCGCCCCCCCTTTTGTCATATTTTTTTTTACACGTTTTTTCTTTTTTTCTTTTTTTACGTTTCAGTTTTTTTTTTTAATAAATTCCCGGACTTGTCTTTTTTTGTCCTTTTCCTTTTTTAAATTTCCTTTAGTATTTTTTTGTCGTATTTCTTTTTTAAAAATTTCCCTCTTTAGCTTTTTCTATCCTTCTATGTACACTTTTGGCGCTTTTTTTTTTTTTTTTGTTAATCTGTATTTTTTTTTATTTGTTATTTTTTAATCTATTAGAGGCATGAAAAGTAAATTTATACTAACTATATTTTCTCCCTCCACTATTCTACTCTCAAACCAAATACCATGAGAGAAAACTAATAACTTTTCTATCATTTTCCCATTTTTTATCCTCCTACTTTTCCACCCCTCTAATCAGATAGACTCTCAATCTTGTGCTCTTTGCACTTTTCTAAGTAGTACACCTTAGACAAGTGGACCAAAGACGGAGTGTTTGTGAGTGCCACCCAGTTTAGGTTTAGGAACCAACTAGGCCCCTTGCAGAGGGCCTTATATATCTGGATTATAGGTGCAGAGTTAAGGTACTAAGATGGGAAGGTGTTAGGCACCCAACCCTGCTTGGCTAATAGACCAACCTCAACTCACTTTGTTCCATGTCATAGTTCAATTAAGTAATCCTCCAAAATTATACTCTCTCTCTCTCTCACCCAGCATGTTATCTTGACCTAGCATACATCACATGGCATATATCATCTCATACATCCATATTATCTCATTCATGGCAGCAAGCATTATCATCAACAGGTTCATCATCTAATAATCACATAACGTTTGCCAAGTTCATCACACATGTCATATGTTCAAGTCATTCAACCGTGCATGTTCTCACATTGCTGGATCACCATAGCAACCATACTCATATGCGTGATTATATCAATGCATGTTCATATTTACATTCAAAGACATTCAAGAACACTAATTAGTCAACTAAACAAAATAAAAGTAAAAAAAAAAAAAACCATGTTACTAACTGAACAGAAACCTAAGCATATGATACTAAAAGAATAACACAAGTTAAAGTATGTATTTAAACTTGCTAAAAAGAAAGAAAATAGAATTCAAACAAATCTGGGTATTCTAGGTAAGCTTGTGTGCGTACGCAAACATGTGGAGCTGCGTATGTAGTGATGATCCTGTGTATGCAACCTGATCCAGAACCAGCATGCAACAAACAATCTACATCTATTCTAACCTAAACTTGTTACCAACCTAAAAAAAGCAATAAAATAAATAAAGTAATAAAGCAAGAAATAAACAAAATAAACAACAAAGATATAAAAAGAAAAGAATACCTTAAAGCAAAGAAGCCTAAGGCTTGATTTTGGCTGCTCCCCTCAGTTAATCCAAAGATAAGGAAATCCCAGAAAGTTAGTAGGCTTTAATTAGAAGCGTTAACTTAGACCAAAAATGGTCCCAGTCAAAAAAAATTTAATTGAAGGTGTTTTAAAAGATAAACTCTCTCTGGAATCACTAATTTCATAGTGATTTTTGTGTGTTTTGGGAAAAGAGCCTAAGAAACCATTTATCGTGTAGGGGGGGGGGGGAGGCTATTCCCAATTATTGTGGGATTAGCTCTACACAAATTTCCATCAAAAACTTTCTTTACATAACTCGGCCTACCAAACCCACTTACACAAGCTCAAGAAGATGCGCTCTCAACCTTGAGGTTGAGTACACAAGCTTCATTCTTGCATACACACAACTAGGGTTTGCTAGTTTTTTAAAGCACAAAAAGTGAAAATGATCCTTCAACTTAAAGAGTTTCATTAGCTGGACACTTCACCAGTCATTGGCTCCTTAGTGATATCATCATTGGGGAATGGAGGCTTGAGTCGTAACGGATACAAAATAAGATATCTATAGGGTTCTTTTTTTTTTTTTTAATGAGGATTGGACTTGAAATTCATTTCTCTCTTTGGCTGGGATACCAAATTGGGGGAGAGAGAGCTTCTTGAACCCCCAACTTCCATTGATTCAACTGAAATGAATTATTCAACCGCTACTTCAACAACATCAATTGATGAAGCTGATATAGAACATAATGAGTAGCTTATGACTTTAAAGTAATAGGATATGCCTGCCTT
Source organism: Castanopsis chinensis (assembly GCA_032878915.1). NCBI lineage: Eukaryota > Viridiplantae > Streptophyta > Magnoliopsida > Fagales > Fagaceae > Castanopsis > Castanopsis chinensis. Next base: position 14,269,638 of record JAVQMG010000125.1, on the reverse strand, counting down.
TTCTTTCCATTATGTATTTCGAGAGCTAGGAGTGGAGAGAAATCTCAGTAATGGAACCTAATCTATTGACATCGGGGATGGAACAGAGCCCAACTCTTATTAGATTCTCCTTTCCCTTATATTATAGTTCAAACTCACTCAATAGCTCTTAATCAAATATGCTAAAAATATGTTATGCTAAAAAAACCTATTCACTTAGAAAACGGGGTCTTTTTTTATTTGAGGCCTTAGACCTACACCTTAAGCTACCCCTGTCTGTAACGTAACAATTTTGGTCTTATTGAAGCATTCAATTAAAAGAATTTTTAAAATTGCAATTCATATGTTTCAATTTGATTGAATTTATTTATTATATTGGCTTCAAATTAAATTTCACATCATAATTTGCAATACCTAATTTTTCAATATGTTTTCTCGTCCCTAAACACAACTTTTTGAATAATAACTACAACATATAACTACATCATATATATATATATATATATATATTGAGATGAAATATAATTATGGTTATATAGTTTGTCTTTCAAATGATGAATAGAAAGGTGATTGGTGTTGATTGCTTAAAATTACACTATTAACTTAGTTTTGATAGACAATATCACATAACTTTCAAGTTTAATTTTATGTAAATATGTGAGTTTGAAAGATTTCTCAAAAATAAACTCATTACGTATATTTTTTTCTCTTGTAGGAGATTAAAACCATTAAGCTAATCATACAGTATACAGACATGTAACCAAGAGAATCCAAGGGTAAAGATTGATTGGAGCATGAATTTTGAAATATTAAATAAGTCAAAAACATGTGAGAATGAAAAAGTGAATAAAGAAATTAGTTAGAGCCAAAATTGGGAAAATCCTAATATTGAAACATCCTGCACTGTTTCAGTATTTTTGCCATAACTTCTTTCACAGATGTCCGATTGACCTAATTCTTGCGGCCACATAAAGAAGACTCAAAGATATAAAAATTTGTCTATTTTCAAAATTTTAAAAATAAAATTTGTAGGTCAAAAGTGGGCTGGAAACTGATAGTGGATGAAATTGCAAAAATCAAGGGATTTCCACCCTAAATTTGAGGGATTTTCTCTTTTGTTTTGGGGGAAGTTGAGGTTATAAAGGGAAAAAAAACCCTAGAACATTTATTTGGATCTTTGATTTTATTTTTTTTAGACATTAGTATTGTTTTTATGGATTTCTATTACATAACTGTGTGCGGCTAAATCTCTAGCCAGGGTTAGAGGTGAAACCTAATATTTTTATCATGTGTGTTGGGTTAAAATGTATTGAACCCTTGCAAATTAATTAACTACCCAAGTTAATTAATTAGTCAAATTGTATGCAATAACGTGGTAGCACAAATAAATCACCAAATAACTAAATGAAATGAAAATTAAATTTGACACAGGTAATTTATTTACAAATGGGGAAAACCACCGAGAAAAAACCCCATTGGATGAATTTAAGGTCACTACTCCTAAGAATCCACTATTATCAATCATAAGCGGTTACAAGTATAAGGAATCTTACCAAATCCTATGGCCTATCCCAATATACTAACTTATAGTTGAACCCTTACCTCAATACACAATTGGACTTGTATTGTAGCAGCAGTCTCTCCGTTCAATGCACGAATCCCTGTACTTGACTAACCAATGATGCACGAATCCCAGTACATGACTAAATCACCAACTTGAAGAAGATTGTTGACTGTAAAGTTCTTTAATTCATCAATAATGAAGATCAAGAAGCTTCTTGGTCACAAAACCCTTGGTGTAAAGACGCAGTAGTTTCTACAGAGAGAATGATGAATTAGGTCACTTTTTGCGTTCGGTCACACCATACTCTCACGAAGGCCTTTAAAATAATTCTTACATATGTCTAGGGTTATGTAACGACCCAAGGAAAAGCGCTAATTACATCTGCATTATACCTCAAAAGGACTAGTCACAATTGAGGTTTCTTATAGTTGTTAATAAAGCCCAGATCTATCTAGTAAATACCCGATGTGGGATTTATCACACATTCATATACATCATACTATCAATCAAATTGGGGCATCACAATCTCCCCCACTTAAATCCATAACGTCCTCGTTAGGGCCCACTTTATGAGATAGTGTCTTTGAGCCCACACGGGGTTGCCGGGCCAGGCCGGCTCTGATACCATATGTAATGACCCAAGGAAATGCACTAGCCACATTTACGTTATATCTCAAAATGACTAGTCACAACTGGGGCTTCTTGCAGTTGTTAATAAAGCTCAGTTCAACCCAGTAAATACTCGATATGGGACTCTTCACACACCCATACACATCACACGATCAATCAAATTGGGGCATCACAGGTTGTAAGAAAAGAAACCCTACAAAAATACAAAAGCATATGTGTGTAATTAGATTTGAAAAGTCTGATTTCATAATTCTCGATAGATACAGCTTATGTCGAACTTCTGTCGAGCTTCAACATTAAATCTCGATAGAAAGTATTCTAAGTTTTAATGAACAGCACTTCCTTCACTTGTTTCTTGGTTAGACTTGCATGGCTTCAATACTTAACTTGAACACTTGTTCCTTGAAGTACTAAACACATCTTAGATCTGCCCAATTACAAGTAAGGTGCATTTTGTCAAAGGATTAGCCAATTACAAAAATATGTCCCTTACAATGTGTTCTTGGGATTATTTACATGCTTTCTCTAGGTCTATGATTGAATTTTTAGATTGGTTTACTCTTTGAAATCATTGCACGTTGACAAGTTTTTAAGATTTAATATTATTTTTATATATACCAAATGCTTGAAATCCTTGATTTGTTATGATTTGAGAATATATTGAATACTTATAATCTCCCCTTTAACATAACAATTGAATAATTTGCTCAATTACTCATATTCAATCTACTTTACACATTGTTTAAGTACTTTGTTGTTTTATCTTCCGATTAAGCAAGTTGGCTCTCTACCCTAATTGAGTTAAAACTAATCCAAGTTCATATAGTAAAATATTAAGTGGATCCATTAATCCCTAGTGTTTTTCTCCATTAATTTCCCTTGGATTTATTTTGTTACTTTTGATTGTAGTTTCAATATTATCTTGCTCCATCTTTGGGTGGGAAAAGACAAACTAACTAACAACTATTTTTATTTACTACTTAATAATAGAGGCTTCTACATTAGTTTCAATCATTCCTTTTGGATCGACCTCAGACTCACTAAGATATTATTGCTTGTAGAAAATTTGTACGTGGGTTTGCATTATTTTAATTGCAGCAATTGGAAATCCAATTACACTTATATGACACATTTGCCATCCACTATATTCCTCTAAATCCTTGAAAATTGATGCTTAATTTGATGCAATTTATTTTACTAGTGGATTACTATTCATCTTTCTTCCACATCCTTGCTTTTAGTAATGGCAGTTACTTTGGGTCTAAAGTACTCAGTTAAAGAATCTTCCTAACTATCTTAGGTTGATCATAGATTTCACCCAAATTGAATGCAAAATTAACAATATCATTTAGTTTAGCATAGAATTCATCAAAACTTTCATCCTCAAACATTCTAATGCTTTCAAACCTAGTAGTTAACTGCTGCAACTTGTTTATTTTAACAACCTTTGTGCCTTCATGCACAGTTTGAAGAATTTTCCAAGTAGTATGAGCAACCTTAACATTTGAGATTCTCCTAAACTCCTTCATAGAAACGACATTAAAAATAGCATTCATAGTTTTGTTATTAAAAGCGGCTACTTCTTTTTGGGTAGTCGACCACTCACTAACAGGAGTAGCCAGTTATTCCCATCAAAGTGTAGAGGGGTCACAAAAGAGTGACTGTGTTCCATGACAGCAGGAATCAAGGATCAACTCTTCAATCAAGAGATCTAAAACAAGAGCTAACCTGCTCTAATACCACTTGTTAAGTTTTAGACTCCTTAACACAATATGTTTAACCTAATAGTAATCCAAGTTGATTAACAAGATTTATATTCAAGTCTAGGTTAAACAATTGTGAATAAAACAATAATAATGCTGAAAGTAAAGAACACAAAGATCTGATGACCCAAGAAAACCAAAACGGTAAAAAACTTGGGAATGATTTAACCTAGCTATTCTCAAGGTAAAAACAGATCCACTATGAAGGAATTGAAATTTGTACAATAGGGCTTAAACCACTAACATCCTAATACTACCTCATGTAGAAAACTTACTATCATGACCACGTGGCAGCTCTGAGTCCACGGATTACTTCTTTCCTTGAATCTACACCAAACACAAGTTCACCTACTTGTGACTTTGAGACTCCACTCAAAATTTTTGTACTTTGAAGGATCTTTGTGCAGCAAGTGAATCACCACAAATCTTGATTGGAAATCTTGATCTTGGTAAAGTTGTTCTTGTGTTTTAAGGCACCTCTCAAATCTCACATTAGAGAAAACACAAAGCTATTCAGAGACTTCTAAAATGTGGCTAGGGTTTTTTCTTTAATACTTGAAGTAAAACACTTAACCCTACACGTCATATGGGCTTAGGCTGCGTTTGAACTTTTTGTAGTATTTACTAATCCACGATTCTCGATCGATCGACCCTAATTTTCAATCGATCAAGCCTTGCAAATTTACATTACAAATTCCTGCAAAACACTCGATTCAAACTTACACTTAAACATGCTTTGAGCAAGCTTAAAGCTAGACTCATTGTTTTGATAATGATTTGCAAACATACACAAAATGAAGTTCTAATACATTTAGTTCCTAAAGTCTTAAAACCTAACAGACTCCCAAATTAATGCAGAGATAAAAATATTCAACCTTCTTGCGTGTTCTAGAAGTTTCCTGTGGTCTTGGGCATCATCTAGGAGCTACACATGGATCATCCGTGCACCTCGCTTCTAGTAAGGTTAATCCCTCACCTTCTCCACATGAACCATCTTCCCGTGGTGTTTTCCTTTCTTAGGTATGAGGGTTGGTTTAGCTTCCTTTTTCTCACAGCCCTTTACCTTCTTGGGCTTCCCTCATGCATACAAGTTTGGCCCAATTCGTTCATGTGACCCAATCCATTATTGGCCTAAGGTCTGGACGGGGATTCTTCTACTCCCCACAACTTATTTTAATGGGAAATCAAAAAAAAAAAAAAATCAATATGTAGATTGCATTATTTATTTCTAGCCTTTTCAATCATTGAAATATATATATATATATATATATAAAAGGGATAAGAGTTTATGTTTTAATTATTGTTCTAAATTTTAGTCCAATTTTTTGTTATATAAAAAAATTAGTGGAAGAAGAATGATGTCTAAGAAATTCATCATAGGGATGATGGTTTTGGTTATGTTTATTCATGTTAAAGTTCAAGCTAAAGATTTGGCTTTTACCACCTTCCATCCCTCTTCGCTTCCAATCATGCTCCCTCATCCTTTCAAACTTGATAATGTGAAAAGACCATTTACTATTTGCATTGAAGAAAAGGCTGAAAAATGTAAGGAAATGTTAGAAACAAACCCTAAAGAAAGTGCAAAATGTGTCATTAAGAGTTTTAAACAGTGTGCGGAAGAGACTCCTCTACATGACATCATGGCTTTCAAGGCTTTGGAAGCAACGGCAAAATGTCTCTTTGAGAAGAACAAGCTTGCTATGCGAGATTGTTATCTTCAATGGTATGAAATAAATATTAACTGATTTATTGGTCATGTACGGAATTCATGAGCTAGCTCCAATTTTTGATATGGTAAATGATTTTATAAATACCTTTTCTTACTCTTCAGTAGACAAGAATATACACATGCATGAAAATTTTAACTTCAAGCAAGTAATAGCTTTTTATGGATACAAGTCAATAGGTTAGACCCATTTTAAATATTAGCTTAAGATTTTCCATTGGACACCATGACTAAGGCGTGAGAAAGGAATTCCAACTTAATTTTCTTCTAAAATCATGTATGTTGTGTCTTATGGAGAATAATCTCTTACTAGAGAAGGCTCATATGATATAACATACCTAATTTTTTAGGGAAATTACACTTTACCATCCTAAACTATACTCTTGATTACACTTTTTACCCAACACTTTTTGAATGCATATTCTCTAAACTATAATCCTTATTACACTTTTTACCCTAACATCAAGTTTGTTGTTAACTTGGATGAAAAAGTATGGCATCACGTGAAAAAACTTAATTTCACATATTCGCAATCCCTTAAAAATAAAGGAGAAATTACAATTTAGAACTCTAAACTATAATTCTAATTTTTTGCACCCAAAACATTTTCATCTATGTTAACAAAATATTTAATGTCAAGGTGTAAAGTGATTCAATGAATCATAGTTTAAGGTGCAAAACATGCATTTGAAAAATTTATAGTGCACAGTGTAATATGGAGCACGGTTTTCAAACCCGGACCAGACCAGTCGGTCTGACCTTGTTAACCATGCACCGCTGATGAAACTAGTTTTTATGTATAAGAACTAGGCATGTAAGAAATATGAGAGAATCATGTGAATTGGGATTCAACCCAGAAAACCGTGTGAACTAATAAGACTGACAGCTTGACCAACAGACCAGGTAAGCCACTTGTGAACGAATAAGAGTATTATTAAATATATATTATATTTACATGATTTATAATTTCTATACTTCTATATCACTTATCTCTCAATGTCTTAAAATATTACATAATTTGTTTAAATTGCAAAATACTTGTGATTTAAGAATAATACCTTTGCATAAGAATTTATTATTTATGAATTTATTTTAAAAGTGATTTTTATTTAATCAAAATGATTTATACTTTAAGGATTATTATACAATTTATTTCATGTGTATTTATATTTTACTATTTTCTATTAACCTTATAATGTACCATTCTATGTTAACCTTATAATATCATGAAAATTTATTTGAAAATTTGTTTCAATTTTTAAGTTATTTTTAGTCAATTTGTTAATATTTACAAATTTAATACATTTATTTTATATTAATTAAATAAAAAATTAATTATGACATCATCATGGTTTAACCTTGGTCCAACCTTAAAAATCTTGAACCCCTCTCTTCACCGGTTCTTGGATCGATCTGAGTCTGAAAACCATGATATGGAGTATATTTTAGAGTGGTAAAGTGTAATATTCCATAATTGTCATGCTGTTTAGTAGATTAGGAGTGATATGAAAGTCTCATATTACAATTATGATAAAGCTGATTCACAGTAGCTAAAAAACGTGGTCCTAGAATGACATTTATATATTATTTTAATATATCTTGATTTATTAGTTTTAGGGTAAGTGGAAAATTTCTCAACAATCACGACTACATAATTATTAATGTTATTTAATATGCATGCTTTTATACACACACACACAAAAGATATAATTCTACTCTAACATAATCTAAATGTATATATGTGTGAATCTCCTTCTTGGAGATTTAAACCCGACCCTTATCCCCCCCCCCCCCCCACCTTATAAGAATTTTAAACTTATGAAGTGACCATCATGCTAAGGGTGGGCAGTGGTCAATATGCATGCTTAGTAATACCACAGACATAATAAGTATTTATGTTTTGTTGCCTTTTTTTCAAGCATCATATATCATTAATAACTAACCATTTACTTATCATAATAAAGACATGTTCTTCTATATTTTCTCTATGTCCATTTATTAAATTATATGTCAAACTATAAGTGTGCTATGCTTTTAGATACAATTGAGGGTTGATGCAAGATATTGAGTTACTAAATGCTTTATTTGTTTTAGCAATGATATTTTTTAGAAAATGAGTCATTTTTCAATAAAAAAATGTCCATAATACTATTTCATTTTCCTACGTTTGGTAGCAACCTTAAATAAGTTGAAAAATAATCTCATAACTTCCCTTATTTAGCTTACTGTAGGATAGAGTTGTTTTTCAAAAAAAAAAATTAGTGGAAAACAATCTCTTAAAAACAAGCCATACTTTTTATATTGACTAAAGATAGTTTTCCTTTAACTCATTTATTCTAATGCTACCAAACACTGGAAAATACGAAAAACTATCTTTACACAATGTTTTCCATCAAAACAAACAGAGTATAATGGAAATCTTCAAGTGTCTCTCATTTTAAATTGTGATATTTTGAGTTTTGTAATAATATCACTTCGGGGTATAGTGATAATCTATTTTATACTATCTTATATATAAGTCTTAAATTCTATGTCAATCGGGGTATTTTGAACCCAAAGCAAATGTCTCGTTGGAATTGAATTTTACTTTATATCGAACTATATTAATTTGTCATTATGCTATACGTTCTTTGGCCTGTGATATTAGATATAGTTGATAAATAAATGTTTTTCTATTTCAAACCAATAATGTATGGATGAATATAACACCCTTGTCAACATCCCTTTTTGTCCTTCCTAATTAGCAATTTAAATGCAATATGAGTGCTGATGAACCAGAAATTTATGGTCTCCATTATACGAAAATCTTCATTCACTCAGAGAAGACGTTACGCATTTATTACGATTACTGATGAGAAAATGTAATTGACAGACCAACTGTCATAGAATGAGCTATGACCTCTAGACAAAGATTTTGTAACGCACTAGTCGTTAAGCATAAATGCAGCACTTCATTGCCCATTAATGAGGCAAACAACTATAAAAGAGAAGACAACAGAAGCTAAAGGTACACACAAATACTCTACGAAATCACTCTCTACTCATTTTCTCTCTAGAATCTTTCTCCTTTACTGACTTAAGCATCGGAGGCGGTTTGGCTAAGGCCACACCAGCGTGTCACTCTTCCACCCAATTCATTTTGTAGGTTTCTCATCCATAGAGATAACCCCATTCATAGTATCCTCCATCCACTACGACGAGGAGCTCAACTGTTGATTTTTTGCATCATCAGTTTGGCACCATCTGTGGGGACGCTAATCATTCAAGCATTTCTCTCTGTGACAAATGAGTTCCTCAAAGTGCGAGATGGAAGCAAAAACTGGACCTCAGCCAGATGCTATGCAACAACAACAAATCCAAGCCCCCTTGGCAAATGCAGAAGAGCTGACTCGCCAGAATGAAGAGCTACGAAAGATGATGGAGTCTCAAAACGCAGAACGTCGATGAACAGGTGAAAACCAAAATGAAGAAGAATCAAATTCCCAAGCCAATAGGCGAGATAGAACTTCAGGAGAAGATTCCACTAGAGTGGAGAATAAGCTTCGCAACATGAAGAAGGAGGTGGATGAACTAAAAAGTGTTATGAAGGACAAAGGCAGAGAGAATCTGTATAGGATGATTCGAAGGACGAACTCACTTTTCACCACTAAAGTACTGAACCGTCCCCTCCCACCAAAATTTTGTCTCCCACAGTTGGAGTCATATGACGATTCCAAAGATCCCTTGGATCATATTGAATCATTCAAGACACTGATACTATTACAGATGACCTCAGACGAAGCGATGTGTAAGGAATTCCCAACAACACTAAAGGGAGCAGCCAGGGTATGGTTCAGCAAGATACCCCCAGGAACCATTTCAGAATTTGAACAACTCAGCAAGGATTTTGGTCATCATTTCATTGGGGGGCAGAGGCACAAAAAGCCAACTGGCCATCTTCTCAACATTCAGCAAGCAGAAGGAGAATCACTAAGGTAGTACGTCACTCAGTTCAATAAGGAGCTGCTGCGGGTAGACGAGCTGAAGATCAAGTCATCCTAACAACCTTCCAAGCAGGGTTGCTACTAGGAGATTTCTTCTTCTTAAACATTAGAAGTCCACCAAAAACATTAGCGAAGTTGCTCCGTAAAGCCCAAAAGTACATGAATGCAGAGGAAGTAATGCTCGCAAAGGAGATCAAAGGGCAAAGGAAGAGAGACGAAGGGACAAACAGCAATCAGGATAAGAAGAAGGAGACACGAAGTGGTGGGCAGACTATAGGGAGAAGGTAGGAGCTTCCAAATAGGAAACCCAAGTTCACCAACTTCACTCCTCTAATAATGCCAATTAAGCAGGTCCTTATGCAGATAAGAGACAATCCTTCCTTGCAATGGCCGAAGCCAATTAGCACTCCAGTAGAAAGAAGAGGCAAGAGCAAGTATTGTAGATTCCACTAGGACCACAGGCATCGTACTGATAAGTGTAGGCACTTGAAAAACTAGGTGGAAACTTTAATCTATCAAGGGAAATTGCAGAAATACTTTAGAAAGATGGAGCCATACAGATACCAATGGAAGGATGACCAGGACATAAATCCGGAGATAGGGGATACTAAACCCCCTACAGGAGAAATAAAAACGATCTTGGGAGGAATAATGGTAGGCAGAATGTTGAAATCCCTGAAAAAGGCACAGGGAAGGTAGATCAATAGTGTCCATTCACGACTCCCTCCAATGAAGATGCCAAGGAATGATGAACCCCATGACGATCATGGCATCAAGCAACCCCATAACGATCCACTTGCAATCATGCTCAAAGAAAAAAAGTTCAACATCCACCGGGTGCCCCAATTTGATTGATTGTGTGATGTGTATGGGTGTGTGATGAGTCCCACATCGGGTATTTACTGAGTTCAACTGGGCTTTATTAATAACTGCAAGGAGTTTCAATTGTGACTAGTCCTTTTGAGGTATAGCGCAGATATGGCTAGCGCTTTTTCTTAGGTCGTTACAATAGGATGGTCCCTAGAGGCATCGTCGCTCTAACTGTAATTGCAGGAACTTATCCAGCACAGGTCACTAAGGAAATTAATTTCCTTATAGTTTACTGTCCTTCAACATACAACATCTTGGCTCTCAACAGACTAAAAGTAGCAACGTCAACATATTACTTGAAAGTGAAGTTTCCAACAGCCCATAGGGTAGGAGAAATCAAAAGAGACCAAATTCTGGCAAGAAAGTGCTATCAAGCGGCCTTAGCATCTAGAGAGAATCACACGTGTGATCAATGAACCAAAGCCCATTCTTGTACTGTCAGAAACACCACAAGAAGTGGAGATCGTCACAAGAGACTCAACGAAGATATTAAAGATCCAAACGGCACTTCCAACCCTTAGGAAAGAGAAAATGATCTCTTTCTTAAGGGCAAACCAAGATGTTTTCGCTTGGAAACACGAAGATATGCCTGGAATTGATAGGAAGATCATACAGCATCGTCTTAATGCCAACCCAGAATACAAACCTATACAGCAAAAGCGAAGAGTGTTTGCACTAGAATGCAACAAATCTGTAACTGAAGAAGTAGAGAAACTACTAAAAGCTGATTTTATCAGGGAAGTCTTCTATCCAGATTGGCTTACAAACATGGTTATGGTAAAGAAGAGCAATGACAAGTGGAGGATGTGCATCAACTTCACAGACTTAAATAAGGCCTGCCCAAATGATAGCTTCCCCGTGCCAAGGATTGATCAACTGGTAGACTCGACTGCTAGACACAAGCTCTTGAATTTCATGCACACATTTTCGAAATACAACCAGATTCTCATGGACGAAGACGATCAAGAGAAGACCTCATTCTTTACCAGCCGAGGGCTGTACTGTCACAAAGTTATGCCCTTTGAACTGAAGAACGCAGGAGTCACCTACCAAAGGTTGGTGAACTGCATGTTCTCTCCTTAGATTTGAAGGAATGTGGAGGTGTACATAGACGATATGCTGGTAAAAAGTAAGGATAAAGCCAACCACTTGGACAATCTCAAAGAAACCTTCAGCACACTACGTAAGTACAATATGAAATTCAACCTTGCAAAGTGTGTTTTTGTTGTTGCTTCAGGAAAATTCTTAAAATTCATGGTGTCCAAACGAGATATAGAGGAAAATCTAGAAAAAGTAAAAGCAATATTCGAGGTCAAATCACCAAAGACAGTGAAAGAGGTATAGAGCCTAACAAGAAAGTTTGCAGCCCTGAACAAATTCTTCTCTAGGGCAACAGACAAGTGCATGCCATTCTTCAAGGTATTGAAAAAAGCTTTTTGGTGGACTGACGAGTGCAAGGAAGCCCTCGCCAAGTTAAAGGAGTACCTGACGAAGCCACCTCTACTAAGCCCCTCGATGATGGGAAAGAAGTTATACTTATACTTAGCAATATCCAACACTGCAGTAAGTTCAGCACTGATCAGAGAAGAAGGAAATGTGCAGAAGCCCATCTATTACACCAGCCAAGCATTTCAAGGTGCAGAGGCAAGTTACCCAAGGATGGAAAAGATAGCTTTCGCGTTGTTGGTCACCTCTAGAAAGCTCTATCCTTATTTCCAAGCACACCCCATCGTCCTCATGACAGATCAACCCATAAGAAAGTCGATAAACAAGATGGATGCAGTAGGACGACTCATTCAATGGGCAATTGAGTTTGGCCAATTTGACATTGAATATCGACCCCGAGCAGCAATCAAAGCCCAAGTACTTGTAGACTTCATTGTAGAGTTCACTTACTCCTAGAAGAAAGAGGAACCTCCTATGAAAACATAGACGATCCAAATGGATGGGTCTGCAACGAGGAAAGCAGGAGTAGGAGTGGTGCTCATATCTCTAGAAAAAGAAACATTGAAGCATGTTTTCAAATTACAGTTCCCAGCAACAAATAACGAGGCAGAATACGAAGCATTGCTAACAGGGCTAAGCCTAGCAAAAGCTCTAGTAGCAAAGAATCTTATCATCCAAGCTGATTCTCAACTAATAATTGGACGAGTGAAGGGAGAATATGAAGCCAAAGAAGAAAGGATGCTGAAGTACTTGAGGATTGTCCAACGACTCTCACAGCACTTTGACAGCCTAGACTTTGGGCAGATCCCAAGAACCAAAAACGTAGAAGTTGATTTCCTAGCAAGATTGGCCTCGTCAAATGACAACAATGCAACCTCTGAACAATGTGTAGAGATAAAAGGGAAGCCAAGCACAGAAGATGGGCAAGTTCTGGAGATAAAAGAACAAGACGAGTGGATGACTCTCATCATCAATTATTTGAAAGAAGGATGGCTCCCTGAAGATAAGATGGAAGCAAGGAAGATACAGATCAAAATAACTTGCTTCGTCATTATTCACGACATGCTCTATAGACGAGGATATTCACTCCCATATCTAAGATGCGCCAATTCTGAAGAAGCAGATTATGTGCTCTGCGAGATACACGAGGGAATCTGTGGAAATCATGCTAGGGCAAGATCCTTAGCAAAAAAAGCGCTCAGAGCAGGATGTTATCGGTCAACCCTACAAAAAGACACATACAACATCGTCAAAGCATACGACAAGTGTCAATGCTTCGCAAATATCCAGACTAGACCAGGAGAAACGGTGACACCCATATCCTCACCATGGCCCTTCACCCAATGGGGAATTGATATCATAGGTCCCTTCCCTCTAGGGACGAAGTAACTCAAGTTTCTAATCGTCACAATTGACTATTTCAAAAAACAGGTAGAAGCAAAGCCAGTGACGACAACAACAGAGGCTAAAGTTATAAGGTTTGTATGGAAAAACATCATCTGCAGGTTTGGAGTACCACACGTCATAATATCAGACAATGGAAAGCAGTTCGACAATCCCAAGTTTCAAAAATTTTGCCAAGACTTAGGAATCAAGAATCACTACTCTTCTCCAAGACACCCTCAGGCCAACGGCCAAACAAAAGTGACGAACAGAAGCTTTCTCAAAATTATCAAAACTAGACTTGAGGGGCCAAAGGAGGCATGGCCTAAAGAATTACAAAACGTCCTTTGGGCATATAGGATGACCACAAGAGTCCCAACAGGAGAACACCATTCAGACTGACATTTGGCGCTAAGGCCGTCATACCAGTGGAAGTAGGACTAGCGAGCTTCTGAGTCAAAACATATGAAGACCAGAAGAATCAGTAGGAGCTTAATAGCAGTCTAGACCTATTGATGAAGTCAAAGAAGAAGCTATGAAGCGAATGGCCAAACACAAAGAAGTAATGGCCAGGTAATATAACTGAAAGAACAGGGTAAAAAGTTTCAACACAAGAGACCTTGTCCTTAGGAAGTTATCACAGGCAATAAAGGACCCATCCCAAGGAAAACTGGGACCAACTTGGGAAGGACCCTATGAAGTAATTCGTCATTCCAAAGAAGGCTCCTACTACCTAAGGTCTCTAAATGGCCAAGAGTTGCCTTAACCATGGAACATAGAACACTTGAAGAAATACTACTAGTAAGTGTTGACACCTCATTTTGCAACCCACATTTAACCTCACTTGGAGGGTAAAAGGACAATTTCACCTTGAAAATATGCATCTTGATTCTAGTCATTAGATCCTTAATATCATTTCACCAAAATGATCTTGATGTTGTAACGATCAAATCGATTAGTTATAAGCCCTAATCGGACCATCAGATTGAAAGTTATCAACAAATCAAGTTTTAATGGCCGGAATGCACTATCACAAATTGAGTCCAACCTTATGTGATTATGAACAATTGATTCCAATTGGTTATAATTATAATCAATTTGAAATTAATGATGTGTCATAATTTGATTGGTTAGGACTACATTTCATGGTAAGGTTGCATACACCGAATTAATTAGATAGTTAAACATTAATTATTCAATGAGTAATTTGTGCAATTATCTTTTAATTAGGGTAAATTTGGAACTAATTAAGTCTAAAATGAGAGTGATTGGAGCTATTTAATATTAATTGAGAGCTAATTTGGGACCTATTAAATTTAATTGTGCTGAAACCATTTTCTAACAAATGACCTCTGCTCACTATTTCATTGATATCTCTCAGAATATTTTGAATCTATGAATGAGGTTAATTTTCTCAGAAACTAGACATTCGGGGCTTCAATTTGAGCACAAGAATGAGACAATTCTGATCAGAATTTAGTCAGATATGATTTTTCAGAGTTGGCTCTACAAGCTGTTAAAGCAATTACGAGAAAACCAAATTTTGGCTTGCTCCTCACTCCTACCAATTTCTACATTTAATGCTCCAAATTTGCCCCAAGGCTAAAATGAGGTCTAGGTTCATGATTCTTTATCAACCCTCATTAATGGCCTTCCATTCATATTTCCTCCACCACTACTATATAAACCCCCCCCCCTCTCCTTCATTCCAGAAACAAAAAAAAAAACCCCTCTTTTCTCCTCTCTTGAGTTCTAGGAAGTTGAGTAGTCTTGTCATGTCTTGGTCTTCTTGAGACTCAAGGTATTGAGTGAGACTCACTCTTCCTCTCTTAACTCTTCTTTTCCTCCACCCATAGAACCTCCCTTAAGAGTCTCCTCATCTACCATATGGATCTTGCATGAATGTATAATCTCTTTTCTTAACTTGTTTTTTGTGTTGCCATGATAAGAATTTAGGATTAAAGTATGATAGTAATTATTTAAATTCTCTTGAATATGTTTGAATGTTCTTATGTTTTCTTCATATGTTCTTGTTGTTCATCACATATTCATGCATAAGCACTAGTTTTGATCTTAAATCCACATAAATAAAAAATAAAAAAAATAAAAACATGTTTGTTTCATAATTCTTTCAAATCCTTGAATCTAGGATATCACCATACACACACATTTACTAGAATTCATTTTTCAATCCAAATGCAATGCTTAATAAATTAAATTAGGGTTCATCACATACACACGCCTCAAATTCAACATGCGAATTGATTGACATATTGGATGATATGATATGAATGTTGGCCACCATAGTTTAGAAGACCGGTTTCACCGGGCAAGGTGGGTGCCTAACACCTTCCCGCCTTGTAACATTGCCTCCGAACTTAGATCAAGGGTTAGTAAATCAAATACTTGTCCATGTAATTTTCAATTTTTAGATTGTAACTAGAAAACAAAGCCATGTATTTTATCTTAGATTGTATCTAGGACCAAAGCCATGTAATTTTCCTATGATCAATAATAAAATGAGGAATTTTTCAATTTTGGTTTTCTTATTTTTCCAATAATTAAATAAGTGGCGACTCCATTGTAAGACCCTTAATCTAAAGGGAAAAATATAAATAGTCGAACCTCCATTTTGAGAGGCAATAACACGACTCTACCCATTCACGTGGGTTTAGCCCAACACTCCATAAAACGGGCCGAGGGCGCAGTCTCTCACAATAAGGAACACTTTACATTTTCAAATTTCTTAATCTTCATATCAGTATGTATGACAACCATTACTTTCATCATTCATAAGATCAATAATACATGAAAGCATTATCCATACGTATTTATCAGTGATTATCCATGACTTGTCAAAACATGTATAATACGTATTTAACAATGATTATCCATGATCTATCACTATCAAAACATGTGCAACGCTTAGGAGTCGTCCTTGGGAGACGTCTCAAGGAACTCCGTCATTAAAATTTCAAATTAAAAGTTATTCACACACAACCAACGACATCATAGCCATCGAAGTTGTTCATACACAATTACCAAAGTCAACTAAATCAGAGTTGTTTAAACACAACCAACATAATCGTCATTCAAGACAAAACAAGAAATGGTTAACCTAAAAGCTGCTCCAATACCATGACCCTAAGTCACGAGTAGAGTGCAACACCATCATTCAAACATGACTCAACAAAAAGCTGTTTAAACACAACTAAAAATACTAAGCTGTTCAAACACAACTAACATCGTCATTCAAACATGATTCAAGAAAAAGCTGTTCAAACACAGCTAAAAATACTAAGTTGTTCAAACATAACTAACATTGTCATTCAAACATGACTCAATAAAAAGCTGTTCAAACACAGCTAAAAACACTAAGTTGTTCAAACACAACTAAAATCACAATTTAAACATGACTCAATAAAAAATTTTCCAAGCATAAAGGGTTGTCCAAGCATAAAAGAGTTGTGTACTACAACTAAAGGCAGAAAATCCATAAACCTATCTATCATCGTTAAAGGAATTGTTTAGTTACCCAAAACAATGGGCCCAAAGAGAAATATTGTTCTTGCCTTGCAAGGAAATAAAAAGAAAAGTAGAATAAATAAAAGATTACTGATTATCAAGGACAGGGTCTGCAAGGGTTACAACAGTGGCTTCCTTTATTCCTTTAGCAACGTCTGTGGCTTCCTCTGTCACATTCTCCGCTATAGCCTCAGAAGGATGATTAGACATAAGCTCTTTTTCAATGTCCTCAACAGCCAAGCCAAAAAGATCCAAGCCAGTGTGATGCTTTGCCATCCACTTCACAAGGAGATCAAAGCCCTCCATGTAGTACTTGCATAATTCATCAGAATACTCGTCAAAGTCTTTAAAATCATGTACCGCCGTGGCCCCAACATTCTGTAGCTTCAGCTCCAAGTCACCAATCTGCTTGTCCTTTAGCTTGCAGAAGTCCTTCTCCAAGGTTGCCACACACTCCTTGTCATTTCCAGTTTCAACAGCGAGGACAGCAACCTTATTCTTCAACGTTTCATTCTTAGCGGATAATGACTTGATCAAAGGCTCAAACGTAGCCATCTTCTTTTCCAAGTCCAAGAACTTCCCAGAAATGAACAGAGACTCCCCTAAAGCCTACAAAGAACCTCCCTTAGCAGAAATAAAGCAAAGGAAAAGAAGAAGTAAAGACGGCCTACAACGCTTACTTGCACAAACTTCTAAATGTGAGACAACATCACCTTGCTGGATGACTTCACAATTAGAGGACTCAAATCGTCCATAGTAAGTCCCTCTTGGGCCTTCAAAGCTATCGCATCAGCATCGTCACTGAAGGTAGGAAGGAAAGATTTACCACCAGATTTCTTCTTCTTCCTAATCTCCTATCCACCAGAGGCAATCATCTCTAGTGACGAAGTAGGAGAGGCAAGGTGCTTGGCAAGAGGAGGCATTTTCGTGGGATCCTTCTTAATGACATCACCAACCTTCTTCTTGGACAAAAGGCCATTGACGGTTCCGCCTTTGGCCTTCTTTTCTTGAACTTCAGCTAATTTCTGCTTACAAAACAAGTAGTCATTCCTGGAAGGACAAAGAAAAGGTCCCCAAAAAAAAAAAAAAGACAAGAAGAAGACAAAGGAAAAGAAGCACTTACTCTTTTTCACAACTTCTAAATCTTTCCGAACCTTAGTAGCTGGTTCCGAGCCCAAGAAAGAAGAAATAAAGACTGAGAAGAGACGAGCTCGTCAAAATCCTTGACGGTCTCCAAATATTCTCTTACTTTTTCAAAACAAAGCTAGTACCTCTTCTTTAGACGCGGACACTGAGCAACTACAAAACAAGAATACAAGTAAGTCACCCATCACGTCACTCCAAGAAAAAGGGAAAAATAGCTAAAAGACAAGGAAGATGCACCAGACATGAGAACTCCCCAACTACCACAAAAAAAAAAAAAAAAAAAAAAAAAAAAAAAACTTGAGGGCTTTGTCCAAGTCCTCACCAGGGATGAACTGCCAACCACTTCCAGAGATAAAAAATAAATTTGGCTTCTAATTTCGGAGAGACAAGGAGTAATCAAGGATTAACCTATAAGCCCTATCCCACAGCTTAAACTCATAATAGTCGAGGTCCTTAAACTTCCTCAGACGATAAAAATTTAGGAATTCATCCTTTCTAATGACAACACCCTCATTGGCAGACATCCATACAACCATGCAAGGAATAAGGATCCGCCAAGAATTAGGCACCAACTGCGCTGGAGCAAGATGCAAATAGGAAAAAAACCTCATCGGCCTTATAGAAACAAACCTCATCAGCATACGAGTGACAAGCTCTTTCTTCGTCACTCAGGATCCTAATTTTTACAGAGCCAAGGAACTGAAATCTATCCCTGATTCGCTTCTCATCCTTTTCGAAGGGAGAACACGAGATGTTCCAGGCCTTACAGGGGTAGAAAAAAAAAGTGGCCTCTGAGACCACATGATCATCAGACGACGATAACCCTGTCTCATGGTCACTAGACCTTACCTTGGACATCCTCAACAACCTAGCTACCTCAGCAGAATGGGAAACTAAAGGAAACAAGGAAGAAAGGACAAAACGTATATGGACAATCCTTCCGTACAAAGGAACTGATCCTTTCAAGATGCTCCCCCAATACAAACTCAAGTAAACTACCTAGATGAGCAAAAGAAAGCTATGGAAGGACAATCCACTCTAACAACAGAATAATCTACCATGGAAGAATCAGGAAAAAAAAAAAAAAAAAAAGCACGAAGGACTTACCAAGAAACGCAAAACAGAGAAAGGAAGCTCGGAGGAGAAACAAACACTAGAACTGAGAACTGAATAAGGAAAAATATAGAAGAAAGGAAAGAGTAGGGGAAAACGCGAAACAAGTGGCCAAAGCTCACAGAAAGAGGAGGGCAAAACCGAGACATGTTCACACGTCAAACACATCCTAGCCGTACACCTAGCATCCAACCACCCAAACATTAATTTGTCATAAATGCGCAGCACACAAAATACGAAGTGCCAAACAAATTTGTTCTTATCTCGTCTAAAAGATGAGATAACGAACAAGGGGCAGCTGATGAACCAGAAATTTATGGTTGCCATTATACTAAGATCATCATTCACTTAAAGAAGACGTTACGCATTTATTACGATCATTGATGACCAAACGTAATTGACGGACAAATGGTCACAGAATGAGCAATGGCCTCCAGACAAAAATTCTATAACGCACTAGCCATTGAGCATAAATGCAGCATATCATTGCCGATTAATGAGGCATGCAACTATAAAAGAGAAGATAAAAGAAGCTAAAGGTACACACAAACACTCTACAAAATCACTCTCTACTCGTTTTCTCTCTAGAATCTTTCTCCCTTACTGACCTAAGCATCAAAGGTGGTTTGGCTGATACCACATCAGCGTGTCACTCTTCCATCCAGTTCATTTTGCAGATTTCTCATCCACAGAGATGACTCATTCACAGCATCATTTATCCGCTATGACAAGGAGCTCAACTGTTGATTTTTTGTATCATTAAGTGTCTTAAAATGTTTTTTTCCCCTAGTTTGCTTAAGTCACTAGAGATCAAGTCAATCGCTATTATTCCTATTGACCATAAGCAAAAATCTCAAAAATTCAGGGAAAAAAACTATTCAAAAATATTTACTTTATCTAAATTTGACAATGTTTAAACTAGGTTTGACTAAGATTTGATCAAAATTCAAATAGTTCTATTGGACTAATTGTGGCTCCATCACAAAGAAGGTGAAAATTCCCTTCATTTTGACAACAAATGTTAAAATGATATTTGAATCAGTTAAGATATAATAAAATTAAATATTTGACCAATCACTTGGTCAATTTGGGCTATGTGTTAGAAAGTTTATATGTTAGTATTGACTTTGGTATTGGCCTTGTTCGAGTTAGGGCCAAACAATGTCATATGACAAATGAGATATCCTTAGAAATGGCACATGTGCTTCAACTTGAGGGGCTTTGAGCAAGAAAATTCCAAAAGATTTGTTCAAAGTCAAGAAAACATGGAAAGTGAGATTTTAATTCAAAAACTATTTAAGGTACCACTTTCTCACATTCCTAACTTCTTAAATAGGAAGTTCTATTCTATTAAAATGATCTTGCATGTTAGCTTG
Organism: Castanopsis chinensis; assembly: GCA_032878915.1. Taxonomy (NCBI): domain Eukaryota; kingdom Viridiplantae; phylum Streptophyta; class Magnoliopsida; order Fagales; family Fagaceae; genus Castanopsis; species Castanopsis chinensis. The sequence goes on along the minus strand of JAVQMG010000125.1, from coordinate 14,249,134 downwards.
CATAAATTTGTAAGTTGTGTGGATTGACCAAGTTTTTAAAATGTGAATATTTATGTGACTTGACGAATGATGTGTCGATACTATATTTCAAATGAACCTCTGGAGTGGTCTCGAGTTCAGAAGGGTTCCTTAAGTCACAACTAATCATAGAATTTTATAAGCTTGATTGGAAACTGATAGGCCACAAATGCGTTGACCCCTTGTGATTAATTAAGTTGATTAATTAACCAAGTTTTTAATTAATCAAGTTAACATGAAAATTGCGTGGTTGTACAAACAGATCACCAACAAACTAAAATATGCAGCGGAAAACAAATTGACACAGTGATTTGTTTACGAATGGGGAAAACCTACACGGCAAAAACTCCACCGAGTGATTTAAGGTCACCACTCTCGAAAACCCACTATTATCACAACAAGCGGTTACAAGCAAAGGAATCACAGTACCTTACCAACCTACAATTGAACCCTTACCCCAATACCCAACTGGACTTGTTCTATAGTGACAGTTTCTCCTTTTGATGCACGGCTCCCAATATGTGACTAACCAATTGCGTGGATCCCAGTATGCGACTTCAATTCCCCAACTAGAGAGAGAGTTGTTGGCTGCAAAGTTCTTCAATTCATCCACACGATGAAGATCAAGAAGATGCTTGGTTACAAAACCCTACGATGCACATTACACAGCAACTTCTTCACAAGAGAGATGAACTAGGGCATGAACTTTGTCTCGAATCACAAATTGCTTGAACAAGGATTTCTCAATGCTTGTGCAACTTTTGTTCCTTGTACATCCTTCGACGGCCCTTAAAATAATCCTTTTATATGTCTAGGGTTAGGAGAAAAGAAGTCTCAAAAACACATTCACGAATTAGAATCAAAACCTAACTTAGAATCTGTTTTCCATAAATCTCAACAGATAGAGGTGTTGAGGATCTGTTAAGAAGCTGTCGAGCCTCGGGGCTGAAACAGCTTCTAAAGCTCAATAGATGCATGTGTCGAGACTAGGTGTCGAGCTGTAATAATTTTCACTTTTCAGCTTGTTTCTTGGACAAACTTAATGACTTCAACACTTGATCTTGAAACACAGTTTCTTGAAGCGTTAAACATATTCTAATTCTACCCAATCACAAATAAAGTGTGTTTTGTCAAAGGATAAGCCAATTACATAAAACAATGACATATGTTCAAAACTTGAACCACATATGTCCTAACAGAAACCTAATGTCTAAATGATATAGTTTGTACTCCTTTCTTCTCTTGAGAAATTTTCTTCCTTAGGCATGAAAATCAAGAAAAATCAATTGGAGCCAAAGCATCAACTAGATGTAACAAATTGGTTATTTTGCACTAATTTGATGAAAATTGGTAGATTTAGGAGAAACCTACAAGTTAAATACTAAAAAACAATGTTTACCAAGTTTGACCAGAAAATTTGATAGCATAAACAATGCAAATGTGTGATAAATGTGCAAATATTTCTTCTTCTTCTTCTTTTCTTTTCTTTTATATATATATATATATATATATATATATATATATATTCTAGGAGATGATTATTTATTCCTTTCTCTTAAGATTTTCAAATCCTTCCTGTCAAAAAGAGTGATACTAGTATTAAGTAAAAGAGATAATCTTACTCATCACAAACAAGAGCCACAAAGCTCACTTGCTTAGTTGTGTATAAAGATACTCATCTAAGTTACAAGAGCTACAAAGTTTAGAAAACTTTGTTTCATTGGCCATTCAAGGTACACAAGTACCAATGTACACAAACACACACTATTTTTATATTTTTTATTTTTGTATTTTTATGGAGGAAAACAAAATTAAAAAAAAAAAACAAAAATGGAAAACAAACAACAAAAACATATTAAGCAAAGCAATGCATAAAAACTAAACTGACTCAAAATAAGACAGTAAAGCACACAAGTAATACAAAGACAAAAACAAGAAGGGGAGAGAGAAAAAAAAAATGACTAAATCACATAGAGCTTTTTTCCTTCCACACCTCAAAAGTACCTTTCCTTTTAGTGAATCGTTGAACCGGCAATGAGGAGGAAGAATTGCAACCGTTCAAGTTCGAAAGGAATACGAGGGCCTTAAGGAGATCTCCAAGAGGAGCAAGAGAGGATGGAAACTGACTTAGGTTTCCAGATGAGACCATGCTGTTGCTCTGTTGAGTGACGTGCCACTTATAGCAATTAGGTCGAGTGTGTCCAGTTGCTCCACAATGATAACAGAGATGCTGCTTATGCCCTTTATACTTTTGAGCATTACTCTTCTTAGCCCTAGGGTTTTTGGTTTCTTTCTAGCAAGCTTAGGGGGTGCTCCTGAGATAGATTTACCCTTATCTATGATCTCTCTAGCTATCACATTTTTAGCATCATTATTCTCAAATTCAATATTATTAGTAGGAGAAACGAAAACGGTAGTACTAGAAGAAGCAATATTAGAAGAAGAGACATCATACCCTAAACCGGTTCAGTCAGAAGCAAATTTTTGAATACTGAACATCTCATCAAGCTTTGCACTTGAGGTCCTCTCCAACTAAGCTCTGACTTGGAACAAGTCTGCCTCAAGCTTCTTGATCTTCTCAACTAAGAAATTTTTTTCAAACCTCAGTGCTCCAATAGTTTAATTGGCTTCACCAAACTTTGTGAAGAGTTGTTCTCTTTCAAGCTCTATATCACTGAGCTTCTTGGTGATACAACTTCTCATGCTTTTTCGAGATCTTGTATAACTTTGCATAGGCAGTGTGGATGTCATCTTGTTCATCCATCTGCTCAAACTTTAAGTTAACTAAGTCTTCTTCTTCATCCACATCTTCTACAATCCCTCAGTAGGATTGACAGTGGCGATGAAGGCATTTAGGATTCTGTCATCTTTATGTTTGGAATCATCCTTAGGTTCGATGTCGCTTAATGTAGCAGCAAGTGTCTTGCTTTCCCCAATGGACTTGAGATAAGTAGGGCACTCTTGTTTCCTATGACCGAAACTTTGACACCCGAAACACTCGGGTCTTGAAGGAACAATGTACTAACTACCATCCCTAGCATCTTTCTTCCCTTTGTCTTGGCCCTTAGATTGAGAAGAACTTGATTGCCTACGGCCCTTGTCGAAGCCCTTTGCATTGGCATTCTTCATGAACTTCTTGAATTGCTTGGTGAAGTAGGACTTCATTTTAGAATCTTCATCATCGAAAGGCTCATCCGTGTCAATACTCTTAACCTTCAGTGTCATGCTCTTGCTCTTGTTTAACTTCCCGATCCTAGACAAACTCAACTCATAGGTCTGTAAATTTCCAACTAACTCTGTCAATGGAATTTTTTCAATATCCTTTGACTCCTCAATCGCAGTGATCTTAGCATGGAATCTCTCGAGCAAAGATCTGAGCACCTTTCTCACAATCTTGGATTTAGGAATGGTTTCTCCAAGATTAAAAGCTAAGTTTGCTATGTCCTTAAGCATGGCATATAACTCATCAAATGACTCATCCTCGTCCGTCTTGATTTCTTCAAAACTTGTAGTAAGCTTCTGTAGTTTCGAATCCTTGACAACCTTGGTTCCCTCATAGCTTGTCGGGAAAATGGTCCATGCTTCCTTTGAAGTTTCAATGTAGGATATCTTCTTGAACTCCTTATTTGTAACCGCACTGAATAAGGCATTCAATGCCCTGCTGTTGAAGTTTGCCACCTTGATCTTAGCATCATCCCAATAGGCCGAAACTTCCTTCGACTTGGTCCAGCCTATCTCCATAGCTTGCCATACTTTCTCATCTAAAGACTATAAGAAAGCTCTCATGTGTACTTTCCAATATGCATAATTAGTTCCATTAAATAAATGAGGTACAATGAGTGATTGTCCTCTATCCATGATAAACAAGGGTCAATAGATCACACAGTAAAGATTAACCCTAATCACAGTGTGCCTACTCTGATACCACTTGATAGGCCAAGAATATATTGATTTGTTGTGATTAATTAATTGATTAATTAGCCAAGTTTATTAATTAATCAAATTAACATACAATGGACGTGGCAACACAAACAAATCACCTACTAAAATATAATGCAACGGAAAATAAAGTTGGCACGGTAATTTGTTTACGAATGGGGAAAACCTCTGAAGCAAAAATCCCACCGGGTGATTTTAAGGTCACCACTCCCGAGAATCCACTATTATCAAAACAAGCAGTTACAAGTAAAGGAATCTTAGTACCTTATACCAACCTACAGTTGAACCCTTACCCCATTACCCAATTAGATTTATTCTGTAGTGAAAATCTCTCCTTGTATTGTACGGCTCCCAGTACGTGACTAACCAATAAATGCAGAGATCTCAGTATGCGACTTGATCACCAATTTGAGAAGGATGTTGGCTGCAAAGTTCTTCAGTTCATCACACGATGAAGATCACGAAATTTCTTGATCACAAAACTCTACGATGTATAAACACAGTAGCTTGTTCAAGATGAACTAGGGCAAACTAGGTTTCTAATTACACTTTTCTTCACATTTATGCAATTGTGCTCTTGTACAACTGTGCTCTCTGTGACAGCTCTTAAAATAATCCTTATATATATTTAAGGTTGTAAGAAAAGAAAGCTCAAACATACATTCACGGATTGGATGAAAATCAAAACTGAATATCTGTTTTTCATAAACCTCGATAAATACCCTGTTTATCGAGCAGCTGTCGAGCCATGAGCTGAAGCAACTTTTTTTAAACCTCGATAGATACTAGCTGTCGAGCTTTAATGAACAGCACTTCTTCACTTGTTTCTTGGACAGACTTGCATGGCTTTAACACTTGAACTTGAAACCTTGTTCCTTGAAGCATTAAACACATCCTAGATCTATCCAAATAAAATTACATAAAATATTGACATATGTTCCTAACATGAATCACATATGTTCTAACAAGTGGACTCCACACGAGGCCGCTTGGCCTTGTTCACTAGCTGTGCATAATTTCTTCACATAGATTCCTAACTAATAGCACCCATGATAAAGAAGAGAAGGGCAGGAGGAATAGGAACGTGTATGAGGATGCGTGTGATTGCTTAAGGGTTTGTTCATTAAGGTAAACCAAAAGTCTCAACTAAAGAGCTTGGACTCAAAAATTTGGTTACATGTGGGAAAGGTGTTAGGCACCCCACAATACCTATCCAAAGGATAGTACCTTATTTTAATTTAACTCAAACATTATCTTTTTAGTGAAAAAAATAAAATATTTGGCATTTTGATTTTGAAAAAGTTTTGAACAAACAATATATATACATATACATGTGAGTATTTATTTACTTATAATATACCATGTGAATATTAACGTCAAAGAATATTTTCAATCAAAGCATGTGGGATATATACAAAATTATCATGTGAGGAAACATGCAAATAAAGGAATAGTATACAATAGCATGTGAGTAAAATGTTTACTAGATATATTGCATGTGAGTATTAACTGTTGGAAAAATACATGTTTATATCTCATACAAAGCATACACAGTGGAAAATTAACGAATCTACTTCATTCGTAATTGATAACATGTACTGTGTAAGTTTCAGAATTTAAGAACAAGAGAGCGAACCTTGTTGCAGTGAAATTCAAAATCAAATATTAAAAGTACTTGGGAACACTTCTAATCTTCACTCCAATTCCACTTAATTCCCAAGAAGTGTAGTCTCTTAATCAGTTTCCAATGAGAGAATAAGAGAGTGTCCAACACTCACATACAAACTATTTCATTCCTAATATGATCTTAATTAAAAAAAAAAAAAAACCCTTATAAAATTCCGTATGTTTCTCTCCTTATATATAACTAATTATCTAATTGGGCTAGCCTTTTGGGCCATTCCAATTGGGCTCTTGTGTGTGGCTAAGAGTGAGACTAAAAGGAACCAATAAGACACTAGCTCCAATGGGCTTTGGGCTTTTCTGTCAACTCTTGACAAGTTCAAAGTTACCACTAACTATATTTAGTACCACTATATAAATATAGTTACACTCTAGGCCTTATCTATAAATTATATCCCGAGACTTTATTGTACATGCAACCCCTTTATAAAATATTCATTGTAATACAAAGTCATAAATGTAGACAGCCACTATGAAGATTACTACATCTTAATCCTTAAGTATCTGGTTTAATACTTTAAGTTATTCATCATATATTTATGAAATCCAATTCCATAAATATATACTTTAGCAACTCCTTACTTAAGTGGTTGGGTCCAACTCTCTGAATAACCAAACGTATTAAATTTATCTCAAGAGAATATTTTGTATCTCCGTTAAGAGACTATGAATTCCATCTTGAGAATATATGTTTCATCAACACTAAATGTGGCTGCCCAACATACTGAGATTTTGATCCTGACTTTTAGATCTCACTCTTGATGTATCAAAGCAACCTACACCTCATAATTAAGTTCATTATTCTCTCAGGGTTAAGAGTTCATGTAAATAGAAGTCGTGAGTTTATTATTCATTTGACAGTCATTAGGAAAATAATAAATCTCACAGCAGTCCAGTTCAATATGTCTTAACTCTTAAAACATATCAACATAACAACTAAAAATCTCCATTTTCATGATCAATACAAATCATCTTAGTTAATATGTTATAGTCTTCGTAGATGAAACGCCCAATTTCATCACCGACTACGAACTGCATTTTGATTTTACAATGAACTTGTGATTTACATCTTCTGTGACTAAATCACACAAATCACATGCAATGCATTTTATGGACTAAGATAATGTCTCATTAGTTCATTTATAAACAGTCTCATATAATTAAACAATTTAATTATTTATGACATGCCAATAAATTGGATTTTAGGGCATAAACCCCAACATTAACTACTATACAAACAAATTACAACACAAAAATAAAAAGAGGGAGTTGGAAGGGTAACACCTTGTTGTCCTCCACAATTTTCTCATTTTTACCATGCACAAAAGTGACAATAAAAATATGTTAGTCCCAAAGTAAAAAAGAGACCATGTAAGCCTAATTGGTGCCTATTGGTTCAATGGAATTGAACCATAAGCACAAATCCTTAAACATGCTATTCTAAGGAGAAATTTTAAATTACAATAGATGAACAAGTTTTACAATGTTAACTCTATTTTCATTTTTGGAAGAAAAGTTTGATAGAAAACACATATTTTTGATGAAAAATTTAACTGTTTTGAGAGAAGTTTTAAAAACCATTTTGAACATATTTTTTGAAATAAAAGATCTCTTTTGAACGAGCAAAGTTTGAAATGGGAAATAGGTTTTCATTTTTTTGAAAAGAAAAGTTTTGAAAAGTACCATTTTTTTAGAGGAACCCTAACATTTGGGGGACAAATTTGAAATTTCAAATAAATTCATTTTAGCATAAGGAACATGTTAGTTTTGAAAAGATTCATGGGTTTATTTTTAGAGAAGAAGATTTAACTTTTGAAAAATCCCATAATTTTTGAGAAAATGATTTTAATAAAAGAGCTTTATTTTGGGAAAACATTTTTTTTTTTTTTTTTTTTTGTAAAAGAAAGGGTACAACTAAAAATGGTTTGGAAAATTTCTTTGAAAAGTTTCTTGGGTTTTTCTTCCTTGAAAAGATGTGAGTCAAAAATCCCATGAATTTTTATGATGAAAGGGGAGTTTGTATTAAAAATATTTTATGGAAAAACTGGTTTTGAACAAAAAGGATTTTAAGAAAATGTTCATTGGTTTTTTTTTTTTTTAAAAGAAATTTGGGTCCAAAAATCCAATAATTTTTAAGAAAAAGAAATATCAGAATAAAGCTTTGCTCATTCAAAAGATTAATTTAATTACATTTTCTTAAAGAAGTTCCAATGTGGTAAAAGAAAACTTTCTCTCTTTTTTTTTTTTTTTAAGAAGGAAGAAAAGATTTTTTTTTTTTTATCATTTTAAAAATACCTCATTTCCAAACTTTTTTAAAAAAAATGAAAAGATATTTTTTTTTTTTTAGAAAGAATATTTTTAAAGGAAATAAAAGGTTTTGGGATCAAAATATAATTTTGGAAAAGTTTTAGGGTCAAAATATAATTTTGAAAAATTTTTGGGGTCAAAATATAATTTTGGAAAAAGTTTGGGGTCAAAACACAATTTTGGAAATATTTTGGGGTCAAAATAAAATTTTGGAAAAGTGAATAAAACATTTTTTTATTTTTGAAAAATTATTTCCTTAGAAAAGCATACTAAAGGAATTTTTGTACCCTAGTTATCAATTTATGGCAACATTATTGATGAGAAAAATAAAGAGCAATAATAGTAAAAGTGCTATAAATTTAAATATAAGTAAAATAAAGAGTTGAAATTTAAATGACAATAAAAATAAAGTACTGAAATGTTTAAAAGGTTCATTAAAAAAAGGTTTTTTTACAAGTCCTTAGATAAATTTAAATCTCTGTTAAGCCTCATAGGTGTTTCATCAAAAGGAGATGGGAGTTCTAAGCCATCAACCATCCTTATAAGAGATATCTATATGGTGCTTTTCTTGAGGTTTGAAACCCATTTAAAAGGGATAGATTGAAAATATTTTTCTTTAGGTCACTAGATAGTAATATATATGTGTGTGTGTGTGTGTGTGTGTGTGTGTAGAGAGAGAGAGAGAGAGAGAGCAAGGAAAATAAAAAGGGAAGGGGCATTGAGCATAAATTAAAAAGGATTAAAGTAAAAGGGAATGGGGGAAAAGCTTGAAATTAAAAGGGATGACAATAATGTAAAGGGGATGGGGAAGTGCTTGAAATTGAAAGGGGTGACATTAAAGTAAAAGGGAATGGGGAAAAGCTTGAATTAAATGGGTAACAACATACATATATATATATATATATATAAACAATATTGTAAATTTCATACATGCTTAAAAGAAATGAGATTTTCTCTCCCTAAGGGTACTTCTCATATAAAGTATAAGAGATGTTTAAATACCCATTTAGGAATATAACCAAAACATCATAACCAACAACCAATAATATAGACATAAAGATAAAAAGATAGATACTTAATAATAAAAGCTTGGAAGTTAAAGCAAGTAAAATAAAGAGACAAGATAAATAAATAGAGATTCATATATATAAATGGATGATGCTACAAGAGGAGGGGCAAAGAAAAATGGGATGGGTATAGTTACAAGAAAAACTATCACATCCCTATAAGCTTACCCTCAAGAAATTACAATAAAAATGGAAGAGACTTTTTTTGTAATGGGTTTCCTAAAGGGAGGAGAGAGAAAAAAAATTTTCAAAATTTCTAGGGATTTTTCCAGAATTTTTCCACTCTTTTCTCTCTATTTTTTTTTTCTATCTTTTTCTTCTTATTTTTCATTTAAAAAAAAATGTGCGGAATATATAGGAGAGCCAAGAAAGGGGGAGGCTATGTGTAGTGTACCATGGTACACTACACATAGCCTTCCACTTTTGCCACCTCATCAGGCTATTTTGTCCTCTTTCTAGTTTCTAGTCCAGACTTCTGTAGCTGTTCAGAGGCCTTTCTGAGCTCCGTTTTCTCCGAACTTTATATTTCTGGAAAGATTTGAATGTCTAGTTTGGTCCTAACATTAAAATATTTGGAGTTGCGGTTGTCAAGATATCGTGTCCGGAAGGAAGGCTACGCAATGCTAAAAATTTTGTGACGTTTTTCCATAAAAAATTTTGTTTCTTCCAAACCGTAGAAAATATCATTGAGCACTTCTTATGAGAGGTATTCAAGACCTCATATGCCAAGTTGGTTCAGCCAAATCACTCCAGTTCTTGCCCAATCAGTACAGTTTATTGTGTGAAATTTTTACCTGAAGAAAAAAAAAGTGAAGTTTTTATTCGGTTTTTGGTTTTTTGTTGATATCTAATTTGTTTTAACTCCGATTTTGGCTTGTAAATTATCATTTTGAAGGGAAAAATATACCTTACAGACAGTCTAAAATCCAACTCAATTCGACGGTTGGATCAAAAAGTCAATGTTTTGACCATACCTTGTTAGGGTTTTGGCTCAAAAGGGTTTTTAAATGTTGTGACCCTTTGATCCACTATTTGATCATGTTGTATCTATTTTTCACCCTTTTTGGTTTTGAAACTTGCAATTTTGCACCTTTTTTCAATTTATTTTTGGATTTTGGCATTTTTTTTGTTGCATTAATTGGGGCTAGACAAAATACAGTATCGACATGAACTAGTAATCATTGTAAATAACTTTAGTTGAATATAATTTCAAAAGCCTATTTAATTAATTGAAAACTTAATGCCAAATGGAAGCACAATAGATTAGATTTTGTTCTAGCTTATAAAAGTATTGACCTATCAAGAGAAAATAAGCCTGGAATCCACCAAAAATTTGAGAAACCTTAGAGAAGTATTTTATTTCAATCTACTGAAAACTAATCTACAAAAATAGATATTTGTAGGAGCCCTATAGGGTTTCAGTTAGGATTCCTTAAAAATAAAACTACATGAATACCCTTAAATGTTCTAAGACATCATAGAAGATTAAATTACCCATAAATAAAATAACAAAATTTAGGTCTAAAAATAAGCGATAACAAACAAAAATAATTAATTTTGCATCCCTCTAACTAAAATTTTGAATGTCTACATCCCCCCAATTTGGAGTTTAATTTTTGTTGATAAATCGATATTGGGTTAAGAATTCATCTTTTTTCCTAAATTAAAACAAAAAATCATCTTTTTTGTTTTTGTTTTTTTTTTTTTGAAAAACTGTTTTGTTTTTTTAGTAACTATAAAAGAATAAGATTTTATATTCCAAACTAGTTTGTAGAAATTTCTTTTAACATATTATGTGATTTTCATAAAACTATTTATTGTTTATTAGCATAATTCATTAAATAAAGTAAAGTAAAAATACAATTATTGGTAGTAAATTGTTGTAGAAATATGTTTCTATTCCAAAATAATTTGTTTCTTCTACACCTTATATCCATTTCAAAATCTGACAAAATATTTGTTTCTTGACTTTCTTTTGCAGCTTATTCCCTAATTTAAACTTTCCAAATCACACAAATATATAGTGAAATAATGCCATTGAAAGATGTTAGGTTTAGAGCCCTGAACAAATAAAGTATGCAAGCCTTTTAAATAAATAATCAAGTATATCAAGCACAGCGAAAAATTAAATAACACAAGATATGATGACCCAAGAAACCTTGTGAAACAACTTGTTCCCAAAAAAAAAAAAAAAAAAACTTGAGAGGACCAATCCCCAAGAAACAGTTTTACAATGAGCTGGAGATTTACAATCAAGAATAACCCTATTCGTAGCAAATCTAACTTCAGTTATCTAATTGAACTCTGAATCTCACAAACTTCCTTTACAGTGAACTGTTGCAACATGAACCTCCAATCCACACACTTCAAAATCACATTAAAGCTTTGAAATAACTTAAACCTCCATTAATCTATAACTTCAAGACCACCCTCAAAGATTTAGATCTCTAGCACCTTTGATGACTAGTATAAGGTGTAAGGTTGAATTTATTCGACCATTTGTTGGCTTTATTTCGTGCTAAATTTGCTTGTAATTCAGCAATTAGATATCTTGTATTTAGGTGGGAATCATGTAAGGGTTGTGTATAAGAGAGTGTGAAGAACTCAAGTGTGTGTGCAATCAAGAAGACTCTCGCGACTGGATCTCACGAGTGGCTCGCTAGTGGTGACTCGCCAAAAGTGCCACACGTGTGAAGTATGCAGGAAGCTGAAGGGTCATGATAGCTAGAGCACTACAGCACAAAAAGAATAGTCTAACCAGTTAGTTATTTCACGACTGAAACTCGCAACTAGTCCCAGTCGCGAGTCAAGTCGCCAAAACCCCCTGTTATGCAGAAAAATGACTTTTCACATTCTTTCTCATACCCTGCTATAAATACCCTTATACCAACGAAATGTAGAGAGCTTCTAGAGAGAATTTTGAGAGAGAAACCCTAGAGAAACACAAGATTGGCTCATCCATAATCTTATACCTTTGATTCTCAAATTCCTCTACTCTCACCCTCTTCATGGCATACCCTTGAAAGGACCTTTAGCCAAATCCTTATCTCACCATACCCATATCAGTGAGAAGGTTATTTGGTGCTTGAGAGGCAATCCAGAGAGGACCAATTCATTTGGTTGATGCAATGGGTTATTGCGAAATCTAGTAAGCTAGAGAAGACAAGGTTAGGCTTAACCCTGTTGGAGCAAGAAGCTTGGAGGGCTTAGGTGCATCGAGTAGATTAGGTTTGGAGGGTCTATTGCTATTCATGTATCCCAAATGATTTTCTAATGAATCATTTTACCGCTTAGTGGACGACGGAGAGGTGTTTCACCTAGTTCTTCGATTTCCTCTTCGAAAACAATTGCTGGTGTTATCTTGTATTTACATCTTTCTAATCATTGCTCTTTTCTTTTAATTACTACTGTGTTGTGATTATACTATGGCTTAGAGTAGTTTACTTGTTTGGATATAGCTTATATTTATCATTCCACACATACATTGTTTAAATATAAGCTTATGCTGGTAATTTTGAAATTCAGGGTCTAAATATTCACTAGTGTTTTACACACCAAGTGAGCTTTCAATTAGTATCAAAGCGGGTACACTTTGTTGGATTTCTGTATCCTCAATGTGATCTTAGACCCTTTGTAGCTATGGATGAAACTATGGAAAAGGCTATGTTGAATTGCGGTTCAAATGTTTGTGATAATGGCTCTATGAGTTTCTTTCAAGATTGTTCTAACAATGAACTCCTAGAGTCATTAAAAACAAAGAAACATGCTAGAATGTTTGTTTACATGCTAAAATACCTTGAACACAAGAACCATGTCTTTCACAATAGTCTATGTGAGTCAAATTCATGAACTAAGAAGTATAAGAGAAGAAATAGAATATTATGTGACAAGGTTGATCATCTTAAAAAGAGAATTCAATCTAGTAAAAGAATAGAAAATGAAAATGTGTTCAACTCTTGTTTATTATATCTTGATAGTGGATGTTCTCGCCACATGACAGGAGATAAATCACTGTTTAAGTCTCTTAAAGAGAAGGTTGGTGACTATGTGACATTTGGAGATGGAAGTCATGCTCAAGTTTTTGGCAAAGGGACTATTGGGATACTGGGTCTACCTTTTTTGAAAGATGTTCTATATATCAAAGGGCTTAAGGTGAATCTCTTAAGCATCACCCAAATATGTGATAAGGACTTCCTTCATCAATTCTCAAAGAAGGGGTGTGTGATTATCAATGAAGTAGGGATTCAAGTCTTGAAGGATATAGGAATACCGACAATTGCTATGGAGTAGTTCCTACACCAAATATCTCTTGTAGGAATGCTCGAGTCGACATGTTGGAACTTTGGCACCAAAGATTTGGCCATGCAAACTTCAAACAAATGGTGAAAGTGTCTGAACTTGAAGCTGTTGTGAGGCTTCCAAAATTTGGAAAGGTGGAGAAGACCATTTGTGGCCCTTGTCAAATGGGGAAATAAACAAAGTTGAATCATCAAAAAGTGAATGTGAGCTCTACATCACGTTGCCTAGAGCTTCTCCATGTTGATTTAATGGGGCCCACAAGAACCAAAAGCATAGGAGGAAAACGGTCTATTATGGTCATTGTCGATGATTTCTCAAAATACACTTGGGTGAAATTTCTTAGAGAAAAATCAGAAACATGTGAGAAGATGGAGAATTTTTGCAAGAGGCTTCAAAACAAAACAGGTGTACCAACCACCAAGATAAGAAGTGACCATGGCAAGGAGTTTAAGAATGCTAGATTTGAGTCTTTTTGCGAGAAGAATAGGATCAAGAAAGAATTTTCAGCTCCTAAAACTCCTCAACAAAATGGGTGGTGAAAAGGAAGAATCAGGTGATTTGAGAAATGGCAAGAGTTATGTTACTCAACAAACACATTCCTCAAAAATTTTGGGGAGAAGCTGTGAACACCTCATGTCACATTGGAAATAGAACATTCTTCCGAGCGGGAACAAAGAAGACCGTATATGAAATTTGGAATAGGAAGAAGCCAAAGGTGAAATACTTCCAAGTCTTTGGGAGTAAATGTTACATTCTAAATGATTGGGAGAACCTTGAAAAATTTGATGCAAAAAGTGATGAAGGTATCTTTCTCGAATACTTAACCACTAGCCGGGCATATAGAGTCTTCAACAAGAGAACAAAGATGGTGATGGAGTCCATTAATGTGGTAATTGATGATGCCATAACAAAAGTAGCTATTGATGATGGTGAAGAAGGACCAAGCTCCAAAGAAACTACCGTTGAGGTTGAAGCCTAAGATGTTGAAATGGAAGAACATTCACCAAAAAGAGAATTGACTCCCGTGAATTCTAGAATGGAGACAAGATCAATGTCTAGATCTTCAAGTCCTCTCACCCCTCCAGAAGTTCATCCTCCTATCTCCCGGAATGATGAAGTGTCCACCTTAAAGAATCCATCTTCAAGAGTGGTTAAAAATCATTCGGAAAGTAACATTATTGGGTCTCTAGATGAAGGTCTGCATCTTAGGAAAGGAAGCACACTTCTTGCAAACCATGTAACTTATAATTACTACCTTGCTCAATTTGAGCCAAAAAGGGTAGAAGTATCCCTTAAAGATGAGAATTGGGTGGATTCAATGCATTAAGAGTTGAATCAATTCGTGAGGAATGATGTATGGGAACTTGTTCCAAGGCCCAAAGACGCTCATGTCATTGGTACCAAATGGATCTTCAAAAACAAGACCAATGAGGACGGTGAGATAATAAGGAATAAGTCTCGGTTGGTGGTTCAAGGTTACACTCAAGTAGAAGGAGTAGACTTTGATAAATCCTTTGCTCTCGTAGCTAGACTTGAGCCTATTCGCATCCTTTTGTCAATCGCATGTACTATGGATTTCAAACTCTACCATATGGATGTGAAATGTGCCTTTCTCAATGGGTACCTTAATGAAGAAGTCTTTTTTGAACAACCCAAAGGTTTCCAAGATCCTCACTTCCTGGATCATGTCTTGAGATTGAAGAAAGCACTCTATGGTTTGAAACAAGCACCTAGAGCATGGTACGATTAGCTCATAAATTATCTTTTGGATAAAGGATTTAAGAAAGGATATGCCAACCGAACCTTATATGTAAAGAAGGATGAGAACTACCTTCTTGTAACTCAAGTGTATGTTAATAACATAGTATTTGGAGCCACCATAGACACCATTGCTATATAGTTTTCTGAAGAAATGAAGAAAGAATTTGAAATGAGTATGGTGGGAGAATTTACATATTTCTTGGGTCTTCATGTGAAACAAAGGAAGGATGGTATATTCATCTCTCAAGAAAAATATGCTCGAAATCTTGTCAAAAAGTTTGAACTAGATTCCAAGAAGCATGCCTCCGCTCTTATGAGTTCATCCACTAAGCTTAGTCTTGATTCTTCCGAGGTTGCTCTGTTGAGTGGCTAACCACTTATAACAATTAGGTCGAGTATGTCCAGTCACTCCACAGTGATGACAGAGATGTTACTTATTCTGTTTAGACTTTTGGGTATTGCCCTTCTTAGCCCTAGGGTTTTTGGTCTCTTTCTTATCAAGCTTAGAGGGTGCTCCTAAGCTAGATTTACCCTTGTCTACGTTCTCACTAACTAAAATAATTTTCACATCATTATTCTCAGATTCAATATTATTAGCAGATGAAACAAAAACAATAGTACTAGAAGAAGCAATATTAAGAGAAGAGAAATCATACCCTAAATCGGTTCGATCAAAAGCAATATTTTGAACACTAAGCATCTCATCAAGCTTTATACTGAAAGTCCTCTCCAACTGAGCTCTGACTTGAAACAGCTCTGCCTCAAGCTTCTTAGTCTTCTTAGCCAAGAAATTGTTCTCAAATCTCAGTACTTCAATAGTCTGATTAGCTTCATCAAATTTCATGGAGATTTCTTCTCATTCAAGCTCCACATCACTAAGCTTCTTAGTGACCAACCTATACAATTTTCTCATGCTTTTCGAAGACTTTGTACAATTTAGCATAAGTTGTATGGATGTCATTTTGTTTATCCATCTTCTCAAATTTAGACTCCACCAAGTCCTTTTCTTCACCTACTTTTTCAACAATCCCCTCAGTAGGATTTACAGTGGTAGTAGAAGCATTCAGGATTTCATCATCCTCATTATCTGAATCATCCTCAAGCTCGGTGTCACTCAAGGTAGCAGCAAGGGCCTTGCTTTTTGCAATGATCTTCAAATACGTTGGGCACTCTTGTTTCATGTGTCCAAAGCCTTGACATCTGAAACACTTAGGTCCTGAAGGAACAGTGTACTGACCACTTTCCTTAGCATCCTTCCTTCCTTTGTCTTGGTTCTTGAATTGAGACGAATTGGACTGCTTGTGACCTTTGTCAAACTCTTTACCATTGGCATTCTTCATGAACTTTTTAAATAACCTCGTGATGTAGGATTTCATTTTAGAATCTTCATCATCTGAAGACTTATTAGTGTAACTGCTCTTGGCATTCAGTGCCATGCTCTTACCCTTACTTGATTTCCTAATCCTTGTCAGACCCAACTCATAGGTCTGTAGATTGCCAACCAGCTTTGTCAAAGGAATTTTGCCAATATCCTTTAATTCCTCAATTGCGGTGATCTTGGCATGAAATCTCTCAGGTAGAGATCTGAGCAACTTTCTAACAATCTTAGGTTCGGCAATGATTTCCCCAAGATTAAAGGCTAAGTTCACTGTGTCCTTAAGTTTGGCATAGAACTCATCGCACGACCCATCCTCCTCTATCTTAATCTTTTTGAAGCTTGTAGTAAGCCTCTGAAGTTTTGAATCCTTGATAGCCTTGGTTCCCTCATAGGTTATCTGGAGGAAGGTCCATGCTTCCTTGGCAGTTTTGATAAAGGATATATTCTTAAACTCCTCATTCAGGACCGCACTAAATAAAGCATTCAATGCCCTGCTATTGAAGTTAGACGCCTTGATCTTAGCATCATCCCAATCAGCCAGCGCTTCCTTTGGCTTGGTCCAGCTTATCTCCACAACTTGCCACACTTTTTTATCTAATGACGGCAAGAAATCTCTCATGCATACTTTTCAGTATGCATAGTTAGTGTCATCAAATAAAGAAGGTATAATTAAAGATTGTCTTCTATCCATGACAACAGGGGTCAATGGATCATATAGCAAAGATAACCATAATCAAAGTGTACCCACTCTAATACTACTTGATAGACCAAGAATGTATTGACCCCTTGTGATAAATTAACCAATTAATTAGCCAAGTGAATTAATTAAGTTAATTAACATTCAATACACGTGGTCGCACAAACAAATCACCAACTGAGTTAAATGTAGCAAAAAATGAGGTTGACACTGTGATATATTTACGAATGGGGAAAACCTCCAAGGCAAAAATCCCACTGGGTGATTTCAAGGTCACCACTCCCGAGAATCCACTATTATCACAACAAGCGGTTAGAAGTAAAGGAATCACAGTATCTTATACCAACCTACAGTTGGACCCTTACCCTAATACACAATTGGACTAGTTCAATACTGACAATCTTTCATTTTCAATGCACGACTCCCAGTACATGACTAACCAATCGATGCGCGAATTCCAATACGCGGCTTACTCTTTTGCACGAATCCCAATATGTGACTAACACACCAACTAAAGAAGGATGTTGGCTGCAAATTTCATCAGTTCATCAACACAATAAAGATCACGAAGCTCCTTGGTTACAAAACCCTACGGCGCATAAACACAGCAACTTCTTTAAGAGAAAGATGAACTAGTGCATATGTCTCCGGTCACAATATGCTTCAACAAAACCCTTGCCTCACACTTGCGCAACCTTTAACAGCCCTTAAAATAATCCTTATATATGTCTAGGGTTGTCAGAAAAGAAAGCCTAAACACATACACATGGATATGTGTGAAATCAGATTTGAAAAACTTATTTTCGTAAATCTCGATAGATAGGTTATCTATCGAGTAGCTGTCGAGCATCAGACTAAACAAGTCTTTTAAACCTCAATAGATGTTATTTGTCGAATTTTAAAATACAACACTTCTTTACTTGTTTCTTGGACATATTTGCACAATTTCAATACTTGGACTTAAACTCTTGTGCCTTAAAGTATTTAACACACTCTAGATCTACCCAATTACAAGTAAAGTGCATTTTGTCATAGGATTAGCCAATTCTAAATGACATATGTTTTTAACACGATTCACATATGTCCTAATTGAAAGCGACTTGTTTTAATAATGTATAGTGCCCAAAAAGCCAATGGCTTATTCATAAAATTGGAATATCAAAAAATTTCAGGCATCAATCTCAAAATGAGATGTAATAAATTGCAAGAAGCCAAATAAAAAGCTTCAAAATTATGTAATCAAGTTTATGTGGGAGGTCATATATGCTCATTTTTATAATTGAGATTGACCACTCTACTTAGTGTTAATTGTGTATGTCTTAGTTGAATTGATCATTAAAACTTCATATTAGACTAAGGACTATCTCACATTTGGCATCCACACACATCACACATGTCTATGCTCAATGAATACTTTATTCATTTGTGTAATTGTACTTGATCAAATGTGTTGTACATACTCAATCATATGTTGATCAAACAAAAAAATATTTTTGAGTATTTTAGTTGTTTTTGGAAAGTGTTTTTGTTTTTGAAAAATTTTAGAAAATCCAAAAATTTTGCAACTCTGTTTTTGGCAACTCACTTGCGAGTCATGCCAGTTGTGAGGCCCCAGTCATGAGCTTATTCAGAAACTTTCGCGACTCCCTGGCCAGTGGGTCCTCCAATCACAAAAAACACTTGGAAAATTTTTCAAAATTTCTAGGTTTTGGTCATTTTCGCGACTATGTCGTGAATGGATGCTCTAGTCGCGAGCTTACATAGAAGCTTTTGCGACTCATTCGCAGGTGAATCTCCCAATCACAAAAAAGATTTAGACAAATTTTCAAAATTTTGTTTAAGGTTTTTTGGCGACTTGTTTTTGGCAACTTACTCGCGAGTCATATAAGTCACAAAAATCGCTTGTTTTGTACAAAGATGGTTAAATCTTAGACAGTTTTCAAAAACTTTTTAGTTTCCCTCGCATCACGTGCATAACACTTTGTCTTCTCCGCCTCTCCCTCTCCCAAAACCGCTATTTTTACTCCCAAAACCGCCATTTTTTCTCACAAAATCTCCATTTTTTTCTTAAATCCTTCATCAATCTTCAAGAAAAGGTACAGGTTTTCTCTTATTTTCACTGTATTTCAAGTTTCTAACCCTAGTTTTCTTGGATTTTGTGTATATGTTGAGATGTTGAAATATGGTTTTGTTGATGTTTCAATGAGTATGATATATGGGTTTTGTTGGTTTTGTTAGTATAATGCCTTTTATACATGTTTTCATGTTTGTTCTTCATTTTTATGCATTGTGCTATATTTTATGTTGCATTGTGCATACCATGTTCATGATAAAATGTCTCTTAGATGTTTTTGTATATATTTTTGGACTCCATTGAGTACAAATATTGCGGCGAGAATCATGTTTCTTTGATTTTGAAACATCAAATGATTATGTGTTTTCACACTTTGCCCTAATTTGCACACTTTTGCATATGACGCACACACATACACCCTTTGACATGACTGAGTGAATAATGTCAATGATTCTATCATAATGTGATGTTTAGCATCTTCACGTGTCAATTCTCTTTTGAATTGCTCTTTAAATTCTATTTTTTAGGGTTTTAATTCAAAGTTTATGTTTTGGTTTTAACTTATCGCTAATCAAGTGTGTTGCCATTTGTTTTTCATCTTGCTCTTTGTGATTACATGATCTTTGCTTGAAGATGTCTCCCTTCAAAAAGTCAGCTATTAAAGGAGGTAGCAGCAAGGTAAAAGAACTGGTAATTGATCTCAGTAGCTTTTCCCCTAAGTCGAAGAAGACTCAATCTTCGACTGAAGTTTATGACAACACTCATTTCAGATCATATGCTGCATATCAAGCATATCTGAATCACTTCAAGGATGCCCCCATGTTGATTGAAAGGGTTGTTCAGCAAGCGTCTCTTCTTGATACGAACATTCCAAGATGGTTCACCTCTAAAGATTGGAACTACCTTCTGTCCAATCTTGAAAATTCTTATGAACAACTAGTGAAGGAATTTTATGCAAATGACATCTTCGATGGGGATGAGCTAAGATGTTGGGTAAGAGGAAAGGACTTCACTGTCACACCTTCCTATCTTACTATCATTCTAAATATCAACCGTCCAGTGTTTGTCAAACCACAAGTGTATGATGAGTTGGAACCGAATCTTGATATGCTTCATGACGCTCTCGAAGAGAATTTAGAGATATCCTCAAATGGGAAAGCAATTGGTGTGTCATCGTTATCTCTTGAATTAAGGTCGCTTACTACTATTGTTAGGACATATGTGGTTCAAGTTGTTTTGAACATATGTCATTATTCTATGTAATTGGCTTATCCTTTGACAAAATGCACTTTACTTGTAATTGAGTAGATTTAGGATGTGTTTAATATTTCAAGAAACTGTGTTTCAAGATCAAGTGTTGAAGTCATCAAGTTTGTCCAAGAAACAAGCTAGAAAGTGCAAGTTATTAAAGCTCGACACCTAGACTCGACACATGCATCTATCGAGCTTTAAGAAGCTATTCAGCCCCGAGGCTCGACAGCTGCTCGACAACTTCTCGACACCTCTAGCTATCGAGATTTAAGGAAAACAGATTTTAAGTTCTAATTTGATTCTAATCCGTGGATATGTCTTTGGGAATTCTTTTCTTCTAACCCTAGACATATAAAAAGATTATTTTAACGGCCGTCAAGAAGGTACACAAGTTACACAAGCATTGAGAAATCCTTGTTCAAGCAATTTGTGATCCGAGACAAAGTTTATGCCCTAGTTCATCTTTCTTGTGAAGAAGTCGCTGTGTAATATGTACCGTAGGGTTTTGTAACCAAGTATCTTCTTGATCTTCATCGTGTTGATGAATTGAAGAACTTTGCAACCAACAACTCTCTCTCTAGTTGGTGATTGAAGTCGTGTACTAGGATCCGCGCAAATTGGTTGGTCACGTACTAGGAGCCATGCATCAAAAGGAGAAACTGTCACTACAAAACAAGTCCAATTAGGTATTGAGGTAAGGTTTCAACTATAGGCTGGTAAGATACTGGGATTCCTTTACTTATAACCGCTTATTGTGATAATAGTGGAGTTTCAAGAGTGGTGACCTAAAATCACCCGGTGGAGTTTTTGCCGTGTAGGTTTTTCCCATTCGTAAACAAATCACTGTGTCAATTTAATTTCTGCTGCATACTCTAGATTATTAGTGATTTGTTTGTGCTACCACACAATTTGCATGTTAACTTGATTAATTAAAAACTTGGCTAATTAATCAATTTAATTCATTACAAGGGGTCTACGCATTTGTGGCCTATCAAGTGGTATCAGAGCAGGCACACTCTGATTAGGGTTTAATCCTTGTGTGTGATCCATTGACCCCTGTTTGTCATGGATAGAGGTCAGTCTCTTATTATACTTCCATTGTTTAATGGTACTAACTATGCATATTGGAAAGTACGCATGAAAGTTTTCTTACAGTCACTAGATGAGAAGGTGTGGCAAGCTGTGGAGATAGGCTGGACCAAGCCTACAAAAGCGCCGGCCGATTGGGATGATGCCAAGATCAAGGCAGCTAATTTCAACAGCAGAGCATTGAATGCCCTATTCAGTGCAGTCACCAATGAGGAGTTCAAGAAGATTTCCCCCACTGAAACTGCTAAGGAAGCATGGACCATTCTCCAGACAACCTATAAGGGAATGAAGGCTGTCAAGGATTCGAAACTACAGAGGCTCACTACAAGCTTCGAAGAAATTAAGAGGGAAGAGGATGAGTCATTCGATGAGTTATACGCCAAGCTAAAAGATATAGTGAACTCAGCTTTCAATCTTGGGGAAACCATTCCTGAACCCAAGATAGTCAGAAAAGTGCTCAGACCTCTACCCGAGAGATTCCATGCCAAGATCACGGCAATAGAGGAATCAAAGGATATTGACAAGATTTCTCTGACAGAGCTAGTTGGTAATCTGCAAACCTATGAGCTAGGGTTAACAAGGATTGGCAAGTCAAGTAAAGGCAAGAGCATGGCACTAAAGGCAAAGAGCAGCAACACAGATGAGTCTTCAGACGATGAAAATTCTAAGATGAAGTCCTACATTAGCAGGGAATTAAAGAAATTCATGAAAAATGCCAATGGAAAAGGCTTCAACAAGGACCATAGGCAATCTAGCTCTTTTAAGTTCAAGACCCTAGGTAAAGGGAAGAAGGATACAAAGGATGGCGGTCAGTACGTTGTTCCCACTGGACCTAAGTGCTTCGGGTGTTAAGGTTTCGGTCACATGAAACAAGAGTGTCCTACGTACCTCATGAGCATTGTGAAGAGCAAGGCACTTGTTGCTACCTTGAGTGACACTGAGCCCGAGGATGATTCCGACAATGAAGATGACAGACTCTTGAATGCCTTCACTGCCACTGTTAATCATACTGAAGGGATTACTGTAGATGTAGATGAAGAAAAAGAGTTGGTGGATGCCAAGTTTGAAACAATGGATGAACAAGACGACATCTATACCGCCTATGAGAAACTATATAAGCTTTCTGAGAAGTATGAGAAACTCTATAGGCTGGCCACCAAGAATCTCAGTGATATGGAACTTGACCGTGAGGAGCTTTCCACTAAGTTTGATGAAGCAAATCAGACCATTGGGGCACTGAGGTTCGAGAACAACTTTTTGACTTAGAAAACCAAGAAGCTTGAAGCAGAGCTGTTTAAAGTTAGAGCACAATTGGAGAGAACGTCAAGTGCAAAGTTAGATGAGATGCTCAGCATTCAGAAACCTACTTCAGATCGAACAGGATTGGAGTATGAATTCTCTCTCTCTAATACTCCTTCTGTTAGTACTACTGTTTTTATTCCTCCTGCTAATAACATTAAAATTGAGAACCATGATGTTAAAACTGAATTAGCTAGTGAGAACTTAGACAAAGGTAAGTCCATCTTAGGAGCACCTCCTAAGCTTGAGAAAAGGGAAACTAAAAACCCTAGGAGTAAGAAGGCTAACTCTCAAAAGCCTAAACAGAAGAAGCAGCATTTCTGTTATCATTGTAGTGTTGCTGGTCATACTCGACCAAATTGCTATAAGTGATTAGCCACTCAACAGAGCAATGGCATGATAGCATCTGAAAACCAGAATCAGCTTTAAACCTCTCTTGCTCCACTAGGAGATCTACTCAAAGCCCTCATGTTCCTTTCGAACTTGAACAGTTTCAATTCTTCCCCCTCATCACTGGTTCAAGGGTTGGCAAAAAGGAAAGGTTCTTCCAAGGTGTGGAAGGAAAAGGGTTCTAAGTGATGTTGTTCACTTTTCTCTCTCTCTCTCTCTCTCTCTCTCTCTCTCTCTCTCTCTCTCTCTCTCTCCCCTTCGAGTTTTTGTTTTTGCATTACTTGTGTATGTTGCTTTACTGTTTTGAGTCAGTCTAGTTTTATGCATTGTTTTGCTTTCTTTAACATGTTTTTGTGTGTTTGTCTTCACTTTTGTGTTTTATTTTTTGTTTTTTTGATAAAAAAAAAAAAAAAATTGAAAGATTGAAAAATACAAAAACAGTATGGGTCTGTGTACATTGGTTCTTGTGAACCTTAAAATGGCCATTGAAATAGAGTTTTCTAAATTTTGTATTTCTTGTAACTTAGATAAGCATCTTTATGCACAACTAAGCAAGTGAGCTTTGTAGCTCTTTGTTTGTGATGAGTAAAGTTAAGTGATCTCTTATTCTTAACACTCGTATCACTCTTTTTGACGGATAGGACTAGAAAATCCTAAGAGAAAGGCATAAATAACCATCTCACCACTGTTATTCGCCAATCATGAAATGACATTTGTATGCTTCGGCATAGCAAAAATGCAATGTCCAAAAACTTAACATAATTGGGTATTTCTTTTCTCTCTTATATGCCTATGCATGATATGCTTAATAAAAGAAAATATGCAAAGAAATAAAAAGCAAAAAGAATAAAATGCTTTAAAAATATGATTGCAAACGTGTTTTCTACGAAATGTGGGAGTTATAGGATGTACCTCTAAGGTGATAGTCCCCATCAAACAGTTATGAGTGTGTGTGAGTTAAAGTGATTTTCTCATATCTCAAATTGTCATAACTTTGAAACACTTATGCAATCTTACGATATTTTTCATACACAACACGTAATATTCTTTGCTACTCTTGATAAATTTGTAAGTACAATGTGATTTGGCCATCACAAGGTTTACACGCATTAATGTATGCTCACTAAACTGTCTTGACTTATTTTTGAAATATAAAATTGGTTATACTTGTTTAGTGTGTGTGTGTGTGTTTTGGGATCCATGTGCTTTAAATTGTTGTTGAGAGATGTTTTTGAGAGCTTAATATGTTGAATGGATCATTGGTTGAGATGCATGCGTGATTGCATTCACATCTGTGTTTTTCTCTTCTCGAAAAACTGCTTTTTGAAGCTAGCTCGACACCCCCTCGATACCTCCTCGATACTTGGCTATCTGTCGAGCTTCTTAGCTTGTTCTAATCGCAATCTCAACAGCTTCTCGACACATTGTGGATCGATTGAGGAAATTTCTGTCCTCTCGATAGCTTCTCGACAGCTGATGGATTGATCGAGATTCCTTTGGTGTTTAATCCTCATTTCTCAACACCTTCCTCGATAGTTGTATCTGTCGAAGCTGACTTTCTCGACACCTACCTCGACAGATGTCTCGATACCTCTCGATACTTGCATCTGTCAAGATTTATTGAAGGTGTATATATAGGTTCTTCACGATTTTTTCTCTCATTTCTCTCGATCTCTCTCTCGACACTTTCTTGTTCTCTCTTCCAAACCTCTCTCAATCACTCCAAACCTCTTCCTAAGGATTCTTCAAGCTTTCTTCAAGTTTTTCTTCACTTGGTAAGCTTCTTATCTCTCTTCTTCATGCATTTCATGTTTTGAAATCTAGGTTTTGAGGTTTTTGAAAAATTTTGGGGTTTTTCAAAATTGTTGAGTTTTTGTTGAAATTTTGGGATAGTTTTTGAAGATTTGTTCTTAAAAACTACATGCATTGCATCACATTAGCATTCTAACAATATTTTCATGCATTTAGATGTGTGCAATCTTGTTGTGTGCTGGTAGGATTGGATTGGGCTGAGCCCATGATGTTGTTCATGTTGCATGTCACATGTTCATGCATTTCCCATGTATACGTTCTTTTCTTTTCAATATACTTGTCATAAATTGAACTATTTTGGGACTTTTCTGTTTGTTTCTCTCTTTCTCCCTCTCTTTTTATTTGCGTTAGTAGTGTCTATGGCACCAAAACGTAAATCCATTCCGTCCCAGAACCCTCTTCGTTCTAAGGGCTCTTCATCTTCTAATCCTACTCCTCTTTCTCTTCGGTTCCCTGATAAGAAAGCCCAATAGGACTTCTCGGAGAACTTTTCTAAACAAGGTGTCCATTCAGAACGCCAAGTTATTCTGGCAGACTTTGCCGTTACCGACCTACCCAATGTCATTCACAGTTAGGGTTGGGAGTCACTATGTGACGTCCCGCTCACCTGCCCTTCCGTGCTAATCCAGGAGTTTTACTTCAACATGGACGGAATTGATTCTTCAGTACCTCTCTTTCACACTCACATTTAAGGTACGCGCTTTGCTGTCACTTCGGAGTTAGTCTTAGAGGTGCTTCATGTTCCGAGGGTTCTTCATCCTGATTACCCTGAATGTGAGCGTCTATGGAATATGTCCAAAGATGAGATGATTTTTACCTTCTGTGAGCACCCCTCTGATTGGGGTGAGCATTAGTACACACCATGTAGGCCTTTTGCTAAAGGTCCTCGTTTCTTGAATATGGTGATGACATTTGTATTGCACCCTCTTTCTTACTACAACTCCATCATAGAGCTTCGTGCTCGGTTTTTGTTGTCTTTCTTAGAACACCTCACTATAGATTTTCTGTCACATTTCATTGTCTCTATCATTGATGTCTATAGGCATACGGCTACCCATGATAAGCTCATCTTCCCTTCTGCTATCACGATGATTTTACGCCATTTCTCCATCCTTTTTCTCTCGTCCGACCCCTTCCATGTCATGTTTGCCATAGACGCCGCTACAGTAAAACGTAGTGAGGCACAGTTTAGGTCGAGACAGATGGATTTTACAGCTCCTTCCTCTCGTCCGGCTCCATTTAGATCTGCTAGAGCCACATCTGCTCCCTCATCTTCCTCAAACGATGTGTCACTTGGAGCCATCATGGCGCAGCTTCAGCGCATGGATGCTTGCCTCAATACGCTTTTTACGGAGTTGTATCAGGTGAACGTTTGTGTTGGTCGCATTGCCAGGCGACAGGCGACCTTAGACGACTTTGTTTCTAAGGCTACTCCTCCACCTCCTCATGTGGCTTATGAGACTAAGGATGATGATGGTGATGACGATGATGCTTCGGATGATGATGATGGAAATGCTAGCTCTACCGATAAGATGTCTACTTGACACTCTACCCTTTGTCACTCATGACAAAAAGGGTGATTAGTTTTGGGTTATGAGAGTAGTCATTCTTAAGGGGAGAGCTTGTATAGGACATTTTTGATAGGAGGAGTGTTGCTATAAGGGATGTAGTGAGGATTTTATGTATCTTTTCCTTTCTTTCTTTTTAAAGATACATTGCTCTTGTACTTTTTGTTTACATACATTGTGTTATCATTGATATATATATATATATATATATATGATGATGTATGTTTTTTTCACCTACTTTTTCATGTGTTGTTTCTTTTCTGTCTTTATACACATGTTTTTTTATTTGTATGCAATCTATAATTTCTGTTTCACACAAAGATGCCTTAATGTGTTTTGTTTAAGTGTTTCAGAAATATAAATTGTCAAAGTTTACTTGCCATAAACTCTCTTCTTGCAAAGTTTTTCAAGAGTTTGTGTTAGGATAGATTTTATTATATTCAACAAGTGAATATGAGTTGAGTGATTTATGACTTCTCTCATATCTTCATTTGTTTGTTGTGGTTTTGTCACGAATTGTCAAAGAGGGAGATTGTTAGGACACATGTGGTTCAAGTTGTTTTGAACATATGTCTTTATTCTATGTAATTGGTTTATCCTTTGACAAAATGCACTTTACTTGTAATTGGATAGATTTAGGATGTGTTTAATACTTCAAGAAACTGTGTTTCAAGATCAAATGTTAAAATCATCAAGTCTATCCATGAAACAAGCAAGAAAGTGCAAGTTATTAAAGCTCGACACCTAGACTCGGCACATGCATCTATCGAGCTTTAAGAAGCTGTTCAGCTTGAAACTTGACAGCTTCTCGACACCTCTAGTTGTCGAGATTTAAGGAAAACAGATTCTAAGTTCTGTTTTGATTCCAATCCGTGGATATGTCTTTGGGATTTTTTTTCTTCTAACCCTAGACATATAAAAGGATTATTTTAAGGGCCGTCAAGAAAGTACACAAGTTGCACAAGTATTGAGAAATCCTTGTTCAAGCAATTTATGATCCGAGACAAAATTCATGTCCTAGTTCATCTTTCTTGTGAAGAAGTTGTTGTGTAATGTGCACCGTAGGGTTTTGTAACCAAGCATCTTTTTTATCTTCATCGTGTGGATAAATTGAAGAACTTTGCAACCAATAACTCCCTCTTTAGTTGGTGATTGAAGTTGCGTACTGGGATCTGCGCAAATTGGTTAGTCACGTACTGGGAGCCATGCATCAAAAGGAGAAATTGTCACTACAAAACAAGTCCAATTGGGTATTAGGGTAAGGGTTCAACTATACGTTGGTAAGGTACTGAGATTCCTTTACTTGTAACCGCTTGTTGTGATAATAGTGGAGTTTCGGGAGTGGTGACCTAAAATCACCCGGTGGGATTTTTGCCGTGTAAGTTTTCCCCATTCGTAAACAAATCACCGTGTCAATTTAATTTTCGCTGCATACTCTAGATTATTGATGATTTGTTTGTGCTACCACGTAATTTGCATGTTAACTTGATTAATTAAAAACTTGGCTAATTAATCAATTTAATTCATTACAAGGGGTCTACGCATTTGTGGCCTATCAACTATAATGTTTCATACTCTCTATCCTCTCTCAAGTACTAAGCACATGAATCTTGGATGGGCTTTCTTCCTTCATGATTTGATCATTGATGAAGAAATTGATATATGTTCACATATCTTCCACATTTTGAGCAAGACTGCTAAGAGGATGGTCTTAAGGAACTGCCTTCCTTTTTGTTGCCTCATTTCGAAGATATTAAAGCTCAAAGGAGTACAAACATTGGAAGATGACTACCCTCATCCTATGCAAAGCCCAATTAACATTCACACTCTCAATGCTATCATAGGCCATAGCCGAAAGAATGTCAAGAAAAAGAGTAATGTTTCTCATGGATGTTCAAGCTCTAGCTCACAACCCTATGATGAGAATTTGGACAACATAATAGCATCCGTGCAAGACATCAACACCAAGTTGTCCAGCCTCGCATCTATCATGCACTTTCAACAAACTTGGTTTGACACAAAGTTCACCTCTCTCCCAACTCAGTTGGATCAAATCCAAAGGAAGTTAGAAGAAGATGATGTCTAGCTATTCCATGACAAAAAGGGGGAGATGGTCCATGATAAGGGGAGATCAATGATTAGAGGAAGAAAGAGCTAGATTAAAGGGGGAGCAATGCAATGAAGAGCAAGAGAAGCAACCTACAACAAGCCTTTACATATTCTAGTTTATTTACTTTTTGATGCTACTTCTAGTTTATGTTCATATTTCATGGCTTATGTTGTGTAATTGACAATAGTTATTTTGTACCTTTGCTTATGTAACTTAGTACTTTTAGTTAATATTATGCATTTTCTTTAGTACTTCACTCTTGTACCCTTGTTGAATCTTGTATCATTGATGCAATTACCTTAGTGTTCTTACATCAATTGAGTGTTGGACATGCAAATGATACTTTGCATTGAGCTTATTAGCTTGCATGTCCGGATGTTCATTCATCGTGTGAATGTTCATTGTGATCACTCTTCATAGTGATTGTTCTTGTTTGGTCAAGCCATGTTTAATTGTCATATTCATACTTACTTGATTGCATTATGCTTGCTCCATATGCATTCCTAGATTTCTGCTTGCAATGAACTTTTTGTGATATTTTTTTCAAGAAAACTTGTTCGTATGGTTCAAGAGCTTCACAGAATCTAGAATTAGGTGTGAGTGAGTTTTGGCAATTGTTCCTAACTCACATTGTAAGTCTAGAGTTTGTTTTAGGGTTTTGTCATGGAATAGCCAAAAGGGGAGATTGTAAGGTTGAAATTATTCAACCATTTGTTGGCTTTATTCTGTACTAAATTTGCTTGTCATTCAACAATTAGATACCATGTATTTAGGTGGAAATCATGTAAGGGTTATGTGTGAGAGAGTGTGTGTGCAATCAAAAGGATTCTCGCAACTGGATCTCGCAATTGGTGACTGGTCAAAAATGCCACACATGTGAAGCATGCAGGAAGCTGAAGGGTCATGACAACTGGAACACTACAGGACAAAAAGTACAGTTTGGTCAATTATTTATTTCGCGACTGAAACTCACGACTAGTCCCAGTCGTGAGTCAAGTCACCCGAACACCCTATTATGCAAAAAAATGAATTTAAACATTCCTTCTCATACCCTACTATTAATATCATTATACCCATAAAATGTAGAGAGCTTCCAGAGAGAATTTTGAGGGAGAAACCCTTGAGAAACACAAGATTGACTTATCCACAATCTTATACCTTTAATCCTCAAATTTCTCTACTCTCACTCTCTCCATTAACATACCCTTGAAAGGATCTTTAGCCTAATCTTTATCTCACCATACCCATATCAGTGAGAAGGTTATTTGGTGCTTGGGAAGCAGTTCAGAGATGACTAATTCATTTGGTTGATGCAATGGGCTTATTGCGGGATCCAATAAGCTAGAGAAGACAAGGTTAGGCTTAACCCTATTGAAGTAAGAAGTTTAGAGGGCTTAAGTACGTCGGGTAAATTAGGCTTGAAGGGTCTATTGCTATTTATGTATCCCAACTAATTTTTCAGTGGATCATTTTACCGCTTGGAGGGCGGCGGAGAGGTTTTTCGCCAAGTTCTTCAATTTCCTCTTCGATAACACGTACTGGTATTATCTTGTGTTTGCATCTCTCTAACCCTTACTCTTTGCTTTTAATTATTGCTGTGTTGTAATTATATTATGGCTTAGAGTAGTTTACTTGTTTGGGTATAGCTCATATTTATCATGCCGCTCATACATTATTTGAATATAAGCTTGTGTTGGTATTTTTAAAATTGGGAGTCTAAACATTCACTAGTTTTTTACACACCAAGTGAACTTTCATGAGGCAACAACTTCTGCAACACTGGATCTTAAGTTTCTTCAAAGAATATCATTGGTAAAAGATATAAGAGAGCTTTGGGTACAATAACTCTAGTTAAAGAATTGGAGGCACAAGAGGCACCTCTCTCTCTCTCTCTCTCTCTCTCTCTCTCTCAAAAAGCTCTCTAAGGTTAGCTTATAATGTTATTTAAATATTGCAACAAGTACATATCACGATTTGGGCTTGAAATGGACAAGTTATGGGTTTTTCACGTTTAATGATTTTTGCTCATATGTGACCCTTGATTTATCAAGCTTCAATTTCGATCAATCAAAACTGTGAAAAATCCTAATTCTTGAATTAAATTATTTCCTGTTCTTGTATACTAAATACTAGCATCTTGAGTATTGGCAAATCAATTTTATAGATTCTATAAACTATCTCTAGACATATTTTTGTTTATTGATTTGCCAATAAAACCATACAAGTATAAAACCTAACAATAGACAATGAAAGTAAGTTTTCTTCTACATGGTAAAGACAATGCTGGGAGAGAGGGAAAAGAGTGACATAGTCAATATACAAACATAATAACGAATCTCTGTAATCAAAATCTGTAGTAGATATATATTCTTTTATTTTATTTTTGTTGGGACAAAAAAAGATTATAGTGACTTTTTTACATGACTTTCATACTTATCCACCATTAAAGGAAGTTCCGTACCTTGGGTGACCTACCAGACTAATGATATAACACCCCTCCAATGACGTGTCAATTTCATACGTGTGTTCAACGTGTGCCTTACAATTTTCGTTCACATCTCTCTGTCTCTCTCGGAGTGTGTTCTGATGGGAAGAAGAGGTGGACACTATTGTGTCATTACGCGCAGACAGAATGAAGATGGAAAATCCAAAGTGGATTTTAGGAGATAACACTTGCCAATTAACCAGGTCTAATAGTCAAGATTCTCAGGCATATTTGTCCCATTGTGGTGGCCTATCTCTTCTTCAAATTCAAATAAAGCTTTATAGGGCTTTCCGTCATCTCACACTCAAAGAAATGATTTTTGTGGCTGTTGGTGGAGCACTACCACGCCCCCCACAAAGCTTTGACACTCTTTGCCAATTTCCAATCATACAAAAGCTGAATTATGAGGGAAAAAAACCTTATTGGGTTTCTTTCTCTTTGCATTCAGATGGGAATGAAAACCTTGACTTTGGTTAATTGTGGGGTCATAAATTCTCATTCACTTTGGACCCTCTCTTTGTATTCCTTTTCTAGGCTTTCGGTCAATGTGGTTAGCTTAAGTTATACTACTAATATATTTTGGGTTGATTACTTGGCAGACAACTGAATAAGGGTGGACTAAGATTTTGTTAAAAAAAAAAAAAAAAAAAAAAAGGAAATGCACGTCGATAAATTCAAACACTCTTACCTTTTACAACTTGTCAAACTGCAATATATAGCTGCAATGCATCACGAACAATCGTGTCATAATCCTCACTCATGGCTTAGTCAAATGGTTGATTTTTTTTTTTTTTTGGGGTAAAATGGTTGATTTTAGCAGACAACAAGGTGCTCATTCATTACAATCTTTCCGACCAAGGACTCCTTTTCCTTTCTTCATTGAATCGCAAAACGTTATTATCTCTTTAATCATGGATTCTTTTTTATTATCATTATGGCCTTATGGGGTCACTTCTTAACCATGTGGGAAACAGTAGTTCTTATCTTAAGAATGGTGGCTTTGGAGTTAAAATAGGTGTTGCTTTGGAAACATTTGTTCTTGACAGTGAAGTATCCCAAATAGACCTCAAAAAATTGGATTCATCGTGTCCATTAACTTGTCCAATTTCATCCGGGGAAAAAATTTTATATTAAATAAAATGACTCAATTTAGTCTTAATCAATTTGTATTAACTATCATGTACCCCTTTTTAACCCAACCCAATCAGGTCAAATTTAGATCCCATCAGATCCATTTGCCAAGTCTTTATTTCAAAATTTTATTTTTTATTCTCTTATTTTCAATCTTAATTTATATGCTAAAGTTATATTAAATTTTTTATATTGCAGCTGAAAAATATTATTGGCATTACTTGTTAAACTAGACGTCATGTGCAACCTCAAAATATTTCAGGGTTAATGCTACTACTAAAATTGAGAAATGTTTCGGTAAGTTGTTTATATATTTTTTCTTAATTATATATTCTATTTTTTTACCTAATATTTTACAATCTATTCTTTGTGTCCTTCCCAAAATCTCTCTATATTCAATCGATTTGCATGTTATTAATCGGACGCTTGAGTAGAATAGTACATATGATTTATTACCACTATCCTATTTGGAAAAACAAAAAAAAAAAAACAAAACTAATATCCCACCTAAATTCTGATGAAAACATAAAAACACAGGCTTCCTAGGTTTTGGCAGCTAGTTCTGTTGGAAAAAGGATGCTAATAATGGTTTCGCTAGCCATACTAAAACAACAATTAAATTTGAGGGAAAATTCAATTTTTCCCCCTTAAGAGTTTAAGTTTTGCTTATCCGCAGAACTTTTTTAATTGAATATATTTATTTGTTTAAAATATACAATAATAAGTGGTAGTGAGTTTTAATTTTCATATTTTATTTAGTTAGTAAGTAACATGACAGTCTCTCATTAAAATAAAAGAAAATTCCACTTAAAAAATACTAGAAATAAGCGAGACCCTTTAAATTTAAGGCAATCAATTTTTTGTAATAAACACTTTGTCCCATTTGCTAATTTTTTTTTCCCACTATAACGGAAAAGTATCCAAATCCAAACCCACGCTAAATTGACCTTAATCCCTTCACCACTCTATAATACTTTTTTTTTTATATATAAGATAGAATTTCTACTCTAACTTAATCTAAGTGTATAAGTGTGTGAAGCTCCCTTCTGGAGACTTGAACCCTAACTCTTGCCCCCCACACCCCATAAGCACTTATACTTGTGGAGTGATTATCGCACTAAAAGTGTGTGATAGTACTCCATAATACTTAAATATTCAATAGTTGAAACTTGAAATATACAAGCTATATCAAAGTGGTGAGGGTATCAAAGTCAATTTAGCGTGCGTCTCTCAACTCTTTTGGGTTAAAGTGACAAAATAGCAATGGACGGAGATAAAGTGTTTATTATGAACATATTAATTAAGAAGGGAAATTGTCAAGTTTTAAATTAAAGGGTATACTTTGCAATTGCCCTTTACTTAAGGTGTGAGAGTGCAATTTGTCCTAAATTTTATTTTTTATTAAACTTGGATTTTGTCCATGAATTATGGTTTTAATTTATAATTTGAATTTATTTTACATGATTCTCGTAATATATGTGGAACATCAATGTATATGTTCTTGTCGTCCTTCTTTTATTTTTTTTTTTTTTTTTTTTGAGAAGGAAAAGAAAGGCGTGCAATACGAGAACTTCCCAAGAGGCCACCCATCCTAGTACTACTCCCACCCAAACATGCTTAACTGCAGAATTCTGATAGGATCCAGTGCATTTTGTGTATTGATTGTTTATAATTACGTAATTATCATTGACCATTATATTATATGTTACCAATCTTCAAGCTTGGTGAAGTGAGTGTTTAATATCTTCTTATTTTGTAATTTAGTGTCCGAACTTAAATTAGGACCGTAGAATAGAGCTTTTATGTTGGTAGTTTTTATTTTCTTTAGATTGTAATGCTGAGGTCAACAAACTATGAAATTTTTAATTTTCTTAGATTGTAGCTATGACCAAAGTCAATATTTTTCTTGTAACTAATGTACCATTGTATAATTCAACTAAATTTTAAGATTTTCTGTCATTTGTCTATTTTGAAGTAAATTAAGCGGCTACCCAATCGTAAATACCTTAATTTAGGGGGGAGTATCTATGTAGCCTCCATTATTAGACTTGGTACCAAAGATGCTAAATATCTCAACCCCCTCGAACCACAATTATCACATATGGTTGCTTCTATAATCTCCCCCTCATTTTCCTTTTTTTTTTTTTTGGGTGGAAGGTTGTTATGATTTAAACCTTATAGTTTCAAATTTTTCAAATTAAACCTTACATTATAAGACAGTCACAAAGTAAAGCATATAGTTTCACTAGTTTCAAATCAGAGCCTACACTTTTAGAATCATATAAAGTTAAACCTTGGACTTTTTAGGTTTGATTTAGGGTTTTGATTTGTAAGTTCAAATTAATATGATTTTAAAAGTCCAAGGTTACATTTATAAAATTTTAAAACTAGAGAATTTCATTTGAGACTATCTTTAAAATATAGGATTTAAAATGTAATTTTTCTTTTTGAATATATTCTTTTTGTTTTTTTTAATAAAATATTTATGCCACATGAATAGCCCTTTTACCAATTTATTTTACATATTTAAGAATTTTTATCCTATCAAATTAATTAATTAAAGAGTTATAAGTGATCAGTATAAGTACTTTTTTTTTTTGGACAATCCAGTATAAGTACATTATAATTATTAAGTTGATTCTTTTCCAAGTGAAACTCTATTACTAATGTTCTAATAAGTCTCAAATAAATTAAAGTTTAATTAAAATAAGATGAATTAATTTTTAGTCATCCCTAAACTTTTTATATTAGTCATCACATCGCTTCTTAGATATATTTATTTTTTAACATGTGATCGAGTGAATTGTATTGTATAAGATGAGCTCATAACAACAGAGCCAAAATGTAAACAATCAGAGACTCAGGCAAAAAATAAATATTATAACATCCAAGGTCACGTTCATGAGACTTTGAATAGGAATCTTTTACCCGTTTCCCCACAAAAATTACTATAACCACAGTGGGATGAAATACTTTTGAAGTAACAACAGAACTCAAAAAAAAAAAAAAAAAACATAGCTTCATGTGTCTCCGACTAGTGCTCCATCTTTTTATGCCCTTCCCCAATTTATTTATTTGCTCGAAAAGAAAATTTAAAAAGAAGAAAAAAAAAAAGATCAAAGTATCAAACCACCAACCTTGATAGAATAATCATTTTAATCAATCTACAGCTTTATTGTGTACATATGTGGCCAACCTATTAGTCAATCGAATTCTAAGCCATAACTCAGTGGGACCAAGAAAAACTGGAAAAGAAAAAAAAAAAAAAATTCTCTCTTTATCAACGATGGAGAAATCCTCATCTAGACCTAGCTAGCTCTTATAAAAGTATATAGCCGCAGGCCTATCGAACCTACCCACCATGTGGGATACTAGTATTTTATCAAGTGTTTTTATGATTAAGGATTATTAATTGGAAAGGTATAGAATAGAAGCATCACAAAGTACACAACCATCGAAAAAAGTTTAAATGTTTTAGTTATAAAAGATTATCTAATTTGGTAAATTAGTGAAAGGGATTAGGACAAAAACTGGCATTGTCAGCCAAAACAGACTAATATTATACATAAACAAACTTTTGCGTGGAGCAAGAAAAGAATACAACACAGAAAAAAGCACAACCATAATAAAATAATCAAGGCAGTATAACGATGCAACCCTCATATACATGGGATAGGTACAAACTGTTTTGAAGTTCAATTCCATAATCCACACAGACATGCATACACATATCATTTGTGAAAAATACTCAAAATAGAGAAGATAAAACTATATTATATGTAAGATTATAGACTAGCCATACTTGTTAAGTTCTATAACTAGGAACATCATTCACATACTTGATTGCTGCCTTTAGGTGTATGAGTCTATGACCAATACATTGAGAAAGATTGGTTTGCAAGAATAAAATGTACAAATGTCAAGACCACAAGATCTATAGAGCAAAATAAATGTTCCTAATAACCTTTTGCCTTTTCATTTTACTAGAGAGGTGTCCACTTTTTAGGGGCTGTGTGGAGGTTATGGGCTCAACAAAGCGCATGGTAGTCCTAGCGAAGGTTGAGGTTTACCATTACGAAGAGCTTTTATTAAATGTCAATTTTTATTTTGACCTTAATAGTGAAAATAAAATAAAATAGAAGAAATTACGGAAATTAATCTTTAACTGTAGTAAATAGTAATCAAGATGTTTACTAAATTGCTTGTAACAGAATATCATGACATTTATTTCCTTGCATTCACTTTTTTACATTTATTTAATTTTTCACATTCACTTTTATGTTTTAAATGTGGAAGTTATGTTTTTCTAAATGTGTATATGCTAATATGCCTAATCTTCTCAAATGCAGATAAAACAAAGAGTTGCTATTTCACAGAACATTTAGCAGCAGCCCTAACAGCACTTTAGATTCAAAAACAAGAGCAGCACTTGAAATATTCTTCAACCTTAAGCATGGATTTAAAAGCTTCCTAGTGACTTGGAGTCACAAAAAAATTAAAAAATGTTGGAAAAACACACATATAGTGTCAGTCACAAGGTCTCTGAAGCTCCAAATTTGCAGTTTTTTTATCCTCTCCATTTCAAAAAGAAAACTAATAATTCATCACCACCATGTTAAGATTGAGTGATTTGATCAAGTTGAGTATATGATATGGACGTTGTGCATGTGATGATTATATTTGTATTAGGTTTAAATTTAATATATGCTAATAAATGCTTTAGTCTGTTAGCAATCTGGTACTTTTTTTACTAGTTTAAGTAAATTTAGTACCAAAGTTCTTGACGATGATTTAATCTATTAATAAAAAAGTTAAATTATTAGATATTTTTATGGTAAAGGAAAATTATAAAAAATAGAGTCAAGGGAAGGAAAATATTAAAAGTGTTCATAATTAAGAAGTTGTGTTTAACACTTGGTATTAGATACAATAATTGCTCGTGCAGCCAATGACATATTGATTTAAAGGTATGACATAAGTATATTGTAGAGCACGTGAGTGGGTGAGTACAGCTATAATTATGGTCCCCTCTATGTCCTCCTCATCTTCTTCTTTCATTTTTTTAGTTATTTAACAAGAGCTTAATAATAATAATAATAATAATAATAATAATAATAATACCCACAATAAATAAATAATAATAATAACCAAGGCAAATAGAAAGATACCCCCTACAGAAGACACGGTGTTGTGGGAAACATTGAGTGAATCAAATGCATTCACTTGCTACATGCTGATTGGGAAAAGAATATATGTAATACGAATATCCATTTTCGACCAGGCAAAACTAAAGAATATTTTTCTTCTTCTTTTTTTTTTTTTGCTGGAATATCTCTTTTAGACTACCTAGGGGCAGTAAATGTCAAATTAATTTTAATAAGTGTTTCGTGAATATTGAAAATGAGGTTGCAAATCCTTAAGGACCTTACCTTAACAAGACTGTCGGGTCTTTTTTTTTTAGTGACTAAGTACACTGTGAAAGTGTCAATTATACTCTATGCAACACAATTATACCTTCCTATCATAAAGAAAAAACACAATTATATCTTGGCCTGTTCCGCACGCAACTTTTGCATCCAAAATAATTTATTTATGTATTTATTAGGGGGAAAAAAAATGAGCGTCTAACCTTCTACTAAAAAAAAAATGAAAATGTCTTGCTAGTTGGAGATGGAAATAATCCTAGCAAAATAAGAAAAATAAGAAGTAAAAAAGTCCAGTCTTACACAGAAATTTACCTTAGAGCACTAGCATTAGGTATGTCAAATGTCAAATATTTGACATTTGATATACCAAATACCAAAAAACCTCTCACATAAGATGTTCTAAATCCCAAAACATTTTGCATGGATGAACAACCTATTCCAAATTTGGAACAGAACATACCAAAGTTGTAAAACTTTTATTGTTATATCATTTTATCTCCCTTTTGCTTATCTCAATTAGACTCTCTTCCTCTCAGTCTCACCCAGTATCTCCTCTCTCACTCACACTCACACTCTTAGCCTCACCATGCCCCCACCTCTCCACGCCGGCCACCTCGCTAAAAAAAATCAAATCTCTTTTCTCTCTCACAAATAGATCTCTCTCCTCTCTTCTCTCTTTCACAGACTGACTTCCTCTCTCTCTCTCTCTCTCTCTCCCCCCCCCCTATGGAGGTGGTAGATCGTGGTGGTGTTGATGGTGATTACTCGGTTTCTTTTAGGTGTAGGTCTCTTTATTGGTGGTAGTTGGTTTTGGACTGGCTTCTCTAGGCTGTGAGTGGTGGTTGCTAGGCTTTTTAGGTGTGGGTCTCTGCTTACTGTGGTTGTGTTGGTGGATCTTCATGGCTGGGTCGTGGATCAGATTTTTGGGCTGTGAGTGGTGGTTGCTTAGTTTCTTCAGGTGTGGGTCTCCATCGGTGGTGGTTATGGATCGGGGTTACTAGATTGTGGGTGGCTAGGTTGAGGGTGGTGGTTGTTGGGTTTTTCAGGTGGTGGGTCTCTTTGTCGATGGTGGTTGCTAGCTTTTATTGTGTTTTGGGTTGTGGAGGATGTGGTGGTTGTTGGTTGGCGACCATTGTCACTGAATTGTGTTTTGTATTGGGCTGAATTTGAGTTAATATTATTTTAATATGTTGAATTTGTTATTTTAATTTATCGAATTGAATAATAGAAGATGTGATGTAGGTTGAATTATAAAATTGTGTTCTAAATAGTAAAGTCACCTTTTTTATGTGTTAAAATGATATATTTTTGCAATAGCTGATGCTAGTGCTCTTATGTATTTTAAAAAATTCAAAACTAGTTTTTTTTTTTTTTAATCATTTTATAAGAATAGATTATTTAAAAATAAAAATGTTGTCCATTTTTGCACAATAATAATGTTTGATGAATTATCAAATAATATTGTTTAAAAGTTAATTGGTAAAATAATGTTTCTTGAAACTCAACTCTTCAAGAGATAACTTATACATCATATATATTGATTTAGATTGGGTGATGTTGCCATTAAAAAAGAAAAAGAAGAAGAAGAAAAAAAACATTCCATTTAAATCTGGATTTTGTTTTTGTTGGGATTTTTCTCAAAATGAGAGGCTTCTTTGGGTGAAAGAGAAGATTGCATGATTCCCAAGATTTAATGGAAAAGATGAGTGCCCTTTATCTTGTGAAGGAGATCTTGACTCTCGAAGAGTATCATGTTAAAAGATTAATCTCACCTCTTATAAAAGTCGTGTTTCAGTTCAACACTTTAGATCTATTGGGTTAAAATGAATTGACCCCTTGCAATTAATTAATGAATTACCCAAGTTAATTAATTAGATCAAATTTCATGCAATAGCATGACAGCACAAACAAATCATTAAATTATCTAAATGTAGCGGAAAATAAATCTGACACGGATGATTTGTTTACGAATGAGGCAAACCACTGAGGCAAAACCCCACTGGGTGATTTTAAGGTCATCACTCCCAAGAATCCACTATTATCAATCACAAGCGGTTACAAGTATAAAGAATCTTACCAAACCCTTTGGTCTATCCCAAAATATCAACCTATAGTTGAACTCTTACCCCAATACCCAATTGGACTTATATTGTAGTAGCAATATTTCCCTTGATGCACGAATTCTAGTACGTGATTAGCCAATGTGCACAGATCCTAGTACGTGAGTAACTCCAGCAACTTGAAGAGGTTGTTGGCTGCAAAATTCTTCAGTTTATCAATGATGAAAATCAGGAAGTTCCTTGGTCACAAAACCCTTGGCGTAAAGACGCAATAGCTTCTTTTCAGAGAGAACAAGGCATTAGGTCACTTTCTGCATGTGTGACGGCCTTTAAAATAAGTCTTATATATGTCTAGAGTTGTGAGAAAAAAAATCCTATACAAATATTTCAGCATGAGCCAAAAATCAGATCTAGAAGTTTTGATTTTGTAAGTCTCGATAGAAACAGTTTGTGTCGAGCTTCGACTATAAATCTCGATAGAAGTTTTTTTGTCTAGATTTAATAAATAGCTTTTCTTCACTTGTTTCTTGGTCAGATCTTCATGGTTTTAACTCTTGACTTGAACAACATGTTTTTTTAAGTCCTAAACTCATCCTAAATCTATCCAATTACAAGTAAAGTGCATTTTGTCAAAAAATTTGCCAATTATATAAAATATGTCCCTATCAAGGTCAAAGAGAGTTTTTTTTTTTTTTTTTTTTTTTTTTCATTTAGCAGTTAGAAGCTTAATTAATTTCAACACTACTTCATTGGAACTAAGTGTCAAACAACTTTTTAGGTTAGAGAGTTTCGCTTGGATATCATCTCTTAAAGAGACGAGATTTATTTAAAAAGATTATATAGATCTCGCTTTTTCAAGAGATGACTTTCAAGTGGATCTTTTCTCTTGAGGAGTCGAGATTCACATGGATCAAATGATCAAAACAAAAAACCACATCAGTCACATCAACATATTTGACATGAAACTCATTTCTTGAAGGTTGAGTTTCAAGTAGAACTCATGTAACGACCCAAGAAAAAGAGCTAGTCACATTTACGATATAAATAACTCAAAATGATTGTTGCAATCAAAGCTCCTTTTAATTGTCTAATGTGAGACTTACCACACACCCACACAACACACACTTAATTAGTATCTAAATTAAATATGTGGCATCACAACTCACCTCTTCAAGAGTCGAGTTTCAAAAAAGACAATTTTCCAAATAACTTTGAAATAATGCTATTTAGCTAAAATAATTTGAAATATAGTATTATTGACCAAACAACCCCCCCCCCCCCCCCCCAAAAAAAAAAAAACAAATCGATGCCATAGAAGTTGTTTTTTAAACATTCACACACAAAGGAGTACATTCATGAATGTTGTCCTTAAAAACAACAATAATTATCTAGTCATCGAAACCAAATTTTCGAAAACTTCTTCTCCATTTTGTTTTGTGGTAGGTTCAAGTCAAAATATACATGAAAGGTTTTGTGAAAAAAATCCTTATCTATAGCAGCTCTCTTAAAACAATATTGTCAAGTAATTTATGACAACTTTCACAAGAATTTTACAAAATTAGGTTTATTGACATAAAATTATTCTCAATTATAATTATTGAAATAATATATTGTGATTATTGCAAAATAATATAGTCATAGTGATGCGACTATACAAAAAATGATGTCCTTCTATCACAACTTAATTATTAAAATCACAAGCAGATAAGATTGACAAAAAAGTTATGTCCTTAATATTACTGCTCATTTTATTATATAATGTGTGGGTTCCAGTTAACTTCAATGGTAAAGTTTTTAATTGTATATAAAATATCTGCGGTTCAATTTCCGTTTACACCGAAAACTAATTGGTGTTTTGGTCTAATGATAAAGAACTATCACTAAGAGTGGACGCTATAGATTAATACTCTCTAAAAAAATTATTATATAATATTTAGATAAAATAATTTATAATACTTATCTTTGAAAATTTTAACATATTTGGTTGAGAGCTCCCCTCAATTAGACAAAAGCACTATGATCATAAGGTCTTAAACTTTTTACATTTAGAATAATCAAAATAATTTTATTAAAATAGTGTAATAAAGTTGAAACCGTTTAAACTTCAGAATATTTAAACATTTTAATTTATCAAAAAACTTTTGGAATCTAGGAGTGTTGTAGAAGTTGGTTATAAAAATATATATATTTTGCGGTTGATGTGACAGGAGCGCTGTCAACTTTGAGAAGACTTCGGCCATTAAAAAAGAGCTTTTTGGGATGATCTTCCATGAGATCGTCTTAATTGAACTTACCATTTACAAAAATCAAATTACATGGTAGTATGGTATCTGCACATAGATACCTTCAAAAAATTTTATTTTACTATTTTACTATTTACTTTATCTATATCTTTAAAAAAAAAAATTTACTTTATTTATTATATCACATTATTTTATAACACACTTAACATTCTAATTTTTATTTTTCTACACAACGTAGTAAAATAATATATATTTACACAATAAAATATACAATACAAAATTATCTCTCCTTTTTTTTTTTGAAAGACCATCTCTCCTCTTTCTATTAATAAAAAATTGAAGGCACAATATAATAATATTATTTAAGAATAGCCTCTACTGTAGCACAATGGTGTTTTTTTTACAATTATAATTTTGGGTAATGCGTACTTTTAGTACTTTAATGCTAAAATATAGCATATTGTTAGTTTTAGAAGACCAGATACTAATATTTAGAAAGAGGATTATATATATATACTAGTCTTATCCTACACGCTTCGCGAGTGAGATAAGACTTTTTTTTTATTATATATATAATTTTTATTTTGAGAATCTAATTTATAAGTGGATAAATAAATTCGTCTTAAAAAAAAGTGGATAAATAAATTTGAAAATCAATAGGAAAGTGACTCTATTTTTTAGGCAATATTTTAGTAGAAGTTAGGGTTGTATTTTTACCAGATCATCCTTTAGTTTTGTCCCTACTTAAACATAGAAATATAATGGTATTTTAGAAAAAAAAAATCTGTATTATCCTTTAGTTTTTTTTTATATTTATATTTTTTTATAGGATATTTAGATTTTTTTTTGGATAAACGTGGAGTGTTTAACTTATTTTTCTATTTAAAACAAAAACAATAAACGTATAGTTACTTTGAAGAAGTGGGTTAGTGGAAGAGTGTTCCTATTTTGTAGGCAATATTTTAGTACAAGTTAGACATGTATTTTACTAAACTATCTTTTAGTTTTGTCTCTACTTAAACTTAGGAGTGTAGGGGTATTTTATAACAAAAAAAAATCTAGTCCAAATAGGAACAGTCGCTTAAATAATAGTATAGATGATGAAAAGAAAGAGAATTATACATTCTCTAAATTCATGGAATTTAAGATAATATCCATTCATTAATATACAACATAAA
Source organism: Castanopsis chinensis (assembly GCA_032878915.1). Taxonomy (NCBI): domain Eukaryota; kingdom Viridiplantae; phylum Streptophyta; class Magnoliopsida; order Fagales; family Fagaceae; genus Castanopsis; species Castanopsis chinensis. The sequence continues at coordinate 14,205,869 of JAVQMG010000125.1, read as the reverse complement.
ACTTCGAGTAGATCATTACAAAAATCAAGAGAGTAGTCACATAATAGCAAAACGTTGAGTTTAAACACAGAGATAAATTTCAATTAAGAGAGTAAAATATTTTCCATGTCCCGTAATCTTTGGATCAAATAATAGCTAATTGATAAAAAGGAACTCTAGGTTTATCTTGTTTTACGCACAAGTTATTTATCATTGTGAGTTTCAGTGACTATATTGAAACTATCAATTAAGAGCACTCTCATCAGGTGTGCCAAATGCCAAATGCCAAATATTGTGCCAAACACAAAAAACCAGCCTTCATTAGATATCTCAAATCTCAAAATTTTTGAGACACGGCTATAGTACCGTCTCATATTTGAGATGGTACGGACAAATGTGTCAAAAATTTTGTTATTATTTTATATATTTTTTCTCTCTCCACTCAACACTTTTATCTCTCTCTCTGTTTGGTTTTCTTTCTCAACTCTCATCTCTGTCGTTTCTCTCTTTCCTTAGTCATCCCCAGTCACTCTCTTTCACAACCATGCCGCTGAGCTTCGTGCCATCCACCACGTCACGCCACGCCGCGCCGTCGAGCTTGTCGCACCATCCACCACGCCACGCCGCCGAGCTAGCCGTGCCATCCACCCCCCACGCCTCCGATCTCTCAACGTGTGAGACATTTCTTATCTTTTGTTTTCTGATGGTGGGTTTTTTTTTTTTTTTTTTTTTTTTTTTTTTTTTTTGGCCATGGGTTTTATTGTTGTGGCTATTGGTTGATTTTCATGGGTTGTGGTGGTGGTTTTTTTTTGTTGTTGCCGGTAGGTTGTGAGGTTCAGGCTTATCTAGAGGGATTGGAGTTGAATTTGTTTGATATGGGATGGGTTTTGAGGTTTGTGAATCTGGTGGGTTGTGGCTTAGTTGTGACAGTGGTACTGTAATTTGGTGGTTGTGGTGGCTGTCGGTATTGTTGGTGTGGCCATTGTTGTTGGTGGCCGTTATTGCGACAGTTATGGTTGAGCCGTTGCTGTTGTTGATGAGAGGAGTTAATATATTATTTTAATGTGTTGTAAATATTATTTTAATGTATAGAATTGAATAATAAAATATCTGATAAATAAGATATTATAAAATGATGTGGTAAAATAATAAAGTAGGTTTTTGATATGTCAAAATGACATTTTTTATGGAAGAGCTGATGAGAATGCTCTATTAAGGAATAGTTTCTTCTTATTTGTTGGGATGGTCTCGTAATCATCCTCCCATTATATTGAATAATTTTTTTAAATATAAATAAATCATATCATATACTATATAATAAAAGTTGGGCTTAGACGCTGTGGTTGCGCCGAGTGGCTTTACCATATTGTAGAATTTTTTTTTTAGATTTTTAGATTTTAAAAAATATATATAATTTTTAAATTGATAAAAATTTTAATTTGATTACAAATTAAATTCTTTATCTTATCCATGCAATCCTTATTTTTTACGTGTAGTGCATTATAAAAAAAGTAGCATGGATAAGATAAAAAATGGATAATTTTTAAAATTTTTCACGTGTACTATTAGTGAAAGAGCAGCAATCTTAATTTGATTAGGATAGTGTACTATTAGTATTTTATTTAAATTTAAGATTATAGATATTTTAGAAAAAAATACACGCGATTTTTTTTTTTTATAGAAACATTTTTTAACAATATATAATTGATTAGAATTTCACATAGGATAGGTGTTTCTTTAATTCCAAACCATCTAATAATTTCTCTTATAATTTAACTTCAATATAATTTGAAATTTTATGTCTAATAGAACTCTCCCAAGTCCTAACTTCTAAGTTTTTTGGATACACATGCATCTTAAGTGATGAGTTTAATGTTTTGTTTTTGTTTTTTTAACGTTAATTGTGATAAATTTTTTAATACATATCTTTTTCCTAATAATTCTATTTCTTTTATAATTCCTAAATTGATTGTAAGTCTAACATCTTCACAATTGAAAATTCTCTATATATATGGTTTTTTTAGTGTATTCTTATATATTTATATGCACAAACTTCTTCATTTACGGCTTTTTTTTTTTTTTAATTTAATTTTTTGGAGATAGAAACACTACTTATTGTTCTAGTCAATTTTTTATCTCCACATTATCTCTTTGTTTGGTTTGCAGTAGAATACTTTATTAAAACCACACTATTACAGGTATGTTTCTATTCTTTGTTTTTGTTTCTATGGCTTTGCTTACGAGTCATAAATGCAATTATAAATCCATGAAATCAATTATATGAATCTCTATAAATATTTCATCTTTATGATTTGTCAAGCATCAATTATTATTTGAGTTTGTTTTGTTTGTAGTAGAATGTTTTATCAAAGCCACCATCCACACTATTAAAGGTATGTTTCTTCTCTTTGTTTTTTTTTTCTATGGTTTTGTTTATAAGTCATAAAGTTAATTTTAAATCCATGAAATTCATATATAAGCCTATATAAATATTTCACATTTATGATTTGTGCGGCCTTAGTTATTATCTGAGTTGGTTTTGTTTGTAGTAGAATGCTTTATCAAAGCCACCATCCATATTATTACAGATATGTTTCTCTTCTTTTTTATTTTTGTGTGTGTGTGTGATTTTTTTTTTTAATGATTTTGCTTATGAGTCATTAAAAGGTAATTTCAAATCCATGAAATCTACTATATAAACCTCTATAAATATTTCACCTTCATGATTTGTCCGCATCAATTATTATTTGAGTTAAACTTAAAGGTATGGAGATTTGTCCTTCTACCACTATAATATTCTTTCTTTTTATCCTACCAAAATATGTTTAGTCTTTTTCTTCTTCTTTTGTTTGGTTTTGAATTTATAAATTATTTGAACTCATCTTTTTTATTCCTCTCTCATAGGCTTTATCTATTTATTATTTAAGAATTATCAAATTTTGTATTTCCTACTACAACAAGGGTTCCATCTTTTTAATTTCTAGGTTGTATTTGAGTTATGCTTATATGTGCATTATTAGATTAAATTAATTTTCTTGAATAGTAAAATTTTTATGTTACTATTACTCATTTTTATTTTTGCTGTTAGTAATATTATATGTGTGTGCTACAAAAATGTCATTATAAGACAACTGATAAGTTAGAAGAGAATTATGTTTATTTTTTTTTGGCAAATGAAATACCTTTGGTTAAGTTTCCATAGGTTTTTAATTATTAAATTTAAGAACTTTTTCATATAAGTATGTTGTGTTATTGCTTTATACTTTTAAGAACAATAATTTATATACAATTTATATAATCTAGATTTAAGTGATTATTAATTTATTATTTTTCAATAAAATTATACTAAAAGTTTATAACTAAAACCGTGCAACGCACGGGCATAATGCTAGTTATAGATTAAATTTGATTGGCTTGTTCAATTGAATAGGTGAATAATCGTTCCAGCTATGCCACTAACCATTTAATTAGACTATTTGTTGAGTTTTGTAAAAGGAAAAATTTGGGAGGAGGGGGATGAGAGCTCCTCTTTCTTGTTAATATTTTGAAGTTTAATAAAGGATCATGATATATATAATTCACTCTAGCCTTTTTTATGTTTAAGTGTCCTGAATTTTAATTCAAATTCACTCTTGTATTAATTTATGTGAAGTGCCCTAAATTATATTCAATATTCACTCTAATTTACTGTCAAAGAGTCTTTCTTATATAAAATGACTTATGACCCACTTGAATTTAATCCAAATTCTCTTCTATTCTAAAACTTATCATTGATAAAAAATTATTGAAAATAATATGTTCAAAAGAATTAGGTGTCTCCTTTTTAATAGTTTTTCATTTTAAATAATCTCTTTGAAAAAAACGTAATAAATATTATATTCAAATAAAAAATAAACATCTAAAAAGCCAACAAACTAACTTTTTTTCTTAGCAAATGGAGCAAATCAAGATGACTAATTTAAAATCCTACATTTAAAATGACAACGGTCATTAATAAGTTATAATATTTAAAACATATTTTGTGTAATTCGATTTTTAGAGGGGATGACTCAATACATACTAATCATTGCTCTTCAATTAATATTTAATTTTTTTTTTCAGTGCATTATATTGTGACTAACCATGAAGAATGTGCATTGTACGTTATTGTACTAGTTTGGTATGTATTTGCTGCCAAAAGACATATATACCAAATTAATAATCAATATAACTTTTTGTTTTTGTTTTTTTGGGGAGAATACTCTTTTAAAAGACAAAGTTAAAAAAAGTCGTTGGGTACTTCGTGGATCTCTGTCACTTTTGTCATTAAAATACTAACATAGATTAGATGTATAATATACGTATTATATTTCATTTTTTAAAGTTGAACCAATTGATCCTCTATAGGATATACAGAATTACAATTGAGTTACTAAATTGAAAATTACAGTTATGTCGTTAATTGATTAATCCTTATTTGCTCGATAGATTAGTTAATGACTGATGAATCATTTGATCTAATGACCCAATGTAGTTTTCAAGTTAATGTTTGAGATGGGATTGGTGATTATGTTATGTAGTAAATCTTAATTTATGAGAAGAGAACAAAGAAGAGTCATTTACTCCTATTTATAGTTTATGATTACACTTCCAAAAATAGCTCAAATTTATTACATATAAGTAAGAATTGAGTAAGTTTATCTTAGTCATGCTTGTCACGACTTTTACGAGCTTTTTGAGACTTTGAAATATGTTAAGTATATAAAACATATAGTTTAAATTTTATAAGGATGTAGTGTAAATTCTTACTTTACAACATGTAATTAAATAATATCATATGTATTTCACAAATTGATGAATCATGGCCACACACAATCAATTCTCCTCAATACCCATATGCATTCTCTCTCCCCTACATCTCAGGTTAGGCCAACCACCATGGCTATCTGCTCCCCTCCCCTACCCCTTTGCTTTCATCTCTGCCGACTTCTCCCTCACAAAATGTCGAAATTAATTGTTTCCTCTTCAACCCTTCCATCTCCTCCACCATTAAGGCCTCCTCCATACCCCTAAACTCCCTTAATCCCTCTCTTTGATTTCAACCCATGGCTGGAGTTGCCTTAAGCTCACCACTCGCCATCACTGGTGGTGGCACAAAGACTCGTTTCTCTCTCTCACTTACTCCTTTTCTCTTCGATCGACTCTTTCTCTCTCAATCTAGCTTTTTTGGTTTTTAATACCAATGAAAATTCAACTTATCATATTACTCATTAGTGTTAGCCCCAATGTCATTTGTGTAAAAAAAGACCGATTTAAGAGTTTGGGATTCATCTTCATGGAAGTAAGTATCTCATGAATCCTATATCTCAATGACATATGGGTCCTATGCATGTGGGACCTACATGTCATTAAGACATAGGTCTCCTGAGACCGTCTTATATCAAAATTTTCCTCTCCATTGATGACGGCATAATTTGGCGAGAGGCGTAGCTTGTGGTTGACCGAACTAGAGAGAAGATTCGGGTATGTGATTGTGAGTAACACTACTTATTTACTAATGTGTAATATGCTGATGTAATATGCTATTATTAAGGGATGTAAACTAAAGATTTTTCACTTTATTCTTATCAAATTTGGAATCTAAAACAAAACACATGTAAAATGTTATTATAGTATTTTTCATTTTGATCGATGTCTGGGTAAATTTTCATTTTACGAGCATGTCATGATATGTCCGTACATATATGAAAAGAGATTTGCATTAATTTCAGGTCAAAAAACATATTGACCAAGGATTTTGATTTTGATCTGCATATGAGGTCTTAAAACGCGGTGATTTTAATAAAATTCCATGTATAAGTACAAGATCTTCTTTTAGATTTTCTACTTAATGATACGACATCTTTGTAACTAGGTTGATTTGTTATAAATTTTTTTGAAAAGTGTGAATGGATGGATACATTTATAGATTCCCACTTGATAGAGAGATTTAAGGAAATCTTACAGTGATTTTGATATGATAAATTAAGGTTATATTTGATATATGTGTTTAAAAATTAAAAATTATTATTTAAAAATATTTATAAAAATTTATATAAGTAAAAAAGTATATAAAAATATATATAATATTATTTTAAAATTAAAAATTATTATTTGAAAATACAAACTTAACACCAACATTCCATTGGGGAGTTTTTATAACACAAATTCATCTCCAAGGAATGTGTAATTTGTGTATTTCACAGAAAATGCCTCTCTCAGCTCTGCAAAAAAAAAAACTGGCAATAAAACACAGAGCAGCAATGACACAAGTGACGTCATGAAGACAGCAACAGGCACTAAGTCATAGCCTACCCCAACACCCACCTGTTCAGACCCCAACATTTTCACACGTCTCTCTCACTTCTTCTTCCTTCAAACTTCGAAATTCAAAAACAAACAACTAAAAAGTAAAAAAAAAAATGGAGAAAAATGTTAGGAAATATTGATTTAGAAACTATTTTTTTTATAGAAGTGATATTAATTTTTTTAAAAAAATAATTTATTAACAAATATTTTAAGAATTTTCGCTAACTAGATCCAAAGCTTTAAATTGAACTATCTTTTTCAAACCTGTAAGAATCATGTAATAGTTTGAAAGAAGATAACTGTTGACGGGGTTATCGGTTTAGAGTTAAAAAAGAAGAAAGAAAAAAGAAAGAAAAAAAAAGTGAAAGACAACTCACACAAGCCGACAAAAGATAGTAGAATGGCAGCGAGAGGTAATTTCGGAGAAATGTAGCTCCAGTTTGGGAAGGTGGAAGTGGATTTATGTGGCCGCGCACTTTAGCACACTTCCATTTCTTTCTTTGTTTTTTTAACTTTCTCTTTCCCACATTCATAGACAGACACAGAGTGAGAGAGAGAGAGAGCGAGAGTATCACAGAAACACACAGAAGCAGTAAACCCAACCCCTGAGCTTGAAATCGACCTCACCAACCTCTCTCTCTGTTGTACGGTCTTTCACTCTCTGAGACACACAAATTTAAAAAAAGAAGAAAAAAAAAGAATCACTCTCTCACACAGTCTCACTTCATCATTTCGTTTCCAATAACAACTCAGTTTTCTTCTTTTTGTTTCCGAGTTTTCAATTGAGAACTGAACTGAAATGGCTTTCCGAGTCTTGAAGCTAGAAACTTCTGGAATAGTGTAGGACTGAGACTTTTTTTTATAGTCTCAGTTTCTCGCTTTCGCTTTCGCTCTTTTGCTCTTTCGCTTGTTCGCTTTTTCTTCTTCTTCTTCTTCTCTCTCTTTTGTTGAATGGCTTACCGGAGAATGGTTGCTGGAAATTTGGATCCGGAGAGGAAGAGAAGCGGAGGTTTGAGAACGAAGCAGGCGGGGCGAGGATCGTGCCGCGGTAGTTAGCGCCAAAACTCGCCGGAATTAAAGAAAAAAAAAGAACAGTTTCCGCCGGCGGTGACTTACTTCTCTGTGTATTTTTTTGACTCTCAAGCTCAAAACTGTTACTGTTTGTTCAGCTCCGAAGCAAGCGTGATTGTTCAACTTCAATCCAAAAATAGTTCGTTGAAAGCTCCGATTTGAGAAGCCATGGGGTTTTTGCTCAAAGAGGCGCTCAAGGCGCTCTGTACTCCGAATCACTGGTCCTACGCTGTGTTCTGGAAGATCGGATGCCAAAACCCTAGGTACATCTCCGTTTGGTTGCCGAGAAAGTGAAAGTAAAGTAAAAGGTTTTATTTTTGGGAACTTTTTTTTTTCTTTGTTTCTTAAGAAAGTCAAAATCTCAAGTAGATAATAAATAGACAGATAAAAGTGGAGAATATCCGTGTGGAGAAGGAAAAAAAGTTTTCTATTTCAGATTAATAATAGTGAAAAATTCAGTGAGTTTTATCTATTTTTGCTATCAGTTTTTGTAAATTTTCTGGGCGACCAAACATAGAGGATCTGATTTGGTTTGTGAATTTGGTCCCGTTTCTAAGGTACTCACATGTTACGGTGTGATTGGGTACTTTTTATTTATTTATTTGATTCTTCTCTATGTTCTTTATTTTGGAATTTTACGTTTTGGTTGGTTCTGTTTTGTTTTCAAGAATCTCGGAGCAAAGTAGATTTGGTCTCTAGTTTGACGAACCCACTCCATATCGGACTGTATTCTGTGGATGAATCTATTGAATCAGAATTAGTAGTACTTTGTTCGTGTTCGAGTTTATTCGGTCTTATATTCTTGTTTTTAATAAACAATTTTGCCTTTTATATCAGAGGGTAATTCACTGATCAGGCACTTTCTGTCTGGGTCTGTTTGTTTTCAGAGATGAGCCATCTTGAACTGTTCACTCTTGTTTACTGATAAAAGGAAAAAAAAACACTATTTAGTCTTTTTCGAGTTCAGTTTTTTGTTGATTTTATGCGAGGGTTAAGGATGTCGGGTCTTGCCACTGTGGTATTGGTTTTCTTTAAGATTTTCAGTACTTTAGAGTATAGAGTTAATTTATGATGATGCTTTTTGACTTGGCAGGTTATTGATTTGGGAAGATTGTTATTATGCCCCCTCACCATGTTTTGCTCCATGCATTTCTGGATCTGAGACTTTTGGAGAGTGGGAGGGATCCTGGGATTCTCCCGAACTTCGTTCCTCTCAGCTTCGGATTCAAGCAGGGGACAGAGTTCGTTCACTGATTAATTTTATGATGATGAATAATCAAGTCAACGTAGTGGGTGAAGGGTATGACTTTTTTCAAATTCCATCTGCTGTCGTTGTTCACGTGCCTTTTCTGTACTTAAGCCTAAAAAAGGTATCATTTTTGTAATTATTTCAGGATAGTTGGGCGAGCTGCGTTTACAGGACACTATCAGTGGATTCTCTCAAACAATTACACTGGAGATGCTCATCCACCCGAGGTACATAATAATTTCTTCTCCTGGATGAACTAGGCTGAGTTTGATGTTAATCAAGATGTCAAGTTTTTGACTTTCGAGTAGTGAGGTTTCCTTTCTAGTGCCCATAGTTGTGAAAATTTCAAGGTTATAGTATGCTTTCAAACCTTTCTGTCAATTTAGTCCATGTGATTTTGAAAACGAGTCATTTTTGGTTTTTTTATGCATTATGGTTACATCTGAAATGGCATGAATTGTTGATGTTTCACATGTGAACAAGTATAAACCTCAAAGAATTGTAGTGACCAAACCCTTAGCCATTTGAAGTAGATAGTGATTAGTGAGGACACAAATGTTATATTTACAAGGCTGGTCATACAAGTACCAATCCTTCCTCCAAATGGTTAGGGCTTTGCTGCTTGGCTTGTTATAGCCTTATAGGTCCATTATTGGCACATCATCATAAATAAAAGGGATGTATCAGAAATTTTTGGTTCATTCCAGGAGATGTGCTGGAAGACTTAAATAACAATTTTTTTTTTTGATAATCAAAGCAATTAAATTGGAAAAATTTTATTTAAAGAAATAAAACTAAAAATCAAGTGAGATTTCAGGGGAAGTCAGCCCACTGTGAGGATTTAGTTTTTGGTATCTGTACTTAATGTAACTTTGATTTATGTGGGTACTTACAGGTTCTAAATGAGGTTCATCACCAATTTTCAGCTGGAATGCAGGTATGAGAGTTGTCTATATGCTGTGTATCTTAGTATAGTGTATATCTTATTGTTACATTAAACTAATTGTACTTGGTTGCAGACAGTAGCAGTTATTCCCATTCTCAGTCATGGTGTCATTCAACTTGGTTCTTCTTTGTCTGTAAGTTCTATTTATTCATTTATTTTATTTATTCTTGCGCAGAGGTTGTAAGTCCTGTTGGGTTATATTAGTTCTGTAAAATAAGACGCTGAACCTGTCTCATAATTTTAAGTCAAAATTTAAATATTGCATGTTATGATTTTAGATTCCAGGACACTTTGACACTATCCATGACCGATGCTAATTTATTTTGACCCTTGGGTCGGTGTCTTTTTCTCCCCTATATGTATTTAGTGCTATTGGGTCAAATGTACTTTTGCTTTGGGGCCAAACAAAGAAATCTGATTGACTGGGCAATTAAATTTCATTTTTGTTTCTAAAGATTTGAATTCTTTTATACATAGTATACCTTATTGCTATTGCAAGCAACATGGCATAATAGTTACTGCAAGCAATATTGGAGTTATTTCTCATTTGAGTGCGAGTAGTGTGGTTTGTTAAGTGGTACACTTATATATTGGATAGTAATGACGAAACTCGAGTAAGTGGTTAGTGTAACATTGTCGGGTCAAACTCATTGGCTTTAGGTATTGGGTTAAGTGGTGTGGTGGTGTCCCAACATGTTATACGATTCTCTCACAAAGAGACTCCTCACTGTGTCAATATTTAACTCTCAAAAACCCAAAATGACAAAATCCCAACAAATGGTATTAGAGCCGATGGTTCAACAGGGCAAGGGCAACTATGGTTAGTGGTTCCCACAAAGTAGAGTGAGGAAAAGTTCTGTTTTAGCTCCACTCATGCTTAAGTCAAGGCTTTAATAGTGCTGAGTCAAGGTGATTTTGTGTGCAAGGAAGACTCCACAAGTCTCTCACAAAGACTCTACTAAGTGTTAATGTTTCTCTCTCACAAACCCAAAATAAAAACAGTTATGTATTGCAACATATATAATGCTTTTGCTTGTTATCATGCTTCAATTTTGAACACTATAGTGCGTGCTTGATTGGTTCATGATGTTGAATACTTGTTATTTCTGTCAGTTGCTTTGAAGTTTCTGAATTAATGTGTTGATACTTGTTGCTACAGATTATGGAGGATGTGAAATTTGTGAATAATGTGAAAAGTTTAATCCTGGAACTAGGATGTGTCCCTGGTGCTCTTTTATCTGACAACTATGCAACAAAAGATTCTGCTGAAAAAAGTGTGGTACCAGTTACTTTTGGTGTGCCTATATCAATGGACCCTTCTGGAAATTATAAAGGGACAAATTCCTTGCCTCTTATGGCTGATACGTGCAACCACCAAAGCAATTCGTCTCAGGGTTCAAGGCTTGTTGGTCGGCCATCTCATTCACTAGTAAGAGAGATTCAAAATAACCTGTGGACCACTACCTCCACATTTCAACCTCCTAACCAGACCCAAACATTGCCTAAAATCCAAGATGATATTTGTCAACAAAAAGCAACCCCCATTACACCGAACTTTTCTTTCAACAGCCAACTAGAGAGTGGAGCTGAAGTGATTCGCCTGAATCCTGATGCATGGCAGAGCCCGCAGGCTTCTTCTTACAACTCAAGATCTGGTTTCAACTGTGAACCTGGTTGTGGTCAATTGAGTGGAAGCCATACCGGCCAAAATTTAATGGAGCAACAGATTTTGTTGAGTGCTGGTGTTCATGATCATATTAATAAGAATTTAAGTGCATTGAGTAGCTTTGAAACGTCTCAACTGAAAACAAATGCAGGCTTAATCCTTGATTCGCACATAGGTTCTTCTGAAGGAAGTAAGTCACGTGGACAAATCCAGTGTCCTCTTCCAAACCCACAAAGAGCAGATGAGATTAATCTTTCTGGCATGCATGTCACTGGAATTAAGCATCAGTATACTGATTCATCTAAAGTGAAGGAGGGTCATTTTCATAGTTTGGTAGAACAATTAAATAATAGTCGTATGCTTTTAGGAGAAGTTGATCAGAGACATATTACTGCAGTTGCAAAGCATAACCAGATTGAGTTACCCCCAAGGGCTCAGAGGATGAATACTGATATGTTTCAAGCCCTTGAGATCTCATACACCCATCCAGATAAGCACATTTCTTTGAATAAGAATATCCCTGGTTTTGTTCCTGATTGTCAGAACCGTGATAGTGGAAATCAGACTCTATTGACCAATGCTAAACCTGAAGCTGCATGTGCCCGGCCTCTAGGGGATGATTTGTTTGATATTTTGGGTGTGGATTTCAAAAATAAACTACTTAATGAGCCCTGGAATAATTTGCCTGATAATAGGTCAGATGCAAATTCATACAAAAATCTGGGTGAGAATTCTTTAGCTTTAATGAGTATGCCGGAGGTGGGTTCAGATTTTTATTCAGCAAGTGAAGGTATATCAGAGAGTGATATCTTCTCTGGGACAGGGACCGACCACCTCTTAGATGCTGTGGTCTCAAGAGCTCACTCTGCTTCCAAGCAGAGGTCAGATGATGATGTCTCTTGTAGGACAACATTGACTAAGATCAGTAGCAGCTCCTCTGTTCCTAGTAGTTCTCCCAAGTATGGACGAGTTAGTATGCCTGATCAAGTGCAAGGAGAGTTCTATGGCCTTCCTAAACATCTAGGAAAAGTAGGGACTGTAGAAACTAATACTCTTAAATCTGGATGTAACAAGGATGATGTTGGAAACTGTTCTCAAGCTACTTCCATTTGTGGATCTCATATCAGTTCGTGGGTTGAGCAGGGTGATAATGTGAAGCGTGATAGTAGTTTGTCAACTGCATATTCTAAGAGGCCTGATGAAATCAACAAATCAAACCGCAAAAGGCTTAAACCTGGGGAGAACCCAAGACCCAGGCCAAAGGATCGCCAGATGATCCAAGATCGTGTGAAAGAGTTGCGGGAAATTGTGCCAAATGGTGCAAAAGTAATGCTTTTCTTCTTTTTCTTCAATAATTTTTAGAGTTTGGACTTAAATAGCTTCCACACTGATTTTATTCTTTAATCTTTTAATGTGGGTCTACAGTGTAGCATAGATGCCCTACTTGAACGAACCATCAAGCATATGCTTTTCTTGCAAAGTGTTACAAAGCATGCGGACAAGCTAAAACAGACAGGAGAGTCCAAGGTATGGGCAGTATCAACTTTCTTTATGTTGTTCCCTCCCTCTTCTTTTTCCCCAATACTCTGAAGTAAATGGGAAAATCTGGTTCTCATTAGCCTGGCAAAAAGCTTTCATTTGCAGTAGCACTGGGAAGAAGTAATTTAGTATGCCTGTTGCATAATTGATGCCTATAGAAAGTAGTTACGACTTTCTGACTGTCTTACCATGTTTACTTGTTACAATTATATGCTATGAACAAGGATAATTGAGAATGGGTATTTTCTGATGGTTTACTCCCTTGCCTAAATATGCATAGATTGTTAGTAAAGAAGGTGGACTTCTTCTAAAAGACAATCTTGACGGAGGGGTGACATGGGCGTATGAAGTTGGCTCACAGTCTGCGCACTGCCCCATCATAGTTGAGGATCTGAATCCACCTCGTCAAATGCTTGTGGAGGTAGTGATGGACATTTTATTTGTCTCCGAATTCTAAGCCTTTGGTTTTAGAGGACTGATCAATTTTGTTTTATATTGTTTCCTCATCTTGCAGATGCTCTGTGAAGAAAGGGGTTTCTTTTTAGAAATAGCTGAAATAATCAGAGGAATGGGTTTAACCATCTTGAAGGGGGTGATGGAAGCCCGGGATGACAAAATATGGGCACGCTTTGCAGTTGAGGTGATATTCTGAGCTGGAATCTGGCCCTTGCTAGTCACATCTTAAATATAGCCAAACAAAATTCATTCCAAGAAACTCAGGTTGAAAACATAGCATGATTTTATTGGAAAAGGAAAAGAAATTTCCTCCCCCTTCCCCCTTGGATCTGCCCTGTGACTAAAACTACTGAAGTCCTCTCAATAAATACTGAGTTTCAATTTGTGCTTCTTTAAAAATTTGAATCTTTAGGATCTTAGACCCAAACCTCTCTTGGCATGTACTTTTATGGCCTGTTTGGATGGAAGGAGGAAGGAGGGGGAGTGGAGGGGAATAGAGTAGAGTTAGCGAAAAATAAGCTAATTTTGTACTAAATTTACTCTACTCTACTCTCCCTCCCTCTCCCTCAATCCAAACGGACCATTAAGGCTTGCATTCTCTATCTTCAATGATTAAAGTAAAGAAAAAGGCATGCAAACTCCTTTTGAATGATTAGCCCTTTCCTGAGAGGTTCCTTTTCCTCCCTAATGCACTTGCTGCCTTCGCATACTGTGAACTACTAATTTATTTCAACTTTCATATACAGGCAAATAGGGACATAACGAGGATGGAAGTATTTATGTCGTTAGTTCGCCTTTTAGAGTCAACTGTGAAGGGCAGTGGAACATCAGCTAATGTCATTGATAACAACAATATGATGGTCTGCCACTCTTTTCCCCAAGCTGCCCCTATACCTGCAACTGGAAGGCCCAGTAGCTTGCAATGAATTGCCTGCTATAAAGTTTCTTGACCTGGAGATGTTGAGAGCGAGCTCACTATGTGCTTGCCATGACTGACATGGATTCTCTTTGGGCCATGGTGGTTCTAACTTTTGACTGACCTTTTTGTCTCTCACAAACCATATTATCTTGGGTTTGTGGGGGGAAATTTTTTGTTTCTGATAAGGAGTTGAAAGTATGTTCCTTCCCTAGATGAGGAGTTGAATCTGTCGGTCAAATACCCGGAGAAAATTTTAACCATGGTTGGCAGCTTGTGGAGGCTATTGACCGAACACCTTTGAATGACATAGAATTATTTAATCTAATATGAATGGCTATCTTGTAGGCAGGAGAGGGATTTGCAGGATACTGGGTTCTGTGTTTCACAAATGTACAGAAAATGTGGAACAAAAATTGGAGTTGTTAAAAGTGTTTTAGTTAGAAACACTATTTTCTGTTTTTCGTACCTTTGGATTTTTTTTCTAGGGTAATGATTTTAGTTGTGTTTTTTAGTATTATTGTAATGATGAATATTTTCTCAACCTTGCCCGTTTGTAATGATGAATATTTAATGCTGGAATATTTCTTGGGGTCAACTACCAATATGTTGTGCCATGAATGAGTTGATTAAAGTTCTTGTATAAATTAATCAAAAAAGAAAATTACCATTTCAGTATCATTAACATTTGAATGATGATTAGCTAGTAAGGTTTTCTCAAAACTAAAAGGAAAGGTGGATAATTTTAAATAATTATATAGAATATTTTCTAAATTGTTTAGAAGCTTTGATAATAAAAATTTTAATGGGCTTAGTATTTTAATTTTTTTTTCTTAAATTGGTAATATAGTACTATTTACAAAAATCATGTCGGACATAATTATAGTTTCATGGTCAATTTCATATGACATGTAATGTTTATACTCCCTAATTAGGACAATTAGGGTTGTTTGGATCAATTTTTTTATCACTCAATTTTCATCGCTCATCATTTTAAATATACTTGTTTGGCACTATCACTCAATATTTTTTACATTATTTGTGGGTCTTATACTTGTTAATCAGTGCATTTTTTTTCTCAGTACCCAGATTATCCAAACCCAATGAAAAAAAAAAAACCCATAACTGAAGACCGAACCCAGTGAAGAAGAAGAGGAAAAAAAAAAAAAAACTAGAATTGAAGACTGAACCCAGAAAAAAGAAAAAAAAGAAAAATAAAAGTCAATTGGTCAAAAGTTGTGGTTGTGGATCTTTCATGTGTGTTTATTACAAAAATGTCATTGAGTTATGAGTTATGGAAACTGAAAACAGCCAAAATGTGTGATGGAAATAGAGTTACGGTACTTCCAAACGGACTTTTCGCTATGTGTCCAATTATTTTTGAGTTATGAGTTATGGAAATTGATAATCTAAACAGTCTCTTAATTACCTTAGACCGGCCTTCACCTTGTTAACAATACACATGACTAATTTTGTTGTCCATCAAAAATCAATACATAGACTGTCTCTATGAGTAATAGAAGTTCTTCGTCCTGTCACTTTGGGCATATCCAAGTCTGATGGTTTGATGGACTTAAAGAATATGATTTAAATTCAAACGTAAAGAATATGATTTAAATTCAATTATTTTAAGTAGGGTTATCCACTAGTTGGGCTGGATCGGGTTTGGTTCAACCCACACATGACCCGACCTGATTGGGTGGAGCATATCTCAACTCTCAATCAATTGGCGAGGTTGGTCGAATTGGGTGGATTTGGCTTTCAATGGGTGGTGGTTTGTTCGGTTAGTGTTGTAGATCTAGAACACGGCTAAAATTTGGTGAGATAATGGCTAAAATTTAGTAAAATTTTGCCAGATTTGGTGAGATATTATCAAAATATGTGAAAATCTTACTAGAATTGATAAGGTCTGTCCAGATCTAATGGAAGTCTTATTGGATCTAGCTGAGTTCTCATTGGAAATGACTGAGATTTCGTCGGATCTAGTAAATCTCACTAGAAAACTCTTGTACTAGTCTGTCAATTCGAGTTTAGGGGGGAGGAAACTTGCAACCGATCTGCTGGTATCAATTTTTGAAGGAAGAGCCTCGCCGTTGGAGTTGTTGGGTCAGGCAATTGTTGGTTTGGGTTTGATCGGGTTTCTTGGTGGTTGGATAGCTCTAGTTTCAAGTTCTATTCGCCACACTATTGGTTGAGACATTACTTTGTTATATATATAAAAATATATGTTCCAATGTGTGTACTCCATTCTATAGATTATACAATTTATACTTCATCTTCCACTATCTATTTTTTCTTTATAAAATAACATAAGTCTAAATAAAAAGAAATTCATACACATGACATATTTTAATTGGTGTATTATAAAGTATAAAACATTTTTAATGGTATAAAAGATTTTCGTTCCTTGTTAAGTGGACGACTTCAAAATAATTGGAACTTATCATTGAGAAAGTCAATTTGTAGAAAGAAACGTAGGTGAAAGAGGCACCAACTCACAACCAGAAAGGGGAAAAAAATATAAGGAAAAAAAAGAACAAAAATTTAATAATGACTGAAATTATAAATTAATTTGCAATGGAGAAGCACCCTCTTCCTCTAATGCATATGGAGATAAGTACCTTGAACCTGTGCAAAGTAAAACAAAACTACCATCAAAGATTCAAAATACATATATTGGTTGGAGAGAAGACCAGTTCATCCAATTAAGGAAAGCTTCAAAACTCTAGCATTAGTCTTAACAAAAGAAAATTGGTTAGTTAGGATCAATTTTATTAAATCCCAATCATCTGTATTAGTATTATTATTTTTTCATAATTATTTACCATCTCAGCACTATACAATGGTCACAGCTCTTTCAATGAATCTTTCTTAGATATGGACAGGTCACCCAAACCAACTCAGATCAAATGAATGAATTCCTTTTATATGTAAGAGGGCCTGAAACAGTGAAACCAGCTCATATTGATTAATATTATACCATATATTCAGCTTAAAAAAAAAAAGAGATTAATATTAAACCAATAGATGTCCTTTTTTTGGGTCCTATCTTGATCATGACATCCACTAATGTACCATCTCTAGCCTTTTATACTACTCAAATAATTAATTAAATTTATAAGATTTGACTAAGACATCCACTTATTCAAACATCTGTGAGACTGAGACTTATCGTTTTTAGTGTTTTACATTGTTGTGTTTTGCAAAGTTGTGTGATAACTAATAATTGTGATATAGATTAATAAAGAAGATGAAAAGAACATTTGTGAGATTGTAATCTGGGAATTAACATCTAAAATGTTTGACAAAGTTGAAGTGACATCTGAAGATTAATATGATATGATGGGGCTCTTTTGTCTTTGTGGGCACTTGCACGCGTGTTCCGGTAAGCTAACGTAGTAAAGATCCTTTAGTAGGGTTAGAGCTCTCTCTCAACTATTGTTTATATCCATAATGACTCTAACAAGTTAAAAATTTTTAAAATTCCAGCAAAAAAGTTAAGAGATTTTTATAAAATTCATGTTAATAAAAATGATGGTGCTTGACCCTACTGACCTAACCACACATTAGACCTACTACTAACATTTAGAAAAAATGCAGAAACTTCTAGAAGGAATCCTCCTTATCGTCAGCCCATATGTAAATTAATGATTCAGTCATCGTGAATATGTTACTGAATTTGTGTGGGGGGAATGAAGAAAGTAAACGAAGTTATCACCATTTTTTTGGGTGGAGTTTTTAATGTGTGGTTAACCATTTATATTTTTTTGACTTTAGCCTAAGGTCAAGTTTAATGTCGTCAATCTATAAACGAAGTTGAAGAGTTTGGTTACTCATGGGGAAGGTGATGAACACTATACAATTTCGATATAAATAAGAACACTTAACTTAGTTTTGGTGGACACATCCCGTGATATCGTGCATATATCAAGATTGATACTATATCATGCCTCGACCCGTTATTGGCAGGATTCAGTCATTGGGAATATATATTGATAGGCCAAAAATGTATTGACCATTTGTGATAAATTAACCAATTAATTAGTTAAGTGAATTAATTAAGTTCAATTACAAAAATGCAATGAGCGTAGCAGCACAAACAAATCACCAAATAATTAAATATGTAGTAGAAATTAAATGATACAGTGTTTTGTTTACGAATGTAGAAAACCTACATGGCCAAAACTCCATCGGGTGATTTTAAGGTCACCACTTTTGAGAATCCACTCTTATTAAAACAAGCAGTTACAAGTAAAAGAATCCCAGTACCTTATACCAACTTACAGTTGAACTCTTATTCCAATATCCAATTAGACTTGTTCTGTAGTAACAACCTCTCCTTGTATTGCATGACTCACAGTATGTGACTAACCAAAAGATGTGCGGATCTTAATACTCGACTTTATCACCAACTTGAGAAGGATATTGGCTGCAAAGTTCTTCTGTTCTTTAATCTTTAACTGATGAAGATCACGAAATTGCTTGGTCATAAAACCCTACAGTGTACAAATACAGCAGTTTCTTCAAGACACAGTGTTTTGTTTACGAATGTAGAAAACCTACACGGCCAAAACTCCATCGGGTGATTTTAAGGTCACCACTTTTGAGAATCCACTCTTATTAAAACAAGCAGTTACAAGTAAAAGAATCCCAGTACCTTATACCAATTTACAGTTGAACTCTTATCCCAATATCCAATTGGACTTGTTCTGTAGTAACAACCTCTCCTTGTATTGCATGACTCACAGTATGTGACTAACCAAAAGATGTGCGGATCCTAATACTCAACTTTATCACCAACTTGAGAAGGATGTTGGTTGCAAAGTTCTTCTGTTCTTTAATCTTTAACTGATGAAGATCACGAAATTGCTTGGTCATAAAACCCTACAGTGTACAAACACAGCAGCTTCTTCAAGAACTAGGGCAAACTAGGTTTCCGGTTACACTTGTGAAATTATGCTTTTGTGCAATTGTACTCTTGCCTGTGCAACCTGATACGACATTTAAAAATAATCCTTATATATGCTTAGGGTTGTGAGAAAAGAAAGCTCAAACAAATATACACGGATTGGACGAAAAACAGCTCTGAAAAGCTGAGTTTCATAAATCTCGATAGATAGCCATCTATGGAGCTAGCTGTCGAGTCACGGGCTTTAGCAGCTTTTAAATCTCGATAGATACTAGCTGTCGAGTTTTAAAATCGAGCACTTTCTCATTTGATTTTTGGACAGGTTTGCAAGGCTTTAATACTTGAACTTGAAATTTTGTTTCTTGAAGTATTAAACATATCCTAAATCTACCAAATTACAAGTAAAGTTTTTTGTCAAAGGATTAGCCAATACATAAAATGTTGACATATGTTCTTAACATCCAATCACATATGTCCTAAAAATTATCACCAATATTATTTTTTTTGGAGTTTTTAAAGTGTGATTAATCATTATATTTTTTTGACTTTAGCCTAAGGTCAACTTTTAATGTCGTCATTCATAAACAAAGATTCAAGAGTTTGGTTACTTGCGGGGAAGTTATTAAACACTATACAACCTCAAAATAAATAAGAACACTTGACTTAGTTTTGGTGGACACATGTCCCATGATATCATGCATGTATCAAGATTGATAATATCATGCCCTGACCCGTTATTGGTATTGGTATGATAGTGTTCGCTTTGGTCACAGATTTTACGGCTTTAATTTGAAAGGTGCCATGCCAATTAAGGTCCAGGGGCTACATATAAGGCTTTGCAACTCCCATTACCTCAGTGATGTGGGGGACTCAATCAAGACTTGGTTTTTCTCCACCTCACCCTACTTAAGAGATCTTTTTGGACTTTTGGGTCCCCAAAATCCACCGCTTTTTAAAGGTCACACGTTCCTGCGTAGGACATACCCACCATCCCATCGGACATAGTTAATTTTGATATCATTTTGACACACCCCGACCTGTCACTAACATGATATTGTCTACTTTGATTACATATACCTTACGGCTATAAAACGTGCCATATCAATTAAGGTCAAAAGCCTGCATATAAAGCATATTAACACCCTTAATCTTGGTGATGTGGGTCTTAGTTAAGAATTGGGTTCCCCTCACCTCACTCCACTTAAGAGTTCATTTGGACTTTTAGGTCCCTACCGATACATGTGAGATGGAATCAATGATCATGATTTTGATTTGAATAGAATTTAGCAAAAACAAAGCATGTTTTTGCTTTTTGAAAACATTTAAAAATAAAAAAAAGTTGACTAGAAGTTAGCCTATAAATGTACTCCAAATCTTAACATAACTTAGTGCAAATAAACCTTTATTTTAACATACCATTCGATGATGGTTAAAACTAACATTATTCACGAGCACTCACAAGTATGTGCATCCCCTGTATTCGTGTTTGTCAAAATAATAGGAGAAGCACTAAAAATGATGAATTCTTATAAATGCTTCAATGAGTTTATCATTTTGATGTGTCATGGTGCTTCGATAAAGTCCCTTGTATATTTGCAGAAGAATAATGCTAAAGTCTCAAACTATTTTACAAAATATCGATATGGTAAATGATTATTAGTAAGTAAAAAAGCAACTATAATAGTAGGCCCAATTAAGAACTAATAAAAATTTATTATATTAATATTTTGTAAAAATATTATAAAATGGTTTATAATTGTAGCATTACTCCATGCATAATGCAAACCCAAAGAGTTCCACATCTTCACAAAAGTGAGGACATGCGAGACACGTGGAATGGTACCCTCTTGGGCAATAATACATAGCTTGTAGACATCCATCTTGGGAATTTGTACAAGCTATGCATGCTGCCATTAAAGTCTTACCTAAATGGCTAAGTCTATCATTCGCTTCCATAGGTATACGTTGGAATATCATTCATCTACAAATCATGCATGGCTTGACTAGTATTTTGGAATTCTTGATAGGCCATTATATCAAGATAGTTCCGGCAAAATAATTCAACCGAAGTATCTCGTAGTTGTATAGGAGTAAAAGCCATGAACCAAGCCCAAAGGCCCAACGTGTAAAAGAATATTAAAAGTTAAAACGCATTTGCAGATTGCAGTGTTGTAAGATAGGGCTTTAATCCACGAGTATCAATTGAAAAGGAAAAAAATAGGCCTTTGATCCACAAACGCAGATAGAACGGGCGGGAAAAAAAAAAAAAATGAGTGAGGTGACTTTGTAAAACAAACTAATGATCAACACACTATATTATCCACATATTTTTTTTTTTTGATGAAAAGATCCTACATAGTTAGTCTTACTGTTGTAACTTTCATGAATTACTAAAACAACAATTTTAAAGAAAGACTTATCAAATTACATTTTTACGTATTATAACGGGCTAAATTACTTTTTTGGTCACTTAAATATGGCATATGTTTGATTTTGATCTCTCAATTTTAACAAGTTTTGATTCTACCCTTTAAATCTTAACAACCAAAAATAAAAAAATAAAAAATAATAATTGCCCTTGTTTAATTTCCATAAATTTATTGCTAACTTGAAAAACGACATGCTAAGTGGGTTGTTTTTTGTTTTTGAAAATCGCTAAGTGGGTTGTTGATGTAAAGTTTTTTAGATCATCAGTAAATTGCATTTTTGGACCTTCAAATGTATGTTGGATCTTGGTTACTCAATTTTTATAAAGTTATAATTCAATCTGTTTGTTCGTTTAGACCCCTTAAAATAAATTGTTTAACCTAATTTATTAACTAAGTAATTACTTAGATCTAGGTTAAACAAGCATATATCATATCATGCACTGTAGCGTAAAAGTAAATAACACCACAATATGATAATCTAGGAAAACCAATGAAACTAACCGTTTAAAGGTAAAAACTTGAGGAGGATTTGACCTAACTATCCTCAAGATAAACCAAATCCACTATAAGAGAATTGAAGTTTTTACAAAAGATTTAACCCTAAATCTAATGCTACCTCCAGTAGTAACTTATTGACACAACCATGTGTAAGCTCCGAATCCACTAACTCCTTCTCTTCTTGGATTTACAGCAACACAAGCTGCCTTGCTTGTGATTTTGAGATCCCGCTCAAAGGTTTCAAATCACTTTTACTTGTTGATCTTGTAGTAGCAACTTCTACAACACTGAATCTTGAGATTCTTAAAGGAATATTGTTGGTAGAAGACTTTAGAGAGCTTTGGGTACAAAAACCCTAGATCTACAATTGGAGGCACAAGATGCACTCTTTTCTCTTTAAAAACCTCTAACAACCCCATCTAGGGTTAGCTTATAATGTCCTTTAAATACTGGAAAAAAACAGATTGCGATTTAAGCTTCAAACGGATAAGTTATGGGCATTTTACGTTGGCTGATTTTTTGTTGATATGCAACTTCTGACCGATTGAGAGGAATTGAACAGCAATCGAGAGGAATTGAACTGCAATCGAGACGACTGGATTGCAACTCACTTTTTTTTCATCCTGAACTTGAGTTTTTTGTCTTAGACTTGAAAGTACACCATTCTAATTTAATAATACTTACTTTTTGTCATGGTTTGCCAATACTACAAACTCAAAACCTAACACAATCATTTAAATTTCAAAAAAGAAAACAATTTTTTAATCTTTTTGTCTATTTTATATTTATTTCTTGCCAACGTCACTACAACAAAATATATTTTTGGTGATAAAAATTTTTGTCACCAAATGTCATGTTTTTGTCGCCTATGACATTTGGCAATGAAACTGTATATCGTGTCGCCAAAAGTCTTGGCAACGAAAAAATTTCGTCGCCAAAAGGTCTAACTAATTTTTTAAAAAAAACTTTTGGCGGTAAAAAATATTTTATCATCTAATGTTTTCATCGGTAAATACACGATTTAGTGACGAAATAGGCCAATTGTATTTTATTCTTTTTTTTATTAAATCATATTGGCGACGAATATATATATATATATATATATATTAAGTTTGCCATATTAGACAACAAATTATTTCGTCACCAAATTTTATTTACATTAATTGATCAATTTAATAGTGATGAAACATTTCGTCACCAATTTTTTTTATTCCATCATATCCAAACTATTAGAGACAAAATATTTTTTCATCAAATATTTATTATTTTCAATTTAATTTCCTATTTTCATTTATTTCTTTTGATATAAACCTTGTCATTACATTATTAGAACTTTACATTTAAACAACACATTTATAAGCAAATCATCCATACAATCGAAAAGTAAATAAAACAAATATTAGATTCAATTCATCTATACAAATTGTTCATACAATAACACAAGATATCTTATAAAAATACAAAAACATTAATATAATACTGGCCTCATCATACGCACTCCGCACCTGTGATGAGGCTTTTTTTTTTTAAATGTAATTTTTCAATTTGAATTTATCTATTATTAGTGAGGCTACATAGGATGAAAATTTTTAAAAACTAAAATTTAGGATTTGAAATAGAGTAAACAGTTGAGTTTAGTGTGTGCTAATTTTTAGAAAAAAAAGTATCAAACATGCATGAGATATATTTAAATAAAGAAGGAGCTAATTTTCTGGAAAAAATTTTCTCTATTAGTTTTGTTTTGTTGAATTAAAATTTTAACCACATTTTTATTTTTTAAGAATAAGGATTATCTAATTAGATTAGGGGTATGTTTGAAATTTTGAAGTCATAACTAACTTTCTGGATCCTCTTAATATATAGAGATAAATAGGGCAAAAAAAAGATGTCTTAAAATCTCTTCAAGTAATGCCAAAAGAAAATACCCACGTAATAAATGACATGCTAAGAGAACTGTTGATGCAACATTTTTTAACTGATGTTTGCAATGGTAAATTGCATTTTTAGTACCTCAAATACGAGATATTTTCAATTTTAGTATGTTAGTTTTAAAAAGTTTCTTTCAATTTTTTTTAAAAATAATACAACTTAGTTTCTCCATCTATTTTCCATTCAAATCTTGCATATACATGGCTAATGATATATGGAGTGGATTGTTGATATGTAGTATTTTCTAACTGATGTGGCAATACCATCTATATTATTATTATTATTATTATTTCCTCTCATTTTATTTTTAGGATTAGGATTCGGTCCAATACCTAGGGTATTGCATTGGGTGCAATTCACCCTACCATCTCTCACAAAAAGAATTTACTTTTTAGTTTTTAAACTTTTACTTTTTACTTCTCTTCAATTTTTTTCTTAACTTTTTAATCAATGGTTGAAATTGAAAGTTGTTTTTGTACCTATCAATCTAAACCATTCAAAGGAATTGCACTAGATGTAATACCATAGGTGCATTTGATCTTAATCCTTATTTTTTCTACCCTCTAGCCATCCATCTTAGCTGCAATCGTTCATGATTTGATTTTTGGGATTGGTGATGGGGATTGGCTGTTGGGTTTGCTGTAAATATTGTGTTTGATGATGATGCAGTTAAAGGTTGTATGATAGTCTGGACATGTTCTTAGTCACATCCGCAAGAAATGGACGGAGTATATGTGTTAGGTTCTAAGACTTTAGGAATTAAATGTATTAGAACTTCATTTTGTAAATGTTGGTGAACCATGATCAAAACAATGAGTCTAGGTTTAGGCTTGCTTAAAGTTTGTTTAAGTGTAAGTTTGAATTGAGTGTTTTGCATGAATTTACTATGTAAAATTGCAAGGCTCGATCGATTGAGAATCGCAGATTAGAAAATTCTACAGAAATTTCAAACGTAGTCCAAGCCCATATGATGTGTAGGGTTAAGTGTTTCACTTTTATTATAAAAAGAAAAACCCTAACCATGGTTTAGAGCTCTCCGAATAGCTTTGTGTTTTCTCTAGTGTGAGATTTGAGAGGTGTTTATCATAAAACACAAGGAAAGCTCTACCAAAGTCTAGATCTGAAATCAAGTTTTGGTGGTGATTCAATTGCTGTACAAAGATCCCTCAAAGTACAAAACCTTTGAGTGAAGTCTCAAAGTCACAGTAGTCTGTGGACTCGGAATTGTCACGTGGTCATGGTAGTAAGTTTCTACATGAGGTAGCATTAGGATATTAGTGGTCTAAGTCCTTTTGTAAAATTTCAATTCTTTCATAGTGGATATGTTTTTTACCTTGAGGATAGTTAGGTCAAATCCTCTCCAGGTTTTTTACCGGTTTGACTTTCCTGGGTCATCAGATTTTTGTGTTCTTTACTTTCCACATTATATTTGTTTTGCTCATAATTGTTTAACCTAGACTTGAATAACAAACTTGGCTTAATATTAGGTTAAACATATTGTGTTAAGGGGTCTAAAAACCTAACAATATGAAATGTTTTTTGTTTTTATTATTGTTTATATATATATATATATATATAAAGCGCGTAGCTAGTGTTTTTTGGTTTATTCAAATGACACTATAGTTACAGTAGCTATAGTGTGTGTGTGTGTGTGTTTTTTTTTTCCCCTCAGTCATCAGTTTGTGTTTTTTTTTTTTTTTTCTTTTAAATATTTATATGAGCTGACATATATATGGTTATATTGACATAACAAATTTTACAATACTTTCATAGTTATGGAGGTATTAATTTCTTATAGGTCGAAATAAAATATGAGATTGTGACTAGCCATGACTAGAAATAAATATTTTATGAAAATGTTGTAACATTTGTTGTGTGAATATGTAAAAGCTATAGTACTTTTTAGTTTACTCAATATGTATTGTTCATCAAATTTTTTTTTTAGTCATCGACTCATCGGTTTGTACTCTTTAAAAAAAAAAAATTTGTATAAGTTATATTGACACAACAAATTTCACAATTATTGAAGTGTTAATTTCTTATAGGTCGAAATAAAATAATAAAATATGAACCTGTGACCAACCACAATTGAAAATAAATGTTTTGTGAAAATGTTGTAACACTTGTTGTTATCACAATATTTTCACAATTGTTGAGATCTTAGTTTCTTATAAATAAATAAAAAAATGTTAAATGTACAACATTTTCACAACAAATCATAGGTAAGCTACTATTGATGGATAAAAAAGTGATATTAGTCATGAGTCCATTTTAAAATTAGTAACAACTTGCCATCTAGAATGTGTTATGAAAATAAATAATAATATATCAGACCGAAACTTACTACTGTTGAAAATAAAGGTATTGTGAAAATATTGCGACATTTTGTTGTGCTCCTAGACTTCTTTTTGGTTTAGTCAAATTTGGTGAGCAAAAATTCACTATTTCACACACAATTTTCTTCTATTGGTTTTTTGTTTGTTGTTTCTTTTAATGTATAGTTTAAAGTGGTTGTCCCAATTAAAAACTAATAATAATTTATCATCTAGGATTTGTTATGAAAATGTTGTGGATGTAGCATTACTCCAAAATAAAATTATAAAAGATCATACCAAGGCCTACCATAGCTAAAATAAAGGTATTGAGAAAATATCATGATATTTATTGTGTCTTGATTTTTTTTTTTTTTTTTTTTTTTTGTTTAGCCAATTTTTTGAGCCAAAATTCATAGTTTTACGGACAGTTTTCTTGGGTTGACTTTTTTTTTTTTAACACATTGGTTAAAGTGAAAAACACATAGTTTTACTTACAAAAAAAGAATTATGGAAAAAATTACTTTCCCCCTTTATGTTTGAGGTAGTTTCATCCCCTCCTCCCCCTCTCAACTTTGTTTTATACAAGATAGAAATTCTACTCAAGCCTAATCTAAACGTATACATGTATGAAGTTCTCTCTTGGAGGCTTGAACCTCAGCTCTGGCCCTCACATCCCTTAAACACTTATACTTGTGAAGTGACAATGTGCGGTGGTACTCCCCCAAGGGTGTGCTGTGGTATATATCCCCACTGTTGGAAAAACATAGTTTGTATCACATACAAATATACGCAGCGGAAAATTAATAGATCTACTTCATTCATAATTGATAACATGTACTATATAAATTTCAGAATTTAAGAACAAGAGAATGTACTTTAGTGCGGTAAAATTCAAAACCAAAGATTAGAAGTACTTGGGAACACTTTTAATCTTCACTCCAATTCCACTTGCGCCCAAGAAGTGTGGTCTCTCAATCAGTTTATATGTATGTGTTCAAGGGAGAATAGAAGAGTCGCTTACACTTATATACACACCATTTCATTCCACACTAAAATTCTGTATGTTTCTTTCCTTATATATAACTGATTATCTAATTGGGTTAGTCTTTTAGGTCATTCCAATTGGGCTTTAGTATGTGACTTGGAGTGGGACCAAAAGGGAACAAATAAGACTCTAGCAGCCTTGGGCTTATCTGTCAACTTTTAATAAGTCCAAAATTTTCATTAATTATATTTAATATCACTATATAAATATAATTGCAACTTAGGCCTTATTAATAAATTATATCCTTAGACTTTATTATATATGCAATCCTTTCATTAAAATATTCGTAGTAATACAAAGTCATGAATGTAGACTGCTACTTTGAAGATTACTACATTTTAATCTTAAGTACTCGGTTTAATCCTTTAAGTTATTCATCATATATTTATGAAATCCAATTTCATAAATATATACTTTGGTAACTTCTTACTAAAGTGATTAGGCCTATCACTCTAAATAACCAAACCCATTAAACTTATCTCAAGGAAATATTTTATATCTCCGTTTAAGAGATTATAAATTTCATCTTGAGAATATATGTTCCTTCAACATTAAATGTGGCTGCCCAATATACTGAGGTTTTAATCGTGACTTTAGGTCTTACTCTTAATATATCAAAGCAACCTACACTTCATGATCAGGTTCATCATTCTTTCAGGATTCATAATTAATGTAAATAAAAGTCGTGAGATTTATTATTCATTTGACAGTCGTTAGGAAAATAACAAATCTCCCAGCGGTTCAATTCAATATGTCTTAACTTAACTCTTAATATATGTCAACATATCAACTAGAAGTCTCAATTTTCATGATTAAGACAAGTCGTCTTAGTTGATATGTTATAGTCTTCATAGATGAAATGCCCAATTTCATCACCGACTATGAACTAAAATTCTAAGTTTACAAAAAAATTGTGATTTATATTTTCTGTGACTAAATCACATAAATCACATACTATGCATCTCATGAACTATATGATAATGTCCAAATATTTACGTTATCATTACTTTAGATAATAATAAAATAACTTTTTAATCACAACATAATGTCATACATAACATCATAAAATAGGATTTAAAGGACACATATTCTAACAATCTCTCACTTGCCCTAAAGACTATTGTGCACTAATCTAACTCCCATTCCCTCCAAATGTGACTCAAGAGTCCTTGGGGCAAGGCTTTGGTAAAGGGATTTGCTAGACTACTTGCACTATCAATCTTTGCTATTACTACATCTCCTTGAGCAACAATGTCTCAATGATGTGGTACTTTCTTTTTATATGTTTTCCTTTCTTGTGATTCCTTGGATCCTTAAATTGTGCAACCTCTCCACTATTGTCACAGAAAAATGTGATAGAAACTTGCTTCATTCTCACAACACCAAGATCAAAAAGGAATTTCTTAAACCAAATAGCTTCCTTTGCTACTTCACAAGCAGCAACATATTCAGCTTCCATGGTGGAGTTAGCAACACAATATTGCTTAACACTCCTCCAACTTATGGCTCCACCTCCCAAGGTGAATACACAATTTGAAGTGGACTTTCTGAAATCAAGATCTAACTAAAAATCTGAATCTGTATAACCAATAGGTATTAAATCCTCACGGGTAAACAAACATATAATCTCTTATTTTCCTTAGATACTTGAGAATATTATTTACAACTTGCCAATTTTTAAGTCCTAGATTTGATTGATATCGGTTGACTATGCCAACTGAATAACAGATATCTAGCCTAGTACATAGCATGGCATACATGAGACTTCCCACTGCAGAAGCATAGAGAACTTGTCTTATCATATTTTCTTCTTCAAGAGTTTTAGGCCTATGGTCATCAGACAGAGGAACTCCATGTCTAAAAGGAAGTAATCATTTCTTGGAATTTTGCAAGGTAAACTGTTCTAGAACGTTATCTATATATCTAGCTTGTGATAAACCTAACACCTTATTCTTGCGATCTTGCCAAAGCTTGATCCCTAGAATAAAGTTAGCTTCATCCAAGTCCTTCATATCAAATTGGCTTAACAACCAAATTTTTACTGATGACATTACCCCTATATCATTTCCAATGAGTAGAATATCATCAACATAAAACACTAGGAACATTACTACTTTATCTTGATGTCTTTTGTACACACATGGTTCATTAAGATATTGTTCAAAACCAAAATACTTGATTACTTGATCAAATCTGATGTTCCATAATTTAGATGCTTGCTTGACTCCATAAATGGACATTTTCAACTTGCATACCATATGCTCTTGGTTCTTTGCTATGAAACCTTCTGGTTGCATCATACAGATTTTTTCTTCAAGATTGCCAATAAGAAATGCAGTCTTGACATCCATTTTCCAAATCTCATAATTATAATGAACAGCAATGGATAAGATAATTCTAATAGATTTAAGCATGGCTGCTGGCGAAAAATTTTCCTCATAGTCAATACCTTCTTTTTGTGTATACCTTTTTGCCACTAGTTTTGCCTTAAAGGCTTCAACCTTTCCATCTATTCCTCTCTACCTCTTGTAAACCCATTTGCAACAAATAGGTTTAATGCCATTAGATGCCTTTTACAAGATCCCAAACTTGATTTGAATACACAGAATCCAATTTAAATGTCATAGCTTTGACCCAATGATGTGCATCTATATCTTTCATTACCTCTTTATAAGTGTAAGGATCAGATTCAGCCTTTTCTGAGATAGCTTTATAAAGTTCTCCCAGACCTATAAATCTTATAGGTGGCCTAACAATCCACCCATTACGACGAGGCTCTTGTGTACTGGTCATCTCATGAGTAATATCTTGTAGTGTATTTGATAAAACCACATCATTCCTAGTTTATCCATTGATTGTTCAATTACAAGTTCATTCATTTCAACCAAAACAACTCTACTTTTAGGAGTAAAATTATTCATATAGTCATTTTCCAAAAATTTAGCATTTGTACTAACAAATACTTTGTAATTATTATGATTATAGAACAAATAACCCCTAGTTTCTTTTGGATAACCCACAAGCAAACATACTTCTGATTTTGGTCCCAGTTTATTAGGCTTCCCTTTTAGCACATGTGCTGAATAACCCCAAATGTGGAGGTATCTCATACTAGGCTTACGCCCACTCCACAATTCCATGGGTGTTTTGGGAACAGATTTTGATGGAACTAAATTTAAAAGATGTATTGTTGTATTTAAGGCATACCCCCAAAAAGAAATTGGTAGATTCGAATAATTCAACATAAATCTAACCATATCTAAAAGAGTCCTAATCCTTCTTTCTGCTACACCATTTTGTCGTGGTGTTCTAGGTGCAGTCAACTGAGACATAATCCTATTTTCAATTAAGTAATCCTTGAAATCCTCAAGAAGGTATTCACCACCACGATCAGATCGAATGGCCTTTATGCGTTTACCTAATTTATTCTTAACTTTAGCCCTAAACTCTTTGAACTTTTCAAAAGGTTCGGACTTCTGTTTCATTAGGTATAGATAACCAATTCTAGAGTAATCATTAGTGAAAGTAATGAAATACTCATAGCTACCTCTTGCTTGGGTTGACATAGGACCACATACATCTAAATTTACTAGTTCTAGCAAATCTTTGGTTCTATTTCCTTTTGCATTAAAAGGCATTTTGGTCATTTTACCCTCTAAACAAGATTCACAAACTAAAAATCCATCAAAATCCAATGGCTCTAAGAATTCATTTTTGATTAGTCTTTGAATTATGTTTGAATTAGTATGGCCTAAACGCAAGTGCGAAAAATATGCAACATTAGTAGAAAGAAACTTTTTCTTTAATGATTTTACATGGGAGTTATTATCTATTCAGAATTGTATAATTCATGCTTATTGGGAGTTAAAATATAAAGACCATAAACAATATTGCCAGTTTTGATAAACACTTTATCATTTTTTATTACAACATTGTCTTTCAGGATAACACAATATCCATGTTTACCTAAATAAGTTCTGGAAATTAAATTCCTAATTAGGTACATATAAACAGTCTTCTAATATTAAAACTCTACAATCAAAGCATAAATTAAACATTCCAATAGCTACAACTAGAATTTTGCTCCCATCAGCCAAAGTAAGAAATAATTTTCCCTCATTTAGCTTTTTGGTCTCTTAGAATCCCCACAAAGAATTGCAGATATGATTAGCAGAACCTGAATCCACACACCAGGAATCCATGGGATTTTGTACTAAACATATTTCAAGATGGAATGAACTTTTCATACCCTTATTCTTGGCAGCTCTGAATATTGGACAATTCCTCTTCCAATGACATTTCTCGCCATAATGGAAACACTTTCCTTTGGCGTAGTCCTTTTTCTTTTCCTTGTTGGCAACTCCTAAGGCAATTTGTTTACCATCTTGCTTGGTAAAGTCCTTATTCTTCTTCTTTTTACCCTTGCCTTTCGACTTAGGTTGAGAAGTAGAAGTTTCAACCATATTAGCATCAACACTGGCTATACCAAGAATGCTTTTCGTTGCCACCAACTCATTCATCATATCCATTTGGGATTCTCCATTAATGTCGGCACCTAAAACCTCCAGTGTATTCAGATGAGAGATCATCTTAAGACAATGCTCCCTTACTCGAGTACCTTCAGCCATTTGAGAATTATAAATTTGCCTTATAGTTTATTGTCTTGTAGAATGGCCTTGCTCACCAAACATCTCCTTCTGACTTAGCATTATGTCCGAAGCTAGTTCTACATCCTGCATTTGATGCTGTAGATGCTAGGATATAGCACTTGGCCATCTCATTAGATTTCTACCAACGATCATATCACTATTTTTCCTCATGAGGAGCATCTAATGATGGAAAGTTAGGACAAGGTTGACTAAGCACATGTGTGTGCTCTTTAGCAGTTAGAATAATGTCCAAATTTCTTTTCTAGTCAACATAGTTGGATCCAGTCAGTTTGTTTTGACTAAGAATAGCAACAAGTGGGCTAAAAGATGCCATGATTTAAATCTGAAAATACCAAGCATGAATATAATAAGTAAATCTAGACATTATCAATTTAGCATTTAAACATATAGTATGGATCCTTAATAAAATCATAATATAAAATATGCAATGACAACCCAGTCCCATGTTTAAAATTCCTTGGTAGTAGGAAAATTATAAAGAGTATGACTGATTGAGAACTATTCTCATTATTATTATTGTGATGATAACTCTTATCAAACACTAATAATATGCCACTTTTCCTTTAGCCTCCAAGTAGTAATGACAAAGCTCCGTAGGGAGGTTAACATTAAACTTAGTCTAGTGTACACTATTGTCTGAAATCTATGTAAGTCATTAAGTAACTCCATGGTAGCATGGTCATTTTTAATTTAAAAACACATATCATCCATCATTAAAAAGTTTAAGCTATAGTACCATGTATTAAACACCATTCGTTGGGAGCTAGGCATATACGCCAAGGCAAGATGCTTAATCACACTACTATGAACCGACAATGGAGGCTGTGAGATGCAACCCTTGTATCTCTCTCCCACTAAATATTTTAAAAGAAAGGTTTTTGTTTGGAAAACATGTGTAATCACATCACACATAGCCTTGCTCTTTTAAATGTGAAAACACTTTGTGAAAATTCAAAATTCACAGCTTTTGATCGATTGAATGTATCCCTCGATCGATCGAAATTATGAAGAAAATCTTATTAAACATTTGGGAAGACTCGATCGATTCTCGATTCCTATTCAATTGATTGAAAAGGCAAATTTGATTGATCGAAAGGAATTCTCGATTGGTAGAAAAATTGAAGAAATTCATCACAAAGTCTTAGGTTGACTTGATCGATTCTCGATTCCTATTCGATTGATCGAAAAGGAACATTCGATCGATCGAAGGGAATTCTCGATCGGTTGAAACTCGTGAAACTGAATTTTTTAGAATTTTCACCAAACAGTTTTCAACGGTTTTTCATGAACAAACTACCATCATATGAACACAATAGATTGAGTTTGAGATTAAAACTGAATTTCATTGATGCTATAACCTTAAAGTTCAATCTAACATACTTAATATCAAACTTAAACAACATCATAATATCAATATCAATTTTTATCAAACAGTAATTTCAATAGCCATGTAGAAAATTAAGTGTAGAAACTTCTAACATCATGAAATTACTATCTTTAATTCCAAAACTCATAAAACATGTTATACAAATTCAAAATTGAAGACCACTTTGATACTAATTGTTGGAAAAATATAGTTTGTATCGCATACAAAACATATGTAGCAGAAAATTAACAAATCTACTTTATTCGCAATTGATAACATGTGTTATGTAAAGTTCATAATTTAAGAACAAAAGACTGTACCTTGGTGCGTTGAAATTCAAAACCAAAGATTAGAAGTACTTGGGAACACTTTTAATCTTCAGTCCAATTCCACTTGTGCCCAAGAAGTGTGGTCTCTCATTCAGTTTATATATATGTGTTTAAGGGAAAATAAAAAAGTGGCTTACACTCATATACAAACAATTTCATTCCACACCAAAATTCTGTATGTTTCTCTCCTTATATATAACTGATTATCTAATTAGGCTAACATTTTGGGTCATTCCAATTGGGTTTTAGTATGTGGATTAGAGTGGTACCAAAAGGGAATAAATAAGACTCTCGCTCCAATGGGCTTTGGGCTTATCTGTCAACTCTT
Source organism: Castanopsis chinensis (assembly GCA_032878915.1). NCBI lineage: Eukaryota > Viridiplantae > Streptophyta > Magnoliopsida > Fagales > Fagaceae > Castanopsis > Castanopsis chinensis. The sequence goes on along the minus strand of JAVQMG010000125.1, from coordinate 14,171,902 downwards.
GACAAGTCTAAAGTTACCATTGATTATATTTAATACCATTATATAAATATAATTGCACTCTAGGCCTTATCAATAAATTATATCCCCAAGACTTTCTTATACATGCAACCCATTCATTAAAATATTTGTAGTAATACAAAGTCATGAATGTTGACTGTCACTTTTAAGATTTCAACATCTTAATCTTTGAGTACCCGGTTTAATCCCATAAGTTATTTATCATATATTTATGAAATCCAATTTCATAAATATATACTTTAGTAACTTCTTACTAAAGTGGTTAGGCCTAACACTTTGAATAACCAAACCCATTAAACTTATCTCAATGGAATATTTTATATCTCCGTTAAGAGATTATGAATTCCATCTTGAGAATATATGTTCCTTCAACATTAAATGTGGCAGCTCAACTTATAGAGGTTTTGATTGTGACTTTAGTTTTTACTTCTAATATATTAAAGTAACCTACACTTCATGATCAGGTTTATTATTCTTTCAGGATTAAGAGTTCATGTAAATAAAAGTCATGGGATTTATTATTCATTTGACAGTCGTTAGGAGAATAATAAATTTCATAGCGGTCCAGTTCAATATGTCTTAACTCTTAAATTATATCAACATATTAATTAGAAGTATCCACTTCCATGATCAAGACAAATCATCTTAGTTGATATGCTATAGTATTTGCAGATGAAATGCCCAATTTCATCATTGATTACGACCTAAAATTATGAGTTTACAAAAAACTTATGATTTATATCTTTTGTTACTAAATTGCATAAATCACATACTATGCATCTCATGGACTATATGATATATCCTAATATTCATGTTACAATTATTTTAGATAATAATAAAATAACTTTATTAATTACAACATAATGTCATACATAGTATCATATAATATGATTTAAAGGGTACATATCCTAACACCCCTAATTTTAAAGTTGAATAATTTCCTCTTTTATATTTTGTAGACAAGTATATAGTCCTTGTTGTTACTTTCTTAGTTAAAACTTAACAAAAGCTTATGATTCCTAGAATATTTTATTATGTAATATCTAAAATGCCTGACAACATTTTAATGGTCCCAAAATTTTCTGTGTGCATTTTGAGTTTTATGTGTTAGTCATATTTAGAATGTAAAAATGGTGATATATGGTATTCTATTTGTTACCTAGAGAACAATAATTTATTAGTGGTTTAAATCTTTTAGATTTATAATTTTATCTAATAAAAACTTCAATGACATATGTTTTTTGTTATTTTTTTCTTTCTTAAAAAGGTGTTCATTAAAAATTAAGCTAAGCATCGAAGTTAGGCTCATAAAATAAAATGATAAAGAAGGAAGTATGAATAACAAAATATTCATTGCAAATGGTTGTAGGTATTTAATTTGATGAAGAGTTTCAATTTGTAAAGATGTGATTTACAACTATGTTTTATGTTGGCTTTATTCCATGACAAAAAGTGTTGTAATTGCATTATTTTTGTTCATCGTATTTTGTGGAATTTTATTGTATTGAGTTTAATATTTAGTTGGTAAAGAATCAAACATGTAATGAAGATTAGTGCAGTTTCGCGACTAGCTTGCAAAAAGTTTACGAGTAAAGGTTCCTGCGAAAAGGTCACGTGAGAACCACATGCTGGAAATTGAAGAGTCAAGTGCCAGGTTGTATTTTGCGAGCACTTTGTGAGACAGGCCATCTCGAGAGGTACTTGTGAAACTCTTTTCCTGGAGGATTTTCAGTGTGACTTACTTACTATTCACCCATACTATATATACCCTTATTACCCACAACACAATACACCCATCTTTAGAGAGAGCTACTCATCATTTAGTGAAAAATCATTGTAGCCTCTTCTCCTTCCCTTTTCCCATTGTTATACCATGAGAGGAGATTTGTGCGCAAACACAACCCGTACCTATTCAGAGTGTAGAGAGTGTTTTGGAGTTTGAGAAGAATTTTGAATTTGCCAAAAGAAGCCGGTGAGGCTTGGTGGATGCAATCAGGCAGTATTGCAGGATTCAGAAAGCTAGTGAAGACAAAACTCCGAGAAGTTCGATGGTAGTAGGAGCTTGAAAGGCTCAAGTGCATTGGGTAGACTAGGCTTAGAGGGGCTTTTGTTATTCGTGTACAACTTATTCACTAGTGGATTGATTTCGATTTGGAGGGTCGCGAAGAGGTTTTTTACTGAATTTTTCGGTTTCCTCTTAGATAACATGTCTTGATGTTATTTTATATTTGCACCTTTCTTCCCTTACTCTTCAAACTTTACATTTATTGTTGCTTGCTTGCTTATGGCTTAGAGAGTAGTTCCATTTGTTATCAATTATTGCGAAAATTTAAATATTGTGACAATGTTTTATTAAATCTTAGTTGTTTATTGTTGGAAGATGATGACATTTATTATCATTCTTAGTCGAATTTTTCTATGAGTAGATATATATTGTCTTTAGTAAATAGGTTCTACGAAATGAAAAAGTATTTTATATGAAATGATACAATGTCATCCGTATCAAAATCCAATAATCGAGAGACATGTGTGCAAAAATAACTACCCACTAACACATGTCTTTCAATTGTTAGTGGGTTAGTTATTTTTTACTGACATGTCTCATACTTATTGGATTTTGATATCGTTGACATGGTATCATTTGATATCAAATACCTTCTCCTAAAAAATTATCATACCAAATAGATAGACATATGTTAAATGACTATTCTAAATTTAAATATATGGTTTGACACTACTTCAAAAAAAAATTATATCTTAAATTTTCTCACTCATGGGGTTGCATGTGTAGCCTTTACTAGTATATATCATGGTTTTGAAATTCGGATTGGATTGTATGGTCGGACCAGAATAACCGAAAGCCGGTCATCATTCCGATTTTTTAAACTTAAAAAACTAGAAATTGTATTTTTGATGCGAACCTCTCGAATTGCAGTCAACCTGTGTGGTTTTCTAAACCAGAAGCAGGTTTTCTAGTTTCTTCTTTCCATAAAATTTCGCAATGAAATTGGAAAAAAAAGTAGATTGGGTCTTCATGGAGAGCAACTACTTGTTTGTTGGATCTATTCTTCAGAGAAGAAAGAGTGAGAAAGGGAGAGAAAGAGGTAGAGTAAGTGAAGGCTAAAAATGTGAGAGAGAAATAATTTGTTGCTTTACTCTGTGTTTGAAAAACTGGGGAAGATGAAGTGTAGTAGAGACTGAAAAGTGAGAAGAAGGAGATGGAGACTGAGAAGCATATGTTGAGACTGAAGAGTAAGAAGAATGAGTTAATGTCTGAGAAACATATGTTGGGAAGAAGAAAAGCTAATTAAAGACTTGAAGAAATTATCACTTATCAAATTCAGATTGCTTGGGAAATGTGACAGTGGGAATGAGTTGGCTTTCTCTTTATTAGTTTAATTATTTTTAAATTTAAAAGGCAAGTCTTTTATCGTCATTTGTTTAAATAATTTTTAAACTTAAAAAGCCAGGTCTAAGAGCATTACCATCAAGTGTGTCAAATGCCAAATATTTGGCATTTGACACACTAAACACCAATATTCATACCTCATGAGATGTTCCAAATCTCAAATTTCTTTGCAATGTGCTACAGTGTACTTTCTTAAATGAAGTGCACTATAGCATGTTGCAAAATATTTTATCATTATTTTATTTCTTCTCTCTCTCTCTCTCCTCCAAGCTACCTCCCAAGCTGCTTAAGATCACTCTCTAGTCCTCGTTGCCTCACTCTCGAGTCCTCGCTGCCTCAAAGATTTGGTTTGAAGGGCTAGTGATTAGTGACGTGCTCACTGCTCACTAAGATCTTATATCTCATGAATTGTGAACTTTAGATATTTTTTATATATTATCTTGAAGGACTTATTTACATGAAAGTATTATATAAAAATTAATAATGAAATGTATCAATATAATTTGCACATTATTATTTAATTTCTCTATATTTTTAAATCAAGGTTGTTAGGTTCTGAGACTTTAGGATCTAAATGTATTAGAACTTCAATGTGTAATGTTGGCAAACCATGATCAAAACTTAGAGTCAAGATTTAGGTTGCTCAAAGGGCGTTTATTTGTAAAGTTGGAACGAGTGTGCTGCAGGATTTATTGGACTAAATCTGCAAGGCTTGATCGATCGAAAATTAGACTCGATCGATTGAACCTTGCGCAGATTATTTTTTCTGCAGAATTTCCAACCCAGCCGAAGCCCATTTGATGTGTAGGGTTTATGCCTCGTATAAATAGAAAAACCCTAGCCACGTTTTTGAGGTTGTTGATATGCTGTGTGTATGAATCTTCTGTGAGATCTAGAGGTGTTTACCTTCATACATACATAGGGTTATCAAGATCAAGATTGATGTTGAGAACTTGGTGATCTCTTCAGTTGCTATTTCAAGAGCTGAAAGGAAAACACAAGTGAGTGTACTTGTGACTGCTGTGGATCTAGGAAAGAAGTAGTTTGTGGACTCAGAGCTGTCATGTGGTCGTGGTAGTAAGTTTTTTACTTGAGGTAGTAAAAGGATGTTAGTGGTCTAAGTCTTATTGTAAAACTTCAATTCTTTCATAGTGGATCTGTTTTACCTTGATGATAGCTAGGTTAAATCCTCCCTAGGTTTTTTACCGGTTTGGTTTTCCTGAGTTATCATTTCGTGTGTTCTTTATATTTTCGCACTGCTTTACATAATATGATTTGTTTGTGTTAATCTAGATCTGAATAGTTTATCTAAGTAATCACTTGGCTAAATAACTAGGTTAAACAACTTGTGTTTTAAGGGGTCTAAAAACGTACAGAGATCACTCATTTTTATATATCTTTCCTAATATTTGTTTTTATTTTATTATTAAATAATTTATGACGTCATGGGTTCAACCTCGGTTGAATCTCAGTCTGACCTCAAAAACCTTGAACTTTTTCATTTTTCGGTTTAATGAACGGTCTGGATTTTAAAACCATGGTATATATAAAGGATTGAATGAGGGGCCAAAATTGAACTGATCCCATGTCTAAAGGACCGAAATACAATTGACCAATACCGATGTTAACTAAAAAATGCTACATCAGAACGCCACTCAATGTGTTGTTGGCCATGTAAGCAAGAATTTGGCAGGAAACAGACTAAGGGAAAAAATTATTCCCATTTTGAAATTTAATGCATTGAATTAAAATTTTTTAAAAGCAAGGGGTCAAAATCAAATAGATCCCATATTTGAAGGACACAATATAATTAAAAAAAAGCTATGGGCTTACACATTCTTTTTCAACTATTTGTTTGAAAAGAATGAGAGAATACACTAATTTTGTATTTGGTGTGTGAGTGGAAAGTTTCACATAACTAGATCCAAATCTTAAATTTTAAGATTTTGGGTTAGATGATGTAATAAATATTACATTTAACATGATATATTAAATTAAGTATTTAACAGGAGTCTTCCCCACCCGTAAAATTAAGTAATTTTGGGATCCATACAAGAAAGTTAATTATTTTACAACACTATTTTTTAAATTTGAACTTTATATTTGATAGCTTTCCTTTTTCTTGAATTCGAATTTCTATTTAACTGTTGGATTCTAGTTAGTTCAAATGACAAAGTCTCTAATGGTTGAATAAGAGATTTGGGGTTCAATCTTCGCCTATACCAAATACTGATTGGTGTCTTGGTCTGATGATAAAGAGCTATCATTAGGAGTGATGCCCAAATTCTCTAATTTTTTTTTCTTCTATTTGACTGAGGATACATGGCATTCAATTTTTAAAGTAGGCTTTATGAAGTGTTAATCAAAAGTGAGTGTAATAACCCAATCGATCTAAGCAAAAGTGGAATGTTGCACAATAAGAGTGAGTGTAATAACCCAATTGATCTAAGCAAAAATGGAATGTTACACAATGGATCTAAGAGTTGCTGTGTAATTACTTGAGGAAAGTATAAGTCATATTAATGTTTATACTTATTGAAAGCTCGGATTTGTGTGAAAATACAAGAGATTGTTTAAACCCCCAATTAAAAAATTACGACTAGATTGCTTTTACTCTAACTTATTTAAGTGTGGAACAAGAGCAAATGAAACGCAATAAACCAATAACTACTCTAGCACATAAAAATGAACAATAAATAATAAAAGTAAAGCATAACAGTAAGAGAAGACAGATGTAAGCACAAGATAGCACCAAGATGTGTTATCGAAGAGGAAACTGAAGAACTTGGAGAAAAATCTCTCCACGATCCTCCAAGTCGAAATCGATCTACTAGCGAATAAAGTTGGAGTACACGAATAACAAAAGACCTTCCAAGCTTAGTCTACCCAATGTACTTGAGCCCTCCAATTTCCTGCTATCAACGGACTTCTCAGAGTCATGTATTCTCTAGCTTTTCGGATCCCGCAATACGCCCGATTGCATCCGCCAAGTCTCACCGGCTTCTTTTGACAAATCTCCAAAACTTCCCAAGCTCCAAAACACTCACTACACTTTGAAAATGTGTGGGTTGTGTTTGGGTACAAATCTCTTCTCAAAGTATGACAATGGGAGTGGGAAGGAGAAAAAGCTACAATGATTTCTCACTAAGGATAATTAGCTCTCTCTCTAAAAGATGGGTGTGTTGTGTTGTAGAAAACCTATCTAGGGTTTTTCTCTATATATGACCTCTCATACACTTGTGAGTAATAAAGGTATATATAGTATGGATGAAGGGTAAGAAAGTCACATTTAAAATCCTTTAGGCAGAATGTTTCGCGAGTATTTCGCGAGAAGGCTTTACTTGTGAGACACTCGAAAAATCCTCCAGGCTGGCATGACTCTTCCGCTTCTAGTGTGTGCTTCTCATGTGCACTTTTTGTGGGTAAGCTTCTTGTGAGACACTTGCGAAATTGCACTGATTCTTCATTTCATGCTTGATTTTTCACCAACTTAATACTAAACCAATACAATAAAATCCCACAAATACAAGGAACATAATTAAAGAAAATACAACACTTTTTGTCATAGAATAAAGCCAACATAAAACATAATTGTAAATCACAACTTTACAATCTCCCCTTTTGGCTATTTCATGACAAAACACCCTATAACAGACTCTAGACTTAAATGTGAGTTTGGGAACAATGACAAAACTCACTCACTCCTAAAACTTAAAACTTATGATGAACTTGGAACATGTATACTTTTAACCTGAAACACTTGCACAAAACACATTAGATCCTCAAGGTAAATCAAGTGATAAAAGGATAATTATAATGTAACAAGTAAAAAACATCAAGTAAACAAGATGTGAATCATATGAGCAACTTGATCAAACACAAAATAGTCATATGGAAATGACCACAATGATCACATAGCAAAGCAAATGATCATTCGAACATGCAACCAAAAAAGCACAATAGCATAAGGATGTATGCATGTCCAACACATAAACACAATGCAATGAGAGCAACAAAGTATAGATACTAAATGTAACTCAAAGCACCATATAGCAACGAGAAAACAAGCATAAAGCAAAAAAATGTTTTTCTTTTTTAAAAATGTCTTCTCCCCCTTGGTATATGCATCTTTCCTATGGTTTTCTCCCCCTACAAATGTGCACGAGAAGGAATTTCTCCTCCTAAGAATGTGCACATAAGTCATATAGAAATGACGATGCACTTCGGTATACTCTCTAGTATACTTTTTTTTTGAGAGAGTTTCAACCTACGACGTTCGCTCTTGATAATAGCTCTTTATTATCGGACTAAAACACCAATCACTTTTTGATGTAGGTGGGAATTAAATTTCAAATTTCTTATTCAACCATCAGAGATTTTATCAGTTGAACACACTAGAACTCAAATATTTATACTTATTTTAATTGTGTATTGTGTGCCGTGTAATGAGTCTCACATCAACCGTCAATATATTGCAACCAGACTAATCTTTTGAGATATAAATGTAGATTTGACTTGACCAATATATTGTAACCGGACTAATCTTTGAGATATAAATGTAGATTTGACTTGACGAATTCATTGAAAAATAAATGTAGATGTGAGTTGACAAATTCTTTGAGATAGAAATATAGAGCATGATGGTAATCTTCCTATATATATAGTTATGCAAACGCATTGAAGGAAAATCTAGGAGGGGCTCACACTAATTTGGTGCAAGTTGTTTTGGTTTGACTCCACCATGCCTAGGAATTCCTTTTTTGGTGCTATGAAAAATAATCTTCCAACGAAAGAGAATGCATTGCGGATTTAATGGAGACAACAAATGTGTTAGGTGGAATTTTAATAATTTTAAATTTGAAAAATAAAATTTTATGTAAAAGCAATTGTAACATAAATTTCCATAAGCAATACATGTTTTTACAAAGAAACTAATCTTTTTATTTGATTTTTTTTTTAGAAGGACCTTTTATATGATTTAGTTTGTCAATAATTAGAGTATTTTTCTTCTATTCGTAAAGTTTATTTTAGAACCTTTTGTTCTGAGAATAAATACAAACCACCTATTATTTCACCTAAATTTTTAGTCATTGTTTGTTATTAGCAGAAAATTTATTAGTAGATCCTGGTTAAAATTCAATTAATTAATTATATATATATATATGTATGTATATTTGTTTTTTCATATCCATATGTGTATTTCCTAGTAGAGATTTAAGAGAAATGTCATCTACAATATAAAATTATGGGGCAATTACAATTTACTACCCTAAATTGTATTCAAAATTATAATTTGCACCCTAAACTTTTAGGAATGCATGATTTGCACCCTGAACTATGGCCTATGTTACACTTTGTACCCCGCCGTTAATTTTGTCATTATCTTAGATGGAAAACCAAAGTTTAGAGTGTAAATATAGTTTGGAATATAGTTTAGGGTGGTAAAATGAAAATTTTTATTTGTTTTTAAGGAATTAAGAAGAGGAACAATTGGGGCTTTTCACATGATGTCATCCAAGATAACGGTAGAATTGATGGCAGGTATAAAATGTAATGTGAGTTATTGTAATAACCCAAGGAAAAGCGATAGCCACATCTACGTTATATCTCAAAAGGACTAGTCACAATTAAGACTCCTTGCAATTGTTAATAAAGCCCAGTTCAACCCAGTAAATACCCGATGTGAGACTCATCACACACCCACACATATCAGACAATCAATCAAATTGGGGCATCACAATGCTTTAACACTTGGTCTTGAAACAAGGTTTCTTAAAATATCAAACACATCTTAGATCTATCCAATTACAAGTAAAGTGCGTTTTGTCAAAAGATTAGCCAATAACATAAATAGTGACATATGTTCCTAACATTTAATCACATATGTCCTAACATTTATGATTGAAATTATTGGGCCCTTTCTCACTTTGGGCCTAAGGTAATTGTCTAACTGTCCCATATAGTAGAGACAGCCCTGTATATGCAGGGCTTACACATACGATAGAGACTATTTATTCTTCTCAGTGTTCATTCATTAAAAGAATATGGGGAGGCCTTATGGCTCTTTGTTTCATTCCTGATGTCAAAGTGCTACTTGGTAGGATTTGGTTGATTGGTCTATCAACCATCTCAAAGGCAACATTTTAAGAATTACCCATGTGCCATTGATGGTGTTAAATTACCATTGTTCCAAAAGTTTAAGGTATAAGAAAATAATTAATTTATTTTATCTCAAAAGCTTAAATATTAGAAGGTGTTAAATTCATTTAATCTAACCGATGGCATTAGAGGAATGTCATCATTTATGCAGGGAAAGGATAGACCTGAGGAGCAGATATAATCAAAGACATCGAGAATGATGTCAAAAGCAGAGATAGGAACATGAGCATGAATCATGATAGGTGATTTAGTCCTTAATTAATAGAGTTCGAGGTTGTCAATGGTGGGGTATTTGCAATATTTACTGTTAGTTTGTACTGTACTAGTCGACGTTTGTCTAGATGTAGAGTGTTGTTACTGTAGTCTATCATCGTATCTACTGGTACTAGCTGACTAGGGATCTAAGGCGAAAATGGGCAAATGCCCATTTCGCGCAAAAAAGAAGAAGGGCAAATGCCCTATTTCCTAAACTAATTAGAAAAATGCCCCTTTTTAAAACTAGATTTTCTCAAAATTGAGTTTCAATAAAAAAAAAAAAAAAAATTTCTGAAGCCCTATAGTGGCGTTTTAAGGAGCCTATAGTGATATTTTAAGGACCTATAGAGGTGTTTTGTAACTTGAGCTCCATGAACTCGAGTTTCATGCAAGATTTTTTTTTTACCTATAACTCGAGTTCATGGAGCTCGAGTTCGAAAACGCTGCTATAAGCTTCTTAAAATGTCACTATAGGCTCCTTAAAACGCCACTATAGGACTTAACTCGATTTTGAGAAAATAGAGTTTCAAAAGAGGGGCATTTCCCTAATTAGTTTGGATAAGGGGGCATAATGCTTTTTTTTTTGCATGAAAAAGGCATTTGCCCATTTTGTCCAGGGATTTCATTAAGGGCCCTCAAAGTTGTGTGCTTTCCTTAAATAAAATGACTAGAGATTCGGCTGTAATTAGCAAGTGGATTTGATAGGTTTTTTTTGGAGAACAAGTGGACTTGAAACTATCAAGTTGTGTGCTTTCCTTAAAATCAACATTGATAGGTCGTTTTCACTACCCGTGGATGTCAATTGCGGGAATTGCTGAGAATTCTTAAAGTTTTCTTTATAGTGTTCCTTATATACATAATTTATTTATTTGACTTTTGATGATGAGTAATGACGGAGTCACAAACTATTTTATAATATTTTTACAAAATATTGATGTGGTCAACCTCAGCAATTTGTAAAATTTTTTGTAAAATAGTTTGTATATCTAGCATTATTCTTTGATGATTTGACACTTTAATTATTGCAAAAATATTTTTCAATAAGAAGACCGCTTGCAAAGAAAAGAACGACATTCTTATTCAGATATAAGATAATTACCTAAGAATACGGATAATCCTAGATTACTTTTGAAAAATAAAAATAAAAATAATCCTAATTATTTAAAAAAAAAGAGGGAAAGAGAAATAGATAAATGCATGGAATAAAAAGAATTGGGAACTACCTTTTAGAAATTAAAAATATTAAATTCTGTTGGGTTCTAAAACTTTAGGTTTAAATGTATTAGAACTTCAATTTGTAATGTTGGCAAGCCATGATCAAAACATTTAGTCTTGTTTTATACTTGCTCAAAGTATGTTTAAGTGTAAAGTTGGAATTGAGTGTACTGCAGGATTTATTGTGTAAACCTGTCTAGCTTGATCGATCGAAAATTAGATTCGATCGATTAAAGCTCGTGCAGATTATTTTTCTATAGAATTTCCCAATTCAGCCCAAACCTGTTTGACGTGCAGGGTTTTATGTTTTGTCTTAAGTATAAAAGGAAAAACCCTAGCCACGTTTTGTGATTGCTTTTTATGCTGTGTGTGTGAATCTCTTGTGAGATCTAGGGGTGTTTGCTTTCACATACACTTAGGGTTATCAAGATCTAGATTGATGTTAAGAGCTTGGTGATCAATTCAGTTGCAGATTCTAGAGCTTAAAGATATACAAGCGGGAGTGCTTGTACTTATACTTGCTGGGAATCCAAGAAAGAAGTAGTCTGTGGACTTAGAGCTGTCACGTGGTTGTGATAGTAAGTTTCCAACTCGAGGTAGTAATAGGATGTTAGTGGTCTAAGTCGCTATTGTGTAAATTTCAATTCTTTTATAGTGAATTTGTTTTAGCTTGAGGATAGCTAGGTTAAGTCCTCCCTAGGTTTTTTACCGATTTGGTTTTCCTAGGTTATTGTATCGTTGTGTTCTTTATTTTCTGCACTTTACAATGATATGATATATTTGTGTTAACCTAGATATGAATAATTTACCTAAGTTAATTACTTGGCTAAATAACTAGGTTAATCTGGCTGTGTTTAAGGGGTCTAAAAACGTACAAATTCAAAGTAGAAATCTTTCACTTCATATGAAAGATCTAAATGCGAAAATAATTTGTCACAACCAGGGGCATAGCTAGGATATTTTGCTTGGGGGGTCGAATTATATATTCCTATATTAAATTTATAAATATATGGTATATAAAATGATCAAATTTAAAATAACAATATTATTTTTAAACTCAAATCAATGCATCAAAAACAAAATTAAAAGATAAAATTTGCTAGGGAAAATATGAGATGATGATGAAAAGATCAAATTTGTGAAGAAAAAAACTCATAAATTTGTGTTGTCAATGCACAAAATATACAAAGGAACACAATGCACTTTTCTTTTTTAGTAACAATGCAATGCACTTTTCGATGCAAGGAACGCAATGCATTGCACTTTTGTTTGCTTATAAAAAAAGGAAGGACACATGATTTCTAGGCATTTGTTAGGCCTTGGTAAAAGTTTATGCTTTAATTGGGTGGGGTCTACTTGATAAACAAACGGTGGGGCAAACTAACTAAAGGGGGCATTGTGTGATTTTAGAGGAAAGAATAGACAAAATCACATAAACTGGGATCTATGAAATTTTTGTGAGGGCCAATCTTTACAATGTTAAGAACTTAGCCTACTTTAATATATTACTACAAAGGGTGTTGGAAATAAAGGAGAGATAATACCTGAATTTTCTTGAAAATTAAACAATTTGGTTTTAGCAAAAGAAGTGGCAGAGATGAGGTGTGGACTAAGTCTCCGTCTTGAGACAAATCGTGCCATCTATGGTATATCCGATGTAGTTAGACAAATAGTTTCTGCACATTGTCCCCAGGATACAATAGCCCAGCCACCTTTGCTAATTATCTTTGCGAGCCTACACTGCTCATAAGATATAAGCTCTCTATCGTGCTTTCTTTTCCCAGAAATTTTTGTAAAAGATAGAATATTTTTGTGAGTAGTAAGAAGCAATAGATGGTAAGTGTTTAGGACAATAAAAAATTGTTTTTGAAAAGTTTGTAGCTTTGTGATTCAAAAATAAAAATGTGTGTATTGGAGACTTTTATTTCTTTCCATATATATAAGGCCAGACATGTTGCTTGTCCTTATTCAAAAAATAAAACGTTTGCTATCTTTTAAACTTTAAATGATAATAAAATTATTGAAATCAATGTGTGATTAATAGCTTTCTTTATATATATGTGTGTATATATATATTGAGAACAAAAAAAGGAAAGGATCATAATGCCAAGCATTTAATGGCCCATTATTCCAATACCTTTTCAAAAGCATTCTTTCTGAATATATGTTACAAAATATTGCTAGCTGTTATTCTGCCGTTTACTCTCAAAAAGATTGCTAGCTGTTTGACCACTTTCCATTAAGCCAAATGGTAAACATATGTGTATATATAGTAACTATTATAACATAAAATAGTTCAACAATAGCTGTACATTTAACTGTTGAAAGATCTTGCATATATAATGTTATTATGTCATATTTAAATAATAAAGTTTGAATACAAAACGTTTAGAATGGAAAGTATATATATGTAATAAAACCAAATACTGACAATTATGGTATTAATATTACGTTAATGTTCAGAAATTTCCTAATTAAAACCATTGACAATAGCTATTCAAATTTTGAATTATATTTGAATTTCAAAATTTAGCAACCAACATATCTGACATTAAAGGATAATTAATTTCCTCAATTCACATAAATGAGTATTAAAATAAATATGATATTTTTTTTATAAGAATATCGAACAAAGGGATTTCAAATTTTTGGGGGGCCATGGCCCCCCAACGTTATGTGTGCTTCTGCCCTGGTTCGCAATAGTACAAAACACTAATAATTTTTATTCTTGATTTTTTTTTGGTTAATGCTTTGTGCCTAAAAATTTAATTAAAGGTTGCTCCTAATTGTAACAAAAGATATTAGTCACAATTGTGACTCTCGCTATATTATTTATATATTCCATATAGACTTATTGCACATTCTATGCAAGATTCATCAGTCATCCAATCCAAACATGTTATTTAACTTTTTCATTGGGTTGTAGCTATGAAAGCATCATGCTTCATATATAAGTCAAAGTTTTTCTCTATGACTTTTTATTTTCCCCAATAAAGAAGACACATTTGGTATTGACAAAAATAATTCAAAAGAGTTGTAATAAAAGTTGCAGTCCTCAAATTGTTAAAGATGAATGAGTGCAAAAACTAAGCCAAAAGAGGGAGTAGGGAGTTGGAAAAAGTCTTATCTCTACAGGGGCGGCGTCAAGTGTAATTTAGGGTGGTCACAAGACCAACTTGACTTAAAAAAAATTATATTGCTTAAAAAAAAAAAAGAATGTTAAATTAAAATGAGTTGTTGACCACCCTATCAGGAAAAATGTTAACCATTCTAAAAAAATTGAACATCCTAAATAAAAATTTGAGTCCATTAAAAGTAAAATTTGACCTCTCAAAAATTTTGATCTGTTGAAGATTGAACCAAAACATTGTGAGAAATGCTATGTTTACAACATTTTCATACAAAAGAACAATCATAGCAAGAAAGCCGAACACAAGGGAAATAACTCTTTCAACACAGCAAGCATATAATCTAATCTTTACATGATACAGTTGTACATACACAGCAACTTTACTATACCTCATTACAAATCTCACACACACCATTACACAAATATTCAGACCTATACATTCACTTCAAATTTTTTTTTTTTGGGAAATATTTTGGATGAGATTTTGGAAATATTTACGTTTGGGCATGTATAATTATATACTGAATGAAAGAGTCTACCTTTGTGCTTCTAAAAAAAACGAAAGGCATGGAGGAAGAAAGTCATTTTAATATTGAATAGCTTCTTATTCTTTATGTTGTAAAATTTCCATTTTTTCAAATCAGAGCAACTACAAACGAAAAAACTTTAAATATATACTGAAAAAACCTTAACAACAATGGTAAAAATAGAGGCACCGGAACCGAAAATATAAAGAGGGGAAAATATCATCAAATTGATTTCAAAACCCTAGAAACGAAAATATCACCAAATCGATTTCACAACCCTTGAAACGGTAACTGCAAAGAAATTAAAAAAGGGGGGAAAAAACGTACTTACCTTCTAAATGATCCTCTGAATCGCTTGTTTTTGCAGAGGATGAACTGTGCAGCTATGGAAATCAGAGAGAAATATGGTGCTTGCGTTTTAGGGTTTGTGTTTTTTTTTTTTTTTGGGATAAGCAGGGGGTTGTTTTTATAAATAAAACGTTTAATAAAAGTGAGGCTTCAAACATAACGCACGGTATTTTTAAGTGGGTTTTGTGTCCTTACGTGTCAGCACCTGGTTGAAAGGCGTGTGCTTTTACAAATTGAAACATTTAATGAAAGTGAGGCTTCAAACACAACGTACGGTATTTTTAAGTGGTCTTTGTTTTCTTACGTGTCAGCACCTGGTTAAAAGGCTTCTGCTTTTATATATAGTATTAGATTCCATATAGACTTATTACACATTCTATGCAAGATTCATCAGTCATCCAATCCAAACATGTTATTTAACTTTTTCATTGGGTTGTAGCTATGAAAGCATCATGCTTCATATATATGTCAAAGTTTTTCTCTATGACTTTTTATTTTCCCCAATAAAGAAGACACATTTGGTATTGACAAAAATAATTAAAAAGAGTTGTAATAAAAGTTGTGGTCTTCAAATTGTTAAAGATAAATGAGTGCAAAAACTAAGCCAAAAGAGGGAGTAGAGAGTTGGGAAAAGTCTCATCTCTTTAGGGGTAACGTCAAGTGAAATTCAGGGTGGTCACAAGACCAACTTGAAATAAAAAAAAAAAATTATATTGCTTAAAAAATAAGAGTGTTTAATTAAAATGGGTTGTTGACCACCCAAGAATAAAAAACTTTAGCCCCCTAAAAAAATTGAACATCCTAAATAAAAATTTGAGTCCATCAAAAATAAAATTTGACCTCTCCAAAATTTTGATCTGTTGAAGAATGAATAAAAAATTGTGAGAAATGCTATGTTCACAACATTTTCACAATATTTTTACAATAAATCCTAAAAGATATTAGTCACAATTGTGACTCTCCCTATATTATTTATATATTCCCTATAGACTTATTACACATTCTATGCAAGACTCATCAGTCATCCAATCCAAACATGTTATTTAACTTTTTCATTGGGTTGTTGCAATGAAAACATCATGCTTCATATATAAGTCAAGTTTTTCTTTATGACTTTTTATTTTCCCCAATAAAGAAGGCACATTTGGTATTGACAAAAATAGTTAAAAAGAGTTGTAATAAAAGTTGCGGTCCTCAAATTGTTAAAGATAAGCGAGTGCAAAAACTAAGCCAAAAGAGGAAGTAGGGAGTTGGAAAAAGTCTCATCTCTAAAGGGGCAGCGTCAAGTGTAATTCAGGGTGGTCACAAAACCAACTTGACTTAAAAAAAAATTTTATATTGCTTAAAAAATAAGAATGTTAAATTAAAATGGGTTGTTGATCACCCTAGCAGAAAAAACTTAACCACCCTAAAAAAATTGAACATCCTAAATAAAAATTTGAGTCCTTTAAAAATAAAATTTGACCTCTCCAAAATTTTGACCTATTGAAGATTGAACCAAAAAATTGGGAGAAATGCTATGTTCACAATATTTCCACAATATTTTTATAATAAATTCTAAATAGCAGGTTATTATTGGTGGACCAAAAAAGTAATTTTAGTGGTATGTAAATTAGAACCAATAACAAATTACCATCTCAAATTTGTTGTAAAAGTGTTGTGGACATAGCATTTCTAAATAATTTCCCAAACAAACAAATTAGCCCAAAACCCAAATCAAATGTTAAATTGTGGTGTTTTAAATTGCTTGTAGAATGCATATTTTTTATTATTATAAAAAAAGCATATTTTCAAATAGCTAGTTAGTTAGTGCTTGCTTTAATCTTTAGTTGAATTTGTTGGATTTATATGATACATCTTGTACATACGCATATGCACTAAAATCATGCCTTAATACTTTATTGAACATGATTAATTTAACGATTTAATGCTAGGCTGAACATATTGAATGAACTTATAGTTTACCATTTATTCTTTTGCTATCATTTGAATTAATTGCAAGATTCATCTTCTAAGCAAATTCATATTGACTTGAATAATATTATTTTAGGTCGTAGGTTATAAGAAAATGTCACATATTTTTATCTTAATGATCAAAATGAAACAAAAAGAGTGTATTTAAAAAAAAAGTTGTCCACCTCTTACCCATGATTACCCTAAAAAAGAAATTGGTGGAGCATTGCAATGATTTAATATTGATTAGTTAAAAATAATACAAAAATTGGTTGGAACAGATCATAAAAAATGATGATGTATTTTGTTCATATTGTTACTTATTTAGGCAAGATGTTGGTAATTGAATGAGAGATTAGTGGTTTGATGATTATTTGGTTGTGCACATAAAAATATAGCTGATGGCATTAATAATGAAGCTATTATACAATAATTTCAAAATAAGAAAAACTTGTAAAAAGAAATTTTAAAACTTTATGTATTTGTGATTATTTTTTTTTTATTTTTTTTATTTTTATGATGATGATATTTTCAAATTTTATTTTTATTAAAATTTTGGAACTGCCATATCTCAATATATGAAAAAGGAAACCTTTAAGGCCGCAATAGACTAGCAAAGCAAGAGATGACTTTTTTTTTTCTTTAATGCGAGTGTACGTGAGCAGTGTCTCTTTAGGTTACTTGAAGTGAAGAAGGGGAAAATAAGATGGTTAATTAATGGAGTGTGGACTCTGCTTCAATTTGACTCTCGAGTCTAGTGGTTTAATTGAATGAGAGATTAGTGGTTTAATGATTATTTTCATAAAAAAGGTCAACACGTGGATTGGGCAAAACGCCCAATCCAAACGCATGCTACATTTCAAGTCTTCTAGCATATGCTCTCTTCGATCTTATAAATTAGTGGCTGTAGAGCTCGTCGAAAAGCATCCGAAGCCTTTCATTTTCTTTCCCACCTTGTCATCTTTTCATTCAAACTTGTCTGCTATAATTTAGCCATGGAGATAGTTAGTCCTGCAAGCCATGAGAAAGCAAGTTTGTTCTCTCGTGTGTGGTGGTTGTTCCAGGCCTTGCCTAAGAGGTTGACAGCCAAGGTGATTGAGACTGCTAGCAACACAAAAAAACTTGCCCAAGATGATCCGAGAAGAGTAACTCATTCGATAAAAGTGGGACTCGCACTCTCCTTGGTTTCATTATTCTACTACTATCAACCACTCTATGACAATTTTGGTGTCTCAGCAATGTGGGCTGTAATGACTGTGACTGTCGTCTTTGAATTCTCTGTAGGTAAGTTGGTAACAATCATTTTCTTTTGGTAACATCTTTTAACTAGTTAAAAATTACAAATATGTACACATCTAGGGGTGAAAACTTTAAATTTTCTTGCTTACACTTCAAGGAAAACCATAGAATTCTAATTCTCTGACTATGCTTTTGATCGCACTTTTCAGGAGCCACTCTTGGAAAGGGTTTAAATAGGGCATTGGCAACATTACTGGCGGGTGCTTTAGGACTTGGAGCACACCACTTAGCTAACCTATCTGGCCACATAGGTGAGCCCATTTTACTTGGGCTTTTTGTCTTCATACAAGGTAAGTATATTCATTGAAAGAGTTGTGTTTATTACACACAAACTATTTCATATAATTTTATATATTTAGTTTTTGAATAGAAATTATAACTTTAAGTCATGATAAATCATGACTTTAAGTTATAGTTTCAATTCAAAAGTGAAATATGTGTAAAACTGTCTATAACAAGTAATTAGCATTCAAAAAAATATTGAATCATGAATTATATAACTAAGTCAGTAACTATTTTATGCACTTGCCACGCATGTTGTGTTTTCAGCTGCAACATCAACATTTGTACGATTTTTTCCAAAAATCAAGGCCAGATATGATTATGGATTGCTGATATTCATATTGACATTCTCCTTGATATCTGTGTCCGGTTTTCGAGATGATGAGATATTAGAGTTGGCGCATAAGAGGCTATCAACCGTTCTCATAGGTGGCTCAAGCTGTGTGATTATCTCCATTTTGGTTCGCCCTGTTTGGGCGGGTGAAGATCTTCACAATCTCATTGCTCTCAACATGGAAAAGCTAGCCAACCTCTTAGAACATCCATCCGTAACAGGTACAAATACTCCATCGATTTATGCATATAAAAATACATACATGAGACGAAAAAAAAAAAAGCTCACATCACAAACTAACATGCTAACTGTCCTTTTTTATCATTCATTCTATGAGCCTTTTTACTAACACAATCCAACAAATTTATAGAATACTTCAAAACATCAGAGAATGGAGAGTCTAATGACGACAAGTCGTTTCTGCAAGGATACAAAAGTGTTCTCAATTCGAAAAGCAATGAAGAATCTTTGGTGGGTATAAACTAAAAAGTTCTCTGTCTCTCTCTCTCTGAAAATTATCATTAAGTGTTTGATATTCATCTTCTGTGTCTTGGCAGGCAAATTTTGCAAGATGGGAACCATGTCATGGACAGTTCCATTTTCGCCATCCATGGAAACAATACCTTACAATTGGAACCCTAACTCGCAAATGTGCATACCGAATTGACGTGCTTAGTGGCCACCTCAACTCCAATATTCAAGTACTAATATTAAAACCCATATTTCATATCTGATCATTGTCCAAATACACTGTACTTAAAACCAATTTAGGCACCTAATAACTAAAACAAGAAAAGAAAAAAGATAAAGTTTGTCTAGTTGATTACTAGGAATGACCTTTTTTTCATAAAAAAAGGTACATGCGTGTATGGGAAAAAGTAACGATAAAAAAAAAAAAAAAAATTATAAGACACCCATTGCGCATATGATTAGCCATACATATATACTTTCCTCACCTAGTTAATAAAAAAAAAAAAAAAAAAATTTCCTCACCTTAGTAATAGTATCCTCTGCTACCTTTGCAGGCAAAGCCAGAAATTTGCAGTAAAATCCAGGAGGCATGCACAACAATGAGCTTGGAAAGTGGCAAATGCCTAAGAGAATTAGCATGTGGAGCGAGAGCAATGACTCACCCATCATCGGCAAAGCCCCATATTTCAAAAGCTAAAAGTGCAGCCGAGAAACTCAAATTGTTACTCAAGTCAAGCTTACGGGAACAAGATGCTGACCTCTTAGCAGTGATACCAAGTGTCACTGTGGCTTCATTACTAATTGATATTGTCAACTGCACAGAGAAAATCGTTGATTCTGTGCTTGAGCTTGCCTTCTTAGCACATTTTGAGAGTGTAGA
Source organism: Castanopsis chinensis (assembly GCA_032878915.1). Taxonomy (NCBI): domain Eukaryota; kingdom Viridiplantae; phylum Streptophyta; class Magnoliopsida; order Fagales; family Fagaceae; genus Castanopsis; species Castanopsis chinensis. The sequence goes on along the minus strand of JAVQMG010000125.1, from coordinate 14,151,622 downwards.
CCCTACTGTATCCCCAGAAAAATCACAAGTGGGACAAGGTGAATTAGATAAACCGCTCACTGAGATCGCTTGCCCTCAAGTTGTTATAATAGTTGATGGGTCAGAACATGACAATCCTCCGGGACCCTTGACTAATAGATACATTGAAATGTAAATATTTTACTAACATTTAACGATGATATTATACATGAGCTAGGTTATTGTAAAGTTTGGGTGTATAATTGAAAGTTCACTTGGTGTGTAAAATACTAGTAAATGTTAAGACTCCCAATTTCAAAATAACCAACACAAGCTTATACTCAAATAATATATGTGCGGGGTGATAAGTACAAGCTATACCCAAACAAACAAACTACTTTAAGCCATAATTAAAACACAACACAACAATAATTAAAGGCAAAGAGTAAAAGTTAGAGAGAAGTAAATACAAGATAACATCGGCAAGTGTTATCGAAGAGGAAGTTGAAGAATTCGGTGAAAAACTTCACCGCTGCCCTCCAAGCTGTAAAATGATCCACTAGAAAATTAGTTAGGACGTATAAATAGCAATAGATCCTCCAAGCCTAATCTATCTGATGTACTTAAATCCTCCAAACTTTTTACTCCAACAAGGTTAAGCCTAACCGTGTCTTCTCTAGAATTCTAGATCCTGCAATAAACCCATTGCATCAACCAAGTGAATTGGTCCTCTCTGAATTGCTTCCCAAGCACCAAATAACCTTCTTACTGATATTCGTATGGTAAGACAATGATTTGACTAAAGGTTCTCTCAAGGGTATGTCGATGGAGAAGGTGAGATTAGAGGAATTTGGAGAATCAAAAGTATAAGATTATAGATGAATCAATCTTGTTGTTCTCTAGGATTTATCTCCAAAACTTCTCTCTGGAAGCTTTCTATATTTCGTGGGTATAAGGTTATTTATAATAGGGTATGTGAGGGAATGTGAAAAGTCATTTTTCTGCAAAATAGGAGGCTTTGGCGACTCACTCGCGACTGAGACAAGTAGCAAGTTCTAGTCGCCAAATAACTGACTGGCCAGACTGTACTTTTTGTCCTATAGTACTCCAGCTATCAATACCCTTCAACTTCTTGCACGCTTCACACGTGTGGCACTTCTGGCGAGTCACCACTCGTGAGAATGCTCTTGAATGCACACATTTGATCAAATCTGCATTCTCTCTCTCACATAACTCTTACATTATTCCCACCTAAATACATGGTATCTAATTGCTAAATCACAAGTAAATTTGGCACGAAATAAAGCCAACAAATGGTTAAATAAATTTAACCTTATAATCTCCCCTTGGCTATTCTGTGACAAAACCCTAAAATAGACTCTAAACTATGAATGTGAGTTGGGAATAATTGCCAAAACTCACTCACACCTAACTTTAGATCCGAAAAGCTCTTGAACCATACGGACAAGTTTTCCTGAAAACAATATCACAAAATGTTCATTGTAAGTAGAAATCTTGGAATGCATATAGAGCAAGCACAATGCGATCAAGCAGGAATGAATATGACAATAAAGCATAGCTTGACCAAACAAGAAGAATCACTATAAATAGTGACTACAATAAACATTCACACGGTGAATAAACATCTGGACATGCAAGCTAATGAGCTCAATGCAAAGTATCATTTGCATGTCCAACACTCAACTGATGCAAGAACACTAAGGCAATTGTATCAAGGATATAAGATCCAACAAGGACACAAGAGTACTAAAGAAAATGCAAAAACATTAACTAAAAGTACTATAAAGCAAACAAGAAAACAAACATAAAGAAAAACAAACAAACCAAAGTTTTCTTATTAACATAATGTCTTTTCTCTCTTGGTATATTCATCTCCCCTATGGAAAATCTCTCCCCCTTCAAATGTGCACGATAAATAGAATTTCTCCTTCTAAGAATGTACACAAGAGTCATATAGAAATGACAAAACTCTCCAGTATACTACTCTAGAGTATACTCTCCCTATTTTTGACACGAATAGATAAAGGGTCAAGGAGAAATGAGGGCAAGATATGAAGGTATGAATAAGGATAATGGTGCATGAGGGGTGTGAGATGAATGAGAAATGAAGTTCAAACAAAAGACCAAATAAAATGTTACAAAACATAAGATAAATATGACATGCTAGGATGAGGCAACGAGGTATAGACCAATGCATGACAAGGGTAGCAAAGGTGTGCGCAAGAGGTGCCTATGTGTAATGCATGACAAAGTATGGAAAATGCACATGTGGGGCAAGGTTTGTTAAATACACAACCAATGAACCAAACATGTTCCTAATGCGGAAACATGAGAAACCCCAAAGTTTGGTACTCATCGGAGTCCAAACAAGTGAGAAACTACCAAAGAGACATTTTATCAAACACCTAGCGTGCACGCTATGAACAACAATGTGAAAAAATGCATGAACATCATGAAATCCACCCTTAATACACGTTCTTTTTGTCACAAGGGGCTAACATCCAAAACAAATCATCAAAAGAAACAAATCCCATACAAAAATTTGACAAAAATTAAGTTTTCCCTATCCCTATGATATAAATCCCAACTAAGAGCATAAAAACTCTTCAAAACATAATCTAAAGATCAAAATCAATGAAAAGAGTTTAGAATTACCTTAGGGATGTTGATGGAATGAAAAATCATTCAAATTGGTTGGGTTTTGATGTATAAATACTGAAAGAAGGGTTTTAGAGAGGATGAGAGAGGTTTAAAATAGGTTTCCCACGAAATGCCCTTTAAAAAGCTGATTTTGGGCATTTGGTGATTGGGCAAGTTGCGAGTGAGTCGCCAATGAGTCACAAAAGCCTCTAGATGAGAATGAGTAGCCAAAAATTGCGACTTATGAGTGAGTCGCCAAATAAGTAGTCAAAACTCACTACTCATGGATGAGTTGCCAAACGAGTAGCCAAAAATTTTGACACTTGTTTTTCAACGTAAAACATGTTTAAAACAATAAAAAACAAAGTAAGGACTAAACATGAACACAAAGAGTAATAAAAATCACTTCCAAATATATATAAAATAATCAAAAACCTTTTTAGTTTAATCAAACATGTAGTTGAGCACACATTCAATACATTTAATCAAGTACAATTGAACAAATGAATAAGACATTCATTGAACATGAGGCATGTGCGTTGTGTGTGTGTGTCAAATGTGGAATAATCCTTAGTCTAGAGTGAAGGTTCAATGATCAATTTAATCAAATCATACACAACTAGTACTAAGTTAAGTGGTCTATCTCAATTATATAAATGAACTTATATGACCTCCCAAGAGAAAATGATTACATATTTTTGAAGCTATTCATTTGGCTTCTTATAATTCATAACATATGATGATTTTTGATCTTTACACTCATTTTTGTGAGCGATGCCTGAAGTTTTGGATATTTCAATTTAGTGAACAAGCCTTTGGCTTTTGACACTATACATTTTAAATACACGTTGCTTTCCCTTTTTCCTAGTCAAATACTAGTTTGTGTGATGGTTTTTTCAGCTCATTGTCTCTTTTTAGGATTTAACATTTGTTGAGCTTTTAAAGCAAAAAAAAAAAAAAAAAAAAAAGTGGGAAGAGATATAGGCACAACTCTACGTATGTATCAAAATCAACATGACTATTGACTAATCATTTATGACAAGCTTGAAAATCAATTTATAGCAATCACACGTAGATGTCAAGATTTTTTCCACATTTATAGATGTGCGTACATAACAAGCTAAGCTCATAAATGCACTAAGCCATTAGTATGAAGGTATAAGGCTAAATTCATATGTGATATGTACTCAAACATATACGATCAAGCTTTTTGAATTTTTCACTTTTTATATGGTTTTGGATTTTTTACTCACACAAAACAAAAACATAAAAGTAAGATAAAAAACAAAAACAAAAACAAAAACAATGCATATAAAGAAATGCAAGATGCACAAAATGTATGACGTTATGACATTCAATGTATAAAGGGTCCTACAATGATCGAAAGAATTAGATCAAGAACCAAAAAAATAAAAGTTCAACCATAGAAACCCTTCCTCATCCAAACAAAATAATTGTTTGAAATGAGTGTCGCATGAGAGGTGAGACGAGGGTTAGAATAATGAGAACTAGAGATGCGCATAGACAAGGAGGTAAGAACATCAACAACTATCTTCAACAATTTACCATTTTCCCCCAAAACCGGTTTGGCTTTCATAGCACAACTTCTAAGAAGCACAAACTTCTCTTTTCTTTTGATTCTTTTAAGAGCTTGAAACTTAGAGCAATGAGGTCTAAGATGACCAAATGCACCACAATGGTGACAAACAACGTGTTTAGGTCCACTAGGCTTTTTTGGAAGGGATCAAGCAACATGGTTTTGTTCTCTCTTCAACTTTGGACATTGAGGTCTTATATGACCAATCACACCATAATGGTGGCAAGTCGGAACAAATTTAGATCCATCCAAAACCTTAGGTTGAGACCTAAATGGAGGCTATGGCTTAAGAGCCTTTCTCTCCACCATTTGATTTTTTTTTTTTTTTTTTTTTTTTTTTTTTTTGTGGAGGAATGTACATCGATTTGTCTTTTGAGGTAGAACACACAATAGGCACAAAATTGGGTACCACAACATGAATGTAACAAATATTTTCATTCTTTTTAGTAATAGGTTCAGCAATCAAACACTTGGCATGCATCATCTTTAGAGATTTATTTTCACATTTAAGATCATCAACTAGTTTGTTGGATAAAACAAGTTTAGCATCCCAGTTCATATTCAAACATTCAAACTCTTTCAACTTTTCAAGAGAATTTTTAGCAAGTTTCTTATATTTCTCAACCAATTTGTTAGATTCATTGAGCTTAGCAATAAAATCATCATTTTCACAAATTGCTCAAGTTCTTTTGAAACTTCTTAGCCTCTTCTTGAAGAGTTTGTCATTTGGAATATCAACAACACCCAAAGAATCAAGTAACATGTCATCATAATCATGAGGGTTAACACTCATAGAGGCATTTTCACAAATACATGGCATGTTACAATCATCAACAACTAAAGAAGCATACAAATCACTATCCATGGCAATACACAAGGGGTCAAGGATCACACTTAGGTAATGAAACCAAAATAGGTGTACCCGCTTTGATACCAATTGAAAGTTCACTTGGTGTGTAAAACACTAGCGAATGTTTAGATCCCCAATTTCAAAATAACCAACACAAGTTTATACTCAAACAATATATGTGTGGAATGATAAGTATAAGCTATATCCAAACAAACAAACTAGTCTAAGCCATAATTAAAACACAACACAACAGTAATTGAAGGCAAAGAGTAAGGGTTAGAGAGAAGCAAACACAAGAAAACACCAGCATATGTTATCGAAGAGGAAACCAAAGAACTCAGTGAAAAACCTCTCCGCTGCCCTCTAAGAGGTAAAACGATCCACTAGAAAATCAGTTGGGATACATGAATAGCAATAAACCCTCCAAGTCTAATTTACCCGATGCACCTAAGCCCTCCAAGCCTAATCTACCTGATACACCTAAGCCCTTCAAGCCTAATGTACTCGATGTACCTAAGCCTTCCAAGATTCTTGCTTTAACAAGGTTAAGACTATCAGTGTCTTCTTTAACTTTTCGGATCTCGCAATAAGCCCATTGCATTAACTAGATGAATTGGTCCTCTTTGAACTGCTTCCCAAGCACCAAATAACATTCTCATTGATGTGGGTATGGTGAGCTAAGGATTTGGCTAAAGGTCCTTTCAAGCAGGGCCGGACCTAGGTGGGGGCCTAAGGGGGCTTGGGCCCCCCTTGGGCCGAAAAAAAGAAAAGTAGGTAAATTTAAAAAAAAAAAAAAATACTTGGGCCTCCCTTTTCAAAAAGACTTGGGCCCCCCCTATCCCAGCCAGCCAACTCAGTTAAGATTTAAGAGCCCATGTAAATCTAAAAAAAAAAATGTAAAAAAGAGAAAAGAAAAAGAAAAAGAAAACCCAGCGAGAAAATCAAATGGAACAAGCTCAGCAATAAACGAAGGAAGGAAGAAAGAAAAGAAAAGAGAGAGGCGAGACAGAGAGAATGAGAGGCGAGACTTAGAGAGTACTCACGTTGCTGCTCACGCCATCGCCATGCAAGAAAGACCCATCTCACTGCCCACATCGCCACCCATCTTGTTGCCCATATTGCCGCTCACCCTGTGCTGTCAACTGTTGGCGTCGTATACCCAAATGGGAAACAGTCACACCAACACCGCCGCTGGAGCCACGCGAGACCCATCTTGCCGTCAGTTGCTTGATTTACCCTGCTCAGTTTCATTGTTCCAGCCTTCACAGTTCACAAGTATTTAATCTATCATTTTCTTCAAAAGCTAATATAATATTTGTGAATCTTAGAATCTAACAATTTGTGCTTGTGGACTTGTGGTGTTTGTGTTTTTATTGATGAGTGATGAATTGAGTTGGTGATTGTGAATTGAATCTGTCACTCTGTGTTTGTGACTCTTTCTCTCTCTCTCTCTCTCTCTCTCTCTCTTTCTCTCTCACTCTCTCTCTCTTATATTATATAGATAAGAGAGATAGAGAGAGTTCGTAGAGTTCGTAGAGATTAGAGAATATATTAGTGTAGTGTTTGACTGTTTATTCTTTGTTGACTGGTAATTGAGCAATAATAAAGACAAGTGACAGAAAAAAATGGTAAAGTTAGGAAAAGTTTTTTGTTGCTAGTGCAGAATATATTCATAGTGTTGGTAGTGGGATTGGGTGAGTGTCAGAAATATGGAGACAAGACAAAGACAAAGAGATAAATAAAGGCAAAGACCAAATACAAAAACAAATCATATGATATAGAAAATTGTCACACACACAAATTTAAGAAAATAACAGTGATTTACTTGCGTCTATTGTTAACTTATAATTCTAAATTAGATAAATTTATAAATTGAAAAGAAGTGAGAAATACTAAATTTATAATTAAATGCATCATGCATAATACCTAGGTTCTAGTATTTGTTTTTAGTTAGTAACAACAACCGTTTGTGAGATAATATATATGATTCTTATTTTATTTGTAGATCATGAAAAAATCAACTACAATGTTTGATTTTTTCAAAAGAAAAGATTCAAATTCTTCAGAAGTCAATGTAGGATTGCCAACAACTAATGTAGCTATTCCAATTCCAGAAAATATGGATGTTCCAAATCTAGAAAATATTCATTCCCCAATTTTGGAAAATGTCAATGTTCCAATCCCAAAAAATATTCATTCTCCAATTCCAGAAAATGCGGATATCCCAATTCTGGAAAATAACCATATCTCTCAAACACAATTTCAAAAAGTTGATCTTGATTCTTTGGATTATGATCTCGGAGCACGCAAACAAATACGGGAATATCATGTTAATTAACGTTATGAAATTCGACAGGCTTACATTAAAAATGGTCCTCACCAACCTTGTCTATAGAAATACAACCAAAGTGGAAAACACAATTGTAGCTTTCAAGCTTCTTGGTTTGAATATTATTTAACATGGCTTGAATATTCTCCTACAAAAGATGTAGTTTATTGTCTACCTTGCTTTGTCTTTCATAATCCAAATGGGATTATGGGACAAAATATATTCACTATTGGTGGATTTAGAAATTGGAAAAAAGTTGGGGGCAAAAATTGTTATTTTCAAGGTTATATAGGAAAAGATCCTAACTCAGCTCATAGAGTTGTTGAGCAAATGTGTAAGTATTTGATGAACCAATGGCAGCATTTACAAAGGGTAGTTGATCATTTCAATACTGAACAAGTTGCAAATAATCGGTTGCAACTGAAGGCCTCAATTTATATTGTCTGACATCTTGCCTTTCAAGCTATATCGTTTAGAGGTCGAGATGAAAGCTTAATCATGGGAACTTTCTTGAAGTATTGAACATTGTTACTTTTTGGAATGAGAAGGTTGCTGACATAATAGAAAAAGCTCCCAAAAATGCAACCTACACATCATCTAAGATTCAAAAGGAAATTCTACATGTTTACTCAGTCAAAGTAAAGAAGGCAATTCGGGAAGAAATTGGTGATGTGAAGTTTTGCATAATGGTTGATGAAGCTTATGATGAGTCCATGAAAGAGCAAATGGCTGTAGTTTTTAGATATGTTGATAAAGAAGGCTTTGTGAAAGAACTTTTTTTTGGACTTATTCACGTTGTTGACACTACTGCTTTGACTCTAAAGAAGGGGATATATTATTTGTTATCTCAAAATTGCTTAGATATACAAAATATTCAAGAGCAAGGATATGATGGAGCAAGTAACATGCGAGGTATGTGGAATGGATTACAAGATTCGATTTTGAATGATTGCTCATATGCTGACTACATCCATTGTTTTGCACATCGCTTACAATTGGCCTTAGTAAAAGCATCAAAACAAGTTGTCCCCATTAATGGGTTTTTCTTAAATTGCTTTTGGCGATAAAAACTGTTAATGCTTCATGCAAGCGTAATGAGCAATTGAAAGTTGTTAATGCTAATGAAATAGCATGCTTGATTGACCTTGAATAGTTTGAGACTAGAAGTGGACTTAATCAAATTGGCACTTTACAATAATCTATAGAAACACGTTGGAGTTCACATTTTAGATTAGTTTCTAGATTATTAAGGATGTTTACTTCAATTGTTGAAATTTTACTAAATATAATTGATGATGCAAGTGATGGATAACACCGGGCAAAAGCAGAGTTAGCGTATGATGGTTTAACTCCATTTGAATTTGTCTTCATCTTGCATCTTGAGAAGGAAACTATGGATATCACTGATAAACTTTGTCAAGCTTTGCAAAGCCAATCTCAAGACATTTTAAATGCCATGCATTTAATTTCATCGACTAAAGCACTTATCCAACAATTTAGAGACGATGAATGCGATGGCTTACTCACCATTGTGATATTATTTTGTGAAAAGCATTGCATTGATGTCCTAGATATGAATGCTTGTTATGTTGGGAGGTGAGGTTGAGCTCATAATTAGCAAGATAACGTTACAATTGAGTATCATTATCAAGTAAATATTTTTTATGCTACAATAGATTCTCAACTACAAAATTATAGGTTTAATAAAGATGCAATGGAGTTACTTAGGCTTAGTTTAGCTTTAGAACCTCGAGAGGCATTAAATCTTTCAGAAGTAGTGATCTTTGTTTGTTGGTAAAGAGTTTCTATCCACAAGATTTCACTGATTATGACAAGCAAGTATTGGAGAATGAGCTTTATCAATTTGAGCATAATGTAGTCTAGGATCCAGAGTTCAAAAAATTGAATAGCTTATCTGAGTTGTGTCAACGATTAGTGAGAACTGGAAACTTAGAACATTACAAACTTGTTTATAAAATGATGAGACTTGTGCTTACTTTTCCAGTTTCTATTGCTACTACAAAGCGAGCATTTTTAGCTATGAAAGTTGTCAAAACTAACATTTGAAATAAAATGGAAAATGATTTTTTGATGGACTCTTTGATGTTATACAATGAAAATGATATAGCTTCAACATTTAGTTTGGATTCAATCATAGATGATTTTGAAGATTTGAAAAAGCGTTGAGTTCCCTTTTCTTAGATGATTGTATTAAGAGAAATAATAGTGTTTCATGTCTTTTGTTTTTGTTGCTAGATGATTGTATCTTAATATATAAAGAAACAATGATTTTTGGATATTTGTCTTGGTTGATAGTTTATTAGTATTATATGGATGCGTGTTTGAATTTTTTTTTTTTCGCTTATCTCCGCCCCCCTAGCTTGAAATCCTGAGTCCGTCCCTGCTCTCAAGGGTATGTCAATGGAGAGAGTGAGAGTAGAGGAATTTGAAAAATCAAAAGTATAAGATTGTGGATGAATCAATTTTGTTGTTTTCTAGGGTTTATCACTAAAAATTATCTATGGATGCTCGCTATATTTCGTGGGTATAAGGGTATACATAGTAGGGTATGTAAGGATTTGTGAAAGTCATTTTTCTACAAAACAGGGGGCTTTGGCAACTCACTCGCAATTGGGACAAGTCGCGAGTTTCAGTCATCAAATAACTGACTGGCTAAGCTGTACTTTCACTACAAAAAATGCCAGCTATAGGGGTGTTTTTTTAGCCCTGTTTAATAAAAACGCGGCTATAGATACCCTATAGCCACTTCTAAAATTATGAACCTATAGCCATGTTTTATAAAACGCAGTTATAGGGCAGTTCTGTAGCGGCATTTTCAGTGTTTACAGTGGTGGGTTATCAGGACGGGCCTATGGCCGCGTTTGTAAAACGTGGCTATAGGTCTAGCACATCTTTTTTTTACAAAACAGAAGCCCTACAGCCATACTTACACTTAAAGTCGTGTTTTGCAGAAACGCAGCTATAGTGTTGGTTGAACAAACTATATATATATTTAAGAAGGGCCTGTGGCTGTGTTTACGAAATGAGGGTTAAGGCGTGATTATAGTTGCGTTTCTTGAAACGCGGCTACAGGTTTGGTATAAATAAAAAAAAAAAACCCTTATATTACTCTCTCTCTCTCTAACTCGGTCTCTCACCTTCTGTCTCACTCTCTCCCACCCGTGACTCCCAAACCTTCATCGCCGATCCACCCCTCCCTACCACCAATCCTCCGAACCATGGCCGAAACGTTCACTCTCTCTCACACCCGAACCTTCAGGTATCACTCTCTAATCACAACCTGAAAACTCTCGGACTCAGAGAGAGAGAGCCCTAGAACAACGCACATTCCATTCAAGATTCAACACCCATGGAAGACCAAGCCCAGGTAATGGTAACTACCACTAGCGCCAATTATACAACATTATTGTTTTCCTTAATTTTTTAAACTTCGATTTTATCTTTTTGTTTTGTTTTTGTTTTTGTTTATTTTGTCTTTTCTTTTATAAAATATAAGTAACGATTTGAAATTGAAAAAAAAAAATATTTGTGCGTGTTTGTGTTGGGTTGCAGAATATAGATACGTTGAAGAAAGCTTATGCGGCAGCGTGTGTAAGTTAGTGTGTCTCTTTAGGTTTAAGAAAAATCAAGGGATTCGTTTGCTCACATAATAAAATGCACAGTTTTGGAAAGAAAAACGGAGAGAGATGGGATAGCACAGGGAGATATGAGATGGGAAAGCTTATGCGGCGGCACGTGTATGTCTCTCACTCTCTCACTTTTCTGATTTTGCCCTCTCTTGGAATGTCCAAATGGGCTAATCCATCTTCTCATTCTCTTATTTTCCTCCTAGAATCCTCATGTGTCTCTCTGTGTCTATGCTTTGGAGAATAGAACAATTTTTATACCATTTTTTTTGGATTTATAGATACGCAAATAAATAAAAAAGGGCAACCCCACATTGTTAAAGGCATAGAGCTTAGAATTATTTGAGGGTTATTATTTTTTCTTTTGGGAATTTTCTTTACTGGGTATGTGTTATAATTCATAGTTATAATGTAATCGCCCTTTAAACAATTCTAAGCTTAATTTAGGTTTATCCATAATAAAAAAAAAGCTTAATTTGGTGTTTTTTATTTGGTCCTGTTAATTTTATCTTTAACTATATGTAAGGAACCTGGAATTATCTAAATTTAGTTTCAATTTGTTTTCATTTTTTCAAATTGTTCAATCTTTGCTGTGAAGTGTGTCACTGTAAGTGTCTGGTTTGTTTTTCTTCATTTTTCATTTCAGGGTTTGCTGCGATTTTAACCACATTGTTTTTAAAAATCAAGTACTTGGTGGGTGTTCTGTTTTTGTTTATATATGTCCACAGTTTGTTTAATTCTTTGGTTTGTTTGTTATTCCTCTTGATGTGCTATATCATGCAAGGCTGTTGGTTGTTTTTATTGACTTGTTAGCGGTGATTGTCGCTGCTGTTGTTGTGGTCGAGTGGTTTTTTTTTTCTTTTTCTTTTTTAATGTGTAATATTACTATCTGAAATTTATTAGTTTGTTTAGATGTTGTACTTTAAAGAATTGTTATTGTTTAATTTAATTAGCTTGTTTATGCTTTATTGATGAGTATGTGACATTGTTGAGGGGCCAACTTTGACCTTGTGCATATTTTGGTGCTACGTCCTTCGTACCCTGGTGATATCTGTTTTGTTCTTCTGTGGGACACTATGGGTTGATACATGATGAAAAGCAATATAACCTCCACTATGTATATTGTACTTGTTAGGACTTGTAAATAGTTTTATAAAAAATCAGCTTTCAATCACGTTTTATTATTTCAAATACCTCCAATCTACAGGTGGTGATATAGGACGCAAATTTTGTCCATGGCTTATGCATATCCCTTCACTTAGTCAGAACACCTTGTTGGATTCTTTCTGCTTACTAGACCACTTTCCTTTCGTTTTTTTTTTCTTTCACTTTTTGGCCACACAATACTATTAGTCATACTATTACTAATGGGAATGAAACTGTAAATCGGTAAAACAAAATTTCTTTGATGTTTGGCACGGGAAGTTGGTTGGTAATTCTCAGGTAAAACAAAATCAATTGAATAATCTCCTCAATTATGTGCAGTATATAGTGTACATGGAGTCATTATATTGAGTCAATCATGAAGTCCACTTGTGGACCACCACAAAGTGTAAAAGTGGAAGTCAGTCGTGAGTCACATCTTTGATGTTTGGCACGGGAAGTTGGTTGGTAATTCTGAGGAATATGACATTCACCATGCGGTTGTTACTTTGACATTTATCTTATTTCCTCTCTCTCTCTCTCTCTCTCTCTCTCTCTCACACACACACACACACACACACACTTTGCTTTAATACCTGAAGAATGAAAAAAAAAAAAAAAAACTATTTTCCCATATTGAAGGTGGTTGTAATGAATATTTAATAATATCAAATAATATGTGACTTTCATTTTCCTTTTTGCTAGATATTGCAATTTTAAATGTATTCGGCATAGCTCACAAAAAGACAGTCAATAGACCTTTCCTTGTTAAGAAATAATGCACCTCTTATAAATTATGATTTTATTTGAAGGGAGCAAGAGTCCCACTCGGGGGTAAAAGACGTAGTCTTGGTATGACTTTTTATGAGCCTACAGTTATTGGTGATGTCAAGAGCGAGATGCTTCTATTAAGGTAAATGGTTTTCTTTAAAAAATTTTACATTTGTTGTTCTACGTTTGACTTTTTTTTCCAATCGTGGATATGATATTGCACTTATTCTTGTGTGCATATTAATGTTTTATACTATGACCTCAGCCGTAGCTGGGCCATTATATTCCACATATGGGTTTCATTACATTTAGTTGTCATGGACAAGTTTGAAGAGGCAACTTGAACATGTCTCTAAAATGAAAATTGAATTTGAGCATGATGTCAAAAGAAAAAGAAAAAGAAAAATTTGAGAGGCAAGAACACAAATAAATGTGTGAACTTGAAGTCTTGAACACGATTTGTTTATTTTCTTAGAATGCCAAACCTTTACGGAATTCAAAGGTTGTACAAGTAACACGACATTGCATGGCTGACGTGGTAGGTGTGAAATAAGTTTGGTTCACTCGGGTTACCTATTGAGTTGACATGAAACTAACAAGTATAATTTGTTTTGTCAAATGTTTTATTTAGAATATTAGACCACTTACACTCCCTTTTGTTATAATGCAAACTCAACGTCTTAAAATATTGCTATGAAAGATCTAGTTGAAAAAGTAGTCTTATAACGTTAATCTAGTTGTTTGCCGTATTGGGTTGAATCATTATATTGTCAAAGGGGGTGATTATTTGTGTCAAATGCAGGCCAATTATGGGATTGGAAAGTTTCCCAAATATGAGCTATTCAATATGCATAAGATGGGTGAACCCAATTTACCTAAACAAGACTAGGAATTTAGGTGAAAACCAAACTGCTGACTTTGTTTAGCTTTGAGTTGTTCATGAATTGTGTCAAGACTACTCATTAGAATTTGGAGTCGTTCCATTGTTGCCAGTAAAACTTCTCTCATTTAGGAATGTTATCCTTGATTTTGCATAAAGTGATCAAAAAGTGAAATTGAGTTAGCAAGCTGGACTTGGAGATTCTAGTCTTTTGCCCCAATTTTGTAAAAAATTTGGCAATATGCTCATGTTTTCAAACTATTTAGGTCCATGTCCTTGTTTTGAAACTTGATTTTCTCTAAATCGAGTTCAGTCTTATAATGGCGTTTTAAGGAGCCCTATAACGGCGTTTTAAGGAGCCCTATAGCGATGTTTTAAGGACCTATAGCGATATTTTAAAACTCGATTTTCTCGAAATCGAGTTCCGTGCAAGTTTTTTTTTGCCTATAGCGACGTTTTAAGGACCTATAGCGACGTTGAACTCGATTTTAAGTAAATCAAGTTTCAAAACAGGGGCATTGACCTAAATAGTTTCAAAATAGGGGCATATTGCCAATTTTTTACAAAATAGGGGCAAAATGCTAGAATTTCCAACTGGATTCAATCCTCCATGTTTTACAAAATCCCTTTCCCCCCTTTCTTTTTGGTGAGAATTAGAGACATGGACATGACATGGAACACGGTGATACGACAATTCTTGAAAAATTAAGACATGATAGGACACAGATATTGCAATTTAGTTAAATAATAAATATATATTTTTAGATATATTTTTATTTTTGTTTGCATCTTTTATGTTTAGTTTGGCAAAGATATTTTGTCCCACAACACAACTTGGACTTGGAATTTGATGATCAGTATTCTGTTAATTTTATTTTAAGAAAATTTAAAAAAAGGCTCTTTGTTACTGAGTCTATTGAAAAAAAAAAATTTGCTTGCTTTTTTTGGTATTAACTAATGTGAGTAGGGCATGTATATCCATGCCGTAGTACACTAATTACTGGGTTCTATAGCGTAGCATTCCTTTCTTTTGATAACCTTTATTTATTTATTAATTATAACAAAAATTGTTTGCAGGGTCAGTCATATGTTGAGATATTTGTTGGGGACTTGTCTGTGGAGGAGGATGCCAGCAGGTTTGATTCATCGATCCTTATGTTTCTGCATCTTGATTCATCCTTGAGTTTGCTACTTCTCTCTTTTCGGCCCTTTTTAGGCTCATTTGCTTTCTCAAGGTCTATTTGTTTGTTTTATGGATCTATGATCCATTATTACTATCGCTTGGGCTTAATGACTTTTCTATCCAACTCTCTTTTGCCCACGTTGTTAGGCTTCTTCTTCCTGTTGGATTTCCTAAAAAATGAGCATCTACAATATGTTTATTTAAAAAAAAAAAAAAACTAAAAAGTAAAACCCTAAAATTAATTTTGGAGTGGCCTAGGCTAAGTGCCCATTTCTTCTTCATGGTATTTTGTGTAAGCGAGAGTACCTCTTTCACAGGCAATG
Organism: Castanopsis chinensis; assembly: GCA_032878915.1. Classification (NCBI taxonomy): domain Eukaryota; kingdom Viridiplantae; phylum Streptophyta; class Magnoliopsida; order Fagales; family Fagaceae; genus Castanopsis; species Castanopsis chinensis. The sequence goes on along the minus strand of JAVQMG010000125.1, from coordinate 14,136,280 downwards.
AAATTCAAGAAAAGTTAGGTACAATTTTGTAGATATTGTACTTTAAATTTCTTAATTGAGTTCAATTATATGGTTGTAGTAACTAATAATTTTTTTATAAAAAATATATTAATTAATGCAGTTATATGGGAGAAAAAAGTTTATTAGTAAATGTAACCACATGGTTTATTGTATTTTATATTATTTATGTAAAGATGTGCTACATATGGAATGCAAGTAAACCTTTTAGTTTTTGCTTAAGAGCTTGGATTGTTACAACTCTAGTCATTTTTTTCTTTCCTCTTGTTGGACAAGGGAAAAAATTCAATTGGATCTCATAACCAATGATATCAATTAAGGGCTTGTTTGGACTGAGAGGGAGCAGAGGAGGAGTAGAGTAAAATAGACTAATCTTTGGCCAACTTTACGATCTACTCTTCTTCCCTCTTTCTCAATCCAAACAGACCATAAGTGAGCCTGTTTGATATGGCTTTAAAGTAAAAATAAGCTAATTTTATGTATTTTTTTTTAATACAACTTTTTTTTACATTTTTTTTGGGGGGGGGGGGGGGGGGTTAGGGCTGATAAGGTAAATTTGGGGCCCTAGGAGTACATACTATAAAATAACCTTTTCATTGTATAAATTGATAATAATCATAATATGATACAAAATTATCAAGCTAAGAAATTCCAGACGGAGTATTGGTCGATATGCTCTACTTGCTAAAGTTACGATAGCTTATAAAAAAACAATGTTTATAGCCATATATTATGAAGTTCAACGACATATATGATAATTGTAGGAAATGGTGTGGGAAATTCCTTTGACTACTACAAATGCTTAAGTTGGTAGCAAGTGGGTTTAGTGTCCACACACTGACCACACAAAATGATCATATCATGAGCAGCAGTCTGCAAGAAAAGCAAGAGATAATTAAAGAGGTAAAGTGAAAATGTGTGGTTTGCGTTGTCTTCCACTAGGTTTCTTACTGGCTGGGTATATAAAACTATGTTTATTTTAGTTGAAATCAGAGGTGGTGAAATTAGCAGAAACTTTATCAGTGATTTGCAAGGGCATCTATCACTTTAATACGCTACTACACTTATCATAGACTAGTTTTGCGCTTTTGCCTACATATAATCCAATTTGTCTAGGTCTTGACCTCTTAGTAGAAAATAACATTTTGAAATATATTAGCCTCTTTAAGACCATTCCCTTTTTAAGATTGAATCCAAGGAAAAACGAGTACCAAAAATTGTAATGAAATGCAATTCCGACAAAAAGGTCTAGTGGGCTGACACATCAACTCCAGATTCTTTTAAGATGTAAGGGAAATGTTAACAAGCACCAGGCGGTGCTTGTTAAGGTTTCATTTTTTGTGTTTCACTTAAAAAAAAGGAAAAAAGTTGTCAAAAAAGGTAAAAGAAAAAAAAAAAATTGCCAAAAACTGAAAAATTGCCAAACATTGAAAAAGTTACTCAAAAATTTATCCAAAGTATATTGTTGTCGGGGACGTTTTTGCGACAAAGGCCGAAAATGAGAAAACGGCCCAAATCTCCCATTGGGTTATTTAGAAGTGTTTATTTATGAAGAATCAAGCCCAAAATTCACAATGTGTAGAAAACAAAGGCTAATGGTGCTTTTACAAGAGAAAATCAAAATGCTAATAACAAAAGTGTGGAAAAAGTATAAAAACATAAAACGTCTGAAACTTCGACCCACAGTCACTGAGAAGAGGAAAATGAGAGAGGTCGTGAGGAAGAGAGGGAAGGTTCCTTTGTACCCATATTTTCACCCCTAAGGTTCAGAATTGTGAGAACGTTTTCTGGCTTAGTGGGTTTTTGCTCTCAAGTTTCAGCTCTATGAAGAAAACGTGGTTCAACAGGTCTGAAACTTCGACCCACAGTCACCGAGAAGAGGAAAATGAGAGAGGTCGTGAGGAAGAAAGGGAAGGTTCCCCTATACCCATATTTCCATCCATAAGGTTCAGATTTGTGACATTGTTGACTGGATGAATGGGTTTTTTCTCTGAAGTTTCAGCTCCCTAGCTAGAACGTGGCTGCCCCTTTTTGAATCTGATTGGGGCCTTTTATATTGAACTTGGGGTGCTCTAAGTGACTGGTTTTTGAGTAGTGGAAGAGGCTTTTATCCCCCATGATACTATTTTGGTGTTTTGGCTTAGGTTGCTTTTGTTTAGGAAAGAGTTTTGTATGTTTTTAGCATGATTTTGGAAATAAAGTGGGTTTTCTTTAATTGATTGTCTTTGGTCACAAATTTCAGACCATTGGGAGGCTTACCTAGGTGAGGGCTAGCTGATGGAGTTGGCCAATGGGAGCCAACTATGCAAAGTTATACAAGGTATTTGAAAAGCATGAAGAGTTGTATAGGCTGTTTAAAGGAAAAAAGGGTTTGGACAGAAACTTTGGGCCACAGTCACCCAGAGCATAAAAGCTCATTTGGGATGGAAATTTTGGGTACAAGACCTCCTCCATGAGCCTGAGGTGCTACTAGTGTCCCTTGCCCACTTGGTAGCACACATGACTTGGGCTCATGCAAAAGGTCCGAAAGGAACCGACCCATGCCCTCCAAACCACACTTCCTCAATTTCCCCCAATGAGTTGCATGGGCTTGGGCCATACTTAAAAGAATAAAATGAAATACAATACATGAATTGAGCCCACAATGAAGCTGGGCTTGTAGAAAAATGTGTCGCGAAAATGGGTATCAACATTAGCCCCCCGAGCACGCATGGCGCTTGTGGCACGCGTGAGTAACTAAGCATCTTCTTGATCTTCATCGTGTGGATGAATTGAAGAACTTTGCAGCCAACATCTCTCTCTCTAGTTCGTGAATTTGCATGCTAATTTGATTAATTAATAACTTGGCTAATTAATCAATTTAATTTATCACAAGGGGTCTACGCATTTGTGGCCTATCAAAATATTTTGGTTGTAAAATTGAAATTGTCTTGCAAGTTTAAGTTTGGTGTGATTCATTGGAGTTTCTAAGGAATAGCAGATTTGTAATTTGGAATTGTCATGTAAGTTCTAATTTCTTAAAGTCAGATTTTTTTTAGTCTCCCATAACATGAAAGTACATACAAGAAGTGATTTGAAGAAACTAATTTTTAAAATTTTTAGGGGAGATATTGGACACTATATGCTTAAATATATTACATTATTAAAGTTTGAATATATGTAGTAGAAGTATGATAACTAAGTTTATGTTAGATGCAAAGTTCATTAATATGTAAAACGATCCTGCATATTGCGCGGGTTAAACACTAGTTTTGGTAAATTTAAAGGATTTTTGGAGGACTTTGTGGTCATTTTCAAGTTTTAGGGTTATTTTGGTAATTTTAATTATTGGGTAATTGGGTGAGTTGGGGTTTACCAATAATAATTGGGTTGGGTTGTGTTTTGGTTAGAAGTAATTATTTAAATAGGTAATAATTGAGTAAATGAGTTTTATGAACAAAAAAAAAAAAAAATTAAAATAAAAGAAATTAAGCACTCTGGCACCCAAAATATGATTTTTTTACCAACAGTGGCGAAACCTTATTTCGTCACTAATGAAACCTAATTTTTTTTACCAATAGTGATGAAAACTTATTTCGTCACCAATGAAATCTAAATCTTATATATTGGGTGATGAGATTAGTATTTCGTCACCTATTGTCTATATTTGGTGACGCAAATTTTTCATCACTAAAGATATTGACAGGGCAAAAATGTATTGACTCCTTGCAAATTAATTAATTATCTAAGTTAATTAATTGCAATGGCGTGGTAGCATAAACAAATTACCAATTAACTAAATGAGTGCAGAAATTAAATTTGACATGGTGATTTGTTTATGAATGAGGAAAACTATCAAGGAAAAAATCTCATTGGGTGATTTTAAGGTCATCACTCCCAAGAATGCACTAATCAATAAGCAAGCAATTACAAGTAAAAGGAATCTTACCAACTACCTTTGCCTTATCCTAAATTACCAACCTACAGTTGAATCTTCACTCCAATACCCAATTGGGCTTGATTTTGTAGTGACACTCTTTTTGTTTAATGCACGAATTCTAGTACGTGACTAACCAATGATGCACGGATCCCAGTACATGACTAACTCTAGCAACTTGAAGAAGGTTGTTGGTTGCAAAGTTCTTCACTTCATGCACAATGAAGATCAGGAAGCTCCTTTGTTATAAAACCCTTTGGCGTAAAAATGCAAGAGCTTCTTTTAGATAGAATAAGGCACTCGGTCACTCAATGCATATGCGATGGCCTTTAAAATAATCATTATATATTTCTAGGGTTGTGTGAAAAGAAACCCTACATAATTATACAAGAATCTGCATGCAATCAGATTTGAAAAGTTTGAGTTGGTAATTCTTGACAGAAACAGCTTGTGTCGAGTTTCTGTCGAGCTTCTGTCAAGCTTCAATATTAATTCTCGATAGAAAGGATTTTGTCGAGCTTTAGTGAACAACTCTTTCTTAACTTGATTCTTGGTCAGATCTTCATGGCTTTAACACTTGACTTGAACTCTTGTTTCTTGAAGTACTAACCCTATCCTAGATCAACCTAATTACAAGTAAAGTGCATTTTGTTAAAGGATTGGTCAATTACATAAAATATGTCCTTAATAGATATCACTTTTGGTGATGAAACTATTCATCACCATACACAACAGTACAACCCGCATTAAAATAAACCCAATGGCGCCTTTTTATTTCATGAGCTATAGTGACGAAAAACCTATTTCGTAACCAATATGAATATCTTTAGTGCAAAATACTGATTTTGTTACTGTAGTACGATATTTTATCAAAATTGGTGATGAATTTTTGTTTTCCTCACTGAATGTTATCATTTAGTGACAAATTTACTTTTCCTCACTAGATTTCCTCACCATAGCCCATTTTTGTTGTAGTGAAAATTTGTGGCTATAACAATATTTTTAAAAGAATCAATAATATTGTTAAAGGGGCAAAATTGTAATTTTATAAAAATTGCTAAAATTAGCACCCATATATATAATAATATTTAAATGGTTCATGGCTAAAATTTTAATTAGTCATATATATCATAATATTTCAAAATTAGAAAAATTGATAAAATTAGCACCCATATATAATAATAATAATAATAATAATAATAATAATAATAATAATAATAATATTGCAAAATACCTTTAGAATTACAATGTAGCACTATTGCAAATTTTTTTGCAATAGTTGGTTTTTACATGTCCAGATGTGTGGGAGGTTTTGGGCTTTTATGCTAAATTTTTCTTACATATGACATATGTCATTCCCAATATGAAAGCTTTTAGGTAGAAAGAGAATCACTAAAGCCAATGATGTTAGAACAAGTACCTACCAAAAGTTCATATAAAGAGAACCTTCCAAAAGAAAAGATGTACAGCTACAGAATCATTCCACAGATTTTAAGTAATGGGATACAGATAAGCTTATGATTTGTGGCAATGGCATATATAGCGAGTTATGATAAGTTATCACCAACCATAATAAAGCAAGAGGATTTTTCTTCCTTCAATTTCTTACGAGATAAAAGACAAAGCAACAAAAGGAAATATCTTGCCCATTGCCTTATAGCTAGAAGGGACACTGCTGTAGCACATGTAAAATAGTAAAGGTACCCGTTCCTTCATGTCTACATGGTTAGAGTACCACTATTGAAAGTTTTAGGGAATTTTCTTTTCTTTTAAAATGAATGTAAGTTTTAGGGATTCTTTAATGGGATTCGGATCCTCTCCATTTCCATTTGAAATGGAGAGTGTCCATTTCACGGTGGGGATTTGTTTGAAGAAAGATCAACGTTCAAAATACTGCCATGTCGATTAAAAGGGAAACATACACTTTAACTAGGGTTAAGCACTTAACTGGGAGGGTTGTTTAACTCAACTAGGCAAAATCTACTGAAAAAAAAAAAAAAAAACCTTTTGGGAGAGAAAAGTGAAACAGTGGTGTATCAGCCTATCTCTCACGTTCAAAGCTTCACAAATTTTAACAAAAAAAAAAAAAAAAAAAAAAAAAAAAAAAAAAAAAAGCTTCACAGAAGGTTCAGAGAACAAGTGAAATAGAGGTATTTCTTGTTCAAAACTTTTTAGGAGGGAAACGTGAAACAGTTCAAAGCTTCATAGATTTTAACCAAAAAAAAAAAAAAAAAGCTTCATGGACAGGATCAGAGAACAAGTTCAGAGATAGCTTTGTTTCTCTCTTGGCAAAACAGAGGTATATCTGTAAAGCTTATCTTATTTGATGTTTGATAATTTTTTTGCATTTTATTTTTAATTTTTTGAGATAAAGATTGAATCTTTATAATGGTTGGATGATTCTTGGAGTATCTTTTTTATTTTTTTGAGATAAAGATTGAATCTTTACTCTGTTTTATTTACTTCTTTTGTTTCAATTCATTATTACTTCTTTTGCATGTCTCTCATTTCTTGTTATCTATCTATTTGTGTTGCTTAATCATGATTGTTAAAAGAAAAATCATTCATCGATTTTCCATCTTTAGGAATATATTTTTGATGAATGAACTCTACGAAGCTAGTGCTGGTCTTTTTTTTTTTTTTCTTTTTTTCTTTTCTGAAAATTTTTCTCATTTAGCTACTGAAAGTTGTTAAAAGTATAATAATACCAACGATGGAAAATAAGTCTTCAAAACCAGTACATTAATAAATTAATTAATAAACCAATAGAAAGTTAGAAACAAGTTAATCCAAACCCATATTGATGAAAAGAGGTGACGGCCAAAAAGGGAAAATCACAGCAGATAGAAAGTGAGAGACAGAGAGAATAATGGAGTAAAGGGTTGTGGTGATTCTTCAAAGTGGGATCATCATGATTGAGCGAAGTGTTGGTTTGTAATAATGGACGAATCAAGAGCCACTTAAATTTGGGAGTGCTTGGGAAATTGACTAAAAACCAAACAAAACATATATATATCTATATATTGTGAATACGAAAGGGAATTTCAAGGCTTAACCAGTGAGGATAATACAAAATTATTGGAAGAACTTTTCATGTCCTATAAAGTCATTAAGAATACCACTTAATTTGGATATGCTAAAGGGATTTCTGGTGGGTTCTGTCACTAATAAATTGCAGATGTGGAACCATGGATTGGATTAAAATCTTTGCTTTCTTCACTTGCATTTTTTTTTTTCCCCAGATAATGGAAAGACCAATTCCTCCCAATAATTGAGACAAAAGCTTAAGAGGAATAAAGCAGTACACAATATTTCTAGACCAATAGTTAGAAAATCTATTGGCTCAAAGTAGATAAAAAAAAAAAAAAAAAACACAATTTGGCTAGCCATCCCACACTCCCACTTGCTAAAACTTAAAGCAATGTTAATGTCATTTGCTAATAAGTAGGTCGAAAGATTCTGATTAAGTGAGGTTTAGTAACTACAGGATCTATGAATTGTGTCCTTGTTTGATGGTGCTATGTGAAGTACACAGTTGATTTTTTTTTTTTTTAAATAATTTTACGCGTGGAGTTTTTTAGATTTGTTGTTATGAAGTTTATAATATTTTGAGTTACATAGTTAGGATATGTTATTTTTCTGTTAGTATTTTATAATAAATTTATGGTCAATTTTTTCTAGGGATAATGATGGGAATACATATTCCTTCTAATGTGCCCATGGAATCTACCCCATTTAAAGGGATGGAGTTTGAAGCAGATGAAATTGCATATGATTTTTATAATGAATATGGCAAAAAGGCTAGTTTTAGTACTAGAAAAGAGTATGTAAATAAATGTAAAAAGACTGGAGTGGTTACTTCAAGGAGATTTGTGTGCGCGAATGAGAGAGTTCTAGGCAAAGACAAGAGAGATCAGAATATAAAGAATCCACGAGCAAAAACAAGATGTGGTTGTGAAGCACGTTTGGTTATTGTACTTAATCGAGATAGTAAAAAGTATGTGGTGAATGATTTTATTGCTGAGCATAACCACTATCTCCACCTCGCATCATCTGTGCACATGATGCCATCACAACGGAAAGTGGTTGCAATTCATGCTATTGAAATTGATTTGGCACATGAATCGGGATTAAGATTAAAGTAATTTTATGAGCTTCTTAGTAAGCAAGTTGGTGGATATGATAATCTTGGTTTTACCAAGCAAGATCATAAAAACTATTTACGCACTAAGCGGCAGAGAGACATGGAGCATGGAGAAGTTGTTAACTTGGGAAGATATTTCAGTCGTCAACTTAAGAAAAATCCTTCATATTATTTCGCTACTCAATTGGATTGTGAAAAGATGATTACTAATATCTTTTGGGCCGATGCAAGAATGATCATTGACTATAGCCACTTTGGTGATGTAATAACGTTTGATACAACATATATACAAATAGAGATGCAAGGCCACTTGGAGGATTTTTAGGTCTCAATCACCATAGAGAAACTGTTGTACTTGGAGGTGCACTTTTTTATGATGAAACGATTGGATCTTTTGTATGTTATTTGAGACTTTCTTAGAAGCAATGTCTGAAAAGAAGCCAATCACTATTTTCACAAATAAAGATGTAGCAATGTCAGCTGTAATAAAAGTAGTCATGCTTAAGACATATCATGCATTGTGTAGTTGGCATATGTGGTAGAATGCTGAGAAACGCTTGGGTCATTTGCTCAAAAATGAGTCTCAATTTAACAATGATTTCTTAGCATGTATCGATGAGTATGATGGTGAAGATGAGTTTCTTACGGCTTGGAATGAAATGCTGGATAAGTACGATGTTCGTTAAAATAAATGGCTTCAAGCGTCAACATTTATTGAAGGAAAAATGGGCCCAAGCATATGTTAAGAGAACTTTCATTGCAGGAATGAAGACAACTCAGCTTAGTGAGAATTTCAATCCTTCTTATGTACTGATCTCAATATAGTAGAGTTTTTTCACTCATTTTGAAAGAGTTGTCAATCAAAAGCGGGATAAGGAGTTATAAGCAGAATACAACTCTAGACATAAATTTCCAAGATTGAAGCTCAAAAGCTCTCTTATGTTTAACCAAGTAGCAACAATGTACAAGCCTACGTTGTTTGATTTATTTCAGATAGAAGTTGAAGAGGTAATGGCACTTCCCATCCTAGAATGCAATGTGAGTTAAACATATAGTTATGTGGTTGGAGTTTTCAATCAATATGGAAAATATGAAGTCATGGAATCCATTAGACGAGACTCTATCTTGTAATTGCAGAAAGTTTGAGTCATTTGGTATTTTATGTAGGCATGGTTTGAAAGTTCTTGATGTATTAGATATCAAGTTGATTCCTAATAGATATATCATGAAGAGGTGGAGAAGAGATGCAAAAGATAGAAGCGGAAAAAATTGCACATACATAACATTAAGCCGAATACTTGACTGGAATATGTAGATTGGTATTAAGATTTATGTCCAAAATATATTCAATTGGTGAATGAGGCATGTGAAACTAAAGAAGGCCATAATATTCTAAGCTTAGCAGTTGCAGATTTGAAAAAAAAAACCTTTGTGACCTTAGTAATTGCAAAGTTAATGTAGAAGAAGACATCATTAGGCCTTCCACCGATTTTGCAGATAAAGAAGATTAGTTATGTGCTTCGATTATGATTGTACCAAAAGGGATAAAGAAAAGGGAGATTTATCGTAATAAATAGCGTAGGCCGAAATTATGGATAGAAAAGATGCCGAAGCGAAAGGAAGGCACATCAAAGAAGCAAACAAAGAAAAGAAAAGTGCAGGAGGTAATCTTCTAAATTATCATTATTTTCACCATTCTATTTTATTTTTACACATTAATATAGTATACTATTATTGTTGCTAAACTAGTACAATTTTTACAGGAAATATATGCACATTACATCATGACATAAAAGAAAACTGAGGATATCTCTTCTGGAAATATTACTAGTTTTACACAACTTATAATGGTAAAGATATTTACAATTATATATTTTACTTTGATATTAATAATAGTTTAGATGCATGATTTGATAATTTTAATGCTAAGCTTGAGATATGGGTAATGTGTAATTAGTTTTTTTGTAGTCAGCTTCTACAAGTTTTGCATCATATCAGGAAGGCTCATCAGCAAGTGTTGCATTAGCATCACATTTAGAGAGTATATTAAGTGTTGTAGGCTCCAACGACAAAATTAATGGTGGAGGAGGTCTTTTGACTCAAGGAAGTGTTGCAAGTGGAGGTCCATTGACTCAAGAAAGTGTTACAAGTGGATGGAATGAGATGGTTCATAAAGTCAAGCCATTTTTCTAGTTTAGGATTATGTTTTATAATCTATTACACATGTTGAGATTAAGTGCTCTTGTTTTGTAATTTTCCTAGTTTAGGACTGGAGTTTTGATGGTCCAAAACTTAGTCACATTTGGTCACATTCAAATGTTCAAACTTAGTCACATTTGTGACCAAGTGTTCTAGTTTTGTAATTTTCTTACTTTAAGATTGAAGTTATGATGATCCATAAATTTTCTTTTGTTACCAATTGACAGTGATTTGCATGTCTGATGTATCTCTGTATGGTGTTAATTTCTCCATTATTATTTGTTGTTGCAGAAATTTTTATGTTTTTCTGCACAATTACTGTTTCTGCATACTGTTTCTGCATAATTATTTGTTTCTGCATAATTATTTGTCTCTACATACTGTTTTTGCATAATTATTTGTTTCTGCATAGTTGTTTTCTGCATAATTATCTATTGCCGTTTTCTGCATAATTGTGTAAGTGTTGCTGTTTTTATATAAATGCAAATCACTGCTTCTATGGATTTAACATGTGCAAAGCAGTTTAAGGCCAAAATGCAAATCACTTGGTTTTTGGTTAAATGCAATTCACTTGCTTTTTGGTTAAAGGCACATTCATGTGAACTCTGTGTACTTGCATTGCAAATTGGAAAGGAAGCCAGTTAATCACTTTCTTTTACATTGCTCAACTAATCTATGTACTTAGGTTGCACCCCTATGAGTTACTAGGTATTACAATCAAAATTCAATCCAACAGAGTAGACAATAAGAGAATTTAATAATAAAAAAATGAATAAATTTTATTAAAATGTACACTTTGATCACATAACAAGAATTCAATTGAAATAAACACTTTGATTATAATAACATGAAACTTCTACAATTGTTGTGCTTATTGCTTGACTATACATTCCACTTCTTGCTTCTTGGCTATTGCATCTTTGCTAGCAATTGCATTTTCAGGGTCAAGAGTTCTTGTAATAATTTCTTCAGGTGTCACCATTACACGTTTAATTAGAGCTTCTTCCAAGCTCTGGGCATAACACCTGTATAATGATTATGATTAACAGTGGAACATGACACTAATAATTAGATTTCAAAGCAAGATTCAGAGATGCACTTCTAATTTGAACAAGTAAAAGAAACATACCTAAGAAGTTCTGCAGTCATTGAGCCACTTGATTAAAAGCCAAATCACCAAAACCCCAACACCAAAAAACTAAAACCAATTGAGCCACTTGATTAAAAGCCAAACCACCAAAATACCAACACCAAAAAACTAAAACCCAATTAGAATTAACCTTTATCAGACACCTAAGATGATCACAGATACCCAAAGCACATAAATTTACATCTAAAACTCAATCAAAACCAAAAATGCCAACATAATCATTCAAATTAGAGATAAGTAGCCAAAACTGCATTCATTGAGAATAAAAAAAATTACAAAACTTCAGATAAGAAACTCAAAACTGAAACCAACTTCAAATATCTCCACTTATCATCATACAAACCAAAAATGTGCAAAACTAAATTAGCTTGAAATGCTCTCTTATACTCTTTAAACTTTCTCAGCAACCAAACAATGTAAAAAGAAAATGAGTGCAAAGTCACAAATATCCCCATACAAACATAACATAGTAAACTCTCAATTCTATCATTTTACTCAATTTTCTCAGCAACCAAACGCAGCTTATTAAAAATATTGTTAGGACATATGTAGTTCAAGTGGTTGTTGACATATGTCACTATTTTATGTAATTGGCTTATCCTTTGACAAAACGCACTTTAGTTGTATTTGGGTAGATTAGGATGTGTTTAACGCTTCAAGAAACTGTGTTTCAAGATCAAGTGTTGAAGTCCTCAAGTCTGTCCAAGAAACAAGATGGAAAGTGTAAGTTACTAAAGCTCGACACCTAATCTTGACACATGCATCTATCGAGCTTTAGAAGCTGTTTCAGCCTCGAGGCTCGACAGCTTGTCGACAGATCCTCGACACTTCTATCTGTCGAGATTTAAGGAAAACAGATTCTCAGTTCTATTTTGATTCCAATCCGTAAATGTGTCTTTGTGACTTCTTTTCTCCTAACCCTAGACATATAAAAGGATTGTTTTAAGGGTCGTCAAAGTGACGCAAGTTGCATAAGCATTGAGTAATTGTTGTTCATGCAATTTGTGACCTAAGACAAAGTTCATGCCCTAGTTCATCTCTTGTGAAGAAATTGCTGTGTAATGTGCATCGTAGGGTTTTGTAACCAAGCATCTTCTTGATCTTCATCGTGTGGATGAATTGAAGAACTTTACAGCCAACATCTCTCTCTCTAGTTGGTGAATTGAATTCGCGTACTGGGATTTACACAATTGGTTAGTCACGTACTTGGGAGCCGTGCATTAAAAAGAGAAACTGTCACTACAGAACAAGTCTAATTGGGTATTGGGGTAAGGGTTCAACTGTAGGTTGGTAAGGTACTTGGGATTCCTTGCTTGTAACCGCCTGTTGTGATAATAGTGGAGTTTTGGGAGTGGTGACCTTAAATCACCCGGTGGGATTTTTGCCGTTAGGTTTTTCCCATTCGTAAACAAATCACCTTGTCATTTATTTTCCGCTGCATTCTTTAGTTATTGGTGATTTGTTTGTGCTGCCATGTAAATTTTCATGTTAACTTGATTAATTAATAACTCAGCTAATTAATCAATTTAATTCATCAGAAGGGGTCAACGCATTTGTGGCCTATCATGATGAAAGCAAAATCGCAAAGATCACCCCACAAAAATGACAAACCACATCATCTTGAACCGGATTTATTTCCTCTAGTTTAGCTTAATTTTTTACTTAGTAAACAAACAAAAAGCACAAAAAATGAATGATCACCACACAACAATCAAATTCGTAATTTAGCAAGCTCGAAACTTTTCGTTTTCGATTCTTATACATCTGAGACTATGAGATCGAAGAAGAAAAACCCTAACCTGAGAAGGTCGTTGAAGGAGAGAGAGAGAGAGAGAGAGAGAACGCTACGTCCTGAATGTCAGGGAAAGACGAGAGAGTAATCAAATAATTCGATCTAGGGAAACCGTGTACATAGGGGGTCTGTTGGGGACACCTGTCCCGTTTGGGCAGTGGCAAGTGACGGGGATTTTGATCATCTGATTTGCTTGTATGGTTTGTTTTGGTGACGTGGAGGTGGGAAGGCCGTTGGCCTAAGAGGTCGTGGAATCGCTTGATTTGGAAGAGGGATTGGATGGTGGTGTTTGGAGACACGTAGCAAATCGGAGAGCGACACGTGGAGTTTGGGGGTGGTGGTGGTGCACTTGAAATCCGCCGCCAATGTGGTGGCTAAAGTGATGAACAAGAAGAGTACACCCACAAACACTTTAGTATAACCAAACACACACGATCAATGAGGTGGCAAAAGAGGCAGCACCAAGATGAGGAGCAACGACGACTGTGAGGACCGTGGGATGGAGAGAGGTTTCTGTCCTTGAAGATGAGAGTTTAAACTTTTGAAATTTTAGATGGGAGAAGAATATGCTGAGTTACCCTTGGTTTAACAAGAGTTTGAAGTGGTTGGGTTAAGTTTTTTACATTTTAAATGAGGTGGCAGGTTTTTGCCCCTTGATGATGTTTAAACAAATCCCCACCGTGAAATGGACCCTCTCCATTTCACTTTGACATGGAGAGGATTCGGATCCTCTTTAATTGTGATTGGATGTTGCAACTTACAACTTACCAAACACAACGCGTAAACATGTTTTCCTATCCCAAAACAATAGTACTTTGTTAAGTTTCCCAAGCAATGAGTATTCAGTTTTTCACACAAATATATAGACTGCATGCTTTGCCTTTGCATTTGTGATTGACTTTGCTCCCTCTCCCCCAAGTCATATTCTTGCCAAAGCCATTAGTTTACACCAGCTTTCTTTATTCTTTTTCAACATTTCTCGACAAAACAGCTCTTGTCAATTTTCCTTGCTACGATTTTGTTATGGAAATGGCATCTGAAATTAAGAATGAAGGAGCTTCTTTTCGTAACTGGGGGTGGTTCAAGGCCTTGTCTGGAAAGTTAGGCACGAAGATAGTTGAGACTTCCAGGAAGATAAAGAAACTGGGACAAGATGATCCGAGAAGGATTATTCATTCGCTAAAATTTGGACTGGCTCTAACTTTGGTGTCACTGATCTACTACTTTGAACCTCTTTATAAAGGTTTTGGCGACTCAACAATGTGGGCTATTTTGACTGTTATTGTGATCTTTGAATTCTCTGTTGGTCAGTCAATTTCTTTTCTTGGTTTATTTTCCAGCTCATAGTGTTAAAGGAAGCAAGACTATGACATAAGAGTCACTTTTTATTGTTTTCCTTGTCAATTATGGGAAAATTCTGGTGGATACTAATGTTTCGATTTTCTATAATACAAGAGCAACACTCAGAAGAGGTTTAAATAGAGGATTGGCTACATTGGTGGCCGGGGCTCAAGGATTTGGTGCTCATTACATGGCAAGTCTTGTTGGAGAGAAAGGTGAGCCCATACTCCTTGGGCTCTTTGTTTTTTTACTTGGTAAGAAACTCATTCATGCCAAGAAAATGATAATGATAATACAATTACGACGAAATATATTGTTAGGGCCTATATAATAAAACAATTATTTATTTTTTGTATTTTAAAAAAAAAAAAATTTTTGTCACAAATTGTGAATTTGATGTAAATGGGTATGATGCAGCTGGAGTAGTGACATTTGTGCGGTTCTTTCCTCAATTGAAAGCGAGATACGATTACGGTCTCCTCATATTTATGCTGACATATTGTTTGGTATCTATATCTGGTTACCGGGAAGATGAGATACTAGAAATGGCACATCAGAGGGTGTCCACAATCCTCATTGGCATGTAGCTCTACATCTGTATTTATTTGCCTTTTCGTTTTCCCGGTATGGGCTGGTGATGATCTTCACAATATGGTCGCCTCAAACCTAGAAAAACTTGGCAGCTTCTTAGAAGGTATATCTATATAGTAAATTCATTACATGGAAAATTATGCATATCTTAACATGAGTCATTGTACATTTTGCCTTGTGGTGACTGGTAAATTTACTTGTTTTAATTAGTAAGATTCAAATTACAGGTTTTGGGGTTGAATACTTAAAAATATCAGGGGATGGTAAAGAGTCTAGCAATGCATTTATGGAAGACTATAAGAGTGTAATCAACTCAAAACAGAGCGAAGAATGCTTGGTAAGTAAGAAGAAATAAGTAACTCTCTCACTCTGTCTTTCCAAATCCAAAAAACAAAAGTACTATTGGAACAACATTTATATCATTATTATATGATTGCAGGCTAGTTTTGCTAGATGGGAACCTCGTCATGGTCATCTTAGATCTTTTGATGTAAGAGTTGATCTTTAACCCTTGTTGTCATGGAACACGGTCACTCTTTTGTAATCCCTCTTCACTTTGATGGGAACAACTATGCTTATCGGAAAGTAAGGATGAAAGCCTTCCTAAAATCTATTGATGAGAGAGTGTGGAATTCTGTTGAATACGGATGGGAGAAACCGACTACTCCTGTTAGTGAGTGGTCAACAACTCAAAAAAAGGCAGCCACTTGTAATAGTAAAGCATGAATGCTGTTTTTAATGCTATTTCTATGGAAAAATTTAAGAGAATCTCAAATGTTGAGGTTGCTCATACTGCATGGAATATTCTACAAATTATGTAGGAAGGCACAAAGGCAATTAAGATTAATAAGTTGCAGTAGTTAACAACTAGATTTAAAAGCATTAGAATGTTTGATGATGAGTGTTTTGATGAATTTTATGCTAAGCTTAATGATATTGTTAATTCTACTTATAATTTGGGTGAAATTTATGATCAATCTAAGATTGTTAGGAAGATTTTTAGATCCTTGACTGACGCCTTTAAACCTAAAGTGATTGTCATTACTGAAAGTAAGGATGTAGACTCTGTCCTTGTTAATGAGCTTGTAGGATCTCTCCAGTCCTATGAGCTAGACCTACCCAAAAGAAACAAATCCAAATCAATAGCTCTTAAGTCAGTTAATGGTGTTGATATGAATAGATTTGATGATGAACTCTATCCTACAGAAATTGTTTATCTTACCAAGAACTTTAGAAACTTTCTTAGGAACAACAACAGAAAGGTAAGAGGTATAAAAAACCTAGGAATTTTAAGAAAAATGAACCAACTAAAGTTAATAATGCCGATAAATCAAAATAAAAAGTTGGACAAACCTCAAGCAATTCTCTAAGTCATCAATATTTTGGTTGTCAAGGGTATGGTCATATGAAATCTGAATGTCCTACATTCTTGAGGTTAAAGGATAAAGTTATGACTGTAACCCTTAGTGATAATGAAGTTTCTGGTCAGGAGTCTGGTAGTGATGAAGATGGAAACTTCTTTGCTTTCACAGCTACTGCTGCAGTTGATGAAAGTGTTGTGGTTGAAGAGATCCTTTCTGATGGGGAACTTTCTGAGTGTACTAATTTGCAAGAAACTTTTAATAAGCTGTGCAAGGTTGCTGCAAATGATGCAATGAGTGTAGACTTAGGTCTAAAGAAGATTGGTACTCTTGAACTAGAAAAGAAAAACTTATTGCTGAATTTGCTTGATGCTAATTAATTGGTTAATAAGGTGAAGACTGAAAACATGATGTTGCTTGATAAGATTAAGAACCTAGAACTTGAATTATTTGTTGCTAGAGAACAAACAAATAGGTCTGCTAGTTTTAAACTTGATCACATGCTGAGTGTTAAGAAGTCTCCCGTAGACAAAACGAGTTTAGGTTTTCTTGATAGCAACTTTGTGTCTGAAGCTCATTCCACAAATTTTGTTCCTTCTTCTGAGCCACCTAAGATTAAAGTTGTCAAACCAATAAAAGTTACTCCTTTTCCTAGGAAGATTAGGGTTAACCTTAAAGAGTGTAAGCCTAAGAATCCTAACCTCCCTAAGGAGAAGAAGCATGATAGACCTTTGTTTTTGTCATTTTTGTGGAATGGCTGGGCATACTCGCCCAAACTGTTAGGATGTGTGTCCTTAAATTCTATTATATGATGTTATATATTTTATTATGTATGACATTATATATGACTTAATGTTGTGATTAATAAAGTTATTTTATTATTATTTGAAAATATTAGCAACATGAATATTGAGACATTATCATATAGTCCATGAGATGTATAATATGTGTGTAGAGAGGGAAAATTCCCGGCCTATCACAAGCTGACACGTCATGCCACCAAGTCCGCCAGGTATGGCTAATTACAAAGTATCATATACTGCTACTAAAAATTTGCTAAATTTCATTAAGACAGGAACAGGAAAAAACATGCAAAATGCTAATCACATGGAGGCGCGTGTAAGCGATTATGCAAGCGAATCCGACTGTGTAAGCGATGACTCAAGCAATCCGGCTGTGTAAGCGATGACTCAAGCAATCCGGCTGTGTAAGCGATGACACAAGCAGACCAATCAAGTTGTGACATGTGTCACCAATCAAATTCTGCCACGTGTCGTTCACCTACCCCCAAACTCCTATAAATAGAAGCCTTCCTAAGACATTTGGACACACCAAGCTATCTAGAGCACAAGCTGCATCAAAGAAGCATTCAGAAGTATTGAAACTCTGTTGGAATCAAGCCTTAAAGCCTCCAAGAACTTCAAGAACTTCAACCTTCGAATACAACGAACATTCGAAGCAAATTCATCCAAATCACTCTCCTAGATCTTAGAGGTCACTGAAATCAAGCTCGAAAGCCTTCAGAAACCTCGACAAATCACAAATCAACAAAGCTTTACGGATTTAAGCCTTTAAAGCCCCAAAAAGCTTCCACCATAAACCATAGAACACGAAGAACACGAAGAACGTGAAGAACGAAGGATTTCTAACAAGCTCATAGCCAGAAATTCATTGTAATTCCGTTTTAAAGATCTTCGATCCATCCTTCAGCCAAATTGAAGGATATTTTGTGTTTAAATCAAAATCACATTACACATCTTTTAAGGAGATCGAATCAGAGGATCAATCCTTGTAATCACAGAGAATTGTACCACACACTTTCATCAATACAAATTCGTATTTGAGAAACTATTTTACTTTGTTTGATTAATTTCGAACCAAGAAATTTAGTCTTCTACAATGTGGTTTATGTGATTTAGTCACAGAAGATATAAATCACAAGTTTTTTGTAAACTCAGAATTATAGTTCGTAGTCGGTGATGAAATTGGGCATTTCATTTTCAAAAACTATAATATATCAATTAAGATGATTTGTCTTGATCATGGAAATGGAGATTTCTAGTTGGTATGTTGATATGTTTTAAGAGTTAAGACATATTGAATTGGATCAGTGTGAGATTTATTATTCTCCTAACAACTGTCAATTGAATAATAAACTCACGACTTATATTTACATGAACTCTTAATCCTGAGAGGATAATGGACCTGATCATGAAGAGTAGGTTGCTTTGATATATCAGGAGTGAGATCTATAGTTACGGTCAAAATCTCAGTATGTTGGGCAGCCACATTTAGTATTGATAGAACATATATTCTTAAGATGAAATTCATAGTCTCTTAATGGAGATACAAAATATTCCTTTGAGATAAGTTTAATGGGTTTGTTATTCAGAGAGTTGGGCCTAACCACTTAGTAAGGAGTCACTAAAGTATATATTTATGAAATTTGATTTCATAAATATATGATGAATAACTTAAAAGATTAAACTGAGTACTCAAGGAATTAAGATGTAGTAATAAACAAAGTGGCAGTCTATTTTAATGACTTTGTATTACTACGAATATTTTATGAAGAGGTTGCATCTGTAATAAAGTCTTGGGATATAATTTATTAATAAGGCCTAGAGTGCAATTATATTTATATAGTGGTATTAAATATAATTAATGGTAACTTTGGACTTGTCAAGAGTTGACAAAAAAGCCCAAGGCCCATTGGAGCTAGTGTCTTATTAGTCCCTTTTGGTCCCATTCCAAGCCACACACTTAAGCCCAATTGGGAAGGCCCAAAAGGCCAGCCCAATTAGATAATCAGTTAGATATAAAGGGAGAAACACACAGAATTTTTTCTGTAGAGAGAATTGCAAGAACACTCTTGTGAAGTGGTGTTAAAAGTGTTAGACACTTTTTGACATTCTCTCTTTGGAACTGATTGAGAGACCACACATCTTGGGCGTTAGTGCAATTAGAATGAAGATTGAAAGTGTTCCCAAGTGCTTCTGATCTTCAAGTTTTGAAATTTACCGCTTTAAGGTACACTCTCTTGTTCTTATATTCTGAAACTTACATAGTGCATGTTAACTTTTATGAATGAAGTAGATCCGTTATTTCTTCCGCTGCGTATGTTTTATATGCGATATAAGCATGTATAATTCCATCACAAACTACTTTAAGTTGCAAGTTGTAAAGTAAGCAAATAAGCCAAAAATACTTGTACCTCAAGTACAAGATCCTATGATACTTATTGGTGAATTGGTAAAAGCTTCAAACCTTTATACCAATCCTGGAGTTACTCATCATTTTAATATGAATAATAACTTCAAAACCAGAGTTGTATCTAAGAAGTTTTGGATGCAAAAGGCTCAATCCAATTGAGTCTGTCTGACAAAGTCCTTATGCTTCATTTCAAAATCCTTTGTGACCACTTTTCTTGAAGTTTTGTTTCTTTTTGTTTGTACGATTTGAGTTGCATTACATTCATGTGTTTCATATTAGGTTGTATTTGTTTGTCACTTCAAATAAGAAAAAAAAAAAAACAAAAAAATGGAAAGAGGAATGTGAAAGGGTATGTTTTATATTACATATCTTAGATGTGTAGTTAAGGTTGGCCATATTATTTTTACATAATATGTCTGCATACATTTTTTAGCTTAGATGAGCTTATTTTTCTGCACTTAGCTAGTTTTAGCTATGTAGTGCATGTTGTGTGGGAAATGTTTATAGTTTTTGATCACATGATCTTGATTTTGAAGTCACATGCTTTTGATTTTAAGGACCAAAAAATCCGAAGAGAAAAGTATAAATAATCATCTCACTACTGTTTACTAGACAATCATAAACACCTTAGTGTAGCACATGCACAAAAGGAAAATAAGGTGTAGCCTTGGAATAAAAAAAAAAAAGATAAATAAAAAGAAATTAAATAAAAATGGCATGTACTTTATAAGACTAAAATAAAAAAAATTTACATGATTGTAAGCTTGTTCTAGGAGATGTAGAAGTTATAGGATGTAACTCTTTAGGTGATAGTCACTTTCAAACTTATGTGATAAATAATGTAGAAATTGTGATTGATTATTATCTATCACTTCACATGTATCTCATGTTGTTACTAGTTGCACACATTACACAAATTATTCTTTGCTAAACTTAGTACATGAAATTGTTTGTGATTTTGGTTTGGCCATCCAAGATTATATGTTCTTTGATTTTGATACAAAATATATTCATTGATTGATTTTTGGGGACAAAAAGTGTCATAATCTTGTTTTGAAAGATCTGGATTGAAATCAAGTGTTTTTGAAAAACTTTTAAACTCATACTTATGCATTTTCATTCATGAAATAAGATGGTTTGAGTGTTTTCTGAATAAAACTCCTGCTGGTTTTCAAAAATTCAATTTTTTCAGATTTTCGATCAATCGAGTGTGTTCTTCGACCGATCGAAAATGCCTTATTTTTTTAAGCTTGGTTTTGCTTGGTTTGATTGATGCTTGATTGGTGCTCTATTCATCGAATCTGTTTTTCGATTGATCGAACCCAATTTTCAACCGATCGAATTTTTTAAAATTTTTAAAGGAAAGCTACCTGGCTCAATTAGTACCTGATTGGTACTCGACTGAATGAATTTCAAAAGAAAAGAACAAAAAGGTTCCTTTCCCTAACGTGTTCTTTAGTTTTTTCAAAACTTTTCTTTCTCCTTTTCTCTTCTTGTGCCTCGACCGATCCAAATCTTAAGCTTTTTGACTTTGTCTTCCACCAATCTTCAAGGGTTTTTGTCCTCAAGCATTGGTAAAACCTTTATACCCTCTATTTTTAAAATTATTTACGTGTTACATGGATTTTCATGCATTTTTCTTTGAAAATTTCGAATAAAAGAAATTTTGTTTTTTTTTTTGTTTTATAATTTTTTTAGCTATTTTTAACCATATTTTTTCATTGGGTTTTTGTTCTTAGATGTTATAAATAGGATTCCCATGCATTAATTTGATCAATTTGGTGTTTTGAGAACAATTGGAAATTCTAGGGTTTGGTATTTTGTGAAATGTGGGATTTTGTGAAATTGGGTTTAATCTGATAAAATTGGCTGTGTAATTGATAAATTATATCATTATATGATGTTTTCTAACTAGTGTAATGATTAATTGATCAATTTGACTTGGTTTTGAAATTGGTTTTTCAAAATTTGGGATTTTATGAACTAAAACTCTTTGTTAAAGTCAATTATTGGTAAATGTTGAGAAATTGAACAAATTTTTATGCATTAGAGCATGCATCAAATGTGCATTCCTTACATGCATCATATATATTGTTATTTGTTGATAAATTTTGTACTCTAATCCTCTCTAATGCAGTTTGCCCTTAGTTTTTGTTTTTGTTTTTGTTTTTGTTTTCCTTTTCCTTTAAACTTTTAGCATCATATAGGAAGACTAGAGCAAAGAAAACCTCTACCCCATCCTCTTCAGATTTCCAGAGTGATAGGTTTAGGTTTAAGAAAAACCAAGAAGCTTATGAGAAGCTTAATGTGTTTAGACCAGTGTGGGTTGAGCGTAGGGTTATCCTAGATGAGGTAGATCTTGAGATTCGTAGGAATTTTGAGCATAGAGGTTGGTTGCCACTCTTAGAGGTTGAGCATCCCCCTACGGCTGCTTTGATTAGAGAGTTCTATTCAAACCTCTCTATCCACTTCGATGTTTCCACCATTCAATTTGTGAAGAGTTGGATTAGGGATGAAGAGTATGTCATTACTCTAGAGGTAGTGGCATCTGCTCTTGGTGTACCTTTGGTATAGCAGCCTATGTACCCTTACACAGAGTCTCTTCCTCTTGATGACATCATGTTCCTCATTACCAGTACTTCCATTAGTTGAGGTACTGATCCTCGAGTCACCTCTCATGAGCTTACTGGGCTCAATTATTTGTTTTTTAGGATTTTCTGTCATAGTATTTCGCCCATTTCTCATGTTCATACTATTCCTATTGAGAGATGTGCGTTCTTGTACGCTTTCATCACTGATGCTCCTATGAGTTTTCCCTCCCTTTTCACTCGCTCTCTTGTTGAGGTTCATAGGAGTAGTGCCAAATCCCATGGTTTGTTCATCTTGTTTTTATTCATAGGATTCTTCTAGATTTAGGTTTAGATGAATTCCCCGCATCAGAGCCCATACATATTATAGCTCCTATAGGTGCCACCTTCCTAAGGCAAAGGGCTGCTCAGTTGAAAGCAAGCTCTAAGCGCCCTCGTGTCGAGTCTTCTACAGGTGATGCATCTCGACATCCTTCTTCAAGTGATCCTTTTGCTGAGGCTTATGTGGACCCCATAGCTACCATGGATCCTTCATTGTCTACATCGAGCTCCTCTTCTATGCATACCATGTTGGACATGGTTATAACCTATAAAGTTGTGATTTACAACTATGTTTATATTGGCTTTAATTCTGTGCCAAATTTGATATTTATTGTGAGATTTTATTGTAAGGGATGTGTGATAGAGAGAGAGTGTGAAGACTCAAGCATGTGAAGACAGAAGATTTCTCGAGGGTAGCTTGTGACTAAGCATCCCCCAAAATGATGCATGTGCCTTGCACATGATTGGAATGCGAAGAGTCATGACAGATGGTGACAGTTGGTCTTTGCGAGTGACCCGCGGGTAAGGCCTTCTCGCAAAATAACCGCGAAACAGTCTGTTCTGCTATTTTGTCCAATCTGCTCCACTACATCCTCATACACACTATATATACCATCATTACTCATATATTAAGTAAAGAGATTTTCAGAAGAGAAAACGCTAGCCTCAACTTTTGAGAGTGTGAGATTGTCATACTCACAATTCTACATACCATTCATTATGGTTTTCCTTTACTCCTACCTCTCCATCTCTATATCCTTGAGAGGTTGATAGCCCAAACACTTACCACTCCCATACTGAGTGTCCAGTGAGTCTTTAATTTTGCTGGGAAGCATTAGAAGAGGTTAAGTTTTGGCAGATGTAATTAGGTGCATTGTAGGATCCAGAAAGCTAAATAAGACATAGTTCCGAAAAACCTTGTTGGAGTAAGAGCTTGGAGGGCTTAGTTGCATTGGGTAGACTAGGCTTGGAGGGTCTTTTGCTATTCGTGTATTCCAACTTATTGTCTAGTGGATCGATTTATCGCTTGGAGGGCGACGAAGAGGTTTTTCGCCGAGTTCTTCAGTTTCCTCTTTGATAACACATCGGCGTGTTATCTTGTGTTTGCATCTCTCTTCCCTACTCTTTTAGCTTTCATTTTACTACCGTGTTTTGTTGAATATGGCTTAGCGTAGTTTTATTGTTGTTCGCTCGCATTTATTCTTGTTTCCGCACTTAGATAAGTTAGAGTAAAATCAACCGAGCCGTAATTTTTAATTTGGGATCTAAACAAGCTCTTGTGTTTTAATACAAATCCGAGCTTTCATAACCATTCAGGCAACGCATGGACAACTTTTGTTAGTTTTGCTCAATGAGGTTGCAGTCTTACGGGCAGATTTGGCGAATGCTAAAGGTTCTACTCCACCGGCTCCACCCTTTGATGAGTCATGATTGCCCTTTGGCAATATGTTACGAAAAGGGGGAGTACATATAGAGATAGGGGAGAGATTTTTTTTGGGTAGATTGTATCTAGGAGACACATGGTATTTATTTTTTGGTTTTGATGTATTTATTTTCTTATGAGTTGTATACGTTAGGGGAAGACATTATGCATTTTTTTTTCTTTTATGTTTTATTTATGTTTCTTGTTTCACATATAGTACATTGATTTTGATTTATATTATGAGGTTATTCATGGTATATGTCTTTTTATTTTATGTTTTGTGAAATTAAGAAGTTTATTTAGGTTTACTTGTATTTTCTACACATACGTTTATGTTTTTGTTTAGTGTTTTAGGAATTTACAGGTTAATTCTGTTATGGCTGCTGTCTACTTTTGCAACTGATAGATAGTGGTTAGGTTGAATTCTAATTAGGGCTTCAATTTGTAATTAGACTATTTTTACTTTGAGCATTTTGCGTTTTTGTAATGTGTTTTGTCACAGATTGCCAAAAGAGGAGATTGTTAGGTTCTAAGACTTTAGGAACTAATGTATTAGAATTGCAATATGTATTATGTTGGCAAGCCATGATCAAAACATAAACTCTAGATTTAGGCTTGCTCAAAGTGTGGTTTTATGTAAAATTGCAATTTAGTGATTGCAGGATTTATTGGTCAAAATTTGCAAGGCTTAATCAATTGAAAATCAGACTCGATCAATCGAAACTCATGCAGATTTAATTTTCTGCAGAATTTCCGATTCAGCCTAAGCATATATGATGTGTAGGGTTAAATATTTTACTTTAAGTATAAAAGGAAAAATCCTAGCTACGTTTGAGAAGTCTTTGAAGACTTGTGCGTTGAATCTTCTGTAAGATCTAGAGGTGTTTACTGTCATACACACATATAGAGCTATCAAGATCAAGATTCACTCAAGAACTTGATGATCTCTTCAATTGCTGCATAAAGAACTTTAAAGAAGATCTAAAACCTTTAAGTGAAGTTTCAAAGTCACAAATAGGTGAACTTGTGGCTGTTGCAGATCAAAGAAAGAAGTAGTCCATGGAATTGAAGCTGTCACATGGTCGTGGTAGTAAGTTTTCTACATAAGGTAGCAAGAGGATGTTAGTGGTCTAAGTTCTATTGTAAAAATTTCAATTCTTTCATAGTGGATTTGTTTTTACCTTGAGGATAGCTAGGTTAAATCTTCCCCAGGTTTTTTACTAGTTAGGTTTTCCTGAGTTATCATATCATGGTGTTTTTTTTCCCCGCATTATTTGCATGATATGATATTATTGTGTTAACCTAAATCTGAATAGTTTATCTAAGTAATCACTTGGTTAAATAACTAGGTTAAACAACTTGTGTTAAGGGGTATAAATGAACAAAAACAATCAAATAAACTTATGAACCTACCCATTTACCTAATTACACATTTACAAAAATTATTACAAACAATTGAAATCTCTAAAAGCAAACTTAATTTCTTTTTTTTTTTTTTTAAATGTTTGTCTTTGCAAATTTTGGGGTTTCTTCAAAAAGTTTTGAGATATATCATGTTCATATTGGAGGTTACTTGAGGTATTTTTGTCATTTTAATGGGAGGATGGAAAATATTTAGTTTTCCCTCTTGTGTGTTCGGTTAGAGGAGTGGAAAAGTAGGAGGGTGGAAAACTATTTTGTTCGGTTGGAGAGAAAAATGGAAGGATGAAAAATGTAATTTATATAAATTGACTATTATACTCTGTTATATAATATGTAAGAAATAGATTTATTTGTACCCATTACATAATATAAAATTTATCGCATCATATATATAAATTTATATTATTATTTTTATTATTATAATGTAAAAATTAGATTAGGTCACGTTGAAAAAAAAAAAAAAAAAGATAAGAGAACGTTTAGGTAACGTTGAAAAAAAAAAAAACATTGAAGATCAGGTCACGTTGGGAAAAAAAAAGAGAGAGAGAGAGAGAGAGAGAGAGAGAGAGAGAGAGAGAGAGAACAGAACGTGGAAAAAAAATAGGTGGGAAGAGAGTATTTTTGTAAAAGTGCTAGCATAATACTTTTCTCTCTAGAGTTTCTTTTCAATTTGGAAGAAAAAAAAATGTGGGCTCGGAGAGAAAACTTTCTCCCCGGTTTTCTCTCCTTCTTATTTTCCTTCCCCAAACAAACAGTGAAAAATAATATTTTCTACTCTATTTTCCTTCCTCTATTTTCCATCTCCCTATTTTCCACCCAAACGGATGGACCCTTAGAGTTTTACAGCATGTTTGGGCCCAACGCCTCTAATATATCTAACACCGACTACAAGCCAATTTAATGAAAAACAGAAAGATAGGTCCAAAAGATGAAATATGTACTACGTACAAATATGTTTGGCAGAAAGAAATTCACTAAAGACGACGATGTTAGACGAAGTACGGTCAAGTACAGACCAAAAGGATCATTAAAAAAAAATCCTACCAAAAGAAAAGATGTAAAGCTACATAATCATTCCACATATTTTAAGTGACGGGATAAAGATAAGCTTAGCATTCGTGGCATATAGCTAGTTACCACCATCATAAAGCAAGGATTTTTCGCCCTTCAAATTCTTACAAGATAATAGACAACAACAAAAGGAAATATCAGGAATTCTTTATACATAGGTAATGCCATAACCGGATATTGCAACTTACCAAACACACGGACGGGAAAACGTGGTTTCTTATCCCAAAACAATAGTACTTTGTTGTGTTAGTTTTTAGACCCCTTAACACACAATGTTTAACCTGATTTTAGTGGCAAGTTGATTCTTAAGTCAATTATGAAGATATAGGTGAAACATTCATCATACATATTATGTAGCGAAAAAGTAAATAAGACACAGATATGATGACCTAGAGAAATCAATGAAACAAACTAGTTTCAAGGTAAAAATACCTAGGGGACCAATCCCAAGAAGAACAATTCATTATATCAAATAGAAGTTTATAGTCAAGAATATATAATTCGTAGTACACTTAACTATGATTACCAAATCTAGCTCTGAATCCCTTAGATGTCTTTGATGTGGATCTGCTTCAACATGAACCTCTAGTTCACTCTTTAGATCTCTAGCATAAACCTCCAATATTTAACTTCAAGACCACCCTTGAAGGTTTAAATCTAGCACATTGATGATTGATATGTAGCAACTTCAAATCTACCAATTCAAATTGTGCGTAGAAAAATTTCCGGTAGAGACTTTGAAATTAGTAGGCAAAGAGCCTTTTAGATTTCAAAAGAGAAGCTCCAAAGTCTCTTAAAAATGTGCTTGAGTTTTTCTTTATATACTTAGTGAAATAGATCTGAAACCCTAATCATCTGATGGGCCAATAGGCTATTGGGCCGAAATTAAAATTCTGCAGAAACGCAGTTCAATCGATTGAACCATCTTCTCGATCAATCCAATCTGTCATATTTTGAAATCCAGAACCTACAACTTTCTTATTCTTATATTTTGACTTGTAATACCTTGAGAATTGTCTAATCATACTTATAAACTTAATAATCTATATCTAAACAAGTTTGTGTTCACGGTTTCTCAATTTTTCTAAACTTTTAGAACCCGACATGTTGAGTTTCCCATGCAATGAGTATTCAGTTTTCACCTATATATAGACTGCATGCTATGCCTTTGCATTTGTGATTGATTCGCTCCCTCTCCACTAAGTGTAACATGAATTATGGAAACAATTGCTTACAGATACCTGCAGAATTACAAAGCAAAATTCAAGAGGCATGCACAAATATGAGCTTGGAATCAGGCAAAGCTTTGAAGGAATTAGCATCAGCAATCAAAGCAATGACACCACCATCCTCAGTCAATCCCCACTTTGTAAAATCAAAAGATGCTGCCAACAATCTGAAATCCCTGCTCCGATCAAGCTTCTGTAAAGAGATTGACCTCCTAGAGGTAATACCAGCTGTAACCATGGCATCGCTGCTAGTTGATGTTGTTTGTTGCATAGAGAAAATTGCAAAGTCCGTTAATGAGCTCGCCTCTGTTGCACAATTTCTAAGTGTTGAGCCTTTTTAAGGTGTCAACGAACCACATCATATTATCACAGTTGATCAGCTATCTATGTCCAAAATTACCATAAAATATTGTGTCTCTCCACGATTGAAAATGTTGATGTGTTGTTAACAAGTTCTCAATATAGCAATTTTGTATTAGCCGATTTTGAGAAGTGGTAAAATTGGACACGACTCGTGAACCCAACACGACACAACACGAAATTAGTAGGATATGGGTTGAGGCTTAATGAGGTTGTGCCATATTCGGGTTGACACGACTAACCCGTTTAATAAATGTGTTGGATTACTGTTAAACCTATGGAACTCGTTTGACCTATCTAACTCATTTAATTAAATGGCATTTTACCAATATACTTTTCAAAATTGGACACGACTCACGAATCCAACACGACACAACACATAATTAGCAGGATATGAGTTGAGGTTTAATGAGGTTGTGCCATATTCGGGTTGACACGATTAACCCGTTTAATAAATTGGTTGGATTACTGTTTAACCTATGGAACCCATTTGACCCATCTAACCCATTTAATTAAATGGCATTTTACCAATATACTTTTCAAAATTGGACACGACTCGCGAACCCGACACGGCACAACACGAAATTAGCAGGATATGAGTTGAGGCTTAATGAGGTTGTGCCATATTCGGGTTGGCACGACTAACCCGTTTAATAAATGGGTTGGAAAACTGTTCAACCTATGGAACCCGTTTGAATGATTATTTGTGATGCATTGATTATTTGTGATATTAAGATATGCTTTAGTTTTGAATGATTATTTGTGATGCAATTATTTGTTAGTTCTAAATTTTATATTAAAAATATTTATTTGTCTATTTTTCATAATTTTTTTTTTTCATTTTGATAAAATTTGATAAACAGGTCGACAAGATTGACCCGTTTAATAAGTGGGTCGTGTTAGAGTTGAAGAATCTTGACCCATTTAATAAACATGTCAGGTTAGTGTTGACCCATATAATCGGATACTAATAAGTTGACATGACACGAATCCGACACATGAATATGAAATGGCACTAGAGAATCATGAGAAAAAACTACTATTTTAAAATTATTTTCTAATTTTGCTTCAAGAGAGTTGTTAGTTTTATGGTCAAAATGAAATATGCTCCACCTGATTTATATTTTTGAACCAGTGAATGAGCACTTGTGCGTACAAAGGTTTCTGTGATCTCCAAGGAAAATGGTTAGTCACATCAACATTATACAATAAAATGAGTAAGCTATTCACAATTGAAGTCTCACATAATTGTTTGTAAAACTCATACCAACCATACCAAGCCCATATATTCGATGTGGGACTCAATAGAGACCCACACAGCACATACTCAACAAATTCAATGCCAATATCCAATCAATCTAGGACATCACAATTTCCTACACTTAAATTTTTGACATTCTTATAATGGTTCATGCTATAAGATAGTGTCTTCAAGCCCACATAGGATTATGCATTGAACAAAATTGATGCTTATACAAACATGAGATCTAACAGACCACTGGATGGTAGTAATCATACCCAGGAAGAAGGTGCATGTCTAAGTTGAGAGTGTCAAAGTGACAAGGATGAAGGAGGCAAAGAAGTAGCAGCATAAATTCCAGTAGCAAGAATACGAAGACTGGAAACAATGAACAAGCATCAAACTCTACAATGGTAGCTCTCAGAACCTTTTTTAGGGTGGTCATTAAGAAATTTAAATTATAAAAAATCTAGTAAAGTGATAACTTGAATATTTGTTACAACTGTGAGTCGAGTCACTAAAGAGAGCAAAATTGTTGTGATTGTAAAGCCAAAAAGAATATAATTGTCGTCACCATCAAAGGGAATTGACAACTACAATATTTTTCTTAGTACCATTTTTTGGGAAAAAATGAAATTAGAAATTGTTTTTATTGAATAGGTTGAATGAGCTATAAATTTGAATATTTAGAGATTTTTATCTTTTTGTTTTATAATAAGCTTTTTGTTGAATAATTTGATTAGTTAGTGTTGTTTGGTCTTGTCTTGTTATTGTTTGGTTTATGTTTGTTGTTATTTGGACTAATATTTATTGTTGTTATTTAAACTTTTTCTTTTTAATTTTATAAAGGGATTAAGGATTATTTTTGGGGGGTATAATTAATTTAGAAGTAATGCTACGTTCACAATATTTTTACAATAAATCTTATGCACATAGCTGTTATTAGCTAGTGAGTAAAAAAATAATATCATTATTGGGCCCAAATTAGAGTTACTAATAGCTTACCACATTGGGTTTGTTATAAAAGTATTGTGAAAATGTTGTGAATGTAGTATTATTCTTATTTTTGTTGAACCCAACTTTTTGTAATTCTCAAGTCAAGGTGTTCAACATTTTTATTAGGATGGTCACAATAGGTTAATTTAATGTATAATAATTTTTTGGAAAGTGTATATATGCATTTTTTTGTAAGTCAGGTTGGCCCTGTGACCACCCTAGCTTGTTTGTGGAGCCGCCAATGAACTCTACAGCCAATCCTAGGCTCATTTTTCATGCTTTTTAGGATGGTCTTTAAAAAATTTAAATTATACAAAATTTAATAAAAATATAACTTGTGTAAATCTACATAATAATAATAATAATAATAATAATAATAATAATAATAATAATAATAATAATAATAATATGTTTCTAAACCTAGTAATAGTCTTCTTTTCGTTGTAATAAAGATCATTAAAATAAAAAGTACATGGACCTTATTGGCGCCTATAGGGACCCCAATTAAATGACAGGGAATGTACAAGTCTTTGCTTTGTTGTTCATCTCTGGTAGGATTCATGTTGTTCATCTTTGTTGCCTAGTTGGGTTTTTTTTTTTTTTTTTTTTTTTCACCCAGCAGTGTATATATATTAGATTATATTATACATAATAATAAAGAAAAATAATATAAGTTTATATGTGTGGTGGGTTAATTCTTATATTATTTGATGAGTACAAATAAATTATTTCTTATATATTATGTAATAAAGGTATACCTTTATTACATAAAAACGCTACTATCGATCTGCTGGATAAGAGTAAATTTCTATAAACTACATTTTCTATTTTCCCACTTTTTCCCTCAATCAAACAAAAAAGTTTTTCATCTCTTTCACTTTTTCACACACACACACACACACACACACACACACGAGAATGCTAAATTTTTTCTATCTTTCTACTTTTCCATCATCTCACAAATTTTTTACCTTCTTACTTTTTCACTCCTCCAATCAAACTGGTCTTTAAGAAATGTGAGACAATTATCTCTTGCTTATTATTTTTAGAAACAAACACACATTCAAGGGAGAATAAAAATAAGGTTCTAACACAAAGCCTTTCCACAAACTCCAGTCAAAAGTAATAAAATATTTATGTTCATTTGTTTATGTTTGACCTTTTCTTATTATAATTATGACAATTTTTGCTATTATTTGAGCAAGTTTTTATTGTTGTTTTTTAGACTTTTTATATACACTTTTTGTTTAAGGGGTTAAAGATTTTGTTTGTGGGGTCTATTATTTTTTTTGAACCCAAAATTTTGAGATTCTCAAGCGTTCAATATTTTTTAGGATGGTCAAGATAGGTTAGTTTAAATTAATTATGTATGTGTGTATATATAATTTTTTTTTTTTTTTTTGCAATTCAAGGTGTTCACTTGAATACCCTGAGGACTTAAAGTCAATGTGCAGCCATCCCTAGTCTACAATAGTGACACATGTCACCTTGTGTGTGCCATCTATGCAAAGAGAGGAGTTGATGGAGGGG
This sequence comes from Castanopsis chinensis, assembly GCA_032878915.1. Taxonomy (NCBI): domain Eukaryota; kingdom Viridiplantae; phylum Streptophyta; class Magnoliopsida; order Fagales; family Fagaceae; genus Castanopsis; species Castanopsis chinensis. Next base: position 14,104,375 of record JAVQMG010000125.1, on the reverse strand, counting down.
GATTAGGGTGGACCATGACTCCCTTGAATTTTCAAAAATTGCTCTTTTTTATAAATAAGGATATCTAGAATTCTTCAAGTATCTGACTATTCCTTTGAGCATGTGTAGTCCTCATGTTCCACACACACCGAGTTATTACAGGAAAAAATTCTATGGAGGTGGCCCTAAGGTGCTGGAAAGAGGCTTTGAACCCAGAATCCCCAGATTCTAGAAAGAGATTTTGAAGTCAGAATCCTATAAGGCCTTAGAAACCACAATACTTTTTTTTAGAGAGTTTTAACCTATGGAACGAGGACACCAATTATTTTTTGATTTAGGTAAGAATTGAACCTCAAATCTTTTATTCAACTATCAAAAACTTTACCAGTTGAGCTAACTAAAACCGATACATTTCATGTAAATAGTTCGTTAAATGTAAGAAAAGAACGTAGAGTAAATCATGTTATAAACATATTTTATGCGTATATACTTGATGAGTTGATGTACATATATATATATATATATATATATATATATATATATATTTAGCATGACCTGCTTGAAGAAAATTTATAGTTTTGCAACTAGGAGACTACGCGTATGGCAAGTGGGAAACATGCTTAAAGCCTCTGGTAGTGCATGGGGGTCCAATTGACGTGATTACAGAAAGGTCAAATAAAAACAACAATGCACAATAATAGCAATAGTAAATTAGCATGACATTAATGATTACAGTGGGCACAAAGATGAGCATGACTTGCTTTTAATTTACTAACAAGTTAAAACTAAATAAATAAACAAAAGGATGTTAGTTAGAAAGTAGATAAAACTTTGTTTGAATTCTCTTGTCAACCAGACACCTAGGAGCTAGGGTCATCAAAAAACCAAGATTACTAGGACTCCTGTTGTCAGCGATGATGAAACACAAAACGTAGTAAAAAAAGCATTCTAGGAATTTCAAAATCAACCACATCTTTTATTCTATTTTCTTTTTCGTTGGGCTAGGATAATGACATACTTAAAACATAGCTTGTCAAATATTTGTGCCCCGTGGAAGAGGAGAAAGTATATCTTATTACAGGTGTATACTTCCTCTCTCTTACGGTTAGTGAGACCCATTAATTGTGAGTCCCACCAACTATGAGAGGAGAGAAATATGCACCTGTAACAATGTGTATTTTCTCTTTAGGAGAAGCAACTTTTTTCTTATAAATCTCTCTGAGAAAAGAAAAAAAATTCTAATATGGTTTAAAGATCAAATCATGTTCACGGCATGCTTACTGTATAATGAAAAAATAGGAGTAGAAACAGTCAAACAGCTGTTAATTGTGGACTTCACTAGTTTCCTTCCTTCCATTTCTTCTAAAGGTCAAGTTTTAACTTCCATAAGAGAGGAATAGATAGAACAACACTGGGATGCAACATGTAGGCAAGGATGTCATGAATTAATTTGTCGGTTCTAACTATGGTGTTATTGTTTTTCAAATTGTTGAAACTCAAAAACTTGTCTAACATCTCTCCATCATAAACCTAGACGGCGCAGAATATCCGTTAATTAAGCTAGCTAGGAAGACTTAACTCTCTCTACAAAGTTCACAGATTTGGATTTAAAGCCCTTAGCCTCAATTCCATTAAATTAATTTAGAGATTTAATTGGAAATCTAACAAACTATAGTTCGGAGTCTTTGGACCTTTCATGTAATTAGCTAGACCGTTTTTTATCCAGTGATTATACGTCAGGACCAATTATAGCTTCCTAGAACCACCGCCCACCACCCCATATCCCCTTCCCATTTTGGGGCATTCTTTTCACGTTGTTCACAAAAATTGTACTATAAAGTTCCATTCAACATTAACACGTATAAATAGACATTTTTACTAAACATCATAGATCCAAACCCTTCTTTCTTTTTACTCTTCTCTCTCATCCATTGCAATCTTGCATTTTCAATCCATAGCGATGAATATTGCTGCTCCAAGTATTGAAAATGCTGGACCTTTCACTCGTGCATGTGGATGGCACAAGTTATTGGCTAATATGATTGTCGAAGTGGCAGAGAAGATTAAGAAACTGGGACAAGATGATCCGAGGAGAATTGTCCATTCGCTAAAAGTAGGACTGGCTCTCACATTGGTTTCCTTATTCTACTACATTCAACCACTCTATGATCGTATTGGCAAAAATTTAATATGGGCTGTCATGACAGTCGTTCTTGTCTTTGAGTTTTCTGTTGGTAAGCTTGGAACTTATTTAATTACCATGATATATAAACCAATTTTTTATGGTATAACAGCTTCAAAATTGGAACTAACAATTGGCAACGTTTTTCTTTTTGATTTTTTTTCCAATCTTCTATAGGAGCAACTCTGGGAAAAGGCTTAAACAGGATGCTAGCAACGTTTTCAGCTGGTGCTCTAGGTTTTGGAGTTCATTACCTAGCAACCCTCGCCGGTGAGAAAGGAGAGCCCATTATACTTGGATTCTTCGTCGCTATGATAGGTAACATGTTAGAGCTAATTCTAATATATATCCTAATAATTTTTTTTATGACTTTTTATATTTTTCAAAAAAGTAGTGTCACAATTTTTTAAAATAATTTATTAACAGTTGCCTTAATACTACCGAACCTTTTAATGTTATAGTTCAAAATTCTCAAACTCAAGATTAGATTTGTTATGCATGCAGGCGCAGTAGTGACATTTGTAAGATTCTTTCCCACAATGAAGACAAGGTATGACTACGGGCTGCTCATATTCATATTGACTTTCTCCTTAGTATCTGTTTCGAGTTACCGAGAAGATGAGGTGCTACGCATGGCCCATCAAAGGGTAACCACAATCATCATGGGTAGCTTTGTCGCCATTGCTACATGCATCTGTATACGTCCCGTTTGGATTGGAGAGGAACTTCAAAATTTGGTAGCTAAGAACATTGAAAAGCTTGGGAATTTCTTACAAGGTATATATGCTCCATATATATATATAGTAAAATAAATATGAAACTTTCATGCCCCATATATAAAAATCAGGAACACTCCATAACTCTAATCATATTTGTGTTGGACATCCGCGCGTTTTCGATATGTCAAGAACATAACACTCATATATGTGTCCATATATAATGTATTGGGAGGAAAAACCATATGTTTTTAAAGATTGAAACAAAATATGCCTATTAATTATTTTTTGTATACCAACTCATGTCCTAATTTTTCAAGAATTCCTTGTAACTATGTCCCATGTCATGTTAGTGTCCTTAGTATATAATTCCTTCCGTTCTTTTTTATTTATTTATTCTTCTTCTCTTTTTATTTAATTTCCCAATATTGACCAATACAAACTTACAGGATTTAGTGGTGAATACTTCAAAATATCAGAGGATGGGCAACCCTTGAGTGATAAACCATTTCTTCAAGGATATAAAAGTCTTCTCACTTCAAAAAACACTGAAGAAACTATGGTTAGTATAAAATTGTCACCCTAATGCTCTTGTTTACACCTCAAAAAAAAAGTTATTTTGAATTCCATGGCTACTTGAATTTTTCTTCTTTAATTTTTTGTAATTAGTTTTTAATTTTCAGGCTAATCTAGCAAGATGGGAATTGTGGCAATATCGTTTTGGGTTCCGTCATCCTTGGAAACAATACGTGAAAATTGGAACCCTAACTCAGCAGTGCGCTTACAAAATTGATACTCTTAACGACTACCTTAACTCTGAGATCCAAGTAAATCAGCACTACTCAAATTCTAAATAGATGATTTGATTCACACAAGTCTTACACAAGGGTGGATCGGAGGGCAGGAGTAGACCATTTAAAGATCCCCCTCCATCCAAAAAAAAAAAACCAAAAATTATTTCCCTTCGTCTTTTATTAGTGTATTTCAATTTTCAATATCAGTACCTTAATATTACATTACAAATAAGTTCACATATATTCCAAATAGTGTAAAAATTATATTATTCTTTTGGTGTTGTGTCATATTTCTTTATGATTTGTAATGATGATTAATTTTTCCATGCAAGTAAATCCCTCTTTTATGCAATGACTTATTATTTTCGATCAATTTATATTTTTGAATCACTCAAGTTTATAATATGTAAGTTTCTAAATTCTATAACTTTGTCTCAAGAGTAAACTTATATTGTTAACTTATATAGTTATTTTTATTCGCCTATCTGTTAAAGTCATCATAATATATTATCAAATTTTTTTTTTTTTTTTAAGAAGGATTATATTATCAAATTTGTTATATGAAGATGAACTATTGTTGATTGTTTTGTTAGGCGTCATGTATCATATCAAATTTACGAAATGATAATTATCTATTTATTTTTATTCTTTAATTGAAAATATTTTTGTTTATATTAAAAAAATTATGAGAAACCTTTCTTAATTTTTTTAAAATAAAAAAAATGCTTTCAATTAATGTATAAAGGTCCCTGATGAAAATTAAAAATTTTAAATAAATTAAATAATTATTTAATGATTAAAATGCTTTATCAGTTAATATTTAGTTACTCTAAAAGGCATTGTAACTGAATTAACACATTCTCATGCACAAAGTGCTTGAGAGTTGTGGGGTTATCAACAAAATATAATTATCTAAAAGAAAACACAAATAGTGTGTTTTTCTATAGAACTGCATCAGCGTTGAAGCTGTGTTTGAGTTTTTTTGGCTGGTTCCATGACATTGTTTATGAACCAGTCAAAGCACAAAAACGCGTGAACAGTATTTTGCCTTCTAAAAAATACTTTATTACAGTGTTTTCAGTAAAAAGTTTTTAGTTTTCAACAAATAAGCGGTATCCAAACAGACCTATAATAATAATAATAATAATAATAATAATAATAATAATAATAATATCATACATACTTAATCATGACTCATGAAGTAGAGTTAATTCACTGACCCATGATTTGCCATCCTCACAGGTGCTCAATGAGTTCGGAAGCAAAATTCAAGATCCAAGCACAAAAATCTGCTCAGAATCTGGGAAAGCTCTTAGGGAGTTAGCATCAGCAGTCAAAAAAATGAACCAATCAACATCAGTTAATGCCCACATTGAAAACTTAAAAACTGCTACTGCAAACCTGAAATTCGTGCTTGATACATACCATTTGAAAGATGCTAATCTCCAAGATATTATACCATCTGCAGAAGTTGCTTTAACTCTAATCGATGTTGTACCATGCATCGTGAAGATTGCTGATGCAGTTCATGAATTAGCCTCCCTTGCACATTTCAAGACTCCTGCCACATGAGCGTCACCATGACAACCATATATATGTGCTTCATCGATCGGAGAACAATATTGCTGCCACTTTCCGATGGTTCATATCCAATATGTTGGAGGTAGTGGATTTTTCTACTGAGTCCAACTCAGCTACAAGAATAATATTGGATTGTGAAAGAATAAGAAGGCTAGATCAAATCCTTCAGCAGCAAAATGATCATCTTGAGGGGAGTGTCACTACTGGTATAATAATGATGCTAAAAACTTAAGAAGAAAAAGATAAATGGATGGTTACTGATAATGCTTAATCTAATTACTGTAGAGCTTTATAGTGTGAATAAATGTGTGGTTTTCCTCAAGGTTTGGAAATATCAAGGACTTGCGTTTGTTTAGTACGTCGTCATACCTTTAGATTTTTGTTCTTCATAACAAATACACTTGTATGATTTCCTTTCCCTCATAATAAGTTGTGACATTATATTATATTTTCAAATGAGATTCTTATGCAAAATATAACTTTAACTAATGACTACTAATTAAAATGATTGATCAAAAGCAAAAAATAAAAATAAATTTGAAGTTATTTCAATGCAAAAACGCCTGCAAGCGAGGGTGAAGCAAAGACTTTAAGGATCCTTTTGATAGGCATCTATAGTTTTGTACCTAATTGAGGGTTGTAGGCTATTGTACCTAATTGAGAGCTGTAGGGTATTGTACCTAAATGACAGTTAGTGTATCTGCTAGTAGCAGCATATCAGTTAGTTAGTTAGTGGGAGCATTTGGCGGTTAGAGTAGCTAGGGTCATGCTGGTCTAAGGATCAGGAATCATATTGTACAAAGTATTAATGAATGAATTCTCTTGTTAATCTCCTTCTTTTCTCTCTAATCCTCTGTACTCTCATTTCTTTCTCTTTTCTCTGCTACGGAGGCTCAGGCCCCCTCAAAGTGACCTGCTCTAATTCCTAATTCAATCACACAATACCTAACATTAGTATCAGAGCATCCGATCCTTCTACACCACCATAACAGTAACTCGTTCCAACTCACAGAATTTAAAAAAACTCGTAGCTTTAGCAAGAGTTTCAGAAAATCATGAGTGGGCTTTACAAGAAATTCAGAAACAATTGTAGACCATTAATGGGTTCATACAGAGAATGGCTGAAGTAGAGGAGAAGCCACAACAAACTCCAAGTTCAGGGTCTCAAGCTCTTCTCGTCAACAATCATGTGGGAAATTCAAAATCTTTGCCTGTGAATTCTATTAAGAATCTAAAATTGGAGTTTCCTAATACTACAACAAAATCTATTTTTAGTAACAAAAAAATTCGTCATTAAAAGTCCAGTTTTTCGTCACTAAGAACCTTTAGTGACGAAATCTACTAATTAGAAACGAAATTCATTTCGTCGTTGAAACCCCATCACTAAAAGTCCTAGCGACGAAAAATTTCGTCATTAAAAGTCCGATTTGTTAAAAAAAAATAAAAAACTTTTAGTGACGAAAATGTTTCATTGCTAAATGTTTTCCTTGCTAAAAACACTACTCAGTGACGAAAATGATGGAATCATACAGCGCAGCGGAAGGAAAAATAAATAAACGGATCTACTTCATACATAAAGGTTAACATGTACTATTTAAATTTCAGAATATAAGAACAAGAGAGTGTACCTTGGAGCGGTGAATTTCAAAACTTGAAGATGAGAATCACTTCGGAATACTTTCAATCTTCACTCCAATTCCACTAACGCCCAAGATGTGTGGTCTCTCAATCAGTTTCAAAGGGAGAATGTCAAAAAATGTCTAACACTTTTTTACACCACTTCAGAAGAGTGTTCTTTCAAAAACTCTCTCTCTGAATTCTCTCTCAAAAATCTTTTTTATTTTTATTTTTATTTTATATCTGAAAATTCTGTGTGTTTCTCCCTTTATATCTAACTGATTATCTAATTTGGCCGGCCTTTTGGGCCTTTCCAATTGGGCTTAAGTGTGTGGCTTGGAGTGGGACCAAAAGGGACCAATAAGATACTAGCTCCAATGGGCCTTGGACTTTTCTGTCAACTCTTGACAAGTCCAAAGTTACCATTACCTATATTTAATACTACTATATAAATATAGTTACACTCTAGGCCTTATTAATAAATTATATCCCAAGACTTTATTATACATGCCCCTTCATAAAATATTCATAGCAACACAAAGTCTTGAAAGCAGACTGCCACTTTATTTATTACTACATCTTAATTCCTTGAGTACCCGGTTTAATTCTTTAAGTTATTCATCATATATTTATGAAATCCAATTCCATAAATATATACTTTTGTAACTCCTTACTAAAGTGGTTAGGCCCAACTCTCTGAATAACAAATCCATTAAACTTATCTCAAGGGAATATTTTGTATCTTCGTTAAGAGACTATGAATTCCATCTTGAGAATATATGTTCCATCAACACTAAATGTGGTTGCCCAACATACTGAGATTTTAACCGTTACTATAGATCTCACTCTTGATATATCAAAGCAACCTACACTTCATGATCAGGTCCATTATCCTCTCAGGATTAAGAGTTCATGCAAATATAAGTCGTGAGTTTATTATTCATTTGACAGTCGTTAGGAGAATAATAAATCTTACACCGGTCCAGTTCAATATGTCTTAACTCTTAAAACATATCAACATATCAACTAGAAATCTCCATTTCCATGATCAAGACAAATCATCTTAGTTGATATGTTATAGTCTTCGTAGATAAAATGCCCAATTTCATCACAGACTACGAACTATAATTCTAAGTTTACAAAGAACTTGTGATTTATATCTTCTGTGACTAAATCACATAAATCACATACTATACATCTCATGGACTATATGATAATGTCCCAATATTCATGTTACCAATATTTTCAAATAATAATACAACTTTATTAACCAAAACATTAAGTCATACATAATGTCTTACATAATAAAATATATAGCATCATACAATAGAATTTAAGGACACATATCCCAACAATCTCCCACTTGGCCTAAAGACTATTGTGCACTAATCTAACTCCCATCTCTTTCAAATGTGACTTGAAAGTCCTTTGAGGCAAGGCTTTGGTGAAGGGATCCGCTAGATTCTTTGCACCATCAATCTTTGCTACAATCACATCTCCACGAGCAACAATGTCTCGAATAATGTGGTACTTTCTTTCTATGTGTTTTCCTTTCTTGTGATTCCTTGGATCCTTGGATTGTGCAATCGCTCCACTATTGTCACAGAACAATGTAATAGGAACTTGCTCAATTCTTATAATACCAAGATCACAAAGGAATTTCTTGAGCCAAACAGCCTCCTTTGCTGCCTCACAAGCAGCAACATATTCGGCTTCCATGGTAGAGTCCGCAATACAAGATTGCTTAACACTCCTCCAACTTATGGCTCCACCTTCCAAGCTGAAAACACAACCCGACGTGGATTTTCTGAAATCTAGATCCGACTGAAAATCTGAATCTGTATAGCCAATGGGAATCAAATCCTCACAATGGTAAACAAGCATATAATTTCTCGTTCTCCGTAGATACTTAAGAATATGCTTTACAGCTTGCCAATGTTTAAGTCCTGGATTTGATTGATATCGGCTGACCATGCCAACTGAATAACAAATATCCAGCCTAGTACAAAGCATTGCATACATGAGACTTCCTACACCAGAAGCATAAGGAACTTGTTTCATGATATTTTCTTCCTCTTGAGTCTTAGGCCTTTGGTCATCAGACAGAGGAACCCCATGTCTAAAAGGAAGTAATCCTTTCTTGGAGTTCTGCATGCTAAACCGTTCTAGAACCTTATCTATATATCCAGCTTGTGACAAACCTAACATCCTATTCTTTCGATCTCGCCAAAGCTTGATCCCTAGAACATAGTTAGCTTCGCCCAAGTCCTTCATATCAAATTGGCTTGAGAACCAAACTTTAACCGATGACATCACTCCTACATCGTTTCCAATGAGTAGAATGTCATCAACATAAAGCACTAAGAACATTACTACATTGTCTTGATGTCTCTTGTACACACATGGTTCATTAAGATTTTGTTCAAAACCAAAAGATTTGATTGCCTGATCAAATCTGATATTCCATGACCTAGATGCTTGCTTAAGTCCATAAATGGACCTTTTCAACTTGCATACCATATGCTCTTGGTTCTTTGCTATGAAACCTTCTGGTTGCAACATATAGATTTCTTCTTCAAGATTGCCATTAAGAAATGCAGTCTTGACATCCATTTGCCAAATCTCATAATCATAATGAGCAGCAATGGATAAGAGAATTCTGATAGATTTAAGCATGGCTACTGGCGAAAAGGTTTCATCATAATCGATGCCTTCTTTTTGTGTATACCCTTTAGCCACTAGCCTTGCTTTAAAGGTTTCAATCTTTCCATCTATCCCTCTCTTCCTCTTGTAAACCCATTTGCAACCAACATGTTTAATGCCGTTAGGCGCCTCTATAAGACTCCAAACTTGATTGGAATACATGGAATCTAATTCAGATTTCATAGCTTGGACCTAATAATGTGCATCTATATCATTCATTGCCTCCTCATAAGTGTAGGGATTCGATTCAGCCTCTTCTGAGATAGCCTAATAAGTTTCTCCTAAACCTATAAATCTCACAGGAGGCCGAACAATTCTCCCACTTCGACGAGGTACTTGTGTACTAGACATTTCATGAGTAGTATCTTATGGTGTATCTAATACAACCACTTTTTCCTTAGTTTTATCTAATGGTTGTTGACTTACAGACTCATTCATTTCAGCCAATACAACTCTACTTCTAGGAGTAAAATTATTCATATAGTCATTTTACAAAAATTTAGCATTTGTACTAACAAAAACTTTGTTATCATTTCGACTATAGAATAAATAACCCCTAGTTTCTTTTGGATAACCAACTAGCAAACACACTTCCGATATTGGTTCCAACTTATCAGGCTTCCCCTTTAGCCCATGTGCTGGACAACCCCAAATGTGGAGATACCTCATACTAGGCTTACGCCCACTCCACAATTCTATGGGTGTTTTGGAGACAGATTTTGATGGAACTAAATTCAAAAGATGTATTGCTATATCTAAGGCATATCCCCAAAAAGAAATTGGTAAAGTTGAATAACTCATCATGGACCTAACCATTTCCAAAAGAGTTCTATTCCTTCTCTCCGCTACACCATTTTGTTGAGGAGTTCCAGGTGCAGTCAATTGGGATATAATCCCACTTTGAATTAGGTAATCCTTGAAAATCCCAAGAAGGTATTCGCCACCTCGATCAGATCGAATGGCTTTTATGTGTTTGCCTAATTGATTCTCAACTTCAGCCCTAAACTCTTTGAACTTTTCAAAGGCTTCGGACTTCCTTCTCATTAGGTACACATAACCATATCTTGGGTAATCATCTGTAAAAGTGATGAAATACTTATAACCTCCTTTTGCTTGGGTTGACATAGGACCACATACATCTGTATGAACTAATTCAAGTAACTCTTGTGCTCTTCTACCTTTTGCATTAAAAGGTCTCTTGGTCATTTTTCCTTCCAAACAAGATTCACAAACTAGAAATTCATCAAAGTCTATGGGATCTAAGAGTCCATCTTTGATCAGCCTTTGAATTCTGTTTGAATTAATATGACCTAAACGCAAGTGCCAAAGATATGCATCATTTGAAGGAAACTTTCTCTTTAATGATTTTACATGTGAGTTAGTATCTAATTCAGAATTATGTAGTTCATGCTTAATAGGAGTTAAAATATAAAGACCATCCACAATATTGCCAGAACAGATAAACATTTTATCCTTCTTTATTACAACATTGTCTTTTAGGATAACACAATATACTTGTTTCCCCAAATAAGTTGCAAAAATTAAATTCCTACGCACATTAGGTACAAACAGACAGTCTTGCAATATTAAAACCCTAGACTTAAAGCACAAATGAACAACACCAACAGCTACAACCGGAATTCTTCTCCCATCAGCCAAAGTTAGAAACAATTCCCCTTCACTGAGTTTTCTGGTCTCCTGAAACCCCTGCAAAGAATTGCAGATATGATTAGTACAACCTGAATCCACACACTAGGAATCAGTGGGATTCTGTACCAAACATATTTCAAGAAGAAAGGAAGTTTTCATACCCTTGTTCTTGGCAGCTTTAAACTTTGGATAATTCCTCTTCCAATGTCCTTTCTCACCACAATGGAAACACTTTCCTTTGAGCTTCTTTCCTTTATCGACAACCCCTAAGGCAATTTGCTTACCCTCTTTCTTAGTGAAGTCCTTCTTCTTCTTCTTACCCTTGCCTTTCGACTTAGGTTGTGAAGCAGAAGCTTCACTAACATTGGCTTCAACACTAGAAGTACCAAGGATGCCTTCCGCCGCCACTAACTCATTCATTAATTCAGACAAAGAATAAACCTTTTTGTTCATATTATAATTCAGTCTGAATTCCTTGAATGATTCCGGTAGTGACTGGAGTATCATATCCACTTGGGATTCTCCATCAATGTCGGCACCTAAAACTTCCAATGTATTCAGATTAGAGGTCATTGTAAGACAATGTTCTCTTACTGAACTACCTTCAGCCATCTTGGTATTATAAATTTGCCTCATGGTTTCTTGCCTTGCTGATCGGCCTTGCTCACCAAACATCTCCTTCAGACTTAGCATAATGTCCGAAGATAGTTCTACATCCTGCATTTGATGTTGTAGAACATTTGAGATGGACGCTAGGATATAGCACTTGGCCATTTCATTCGATTTCTGCCAACGATCATATCGTTGTTTTTCCTCAAGAGGAGCATCTAATGAAGGAAAGGTAGGACATGGTTGAGTAAGCACATATTTGTGCTCTTCAGCAGTTAAAATAATGTCCAAATTTCTTTTCCAGTCAACATAGTTGGATCCAGTCAGTTTGTTTTGATTAAGAATAGAAACAAGTGGGGTAAAAGATGCCATGTACAAATTTGAAAATAACAAATATGAATATTATAAATAAATTGGACATTATCAATTTAGTATATAAGCATATAATATGGAACCTTAATAAAACCATAAAATAATATATGCAACGACAACCCAATCCTATGTTTAAAATTCCTTGGAAGCAAGTAAATTATAAACACTATGATTGATTGAGAACTATTCTCATTATTAGTGCTATCATGATATAGCACTTAGCCATTTCATTAGATTTCTGCCAACGATCATATCGTTGTTTTTCCTCAAGAGGAACATCTAATGAAGGAAAGGTAGGACATGGTTGAGTAAGCACATATTTGTGCTCTTCAGCAGTTAAAACAATGTCCAAGTTTCTTTTCCAGTCAACATAGTTGGATCCAGTCAGTTTGTTTTGATTTAGAATAGAAACAAGTGGGCTAAAAGATGCCATGTTCAAATATGAAAATAACAAACATGAATATTATAAATAAATTGGACATTATCAATTTAGCATATAAGCATATAATATGGAATCTTAATAAAACCATAAAATAATATATGCAACGACAACCCAATCCTATGTTTAAAATTCCTTGGAAGCAAGTAAATTATAAACACTATGATTGATTGAGAACTATTCTCATTATTAGTGCTATCATGATAACTCTTATCAAACACTAATAACATGTCGTTTCTACTTTAGCCTCTAAGTAATAATGACATAGCTCCGAAGGGAGATTAACATTAAACTTAGTCTAGTGTACACCGTTGATTGAATTCTATGTGAGTCATAAAGTAACTCCACGGAAGCGTGGTCGTTCTTTATCTAAAAAACACATATTATTCATCATAAAGAAGTTTAACCTGTAGTACCGTGAATTAAACACCCTCTGAAGGGAGCAAGGCATACACACCAAGGCGAGGTGCTTAATCACACTACAATAAACCGACAATGAAGGCCGTGAGATCCAACCCTTGTATCTCTCTCCCACTAGATATTTTTAAAATAAAGGTTTTTAAATATAAAATATGCATAATATAATTACACATAGCCTTGATCTTTTATATATGGAAAAACACTTAGAAAAAAATTCTGGATCAACAGTTCTCGATCGATCCTCGACAGATTCTCGATCGGTCTAGAAAAGTTCTGCGAAGCTCGACAGATCCTTGATAGATCCTTGATCGATCGAGAAACTTTCTGTCTGTTCGATAGATTCTCGACAGATTCTCAATCGATCGAGCTTCGCGAATTTTGAATTTTCCAGAATTTTCCAAAAACAGTTTTTCAACGTTTTCATGTACAAAACAACTATCATACAACCATTATGAACATAAATTGATATCAAAATTGAATATCATTGATGTTATAGCCTTAAAGTTCAGTTTAACATACTTAAACTAAAAATTAAACAACATCATAACATCAAAAACAATTTTCATCAAAAACAATGATTTCATCGACCATGTAGTAAACTATTTTCTAACAACATGAAATCATTGTTACTAATTCCAAAACTCAAAAACATGTTAAACAGATATGTAATGAAGACTGCTCTGATACCAATTGATGGAATCATACAGCGCAGCGGAAGGAAAAATAAATAAACGGATCTACTTCATACATAAAGGTTAACATGTACTATTTAAGTTTCAGAATATAAGAACAAGAGACTGTACCTTGGAGCGGTGAATTTCAAAACTTGAAGATGGGAATCACTTGGGAATACTTTCAATCTTCACTCCAATTCCACTAACGGCCAAGATGTGTGGTCTCTCAATCAGTTCCAAAGGGAGAATGTCAAAAAATGTCTAACACTTTTTTACACCACTTTAGAAGAATGTTCTTTCAAAAACTCTCTCTCTGAATTCTCTCTCAAAAATCATTTTTTTATTTATTTTATATCTGAAAATTCTGTGTGTTTCTCCCTTTGTATCTAACTGATTATCTAATTGAGCCGGCCTTTTGGACCTTTCCAATTGGGCTTAAGTGTGTGGCTTGGAGTGGGACCAAAAGGGACCAATAAGACACTAGCTCCAATGGGCCTTGGGCTTTTCTGTCAACTCTTGACAAGTCCAAAGTTACCATTAACTATATTTAATACTGACAGGCCACAAATGCGTTGACCCCTTGTGATAATTTAGATTAATTAATTAGCCCAGTTCTTAATTAATCAAATTAACATGCAATATCACGTGGCAGCACAAACAAATCACCAAACTAAGTTAAGCAGCGGAAAATAAATAACACGGTGATTTGTTCACGAATGGGGAAAACCCTTACGGCAAAAACCCACCGGGTGATTTAAGGTCACCACTCCCGAAACTCCACTATTATCACAACAAGCAGTTACAAGTAAGGAATCCCAAGTACCTCACCAACCTACAGTTGAACTCTTACCCCAATACCCAATTGGACTTGTTCTGTAGTGACAGTTTCTCCTTTCAATGCACGGCTCCCAGTACGTGACTAACCAGATGCGCGAATCCCAGTACGCGACTTCAAATACCAACTAGAGAGAAAGAGAGTTGGCTGCAAAGTTCTTCAAATCATCAAGGATGAACTAGGGCACGAACTTTGTTTGTCAGATCACCAATTGCATGAACAACAAGTTCTCAATGAATGTGCAACTTGTATCTTGTGATCTCTCTATTTGACAGCCCTTAAAATAATCCTTTTATATGTCTAGGGTTAGGAGAAAAGAAGTCCCAAAGACACACTCACGGATTAGACTTGAAACAGACCTGGAAATCTGTTTTCTTTAATTCTCGACAGATAGAGGTGTCGAGAGGTGTCGAGACAGCTGTCGAGGCTCGGGCAAAACAGCTTCTTTAAAGCTCGATAGATGTATCTGTCGAGGTATGTGTCGAGCCTTAAAAACTTGCACTTCCTTGCTTGTTTCTTGGACAGACTTTGACGGCTTCAACACTTAACCTTGAACTACTGTTTCTTGAAGTGTTAAACTCATTCTAAATCTACCCAATTACAAGTAAAGTGCGTTTTGTCTAAGGATAAGCCAATTACATAAAATAGCGACATATGTTCACAGACTTGAACTACATATGTCCTAACAAATACCACTATATAAATATAGTTGCACTCTAGGCCTTATTAATAAATTATATTCCAATACTTTATTATACATGCAACCCCTTCATAAAATATTCATAGCAACACAAAGTCATGAAAGTAGACTGCTACTTTGTTTATTACTACATCTTAATTCCTTGAGTACCCGGTTTAATTCTTTAAGTTATTCATCATATATTTATGAAATCCAATTCCATAAATATATACTTTAGTAACTCCTTACTAAAGTGGTTAGGCCCAACTCTCTGAATAACAAACCCATTAAACTTATCTCAATGGAATATTTTGTATCTCCGTTAAGAGACTATGAATTCCATCTTAAGAATATATGTTCAATCAACACTAAATGTGGTTGCCCAACATATTGAGATTTTGACTGTTATCATAGATCTCACTCCTGATATATCAAAGCAACCTACACTTCATGATCAGGTCCATTATCCTCTCAAGATTAAGAGTTCATACAAATATAAGTCGTGAGTTTATTATTCATTTGACAGTCGTTAGGAGAATAATAAATCTCACACCGGTCCAGTTCAATATGTCTTAACTCTTAAAACATATCAACATATCAACTAGAAATCTCCATTTCCATGATCAAGACAAATCATCTTAGTTGATATGTTATAGTCTTCGCAGATGAAATGCCCAATTTCATCACCGACTACGAACTATAATTCTGAGTTTACAAAGAACTTGTGATTTATATCTTCTGTGACTAAATCACATAAATCACATACTATGCATATCATGGATTATATGATAATATCTCAATATTCATGTTACCAATATTTTCAAATAATAATACAACTTTATTAACCAAAACATTAAGTCATACATAATGTCTTACATAATAAAATATATAGCATCATACAATAGGATTTAAGGACACATATCCCAACAGAAAATAATTCATTACTAAAAATACTTTAGTTTATTAAATCATATTTAGTGACGAAAAATTTCGTCACTAAAACTATTTTCTAGTACATATAGTAATGAAAAAGTTCGTCATTAAAACTATTTTAAAGAAAATCCAGGCACATATAGCAATGAAAATTTTTGTCACTAAAACCATTTCTTACAAAATTTTACTACATTTAGCGACAAAATATTTCATCACTAAAACATTTTTTTGTTGCTATGTTTGTGATGGAAAAATTCGTCACTAAAACTTATTTTCTGTTTTTTTATTTTTTTTATTTTTTTTTATGGCTTTGTTATTAACCTGTAACCTATCATTACATTATTAAAATATCACATTTAAATAACACATTTATTTCAACAACACATTTATAAAAAAAAAGTTCCATACATTCCACAAGTAAAAAGTAAAACAAGTATCCAATTCAAACTACTTCCATACAATAATTATTTGCAACACATACAATAACTCAAGATGTTTTATAACAATATAAAAAGTGTAGCATAATATAATTAGAACTAACGGAAGATGTCTTCATATGTCTTCAAGTAATGCCAAAAGTAAATCCCCTAAAAACCACCAATAAGAAATCTGCACAAATATAAAAACAATACTATATTAAAATTGTAAAGTAAAAACATTAACTATGTTATAAGAAACATTTCTAACAATGCATTAAGAGTAGCCACATCAATGAATTAAAATCACAACTCCTAATGTATAAGTTGTAGAAAGTAAATATAGATTTTCAAGTGTAATATCATACAATTAGTTTCAAATAATGTATCAATAAAAGTAGTTACACCATGTAGGGCAGGTCAATTGCTAAAATAAAGTACTAACCAATAAGTGTTTTAACTTGAAGATAAACTGCTCCCATAGGTGAGAGGCTCATCATAACCCTTTCTCCTTTGACAGGCCACAAACGCGTTGACCCCTTGTGATAATTTAGATTAATTAATTAGCCTAGTTTTTAATTAATCAAATTAACATGCAATACAACGTGGCAGCACAAACAAATCACCAAAACTAAGTTATGCAGCGGAAAATAAATAACACGGTGATTTGTTCACGAATGGGGAAAACCCTAAGGCAAAAACCCCACCGGGTGATTTAAGGTCACCACTCCCGAAACTCCACTATTATCACAACAAGCAGTTACAAGTAAGGAATCCCAGTACCTCACCAACCTACAGTTGAACTCTTACCCCAATACCCAATTGGACTTGTTCTGTAGTGACAATTTCTCCTTTTCAATGCACGGCTCCCAGTACGTGACTAACCAATGTGATGCGCGGATCCCAGTACGCGGCTTACTCCTTTTGCACGAATCCAAGTACGTGACTCACTCACCAACTTGAGGAAGAAAGAATGTTGGCTGCAAAGTTCTTCAAATCATCAGAGATGAACTAGGGCACGAACTTTGTCTCACAAATCACAATTTGCATGAATAGAGAAGAAGCAACTTGTGTCTTGTGATTTCTGCTTGTTGCTCTATCTGACGGCCCTTAAAATAATCCTTTTATATGTCTAGGGTTAGGAGAAAAGAAGTCCCAAAGACACACACACGGATTGGACTTGAAACAGACTTGGAATTCTGTTTTCTTTAAATCTCGACAGATAGAGGTGTCGAGAGGTGTCGAGACAGCTGTCGAGGCTCGGGCAAAACAGCTTCTTTAAATCTCGATAGATGTATCTGTCGAGGTAGGTGTCGAGATTTAAAAACCAGCACTTCCTTGCTTGTATCTTGGACAGACTTTGACGGCTTCAACACTTAATCTTGAACCACTGTTTCTTGAAGTGTTTAACCCATCCTAGTTCTACCCAATTACAAGTAAAGTGCGTTTTGTCTAAGGATAAGCCAATTACATAAAATAGCGACATATGTTCACAAGCTTGAACAACTACATATGTCCTAACAATCTCCCCCTTTGGCAATCCGTGACAAAACCACAATATACAAATGAAGATATGAGAGAAGTCATAAATCACTCAACTCATACTCACTTGTTACATACAGTAAAATCTATCCTAACACAAACTCTTGAAAAACTTTGCAAGAAGAGAGTTTATGGCAAGAAGACTTTGACAACCTGTATTTCTGAAACACTTATAAACAAAACACATCAAGGCATCTTTGTGTGAAACAGAAATAATAGATTGCATACAAGTAAAGAAACATGTGTATAAAGACAGAAAAGAAACAACACATGAAAGGTAGGTGAAAGAAACAACATACATCATCATATAGAGAAAGAGAAAAAGTACAATGTATGTAAGTACATGATCAATGTATCTCTAAAAGATAAGAAAAGAAAAAAAAATACATAGATCACCTCACTACATCCCTCAATCCACACTCCCCCTAACAAAAAATGTCCTATGTCCTATGCTAACACTCCCCCTAAGTATGACTACTCTTATACTAAACTACTCCCCCTTTTTGTCACGAGTGACAAAGGGTAGAGTGTCAAGTAGACATCCCATCCGATGAGCTAGCATCTCCATCATCATCATCGTCTGAAGCATCATCATCATCGCCATCATCATCGGCCTCGGTCTCAGTCGACACATGAGGTGGCGGAGGAGAAGCCTCTGCAGCAAAGCCGCCCATGGTCGCCTGTCGCCTGGCGATGCGACCAACACGGACATTCACCTGATACAACTCGGTGGAGAGTGTATCGAGGCGAGCATCCATGCGCTGTAGCTGCGCCATGATGTCTCCCAAACTAACATCGCTCGAAGAAGTAGAAGCAGAAGCTCGAGCGGATCTGGAGGTGGTAGGACGGGTGGAAGGAGTGGCATCGTCGGACAGTCGCGATCGGAACTGTGCCTCGCTACGTTTTACGGTAGCGGCGTCTATGGCAGACATGACACGGTAAAGATCGGACGAAGGGAAGGGAATGGAAAAACGACTCAGAATCCTCGTGATAGCGGAAGGGAAAATGAGCTTATCACGGGTGGCCGTATCTCTATAGACATCTATGATGGAACAGATAAAGTGAGAAGGAAAGTCTATAGAGAGATCCTCAAGGAGGGACAACAAGAACCGAGCACGAGGCTCTGTGATCGAGTTGTAGTGAGACAGTGGGTGCAAAACAAAGGTCATCACCATGTTAAGAAATCTAGGACCTTTAGCAAAAGGTCTACATGGTGTGGACATGTGATCTCCCCAAGAGGTAGGACGTTCACAGAATGCCGAGATCATCTCGTCTTTGGACACAGTCCAGAGACGCTCACAGCTAGGGTAATCGGGATGATCCACCCTAGGGACATGGAGAACCTCAGAGACAAGCTCTGGGGTGACACAAAAGCGCGTACCTCTAACGCAAGAATAGAAAGAAGGTACTGAAGAATCTATCCCGTGGATGTTGGAGTAAAACTCCTGTATCAACACGAGAGGAGATGTGACCGGGACGTCACACAGTGACTCCCAACCCCGAGTGTGAATGACATCGGGAAGGTCAGTGTCGGCAAAGTCTGCCAGGACGACGTGGCGTTCCGAATGAACACCGCGTTTAGAAAAGTTCTCCGAGAAGTCCTTGTGGGCTTTCTCATCACGAAACCGAACAGACACAGGGGTAGAATCAGAAGAAGACTGCCCCTTAGAACGCACGGGGTTCCTAGGAGGAATAGACTTACGTTTAGGAGCCATAGACGCTACTAACGTAAACATAGAAGAGGGGGAAAGAAGAGACAAACAGAAAAGTCCCAAACAATTCAATATTGGCAGAAAGAAATATTGAAATGAAAAGAACGTATGCATGAAAATGCGTGAGCATGTGATATGCAACAATAAACACATCATGGGCTCAGCCCAATCCAAACCTAACAGCACACAATAGGTAGGCACACATCTAAATGCATGAAAATACAATTAGAATGCTAATGTGATGCAATGCATGTGGTTTTGAAGATCAAAACGCAATAACCAACCCAAAAATTTCATGAAAACCCAACAATTTTGAAAACTCCCAAAAATTTTTCAAAAACACAAACCTAGGGTTTTGAAAGCAATGCAATGCATGAAATGAGGGATAAAGGCTTACCAAATGATGAAGAAAATGAAGAACCACTTGAGAAAGCCTTGAGAGAGGTTTGGAGGGAGAGGGAAGTGTTTTTGAGAGAGATCCGAGAGATTTCGAGCGAGAGAGATCGAGAGAATGAGCAGAAAAATCGCGAAGGTCCAATATATAGCGCGTCAGTAATTCTCGACAGCTGTAGGTATCGAGAACTGTCGAGGTAGCTGTCGAGGAAAGCTATCGAGAAATGCACGTGGACAGATGCAGCTATCGAGGTCAGCTATCGAGGTAGAAGAAACAAGCAAGATGGAACCTCGATCGATCCAGAAGCTATCGAGGAGCTATCGAGCAAACAGAAATTTTCTCGATCGATCCAGCTGCTATCGAGGTATCTGTCGAGACTGCGATAAGAAAGAGTCTGGGGATCTCGACAGATAGCTATGTATCGAGAGGTATCGAGAAGGTGTCGAGATGCCTTTAAAAGCAGTTTTTCAAAAGAAGAAAAACACAGACATGAATGCAATCATGCATGCAACTCAACCAAAGATACAACCAACACATTAAGCTCTTAAAATATCTCTCAACAAGAAATATGATGCTCATATATCTCAAAAACACACACACACACACTAAACAAGTCTAACCAATTTTATTTTTCAAAAACAAGTCAAGACAGTTTAGTGAACATACATTAAAGCATGTAAGCCTTGTGATGGCCAAATCACATTGTACCCGCACATGTATCAAGAATAGCAAAGAGTATTGCGTGTTGTGTGTGAAAACATCGCAAGATTGCATATGTGTCTCAATGTTATGACGATTTGAGATATGAGAAAATCACTTTAACTCACACACAATCATAACTATTTGATGGGGACTATCACCTTCGAGGTACATCCTATAACTCCCACATCTCCTAGAAAACACGCTTGCAACCATATTTTAAAGCATTTTTAATCTTTTTGCTTTTTATTTCTTTGCATATTTTCTTTTTAACAAGCATATCATGCATGGGCATACAAGAGAAAGAAAAGAAATACCCAATGATGTTAAGCTTTTGACACTGCACTTTTGCTATGCCGAAGCATACAAGTGTCCTTGACATTGCACTTTTGCTATGCCGAAGCATACAGATGTCATTTTATGATTGGCGAGTAACAGTGGTGAGATGGTTATTTATGCCTTTCTCTTAGGATTTTCTAGTTCAACCCGTCAAAAAGAGTGATACGAGTGTTAAGAAGAAGAGATCACTTAACCTTACTCATCACAAACAAAGAGCTACAAAGCTCACTCGCTTAGTTGTGCAGAAGAGTGCTCATCTAAGCTATAGATGATACAAAGTTTAGAAAACTCTGTTTCAATAGCCATTACAAAAGTTTACATGAACTAATGCACACAAACACACACTGTTTTTGTATTTTTCAATTTTTCAATTTTTTTTTTATTTTTATTAGAGAAGCAAAAATAAAACACAAAACTGAAAACACACAAACAAAAACATGTAAAGCAAAACAATGCATAAAACTAGATGCACATGCATGAGGAGGAGGAAAGATAGAAGGAGATCAGTCCATGGATATAACACCGATGTTTTGACGAAGGAACTCAAAACGTTTGCTATCCAAAGGTTTGGTGAACAGATCAGCCTTTTGGTCATCTGTGTGGATGAACTCAAGAGTAAGAACACCATCTTCGACAAGCTCCCTAATGAAGTGATGTCGAATCTCTATGTGCTTGGTTCGAGAATGTTGAACCGGATTCTTAGAGATATTGATGGCACTGGTATTGTCACAATAGATGGTGAGATGTTCTTGACGAATACCATAATCATGAAGTAGTTTTTGCATCCATAGGAGTTGGGTGCAACAGCTACCAGCAGCAATGTACTCAGCTTCAGCAGTGGATAATGAGATGGAGTTTTGCTTCTTGCTCATCCAAGAGACCAAGTTATTTCCCACATAAAAACAACCTCCTGAGGTGCTTTTTCTATCATCAGCATTCCCAGCCCAATCAGCATCAGAATATCCAGCTAAGACATTATTTGTGTCTTTGCTATACCACACACCAAAGTTGGCAGTAGTTTTGACATACTTGATGATCCTTTTTAAAGCAGTCATATGTGACTCTTTGGGATTAGCCTGATATCTAGCACACACTTCTACACTGTAGCTAATGTCAGGTCTACTAGCAGTAAGGTAAAGAAGACTACCTATCATGCTTCTATAAAGTGAAGAATCTACACTTTTACCTAACATGTCAACAGTGAGTTTAACATTTGGGCTCATGGGGGTTCTAACAGAACTAGCAGATTCCAAACCAAACTTTTTCACAAGATTCTTAGCATATTTAGATTGAGAGATGAATATACCTGAATCTTGTTGACGAATCTGCAGTCCAAGGAAGTGAGACAACTCCCCGATCATGCTCATCTCAAACTCTCCTTGCATGAGTGTCGAGAATTCTTGAGCAAGCTCATCCTTAGTTGATCCAAAGATGATATCATCAACATAGACTTGAGCAACCACCAGCTCACCAGCTTTTCTTTTGATGAAGAGAGTTTGATCAGCCTGTCCTCTTGTGAACCCATGGGACATCAAATATTGAGTCAACCGGTCATACCAAGCTCTGGGTGCTTGCTTTAATCCATAGAGTGCCTTTTTGAGGTACAACACATGATCCGGAAAGTGAGGATCGATGAACCCTTTAGGTTGAGCCACATAAACATCCTCTTTAAGCAATCCATTCAAGAAGGCAGTTTTCACATCCATCTGATATAACTTGAACTTCAAGTGACATGCTAAAGCAAGAAGGACTCTGATGGACTCCATACGAGTAACTGGGGCGAATGTTTCATCATAGTCTATACCCTCCATCTGAGTGTATCCCTGGGCTACAAGTCGAGCCTTGTTTCGGATTACATTTCCCTCCTCATCAGTCTTATTTCGGAATATCCATTTGGTGCCGATGACATGCTCGCCCTCCGGTCTGGGAACCAAGGTCCACACATCATTCCTCTGAAACTGAAGCAGTTCATCATGCATTGCTTCTACCCAACTTTCATCCTGAAGAGCTTCCTCAACTTTAGTGGGTTCAACCTGTGACAAATAGCAAGAGTATGACACAAAGTTAGCAACACATTTATCAACTGTGCGTTTCCGCAATGTGAGTTCATTCATGTTTCCCACGATAGTTTCTGGAGGATGATTTGATTTGATTCTGGAGGAAGGTCTTTTGTCTTCATGACACTCGGAATCTGGGGATGTAGGAATGTCTGCTGGCTCTTCTACAACACTGGGAGTACCAGGAGTACTTGGGGATGTAGGCTCTTGTTCCATGATCTCTAAAGCTCTCCTAGGTTCTGGAGGGAGAATTTCTTTGGGAAGTTCCTCATCAATTTTCTCAAGATTGATATCTGAAGACTCATCAATAACAACATTTACAGTTTCCATGACCTTTATAGTTCTTTTGTTGTATACCCGATAAGCCTTACTTGTGGTAGAATATCCCAGAAATATCCCTTCATCACTTCTGGAATCGAACTTTCCTACATTCTCTCTATCCTTTAGGATGAAACAAGTGCTACCGAAAATCCTGAAATACTTCACATTTGGCTTTCTTCCTTTCCACAACTCATATGGAGTTTTTTTGGTGCCGGGTCTGAAGTATACTCTGTTCACTGTGTGACATGCAGTGTTAACTGCTTCTCCCCATAGATTTCTAGCCACATCCTTACTGTGCAGCATGGCTCTTGCCATCTCCTGGATAACCCTGTTCTTTCTTTCTACTACACCGTTCTGCTGAGGAGTAATAGGAGCAGAGAATTCTTGAGATATACCTGATCTTGTGCAGAATGACTCCATGTATGAATTTTTGAATTCTTTACCATGATCACTTCGAATTCGGTCAATTTTCAGGTTCTTCTCATTTTGTAGTCTTGTGCACAATGTTTCAATGTGCTCAGGAGCATCAGACTTGGATCGTAGAAGAATGACCCAAGTGTACCTGGTGAAGTCATCTACTACAACCATGATGTATCTCTTTCCTCCAAGAGATTCGGTTCTCGTAGGACCCATAAGATCTAAATGCAATAGCTCTAAAGGTCTGGATGTTGCTGATGTCTGAGTGCTTGGATGCTTGGCTTTCGTCTGTTTTCCAAGTTGACATGGTCCACATACAACATTGTTCAACCTACTCAGCTTTGGCATCCCTAGAACAGACTCATGATTAGATACAATAGAGAGATGTTTGTAACTAGCATGCCCCATCCGTTGGTGCCACAAGTCTTCATTTGGCAACCGAATACTATTGCAAACAATATCAGCATCAGGCACTAAACCATAACAATTGTCTAGAGTACGTACACCACTTATGAGTTTCTTTCCAGATTCATCCATAACAAGACATTTTCCTTTGGAGAATAACACCATGAAGTCTTGATCACATATCTGGCTTATACTCAACAGGTTCACTCTTAGGCCATCCACATAGAGAACATTTGCAATGTCTGGTAGTCCAGGTAGAGAGATAATTCCTTTCCCTTTTATCTGAGATTTGCTCCCATCACCAAAGGTGACATTTCCACCTTTCTCAGACTCGAAGACTTTGAAGAGGGATCGGTCTCCAGTCATGTGTCTAGAGCAGCCACTATCAAGGTACCATAGGCACGTGTCCATTACTTTGAACGCGGACTTCATCATGAAACACACTTCATGCTTAGATAGCAGATCGTTGGGAATGGTATCCTCTCTCATCTGCTTCTTCCGAGCCAGGCCTTTAACTTTAACTCTGTTTAAACAGACTCCTTTGCACATTTTGAATTTGAGACAGTCTAGTTCCTGCTTGTATACACTGAGATCTTTTCCAATAGTCATCATGGAGGGAATCAAATAACTTTTAGACTTGTGTTTTCTGAGACACTCAAGGAAGGGAGATTAGAAAAACAAGATGTATTTGATATCACAGTTCTCTTCAGCTGAGAGACTGTAATTTTTCCATGACAACAGGGGTCAATGGATCACACACAATAGATTAAACCCTAATCAGAGTGTGCTTGCTCTGATACCACTTGACAGGCCACAAACGCGTTGACCCCTTGTGATAATTTAGATTAATTAATTAGCCTAGTTTTTAATTAATCAAATTAACATGCAATACAACGTGGCAGCACAAACAAATCACCAAAACTAAGTTATGCAGCGGAAAATAAATAACACGGTGATTTGTTCACGAATGGGGAAAACCCTAAGGCAAAAACCCCACCGGGTGATTTAAGGTCACCACTCCCGAAACTCCACTATTATCACAACAAGCAGTTACAAGTAAGGAATCCCAGTACCTCACCAACCTACAGTTGAACTCTTACCCCAATACCCAATTGGACTTGTTCTATAGTGACAATTTCTCCTTTTCAATGCACGGCTCCCAGTACGTGACTAACCAATGTGATGCGCGGATCCCAGTACGCGGCTTACTCCTTTTGCACGAATCCAAGTACGTGACACACTCACCAACTTGAGGAAGAAAGAATGTTGGCTGCAAAGTTCTTCAAATCATCAGAGATGAACTAGGGCACGAACTTTGTCTCACAAATCACAATTTGCATGAATAGAGAAGAAGCAACTTGTGTCTTGTGATTTCTGCTTGTTGCTCTATCTGACGGCCCTTAAAATAATCCTTTTATATGTCTAGGGTTAGGAGAAAAGAAGTCCCAAAGACACACACACGGATTGGACTTGAAACAGACTTGGAATTCTGTTTTCTTTAAATCTCGACAGATAGAGGTGTCGAGAGGTGTCGAGACAGCTGTCGAGGCTCGGGCAAAACAGCTTCTTTAAATCTCGATAGATGTATCTGTCGAGGTAGGTGTCGAGATTTAAAAACCAGCACTTCCTTGCTTGTATCTTGGACAGACTTTGACGGCTTCAACACTTAATCTTGAACCACTGTTTCTTGAAGTGTTTAACCCATCCTAGTTCTACCCAATTACAAGTAAAGTGCGTTTTGTCTAAGGATAAGCCAATTACATAAAATAGCGACATATGTTCACAAGCTTGAACAACTACATATGTCCTAACATCCTTAAAAAGTTAAGAATATTCTTTTGGACCTCTTCTTGCTTAGCTCGCGCCTCTTGGTCCCTAGCTCGCTCCTCCTGACCCTTAGCTCTTGCATCTTTGAGCTTAATTATCTCATTTTCTAGTCAATGGATATACTCCACCGAGGAACTAAATGACGCGGTGGTTACTAGAGAAGAGGAAGGTCTCGTGGGCCAAGTCCTTTTACAATACTGGACTTCTTCTTAAAAACCTAGTGTGAGATCTCCTCTTGTGTAAGGAGAATTGCATTAGGATCTTGACAATGATCCTTTTGCACTTTGAGAATAGTTTCCTATCATTTGAAAGAGAGAAAGAAACAAACAATCACAACATTAATACTACATGTGTTATAGCTATACAAACATGATAGGGATGGAATGACACATATACATATGTCGCTTCATCCTTATGGTATATCCATATATTTGTATTTGGATTGAAATGAACATCTTTGAAGATTTTTGTCAATTCAGGAACTTGACTGCCATTATTATTTGTTTGATTAATTAACATTCGAGTGTTAGAGAGATATAGTTAATTAATCACAACATGTAATATACTAAGGTTTAAGAAAATGAAAAAACATGCACCTCCTTATCAACCCTAACAACAAGTGCCTTTGTCTCGCATCTATGTTTGCCTGAAGTTTTCTTCACATTTTCAGAGTTCTTTCTTGATTTTTTCTAATAAAGAACATTAAATATATTTATTAGATCATGAATAAAACAGTATACATTTACTTCATCTAAGTATTAACCTAATCATTTGACAACATAATATAGTAAACATTGGATTATAATAATATACGCATAAATAATTTACCCGTCATTCCTCATTGGTCCATCTCCCATCAATGAGTCTAGTCCATTGCTCAAGTGTGGCATTCTTTTGCGGGTGACTTCTTTCATAGTCAGCACCATGAGCTTGTGCAAGCTTTTTATAAGCCTGATGCAATTTGTTGGAGCTACAACTCAATAATCTTCAACATTTTGTAGTTAATGTTTTTGCTACCAAGTTAGAATCTCCTTGTAGCTCAAACTGGTCCTATAAAATGAAGTGTATATGTATTATAAAAATATTATTATATGAATTTAATATGCTTAGTGACAACAAAGACTGGTTAGACGTTATCAATGTAAATTTACCACGATATTTTGAAACACCACATCTCTAGTAGCAACATCAATACTTTTCCAATTTTTCACATTGTAACTGGACAAATTGCTTCGCACTTGTATGCTAATTTGATTGACAAGCTTGCACACATTCTTCCCAACAGGAGCATCATAGTTTGCAGCTATACGTACTGGCAGCTTACCACTTTTTTCAACAAGTGCTCGTATTGCTATACCATGTGTTGTTCCACGAGTATTTCTGCTAGTAGATCCTATTTAAACATTATCAATGTTAAAAAATTATACATTCCATGTACATTATAGTTAAATTAAATGAAGTATAATTGTTAGGACATATGTAGTTCAATTTGTTGACATATGTCACTATTTTATGTAATTGGCTTATCCTTTGACAAAACGCACTTTACTTGTAATTGGATAGATTTAGGATGTGTTTAACGCTTCAAGAAATAGTGTTTCAAGATTAAGTGTTGAAGTCATCAAGTCTGTCCAAGAAACAAACTGGAAAGTGCAAGTTACTAAAGCTCGACACCTGTCTCGACACCTGTCTCGACACATGCATCTATCGAGTTTTAAGAAGCTGTTTTAGCCCGAGCCTCAACAGCTTCTCGACAGATCCTCGACACCTCTATCTGTCGAGATTTAAAGAAAATAGATTTTCAATTCTGTTTTAATTCCAATCCGTGAATGTGCCTTTAGGACTTCTTTTCTCCTAACCCTAGACATATAAAAGGATTGTTTTAAAGGCCGTCAAAGTGATGCAAGTTGCACAAGCATTGAGTAATTCTTGTTCATGCAATTTGTGATCAAAAAGACAAAGTTCATGCCGTAGTTCATCCTTTGTGAAGAAGTTGCTGTGTAATGTGCACCGTAGGGTTTTGTAACCAAGCATCTTCCTGATATTCATCGTGTGGATGATTTGAAGAACTTTGCAGCCAACAACTCTCTCTCTAGTTGGTGAACTGAAGTCGCGTACTAGGATCCCGCAATTGGTTAGTCACGTACTTGGGAGCCGTGCATTGAAAGGAGAAACTGTCAGTACAGAGCAAGTCCAATTGGGTATTAGGGTAAGGGTTCAACTGTAGGTTGGTAAGGTACTTGGGATTCTTTGCTTGTAATCGCTTGCTGTGATAATAGTGGAGTTTCGGGAGTGGTGACCTTAAATCACCCGGTGGGGTTTTTGCCGTCAGGTTTTCCCCATTCGTAAACAAATCACCGTGTCTTTTATTTTTTCGTTGCATACTTTAGTTTTGGTGATTTGTTTGTGCTGCCACGTGATTTTGCATGTTAACTTGATCAATTAATAACTCGGCTAATTAATCAATTTAATTTATCACTAGGGGTCAACGCGTTTGTGGCCTGTCAAGTGGTATAAGAGCAAGCACACTCTGATTAGGGTTTAATCCTTGTGTGTGATCCATTGACCCCTGCTGTCATGGATAGAGGTCAATCTCTTATTATACCTCCATTATTTGATGGCACTAACTATGCATACTTGAAAGTACGCATGAGAGCTTTCTTGCAGTCTTTAGATGAGAAAGTGTTGCAAGCTGTGGAGATAGGCTGGACCAAGCCTACAGAAGCGCCGGCCGATTGGGATGATGCCAAGATTAAGGCGGCAAATTTCAACAGCAGAGCATTGAATGCCCTATTCAGTGCAGTCACCAATGAGGAGTTCAAGAAAATTTCCTCAACAGAAACTGCTAAGGAAGCATGGACCATTCTCCAGACAACCTATGAGGAAACTAAGGCTGTCAAGGATTCAATGCTACAGAGGCTCACCACAAGCTTTGAAGAAATTAAGATGGAGGAGGATGAGTCATTTGATGAGTTCTATGCAAAGCTCAAAGACATAGTGAACTCAGCTTTCAATCTTGGGGAAACCATTCCTGAACCTAAGATAGTAAGGAAAGTGCTCAGATCGCTGCCAGAGAGATTCCATGCTAAGATCACGGCGATAGAGGAATCGAAGGATATTGACAGAATTCATCTGACTGAGCTGGTTGGAAACTTGCAAACCTACGAGTTAGGGCTGACTAGGATAGGCAAGTCAAGCAAGGGCAAGAGCATGACACTAAAATCCAAGAGCAGTGATACAGATGATTCTTCAGATGATGAAGATTCTAAAATAAAGTCTTATATTACAAGGCAATTCAAGAAATTGATGAAGAATGGCAATGGAAAAGGCTTCAACAAAGACCGTAGGCAATCATGTTCTTCTCAATTCAAGAATTCAGATAAAGGGAAAAAGGATATTAAGGATGGCGGTCAGTACATAGTCCCCGCTGGACTAAAATACTTTTGGTGTCAAGGCTTCGGACACATGAAACAAGAGTGTCCAACATACCTTAAGAGTATTGGGAAGAGCAAGGCACTTGCTGTTACCTTAAGCGACACGGAGCTCAAGGATGATTCCGAAAATGAAGATGACGGAATCTTGAATACCTTCACTGCCACTGTTAATCCTACTGATGGGGTTACTGAAGAAGTGGATGAAGAAAAGGAATTGGTGGATTCCAAATTTGAGACTATAGATGATCAAGATGATATCCATACTGCCTATGAGAAACTGTACAAGCTTTCTGAGAAGCATGAGAAACTCTATAGGCTGGCCACCAAGAAGCTCAGTGATGTGGAACTTGACCGTGAGGAGCTTTCCACTAAGGTTGATGAAGCAAATCAGACAATTGGAGCACTGAGGTTTGAGAACAATTTCTTGGCTGAGAGAACCAAGAAGTTTGAAGCAGAGCTGTTTCAAGTCAGAGCACAATTGGAAAGGACATCAAGTGCAAAGCTGGATGAGATGCTAAGTGTTCATAAATCTTCTTCGTATCGTACTGGATTGGGGTATGAATTCTCTTTCTCTAATACTCCTTTTGCTAGTACTACTATTTTCGTTCCTCCTGCTAATAACATTAAAACTGAGGATAAAAATGTTAAAACTGAATTAGCAAGTGAGAACGTAGACAAGGGCAAGTCTATCCTAGGAGCACCCCCTAAAGTTGAAAAAAGGGAAACTAGAAACCCTAGGACTAAAAAGGCTATCTTTCAAAAGCCCAAATAGAAGAAGCAGCATCTCTGTTATCATTGTTTGTGTGTTTTCAGTTTTGTGTTTTATTTTTTGCTTTTCTGATAAAATAAAATAAAATAAATTGAAAATTTGAAAAATACAAAAACAGTGTGCGTTTGTGTGCATTGGTTCATGTGAACTTTTAAAATGACCATTGAAACAGAATTTTCTAAACTTTGTATCATCTGTAGCTTAGATGAGTATTCTTCTGCACAACTAAGCATGTGAGCTTTGTAGTTCTTTGTTTGTGATGAGTAAGGTTAAGTGATCTCTTTTATTTAACACTCGTATCACTCTTTTTGACGGGTAGGACTAGAAAATCTTAAGAGAAAGGCATAAATAACCATCTCACCACTATTACTCGCTAATCATGATATGACAACTGTATGCTTCGGCATAGCAAAAGTGCAATGTTAAAAGCTTAACATAATTGATTATTTCTTTTCTTTCTCTTATATGCCCATGCATGATATGCTTAATAAAAAAAATATGCAAAGAAATAAAAGCAAAAAAGATTAAAAATGCTTTAAAATATAGTTGCAAGCGTGTTTTCTAGGAGACGTGGGAGTTGTAGGATGTACCTCGAAGGTGATAGTCTTCGTCAAATAGTTATGATTGTGTGTGAGTTAAAGTGATTTTCTCATATCTCAAATCGTTATAACTTTGAGACACTTATGCAATCTTGCGATGTTTTCACACACATCACGCAATACTCTTTGCTATTCTTGATACATGTGCAGGTGCAATGTGATTTGGCCATCACAAGGTTTACATGCGTTAATGTATGCTCACTAAATTGTCTTAGCTCATTTTTGAAATATAAAATTGGTTAGACTCGTTTAGTGTGTGTGTGCGTGTTTTGGGATACATGTGCATAAAATTCTTGTTGAAAGATGATTTTGAGAGCTAAATGTGTTGTTTGGATCTTTGGTTGAGTTGCATGCGTGATTGCATTCATGTCTGTGTTTTTCCTCTCTTGAAAAACTATTTTTAAGGCATCTCGACACCTCCTCGACACCTTTCGATACCTAGCTATCTGTCGAGCTTCTTAGACTTTTTCTAAACGCAGTCTCGACACATTCTCGACACCTGGTGGATCGATCGAGATACTTTTTGTCTGCTCGATAGATTCTCGACAGCTTTTGGATCGATCGAGATTCCTTCATGCTTGATCCTTCTTTCTCGACACATGACCTCGATAGCTTCATCTGTCGATGTTCTTTTTCTTAACACCTACCTCGATAGTTGTCTCGACACCTCTCGATATCTGCATCTGTCGAGAATTACTGAAGGGCTATATATATGTTCTGTCGCGATTTCTCTCATTGTTGCTCGATCTCTCTCACTCGATACTTGGTGTTTTCTCTCCTAAAACCTTTCTCACTCTCTCCAAACCTCTTCCTAAGGATTCTTCAAGTGATTTTCTAGATTTTCTTCACTTGGTAAGCTTCTGTTCTTCCATTCTTCATGCATTTCATGTTTTAAAACCCTAGGTTTTGAGATTTTTAAGGTTTTTAAAAATTTTTGGGGTTTTTCAAAATTGTTGAAAGTTTCATGAAATTTTTGGGTTGGTTTTATAGATTTGATCTTTAAAACTACATGCATTGCATCACATTAGCATTCTAATTATATTTTCATGCATTTAGATGTGTGCAAACCTGTTGTGTGCTGTTAGGTTTGGATTGGGTTGAGCCCATTATGTTTTAATTTTTGCATGTCACATGCTCATGCATTTCCCATGCATACGTTCTATCTTTTCAACATATTCTTCTTATATTGAACTGTTTGGGACCTTTTTGTTTGTCTCTCTTCTTCTCCCCCTCTCTATGTTTGCATTAGTAGTGTTTATGGCACCTAAACGTAAGTCTATTCCATCCTAGAACCCTCTGCGTTCTAAGGGATCTTCTTCTTCAGATTCCACTCTGTTGTCTCTCCGGTTCCGTGATGAGAAAGCCCATAAGGACTTCTCGGAGAACTTCTTTAAGCGAGGTGTTCATTCGAAACGCCACGTTGTTCTGGCAAACTTTGCCGACACTGACCTACCCGATGTCATTCACAGTCGGGCTTGGGAGTCACTGTGTGACGTCCCGGTCACCTGTCCTCTCGTGTTGATACAGGAGTTCTACTCCAACATCCACGGGATTGATTCTTCAGTACCTCTCTTCTACTTTAGCGTTCGAGGTACGCACTTTGCTGTCACCTCGGAGTTAGTCTCTGAGGTTCTTCATGTTTCGAGGGTGGATAATGCTGATTACCCTAGATGTGAGCGTCTATGGACTGTGTCCAAAGATGAGATGATCTCGGCGTTCTATGAGCATCCTTCCTCTTGGGGAGATCATCAGTACACACCATGTCAGCCTTTTGCTAAAGGTCCTCGTTTCCTTAACATGGTGATGGCTTTTGTGTTGCACCCACTTTCTCATTACAACTCCATCACAGAGCCTTGTGCTCGATTTTTATTGTCCCTCTTAGAGCATCTTACTATAGACTTCCCTTCTCACTTTATCTTCTCTATCATAAATGTCTATAGAGATACGGCTACCCGTGATAAGCTCATTTTCCCTTCTGCTATCATGAGGATACTTCGCCGTTTCTCCATTCCATTCCCTTCGTCCGATCCATTCTATGTCATGTCTGCCATAGACGCCGCTACCGTAAAACGTAACGAGGCACAGTTTAGATCGAGACAGTCGGATGCTGCTACTCCTTCCTCCCGTCCAACTACACCCAGATCTGCTTGAGCGACATCTGCTCCTTCTTCTTCGAGCGACGTCACTCTAGGAGACATCATGGCGCAGCTTCAGCGCATGGATGCTCGCCTCGATACACTCTCCACGGAGTTGTATCAGGTGAACGTTCGTGTCGGTCGCATCACCAGGCGACAGGCGACCTTGGGCGGCTTTGCTCCAGAGGCTTCTCCTCCGCCACCTTATGGTTCTTCTAAGACTGAGGCTGATGATGATAGTGATGACGATGATGCTTCGAATGATGATGATGAAGATGCGAGCTCTTCTGATGAGATGTCTACTTGGCACTCTACCCTTTGTCACTTGTGACAAAAGGGGGAGTAGTTTTGGTGTATGAGAGTAGTCATACTTAGGGGGAGAGCTAGTATAGGACATTTTTGGTAGGGGGAGTGTTGATATGAGGGATGTAGTGAGGATCATATGTATTTTTTTCTTTTCTATCTTTTTAGAGATACATTGATCATGTATTGACATACATTGTACTTATTTCTTGATATGTATGATGATGTATGTTTCTTTTACCTATCTTTCCATGTGTTGTTTCTTTTCTGTCTTTATACACATGTTTCTTTTACTTGTACGCAATCTATTATTTCTGCTTCATACAAAGATGCCTCGATGTGTTTTATTTATAAGTGTTTCAGAAATACAGGTTGTCAAAGTCTACTTGCCATAAACTCTCTTCTTGCAAAGTTTTTCAAGAGTTTGTGCTAGGGTAGATTTTATTGTATGTAACAAGTGAATATGAGTTAAAGTGTTTAATGACTTCTCTCATATCTTCATTGGTTTGTTGTGGTTTTGTCACCGATTGCCAAAGGAAGAGATTGTTAGGACATATGTAGTTCAATTTGTTGACATATGTCACTATTTTATGTAATTGGCTTATCCTTTGACAAAACGCACTTTACTTGTAATTGGGTAGATTTATGATGTGTTTAACGCTTCAAGAAACAGTGTTTCAAGATTAAGTGTTGAAGTCATCAAGTTTATCCGAGAAACAAGCTGGAAAGCGCAAGTTACTAAAGCTCGACACCTGTCTCGACACATGCATCTATCGAGCTTTAAGAAGTTGTTTTAGCCCGAGCCTCGACAGCTTCTCGACAGATTCTCGACACCTTTATCTATCGAGATTTAAAGAAAACAGATTTTCAGTTCTGTTTTAATTCCAATCCGTGAATGTGTCTTTGGGACTTCTTTTCTCCTAACCCTAGACATATAAAAGGATTGTTTTAAGGGCTGTCAAAGTGATGCAAGTTGCACAAGCATTGAGTAATTCTTGTTCATGCAATTTGTGATAAAAAAGACAAAGTTCATGCCTTAGTTCATCCTTTGTGAAGAAGTTGCTATGTAATGTGCACCATAGGGTTTTGTAACCAAGCATCTTCCTGATATTCATCGTGTGGATGATTTGAAGAACTTTGCAGCCAACAACTCTCTCTCTAGTTGGTGAACTGAAGTTGCGTACTAGGATCTGCGCAATTGGTTAGTCACGTACTTGGGAGCCGTGCATTGAAAGGAGAAACTGTCACTACAGAGCAAGTCCAATTGGGTATTGGGGTAAGGGTTCAACTGTAGGTTGGTAAGGTACTTGGGATTCCTTACTTGTAATCGCTTGTTGTGATAATAATGAAGTTTCGGGAGTGATGACCTTAAATCACCCGGTGGGGTTTTTGCGGTCAGGTTTTCCCCATTCGTAAACATATCACCGTGTCTTTTATTTTTTCGCTGCATACTTTAGTTTTGGTGATTTGTTTGTGCTGCCACGTGATTTTGCATGTTAACTTGATTAATTAATAACTCGGCTAATTAATCAATTTAATTTATCACTAGGGGTCAACGCGTTTGTGGCCTGTCAATAATCTCAATAGTAAATATAGGTTCTAGTTGTAATTAAGTATGCTCTATGTCATTACCAGCCGTGCTAGTTAATGCGCCGGTAGCCTGTGCCTCCATACTAGAAGAACTTTGGGCTAGATGATTTGCTTCATGAGGTGTTTTCATAGATTGGACTACCGAGATAGATACCTCACCTTGCAAGCGTGTAAGTCATCCTAGTGCCATATGTAACTAACAAACATACATATAATGGAACAATAAAGTCATTACAAATAATTAAATAACAAAGTTATTATCATTTATTATACCGTATGGGACATCTATTGTACCTTATGGATTATAGAATTAGATGACATATCATTGTCATTATCACTAATAGGTGGTACATAATCATCATCTACCATAACAATAGCTCTACTTCTTTTCCCTTTTGCACAATTGGATTGAGTAGAATCCTTTAGAGAAGTTGAGATGTGCTTCAATCCCAAAGCATTAATTCTCTCTTAGTTTTGCCTCATTCTATCCAATCTTGGCATTTCATACATTGGTATATTATGAGTATATTTGGCCTTTTGGGGCACTTTTTGAAACTATGTATTAACAT
Organism: Castanopsis chinensis; assembly: GCA_032878915.1. NCBI lineage: Eukaryota > Viridiplantae > Streptophyta > Magnoliopsida > Fagales > Fagaceae > Castanopsis > Castanopsis chinensis. The sequence continues at coordinate 14,068,664 of JAVQMG010000125.1, read as the reverse complement.
GAAAGATAAGTACAATTGCTACTAACTTAACATCATAGTCCACACCATTATCCATATCAAGTAATTCACAAGTGCACAATTTGAACACAATTGCTACTAACTCAACACAACAAATGACCACATCAATATCCATATCAAGTTCAAGATAAGTATAAAATATCTCAATAATAATTACTACTAACTTTACATATCATAGTCCATGCCATTATCCATATCAAGCAATTCACAAGTGCAAAATTTGAACACAATTGTTACTAACTCAACACAACAAATGACCACGTCAAATATCCATATCAAGTTCAAGTTAAGTACAAAACATCTCAATAACAATTGCTTCTAACTTTACATATCATAGTCTACGCCATTATCCATATCAAGAATTCACAAGTGTTAAGTTTGAACACAATTGCTACTAACTCAACAAAACAAATGGCCACATCAATATCCATATCAAGTTCAAGATAAGCACAAAACTTTAAAACAATTGCTACTTAGACAAGTATAAAACTTTAAGACAAGCACACAACAATTTGGTATCTTGAAGGTAGAAAACTTGTCTCGCTTCACTAGGAAGTATAAAAGGGTCATTTTCAATCAATGCTTATGCAGTGTGCATCGATTTTTATTGTTCTCCTTCAACCATTGGTACCAATGTTGTACCATTCACACTGGAACAAAACAACTTTATAATGAAACATATACTCTAATGCCTAAATTTTGCACACATTGTTAGGACATATGTGATTCATGTTAGGAACATATGTCAATTTAGAATTGGATAATCTTTTGATAAAACGCATTTTACTTGTAATTGGGTAGACTTAGGATGTGTTTAATACTTCAAAGACAAGGTTTCAAGTTCAAGCGTTAAAACCATGAAAGTCTGTCCAAGAATCATGTGATGAAGTGCTGGTTTTTAAATCTCAACAGCTAGTATCTATCGAGGTTTAAAAAGCTGTTTTAGCTCGAAGCTCAATAGCTTCTCTATAGATAAGCTATCTATCGAGATTTATGAAAAGTAGATTTTCAGTTCTGATTTTCATCCAATATGTGAATAGATGTTTGAGCTTTCTTTTCTCACAACTCTAAACATATATAAGGATTATTTTAAGGGCTATAAAAGGTTGCACAGTTGCACGAGTGTGAAGCAAAGTTATGTTCATACAAATTATGACCGGAAACCAAATTTGCCTTAATTCATCTTTCTTTTGAAGAAGCTACTGCGCTTGTACGCCGTTGGGTATTGTGACCAAGCAGCTTCGTAATCTTCATTGTGTTGATGAATTGAAGAACTTTGTAGCCAACATCTTTCTCAAATTGGTGATTAAGTCACGTACTGGGATCCACTCATCTATTGGTTAGTCATGTATTGGGAGTCGTGCATTAAAATAAGAGATTGTCACTACAGAACAATTTCAATTATGTATTGGGATAAAGGTTCAACTATAGGTTAGTATAAGGTACTGAGATACCTTTACTTGTAATCGCTTGTTGTGATAATAGTGGATTCTTGGGAGTGGTGACTTTAAAATCACCTGGTGGGGTTTTTGCATTGTAGGTTTTTTCCATTTGTAAACAAATCACTGTGTCAATTTTATTTTCTGCTGTATTTTATTTGAGTTGGTGATTTGTTTGTGTTACCATGCATATTGTATGTTAATCTGATTAATTAATCAACTTAGCTAATTAATTGGTTAATTCATCACAAGGAGTCAATACATTCTTGGCCTATCAAGTGGTATCAGAGTAGGCACACTCTAATTAGGTTTTAATCTTTGCTGTGTGATCCATTGACCCCTGTTTGTCATGGATAGAGGACAATCACTCATTATACCTCATTTATTTGATGGTACTAACTATGCATACTGAAAAGTATGCATGAGAGCTTTCTTGCAGTCTTTAGATGAGAAAGTGTTGTAAGCTGTGGAGATAGGCTGAACTAAGCCAAAGGAAGCACCGGCCGATTAGGATGATACTAAGATCAAGGCAGAAAACTTCAATAGCAGGGCATTGAATGCTTTATTCAGTGCGGTCACAAATGAGGAGTTCAAGAAGATATACTCCACTAAAATTGCGAAGGAAGCATGAACCATCCTCCAGACGACCTATGAAGGAACCAAGGCTATCAAGGATTCAAAACTTCAGAGGCTCACTACAAGCTTTGAAGAAATCAAGATCGAGGAGGATGAGTCATTTGATGAGTTCTATGCCAATCTCAAGGACATAATGAACTTAGCTTTTAATCTTGGGGAAACCATTCCCGAACCCAAGATTATGAGAAAGGTACTCAGATCTCTACCAAAGAGATTTCATGTCAAGATCACCGCTATTGAGGAATCAAAGGACATCGACAAAATTCCTTTAACAGAGTTGGTTGGCAATCTGCAGACTTATGAGTTGGGTTTGACAAGGATTAGAAAATCAAGTAAAGGTAAAAGCATGGCACTAAAGGCCAAGAACAGTATAATGGATGAGTCTTCAGATGATGAAGATTCTATAATGAAGTCCTACATCACAAGGCAATTCAAGAAGTTCATAAAGAACACCAATGTGAAGGGCTTTGATAAGGACCGTAGACAATCTAATTCTTTTCAGTCTAAGAGCCAAGGCAAAGGGAAGAAGGATGTTAGGGATGGTGGTCAGTACAATATTCCCTTAAGACCTAAGAGTTTTGGGTGTCAAGGTTTTGGACACATGAAATAGGAATGCCTTACATATCTCAAGATCATTGGGAAAATCAAGGCATTTGCTGCTACAATAAGTGACACTGAACCTGAGAATGATTCCAAAAATTAGGATGATGGAATCCTAAATGCTTTCACCGCCACTATTAATCCTACTAAGGGAGTTGTAGATGATGTGGATGAAGAAGAGGACTTGGTAAAGTCAAAATTTGAGAAGATGGATGAACAAGAGGACATCCACAAAGCTTATGCAAAGTTATATAAGGTTTTTGAAAAGCACGAAAAGTTGTATAGGCTGGCAGCCAAGAAGCTCAGTGATGTGGAGCTTGAACAAGAAGAACTCTCCACAAAGTTTGATGAAGCCAATTAGACTATTGGAGCACTACAGTTTGAGAATAATTTTTTATCTGAGAAAACCAAGAAGCTTGAGGTAAAGCTGTTCCAAGTCAAAGCTCAGCTGGAGAGGACTTCAAGTGCAAAGCTTGATGAGATGCTCAGCCTTCAGAAATCTGCTTCTGATCAAACTGGTTTAGAGTATGATTTTTCTTCTCCTAATACTGCTTCCTCTAGTACTATTGTTTTTAATTCTTTTGCTAATAATGTTAAATCTAAGAACAATGATGTCAAAACTGTGTCAGCTAGTGAGAGCATAGACAAGAGTAAATCTATCTTAGGAGCACCCCCTAAGTTTGCTAAGAAAGAAACTAAAAACCCTAGGGATAAGAAAGGTAATACTCAAAAGCCTAAATAGAAGAAGCAGCATCTCTATCATCATTGTGGAGAAGTTGAACATACTCGACCTAATTGCTATAAGTGGCTAGCCATTCAACAAAGTAACAGCATGATCTCATCAAAAAACCAAATTTAGTTTCCATCCTCTCTTGCTCCTTCTAGAGAGCTTCTCAAAGCCCTTATGTCCCTTTCAAACTTGAACGGTTACAATTTTTTCCTCTTCACCGCCGGTTCAAGGGTTTGCTAAAAAGAAAGGTTCTTCCAATGTGTGGAAGGAAAAAGGCTTAAAATGATTTTGTCACTTCTCTCTCTCTCTCTCTCTCTCTCTCTCTCTCTCTCTCTCTTTGCTTGCATTACTTGTGTGTTTTGCTTTCATTTTGAGTCAGTCTAGTTTTATGCATTGCTTTGTTTAACATGTTTTTGTTTGTGTGTTTTTAGTTTTACTTTACTTTGTTTTTCATAAAAATAAAAATAAAAATAATTGAAAAATCAGAAAAATACAAAAACAGTGTGTATGTGTATATTGGTACTTGTGTACGTTGAATGACTAATAGAATAAAATTTTCTAAACTTTTTATCTCTTGTAACTTAAATGAGCATCTTTATATACAACTAAGCAAGTGAGCTTTGTGGCTCGTGTTTGTGATGAGTAAGATTAAGTAATCTTTTTTACTTAACACTCATATAAATCTTTTTGATGGGTAGGACTAGAAATCCTAAGAGAAATGTATAAATAACCATCTCACCACTGTTGCTCTCCAATCATGAAATGACATTTGTATGCTTCGGCATAGCAAAAGTACAACGTCAAAATCTTAACATAATTGGGTATTTCTTTTCTCTCTCTTATATGCCCATGCATGATATGCCTAAAAGAAAATATGCAAAGAAAATTGAAAGCAAAAAGAATCAAAATGTTTTATATATGATTACAAATGTGTATTCTAGGAGATGTGGGAGTTATAGGCTGTACCTCGAAAATGATAGCTCTCATCAAGTAGTTATGATCGTGTGTGAGTTAAATTGATTTGCTCATATCTCAAATCGTCATAACATGTAGACACTTATGCAATCTTGCGATGTTTTTCACACACGACACGCAATACTCTTTGCTACTTTTGATACATGTGCAGGTACAATGTGATTTAGCCATCACAAGGAATACTTGTGTTAATATATACCCACTAAACTATTTTGACTTGTTTTTGAAAAATAAAATTGGTTAGACTTGTTCAGTGTGTGTGTGTGTGTGTGTGTGTTTTGGATCTATATGCTTAACATTTTTTTGTTGAGAGATGATTTTGAGAGCTTAAAATGTTGTTTGGATCTTTGGTTATGTAGCATGCTTGATTGTATTAATGTCTGTGTTTTTTCTCTTCTTGAAAAAATTGTTTTTAAGTAATCTCGACAGCTACTGGACACCTCTTGACAACTAGGCTATCTATCAAGCTCTTCAGCTTCCTTTTATCACAATTTCGATAGCTTCTCAATCTATCAAGAGAGTTTTTGTCTCTTTGATAGCTTCTCAATCCATTAAGTTCCTTTTGCTGTGGACACCTCTGGATAGCTTCTCAATAGATGTATCTGTTGAACTTCAAACCTCGACACCTCTTGATAACTCTTGATCTGTCGAGAATTATGGATTACTATATAAAGGGTCAACACAATTTCTCCTTCATTTTTCTCGATCTTTCTCGATCCTTTTCGACTTCTCACCTTCCCAAACACCTCTCTCTCACTCCAACCTTCATTCCTAGTAGATTTTTGGCCTAGATCAAGCTTTTCTTCTCTAGTGATGATCTTTAATCCTTCATTCTTCATGTATTTCATGCATTAGACCTAGGTTTTTGGGTTTTTCAAAACTTTTTGGGGTTTTTCAAAATTGATGAGGTTTTTGCAAAATTTTGGGATGGGTTTTGTATAATTGATCCTAAATGATCATGCATTGCATCATATTTGCATTTGAATAATGTTTCATGCATTTTAGATGTGTGTTTACTTTGTTGCAAACTTATGTGCTAGTAGGTTTGGATTGGGCTAAATCCATGATGCTTTTAAGTTTCCATGTCACATATTTATGCATTTTTCATGCATACGTACATTCATTTCTTTATATTCTTATATTGAATTATTTGGTGCTCTTTTGCTTGTCTCCCTCTCTTTCCTTCTTTCAGTCTGTATCATGGCACCTAAGCGTAAATCCACTTCGTCTCGGAATCCTCTTCAATATGGGGCATCTTCCTCTGATTCTACTTCTCATCTTCAATTTCATGATGAGAAAGCCCGTAAGTACTTCTTGAAGAACTTTTCTTGACGAAGCATTCATTCGGAATGCCTAGTCATTTTATCGGATTTCTTTAATACTGACCTTCCCAATGTCATCTACAGTAGGGGTTGAGAGTCGCTGTGTGGCATCTTGGTCACTTGTCCTTTCGTGATCATACAAGAGTTCTATTCCAATATGCACGGATTCGATTATTCAGTACCTCATTTTTCTACTCGCGTTTGAGGTACGCTCATTATGGTCACTTCGGATATTGTATCCAAGGTGATCTATATTCTGAGGGTAGCATATCCTGACTACCTCGGTTGTGATCGTCTTAGGACTGTGTCCAAAGATGAGATCATGTCTCTATTCTGTGAGACTCTTTCTTCTTGGGGTCGGTTGTGATCGTCTTAGGACTGTGTCCAAAGACGAGATCATGTCTCTATTCTGTGAGACTCCTTCTTCTTGGGGTGATCGCCAGAACACCCGTTGCTCGACCTTTATTAAAGGCCCGAGGTTTATTAACATGGTGATGACATTCATTCTCCACCCGTTGTCTTACTATAACTCTATCACAAAGTCTTGTGCTTGATTTTTGTTATCCTTCCTAGAACATCTCTTTATTGACTTCCCTTCTCATTTCATCATTTCCCTTATATATGTCTATAAGGATATGGCGACCCATGATAAGCTCATCTTTCCTTCAACTATCACGAGGATCCTTCGCTAATTTTTTTGTCTCCTTTCCCATTTCTGATTATTTTCCTGTCATGTGTGCCTTTGATGAGGCAACTGTCAGACAGACTAAGGCCTAGCTTCAATCAAAGTAGCCACAGACTAAGACGGTGACACCTCCAGCATCTTCAACTCCATCCACATCTGCTTCTTCTTCTTCCACAGATGGTGTGACTCTTAAGGCGATTATGGCACAACTTCAACTCATAGATGCTCGCCTTGACACTCTCAGTAATGAGTTGTGTCAGGTGAACACCCGTGTTGGTCGTATTACAAAACAACGGGCTTGCCTTGATGGCTTCGTTGAGTCTCCCACTCCTTCTCTAGAGACTTTTGAGGATGAGGACGACGATGGTGGCTCTGATGGCGGTGGTGATGAGGATGATGGTGCTAGCTCTTCTAGCAATGATGAGATGACTGCTTAAGTTACTTGCCCTTTGTCATTCGTGACAAAAAGGGGGTAGTTTTGGGATATGAGAGTAGTCATGTATTTAGGGGGAGAGTTGGTGTAGGACATTTTTATTAAGGGGATTGTCTATACTTTATGAGGGATGTAGTAAGGATTTATGTATCTTTTCTTTTCTTTATCTTTTAGATACTTAGTTTATGTACCTCTGGTCTTATGACCACTTTGTGATAGCAAACCTTGTACTCTTTATGGATACATATATTTGAGGTTGTTATTACATTTTCACCTATCTTTTCATGTATTGTTTTTTTTTTCTTTCTTTATCCATATGCTTTTTATTACTTGTATGTAATCTTTTGTTTCTGCTTCACATTAAGATGCCATAATGTGTTTTGTTTAAAGTGTTTCAGAAATACAAGTTATCAAAGTCTTCCTTGCCATGAACTCATTTCTTGCAAAGTTTTTCAAGAGTTTGTATTAGGATAGATTTTATTGTATTCAACAAGTGAGTATGAGTTGAGTGATTTATGAATTCTCTAATATGTTCATTTATTTGTTGTGCTTTTGTCACGAATTGCCAAAGAAGGAGATTGTTAGGACATACGTGATTCATGTTAGGAACATATGTCAATTTAGAATTAGCTAATCCTTTGACAAAACACACTTTACTTGTAATTGGGTAGATTTAGGATGCGTTTCATACTTCAAGGAACAAGGTTTCAAGTTCAAGTGTTAAAGCCATGTAAGTCTGTCCAAGAATCAAGTGATGAAGTATTGGTTTTTAAATCTTGACAGTTAGTATCTATCATTGTTTAAAAAGCTTTTTCAGCTTGAAGCTTGACATCTGCTCGATAGATAAGCTATCTATCGAGATTTATGAAAAGCAGATACTTGTTCTGTAGTTGCACAATAGCACGAGTGTGAAGCAAAGTTGTGTTCATGCAAATTGTGACTAGAAACCTAATTTGTCCTAGTACATCTCTCTTTTGCAAAGCTACTACGTTTGTATGTCATTGGCTTTTGTGACCAAGCAACTTCATGATCTTCATTGTATTGATGAACTGAAAAATTTTGCAGCCAATATCTTTCTCAAGTTGGTGATTAAGTCGCATTCTGAGATCTGCCCATCTATTGGTTAGTCATGTACTAAGAGTCGTGCATTAAAAGGAGATATTGTCACTACAGAACAAGTTCAATTGTGTATTGGGGTAAGGGTTCAACTGTTGGTTGGTATAAGGTACTAAGATTCTTTTACTTGTAACTGCTTATTGTAATAATAGTGGATCCTCGGGAGTGGTGACCTTAAAATCACCTGGTGAGGTTTTTGAATTGTAGGTTTTCCCCATTCATAAACAAATCACCGTGTCAACTTTATGTTCCGTTGCATTTTATTTTAGTTGGTGATTTGTTTATGCTACCACACATATTGTATGTTAATCTGATCAATTAATCAACTTGATTAATTAATTGGTTAATTCATCATAAGGAGTCAATACATTCTTGGCCTATTACACATGACTATAGAAGTTGTGAATTTCTCTTTCATGGTTCCCTTTAGTACATACACCCCTGTTTTGGGTTACACAGCAATTGTTTAGGTTCCTTGTATGGAACTTTACACTATTGACCATACAAACTGTGTACTCCTTCACATGCAGCTTAGAATCATTTACTAATGACCACAAATATTTAGTAACTTCTGGTGACTCGTGACCTTTCAATCTATTCATTTATAATGACATATAACAAGTGATATTATTTAGTAATAAGCAATGATAAAACTATTTAAATGTTTAATTTTTATTAGTCTGTGATTAAATTTCAAATCTCTTACACATTCTCTGAACCACTTGAGAAACTCTTGTCATTGGATTTGAGTTATGGCTTCTCTAGTAGGATTATGCAATGTGCTTTTGGGTTCATTGTTAAAAATAAGGTGAATTATTTTCGGCTAAGAATTGCAGATAATATTCTAAACTTGATCAAACAATACATGCATAAGAAATCACATACTTGAAATAAGGCTCTAGCTCATATAGCTAAGTATCAAAGAGCAGTATCAAGCAATACACGAGACAAGTTGCCATCATTCTGCCTACCACTTGTAGATCGGGTAGTCTATGAAAAAACTATCAATCCTTTGCTAGATTCACCAAAATCTTCATTTATTTCTCTTCAATTATGCATAGTTTCGATCCCATTAATATACAAAGACCAGTTATTAATACATTCTTTGAGAATGTAAGCCTCTGCAATCAAACCTTTTGGTCAAGCTCGGTTGGAAACTTATCCTTTCAATTTTCCAAGGTACTTACGAGGAAAAAAAATTAGAATATGTGATTTTATACCACATGGGAAAGATGCAATTGATGGATGCATCAAAGGATCTAATTACCTTTTAATTGGGTACATCCATCGATATTATACTGAGCCTCCTAGAATCGCTTCTCGAGGCAAGTGAACAGCAAGGTGGTCCATAACATTAAAGAATGCTGGAGGAAAGAACCTCTCAAGCTTGCATAGTATAAGAACTATACGTTCTTCTAGTTTCTCCAATTCACTCTGCTTTAGGGTCCTTGAGCATAAGTTTTGGAAGAAGTTGCCCAACTCAAACAATACAATACTAATGTCTTTATGTGCAAACCTTCGCAATCCAATTGGAAGAATTCGTTGTAGTAGAAAATGATAGTTGTGGCTTTTCAAACCAGATAATCTACCATTTTTTCGCATTCACTGACCTTGATATGTTGGTTGCATAGCCATCCAGATACTTGACTGATTTCCAAAAGTCATAGAAACCAACCCTTTCATTTGGGCTTAATGAAAAGAAAGCCTGAGGCTTGTCATACGATCCATTAAGACATTGTTTCAAATGCAACGTGTGCCTAAAGTTCATAATTTGCAAGTTTATCCGTGTATTGTTAGTGTCCTTGTTTTTCCCCTCAATTCCCAACAAAGTAATGTAATTACTCTGACTAATGTTCTTCTCCACATGCATCAAATGATGGAATCGTACAGCGCAGCGGAAGGAAATGTATAAATAACGGATCTACTTCATACATAAAGGTTAACATGTACTATTTAAGTTTCAGAATATAAGAACAAGAGAGTGTACCTTGGAGCGGTGAATTTCAAAACTTGAAGATGAGAATCACTTGGGAATACTTTCAATCTTCACTCCAATTCCACTAATGCCCAAGATGTGTGGTCTCTCAATCAGTTCCAAAGGGAGAATGTCAAAAAGTGTCTAACACTTTTTACACCACTTCATAAGAGTGTTCTCTTAAACTCTCTCTATGAATTCTCTCCAAAATTCTCTACAGAAAAATTCTGTGTGTTTCTTCCTTTATATCTAACTGATTATCTAATTGGGCCGGCCTTTTGGGCCTTTCCAATTGGGCTTAAGTGTGTGGCTTGGAGTGGGACCAAAAGGGACCAATAAGACACTAGCTCCAATGGACCTTGGGCTTTTCTGTCAACTCTTGACAAGTCCAAAGTTACCATTAACTATATTTAATACCACTATATAAATATAGTTGCACTCTAGGCCTTATTAATAAATTATATCTCAAGACTTTATTATACATGCAACCCCTTCATAAAATATTCATAGTAACACAAAGTCATGAAAGGAGACTGCCACTTTGTTTATTACTACATCTTAATTCCTTGAGTACCCGGTTTAATTCTTTAAGTTATTCATCATATATTAATGAAATCCAATTCCATAAATATATACTTTAGTAACTCCTTACTAAAGTGGTTAGGCCCAACTCTCTGAATAACAAACCCATTAAACTTATCTTAAGGGAATATTTTGTATCTCCGTTAAGAGACTATGAATTCTATCTTGAGAATATATGTTTCATCAACACTAAATGTGGTTGCCCAACATACTGAGATTTTGACCGTTACTATAGATCTCACTCCTGATATATCAAACCAACCTACACTTCATGATCAGGTCCATTATCCTCTCAGAATTAAGAGTTCATGCAAATATAAGTCGTGAGTTTATTATTCAATTGACAGTCGTTAGGAGAATAATAAATCTCACACCGGTTCAGTTCAATATGTCTTAACTCTTAAAACATATCAACATATCAACTAGAAATCTCCATTTCCATGATCAAGACAAATTATCTTAGTTGATATGTTATAGTCTTCGCAGATGAAATGCCCAATTTCATCACCGACTACGAACTATAATTCTGAGTTTACAAAGAACTTGTGATTTATATCTTCTGTGACTAAATCACATAAATCACATACTATGCATCTCATGGACTATATGATAATGTCCCAATATTCATGTTACCAATATTTTTAAATAATAATACAACTTTATTAACCAAAACATTAAGTCATACATAATGTCTAACATAATAAAATACATAGCATCATACAATAGGATTTAAGGACATATATCCCAACAATCTCCCACTTGGCCTAAAGACTATTGTGCACTAATCTAACTCCCATCTCCTCCAAATGTGACTCAAAAGTCCTTTGAGGCAAGGCTTTGGTGAAGGGATCCGCTAGATTCTTTGCACCATCAATCTTTGCTACAATCACATCTCCACGAGCAACAATGTCTCGAATGATGTGGTACTTTCTTTCTATGTGTTTTCCTTTCTTGTGATTCCTTGGATCCTTGGATTAGGCAACCGCTCCACTATTGTCACAGAACAATGTAATAGGAACTTGCTCAATTCTTATAACACCAAGATCACAAAGGAATTTCTTGAGCCAAACAGCCTCCTTTGCTACCTCACAAGCTGCAACATATTCGGCTTCCATGGTGGAGCCTGCAATACAAGATTGCTTAACACTCCTCCAACTTATGGCTCCACCTCCCAAGGTGAAAACACAACCCGACGTGGATTTTCTGAAATCTAGATCCGACTGAAAATCTGAATCTGTATAGCTAATGGGAATCAAATCCTCACAATGGTAAACAAGCATATAATTTCTCGTTCTGTGTAGATACTTGAGAATATGCTTTACAGCTTGCCAATGTTTAAGTCCTGGATTTGATTGATATTGGCTGACCATGCCAACTGAATAACAAATATCCGGCCTAGTACAAAGCATGGCATACATGAGACTTCCTACAGCAGAAGCATAAGGAACTTGTTTCATGATATTTTCTTCCTCTTGAGTTTTAGGCCTTTGGTCATCAAACAGAGGAACTCCATGTCTAAAAGGAAGTAATCATTTCTTGGAGTTTTGCATGCTAAACCGTTCTAGAACCTTATCTATATATCCAGCTTGTGACAAACCTAACATCCTATTCTTTCGATCTCGCCAAAGCTTGATCCTGAGAATATAGTTAGCTTCACCCAAGTCCTTCATATCAAATTGGTTTGATAACCAAACTTTAACCGATGACATCACTCCTACATCGTTTCCAATGAGTAGAATGTCATCAACATAAAGCACTAGGAACATTACTACTTTGTCTTGATGTCTCTTGTACACACATGGCTCATCAAGATTTTGCTCAAAACCAAATGATTTGATTGCCTGATCAAATCTGATGTTCCATGACCTAGATGCTTGCTTAAGTCCATAAATGGACCTATTCAACTTGCATACCATATGCTCTTGGTTCTTTGCTATGAAACCTTCTAGTTGCAACATATAGATTTCTTCTTCAAGATTGCCATTAAGAAATGCAGTCTTGACATTCATTTGCCAAATCTCATAATCATAATGAGCAGCAATGGATAAGAGAATTCTGATAGATTTAAGCATGGCTACTGGTGAAAAAGTTTCATCATAATCGATGCCTTCTTTTTGTGTGTACCCTTTAGCCACTAGCCTTGCTTTAAAGGTTTCAATCTTTCCATCTATCCCTCTCTTCCTCTTGTAAATCCATTTGCAACCAACAGGTTTAATGCCGTTAGGCGCCTCTACAAGACTCCAAACTTGATTGGAATACATGGAATCTAATTCAGATTTCATAGCTTGGACCTAATGATGTGCATCTATGTCATTCATTGCCTCCTCATAAGAGTAGGGATCCGATTCAGCCTCTCCTGAGATAGCATCATAAGTTTCTCCTAAATCTATAAATCTCACAGGAGGCCGAACAATTCTCCCACTACGACGAGGCACTTGTGTACTAGACATTTTATGAGTAGTATCTTGTGGTGTATCTAATACAACCACTTTTTCCTTAGTTTTATCCAAAGGTTGTTGATTTACAGACTCATTCATTTCAGCCAATACAACTCTACTTCTAGGAGTAAAATTATTCATATAGTCATTTTCCAAAAATTTAGCATTTGTACTAACAAAAACTTTGTTATCATTTCGACTATAGAATAAATAACCCCTAGTTTCTTTTGGATAACCAACTAGCAAACACACTTCCGATTTTGGTTCTAACTTATTAGGCTTCCCCTTTAGCACATGTGCTGGACAACCCCAAATGTGGAGATACCTCATACTAGGCTTACGCCCACTCCACAATTCCATGGGTGTTTTGGGGACAGATTTTGATGGATCTAAATTCAAAAGATGTATTGCTGTATCTAAGGCATATCCCCAAAAAGAAATCGGTAAAGCTGAATAACTCATCATGGACCTAACCATTTCCAAAAGAGTCCTATTCCTTCTTTCCGCTACACCATTTTGTTGAGGTGTTCCAGGTGCAGTCAATTGGGATATAATCCCATTTTGAATTAGGTAATCCTTGAAATCCCCAAGAAGGTATTCGCCACCTCGATCAGATCGAATGGCTTTTATGCGTTTGCCTAATTGATTCTCAACTTCAGCCCTAAACTCTTTGAACTTGTCAAAGGCTTCGGACTTCCGTCTTATTAGGTACACATAACCATATCTTGAGTAATCATCCGTAAAAGTGATGAAATACTCATAACCTCCTTTTGGTTGGGTTGACATAGGACCACATACATCCGTATGAACTAATTCAAGCAACTCTTGGGCTCTTCTACCTTTTGCATTAAAAGGTCGCTTGGTCATTTTACCTTCCAAACAAGATTCACAAACTGGAAATTCATCAAAGTCCATGGGCTCTAAGAGTCCATCTTTGATCAGCCTTTGAATTCTGTTTGAATTAATATGACCTAAACGCAAGTGCCAAAGATATGCATCCTTTGAAGGAAACTTTCTCTTTAATGATTTTACATGTGAGTTAGTATCTAATTCAGAATTATGTAGTTCATGCTTAATAGGAGTTAAAATATAAAGGCCATCCACAATATTGCCAGAACAGATAAACATTTTATCCTTCTTTATTACAACATTGTCTTTTAGGATAACACAATATCCTTGTTTACCCAAATAAGTTGCAGAAATTAAATTCCTACGTACATTAGGTACAAACAGACAGTCTTGCAATATTAAAACCCTAGACTCAAAGCACAAATGAACAACACCAACAGCTACAACCGGAATCCTGCTCCCATCAGCCAAAGTTAGAAACAGTTCCCCTTCACTCAGTTTTCTGGTCTCCTGAAACCCCTGCAAAGAATTGCAGATATGATTAGTACAACCTGAATCCACACACCAGGAATCAGTGGGATTCTGTACCAAACATATTTCAAGAAGAAAGGAAGTTTTCATACCCTTGTTCTTGGCAGCTTTAAACTTTGGACAATTCCTCTTCCAATGTCCTTTCTCACCACAATGGAAACACTTTCCTTTGAGCTTCTTTCCTTTATCGGCAACCCCTAAGGCAATTTGCTTACCCTCTTTCTTAGTGAAGTCCTTCTTCTTCTTCTTACCCTTGCCTTTCGACTTAGGTTGTGAAGTAGAAGCTTCACCAACATTGGCTTCAACACTAGAAGTACCTAGGATGCCTTCCGCCGCCACTAACTCATTCATTAATTCAGACAAAGAATAAACCTTTTTGTTCATATTATAATTTAGTCTGAATTCCTTGAATGATTCCGGTAGTGACTGGAGTATCATATCCACTTGGGATTCTCCATCAATGTCGGCACCTAAAACTTTTAATGTATTCAGATTAGAGATCATTGTAAGACAATGCTCTCTTACTGAACTACCTTCAGCCATCTTGGTATTATAAATTTGCCTCATGGTTTCTTGCCTTGCTGAACGGCCTTGCTCACCAAACATCTCCTTCAGACTTAGCATAATGTCCGAAGCTAGTTCTACATCCTGCATTTGATGCTGTAGAACATTTGAGATGGATGCTAGGATATAGCACTTGGCCATTTCATTAGATTTCTGCCAATTATCATATCGTTGTTTTTCCTCAAGAGGAGCATCTAATGAAGGAAAGCTAGGACATGGTTGAGTAAGCACATATTTGTGCTCTTCAGCAGTTAAAACAATGTCCAAGTTTCTTTTCCAGTCAACATAGTTGGATCCAGTCAGTTTGTTTTGATTAAGAATAGAAACAAGTGGGCTAAAAGATGCCATGTTCAAATCTGAAAATAACAAACATGAATATTATAAGTAAACTGGACATTATCTATTTAGCATATAAGCATATAATATGGAACCTTAATAAAACCATAAAATAATATATGCAACGACAACCCAATCCCATGTTTAAAATTCCTTGGAAGCAAGTAAATTATAAACACTATGATTGATTGAGAACCATTCTCATTATTAGTGCTATCATGATAACTCTTATCAAACACTAATAACATGCCGTTTCTACTTTAGCCTCTAAGTAATAATGACATAGCTCCGAAGGGAGATTAACATTAAACTTAGTCTAGTGTACACCATTGACTGAATTCTATGTGAGTCATAAAATAACCCCACGGAAGCGTGGTCGTTCTTTATCTAAAAAAAAAAAAAAACACATATTATTCATCATAAAGAAGTTTAACCTATAGTACCATGAATTAAACACCCTCCGAAGGGAGCAAGGCATATACGCCAAGGCGAGGTGCTTAATCACACTACTATAAACCGACAATGGAGGCCGTGAGATCCAACCCTTGTATCTCTCTCCCACTAGATATTTTAAAATAAAGGTTTTTACATATAAAACATGCATAATATAATTACACATAGCCTTGATCTTTTATATATGGAAAAACACTTAGAAAAAATTCTGGATAAACAACCCTCGATCGATCCTTGACAGATTCTCGATCGATCCAGAAAAGTTCCGTGAAGCTCGACAGATCCTCGATCGATCGAGAAACTTTCTGTTTGCTCGATAGATTCTCGACAGATTCTCGATCGATCGAGCTTCGCGAATTTTGAATTTTCCAGAATTTTCCAAGAACAGTTTTTCAACGTTTTCATGTACAAAACTACTATCATACAATCATTATGAACATAAATTGATATCTAAACTGAATATCATTGATGTTATAGCCTTAAAGTTCAGTTTAACATACTTAAAATAAAAATTAAACAACATCATAACATCAAAAACAGTTTTCATCAAAAACAATGATTTCAACAACCATGCAGAAAACTATTTTCTAACAACATGAAATCATTATCACTAATTCCAAAACTCAAAAAACATGTTAAACATATATGTAATGAAGACCGCTCTGATACCAATTTGATGGAATCGTACAGCGCAGCGGAAGGAAATGTATAAATAACGGATCTACTTCATACATAAAGGTTAACATGTACTATTTAAGTTTCAGAATATAAGAACAAGAGAGTGTACCTTGGAGCGGTGAATTTCAAAACTTGAAGATGAGAATCACTTGGGAATACTTTCAATCTTCACTCCAATTCCACTAACGCCCAAGATGTGTGGTCTCTCAATCAGTTCCAAAGGGAGAATGTCAAAAAGTGTCTAACACTTTTTACACCACTTCACAAGAGTGTTCTCTCAAACTCTCTCTATGAATTCTCTCCAAAATTCTCTACAGAAAAATTCTGTGTGTTTCTCCCTTTGTATCTAACTGATTATCTAATTGGGCCGGCCTTTTGGGCCTTTCCAATTGGGCTTAAGTGTGTGGCTTGGAGTGGGACCAAAAAGGACCAATAAGACACTAGCTCCAATGGGCCTTGGGCTTTTCTGTCAACTCTTGACAAGTCCAAAGTTACCATTAACTATATTTAATACCACTATATAAATATAGTTGCACTCTAGGCCTTATTAATAAATTATATCCCAAGACTTTATTATACATGCAACCCCTTCATAAAATATTCATAGTAACACAAAGTCATGAAAGGAGACTGCCACTTTGTTTATTACTACATCTTAATTGCTTGAGTACCCGGTTTAATTCTTTAAGTTATTCATCATATATTTATGAAATCCAATTCCATAAATATATACTTTAGTAACTCCTTACTAAAGTAGTTAGGCCCAACTCTCTGAATAACAAACCCATTAAACTTATCTCAAGGGAATATTTTGTATCTCCGTTAAGAGACTATGAATTCCATCTTGAGAATATATGTTCCATCAACACTAAATGTGGTTGCCCAACATACTGAGATTTTGACCGTTACTATAGATCTCACTCCTGATATATCAAAGCAACCTACACTTCATGATCAGGTCCATTATCCTCTCAGGATTAAGAGTTCATGCAAATATAAGTCGTGAGTTTATTATTCAATTGACAGTCGTTAGGAGAATAATAAATCTCACACCGGTCCAGTTCAATATGTCTTAACTCTTAAAACATATCAACATATCAATTAGAAATCTCCATTTCCATGATCAAGACAAATCATCTTAGTTGATATGTTATAGTCTTCGCAGATGAAATGCCCAATTTCATCACCGACTACGAACTATAATTCTGAGTTTACAAAGAACTTGTGATTTATATCTTCTGTGACTAAATCACATAAATCACATACTATGCATCTCATGGACTATATGATAATGTCCCAATATTCCTGTTACCAATATTTTCAAATAATAATACAACTTTATTAACCAAAACATTAAGTCATACATAATGTCTAACATAATAAAATACATAGCATCATACAATAGGATTTAAGGACATATATCCCAACATGAAATCAATGTTGTGCTTAAGCTTCTTATTTTTCTAGTATGAAAGCTTGTACAAAATACTTACCTTTGACCAATTTGGCTCCCCAATGAGTTGTCTCTTCTTGTTACTTGGATGCTTTCCTAAAATTATATTTGGCATTCTATGTAGCTGCTCTTGTATCTTTCCCACCGGTAACTTTAAAGATCTCTTCCATTTCTACGATAAATCATTATGCAACCAACTATGTCTCCAACGATGTTCTATAGGCAAATAAGCTTGATGGTTAATGAATCCAATTTTACTTTCCAAAGCTTCTGAATATGGTTCATTGTTGCAAGTGTAACAAAAATGATAACCCTTTGTCCTCCACCCAGACACGTTACCAAATCTAAGATAGTCATGTATTATCCACAAAAAAGTTGTGCACATCTGAAAATGCTCTTTACAATTAGCATCATAAGTTTCTACACCTTCTTTCCACGACTCCTTCAACTCCTCAACCAATGGTTTCAAGTAAATATCAATCTTATTTCATGGTTGATGGGGATTAAGAATAAGTAAGGACAACATAAAATATGGCTCCTTCATAGCCAATCAAGGCAGTACGTTATAGGAGATAAGTATGACAGGCTACATATTATAGTTGTTGTTCATATTCCTAAAAGGGTTAAATCTATCTATAGCCAACCCCAGCGTTACATTGCGAGGTTTAAGGAAAAAATCAGGATGTTGCAAATCAAACTCCTTCTATTCCTCACTATCAGCTAGATGCCTCATTATCCCATCGTCCACACATTTGTCTATATACCATTTCATGTCCTTAGCTCTTTGGCTTGACATGTACAATCTCCTCAATCTTAGTGTCAACAAGAAGTGCCGCAATACCTTATGAGGAATCTTCTTACCTTGGGCACGTGTACCCTTGTACCTAGGCGCCTCACACACCGGACATTTATCAAGGTTTTCATTTTCCTTCCAAAATAATGCACAATCATTTTTGTATGCATCTATATGCTCATATGACATGCCTAAGTCCCATAATATTTTCTTTGCTTCATAAGTTGACCTTGGAGCCAAGTTACCTTTCGGTTAAACCTTTGTCAGCAATTTTTGCATCATATCAAGTCTCTCATTACTCAAGTTGGTCATTACCTTTACATTTAACATCTCAATAACAAACTTCAAGATACTATAATCAGTGTAACCTAGATACAACTCACGTTTTGCATCTTCCTTAAGTTTGTCAAAATTACCCCCCTCATCTTCAGTTGCATTTCTTGGTTCCCCTCTAATTTGGTCACATACCAAAGTATCGATATCATCCATATGATCACCATCTGACATATTATTATCATGAATGTTCTCGTTCAATACACGAGGTTCTCCATGATTATACCAATTAATGTAAGATTGCATAATCCCATGATGAAACAAATGAATACACATAGTATGAAGAGATTGTCGATAGCAATTCACATAGCGAATACACGGGCACTGAACATTACCACTCAAGTCCATAACCTCTCTTGAAAAATTAATAAATGCATTGACCCGTTCAATATATGGATGACTTAATCTACCATCGGGTGTCTTATCCATTGTCATCCAACTTTTATCCATGTTTGACTACAATTGCAATGTGACTGCTACTTTATTAAAATAAGGACAACTCATGTATGATGTATTCTAACATATAAGTCTATAAGCTACTTAGATAAAGTTCTATCTCATTCATGAATGCACAAGTCTATACTAATACTTAAAAAATATATATTGCATACTCAAACACTCCCTTTATGAATTTAAACCATCTTATAACACCATGCAAGCCACTCACTTGCTCCAATACAACAACCCATCACAAAACCAATCACAAACATCACAAGTATAGAGTGTTTATAAGTATTGAAATCAATTAAGTGTTATTCATTACATCTAATCAACAAGGTCCATTCACATTTTCAAGAAATTAAAAAAACTCTCAATATGAATTTAAACCACCTTATAACACCATGCAAACCACCTGCTTGCTCCAACATAACAACCCACCACAAAATCAATCACAAACATCATAAGTATAGAGTGTTTACAAGTATTGAAATCTATTAAAGTAATATTCATCACATCTAATTAACAAGTTCCATTCATATTTGCAAGAAATCAAAAACATTCCCAATATAAATTTAAACTACCTTATAACACCATGCAAGCCACCCACTTCGTCCAACACAACAACCCATCACAGAACCAATTACAAACATCACAAGTATAGAGTGTTTACAAGTATTGAAATCAACTAAAATACTATTCATCACATCTAATCAACAAGGTCCATTCACATTTGCAAGAAACTAAAGACACTCGCAATATGAATTTAAACCACCTTATAATACCATGCAAGCCACTTGCTTACTCCAACACAACAACCCACCACAAAACCAATCACAAACATCACAAGTATAGAGTGTTTACAAGTATTGAAATAAATTAAAGTACTATTCATCACATCTAATCAAAAAGGTTCATTCACATTTACAAGAAATTAAAAACACTCCTAATATGAATTTAAACTACCTTATAACACCATGCAAGACACTTGCTTGCTCCAACATAACAACGCACTACAAAACCAATCACAAACATCACAGGTATAGAGTTTTATAGGTATTTAAACAGATTTTACTTACTATGATCAAGCTAAGTGTACAACTCTGATTTGTTGGCTAAGCTTTGGTCATTGACTTTCACAGATCTAAGCCTCTTTCTATTCCCCCACAGCAACCCAAACAATCATTAACCTTATCATCACATTCAACTAAAAACCTTGTTGCCAATACTTAAAAAAAAAAAAAAAGTCCTTAAATTATCTCACCAATGGGCAATCATCAAAAGCCTTTACAAACTATATGCATAGAAAATTCAATTGATGGATCTCTTATTCACCAAACCCATATAGCCAACAATACTAATAATATCAACAAAGTTCATAGAGAGATTAACTCCAAAAACAATTCAATTATGTCACCATGTCCATTCCTAAAGTATTAAGCATTAATTTGACTTACAAAAGGTTCTTATCAGAAAGGCATTTTCTGTAAAATGAAAAAAAGAAAAAAAGAAGAAAGCAGTCAATACAACTCAAAGATTAAAAAAATTCCAACATGTATATTGTTGAAGCAAGTGCCAAACATGATTTGCTAATGAATTCTTATTTACAAACAAATAAAGAAAACCGTAGCCATTCGGATAGTCTCTATTTGGCTGCTCATAAAATGTATGTAAATGAAAAAAAAAAAAAAAAAAATATATATATATATATATATATATATATGAGCTGAAATAAAAACAAACAAACGAAACAATACCAAAAACAAAAACTCAACCTTTGTTTTAAATTAATAGCCATACAATGAGTAACTGGTATTTTTTTTCTTCAGAGCAACCAACCAGAGCATATATAAGGCAAAATTTCATCTCTCTCTTTTCCTTTCTAGCATTTAATTAATCAAATAGTTGGTGAGCACAAAAAACATTGTAGACGCATAAATTTCAAATATCAAGGCAAACATGTATCCCAGCTGATTGCTCAGTTGTGGTAACCAACAAATCAAAAGTCACATAAAAGTAGCAATAAAAGCAATAAACAAACTACTAAAAAAAACCCATAAATTTAGCATCTTTAACACTATATAATCAGTAGCAAACTAACATTTCTTCAATAGCAATACAAAAAATGGGCATAAAGCATGTGAATAATTACTCCCACAAAAAACCCAACAGCCCAAATAAGCAAAACCCATTAAAATTAAAGCCTTTCACATTACAAATTCATAGTATTTACTAATGAACTTTTGAGTGGCTAATTTAGAGAGAGATGGAGAAATAAGTAATGGGTATTCTTTGAAATTGTGAAATAGTAGAAAAAGAGTGAGTGACTTACTTGGTTTATAGAGTGTTAAAGACTAGGATTCTATCATGATTGGAATGGAGTCGAAGATGGGAATGGAGTTTGTGATGGGTTTGTGAGGGGAAGGGAGGCTCAGATCGGCGGTGAGTTGCTCAAATCGACGACTTGCTCAGATTGACGGTGAGAACCCATTTTTTCGAATCTATGAGAACCTTTTTTTTTGAATCTATGAGAACCCATTTTTTGAATCAGTGTTGGGTTCGTATTGAAGATTTTTAGGACATATGTGATTCATGTTAGGAACATATGTCATCATGTATTGGCTAATCCTTTGACAAAACGCATTTTACTTGTAATTGGATAGATCTAGGATGTGTTTAATGCTTCAAGGAATAAGGTTTCAAGTTCAAGTGTTAAAACCATGTAAGTCTGTCCAAGAATAAAGTAATGAAGTGCTGGTTTTTAAAGTTTGATAGCTCGTATCTATCAAGATTTAGAAATTTGTCTAAGCCCGAAGCTCGATAATTGCTCCACAGATAGGGTATCTATTGAGAATTATGAAAATCGAATTTTCAATTCTGATTTCATTCCAATTCGTGAGTATATGTTTGTGCTTTCTTTTCTCACAACCGTAAACATATATAAGGATTATTTTAAGGGCTGTCACAAAGAGCAAAATTGCACAAGTATGGAGCAAAGTGTTCATGCTAATTGTGACCGGAAACCAAGTTTATCCTAGTTCTTCCTTCTCTTAACGAAGCTGCTATGTTTGTACACTGTAGGATTTTGTGACCAAGCAACTTCGTGATCTCCATCATGTGATGAACTGAACAACTTTAAAGCCACTTCCTTCTCAAGTTGGTATCAAGTTGCATACTGGGATCTACGTATCTATTGGTTAGTCACGTATTAGGAGCTGTGCATTAAAATGAGATATTGTCACTACAAAACAAGTCCAATTGGATATTAGGGTAAGGGTTCAACTGTAGGTTAGTATAAGGTACTCGGATTCTTTTACTTGTAACCACTTGTTGTGATAATGGTGAATCCTCGAGAATGATGACCTTAAAATCACCTGGTGAGGTTTTTGCCTTAGAAATTTCCTCCATTCGAAAACAAATCACCTTGTCAAATTTATTTTCCGCTGCATTTTATTTTAGTTGGTGATTTGTTTGTGCTACCATGTACATTGCATATTAATTTCATTAATTAATAAATTTCGCTAATTAATCAATTAATTCATCACAAAAGGTCAATACATTTTTGGCCTATCAAAGTCAACGACATTTTCGAATGGGTTTGAATTGGTGTTAGGTCCAGCATTGGTGGTTCGGCATTTTGAGGAGAATCGGAATCGGTTATATCGGTGGGAGGAGAATAAAAGGGCTCAGATCGGTTTTATCGGTGGGAGCTGAAATAAAAGGGAGAAGTTACAAAATAAAAGGGGGTAAGTGAAATAATATACTCAGGTCTTTAGCGACAGGCTATTTTCGTCGCCAATGCCTACTTTGTCGTCACTAAAGGTATCGGGTTTTTAAGTTTTTAGTGACAAAGGTCAATTTCGTCTCCAAACAACCCAGATTTTGTTAAGATTTTTAGCGACGAAATTCGAAATTCATATTTTGTCGCTAGAGCATACTTTTAGTGACGAATTGTGATTTTGTTGCTAAAACAATGAAATGAAAAACAATGATTTTAGCAACGATTATTTTCTGCCACTTCTTTTTCCTTATAGAGACGAATGGATTTTCGTCGCTAATACTATCCACAGTAATACCTACAGTGACAAAACATTTCATCACTAAAAACTTCAACTTTTAGCGATGAAATATTTCATCGCTATAGATTAATTAAGTTCACGCCAAAATTTCCATTGATGGTGCCTATTTTTCAGATCACAATAGTGACGAAATGTATTTTTCATCTCTAAATGTTACAATTTTTTTTTTCATTATTATTGACGAAATTCATTTTTCGTAGCTAAATCTGTATTTTTAGCGACGAAAAATATTTCCTCACTAATTTTCGTCACTACAAATACATTTTGTTGTAGTGTAGGTTCCAAGGAAAAGAACCAATTTTTTGGGTATCAAGCAAAGCAGTTCTTTTCTTATCACAACACTCTGGATGGGGAAGCTTTAATTTGGTTTCAAAATGTTGAACAAGCTAGGGGTTTTGCTAGCTGAGATGTCTTAGTTAAAGCTTTACAAACAAGATTTGGAGTCATAGCTTATGATGATCCTATAGAGGCACTTACCCGTCTGAAGCAAACTTCTTCTGTGGTAGCTTATAAAAGTAATTTTGAAAATTGTCTCTAACAGGCTGATGGAAAATTACATGTTTACATCACATACAAAACATACGCAGCAGAAAATTAACAGATCTACTTTATTTGCAATTGATAACAAGTACTATGTAAATTTCAAAATTCTAGAATAAGAGAGCATACCTTGGTGCGGTGAAATTCAAAACAAGAATCAGAAGTACTCAAGAGTACTTTTAATCTTCACTCCAATTTCACTTGACGCCAAAGAAGTGTGGTCTCTCAATCAGTTTCAAAGGAAGAATGATAGAGTGTCTCACTTTCACATACACACCATTTCACAATGATCTCTCTCTTTTTCATACATAAAAATTTTGTATGTTTCTTTCCTTATAACTGATTATCTAATTGAGCTAGCCTTTTGGGCCTTTCCAATTGGGCTTTTAGTATGTGGCTTGGAGTGGGACCAAAAGGGACCAATAAGACACTAGCTCCAATGGGCCTTGAGCTTTTCTGTCAACTTTTGACAAGTCCAAAGTTATCATTAACTATATTTAATACCACTATATAAATATAGTTGCACTCTAGGCCTTATTTATAAATTATATCCTAAGACTTTATTATACATGCAACCTCTTCATAAAATATTCGTAGTAATACAAAGTCATAAATGTAGACTACCACTTTGTAAATTACTACATCTTATCCTTGAGTACTCAGTTTAATCCTTTAAAGTTATTCATCATATATTTATGAAATCTAATTCCATAAATATATATACTTTAGTAACTTCTTACCAAAGTGGTTAGAACTAACTCTCTGAATAACTAAACCCATTAAACTTATCTCAAGGGAATATTTTATATCTCCGTTAAGAGACTAAGAATTTCATCTTGAGAATATATATTTCATCAACACTAAATGTGACTGCCCAACATACTGAGATTTTGATTGTTACTTTAGATCTCACTCTTGATATATCAAAGCAACCTACATTTCATGATCAGATCCATTATCCTCTCAGGATTAAGAGTTTATATAAATAGAAGTCGTGAGATTTATTATTCAATTGACAGTCATTAGGAGAATAATAAATCTCACAGCGGTCCAGTTCAATATGTCTTAACTCTTAAAACATATCAATATACCAACTAAAAGTCTCCACTTCCATGATCAAGACAAATCATCTTAGTTGATATGTTACAGTCTTTGTAGATGAAATACTCAATTTCATCACTGACTAAGAACTAAAATTCTGAGTTTACAAAGAATTGGTAATCTATATCTTCTGTGATTAAATCACATAGATCACATACTATGCATCTCATGGACTATATGATAATGTCCCATATTCATGTTACCATTATTTTAGATAATAATAAAACAACTTTATCAATCATAATATTATGTCATACATAATATCATACATAGCATTATACTATAGGATTTATGGGCACTAATCCTAACACAGGCTTGTGGGGTTATCTTAGCCTTAAAAACTTTGCTATTTTTGAGTGGATCAAAGGATGAATTTAGACTACCTATAAGAATATTAGTACCTAAGTCCCTTAATGAAGCATTTGGGTTAGGTAAAATCTAGGAAGAGTATTTACTGAGTAGTAGGAAAGGATTTAGGGGTGGTGTAATTGATAATGGAAAACCTTCAATTCTCAGATTGCCTAAGTTTGAGAGAAAGACCAATAAAAAACTCAAGCTTCCATTACAAAGGTTATCTAGTGCTCAAATGGAGGAAACTTGGACTTTGTTATAACTATGATGAAAAATGGAAAATAGGGCATAGGTGTAAGGGAGCTAAGTTGTTTATACATGAAGGGTGTGATATGGAGTTTGAACAAAAACCAGGGGTGCAATTGGTGGAGTTGGAAGATGATAGAGTGATGTTGGAATATTAAGAGCTATGCAGGCATCTAAGAATATAATTGCTCCTGCTGAAATTACTTTGTATGCTTTAGTGGGTAGCCCTTCCTCTTAAACAATGAGGGTTAGGAGAAGGATAAAGAATAGAGAGGTGATGTCTCTCATTGACTCTAGAAATACACATAATTTCTTGGATGCTACTGATTTGGATAATTGAGGTTACCACTTGATGCATCACAGATTTTAGAAGTTAAAGTGGTTGATGGCAGTATTGTTAAGACATTGGGGGTGTGTCATGGGGTTACCCTCTTTATTCAGGGGTATAAATTTATGTTGGATGTTAATGTGTTGCATTTTGGGGGGTTAGGGGGGGCCATGTGCAGTGGTTCATGGAACCCAATGGTTGAGTACATTGGGTGCGATCATTTGAGATTTCAAGCTATTGACCATGAGGTTTTATTACTTGGGTAAAGAGGTGTTCTTGCAAGGTTTGCATCTGTCACCATCTACTTTTTTAGAGGCTAACAAGCTCTTTACTAATTCAACTAAGAAGGTTTTGGTTCTTCAAATTATAGTTGTCAACACTACTATTCTTGACCAACCATTGCTAGCTACTGCTCTGTCTACCTTCTTAGATCAATTTTCCAAGGTATTTGACATCCCTTCTAAATTGCCTCCAATCCAAGGGCATGAGTATCAAATTGTACTCAAGGTAGGCACAACACCAGTCTATGAAAGGCCCTACAGGTATCCCTATTTCCAAATATCTGAAATTGAAAAGATTTTCAATATATTACTTGAAGTTGGTTCTATCCAACCTAGTCAAAGTCCTTCTTCTTTACCTGTACTTCTTATTAGAAAGGCTAATGGTAGTTGGCAGATATGCATAGACTATAGGACTTTAAATAGGGCTACTATTAAGGATAAGTTTCCAATACCTATGGTAGATGAATTGTTGGATGAACTTGCTGGTGCTACCATTTTTTCTGCGTTAGATTTGAGATCAGGCTACCATTAAATCTGTCTGAAACTTGAGGATATTCCTAAGATAGCATTCAAAACTCATGAGGGTCATTATGAATTTCTTGTGATGTCCTTTGTTTTGACAAATGAACCATCTACATTCCAAGCTCTTATGAATGCCATATTCAGACCTTATTTGAGAAAATTTGTCTTAGTTTTCTTTGATGATATCTTGGTCTTTAGTTCTTTCTTGGAAAATCATCTGTCACATTTGAGAATTGTTTTAGAAACCCTATTGTCTGATCAGTTTTATGCAAAGAAGTTCAAATGTGTATTTGGGTGTAGTGAGGTTGAGTATCTTGGTCATATTATATCTAGTGATGGGGTCAAGGTAGATACTAAGAAAATTATGTCTATGCAGCAGTGGCCTATTCCAACCACTCTTAAAGCTTTAAGAGGTTTCTTGGGCCTTATTGGGTATTATAGAAAGCTTATTCAAGGGTATGGAGCTATTGCTCAATCCTTAACAGACTTCCTTAAGAAAGTTGGATTTCATTGGTTTGATGCAACTCTAATTGCCTTCAGCAAACTCAAGGTAGCCATGGTTCAACCTCCAGCTTTGACTCTTCCTAGTTTCTTAAAACTATCTATCATTGAGTGTGATGCATCTAGGGTTGGTTTGGGGGCTGTCCTAATGTAAGCCAACAGACCCATTGCCTTCCACAGCCAAGCCTTGAAGGGTAAACACCTTCATTTGTCCACTTATGAGACTAAATTGTTAGCATTGGCAACTGCTGTCAAGAAATGAAGGCCATACTTGCTTGGAAGACCTTTTGTGGTGAGGATTGACCTTCAAAGCCTCAGCTGCACTTGAGGTATGCATTTGTAGTGGAATATAAGAAGGCAAGTGAGAATAAGGAGGTTGATGCACTTTCTAGAAGCCCTGACTTGCCTCCACAGGCTGTTTTACAAAAGACTAGTTGTTTATTTCTCCTTTCAGTTCCTAATCCTACTTGGTTGACCATACTTAGGGACAGCTACTCTTAAGATCAAAGCTTGCAGCAACTTATTCAGTCCATTTAAGTTGGCACTACTCCCAAGGGTTTTACTTGGCAAAATGGCCTGATTTTTTACAAAGGAATTTTTTTTTTTTTTTTTGGGGTTACATTGCCCTTTAAAATCCCAAATTCTGCATTTAGTTCATATTAGTCTTGTGGTAGGCCATTCTGGTTTCCTTAAGTCATTTTAGAGGGCTAAAAGGGATTTTTTTTTTGGCATGATATGAAGGCTAATATCAAGAAGTATGTAAGGGAGTGTGATCTCTATCAACGAATTAAATCTGAGACTTTTATCCTTACTAGTTTACTGCAGCCATTGAAGATTCCCACTACTCCTTGGACTAATGTTAGCTTGGATTTTGTCGAAGGGTTAGCTAAGTCACAAGGGTTTAAGGTGATTTTGGTGGTGATGGATAGACTAACTAAGTATGCTCACTTTGTGCCTATGTCTCACCCCTCCATTACTATCAAAGTGGCAGCTTTGTATGTGCAATATGTCTTTAAGCTTTATGGTCTTCCTACCTCTATTGTAAGTGATAGAGATGCCACATTCACCTCCTTATTCTGGTCTGTGTTGTTTAGGTTGCAAGGGACTGAATTAACCATGTCAAAAGCTTATCATCCTCAAACTAATGGGCAGACTGAGGTTGTTAACAGGAGTTTAAAGCAATATCTACAAGCTTTTAGTAGTGAGAAACCCTATAAATGGGTTGAATGGTTACCATTGGCTGAATTCTGGTTCAATTCTAATTTCCATACTAGTTTGAATATGACTCAATTTGAAGCCTTGTATGGATTCCCTCCTCCAACAATGCACTCATACATACCTAGTACCATTAGAGTGGAGGCTTTGGATTCTCTTTAAAGTCAGAGGGAGGCTGTCTTGGGTACTCTTCGAAAGCAGCTCTCAATTACTCAAGAGTAGATGAAGATTCAAGCTGATAAACATAGGTAGGATAGGTCTTTCGCTATTGGTGATTGGGTGTATCTGAAGTTATAACCATATAGGCAGAGGGTTTTTCCGTTCAAGGGGATGTGGAAGTGGAAGTTGTCACCAAGGTACTTTGGTCCCTTCCAAGCACTACAGAAGGTTGGTGCAGAAGCTTATAAGCTAGACTTGACACCAGAAGCTAATATTCACCCTGTCTTCCATGTATCATGCTTGAAGTTGAAGCCAGGTCAGTATATATATCCTTACCAACTTTGCCACCTATGGATGAGGAAGGTCAAATGCAAGTTGAAACTACTGTTGTGCTGCAAACCAAAACCAAGGCCTTAAGGTCTCGAGTGATTTCTGAGGTTTTAGTCTAGTGGTTTGGCTATCCTCTTAAAGATGCTACTTAGGAATCATTGCATCAGCTGCTACTTATCTTTCCTCACCTTGTGGGCAAGGTGTTGTAAATAGAGAGGGGTAATGATAGGCATCTGTTGTTTTGTACCTAATTGAGGTTATAGGCTATTGTGCCTAAATGACAGTTAGTGCATTTGTTAGTAGCAGCATATCAATTAGTTAGTTAGTGGGAGCATTTGGTGGTTAAAGTATCTAGGGTCATGTTGGTATAAGGATCATGAATCATATTGTACAAAGGATTAAGAAATAAATTCTCTCATTAATATCCTTCTTTTCTCTCAAATGTGACAGATGATCTTCCAAGCAAAAACTAAAGACCAAGATATCATCAAAGAAAACTAAGACAAATTTTCTCACATAAGGCCCGAATATGGCACTCATAAAAGCTTGGAATGTAGATGGTGCATTTGTCAAACCAAAGGGCATCACAAGAAATTCATAATGACCCTCATAAGTTCTGAATGCGATCTTAGGGATATCCTCAAGTTTCATACGGATTTGGTGGTAGCCTGATCTCAAATCTAACTTAGAAAAAATGGTAGCACTAGCAAGTTCATCCAAAAATTCATCTATCACAACTATTGGAAACTTATCTTTAACAGTAGCCCTATTTAAAGCCCTATAGTCTATGCACATCCTCCAACCACCATCAGCTTTTCTAACAAGAAGGACAAGTGAAGAAAAAGGACTTTGACTAGGTTAGATAGAACCAACTTCAAGTAATTCATTAACAATCTTTTCAATTTCAGATTTTTGGAAATAGGGATACCTGTAGGACCTTTCATAGACTGGTGTTGTGCCTTCCTTGAGTATAATCTGATGCTCATGCCCTTGGATTGGAGGCAATCCATAAGGGATGTCAAATACCTTGTAAAATTGATTTAACAAGGTAGACAGAGTAATAGGTAGCAGTGGTTGGTCAAGATAGTAGTGTTGACAGCTGTAATTTGAAGAACCAAACCCTCCTTTACTGAATCATTAAAGAGCTTGTCAGCCTCTGAAAACGTTGATGGTGACATATGCAAACCTTGCAAGAACACCTCTTTACCCAAGTAACAAAACGTCATGGTCAATAGCTTGAAATCCCAAATGATCGCACCCAATGTACTCAGCCATTTTGTTCCAAAAACCACTACACACCCCCCTTCCTCCCCAAATGCAACACATTAAGATCCAACACAAATTTATACCCCTGAATAAAAAGGGTAACCCCCTGACACATCCCTAATGTCTTAACAATACTACCATCAGCCACTTTAAATTCTAAAATCTGTGATGTATCAAATGGTAACCTCAGATTATCCAAGTCAGTAGCATCCAAGAAATTATGTGTACTTCTAGAGTCAATGAGAGACATCACCTCTCTATTCTTTATCCTTCCCCTAACCCTCATTGTTTGAGAAGAAGGGCTACCCACTAAAGCATACGAAGTAATTTTAGATGGAGCAACTATATTCTCAGATGCCTGCATAGCTTCTTAATGTCCCAACATCACCCCCATCATGTTCTAACTCCACTAATTGCACCACATATTTTTGTTTAATCTCCATATCACACCTTTCAAGTAAAAACAACTTAGCTCCCTTACATATATGCCCCATTTGCTATTTTTCATCACAGCTATAACCAAGCCCAAATTTCCTCCTTTCCTCCATTTGCGCACTAGTTAACCTTTGTAATGGAAGCTTGAGTTTCTTATTAGTCTTACTCTCAAACTTAGGCAATCTGAGAATCGAAGGATAGAAGTGATTTAATTTTTGCTTTATTGTATTTGTGGCTTTATAGAGAAAGAGATATCTACGAGGTCTAGTGTAAATACAATTGGGCACTCTTTGTGTGTGAGATTCAATAGTGCATTTGGGGTTTGGGTCTTGTGAGAGTGTTATTATGCTACTATTGTAATTTCTTAATTTTATAGTAGAACTTTCTCTATCGCCATTTATGGACGTAGGGATATTGCCATACCACAAATTCCATGTGTCTATTTTTGCTTCTCTCTTCTTTAATCTTGCGTAAGTGGGTTTATTTTCACAATACTCTCATATGTGTTTGGATGGAAGGATGGAAAAGTGGAGAAATGGAAAACTCATTTATTTGATTGAGAAGAAAAATGAGAGAATGGAAAATGAAGTTGGTATACACTGACTCATATGCCCTTATTAAAAAAATTGTGCTCAATTAAAAAAATAAAAAAACAATCAATCAAAAAAATCCCACAAAGCTTATTAAAACAAAATCATGCCCAATTAAAAATCAAATCAAATCAAAAATCCAAACGAAGAAAAAAAAAGTGGAAGAAGAGCAAACAACCAAAATGGCATATACACGCCCATTTAGCATAAAAAAAAGAGGCAGTACTAGTGTGTGTGAGTGCAACCAACCCGCCAAAACCGACCCAACCCACTGGGTAGGTCGATTTTTAAGAGTAGGTGAGTTAGGTTGGGTTGTGAAATTTGTTTTTACAGTGGGTCAAGCTGGGTTCAGTTCATAAGATTTACAAATCCGTCTAACCCGACCCAACCCACCTATATTCTATATATATTTAAATTTTATAAAATATATTATAAAAAAATTACTTACTTTTTTTACCCCTCTTCTTTCATAAAACCCAAATCCTAAATTCTTCTCATATAGTTTGTGTTAGTTTGGAATTATACTCAGGATTATTTGGCTATA
This sequence comes from Castanopsis chinensis, assembly GCA_032878915.1. NCBI lineage: Eukaryota > Viridiplantae > Streptophyta > Magnoliopsida > Fagales > Fagaceae > Castanopsis > Castanopsis chinensis. The sequence continues at coordinate 14,036,799 of JAVQMG010000125.1, read as the reverse complement.
AATTTCCTCTTATTTGTGGTAGTGTTATTCTAATTCTTAATTTAATATTAATAATAGTAATTAAAAAAAAAAAATTGTCCAACCCATGGGTCCAACCCAACCCAACCCATGTGGATCAAGTTGGGTTGGGTTGGACCCCTATGATAGTTGGATTTTTTTTAACCCACCGTGATGTATTGGGTTGAAAAAACCCCTCAACTTGACCCAATCCAACCCATGCACACCCTTAAGCACTAGGTTACACAGAGATAGAAGACAAAAATAAATGAAAAAAAAAAAAAAAACAATGATTGATGAAGACAACTAACGTTAAAGACATGTGAAGATAACTACATTCCAAAATACAATAGTGCATTTACATCAATAGAAAGTGTCTACAAGAAGAAGAAAAAAAAGGAACATAATTTAAATATATAATTTTATTATATCTTATTTGACGTGACCGACGAAGTTAGTGCAGACGATAAAAACATCACTGACGATACCAAACGATTGACGGTGTAACCTTTGAAGACGGAGATAAGCTATGCAAGAGCAGGCCGAAGCAGCAGGAACATTTAGTATCGCCAACAATGCTCCAGGCTGGATAAAACGGCTGTGCCTCCCGTTGGAGGCACATTAAAGCCTTGCAATTAAGTGGCAGGCGTTACTCTAAGCAGCATTAACACCGCCATAACCACTACAACAGCTAGAAGGCCAGAAGAGCATATAAAAACCCTCCAACAATGCCAACAAGAGGTAACACAAGATTTCTTACCTATACTTTGCCTTTCCTTCAAAATTACGAGATTCTGACTTAAACATCGGAGGTGCTTTGGCAGGCGCCGCACCGGCGACCACACTTACAGATTTTCCTACCAATTGTTTCTATATCCACGACGACGATAAGGGTTTGATTCTATCTTGACTCGTTCTTACTTGACTGACGAAGTCTCGTTTCATCATTATTAATTTATGGTATCACCAATTAGACCACCAATTGGACCAAAAGAAACCAAAAACTACTTCATTTTTCAGTTCCTTATCTTTATTTACTTCGGTTTTTAAAATCATGGTTTAAATACTAAAGGTGTTCATTTTCCAAAAAAAAAATAATACTAAAGGTGTTAACAAAGAATTCCAAAATTCAAAATGGAAAACCTTCTCTCTCTCCATAGGCTAAGACACTAACATGCTTTGAACATGGGTTGTTAAGATTTGACTCCCAGTTGGGGACGGAGCATGCTTCTGTTTGATAAATCTCTTGAAAATAGGAGTAAAATTTTTTTAAGAATGTTGTAGGTTTGATATTGACTGCATGCATTTTGTACAACGAAAAATTGGAGTAGGAAACCAAAAAGTTTATGTATATACACACTTTCTCACACACGTTACCACAACTTAATCAACTTATGTATGTATTAAGGGGTGATTGAATTGTTTTTCACCCAAGTATTAGTGTAAGTGATGTAATCTAACTTGAGCAAAGTGTGTGTAGTAAAATGAATGTCCTTATCAGAAGAGTTGTTAGGAAACGGTAGCTGTTAATTGTGGACTTCACTTTATTGGAAAGGATAGAACATGTCATGAGTGTTCCATCTTCAATCCTCATGCACGTACGTACGCATGGAAGTCATAAATTTGAATTATTGTCCTAATATATGGTCGTTATTTTTGACCTTTAGGCCATGCTTCCAGAATCAAAATCTTGTTATAACATGTGTGCATCACAAACCAAAACTACCAGCTAATGATGCACTAATTAAAACACAGTTCCTAGATTTGGATTCAAAACCTTTTGCCTCTATTCCGGTTTAGCATCTACAGATTTGGAAATCAATCAAATCAAGTTTAAATATTTGACGACATTGGTTTTGGTTGTACCTATTTTGACCAATAATTCCTTCAAGGAAAGGACCAATTATACTTCCCATGTGTTCTCTGTTTGTCCTACCGCATCCCCCTTTCCACCACCGAGTCTCTTTCATATTGTTCATAAAAATTGTGACTAGCGTGTGTACTCAAGGACGGAATTAAGTTGACCCCCAAAATTTTGAAAATTTCATTTAAGCTCTTAAAAACTTAAATAATTAAAATTTTTTCTTTTAGGCTTCCCCCAAGAAAAAAATTACGAACTCCTTCTCTCAAAAGGAGGAAAAAAATTAATATTTTAAAGATGATACCACATCATTGTTATTATGTCATGTGACATCATTTTATTGAGTTAAATAAATACATATAACAAGTTTATGTGACATTTAATGGAAAATATGAACAGAGGCGCTGCTGATGTAAATAGAATATAACTTTGATAGGCCAAGAATATATTGACTCCTTTGATAAATTAATCAATTAATTAGCCAAGTTAATTAATCAGATTCAATTACATGCGATAAGCTTGGTAGCACAATTAAATCACCAAATAACTAAATTTAGCTGAAAATGAATTTGACATAGGCGTGATTTTTTTACGAATGGGGAAAACCAACGAGGCAAAACCCCATCGGGTGAATTTAAGGTCACCATTCTCGAGAATCCATTATTATCAAAACAAGTGGTTACAAGTAAAAAAATCTCAGTACCTTATACCAACCTACAGTTGAACCCTTACCTCAATATACAATTGGACTTGTAATGTAGTGACAATCTCTCCTTTCAATACACGACTTCAAATACGTGACTAACCAATTGATGCACGGATCCTAGTACGTGACTTACTCCTTTGCATGAATCCAAGTACGTGACTAACATACCAACTTAAGGAAGATGTTGGCTGAAAAGTTCTTCAGTTCTTCTAAACGATAAAGATCAAGAAGCTCCTTGGTTACAAAACCCTTGGCGCAAAGACGCAGTAGCTTATTCAATGAAAAGATGAACTAGGTCAACTTCTGTCTCTGGTCACACAATGCATGAAGGGATGCTTTGATTTCTTATGTGACGGCCTTTAAAATAATCCTTATATATGTCTAGAGTTGTGAGAAAAGAAACCCTACATAAATACACTTGGATATGTGTGAAAACAGATCTAGAAATCTGAATTTGGTAATTCTCAATAGATACTGTTTCTGTCTGCTGCTGAGCTGCTGTCGAGCATACGCATTAAACCTCGATAAATATTATTTGTCGAGCTATCTATCAAGTTTTAATGAACAACACCTTCTTCACTTGTTTCTTGGACAGTTTTGCATGGTTTCAATACTAGACTTGAACTCTTGTTCCTTGAAGTATTAAACTCATCCTAGATTTACCCAAATACAAATAAAGTGCATTTTGTCATAAGATTAGCCAATATACATAATATATGTTCTAACAAGTTCCACATATATCCTAACAATCTTCCCCTTTTACAATCCATGACAAAACCACAACAAACAAATGAAGTATGAGAGAAGTCATAAATCACTAAACTCATAAACACTTGTTGAATACAATAAAATCTAATCCTAGTACAAACTCTTGAAAAACTTTGCAAGAATAGAGTTCATGGCATGATAGATTCCAACAGCATGTCTTTCTAAAACACTTTAAACAAAACTCATCAAGGTAACTTAGTGTGAAATAGAAGTAAAAGATTGCATACATAAGGAAACATGTGTATAAAGAAAAAAAAAGAAATAACACATGGAGAGATATGTGAAAAAGAAACATACATTATATATATATATATATATATCAGTAAGAGTACAATGTATGTAACTGAAAGGTCACAAGACCAGTATACAAAAAGATAATGTAACTAGAAGAAAGAGAAGAAAAGTACATAAAATCCTCACTACATCCCTCATAAAAGTAAGCACTCCCCCTAACAGAAAGATCTTATGCTAACTCTTCCCCTAAATACATTAATACTCTCATCCCAAAACTACTTCCCCTTTTTGTCACGAGTGACAAAGGGTAAGTCATCATTGAGAGGTCGTCTCGCCATCACTGGAAGAGCTAGCATCCTCATCCTTATCATCATCATCACCATCATCAGCATCCTTATCTACCGAAGCCTCGGGTGAAAGGGAGGGAGAAGTGATGAAGCCACCCATCTAAGCCTACCGTCGAGCGATATGGCCAACACAGGTGTTCACCTGACAGAACTCATCACTGAGAGTGTCAAGGCAAGCATCCATGCGCTCAAGCTGCGCCATGATGGCCTTAAGAGTCACACCACCCACAGAAGAAGAAGGAGCAGAGCTGGATAGAGTGGTAAAAGCTGGAGGATCCGTCATCTCAATCTGTGGCCGCTTCGGTCGAAGTTGGGCCTTATTCTGTCGAACAAATGCCGCGCTGATGGCTCCCATGATAGGATAGAAGAGAGAGTCAATAAGAGGGATAGAAAAATAGCGAAGAATCCACGTGATAGCAAAAGGAAAGATGAGCTTATCACGGGTCGTCGTATCTCTATAGACGTCGATAAGAGAAAGAATGAAGTGAGAATGAAAATCTATAGAGAGGTCCTCAAAGAGGGATAGCAAAAACCGAGTACGAGGCTCTGTAATGGAGTTATAGTGAGATAGAGGATAAAGAACAAAAGTCATCACCATATTAAGGAATTTAGAACCTTTTGCAAAGCCCAAGCATGGGGTGTTTTGACAACCACCCCATATGGAAGGTCTCTCACAAAAGTGAGATGAGAGCTTGCCTTTGGACATATTCCTCAGACACTGATGAGTGGGGTAGTCAAGATGCGCTACCCGCGAAACATGTAGTATTTTGGATACAAGATCCAGAGTGACTAAGATACGTGTACCTCTAATATGCGTAGCAAACTAAGGTATAGACGTATCAATACCGTGTAAATTGGAGTAAAACTCATGTATGATCACGATAGGACAACTCAAGGGTATCTCACAAATAGATTCTCATTCCCAATTGTGAATGATAGTAGGTAGAGTAGTATCAGAAAAATTCGATAGAACTACATGGCTCTTAGGATGAATGCCACGTTTAGAAAAGTTCTCCAAGAAGTCCTTATGGGCCTTCTCATCACGAAACTGAACGTGAGAGGGGGTAGAATCAGAAGAAGATGTCCCGAAATGAAGAGGGTTCTAAGATGGATTAGATTTGCGCTCCAGAGCCATGCGCAGTCTATCCAAGAGAGAGAGAGAAAGGGGGAGACACAGAACACAATCACAAAAAAGTACCAAAAGGAAAAGAAAGGGTACGTATGCATGAAAAATACAAGAACATGTGACATGCTAAAAATAATTGCATCATGGGTTCAATCCAATCCAAACCTAACAACACACAATTTTCAACATTCAAGCACACATCTAAATGCATGAAACATTATGAAAATGCAAATGAAATGCAATATATGATCATATAGCATCATATAGACAACACCCAACCCAAAAATTTCACAAGAATCTCAAAAGTTTTCAAAAACCCAAAAATTTCAAGAAAGCCCAAAACCTAGGTTTAAATGCATGAAATGCATGAAGAATGAGAGATAAGAAGACCATACCAGAGGAGAAAATCAAGATCTAGGCCAAAATCCACGGGGGGAAGATGAAAGGAGTGAAGGAAAGGTGTTTAGAGGGAGAGAAGAAATTTCTGTCGAGAGAGAAGTGAAAAAGTGAATCTGATTTCACGCTGAACCTATTTAAATGTAATGCAGCTCGATGGATCGAGGATCTGTCAAGATCTGTCGAGCACTAAATCTCGACAGGTATGAATCTGTCGAGGTGCTGTCGAGAATCGATCGACGGCAAAATCACCTCAATGGATCAAAAAGCTGTCGAGAAGCTATCAGCCAGACAAAAACTTTCTCAAAGGATTAAGAATTTATCAAGAAGCTATCGAGACAAATTCCAGATAGCTCAATGGATCGAAAATGTGATAAGATCTATCGAGAAAAGAAGTCCAAGAGGAAAACAGTTTTTCAAAGAGAGAAAAAACATAAAGATAAATGCAAACAAGCAAGCTACTCAACCAAAGATCCAATCAATATGTTAAGCTTTCAAAACATCTCTCAACAAGAAAAGTGCAAAGCATTCATAGATCCAAAAATACACACACACTAAACAAGTCTAACCAATTTTATATTTCAAAAAACAGGTCACGACAATTTAGTGAGCATACATTAACACATGTATCCCTTGTGATGGCTAAATCACATTGTACCTACATATGTATCAAAAGTAGCAAAGAATTTGTGTGTTGTGTGTGAAAACATCGCAAGATTGCACAAGTTTCTCATGTTATGACAATTTGAGATATGAGAAAATCAATTTAACTCACACACAATCATAACTGCTTGATGGAAACTATCACCTTTGAGGTATATCCTATAACTCTCACATCTCCTAGAAACACGCTTGCAACTATATTTAAAAGCATTTTTATTCTTTTTGCTTTTGATTTTTCTTTGCATATTTTTTTCTTTTGAGCATATCATGCATGGACATATAAGAGAGAGAAAAGAGATACCAAATTATGTTAAGCCAAAAACATCACAATTTTGCTATACTAAAGCATACAGATATTATTAGATGATTGGCGGGCTTTAGTGGTGAGAAGTTGTTTATGCATTTTTCTTAAGATTTTTTAGTCATTCTTGTCAAAAAGAGTGATATGAGTGTTAAGTATAAGAGATTAATTAATCGTTCTCATTACAAACATGAGCCACAAAACCCACTTGCTTATGTGTGCATTAAAATGCTCATCTAAGTTACAAAAGATACAAAGTTTAGAAAATTTTGTTTCAATGGCCATCCAAGGTACACAAGTACCAATGTATACAAAACACACACTGTTTTTGTATTTTTTTTATTTTTCAATTTTTTTTTATGAAAAACAAAATAGAGCAAAACTGAAAAGAACCAAACAAAAACATTTTAAATAAAACATAGTATAAAACTAGACTGACTCAAACACAGGAAAGCAAAACACATAAGTAATGCATAACCATAAGAAGGGGAGAGAGAAAAAAAAAAGTGACTAAATCACTTAAAGCCTTTTTCCTTCCACACCTTGGAAAGCCCTTTCTGTTTGGTGAACCTTTGAACCGGAGGTGAGGGAAAAGAATTGAAACCATTCAAGTTTGAAAGGAACATGAAGGCCTTTAGAAGATCTCCAAGAGGGGCCAACAAGGATGGAAACTAATTCTGGTTTCTAGATGAGATCATATGATTGCTTTGTTGAGTGGCTAACCACTTATAGCAATTTGGACGAGTATTCCTTGAACCTCCACAATGATGACAGAGATGCGACTTCTTCGATTAAGACTTCTTGGTATTGACTTTCTCAGTCCTTGTGCTTTTAGTCTCTTTCTGTCACTAGCTATATCAATTTTGCATTCATTGTTCTTAGAATTAACATTATTAGCAGGTGAGACGAATACAGTTCTACTAGAAGAGGTAATATTAGGAGAAGAAAAATTATACCCTAAACCAATTTCAATAGAAGCAGATTTTTGGGAACTCAACATCTCGTCGAGCTTTACGCTAGAAGGCCTCTCCAATTGAGCTTTAACCTGGAACAACTCCTTTTCAAGTTTCTTGGTCCTTTCAGCCAAGAAATTGTTCTCAAACTGGAACGCTCCAATGGTTTGATTTGCTTCATCAACCTTTGTAGAAAGCTCTTCTCGATCCAGTTCCACATCATGGAGCTTCTTGGTGGCCAGCCTATACAGTTTTTCATGCTTCTCAAAAACCTTGTACAACTTAGCATAGGTTGCATGGATGTCATCTTGTTCATCCATTTTCTCAAAGTTAGATTCCACTAAGTCCTCTTCCTCATCCACCTCTTCAATAATCCCATCAGTAGGATTTACTGTGCCACTGAAGGCATTCAAGATTCTCTCATCATCATTGCCTTCTAACTCATCATTAGGCTCGCTGTCACTCAAGATAGCAGCAAGGGCCTTGCTTTTTCCAATAGTCTTGAGATGAGTTGGACATTCTTGTTTCATATGTCCAAAACCTTGACATCAAAAGCACTTTGGTCCAGAGGGAACAGTATACTGACTACCATCCTTAGCATCCTTCTTCCCTCTATCTTGATTCTTGAATTGAGAGGAACTAGATTGCCTACGGTCCTTGTTGAAGCCTTTCACATTGGCATTCTTCATGAACTTCTTGAATTTCCTTGTGATGTAGGATTTCATCATGGAATCTTCATCATCTGAAGACTCATCAATCTCATTGCTCTTGGCCTTTAATGTCATGCTCTTTCCTTTACTTGATTTCCCGATCCTAGTCAAACCCAATTCATAGATTTGCAAGTTTCCAACCAACTCTGTCAAAGAAATTTTATCAATGTCCTTGGATTCCTCAATGGCGGTGATCTTGGCATGGTATCTCTCAGGTAGAGATCTGAGCACATTTCTTACAACCTTGGGTTCGGGAATATTTTCCCTAAGATTAAAGGCAGAGTTAACTATGTCTTTTAGCTTGGCATAGAACTTATCAAATGACTTATCCTCCTCCATCTTAATTTCTTCAAAACTTGTAGTAAGCCTTTGAAGCTTTGAATCCTTGACAACCTTAGTTCCTTCATAGGTTGTCTAGAGGATGGTCCATACTTACTTAGCAGTTTCAGTAGATGATATCTTCTTGAACTCCTCATTGGCGACTGCACTGAATAAGGCATTCAATGCTTAGTTGTTGAAGTTTGCTGCTTTGATATTGTCATCATCCCAATCAGCCGGCGCTTCATTTGGCTTAGTCCAGCCAATCTCCATAGCTTGCCACACTTTCTCATCTAAAGATTACAAGAAAACTTTCATGCTTACTTTCCAGTATGTATAGTTAGTGTCATCATATAAAGGAAGTATAATAAGAGATTTTTCTCTATCCATGACAAATAGGGGTCAATGGATCATACAACAAAGATTAACCCTAATCAAAGTGTGTCCACTCTGATACCACTTGATAGGCTAAAAATGTATTGACCCCTTTGGTAAATTAATCAATTAATTAGCCAAGTTAATTAATCAAATTCAATTACATGCAATAAGCGTGGTAGCATTAACAAATTACCAAATAACTAAATGCAGCGGAAAATAAATTTGACACAAATGATTTGTTTACTAATAGGGAAAACTACTAAGGCAAAACTCCACCGGGTGAATTTAAGGTCACCACTTCCAAGAATCCACTATTATCAAAACAAGCCGTTACAAGTAAAGGAATCCTAGTACCTTATATCAACCAACAGTTGAACCCTTATGCTAATACACAATTGGACTTGTAATGTAGTAACAATCTCTCCTTTCAATGCACGACTCTAAGTACGTGACTAACCAACTGATGTACGGATCCTAGTACATGACTTACTATTTTATACAAATCCAAGTGCGAGGCTAACACACCAACTAGAGTAAGGTGTTGGTTGCAAAGTTCTTCAGTTCATCCAAATGATGAAGATCAAGAAGCTCTTTGGTTACAAAACCCTTGGTGCAAAGACACAGTAGCTTCTTCAATGAATAAATGAACTAGGTCAACTTTTGTTTTCGATCACACAATGCATGAAGGAATGCTCTGATTCCTTGTGTGATAGCTTTTAAAATAATCCTTATATATGTCTAGGGTTGTGAGAAAAGAAACCCTACACAAATATACTTGGATATGTGTGAAAATAGATCTGGAAATCTGAATTTCATAATTCTCAGTAGATACTATTTAATGAACAGCAATTTCTGCACTTGTTTCTAGGAAAGTTTTGCATGACTTTAACACTAGACTTGAACTCTTGTTCCTTGAAGTATTAAACTCATCCTAAATCTACCCATATACAAGTAAAGTGCGTTTTATCAAAAGATTAACCAATAACATATGTTCTAACAAGTTCCACATATGTCCTAACAAACTTTAAGAAGTAAAATACAAATTCTGAAAGTTTAAAGTATAAAATCCAAATATACTAAAATTTCAAAGATGTAGTTTGCACTTTAACCAAAAAAATTTATAGAGCACTTTAGAAAGATTATTTGATTTTCTTTTTCTTTTTATATTTTTGTTAAAGATATATCAAATCCAATAGTATAGATTCAAGCCCAATTTTACTTAATGTGGAAGCCAAGTATTTGGCTTAGGCCTACACCATTAGGTTTAATATATCTTTAAAAAATTTGAGGATTTTTTAAAGAAAAATGCCACTTGCCCCAAACGAGCTTGATCGTAGAATGTCGTATAATGATAGGAAAATAAACAATGTTAAATAAATTGGAGGTTCCATAGAGCAGAAAAGGAAATATAGAAGAGAATAAGAAAGAATGTAAGGTAATTACATGGTTCAGGTTTAACGACCTATGTTTACGGAGGTAAACCTTTGAGGGCTACATATCTTATCTATAAGTGAAATACAAATCTTATGTTACAATGAAGGCAAAACCTTAGACTATCCATATATTGACCATGTTTAATAGACTTATAGTACAAATATAATTTTTAGGACAAAATTTAGCTACAAAATTTATTGTACCCTAAGCCTAAAGCTACAACCTTGCTCAATAACTTTTTATTGGAGGTGAATTTTGACAAATATCTACCATTGGATTACATCTTCTTCTTATATCCTCCATGTTTGCAAAAATTTTAGAAAATTAAAGATTAATAACTATGTCATCAACAAATTTTTTAAATTGCAAGTTTTTATAGTTTAAAATTTTCATAAAATATAAGCTTATAGATTATATAGTAAATAATATTTGATTGATACAAAATTTGATATGTGTATTAAAACTATAAAGGACATGCAATTCAACGGTTAAATTTTCAAAATATATTGTAATATTTATTTTATTGATAGTAAGGTTGTAGCCTTAAACTACAACCAATTTTATAACTAAATTTGTCCTAATGTTTATCACATCAAGTAGAATTGGGCTTTATATATCTTTAACAAACCGTATTAAAACTTAAGGTAAGGCAAATGACAGTTTTTACCTCAAGGTCAAGAATGATTTGATAATGGTTAAAATTTTTCTGGTCAAAGTACGGCAGATATATTCTTAATAATAACGAGGATTTTGATACCAGATTTATGTGACACCACATTTTGAACAAGATCAAGTCTTTGAATTTGAAATTCTGCATGAAATTTAATTCCAATGATGTCAAACATTAAAATGTAGAGTTGCTTGAGAAGATAGATGTTGGGATAAAAATTGTTAGAAATTCTTGAAAATCTTATGAGACTCATTCAAGGTGAACAAATAACCCACAGGTTCTTATATTGGATCCCATTGATTTTCCCGAGTACCGACATGAAAGCATCGGAATGCAATGACTTCATTAGGGATGCAAATTTTATTTGAATTTTTATTCTTAAATAGATTAGCCTCATAAATCAGCTAAGTTTTCTATAAAGAATTTTCTAGTCCGCTACTTCTGGGAAATAAGTTTTATAACATTTCACGAAGTGCAAAATGCTTTAATCATCGATTCATTTGTCTAGAAAATTTTAGTTTAAAATTGAAAATACGAGATTGGTTTTTTTTTTTTTTTTTCTTAAGTGAAGCTCAACCTATAAATTGTTTGAGAGTAATTTATGATTATCAAATCACTTTAGTTACTACATTGGTAATTTTCTATTTTAGGACTGAGATAATAAGATGCAAAATCTAAGGTATTATATATACTGGGTGCAAGTGAATACAATGACATATATAGCATCCAGCCATCCACATATTGATTAATAAAAAGCATGCATAATAGCAAATTATTATTGTTTTTGACTTGTGAAGTATGATGCATGTTGGTCCTGTCATCTATGACATACCTGCATGTTTTGATTCTCTCATATTCACTTCTGGCTTCAACATCTTTCATAATGCAATATAATTGCTTCATGAGGTAACCTGTTAATTGCTTCATAATGCAATATAATCTAGAAGTCCACAAGTGACATCGCCATACTAGAAGTAGAAACCTGATAATGGAACTCGAGGCAGTTACAGCATTCCGAATACTCTGTTAATTTCAAGATCATTTTAAGTCCGATCTCTGCACGAGAAACAAAGAAAACAAACCTAATGCTAAGCTGTTTGGAAAAGTTTATCTAGCACACAAAATTCTTGGACTGGCTACCATATATTTTGTTAGGACATATGTTGTTCAAGTTCTTTTGAACAATATGTCATTATTTTATGTAATTGGTTTATCCTTTGACAAAACGCACTTTACTTGTAATTGGGTAGAATTAGTATGTGTTTAACGCTTCAAGAAACTGTGTTTCAAGATCAAGTGTTAAAGTCATTAAGTCTATCCAAGAAACAAGCTGGAAAGTGCAAGTTACTAAAGCTCGACACCTAGTCTCGACACATGCATCTATCGAGCTTTAGAAGTTGTTTCAGCCCCGAAACTTGACAGCTTCTCGACAAATCCTCGACACCTCTATCTATCGAGATTTAAGGAAAATAGATTCTAAATTCTGTCTTGATTCCAATCCGTGAATGTGTCTTTAGGACTTCTTTTCTTCTAACCCTAGACATACAAAAGGATTATTTTAAGGGCCATCAAGGGATGCATAAGTACACAAGTTGCACAAGCATTGAGAAATCCTTGTTCTAGCTATTTGTGATCCGAGACAAAGTTCATACCCTAATTCATCTCTCTTGTGAAGAAGTTGCTGTGTAATGTGCAATGTAGGGTTTTGTAACCAAACATCTTATTGATCTTCATCGTATGGATGAATTGAAGAACTTTGTAACCAAAAACTCTCTCTTTAGTTGGTGAATTGAAGTCGCGTACTGGGATCCATGCAATTGGTTAGTCACGTACTGGGAGCTGTGCATCAAAAGGAGAAATTGTCACTACAGAACAAGTCCAATTGGGTATTAGGGTAAGGGTTCAACTGTAGGTTGGTAAGGTACTAGGATTCCTTTATTTGTAACCGCTTGTTGTGATAATAGTGGAGTTTCGGGAGTGGTGGCCTTAAATCACCTGGTGGGCTTTTTGCCGTTAGGTTTTCCCCATTTGTAAATAAATCATCGTATCAATTTTATTTCCACTGCATACTTTAGTTTATTGGTGATTTGTTTGTGCTGCCATGTAAATTTACATGTTAACTTGATTAATTAATAACTTGACTAATTGATCAATTTAATTCATCACAAGGGGTCTACGTATTTGTGGCCTATCAAGTGGTATCAGAGCGGGCACACTCTGATTAGGGCTTAATCCTTGTGTGTGATCCATTGAACTCTGTTTGTTATGGATAGAGGTCAGTCTCTTATTATAACTCCATTGTTTGATGGTACTAACTATGCATACTAGAAAGTACGCATGAGAGCTTTATTGCAGTCACTAGATGAGAAGGTGTAGCAAGCTGTGGAGATAGGCTGGACCAAGCCTATAGAAGCGCCGACCGATTGGGATGATGCCAAGATCAAGGTGGCTAATTTTAACAGCAGAGTATTGAATTCCTTATTCAATGCGGTCACAAATGAGGAGTTCAAGAAGATTTCTTCCATGAAAACTGCTAAGGAAGCATGGATCATCTCCAGACAACCTATGAGGGAACAAAGGCTGTCAAAGATTTGAAGCTACAGAGGCTCACTACAAGATTCGAAGAAATTAAGATGGAGGAGGATAAGTCATTTGATGAGTTCTATGCAAAGCTTAAAGACATAGTGAACTCAGCTTTCAATCTTGGGGAAACCATTTCTGAACCCAAGATAGTGAGAAAAAGTGCTCAGATCTCTGCTCGAGAGATTCCATGCCAAGATCACAACAATAGAGGAGTCGAAAGATATTGATAAGATTCCTCTAACTGAGCTGGTTGGCAATCTACAAACCTACGAGCTAGGGTTGACAAGAATGGGCAAGTCAAGCAAAGGTAAGAGCATGGCACTAAAGGCCAAAAGCAGTGATACAGATGAGTCTTCAAACGATGAAGATTCTAAGATGAAGTCCTATATTACCAGGCAATTCAAGAAATTCATGAAAAATGCCAATGGAAAAGGCTTCAACAAGGACCGTAGGTAATCCAGCTCTTCTCAGTTCAAGAGCCCAGATAAAGGGAAGAAGGATACCAAAGATGGCAGTCAGTACACTGTTCCCACTGGACCGAAATGCTTCGAGTGTCAAGGTTTCGGACACATGAAACAAGAGTGTCCTATGTACCTCAAGAGCATTGGGAAGAGCAAGGCACTTGCTGCTACCTTGAGCGACACTGAGCCCGAGGATGATTCCAACAATAAAGATGACAGAATCTTGAATACCTTCACTGCCTCTGTAAATCCTACTAAAGGGATTACTAAAAATGTAGATGAAGAAAAAGAATTGGTGGATGCTAAGTTTGAAACTATGGATGATCAAGATGATATCCATACCATCTATGAGAAACTGTACAAACTTTCTAAGAAGCATGAGAAACTCTATAGGCTAGCCACCAAGAAGCTCAGTGATGTGGAACTTGACTGTGAGGAGCTTTCCACTAAGGTTGATGAAGCAAATCAGACCATTGGAGCACTGAGGTTCGAGAACAACTTCTTGGCTGAGAAGACCAAGAAACTTGAAGCGGAGCTGTTTCAAGTTAGAGCACAATTGGAAAGGATGTCAAGTGCAAAGCTGGATGAAATGCTCAGCTTTCAGAAATCTGCTTTGGATCATACTGGATTGGGGTATGAATTCTGTCTCTCTAATACTCCTTTTGCTAATACTACTGTTTTTGTTTCTCCTGCTAATAACATTAAAATTGAGGATAAAGATGTTAAAACTGAATTAACAAGTGAGAACTTAGATAAGGGTAAGTCCATCTTAGGAGCATCCCTTAAGCTTGAGAAGAGGGAAACTAGAAACCCTAGGACTAAGAAGGCTATCTCTCAAAAGCCTAAACAGAAGAAACAGCATCTCTGTTATCGTTGTGGTGTTACCGATCATACTCGACCAAATTGCTACAAGTGGTTAGCCACTCAACAAAGCAATGGCATGATAGCTTCTGGGAACTAAAATCAGCTTCAAACCTCTCTTGCTCCTCTTAGAGATATTCTCAAAGCCCTTATGTTCCTTACAAACTTAAACGGTTTTAATTCTTCCCCCTCATCACCGGTTCAAGGGTTGGCAAAAATGAAAGGTTCTTCCAAGGTGTGGAAGGAAAAGGGTCCTAAGTGATTTTGTTCACTTCTTCTCTCTCTCCCCATTTTGTTGTTTTTGCATTACTTGTGTGTTGCTTTACTGTTTTGAGTCAGTCTAGTTTTATGCATTTTTTTTGCTTTCTTTAACATGTTTTTATTTGTGTATTTTCAGTTTTGTGTTTTATTTTTGCTTTTCTGATAAAAATTAAAAAAAAATTGAAAAATTGAAAAATACAAAAACAGTGTGTTTGTGTACACTGGTTCTTATGAACCTTAAAATGGCCATTGAAACAGAGTTTTCTAAACTTTGTATCTCTTGTAGCTTAGATGAGTATTCTTATGCACGACTAAGCAAGTGAGCTTTATGGCTCTTTGTTTGTGATGAGTAAGGTTAAGTGATCTCTTGCACTTAACACTCGTATCACTCTTTTTGATGGGTAGGACTAGAAAATCCTAAGAGAAAGGCATAAATAACCATCTTACCACTGTTACCCGCCAATCGTGAAATGACATCTATATGCTTCGACATAGCAAAAGTGCAGTGTCAAAAGGCTTAACATAATTGGGTATTTCTTTTCTCTCTTATATGCCCATGCATGATGTACTTAATAAATGAAAATATGCAAAGAAATAAAAGCAAAAAGATCAAAGTGTTTTAAAAATATGATTGCAAGTATGTTTTCTAAGAGATGTGGGAGTTATAGGATGTACCTCGAAGGTGATAGTCCCCATCAAACAGTTATGATTGTGTGTGAGTTAAAGTGATTTTCTCATATCTCAAATCATCATAACTTTGAGACACTAATGCAATCTTGCGATGTTTTTCACACATAACACGTAATATTCTTTGCTATTCATGATACATGTGCAGGTACAATGTGATTTGGTCATCACAAAGTTTACATGCGTTAATGTATGCTCACTAAACTGTCTTAACTGATTTTTTTTTAAATATTAAATTGGTTAGACTTGTTTAGTGTGTGTGTGTTTTGGGATCCATGTGCTTAAAATTGTTGTTGAGAGATGATTTTGAGAGCTTAATGTGTTGATTAGATTTTTGGTTGAGTTGCACGCATGATTGCATTCATATCTGTGTTTTTCTCGTTTGAAAAAACTTCTTTCCAAAGCCAGCTCGACACCTCCTCGACACATCCTCGATACCTAGCTGTCTGTCGAGCTTCTCAGCTTTTCCTTATCTCAATCTCGACACCTTCTCGACACCTGATGGATCGATCGAGAAACTTTCTATCCTCTCGATACCTTCTTACCACCTGATGGATTGATCGAGATTCTTTTGGTGTTTGATCCTTTATTCTCGACACCTTCTCAATAGCTGTATCAGTCGAAATAGCTTTTCTCGATACCTACCTTGATGGCTATCTCAACACCTCTCGATACCTACATTTGTTGAGAATTACTGAAGGTGTATATATAGGTTCTTCGCGATTTTTCTCTCATTTCTCTCGATCTCTCTTTCAATACCTTCGTGTTCTCACTCCCAAAATCTCTCTCACTTACTCCAAACCTCTTCCTAAGGATTCTTCAAGCTCTCCTCAAGATTTTCTTTTCTTGGTAAGCTTCAATCCTCTCACTCTTCATACATTTCATGTTTTAAAACCTAGGTTTTGGGGTTTTTCAAAATTGATGAGTGTTTATTGCAATTTTTGGGTTGGTTTTATAGATTTGATCTTTAAAACTATATGCATTGCTTCACATTAGCATTCTAACAGTATTTTCATGCATTTAGATGTGTGTTCTCTGATTGTGTGCTAATAGGATTAGATTGGCATGAGCCCATGATGCCATTTTATTGCATATCATGTGTTCATGCATTTCCCATGCATATGTTCTTTCCTTTCAATATACTTGTCATATATTGAACTGTTTTGGGACTTTTCTGTGTGTTTCTCTCTTTCTCCCTCTCTTTCTATTTGCGTTAGTAGTGTCTATGGCACCTAAGCATAAATCCA
The DNA here is from genome assembly GCA_032878915.1 of Castanopsis chinensis. Classification (NCBI taxonomy): domain Eukaryota; kingdom Viridiplantae; phylum Streptophyta; class Magnoliopsida; order Fagales; family Fagaceae; genus Castanopsis; species Castanopsis chinensis. Next base: position 14,019,837 of record JAVQMG010000125.1, on the reverse strand, counting down.
TTTCGTTCCAGAACCCTCTTCATTCTAGGAGCTCTTCATCTTCTAATCCTACTCCTTTTTCTGGTCAGTTTCGTGATGAAAAATCCCAACAAGACTTCTCGGAGAACTTTTCTAAACGAGGTGTTCATTCGGAACGCCAAGTTATTCTGGTAGACTTTGCTAACACTAACCTTCCCGATGTCATTCACAGTCGGGCTTGGGAGTCACTGTGTGACGTCAGAGTTACAGTGTGACGTCCAGGTCACTTGTCCTTCCGTGCTGATTCAGGAGTTTTACTCTAACATCCACGGGATTGATTCTTCAGTACCTCTCTTTTATACTTACGTTTGAGGTACACACATTGCTGTCACCACGGAGTTGGTCTCCGAGGTGCTTCATGTTCCGAGGGTTGATCATCCTAATTACCCCGGTTGTGAGCGTCTATGGACTGTGTCCAAAGACAAGATGATATCTGCGTTCTATGAGCGCCCCTCTGATTGGGGTGAGAATCAGTGCACACCATGTCGGATTTTTGCTAAAGGTCCTCGTTTCCTAAACATGGTGATGACATTTGTTTTACACCCTCTCTCTCTCTACAACTCCATCACAGAGCCTCGTGCTCTATTTTTGTTGTCTTTCTTAGAGCATCTCACTATAGACTTCTCTTCATACTTCATCTTCTCTATCATTGATGTTTATAGGGATACGGCTACCCATGATAAGCTCATTTTCCCTTCTGCTATCACGAGGATTCTTCGCCGCTTTTTCTTCCCATTTCCTTCGTCCGACCCATTCCATGTCATGCCTGCCATAGACGCGGCTATCGTAAAACGTAGTGAGGCACAGTTCAGGTCGCGACAGATGGATTCTGCAGCTCCTTGCTCCCGTCCGGCTCCATCCAGATCTGCTATAGCCACATCTGCTCCCTCCTCTTCCTCTAGCGATGTGTCACTTGGAGACATCATGGCACAACTTCAGCGCATGGATGCTCGCCTCGATATGCTCTCTACAGAGTTTTATCAAGTGAACGTTCATGTTGGTCGCATTGCCAGGCGACAAGCGACCTTGGTCGGCTTTGCTTCTAAGGCTTCTCCTCCACCTCCTCATGTGGCTTCTGAGACTGAGGATGATGATGGTGATGACGATGATGCTTCCGATGATGATGATGAAGATGCTAGCTCTTCTAATGAGATGTCTACTTGACACTCGTGACAAAAAGGAGGAGTAGTTTTGGTTTATGAGAGTAGTCATACTTAGGGGGAGATCTTGTATAGGACATTTTGATAGGGGGAGTGTTGATATGAGGGATGTAGTGAAGATTACATGTATTTCTTTTCTTTCCTTTCTTTTTAAGATACATTGTTCATGTACCCCGGTCTTGTGACCATTTATTGACATACATTATGCTTATTTCTTGATGTATATATGTTGATGTATGTTTCTTTTACCAACCTTTCCATGTGTTGTTTCTTTTCTGTTTTTATACACATGTTTCTTTACTTGTATGCAATCTATTATTTCTGCTTCACACAAAGATGCCTTGATGTGTTTTGTTTAAAAGTGTTTCAGAAATACAGGTTGTTAAAGTCTACCTGCCATAAACTCTCTTCTTGCAAAATTTTTCAAGAGTTTGTATTAGGATAGATTTTATTATATTTAACAAGTGAATATGAGTTGAGTGATTTATGACTTCTCTCATATGTACATTTGTTTGCTGTGGTTTTGTCACAGATTGTCAAAGGAGGAGATTATTAGGACATATGTGGTTCAAGTTCTTTTGAACAATATGTCATTATTTTATGTAATTGGTTTATCCTTTGACAAAACACACTATACTTGTAATTGGGTAGAATTAGGATGTATTTAACGCTTCAAGAAACTGTATTTCAAGATCAAGTGTTGAAGTCATCAAGTCTATCCATGAAACAAACTAGAAAGTGCAAGTTACTAAAGGTCGACACCTAGTCTCGACACATGCATCTATCGAACTTTAAAAGCTGTTTTAGTCCTGAGGCTCGACAGCTTCTCTACAGATACTCGACACCTCTATCTGTCGAGATTTAAGGAAAATAGATTCTAAGTTCTGTTTTGATTCCAATCAGTGAATGTGTCTTTGGGACTTCTTTTCTTCTAACCCTAAACATATAAAAGGATTATTTTAAGGGCCGTCAAAGGATGCACAAGTACACAATTTTCACAAGCATTGAGAAATCCTTGTTCAAGCTATTTGTGATCCGAGACAAAGTTCATGCCCTAGTTCATCTCTCTTGTGAAGAAGTTGCTATATAATGTGCACTGTAGGGTTTTGTAACCAAGCATCTTCTTGATCTTCATCATGTGGATGAAATGAAGAACTTTGCAGCCAACAAATCTCTCTTTAGTTGGTGAATTGAAGTTACGTACTAGGATCCGCGCAATTGGTTAGTCACGTACTGGGAGCCGTGCATCAAAAAGAGAAACTGTCATTGCAGAACAAGTCCAATTAGGTATTGAGGTAAGGGTTCAACTATAGGTTGGTAAGGTATTGAGATTCCTTTACTTGTAACCGCTTGTTGTGATAGTAGTGGAGTTTCGGGAATAGTGACCTTAAATCACCCGGTGGGGTTTTTGCCGTTAGGTTTTTCCCATTCATAAACAAATCACCGTGTCAATTTTATTTCCGCTGCATACTTTAGTTTATTGGTGATTTGTTTGTGCTGCCACGTAAATTTGCATATTAACTTGATTAATTAATAACTTAGCTAATTAATCAATTTAATTCATCACAAGGGATCTACGCATTTGTGGCCTATCATATTTTTCTTTCATTTACTTTTTGTCCACTTTTTTTTTGGATTTTTAAATAGATGGAGAGAGAAAAAGGAGAGATAAACTTCAAACTATGTACATGTGATACCATAAAAAAATATTATTATTATTATGTTATCACTTGATTCTTGATTTTTTGCCTTTTATTCAATTTACTATGTACACTTTTTTTAAGATGTTCATATTTAAATCGTGAAACTATTATTGTGTATAGATGATATATAAATAAGGCTTTACGTTTTGCTCTTCCCACCTTTACCCGCTTTTGTCTCTTACTGTGTGTTTGGAAAGCTGCCTCTCATCCAAACGCGCTTACCTTGGTAAAATTCTCTCTTTTGAGGCAATTTTGAACTAGCTAAAAAAAAAAAAAAAACTTTCACATTAGTTTACATCCACAAATCCACTATTTCACACACATAAAAGTGGATGTGAAAAAACAAACGTGAAATAGTGGATGTGTGAGAATCAAAACTCTTTCGAGTCTATACCATTAACATAAAGTTAAATAACATCCTCAAGAATGCTTCGAGACTAAAAGCAACACATAGCCTAGCCTCAAAACTTACTTGAAGCACAAAGTTAACATTAAACAAATAATAAAGATTGAAAAAAATTTATAAAAAAAGAAATAGACTAAAATGTGATGGAGCTAATTAGCTATATAAACCTAATGGCATAAGTTTGTAATTTGTCCATAAAATGCAAAATTTGTGAATGTAAACGAAAAATTAATGATTTCATTTTACTTCAAATTTTAGTTGTCAAATTTAGTTATTGAAACTTGGTGACCATGGTTACATTTTCCATTGACTTATATTTTTCACCACGCCAGACACTAAAAAAAAAAGTGAAGGTTTTTTTACCAAAGCAAAAAGGGTATAAGCTGTAATAGGGCCAAACAATAATGACCTATTTGGGAGGGGAAAATGAAAATATATATATATATATATATATATATTATGAGATTAATCTTTATATTATCTTGTTTGAGAGTTTAAATAAAAGGCAATAGGACTGGCATGGGGCGGGCTTTTTATTCCCCACCTCCACACTAGTGAGGTTCCAGTATTGTGAGTGATATGTTGCATATTACAGATGTGACATATACATTCTCGATTGAATCTCGATTATATGAAATTAAAAAAAAAAAAAAAAAGAGTGGACTGGTTGAATCTTAAATGTTCTTTTTTTTTTCTAAGGTTTTAACTGTAAAAATGATGAGGTGAGTAACAACCGGATAAAGTGACATTTTGCAACCACGACTAGCCAGTATGAAATTGGATTCAACCACGAGTGAGTAAGATATAACTATCCTTGTTTTCTAAGGAGTTAAGGGTAGGAGTGGCAATAGGATGAGTATGGGGCGGGTTTTCTATTCTCCACCCTCACACTAGTGGTATTCAAGTGTTGCGAGTGATATGTTGCATATTGTGGATGTGGCATATACCTTCTCAGTTGAGTCTTAGATGAAGAAAAAAAAGGGAATTATTGAATCTTAAATGCTCTAAAAAAAATGGTTCTAACCATAAAAATGATGAGGTGAGTGACGACTGCATAAAGTGACATTTTGCAACCATGGCTAGCCAGTATGAAATTGGATTTAACCAAGGGTGAGTAAGCTATAATTATCCTTATTTTATTAAGAGTTAAGAGTAAGAGTGGCAACAGGACAAGTATGGGGCAAGTTTTCTATTCCCCACCCCCACCCAACTCCCGCTTTAGGGCCAGTTTTTTTTTTTTTTTTTTTTCTACCCTGTTCTAGCAGGTCTCCATCCCACCACACTCAAGTTACATATATATATATATATATATATATAATTTATTAAAATCTTAATTTGTATACATAACAATACAACAATTTAATTATTAAGAAATACAAAAATAATTCATACACAATGATGCAACAATTAAAAAATATAAACAACTTAAATCTTAAAACATAAAAATATATTCAATAATACAAGTATACAACATCAAAAAACAATAAAAATAGATAATGTATGAAAGCTAAAAACATGCACACACACCCCACAGACACCTATATAATTTTTTTTTTTCTTTTGTAATTGTTTAAATATAAACGAGATGGGTTCAAGTGTGTATGATGAAAAATATTAGGCATAAATATATTTTCATTCCCTATATTTTGATTTTTATTCCATTTTGGTCTCTACATTTTAATTTTACCACTTTTAGTCCCTTAACCAATTAACTCGTTTTATTTTCTTTATTTTCATCGGTCAACCGACAAAAATAGCTGAGGTGGTAGTCGGAGGAATTAAAATATTATAAAAAATGTCACATCACCATGACACATTAGCATCTTTTTTTTTTTTTTTTATAAATAATTTGTCAATTTTAACTAAATAAAAAAAAAGAACTAAAAGCAATAAAATGCATCAATTTAGATATAATTCATTTTGAATAAGAACACACAAAAATATGATCACAAATTTAAACATCAACACAAAAACGTAAAAGCACAAACTCAAATTTAAAAACACAAAGAACACAACAAAAACCCAGAAAATCAAACCCAAGAACACGAATTCAAAATTAAACCCATTGAATCAACTTCCTTTCCCACTTAAAATCAAATCAATAATGTAATAAAATTTGAGAAGAGAACAAAGACCAATGCTGAAAGACCCATGCTGAAAACTCATTAGTTTTTCTCGTTCTTCCCCAAAGATTCATAGCCAAAATCATAAAATCAAAGAAAACCCAAACATCTTAAACACTCAAAAACCCAGAAACCCAAAAACTCAAACAAAACCTAGTTTATTTCAAATAATCAACAACAAAATCAATCAATCTGGCCAACTCGGCTCATTGAATCAAACAAACACAAACCCAAAAAAACCCAGCCAATTCGGCTCACAACAACAGCAAGCCCAACCAATCCATAATAGATCTAAACTCAAATCAGCTATCATAGATCCCACAACTCCAACAGATAACATTGTGAGACAAAGAGAGAGAGGTGTTGTTATCTATAATGCTTGGCTTGTTCGAATCCGGAACCACCGAACAATCTGACTTCGACAAAGACGAGGAGGTTGAAGACAACAATGACGAAGAAGAAGACGAACAACAAGCACTCGTAATCCGGATTTGATTTTTTTTTTGTTTCATTTTTTGGGTTTGGGTATTTGATTTTCAAGTTTGATTTTCTGGGTTTAGGTATTAGTTCTGGGTTTGATTTTTTTGGTAAGCAAATTTGCTTGCCGTTGGTTCCGGTGCTGAGTGAGCCGGGCAAGATCGAGATGTACTTGCTAGCCTTCTACACCGCCTGTACCACCGGTGGTATTCTCAGCTGTGGTCTCACTCACATGGCCGTCACTCCTCTCGATCTCGTCAAATGTAATATGCAGGTCCGATTCTTCTAGATCCCTCGCTCTTTTCCGTTCTCATCTTCTTTTTCTTCGATTTCATTCTACTTTACATTTCTTTACTCGGATTAGATCTGTGTGTATCAGTACTTGAGTTTGAGTTTGAGATGAGAGAATAGAGTTTGAGTTTGAGATTGAGATGAAAGTGTGTGGCCAGTTTGAGAATAGTGATCAAGTTTGGCTTATGTTAATTTTTTGGGTTTTAAAACTTTTGGGTTGGTGTTCTTGTTCAAGAAACTTTAAATCATAATTCATGTGAATTTTGATTTTTAATTCTACTTTTATTTTTTTTTACTTAATTAAAATTAATAAATTAAAATTTTAAATTTATATGTTGATGTGTCATGGGTCATGTGACATTTTTGAAAGGCTACAAACGCGTCGACCCCTTGTGATTTAATTAAATTGATTAATTCGCCTAGCTATTAATTAATAAAGTTAATATGCAAATTCACGTGGCAGCACAAACAAATCACCAATAACTAAAGTATGCAAGGGAAAATAAATGACACGGTGATTTGTTTACAAATGGGGAAAACCTGACGGCAAAAACTCCATCGGGTGATTTAAGGTCACCACACCCGAAACTCCACTATTATCACAACAAGTGGTTACAAGCAAGGAATCCAAGTACCTTACGAACCTACAATTGAACTCTTTCCGTAATACCCAATTGGACTTGTTCTATAGTGATAGTTTGTCCTCTTGATGCACGACTTCCAAGTACGTGACTAACCAATTGCACAGATCCTAGTATGTGACTTCAATTCACCAACTAAAGAGAGAGTTGTTGGCTACAAAGTTCTTCAAATCATCCACACGATGAAGCTCAAGAAGATGCTTGGTTACAAAACCCTACGGTGCACATTACATAGCAACTTCTTCACAAGAGATGAACTAGTACATAAACTTTGTCTGAGGTCACAAATTGCATGAATAAGGATTACTCAATACTTGTGCAACTCGCATCTCTTTGATGGCCTTTAAAACAATCATTTTATATGTCTAGGGTTAAGAGAAAAGAAGTCCCAAAGACACATTCACGAATTGGAATTAAAACAGAACTTGGAATCTGTTTTCCTTAAATCTCGACAGATAGAGGTGTCGAGGATTTGTCGAGAAGCTGTTGAGCCTCGGGGCTGAAACAGCTTTTAAAACTCCATAGATGCATGTGTCGAGACCAGGTGTCGAGCTTTAGTAATTTGCACTTTCCAGCTTGTTTCTTGGACAGACTTGATGACTTCAACACTTAATCTTGAAACACTGTTTTTTGAAGTATTAAACACATCCTAAATCTACCCAATTACAAGTAAAGTGTGTTTTGTCAAAGGATAAGCCAATTACATAAAATAGTGACATGTTTAAAATTACTTGAACTACATATGTCCTAACAATCTTCCCCTTTGTCAATCCGTGACAAAACCATAACAAACAAATGAAGATATGAGAGAAGTCATAAAACACTTAACTCATATTCATTTGTTGAATACAATAAAATCTATCCTAACACAAACTCTTGAAAAACTTTGCAAGAAGAGAGTTTATGGCAAGTAGACTTTGACAACCTGTATTTCTGAAACACTTTTAAACAAAACACATCAAGACATCTTTGTGTGAAGCAGAAATAATAGATTGTATACAAGTAAAAGAAACATGTGTATAAAGACAGAAAAGAAACAACACATGAAAAGATAGGTGAAAGAAACATACATCAACATATATATCAAGAAATAAGCACAATGTATGTCAATAAATGGTCACAAGACCGGGGTACATGATCAATGTATCTTTAAAAGAAAGAAAAGAAAAGAAATACATGTAATCCTCACTACATCCCTCATATCAATACTCCCCCTATCAAAAATGTCCTATGCTAGCTCTCCCCCTAAGTATGACTACTCTCATACATCAAAACTACTCTCCCTTTTTGTCACGAGTGACAAAGGGTAGAATGTCAAGTAGACATCTCATCAGAAAAGCTCGCATCTCCATCATCATCATCAGAAGCATCATTGTCATCACCATCATCATCACCCTCAGTTTTAGAAGCGACATGAGGAGGCGAAGGAGAAGCTTCAAAAGCAAAGCCGCCCAAGGTCGCCTGTCGCCTGACGATGCGACCAACATGAACGTTCACCTGATACAACTCCGTAAAGAGTGTATCGAGGCGAGCATCCATGCGCTGAAGCTAGGCCATGATGTCTCAAAGAGTGACATTGCTCGAGGAAGAGGAAGGAGCAGATGTCGCTCGAGTAGATCTGGATAGAGTCGGACAGGAGGAAGGAGCAGTAGGATCCGACTGTCGCAATCTAAACTGTGCCTCACTACGTTTTATGATAACGGCGTCTATGGCAGACATGACATGAAAAGGACAGGATGATGGAAAGGGGATGGAAAAATGGTGAAGAATCCTCGTGATAGTGGAAGGGAAAATGAGCTTATCACGGGTAGCTGTATCTCTATAGACATCTATGATAGAGAAGATGAAGTGTGAAAGGAAGTCTATAGTAAGATGCTCTAAAAGAGACAGCAAAAATCGAGCACGAGGCTCTGTGATAGAGTTGTAGTGAGATAGTGGGTGCAAAACAAATGTCATCACCATGTTAAGGAACCGAGGACCTTTAACAAAAGGCCTACATGGTGTGTACTGATGATCTCCCCAGTCAGAGGGGCACTCACAGAACACAAAGATCATCTCGTTTTTGGACACAGTCCATAGACGCTCACATCCGGGGTAATCAAGATGATCCACTCTCGGGACATGAAGAACCTCGGAAACCAGCTCCGGAGTGACAGCAAAGCGCGTACCTCGAACGCGAGAATAGAAGAGAGGTACTGAAGAATCAATCCTGTGGATGTTAGAGTAAAACTCCTGTATCAACACGAGAGGACAAGTGACTGGGACGTCACATAGTGACTCTCAAGCCCGACTGTGAATGATAACGGGTAGGTTAGTGTCGGCAAAGTCTGCCAGGATAACTTGGCGTTCTGAATGAACACCTCGTTTAGAAAAGTTTTCTGAGAAGTCCTGTTGGGCTTTCTCATCACAGAACCGGACAGACATAGGAGTACAATCAGAAGAAGAAGAAGATCCCCTAGAACGCAGAGGGTTCTGGGATGGAATGGATTTACGCTTAGGCGCCATAGACACTATTAACGCAAACATAGAGAGAGAAAGAAGGAGCGAAACACACAGAAAAGTCTCAAATAGTTCAATATAGGAAGAGAATATTGAATAGAAAGAACGTATGCATGGGAAATGCGTGAACATGTGGCATGCAATATATAATATCATGGGCTCAGCCTAATCCAATCCTACCAGCACACAACAAGTTTGCATACATCTAAATGCATGAAAATACAGTTAGAATGCTAATGTGATGCAATGCATGTAGTTTTAAAGATCAAATCTATAAAACCAACCCAAAAATTTCATTAAACTCTCATCAATTTTGAAAAACCCCAAAAATTTTCAAAAACCCCAAAACCTAGTTTTTTTAAAACATGAAATGCATGAAGAATGAGAGGATTGAAGCTTACCAAGTGAGGAAGATCTTGAGAAAAGCTTGAAGAAACCTCAGGAGGGGGTTTGGAGTGAGTGAGAGAGGTTTTGGGAGAGAAAAAAACAAAGTATCGAGAGAGAGATCGAGCAAAATGAGAGAAAAAATCACTAGAATCAAATATATAGACCTTTAATAATTCTCGACAGATGCAGGTATCGAGAGGTGTCGAGACAGCTATCGAGGTAGGTATCGAGAAAATAACCGTCGACAGATACAACTATCGAGAACATGTGTCGAGAAAGAAAGATCAACCACTAAAGAATCTCGATCGATCCAGAAGCTGTCGAGAAGCTGTCGAGAATCTATCGAGCAGACAGAAAGTTTCTCGATCGATCCACCAGGTGTCGAGAATGTGTCGAGACTACGATAAGAAAAAGACTGAGAAGCTTGACAGACAGTTAGGTGCCGAGAAGGTATCGAGGAGGTGTCAAGATTGCCTTAAAACCAGTTTTTCAAGAGAGGAAAAACACAAACATGAATACAATCACGCATGCAACTCAACCAATGATCCAATCAACATATTAAGCTCTCAAAATCATCTCTCAACAAAAACTTTAAGCACATGGATCCCAAAACACGCACACACACACTAAACAAGTCTAACCAATTTTATATTTCAAAAATGAGTTACGACAATTTAGTGAGCATACATTAACGCATGTAAACCTTGTGATGGCTAAATCACATTATACCTGCACATGTATCAAGAATAGCAAAGAATATTGCGTGTTGTGTGTGGAAACATCGCAGGATTGCATAAGTGTCTCAATGTTATGATGATTTGAGATATGAGAAAATCACTTTAACTCATACACAATCATAACTATTTGATGGGGACTATCACCTTTGAGGTACATCCTATAACTCCCACATCTCCTAGAAAACACACTTGCAACCATATTTTAAAGCATTTTAATCTTTTTGCTTTTATTTCTTTGCATATTTTCTTTTATTAAGCATATCATGCATGAGCATATAAGAGAAAGAAAAGAAATACCCAATTATGTTAAGCTTTTGACATTGTACTTTTGTTATGCAGAAGCATACAGATGTCATTGACATTGCACTTTTACTATGCCGAAACATACAGATGTCATATTATGATTGGCGAGTAACAGTGGTGAGATGGTTATTTATGCCTTTCTCTTAGGATTTTCTAGTCCTACCCGTCAAAAAGAGTGATACGAGTGTTAAGCACAAGAGATCACTTAACCTTACTCATCACAAATAAAGAGCTACAAAGCTCACTTGCTTAGTTGTGCATATGAATGCTCATCTAAGGTACAAAAGAAACAAAGTTTAGAAAACTCTGTTTCAATGGCCATTTTAAAGTTCACAAGAACCAATGTACACAAACACACACTGTTTTTGTATTTTTTCAATTTTTTAATTTTTTTTTATTTTTATCAGAAAAGCAAAAATAAAATACAAAACTGAAAATACACAAACAAAAACATGTTAAAGAAAGCAAAACAATGCATAAAAACTAGACTGAGTCAAAACAGTAAAGTAACACATAAGTAATGCAAAAACAATAAAACGGAGAGAGAGAGAAGAAGTGAATAAAATCATTTAGAACCCTTTTTCTTTCACACCTTTAAAGAATCTTTCCTTTTTGTTAACCCTTGAACCGGTGATGAGGGGGAAGAATTTAAACCGTTCAAGTTCGAAAGGAACATGAGTGCTTTGAGAATGTCTCCAAGAGAAGCAAGAGAGGTCTGAAGCTGATTCTGGTTCCCAGATGCTATCATGCTATTGCTTTGTTGAGTGGCTAACCACTTATAGCAATTTAGTTGAGTATGACTGGCCACACCACAATGATAACAAAGATGCTGCTTCTTTTATTTGGGCTTTTGAAAGATAGCCTTCATAGTCCTAGGGTTTCTAGTTTCCCTCTTCTCAAGCTTAGGGGGTGCTTCTAGGATAGACTTGCCCTTGTCTAAGTTCTCACTTGCTAATTCACTTTTATCATTTTTATCCTCAATTTTAATGTTATTAGTAGGAGAACAATAACAATAGTACTAACCGAAGGAGTATTATAGAGAGAGAATTCATACCCCAATCCAGTATGATCCGAAGAAGATTTCTGAACACTTAGCATCTCATCCAACTTTACACTTGATGTCCTCTCCAAATGTGCTCTAACTTGAAATAGCTCCGCTTCAAGCTTCTTGGTCTTCTCAGCTAAGAAATTGTTCTCGAACCTCAATGCCCCAATGGTTTGATTTGCTTCATCAACCTTAGTGGAAAGCTCCTCACGGTCAAGTTCCACATCACTGAGCTTCTTGGAGGCCAGCCTATAGAGTTTCTCATACTTCTCAGAAAGCTTGTACAGTTTCCCGTAGGCGGTATGGATATCATCTTGATCATCCATAGTTTTAAACTTGGCATCCACCAATCCCTTTTCTTTATCTACTTCTTCAGTAATCCCTTCAGTAGGATTAACAGTGACAGTGAAGGCATTTAAGATTCCGTCATCTTCATTGTCGGAATCATCCTTAGGTTCAATGTCGCTCAAGGTAACAGCAAGTGCTTAACTCTTTCCAACGCTCTTGAGGTACATAGAACACTCTTGTTTCATGTGTCCGAAGCCTTGACACCCGAAGCATTTTGGTCCAGCGGGAACAGTGTACTGACCGCCATCTCTAGTATCCTTCTTCCTTTTATCTAGGCTCTTGAACTGAGAAGAACTAGATTGCCTATGGTCCTTGTTAAAGCCTTTTCCATTGGCATTCTTTATGAATTTATTGAATTGCCTAGCAATGTAGGACTTCATTTTAGAATCTTCATCGTCTGAAGAATCATCTGTATCACTGCTTTTGGCCTTGAGTGCCATGCTCTTGCCCTTGCCTGACTTGCCCATTCTTGTCAGCCCCAGCTTGTAGGTTTACAAATTTCCAACCAACTCAGTCAGAGGAATCCTGTCAATATCATTTGATTCCTCTATTGCTATGATCTTAGCATGGATTCTCTCGGGCAAAGATCTTAGTACTTTTCTCACTATCTTGGGATTAGGAACGGTTTCCCTAAGATTGAAAGCTGAGTTTACTATGTCTTTAAGCTTTGCATAGAACTCATCAAATGACTCATCCTCCTCCATCTTAATTTCTTCGAAGCTTGTAGTGAGTCTCTGTAGTTTCGAATCCTTGACAGCCTTGGTTCCCTCATAGGTTGTCTGGAGAATGGTCCATGCTTCCTTAGCATTTTTCGTGGAGGATATTTTCTTGAACTCCTTATTGGTGACCGCATTGAATAGGACATTCAATGTTCTGCTGTTGAAATTTGCTGCCTTGATCTTGGCATCATCTCAATCGGCCGACGCTTCTGTAGGCTTGGTCCAGCCTATCTCTACAGCTTGCCACACCTTCTCATTTAGTGACTATAAGAAAGCTCTCATGTGTACTTTCCAGTATGCATAATTAGTGCCATCAAACAATGGAGGTATAATAAGAGACTGATCTCTATCCATGAAAAATAAGGGTCAATGGATCACACACAAGGATTAAACCCTAATCAGAGTGTGCCTGCTTTGATACCACTTGAAACGTCACAAACGCGTTGACCCCTTTTGATTTAATTAAATTGATTAATTAGCCGAGCTATTAATTAATAAAGTTAATATGCAAATTCACGTGGCAGTACGAACAAATCACCAATAACTAAAGTATGCAGCGGAAAATAAATGACACGGTGATTTGTTTCCGAATGGGGAAAACCTGACGGCAAAAATCTCATCGGGTGATTTAAGGTCACCACTCCCGAAACTCCACTATTATCACAACAAGCGGTTACAAGCAAGGAATCCAAGTACCTTACTAACCTACAGTTGAACCCTTACCCCAATACCTAATTGGACTTGTTATGTAGTGACAGTTTCTCCTCTTGATGCGTGGCTCCCAAGTACGTGACTAACCAATTACGCGGATCCTAGTACGTGACTTCAATTCACCAACTAGAGAGAGAGTTGTTGGTTGCAAAGTTCTTCAAATCATCCACACGATGAAGCTCAAGAAGATGCTTGGTTACAAAATCCTACAGTGCACAGTACACAATAATTTCTTCACAAGAGATGAACTAGGACATGAACTTTGTCTGAGGTCACAAATTGCATGAACAAGGATTACTCAATGCTTGTGCAACTTGCGTCTCTTTGACGGACTTTAAAACAATCCTTTTATATGTCTAGGGTTAGGAGAAAAGAAATCTCAAAGACACATTTACGGATTGGAATTAAAATAGAATTTGGAATCTGTTTTCCTTAAATCTCGACAAATAGAGGTGTCGAGGATCTGTCGAGAAACTGTCGAGCCTCGAGGTTGAAACAGCTTCTAAAGCTCGATAGATGCATGTGTCGAGACTAAGTGTCGAACTTTAGTAACTTGCACTTTCCAGCTTGTTTCTTGGACAGACTTGATGACTTCAATACTTGATCTTGAAACACTGTTTCTTGAAGCGTTAAACATATCCTAAATTTACCCAATTACAAGTAAAGTGCGTTTTGTCAAAGGATAAGCCAACTACATAAAATAGTGACATATGTTTAAAATTACTTGAACTACATATGCCCTAACAATTTTTTATAATATTTTAATTCCTCCGACTACTACCTCAACTATTTCCGTCGGTTGATTGACAGAAAGGACGAAAATAACACGCGTTAATTGGTTTAGAGACTAAAGGTAATAAAATTAAAATGTAGAGACCAAAATGAAAAAAAAAAAAAATCAAAATATAAGAATTAAAAGTGCAGTTATGCCAAAATATTAACTCCATTCCCACCCCCATTTGCCACATGGAATGGATAAAACCCATCTGTGAATAGCGTGTAAAATGAATGCCCACGAGATGGGCTTAAATTGTGAAAAGGCCATGAGTTTAAAATCAAGGTCACCTCCCAAGACCCAACCCAATATGTACATGATTTGAAGCAGTGTTTTAGATGGGCCGAAGAGGCAAATTGGGACCATCACCATGCCACTGCTTTGCCAGTCATGGAATCTTGCTTGTCTCATGTCTTATCATCCACTCATCCTCTCATCGTACCCCAACAAGTGTGGCGTACTGTAGTGTTGAGTGTAGTTTGTCTTGTCGCCCTCATCAGAGACAGAGACAGAGAGAGCACAGCAGGAAGAACCAAAGGAGGTTCCAAAATCCTCTTCCTTCGAATTCTATCATGGCTGCTTCTCCAACTCGAGTGGACCCCATAGACGTGTTCTGGCACGAGGGGATGCTGAAACACGAAACTGGCACAGGCGTTTTCGACAGTGGCATGGATCCTGGGTTTCTTGACGTCTTAGAAAAGCACCCAAAGAACTCAGACAGGATCAAGAACATGCTCTCCATTGGCACACCTGCTCTCGTCCCTCAGTTGCTCTCCTTTCACACTCAAGATATATATCCACCGGTTTCAGTTTGTTTCTTTTTATTTGTTGTTAAAATGACAAAGCAAAATGATTCCCCACATCAAGGAGAAGAGCATTTTGCAAATCAGATCAGCTCACAAACACAAGATAGCAGAGGCATTGATCAGACAGTTGCTATGGACTTGATTGAAGCAATGCCACACTATGATCAGTTCTTATGATCAGTGGACTGGATGCAGCCACGTATGCAAGGATTGATGGAAGCTGATCAAACACATGTGGAGTGCAGCTGTAACAGATTTCCCTCTGTTTAGGGAGTTAGTTATTGTAACAGAGAGTTAGTTATTGTGTTAGTTAGCTTTTGATGCCTTAGTCTCTGTGTATATAAAGACAAGGCTTGTATGTATTAAGACACTTGGTTTTCTTTACTCTTTGATCTAAATAAACGAGTCCATTTTATTTAGATTGAGAGTATAGAAATTTACATGGTATCAGAGCTTCAAGGTCCTTCAATGGCGTCCACTGAAGCAAACGATCAATCCACACATGCATCCCCTGTTCCTGTCAACAATCACACCAACTCGAATTCACCAAGTAATTCAGCCTCTGTCACTCCTAATCCCTACTTCTTAAATTCCAGTGAGAATCCAGGAAACATTCTTGTTACACAACCTCTCTTAGGTATGAAGAATTATCAATCCTGGTCAAGAGCTATGGTCCTTGCCCTCACTGCGAAGAAGAAGATTGGTTTTGTGAACGGAAAAGTCGTGAAACCAGATCTTGATTCTCTTCTGTATGAAGATTGGGAGAGCTGCAACACTATGGTGCTTTCGTGGTTAATCAATTCTATGCACGTGGATGTCTCGAGCAGCATTATGTACTGTGAAACTGCAAGGGATATGTGGATTGAGCTTCAAAACGTGTTTTCACAAGGAAATGGACCTAAAATCTACAATTTGCAGAGTGAGATTTCTCAAATCCATCAAAATCAGATGTCTGTGATTGAGTTTTACACCAAATTTAAGCGATTGTGGGATCAATTGCTGAATTATGAACCAATGCCCAAATGTTCTTGCGGAGCTATGAAGATTCTGATCAATTCACATAACAAGGCTTATGTAATGAGATTTCTCATGGGATTGAATGAGAGTTTTGACACTGTTCGAAGTCAAATTCTTATGATGGATCCTTTCCCTTCAATGAGCAAGGTCTATTCACTGATTTTGCAAGAAGAATCTCATAAGAATGTGGGTCATGGAGGTTCTGGTTCTTCATAGTCTGATACGATGGCAATGTATGCAAATTTCAAGGGCAATTCCAAAGGAAATGGAAAAAGGGACAAGCCTTTCTGCACTCACTGTAATATGACAGGACATACTATTGACAAATGCTACAAATTGCATGGCTATCCACCTGGTTACAAGCCCAAAGGCAAACCAACAGCCATTGCAAATCAAGCTTCTTTCAATCTTGGAAATGGAGCTTTGACTACTGAGAATCAGTGTCCTATTTCTAGAGCACAATGTGAGAAGTTATTGGCCTTTCTCAACTCGGGAACCTCTGGCACAGGGACTGATCATGGTGATACACATCATGCTGCAAATGCAAGCGTTTCTTGTATGGCTACTGGTGTGGAAGGGGTCTCTAGTGAAGGTTCTAGTCTGGTAGGCTCTGCTTCACAACCACAAATCAATACCTATCCTGGTTTTAATCCTACACTCATGTCAGGTATTCCTTCCAATCTTAATTCTAATTTTCAGCATTCCATTTTTTCTGCAAGAAAATTAGATAAGACTGCCTTCAATGGATGTGATTGGGTGATTGATACAGGAGCCACAGATCACATGGTGCATTCTGTGTCCTGTTTCACTTCCATTACTACTGCTTTGAATACCTTTGTTAATCTCCCAAATGGAGAGTCAGCCTTAGTAACACATATAGGAACTGTTGAAATTTCAGCAAAACTTGTTCTTCACAATGTTTTGTGTGTTCCATCATTCACCTTTAATCTTCTTTCTGTCAGTAAATTGGCTAAGTCAATTTCTTGCTGCCTTATGTTCTTTGGAACCTTTTGCTTCATTCAGGACCTGGCTCATTGGAGCACAACTGGTTTGGGTAAGGAGTATAAAGGACTGTATCTACTGGAAAAGAGCACCTCAGCCACATCAAAATTTTTTCCTGTTGTTAATTCTGTCAATAATGTTCATGCTGTCAATAATGTTCATGATCAGCCACATATTTGGCATTTCAGATTAGGACATTTGTCAAATGCCAAATTGGCATTATTGAAACAAAACAATGTACCTCTCTTCAATGCAAATAAAATGTTTCATTGTGAAATTTGTCCTTTAGCCAAGCAAAAGAAATTACCCTTCAATTCTAGTTCTCATACTTCTAGTCATTGCTTTGATTTAATTCACTGTGACTTATGGGGACCTTTTTCAGTTTCTACCATTGATAATTGCAAATATTTCCTAACCATTGTAGATGACTACTCACGATGCACTTGGGTTTATCTTCTTAAACACAAATCCCAAACTCAAGCCATCTTGGAACAATTTTGCATCATGATAGAAACACAATTTTCAAGAAAAGTTAAATGCATTAGGACAGATAATGGGACTGAATTCATCATGTCTAATTTTTTTTCTCAAAGAGGTATTTTGCATCAATTAAGTTGTGTTGAAACACCTCAACAAAATGCTATAGTTGAGAGAAAGCATCAACATGTCTTAAATGTTGCAAGAGCTCTTAGATTTCAATCCAACATTCCTATGCATTTGTGGGGGCATTGCATTCTTACAGCTACTTACTTGATGTTTCTGGACACATAAATTGATTAACAGAACCCCATCTTCAGTTTTAGGACACAAAACCCCCTTTGAGGTTCTTTTTGGTCAAGTTCCAAATTACACTCATTTAAGAGTCTTTGGTTGTCTATGCTATGCATCCACCCTTTCTCAAAATAGGACTAAGTTTGATCCAAGAGCATCTAAATGTATCTTCTTGGGTTATCCCATTGGGGTTAAAGGTTACAAGGTCATGAATCTGTCCACCAAAACTATTTTTGTTTCAAGGAATGTCTACTTTCATGAAACCATCTTTCCTTTTGCCACTGCTGTACAAAATTTTTCTGATCCTTTTCTTCTTGAGGTACATGCTCCTATACTTAATACAGATCATTTTGTAACTCCTGTCAGCATACCAGATGCTCCTAATGAGTCATCTTCTCCTTGTACTTCCTTGCTTTCCCCTACAAATTCCTGTTCTATTCCTTCACCTAGTCCAATCAATCCTCCCTGCTTACCTTCTGTTTCCTCAAATTGTCTTGATACTGCTGTTGTTGTTCCTAACAATTCCAATGCAGATCAGCACCCACCTAGAAGGTCCACCAGAGCTCACAAAACTCCAGTATACTTACAGGATTTTGCTTGCAATTCAGCTGCTGTATCACCTTCATCTGCTCATTCCCATGCCTCAGGGACTCCTTATGACATTGCCAATTGCCTCACTTATTGTCATTTGGATCCACCTTATCAGGCCTACATCCTTTCTGTCATTCATGATCCTCAAACTCCTCAATATTTCCATCAGGCTGTTCAAAACCCTCTTTGGAGGGATGCTATGGATAAAGAGATCCAAGCCTTAGAACAGACAAATACTTGGGTGATTACTCCTTTGCCACCAGGAAAAAGACCTATTGGGTGTAAATGGGTCTATAAGGTAAAGTTGAATCCTGATGGCACTATAGAGAGATATAAAGCTAGGCTGGTTGCTAAAGGCTACACCCAAAGGGAAGGCCTTGATTTTTTGGAAACATTCAGTCCTGTTGCTAAGACTGTATCCGTGAGGGTGTTGATTGCTCTTGCTTCAGCAAAAGGATGGCCTTTGCATCAATTAGACATCAACAATGCTTTCCTCCATGGTGATCTTGATGAGGAAGTGTACATGGACTTACCTCCTGGTTTTCACAGTAAGGGGGAGTCCACTACTTCCACTTCTTCTACTCCCTTGGTATGCAAATTGATTAAGTCTCTATATGGTCTAAGACAAGCTTCAAGACAATGGAATGCCAAGCTCTCTGCCACCATTATGCAGCTTGGTTTCAAGCAGTCACAGGCAGATCATTCCTTGTTTGTTCATGCTGATGGTTCTTCATTCACTGCACTATTGGTCTATGTAGATGATATGATCATCACAGGAAATGACCCAGCTTGTGTTGCAAAGTTAAAATCCTTATTAGACCAACAATTTGGGATTAAAGACCTTGGTTCCCTCAAGTATTTCTTGGGATTGGAGATTGCAAGGAGTGCTAAGGGAATTAGCATTAATCAAAGGAAGTATGCTCTTGAGGTTTTAAAGGAGGCAGGAATGCTTGGTTGCAAACCTGTCAAAGCACCAATGGAGCAACAACTAAAGCTATCTAAGGCAGATGGTGAGTTGATCAAAGATGCAGGGCAATACAGAAGGTTAATAGGCAAATTGATGTATTTAACCTTGAGCAGACCTGACATAGCTTTTGCAGTCCATAGGCTTAGTCAATTCCTAGCTCAACCTCGAATTCCACACATGAAGGCAGCCACTAGAATCCTTCAATACATCAAAGGAACTCCAGGACAAGGAGTATTCTTCCCTGCTGAATCAGACCTACAACTAAAGGCATTCTGTGATGCCGACTGGGCAGGTTGCCCTGATACAAGAAAATCTATGACTGGTTATTGTGTCTTCCTAGGGGATTCTTTAATTTCTTGGAGAGCTAAAAAGCAAGACATAGTGTCAAGGTCATCTGCTGAAGCAGAATACAGGTCCATGGCCACCACCACTTGTGAAGTAACTTGGTTACTTTACTTATTGAGAGACTTACACATTCATCATAAAAGACCAGTGCTGTTATACTGTGATAACCAGGCAGCCATACACATTTCTGCAAATCCTGTATTCCATGAGAGATCAAAGCATATAGAGGCAGACTGTCATATAGTTAGAAACAAAGTCTTGGATGGCACCATCAAGATGTTTTATGTCTCTTCAAGGAATCAGCTAGCAGATATATTCACAAAAGCACTTGGGGTTGAACAATTCTCAAAGTTGTTAGGAAGGCTAGGAGTCATCAATATTTTCACTCCTAAAATTCAATATCCAGATTATGTAAAGCACAATCAAGATGCAAGAGCTTTGCTCTTGAGGGGGAGTGTTAAAATGACAAAGCAAAATGATTCCCCACATCAAGGAGAAGAGCATTTTGCAAATCAGATCAGCTCACAAACACAAGATAGCAGAGGCATTGATCAGACAGTTGCTATGGACTTGATTGAAGCAATGCCACACTATGATCAGTTCTTATGATCAGTGGACTAGATGCAGCCACGTATGCAAGGATTGATGGAAGCTGATCAAACACATGTGGAGTGCAGCTGTAACAGATTTCCCTCTGTTTAGGGAGTTAGTTATTGTAACAGAGAGTTAGTTATTGTGTTAGTTAGCTTTTGATGCCTTAGTCTCTGTGTATATAAAGACAAGGCTTGTATGTATTAAGACACTTGGTTTTCTTTACACTTTGATCAAAATAAACGAGTCCATTTTATTTAGATTGACAGTATAGAAATTTACATTTGTTTTTAAGAATTTAAGATTCTGTGCTTTCAAACTGAATCTGGGTCGGTTTTGTTTTGTTTAAAGCAAAAAAGACGATGTTTTTTGAATGGCATGTTTGATTCATTAGTAAACTTTGAAGAGTGGCATAGAGGTGGGGTTTTGAGCTGTGCAACTGATTAACTCCCAATTTGCTATGCTTTCCCTATAATTTGTTGCAAATTAAATAACGTATGGAAGAAAATATTGGGGGAGGGATTATCTTGAATGTAACAACCTGTCTTAAGTTTGCTGGGCATGAGCTACATCAGAGTCTGATATTATTTCAAATTTGTTGATTTCCCAGAATACATAAATGAACTAATTGAAGCAGATAGGAATGGAGGAAAGATGCTTTGTGCCGGAACATTCTTGAACCCTGGATCATGGGATGCCGCGCTTCTTGCTGCTGGTACTACTCTATCAGCAATGAAGCATATACTCGATGGCTGTGGCAAAATTGCGTATGCGTTGGTTAGGCCTCCGGGTCACCATGCTCAGCCTACTCAAGCTGATGGGTACTGCTTCCTTAACAATGCGGGTCTTGCTGTTCAGTTGGCTTTGGATTCTGGGTGTCAAAAGGTTGCAGTTGTTGACATTGATGTTCATTATGGCAATGGAACAGCAGAGGGGTTCTGTAGGTCAAATAAAGTTCTTACCATGTCCCTTCATATGAATCATGGGTCTTGGGGTCCATCACATCCGCAGAATGGATCTGTTGATGAACTTGGTGAAGGAGAAGGATTTGGGTATAATATGAATATACCTCTACCAAATGGCACTGGTGACAGGGGATATGTGTATGCCATGACCGAGTTGGTCATTCCAGCAATTGAAAAGTTTGAGCCTAATATGATAGTTTGGGTTGTTGGCCAAGATTCAAGTGCTGTAAGTTCTCTCTCTCTCTGTTTCTCTCTCTGAATTCCAATATTTAGTGAATTTTATTGAACACATATGCTCAGAATTGATTTCATCTGCTCATGTTGTAATTGAGATTTGGCATAAGGCCTATATATGATTAGAGCATTCAGAAAAATGAACCATGGGATTTTATGGAATTAGACTGTTAAAAAAGAATATTGGAAGTGCTAAAGTGATTAGGATACAGTCATACGGGATATTGAATACATATGATGCTTTGATGGAGATAATTGATTGAGAAAGTGACACCTAAAATGTGGAGCTTAAAGAATGATAAATGTCCTGTTTCTTTTAAGGTAGAATTTGAATGTAATAATGAGCTAAGGATCATGACATAATTTTAAAGATCTGTAAATGGAGACTGAATGGTGGATATATGATAAAAATGTGCTATCATTTGGTCTACTTGGTTTTGCAAGTTGCTGGGTTTGTATATATTTGATTAAAATTAGGACTTTGGACTATATTTAAAGTTTAAGCTTTAGACCCCAGTGTTTCTTTCTTTTCTTTTTCTTTTTTTATTAATGTCTGACCCCAATGTTTCTATGCAGTTGAATTCAGCCCTCAGGTGTCTTCTCATGAAGACTGTTGAGTCAAATAAAAATTATTCATTATTACTTTTGTTTAGCATTGCAAAGGAACTATTCAAAGGATAAGAAGCACATTTTACGTAATTTAAGCAACCGAACTTTCCAGATCATTCAAATATATCTGCTGAAGAAAATTTATAACCAGTTTTTTTGGTTATGTGCTTCACTTACATTCCTTGGAGCACTTCCCTTCACGTTAAAGGGCGTCCTTCTCTATAGAGATAAAGCCTTTGATTTCTATCAAATGCCTCGGCCTCTAAATCTTCCACCACCCAAGCTCACTTTCCTCCCTATGCTATGCTTTCCCAGCCAAGGCCTACCACACTGCACGCCTGCAACATTTTCGCTAGATAGTTTTTTCTATCAAATGATTCGGCCTCTAAATCTTCCACCATCCTAACTCACTTTCCTCCCTATGCTATGCTTTCCCAGCCAAGGCCTACCACACTGCACTCCTGCAACATTTTCGCTAGATATTGCCAGAAGTGCCACCCTTCCTGCTGGCTGTATGAGTGGGTTTGTCCCTCACTGCTGGTAAAAAGAGAGAAAGGGGCAGCAATCTAGTGGGAGTTGTTTCGGTTGAATGCAATAGGCCCCTATGGACAAGGGGGCAGGGCTTTGGGTGCAAACACCTATGATGCACGGACACCGATACGGTGATACAGCAATTTTAGAAAAACAAGGACACGATACGGCGTGGACACGGCAATAAAATAATTAATTAAATTTTATATTAAGGCATATTTTTTAATATTTTTAGACATAAAATACGTTTATGTCTAGAATTTAAATTATGTAAGAACTACAAATAAGTAAACTAACACCTAAAGTAGTACAATAATACATATAAAATGTTTAGAGTACAAACCAAAAGTTTAAATAGTCTACCTTCAACACCAAACTAAAAACATAAAAGAAAAACAAGCTTTAAACTTTTGGGATTAATTTTTTTATTTTTTAAATATATTATGTAGTGAGAGAGGGATTAAAAAAGGAACCGAGTTATAACTTAAGTGATATAATTTTGCTAAGTCACAATTCTCCACCACTCATTTTCTCACTTATCTCCTATCTTTTGGCCGGCTCTCTTTTCTTTCTTTCACTTTCTTTCTTACCTCTTCACTTAAACACACACTCACCCTCCGGCCTCTTCTCCAAAACACACCATCTCACCATCATTTTTCCGGCAAGATAACCGGAAAAATACTTAGGGACTCCTAAGCATCTTCATCATTTTTATTTGAGGTAAAAATTTATAATCTTTTTGGTGGGTTTTACACTTTTGCTTGAGGTTATTTTTATCTAAGCTTGAATAATGATACCCATGTGATTTATGAGCATTAGAAGTGATATTTATGTGTTTTTATGTATGGGTTTTGTGTTGGTAGGATTATTTGATGAGTGAATATATAATTTGTGCTAAAAATGGCTACTTAAGGTTTATGTATGGTGGAAAAATTTAGGGGTTTTAAGTTATAACATGTGATGGTTGGTAAATTTAATTTTTCCATTGCCATTGAGTTTATTTGGAGTTAGTTGAAGTTCTAAATTTCTTGTCTTGGAGGATATTGTGATTTTTTCTTTCATGGGTCTCTTGATGATGTAGTATGAATTTATGAAAGTTAGTTATAATTTTGGAGATGATAGTAAATGAGTTAACTTTATAAATTGGAGTTTATGCCTTGTAAATCAATTTGTTGAGAAACTTTGGAAGTGGAATATGTTAAAATTGATGAGGTGAAATACTAGGCTTGCCTAATTAAGTGTTTATTTGGCAATTCCTAAATTGTGGCTAGATACAATTTCAAGTTTTATGCTTATTGTAATAGGTTTGTTTAATATTGTTTAGGTTCTAGCTAATCTCCTTGGAACTTGGAGAATTAAGATTTTGTGGTGGTAAGTAGCTTTTTAATGGGATTTTTGGAAAATAATTAAATTGCATAAATGTTGTTTTTGGGTTAGACACACTTTTTGAAACTACGTATGTAATCTATATCTTTCTAAAAGCCATTGTGTCGCAACCTTAATATATATATGATTATATATATGAAAATGCATTATATTTGGTACTGCATTTGGGGAAATGCATAAAGTGTTAACATGAAAAATATGAGTATATTTTATTTAATCTTTGATAAGGAAATTATGAATTCTATAGTTTATTAGAAAATCTAAGATGCTTATCTTGTCTTGTTATTAGGAAATTGATAGAAAATCTTTTTGACAAGAATGGAGTTGAAAATCTTACAAACCTTGTGGAAGTTAGATTATTTAAGGTTTTCTGAAACTATCTGGATATAAACTATATTTGAAAGGAAATGTATATTGTGAGCTTTATGTAGTTTTAACACCAAGCCATGTGTGATTTACCGGTAATCACCTGATTTGGTTTTCGTAGTCTTTGTGACAACGGAATCAAATCCAGGTCAGTACCTTTTCACTTTGGATGACGCGTCCTTCCCTGCTACCCATGGGGAGAAGAGGTTCCTTAATTGTGTGTGGGCAAGGCTGCTGTCCATGGGGCCAAGAGACCATATACAAGAGAGGGCCTATTTGATGCGCTCTCTTGGCTGTCCATAGGGGGAGAGAAAAACCTTGAGGGTATGGGTGAGGCTGCTGTCCATAAGGCCAAGAGTCTGCATACCAAAGAAGACAATATCATGCTAGTTGTGAGTGGGTGGATCCCCTGACCGATCTATGTGGTAATGTAGTATATTTGTGATAATTTATCTTTTGTTAGATATTATGACTTTGGAAATTATATTGTTGATGCTCACAGATTATAGTATATAGTATCAAGGTAGTTACTTAGAGAAATTTTGTATTTCATTATTTAATCATTCTTGTCATATTATTATTATTAAAGATGAAACTTGCATTTCCCCCACCCCCATTAATTATGCTACTTACTGGGCTTTGTCTCATCTCATTATTTTTATAAACTTTTCAGAGTAAGAAACAACTTTTTAAAACAGCTTCTTTTAAGACAGCTTTTTTGGTGGCTAATAGTATTTAGACTAACTACTGATGGAGGCTGAACTTTTGTAATGGAGTTATGAGATGATGTACATCTTAGAATAGGCTTGACTCATTCTTTTGTATGTTATAGTGGTTGTGACTGTATTCCCACTGATGGGACAAAATTTTGTTATGTAATTATTTATTCAGACCTCTATTCTTTTGTGGCCAATGGTCCTTGTAATTAATTCTTAGAGCTCTGATTTACTCTAAGAGTATATTCAATGGAATTATTATGATAATTCTTGATATTGGTACTTGATAGAATTTTATGTAGATTAAATTGTCAAAAAGTAAAAATTTACAGGTACTTGAGGCGTCTTTCTCACGCTTTGGACCCTTTGGGGTTTGGGGCATGACACTAACAATAGACCAAGACACTATTATTTTATGTCATGGGCTAATATGGGCTAAGTCACTGTCCTTTTGGGGCTAACAGTGACTTAGCCCCAAAAAGTCACTAACAATATATATGTGTTACTTATAACGCATTATAAGTCACTAACAGATAGCATATATGAAGGAAAAAAGCTAAAAAAAAAAAAAAAAAAACAGAGGGAGAGAGGAGAAGAGGTTGGGCTCGGACCTGTCCACGCCGAGAGAGAGTGTGAGAGAGAGAGAGAGAGAGAAAGAGATCAGAAGGGACTGAGGGCATGGCGTCCATGGCGACTGTCTATGGAGCTTGCCGACTCGCCGATCAGCCCGATCTAACACCAGCGACTGTCTATGGGTTTCAACCTTCACCGGCGACTGTCAAAAATCTATGATTTTCTTTTTTTTTTTTTTTTTTTTTTTTTTTTTTTTCACTGCTGGCGTGTCTACCGTGTCGGCATCATGTTGGAGACGAAAAAAAAAGACACTGCTTGGACACCGGAGTCCGGCAAGTCGTGCCGGTATTCGTGTCCGACGCGTGTTGGACACTGGTACATCGCCAAAAATGGCATGTCGGTGCAACGTAGGCAGACACCCTACACCATCCCTCCCATTCCATTCCCTTGTCTCCTATTTTACTGTACTGTATCAGAACATTCCTAATTGGAACATTAGATCAGGAATGAGTTTATGTCTGTTCCTAATTTGTGGCTGGGAAATAACTTAAGTTTGAAGTAAACAATATCCCTTCTTTCAAGGAAATTGGATGAGTCTTATTATTCTCTAGTTGTAGTGAACTCAAGGAAAACAATGAGATGAATCAGGATTTTCTTGATTCAATAGTTACTACATTGGGTCCCTGTTTGGTTTATCTGTTTATCATTTCTTAAGATGAAGCAAGAGAAGCTGTTATGCTAGAACTCAGTTGAAGAAGAAGACAAGATGTTTGAATGAATTAATATTGAACAAATAGCTTTGGTTCATTGTGATAAAGAGATCGCACATGGCTTGCTTGCCATTGAGCTTCAACTCAATTGGCAGTTCCCCATAAGAACCAGGTGGATGTTGAGATTGTAGATTTAAGACCCAATAAGTTCATATATAACTTATGAATCAAAATAAATAGATAAAAAAAATATATCATGTCTGCCATTAAAATTTAAATAAATAAAAATAAAAATAAGAAAGAGTGACTCTTTTCTTGGGTAAGTCACAAAGAAAAAAAAGGATTCACAAAAGAAAAGGAAATCAATCTTTTATCCCTTGGTAATAGTCGCAAGATACAAGGCCGAGCTGAGAGTCCAAAATCCAAAGTCTAAGCTCTCACTTGTAGCCAACACTAGCATTCAAAGCCATCTTGTAAGGTCTGAATGAAGAGAAATTAATTTTCTGTGTATGTATCTTTGGGAGGGGGGTTGAATTTAAGCTCCACCTTGTTGCACTGACATTATTTGTTCTCCATTTAAAAATTGACGTTCGGGGTTAGGAAGTCAGGCACTTTGAATTAACTTGGCATTGTTGGGAAAATGATTATTGCATTATGGGCAGAGGAAAATCATCTATAGAGATAGGTTTTTTGTCTTCAATATGGGGAAGAGTGGAGACAGTGGTCAATGAAGGTAGTCATGAAGCAATGCTTAATTATCTGTTCTATTTTTGTGGATTCTTAAAATCTCTTCATATAAATTATAAGGGATCAATTGTTAATGTTGATAAAGATGGAGTTTCTTATACAGTTATTACATGTGATTTAGTTTGATCCAAATGGAATGCAATGCTTGACAATGAATGCTTATCGAGAGATTGGGCAGATAGTTCATAGCTTGGCAAATAGGCATACCGAGGGTTGCCTTCTTATTGTCCAAGAAGGTGGATATAATGTTACATATTCAGCTTATTGTCTTCATGCAATGCTTGAAGGTGCGCTCAACCTTTCATGTCCACTATTATCTGATCCCATCGCTTATTACCCGGAGGATGAGGTCTTTTCTGTGAAAGTAACTGAATCCATTAAACAGCACCAACAAGACACTCTACCATTTCTAAAAGGAGCTTAATTTGAAGGTATTTGCTTTACATTCTGCTATTATAATTTGTTTTCCACTTGTAAACCTTTGTATATGATATTCTATTTAATTTAATAAATAGTAAGTTAATTGTAAATGTTTCTTATTTTAATTTAGAAATTAATTTTTTACTCATCATGGTAGGCAGGAGCAAAACTATAAATTTATCATGAGGGGAGCCAAAGCTAATATTTGTGAGAGATATAGAGTATTGTAGTAAAATTTTACTTGTACATGTATGTATGGATAGTCATTTTCTTTTATTAGATCTCTTTTCAATGTTTAAAACTTTTTAATGACTATTATCTAATATATCAAAAACCTTTATCATTCAGGGTTGCACCCAAAAGAAAGTTCAGATGGGAGCATGATGCAATATGTGTATTGAAGAGAGAGTTGGGGAAGAGGGTGTGTGTTAGTTAAGTTTTCTGTTTTTGGACAAATTTAGTTAGGTTTTTGGATAAATAAAGATTTTTTTGGTGATTGAAATGTTAGGGGCATTGCCCCCTCCTAGGACTAAGCTTGGTTTGCCACTCTTTGTAGGATTCAAAGATGATTCCACCAGTAGAATTGAGGTTCTATTATGCTGCTAATTGTGTGTGTGTGTGTGTTTTGAGGTCTTAGACACATATTACTGTCTGTCAATCTTTGTTATATGGCATAGATCTCCGTAGCAATTCGTTGTATTTGTAATTTTGGACACCTTTGTTCTTCAAATCATAATATCATTCACAAAAGGAATAGTAATACCAAATCCTCTGATTAATGCATATGCCTAAATATGTTACGAACCAGTTTAAATCATGTGGCTTAGGTTTTTGTACCAATTGAACTCTCTCTCTCTCTCTCTCTCTCTCTCTGTTATGAGCAAAACATGTTTCTTGCTTGGCTTTCTGATTGACTCTGTTAAAGTTGATAAATTAGGCCTGTGTCATGTGGAAATTGTCACTTACTGGATACAGAAAAGATAATTCTTGAAGCAGGTTTTTGCTGTCCATTTGCTATGTTGGTTTTCGACATTGCCACTACTAGTAGATGCTATCATCTATGCCTATAATATTTCTTTTCTGAATTGTATATAACCTCTGGGTGAAATTCCACATCAGGTTAATTTTCACTTAACAATTTTTTGTAAATACATTATGTAAAGGGAAGGTGTTGGGGGCTTCCCCTCATTGTCTTATGTGATTCAATTTGCTTATTGTGAGGGTACACATGGAGTTTTCTTATAGGGATAATGACTCCTTAGGGTCACTAAAGTGAATGACTTTCCATAATTAATCAATGCGCGGTAGTCTATAGGTATACCATACTTCTAGAATGAATCCTCATGGAGTTCCACTCTTTTTCTCTTGAACCAATTATAGCATGCAGGATTTATTTCAATTCAGATAGTAGTTTCAATTCAGATAGCACGCAGGATTTTGTGATTTGAGAAGGATTTGAAAATCTAGGGCTTGAAATTTTTCAAAATTGGGGTTTTTGTTCAATCAAGCTTAAATTGTTGAAATTGACTTGGGAAATTGATGGATTAAGACATTATATGTTGTTTTCTAACTAGTATAATGTTAAATTGATCAATTTGATTTGGTTTTGGAAAGTGGGTTTTTCAAAATTTGGGTTTTTATTTTTTTTATTTTTTTTATAACTCTTTTGTTTAAGTCAGTTAGTGGTAAATTTGGTAAAATTGAACAAGTTTTTGTGTATTAGAGCATGCATCATATGTGCATTTATTACATGCATCATATAGTTTGTCAATTTCTTCATATTTATTGTGCTCTAACCCTTTCTACTGCAGTCTGCTCTTGATTTTTGTGTTGTGTTTTTTTTTTTTCCTTCCTATTTTGAGAGTCATGATTAGGAAAACTAAAGTGAAGAAAAACACTACCTCCTCCTTTTCTTTTAATGTTGATGGCACTAGATTTCAATTTAAGTCTAATTAGGATGCCTATGAGTAGTTAAACATCTTTAGGTCTGTTTGGGCTGAGAGAAAGGTTATTCTAGATGAGGTAAATCCTGAAATACGTAGGAATTTTGAGAGTCGAGGTTGGTTATCTCTTCTGGATGTAGAACATCCTCCTGTTGTTGCATTGATTAGAAAGTTTTACTCAAACCTTTCTATTCGCACCGATGACTCCAATATTCACTTTGTGAAGACTTGGATAATGGGTGAAGAGTTTGTCATTATCCGTGAGGTAGTGGCTATAGCTCTCAAAGTACCTTTGGTTCAACAACCTGTGTATCTTTACACAAAATTTCCTCTCATTGATGACATCATGTCACTTCTTACCAGTACTACCATTAGTTAGGGTACAAATCCTAAGATTATACTCATGAGCTTACTGAGCTCAATCATTTGTTCTTTAGGATTTCTTGTCATAGTATCTAGCCTATCTCTCATATATATATGATTCCTACTGAGAGATGTACATTTTTGTACGCTCTCATCATTGATGCTCCTATGAGTTTTCCTACTCTTTTTATTCGTTTTCTTGTAGAGGTCTATAAGAGTAGTGCTAAATCACATGATTTGTTCTTTACAATTTTTATTCATAGGATCCTCCTAGATTTAGGTTTAGAGGACTTTCCCACTTCTGAGCCTATACATATCATAGCTCCAATAGGTGCCACCTTTCTTAGGCAAAGAGTAGCTCAGTTAAAAGCTAGCCCTAAATGCCCTAGAGTCGAGGCTTTTACAAGTGAAGCATCTAGAGGTCCTTCTTCTGGTGATCCTCTAATTGAGGAGTATGTGGATCATACTGCTGTTGTGGATCCTGAGCCATCCACATCTACTGCCACTACTACTAGATCTATGTTGGAGACCGTGCTTACAGTCCAGTCTGCACATGGACAACTGCTCTTGGACTTGCTCAATAAGGTTGTTGCCTTACAAGCTGAGCTTGTTGCCACTAGAGGTGCCTCTCCACCCTTGGATCAACCATGATTGCCTTTTGGCAATACGTCACAAAAAGGAAGGGTGCATAGAGATAAGGGGAGTGTGATAGATGAGATAGGGGGAGTAGTTTTTCTTTTATATGAGATGTATTTTTTTCAGATGCATGTTCTTTGTTCTTGTTTTACAAACTTTGATACATTGGTACTGAAGTTTATATATTATGATGATTATTCATGGTTATTCATTATAATATGTGTAGTTTATTTTATGTTTTGTGAAATCAAGAATTCTATTTTGGTTTAATTGTATTTTCCACACACACATTTATGTTTTGTTTTAGTGTTTCAGGAATTTATAGGTTGATTCATTCGAAATTGCTGTCTATACTTGCAACTGATAGGTAGTAGTTAATTTGATTTGTATAGGTTGGGCAATATTGTGTATTTGAGCTTTTTAGACTTTGAGCAATTTATTTTTATGAATTGTGTTTTCTCACGGATTAAGGAAAAGTTTGTTAGGTTCTAAGACTTTAGAAACTAAATGTATTAGAACTTCATTTTATAAATATTTGCAAACCATGATCAAAACAATAAGTCTAAGTTTAGGCTTGCTCAAAGCTTATTTAAGTGTAAGTTTGAATCGGGTGTTTAGCAGGAATTTACTATGGTAAAACTACAAGGCTCGATCGATCGAAAATAAGGCTTGATCGATCGAGAATCGCAGATCAGAAAATTCTGCAAAAATTTCAAACGCAGCCCAAGCTCATATGACGTGTAGGGTTAAGTGTGTCACTTCTAGTATAAAAGGAAAAACCCTAGCCATATTTTAGAGCTCTTTGAATAGCTTTGTGTTTTCTCTAGTACGAGATTTGAGAGGTATTTACTTTAAAACACAAGGAAAGCTCTACCAAAGTCTAGATCTGAAATCACGTTTTGGTGGTGATTCAATTGCTGCACAAAAATCCTTCAAAGTACAAAATTTTTTAGTAGAGTCTCAAAGTCACAAATAGGAGAACTTGTATTTGGTGCAGATTCAAGGAAAAAAGTAGTCCGTGAACTCGGAGTTGTCACGTGGTCATGGTAATAAGCTTTCTACATGAGGTAGCATTAGGATGTTAGTGGTCTAAGTTCTTTTGTAAAACTTCAATTCTTTCATAGCGGATCTGTTTTTTACCTTGAGGATAACTAGGCCAAATTCTTTCCAGGTTTTTTACCGGTTTGGTTTTCCTTGTGTCATTAGATCTTTATGTTCTTTACTTTCCACATTATATCTGTTTTGCTCATAATTGTTTAACCTAAACTTGAATAACAAACTTGAATAACAAACTTGTTAATCAATTTGACTTAATATTAGGTTAAACATATTGTGTTAAGAGGTCTAAAAACATAACAATATGGATTATTTTTTGTTTTTGTTTTTGTTTATATTTATATAAAGTGCAAATGCACCAAAGCTATAGTGTTTTTTGGTTTATTTAATTGATACTATAGTTACAATAGCTTTAGCGTGTGTGTGTGTGTGTGTATTTTTTTTCTCAGTCATCAGTTTGTGCTTTTTTTTTTTTCTTTTAAATATTTATATGAGCTGACATATATATGGTTATACCTACGTAATAAATTTTACAATACTTTCACAATTATTGAGGTATTAATTTCTTATTGGTCGAAATAAAATAATAAAATATGAGATTGCGACCAACTATGACTGAAAATAAATATTTTATGAAAATGTTGTAACATTTGTTGTATAAATGTGTAAAAGCTATCGTACTTTTTAGTTTGCTCAATATGTACTGTTCATCACTTTTTTTTTTTTTTTTCCTTTTAGTCGTCAGTTTGTACTCTTTAAAAAGAAAATTAATATAAGTTATATTGACACAACAAATTTCACAATTATTGAGGTGTCAATTTCTTATAGGTCGAAATAAAATTATAAAATATGAGACTGTGACCAACCACAACTGAAAACAAATGCTTTGTGAAAATGTTGTAACACTTGTTGTTATCACAATATTTTCACAATTGTTGAGATTTTAGTTTCTTATAGATCAAATAAAAAAATGCTAAATCTACAATATTTTCACATTAATTTCACAACAAATCATAGGTAAGCTACTATTGATAGATACAAAAGTGATATCAGTCGTGAGTACATCTTAAAATCAGTAACAACTTGCCATTTAGAATTTGTTATGAAAATATTATGGAGATAGAATTTTTATAAAATAAATAATAATATATTAGACCAAAACTTATCATAGCTGAAAATAAAGGTATTGTGAAAATATTGTGATATTTTGTTGTGTTTCTACACTTCCTTTTGGATTTAGTCAAATTTGATGAGCAAAAATTCACTGTTTCACGCATAATTTTCTTTTGTTAGTTTTTTGTTTGTTGTTTCTTTTAATGTATAGTTTAAAGTGGTTGTCCAAATTAAAAACCAATAATAATTTATCACCTAGGATTTATTATGAAAATGTTGTGGATGTAGCGTTACTCTAAAATAAAATTATAAAAGATCATACCAGGGCCTATCATAACTAAAATAAAGGTATTGAGAAAATATCGTAACATTTATTATGTTCTTAACCTTTTTTTTTTTTTTTAACACATTAGTTTAAGTAAAAAAAACACATCGTTTTACTAATAGAAAAGAATTATGGAAAAAAGTACTTTCTCTCTTTATGTTTGAGGTAGTTTCATCCCCCAACTTTTTTTTTTGACACAAGATAGAAATTTTACTCAAGCCCAATCTAAATGTATACGTGTGTAAAGTTATCTCTTGGAGGCTTGAATCTCAGCCCTACCCCTCCCCCAATACCCCCTTAAGCACTTATACTTGTAAAGTGACTATGTGCGGTGGCATCCCTTGAAGGGTGTGGGGTGGTATATATCCCCCCCAACTTTAAAGTTGAATAATTTCCTCTTTTATATTTTGTAGAAAAGTATATAACCCTTGTTGTTACTCTATTAGTTAAACCTTAACAAAATTTTATGATTCTTAGAATATATTATTGTGCAATATCTACAATGCCTCACAACATTTTAATGGTCCAAAATTTTTCTTTGTGTATTTTGAGTTTTATGTGTTAGTCATACTTAGAAAGTAAAAATGGTGATATATAGTATTTTATTTGTTACCTAGAGAACAATAATTTATTAGTGGTTTAAATCTTTTAGATTTATAATTTTATCTTATAGAAACTTCAATGACTTTTTTTTTCTTTCTTAAAAAGGCATTCATTAAAAATTAAGTAAGCTAAGCATCGAAGTTAGGCTCATAAAATAAAATGATAAAGAAGAAAGTATGAATAACAAAATATTCATTGCAAATGGTTGTAGGTATTTAATTTGATGAAGAGTTTCAATTTGTAAAGTTGAGCTTTACAACTATGTTTTATGTTGGCTTTATTCTATGACAAAAAGTATTGTAATTGCATTATTTTTGTTCCTTGTATTTTGTGAGATTTTATTGTATTGAGTTTAGTATTTAGTTGGTAAAGAATCAAGCATGTAATGAAGATTAGAAGTTTGTGAGTAAAGGTTCCCGCGAAAAGGCCACGTGAGAAGCACATGCTAGAAGCTGAAAAGTCAAATGTCAGGCTGTATTTCGCGAGTACTTCACGAGACAAGCCATCTCACGAGATACCTATGAAACTCTCTACTTGAAGGATTTTAAGTGTGACTTTATTACCCTTCATCCATACTATATATACCCTTATTACCCACAAAAGTAAAAGAGATTATTCAGAGAGAAAACCCTAAACAGGTTTCTACAGCACAACACACCCATCTTTTAGAGAGAGAGCTACTCATACTTTAGTGAAAAATCATTATAGTCTCTTCGCCTTCCTCTCTCCCATTGTTATTTCTTGAAAGGAAATTTGTACCCAAACACAACCCACATCTATTCAGAGTGTAGAGAGTATTTTGGAGTTTGGGAAGCATTTGTAATTTTTCAAAAGAAGCCGGTGAGGCTTAGCGGATGCAATAGGGCAGTATTGCGAGATCCGAAAAATTAGTGAAGACAAAACTCCCAAAAATTTGTTGGTAGCAGGAGCTTGGAGGGATTAAGTACGTTGGGTAGACTAGGCTTGAAGGGTCTTTTATTATTCGTGTACTTCAACTTATACACTAGAGGATCGATTTCGACTTGAAGGGTCACATAGAGGTTTTTCGCCGAGTTCTTCAATTTCCTCCTTGATAACACGCCTTAGTGTTATCTTGTATTTCCACCTCACTTCCCTTACTCTTTAAACTTTATATTTATTATTGCTTGCTTTCTTGTGGCTTAGAGAGTAGTTTCAGTGATTGCAATTCATTTACTCTTGTTCTGCATTTAGATAAGTTAGAGTAAAAACAATCTAACCGTAATTTTAAAATTGGGGGTCTAAACAAGTATTAGTGTTTCACACTAATTTGAGCTTTCACAATTGTAGCAATTGTTATAATTTATTGCGAAAATTTGAATATTGTAACAATGTTTTATTAAATCATAGTTGTTTATTGTTGGAAGATGACGACATTTATTATCATTCTTAGTAGAATATTTTTGTGAGTAGATATATACTGTCTTTAGTAAATATTTTCTACAAAATGAAAACGTATTTTATATGAAATGGTACCATGTCATCTGTATCAAAATCCAATAAATAAGAGACATGTGTACAAAAATAACTACCTACTAACACATGTTTTTCAATTGTTAGTGGGTTAATTATTTTTTGCTCGCATGTCTCATACTTATTAGATTTTGATACTGTTGACATGGTATCATTTGATACCAAATATCTTCCCCAAAGAAATTATCATACTAAATAGATATCCATATGTTAAATGACTATTCTGAATTTAAATATATGGTTTGATACTACTTCAAAAAAAAAAAAAATCTTAAATTTTCTCAGTCATGGGGCTGCACGTGCAACCCTTACTAGTATATATCATGGTTTTGAAATTCAGACTGGACCATATGGTCGGACCGGAATAATCGAAAACCGGTCATCATTCCATTTTTTTAAACTTATAAAACCAGCAATTGTATTTTTTCTACAAACCTCTTAAACTGCGGTCAAACCATACGGTTTTCTAAACCGAAAGTGGGTTTTCCAATTTCTTCTTGCCAGAAAATTTCGCAATTAAAGTGGAAAAAAAAGTAGATTGGGTCTTCATGGGGAGAAACTACTTATTTGCTGGATCTATTCTTCAGAGAAGAAAGAGTGAGAAAGGGAGAGTAAGAGGTAGAGTAAGTGAAAGATGAAGTTGTGAGAGAGAAATAATTTGTTGCTTTACTCTGTGTTTGAAAAACTGGGGAAGATGAAGTGTAGTAGAGACTGAAAAACTTGATATATGAAATCCATACGATGGTAACAATCAAGAGTTGAGTGACCACTCTTGCCACCGATCTGACAAGTAGGCCTATTTGATTGACCTGGATTTTGATTAGATGATTCTTAGCTTAATTGAAGGACTAAAATTGAGGAGAAAACCCTGAACTGCCTGGATTGAATTTGTTTGGATTGAAATTCTGAAACTAATTAGGAGTGGAATAACCACTTCCACCATAGTGAGAACCTCCAAAATTATGATTATTACCACGACCTCTTTCTCTCTTATTATGATTTCTACCTCCTTTTTCTCGTTGAAAACCTTGAAAACTTTGAGAATGAAAGTTTGCAGCCATAGCCATAAAGGCTGAATCAACAGTTTTAGATCTCTTTTTGATAACTCATTCTTCAGCATTAAGCAAAGCATTCAACTCCTCCACTGATAACACATCACTTCTAGTCCTAATAGTAGAACTAAAGGAATCATATTCAGAGGGAAGACCATCAAGAATGATATGGAGAAGCTCCTCATAAACATAGAAACAGCAACCAATCTATCTCTAGCTTGCTTAATTTTCTTAAAATAGCCATCAATTGAATCAACACCCTTCTTAATTGCATTCAATTCATTGCGCAAGCTCATAACATGAGACCTTGAGACAGATGCAAATCTTTTCTCTAACACTCTCCAAACTCCTCTAGCAGATTTTTTTACCCAACTGTGAGAACAAGAATTGCAGGAGAAAGAGTTGAATTCAAGAAATTGAACATAGCTTGTTCATAATTCTTCCAAGCTATGAATGCTGGATTAATCTCAGCAGTGAAACTACCAGATGAATCTTTAAGAAATCTATTTGGAGCAGTGATTGAATCATCAAGAACATCAATCAATGAATAGGTATTAAGAATTACCTCAATTTGATGTTTCCAAACT
Source organism: Castanopsis chinensis (assembly GCA_032878915.1). Lineage (NCBI taxonomy): Eukaryota > Viridiplantae > Streptophyta > Magnoliopsida > Fagales > Fagaceae > Castanopsis > Castanopsis chinensis. Next base: position 13,982,978 of record JAVQMG010000125.1, on the reverse strand, counting down.
GTATAATTTCCATAATCGAGCTTCACAGTCATCATAGATGACATATTTGACAACAATAGCAATGAAGAATTCATTGGTAAACTTGCAGTAGGCATAGCAGGCAGAGTAGTTGAGGTAGACGATGAAGAGGATGAATTAAAGTGAGCAGAAGCCATTGATATGGATCAGAGCTCTGATACCATGAAAAATTTCTCTCAAATTCATAAATTCTATAACAAACACTTCGAGAAGAAAGAAACAGAGAGAGAGAAATGAGACTGAAAATGCTTCAAGTAATATACACTGAAAATTGTCAAGATACTGATACAATGGGTGTATCAATCTATATATACATACAGAGCAAGAGAGAAGGAAAGGAAAACAATGGTAACTACCTCACATGTGCTCTACCAGACTCACACACATGCACTAATAGAAATAACAAACCTATAGTTAATAATATTACAACACACATGAAACGACATTGTTTACTTTAATGAGAAATGGTGCTGTTTTGTTTCAACTTGCTTAATGTTTTCCCAGCCTCATACACGACAGCGTTTTGGAATTGGGAGTAGCCGTTGGAACTTCTCCTTCATGATTTGAATCTTCTGGACTTGAAACACCTGAACCAAAGCTAGAAGCACTACCATGGCTTTCATAAGATGTAGAGTGCTGTTACTGTAGTCTATCATCATATCTACTGGTACTAGCCGACTAGGGATTTAATTAATGGCCCTCAAAGTTGTGTGCTTTCTTTATATAAAATGACTAGAGATTCGGCTTTAATTTATCAAGTGGATTTGATAGGTTTTTTTTTTTTTTTTTGTGGAGAAAAGTAGACTTGAAACTATCAAGTTGTGTGCTTTCCTTAGAGCATCCACATCAGTTCGTTTAAAATTTTCTGTCTATTTTTCTATTTTACACCATCACTTTTACAAAACACTCACATCAGTTTATCTATTATACACACTTTTTTATTAAAATAATATTTTCCTCCCTTTCTTTATTGTTTCCCACCTACCCCTACCTAACCCATTAATTATCTGCCTCTCACTTTCCCCTAGCCCACAAAGTCTTCGCCCCTCTCTCATCCCTCAAAGTCTCTGCATCTCTTTTTTTTTTTTTTTGATAGTTCAAAAGCTACAAGAGAGAAGATGATGATGAAGAAGAAGAAGAAGATGAAGATGATTGAAACATAAGGAAATCCTTCATCTCTCTCCTTAATTCTCAGAGCCCTTAAATCTCTGCCACCATTGGGTTTGTATTTGATTTTGATTTTGGGTTTGGGTTATGGGTTTTCAGTTAATGGTTTAATTTTGAGTTGATTTTTTGTAGATTTTGGGTTTGATTTTGAGTTGATTTTGAGTTGGGTTTGGGATGGGTTTTCCAATGGGGTTTGAGTTGATTTTAAGTTGTTTTGTGTTGATTTTTAGTTATTTTTGGTTTGACTTTGTTGATTTTGTGTTGGATTATCAAATGTTGAAATGGGTTGTGGTAGTAGAACGGTGATAGTTGGGTGGTGTTGTGATTGTATTTGGTTGATACTTTCTTGACTGGTGTTGCTCTATAACAGAGGAGCAAGAATATGGGGAGAACAGAAAAGCCCGAGTTCGTTTTAGAAGAAGAAGAGAGAGAAAAAAGAGAGCCAAATTTGAAAATTATTAAAATATCAAATACACAAACTATAGTAACCATGCATATATGTATGATTACTGTAGCAATTGTGTATAAATACACAATTTTACACCCACTGATGTGGGTTTTTTTTTTTTTTTTTTGCCAAAAATGTGTAAAATGAAGGGATTTTTATATTTTAAAAGACTATGCACCCACTGATGTGATTGCTCTTAAAATCAACATTGATAGTTTGTTATCACTACCCGTGGATGTCAATTGCGGGAATTACTTAGAATTCTTAAAGTTTCCTTTATAGTGGCTCCTTTTATATATATAATTTATTTATGGGAATTGTGGTAATTACTCAGATTCTTATTCCTTATATATAAAATCAACATTTTTGGAAACATTTTATGAGAAATTGAAAAAGTTGTAAAAAATTTTCAATTCCCGATAAATTTTTTTATAAAAATGGTATACTATTGTGTTCCCTTATGACACATGTTAATAAAATCCTTTATTTATTTGTCTTTTAATGATGAGTAATAATGCAGGCACAACTAGTTTGCAATACTTTTACAAAATATTGATGTAGTCAACTTTTTATTGGTTTTCATCTAGACCCACAATTAATATATATCATTTTTTTATTTACTAATAATCACTCACCACATCAGCAGTTTATAAAAATTTTTGTAAAATGTTTTGTATATATTATTCTTTGATGATTTGACACTTTAATTATTGCAAAAATATTGTAAAATAAGAAGACCGCTTGCAAAGAAAAGAATGATAGATTCTTATTCGCATATAGGATAATTACCTAAGAATACAAATAATCCTAGATTACTTTTGAAAAATAAAAATAAAAATTATCCTAATTATTTTTTAAAAAAAAGGAGAAATAGAAATAGATAAATGCATGGAATAAAAAGAATTGGGAACTACTTTTTAGAAATTAAAAATATATAAATTCAAAGTAGCAATCTTTCACTTCGTACTGAAAGATCTAAATGCGAAAATAATTTGTCACAACTAGAGAGCAGCTAGGATGATTTGCTTGGGGGGCTGAATTATATACTCCTACATTAAATTTATAAATATATGGTATATAAAATGATCGAATTTAAAATAATATTATTATTTCTAAACTCGAATCAATGCATCTAAAACAAAATTAATAGATAAAATTAGCAATAAAAAATATGAGATGATGATGAAAAGATCAAATTCATGAAGAAAAAAACTCATAAATTTGTGTTGCCAATGCACAAAATATACAAAGGAACACAATGCACTTTTCTTTTTGGGAAACAATACAGTGCACTTTTGGATGTAAAACGCAATGCAATGCACTTTTGTATGCTTATAAAATAAGAAAGGACACATGATGTCTAGGTGTTTGCTAGGCCTTGGTAAAAGTTTATGCTTTAATTGGGTGGGGTCTACTTGGTAAACTAACGGTGGGGAAAACTAACTAAAGGGGCCATCGTGTGCTTTTAGAGGAAAGAATAGACAAAATCACATAAGCTGGGATCTATGAAATTTTTGTGGGGGCCAATCATTACAATTTAAGAACTTAGCATATTTTAATATATTACTATAAAGGGATTTCAAAGTTTTGGGGGGCCATGGCCCCCCAGCATTACATCTGCCATCGCCCTTGGTCACAATAGTACAAAACACTAAAAAATTTTATTCTTGATTTTTTTTTTTTTTTTGGTTAATGCTTTGAGCCTGAAAATTTAATTAAAGGTTGCTCCTGGTTGTACCGAAAGATACTAGTCACAATTGTAACCCTCCCTATATTATTTATATATTCCATATAGACTTATTGCACATTCTATGCAAGACTCATCAGTCATCCAATCCAAATATGTTATTTAACTTTTTCATTGGGTTGTTGCTATGAAAGCATCATGCTTCATATATAAGTCAAAGTTTTTCTTTATGACTTTTTATTTTCCCCAATAACTAAGCCAAAAGAGGGAGTAGGGAGCTGGAAAAAGTCTCATCTCTACAGGGGCGGCATCAAGTGTAATTCAAGGTGGTCATAAGACCAACTTGACTTAAAAAAAAAAAAATTATATTGCTTAAAAAATAAGAATGTTAAATTAAATGGGTTGTTGACCACCCTAGCAGAAAAAACTTAACCATCCTAAAAAAATTGAACATCCTAAATAAAAATTTGAGTCCATTAAAAATAAAATTTGACCTCTCCAAAATTTTGATCTGTTGAAGATTAAACCAAAAAATTGTGAGAAATACTATATTCATAACATTTCCGTAATATTTTTATAATAAATCCTAAATAACAGGTTGTTACTGGTGGACCAAAAAAGTAATTTTAGTGGTATGTAAATTAGAACCAGTAACAAATTACCATCTCGAATTTGTTGTAAAAGTGTTGTAGACGTAACATTTCTAAAAAATTTCCCAAACAAAGAAATTATCCCCAAAACCCAAATCAAATGTTAAATTGTTTTTGAAATGTGGGGTCAAGAGTCACTTTATAAGTATAAGTGCTTGTAGAGTGTGGCGAGCAAGAGTCAGCGTTCAAACCTCTGAGAGAGAGTTTTACATACATATACACTTAGATTAGGCCATAGTAGAAATTCTATCTTGTGTAAAAAAAAAAAAAAATAGAATGCATATTTTTTTATTATTATAAAAAATGCATATTTTCAAATAGCTAGTAGGTTAGTGCTTGCTTTAATCTTTAGTTGAATTTGTTGGATTTATGTAATACATCTTGTACATACGCATTATGCACTAAAATCATGCCTTTACACTTTATTGAACATGATTAATTTAACGGTTTAATGCTAGGCTGAATATATTGAATGAACTTATAGTTTACCAATTATTCTTTTGCTACCATTTGAATTAATTACAAGATTAATCTTCTAGGCAAATTCATATTGACTTGAATAATATTATTTTAGGTTGTAGGCTATAAGAAAATGTCACATATTTTTATCTTAATGATCAAAATGAAACAAAAAGAGCTTATTTATAAAAATGTTCTTGTCAACCCCTTACCCATGATTTCCCTACGAAAGAAATTAGTGGAGCATTGCAATGATTTAATCCTGATTAGTTAAAAATAATACAAAAATTGGTTGGAACAAATCATAAAAAAGGATGATGTATTTTGTTCATATTGTTACTTATTTAGGCAAGATGTTGGTAATTGCATGAGAGATTAGTGGTTTAATGATTATTTGGTTATGCACATAAAAATATAGTTGATGGCATTAATTTCATAATATAAAAAACTCGTAAAAGGAAATTTTAAAACTTTATGTATTTGTGCTTATTTTTTTAATTTTTTTTTATGATGATGATATATTCAAATTTTATTTTTATTAAAATTTTGGAACTGCCTATCTCAATATATAAAAAAGGAAGGGTCCTGTTAATGGGTGTAGTGCAGCACCCGTTAAGTAGGAATTTAATAATAATTTTTTTACACGTGGAGACTTTTGTTGAGGAAAGAGAAGGCATTAAATTTGTTATTTATATGACAAAAATACCTTTCTTCATCCTTTAACCCTCCTCACCTTTTACACCCAAGCCCAGTTTAGTCGTCTCTCTCTTTTGTTCCCAAAAGGAAAAATTTCAAACCAATAATCTCAAAAAACAAAAAAATCACACTTTTTTACAAAATAAGAACAATTTGATCTGAAATCAAAAACTTTTTGGGTGTGAATGAGGGAGGAAATAGACAGTATAAAACTGGACCTGGCGAAATGCTTGCTAAGCGGTCAGCTTCAGCGAGTCTAACTAGGCTAAAACGAAGCTCTCCACAAGTAAATCAACCTCGTCCAGATCTCGACTACCAAAACTTCACCGAAAATTAAGTTCCATGGATGTGCCACTATGGTGAATGTGAGTGGGAACCTAGTGTGGTTCTCTATGAACACAAGGGAAAAGGGAATAGAAATAAAATAAGAAAGAAAAAAAAACTGGAGATTTGTTGGGGGAAATTTTGGGTCCCTAGATCCCAACAGAAGGAAAGAAATGGAAAAAATAAAAAACAAAAAAAAAGGTCCCACCTAGATTTGTAGCTGTGAAAGAGAAGGAAAGAAATGAATAAACAAATTAAAATCAAAAGATAAGAATAAACATGAAGCCATAGATGGGGAAGAGATCCGAGATCACAAGGAGAAAATGCTATAAATATGGAGATGTTAAAAATAGTTAAGAGGGTGTTTAAGTAAAATAATGCAACATTTTTATTTTCAATGCTGCCTAACACACATCATACAAGCGTTGAAGTTTTTCTTGATTTTCCCATTAAAGTAGGGCTATGGGCTATGACGAGTCCATAAAAATTATTAAGGTCATCCCTCCTAATGGACGGTCATTGCGTCATTAGTAAGCCATCAAAAATAGATGAGTAACCGCCCAACACATTCAATAACGATCATCAAAAGCCTTAAACCCTCTCATCAAGACAAATAACGTTACAATTAGAGTAATAATCACCCTCATTTATGTCCAACAACTACCTAAGTCACCTATAAAAGGGGAAATTTGTCCATTTGCTAAGATACGTCAAAAACTATTACAACATACTATCTATATACGAAAGATATAAGTTGATACTAACTTAAGCATCGGAGGATCCCCCACCAGGCACAACCCGGTGGTCTTTTTGATGAACTCTCTTTACCTTGCAGGTCCTACAAGATCATCAAGAGCTTTGGATTGGACGAGTGACCCAACTAATGATTTTGGCATCATTAGTTTGGCGCCGTCTATGGGAAAAAAACGTGATTAGTCATCTAGCTCTTCCTCCAACAAAAGGTTCACTCAGTTCAATGGAGAATCATGAATACAAAAGTACAATCTAAGAGTACCCCATGGGATAATACCCTGTGATCATCTCTTCATTCTGCCCATCCTCATTTCATTTAAGCTACGATTGGGCTGAGATGGAGGAGATAAAGAGGCCTCACCAAGACACCTTTGTCTTCAAAGCATGGCTATTCAACCAAACAAGTAGACGATGATGTAGAGGCAATCAAGTGGGTGGCTCATTGTGAGGCACAGACTAAACGAAAGATGACCACAAAATTCAAACCTTAACAGGCCTTAAGGGTATGACCCAGTTCTTGGGTCTTAAGGTCAGATTTATGCATTTCCCGTTCTAGCTCTACAAAAATATTTGCAAGCTACAATAGTGTTCATGCTAAACTACTTTCAAAATATTGGATTGCTTCACTCTAAAAATTTTCTAAATTAAAATGCTTTCCTCATTGGCTTTAGATTTAGAATAAGCCTAGTTGTCTGTTGTCCTACCAAGCTTAAAGACCCCAATTTTGGGTAGAGGTGAGATCAAATTGCATTTGAAAATACAAGTTTTTGGCATAAAAACAATATCATTACAGTTTTGCCACATTAAAAGACCATTTATTGTCTACAAAATTTAAGAAAAATAAAAAGAAGAAAATAGTTGAGGAAACCCAGCTGCCATGTATATATATAATTTTAATTGTATTCTCATTATTGCATTAGGCAACGTAATTTCTGGAAAGTATACTAGAAAGTTGCTTAATAAAGAATGTTACTAATTAAGGAGAGTTCCTATTAAGGAAGTCAACTATGAAAATGGTAGAAAATAGAAAACAAATCAAATTCTTTTGAAATATTTACCATAATTGTTGTTATGGAGAAGAATTATGTGTATCTCATATGGAATCAAATCAAAATTTATGTCCCGTAAAAGTTGTTATGCCAAAGGTGGTGGTCAGCAAACAACGATCATATACCCAATTTTATTTGTCCCAATTAAAATAGCTACATGAAACACAATTAAGCTCTCACTAGAAGTTCAAATAATTTTTAGTCTAGACTTAAACCATTGTTCACAAGGCCAATCTTAGGCAAATCACAAATTAGTTTTGCTCTTACACCATAACTCAAAAAAAAAAAAAATACATTTTATTTATCTCACACAAGAATTCCGCATGGTTCACATCAGTAAAGGAATTGGCTACCGCATCGGGATTCAAAGCCTTTTAAACACTTTACCAAGTGTAATTTATTTTCGTGGGAATAGGCCTATTTTTTACTGTCAATCTTAAATGATTTTAATATAGTCCCTCTTATTATTCCATCAAAATCCTAGAAACTTAAAAGGAAAGTTTCGAGAAAAATCTTCAATTTTATATTTTCCTTATACGCTTAAAAATAAGAGAAGTTGCTTTTTGACTTTTCAAAGTTTAAAGATCCCAATTTTGTGTACTTAAAAGCATGAAAGCCGATATTTTTGAGCTTGAAGTCCTTAATTGCTTATTTAAAATGGAGCACATGTATAAATTCTAGATTTTAGCATATTCACAAGCACAACTAATTAATTACATGTGCAAAACATTGTTTTCATTTGATTAATGTCTCATATGTTATAGCTTGTCAAAAACATAAACATATCTCAAATGTTATAGTATGTCAAAAAATAGATCTCTTTTTAGGAGAAATCCTATGATCATATGATTGATTATGAATTCACAAATAATAATCATGATCCACTATTCCAGACCTTTCTAAATGATATTTGCAGCTTTAATTTTGAGAAGGAATTCAAAAATATATTTGTGTTATGTAAACACCCTAAGGGATATTATACTATGCCATAGATGCATCAACATATTTCGCTCTTAAGTTAGAGAAAATTTTATACATTTGTGGTTAATATTATTTGTGAATTTCTTTATTGATGTCGTTGCTCTTAGTCTAACACTTTGCACAAAAAGAGTATATGTAGTACAACAACTAGACTAGAGTAACTAGACTCTGTCAACTGTACATGTACTGTCAAATCCATAGGATTAAGAACGAGAATTCATCAAGAAGAGCTTGCTAAAAAGAAGATCAGAGGTCTGTGACACGATAGTATCATACCACCACACCTCTATCTATATATAATTATTGACACTGCTATAAGGTAATTTACCAAGGCCAAAAATCATGGAAAAGCCTAGACTCTTTCCATAGCATCATGAATATTTCCTTCTTTAAAAAAAAAAAAAAAAAAATTATGGTATATCGTTATGCTACATGTCTATTACATAATGGCTCACACAATGACATGTAAGAAATGTGGTGTTAAAACACTAGCTTGGATATTTATTGAATGTGAAAGTATGATGATAGATCACATGTCAAGCATAAGTACTCTTTTTAAATTGTAGTATATGCATAACCAATTAGGCATGTGTTTGGAAGAATCTTATCCTATGCACATGTCAATCTTAACCCTAATGGTGCCAGCTCTTAAAACAAACTGGAACAAAGGCTAGTGCCCTATAAAATCTTACTAGTGGTTTCTTTACTCATATGACATGTGTTTAATGAAACACTTTGCAAGTACATGTATAAATTGCAGAATGACAGGACTTTTGATAGTCAATCATAACAATTAAGTGAATAGCCTAAGAAGAATAAGAAAAGAAATTGGCCAACTAGGCCACTGTCTCAACAAAGAGATAAAAAGCAAGGGTCATTTCACTAGTTGTCATCAAACGATAAAGGAAGTAATAATAGAAGCCCCTGGGATAGCCTTCGTCCCTAAAGGAAGGAAATATAACCTCGAACGGTCAACATGCCCTAGTCCTCGCACCTTCAAAAGAATGAAGCAAAAATGATCTAAGCCTCAAACATGAAAGTAGCATGTTAAGCTTAACAAAAGTGATCTTAAAATTTGTCAAGAAGGCTACAACAATGAAAAGATCAAGGTATGTGCATAATAGTATTGTAATTTAAGGTCACTTGTCGAGGTAACTCATTTATTTCTTTCTTTTTCATTAGCCATGCCAAATATTATCTTATTGGAATTAACTGCATATCAAGCTTCATGATTATCTACAAATATGTACATATAAATCATGTTGAAAATATTGCTATAAAATTGTTACAATTGTCACAGCTAATATAACTATATCATTAGTAGCATATGTTCCAGTGTCATGAATCAAAGAAATTCTATTAAGTTTCCTAGACTTAAAATGTTAGATGACCGTTTTCACAATATGGTCATGAGTTTAAGTCTCAATAAATTCCTGCTGTCTCGGTCAACTCACCAAAATCTATTAAAATTGTTTTAAAAATTATATAAGGTGCAAGCACCTAACAAAGCTCAATTTAAAACAAGTATGTAGTCAAATAGCTTCAATTTTTATATATCACATAATACTTCTCTATGATTCATATGGAATTCACTTCGTCAACTGACATCCATAATTGTATAGCAAGCAATTGCATATTTGTACATTGTCATTCCTAAAAAAAAAAAAAAAAATGTAGTTAGTATTAGTGAAGTGACTTAAGCGTACAATTAAAGAAGAAGGAAGAGGAAATTGCTATTACAAACAACAATGACCATAGTCGTCAAAGCACGCAAAAAAAAGAAAAAAAAAAAAGGTTCCAACCATGATAGAGCATTCCTCTGGTCGTTAACAAACAAGAATTACACTTTTCATGTTTGAAAGGGGCAACAACGTGGCCTAGTTTTTACATCTTCAAAAAATTGAAACCAAAGAGGTCTAGGACTTAGACATGAAGTATCATGTTAAGCTTCAAAAATCTTCACAAGAGAAAAGCTCGTTGTCTTGAAAAGAGAAGAGCTCGTCATCTTGAAAAGAGAAAAGCTCATTTTCTTGAAAAGAGAAGAGTTTGTCAAAAAGATCCCTGCAATAAAAGGATCGAGGTATGTGACAAAATAATGTCATCATTTAAGGTAACACATTTAGTTCTATCTTTTTTATATTCGTCTAAAAGATTTACACCTAGTAAGGTTTTAGGAAAAAATGTATGTACTACTAGACAGATTACAAAAGAGGTAAAACTCTAGGATTACAAGAAAATAAGAAAAAGGCCCACCTAGGCCATTGGTAACTTATTATTCATATACGAATTGTTCTAAAATTCTTGTCTAACTAAGTCTTGGCGAGTGCATGTGCTACTTAATGCAAATATCAACATGGCCTCAAGAAGGTCCAAAACGACATATCGTCAAGGGATCTTTCCAGCAACAAGTGACAAGATTCCTTAAATGGATGTAAGTCACCAAAAAATGGCTAGGTGATAAGATTCCACCAAGACGGATGTAAATCACTGACGAGGCCTAAGTGACAAGATTCCTTAAATGGATGTAAGTCACCAAAAACTAAGTGATAAGATTTCGCCAAGATGGATGTAAATCACTGACAAGGCCTAAGTGACAAGATTCTTTAAATGGATGTAAGTCATCAAAAAAGGCTAAGTGATAAGATTCCCCCAAGATGGATGTAAATCACTGATGAGCCCTAAGTGACAAGATTCCTTAAATGGATGTAAGTTACCAAAAAATGGCTAAGTGATGAGATTTCGCCAAGATGAATGTAAATCACTGACGGGGCCTAAGTGACGAGATTCCTTAAATGAATGTAAGTCACCAAAAAATGGCTAAGTGATGAGATTCTGCCAAGACGAATGTAAATCAATGACGAAGCCTAAGTGACAAGATTCCTTAAATGGATGTAAGTCATCAAAAAATGGCTAATGAGATTCCGCTAAGACGGATGTAAATCACTGACGAAGCCTAAGTGACAAGATTCCTTAAATGGATGTAAGTCACCAAAACAAAATGGACAAGATTCCACTGGACCGATGTAAATCGCTGACGAAGTCTAAATGACGAAGCTCCGTAACTAGATGTAAGTCACCTAAAAGTGGCTAAGTGACTAAATACCCTTAGATGAGTGTAAGAAGACAAGGATTCTCACACAAACGCAAGTCACACACAAATCAAGAATATCAAACGTGACAAGCAGAAAATGAATGAAAGAAGAAGCATCGAAGTGATAAAAAATGGTCGTCCAAAAAAAAAAAAAAATCATCTCGCTCTTCAGCAGTGATAAAAAATGATCGTCCAAAGAAATCACCTCATTCCTCAGCAGTGATAAAAAGTGATTGTCCAAAGAAATTAGCTCACTTTCAAGATCAAGCTACAATCCCTCGAACGTCCAAAAAGACATTCAAAAGGCAAATACTAAGAAGTCGTTGCAAAAATACTATCATTCTTAAACAAGAAAGTAGTTGAAGATAAAGAAGTCTGAATCTAAACAAGTCGAGAATATTCCCAAAGCCTGACTAGCACAAAGCAAAATCAAACTTGGAAATAGGGGGCAATTGACGAGTCCATAAAAATTATTAAGGTCATCCCTCTTAATGGATGGTCATTGCGTTATTAGTAAGCCATCAAAAATAGATGAGTAACCATCCAACACATTCAATAACGATCATCAAAAGCCTTAAACTCTCTCATCAAGACAAAGAACGTTACAATTAGAGTAATAATCACCCTCATTTATGTCCAACAACTACCTAAATCACCTATAAAAGGGACAATTGGTCCATTTGCTAAGGTACGTCAACAACTATTACAAAATACTATCTATATATGAAAGATATAAGTTGATACTAACTTAATCATCGGAGGCTCCCCCACCAGGCATAACCCGGTGGTCTTTTCGATGAACTTTCTTTATCTCACAGGTCCTACAAGATCATCAAAAGCTCCGGATTGGACGAGTGACCCAACTGACGATTTTGGCATCATCAGGCTATTTTAGTAATAGCCTACAGACTTAACAAAGTACCAATGAAACCTAAAAAGGCCAAAAAGGAACTTTAAGGCCGAAATAGACTAGCAAAGCAAGAGACGACTTTTTTTCTTTAATGCGTGTGTACATGAGCAGTGTCTCTTCAGGTTACCTGAAGTGAAGAAGGGGAAAATAAGATAGTTAGGGGGTGTTTGGGAGAATAGTTTAATTTATGTTGTTTGAGTGTTTTTTATATATGTGTGAGTGAAAAAATATGTTAAAATGTGTGTAAGGTTGTTTAAAATGTGTGTAAGTGTGTTATAACTTATTCACCAAACAAGCTCTTAACTAATGGAGTGTGGACTCTGCAGTGTCTCGAGTCTAGCAAACCTTTTTTATTTTTGGGGTTGAGATAGAGTCAAGTGTACTTGAACTATGGCATACAATTCAACATTCTAACATCTTTTACTTTGACTGCAGTGTCATCTCAAAAAAGCGAGGCCGTTTTCACCCTCTAATTAGAATCATAGAACAGCATCGATAATTAAAAAATTCTCAGGAATGTTAGAAGATGTGACTTTATTGTTATCTCTAGGATTTACCTACATAAATTTTGCCAGAATTTATTTATATGGTAACTTTTTCTATCATTTGCAATTGATCACTTCAATTAGTTATTGCAAAAAAATGTGTCTATAAATTTTCTCATAAACAAATGACATTAAAATCTTAACATTCTTTTCATTAATAAAAATAATGGCATTGTATATATGTAACTCTAATATCAACAAATTATTAATATTAAAAAAAAATTGGTATCCTGCATATGTAGGATTGTATTGTTTCCAATGAATAACAGCATTTATCTAGAGTTACTTTGCACTTGTGTCAATTATACTTTTTTAACCTCATCTTTCAACACCTCTTCATATATAAAATACTTGGAGGTTTGGAAAGAAAAAAATTTGAATTGCAAAATTAACAGCATGTTATAATTATTTAAAAAAAAAAAAAAAACCCTCCATCATTAAGTGAAATTTCCTTGTACTTGACCGTACAAAGTAAAGTAAAAGACAAGAAAACGTGTACGCACAACTAAAGCAATACTATGGGTCCGTTTGGATAGAGCTTATTTTTGCTGAACTGAAAACTGAAACTGAAAACACTGTAGCAAAAATAATTTTTTAATGTGTGAATAGTACTGCGGGACCCATTTTCATTAAAAAATTGCTTAAAAAGTACATGAACAGTGCATGAACAGTGCGTGAACAGTGCGTGAACAGAGCCAAACAGTGATTTTTGTCTCCTGCACAGTGTTGCTACAGTGAAAAAAGTGCATGAACAGTACCGGTTACTGTTCATGCACGTTGAAAAAAAAAAAAAAAAAAAGAAAACGCAGAAACCAGAAACGGGAAACGCAAAAGCTCTATCCAAACATATACATATGGTACAGTAGCGATGACAGCCCCTTATTATATAAAGTGTGTTTGAATACCGTTTATTTTATTAAAATTAAAAAATTATTACTAAAAGTACTGTAAATAAAGGTAAAAATTAGTTAAAATAGCACAATATAACTTATAAATAATAATAAAAATAAATTAAAAATAATTTTAATTTTTAATCTCTACCCAAGCGCACACATTATACTTAAATTAAATAAAAAAAATTGTGACCCTAAAGTTAAAATCTCTCTGTCTAGGTAAACTGTCGTGGTTATCCTGCACGTGACTTTTCAAACTCCTTAAAATCTGTGTTTATATTTGTTAGGTATAACTTTTCATCTGTCGGCAAAAAAAAACATTTTATAGTTTGCACAAGCCTCTCCATGAGAGTCTTTTGTCCAAATATTGGTAAAAATCAAGTTTTTTAGGATTATAGGTACTGTTGAAATTTATTTAGGGAATTGAGGAGAGAGATTGAATTTCGGCAACGGTATTGCCGAAATTCTAAGAAAAAGTAAGAGAGAGAAAGAGGGAAAAGTGAGAGAGAGAAAAACTGGAATTTCGGTAACAGCGTTACCGAAATTCTGCTGCCCAACCTGCCCGTGAGCGAGTGTGTGCGAGTGATTGAAAGAAAATAAATGAGGAATTTCGGTACCGGTGTTGCCGAAAATGGTAGAAAAAAAAATTGGGGAATTTCGGTAATGGTAATACCGAAATTGGCGAAAAAAAAAAAAAAAAAAGAGGATAATTTCAATGCTACCAGCATCGAAATTGAAAAAAAAAAAAAAAAAAAAAAAAAGAATAATTTCGGTGCTGGCAGCACCGAAATTGAAAAAAAAAAAAAAAAAAAAAAAAAGACAATTTAGGTGCTGGCAGCACCTAAATTGAAAAAAAATAAAAATAATAAATAAATAAATAAAGGGATAATTTGGTGCTGCCAGCACCGAAATTATCCTTCTTTTTCTTTTTCTTTTCTTTTTTTTTTTTTTTTTTTTTTTTTTTCAATTTAGGTGCTGCCAACACCTAAATTGTCCTTTTTTTTTTTTTTTTCAATTTCGGTGCTACCAGCACCGAAATTATTCTCTTTTGTTTTTTTTTTTTTTTTTTTTGTTTTTTTCAATTTCGGTGCTGCCAGCACCAAAATTATTCTCTCTCTTTTTTTTTTTTTTTTTTTTTTTTTCCAATTTCGGTATTACCATTACCGAAATTCCCCAATTTTTTTTCTACCATTTTCGGCAACACCGGTACCGAAATTCCTCATTTATTTTCTTTCAGTCACTCGCGCACACTCGCGCACGCACTCGCTCACGGGCAGGTTGGGCAGCAGAATTTCGGTAACGCTGTTACCGAAATTCCAGTTTTTCTCTCTCTCACTTTTCCCTCTTTCTCTCTCTTACTTTTTCTTAGAATTTCAGTAATACCATTGCCGAAACTCAGCCTCAATTCTCTAAATAACTTTCAACAGTACCTATAATCCTAAAAAACTTAATTTTTACCAATATTTGGACAAAAGACTCCTCTCCATGATATAGTTTTAGTTTTTTTTTTTTTTTAATATTTTTCCCATTTCTTTTTTAAATTCCCACCAACCCAGCCAACTTTTTTCTTTCTTTTTGTTCTCTCAGCCCACTTGCTCACAAATATCTATCCTTGATTCATTAAATTCGGTTTCTAGAAGGCAATAGAAGTAAAATTATTAGAGGAATTGAGTCAAGACACATGATGGGAACGCGGTCCCGTAAATTGGACTTTATTAGACTCAACATCAACATGACAACCATCAAGTTCTAAATTAATTGGACTTGTTCTATAAATAGATCTACATATATTTGTTTGGATGTTTCATTCTTTCTATAACTTTTTTTATTAAATGTAATATAAAAATATATAATTTTTCGATAATTTTTATACTAAATGTATGATAAGAAACAAAAAATTAATTTATCTTCAAAAATAGCTTTGTTATTAAATAAATAATTAAAAATAAAAAATAAAATAAATAACCTACTCAAACAAAAATCAAAAACTACTAAAAGCTTTGTCTCAAAACCAGAACAGTCCAGATGTGATCTACAAAACCCGTGGTCCACTTTCTAAACAACCAATATTATTAAAAGAAAAGAGAATAGCACACAGCCGAGTGAGGATGGGAACTGACAATTTTCACCAACTACGGCCTTATAAAATAGAATTCCAAGCGAACCATTCACATTACAAGCATGGTCAAAATAGACTTCTTTGCTATGTTTTTACGGTTTTCTAGAAGAGAAAAATCATAGTTGAGTAGTAGTATTGAAATAGACAGGAAATGTCATAGCTAGGTAAGCATCCATTTGGATTAAAGATAAAGATTTTGAGGAGTTCAACCTATATATTTATATATATAAATTGTAACAATCTAGTACAAATTAATCTCTGACAAGAAATTCAATTTTACGTTTATCATCTTTGACTTGACTAAACGTCCAAAACACGTGTTAGGGACTCATTACTCATTAGGGCTAGATTAAGTCGTGCAAGTATTAGCTCTTATCTACTCAATCAGGTATTATATTTCAAGTCCTCTAGCATATGCTCTCTTCGATCTTATAAATTAGTGGCTGTAGAGCTCGTCGAAAAGCTTCCGAAGCCTTTCATTTTCTTTCCCACCTTGTCATCTTTTCATTCAAACTTGTCTGCCATAATTTAGCCATGGAGATAGTTAGTCCTGCAAGCCATGAGAAAGCAAGTTTGTTCTCTCGTGTGTGGTGGTTGTTCGAGGCCTTGCCTAAGAGGTTGACAGCCAAGGTGATTGAGACTGCTAGTAACACAAAAAAACTTGCCCAAGATGATCCGAGAAGAGTAACTCATTCGATAAAAGTGGGACTTGCACTCTCCTTGGTTTCATTATTCTACTACTATCAACCACTCTATGACAATTTCGGTGTCTCAGCAATGTGGGCTGTAATGACTGTGATTGTCGTCTTTGAATTCTCTGTAGGTAAGTTGGTAACATCTTTTAACTCGTTAAAAATTACAAATATGTACACATCTAGGGGTGAAAACTTTAAATTTTCTTGCTTATACTTCACGGAAAAACATAGAATTCTAATTCTCTGACTATGCTTTTGATCGCACTTTTCAGGAGCCACTCTTGGAAAAGGTTTAAATAGGGCATTGGCAACATTACTGGCGGCTGCTTTAGGACTTGGAGCACACCTCTTAGCTAACCTATCTGGCCACATAGGTGAGCCCATTTTCCTTGGGCTTTTTGTCTTCATACAAGGTAAGCATATTCATTGAAAGAGTTGTGTTTATTACACACAAACTGTTACATATAATTTTATATATTTAGTTTTTGAATAGAAATTATAACTTTCAGTCATGATAAATCATGACTTTAAGTTATAGTTTCAATTCAAAAGTGAAATACGTGTGAAATTGTGTATAACAAGTAATTAGCATTCAAACAAATATTGAATCATGAATTATATAACTAAGTCACTAACTATTTTATGCACTTGTCATGTATGTTGTGTTTTCAGCTGCAACATCAACATTTATACGATTTTTTCCAAAAATCAAGGCCAAATATGATTATGGATTGCTGATATTCATATTGACATTCTCCTTGATATGTGTGTCTGGTTTTCGAGATGATGAGATATTAGAGTTGGCGCACAAGAGGCTATCAACCGTTCTCATAGGTGGCTCAACTTGTGTGATTATCTCCATTTTGGTTCGCCCTGTTTGGGCGGGTGAAGATCTTCACAATCTCATTGCTCTCAACATGGAAAAGCTAGCCAACTTCTTAGAACATCCATCCATAACAGGTACAAATACTCCATCGATTTATGCATATAATATATCACATGTACGGGTTGAAAAAATACATACATGAGACGAAAAAAAAAAAGCTCACATCACAAATTAACATGCTAACTGTCCTTTTTTATCACTCATTCTATGAGCATTTTTGCTAACACAATCCAACAAATTTATAGAATACTTCAAAACATCAGAGAATGGAGAGTCTAATGACGACAAGTCGTTTCTGCAAGGATACAAAAGTGTTCTCAATTCGAAAAGCAATGAAGAATCATTGGTGGGTATAAACTAAAAAGTTCTCTCTCTCTCTGAAAGTTATCATTAAGTGTTTGACATTCATCTTCTGTGTATTGGCAGGCAAATTTTGCAAGATGGGAACCATGTCATGGACAGTTCCATTTTCGCCATCCATGGAAAAAATACCTTACAATTGGAACCCTAACTCGCAAATGTGCATACCGAATTGATGCGCTTAGTGGCCACCTCAACTCCGATATTCAAGTAATAATATTAAAACCCATATTTCATATCTGATCATTGTCCAAATACACTGTACTTAAAACCAATTTAGGCGCCTAATAACTAAAACAAGAAAAGAAAAAAGAAAAAGTTTGTCTAGTTGATGACTAGGAATGACCTTTTTTTCATAAAAAAAAGTACATGCGTGTATGGGAAAAAGTAACAATAATTAAAAAAAAAAAAAAATTATAAGACACCCATTGCGCATATGATTAGCCATACATATATACTTTCCTCACCTAGTTAATAAAAAAACAAAAAAAATATACTTTCCTCACCTTAGTAATAGTATCCTCTGCTACCTTTGCAGGCAAAGCCAGAAATTTGCAGTAAAATTCAGGAGGCATGCACAACAATGAGCTTGGAAAGTGGCAAATGCCTAAGAGAATTAGCATGTGGAGCGAGAGCAATGACTCACCCATCATCGGCAAAACCCCATATTTCAAAAGCTAAAAGTACAGCCAAGAAACTCAAATTGTTACTCAAGTCAAGCTTACGGGAACAAGATGCTGACCTCTTAGCAGTGATAACAAGTGTCACTGTGGCTTCATTACTAATTGATATTGTCAACTGCACAGAGAAAATCGCTGATTCTGTGTTTGAGCTTGCCTCCTTAGCACATTTTGAGAGTGTAGACCTTACTGTATCCCCAGAAAAATCACAAGTGGGACAAGGTGAACCAGATAAACCGCTCACTGAGATGGCTTGCCCTCAAGTTGTTATAATAGCTGATGGGTCAGAAAATGGCAATCCTCCGGGACCCTTGACTACTAGACACATTGAAATGTAAATATTTTACTAACATTTAACGATGACATTATACCTGAACTAGGTTATTGTAAAGTTCGGGTGTATAATTGAGTTAAATTCTTCTACAATCAAGTTGAAAAGAACTAATAAATTGTCAAATTTACCCTACATATGATAATTTGATAATAGCAATAATATTAAGAAATTTATCGCTTTCCCATGATATCTTACTTTGTTTCTTTACTGTAAATGTGTCTTTTTTTTTTTTTTTTTTTTGAGGAACAACTGTAAATTTTCTTTAATTTCAACAACGTGGGGCGTCTTAAATTGAATGGTTTATGCCTTATATGAGATTCTCTTTCGCCATTACTATGACTATCAATCAGCTTTAAATTCTTTTTACTACAGGGATTTTGTTTTTGTCATTACAGATGTAAAATTTTTGTCCCATATCTTTGCCCATTGAGCCGCCTTTTGTTATTGGAATGGACCTATTAACATCTCTTTCTCTCCCTCATTGAGTTTTCTTTTCCATCATAAAATTAGAGATAGGAATGAACCACTTCTCCTTTTTCTTAATATATATGTTTATTAAAAAAAAAAAAAAGAACTAAAAGGTAAAACACTAAAATTAATTTTGGAGTGGCCTAGGCTAAGTGTCCTCTTCTTCATGGTATTTAATTTGTGTAAGCGAGAGTACCTCTTCCACAGGCAATGAAATTCAAGAAAAGTTAGGTACAATTTTGTAGATATTGTACTTTAAATTTCTTAATTAAGTTCAATTATATGGTTGCATTAACTAATAATTTTTTTATAAAAAAGATATTAGTTAATGCAGCTATATAGGAAAAAAATGTTTATTAGTAAATGAAACCACATGGTTTATTGTATTTTATATTATTTATGTAAAGATGTACTACATATGGAATGCAAGTAAACCTTTTAGTTTTTGCTTAACAGCTTGGATCGTTATAACTCTAGTCATTTTTTTCTTTCCTCTTGTTGGACAAGGGGAAAAATCTATGATATCAATTAAGGGCTTGTTTGGATTGAGAGGGGAGGGAGGGGGAGTAGAGGAGAGTAAAATAGACTAATTTCTGGCCAACTTTATGATTTACTCTTCCTCCTTCCCCCTCAATCCAAACGGACCACAAGTGAGCCTGTTTGACATGAATTTAAAGTGAAAATAAGCTAGTTTTATATTTTGTTTTTAACTACAACTTTTTTTTTTTTTTTTTTTAATATAAGTTGGGGGGGGGGGGGGGGGTGTTTGGGCTGATAAGGTAAATTTGGGGCCCTAGGAGTACATACTATAAAACAACCTTTTCATTGTATAAATTGATAATAATCATAATATGATACAAAATTATCAAGCTAAGAAATCTCAAACGGAATATTGGTCGATATGCTCTATACTTGCTAAAGTTACCATAGCTTATAAAAAAACAATGTTTATAGCCATATATTATGAGTTCAACGACATATATGATAATTGTAGGAAATGGTGTGGGAAATTTCTTTGACTACTACAATTGCTTAAGTTGGTAGCAAGTGGGTTCAGTGTCCACACTGACCACATAAAATGATCATCATGAGCAGCGGTCTGCAGAAAAAGCAAGAGATAATTAAAGATGTAAAGAGAAAAAGTGCGGTTCGCGTTGTCTTCCACTAGGTTCTCTTGCTGGGTAAAAATTGCAGAGCTTATGGGTCTAAGGATGACAATTTCTACCCGACTCTAATGGATTGGGTTTTACCCGGTTCGATAAGGAATAGGGATGGTTATGGGTTAAAAAAAAAAAAAAAACCCAAAGCGGGTCCGGGTTGGGTTCGGGTTTTTGATAAAACCCGGCCCGAAACTCGGACCCATTTACTATGATATTACTAAAAACCACTTTATATATATATATATATATATATATATATTGATATAAACAAACCCTAATTCCCTAACCCACTCACATCTAATGCCTTACCCCATAATTCAGCTCACATCTCACGCCTCACTCACTCTCAGTCTCACACCTCACACAGTCACATTCTCAAGCACTGCCGCGGCGCCGCCCAGGCATTTGAAATTTGACTAGCTCTTTGCCTCTCACCACTATCACCGCCGGTCTATTCAAGGGTTTCTTCTTCTCTCTCTCTCATCTCTCTAATTCTTTGTATTTTGGGCATTTGTTCTTAATCGAAATTATCTTCCTTTTTCACAGCCCGATTCCCGGTACGTTTTGCATGTGAAATTCGATTTCCTGCTGAAAGCCGAACAAGTCATAGTCGAGGTGCGTGGAGTTTATGCTTCGATTGTTTGTTATATCTATAATTTTAGAACCTCAATTAGTATGTTGTTTTATTTTTTGAGAAACCGAAAAATTTCTTCACGTAAAGAAAATAAGGTGGAGGTGGAGTCATGTCTCTGGATCTGAAAAGTCTGAAGTGAGTGGATCTGAAAAAATTGAAGTATTGAATACGCGACGTTTGTTTCACAGGTGGTCTGAAATCTGAATCCGTGTCATGTTACATTTCATTGCAGTTCTGGATTGCTTTAGATTAAAGATGTGTCAAATGTTAATGTCATGTCCAATTAGTGCATTGAGAAAACTGTGCAAAATTAGATTTGGGAACTTAAGAAATAAGTTGAATTCCATGGCTTACTTCAGTTTCAGGAAGAAACAAAAAAAAAAAAAAAAAAGAAAAAAAAAGAAGTTGGAACTTAACAAAAAAGTTTATCTTTATGGCTTATATCGGTCTTCATCATATATAAGAGAAGCATGTATTGTACTAATATTGAAGTGATTATTTGTTTGTAGTAGCAGTAGTAGAAGTTCATAGGTATTGCCGTATTGCTACTTATGAAAAAACCAAATCTACCAACCAAAGGAAAAAGAGAACTGTGGAATAAGTATTTATGAAGTAGGGTTATTCATCCTCCCTGCCCTTACAAAGATGTAATGCAGATGTGCTAGATTGAAGAAGGCCCAATTTAATTTGTTCTTATCCCAAATTCAATTTGTTCTTATCCAAGAACTTCTCATGCTTCATATTCAATGAAAATCATAAATTTTATATAGTATAAACATTTTTTTTGGTTACTGTAGAAAGTTCATAGGCATGGGAATGCTTTGTGTTGACTTGTTTTGAATTGCATTATTGCTCAATTGTTGAATTAAATGCATTATAACTACACATACACTCTCTCATTAAATTTTACATTCCCAATTTATTGTTTTCTTGTGTTTGTTGTGAATGCAGTGCCTAAAACAGAGATGGGAGACTAAAAAAAAATCTAACTCTCCTTCGTCAAGCGGCTCTCCCTTGAGAACCGGACGTTTTCCCTTGCCAGCAATGCGATATCCTTCGCCATTTTCATGATCACCCTCGCCATTATGGCCTTCTAGCAGCTCACCCTCAGGATCACCATCACCTTTATGCCCATTAAATAATGAGTAAGTATGTGAATTTGTAGTTAATCATGTTTAATTATGATTGGATTAATAGTATTGAGCTATATCTGTGAATCATTGTAATTTGTGCCCATTAATCAATAAGCATATGTAACAATGAATGTGTAAACATTTGTTTTGATTGATAGAATTTATAACTCCCAAACTCCTGAACCAATTGGGAGTTTGAAATCCCTAATGGTGGACTTAGTGGGAGAGGACTTGGAGGTTGAGGAACAAGAAGGGAGTCAAAGGATAGAGGAAGAGGGAGAGCAAGAGGGTACAAATGAGAATGTGGATACAAGTAGAAAAAGAAAGACTACCTTAGATGTTTGGGAGCATTTTATAAGGAAGAAAGTCGATGGGAAATTTAAAACCCAATGCCATCATTGTAGCAAGTTTTACTTGGGTGATTATAGTTAAAGTACAACCCATTTGTATAATCATTTACCAAAATGTCCATAGTTGAAGTTTAAAGATATAAGGTATATACGGCAAAAAGTATTAATTAGACAACAAAATAAGGTGGATGGAACGATGTGTTTAGATTTTTACCAATTTGATCAAGTTAAAGTGAGGAATAATCTTGCTCGTATGGTCATCCTACATGAATACTCACTTTCAATGGTTAACCACATTGGGCTTAGAGATTTTGTGGATTCTCTTCAACCTTTGTTTAAACTTGTCTCAAGAAACACTTTGAAGAGTGACATTCTTAAAATTTATGATAATGAGAGGGAGAAAGCTTTGAAGATGACAGACAAAAATGGAAGCAAGATGACAATTACAATTAATATGTGGATTTCGAGTAACAAAAAGGGAGGGTCATGGTCATTACAGCTCACTTTATTGATTAAACTTGGACGTTGCAAATCCGGGTTTTAAGGTAATTTTTTTATCTATGAGTGTTAAACCTATTAAACCATATGAATTGAGTTTATGATATTAGGTTAAATTGAATGTCAAAGACTTTATGTTTAGAATGTTTATTGACTTATGTTAAATTGAATGTTTAGATTTTATGTTAAATTGAATGTTTATTAAGCTATGTTATAATTATTTTTATTATTTTTCAAGGTTTATTTATGTTCCTTCTCCACACACAAAAGATATCCTTGCTGAAGTCCTTGTTGATTGTTTTTTTAAAGTGGAATATTAATAGGAAGTTGTCTACAATAACAGTTGATAATTGTAGTACTAATGATGTCATGATAAGATTTCTCTTGAACAAGCTTGACACTAGTTCTCTTATGTTGGGTGGGTCTATATTTCATATAAGGTGTGCTGCACATATTTTGAATTTGATTGTTCAAAATGGGTTGTCTCTTATTGATGATGGTATTGAAAGTATTCGCGATAGTGTGATTTATTAGACTGGATCACCAAAAAGGAGGCAGAAATTTGATGAAAATGCACATTAATTACGTGTTCAATGCACTAAAGAGTTGGTTTTAGATTGCAAGACATGTTGGAATTCAATTTTCTTAATGCTTTCTACTGCATTGATTTATAAAGATGTTTCCCCTCGTTTGGCTAAATGTGAAGCATCTTATACTTGTTTGCCACATGACCATGATTGGAAGTTAGCCAAAGATATTTGTGGGAGGTTGGAGTTGTTTTATAGTGTGACTGAGTTTTTCTCTGATCATAAGTACCCCACAACTAATATGTATTTTACTTTGGCGTGTGATCTGAAAATAGCATTGAATGAATGTTGTTTGTCTTCAAATGAGATGATAAGTATGATGGCAGAAAGCATGCTTGCTAAATTTAATTCTTATTGGGCTAATGTTAATGTTGTTATGGCTATTGCTTTTAGAATTTGCATTGGGTTACATTTATGCATTTCATGATAGGTTGTATTTGCTATTTTTTTTTAAATAAAAAAAGGAAAAATATGTTTTGTATTATATATCTTAGATTTGTAATCAAGGTTGGCCTATTATCTTTAAATAACATGCTTGTGTACCTTGTTTAGCTTGGATGAGCTTATTTTACTGCACTTTGCTAGTTTTAACTGTGTAGTGCATATTGTGTGGGAGTTGTTTACAGTTTTTGATCACATGCTTTTGATTGCTAGGACTAGAATTTAACGAGAAATGCATAAATAATCATCTCATCACTGTTTACTAACTAATCATGAACACCTTAGTGCATATCGTAAGATTTTGTACTTAAGAAAGTGTAGTACATGCACAAAAAGAACATAAGGTGTAGCCTTGGATTAATAATAAAATTGGTGTGTACATTATTGGGCTATAATAATGATGACACAAATAAATAAAACTGGTGTGTACATTATCTGGCTTAAATATCAATTTAATAATGAAATAAAATTAGTGTGTAAAGAAACTTACATGATTGCAATCTTATTTTCTAGGAAATGTGAGAGTTATATGATTTAACTCTTTAGGTAATAGTCTCTTTTAAACTTATGTGATGAATAATGTAGAAATTGTGATTGATTACTATCTACATGTCACCTCACACGTATCTCATGTTATGACTAGTTGCACACACTACACAAATTATTCTTTGCTAAACTCAGTACATGAAACTGTGTGTGAATTTGTTTTGGCCATCCAAGATTATATGTTCCTTGATTTTGATACAAAATATGTTTAATTTTTGAGTTTTTAGGGACAAAAAGTGTGAAAATATTGTTTTTGGAAGATCTGGGTTGAATTCAAGTGTTTTTAAAAAAATTTTAAACTCATACTCATACATTTCATTCATATATTATGGTGGTATGACTGGTTTTTGCATAAAAATTGCTCTATTTTTCAAAAATTCTAGATTTTCAATCAATCGAAGCTTTTGCTCAACTGATCGAAATTGTGCTTAAAATTTTATTTTGAATCTGTCTGGCTTGATCGGTGCTCGATTGATGCTTGATCGATTGAATCTATTTTCGATCGATCGAAGCTCAATTTCAACTAATCAAAATTTGAAAGTTATGTTTTTAAAAAAGGTTTCTCCTCACATGTTCTTCACTATTTCAAACCTCTTCAAAAACTTTTCTCACTTTCTCTCTTTGACCAATCCAAATGAAAGATTTTTTTGTCTTTTTATTCCTCAAATCTTCAAGGGTTTTTGTCCTCAAGTGTAGGTAAGACCTAAATCCATCATTTTTTAATGAATTTACATTTGTCATGCATTTTCTTTAGGATTTTTGAACAAAATATTTTTGGGGTTTTTGATTTTGGGTTGTTTTTGTTCATATTTGATCATTGGATTTTTGTTCTTAAATGATATATGCATGATTCTCATGCATTACTTTGATTAATTTTTTGTTTTGAGGAAAATTGAAATTTCTAGGGCTTGGAAATTTGTGAAATTGGAGATTTGTTATATTGGGCTTAAATTGGTGAAATTGACTTGTGTTAATGCTAGATTAACTCATTATATGATGTTTTCTAATTAGCAATTTGGTTGAATTTTTGAAATTGGGTTTTTCAAATTTGGGATTTTTGGACTAAAACTATATGTTCAAGTCAATTGATGGTTTATAAAGTAGAATTGAACAAATTTCAATGCATTAGAGCATGCATCATATGTGCTCTAACCCTCTCTAATGCAGTCTGCTCTTGGTATTTTCTTTGTTTTTTGTTTTCTTTTCTTTTTAAAACCTTAGCATCATGGTTAGGAAAACTAAAGTCAACAAGAAAACCACCACTCTATCTACCCTTGAGTTCCAAAGTGACAGGTTTAGAACCATTAAATGTCAAGAAACCTATGAGAAATTGAACATCTTTAGGTCTATTTAGGCTAAGCGTAGGGTCATTCTAGATGAGCTTGATAGGGAGATACAAAGGAATTTTGAGCGTAGGAGTTGGTTACCTCTTTTAGATGTTAAGTATTCTCCTCCTTCTACTTTGATTAGAGAGTTCTACTCGAACCTCTCTGTCCATTCCGATGATTCCAACATTCAGTTTGTGAAGAGTTGGATAAGGAGTGAAGAGTATGTCATTACTCCTTAGGTAGGGGCTCTACTCTTAGTGTACATTTGGTATAGCAGCCTGTGTACCCTTACACAGAGTCTCCACCCCTTGATGACATTATGTCACTCATCGCTGGTACTTCCATTAAATGGCGTACTGATCCTCGTATCACTTCCTATGAGCTTATTGAGCTCAATTATTTGTTTTTTTGGATTTCTTGTCATAGTATATGACCTATCTCTCACCTTCATACTATTCCCAATGAGAGGTGTGTTTTTGTACGCTCTCGTCACTGATACTCCAATGAGTTTTCCTTCTCTTTTCATTAGCTCACTAGTTGAGGTTCATAGGAGTAGTGCCAAATCCCATTGTTTGTTTTTCCTGGTTTTCATTCATAGGATTTTGTTAGAGTTAGGTTTAGATGACTTTCCCGCATCCAAGCCTATCCATATCATAGCTCCTATAGGTGCCACCTTCCTTAATCAAAGAGTTGCTCAGTTGAAAGCTAGTTCTAAAAGCCCTAGAGTCAAGTCTTCTACAGGTAATGCATCTAGACCTCCTCCTTCAGATGATCCTTCTACTGAGACATATGTAGACCACATAGCTACCGTGGATCCTCCACCATCTACATCGAGCGACTCCTCTATCCATGCCACTTTGGATATGGTTGTGACTGTTCAAGCGTCGCATGGACAACTTGTGTTGGATTTGCTTAATAAGGTTGTGGCCTTATGAGCAGATTTGGCACATGCTAGAGGTTCTACTCCACATGCTCCACCTTTTAATGATAATTCTTGATTACCCTTTGGAAATTCGTCACAAAAAGGAAAAGTACATACACATGGAGATAGAGGGAGTTTTGGAGATTTTAGATTGTATTTAGGAGCTTCATGATGTATTTCTTTGGTTTTGGCTTATGATGTATTTCTTTTTAAGCTTGATGTATTTATTTTTATGGGTTGTATATGTTAGGGGGAGACATTTTGTTTTGTTTAGTTGTTTTTTTGTTTCTTGTTTCACATATGGTACATTTGATTATTAATTTATATTTATGAGTTGTCCATGATATATGTCTTTTATTTTATATTTTATGAAGTTAAGAAGTTTAATTTTGGTTTACTTGTATTTTCCATACATACGTTTATGTGTTTGTTGAGTGTTTTAGAAATTTACAGGTTAATTCGGTCGTGACTACTATCTACATTGGCAACTAATAGATAGTAGTTAGGTTGAATTGTATTTAGGGCTTTTTAAATTTGAATGGGTTTTACTTTGAGCATTTTAGGTTTTTGTGATGTGTTTTGTCACAGATTGCCAAAGAGGGAGATTATTAGGTTCTAAGACCTTAGGGACTAATGTATTATAACTTCAATATGTATTGTGTTGGCAAACCATGTTGAAAACATATAGTTTAGGTTTTGGTTTGCTCAAAGTGTGTTTAATTGTAAAATTGGAATTAAGTTGCAAGGTTTATTAGACAAAATCTTCAAGTCTCGATCGATCAAACCATATGCATATTTATTTTTCTGCAGAATTTCTAATTCAACCCAAGCCTGTTTAGGTGAAAAGGTAAAATGAGGGCTTCCTAGAAGCTTCCTATATTATAAATATTAACATGTTTGTTTACAAAAATACCCAAATTTGAATTTTAAAATAATCAATCTAATCACTTTATCACTTTATTATTATATTTCTTTTAAAAGACTATATTACATTCATTAAATGATGATGACATTACATTTATAAAATTTGGTTTAAGAATAGCAATGAGTTATAAAATATTTTTATTAATTAGTAATATATATATATATATTTAAAGTGGTAATTTTGAAACGGTTTAAAATGGTACGCGGAAATAGGCCGGTACCAAAATATTCCATATTAATAGATAAACTGAAACAGGCACCGAAACAGTATTCATAACAATAGTTGCAACAGATCAAGGAAAGAAGTAGTTCGTGGACTCGAAGCTATCACGTGGTCATGATTGTAAGTTTTTTATATGAAGTAGCAATAGGATATTAGTGATCTAAGTCTTACTGTAAAAACTTCAATTCTTTAATAGTAGATCTGTTTTTTTTTTTTTTTTTTTTTTCTTTGAGAATAGCTAGGATAAATTCTCCCCAGGTTTTTTACCAGTTAGGTTTTCCTAGGTTATCATATATATCATTGTGTTCTTTATATTTCCACATTATTTACATGATATGATTTGAATGTGTTAACCTAGATTTGATTAATTTATCTAAGTAATCACTTGGCTAAATAACTAGGTTAAACATCTTGTATTTAAAGGGTCTAAAACTTTACAACACGTAAATAGGAGAGTTTGCAAGTTTCTCTAAAATCTATTCATTATGTGCAATTTTTTTTTTTCTTTTATAGGAGATTAAAACTAATGAGTTAGGCATGCAAATTGATAGGCCACATATGCATTGACCCCTTGTGATTAATTAGCCGAGTTATTAATTAATCAAGTTAACATATAAATTCACGTAGCAGCACAAACAAATCACCAATAACTAAAGTATGCAGCGGAAAATAAAAGACATGGTGATTTGTTTTCGAATGGGGAAAACCTGACGGCAAAAACCCCACCAAGTGATTTAATGTCACCACTCCCGAAACTTCACTATTATCACAATAAGCGATTACAAGTAAGGAATCCTAGTACCTCACCAACCTACAATTGAACCCTTAACCCAATACCCAATTGGACTTGTTCTGTAGTGACAGTTTCTCCTCTTGATGCACGGCTCCCAAGTACGTGACTAACCAATTGCGCGGATCCTAGTACGCGACTTTAATTTAGCAACTAGAGAGAGAGAGAGTTGTTGGCTGCAAAGTTTCTCAAATCATACACATGATGAAGCTCAAGAAGATGCTTGGTTACAAAACCCTACGGTGCACATTATACAACAACTTCTTCACAGGAGATGAACTAGGGCATGAACTTTGTCTTCGATCACAAATTGCATGAACAAGAATTACTCAATGCATGTGCAACTTGCATCTTCATGACGGCCCTTAAAATAATCCTTTTATATGTCTAGGGTTAGGAGAAAAGAAGTCTCAAAGACACATTCACGGATTGGAATTAAAACAGAACTTGGAATCTGTTTTTCTTAAATCTCGACAGATAGAGATGTCGAGGATCTGTCGAGAAGCTATCGAGTCTCGGGGCTGAAACAGCTTCTAAAGTTCTATAGATGCATGTGTTGAGACTAGGTGTCAAGTTTTAGTAACTTGCACTTTCCAGCTTATTTCTTGGACAGACTTGATGACTTCAACACTTGATCTTGAAACACAGTTTCTTGAAGCGTTAAACACATCCTGAATCTACCCAATTACAAGTAAAGTACTTTTTGTCAAATGATAAGTCAATTACATAAAATAGTGACATATGTTTGAAATCACTTGAACTACATATGTCCTAACAATCTCTCCTTTTGGCAATCCGTGACAAAACCACAGCAAATAATGAAGATATGAGAGAAGTCATAAAACATTTAACTCATATTCACTTGTTGAATACAATAAAATCTATCCTAACACAAACTCTCGAAAAATTTTGCAAGAAGAGAGTTTATGGCAAGTAGACTTTGACAACCTGTATTTCTGAAAAACTTTTAAACAAAACACATCAAGGCATTTTTGTGTGAAGCAGAAATAATAGATTGCATACAAGTAAAAGAAACATGTGTATAAAGACAGAAAAGAAACAATACATGGAGAGGTAGGTGAAAGAAACATACATCATTATATATATATATATATATCAAGAAATAAGTATAATGTATGTCAATAAATGGTCACAAGACCGAGCTACATGATCAATGTATCTCTAAAAGAAAGAAAAGAAAAGAAATACATGTAATCCTCACTACATCCCTCATATCAACACTCCCCCTATAAAAAATGTCCTATACTAGCTCTCCCCCTAAGTATGACTACTCTCATACATCAAAACTACTTCCCCTTTTTGTCACGAGTGACAAAGGGTAGAGTCTCAAGAAAACATCTCATCAGAAGAGCTCGCATCTCCATCATCATCATCGGAAGCATCATCGTCATCACCGTCCTCAGTCTCAAAAGCGACATGAGGAGGCGGAGGAGAAGCCTCAAAAGCAAAGCCGCCCAAGGTCGCCTATCGCCTGGCAATGCGACCAACATGAATGTTCACCTGATACAATTCCGTGGAGAGTGTATCGAGGCGAGCATCCATGCGCTGAAGCTGCGCCATGATGTCTTTAAGAGTGTCGTCGCTCGAAGAAGAGGAATGAGCAGATGTCGCTTGAGCAGATCTGGATGGAGTCGGATGGGAGGAAGGAGCAGTAGAATATAATTGTTGCGATCTGAACTGTGCCTCACTACATTTTATGGTAGCAGCGTTTATGGCAGACATAACACGAAAAGGATCGGACGATGGAAAAGGGATGGAAAAATAGCGAAGAATCCTTGTGATAGCGGAATGGAAAATGAGCTTATCACGGGTAGCCGTATCTCTATAGACATCTATGATAGAGAAAATGAAGTATGAAGGAAAATCTATAGTAAGATGCTCTAAAAGAGACAGCAAAAATCGAGCACGAGGCTCTGTGAAAGAGTTGTAGTGAGAGAGTGGGTGCAAAATAAATGTCATCACCATGTTAAAGAAACGAGGACTTTTAGCAAAAGGCCTACATGGTGTGTACTGATGATCTCCCCAGTCAAAGGGGCGCTCACAGAATGCAAAGAACATCTCATCTTTGGACACAGTCCATAGACGCTTACATCTAGGGTAATCAGGATGATCCACCCTCGGGACATGAAGAACCTCGAAGACCAGCTCCAGAGTGACAGCAAAGCGCGTACCTCGAACGCGAGAATAGAAGAGAGGTACTGAAGAATCAATCTTGTGGATGTTGGAGTAAAACTCCTATATCAACATGAGAGGACAAGTGACCGGGATGTCACACAGTGACTCCCAAGCCTGACTATGAATAACATCAGGTAGGTTAGTGTCCGCAAAGTCTGCCAGGATAACTTGGCGTTCCGAGTGAACACCTCGTTTAGAAAAATTCTCCGAGAAGTCCTGTTAGGCTTTCTCAACACGGAACTGAACAGACATTTGTGCAGAATCAGAAGAAGAAGAAGATCCCCTAGAACACAGAGGATTTTGGGATGGAATGGCTTTACGTTTAGGTGCTATAGACACTACTAACGCAAACATAGAAAGAAAAAGAGAGAGAGAAACACACAGAAAAGTGCCAAACAATTCAATATAGGAAGAGAGTATTGAAAAGAAAGAACGTATGCATAGGAAATGTATGAACATGTGACATGCAATATAAAAACATCATGGGCTCAGCCTAATCCAATTCTACCAGCACACAACAAGTTTGTACACATCTAAATGCAAGAAAATACTGTTAGAATGCTAATGTGATGCAATGCATGTAGTTTTAAAGATCAAATCTATAAAACCAACACAAAAATTTCATAAAACACTCATTGATTTTGAAAACCCCAAAAATTTTCAAAAACCCCAAAATTTAGGTTTTAAAACATGAGATGCATGAAGAATGAGAGGATTGAAGCTTACCAAGTGAGGAAGATCTTGAGAAAAGCTTGAAAAATCCTTAGGAGGGGGTTTGGAGTGAGTGAGAGAGGTTTTGGGAGAGAAAAAAGCGAAGTATCGAGAGAGAGATCGAGCAAAATGAGAGAAAAATCGTGAGAAACCCATATATAGACTTTCAGTAATTCTCGACAGATGCAGGTATCTAGAAGTGTCGAGACAGCTATCGAGGTAGGTATCGAGAAAATGAACTTCGACAGATACAACTATCGAGAACATGTGTCGAGAAAGAGAGATCAACCACTAAAGAATCTCGACCGATCCAGAAGCTATCAAGAAGCTATCGAGTAGACAGAAAGTTTCTCGATCGATCCACCAGGTATCGAGAATGTGTCGAGACTGCAATAAGAAAAACACTGAGAAACTCGACAGACAGCTAGGTATCGAGAAGGTGTTGAGATTGCCTTAAAAACAGTTTTTCAAGAGAGAAAAAATACATACATGAATGCAATCATGCATGCAACTCAACCAATGATCCAAGCAACACATTTAGCTCTCAAAATCATCTCTCAACAATAACGTTTAAGCATACGGATCCCAAAACACGTACACACACACACTAAACAAGTCTAACCAATTTTATAGTTCAAAAATGAGTTACGACAATTTAGGGAGCATACATTAACGCATGTAAACCTTGTGATAGCCAAATCACATTGTGCCTGCACATGTATCAAGAATAGCAAAGAATATTGCATGTTGTGTGTGAAAACATCGCAAGATTGCATAAGAGTCTCAATGTTATGATGATTTGAGATATAAGAAAATCACTTTAACTCACACACAATCATAACCGTTTGATGGGGACTATCACCTTCGAAGTATATCCTATAACTCCCACATCTCCTAGAAAACACGCTTGCAACCATATTTTAAAGCATTTTAATATTTTTTGCTTTTATTTCTTTGCATATTTTTTTTATTAAGCATATCATGAGTGGGCATATAAGAGAAAGAAAAGAGATACCCAATTATGTTAAGCATTTGACATTGCACTTTTGCTATGCCGAAGCATACAGATGTCATTGACATTGCACTTTTACTATGCCGAAACATACAGATATCATATCATGATTGGCGAGTAACAGTGGTTAGATGGTTAATTATGCCTTTATCTTAGGATTTTCTAGTCCTACCCGTCAAAAAGAGTGATACGAGTGTTAAGTACAAGAGATCACTTAATCTTACTCATCACAAACAAAGAGTTACAAAACTCACTTGCTTAGTTGTGCATATGAATGCTCATCTAAGCTACAAAAGATACAAAATTTAGAAAATTTTGTTTCAATGGCCATTTTAAGGTTCACAAGAACCAATGTACACTAACATACACTGTTTTTGTATTTTTCAAATTTTCAAAATTTTTTTTTATCAGAAAAGAAAAAATAAAATACAAAACTGAAAACACATAAACAAACACATGTTAAAGAAAGCAAAAAATGTATAAAACTAGACTGACTCAAAATAGTAAAGTAACACACAAGTAATGCAAAAAAAATCGGGGAGAGAGAGAAGAAGTGAACAAAATCACTTAGAACCCTTTTCCTTCCACACCTTGGAAGAACCTTTCCTTTTTGTCAACCCTTGAACTGGTGATGAGGGGGAAGAATTTAAACCATTCAAGTTCGAAAGGAACATGAGGGCTTTGAGAATGTCTCTAAGAGGAACAAGAGAGGTCTGAAGCTGATTCTGGTTCTCAGATGCTATCATGCCATTACTTTGTTGAGAGGCTAACCATTTATAGCAATTTGGTCAAGTATGACCGGCAATACCACAATGGTAACAAAGATGCTGCTTCTTCTGTTTTGGCTTTTGAGAGATAGCCTTCTTAGTCTTAGGGTTTCTAGTTTCCCTTTCCTCAAGCTTAAGGGTACTCCTAGGATAGACTTGCCCTTGTCTAAGTTTTCACTTGCTAATTCAGTTTTAACATTTTTATCCTCAATTTTAATGTTATTAGCAAGAGGAACAAAAACAGTAGTACTAACAGAAGGAGTATTAGAGAGAGAGAATTCATACCCCAATCCATTATGATCCGAAGAAGATTTCAGAACGCTGAGCATCTCATCCAGTTTTGCACTTGATGTCCTCTCCAATTGTGCTCAAACTTGAAATAGCTCCGTTTCAAGCTTCTTGGTCTTCTCTGCCAAGAAATTGTTCTTGAACCTCAGTGTCCCAATCGTCTGATTTACTTCATCAACCTTAGTGGAAAGCTCCTCACAGTCAAGTTCCACATCATTGAGATTCTTGGTGGCCAACCTATAGAGTTTCTCATGCTTCTCAGAAAGCTTGTACAGTTTCTCATAGGCGGTATGGATATCATCTTGATCATCCACAGTGTCAAACTTGGCATCCACCAATTCCTTTTCTTCATCTACTTCTTTAGTAATCCCATTAGTAGATTAACAGTGGCAGTGAAGGCATTCAAGATTCCGTCATCTTCATTGTCGGAATCATCCTCGGGCTTCATGTCGCTTAAGGTAGCAGCAAGTGCCTTGCTCTTCCCTATGCTCCTGAGGTACGTTAGACACTCTAGTTTCATGTGTCCGAAGCCTTGACACCCGAAGCATTTTGGTCTAGCAGGAACAGTGTATTGACTGCTATCTCTGGTATCCTTCTTCCCTTTATCTGTGCTCTTGAACTGAGAAGAACTGGATTGCCTACGTTCCTTGTTGAAGCCTTTTCCATTGGCATTCTTCATGAATTTCTTGAATTTCCTTATAATGTAGGACTTTATTTTAGAATCTTCATCTTCTGAAAAATCATCTGTATCACTGCTCTTGGCCTTGAGTGCCATGCTCTTGCCCTTACTTGACTTGCCCATTCTCGTCAACCCTAGCTTGTAGGTTTGCAAATTTCCAACCAGCTCAGTCAGAAGAATTCTGTTAATATCCTTTGATTCCTCTATTGCTGTGATCTTAGTATGGAATATCTCGGGCAAAGATCTGAGTAATTTTCTCACTATCTTGGGTTCAGGAATGACTTCCCCAAGATTGAAAGCTGAGTTCACTATGTCTTTGAGCTTTGCATAGAACTCATCAAATGACTCATCCTCCTCCATCTTAATTTCTTCGAAGCTTGTAGTGAGCCTCTGTAGTTTCGAATCCTTGACAGCCTTGGTTCCCTCATAGGTTGTCTGGAGAATGGTCCATGCTTCCTTAGCAGTTTTTGTGGAGGAAATTTTCTTGAACTCCTCATTGGTGACCGCACTAAATAGGGCATTCAATGCTCTGCTGTTGAAATTTGCCGCCTTGATCTTGGCATCATCCCAATCAGCCGGCGCTTCTGTAGGCTTGGTCCAGCCTCTCTCCACAGCTTGCCACACCTTCTCATTTAATGACTGCAAGAAAGCTCTCATGCATACTTTCCAGTATGCATAGTTAGTACCATCAAACAATGGAGGTATAATAAGAGACTGACCTCTATCCATGATAAACAGGGGTCAATGGATCACACACAAGGATTAAAACCTAATCAGAGTGTGCCTGCTCTGATACCACTTGATAGGCCACAAACGCGTTGATCCTTTGTGATTAATTAAATTGATTAATTAGCCGAGTTATTAATTAATCAAGTTAACATGCAAATTCACATGGCAGCACAAACAAATCACCGATAACTAAAGTATGCAGCGGAAAATAAAAGACACGATAATTTGTTTTTGAATGAGGAATACCTGACGGCAAAAACCCCACTGAGTGATTTAAGGTCACCACTACCGAAACTCCACTATTATCACAACAAGCGGTTACAAGTAAGGAATCCTAGTACCTCACCAACCTACAGTTGAACCTTACCCCAATATCCAATTGGACTTGTTCTGTAGTGACGGTTTCTCCTCTTAATGCACAGCTCCCAAGTACGTGACTAACCAATTGCGCGGATCTTAGTACGCGACTTCAATTCACCAACTAGAGAGAGAGTGTTGTTCCCTGCAAAGTTCTTCAAATCATCCACACGATGAAGATGCTTGGTTACAAAACCCTACGGTGCACATTACACAGCAACTTCTTCACAAGAGATGAACTAGGGCATGAACTTTGTCTTCGATCACAAATTACATGAACAAGAATTACTCAATACTTGTGCAACTTGCGTCTTCATGACAACCCTTAAAACAATCCTTTGTATGTCTAGGGTTAGGAGAAAAGAAGTCCCAAAGACACATTCACAGATTGGAATCAAACAGAATTTGGAATCTGTTTTCCTTAAATCTCGACAGATAGAGGTGTTGAGGATCTATCGAGAAGCTGTCGAGCCTCGGGGCTTAAACAACTTCTAAAGCTAGATAGATGCATGTGTCGAGACTAAGTGTCGAGCTTTAGTAACTTGCACTTTCTAGCTTGTTTTTTGGATAGACTTGATGACTTCAACACTTGATCTTGAAACGCAGTTTCTTGAAGCGTTAAACACATCCTGAATCTACCCAATTACAAGTAAAGTGCGTTTTGTCAAAGGATAAGCCAATTACATAAAATAGTGACATATATTTGAAATCACTTGAACTACATATGTCCTAACACAAACATAAAGGCAAGATAATTCAAAGTTGAATATCAATTGAGAAGTGACTTTTGAAGAATTTAATAAGTCAAATTCATGGCCCTTCATTACGATGAAAATGACATCATCAAATGGCTTCCATATAAACAATTATATATTATAGCCATCAAGACATAGCAACCTTTATAAAGATGACAGTGCCATGGTTGGAATTAATCTAGTATATTCTTTAAGACAAAGCAAAGATTTTTATTTTTATTTTTTGATGTAAACAAAGCAAAGATTTGATTATGACATTAGCATGTGAGCTAGTGGGATGCTTATGTGATGAGAGAAAAAGAAAGAAGGGTGAACAATTAATACTACTACAACACTTGAGTGGTCCCTCGATCGTCGCAGAATTCAGATTCTAGATAACGAAAGACCATCCCAGGGAATAGAATTGTATTTTTTTTATTTTTTGTAAAAAAATTCAATATGTATACGGCACTATATATACTTGTTAAAATTGAATACGACTTTGTTAACTTGCTTGAATTTAAAGGATATAAGTAAGAATTTTCGGACCTGTAAAATAAGGCAGGTTAACTCGAATCCAACCCCTTAAAAGAAAAAATTGGGTTGACTGGCTGGTATCATAATCTCTCTCATTTATAATTATGGTGAGTATCACGAGATGAAACCCCGAAGGTTTCATCTTTTGGGGGTAAGAAATAAAATAAAATTTAAAACCAAATTAATACGTTAAGAATTCAAGCTGGCATTAATCCAATATTTAAAATATAATATGAATATAGTTATTTCTTAATACGTTTTAGCTCAAATTATCCATCAAAATGAAATTCAACATATTTTAATTCCAAAAATTATTTAAGAATGATTGTGTACTAAAGTTTTTAGCAAAACTAATTATTATTTTTTAATTAAAATTAGGGCTTTGTTTTTTTAGTGTAAAATACTTTTTTGCCAAAAACTGAATTTTTTTAAAAAGAAAAACTACTTAAGAGTGCAAAAAAAAAAAAAAAAAAAAACCTATCGAATAAACTTATAAACCTACCCATTTACCTAATTACACATTATAATAAATTATTACTAACAATTGAAATCTCTAAAAGCACACTTGAAATTTTTTTGTGTTTGTCTTTAAGTTTAGGCATGATTCCTAAAGTTTTGAGACACATCGTGTCCATCTTGGAGGTTACATGAGGTATTTTTGTCATTTCTCTGGTTGTAGCTAGGGGTATTTTTCTTATTTTGATGGCTTTACATGTATTTTGGTTATATTGGAGGTTTTGAAGGCATTTTTGTTATTTTTTGAGGTTTCATGTTTATTTTGTTCATTGTGAAAAGTTTGGAGGAATTTTGGTAATTTTATAGATTCAAGAGTATTTTGATCAGTTTGGAAGTTTTAAAGGTATTTTGGTAATTTTGAGGATTCAAGTGTTGTTTTTATCATTCTAAAGGGTTTAAGGGTATTTCAATCATTTTGAAGGTTTCATTATGCATTTTCGAGGCCTTGCCATACTTGTTCCGTTTCCATTCGAAGTCACAGGCTTTCTGACTTGTTTGGATTAAGGAGAAGGGAGGAGGAACATAGTAGAGTTGGCCGGAAATTAGCATTCAATCCAAACAAATCCATAGGGAAACTTTTAATTTTAGAGAGGCAAGTATAATGTTTTTTCACCCAAACTTTGATATATACATATTTAAATATTTTTAAAGCTTTAGAGAGGGCCATGATTAGGGATAGAGCTAGAATTTAGAGTTAAGGAGGGTAGCTTTATTACTAGTTGTGTGCAGTGACTTTGGTCTCCAACTTTGTTGCTACTTAGCTGCTGGGTTTTTTGTGTGTGTGTGTGTGTGTGTGTGTGTGTGTCTTTGATGTGTGCACTGGTAGGTAAGAAAAAAGTTATTTTGTTTAAAGTTTTTTAAAGGGCCAGGTTATTTGATTTGAGTAAAATTGGTTGACTAGGCTTAATTTATTTTTTTAAATTTTACTATTAGTAATTTTTGTTATTGGACTAATTTTTTTGGGCTTGTATATTTTGTTTTAGATTTTAAATCTATAAATTTTTTTTATGGTCTTTAAAATGAGAAAAATGCTAGACTTAAAAACTCTTCTTTCAAATTACTGATATGATGAGTGGTTATTGGTAAGTAAAAAAAAAAATGTAAGTGGTGGGCCCAAATGCCAACTAATAAGAATTTACTAATTTAATAGTTTGTAAAATGTTGTAGAAAACACAACAACAAAAGTGAACTATGGTGATAAAACCTTTCGTCACAATATGTCCTTATTTCATTGCCAAAAACATATGGTGATGAAACCACTTTCGTCACCTAAGCCTAGTCATTGAATGCCCTGGTGACGAAACTTTTTCGTCACCAATAAAAAAATGACAGGTGACAAAATTTTTTCATCAAATAATATTTTCTTCGCTAAACCTTATTTTTAGTGATGAAATAAATTCATCACCAATGATTTTTTATTCGTAATTTTTTTATTTGACCATATAAGTTGATGAAATATTTTGTCATTGATTGCATTTATTTATTTATTTATTCAATTTCAATAGATTAGGTGATGAAATATTTTGTCACCAAATGTATTTATTTTTCCAATTTCAATAATTTAGGTGACGAAATATTTTGTCACCAATTTCTACTTATAGTCAGATATGCTGACGAAAATTTTCGTCACCAATTTTTTTTAACGTTATTTACATTTAATTGCCATTACATTAACTTGTTCATTTTCAAATACATCCATAAACAAATCATTCATTCATTCCCAAAAACATCCATAAAAAAAAAAAAAAGCATCCGTACAATCTAAAAATGAAATAAAGGACCATTACACTTTTAAAACCATTGAATTAAGTTGTTCACAAAGTAATTACAACCATTTATATATACATGATTTCTTCCATATATACTTTAAAAAAAATTTATTTGGGTTCAAGTAGCGCCACAAAAACTTTATTTTTGCCACCAATCCCATATCTGCACAAGTATAAAGAAAAACACATCAATGTCATACCATATCTACTCGAAGGAGCAACTATTTGTACAACTCACAAGATTGCCCAAAGATCAACTAAATTTGATACATTGATATTACTATCTTGGATCCAGTTTAAAAATATAGTTTGATACAAGTAACTGATTTAACTAATGAAACTTCGCATGAGATAAAATCCTGGAAAAATTAAGCTAATATGTCACCAATCCCAAATTCATTGAAGAAAATTTACATACAATATAAACATATTGCACTTATCAAGTCACTTACACAAGTGTCAATGCACTATGAAATTATAATTAAGAGCTACATTATACATAAAGAACGCATGACAAAGATAATAGATTGCAAGCCACCCAATTCAAGATGTCAGTGAATGTTTCCCTATCTTTTGAACCTACCTAGTGCTGTGTTGGCACTACAAGAAAAAGGGCTATTGCGGCGGGCCAGAAGCGCCGCTAAAGGTACATATGACCAATAGCGGCGGGTGCTATTGCGGCGGGCAGTCCCGTCAGTGTTCTAGTGCCGCTGTAGGTATATTGCGGCGATCACCAAAAGCACCGCTATACATGTACCTTTTAGCGGCGGGTGAAGGTTTATTGCGGCGGGCAAAAAACCGCCACCATACGAGTTTAGAATTCATGTTAATTGACTTTTAGCGGCGGGTCATGCCCGCCGCTGAAGGTAGACACCAATAGCGGCGGGCAGACGGTGCTGCTATAGGCAATCAATCAAAATGGACAAATTGCACTTTTAGCGGTGGGTAGAAACGCCGCTATAGGTTGTCACCTATAGCGGCGGTCAATAAACGCCGCTATAGGGCTTATGTACAACGTACCCTATGTACCTTTTAGCGGTAATTGCACCCGCTGCTATAAGCCTTTTGGTTTTTTGAAATTTGGCTATAGCCGCATTTTTATAAACGCAGCTATAGTTCTTTTTTATTTTTTTATTTTCTTGGCTAGATGGTAATGAAGAATCCCTAATACTAATTACCATTAGATTAGCATATTCAAAGAAGATATTTTCTTTCCAAGACTATGTATCACATAGACTAACTACAACAACAATGTACCACAATTTCTTATACACTACTTTGTGTCAAAGGCACATAATGTAATCCATTCATGTCTTCCCTACTGTGGCTGCTGGTATGCATATCAGTAATTCCTAATCAGGTTAGCTAGTGGCATCAAAAAGTGTATCCAGATGCGAGAATGCTATATTGATTACATTATTTTCGTAACACCAACAAGAAGTAAACTAAACATAACTTAGTAGTGATTTCTTCTTAATTCTATATATTATATATATATCTTCTTTTTTCTTTTTTCTTTTTTCTTGCACGAAACAATGTTAAGTTTTTGTAAATTAAAGTCAAAGTGATTGAAAGATGAAACTCAAGTTCAACATTGACCATGAATGAAAGAGGAAAAGCCACACATATAATAAGAAACTTCCTATTTTTATTTCTTAAGAGTTTCAGACATACTAATATATTAGCACCATATTCTCTAGACTAGCCAAAAGAAATTTATAATTTGCTCATGTTTGGGAAACAAACACATCTACCACATACCCATCTCTTGGCTTGAGAAAATTAAGTTTAAAATTTTCAATACCTTTGTATGATGGACATCCCCATGGTGGTGCTAAAAACACTATGTCCCCCTAAAAAAAAGAAGAAGAAATAATTAGAATATTAAACTAAACAATATTAAAAGAAGAATATTTTCCATCTCAAGTTAAATTATTAACTTTAATGTAACATTATCAAACATGTAATTATAGTTTAATTTACTACCTCAACTTGATAACTAAATCAGGTTCTAATATCATATTATGTAGATTTTGTTAGATTCTAAAATGCTTCCAAGAATATTAGTGTGTTTAAATTAGTGTAAAAAAAGGAGAAAGTTTAGAGACAAAAAATTTAACATCTGATAATGAGGTAAATTTGAGAAATAAGAAATAATTGACAAATCAGCACTTATGCTTGTTTTTAATCAACACCAAGCAAGAAAGCCCTATTTTTAATCAACAAAAATAAAAAACAAACCACTGGGAAGCTTTCCATGGAAATTTTATTAATCAAGCAAACTTCTATTATCTCCATTGGAGTACAACAGTGTGCTTATATTGACTACTATGACTTAACCCAATATTTAATTGACTTAAAAAAGCCCAATTATTGTATCACAAAAATAACCTTGACTCTAGAAAATTGAATAAAAAAAATACTAATAACCTAATTAACTAATATGACCTAAAATAAAATCAAGTGGAACAATAAAAAATATATAATTAACTTCTTAAACTATATAATATAAATTAAAATAAAATTGGCAGATGGACATGCTTAATATATAGTATATAATATATAATCAAGTAGACAAAATACTATGTACCTACAAAGTTTCCCAAAAGCAAAAAATACTGTGTACCTACAAAGTTTCCCAAAAGCAAAATAAATATTCCAGTACTAGCAAATAAATAACCATTGACCTCAAGAGAAGATAGCCCACCCAAGGATCCATGGCAGCTAAATCCAAACCCTTTTTTAACTTTATGAGCAATTTGGCATCATATATCTCACGTACAAATGATCTGCATTTATAAAAGTCAAATTTCTATGAGTCATAAATGGCCCATTTTATATTTGCTCATGACTAAACCCAAATTACTATATGGAAAAATTTATAAGCATACCTCAACAAAAGTAAAGAACAACTATTTATGGTCAATTAATCAAAGCTACTATGAACTTAAGTCAAAATAGTGAGATAAGAGATGAGTGCACTTTGTTACCTCCATTGCTTGCAAGCCAAACTCCTCCACCAGCTGTCAAACTCTTTACCTTTTTTGCCCGTCTCGTGTCCTACCCTCTGTAGCGGCTCTAGGAATTTTTTTCAATGAGTCATTAAAAAAATTAAATTGAACACAATTTAATAAAAAGAAAACTTAAATATATCAAGATATCGACAAAAAAAAAATCACACAAAAATGCATGAAGCTTTAGAATTCCTTCTACAAGTTTTGATATTTTGAAATCAATACAAAATATGTCATTATCAATTGTCATTATTTTTTGTCAATACGGAAAGGTATAAAAATTTTATATACACACACATATCTTCTTCTTCTTTTTTGAAAAATCCCTAACTCCACCCTAATTTTTTTTTGGTTGTTGTTTGAAGGTAACTGATCAAGTGTATCGGAATATAATAGGGTATACCCTAAATAGAATCATTTAAAGCCCAATTAGCCTAAAATGAATTGAAATGGACTGAAAAGGACCAAATAGACCAAACTAGACCGGATGGACCGAAGTGAATCTAATAGACCAAAATGGACCAAAAGTACCTAATAGACCAAAGTGGACTGAATAGGCCAAAATGGACCAAATATTCTAAATTGGACCAAAGTGGCTGAATTGGACCGAATAGACAAAATGAACCCAATGGACCAAATAGTGTAAAATCAAGTGTAAAATTTTCAATAACTAATAGTTCTTGTATGCTTTCAAGTATATTAATATGAGAGTCAAAGAGTCAACCCTAGGAAATCTCATTTATATTTCTTGGTATACTAGTGTTAATAAGGTTAATGGTATTTCTAAGTACATAGAAAATAAGAATATAATTTCCAAAGTTGGTATTCCAGTGATATTAAGTCTGGTTCCAAATTTCTTGTAGAAGGCTAAGGCTTGGTTTTGATTACTTAATGTTGTCTAGGCTATCAAGAGTTCAATGCTAGTTTCATTGTTCTCTCAATGAAAAAGTACCGAACCTTTATTATATAGTTTATAGGAGAATCTTCCCCAACTACCCAGCACAATCATTACATCCCATGGGGAAATCCATTAAGTTAAAGACATTTTTGCAATCCCATGGGGAATTCAACTTATTTTTGAATTCATATTTTGAAAATCCAATCGTTGGATCACATTTCTATATGTTCTTAACATGTATGCCAATTTTCATGCCAATTGGATGTAATTTACCATTTGATCTTTAAACTCATCTTTCATGCGTTACTTTAAACTATAAAAACTTGAATTTAAACAATTGATTGATGACATGTCTATTAATCTTTGATCACCTTGAAATTTTTTAAGCATGAAAAATATATGGAAATAATGTAATCTGACGGTAGATTTGTCAAAATTCACATTGAATTAAGAAATATAGGGTTAGGTTCAAGTTACACTTGATATAGCTCTAAAAAATGTTACACTAACCAATAACTTATTGTTGAATTCATATTTTGAAAATCCAACCGTTGGATCACATTTTCTATATGTTCTTAACATGCATGTCAATTTTCATGCCAATTGGATATAATTTACCATTTGATCTTTAACTCATCTTTTATGCGTTACTTTAAACTACAAAAACTTGAATTTAAACAATTGATTGATGACATGGCTATTAATCTTTGATCACCTTGAAATTTTTTAAGCATGAAAAATATATGGGGATAATGTAATCTAACGGTAGATTTGTCAAAATTCACATTGAATTAAGAAATATAGGGTTAGGTTCAAGTTACACTTGATGTAGCTCTAAAAAATGTTATACTAACCAATA
The DNA here is from genome assembly GCA_032878915.1 of Castanopsis chinensis. NCBI lineage: Eukaryota > Viridiplantae > Streptophyta > Magnoliopsida > Fagales > Fagaceae > Castanopsis > Castanopsis chinensis. The sequence goes on along the minus strand of JAVQMG010000125.1, from coordinate 13,939,163 downwards.
ACTTATTTTTGAATTCATATTTTGAAAATCCAACTGTTGGATCACATTTTCTATATGTTCTTAACATGCACGCCAATTTTCATGCCAATTGGATGTAATTTACCATTTGATCTTTAAACTCATCTTTTATGTGTTACTTTAAACTACAAAAACTTGAATTTAAACTATTGATTGATGACATGACTATTAATCTTTGATCACCTTGAAATTTTTTAAGCATGAAAAATATATGGAGATAATGTAATCTGACGGTAGATTTGTCAAAATTCAAATTGAATTAAGAAATATAGGATTAGGTTCAAGTTACACTTGATGTAGCTCTAAAAAATGTTACACTAACCAATAACTTATTGTTGAATGCATATTTTGAAAATCCAAAGGTTGGATCACATTTTCTATATGTTTTTAACATGCATGTAAATTTTCATACCAATTGGATGTAATTTACCATTTGATCTTTAAACTCATCTTTTATGCTTTACTTTAAACTACAAAAACTTGAATTTATATAATCGATTGATGACATGGTTATTAATCTTTGATTACCTTGAAATTTTTTAAGCATGAAAAATATATGGAGATAATGTAATCTAACAATAGATTTTCAAAATTCACATTGAATGAAGAAATATAGGGTTAGGTTCAAGTTACACTTGATGTAGCTTTAAAAGATGTTACACTAACCAATAACTTATTGTTGAATTCATATTTTGGAAATCCAACCGTTGGATCACAATTTCTATATGTTCTTAACATGCATACTAATTTTCATGCCAATCGGATGTAATTTATCATTTGATCTTTAAATTCATCTTTTATGCATTACTTTAAACTACAAAAACTTGAATTTAAACAATTGATTGATGACATGATTATTAATCTTTGATCACCTTAAAATTTTTTAAGCATGAAAAATATATGAAGATAATGTAATTTAACGGTAGATTTGTCAAAATTTACATTGAATTAAGAAATATAAGATTGGTTCAAGTTACACTTGATGTAATTCTAAAAAATGTTACACCAAGAAATAGCTTATTGTTAAATTCATATTTTGAAAATCCAACCGTTAGATCACATTTACTATATGTTTTTAACATACATGCCAATTTTCATGCCAATCGGATGTAATTTACCATTTTATTTTTAAACTCATCTTTTATACGTTATTTTAAACTACAAAAACTTGAATTTAAACAATTGATCGATGACGTGGCTATTAATCTTTGATCACTTTGAAATTTTGTAAGCATGAAAAATATATGAAGATAATGTAATCTAACGGTAAATTTGCCAAAATTCACATTGAATTAAGAAATATAGGGATGAGTTCAAGTTATATCTGATGTAATTCTAAAAAATATTACACCAACTAATAACTTATTATTGAATTCATATTTTGAAAATCCAACCGTTGGATTACATGTTTTATATGTTATTAACGTGCATGCCAATTTTCATGCCAATCGGGTGTAATTTATAATTTGATCTTTAAACTCATTTTTTATGCGTTATTGTAAACTACAAAAACTTAATTTTATACAAAAACCTTACCTATAGCAGCGGTCACAAAAATGCCGCAATAGATCTCATCTACAGCGGCGGGCCAAAAGAGCGCCGCAATAGGCTACATATAGCGGCAGTTTTTGCACCCGCCGCAATAGGCCTGCTGCAATTTCAGGGTCTATTGCGGCGGGTCAATGACCCGCCGCTATATCTAAGCTGAAGGCCGCTAAAGCAGGTCTATTACGGCGGATCACTGGCCCGCCGCAATAGCACGCTGCAATATACTAGATCTATTGCCCGCCGCAATAGATCTCATGTACAGCGGCAGGCCGAAAAAGCGCCGCAATAGGCGACCTATAGCGGCAGTTTTCGCACTCGCCGCAATAGATCCGCCGCAATAGGCCAGTTTTTTTGTAGTGTGGTTTTATGGAGATGCTAAAAAACACAATGATAGTGTACTACTACCATGACATAAACCAAAACTAAATCAGATAGGGCCTCATATACACGCAAGTTAGAAAACAAGACTTTACAAAGATGCATTATTAAAAAAAAAATGAAGTGCCAGTTTTTCAGTCAAGAACGAGCTTCCTTAGCTGCAAATTTGAGTGTTTCCTCTTCTATGACATAAACAAAACCATCTAAATTACTTCTAGAAAACCTGAGCAACTCCCAACCTTAAGATAAATAGAGCTACACACAAAAGTAGTCTTTTGGTTTAAAAAGAATTGGAAATAATGCTGGTACAATATGAAAGAATATTCACAAAATCACTTAACAACCAATTTGTTTAAACCAAGACTAGACACATTAAATAACCCAAATGTTAATTGTCATTTGTACCGGCAGCAACAATGCATTTTTAATAAGAAGTTCTTCAAATTACTACAAAAGCTCTATTAATTTGTATTTTGTTATCCAAATATATGTTCACTATGATAAGAAAATTTATTAAAAATCAAATCTGCCTTCCCAGTTCAAATGTTTTTTTTTTTTTTGACATAAGTAAATAAGAAAATTTATTAAAAATAAAATATAGAAAGCACCCACTGCACTCTTTAACCAATTGGTCAACATCACTAGGATTTTGTTGAAGCACCCATCAAAATACTTGGCCAGAACTCTACTATTTGAAGCTTTTGGTTTTTTATTTTTTATTTTTGGAATAAGTTTAATGAATGAAGCATTTAAATGCTTCTCAACTCAAAGAGTTTTTTATTTAAAACATAAAAAATCTTAACAAAGCTTTGTAACTACTGAGATGTGTGTCCATTTGTGTCCATCTTTGAAGCTTAAAACAAACCTTAACAAAGCTTTATAACTATTGAAAGAAAGCATTAGATTTATATAAACACCATAAGAGAAGAATTGTACTTGAGAGAGAGGGGTGACTAAGAGAGACAAAGGTGAGAGAGTGGCGTGAGATTGAATATTTAGGGTTAAAGGAGAAAACTAATAATAATAAAGAAAAAGAAATTTTGGCGCCCAATATATTAAAGGCGCACTTTTACTTTATTTTTACCAATAGTGATGAAAAATTATTTTGTCACCAATGAAATCTAAATCTTATATATTTGGTAGGGATGGCAAAATCAACCCAAATGCACCCACTTAAACAAGACCCAAACCTACTCAAATATTAATTGGGTTAAATATATGTCAACCCAATTAACATTAATGTTAATGGGTTTTAACTAGGTACCCAATTAGACCCAAGTATCATTTCAATAAATCACCCAACTCTAAAATACCCCAATACCACTAAAAAGACCAAAATACCCATTAAACCTCAAAAATTACCAAATACCACCTAAATCTAAAAAATGACATAAATACCCCCCAAAACCTAAAATTTACCCCAAAAAACCCCATAAACCTATAAAATAACTAAAATACCCCCCTAAACCTAAAAATTACCAAAATACTCTTAAGCTTTGAAAATTACCAAAATACCCCCAAAACCTAAAAAATTATCAGAATACCTCTGAAACCTAAAAACCACCAAAATACCCCCTGAACCTAAAAAATGATCACAATTCACCCCTAAACCTAAAAAATGTTTGAAATACTCCATAAATCAAAAAATTATCAAAATACCCCCTAAACCTAAAAAATGGCCAAAATACTCTGGAAACCTAAAAAATGACCAATATATCCCTGAAACCTAAAAATTACTAAAATACTCCCTAAACCTAAAAAATGACCGAAATACCCTTTAAACCTAAAAATGACTGAAATACCCCTAAAACCTATAAAATGACTAAAATACCCCTGCAATCTATAAAATGACCAAAATACTATGTAAACCTAAAAATGATCAAAATACCCCCCAAAACATAAAAAATGACCAAATTACCCCCTGAAACCTAAAAATAACCCAAATACCCCCAAAACCTAAAAATAACCCAAATACCCCCAAAACCTAAAAAATGACCAAAATACCCCAAAAACCAAAATAATGACTGAAATATTTAGGTTTAGGGGATATTTCGATTAATTTTTAGGTTTAAGGGGTATTTTTGGTAATTATTTTGTTTCGGGGGTATTTCGGTTATTTTTAGGTTTTGGGAGCATTTTGGTCATTTTTAATGGTTTTTGGGCATGTTTGGTCTTTTTTTAGGTTTTAGGGATATTTTGGTAAATTTAAAGGATTTTAGGAGTACTTATGTCATTTTCAAGTTTTAAGGGTATTTTGGTAATTTTGATTATTGGGTAATTGGGTGGGTTGAGGTTTACACATAATTATTGGGTTGGGTTTGGGTTAGAAGTTATTAGTTAAATGGACAATAAATGGGTAAATGAATTTTAGGTACAAAAAAAAAAAAATTTAAATAAAAGAAATCAAGCACTTTGGCGCCCAAAATATAATTTTTTTACCAGTAATGACAAAATCTTATTTCTTCACCAATGAAACCTAATTTTTTTACCAATAGTGAAGAAAACTTATTTCATCACCTATGAAATCTAAATCTTATATATTGAGTGACAGGATTAGTATTTTGTCACCTATTGTCTATATTTGGTGACACAAATATTTCGTCCCCATAGATATTACTTTTGGTGATGAAACTCCTCGTCACCATACACAATAGTACAGTTCGCACCAAAATAAATCCAATGGTGCCTTTTTATTTCATGAGCTTTTTTTCGTCACCAATATGTATATCTGTAGTACAATATTTTATCAAAATCCGTGTTTAATTTTTATTTTCCTCATCGAATGTTATCATTTAGTGACGGATTTGCTTTTCCTCACTAGATTTTGTCATCATAACCCACTTGTAGTAAAAATTTATGACTATAACAATATTCTTAAAAGAATCAATAATAATATTAAAGGGGTAAAATTGTAATTTTATAAAACAAAATTGCTAAAATTAGTACCCTTTTATATATAATAATATTTTAACAAATTGGGCGGAAGGGGGGGGACCATTGCTCCCCAAGTCCAACCATGCCTTCGTCCATGGCCATGAACGCCCCCTCCCCCCAGTCCTTTAATGATACATTCTAAACGTGTTTGCCTAAAAACTTGAACCAAAGACATCATAGATCAAATTGTAATGTCTTAGATTATGGATTTGTAATGCGTGGGTGTGTGTTGAATCTCACATCAAATATTTACTGGGTAAACTAGGTGTTGGGAAATTTAGACCTCGGTTGATAGAATTAATAAGTTTTAAACCCAATTTGTTAATTAGATTTATTACGAATAAATCTTGTTAAAACAAACAAACATTAATATCATGTACAACAGAAAAATAAATAAGACAAGATAAGATGACCCAAGATAACCAATAAAACAAACTAGTTTCACAGTAAAAAACCTAGGAGGAGACCTTCTCAACATGCAATCCACTATAATAAAGAAAAGTTTCAGATCTAGTACAAAACCTTCATCCCTAGACTCTACAATCCCAGTAGATGAACTTACAGCAGAAAGCTTCTACCGCTTCAGAACCTTTGAACTCTCTAGTATATGAACGCCACCAATGATGCACGGATCTTAATACGTGACTAACTCCAGCAACTTGAAGAAGATGTTGTTGGCTACAAAGTCCTTCATTTCATCAATAAAGAAGATCAAGAAGTAGTTGGTTACAAAACCTTAAAGCGCAAAAGACGCAGTATCTTCTTGCAAAGAGAATAAGGCACTAGGTCACTTTCAGCAAATGTTCTCTATATAACAAACTTTAAAATAAGTCTTATATATTTCTAGGGTTGTGAGAAAAGAAACCCTACACATACATGTCAGTATGAGCCAAAAATCAGATTTGAAAATTTTGATTTTGTAGATCTTGACAAATTCAGCTTCTGTTGAACTTCTATCGAGCTTTGTTCCTAAGTGTCGATAGATACTGCATCTGTTGAGGTATCTGTCGAGCTTTAATGAACAACTTTTCTTCATTTGCTTCTTGGTCCAAACTTCATGACTTTAATATTTGGCTTGAACAACATGTTTCTTTAAGTAGTAAATCTATCATAGATCTACCAAATTACAAGTAAAATGTATTTTGTCGAAGAATTAGCCGATTACATAAAATATGTCCCTAACAAGCTCCCCTTTTGGCAATCTGTGACAAAACCACAACAAACAAATGAATCGTGAGAGAAGTCTTAAATCACTCAACTCATAACCACTTGTTGTATTACAAAATAAATCTATCCCTACTACAAACTCTTGAAAAACTTTGCAAGAAGAGAGTTCAAGGTAAGATAGACTTTCACAGCGTGTCTTTCTAAAACACTTAAACAAAACTCATCAAGGAATCATGTGTGAAACAGAAATAAAGATTGTGTACATAAAGAAACATGTGTATAAAGAGAAAAAAGAAATAAGACATGTAGAGGTAGGTGAAGAAAACATATATCATCATCATATATATATATATAAAAATAAAGAACAATGTATGTAATAAGATGGTCACAAGACCGGTTTACAAGATGCTAAACGAGGCTCCTATAAAAACAAAGAGGTAAACACTCACCCTAATAAGATGAAACACAACTCCTCCTTACAAAGGTATGTATTTATCCCCTAACATGTAGAATCTTAAAAAGAAACCACATTTCTCCCCCTTTTTGTCATGATTGACAAAGGGTACAAGAAGCTATAAAGTTTCACCCGAGAAACATAAAGATGATCTAAGATGATTAAGGGATACAAGGAATCCAATAAATGCATGAATGTAATGAAACAAGATGCTATGAATGACAAGATATTAGAAAGATACAAAACATGTGAAAAACGAAGCATACAAGAGAGTCTCGACATATCAAGAAGCTGTCGAGATGTTATCGAGCTGGCAGAGAGCACATAAAATTACCTCAATAGATCGAGATATGTGTCGAGAATCTATCGAGAAGCTACCCAGAAATTTCGATAGATTGAGAATCTGTTGAGAATGTATCAAACAGACAAAGAGCACAGAAATTTGGCTCAATAGATCGACCTAGCTGTTGAGAAGCTATCGAGGTCAAACCTAGAAATTTCGATAGAAGGGACTTGTGTCGAGCTGTTGTCGAGAAGGTATTGATCAGCTATCAAGAAGATAGAAGCAAGGTTTTCCAAGGGAGGAAAAACACACAAGATGAATGCAACAAGATAGCATACTGAAACAAGCATCCAAGCTGCATGTTAAGCACTCAAACACAGCCCAAATCTAGATGTAAAGCATTTATAAATCAAAAGACACATACATACTAAACAAACATACATACTAAACAAGTCTAACCAATTTTATTTTTCAAAAACAAGTTAAGATCATTTAGTAAGCATATATTAACACATGTATTTCTTGTGATGACCAAATCACGTTGTATTTGCACATGTATCAAAAGTAGCAAAGAATTTGCATGTTATGTGTGAAACATAGCAAGAGTGCATAAGTGTCTTATATTATGAATATTTGAGACATGAGAAAATTAAATACACTCACACACAATCATAACTATTTGATGGGGACTATCAGTTTCAAGGTACATCGTATAACTCCCACATTTCCTAGCAACATGCTTACAACTATATTATAAGCATTTTGATTCTTTTTGCTTTTATTTTCTTTGCATATTTTTCTTTTGAGCATAGCATGCCTGGGCATATAAGAGAGAGAAGAAAATATTCAATTATGTAAGCTTAAAACATCACACTTCTGTTGTGCCAAAGCACACAAATGTTACACATGATTGGCGGGTTTTAGTGGTGAGATAGTTATTTATGCATTCTTCTTAAGATTTTCTAGTCCTTCTTGTTAAAAAAAGTAATATGAGCATGAAATATAAAAGATCATCTTAATCTTACTCATCACAAACATGAGCCACAAGGCTCACTTGTTTAGTTGTGCATAGAAATACTCATCTAAGGTACAAGAGATACAAAGTCAAGAAACTTTGTCTCAAAGGCCATCCAAAGTACACAAGTACCAATATACACAAACACACATTGTTTTTGTATTTTTCTCATTTTTCAATTTTTTTTTTGAAAAACAAATAAACAAAAACAAGTAAACAACTATAAAGCATAAAAACTAGATGCAAATGCATGAAAACATGATTCCAAAAACAAATAAAAAATCAAGCAAGAAAGTCCAAATTTAGATGGAAAGAATTAAAGTAGAGGATAGATAGACAATTAAGTCATAGGCTTCTTTCTCACCCACATAACACGAGTCTTTGGCCGTGAAGAAAAAAAGACACGTGTCCTAGTATGTCTACTAAAGGAAATTGAAAAATTAGAATTCTCATGAAATTGAGTTAAAAAGCTCAAAGCTTTTAATAACTCTTTAAACAAAGGTGTTGAACATTGAGAGGGAACTTGTAACCGTTTGTAAACTTACTTATGAGGATACAACTTGAAGCAATTAGGACGAATGTGTCTAAAAGCACCACAATAGTGACAAACATGAGTAGTTTTAAACTACTAGACTTCCTAGAGTGGGGTCTAACAAAGGATTTAGAATTAGCTAAATCAGTTTTGGATTTCATACCTTAATCACCTTTTTCAGATTGGGGCACAAAGACAGTCTTTGATCCAAAAGCCATGGAAGAGGAGGGAACGGAGGAAATAGCATATCCTAAGCCAGTCTTATCAGAATTAGGCTTTTGAGCACTCAATACCACATCAAGCTTTGCATTAGACATCCTCTCTATTTGAGCTCTAACTTGACTAAGCTTAACCTCGAGATACTTGACCTTCTCTTCTAATGAGGTGTTCTTTACAACAAAAGTCTCAACTAACCTTGCAATCTCATTTAGTTTGACTAACAATTTAGCTTTTTCAGTTTTTACCTTATTAAGCTCTTTTCTACGAAGATGAGAAGTCTTTTCAAATTTTATAAATTCAGTGCATAACTTATTATAGGCTTCCTGAAAGGTCAACTTCTTGGGTACTTCATCATCAAAAGAATCCTTACTATTACTAGCACTCTCCACAATCACCTTATCGGGTGTGGCAATAAAAGCCATATAATGTCCACATTCATCCTCATACTCATTAGAAAGATCACTCTCAAAATCACTCAAGGTAGCAACCAACACTTTACCTTTTGAATTCTTGGTCTTTTCCTTCATAAGATAGTTTGGGCACTCTATTTTTATATGACCAAAACCTTTGCACTCATAGCACTGGATGAGGGGTTTCTCATTCTTGCCATTCGTAGAGGATTCATATTTCCTAAAGGCTTTATTCTTATCCTTTTTTCTATATTGGAAAAGATTGATAATCTCATTAGCTATGAAGGTTAAGTCCTCATCCTCATTCTCATCCTCATCCTCATCCTCATCCTCATCTTCAGAGTCATCTCTTTCTTCCACTATACCCTTAAAAGCCATGTTCCTACTCTTTCCACCTTTTCCCATTTTACCTAATCCCATCTCATAGGTTTGAAAGTTCCTTACAAGCTCAGTCTAAGGATTTTCCTAACAATTTTGGATTCTGCAATAGATTCTCTAAGATTGAAGGCAGAATTCACAATATCCTTGAGTTTATCATAGAACTCATCAAATGTCTCATCCTACTCCATCCTTATTCCTTCAAAACTACTAGTGAGTTTTGAAACTTTACAGTCTTTACTGCCTTGATACCTTGATAGGTGGTCTCAAAGATGGTCTATGCTTCCTTAGCAACTTTCGTGGATGATATTTTCTTGAATTCCTCATTGGTCACCCCACTAAAAAAAGCATTTAAGGCTCTACTGTTAAAATTTGCCGCTTTTATCATTGCTTCATCCCAATCCACCAGCGCTTCCTTTGGCTTAATCCAGCCAACTTCAACAACTTGCCATACTTTTTTACCTAGAGCTTGCAAAAAAAACTTTTATAAGAACTTTCCAGTACGCATAATTAGTGTCATCAAATAAAGGAGGAATCAAAAGAGATTGTTCATGATTCATGATAACGAAGGTCAAGGATCACACTCAGGAAATTAATCCAATCAAAGTGTACCTGCTTTAATACCACTTGTTGGAAAATTTAGACCCCGGTTAATAAAATTAATAAGTTTTAAACCTAAGTTGTTAATTAGATTTGTTATGAATAAACATTGTTAAAACAAACAAATATCAGTATCATATTAATATCATCCACAATAAAAAAGTAAATAAGACAAGATATGATTACCTAAGAAAACCAATGAAACAAACTAGTTTCACAGTAAAAAACTTAGGGGGAAACCTTCCCAAAAAGCAATCCACTATAATAAAGAGAAATTTCAAATCTAGTACAAAATTTTTGTCCCTAGAATTTACAATCCCAATAGATGAACTTACAATAGAAACCTTCTACCACTTCAGAACCTCTGAACTCTCTAGTATATGAACGTCACCAATGATACATGGATCCCAATACGTGACTAACTCCAACAACTTGAAGAAGATGTTGTTGGTTGCAAAGTTCTTCACTTCATCAATAATGAAGATCAAGAAGTACTTAGTTATAAAACCCTAAGGTGCAAAAAATGCAGTAACTTCTTGCAGAGAGAATAAGGCACTAGGTTACTTTCTGCATGTGTTCTTTATATATAACGGTTTTTAAAATAAGTTTTATATATGTCTAGTGTTGTGAGAAAAGAAACTCTACACATACATGTCAGCATGAGCCAAAAATCAGATTTAAAAATTCTAATTTCGTATATCTTGACAGATTCAGCTTTTGTCGAGCTTCGTTCTTAAGTCTCAATACTGTTTCTGTCGAGTTTTAATGAACAACTTTTCTTCACTTGTTTCTTAGTCCAATCTTAATAGCTGTAATACTTAGCTTGAACATCATGTTTCTTGAAGTACTAAATCTATCATAGATCTACCCAATTACAAGTAAAATGCATTTTGTCAAAAGATTAGCCAATTACATAAAATATGTCCCTAACACTAGGGCTATATAAAGGATTGTTAGAAGTTCAAATTATAACTTGACTAATCATTTTAGAGTGTGGAGCCATGCATTCTTGAGTTGTGCATATGTGAGAGCACGTGGGTACGTAGAGAGCGAGGTGAAATCCCACATTAACTAGTGATGAAGTTAACAAGTTTACAACTCATGGGCACACATTTCTCCATTAGGCCGGTCTTTTAGACTTGAAGGGCCCAAGGTATTACAATTTAAAAATAATATTAGAGCACGGCCCTACTCTTAATTAGTAGGGCCATGCGCGTCATGAGCCATGTGTGCGAGAGCCTGATGGAGTCCCACATGGACTAGTGATGTAGAAGTTGAAACAATATGAGAATTGGTCAAATTAAATTGATTTTCAAAATTCAAGAGTTTTACAACATGTGTACTACGTACAAATATGTTAGGCAGAATGAATTCACTAAAGACGACGATGTCGGAACAAGTACCTACCAAAAGTTCATAAAAAAAAGAACCCACACCAAAAGAAAAGATGTACAGCTACATAATCATTCAACAGATTTTAAGCAATGGGATACAGATAAGCTTATGATTCGTGGCAGTGGCATATATAGCAAGAATGATCAGTTATCACCAACCATCATAAAGCAAGAGGATTTTTCTTTTTTTCAAATTTTTACGAGATATATAAAAGACAAAGCAACAAAAGGAAATATCTTGCCCATTGCCTCAACCAGAAGGGACACTGCTGCAGCACATGTACAATAGGAAAGGTACCCGTTCCTTCATGTCTACACGCATGGTTAGAGTAGCACTAGTGAATGGGATGTTACAACTAATTACCAAACTCACGGACGCGTAAACGTGTTTTCCTATCCCAAGACAATAGCAATTTGTTAAGTTTCCCAAGTAATGAGTATTCAGCTTTTTACACACACACACACACACACACACACACACACATATATATATATATATATATATATATATATATATACACACACACACACTTCATGCTTTGCCTTTGCATTTGTGATTGATTTCGCTCCCTCTCCCCAAGTATATTCTTGCCAAACCCATTAGTTTACACTAGCTTTATTTATTCTTTTTCAACATTTCTCGTACAAGCGGCTCTTGTCAATTTTCCTTGCTACGATTTTGTAATGGAAATGGCATCAGAAATTAAGAATGAAGGAGTTTTTGTTTATAACTGGGAGTGGTTCAAGGCCTTGTCTGGAAAGTTAGGCACGATGATAGTTGAGACTGCCAGGAAGATAAAGAAACTGGGACAAGATGATCCGAGAAGGATTATTCATTCGCTAAAATTTGGACTGGCTCTAACGTTGGTGTCACTGATCTACTACTTTGAACCTATTTATAAAGGTTTTGGCAATTCAGCAATGTGGGCTATTTTGACTGTTATCGTGGTCTTTGAATTCTCCGTAGGTTAGTTAATTTCTTTTCTTGGTTTATTTTCAGCTCATAGTGTTAAAGGAAGCAATATTATGACATAAGAGTCACTTTTTATTGTTTTCCTTGTCAATTATGGGAAAAGTCTGGTGGATACTAATGTTTCGATTTTCTATAATATACAGGAGCAACACTCGGAAGAGGTTTAAATAGAGGATTGGCTACATTGGTGGCTGGGGCTCTAGGATTTGGTGCTCATTACCTTGCAAGTCTTGCTGGAGAGAAAGGTGAGCCCATACTCCTTGGGCTCTTTGTTTTTTTACTTGGTAAGAAACTCATTCGTGCCAAGAAAATAATAATAAAATACAATTATGACAAAATATATTGTTAGGGCCTAAATAATAATACAATTATTTCTTCTTTCTTTTTTTTTTTTTTGGTCACAAATTGTGAATTTGATGTAAATGGGTATGATGCAGCGGGAGTAGTGACATTTGTGCGGTTCTTTCCTCAATTGAAGGCGAGATACGATTATGGTCTCCTCATATTTATGCTGACATTTTGTTTGGTATCTATATCTGGTTACCGAGAAGATGAGATACTAGAAATTGCACATCAGAGGTTGTCCACAATCCTCATTGGTAGTTCTACATCTGTATTCATTTGCCTTTTCGTTTTCCCTGTATGGGCTGGTGATGATCTTCACAATCTGGTCGCCTCAAACCTTGAAAAACTTGGCAGCTTCTTAGAAAGTATGTTTATATATTAAATCGGTGCATTACCTGGAAAATTATGCATATATTAACATGTGTCATTGTACATTTTTCCTTGTGGTGACTGGTAAATTTACTTGTTTTAATTAGTAAAACTCAAATTACAGGTTTTGGTGTTGAATACCTCAAAATATCAGGGGATAGTAAAGAGTCTAACAATACATTTATGGATGACTATAAGAGTGTCCTCAACTCAAAACAGAGCGAAGAAAGCTTGGTAAGTAAGAAGATATAAGAAACTCTCTCTCACTCTGTCTTTCCAAATCCAAAAACAACAGTACTATTAGAACGACATTTATATCATTATTATATGATTGCAGGCTAATTTTGCTAGATGGGAACCTCGTCATGGGCAATTTAGGTTCCGTCACCCTTGGAAACAATACCTGAAGATTGGAAGCCTAACACGTCAATGTGCGTATCGTATTGAGGCTCTTAATGGCTACGTCAATTCTGAAATCCAGGTAGGATACCAAATTAATTATTAGTCAATTCTATGTAGGAACATTCTTCTTTTATCAGTAGTGTAAAATTTACATTGTAGACTAAACAAATGTGTACAAGGTAAGATTTACATTGATAGTACAAGAATACCTATAATTACCCTTCTTTATATTTAGTTCATTGTAAAGCAATTCATTAATAATCACTATATGAAAATACGTATTACTGAAATTCAGTAATGTAATGCATATACACAAAGGAATCAATCAATTTTAAATTAAAAGAAGATAAAAAAGGTTAACATGCATAGTGGAATAAATTGCTTACAGGTACCAGCAGAATTTCGAAGCAAAATTGAAGTGGCATGCACGAATATGAGCTTGGAATCAGGCAAAGCTTTGAAGGAATTAGCATCAGCAATCAAAGCGATGACACCACCATCCTCAGTCACTCCCCACATTGTAAAATCAAAAGATGCTGCCAACAATCTGAAATCCTTGCTCCGATCAGGCTTTTGTAAAGAGATTGACCTCCTAGAGGTCATACCAGCTGTAACCGTGGCATCACTGCTAGTTGATGTTCTTTGTTGCACGGAGAAAATTGCAGAGTCCATTAATGAGCTCGCCTCTCTTGCACACTTTCAAAGCGTTGAGCCAATGGTGGAAGCAGAGAAGCCAAAATTACTTCATCAAGAAACAATCCCGCCTTGTTTTGGTGTCAATGAACCACATCATGTTATCACAATTGATCAGCTATCTCCAAAATTACCATAAAATGTTGTCTCTCCACGATTGAATATGTTGATATGTGTTGCTAACAACTAACAAGTTCTTAATATGGCAATTTTGTATTAGCCGATTTTGAGTAAGTACATGTATCTAACTTTTGATCGAGTGTATCATGAGTAAAAACTATTATTTTAATTTATTTCCTAAATTCACTTCTAGAGAGTTGTGACTAATATAGTCAAAATGAAAAATGTACCCCCCCGTAAATATATTTTAGAACCAATGAATGAGCACCTGTGAGCACAAAGGTTCCGTGATCCCCAAGAAAAATGGTTAGTCACATCTATACTATAACCTAAAACTACTAATCTATTCACAATTGAGGTCTCATGTAATTGTTATAAAACTATATTAACCCAGTATATGTTTGATGTGAAACTTAATAGAGATCCACACAATGCACACTCAATTAATTCAATGCTATGTACATTTAAATTCCTAACAATCTTATTAGGGCCATGTTATAAGGTAGTATCTCCGTATTAGGGCCATGTTATAAGGTAGTATCTCCAAATCTACATAGTATTACGCATCAAACAAAATTGATGCCCGCACAAATATTAGGAGTATTTTTACTATTTTAATACACTTTAGATGCCTTGTGCTTTTATTGCAACTCGTGTTTACACACATGAATGATGAATTGTAGTGGTGCTAATGATATTGGTTTGAGTTATTAAACATATAGGACATAGTTTGACCAAGACATTTGGAAGTATTAGAAAGTTTTTCCTTGCAATTTTCATGATATTAGTTACGTCAGGTTTCTCATTACATTGCTATTACGTATATAATTTTAAAAATATACTACATATACAATATCAATTCACAATTATTGTCTATGAAATTCTACTAAATATAACACAAAATAAAATAATAAATTGGTCAAATAGTATCTCCTAAATTGAATGGAGATAGATACATGGGACCGTTCAACTCAATTAGAGTTACGTTCAATATTTTCACATACAAAATATTTGAATAGAAACAGTATAAAAAAATATGTTCATTAGTTCAGATAAAAAATAACAGCAAAAATCTAAACAATTTAATCTGTATGGAAAATTAACAAAAGCAAAAATCAATTTTGATTATAATTTAATTTGTCTAAAATTTGGTTGAAAAAAAGTAAAAAAAAAAAAAAATATTTACACACACACACACACCTAGCTAATGATGAACTGTACCTAGTCTTGGTATATTACATAAATGAATTATCAATTTGAATTGCTTTTAGCTATACAAAAAAAAAGCTCATAAATATAAAATCATTCAAACTCTCTCTTCTTCTAATTTTATATATAAAGTTAGATATATGATTATGTTTTTTATGATTTATTTATATTAGAATCCTCATTTTTTTTTACTAAATTAACTCATTTGGTACAAAAATTAAAAAAAAAAAAACTTAGATTAGATGGGACATGTAACACAAAATTAAACTCTAATTGAAATCCAATTTTTACAAAGAATTAATTCACTTGCTACAAAAATTTAAAAACTTAAATTAGATGAAACACATAATGCAAAATTAGATTCTAATTTGAAATTTAATTGAATTTTCTCTTAACTTTGCCTATTAATATAATATATATATATATATATATATATATAGATTTCTTGCATGTATGTAGACCAAGTAATTGGAGGTGTATATACATCAATAATCCATGTAACTCCTGATATAGCCATCATAATATAAATGCAACAATCCTATCGATGTGGCCCTAGTGTTACGTGTGTAGGTTAAAATTGGAGGATTCAACAATACAAATGTTGTAATTAGAAGACTTGTGGAAGATTTTTTTTTTTTTTTTAAATCTAAAAAAAATATTAATCTCCAATGACAAAAAATAATTAAAAAAATTAAATTGTAGTAAACATAATAGAAAATTGAGTTTCAAATTTCAAATATTTTTACAAAATTACAATATGTAATAATAATCTAAGTTAGATTTCATTATGAACATCTAACCGCATGTAACGAGATTAATAATCAAAGAAAATGATAAATAGTGAGAGACACTCAGACCAGAAATATATAAAGGTCCCAAAACATCAAAAGTATCAGTGGACATTGACACATTATACTTAAATGACAATGCTAGTTGTTTACGCAATTTACAAGACACAATCAAAAGTATCCTTTGATACCAACTCTAACAACCCACCAGATGCTAGCAATTGTACCCAGGAAGAAGGTGAATGTCTAATGTGAGAGTGAGGATGCAAAAGGTGGATCGAAGAAGTAGCAGCATAAATTCCAGTAGTAGGAATATGAAGGCTAGAAACCTTGAACAATTGTCAAACTCTACGGTCGGTTGCAAGTGCATTTTTGTCTCGTCTGTGAATCCTACAGGACATAACCAGAGGAAATGAATAAGATGGAGTACCCAGGTTCACACGGTTGGCCAACAAAACGTAGATTATATAATAGTTTAGGAACATGAAACACCTTAGGAACTGAAAGGTTTGACGTACTGATAGTGATATATAGAGCGGACAAAAATAGTGGAGCCATATGTTTGTTGTGCGAATGATAGATGGTTGGTTTGTATGATTGAAATTAGAGAAAAACAAAGTGTCATGTGGTTGCAACAGATGGAGTTAAGAAGTCAAAGACGTAGACTTACTAGGTTTGGGCCGGCTCTACAGTAGAAGTAAATGAGGCGGTCAAACAGAACGTCGATTATATGACATTTTAGGAACATGAAACACCTGAGGAACTGAAAGCTTTGACGTAGTGATAGTGTCTACATATAGATAAGACAAACATAGTGGTGCCATATGTATGTGCGAATAATAGATGGGTGGTGCTCATAATTGAAATTAGAGGAAAAGAAGGTGTCATATGGTTGACACAGGCAAATTCACGAAGTCAAGAGGAAGACATATTGGCTCTGGCCGACTCTATGGTATAAGTAAATGAGGTGGTGGCTTAATACCCCAAATTTTGACCGATAAGGTTATTTTTTTCATTATAATAGTATTAATTAAGCCCAAATATTAGCTAATAAATAAAATAAAAAATTTTTTATAAAAAAAGAAATACTACATTCGCAACATCTTTTATAATACTTTCACAATAAATTTTATGTGACAGATTGTTACTAACTGTTATTGGTAGTCAAAAAGTAATTTTAGTGGTAAGTTCAAATTAGAACTAGTAAAACTTAACACCTATGATTTGTTATGAAAATGTTGTGAATGTAGCACTTCTAAAAAAAAAAAAGCAATTCACAAAAAATTTCATAATGGTTGAGTTGGCAAACTTTTATTAGTTTTCGTTTAGGTCCATCACTTTTTTATTTACCACTATCAATCTACCAAATCAACAGGTGTGAAAAGTTTTGTCAAATATTTTGTATCTATAAACTTTCTAAAATAAAATAAAATAAATTTTATATGATTTATGTTAATTAGTAATTTTGCATCTAAAACAAGATAATAAAGTTTAAATAATACTTAAATTTTTTTTTAAAGTCATATTTAAATATATAAAAAAGCATTAATTCAGTTTTCACATTTGGCCTCCCAAATAAATCAAACCACCTGTACTAAGAAAAGATATAGTGAGTAGAGGAAGACGATGCACTGTTAGAGCATATCAGAACCCGGCCGATTGAAGATATTTTCTAACTCAGCTTTGGTGAGTATATAAGTGGATCTACATTTCTAGATGACTCAATTGGGGTAGGAGCTAGAAACATACTCTCAAAGTTGGTAACAGTAGTTGTAAGTGCACTGGAGCCATTTCTACAGGTGATCAGTCTCAAAAGTGTAGCCAAGAGGTTTGCAATAACGGAAATAGTTGTTGGACTGCCTAGATGGACGTTAAGAACCAGGACTGGATTTTCAAAACTTGATTTATCAAAACCTAGGACTCACAAACATTTTATTTGTGGTCTTATATTTGTGTCAGATACTTAACACACTTGGGACAGTTCTGCATGCGTGTGCCAACCGTGTCCTTTAAAAACAAATTGCATGACAATGCTGGAGCACAAGTATAAGAGGGATCCGATATTCTTTCACGAAACAAAAAGAGCATTTATGCTTTGGAAAATAATAGTGCATTTGAAAATTAATAAATAGTAATGCTACAGTCACAATATATTTTATAATATTTTCACAAATTGTTGATGTAGTAAATTCTTATTGGTTCTTATTTGAGCATACCACCAATATTGATATTTTACTTACCAATAATAACCACTCACCACATCAAAAAATTAGTAAAATGGTTTGTGGTTTTAGCATTTTCCATTAATAAATATCTATATTCTTGATCTATATTATAATTTCTAAATATTCTTTAATAGGCATAGTTTACTTTATTATCTCAAAAAAAAAAAATTGATATATATTTAATATTATATGAAAAATAAATGCTTAATGATGAATCAGAAATTTATGGTCGTCATTATATGCAGATCGTTATTCACTCAAAGAGTACGTTATACATTTATTATGATCATTGATGACAAAATGTAACTAACGGAGCAACGGTCAGAGAATGAGTTGTGCCTCCAAACAAAGATTCTTTAATGCACTAACCATTAAGCATAAATGTAGCACATCATTGCCCATTAATGAGGCATACAACTATAAAAGAGAAGATAACAGAAGCTTAAGGTACATACAAAGACTCTACAAAATCACTCTACAAAATCACTCTATACTCATTTTCTCTCTCAAATCTTTCTCACTTACTAACTTAAGCATCAAAGACAGTTTGGTTGATGCCATACCAACGTGTTATCCTTCCACTCAGTTCATTTTGCAAGTTTCTTATCTATAGAGACAACCTCATTCACAGTATCGTCAATCCGCTATGACGAATAGCTCAACTGTTGATTTTTTACATCATCAGTTTCGCACCATCTGTGGGAACACTAATCATTCAAGCCATCTTTCCCAGTGACAAAAGAATTTCTCGAAGTATGAGATGGAAGCAAAGATTGGACCAACCCCAGATGTTGTGCAACAACAACAAATCTAAGCTCTTTTGGCAAATGTGGAAGAGTAGACTCACCAGAATGAAGAACTGCAAAAGACAATGGAATCTCAAAATGTGGAACATCGACAAAAAGGTGAAAACCAAAATGAAGAAGAATCAAACTCTCAAGCCAATAGATGAGACAGGACTTCAGGAGAAGATTCCACTAGGGTTAAAAATGAACTTCACAATATGAGGAAAGAGATGGATGAGCTAAAAAGCGTTATGAAGGATAAAGACGAAGAAAATATGGATAGGATGATTCGAATGATGAATTCATCATTCACCAACGAAGTGTTGAACCACCCCTTCCCACCAAAATTCCGTCTCCCATAGTTGGAGTCGTATGACGGTTTCAAGTATCCCTTGGATCACATTGAATCATTCAAGATGCTAATGCTATTGCAGATGACCATAGACGAAGTAATGTGTAAGGCATTCCCAACAACACTAAAGGGAGCAGCCAGAGTATGGTTCAGCAAGATACCCTTAGGAACCATTGCAGACTTTGAACAACTCAGCAAGGGTTTTGTTCGTCAATTTATTGCAAGGGGGGGCAAAGACACAAAAAGCCAACCAGTCATCTTCTCAACATCCAGCAAGAAAAAGGAGAATCACTAAGGTAGTACATCACTCGCTTCAATAAAGAGCTGCTGCAGGTAGACAAAGCTGAAGATTAAGTCATCTGAACAGCCTTCCAAGCAGGATTTCTACTAGGAGATTTCTTCTTCTCAATCATTAAAAGTCCACCAAAAATAGTAGCGGAGTTGCTCCGTGAAGCTCAGAAGTACATGAATGCAAAGGATGCAGTGCTTGCAACGGAGATAAAAGGGAAAAGGAAGAGAGACGAAGGAACAAACAGCAATTGAGATAAGAAGAAAGAGACACAAAGTGATGGACAAACCATAGGAAAAAAGAAGGAGCTTCTAGATAGGAAACCCAAGTTCACCAACTTCACTTCTCTAATAATGCCAATTGAGTAGGTTCTTATGCAGATAGGAGACAACCCTTCCCTGCAATGGCCGAAGCCAATTAGCACTCTAGTAGAAAGAAAAGACGAGAAAATACTGTAGATTCCACCAGGATCACAGGCATCGTACTGATGAGTGTAGGCATTTGAAAGACAAGGTGGACACTTTAATTTGGAAAGGGAAGTTGCAAAAGTGCGTCAGAAAAAAAAAAAAATGTATAGGTACCAAGAAAAGGACGACCAGGACAAAACTCTAGAGATAAGGGATACCAAACCCCCTGCAGGAGAAATAAAGACGATCTCAGGAGGAATAACATTAGGCGAAACGTTGAAATCCCTGAAAAAGGCACAGGAAAGGGAGATAAATAGCATCCTTTCACGGCTCCTTCCAATGAAGATGCCAAGGAATGACAAACCCGATATTGTCTTCTTAGAAAGAGACGGTCGCGACATCAGACAACCCCATGACGATCCAATTGTAATCATGATCAAAGTAGAAAAGTTCAACATCCACCAGGTGCTCATTGACAATGGAAGTTCAGCAGATATCATTTACTTGCTTGCATTTCAACAAATGAAGCTGGATAAGAAGAGGATCAGGCCTTTCACCATGCCTCTGGTAAGCTTCACAGGGGATAGAATTGTCCCTAGAGGTATCGTCACTCTAAATGTGATTGCAGGAACTTTTCCAGTACAGGTCACCAAGGAAATTGATTTCCTCATAGTTAATTGCCCTTTAACATATAACATCATCTTAGGAAGATCTGCACTCTCACTCAATAGACTAAGAGTAGCAACGTCAACATATTACTTGAAAGTGAAGTTTCCAGCAGCCCATAGAGTAGGAGAAATAAGAGGAGGCCAAGTCCTGGCAAGAGAATGCTATCAAACTGCCTTACCATCTAGAGAGAACCACACATGGGTAATCAATGAACCAGAGCCCATTCCCGAACCGCCAGAGACACCATAAGAAGTTGAGATCGTCCCAGGAGATTCGACGAAGGTATTGAAGATTGGAACGGCATTTGCAGCTCCAAATAAAGAAAAAATGACCTCCTTCTTGAGGGCAAACCAAGACGTTTTCTCCTAGAAACACGAGGATATGCCCGGCATTGACAGGAAGATCATATAGAATCATCTCAATATCAACCCAAAATGTAAACCTGTACAACAGAAGCAAAGAGTGTTTGCAACAGAATGCAGCAAAGCTGTAACTAAAGAAGTAGAAAAACTACTAGAAGTTGATTTCATCAGAGAAGTCTTTTATCCAGATTGGCTAGCAAACGTGGTGATGGTAAAGAAAAGCAATGGCAAGTAGAGAATGTGTGTCGACTTCACAAACCTGAACAAAGCCTGCCTAAAAGATAGCTTCCATTTGCCAAGGATTGATCAGCTGGTAAATTAAACTGTTGGACACAAACTCTTGAGTTTCATAGATGCATTTTTTGGATACAACCATATTCTTATGAAAGAAGACGATCAAGATAAGACCTCGTTCCTCACCAGCCAAGACTTATACTGCTATAAAGTTTTTCCCTTTGGACTGAAGAATGTAGGAGTCACCTACCAAAGATTGGTGAACTGTATGTTCTCTCACTAAATTGGGAGGAATGTGGAGGTGTACGTGGATGATATGCTAGTAAAAAGTAAGGACGAAGCCAACCATTTGGACAATCTAAGAGAGACTTTCAGCACACTACGTAAGTACAATATGAAATTAAACCCAACAAAGTGCGTTTTTGTTGTTGTTTCAGGAAAGTTCTTGGGATTCATGGTGTCCCAATGAGGTATAGAGGCAAATCTAGATAAAGTGAAGGCAATAATTGAGGTCAGATAACCAAAGATAGTGAAGGAGGTATGGAGCTTGACAGGAAAGGTCACAGCCCTAAACAGATTTGTCTCTAGGGCAACGGACAAGTGCACACCATTCTTCAAGGTATTGAAAAAAGCTTTTTAGTGGAATGACGAATGGGAGGAAGCCCTTGCCAATTTAAAAAAGTACCTGATGAAGCCACCTCTACTAAGCCCCTCGATGATGGGAAAGAAGCTGTACCTCTATTTAGCAATATCCAACACTGTAGTAAGTTTGGCACCAATCAGAGAAGAAGGGAACGTACAGAAGCCCGTCTATTACATCAACTGGCATTCCAAGGTGTAGAGGAAAATTACCTAATGATCAAAAAGATAGCTTTCGCATTATTGGTCGACTCCAAAAAGCTTTATCCTTATTTCCAAGCATACCCCATCGTCGTCATGACAAACCAACCCATAAGAACAATGATGAACAAGATAGACGCAATAGGAAAACTCATTCAATGGGCAATTGAATTGGGTCAATTTGACATTGAATATGTGCCCTGAGTAGCAATCAAAGCCCAGGTGCTAGCAGACTTCATTGCAGAATTCACTTATCCCTACAAGGAAGAAGAACCTCCTGTAGAAACATGGACGATCCAAACAGATAGGTCTGCCACCAAAAAAGTTGGAAGAGCAAGAGTAGTGCTCATATCTCCATAAAAAGAAACATTGAAGTATGCAGTCAGATTACAATTCCCAACAACAAATAATGAGGCAGAATATGAAGCATTGCTAACAGGGCTAAGTCTAGCAAAGGCTCTAGGAGCAAAGAACCTTATCGTCCAAGCTGATTCTCAGCTGATAATTTGACAAGTGAAAGGAGAGTATGAAGCTAAAGAAGAAAGGATGCAGAAGTACTTAAAGATCGTCCACCAACTTTCACAGCACTTTAACAGTCTAGACTTTCAAGCCAAAAATGTAGAAGCTAACTTTTTGGCAAAATTGGCCTCTTCAGACGATTGCAATGCGACCTTCAAACTATATGTAGAGATAAGGGGGCAACCGAGCACAGAAGGTGAGCAAGTTTTGAAGATAAAAGAACAAGACAAGTGGATGACTCCCATCGTCTATTACTTGAAAGAAGGATGGCTCCCTTGTTAGGACATATGTAGTTGTTCAAGCTTGTGAACATATGTCGCTATTTTATGTAATTGGCTTATCCTTAGACAAAATGCACTTTACTTGTAATTGGGTAGATCTAGGATGTGTTAAACACTTCAAGAAACAGTGGTTCAAGATTAAGTGTTGAAGCCGTCAAAGTTTGTCCAAGATACAAGCAAGGAAGTGCAAGACTTTAAAGCTCGATAGATACCTCGACAGATACATCTATCGAGATTTAAAGAAGCTGTTAAGCCCGAGCCTCGACAGCTGTCTCGACACCTCTATCTGTCGAGAATTAAAGAAAACAGATTTCCAGGTCTGTTTCAAGTCCAATCCGTGTGTGTGTCCTTGGGACTTCTTTTCTCCTAACCCTAGACATATAAAAGGATTATTTTAAGGGCCGTCAAAGTGAGCAACAAGCAGAAATCACAAGATACAAGTTGCTTCTTCTCTTTCATGCAAATTGTGATCTGTGAGACAAAGTTCGTGCCCTAGTTCATCTCTGATGATTTGAAGAACTTTGCAGCCAACATTCTTTCTTCCTCAAGTTGGTGAGTGAGTCACGTACTTGGATTCGTGCAAAGGAGTAAGACGCGTACTGGGATCCGCGCATCACATTGGTTAGTCACGTACTGGGAGCCGTGCATTAAACTGGAGAAATTGTCACTACAGAACAAGTCCAATTGGGTATTGGGGTAAGAGTTCAACTGTAGGTTGGTGAGGTACTTGGATTCCTTACTTGTAACTGCTTGTTGTGATAATAGTGGAGTTTCGGGAGTGGTGACCTTAAATCACCCGGTGGGGTTTTTGCCTTAGGGTTTTCCCCATTCGTGAACAAATCACCGTGTTATTTATTTTCCGCTGCATATCTTAGTTTGGTGATTTGTTTGTGCTGCCACGTGATATTATCTGTTAATTTGATTAATTAATAACTGGGCTAATTTAATTAATCTAATTATCACAAGGGGTCAACGCATTTGTGGCCTGTCAAGTGGTATCAGAGCAAGCACACTCTGATTAGGGTTTAATCTATTGTGTGTGATCCATTGACCCTCGCTGTCATGGATAGAGGACAATCTTTAATTATACCTCCTTTATTTGATGGCACTAACTATGCATACTGGAAAGTACGCATGAGAGCTTTCTTGCAGTCTTTAGATGAGAAAGTGTGGCAAGCTGTGGAGATAGGCTGGACCAAGCCTACAGAGGCGCCGGCTGACTGGGATGAAGCTAAGATCAAAGCGGCAAACTTCAACAGCAGAGCATTGAATGCCCTATTCAGTGCAGTCACCAATGAGGAGTTCAAGAAAATTTCCTCAACTGAAACTGCCAAGGAAGCATGGACCATCCTCCAGACAACCTATGAGGGCACCAAGGCTGTCAAAGATTCAAAGCTGCAAAGGCTCACCACACGCTTTGAAGAAATAAAGATGGAGGAGGATGAGTCGTTCGATGAGTTCTATGCCAAGCTGAAGGACATAGTGAACTCAGCCTTCAATCTTGGGGAGACCATCCCAGAACCCAAGATAGTAAGGAAGGTGCTCAGATCGCTGCCAGAAAGATTCCATGCTAAGATCACGGCGATCGAAGAGTCGAAGGATATTGACAGAATTCCTTTGACTGAGCTGGTTGGAAACTTGCAAACCTATGAGTTAGGGCTGACTAGGTTAGGCAAGTCGAGCAAGGGCAAGAGTTTGGCACTGAAGGCCAAAAGCAGTGATACGGATGACTCGTCAGATGATGAAGATTCCAAGATGAAATCCTACATCACAAGGCAATTCAAGAAGTTCATGAAGAATGCCAATGGAAAGGGTTTCAACAAAGATCGTAGACAGTCCAGTTCTTCACAATTCAGGAATCCGGAGAAAATGAAGAAGGATGTCATAGATGGCGGTCAGTACACTGTTCCCACAGGACCAAAGTGCTTTGGGTGTCAAGGCTTTGGACACATGAAACAAGAGTGTCCTACGTAATTAAAGAGCATAGGGAAGAGCAAAGCACTTGCTGTTACCTTAAGCGACACAGAGCCCAAGGACGATTCCGAGAATGAGGATGACGGAATCTTGAGTGCCTTCACTGCCACTGTTAATCCTACTGATGGGGTTACAGAAGATGTGGATGAAGAGAAGGAATTGGTGGAGTCCAAGATTGAGATTATGGATGATCAAGATGATATCCATACCGCCTATGAGAAGCTATACAAGCTTTCTGAGAAACACGAGAAGCTCTATAGGCTGGCCACTAAGAAGCTCAGTGATGTGGAACTTGACTGTGAGGAGTTGTCCACAAAGGTTGATCAAGCAAATCAAACCATTGGAGCACTGAGGTTCGAGAACAATTTCTTAGCTGAGAGGACCAAGAAGCTTGAAGCAGAGCTGTTTCAAGTCAGAGCACAACTGGAGAGGACGTCAAGCGCCAAACTGGACAAAATGCTAGATGCTCAGAGATCTTCTTCGGATCGTACTGGATTGGGGTATGAATTCTCTCTCTCTAATACTCCTACTTCTAGTACTACTGTCTTTGTTCCACCCGCTAATAACATTAAAACTGAGGAGAATAATGTTAAAACTGATTTAGCTAGTGAGAACGTAGACAAGGAAAGGTCCATCCTAGGAGCACCCCCTAAAATTGAGAAAAGGGAATCTAGAAACCCTAGGAATAAGAGGGCTAACTCTCAAAAGACCAAACAGAAGAAGCCGCATCTCTGTTATCATTGTGGTCTCGCCGGTCACACTCGACCAAATTGCTACAAGTGGCTTGCCACTCAACAGAGCAATGGCAAAACAGCATCTGGGAGCCAGAATCAGCTTCAGTCTTCTCTCGCTCCTCTTGGAGACATTCTAAAAGCTCTTATGTTCCTTTCGAACTTGAACGGTTCATATTCTTCTCCCTCTTTACTGGTTCAAGAGTCGACCAATAGGAAAGGATCTTCCAAGGTGTGGAAGCCAAAGGGATCTAAGTGATTTCAGTCACTTCTTCTTCTCTCTCCTGTTTTCGTGTATTGCATTACTTGTGTGTTTCTTTACTGTTTTGAGTCAGTCTAGTTTTATGCATTGTTTTTGCTTTCTTTAGCATGTTTTTGTTTGTGTGTTTTCAGTTTTGTGTTTTATTTTTTGCTTCTTTGATAAAAATAAAAAAAAAAATTGAAAAATGAAAAATACAAAAACAGTGTGTGTTTGTGTGCATTAGTTCATGCGAACTTTTGGAATGGCCATTGAAACAGAGTTTTCTAAACTTTGTATCATCTATAGCTTAGATGAGCACTCTTCTGCATAACTAAGCGAGTGAGCTTTGTAGCTCTTTGTTTGTGATGAGTAAGGTTAAGTAATCTCTTCTTCTTAACACTCGTATCACTCTTTTTGACGGGTTGAACTAGAAAATCCTAAGAGAAAGGCATAAATAACAATCTCACCACTGTTACTCGCCAATCATAATATGACATCTGTATGCTTCGGCATAGCAAAAGTGCAATGTCATAAGACACATGTATGCTTCGGCATAGCAAAAGTGCAGTGTCAAAAGCTTAACATCATTGGGTATTTCTTTTCTTTCTCTTGTATGCCCATGCATGATATGCTTGTTAAAAGAAAATATGCAAAGAAATAAAAAGCAAAAAGATTAAAAATGCTTTAAAATATGGTTGCAAGCGTGTTTTCTAGGAGATGTGGGAGTTATAGGATGTACCTCAAAGGTGATAATCCCCATCAAACAGTTATGATTGTGTGTGAGTTAAAGTGATCTTCTCATATCTCAAATCGTCATGACATTGAGACACTTATGCAATCTTGCGATGTTTTCACACACAACACGCAATACTCTTTGCTATTCTTGATACATGTGCAGGTACAATGTGATTTGGCCATCACAAGGTTTACATGCGTTAATGTATGATCACTAAACTGTCATAACTTGTTTTTGAAACATAAAATTGGTTAGACTTGTTTAGTGTGTGTGTGCGTGTTTTTAGATACATGTGCATCATATTTCTTGTTGAGAGATGATTTTGAGAGCTTAATGTGTTGATTGTATCTTTGGTTGAGCTGCATGCATGATTGCTTCCATGTCTGTGTTTTTCTTCTTTTGAAAAACTGCTTTGAAAGGCATCTCGACACCTCCTCGATACCTCTCGATACATAGCTATCTGTCGAGATCCTCAGACTCTTTCTTATCGCAGTCTCGACAGATACCTCGATAGCAGCTGGATCGATCGAGAAACTTTCTGTTTTCTCGATAGCTCCTCGATAGCTGTTGGATCGATCGAGGTTCCCACTTGCTTGTTTCTTGTCCCTCGATAGCTGACCTCGATAGCTGCATCTGTCCACGTGCTTTTCTCGATAGCTTCCTTCGACAGCTACCTCGACAGCTCTCGACACCTTCAGCTGTCGAGAATTACTGATGCTCTATAAAAGGGTCCTTCGCGATTTTTCAGGTCATTCTCTCGATCTCTCTCGCTCGAAAACTCTCTGATCTCTCTCCAAAACACTTCCCTCTCCCTCCAAACCTCTCTCAAGGCTTTCTCAAGTGATTCTTCGTGTTCTTCATCTCTTGGTAAGCACATTATCCCTCTTTTTCATGCATTTCATTGTTTAAAACCCTATGTTTGTGTTTTTGAAAAATTTTTGGGAGTTTTCAAAATTGTTGGGGTTTTCATGAAATTTTTGGGTTGGTTTTCTAGTTTTAATCTTCAAAACCACATGCATTGCATCACATTAGCATTCTAATTATATTTTCATGCATTTAGATGTGTGCAAATCTATTGTGTGCTGTTAGGTTTGGATTGGGCTGAGCCCATGATGTTTTTGAGTTGCATGTCACATGCTCATGCATTTTCATGCATACGTTCTTTTCATTTCAATATTTCATTCTGCCAATATTGATTTGTTTGGGACTTTTCTGTTTGTCTCTTCTTTCCCCCTCTTCTATGGTTGCGTTAGTAGCGTCTATGGCTCCTAAACGTAAGTCCATTCCGTCCCAGAACCCTCTGCGTTCTAAGGGACAGTCTTCTTCTGACTCTACCCCTATCTCTGTCCGGTTCCGTGATGAGAAAGCCCATAAGGACTTCTCGGAGAACTTTTCTAAACGCGGTGATCATTCGGAACGCCACGTCGTCCTGGCAGACTTTGCCGACACTGACCTACCCGATGTCATTCACACTCGGGGTTGGGAGTCACTGTGTGACGTCCCGGTCACATCTCCTCTCGTGTTGATTCAGGAGTTTTACTCCAACATCCACGGGATAGATTCTTCAGTACCTTCTTTCTATTCTTGCGTTAGAGGTACGCGCTTCTGTGTCACCCCAGAGCTAGTCTCTGAGGTTCTCCATGTCCCTAGGGTGGATCATCCCGATTACCCTAGCTGTGAGCGTCTCTGGACTGTGTCCAAAGACGAGATGATCTCGGCGTTCTGTGAACGTCCTACCTCTTGGGGAGATCACATGTACACACCATGTAGACCTTTTGCTAAAGGTCCTAGATTCCTTAACATGGTGATGACCTTTGTTTTGCACCCACTCTCTCACTACAACTCGATCACAGAGCCTCGTGCTCGGTTCTTGTTGTCCCTCCTTGAGGATCTCTCTATAGATTTTCCTTCTCACTTCATCTTTTCTATCATAGATGTCTATAGAGATACGGCCACCCGTGATAAGCTCATTTTCCCTTCCGCTATCACGAGGATCATGAGTCGTTTTTCCATTCCCTTCCCCTCGTCCGATCATTACCATGTCATGTCTGCCATAGACGCCGCTACCGTAAAACGTAGCGAGGCACAGTTCCGATCGCGACAGCCGGATGCTGCCACTCCTTCCACTCGTCCGACCACCTCCAGATTAGCTCGTGCGTCTGCTTCTTCCTCCTCTAGCGACGTCACGTTAGGAGACATCATGGCGCAGCTACAGCGCATGGATGCTCGCCTCGATACACTCTCCACAGAGTTGTATCAGGTGAATGTCCGTGTTGGTCGCATCGCCAGGCGACAGGCGACCATGGGCAGCTTTGCCTCAGAGGTTTCTCCTCCGCCACCTCATGTGTCGACTGAGACCGAGGGTGATGATGATGGCGATGATGATGATGCTTCCGACGATGATGATGATGGAGATGCTAGCTCATCGGATGAGATGTCTACTTGACACTCTACCCTTTGTCACTCGTGACAAAAAGGGGGAGTAGTTTTGTATGAGAGTAGTCATACTTAGGGGGAGTGTTAGTATAGGACATTTTTGTTAGGGGGAGTGTGGATTGAGGGATGTAGTGAGGTGATCTATGTATTTTCTTCTTTTCTTATATTTTAGAGATACATTGATCATGTACTTACATACATTGTACTTATTCTCTTTCTCTATATGATGATGTATGTTTTCTTTTTCACCTATCTCTACATGTGTTGTTTCTTTTCTGTCTTTATACACATGTTTCTTTACTTGTATGCAATCTATTATTTCTGTTTTACACAAAGATACCTTGATGTGTTTTGTTTACAAGTGTTTCAGAAATACAGGTTGTCAAAGTCTTCTTGCCATAAACTCTCTTCTTGCAAAGTTTTTCAAGAGTTTGTGTTAGGATAGATTTTATTGTATGTAACAAGTGAATATGAGTTGAGTGATTTATAACTTCTCTCATATCTTCATTTGTGTGTTGTGGTTTTGTCACGGATTGCCAAAGGGGGAGATTGTTAGGACATATGTAGTTGTTCAAGCTTATAAACATATGTCGCTATTTTATGTAATTGGCTTATCCTTAGACAAAACGCACTTTACTTGTAATTGGGTAGATCTAGGATGTGTTAAACACTTCAAGAAACAGTGGTTCAAGATTAAGTGTTGAAGCCGTCAAAGTCTGTCCAAGATACAAGCAAGGAAGTGCAAGATTTTAAAGCTCGATAGATACCTCGACAGATACATCTATCGAGATTTAAAGAAGCTGTTAAGCCCGAGCCTCGACAGCTGTCTCGACACCTCTTGACACCTCTATCTGTCGAGAATTAAAGAAAACAGATTTCTAGGTCTGTTTCAAGTCCAATCCGTGTGTGTGTCTTTGGGACTTCTTTTCTCCTAACCCTAGACATATAAAAGGATTATTTTAAGGGCCGTCAAAGTGAGCAACAAGCAGAAATCACAAGATACAAGTTGCTTCTTCTCTTTCATGCAAATTGTGATCTGTGAGACAAAGTTCGTGCCCTAGTTCATCTCTGATGATTTGAAGAACTTTGCAGCCAACATTCTTTCTTCCTCAAGTTGGTGAGTGAGTCACGTACTTGGATTCGTGCAAAGGAGTAAGACGCGTACTGGGATCCGCGCATCACATTGGTTAGTCACGTACTGGGAGCCGTGCATTAAACTGGAGAAATTGTCACTACAGAACAAGTCCAATTGGGTATTGGGGTAAGAGTTCAACTGTAGGTTGGTGAGGTACTGGGATTCCTTACTTGTAACTGCTTGTTGTGATAATAGTGGAGTTTCGGGAGTGGTGACCTTAAATCACCCGGTGGGGTTTTTGCCTTAGGGTTTTCCCCATTCGTGAACAAATCACCGTGTTATTTATTTTCCGCTGCATATCTTAGTTTGGTGATTTGTTTGTGCTGCCACGTGATATTATCTGTTAATTTGATTAATTAATAACTGGGCTAATTTAATTAATCTAATTATCACAAGGGGTCAACGCATTTGTGGCCTGTCATCCCTGAAGATAAGATGGAAGCAAGGAAGATATAGATCAGAGCAGCCCACTTCGCCATTATTGGCGACGTGTTGTACAGACGAGGATATTCACTCCCATATCTAAGGTGCACCAACTCAGAAAAAGCAGATTATGTGCTCCGTGAGATACACGAAGGAATTTATGGAAACCACATTGGGGCAAGATCCTCAGTAGGAAAGGCACTTAGAGCAAGATATTATTGGCCAACCTAATAGAAAGATGAATACAGCATCGTTAGAGCATGCGACAAGTGTCAACACTTCGTAAATGTCCAATCGAAACTAGGAGAGACGATGACACCTATATCCTCACCATGGCCCTTCGCCCAATAGGGAATTGATATCATGGGTCCATTCCCTCTAGGGAAGATGCAACTCGGGTTTCTGATCATTGTAATTGACTATTTCACAAAATTGGTAGAAGCAGAGCCAGTGACGAAGATAATAGAGGCTAAAATCAAAAGCTTTGTGTGGAAAAACATCATCTGCAGGTTTGGAGTCCCACACATCATAATATCAAACGATGGAAAGCAGTTCGACAACCCCAAGTTTCGAAAATTTTGCCAAGACTCAGAAGTCAAGAATCACTACTCTTCTCCAAAACACCCTCAAGCCAACAGCCAGATAGAAGTGACGAACAAAAGCTTGCTCAAAATTATCAAAACTAGGCTTGAGGGGGCAAAGGGGGCATGGCCTGAAGAACTACAAAATGTTCTTTGGGCATATAGGATGAACACAAGAGTCTCAACAGGAGAAACACCATTCAAACTGACATTTGGAATTGAGGCTGTCATACTAGCGGAAGTAGGACTAACGAGCATTTGAGTTAAAACATATGAAGACCAAAAGAATCAACAGGAGCTCAACAACAACCTGGACCCAATTGATGTAGTCAGAGAAGAAGCTATGAAGTAAATGGACAAACACAAGGAAGCAATGGCCAGATACTAGAACAAAAAGGTTAAGGTAAGAAGGTTCAACACAAGAGACCTCGTTCTTAGAAAGGTATCACAGGCTACAAAGGACCCATCACAAGGAAAATCGGGACCAACCTAGGAAGGCCCCTATGAAGTAATCCATCATTCCAGAGAAGACTCCTACTACTTGAAATCTTTAGATGGCTAGAAACTACCTCAACCATGGAACATAGAACACTTGAAGAAATACTACTAGTAAGGAACGCTATTCATTTTTGCCTAATCTCCATATCAGTATGTATGAAAACCATTACTTTCATCATTCATAAGATCAATAATACATGAAAGCATTATCCATGCGTATCTATCAATGATTATCCATGACTTGTCAAAACATGTACAATACATATTTATCAATGATTATTCATGATCTATCACTATCAAAATGTGTGCAACGCTTAGGAGTCGTCCTTCAGAGATGTCTCAAGGATCTCTGTCATTAAAATTTCAAGTTTAAAAGCTATTTGCTCACAGCCAACAGCATCATAACCATTGAAATTGTTGATACACAACTACCAAAGTCAACTAAATCAGGGTTGTTCAAACACAACCATTATAATTGTCATTCAAGGCAAAACAAAAAAATGGTTAACCTAAAATATGCTCCAATACCACGATTCTAAGTCACGAGTAGAGCGTAAGATCGTTATTCAAACATGACTTAATACAAAACTGTTTAAACACAGCTATAGAAAATACTAAGTTGTTCAAAGACAACTAAGATCGTTATTCAAACATGACTTAATACAAAGTTGTTTAAACACTGCTAAAGAAAATACTAAGTTGTTCAAACACAATTAAGATCGTCATTCAAACATGACTTAATACAAAACTGTTTAAACACAACTAAAGAAAATACTAAGTTGTTTAAACACAACTAACATCGTCATTCACAGCCAAAAAATACAAAGCTATTAAATCACAGCCAACAAAACTAAGTTGTTCAAACACAATTAACATCATCATTCAAACATGACTCAACAAAAAGCTATTTAATCACAGCTAAATAAAATGCCAAGTTGATCAAACATAACTAACATCGTCATGTAAACATGACTCAATACAAAGCTGTTTAAACACTGCTAAAAAATACTAAGTTGTTCAAATACAACTAACATTGTCATTTAAATATGACTAAATACAAAACAACTAAAAAATACTAAATTTTTCAAACACAATTAAGGTCATTAGTCAAATATGACTCAATAGAAAATCATTCCAACACAACCGGATGCAAAGAGATGTTCATATATAAGCTAAGTACAAAAAAGTTGCTCAAGTGCAAGCTAAACCTAAAGGATGTCTTAACACAACTAACGTCATCATAGAAGGTGATCCAAGCATAAAAGAGTTGTTTACTACAGCTAAAAGTAGGAAATACATAAATCTATGTATCATCATCAAAGGAATTGTTTAGTTGCCCAAAACAGCGGGCCCAAAGAGAAATATTGTTCTTGCCTTGCAAGGAAATTAAAAAAAAAAAAAAAAAAAAAAAAGGTGTGAAAAAAAAAAAAAGGTTATTGCTCATCAGGGACAGGGTTTGTGGGAGTTACAACAGTGGCCTCCTTCATTCCTTCGGCAATGTCTATGGCTTCCTCTGTCACATTCTCCATTGTGGCCTCAGAGGGACGATTAGACATAAGTTCTATTTCAACGTCTTCAATAGCCAAGATAGAAAGGTCTAAGCCAGGATGATGCTTTGCCATCCACTTCCCGAGAAGATCAAAGCTCTCCACGTAGTACTTACATAATTCATTAGATTACTTATCATAGTCTTCAAAATCCTATACTGTCATGGTCCCAACATTCTACAGCTTCAGCTCCAGGTCACCAACCTGCTTGTCCTTCAGCTTGCAGAAGTCCTTCTCCACTTGTAGGGTCTTCTCCAAGGTTGCCACATGCTCCTCGTCATTCCCAGCTTCAACAGCAAGGATGGCAACCTTATTCTTAAACGTCTCATTCTCAGCGGATAAAGACTTGATCAAAGGCTCGGACATAGCCACCTTCTTTTCCAAATCCAAGATTTTTCCAGAGACAAAAAGAGACTCCCCTAAAGCCTACAAAAACTTCCTTTAGTAAAAATAAAGCGAAAGAAAAAAGAAGAAGCGAAGATGACCAACGACACATACCTGAACAAGCTTTTGAATGTGGGATGACATCACCTCATTGGATGACTTCGCCATCAAAGGACTCAGATCATCCACAAAAAGTGCCTCATGGGTCTTCAAAGTTGTCACATCAACATTGTCATAAAAGGTAGGAAGGAAGGATTTACCAAAAGCTTTCTTCTTCTTCCTAATCTCCTCTCCACCGAAAGCAATCATCTCTAGTGACAAAGTGGGAGAGGCAGGGCGCTTAGCAGGAAGAGGTGTTTTTGCGGGATCTTTCTTAACGACATCATCATCCTTCTTCTTGGACAAAAGGCCACTGACAGTTCCACCCTTGGCCTTCTTCTCTTGAGCTTCAGCTAATTTTTGCTTGCTGAACCTAGTCGTCATTCGTAAAAGGAAGAAGGAAAACATTAAAAAAAAAAAAAAAAAAAAATTAAGGATACGGTTTTGGACCCAACAAGCACTCACTCTTCTTCACAACTTCCAAATCTCTTTGAACCTTAGTAGATGGTTCTGGACCCAAGAAATGAAGAAATAAAGATTGAGGAGAGACGAATTTGTTAAAATCCTTGACGGTATCCAAATATTCCCTTAATTTTTCAACACGACGCTGGTACCTCTTCTTTAGACGAGGACGCTAGACAACTGCAAAACAAGAGTACAAATAAGACACCTATCACCGTCACTCCTAAAATAAAAAAGGGAAAAACGACTAAAAAGACAAGGTAGATGCACCAAACACGAGAACTCCCCAACTACAAAAAAACTTGGGGGTTTCGTCCAAGTCCTCACTAGGGACGAACTCCTAACCACTTCCAAAGATAAAAAAGAAATTTGGCTTCCAGTTTCGGAGAGACAAAGGGTAATTAAGGATTAACCTAGAAGCCCTATCCCACAACTTAAACTCATAATAGCCAGGGTCCTTAGACTTTCTCAGATGATAAAAATGGAGGAATTTGTCCCTCCTAATGACATCACCATCATTGGTAGACATCCATAACACCATGCAAGAAACAAGGATCCACCAAGAGTTAGGCACCAACTGCACCGGAGCGAGATGCAAATAGAAAAAAAAGTTCCCTAACAAAGGAATGAACAAGAAAATGAAGGCCACTGGCAAAGTCGGCCTCGTAAAAACAAACCTCATTAGCATACAAGTGACAAGCCCTTTCTTCGTCACTCAAGATCCTAATTTTTATAGAACTAGGGAACTGAAATCTACCCCTGATTCACTTCTCGTCCTTTTCTGAGAAGGAACACGAGATGTTCTAGGCTTTTTAGGGGGTAGAAACAGAAGTGGCCTTTGAGACTGCGCGATCATCAAACGAGGATAACCCCGTCTCTAGGTCACTAGACCTTACCTCAGACATCCTCAGCAACCTAGCTACCTTAGCAGAATGGGAAACTAAAGAAACAAAGAAGAGAAGACAAAAGTATACGAACGATCCTTCCCTATGAAGGAACTGATCATCTCAAGATGCTCCCCCTCTACAGACTCAAGTAAACTACTTAAGTGAGCAAAAAAGAAAGCTATTGAAGGACAATCTACTCTAATAGCAGAACAATCTACCATGGAAGAATCAGAAAAGAAGAAGAAGCACAAAGGACTTACCAGGAAACGCAGAAGGGAAAGGAAGCTCGGAGGAGAAACAAACCCTAGAACAGAAAACTGAATAGGGAAAAATACAAAAGAAAGGAAAGAGGAGGGGAAAACGCAAAACAAGTGGCCAAAACTCAAGCGAGAAAACCAAGACATTTTTGCACATCGAACACATCCTAGCCATACACGTGGCGCCCAACCACCCAGACATCAAATCATCATAAATGCGTAGCACACGGAATACAAAGCGTCAGACAAATTTGTTCTTATCTCGTCTAAAAGACGAGAAAACGACAAGGGGGCAGCTGATGAACCAGAAATTTATGGTCGTCATTATACGCAGATCGTCATTCACTCAGAAAAGACGTTACGCATTTATTACGATCATTGATGACAAAACATAACTGACGGAGCAAAGGTCAGAGAATGAGTTGTGGCCTCCAAAAAAAGATTTTGTAACGCACTAGCCGTTGAGCATAAATGCAGCGTATCATTGCCCATTAAGGCAGCATACAACTATAAAGAGAAGATAACATAAGTTGAAGGTACACACAAAGACTTTACGAAATCACTCTCTACTCATTTTCTCTCTTGAATGTTTCTCCCTTACTGACTTAAGCATCGGAGGCGGTTTGGTTGACGCCACACCAGCGTGTTACCCTTCCACTTAGTTCATTTTACAGGTTTCTCATCTACAGAGACGACCTCAATTATAGCATCGTCCATCCGCTACGATGAAGAGCTTAATTGTTGATTTTTGGCATCATCACTTAATAATATATATATATATATATATATAATAGTAATTTAATAGATGTATCCATTGTATCCGTGTCATATTTTTTCCAAAAATTATTTTGTTGCCACGTCGTACCTCTATCCATTCCCGTGTCTGGCTTCTTGATTTCAAAATGTTCTAAGGGGAACTAGAGGGAGTGGCAGCCTGCATTATAAGCTTATTTTGGAATTACAAGCTCTACAAGTGAATCATCTCCTCGTGAATCAATTCATTGAGAGCTGCGTCCAGCGAAGGAAAAGGAGAATGATGGAATAGTCATTATGCAAAGCCATAAGAAACTGATAGAGATAGAGCTAATCTCAATATGAAACATATTACGCAGCATACGTGGAGAAGTCCCAGGTAGGATTAGAAAGCTCAATTTGTTCCCAACTGAATTGAAGAAAATCAAAGAAATCATTGGTGATTGATCGAGTTCTTGCTTGAGATGGTAAAATTTAACCACAGATTGATATTCTCATGAACTGTTAGGTGAGGAGGAGTAGCGCATATCACCCAAACAACCTTTAACATAACTACGATAAAGGGTGAAGATGGAGGGGATTGAGGTGTTATGTAGCCAAGTAATGATTTGGTAATCGTTATTTTCCTAGTCAATAATGTGGGTCCAAACCTGATTTTTGGTCTCAAAAGCTCCCTTAATGGGTTTCTTTAGCTCTCTAGTAGGAAAAATTTTTGTATGAGACGGTCTCATAAGACTTATGTCTCAACAATATGTAGGTTCCACTCATACTGTCTCATGAGGCATAGGGGTGCCTCACTTATGGGACCCATATGTCATTGAAACATAGGTCTCATGAGATTGTCTCATACAATACTTAGCATAAATCCACAGTTTGCTGCCATTAAGAAAGCTACGCATTGATTGAGACCATATGAGATAGTTTTTGCCATCTATGTGACATAATATGTGATGATAAATGTCATTCTGAGTCATAAACACTATAAATGCAAAACATACTAAAATTATGAAATCAGTATACAAAAAATTGAATAGGAAAAATCTATTGTGGCAAGGATGTGACAGTGTAGATGTGGCAGGTGTTGATGTGATAGTGTTGCTATTGTGGCAAGATTGCTGATGTGGCAAATGCAAATAGTGTAAAACACCATTGCATGTTTAGACTCCCAATTTTTAATTAATGGCTAAATTGCTTATACCTTACTTAATTACATGTGGAATAAGAGTAAGTGTAATGCAATAAGATCGAAACTACTCTAAAGCATATGCATATATAATAGACAATAAGTATAAAGCATAAAGAGTAAGGGAAGAGAGATGCAAACACAAGAAAACACTTAGATGTGTTATCGAAGGGAAAACTGAATTACTCGGCAAAAAACGTTTCCACAACCCTCCAAACCGAATTGATCCACTAATGAATAAAGTTGGAGTACAAGAATATCAAAAAGACCCTCCAAGTCTAATCTACCCATTGTACTTGAATCCTCTGAGTTCCAGCTACCAACAGACTTCACCGAGTCTTGTCTTCACTAGTTATCTAGATCCCTCAATTAGCTCCAAATTGCATCCACCAATCAATGACTTCTTCCAATACTTCGCACACGCACCAAAATTTCTCTCAATACTCAGATTGTGTGAGGTAAGTATTTGAGCTAAGAACCTCTCAAGGTTTGTAATTAGAGAGATAGGAGTAGAGGAAAACTAAGAGACATTGTGTAGATAATTGTGGGTTTAAAATCTCTAACTCTCAAGTGTATTGCTAGGGTTTTCTCTCTAAAAGTCTCCTTACAATTTTGTGGGCAATGTGAGCTTATATAGTGTGTGTAAAGAAATAAAGAAAGAACTCTTTAAAATTATCCAAGAAGAGAGTTTCACGGGTCACTCGCAAGTTGGCCAAGGCGCGAAGTGACTCACGAAATACAGTCCAGCAAAAGACTATTCAGATTCCAGCAAGTGCTTCTCGCATGGCCTTTCGTGGGTTGTCCACTCACGAGCCAGTCGCGAGCAAGTCGAAAACTTCACTGTCTTCACAATTCTTCACCAAACTCTCACACTCAACCCTTACATTAAATCTCACAAACATATAGGGAAAGGATTGAACAAAATCAAATCAAATTTGTCACGGAATTAAAATCAACAAAAACATAGTTGTAAATTACAACTTTACAACTTTGTCAAGCATTATTAGAATTCCCTTATCATTGAAGTTTAGACACTAAGGCAGCGTTTAGTTAGAGGTGAATTAAGAATGACAAAAAAGAAATCTAAAGAAAATAGTATTGTTGAGTGTTTGACTAGAAGAAAAATGGGGAGGAAAACTAGTTAGGCTCAGGGGGTTGCGCTATAGCCAGCCCAGGGGGTTTAAATGAACCCCCTGACCTAGCCAAAAAAAAATTGTATATAATTTTTTTTTTAATTTTTTTTTGACTCTCTAAAATAAATTTTGAAAACCCTGACCCTATATTTTTTTTAACCTAGTTTAAAATTTAAATAAGCTTGAATATGATCATCTTAGTGCTACTTTCACAATAATTTTACAATAAAGGTTAAGTGGCAAGTTGTGACTAGTTTTTATCTAAACCCACAACTAACATCACTTTTTAACACACCTTTAACAACTTACCGCCTAAATTTTTTTGTGAAAATGTTGTGTTGGTAGCACTACTCATAAAATTTCTCATTCGTTGACGACATAACAAAATTGTTTATACCTGCACTTTTCTTCTTCTTCAGCAAAACATTACGCCACTTTTAGCACAAAAAAAGAAAAAAGAAAAAAAAATAAACCACCTGTATAACCAACCGATTTATATCTATATCTATGATTCTTTCCTCATTCTCTCTATCTTTCTTTCTCCATCCCTTCTATGTTTTCTTTCTATTTAATCAAGTAGTTTGATAATTAAGTGGTTTACAAATTTCCAAGTTCAAGAAATATTTTAGTGTTTGTTCCAATCCCAATAGAATGACCATGTGTATGGTTAAAAAGCCATACACTTCACATGCAAAAACTTATATCAATTACTATTTTTTTTCTTAATTTCAATTTTACTACTATTCCTACTCCTAAGTGTATTAATATTTTTCTTTATCATATATTTTTATTTAATTGATATTACATATAAATATAATAAATTATTATTAATTTGACAAAAAAGTATGATTAGTTATTTAAGTATATTTATTTATGCATTCAACAGTTGTTTTCTTACCGATCTTTAAACTATTAATAATTTTTTTAGACTATTGTACAATGTAGTTGTATTGTACACTAAATTGTATTTAGAGTACTATTTTAGATTATTGTATAAAATATGAAAGTTTTTATAAAGAAATTTAATTTAAATTTTTACTCCCTGTGAGGGCCTTTTCACATTAATGGGCCAAAGCCCATTTGCTACACTAAGGCTTGTGAGCTAATGGGTAAGGGAGTTGGGACTGGCCTCATGGGGTTACACTATAGGCCAGCTTGTGCCCTAGCTAGGCATGCCCAATGCTTAGACGACACGGAAACAATATGGCAAATTGGATACGGCAAATGTAGGCACAACAAAATAACTGTTACAACTAACACAACAGAAGATACAATAGTAGAACGAAAGTATAATAAAAGAAACTACCGTAGGACAACTAATACTGCAAATTAAATAAAAGATAATACAGCAAAACAACTGATACAACAAATAAAGTAAGGATATTATAGAAGAATAATTAATAACTTGAAAACACTGCAACAAAATGAATAACAGCAGGAATATCAAATAAGCTAAAACATGTCATAGTGCAGGAATAACTACAATTCTAAGCAAGTGCAATAGCATTGACTCACTCTCCCAATCCTGGGCCAAGTCATTCAGTAAGAACAGGTCTAAGAAGGGAACCAAATGCCAACAAGGGTAATCTCGTTACAGGTTTCTGCCATTGAAATTACTCGTGCTGGAGAAATGGCCTATATTGTTTTATGTTTCGATTCACAGAGTTTTAGAGGGTGGGGGTGATAAGAGGGAGAGAAAATGTGGTCTACTGATGTGTACCTCTATTTTTGCCATATTTTCTCTCTCCCCTTCTTTTTTTTTACCACTTAAGTTTCTTTTCTTTTTGTTCTTTTATTCTTAGTTTTTTTCTTGCTCCCTCTTTGTGGATTCCACCCTATTCATGGATATCTTCCTTCCTTTTATTTTGCTTGATTCCATGAGATTTCTACCTTTTGTCCTTAAGGCTTCACCAACTGTTTTTGGTTTCTTGTGAACATCTCTCAAGGATTGCCCACTAACCCATTGGTTGCTCGGCCACTACCTTTGCTTAGAGTGTGCTTGTTGAACCACTCTTCATTCCAAGACAAAACTCTTTGTTTTGTTTCTCCCTCTCCCCTTTTCTACCTTACCCAAATGGATAAAAGTTTAAGGCTCTCTCTCTCTACTTACCCCTATGACACGCATCAAGTGGCCCCAGCCCATTGCTTGCCTCTTTTGGACGAAGTGCCATCACACCAAGGCATTCTCCCTAAAAGAAGCCTTAGTAGAAACCCTAAAATAGACCCCCTTTTCTCCCCACCACCAAACCATGCCCTTTGAATCCCTTGACTAAGGACCTACCTCTCTTGTATTGGTTAGGTACAAATAGGTGGTGCTCCAGCCCTTGTATGAATTCCACTAACTTCTATGTTTGTCTTCTCTTACTCTCACGCCATTTCTAACATCCTTACCTTGTCTTATTCTGCTACATGTTCATGCTTCTCCCTTACATTGTGAGGAGCGTGGGCTCTTCGGCTTACACTACCTCCCCTTATTTCCTTTGTGGGCGTGGACGTTGTCTTGGCAGATGCCCTTGCCTGTCCAGCTTGTTGGGCTTCCATTTCTGTTGTTCCTTTTCTTGCCATGCCTATAGGCTTGCCATGTTGGCCCATTGAATTTATTACCTTTTCCTTTGGGCTCCCATGGCCCATTCACTTTACCTCTACCTCTTGTTGTGCCTATGGGCCTGTTGGCTGTCATTCTTGTCATGCTGGCCTATTGAACTTATTACCTCTTCTCTTGGGCTTTCACAACCCATTTACTTTACCTTTACCTTTACCTCTTGTTGTGCCCATAGGCCTGCTAGCTGTCATTCCTGCCATGTTGGCCCATTAGGTTTATTACCTCTTTTTCTTGGGCTTCCACAACCCATTTACTTTACCTTTACCTCTTGTTGCACCCATAGGCCAGCTGGCTGCCATTCTTGCCATGCTAGTCCGTTGGACTTATCAACTTTTTTCTTGGGCTTCCACAACCCATTTGCTTTGCTTTTACCTTTTTCATTTCCTTTTTTCTCTCACCTTCCACTATTGTTTGACTTCTTCTGTCATTGGGCTTTTTTACCAAAAATGGGCATCAACACACCGCTATAACAAATTCCTAGTTTCGATAGTATTGACCCCTAGCAAAAAATTCCGAAGCCACCATTGGTGGGACCTAAGTGTTTTATTCCAAGATGCACCTAAATATAATTTCCTTGAATGGACGGGAATGAAAACAAGCAGATGAAAATGTCCTACATGGGGTAACATACTTATACTTGTTTTCTTCACTTTACTGTGCAACGCTTCACTGCAAATGTTTAAGAAAGTGCCCAACTTTTTTAAATAGATATCTTTAGTTGTTTTAAATATATATTGGTAAGGCACGCTCTCCCTGTTGTGGAGCTCTCCCTCTTGTGTTAACATGAGTGTTCTCTCCCTTGGCTATATGCGAAGGGTAATTTTTCAGTTTTCTTTAGACAAAATGGAGGATGATGTGGTAGATAGTTTGGAGAAGATGAAGTTAACAATTGAAGAGGAAGAAACTATTGCCATTTCAAATGATGGAAGATTGGAAGCTATTGAGAGTTGCATTCTGAGTTTGATTGGGGAATTCCTTACATGTAAGTTTTTCAACAAAATGGCGGCGAAGAATACTATAAGGCAAGCATGGGGATTGAATGAGTCAATGTAAATTTTAGAAGTGGGGCCTAATCTCTTCCAATTCAAATTCTAATCAAAGTTTGATATGGATTGGATTTTGAGAGGAGGCCCCTGGTCCTTTGACAATTAGCTATTATTATTGCAACGGTGGAAGAAGGGCATGACTATGGGAAATATTTAAATGGAATCTGCTTCCCTTTGGGTCCAAATATGGGGTGCACCGTTTGATATGATCTCCCCTCAAGTTACAAAGGAAGTTGGGAGTAGACTAGGTGAGGTTGAGGAGGTGGAATGGAAGAAAAGGAAGGACGATATTAATATGTTTATGAGAGTGCGAGTGGCTTTACCAATCTCTAAACCTTTTTGATGAGGAGGGTTTATTGCTGGATCAGATGGTGAGAGGTCATGGGTGTCTTTCAAATATGAGAGGTTGCCCATATTTTGTCATTTTTATGGAATTTTAGGTCATGATTTGAAGCATTGTGTAGCCCATTATGCAATGGAGAAAAAAAAAGGACGAGTTGAATATTAGTGTGGTGACTTTCTTAAGGCAGCTAGGGGTCATCCAAGGGCTTCGGCAAGTAAAGATACAAGTCCTATGTCCAACACAGAGGAAAGTAGATTTCAAGCCAGGTGGAACAAGGTGTGTTAATGGAGACGATGGTGGCGAGGAAGACCTGTTCAGGTAACCCTAATAGCATTGAAAAGGGTGATTCTGTGATTCAAGGAATGCATGCTAAAAACATGCACGATAATAGCGTGGGTCATGATTGCCATGCTAACGTGAAGGAGACAAATACTGATAGAGGAGGCTTCGGTTTGGAAATTTAGCACACTGGACAGCTTAATATGGAATTGAATGCAGATATTGATAAGGGATTATCTCTTTTCAAAATGGATGAGAGTCAAACAGATACTACTTCCTTTGAACTCCAAAGTCACATACACTTTACTACTACTACAACATTGGACATGATTAGGCCATGCACTTCTAAGCCCAAAGGAACTTGGACTCGCATCAATAGAATGGACTTTGGTTTGAGTAGTTTAACTAGGGCTATCACATTACCTGGCCTGGGCAAGAGAGGCCTGCATGAATTACAGGAATGGAAGAATGAAGAACAAGCCATCAAAAGAGGAAAAGTGAGCAGTGATGAGGGAAGCAATGACCATATATCGGCAGGGGTGGAGAGCCATACCTGCTGGGAGCAATGAGGCTGTTAAGCTAGAACTATCAATGGCTTGGGAACCTATGGAAAGGTTGAAGCCTTCGCAAGATTGTGAGGGAGCAAGTTCCCACGATTTGTTTGCTTATGGAGATAAGACTGGATAAGGAAGGATTTGAAAAGTTATATGGGAATTTACCATTCCAGAATAAGATTATTGTCAAACACCCTAATTCTGGTAGAGGGTTAGCACTTTTGTGGAAAAATAATATACTCTTGGAGGTTATCAATTTCACTATCAACCATGTTTTGGCTAAAGTCACGGAGGAAGATGGTTTTGTTTGGTACTTGACTGGTTTCTATGGTTGGTCGGAAGCATAGCATAA
The DNA here is from genome assembly GCA_032878915.1 of Castanopsis chinensis. Lineage (NCBI taxonomy): Eukaryota > Viridiplantae > Streptophyta > Magnoliopsida > Fagales > Fagaceae > Castanopsis > Castanopsis chinensis. The sequence continues at coordinate 13,895,335 of JAVQMG010000125.1, read as the reverse complement.
GGAAAAATCGTGGACATTATTGAAACATATACAAACCTTTGTGGTAGGACCATGGGTGGTAATAGGAGATTTTAATGCATATCTACATGCATCAGAAAAGAAGCGTAAAAGTCAGTCACAAAATTCACAGATTCAAACTTTTAGGGAGGCTTTGGACTCTTGTCATCTTCAAGACCTTGGGTTTAAGGGGTATCCTTACACTTGAAGCAATAAGAGACCTGGGGAAGCAAACACCAAGATTAGCCTAGATAGAGAAGTGGCTAATAAAGAATGGATAGACAAATTTCAGATGAGTAAAATTGTACACCTAGCAACACATGAGTCAAACCACCTACCCAATATGCTACACGTTCAATCATATTCCCATCCAAGCCAGAGACGTGAGAGGAGTTTCAAGTTTGAGGAGTCCTAGCTACTTAGGAGTGACTGTGAATCGGTTGTACAGGAGGCTTAAGGGAAGGCAGGAGATGATAGGGTCCAGTTGGCATCAATAAAGGAAAAAATAAAGATTTGAGGAGTAGAGCTTATGGCTTGGGGTTCACCAACAACTGATCCAGATACTATTACAATCAAAGAACTTCAAAAGAAGCTGGATGTATTGAATGAAGCCGAACCAACAGAACCTACCAAAGCCGAGTTCTTGGAATTGAGTAAAAGGATGGATGAACTCTTACAAAAGCAAGAAATTGTTTAGGCTCAACGGTCTAGAATAAATTGGTTAAAACATAGGGATAAGAATACAAAGTTTTTTCATGCCAAAGCAACACAAAGGAGAAGGAAAAATTATATAAAGAGTATCCAAAATGCACAAGGGCAATGGATGGAGAATTTGGAGGAGGTGGTTGAAGTAGCATCAACCTACTTTGATAATCTTTTTCATGCAGGAGTGGGGGATCAGATGGAGGAGTGTCTGAATGCAGTGTAGAGCAAGGTGACTGATGACATAAGGGAGGTTTCGTCCAGTGTGTTTACTGCTGAAGAAGTGAAGGTAGCTCTATTTCAAATGGGACCAACAAAGGCTCCAGGACCTAATGGTATAAATGCCATTTTCTATAAAAAAAATTTGGCATGTAGTGGGTGATAATGTAGTCTTGGCTGTTTTGGATTTTTTAAATAATGGTAATATGTTACCTGAAATAAATCATATAAACATTGTGCTTATCCCAAAAGTAAAAAGCCTAAGAAAATGTCTAATTTTTTACCAATAAGTTTGTGTAATGTGATTTACAAAATTATTTCCAAGGTGTTAGTAAACAGATTGAAACAAGTACTCTCTCAAATTATTTCACCCACTCAAACTGCTTTTGTAACTGGGGCAACTGATCACAGATAATGAATTGGTGTCCTATGAGACACTTCATACCATGCATTCTAGAAAAAAGGGGAAGAAGGGATCCTTGTCATTGAAGTTAGACATCAGCAAGGCTTATGACCAAGTTCAGTGGCAGTTTCTTCAGAGTATTATGGAAAAGATGGGATTCCCAGTTGTTTGGATAGAAAGGGTGATGAGTTGTGTCACAACACCATCCTTTTCTATTGGTGAATGAGAAATCTTATAGCATGATCCATCTATTTAGAGGAATAAGCCAAGGAGATTTTTTGTCACCTTATTTATTCCTCTTGTGTGCAAAAGGCTTCACTGCACTATTGGCAAAAGCAGAATTAGAAGGGAGGATTAAGGGAGTATCCATTTGTAGAGGAGCACCAAAAGTCACTAACCTTATGTTTGCAGATAATTCATTGTTGTTTTGTCAGGCAACTCAAGCTGAAGGAGAGACCATAGCAGAGATCCTCAAAACCTATGCAAGAGTTTCAGGGCAAAGTATAAATTTGGAAAAGTCTTTAACTTATTTCAGTCATAATACGTTAGACAGCCAGAAACAACAGATCTTGGAGATTTTGGGAGTCAAGGAAGTGGATAGATTTGAAACTTATCTTGGCTTACCAACTTTGATTGGGAGAGCTAAGTATCACACTTTCTCATACTTGAAGGATAGAATATGGAAGAAGCTCCAAGGATGGAAGGGCATGTTGTTATCAAGAGTTGGCAAAGAAATTCTCATCAAGGCTGTGGCGCAGCCCATACCTACATACACTATGAGTGTGTTTCAACTCCCTTTGAAATTATGTGATGAACTGGATGCATTGTGTACAAAATTTTGGTGCGGTCAAGTTGGCAATGAATGAAAAATTCATTGGAAGAGTTGGGATAAATTGACAGCTTCAAAAAAAGAGGGAGGTATGAGATTCCAAGACTTAAGAGCTTTAAATCTAGCTATGTTGGCCAAGCAAGGTTGGAGAATGGTTCAATGCAAGGACTCTCTGCTTTATCAATGTTTCAAAGCAAGGTAATTTCTGCGGTCATCATTCCTTGATGCTAAAGATTCACCAAATTGTTCATATGTGTGGAGAAGCTTGATGGCAGCACAACCCATTCTCAAATCCAGTCATTGTTGGAGAATTGGAAATGGTAATTCAATCAATGCTTTAAAAGATAGGTGGATTCCCAAATACCTAACAAACAAAATTCTACATTCGGTTAATGAGAATTTGGATGAAATGTTGGTGTCAGATTTGATCAATCCAGAGTTGCATATATGGAGGAATGAGGAAATCATGGCTACATTTCACATGGTGGAGGCCGAAGCTATATGCCAAATTCCACTGAGCTAAAGAAATGTTAATAATGCTATAATTTCGCTGCATAATTCAAAGGGTATCTTTATAGTTAAATCCGCTTATCATGTTGCTAGAAAACTTTAGACTGATGGCAATCGAACGGGAACATCAAAGGGCTGTGCTAGAAAAAACATTTGGGCTGCAATATGGAAGCTTAGACTCCCAAACAAAATCAAAGTATTCGGATGGAGGGCTTGTCATGACATATTACCAACTTCAGAGAATCTAACTAGGAGGAAAGTTCTTCATGTAAATAAATGTCCCATATGCACTAGAGAATCGGAATCATCAATTCATGTGTTGTGGGATTGTGATGTGGCTTAGGACAGTTGGGTAAGAAGCATTCAAAAATTTCAGAAAAGCCAGCATGGGCAATTAGATATGATGCAATTGATGGAGGACTTGTTGGAGCGCCTGACTTTGGATGAGATGGACTTGTTCTAGACTCAAGCGTGGTAAATATGGAATCAGAGAAACTATGTGGTGCGTGGAGATAAATTGAAGGATCTGAATAGCTTAAATAAAAGAGCAGAGGAGTATGTTGAAGAGTTCAAACGTGCCCAAACTCGCTTGACTCTTCGAATGGGGCAGCAACTCAGTGGGGATGTTTGGCAACCATCACCACAATCGGAATATAAGCTTAATTTCGATGCAGCACTATTCTCGAGTTTAGACAGATCAGGATATGGAGCAATAATTCGAAATGACAAAGGAAATGTAATGGCTGTTATGACTGCTAGTGGACCGAAAGTGAGTACAAGTGATGAAGCTGAAATGTATGCATAAAGAAGAGCTATTGAATTTGCTGTAGATGCTGGTTTCTCAAGGCTGATCATTGAGGGTGATAATATTAATGTAATCCAAGCCATTTCTTCTTCATTGGAAAATAATTCACTATTTGGTAATGTTGTTGATGATATTCACCATTTGATTTGGGGTTACAGTGGACTAGTGTTTGCTGCATAAGGAGAGGTGAAAATAAGGTGGCACATGCATTGGCTCAATATGTTAGGAATACATTAGATGAGGATTTGTATTGGATGGAGGATTTTCCCCCACCAACAATGGAAGTCTTGTATCTTGATTCTTTATCAATTTGAATGAATGAATATTCTCCTCTAAAAAAAAAAAAAAGTTCCCATTTATATACAATTTTTTAATAAAAATATAATTTATTATCTTTTTCATCTAATAGGGGCATGAAAGTAAATTTATATAAACTACATTTTTAATCCCTTCTCTTTTTCATTTTCAATCAAACATCATAAGAGAAAACTAAAATCTCTTCTATACTCTCGCTCTTCCATTCTCTGCTCATTTTTCATTTTTGCACTTTTTCATCTCCCCAATTAAACGGGCCCTAACTTGGTAAAAAAAAAAAATCCTATTGAATGAATCTCTCCAAAAAAAAAAAAATTGTCTAGTATGGTTTAAAGATCAAATCATGTTCACGGCATGCGCATTGAAAAAAATATAAGAGTAGAACCAGCTGTAAATTGTGGACTTTCACCAAGTTTCATTCCTTCCATTTCTTCTAAAGTGTCAAGTTTAATCAACCTCCATAGGAGAGGGACAACTCGAACAAGACTGGGTTGCAATTTGCATGCATGGATGTCATGAATTTGTCTGTTCTGAATATGGTGTTCTTATTTTTCAAGTTGTTGAAACTCACTTGACCTTAGGCCATACTTTCACACCCAAAAACTTGTCTAACATCTCTCCATCGCAAATCTAGCTAGACCCGTTAATTAAGCTAGCTAGGAATACTTTAATCTTGACAGGCCACAAATGCGTTGACCCCTTGTGATAATTAGATTAATTAAATTAGCCCAGTTATTAATTAATCAAATTAACAGATAATATCACGTGGCAGCACAAACAAATCACCAAACTAAGATATGCAGCAGAAAATAAATAACACGGTGATTTGTTCACGAATGGGGAAACCCTAAGGCAAAAACCCCACCGGGTGATTTAAGGTCACCACTCTCGAAACTCCACTATTATCACAACAAGCAATTACAAGTAAGGAATCCCAGTACCTCACCAACCTACAGTTGAACTCTTACCCCAATACCCAATTGGACTTGTTCTGTAGTGACAATTTCTCCAGTTTAATGCACGGCTCCCAGTACGTGACTAACCAATGTGATGCGCGGATCCCAGTACGCGGCTTACTCCTTTGCACGAATCCCAATACGTGACTCACTCACCAACTTGAGGAAGAAAGAATGTTGGCTGCAAAGTTCTTCAAATCATCAGAGATGAACTAGGGCACGAACTTTGTCTCACAGATCACAATTTGCATGAAAGAGAAGAAGCAACTTGTATCTTGTGATTTCTGCTTTTTCGCACACTTTGACGGCCCTTAAAATAATCCTTTTATATGTCTAGGGTTAGGAGAAAAGAAGTCCCAAAGACATACACACGGATTGGACTTGAAACAGACCTGGAAATCTGTTTTCTTTAATTCTCGACAGATAGAGGTGTCGAGACAGCTGTCGAGGCTCGGGCTAAACAGCTTCTTTAAATCTTGATAGATGTATCTGTCGAGGTATCTATCGAGCTTTAAAATCTTGCACTTCCTTGCTTGTATCTTGGACAGACTTTGACGGCTTCAACACTTAATCTTGAACCACTGTTTCTTGAAGTGTTTAACACATCCTAGATCTACCCAATTACAAGTAAAGTGCGTTTTGTCTAAGGATAAGGCAATTACATAAAATAGCGACATATGTTCACAAGCTTGAACAACTACATATGTCCTAACAATCTCCCCCTTTGGCAATCCGTGACAAAACCACAACATACAAATGAAGATATGAGAGAAGTCATAAATCACTCAACTCATACTCACTTGTTACATACAGTAAAATCTATCCTAATACAAACTCTTGAAAAACTTTGCAAGAAGAGAGTTCATGGCAAGAAGACTTTGACAACCTGTATTTCTGAAACACTTGGAAACAAAACACATCAAGGCATCTTTGTGTAAAACAGAAATAATAGATTGCATACAAGTAAAGAAACATGTGTATAAAGACAGAAAAGAAACAACACATGTAGAGGTAGGTGAAAAAGAAAACATACATCATCATATAGAGAAAGAGAATAAGCACAATGTATGTAAGTACATGATCAATGTATCTCTAAAAGATAAGAAAAAAAATACATAGATCACCTCACTACATCCCTCAATCCACACTCCCCCTAACAAAAATGTCCTATGCTAACACTCCCCCTAAGTATGACTACTCTCATACAAAACTACTCCCCCTTTTTGTCACAAGTGACAAAGGGTAGAGTGTCAAGTAGACATCTCATCCGATGAGCTAGCATCTCCATCATCATCATCGTCGGAAGCATCATCATCATCGCCATCATCATCACCCTCGGTCTCAGTCGACACATGAGGTGGCGGAGGAGAAACCTCTGAGGCAAAGCCGCCCATGGTCGCCTGTCGCCTGGCGATGCGACCAACACGGACATTCACCTGATACAACTCTGTGGAGAGTGTATCGAGGCGAGCATCCATGCGCTGTAGCTGCGCCATGATGTCTCCTAACGTGACGTCGCTAGAGGAGGAAGAAGCAGACGCACGAGCTGATCTGGAGGTGGTCGGACGAGTGGAAGGAGTGGCAGCATCCGGCTGTCGCGATCGGAACTGTGCCTCGCTACGTTTTACGGTAGCGGCGTCTATGGCAGACATGACATGGTAATGATCGGACGAGGGGAAGGGAATGGAAAAATGACTCATGATCCTCGTGATAGTAGAAGGGAAAATGAGCTTATCACGAGTGGCCGTATCTCTATAGACATCTATGATAGAAAAGATGAAGTGAGAAGGAAAGTCTATAGAGAGATCCTCAAGGAGGGACAACAAGAACCTAGCACGAGGCTCTGTGATCGAGTTGTAGTGAGAGAGTGGGTGCAAAACAAAAGTCATCACCATGTTAAGGAATCTAGGACCTTTAGCAAAAGGTCTACATGGTGTGTACATGTGATCTCCCCAAGAGGTAGGACGTTCACAGAACGCCGAGATCATCTCGTCTTTGGACACAGTCCAGAGACGCTCACAGCTAGGGTAATCGGGATGATCCACCCTAGGTACATGGAGAACCTCAGAGACTAGCTCTAGGGTGACACAGAAGCGCGTACCTCTAATGCAAGAATAGAAAGAAGGTACTGAAGAATCTATCCCGTGGATGTTGGAGTAAAACTCCTGAATCAACACGAGAGGAGATGTGACCGGGACGTCACACAGTGACTCCAACCCCGAGTGTGAATGACATCGGGTAGGTCAGTGTCGGCAAAGTCTGCCAGGACGACGTGGCGTTCCGAATGAACACCGCGTTTAGAAAAGTTCTCCGAGAAGTCCTTATGGGCTTTCTCATCACGGAACCGGACAGAGATAGGGGTAGAGTCAGAAGAAGACTGTCCCTTAGAACGCAGAGGGTTCTGGGACGGAATGGACTTACGTTTAGGAGCCATAGACGCTACTAACGCAAACATAGAAGAGGGGGAAAGAGGAGACAAACAGAAAAGTCCCAAACAAATCAATATTGGCAGAATGAAATATTGAAATGGAAAGAACGTATGCATGAAAATGCATGAGCATGTGACATGCAACTCAAAAACATCATGGGCTCAACCCAAACCAAACCTAACAGCACACAATAGATTTGCACACATCTAAATGCATGAAAATACAATTAGAATGCTAATGTGATGCAATGCATGTGGTTTTGAAGATTAAAACTAGAAAACCAACACAAAAATTTCATGAAAACCCTAACAATTTTGAAAACTCCTAAAAATTTTTCAAAAACACAAACCTAGGGTTTTAAAACAATGCAATGCATGAAAATGAGGGATAAAATGCTTACCAAATGATGAAAAACACGAAGAATCACTTGAGAAAGTCTTGAGAGAGATTTGGAGGGAGAGGGAAAAGTTTTTGAGAGAGATCAGAGAGTTTTCGAGCAAGAGAGATCGAGAGAATGACCTGAAAAATCGCGAAGGACCCTTTTATAGAGCATCAGTAATTCTCGACAGCTGAAGGTGTCGAGAGCTGTCGAGGTAGCTGTCGAGGGAAGCTATCGAGAAAAGCACGTGGACAGATGCAGCTATCGAGGTCAGCTATCGAGGGAGAAGAAACAGGCAAGTGGGAACCTCGATCGATCCAGCAGCTATCAAGGAGCTATCGAGCAAATAGAAAGTTTCTCGATCGATCCAGCTGCTATCGAGGTATCTGTCGAGACTGCGATAAGAAAGAGTCTGAGGATCTCGACAGATAGCTATGTATCGAGAGGTATCGAGGAGGTGTCGAGATGCCTTTCAAAGCAGTTTTTCAAAAGAAGAAAAACACAGACATGAAAGCAATCATGCATGCAGCTCAACCAAAGATACAATCAACACATTAAGCTCTCAAAATCATCTCTCAACAAGAAATATGATGCACATGTATCTCAAAACACGCACACACACACTAAACAAGTCTAACCAATTTTATGTTTCAAAAACAAGTTATGACAGTTTAGTTATCATACATTAACGCATGTAAACCTTGTGATGGCCAAATCACATTGTACCTGCACATGTATCAAGAATAGCAAAGAGTATTGCGTGTTGTGTGTGAAAACATCGCAAGATTGCATAAGTGTCTCAATGTCATGACGATTTGAGATATGAGAAAATCACTTTAACTCACACACAATCATAACTGTTTGATGGGGACTATCACCTTTGAGGTACATCCTATAACTCCCACATCTCCTAGAAAACACGCTTGCAACCATATTTTTAAAGCATTTTTAATCTTTTTGCTTTTTATTTCTTTGCATATTTTCTTTTAACAAGCATATCATGCATGGGCATACAAGAGAAAGAAAAGAAATACCCAATGATGTTAAGCTTTTGACACTGCACTTTTGCTATGCCGAAGCATACAGGTGTCTTATGACATTGCACTTTTGCTATGCCGAAGCATACAGATGTCATATTATGATTGGCGAGTAACAGTGGTGAGATGGTTATTTATGCCTTTCTCTTAGGATTTTCTAGTTCAACCCGTCAAAAAGAGTGATACGAGTGTTAAGAAGAAGAGATTACTTAACCTTACTCATCACAAACAAAGAGCTACAAAGCTCACTCGCTTAGTTGTGCAAAAGAGTGCTCATCTAAGCTATAGATGATACAAAGTTTAGAAAACTCTGTTTCAATGGCCATTCCAAAAGTTCGCATGAACTAATGCATACAAACACACACTGTTTTTGTATTTTTCATTTTTCAATTTTTTTTTTATTTTTATCAAAGAAGCAAAAATAAAACACAAAACTGAAAACACACAAACAAAAACATGCTAAAGAAAGCAAAAACAATGCATAAAACTAGACTGACTCAAAACAGTAAAGAAACACACAAGTAATGCAACACACGAAAACAGGAGAGAGAAGAAGAAGTGACTGAAATCACTTAGATCCCTTTGGCTTCCACACCTTGGAAGGTCCTTTCCTATTGGTCGACTCTTGAACCGGTAAAGAGGGAGAAGAATATGAACCGTTCAAGTTCGAAAGGAACATAAGAGCTTTTAGAATGTCTCCAAGAGGAGCGAGAGAAGACTGAAGCTGATTCTGGCTCCCAGATGCTATTTCGCCATTGCTCTGTTGAGTGACAAGCCACTTGTAGCAATTTGGTCGAGTGTGACCGGCGAGACCACAATGGTAACAGAGATGCGGCTTCTTCTGTTTGGCCTTTTGAGAGTTAGCCCTCTTATTCCTAGGGTTTCTAGATTCCCTTTTCTCAATTTTAGGGGGTGCTCCTAGGATGGACCTTTCCTTGTCTACGTTCTCACTAGCTAAATCAGTTTTAACATTATTCTCCTCAGTTTTAATGTTATTAGCGGGTGGAACAAAGACAGTAGTACTAGAAGTAGGAGTATTAGAGAGAGAGAAATCATACCCCAATCCAGTACGATCCGAAGAAGATCTCTGAGCATCTAGCATTTTGTCCAGTTTGGCGCTTGACGTCCTCTCTAGTTGTGCTCTGACTTGAAACAGCTCTGCTTCAAGCTTCTTGGTCCTCTCAGCCAAGAAATTGTTCTCGAACCTCAGTGCTCCAATGGTTTGATTTGCTTGATCAACCTTTGTGGACAGCTCCTCACGGTCAAGTTCCACATCACTGAGCTTCTTGGTGGCCAGCCTATAGAGCTTCTCGTGTTTCTCAGAAAGCTTGTATAGCTTCTCATAGGCGGTATGGATATCATCTTGATCATCCATAATCTCAATCTTGGACTCCACCAATTCCTTCTCTTCATCCACATCTTCTGTAACCCCATCAGTAGGATTAACAGTGGCAGTGAAGGCACTCAAGATTCCGTCGTCCTCATTCTCGGAATCGTCCTCGGGCTCTGTGTCGCTTAAGGTAACAGCAAGTGCTTTGCTCTTCCCTATGCTTTTTAAGTACGTAGGACACTCTTGTTTCATGTGTCCAAAGCCTTGACACCCACAGCACTTTGGTCCTGTGGGAACAGTGTACTGACCGCCATCCATGACATCCTTCTTCATTTTCTCCGGATTCCTGAATTGTGAAGAACTGGACTGTCTACGGTCTTTGTTGAAACCCTTTCCATTGGCATTCTTCATGAACTTCTTGAATTGCCTTGTGATGTAGGATTTCATCTTGGAATCTTCATCATCTGACGAGTCATCCGTATCACTGCTTTTGGCCTTCAATGCCAAACTCTTGCCCTTGCTTGACTTGCCTAACCTAGTCAGCCCTAACTCATAGGTTTGCAAGTTTCCAACCAGCTCAGTCAAAGGAATTCTGTCAATATCCTTCGACTCTTCGATCGCCATGATCTTAGCATGGAATCTTTCTGGCAGCGATCTGAGCACCTTCCTTACTATCTTGGGTTCTGGGATGGTCTCCCCAAGATTGAAGGCTGAGTTCACTATGTCCTTCAGCTTGGCATAGAACTCATCGAATGACTCATCCTCCTCCATCTTTATTTCTTCAAAGCGTGTGGTGAGCCTTTGCAGCTTTGAATCTTTGACAGCCTTGGTGCCCTCATAGGTTGTCTGGAGGATGGTCCATGCTTCCTTGGCAGTTTCAGTTGAGGAAATTTTCTTGAACTCCTCATTGGTGACTGCACTGAATAGGGCATTCAATGCTCTGCTGTTGAAGTTTGCCGCTTTGATCTTAGCTTCATCCCAGTCAGCCGGCACCTCTGTAGGCTTGGTCCAGCCTATCTCCACAGCTTGCCACACTTTCTCATCTAAAGACTGCAAGAAAGCTCTCATGCGTACTTTCCAGTATGCATAGTTAGTGCCATCAAATAAAGGAGGTATAATTAAAGATTGTCCTCTATCCATGACAGCGGGGGTCAATGGATCACACACAATAGATTAAACCCTAATCAGAGTGTGCTTGCTCTGATACCACTTGACAGACCACAAATGCGTTGACCCCTTGTGATAATTAGATTAATTAAATTAGCCCAGTTATTAATTAATCAAATTAACAGATAATATCACGTGGCAGCACAAACAAATCACCAAACTAAGATATGCAGCGGAAAATAAATAACACGGTGATTTGTTCACGAATGGGGAAAACCCTAAGGCAAAAACCCCACCGGGTGATTTAAGGTCACCACTCCCGAAACTCCACTATTATCACAACAAGCAGTTACAAGTAAGGAATCCCAGTACCTCACCAACCTACAGTTGAACTCTTACCCCAATACCCAATTGGACTTGTTCTGTAGTGACAATTTCTCCAGTTTAATGCACGGCTCCCAGTACGTGACTAACCAATGTGATGCGCGGATCCCAGTACGCGGCTTACTCCTTTGCACGAATCCAAATACGTGACTCACTCACCAACTTGAGGAAGAAAGAATGTTGGCTGCAAAGTTCTTCAAATCATCAGAGATGAACTAGGGCACGAACTTTGTCTCACAGATCACAATTTGCATGAAAGAGAAGAAGCAACTTGTATATTGTGATTTCTGCTTTTTCGCACACTTTGACGGCCCTTAAAATAATCCTTTTATATGTCTAGGGTTAGGAGAAAAGAAGTCCCAAAGACATACACACGGATTGGACTTGAAACAGACCTGGAAATCTGTTTTCTTTAATTCTCGACAGATAGAGGTGTCGAGAGGTGTCGAGACAGCTGTCGAGGCTCGGGCTAAACAGCTTCTTTAAATCTCGATAGATGTATCTGTCGAGGTATCTATCGAGCTTTAAAATCTTGCACTTCCTTGCTTGTATCTTGGACAGACTTTGACGGCTTCAACACTTAATCTTGAACCACTGTTTCTTGAAGTGTTTAACACATCCTAGATCTACCCAATTACAAGTAAAGTGCGTTTTGTCTAAGGATAAGCCAATTACATAAAATAGCGACATATGTTCACAAGCTTGAACAACTACATATGTCCTAACAAATCTCTCTAAAACACAGTTCATTGATTTGGATTTAGACCCTTTTGCCTCAATTCCATTAAAATAACCTACATATTTGGAAAACTAACAAACTAGAGTTGGAATCTTAATTTTATGAAATTGGCTGGACTTATCCAATAATCTTAAGGTCAAGACCAATTATAGATCCCTACCTAGAACCACCATCCACCACCCCATATCCCTTTCCCACTTTCGGGCATCTTTTTCTCGTTGTTCATAAAAATTGTGACATGCTTGCAGTGTAAAAACCATATACTTCCTGTTGGGTGCACTGCACCATGTTCCAGCCCACACTTTGTCTTAACTCATTAAATGAGCTTGTTGGACAAGTGCGAGAAGTCAGTAAAGCGAAATGGGATTGTAGCTTGTCCGAAAGAGAAGAATTGGGTTCATCTTTTCCTCTATAATTATATACAAAAGTACAGCAACATTTAAGAAGGGATGTACAAAAGTCAAGCCACATAAATGAATATGTGATATTAAACTTGTGAGACACGTTGGAAGGAAGAAAGAAAAGAAAGAAGCAAAAGGCAAGGGTCATTCGGCCTAAGGGAGAGCTTAAGAAAGAGATTTTGGTTGAAGCAAAGTCAAGGTAAGTGGCTTGCATTTATTGTGACTAGATGTGAAGAGTGTGAAAGAGAGAAAAAAGGAAAAGATGAAAAAATAAAAGGAGAGGTCATTCTGCCATTTGAAGAAGTGAAGAAAAGAAGTGAAGTCCCAGAGTGTGAGGACTGGTGCAGTCTTGAAGAACTGCATGAGTTGGAGCAAGTAAAAGAGGAGAAAAATAGAGAGAGTAAGAGAAAATTATGAGAAATACACAATGAGGAAGAGAGCAATGAGTGAAAAGAAAAAGAGAGCTTTTTTTTTTTTTTACTCAAGTTATATTTCTAAGTGTTGTAATCTCTATTTAATATTATGAAATTATTCAAAGTTTTTCCCATGGTTTTTCCCTTCAAAGAGAAAGGGTTTCCACGTAAATTTATGTGTTCTTGTGTGGTTGTGCTTCTGCTGTGCTTGCTGTAATTTATTCACAATTATATAGAATTTTTCCCAACAAGTGGTATCAGAGCGTAGGTTCGATTGGGAGCAATGGCCAGAGAAGAAGGAAAGACGTTAGGAATCAAGAAGTTTGATGGCACAGACTTTGGCTATTAGAAGATACAGATCAAAGATTATTTGTATGGGAAGAAATTACGTCTTCCTCTTTTGGGAAGGAAACCAGATAGTATGGAACAAGAAGAATGGAGTCTTCTTGATAGACAGGTGCTAGGAGTTATACGACTAACTCTGACAAGATCAATTGCACACAACGTTATGAAGGAAAAGACCATAGTGGATTTGATAAAGGCTTTGTCTAGTATGTATGAAAAGCCTTCAGCTAACAATAAGGTCCATCTGATGAAGAAGTTGTTTAATCTGAAGATGGTGGAAGGTACTCCTATGGCTCAGTATCTGAATGAGTTTAACACCATCACAAATCAATTGTCCTCTATGGAGATTGATTTTTACGATGAGATCCATGCATTAATTGTTTTGGCTTCTTTGCCAAACAGTTGGGAGGCCACGAGAATGGCCGTAAGCAATTCTATAGGAAAAAACAAGCTCAAATATGATGATATTCGAGATCTGATTCTAAGTGAGGAAGTTCGCAGAAGAGATGCTGGTATAAACAATGCACAAGATCAAGCTCTTGTCATGGAGAACAGGGGTAGAAATAGAAGCAAAGGGCCTGATGATCAGGCCAAATCCAATGGCAGGTCACAGTCAAAAGGTAGATCTCAATTTAAAGAGATGAGAGGATGCTTCTATTGTGGGAAAAAGGGCCACATAAAAAGAAACTGCTGGCATTGGAATAAAGAACAAACTGAAGAGAAAGATGAAAAGAATGAGAATTAGAAGAATACTGCAGCAGTTGTGTTTCATGAGGATGTTTTGATGCTCTCTCTTGAAGAGCGAAAATGTGAGCATGTTTCTAAGAATGATGTTAAGTGGGCTGTTGATTCAGCAACTTCCCAGCATGTTATTCCCACAAAAGGGTTGTTCACCACATACAAAGCGGATGATTTTGGTGTTGTGAAGATGGGTAACTCCAGTTATTCAAAAATTGTGAGAATTGATGATGTGTGCATCAAGACCAATGTTGGTTGCACAATGATATTGAAGGATGTGCAACATGTTCCAGATTTAAGGATGAATGTATTTTCTACACTAGCTATGGATCGAGCGGGTTATAGTAACCATCTTGGAAATGGAAGATGGAAACTTTCTAAAGGATTATTAGTTATTACTAGAGGGCGTGCTTATTGTGGCATGTACATAACTCATGTGAGGGTGTATATGAAAAAGTCCAATGCAGTCAAAGTTTTTGAGAAAACTCCATAGTTGAGAGTTGATATTAATGGTGTTGCAGCCAAGAGAGTAAAATTCTCTCTACTTGAAAGTGATTTAAATGAGGAAGTGATATTTAATGAAAAATATCATGATGCTAGAAGAATGATCAAGTGGAAGATCATGAAGGTCTTGAGCAGAGGGAGCAATAACCTCCACGAAAGATTGTTGAACCTCTTGAAAGAAGGTGTACTGATGAACATTGTGCAATTAGCTTCGAGAATATTTGGGCTTCTGATGAGGGGGAGCCAAGAAATTGGATTAGGGATATCCAAGGTGAAATAAATTATTTCAAAATGAAGGGTATTAATTTTGATGAAATTTTCTCAGTGTTAATAAAGATAATGAAGAAGGTTGAGTGTAGTGATGACTTGGCCAGAATGAATTCTAGCTGAAGAGTTAGATCGAAGATCTCCTCCATAGTGGGTTGTAGGGGGAGATTGTTGGGTGCACTGCAACATGTTCCAGCCCACACTTTGTCTTAACTCATTAAATGAGCTTGTTGGACAAGTGTTGAGAAGTAAGAAAAGTGAAATGGGATTGCAGCTTGTCCGAAAGAGAAGAACTAGGTTCATCTTTTCCTCCATAATTATGTACAAAAGTACCGCAACATTTAAGAAGGGATGTACAAAAGTCAAGCCACATAAATGAATATGTGATGTTAAACTTGTGAGACACATTGGAAGGAAGAAAGAAAAGAAAGAAGCAAAAGGAAAGGGTCATTCGTCCTAAGGTATAGCTGAAGAAAGAGATTTTGGTTGAAGCAAACTCAAGGTAAGTGACTTGAATTTATTGTGACTAGATGTTACGAGTGTGAAAGAGAGAAAAGAAGGAAAAGATGAAGAAATAAAAGGAGAGACCATTCGACCATTTGAAGAAGTGAAGTCCCAAAGTGTGAGGATTAGTGCAGTCTTGAAGAACTGCGTGAGTTAGAGCAAGTAAAAAAGAAAAGAAAAATAGAGAGGAAGAGAAAATTATGAGAAATACACAGTGAGGAAGAGAGTAGTGAGTGAAAAGAAAAAGATAGTTTCTTTTTTTTTGCTCAAGTTGTATCTCGAAGTATTGTAATCTCTATTTAATATAGTGAAATTATTCGAAACTTGTCCCGTGGTTTTTCCCTTTAAAGAGAAAGGGTTTCCATGTAAATCTTTGTGTTCTTGTGTAGTTATACTTCTGTTGTACTTGCTGAAATTTATTCACAGTTATATAGAATTTTTCCCAAGACTTCTGTCCAACATTTATCACGTATATATAAATAGACATTTTCACAAAACATCAAGATCAGAAACCTCTCTCTCTCTCTCTCTCTCTCTCTCTAAACCATTGCAATCTTGCATTTTTCAATCCATAGCGAATTAGCAATGAATATTGCTACTCCAAGTATTGAAAATGCTGGACCTTTCACTCGTGCATGTGGATGGCACAAGCTATTGCCTAATAAGATAGTCTAGATGGCACAGAAGATTAAGAAACTGGGACAAGATGATGCACGGAGAATTATCCATTCGCTAGAAGTAGGACTGGCTCTCACATTGGTTTCCTTATTCTACTACATCCAACCACTCTATGATCGTATTGGCGAAAATTCAATATGGGCTGTCATAACAGTCATTCTTGTCTTTGAGTTTTCTGTTGGTAAGCTTGCCACTTTTTTACCATGATATATATAAACCAAACCAATTTACGGTATAACAGCTTCAGAATTGGAACTATCAATTCCATTTGCAACGTTTTTCTTTTTGATTTTTCCAAATCTTCTGTAGGAGCAACTCTGGGAAATGGCCTAAACAGGATGCTAGCAACGTTGTCAGCTGGTGCTCTAGGTGTTGGAGTTCATCACCTAGCAACTCTCTCTGGTGAGAAAGGAGAGCCCATTGTACTAGGCTTCTTCGTCGCTATGATAGGTAACATGTTACAGACAGATTGTGATAATTTAATGTTATAGTTCAAAATTCTCGAACTCATTAGAGGTCTAATGCATATATGCAGCTGCAACAGTAACATTTGTGAGATTCTTTCCCACAATGAAGGAGAGGTATGATTATGGGCTACTCATATTCATATTGACTTTCTCTTTAGTATCCGTTTCGGGTTACCGAGAAGATAAGGTGCTACACATGGCCCATCGGAGAAAACCACAATCATCATGGGTAGCTTTATTACATGCTCTCCCCACCACCAACCCCCCCCCCCCACAATATGAAACTTTCATGCCCCATATATAAAAATCATGGACACTCCAAAACTCTAGTCATATTTGTGTTGGACACATGTCCATTTCAGATATGTCATGAACAGAACACTCTTACATATGTATCCATAATGTATTGGGAGGAAAAAACATATTTATGTTTCTAAAGATTTAAACAATTTTTATTTATTAATTTTGAAAACTTAGAATAAACAAAAATATTTCTATAAATAAATAAATTATACCTATTAATTATTTTTTGTAAACCGACTAATGTGCTAATTCTTCAAGAATTACCTTGTGACTATGTCACATGTCCTGTTCGTGACCTTAGTGTATAATTCCTTTCCATTTTCTCTTCTTTTTCCTTCTTTTTTTTTCCTTCTTCTGTTATTATTTAATTTCTCAACAGTTGGGCTTTTTTTTTTTTTTTTTTTTTTTTTTTTTTTTTTTTTTTTGGCTTTTGCTGTGGAGAATCAATATTGACCAATACAAACTTATAGGATTTGGGAGTGAATTCTTCAAAATATCAGAAGATAGGCGGCCCTTGAGTGATATAGCATTTATTCAAGGATATAAAAGCCTTCTCACTTCAAAAGACAATGAAGAAACTATTGTGAGTATGCCCTAGCCCTCTTGTTTTCACCTCAAAAAAGAATGAAGTTATTTGAGTTCCATAGCTACTTGACTTTTTTTTTCTTCAATTTTTTGTAATTATTTTTTAATTTTCAGGCTAATCTAGCAAGATGGGAACTGTGGCACTATCGTTTTGGGCTCTTTCATCCTTGGAAACAATATGTTAAAGTACCCTAACTCGGCAATGCACCTATAAAATCTATGATGCACGGACACGGCGATACGACAATTTTTGAAAAATAAGGACACGACACGGCATGGACACGGCAATCAAATAATTAATTAAATTATATATTTAGGCATATTTTTTAATATTTTTAGACATAAAATACATTTATGTCTAAAATTTAAATTATGTAAGAACTACAAATAAGCAAATTAACACCCAAAATAATATAATAATATACATAAAATTTTTAGAGTACAAACCAAAAGTTTAAATAGGTTACATTCAACATCAAATAATGCCTCATTTATTTTTCACTTTCAATATTCATTTTAGTAAATCACCTACAATATTTAAGTAATTTAACTTTAATAAATAAATAAAACTATAGCATTAACAATTAACAACATTAGCACATAATATAACAATATGCCACTCTCACAGTCTCACGGTCACTGTGTGACCGTGAGAGAGGGATTAAAAAAAAAAAAAAAAAAAAAAAAGAAAAAAAGAAAAGAAGCGTTATAAGTTATAACTTATATATAAGTCACCCAACGAAATGGCCAAAAGCAACCAAATGGCCAAACGCAAACAAATATTTGAAGAAAAAAAAAAAAAAAAAAGGGAAGCTCGTCGGACCTGAGCTGTCCACGCCGTGAGAGAGAGAGAGAGATCGGAAGGGTCGGGGACGGCGTCGACGTCTATGGAGCTCGCCGATCGGCCCGACCTAGCTCCGGCGAGGGACAGAGGGCAGCGGCACAGCGGACTTAAGAACGAAGTGAGAGCTTTTGATGTGGGTTTCGGGCGGGGCTACTAACTACTAAGTGGCTTTAGATCTGTCAAAATCTGCGATTTTTTTTTTTTTTTTCACTGCTGGAGTGTCGGACGTGTCTCCGCCGCGTTGGCGCCGTGTCGGAGACGCGAAAAAAAAAAAAAAAACGGACGCTTCTCGGACACTGGAGTCCGACGAATCGTACCCGTTCCGGTGTCCGACACGTGTCCGACACCGACACCTCGGCAAAAATGCCGTGTCCGTGCAACGTAGTACAAAATTGAAGCTCTTAACAGCTACCTTAACTCTGAGATTCGAGTAAATCAGCAATACTCAAATTTTTGAAGGATAATTTATTTCACACAAGTCATTATGTATAGAAAACTCTTCTGCGAAGATTATGTAAAAACAATTATGTATACTCTTTTTTTATATTTTATTTGTTGCTAAAGTGTATACTCTCTCACACACACGAACACATATATGGTTTTTTATTTATTTATTTTGCTTTTTGCCTCCTAACACAAGGGTGGAGGGAGGGGATAGACCATTTAAAGATAACCCCCCCCCCCCCAACGCAATGTTTCCCTTCATCTTTTGTTACTGTATTTCAATTTTTTCAATAACTTTTTATATTTCAATTTTCAATAAGAGTACCTAGTTACAAATAAGTTCACATGTATTCCAAATAGTGTAAAAAATTTGTTAATCTGTTGGTGTTGGTTCTAATTCTATATGATTGTAATGATAACTTTGTCTCAAGAGTAAACTTATTTTTACTTGTAGTTATTTTTATTCGATATCTGTTTTTTTTTATAAACTATTCGCTATCTGTTAAAGTCATCATAATATATTATATTTTGTTATATATATGATAATGAATTATTGTTGATTGTTTTGTTAGGCGTCATGTATCATATTAAATTTATGAAATGATAATTATATATCTATTTCTACTCTTTAATTGAAAATATTTTTGTTTATTTAAAAAAGAATTATGACAAAACCTTCACAAAATTTTTTAATGACTCATTAGGTAGAGATAATTCACCTATGTTTTTCCATCCTCACAGACGATCAATGAGTTCGGACGCAAAATTCAAGAGCCAAGCACAAAGATCTGCTCAGAATCTGGAAAAGCTCTTAGGGAATTAGCGTCAGCAGTCAAAAAAATGAACCAACCAACATCAGTTAATGCACACATTGAAAACTCAAAAACCGTTATTGAAAACCTGAAATTCGTGCTTGATACGTACCATTTGGAAATGCTAATCTCCAAGAGATCATACCATCTGCAGAAGTTGCTTTAACTTTAATTGATGTTGTACCATGCATCGTGAAGATTGCCGATGCAGTTCAAGAATTAGCCTCCCTTGCACATTTCAAGACTCCGGCCACAAGAGTGTCACCATAAAAACCATATGTATGAGCTCCATCGATCAGAGAACAAAATTGCTGCCACTTTCCGTTGGTTCATATTCGATCTCTGTTGGAGTTAGTGGATCTTTCTAAAGGTCCAACTCGACTACAAGAATATATAATACTGGCTTTTGATAATATAAGAAGGCTCGATCTAATCCTTCAGCTGTGAAATGCTCATCTTGAAGGGAGTGTTACTGTTAGTATAATAATGGTACTAAAAACTGAACAAGAAAAAGATAATGGAAAGAGACTGATCATGCTCAATCTAATCCTATTACTGTAGAATTTTATAGTCCCAATAAATGTGTATTTTTTCTCAAGGATTGGGAAATGTCATGGACTGCCTATGTTATGTATGTCACTTCATACCTTGAGATTTTTTTTCTTCATAACAAATACACTTGTATGATATCCTAAAGGGTGGTCAAAATTTGTCTCCCTGGATCTGTTTGATAAATCTCTTGAAAAATAGCATTTCTTAAGAAAGTTGAAGGTTTGATGTTGACCACATGCATTTTGTGCAATGAAAAATTGGAGTAGGAAACCAAAAAAATTATGTATATACACTTTGTCATATACATTACCACAATTTATGTACGAGTCAAGTAGTGATTAAATTTGTTTTTCACCAAAGACTAGAGAATCAGTTATGTAATCTAACTTGTGAAAAAGTCTTTGGTAAAATGAGTTGTAGGAAACAGTAGCTGTTAATTGTGGACTTCACTAGTTTCATTCCGTCCATGCATGCTTGCATGCACGTACGTACGCATGGAAGCCATGAATTTGAATGTCCTAATATATATGGTTCTTATTTTTGACCTTAAGGCCATGCTTTCCGACTCAAAATTTGTAATAACATCTGCGCCTAAATGTTTTTTTTTTTTTTCCTGTTTGATAAGCACAAATGTTTGATGACATTGATTGTTACCTATTTTGACCAATAAAGTACGTCAAGTTAAGAACCAATTAGACCTCCATGTGCCTGTCACTCTGTCGGTAGTACCACATTCCCCTTTCCACTACCGCGTTGCTTTCACATTGTTCATAAAAAATTCTGATATGCGTGTACTCCAAAATTTTTGAAATTCTCATTAAAGCGCTTTAAAAAGTTAACTAAACTTAATTATTTTAGGCTTCCCCCAAGTAAAAATTATGAACTCCTTAGAGGAAAAAAAATTAATGCTGTAAAAGTGATGCTATGTCATTGTTATTATGCCACGTGGTATTATTTTTTTTAAATTAATTAAATACATTTGACAAAATTATCTGTTATTTGACGAAAAATATAGATGGAAGTGCTGTTGATCCAAACAAAATATAACTTTAAAAGTGTAAAATTCAAATTTTGAAATTTTAGGGTATAAAATTCAAGACACCGAACTTCAAGGGTGTAGTTTGCACATTAACCTTTTTTTTTTTTTTTTAAGAAGATTATTTAATTTTCAAATGTTTTATTTTTTTTATATTTTTCTTAGAGATATATTAAGCCCAATAGTATAGGTTCAAGTCCAATCTATAATAGTGTGCAAGCCAAGTATTATACTTGCAACAAGTCTATTAATCATTGTTAATATACAATTAATCTAGGATTTAACCTTTTATATGTACCTATATATATTGGGTTCATTGTAACACAAAATTTGTACTTGGTTTGCACATTAAGCAAGATTAGGCTCCCCTATGCTATTGGATTTAATATATCTCTAACAATTTTGAAGGTTTTTTTAAAGAAAAATGAAACTTGCCGCAAACGAGCTTGATTGTAGGATTTAGTATAATGATAGGATAACAAACAATGTTAAATAAATTGGAGGAAAGAAACATAAAAAAGAAGAAGAAAGAAACATTGGAAATTTATGTGGTTTAAACTAACGGTCTACGAATACAGAGGAAAACCTTTGAGAGCTACATAACTTATGACAGGCCACAAACGCGTTGACCCCTTATGATAACTTAGATTGATTAATTACCCTAGTTATTAATTAATCAAATTAACATGCAATATCACGTGGCAGCACAAACAAATCACCAAAACTAAGTAATGCAGCGGAAAATAAATGACACGGTAATTTGTTTACGAATAGGGAAAACCTTACGGCAAAAACCCCACCGGGTGATTTAAGGTCACTACTCCCGAAACTCCACTATTATCACAACAAGCAGTTACAAGCAAGGAATCCCAAGTACCTTACCAACCTACAGTTGAACTCTTACCCCAATACCCAATTGAACTTGTTCTGTAGTGACAGTTTCTCCTTTCAATGCACGGCTCCCAAGTACGTGACTAACCAGATGAGCGGATCCTAGTACGCGACTTCAAACACCAACTAGAGAGAGAATTGATGGCTGCAAAGTTCTTCAAATCATCAGAGATGAACTAGGGCACGAACTTTATCCTTCATATCACAAATTGCATGAACAAGAAGTTCTCAATAAATGTGCAACTTGCATCATCTTGACGGCCCTTAAAAACAATCCTTTTATATGTCTAGGGTTAGGAGAAAAGAAGTCCCAAAGACACATTCACGGATTGGACTTGAAACAGAACTGAAAATCTGTTTTCTTTAATTCTCGACAGATAGAGGTATCGAGGATCTGTCGAGAAGCTGTCAAGGCTCGGGGCAAAACAGCTTCTTAAAGCTCGATAGATGCATGTGTCGAGGTAGGTGTCGAGGTAGGTGTCGAGCTTTAATAACTTGCACTTCCTTACTTGTTTCTTGGACAGACTTTGATGACTTCAACACTGAGTCTTGAAACACTGTTTCTTGAAGTGTTAAACACATCCTAGATCTACTCAATTACAAGTAAAGTGCGTTTTGTCTAAGGATAAGCCAATTACATAAAATAGCAACATTTGTTCACAAACTTGAACTACATATGTCCTAACAATCTCCCCCTTTGGCAATCCGTGACAAAACCACAGCAGACAAATGAAGATATGAGAGAAGTCATAAAACACTTTAACTCATATTTCAAATGTTACATACAGTGAAATCTATCCTAATACAAACTCTTGAAAAACTTTGCAAGAAGAGAGTGTATGACAAGAAGACTCTGACAACCTGTATTTCTGAAACACTTATAAACAAAACACATTAAGGCATCTTTGTGTGAAGCAGAAATAATAGATTGCGTATAAGTAAAGAAACATGTGTATAAAGACATAAAAGAAACAACACATGGAAAGATAGGTGAAAGAAAATCATACATCATCATATATATCAAGAAAATAAGTACAATGTATGTCAATACATGATCAATGTATCTCTAAAAGGATAGAAAAGAAAAAAAATGCATATGATCACCTCACTACATCCCTTAATCCACACTCCCCCTAACAAAAATGTCCTATGCTAACACTCCCCCTAAGTATGACTACTCTCATACCAAAACTACTCCCCCTTTTTGTCACGAGTAACAAAGGGTAGAGTGTCATGTAGACATCTCAGCAGAAGAGCTTGCATCTCCATCATCATCATCCTCAGAAGCATCATCGTCAACACCATCATCATCAGCCTCAATCTCAGTCGACACATGAGGTGGCGGAGGAGAAGCCTCAGAAGCAAAGCCGGCCATGGTCGCCTGTCGCCTGGCGATGCGACCAACACGAACGTTCACCTGATACAATTCCATGGAGAGTGTATTTAGGCGAGCATCCATGCGCTAAAGCTGTGCCATGATATCTCCTAAGGTGACATTGCTCGAAGAAGAAGCAGCAGCCGCTCGAGCAGATCTGGAGGTAGTCGGACAAGAGGAAGGAGTGGCACTGTTAGACTGTCTCGATCTAAACTATGCCTCGCTACGTTTTACGGTAGCGGCGTCTATGGCAGACATGACATGGTAAGGATCGGACGAAGGGAATGGGACGGAAAAACGGCGAAGAATCCTCGTGAGAGCAGAAGGGAAAATGAGCTTATCACGGGTAGCCGTATCTCTATAGACATCTATGATAGAAAAGATAAAGTGTGAAGGAAAGTCTATAGAGAGATCCTCTAGGAGGGACAGCAAAAATCGAGCACGGGGCTCTGTGATAGAGTTGTAGCGAGAAAGTGGGTGTAAAACAAAAGTCATCACCATGTTAAGGAAACGAGGACCTTTAGCGAAAGGTCGACATGGTGAGTACATATGATCTCCCCAAGAGGAAGGACGCTCACAGAACACCAAGATCATCTCGTCTTTGGACACAGTCCATAGACGCTCACAGCTAGGGTAATCAGGATGATCCACCCTAGGGACATGAAGCACCTCGGAGACTAACTCTGGAGTGACAGCAAAGCGCGTACCTCGAACGTTGGAGTAGAAAAGAGGTACTGAAGAATCGATCCCGTGGATGTTGGAGTAAAACTCCTGTATCAACACGAGTGGACATTTGGCCGGGACGTCACACAGTGACTCCCAAGCCCGACTGTGTATGACATCGGGAAGGTCTGTGTCAGCAAAATCTGCCAAGACAACGTGACATTCCGAATGAACACCTCGTTTAGAAAAGTTCTCCTAGAAGTCCTTATGGGCTTTCTCATCACGGAACCGGATAGAAAAAGGAGTAGAATCTGAGGAAGACGATCCCTTAGAACGGAAAGGGTTCTAGGATGGAATGGACTTACGTTTAGGTGCCATAGACACTGCTAACGCAAACATAGAGAGGGGGGAAGAAGAGAGACAAACAGAAAAGTCCCAAGCATTTCAATATTGGAAGATAAATATTGAAAAGAAAGAACGTATGCATGGGAAATGCATGAACATGTGACATGCAACATAAAAACATCATGGGATCAGCCTAATCCAAACCTAACAGCACACAACAGATTTGCACACATCTAAATGCATGAAAATACAATTAGAATGCTAATGTGATGCAATGCATGTGGTTTTGAAGATCAAATCTATAAAACCAACTCAACAATTTCATGAAAACCTCAAAAATTTTGAAAAATCCCAAAAATTGTCAAAAACACAAAACCTAGGGTTTTATAAAACATGAAATGCATGAAAATGAGGGATAAGACGCTTACCAAGTGATGAAGATCGAGAAGAACACTTGAGAAAGCCTTTGAAAGAGGTTTGGAGAGAGAGAGAAGTGTTTTGGGAGAGAAAACAAGGTCTGTCGAGGGAGAAAGGTCG
Source organism: Castanopsis chinensis (assembly GCA_032878915.1). Taxonomy (NCBI): domain Eukaryota; kingdom Viridiplantae; phylum Streptophyta; class Magnoliopsida; order Fagales; family Fagaceae; genus Castanopsis; species Castanopsis chinensis. The sequence goes on along the minus strand of JAVQMG010000125.1, from coordinate 13,870,490 downwards.
AGCGAAATGACTGAGAAATCACGAAGAATCAATATATACACTCTCAGTAATTCTCGACAGCTGCAGGTATTGAGAGGTATCGAGCCTGCTATCGAGACAGCTATCGAGAAAAAGCACATCGACAGATGAAGCTATCGAGGTCATGTGTCGAGAGAGAAGAATCAAACATGAAAGAATCTCGATCGATCCAGAAGCTGTCGAGAAGCTATCAAGCAGACATAAAGTTTCTCGATCGATCCACCAGGTGTCGAGATATGTGTCGAGACTACAATAAGAAAAAGTCTAAGAAACTCGACAGACAGCTATGTGTCCAGAGGTATCGAGGAGATGTCGAGATGCCTTTAAAAACAGTTTTTCAAAAGAAGAAAAACACAGACATGAATGCAATCATGCATGCAACTCAACCAAGGATCCAAGCAACACATTAAGCTTTCAAAATCATCTCTCAACAAGAATTTTGATGCACATGTATCTCAAAACACGCACACACACACTAAACAAGTCTAACCAATTTTATATCTCAAAAATAAGTTAAGACAGTTTAGAGAGCATACATTAACGCATGTAAACTTTGTGATGGCCAAATCACATTGTACCTGCACATGTATCAAGAATAGCAAAGAGTATTGCGTGTTATGTGTGAAAACATCGCAAAATTGCTTAAGTGTCTCAATATTATGACGATTTGAGATATGAGAAAATCACTTTAACTCACACACAATCATAACTGCTTGATGGGGACTATCACCTTTAAGGTACATCCTATAACTCCCATATCTCCTAGAAAACACGCTTGCAACCATATTTTAAAGCATTTTTGATCTTTTTGCTTTTTATTTCTTTGCATATTTTCTTTTATTAAGCATATCATGAATGGGCATACAAGAGAAAGAAAAGAAATACCCAATTATGTTAAGCTTTTGGCATTGCACTTTTGCTATGCCGAAGCATACAGATGTCATATAATGATTGGCGAGTAACAGTGGTGAGATGGTTATTTATGCCTTTCTCTTAGGATTTTCTATTTTAACCCGTCAAAAAGAGTGATACGAGTATTAAGAAGAAGAGATCACTTAATCTTACTTATCACAAACAAAGAGCTACAAAGCTCACTTGCTTAGTTGTGCAGAAGAGTGCTCATCTAAGCTACAGGTGATACAAAGTTTAGAAAACTCTGTTTCAATGGCCATTTCAAAAATTCACATGAACTAATGCACACAAACACACACTGTTTTTGTCTTTTTCAATTTTTCAATTTTTTTTTATTTTTATCAAAAAAGCAAAAATAAAGCACAAAACTGAAACACACAAACAAAAACAAGCTAAAGAGAGCAAAATAATGCATAAAACTAGACTGACTCAAAACAGTAAAGAAACACACAAGTAATGCAACACAACAAAAACAAGAGAGAGAAGAAGAAGTGACTAAAATCACTTAGATCCCTTTGCCTTCCACACCTTGGAAGTACCTTTCCTTTTTATCGTCCCTTGAACCGGCGAAGAGGGAGAAGAATATGAACCGTTCAAGTTCGAAAGGAACATGAGGGTTTTAAGAATGTCTCCAAGAGGAGCGAGAGAAGACTGAAGCTGATTTTGGCTCCCAGATGCTATCATGTCATTGCTCTGTTGACTGGCTAGCCACTTGTAGCAATTTGGTCGAGTGTGACCGGCAGCACCACAATGATAACAAAGATGTGGCTTCTTATGTTTGGGCTTTTGAGAGATAGCCTTCTTAGTCCTAGGGTTTCTAGTTTCCCTTTTTTCAATTTTAGGGGGTGCTCCTAGGATGGACTTGCCCTTGTCTACGTTCTCACTAGCTAAATCAGTTTTAACATTCTTATCTTCAGTTTTACTGTTATTAGCAGGTAGAACAAACACAGTAGTACTAGCAGTAGGAGTATTAGAGAGAGAGAATTCATACCCCAATCCAGTACGATCTGAAGAAGATTTCTGAGCACTTAGCATCTCGTCCAGCTTTGCACTTAATGTCCTCTCCAATTGTGCTCTGACTTGAAACAGTTCCGCTTCAAGCTTCTTGGTTCTCTCAACCAAGAAATTATTTTCGAACCTCAGTGCTCCAATGGTTTGATTCACTTCATCAACCTTTGTGGACAGCTCCTCACGGTTGAGTTCCACATCACTAAGCTTCTTGGTGGCCAGCCTATAGAGTTTCTCATGCTTCTCAGAAAGCTTATATAGTTTCTCATAGGCGGTATGGATATCATCTTGATCATCCATAATCTCACACTTGGAATCCACCAATTCCTTCTCTTCATCCACTTCTTCAGTAACCCCATCAGTAGGATTAACAGTGGCAATGAAGGCATTCAAAATTCCGTTGTCTTCATCTTCGGAATTGTCCTCGGGCTCCATGTCGCTTAAGGTAACAGCAAGTGTCTTGCTCTTCCCTATGCTCTTAAGGTACGTAGGACACTCTTGTTTCATGTGTCCGAAACCTTGACACCCAAAGCATTTTGGCCCAGCGGGAATAGTGTACTGACCGCCATCCTTGACATCCTTCTTCCCTTTATCTGAATTCTTGAATTGTGAAGAACTGGATTGTCTAGGATCTTTGTTGAAGTCCTTTCCATTGGCATTCTTCATGAATTTCTTGAATTTCCTTGTGATATAGGACTTCATCTTGGAACCTTCATTATCTGAAGAATCATCCGTATCACTGCTCTTGGCCTTTAGTGCCAAGCTCTTGCCCTTACTTGACTTGCCTAACCTAGTCAGCCCTAACTCATAGGTTTGCAAGTTTCCAACCAACTCAGTCAGAGGAATTCTATCAATATCATTTGATTCCTCGATTGCCGTGATCTTAGCATGGAATCTCTCGGGCAGCGATCTGAGCACTTTCCTTACTATCTTGGGTTCAGGGATGGTTTCCCCAAGATTGAAGGCTGAGTTCACTATGTCCTTGAGCTTGGCATAGAACTCATCAAACGACTCATCCTCCTCCATCTTAATTTCTTGAAAGCGTGTGGTGAGCCTCTGTAACTTTGAATCTTTGACAGCCTTGGTGCCCTCATAGGTTGTCTGGAGGATGGTCCATGCTTCCTTAGCAGTTTCAGTTGAGGAAATTTTCTTGAACTCCTCATTGGTGACTGCACTGAATAGGGCATTCAATGCTCTGCTGTTGAAGTTTGCCGCCTTGATGTTGGCATCATCCCAGTCGGCCGGCGCTTCTGTAGGCTTAGTCTAGCCTATCTCCACAGCTTGCCACACTTTCTCATCTAAAGACTGCAAGAAAGCTCTCATGCGTACTTTCCAGTATGCATAGTTAGTGTCATCAAATAAAGAAGGTATAATAAGAGATTTTCCTCTATCCATGACAGCAGGGGTCAAATGGATCACACACAATAGATTAAACCCTAATCAGAGTGTGCTTGCTCTGATACCACTTGACAGGCCACAAACGCGTTGACCCCTTGTGATAACTTAGATTGATTAATTACCCTAGTTATTAATTAATCAAATTAACATGCAATATCACGTGGCAGCACAAACAAATCACCAAAACTAAGTAATGCAGCGGAAAATAAATGACACGGTGATTTGTTTACGAATGGGGAAAACCTTATGGCAAAAACCCCACCGGGTGATTTAAGGTCACCACTCCCGAAACTCCACTATTATCACAACAAACAGTTACAAGCAAGGAATCCCAAGTACCTTACCAACCTACAGTTGAACTCTTACCCCAATACCCAATTGGACTTGTTCTGTAGTGACAGTTTCTCCTTTCAATGCACGGCTCCCAAGTACGTGACTAACCAGATGCGCGGATCCCAGTACGCGACTTCAAACACCAACTAGAGAGAGAATTGTTGGCTGCAAAGTTCTTCAAATCATCAGAGATGAACTAGGGCACGAACTTTGTTCTTCAGATCACAAATTGCATGAATAAGAAGTTCTCAATAAATGTGCAACTTACATCATCTTGACGGCCTTAAAAAAATCCTTTTATATGTCTAGGGTTAAGAGAAAAGAAGTCTCAAAGACACATTCACGGATTGGACTTGAAACAGAACTAAAAATCCGTTTTCTTTAATTCTTGACAAATAGAGGTGTCGAGGATCTGTCGAGAAGCTGTCGAGGCTCGGGGCAAAACAGCTTCTTAAAGCTCGATAGATGCATGTGTCGAGGTAGGTGTCAAGCTTTAGTAACTTGCACTTCCTTGCTTGTTTCTTGGACAGACTTTGATGACTTCAACACTGAGTCTTGAAACACTATTTCTTGACGTGTTAAACATATCCTAGATCTACCCAATTACAAGTAAAGTGCGTTTTGTCTAAGGATAAGCCAATTACATAAAATAGTGACATATGTTCACAAACTTGAACTACATATGTCCTAACAACTTATCTATGAGTGAAGTACAAATCTTGTATTACAATAAAAGAGAAACTTTAAACTGGCCATACATTAACTATAGTTAATAGACTTGCGGTACAAATATAATTTTTGTCTTGTACACATTAAGTAAAATTGGGTTTGGACCTTGACTATTGAGCTTGATATGTCTTTAACAAACCATATTGAGACTTAAAAGTGTGATGTGTAAGGCAAATGACAGTTTTTACCTCAAGTTCAAGAATTATTTGATAATGGTTAAAATTTTTCTAGTCAAAATAAAGCAGGAATATTATTAATAAGGGTAAATTTCAGTAACTTGTCCTGAAATTTGGGTTAATACCAACTAAGTTCAAAAGATTTTAAAATTGATGGAGAGGTTAATAAGTCTATAACTCCTGGGCACACATTTCTCTAATCGGCCGGTCTTTTAGACTTGAAGGCCCCCAAGGTATTACAATTTTCAAATGTTATTAGCGTAAGAACCTACTCTTTAGTAGGAAAAAATTTACCAGACACTGGGTGCATGTAAATCTCCTTTAGTAAGGCCATGCTCGCCATGAGCAACGCATGCGAGAGCATGAAGGAGTTGCACGTCAGTTAGTGATGTAGAGGTTGAAAGTTGAAACATTATGAGAATTGGACAAATTAAATTGATATTCACGACGCATGTTAGAGTTTTACAGCATGCCTCTAATATATCTAACACAGACTACAAGCCATGCTAATGAAAAGCAGAAAGATAGGTCCAAAAGATGAAATACTACGTGCAAATATGTTAGACGAATTAAGTACCGACCAAAAGTTCAGATAAAAAAAAAAAAGATCCTACCAAAAGAAAAGATGTAAAGCTACATAATCATTCCACACATTTTAAGTGAAGGGATAAAGATAAGCTTAGCACTCGTGGCATACAGCTAGTTACCACCATCATAAAGCAAGGATTTTTCTTCCTTCAATTTCTTACAAGATAATAGACAAAACAACAAAAGGAAATATCATGCCCATTGCCATGGCCAGAAGGGACACTGCTGTAGCACATTTACAATCAGAAAGGTGCCCTTTCCTACGTACATGCCTACATGGTTAGAGAACCATGAAAGTTTTAGGGGGGTTTTTTTTTAATAAAAAATGAATGTAAGTTTCAGGAATTCTTTATACATAGGTAATGCCGTAACCGGATGTTACCACTTACCAAACACACAATGTCTAACCTGATTTTAGTGCCAAGTTGATTTTTAAGTCAATTATAAAGATCTAAGTGAAACATTCGTCATACATATCATATAGCAAAACAATAAATAAGACACAGATATAATGACTCAAAACAATTCACCATATCAATGAAACAAACTAGTTTCAAGGTAAAAAACATAGAGGACCAATCCCAAGAAGAAAAATTCACCATATCAAATAGAAATTTACAATCAATTATATTTAATTCATAGTAAACTTAAAACTGATTACTAAATCTAGCTTTGAAACCCTCAGACGTTTTTGATGTGGATATGCTTCAACATGAACCTTCAATTCAAGCTTTAGATCTCCAAAATAGACCTTTAGTCTATAACTTCAAGACCACCCTTGAAGACTTAGATCTGGCACATTTGATTTTCGGTAATAATTTCGAAAGAGAATGCACAGAACCTTTTAGATCTCAAAAGAGAAGCTCCAAAGTCTTTTCAAAATGTGCTTAGGGTTTTCTTTATATACTTAGTGAAATAGATCTGAAACCCTAATCATCTAATGGGCCAATGGGCTGTTGGTTGTTAACAAGTTCTTAATATGGCAATTTTGTATTTGCCGATTTTGAGTATATACATGAACCTAACTTTGATTGAGTATATCAATATCATGAGGAAAAACTATTATTTTAAATTTATTTTCTAAATTCGCTTCTAGAGAGTTGTGAGTTTTATAGCCAAAATGAACTATGCTCCATGCATAAATATATTTTTGAACCAGTGAATGAGCACCTGTGAGTACAAAGGTTTCCGTGATCTCCAAGGAAAATGGTTAGTCACATCAACATTATATCCTAAAATGACAAAGCTATTCACAATTGAAGTCTCACATAATTGTTTATAAAACTCATACCAACCCACATCAAGCTAGTATATATTCGATGTGGGACTCAGTAGAGACTCACACAACACACACTCAACAAATTCAATAGCAATATCCAATCAATCTAGGACATAACAACAAATTCATGCTATAAGATAGTGTCTTCGAGCCCACATGAGATTATGCATTGAACAAAATTGATGTTCATACAAACATTAACTCTAATAGACCACTGGATGCTAGCAATTATACCCAGGAAGAAGGTGCACGTCTAAATTGAATGTCAAAGTGACAGGGATGAAGGAGGCGAAGAAGTAGCAACATAAATTTCGGTAGTAGGAATACGAAGAGTGGAAACAATGAGCAAGCATCAAACTCTACGGCCAATCCCAAGTGAATGGTTCATGTTTTTTAGGATGGTCTTGACAAAACTTAAATTATACAAAATTTAATATAAACATAACTTGAATAAATCTACATTAAAAATTAAATAACAATAATAAATAAATAAATAAAATATGTTTCTAAACCTAGTAATTATATTACAAGAATTTTGGTCTTTTGTGACCAATGTTTTAGCGACGACCAAAAAGCCGTCCCAATTAGGCATACATTAGCGACGATAATAAATTGTCATCGCTAATAAGTGTATTGTAGCGACAACATTAAGGTAGTTGCTAATAAGTCGTCGCTAACGCCATGGAGCAAATTTTATTTCCTTCTGAAAAATGGAAGGAAACTTTTAGCAACGATAATAAATTTTGTTGCGATGACATTTACGTCGCTAAAATAAGGTTTATTTTAACGACATCTATCACCGCTAATAATCCTCTTTAGTGACGACCATATGTTTCATCACAGATATGTAGCCAAAAATATATAGTAAGTAAATTATTTATATGATTTATTTATCAACGATGACACATTAGTGGTCGCTATTAGAAGGCTATTAGCGAGGACACAACATGTCGTCGCAAATATATCTACCTAAATATAATAAAGGGTAAAATTTTCACTCTCAAAAAGTGGTCAAAATTATTGGAGGGAAACAGATTATATATTAGCAACGAATTAGGTCGTCGCTATAAGGGATCTTTTAATGAAGACAAAGATTGTTGTCACTAATATGTGGCTAAGACAGTTTTGATATAATATGATTTTTTTCTTTTGTTATCAAATCCTCCAAATGCCTCTTAAAATATTTAAAATGACATAAATTCCTTTAAAATATTTGAAATGATTAAAATACCATTATCCTCATCAAAATGACCAAAATACCCCCAAACTTATATAATGACCAAAATAAACTTGAAACCTTCAAAGTAACTTAAAACTTTCAAATCCATTAAAAAAAAAAATGAGACAATGGAGGGCTTGCTGCTTCAAAATACTCTCAAATCATAACATTACCCATTTGAAACTTGAAATTGATAAAATAATAAAAATTGAGAAAGTTCTGATTCCACTCAAAATACTGACTAATTCTCATAGTTATCAAAATGTGAATCGTATCGTGAATCAATTTTTTATTTTTCTATACCATGTGTCATAAGAAAGGTATTAGTCAATATTTACCAAACTAATAAATTCATTATAAATATATGAAAGGCATACTCATTATATATTCAACTAATAACCAATTCAATCATCAATTATGTAATAATATTTACCAAAAGTAAGTAAATAAATCAAATTAAAATATATTTATAACATACATATTCAAATTAATTAAAATCAGAACTTGTAATACATTATATACGAGCGAAAATAACAAAACTTTTCATCATTTTGCCTAATTAACTTTATCTAAGTTAATGTTAATATGGTGTTCATCATTTTTCAAAATTATTTCTTTATTAACATTTTCTAACAACTACTCCAATACCCAATAATCCACTGAAAACCGTCCCACTAAACCCAATTTCACAAAGTCTAATAGCCTCGAGACCATCTATTAAGTTTGACCGGGTTTGACCAACTTTAACTAAACTTTGACTTTGTCTTTCTCTAAATCCAGCCATTTTATTATGACCATAATTTTCTAGAATTATCGTTTCATTACACTCTTCAAATCCAATGGTTAGATTTCAAATCTAAGGATGGCGCGTGATAAACATATGTTATATGCCTTTATGGCTATGTTCTCTCAATCCAATCATCCAATTCTTCTCAAATTTCATGAACACCAATATGTCATCATACTCTTCAATCTCCATAATCAAGATTTGAATATGAATTTCACAAAGTCTAGTGGTCTCGGGACCATCTATTAAGTTTGATCGGGTTTGACCAACTTTAACTAAACTTTGACTGTGCCTTTCTCTAAATCCAGTCATTTGATTGTAACCATAATTTACTAGAATTATCCTTTCATTACACTTTTCAAATCCAATAGTTAAATTTCAAATATAAGGATGGCACGTGATGGTCATACGTTATTTACATTTATGGTTATGTTCTCTCAATTTAATCATCCAATTTTTCTCAAATTTCACTAACACCAATATGTCACCATACTCTTTAATCCCAATGATCAAGATTCGAATATGAATTTCACAAAATCTAGTGGTCTCGGGACCATCTATTAAGTTTGACTGGGTTTGACAAACTTTAACTAAACTTTGACCGCATCTTTCTCTAAATCCAACCATTTGATTGTGACTATAATTTACTAGAATTAACATTTCATTACACTCTTTGATTCCAACGGTTAGATTTCAAAACTAAGGATGACGCATGATGGACGTGTGTTGTGTACCTTTATAGCTATGTTCTCTCAATCTGACAATCCAATTGTTCTCAAATTTCACCACCACCAATATATCATCATACTCTTTAATCTCAATGATCAAGATTCAAATATGAATTTCAGAAAGTCTAGTGGTCTCAGGACCATCTATTAAGTTTGACTGGGTTTGACCAACTTTAACTAAAATTTGACCGCGCCTTTCTCTAAATCCAACCACTTGATTGTAACTATAATTTACTAGAATTAACCTTTCATCACACTCTTTGAATCCAACGATTAGATTTCAAATCTAAGGATGGTGCATGATGGACATGTGTTGTGTAACTTTATGGCTATGTTCTCTCAATTTGACCATCCAATTGTTCTCAAATTTCACCAACATCAATATGTCACCATACTCTTCAATCCCAATGATCAAGATTCGAATATGAATTTCACAAAGTCTAGTGGTCTTGGGACCATCTATTAAGTTTGACCAAGTTTGACCAACTTTAACTAGACTTTAACCACGCCTTTCTCTAATTCCAACCATTTGATTGTGACCATGATTTACTATAATTAACCTTTCATTAGACTCTTTGAATCCAACACTTAGATTTCAAATCTAAGGATGGCGTGTGATGGACGTTTGTGTACAATTTTGCCAATGTTCTCTCAATCTGATTATCCAATTGTTCTCAAATTTCACCAACATTTTTACAGCAAATTTTAAGTGATAGGTTATAACTAGTTATTATTGTTGGGGCAAAAAAGTAATGTTAGTGTTAGGTTCAAGTTTGAACCAATAACAACTAACCGCCTATGATTTGTTGTGAAAATGTTGTGAATGTAACACTTCTCATAAAAAAAAATGTGTGTTTGTTTTTATTGTCTTTGAAAACTTGAAATACATACTAGGTTTAGAATATATTAATTTAGTTTCTATGCATAGCACTTCTCATAAAAAAAAAATGTGTGTTTTTATTGTCTTTGAAAACTTGAAATACATACTAGATTTAGAAAAAATTAATTTAGTTTCCATATAAATCAAACATGTTGTGCAATGGTATAGTAGTTAGTTCTTAGGTGCATTAACTTTGCTCATGTTTTCGATTCCCCCTTGTTGCTCATTGATAAGATTTTTTGTTAGCTTCTCTTTCTTCTTTGTAGATGTATTTTGGTGTACCGTATTTGAATTTTTTTGTGAAGTTTGTATTTTTCTTAAATGTCAGACACACAAAACAATAAAGCAAAATATAAAATTATTTTATTCAAAATAAATTAATAAGGAGGCTGAAGTTGGAACTTGAAAGAGTAAAGTAAGGTGAAGCACATAAAAAAGCACAAAACCAATGTTAGGTTGATAAGAAAGTCTACAACTAACTAGTGACAAGACAAGACAACATTTTAAAGAAATGGTAAATGAACCCACAAATTATGTAAAAAATAATTACTAGTTTTAATTTGAATCCACCACAAAAAAATTAAGTTTTTACTCACCAATATTTGCTAATAATAATTTACTACTTAAAATTTATTGTTAAAATATTATGACAGCATTTCTCAATTGTGATTTCTTATTCTTTATATTAATTTTCCTTTTTTTTGTCCATACATTTTTTTTTCTTGTTTTTTCTCCTCCACAAATGTATACTGGTGTACCATTTCGGAATTACCACTATTTTTAAATAAAAAATTATATAATTATAATATTAATGAATCTAATAGTATATATATTATTTGAATGTTTATAAATTTAATTTTTGGTAAAAATCCATATAATATGTTGTGCATCTTTATAAATGATAATAGTAACTAGTTTGTTTATATTTAGCAAAAAAGTAACTAGTTAGTTTATATCTAACCCAATGAGCTTATAAGTTATATATATATATATATATATATATATATATAATTAAAAAAAAAGTGAAAGAAAAGACCTTGAGACAAGACAAGACCACATTAAAAAAGAAATGGTAAATGATACATTGATGGACATGTTGGAAGTAAAAAATTATTAAAAAATAAGAAATTTGTGGATGGAAATCCAATAGTGTGTGTGTACATATATAACTTCATATTTATTGATTTAATTATTTGATAGAAGTCCATATATTTTATTATGGATCTTTACAAATACATGTTACAACATTTATAAGTTATAAAAATAAAATAAAAATAAAGTAAAGAATTTGTAACTTTTATTAAAAAGTTAAGCAAAACCACATAATATCCATTAGTATTAGTAGATAAGACGTGGGAATTTACCTTAGTTAGCAAAATGGTATTAAATATATTTAAAAAAAAAAAAAAACTAATTAGTCAACCCAGAAAATGACAGCCTACTTTTACTGTTTTTTCACAACTCCCAAACTAGCTTTTTAAGTTTTCCACTCAGACACGTTAATTTAGCTTCCCAATTTTTACTTATTCAATCTCTTACTCAAGAGTCCACCTTGGTCATTGCATTCAATGGGTTTGAGACGTCCCATCATAGTTTATACTTTACAGTAGCTATAGGCTATTTAGGCTATATTATATGTAGTCCACCTTGGTCATTGAATCCAATTTTCAGTTCTGACCTTTTATGTAAATGAAAAAAATAGTAGCTATATAGACTAGTAATAGTAGTTGTAGGCTAGTAATACAGCTGGGAACATTATAGTTTATTTTCTTAAGGAATTTTTTAAGTTCCCACATCTCATCTTTGCTCCCCAAGTCTATAAATCTCAAGATTCAAGAATTATAATTTATACTCTCTACCTATCTTCTTCATTTCGCTGCTCAAGAGTGTAAAGCTCTTCTCTTTTTATCTTTATTTTATTTTTACCACTTAGAGCCATACAAACAGCAAGGGTAAGAGGTGGATTTGCACATAATCTCCTCTTATCTTCCTCCTCAATGCATCCCAGATGGGTTCTGTCTTTTTTCTTTTTCTTTTTTTGTATTCTTGTACAATGAACTGGGACTAGCTGAGCATAATGATGATAATTCACAAGCAGAGGACATTGGTGATGTTGGGGAAATGTTAGATGAAATTTATAGGGGACATTTTCAGATGCAAATATAGGTGAATCCTCCACTTCTCTAGGTCCATCAAACAATGATTGCAAAGCAAGACTCTTTGATCAGTTGTGGGAAGATGCCCAACGTGCGCTTTATCAGGTTGCAAGAAGTTTTCTAAACTCTCTTTTTGTATGAAGCTGCTTCATATAAAGACATTTTGCAATTGGAGTGATATGTCATTTGATTTGGTGATTGACTTGATAAAGCAGGCACTCCTAGATAGGGATTCATTGCCAAAATCGTATTATGAAGCAAAGCAGTTTAGGCGAGACTTGGGTTTTAGCTATGCGTTGATACATGTATGCAAAAAATTCTGTACACTTTTCTAGAAGGAATATGCTGATAAAGAAGAATGACCAAAATGTCATATTTCAAAATGGAAAGAGGACAACGGTAAAGGTAAAAAAATTCCTTGGAAGGTCTTAAGGTATTTCCCAATTAAACCAAGGTTGCAGCGATTGTTTATGTCGAAAGATATAACTAAAGACATAAGGTGGCAGAAAGATGAGTGACTTGAAGATGGAGATTACCTTGGACATCCTGTCGATTTAATAGTGTGGAAAGAGTTTGATAAAAAACATACTTGGTTTGCTGCAGATTCCTGCAATGTGCGACTTGGTTTAGCAAGCAATGGGTTCAATCCATTTGGTAACATGAGTACATCATATAGCATGTGGCCAGTAGTACTTATGCCGTATAATTTGCCTCCATGTAGGTGTATGAAGGATCTGTATATGATTTTGTCCTTACTTATTCCTGGATGTAAGGCACCTGGAAACAAAATCGATGTGTACTTGCAGCCGTTGGTGGATGATTTAAAAGAATTATGGAATGAAGCCATCATGACGTATGACGCATCAACGCAACATTCATTTAAGTTGCATGCAGCATTATTATGAACTATATATGATTTTCCTACACATGCAAACATTTTTAAGTGGTCTACTAAGGGAAAGTTAACATGTCCCATACGTAACGAGAATACAAAGTCGAGTTATTTGAAGTCTAGCCACAAGTTGTGTTACATGGGCCATTGTCAATTCTTACCTCAAAAGCATAACTGGCTCCAAAAAAAAGAATTTTTTCTGGAACTGAGGAGCATAGGATAGCCCCTAATGAATTGTCAGGAGATCAACTGTTACAACAACTCATGAATGTTCCAGAAGTGTAATTTGGAAATGATGAAGCTAGAAGAAAAAGAAAGCGCACGAAGATCGAGTTGAATTGGACAAAGAAAAGTTTTTTTTTTTTAGTTACCTTACTAGTCAACATTGAAACTAAGACATAACTTAGATTTCATGCATATTGAGAAGAATATATGTGACAGTGTCTTAGGTACACTGATGTATGATAGTGGAAAAGGAAAAAATAAAGACACTTCTAATGCACGAAAGGATTTAGAAGATATGGCATACGTAAAGATTTGCACTTACAGAAAACTGGAACATCTGTAAAAATGCCACAAGCAAAGTATACATTGACAAAAGCTGAGAATACAAGATTCTGTGATTGGCTGAAAAAATGTAAAGTTTCCTCATGGGTATGCATCTAACATTCGTAGATGCGTGAACACCAATGAAGGTGCGATTTCAAGAATGAAAAGCCATGATTTTCATGTACTCTTACAATGATTACTTCTTGTTGCAATTCGTGGATATTTCAATGATAATATACATACAACATTGATTGAATTGTGTTTATTTTTTAAGGACTTGTGTTCACGAACATTGAAGTTAGATGTCTTAAATCAAATGCAGGAAGACATTGTTGTGATTTTATGCAAAATGGAAATGATATTTCCACCTGCTTTTTTCGATATAATGGTACATCTAACTCTTCATTTACCTCAAGAGGTAGAGCTTGTAGGCCCTGTTCAATTTCGTTGGATGTATTCAATTGAAAGGTTTCTTGGTAAATTAAAGCGGTTTGTGCGAAATAGAGCACGTCCAGAAGGGTCAATTGCTGAGGGATATTTTTCTATTGAATGTTTGACATTTTGCTTCATGTATTTTCGTGAGATTGAGACAGTATGGAGTTCTGAGGAGCGAAATAGCGACAAGTGCCAGGGGGAAAGGGATGTAGGCTTGTGTTTTTTTTTTTCACAACCAATACATCCTTTAGGAGCTGGAAAACTAGTAAGAATTGATGATACGCATCTCACACGGGCTCAATGGTATGTGCTTAGCAATTGCTTAGAAATTGATTCGTACAAAACGTAAGTTTTTCATTGAATTGTTTTTTTCAATTTACATCTTACTTAGCAATGAAATGAAGTGCTTATATGTTTTTATTATGTAGTAAGCGTAATTGGAAGATCCATTGTTTTTTTTTTTTTTTTTTGGGTAAAATTTTCATGTTACTTGAAAATAAAATGAAGTGTTTTTATGTATTTATAATGTAGTGAGCATTATTTGGAGATCTAGGGAGAAGGCATCATTGACATTGATCACAAGCTTGAAGTTGAATTCGAAAATTGATTCCAAAATTGTTTATGTGGGAGTAATGCGAGAAATGTGTTAAAAGAATTATATAGTCTTGCATGCGGATCTGATGCTCTAGTTGCAGTTTACCAAGGTTGCATTGTGAATGGTGTTAGGTTCCACGCAAAAGACCGTGAACATAATCGTTGTACTCAAAATAGCGATGTCTTTGTTTCAGGTCAAGATGGTGAAACAAAAACTAACTACTATGGTGAGTTGAGGAATGTTTTGGAGCTAACCTATTGGGGCAATAATCGTGTATATTTATTTGAGTGTGATTGGTAGGACACTAGGGATGGAACAAGAATGAAAGGGATGAGAATTTTACAAGTGTGAATACATCTCGTACATGGTATCATTCTGACCCATTTATCCTAGCATGCCAAGCTTCACAAGTTTTTTACTTGAATGATACCAAATTGGGCAGCAATTGGCGAGTGGTGCAACATATGACACATAGAAACATGTATGATATTCCCACAGGCACAAAGAAAGTGCATGAAGAAAATGAAGAAGATAATGGTAATGCGGTATACCAAGAAAGTGAATGTATTGGGGTTCATGCAAAGTTTAACAAGAAAATGATGAAGACTTAACTTTGTTACATAGAGATGATGTGCTAGCAATAGATTTGGGGGACTTAATACCTGTTGATGATGTATATGTGCAACTTAATGAAACTATGTTCATCAATGATTACTTCTCTAATGAGGAACGAGATACAGATTCCAACAATGAAGAAGAAACATATAGTGATGACGATGTTTCAAGCTCAGATCAGGAAAAAGGTTTATCTAGCATTTATGAATCTATTGTAGATCTTGGGGATGAAGATTAAGTTGAGTTTTCATGCAAGTTAAGTTTTGTTAAATAAATAAAGCTTTCATATCTTCTCAGCTATGGTATTTTTGAAAAATAAAAATGTTAAAGTTTTACTTGGATGTTAAAACTATTTTGTACACATTTTTGTCATCTACTTTAGTTCACCTTTACACTGGTTTATTCTTTTCATTTTAGGTTAAAATGTCCTTGGGCTATTAATGATGTTGAGGGGAGATACTTTTCATTGCAAACTTAGTTGTATATCTTCTTAAGGAATTTGTCATTATTTTATTATTATTTGAGAGAGTAGATTTGAATTTAAATTCTGTATATTATATAGAACTTAGGTATTGTTTTTGCTTATTAGTAGTTGTTGATTGAGTAGTTGTTATGCTTATACGAGTATTTGTGATTGAAAATTTGTGATGTATGGAATTGTGGTTTATTGAAGTCGGATTATTATGGTAGCGACCTAATTGTCCTTATCATGAGTTCCTCTTTTTTGACCCAATTTAAAACTCCTATTTATAACATGCAAATAACACCTTGTCTTCTACATCATGGAAATCCATCTGGCTAAATCTAATTCACAAATGGCTAGCATGTGATTTTTGTAGAAGATCTAGCTGCTTGACCCACTCATGTTGTGAAACTTCCTGATTCATCTACAAAATATACTACACAGTTTTCTGGTATTAAAGCACATTGTTTATGTGTCATTCTACATTTTGACAAGTGCTTGCACTTTTGAAACTCATTGTTGTGTTTGTTTGTTTGGACAGGAGATTGAGAATGAGAAACTTAAGTTGGAACATGGCTCCACCTCTCTAGTCTCTACTCTCTAGTCTCCACGGCTCCACCTCTCTAACTCTCTTAATCTCTCTACCTAGCGTACTCTCTCTCTCATTCGTTCTAAAAGACTAAAACACAGCATGCCTGAAACTAAAATATCCCCATAAAAAATTTTACAAAGAACTACTAAGTTCCAAATCTAGAAAACAAACAGGCAACATTTTGCTGCCTCCCTTCATTGCGTCCTAAGTTCCAGATTTGAGGAAAAAAAAAAGAGCAATATTTCTGCAAAATAACTCCATTCTAGAGCATCTTCACAAAATTTGCAAAACCGGTTTAACCATACTGGTTTTCAGTTATTCCGGTTAAACCGAAGGTTCCCAATAACTTTCGATTTTTGGATGATTTTCGATTTTTAGCCATAACCGAACCGAATTAATGACTAGTTCGTGGTTGAATCGGTTGGACCGGCCGGTCTAGTTTGGTTTTTAAAACCTTGATTACAAATTTACAACACACAAGACACCCAAAAAATAAAAGGAAAACAAAAAACTGAAAAAAGAGAAAGGATTTAAGTGGAAAAAAGAGCAAGACACTAAAAAAAAATTAAAAAAAAATAAATAAAAAAACCCTAACTTTCTAAGTGAGACCTGGGAGTGAGAAGGGCTAGGTAGTGGCAGCACAACAAGCATAGGTATGACAAAATAGAGCAATAGCAGAAGCAAGAAATATATCAACACCTCGCCACCATCAATCCATTGCCCCCAAATTTGGTATAATATCTAATCTCTCTTCTTCTTCTTTTTTGTTATGGGAATATGAATATCTTATCTCTCTCTTATGTCTGAATCCCTAGTGCAATAACTTTCTATATTTTTGTTGGTTGATAATCTGAGTTGTGACGAAAAACAGAAAAAAGGGGCAGAGATGAGAGAACTCTCTACAGTCTACACTTACTGAAAATATGAGAGAGAGAGAGAGAGAGAGAGCGAGAGAGAGAAAGATTTCTCTCTTTAATAAAGTTAAAGTAATTTAAAAAAAAAAATAGTTGTGACTCTTATGTCTAAATCTCTAGTGCAAAAACTTGCTATATTTTTGTTGGTTGATAATCTGAGTTGTGAAGAAAAATAGAAAAAAATAGGTAGAGATGAGAGAACTCTCTACAGTCTATACTTACTGAAAATATGAGAGAGAGAGAGAGAGAGAGAGAGAGAGAGAGAGAGAGAGAGAGTTCTCTCTTTAATAAAGTTAAAGTAATTTAAAAAAAAATAGTTGTGACTTGTGACTAACACAATAACACATCACATCACCCATGTATTATGCATTGCATCTAATAGTTTTAAATTTTGTCTATATTCTTTTATTGCTTGTCTGTTAGTGTCTTTAATTAGTTGCTGAGGCTTGACTGCCGTGTGTAATGAGTGCTTGTTAATTCATTGTAGCCCTGGTTTGGATACAAATGATAGCATCCACGTTTTGGTTTTGAGCATTTCAACCTTTTTTTTTCCCCCCTCTACACGCGTTTTCAGCTGGGGGACAAAAGTTATTGTTCACACTATGTGGTTACTATTCACGCACTGTTTCGCACTATTCACGCACTGTTTCGCTCTATTCATGCACTGTTCACGTACTGTTCATGTAATGTTCATGCACTTTTCAACCATTTTTTCATTAAAAATAAGTCCCGCAGCACTATTCACACATTTGAAAATTATTTTGCTACATTATTTTCAGTTTTCAGCTGTATCCAAACAGACCCGTAGTGTATGTTTAGCAAAAATTATTTTTGCTAACTTATTTTACTATTTAGTTTATATTTTGCTACAATTAATGTGGAGACATGCTTAAAGCCTATGGTACTGGTAGTGCATAGGAGGTCCAATTGACGCAATTATAGAGAGGTCAAAGAAAAACAACAATACACAAGTATAAAAATAGTAAACTAACAAGACATAAATGATTACAGTGGGCACAAAGATGAGCATGGACTTGCTATTAATTTACTAACAATTTAAAACTAAGTATCAATTTGGTAAAGATTATTTTGGTCAACTTACTTTACTATTCAGTTTATTTTTTGCTACTATTCATGAGTCTACACTTTTTGATACTAGTCATAGGTCTCACTATACTATTTTAACTAACTTTTACCTTAATCTACAGTACTTTCAACAAAAAGTTTTCAGTTTCAGCAAAATAAGTGGATCTCAAATGGACCCATAATGTATTAAAAAACAAAGATTTTGTGTTTATGTTTTTGTTGTGGTTTGTTGATGCTAAATGAATGTTTATTTGGAGTTTTAAAAAATAAATAAATAAATTGGTTTATACTTTTGCCTCTCCTAACTCTAAGCCCTAGCTCCATCCCTAGGGAGAGATGCTTAAAGCCTCTGGTACTAATAGTGCATGGGAGGTCCTATTAACATGATTACAGAGAGGTCAAAGAGAAACAACTATACGCAAGTATAACAATAGTAAACTAACAAGACATAAATGACTAGTAAAGATTATTTTTGCCAATTTATTTTACTATTTAGCTTATTTTTGTTATTATTCATAAGTCTCACTACACTTTTTGATAATATTTATGGGTCTCACTTTACTATTTCATCTAACTTTTACCTTTATCTATACTACTTTCAGTAAAAGAATTTCAGTTCCAACAAAATAAACAGATCTCAAAAAGACCCTTAAATAAATAAAAAAAATTAAGGATCTTAGTGAGAAAGTAGATAAAACTTTGTTTCAATTCTTTTGTCAACCAGATTTCTAGGAGCTACGGTTATCAAAAAAACGAAATTCCTAGCTAGGAGTCCTCTTGTCAGCGATGACGAAACACTAATTAAACATAGTAGAAAAAGAATCTTGGGAATTTCAAAATCAACCACATCTTTTATTCTATTTTCTTTTTCTTTGGGCCAAAATAATAACAAACTTTAAACATTGCTTGTCAAATATTTGTACCCTGTGGGGGAGGGGGGGAGCAACTTCTTTCTTATAAATCTCTCCAAAAAAAAGTCTAATATGGTTTATAGCTCAAATCGTGTTCACGGCATGCGTATTATAGGAGTAGAAACAGTCAAACAGTTGTTAATTGTGGACTTCACTAGTTCCCTTCCTTCCATTTCTTCTAAAGGTCAAGTTTAATCAACTTCCATAGGAGAGGAATAGATAGAATAACACTGGGATGCAACTTGCAGGCAAGGATGTCATGAATTCATTTGTCGGTTCATATTCATGTTGACTTTCTCTTTAGTATCTGTTTCTAGTTACCGAGAAGATAAGGTGCTACGCATGGCCCATCAAAGGGTAACCACAATCATCATGGGTAGCTTGATCGCTATCGCTACATGCATCTGTATACGTCCCGTTTGGATTGGAGAGGAACTTCAAAATTTGGTAGCTAACAACATTGAAAAGCTTGGGAATTTCTTACAAGGTATATATATTTTATGCTCCATATATATATATAGGAAAATAAATATGAAACTTTCATGCCCCATATATAAAAATCATGAACACTCCATAACTCTAATCATATTTGTGTTGGACATCAGTTTCCGATATGTCAAGAACAGAACACTTTTTTATATATGCGTGTGTGTGTGCCATGTCCTAATTTTTCAAGAATTCCTTATAACGATGTCCCATGTCATGTTAGAGTCCTTAGTTTATAATTCCTTTCCATTCTCTTTTTCTTTTCTTTTTTTCTTCTTCTCTTTTAATTTAATTTCTCAATATTGACCAATACAAACTTACAGGATTTAGTGGTGAATACTTCAATATATCAGAGGATGGGCAACCCTTGAGTGATAAACCATTTCTTACCGGAGTACTTCGAGAATAGAGAAAATTTGTAGGCAAAAAGCTGATTTGGGATGCTCTTCTAAAAGGATATAAAAGTCTTCTCACTTCAAAAAACACTGAAGAAACTATGGTTAGTAAAAAATTGTCACCCTAATCCTCTTCTTTACACCTCACAAAAAAAAAAAAAAAAAAATATTTGAATTCCATGGCTACTTGAATTATTCTTCTTTAATTTTTTGTAATTATTTTTTAATTTTCAGGCTAATCTAGCATGATGGGAACTGTGGCACTATCATTTTGGGTTCCGTCATCCTTGGAGACAACATGTTAAAATTGGAACCCTAATTCAGCAATGCACTTACAAAATTGACGCTCTTAACAACTACCTTAACTCTAAGATCCAAGTAAATCAGCACAACTCAAATTCTAAATAGATGATTTTATTCACCCAAGTCATTATGCATAGAACACTCTTCTGCAAAGATTATGTAGACAGCAATCATATATACTCTTCTTTTTTTCGCTATAGTATATACTCATACATACACACACACATATACATATGAAATTTTTTTTTTTTTTTTTGGTTTTCGGCCCCGAATGTCCCTTACACAAGGGTGGATCGAAGGGCAGGAGTAGACCATTTAAAGATCCCCCCTGTCCAAAAAAAAAAAACCAAAAATTATTTCCCTTCGTCTTTTATTAGTGTATTTCAATTTTCAATATCAGTACCTTAATATTACATTACAAATAAGTTCATATATTCCAAATAGTGTAAAAATTATATTATTCTTTTGGTGTTGTGTCATATTTCTTTATGATTTGTAATGATGATTAATTTTTCCATGCAAGTAAATCACTCTTTTATGTAATGACTTATTATTTTCGATTAATTTATATTTTTGAATCGCTCAAGTTTATACCATGTAAGTTTCTTAATTCTATAACTTTGTCTCAAGAGTAAACTTATATTGTTAACTTATAGTTTTTTTTATTCGCCTGTCTGTTAAAGTCATCATAATATATTATCAAATTTGTTATATGACGATGAACTATTGTTGATTGTTTTGTTAGGCGTCATGTATCATATCAAATTTACGAAATGATAATTATATATTTATTTCTATTCTTTAATTGAAAATATTTTTGTTTATTTTAAAAAAATTATGAGAAACCTTTCTTAATTTTTTTTAAATAAAAAATGTTTTCAATTAATGTATAAAGGTCCCTGATGAAAATTAAAAATTTTCAATAAATTAAATAACCATTTAATGATTAAAATGATTTATCAGTTAATATTTAGTTACCCAGAGCTTTATAACTGAATTAGCACATTCTCACGCACAAAGCGCTTAGGAGTTTAGGGAAAAAAAAATTTTTTTTTTTTTTTGAAAGCCCAAACAAACTTCATTCATTTAAAAAAGAGGAGTCAAAATACAAAGCAGCAAACTATAATTATCTAAAAAAAAACACACAAATAATAACAATAATGTCATACATCCTTAATCATGACTCACTACAAAATACACAGGCTATAGATGCGTTTAAAAAACGCAGCTATAGACCCCAAAAACGCAGCTATAAGATATAGCTGCGTTTTTCATAGCTGTGTTTCTAAACGTGGCCTATTTTGCACGACAATAGCCCTCTGCGGGACCTAATGCTGCGTTTATAAAAGCACAGTTATAGACCATCTTATAGCTGTGTTTTTCCTCCCAAGAGCTGCGGTTTCCCACTCCCCATAGATGCGGCACCTATAGCTGCGTCTTGTAAAAAACGCAGCCATAGACCTGGTTTGCGCTGTGTTTAAAACGCAACTATAGGCTAAGATCTATAGTTGTGTTTTTAAAAACGCGGCTATAGGTCAAACTTATAACCGCGTTTAAGACGCAGCCCAAATTGGGGTATATAGCCACGTTTTTTACAAAAACGCAGCTATAGGTGCCGTATTTATGGGAGTGGTAAAGCGCAGCTATAGGGAGGAAAAACGCAGCTATAGACCACGAAATTTCTTGTAGCTGCGTTTTTAAAAACATAGCTATAGGTTTTTTTTTTTTTTTTCCAATTTTTTCTTCCCACACACATTAACCCTACCCAGAATATATCCAACCTGTAATTCCTGCCAACACTCAAATGCAACCAATTTGGAACCAAGAAAACAAGTTCTCAACATTTACATAAACAAAACAATAGCCACCAAACATTCTTTTTAGTTCATTGCCACCAGATTAGTTACATAACCATATAATTACATACACAAACCAAGTGACCACCAACAACCAATTTTTACATCAAACACTGCATATCCCACAACCATTTTTTCCATCACAAAATATTGTCAGCAAGCATCATGGTACTTGATCAGCCAGTTTCCAACAACCATCATTCATATACTTGATCAGTCAGTCCAATGCCCATAACTATAGCCAATTACTTGTGACAATGAGACCACCGGAAATAAGCTAACGTTTTCAGCTAAAAACAAACATACTCTATGACAGGCCACAAACGCGTTGACCCCTTGTGATAACTTAGATTAATTAATTAGCCCAGTTATTAATTAATCAAATTAACATGCAATATCACGTGGCAGCACAAACAAATCACCAAATTAAGTAAAGCAATGGAAATTAAATGACACGGTGATTTGTTTACGAGTAAGGAAAACCTTACGGCAAAAACCCCACCGGGTGATTTAAGGTCACCACTCTCGAAACTCCACTATTATCACAACAAGCAGTTACAAGCAAGGAATCCCAGTACCTTACCAACCTACAGTTGAACTCTTACCCCAATACCCAATTGGACTCGTTCTGTAGTGACAGTTTCTCCTTTCAATGCACGACTCCCAAGTACGTGACTAACCAGATGCGCGGATCCCAGTACGTGACTTCAAACACCAACTAGAGAGAGAATTGTTGGCTGCAAAGTTCTTCAAATCATCAGGGATGAACTAGGGCATGAACTTTGTCTTTCAGATTACAAATTGCATGAACAAGAAGTTCTAAATGAATGTGCAACTTGCATCATCTTGACGGCCCTTAAAATAATCTTTTTATATGTCTAGGGTTAGGAGAAAAGAAGTCCCAAAGACACATTCACGGATTAGACTTGAAACAGAACTGAAAATCTGTTTTCTTTAATTCTTGACAGATAGAGGTGTCGAGGATCTGTCAAGAAGTTGTCGAGGCTCGGGGCAAAACAGCTTCTTAAAGCTTGATAGATGCATGTGTCGAGATAGGTATCGAGTTTTAGTAACTTGCACTTCCTTGCTTGTTTCTTGGACAAACTTTGATGGCTTCAACACTGAATCTTGAAACACTGTTTCTTGAGGTGTTAAACACATCCTAGATCTACCCAATTACAAGTAAAGTGCGTTTTGTCTAAGGATAAGCCAATTACATAAAATAGCGACATATGTTCACAAACTTGAACTACATATGTCCTAACAATCTCCCCCTTTGGCAATCCGTGACAAAACCACAACAAAACAAATGAGAATATGAGAGAAGTCATACTCAACTCATACTCACTTGTTACGTACAGTAAAATCTATTCTAACACAAACTCCTGAAAAACTTTGCAAGAAGAGAGTTTATGGCAAGTAGACTTTGACAACCTGTATTTCTGAAACACTTATAAACAAAACACATCAAGGCATCTTTGTGTGAAACAGAAATAGTAGATTGCATACAAGTAAAGAAACATGTGTATAAAGACAGAAAAGAAACAACACATGTAAAGGTAGGTGAAAGAAAAACATACATCATCATATATAAGAAGAGAATAAATACAATGTATGTCAATACATGATCAATGTATCTCTAAAAAGATGAAAAAGAAAAAAAAATACATATGATCACCTCACTACATCCCTCAATCCACACTCCCCCTAGCAAAAATGTCCTATGCTAACACTCCCCTAAGCATGACTACTCTCATACAGACCAAACTACTCCCCCTTTTTGTCACGAATGACAAAGGGTAGGTCATGTAGACATCTCATCCGAAGAGCTCGCATCTCCATCATCATCATCGTCAGAAGCATCATCGTCATTGCCATCATCATCAGCCTCAGTCTCAGTCGACACATGAGGTGGCGGAGGAGAAGCCTCTGGTGCAAAGCCACCCATGGTCGCCTGTCGCCTGGCGATGCGACCAACACGAACGTTTACCTGATACAGCTCTGTGGAGAGTGTATCTAGGCGAGCATCCATGCGCTGAAGCTGTGCCATGATGTCCCCTAATGTGACGTCGCTCGAAGAAGAAGAAGCAGATGCTCGAGCGGATCTGGAGGTGATCGGACGGGAGGAAGGAATGGCACCATCGGACTGTCTCGATCTAAACTGTGCCTCGCTACGTTTTACGGTAGCGGCGTCTATGGCAGACATGACATGGTAAGGATCGAACGAAGGGAATGGGACGTAAAAACGGCGAAGAATCCTCGTGATAGCAGAAGGGAAAATGAGCTTATCACGGGTGGCCGTATCTCTATAGACATCTATGATGGAAAAGATAAAGTGAGAAGGAAAGTCTATAGAGAGATCCTCTAGGAGGGACAACAAAAACCGAGCGCGAGGCTCTGTGATAGAGTTGTAGTGAGAGAGTGGGTGCAACACAAACATCATCACCATGTTAAGGAAACGAGGACCTTTAGCAAAAGATCGACATGGTGTGTACATATGATCTCCCCAAGAGGAAGGACGCTCACAGAACGTCGAGATCATCTCGTCTTTGGACACAGTCCATAGACGCTCACAGCTAGGGTAATCAGGATAATCCACCCTAGGGACATAAAGAGCCTCAGAGACTAACTCTAGGGTGACAGCAAAGCGCGTACCTCGAACACAAGAGTAGAAAAGAGGTACTAAAGAATCGATCCCGTGTATGTTGGAGTAAAACTCCTGTATCAACACCAGTGGGCATGTGACCGGGACGTCACATAGTGACTCCTAAGCCCGACTGTGTATGACATCGGGAAGGTCGGTGTCCGTAAAGTCTGCCAGGACAACGTGGCCTTCCGAATGAACACCTCGTTTAGAGAAGTTCTCCAAGAAGTCCTTATGGGCTTTCTCATCACGGAACCGGATAGAAAAAGGAGTAGAATCGGAAGAAGACGATCCCTTAGAACGCAGAGGGTTCTGGGATGGAATGGACTTACGTTTAGGTGCCATAAACACTACTAACGCAAACATAGAGAGGGGGAAGAAGAAGAGACACACAGAAAAGTTCAAAACAGTTTCAATATAAGTAGAATATACTGAAAAGAAAGAACGTATGCATGGAAAATGCATGAACAAGTGACATGCAACATAACAACATCATGGGCTCAGCCCAATCCAAACCTAACAGCACACAACAGATTTGCACACAACAGATTTGCACACATCTAAATGCATGACAATACAATGAGAATGCTAATGTGATGCAATGCATGTGGTTTTGAAGATCAAATCTCGAAAACCAACTCAACAATTTCATGAAAACCTCAAAAATTTTGAAAAATCCCAAAAATTTTCAAAAACACAAAACCTAGGGTTTTAGAAAACATGAAATGCATGAAAATGAGAGATAAGACGCTTACCAAGTGATGAGAATCAAGAAAAACACTTGAGAAAGCCTTGGGAAGAGGTTTGGAGGGAGAGAGAAGTGTTTTGGAAGAGAAAACAGGTGCTTTCGAGCGAGAGAGGTCGAGCGAAGTGACTGAAGAATCGCGAGGAATCAATATATAGACCTTCAGTAATTCTCGACAGCTGCAGGTATCGAGAGGTGTCGAGACTGCTATCGAGAAAAAGCACTTCGACAGATGAAGCTATCGAGGTCATGTGTCGAGAAGGAAAATTCAACCATGAAGGAACCTCGATCAATCCAGAAGCTATCGAGAAGCTATCGAGCAGACAGAAAGTTTCTCGATCGATCCACCAGGTGTCGAGGTATTTATCGAGACTGCGATAAGAAAAAGTCTAAGAAGCTCGACAGACAGCTATGTGTCGAGAGGTATAGAGGAGGTGTCGAGATGCCTTTAAAAACAGTTTTTCAGAAGAAGAAAAACACAGACATGAATGCAATCATGCATGCAACACAACCAAAGATCCAAGCAACACATTAAGCTCTCAAAAACATCTCTCAAAAAGAATTTTGATGCACATGTATCTCCAAACACGCACACACACACTAAACAGGTCTAACCAATTTTATATTTCAAAAACAAGTCCAGACAGTTTAGTGAGCATACATTAACGCATGTAAACCTTGTGATGGTCAAATCACATTATACCTGTACATGTATCAAAAATAGCAAAGAGTATTGCGTGTTGTGTGTGAAAACATCGCAAGATTGCATAAGTGACTCAATGTTATGACGATTTGAGATATGAGAAAATCACTTTAACTCACACACAATCATAACTGTTTGATGGGGACTATCACCTTTGAGATACATCCTATAACTCCCACATCTCCTAGAAAACACGTTTGCAACCATATTTTAAAGCATTTTTGATCATTTTGCTTTTTATTTCTTTGCATATTTTCTTTTATTAAGCATATCATGTATGGGCATACAAGAGAAAGAAAAAAATACCCAATTATGTTAAGCTTATGACATTGCACTTTTGCTATGCCGAAGCATACAGATGTCATTGACATTGCACTTTTGCTATGCCGAAGCATACAGATGTCATATTATGATTGGCGAGTAACAGTGGTGAGATGGTTATTTATGCCTTTCTCTTAGGATTTTCTAGTTCAACCCGTCAAAAAGAGTGATATGAGTGTTAAGAAGAAGAGATCACTTAACCTTACTCATCACAAACAAAGAGCTACAAAGCTCACTTGCTTAGTTGTGCAGAAGAATGTTCATCTAAGCTACAGGTGATACAAAGTTTAGAAAACTCTGTTTCAATGGCCATTTCAAAAGTTCACATGAACCAATGCACACAAACACACACTGTTTTTATATTTTTCAATTTTTCAAATTTTTTTTTTTATTTTGAAAACAAAACAAAAACAGACAAACAACATGAATGCATGAAAGAAAGATGCATATGCATGAAGGCATGATAGAAAGGTGCAAATGCATGAAAGCATGATTTTAACAGAAGATAAGAAATCAAGCAAAGAGAGTCCTGCTTTAGATAGAAAGAATTAAAGCAGAGGACAAACAGAAAAGACAATTAAGTCTTAGGCTCCTTTCTCACCTACACAGCACGAGTCTTTGGCCGTGAAGATGAAAAGGCACGTGTCCTAGTATGACTACTAAAGGACATAGAAGAATTAAAATTCTCCTGAAATTGAGTTAAAAAGCTCAAGACTTTTAATAACTCTCCAAACAAAGGTGTAGGTCCTTGAGAGGAAACCTGTGATCGTTTGGACAATTGCTTATGAGGATACAACTTAAAGCAATTAGGACGAATGTGTCCAGAAACACCACAATTGTAACAAACATGAGCAGTTTTAGAGCTACTCGGCTTCATAAAAGGAGGTCTAACCTTAGAGGTTGACAGAGTCCTCAGCTTAGGACAATTTGGCCTAATATGACCAATAATGTGACAATGATGACAAGTGGGGACAAAAACAGATTTATCATTCAACCTAGGAGGATTTTTAGACATAGGTTTAGAAACTTCAGCGTGAACATCAGTTTGTTTACCTTTGTCTATCCTAGCAATATTAGCCTTCAACTCTTTATTATTCCTTTTGAATGGGGGAATATAAAAATCCTTTTCTTTTGAGTTAGGCTCAACAACAAGTTTGGCACTAGTTAATTTTTCAACTTCAGTTTTAAATTCAACTAGTTGCTCTTCCAAACTTTTAATTTTGTCCACCTGAGATGAAATTTGATTTTTAAAATTCTCATTCAAATTAGTGGCTTCATCTAATTTTGCAATCAAATCATCTTTTTCAAGCTTGACCTTTTTAAATTTAGCTTTTAATTTTGTAGAACACTCAAGAGATTTCATACAAAAATTATAAAGCTTGCAATAGGCATCATGAATATCATCATCATCATTCAACACAAGATCATGCAAATCAAAACAATCAAGAGTTTCCATGACAACAGGGGTCAATGGATCACACATCAAAGATTAAACCCTAATCAGAGTGTGCCTGCTCTGATACCACTTGACAGGCCACAAACGCGTTGACCCCTTGTGATAACTTAGATTAATTAATTAGCCCAGTTATTAATTAATCAAATTAACATGCAATATCACGTGGCAGCACAAACAAATCACCAAACTAAGTAAAGCAGCAGAAATTAAATGACACGGTGATTTGTTTACGAATGGAGAAAACCTTACGGCAAAAACCCCACCGGGTGATTTAAGGTCACCAGTCCTGAAACTCCACTATTATCACAACAAGCAGTTACAAGCAAGGAATCCCAGTACCTTACCAACCTACAGTTGAACTCTTACCCCAATACCCAATTAGACTTGTTCTGTAGTGACAGTTTCTCCTTTCAATACACGGCTCCCAAGTACTTGACTAACCAGATGCGCGGATCCCAGTACGCGACTTCAAACACCAACTAGAGAGAGAATTGTTGGCTGCAAAGTTCTTCAAATCATCAGAGATGAACTAGGGCACGAACTTTGTCTTTCATATCACAAATTGCATGAACAAGAAGTTCTGAATGAATGTGCAACTTGCATCATCTTGACGGCCCTTAAAATAATCCTTTTATATGTCTAGGGTTAGGAGAAAAGAAGTCCCAAAGACACATTCACGGATTGGACTTGAAACAGAACTGAAAATCTGTTTTCTTTAATTCTCGACAGATAGAGGTGTCGAGGATCTGTCGAGAAGCTGTCGAGGCTCGGGGCAAAACAGCTTCTTAAAGCTCGATAGATGCATGTGTCGAGGTAGGTGTCGAGCTTTAGTAACTTGCACTTCCTTGCTTGTTTCTTGGGCAGACTTTGATGGCTTCAACACTGAATCTTGAAACACTGTTTCTTGAGGTGTTAAACACATCCTAAATCTACCCAATTACAAGTAAAGTGCGTTTTGTCTAAGGATAAGCCAATTACATAAAATAGCGACATATGTTCACAAACTTAAACTACATATGTCCTAACACTCTAAACAAATAAATGTTTTGCTGAACCAGTCTATTAACAAGGTCAACATCCCTTACATTTCTTAAGTCAAAATCATATATGAGCTTCTTAACATTGTCTTTTTGCTTGTATCCATTTCAATACTGGCATCTTAAAACGCAACTTAGAGTGAGTCATAGATTTTACAAACTTTAAATTCCTATATACACATACATAATATTTCCATATACGAGCTCATATACATTTACATAATCCATTTAGATCGACAGCTACCTTCCAGTAAGGTCCCTTCATATATGAGCTTAGTACTCATCAAATTTCAATTCTTTCAAGTGTCAACAATAAAATGTGAACAACAAAACATGTCGACTATACCATATAATGTAAATAATGTAAATTGCATTAGTAGCGGCAAAGTCTGATGTTCATTCTTACTATAAGGCTCTTGCAAGTACTAATGCCTCTTCATTCCGTATGCAAAGTATATGGTTATTTAAGGCCCCAAAAAGGATGTCATTTGTCGAAACCAAGTCAATTCTAACATGTCTTACATCATATTATTACTGCTATGATAACCTCACCCAAAGGGTCTCTGACTCAGAATACTTTCCTGTCTACATTCATGGTTGAAATTGGTCCATTTTGTTTTTATGTCTTATAGTACATCTACTTCCCTACTTCTTGGTTCATATATACTGACGTGGGACCTTCAAAAGCAGAATAAAACCAACAAAGGTAGGAATATGTTTGATTTTTATTTTTATTTTTTCCCCAACATAGTTGTATATGTTATAACGAATAGTTGTATTTCTTTTACCAAAGGATTCACAGTTTCATTCCCATGGAAAGTCCCCATCAAGCAGTGCCACCCTGAATATATTAAAGGCATTGTATTAATATCACATAACAATGCATTGCAAAAAGTAATGTTTTGCTAAATAACATTTGTGTGGTACCTGAGACAGATCCAATTCACTTACACCTCCTCCCCTAATGTTGGCAAACATTGCATTCATGCGTGATATCACTTCAGCCATTTGTTGTTGTTGTTGGTGCCTTGCTTCTAGTTGGGAGAGTTGTTCTTGGTGCCTTGCCTCTAATTGGGAGAGTTGTTCTTGTACTTGGGCTAATTGCTCGCTAAGAATAGAGGAGTTGTTCTCTAACTCTGAAATCCTTTGGGTCGTTCTGCTTGACAACGATGGAGTTGAGGTAAACTGTGAAGCGTTCGTGACACTTCTTCCAGGTGGGGTGATTCCAAATCCAACTCCACGTACAAGTCCAGGGCACTCTGGACCAAATACCCGAGCATACGCATCATCTTTGGACCAGAGGACTCCACTACCAGGCTCTCCCTGTAATCGCATGCCCTCTTGTCCCAAAAGCTCTTCCATCCTATTCTGTACGTTTTTCCACAATAACCAAATAACATATTACACACCATAAACAATACAAACACAAATTACACTAAAATTCGATTTAAATTGTGCTTACCATGTTCTCTTGTGCTTGGGGAGTAACAGCAGCCCCATCTCTCCTACAGTATACTTTTAGATACACATCTGTGTGCTCGACTGGAGCCTCATTAGCTTTCGCCTACATGATGAACAACATTTCATACAATAAACACAATTGTACTCAGATTTGTCATGTTGTTTATCATTTGCATTGACTAAGGTGTTCATGAATTCTAAGTTTATATCTACAACCAACAACTGAAAAAGTATTCTCAACATATAGGTTGCATCATGCGCAAAGCATGAGCATAGATTAAACGTGTAGATCATAAGAATAGTAGTGATTATTGATGTTTTGAACAATGCCTGGAAGCAAGACAAGTGGCATCGAAGTGTGAGGAACAAGTGCAACATAGGAGAAAGAAAATATTAGTAACCATTGATAACCGTCGTATGTGTCTAAGTATAAATAGGGGACTCATTTTTTAAGAAGAGGACTTGGCTCTCCTATCACAAGACAACCAAAATCTAGCAAAATCTAGCAAAGGAGTGAGTTTCTGTTGGTGCAAATACAATAAAAATCACAAGAGACATATAAAAAAATTACAATAAAAATTATTTTGAAGATCTCAACACGATTGGATTAAGAAATGAGTATATCTCGCTATATATAAGGAGATTCAAGCCTTCTTTGTTGGTAATGCCTAAAACCAGTATAGCAAATCTTCTCTTGACTTTTTTTCTCTAGGATACAACAACTCAATGATGTTGTTTAGCTCAAAGAAATTCAGCACAAACTGTTTAACCCCAAGCTCATCAAAATAACATATCTGCTTACCTAAAATCTATCTAATGCTATGTGTATGAGTGTTTGTGTTTGTGTGGGAATGATGCAAATAGTTATAGACTCTTAGGACTTACTAAAGATTCATCGCATTATAACCTATTTATTCACATAAAGTTTATACCTATTATGCCAAGGTTGGAGTTTCTAAAATAAATTGGAAATTACGGAATTAGAATGCAAAAACACTAACTCCCCATATACCTATTACGGAATTCATTTATTAAAGTAATGATTCAATATTAAAATACTCCTACAATTGCTCCAATTAACATTATTATGTTGAGAAGACATGTAGAGTTTTATATTTTTATTGGTCAATTGAATAAATCTGATGCATGTACAATTATTGAGGGCATTTCCAATATTTGAGTACACTTTAGATGCCCTAATTAAGCCTTTATTACAACTTCCCTCATATGTTTAGCTCAAGTTAATAGTGCAGAATATTTTTGCTAATGATCCATATAACTCTTATCGTAGTCAGCATAATAAACTGTATCAAACCCATGGACATTTTCCCTGCTAGCTTTCGGTGGGCCATGCAAATCCGTGTGTTTGTGTGTGGTTGAGCTTAATTTTCTGTTGTTCACATTCAATAGATTTGTACTGTTCTCTTCTTCCAAAAAATAAAAAATAAAAACTAGGTATATTCTAAGTATAAATTGAAAATCATAAAATCAGCTTATGTGATACACGAATACAGACCCCATGATTTGCCATCCTCACAAACGCTCAATGAGTTCGGAAGCAAAATTCAAGATCCAAGCACAAAAATCTACTCAGAATCTGGGAACGCTCTTAGGGAATTAGCATCAGCACTCAAAAAAATGAACCAATCAACATCAGTTAATGCTCGCATTGAAAACTTAAAAACCGCTACTGCAGACCTGAAATTCGTGCTTGATACATACCATTTGAAAGATGCTAGTCTCCAAGATATCATACCATCTGCAGAAGTTGCTGTAACTCTAATTGATGTTGTACCAAGCATCGTGAAGATTGCCGATGCGGTTCATGAATTAGCCTCCCTTGCACATTTCAAGACTCTGGCCACAAGAGTGTCAGCATAACCATATATATGTCCTCCATCGATCAGAGAACAATATCGTTGCCACTTTCCGATGGTTCATAGACTATGATGGAGCTAGGACTTGGAATTTTGGGGGGGGGGGGGGGTTGGCTGCATATAAAGTTTTGGCTTTTGGCTTTGGTACTTAACTGTGAAGGGGTTTAATTTATTTATTTGTGTGTGTTTTTGATGTGTGCCTTGCTTCTAGGCAAATACAAAATTATTTCATTTAAAAATTTTTAAAGGATCGGGCTATTTGTATTTAGTTTTGCCATTAGTAATTTTGTTGTTGGGCTAATTTTTTTGGGCTTGTATATTTTGCTTTAGATTTTAAATTTTTTATGACTTGAAAATACTAGAGTTACAAACTATTTTTTTTTACAAATTGCTAATGTAGTGAGTGGTTATTAGTAAGTTAAAAAGTGATGTAAGTGATGAGCTTAAATGTCAATCAATAAGAATTTACTACCTCAATAGTTTATAAAGATATTGTAGAAAATTTTGTGACTATAGCATTACTCGTAAAAGAATCAATGATATTGTTAAGAGGGGCAAAGTGTAATTTTATAGATCAAAATTACTAAAATTAATACCTATATAATACTAGTATTTTTTAAAAAAAAATTAGGGGGGGCCATTGCCCCCCTTGGTCCAAGTATGCCTCCGTCTCTGAGTTCATACCCAATTTGTTGGAGGTAGTGGATTTTTCTACTAAGTCCACCTCAGCTACAAGAATAATATTGGCGTGTGAAACTATAAGAAGGCTAGATCTAATCCTTCAGCAGCAAAATGATCATCTTGAGGGGTGTTACTATTAATATAATAATGATACTAAAAACTTAAGAAGAAAAAGATAAATGGATGGTTACTGATAATGCTTAATCTAATCCTATTACTGTAAAGCTTTATAGTGTGAATAAATGTGTGGTTTTCCACAAGGTTCGGGAAATATCAAGGACTTGCCTATGTTTAGTACGATCATAACTTTAGATTTTTGTTCTTCATAACAAATACACTTGTATGATTTCCTTTCCCTCACAGTAAGTTGTGACATTATATTATATTTTCAAATGAGATTCTTATGCGAAATATAACTTTAAATAATGACTACTAATTAAAATGATTGATTAAAAGCAAAAATAAATAAATAAATAAATAATTGAAGTTATTTCAATGCAAAAACACCTGCAAGCGAGGGTGAAGCAAAGACTTTAAGGGTCCTTTTGATAGGCATCTGTAGTTTTGTGCCTAATTGAGGGCTGTAGGGCATTGTAGCTAAATGACACTTAGTGTACCTGTTAGTAGCAGCATATCAATTTGTTAGTTAGTGGGAGCATTTGGCAGTTAGAGTAGCTAAGGTCATGCTCGTATAAAGATCAGGAATCATATTGTACAAAGGATTAATGAATGAATTCTCTTGTTATTCTCCTCCTTTTCTCTCTAATCCTACGTACTCTCATTTCTTTCTCTCTTTTCTGCTTCGAAGGCCTAAGTCCCCTCAAAGTGACCGACCTTAATTCCTAATTTAATCACACAATTCCTAACATTGGTATCAAAGCATCCGATCCTTCTACACCACCATGACAGAAACTCGTTCCAACTCACAGAATTCAGAAAAAATTGCGACTTTAGCTAGGGTTTCAAAAAATCATAAGTAGGCTTTACAGGAAATTTAGAAACAATTGCAGACCATTAATAGGTACATGCAGAGAATGGCTAAAGCAGAGGATAGAAGCCACAACAAGCTCCAAGTTTAGGCTCTCGAGCTCTTCTCATCAACAATCATGTGGGAAATTCAGAATCTTTGCTTGTGAATTCTATTAAGAATCTAAAATTGGAGTTTCCTAGGTTCCAAGGAGAAGATCCAACTTGCTGGGTATATCGAGCAAAGCAGTTCTTTTCTTATCACAACACTCTGGAACATCAGCAAGTGGTTATGGCATTGTATCATCTTGATGGGGAAGCTTTAATTTGGTTTCAAAATGTTAAACAAGCTAGGGATTCTACTAGCTAGGATGTCTTTGTTAAAGCTTTACAAACCAGATTTGGAGTCATAGCTTATGATGATCCTATAGAGGCACTTACCCATCTCAAGCAAACTTCCTTTGTGGTAGCTAATAAAGGTAATTTTGAAATTGTCTCTAACAGGCTTGTGGGTTTATCTGAGTCTCATAAACTTAGTTGTTTATTGAGTGGATTAAAGGATGAATTTAGAGTACCAGTGAGAATGTTAGTACTTAAGTCCCTTAATGAAGCATTTGGGTAAGCAAAAATCCAAGAAGAGTATTTACTGAGTAGTAGGAATGGATCTAGGGGTGGTGTAATTGCTAATGGGAAACCTTCAATTCTCGAATTGCCTAAGTTTGAGAGTAAGACTGATCAAAAACTCAAGCTTCCATTACAAAGGTTAACTAGTGCTCAAATGGAGGAAACTTGGACTTTGTTATAACTATGATGAAAAATGGCAAATAAGGCATAGGTGTAAGGGAGCTAAGTTGTTTTTACTTGAAGGGTGTGATATGGAGTTTGAACAAAAATCAGGGGCGCAATTGGTGGAGTTGGAAGATGATGGTGACAGGCCACAAACGCGTTGACCCCTTGTGATAACTTAGATTAATTAAATTAGCCCAGTTATTAATTAATCAAATTAACATGCAATATCACGTGGCAGCACAAACAAATCACCGAAACTAAGTTATGCAGCGGAAAATAAATAACACGGTGATTTGTTCACGAATGGGGAAAACCTTACGGCAAAAACCCCACCGGGTGATTTAAGGTCACCACTCCCGAAATTCCACTATTATCACAACAAGCAATTACAAGCAAGGAATCCCAAGTACCTTACCAACCTACAGTTGAACTCTTACCCCAATACCCAATTGGACTCGTTTTGTAGTGACAGTTTCTCCTTTCAATGCACGGCTCCCAAGTACGTGACTAACCAGATGCGCAGATCCCAGTACGCGACTTCAAACACCACCTAGAGAGAGAATTGTTGGCTGCAAAGTTCTTCAAATCATCAGAGATGAACTAGGGCAGGAACTTTGTCTTTCAAATCACAAATTGCATGAACAAGAAGTTCTGAATGAATGTGCAACTTGCATCCTCGTTAACGGCCCTCAAAATAATCATTTTATATGTCTAGGGTTAAGAGAAAAGAAGTCCCAAAGACACATTCACTGATTGGACTTGAAACAGAACTGGAAATCTATTTTCTCTAATTCTCGACAGATAGAGGTGTCGAGAGGTGTCGAGAAGCTGTCGAGGCTCGGGGCAAAACAGCTTCTTAAGGCTTGATAGATGCATGTGTCGAGGTATGTGTCGAGGTATGTGTCGAGCTTTAAAAACTGGCACTTCCTTGCTTGTTTCTTGGACAGACTTTGACGGCTACAACACTTAATCTTGAACCCAAGTTTCTTGAAGTGTTTGACACATCCTAAACTACCCAATTGCAAGTAAAGTGTGTTTTGTCTAAGGATAAGCCAATTACATAAAATAGCGACATATGTTCACTTGAACTACATATGTCCTAACAATCTCCCCCTTTGGCAATCCGTGACAAAACCACAACATACAAATGAAGATATGAGAGAAGTCATAAATCACTCAACTCATACTCACTTGTTACATACAGTAAAATCCATCCTAACACAAACTCTTGAAAAACTTTGCAAGAAGAGAGTTTATGGCAAGAAGACTTTGACAACCTGTATTTCTGAAACACTTATAAACAAAACACATCAAGGCATCTTTGTGTGAAACAGAAATAATAGATTGCGTATAAGTAAAGAAACATGTGTATAAAGATAGAAAAGAAACAACACATGTAAAGGTAGGTGAAAGAAAAACATACATCATCATTGATAAGAAGAGAATAAATACAATGTATGTCAATACATGATCAAAGTATCTCTAAAAAGACAAGAAAAGAAAAAGAAATACATATGATCACCTCACTACATCCCTCAATCTACACTCCCCCTAACAAAAATGTCCTATGCTAACACTCCCCCTAAACATGACTACTCTCATACAGACCAATCTACTCCCCCTTTTTGTCACGAGTGACAAAGGGTAGGTCATATAGACATCTCATCCGAAGAGCTCACATCTCCATCATCATCATCGTCAGAAGCATCATCGTCATCGCCATCATCATCAGCCTCAGTCTCAGTCGACACATGAGGTGGCGGAGGAGAAGCCTCTAGTGCAAAGCCGCCCATGGTCACCTGTCGCCTGGCGATGCGACCAACACGAACGTTCACCTGATACAGCTCTGTGGAGAGTGTATCTAGGCGAGCATCCATGCGCTGAAGCTGCGCCATGATGTCTCCTAATGTGACGTCGCTCGAAGAGGAAGAAGCAGATGCTCGAGCGGATCTGGAGGTGGTCGGACGGGAGGAAGGAGTGGCACCGTCGGATTGTCTCGATCTAAACTATGCCTCGCTACGTTTTACGGTAACGGTGTCTATGGCAGACATGACATGGAAAGGATCGGACGAAGGGAAAGGGACGGAAAAACGGCGAAGAATCCTCGTGATAACGGAAGGGAAAATGAGCTTATCACAGGTGGCCGTATCTCTATAGACATCTATGATGGAAAAGATAAAGTGTGAAGGAAAGTCTATAGATAGATCCTCTAAGAGGGACAGCAAAAACCGAGCACGAGGCTTTGTGATAGAGTTGTAGTGAGAGAGTGGGTGCAAAACAAAAGTCATCACCATATTAAGGAAACGAGGACCTTTAGCAAAAGGTCGACATGGTGTGTACATATGATCTCCCCAAATGGAAGGACACTCACAGAACGTCGAGATCATCTCGTCTTTGGACACAGTCCAGAGACGCTCACAGCTAGGGTAATCAGGATGATCCACCCTAGGGACATGAAGAACCTCAGAGACTAACTCTGGGGTGACAGCAAAACGCGTACCTCGGACGCAAGAGTAGAAAAGAGGTACTGAAGAATCTATCCCGTGGATGTTGGAGTAAAACTCCTGTATCAACACGAGTGGACATGTGACCGAGACGTCACACAATGACTCCCAAGCCCGACTGTGTATGACATCGGGAAGGTCGGTGTCGGCAAAGTCTGCCAGGACAACGTGGTGTTCCGAATGAACACCTCGTTTAGAGAAATTCTCCGAGAAGTCCTTATGGGCTTTCTCATCACGGAACCGGACAGAAAGAGGAGTAGTATCTGAAGATGACGATCCCTTAGAACGCAGAGGGTTCTGGGATGGAATGGACTTACGTTTAGGTGTCATAGACACTACTAACGCAAACATAGAGAGGGGGAAGAAAAAGAGACACACAGAAAAGTTCCAAACAGTTCAATATAGATAGAATATACTGAAAAGAAAGAACGTATGCATGGAAAATACATGAATATGTGACATGCAACATAAAAACATCATGGGCTCAGCCCAATACAAACCTAACAGCACACAACAGGTAGGCACACATCTAAATGCATGAAAATACAATTAGAATGCTAATGGGATGCAATGCATGTGGTTTTTGAAGATCAAATCTATAAAACCAACCCAACAATTTCATGAAAACCTCAAAAATTTTGAAAAATCCCAAAAATTTTCAAGAACACAAAACCTAGGGTTTTAAAACCATGAAATGCATGAATATGAGGGATGAGATGCTTACCAAGTGATGAAGATTGTGAAGAACACTTGAGAAAGCCTTTGAAAAAGGTTTGGAGAAAAAGAAGAAAGTTTTGAGAGAGAGAACAAGTGTTTCGAGCGAGAGAGGTCGAGCAAAATGAGAGAGAAATCGCGAAGAACCTATTTATCCACCTTCAGTAATTCTCGACAGTTGTAGGTGTAGAGAGGTGTCGAGCCTGCTATCGAGACAGCTATCGAGAAAAAACACTTCGACAGATAAAGCTATCGAGGTCATGTGTCGAGAAGGAAGAATCAATCAAGAAGGAACCTCGATCGATCCAGAAGCTATCGAGAAGCTATCGAGCAGACAGAAAGTTTCTCGATCGATCCAGCAGGTGTCGAGGTATCTGTCGAGACTGCGATAAGAAAGAGTCTATGAAGCTCGACAGACAGCTATGTGTCGAGAGATATCGAGGAGGTGTCGAGATGCCTTTAAAAACAGTTTTTCAAAAGAAGAAAAACACAGACATGAATGCAATCATGCATGCAACTCAACCAAAGATCCAATCAACACATTAAGCTCTCAAAAACATCTCTCAACAAGAATTTTGATGCACATG
This sequence comes from Castanopsis chinensis, assembly GCA_032878915.1. Taxonomy (NCBI): domain Eukaryota; kingdom Viridiplantae; phylum Streptophyta; class Magnoliopsida; order Fagales; family Fagaceae; genus Castanopsis; species Castanopsis chinensis. The sequence goes on along the minus strand of JAVQMG010000125.1, from coordinate 13,831,702 downwards.
TATCTCAAAACACACATACACACACTAAACAAGTCTAACCAATTTTATATTTCAGAAACAAGTCCAGACAGTTTAGTGAGCATACATTAACGTATGTAAACCTTGTGATGGCCAAATCACATTGTACCTGCACATGTATCAAGAATAGCAAAGAGTGTTGCGTGTTGTGTGTGAAAACATCGCAAGATTGTATAAGTGTCTCAATGCTATGATGATTTGAGATATGAGAAAATCACTTTAAGTCACACACAATCACAACTGTTTGAAGGGGACTATCACCTTCGAGGTACATCCTATAACTCCCACATCTCCTAGAAAACATGCTTGCAACCATATTTTAAAGCATTTTTGATCTTTTGGCTTTTTATATCTTTGCATATTTTCTTTTAACAAGCATATCACGCATGGGCATACAAGAGAAAGAAAAGAAATACCCAATTATATTATGCTTTTGACATTGCACTTTTGCTATGCCGAAACATACAGATGTCATTGACATTGCACTTTTGCTATGCCGAAGCATACAGATGTCATATTATGATTGGCGAGTAACAGTGGTGAGATGGTTATTTATGCCTTTCTCTTACAATTTTCTAGTTCAACCCGTCAAAAAGAGTGATACGAGTGTTAAGAAGAAGAGATCACTTAACCTTACTCATCACAAACAAAGAGCTACAAAGCTCACTTGCTTAGTTGTGTAGAAGAATGCTCATCTAAGCTACAAGTGATACAAAGTTTAGAAAACTCTGTTTCAATGGCCATATCAAAAGTTCACATGAACTAATGCACACAAACACACACTGTTTTTGTATTTTTCAAATTTTCAGATTTTTTTTTTATTTTTATCAGAAAAGCAAAAATAAAACACAAAACTGAAAACACACAAACAAAAACAGACAAACCTCATGAAAGCATGAAAGAATGATGCATATGCATGAAGGCATGATAGAAGGATGCAGATGCATGATAGCATGATTTCAAAAGCAGAAAAGAAATCAAGCACAAAGAGTCCTACTTAAGATAGAAAGAATTAAAGCAGAGGACAAACAAAAAAGACAATTAAGTCTTAGGCTCCTTTCTCACCCTCACAGCACGAGTCTTTGGCCGTGAAGATGAAAAGGCACGTGTCCTAGTATGACTACTAAAGGACATAGAAGAATTAAAATTCTCCTGAAACTGAGTTAAAAAGCTCAAGACCTTTAATAACTCTCCAAACAAAGGTGTAGGTCCTTGAGAAGAAACCTGTGACCGTTTGGACAATTGCTTATGAGGATACAACTTAAAGCAATTAGGACGAGTGTGTCCAGAAACACCACAATGGTGACAAACATGAGCAGTTTTAAAGCTACTCGGCTTCATAGAAGGAAGTCTAACCTTAGAGGTTGATAGAATCCTCAGCTTAGGACAATTTGGCCTAATATGACCAACAATGTGACAATGATGACAAGTGGGGACAAAAACATATTTATCATTCAGCCTAGGAGGAGTTTTAGACATAGATTTAGAAACTTCAGCGTTAACATCAGTTTGTTTACCTTTGTCTATCCTAGCAATATTAGCCTTCAACTCTTCATTATTCCTTTTGAATGGGGGAATATAAAAATCCTTTTCTTTTGAGTTAGGCTCAACAACAAGTTTGGCACTAGTTAATTTTTCAACTTCAGTTTTAAATTCAACTAGTTGCTCTTCCAAACTCTTAATTTGGTCCACCTGAGATGAAATTTGATTTTTAAAATTCTCATTCAAATTTGTGGCTTCATCCAATTTTGCAATCAAATCATCTTTTTCAAACTTGACCTTTTTAAATTTAGCTTTTAATTTTGTAGAACACTCAAGAGATTTCATACAAAAATTATAAAGCATGCAATAGGCATCATGAATATCATCATCATCATTCAACACAAGATCATGCAAATCGAAACAATCAAGAGTTTCCATGACAACAGGGGTCAATGGATCACACATCAGAGATTAAACCCTAATCAGAGTGTGCCTGCTCTGATACCACTTGACAGCCCACAAACGCGTTGACCCCTTGTGATAACTTAGATTAATTAAATTAGCCCAGTTATTAATTAATCAAATTAACATGCAATATCACGTGACAGCACAAACAAATCACCGAAACTAAGTTATGCAGCGGAAAATAAATAACACGGTGATTTGTTCACGAATGGGGAAAACCTTACGGCAAAAACCCCACCGGGTGATTTAAGGTCACCACTCCCGAAACTCCACTATTATCACAACAAGCAGTTATAAGCAAGGAATCCCAAGTACCTTACCAACCTACAGTTGAACTCTTACCCCAATACCCAATTGGACTCGTTCTGTAGTGACAGTTTCTCCTTTCAATGCACTGCTCCCAAGTACGTGACTAACCAGATGCGCGGATCCCAATACGCGACTTCAAACACCAACTAGAGAGAGAATTGTTGGCTGCAAAGTTCTTCAAATCATCAGAGATGAACTAGGGCACGAACTTTGTCTTTCAGATCACAAATTGCATGAACAAGAAGTTCTGAACGAATGTGCAACTTGCATCCTCGTTAACGGCCCTCAAAATAATCCTTTTATATGTCTAGGGTTAAGAGAAAAGAAGTCCCATAGACACATTTACGGATTGGACTTGAAACAGAACTGGAAATCTGTTTTCTTTAATTCTCGACAGATAGAGGTGTCGAGAGGTGTCGAGAAGCTGTCAAAGCTCGGGGCAAAACAGCTTCTTAAGGCTCGATCGATGCATGTGTCGAGCTTTAAAAACTGGCACTTCCTTGCTTGTTTCTTGGACAGACTTTAACGGCTACAACACTTAATCTTGAACCCAAGTTTCTTGAAGTGTTTAACACATCCTAAATCTACCCAATTACAAGTAAAGTGCGTTTTGTCTAAAGATAAGCCAATTACATAAAATAGCGACATATTTTCACTTGAACTACATATGTCCTAACATATGGAATGATGTTGGGACATCAAGAAGCTGTGCAAGCATCTGAGAATGTGGTTGCTCCTACTGAAATTACTTTGTATGCTTTAGTGGGTAGCCTTCCTCTCAAATAATGAGGGTTAGGAAAAGGATAAAGAATAGAGAGGTGATGTCTCTCATTGACTTTGGAAATACACATAATTTCTTAGATGCTACTGACTTGGATAATCTGAGGTTACCATTTGATACATCACAGATTTCAGAAGTTAAAGTGGTTGATGGCAGTATTGTTAAGACATTGGGGGTGTGTCATTGGGTTACCCTCTTTATTCAAGGGTATAAATTTGTGTTGGATCTTAATGTGTTGCAATTGGGGGGTGTGCAGTGGTTCTTAGAATCTAATGGCTAAGTACATTAGGTGCGATCATTTAGGATTTCAAGCTATTGACCATAAGGTTTTGTTACTTGGGTAAAGAGGTGTTCCTGCAAGGTTTGCATTTGTCGCCATCAACTTTTTTAGAGGATGACAAGCTCTTCACTGATTCAACAAAAAAGGGTTTGGTTCTTCAAATCACAACTGTCAACACTATTAGTCCTGACCAACCACTACTAGCTACTGCTCTATCTACCTTGTTAGATCAATTTTCCAAGGTATTTGACATCCCTTCTGAATTGCCTCCAATTCGAGGGCATGAACATCAGATTGTACTCAAGGAAGGCACAACACCAATCTGTGAAAGGCCCTACAAGTATTCCTATTTCCAAAAATTTGAAATTGAAAAGATTTTCAATGAATTACTTGAAGTTGGTTCTATCCAACCTAGTCAAAGTCATTTATCTTCACCTGTCCTTCTTGTTAGAAAAGCTAATGGTAGTTGGAGAATGTGCATAGACTATAAGGCTTTAAATAGGGCTACTGTTAAAGATAAGTTTCCAATACTTGTGGTAGATGAATTGTTGGATGAACTTGCTGGTGCTACCATTTCTTCTAAGTTAGATTTGAGATCAAGCTACCACTAAATCTGTATGAAACTTGAGGATATTCCTAAGACAACATTCAGAACTCATGGGGGTCATTGTGAATTTCTTGTGATGTCCTTTGGTTTGACAAATGCACCATCTACATTCCAAGCTCTTATGAATGCCATACTCAGACTTATTTGAGAAAATTTGTCCTAGTTTTCTTTGATGATATCTTGGTCTTTAGTTCTTGCTTAGAAGATCATCTGTCACATTTGAGAATTGTTTTGGACACCCTATTGTCTAATAAGTTGTATGCAAAGAAGTCCAAATGTGTATTTGGGTGTAGTGAGGTTGAGTATCTTGGCCATATTCTATCTAGTGATAGGGTCAAGGCAAATCCTAAGAAGATTATGTCTATGCAGCAGTGGCCTATTCCAACCACTCTTAAAGCTTTCAGAGGTTTCCTAGGCCTCACTTGGTATTATAGAAAGTTTATTCAAGTGTTTGGAGCTATTGCTCAACCCTTAACAGACCTCCTTAAGAAAGATGGGTTTCATTGGTTTAATACAGCTTTAATTGCCTTCAACAAATTCAAGGCAATTGTGGTTCAATCTCTAGTTTTGGCACTTTCTAGTTTCTCAAAACCCTTTGTCATTGAGTGTGATACTTCTAGGGTTGGTTTTGGGGGCTATCCTGATGCAAGCCAATAGACTCATTGCCTTCCACAGCCAAGCCCTAAAGAGTAAACACCTTCATTTTTCCACTTATGAGACTAAATTGTTAGCATTGGCAACTGCTGTCAAGAAATGGAGTTCATACTTGCTTGGAAGTCCTCTTATGGTGAGGACTGACCATCAAAGCCTAAAGTTTCTGCTTGAATAAAGGATTACCCCTCCTGCTTAGCAAAAATGGCTTGTTAAGCTCTTGGGGTATGCATTTTAATGGAATATAAGAAGGGAAGTGAGAATCAGGTGGCTAATGCACTTCTAGAAGCCCTGACTTGCCTCCACAGGCTGATTTACAAAAGACTTGGTGTCTATTTCACCTTGCAATTCCTAATCCTACTTGGTTGACCATATTTAGGGACAACTACTCACAAGATAAAAGCTTGCAGCAGCTTATTCAGTCCATTTAAGTTGGTACTGCTCCCAAGGGTTTTGCTTGGCAAAATGGCCTAATTTTTTACAAAGGTAGATTTTTTTTGGGGTTTCATTGCCCTTTAAAATCCCAAGTTCTGCATTTAGCTCACAGTAGTCCTATGGCAAGCCATTCTGGTTTCCTTAAGTCATATCTAAGGGCTAAAAGGGATTTTTTTTTTTTTTTTTTTTTTTTTTGGGCATGGTATGGGCGCTAATATCGAGAAGTATGTGAAGGAGTGTGATTTCTGTCAACAAATTAAATCTGAGACTTCTATCCCTGCTGGTTTACTGCAACCATTGAAGATTCCCACTACTCCTTGGACTGATGTTAGCTTGGATTTTGTTGAAGGGTTAGCTAAGTCACAAGGGTTTAATGTGATTTTGGTGGTGATGGATAGACTAAATTTGTGCCTATTTCTCACCCCTACAATGCTGTCAAAGTGGAAGCTTTGTATATGCAGTATGTCTTTAAGCTTCATGGTATTCCTACCTTTATTGCAAGTGATAGAGATGCCACATTTACCTCCTTATTCTGGTCTAAGTTGTTTAAGCTGCAGAGGACTGAATTAGCCATGTCAACAACTTATCGTCCTCAAACTGATGGGCAAATTGAGGTTGTTAACAGGAGTTTAAAGCAATATCTACAAGCTTTCACCAGTGAGAAACCCCATAAATGGGTTAAATGGTTACCATTGGCTGAATTCTGGTTCAATTCTAATTTCCATACTAGCTTGAATATGACTCCATTTGAAGCCTTGTATGGATTTCCTCCTCCAACAATGCAGCCTTACATACCTGGTACCACTAAAGTGGAGGCTTTGGACTCTTTTTTAAGTCAGAAGGAGCCTATCTTAGGTACTCTTCGAAAGCAGCTCTCTATTGCTCAAGAGTAGATGAAGATTCAAGTTGATAAACATAGGTAGGACAAGTCTTTTGTTGTTGGTGATTGGGTGTATCTGAAGTTACAACCATACAAGGAGAAGGCTTTGCCTTACAAGGGGAAGGCTTTGCCTTACAAGGGGAAGTGGAAGTGGAAGCTGTCACCAAGGTACATTTAGCCTTTCCAAGTACTACAAAAGGTTGGTGCAGTAGCTTATGACAGGCCACAAATGCGTTGACCCCTTGTAATAACTTAGATTAATTAATTAGCCCAGTTTTTAATTAATCAAATTAACATGCAATATCACGTGGCAGCACAAACAAATCACCAAACTAAGTTAAGCAGCGGAAAATAAATAACACGATGATTTGTTCACGAATGAGGAAAACCCTTACGGCAAAAACCCCACCGGGTGATTTAAGGTCACCACTCCCGAAACTCCACTATTATCACAACAAGCAGTTACAAGTAAAGAATCCCAGTACCTCACCAACCTACAGTTGAACTCTTACCCCAATACCCAATTGGACTTGTTCTGTAGTGACAGTTTCTCCTTTCAATGCACGGCTCCCAAGTACGTGACTAACCAGATGCGCGGATCCCAGTACACGACTTCAAATACCAACTAGAGAGAGAAAGAGTTGGCTGCAAAGTTCTTCAAATCATCAGAGATGAACTAGGGCACGAACTTTGTCTTTCTGATCACAAATTGCATGAACAACAAGTTCTCAAAGAATGTGCAACTTGTATCTTCTGCTTCCTTGCTTGACGGCCCTTAAAATAATCCTTTTATATGTCTAGGGTTAGGAGAAAAGAAATCCCAAAGACACACTCACGGATTAGACTTGAAACAGACCTGGAAATCTGTTTTCTTTAATTCTCGACAGATAGAGGTGTCGAGAGGTGTCGAGAAGCTGTCGAGGCTTGGGCAAAACAGCTTCTTTAAAGCTCGATAGATGCATCTGTCGAGGTATGTGTCGAGCTTTAAAAACTTGCACTTCCTAGCTTGTTTCTTGGACAGACTTTGACGACTTCAACACTTAACCTTGAACCACTGTTTCTTGAAGTGTTAAACTCATCCTAAATCTACCCAATTACAAGTAAAGTGCGTTTTGTCTAAGGATAAGCCAATTACATAAAGTAGCGACATATGTTCACGGACTTGAACTACATATGTCCTAACAGCTTATAAGCTAGACTTGCCACCTGAAGCTAAGATTCACCCTCTCGTCGATGTATTATGCTTGAAGTTGAAGCTGGGTCAACATATCCATCATTTACCAACTTTGCTACCTGTGGATGAGGAAGGTCAAGTGCAAGTTGAACCTACTGCTATGCTGCAGACCAAAACCAAGGCTTTAAGGTCTCAAGTGATTACTAAGGTTTTAGTCCAGTGGTTTGGCTATCCTCTTGAAGATGCCACCTCGTAATCATTGCATCAGCTTCAACTTATCTTTCCTCACCTTGTAGGCAAGGTGCAATAAACGAAGAGGGGTAATGATAGGCATCTGTAGTTTTGTACCTTGTTAAGATATATGTGGTTCACTTGTTAACAACATATGTCATTCTTTTATGTATAGGATGTACCTCGAAGGTGATAGTTCCCATCAAACAGTTATGATTGTATGTGAGTTATAGAGATTTTCTCATATCTCAAATCATCATAACATATAGACACTCGTGCAATCTTGCGATGTTTTTCACACACAACACGCAATATTTTTTGCTACTCTTGATACATGTATAGGTATAATGTGATTTGGCCATCACAAGGTTTACTTGTGTTGATGTATGCTCACTAAACTATCTTAACTTGTTTTTGAAATATAGAATTGGTTAGACTTGTTTAGTGTGTGTGTGTATGTGTGTGTGTGTGTGCGCGTGTGTGTTTTTGAGATCTAAATGCTTATCATTTTTATTGTTGAGAGATGATTTTTAGAGTTCAAAATGTTGTTTGGATCATTGGTTGAGATGCATGTGTGATTGCATTCATATCTGTGTTTTTCCCTTCTTGAAAAACTGTTTTTAAGCAATCTCGACAGCTCCTCAACACCTCTCGACACCTGGCTATCTGTCGAGCTCTCATGCTATTTCTTATCGCAATCTCAATAGCTTCTCAACAACTGGGTGGATCAATCGAGAAATCTCCTAGGCTCTTGACAGCTCCTCAACAGCTGGTGGATCGATCGAGTTTTTTTTATTCGTGTCTGATGTTTTGTTCCTCAACACCTCCTCAACAGCTGCATCTGTCGACGCCTGTGTTCTCGACCCCTGTCTCGATACCTCTCGACACCTCTATCTATTAAGATTTACTAAGGTTCTATATATATATATATATATATATATATATATATATTAAACAAGATTTGGACTTCATTCTCTTAATCTTTCTCGATCTGTCTCTATTCACTTCCCAAATCACTCTCTCTTAACCCAAACCTCTTTCCCATGAATCTTTCAAGCTTTCTCAAGTTTTTCTTCACTTGGTAAGTTTCTAATCTTTCATTTATATGCATTTCATGTTTTGAAACTTAAGTGTTGGAGTTTTTGGAAAATTTTTGGGTTTTTCAAAATTAAGGAGTCTTTGTTGAAATTTTCGGATGGGTTTTTGCTCAAACTTTCTGTTTGCTCGATAGCTTCTCGATAGCTGCTGGATCGATCGAGGTTCCTTCTCGTTTATTCTTCTTCCTCGATAGCTGATCTCGATAGCTTCATCTGTCCATGTGTATTTCTCGACACATGCCCTCGACAGCAGGCTCGACACCTCCCGATAGCATCATCTGTCGAGATTTAATGAGAAGCTATATATATAGCAGTCGCGATTTTTTCCTCTCACTTGCTCGATCTCTCTCGCTCGAAACTCACTGTTCTCTCTCAAAATCTCTTCCTTTTCCCTCCAAACCTTCTCCCAAGGCTTTCTCAAGAGTTTCTTTGCGATCTTCATCTCTTGGTAAGCACTTTATCCCTCTTTTTCATGCATTTCATTGTTTTAAAACCCTAGGTTTTGTGTTTTTGAAAATTTTTGGGAGTTTTCAAAATTGTTGGGTTTTCATGAAATTTTTGGGTAGTTTTTCTAGTTTTGATCTTCAAAATCACATGCATTGCATCACATTAGCATTCTAATTGTACTTTCATGCATTTAGATGTGTGCCTATCTATTGTGTGCTGTTAGGTTTGGATTGAAAGCCTGATGTTTTTATGTTGCATGTCACATGCTCATGCATTCTCCATGCATACGTTCTTTTCATTTCAATATTATTCTGCCAATATTGAACTGTTGGGACTTTTCTGTGTGTTTCTTTCTCTCCCCCTCTCTATGGTTGCGTTAGCTGTGTCTATGGCACCTAAACGTAAGTCCATTCCGTCCCAGAACCCTCTGCGTTCTAAGGGACAGTCTTCCTCTGACTCTACCCCTCTTTCTGTCCGGTTCCGTGATAAGAAAGCCCGTAAGGACTTCTCGGAGAACTTTTCTAAACGCGGTGCTCATTTGGCGACACCGACCTTCCCGATGTCATTCACACTCGGGGATGGGAGTCACTGTGTGACGTCCCGGTCACATCTCCTCTCGTGTTGATACAGGAGTTTTACTCCAACATCCACGGGATAGATTCTTCAGTACCTCATTTCTACTCTTGCGTCCGAGGTACACGCTTTTGTGACACCCCAGAGTTAGTCTCTGAGGTTCTTCATGTCCCTAGGGTGGATCATCCTGATTACCCTAGCTGTAAGCGTCTCTGAACTGTGTCCAAACACGAGATGATCTCGGCGTTCTGTGAGCGTCCTACCTCTTGGGGAGATCATATGTACACACCATGTCGACCTTTTGCTAAAGGTCCTCGTTTCCTTAACATGGTGATGACCTTTGTTTTGCACCCACTCTCTCACTATAACTCTATCACAGAGCCTCGTGCTCGATTTTTGCTGTCCCTCTTAGAGGATCTTTCTATAGACTTTCCTTCATACTTTATCTTTTGCATCGTAGATGTCTATAGAGATACGGCCACCCGTGATAAGCTCATTTTCCCTTCCGCTATCACGAGGATCCTGAGCCGTTTTTCTGTTCCCTTTCCCCTCGTCCGATCCTTACCACGTCATGTCTGCCATTGACGCCGCTACTAACGTAAAACATAGCGAGGCACAGTTCCGATCGCGACAAGCAGATGGTGCCACTCCTTCCACTCGTCCGGCCACCTCCAGATCAGCTCCTGTGTCTGCTTCTTCCTCCTCGAGCGACGTCACGTTAGGAGACATCATGGCGCAGCTACAGCGCATGGATGCTCGCCTAGATACACTCTCCACGGAGTTGTATCAGGTGAACGTCCGTGTTGGTCGCATCGCCAGGCGACAGGCGACCATGGGAGGCTTTGCTCCAGAGGCTTCTCCTCCACCACCTCATGTGTCGACTGAGACCGAGGCTGATGATGATGGCGATGATGATGATGCTTCCGACGATGATGATGATGGCGATGTGAGTTCTTCGGATGAGATGTCTACTTGACACTCTACCCTTTGTCACTCGTGACAAAAAGGGGGAGTAGTTTGGGCTGTATGAGAGTAGTCATGCTTAAAGGGAGTGTTAGCATAGGACATTTTTTTTGTTAGGGGGAGTGTGGATTGAGGGATGTAGTGAGGTGATCATATGTATTTTTTTCTTTTCTCATCTGTTTAGAGATACTTTGATCATGTGTTGACATACATTGTATTTATTCTCTTCTTATACATGATAATGTATGTTGTTCTTTCACCTGCCTTTCATGTGTTGTTTCTTTTCTGTCTTTATACACATGTTTCTTTACTTGTACGCAATCTATTATTTCTTTTTCACACAAAGATGCCTTGATGTGTTTTGTTTAAAGTGTTTCAGAAATACAGGTTGTCAAAGTCTACTTGTCATGAACTCTCTTCTTGCAAAAATTTTCAAGAATTTATGTTAGGATAGATTTTATTGTATTCAACCAGGGAACATGAGCTGAGTGTTTTATGACTTCTCTCATATGTTCATTTATTTGTTGTGGTTTTGTCACAAATTGCCAAATGGAGAGATTGTTAGGACATATGTGGTTCACTGTTAACATATGTCGCTATTTTATGTAATTGGCTTATCCTTAACAAAATGCACTTTGCTTGTAATTGGGTAGATTTAGGATGTTTTTAATACTTCAAGAAACAGATTTCAAGGTTAAGTGTTAAAGCCATACAAGTCTGTCCAAAAACAAGCTAAGGAAGTGCAAGTTTTTAAAGCTCATCACAACCTCGACAGTAGCATCTATCGAGCTTAAGAAGCTATTCCAGCCCCATGGCTCGACAGCTACTCGACAGCTTCTCGACACCTGTTATCTGTCGAGGTTTAAGAAAAATAGAATTTCAGATCTGTTTTGATTCCAATCCATGGATATATCTTTAGACCTTCTTTTCTCATAACCCTAGACATATAAAAGGATTATTTTAAGGGTCGTATCTGGTTACACAGTAGAAAGCACAAGTTGCATAAGCATTGAGCAAAGTCTGTTTAAGCAATTTGTAACCGGAAACAAAGTTTGCCTTAGTTCATCTCTATTGTGAAAAAGCTGTTGTGTTTATGCACCGTAGAGTTTTGCAACCAAGCATCTTCTTGATATTCATCGTGTGGATGAACTGAAGAACATTACAGCCAACATCTTTCTCAAGTTGGTGATTGAAGTCGTGTACTGGGATCCTCGCAATTGGTTAGTCACGTACTGGAAGCCGTGCATCAAAAGGAGAGATTGTCACTACAGAACAAGTCCAATTGGGTATTGGGGTAAGGGTTCAACTATAAATTTGTAGAAGGTATTGAGATTCCTTTACTTGTAACTACTTGTTTTAATAATAGTAGATTCTCGGGAGTAATGACCTTAAAATCACCCAGTAGGGCTTTTGCCTTGGAGGATTTTCTCATTCGTAAACAAATCACCGTATCAATTTATTTTCCATGGCACTTTAGTTTATTGGTAATTTGCTTGTGCTACAACACGTTTGCATGTTAAATTGGTTAATTAATTAAACTTGACTAATTAATCAATTAATTCATCATAAGTAGGGGTGTCCAGCCATATCCGAGACTCGACCCACTCGCCCAAACCGTCCGACCCAGCCCGAGAACTGGTCGACCCGACGCCGGTCACAGGTCGACAGCGAATCTAAGCTCCCTAAACCTGAAACAGTGGGTCAGTTGGCGGGTTTGAGGCATAGAAACCGAAATTTAACCGACCCGACTGTATCTGACAAAAAAATTGCTCATTTTCTGTTCGACGATTCCGATCTGTTGAGATCCGGCTTGAACTCGAAGGAAAATCACCCATTTTCTGTTCGATTTGTTGATATCCGTCCTAAACTCGAAGAGTCAGGCGAGATCTCGTCGAGATTCGACCTAAGATCAGGCCAGATCTCACTGAGTTCTCGTCAAGATCCAGTGGCTTTTAGAGAAATCCAGCAGCTTTTCATCCAACCCAAAACCGACCGAGGCCTAATCTGAACCTGGCGAACATCCGACCACCCGAACCAACTCCATTCACCCGTCGGCAGTGGTCTAAGCGTGGGAAACCCGAGGTGATCAGGTCGATTCTGGGTTAGGCACAAACCAGAACCAAACCAACCCGTGGACAGCACTAATCACAAGGGGTTAATACACTTTTGGCCTATCATACCTAATTAAGGGTTGTGGGCTATTGTACCTAAATGACAATTAGTGTATCTGCTAGTTGCAGCATATCAATTATATAGTTAGTGGGAGCATTTGGCGGTTAGAGTAGCTAGGGTCATGCTGGTATAAAGATTAGGAATCATATTGTACAAAGGATTAAGGAGTGAATTCTCTCATTAATCTCCTTCATTTCTCTCAAATGTGACATATGATCTTCCAAGCAAGAGCTAAAGACCAATATATCATCAAAGAAAACTAAGACAAATTTTCTCAAATAAGGTCTGAATATGGAATTCATAAGAACTTGGAATGTAGATGGTGCATTTGTCAAACCAAAAGGACATCACAAGAAATTCATAATGACCCTCACGAGTTTTGAATGCTATCTTAGGAATATCCTTAGGTTTCATATGGATTTGGCGATAGCTTGATCTCAAATCTAACTTCGAAAAAATGGTAGCACCAGCAAGTTCATCCAACAATTAATCTACCATAGGTACTGTAACTTATCTTTAACAGTAGCCCTATTTATAGCTCTATACTCTATGCACATCCTCCAACTTCCATCAGCTTTTCTTACAAGAAGGACAAGTGAAGAAAAAGGACTTTAACTAGGTTGGATAAAACCAACTTTAAGTAGTTCATTGACAATCTTTTCAATTCTAGATTTTTGGAAATAGGGATACCTGTAGGGCTTTTCACAGACTGGTGTTATGCCTTCCTTGAGTACAATCTGATGCTCATGCCCTCGAATTGGAGGCAATCCAAAAGGGATGTCAAATACCTTGGAAAATTGATCTAACAAGGTAGACAGAGCGGTAGGTAGCAGTGGTTAGTCAGGACTAGTAGGTTGACAGCTATAATTTGAATAACCAAACCCTTCTTTGCTAAATCAGTGAAGAGTTTGTTAGCCTCTGAAAACATTGATTGTGACAAATGCAAACCTTGTAAGAACACCTCTTTACCCAAGTAACAAAACCTCGTGGTCAATAGCTTGAAATCCCAAATGATCGCACCTAATGACTCAACCATTGGGTTACAAGAACCACTGCACACCCCCACCCCCCCAAATGCAACACATTAAGATCCAATACAAATTTATACCCCTGAATAAAGAGGGTAACCCCTTAACACACCCCCAATGCCTTAACAATATTACCATCAGCCACTTTAACTTCTAAAATATGTGATGTATCAAATGGTAACCTCTGATTATTTAAGTCAGTAGCATCCAAGAAATTATGTGTACTTCCAAAGTCAATGAGAGACACCACCTCTCTATTCTTTATCCTTCCCCTAACCCTTATTGTTTGAGAGGAAGGGCTACCCACTAAAGCATACAAAGTAATTTCAGCAAGAGCAACTATTTTCTCAGATGCCTGCATGGCTTCCTAATGTCCCAACATCACCCCATCATCTTCTAACTCCAATTGCACCCCAGTTTTTGTTCAATCTCCACATCACGCCTTTCAAGTAAAAACAACTTAGCTCCCTTACACCTATACACCATTTGCCATTTTTCATCACAGTTATAACAAAGCCCAAGTTTCCTCCTTTCCTCTATTTGAGCACTAGTTAACCTTTGTAATGGAAGCTTGAGTTTCTGATTAGTCTTACTCTCAAACTTAGGCAATCTGAGAATCAAAGGATAGAAGAGATTTAATTTTTGCTTTGTTGTGTTTGTGGCTTAACTTTGGATTGGCAAAGTCGATGGGGCCTCTTCGTGTCGTAATACATAGCTGACCCTTGCCTATTATATATGTTTAGGTTCTAAGACCTTAAGGACTAATGTATTAGAGCTTCAATGTGTATTATGTTGGCAAACCATGATCAAAACATAGAGTCTAGGTTTAGTCTTGCTCAAAGTATGTTTTGTTGTAAAATTGGAATCAAGTGATTGTAGAAATTATTGGTCAAATTCTGCAAGGCTCGATCAATCAAAAAATTAGATACGATCAATCAAGAATCATGCAAATTTTTTTTTTCTGCAGAATTTCCAACTTAACCCAAGCCTAGCTACGTTTTAGAGGCTTTTGATATGCTGTGTGTTTGAATTTCTTGTGAGATCTAGAGGTGTTTAACTTCATACACACTTAGGATTATCAAGATCGTGATTGATGTCAAGAGCTTGGCGATCGTTTCAGTTGCTGCACAAAGAACATTCAAGAATATCAAGATTCACAAGTAAGAGAACTTGTGTTTGTAGTGGATCAAAGAAAGAAGTAGTCCGTGGACTTGGAGCTATCATGGGGTCGTGGTAGTAAGTTTTCTGGTCGAGGTAGCAATAAGCTATTAGTGGTCTAAGTCTTATTGTACAAACTTCAATTCTTTCTAGTGGATTTGCTTTTTACCTTAAGGATAGCTAAATCCTCCTCAGGTTTTTTACCAGTTTGGTTTTCTTAGGTTATCAGATCTTTGTGTTCTTTACATTTCCATATTATATTTGGTTTTCTTGGGTTTAACCTAGTGTTAATTAACAAATCTGTTAATCAACTTGGCTTAATATTAGGTTAAACATATTGTGTTAAGGGGTCTAAATCTCTACAAGTGGTCTAAATCTCTACAAGTGGTATCAAAGCGGGTTAGCTCTAGTGTTTAGATCTTTTGATCTAAGAGTTTATCATTGACCCCTGCTGTCATAGAATCTGGTCACTCTCTTGGTCCCACCACACTTTGATGGGAACAATTATGCCTACTGGAAAGTAAGGATGAAAGCATTCCTGAAATCTATTGATATGAGAGTTTGGAATTCTGTTGAATACGGATGGGAGAAACCGGCTACTCTTATAAACGGGTAGTCAACTTCTCAGAAAGAAGCAAATGAAAAAATATATATATATATAAAAAAAAATCTAAAAAAAAAAAAAAAAAAAAAAAAAAAAAAAAAAACAATGATTGATGAAGACATGTAACACAACTAACGTTAAAGACTAATAGACTAATAGAATAATATTCTTGATTATAAAATGTGAAGATAACTACATTCCAAAATACAATAGTGCATTTACATCAATAGAAAGTATCTACAAGAAGAAGAAAAAAAGAAGGAACATAATTTAAATATATAATTTTATTATATATTATTAATTTATGGTATCACCAATTAGACCACAAATTGGACCAAAAGAAACCGAAAACTACTCCATTTTTTCAGTTCCTTATCTTTATTTACTTCGTTTTTTAAAATCATGGTTTAAATATTAAAGGTGTTCATTCTCAAAAAATAAAAATAAAAAACAAAAAATAAATAAAAAATAAAAATAAAAAATAAAAAAACTGAACTAAACTAAACTAAAGGTGTTAACAAAGAATTCCAAAATTCAAAATGGACAACCTTCTCTCTCACTCTCTCCATAGGCTAAGACACTAACATACTTTGAACATGGGTTGTCAAGATTTGACTCCCAGGAGGGGACGGAGCATGCTTCTGTTTGATAAATCTCTTGAAAATAGGAGTAAAACTTTTTAACAATGTTGAAGGTTTGATATTGACTGCATGCATTTTGTACAATGAAAAATTGGAGTAGGAAACCAAAAAGTTTATATGTACACACTTTCACACACGTTACCACAACTTAATCAACTTATGTATTAAGGGGTGATTGTTGTTTTTCACCTAAGTATTGGTGTAGGTGATGTAATCTAACTCGAGCAAAGTGTGTCTAGTAAAATGAATGTCCTTATCAGAAGAGTTGTTAGGAAACGGTAGCTGTTTATTGTGGACTTCACTTTATTGGAAAGGATAGAACAAGTCATGAGTGTTCCATCTTCAATCTTCATGCACGTAGAAGTCATGAATTTGAATTATTGTCCTAATATATGGTTGTTATTTTTTACCTTTAGGCCATGCTTTAAGAATCAAAATCTTGCTACAACATGTGTGCATCACAAACCAAAACTACCAGCTAATTATGATGCTCTAATTAAAACACAGTTCCTAGATTTGGATTCAAAACCTTTTGCCTCTATTCCGGTTTAGCATTTACAGATTTGGAAATCAATCAAATCAAGTTTACATGTTTGACGACATTGGTTTTGGTCGTACCTATTTTGACCAATAATTCCTTCAAGGAAAGGACCAATTATACTTCCCATGTGTTCTTTGTGAGGTAAGTAACTTTTTAATAGGATTTTTGAAAAATAATCATATTGCATAAATGTTATTTTTTGGTCAAACACATTTTGGAAAATTATATATAGATTTATGTTTTCTTAAAAGTATTGTGTTGTGACCCTATTATATATTATTATACATGAAAAGTATGAATTGTTGATATGGAAAATATGAGCATCCTTGATTTAATCTTTGATAAGGAATTCATTGATTTTATGGTATATTGAAAATTTTAAAGATGCTTATCTTATCTTGTTATTTGAGAAAAAGAAAGAAAATTTTTTTGACAAGAATGAAATTGAAAACCTTACAAACTTTGTGGAAGTTAGATTATTTAAGGTTTTCTGAAACTACTTGGATATAAATTATGTGTTTTAAAGTATATGTAACCTATGAGCTTTATGTTGTTTTAGCCTTATGTCATGTGTGATTTCCCGGTGAATTATTCGATAATGGTTAAAACTTTACTAGTCAAAATAAAGCAGGAATATTATTAATAAGGGTAAATTTAGTAACGTGTCCTGAAATTTAGGTTGATACCAACTAAGTCCAAACGATTTTAAAATTGATGGAGAGGTTAATAAGTCTATAACTCCTGGGCACACATTTCTCTAATAGGCCGGTCTTTTAGACTTGAAGGCCCCAAGGTATTACAATTTTCAAATGTTATTAGAGCAAGAACCTACTCTTTAGTAGGAAAAAATTTACCAGACACTGGGTGCATGTAAATCTCCTTTAGTAAGGCCATGCTCGCCATGAGCCACGCGTGCGAGAGCATGAAGGAGTTGCACATCAGTTAGTGATGTAGAGGTTGAAAGTTGAAACATTACGAGAATTGGACAAATTAAATTGATATTCACGACGCATGTTAGAGTTTTACAGCATGCCCCTAATATATCTAACACAGACTACAAGCCATGCTAATGAAAAACAGAAAGATAGGTCCAAAAGATGGAATACTACTTGCAAATATGTTAGACGAATTAAGTACCGACCAAAAGTTCATATTAAAAACAAAAATCCTACCAAAAGAAAAGATGTAAAGCTACATAATCATTCCACACATTTTAAGTGATGGGATAAAGATAAGCTTAGCACTCGTGGCATACAGCTAGTTACCACCATCATAAAGCAAGGATTTTTCTTCCTTCAATTTCTTACAAGATAATAGACAAAACAACAAAAGGAAATATCATGCCCATAGCCCTAGCCAGAAGGCCCTTTCCTACGTACATGCCTACATGGTTAGAGAACCATGAAAGTTTTAAGGGGGGGGAAGGATGTTTAATAAAAAATGAACGTAAGTTTCAGGAATTCTTTATACATAGGTAATGCCGTAACTGGATGTTGCCACTTAATAAACACACAATGTTTAACCTGATTTTAGTGCCCAGTTGATTTTTAAGTCAATTATAAAGATCTAAGTGAAACATTTGTTATACATATCATATAGCAAAACAGTAAATAAGACACAGATATGATGACTCAGAAAAAATCAATAAAACAAACCAGTTTCAAGGTAAAAAACCTATGGGACCAATCCCAAGAAGAACAGTTCACTATATCAAATAGAAATTTACAATCAGTTATATTTAATTCATAGTAAACTTAACAATGATTACTAAATCTAGCTTTGAAACCCTTAGACGTCTTTGATGTGGATATGCTTCAACATGAACCTTCAATTCAAGCTTTAGATCTCCAAAATAGACCTCCAATCTATAACTTCAAGACCACCCTTGAAGATTTAGATCTAGCACATTTGATGACTGGTATGCAACAACTTCAAATCTAAAGGTTCAAATTGTGTGTAGAAAGATTTTCGATAATGACTTTGAAAGAGAATGCACAGAACCTTTTAAATCTCAAAAGAGAAGTTCCAAAGTCTTTTCAAAATGTGCTTAGGGTTTTCTTTATATACTTAGTGAAATAAATCTGAAACCCTAATCATCTAATGGGCCAATGGGCTGTTGGTTGTTAACAAGTTCTTAATATGGCAATTTTGTATTTGCCAATTTTGAGTATATTCATGAACCTAACTTTGATCAAGTATATCTATACCATGAGGAAAACTATTATTTTAAATTTATTTTCTAAATTCGCTTCTAGAGAGTTGTGAGTTTTATAACCAAAATGAACTATGCTCCACCAATAAATATATTTTTGAACCAGTGAATGAGCACCTGTGAGTACAAAGGTTTCCGTGATCTCCAAGGAAAATGGTTAGTCACATCAACATTATATCCTAAAATGACTAAGCTATTCACAATTGAAGTCTCACATAATTGTTTATAAAACTCATACCAACCCACATCAAGCTAGTATATATTCGATGTGGGACTCAGGAGAGACTCACACAACACACGATCAACAAATTCAATACCAATATCCAATCAATCTAGGACATAACAACAAATTCATGCTATAAGATAGTGTCTTCGAGCCCACATGAGATTATGCATTAAACAAAATTGATGTTCATACAAACATTAACTCTAATAGACCATTGGATGCTAGCAATTATACCCAGGAAAAAGGTGCATGTCTAAATTGAGTGTCAAAGTGACAGGGATGAAGGAGGCGAAGAAGTAGCAACATAAATTCCGGTTGTAGGAATACGAAGACTGGAAACAATGAGCAAGCATCAAACTCTACAACCAATCCCAAGTGTATGGTTCATATTTTTTAGGATGGTCTTGACAAAACTTAAATTATACAAAATTTAATATAAACATAACTTGAATAAATCTACATTAAAAATTAAATAACATAATAAAATAAATAAATAAATAAAAGATGTTTCTAAACCTAGTAATTATACTACAAGAATTTTGGTCTTTTGGGACCAATGTTTTAGCGATGACCAAAAAGCCGTCACAATTAGGCATACATTAGCGACAATAATAAATTGTCATCGCTAATAAGTGTATTGTAGCGACAACATTAAGGTAGTCGCTAATAAGTCGTCGCTAACGCCATGGAGGGAATTTTATTTCCTTTCGAAAAATGGAGGGAAACTTTGAGCAACGATAATAAATTTTGTTGCGATGACGTTTACGTCGCTAAAATAAGGTTTATTTTAACAACGACATCTATCATCGCTAATAATCGTCTTTAGTGATGACCTTATGTTTCATCACAGATATGTGGCCAAAAATATATAGTAAGTAAGTTATATATATGATTTATTTATCAACAATGACACATTAGTGGTCGCTATTAGAAGGCTATTAGCGAGGACACAACATGTCGTCGCAAATATATCTACCTAAATATAATGGAGGGTAAAATTTTCACTCTCGAAAAGTGGTGGGAATTATTGGAGGGAAACAGATTATATATTAGCAACAAATTAGGTCGTTGCTATAAGAGATCTTTTAATGAAGACAAAGATTGTTGGCTAAAACAATTTTGATATAATATGATTTTTTTTTTTTTTTTATCGAAACCTCCAAATGCCTCTTAAAATATTTAAAATGACATAAATTCCTTTGAAATATTTGAAATGATTAAAATACCATTATCCTCATCAAAACAACCAAAATACCCCCAAACTTATATAATGACCAAAATAAACTTGAAACCTCCAAAGTAACTTAAAACTTTCAAATCCATTAAAAAAAAAAAAATGAGACAACAGAGGGCTTGTTGCTTCAAAATACTATCAAATCATAACGTTACCCATTTGAAACTTGAAATTGATAAAATAATAAAAATTGAGAAAGTTCTGATTCCACTCAAAATACTGACTAATTCTCATAGTTATCAAAATGTGAATCGTATCGTGAATTAATTTTTTATTTTTCTATATCATGTGTCATAAGAAAGGTATTAATCAATATTTACCAAACTAATAAATTCATTATAAATATATGAAAGGTAGACTCATTATAAATTCATTATATATTCAACTAATTACCAATTCAATCATCAATTATGTAATAATATTTACCAAAAGTAAGTAAATAAATCAAATTAAAATATATTTATAACATACATATTCAAATTAATTAAAATCAGAAGTTGTAATACATTATATACGAGCAAAAATAATAAAAATTTTCATCATTTTGCCTAATCAACTTTATCTAAGTTAATGTTAACATGGTGTTCATCATCTTTCAAAATTATTTCTTTATTAACATTTTCTAACAACTACTCCAATACCCAATAATCCACTGAAAACCTTCCCACTGAATCTAATTTCACAAAGTCTAATGGCCTTGAGACCATCTATTAAGTTTGACCGGGTTTGACCAACTTTAAATAAACTTTGACTTTGTCTTTCTCTAAATCCAGCCATTTGATTATGATCATAATTTTCTAGAATTATCCTTTCATTACACTCTTAAAATCCAACGGTTAGATTTCAAATCTCAGGATGGGGCGTGATAAACATATGTTATATACCTTTATGGCTATGTTCTCTCAATCTAATCATCTAATTGTTCTCAAATTTCATGAACACCAATATGTCACCATACTCTTTAATCCCAATTATCAAGATTTGAATATGAATTTCACAAAGTCTAGTGGTCTCGGGACCATCTATTAAGTTTGATCGGGTTTGACCAACTTTAACTAAACTTTGACTACGCCTTTGTCTAAATCCAGTCATTTGATTGTAACCATAATTTACTAGAATTATCCTTTCATTACACTTTTCAAATCCAATAGTTAGATTTCAAATATAAGGATGGCACGTGATGGTCATATGTTATTTACATTTATGGTTATGTTCTCTCAATCTGATCATCCAATTTTTCTCAAATTTCACCAACACCAATATGTCACCATACTCTTTAATCCCAATTATCAAGATTCGAATATGAATTTCACAAAGTCTAGTGGTCTCGGGACCATCTATTAAGTTTGATCAGATTTGACCAACTTTAACTAAACTTTGACCGCGTCTTTCTCTAAATACAACCATTTAATTGTGACCATAATTTACTAGAATTAACCTTTCATTACACTCTTTGATTCCAACAGTTAGATTTCAAATCTAAGGATGACGCATGATGGACATGTGTTGTGTACCTTTATGGCTATGTTCTCTCAATCTGACCATCTAATTGTTCTCAAATTTCACCAATACCAATATGTCACCATACTCTTTAATCTCAATGATCAAGATTCAAATATGAATTTCACAAAGTCTAGTAGTCTCAGGACCATCTATTAAGTTTGACCAGGTTTGACCAACTTTAATTAAACTTTTACCGCGCCTTTCTCTAAATCCAACCACTTGATTGTAACCATAATTTACTAGAATTAACATTTCATCACACTCTTTGAATCCAATGATTAGATTTCAAATCTAAGGATGGTGCATGATGGATATGTGTTGTGTACCTTTATAGCTATGTTCTCTCAATTTGACCATCCAAATGTTCTCAAATCTCACCAACATCAATATGTCACCATACTCTTCAATCCCAATGATCAAGATTCAAATATGAATTTCACAAAGTCTAGAGGTCTTGGAACCATCTATTAAGTTTGACCAAGTTTGACCAACTTTAACTAGACTTTAACCACGCCTTTCTCTAATTCCAACCATTTGATTGTGACCATGATTTACTAGAATTAACCTTTCATTACACTCTTTGAATCCAACGGTTAGATTTCAAATCTAAGGATGGCGTGTGATGGACGTTTGTGTACAATTTTGCCAATGTTCTCTCATTCTGATTATCCAATTGTTCTCAAATTTCACCAACATTTTTACAGCAAATTCTAAGTGATAGGTTATAACTAGTTATTATTGTTGGGGCAAAAAAGTAATGCTAGTATTAGATTCAAGTTTGAACCAATAACAACTAACCACCTATAATTTGTTGTGAAAATGTTGTAAATGTAACACTTCTCATAAAAAAAAATGTGCTTTTTTTATTATCTTTGAAAACTTGAAATACATACTAGGTTTAGAATAAATTAATTTAGTTTCTATGCGTAGCACTTCTCATAAAAAAAATGTGTGTTTTTATTGTCTTTGAAAACTT
The DNA here is from genome assembly GCA_032878915.1 of Castanopsis chinensis. Taxonomy (NCBI): domain Eukaryota; kingdom Viridiplantae; phylum Streptophyta; class Magnoliopsida; order Fagales; family Fagaceae; genus Castanopsis; species Castanopsis chinensis. The sequence continues at coordinate 13,809,014 of JAVQMG010000125.1, read as the reverse complement.
GAAATACATACTAGATTTAGAAAAAATTAATTTAGTTTCCATATAAATCAAATATGTTGTGCAATGGTATAGTAGTTAGTTCTTAGGTGCATTAACTTTGCTCCATGTGTTCGATTCCCCCTCGTTGCACATTGATAAGATTTTTTGTCAGCTTCTCTTTCTTCTTTGTAGATGTATTTTGGTGTATCGTATTTGAATTTTTTTTGTGAAGTTTGTATTTTTATTAAATGTCAGACACACAAAACAATAAAACAAAATATAAAATTATTTTATTCAAAATAAATTAATAAGGAGGCTGAAGTTGGAACTTGAAAGAGTAAAGTAAGGTGAAGCACGTAAAAAGCATAAAACCAATGTTAGGTTGATAAGAAAGTCTACAAGTGACCAGTGACAAGACAAGACAACATTTTAAAGAAATGGTAAATGAACCCACAAATTATGTAAAAAATAATTACTAGTTTTAATTTGAATCCACCACAAAAAATTACTTTTTTATTCACCAATATTTGCTAATAATAATTTACTACTTAAAATTTATTGTGAAAATATTATGATAGCATTTCTCAATTGTGATTTCTTATTCTTTATATTAATTTTCCTTTTTTTGGTCCATACATTTTTTTTTCTTGTTTTTTCTCCTCCACACATGTTTACTAGTGTACCATTTCAGAATTACCGCTATTTTTAAACAAAAAATTATATAATTATAATATTAATGAATCTAATAGTATATATATTATTTGAAGGTTTATAAATTTAATTTTTGGTAAAAATCCATATAATATGTTATGCATCTTTATAAATGATAATAGTAACTAGTTAGTTTATATTTAGCAAAAAGTAACTAGTTAGTTTATTTCTAACCCAATGAGCTTATAAGTTATATATATAATTAAAAAAAAAAAAAAACTGAAAGAAAAGACCTTGAGAGAAGACAAGACCACATTAAAAAAGAAATGGTAAATGATACATTGATGGACATGTTGGGAGTTAAAAATTATTAAAAAATTAAAAATTTGTGCATGGAAATCTAATAGTGTGTGTGTGTGTATATATATATATATAACTTCATATTTATAGATTTAATTATTTGATAGAAGTCCGAATATTTTATTATGGATATTTACAAATACATTTTACAACATTTATAAGTTATAAAAAAAATAAATAAATAAAATAAAGTGAAGAATTTGTAACTTTTATTAAAAAGTTAAGCAAAACCACAAAATATCCATTAGTATTAGTAGATGAGACGTGGGAATTTGCCTTAGTTAGCAAAATGGTATTAAATATATTTTAAAAAAAAAAAAAACTAATTAGTCAACCCAGAAAATGACAACCTATTTTTACTATTTTTTCACAACTCCCAAACTAGCTTTTTAAGTTTTCCACTCAGACACGTTAATTTAGCTTCCCAATTTTTACTTATTCATTCTCTTGCTCAAGAGTCCACCTTGGTCATTGCATTCAGTGGGTTTGAGACGTCCCATCATAGTTTATACTTTATAGTAGCTATAGGCTATTTAGGCTATATTATATATAGTCCACCTTGGTCATTGCATCCAATTTTCAGTTCTGACCTTTTATGTAAAAGAAAAAAATAGTTGCTATATAGACTAGTAATAGTTGTTGTAGGCTAGTAATACAATTGGGAAGCATTATAGTTTATATTCTTAAGGAATTTTTTAAGTTCCCACATCTCATCTTTGCTCCCCAAGTCTATAAATCTTAAGATTCAAGAATTATAGTTTATATTCTCTACCTATCTTCTTCATTTTGCTGCTCAAGAGTGTAAAGCTCTTCTCTTTTTATCTTCTTTTTATTTTTACCACTTAGAGCCATGCAAATAGCAAGGGCAAGAGGCGGATTTGCACAAAATTGGGGCAGATTTGCACATAATCTCTTCTCATCTTCCTCCTCAATGCATCCCAGGTGGGTTCTGTCTTTTTTCTTTTTCTTTTTTTGTAGTCTTGTTCAATAAACTGGGACTAGCTGAAAATAGTCTATTATGATTGTTTTTGTTTCAATAACAAGCAATTTTGTTTATATTTTTTAATTAATTTTATTTCTAAAGAAAATTGGGTTATACTTGGTAAGTAGTTCACTTCTTTTATATTTATGAATTATGATAGAGACATCATAATAGAGAACTTGTTTAACTCATCAACTCACTTCATTTCAAGTAAGAATGTGTTTGTTGAAATTATGAAAGGGACATCAAGATGGATAAAAGTTGGATGCATGAAACTGATAGAACTAGTACACGATATAGTGAAGGTGTTAACAATTCATTAACATGGCACATGGTCATGCGGAACGAGTTGGTAGGATTAAGTGTCCATGTCATAAATGCACAAATCTGCATTATCACCATATAGATGCAATGGAGACTCATTTGATTGTGAATAGATTTGATTTGAATTACACCGAATGGATATTTCACGAAGAAGAAGATTTGTTTTTTAAACATGTGCAAGTTGAGCATAATGATGATAATTCACAAGCAGAGGACATTGGTGACGTTGGGGAAATGTTAGATGAAATTTATAGGGGACATTTTCAGATGCAAATATAGGTGAATCCTCCACTTCTCTAGGTCCATCAAACAATGATTGCAAAGCAAGACCCTTTGATCAATTGTGGGAACATGCCCAACGTGTGCTTTATCAGGTTGCAAGAAGTTTTCTAGACTCTCTTTTTGTATGAAACTGTTTCATATGAAGATATTTTGCAATTGGAGTGATAAGTCATTTGATTTGGTGATTGACTTGGTAAAGCAAGCACTCCCAAATAGGGATTCATTGCCAAAATCGTATTATGAAGCAAAGCAGTTTAGGCAAGACTTGGGCTTTAGCTATAAGTTGATACATGTATGCAAAAAAGTCTGTATACTTTTCTAGAAGGAATATTCTGATAAAGAAAAATGACCACAATGTCATACTTCAAAATGGAAAGAGGACAACGGTAAAGGTAAAAAAATTCCTTGGAAGGTCTTAAGGTATTTCCCAATTAAATCAAGGTTGCAATGATTGTTTATGTCAAAAGATATAGCTAAAGACATGAGGTGGCAGAAAGATGAGCGACTTGAAGATGGAGATTACCTTGGACGTCCTGCCAATTTAATAGTGTGGAAAGAGTTTGATAAAAAACATGCTTGGTTTGCTGCAGATTCCCGCAATGTGCTACTTGGTTTAGCAAGCAATGGGTTCAATCCATTTAGTAACATGAGTACATTATATAGCACGGGGCCAGTAGTACTTATGCCGTATAATTTGCCTTCATGGAGGTGTATGAAGGATCCGTATATGATTTTGTCCTTACTTATTCCTGGATGAAAGGCACCTGGAAACAAAATTGATGTGTACTTGCAGCCGTTGGTGGATGATTTAAAAGAATTATAGAATGAAGGTATCAAGACGTATGACGCATCAACGCAACATTCATTTAAGTTGCATGCAACATTGTTATGGACTATATATAATTTTCCTGCATATGCAAACTTATTTGAGTGGTCTACTAAGGGAAGGTTAAACATGTCTCATATGTAATGAGAATACAAACTCGAGTTATTTGGAGTCTAGCCACAAAGTGTGTTACATGGGCCATTGTCAATTCTTAACTCAAGAGCATAACTGGCTCCAAAAAAAAGAATTTTTTATGGAACTGAAGGGCATAGGATAGCCCCTAATGAATTATCAGGAGATCAACTGTTACAACAACTCATGAATGTTCCAGAAGTGCAATTTGGAAAGGATGAAGCTAGAAGAAAAAGAAAGCGCACGAAGATCGAGTTGAATTGGACAAAGAAAAGTTTTTTTTTTTGGTTACCTTACTAGCCAACATTGAAACTAAGACATAACTTAGATTTCATGCATATTGAGAAGAATATATGTGACAGTGTCTTAGGTACATTGATGTATGATAGTGGAAAAGGGAAAAATAAAGACACTTCTAATGCACAAAAGGATTTAGAAGATATGGGCATACGTAAAGATTTGCACTTACAGAAAACTGGAACATCTGCAAAAATGCCACAAGCAAAGTATACATTGACAAAAGCTGAGAATACAAGATTCTGTGATTGGCTGAAAAATGCAAAGTTCCTGATGGGTATGCATCTAACATTAGTAGATGTGTGAACACCAATGAGGGTGCAATTTCAGGAATGAAAGGCCATGATTTTCATGTACTCTTATAATGATTACTTCCTATTACAATTCCTGGATATTTCAATGATAGTATACATACGACATTGACTGAATTTTGTTTATTTTTTAAGGACTTGTATTCACGAACATTGAAGTTAGATATCTTAAATCAAATGAAGGAAGACATTGTTGTGATTTTATGCAAAATGGAAATGATATTTCCACATGCTTTTTTCGATATAATGGTACATCTAGCTCTTTATTTACCTCAAGAGGTAGAGCTTGCACGCCCTGTTCAATTTCGTTAGATGTATCCAATTATAAGGTTTCTTGGTAAATTAAAGCGATTCGTGCGAAATAGAGCACGTCCAGAAGGGTCAATTGCTAAGGGATATTTATCTACTGAATATTTGACATTCTGCTCCATGTATCTTCGTGAGATTGAGACAGTATGGAGTTCTGAGGAGCGAAATAGCGACAAGTGCCAAGGGGAAAGGGATGTAGGCTTGTTTGTTTTTTCACAACCAATACATCCTTTAGGAGTAGGAAACCTAGTAAGAATTGATGATACACATCTCACACGGGCTCGATTGTATGTGCTTAGCAATTGCTCAAAAATTGATTCGTACAAAACGTAAGTGTTTCATTGAATTTTTTTTTCAATTTACAAATTACTTAGCAATAAAATGAAGTGCTTATATGTTTTTATTATGGAGTAAGTGTAATTGGAAGATCCATTGTTTTTTTTTTTTGTTTTTTTTTTTTGTAAAATTTTCATGTTACTTGAAAATAAAATGAAGTGTTTTTATGTATTTATAATGTAGTGAGCATTATTTGGAGATCTAAGGAGAAGGCATCATTGACATTGATCATAAGCATGAAGTTGAATTCAAAAATTGATTCCAAAATCGTTTATGTGGGAGTAATGCAAAAAATGTGTCAAAAGAATTATATAGTCTTGCATGCGGATCTAATGCTCTAGTTGCAGTTCACCAAGGTTGCATTGTGAATGGTGTTAGGTTCCACACAAAAGACCGTGAACATAATCGTCGTGCTCAAAATAGCGGTGTCTTTGTTTTAAGTGAATATGGTGGAACAAAAACTGACTACTATGGTGAGTTGAGGAATGTTTTGGAGCTAACCTATTTGGGCAATAATCGTGTATATTTATTTGAGTGTAATTAGTGGGACACTAGGGATGGAACAGGAATGAAAGGGATGAGAATTTTACAAGTGTGAATACATCTCGTACATGGTATCATTCTGACCCATTTATCCTAGCATGCCAAGCTTCACAAGTTTTTTACTTGAATGATACCAAATTGGGCAGCAATTGGCGAGTGGTGCAACATATGACACATAGAAACATGTATGATATTCCCACAAGCACAGAGAAAGTGCATGAAGAAAATGAAGAAGATAATGGTGATGCAGTATACCAAGAAAGTGAATGTATTGGGGTTCATGCAACAGTTTAACAAGAAAATGATGAAGACTCAACTTTGTTACATAGAGATGATGTGCCAACAATAGATTTGGGGGACTTAATACCTGTTGATGATGTATATGTGCAACTTAATGAAACTATGTTCATCAATGATGACTTGTCTAATGAGGAACGGGATACAGATTCCAACAATGAAGAAAAAACATATAGTGTTGATGATGTTTCAAGCTCAGATCAAGAAAAAGATTTATCTAGCATTGATGAATCTATTGTAGATCTTAGGGATGAAGATTAAGTTGATTTTTCATGCAAGTTAAGTTTTGTTCAATACATAAAGCTTTCATATCTTCTCAGCTATGGTATTTTTGAAAAATAAAAATGTTAAAGTTTTACTTGGATGTTAAAACTATTTTGTACACATTTTTGTCATCTACTTTATTTCACCTTTACACTGGTTTATTCTTTTTATTTTAGGTCAAAATGTCCTTGGGCTATTGATGATGTTGAGGGGAGATACTTTTCATTGCAAACTTAGTTGTATATCTTTTTAAGAAATTTGTCATTATTTTATTATTATTTGGGAGAGGAGATTCGAATTTAAATTATGTATATGATATAGAACTTGGGTATTGTTTTTGTTTATTTGTGATTATTGATTGAGTAGTTGTTATGCTTATACGAGTATTTGTGATTGAAAATTTGTAATGTATAGAATTGTGGTTTATTGAAGTCAGATTATTATGGCAGCGACCTAATTGTCCTTATCATGAGTTCCTCTTTTTTGGCCCAATTTAAAACTCCTATTTATAACATGCAAATAACACCTTGTCTTCTACATCATGGCAATCCATCTGGCTAAATCTAATTCACAAATGGCTAGCATGTGATCCTTGTAGAAGATCCAACTGCTTGACCCACTCATGCTGGGAAACTTCCTGATTCATCTACAAAATATACTACACAATTTTCTAGTATTAAAGCACACTGTTTATGTGTCATTCTACATTTTGATAAGTGCTTGCACTTTTGAACCTCATTGTTGTGTTTGTTTGTTTGGATAGGTGATTGAGAATGAGAAACTTAAGTTGGAACATGGCTCCACCTCTCTAGTCTCTACTCTCTAGTCTCCACGACTCCACCTCTCTGGCTCTCTCAATCTCTCTACCCAACGTACTCTCTCTCTCTCTCATTCTTTCTAAAAGACTAAAACACAGCATGCCTGAAACTAAAACATTTTACAAAGCACTACTAAGTGCCAAATCTTTAAAAAAAAAAAAAAAAAGAAAAGAAAAAAAAAAGGGCAACATTTTGCTGCCTCCCTTCATTGCGACCTAAGTTCCAAATTTGAGAAAAAAAAAAAAAAAAAAAAAAAAAAAAAAAAAAAGGAGCAAAATTTCTGCAAAATAACTCCATTCTAGAGCATCTTCACAAAATCTGCAAAACCGATTTAACCATACCAGTTTTTGGTTATTCCGGTTAAACCGAAGGTTCCCAATAATTTTTGATTTTTGGATGATTTTCGATTTTTAGCCATAACCGAACCGAATTAATGACCAGTTCTTGGTTGAACCGGTCGGACCGACCGGTCTGGTCCGATTTTTAAAACTTTGATTACAATTTACAACACACAAGACACCCAAAAAATAAAAGGAAAACTGAAAACTGAAAAAAGAGAAAGGATTTAAGCGGCTAAAAGAGCAAGACAATAAAAAGTAAAATAAAATAAAATAAAAATCCTAACTTTCTACGTGAGACCTGGGAGTGAGAAGGGCTAGGCAGTGGCAGCACAACAAGCACAGGTATGACAAAATAGAGCAGTAGCAGAAGCAAGAAATATATCAACACCTCGCGACCATCAGTCCATTGCCCCCAAATTTGGTATAATATCTAATCTCTCTTCTTCTTCTTTTTTGTTATGGTAATATGAATATCTTATCTCACTCTTGTGTCTGAATCTCTAGTGCAATAACTTGCTATATTTTTGTTGGTTGATATTCTGAGTTGTGAAGAAAAATAGAAAAAAGAGGCAGAGATGAAAGAACTCTCTACAGTCTACACTTACTAAAAATATGAGTGAGAGAGAGAGAGAGAGAGAGAGAGAGAGAGAGAGAGAGAGAAAGAGAAAGAGAGAGAGAGAGAGGGGTAGGGTTCTCTCTTTAATAAAGTTAAAGTAATTTAAAAAAAAAAAAATAGTTGTGACTCTTATGTATGAATCTCTAGTGCAAAAACTTGCTATATTTTTGTTGGTTGATAATCTGAGTTATGAAGAAAAATAGAAAAAACGGGGTAGAGATGAGAGAACTCTCTACAGTCTACACTTACTGAAAATATGAGAGAGAGAGAGAGAGAGAGAGAGAGAGAGAGAGGTAGAGTTCTCTCTTTAATAAAGTTAAAGTAATTTAAAAAAAAAAATAGTTGTGACTTGTGACTAACACAATAACACATCACATCACGCATGTATTATGCATTGCATCTGACAGTTTTAAATTTTGTCTATATTCTTTTATTGCTTGTCTGTTAGTGTCTTTTAATTAGTTGCTGAGGTTTGACTGCCGTGTGTAATGAGTGCTTGTTAATGCATTGTAAGCTCGGTTTGGATACAAATGATAGCATCCACGTTTTGGTTTTGAGCATTTTAACCTTTTTTTTTCCCCCCCTCTACACACGTTTTCAGCTAGGGGACAAAAGTTATTGTTCACACTATGCGGTTACTGTTCACTCACTGTTTCGCACTATTCATACACTTTTCACATACTGTTCATGTAATGTTCACGCACTTTACAGCCACTATTTTATTAAAAATAGGTCCCATAACACTATTCACACATTTGAAAATTATTTTGCTACAGTATTTTCAGTTTTCAGCTGTATCCAAACAGACCCGTAGTGTATGTTTAGCAAAAATTATTTTTGCTAACTTATTTTACTATTTAGCTTTTTTTTGCTACTATTAATGTGGAGACATGCTTAAAGCCTCTGGTACTAGTAGTGCATAGGAGGTCCAATTGACGGAATTATAGAGAGGTCAAAGAAAAACAACAATATACAAGTATAAAAATAGTAAACTAACAAGACATAAATGATTACAGCACAAAGATGAGCATGGACTTGCTATTAATTTACTAACAAGTTAAAACTAAGTGTCAATTTGGTAAAGATTATTTTGGTCAACTTACTTTACTATTCAGTTTATTTTTTGCTACTATTCATGGGTCTACACTTTTTGATACTAGTCATAGATCCCACTATACTATTTCAGCTAACTTTTACCTTAATCTATAATACTTTCAACAAAAAGTTTTCAGTTTCAGCAAAATAAGTAGATCTCAAATGGACCCGTAATGTATTAAAAAACAAAGATTTTGTGTTTATGTTTTTGTTGAGGTTTGTTGATGCTAAATGAATGTTTATTTGGAGTTAAAAAAAATAAATAAATAAATTGGTTTATACTTTTGCCTCTCTTAACTCTAAGCCCTAGCTCCATCCCTAGGGAGAGATGCTTAAAGCCTCTGGTACTAATAGTGCATGGGAGGTCCAATTAACATGATTACAGAGAGGTCAAAGAGAAACAACTGTACGCAAGTATAACAATAGTAAACTAACAAGACATAAATGACTAGTAAAGATTATTTTTGCCAACTTATTTTACTATTTAGTTTATTTTTGTTATTATTCATAGGTCTCACTACACTTTTTGATAAAATTTATGGTTCTCACTATACTATTTCAGCTAATTTATCTTTATCTATAGTACTTTCAGTAGAAAATTTTCAGTTTCAGCAAAATAAACAGATCTCAAAAAGACCCTTAAATAAATAAATAAAATTAAGGATCTTAGTGAGAAAGTAGATAAAACTTTGTTTGAATTCTTTTGTCAACCAGATTTCTAGGAGCTACGGTTATCAAAAAAACCAATTTCCTAGCTAGGAGTCCTCTTGTCAGCGACGACGAAACACTAATTAAACATAGTAAAAAAAGAATCCTGGGAATTTCAAAATCAACCACATCTTTTATTCTATTTTCTTTTTCTTTGGGCCAAGATAATGACAAACTTTAAACATTGCTTGTCAAATATTTGTACCCTGTGGGGGAGGAGGGGAGCAACTTCTTTCTTATAAATCTCTCCGAAAAAAAAAAAAAAAAAAAAAAAAAAAAAAAAAAAAAAAGTCTAATATGGTTTATAGCTCAAATCATGTTCACGGCATGCGTATTATAGGAGTAGAAACAGTTAAACAGCTGTTAATTGTGGACTTCACTAGTTCCCTTCCTTCCATTTCTTCTAAAGGTCAAGTTTAATCAACTTCCATAGGAGAGGAATAGATAGAACAACACTGGGATGCAACTTGCAGGCAAGGATGTCATGAACTCATTTGTCGGTTCTAACTGTGGTGTTAATGTTTTTCACATTGTTGAAACTCAAAAACTTGTCTAACATCTCTCCATCATAAACCTAGACGGCGCAGAATACCCGTTAATTAAGCTAGCTAGGAAGACTTAACTCTCTCTACAAAGTTCACAGATTTGGATCTAAAGCCTTTCGCCTCAATTCCATTAAAATAATCTAGAAATTTAATTGGAAATCTAACAAACTATAGTTCGGAGTCTTTGGACCTTCCATGTTAGCTGGACCGTTCTTTATCCAGGGATTAAACGTCAGGACCAATTATAGCTTCCTAGAACCCCCGCCCACCACCCCATATCCCCTTCCCATTTTGGGGCATTCTTTTCACGTTGTTCACAAAAATTGTACTATAAAGTTCCATTCAACATTAACACCTATAAATAGACATTTTTACTAAACATCATAGATCCAAACCCTTCTCTCTTTTTACTCTTCTCTCTCATCCATTGCAATCTTGCATTTTCAATCCATAGCAATGAATATTGCTGCTCCAAGTATTGAAAATGCTGGACCTTTCACTCGTGCACGTGGATGGCACAAGTTATTGGCTAATAAGATTGTCGAAGTGGCAGAGAAGATTAAGAAACTGGGACAAGATGATCCAAGGAGAATTGTCCATTCGCTAAAAGTAGGACTGGCTCTCACATTAGTTTCCTTATTCTACTACATCCAACCACTCTATGATCGTATTGGCGAAAATTTAATATGGGCTGTCATGACAGTCGTTCTTGTCTTTGAGTTTTCTGTTGGTAAGCTTAGAACTTATTTAATTACCCTGACATATAAACCAATTTTTTATGGTACAACAGCTTCAGAATTGGAATTAACAATTGGCAACGTTTTTCTTTTGATTTTTTCCCAATCTTCTATAGGAGCAACTCTGGGAAAAGGCTTAAACAGGATGCTAGCAACGTTTTCAGCTGGTGCTCTAGGTTTTGGAGTTCATTACCTAGCAACTCTCGCTGGTGAAACAGGAGAGCCCATTGTACTTGGTTTCTTCGTCGCTATGATAGGTAACGTGTTACAGACAGATCAAATTCTAATATATATTCTAATAATTTTGACTTTTTATATTTTTCATAAAAATAGTGTCAGAATTTTTTAAATAATTTATTAACAGTTGCCTTAATACTCCCGAACCTTTTAAATCTTACGGTTCAAAATTCTCAAACTCATAATTAGATTTGTTATGCATGCAGCTGCAACAGTAACATTTGTAAGATTCTTTCCCACAATGAAGACAAGGTATGACTACGGGCTGCTCATATTCATGTTGACTTTCTCTTTAGTATCTGTTTCGAGTTACCGAGAAGATAAGGTGCTACGCATGGCCCATCAAAGGGTAACCACAATCATCATGGGTAGCTTAATCGCTATTGCTACGTGCATCTGTATACGTCCCGTTTGGATTGGAGAGGAACTTCAAAATTTGGTAGCTAACAACATTGAAAAGCTTGGGAATTTCTTACAAGGTATATATATTTTATGCTCCATATATATATATATATATATATATATAGTAAAATAAATATGAAACTTTCATGCCCCATATATAAAAATCATGAGCACTCCATAACTCTAATCATATTTGTGTTGGACATCAGTTTCCGATATGTCAAGAACAGAACACTCATTTATATATATATATATATATATATATATATATATATGTGTGTGTGTGGTGGTGTGTGTGTTTGTGTGTTTGTGTGTGTGTACCATGTCCTAATTTTTCAGGAATTCCTTATAACTATGTCCCATGTCATGTTAGTGTCCTTAGTTTATAATTCCTTTCCATTCTCTTTTTCTTTTCTTTTTTTCTTCTTCTCTTTTAATTTAATTTCTCAATATTGACCAATACAATCTTACAGGATTTAGTGGTGAATACTTCAAAATATCAGAGGATGGGCAACCCTTGAGTGATAAACCATTTCTTCAAGGATATAAAAGTCTTCTCACTTCAAAAAACACTGAAGAAACTATGGTTAGTATAAAATTGTCACCCTAATCCTCTTGTTTACACCTCACAAAAAAAAAGTTATTTGAATTCCATGTCTACTTGAATTATTCTTCTTTAATTTTTTTGTAATTATTTTTTAATTTTCAGGCTAATCTAGCAAGATGGGAACTGTGGCACTATCGTTTTGGGTTCTGTCATCCTTGGAAACAATACGTTAAAATTGGAACCCTAACTCAGCAATGCGCTTACAAAATTGACGCTCTTAACAATTACCTTAACTCTAAGATCCAAGTAAATCAGCACTACTCAAATTCTAAATAGATGATTTTATTCACACAAGTCATTATGCATAGAACACTCTTCTGCAAAGATTATGTAGACAACAATCATATATACTCTTCTTTTTTTCGCTATAGTATATACTCATACATACACACATATACACATGATTTTTTTTTTTTTTTTGGTTTTCGGCCCCCGAATGTCCCTTACACAAGGGTGGATCGGAGGGCAGGAGTAGACCATTTAAAGATCCCCCTGTCCAAAAATAAATAAATAAATAAATAAAAATAAAACCAAAAATTATTTCCCTTCGTCTTTTATTAGTGTATTTCAATTTTCAATATAAGTATCTTAATATTACATTACAAATAAGTTCACATATATTCCAAATAGTGTAAAAATTATATTATTCTTTTGGTGTTGTGTCATATTTCTTTATGATTTGTAATGATGATTAATTTTTCCATGCAAGTAAATCACTCTTTTATGCAATGACTTATTATTTTCGATCAATTTATATTTTTGAGTCACTCAAGTTTATACCATGTAAGTTTCTTAATTCTATAACTTCGTCTCAAGAGTAAACTTATATTTTTAACTTATAGTTATTTTATTCGCCTACCTGTTAAAGTCAACATAATATATTATCAAATTTGTTATATGATGATGAACTATTGTTGATTGTTTTGTTAGGCGTCATGTATCATATCAAATTTACGAAATGATAATTATATATTTATTTCTATTCTTTAATTGAAAATATTTGTTTATTTTAAAAAAATTATTAGAAACCTTTCTTAATTTTTTTTTAAATAAAAAATGTTTTCAATTAATGTATAAAGGTCCTCGATGAAAATTAAAAATTTTCAATAAATTAAATAATTATTTAATGATTAAAATGCTTTATCAATTAATATTTAGTTGCTCTAAAGGGCTTTATAATTGAATTGACATATTCTCACATACAAAGTGCTTAGGAGTTTAAGAAAAAAAATTATTAAAGTTGTGAGGTTAGCAGCAAACTATAATTATCTAAAAAAAACACACAAATAATAATAATAATAATGTCATACATCCTTAATCATGACTCATGAAGTGTAGTTAATTCACTGACCCCATGATTTGCCATCCTCACAGACGCTCAATGAGTTCGGAAGCAAAATTCAAGATCCAAGCACAAAAATCTGCTCAGAATCTGGGAATGCTCTTAGGGAATTAGCATCAGCACTCAAAAAAATGAACCAATCAACATCAGTTAATGCCCGCATTGAAAACTTAAAAACCGCTACTGCAGACCTGAAATTCGTGCTTGATACATACCATTTGAAAGATGCTAGTCTCCAAGATATCATACCAACTGCAGAAGTTGCTTTAACTCTAATTGATGTTGTACCAAGCATCGTGAAGATTGCCGATGCAGTTCATGAATTAGCCTCCCTTGCACATTTCAAGACTCCGGCCACAAGAGTGTCACCATAACAACCATATATATGTCCTCCATCGATCGGAGAACAATATCGCTGCCACTTTCCGATGGTTCATACCCAATTTGTTGGAGGTAGAGTGGAGCTACAACAATAATACTGGCGTGTGAAAGTATAAGAAGGCTAGATCTAATCCTTCAGCAGCAAAATGATCATCTTGAGGGGAGTGTTACTATTAATACAATAATGATACTAAAAACTTAAGAAGAAAAAGATAAATGGATGGTTACTAATAATGCTTAATCTACTCCTATTACTGTAGAGCTATATTGTGTAAACAAATGTGTGGTTTTCCACAAGGTTCGGGAAATATCAAGGACTTGCCTATGTTTAGTGCGATCATAACTTTAGATTTTTGTTCTTCATAACAAATACACTTGTATGATTTCCTTTCCCTCATAGTAAGTTGTGACATTATAATATATTTTCAAATGAGATTCTTATGCAAAATATAACTTTAAATAATGACTACTAATTAAAATGATTGATCAAAAAAAAAAAAAATTGAAGTTATTTCAATGCAAAAACACCTGCAAGCGAGGGTGAAGCAAAGACTTTAAGGGTCCTTTTGATAGGCATCTATAGTTTTGTACCTAATTGAAGGCTGTAGGGCATTGTACCTAAATGACACTTAGTGTATCTGTTAGTAGCAGCATATCAATTAGTTAGTTAGTGGGAGCATTTTGCAGTTAGAGTAGCTAAGGTCATGCTGGTATAAAGATCAGGAATCATATTGTACAAAGGATTAATGAATGAATTCTCTTGCTATTCTCCTTCTTTTCTCTCTAATCCTCTGTACTCTCATTTCTTTCTCTCTTTTCTGCTTCGAAGGCCCAATTCCCCTCAAAGTGACCTACTTAATTCCTAATTTAATCACACAATTCCTAACATTGGTATCAAAGCATCCGATCCTTCTACACCACCATGACAGAAACTCATTCCAACTCACAGAATTCAGAAAAAATCGCAACTTTAGCTAGGGTTTCAGAAAATCATAAGTAGGCTTTACAAGAAATTTAAAAACAATTGGAGACCATTAATAGGTTCATGCAGAGAATGGCTGAAGCAGAGGAAAGAAGCCACAACAAGCTCCAAGTTCAGGCTCTCAAGCTCTTCTCGTCAACAATCATGTGGGAAATTCAAAATCTTTGCTTGTGAATTCTATTAAGAATCTAAAATCGGAGTTTCCTAGGTTCCAAGGAGAAGATCCAACTTGCTGGGTATATCGAGCAAAGCAGTTCTTTTCTTATCAAAACACTCTGGAACATCAATAAGTGGTTTTGGCATCGTATCATCTTGATGGGGAAGCTTTAATTTGGTTTCAGAATGTTAAACAAGCTAGGGATTCTGCTAGCTAAGAAGTCTTTGTTAAAGCTTTACAAACCAAATTTGGAGTCACAGCTTATGATGATCCTATGGAGGCACTTACCCATCTCAAGCAAACTTCCTTTGTGGTAGCTTATAAAGGTAATTTTGAAATTGTCTCTAACAGGCTTGTGGGGTTATCTGTGTCTCATAAACTTAGTTGTTTATTGAGTGGATTAAAGGATGAATTTAGACTACCAGTGAGAATGTTAGTACCTAAGTCCCTTAATGAAGCATTTGGGTAAGCTAAAATCCAGGAAGAGTATTTACTGAGTAGTAGGAAAGGATTTAGGGGTGGTGTAATTGATAATGGGAAACCTTCAATTCTCAAATTGCCTAAGTTTGAGAGTAAGACTAATCAGAAACTCAAGCTTCCATTACAAAGGTTAACTAGTGCTCAAATGGAAGAAACTTGGACTTTGTTATAACTATGATGAAAAATGGCAAATAAGGCATAGGTGTAAGGGAGCTAAGTTGCTTTTACTTGAAGGGTGTGATATGGACTTTGAACAAAAATCAAGGGCGCAATTGGTGGAGTTGGAAGATGATGGAATGATGTTGGGACATCAAGAAGTTATGTAAGCATCTGAGAATATGGTTGCTCCTGCTGAAATTACTTTGTATGCTTTAATGGGTAGCCTTCCTCTCAAATAATGAGGGTTAGGAAAAGGATAAAGAATAGAGAGGTGATGTCTCTCATTGACTTTGGAAATACACATAATTTCTTGGATGCTACTGACTTGGATAATCTGAGGCTACCACTTGATACGTCACAGATTTCAAAAGTTAAATTGGTTGATGGCAGTATTGTTAAGACATTGGTGGAGTTGGAAGATGATGGAATGATGTTGGGACATCAAGAAGTTGTGCAAGCATCTGAGAATATGGTTGCTCCTGCTGAAATTACTTTGTATGCTTTAATGGGTAGCCTTCCTCTCAAATAATGAGGGTTAGGAAAAGGATAAAGAATAGAGAGGTGATGTCTCTCATTGACTATGGAAATACACATAATTTCTTGGATGCTACTTACTTGGATAATCTGAGGTTACCACTTGATACGTCACAGATTTCAAAAGTTAAAGTGGTTGATGGCAGTATTGTTAAGACATTGGGGGTGTGTCATGGGATTACCCTCTTTATTCAGGGGTATAAATTTGTGTTGGATCTTAATGTGTTGCATTTGGGGGGTGTGCAGTGGTTCTAAGAACCTAATGGCTAAGTACATTAGGTGCGATTATTTGGGATTTCAAGCTATTGACCATGAGGTTTTGTTACTTGGGTAAAGAGGTGTTCTTGCAAGGTTTACATTTGTCGCCATCAACTTTTTCAGAGGATGACAAGCTCTTCACTGATTCAGCAAAAAAGGGTTTGGTTCTTCAAATCACAACTGTCAACACTACTAGTCATGACCAACCACTACTAGCTACTGCTCTATCTACCTTGTTAGATCAATTTTCCACGGTATTTGACATTCCTTCTGGATTGCCTCCAATTCGAGGGCATGAGCATCAGATTGTACTCAAGAAAGGCAAACCACTAGTCTGTGAAAGGCCCTACAAGTATTCCTATTTCCAAAAATTTGAAATTGAAAAGATTATCAATGAATTACTTGAAGTTGGTTCTATCCAACCTAGTCAAAGTCATTTATCTTCACCTGTCCTTCTTGTTAGAAAAGCTAATGGTAGTTGGAGGATGTGCATAGACTATAGGGCTTTAAATAGGGCTACTGTTAAAGATAAGTTTCCAATACTTGTGGTAGATGAATTGTTGGATTAACTTGCTAGTGCTACCATTTCTTCTAAGTTAGATCTGAGATCAAGCTACCACCAAATTTGTATGAAACCTGAGGATATTCCTAAGACAACATTCAGAACTTATGAGAGCCGTTATGAATTTCTTGTGATGTCCTTTGGTTTGACAAATGCACCATCTACATTCCAAGCTCTTATGAATGCCATATTCAGACTTATTTGAGAAAATTTGTCCTAGTTTTTTTTTTTATGATATCTTGATCTTTAGTTCTTGCTTAAAAGATCATCTGTCACATTTGAGAATTGTTTTGGACACCCTATTGTCTAATAAGTTGTATGCAAAGAAGTCCAAATGTGTATTTGGGTGTAGTGAGGTTGAGTATCTTGGCCATATTCTATCTAGTGATAGGGTCGAGGCAAATCCTAAGAAGATTATGTCTATGCAACAGTGGCCTATTCCAACCACTCTTAAAGCTTTCAGAGGTTTCCTGGGCCTCACTTGGTATTATAGAAAGTTTATTCAAGTGTATGGAGCTATTGCTCAACCCTTAACAGACCTCCTTAAGAAAGATGGGTTTCATTGGTCTGATACAGCTTTAATTGCCTTTAACAAACTCAAGCCAGCTGTGGTTCAACCTCCAGTTTTGGCTCTTTCCAGTTTCTCAAAACCCTTTGTCATTGAGTGTGATGCTTCTAGGGTTGGTTTTGGGGGCTATCCTGATGCAAGCCAATAGACTCATTGCCTTCCACAGCCAAGCCCTAAAGAGTAAACACCTTCATTTGTCCACTTATGAGACTAAATTGTTAGCATTGGCAACTGCTGTCAAGAAATGGAGGTCATACTTGCTTGGAAGACCTCTTATGGTGAGGATTGACCATCAAAGCCTCAAGTTTCAACTTGAACAAAGGATTACCACTCCTGCTCAGCAAAAATGGCTTGTTAAGCTCTTGGGGTATGCATTTGTAGTGGAATATAAGAAGGGAAGTGAGAATAAGGTGGCTAATGCACTTTCTAGAAGCCCTAACTTGCCTCCATAGGCTGATTTACAAAAGACTTGGTTTCTATTTCTCCTTGCAATTCCTGATCCTACTTGGTTGACCATACTTAGGGACAACTACTCTCAAGATCAAAGCTTGCAGCAGCTTATTCAGTCCATTTAAGTTGGTACTGCTCCCAAGGGTTTTACTTGGCAAAATGGCCTAATTTTTTACAAAGGCAGATTTTTTTTGGGGTTACATTGCCCTTTAAAATCCCAAGTTCTGCATTTAGTTCACAGTAGTCCTATGGCAAGCCATTCTAGTTTCCTTAAGTCATATCTGAGGGCTAAAAGGGATTTTTTTTTTTTTTTTTTTTTTTTTTTTTTTTGGGCATGGTATGGAGGCTGATATCGAGAAGTATGTGAGGGAGTGTGATGTCTGTCAACGACTTAAATCTGAGACTTCTATCCTTGCTAGTTTACTGCAACCATTGAAGATTCCCACTACTCCTTGGATTGATGTTAGCTTGGATTTTGTGGAAGGGTTAGCTAAGTCACAAGGGTTTAAGGTGATTTTGGTGGTGATTGATAGACTAAATTTGTGCCTATTTCTCACCCCTACACTGCTGTTAAAGTGGAAGCTTTGTATATGCAGTATGTCTTTAAGCTTCATGGTATTCCTACCTTTATTGCAAATGATAAAGATGTTATATTTACCTCCTTATTTTGGTCTAAGTTGTTTAGGCTGCAGGGGACTGAATTAGCCATGTCAACAAGTTATCGTCCTCAAACTGATGGGCAAATTGAGGCTGTTAACAGGAGTTTAAAGCAATATCTACAAGCTTTCACTAGTGAGAAACCCCATAAATGGGTTGAATGGTTACCATTGGCTGAATTCTAGTTCAATTCTAATTTCCATACTAGCTTGAATATGACTCCATTTGAAGCCTTCTATGGATTTCCTCATCCAACAATGCAACCTTACATACTTGGTACGACTAAAGTGGAGGCTTTGGACTCTCTTTTAAGTCAAAGGGAGCCTATCTTACGTACTCTTCGAAAGCAGTTCTCTATTGCTCAACAGTTGATGAAGATTTAATTTGATAAACATAGGTAGGACAAGTCTTTTGTTCTTAGTGATTGGGTGTATCTGAAGTTACAACCATACAGGCATAGGGCTTTGCCTTACAAGGGGAAGTGGAAGTGGAAGCTGTCACCAAGGTGCTTTGGTCCTTTCCAAGTACTACAAAAGGTTGGTGCAATAGCTTATAAGCTAGACTTGCAACCTAAAGCTAAGATTCACCCTGTCATCCATGTATCATGCTTGAAGTTGAAGCTGGGTCAGCATATCCATCATTTACCAACTTTGCCACCTATGGCTGAGGAAGGTCAAGTGCAAGTTGAACCTACTGCTATGCTGCAGACCAAAAGCAAGGCCTTAAGGTCTCAAGTGATTACTAAGGTTTTAGTCCAGTGGTTTGGCTATCCTCTTAAAGATGCCACCTCGGAATCATTGCATTAGCTTCAACTTATCTTTCCTCACCTTGTGGGCAAGGTGCTATAAATGAAGAGGGGTAATGATAGGCATTCGTAGTTTTGTACCTTGTTAGGACATATGTGGTTCACTTGTTAACAACATATGTCATTCTTTTATGTATAGGATGTACCTCGAAGGTGATGATCCCCATCAAATAGTTATGATTGTGTGTGAGTTATAGTAATTTTCTCATATCTCAAATCATCATAACATATAGACACTTGTGCAATCTTGCGATGTTTTTTACACACAACACGCAATATTCTTTGCTACTCTTGATACATGTGTAGATACAATGTGATTTGGTCATCACAAAGTTTACTTGTGTTAATGTATGCTTACTAAATTGTCTTAACTTGTTTTTGAAATATAAAATTGGTTAAACTTGTTTAGTGTGTGTGTGTGTGTGTGTGTGTGTGTGTGTGTGTGTGTGTGTGTGTGTGTGTGTGTGTGTTTGGGATCTAAATGCTTACCATTTTTATTGTTGAGAGATGATTTTGAGAGTTCAAAATGTTGTTTGAATCATTGGTTGAGTTGCATGTGTGATTGCATTCATATTTGTGTTTTTCCCTTCTTGAAAAACTGTTTTTAAGCAATCTCGACAGCTCCTCGACACCTCTCCACACCTGGCTGTCTGTCGAGCTCTTATGCTATTTCTTTTCGCAATCTCGATAGTTTCTCGATAGCTAGGTGGATCAATCGAGAAATCTCCTGACCTTTTGATAGCTCCTCAACAGCTGGTGGATCGATCGATTTTTTTTTCTTCGTGTCTGATGTTTTGTTCCTCGACACCTCCTCGACATCTACATCTGGACTTCATTCTCTCAATCTCTCTTGATCTGTCTCTATTCACCTCCCAAATCACTCTCTCTTACCCCAAACCTCTTTCCCAAGCATCTTTCAAGCTTTCTCAAGTTTTTCTTCACTTGGTGGTAAGTTTCTAATCTTTCATTTACATGCATTTCATGTTTTGAAACTTAAGTGTTGGGGTTTTTGGAAAATTTTTTGGTTTTTCAAAATTAAGAAGTCTTTGTTGAAATTTTGGGATGGGTTTTTGCTCAAATGAGTTTCAAATCTCATACATTGCATCACATAAGCATTATAACTGTATTATCATGCATTTAGATGTGTACAATTTGATTGTGTGCTAGTAGGATTGGATTGGGCTGAGCCCATGCTATCTTTTATATTGCATGTCACATGTTCATGCATTTATCATGCATACGTTCTCTCCTTTCAATACACTTGTTATATTTGAAATGTGTTGGGACTTTTCTGAGTGTTTCTTTCTTCCCCCTCTCTCTCTAGTTTGCGTTAGTGCGTCAATGGCACCGAAACGTAAGTTTGTTCTGTCCTAGAACCCTCTTCGTTCTAGGGCCTCTTCGTCCTCTAATCCTACTCTCTCTTCTTTTCATTTTCGTGATGAGAAATTCCAAAAGGACTTCTCGAAGAACTTCTCTAAACGAGGAGTTAATTCGGAACGCCAAGTTATTTTGTCGAATTTCGCCGACACTGACCTTCCCAATATCATTCACAGTCAGGAATGGGAGTCACTGTGTGAAGTCCTGGTCACTTGTCCTTCCATGCTAATCTAGGAGTTCTACTCTAACTTGCATGGAATTGATTCTTCAGTACCTCTTTTTTATACTCGCATTCGAGGTACACACATAGTGGTCACACCGGAGTTGGTATCCAATGTACTCCGTGTTCCGAGGGTTACGCATACTGACTACCCCGGTTGTGAGCGTCTGCAAACTGTGTCTAAAGATGAGATGATCTCTGCTTTTTGTAAGCACCCAACTGATTGGGGTGATCGTCAGTTTACACCATGTCGGCCTTTTGCTAAAGGTCCTAGATTCATGAACATGGTGATGACTTTTGTTTTGTATCATCTCTCTCACTATAACTCTATCACAGAGCCTCGTGCTCAATTTCTATTGTCCCTTCTTGAGGATCTTTCTATAGATTTTCCTTCACATTTCATCTTTTCTATCATAGATGTATATAGGGATACAGCAACCCATGATAAGTTCATCTTTCCTCCAGCTATCACGCGGCTTTTATGCCATTTTTCTATTCCTTTTCCCTCATCCGACCACTTCTCCGTTATGTGTGTCATTGACTACACTGCCGTTAAATAGAGCGAGGCACAATTTCATTCTAGGCGGTCCGATTCGGCAGCTCCTCCCTCTCCTTCAGCTCCTTCTAGCTTCGCTCCCTTTACTTCAGCGGGAGATGTGACTTTGGATGCGATCATGGCGCAGCTTCAACGCATGGATGCTCACCTCAATACACAGATGCTCACCTCAATACACTTTCTACCGAGTTGTGTCAAGTGAACACCCATGTCGGCCATATTGCTAGACGGCAGGCTCGTCTTTACGGTTTTGTGGAGTCTCCCTCTCTTCTTCCCGAGGCATCTGAGACGTCTAATGAAGTGGTTCCGACGATGATAGTTCTAAACTTGATCACATGTTGAGTGTTCAGAAGTCTCCTTTAGACAAACTGGTCTAGGTTTTGTAGAAAGCATCTCAATGTCTGAAACTCATTCCACAAATTTTTTTCCTTCTTCTGAGCCTCCCAAGAATGAGATTGTCAAACCAGTAGAAGTTACACCACCTCTTAGGAAGATTAGAGTTGATCTTAAAGAGACCAAGCCTAAGAATCCTAATCTACCTAAGGATGAGTTGCATGATAGACCGGTGTGAGTTTGTCATTTTTGTGGAAAGATTTGACATATTCATCCAAATTGTTTCAAGTTGCAAGCTGCTAAGAGAGCAAATAAGCCAAAAGTACATGTGCTTTAAACAAGATCCTATGGTACTTATTGGTAAATTGGTAGAGGCTTTGAACCTTTATACCAATCCTAGAGTTGCTCAGAATTCTCATGTGAATAATAACTCCAATGCTAGAGTTGCTTCTAAAAAGTTTTGAATACAAAAGGCTCAATCTAATTGAGTTCTTCTAACATGGTCCTTGTGCTTTATCTTTTAATTCCTTGTGACCATTTTTCTTTTGTTGTTTTGTTTTCCTTTTTGCCTTTAGGAATTGCATTGCATTACATTCATGCATTTCATGTTGGTTTATTTTTGTTTTTCCAAAAATAAAAATAAAAATAAAAAAAGGAAAAAGAAAAGGGAAAAATGTGTTTTGCTTATGTACGGGCATCGAACCCCTAGGCCCTCCATCTTCAAGCCCACAAGAATAACTACACTAACGGGCCATGCCCCAGGCCCGTTTAATCCTAGGCCCACAAGAACGACCGTCTCCTCGTAAGCCCGGCACCGAACAATTTAAAGGGCCCCACCTAAAACCGACCTGGCTTGTATCAAGTACCCCAAAAGCCAATAACGAACCCACTTTAGGTATGGTCGGCAGAAACGATCCGCGTATCGTCTGCACCTGATGCCTAAAGCCCCGCCGGCTTCGCCGATCATCAGCCCGTGTTGCCATGCCACCTCGGAAGCTTTTTGCCGAGAAACAAAGTGACAATGGAATCAAGTTCCGATGCCACCATTGTGCCCTTTTACGCTCATAATTGCTCACCACTTAGAGAAGATGGCATTGGACCTCCCCATCCACTGAACCAGCCAGCTGCGGCTATAAAGAGGCAAAGGGATATCAGAAGCAGGGGCGCGCAAAGGGAGGAGAAACAAAAAGAGGAGAAACAAAAAGAGGAGAAACAAAAAGAAGAGAAGGAAAAGAAGGAGAAGGAAGAAGAAGAAGACAGAAATACTAGGGGTAATCCAGCAAGGAGTCACCCCATTGCAGGAAACGCTAAAAGCCCACCAAACAAATAGATTGTGAGCCCAACATACCTAAGGCCCATTCGCCAATTTTGGGTGCGCACAATTGGCGCCGTCTGTGGGAACCTCCTGCGCAGCGGTGGTTTTTTGCGAGGCACCCCGGAAAAATGTCAGGCAGCAGACGAGGAAGCTATGCCGAGAGTGGTTCTGGCGGGTCGTCGCGGGGGTCAACATGGCGGGAAAGGAGACAGAAGGGACACGAAGACCGGCGGCAAGACGAGGAAGGAGAATCCGGGCTTGGGGAAGGATCGTTCCATACACCGACTTACGCGTCAGGGCGTAGAGGCCGCGAAAGAGAAGACGAGGATCCCAGGGAAAGAGATCGGGAACTAGAGCGGCTACGTGGATTGGTAAGGGATTTGGAGTTAGAAGCCAGAGCCAGAGGAAGGCGGAAGGAACATAGACGCCACACGGGGAGGTCCACCAGCCCTGAGCCCCACCGCGCAGAAGGATCACCCCGGTCCGAACCCTATCGGCATCGCGAGCGCTCACGAGAATACGCGAACCATGGCTCGGCATCCACAGACGAAGGGCGACCACGAAACGCAGCCATGGACGCCATGAGTAAAGCACTGCGCCAGGCTGCCCGATCTCCGTTTTCGAGGGACATAGAGAACGCCCACATGCCGAGCAGATTCGCGAGGCCACCGTTCAACTCCTACACGGGGAAGACTGACCCGGTGGAACACGTAAGCCATTACATCCAGATGATGTCCCTACACGCCCATAATGACGCGTTAATGTGCAAAGTTTTTCCGTCGAGCCTCGGCCCGACGGCCCTGAGGTGGTTCAACGGGCTAAAAAAGGGATCGATCCACAACTTCTCAGAATTGATTCAGGAGTTCGGTATACGGTTCATGACGTGCAGCCGAGTGCCTCAACCTGTGGACGCCTTGCTGTCAATGAAGATGGGGGCCGGAGAGACCCTTCGCAGTTACGCTGGTCGGTATTGGGAGCTGTACAACGAAATCGGCGGAGGGAACGAGAAGATCGCGGCAAGCACCTTTCGCATGGGACTACCCGAAGAATCTGGGTTAAGGGAATCTCTGACGAGGAAGCCCCCCGAGGATATGAGGCAACTGATGAGACGCATCGAAGAATTCAAGCGCCTGGAAGATGATCGGCTGCAAAACAAGGGGAAGGCTCCGATTGTAAGTTACCCCCGAGATGGCGGTTTCCAACCCCGACCCCAGAGGGACTTCAGAGCTCCAGAGCTCGGGCCGGCAGTAGGGGGGTCAACGTAACATTCAAAGAGCCGGTCCACAGGATTATTGACAGGATAAAAAATGAGCCTTACTTTAGATGGCCGAACAGAATGCCTGGCGATCCGTCAAGGAGAAACCAAAATCTATTCTGCACGTACCACAAGGACAAGGGGCACACGACAGAACAATGCAGGGTGCTCAAGGACCACTTGGAGCAGCTGGTAAATGCCGGGCACCTAAAGGAGTTTGTGGCAGCAGGGAACCAAGGGTCGGGGCGCGGAGATCATAGCCGCGGGAACCCCCCCACCTCCCGTGGGGGTAATAGAGGTCATCCACGCCGTCCCGAGGGGAATCCCGACAAGGAACGTCCTGGCCGTTACCTCGGCAGAAGAAAGCCCGGGCGAATGCCCTCCGGAAAAGAAACAAAGATGCGCCACCCCGCCCATTGCCTTCGATGACGGGGACATGAAGGGCACCATCCAACCACACGGCGACGCCTTGGTAGTCACGGCCCGCGTGAGAGGATTTGTGGTGAAAAGGATGATGATAGATCAGGGGAGCGGGGCGGACGTGATGTACCCTGACCTATACAGGGGGCTCGGATTGAGGAGAGAGGATCTGTCCAGGTACGACGCGCCGCTCATGGGGTTCGACGGCCACATGGTCGTCCCGGAAGGGAAAATTGCACTCCCCGTCAGCATGGGGGGAAAGGAGGTGACGGTAACTTTCATAGTGGTCGCTTCTTATTCACCTTACACGGCGATCCTCGGAAGACCTTGGATTCACGAGATGGGGGCCGTCCCGTCCACACTGCATGTCAAGGTCAAATTCCGCACGGAGGGCGGCGTCGCGGAAGTAAAGGGCTGCCAACTAGCAGCGAGACAATGTCTGGTGGCGGCCGCGAACAAGGTGACCGATCAAACAAATACTACCGAGGATACCTCCTTGTAGCAATTACAGCAACCCCAAGCGGGAGCGGGAGTTGGGTGTGCCGAGGACTTGCTGAGGGTGAAGATTCTTCCGGACGACGACAAGCATTTTCATTTGGGGACGGGCCTCAAGGATGAAGAAAAAACGGAACTGCTGCTTTTTCTCGTGCAAAATGTGGATGTGTTCGCATGGAGTCCGTACGAAGTACCGGGGGTCGACCCCGAGTTTATAGTCCACAGGCTTAATGTGGATCCGATACACACCCCGAGAAGGCAGAAGCCGAGGAGGTCGGCGAAGGAGCATGTCGAAGCAGTAAGAATGGAGGTGGCTAAATTGAAGGAGGCAGGGGCCATACGGGAGGTTTTCTTTCCCGACTGGTTAGCCAACACCGTAGTGGTACGAAAGAAGAACGGCAAGTGGAGGGTCTGCGTCGATTTCACTGACTTAAACAGAGCATGTCCCAAGGATCCATTTCCCATGCCGAGGATTGATCAACTGGTGGACGCTACGTACGGGCATCCCCGGCTAAGCTTTCTAGACGCCTTCCAGGGTTATCACCAGATCGCGCTGGCCGCCGAGGATCAGGAGAAAACGGCGTTTATCACGCCAGACGCCAACTACCACTATACTGTGATGCCGTTCGGACTAAAGAACGCGGGGGCTACATACCAAAGGATGATGACAAGGATGTTCAGGGATAAGATCGGGCGGACGGTAGAGGTATACATCGACGACATGGTGATAAAAAGCAAGCATGAAGGGCAACACATCGGCGATCTGCAGGAAATATTCCGAATACTCAGGCAGCACCGACTCCGTCTCAACGCCGACAAGTGCACGTTCGGCGTAGGTTCCGGCAAGTTCCTGGGATACTTAGTCACGAAGAGAGGCATCGAAGTCAATCCCGATCAAATAGATGCTGTGCTACAACTAAGACCGCCGAGCAACCCAAAAGAAGTCCAAAAATTAACCGGCATGTTGGCTGCCCTGAATCGGTTCATTTCAAAGTTCGCTGATCGGTGCCGCCCTTTTTATCAACTTTTGAAGAAATGGAAGGGATTCCAGTGGGACAGGGAATGCGATGTAGCCTTTCATGACTTAAAAGAATACCTCGGACATGCACCAACACTGACGGCACCAGAGCCAGGTGAGGATCTCTACATGTACCTCTCGGTGTCAGAACATGCCTCCAGCGCCGTGCTTCTTAGGGACAGAGGCGTACAACTCCCTGTCTACTACATAAGCAAGACATTGGTAGATGCCGAGAAGAGATATCTGCCGCTTGAAAAACTGGTATTGGCCCTAGTGCATTCAACCCGGAAACTACCCCACTATTTTCAAGCCCATACCGTCTACGTTCTGACGGAGTATCCACTTCAGTCGCTTTTGAGAAGATCGGACTTCACCGGAAGAATCGCAAAATGGGGGACTCGCTTAGGATCTTTTGACATCAAATACCGGCCAAGGAACTCGGTGAAAGGGCAGGTGCTCGCCGATTTTATCGCCGAGTTCACACCGAGGTGTCCGGATATCGTCTGTACAGTGGAAGCCAAGCCTTGGAAGATATTCGTGGACGGCGCTTCCAACACTGCCGGAGCAGGGGCTGGGATCGTGGTAATAACCCCAGAGGGTACGAGGTTGGAACAGTCATTCAGATTAGGCTTTAGGGCCTCTAATAACGAGGCCGAATACGAAGCGTTGTTGGCCGGAATAAGAGTCGCCACAGATCTGGGGGCAACAGAGGTGGAGGTATTCTCGGATTCCCGGCTCGTAGTCAACCAGGTGCGAGGGGTTTTCATAGCCAAAGATCCACGGATGGCCGAGTACCTACGTATCGTGAGGCAGGCTTTGGGCCTATTCTCTAAAGCGACAGTAGAACAAATCCCGAGAGGACAGAATCGCCACGCCGACTCCTTGGCCACTTTGGCGTCATCAATAGACAGCGAACTACCCCGGCTAGTCAGAATCGAACTGGTTAAAGAACCGAGCATCGGGAAAAAGAAGGAAGTACTACAAGTGCACCCCGCGGAGAAGTGTTGGATGGATCCCATAATTGAGTTTTTAGCCGAGGACAAAGTCTCGGAGGACGTAAAGGAAGCAGCAAAAGTAAGGCGAAATGCCCCGCGGTATTGGCTATCTCCAAGTCGGAAGCTTCATCGGAGATCCTTCGGAGGCCCTTACTTACAATGCCTCCACCCCAGCCTGACCAAAGGCCTACTTGCCGAGCTTCACGAAGGTCTCTGCGGTAGTCACGTCGGTGGACGATCCCTGGCTCACCGGGCAATGACCCAGGGGTTCTGGTGGCCGCGGATGCAAAAAGACGCACTCGAATACGCTCGAAGATGTGAAAAATGCCAGAGGCACGCCCCGATGATCCATCAACCCGCAGGGAACCTGAACCCCGTCAGCAGCCCATGGCCTTTCGCCTAGTGGGGATTGGACATCATCGGCCCATTTCCCCGATCGACCGGGAACAGGAGATTCGTACTAGTCGCAGTTGATTATTTCACTAAATGGGTGGAAGCGGAAGCACTAGCCAATATCCGGGACGTAGATGTCAAAAAATTCGTATGGAAAAACATCATAACTAGGTTCGGTGCACCAAAGGCGTTCATTTCTGACAATGGATTGCAGTTCGACAGCAGGGCCTTCCGTGAATTCTGTGAAAGTCTCGGCGTTCGAAACCGATACTCTACCCCGGCATACCCACAAAGCAATGGCCAAGCCGAGGCCACAAACAAGGCTATCGTCAACGGGTTGAAAAGAAGATTGGACGGAGCGAAAGGTCGGTGGGCGGAAGAGTTACCCAGTGTCCTGTGGGCTTACCGGACAACCCCAAGGAGATCCACGGGGGAAACACCTTTTTCACTGGCCTACGGGGCAGAAGCCGTCATTCCTGCCGAGATAAACCTGTGTAGCAGCCGAGTATCTGAATTTACGGTCGCCGAGAATGACAAGTTAATGCTAAATCAGCTTGATCTGCTGGAAGAACGCCGGGAGTCTGCAGCAATTCGACTGGCACAGTACCAGCAAAGTCTCGCCCGGAGGCACGACCATAACGTGAGGAAGAGGGAATTCGCGGCAGGCGATTTGGTCTTACGAAAAGCCGTGGGGAATGCTCGGGAACAAAATGCAGGGAAGTTGGCCCCGGCATGGGAAGGACCGTACTGAGTAACGGCCATTGCTGGCGCAGGCGCGTACTATTTGGAGGATCTGGGTGAGAAACCACTACCCCACCCATGGAATGTACGTAATCTTAAAAAGTTTTACCACTAAACCGCCGTGAGCGAACCATGTAATCAGCCTATGTTAATACCAGGCCTCTTCGTACTACTGCATGACTGCATCCTTTTCTGTCCGTTTTTTTTCATTAACAAGCGATAATGCGGTGACGGGAAAACAAGTCATGATTTTCCTAAGGACGGAAGCCTAACCTCGGTTCGAACCTATCACCGAGCAGGTGGAAACCTTGAAAAATACTCTAAGGACGGAAGCCTAACCTCGGTTCGAACCTATCACCGAGCAGGTGGAAACCTTGAAAAATACTCTAAGGACGGAAGCCTAACCTCGGTTCGAACCTATCACCGAGCAGGTGGAAACCTTGAAAAATACTCTAAGGACGGAAGCCTAACCTCGGTTCGAACCTATCACCGAGCAGGTGGAAACCTTGAAAAATACTCTAAGGACGGAAGCCTAACCTCGGTTCGAACCTATCACCGAGCAGGTGGAAACCTTGAAAAATACTCTAAGGACGGAAGCCTAACCTCGGTTCGAACCTATCACCGAGCAGGTGGAAACCTTGAAAAATACTCTAAGGACGGAAGCCTAACCTCGGTTCGAACCTATCACCGAGCAGGTGGAAACCTTGAAAAATACTCTAAGGACGGAAGCCTAACCTCGGTTCGAACCTATCACCAAGCATGTGGAAACCTTGAAAAATACCTTAAGGAC
This sequence comes from Castanopsis chinensis, assembly GCA_032878915.1. Taxonomy (NCBI): domain Eukaryota; kingdom Viridiplantae; phylum Streptophyta; class Magnoliopsida; order Fagales; family Fagaceae; genus Castanopsis; species Castanopsis chinensis. The sequence goes on along the minus strand of JAVQMG010000125.1, from coordinate 13,779,772 downwards.
GGAAGCCTAACCTCGGTTCGAACCTATCACCGAGCAGGTGGAAACCTTGAAAAATACCTTAAGGACAGAGGCCTAACCTCGGCACGAACTATCACCGAGCAGGTGGAATCCTTGACATTACTCTAAGGACAGAGGCCTAACCTCGGCTCGAACGTTATTCTAAGGTCCCTCAGGACCCGATCCCCTCGTAACCAGTCACAATCACACGGTAGCCGATCATTCTTAAGCATAAATAAAACAAACAGGGGAAAAAAGCGGAACACTTACTTTCAAGTCATTATAACGAAAATCATAAACCAAGCATCACAAGTTAAAACAATTACAACGGTGTTTTAAATGCCTTGCCACCACAGCCCGGCGACATAGGCTTATGCCAGAAATAACATAAAACAAAAACAAAAATAAAGCTTTCACAAGAAAATCTTCAATCATCGCGGCCGCACACATCTTGGTCGGAAGGGAAGGTCTGCGCTTGACCGGGACCATCTCCAGCAGGTTGGGAGGGGAGGGGAGTTTCGTCCTGCACACCGGCATCTCCGGCAAGGGCGTTGCTCGTGGCCTCCTGGTCCACCATCTCCACATGAGTGTCAATAGCCTGGACGAGGTCCCTCAAACTCGGCGTGTCCTCGTCTTCGGCACCGGTCTGACTATGGACAGGCTGGGGTTGGGCAGGATAGGGGACCCGCTTAGGATCCCACAAGGGGGAATCCTCCGGCACCCCCGCAGCATTGAGCGCAGCCGTCCAGCCCTCCCCAAAACCATGTTGCCGGGCTTGCTGGACGATGGGTTCCACCGAGTTCTCCGCTTCCATGAAACCCTCGTTGTACCATTTCTCTTCGCAGGCTTCGAGGGCGTCCTTCAGGGAAGTGAGCTGGTCGGCTTGTGCCAGGTTCAGGCTGTTCGCCTTCGCCAGTTCGAGCTCCGTCTCTTCCAACTTGACCGTTAGCTCCCCCAACTTGCTCTCCGCGGACAGCCGTGCCTTCTCGGCGTCTACCGCTTTCCGCTCTGCGGCATTCGCAGCCTCCAGCCTCTCCTCGGCGAGTATCTCCGCACCGTTCCTTAGCCTCAGCGCCCGGTCAGTTGCCTCGGCACCTTCTCTCAGCCTCTCGCCCACGAGGGAAGTGAGCTGTGCCGCCTACAAACACAATGGAAGCAAAATATTAAAAACACTCGGCGAAGTCCCATAATCAAACATGATGAAAGAGCCGACCTTACCGCAACTGTGTGCCACTGTAACCGCCAAGAGAGTGACTTGTCGTCCGCCTCAGAATAAATGTGCACGTCCTCGGGCAAGAGAAGGCCTTGGGCTAAGCTCTGAGCCACACGCCCCCCGTCGCCCTTATCCCATCTCCACAGACAGGCCGTCTCGGGCAGTGGCCCTCCACCGAGGCTAAAGGTATGCCTCCAGCCACCCTCGGTGGGAGGAGAAGGCGCCTCCACGGTCTGTGCCTGTGCGGGAGTAACAATTTCCGGCTCTCGGATTGTCACCCCTCCCCGTGGGCGGAGAGGAGACCTCGGCGGTAGGTTGCTGGGAGAATCTGCCTCCTTCTCAACGGGCCTTTTCCTTTTCCGGGCCTCACCAGCAGGCTGGTGGACCGGGCTTCTCGTCGGGGAAGGAGATGGGTTGGCCTGACCGGCGCCAGGGATGAACCGAGACAGGGTCATCGACCTTTTCTTCACCATTTTTCTTGGCCGGTCGGGTGCGGCGGAGCTCGGATCGGGGGCTCGTTCCTCGGTCACCGCGGTGTCGTCCTGCGGTTGTTCAATGGCCTCGTGCCGCCTCCGGCTTTGAGATACCAGCTCGGCGGACTCGTCCCTTACCGGTGGGATGTCGTCTACGGTTGTGTAACGGGGGCCTAAGTCCCGAGCTTCTCCCACCGTGAGAGAAGGGGGGAGGAATTGCCCGTGCCGCACGTCGATGTACGATATAAGGGGGCTGTCGACCAAGAGCGCCTGGCCGACGGATTGCCACGTGGTATACACGGGGTTTACTCCGAGGATCAAATGAGACGCCCGGAGTTGGCCGTCGCGATGCACGAAGACTTCTGACCTGAGGATGAAGTTCAGATCCCTCTCGTGGACGACCTTGATGTCCGGAAAAAAACGTTTCGTCTCTACAAGAAACCCAAAGAAACAACTGTTAGTTAAACAGGCCATGAAAGCACAAATCTGAAATAACTAAGGGGTCACAGTACCGACCAACGGCGCGAGGCGTAAGCGGGCAGTGTAGCCCCTCGGCTAGCCAGTTGCCGCTCACCTTCACAAACTCCCCAGCGGAATTCCTATTCGAGTCCGGCAGGCAGGATATCAGCCGGACTCGGGTGTCCCTAGTCTTTAGGTAGTAGCCCTTGGAAAAACTCCCGCACAATTTGTACATGAAGTTGATATCGTGATGGTCTAGGTGTAGCCCGTACAACTGGTTCAAACGACTGACGCAACTAACGACCCTATAAAAGTTGGGAGGGAGCTGGTCGGGGCACAAGCCGTAGAACCCTAGGGTATTCACTATAAAGGGGTCTAAAGGGAACCTAACACCCCCCTCCAATACGGCCATCAGTGGAACGAAGATGACGTTCCGACTGACTGCCCGCTCGAGGGCAATATCACCCTCCTTCCAGAACGCAACATCAACGTCACTAGGGACAGCATAGGTCCTTCTAAAATTGGCCAAGGCCGTCCCAGGGGTCAGAAGGTGGGAGAAACCCATTTCTAAAGGTATAATATAAGGAAGGAAGTAGAAAAAGAAAGGAAAGAAGTAAAACGCACTTACTTGGAACTCTAAAAAGGCGAAGAACTGGAGAAGTTTTTTCACAAGGAATGCTCGGCAGAGAAAATATGGAGTGGATGCGCAAAAAGTGAAATGAGAGCTTGAGAAGAGGATTATATAGGCTCAGGGGCATTAAATGAAGGGAGAGGCGGGAAAAAGAAACACCCTAATCCCTGCCCGCCAGGCTTTTTCTTGGGAAAACCGCTCACACGCGCTCACGGATTACGAACCGTCAGCCTGTTACCTTCTGACGGTTCGCTTACCAGGGGCTCATTATTACGGAAGTGACCGCCTGCCGCGGAACTGACCTTTGCCAGTCCACAACAGCCACTAACCCCCCGCGCACAAAGAGTGAACAGGAGTTTCCGCCAACTCCTCCCCTCGAAAACCTTGATTCATTGCCGAGTGCCGGGCATGAATCAAGGGGGGGCTATTGTACGGGCATCGAACCCCTAGGCCCTCCATCTTCAAGCCCACAAGAATAACTGCACTAACGGGCCATGCCCCAGGCCCGTTTAATCCTAGGCCCACAAGAACGACCCTCTCCTCGTAAGACCGGCACCGAACAATTTAAAGGGCCCCACCTAAAACCGACCTGGCTTGTATCAAGTACCCCAAAAGCCAATAGCGAACCCACCTTAGGTATGGTCGGCAGAAACGATCCGCGTATCGTCTGCACCTGATGCCTAAAGCCCCTCCGACCCCGCCGATCATCAGCCCGTGCTGCCATGACACCTCGGAAGCTTTTTGCCGAGAGACAAAGTGACAATGGAACCAAGTTCCGATGCCACCATTGTGCCCTTTTACGCTCATAATTGCTCACCACTTAGAGAAGATGGCATTGGACCTCCCCATCCACTGAACCAGCCAGCTGCGGCTATAAAGAGGCAAAGGGATATCAGAAGCAGGGGCACGCAAAGGGAGGAGAAACAAAAAGAGGAGAAACAAAAAGAAGAGAAGGAAAAGAAGGAGAAGGAAGAAGAAGAAGACAGAAATACTAGGGGTAATCCAGCAAGGAGTCACCCCATTGCAGGAAACGCTAAAAGCCCACCAAACAAATAGATTGTGAGCCCAACATACCTAAGGCCCATTCGCCAATTTTGGGTGCGCACAGCTTAATATATCCTAGATTTTGTAATCAAGGCTGGCCATAGTATTTTTACATAACATGCTTGTGTACCTTGTTTAGCCTGGATGAGCTTAATTTTATTGCACTTTGCTAATTTTGGCTATGTAGTGCATGTTGAGTGTAAATTGTTCATAGTTTTTTATCATATGATCTTAATTTTGAAGTCACATGCTTTTGACCTAAGAGAAAGACATAAATAACTATCTCACCATTATTTACTAACCAATCATGAACACCTTAATGTATATCATAAGATTTTGGTGCACATGCATAGTTGCACACACTACACAAGTTATTCCTTGCTAAACTTAGTACATGATATTGTGTGTGAATGTGTTTTGGCCATCCAAGATTATATGTCCTTGATGTTAATGCAAAATGTGTTTGAGTTTTGAGGACAAATTGTATGAAAATTTTTGTTTGTGGAAGATCTGGATTAAATTCAACTATTTTTGAAAAAATTTTTATCTCATTCTCATGAATTTCATACATGAAACATTGAGTTTTGAGAAGTTTCTGCATTAAAATGCCTTGTTTTTCAAAAAATTTGACTTTTCAAGATTTTCAATCGATCAAATCTGTCTCTCGACCAATCGAAAATGCGATAAAAAGTTAGGTTTGAATCTGCCTAGCTCGATCGCTACTCAATTAATGCTACATCGATCGAATATGTTTTTCGATTGATCGAGGCTTATTTTCGACTGATCGAATTTCGGTCAGAAGGTTCTTGAAAAGGTGATTTTTCACATGCTCATCACACTTTTCAAACCTTTTTCAAAAGTTTTCCCACTGTTCCTCCTTGACCGATCCTAGCCAAGCCTATTTTGTCGTTTTCTTCCTAAATTTTCTCTAGTGCTTTTGTCTTCAAGTGCAGGTAAAACCTAAATACCCTTCTTTTTCAATAAAATCACAATTTTTATTCATTTTTCATTGGAATTTTCGAACATAAGAGATTTGGGATTTTTGTGTTTTCACTTGTTTTTAATCAAATTTGTTCAATGGTTTTTTGTTCCTAGATGATATAAACTTGATTCCCATGCTTTAATTTTATTAATTTTGTAATTTGGGAAAAATTGGAATTTCTAGGGCTTGAAACTTTTAGAAATTGGGGATTTTGTTCAATTAGGCTAAAATTGATGAAATTGGCTTGTGTTGTTGGTTGATTATGTCATTATATGATGTTATCTAACTAGTGTAATGATAAATTGATCAATTTGTTGTTCTTTTTTAAAGTGGTTTTTTCAAAATTTGGGGTTTTTGCTCTAAACCTCTGGGTTCAAGTCAATTGATGTGTTATGAAGTACAATTGAACAAATTTTAATGCATTAGAGCATGCATCATATGTGCATTCCTTACATGCATCATATAAAATGTTATATATCGAGTTTTTTGTGCTTTAACCTTGTCTAATGCAATCTGCCCTTGTGTTTTTTTATTTATTTATTTTTTCCTTTTTGTCTATTCTCTTAGCACAATGGTTAGGAAAACTAGGGCAAACAAGAAAACCTCCACCCCGTCTACCCCTGCTTTTGATAGTGATAGGTTTCAAACCAAGAAAAACCAAGTGACCTATGAGAAGCTAAACATTTTTAGGTCGATCTGGGCTGAGCGTAAGATCATACTTGATGAGTTAGATCCGGAGATACGTAGGAACTTTGAGAGTAGGGGCTGGTTACCACTCTTAGAGGTAAAGCATCCTTCTCTGGCTGCTTTGATTAGAGAGTTCTACTCGAACCTCTCTGTCGACTTTGATGCTTCCAACACTCAATATGTAAGGAGTTGGATAGGGGTGAGGAGTATGTCATTACACCCCATGCAGTGACCTCTTCTCTAGGTGTACCTTTGGTACGACAGCCTGTGTACCCATACACTGAGTTCCATCCTCTTGATGACATCATGTCTTTCATTACCGGTGTCACCATTAGTTGGGGTATTGATCCTCGTATCACTTCTCATTAGCTTACTAAGCTCAATTATTTGTTTTTTCGGATTGATTGTCATTCTATTTGGCCTATCTCTCATTTTCCTACCATTCACATTGAGAGATGTGCATTTTGTATGCCTTAGTTACTGATACTCCTATAAGTTTTCCTACTCTTTTTATTCGATATGTTGTTGAGGTTCATAGGAGTAGTGCAAAATCTCATGGTCTCTTCTTCCCTGTTTTTATTCATAGGATTCTTTTAGACTTAGGTTTAGAGGATTTTCCTGCGTCTAAACTTGTACATATCATAGCTCCCATAAGTGCCACCTTTCTTCGGCAAAGAGCAGCTCAGATGAAAGCTAGCTCTAAATGCCCTAGAGTTGAGTCTTCTACAGATGCATCTCAGCCGCCTACATCTGGCGACCCCACTGTTGAGGAGTATGTTTATCCTACCGCCACTGTTGATCCTCCACCTTCTTCTAGTAATGCTTCTATACGAAGTTTGCTAGATATTGTGAAGACCATTCAGGCGGCTCATGGACAGATTTTGGTGGATGTGCTTACTGAGTTTTAGACTTTACAAGAAAATTTGGCGAGTGCTAGACATTATTCTCCACCTCCACCTTTTGATGATGAGTCCTGATTGCCCTTTGACAATTCCTCACAAAAAGGGGGGAGTACATATGTATCATATGGAGTTATTTTTTTCTTTTTTTTGGAGCTAGATTGTATCTAGGTGCTTCCTTGATGTATTTCTTTTTTATTTGGCTCATGATGTATTTATTTTTGTGAGTTGTACATGTCAAGAGGAGATACTTCGTTTTATGTTTCTTTTTTTTTCTTGTTTCACATATGATACATTGGTTATTGATTTATATTATGAGGTTATTTATGATATATGTCTTTTATTTTATGTGTTGTGAAATCAAGAATTTATTTTGTTTTACTTGTATTTTTCACACATGCGTTTATGTGTTTGTTGAGTGTTTCAAGAATATACAGGTTAATTCAGTCATGGCTGTTGTCTACACTAGCAACTGATAGATAGTAGTTAAATTGAATTGTGTTTAGGGCATTTTAATTTTAAATAGGCTGTTTTGTAACTTTGAGCATTTCATGTTTGTGATGTGTTTTGTCACGGATTGCCAAATGGGGAGATTGTTAGTTTCTAAGACCTTAGGGACTAATGTATTAGAACTTCAATGTGTATTGTGTTGGCAAACCATTATCAAAACATAGAATCTAGGTTTACGCTTGCTCAAAGCATGTTTTGTTGTAAACTTGGAATCGAATGATTGTAGAAATTATTGGTCAAATTCTGCAAGGCTCAATCGATCGATCGAGAATCGTGTAATTTTTTTTTTTTGCAGAATTTCCAACTTAGCCCAAGCCCGTTTTATGTGTAGGGTTTTATGTTTTATGTCTCGTATAAATAGAAAATGCCTAGCTATGTTATAAAGGCTTTTGATATGCTATGTGTTTGAATATCTTATGAGATCTAGAGGTGTTTACCTTCATACACACTTAGGGTTATCAAGATTGTGATTGATGTCAAGAACTTGGTGATCGTTTTAGTTGCTGGACAAAGAACATTTAAGAAGATCAAGATTCACAAGTAGGAGAACTTGTGTTTGCAGTGGATCAAAGAAAGAAGTAGCTCATGGACTCGAAGCTATCATGGGGTCATGGTAATAAGTTTTCTACTCGAGGTAGCAATAGGATATTAGTGGTCTAAGTCTTATTGTACAAACTTCAATTCTTTCTAGTGGATTTGCTTTTTTCCTTAAGAATAGCTAGGTTAAATCCTCCCTAGGTTTTTTACCGGTTTGGTTTTCCTGGGTCATCAAATCTTTGTGTTGTTTATATTTCCACGTTATATTTGTTTTACACATATTGGTTTAACCAAGTGTTAATTAACAAATCTGTTAATCAACTTGGCTTAATATTAGGTTAAGCATATTGTGTTAAGGAGTCTAAATCTCTACAATATATATTATGTGATGTAGCTGCTTAATTGTATGGAGAAAGAGATATCTACAAGGTCTAGTGTAAATAGAATTGGGTGCTCTTTGTGTGTGAGAGTCAATAGTGTATTTGGGGTTTGGGTCTTGTGAGAGTGTTATTATGCTACTATTGTAATCTCTTAATTTTATAGTAGAACTTTCTCTATCGTCATTTATGAACGTAGGCATATTGCCGAACCACATAAATTCCATGTGTTTATTTTTTCTTCTCTCTTCTTTAATCTTGCGTAAGTGGGTTTATTTTCACAATGCTCTCATATGTGTTTGGATGGAAGGATGGAGAAATGGAGAAATGGAAAACTCATTTATTTGATTAAGAAGAAAAATACAAGGATGGAAAATGAAGTTGGTATAAATTGACTCATATCCCTTATTAAAAAATAGTGCTCAATTAAAAAAATAAATAAACAATCAATCAAAAAAATCCCACAAAGTTTATTAAAACAAAATCATGCCCAATTAAAAATAAAGTAAAAACAAAGAACCAAATGAAAAAAGAAGAAGAAGAAGAAGAAGAAGAAGAAGAGCAATAGCCAAAATAGCATACACACACTCATTTAGCCAAAAAGAAAAAGAGGCAGTACTAGGGTTTGCAAGTGCAACCAACTCGCCAAAACCGACCAACCCACTAGGTTGGGTCGATTTTTAGGGGTAGGTGAGTTGGGTTGGGTTGTGAAATTTGTTTTTACAGTGGGTCAGGTTGGGTTCGATTCATAAGATTTACGAATCTGACTAACCTAATCCAACTCACCTATATTTAATATATATTTAAATTTTATAAAATCTATTATAAAAAATTTATTTACTTCTTTTACTACTCTTCCTAAATAAAACTCAAATCCTAAGTTCTTCTCATATAGTTTGTGTTAGTTTGGAATTATGCTCAGGATTATTTGGTTATAAATTTGCTCTTATTTGTCGTAACATCCCAGTAAGTCAAAAAAAATGAGGAGGTCAAATTTTTTTAGTTCCCACGTGCCCCACCCAACCCCACTCCCCACCACTCATTTCAATCTATCTCACCTTCTCACATCTGGCCATATCTCTCATTTGCTTCTTTTCTTTTCTTTTCACTTAAACACACTTCTCTCTATCACTCTCATCCTCCCCACCGGCACTTCCACACCACCACCACCATTTCCACCATCATTTTTCCGACAAGATCACCGGAAAATTGTTAAGAACCTATAAGCATCTTTATCCTTTTTTTTTATGAGGTAAAAATTTCTAATCTTTTTGGTGGGTTTTACAATTTTGCTTGAGGTTTTTTTTTTCTAAGCTTTAATAATGATACCCATATGATTTATGAGCATTGGAAGTGATATTTATGTGTTTTTATGTATGGGTTTTGTATTGGTGGAATTATTTGATGAGTGGGTATATAATTTGTGCTAATGATAACTACTTAAGGTTAATGTATGGTGGAAAATTTAGGGGTTTTAAGTTATAACATGTGATGGTTATAAATTTAATTTTTCCATTGCCATTGGGTTTATTTGGAGTTACTTGAAGTCCTGAATTTCTTGTCTTGGAGGATATTTTGATTTTTGCTTTCATGAGTCTCTTATTGATGTAGTGTAAATTTTATGGAAGCTAGTCATAACATTGAAGATGATATTAAATGGGTTAACTTTATAAATTGGAGTTTATGCCCTGTGAATCAATTTGTTGAGAAATTTTGGAAGTAGTATATATTATTATTGATGAAGTTATATACTAGGCTTGCCTAACTAAGTGCTTATTTGACAATTCCTAAATTGTAGCTAGATGCAATTTCAAGCTCTATGCTTATTGCGATAGGTTTACTTGATATTGTTTAAGTTCTAGCTAATCTCCTTGCAGCTTGGAGAATTAGGATTTTGCAATTGTGAGGTAAGTAGCTTTTTAATAGGAATTTTGAAAAATAACCATGTTGCATAAATGTTGTTTTTTGGTCAAACAAATTTTGGAAAATTACATATAAATATATATTTTCTTCAAAGTATTGTGTTGTGACCCTATTATATATTATTATATATGAAAAGTATGAATTGTTGATATGGAAAATATGAGCATCTTTGATTTAATCTTTGATAAGGAATTCATTGATTTTATGGTATATTGAAAAATTTAAAGATGCTTATCTTATCTTATTATTTGAGAAAAAGATAGAAAATATTTTTGACAAGAATAAAGTTGAAAACCTTACAAACTTTGTGGAAGTTAGATTATTTAAGGCTTTCTAAAACTGCCTGGATATAAACTATGTGTTTTAAACTATATGTAACCTGTGAGCTTTATGTTGTTTTAGCCCTATGTCATGTGTGATTTCCCGAAGATCACCCAATTGGTTTTCATAGTCTTTGTGACAACGAAATCAGATCCAGGTCAGTGCCCTTTTACTTTGAATGACATGTTCTTCCCTATTGCCTATTGGGGGAAGAGGTTCTTTGATTCTGTATGGGTAAGGCTACTGTCCATGGGGCCAAAAGACCACATGCAAAAGAGGTCCTATTTGACGCGCTCTCTCTGCTGCCCATGGGGGAAGAGAAAAACATTGAGAGTATAGGTGAAGCTGTCCATAGGGCCAAGAGTCTACATACCAGAGAGGACAGTATCATGCCAGTTGTGAATGGGTGGATCCCCTAACCGATCTATGTAATAGTGTGGTATATTTGTGATAATTTGCCTTATGTTAGATATTAGGGCTTTGGAAATTATATTGTTGGTACTCACAGATTATAGTATATAGTTTCAAGGTATTTAAGTTGAGAAACTTTGTGTTTTATTATTTAATCATTCTTGTCATATTATTATTATTGAAGATGAAACTTGCATTTCCCCCACCCCCATTAATTATGCTACTTACTAGGTTTTGTCTTATTCCATTATTTTATAAACTTTTCAGAGTAGGCAACAATTTTTTGAAATAGCTTTTTGATGGCTAACAGTAGTTAGACTAACTACTGATGAAGATTGAACTTTCGAAATTGATATATTAAATGATTTACATCTTAGAATAGACTTGACTCATTCTTTTGTATATTATAGTAGTTGTGACGTTATTCCCACTGATGGGACAAGCTAATGATATGTGATTATTTTTCAGACATCTATTCTTTTGTGGTCAATGGTCCTTGTAATTAATGTTTAGAGTTCTGACTTACTTTGAGAGTGTATTCAATGGAATTATTATGATAATTCTTGATGTTGGTTCTTGATGGGATTTATGTGGATTAAATTGTCAAAAATGAAAAATTTACAGGTACTTGAGATGTCTTTCTCATGCTTTGGATCCTTTGGGATTTGGGGTGTGACATTTGTGGTAATGTTATTCTAATTCTCAATTTAATATTAATATTAGTAATTTTTTTTTTTTTTTTAAATCTGTCCAACCCAACCCAACCCATGTGAATCAAGTTGGGTTGAGTTGGAACCCTGTGATGGTTGGATTTTTGTTAACCCACCGTATGGATTGGGTTGGAAAACCCCTCAACCTAACCCAATCCGATCCATGCATACCCTTAGGCAGTATGTTACACAGAGATAGAAGACAAAAAAAATGAAAAAATATATTTAAAAAAAAAAAAAAAAAAACAATGATTGATGAAGACATGTAACACAACTAACGTTAAAGACTAATAGAATAATATTCTTGATCGATTATAAAATGTGAAGATAGCTACATTCCAAAATACAATAGAGCATTTACATCAATAGAAAGTATCTACAAGAAGAAGAAAAAAAGAAGGAACATAATTTAAATATATAATTTTATTATATATTATTAATTTATGGTATCACCAATTAGACCACAAATTGGACCAAAAGAAACCGAAAACTACTCCATTTTTTCAGTTCCTTATCTTTATTTACTTCGTTTTTTAAAATCATGGTTTAAATACTAAAGGTGTTCATTCTCAAAAAAAAAAAAAAAAAAAAAAAAAAAAAAAAAAAAAAAAAAAACTAAAGGTGTTAACAAAGAATTCCAAAATTCAAAATGGACAACCTTCTCTCACACTCTCTCCATAGGCTAAGACACTAACATACTTTGAACATAGGTTGTCAAGATTTGACTCCCAGGTGGGGACGGAGCATGCTTCTGTTTGATAAATCTCTTGAAAATAGGAGTAAAACTTTTTTAAGAATGTTGAAGGTTTGATATTGACTGCATGTATTTTGTACAATGAAAAATTGGAGTAGGAAACCAAAAAGTTTATATATACACACTTTCACACACGTTACCACAACTTAATCAACTTATGTATGTATTAAGGGGTGATTGTTGTTTTTCACCTAAGTATTAGTGTAAGTGATGTAATCTAACTTGAGCAAAGTGTGTCTAGTAAAATGAATGTCCTTATCAGAAGAGTTGTTAGGAAACGGTAGCTGTTTATTGTGGATAGAACAAGTCATGAGTGTTCCATCTTCAATCTTCATGCACGTAGAAGTCATGAATTTGAATTATTGTCCTAATATATGGTTGTTATTTTTGACCTTTAGGCCATGCTTTAAGAATCAAAATCTTGCTACAACATGTGTGCATCACAAACCAAAACTACCAGCTAATTATGATGCTCTAATTAAAACACAGTTCCTAGATTTGGATTCAAAACCTTTTGCCTCTATTCCGGTTTAGCATTCACAGACTTGGAAATCAATCAAATCAAGTTTAAATGTTTGACGACATTGGTTTTGGTCGTACCTATTTTGACCAATAATTCCTTCAAGGAAAGGACCAATAATACTTCCCATGTGTTCTTTGTCTGGACTACGGCATCCCCCTTTCCACCACTGAGTCTCTTTCATATTGTTCATAAAAATTGTGATTTGCGTGTGTACTCTTAAAGGACGAAATTAAATTCACCCCCAAAATTTTGAAAATTTCATTCAAGCTCTTTAAAAACCTAACTAATTAAAATTTGTTCTTTTAGGCTTCCCCCAAGAAAAAATTATGAACTCCTTCCTCTCAAAAGGAAGAAAAAAAAAATTAATGTTTCAAAGATGATGCGACATCATTGTTATTATGTCATGTGACATCATTTTATTGAGTTAACTAAATACACATAACAAGTTTACATGACATTTGATGGAAAATATGAACAAAGACGTTGCTGATGTAAACAAAATATAACTTTAGAAAGTAAAATACAAATTCTGAAACTTTAAAAGGTAAAATCCAAATATACTAAAATTTCAAAGATGTAATTTGCACTTTAACGGAAAAAATTTATAGAGCACTTCAGAAAGATTATTTGATTTTCTTATTTTTTATATTTTTGTTAAAGATATATTAAATCCATTAGTATAGATTCAAGCCCAACCTTACTTAATGTGCAAGCCAAGTATCATACTTGTACAACAAGCCTATTAATCATAGTTAAATTTAGTTAGTTTAGGATTTAGCCTCTTACATGAACCCTTATTGGGTTCATTGGAATACAAGATTTGTACCATGGTTTGCACACTAAGTAAGATTAGGCACACTAAGTAAGCCAAGTACGCTATTGGGCTTAATATATCTTTAACAATTTTGAGGACTTTTTTAAAGAAAAATGAAACTTGCCCCAAACGAGCTTGATCGTAGAATGTAGTATAATGATAGGATAATAAACAATGTTAAATAAATTGGAGGTTACAGAGAGCAAAAGAGGAAACATAGAAGAGAATAAGAAAGAACGCGAGAAAATTACATGATTCAAACTAACAACCTACGTCTACGGAAGTAAACCTTTGAGGGCTACATATCTTGTCTATGAGTGAGATACAAATCTTAAGTTACAATGAAGGCGAAACCTTAGACTAACCATATATTGATCATGTTTGATTGACTTACAGTACAAATATAATTTTTAGGATAAAGTTTAACTACAAAATTAGTTGTAACCTAAGACTACAACCTTACTCAATAACTTTTTATTGGAGGTGAATTTTGACAATATCTACTATTGGATTACATCTTCTTCTTATATCCTCCATGCTTGCAAAAATTTTAGAAAATTAAAGATTAATAACTATATCATCAATAAATTTTTTAAATTGCAAGTTTTTATAGTTTAAAATTTTCATAAAATATAAGCTTAGAGATCATAGAGTAAATAATATTTGAGTGATACAAAATTTGATATGTGTATTAAAACCATAAAGGGCATGCAGTTTAACGGTCAGATTTTCAAAATATGTTGTAATATTTATTTTATTGATAGTAAGGTTGTAGTCTTAAACTACAACTAATTTTATAGCTAAACTTATCCTAATGTCTATCACATCTAGTAGAATTGGGCTTCTTCTAAATTTTAAAACAAAAAATAGAATTGGGCTTTATATATCTTTAACAAACAGTATTAAAACTTAAGGTAAGGCAAATGACAGTTTTTTCCTCAAGGTCAAGAATGATTTGATAATGGTCAAAATTTTTCTGGTCAAAGTACGGCAGATATATTCTTAATAATAATGAGGATCTTGATATCCAAGTATCAAGAGAAGATACCAGATTTATGTGACACCACATTTTGAACAAGATCAAGTCTTTGAATTTGAAATTCTGCATGAAATTTAATTCCAATGATGTCAAACATTAAAATGTAGAGTTGCTTGAGACGATAGATGTTGGGACCAAAATTGTTAGAAATTCTTGAAAATCTTATGAGACTCATTCAAGGTGAACAAATAACCCACAAGTTCTTATATTGGATCCCACTGATTTTCCCGAGTCCCGACATCAAAGCATCGGAATGCAATGACTTCATTAGGGATGAAAATTTAATTTGACTTTTTATTCTTAAATTGATTAGCCTCATAAATCAGCTAAAGTTTTCTATAAAGAATTTTCTAGTCCGCTACTTCTGGGAAATAAGTTTTATAACATTTCACGAAGTGCAAAATGCTTCAATCATCGATTCATTTGTTTAGAAAATTTTAGTTTAAAATTGAAAATACGAGATTGGCTTCTTCTTTTTCTAAGTGAAGCTCAACCTATAAATTGTTTGAGAGTAATTTATGATTATCAAATCACTTTAGTTACTACATTTGTAATTTTCTATTTTAGGACTGAGATAATAAGATGCAACATCTAAGGTATTATATACAGTGGGTGCAAGTGAATGCAATGACATTTTATTTTATTTTTATTTTTTTTGGTTTTTTGTATTTGTTCCAATGGCAGGGGGAAAAAGTTAAACATTTTTCCCCTCTTACTGAATTCAATTGTACCTGGGTGCCTATTGCCTAGATATTATATTGGATCTCAGTATCTTATTTTACATTTTACATTAATTAATGACTACGCCTATATTGGCCTATGATAATTATATGGAATAAAACTAAATTCCCATTTAATTTTCTCTTACAATATTTCTGTGAGACAGTTATTTTTTCTTTCATATCTAAGCATTATGTTAAACTAAAGCAAGATCTAACCCCTTGATGCTATTCAATCTACATAAGCAGAAAATATATGTAGCATCCAGCCATCCACATATTGATTAATGAAAAGCATGCATAATAGTAAATTATTGTTGTCTTGGACTTGTGAAGAATGATGCATGTTGATCCTGTCATCTATGACATACCTGCATGTTTTGATTCTCTCATATTCACTTCTGGCTTCAACATCTTTCATAATGCAATATAATTGCTTCATGAGGTAACCTGTTAAGTGCTTCATAATGCAACATAATCTAGAAGTCCACAAGTGACATCGCCATACTAGAAGTAGAAACCTGATAATGGAACTCGAGGCAGTTTCAGCATTCCGATTACTTTGATAATTTCAAGATCATTTTAAGTCCAATCTCTGCACGAGAAACGAAGAAAACGAACCTAATGCTAAGCCATTTGGAAAAGTTTATCTAGCACACAAAATTCTTGGACTGGCTACTAGATATTTTTCTTTCATTTACTTTTTGTCCTTCTTTTTTTTTTTTTTTTTGATTGGTAAATAGATGGAGAGAGAAAAATGAGAGATAAACTTCAAACTACATACATGTGATACCATAAAAAATATGATTACTATTAGGTTATCACTCAAATTTGATTTTTTTTCCTTTTATTCAATTTACTATGTACAGTTTTTTTAAGATGTTCATATTTAAATCATGAAACTATTATTGTGTAAAGATGATATACAAATAAGGCTTTACGTTTTGTTCTTCCCACCTTTACCCGCTTTTGTCTCTTAATTACTATGTGTTTGGAAAATTGCTTCTCATCCAAACGCTCTTACCTTGGTAAAATTCTCTCTTTTGAGGCAATTTTGAATCAAAAAAACATATATATATATATATATATATATATTATATATTCTTTCACATTAGTTTACATCCACAAATCCACTATCTCACACACATAAAAGTGGATGTGAAAAAAACAAACGTGAAATAGTGGATGTGTGAGAATCAAAACTCTTTCAAGTTTATACCATTAACATAAAGTTAAATAACATCGTCAAGAATGCTTCGAGACTAAAAGCAACACATAGCCTCAAAACTTACACGGAGCACAAAGTTAACGTTAAACAAAAAATAAAAATTGAAAAAAAAATAGACTAAAATTTGATGGAGCTAATTAGCTATATAAACCCAGTGGCATAAATTTGTAATTTGTCCATAAAATGCAAAATTTGTGAATGTAAACGAAAAACTAATGATTTCATTTTACTTCAAATGTTAGTTGTCAAATTTAGTTATTGAAACTTGGTGACCACGGTTACATTTTCCATTGACTAATATTTTTCACCATGCCAGACACTAAAAACAAAAAATAAAGGTTTTTTACCAAAGCAAATAGGGTATCAATTGTAATAGGGCCAAACTATAATGACCTATTTGGGAGGGGGAAATGGGTAAAAAAGAATATATTATGAGATTAATCTTTATTATATCTTGTTTGAGAGTTTAAGTAAAAGGCAACAGGACGGGCAAGTGACGAGTTTTTTATTCCCCACCTCCACTAGTGGGGTTCAAGTATTGTGAGTGATATGTTGCATATTGTGAATGTGACATATACCTTCTCGACTGAATCTAGCTTATATGAAATTAAAATAATAAAATAATAAAAAAAGAGTGGAATGTTTGATTCTTAAATGTTCTTTTGTTGTTTAAGGTTTTAACTGTAAAAATGATGAGGTGAGTGCCAACTGCATAAAGTGACATTTTGCAACCACGACTAGCCAGTATGAAATTGGATTTAATGACAGGTGAGTAAGATATAATTATCCTTGTTTTCTAAGGAGTTAAGAGTAGGAGTGGCAATAGGACGAGTATGGGGCGGGTTTTCTATTCTCCACCCCCACACTAGTGGTGTTCAAGTGTTGTGAGTGATATGTTGCATATTGCGGATGTGGCATATACCTTCTCAGCTGAATCTTAGATGAAGAAAAAAAAGAAAGGGAATTGTTGAATCTTAAATGCTCTTAAAAAAAATGGTTCTAACAGTAAAAATGATGAGGTGAGTGACAACAGCATAAAGTGACATTTTGCAACCATGGCTAGCCAATATGAAATTGGATTTAATCAAGGATGAGTAAGTTGTAATTATCCTTATTTTATTAAGAGTTAAGAGTAAGAGTGGCAATAGGACAAGTATGGGGCAGGTTTTCTATTCCCCACCCCCACCCGCGTTAGGGCGGGTTTTTTTTCTGCCCTGTTCTAGAAGGTATCCATCCCGCCACACTCAAGTTATACATATATATATATATATATATATATTATTAAAAGCTTATTTTGAATACATTAAATGAAAACACATAAAACATTGAAAAAAAGTTCTAACATTACAAAATCTTCTCAAATCATAACAATACAACAATTTATGTATTAAGAAATACAAAAATAATTCATACACAATGATACAACAATCAAAAAGTATAAACAACTTAAATCTTAAAACATAAAAATATATTCAATAATACATGTATATAGGAGAAAATGAGCTTTTACCCTTTTTTAAAAAAATATCCAGCATTTTATCCTATTTCTGAAATTATTCAGGAAAATGCCTCTGTTTTGAAACTCGATTTTCTAAAAATCGAGTTTCAATTTAAAACTCGATTTTTGGATAATCGAGTTATAGCGAACTGAAAAAAAAAAAATTTAAAAAAATTCTGAAACTCAAGTTCCATGTGAAGTACTTGAGTTCCTTGAAAAAATTCAAGTGGAACTCGAGTTCCATGAACTCAAGTAGTTTACATAGAACACAAGTTCTAAAAAAAAAAAAAAAATTTCTAAGTCCACATTCGCTATAACTCGATATTTGGAACATCGAGTTATAAATTTGAAACTAAATTTTTAGAAAATCAAGTTTCAAAACAGGGACATTTCCCTAATTAGTTTCAAACATGGAATATTTTGCTAAAAAATTTGTGAGAAATTGATAAAAGCTCATTTTGGCCCAAGTATACAACATCAAAAAACATTGAAAAGAATAATGCATGAAAGATAAAAACACGCACACCCCCTCCCCCCCAATATAACCTGTATAAATGTTTTTTTTTAAATTGTTTAAATATAAACGAGATGAGTGCAAATGTGTATGAGGAAAAATGTTAAACCCTAATCCCACCCCTAGGGATGGCCATACCCATTAGGTAATGGATATCCAACCCTACCCGATCCAAATATTTCGGGTAATACCCGATTCTTTATGGGTACAGTTCAATCGGGTAGGGTATGGATATTATCCAAACCCGACCCGTTAAAAAAATAAAAAAAATAAAAAAAATAAAACCCTCTCTCACCGTCACTCACACTCTTCGATGAGAAACCACAACAACAACAACAACAACAACAACAAAAACAATCACAATAACTACTCGGAGAGATTCAACGAAAGAGATTTCCTATTGAAGCCTAGAATCCCTTGGAATCTGCGATTGAGAAAGAGAGAGAGAGCGGAGACTACGATGATAGTTCGGACTCCGCCACTGAAGAGGCCGCGATCCGAAACGATGCCTCCGGAGAGCCCATCGGCTGCCGGGTCGAACCGCCGCATGGTCATCTATGAGGACTCTCCTTTGGCGGCGCCGATCCACGAGTCGCTGCAACAGCAGCACTCCGATCATCTCCTCTGTACATACCAATGCTGCCAAATGGTACGGTTCCACATTCTGCTTTTTTCATTTCGCTACAACAGAGGAATGAAATTGCCGTTTTTCCGACGAAGATGATTCTTCGTTATCAGAAAGATTCGCCGGCTCTGGCAACGGAGTTGAAGGCAGATCATCAAGAAGAACAAAATCACGCTACTCCACCTTGGTCAGACCAGCTGATCTCGCCGTCGAAATCTCCGTTCGCGTGTACGACCTTCCCCACGGTCTCTCTCTCTCTTAGTCTTTGTTTGCTTGCTCAGAAAATTCTAAGTTTTTGTTTGGTTGAGGAGATAATATAGATATACACAATAACAGACCAAAGAGTGAGAAGAAATACACGTGGAGGGCATAAAGTTATTGATTAGTTTTTTAGTTAAAATGTTTTGGATTTAAAAAAAAAATTAAATTAAATGGGTTTCGGGTAGGATATAGATATCCATGGATAATATATTCGGGTAAGATTCGGGTATGGATACTAATGGGTATTGATATTTGGGTATCCATGGGTAAATTTTTTTGGTAGGATATGAGTATATCCGATCCATACCCTACCCATGGCCATCCCTACCCACCCCATTTGCAATGCGGGATAGATAAAACCCATCTGCTAAGAGCATGTAAAACAAATACCCACGAGATGGGCTTAAATTGTCATATAAGAGAAGTTTGTGAAAAGGCCATGGGTTTAAAATCAAGGTCACCACCCAAGACCCAACCCAATATCCACATGATTTGAATCAGTGTTTTAGATGGGCCGAAGAGGCAAATTGGGACCATCACCACGCCACTGCTTTGCCAGTCATGGAATCTTGCTTGTCTCATGTCTTATCATCCACTCATCCTCTCATCGTACCGCAACAAGTGTAGCGTACTGTAGTGTTGAGTGTAGTTTGTCTTGTCACCCTCATCGGAGACACAGAGAGCACAGCAGGAAGAACCGAAGGAGGTTCCAAAATCCTCTTCCTTCGATTCTATCATGGCTACGTCTCCAACTCCAGTGGACCCCATAGACGTGTTCTGGCACGAGGGGATGCTGAAACACGAAACTGGCACAGGCGTTTTCGACAGTGGCATGGATCCTGGGTTTCTTGACGTCTTAGAAAAGCACCCAGAGAACTCAGACAGGATCAAGAACATGCTCTCCATTCTCAAACGGGGCCCCATCTCTCCGTACATCTCTTGGCATTCTGGCACACCTGCTCTCGTCCCTCAATTGCTCTCCTTCCACACTCAAGGTACATATTCACCGATTTCAGTTTGTTTCTTTTTATTTGTTATTAAGAATTTAAGATTGTGTGCTTTCAAACTGAATCTGGGTCGGTTTTGTTTTGTTTAAAGCAAAAAAGATTATGTTTTTTGAATGGCATGTTTGATTCATTAGTAAACTTTGAAGAGTGGAATAGAGGTGGGGTTTAGAAGCTGTGGGACTGATTAACTCCCAATTTGCTATACTTTCCCTATAATTTGTTGCAAATCAAATAACGTTTGGAAGAAAAAATTGGGGGAGGGATTATCTTGAATGTAACAACCTGTCTTAAGTTTGCTGGGCATGAGTTACATCAGAGTCTGATATTATTTCAAATTTGTTGATTTCCCAGAATACATAAATGAACTAATTGAAGCAGATAGGAATGGAGGAAAGATGCTTTGTGCCGGAACATTCTTGAACCCTGGATCATGGGATGCCGCGCTTCTTGCTGCTGGTACTACTCTATCAGCAATGAAGCATATACTCGATGGCTGTGGCAAAATTGCGTATGCATTGGTTAGGCCTCCGGGTCACCATGCTCAGCCTACTCAAGCTGATGGGTACTGCTTCCTTAACAATGCGGGTCTTGCTGTTCAGTTGGCTTTGGATTCTGGGTGTCAAAAGGTTGCAGTTGTTGACATTGATGTTCATTATGGCAATGGAACAGCAGAGGGGTTCTATAGGTCAAATAAAGTTCTTACCATGTCCCTTCATATGAATCATGGGTCTTGGGGTCCATCTCATCCGCAGAGTGGATCTGTTGATGAAGTTGGTGAAGGAGAAGGATTTGGGTATAATATGAATATACCTCTACCAAATGGCACTGGTGACAGGGGATATGTGTATGCCATGACCGAGTTGGTCATTCCAGCAATTGAGAAGTTTGAACCTAATATGATAGTTTGGGTTGTTGGCCAAGATTCAAGTGCTGTAAGTTCTCTCTCTCTCTCTGTTTCTCTCTCTGAATTCCAATATTTAGTGAATTTCATTGAAGACATATGCTCAGAATAGATTTCATCTGCTCATGTTGTAATTGAGATTTGGCATAAGGCCTATATATGATTAGAGCATTCAGAAAACTGAGCCATGGGATTTTATGTAATTAGACTGTTAAAAAAGGATATTGGAAGTGCTAAAGTGATTAGGATACGGTCATACGGGATATTGAATACATATGATGCTTTGATGGAGATAATTGATTGATAAAGTGACACCTAAAATGTGGAACTTAAAGAATGATAAATGTCCTGTTTCTTTTAAGGTAGAATTTGAATGTAATAATGAGCTAAGGATCATGACATAATTTTAAAGATCTGTAAATGGAGACTGAATGGTGGATATATGATGAAAAATGTGCTATCATTTGGTCTACTTGGTTTTGCAAGTTGCTGGGTTTTGTATATATTTTATTAAAATTAGGACTTTGAACTATCTCTAAATTTTAAGCTTCAGACCCCAGTATTTCTTTCTTTTTTTTCTTTTCTTTTTATTATTGTCTGACCCTAATGTTTCTATGCAGTTGAATTCAGCCCTCAGGTGTCTTCTCATGAAGACTGTTCAGTCAAATAAATATTATTCATTATTACTTTTGTTTAGCATTACAAAGGAACTATTCAAAGGATAAGAAGCACATTTAATGAAATTTAAGAAACCGAACTTCCCAGATCATTCAAATATATCTGCTCAAGAAAATTTATAACCAGTTTCTTGGTTATGTACTTCACTTACATTCCTTGGAGCACTTCCCTTCACTTTAGAGGGCATCCTTCTCTATAGGGATAAAGCCTTTGATTTCTATCAAATGAATCGGCCTCTAAATCGTCCACCACCCAAGCTCACTTTCCTCCCTATGCTATGCTTTCCCAGGCAAGGCCTACCACACTGCACGCCTGCAACATTTTCGCTAGATAGTTTCTTTCTATCAAATGACTCGGCCTCTAAATCTTTCACCACCCTAACTCACTTTCCTCCCTATGCTATGCTTTCCCAGCCAAGGCCTACCACACTGCACTCCTGCAACATTTTCGCTAGATATTCGCAGAAGTGCCACCCTTCCTGCTGGCTGTATGAGTGGGTTTGTCCCTTACTGTTGGTAAAAAGAGAGAAAGGGGCAGCAATCTAGTGGGAGTTGTTTCGGTTGTATGCAATAGGCCACTGTAGACAAGGGGGCAAGACTTTGGGTGCAGGCACCCTACACCTTCCCTCCCATTGCATTCCCTTGTCTCCTATTGTACTGTACTGTATCAGAACATTCCTAACAGGAACATCAGATCAGGAATGAGTTTATGTCTGTTCCTTATTTTGTGGCTGGGAAATAACTTAAGTTTGAAGAAAATAATATCCCTTCTTTCAAAACAAGGAAATTGGATGAGTCTTATTATTCTCTAGTTGTAGTGAACTCAAGGAAAACAATGAGATGAATCAGGATTTTCTTGATTCAATAGTACTACATTGGGTCCCTGTTTGGTTTATCTATTTATCATTTCTTAAGATGAAGCAAGAGAAGCTGTTATGCTAGAACTCAGTTGAAGAAGAAGACAAGATGTTTGAATGAATTAATATTGAACAAATAGATTTGGTTCATTGTGATAAAGAGATCACACATGGCTTGCTTGCCAATGAGCTTCAACTCAATTGGCACTTCCCCATAACATCTAGGTGGATGTTGAGATTGTAGATTTAAGACCCAATAAGTTCATATATAACTTATGAATCAAAATAAATAGATAAAAAATATATATATCATGTCTGCCATTAAAAATTTAAATAAAAATAAAAAGAAGAAAGAGTGACTCTTTTCTTGGGTAAGTCACAAAGAAAAAAAAGGATTCACAAAAGAAAAGGAAATCAATCTTTTATCCCTTGGTAATAGTCGCAAGATACAAGGGCGAGCTAATAGTCCAAAATCCAAAGTCTAAGCTCTCACTTGTAGCCAACACTAGCGTTCAAAGCCATCTTGTAAGGTCTGAACTAAGAGAAATTAATTTTCTATGTATGTATCTTTGGGAGGGGGGTTGAATTTAAGCTCCACCTTGTGGACTGACATTATTTGTCCTCCGTTCAAAAATTGACGTTCGGGGTAAGGAACTCAGGCACTTTTGACTTGGCATTGTTGGGTTATTGCATTATGGGCAGAGGAAAATCATCTATAGAGATAGGTTTTTTGTCTTAAATATGGGGAAGAGTGGAGACAGTGATCAATGAAGGTAGTCATGAAGTAATGCTTAATTATCTGTTCTATTTTTGTGGATTCTTAAAATCTTTTCATGTGAATTATAAGAGATCAATTGTTAATGTTGATAAAGATGGAGTTTCTTATACAGTTATTACATGTGATTTAGTTTGATCCAAATGGAAGGCAATGCTTGACAATGAATGGTTATCGAGAGATTGGGCAGATAGTTCGTAGCTTGGCAAATAGGCATACCGGCGGTCGCCTTCTTATTGTCCAAGAAGGTGGATATAATGTTACATATTCAGCTTATTGTCTTCATGCAATGCTTGAAGGTGCGCTCAACCTTTCATGTCCACTATTATCTGATCCCATCGCTTATTACCCGGAGGATGAGGCCTTTTCTGTAAAAGTAATTGAATCCATCAAACAGTACCAACAAGACACTCTACCATTTCTAAAAGGCGCTTAATTTGAAGGTATTTGCTTTACATTCTGCCCTTATAATTTGTTTTCCACTTGTAAACCTTTGTATATGATATTCTATTTAAATTAATAAATAGTAAGTTAATTGTAAATGGTTGTTATTTTAATTTAGAATAATTTTTTACTCATCATGGTAGGCAGGAGCAACACTAGAAATTTATCATGAGGGGAGCCAAAGCTAATATTTGTGAGAGATTTAGAGTATTGTAGTAAAATTTTACTTTTACGTGTATGTATGGATAGTCATTTACTTTTACTAGATTTCTTTTCAATGTTTTAAACTATATAATGACTATTATCTATTATATCAAAAACCTTTATCCTTCAGGGTTGCACCCAAAGGAAAGTTCAGATGGGAGCATCATGCAATATGTGTATTGAAGAGAGAGTTTTGGGGGGGGGGAGAGCTGGGGGGAGGGTGTGTGTTAGTTAAGTTTTCTGTTTTTGGACAAATTTAGTTAGGTTTTTGGATAAATAAAGATTTTTTTGGTGATCGAAATGATAGGAGCATTGCCCCCCCCCCCCCCCCCCCCCCCCCCCCCCCCCGGTCTCTAGGACTAAGCTTGGTTTGCCACTCTTTGTAGGATTCAAAGATGATTCCACAGTAGAATTGAGGTTCTATTATGCTGCTAATTGTGTGTGTGTGTGTGTGTGTGTGTGTGTTTTGAGGTCTTAGACATATTATTGTTACTGAAGTTTACACAATCTTTGTTATATGGCATAGATCTCCGTAGCAATTCGTTGTATTCAGAATTTTGGACACCTATGTTCTTCAAATCATAATATCATTCACAAAAGGAGTAGTAATACCAAATCCTCTGATTAATGCATATGCCTAAATATGTTATGAACCAGTTTAAAATATGTGGCTTAGGTTTTTGTACCAATTGAACTCTCTCTCTCTCTCTCTCTCTCTCTCTCATGAGCAAAACAAGTTTCTTGCTTGGCTTTCTGATTGACTCTGTTAAAGTTGATAAATTTGGTCTGTGAAAGATAATTCTTGAAGCAGGTGTTTGCTGTCCATTTGCTATGTTGGTTTTGGAGTTTGGACATTTTCCACTACTAGTAGATGCTATCATCTATGTCTATAATATTCCTTTTCTGAATTGTATATAACCTCTGGGTAAAATTCCACATCAGGTTAATTTTCACTTAACCATTTTTTGTAAATACATTATGCAAAGTGAAGGTGTTGGGGGCTTCCCCTCATTGTCTCATGTGATTCAATTTGCTTATTGTGAGGGTACACATGGAGTTTTCTTAAAGGGATAATGACTCCTTTGGGTCACTAAAATGAATGACTTTCCATAATTAATCAATGCATGGTAGTCTATAGGTATACCATACCTCTAGAATGATTCCTCATGGAGTTCCACTCTTTTTCTCTTGAACCAATTATACAATGCAGGATTTATTTCAATTCAGATGGTAGTTTTTATTCTTTAGTTTGCACTTTTGCATTTTTTTTTTTTTTTTTTAGAAAAATGATAAAAATACTACAAGTTTTACTACATAAAACTTACAAATTAATGTAATACTGTATGTAATTGGTGGACTTCAACCACCTAATAAATATGTTTGAAATGTATTTTTGGTGACTTGTGATACATTAGTTTATAAGTTTCATATAGTAAAAGTTGTAGTGTCCCTAGCATCCCTCCTTTGGTGGCAAATTTTCATCACCAAACTTTGAATTTATATGCTATAGAGGAGGAATTATTAAGTCCACCAAGAGGACTGATGATGTAGTCTTCTCTAATCTCTCAACCAATAAAATGTTGTTATTTATGCAAATGTGGTATCATCGGGTAATTTTTTATATTTTATTCCTTATGTTGATTAAGAAACTCATTCACACATTTGCATAAATGGCGTCGTCTCATTGGTTGGGAGGACCACATCAGTAATCCTCCCGGTGTACCTAATAACTTTTACTATATGAAACTTATAAACTAATGTATCACAAATCTCCAAAAATACCTTTCAAACATATTTATTAGGTGATTGAAGTCCACCAATTACATACATTACCACGTCAATTTGTATGTTTTATGTAATAAAACTTGTAGTATTTTTATCATTTTTCTATTAAAAAAAATGCAAAAGTGCAAACTAAAGAATACAAACTACTATCTGAATTGAAATAAATACTGCATGCTATAATTGGTTGATCTTAAAGGAAAAGAATTGAAAATTTCACGAGTCATCAATGACTGCCTCAGCGCAATTGTTGGGTGTATATTGATTGTTGGTTAGTTTGGATTTCTCACTCAGAGGTAGATGGATGGTCAAAGCTGCTTTAAAGTAGACAGTTTACTCGTCACCATTGCAGAAATTATGCTCTTAATATTGGTCCCATTTGACACATCAATTCAAAGTCGCGAGATCAATTAGCTTGGTAATTATGAATACAAATCAAATTATTTGTGTACTCGAATTTTATTCTGATATGTTACTATGTTAGTTTATTTTTAAATCAACTAATATATAATATCTTTCTAAAACCCTTTTTTAGGTCTTTATTCTTTTTTTTTTTTTTAACAAAATAAACAGTAAAAAAAGCTATCCAGAGTTGTTTTTATTGATTTATTTTTATTAATTTATTTGATTTTTATGTTTATTGTGTAAAAATATAGCTGTATCTATAATAAACAAATAAATAAAATCTGAGGATCTGCACCTAAAAATACTTTAGAAAAAATGTTGTTTTTATTTTTGGTCAAGTAAAATAAGGGGAATGAGAAAAATAGATGAAGGCCATTTTTAGATGTAAGTTTTAAAGCTCAAACCCATCCCAAAACTCCCAAGATAGCTTAGGTATAATAAAAACCAACATTTCTGTTTTAAAGGAAAATTACTTTTCATTTCTCTGTATACTTGGGAGTATGTGACGGACTTCTAAAGTCAAATTATATGATATGATATGGGCCTAA
Source organism: Castanopsis chinensis (assembly GCA_032878915.1). Taxonomy (NCBI): domain Eukaryota; kingdom Viridiplantae; phylum Streptophyta; class Magnoliopsida; order Fagales; family Fagaceae; genus Castanopsis; species Castanopsis chinensis. The sequence continues at coordinate 13,753,023 of JAVQMG010000125.1, read as the reverse complement.
CTAGTGTTCTCTTCACCATTTGCATCTTGTGGTTATTCCGTCAGTGCTCAAGAATTATCAAAATCCAAATTCTTCAATCGGATATGAGCTACTTCTCCTTTCCAAAATTTATATGCTTAAATCTCAACGGACTGCCTGTCAGTTGTTTTCATTATTTAGTGGCTTAGGAATAGGAAGAAAGACAACAGAGCGAGCATCACTTCTTGAGCCAACAGGATTTCTTGGAAGGCAATGTTTATTTAATGTCAGTTGTTGAAATCATGAGTCACGATTTTAATTTAAAAAGTTTTGAATTGAAATCTTGACTTCCAGCCACAATTTTAGTTTAAAAAGTCTATACAGTTGCGTGCAATAACAGGTATGAAATAGTATTTATCATTTCTCAAATTAAATTGACATTCTAATTCTATATCTATCATCATATTCATGAGGTCATGATGCTCAAGAATTTCTAATTTCAAGGTCCAAGTGGGTCCACACATATATACCCGATTATAGTAGTTTAGGCTATTTTTGTAGACTTTCGCATCGCATGGAAATATGCCGACCAAAGTTCAAGTTTTCAGACATTATTTAAGAATTTGATGATGGAAAGAGAATTGTTAAATGAGATTAGTTATAAACGTCGCCGCCCCGTGTTCTAACTTCCAAGGGAAATCATCTCCGGCATGCGCTCACGGCCCACGCACGTGTTTCATACTCTCTTTTTTTTTTTTTTTTTTTTTAATCAATGTTTCATACTCTCTTGAAATAGCGTAAAAGAAAGAAATTTAGTTAAATTACTACATTAACCTCCCTTTAAATTTACTAAAATGATACTCCTGTTTTCACTCTTGAGATTTTGTATATATAATAAACTAGTTGCTAATCCGTGCTATGTATGAGAATTTACTTATTTACGAGGTAAACTAAAATAATTTTATAAATCTTAAATTGATTAAGAAACTACACAATTACATAATTTACTCGTGTATGACTTCAATTTGTGTTACAATTTGATAAAGAAATTATTGCCTTGAAAGTGCAATGACTTACAAAATATTTGTCAAACAGTTTCAGTTACTGCAAAAAAATAACTCAAAAATTCAGATATTAATACTTCTGAAAGACCAAAATATATTAAAGAATCATATAATTCACTGTTTAAAAACTATTGAAACAAAACAAAATACATATGATTAAACAATAAAGAAATATAAGAGAAAGATGGGTTATATTCAAAAGAATAATCTATGACTATAACTATTGAAATGAATCAAAAGATTCAGAGCCTATAAATTATAGATAATGTGTGTGTGTGTGTGCGTGCGCGCGCGCATGCGCGTGTGACTACACAAATTCAAATGTTAAAACTTTCAAAATGCCTAAAAAGATATATAATTAAAGAATTAGTTATTGAAACAATTCAAAAAATAAGTGATTATTCAAAACTAAAATATAAGAAAAAAAAGTACACGAACCCATAAAAAGCAATAAGTTTTAAATTTTAACGGGTCTAAACTTTAAATGAACCTTATCAGCATGTGACCCACACTAAAAAATGTTGAGTAAGAGTTCACGTTGAAATAATGAAAGCCATACCTCCTCTTAATATATCGTATATAAGCTTTTTACCTAAGAAATTAATATACTTTCATATCATGAAGTGAAACGAAAACATATATAGTAGCAACAACTTTAAATTTCAATTATTGCAAGCTTTTTTATCTTGTAAAAGATGGCTAAAGAGAGTTTGGTGGTTCATATACAAAAATTAATTTTTTAAAAATACATGAAAAATCATAAATTAAAATTATATTTTAACAAAATAGAGAAGAAAATAACAGAAGAAGAGCTCAAATATTCACTCGACTTAAAAAAAATATCGGGATTTGCACTGCTTTTATAGTATTCATGATTAACCTCGCAAATTTGGAGACAAATTATTAACGTTTGAGTTTAAGTTGAACTTGTTAAAGAAATAAAGTTTCACTCCTTATTAAGTTTTAACTAAACAAAAATAATTTTGTTTAAAATAATAATAATGATGTTAAGTTGGACTTGTTAGAGAAATAGAGTTTCACTTCTTGTTAAATTATCAACGTTTGAGTTAGAGTTTAAATTGAAATTGTTAGAAAGATAAAGTTTCACTCTTTGTTAAGTTTGGACTAAATAAAAATAATTTTATATAAAAAATGATAATAATGAGTTTGAGTTTGAGTTTAAGTTGAATTTGTTAGAGAGATAGAGTTTCAGTCCTTATTAAGTTTGGACTAAATAAAAATAATTTTATTTTAAAAAAAATGATAATGATGTGACAAGCTCTGAAGAGGTCAATAAAAAGTTAAAGGATTCGGTGTTTATATATATATATATATATATATATATACAAAAGTTTATATTCTCTCTCACCCTTACATCCGTAACAGAGTATTTTTTAAGGGTAAATTTCAAGTTTGGGCTAATACCAATAAAGTCTAAGAAAATTCAAAACTAATAAATTTGGTTCCCAAAATCAACTTAGACTCTAAACACTATTGGGCTCGTTAGTCATTTTCTCTTCTCTGTTTTAGGAACCAAGTTGGTTTTAGAAATCAAATTAGTCAATTTTAAAATATCTCAAATCATGTTGACATTAGCCTAAATCTCAAGGTAACTTAACGAAATCTACCCTTTTTTTTTAAGTTCTCTATTCATTTACACAAAACTTAAAGGGTGAATAGTCATCCCTCCACGGGCCTCAAGAAAGGAATGTCATTTTGTTTATGGTTTAAGTGAAATTTGTTATAAAGAGCGTGAGAGTATGATTTATATGTTGTATTATTATGATAACTCAACTCAACTTGAGAGCAAGACTCCTTATAACTCACATCATTAACAACATTGAGCGACCAAAGATTTATAATATTTTAAAGAAAAAATGCAGCCCAACCGCCATTATTCCCCATTAGCCGCCTAATTACCTTGTGTTTGTGGCTCAGTCGGAGGTTAAGACTTAAGACTAGTGTGATCCAACAAAAAAAAGAAGTCGTTTAAATTAAGTGATACATGAATTGTTCAGCAGTGCTTTGCCACAATCATAGTTGGCGGAACTATCAGCATAGTCTTGCCAAGACTGAGGTTGAGGCTTAGGGTTCGTTAAAAAAAGGAGATTGTTGTAATCATTTTTCTTGTGTGAATCTTTATTTCATACTCGAGTCATAATGAGAGCATAAACTTGCGTGTTTGATTTATTTTAATCAACCTCAATGGAGAATGTCAATTCATAAAACCTTAGTGCCGTGAAGATTGGTGTAATTTCGCTATAAAAAAAATATAATATATGAATGGGAAGAGATAGGATGGAGTAGTTGAGAGAGAGAAAAGGACGTGAAGATAAGAGAAAAATGGTGAGAAAGTACATAGTTGAAGTGGAAATATTTGATGTTATCTTTTCATGAAATTATTTCAATTAATATATAAGGATGCTTTTGTCAGATAACAGTTGATGAAAATGACATTTCAAGGATATGATGTACAATATTTAGAGAAGGAAAACTGTCGGTAACTTTGCTTTCTTGATGAAAATGAAACAGATTTAAATTCGTTAATCCTGCTATGATTAGTACCTTTCCTTTTATTTATTCCAAAGCAATGGTTCCACTTCCAGTAGTATATTACTCATTGCATTTGTACACGAATCTTGGAGGTTGACATCTTTGTGGTGTTACTTCCTTTTGGGGGGCTATTTTCTCTCTATCTATATCTCCTTTTATTTAAATTTATTAGCACTGTATTTGGGACGGTTTATGGAATAAAAAGAAATATGATTTTCTCTACTGTACTTTGGAGTATATAAAAGAGTAAAAGACACACAAAAAAAAAAATAGAAAAGAAATGGGCCAGTATATATTTGTATCATTATACATTTTGCTAATTATTTATCACTTTTTTTTGAATAAGAATAAAATCTATTATTCATCATTTTTTGGAAGAATACTTGAAGAGAACAGCTGTAATATACTGTTAATACATTCTCATCATTCCTCAAAAAAAAATCTTCCAAACTAGACAATGGTAGCTCACATCACTACTCAATTTCCTAAATACCCTTGATTCAAGAGTATTCATTCCAGCTCATATATATATATAAAGCATAAACTCAAAATGTAATCAATGAAACCCAAAATCACCCATATCAGATTATGAAACATTTATGAAAAATGAGATTTTACTACAGTGCATATACAAATATACAAGTCACAGTAGCTTATGCAAAACGATATTTTTATTATTTCTTTATACTTCTTGAGTGTTAAGAAACAGAATGGAAGGCGATTGTTGCAGGTAAAGAAAGTGAAACGATTGAAAAAAATGGTATTTTAATAAAATAAAATATAGAATAGATAATCATAAATGAGTATTTTGAAAAATTGTTAACTGAAATAGAAAAAGTATATTTTTATTTTAAAATAAACATCAATTTTTGTATAAATTAATATGAATGTTAAAGAGTTTGTATAGGGAATCCAAGGCATTACAATCGACATGCCGACGAGAGAAGATGGTGGGACTCCTTGATATGGCTCTCAGGTTTTAACTTTTGTGTGGTTACCAAATAGACAGCGTGACATTTGGAGGCACATGTTTCTGTTGAGGATTGGCAATACGAGAACCATTGAAGAGGATAGCGGAAATGAATGACATTTATTATCTCTACATTTTTGTCGGATTGTCAAACTTGACATTTTTCAGATTTGTATTTCTTTTCTTTTCTTGCTACTGTTTAAACTTCTTCTCAAATGTAGAGATAATAAGGTTTAAATGCATTGTCGAATTGATATTTGATTTATGAGATTTTTTTGGGCTTTCTCTCCTGTGTGAGGATGTGCATAACAGGATTTATAAAAATAAAAGCTAGGTTGGCATGTGGATGTGGGTGTTTTCTTAATCATTTCTCTCCTAGTAAGCACAGACATAAATACGAATATGATACAATAACATGAACAATTATTGAAAAATTATAACATAAATAATAAACGAATCATCTGTGTTTCCTAGTTTAATTTTCTTCCACAATTTAGTTGAGAGAGTGAGAAACTTTAGTTATGTCATTCACATAGCATTTCAGTTCCTTCCTAATGATGAAAAAACTGAGAACCATGAGCACTGTCAAAAGTAATACTTTGTTGGGCTGTCAAGAAAATATAGAGAAATAAAAAGAATCGGAATTCATATCTTTTTATTTATTCATTCAACATAGATTTTCTTTAAATGAGTTAAATGTGGAGAGCTACATGTAGTACTACTTTGTTTTTAGTGGTGAATTCAACTCAACTCGCTTCGTGGATCTTTAAGTATAGTATGATATTTCTCATGTAAGTTTCTAATGATTTTCAGTTGTTAATGGAGTCTCATTGTGTATCATTACAGTAGAATATATGTGCGAATGGATACATAATGTGATTTTATGGTTCATGATGTTTAAAACTTCAAAGAAATTGATTTTTTTGGTTTTAACATCATCAACCACTTTTGCTCACTTTATATTTGAATTTTTCTGATCGATTTACACAATATCTCCGAAATTTTTCACCTTTGGAATTTTTGGAGTCGAGTCTCTATATAGCTTTATGACCAGATTAAATTAATTAATTGGTTCATATTGTTTTCTTTCAAGGGCATGCTTGTACATACATCATAATGTCTCTAACAATATCATGTTTTTAAAAAACATAGTGGATGAGAGAAAGCTCATTTGACTAAATTTGGATTCTAAAGCTTTGATATCCTCAATAGGTCACAATTCCTAAGTTCATCTACGGCTCTAGCTACCATTAGGCGTTAGCAATAATGATTTGTTTAATACATGGGCCTCACCCTGTCTAACTTTGGTCGATGTGTTGTTCCTTGTTACAAAAGCCTTCTACACATCCCCCACCAATATCCTATTAGAATCATTTGAGTGATCAACTTAGATTAATCTGCTAGATTTGTTAAATGCCTAACCTGACAAGATTTAACCATTAGAGTAACAACTTAATTAATAAAATTAACCATTAGAGTTAACCAATACCCGCTCTCCTAAGTGCTTTTTATGCTCTCTCTCTCTTATAAAGGGAAGCAAAAAGTAATTAGGCATCAAGTGTTGAGAGAGACCTACCTTTCCCATTTCTTTTGTTCGGATCTGAATATGGCTTATAAGAGAAAATAAATAAGGAAAATGCTAAAGGTATTATAAATTTTACTATACAAATTGTACAAATTTATGTGGTAATAATGAATGTAATTAGTGAACTTTTACTACTTACTAAATGAATGTTTGAATTCTATTTTTAGTGATTAGTGACACATTCGATTTGTAAGCTTTATGCAATAAAATTTGTAATATCTTCGATATCACTAAAAATATAAGCACATGTCTATACTCTATAGTAGTATCTATAAAGATATGAACACTTATCTCTAGGTTTTGACAAGTAGTATCTATAAAGATATGAACACTTATATCTAGGTTTTGGCAAAGACTTAAATTCACGTGAGTAAAACCAAAGAATTTTGAATCAAGACATCTTTTTACCATTTCAAGTAATGAACTAGATCCCCCTACGAACTCTCGGGACTTATCGGTATGTAGGAACCATGCGGTTCCCACATACTAGCACTTACAATAGTCCGCTGATAAACTATTGAAATTTACCAATACGACCCTAGAACTATAGAACATATAAAGAGCACCAAAAGAAAGAGAGTGGACGTTAGGGTTTATTCTCAATGGGTGGCTGAGGGAAGCCACCTCCTTTTACGAGCTACTTTTTTCTGTTTAAAAAAGTATACTGAGTTAGCTCCAAACAATAAACTCTACAATTAGGGCTTTATTTGATAGCAAATTGTTCACATGGACGTTTATTGGGCATAAGCATATGGCCTAATACCGACAGTTTTTGTCCACAAAGAAAAAGTTTACCCAAATCGATTTGGTGGAAAATTCCTCCAACTTACTACATAGATGTTGAAAAGACCATCTACATGAACTTTTAATCATATGAAATTTTTAATGAGTTGTGTGACTTGTTTAAATAATTCGTGTAAATAGGCTTATAAATCGTCATGTAATAGGTTGTAAGAGATTCTTCCAAAGTGGTTTAAAAAAATTTATCTAGAAAATTAAAATTAATGTGAAAGGTTTTTAGGGATACATATGATTGTAATCAATTAGTGCAAGTTAATTATGTGTACGCACAAATCTCACAAATTATGCAAACAGGGAATAAAAATTTAAAAAAAAAAAAAATTCAAGGGCTGGCCAAGGGAGTTTGAGGAAGCAATTTCAAGAGCATGACTCTAGTTCTTACACAAATTTGTCAATGTCCAATATGTATAAAGATAAAACCTCAAAGAGCTAGATTCTTACCCCATGGTAACCCTAATTGATAACTTGGTACTAATAGTTTTTAAAGGGGTCCCTTTTTGTGCGGCAATCAGAGAATAACTACTAGGAAGTAGGGATTATTTGTATTTTTTTTTTTTTTTTTTTTTTGAAGAGATAGGATTATATTTTTACGAATCGTGTTAACAGACATTATAAGGTGCCTATTAAGAAATTTTTTTATGTCAAATATTTTACTTTATATTCTATTTTTTACTAGCTTTATGAGATGTGGAATCAATTGAGCTAACTTTTTAAGTCTCATTTATCACTTCAGTCATATTTTTAGTCTCTCTCATCAATTCATACCAATTTTTTATTAACCGTACCTTACAGTAACTCATCCTTAACGGGCGCTATACAATTCTTGTTAACATTTCCCTATTTTTATTAGAAAGCAATAGCTGGACACATGAAATGTTTTCAAGGAAAGCTACATTTCGCTCAAGGAAACGCCAGAGGAAAGAGTTTAGTCTTAACTTTGTTTTGTGTGAAATGAAATCAAAGATATGAAACATATGTGATTACTAAGTATACCACAAATTGTATTGTGGCCCCGCCATGGCTCTCATTGTATTCGAGCATAAAGTTCAAATCCCATAGCTTCATTATTGTGTGTGTGTGTGTGTATATATTCTGCTTTTGCTGGATTTTTCCTCCCACCAACATCTAATGCAGGATCATTTAAGCGAGCATGCTTGTAGGGCATTATATGAGCACATAATTATAGAAAGTTATTACTAGTTTGCACGTGTTGCATAATTTGTAAGAATAATTACATGATAGTTGGGGAAATATGGATTTGAATATTGAATGTTTCCATTGAAATCACCAGGAAGTATTAGTGGAAGGCTCCTGATATGAGAATCATTAATAGAATTATTCAAACAAGATAAAATGTGCCATACATCCTTACTTTCTTTAAAGACAACCATTGGAGAACACACACACATACACAAAGAGTAAATTATATTTTAAACTTATAGTTAAAGGATAGTTTCAAATTAAACCTCCACATTTAAAATAACAAAAAAAAAAATCAAATCAAGCACTTTGTGCATAAAGAGCTGCTAACTAAGTTATAAGGTTCTTGGCCCCTAAAAGTACAAATTAAATATTAGTAAATACTTAATTAAGAGATAGAATTCTCCTAAAGACTTGAACTTTAGCTCTTCTCCCTCTCTATCACTTCTTACGGACACCTAAACATGCCTAATGGTAAAAGAAAAGTACAATTAATTCTAATATTTAATTAACCTAGTTAATAGGGTAACAAATTGTGTGAGCCTTTTTTGCAAATGTTGGGCTGGTTTGCCTCCTGCTGCACTAGGTCCAAAGTTTTCTGGATCAAAGAGTTGGGACTGGTCCAATAGCAACCCTCCTTAGTCCGACTTATGCGCAAATGATGAGTCCAAGTCTTAGAGAAGACGCTGCAAAGTGGGCTTATCTTTTGTTTTTACCGCAGAAAGGACTCTTCTCCTATTTCTGCCACAAGACTGACTTTTCTGCTGTGCAATAAAACTATCTGCCGTGCTATAAAACTGTCTGCTGTGTAGTAAAAAACTTTCTACTGTGCAATGAAGCTTTCTGTTGTGTAGTTAAGTTGTCTGCTATGCTAACAAAGTTTTCTGCTGTGCTAATAGAGCTGTCTGCCATGCATTAAAACCTTTTGCAATGTGAATGACTACTCTTCGTTTTCTACAGAAATACTTTTCTACTTCCTGCACATAAACAAATCTAAAATCCAAAGAAAATACTAATCAAGCAAGTGTTAGCTTACATGGGTTAGCATATTCTCAAATATATACATACATATATTCATAAATATACTTATACGTATACACATATACATCTATAAAATATATTCTGCAGAATATGAGAAACAAGTTATATGTATATATATATATATATATATATATATATATACCTATGGCAGGATAATGGGTTAAAAGTAAAATACGTAATAACAAATAAAGAAGAAAGTTTCAGCAGAAAAGATTTAGCTTAACACGGTAAATACAATAAAAAGGTACTACAACAAAATAACTAGTATAGCAAGTAAAGATACCGCAGCAGGGCAACTGATGCAGCAGACGTGATAAAAAACTTGCTATGGTAGAATAACTAAATACAGCAGATATAAGTTACAATGAGAGAAAACAAATATATTTGCAATCAAAATTAAATATTGAATATTCCCACAGAATAAGTAAACCAATAAGGAACTCAAATCCCAACTTGAACAACCTTGTCATAGACTCCTACCATCAAAGTTGTGCATTTTGGAAAATAAGCCTAAATAGCTACTAGCTATTACTTTTTGGAGATTTCAAAGAATGGGTTGGCTAAGAGGGGGAGAAAACAAGGTCTATTGACACATGCCCCTATTCTTGCCATATTTTCTCTCTTCTTTTTACCACTTTCTTTCTTTCTCTCCGTTCTATTTTTTACTCTTAGTTTTCTTACTACTCTCTTGCTGTAGGTTGTTTTTCTCACTTAGGTCTTTTCCCTTAGGTGTTTCTGCTCTTAGGTCCCCCTCCCATCTTGTCTCCCTATTCTAGTCTCTCACCTCTGGTATCCTTTCATCCATAGCTACCTCCTCTTTTTATAGTGAGCTAATTCAATGGGATTTCTCCCTTTTACTCCTAGGGCTTCAGCAACTGTTTTTGGTTCGTTGTGGGAATTCATTCAAGACTACCCACTGACCCATTAGTTGCCCCGACCACTACCATTGCTCAGTTTGTTTGCTGCATCATTACTCATTTCACGATAAAATCCCCTTTTGTTTGTTCTTGCTGTGTACCTCTACCTCTTGGGCTATCTCACTACCTAGGTCTATAGCATGCATCAGATAGTCCCAACTATCTATTACTTCTTTTGGGTAAAATACCATCCTAGCAAGACATTTTCCCAAAAGAAGTTATGGCAGGAAACCAAATATAGATCCCCTTTTCCCCCCACCACCAAACCACACCCTCTGAATCTCCTTGACCGTGAGCCCACCTCCCTTGTATTGGCTGGGTACAAGTTGGTGGTGCTCCAGCCCTTCTGTGCTTGCTCTGTTGTCTTCTGTTTTTTGTCTCCTTTTGTTCCCACACCATTCTACCATAGCAGATTAGTTTTGTTTGGTTCTACTGCTTGTTTTTTGTCTTATTTCTTCATGCGTTTCCTGCTGCATTTGTCATTTCCTTTAGTTTGACTTTTCTTTCCTTCACGTGATTCCTGTTGCAGACACTTCTTGCCGTTTCTTGTTTCTTTTCATCGTGTTTCTTCATTTTAGCTTTCATGCCTATCATTTTTATACAAAAGGATTTGAGCTTTTGTGGACCAAATAATGTTGATTGAATCAAAAGGGTCTTGGGCCCAATTTGTCTTTATCTGCCAAAGCCATCCTACCAGAGAACTATATTCTGCGACAGATTTGTATTCTGCTGCAGATCGCTTTCCCTTGCATTTCTTCCTTTGGACCTCTCTTACTTTTTAGTCTTCTTAGTGGGCCTTATGGTCTTGCTTTTCATTGGACTTTCTTCCGTATGGGTTTTTGCATCTTGTAACTTATTGAGCTTTCTTCCTCATAGGTTTTTGGGTATAGATTTGTAAAAATGGGTATCGACGCAAATTAATGGCCAGAATTCATTCAAGTCATGTGGTGAAAGAACTAGCCGACACAAACTTATTATCGGTTGCGTTGTCTGAAGTATCTTGTAATTGGACTTCGGAGCCAGGAGGAGTTAATAGATTCAATCCTATTGTACCGACCACAAAAATAAATGAACAAAGAGAAAAAGTAAAAGTCTATTGCATTAAAATTTCGAACATGAAGCATATTCTTTCTACTTCGTAATTTCAAATACTAATTTCAATTATCAATATTTTATTATTTGTTATGACTTATGACCCTGCCTAGCACCTCATATATTTAGACAAAACTTGACTGATCTTTCATTTAACAAATAAAAAATCACAAGTGTGACTGACACAATTTAAAAAAAAAAAATTATTGAAGTAGTTGATTGTGACTAATGAGAAAAAAAATGATTTACATAAAAAATAATATTATTTATTATTTACCGTTAATCATTTTAACAGATATGAAAAACATTGTGAAAAAAAAAAAAGTTGTGAATGTAACATTAGTCCTAACAAATATATGGATAAACTTTTACCAATCACAAAGGATCAATTATCAATTGACAATATTTGATCTATGAATATAACATATCATCCATTACCTTTTTTTTCTCTCCAAAATATTTAACCCACTTGGCCATTTCTCTTCTACTTTAATTTTATTTTTTTAAATCATCGCCCACTTTCTCTTCTAACACTACAATTCTTTCTGTTGTTGATCATTTTCTTCCACCAATTCTCCTTCTCCAAGAGTCCAAGTAAAAGTAAAGATTTATTTTTTTTTCAAAGAGAATATATTTTTCTCATCTATTTTTCAAAGAGAATCTGGCAATCCCAGAATTCTGTTTTCCTGCAGAGAATTTTTTGAGTCCCAAGAGATGCGGCTCCTAACTAAGACTACGAGGAATAATAACCTCCAAACCGAAATTACCGGAGCACTCTTCTCAATAAGCCGACATCATAACGATAATCTTTGCAGGACCCACAGTTTTAGCTTTGAGCCTACCATACCTACAAGTGTACACTATTATTTTCTAAAGTTTTTCTTGATTATATACCAAACCCAAAGCTAGTGAAATCAAAATCTTTTTTGACACTTCCACTCTCTATATTAATTCTAATTTTAGCTAAAAAGTTACTATTTTTATTATAATTATTTTATTTTAATAGACTGTAATTAATTGTCTATTATTTTTATATAAATTTATTATTTTTTTTATCATTTACATACTATCACGTAGATAATTATGACAAAAATTGTGTATTTTTTTGGCTAATAAATTTTTTGTTAATGAATTATTAACCAATAGCTAATTATTCAAATTGTCATTTATATACTACCAAGTTATAACAAAAATTGTGATTTTTTTTATTATAAATTTTTTGCTTCCAAGATTTATGGCTCCTATTTCTATGTGTTGTGTCGCGCTGGCACAGTCATTTTTAATAAGATGTTTTATTCAATAATAAAATGTAAATTAGAGTGAGCAGAAAAAAAAAAAATGAAAAAGATGGGAATGGCAAAGAGAGAGAGAGAAAGACAGTGAAGGTGGAGATGGACTACTGCTTTTGGGTTTGTTCCCTCGAGAAAACGATTAAAACCACAAAAGTAGAAGCTGATCTCTATCTAACAGTTTTTGTCCCTACATAAAACCTCCATTTTCCCGTTTTGGTCTTTACCATTTTTCATAAAAACCTTTACTTTTCCATGCCGGTTTCTTAGTTCACTTCCCAAGCACACTGTTTACTGTATCTGGGTCTTTGTTTTCATGTTGTACTTTGGTGATATGAGTGAGTGAGTTTTAGCAATCATGTGGGTTTTCTAAGTACATTGGCATTTGCTATTTTCTTCATGGAGGTTGGGCTGTGCGTTTTTGTTGCCCTGTGCCTTTTCACAGTGGCTAATTGTGTCACAGACCCTAGTGACTTCAAAATTCTGAACGATTTCAGAGAAGGGTTGGAGAATCCAGAGCTTCTCAAGTGGCCTGGCAATGGAGATGAAGACCCATGTGGCCCTCCATCTTGGCCTCATGTGATCTGTTCAGGGGATAAAGTGTCACAGATTCAGGTTCAGAGTCTTGGTCTCATAGGACCTTTGCCTCAAAACTTTAACCAACTCTCAAAGCTTTCCAATTTGGGCCTTCAAAGAAACAAGTTCAATGGGTCATTGCCCACCTTTAGTGGGTTATCAGAGTTAGAATTTGCCTACCTAGATTATAATGAATTTGATTCAATCCCCTCTGATTTCTTTGATGAACTTAGCAGTATTCGTGTTCTGGCTTTGGATTACAATCCTTTTAATGCGAGTACTGGTTGGTCTCTTCCAGATGGGTTAGCAAAATCAGTTCAATTGACAAATCTTTCTTTGGTAAATAGTAATTTAGCTGGACCATTGCCAGAATTTCTAGGCACATTACCTTCTCTCTCAAACTTGAAGCTTTCATATAACAACTTATCTGGTGCGATTCCAGCTAGTTTTGGGCAGTCATTGATGCAGATCTTGTGGCTGAATGATCAAAATGGTGGAGGGATGACTGGTCCAATTGATGTAATTGCATCAATGACTTCACTGACACAGCTTTGGCTACATGGAAACCAGTTCACAGGGACTATTCCACAAGGCATAGGAAACCTGACATCCTTGAAAGATCTCAACCTCAATGGAAACCAACTTGTTGGTCTGATTCCTGAGGGTTTAGCAAGTTTGGAGCTTGACAACTTGGACTTGAACAATAACAAGCTAATGGGTCCAATACCAAAGTTTAAAGCTGGTAATGTTTCTTTTGCTTACAATTCTTTTTGTCAACCTGATCCTGGGATAAAATGTTCCCCTGATGTTATTGCACTTTTGGATTTTCTTGGTGATGTGAATTATCCCTCGAGTCTTGCTTCTGACTGGTCTGGTGATGACCCGTGTAGAGGGCCATGGTTGGGACTGAGTTGCAACCCCAATTCCCAGGTTTCTATTTTAAATTTGCCAAGACATGGGCTTAATGGTACTCTAAGTCCTTCAATTGCAAAATTAGACTCTTTGATGGAAATTAGGCTTGCAGGAAACAATTTAAATGGTGTTGTCCCTGATAATTTTACTGCATTGAAATCATTGAGATTGTTGGATTTGAGCGGAAACAATCTTGAGCCACCGCTACCAAAATTTCATCAAAGTGTGAAGGTTATTACTGAGGGAAATCCTCTGTTTGTTGCTAATCAGACTGAGGCTCCACTACCTGCTAAGAATCCACCACCCATGAGTCCAGATTCTCCCTCTAATAGTACACCACTCCGTCCCACCCCTGCACAACAATCACCATCCTATAGACCACCTCCCCCACTTAGGGGCTCAAGTTCTAATTCTTCTAGTTCTGTTTCAGTGCAATCCCAACCAAAAAGCTCCAAAAGATTGAAAACAGTAATTTTTTTGGTAGGAGCTGCTGTTATTGTAGTTGTGGTTCTTCTGGTGATTATTTTATCTGTATGCTGTTGTAAGAAGGGGAAACACGCTTTAGAAGCTCCTAGTTCCATTGTGGTTCATCCTAGAGACCCATCTGATCCAGAAAATATGGTTAAGATTGCAGTGTCGAATAACACCACTGGCAGTTTGTCTACCCTAACAGAAACTAGTTCTACAAGTGACACCAGCAGCGGAACTGAAAATTCTCATGTGATTGAGTCTGGGAACCTGATCATATCTGTTCAAGTTCTCCGCAAGGTCACTAAAGATTTTGCACCACAAAATGAGCTTGGCCGGGGTGGATTTGGAACTGTTTATAAGGGTGAATTAGAAGATGGGACAAAAATAGCTGTTAAGAGAATGGAGGGTGGGGTGATTGGCCGCAAAGCACTGGATGAATTTGAGGCTGAAATTGCTGTTCTGTCTAAGGTCCGGCACCGCCATTTGGTATCTCTGTTGGGGTACTCTATCGAAGGCAACGAAAGGATTCTTGTGTATGAGTATATGCCTCAGGGTGCTCTAAGCAGGCATCTTTTCCATTGGGAGAGCCTGAATTTGGAGCCACTATCTTGGACCAGGAGGCTCTCAGTTGCATTGGATGTTGCTAGAGGAATGGAGTATCTTCATAATCTAGCTCGTGAAACCTTTATACACCGAGATCTCAAGTCTTCAAACATTCTTTTGGGTGATGACTTTCGGGCAAAAGTTTCAGATTTTGGGTTAGTCAAACTTGCTCCAGATGGTGAGAAATCTGTTGCTACTAAGCTTGCTGGGACATTTGGATACCTCGCACCTGAATATGCTGGTAAGACTTTTTTTTTTCCTTTTTGGCCCCCTGTCACTTCTCAATTTTGGCATTGGTTAGATATTAGTTCATAGATATTGAGGATGTAAAACAAAACAACAAAACTACATATGCTATGATGTACTACAACTGTGAATATAATCTTGATAACATTCTTGCATTTTGTATATAATCCCATATATTTTTATAGTTTTTAGTCAGTTCTAAGATGGCATGCTTGATCCCTTCTAGTGCCTGTTAATTCCATTTCCAAACTGCAAAAGAGGTAATTTATGGTCTCAGTTGTGTAAAGTTTTTACAATTCTGAGTATTTGTAATTAGAATTTCATTGAGTTGCTGTGTTCACAACTTAATAAAACAGGTACTATTACCAAAAAGATATTGAAGATGATGCTGGAAAATCACTACTTGTCTACTTAGGCTTTCTTCTACCCAAAAAATTTTCGTACATTTGAGTGAGCATAAAAGTTGCATTTCAGAGAGGAACATGGTCCAAGATATCATGCAAATTAAAACTATGTGCATCTGATAAGCCCCAGTAGAGTGTTTCAATGTATGTCACACCAATTTCCTGAAGCGGGACAAAACCAAAACAATACAACAATAAAATTGAAGAACAGACAAAAAGGATAGATTCCACCAAGGAGTCAACATCAAACAAGAGAGAACAAACCTCTAGGAGTTCGTCCCTAAGGTTAGCTAGATTCAGCTCCAGATCATTGGAAATTTCCAAGAGAGATTTTATTAATCAATTACACCCTAATCTGTCTCCATATGAGTACAATGTACAATGCTATGCTTATAGACTAATAAACCTAGTTATAGTGGACTTAGGAAACAACAGTTCTAATTGACTTGGGAAATCCCCATTATTGACTTACAAAAACAATCTTGATGGTAGGAAATAAAAAACTAATTACCTAATAATACCTAACAGAAAATCCAAGTGACCCCAAAATTAAATTAGACTAAATTAGAACAACTTTTACTTCACGCTTCCCCTATTACTTAGAATGCACATTTACTTATATTTTACACTAAACGCAAGCTTTTCTTTCCTGTTCTTTTAATTAGTTCTATGTTTTGTTAGCCCAAAACTTTTTTCTTTTTAATATGCTTTACTTCTGAAAATGCCCCAAAGTGATTGACAACCTGCAACATAGCTATTTCAAGTTTCTGCTTTTCTGACAAAGATTGTTCTAGTAGAGATCAAAACTAAACTGCAGATTTTTAAAAACACAACTATATACAAGTATGTGGTGTAAAGAAATTAAAAATTGAATTTAAATACTGCTTCCAATGAGTATGATATGGTTATAGACTTATGACTCAGATCCTTAGTGTATGTCCAAATTAAACTGTTCAATTGTATTTGAATTCCAAGGTAAAAAATTTCTTGATCATCAAAAGGTCAGGATCTTTGGGTGTTCTTAAGATGATAGCCTTTTCAAAATTTTTTCTTTATATCACATGGTTTGATGCACTTAAAGAGTCTCCTTATATATCATTTCTATGGGTTTCAGTGATGGGGAAAATCACAACTAAAGCTGATGTGTTCAGCTTCGGAGTGGTGTTGATGGAACTTTTGACTGGATTAATGGCACTTGATGAGAGTCGTTCAGAGGAAAGCCGGTACTTGGCTGAGTGGTTTTGGCGAATCAAATCAAGCAAAGAGAGTCTTATGGCTGCCATTGATACAGCTATCGATGTAGATGAAGAGACCTTTGAGAGCATCTCTATCATTGCTGAACTCGCTGGACATTGTACTGCGAGGGAGCCAAATCATCGGCCTGATATGGGCCATGCAGTGAATGTGCTGTCTCTACTTGTTGAAAAATGGAAGCCAATGACCGATGAATCAGAGTATATCTCTGGAATTGATTACAGTCTACCCCTTCCACAGATGTTAAAGGTTTGGCAGGAAACAGAAAGCAAAGTCAGTTTTACTAGTATTAATAGTAGCAAGGGCAGTATTCCAGCAAGGCCTACTGGATTTGCAGATTCCTTCACTTCTGCTGATGGTCGATGAGTAAAGTCCCAGTCAGTTTTAATTATTGGGTTTTGTTGCATTCTTCTCAAATATGTTGGTTATTTAGTTGATACCAATATATCTACGTTGTGCTTTCAAGGAGCATCTCCTTTTGGTGAATGCACACAATCATTTCATGGTTAGAATTCATGTGCCCAAGGTATACTTCCCTCAGTGCTTCAGGATTTCATTCTTGAGCTCTGAGAACTGGAACAGTGATGTAGATAAAGAGCAGTAATTTATACTTTGTTTGTTTGTTGTTCCTTGAATTATGTGGTCTGCTTTTATACCTATCTCATTTTGCTTTGTTAAGACTTGGATGTCATTTAAAAACCTATCAAGCATCAATTACTTTCAGATTTTCATCATGACTTCTTGATTTTCCCCTAAATGTTCTATTTCTTTTCCCTCTTAACCAACAGTGGGAGCCCCAGGACATGTGTGTGGAACCCTTTAAAAAAGAATTAGAAATATATTTATTACTAAAAAATTACATGGGTACATAAGAAGTAACAGCCTACATACCAGGCAGTAACGGAAAGAACCATAGCTCAGTTACAGTGAGCTCATGCATCACCTAAAAACCATTTTCTAAGTGTAGAGAGTATGTGTTCCATGTTTATTGATGCCCATTGGCTAGTTATCCCAGTCGTGAGGAAAAGGAAGCCCTGCAACTAGTAAATTTTGCTTTTTGTACTGAGTTTGATCAGTTATGGACGGGAACCTCACCTTTGTTTTATAATCATATTGTAATTAATTCTCTCTTCTTTGTTCAATAAAGATTTATTTTCTATCTTCTCCTCAAAAAAGAAATAATAGCCTACATAAACTGAGCAGGCAAATCTTCCAACCAATTACAATCATCAAAAATAGAAATAAAATACTTAGCTAACAATACAGAAACACTATTAGATTTGGATGGAAGAAAATGAAACTCCGATGGCGTGCAATCCAGGCAATGTCATTAACCAAAAAAAAAAAATTTGCTCCCTCATACTCTAAGTTTTCTTTTATATACTTTATTCAAATATTTAAAGAACTTCTATAAAAACAAATAAACTGTTAATAAAAAGGATGCGAAATCGATTTTATCCCTATTTGCATAAAATATATATATAAAAAGATAAATGGTTTAATAATAAAACTATATCTTTTTTTTTTCTTTACTATTCTACCTCCCAAATGCATTAGAAAAAATACAACACATAATTTTATTATTAAAGTTGGTAGGAGGTTTGGTTCTTCATCAGGTAAGCTACTCGAGTTTATTGTCAGCAGCAGAGAAATTGAAACATTACGTAGTCCTATAGGGAAATGTCGATGTATAGTGTTAAAAGGGTTCCCCACCCCCACCCAACCAAAAAAAGTGTTAAGGGCCGGCTCTCATTTTACTAATATACTACTAGATTCATCACTTATTCCTGAATCAATTCTTCTACAACCACACAGTTGTGGTTTTGCCTCAAACATGTTAAAATGGTCACTCAAAGCAATAGACTATCTCACTTTCACATTAATTCACCACTTTTTTTGCAAAACTCAAAATCGACCACTTAAAACTTGCATCAGTAACTCAACTGATCATCCAGGACTATTGAAATTGTCCTAATTTTTGCCACAACTTGATAATATGTGTAACTGTGATAAATTAACCACTATTTTTATATAGACCCACCACTTGTAACAAAAGTTATGTCCACACACATTAACTCAACCAATTATTTAAGACTATTGAAGTTGTTTTAATTATTGCCGCAATTTGATGATATGTGTGACGGTAATAAGTTAACTATCACTTTTATATCGATTCACCACTTACAAGAAAAGTTGTGTCCCCACACTTTTTCTTAACCTAGTCCCCATGCTTTTTCGCTTACTAATTTGAGCGTGACTATAATATGGGTGAATGTTTACAAGTAAAATATAAAGGTGGGATGGCTTCTCAAAAAAAAAAATATACTAGTGGGATGAAATCCAAACCCATGCCTGATGTAGGCTTTACCCAGAGGCCGACCAGCGTGATGGTCAATCCTGTACTTTACTATTTTTTTATATGGGCAAAATTTAAGTACAGTAATTTATGTGCAGTACTTTAAGTTCTTTTTTTTAAACTCTGACATGTGTCTCAATAACATTTTCATTAAACGGCGTTAGAGACTAACAATCTCCAATTAGAAAATTCTTTTGAAGCACAAGCCAATTTGCACAAGACCCAGCATAAACCCATTGAATTATTGAAACCCAAACATAGACGGTAGACCCATCAAATTATTGAAAGAAAATTTAGCATAGAAAATATAGATCAAAGAGAGAGATTACAAGATCTAAGAGGGTTAGAGAGAGAGAGAGAGAATGAAGTGGAGATAGATCAAGATGAGAGAATGAAAGAACAGCTGATCCACCATGGTTAGCTCCGTCAAGCTTCTCTCTTAGCCCAGACCCAAAATAGAACAAATCGGTAAATAATAAAAAGGAGGAGAAAAAAACATGAAAATATTAAGATTAAACTAAGACCCAAAATGCATTATTAAAAAAAGCTGAAAACTTTGATGGGTAGAGAGTACAAACTGAAGCTTCACGGTGGATTTCTTCATAGGGTTTGGGATAGGGAAGGTTAAAGAAATCAACTTTCTCTTCCTTTGTGGGCTTTGGATCCTCCTTATGCATGTGGGCTTTGGATCTTCCTATTTCTGAATCTAGTGCTGCCATTGCTCTGTTGTGGTGATTTGGTTTGCGGAGAGAAGAGCTTGAGAAGCCGTCCATGGTGGGCTGAAAGACCTTTGGCATTTTGCGTTTCTTTGATTTCAGGGGAATAGAGTTTTTTTTTTCTTTTTTTCTTTTTTTTTTTGGTGATTAACGCCGTTTAGTTGTAATTATTAAATAGAAACGTGTCAAAATTTTACGAGGAGAACTTAAAGTATTACCCCTAGGGTACTGCACCTAAGTTTTGCCTTTTTTACATTTGTGGCCAAAATTAAATCCACGTAACTATGTTCCAGATTCTACCTTTTGTAAAAAAAAATATATATATATATATATATATTTATTTGCTACTCATCAAGAATAACAGTGAGTAGATAATATATTAACTCCGTTCATCTCTTTATCTAGTTGTCTTTCAATTCGATCCACTCATCAAACAAAACGGATTTTTGAAGTTTGAACAACAAAATGAACGTTACCGCCTACACTAACACAGCCACCCCAACCCAACTCTCTTCTCCTCCCAAGACACCAAAACCACCACTCCCAACCCAACCCTCCTCCTTACCAAACCACCGTCACCGTGTCTCTCTCCCACAGACCAACAGACCCACCATTGACCCTGTTGTCTCATGGACTTCTTCCATTGCTCGCCACTGCCGAAATGCCCAACTACCCGAGGCCGCCACAGAGTTTCAACGCATGAGACTAGCTGGGGTCGAACCCAATCACGTCACTTTCATTACGCTTCTCTCGGCTTGTGCTGATTTCCCACTTGAGAGTGTGGCTTTTGGGTCTTCAATTCATGCTTATGTTCGCAAGTTTGGTTTGCTGACAAACAATGTCATGGTCGGTACTGCACTCCTTGATATGTACGCAAAATGCAGACGCGTGGATCTTGCGAGAATGGTTTTTGATGAGATGGGTGTGAAGAATTCGGTGTCTTGGAATACTATGATTGATGGGTATATGAGGAATGGAATAGTTGAGGACGCGATACAGCTGTTTGATGAAATGCCTGAGAAAGACGCGATTTCTTGGACTGCTTTGATTGGTGGGTTTGTTAAGAAAGATCACTTTGAGCAAGCCTTGCTATGGTTCCAAGAAATGCAGCTTGCCAGAGTGGAACCGGATTATGTCACCATTATTGCAGTACTTTCCGCGTGTGCCAATTTGGGAACCCTTGGTTTGGGGCTATGGATGAATCGATTTGTTATGAAGCAAGACTTTAAGGACAATATTAGGATTAGTAACTCTTTGATAGACATGTATTCCCGATGTGGATGTATCAAATTTGCTCGTCAAATCTTTGAGAAAATGATGAAGCGAACCTTGGTATCGTGGAATTCAATCATTGTAGGCTTTGCTGTTAACGGTCATGTACAAGAAGCTCTGGAGTTCTTTGGTTTAATGCAGAAGGAAGGGTTCAAGCCAGATGGGATCAGCTTCACAGGAGCTCTTACTGCATGTAGCCATGCTGGATTAGTTGATGAGGGGCTCAAATTCTTTGATGAAATGAAGAGAGTTCATAGAATTACCCCTAGAATAGAGCACTATGGCTGCATAGTGGATCTTTATAGCCGTGCAGGGAGGTTGGAAGATGCACTGAATGTGATAGAAAACATGCCAATGAAGCCAAATGAAGTTGTGTTGGGGTCATTGTTGGCTGCTTGTAGGACTCATGGGAATGTTAGTATGGCTGAAAGGTTAATGAATTATCTTTCTGAATTGGACCCCAGTGGCGATTCCAATTATGTTCTCCTTTCGAATATATATGCAGCCATTGGTAGGTGGGATGGTGCTAGCAAGATTAGAAGGACAATGAAGGCCCGTGGAATCCAAAAGAAACCGGGATCTAGTTCAATTGAAATTGATTGTAGCATTCACGAATTTGTGGCTGGCGATAACTGCCATGCTGAAACAGATCGCATTCATGCAATGTTAGATCTTCTGTCCCTTGAACTGAAACTATGTGGTTATGTACCTCAAACCTTTGAAAGTGAATCTTATGAAGATGATTAAAACACATTATTGAGGTTTAGCAACAGACACAAGAATGTAATATATGTTTTTTGTTATATACTGATAAAGTTAAAGACATCATATTTTTCGCCAATAAATTTCTTTTTTAGATTGATTGCATGTGAAATTTTGTTAGCTCCAGAACCATGACTAATTAATCTATTCAGGGAAATGAAAGAAAGAAAATCCAAACAAATTTTTCGTTAAAGATTTTTTTCTTTATTAGAAGAAAGCATGTCTATCATGTGTGATAACATTTCTTTTGTCTACGGAACCAACCAAAGTGTTACAAAAGGAACAATCTGGTCATTTCTTTAACCTCACAGGTTTGAAATTTCAAATTAAAAAATTATAGTAAGAGATCAGTTTGATTTTGAATCAAAATTCAGGAATATTTTTTGCATTTTCTTTAAATTAGATTGAGTCTATTTCACCACAATGCAAAGCTAATGATCTAAAAATGGCAGATGTTACAAGGATATATGGATACACATATACATACATGTATATATGTATGGGTACACAAGTATATATTTTAATGCAAAATGGAAGACTGCAAAAGGAAGAATGATATATGTATAGAAGAGTCGGTCAATCTTGCCATACTGTTGTAGCTAGAGTTACAAAAGGAAGAATGACATAGAGGGAACCAATAATAATGAAGCCTGAATGTAAAGGTGAATGAAAGCCAATACATCATCATAGTCTACATAGAAAATAAAATTGCTAATTCAATATTTCTGTACAAGCATATTGTGTTATTAACCAAGCTAGGTATGAAACTAAAAAAAAAAATTACACTGAAAAATAGCTCCTTACAGAGCTTAATTGAGCAGATTATGATGATGATAATTGTCATAATCTCAAATTAATCATTATTCACAACTCGCAACCTCAATCCCTTGAAAAAGACACAATAGCGAACATAACATCTGTATAAAGAAAGATGTGTGGCACCTTAAAATTTATGAATATATTCTTGAAAAGTATATTGATCTCTATTTGTTGGCCAAGCTATCCTAACGGCTCCTTTGCCCAATTTTGGACAGTTTTATAGTAGCTTCAGTTCAGTTCTTCTACAACTCATGAAATACCAACCCCTTTTATCTTCTGGTCAATGTAATATCTTGTAGCATGTTCTTATCATCCCTCACCGATCAATATCACTTAAATATTGATAGCAAGGCCATCAAGAAACACTTGAACCACGCAAAGGAAGAGCAAAGAAACCAAAGAATTTATGGTATACTTCGATATGGGATTTCCATGAGTTGCCACCAAAAAGTATTTCTCAAAAGAAGAAGCTGGCAAAAGGTGAAATGAGCACTTTTATCTGTTCGCTTGCTGAATGCTTCAGCTCAGAAATGACTTTCAATTTTCATGGTGATCCAAGAAGTCAAAATGTCTTTCCTCCCCAACATAGCTTCTTGAACTATAAAACTCATTCAAGCGACAATCTTAAGTCCATGCAGGAAAATGATTCACAAAGATTCTACACTCAGTCGCTTCCCATAAACCTTCTCTGCCACCCTCTCAGCCACCTCCAGCTTCCCATGAATTTTACAAGCAGCCAACAATGCGGCCCAAAGAGCTTCATCAGGCTCTATCTCCATTCCAAAAATCAACTTTTCCGCTTCCTCCACCTGGCCTACCCTCCCCAACATATCCACCATACACGTACAGTGCTCCAGCCCTGGTTTAACCGTAAACCTCCCCTGCATCATCTTGAAATACTCCTTCCCTTTGTCTGTCAAACCGCTATGACTACATGCTGTCAGTACCGTCGTAAAAGTCACGCCATCTGGCCTCTCATTAGCCTCCAACATCCTATCAAACAACCCAAACACTTCACCAAACATCCCGTGCATTCCATACCCTGCCATCATCGCTGACCAAGAAATCTCATTCCTCACAGGCATTCCATCAAACACCTTACGCCCATTTTCCAAATCACCACACTTCACATACATTGTTATCAACGCGTTCGAATTCCCCAAATCTAAGGCAAACCCGTTAACCAAAACCGCATTGTGGACTTGCCGGCCAAGTCGTAGAGCCGATAACCCGGCGCACGATTTAAGCACAACAGGCAAGGTGTGGCGGTCAATGGGTTTGGCAGCAAAGAGCATTTGACGAAAAAGGGAGAGAGAGTGAGAGAAGAGACTGAGAGATGAGTAGGCTCTGATGAGAGTGTTGAAAAGGTAAGTGGGTCGGCGAGTGGCAAAGGAGAAAAGAAGGTTAGCTTGGTGAAGTTGGGCACAGGAGGCGTAGGAGGAGATGAGCTTAGTTCGGATGAAGTCGTGAGGTGAAATGCCGAGTCTAATGGTTCTGGCGTGAAGACGTTTGAGATTTTGAAGGTTTTTGGTGGAAGAGCAAGCGTCGAGGAGTGTTGCGTAGAAGGGTACGATGTCACGAGTGGATGCCATGTTAGCTGTCAGAGCAACGCAGGCAATAACATAACAGAGATCCACAATTCTATGGACTGGTGTCATTTCTTGTTAGCCGCAAATCGGGATAGTTTTTCAAAATTATTAGCACGTTTTCAAAATTATTTAGAAAATTAACATTTCGAGTATAATAGACTCAATTTTAGAAGTGCTAAATCGAGTCCATTGAATTTGATTTCAAGATCATGGCATAAAAATCGAGTCTGTAGAGCTCGATTTCGTTTGAATTGAAATCAAGCCTTACAGACTCGATTTCTTATTCATGCCTTTTCCATTACACTCTCTCTCTCACTCAAAAGAAATCAACAAAGAAATCACAAAATCACGAAAAAGAGAGGCGGCAACAGAAACCCATGAAGAATAACACCCAAACCAAAAAAAAAAAAAAAAAAAACCAAAAAAAAAAAACAAACAAACAAACAAAAACAAAAACAAAAACAAAACAAAAAAACCAGAGAGGCGGCGACAGCGAAAGATCTGAGAGGTGACGACAACGAAAGAGGCAGTGGCGGCAGAAACTGAACCCTAGGGGCGAAGGCTCCAAGATCCGTTACGCTCATTTCTTGATTCTTGATGTTTCTTGGCGGTGGCGGCAGCAATTGAACCTTGGTGGCGAAGGCTCCAGGATACGTTACACTCATTTCTTGATTCTTGATGTTTCTCTCTTGATGTTGCCAACGGACGTGAGAGAGTGAGAGACGGAGAGAGCATTGCTATGAAATCGAGTATGTGTGGCTCGATTTCAGTTTAAATGAAACCGAGTTCAATTGACTCGAGTTCAACACTTCAAAATTGAGTTTGTTGCATTCAAGATGTTAGTTTCCTAAATAGTTTTGAAAACGTACTAACTAACAAAATTGTTTGAACATTAATGGTATTTTGAAAAAACAAAAAACCCCCCGCAAATAGTTCTGAACTTCAACAAGAGAGTAGTTGTTTGAATTTGAAAATTTTTTATGAAAAAAGTGATTAACTTTTTTTACAACTTTTTTAATTTTTATAAAAAGTTTTCTAAAATAGATTACTAACAGCCACAGTCATTTGCCTTCACCAGGGCCGGCCGTAGAACTAGGCCAATTAGATCATTGCCTAGGCCCCATACTAGAGAAAGGCCCCCAAATTTAGGGGGCAAAATTTTTTTTTTTTTTTATAAATATTTTTTATAGAAATTAAAAAAATATATTAGTTCAAATTTTTTTTCACCATTAAAAATGCCAAAGAATTAAGTAATGTTAGAGATAGAAATAAGACAAATTTAAATAAATAGGTCTTACAAATAGACATGTTATTAATCACAAGTAATTCAAATAGAAAAATGTTAAAAAGACTATAAATTTTACCACAGAGCTTTTTTTTCTATATAAGATAAAAATTCTACTCTACCCTAATCTAAATATATATATGTGTGAAACTCCCCCCTATAGAGACTTAAATCTCAACTTTTACCCTCTTACACCCTGCAAGCATTTATACTTATGGAGTGGCCACTATACCAAAGGTGCGCAGTGCTCTGTATAACTTTTATAATTTGATATGATAATGAATATGATAGGTGGACTTCAACAAACTATTAAATGCATTTTTAAATGAACTTTTGTGATTGGTGGTATATCTTTTTAATTCTCATGTTGTAAATTTTATAATATCTATTGCATTTTTGTAAATCTCATGTCATTGATCACATTCATTACAATATCAGTTTATAGTAAAATTTGTTATAACTTTAGTATTTTCTAAAAAAAAAAATCATATTAAAATGTAAAAAAGAATGGATTTTTAAAAAAATTATTATATAAAATGCTAGTTAAATATTATTTAAGTGATAACATAAAGCCTCATTTGAAGATTTTGCCTTAGGCCTCCGAAACCTTTGAGCCAGCCACAGCCTTCACAACCTACAAAACAATTGAGAGGAGAGAGGAGATGGTGATTCGGTAAATAGTTTAAAGATCTAATAACATGGGAAATAGATCATACAAGTTAAAATTAAGTTCCCCTCAAAAAAAAAAAAAAGTTAAAATTAAGTTTGGTTGATCTATACAAGTTAAACCGAGTTTAACCAATCTTTGGTTGAAAATTCAACCATATTATTGAAATAAATATTAACAAGCATCAAATTCCATTTCAATCTCACTATTTACTAGCAAGAATCAGGCTTAAATTGAGATATGACGAAAATATGAAAGTAGCCATTTTGTGGTTCTTTTATGGAAAAGCTACGTAACTTTATTTGAAAAACATGTTAAATTTTTATTTAAAATGTGTTATAATTTTCTTAGAAAAAGAGCCCATATGTTCTATAATTTTAATAAACAAGTATGCACGTGACATTCTTTCAAAATTTAGCCAATTTTTCTTAACTATTTAATTCCAAGTTTTATTCAAGGGCAAGGTTATACTATTAAAACTTCATTTTTATAAGGACAAAGTCTAGCTATAAAATTAGTTGTTACTTAAGGCTATAACCTTGTTCAATATCTTTTTATTGAAAGTGAATTGTGACAAATTCACCATTAAATTACATTTTCTTCTTATATCTTCCATATTTGCAAAATTTTTAAAAAATTAAAGATCAATAGCAATGTCATCAATAAATAATAAAAATTGCAAGTTTTTTAGTTTAAAATTATGCAAAAAATATAAGCTTATAGATCATATAATAAACAATAGGAGTTGTAAGGACACAATTTGCACTTAAGCCCAATTGTAGAAGGGTATAGGCCCAAAGAGCCCAATACAATAAATTTGTAGAGAGTGAGCTCGAAATCTATTTTCTTATGAGCTCAGATAACAACGATAGTGGCCGAAAATCACAAAATGATAATGATAGACTAGTTTGTATGGCACGGTCGTCCATATGTACGAATGTCATTCTCTTGCTGACTCAGGGCATTACCTCAAGTCCAAGTCCAACATTGTTAGGCTTGTATCGTGTCTTCCCAAGTCCAACAAGAGCATGAAGGACAACTACCTAATCGCCTCCAAGGAATGGCACGACGGTTTTCACTGCTCAACTCAAGAAGGAAAGCTAGGCGGGATACCCTAGGGTTAGGTCCCTTAGCACGGGATTTAGTTTTTATTATTATTATTATTATTATTATTATTATTATTATTATTATTATTATTATTATTATTATTATTATTATTATATATTCATTCTCCTAACACTGCGTTTTCTTTTGATGACGGATTTCGTTGGTCTGATCATGATTTGCTCCTCGATTGTCTTTGCAGATAAAAATCACGTAGCGCCTCGTGTAAGCCTGGTCAACGTTGCAAGCCTCAACAGAATCTTACAGCCCGAGGTGTTTGTGAGTGCAGAAGGGTAGTTGAGGGCGGTCCATCTCATTTTGGGTTTTGAACCAATCTCGGACGTTTTCCATGAGATGGGTCACGCAATAATAGCAAGTGATCCTCAACTCCGAAGGATAGACGTCTCTAAGGCTAGATTTCTAGCTCATAAGGACGTCGTTCCCGCCAAGTTACCTCTCCCTATCACTCTCCCCGAAGCAGCAGCTCCCAAAGAAAAAACCGCTTCTTCCCGCTTATCACTCGAGGAGGAAATAGACCAATTCCAACTCGAGGAAGAAGTGGAAGCGCAACTAGATCCCATCAACCTTTCGGATTTCGAGGGCGAGCTTGACAATCGTCGAGGTAAACAGTGATTCCAAGGAGGAAGGTACAATGGCTTTGAATCCTAGGAAGGGTTTAAGGGACATCATGGTTGCAAGGCACAAAGGGTCATCATCCAAGGAAGGCCCTAAGTCCTAACTGCCACTTATGCTTCCTCCTCACCTTCCTCCTTCTACAGCCACCACCAACCTACTTCCCATGAATAACCTAAAGAAGAAAAGGAAGGAGCATGAAGTGGAGAAGGGGGAAATGGTCCCTACGAAGGAGGCCAAGCAGCAAAAAATGGCTAAGGACAAATGGGTATCTCCCGCGGACAACAGAGAGGATCTAACTGCACCTCGACTAGGCCGAAAGGCACCGCCATCCCACGGAATTCCTCTATTAGAGAATTCTAGAGAGGGCATTCTGCCTACATTGCTGAAGCTTTGGAGCAGCCCATCCTCTTGCCAAAAGATATGGATACTTTGAAGAACATGAGGCAGCAAGACCTCTTCATGTCGCTGAAGAGAGATCTCGCCATGGTAAGTTTTGCTATCACCTCTTTTAGATAAATGCTAGGGCGTTCTCCTCATTCTTTATTGACTCCTCTGTTATATTTATGCAGGCTATCCAAGAAGTTTTTGCAGTCGAGGAGTGGGCCAAGAATGCTCGAAAGGCGACCCAGGCTGAGGCACAACTCCACTCCTAAACCACTAAGGCCCTGGAAAGTACGAAGCAGGAGAATTAGGAGCCAACAAGCTAATCGTTAAGGAGAGGGTGCGGAAAAGCACTGAGTTCGGCTTAAAAAGTGCTCAGGACTAGACTGAAGATCAGCGCAAACAACTTCATCTTAGAGAGATAGATCTGGCCACATAAAAACAGCTGGTTCTAGACCTTAAAGACGATTTAGGGAAAGCCAAGGCCTCCGCTCGGGCCGCCGAGAAAACTGCTAAGGCCGCAAGGCAAGCATCCAACAATCGTGGAGTAGAAGAAACTGAGATTCGGTTAGCTGAGGGGCTTGCAGGGGTCCCTACTTCCTCAGAGTGGAAGCAACCTGGAAAAGTGTACTACCCTCCCGACATTCGTGAAATCCCAGTTGTCTCTACACCTTTTTCTGCCACTGCCCAAGAATCTTGTGAGCGGCCCGTGGCTGTGCAGGGCCTACCTCCGCCCCCTAAAGCTTCCAAATTATCCATCCAAATTGGTGATCAAGGCCAAAGGGGTGAGGTGGGCAAGGATAAAGGTAAGGGCAAGGAGGTCAAGCCCCCCTCAAAGGCCAAAGATGCTGCCAAGGATAAGGATGTTACGGCCAAAGTGAAGGAGGTAGAGGCCAAATCCAAAGATGTCGACCACACGGTCAAAGATACTAATACCTCCCAGTCAAGCAAAAAAGAAGACCCTCCTCCTCTAGCCAAAAAAGACCTTGCTCCTACAGCCAAAGTCTAGCTCATACGGTTTTATTTCTTTCGCTACCATTTTTCTTTTCTTTTGTAAGTTTTTCTTTATATTTTTTCTTTGGCGATGACATTTTGCCACTATATGTAATTGGATCTTTTGTAAGCAAATTGCCTCTTCCCGAGACTTAAATCAATGAGAGTTACAAGTTCTCTATTCATGATTATGATGTTTATATCTTCTCCTTGTATAGTTTCCATTTTCCTTAATATTTAATTAGCAATCAACAAAATCAAAAACTACTAAGTCAACAATATTAGTAAAATACCCTTATAATTTGAAAATCCATATATCACAACAGAGCAATCATTCACATCATTCCCTATAAACCTAATGATCTTGAGGAAATGATCAAGTATTGACCAAACAACAAATAGGTTTGGTATACTTACAAATGCTTTAAATAATGCTCATGAACTCTTATATGTTCAGATCACTATTTTGGGAGTCTCCAAGATATACGATCAGAAGGGCTGAACATAATCAAGATCAACCTTAAGTGTTAATTGACCCAAAATGAATGGTCCGAGGAACCAAACATAATTAAGGTTCTGTTTAACACTTAGAAAATTTTTTAAAAATATCACTTTACCCAAGGTATGTGGTTCGAGGAGCCAAACATAACCAAAGTTCTATTTAATACTTAGAAAAATGTTATGAAGTATTAATTTACCCAAAGTAAATGGTCCAAGGAACCAAACATAACTAAGACTCTGTTTAATACTTAGAAAAATGTCAAAAAATATCAATTTACCCAAAGTATGTGGTCCGAGGAGCCAGACATAGCCAAGGTTCTATTTGATACTTAGAAAAATGTTATGAAGTATTAATTTACCCAAAGTAGATGGTCCAAAGAACCAGACATAACTAAGGTTCTGTTCAATACTTAGAAAAATGTTATGAAATATTAATTTACCTAAAGTAGATGATCTGAGGAACCAGACATAACTAAGATTCTGTTTAATACTCAGAAAAATGTCGAAAAATATCAATTTACCCAAGGTATGTGATCCGAGAAGTCAGGCATAGCTTAGATTCTGTTTGATACTTAGAAAAATGTTATGAAGTATTAATTTACCCAAAGTATATGGTCCGAGGAACCAGACATAACTAAGGTTCTGTTTAATACTCAGAAAAATGTTGAAAAATATCAATTTACCCAAGGTATGTGATTCGAGAAGCCAGGCATAGCCAAGGTTCTATTTGATACTTAAAGAAAGTGCAAAATGTAATACATAAGGTTATAAACGACATGTGACAAGAAGGATTTTTATTAATAATAATACATTCGCAGGTTATTTACATTTCGTGGGCGTGGTAAATCTTTTTCATCTAAGTCTTCCAGATAATATGCCCCTATCCCAGACACTGAGGTAATGCGATATAACCCTTCCCAATTGGGCCCTAATTTTTCCCATGCTAGGTTTTTTGCAGTACCCAACACCTTCCTTAATACCAAATCCCCTAGCACCAATGGCATCAACTTCACGTGTGAATCATAGCCTTATTTGAGCTTATGTTGATAGTACGCCAGCTAAACCATGTCGTTTTCTCTCCGATCTTCAACCAAATCCAAACTTATTTCTAGCAATCTATCATTATTGTCCTAAGTGAAAAAGCTCGTCTTTAGTGTAGGAAACCCGATTTCGAGAGGAATTACAGCCTCCGCCCCATACGTCATTGAAAATGGTGTCTCCCCCGTGGACCTGCAAGAAGTGGTCTGATATGTCCAAAGGAAATGTGGCAATTCTTCCACCCATCTTCCCTTCGCATCATCCAACCTCTTTTTTTGCCCGATCACTATTACTTTGCTGACAGCCTCGGCCTGTCCATTCCCTTGTGAATAAGCTGGGATGGAATATCTGTTTGTAATACCTAAATCGTAACAGTATCTCTTGAAGGCTTTGCTATCAAACTGAAGGCCATCATCTGAAATGAGGGTCTGAGGAATTCCAAATCTGGTGACGATATTTTTACAAACAAACTTTTTTGCATCTAAGTCCCTAAAATTTGACAGTGGCTCAACCTCAACCCACTTGGTGAAATAATCGATGCCAACCAGTAGCCATCTCCTATTCCCCACTGCCTTAAGGAAGGGTTCCACAATATCTAAACCCCACTGAGCAAAAGGCCAAGGACTGGATAGAGGATTGAGGACGTCCCCTAGTTGATGAATGTTCAGAGCAAACCTCTGACACTATCGTACTTCCTCACATACTCTTGTGCTTCCCTATGCATATTTGGCCACCAATACCCTTAGGTGAGTGTCCTGTGAGATAAAAATCTACCTCTTGTGTGGCTTCCACAAATTCCTTTATTTAATTCTTCCAGTAGTAGCTCAGTTGCTTTAAGATGTATACACAATAGGTATGGTCCAGAAAAAAAGTGTTTGCACAGCTTTTGGTCCTCGAATAACCAGAACCGATGAGCCTTTCTACGCACTTTGTCAACTTCAGACTTCTCCTCAAGTAAGACATCTTCTTTAAGGAACAACACAATGGAGTCCATCCAACTAGGCCCTACTCGAGTTTGAGGAACACGGACTACATTCCCATTCATCTCATTAGGTTTACACAAATCTTCCACCAAGATAACCCAAGGTAAGCTCTGTGCTGAGGATGTTGCTAATGTGGCAAGAGAGTCTACATGGGTATTTCTACTTCTGGAGATTTACACTAAGATGAAAGACTCAAACTTTAATTGTAAATGTCTAACCTAGTTTAAATACTCTTGCATCCTCGGATCCTTGGCCTCCAGTTCCCCTTCTACTTAGTCTACAACCAGTCTTGAATCAAAGAACATTTCCCTATTTTTCCTCCCATCTTTTGAACCATGATCATCCCTACCAAGAGAGCCTCATACTCGGCCTCATTATTTGTGGCTGAGAAGTTCAACCTCAAACATTTCTCAATAACGATCCTCTCTAAAGAGATTACAACCAACCCTACTCTCGATCCTCTTTGATTTGTAGCGCCATCCATGTACACTTTTTACAGTAGAAGTTCCCTCAGGGAGATTGTGTCAACTAATTTTTCATCCATGTCCGACATCTTGGCATTTTCTTCTAATGAGGGCTCAACGAATTCAGCCACCAAATCGGCAAGGACTTGGCCTTTTACAGAGGTGCGAGGTATATACTTGATATCAAAAACTCCTATGATGGTACCCCATTTGGCAATCCTTCATATGTAGTTAGCGCTTTGAAGTATTGATTTAAGTGGAAGCTGAGTCAACACAACAACTGAATGGGATTAGAAGCAATGGGGAAGTTTACACGTAACATGCACTACTACTAGAATAGCTTTTTTCATTGGTAAATAATGAACCTCGGCCTCATGTAGTGAATTGATCACATAACAAACTGGCCTTTGTACACTACCATCAACCCGTATCAACACCAAACTAACGGCATAACGAGCCACAGCAATATAGGCGAACAAAACTTCATCCACCTTGGGCCGAGACATAACAAGCGGCCAAGAAAGATATTCCTTAAGCTACTGAAAGGCTAAAGCGCATTCCTTGGTCCATTCAAATCTTGTCCACTTATTCAACAACTGGAAGAAAGGCCTACATCTATCCACGAACCAAGAAATAAACCAGTTTAAGGCAATAGTCATCCCTGTTAACTTCTGAACCTCTTTGGGATTCCGAGGTGGCTGCAAGCTGTTAATTGCTCTAACCTGCTCAGGGTTAACTTCAATTCCACAATGAGTGACCAAATAAGCTAGAAATTTACCTAATCCCACACCAATGGAACATTTAGAAGCATTAAGGGCTTGTGTTTCCTTAGTATCTGAAAGGTGTCCCCTAGGTCTCCCACATGCTTGGACGCCACTTTACTCTTCACTACTATGTCATCAACATAGACCTCATTAGTTTACCTAATTATGGATCGAACATCCTGGTCATCATCCTTTGATATGTAGCTCTAGTTTTCTTTAAACCAAAGGGCATTACCTTGTAATGATAATTTCCTGTAGGAGTGACGAGTGTTGTTTTCTCTTGATCACCTAAGGTCAAAGGTATTTGGTAATAACCTTGAAAAGTATCCAAAAAACTCATCCGATGATGCTCAACAGCAGAATCCACCAATTGATCTATATGAGGCATTGGGAAAGAGTTTTTGAGACAAGCCTTGTTCAAATCTGTGAAGTCTACACATACTCTTTACTTCCTATTCTTCTTTTTCACTACCACTGTATTAACCAACTACTCAGGATAAAATACCTCCTTAATAGCTCCAGCCTATTTGAGTTTGATCACCTCTTCTTTAACTGCCTCGGAATGCTCCTTAGATGAATGCTGAGGTGGTTGCTTCCATGGTACTATAGCTGGGTTGATGTTCAGATGATGGCAAATGAAGCTCGGACCCACCCCGGGAGCCTCATAAGAGTTCTAGGCAAAAACTTCCTTCTCCTAAGGAGGCAGTTGAGATTCGACCTGAAAATACTTCTCCTTATCATTATCTATTATAATTTTTTCCAATTCCTCGTACTCAGTCCCTTCTGTCATAACGCTAGATGCTGCTGGCTCCTTTGATTGCTACAAACTTTGCTTAGTCGACGCTGAGGACATTGCCTGGTTTGATGCCTAACAGCGGCCACCATGCATTGCTTGGCCATAGGCTGGTTACCTCTCAGCTCTTCTGCTCAATCACCAAACAAGTATTTTACCTTCAAATGCAGGGTAGAGGAAAAAGGATCTTGCCGCAGCATAAAGCCAGGATCTTGCCACGATAGCTGTGTAGGGAGAAAAAGCATCCACCACTATGAAGTTGACATCTACTATCTCCAACCCAATTGATCGACTATTACTCACTTCACATCGTATCCTCCTATCCTAAGGGTAACCACTAATACATCATCATGCGATTGTAGAGTACTAGCCTTATCATCATCAGAGAAACTCAGCGCTAGTTGGCCCTTCATTCTACTCCTTTTGGGTTCGGGGTAGTATTCCCCCTCAAGTGGCTGGGCTATGGATAGTACCCTAAAATGGTGAAAACCAACTCTTCTAGGCATGGCGAGAACAACATTGATTGTGACCAGAGCTGGTTTTGAAGAAGTATCCTTCTGAGATCTTGACCCTGCTTGGCCTCCCTGTCTAATGGGATAGTATAGGAATTGCTTTAGCATACCCTCTTATACCAGCTGCTCCAAGTAGCCCCACAGAGTTCTACAATTCTCTATAGTATGCCCTCGCTCCTAATGGTATTGACAATGAAGGCTTTAGTTACACCTTGTGCGATCCCCTCCCATTTTGTTTGGCCACTGGAAAAATGATTCGTTCTTAATTTTTTTTTCCAAGATTTTATGCACTGATTCTTGAAACGATAAGTTAACTGCTTGTAGTGTCGCAGTAACCCCAAACTGCCCAGAAAAATCACGCAGAGGATAATTATTGTTGAATTTGTCCTACCTGAAGTCCATCCTATCCCGAGGGACCACCTTTCCCTTGCCTTTACCTAATTATTGATCCTCCTCGACTCACTTATACATGTCAATGCGGTCCATAAACTGACGTACAATATTAGCCAGTTTCCCTGTTAAAGATTTCCTCAGACCATGCTCTGCAAGTAGGTCGACCTTGAAAGTTCTTATAGCCATATCATCAAAATCTCCGTCAATCTCATTAAACATCTCCAAGTATCTATCTGAATACGTTTTCAAAGTTTCTCCTTCTCGCATAGTCATAAACAAGAAGAAGTCCAAAGGCCGAGGAACCCTATTGCACGTAATAAAGCGGGATCCAAACACACGAGGGAGTCCCTTAAAAGAATCAATAGAACCCGCCCCCAAGCCATTAAACCATCTCATTGCCACAGGTCCCAAACTGGATAGGAACATCTTGCACATCAAAGCTTCATTCTTGGAGTGCAAGGCCATCCTCTGTTTGAAGTGGCTCAAATGCTCTATAGGGTCTGTCCATCCATTGTACATGGTGAACGTTGGTTGAGTGAACCACCGAGGAAGTTTGCCCTTTTCGATTCTATGCGTGAAAGGTGATTTAGCAATTTGGTTCAACGCCCTATTCATAGCGTCATTTCCCAAGCCTTTGCAAGACAAACTTTTATTTTTGCGGCCACGCAGGCTGTCCTATTCACACGAAAATGATTCACTAAGGGGAGTCCTTGATTTGGCCCTGTAGCTATTGTCTCCATCATCGCCAGAAGAGGGGTCAGAAGTGGAAGGGATTCGTTTTCATTGCTCATGGCGTAACTTCCTCTTCAAACAATCTATCTCCAGCTGCATGGCTCTATCACGTTCTGCATGAGAGGCACGACTCCCACGTAGTTATTGACTCCTGCTAGTATGGCAGTATGCACACTCCCCTCTTGGTCCCTACTTCGCTCAAGATTGAGGGAATGCTCTTGGCATTGGGACCCCATAAACTCCGCTTGGTGAGGACCTGAACCTACCATAGTTAGACGTTAAATTCAATGAAACACGAAGATTTCCCATAAACAACGCCAATTGTAAGGACACAATTTGCAACTAAGCCCAATTATAGAAAAGGTATAGGCCCAAAGAGCCCAATACAATAAATTTGTAGAGAGTGAGTTCGAAATCTATTTTCTTATGAGCTCAGATAGCAACAGTAGTGGCCCAAGATCACAAAATGATAAAGATGGACTAGTTTTTATGGTGAAAAATTGTCCTCAAACTCAAGCCGAGGAGCTAGTTCTTATATTTATTCTTTCTTAAAAATAGATTACAAATATTCAGACTACAGTGTTTTCTCTCTTTTTTCTCCAATCGCTTTTTCTCAAGGACCTTTCTCTATTTTATACCTCTTTTTTGTTCTCATTCCCTTCCTCCATGTGTTGGTCTAGATTGAAGTCTTTAGATAGTAGCTGTAAGGCTGAAAATCACTTTTCAGACATCACTTCCTCATTAATGAGGCCAGAGTTTTGGATGCAAAGCATTCAATACGGTAGTGACAAAAGGTAGTGACATCTATGGGACCTTATGGAAAATTGTTTTGGACAAAAGGTAGTGACATCTAACCGTTGCTTCATTAAACCAAGGAGACACCCCTTCTCGTTTGTCCTCGAACAAAATAACACCTTCGAACAAAGCCTATGGCCCAATATGCGCTTTTGGGCCTTTTATCCCTATAGGCATAAATGCACTTTTAGTCCATATATTTTGGCTTTTTTCCATTTTTGTCTCTGCATTTTAATTTCACCACTTTTAGTCTCTAAATCAATTAACACATGTTATTTTGGTCCTTTCCATCAGTCAACAACGGAAATATTTGAGGTGGCTAATGGATGACTTAAATATTATTAAAAATCCACATCACCCATTAGGCCTATACACAGTGCGATGCGGTCGGTTATGGGGGTGATTTTTGCACCACACCTATAAGGTGCGGTTTTCCCTCGTGCTTGACCGTACCTCACTAATGGAGGGGTAGAACTAGTCTACAAAAGTTGTGGTGCACGATACTAGTTCGGTGTGATTAGTTCAGTGAGCTCCTCAG
Source organism: Castanopsis chinensis (assembly GCA_032878915.1). Taxonomy (NCBI): domain Eukaryota; kingdom Viridiplantae; phylum Streptophyta; class Magnoliopsida; order Fagales; family Fagaceae; genus Castanopsis; species Castanopsis chinensis. Next base: position 13,715,994 of record JAVQMG010000125.1, on the reverse strand, counting down.
TTGTCTCACAATCCAAACAATGTAGTTAACAATTAACACTCCCAAACCACAACATAATCATTAAATAACCCAAATATTCCACACACAGAGAAAAACAAAAAAACAAACAAACAATCACCACACAAAACAAACAAAAAATATCTAATTTCAGCTAAAATAAAATAAACTAAACTAAACTAAACCTAAGTCATAAAAGATAAAAATAAAAACTATAAAAAACAAAATACATAAACAAACTTGTAGAAAGCATTGCAATGGGGAGCATTAAAAGTCAAAACCTTCTCTACATAGTAAATACCCATGACAAAAAAGGGGAGGGGAGAGAGGGTGAAACTCCAAGAACAATGGCATCAAGCAGTAGACTATGGTGACAACAAGTGGTGGAGGCTGATGAGCGAGGGGAGAGAGAGCGAGGGAGGAGAGGCAAAGATGTTGTTTGGACATGGGAGCTTGGGCGAGAAAGATTAACAAAAAGAGAGAGAGAGAGAGAGAGAGAGAGAGAGAGAGAGAGAGAGAGAGAGAGAGAGAGGCGGGGAATAGGGAACTGAACTCAATTGAGGAACTCATCTAATATATTTAGGGTTTATAATTGAAACGACGTTGTTTCAGTTTTTTTTTCCGATACCAAAACGGCGTCGTTTTGGAACTAACACAAAAATTTATATCAAGCTCCAACGACATCATTTGGTTTAGAGTTTAAACTTAAAATATCAAAACCCTATATTTCCTATATCTCATTCTCTAGCTTTGTTAGTATCCTTCTTCCTTCTGCCTTCCTTCTTCCTTCCATGCCTTATTCAAACTCTCAAAGTCTCACATTCACACATACACCTTCTCTTTACTAAAACTTAAGAGAAACTTTATATATAAATTATACAATATTTTAAATTATAGCATATAGATATATATATATATATATATATATATACTCCCCAATGCGGTGCAGTTTCTCATCAGAGTGCAAAATAGTCGCCGATTGCCGCACCGGCCGCCTTTGGTATCCCCAGATTGCTGCTAGCCACCGCTCTGAGCACCTACGGTGGAGCTTTGAATCGTTCATATCGGTTCGGCACCGGTCGGTTTCATCAATACCTGTCAGATCCTAGACAGGCCTATCACCCATGACACATCAGCATATAAATTAAAAAAAAATTAATTTATTAATTTTAACTAAATAAAAACAAAATTAAAAACCAAAATTCACATGAATTAAGATCAAAAAGTTTCTTGAACAAGAACACCAACCCAGATCTAAAGTTTCAACCCCATCAACCCAGATCTAAACGCTGGACTACCTGTAAAATAAATACTTCATTCTAATTTAAAGCTTCTTTTGTCCAATTTTTTTTATTTTTTTCACTCTTTAGGTTATGCCACCTAATCCTTCAATTGCAAATTCATCTAATTTAGTGCAAAACACCACTAAATTACAACCCCAGTTTAGCATGAACAACAATCCTCAAATTCAAGTCCCTTTCAATAATTCCAATGCCCATTCAAACCCCAATATGAGGCCTTTCATAAATCAACCTGGTTTCATGAACCCACCTTTGCAAAATTCTCATTTGGGTATGCCCTTGCAAATGCCAAATTCTTCTCAAGTTGTACGGTGTTGCACCTATACTGTCTCCTTCAACCTCATTTCTGTTTCTCTTTCTAAAACCACAAAACCCAGATATACAAAATCACAACTCAAACCCAGATTTTCTAATCTTTCCGAGAAACCAACACAAAATCAACTTAAACCAAACATAAACCGGTCTCTAGCAAGAACACAAACATAAACCCAACAGCAGATCTAGAGCAAACCCACATATAACAAACCTAGAAAACAAATTAACGTATAAATTTCAGAACTAAAAATTCTAAACAAACGAAGACCATTAGAGCAAAATCCCTTCAAACCCAACCGATCCTTGCAACTTTCCAATAGAAATAAACCCATATGAAACTGAGAACCCAAACCCATATAAAACTAAAACCATGACCGAAGAACTGAGATTTTGAACCTGAGAAGCCGAGTCTTCGAGTGGAGGTGTCAAAGTCTTCAATTTCGGCGTGGTCGACCGCCTCCACTGATCCATAAAGCTCCATTGTTAAAGTGAGCTCAAGTTTGAGATTCGATCTAGACAAAGTCCCATTCTCAAGCACTCAATCAGTTTAGGAAAAGAGAAAGATCAACGACCCATAAATCCATAAACCCGAACCAACCACTAAAAAACAAACCCAGAAAACTAAAATTCCATAAATGAAAGAGGGATGTGTGCTGGGTATTTTGTTCGTGTGCTGGTTATTTTGAGTTTGTTAACATTTGGATATGTGTTGGGCTTATTGATGATATTGAATTGAGTTTGTATTCTTGTTGTTCTTGTTCAAGTTAAATTCAGATCTTAATTCATGTTACTTTTCATTTTTAATTTTGATTTTATTTTGTTAAATTGAGAAATTATTATTTTAACTCAGATTTTTTCTTTTCTTAAAATTGAGAAATTAATTTTTTTTAAATTATAATCAAATATTTTCGTCTATTGATTGACAGAAATGATGAAAATAACACGCGTTAATTAGTTTAGGAACTAAAAATAGTGAAATTAAAATGTAAAGACTAAAAGTGCATTTACACCTAAATAATATCTAATTGACACAAAATTTGGCATGTGTATTAAGGGCGTAAAAAATATGCAATTCAACAATTAAATTTTCATAAACGTAATAATCTTTATTTTATTGAGTAAAGTTGTAGCCTTAGGTTACAACCAATTTTGTAGCTAAATTTTGTCTTTTTAATAATTCATATTTTAATTGATAGATAGAATTCTACTATAATTTAATCTAAGTGTATATGTGTATGTGAAACTCCCTTCTAGAAACTTAAATCCCAGTCTTTGCCCCCCACACCCCATAAACACTTATATTTTTGGAGTAACTATTACACTAAGAGTGTATGGTAGTTCTTAAGCACTTATACTTATAGAGTGACCATGGCTGATGGCAAAATCTTGAATTGCCACGTTACTTTGAGACTTGACAATTTCTCATCACTTTGCAAAGGTGAGAAATTGTCAAGTCTCATTGAAGTCACGTGGCAATTCAAGATTTTACCATAAGCCATGATCATATTATGTCACATGTAGGCATATATAAATGCATATTTCAAAGTAGAGTTAAGAATTACAAATTTAGAGTTGTTCATTTAATTTTATTTTGAATACAAGTTGAGCTCGATCAGATTAGGGGAAATTGCAACTTGCCCACCTGTGATTTGCCTCAAATTTAACTTACCCCAGTGGTTTCATTTTTGACACTTAGCCCACATGTGGTTTATTTTGTTAATGCTCCATTACCCAACTCTCAATCTACCGTTACTCTAACACGTTTGATCCCAAAATCAAATAACAAAACAGATCAAAAACTCCTCTACTCTCTCTCTCTCTCTCTCTCATGCTTCTTCACCCATTGAGGATGCTACCCACCTGAGAAGTGTTTGATCTGTGGTTTCATTTTTGACATTTTGTCCACTTGTGGTTTATTTTGTTAATGCTCCATTACCCAACTCTTAATCTACCATTACTCTAACATATTTGATCCCAAAATCAAATAACAAAACAGATCAAACACTCCTCTACTCTCTCTCTCTCTCTCTCTCTCTCTCTCTCTCTCTCTCTCTCTCTCATGCTTCTTCACCCATTGAGGATGCTACCCACCTGAGTTCTTAGACCTGTTTATGCCTGGGATCCTCTGGGTGATTTCTAGCAAGGAAACCGTGGAGTTACACCAACACATTTCATCAAAAAACAAACAAAAAATTAGATCAAACACTCCTCTCCCACACACTCTCTCTCGCTTGCTCACCCATTCTAAACCCTTGATTCTACATTGCTACCCACCTGATTTTAGACTGAGAAATCGACTAGATTTTGTTTATGTAATGACACCAAGGAAGAAGACCCATGGATTCTGGAAGAAGGAGACCACAAATTCGTGTTTTGGAACATTTTGGGTATTGAATCGACTGGGTTTTGTTTGTGTTTCTCTTGAATCTGTTCGTGTTCCTCACCCTCTTATTCTAGGTAGATTTAACGTTTTAAACCTAGGGTTTTTTTTAAAAAAAAAATTGGGTTTCTACAAAGTGGCCATTGACCCAGAAATTCAGACATTAAATTTGAGTGGTGTGTGATATTTTGATCCTATTTCCACTAGGCAAGGTCAGGTGGGAACATTAACTCTAAAATATAGGATTAGCTATAGAGTGAACTAAAGCATGTAGTAGATTTAATTTCTATCAAAGCACCACCTATGTTAGGCTATTATTACTACCACTTTGATTTTTTAAACTAAATTTCTTGTTGGGTTTCTGCTAAAGATACCTTCAAAGTGGTGTTTTTTTGGTAAGTTTTATATGAGTGACTGGTTTGAAGTATTAGGATTTCTGGCAGGTTCGAGTGGCTGTTTTTTTTTTTTTTTTTTGTAGTATTCATCAATGTGGGGCTGTTGGAACGTGTGTATCTATGGTCCCTTTCCATGTGTTTATCTCCCACAAACAGGACAAAAACTTTTTAATAATATTGTCTGTTTGTGTCTTGTGGTTTGTCTAGATCACAAGATTAAATTAGCCTAGTTATTTAAGTGGTGTGTGATATTTTGATCCTATTTCCACTAGGAAAGGTCAGGTGGGAACATTAACTCTGAAATATAGGATTAGCTACAAAGTGAACTAAAGCATGTAGTAGATTTAATTTCTATCAAAGCACCACCTATGTTAGGCTATTATAACTACCACTCTGATTTTTTAACACTAAATTTCTTGTTGGGTTTCTGCCATAGACACCTGCAATATGGTGTTTTTTTTGTAAGTTTAATATGAGTGACTGGTTTAAAGTATTAGGGTTTCTACCAGATTTGAGTGGCTTTTTTTTTTTTTTTTTTTTTTTATTCATCATTGTGGGGCTGCTGGAACGTGTGTATCTATGGTCTATTTCCCTGTGTTTGTCTCCCATAAACAGAACAAATACTTTTTAATAATATTGTCTGTTTGTGTGTTGTGGTTTGTGTGGACCATAGGATTTATTTGGTTTGAGAATAATTTATATGTAGATGTAATATATTTCATCCTTCTCAATGAAAAATAAGCAATGCCACTATACTAAGTCTAGGTTACATTTGACTTTGTGGTTTTTTTTTTTTTTTTCATTGCATGATACTGTATATGATACTTTATTGTTTTAAATTGATTTAAATTTGATAGACTTTAGACTTTAGATGATACTTTATTGTTTTAAATTGTTTTAGAGTTGATATACTTTAGACTTTTGACTTTAGATGATACTTTATTGTTTTAAATTTGATAGATTGATACTTTATTTGTTGTATTTTATATGCAAATGGCTAACTTGAATTTCATTTTTGATATTCATCATGGTAGCAACTTTGTGTGGAACCCAAACTTGGTATATTTAAGTGGCAGTATTTCTATTATTGATGAGGTTGACCCTAATAAACTAAGTTACTTTGAAATATGAGATATGTGTGGTGAGTTGGGGGCACCTAGTACAAGTAGATTTCATTACCTTATTCTTGGAGGTAATTTGGAGCAAGGGTTAAGACTTATAACTGAAGATAAGGATTTAGTTTATATGTGTGAGATTCATGCTGGATGGCCAACAGATAGGATAACACTATATGTTGAGGGTGTTGAGGAGCCACTTGTAGTTAAGGAACTTGGGTAGAATGTAGAAGTTAATGAGGGAGTAGTGGGTCAGAATGATGATGATGTGCATGAGGTGCATCAAGAAGGTAATATGGATGCTGAAGGAGGTGATGATGTAGTAGATGAGTTAAATGGTGTACAAGAATATTCAAATTTTAATTGGTTGGAAGACGGGTTTGAGGTGCCAGATTTTGATGATGATGTCTTTGGGAATATGAATGCTGGGCCATCTACACATGATGGAGTTAGTAACAATGCAGCAGCCCCACATAGGCCTACTACAGCTGATAATGTCAATGCTGCACCACATAGACTACAACAGCTAAAAATGACATGGAATTAGCAATTAGGTCGAATGCAAGAGATAATGGGTGTTTGGAAGAGTGTAGGTGGATTGAACCACCTATTGAAGATGACATGGAAAGTCTGGTAGGGTTTGATGATGAGCCAACGCCAAGTGTTGCAAAAGAACTAGTGTTTATTGTCTAAACTGACATGAGAAAACTAGTGTTAAAGACAGGAATGAAGTTTCCTAACTCTAAGGTTTTTAGGGAGGCCTTGAGGGAATATGCTACAAAAAATCTGGCAGATATCAAGTTCAAACTGAATGAGTAGAAAAAGATATCAGTTTATTGCATTAATGATTGTTGATGGAAGTGTCATGCATCTCAAATATCTGGGGAATTGACATTCCAAATAAAGACATTCCATCTAGAGTGCACCTGCCCTAGAACCTTCCAACACAGCCAAGTGACTGCAGGTTATGTTGCAAAGAAGTTTGTGCAGGATTTTGGTAAGAATCCCACTTGGGCAGTAGCCAGTGTTGAACATCATGTGAGGCAAAAAATTAAATTTGACATAAGTATCATTAAAGTGTATAGGACAACAAGAAAAGCTACTGATTTGATTACTGGGGATGAACAACTTAAATATGGGAAGCTTAGAGATTATGCAGAGATGATAAGATTGAATGATGTAGAAAGTAGGGTTATTTTGCAAACTAAAATGGAGGATGAAAATGCACAGCTCAAATTTAAGAGAATGTATGTTAGATATAATGCACAAAAAGTTGATTTAAGAGAATGTATATTAGATATAATGCACCAACACTAGGCCTGCACTAACAACTCAACCTCCAGCTGCATCTAGGGCCAACTGGTTCTCTTCCTCCTCACAACCAAGCTTCCATACCCCTAGAGAGACATGGGATTCCTTACCATCATCATCCTAAGTATTGCAACTTATCAACCTCTACTTATTTCTATTCTTTTTTCTCTTACTTGATATTGTTCGACCATCCTACTAATTGCTACATTTCATTATGTAGCCAACAAGGGCCTCTAGGAGCACTACTGGTGTAGCTGGTCAAAGAAGTGGTGGTGGTGCTACTATGAGGTTCAATGGTAGAAAGTTTGGTGTATCAAGGCCACCAAAATTTCATCCACTTGGTAGAAAGGGCAAGAAGGCCAAGAAGGGCACCAAAAGCAGTAAATGAAGCAAATCATCAATTTTTTTTTTTTTTGTTATGGTTCCCACAATTAATGTAACTAGTATTTAAATTGGTCAAGTGCCAAAAACAATATTTACTATTTTGGTTGGAAGATGTGTATGTCTGATGTGTGGTGGACTAGTTGTTAGGTTTTAGTTGTAATCCAATATGCATGTGGCTTAAAGACAAAACTGATTGTCTTTACTTTTGGTAGATGATAACATTAAATATGTTTAGTCAATGCAGCAGAATTTTTATTTGATGCAGCAGAATTTTTTCAATGCAGCAGATTTTATTTGCATTACTAAGTTCTATTTAATGCAGCATATTTTCAATGCAGCAGAGTTTTTTGTCAATGTAGCAGATTTTCGTGCAGTAGAATTTTTTTTCAATGTAGCAGATTTTATTTGCAGCACAAATTTGTATTGCAAGGAGGATTTTTATTTAATGCTTTTCATAACAAGCAACAAGCAAAAGACTAATCATATTTTCTTGCAAGAAACAGCAAGCAATAGGCAGTATACTTGACCCAAAAGATGACTGCCTTTTGACTATTTTTTTTTAGAAACTTTCATTCTTTGATACTTGAGTTAATTAGGGAAGATAACAGGTTTTCATTTGGAAAGATATTTGTTGTTTAATTAATGTGTATTGGCAGATTTTGTATTACTGAGCTTTGCTGTCAAAGCAACAAGATTTTGTATTACTGAGCTTTGCTATCAAAGTAGCAAGGGAAAGTATGCTTGATCCAAAAGATGACTGCCTTTTCATTAGTTTTTCATAAGATATTCCTTTAAGAAACTTTCATTCTTTCATACTTGTGTTAGTTAGGGAAAATAACAGGTTTTCATTTGGACATAAACTTCTTGTTGTTCAATAAATGTGTATTGGCAGATTTTGTATTGCTAAGTTTTGCTGTCAAAGCAGCAAGAGAAAGTATGCTTGACCAAAAAGATGACTGCCTTTTCACTAGTTTTTTTATTCTGAGACTTTCAATATTTGATACTTGTGTTAATTAGGGAAAATAACTGGTTTTCATTTGGATAGATACTTCTTGTTGTTGCATTTGGAAAATAACAGGCTGTCATAAAGACCTTAATGTGCTATACAATATGAAAAATGAATTTTAAAAAAAAAATACAAAAGACCCAAAAAGGAGGACATAAGAACAGCACGATAAAGCAATCAACAAAATGACAAGCAATGCACATAACATTAACATACATTAGAGCTTTCACATGTATCTATTACATATAGACCTCCATGCCAATAAGAATGGAACTTAAATTGTAACTTACAATAAACAAGGGCTTTAATCTATCCAAATAGGGTTGGTATACCACCAAAATGAAATTAAATACCCAACCACTTTTCAACATCCCCCACAAGTATCATGGCAGACTAAGGTTCTTCACCCTTATATTGTTGTACACTGAGGCAAAACACAACAACAACATGACAAAAATGAAAGATAATCATAACACTACTAGTGCTAGCTTGTACAATCTCTCACTCTCTAACCCTCATAACTTTCTCCCTAATCTCACAATTCACAATTAATCACAACTAACAATTTGATCTTCTCAGATGGTTGACCATAGCTTGAACAGGAAAGCCCACTGATCCATAGAACAGCATTTGTGACTAAGCAAAGGGAGCTCATTTTTATTCGGCAAGCTGCAGAGACACCAACTAGAGACTTTCCAGCACCACAAGCTAGCTTTATAATGCCAGATCTTTCTCTACCTACAACTAAATAAGTTAATACAAGAGTAATATATTTGTCTTGCCAAAGCCATCAAAGAGCTTAAGAAAATCTAACAATGAAAAAATTGTAAAATTGTTAATAAATCTACATAAATAATTTGCTTATGCATATCAACTTTCAGATATGCATGTCAGATTATAAATAAAACAAACCCCTAAGCCTACAAATAGCATATCAAACAAAAGACCATAATACTTCTGTAAGGACACAAATTGCGCTGGACCTAAGTTGTACCTTCAAAGCCAGCCCAAAGAGCCCAAAACAATGAATTTATAGAGAGTGGGCTTTGAATCTAGGTCAATGGATGTTGGATAACACAAAAGCCAAGCTGGATCACAAAACACATGCATAATATTTGTACGTGAATGAAAACTCTCTTATGTATTGATGCCGAGAATAATCTTTGGTGCTTTTCTTACAATTTTCCCTCTTGTGTATCTCTTTTTCTTTCCTCTCTTCTTCTTCATTCACCTTTTATAGGCCTTCCTCCTTCTCCTCCTCTCCTCCACGTGTAGATCAGATGCTCCTTTTAGATACTTGTCCCATCACCCATTTCTACTAAAGTCTTTGACGATAGGTATAAGGTTGAACTCCAATACTCAGGCGCCACTTCCCCATTAATGCTACCAGAAAGGTAGGTACAAAACCTTCAATACAGTGGTAGTAGCTTTTTCTTTGATATTTTCTGTTACTTCTCCTTATCTCGTACCCCTGTTTTCTTAGCATTTGCATTCAAGGTCTTCAGCATGGATGCCCTTGAACTGCTAGATCACTCATCTTGTCCTCGGCTACCTATGGCCAAGGACGTTACCATCCTCGAACCTAATGCCTTAGTATGTTCTACCCAGATATGGCTTCTGTCTTCTGTCATGTTACTTCACAGGCGGGCCTATCATGTCCTCGGACGACCCATACCATTAGGTTGGGCCTTCAACCCCATAAGAGCTTTTGGGCCAGCCCAATACATCTCTTGGGCCCTTTAGCCCTATAATAGCCCTTCAAGATCCTCATTTCTACTTCTCTAGAAGGAATGAGGATTTTGACACACGTCCCCTGGACAATACGCTTCTGACGTTTCGGTGTGCAGAACATGTTCCAATTAAATGTTGGCGGCTTCGTGTTTCCTACGTTCAACTGCGCGATGCCCATCCAACAGATGAGCGCTGCGTAGGGGCATGGGCGAGAAATCTCCCGCTTTATGATTCCCATTGATATAAATATTGCCCATTTGGAAGTTCTTCGCTTACTTTAGAATTCATACAACGAATCTAACCTCCTTTGCACTCTACACGCGTTTTTCTACCTTCCAAGGTCTAAGCCGAGGTGTCCTTATCATTATAAAGTAAGTTTTCCAAACCTTCTGCTCGCTTTATCGTTGTTCTTTCTTTCTTGTCATTCTCTTTTTTCTCCTCAGCCATTTAAACTTCCCAATCCTTTCACCATATTTCCCCACTTCTCCTAGAAAATGCGTAGGTTTACACCCATAGTAGAAAGTGCTGAGAAACTAGAACAGTTTAAGGCTACATATGGAATCCCGCAGGGAGTGTCCATTAAATATTACAAAGAGGGAGGGTGGCATACTGAGAGAGATACCGGTGAGGTAGCGATTCCCATAATAGCCTTCATAGAGGGGGGGATGAGAATCCCCATAAGACCGATCGCTAGGGATTATCTCAGAGTGGTTAGGTTATCCCTTACCCAATGCACCCCAAACATGTTCAGGATTTTAGGTGTTGTAGACGCCCTAAATGAAAAAATGGGATTAGGACTCACCCATCACGACATGAATTGGGTTTACAATCTCCACAACCTGAAGGGGCAAGGGTATTATTTGAAATCTAGATGCGCCAAGGTTAGATTGATTCAATGCCTCCCTTACTCCAATAAAAGGTTAAATAAGGATTTTTTAATAGTATCTAAGGACTGGCACGACGGTCTCCCCTGTCTGACGAGGGAGGGGGAACTGGGTGAGTACCCGCATAGCGTTAGTTCTATTTTTCTTCTTTGTTACCTTGTTAATGTTATGTTTTTCTTTGCTTTGACCTTACCGTTTCTTTAAATAATTGTGCAGATTGCTGCGCGCTTACTCGTCACGCTCATCTCGTTAACTTTTCTCGCCTAGACAAAATTTTGAAGCTAGGGTGTTTGCTCACTCGGACGGTCAACTTCGAGCAGCACACCTGATCCCCGGATACGATCCCATTTCAACAGCCTTTCAAGCACCGAAGTATGTGATTAAGGCAAATGACCCTAAGCTACCTTGGATTAGCGTCGCAGTCAAAGGTTTCCTGCTCCCCGAGGGTGCTCCTATTCCTCAAGGCACTCTCATCATTGAGCCTATGCGGATTGTCCCTGAAGGCCTTCCTCTCGCTGCATCCTTGGCTCGACCTACATTGGACGAAGGCTCTTCTTCTCAGCCATTTATAAAGGAAGAAGAAAAAGAGATCATAGAGGTTTCAGATTCTGAAGGCGAATTCAGAATCCTGGTTTTGTTTAGCCCAAGGTAGAGGATCCGGGGATTCGACGTAACCCTGATTCTGTTTAGCCCAAGGTAGAGGATCAAAGGATCCGACGTAACCCTGATTCTGTTTAGCCCAAGGTAGAGGATCCGGGGATCCGACGTAACCCTGATTCTATTTAACATTTTATGTTTTTAAAAGTAACATTTGCGTGTTCTAATAACAATAGAATACAAATGGCCGAAGTACCTTTTATTAATAATAGTATCTTCGTAAGTTACTTACATTCCAAGGATGATTTACAACCTTTTCGTCTAGATCTACAAGATAATAAGCCCCAATACCGGCTACTGAGGTGATGCGTTATGATCCTTCCCAGTTAGGTCCCAATTTTCCCCATGCTGGATTTTTGGTATTACCCAGGACTTTCCTCAATACTAAATCTCCGGAAGCAAGTGGCCTTGACTTCACGTGTGAATTGTACCCCTGCTTCAATTTTTGTTAATAATAAGCCAATTGGATCATGGCCTTTTCTCTCCGCTCTTCAACCAGATCTAGGCTCCTTTCTAGTAACCTGTCATTAGTGTCGGGAGTAAAAGAACTTGTTCTCATTGTCAGGAATCCAGTTTTTAAAGGAATCACAGTCTCGGCACCATAAGTCATTGAAAATGGTGTCTCTCCCATGGATCTGCATGGTGTGGTCCGATACGTCCACAAAACATGAGGCAATTCCTCCACCCATCAACCTTTGGCGTCATCTAGCTTCTTCTTAAACCCGTTGACAATAACTTTGTTGACCGCGTCGACCTGCCCATTTTCTTGTGGATAAGCTGGAGTAGAATGCCTGTTGGTTATGCCGAGATCACAGCAATATCGTCTGAAAGCTTTACTATCAAATTGCAAACCATTATCTGATATGAGAGTATGAGGGACCCCGAATCGGGTGATAATATTTTTTCAAATAAATTTTTTCGCATCAACATCTCTAAAGTTGGATAGGGGTTCAGCCTTTACCCACTTGGTAAAATAATCTGTGCCCACAATCAACCACCTATTATTCCCAGGCGCTTTTGGAAAAGGCCCCACAATGTCTAAGCTCCATTGTGCAAAAGGACAGGGACTTGTCAGAGGATTTAGCTCCCCTTCCAGCTGATGGATGTTAGGTGCAAACCTCTGGCATTGATCGCACTTCTTCGCATAATCTTGAGCTTCTCATTGCATATTGGGCCACCAATATCCTTGTGTTAGAGCTCTGTAAGCCAAAGATCTTCCCCCCGTATGACTTCCATAAATTCCCTCATGCAATTCTTTTAACAGCAGCTCCGTCGCTTCAAGGTGTACACACAACAAGTATGGCCCAGAAAAAGATAGTTTGTACAGTTTTTGATCTTTGGACAACCAAAACCGAGATGCTTTTCTATGCACCTTATCCGCCTAGGCTTTTTCCTTTGGCAGAACATTGTTCTTGAGGAAAGATACGATGGGGTCCATCCAACTGGGCCCTACCCTGATCTGATGAACTTGGATAATCATTCCAACTATTCTAGTGAGCTTACATAGGTCTTCAACAAGGATGATCCGCGGAAGTCCTTGAGCCGAGGACGTGGCAAGGGTGGCCAAAGAATCAGCATGCGTATTGCTACTCCTAGGAACATGCGACAAGGTAAGGGATTTGAGTTTGGGCTGTAAAATCCTGACTTGAGTTAGGTATTCTTGCATCCTCGAATCTCTAGCTTCCACTTTTCCCTCTACTTGGCCTACAACTAGTTGCTAGTCCAAGAACATTTCACCATTTTTCCACCCATTTTTTGTACCATATTCAATCCTTTTACTAAAGCCTCATACTCGGCTTCATTGTTAGTGGCCTAAAATCCTAATCTCAGGGACTTTTCCAGCGTAAGCCCCACTAGGGTTATGAATACCAACCCCACCCCGAATCCCCTTTGATTTACAGCCCCATCAATGTAAACAGTCTACACGTAAGTTGTACCTTCAAAGCCAGCCCAAAGAGCCCAAAACAATGAATTTATAGAGAGTGAGCTTCGAATCTAGGTCTATAGACGTTGGATAACATAAAAACTAAGCTGGATCACAAAACACATGCATAATATTTATACGTGAATGAAAACTCTATTATGTATTGATGCCGAGGACAATCTTTGGTGCTTTTCTTACAATTTTTCCTCTTGTGTGTCTCTTTTCTTTCCTCTCTTCTTCTTCCTTTACCTTTTATAGGCCTTCCTCCTTCTTCTCTTCCCCTCCACGTGTAGGTCAGATGCTCCTTTTAGATACTTGTCCCATCACCCCTTTCTACCAAAGTTTTTGACGGTAGGTATAAGGTTGAACTCCAATACTCAGGCGTCACTTCCCTATTAATGCGGCCAGAGAGGTAGGTACAGAGCCTTCAATGCGGCGGTAGCAGATTTTTCTTTGATATTTCCTGTTACTTCTCCTTGTTTCATACCCTTGTTTTCTTAGCATTTGCATTCAAGGTCTTCAGCATGGATGCCCTTAAACTGCCAGATCACTCATCTTGTCCTCGGCTACCTATGGCCAAGGATGTTACCATCCTCGGACCTCATGCCTTAGTATGTTCTACCTAGATATGGCTTCTATCTTCTGTCATGTTACTTCACAAGCGGGCCTATTCATGTCCTCGGACTACCCATACCGTTAGGTTGGGCCTTTAACCCCATAAGAGCTTTTGGGCCGGCTCAATACATCTCTTGGGCCCTTTAGCCCTACAACTTCAATCCAAAAGCTTACAGATAGCATAAAAACTTTGCATATATTCCTAGACTTTTCCCTTCCTAAGGCCCCAACATGACACAAGTAGCGTCAGCCATACTAGTATTTACCCACCATGACGCCTAGAGGATACAAACAAATTTGGAAGCTCAAAAAACAATAAAAGTTATTTAATACTCCAACCATCTGAATCCAATTTTATATTCTCAGAGGAGAATCTATACAGAGCAATACAATTTCATATAGATATATCAATTTCATAATACTTCAAACAAAACACCACTTTGCAGAAACCTAATTTCAAAAAAAATAAATTAAAACGCTAGATTTTAAAAATTAAATCTACCTAGAATAAGAGGAAAAGAGCAGATGAAAAAAAAAATCAATCTCAGAAAGTCAGGAACTCACCCAATAGAGAGAAACACAAACTAATCAAGATCCAATTTGTTAACAAAAAATCTCGGGTTGGTAACAATCAAAAACCTGAATCAATAGTTCAATAACTCCACTATTTCCTTGCTAAAAATCACTCAAAGGATCTCAAGCATAAACGGGTCTAAGAACTCAGGTTGGTAGCATCCTCAATGGGTGAGAGAGAGAGAGAGAGAGAGAGAGAGAGTTGCTAGGAGAGAGGAGTGTTTGATCTGTGTTGTTCTTTGATTTTGGGATCAAACGTGTTAGAGTAACGGTAGATTAAGAGGTAGGAAACGGAGCATTAACGGAATAAACTACGGGTGAGTAAAGTGTCAAAAATGAAACTACAGGTGGGTAAGTTAAATTTGAGGCAAATTACAAGTGGGTAAGTTGTAATTTAGAGTTGAGTATTAAAAATTTAGATTTGTTCATTCAATTTTATTTTGAATACAAGTTGAGCTCAATTAGATTATATATTAAAGTTTGGTTTATTTTCTAATCAAATAAAAGTGGGTTTATTACTATTAAGTCATTAGATTAAGTTATTCTTTATTCATTTCTAGTAAATACTAATACTAAAACTTTGTACCCCTCTCACAAATATAGGGTAATAATTAAATTATATTACTTATTTTTTATTTGATAAACAATACTATCTAACAAACACACACATATTTATATAGGGGAACTATTACTTGAATTAATTAGATAGTATTATTTTAATAAATAATATGAACGAATAAAATCTTTATAAAAAAAGGGACACAATCACAAAAAAATGGAAAAATAGCAAAAAATTTCGTAATTTAACGGAGTGTTTAAACGCTTCAACGAGAACTCACAAAAATCAAAATATGTCTATGTCTCTTTCTGACTCTATCAAAGTCTCTTTGACTCTTTCCTTGTGAGAGGACCATTGAGCAAAGATACCAAACTCATATAAAATTATTGCCTGTTTATAATAAAAAGTTCAACATATATATATATATATATATATATATACATATATGTATATATATATATATTCCTTGGTGGCAAGGAATATCTCTTTTTGGTGAATAAGGAATACTTTTCATGTTGGATAAGAAATAAACTTTCATTTCACATAAAACAAAACCAAAAAACAAAAAACAAAACGTAACCAAGTCGAAATAAAATTTTGAGACAATTTCAAACCGTTTGGTTGCATGTTTTGTAGGTACCACCCATGTGCGCCACCTTAACCATCATGTGTATTGTAGGTAGACATGGCAAAACGGGCGGGTCGGATCAGGTTTTGGTCAGGTCAATCAGGTTGCAGGTCAAACGAGTCAAAAACGGGTCATCTTAAGCAGGTTAAAAACGGGTTCGAGTCAATCGAGTTGTGAGTTGGGTCGGGTTGACCCGTATTAACCCGTATTTTTCACATGATTTTTTTTTTTTAATAAATAAAACAACATGTATTTATCATTTGACAAGTTATATAACAAATTATTTTATGTAAAATGCATTATTTTGACTTTACCACTTATATCAAGAATAAATTCAGTTAAGCTTATTAATACTTATTCAATAATTTTAAAATTATACAAATCCTAACATTGCTATCTAAAACAAAATAACACAAACATAAGTAAAACAAATACATGTATTATTTCTACACAATATCAACATTCCAAAACATAAAACTAAATTACAAATTACTTATTGGATAACTCATTTGATAAAGAATAAAAATATATAAGAAATTTACAATCTTGAAAATTAATTTTATAATCTATTATCAATTGTGGTTGGCACTCTATTTCGATTTGAGATATACATTAAAATTGGATTACTTACTTATTTATACATGATCTCTTTTATGAATATCATATCATTATTAAGCAACACACACTCTAGAAAATATCATAATTTATTTTGAAAAGCCGTTTATGTTGGACATAAATTGTTAAAAAATGAGTCTAAGCATTCATAATTTATGCTAATTTGATACTTTGGCTTCACTATTTTTACACTTGTAAATGTTTCTCACACATGTCTACAATTTTAAATCTATATTTTTAATTCTACTGTAACCATATTATCTTGGCATGTACTTTGTTATTTAATATCTAAAAATCTTTACTCATTCCAGAATGTTCAACCTTTTATCTTTCAATTAATTTGCATATGTAAATGTATCAATTTTTTCCTTAAAACTCACAATAAACAATTAAACTACTAATGTCTTAATTTTACTTTTTTTTTTTTACCAAAAAAAAAAGTTTTAAAAAAGTGATTCGGATTCGGGTCGGGTTGGGTTGACCCGCAAAAAACTCGAAAAACTCGGGTCGGGTCACGAGTCAACCCGTTTTTGTTTCAGGTCAAAAAAATCGGGTTCAGGTCGAGTATTTTTCGGGTCGGGTCGGGTCAGAAAATTTTGACATGTTTTGCCATGTCTAATTGTAGGTATTTGGACAGTTGCATGTTTTGTTCTTCTCCATAATTAGCCGTTTGGATTTTTTTTTTTTTTTTTGGAAAAATTATAAAATCACAACGAATCTATATATATATATATAATAGGTGAAGCAGAAAGAAACTCTAATTGGAATTCTAAATTAGAATTCTAATCTACTGTTGTGTCACGTGTCAATGTAAATATGAAATTGAAGTTTAACTTGTAATTCCGATGTGCTTTTTTTTTTCATACCCGTGTATTTTTAGGTTCACCTCCCTTTTTCACACCCACGTATTTTCAAGTTCACCTCCCTTTTCCAGTTCACCTCCTTTTTCCGATTCACTTCCCTTTTCCACACCCACGTATTTTCAGGTTCACCTCCTTTTTCCGCATGGAATTTCAAAAAAATCTCTTGGTATCAATGATGTATATATTTGAGTATTTTTGTATCTTATATAAGAAGAGGTTCTCCAAATATTCTAATTGTACTTGTCTTTACAATTTTTATGGTCCTAGTTTATGCTCTGCAAAACGAATTCTAACCATTCCTAAAGTTTGATTACTTCTTTTTTTCATCTACTTATACTGTCGTTTCTTTTTATGTAAATTTTTTATTGTTTAATTATATAATTTTGTGGTTTTCCTATGATTGATGTTGTATGTTTATTGTCTTTCATCTGCCTATACTTTCTTTCCTTTTTGTCAATAATTTTTATTGTTTAATTATAAAATTATTTTGTTTTCCTATTATTTATATTGCATATTTCTTTTCTTTTTCATAACACGTTGTCAGCACGAGTCTCTACCCAATTTCGAAAGGAAATTGTAATCCCATTATTCTTCAAATATCAAAGATTATTTATGTAGTTTTCGCAACTCACTATAAGTTTTCTTTTAAGGAATTAGTATTTATCCTATTTGTTTGTCTTTAAGTTTTATGCTTATAATTTTAGTGATTTTTAATTGATAAAATTTTTTTTATAAATTTCATGTTATTCTATTATTATATATTGTTATGAGATGCACGTTATGAGATTCACATTTAATTTATTAAAATATTTTGTTAAAAATGGTTTTTGATAAAGCAACTTTATTATAGTTATTTGTACCATGAATGAATTAACCTTGAATATATATGTCTATGTAGCATTCTTTCATTAGAATTTTGTATGATAAAAATATTTGTTAAAAAATTACATAATACTAAGTTTTATTAAACATGAATAAACTAAGTCTTTTAAACATGACTAAACTCATGATTAATAAATAAATAAATAAAAAACAAAACCAACAGTATCACTTAAATAATAAAATGTAATATATTTATTGGTTTATTAAATTATATTCATTCTCATGCGGTAGCATGAGTTACATACTAGCGTCATTAAAATATGATGCAGTTGACTGTAAGTGATAAAAAAAAAAAGTTCTGGATTAATGTGAAATTGGCACACATGCAACCAGTTACAATCTACAACATAAGATAGTTATAAAAATCGGCATTGAATTTATTGAGGTCCTAGAATAATTTTTTCATTATTTAAGAGTGACTTCTCAAACCCTTCTCTAATTTTAGTAGCTTCAAGTCCGGAACAACTCAATTTCAACTCTAATCACAGTTCATCCCAACTAACCTCACTTTTTTCTTTTTTTGATACAACCTCACTTTTTGGGATTGACATAACTTTCAATGGCTAAGATTGAGAGTTGAAAAATAATCTTTCAATCTCAACAATTGAATAAATAAAGTGAGAAAAAGTTAAAAATTGAAAGTGGTAAAAAAAAATGTGAGTAGAAATGAATAATTGCAGGGGCGAACTAAGTATAAGCTTGAG
Organism: Castanopsis chinensis; assembly: GCA_032878915.1. Taxonomy (NCBI): domain Eukaryota; kingdom Viridiplantae; phylum Streptophyta; class Magnoliopsida; order Fagales; family Fagaceae; genus Castanopsis; species Castanopsis chinensis. The sequence goes on along the minus strand of JAVQMG010000125.1, from coordinate 13,697,155 downwards.
GGGCCATCGCCCCCCAAATTATTATTTTTTTCAAAAAATATAAAGTATATATACTTACTTAAATTTTGAAGGATTTGGCCGACAAAACTAAGAATCGTCCCCCCTAAAAAATATTCAATGACCTCTTTTATTGTAAATTACTCTTATATTTACTAAAATTTTGGGTCATTCGTCATATGAAGAATTCTTTGATTCCATTGCAATTAAATTGTCTATCAACATTGTCAGAAAATTTCAAACTTACAAATTTTCAATATAATAATATATAAATACAATTTGATAATTTTGTATCTAATATATTTATGAATCATGATTCACTCTGGCATTGATGTGTGTGCGTGTGCATGGTTTATCTTAACTAATTTATTTGTACCATACTTATAAAATATATATATATATATATATATATAACTTGCCCTGATAATTGCATCCGAAGGGTATAATCTTTTTTCTTTTTTCTTTTTTTTAAGAAGCCAACCCACAAGGGAGGCCCGAGGTTATTCATTAATATGATCAAGATCATGGTTGTAATCGTCGACAATGTTAGGAGGAACTTCTTCCATCCAAACTAACAAAGAATTACATAATGATCTACGAGCTAAGCAGTGAGCAACCTCATTACCCCTACACTTAATATGATGAAAAGAAATACTACTAAATGAACGTGAGAGAGCATGGATATCTTTCAAAATGTGACCCAAGTCCGAGGAGAGGAGTGCTTTCTCCTGGATGGCTTTGATGATAATTTCAGAATCACCTTCAACCAAAACTCTCTCAAATCCTAACTCTCTGGCAGACAAGAGAGCCCTTTGTGCTGCTATCACTTCCACTGTCTCTACAGAGGTAAACAGGGGAATTTTTTGTGACAGGGTAGCCAAAACCAGTCCAACTTGATCCAGAATAATATGCCAAGACTTGTTGAGGACTAGGTTGAGAAAATTGCACTGTCGAAGTTTACTTTCACCATACCTGGAGGAGGAGGCTTCCATCGGACCGCTGGGGCTGTTCTTGGGATTTTTGGGTGCAATGGTCGGATATGGTTGAACTCGTGCACCAAGGAACTGGCCTGCTCAGGGATTATTCTGAGGTTCGAACTTTCCTCCTTAAAGACTGTTATGTTTCTTCTCATTCAAATCAGGGAGATGGTGTTAGCGAATATCTCAATGCAGCTGGGGTCCTGCAGGGCTAAGTGCATAATCTAGGCAAAGGCCAAGAGAGATAAGGTAGCCTCCTTGAACTTAGCAAATTGAGGGAGCCACACATCATCAAGCTTTGGGCAAGACCATAGTGCTTAGGTTATGGATTCGGGTTCTAGGTTGCAGTTGGGGCAGGTGGCTACTTGTAGAAGCTTTCGGGGGATCAAGTTTACCCTCGTGGGGAGGGAGTCCCTGCTTGCTCTCCTGAGGCGAATGCAATTTAGAACATGGAGATTCCATATTTTTTTTCCATACTTCTTTTCTCCATAAAGGGTCCGACTCACCTAGATCATCAATATCATCAAGCTTTCTTAACAATTTGTATCCAGATTTGACAGAGTAGACTCCACTCCGGTTCTTTGGCCAGTACAACCAATCTGGGGTGTCCGTAAGACTCAATAGGATTGCTTTAATCATAGTTGCCTTAAAGGGGAGGAATATACCATCAACAAGGTCTTATTTCCAGCAGTGCAACTCATGGTCAATTAAGTCAGCCACCTTCATTTCCAAGTTGTGATCAAGGGGAGGAGATAATACTTTACCCAAGCCCCCACAAGACAGCCAATGATCTTTGAAAATATTAATAGATCACCCATCACCTACCCCCTACTTCATACCCTCCCGAATGGTATCTCTACCTTTTAGAATGCTCTTCCAAGCAAAATACCCCATTTTATTTTTTGCTTCAAAAATTGAGCCGTGAGGGAAAATTTGGGCTTTGAAGAACCAACAAAACAAAGAGTCTTGGTTCGAGGCAAGCCTCCAAACTTGCTTTGCTAGTAAAGCATCGTTGAACTTTTGTAACTCTCTAAATCTCATACCACCTTCCTGTTTAGACTGACATAGTGTATGCCACTTCACCCAGTGTACTGTCCTCCGGCTACCTCTTTAACCCCACCAGAATTTGCGGATCATTACCTCGATTTCATGGCAGAACGAGGAAGGTAATTTAAAGCAACTCATGGCAAAAGTCAGAAGCGCTTGGATTACTACTTTAATGAGGACTTCTCTTCCTGCTTGGGAAAGGAGCTTTTCCTTCCAACCCTTCAGCTTGGACCAAACTCTCTCTTTGATGAAAGCAAAACTTGCCTTTTTTCCTCTCCCCACAAAAGAGGGTACACCCAGGTACTTCTCGTATTGCTTTATCTTAGGGACACCAAGCATATTAATGATATTTTCCTGAGTATCAAGAGTGGTTGCTTTGCTAAAAAATAGTGTTGTTTTGTCTCTATTAAGCTTTTAGCCTGAAGCTGCCTCATATTCTAATAGGATGTCTTGGATGTGATTGCATTCTTGCATTGAGGCCTTGCAGAAAAGGAGACTATCGTCTGCAAAAAACAAATGAGTTAGTCTAGGACCATTTTTGCATAATGAAATCCCTCTAATATGGCCATCCCGAGCTGCTTTCTCAATTAGGGCATGTAGCCCTTCAGAGCAAAGAAGGAATAAATAGGGAGAGATTGGGTCCCCTTGTCTGATTCTCCTGGATGGTACTATTTTTTCTGATGGCTCCCCATTGATTAGAAGGGAATAGGATATTGTTGTAATGCACATCATCATCAGATCAACCCATTTTTCATGGAAGCCCAATCTAAGCATTAGTAACTTTAGAAAGGGTCATTCCACCCTATCGTATACTTTACTCATGTCTAGCTTAAGAGCCATAAACCCTGCTTTTCCTAATTGGTGTTTCATCTAATGAATAGTTTCATAGGCCGTCAAAATATTATCAATTATGAGTCTCCCTACCTGGAAAGCACTTTGATTTCTGAGATCATATCAGGAGGTAACCCTTGGAGTCTATTAGCTAACACTTTAGACACCAATTTGTAAATAACATTGCACAGGCTAATGGGTTTGAATTCAGTGATTTTTTCTAAGCTCTTAACTTTAGGAATGAGAGTTATAAAAGAATGGTTGATTTCAGCAAGCATAGAGCAATTATTAAGACAGTTTAAAATAGCCAAGGATACATCCTCACAAACAATAAACCAGTAAGTTTGGAAGAAAGTAGAGGGCATACCATTTGGACCAGGGGCCGAGAGCGGTTCCATAGTTTTGAGAGCTGCTTCCACCTTGTCTCTTGTGAAACTATGGATTAAATCACTGTTCATATCTATTGAAACCACTGGCTGGATCGACTAAAAAATTGGGTGGTTCTCGTCAGGACTGCAAGTGGTGAAGTGCTCTTGATAGAAGGATGTTGCTATCTCATGAAGTTGGTGCCTTGATGTGCACCAAATGTCTTGGTAATTTTGCAACCAGATTATCCGATTTCACTTATATCTTTGAGAAGCTCTACTGTGAAAGTAACAGGTGTTGCTGTCACTTGATTGCAAGTATAGGGCATAAACCCTCTGAATCCACATCAAGCTCTCCTTATCGAGTAACGCATTAGTATTCATCTTCAGAATTCGGACCTGCTCATACGAGGATCCTCTAGCTGCTACCTCCTCGACTAAAACCAGTTTTTTTGATGCCTTAAATAGTTGCTTTTCAATGCTCCCAAAAGAATTCCGACTCCATTCCACCAATTTCTTCCCAAAATATTTATTTTTGAGAAACCCAGTGTCATATTGCTCTCATAAGATGGGAAACCCCAAGCATCAACTATCATAGACCGACAACCATCTTCTTTCATCCACATGCTCTCAAAGCGAAATGGTTTATTTTTGCATTGCACAATTCCTTTAAGTGGTCGGAGACATTAGAGTGTAAATGTTGAATCCGTTTGGCTAGGAAAAGTTCCAGCCATGTAGAGCTAGAAAAGGTGTAATCCAGTCTTTCTAGAATCAATGCCTCACCCCTTTTACCTCTCCATGTGAACTTCCTACCTGTGAACCCCAAGTCAACAAGCTCGAGTACATCCACTACATCCCTGAATGCTTCCATATCGGCCTCTCTTCTTGGCGAGCCACCAAGTTTCTCATGACCTCTGAGGATCTCATTAAAATCCCCTGCACACACCCAAGGGAGGTTGTACTTATTGTTGAGCCCACGTAAAAGTAGCCAAGTTTCCACCTTCCTCCTTGTTACCAGAAAACCGTAAATGCCTGTGAACCTCCATGAATTTTCCTGGCCATCATTAACAATTACATCAATAAAATTAAGAGAAGAACCAACCACTTTGATCCTTACCTAGTTTTCTCAGAGAAGAGCTAGACCACCTGCTCTAGTAATTCTATCCACCACCCACTTCTCATCAAAATTTAATTCGTCACATGATTTTCTAACCTAGCTTCATTTGCCCATGTTTCGGCTAAGAACAGGACAAAGGGGTCTTATGCTCGCACCAGGTTTGTAAGCTCTTGAATCGTACGGTGGTTCCTAAGCCCCCGCACATTCCAACATAGGTAACTCATTGTTCTCGGCGAGGCTGGGAACTAGCCTCCACCCGTTGTGTTGATGTTCTCTTTCTGAGTAGAAACATAAGTGATTCTGCATTTAGAGGCTTCGAGTCGCTGTAAGGGAGGTGAGCTGTTCTTTTTCCCAGCATAGCATTGAGAGCCATGGTGTCCTCATCTAAGCCCACTTGTCTTTTAATCCGTGTCCATTTAGGAGAGACTTTAGGCGTTTGTTTTTCCGTAGATGGGCTAAAGTTGGTTATATTGGCAAGTGGGCTCTTAGGATTAGGGAGAGGTGTAGATATTGTTGGGCCAGAATTGGGGGGGCTAGCAAGTTTAAAGATTCAAGACTGATTGTGGGATTAATATCATACCTTGCTATCTCTTTATTCAATGAGTCCAACGTCACCTCAAAGTTTTTATCCATCTTGGTTTCCTTTTCCAACACCACTGCACTAGCGTACACGTTTCCCTCTTCTGTCATATCAACCTGTTCTAGCTCTGAGTGCGCCGTCGTTGCCTGCTGAAAATCCGGTTCCATCATGACATGAGGATTTGAAATACTATCTTGCTTTTCGGGCCAAACTACCTCAGGCGAGGGTTTGTCAGATCAGAGCACCACCACTGATAGCTTGCCACCCTAAACCAGATTTGATGGTGGATTTACTTTCTTTCTCATTTCATAGATACCCGGAATCGTGACCAACTTATTCCTTGACGGCACAAACGGAGAAGCTGTGATCCAGGGGCCATACTGCTGGTTTTCTGCAGCTAAGCGTCCCTCGCTTTCAATCCATAAATCACAACTCCAATCATCATGTGTTAGGCACCCACACTAGTAACAGAGGTTTGGAAGCCATGCGTATTTGAAAGGGATGCACATATCCTTCCCATCATCCAATGTGATCACTCGTCCCCTACACAAAGGTTTGGAGATATTCAGAGTAACCCAAACTCGTACAAACTGATCACCTTCCATGGCTGATTCATTCTCACTATGGTTCACTGTTCCCATGGCTTCACAAAGCTATAATGCCACCCTTTGGTTCCTAAACCTAAGTGGGAGGTCATGCACTTAAACCCAAAAAGGAACATGATCAAAATTCAAGTCTCTCACATCCTTTGTTCCATCGTATACTTGTAGTACCACCATATATTTGTTGAAACTCTATGGTTCCCCTACTAGGACTCCCCACATTTCGGTTTTGTCCACAAAAGTAAAGAGAACAATATGGTCACCCTCCTTTCTAGCTTTGAAACCCTTCGCTTCTCTCTATAGGGGGGAAAAAGTTTTTGCTATTGCATCCAAGTTAAGAGCTCGTCGAGTCAAAAATTTGGCAGTCAACACCCATTCTGTTTCACCTTGCTTTTTTGTTAGTCTAACGTTAGACCCTTCACACTCCGACAAATTAAGTTTGCTCCACGTTTTAGTAAGATCATTCATTTAAGCTTCAACTCAAAAGGCTGGGAACGAGAAAACAAAAGAAACAGGGTAGAAATCCAATAGGAGAGGAATGAGGGAGAAAGGAGCAAAGAAGGGGGAAAGGTTCTGTTTCCCAGTAACCCAAGAAAAACAAACCCCACAAACCTCTAAGGGAACTTGTCACTGAGAGGTGCAAATGAACACCTTCAGAGAAGGGACTACAATCTACACTCTTGGAAAAGATGGATACTACCTATCTCTAGAGAGAAACGACCAATCAAGCCGAAGAGTATAATCTTAATCTCACTTTTTTAATTACTTTTTTTTTATGCCAAATATTCTATTTTGTAATGTTATTTTAATAATGTTATTTATATTTTTTAAAAATATATATAAATAAAAAATATATAAAAATACATATAATATTATCTAAATATTAAAAACTATTATTCAAAATACATGGTAAAACAGCCTCAGTTTTCAAGGCAGGAGATAAGACAAATTTATGTTTCACTTGGTATCTGGAGACTGGCACTTGCGTCATCACTGTCACATTCAGGGATTTGGAAGCTTAAGGTTAATTAGTACGTTATTGCAGATCGAACACTAAAATGGCACCCCCAGATGTCACAGTTAATTGATTCTAATCCATTCCAGAAACGGTCTGTAAGCATAAATGGTCAATTTTTACTGTCCCAGCCGAAAACAATCACATCCATCTCTCAGTGATGTTACCATTATAATTAATTGCTTTTTTATTAAACTTTTGATGTTTGGGACCTTGAAATTAACCAGTACTTTTTGCTAAGTTTAGTTACTATTTAAAATAGGCTACTAATGATTTCACATTGTTTAACAGTACTCTAAATACTCTTCCATTTCATGTTTAAAACATGAAGACTAATAATAACCTCAATATTTTTCAAAAGGATTGTGTTACTGTGTATCCTTAGAGTAACAGTTAAGGTAGAGTTTTCAAATGGCATTGTTACACCTGAAAACTTCAAGACAATCAAGCTATTTTAAGTAAGAAAGTCTAACTTTTTTATAAACTATGTCTAATTTTATTGCTTCATAATGTAGGTTGAATTTATTTTATGCACCTTAACAATTGCCCCAAGGATGTTAGTTAATATACTCTTTTTAAAATAGGATAGCGTTAATTATACATACCAACTGCTTGCATTTTTCACCTGTATAAACCGACATGTGTGCAAGTTAACATGTGAAACAAGTTTTACTGCTTAAAAAATGTCAGCATTTTATACATTGTGTAAACGAGTGTGTTTGCATGGTTGAATTTGAAGTAATAAAAATCCTTTGGAATAAGAGTTCAGACTGACAGTTTTAGTTTGCTTGAAGATCCTAATACCCAACAACATGTGTTACACCCAAACAAGATGTATACGCAACAAAAAGACCAACTAAAACAAAAAGATATACTAGCAGAAATTAACCATATATGCATTATATATGCCACAGTTAGACTAGACACGGAAAACCTATTTCTAATTCATAGCGAATTAACAAGTACAATCAAAATGTGCTCTCCATTGAAAGCTCTGGCTCGCTAATTAACTAAGTACTTCAACGAGCTTTGTTATACATGTAACATTTCAAGGACTATTTCTTGGCATTTTGGGACTGCCCCCATTATGGTGTAATGGGTCTGGACCAGAGGGAGTATTCCTTAACTCCGAACCCACATAGCTCCCACCATTCATACTGGTTGCAGCTGAAACTTGCAGGCCAAGCTTCACAGTCTTTTTCTTCTCCCCCAAACCAGCAAGCATCTGTACAAAGTAACGGATCGAGTATATAAGCAAAGAAAACTAGGAGATATATAAACCCCATTCAAGGCTTTCCAATGCCTTCAAAGCATTTTTATATGTGTGTTCAAACAGACCTTTCTGTTGTGAGTATTCATCAAGGAAACAGATGCCTTGGAGTAAATGCACACAAAACCAGTATTGCAATCTGCCAAAAATAGAAATATTGATTACTAACCAGGTACTATATAGTTAAACAACACCAATCTCATTATTGAGTACTTTTGCTCCTTTTAGTCCGTTATTAAAACAGATAAAAAGTGTTAAAGAGAGAAAGAGATGGACCAGTAGAAGCAGCTTCCTCCATGAGCACAAGGAGACACAAAACCAGAAAGAGAAGCACACATGATATAAACACGGATCTTGACGCCATCTTGGGTTTTGCAGCTGAACCTAGAATGAGCTCTAAAAGTATAATAAGTACTGTATTTTGTGTGTTCCTTTTTTTTAATAGTACTAGTAGCTAATGCAGTTTTAAAAGGAAGAGCTGTAGCCAATTTATAGAAGGAGTTAAAATTGAAATCTCCACATGCAAATGATCGCTCATGCAGCCATTTAGGAGAGAAATGATTGACATTTTGTGGCGGTGATAATTATATATAAGACACATCCAAACCCACAGCCCCAGCCACATCTCTCTCTCTCTCTCTCTCTCTCTCTGCCCTTGCCAAAAAACCCTCTCACCTCACCTGAGACTCGTTGATCTAGAAACTGACGTCAATTTTTTTATATAACAACCACGTCAAATACCAATAATAGTAGACTTAGTACTACGATGATTCTCAACCAAAATAATAATATTAATAATAATAGTAGTAGTAGTAGTACGTTGACAATTATATGTTTAATTTATGTTATATATAGTATCTTGGTGTTAATTTGTAATTGGTTACAAAATTTAAATGGAACCACACTGGCTGCTACTTGATAGAAAAGTGGATTTAAGTACACCAATGGCAAATAACTGTTAAATATATTGTGGATTTGGATGTGTCCTTAGAGTTTTTCATACATTGCCTTCTGAGCTACAACATCAGCGAGTTCTTATATATATGCTGCGTACCTAGCTATATATATCTAGCTAATATTTTATTTATCTTCTTCTGCTAGAGTTACGAAAATGCCTTGCTCCTTTTCTTTTTAATGAAATCTTATCACCCTTCAAAAAAAAAAAAAGGATGAGGTATGATCTATGAGTTGGAGCGCAAGGCATAGCTAGGCATAGCTGGGGGTGGTGAATGATGATGGTATACATTTTATGATAATACGGCGTAATCGCGGATAAGATTTTGCATGATTGACTGATTGATATGCTTTGCTTTTCTTGGGCTTCTCTATTAGAATTAACGCACAAGTCGTCCAGTTGCAAGTATATGTTTTTTCTTTTTCTTTTTCTGTTTTTTCCCAAATCACAAAAAACAAACAACCACGATTAACTTATCTATTGCTTGCGAGTATAAAAGATATATTCGTCTATTAATATCATGAGAACTGTTTAAACTTCGAAGTTTGATCCACATATTCGGTTATCAAAAAAACTTCTTATTCATGGTTTTTTAAAATAAACAAATATTCGATGGATTTTAATTTCCAAGGAGAATAAGAATAAGAGATTTAAACTAATCACCTCTTGTTTTTGAAGCATAATCAAATGTGCTATTCCTTTTAAGGCAATCTGTTTCTTATTATTCAATACAAATTAAATCATATTATCTTTTTTTTATTTTTTTTATACAAGATATAATTGTACTCTAGCCTAATCTAAGTGTATATGTGTATGAAGCTCCCTCCTAAAGATTTGAACCCCGGCACTTGCCCCCTACACTCTGCAGACACTTATACTTATGAAGTGACCATCACACCAAAAACGTGCAATGGCGTTTTAAATCACATTATCAACCGGATGTTACTCGGTACAAATCCCAAGTTATTATTGAAATATTATTGAGCCATTAAATATATATACACACACACTTCTCCTCTCATTTAAAAGAAAAATAAAATTAGTATTCGTCTAAATTATTTGTAATGTAGCTTCTTCTTTTTTTTAAATAAAAAATTTTGTTTAATTTGAAACTTCCTTATTCCCCTATGAAAGAAAACCCCAAAAACAAGGTTTTATTCAATATGCAATAATTTCTTTAGCTTGAAATTTTGTTTGTAAAGTGCAAGTTATTATTGTCGGAGAACATCTAATGTATAATTTAGGCACCTTTTTTTTATAGTAGAAATGATAGTAGACCTTATTATTAATACAAAATTATGTTGTACAATGAAGAAGAGAAAAGAAATGTATTTTTTTAACCAAAAAATGACTTCTTCTTTTTCTTTTGTAATACTACCCAAGACTAAAAAAACACGATTACATCATAAAGGTATGCTAACAAATAAAGAAAAAAAAAACTATCACTAATAAGTTTAATGATTTCAAGGATCCAAGCAACCTCAAGAGAGCAAATTCTATCATGATTCAAAAAATCAATGAATTCAACAAAAGTGTGTGTTGATAGAATTGCAAGGTTATCCTCATCACTAAAACTGCATTACAAAGTGGGTTCAAATTCTTCTTCATTAGCCTATGTATTGAGTCCAATAGATGATGCCCATAGAAACTAGTAAAGCGCCAAACAACAACCTATTGATTTAATAAAGCATCAATATAATATGGGGAAGAGATTTGGATATCGATATCCACATTGTCCCACCATAACGGACCCAAACTACCCCCAAACCATTTTTTGAGACTGCAAAACCTTTTGTCAAGCCCAATTTCCTCTTTAATCCTACAAAGCCAATTATTTCTAGTTGGGTTCGTGTATGTACCTCTAGGATCCCAAACTCACGATAGTTGAGGCTTAAAATTTAGTCACCTTTTAGTATAGTCTTTTTGTATTATGTTCATAACTCAAATAAGGTTTACATGATTCTAAAATAAATATCTAAGGTTTATATATTTTTCAAAAAAAAAAAGTTCATAGAAAACATTTGTCTCCTTAAATAGATTAGCAAATCTCTTTTAAAAATTACTCTTTTCTAAGTAAAAGCCTCCACTTTTAAAAAATTTTAAGTGGGTTATATAATTAGTTTATAAATGATGGGAAAGCCAATATCCCAATGGCTCATAACCCATTAATGCATTTTAGAGAGAGGACATGTACAAGATCCAAAAAAAAACATTGTACAATTATCAAATCCGATGTTTAAAATTTGAAAGACCTAGAAAGGTTGAAAGATTTAAACCTAATGAAACAGATATTGCCTCTTTAATTATAAGATACGTATTCCTAGATTGAGATCATTTGTTTCAGCTGTTCAGATTGTCAAAACTCAAAATTAAGCTTAACTCAAGTATTAGGCCAATTTAGGCTATTGCCTAAAACCCCTACATGGAAAAAGTCCCTATAATCCCTAATCTTATAGTACAATAACAGACATTTATGACATCTAAATTAAAATATATATATCTCATATATATATATATATATATATATTCCCACCTTTTTTGTTTCATAGAAAATTAATTCGATATAACTTATTATATGAAACAATAAAATATGCTGCATCATGTTGGAGACATAATTGATACATAAACACGTACATTTACACACATGCAATGTTAATATATAATTTTTAATAAGTAAATAATTATTTTTAGCTTAACTTCGTTGAAAATAAAAATTATTTATTAGCCTCTACTCCTTGGGTTAACGATAGAATTAAGCAATGGTATCACAGCGACATTGAAAATTCTGAAAAACCTATTAAAGGATAACCATAACTGAAAACAAATAGGAGTACTATCAAAAGAATTTCCCCTTTTGCGCATTAATTTTAATTTGGTACCCGTCGGATAAAAGAAAGATCGAGCCTGCGTCATTCATGATTGTACTGTGGTAGATTTAGATTTTGCATGCAGCTGGAGCAGATGACAAACCCAGAGTTTTTCCAAATCCAGAGCATGATGTCATGTCAGCTCCAAAAGTCCAACTGCAACGGCATCTTCTGCGTTATTAAATAAAAACCACAGAAAAAGCAAAAGGATATATGGCGATTACGGAAGCAAAACTATATTTCAATCAGTCAGTCACCTCCCATCGTGCAGAAACCATCCATAAAATCTCATATATAAATACTGCCATGAAGAACCACATATATATTATCATTCATCACCACCCATCTCAGCTGTACTCCTACACATCCCTGCCCTTGTTCTGTTTTTTTGATGGATGTTCAGATATTCCCCCATTGGTAACTTAAGAGAGGTACTATTCTCAATAGGGCAAGGATTTTATGCAACATGCAACCTGGGTTGCATAAATTCCTGCAGATAGGATTAGGTGGCACAATAAAAAACTAACAAGTGTCTTTGTTCATGTAAGAAGTGCATGTCCAATTAAATGAATTTTCAGACCCAAACAAAGCCTTCTCCGTCCACCCTTTTCTCTCTCTCTCTCTCTCTGCCCTTAAATACATGCTTCAATAGCCTTAAGGTAACTAGAACTTACACAGAATACTCGTACTTAAAGCAAATGCCCATATATATATGTGTGTGTGTGATGCACCTTGCACCCCCTGCACACAGGTTTATAAGCTAATTATAGTTCTACAATAATGTCAAAAGATAATGAGTCAGGTAATTAAGGAGACAATCCTATTTTAAAATTAAGATAATGTAATCTTATCTAATTAATGTGTAAAGCAAGAAGACATTGTGATCTTATCTAATGTGATCTTACATGATAAAGTAGATAACATGACTATTTCCAGGGAAGGACAAATGGTAAGGGGTACTAATATTGTTGCTTGAAAGAAAATTCAAGGATTTACCTGTCATGCAAGAGACAAAAATGTTCCCATCTTTTGGTGAAAAAAGAAAAAATGTAAGGGAGGGAAATGTGCAGGAAACAAGGATAGAGATGTGCATGCAAGAATAAAGGCAGGCTCAGAAGCAATACAAGGGTAAGTGTTATCGGTGTTCTTAATCTTATCCTTAGGAAAGAAATTGTGCTATCATCTCCAAAAAATCACTTGAGACCCTTTTCTATTTGTAATCCTTTTCATATGTCACTGCTTGTAATCTACTCCAGCGTTATACTTCTTCAATATCAATTATCATTACAAGTGCTTAAGAGCATGTTTGGATTGGATGAATTTTGAGTGATATCACTCAATTTTCAGTTTTCATCATCCAAATTATGTGGGTCCCACGAGTGATGGTTTTGGTTTCTCTTAACTCAAAAAAATGAATCACAGTGATGAGAAATGAAAACAGCTTTCAGCTGTTTTCAAAACTCACAGACCATCACTCAGTGGCATGACCGAAAATATGTGAACATTGTGGGCCCCACCGACCAGTCGACCACCGAACCCAACAACCCCAAATCAGCCAAACACAGACCCAACAACCCCAAACCCAGCCAACTCCATCAGCACAATCAACCCAATCACAACCACCCACCACCCACTGCCGCAACCGCAATCGCAACCAGCCCACCACTACTCAAATAAAATAAAAAAAACCACTCGGTGAGGTGGAGATCGGCACTGTTTGGACCCGGTGAGGTGGAGATCGGCGCTGTTTGGACTCGGTGAGGTGGAGATCGGCACTGTCTGGACCTGGTGAGGTGGAGATCGGCGCTGTCTGGACCCGGTGAGGTGGAGATCGGAGCTCTCTGGACACGGTGAGGTGGAGATCGACCTGTCTGGACTCGGTGAGGTGGAGATCGGAGCTATCTGGACCCGGTGAGGTGGAGATCGGCGCTGTTTGGACTTCGAGTGGGTATCGGAGTCACACGTGGTGGACGCCGGAGCTTTGATGGACGCCGCATCGGCCTTGCACGTGGTGGACGCCGGAGCTTTGATGGACGCCGGAGCTTTCTATGCTTTGCTCTCTGCTTTAATTTTTTGAGCTTTGATTTTTTGGAGCTACTAAGAGAGGAAGAGAATGGTGGGAGAGGCACTTTGTTGAAGGGGGTGAAGGGGTTCCGCGGGAAAGGAAACAGAAGGTTCTGAGTGATGGGACCCACAGGAAAGGTGAAAATATTTGAGTGATGTCAGGTGAAAACAAAACCAAACAGGGAGTATTAAAAAATTGGGTATTTTAAGTGATGAGTGATGAGTGATGGATGATGGATGATGAGTGATGAAAACTGAGTGATGAGTAATGAGTGACCATTTTTTTTAAACCAAACAAGCCCTAAGTTTTCAAGTAAGTTTCCTATCTAATTAAGCTTTTAATTAGTTCCAAATTTAATTTTGTTTTAGAGTTTTAATTAAAATTAGCATGTAACTCCATGTAAATGCATGGATATATTTAAAATAAAACAAAATTTTTATTATAAAAATATAAATAATTAGTCAAATTAATTTTTTTTAGAGCTTGTAACACATGCATTCATGCATATATATAAATACATTTAAAATTAAATACAATTTTTATGATAAAATATAGATAATTAATCAAAATATTTTTTTAAAGTAAACGTAATTAGTTACATATTAAAATTCTTATATAAATTTAATACTACTTACAATAATTATTTTTTAATTTTTAATAAGACAGAACGTACGGTGATTTTTGTTATGTGGTGATTTTTATTTTATTTATTTTTTGAGGACATGGGGTGATTTTTATTGACTATATGTGATTTTTTGTTTAATTTTATAGTAAACTAATATTAGATTTTTAGTTTTTTACACTCATTAACTCACTTGACACAAAAATTTAAAAATTTAAGTAAACACATGGCACTAGCTTAAGTGGATAATAATGGTGTAATTCTCACATAAATTTAGACACATAACACAAAATTGGATTATAATTTCAAATTCTAATTCAATTTTCTCTAAATTTTACCTATTAATATATATATATATATGGCTTATAAATTTGAATTTTTTTTTAGTTATATGATTATGTTTTTTATTGTTTATTATTTGATTCCTCATTTTCTACACTAAATTAACTAATTTGGTACAAAAATTTAGATTAGATGGAAAATGTGGCGCAAAATTAAACTCTAATTGAAAATCATTTTTTACACTAAATTAACTCACTTAGCACAAAATACTAAAATTTTAATTAAATAAGACAAAATTAAACTCTAATTGAATTCCAATTTGAAATTTAATTGAATTTTCTCTGTACTTTAACTATTATATATACTAGCTTGTAATCTCATGCATATATATAGATACACTTAAAGATATACAATAAGATGTATAATATATAATTCCTATATATATATATATATAAAATTTAAATACTATTAATAGTCATGTTTATTTTTTGTTAAATCTTTAAAAAAATTTGTATGGATATTATTAGGTATCAAATGTAAATTGTCCATTTTTTTTAAATTATTGTGATCCACTTTTTTTTTTTTTACGATTCACTTATTCTAAACTCTTTAGTTTTTGTACTTAATAATTCACTTGGATGAATATTTATGATGTGGTCCCACATTTGATTCTAAAATTAAAAAATAAAACTCTTTAAAAATAAATAATTTAGGGCACATGGCGCAAAATTGGAACTTTAATTTGAAATTCTAATTTGAGTTTCTCTTAGCTTCACTAATTATTATTATTATTATTATTATTATTATTATTATTATTATTATTATTATTATTATTATATATAGATCACTTAGTTATTACATTGTTAACTTACTATTTTAATTGACAAAAGTCTTGTAACTTAATTGATTGCTACTTTCAAGTATGTTTCCAATGAAGACGCGTCTAGAGTCTAAACCCCTCTCCTCCAAGTATCAAATTATTTATACATAAAAAAACGACAATTTTAATTATTTTAATAATTTAAACTAAAATTTTGGCTTTCTTATATGTAGTGAAATATATATTAGACTTTCATGTAGATCTTGATTCACCCATTCCTAGTAATAAATTGTAAAATTTGTTATGTTTTCCATCTATTAGACACGTTAAAACACTTGTATTCAAATATTGTCTTTTAACGAGTTTTGCCCCTACTCGAACTAGATCAATATGAATAAATCTATATTTTTCTTGATTTTTAGCCAATTCACACTGTTTTCAGATTTGGACCGGACCAGGAAGTCGGACCGTGAAAACTGAAAACCGAGAAGAAAACAGGTTTTTTAAGTATAAAGAACCGAATTTTTTGTTAATTCCGTAAACCCCTAAAAGTGGAGTTGGACCACATGAACTGGTGGCAAGAACCGTGCGGTCCAACCCCTTAGCAAATTTTTTTTTTTTTTTTTTTTATAAAAACAACTTTACTTTAAAAAGATATTCAAAGATATTCAACTTTACTTCAAAAATTAATCATAAATTTTAACATTTTATTTTATTTTATTAATTTTCTAATTTAATTATTAAATATATGCTTGAAAATCATTAAATTTTCCTCACATATATAGATATATTAGTCAATTTTGCTAGTTTTATAAATTTAATATCTATATTTAGGCTTGATTAATTATTAAATTAGTTATGACATCATCATGGTTCGACCCTAGTTCAACCTCGGTTTGACATTAAAAACCTTAAACTTCTCCCTTTTACGGTTCAATGAATGGTCTGAGTTTCAAAACCATGCCAATTCATTGAAATGTCTATTTAGAAACACAGTTTCACAACTCCAAAGATCCATATGACTTTGATACAATTTCGAACTAAAAGTTGACTTCACAATTGAATAATTAATACACAAGACAAACCAGAATGTGGCTTCTCGAGTTCATAATTAGTCCCACAATGAAACAACATGATTTTAAAAGACAATGTGATCTTAATTATTTAATGTGTCAATCAAGAAGATAACGTGATCTCATACTACAAAGTAGGGCTGTCCAGACTCAACAGGAGCCTGACAACCCGGCCAAACCTCTCGATACCAACCTGATTCCAGCCCGAACCGAAGGTCCAGTTGGTCGGCGACGGGTTTTCGTTCACAAGAACCGACACCGGCGGTTTTGCTTCTCCAAAACCCGAGCAACCCGAACCCAACCGGAGTTGTATAAAAAATCTGGCGAAATCCTACAAAAAAAGCTAGATCCGGCTAGATCTGGTAGGATTTAGCCAGATCCGGCCAATTCTAGCAATTTTTAGGGAAAAAAATAAAAATTCAGCCAAAAAAAATGCAGAAACCGATGAGTTTTTCCAGAATCCGGCAAGATTTTCCAAATTCCGGTGACTTTTTTCTACAGATTTCGATGATTTTTTTTACTCTGGCAACCGACCAAACCGACTAACACTCACCTCACCCAAAACCGACTCGACCGATTTTTCCGACGGTCAGTTTCAGGTTCCTCTGCGCCTCCACCCAACACCGGTGGGTCAGTCCGGGTTGGGTCAAAACCCGACCTGGCCAGACCTGTGGACAGCCGTACTACAAAGTATATAGTATGACCATTTGACAAAAGACAAATGGCAAGAAGGTATTAATGTATCGCAAAAGAAAGTTGACAATTGACATGTAAGAATAAATTGCAAACTACACTTCTAAAGTTTAGAAGTGTTCAAATTTTACAACCTAAAATTTCAGAATTTAGATTTTACTCCATAAAATTTACGAATGTTTAAATTTAACACCATAAATATTTCAGAATTTGAATTTTACCTCTTAAATTTTAGAAGTTTTGAATTTTACCCTACATGTAATGTAATAGAAAAATATATTTTAATCTTTTGGTAATAAAATAAAGATGTAAGGACAGAAGATATTGTGAGAGACCGCGCCCCCGGCCCATTTTAATAGAGTGTGTCGGGCCAAACCCACGTGAATGGGTGGAGTCGTGTTATTGCCTCTTAAAATGGAGGTTCGACTAGCTATATTTTCCCTTTTAGATTAAGGGTTTTACAATGAAGTCGCCACTTATTTAATTATTGAAAAAATAAGAAAACCAAAATTGAAAAATTACTCATTTTATTAATTTTCAATTGAATTTACATTGATCACAGAAAAATTACACGGCTTGGGTCCTAGATACAATCTAAGATAAAGTACATGACTTTGTTTCCTAGTTACAATTTAAAAATTGAAAATTACATGGATAAGCATTGGATCTACTAACTCTTGATCTAAGTTCGAAGGCTATGTTACAAGGTGAGAAGGTGTTAGGCACCCACCTTGCCCAGTGAAACCGGTCTTCTAGACTATGGTGGCCAATATTCATATCATATCATCCAATATGTCAATCAATTTGCATGTTGAATTTAAGGTATGTGCATGTAATGAACCATAATTCAATTTATTAAGCATTGCATTTGAATTGAAAAATGAATTCTAGTGAATGTGTGTGTATGGTGATATCCTAGGTTCAAGAATTTGAAAGAATTATGAACCAAACATGTTTTTTATATTTTTTATGTGGATTTAAGATCAAAACTAGTGCTTATGCATGAATATGTGATGAACAACAAGAACATATAAAGAACACATAAGAACATTCAAACATATTCAAGAGAATTTAAATAATTATTATCATGCTTTAATCCTGAATTCTTATCATGGCAACACAAAAAACAAGTTAGGAAAAGAGATTATACATTCATGCAAGATTCATATAGTGGATGAGGAAACTCTTGAGGGAGGTCTTATGGGTGGAGGAAAAGAAGAGTTAGGAGAGGAAGAGTGAGTCTCACTCAATACTTTGAGTCTCAAGAAAACCAAGATATGACAAGACTACTCAACTTCCTAGAACTCAAGAGAGGAGAAGAGAGGGGGGTTTTTTGTCGTGTCCTGTAATGAAGGAGAGGGGAGGTTTATATAGTAGTGGTGGAGGAAATATAAATGGAAGGCCATTAATGAGGGTTGACAAAGAATCATGAACCTAGACCTCATTTTAGCCTTAGAAGAAATCTGGAGTATTAAATGTAAAGATTTGTGAGAGTGAGGAGCAAGCCAAAATTTAGTTTTCCTGTAGCTGCTGTAACAGCTTGTAGAGCCAACTTCGAAAAATCATATTTGACTCAATTCTGATCGGAATTGCCTCGTACTTGTGCTCAAATTGAAGCCCCGAATGTCTAGTTTCTGAGAAAATTAACCTCATTCACAGATTCAAAACATTCTGAGAGATATCAATGAAATAGAGAGCAGAGGTCATTTCTTAGAAAATGGTTTCAGCACAATTAAATTTAATAGGTCCCAAATTAGCTCCCGATTAACATTAAATGGCTCCAATCACTCTCATTTCAGACTTAATTAGTTCCAAATTTACCCTAATTAAAAGATAATTGCACAAATTACTCATTGAATAATTAATGTTTAACTATCTAATTAATTAGGCATATGCAACCTTACCATAAAATATAGTCCTAACCAATCAAATTATGACACATCATTAATTTCAAATTGATTATAATTATAATCAATTGGAATCAATTGTTCATAATCACATAAGGTTGGACTTAATTTGTGATAGTGCATCTCGGCCATTAAAACTTGATTTGATGATAATTTTCAATCTGATTATCCAATTAGGGCGTATAACCAGTCGATTTGTTCGTTACAACATTAACATTATTTTGGTGAAATGAGATTAATGATCTAATGACCAGAATCAAGATGCATATTTCTAAAGTGAAATTACCCTTTTACCGTCCAAGTGAGGTTAAATGTGGGTTGCAAAATGAGGTGTCAACAGAATGCCCCTCATTGACAGAGCTTGAAGAGCGAATGTCAATGTATGAAAAAGAAACCTAACTTTGCAATCAGTATTTAACCGTGGTGAATTTATGATGCATGCAGATAAGAATACGGACCGTCATGTAGTGGATCAAAATGTAAACTGAATCTCCGGGAAGATTGCCTACGTACCTCTTGGTGAGAGGATCAGGTCCAAACGTAGTTCAAACATGTAGCCTTTTGTTTTTTGTTTTTTGTTTTTGTTTTTGTGTTTTTTTTTTTTTTTTTGGTTTTTTTTTTTTTTGGGAAAAAAAAAAAAAAAGTACAAGGCATGCTTACTAGTGGTCACGACAAAATAAGGATTTCAATCGTGATCTTGAATTTTGGATGTGCTTCCCAAAGGTCAGATGGAATTGAATTGTGGACGTGCTTCCCAGAGATCCATTGAAATTGAATTTAGACATGCTTCCCAGAGGTACGATGGAATTGTATTTTGGACGTGCTTCCCAGAGGTCCGATAGAGTGAATTTTAGAAGTGATTCCTAGAGGTCCGATGGATTGAAGTTTTGGATGTGCTTCCCAGAGGTCCGATGGATTTGAATTTGGACATGCTTCCCAGAGGTCCGATGGATTGAAGTTTGGACGTGCTTTCCAGAGGTCCGATGGATTGAAGTTTGGACGTGCTTTCCAGAGGTCCGATGGATTCGAATTTTGGACGTGCTTCCCAGAGGTCCGATGGAATTGAGTTTGGACGTGTTTCCCAGAGATCCGATGGATTGAATTTTGGACGTGCTTCCCAGAGGTCCGATGGATTTGAATTTTGGACGTGCTTCCTAGAGGTCCGATGGATTGAAGTTTGGACGTGCTTCCCAGAGGTCCGATGGATTTAAATTTTGGACGTGCTTCCTAGAAGTCCGATGGATTGAATTTTGGACGTGTTTCCCAGAAGTCCGATGGATTGAAGTTTGGACATACTTCCCAGAGGTCCGATGGATTTAAATTTTGGACGTGCTTCCCAGAGGTCCAATGGATTGAAGTTTTGGACGTGCTTCCTAGAGGTCCGATGGATTGAAGTTTGGATGTGCTTCCCAGAGGTCCAATGGATTGAATTTTGGACGTGCTTCCCAGAGGTACAATGGATCAAATTATGGACGTGCTTCCCAGAGGTTCATTGTAATTTGGAAGGCATTATTCAAGCCGATATTTGTGGGCCTTTTACCCTAGTACCTGCAAAATGAATATTTTCAATTAGTAACAGAGTTATTCATTGAAAAGAAGCATACCTGGCGAATACCCCTAGTTTGGGATATCTTTCATGCTTCGATGAATCTTGAGGGTGGACAATTGACTTGATGTTGCATCACTAGAAAATATGGAAGAAGATCACAGCTTTCTGTTCCCAATGCCCCTAGTTTGGGACATATCTCATGCTTAAATTGAAGCTGAATTCATTAGATGTTGTGACCATTGGGGAACATGAAAGAAGATCATGGTTCGCCATCCTTGGTTCCTGCAAAAAGACTTTCTTTTTCTAGCTTGTTAGAAACCAATTATCATGAAAATATTTTTTGCTAATGTCCTTAGTGTGGACATGCTTGTAAACAAATGGATTAATGCCTCAAATGAAAACATACTTTCATGTAAGAAGAACATATTTGCACATAATATAAATAGGCCAATACTCCAAGTTTAAACATGCTTATTGCAAACAAATGGACTTAACCTAACATACACCCAAACAATTTTGTCACATTTTTTTGACTTTGTTTTCCAAGGTTGTTTGGGTGATTGGGACCGGGCCTCTGCAAGGCTGCCTTCGTACCTCTCTCATAGAGGATCAAGTTAAGACGTAGTTCAAAGAATTGGATTTTGAAAGAGAATGCTTTTTTTTTTTTCTTTTTTAAATGAGATTTTTCTTCTTTTTTTTTTTGAAAAGAAAAAAAAATTTCCCTTTTTTTTCGAACAAGATGTGATCCTTTGAACAGCCATTTTGGAAAATCAAAATGTTTAAAAACCAAACAAATCTCTTTGATTAGGAAGGATCAAGACCATTAAACTCAAGTAATCAAATTTGCTTCATCCTTTTGAACATCGTCAAATTAAGTCTCTAAAGGTAATCAAGAAATGAAGTGTGATAATATTTAGGAATCACATTGTTGGATGCAAACAAGGAGAGCGCTCCAAGTTTGAAAGTTCTTTTGAGTCGTTTGAGGATTTGAGAATTTTTCTCCTTGGACATATCATCTAGTGGGGTTTGACAATTTTAAGCATTTTTCCTTTTTAATTCAAGAGAAAAATATTATTAGAGTTTAAGATGCACCCACAACTAGCAAGACTTCAAGGAGGTCTTTACTCATGGATTGTAATGTAGGCCGGGTTGGGGTTATGAAATGAAAGATATAAAAGGCTCAAAATTTCCTATAATGTTTCCCCCAAGTATGCATTACTCAAAAATCAAGTAATGGAGGATTTTCTCCATTTCTTCTTTGTCATCTTCTCACTAGTCTTCATTAGTCACTTGTATCAACATTATACTCATTCATCTTAAATCATACCTCTAGACTTTCATCTTGTAAAATTTTTCTCTTTTTAGATTGTATCCTCAAGTTTCCAACTTTGTAGGATTTTCCAATTTTTTTCTTTTCTTTGGCCCTACCTTTTGCCTAGACCACTCTTTTGGGTTTTCAACCTAGCGGGTGGTTTTTTTTTTTTTTTTTTTGTCTTGTCTTTCATCTCTTGATTGAATGAACTTTTGGAGACCTTTGACTTATTTTTCTCAACTCAATGATTTTTGGTTATTTTAATGCACTTTCTAGACTTCTTTCTTTCTCAATGCACTTGCACTTTTTTGTGCTTGATGAATCTTTCCTTTTTTTGATGAACTCTCTTTTGGATGAACCTTGTATTGCTCTTGGCATGATGAATTCTAGACTCTTCAAACTTGATGCACACTAGAATTTCATTTCTCTTTCCCTAATTGTGTGAAACCTCTTTTTTCTTTGATGATCTCTTTAGCCTAATGAATTCTCCACTTGTCTTTCATGTCTTCTAGGAGAGATTTATCAATTAGCTTCAAAGTTATAAGGTTGAGTCTTCTTCAACATGAGATTTAAGTATGCATAACTTGATTTTTCCCACCCCAAGTTTAGATTTTAGTGGGTTCATGCAAAAAAAAGGCTAAATGTTTGAAAGCTCAAATGGGCTAACAATGGATAATGAATATTCTAGGTAATATGGAATAATCTTGTTTAACTAAAGACGGCCTCCTATCCCTAGCAATGCTTGCTTGTAAGCACAATGACTTGAGCTCTTTTAATAAATTCCTCTTAAAAGAAAAAGTATGAATGCTCTATTAGAGACATAAAAGTTTTCAGAAATTTGGAATGAATGCATGAGCTTTTTGAATTTTTTGATGGATAGATTTTCTTTGATTGCCTTGTAAAACCATTTCTTATTATATACTAAGTCAAGTAGCAAAATTCTTTACATGGATCAAATGAAATTAATCATTTCTTGGTACAAGTTGATTGTTCAAGTCTTTAAACATCAAGATTTAGAAAATGTTTTATCCAAAGGATCCTCATGTACCATTTTGAAAAGGAGACTTCTTTTTTTTTTTTTTTAAATCTTGAAAAAAAAATCGGGTCTTTTTGAAAAAGTCGCTAGGAAGTTCAATGGCCCTAGTTCAAAGATTTTTTTATTATTATTTTTTAAATATATAGATGAAAAAAAAAAGTACATCAAATGCTACATGGATTTTTAGAATTTAAAGAAATATAGAAACATGGAATAAAAAAACAGATTTTAAGCTTAACCATGATGTTGCAAATCATATGTGGAATGAGGCAAAGTTGGGCCGTTTACTTCTTCTTAGTCCATTTAGGATACTTGAGACTTTGTATGCTTGAACCTTGAAGGCTTGGGCTTGCACTTGGAAGGCTTGAACCTTGATTATGATCTTTTAGTATTTGCTTGAAATGGCTTGGGCTTACACTTAGAAGGCTTGAACCTTGATTATGATCTTTTGGTATTTGCTTGAAATGGCTTGGGCTTACACTTGGAAGGCATGCATCTTGTGAGCTTTTGACATTTGATGTGGATTATGTGTATACACACCTTTGATGGGCTCAAGTGTTGGGCTTAGACTCATCATGGTTCAAACAACGGCTAAACATATGCATAATGAAATGCAATTACATGGACCAACCTAAAGGTAGGTTCTATGGGTCATTACAACATGGGTAGAAGGTAAGTTAAAGATTCCCACAAGCTAGGACGTCGTACCTCCCAACTTGTGACGCCAGGAGCGCCGCGTTGGTCCGAACGGTACAGTTTGTTCCTATGAACCACTATGGCATAACCATGATGATCCTTGTCGCGGTGGGTGGTAGGTTCACCGCTGGGTATATGAGTCTCAGGAAGACCATAATCCACGGCTAATACTATTGGGTTTCTGGGCTAACACACAAATAAAATAAATTTCATTTAAGTAAATGATGCATGACATGCAATATAATGACATATTAGACATATTATATATAAAAAGCAATAAACAAACAATGACATGGTTAGCCACCATAACCTAATTAAAGCTTAACCCTCAATATCCCCAGTGGAGTTGTCACTGTGAGAGACCGCGCCCCCGGCCCGTTTTAATAGAGTGTGTCGGGCCAAACCCACGTGAATGGGTGGAGTCGTGTTATTACCTCTCAAAATGGAGGTTCGAGTAGTTATATTTTTCCATTTAGATTAAGGATTTTACAATGGAGTCGCCACTTATTTAATTATTGGAAAAATAAGAAAACCAAAATTGAAAAATTCCTCATTTTATTAATTTTCAATTGAATTTACATTGGTCATAGGAAAATTACACGGCTTTGGTCATAGATACAATTTAAGATAAAGTACATGACTTTATTTCCTAATTACAATCTAAAAATTGAAAATTATATGGACAAGCATTTTATCTACTAACCCTTGATCTAAGTTCGGAGGCTATGTTACGAGGTGGGAAGGTGTTAGGCACCCACCTTGCCCGGTGAAACCTGTCTTCTAGACTATGGTGACCAACATTCATATCATATCATCCAATATGTCAATTAATTTGCATGTTGAATTTAAGGTATGTGCATGTGATGAACCCTAATTCAATTTATTAAGCATTGCATTTGAATTGAAAAATGAATTCTAGTGAATGTGTGTGTATGGTGATATCCTAGATTCAAGGATTTGAAAGAATTATGAGCCAAACATGTTTTTTATATTTTTGATGTGGATTTAAGATCAAAACTAGTGCTTATACATGAATATGTGATGAACAACAAGAACATATGAAGAACACATAAGAACATTCAAACATATTCAAGAGAATTTAAATAATTATTATCATGCTTTAATCCTAAATTCTTATCATGGCAACACAAAAAACAAGTTAGGAAAAGAGATTATACCTTCATGCAAGATCCATATGGTGGATGAGAAGACTCTTGAGGGAGGTCTTATGGGTGGAGGAAAAGAAGAGTGAGGAGAGGAAGAGTGAGTCTCACTCAGTACTTTGAGTCTCAAGAAAACCAAGATATGACAAGACTGCTCAATTTTCTAGAACTCAAGAGAGGAGAAGAGAGGGGAGTTTTTTGTCGTGTCCTGGAATGAAGGAGAAGGAGGTTTATATAGTAATGGTGGAGGAAATATTAATGGAAGGCTATTAATGAGGATTGACAAAGAATCATGAACCTAGACCTCATTTTAGCATTGGAGGAAATCTAGAGTATTAAATGTAAAGATTTGTGGGAGTGAGGAGTAAGCCAAAATTCAGTTTTCCCGTAGCTGCTGTAACAGCTTGTAGAGCCAATTTCGAAAAATCATATCTGACTCAATTCTGATCGGAATTGCCTTGTTCTTATGCTCAAATTGAAGCCCCGGATGTCTAGTTTCTGAAAAAATTAACCTCATTCACAGATTCAAAACATTCTGAGAGATATCGATGAAATAGAGAGCAGAGGTCATTTCTTAGAAAATGGTTTCAACAAAATTAAATTTAATAGGCCCCAAATCAGCTCCCGATTAACATTAAATGGCTCCAATCACTCTCATTTCAGACTTAATTAGTTCCAAATTTACTCTAATTAAAAGATAATTGCACAAATTACCCATTGAATAATTAATGTTTAACTATCTAATTAATTAGGTGTATGTAACCTTACCATAAAATGTAGTCCTAACCAATCAAATTATGACACATCATTAATTTCAAATTGATTATAATTATAACCAATTGGAATCAATTGTTCATAATCACATAAGGTCGGACTGAATTTGTGATAGTGCATCCCGGCCATTAAAACTTGATTTGATAATAACTTTCAATCTGATGATCCGATTAGGGCTTAAAACTAGTCGATTTGATCGTTACAACATTAAGATCATTTTGGTGAAATGAGATTAAGGATCTAATGACCAGAATCAAGATGCATATTTTCAAGGTGAAATTACCCTTTTACCCTCCAAGTGAGGTTAAATGCAGGTTGCAAAATGAGGTGTCAACAGATATGCATGTAGTAAGGACAAAAGTGTGCATGCAATTACAAATTTGTGCTCAAATTTAATGTACAAGGGCAAAGTGTTAATATGTTCTTATCTTCTTCTTCTTCTTCTTCTTCTTTTTTTTTTTTTTTTTTTTTAACCTATGGTATTCGCTCCTAATGATAGCTCTTTATATATCAAAACACCAATTGGTTTTTAGTGTAGATCGATATTAAATCCTAAATTTTTTATTAAACGGTAAATTTTTTTACCAATTGAGCTAATTAAAACCCACAATGTGTTCTTATCTTAAACAAAGAAAAATGTGGGCAAAAACGGGCAAATGCCCATTTTGCGCAAAAAAAAAAGGCAAATGCCCCATTTCCTAAACTAATTAGGAAAATACCTCTCTTTTGAAACTTGATTTTCTGAAAATCGAGTTTCAAAAAAAAAATTCTAAAGCTTTATAGCGACATTTTAAGGAGCCTATAGTGACATTTTAAGGACCTATAGCGACGTTTTGTAACTCGGTTACAAAATGTTATTATAAGGTCTTTAAAGCGTTACTATAGGCTCCTTAAAACATTGCTATAGGGCTTTACTCTATTTTTAAAAAATCGAGTTTCAAAATAGAGGTATTTTCCTAATTAGTTTGAAAAATAGAGCAACATGCTAATTTTTTTTTTCGTGAAAATAGCAAAAGCTCATTTTGGCAGAAAAAATGTGTCATTATATTAGAAAACCACTAATGGAACAAACACATCATCTTTATAAGAGTCTTATTTTCAACAACAAGTGGCAAGAAGGTATTAATGCGTTGCGAAAAAAAGTTGACAATTTACATGCAATAATTGTTTTAATCTTTTGGTGATAAAATAAAGATATAAGGTCAGAATATACATGCAAGAAGTATGGACAAAGGTGTGAATGCAAATACAAAGCTGTACGTGCTCAAATTTAATGTACAAGGGCAAAGTGTGGCTGTGTTCTTATCCTTAAAGAAAGAAAAATGTGTCATCAAAAGACAAAGTTCAAAGGTCAAATTACACCATAGGATAGGAAGGTGTGGAGCAGTCACGCGTGTTCAAAATGTCTACCCTTTTTTATTTAACGTTTAATTAATGTACTATTTCATGAACAAAATATTGGTATTTCTAACTTATTACAACAGCTCAAACAATTGGTAATTCATGTTACAACTTACAAGACTAGCAATTATGATGGAATTAACAAGCGCAAGTAATATATAAGATGAATTTTGTCATATGAAGAATGCTTAAATTTAATTCTCGCTTTTTTAGCTAAAATTAACTTATTTTATTTGATTTAAAAACTTTTTTTTTTTTTTTTAAGAAACCAAACTAAAACAGTCTGGGGATTTATTGAACCAAACTTAGTGAACATCAAATAATACTAAGGGAGTAATATCCTCAGATAGGTCTTCCAACTAGACATGGCAAAATAGGTCAGAATTTTCTGACCCGACCCAATTGACCCACAACCCGATTAACCTATAACCCGATTGACCCCGTTTAAAAATGACCTGTTTTGACTCGCAACCCGATTGACCCGACCTAACCCACCCGTTTTTCCACGTTTACCAACGTTGAGTAGATTAAGATTGAGGTGTAATTCTTATAAAATATTTACTTTTTCTTCTTTACTTAATATGTTATGTACTCCATTATAGTTTGTCATTCTTTACTTGCCACCTTCATTTTCTCTTCCTACTTTAAACAGATCGAAGATTATACCAAGATTAGCTTCTAGAAAGCTGATACAAGAGTTGCACCAAATTTGGATATCAAGTGTTTAATGGTAATTGGTAAGTGGTAATAGTATCACCAATGAGAATCTAATCACAGTTAAGGAACTCATAAACAATTGACGGATTGCATTTATTTCAAAAAAAAACTTGTTTGAAAAGTACAGGTTAACTCAACCCGACTTGACCTGCGACCCAATTGACCAGTTTAAAAATGACCCGTTTTGACCCGCGACTCGATTGATCCGACCCAAACCCTACCCGCCCATTTTGCCACGTTTACTTCCAACCAAACTTGTAGCCCTATACAATCTTTAGCTTTTTTAGCTAGAGCATTAGTGACAATATTACAATTGCATTTAAAATGACAAAAATTAGAGAAATGAAAAACCGAAGCTTGATAGAGAATGTCCTCAATATTATTCCCATAAGCAAAGCCAAACCTTCAGTAATAGCTTGAATCACCACTACAGAGTTCCCTTAAAAAACCACATCCCTCAGAGCTGTAAATGAACCAAGCCGATAATGAATAACGGCTCAGCTCAATAAAAAGCTTGTTCATATTTGTTTGTTTATAAATAAGCCAAGTTTGAGCCTTAATTTTATGCTTGTTTAATAAACAAGTTGAGCCCAAGCAAAAAAATTTGTTCACGAACAAGCTCATGAGCTATTAGGTTTGATACACAACAATTCAAGTATAGACTCATTTGTAAGTTTATATGTGTTAGCTAAATATACTCATTACACATATCTTAATAATAATATTGTCAACATAAGACAACTACCTATATTTCTTTTTTCCTTCTTTTAAACTGATTAAGTACCACTTTAAACTATAGTTACATTTAAAAATAAATAAATAAATAATTAAGTAGGCCACATATGATCATTCTTTATCAATCATTTAAAGTAAAGTTATGATACATGTTAGTATTTCTCATTCATAATAGTTATAAACATGTATTTTTCTAGTCTTTTACCATCTAACGTGAATGTAAAAATTGTATGTTGAACAATCGATGAAACTGTAAACAAGGAATGATAAATGGATGAATTTAGTTATGTAAATTATTAATTTGAATAATGGCTAATCATAAGTAGGACTAGATGCATGATAAAATGAGTATACTATTTTTTTTCTCTCTCTTAATTTTAGAAATTTAAGCATTTAATAATGTAATTTTTTTAGATCTCAAGCTCAAAAACTTGACCTGAGCTCAAGTTTGAGCTTGATATTAAGCTTGAGTTTGGCTTGACTAATTAATCAAGCCAAGCCAAGCCAAGCCAAGCCAAGCTCAAGCTTTTTGGCTTTCCCACGAGCTCGAGCTCAAGCTCAAACACTATTTTTAGGCTTATCACAAGCTCAAGCCAATTTCAAACTTT
This sequence comes from Castanopsis chinensis, assembly GCA_032878915.1. Lineage (NCBI taxonomy): Eukaryota > Viridiplantae > Streptophyta > Magnoliopsida > Fagales > Fagaceae > Castanopsis > Castanopsis chinensis. Next base: position 13,668,079 of record JAVQMG010000125.1, on the reverse strand, counting down.
TGATTTTTACTAATGAGCCAAGCTTGAACATGCACTACTCTACAAAACTCAGCTCGTTTACAGCCTAACATCCCTTAACCCAATTTCAGTAGCAAACTGCACTGCTCTTTGACAAGCAAGTGCCTCCACTTCAGCCATGGATAGAGAAAGAGGAATGGGCATGGATAGAGCTTTGATGACTTTCCCGTAACAGTCGCGAATAATGACACTGATTCCCACTTTAAAAAATTGAGTTTAACTCAATGAAAGTTATCAGTTTTTTTCTTTAAAAAAATTAATTTATTTTGACTTGGATTTTTTTTTTTTTTTTTTTGGGAAAGGACTTGGAGTTTTTTTAACAAAAGTGTTTGGTTATATTTAAAAGCAATAAGCTTCAATTAGCCCCTAAGTTCATCCATGATTTGGGCTTTCTTTATTAAAAACAAGTACGGGCTATAGGTTTATTAAAATGTGGGCTTTCTTTTAGTTACTAACTTACAAGGTAGAATGAGATTCAAAAGAAAAGTGAGCATTTTGTGGGCTTTATTTTTATGTAAGTGATGAACCCATTATTCAGACAGAGCCCATTACCAATTTAAATATGGCTAATGTATATGGTATATGCTATATCACAATTCCATTTCCACCTACTACAGAAGAAATCATCTAACACCCCAGACAGGATATAATGACCAGTTCGACAGTTCCCCAAAATTTTTTTTTTTCTTTTTAGAAACAATTCCCCTTTCTTGAATAAACACATATGAGTTTGTAAACTCCCAGTTTCTAACACCGTACCACATGAAAACTCAAAGTTCCTCTTGTGGCTAACTGGATTATCATGAAATAACAAAACCCACGCAAGAGTTTTATAGAGTTCAAAGATTTATCTAGCAATGGCAGTGTCAGGAATTAGCCAAGAGACCTAATAAAAATATGATGAATGATTTTTTTTTCCCCTCCCATATACCATGTTTCTACTGTATGTAATAGACTAATGGTATAAAAAATGTACTATACAATTATTTAAAATATAAATTAAGTACACTTCATAATCCTGTATGTGTACTAGAAAAATGTGAATTTATTAAACTTGACAAATTATCTAAATATTGACAAAATTATCCACCCCCCCCCCCCCCCCCCCCCCCCCCCAAAAAAAAAAAAAAAAAAAAAAAAAAAAAAAAAACTTCAACAAGGACAATAAGTCCATCGTCTCCTTCATTCTTCCTCATCCTACTTTTTTTGTGGTTGGCTTCTCTTATGTTTAAGGCGTGTTCCCTATTGACGTCTTTTTTAACTTTTATAATAAACTTAACCATATTGTAGTGAAGAGTTTTAGAAAGCAAGAATGATGATTTGGAAGGTAGAAGCCCTCACATGAATGTGGTCATCATAGTACTTCAAAGAAGAGATTTGAATTTTGGTTGATATTATAATATTTTGTCACATATGATTTTGTGTTTTTCACAATTTCATGGTAAAATTCTTTAATATATATTGTTTTTTAATTGGACTTAAATTTACTTACTTTTTAAAATCATCAACTCAAAGATAGAGTAGATAGTTCAATATAACCATTGTGCACATTTCAAACGATGATCATTTTATAAGTATAAAGTTCTTGTGAGGTGAAGAGTAAAGGCTGGAGTTCAAGCCTCTAAAAGATGGAGCTTCGTACACATACATTTTTTTATAAAAGAATATCACACACATGTACACTTAAATTAGGCTAGAGTATTTAAAAATTACCATGGTTTTTTAGTAGAGTTGTGGTGTGCCTTTGTATTAAAACCTCTTTCTCTCTCCCTTGCGTGTGTGTGTGTTTGTTTATAAAAAAAAAAAGGTAATTGTCTCATATTGCTTAAGAGAGTGTGTTGTGTGTAGTATGACTTGCCCTACCTTCCTTTAAAAGTTACTATGACTTTTGAGTGAAGTTGTGGTGTGCTTTTGTGTTAGAACCCCTTTCCCTTTCCCTTGTGTGTGTATTTGTTTCTATAAAAAAAAAAAAAAAAAAAAAAGGCTAGAGAATAATTATATCTTTTATAAAAAAAAAAATTCACTTTAAAAAGAGTGTCTTAAATAAATGTCTATTTTTGTATCTATTATAATGGCCATAATTATACATTTAATGATTCCATAGAAAATCATAATCATAATAAATACCTATTAATACATACCATAATTATCAAATTTTATATTTAATGTTTTACATACAAATACTGAAATACATTCAAAATAAATTCCTATTATTAATCATTACAATTATCAAGTTTCACTTCAATATACAAAATAAGAGAGAGAAAGAGAAAGATAATTATTATTATTTTAGATAGAATAATATTAGCTAATATTAAAACAAGAGTAGTGCTACATCTACAACAAAAGCTTTAGGTGTCATTAATAGTTTGCTACTTAAGTTTTTTTTTTTTTGAGAACTCTATTTAAGTTTTGTTGTGGAATTGTTATACTCGTGAAAATGTTATGCCTCAACTTTATTCTTAAAATAAAAGTAAAAATGATTTTATTTTATTGATGAAAAAAATAAAAGTTCAAAATAAAATGGTTTATTTTTGGATAAAAAAATAAAACTTAAAATAGTATATTATTCTTCACACATTTTTTTTAATATATCATACTTAACAGATGAGGCCTCAAGAATGATGTCAATACCACCCTTATAAATTTTTGTTCGAACTAATAATATGTGTAACATAGGATGGAATCTTTTGCAAACATGGTAAGATTTGAACTGGTTCAAATTAGCTTAATTTGTAAATTTGTTTATCATCAAATAAAAAATTATGTAATTCAAATTCTACTTATCATGAAATAGTGAACATCTTAAAATTATATCATATCTATTCAAAATTGATGTTAGGTAGCAAAATCTAATCACAATATTTATCCTTGTTCACAATTTTGAATTTTTTTATAAAAAATATGATTTGCAGTTTAAAATTTAAATGTGGTAGTTGACCCCAACGTGGGCACCCACAAAAGCAAATGCCAACCAAATCCCACCTTTTCGAAACACCCAGAGAGACACCCGTCATCACATCCTGTCTTGTCTTTGCCACAGAATTGAGAAACGTATCATTTTACCGTTTGTGTGTATTTATTACTTAAGATTAGATTAGAAAGATTTTTTTTAATAAAGCAAAAAAAGGAAGACAAGGGACACATCCGTCATTTTGAGTTTTGAGCAGTGGCAAAACCGTAAACGTGAAAAATTAACAGTGTCCCCTAGGGAGCCCCACCTAGTGGAGTTGGCGAAACACGAGGCGCGGGTGACACAACTAATTCGACCCGACTCCCGAGCTCAGCCAGTGCACTCAACGTCACTTATTAAAATTAATAAAAAAAAGTAACCGGACCCTATCCATTTATTGTGCAGCGAAACCACATAAATTTACACAATTTAGACTGCAAACTCGTCATAATGATACTGATGGGTTTATATGATTTCATATTTTTATTACTCATCGTGTGATAAGTTACACGACTTATATTATAATTGTCTATATGTCACTTTTAAATAGAATCATTATTCTTTTTATAATTATGATAAAAGTTATGAGATGCTTGATACATATTTTTAAACAATTTTATACGTACTTATTTAAAAATTCTTTTAAACTTAAAATCTAATGTTCAAAACTAAACCGCCATATGGTTTACCAAATTATTGCAACTAATTGCGGTAACTTTTTCATTTCTCAAAAAAAAAAAAAATTGCGGTAACTTTTTCATTTATGACACGTAGCAATCTCAGCCGTCCATCAGCATCCTAAGAAAAATTTCGGAAGTGATGATAGATTGAGAGATGCAGAGGATCTGGGACTAATTTGCCTAGGGTTTAGCGTAGTGGAGTTGGGAGAGGCAAAAGGTGAGTAGAAAATGACCCCACTTCCCTGTGATATTTACAATTAAGTAATTTCACTCACTAGCCACTCCTAGTACTAATATACTATTCACTACTCTCTCTCTCTCTCTCTCTCTCTCTCTAAGAACATATAGGGTTGGTTTGTTTATTTTGGCTGATATCACAAATACTTATTGAGAGGCTGAGCGGAACAAAACCGACCACTCACCACACAACGTTGACAAGGTCCACTGACGACTGACGAGTGAGTTACTAAAAACCTCTCTCTCTCTCTTTCTAGTTTCTACCTATTATTTAGAAGAGCAAAGACTCTTTCTTTTTCACTGTTTTTCTCTTCTGCATTTTGGGTTTAGGTAACTGATTTTTGGTCTAACAACTACCTTCGGTTTTTTTGAAGTTTTTTTTTTTTCTTAAAACTGTTTTTGGTGTTTTCAGGTTCAGTATCTGTAATGCTGTGTCTTCTTTTTTGGGGAGTTTATAGCTTTGTTTGGGTTTGGGCTTTTTGGGTATTTCCTTTGTATGAGCTCGATCTGTGACTATTCTCTCGGTTTCTGCTTTTTCTGCTTCTGGAAAGAACCTTCCTTGCTGTGATTTTTTTCATTTTTTCTTTAAATTAGAAAAAAAAATGTAATTTTTTTTAGGCCTGGTAAGAAAGTTTCAGTGACAGTCTATTGTGTCGTTTAGCTCTCACTTTTTTTTTTTTCGAAAGTAATTTTTAAAAATATTTTTTTTTTCTATTTTCTGATCTTGGTTGCAGTAATATTGTTGTGGTTTTATGTTTGTGTCCTTTGAAAAATAATGGGTTTTTTTAAAAAAGGTTTATTTTGTGGCTTATGAGTTCGATCTGCGCTTATTTGCTCTGTTTTGGGTTTTGCTTGCAGAGTTTGTTGTGGAATCTCCGAGACTTGGGCTTTGAAAAGCCGTTTGTTTTAGCTTTTTAAGGTAATATGGTATTGTGAATGTACGATATTGTTAATGTTCCTGCTTGCATGTCTGTTTGGGGTTAATGTGTTAGCTTTTTCGTTATATACTATGTGTTTGGGGAACTCTGTAACTAACAGTGTCTTCATAAAAAAAAATATTTCCCTTTCTGGTTTGAGTTTGCTTGCTTTTTCTGTGTTGAGTAATTTTTTTTTCCTGGGTTTATTGACCTTGATTTTGTTTCTCGTTTTAGCGTTTGTGACTTTAAAGACTGTTCTTTGGTGTTGCATGTGCTTTCTAACACTCTACTTTCTCTCAATCTTTTGGGTATGTAATGTTGGTTTGTTTGTTAGAAGCCTCTTCAGCTTTAGTAGTTGAGTAATTTCTTTCTTCTTTAGCTGGTAATGTTTCCATATAATATGTTTGTACTGTTTTTCCAAATCTGCGTGCCTGTTTTATGCTTGAATCTCTCTAGTAACTAGTGTTATTTAAATGCCATTTGCTGGGTTTGTCTGGTAATTTAAAGGTTTTCTAGCTTTATTATCTGTGATTTTAACATGCATTGTTTCTTTCATTTGGTTAGTTTGGCTTGCTTTTATGGTGTTAAATGAACTGTTTTACTTCTTATTTGTCTGGGTTTGTTTTTGTTTTGTACAACTACAAGCTATGTTTTACTTGTAGGGGTCCTAGTTTGTTGCTCAAAAATCTTTTTCATGCATGGTTTGTGTACTGCTTTGAAGGGTTCTGATCTGCAACTAAAATTTTTCATTTTGGGGTTTCTATTTTGGGGAACTCGCTTATGCTTTAACATAAAACTTAAAGTTCCAAAACCCAGAGTGTGAAGACCTTTTTATATGTATACTTCTGCGGTATGCATTAAAAAGCTTATATAAATAGCGTTATTTGTTTTTCATGCATTTGTGCTGTATTTTCTGATGGTGGTAATAACCTCTCATGCGTATGAGTTTGAAAATTTGAGTACCTTTGATGGGCTGAGTGTCAGAATCTGCTTTAGTAGCCACTGAAAAATTGTTTTATTAGGATTGTCTTCTCTCAATGATGTTTACTTTATAGTTGTCTGTTCTCTTGTTTTGTACTAAAGAATTTGTGTGCCGTATGGGACCATTAGCACTAGTTTAAATGGCAACTTATTCCCGTCTTTCTTTGTAATAGCAAGGTGGAGGGTTCTATTACCCATGAAAAAAGTATTGTTCATACTGTCCGGGGTGCTTCTGATGACATAATTTTTCTATTGAAACATGAGTTTCACAGAAAATCTTGTGAGCTCATAGGCTCATTCCTTTTAGTTATTACTTATTAGAACTTGGTTTGATTTGTTGCACCTTATTTAGGATTCCTGATGCCACCTTTATGCTTTTATTATGCTGTGTAGGCATTTGGAGGGGTTATAGTTTAGTGTTCTGCCTGAAAGCCGTGCAAAACTAATTTCATGAGTTGATCTTGATGACAATAACTTTGGTATATCAGATACCTGATTTATATATATACAGACACAAACATTTAATACACTTTTTTTTTTTCATTTTCTTCTTAGGTTATGGATTCATTTGAGCCAGATGGTAATGGAGTAGCAAATGGGAATGGAGCAACAAATGGGAATGGGGCACAGGAAGCATTGCCTCCTCCTCCCCCTGTTATTCCACCAAATGTTGTTCCAGTCCGTGCAGAAGGAGACCAACCTCCTGAACCAGTAAAGAAAAAGGTTATGCGAGTTCCCATAGCTAGGCGTGGTCTTGCAAACAAAGGACAGAAGATACAGCTGCTTACTAATCACTTCAAAGTTGGGGTCAATAATGTTGATGGCCATTTCTTCCATTATAGTGTATGTTCTGACTGTCTCATATACAACTCCCTAGTTGGGTTTGGATGAAAATGTTTCATTTTTGAACTTATTTATATATTTTGACTGCTCCCTGTGATTTGAACAGGTCTCTTTGGCCTACGAAGATGGTCGCCCTGTTGATGGTAAAGGTGTTGGAAGAAAGGTGATTGATAGGGTGCAGGAGACTTATGATACTGAGTTAGCTGGAAAGGACTTTGCTTATGATGGGGAGAAGAGTCTGTTCACTGTTGGTCCACTTCCCCGCAACAAGCTTGAGTTTACTGTTGTACTTGAGGATGTCATATCAAACAGGTGCATGCATGGTCTATGATCGTTTTTATTTGAAATGTTGTGTTTTTGTGAGTTAATCTCTAATTTCTGGTGAATGTCCTTTCTGTCTAGAAATAATGGAAACAGTAGCCCTAACGGTCACGGAAGTCCTAATGAGGGTGACCGAAAGAGGATGCGGCGTCCATATCAGTCGAAGACATTCAAAGTGGAGATTAGCTTTGCTGCAAAAATTCCCATGCAAGCCATTGCAAATGCACTAAGGGGTCAGGAGTCAGAGAACTCACAAGAAGCCCTTAGAGTGTTGGATATTATATTGAGGCAGCATGCAGCTAAACAGTGAGTAAATTATAATTATTTTAAAATTTTAATCTGTTGTTCTGCCCTTCTGCGTGTGTATTTTTAGTTCAATTTTATATCGTATCATATTAACCATTTTGTTGCTGTTACAGGGGCTGCCTACTTGTTCGTCAATCTTTCTTTCACAATGATCCAAAAAATTTTGCAGATGTTGGAGGTGGTGTTCTTGGCTGCAGAGGATTTCATTCAAGTTTTAGAACCTCCCAGGGTGGATTATCTCTGAATATTGGTAAGATCATATACGCTCCACTTTTTTTGACAATTTCTGAATCTATTCTTATGGTCTCCTGTTCTGTTTCCTATATGAATAGATGTATCAACTACCATGATTATACAGCCTGGACCGGTGGTGGATTTCTTAATTGCCAACCAGAATGTGAGAGATCCCTTCTCACTTGATTGGTCAAAGGTAACTAAATTATTGACTCAGCATCTTTCTTTTATTTTGGTTACTTGTTCCTTTCCCTATTCAATGCTATGTTGGTTGTTTGTATTAACAGGCTAAACGAACACTCAAAAATCTGAGGATTAAGACGAGTCCTGCGAATCAAGAGTTCAAGATAACTGGATTGAGTGAGAAGACATGCAAAGATCAAATGTATTTTATCTTTTTCCTTCATTGGTGCTGAATCTGGCCTGTTATTCTTTTTCTACTCATCTAGCACCTAATTACAACCTGAACTCTTCCCCATTTGTAATGAAATTTTTTAAGTAATTTCTATGCTATGCTGCTTGTAGGTTTACACTGAAGCAGAGAGGAAATGACGCAGATGGTGAACCTCAGACGATAGAAGTGACTGTCTATGATTATTTTGTTAATCATCGTGGTATAGAATTGCGTTATTCTGGAGATCTGCCATGTATTAATGTTGGGAAGCCAAAGCGCCCAACTTTCTTCCCTCTTGAGGTGAATAAATGATTGTAGTTGTTTGACTTAGTGCTACAAATATGAGTTCTTATTTAATGTGGTTTCTATTGCTCCTTTGGTTTTTTTTTTTCCAGCTTTGTTCATTGGTGTCCTTGCAACGTTACACAAAAGCTTTATCCACTCTTCAAAGAGCTTCACTAGTGGAAAAATCAAGGCAAAAGCCGCAAGAAAGGATGAAGGTTTTGTCTGAGGTAGGTGTCTTTTCTGAAATTGTGATGGATTTTGTTCTTACTGCTGTATTCCTTTCTTACACTTTGGTCCTTGTTTTCTGTTGCAGGCTTTGAAATGTAACCATTATGATTCTGAACCTTTGCTACGTTCATGTGGCATTTCAATCAGTACCAGCTTCACTCAAGTTGATGGCCGTGTTCTGCCAGCTCCAAGGGTATTCTCTTTTATGTCATATTGCAGTGGGCTCCTGTTTGTGCAAATAGCCTTTGATGGAAATTAATAGTCATTGTTACCTTGGATTAGTCAAATTTTCCCTTATTCTCCTGTTTTCTCAACAGTTGAAAGTGGGCAATGGAGAGGATTTCTTTCCTAGGAATGGTCGATGGAATTTCAACAATAAGGTATTTCCTTTTTTTCTTACTATTTATGATTTTGATTCAGTGGTTCTTACGGTATTTTCAACATTCCATGTAGAAATTAGTGCAGCCAACAAAGATTGAACGCTGGGCTGTAGTGAACTTCTCAGCTCGTTGTGATACACAAAGTCTTGTACGGGATCTAATTAAATGTGGAGATCTGAAAGGAATTGTAAGTATATGTTCCTGATATGAATGCTATAATGCCTTGTTTGATAACTGATTGCTATCTTTCTTGTGTTCTTGTAGCAAATAGATGCTCCATTCGATGTGTTTCAAGAAAATCCTCAGAATAGACGCGCTCCACCCATGGCTAGAGTGGAGAAGATGTTTGAGGATATACAATCAAAACTTCCTGGTGCTCCACAGTTTCTTCTATGCTTGCTTCCTGAGAGAAAAAACTCCGATCTTTATGGTAGAGTGATACAATCCATTCCTTTACTGACAGTATTAATTGCTTTGAAATGGTCTTGCGGTGCAAGTGTTTTCTAAATGAAATTTGTTTAATCTTAAGGTCCATGGAAGCGAAAGAATCTTGCTGAGTATGGAATAGTCACTCAGTGCATTGCTCCTACTAGGGTTAATGACCAATATCTTACCAATGTTCTTTTGAAGATCAATGCAAAGGTATGCTACTGTATGGGCTAGTCCCTCTCTCTCTTATTCTGGTTCTGTTCCCAAATTGGTTGTTGGGATACAGGACTGTTACTGTTGTTTTATCACACGTTCAATTTGCCATTTTTTCTTGATTGCAGATGGGTGGTTTGAATTCATTACTAGCTGTTGAACACTCTCCTTCAATCCCATTGGTTTCCAAGGCTCCCACCATCATACTTGGGATGGATGTGTCTCATGGCTCTCCTGGTCAATCTGATGTACCATCAATTGCTGCGGTAATATACTATCTTCAACGTATCTTTGTGAATAAGTATTTTTCTGTTCAAATTTTGCAATTCCCAATGTTTTCTATGTGGGTAAATATATACTGTTGAAGAGCTGTTTATACGCTTACTCTATGTTTGTTTCAACAATGATGTTTTCTAGAAAATGAGTAATCTTCCAAGAAGCATTTTCTATAAAATTATCTCATTTTCTAATGTTTGGTAGCAACTTTAAATAAATTGAAAAACAACCTCTTAACTTTCCTTATTTAGCTTGCTGTGAGATAGAGTTGTTTTCCAAAAAAATTTAATGGAAAACAATCTCTAAAAATAAGCCATATTTTTTATGTTGACCAATATAATTTTCCTTTGACTCATCTTTTTTTATGCTACCAAACACTGGAAAATAAGGAAAACATTTTTTACACAAGGTTTTCCAACAAAACAAACGGAGCATTAATCAAAATCTATTTCCATTGAAAGCAGTTCTTATCTACTAAATTTGTTGTAATTCGTTCTGTAAAAACTCAGGTGGTTAGCTCAAGGCAGTGGCCATTGATATCTAAATATAGGGCATCTGTTCGGACACAATCCCCAAAGGTTGAAATGATAGATTCTTTATTTAAGAAAACATCTGAAACTGAAGATGACGGCATAATGAGGTGGTGTTTCTATCTTCATCTAATGGGTGGGGGTGGTGTTAAGGGGTTAGGTGTTATGTTCAAATTTTGCCAGTAAGAAAAAATGAAAATATCAATATGTAAACAATCAAATATTTAAAAAGAGCATGGCGAAGGGTCAAAAAGTTGGTTATCTCTAGCTCCAATATAACTTCCCTTGTAAGAGCAAGGTGGAGGGTTAAAATCTTTGAGTTCAAGACGCATCAGGTGCATGTGTAATTATTAATTAAAAAAGGATAAAATGAAAATGAAAGTTTTCCTGCTGATTCCCAGATTAGAAGATTAAGTGACATCTAATTGGAACCTCGTTCTTTCCTCCCCTTTCAGGGAGCTTCTGCTAGACTTCTATACAAGTTCAGGGAAAAGAAAACCAGATCAGATTATCATATTCAGGTTATGTCACTTTATAAGGTTTTCATTTATATTAGTATTAATGCTTTTTCCATTTTCCTATATTGAGTCAGATTTTTATTGGATTCAGGGATGGAGTCAGTGAATCACAATTCAATCAAGTGTTGAACATTGAACTGGATCAAATCATTGAGGTTCTCTAACCCCCAAACCAGTCCTCTTGAATTAATCTTTAAAAGCTGCAACTTTGCTTTATTTGTGTGGTGGTTTTGGTCATTGAACCAGATCAACTTAATGTTTGCTACTGTTTCTAGTCCTGCAAGTTTCTCGATGAGAAGTGGAACCCAAAGTTTGTGGTAATTGTTGCACAGAAAAACCACCATACAAAATTCTTCCAGCCTGGATCTCCTGATAATGTTCCACCTGGTAAGCAAGCACGCCTAAGTTTCTGTATATTACTCTAATATGGTATCTAATGACTTCTTTTGTCCAATCTTTTGTGCAGGAACTGTTATAGATAACAAAGTTTGTCATCCACGAAACAATGATTTCTACCTATGTGCACATGCTGGAATGATTGTCAGTATCAATTTGTTTACTATTACCTGACTGTCAGATTAATTTCCTGATCTCTCTTTGTGATATCAAGAAATTGATGTACTGACTTCTTTTGATCTTCTGTTACAACAGGGTACCACAAGGCCTACACATTACCATGTTCTGTTAGATGACGTTGGTTTTTCAGCAGATGATCTACAGGAACTTGTGCATTCTCTGTCATATGTGTGAGTAGATATTTGGCCTTAATGATTGCTTCAACAGCTTGTGCTTCAATAGAGTTAGCTGGGACAATCCTTCTAAATTATATTTGTGCTAAATGCAGGTACCAGAGAAGCACCACTGCTATTTCTGTAGGTAATGCAGAGTTGATCATTACCCGTTGCTGATGCAATCAACTAAATTCATTTACCCAGCTTTACGATTGTAGTAGATTTTGATTTATTATTTAACCTGGTTCCTGAATCCTACTACTGACCCATTTAGCGTAATTAAATCCCAAAATTAGTTGTATTCTTTTGTTATCTAAATTTTTTTCTCTGCCTGCAGTTGCTCCTATATGTTATGCACACTTGGCAGCCACCCAAATGGGACAGTTCATGAAATTTGAGGAGTTATCTGAGACATCCTCAAGTCATGGTGGAGTGACTTCTGCTGGAGCTGTTCCTGTCCCACAACTTCCCAGATTGCAGGAGAACGTGTGCAACTCGATGTTCTTTTGTTGAGAGGCGTGTGCCCTCTGCCTATATGAAACATGACAGTAGTATTATGAACACATGGTCTGTATATAGCCGTAGTTTCTGGTGTGGCCTCCCCTGGCTGTGGAGACGTTGGACCACCTTTTTGATATGTTGATGTCTAGGCCTGTCAGTGGTACCTCTTAATTTTCTGCACTTATATGCTGCTGCTTGTACTGTGGCCATCCTAGTTACATGTATCTACTGACTTTGTGAAGTCTAGTTACTGATGGTTTTGTGTTGGAACCATAGACCTGGGTTTGATCTGGATGGCTAGTTACAGAAGTTTATCTTTTTGTAGCATCCATCAATTTGATTATGAAATGAATGTGGGGGAGCCAGTTAGTGATTTTACTGCTCTGCGGAAGGGTGCTATAGCTGAATATTATTCTCATTGTCGTCATAGTATGGAAAGAATGACTTCTGACCCTGGCTTATTACAGGATTACTTTAATGATGATAAAATTAGCTAATTTATGTGAGTGGCATATAATCACTGCCACCAAGAAAACTGTGAGTGGCTATGTTAAAGTTGAAATCTGCTTCAGAACAAGAAAACTGATAAACTGAAAATGGTGATCATCTGAAGTCATATATTTGTAATGAAAGTTAGAAGTTTCTACAACAAATCCAAGAGCCTTCTCCTATTTGGTGGGAGCTTCTTCGTGGGTTGAAGCTACTTTGGAAACCCTCAGACTTTATATGTATTTGAAGAGGGAGGTCCAGGCTAGTGCGGTGGCAATTAGCACAGGTTGGATATTGTTACCGCTGATAAATGCGGCCGAAGTTTTATGCACTACAATTGGTACTGCAGGTGGGGCTTGGTAATCGCGAACCAGAATTTCAACTTTCATTCCCTTGAAGCAATAACCTCTTCCGCTGAGGAAGTAATATGGTCTTGCCTCTGTGAGATTGAACACATCGCGACCGCCCCTTGTGATATTCTTTATGTAGCCTTTGTCAATGCACTTCTCATAGCTAGTCTTGTTCACCTCCAAAACATTGTAGAGGTGCTTATCAAACCCAAAGTCTTGAAATTACAAGGAAAAAAAAAAAGGGTCACATTTGGCCGAAAAATTAGTTTGAGATAGTAGTGCCTGAGAAAACAGAGAACTTACAAAGCCAGTCCCCCACAAAGAACTGCTCGTGGCTCGACCAATCTTTGAAGTTAATGTTAGGTGCCCAAGTATATCTTCCACCTCCAACCCTGTGCAGTACTGGGTCTCTGCACTCTGCACAAAATATACCCATCATAAAGACAATCAAGCACAAAATAACTTTCCTAAAATTCTCCATTTTCAACAGCCTAATTCTCCAAGAGCACAAGTCCTAGCAGAAGGGTTCAAGAAGCACGTTCACATGCATATCTCATGCGTATAGGTTCAAGAAGCACATTCACATGCATATCTAATTCATATACTTGGCATTTGGCAGAAGAATCTAATGCATTTTAGCATGAACTGACTAGCTGGGTTTGGAATTTTTTTGGCTGAATACTTGGGTTTGGAATTGTACTAAACCAGATGCTGCTCATGTCGGTTCTTTGGGCCTCATGTGGCCTATTTACATTGGCTGCGAGCGTCTTGGCATCTCACCGCATATGAAAACGTAAAAGATATCTTGGATTATTGGAGACATTTAAACAAAGAACACTAAAATGACCCTCTACGATACATACGTGTATTGACAATTGTATAAAGCATATTTAACTCTTTTTGACTATATACACTTTCCTAACAATAGTTTTGAACACGGCTATAAAGAAAATACAATGAAAAATATTGAAGCCCCCCCTCTCAAGGTTGCATACATTATTTATTTTCTTAAGGGGGTTAATTGGCCAAGAAACAAGCTACTAATAAACTAAAGAAGGTTATGTGCAGAAAAAATCTATCCCTTACATTCAACGTTTGAAAATCTTAAGGTATAAAATATCTTTTATTTCCAATGTAGGGCTTGCAACAATAAGTCCCATTTTCCTTTTTGAAAAAATGATAAAATAAGAATGTTACATTGAAGATTTACAGGGTACCAATAGTCGAAAAATTGGCAAGAAAGAAGTTTTTAGAAGATTTACATGATAATTGACAAATTAACAAGAAATCTTTGTAAATCTTTCCTAAGCTATCGAGTGGGGTGCACACTGCACACTTGTTAGAGGAGGGAGAACTTCTCTATGCGTAAATAATTTTACTAAGCAATCAAATTCCATACATAATTATCAACAATAAATTTTCTGAGTATCCTAATTTGTATAACACATAACTTCTTCTTCTTTTTTTCTTTTTATTTTTTATTTAACACACAACTTAATCGACATACAAGCTACTCTATATATAAAAAAAAAAAATACAACGGGATTTTTCTAGCTCAACTCCTCAGCCAATTTCCTTCAAACTGAAATTACAATCAAGCTTGGATTCCATTGCAATTTCTAGAAAAACCAAGAAAGAATTAAAGGATCTTGCTCACCAGTTAATAGTAAACAGTATCCCTGTTGACATTAGAAGACAAAACAAGTAACAGTATCCTAAGAAAACACTATTCATAAACAGTCTTGTCGCACTCTGTAGATTCGCTTTCAGCTCTGACACTAAAAAAACAGATTCGCTTTTAGTGCATTTCACCCCAGTAAAAGCAATTCACTTCTGAAATTTGCGAGAGCTTCAGATGATCTAATGTTTCCTCAGTCTCTATAATTTAGAAGCTCGATTTCATTTTAAAGGCATTCAATTTTTCATTATCAATTTTATCATTTTGTTGCAAAGTTCTAAACAGGAGAACCTTTTAGGTTTTAGGAACTCTACCAACCTTATTGTAAACCGTTTAAATATGTGTTCAAGCTTTCAGTTATTCTCTTATTTGTATTGTAACTTTGTAAGTTTTATCCTCAGTAATATAAAGCATTATATATATACACACACCCACACTATCTTACGTGACAACTTGGACACCCACTGAAACTGCTATACACAAGTTGTTCACAAATGTAAAAGCTAAAGACTCAAGTAACAGTATTTATTTAGGTGTATGCATGGTTTTAAAAACTGAACCGGGCACCAAACCGTTTTTTTCAAAATTTTCGGTTCAACCTCGGTTTTTCCCATTTTTGACAAATTTTTCAGTTTTTGATCGGTTTTAGGGTTTTTAATTGGACCGAACTGGACCGATTTTCTCGGTCGGACCGGCCGATCCGATCCGATTTTTAAAACAGTGGGTGTATGACTTATATATTCTTTTGTTTTTTTTTCCTAACAAGAAAAGGACAGGGGCAATAGGGTGGATGAATATTCCTACTAGAATATACTTGAAGTATTGTTATTATCATTGTAATGTCAATCAAAATTGTTTAACTCTTTAGATATTTTTCAGTTTAGTGTTGTTAGTTATTAAAGTTTTTTAATTTGATTTTATTTATTTTATATTAAATAGCCTTATCTATACTACTATTTAAGAAGTTTCCCCAATTTTGATTGGTTTTTTTTTTTTTTTTAATTCCTAAATATCCTTATACTCAACATTTACGTAGGAACAAAACTTGGAAACAATCCGGTAAAAACATAGGCCAAAATGGGAATTTAGCACCAATTTTCTAAACAATATAGTTAGTAGTTACAGTTTTCAAACTATATTTTTTACTAGCATCTCGAGTGTAAGAGAGTCGATTTTGGGCTATAAATCAAATTTTTGAGTGTCGATTTTCATGGTTTGATTTGGTCTGACGTGGCATTATTATCCACGTGGAGTCTACTTGAAAATCGAGTCTTAGAGACTCGATTTATAATGTTTCAAAATCTCAGAAGAAAGATAGAGAAAAAAAAAACACACACACACTCACAGCATAGCAGCCGCCACCACCTAAAATCCAACAACATCAAAACCCAAACAGACCGGAAAAAAAAAAAAAAAACACACCCACAGCACAGCAGCCACCACCACCTAAAATCCAACAACACCAAACCCAAACAGACCGGATCCGCCACCAGAGAAGAAAGATAGAGAAAAAAAAAAACTCACCCATGATCACCGACGGCCACCCACGCCACGCTGAGCTGAAGCCACCCACACCCCACGCATGGCCGATGATCAGAATCTGGGTTTTTTATTTTATTTTTTCTCTCCCTCTCTCTCTTTCTGTGATCTGGGTTTTTTTTTTTTTTTTCTCTGTCTTTCTTCTCTGATGAGCTGAAGCCATTCTCCCTCTCTCTCTTTCTACAACCCGCGACGCAGGTCGCGCGTGCAGCCTGGGTCGCGCGACCCAGGAGCGCGCGGGCCTGGGTCGCGCAACCCAGGCCGCCGCCTTGGTTTTGCTCGCCGTGGATTTGAATGGTTCGGGTGGTCCGTCATTTTTGGGATGGCTTGGATGGGTTTTGCTTTTGGGCTTGTATAGACTTAGTTTTAAATTCTTTTTTCCTTATAAATCGAGTCTTAGAGACTCGATTTTCAAGTGGCAGCCACGTGGAAAAACTGCCACATCAGACCAAATCAAGCCATAAAAATCGACACTCAAAGAGTCGATTTATAGCCCAAAATCGACTTTTTGAAAATCGAGATGCTAGTAAAAAATATAGTTTCAAAACGGTGCCTACTAACATATTGTTAAGAAATTGGGGTTAATTGCCCATTTTGGCCAAAAACATATGTCTACAAAATAAGATCACTCTCCCACTAATTCATGTCTTCAACGATTCCAAAACTAAGAGAGTGCAAAATATCCGCTTAAGCTGCTGACCCGCCCGACCCCGTAGATGTTATTAAATTGGGCGATTTGAGTTGGGCAGATTAGACCATCAAAATTGCAGATTGGGTTAGGTTATGGATCGAAAATTTGCCAACCTGCTACAGCTTGACCTGCGCACTTAATCATACATACATACATACATACATACATACATACATACATACATATATATATATATATATATATTAGTTCAGATTGTTAAGTATTTAAAGTTAATCAATTCACCTAATAAATTTTTACAGCTAATCAATAATCAATTCCCTAGACAAAACTAGTCTTCAAAAAATTCTTTAAACAATCTAAAAAGTCAATATTGAAACCCTAAACACCCCTACCTACTAAGGGGTGCCAAAATCTAACACGACTTGCGAACCCGACATGACTAACCTGTTTATAAATAAGTCATGGGTTGAGGCTAAACGAGTTCGAGTTATATTCGAGTTGACATATATTTTATATTTATATGCCTTTAGGTTTCACTTTTTCTTCTTACCTTTCACTTTTGCAATTCACCTTCAGCAGCTGGCTCCCCCCAACAACCCCTCCCTCTTTTTTCTTCTTTAACGTTTTTGAAGCCCTTTTTCTTTTTTATTTTTTTTATCCTTTCAATTCCTCACCAATAACCACACAAGTAATTGCTTTCTTGTCTTGTTTTATGAAAAATTGTTTATGATGTCATTTGTGGACCGCGAAATTGCCAAATTGGAAATCACTTTAGTTCCGATTTTCCTTTTCAAAATTTCTAATTATAAAATTCAAATTAACAATAAACATTTTCAAGATATACTCCAACTTTCCAATTACATAAATTTAAACACACTGTTTTATTAGATGAAAACTATCTGTATTCATCCCAAAAAAAAAACTATCTGCAATTTTTAAAATTTTATTTTATAGATATAATAGAATTTCAACTTATAACATCTATGATAATTACTCTTTATTTCAAGGCCAAAATCCCAATTGAATTTTGGTATAGATAAGATTTGAATAAAATATTTTTATATAACAATAATTTTTTTTACCAATTTAACTAATTAGAACCCACAACTATTTGCAATTTCTCTCTTTGGAATTATGTGCCCATTTGACATTGTTCTATAAACTAGAGCTTTTGCAATACATAACTTTTATTGAAATTTTTTTACCATGAATACTGCTTTAAATTTTTTAGTTTATAAAGCATAAATAATAAAATTGTAGGTTTTTTTTTGTGAGTAAAATATATAAATTTTAGCGTTAAGACTTCCTTAAAGTTGTTTTGTGAAATTGCCAAATTTCAACAGGAGAGTGCTTGAATCCATTTAAAGGACTTTTCTGCTCCTCTAGAAGCAAAAACAGATGGACCCTATAGCTAACAACAAAATAAAAATTTCCTATTATTATCATAATGACATCATGAAAATTATTATAATCTTTAAAAATTAAAAAAAATTAAAAAACAAAACTAACTAGGCAGGTCACACCAATTGACTTCCAGTTAAGATCTATTAAGTATCGATTGTTTGAATTCAAGTGATAGTTTAATGGTAATTGTTAGAATTTGAGCACATACATCTTTAGCAATGGTGGAAATCAAGGAAATCATGTGAGAGAGAAAACAGTATGTGAAGGAATTCTTCTGTTATTCAAACACTTTGTTCCTTATATACAAAAAGATAAGCAGAGCTTAACAACTAATTGACTAACAAACTCAACAATATTGAATTAACACATGTCTATGCAACTAACTAATTACACTAACTTTATACAGAACTACTTGCTGTTTAACTACATATATATAATACTACATGCAGCTTGCTCTGTTTTGATTCTTGACTTCTGAAGCTTCCTTTCTCTTTCTATCTGCCTTGTCCTCAAGCTTTCTTCAAGCTTCATCCTTTAACATTCCCCCTCAAGATGAACTGTATATATTAATTAAGTTCCTCTTGGATAAGAGATACAAAAATTGCCTTTGACCCAATGGCTTTGTGAACAAATCTGCCAATTGGTGTCATGTAGGAACATGGAAGGTTTTGATCACCCATTCTTGGATCTTTTCCTTAATGAAGTGGCAATCAACTTCAATATGTTTGGTTCTCTCGTGGTACAGTGGATTGACAACAATATATAAAGCTGCTCTGCTGTCACAGTACAATGCAATTTATTGTTTGTGTTGAAAACCAAAGGTGTCAAGCAATGCAATCAACCATACTATTTCACTGGTCACAGTAGCCATAGCCCTATACTTAGACTCAGCAAAAACCCTAGTGTCTAATTTAAGTATTTGAGAATCTTGTAAGCAGCTTGAAGGTGAGGCATTTTGGGAGCACTCATGAACTGACTCAGCTTGTGAACTGCAAATTTGATGTCAGGCCTTGTTAAAGTCAGATACAATAACTTTCCAATCAATCTTTTATACAATGAAGAATCTAGTATAGCCAATCCAACACCACTGCTCAATTTGAGAGATTTTTCCGTAGGAATATTTGAAGGCTTGCAAGCTAACATTCCTATGTCTGATACAAGCTCTAGAGTGAACTTCCTTTGACATAATGACAAGCCTTTAGTTGTTCTGGAAATTTCAAGACCTAAGAAGTACTTAAGAGTACCTAAGTATTTAAGCTTGAATTTGTTATCTAGAAATTGTTTGAAAACATTGACAGCATCTACATCATTACTTGCTATCAAAATGTCATCCACATAAACCAAAAGGATGATGATAGAACCTCTCTGGATTCTATTAAACACTGAGTAGTCTGACTTGGACTGAACAAAACCATGATTGACAATGGTGGAAGAAAGTATAGCAAAACACTGCCCGCTAGCTTGTTTAAGTCCATACAATGATTTTGTGAGCTTGCATACCTCCCCTTTGCTGCCAAAACCGGGGGGTGGAACCATATAAACCTTTTCTAACAAGTCACCATTTAAAAATGCATTGTTGACATTCAATTGAGAGAGATGCCAACCCTGAACAGCAGCTAAGGCAAGTAAGGTTCTGACAATGTGACAACAAGAGAAAATGTCTCAAAAAATCAATCCCTTTAGTCTGTGTGCAACCTTTAGCCACTAACCTAGCCTTATACCTCTCAGCAGACCCATCTACCTTTAATTTAATTTTGACCACCCACTTACAACCAATTGGTACCTTACCAGGAGATAAAGTAGTCATGACCCAAGTATTATTTGCCTGCAAAGCTTCAATCTCAGCTTGTATAGCATCTTGCCACTTAGGATCTAAAAGAGCTTAAGCATAAGATTCAGGTTCCTTGTGAATGGTTAAAGCAATAGAAAAATCCTTATGTGGAGTGGACAATTTATCATAAGAAAGAGTGGAGGAAAGAGGATATAGGATACCTGAACTTGAAGCAATGGAGTCATTGGAGGAGATGGGTGAAGCAGAGGCCAAAACTGAAGTAGAGACAAGATTATAGTGATAATCCCTAAGATAAGTGGGAGGTTTATGCACCCTAGATGAATGTCTGA
The DNA here is from genome assembly GCA_032878915.1 of Castanopsis chinensis. Lineage (NCBI taxonomy): Eukaryota > Viridiplantae > Streptophyta > Magnoliopsida > Fagales > Fagaceae > Castanopsis > Castanopsis chinensis. Next base: position 13,647,871 of record JAVQMG010000125.1, on the reverse strand, counting down.
AAGGTAGACTAGTATTAGGAATAGGATTGGGAACAGATGACAAAGGAGGGTCAAAATGAACAAGGTCAGGGAATTTATTAGGGGGTACAACAGTATCACAAAGATTGAAAGGTGGAGAAAATTCGGTAGAGACAGTAGGTAAATGTGTAGTGGCAGAGATAGAGTAAGTTGGTTGATCTGAAACACAAGTATGAGAGGGAAACATGGAATGATCAACAAATGTAGAAGATGGAACAAGTTTAGAAAAACAAGTTTTAGAGGGAAAAATAGATTCCTTGAAAATGACATCTCTAGAGAAAAATCAAGTTTTATTGGCCAAATTATACAATTTGTAACATTTAATACCATGTGGATAACTAAGGAAGATGCAAGCTCGTGCTCTAGGATCAAACTTGGTTCTATTTCTGCATAGTGTGGAAGCATAACATAGGCAACCAAACACCTTAAGGTGAGCATATGTAGGTGGATGACCTAACAACTTTTCATAAGGTGTGACATTATTCAATAATGGACTAGGTATTCTATTATTGAGATAAGTGGTAGTTAGGACACAGTCACCCCAAAATTTTAAAGGCAAATTGGCTTGAAACCTTATGGCTCTAGCTACATTAAGAAGGTGTTTGTGTTTCCTTTCAACAGTGGAGTTTTGTTGTGGGGTTTCTACACAAGATAGTTGGTGAACAATACCCTTAGAATTATAAAAATTTTGTAAAGAAAACTTAGGACCATTGTCAGACCTGATTACTTTGATAGTGGAATGAAATTGAGTAAGCACCAGATCATAAAAAGACTGAATAAAAGAAGCAACATTAGATTTTGTGAAAACAGAAAGACCCAAGTGCATCTACTATAGTCATCCACAATGGTAAGAAAATATTTTGAACCATTTAAAGAAGGGGTGGAATAAGGACCCCATATATCAACATGCACTAAATCAAAACAAGAAGAAGAAGAAGATTGAAAAGACAATCTTTTCTACTTGGCAAGGGGACATACTGAACAATTAAAAATTTTATTATTGCTATAAGAAACAATACCAGGTATAATAGAGTGTAACAAAGCTAGTCTTTGTGCAGAAGGATGCCCAAACTTGCAATGCCAAAGACTGGCATCATCCATGGCATGAGCAGCAGTACAAGAATTAACACAACCTACCAAACTAAGTGAAGACAAGTTGGAAATGATATCTGTTACAAACTTTGGAAGAGTAGCATGAGATGTAGACTGTAAAGTGTAAAGGCACCCTTGCTTCTTACTCAACCCAATCATCCTCCAAGGCTTTAAGTCTTGTATAAAACAATAATGTGATAGAAAAATGCAACAAGTAGGAGATTGGGTCAGTTGGCTAATATAGATTAGAGTAAAAGAAAATGTGGGAATACAAAGCACATTTTCTAAGATTAAAGTGGATGACAATTGGACAGTCCCAATTTGATTAACCTTTGCTACATCTCCATTAGGTAACCTAATAGAAATTTGAACAATGGAAGTAATGGATGTAAAGAGTGTAAAGGAATGGACCATACGATCAGTAGCTCCACTATCAAGAATCCAATCAGTGGATGTGATATGTGAAGTGTCAACTTGAGAAGAAAACATTGAGTACTCTAAGGAATGAAAAGGTAGTTAAGAAAATGAGAGGAAGACCAAGTACCTGACATCTCATGCCCTTGAAAGACCCAGTGATGGCTGAGTAATGATGGTGGCAACCTGATGTGCATCAGAAGTGGTTTCTTGGGGTGTTTGAGTACCAAAATCGCTCTGAGAATTCAGCAAGCCAAGTAACTGTAGATATTTTGCTTGAGTAAGTCTAAGACTATCGTCAGGCGCATCAGTAGTGACAACACTTTTGACAAAAGAGCTTCCACCTTGATGACCCTTGGTCTTGAACTTATAACCAGGGGGGTATCCATGTAACTTGTAATATCTGTCAGCTACATGACCCAAAATCCTACAATGCGTACATTGAGGTCTCCAAGACTTAGCCTTGTTAAAGCCTTTAGCAGAACCATTGGTCTTGACTGCCAGAGCAGAAGACTCAGTGTTGAGTTTCTTTCGTACCTTTCTTTGCTTCTCATCTTGGAGCAAAAGAGAAAACACTTTGCTTAAAGAAGGAATAGGGCCCATTAGTAAAATTTTCGCTCTCACTGTTGCATAAGTATAATTGAGGCCCATCAGGAAAGACATGACACATTCTTCTGCCTGATGAATACAAGAATAGGTACTATAATCTGAGAGTTCTTCCCACAGCCCTTAAATTTGGTATAATAACCATTGATGCTCAAATCTTCTTGAACCAAAGAACAAACTTCCTTTCTCAACTAAAAGACATGAGAGGCTCATTACCTTAAGAAAACTTGTGTTGCAAATCCAGCCAAACCTCCTTAACTGTTTTGAAATAAACCACACTAGGGTGACGATCCTTTAAGATAGAGTTGAACAACCAAGCTAGGACAGTGCTATTACTTTTGTACCAAGCAATGTAGCAAGGGTGATCAACTGACTGAGGCTTTGGTATAGAACCATCAATGAAGCCTATTTTGGACTTAACATCCAAGGAAATGAGAACAGTTCTACTCCAACTGCTATAGTTTTCTTCAATGAGGTGCTAAATAACAAGTGACACACTAGGATTGTCACTATTAGACAAGAAATATGGACTAGAGGAATTTTTCCATGGCTAAATGGTTGGAACATAAGTACTTGATGTACTCTCACCCATATCTTCTGATAAGGGTAATTTTGTAAGATGACTAAAGTAATGAATCCCGTTTGCTGACTAGATTCTGACCGTGGCAAGGAAAGATTGACGACCTTACATGTTGACGACCTTACATGCTAATGACCGTCGCACTATGGCTCATTTAGTTGACGGTCTAAACCCCCCAAACCGATGACCTAAGTCATTGACGGGTTTAAGTTGACGGAACAAGCTGAAGAAGTCAGAGTAAGTTCCATCCATAACCCTACTTGACCAACACGCATACGACAAGGATTCTTGCACGACACGTCTAAGTCAAGAAGACTCCTATAAGAGCAAGGATTCTAGGAGAATGCGTAAAGTCCAAGAATTATTCTCCTAAAAGGAAAAGAATTTCTTGACCAAGGCATTAATTTCGGCTCAACGTTACTATAAATACCCCAAGATCCTCTCAAAGCAAGGTACAGGCAATTCGCTTCAGCTCTAGCACTTTAGAATTGTGAATAAGAGATTTCTCTAACTTGACCGTTGGAGGGTGTTTGGCCGGTACCACACCGGTGCCCTTTCCTAGGTCTTCATCTTTGGTGTTGTGCAGGTACGTCATCAGGAGCACGTGCGGACCGTGTAGCTTACTGAAGATTTTACGCATCATCATATTCAAATCAGAGTTTGGCTAATCAAGAACTAATACACCATTATCAATATTGACAGATTCTGAACTAGAATTCTACAAGAATTCAACAAGAATAGTAATAAAAGCCTTAAGATTCTCAGAACAAGAATTAACAGAAACCTCAAGATTTGAGAAAAAGAATTGAATCTAAATTCGACTGATCAAACCAAGATTCAGATGGAGAGTTTAATTACAGAAACCCTAAGGTTCTTTTCACAAGAAATGTAATTGAATTCCATTGATCAAATCAAGATCCAGATGAAAATTCAATTAGTGAAGTCCTTAGTTCTAAATTCAATTTGCTAAGAATTGCAAAAGGAAAGCAAAACAAAGGGAAAGAAAAGAAGTGCAAGAATCAAAGAGCAAATGTTGAGGAAAATTTTCCACTTGAGCATTGCAAGGGAATTACAAAGAGAAAACGAATAAGCAAGTTCAGAGAGTACCAAATTGAAAGCTCTCAACTAGCTCGGCTCTGATACCATGTTAGAATTCGAGCACATAAATCTTCAGCAATGGTGGAAATCAAGGAAACCATGTGATAGAGAAAACAGTATGTGAAAGAATTCTTGTGTGTTGTATATATTATTCAAGCACTTTATTCCTTATATACAGAAATATAAGCAGAGCTTAACAACTAACTGACTAACAAGCTCAACGATATTGAATTAACACGTGTCTATAAGCAACTAACTAATTACACTAAATTTATACAAAACTACTTGCAGTTTAACTACATATATATATACAAAACGACATGCAGCTTGCTCTGTTTTGATTCTTGACTTCTGAAACTTCCTTTCTCTTTCTATCTGCCTTCTCCTCAAGCTTTCTTCAAGCTTCATCCTTTAACAGTAATGACATCCATTAACTATATTATCGTTTATTTATAAAACTAATGTAATATAACCATTTTTTAAATAATTTTTTTATTCCTTATCTATTAAATGGATGAGGTTACTTTTATTGACTTACTTTTTTTGAAAATAAGTTCTTTGAAAGTACACTTATAACCATTAAATGTGAGATTTCTAGGGGGGGAAGTGCATATACTGAGAACGAAAATAAGTTGAGATTTTAAACTTCGTAAAATTACAACAACTTAAAAATTTTAAAATTTGAACCTAATTAAATAAACAAAAATATTATAAAAATAAGCTTATCTAAATAAATTCTTAGTATAGAATCAAACCTTTTTTTTTTGCTGAATCAAACTTAATTAAATATATACGAAATGTGTTCCTTAAATTTTTTATCATCGATTGTCAGTGTATCTAAGAAATGCTTGCGAGCATAAACCGATTGTGAAGAGATTCGGCTTATTAAAAGAGATGAAAAATATATAAAGAGGTTGAGGAGCAAACTTGTAAAGATAAAATCATCCTAGATACTCTTCCACTTTTTTTTTTTTTTTTCCCTCATAAAAATATGCTTGGGTCAAAAAGTGTAGGCGTGATGGAGATTCCCCATCTCTCTCTCCATCCATTTTGCCTAATAAGCTTATCTTATGAAAATGAAGAATTACCGCAAAAGTCATCCATGGCCCATGGGATTACTCAGATTTATATAATATAGTATTTAAAAAAGATTTAACAAAAGAAATATATATATATATATATATATATTATACCACTTAATATTTTTTTAATTAGATATGAATTTTGATAAATTGGCCGCTAAATTATATTATCTTCATATATTTTTTGTACTTACAAAATTTAAATTTGATCAAAGATTCATGATTATTTTATCAATCAATTGTTTAAATTTAAGTTTTAGTAGTTTAAAATAATGCATAAAAGATGAGTTTATAGATCAAATAATAAATTACATCAGGTTGACATGCATGTTAAAAACGTATAGCACATGTAATTCAACAGTGGAATTTTCAAAATATGAATTCAATAACAAGTTATTGAGTGATGTAACATTACTTAGTGTTTCATCAGGTATAACTTGAACTTAAAAAAGAGTCAATAAGAGAGGGTAAGCTGCAATATGGGTCTTATTAGATCATTCCCGTTGTCTTTCCTAAAAATTGCTTTATTTTAAGATAAGAACCAAGCTTTTTTTTTTTCAATAAAAAAATATTAGTTAACCACTTTTCAAAAAAATTCATATATGATTTTCTATTATATATCCTATTTCATTAATTTTCTATTATTATTTTTGTGTCATCCCTTTTTTAAAATTTTGTATTCTCTTTAGTTTTCCTTTTGCTCACCTAAATCAAACCCACAAGCAAATCAGAAAATAGAGACAGAGAGAATGTCAAATGTCAAATGTCAAATGTTAACATTTGACATGCGACACATTAACAAATGTCAAATATTTTTTTACTTACCATTAATAATTTGCCACGTTAACGGATGTCAAATGTTTTTGTGTCTATATTCTGTCCATACCATACAAATTGGTTGAATTTTTTTGCTCCAAGACTTTGATTACTTTGTTAGGCAATATGAACTGACTTGACCAAAAGGACTGAATGTTGCATAGGATTGACTGAAGGAATTGCAACCTTCCAGCAAAGGTTAGTTTCCTAATTGTCCAAGAGTTGATTCTAGCCTCAACTTTGTCTTTGTTTTTTTCGGTAAACTAGCCCCAACTTTGTCAAGTAGAGGCTTAAAGTATTTCAAGCCGACCTTACCAGAAACTAGAGGCAATCCCAAATATTTGACATGCAATTGGGAAAATAAGCTGGTCATCTGCAAAGCTCGTATGAGTTATTTTCAAGTTTTTGCAACGAAGGTTGAATACTTGAATTTAAAGCTGGAACCAGTTACTTTCCCATGCATGATTCTTGTGAATGCTTCCATGCCCACCACTAAGGCTCTTACCTGCTTTAAAATAGCCCAAACTGCCATTAACAGCAAGTGAAAACTTAGGACTTGTAATGCAAGCCCTAATCTATTCTACAAATCTTGTAGAGGCCCCAGCTTCCGGCAAGTACATCAACACGAAATACCAGCTAACAAACAAAAATGCTAAGATCACATAATAAACCACAATTGTCCATGTAGTAGATTGTGAGTGGTAGAGAAAAAGTGACAACTCAATGTGAAAGTGACATGCATCTAGTTATAGTTTGCCATGTATGACAATTGTGGTAAAAGTTATGACTTTTTATGTGGTACTAAAATTACTTGCTAACAAAATCATAATCTTTCCTTAACTCAGCTTTAATAGTATCTTTCTGTGCAAGAGTCTTATGATACCCTCTCACTAACTCGTGCTAGCAAAACATTTTTTCAAAAAAGTTTTTACCCTTAATTATAGCAACATATGGGAAGATGTGGTATAAGTATTTAATTGTTTTTTTATTCAAACTTTTTCTCTTCACAATGTTTGGGAATTAATTAATAATTATTCAAACTTTCTCTCTCTAATATTTCTTCATTGGGAATAGCAAAAAGAAAGAATAAAAAATAATATTTAAATAAAGTAGTAAAATAATATAATATATGATGCATTGTAAAATGATATATTAAAATAGATAATCTTTTCTTGACTGAGCCTTATCTTTCCATGCAATAATCTTACGATTCCCTTTCACTAACTCACGTCCTAACAAAACATTTTTTCAAAAATGTCTCTGCCCTTAATGATAGTAGCATATGGGCAGATGTGGTATACAAATTTAATTATTTTTTTATTCAAACATTTTCTCTTTATGGCAATTGGGAATTAATTAATAATAATTCAAACTTTCTCTCTCTAATATCTTTTCATTGGGAACAATAAAAAATATATAAAACATACATAAATAAAGTAGTAAAAGAATATAATATATGATGCATAATGTATTGTAAAGTGGTGTATTAAAATAAATAAAATAACATGGTCAATGTGATCCATCCTTGCTTATGTATAGGCTGAGCAACCATTTAAGTCTCCCAAACATCATCAATTTAAAACATAAATTTGGCAATTAAAAAATAATTTACACTTGAAAAAGAGTTTATATTCTTACAGAAGAGGACAATGATTTAATTGGTTTCAAAGAATAATAATAATTAAAAAAAAAAAAAAAAAAAAAAACCTAACCAGCTCACACAACACTACTTCAAAGGAAAGAGATTTGAAAAAAAAGAAGAGGAAGATAAGTAGCACCAACTACCAAGGAACCAGAAGCCGATGAAGCAAAAGGACCTAGGCTTCTAAAGTCCTAAGCAAAAATATATTAAAAAAATGATAAATTCTCTTGGATCAAGCAAATTATAATATTTATTTATTTTATGAAATTACAGTTGTCACCTGTACATTTCCATTTTAGGATTTATATTTTTTAAAATATTTTTTTTAGAAGGTATGGTTTAGAATTGACAATTGAGGAAGAAAAAAAATATATATATATTTTAGTTTTGGCAATTTTTTTTCATTTCCCATAAAAGTGATGTAGAAACTTTTTTAAAATGGATGGTTAACCAATGCCCTAAGGGCATTCGTTAGCATGACCCAAAAAATATATATATATTTTAGTGAACAGAAACCGTTACAAGGGAACTACCCAACCATTAAATGCATTGCCAATTTGCTAAAAACTGTATATACATGGAATTGGGCAGGTGTCATTTTTTCTTTTGTTTTCTATTGGGCAGGTGTCATTTTTTCTTTTCTTTTTTTATTGGGCAGGTGTCATGGTGTACAATCTCTTTTTAGAGAACTCACAGCAAAGAGCAATAATTACTATAATGCTATTTTAGTAACTAAGGAGAATTCGGTCCACCATTTTAAACTTATATTTTTACATTTTAAATAATTTTAGATATATTTTTATACGCTTTTTACTCACACAAATTTTAAAAAATTATAAAAATCTCATCTCAAATTACTCTACTAAATAAGATAAAATTTCTACTCAAACCTAATCTAAGTGTATATGAGTGTGAAACTTCCTTTTGGAGATTTGAACCCCAACCCTTGTCTTCTGGCCCTTGCCTCCCACACCCCACAAGCACTTATACTTATGGAGTGATTATCTCACCAAGAATATGCGGTGGTTCAACAAAATTGTTATAAGTTACTATATCTAAAAAAAAATATATCAATTGAGTTATAGTGGGATGTTATTTCAAAACTTAAAGATAACAGCCATTGTAGCTCAAAACTTTATATATATATATATATATATATATCTCTTTTTCTTCTCCCAACTTCTCACTTTTTCTTCTCCAAATCTCTGCCTTCCTCTTCCTTCATTTTTTTTTTTTTTTAATTTCTTAAGCTATGGCTGAAAATATGTCTCTCTCTTTCTTTTTATTTTTTTTCTTTCTTTCAATTTTTTTCTCTTTTGTGGTGGTGATGGGTTTTGTGCTCCTTGTGGGTGTTTTGTAAAGTGAGTTGCTAAAAATATAGATGTTTTGACGTTTGAAGTTTTGTAAAATGAGTTGTTAAAATGAATAAAGTTGTTTTTTAAGTTGCTAAAATCTATAATTTTTAGCTCATTTGCTATGAATGTTCTTAGGAAACTTATCAAAACACACCTTTAAAATTGGAGAATGCTAAAGCTAAAAACACATACTCACTTCATAAGCATATAGGCTTGTGAGGGTGTAGGGGCAAGAGTCAGGATTTAAGTTTTCAAAAGGAGCTTAATATATATTATATAGTTAGATTAAATTCGAGTATAATTTCTATCTTGTATTAAAAAACACATAATAATACATGTGATTGGTGATAATTTTATTATGTTAACATTAAAAACATTTTTATTATTGGTGACATATCAATTTGTAAGGTGTATATACTAAAATTTGTTGTATCTGTAACATCACTAAACAAAATTTGATGAGACATGTGTGTTTTGGCTTGCTTATTTGCTTAAAAGTAGTGATTTTTTTTTTTTTTTAATAATTCGACAGTTAGAGATGAGGGGATTTAAACTTTAAATGTATTCATTAGAAAATATTAGGAGGTGCCAACCGTTTGATATATTTTATTCAACACTACCTTATTTTCATTAGCTTATTTGCTTTTTTTTTGGAGGGGGGTAAGCTTTTTTTCTTAAAGATAGCAACTTTAAGCAAATAAGGTAGAGGTAAACAAATAAGTCAATTTTTTTTACTTGAAGCCATTACTTATTCCACCTTTAACAAAATAAGTTAACAACAAATAAGCTACCATAAAAAAAAACACCCAACAAATATGTTTGGGCAACACACAACACAAGCAATCAATCAAAAAAGCAAGAATAATGTTAGAAATATACCATTTTTCATAACTATTGAAATGATCAAGTATGATAATACATAACTATTGATATGAGCAAATATGATTAGAGTAATGCATAACTATTGATACGACAAAGTATGAAAAATTCTAGAATACATTTTTTTTTCTTAACAAAACATACCCTTAAAATTGGAGAATGCTAAAGCTAAAATTGACATGATAATGAATATAATTGGTGCTATTTTGAAAACATAATAAATAAATGTTATTGTAAGGACTAGAATCAAACCCTTAGCCCACCAACAATGGATAATGGCCCAATAAGCCCAGTACAATATATTTGTTAGAGAGTGGAATTTAAAGGAGAGCATCTCAGCAAATCTAGCATGGGCCTTAATTGACTGGATTCAAGCCAGGAAGACAAGAAAACACAACTTAAGAATAACACTCCTCGGTCAGGTCTGAGGATGAAGTGTTCTTTTATTCACTCAAGTTTATCTAAGTATTCTTTCTTTTTTCCTTCCTTTTCTCCCCGGTTACATGCCTCATGTTTTATGAAGGCCTTTTTCTTATATAGTTTTTCAATCTTTCATCCCAACCTTCCACTTGTTGATCTTGTAAGTGATCTCTTGAATGCTTGTCCCATCAGAAACCTTTTGTAAGTTTTGTGAATAGCTGTAACCTAAAATATCACTGCTCATTTGTTATTTTCACATAAATGTGGCCAGTTGGTTAGGTGTAGAGGTAATGACTAGAATTATAACCTCAGCCCACCAACAATGGATGATGGCTCAACAAACCCAACACAATATATTTGTTAGAGAGTGGATTTTACAAGAGAGCGTCTCAGGAAATCTAATATGATCCTTAACTGACTGGATTCAAGCCAGGAATACAAGAAAACATTATTTAAGAATAACATTCCTCGGTTAGGTTCGAGAATGAAGTGTTCTTTTATTCACTCAAGTTTATCTAAGTACAAGGCGTTCTTTCTTTTTTTCCTTCCTTTTCTCCCAGATTAAACGCCCCATTTTTTTATGGAGGCTTTTTCCTTGTATAGTTATTTCATCCTTCATCTCAATCTTCCATTTGTTGATCTTGTAAGTGATCTCTTGGATGCTTCTCACATTAGAAACCTCCTGTAAGTTTTGTAAATAGCTGTAAGCTATAATATTACTGTTTAGATGTCATTTTCACATAAATGCGGTCAGTTGGTTAGGTACAGAGTATTTAATGTGGTGATAGCAGTCTTCTCCCTAGATATTTCTTCCTTTATTGCTGGCTTCCTTCCCTGAAGCTTATCCTTAAAAGAATGGTTTCCTCTTGTATCGCATTCCCAAGGTGACCAGGTTTCAACCTCCTATAATACTTTCTTGAGGAAGCTCGTCTCCTCGGGAGCTACCACCAATTTGTTATTACCTTTCCTTGTCCTCGACTCGTTGACCACAAAGCTTATCAAACCTTTTGACCATCCTCAGGCTCCTATACGTCCTTGAGCATAGCCCACGGCCCAACACTCCTACTCGGCTCATTTATCCTCACAATTATCATTATTATTTTTTGATTAGTGGTGACCTATCAATTTGTAAGGTGTATGTACTAAAATTTGTAATATCCGTAAGATTGTTAAAAAAATTGAAATGAAACACATGTTTTGGCTTAGCTTATTTGCTTAAAGATAGCAACTTTAAGCAAGTAAGGCAGTGTTGAACAAATTAGTCAACTTATTTACTTAAAACTTTTTTTTTATTCCACCTTTAAGTAAATAAGCTAACAACAAATAAGTGTCGGTAAATGAAAAAAAATACAAGAAAATAAAATAAATAAATGTGGGGGCAACACATCACACATAATAAAAAAAACAAGAGTGGGTCTCTTGAGAAGAATAGACATTAGATCTTGATATTTTGCTAAGGTAGAATTTAGCAAATTCTTTGAGAGTCTTGTTCGGCACTTTTGATAAAGTAGACGATGCTTACTTCTTATCAAAAACCTCATGTGGAATAGTTGGCTTTTCTACAGTTGCATATGCGAGCTTAAGTCACTTTGCCTTTCTGGAAGGATCATCTGGTTTTTCGTTAAATTCATTGATCTGGTTGAGCGTGGGAATCTCACGAGTTCGACGTTCATGTTCAAGGGTACAGTCAGATACCATGTGCCTGCTTAAGGCCAAAAATCACATTATGTAACTTGCACACATGATGAGAATAATGTTAGATACATAAATTTTTTTTCATAAGTATTGAAAATGTATTGTAACAATTATCTTACTATTATTTAATTGATATAGTATCATCACTCTTATGATGGGTTGGTATCACAATTACATGAGATTCACATCCTATAATATGAAAGGTATATATATTATATCCTCACTCTCATAGTAGGTTAGTTCCACAATTATATGAGATTCACATATTACAATATGAAAGGATAATATACATCTAATACATAAGATAATTCCTCTCCAATATTGAAATCACAACTTTTATTAAGTACTAAAGAGCAAAGACAACCTTTTTTTTTTTTTTTTTTTTATGAGAGCAAAGACAACATTTTAGTTGCGTGGTTAGGTGTGTCCCAAACATTATTCACAAACTATATATGGAGAGAGAGTTGCAAAAACAAAAACCCACCTCAGAGCTGACCAATAAAATTAGGGAAAAAGGAAAAACTTGCCAGAAACGATAATCCCAAGGTTGAGAGTTGAGTTGGGATGGGAGATAGGATTAACCTGACCCGGATCCACGACTTTGTAAAATATAAATATATATATATATATATATATATATATCAGTCATCACATCTATGAATCTATAAACCATAAATCTTCATATATAATAAATGTACCCATCTCCTCACATTCGGGTTTACCTCCACCAATACCAAACACTTTTCACATTCACCAAGAGTAGGACCCACCACCCCCACCACTTCTTTACATTAAAATATGTAGAGTCCCATAAAGCAAAAGGATTGAGATAATGCCTACCTGACTCCTCTGTTTCGCTCTCTCTCTCTCTCTCTCTCTCTCTCTCTGTGAAAGCTGAAATTGACTTCAGAGCCATCAGAGGAGAAGAACAAGAAGTTCAGGGAACACCCCTGAATAATACCCATCTCCAAATCTTATTTCTTTATTTTTCAAGGTACTCTTTTTATTCTTAAGTGTTTTCTGTTTGTACTAATTCTTTAATCTGATTTTTTTTTTTTAGTGGGGTTTTGGTGTTTCATGTTCTGGTGTTGTTTGGTTTAGTTTGGATTGGTTTTGTTCTTCCTCGTTTTACTATGATCTGTGAAGTTTGAACTGGGTTCTGTTTGATGTCCAATCTGTTTGCTGTGTAAATTAGTTTTGTATTTTGTTTTGGATTGTCTGAGATAATTGATTTTTTTTTTCTTTTTTTGCTTCCTTAGATCTAAACTTGTCTGGCTTTGCTTTATTGTGATTCATGTTGGATCTTTTTTCTTTGCTAATTTGGGTTTTTCATTTCTTCACTGGAAACCCAGTAGTCTGATGTTTCTAATCTATAACTGAATCTCTTTTTTCTCTCTTTTTGTGGTACTGAATTCTTTTTTCAAGTATCTATTACATGATTTAGTTTTGTTCATAAACATGGTTTTGTGAAACATGAGTATTTGTGCTGCTTCTGATTCTAATTGATGTATGTATTTTTGTTTTTCTGTTTTAGAGCTTTGGTTTGTATTGAAAGAGGATCTCATCTAGGGGATGGAACACAATTTTATTTTTATGGATGCTCTGTAATACAATCTTTGGAAAATATCATAGTTTCGTATAATTAGTGATTGTATTACATGAAAACAAATTGGTTACTTCCGTTTTAATTATTAAATGTGCTTATTTCATCGGAGTATGTTTAGACTATTCATACTTTGTTTTGTTACTTTCTGTTTTACCAGATTAACAGGTGGAAAGGTTGTCCAAATTGGGTTTTCGGAGGTAGTTTGGTATCTAGTGATCAGAAGATAGTTTGAGAAGTAGAAGTTTTTGGTAGAAAATATCATCTGGGATCCTTGTGATTCCCTGTTTATTTGGGGGGGTTTGTTTTGGGAAATGATGATGATGTTCGATGATATGGGACTTTGTTGTGATATGGATTTCATATCTGCCCCTCTTGGGGAAGGAGATATGGCTGCCCCGCCACCTGAACCAGAAGCCACAGGGGAGGATGATTATACTGATGAAGAGATAGATGTAGATGAACTCGAGAGGAGGATGTGGAGGGACAAGATGCGTCTCAAAAGGCTCAAAGAGCAGAGTAAGGGTAAGGAAGGGATTGATTTAGTGAAGCAGAGACAGTCCCAGGAACAGGCAAGGAGGAAGAAGATGTCAAGGGCACAAGATGGGATCTTGAAGTACATGTTGAAGATGATGGAAGTGTGTAAAGCCCAAGGGTTTGTTTATGGTATTATTCCAGAGAAGGGAAAACCTGTGACTGGGGCATCTGACAATCTTCGTGAGTGGTGGAAGGATAAAGTGAGGTTTGATCGTAACGGCCCAGCTGCCATAGCCAAGTACCAAGCGGATAATGCCATCCCAGGCAAGAATGACGGCTGTAATTCAATTGGTCCAACACCACACACCTTGCAGGAGCTTCAGGATACCACCCTTGGTTCTCTGTTATCAGCACTCATGCAACACTGTGACCCTCCTCAGAGGCGTTTTCCATTAGAGAAAGGTGTTCCCCCACCATGGTGGCCCACTGGAAACGAGGAATGGTGGCCCCAGCTTGGTTTGCCTAAGGATCAAGGCCCTCCTCCTTACAAGAAGCCTCACGATTTGAAGAAGGCATGGAAGGTGGGTGTCCTCACTGCAGTTATCAAGCACATGTCCCCTGATATTGCCAAGATTCGCAAGCTTGTAAGGCAGTCTAAATGCTTGCAGGACAAGATGACAGCCAAGGAAAGTGCCACCTGGCTTGCCATAATAAACCAGGAGGAAGCCTTGGCTCGAGATCTTTACCCTGATTCATGCCCCCCATTGTCCTCTGCTGGGGGGAGCGGGTCTTTGGTCATCAATGATTGCAGTGAGTATGATGTTGAAGGGGCTGATGATGAACCGAACTTTGATGTTCAAGAGCGCAAACCTGAGAATCTTAATTTATCCTCTATGGGGATGAGGGAAAGGCTGTCAGTTCGACAAACACCATATCCTATCAAGGGAGAAATTGTTACCAATTTGGATTTTATTCGGAAGAGGAAGCCATCCAGTGATTTAAACATGATGATGGATCAGAGGAGCTATACATGTGAGTTCCTTCAGTGTCCTTACAGTGAAGTCCGCCTTGGCTTTCATGACAGGACTTCCAGGGACAATCACCAATTGACTTGTCCATACAAAAGTACTTCAGAGTTTGGAGGGTCAAATTTTCATGTTAATGAGGTTAAGCCAGTTATCTTCCCTCAGTCCTTTGCTCAAGCCAAGCCAGCTGCTCCATCGGTAAACTCAGCCCAGTCTGCCTTCGATTTATCAGGACTTGGAGTTCCTGAAGATGGGCAGAAAATGATCAGCGAGCTTATGTCAATCTATGACACCAACGTTCAAGGCAATAAGAATGTTACTCCCAGTAACAGTTCAGTCACAGAGAATCAGAGTCTTCCCCAGCTGAAAATTCAGCCTCAGCAGGAGAGTTACTTTCATGGTCAAGGGGTTGTGATGGAAGGAAACTTCTATGAAGAATCCAACATCCACAATAATCAGCAGATGTTCCCGCGTGAAGAAAATCAGTTTGACCGTTTTAAGGTGTTGAATGCCCCGTTCGAGACCAACCATAACAGCAATAATTTCCAAATGATGTACGGCTCTCCATTTGATTTGGCCCCCTTCGAATATAAAGAGGAACAACAAGGAGTAGCAATGGATACACTGACGAAACAGCCGGATATTTCAATTTGGTATCAGTGAAAATATCAATTAGATTCAGCCTTCTCGGGTTCAAGTGATGTCTCCAAATGCAATGCAAGTCCTTTGAGGTGAAAAAGGAAAACCTTCCTTAAGCTGAAAACAGTTGTAGTAGTAGTTGTTGTTGTTGTTGTAGTAGTATTTGCCTTCAAAATGTAAGTCTAGAATTTTTAAGATTAGCAGAGGCCTTCAAATGGCCCAATAAAGATTTAGAGTCCCTGTTGTTAATTACTATATGTATGACTGTCATATAAATAAGTTAGGTGTAATTTTCCTTGTCTTTTTTTTTTTCCTTCTTGTTTTTCTTCTTGATTTCAATTTTAACCAACAATCATGTCCTGTAATTGGCACATTGTATTGGGGATATAATAGCTTGTGTTTGAATGGGATGTATGTTTTTGTTTTCATTATCTTGATCTCCAACCACGTGTGTAAAGATTGTGGTGAAGAGTGTGAACTTGGAACAGTAAGATGCCAAATTGAATGAATTAGAAACATCTTTATCCATAAGAAGAAGAAGAAGTTTGTGTGGTGGGGTCTGTTCAAGGAAGGCAACTAGAAGTAGAAGAACTATTTAGGCGTCTGCGGAATAATCTACAAGATATTCTCATCCAGCTGTCAACACTCTTTGGCCTTTTGAAAAGAGAAAAAGACCCTTCACTTTCATTATTTCATTTTTTTCATAGCCCCTATGACCGGGAAGCATGGAAATACAGAAATCCCATACTAAAAAGTACGACTTTCTCTGCCCCCACTTTATCATATATAAAAAAATATCATGATAATAAAGGAAAAAAGAGTCAAATCTTTTGAGTGGAAAGCTGAAATCATCTTGTTTCCTTACTTTTCTCTCTCGGGATCTTAATATTTTACCTTTTCGTGGGTAAATTATTTTGTAGTCGAGAAAAAAAAAAAAAAAATTAACTGATGATGTGATGTAACAGCATTGAAATATTTTTTTAATAAAAAAAGGAAAAAAATTTGGGTTTATTTTATTTTGTATTTTTTTCATGAAATAGCAATTAAAATTTTTGTGGTTTCAGTTAGTTTAACTGGTAAAGTTTATTGTGGTTGAATAATTGTCAATGAATAATTATTAAATAAAAAATCTAATCATATGATGATAAAAAACAATTATAAAAGGCGAACGTCATATGTTAAAGCTATCTATAAAAAAAATATCAAAATTTTTTTAATTGTTACATAAGAGATTTGGTCATATGATGATAAAAACCAAGTATTAATAAAAACCAAGTATTAAGAATAAACGTCATATGTTGAAACTATTTCTAAAAAATGTATTAAAATATTCTTTTTTTTTTTTGAGAAAGAAGACGTTCAAAATATTCTTAATTGTTAAATAAGAGATTTGATCATATGATGATAAAAAACTAATTATTAAGAGTAAACGTCCTATGTTGAAATTATTTCTAAAAAAAAAGTATCAAAATTTTCCTAATTGTTAAATAAGAGATTTGGTTATATGATGATAAAAAATAATTATTAAGAGTAAATATCATATGTTGAAACTATCTCTAAAAAAAAGAATATCAAAATTTTCCTAAAGCGGTCCCTAACAAATATCCTAAAGACATTAATGACCCATTAATTAATTTAATTGGTGTTTTAATTTAATAAAAAGAAATATTATGCACTACTTATTGCATACATCTTTATAGACATGCGAAGATTGTTTCAAGTAAAAATTATGATTTTAAGTGAATTTTCAAGTAAAAATTATGATTTTAAGTGATGTTTTCAATACAGTAAATATGTGTGCAATTAGGTGTGTTGTAACAAGTATTTTCCTAAAAAAATAATCATAAATTTGGAGAAATATTTCTATCACATATTAATGTCATACTTTTTATAATATTATTATTTTTTTGTTGAATATTATTATTTGGCTTATTTGTAGTCATACTCAACTTTTTATTAGTCTAAGCAAAACCTTTAGTTATCACTTAATCATTCCAAATCTAACAAATCTGATACCATAGCAGCTTGCTTACAACTTTTTTATTCTAGCACCTTAAAGGAATATTTAAGAGATAATGTACCAATTAATATCAATTTCACACAATAGACAAAGTAAGATGTCTAGTTCATTCACTGAATGTTAAAGTAGTAATACAATAATGTTGTATACAATGAAACTGATTACGAAGATCTTAAACAGTTAAAACTGAGATGCTAGAAGATTTTTTTTTTGAGAATGGAGATGCTAGAAGATTAAATAGTAGAAAAAGTGATTATTACATTACACAAATCCTAATTGTAGGTTAAGGATCATCAAAGATACTGTGAGGAAACGTATTGTTAACGGTGACGGCCACATTTTGTTCCTTGTAATCAGCCTTAAAAACAAACGTACATCTTAGGGGCATTTAGGGCTGCATCTCGTGGTCTTCTTATCCACTCTTATTTTGTTTCTATTATACAGTAATTTATAAGAAGGGCGGCTAACGTGTAAATTGTATCCTTTAAATTTAAGTTATTTTTTTTTATCTTGTTTATTTAGGTTTAAAAAATTGGATTTTACATTTCTATAATATTATGTAATTTAACTGATTGGTTCCTCTGATCTTTTCGAGACATTTAAGTTTTAAGTCCAATTTAAAAAAAAAAAATTATAGAATTACGATAAAAGAAGAAGAAGAAGTAATGTTGCATTTTAAATTTTAGTATTCCTGTCATGAAGTGACCATTAAATTCCACATAAACTTGTCTTCTATGTTTGAAGTCCAATCAATCAAACCATTCAAGAACAGAAAGTCCAATCAAATCATGTTATGTCAATTTGTGCCCCAATTAAATAGCCTACAAAACTTTAAAAAATTGCAACATTTCACTAAAATCCAAATATTTTTCTTTCCACCATTTTCTTAGTGTCCAAATATATCAATTTCCAAAACTTTGGTCAACAACAACCGTGAACACAATCAATAGTCCCCACACAAAAATTATCAAAATAAGCAAAAATGAATTCAAACTAAGAAAGATACACACACACACACACACACACACACAAAAATCAAACTAAGAAACTGAAATTTTAAAGCAATTAATCAGCGTTGATTGCTTAAAAAAAATAAAAGCTCACCTGGCCTCCCTCTGCCTCCTCAACCCAGACCCACCCCTCGGATTGCACTCACTTCACCTACACCAACACTTCTCCGCAAAACAAAAACCCATCCCATCCTATTCACTAATTATCGTAAAAATATCGTTGTTTACTTATTTATTTTTAAATTGAAGTTAAAAAATGGCATGACCCAATAGATAGTAATAAATATATGAACAAAAGAAACATGATCCATAAAGTATTCACAATAGTTTTTGCAAAAATCTTATTTGTTTTAGAATAAGAATCTACTTTTTTTAATTTTATTTTACTCACTTTTCAAAACATTATAAATCATATTATATATTGTGCACTATATCTCATTAAAATATCAAATTTTTTATATTTCTAATTGTTTTTCTTTCTTCGCACACAATGATACAACAATCATCATTTATCATCTTCATTCATCATTGGGATACGTAAAAAATGAATGAAAAACTAAATGCAAAATGATAGTATCAATGTAAATTTACATAGATGTTGTAGTAACCATGTATTTTGGTGGTGAGCAATGGGTTAAAGACAAAGTATTGGCCAAGTTCCTCCTCTTCATCTTCCGATGATTTTGGTGGCATGTGATTAAGTAGTGGGTTGTAGCGGTGGTCCTAGGGAGGAGAAAAAGATTGGATTATGTGGAGAGAGAGAGAGAGAGAGAGAGAGAGAGAGAGAGAGAGAGAGAGAGAGAGAGAGAGAGAGAGAGAGAGAGAGAGAGAGAGAGAGGAAAATAATGAAAACAATTTATAAGGTGAATTATATGGTTTAAGAAGAGCCGTATGCTACTAGTCTACTACGTCATTTTAAGTTTGTGGCATTTAATTGCTAACTCATTAAGAAGAATGTGGTAATCCTAGTCAATAAGGAAGAAAATTATTGAATATTCCGAGAGTACTGTAAATGCGTACTCTTTTGTCTTACATTACTGTGAGTCTCACTAAAATTTATAGTAAGGCCCACAATTCATGTGAGCGGGAGAGTATGCATTTATGGTACTCTAGGAGTACTTAATAATTACCCCAATAAGGAGTAGTATGTGTATATATATTTACACATTGTACTACATATGGTATTCCCACTTTGAAAGTGGAATAATGAAGAAGAGAAATGAACTTTCTAAGTTGTTTTCATATATATTGAATAGTTGATTGAGCAAAAGGCAATTCGCTCCAATAAGATTGTGGATGGACTTTAGAAGAAAAATTTTAGAACCGCAACCAATTTTACACTTATTTTCACAACAATTTGATACAGTTGACTCTAAGTTGTGGAAAAAAAAGTTGTGGGTCTATGTGACATTCTGTCATATAGAATAATTATGAAATAAGTATGGAATTGGTTATAGTTTTAGAATAATTCAATTTTCTCTCTCTAAAAAAAAAAAAAAAAAACTCATTTTTAGAATTTTGTAGAAAAAATGTACCCAGGTGAGAGTTAATTGTTTTTAATGTCTATTAACCGTTTTAATAGAGTTTTAAATGTTGTGTCTATTCAATGAACCTTTTTATTGGTGTCTTTTCGTTGATTATTCATATGATCATATTGAGATTCCTTAAGAATTACTATCCATAGAATTCGAGCTAGATTTTATCCTGAAAATGACTTGCTTGTAACTTAACTCTTTAGTAAATGGTTTGAATGGAGACATAAATTGTCTTTGAAATAAAAACCATTGTGTCTCTAAAATCTAAACAGACTTTATTCTATTCTTTTCTTCCATTGATCTCTCTAATTTCCCAACAATATATATGTACATGATATTCCAATCTAGAGATTTTATAATTTATACATATATTCTTTATTATTGTAAGTAAAAAAAAAAAAGTAATTAAACTCATAATAGGCTCGTTTTAAGAAGACTTTAGCTTTAGCATTAGATCTAGTAACATGTGGGCATGTCTTCGATTAAAAAAGTGGCAATCATTTCGTGGAAGACTAGCCCCAAATAAGTTATATATTTGGCTGACTTTGCAGCATGTGTTTAAATTATGAGTGGATGATCTGGTTGTCACTTTGTGACCTTTGCTCAATACATTTTATAATGTTTTTTGGCTCACAATTCATGACCCGATTAAGCCTCCCACCTAACAGTGCAAGACTGTGACCTTGCTGATGATTTATTTTAATACTATATATATATATATATATTTATATGGTATTTTATAAGAAATAATTAGTATGCAGGAATAATAATAAATTAGGTTTTATTCCATTTGCTTATTGCAAAAAAATAAAAAAAAATTATTCCTTTTTAAGATTCATTCACTAGCTTGTTCAAACAACTTCCCTTAAACTGACCAATAATTATTCCCAACCCACATAATAACTCAATAAATATATAAATATCTCAAAACCCTCTCTCTTCCTCTCTCTCTCTCTCTCTCTCTCTCTCTCTCTCTCTCTCTCTCTCTCATTAACACTAAAGAATTTATTTTTTAATAAAATATAACATTTCTAATTATTGATTGTAATATTTTAATTAAAAAATATTAACAAATACAAGCTTCCTTCATCAACTTCTATTCTATACGGTGTCAAAGTTGAAAAAAATAATAATAATAATGAAAAACCATTTTCTGATATATTTTAATTGTATGTATTTTGATACGCTTACAGTGAACTTGAATCAACATGAAACTCTTTTCTTTTTTTTCTTTTTTTTTGTGTGGTGGGTGCTTGGTAAAAGGGAAATTTATATCATTGAAGGCCGAAAACAATATAAAAGTTCAATGGACCTCTTTACAGCCTCAGGGAAATTAAGCCCGCGGAAGTAAGAGCCCTTTTTTTTGGGGCGCTGAATAGAGCCCACTTATCATCAACCTTAAAGAAAAAAGGATCCATAAAAAAACATGAGGTGCCACCTTCATGTGAACACTTTTTGTAAACAACTTTTTTTTAGTAAGAAAAAAAAAAAAAAAAAAAAAAACAAGACTTTAAAAAACTATAAATAAAAACTAAAGAGTAAATAAGCTTATCCCAAATAGACATTATTTCATGTTTTTAGTAGAGTTACTCATCTCAACCATGCCCCTCAATATAATCCCTTCGATGACCATTGCGGCATTGCCTCTGCTACATACGGGAAGACTATAATTATGTTTGAGAAAATTTCTTTTTTAATTTTATAATTTAGGGGGTAACAAATTAGTTCCTAATTCCTATAGTTTTATAAGTAGTAATTTAAATAATGAGATTTCAAAAAGTAATATATTAAATAATGAGATTTCAAAAAGTAATAATGGGAAGACTATCTTAAATGCTATTTAAATATTGAGATTTTAAGTGGAATGATATTATATTTGGGTTTAATATGTGTTGAATATTTAATTTATTTATATTTTAAAATCTTATAATTTAATTTGTTATTGTTGTAAGTTTTAAAGATTAATTTGTTACACCCTAAATTAATGTTTTCCAATATGTTTTTCAACTAAACTTTACAACCCTTGATGTCTTGCCAATAGTGCTAAGTGGTAAGTGTACGCTACTCTAAATTAAGCTGCTTGTTTGTGCTTTCTTGGTGATTGACGAATGAAATCCAACATAGTCATCTTTGGGTTTCTTTTGTATGGAATGAAAGTTTATTTATTGTTAAAAAAAATTTGATATTCCTAAATAACAAAATATTGTATTCTTTGTCCACTTAGAAATATAGTTGGAGTTTTATATGTTTAGAGAAAGTAGCAAAGAGTTTGATGGTTTTGACTCGAAAGTCCTCCCATACGTGGAGATGAAATCAATACTCAATAGAGGTTCAAAAAAAAAAAAAAGGGATTTTTGCTTAGGAGGTAACATAAGGAGAGAGACAATAAGTTTCGTTTTTTTTTTTTTTTTTTTTTTGAGGATTATGTGAAGGGCACAAATCGAGGAGAATTTGTGAATATTGGATATTAAATTTAGCAAAGTGAGAAAATAAAGAATTTTGAGAGGTTAGTTTTTCTTTTAGTCAAGAGACACACAAGAAGGAAAGTTTTGAGAATTTATCTAGGGGTTTATTTTTTTTTGGGTGATGTGGCCATAGAGAGTTGTAATTCTTCCTTTTAAGTGGAGGAACCTCAATGTAACTCTACAATAACACCTTCAACTTCGAGTAATTGTTGGATTATACATTTTATCAAACTTTTTTTCACAATTATTTTATGTGAAGAATTGTGATTGACTGCTTGTCACTTTCACATACATTCATCACCTCTTTTTTCTACTACTCACAGCATGACACAATAAAGTTGTAGAACAAAAGTATGCGGCCCAAGAATTTTTTTTCTTCAACCTCTCATGTATTCTATTTCTTTTGCACTAAAGCTTGTATTATCATGTATTCAGCATTGCAATACAATGGTTAACTGTGAAATACCAGATTTTTCAGTATCCCATGCCAATTTAATTTGTCCCTCTTTGGCACTAAAAGGATAGGAAATTTTCTAATTGCCTTAGCTATCTCATACTCAAAAATCTCACTTGTTAATCCTTCGAATATAGTACTTCAGTACTACTGACTTAAGTCTTAACTACGAATTTCCAAGATTTTTCAGCAACCAACGCCACTTTTTACTTCCTTTATCTTTAGCACTCATGAGATATGAATCTTTCTAATTGCCTCAATGGTTTCCTCTTCGAAGAATTCAAATGATCCCAGTTGCCTATTAGATTTCATCAAGCCTGCGACAAACCATTCTTTGAGCTCTAGCTTCTCTGAACTTGCTCTTGGCCTAAGCTATCCATATGGATTAAATATTCCAAATGTAAATGTCGTGACCACAGCAAAACATCTTCGCTTGCATATCCCTGTTACTTACTAGTTACTACACCTTGTGAGATCCCTTAATTTAGAGAGTTTAAACATTCACTAAAATTTAAAGGTTTAACAAAATATGTTATCATCAGTAATGATGATGATGGTGACAATATGATATCATCAGTATTGGAGGAGGTGGCGTTGGCAACACAACGAAACCAAATGCCAATTACGCTACACAATTGTCGATCTTTGCAAGTTTCTTCCAAGTGTTTATTTAAGTTACAGGATGCACTTTTTTTTGGGTCCAAGTTATTAACGAATGCACAATAATAGTAATAGAGAAAACGATCAATGATAGGGTGCAATGCCCCACCCGGTGCAATTACCCCAACCCCACCCACAACTTTTTTTTTTTTTCTACTACTCTCATTTTTTAACTTTTTTTTATTCAATAATTGAAACTTATAATTACTTTTTTTTTCAATTCTCAATCTCAGCTATTGATAGCTATTGCATTAAGTAGGTATTGCATTTTATCTCAACTCTTACGAAGAAGAGTATTTACAGTTTTACACCCATAAGTAGCTTAATCCTAACTTCCATTAAATTACTGAGAAGGAAAATAGTAGAGTTACAATTTTTTTTTTTATAGACCGTTGATATGGTGAGTAGTTATTAGTAAGTAAAAGAATGATGTCAATCAATAGTGAACTCAAATGAGAACTAATAAAAATTTGTCATAATAATAGTTTGTAAAAATAGTAGTTTGTAGTTTTTTTTTTTTTTTTTTTTTGTTGATACAAGATAGAATTTCTACTCTAGCATAATCTAAGTGTATATGTATGTGAAACTCTCTCTGAAGACTTAAACCCTGACCCTTACTCCTCACACCCTACAAACACTTGTACTTATGGAGTGACCATCACCAAGGGTGCGCGGTGGTATAGTTTGTAATTATAATATTACTAAGCGAGTAGTTATTAGTAAGTGAAAAAAATAATATCAATCAAAGTGAGCTAAATGAAAACTAGTAAAATTTAGTTAATAATAATTTGTAAAAATATTAAAAAATATAGTTTGTGGTTATATTCTTTACCAGGCCAAGATGGTCTTTCCCTCTACCTGTCCTGTCAACTTCATCCCGGGTCCAGTGTCCTCTGTGGCACCCACCCACGATTGCGTTACCCTTCATGCGAGGGTGGGGAGCAGGAGTTGATTTGCTAAACTATTGATCTTTAAATCATTTTGTAACCTTGGAAAAAAAAGGTATCTCTCTTTTGTTTTTTTGCTTTTGGTTAGAAATGGATAAAGTTATCTCATGGGTATATATTCTGTTCAACATGACTCTTCTGCTCTGACCCGTAAAGGACGATTATATCCAACACATAATAAGCTAATTATTAGTAATCTTGAAACTCATAAGAACTTTAAACTAAGAATGGGCAATTCTAATACCCAATATACATTCTTTTTTTATTTCTTTTTATTAATTCTCTTTTTATATAGAGAGCAGTAATAAAAGCTAATTGTATTTTGATATAATAATAAAAATAATTATCATGAAATGAATGTCATACATTCAAATTTTTACACGACGGATAAAAATAAATTTTTATTTTTTTCATTTTTTTGTGAAATTTTCCAAAAAGAAAATTGTACTGGATTGTTCAACTAGGAACCATATCCTAAACCGATCTGATAAAAATTGCCAAAATCGATGGATCAACCGGTAAAAGCCAAAAATTGAACCATTTTCAATTCTTTCACTATTCGGTTTTTAATATAAGATTTTATTAACGTATATCCTATAACAAATGTTAGTAAACAATTTTAAAATTTTCTTTTTATTGAAAATTAAAAAAGTTATAAAAATCCATCCCAAAAAAAAAAAAAGTTGTAAAAAAATATACATTAACCGAACCTTTAAAAATAATGGCGTCAACAGGTGTTGATGTGGTATATGTGTATTGGATGAGTGGAAGCACAGGAGAGAGCATGACCTTACAGATCTAAGCCTGTCCAGTCTACTCCTCCCCTTAACTAACCCAGGCCCACGGTGCCTAGTGCATTGGGATCGGTGCTCGATGTCTGTGGAAAAATTCATGTACTCCACATCCACATCCACACTCTCACTCTCACTCAACAGTCAACAGTCCACAATCACAGAAGTGTTCCCCCCAAAGCGAAGCTCTATTTAATACCAGCAAAATCCAAATACCTTCGATAAAATAATAATAACAGATCAGCTACATTTGCCATTGCCAACGACCACCACCATTCCAATCTTAATGCCCATTGCCTCACTCAGTCTCACTCATCACTCGTCACTCGCACTGTCTCTCACAGCTCACTGTTCAGTGCCACAGCCACTAGCTATATAGTTTATAGTAAGACATTTATAGTGGCTACACTCTCTACTGACTATTCTCTGCCTCCAATTCCCAACCCCACATTGTTCCTCCCATTTTGCAAAGCTTTAATAACTTACATTTATTAGTACTTTGACTACTTTCTTAGCTCCTTTTTTATTTATTTATTATTTTATCTTAGTGAAAGAGAGCTACTTTTATTTAGCTTTTTACTCATTATTGTTGCTGGTATTGATTATGTGTCATTCCCTTCTTTCATTTTCCTTCAATTCCTTGTTCTTTTTCTCTTTTTGAAGTTTTTGAGAGCTGGGTCTTTGTGTAATTAAGGAATGCAGGTAACCTGTTTGATAATATTGTTGTGGGTAGTAGTTGCCTCTGGACAATCAGATTTGGCAGCACTGTTGGAGCTAAAAAAGGGCTTTGTAAAAGACCCATCTGGGAAAGTGCTTGTTTCATGGATTTCTAAGTCCTCGGATTCCAATGGGTGCCCTCTAAATTGGTATGGGGTTACTTGCAGTAGTGATGGCCATGTGACATCAATTACTCTCAATGATGTGGGTCTGGTGGGTGGGTTTAGCTTCTCAGCTATCTCTGGCCTTAGTATGCTTTCCAACTTGTCCATTTCCAACAACCAGTTCACAGGGACTATTTCCATGATTGGTTCAATTCAGTCCCTTCAATATTTGGATGTTTCAGGCAATATGTTTCGAGGGTCAATACCCTCTGCATTGTTCAACTTGAACAACTTGGTGTATTTGAATCTTTCTTCAAACCAATTTGAAGGCAATGCTGGTACTGGTTTTGGCAAACTAGAAAATTTGAAGTATTTAGATTTGCAAGCAAATGGCTTTTCTGGGGATATAATGCAGCTTTTGTCCCAAATAGGTAGTGTGGTCCATGTGGACCTAAGCAGCAATCAGTTTTCTGGTTCATTGGATCTGGGACTTGGGAGCACCTCTTTTCTCTCTTCCATTCAATATTTGAATATTAGCCACAATTCCTTGGTTGGTGAGCCATTTGCTCATGATGGATTGTCATTTTTGGACAGTTTAGAGGTGTTTGATGCTAGTCATAATCAGCTTGTGGGTTCTGTACCTTCATTCAGTTTTGTGGTATCTCTACGTGTTCTTCGCCTTGGAAGCAACCAATTTACAGGCTCTCTACCTGAAGCTCTTATCCAGGAGAGTTCAATGGTCTTGTCTGAGTTGGATCTTAGCCTTAACCAGCTCAAAGGTATCTTCATTTAAACACTTTACTCTAGCTTTTCTGAAAAGGTATATAGATTACAATTTGGCATACAATGATACAACGTCATGTAGAGTGTACTTTTTTTAAAAAAGTTATAGCCAAAATGATGAGTGTCCTTCAAACCACTTTCCTGTGTTATATGATGACTACTTTCCTGTGTTATATGATGACTAATATGCTTCAAAGTTCAAACTATTTTCACGCGTTTATGTTCCTGTAGATTATATGCAATTTATTCTGCTAGTAATGTCAGTACATTTGGCTAAGGCCAAAAGACACTTTTTGGTCTCTAAACTTGTCTGTGAGCAATATTAGTCCTTGAAGTTTAAAGTGATCGCATTTAGTTCCTAACAAACTTAAGGTGATCACTTTTACTCCCTAATGTGTCTAATAAAGTGATGATGTATTTAGGTTTTAGTTTAGCCACATCATCTAAGGGACTAAAACAATCACTTTAAACTTCAAGGAGTAGGATTGCTCACGTGCTGAACTTTAGGGATAGAAAGTGCATTTAAGCTTTTGGCTAAACATCATCTATGGCATTCTCTGAAGTATCAAATAATTACGTGGTAAGAGGCGAGCAAAATAAATATCAAAGAAGCATTTACAATTATTTTTCTTTCACTCTTACTAATGATGTTTTCTATTGATCCATCTGTACTTGTGAAAGTAGGCTAGAACTGAATTCTTCATCTAATGAGGAAAGAGCCTCTAGGTGGGAGGCACACCCAACAATAATGAACCAAATTCAAGCCTTCTTTGTGCTGGAACAGATGAAATTAACAGTTCTGGGTCACCATGAACAACAGGGCTTTAGAAACCATCCATTCTCAAAAACCTTTTAACCTTTTTAGAAAGTAGATCATTAGTATCAAGTACTCACTAACACTAATAGAAAGCTAAGAATAGAATGAGAAAATATGGTGAAATTTATTTTAATGTTATATGTCATTATGTTGATATTAAAATATGATGCTTATTCTATATCTAAATGAATTGCTAGTAAATTTGAGAATTGTTATATTCTTTAGAGAACTTGGGTTTTTTGGAAAGTGCATCTTAGAAACCTCTTAAACTCCTCAGTTCCTGGAGTGATGTCTAATGTAGGCTCCACTTGTTTGGTGGAAAAGCGAGCTTCTAAAATGCAATTCTGGACGTACATATAAATGGAATATCCTAGTAAAGTGGTTTAATGGAATATATAGTTGTATATATGTTCAAGTTCCAATCAGGAAACCTTAAGGAGCTTCATTATTCTATTAAATGAAACTATGAGCTATATAAAAGTAACATGGTCTATGTCGATCCTTTCCTTGATACAAAAATGGCATGGCCACATGTATAGGAAAAGCATATATAACAGAGAAGATATATGGGAATGGTATGATTCATGTCAATCCAATTTTAAGTCTTGTGTATTAGGTTTTGTACCTTATTGTGACTTTGTGTTTATCTACACCAAATTCTGCACTGAGGTTGATCTGTGTATGACCTCAGTAATTTATCTTTTTGGTGAAGTTTTGACGGGATGGTTATATAGGGAAAAGAGAATCTTATTCTTTATTTTTAAAAAATGGCTGTAGGATTAGATTAATCTCAGTAGTGATTTGGCAGGAATTTGACCTTGAGTAAGAATTTTAATGGTGATCGAAATAAGAAAATAAACTGTTTTGTTGGAACATAAAATTAAGGGAAAGAAGGGATTAGTCAGTTAATGATTTCATAAAAAAATTGTGGATGATGCTCAAATTCTTGATATTTCTATCTTAGAATTTAGATCATAAGAAGTTCATCATCAATGCCAGTCAGTACTTTAAATATATTCAATGTTCATATTCTCATGTCGTAATAGCTTATTTTAAATTGCATGATGATGTACTCCAATACCCTTTTTAGACGTATACTTTGTGAAAAATCCCATTGCAATAATCTGTTTAACTTTTCAGGAGAGAATTTCTTCTGCTGTAGAATGTGTCGTTCTTTGTTGGTTTTGATCCAGTATATATAGCTGGCAGCTAATAAGTTCTTATTCTGAATTTTCAATACTCCATTTCTTCCATTTTTCTTTGTAGTTTAAGAAGAATTTACATTCATGGCAGGTCCAGTGGGAAGAATCACCTCTACAAATTTAAAGAAGCTTAATTTATCTTCAAACAAACTGACTGGATCCTTACCTGCCATGGTAGGCCACTGTGCCATCATAGATCTGAGTAATAATATGCTCTCAGGTGACTTGTCCAGAATCCAAAGTTGGGGTAATTATGTTGAAGTTATTCAGTTAAGCTCAAACTCATTGACAGGAAACTTGCCGAACCAAACTTCTCAGTTTTTGAGGCTGACCTCGCTTGAGATATCTAACAATTCATTAGTGGGTGATCTCCCCCCAGTATTGGGCACTTACCCAGAACTAACAGTGATTGATCTTAGCCTCAACCAGCTTAATGGAACCCTCCTTCCAAGCTTGTTCACTTTAACCAATTTGGCTAACCTTAACCTATCAGGCAACAAATTCTCTGGGTCAATACCTCTTCAAGAAATTGGAAATATTACTTCAATAGGTTCTGTGGAAGATTTGAGCCTGGTGTCTCTTGATCTGTCCAAAAACTCATTGAGTGGCCATTTGCCGCCAGGGATAAGTAAGTTTAAAAACTTGGAATATCTCGATTTATCTAAAAACAACTTAGATGGAAGCATCCCTGATGACCTTACAGATAAATTGAATGCATTCAATGTGTCATTTAATAATTTCTCTGGTCTTGTACCTGAAAACTTAAGACGGTTCCCTGAGTCAGCATTCCATCCAGGAAATTCCTTCCTCATTTTTCCTTATTCGCCATCATCTCCGAATGGTATTCCCAACTTGACTCCAAGGGAACACAGGTCTCATATGACAACTGCTGTTAGAATTGCCCTGATTGCAGGTTTGGTTGGTGGCACTGCTGTGATATCTCTTATGTGCATATTGATATATTATAGAACCCACTGGCAGGAATATAGGAGGAGCAGTTCATTAGAAAATCGTGCAAATAAAAGTGTTGCACAAGGGAGTTCCTCCATTTCTCATAGATCAGGAACCAACAAAAATGTGGACCCATCATTAGGTTTGTTTAGATTTGATCAAGATGCATTATCATCATCCCAACTGGGATCTGCACATGATGCTGGTGACACTTCATCAGTTGTAAAGAAGCCTAAAAATCTTGGGCATCCAGAATCAGTAAAATATGAGCCAGGAGTATCTTCTCCTATGTCTCTCTTTTCATCTTCAAATCCATCACCTTCTAACAACCAACAACTACCTGATAATCCTGGCATGCTCAAAGTTTGTTCTCCAGATAAATTAGCTGGGGATTTACATCTCTTTGATAGTTCCTTTCTATTTAAAGCAGAAGAACTTTCTCGTGCTCCAGCAGAAGCCATTGGAAAGAGTTGTCATGGAACATTGTACAAAGCTACACTTGACTCTGGTCATGTATTGGCTGTTAAATGGTTAAGGGAGGGAATAGTCAAAGGAAGGAAGGAATTTTCAAGGGAAATGAAGAAACTTGGGAACATCAAACATCCAAATTTAGTTTCTGTGCAGGGTTACTACTGGGGCCCAAAGGAGCATGAGAAGCTGATAATATCGAATTATTTCAATGCACAGTCTCTGGCAATACATATTCACGGTAAGATTCTTTCTTTCTTCTTAATGGTAGACATGTATTCTAGAATCTTTTGTACTCTTTCACTTTAGAAATTCAATTCATAGGATATCAAGTCAATGGACACACCTTTTATATCCTATACTGAAATATGGTGAGCTCAAAGCTGCCTTAAATTTATAGCCTATATATCCTTCGGGTGAATGGAAGAGTTTCATCTTCTTGAAATGAGGAATTTCTCTGATGGTTGATACTGTGGAATCTGATTGGTGCTCAACCAATTAGATCCAAAAGCTGGTACAGAATTTTTATGCCACTTGTACTGGATCTGGGCTGGCAATCCTATGAGACCTGATCTATGTTCATGATGGTCATATTCTCTTTTTATCAATTATTTATTGGTTATTTCTACTATTAGGTATTCTTTATGGGATTAACGTAGCTAAGAGACTTTCCTTGACAGTTGGCAATAAATTATCTAGTCAGATGACTCCGACCATATTTGCACTTTTGTCCTAGGAAGCAGTGGTAAACTATGCAACCCTAAGTTTGGGTATACGTTACAGGGCACTCACAGTTTAGTTGTACATATATATTAGCAGACGAATCAAGAGATGGAATTAGAATACTCTTTTTGAAATGGGCTTAGGACTCACACCTATAAGGCCTTCATTAGCTCCTCTTTCTCAATTAATTAATAAAAAGGAGTTGGAATTGAAACACAAAGAGTCCATTTAGTCAGCCCTTTAACATGTTATACCATGGTAGGAACGTATTTTATTAGAGAATTTTGAATGTTAGTAACTAAACCACAGTAAGTGGATTTCCTTTATTCAAAAAATGGGAAAAAAAAAAAAAATGAAACATTAGAAATATCAATTTGGAGATTTTGAATTCTCAGGTTTCATGAAGTCACATTAAACTCTGCTTTCTCTTGTTTTGTTTAATTCAAATTGTGGTTTGGATTTGTGTGTACATAGGGAATTTTTTGGTGCTTATTTTACCTTTTTTTTTTTTTTTTCCATGCACTATATTTCTATGGTCTTGCACAACGTATTTAATCCTTAAATCAAAGTTGTTGACAAACTTTAGAACCCTAACATTTATTCAATTAATCCATTCATGCATATCCAATAACATGATTCTTTACAAGTATGGGATCAATTAAACATTATGGCAGTCAAAATAACTTGGCACCTGCCATAACTTGGGCTAAGTTAACATCTGCTATTGGCATTTGGCACTTCATTTGCATAAAGCATGTACAGAGCCAGTATCCTTTGTTGACTCCTGCCAATTTTTTCATTGGAAGAAACCTATGATTTGATAGAACTACTCATGATGACTGAAAAAAGGACTGCTACTGATTATAAAGAATACATTTTCCTAAATTTCTATTCAAGTTACTTATTTGGACTTTATTATTCCTGTATCTGATAGAAATTTATGTTGCATGCCTTTAATATCTTCCACAGAGGTGGAGCCAAGAAAAATGTCACCCTTATCCCTTGGTGAACGGCTTCGGGTTGCTGTAGATGTGGCTCAATGTCTGAACTTCCTACATAACGAGAAAGCAATACCCCATGGAAACCTCAAATCCACAAACATTTTATTGGAAACTCCTAATCTAAATGTTCTCCTCACTGATTACAGTCTACATCGAATATTGACTCCAGCGGGAACAGCCGAGCAAGTTCTAAATGCAGGTGCCCTTGGCT
This sequence comes from Castanopsis chinensis, assembly GCA_032878915.1. Taxonomy (NCBI): domain Eukaryota; kingdom Viridiplantae; phylum Streptophyta; class Magnoliopsida; order Fagales; family Fagaceae; genus Castanopsis; species Castanopsis chinensis. The sequence continues at coordinate 13,615,571 of JAVQMG010000125.1, read as the reverse complement.
ATCTCCCTCCTGAGTTTGCTAGCTCAAGTAAACCAAGCCCATCATTAAAGAGTGACGTCTATGCATTTGGAGTAATCTTGTTAGAGCTCCTGACTGGTAAAAGTTCTGGGGAGATAGTCCCTGGGATCCCAGGTGTGGTTGATCTAACTGACTGGGTGAGGTTATTGGCAAGAGAAAATCGTTCTGTTGAGTGCTTTGACAGGCTGATTCTTGACAGGCACAAAGTGGAGCACCCTTCTAGAGTTCTTGATCATATGCTACATGTGGCTCTAAGGTGCATCCTTCCTGCATCTGAGAGGCCTGACATGAAAACAGTTTTTGAAGATCTTTCCGGGGTACTGCAGTAGAAGATACCACCAGTTAAAACAGCTTTAACTGTTATTGGCACTCGCACCATTTATTGGTTGGTTCTTTTTCCTAAATTGATTTTCTTCTCCATTGTCTTTAATTATTTTAACTTTTTTTTTTTGTGAATAGTAATGTGAATGACAACTCTAGATAGGTTTTTAACAGCTTGAGGCTAGGTCATTCTTTCCACACCCAAATTGGGAATGTAATTTCATTCTTGAATTTAAGTAGTGTTAATTTTTCATTATGGAAATAACCTTGCAAGAGGTTTTGTTCATCCGTTTAGTTTTACTTTTGGGTGTATTTATACATATGAGGCCTGATAATTGATTGATAGGAAGATGTTTCACCAATTTTCAGCATACTAGATTAGCCTTGTTTGTCTTCCATTTGCTTATTTCAAGGAATAGGTAACTTTTATTTCATCTCATTTGCACACTAAGGGATTTTCACTGAACAGTACATGATTAGCTTGGACAAGCACTATCATACAGTTATGTTGTCCAAAAGTTAGTGGGAAAAACAAATTATTGTGATTAATCTTGGAAGATATGGAGGGTACTTTACAAAACTATAATTTGTTCATAGACTTCTAATTAGACTTACAAGCATTGGACTTGGCAGAATGTTTGAACCATGGTTTTAAAAACCGAACTAGACCGACTGGTCCAATTGGTTCAACCAAGAACTGGCCACTAATTCGGTCCAATTATGACTAAAATTAAAAAAACATCAAAAAATCGGAAATAATTGAGAATCAGCCGGTTCGACTATAAAATCAAGAACCGGTATGATTGAACTGGTTATTGTCTGGTTTTGTTGAAAACTAAAACTACACATTTTTTTTCTTCAAAAGTTGCATTTTTTTTCCCCTTCAAATGCAACCTAAAACCCATAAGAATGATAATCCAAAATTATGGGAAGGAAGAAAAACTCAATGAAAAGAGAGAGGTAAAGAACTAAAGATTAAAATGTGATTCTTCAATTTTTTTTTTTTGGTAAGGTAAATATGAATTACCTTGGTAGCATCAACTTTCTGAAATTTTTTTATTTTGCAGCAAAAATACTTTGAGACCGAGAGAGTGAGAGTGCGAGACTATAATGTAAGAGACTTCAAAGTTAAAATAAAAGAGAAGAATGGCTTTAGCTTTCGGATGAGACTAAGTTTGAAAGGAGAAATGGAAGTTTGAAAGAATGGATAAGTGAAGTATTAATGAAAAGAAGGCGTAGGTGAATCACTTTTATTGTTTTTGTTTTTTTCTATGTCTTATCTGACTCACACCTAGAGCCACAATACAACTTTTTAAAAGGAACAAATTTTTACAAGACAACTCAATAAAGGTAAGGGAAGGGATAAAAAAAAAAAAAAAGGTCATGTCATGTTAGTACTTAATATATATATATATATATATATATAAGTATTAAATATACAATAATAATAAATATTTATTATACATTGTTAATTCGATTCTTCACGGTTATAAAATTTTATATATGAGTTGTGGATTTTGTCATTTTTATTTCCTAAATTTAATACACAAAAACTAAACTGACATTATTTTTTAAATTTTATATATATGTTTAACTTGAATATTCTTAGTTAAAAAACTTAATATATCTATGTATATTTATTTTTAATTTTTATTATTTTAAAATTATTAATTAAATTATTAATTACGTTATTGGTTTGACCATCAGTCCGACTAGAAAACTGGTAATCAATCTCTTTTTTGATTCTTTCACCATACCAATTTTTAAAACCATGGTTTCAAACTCAACCAATCTGACTGGCAGACAGCAAGTCTTTGATAGAGACTAAATTAGGCATATAAGGCTCATGTTTACGAAGGAAGTAAGATCGGGCTATTGAGGCCTAGATCTCTTTACAGATAAAAGGGGCCTCTTGTGGCTGAATGCTAAAAGCCCAATTCAAGGACAAACAAGACCCTTATGGGTTTCACCCGGCAAGTGGACGATTCAACAGGGCCCAATGAGCCAATTTAGTCATAAACAAAACAAACGGCCACCTAAGAACAAGGCACTAGCATGCTAACCTAAGGATACAACAACCCATCACATATGTTATAAGCTCCATGAGTTTACACTACTCCATAAACCAAAAGTTTTACAAAAAGAAACACCACTTTTTTTTTTTTTTTTTTTTTGGGCGAAAAAGAAACACCATTCTTTGCCCACAGCATAATATTAACAAAAATTACTCACTCTATGGCAGCGTTTGGATAGCAGTTGCGTCCCCAACGTCTGCGTTTTCCTCTGCTTTTTTTTTTTTTTTACTGAGAAGTGATGTTAATGTCTATCAATGTTTACTGTTCACATCACTATTCATTACAGTTCACGTACTGTTTATGCACTGTTCACGGGACTCATTACCACTTTATTAAAAAAATATATCAAAATGGATTCCATGGTACTATTTACACATTTAAAAATTATTGTCCTACATCGTTTTTAGTTTTCAGTTTTCAACTGTATCCAAACAGATCCTATATATGTAATATATATTTCTCATTTTTACATTTTTGTGAGTACGATCACGTGGTTTTTTAAATACCCAACTCTAGTACCAGAGTTAAGATTTTAGTTTGGGGGCAAAATTAAAAAGTAATTTTTAAAAAAAAATCCTTAAAAAAATTAATCCATATCTACAACAAAATAAATAAACAATTGTAAATAACTGTAAATATCATACAAAATCTATTATTTGGGATTTGCTTATTTTATTAATATTGAAAACTTTTTGCTGAAAGTATTGTAGATAAAAATAAATGTTAGTTGAAATAGTACAATGAGACCTATAAATAGTACCAAAAAGTATAGTAGGGCTCATAAATAGTAGCAAAAATATGTTGAATAGTAAAATAAGCTGGCTTTTTAATTTGGAGCCAAACGCATACTACTGTAAACTAAGATTAAAATTTTCAAACCTAGTTTAATTTACTGAACAACTCTGGACTCTTTTCGTATTTTGAAGTTGTTGCATAGTTACTTCATTTTCAACACGAGTTTGTTTAGAATTCAATATGAACTAGTTAACACGCTTAGAATTCTCTATAGTTTCCATTAATTACAACTATGTATCATTAAAGTAAGAGATTAATCTAAATACGTAAATCCTTACCTTGATTACTTTTTAAAAAGTTGGTAGAATTCAAACTTTCTTTCTCCATTCTCAAGTTATAAAATTTGAGTTTATAACATAAATTTGAGTTTGAAAATGAGAAATCAAGAGATGGAGGAGAAAAGAAAGATAATGGAGGCTTTAGGGTTTTAGTGTTGTATAAGGAAATACCTTTTAAAAATTATTTTGTATAAAAAATAGTACTATCAATTGAAATCTTAAAAAAAAAAAAAAAATTATTTTAAAAAATGATAAACACCAAAGTGCCGTGATTATTTTGTTTTGTTTTTTTGGGGTAAATAAATGCTTATGATTCCGTGAATAGGTGCAAGACAACACAGTCAAGGGTGAGTTACTTTGCTCCAGCAAAAAAAGAAAAAAAAGAACTGTGTTACTGTGCGTGGGAAGTCTTCCCCTATTCTTTTGGTGTCAAATAATTTTCTTGCATTCCCTATTCTTTTGGTGTCAAAGCAGTTTTCTTCGGAAGTCTTTCCCCTATTCTTTTGTTGCCAAAGCAATGCAGTTTTCTTTTAGCTAAGGGATTGGTTCCTCATTTTTTTGTATAAGAAGGGGCAAAATATTCAAAGAGGGGTTCCTATTTCATTTTTAGCTAAATTCATACTTCCTAAATACTAGTATCTATGAGATTTTTTAGGAGGAGTCGGGGGGGCAATTGCTCCCTCTCAACACCCCTGCCTCCTCTCAAAAGTGTTGAGACTCCTATAGAAATGATAATGGGGTAAATGAGTCATAAATTTTTTTAACAACAATTTGAGTTAATGGGGGTATAATTCTTGATAATAAATTTTGTAACAACAAAATTATGAATATATAATAAATTACACCAACGTAGTTATTGTCCCATCACAATCTTTATAACAAGACATGAAGCATGCACCCTTTTATATCACTCTCCCCCTTTTTCCAAGTCAGGGTGGTTCTGTGACCACCCTAGACTCCATGTGGAGTTGCCCGTGTGCTTCGTGAAGATTCAAACATAGTGTAGTTTAGATAGTTGGTTTGACATTAGGGAATCAATATACTCTAGAGTTTTTAGGATACTTTAAATTAAGACCATTTACTTTTGAGCACTCTATTGATGACGTAATTTGTTTTTTTAATATGTATTGATGACCCTAATTCAATTAAGATTAAAACTCAATATATTTCAATTGAGAACTATATTGATCTATTTTAGCACATATACTCATGAAAACCATTAAAACCACATAATCACATTGTCATAATCAATGGAGACATTGCTATGACTCCTTTTTTTTTGGGTTACACGTAAGTGCTATTATTGGAGAATTTAACCTGGAAATCTATTTCGGAGACACAGTAAAAGCACAGTCCAACCACTAGTTTCGTTGGCAACATTGCTATTCTGTCATGCAAGAAAGTTCTAACTGGTAAGGCACAAAATGGCGAATATTCTGTCATGCAAGAAAGTTCCAACTGCTTAGACATTCAGCTGGAAAATAACACTGTAGGAAACCTTTAGCAAATGCGAGAAAGTTAACAAGTATCTCAGAAAAGGCCCTTAAAAAAAAAATAAAAAAAGCGGTAATAGTTATATACTGTGTTGAAATACAATTTCAAGTAAAATTAAGAAATCCTTAAAACACGATTTCAGCTAAAATGTGCATGTTAATACTATAACTCAGCCTATACAATAATAATTAGAAAAATAAAAAATATCTCGAAATTTGTGAACCGGCCATTCGCAATAGGGTCTTTTAGGGCCATTCGCAATAGGGTCTTTTAGATTCCTATTTGAAGCTTTCATGAACTAGGAGTCTAAGGCCATAGCCCATATAGGAGACTTGGAGTTGGTCTGGTCTGGCCTTGTTTATTGTCATATTCTGCATCTCAGTTTGGTTTGTCCATTTATTAGGGGGTGTCAATGTTGTACCCAACCTGCGAACATGATACGAATTCGACACGGATTTTTTCAGGTTAGGGTTAGGCCTTAATGGGTTAAGGTCATAAACGAGTCGACCCGAATGTGATACGATAAGAAACATGTCATAAATGGGTCAACTAGTGTAACCCGCAATAGACACGTTTGACACGCTAATTTATTTGTGTTAACTCGAAATGACCCACTTAAGACAACCCGTTTAACTCGTATAACAAATAAATATTCATTTTATTTTAGATTTGTCAAATACCTTTTATATCCAAAATATATTTTAAATTTAAAAAGAAAATTAAGTAATTACAAAAATTTACAAGGGATATAATTAGAAATTGAAACTTTATAAAACTTAGATCTCTAAACCCTACAAACCCTAAATCTCTAAACCTTCTTATGAATATCTTTTTTTTTTTTTTTTTTTTAATTTCATCCGTACTACTTTTCTCACGCCCAATTCTTAAACTCAAAGTATTAACTCTCAAACAGATTATTGCTCTCTCTTTGAAGCGTATGTACTTCTTTTGGAGTGTAAAGAACTTATTTTTAAATGAATGTTATATTTTTGTGAAACTATATTATTTTGAATATGGGTTGAAGATTTGAAGTGTATGCACTACTTTTGGGATGTAAAAAAATTATTTTTAGATGAATGTTATATTTAATATTATGCAGATTGAAATGAGTTGTATTGCATTCGTGTTAACCCAATACGACTCGTTTATTAAGCGTGTCAAATGGGTTAGGTTAAGTCAACCTGCCTTATTAACATGTCGAGTTAGAGTTGAAGGTTCATGACACGATTATTAAATGGATCGGGTTAGGGTTGAACCGTTTAGTTGAATATCCATTTCTCGACACGACACGAACCCGATACGCTAACCCGAATTGTCACCCCTGCCATTTAACATTATGTTTTTGTTTTTTAATTTTTTTGGTGCTGTTCTTTTACCAGTTCAACAAGTTTACATTTTTTTTCAAAAATCCAACATCATAGCATAAACGAAGGGAAGAGATATATAAGAAGCATAACTCATGAACTAATAAATAAATATAGGGGTGCAGTTTTGTTCTGCCCTCCCACCAAAAAAACACAAAATAAATAAATAAAGTAATTGATTACTCAAAACTTTCTGTCTTTATCAAAAAAATAAAAATAAAAACTTTGTGTCATATCATTAACTCCAAGTTCAGAAGCCCGCGTCCACATCTAAAATGAACTGAAGAATTAAAAAACCCGCCGCAAAAATTGAGGAAATGACAATTATCTCCTCAAGTGTACTCTGCAGCCAGCCCCACGCGGTTTCCCACTAGATCTCATGTGGAAAATGCTATGTGGAAAATGATGTGGAAAATCCTAAACGCGTTTTTGGCGCAGCTTATTTAGCTTATTGTTAAAAACGTTTACTGAAAGTGTAAGCTGTACATACAAGTTAAGAAGTAAAAAAAGCTACATTATAAGCTGTTGCCAAATACACTAATCTGGCTTATAATTGACTTTTTGACCAAAATGCTAATTTTTCTCCCCCTAAAATAACAAAAGTCCTCGTTGGAAAAAAAGGGAGGGGGGGGAGTGGGTTGAGCAAAAGGTAAGAAAGGTTTTATTAATGAATTAGATTGGTTTGAAATACAACATCTAAATTAATCATATGGTAGACTTTCTAATCATACACTAAAATTTGCAGATTGACCTGCTTTTCTAGTAGCGGCATGGGCATTACCATTTTCCTTCCTCTTAACATGCTTGAAACTATTTTAATTGAAGTGTATTTGCTTCCCTTCTTGCATCTTCTAAAACATTTCCATATATAATATGGGATGACTTGGGATCATTCAAAGGTGTAATATTCTCATTGGAAACAACGATGTCAATTGGACTACAAGATTATTAATATTTAACAACACTTTTCGCACTTGGTTATCTGTTATTGTTTAAAATTTTAAAACTTGTTATAGTATTATCTTATAGGACCCTATTTTTATTAATAACAAATGATGTTTTTTGGTAGACACAGCTTTTTAAATCTTTTCTCCTTTTTTTTTTTTAAGTTACACCAAATATACTTATTTGGCCTTTTCACTTGTTTCTCTTTTTTTAGTCTACTTTTTTATTATTTATTTGAATGCACTTTATATGACCTACAACTAATTCTAAGTGTTATGGAGTATTTGTTAAGAGGAAAATTTCCAAATGATCTAATATATCACCTATAATGTTGAGTTCATTCAAAAACAATGGGATATGTTAATTAGTGTGTGTGTATATATATAATTATCATTTAGCAGGAATCAAAGAGTTGTCACCCAAGGGAAACCAAATTGAACTTTGACACTCGATGCGACCCCAACCATAGAAATGAATACTAATAACTCTAAAAGATTTTAATAATTAATTAATACCCTAACCCTTCGATGTTGATGCTTATTCCCACAGATTTATGTTCCTTCATTATTAATTTTTGCTTTTCTCAATGACATTTGACAATATTAAAGGCCTCCTTTGGGAAAGTACTGGGGGGATTTATATGGGACATGATAGTCTATTGATGAGCTTTATCCAACATTGTATTTGCCTTTGTTCTTTATTGTTTTCTTCTTTGTTAAGTTAGAATAGATACACTCCTTGAAGTCTTCACTCTATCACAACAATAAGCCATACTTACTGTTTAAGTGTACGATTTAGATTTTGATTAGAAGCCAACTCATTTTTTACTTATTACAATACTTCAAACAAAAAGCTAAATAAACTGCCCTGCTGGCACAGTAGACTTAGGTAAGTAAAACAATTTTACATTATAGTAAAATTGTAGACTTACATGACTTTATCTCTTATTATTAGAAAAGAAAACCGTGTGTAGCCAATCCAACAAACATACCTTAAAATTTCTCTTGCACGCGGTCTTAAAAAATATATATATATTAAAAAAAAAGAAACAAACAAAAGGCAAGGAAACACGAACACGCCTTGGACTTGTTCATGTAATTTATTAGACATCTCATGCTGACCTGTTAAAAACAACCATTTCTGTTTACTCATTCGACACGCTCCGACATTCCCCTCTCTCCTCGTATAAATATCCCACATTTTACTCTCTCTCACATTACAATTTTCATTCACTGGTTTACTCACCGAGTTTATTTCTAAATTCTATAACTCAGTACTCACAAAAAAAAAAAAAAAAATGGCCGACCGAGTTCACCCAGGCGACTCGCCGCCACCACAGGCACCAGTTACAGTAAACGACGAGACATCGTCGGAGAGTTCCGAACCAATGTTGACACTCGCCACTCGTCCGAATCCTTGTCCCGACAAACCTGTTCCTCCACCTGGTACCTACGTGATCCACATCCCTAAGGACCAAGTCTACCGTGTTCCTCCGCCGGAGAACGCTGATCGCTACCAAGCCCTCACTCGCAAATCCAAAACTCGCCGCCGGCCGTGCTGTTGCTGCCTCTGCTGGACCCTCGGAATACTCGCTTTGATCCTCGCCCTCGTCGCCGTCTCCGCCGCAATATTCTACCTCGTAGTCAAACCCCGGTCTCCGAATTACTCAATCGACGCCGTCTCCATCTCCGGCGTGAACCTCACCGCCGCGGCCGCCGCGTCATCAGCTTCTCTAACAGTCTCGCCTGAGTTCGACGTTACAGTTAGAGCCGATAACCCGAACAAGAAGATCGGGATCTACTACGAACCGAAGAGCTCCGTCGGGATCTATTACGACGACGTTTCGCTCTGTAACGGCGCGGTGCCTTCGTTTTATCAGCCGTCTAATAACGTGACGGTTTTCAAAACGGCGTTAAAGGGCTCCGGTGTGGTTTTGACCAGTACGGTTAAGAATTCGTTGTTGCAAGCTCAGAGCCAAGGTAAAGTGCCGTTACTTTTGACGGTTAGAGCTCCGGTTAAGATTAAAGTGGGGTCCGTTAAGTCTTGGACGATTACCGTTAAGGTTGACTGTGACATAACGGTGGACAGCTTAACGACCAACGCTAAAATTCTTTCAAAGGATTGCCACTATGGTGTGAAGATTTGGTAGACATACGACGTGTTTGGCAGTATGTTTATTTTGTTTTTAGAATTAGGATTTTTGGTATAAATTTCTCTTTTTACTTTTTTCTTTTTTAAAATTTCTGTGATTATGTTGTAGCTGCTTTATACAGATTACGAAAGTGATATACACATTGTTTTAGTTACCATCTAATCTATCTTGTTATTCCAAATACAAAACACTAAACGAAATCTCCATCATATAAATCCATGATCTTCTTGTATAATTTGGGATTGGAAGATGGGGTTCGGCCCCAAGAAATTGGGAATAAACTCTTTGGACTTAAAAAGATTTCACAAGCATTGAGTAGCAAGTTGTTAATAATAGCTTAATAGGTAAAGATGCTAACTTAATTATTAAAAAATAAAATAAAATTTTCCTTTCTCCATCTAATATTTTATAGAAAAACTTTGGTATAAGTGGCACTCCCCCTAGCTTATATGAGTTCTTATCATGCATGACACTCCCCCTCCCCCCTCCCCTCTTGCGTATGTATAATTTGACTAGACTCCTTTACTAAAAAATACAAAATTTTGTTAGTGAAACTTCGGTCCTCAATCATAGATCGGTGGGTTGTCTGCGGATTGGTTAAAAATATGCACACTCCTAACTAAGAATGTCCTCTTCTAAATGCTTGAGCTACTTGATGAATCTTGCAAAAGAGATTGAACTTAATAACTACAATTGTGACCAATTAGGATTGGTTGGAAGGTGGTGCTCCAACAATCTAGTTAGGACACTAATGTGAAAGTTAGTTTCAACAGAAGTTTCTAAGTAGTATATTTCATGCCGCACAAAATTTGAGACTTTGAGTATTTATAGGGTGTTGATTGGGAGAAAGTTTACCCGGCATCTATTTAATTATCAATTGTTCTAAAAGTTTAAATTGTTAGAAAATTGTGAATTTAATCACTTAATCTTAACTCTAACACTTCTCCTCACTTGTGAATCTAACCTTCCCCTTAATAAGTGAAGCCTAATACATGAGATTTATTTTTAACATTTTAAATGGAAGTTAGAGTAAAGACAGGAATTGAATTCAGAATTTTCTGCTCTAATACCATGTTAAATTACCGGTATTTGCAATAATTCTCTCACAATTAATGCGATCCACACACTAGTATGGTTCACGTCTTGTAAGACACCCATTACATACACGGAATCTACAATATAATTTCTTGTTGGCTAATAGTTGTTGGGAATATGTATTTCTTTGCAAATCCAAGAGATAGATTAGTACTTTCTTCGTCCTACTTTGTTTGTCCTCTATTCTATTTTGGGATATCTCAAAATATTATCCTATTTCTAAAAATAAAAGTTATTAGTTTACTAATGTTTCTATTATACCTCTACTTTATTTTCAAAACTATTTGAAAAGAAAACTAACTAATATTTAAAAAAAAATCAATCTAATTGGGGCACATTTTTAGTTGCCTCATTAAGAATAACTCTTTTTTTAAAAAGCTGATAAATTTATTTAAGATTAGTTCTGTAAACTTAGACATTTTTATAAGGCAGAGAAGACAATAAATGATGTTCCCTTAAAAAATTTGATTTTTCAAACAAGATAACAAAGTGGAACGGAGGAAGTATTTAACTATTTATATTTCACTTCCAAGTTTATTCATTATAATATTATTTTTAAAATAAAGTTTAGCTACAAAATTAGTTGTAGTTTTATGTTACAAACTTACTCAATATCTTCTTATTGGAGGTAAATTTTGACAGATCCACAATTGGATTACATCTTCTTCTTATATCCTCCATGCTTGCAAAACTTCTAAAAAATTAAAAATCAATAGTTATGTCATCAATAAATTGTTTAAATTGCAAGTTTTTGTAATTTAAAATTATACATAAAATATACACTTCTAGATCATATCCTCCATACTTGCAAAATTTCTAGAAAATTAAAAATTAATAGCTATGTCATCAATAAATTGTTTAAATGGTAAGTTTTTGTAGTTTAAAATTATACATAAAATATATGCTTCTAGATCATATAGTAAATAATATCCAATTGACACAAATTTTGACATGTGTATTAAGAGCGTAAAGAACATACAATTTAACGATTAGATTTTTAAAATAGATAATAATATTTATTTTATTGAGAAAGGTTGTAGCCTAAGGCTACAAACAATTTTATGGATAAACTTTGTGATTATTTTTATTATCTACCAATCACGCTTAGTCACATTTTTTTTAAAAATAATTACACATGTAACATTAATAGTAGTAAAAGAAGGTTCTAAAAACAATAGTGAAAAAACAGTGAAAATTATTATATTATTAAACTTTATTGTTTTTTTAGATATGGGACACCTGAGGTTTGGTACAAGCCAGCCTGGATTAATTAGTCGCTGGACTGAAACAAATCAGAATTGTCAAATTAGTAAAATTGTCTTACCTAGATAACTTCGATGTAACAAAGATGCATGAAGTCGTTGATTGCGCAATGATGAGAGAGTGTTGTATAAACATATAGTGCTTGATATGTTTTTTTTATATGTTATTTGATATATGTAATAAATTTTTAGCTTTGTTGTACACCGCAGATTGATGGAGAACATTGCTATGTATGATATGATACTATGTATTTCATTTTCAACACTATTATATGATTTATTTTAATCCAATTCTTAACTATTTTTTAGTGTGAATTTACATTTCTCATCCTTGACTTTGTGTTTGTTTGTGGGAAATCAATCAAATCATATATTTTTTGCAAATTTTATAGGGGAGTTGACAAGTGAAATAGTCCAAGACTGTCTCTTTCACCATTGCACCTAATTTAAAAAAAAAAAAAAGAAAAAGAAAAAGAGAGGAAATGGTCATCAACATTTGGGAATCCAAAAGTTATCGAAATTTAGACATGGAAACCATTAATTCATCTGTGGAAGTAATTTAAAAGTAAAACTCAAGTAATTGAGGTTAAAAAGTTTTGTGTAAACTTGTACTCATTTCTTAACTTGTTAAAGAAGGGGATCTTCAACTATACCTAGGAAAAAAAATGATGAGATTTAACAAGGCAGTCCGTGATTACTGATTAATTAGTTGCAGAACCACTTAAGTATGTGTCATATTCAATAACGCTCCGTTTGTTTCAATGGAAAACCTTGTGTAAAGATAATTTTCCTTATTTTCCAGTGTTTGATAGCATAATAAAAGATGAGTCAAAGGAAAACTATCTTTGGTCAACATAAAAAGTATAGCTTATTTTTTGAGATTGTTTTCCATTAATTTTTTTTGGAAAATAACTCTATCTCACAGCAAGCTAAATAAGGGAAGTTAGGAAGTTGTTTTTCAACTCATTTAAAGTTGCTACCAAACATTGAAAAATGAGATAGTTTTATAGAAAATGTTTTTTAAAAAATAACTCATTTTCTAGAAAACATCATTATTGAAACAAACAGAGCGTAAATAGGAAACCGTCTTTGCCAGAATTTTGATATAAAATTAGGTAGGCATTATTTGACCCATGCTTATATACCTAAACCTCTTTCTACTGGAAGGATTTCCGAAGGAATAAACTCTACTATGCCTATGGATATCCTTTATTTAATCTTTTATTTATTTATGGCAAAAGTTAACGGATGCGCTACTGACATTTATTAATAGATCATTTTAAAAAAATATATTATGAAAAAATGAAAAAAGAAATAACTTTTTTAGCAGTTTTTTTTTTAATAATATTTCTTATAAAAGTTGTAATAAATATTTTTTAAAACAGTCAATAAACAAATGTCTTTAGAGCATCTCTTAACCGAGTCTTTTATTTATTTGCATTCTTGTTTTCTTTCTTTCTCTTTTTACTTTCAGTTCCTTAGAACTGCATGACGGTCTGCTGTGGGCATTGAATCCATATGTCTTACTTGCTTTGATGGGTTATCGATCCAGATAAAAGAATTTAAGAGGTACTAATCTTCCAAGGAAAATCGATACTAGTCTATTTCTTGTAGTTGAAGATGCATTTTAAGGTGGATTAAAAAAAAGAAATGCAAAGAATTAGTTGAGATGTATGTGTCAAATAACTTCTTTGGCCAAACCGAAGAGTTCAGGTTTTTCTAGATACAATTAATAAGTATTACAAATAAACTAAAAAATTATTTCAATAACAAAATAGATGGTAAAAAGAAGAGGAAAAAAAAAGTTATATGAAAAAATACACTTGATGTAAGTCCAAGAGTTTATTGAAAAGCCAAATATGATAATAGATTATACAATAATTTTAAATAAGTGATTAAACTTCTTCTAAATATCTTTAAAATTTTGATAATTGTGTTTTAATAATTTTAATTTATTTTAAAAAACCCTTGGTAATATTTTTCACTTAAAGTAAATTGTGTTAATAATTTAAATGTAGTCCTATTGAGTCACGTGACAAAATTATGTTATACAACTTGTAATACATATTGTGGGGGGGGGACGAGAATCTGAGAATACAAATAGATGGATTAAGGACAATGCCGAGGGTACGAACCTCGGAAAGTACTGATAGAATGTCCACAGGAAAACACAAGTGACCTTATGCAATTTGTAATACATATTGTGGGGGGACGAGGATCCAAGAATACAAACAAGTGGATTAAGGACAATGCCGAGAGTATGAACCTCGGAAAGCACCGATAGAATGTCCACAAGAAAACACAAGTGACCTTATGCAAGTGCAGAAAGACTACCATGCCTGAGGACTCCGAGGATGCCAACATGCCCTTGGGAAACCGAAAACCAAGGCTAAAGGCTGTCGGGTGCAAAATGAGGGTGAAAAGAAAGATTTGTCTTCAAGCTGGGAAGAAAGGAAAGAGGATGGACAAAGCATTCATCACCTCCGCATTCAATACTCTCCAACCACTTAGCTAGCCGCATTAATGAGGAAATGATCTATGAACAATGTCAACCTAACTCATATTTCAGTGTGGAAAACTTCTAGTAAGGTCTTGATGGGACAAGTATCAGAAAAATCTGACCCTGGCATTCAAAATGCAGGGTTCAGATACATCTTAGTTGACTATATAAAGTTAAGAAGCCCTTGGAGGAAAGGATGGACTTTTTAAGACTTGAAAACTATTTGTAATCACTATCTTGGATTAATCCCGAGGACCATAATATAAGCTTTTCAAGGCTATTTCTTATCTGATATCATTAACTTACACTTGGAATTAATTCAAACACACCCACTTTAATCATTTCATCTTGTTAAGGGTATTTAAGGTTGATTAAGCATCCCCTTTCTTAGAAAATTAATTGTGTGAGTAAAAGTAGTAAGTTTGTACCTGACATAAACCTGACTTACTTTTTGCCTGCAACACATATATTAAGCCGGATGGTGTGAGCAAAATATGTATGTTTCTCCCTTTTATAATTAAAACTAAAAAAATGATGGTAAGTTATTAATATAATTTAAAATCAATAATGAAAATTATTTTAAATTTCTAAAAACTATTGGTAGTAGAATTTTAATCGGGGTATTATTCTTTGAAATTTTGGCAATAGAGCTTCACTTAGAGTAGATGTGTTAAATATTTTAATATACTTATATTGCATCACTGCCACAGCCTAGGTAGCTTGCCCACGGGAGCTGCCATGGCTTTGGCTGTGTGCTCATGCTGCTTTGCCATGGCTCTGGCGGCGTGCACAAGAGAAGAACAAATGGAAAAAATAATAATAAAGAAATGAGATAGTGCCACTCGGTGCAATCACTACATATAGCATAAAGTTTTTAACTTTTTGTTATATAATATATGATGCAATATTATAAGATTTGGATGTTAACTGACACAATATGTAATTTTATTATGAATATTTTATTTACACTAAATGATTGGTTAATAAATAATTTCATAACTTGAAGCGTATCAAATGTTTTATAATTTAACATAGATATTTTTTTCTTTCTTTGTTTTTGGATAGATGATGTCAGCTCTATGATGGTACCCTTTACCTTCCCATAACAACATTGATGGATTTCATTTTGATTTAGGTGATATTCAAACCAAAGTTTCTTATTAGTAACAACTTATATGAATTTCTATTAATAATTTACTTATTAGTAACAACTTATATGAATTTCTATTAATAATTTATTTATCAGAGACTCGTTGAGAGTGTGAATTGAAACTATTGAAAGTTAGTGATTTTAATTTAACACTATAATTTATTTTTAAAAATTTTGAACTGTCTTAGACCATTAGAAATGTAATTTATTTAAAATTTTAATTTATTAAAGGAGATTGTAGCGATGTATCGCATAAAAATGATGAATTCTTGGCATAGTTATGATTAATAGTACTCAACTTACATTATATGTTCCCTCAAAAAAAAAAAAAAAAAAAAACAATTGGATAATTTAATAATTGGAAGGAGAGATATGAATTTTGATGTATTCTTTGAAAATATTAGAAAATGTTGGTTTAATTATAAGACTCTTAACACCAGTTGCAGACAGTCAATACAACAGTTAATGCAAATTGTGCTTTAACGCAGCAGTCTGTGCTCTCTAATTAAGTTTCCATTTTCTTTTTCAGTTATTTGAGGTGATGTGATGAACCAGTCTTGAAGTGACGCAATTGCTATACTCTGAAACATCCTGGCCAATTAAAGAAAAAAAATTCCATATATTTTTATCAAATTATTATTCGTTCATGTTTTCACCGATTGAGACGAGAAGGAAAGAATGCAAGATTGTATACACATACTGACATACACAAGCTGCCCTGCTTCTCATTCTTTAAATATATATATATATATATATATATAATCTCTGCTCAGGCTTGCGTGTATGTTTCTGAAATTTGGATCTCGTAGGGTTGTTAAGAAACTAGTAGAAAGAAAATTATTCAGATAAGATTTTGTCTAAGTCTGCAATCACTTCCATCTAGAAGAAACTATATGGAACGAAGAAACTTTCCCAACTGTTGGACCAAGTCATGGGCAATTTTAATATGCAGAATTTCTGATTAAACAATCTCAATAATGAAACCTTAAAAAATTGCCATTGCACACAACATGAGCTTAGATCATCGCGAAATGTGCAAGAAATAGATGATAGGTGGTACTAGTACTGCTCAGTTCCACTGACATTTTTTGGTTTTCTCTTTTTGAAAATAGGAGCCAGACACAAATCATGTCAAAATTGTGTTTTGAAAACTAGTTCCAAATTCAATTTTTTAAAAACAGTTTTCTAAGTTTTTGGAAAATAAAAATTGGATGACCAAACAGGGCCACAGGCTCTTATATTAATGTTTTACTCTTTGTTGGCATTTGGGTTTGCCCAAGCCCAACGGGACAGAGTTTGATAAGATCCTAGCTCTAAAATTCTTTGCATTAATTAGAGGATAAAGTTTGTATGCAAACCAAATGGAGGAATTCCTCCAAACTAGGTGAGGTGACACCTTATAAAATTGACATGTGTTTTGATCCAAAATCTCCTAACCCACTAAAGTGTGCGAACTATAGTTAAGTGGATTAGCCGGTTAGGTGATTTTTAGTCAAGACATATGTCAGGTTTATAAGGTGCCACCTAATCCAGTTGGAGGAATTCTTCCGATTTGAGTTGCATACAAACTATGTTTTATTTGACAAGAGAGGTATAAAGGGACCATAGGAAAGAAAACAAAGGTAAAAGGGAGAAACTAGGGCCAAAATGGGCAAATGCCCTTTTCGCGCAAAAAAAATAGCATTATGCCCCATTTTTCCAAACTAATTAGGGAAATGCCCCTTTTTTGAAACTTGATTTTGTCAAAATCGGGTTAAGTCCTATAGCAATGTTTTAAGGAGTCTATAGTGACATTTTTAGGATCTATAGCGGCATTTTCTAACTTGAGTTATAAGTAAAAAAAGAAAAACTTGCATGGAACTCGGGTGCATGGAGCTCGAGTTCCAAAACGCAGCTATAGGTCCTTAAAACGTCGCTATAGGCTCCTTAAAACGTCGCTATAGGGCTCCAGAATTTTTTTTTTTTTGAAACTCGATTTTGACAAAATCGAATTTTAAAAGAGGGGCACTTCCCTAATTAGTTTAGGAAAGAGGGCATTTGCCCCCCTTTTTTTTGTGCGAAATGGGCATTTGCCCATTTTCACCAAGAAACTAGTGTAACACCAGGATTCCTCTTGGCTCCCCCTCAAAAAAAAAAAAAAAAGGGATTCCTCTTGGCTTTGATCCCTTGGGTTGGCAACACATGTTGTTATACGCGGATATGTTTTGTACACTCATTTAGCATTAATTGGGGTGTCGGTGGATAAAATTAACTATGTCAACCTAATCATGATCCAAATCCATTTAACCTCAACTTATGACCTGTTTATAAACATGCTAGTTATGTCAAGTTTGTAGATCGTGTTAAATTTTGCCACCTTAAGTAAAATAAGGATTCATTACTAATTATCCAAATTCTAAGATGTGATTGAGCTTTTTTTTTTTTTTTTTTTTTTTCAATTCTTTAAAACTGCATGACGGTCTGCTGTGGGCATTGAATCCATATGTCTTACTCGCTTTGATGGGTTATCGATCCAGATAAAAGAATTTAAGAGGTACTAATCTCCCAAGGAAAATCGATACTAGTCTATCTCTTGTACTTGAAGATGCATTTAAACGTGGATTTGAAAAAGAAATGCAAAGAATTAGTTGAGATGCATGTGTCAAATAATTTCTTTGGCCAAACCGAAGAGTTCAGGTTTTGCAGCTTTTGCGAGATACAATTAATAAGTACTAGTATGTAACCCATACTACCGCATGAGAATGAATATAATTTAATAAAATAATAGAAATAAATATATTTCATTTTATTATTTAAGTGATACTATTGGTTCTGTTTTGTTTTTATTATTATTATTATTATTAATCATGAGTTTAGTCATGTTTAAAAAACTTAGTTTATTCATGTTAATAAATCTTAGCATTATGTAATTTTTTAACAAATATTTTTATCATATAAAATTCTAAAGAAAGAATGCTACATAGACATATATATATTCAAGGTTGGTTCATACACGGTATATATAACTATAATTAAGTTGCTTTATCATAAACCATTTTTAGCAAAATATTTTAATCAAGTAAATGTGAATCTCATAACGTGCATCTCATAACAATATATAATAATAGAATAACGTGAATCTCATTAAAAAAATTTTAATCAATTAAAAAACACTAAAATTATAAGCATAAAACGTAAAGACAAACAAATAGGATAAGTGCTAATTGTATATATGATCTGCAAAATAGTTTGAGTTCATGTCTTCACCAATTGTATATAAGTCTGAGCTTTGATGAGTAAAGATCTAAGAAGACTGTAATTCAATCTTGAGAAGATTCTCATATTTAATAATTAAAAAAAAAAACTATACATCTAAAGTCTACCTTTGCAGTAAACACTATATATCTCTTTACACTCCAAAGAAAAAAAAAAAAAAAAAAGTTCATCATCAATCCTATAAACCAAAAATTCTTGAGAGAAAGAGATTGAGAACATAGGACGAAAATAAATAGATCTAATGAAAATAGAGAGTGAGAGCTAGATTATAAACCCCATAAAACTTGCAAACAAAAAATAATAATAAAAAAAATCATATCTAATTAACAATTATCTTGCATATGAAGCCTGCCTTTGTAATGGAGATATATAATTGATTTGCAAAACAAAGCGAGAGAAAGAGAGATTAGATTGAATTTTGCAGAGATGGAACGAAACAAAAAAAAAAAATTTCTTGATAAAACAGATTTAGTAGAGAAGTAGAAATTGAATTTTGCAGAGAGAGAGAGAGAGAGAGAGGATGAATATGAGTAGTGGAGGCGTGTTTTTTTTTTGAGAAAAAATACATGAAATCAAAAAATTACAATGGGAATCTATGGAAAACCTCTTCTTATATAAGATATAGAAATACCCAAATACATGCATCATTGATATCGAGAGATTCTTTTCAAATTCCTTATCAAATTTCATAACATTCACTGAACTATAGGAGAGTTGTATTGGAGATAGAGAGTTGAACCTTGAAATATGAAGATATGGCGAGATGAACCTTGAAACACGCAGGTGTGATGAACCTTGAAATACGCAGGTGTGGAAAAAAAAAAAAAAAAAAAAAAAAGAACACACCGGAATTACAATTGATCCACTTAAATTTAAACAAATGGAACCACATAAATCTTGACACATGGCACAAAATTAGGATTCTAATTTAGAATTCCAATGGGAGTTTCACTCTGTTTCACCTATTATATATATATATATATAGATTACAAGTAAACTTAAAAAATATTTCAATAATAAAATAGATGGTAAAAAGAAGTGAAAAAAAAAGTTATATGAAAAAATACACTTGATGTGAGGCCAAGAGTTTTTTGAAAAGCCAAATATGATAATAGATTATACAATAATTTTAAATAAGTGATTAAACTTCTTCTAAATATCTTTAAAATTTTGATAATTGTGTTTTAATAATTTTAATTTATTTTAAAAAACCCTTGGTTATATTTTTCACTTAAAGTAAATTGTGTTAATAATTTAAATGTAGTCCTATTGAGTCACGTGACAAAATTATGTTATACAACTTGTAATACATATAGTGGGGGGACAAGGATCTGAGAATACAAACAGATGGATTAAGGAGAATGCCGAGGGTACGAACCTTGGAAAGCACTGATAGAATGTCCACGGGAAAATACAAGTGACCTTATGCAAGTACATAAAGACTACAATGCCTGAGGACTCCAAGGATGCCAACATGCCCTCGGGGAACCGAGAACCAAGGCTAAAGGCTGTGGAGTGCAAACCGAGGGCAAAAAGAAAGATTTGTCTTCAAGCTGGGAAGAAAGGAAAGAGAATGGATAAAACATCCATCACCTATGCATTTAATACTCTGCAACCACTTAACTGACCTCATTAACGAGGAAATGACCTATGAACAGTGTCAACCTAGCTCATATCTCAGTGTGGAAACCTTCTAGTAAGGTCTTGATGGGATACGTATTAGAAGAATCTGATCCTGAACTTCCAAATGTAGGGCTCAAATACATTTTAGCTAACTATATAAAGCTAAGAAGCCCCTGGAGGAAAGGATGGACTTTTTGAGACTTGAAAACCATTTGTAATCATTATCTCAGATTAAACCCGAGGACCTCAATATAAGTTTTTCAAGGCTGTTTCTTATCTGATATCGTTAACTTACACTTGGAATTAATTCAAACGCACCAACTTTAATCTTTTCATCTTGTTGAGGGTATTTAAGGTTGATTAAGCATCCCACCTCTTAAAAAATTAATTGTGTGAGTAAAAGTAGTAAGTTTATACTTGACATAAACCTGACTTACTTTTTGCTTGCCACACATATATTAAGCCTGACGGTGTGTGCAAAATATGTATGTTTCTCCCTTTTTATAATTAAAACTAAAAAAATTATGGTAAGTTATTAATTCAATATAAAATCAATAATGAAAATTATTTTAAATTTCTAAAAACTCTTGGTAGTAGAATTTTAATCGGGGTATTATTCTTTGAAATTCTGGCAATAGAGCTTCACTTAGAGTAGATGTGTTAAATATTTTAATATACTTATATGGCATCACCGCCACGGCCTAGGTAGCTTGCCCACGGCTGCCATGGCCTTGGCTGTGTGCTCACGCTGCTTTGCCATGGCTTTGGTGGTGTGCACATGAGAAGAACAAATGGAAAAAATAATAATAAAGAAATGAGATAGTGTCCACTTGGTGCAATCACTACATATAGCATAAAGTTTTTAACTTTTTGTTATATAATATATGATACAATATTATAAGATTTGGATGTTAACTAACATAATATGTAACTTTATTATGAATATTTTATTTACACTAAATGATTGGTTAATAAATAATTTCATAACTTGAAGCGTATCAAATGTTTTATAATTTAACATAGATATTTTTTTCTTTCTTTTTTTTTTTGGATAGATGATGTCAGCTCTATGATGGTACCCTTCACCTTCTCATAACAACATCATGGATTTCATTTTGATTTAGGTGATATTCAAACCAAAGTTTCTTATTAGTAACAACTTATATGAATTTCTATTAATAATTTATTTATCAGAGACTCGTTGAGAGTGTGAATTGAAACTATTGAAAGTTAGTGCTTTTAATTTAATACTATAATTTATTTTTAAAAATTTTGAACTATCTTAGACCATTAGAAAAATTATGTAATTTATTTAAAATTTTAATTTATTAAAGGAGATTGTAGCGATGTATTTTCATAAAAATGATGAATTCTTGGCATAGATATGATTTATAGTACTCGACTTACATTATATGTTCGCTCAAAAAAAAAAAAACCTTACATTATATTATATAAAATATTAATTTATTGATCTACATTGCATCATGTTAAAATTGTCATTCTCAAAAATAAATAAAAAATGTTAAGATTGCAATCACCCACTCTATCTAGAAAAAAAACACAAAAACAATCTCCCTTTCTCACACGAGGCTACGCCATTTTAGGGATTGAGGCACTCTTCTTGGTACTTCATTGATCTTTCCATCTTTTTTTGAGCATCAAATCATATATTTTTTGTGCAAAGAACATATATTTTTTGTGGATAATTTAATAGTTGTGAGGAGAGATTTGAATTCTGACGTATTCTTTGAAAATATTAGAAAATGTTGATTTAGTTATAAGACTCGTAACACCAATTGCAACAATTAATGCAAATTGCGCTTTCAGGCGGCATTTTGTGCTGTCTAATTAAGTTTCCATTTTCTTTTCAGTTATTTGAGGTGATGAACTAGTCTTGAAGTGACGCAATTGCTGTATAAAATTTCGTATATTTTTATCAAGTTATTATTAGGTGATGAACTAGTCTTGAAGTGACGCAATTTCTGTATAAAAATTTCATATATATTTTTATCAAGTTATTATTCGTTCATGTTTTCACCGATTGAAACGAGAAGGAAAGAACGCAAGACTGTATACACATACTGACATACACAAGCTGCCCTGCTTCTCATTCTTTAATATATATATATATATATATATATAATCTCTGTGCAGGCTTGCGTGTATGTTTCTGAAATTTGGATCTCGTGGGGTTGTTAAGAAACTAGTAGAAAGAAAATTATTCAGATTAGATTTTGTCTAAGTCTGCAATCACTTCCATCAAGAAGAAACTATATTGAACGAAGAAACTTTCCCAACTGTTGGACCAAGTCATGGGCAATTTAAATTAGCAGAATTTCTGATTAAACAATCTCAATAATGAAACCTTAAAAAATTGCCATTGCACGCTACATGAGCTTAGATCATCGCGAAATGTGCAAGAAATAGATGATGGGTGGTACTGGTACTACTCAGTTCCACTGACATTTTTTGGTTCTCTCTTTTTGAAAATAGGAGCCAAACACAAATCATGTCAAAATTGTGTTTTGAAAACTAGTTCCAAATTCAATTTTTTAAAAACAGTTTTCTAAGTTTTTGGAAAAAAAAAATTGGATGACCAAGCAGGGCCACAGGCTCTTATATTAGTTTTTTACTCTTTGTTGGCATTTGGGTTGGCCCAAGCCCAATGGGACAGAGTTTGATAAGATCCCTCTCTAAAATTCTCTGCATTAACTTATAGGATAAAGTTTGTTTGCAAACCAAATGGAGGAATTCCTTCAAATTAGGTTAGGTGACACCTTATAAAATTGACATGTGCTTTAATCTAAAATATCCTAACCCACTAGAATGTGTAAACTATGGTTAAGTGGGTTAGCCGGTAAGAATATTTTTAGTCAAGACACATGTCAGTTTTATAAGGTGTCACCTAACCTACTTAGAGGAATTCTTTCAAAGTGAGTTTCATACAAATTATGTATTGTTTGACAAGAGAGATATAAAGGGACCAAAGGAAAGAAAACAAAAGAAAAAGGGAGACACTAGTGTGACACTAGTGTAACACCAAGATTCCTCTTAGCTTTGATCCCTTGGGTTGGCAACACATGTTGTTATGCTTGGATATGTTTTGTACATTCATTTCCTCTTAATTGGGGTGTTGGTGGATAAAATTAGTCACATTTATTAAACGAATTAATTGTGTCAATCCAAACATGATCCAAATTCATTTAATCTCAACTCATAACTTATTTATAAACAAACTAGTCATGTCAAGTTTGTGGATCATGTTAAATTTTGCTACCCTAAATAAAATAAGGATTCATTACTATTTCTTAGAATTCTAAGATGTAACTGTGCCATTTGATTTTATTATCAATTTTAAGTTAAGAAGTGTTTATGCCTTTACGATCTTTTAGGATGGATAAAATCAGATCTAGAACCAAAAAAAAAAGTGACATGGCAGTTAGGATGGTGTTGAATGTTGATTGCAACCTGTGATGATGTGTCATGGCTAATGTGGTACCCAGGGTTGACGTGTTGGAATCTGGTGTCGACATGTGGCAGAGCAATGTGTTTAGCTCATATAGATGAGTTTGGCAGGGCACATGTTGATTTGTGGCTCGGCCTCGAAGTTTGTGGCATGTGAGGCATTTAGCTTTAAGAGACAAAACTTTAGGCGGTGCATGTAGACACATAGTCGGTCTATTTGCGATGATTTCTTCGACATTTTGTAGATCGGTGATGAGAGATCTTACAGGTGATGA
Organism: Castanopsis chinensis; assembly: GCA_032878915.1. NCBI lineage: Eukaryota > Viridiplantae > Streptophyta > Magnoliopsida > Fagales > Fagaceae > Castanopsis > Castanopsis chinensis. The sequence goes on along the minus strand of JAVQMG010000125.1, from coordinate 13,591,504 downwards.
TGTAGGACGAGCATAGGAAAAAGGGAGAAATGTGATAGAGTTCTATAATCTTGGCTTTAATAACAAGTAAAAACCATAAATATTTGAATGAATATAATACTATTTTTTTTTTTATAGAAATGATTATATTTTTATTTTTCTGAATAAAAAAATAATATATATATTTTTCACTCCATGATAAATATTCTTTATTATCATTAGGCTAAAACTGAAATTAGTTTTTGTTAGGTAGAATTTTATTATTATTATTTTTTTGGGAGAAGAAGTTAGAATTTTAACCTAAAATACCTTGTTTGACGACAAATTCTTTTCCAGTTGGAGTCGGCGGCTTTCCTAGGGATCCTGTGAACTAGTTAGAACCTACAACTAAATACTCCTATATTAGTGAATGATATAGAATATTGTATAATGGTGTAACTTTGGTGAATGGATATAGTACAGATTTTTTTTTTTGGAGAAGAGGATAGAGTACAGAATTAAATTTCGATTCTTAAACATGCATTAATTCTAGAAATCACCACATTGGATGTAGATATAAACAGACTCAAAATTGAATCGTAGAGATCATCCCAAAAATAATCAGTCTCAATCAAAGCTCAATATAAAAAGTATAAACCTTCAACAAAATCAAAGACTCGTACACATTATAGGCAAAAGGATTTAGTACTGTCACGACATATGTGTTTCTTAAATAAATCTGGTAACAACATCTAAATAAATATGAATTTCAATCAGATAGTAGCTAGGAATATATAATCAGAAGAATACTGGAAGAAATGCAATTGCTAAGCCAGCAGTAAAAGCTAGGGTAAACCCTAAATTGCTTGAAGCTCCATTTTTCCCTGATATGGGGTTGGTTGCTGGTTCTGTTCCTGGTGATAATCCTTTTTTTTTTTTTCCAGGAAAAAATAAAGTTAGGACATTGTTAGGCCAATGAAAGTAAAAGCATGCATATAAGCAGCTCAGTGCCCAAGAATGAATTAGAGATTGGACTGAGTTTTATGATCTCAATTAAACGGCCCAATAATTAAGGATCTAGACAAATAAGCCCATGTAATTAAAATAAGAAAAACATAATGCAAGTAAAGAGAAGTTTTGCGTTAATAATATTTTGCACAACAAATCATACGTGGTAAGATGTTATTGATTATAATTTGAATCAATAATTTAAATTTCTTTTTTGCCAACCAGATAACAGCTAATAACAATTTACTACTTAGGATTTGCTATGAAAATGTTGTGTACATTTTTTGTAAGTAAAATAGGAGAAACATTATGTATATAGTATTTTCATAAATAGTTTCGTATCAAATTTAGGTGGCAAGCTATTATTGATGGAGTAAAAAAATGATGTCAGTGATATGCCCAGTTTAAAATCAGTAAAAACTTATTATATAAAATTTGTTGTAAAATAATCATAAAAAATATATAGTAAAAGTAGCATTACTAGTTTAATAACTATTTTGACAGCCATGGATTTAAAAACTGGATTAGGGACAAAACCGGTTTGCCTCCGGTTTCTAATTTTGACCGATTTTTAATATTTTTATCGAACCGAACTGGTATGCAGTTTCCGATTAGACTGGTTGAATAGAACAATCCGGTTCAATTTTTAAAACCATAATTAGGGGTGTTCACCAAACCGCAAAAACCGCAAAAACCGCACCAAAACCGCCCGCAAAATGACATAACCGCACCGCACCGCAAGTAATTTTACACCGCACCGCACCACACCGCACCGCACCGTCTCTATATATTAATATTTTTTAATTATTTTTAATATTAAATATATTATTAATAGTTTAATAACCCTAGTTAAAAAAAAGTTTGATAATCCTAGCAAGTGTTGATTAGGAAAGCCAACCCAAAATAAAGAAAAATTAGCTTAATAGTTTAAAACTTGGACTAAAACAAAGAAAAAAATTAGTTTTGGACTGAGCAGAAAAAGCCCAAATTTTGAAAAATATACCAATTTCAAATCATTCAAACCGCATTTTATACACCGCACCGCATATGTGACCGCAAAAATGAGGTGCGGTGCGGTTATGGTTTTGGTTAAACTTTAAACCGCACTGCACCGTACCGCACCGCACATGTGACCGCAAAAATAAGGTGCGGTACAGTTAGTTTTTAAAATAGCCCAAAACCGCACCGCACCGCACCGCGAACACCCCTAACCATAATAATAGCTATCGTGCTGCCCATTTGTGGTAGGGTCAAAATACAATACTGAATGTTGGAAGAGGTCCACAATGGTCTTTGTTTCTTTTGTTCTAGAAACAGATTGTACATTATATATATAGACCCAACAGTCCTCTGTATCCAACTACGAAAGTGCACATTTGACAGAAATACAACCGAAAAATAGAATAAAAGAAAGTACTTAATTATACTGAATTTCAAGCTTTTTAGACATATACTACATACAAGTCGAATTAGCAAATTTTGCAATGAAATTCTTTTCGGCCATCTTAAACTTTAGAGTGCGTTTGCCATCCTCATTTTTTAGTCGACTTATTTGCTTAAATTTACTTTTGAGTGGTGTATATATATACATACAATTTATGTGCAAAATGCATTGAAATCATGATTTTAAAGTCATTATACTTTCTCCATTTCATAATTTTAGTGCATTTCGCACGTGCTTGTAAGTTTGTGTGAAATAAGTGTGTATACATAATAGTATTTACCTTTTACTTTATATTTAGATTAGTTTAACCAATACAAATTATTTTACAATTTTTTTGTTAAAACTTTGACATGACAGGATATGAATGATTAACCATTACTTACACATAAATTCATTATTTTTTTTCTTCACTAATCTCACCCTATCACGACAAAGTTGTAATAAAAAATTGTGAAAAATTATGTGATCTTAGACGTTTTCCTTTTTATTTCACATTTTAACAAATAAACTATTTCTTTAAAGCCAATTTTTTTGCTAACCTTTCAACAAATAAACTGAGATTTTTCATGTAACACATAAGAAAACAAAGAAAAAGTTTAAAAAGAGGGAGGAATTACCTGGTGACTCACTCGGTGATGGACCTCCTAGAGGGCCAGGCACAGGGTATCCCACAGCTGTCAAACACAACACAAAAATTGATTTTAGTAGTTATATCATTTCAAAGCCTTTGATGCATTAATTTTAGTATCTACCTGCACTGAATGCCAATCACCAGTCACCAACCTAGAAATAAAAAAGGGTGGTTCGTATGGACAAAAGTTTTTTTTTTTTTTTTGGGAGAAGCAAGACAAAAGTTGGACACATTAAAGGTACAGGCACGTCAGTGTTCTTAACAACTCGTTGTCTTGAAAAAAATGTAGGAACACAGTCTATTGTGCCACAATTTTACCCTGATTCTATTGAGGTAGAGGCAATATAATTTCACATTAAGAAAATGTTAATAAAATATTAATTTACTTTATATCGAATTAGAATTTTACTTAAAGAAACTAAATTAAATTAATAACACATTAAAGTTTTACTTAAAACAAACTACATTAATAATTTTAAGAGTAAGATAATGTTCTGGTCTTTAGTAAAAGTATGTTTTTTATCCATCAATTTTAAAAAAGTTTATTTTTCATTCTTAGTTTCTCAGCTATTAATTGTGTTAATATAGTCTATCAACTATAAAAAAAAAAAAAAAATCAATTTAAGTATTGGATCTCCTTTCCATTTAATTTTTAACCAAAATAATTGATGTGGCAAATGTAACACACACTATAAGGTTAATATAGAAAAATTAAAAGATCAAAATCAAGTTAATTTCAATTATTAATTCCATTAAAATATAACTAGGGAGGAGATACAAAAATGATGTGTAATTTTCACTAAATGGAACTTTGTCCAATAAATGGAAGACTACATTAAAAATTTAGACACTCATATAAGGTGATATTATATGATGTGATTGAATAACCAACAAAATCTAAACCACCATGGCATGAATGACACTTATTATTTATCTACATAATTTAACTTTCTCATGACTTTTCTTATGTACAAAAAGAACAATCAACTTCCAAAGAATCAAAATTGTGGACTGTGGAGTGTACCTGAGCAAGTGCTAACAGGGAGTGTTTGAAGACCACAAAGAGAAGGAAGCTTGAGAGCCCTTTTGACATCAATGTTGATTCCATAACTTTCAGTAATGTTGCTCCCAAGCAACTCACACAAGCAAATAGGGTTGGTTTCAAGCAGCCCAGCAAGCTCAGGGCAGCAAGCCTTATCAGGCTTTGTAGCATTACTTCCAGCCTCCACAAAAGTCAGGCAGTCAGTCAAGTTCACCAAACTATTAAGGCAAGGATCCACTGCTGGTGCTGAAGCTGAAGCTGGTGATGAACCTGGTGCCTCAGCCTGAGCTGAGACACTCTGAAAAAATGCAGAAAACAATATGACTGAGGCTGCAACCATGGCAAAAACTTTGGCAGTGGCCATGGTCATTTTTTGTGATCTGTTCTTGTGTCTTTCTCTTAGCTCAAATTTCTCTCTGTTTTTCTACTTTGCAATACAGCCACTAATAAAAGTTGTGTGTGTAGAGAGTAGATAGTTGTTGTGGGAGTTAAAATAGAGGCTTTGGGAAGGGGGCTCCCCATCTTTTTCTTTTTTTGGTAGCCGAAATTATTGATTGTAACTACCAACTAAATATGATGTGCAAATAATAAATTGAACTTGAAAGCCCTCTCTCTCTCTCTCTCTCTCCTACTTGTATGTGAAATAATATAATGGGTCAATGTTAACGGGTGCTCTTAGAGCAATTGTTAATAAATTATATTAGAAAAATTTAGTATAATTTTTATGGGAAATATAAAAAAATCGACAAAAAATTAATTGTTTTATCATATTCCCATAAAAGTTTTCTAAAAATAATTCCTAAAACAATGCTCTTAAAGTATTTGTTAATATTTCTATAATATAATCAAATGTCCACTACAACTAGGCAAATGGAACCGCTGTGATATCAATTTTTTGGATGAGCATGCATGATAAGCCATCTATTTTCTATTCTGTGTCATACAATTTCCGAAGGACATATTGTGGGGACTAGGCACCTTAACTCTTTTAAATAAATAAATAAATTTAGCTTAGTCATGCACAATTGTCTTATTATAGAGCACAAAGAATCCTATGGTACTCTCGAATCCTCTATATGTGATGTTTGAGTTTTCTGGCTATATTTATTGAATGAGTCAATATCAAGTTACATTCGTTGTATGTAAAGTTATGACCAATTTAATGTGGTATACTACCTTATACTTGTAAAATAATATCTAACCAAAAAATTCTTGGGTTCAAATATCCATAACCAACGATGTTTGATTATAGTTATTTTTTAAATTGGAAGATCTCATGTACTTCGTAGTTTTTTGGCCAATGGGTTTTAGGCTTGTGAGAGAAGTGAAGTGTATGATTTTGATTTATTGGTGAGAGCTTGTGTTTGTATTTGTCTTTGTGTTTGCAAGTGTTTTGTATTTGGTGAGGTTTATGAGTGTCGTGTGTATCATAGGCATAAATGACCTATTGCATAATCAACTTATCAACATTAATAAGATAGCTTAGAACTCTCAAAGAAAGCAATGCTGTTGGTAAGTGAAAAGTGCAATCTTTTTCTGAGTCGTATTTTTACGTGCTCAAATTCCAGTGGATTGTTAGTATTAAGAGCATTCACATCAGTTTTTATAAAGATTTACATTTATTTTAGCATAAGAACCTACTATTTTTATTTTACTTACTCACTTTTCAAAATACTTCACATTAAATTATCTATTTTATACTAAAAATGACAATACTTAGGCACAGTACCTTAGCGTTGTTCATTAAGTTTCCATCTTAAGATTCAGCCATGTAACTACTTAACTAAAAAAATATACTTCCATCTCATAAGAAAAAATTCATTCGGCAGAATTTTAAAAAAGGAACCGAAGAAACAACACCTAAGTATTTTACCTAAGTCTTGCCCTTACATTGAAATATCAAATTTTCTTGATTTTTAAATTATTTATCTTTCTTGATATACAATAACCACCATCCACTTTCTTCCTTCAACCTTGAGAAACATAAAGAAAAAATAAAAAATTATATGCAAAATAAATAATATCATTGTAAATTTACACAACTACTGTAGTAACTTTACAAATGTACACATTTTTAACTTATTGATGTGGGTGATTTTGGAGATAAAATGTGTAAAATTGATATATTTTTCTATTTTGCATTGATTGATGCAAATGTTCTAAATCATGCGCTTATAACAAAGCGTTGATTTTATCTGGTTCCAACATTAAGAAAGACATACTTTTATATATATATATATATATATATATATATATATATATAAATGGTAGCTAGGTATGTATCATGTACGTAGGAGAGAAAATAAAAACCCCAAAACTACAAGATCACAAAGAGGAATGACAACTGGCCCATAAGCCATGGCGATAAGAAAGATATACTGTATTATTACTTTACCGTGTTTAAAGCAGCTTCATTTTTTCTATTCATTGATCAAAAGATAAAGAAAACTATTTGAGTCCCCACAGGACACAGCTCGGTAGCTAGAGTAGAAGTAATAACATACAGGCTGGCAACACCCCCAACAAGATAAATTGATTAGAAGATCACAGAAATACATGTACCCATGTCACAAGAAAACCTAACTTCTCCACCATGTTTGTCTAAATACATGGTTATATATGGATCAAAATTCTCACACGCAAGTCACAGTTTCACACTTGCTTTGCTTTGCTTTGTTTTCTTTAGGCAAAAGCCTTGGGAGACTTTTTTAATGGGTCCAATATTTCATCTATGGGATTGGAATTAAACAAAAGATGCGGATGGAAGCTGACTTATCACGCACTTGAGTAAGGTGCCCGCCATAATGTCCTGGATGCACGTGGAGGCTATGTATTGGATTAGTATCCTCTATGATTTCTACAAATCTTGGGATAACTCTACATTGGGCATTAATTTGGAAAAAAGTTAGCGTAATGATATGTTTGGAAGTTTTTAGAGAGAGGAGAGTAGAGGTGAGTAGAAGAAAGAAGAGTAGTAGAAAAGAGAGTAGAGAAAAATGGTTATCTTCCACCTTGTTTGGATATTTTTAAAATTAAGTAAGGGGAAGAAAAATAATTATTCTTTTCATTTGTAATTTTGTTAATATGGTAAGGGTAAATTTGAAAATTTATTCAGTCAAGCATTTTTATGCTACACTCTCCCTCCAAATCTCTCCAATTTGGAGGAATTAAAAATGAGAGGTTAGAAGTAGTTCAAACCCCTCCAAATTCCTTCCCCTCAATTTATACCCTCCCACTTTTCCACCCTCTCACTTTTCCACCTCTCCAACCGGACACACAAGAGGAAAAACTAAATATTTTCCATCCTCCCACTTTTCCATCCTCCCACAATTTTCCATCCTCCCACTTTTCCACTCCTCCAACCGAACAGACCCTAAAAGAATCCAAACAATGTAATTAAATTACTCTCCCTCCCTCTACTCTACTTCCCCTCCTTCACCTAACATCCAAACATAGCATAAAAGGATTAGTTTAAAAATTATTTTTGAAAATTTTTTATGAAAAAAACAACTAACTTTATATATATATATATATATATATATATATATATATTTTATATCTATAATGAAAGCGGTCTTAAAACTTTCATAAAATGATCAATTAACAAATCATAGGTGATTAGTTGTTATTGGTTCAAATTTGAACCTAATACTAAGATTACTTTTTTGCCTCAACAATAATAACCAGTAACAACTTGCCACTTAGGATTTGTTGTAAAAATGTTGTGGAGATATCATTTCTCATTAATAAATGCTCTATGAATTAGTAGATTTTGCCATATTATCAATAATTTAAATAAATTTCAAAATGACAAGATAATCAATGCTCTTTTAAACATTGATGATATGGTTAAATCTAATTCACTCAAAGATAGAAACTTTAGGAATTTTGTAATAAAATTAACCGTGTTTTTTTTTTTTTTTGAGAAAGGGTAGTTAATTAACCTAAGAATTCTAAATGATATTTTTTTTTAGTAATTAGAATTCTAAATGATATTAATTCTGGTGTTTTCCAAGTATCTTATAGGAGGTTGGAAATTTATGTATGGGTTGTTGTGGTCCAGCATCTGTATGTTTAACTTGCTATTAATGCTTGGGTTTGAGTAGTACGGGACACATTATTACTATTGGAGCTGTAAGCCAATAAGAAAATCCTTCGGTACATCTTGCCGTGTAGGGTGTGATTTACATCCATGATCTTCCTTTTTTTTATTCATTACAAAAAAGGAAAAAAAAAAAAAAAAAGAAAAGAAAAGAAAAGAAGAGAGGAGGTAAGGTTAGACGTTGATGCCTTTTAATGAAGGCGGAAGCATTGACCACGAGTTATGGGAAAGAATTAATGAATTAAACTAGTTTGTTGAAAGCAATTCTATTTAGGTTGGCCCGGTTTAGCTTTGGGCTCAGCAAAGCAAAATCTAAAAAGAAATATTAAGTTAAAAAGTTTGTATATATATATATATATGCCTAAACAAAAATGAGCACAGTAGATTGTCGATGGACTTCAAGGATGATTTACCCATTTAGTACTAATTGTTGTTGCGTGGTTTTTCTTTATAAATAATAATAAAAAAAAAAAGCTTTAAGTTGGTGATAGGCATGTCAAAATTAGACCCAACCTGTCAACTTGACTCAATTCAAAAGAAAATATTTGATCTAAATTTTTACTAAAAGTAAAAACAGATTGACTTGTGATTCGATTCATATTTCTCGAGTGGGTCAACTTGTTTGACACAAGGCCCAATCCAGTTTTAATTTTTCAAATATGAGACGGACCTCAGAATTTTCAAACCCTTTTGATAAGAGATTTTTAGTAACGTTATTTAAATGTTGTGAAAATATGTATGAATTAAAAAGTTTTGTGGAAATACATGTTGTGGTGTTTAAACACTGAAAACTGTTGTTTAAAACAACAGTACCAAATGGGCTCTTACGCTCTGTTTGTTTTAATAGAAAATCTTGTGTAAAGATAGTTTTCTATGTTTTCTAGTATTTGATAGCATCAGAAAAAATAAGTTAAAGAAAAACTATCTTTGGTTAACAGAAAAAGTATGACTTATTTTTAAAGATTTTTTTTTAATAAAATTTTTTAGAAAACAATTATATCTCATAGCAAGCTAAATAAGGAAATTTTAAAGATTGTTTTTAACTCATTCAAGGTTGCTACCAAACATATAAAAATTACTTTTTGAAAAATAATTCATTTTCTAGAAAACATTATCGCCGAAACAAACAAAATGTTAGAATTTAAAACCATTGGCCCATAAATGCATATGGAAAAGGATGCATAGACACGGACACATGTACAAGTACAACGTGACGACACAATCAATTTTTGAAAAATGATAATATTATACGGCTAATAGAATACTTTTACAACACAAGATTAACATAAATACGACATCCTAAATAAAGTATTCATGCATCCTATCAAATGGATGCGTGAGAAGCACATACCAGTCATTAGTTTCGTGGGGTCACTTTATAATTTATAGAGAAGCCTAAACACATGTTGAGACAATTTCACAGCTGTACACTTTCGAAGGGATGCTAATTTAGCAGCACATTGTCTTGCTCGTCATACTGTAAATGTGGAAGGGAAGATGATGCCCACCGTTTCTTTCTTTGACCAATAGTATTGGCTGATGTAAACCTAGACCATGCTTGAGGTTTTTACATTAGTGAAAGTCAACCGTTTTGGATTCAAACAAAAAGAAAATAAAAGAAAAGGCTTCTTTTTCTGAAAATGATTACTGTTGCGGCAAGTGTGTCTCCATTTGATATATGTTATATGAAGACTATAACTAGTGAAATAGGGCAACGCACATATATGAAATGATAGGATCAATAATGCTATTATAGACTGCCAAATTTGGCACATATGAAAGAAATAAAAGTCAAATGTGATGAAAAATTTTCTCAATTTTGTAATATATAATCCATAACATGTGCTATCTTATCTTCAACCAATTGAGACATCCCTCACGAGTAATGAGACATCATGACATTTACTTTTTATTTTATTTTATTTTATCATGATGATATCATTAACAAATAGTAAAATTTGAGTTGTTCAAACTTAAAAACCTAAGTATTATTTAACTTTAATTTTTTTAGTATTTTCATTATTTTTTACATTTAGTATTGTGTTGTTCATTTTCTTTTATGTGAAAAAATACGAATTAATCCGTAGCTTGATTGATTCGAAACATTTCAGATAATATTTTTTCACTTGAACCCGATTAACTTGACCCAACCATACTCATTTGACATTTCTAATGGTGAATAAATCTAACATTCAAAAGAGTTCTATTGACCAGGCACCTTAAGGCTTGTGTTACTTAGACATCATTAAGCAGCCGCAAGAATCACAAATTTGGCCATGCTTCTATTAGATTGAAATTGCACCAAAATCATATCAGTCATCCAAAGCAGCTAACAACTAAAGTTAAATCAGATTCACACAAACAGCAAAAATTAAAACCATTTCAAGTCTGTTCACATCAAGGAGAAATATCGAAAGGCATATTACAACCCAAAATAGGTAAGTTTCCATTCGGTGGCCTTCCTAAAATTATTTACAATCTGATCATACATCATATTAGATCACAACATGAATGTGAACTCTCAACTTCAAATAGCTCCACTTCAGCCACCAAACTCATCTATGTACTCAATGCCTCTAATTTGAAAATCGTTAGATGATATTTGGGTGAGCTAGCTACCACATCTTAGTAAGTAAATAACTCCATTATCTGAATGATAAGGAAACAAGGTTTCTTAACAAATGCTGAATTCACAAGACATGGTTACAAAAATTTGCAACTCAGAATGAATCAGACACTACAAATGAACGAAGAAAACTGAACCATAACAACATAGTCTGATATGAATGAAACATCATAAGAGAGATTTATGATTTCCCAAAATATGACCTGTCCAAGATCTAGTTGAAAGAAGATCAGAAGAGATCAACATACTATTAAGGTAGACTTGTGAATACACTTAATATAGGGAGTGAAGTGACCGATCGGTATTGGGCACTAACCCTATCACAGGAGAAAGCAAAGGAAAGCGAGAGCAAGGAGGATGGCGAGGCTTTGAGGAAAGAAAGAGTTCATTGGAATAGACAACGTACAAAGCTTATTTAAGTATCATAGTGCAAATGATTTAAGTTCATATTCATAGCAAAATTGAATTACAACAGACTTCAAAGGTACCAAATGTCAGGTAGCTCACATTCCAAATAGAACTAAATTTCAAAGATTATAGAGATTATATGGCTCAAGAATCAATAGGGCTTCATATACCTTGGATTCATCTCAAAGTTCAAAATTTTATGTAATTTGTTATTTGTGGTATTTTTATGTATTTTTAGTTATTTTAGGTGTAAGGCATGTATTTCCTTATTTTTAGGTGCTTTTACGGTTAAATTTGGTTCCTGTTATAGTTAGATATTAATTAAGAGTTATTTTATAATATAGTTTATTGTTTGTCAAGTTTTATGGAGTTCTTAAATAGGCCCCTTAAACTGTAAAGATTTCTCTTTCAGAAATTATTATCAATAAAGTACAAACGTTTTGTCAATTTCTTTCTCTGGTGAAGGATCCAGTTTATCATATTGTGGATTTAAGGAACCCCTCGTGGATTCGAAGTTTACTATTGAAAATTAACAGTTTAATTTTTGTCCATAAAAAAAAGTATCATGGGTACTTTCTTCAAACTTCTGCGACATCAATATACCATTCATATTCTCACAAAATAAATAGTGAGCAATATATTCATAAAATAATAAAAGTTATACAAATTCTCATTAGCAATCTTGGAAATGGCTCAAATATACTTACCTCTCATTAAAAGGCAAGGTCCAAAGTTCACATAGCCAAATACTGAAATACCCACGATTCCTTATCAATTGGATTCCAACCCAAATACTGCTGGCCAGGGTTCCAAACATATCACAAATGTAGCAAAATAGCTAATTGGTAAACTGAATGAGCCAAATATATTCCCAAGATGCTTAGATTACAAAGTTGATAACAAGAAACATAGATCAAATTAGAGGAGTTTAGAATGTACGAACTTAGCATTCACTTACACAAGCAAAGCATAAGAGAACATCTGCAAATCTAAGACAAACAAAAAAGGGTACTAGCTTAACAACTTCTCTTCATGAAGTGAAGTGCAAATGTGCTTTTATAGCATGAAACATAAACAACAAACATAGATGTAAAACAAGTAGCTGTGAATGCTTAAAATTAGCTAGATCAATTGTGCATGAGTAGAAAGTAAGATACTTAAATTCCAAAGGACGCAATGGAAAACATGTTCAAGTCTAGGTCCAAGGGTTCAAGGCTTCAAGCATCCATTACCATTAGGATTTACAAGTTATCTATCAAATGCATGCTTAAATGAATCATACCTGAAAATAGAGATTTTAACAAAGGCAAAGTCACTTGACTATAAGGAGCCTTTTTCTTGAGTTTCATGCTTGAACTAACACAAAACAACAATGAAATAGTCATAACATAGCAACTACGATCAAGAATTACCACTTAATTTCAAGATGGTTCTTAAGGGTACTTGCACCAAATCATTGCGCTTAGGACACACTGACACAATTTAGAACTACCTCAAGGATAAACCAACATAATTAAGCTCCACAAAGTGCCTAACATTAAGTGACAAATTAGTTTAGACCAATGAAACCTTAAGGTATGGCCAACACAACTTTTGCAAAAGGTGTCATTGGAGTCATTAACATGACATAATACTAGAACTTACTTTACCACAACTCCAAATACTCAATAGGTTCAATACTAAGAAGTTAAAGTGTTTTTCCAAGTATTAGAAACAAAGTACATGACCAAGAGAACCTATAAAGGTGCAAAAAAAACTATCATTTACATTCAATATTGATCAATGAAACAAGAATTAAAACAACATATCAGTAAGTTGAAATCATTGAAATACCTCAAGGAATTCCTAAGAAATTCATATCATGACAGGAAATGATGAAACATGAAGAGCGTTTCTTACCAAAAGCCCAAACCAAAACTGGCATACAGTTCAAAATCAAATTAAGGTTTTGATACATGTATAGTACATATAGTCTAATTTAAATAAAAAATAGATATATAGTCTAAAGTTAATTATTTAAAATCTTACTCAAAAAATTACAGCATTCATCATTATTAACTACTGATATTATTATTGTATCGACACAAATCGTGCTGGACCTAAATTCTACCTTCGGTACCAGCCCAAAGGGCCCGAAACAATGAATTTATAGAGAGTGAGCTTCTAATCTAGATTTATAGACATTAGATAACACGAAAGGAACATTAAATCACAGAACACATGCATACTCTTCATACATGGATGAAAACTTTTTTATATATTGATGTTGAGGACAATCTTTGGTATTTTCCTTACAATTTCTCTCTTGTGTGTGTGTGTGTGTGTGTTTTTCTTCCCCCCCCCCCCCCCCAACCTCTCTTTCTTCTTCCTTTGCCTTTTATAGGCCTGCCTCTTTCTCCTCCCCTCTTCCACGTGTAGGTCAGATACTTTTTTTAGATACTTGTCCCATCATCCCTCCCTACCAAAGTCTTTGGCGGCAAGTGCAATCTTTGGTATTTTCCTTACAATTTCTCTCTTGTGTGTGTGTGTGTGTGTGTTTTTCTTGCCCCCCCCCCCCCCCAACCTCTCTTTCTTCTTCCTTTGCCTTTTATAGACCTGCCTCTTTCTCCTCCCCTCTTCCACGTGTAGGTCAGATACTCTTTTTAGATACTTGTCCCATCATCCCTCCCTACCAAAGTCTTTGGCGGCAAGTGCAAGGTTGGACTCTAATACTCAGGCGTCACTTCCCCATTAATGTTGCCAAAGAGGTAGGTACAGAGCTTTTAATGCGGTGGCAGCATCCTTTTCTTTTATATTTCTTGTTACTTCTCTTTGTCTCGTACCCTTGTTTTCTTAGTCTTTGCGTTCAAGGTCTCTAATATGAATGCCCCTGAGCTGCCAGGTCATTCTTCTTGTCCTCGGACACCTATGGCCGAGGACGTTATCATCCTCGAACCTCATGCCTTAGTACGTTCTGCCCAGGTATGGCTTCTTCCTTCTTTCACGTTGCTTCACATGCACATCTTTTTACGTCCTTGGACTATACACATTATCGGGTTGGGCTTTCAATCCTACGAGAGCTTTTGGGCCGGCCTAATACATATTTTGGGCTCACTGGCCCCACAATAGCCCCTCGAGATCCTCATTTCTACTTCTCTGGGAGGAATGAGGATTTTGATACACACACCCTGGACAATCCGCTTCTAACGTTTCGGTCTACAAAACACGCTTCAATTAAGTGTTGGCGGCTCCCTGTTCCCCACGTCCAACCGCACAATGTCCATCCAACGGATGAGCGCTGCGTAGAGATCTAGGCGGGAGATTGCCCGCTTTACGACTTTCAATGGTATAAATATTGCCAATTTAAACGCTGTTTGTTTATTTCAGAACTTGCACAACGAATTTAGCCACCCTTGCACTCCACACGTGTCTTACTGCATTCCAAGATTTAAGCCGAAGTGACCCTATTGTTCTAAAGTAAGTTCTTTCCAACCCTCTACTTGTTGTATTATTGTTCTTTCTTTCTTGTTGTTCTCTTTTTTTCTCCTCGGCCATCTAAACTACCTAACCTTTTCATAATACTCTCTCTTTCCTTTTAGAAGATGGGTAGGTTTGCACCTTTAGTAGATAGTCCTGAAAAAATAGAGGAGTTCAAGGCTAGGTATGAAATCCCACCCGAAGTGTCCGTTAAATAGTGTAAGATGGGAGGGTGGCATACTAAGAGAAAAACCGACGAAGTAGCGATTCCCATGATAGTCTTCATAGAGGGGGGAATGAGAATTCCCATGAGACCGATCACTAGGGATTATCTCCGAATGATTAGATTGTCCCCTACACAGTGCGCTCCAAACATATTTAGGATTCTAGGTGCCGTAGACGTTCTAAACGAAAAATTGGGATTAGGACTTACCCACCACGAGGTGAATTAGGTTTATAACCTTCACCACTTGACAGGGTAAGGATATTACCTAAAGTCTAGGCACGTTGAGGTTAAGCTAATCCAATGCCTCCCCCATTCCAACAAAGGTTTAAACAAAGACTTCCTAATACTGTCTGGGGATTGGCATGATGGTCTCCTCTGTCCGACGAGAAAGGGGGAACTAGGTGAATACCTGCACATCGCTTAGCTATATATGTATATGTATACGTATATTTTCTCTACTTTGTTCTCGTTATTGTAATTCATTATTTACTATTTATTTATTTCTTTTGCTTACCCTTTCTTTGAACAATTGTGCAGATTACCGCGCCCTTACTCGTCACGCCCATCTTGTCAATTTTGCTCGTCTGGATAAGATTTTAAGAGCCGAGGTATTTGTAAACTCGAACGGTCAACTTTGAGCGGTACATCTTATCCTCGAATACGATCCGATTTCAACTGCGTTCCAAGTGTCGAAGTGCATGATTAAGGAGAAAGATCCTCAGTTGCCTAGGATCAGCGTCGCAGTTGAAGGCTTTTTGCTTCCCGAGGGTACTCCTATTCCTCGAGGCCCACTTCTCACCGAGCCAGTTCGACTCGTGTCAGAGGGTGTTCCTCTCGCTACTTCTTTGGCGCGACTCTCGCTGGGTGAAGGTTCTTCCTCTCAACCGTTTATAAAGGAAGAAGAGATCGTTGAACTCTTGGATTCTAAAGAAGAATTCGAAGTTTTTGATCGGTTTCCATCACCTGGAGACTTGCTGTCGTCGACACGCCTCCACTAACCTCCTCGGATGCTGACCAACAGTTTGAGACTATGGGTATTCAACGTAGGTCTAAACCTAGTCTTAAGGATGTGCTGAAAGCTCAAGTTGGAGCCCAAGAGCCTCCTAAAGTGCCTCAGGCGAAGACCAAAGATAAGGGCACTGAGAGGGTTCCTCCACTAAAACTCCCTCTTCCTTCTTCAACCCAATCCCAACATGTTGACCCCAGTGATCACAAAAGAAAAAGAGATCAACAGAAGGGGAAGGATATGGTTGAAGGTGGTAAAGACCTTCCTACCAAGGAGGTAGAGCAGGAAAGGGGTGGAAAGCAGCCTCGTCTCCCTCAGACGAGGTCAGACAGGCGGGCCGAATCCCACACAGCCTTGCATGCACCCATCTAGGTCCCCCAAATGATTGTGGATGACCAAGCAGTTTCTGCTAACTCGTCCATTAGGGGCTCCGATGAGGGTATTGCTGCATGCATTGCAGACATTGTGGAATAAGCATTACTGCTACCCGAGGACATGGGGGAGCTTAGGAGGATGAGGGACCAGAACATCTTCATGATGTTGAAGAAAGAACTTGCAAAGGTAAAAGTTTTGGTTTAAACTTGGAAATTTCTTTTCTATGCATTTTTCTTTTCTATGAGACTTACACTTGCGCGTCACTATCTTTTCGCTTTTTCTCTGCAGGCTGTTCAGTCTGCTCACAAGACCGAGGAAATTGCGGCTAATTCTTACAAGTCCCTTAGGGCCGGGGAGATGAGGCTCGATCACACCCAAAGGATTCTAGAGCTGAAGGAGAAAAAGCTACAAGAAGTCACTGCCAACCTGACTAAGGCAGAAAGTGAGAGATCCGGGCTGAAGGCTCAACTAAAAACCACTGAGAGGCAAGCCGAGGAGCAGAGATTGCAACTTAGGCAGGCCGATGAGAGTTTTGCTGTAGCCAAAAAGTTGATCGAAGGCCTCAAGCAGGATCTCAAGAAATCTGAGAAGGCTAAACAGGAGGCCATTAAGGCTAAGGAGGAGGCCCTTATTAAGACGTAGGAGGCTGAGGAGATGGTTGACTAGGTTGAGCAAAGTGGTTACGAGGTGGGGGTGGCAGAAACTACTGACACCTTCAAAGCCCAAATACCGGAGGTTTATAGAGATTATTGCCTCCAAGTGTGGAAGGAAGCCCTCTCCCAAGCTGGGGTTGATGCTTCCTCTCCTCTATGGAAGGTAGAAAATGCCTACATCCCCCTGGCTATCTAAGTGGCCACTTCTGGTCAAGCCGGGGATGATGCCGGCTCTTCTGCAGCCGAGATACAACTAGAAGAAGCTGCTATTGACATTACTACTCTTGAGCATTCACTTCCAGCGTAAGATAAAGGGGCTTAACCTGAAGATGCACAACTTCCAGCTGCACCAAAAGAGTTGCCCCCCAACCTTAAGGCCAGCGAAACTTTGGAAATATTCTTGGCGACCCTGCCCATTGTGCCAAAGGGGGGCCTCAAAGGCAAAGGGGAGGCTGAAGGGTTCTTGGCCTAAACAATAGCTCCTGCTGACCCTAAAGGCCATGTCCAGCCCCAGCCTTGATGATTCCTGCCCCTGTTGTTTTGTTTTTGTGTTGTTTTTTGTTTTTTTTTTTTTTTTTTTTTTTTTTTTATTTCAGTTAATTAGTTTCATCTCTTTTTTTTTTTTTTTTTTTACTTTCCCTTTCTTGTAATTCACCAATTTGGTTATGAATTTACTGAAAAATCTTTTACTTAATGAGAAGAACTTCCAATTTGAATCATTACTTTGTGTTATACTTGTTGTTGACAAGTCCCTTTATCATTATTCATATAGTACAACAACATAATAGCTTGAATTCATGGCATGCGTTAATAATTTCATATTGATAACCAAATAAGGATAAAGGAAATTTGCGAAACTTATATACTTGCAAATGCTTTAAGTGATGCCCACAAGTTTCCACTCAATTCTGGTGATGAATAAGACATTTAAAAGCGAGACATTCGTGTAAAACCAATTTGGTTAAGACCTGCTTCAAAGATTAACTTCATAACAACGCGCAAAAGATGTTAGGATAAGAAGCCCTTAATAATTTTGATATGATTCATATTTGAATATGGGGTAGCTCAAATGTTATACTTAATAACTTGTAACGAATGAAGTTCCATAAAACCCACAGTTTGGGGGACCCTTTGTGGTCATGTACATGTTGGGTACTTGCCAGAGTACTTATCTCCGTAGGACATGTACATATATTCCGAGGAGTCTACGCAACCCAATCTTTGCTTAATAATTAGCATTAAGATGTTATCTCCCAAGGTAGAGGATCCGAGAACCCGACGTAACCTCGTTTTTATTTAACAATTTATATTGACGTTCTTGAACATAATATTAAGTGTGGCATAATAGCAATAGAATTAAAGTGGTAGAAGTCCCTTTTATTAATAATAATATCGTCACAAATTACTTACACTCCAGGGATGCGGCACAACCTTCTCATCTAAATCTGCAAGATAATAGGCCCCTATACCGGCCACTAAAGTGATGTGGTATGGCCCTTCCCAGTTTGGTCCCAACTTCCCTCATGCTGGGTTCTTGGTATTACCCATGACTTTCCTCAATACTAAATCTCTAGGAGCAAGTGGCCTTGAGCTCACGTGTGAATCGTACCCCTGCTTTAATTTTTGTTGATAATGAGCCAATTGGATCATGGCAATTTCTCTCCGCTCTTCAACCAGATCTAAGCTCTTTTCTAATAATCTGTCATTACTGTCCGGAGTGAAGGAACTTGTTCTCATCATCAGGAACCCAGTTTCTAAAGGAATCACAGCCTCGGCGCCATAAGTTATCGAGAATGACGTTTCTCCTGTGGACCTGCGGGGCGTGGTACGATACGTCCACAAAACATGAGGTAATTCCTCCACCCATCTACCTTTGGCATCATCTAGCCTCTTCTTAAGTCCATTGACTATAATTTTGTTGGCCGCCTCAGCCTGCCCATTTCCTTGTGGATAGGCTGGGGTAGAATACCTGTTGGTTATGCCGAGGTCGCAGCAATATCGCCTGAAAGTTTTACTATCAAATTGCAAACTATTATCCAAGATGAGTGTATAAGGAACTCCAAAGCGAGTGACAATATTCTTCCACACAAACTTCTTCACATCCACATCCCTAATATTCGCTAGGGGCTCAGTTTTTACCCACTTGGTGAAATAGTCGGTGCCCACTATTAACCACCTTCTGTTTTTAGGTGCCTTTGGGAAGGGTCCCACAATGTCCGGACCCCACCGTGCAAAAGGCCAAGGACTTGTTAGAGGGTTAAGCACACCACCAGGCCGATGAATGTTTGGTGCAAACCTTTGACATTGATCACACTTCTTCGCGTAGTTTTGAGCTTCTCGTTGCATATTGGGCCACCAATATTCTTATGTTAAAGCTCTATGAGCCAAAGACCTTCCCCCCGTATGACTTCCACAAATTCCTTCGTATAACTCCTCCAAAAACAGCTCTGTTGCTTTAGGATGTACACATAGCAAGTATGGCCTAGAAAAGGATTGTTTGTACAGTTTATGATCCTCGGACAACCAAAACCGAGGTGCCTTTCTACGCAACTTGTCCGCTTCGGTTTTTTCTTCTGGCAGGACATCATCTTTAAGGAATGATACAAGGGGGTCCATCCAACTAGGCCCCACCCTGATCTGATGAACCTGGATAATACATTTAGTTATTCCCGCGGGCTTACATAAGTCTTCAACAAAGATGATCCGAGGTAAACCTTGCGTCGAGGACGTGGCAAAAGTTGCCAGAAAGTTAGCATGTGTATTGTTACTCCTAGGAACATATGACAAAGTAAAGGATTCAAATTTGGGTTGCAAAAATCTGACTTGAGTTAGGTATTCCTGCATCCTCGGATCTCTAGCCTCCACCTTTCCCTCTACTTGGCCTACAATTAGTTGCGAGTTCAAGAATATTTGCACAGCCTTTCCACCCATTTTCTGAACCATGTCCATCCCTTTTACTAAAGCCTCATACTTGGCCTCATTGTTAGTGGCCGAGAATCCCAACCCCAATGATTTTTCCAGCGTAAGACCCTTTGGGGTCATAATTACCACCCCTACACCGGATCCCCTTTGATTTGCAGCCCCATCAACATAAACAGTGCACACCGGAGGTTCTTTGCACGTAATCATACCAACTGATTTTTCATCAATATCCAGGCTCTTGGCACTATCTTCTATTGCGGGCTCAGCAAATTCTGCAACTAAATCAGCTAATACCTGACCTTTCACTGATGTGCTAGACATGTACTTGATGTCAAAAGCGCCCAAAATGGTTCCCCATTTAGCAATTCTACTTGTATAGTCCGCACTTCGGAGGACAGCTTTAAGAGAAAGTTGAGTCAGGACTACCACCGTATGAGATTGAAAATAATGGGGGAGCTTACGTGTACCATGCACTACGGCTAGGATTGCTTTCTCCAATGGTGGATAACGCACCTTGGCTTCATGTAAGGACCTACTCACATAGTAGACTGGCTTCTGTACATTCTCGTCGACCCTTATCAGCACTAAACTAACAGCATGGCTCACCACTGCTATATATGCAAATAGAAATTCGTCAATTTCGAGCCGAGACATGATAAGAGGACATGAAAGATACTCCTTAAGCTGCTGAAAGGCAACAGCACATTCTTCTGTCCACTCAAATCCCTTCCACTTGTTTAACAACTGGAAGAATGGCCTACACTGATCAACGGAACGTGAGATAAATCTATTGAGTGCAGCAGTCATTCTAGTCAATCTTTGCACTACTTTTGGATTCTGAGGTGGCTGTAGGTTATAGATTGCTTTGACTTGAGCGGGATTGACCTCGATTCCCCTATGTGTTACCATGTAACCCAAGAATTTACCAGATCTAACCTCGAAAGAACACTTAGATGCATTAAGACGTAACTTATGCTTTCTCAGCGTTTGAAAGGTTTCATCTAAGTTTGGTATATGAGCCGAGACAGTTTTACTTTTGACCACCATATCGTTCACGTACACCTCAATTGTCTTTCCGAATTGCAGTTCAAACATCCTCGTCATCATTCTCTGATAAGTAACCCCCGCATTCTTTAGACCAAAAGGCATTACTTTGTAGTGGTAGTTTCTCGTGGGGGTGACGAAAGCTGTCTTCTCCTAGTCTTCTAGAGCTAAAGGTATTTGGTGGTAACCTTGGAAAGCATCTAGAAAACTCATCTGAGGATGCCCTACGGTAGCGTCCACCAACCGATCTATGCGAGGCATTGGGAACAGGCCTTTAGGACAGGCCTTATCAAGTCTGTGAAGTCCACGCACACTCTCCACTTCCCATTCTTTTTCTTTACTACCACTGTATGCGCCAACCATCCTGGGTAAAACACCTCTTTAATAGCACTTGCCTTCTTGAGCTTTAGTACCTCCTCCTTAACAGTATTGGCATGCTCCTGGGATGAGCGCCGAGGTGGTTGCCTCCTCGGCACTGCTACTGGATTGACATTCAAATGATGGCAGATAAAATTTGGGTTAATCCCTGGGGCTTCATAAACATCCCACGCGAATACATCAAGGTTCTACTTCAAAAACAACCAGCTCCTCCCTTTCTTGGAGTGGCAATTGACTTCCTACCTAGAAGAACTTCTCCATATCATCAGCAATAAGCACCTTCTCCAAACTTTCACACCCAAGCTCCTCATCCTCGGCCACCTTTGGCTTGGTCGAGGAAGTTAACTGCTACAAATTTCTCTCTGCCGAGGCCTGGGACTCCTGCCTGGCCTAATGCATAATTGCTGTCGTTATGCATTGTCTGGCCATGGACTGGCTGCCGACTATCTCTTCTACTACATCCCCATACAGGAACTTCACCTTAACATGCAGGGTTGATGACACGGCACCTAGGGCATGCAACCACAGTCTCGCCACTATGGCCGTATAAGGGGAGTAGGCGTCCACTACAATAAAGTCTACATCAAACACTACTGGTCTTGACTACATAGGTAATCGAATCAGTCCCTTCAAAATGACAGTCTTCCCTTCAAAACTTATCAACGACGAGTCGTAAGCCGTAAGATCCTCAGGTTTTAAATTAAGCCCCTTGAACAAGTCCGGGTACATAATATCGACCCCACTCCCTTGGTCAACCATCACCCTTTTTACGTTGTAACCCTCTATCCTTAGCATGATAACTAACGCGTCATTGTGCGGTTGGATAGTGCCAATCTTATCCTCCTCAGAAAATCCCAAAATGGGTAGAGGATTCCCTTTAATCCTCTTCGGCTCAGAGCTGAGGTCCTCGGCAGGATGACGCGACACTGACATTACTCTGGTAGGGCAAGATCCAGTCCGACCTGGAGCAGCAAAAATGACGTTGATTGTGCCCAATGGAGGTCTTGAAGTGTCGCTGCCTTGATTCACAGAACCAGATTGTGTGCCTTATCCATTACGCTGATTCATAAATTGCCTCAACTTCCCTTCTTTGACCAGTTGATCCAGATAATTCCATAAGGTCCTGCAGTTCTCTGTGGTGTGACCCTTATCCTGATGATAATTACAATGGAGGTTCTAATTACATTTCATAGGGTCTTCTATCATTTTACTGGGCCACCTAAAGTATGGTTCATGACAAATCTTTTCCAACACTTGCTGCACTGGCTCACAAAACACAGCATTTACTGTCTGAGGAAGAGCCGACCTAGACTGGCCAGCAAAATTCCTCCGTGGCCACTTGTTGTTGTATCTCTTTGTCTTGAAATCCCTCCTCTCCTGAGGGATAATTTTCATTTTCCCCTTACTCTGCTGCTGATCCTTCTCAACTCGCTTATACTCGTCAATACGATCTATAAGCCGACGAACAGTTTTTACTGGTTTCTTGGTCCAAGATTTTCTTAAATTGTGCTCAATTGGAAGGCCGACCTTGAAAGTGTTAACTGCCACTTCATCAAAATCACCATCAATCTCATTGAACGCTTCACAGTATCTATCCGAGTAGGTTTTCAAGGTTTCACCCACTCTCATGGTCATGGATAGTAACGAGTCCAAAGGCCGAGGTACTCTGCTGCACGTAACAAAATGAGACTCGAATGCCATTGTGAGTTCCATGTAGGAATCAATGGAATTTGCCTTCAAGATTAAACCATCTTATCGCAACAGGCCCTAAACTAGAGGGGAATACTTTGCACATCAAGGTTTTGTTCTTTGAATAGACCTCCATGCGTTGATTAAAATGACTCACGTGCTCCACTGGGTCTATTCTGCCATTGTAAATGGTGAAGTTTGGTTGCATGAAACGGCGAGGAAGTTTTCCTTTCTCGATCCGACATGTGAAAGGCGATTTAGAAAGTTGGTGCAATGCATTTCCCATGGCATCACTGCCCAAGCTCCTAGGAAGAGGCCTCTTGCTCATTCTATCGTGAAGACTTCCCTCTTGGCATGAGAAAGTTTCACTAGGAAGGGTTCTCGACCTGGGCTTATAACAACTGTTCTGGGAGTCGTCTGAGGAAGGATCAAATACCGAAGGCGTCCATTTCCGCTTGGCACGACGCAGCCTCCTCTTCAGCTGGTCAATTTCTCTCTGCATGGCCTTAGTACCACCTTCATGAAAAATTCTGCTTTCGCCCCGTGAGTGATGCTGGCAGTTCGCCTTGTATGCACACTGCCCTTTCGATCTCCCATCTGCTCTAAATGTTGAAAAGGATCTTCATGCTGAGATCCCAAAGATTCTGCGTGGTCTGGACTTGAACCCGCCATCACGTTATTTGCGCCAAAATACAAGAATTCCCACAGACAGCGCCAATTGTATAGACACAAATCGTGCTTAACCTAAATTCTACCTTTGGTGCCAGCCCAAAGGGCCCAAAACAATGAATTTATAGAGAGTGAGCTTCTAATCTAGATTTATAGACATTAGATAACACGAAAGGAACATTAAATAACAGAACACATGCATACTCTTCGTACATGGATGAAAACTTTTTTATATATTGATGCCGAAGACAATTTTTGGTGTTTTCCTTACAATTTCTCTCTTGTGTGTGCGTGTTTTTCTTGCCCCCCCCCCCCACCTCTCTTTCTTCTTCCTTTGCCTTTTATAGACCTGCCTCTTTCTCCTCCCCTCTTCCACATGTAGGTCAGATACTCTTTATAGATACTTGTCCCATCATCCCTCCCTACCAAAGTCTTTGGCGGCAAGTGCAAGGTTGGACTCTAATACTCAGGCGTCACTTCTCCATTAATGCAGCCAGAGAGGTAGGTACAGAGTTTTTAATGTGGTGGCAGTAGCCTTTTCTTTTATATTTCTTGTTACTTCTCTTTGTTTCGTACCCTTGTTTTCTTAGCCTTTGCGTTCAAGGTCTCTAGTATGGATGCCCCTGAGTTGCCAGGTCATTCTTCTTGTCCTCGGACCTCATGCCTTAGTACGTTCTGCCCAAGTATGGCTTCTTCCTTCTTTCACGTTACTTCACATGCGCACATTTTTACATCCTCAGACTATACACATTATCGGGTTGGGCTTTCAATCCTGCGAGAGTTTTTGGGCCGGCCCAATACATATTTTGAGCTCACTGGCCCCACAATTATTATCTCTATATATTAAGAGGATTAAGAAAGTCATCTCTATATATTAAAAAAATTCATAAAGTTATTTATTTCATTTTTTACTTACAGAAATACTTATAATTTAACTAACTTATCCTTATTCCTAAAACATATGAAATGAGGTTAAAACCATAAATAGAAAAAAAAATTAAAAACAAAAAAAAGTGAAAAATCTACCAGGTAAAAACTCTCTACTAGATAGTAGACAAACACAAAGTTACTACCCAATGTTTATCAAAAAAAAAAAAGAGTTATCACTACCTCATACACAGCAAAACTACCCCACCTTTTCCTTTAAAAAATAAAAATAAAAAACTGACCTCACCTTCTATAAAATAAAAAATAAAATAAAAAGTTTATTACAAAAAAAAAAAAAAAAAAACCACCACAATTTTCTATTAAAATAAAAAAACTTCCCAATTTCAAAAAGTTTTTTAAAAACAAACTATCCTTCTTATCACATAAAAAAATCATAATAATAACTCACTAGAAAACCAATTGCAACTTCCTTTAAAAAAAAAAAATTTGTCGTTCATTTGTTCCTCTCTTCTCCTTTCCAAAGTTATTGTCCCTCAAACTGGAAATCCACAATATTCTTTCAGTTTTTTTCTCCCTCCTTTCATTCTATTTTTAACCAGCACAATTTAATTTCTTCCGCACTCTCTATTTCATATACTGAATTCTTCTCAATGGTTAAGTATTTTTTTGTCAAAATTGGTAAGCATTTGAACAAAATTTATATTCTACTTTTTCAACTATATATATTGTGAATTGATAACTCTATGACATGTAGACATTTTGATTATGAATGTAAAATTATGAGACTAAATCTAAAAAAAGAAAAAGAAAAAAAGAGTAATGCTATGACACATAAAAGGCCATAACTTTGTACCACAACTTACTACATGGCAGCAAGTTGTAAGTGGTACAAGTGTGTTCTCTTATGACTTACCATCACACATTTATCACTTACAATTATCCATATGACGAATTGTAGCATAAAGTTGTGGCCTTTTATATGTCCCTAACATTACTAAAAAAAAAAAAAAAAACCTCATTCCACGCTTATGATCAGGTGATGAAACTAGTTATTATTAATTATTATTACATAATGCCGACGTAGAGTTTTTTCTTTTATTTTTCTCCTTTTTGTTTTTGTGGTGATTTCTACTTACACTAGTAGCCAATTTTGATTTATATTTTTTTAATTAAAAAAAAAAAAAAACAAATTGGAGAATCCAATATGACATGAGTGCTTGGCTCCACAACACAACGTGTCTGCCATATGTGTTCATAGGCGTGCTGCACTCAGTACGTGGCATTGACAAGCAACTAAAAAGGGCCCCCAAAAAAAAAAGGGTTGAATGGTTGATTGCATAATAGTGTACGTGCGGTGAATTCAGATTCCCCACTTTTTATTATTTCTGAATTCTGATTTGTTGTAGTTCTGAGGCTCCTCCTCTGTCCTTCTTCCTCTCCAATGTTCTCTGTGACTGTGACTCCCACTTATCTCACAAAGTCACTACCATTATCTAATCTGAAAGCTGCTGTGAGCCCCCTGCACAGAGTGGAGATCATCACTGATTATTCTTCTTACTACCCTTCAAGAGGTAATTGAAATCAACCATCTTTCACTCTCACTCTCACATCACATTATCATCATACTTACTATTATTGAGGTTGTCTTGTGGATTTAATATCTTTTTAGGAAATCTCAACTTACTATGGATTCCTCGTACATTTTTTTTTAATCACCTTACGAGAGTTACTTTAAACTCTTGTCACAGATCTTAAACAGTTATAGTAAGATCTTTAAAAAAAAAAATCTTAATTCATCACATTGTACGTTTTCTTTTCACTTTGAAAACAGATTTAATATCAGTATTTTCCTTTTTCTTTAGGTTTGCGAATTGAATCCTTTAAAGTTCTTACGAGAAATTTATCATGAGTTTCTTAGAATTTTATATATACTTACTTTAAAATGAGTTGATTGAATTTTACCACTTTATTCATATTTGAATATATATTGGCTATCACTATTTTTATATCGATTTAAATTATTGATGGGATAACAAATCTAGTGTAATTGTTTCAAAATGAATGGGACATGATTTTGGACAACTCCATGATTTTTCTAGTATAATTTTTTTGATTCTCTCTTTTTTGGCAAATACCACTGAGGTCCAAAATATTTCAAAACTGGCCAATTAAGTCTCTAAAAGACGTATTAGCCCTAACACCGTGAACACCTCTTCCTCTTTCAATCCCAGCCAAAGCCATAACAAAAAAACCCAAATCTTACCACAGGCATACCTGGAGAGCAAGGCAGTGAAGGACACAAAGTCTTTGATCTCAGAATTTTGCCGCCAGTTCTACAATCTTGGTTGGGTGTCTGGGACAGGTGGTAGCATCACCATCAAGGTCCACGATGACTCCATCCCTAAGCCTCACCAGCTCATTGTCATGTGACGCATATCCCCCTCTGGTGTGTTCCTCTTCCTCAATCTTTGTTACCACTACTTTTTTGGGTTTCTGGGTAATCTTCATTCTTTGCTCGCCAACTTGTGTTCCAATTTTTGTTTGATTTTCTGGGATTGTGTTGTTCAAGCTAATTGCACACTTGGGTTCTTCTGGATTGTTCATGCTCATCTGGGAATAGTGTGTAATTCAAGTTTTCTGCTTATGTTCCGATTTTTGATTGGTTTTCTCGGATTGTGTTGTTCAAGCTAATTGCACACTTGGGGTTCTTCTAAATCATTTTGGTTTCTGGGTATAGATTATCCATGCTCATCCGGTAATGATGTGTAATTCAAGTTTTAAACTTGTTGTTTTGTTTGTTCTTTTGGTTGTTTCATTTCTGGGTGTTGGTTATTTATATTTTGTTGGGCATTTGTTTAGTCTGGATCTTTGTGTTGTTTCTTGAATAATGTTTTGCAGTAAGATATGGGTTTTTTTGTTATGGCTTTGGCTAGGATTGAAAGAGGAAGAGGAACCAGAGAAAAGAGACCAGAGAGAGTTCTGAGTGAGGGAAAGAAAAATGACGGAGGGATAATGGTGTTCAGGGTGTTAGGGGCTAATATGTCTTTTAGGGGGTGTTTGGTTGGAGGAGTGGAAAAGTGGGAGGATAAAAAATTATAGGAGAATGGAAAAGTGGGAGGATGGAAAATATTTAGTTTTCTCTCTTGTGTGTTCGGTTAGAAGGATGGAAAAGTGAGAGGATGAAAAAGTGGAAGAGTATAAATTGACTATTATACCCTTGTTAATAGTAACATTGAAATGAAAAAAAAAAGTTCAACGTTAACGTTGAAATGAAAAAAAAAAAAAAAAAAAAAAGTTCAACGTTAACGTTGAAATGAAAAAATAAATAAATAAATAAAAA
This sequence comes from Castanopsis chinensis, assembly GCA_032878915.1. Lineage (NCBI taxonomy): Eukaryota > Viridiplantae > Streptophyta > Magnoliopsida > Fagales > Fagaceae > Castanopsis > Castanopsis chinensis. Next base: position 13,563,639 of record JAVQMG010000125.1, on the reverse strand, counting down.
TAAAAGAAAAGAGTTCAACCTTAACGTTGAAAAAAAAAAAAAAAAAAAACAGTTCAATGTTAACGTTGAAAAAAAAAAAACGTTACTGATCAGTAACATTTGAAGAAGGAAAAAAAAACAACCTTCAGTGGGATGGGGGCATTTTAGTAAATGCCCCCATCCCCTTATTTTCTCCCCTACCTTTTCCTCCCAATTTGGGAGGAAAAGTTTTTGTGGACCCGGGAGGAAAATTTTCCTCCCGGTTTTCTATCCTCCCTTGGTTTTCTCTCCAAACGAACAGTGGAAAATGTCTGTTTCCCTCCCTTAGTTTTCCATCCTCCCTATTTGCTCTCCAAACGAATACACCCTTAGGGACTTAATTGGTTAAATTTGAAATGTTTTGGACTAGAGTGATATTTGCCCAAACCTCAGGGGAGGTTAATGGAATTTACCCCTTTTTTTTTAATATTGTCTTTCATTCTTGGCCCTAGACTAAAATCCTAGCTCTGCCATTGACCACAAGCTTACACATGACATACGCATGACCCATCCCCAATCATACTATATCTACTCCTAATTTATATAATATAAAATTAAGCTTAAATTCGGTAAGGATAGAGTATAAACACACATGTTTTACACTATCTAATAAGAGATTGCCACATCAGTTTCTTACTTAAAACTCAATGCATACTACCACACCAAATAGCATCTTAATAAACTCCCAATTTGAGTGTGTTGTGTTTATTTTTTAATATGTGATAAGATAATGTGGCATATTGGGATTTGAGAGTGTAAAACTTGGGTTTTTCATCACATCCTTATAGAATTTAATCTCTATAAAAATCTAGCCTCATTCTTAACATTTCATTTTATACTCTGCTAATCGCAACCTATCACACGTTCTTCTCTCTTTCCTTATAAGATAACCTAAGTTTTTTTAAAAAGAAATTAAACACATGACATATAATAATTGGTAAAACATAATGTAGAACATTGAAAGTGCAATATAAGATTTGTACTCGTGTGTATACATACATACATACATATATATATATATATATATATATCATCTACCTCTAGACATAAGAAGGAAAATAAGTAAAATTTAGACTATAATAGGTGAATGTGGCGATTTTAAAATGGTATGTGCAGAGTAGTTTCCAACATGCATGAGAGCCAATAAACTCTCTGTCCCCATTAGCCAGGCAGATTATATCAAGTTTGTCATTTTCAACCCTCTCCCCTAAGCTGGCATCTGCAAAATAAGAGGAGTGCAATCTTCACCATTTGTTTTCTTTAAAAAACAATTAATCTCCATATCAAATTCAATTCGATTGTGATGCAGCATATCTAGGTATAATACCAGGCATCTACCATGTCCTTTTTGGCATTTCCAAGAGAAAGAAAACCATGCACACCCCACTTTCAGTCTTTCACTATATGCATGCAATGCAAGCACCAACTTAGGATCAAGTTATTTGCCAACTTCAACTTCCTTCTTTAAATAGTGAAGGGCAATTACACTTTACTCTTTTAAACTATACCTTTTTTTATACTTATCATCTTAAACTATCTGAATGCATATTTACCTCCCTAAACTATACACTCTTTCACACTCATCCCCCTAAACTATCCTCATAACATGAAATGAAAAATAAGTATGTGAATAAAAAACTGAACTGAAAGTTGATTTGTGTATAAAGAAACAGTGGAAATTTATTGAGCTTACTGAGAACCCAACAGGTTTGAACTTAAAAGCCATAAGAAACCAAGAGAGGAGTTCATCAAGGCATCCAAGCATTGCAGAAATGGAAAGCAGTGGAAAGCATGCAGCAGAAAGGTACACATGAATATATTTTTCAGTTGCTTGCACATAGCAGCTAGCTAACCTTTTCTTGACAAGAACCACACTTCTTTTTTTGTAGGTATGCGGTGGTTACAGGGTCAAACAAGGGCATCGGTCTTGAAACTGTGCGGCAACTTGCATCTCAAGGTGTGAAAGTTGTTTTGACAGCTCGAAATGAGAAGAGGGGGATGGAGGCTTTGCAGTTGCTCCATGAGTCGGGTTTGTCAAATGTAGTCTTCCATCAGCTCGATGTTTTGGACCCAGTTAGCATCAACTCCTTGGCCAATTTCATTCAGGAAAAATTTGGCAGGCTTGATATCTTGGTAAGGATGAAACCTTCTTTTTTTTTTTTTTTTAATACACCAAGTAAGGGAGAGGGTTGCGAACCCTAATTCTCTTCATAAAGAGTAATGTCACTAAAATTCTTTTAAGGATGAAATTCTTTCCAATTTGACTCCTATACCAACCATTCAATTAAAATGTATAGCCAAATTATGACAAGGGTACGTCGGATTTTTTGCTAAAATGAAAATGAGATGCAGTGACTTCACAATCAATAATTGCCACCAAAAGTTACGTGATGAAACATTTTCTTCATAGATCATTCAGTATGTTGCCTCAGTTGTTATCTTTTTTTGTCCTTGCCATTAACTCTGTCCCTCATGGAAGTCAAATATCATGATCAATCGGGATAGGCATACTGAAAAATAGCTCAAGATGTGAAGACCTTCAACCATATAGATCACTCACTATATATGTTAGAATTATGTAATTAGTAGAACATAAAGTGGAATACAAAAAGTAGTAGAGAGAAATTGTGTTCTTATATAAGTACTTACAATATGCCGATTTTAATTTTAAAATTACAATATTTTATGATTTGTTTTTCTCAGCTGTAAGTACAAGACAGAATTATAAAATTTAAAAAAGTTTACATGAACTTCAGTTTGTGTAATGACTCACTATCCATCTTTCATTAATTAACAAATGTAATATGACCTTCGTTTGACTTATACAGGTTAATAATGCTGGAGCTTCTGGGGTTGTGGTTGATGAGGAAGGCCTAAAGGCCTTAAACATAGAACCCTCAGCCTGGGTAAGTTCATAAAAATAAACACAGTAATTTTGATGCGTGCCTTGTTCAGACTGATACCCATAACTAACTACTTCAATGCAGCTCTCAGGGGAGGCTTACAAGTTGATTGAACTTCACGGAGTGATTAAAACAAATTATGAGAAAGCAGAAGAATGCTTGAATATTAATTACTATGGTGTGAAAAGAGTAACAGAGGCTCTACTGCCACTATTACAGCTTTCCCCTGCTGGTGCAAGGATAGTAAATGTGTCCTCTCTCAGGAGTGAGCTAAAGGTGAAAAGCTAATCTCCTATACCCACAAATTTATTCAACATTTATCCTTGTACAAATTGTCATAGGGTTTGCTGCATAAACCCTATTCTGCATAATATGCTACTTTGGCAGCCAAAACAAAAAGAGAACAAGCTTAGAAGGTAAATATCACATTGGCTGATATTGCTTATTATGATCAGGGCAACATCACTTTCGTTTGTGTCTAACATTAATATCACTTTTATTATTCACTAATCACACTATCCATATCAACAATTGTGAAAAAATAATGTGTCCCTTGACTTATTAATTTCTTTTACCCCTTCTAGGCAGAAATGAAAAAATCCATACCTTTTAAAGTTGTAAGAAACTAAATTGAAACTTTTTTAAATTTGAGGGACAAAAATTGAACTTGGACCACATGAGAAAAAAAAATTCTTCAAAAGCCCAAAATGACAGTGAAGTTCTTGTGGTCTGCTCTTTAAGCAAGTGTGTGTTACGGGATGTATGAGCCCCAGAATCGCCTATTACTTAGATTTACCTCCAGCATCATAAGAGGAACCCGTTTCATTCACGTAAGAGTATTATAGTATAGATACAAACAAGGCATGTATTAACATCTGCTATGAACACAATGATAGAATGACTTTAGACCAGTTCACAGTATTTGCTTAAATCAATAAGAGGAGTTGCATGAACAATTTGTTTAGAAGCTATCTAATCCTTGGATAATCCACTAATCACTGCCACATTTTATCAATTATTTCATTGAGGTCCTAGCACCACATGGAGAAACAATGTGTCATATTAGTAAAAATTATCTAACACAACTACAAGCATCACTTTATGCAGAGGATACCTGGTGAGCATATAAGAAAAGAACTAGGCGACATAGAGTCTCTAACCGAAGAAAGAGTGGAAGCAGTTTTAAGAAGATTTTTGCATGACTTGAAAGAAAATACACTTGAAGACAACGGATGGACATTGATGCTACCTGCTTATAGCATCTCCAAGGTCACCCTTAATGCCTACACTAGAATTCTGGCCAAGAAGTTCCCTAACATGTGTATCAACTGTGTTCATCCTGGCTATGTCAAGACAGATATAAACTGGAATACAGGGATAATGACTGTGGAAGAAGGAGCTAGAGGTCCGGTTATGCTGGCTCTTTTACCTGATGGAGGACCTAATGGCTGCTATTTTGATCGTACTGAAGTGGCTGAGTTTTGATTCAGCTGACAATCAAGATTTAACTTCTGCTACTTGTTCTATGGAAACTACAACGTTATGCTTTAAAGAAAAGATTTTGGATAAGAACTACCTTCATTTTTTCTTTATGTTGGTAAAGAATGAGATTGCTTTGGTTTTATCTTTTAAAAATAAGAAATGCATATCACTCATTTTCTTACTATTTTGAATTGAACTTTACAACCTGTTGCGTTACATTCTTTTACTCACACTCTGAACTCTTAAGAGTCTGAACTGAAGACTAAAAGCTACGAATAATCAACCTCTTGTGAGAATTTCCTAATCCAATATAGCTAATTGTTTAGACCCTCAAATTTTAATTACAACTAAGTTAACTGAGGCCAATCTAATTTTTTTTTTTTTTTTTTTTTAAATTTTGGGGATTACAAAATGAGTGCTGGGCTCCACCTCCACAATATGTCCCAGGAAAGATAAAACACTTACTGTGGAGAGCTTGCTCTAATGTGCTGCCAACTAACAGTAATCTCCACAAGCGTAAAATCATACCTGATGCTCTGTGTTCTCGCTGTTTTAAGGAACCTGAGATTGTGATGCATGCTCTCTGGTCTGGCGCAGATGTGCAGGTGGTGTGGACAAAATATTTCGGATGGATGGACAGGAGCATTGGTGCTGTGTGTTCCTTCTCATACTTGCTAGATATGCTGAAAACTGAACCACATTTGCTGAATATTTTTGCTGTGACAGCTTGGAAACTTCGGAATCGTAGAAACAAGACCAGAGTGGGTGAGGCGGTGATCCCTGTTGAGACTGAGGCAGATTCTGCTTGGGCATACAACTCTGACTACCAGAAGGTGTTTAAGCAAAGAAGACATACTTCTAGACCCCACGACGTCAAATGGAAGCCACCAGATGATAACTGCGTCAAAGTGAATTATGATGATGCAATGTTTGATGACATAGATGAGGCCGGTATTGGGGTTGTTATTCGTAATGCACATGGCGAAGTCATAGCCTCCCTTGCTGAGAAGATTCAGAAACCCACCTCAGTGATTGCTCTGGAGCTGCTGGCAGCCAGACGAGCTGCCCTCTTTGCTCAGGAAATTGGTCTTCACCATGTGGTATTTGAGGGTGATTCTGAGTTTGTCAACAACTCCCTGAAGTTTGGTACAAATCTAGCTCAATGCATGGTCGCTTGATTCAGGATACTCTCTCCTATGAAAACTCTTTTCAGAGTATTTCTTTTTTTTTTTTTTTTTTTTTGATAACCAAACATAACCAAATTCAATAAATGGGGCCTAAGCCCATAGATAAAACATCCATACAGATTTGATCAGTAATCATGGGTGGGGTATCCTCCACCCATACAATACAATCATCAATATTACAAGCATTTCTAGCAAGCAAATGTGCTGCAATGTTGCAGCATCTTCGCACATGGATGGTTTCCCACTTCTTGAAGGCCTTCAACCGCGTTCTAGAGCTCTCCACCAATTTCTTGATTGAGCTTGCGGATTGATCAGGGTTCACAAGAGCAGACATAACTATTGAAGCATCCCCTTCAATCACTACTTCTCCAAGTCCCAGGTCTCTTGCCAATGCAATTCCTTCTTCCACTGCTGTTGCTTCTACCTCCAACGCCCCAAGTGGGAAAGGAATTTTCTTACACATTGCTCCCATCAGCTCTCCTTCCTCGTTTCTGATTACCACACCCACTCCTGACTGCCCTGCCTCTTTAAACACAGCCCCGTCAATGTTGCCTTTGAACCATCCACGCTTTGGGGGGCGCCATGTTGGTCTACTCTGCCCCCCTGTTCTGTGGTTGGTGTTATTTTGAGAATTGCTATGCCGAAACTCCTCTATGTGGTTGGCTGCCTCCTTTGCTATTGTTTTGGCCAGTTTGCATCTGCCTTCATGCTTTACCAGGTTTCTGTTCTTCCAAATTCCCCAGGCTGTGGTCGCAAAAAGTTCCCAATCCACCTCAATTGCGTACTCCTTCATCAACCAGATAATGTCAATGAATTCTTCCTGCTGTGAAACTCTAGAAGGAAACTTAATACCTGATTCTTTCCACACCTCTGAAGCCATCGAGCAATTCCATAAGGTATGACCTGATGTCTCTCTTTCACCACAAAGCATGCAACTGTCCAAAGTCCCTATTTTTCTTCTGACTAGACCGTGGTTTGTGGGCAGAATGTTTTTGCAAGCCCTCCACACAAAATGTTTGATTTTGTTTGGACATTTCAGCTGCCAAATGGACTTCCATATATTAGTCATCTTCGAATTATCCGAGCTAGTCCCTTTGTCACTATTCAGATGGCCTTCTTTGAGGGCTTCCAGAGCAACCCCATACGCACTTCGGACAGTAAAAATCCCATTATTTGACCAAGCCGAAACTAAAGAATCCTCAGGCAGACCAGGGCTGATTGGGATGCTCAGGATCGCATTAGCCTCATGAGGGAGGAAAATGTTATTTACTTTCTCCTTAACCCATGTACCTTTTCTACAATCAATCAGATCTGCTACTTGCTCCACACTTACCCCTTGTCTTCTTGGACTGCAAACTTTGAAAGAAACAGGGTTTGGGAGCCATCTGTCCTCCCAGACATTAACCATTCTCCCATTCCCAATGATCCATCTCATGCCCTTCTCAAGGATACCTCACCGTTTCAAACTTTCAATATATTAGTAATTAGAATTTACAATCATCTAAAGTTCTTATCAGAAATTTATTCTTAAAATCTTATATATCCATTTTTGGAATGAGTTGATATTACTACATTATTAACATTTAAATAAGAGTCTGTTTGAAATCTGCTTATTTTGCTGAAATTAAAAACTTTTTATTAAAAGTATTGTAGATAAATTAAAAGTATTATAGATAAAAGTAAAAGTTAACTAAAATAGTATGATAGGACATATAAATAGTACCTAAAAATGTAGCGTGGCTCATGAATAGTAACAAAAAAAAAGCTGAATAGTAAAATAAATTGGCAAAAAATAAACTAGCCAAATAGATACTAAGGGTCCGTTTGGATACCGTTTATTTTGCTGAAAACTGAAAATAATAAAAAAATAATAATAAGTTACTGTTCATGCGCTTCGCATTGTTCACATGCCTAAAATCACTATTCATGAATAATGAACAGTGCCAAGCGCTCTCAGCTAAAAAAAAAAAAAAAGCAGGAAACGCGACGTAGGAAGCACAAAACGTGGTTCCCAAACGCTCACTAAATATTGATAATTCACTATTGCAATGAAATTTTTTGTTGCAATAAGCTTCATATAGTTGCAATAAACCTCTATTGCAACAAAATTTTTTCATTGCCCATTATTGCGATCAAGTCTATGGCAATAGACTATTGCAACAAAAATTTTGTTGCAATAGATTTCTGCTGCAATAAGTTTGTTGCAATAAAATATTTTTATTATTATTAAAAAAACTTTATCGCAACAAAAAATATTGTTATTATAATTTATTGCAACAAAATTTTTGTTGCGGGAGGTTACTATAATAGTAATTTTTGTTGTAGTAAAGTACTTCTAGAAATTTATTGCAACAAATCTCTTTAAAATTGGAGAAAATAAACACTATTGGTCTATTGCAATAAATAAAATAATGGTGCAATATATTAGTATTTTAAGTTCTTATTGCAACAGAAAGTAATATACATACGTATTATGTTTATTGCCACTTGTAAGGACACAATTTGCATCCAAACCCCACAATGTGAAGGGAGTAGGTCCAAAAAGCTCAATATAATAAAATCTATAGAAAGTGGACCTTAAACCTAGGTTTTATGGATATTGGATAATACAAATGGTGGGTCAGCTCCCCAATACACATACAACAGGTTGTTTATTTAACAGAAATTCTCCTCGGACGTATGCCGAGGACGATTTGTCTTACTGATCTTTATTTTAAACTAGACTACACTTGAAGGAGATGTACAGTGATCTTCTCTCCCCTTTTTCTTTGGTTTCTTTTTTCTTTTTTCCTCTTTGAATGTCCTCCTCTTTCTTTTATATTGCCCTTCTTCTAATATCCATTGTCCACGTATGGACTAGATCACCAATGTAGATACTTGTCCCATCCACCGTCCTCTTGAAGTCTTCAAACAATAACTATAAGGCTGGTCATTACTGTTCAAATGTCATTTTCTTATTAATGCAACCAGAGAAGTAGGTGCAGAGTCTTTAATGTGGTGGTAGCAGCTTTTTCGAAGATATTTCTCATCTATTCTCCTTTTCTATAGCCTTGCGATACATATCTTTGTTCCTAAGACCTTCTTGTATACTCTTCTAGTAATTATGGCGGACCGTACAACTTACATTTAGCTAAGTCGAGAAGACACCCCTCCTCGGACCATCTTCACGAGCCTCCCTCACACCATTCGACTCATGGGCTTCTAACCCTATCAACGTCATTACTGCCAAACCCACCTTGAACAAGCAAATACGCTTGGATCAGGCCCAAGGATACACTTTAGACCTTTGGCCCTCACACCACTATAATGTCTTTTTGTTGCAATAACTTTGTTGCAAAAGAGCTTTTTTTCTTGCAGTGTAATCACCATTTCAATATCAATTTAAATTATGATATAATAAAATGATCAAATTTAGTCTTATCAAAATGGATAGGACATTGCGGGAGGTTACTGTAATAGTAATTTTTGTTGTAGTAAAGTACCTCTGGAAATTTATTGCAATAAATCTCTTTAAAATTGGAGAAAATAAACACTATTAGTATATTGCAATAAATAAAATACTGAAGCAATATATTAGTATTTTAAGTTCTTATTGCAACAAAAAGTAATATACACATAATTATGCTTATTGCCACTATAATGTCTTTTTGTTGCAATAACTTTGTTGCAAAAGAGCTTTTTTTTCTTGTAGTATAATCACCGTTTCAATATCAATTTAAATTACGGTATAGTAAAATGATCAAATTCAGTCTTATCAAAATGGATAGGACATGAATATGGATGAATCCAAATCTTTTGTCATGCTCTTTTTATTCCATCACATGCTTCACATATCAAAATGAGCCAGTTGTCCACTAATTCTTAATTTTAATTATACTTACCTAAAATAAATGATAAAAATGAAAAGAAAAAACCTGAACCATATTCATACCACCTCCTCTTATTTGCTTATTTATTCCTAACATGTCCTAATAACATTTTTCCACATACAAGACTACTATGAGATTAATTACTATTGAAAGGCCACAAATATGTAGACCCCTTGTGATGAATTAAATTGATTAATTAGCCGAGTTATTAATTAATCAAGTTAACATGCAAATTCACGTGGCAGCACTAACAAATCACCAATAACTAAAGTATGCAGCGGAAAATAAATGATACGGTGATTTGTTTACGAATGGGGAAAACCTGACGGCAAAAACCCCACCGGGTGATTTAAGGTCACCACTCCCGAAACTCCACTATTATCACAACAAGCGGTTACAAGCAAGGAATCCCAAGTACCTTACCAACCTACAGTTGAACCCTTACCCCAATACCCAATTAGACTTGTTCTGTAGCGACAGTTTCTCCTTTTGATGCACGGCTCCTAGTACGTGACTAACCAATTGCGCAGATCGCAGTACGCGGCTTACTCCTTTGCACGAATCCCAGTACATGACTAACTCCACAGCAACCCTTTGATTGTTGTAGTTGATTTGCAGCAGTTTTACATAGAAACACCAATAAGATCTTCAGTGTAGGTGCAAAAAACTTTGCTTGGTCACAAAACTAAAAGGCGTACAAGAAACGCAGCAAAAACTCTTTCTTTTGTAGGAGGAGATAGGGTTTCAAAAAGAAAATCTTATGAAGCTCTCTAAGGTTAGGTTTTTATTTTTCTACATCCTTTAAATAGGAGCTTAATGGGCTCTCCTATTCCAAATAAGTTTACACAAACCTTGGACTTTCCTAGTCCAATAAGAATTATACAAACCCATAAAAATTAGCCTTTTAGAGTAAAAACGTTGCTAGTTATAATCTGACTCCCGTAAGCTCGATCGATCAAGACATCTGTCAAGCTTTAATGAATTTCGACAGATTGAGATTCTGTTGAGGAGGTATCGAGACCTGCAGTTTGCACTTTTCTTGAGCAATTCTTGAGTAAACTTAATGTCTTCAATTTAACCACTTATAATGATCATCTTGAACCTACTTAGATTTACCCAAATATAAGTAAAGTGCGTTTTGTCAAAGGATATGCCAATTACATAAAAATATGTCCCTAACAACTATTAACCAAAATCATAGATGATCATGAACATACATGATATATTATTGACATCTAATGTATCTAAAATATAAAAATCATTTATCTTATTTGAAGTGTTCCATTTTATACTCTAGCAATCTAGCCCGCCACATGTTTTTTTTGTTATTTTCTTATAAAATAACCAAAGTTTTAATTTTATTTTATTTTAAAAGACACATAACATATAATAATTGGTGAAACGTAAGGTACAATACTAAAAGTGGAACATAAAATTTTATTTATATATATATATAGATTTTTTTTTTTTTTTTTGGTGCTTAGCAAGATTAGAAGTAGGACTTATTCCATTCACCATATACCTCTTGAGTCAAGACATTAGGACAAGAAGTGAAATTTAGACTAATAGGGGAATGTGGCCATTTTTAAATGGAATGTGTAGAGAAGTTTCCTACTTGTGAACTAATAAACTATGTGGCCCCAATAATATTATTAGCTAGCCAAATTATATATATATATATATATATATATACACAAAAGTTTGTCATTTTCATCCTCTTTCCCCAAGACGGCACCCGCAAATAAGAGGAGTGTAATCTTCACCAAGTAGTTATAATAACAATCTCTCCACATCATATAAGGCTGTGATGCGGCATGTCCACTAGATATTATCTAGGAATAATACCAGGCATCTACCATATGCTTTTAGGCATTTCCAAGAGAAAGAAAACCATGCACACCCCACTTTCTATCTTTCACTATGCATTGCATGCAATGCAAACACCAACTAGGCTCAAGTTACTTCCCCTTCTTTAAATAGTGAGGGTGTAATGTCCTCTTTTTTCAAATCTCTTCACACTTGGATCACCAGCATCTCAATATATATATATGCTCCACTCAACACTAATATTTTTTTCCTTTCCAAGCTGTAAATTGTAAGTATGATTGCCCTTTTCTTTTCTTTAGCTGAAAGTTGGATCAATACTAGTATTTGATGGAGCATTTATGGGGTTTGGCTGCAAGTAATTAATAACACTGTTTGCATATACTGGTTGATACTTTTGATGTTTTCAAGAAGGGAAATGTTAATAAGCATCGTGATATGCTTGTTAAGATTTCCTTTAATGGGTTGTGCTAATAAAAAAGACAAAAAATTATTAAAAAGGTTGCCAAAAATGATTAAAAATTGTTAAAAAAGATAAAAAGCTACAAAAAAATAAAAATGCTGCAAAAAACTGCAAAAAGTGATAGTTTACGGGCACCGTAAGGTGCCCGTTAATACGTTTCTTGTTAAGACTTCCCTTTCAAGAATAATGGAAGGTTATTGAGCTGACTGAGAAACCAACAGATTGAGCTTGCATAAAAGCCGAAAGAAAGCAGGAGAGAAATTTATCAAGGCATCCAAGCATTGCAGAAATTGGAAGCAATGGAAAGCATGCAGCAGAAAGGTACATTATTATATTTTTCAGTTGCTTTTCACATAGCAGCTTACCTTTTCTTGACAAGAACCGCATTGTTAGTTATAGGTACGCAGTGGTTACAGGGGCAAACAAGGGCATTGATCTTGAAACTGTTCGGCAACTTGCATCTCAAGGTGTGACAGTTGTTTTGACAGCTCGAAATGAGAAGAGGGAAATGGAGGCTTTGCTGAAGCTCCAAGAGTTGGGTTTGTCAAATATAGTCTTTCATCAGCTCGATGTTTTGGACCCAGTTCGCATCAAGTCCTTGGCCAATTTCATCCAGGAAAAATTTGGCAGGCTTGATATCTTGGTAAGGATGAAATTCTTTCCATTTATTTTTTTTATTTTTTTTATATTTCTAATTGCTACATCAAGTGTGTTCAAAACGTTATTCTCTTCATAAAGAACAGTGTCACTGAATTACAAGGTTCTTAATAAATTCCTTCCAATTAGAACCTTATACCTGGGTTGCACCAACACGGCATTTTTGCCAACGTACCGGTGTCCGACACGTGTCGGATCCGGGTAGTTTATTCGACTAAAACTCCGGTGTCCGAGCGGTGTCTTTTTTTTTTTTTTTTTTTTCGCTTCTCCAACACGGCGCGGACACATCGCCGACACGGCCCTGACGCGGTGGACACGCCAGCAGTGGGAAAAAAAAAACAAAAACAAAAACCCACACAGCCCAAAAGAGAGAAGTGAAAAATCTCAAATAAAAAACCCACACAGCCCAAACGTTGCCCTTTGCCCGCTGCGCTCTGTCCCTCGCCGGAGCTACATCAGGCCGATCGGCAAGTCGGCGAGCTCCCTCTGCTCTTTCCGATCTCTCTCTCTCTCGGTGTGGACACTGGACAGATCCGAGCTTCTCTTCTCTCCTTCTGTTTCGCAATTTTTTTTTTCTTTTATCTGCTGACTGCTTGGACGTTTCACTTGGTGTACTGTGGCGTGATATACTTATAAATTATAACGCCCAAACCTTTTTTTTTTTTTTTTTTGGTGGAATCCTCCTCACTATGTTATTATTATTATTATTATTTAAATCCCCTCACTGTGTTATACTTTACTGTGTATATATATATATATATATTTTTTTTTTTCCTTCTTTACTCAGCCTTATCTTAGAAATTATAATGTTTATTATAAATTTAGTGATTTTTGTTTTTGTGTGTCCTACTTATTTCATTTTATGTTTTTAGTTTGATATTGAATATAGTCTATTTAAACTTTTAGTTTGTACTCTAGACATTTTATATGTATTATTGTACTACTTTGAGTGTTAATTTACTTATCTATAATTAGTACATAATTTAAATTCTAGATATAAACGTATTTTATGTCTAAAAATATTTAAAAATATGTCTAAATATAAAATTTAATTAATTATTTAATTGCCGTGTCCACGCCCTGTCGTGTCCTTATTTTTCAAAAATTGCCGTATCGCCGTATCCGTGTCCGTGTCGTGTCCGTGTCCGTGCATCATAGCCTTATACCAACCATTCAAGTAGAATGTATTGCCAAATTATTAAGTGTGTGGGGGAATTTAGGATGAAATTCTTTCCAATGTGAAACTTATACCAACCATTCAATTGAAGTGTATAGCTAGGCAAGTTATTTCAAGGGTACGTGGGATTTTGCTGAAATCTCTTTTAGCACAATACTTTGTGTATATATATTTGTATGAAAATGAGATGCAGTGACTTCACAATCAGTTAATGCCTCCAAAAGTTCCTTGATGAAATTTGTATGAACACTTTCTTCTCAAATCATTCAGTATGTTGCCTAAATTGTATACATTTTTTTTTACCTTGCCATTAACTCTCCACCTCATAAGTCATAGACATTGGATATCACGAATAATCGTGATAAGCTCATAGGCATACTTGAAAATTAGCTTGATGTGAAAACCTTTGACCATTTAGATCATTCATTATGAATTCTTGATAATTTATAACGAGAAATGCTAATAAATGTTCTTAGGGTATTAGTTAATAACTTAATAATCCATTTAAAGAAAATTTTTATTTCCTATAAAAATTGTATCAAAACTTTCCTAAATTAGATTGTTAATCAATGTCCTAAGGGCATTCGTTAGCATGACCCATTTATAATTATGTGATTTGACACAATAATTTATAATGCCTTTATTATGAATTCTGATATTTAAAAAAGTTAACCAACTTTGGGAGTAGTGAGTGATCCATTAACTATGTACAAAATGTATAAAAATAAAATAAAAAAGTTTACATAAACTTTAGTTTGTGTAATGACTCATTAACCATCTTTCATTAATTAACAAATGTAATATGACTTTCCTTTGACTTTTACAGGTTAATAATGCTGGAGCTTCTGGGGTTGTGGTTGATGACGAAGGCCTAAAGGCCTTAAACATAGACCCCTCATCCTGGGTAAGTTCATAAAAATAAAGACAGTAATTTTGATGCATGCCTCGTTCAGGCCGATATCCATAACTACTACTTCAATGCAGCTCTCAGGGCAGGCTTACAAGTTGATTGAACTTCACGGAGTGATTAAAACAAATTATGAGAAAGCAGAAGAATGCTTGAATACTAATTACTATGGTGTGAGAAGAGTAACAGAAGCTCTCCTACCACTATTACAGCTTTCCCCTGCAGGAGCAAGGATAGTTAATGTGTCCTCCCTCAGGAGTGAGCTAAAGGTAAAAGGTTAACCTTCCTCTACCTATGCATATATTCAACATTTAGCCTTGTACCAATTGTCATATATCCAAAAATAAATAAAAATGAGAGTATTAGGTAAGAAGGTAACTAACACAATGGTTGGTATTGCCTATTATGATTGGAGCAACATCACTTAAACCTGAGTCTAACATTGACATTGTTTTTACTGAACACCAATAACAATAGTCCATATCAACAATTGTGAAAAATGTTGTGTTGTGTTCTAGACTTATTAATTTTTTAAACCCATGATGGCAAAAATGACAAAATTCATCCCTAAAATTTTTAAGAAACTAATTGAACTTTTTTTTTTTTTTTAATTTTTAGGGACAAAAATTGAACTGGGACCTAATTTGCAAGATGAAAATTTCATTTTAATCCATGAGAAACAAAAATCTCCAAAAGGACAAAAGGGTCCGTTTGGATAGAGCTTATTTTTGCTGAACTGAAATCTGAAACTGAAAACACTGTAGCAAAATAATTTTTTAATGTGTGAATATTACTGCGGGACTCATTTTTAATAAAAAATTTTCTGAAAAGTGAAATTTATGGCTCTCGTAAACAGTAAATGAGACCCACAAATATAATAAAAAAATTGAAAAGTCAACAAAATCGGCTACTGTTCATGTTACTGTTCATAAACAGTAACATGAACAGTGCCGATGTCCCTTGAGGCGTGCAGCAGCGCAGCAGAAGAGAAAAAAAAAAAAGGAAGCAAAACGCTTCAAACGCAAACGGAAAAAAAATAAGCTGGATCCAAACGAGTATAAAATGACAGTAAAGTTCTTTTGGTGTACATTTTAAGCATGGGTGTGTTATGACATGAATGCTCCCCAAAGGCCAGAACACTAGCCTATTACTTAGATTTACCTCCAACGTCATAAGAGGATCTCATTTTCATTCACATTAGAGTCTTGTGCATTAGATGCAAAGAAGGCACGCGTTATCATCTGCTATGTACACAATAATAGAGTGAGTTTACACCAGTTCACTAGGCCGGCCCTAGGCCTAGGTCACTTAGGCCATTGCCTAGGCCCCTTATTAGAGAAAGACCCCAAATTCAGGGGGCAATTTTTTTTTTTTTGTTTGGAGATGTTTAGAAGAATTTAGTTTACATTATTTTTCACTATTAAGAGGGTCCAAAGAATTTAGTAATGTTAGGGCTAGAAATAAAACAAATTTAAATAAATGAGTCTTAAATATAGATGTGTTACTAATCACAAGTAATTCAAATAGGAAAATGTTAAAAATACTATAAATTTTACTACATAAATTTTATAATTTGATGTAACAATAAATATGATAAGTGGGTTTTAACAAACTATTAATGTATTTTTTGAATGAATTTTTGTGATTTGTGATATATCTTTGTAATTCTCATGTTGTAAATTTTATAATATCTCTAGCATTTTTATAAGCCTTATGTCACTAATCACATCCATTACAACATCAGTTTGTAATAAAATTTGTTATAACTTTAGCATTTTTTCAAAAAAATCATATCAAAAAGTAAAAAGAATGAATTTTTTTAAATTATTATATAAAATACTAGTTAAATATTATTTAAGTAACAAGGTAAAGGCCCTTTTGAAGATTTTGCCTTTAGCCTCCAAAACGTTTGGGCGACCCTAATCACAGTATCAATTTTTTGCTTAAATCAAACAGAGGAGTTAAATGAGCAGTCTGTTTGGCAGTTATCGCATCCTTGGATTATCCACTGATCATTGCCACATTTTATCAATAATTTCATTGAGTTCCCAGCACCACATGGAACAAATGTGTTATATTACAAATTATCTAATACAAGCATCACTTTATGCAGAGAATTCCTGGTGAGCATATAAGAAAAGAACTATGTGATGTAGAGACTCTAACCGAAGAAAGATTGGAAGCCGCTATAAGAAGATTTTTGCCTGACTTGTAAGAAAGTGCACTTGAAGGCAATGGATGGCCATTGATGGTGCCTGCTTATAGCATCTCCAAGGCCACTCTCAATGCCTACACTAGAATTCTAGTCAATAAGTTCCCAACATGTATATCAACTGTGTTCATCCTGGCTATGTCAAGACAGATATAAACTGGAACACAGGGACAATGAGTGTAGAAGAGGGAGCTAGAGGCCCAGTTATGCTGGCTCTTTTACCTGATGGAGGGCCTACTAGCTGCTATTTTGATTGTACTAAAGTGGCTGAGTTTTGATTCAGCTGTATTTCAATTGCAGCATGTCAAGATTTAACTTCTGCTGCTTGGATTCTGTAAATTTTGGATA
Organism: Castanopsis chinensis; assembly: GCA_032878915.1. NCBI lineage: Eukaryota > Viridiplantae > Streptophyta > Magnoliopsida > Fagales > Fagaceae > Castanopsis > Castanopsis chinensis. The sequence goes on along the minus strand of JAVQMG010000125.1, from coordinate 13,546,592 downwards.
AGAACTATGTTTCTTTCTTTATTAATAAACTTAAGAAGATAAAGATGATTTTATCTTTATATTTGATAAGAATTAGATTGCGTACGTTTTAGCTTTGGAAAACAAGACATACCTTTTTTCCTTTTTTTTTTTGATATGGTGGTGTTGAACTTCCGGCTATTCTCACCAATTTTGAAGTGAAGTACACAACCTATTGTGTTTCATTCTTTTATGCACACTCTGAACTGAAGACTAAAAGCTATGAATAATCAATTTATTGAATGATTCAATTGGGAATCAAGCGGATTTTTAATGTCCAGATTGACAGAAATTGAAGAGATTTCGCTTACTTTGCCACTGTCAGCATTAATGAACAGAGGATAGAGAAAGGAAAATAAAGAAAACGAAATGAAGGAATGGGAAATATGACAATTTTGCTGAAATGACAACTTTGCTGAAACCAATATAACATTTGGAGAGATCATTTAAAATAAATGTATTTGAAGAACGATTATTGATATAAAGTAGGGTATAGTCCTATGTATATACACATATACAATTAAAAATAATCATAATTATACTATTTAAATTAGCATTTTTTTAGAAGATATTTAAATTATACATAGTATTAGCTTATACTTTTTTTTTTCTCCACAGTGTTTTCTCAAAATTTTCAACCAGAGACTAATCACTGCTTATGACGGTCGTGACGGTAGGCTTATAACAAGATAAATCACTGACCCAAGGAGTTTTTTCAAAGTGCTGGTACTCGGACTTAAATTAAGGAGCTCTTAGTCAAACTCAAAATAGCCATTTTGAAACCGAATGCCCAACCATTCGGCCAACCCCACTGATATAGCTTATATTTTTTTTTAAGTAAACATTTCTAAATTATACGATGATTGCTCATTATATATATAATTTAAAATTTAATTGATTTTAAATTTTGTAATTTTTGCATCAAATAAATTAAAAAATTAGATAAATATATAACGGAAAATTGAACTTTAATTAAAAACCAATTTAGAATTTAATTAAATTTAAGCTTATCAATTTTTATACTCAATAATTCACTTAATACAAAATTAAAAATTAAATAAAACCCATAATGCAAAATTGAAAATCTAGTTGTGGGATTTTTTTTTCCTTTACAGTAACCAATTTGATTTAAAAACTATTATAAAAATAAATAAATAAAATTGGAGAGTCCAATATGATAAGAGTGCTCGGCTCCACAATACGATATGTCAGCCACATGTATTGATAAGCGTGCACACTCAGTAATCAAGGCAAGCCTGTCATACACAAACGAGTACAAAAGGCCGAAGAAGAGGTTGACTGGTTGATGGTTTCAACATACCTGCCACATGTATTGATAAGCGTGCACACTCAGTAATCAAGGCAAGCCTGGCATACACAAACGAGTACAAACGGCCGAAGAAGAGGTTGACTGGTTGATGGTTTCAACAAAGGTATGTGCTGTGCGGCGGTTCCAGTTTCCTCACTTTCCTTAGCTATTTCTGACTTCTCCTCCTCTATCCTCCCCAGTCCCATGTTCTCTGTGACTCCCAGTCCTACTCATCTCACAAAGTCAATACCAATATGTAATCTAAAAGCTGCTGTGAGAGCCCCCTGCAGAGAGTGGAGATCATTACTGATTACTACCCTTCAAGAGGTAAATTAACCATCTTTGGGAAATCTTAACTCTATGGATTCTTTGTCCATTTTTCTTTTATTATAGAAAAATTATATATTTTATAATATTTTTATAATAAATTTGCAGTGATTTTTTTTTTTTTAAGTTTTTTCAGTGATTATCATTAGTAGTCATGGTTAATAAAAAAATAATTTAAATTATGAATTTAAATTAAAACCAATAACACCTTACCCATTCTTATGATTTGTTGTAGGCGATAATCAACTCTTCTAGAGTAACTTTAAACACTTGTCAATTGTCACACCTCTTAAACAGCTATCACCTGTGAGAAAAATATTGGATCTTCACGGTAGAGTTACAGTAAGATCTCTAAAACAATCTTAACATCTCCCATTGTATGTTTTCTTTTCATTTCAAAGTTAAGATTTAATATCAATATTTTCCTTTTTCTTTAGGTTTGAGAATTAATATTGTTTAAACTTCTCACTGGGAATTTAATTAATGAATTAATATTGTTCAATTAATGCGACCTACTATTTATGTGAGAGAATAGATTATGCATTTATAGTATCTTGGACTACACAATAATTTTCCAAATCTTATATACCTATTTTGAAATGAGTTGATTCGATTTTACCATGTCACTAATATTTAAATAAGAGTAATTCTACGGTACCCCCCTAAAAAAAGGGGGGTACGGTACCCACTAATAGGTAATCTGCTACACCAGGTTACTTTTTTCTCATATTTGACGGTTTCATTCTCATATTATGCAGTTCCAACATTACATGTGACAGTTTTTTTCTCACATTTGGTGGTTCTCTTACTTTTTTTCTCACAATTGACGGTTCCATCCTCACATTGTGCAGTTCCAACATCACATGTGACAGTTCTTTTCTCACATTTGACGGTTCCCTTATATTTTTCTCACACTTGATGGTTCCATCCTCACATTGTGCCGTTCCAACATCACATGTGATAGTTCTTTTCTCACATTTAGTGGTTTCCTTACTTTTTTTCTCATATTTGACAGTTCTATCCTCACATTACGTAGTTTCAATATCACATTTGACAGTTCTTTTCTCACATTTGGTGGTTCCTTACTTTTTTTTTCACATTTGACGATTTCATCTTTACATTGTGCAGTTCCAGCATCACATGTGTTATTTTTTTGTCACATTTTAGTGGTTCCCTTACTTTTTTCTCACATTTGACGGTTCTATCCTCACATTGTGCAGTTCTAATATCACACGTGTCAGTTCTTTTGTCACATTTGGTAGTTTCCATATTTTTTTTTCATATTTGACGATTTCATCCTCACTTTGTGCAGTTCGAACATCACATTTGACAGTTCTTTTGTCACATTTGGTGGTTCCCTAACTTTTTTTTCTCACATTTGACGATTTCATCCTCACATTGTGTAGTTCCAACATCACATGTGATAGTTCTTTTCTAACATTTAGTGGTTCCTTACTTTTTTCTCACATTTGTCGGTTTCATTCTCATATTGTGCAGTTTCAGCATCACAAGTGTAGGTATTTTTATCACATTTGGTGGTACCCTTACTTTTTTTCTCACATTTGACGATTTCATCCTCACATTGTGTAATTCTAATACCACACGGGTCAGTTCTTTTGTCACATTTGGTAGTTCCCTTATTTTTTTTCTCACATTTGACTGTTCCATCCTCACATTGTGTAATTCCAACATCACATTTGACAGTTTTTTTCTCTCATTTGGTGGTACCCTTATTTTTTTTCTCACATTTGATGGTTTTATCCTCACATTGTGCAGTTTCAACATCACATGTGACAGTTCTTTTCTTACATTTGGTAGTACCTTAATTTTTTTCTCACATTTGACGGTTCCATCCTCACATTGTGCTGTTCCAACATTACATGTGACAGTTCTTTTCTCACATTTGGTGGTTCCCTTACCTTTTTCTCACATTTGACATTTTCATCCTCACATTGTGCATTTTTAATATCACATATGACAGTTCTTTTGTCACATTGAGTGGTTCTCTTATTTTTTTCTCGCACTTGACAGTTTCATCCTTATATTGTGCACTTCCAACATCAAATATGATAATTCTTTTATCACATTGTGTAGTTCTTTTGACGGTTTCATCCTCACATTGTGTAGTTCCAATATCACATGTGATAGTTTTTGTCTCGCATTTGATAGTTCCCTTACTTTTCTTTTTCACATTTAACGGTTTCTTTTTTACATTGTGCGGTTCCAACATCACATATGACTATTCTTTTGTCACATTGGATGGTTCCCTTACTTTTTTCTCACACTTGACAATTTCATCCTCACATTGTGCTATTCCAACATAACATGTGACAGTTCTTTTCTCAAATTTGGTAGTTCCCTTTCTTTTTTTCTCACATTTGACAGTTTCTTTCTCACATTGTGTAATTCAAACATTACACGTGTCAGTTCTTTTGTCACATTTGGTAGTTCCCTTATTTTTTTTCATACATTTGACGATTCCATCCTCACTTTATGTAGTTCCAACATCACATTTGACAGTTCTTTTCTCACATTTAGTAGTTTCCTTATCAAAAAAAAAAAAAAAAAACCACCTCTCTCCCTCTTTCTTTTTCGCATAGCGTAAAATGACAATAAAAATGCTATACAACTACTCTATTTGCTTGATTTGAAACCTATTAATTTTAAAATTAATAGATTTAAAAAAAAAAAAACCTTGATTTGAAATCCATTGATTTTTAAATTCCTTATTTGGTTCCTTTTATACAATGAAGTATTTGAAATTCCATTGTTTGAATACCTAAAATTGGATTTGGATTTGAATTTGGATTTAGATTTGAATTTAAGATCAATAAAATAATTTTCCCAATTATTATATTTCTTGAACTTTCTACATTTTAATTTTAGTAACATTTTATAATAAATACATTAGATAATGAAGAAGCCATTGATAATCCAATTACCAAGATGATGACTAAAATTCTGTCATCTCAGCCAACGAATTGTTTTTTTTTTTTTTTTGCCAACTATTGACAACTAAAATGTTTAATATCAACATAAAGAGAGAACCCAAATACATGAGTTTTTTCACAACATTTAAAACTCAAACTAAAAAATTGTTTCAAAGTTCTTAACTGCTAAAAAGTTCTATATCAAGAGAGACAATAAAATATCTAAACTATGTGTTTTTTACACAAAATTCAAAACTAAAAGGCCATTGATACACCAATTGACAAGATAATGACTAAATATCTTCCATCATAGCCAACTAAAAAAATATTTTGCCAACTCTTGCCAACTAAAATATTTTAGGGAGAGAGAGTACCCAAAATACATGGGTTTTTTTTTTTTTTAACAACATTCACAATCTCAAACTAAAAAACTGTTTCAAAGTGGATCTTTTCTACTCTTTTTTCTTTGGTAAGGCTCAATTGCATAACTTATTGATAACAAATGTTGACATGTTTTGTAATAGGAGAATTCATCACTTTTCTTCTTCCTCAGTAATAACTTCAACTGCATTGTCCATATATTTTGCACCAATGCTAGTAGCTCTATCCCTCCCACACAAGATCCCAATGTCCTTCAATTGTCAATAACTTTGGTTTTATATCACATGCTTTTGTATTTTTCTAAGGAGAAAAAAAAGAAGCAATGAGTTAACTTAAATAAAATAAATTGGACAATAAAACAAAGGAAAGGGGAAAAAATAAAATAAAAATCAGGACATTACGTGATGATTGTATTAGTGATAAACTTATATTTAATAGCTAACAATCTATACCCACAACATGGTAAGCACATCAAAAGACAATGGTAAGCACATCAAAAGACAAGTTCATATATAAGTGTGTGCATAATAGTTTTTTCATTGAAGTTACTTGGAGAGACTGGATTTCTTCAGTTTTAGCAACTAGATAGCAAGGTGCTAATCCTACCAGTAAACTGTTAAATATACCAAATAGCATCATTAAACCATTAAACTGCACTAATTGAATATAGAAGACTACAATGCAATTCTCTCAAATTTTAAAAAATATTTAAAAGATTCTAGATTATGAAACTTGACTAAATAATGAAAAAGTTAAAACAAAATGAGTAATGCTATTTTCAGTGGGCTTCTCACTTGTAAGATAATCCTCATTCAAGCAAAGTTTTCACTAGGAAATGAATATCAAGGGAAAGGAAGGGTAAAAAAGTCTAAGCAATAATACCCTATGAATTTTAAAAATTATAGAAATCAATACATTACATGAAGCAGATAGAGTATGTTAATCCTGCAATCACTTCACAAGGTACAAGTCTGCAAAAATGTCCTCAATATCCTCTCCTGCTGACTTAGAAGTATATGTGAAAGATATATCAATCCCTACAATCACTTTGAGTAGGCCTTGTACCACAACAGCCAAGTGAGCACTAGTCCCAAAAATGAGCCAAAATATTTCATTCCTCCACCACTCTTCTAATCCAATACCAGCCCATTTCACCTCTAGGATAGCAAGTGAGATAAGGCATATGGTTATGATAAACACGTAGACCAAGAAGGTCACACTTAGAGTTTGCACAATGAAGTGGCCAGAGAAAAGTGAGAGTGCAGGGATGAAGCAATAAACAATGAGGATTCCATACCAATATTAAGGTAAGCCATGCGTCGGAGAAATTTGAGTTGCCTAGAGACTAGCTAAGGATTGTTTCTAGAGAAGAAAATTTACCGCTGTTAACAAGTTATAGCCAATACATATAGTACTAAAAATTAACTTTCATTCATTCACAAGTCACAACCATTCACAGAAAATATATATATATATATATATATATATATTCAACCTAATTTCGGTTTGGATAAAAAATCTAAAACAAAAGCTCAATTGACAGAAGTAATATTTTCCTGTAATGAAAAAACCATCGAAGTAGAATAATCATGCACAGCTCAGACAAAACACAAGCAACCACCTAGCTTAGAAAAACAAAATACTTCTAAGAACCCAGTAACCATTGTAAATGGAGAAAGATATCAAAGTCATCTCAGTCAATAAATCACACATAACTCACAAAATCATTTCATCAAACACTTAATTTGCATTTTCAATTAACCCAACATTGAACTCTAAAAACATAAAAAATCCAACAATTCCTTAACACAAATAAACCAACCCAATTCTCTAAATCCCATATATAACTCTCCAAAATAAAATAAAAAATTCAATAGCATTGCCATTCCCAAGTCCCAGCTTTACCAATAAATACAGACCCAGATAGACAAATCCAAACGAAACCCACACAACCCAAATACAAACGTAAAAACAAAAAAATAAAACAAAACAAAATGGAGACAAAGCCACAAACAATAACTCATAGAAATACAGAGATCCATAGACAAACCCATAAAACCCCATTGATATTTTGTGAATTCAGATTTAGTACTAAAGGAAAAGGGAGATACAGAGGTTTAAGAGAATGCGAACAGTTGGGAGAGACATCTTAGAGTGAAACATAAATTACATGTAAGTAATCAAATTTGTTTGGTGACTAAGTGTCAATTAGTATCAAATAGGAGGAAATTCCAAATCAACTTTCTAAACAAAGTTAGCAAACAACACCCAAATCTCCTATATATATATATATATATATATATAAAACCTAAATCAATCGATAAGCACAACTTGGATTATTAGTAGCGAATAAAAATTAAGAAAACTTACATATATCTCATGCGTTGATAGTTAAATGGCTAAAATTGAAGAACCTATTAGTGGGTACCGTACCCCCCCTTAAAAAGAAAATTATTGAAATGAATTCTAAACTCATGACAGCCATTATATTACAAAGTACAACTAACATATGGAAAGATAACTTTAGTCCTTGCTACTTAAATTGGCACCAAATCTTTCCTTAATTGAATCAATGCCCAAGAAATGGCTGATTGTGCCATGGACTCAACCTGCGCACTTTCTAGAACTTTATCCTCTATAGTCAACATATGAAACTGCAGAAAAACATATTGCGGCATCAGATTTTCAATTGCATTACCAATCATTGGTTGCACATTAACCATAGCTTAACGTATGACAGATATAGGGAACTCTGCCTGCTGATGGTCTACCCTATTGTCATATATAAGTTAGATCACATATATTCAACCATGTCATTCATAGATCATAGTTTTATATTGAAACATTCTGCAATGACAAACTGAACTAGATAACCTGCAGTAGGTATGGTGATACATGTGATTCAATAAATGCTGGTTTCCAATCTTGTTTATCAAGGGATGAACCTACATGATCCACAAAATATGCACTTTTCCATTCTTTTCTTCTTTGAGCTATGAAGAACTTTTCTTCTTTTTCCATTTAGGTGAACCAAAAACGCATAGACATCATTAAAGGTAAACCATAAACATCAAAGCATAATTTTGTTTTGGTAAGTCCACCAATTTTGTACTCCTTTGTTTTCCTCCACTTTCTTGGAAACTAAACAATAATAAAATTAGTTCAAGATCGGATCAAAACGCAATTGCACTAGCCAAAATCAACTAAAAAATCAATCTCAAAACAATAAAGAGAGAGAGAGAATCAAAGCAATTTTCTTCTCGGGAAACAAACAGTTCAAAATCAACTAAAAAATCACTCTCAAAATAAATTCAGAAGAGAAAGACAAATTTCTTCTTGAGAAACAAACAGTTCAAAATCAACTAAAAAAATCAACCTCAAAACAAATTCAGGAGAGAGAGATTCCAAATAATTTTCCGTTTCCTTTCTTTTTTTCCTTCATTTTCCTCCACTTTCTCAGCAACCAAACACCACGAAACCAGTTCAAACTCAGATAAAAAACACACTCCTTAGTTGAACCCAGAGGAAAGAATAGTCAATAAAAGTTGGAGATTGAGATGGAAACAGAGAACCTGAAGATTGTGGGTGTCGTCGCTAATTTAGAATGGAAAAGAAGAAGCGTCACCGAGTCGTAGGGCAAGAGATGAAGCGCCGCTGATTTGAATATGGATTGGATGAGAAGAAATGCCTCCGATTTGAGGTTGTGGGTGCGCAGGGCTCTGAGGGTTTTGTGGGTGCGCCGCAGATGTGGTATAAACTGATTTGAGGGTTTTGTTTAGAGAGACAAACCGAGCAATGAGAAAACGATGAGAGCAGCACGCGTGAGACAGGAAAAAGGGCTGAAAAGAATATTTTAGTTTTTTGTTTATATATAAAACCGGTTTCACCGGTAACCAAAAAACTTTAAAACTATATCAATGGTCAAGATCAAAACCAAATGAAATTAACGGCTCGGATATAGGTGGGTACCATACCCCCCTATTTTTGAGGGGGGTACGGTAGAATGACCCTTTAAATAAATATTGACTCTCACCATTTCTATATCGATTTTATAATAACATGACAAAATCCAGATTTAATATCCTTCCACTCACAAAATACTATGGCATTAATTACTAGTAACAGAAATCACAGTTCACGTACACGTTCATACGCATAATCCAACACCAACCATACTATGTGTTTTACACCTAATGTTCAGGAGTGTCTATCAAACCCACCAAATCAAGGAAATCAACCCAACTTGATGCCTTAAGTTGGTTTACGTGGATGGATGAATTTGACTGGGTTAAAATCGATAGCTTTTAAACCCATTTGACCCAACCCGATCCTCGATGTATATAAGTTTATTTTATTATCTTTATTTGAATTTTTATGGTCTGTTTTATTTTGGTATTTTGAGAATTAGTTTTGATTTGAAAATTTTGAATATAACTTAAGCATATTATATAAATTGTTATAATTTATTGAAAAAATATTTATAATTGATGACATAATATTTAATAGCAAGATATAAAATATGTATATACAACTCACCAATCCGACCCAATGCAATCCAACCATGAGGGCTGGGTTGGGAATTTTTCAACCCGATAGAGTAAAATTGGGTTAAAAACACCCTCCAAACCGACCTACCAACCCAACCCAATTCCTTCTAATATGTATAAAATAATAGTTCTTTATCCTATTCTGCATCCTTTTTTGTCTCCTTATAAGAAAATTAAAGTTAATATATTTTTCAGAAATGGGAAGCAATGGAAAGCATGCAGCAGAGAGGTACATTGATATATTTTTCAGTTGCTTTCACATAGCAGTAAACTAACATCTTCTTGACAAGAAACACATTGTTGGTTATAGGTATGCAGTGGTTACAGGCGCAAACAAGGGCATCGGTCTTGAAACTGTGCGGCAACTTGCATCTCAAGGTGTGACAGTTGTTTTAACAGCTCGAAATGAGAAGAGGGGGATGGAGGCTATGCTGAAGCTCCATGAGTCAGGTTCGTCGAATGTAGTCTTCCATCAGCTCGATGTTCTCGACCCGGTTAGCATCAACTCCTTGGCCAATTTCATCCAGGAAAAATATGGCAGGCTTGATATCTTGGTAAGGATGAAACTCTTTCATCCTTTTTCTTGTTTTCAAATGTTACATCAAGTAAGGAAGGGAGAGGCATTTGAACTAGAGATGCCAATTCCGGTTAGCATATCGTGTTGAGGTAGGAATATTTGATTAAATAGCTCAACCCAAACCCGACCCATTTAATAATCATGTCATGACTTTTCGACTCTAACACAACTGGTTAATGAAGCAAGTTAACACGACATGACCCACTAGACATGCTTAATAAACGAGTCGTGTTGAGTTGATAAGAATGTGATACGATCCATTTCAACCTGCCTAATATTAAACATGTTGGGTTGAAATAAATTCAATTTTATTTAACCTGCTTCAAAAAAACATCTGATTAATATTATTATAAATTTAATAAACAACAAATTTAATACAAACTCATAACATCAAAATGCCTATTAGGCATACAGTTTGAAAGTCAATAATAACATCAAATACTTAAAATGCATTGTCCAAAAGTTCAAAATAACATAGAGTACTTAATAAATATTAAGTCAATAATGTAGTATCATTCATCTAAAAATAAGTTCTTTACATCCCAAAATAAAGTACATACACTTAACCCAAATCAAAATAACATAGTTTAATAAAAATATAACATCCATCTAGAAATAAGTTTTTTACAACCCAAAAGAAGTACATTCACTTCAACCAAAATTCAAAATAACATAGCTCAACAAAAAAATAACATCTACAAAACTCGCCAAATGAAAAGTATCAATATTAAAGGAGTTAAAGCAACTAGTAGACTGATCATGACTATGACTATGAATATTAGTCATAGAATTTTTAGGGTTTGTAAAGTTTGAACTTACAATTATATTACTTAAAAGTTTTTGTAATTACTCACCTTTCTATTTACTTATAAAATATAGGTTGAATATAAAATGTATTTAACAAATATAAAATAAAATGAATATTTATTTATTATATGAGTCACGTTGTTTGACCCTCTTATGACACAATTCTTATCGTATTACTTTTGGATTGATCCGTTTATGACCCCGAACCCGCTAAGACCCAACTCTTACTTGCAAAAACCCATGTCCTGTTCATATTATGTTTGCGGATCATGTCAAACATTGACACCCCTAATTTGAATCTTAAATTGATTAATATTCCAAACTTAACATTGTAACCATTCAATTAAAATGTATAGCCAAAATTTTATGGATGAAATTTTTTCCAATTTGAATCTTATACCAACCATTCAATTAGAATTAGCCAAATTATGATAAGGGTTATACGTTGGATTTTGCTAAAATGAAAATGAGATGCAGTGACTTTACAATCAGTTAATGCCTCCAAAAGTTACGTGCTGAAATTTGTATCAACATTTTCTTCACAGATCATTCAGTTTGTTGCCTCAGTTTTTATCTTTTTTTTCCTTGCCTCTAAATCTATCTCTCATAGCCATTAAATATAACTAACATTAAGGCTCGAACTTCGACCAAACAGATCATTCACTAATTATGTAAGAATTATGTTATTTGACATAATAATTTCTAGTGCCTTTATTATGAACAAATTATTTAACTTTTATTTGTGAAATTTTTAATTATATTTTTGTGGTATAAAATAGTGATGTTTTGAAATAAGTCTACTGGATTTAGTGAAATGAGGTTTTAACTGAACTCATATATTATATATAGTTACTAATTTACTATAGATATACGTGTTTGGATAACTTGGATTGTGATGGAAATGAGGTGCAAGATTAATATAGTTCAGAAAGACAAAAGGGTTGTCTTCATTTTGTTGGTCAATGCGTAATACTTTGGTAGGCCTTAATAAGAGATCTCATGCCGCAATGGCCTTCTGACCTTATTGCATCATTATTAGGGGTGTTCACCAAATTGTAAAAACTGCACCAAAAACGCCTGCAAAATGGCATAATTTTACTGCACTATAAGTAACAGTGCACCGCACCACATGATGCAATGCAGTTTGTGGTTTTATAATAAGAAAACCACACAAATCACACCACACCCTCTCTATATATTAATTTATTTATTTTTTTAATATTAAATATCTTAAGTTATGGTTTTCCACATAATATTTGTGTTGGCTTTATTCCATGACAAAAAGTGTTTTAATTGCATTAATTTATTTCCTTATATTTTGTTAGATTTTATTGTATTGGGTTTAATATTAAGTTGGTGAAAATTGCTCAAGAAGCTAATCTCGTGACTTGTCTTGTGAGTGTTGCAACCCGCAAAAGTACATGAGACCTGCAAAAGTCACATGAGAAGCACATAGTGGAAGTTGAAAAGACCAGCATCAAGCTGTATTTCACAAGTCACTTCACGACTCAGGCCAAGTCGCGAGTGACCTGCAAAACTCTCTTTCTGGAAGATTTTAAGTGTGACCTTTTATCTTATTTACCCTCCTATATATACCCTCAATACCCACACAATTGTAAGGAGGCAATTCAGAAGAAAACCATAAAGAGGTTTCTACAACACACCCACCCTTTAGAGAGAGAGCTATTCATCTTCAATAGAGAGTTCCTTTGTAGTTTCTTTCTTTCCCTCTCCCATTGTTATACATTGAGAGGAGATTTATATCCAAACACAACCCACACCTATTTAAAATGTAAAGAATGTTTTGGAGCATGAAAAGTATTTGGGATTTGCCAAAAGAAGCCAATGAGGCTTGGCAGATGTAATCGGGCGGTATTACAAGATCTGGATAACTAGTGAAGAAAAGACTCCAAGAAGTCCGATGATAGGTGGAGCTTGGAGGGCTCAAATACATTGGGTAGATTAGACTTGGAGGATCTTTTTTATATCAATGTACTCTAACTTATTCACTAGTAGATTGATTTGGATTTGGAGGGTCGCGAAGAGGTTTTTCGCTGAATTCTTCAGTTTCCTCTTTGATAATACATCGTCGCGTTATCATGTGTTTACATCTTTCTTCCCTTACTCATTAAGCCGTAATTTAAATTTGAGGTGTCTAAACAAGCTATAGTATATCACACTATTTGAGGTTTTAAAATATATTATTAATATTTTAATAACCCTATTTTTCAAAAAAAAAAAATTTTAATAATCCTAGCAAGTGTCGATTAGGAAAACCAGCCCAAAATAAAGATTAGAAAAACCAACCCAAAATAAAGAAAAACTAACTCAATAGCTTAAAACTTGGCCCAAAACAAATGGAAAAAATAGTTTTGGGCTGAGTAGGAAAAGCCCAAAATTTGAAAAATATACCGGATTCAAACAGCATCATACCATACCACACCGCACCACACCACACATGTGACCGCAAAAATGAGGTGCAGTACAGTTATGATTTTTGTTAAACCGCACTGTACCGCACCGTGAACACCCCTAAATTCATTACCCCAAGTACTTGATAATAATAAGATAAAAGTACTTACAATTTGCTGCTTTTTTTTTTTTTTTACGATATTTTTAATGATTTGTTTTTCTCAGCTGTAGAAGTACAAGATATAGAATTCTAAGATTTTAAAAAAGCTCACATGAACTTTAGTTTGTTTAATGACTCATTAACCATCTTTGCTTAATTAACAAATATAATATGGCCTTCATTTGACTTTTGCAGGTTAATAATGCTGGAGCTTCTGCGGTTGTGGTTGATATGGAAGGCCTAAAGGCCTTAAACATAGACCCTTCATCCTGGGTAAGTTAGGCAGTAAATTGTTGATGCATGCCTTGTTCAGACCGATACCCATCACTACTTGAATGCAGTTCTCAGGCCAGGCTGACAATAGGGTTCAACTTCAAGCAGTGGTTAAAACAACTTATGAGAAAGCAGAAGAATGCTTGAATACTAATTACTATCGTGTGAGAAGAGTAACTGAGGCTCTCCTGCCACTATTACAGCTTTCCCCTGCAGGAGCAAGGATAGTAAATTTGTCCTCTCGCTGGAGTCAACTAAAGGTGAAAAGCTAATCTCCTATATCCACACATATATTTAACATTCAGGCTTGTACAAATTGTCATAGTGTTTGCTGCATAAACCCTATTCTAAATAATAAGCTACTTTGGCAGCCAGAACCAAAATTTGGTGGCCCACAAAAAGATTGAAAATAAGGTTAGAAGGTAAATAACATATGGGTTGATATTGCAATTGTGATTAGGATAACATTACTTTCATCTGTGGTTAACATTAACATCACTTTTATTATACACTAATTACAGCTGTCAATATCAACAATTGTAAAAAATGTTGTCCCTACATAGAAATGACAAAATTTAAGTATTTTAACTTTTTAAGAAACTAAATTGAAACTTTTTTTCAAAATTTGAGGGACAAAAATTGAACTTGAACCAAAGTCGAGATGAGAATTGCATGTGTTCTTGTGACAGTAAAGTCCTTGTGGCATGTTTTTTAAGCATGTGTGTTGCGAGATGTATGAGCCCCAAAATACTAGCCTATTACTTAGATTTACCTCCAACATCACAGAGGACGTCGTTTTCATTCACATCAGAGTATAATAGATGATAAAAACAAGGCATGTAATATCATCTGCTCTGAACACAATGGTAGAGTGAGTTTAGACCAGTAGTTCACAGTATTTGCTTAAATCAATGAGAGGTTTTACATGAGCAGTCTGTTTGGCAGCTATCTCATCCTTGGATAATCCGCTAATCACTGTCACATTTTATCAATTATTTCATTGAGGTCCTAGCACCACATGGAAAAACTGTGTCGTATTAGTAAAAATTATCTAATACAATTACTTGCTTCACTTTATGCAGAGAATTCCTGGTGAGCATATAAGAAAAGAACTAACCGATGTAGAGACTCTAACCGAAGAAAGAGTAGAAGGCATTATAAGAAGATTTTTGCACGACTTGAAAGAAATGCACTTGAAGGCAATGGATGGCCATTGACGGTGGCTGCTTATGGCATGTCCAAGGTCGCCCTCAATGCCTACACTAGAATTCTTGCCAAGAAGTTCCCTAACATGTGTATCAACTGTGTTCATCCTGGCTATGTCAAGACAGATATAAACTGGAACACAGGGACAATGAGTGTAGAAGAGGGAGCTAGAGGCCCAGTTATGCTGGCTCTTTTACCTGATGGAGGGCCTACTGGCTGCTATTTTGATCGTACTGAAGTGGCTGAGTTTTGATTTAGCTGTTTTCCAATCGCACCTTAACCAGATCTAACTTCTGCTACTTGGATTCTGTAAATTTTGAATTAGAGCTACGTTTCTTTTTCTACTAAAAAACTTAAGAAGACAAAGATGAAATTGTCTTTATATTTGATAAGAATTAGATTGTATTGGTTTTAGCTTTGGAAAACAAGAAATGCGTAATATGGTGTTGTTGATGAACTTCCCACTATTCTCTCCAATTTTGAAGTGAACCTTACAGCCTATTTGGCCAGTTTGAATTGAGGGTGAGGAAAGGGGAGTAAAGTAGAGTTAGCTGCAAATTGACTAGAAATGTCCGGCCAACTCTATTCTATGCACACTTTGAACTGAAAACTAAAAGCTATGAAAAATCAATTGGGAATCAAGTGGATTTTTAATGCTCAGATTGACAGAATTTGAAGAGATTTTTCTGACTCTGCCACTATCAATGGTAATGAACAGAGGATAGAGAAAGGAAAAGAAAGAAATTAAAGAACCGAAGGAACGGGCAATATGACAGTTTTTCTGAAACCAATATTACGTTTGGAGAGATGATTTCAAATTAAGGTATTTGAAAAACAATTACTAATATAAATTAGTTGATACAAATTTAACACCACATAATAGTTTGAGCCTCTGGAGATTTTGTTCAAACAAATATTCTTGTGATATTATGAATTTGAAATGACTTCTTAAACCTAACCATTTCAAACACACATTTATTCTTGTGATATTATTTATTTATTTATCATTTCAGTCCAATTCGGTCCATTTATTCCACCTCAGTTCCATTCGGTCCAATTAGGTGCATTCGGTCCAATTAAGTGCATTTGGTCCAATTCTGTCCACTTTGGTTTCATTCGGTCTATTTGGGTCTTTTTGGTGCAATTCAATCCACAGCTGTTCAATCTGGTTCATTTAGTCCACTTCGGTCCATTTTAAACTAGTTGGGTCTTAAATTGATAGAAAAAGTATTTGGAGAAAAATCTTTCAAACTTCTATATTTTTTTTATTTGATACGAATTTTGAAATTCTAACCGCTTGACTCCATATCCTTATTATATCTTCACTCTTTGCAAAATTTTAAGAAAATTAATAACTATGTTATCAATTAAATGTTTAAATTTCAAATTGTGGTCTAAAATTGAGCTTAAAAATTAAGTTTATTAATCAAATAATAATATCTTATTTAAATGAAATTTGGCATGCGTGTTAATGACATAAAGAACATATAATCCAATAGTTAAATTTTTAAAATTCACATGTAATTAATATATATATATATGAGGAGTTTGAAGGATTTCTAAAGAGAGACCTTTTCCTTGGAGAGAAACCTCATCCTTTAAAAAATATATCAAACATCTTTTAAACAAAGTTAGGTCAAACATTAATTTTGAATTCACTACCATTTCTTCAATTAGGAGCGATAGTTTCTTCAATAGTTTAGGAGGCAGTATCGTTTGCTGAAACATCAAATGAGGTTGGTGTAGTTTGCCCTAGGATATATATCATGGTAATGGGCATTAAACTTTAAGTGTACTCTCTTGCCAAACACCAACAAGGCAGTATGCTGACAATACTAAGTAAAATGCATCTGCACCAAATTCCAGTTGATACACGAACTCGCGCATACAAACATCATAGGCAAATTGACCTAACTTCAAGTGGCAGCTTTCCAAGAAAATAAATATTTATACTATTTTTCCCAAATATTGCCAACACTTGGTCGCAGTGGCAAGTAACATTTGTATCACCACTGGTCCCAAGCTTCTTCTACATCAGCCACAAAAGATTTATTTTTCAGGAAATAAATCCTGGATATCAAGAATATCAGCAAGAACTCCAGCTGCTGTAGTATCATTACCAGCTCCAGCACCTTGAATAACCAGTGGCTGTTCAGAATAACATCTACTGTATATCTCCAACTGCATTTACATCAAATGAAAATTAGTCTTTACATATTATGACTCAACACACGAAACCAGGGCCATATGTAGCTAAAAGAACTTCAGAAAGTAGGCTGAATAAGATGTGAAATGAGTGTCAAAGATTTGACTAGGTATGAGCTATTTCATAGAGACAGATGCAGCATCTTCTGATGTGCTATAATGCGTTTTCAGAATTATACTTACCTTCATTAGCTAACCAGCAAAGGATAAAACAGTGAGAAGAAAAAACACAGTACTTACCACATTGTCACTTCCTCTCAGTCTTCCCAATGGAGAATCCTTGGGAAGCTCTTGAATTCCAACTTCACATCTACGAATGAAAAAAAAAGTAAATATATAAGGGGCAATGGCAAAGCCAAGACTTTGGGGAGAAGTGTGCAATCATTTTAACCACATCAATGTGTGAAAATTTAACAAGGTGAGAAGAGAAAAGAGATGGAAGGAAATAGACCCCATTATCCAAAATTGGATGCTTTTGGGGAGAAGTGGAAGGTTGTGGTTATGCACAACACTTAAAGCATATTGCACAAATTAACTATAACATATTAACACAACCTCAGTGAAACTACTTCTTTTCTTTTTCTTTTTTAACTTCTTTTCCTTCCATATTACCAATCAAAAAAAGTGTTTGAAACTTCATTCCTCATCATAACTTCTTTTGTCTGTAACAAAATTTCCAATCACACTGTTAGGCACCAAAATATTTCCCCCATCATGACACTTTTCACCTTCACTAGTAACACCTCCTTAGATCATTATCCTAGGAACTTTAACAAAAGTGACAAGGGTTTCTACAATGATTCCATTAAGATGCATATATTCTACTGCAAGATCAAAACCACCTTTGCTCCGTTCCTTAATGAAAACTTTAACATTGTGTGACTTTAAGCTTATTATACAACACACCTTCAAACATTTATTAAAAAGTAATTTAGATCAAATTGTCCATATCTTTCTCAGAGTGAATAGAAAAATTACCTTGATCCCTCGATCACACAGACATAACGCAGCACATTCCCATTTACAGAAGCCTTTTTAACCCTCTCTTGGATATCTTTGTCAAGCAATAACAACCCATTGTCCAGGAAGTCTTCAACAGACATTACATTTGATCCCATTACTTCAGGGTACAAGCTCTCAATCTGAAAACATAAGTACCAAATTTATAAAAATAAAAATAAAAAAATTTAAAAGACGGCACTAATATACATCAATTGAGCATCATCATAATTATAAAATAATGATATTTCAGTCTGAAAGATTGTGATAATACAAGCAAAATAGAGCATTAACCTTAATGCTATCCAAGTTAATGCGCCAACCAAGAAGCCGAGCAAGGATCAATGCCTGCATGTGAATATAAAAGAAATAATTAGAGCAAGGGGAATAAATCGTGGTTCTGCATTTCAAAAACCACAACATCTATATTCTCATCACAGAGAGATCTGCTCTTTAGATGATATCTACATGACTATTACAATCACTTTACAGTTTACATCAGGAATATGATGGGGGTTATACATAAAAATACTAATTAAATATATGTACAAAATAATTTATAAATCAATGATAACAGGTCAAACTATAACAACCATATTGATTCACATATTACACAAAAGAAACAGGACAGCTTGGAAGGTTTCATATGCTAAAACACTAACAAAATGGATGATCAAGACTTATATGTGTGTGTGTGTGTGTGTGTGTGTATGTATATATAAGTATAATTAAAGCTTTTTCATTGAAAAATGACTACTTTTCATATACATAATGAACACAAAGAAGCCTAAAGAATTACAAAGAATAAGCTATCATGTACAGAAGTAGGAACCTGTATTTTTAGTTCAAGGGGGCAAGTGGTGATGGTATTCATTTTTGGTATGATTGCTGGTGCAGGGACATGAGTCTTAAATGATACTTTTCCTTACATATTCCAATTGACCAGAGATTAAAAATTTAAAGAAAAACTGCAATTTCAGATTTATTGCATGAACAGAATGGGACTGTTTTTTGGAATGTGGTAGTTACAAGATCCCGTCAAGACTGGGAGTTGGAACTCCTGCATTCTTTCTTCACCCATTTATATTCTGCCAAGATTGAGGGGGCCAGAGAGGATTGCTTAACATGGCTCCCAACTACAAGTGGAATTTTTGAGGTAAAATCTTAGTATAGAGCTTTGACTCCTAGGGGACAGCATTCTTTTCATTGGAAGCGTATATAAAAGGTAAAGGTCCCAAACAAAGGTGGCTTTTTACTGTGGACAGCCGCTAAGGGGGAATTCTAACCAAAACCTCCGTAAGTGAGGATTGTGTGTGGTAGATTGGTGTTTCATGTGTAAGCAGAGTGGTGAGTCTGTTTATCACTTGTTATTCCATTGCCCTTTGCGTATGAAATTTGGTCTATGGTGTTTGGCATGTTGGGGATACTTTGGGTGATGCCTCAGAGCATTTTGGCCTTGGTGGAGTGTAGGACAGGTTGGTTTGGTCGGCATCAAAAAGTGGATATTTGGGGTGCTCTACCTAAATATTATGTGGCTTATCTGGAGAGAGCATAATAATCACACATTCGGAAGGCATCAAGTGTTCACCCTTGGATCTGAAATTGTTACTTCTTCGCACTCTTTTTGATTGGATGGCTGTTCTGAGTGGCCCGCTGATTTTCAAATTGGCTAGAATTTTTGGATCTATGAACTCTTAGCTTATTTCAATTCACAGCCTCTGTACACTTCCTTTGTATAGTGGATGCACTGTTTCTTTTTCTCTCTGTTCTTAATAAAGTTTCACATTTACTGATCCAAAAAAATAAATAAATAACAAAGTATAGCAACTCTTTACAATCAACAATGGAATTATTATTGGTAAAACCCCACACATGACACTAGTCAAATAAGCTCTAATAAACAATAATTGCAATGAAGTCACCGAACTTTCTGCATCTTCAAAAGTATGATGACTTTGTTCCCTCCACAAAGTCCGCATCAAGCTTCAAGGAACTAGATTCCAAATATCCAAAAAAAATGTTTTCCAAACCAATTTCTCCAACCAAACAAGAGATCCATGACTTTTTAGTAACACAATAGAATCCTGCAAGAGATTCATGAATTTTTCTGGTAATGTTGTGGACCTAGGGTAATGGAATGAAGGGTTGGGATAACAAAAGTGCGCTAAAGGGCATAGATGTGGGTACTGAAAGCTCGATTGATTTGGTGTAGGCCACCATAAATGATTGGACAGCTGCAGAAAGCGGTAAATAGGATGGCCGTTTGGTGGTGGTGGTGAGGCACTATGCATGGTGAAGAGTTTTAAACGGTGTCAATAGAGTTTTTCTTCAAAAACCATGATTGTCACAATTGAAAGATTATCTCAAAAGGTAAAAGTTTCAAATCAAAATGAATTTACCAAGTCAAAATTGAAACATGCATTATGCACTACCAGTCCAATTCAAGGTCTCTGTAATAGGAAGCATGTTTTTAATACTAATGATGTTGAGCCCTATATAGATAAATAGAAAAAAATAACAATAATATCGAACACAAGTAAAATAGACCATGTCCGAACCTTTCTTGCAACATCCATTCCACTGAGGTCGTCACGTGGATCTGCAAAGTGGATATCAGGTCAGTGATAATCATAGTGTCAGACACTTCACAATTAACTTCCAAGTCCTGACTTCGCATTGCGAATCAAGAGAAAAAGAAGAACAGAAGTCACTTGAAATAACAAGAATCATATAATAATAAAAAATAAATAAATAAAAGTGAATTTCACAGGGATACCAGCATCCCTGTTTTTCCTTATAATTTATACAAGAATTACTAAGAAAAATACATTACGAGGAAGAAAGGCAAAGAACACTTAGAATAAAAAACAACCAATTAAGTAATTAACACAACCAAGAGAAAAAGTACTAAGTATAAATAAATAAATAAACAGCATTGAGTATTTGTTAAAATTCAAATTATTGAAAGCCAAAAGTCATGCAGGTCCTCACTTCCTCTATCAGGTAGCAAACACAAGTTTCATAGACTACGTGTGTTTTTTTTTTTTTTTTTTTTTTTTTTGGATAAGTTTCATAGTTGCCAAATGCAGTTTATAGGAAAGCAAAAGAATTATATGAACCTGGTTCGGTGTACCCCAGGCTTTTAGCAGCTTTAACAACTTGGCTCAATGGCTTTCCATCTTCTACCTCACTCATAACATACCCCAATGTACCTACAACAAATACAAGAGATAAAAACCATCATTCACATACATGTGATCCCCATAATACAAATGCAAGCAATTCTCTATGAGACATTATGTACTGTAACCATAGAACAATGACTTAAGAAAATTTGATACCACTTAAACTCCCAACAATACGATGGACAGAGTCTCCAGATGAAAGTATACGGTTTAAGGATGCTATGACTGGAAGACCAGCACCAACCTAGTAAGAAAACTGAAATCAATTCAGTGGAAATTGCTTAAGCAAATTTCAGGTATCTATTTTTTTTTTTTCATATAGGTAATTAGACTTTTATTGAATGAAATGAACATCACATTCACGATGATGAACACTCTAAACATGAATTGCAGGTATCTATATAAGCCAAAAATAATAAATCAGAATCCAAGAACGCCATTTGCTCAGCAGGACCAAAAAGGAGGCCATCAATAAGAGATCAAACAGCTATATTAATCATAAAAATTCCTACTTCACAGCTAGCATGGACATACTTTCCCATTCATAACATATCTTTCATCTTTATACTTTAGTTTTTTTTAATTATTGGATTGAAAAAAGGCTCCTCACTGCATCAAGAAAAAGTGACTCACAGTTGACTCATGTCGAATGCGACGTGGATGTGAGACCAGTTTGTCATAATCCTCCTGCAGGTCAGCAAATACAGAGTTCTTTTTAGATACCTCATTTTACTAATTGGTATTTCAAAGACAAATTTGTCATGCAGGAATGGTGAACAAGGAATAAGATGAATCAAGGACACTTTCACTTTAAATATACATATTAATTAGAATGGACCTTATTGGCAGTTTCTCCTGGTAAATACGTTGGCGATCACAAAAATGATAACATAACAACAAATCTACAATAATGTTCCTTGCATCACATTTAGAATGATGATTGCTTCAATCTACCAAACCTACTAGTCTAAGTTTATTACCATTGTAGAAGTAAGAGGCTTTTTATTAGCCATGACAATGCAACAGCCCAAATCAACCACTTGTTTCATTACTCCAATAGTCTCAGAACTAGCAGAGCAATCCACTAGGGCCAAACCTACAATAAATCAAAAATGCCAAATTCAAAACCAAGAGCATGATAACAGGCCCCCCCAAAAAAAAAAAACCCAATTTCTAGAATTCAGTGAAACATAAAAGAACACACACGTGCATACCACATACCCATTGATTTACCCAGAAGAGCTGCAATGTCTATAAGTTTTGTTGCTGAATCTGAACTGGTTAGTACTTGATATTCAGCTCCTTCAAAGAAAAAAAAACATACAAATAAAATTGTAAATCCATTTTAATGAGTAAAAGCAAAAACATAGATATATATAGTAATGGAAATACCAGAAGTAGTAGAAAGTGTGAGGAGAGAAGAACCATTGGACTTGAGTTGACAAAGTTCCAAAAGAAACTTGTCATCAAATTCCATGGAGAGGATATCAGACACAAAAATGGATGACTTGCTATCACATACTCCCACAACTCTCAAGTGAACACCCTGCCAGTTCCAGCCAAACAGGTCAGCTCAGCCCAGCACATAAATATTAAGAATTTTGTCAATGAAGGAAAAAAAAAAAAAAAAAAAACCCATTTTGAAAAATGGGGTGAAATTTGAGAATGGAGGATGGATGAAAGAGAATGACCAGTTGGGCATGAAGAGATCGTGAGGAGATGATGTGGTGGAGGAGTTGCCGCCCAACGCCGCCGCAACCCATCAGAACGACCGGAATTGTCTTCATCTATTTTTTCTTTTTTTTTTTGGTGTACAACGTTTGTTGCTGGCTATTTCGAGTTTCTAAAGCCAAACAAACGAAACAAGCGTGTAACATTTTGCCATAGAATATTTTGTGTATCTTTATACGATTGATGCTACGCGAACAATATTTTCACACTAAACTACATTTGGTTAGTTGTTAATGGATTAAATTTAAACTTAATATTAAAATTATTTTTTTTTTTACACTAACAACTAGTAACATTTTGCCATATAAAATTTGTTGTAAAAATATTGTTATCGTACCATTTATCAATATATATTCGATGAATCGGGTAATATTACCGTACTAGTGTCATTCGTCCCTACATAATCCGGGTTTTTTTTTTTGAGAATCAGGGTTGTTTTATAAAAATATTAACAAATCAAAGGTTTTAATTTCACTTTATTAAAAAATATATATTGAATCTTTAGAGGGAATATTATAATGTAACGGTAGATACTATAAAGAAATTGATAGATTTAGCACCAAAAGAAAAAGAGAGATTGATAGAATTTATACTCAATTAAAAAAATATTTGTTAAAATAATTTCATTTTTTTATATATTACACATTATAGAATCATATATATATATATAAATGCAATGACTATAAATTAATTTGTTAAGGACATATTTTATGTAATTGGTTAATCCTTTGACAAAATGCATTTTACTTGTAATTAGGTAGATCTATGATAAGTTTAATGCTTCAAGAAACATGTTGTTCAAGCCAAGTATTAAAGCCATGAAAATTGGACCAATAAACAAGTGAAAAAAAGTTGTTCACTAAAGCTCGACAAATACCTTAACAGAAACAGAATCTATCGAGACTTAAGAATGAAACTCGACAGAAACTCAACAAAAACTGAATCTGTCGAGATCTACCAAATTAGAATTTTCAAATTTGATTTTCGGCTCATGTTGACATGTATGTGTAGGATTTCTTTTCTCACAACCCTAAACATAGATAAAACTTATTTTAAAAGTCGTTCTATATAGAGAACACATGCAGAAAATAACCTAGTGTCTTATTCTCTCTGCAATAAATTACTGCTTCTTTTGCACCTTAGGGTTTTGTAACCAAGTACTTCTTAATCTTCATTGTTGATAAAGTGAAGAATTGTGCAACCAACAACATCTTCAAGTTGCTAGAGTTAGTCACGTACTAGATTCCGTGCAAAATTATAACATTCATATATTGAAGAGTTTAAAAGTTCTGAAGCAGTAAAAGGTTTCTGCTATAAGTTCATCTACAGGGATTGTAGAGTTTAGAGACAAAGATTTTGTACTAGATCTGAAACTTCTCTTTACTATAATGAATTGTTTCGGGGAGGTTTTTCCTCAGGTTTTTTATTGTAAAACTAGTTTATTTCATTGAATTTTTTGAGTCATCATATCTTATCTTATTTACTATTTAGCTATGCAAAATATTGATGTTTGTTTGTTTTAACAAGATTTATTCATAATAAAAATAATTAACAACTTAGATTTAAAACTTTTTAATTCTATCAACCGATGTCTAACTTTCTCAACAAGTGGTATCAAAGTAAGATCACTCTGATTGGATTAATTTCCTAAGTGTGATCTTTGATCTCCATTGTCATGGATCGTGGATAATTTCTTTTGATTCTTCCTTTATTTGATGGCACTAATTATGCGTACTGGAAAGTTCATATGAAAATTTTTTTGCAGGCTCTAGGTGAAAAAGTATAGCAAACTATTGAAGTTAGCTAGATTAAGCTAAAGGAAACATCAGTGGATTGGGATGAAGCAACAATCAAAGCGGTAAATTTCAACAATAGGGCCTTGAATCCTTTGTTTAGTGGGGTGACTAATGAGAAATTCAAGAAAATATCATCCACGAAAGTTGCCAAGGAAGCATGGACCATTCTTGAGACTACCTATAAAGGTACCAAGGCAGTAAAGACTATAAAGTTTTAAAAACTCACTAGAAGTTTTAAAAACTCACTAATAGTTTTGAAGAAATAAGGATGGGGGGGGGTGAGACCTTTGATGAATTTATGCTAAACTCAAGGATATTGTGAATTCTGTCTTCAACCTTTGAGAATCTATACTAGAATCCAAAATTGTTAGTAAAATCCTTAAGTCCTTACTTGAAAGATTCCATGTTAAGATCACTGTCATAGAAAAAGTAAAGGACATTGATCAAATTCATTTTATTGAGCTTGTAGGGAACCTTCAAACCTATGAGATGGGATTAGGTTTAATGGGAAAAAGTGGAAAGAGTAGAAACTTGACTTTTAAGAGTATAGAGGAAGAGATTGATGACTCTGAAGATGAAGATGAAAGCGAAGATGAAGATGAAGATGAAGATGATGATGAGGATGAGGATGAAGATCTAACCTTCATAGTTATGAGATTATCAAGCGTCTTTAATATAGGGAAAATGATAAGGACGAACCTCTTAGGAAATCTAAATCCTCTAGGAAAAGTAAGAGTAAGAACCCTTTATCTAGTGCCATAAGTGTAAAGGTTTTGGTCATATGAGACACTAACTTATGAAGGAAAAGACCAAGGAGTCAAAAGATAAAGGGTTGGTTGCTACCTTGAGTGCTACTAAGAATGACTCTTCTGATGAGTATGTGGATGAATGTGGTCACTTTATGGTTTTTGCTGCCACAATCGATAAGGTGATTGTGGAGAATGCTAGTGACAATGACAATGAGGGTTCTTTTGGTGATGAAGTACTCAAGAAGTTGAATCTTTAGGAAACCTATGATAAGCTATGCACTAAGTTTATAAAATTTGAAAAGGCTTTGCATCTTTGTAGAAAATAGCTTGATGAGTTAAAAACTAAAAAAGCTGATCTATTAGTTAAATTATATGAGACTATAAGGTTGGTTGAAACTCTTATTATGGAGAACACCTCATTAGATGAGAAGGTCAAGAATCTTGAGGTAGAGCTTAGTCAAGCTAGAACTCAAATAAAGAGGATGTCTAGTGCAAAGTTTGATGTGGTCTTGAGTGCTCAAAAACCTAGTTCTGATAAGGTTGGCTTAGGATATGTTGACTTCTCCAATCCCTCCTCTTCCACGGCTTTTGAATCAAAGATTGTCTTTGTGCCCTAATCTGAGAAATGTGATAAAGGTATGAAATTCAAAACTGATGTTGAGGATAAATTTTTCACACCACATGGCTTTATTTCATTAGTAACCCATACCACGTCAACATTATCATGGATTTTGGAAAAATCTCTTTTAAAACCCAAAAGAGCTCATATTTACACAAAAATGCGTCAAAGCTCATGGTTCAAGCTCATGACACATCATCTCATTTTCATCTCATGAGTCTCATCAAGGGAATTTTGGGAGTCGTGGTTTGAAGGACCAATAAGTACGTTCAATAAAACTCCAATGGTTCAAAGTTGACAAAAGAAAACATGTTGTTTGGTATGTCTTTCACAATTTCCTGAACTCAAACTAGTAAGTGTGCAATAGGTAGTATCTGGTAAGCCTCACATATCACATAACACTCAAAATAATAAAACTCTTCATGCTCTTTACATAAAAAATTAACTTTCATCATATAATATAAATTTAAAAATGCAATCATATTATTTCATATAAATTATATTTTTATTTTTATTTAAATCAATCCCAAACACATGGCTAAATCTATATTAATATCTCATATCTAGCATTAAATACTCTCATTGCAGTCTAAGATTTGGTCAAAACACAAAGAGACCATAATTACATCTCTAAAACTCATCAAATATCAACTAACAAGTCTATTACTTATCAAAATTATATATGGACTAAACATATAATTTTTCCAAAAATGAACCTTAGCCAAAAATACCAACAATAGTTCTAGCAGAAAATGCCTTAACTCCAATAGAAGCTGTAGCAACTCTAGCAAAAACAACAACAGTTCCAGCAGAAGCTTTAGTAGCTCCAGCAGTAGCTTAGGCACTTGACACATGTCCAAAAGTAATATCATCAGCCTATTAATGTCCAATTTTAGCAGCTTGCTGCCATACCCAAAGAAGCAAGGGTTTTATAAAAGAAATCATATCATTTTAAGCTAAGATCCTTAGCCTCCAACTGCAATATCAAAAATAGGAAGATCCCATAAAGGTTATCTAACCATTTTTAGCCAAACCCATGAATTTAATGCAAAATATTTTTCTTCCGCAGAAGACCTCACACAGCTAACATCCTCCAGTTGTGTCAGAATAGCTACTGCTGTAGACCTGATAGCAGTAGCAGCAACCACTGTTGTACTGCTATAGCAGCAACCACTGTTGTACTGCTATAGCAGCAACCTTAAAGTCCTAAACTTTCTTCTTTTGGCTAAAAAACAAAAACCTACTAATAAAACCACTTACTTTGTCAAAGACTTTTCCTTATTTGCTAAATTTTCTTTCAACTAATTCTAATCTAGTTACATACTCGGATCTATATAAAGAGGACCAAGCCACACACTAAGACAAACATCCATCCCTTTCTCATCCTCTTATTCTGAAACTTCATTCACTTTGCTACCCATATCTCTAAACATTTCCATACTTCTCCATCTCTCTTACAAAAATATCTTTTCTTAGATAACACCATTACAACACACTTATTACATCACACCATTATCCATTACCCTTTTTTCTCACACTCTATTATTCTGAAATGTCATCATTTTTTTGCCAATAAACACATCTCCATCTCTTTCTCTATTTCTTTTGTAATACATTTCTTCTTAGAAAGCAACATAACCAATGTCATAACACAAAAAAAAAAAAAAAAAAACAACTCCAGCAGCAACTATAAGCTCATGTATTTACTATATTTAACATTTATATTATCTATCTCATACTCCCATATATTTTACAAACACATTCCTCACAAGCTATCCATACATACTTCTCATATATATTTCTAATCTGTCTTACAAACATCATATCTCACAAAACATATATATTTCTTATCATCTCCACACATCTTAAAAGATAGCAAACATTATTTCAAAAACATATTATGAAAGCCCTTTCTTATGAAAGGCATATGAATATTAAAGACTAAAAGTCCTCTCTTAGAAAGCACAATGATTTCATATTAAAGTCATTCTCATGAAATATATAAATTTCTAGTACTAAAAGTCCTTCTTATAGAAGGCAATAAAGTATATATTTGACTAAAAACTAAAAGGGTATTATATGGAGAAAATCATTTAAGTGCATAATAAAGATGATAAACTTAACCAACCTATGCACATGGTTGGACATGGTTTTTCTCCCTCCAGTTGCACCCATTTTTCCCCTTCAATCAAGAAATCACCATGAAATAACTCATAATATCATAGTGTACTGCTGGACTCATTTTATCATGCTGTTAAAATGTTATAAGTACACTATTATTATACGGCTAAAGTTACAAACTGTGAAGATAAGTAATTACATTTTTATCTCCAAAATTATACTATTGAATATATTTTAATTTATTATTATTGTACTATTGTATTCATATTATTCTGTCACTGGAATGTTATCAACTTACTAACGCTATACGGCTGGAGCCATAAATCATATAAAGCACAAAGTGATGTTATACAGTTGGAGTCATAAACATACAAGATAAGTCAAAATCTCTCTATCTTCAAGATTACATTATTAAGTCTACATTAACTCATTACTATTGCACCACTGGATGCAAGTTACTTTAATATTATCTCACTATTTAATAAAACATGGTCTCACTAATACTTCATTAATGAACATACATATTCATAAATTGATCTACTACCATTGGACATATATTATTTGGATACGAACCACCGCTGGACATATATTATTCGAACATAAACCACCGATGGACATGTATTATTTGGATATATCCCACCAATGGACATATATTATTTAGACATAAAATATTGCTGAACATACCTTATATGGACATAGACCATTGTTAGACATACCTTATTATATTGGACATAAAATATACCACAGTTAGATATAGACTATTGGACTCATCCCATTACTGGATATATGTCACCTAATTAATTACTTTCAAATATTGGACATCACTTAATAAACACAATAATACGTTTAACTCACCATTTAATCAAATCTATTATGCTAAACATATTATTTATTTATTTCAATCATTATCATGATTCTAAGGCTTTGGACTTTTTCTATTTTATAGGCTTAAAAATGCACCGGAAGCCATTGGTCTATGCGGCCTAATGTCGAGTTCCGGGTTGAACTCCTTGAGACAAATCCAGGTCTAGCAGAAAGTCACACATCCAATAAAAGGCACGTGGTTACGCGCAAAAACTGCTCCTGACAACTGATTTGGCTAATTCTAAATCCTTTGTTAGAACTCACTCTAGGAAGTCTAGTAGTTCAAAAACTACTCATACTTGTCACCATTGTGGTGTTTCTAGACACATTCATCCTAATTGCTTCAAGTTGTATCCACATAAGCAAGTGTCCAAATAGTTAAAAGTTCCCTCTCAAGGTTCAATGCCTTTGTTTGGAAAGTTATTAAAAACTTTGAGCTTTTTAACCTAATTTCAGGAGAATTCTAATTATTTTTATGTCCTCTAGTAGACGTACTAGGACATATGTCTTTTCATCTTCACAGTTAAAGACTCATGTTGTATGGGTGAGAAATGAGCCTAAAACTTACTTGTCTTTGCTTGATTTTTTATCTACTTCTGGAATCATACTTTCATGCATCTGCATCTTTTTTTCATGCTTTCACGTTGTTTTTCTGTTTTTATTTGGTTGTTTAGTTTTTATTTTGTTTTGTTTTTAAAATTGAAAATAAAAATCAGAAAAATACAAAAATAGTGTGTGTTTGTATATATTGCTACTTGTGTACTTTCGATGGCCATTGAAACAAAATTTTTAAATTTTGTATCTCTTATAGCTTAGATGAGCATTTTAATACACAACTAAGCAAGTGAGTTTTGTGGCTCGTGTTGGTGATCAGTACAATTAAGTAATTTTTTATACTTAATACTCATATCACTCTTTTTTACGAGAATGACTAGAAAATCATAAGAAAAACGCATAAATAACTATCTCACCACTAAAACTCGCCAATCATGTATAACATCTATGTGTTTCGGCATAGTAAAATTGTGATGTTTTGGCTTACATAATTGGGTATTTCTTTTCTCTCTTATATGTCAATGCATGATATGTTCAAAAAAAAATATACAAAGAATAATATAAAAGCAAAAAGAATCAAAATACTTTTAAAATTATTGTAAACGTGTTTTAGGAAATATGAAAGTTATAGGATATACCTCGAAAATGATAATCACTATCAAACAGTTATGATTGTGTGAGAGTATATTAGATGTTCTCATATCTCAAATTGTCATAATATACACACTTGTTATGTTTTTACACATAACACGCATACTCTTTGCTACTTTTGATACATGTGCAGATATAATGTATTTTGGCTATCACAAGAAATATATGCGTTAATATATAATTGCTAAACTGTCTTAACTGTTTTTGAAATATAAAATTGGTTAGACTTGTTTAGTGCATTTGTGGATTTAGGAATGCTTTGCATCTAAAGTTGAGATGTGGTTTGAGTGCTTAAAATGTTGCTTGGATGATTGTTTGAGTAACCATTTTGTTTCTTTCTCATCTTATGTGTTTTTTCCCTTGAAAAACCTCTTTTTTGCATTCTCGAAAGCTTCTCGACAGATACCTCTTCTATCAAGATTTCTAGGTTTGACTTCGATAATTTCTCGACAGATAGGTTGATCCATCGAGCCAAAATCTTGTTCTCTCTATCTGCTCGACACATCCTCAACAGATTCTTGATCCATCGAGGTTGGCTTATTCTTGATAGATTCTCGACACCTCCTCAATCGATCGAGATATCTTTGCATGCATTTCATTTTTCTTTATTTTGAATTTTTTCCTTGTCGTCTATAGCATCTTGTTTCATTACATTCATGCATTTATATGAATTCCTTATGCCACCTTGGTCATTTTTTATTATCTTTATGTTTCTTGGATGAAAATTTATAGTTTCTTGTATCCTTTGTCAATCATGAAAAAATGGGAGAAAAAGTGGTTTTTTTTTAAGATTCTACATATTAGGGAAAGAAATACATGCTTTTGTAAGGGGGAGTTGTGTTTCATCTTGTTAGGGGGAGTGTTTACCTCATTTATTGTTATAGGAGCTTCTTTTAGCTTCTTGTACACCAGTCTTGTGACCATCTTATTATATATATTGTTCTTTATTTTTATATATATGATGATGATGTATATTTTCTTCACCTACCTCTACATGTGTTTTTTTTTCTCTCTTTATACACATGTCTTTTTATGTACGCAATCTTTATTTCTGTTTCACACATGATGCATTGATGAGTTTTGTTTAAGTGTTTCAGAAGGACAAATTGTGAATGTCTATCTTACCATGAACTTTTTTCTTGCAAATTTTTTCAGGAGTTTGTAATAGGGATAGATTTATTTCGTAATACAACAAGTGGTTATAAGTTGAGTGATTTAAGGCTCCTCTCATGATTATTTGTTTTGTTGTGGTTTTGTCATGGATTGTCAAAAGGAGAGATTGTTAAGGACATATTTTATGTAATTAGTTAATCATTTGACAAAATGCATTTTACTTGTAATTGGGCAGATCTAGGATGAGTTTAGTACTTTAAGTAACATGTTGTTCAAGCCAAGTATTAAAACCATAAAGATTGGACTAAGAAACAAGTGAAGAAAAGTTGTTCATTAAAGCTTGACAAATACCTCGACAAAAACAGTATATTGAGACTTAAGAACGAAACTTGACAAATGCTGAATTTGTTGAGATCTACGAAATCATAATTTTCAAATCTAATTTTTGGCTCATGCTGACATGTATGTGTAGGGTTTCTTTTCTCAAAACCCTAAACATATATAAGACTTATTTTAAAGGTCGTTATATATAGAGAACACATGCAGAAAGTGACCTAGTGACTTATTCTCTCAATAAGAAGTTATTGCGTCTTTTGCTTCTTTTGCGCCTTATAACTAGATATTTCTTGATCTTCATTGTTGAGTGAAGAATTTTGTAGCCAACAACATCTTCAAGTTACTAGAGTTAGTCACGTACTAGGATTCGTACAAAATGGTGATGTTCATATATTAAAGAGTTCAGAAGTTCTAAAGCGGTAAAATGTTTCTGCTGTAAGTTCATCTACAGGAATTGTAGAATCTAGAGATAAAGATTTTGTACTAAATCTGAACTTCTCTTTACTATAATGAATTATTTTTCAGGAAGGTTTCCCCCTTGGTTTTTTACTATGAAACTAGTTTGTTTCATTGATTTTCCTAGGTTATCAAATCTTGTCTTATTTTCTATTCCGCTGTGCATAATATTGATTGTATGGACACAAATTTAACTAGATCTCGGTTACTCCAAGGGAACCAGCCCAAAGGGCCCAAAACAATAAATTTATAGAGGATGGGTTTCAAATCCAGGTCTGTAGACGTGGAGTAACATGAAATTGAGGCCAGATCATAAATACATGCATAACACCTCTACGTAGCTTGAAAGTTCTTATTGTATATAAATGCCGAAGACAATCACTGGGTATTTCTTACAATTCTCCCTTGCTTGTCTGCTCTGTCCTTTTCTTCTTTTTTTCCTAATGTGGATCAGATACTCTATTTGGATACGTGTCCCATCACTCCTTTTTCCCAAGTCCTTGGCAGCAGTTGCAAGGCGGAATTCTAACACTCAGACGTCGTTTCCTCATTAATGTAGCCAAAGAAGTAGTTGCAGAGCCTTCAATGCGGCGGTGGCAGCTTTACCCTAGATATTTTACGTTCACCCTCCTTATCCTTTACCTTCACTTCTTTTGCCTTCATGCCCAAGGTCTTTAATAATGATGCCCTTGAGCTGCCAAATCATCTTTCTCGTCCTCGGCTAAATGGCCGAGGATATTTCCATTCTCGGACATCATGCCTTAGAATATTTTAACCGGATATGACTCCTTCATCCTTTTACGTTACCTCATAGGCGAACCTTTTCACGTCCTCGGACCATCTATACTATTGGGTTAGGTTTTCAACCTTACAAACATTCTTGGGCTGGCCCAATGCATATCTTGGGCCCATTGGCCCTATAATAGCCCCTCGAGATCCTCATTTCTACTTTCGTGGGAGGAATGAGGATTTCGACACACACACACCCTAAACAACACGCTTCTGGCGCTTCGGTATGTAGAACACGCTTTAATTAAATGTTGGCGGCTCTTTGTTCCCCAAGCTCAACCACGTGATGTCCATCCAACGAATGAGCATTGTGTAGGGGCATAGGCAAGAAATTTCTTGCTTTATGATTTTCATTGATATCAATATTGCCAATTCAAAAGTTCTTTGCTTACTCCAGAGTTTATGCAATGAATCCAACCTTTTTGGTGCTTTACATGCGTTTTTATACCTTTCAAGTTCTAAGCCGAGGTGACCTTTTCACTCTAAAGTAAGTTCTCCCAACCTTTCGCTTTCATTACAGTTACTGTTTCTTTCTTGTTATTCTGTACTCCTTCATCCTCTGCCATTTATCTTTATCAACCCTTTCACCATATCCACCCTCTCTTCTTAGAAAATGGGTAGGTTTGCACCCCTAGTGGATAGCGCTAAAAAAAATAGAGAAGTTTAAGGCTAAGTATGAAATCCCACAGGAAGTGTCCCTTAAATATTGTAAGGAGGGAAAATGGCATTCCGAGAGGAAAACTGGTGAGGTAGTCATCACAATGATAGCCTTCGTAGAGGGAGGGATGAGGATCCCAATGAAGCCAATCACTAGGGATTATCTAAAAGTAGTTAGATTATTCCCCACCCAATGTGCCCCAAACATGTTTAGGATTTTAGGTGCTGTAGACGCCCTAAACGAGAAGATGGGTTAGGACTCACCCATCACGATTTAAATTGGGTTTATAACCTCCACCACTTGAAGGGGCAAGGGTATTATCTGAAGTCTAGGTATGCAGAGGTTAGACTAATCCAATGCCTCCCCCACTTTAACAAAGGTTTAAATAAAGATTTTTTAATAATATTTGGGGACTGGCATGACGGTCTTCCCTACCCGACGAGGGAGGGGGAACCAAGTGAATACCTCCGCATTATTAATTCTATGCATCTTTTGTTTTACTATATATATATATATATATATATTTTTGGCCTCTACCTTATTCTTTCCTTAAATAACTGTACAGATCCTCGTGCAACTGCTCGTCACGCTCATCTTGTCGACTTTGCTCGTCTAGACAAGATTCTAAAAGCTGAGGTGTTTGTTCATTCAGACGGTCAGCTTCGAGCAGCACATCTCATCCTCAGATACGATCCGATCTCAACTACTTTCCAAGCGCCGAAGTGTGTGATCAAGGCAAAAAATCCTCAGCTGCCTCGGATCAGCGTTGCGGTCGAAGGCTTCCTTCTCCCCGAGGGTGCTCCCATCCCACAAGGCACTCTCATCCCTAAGCCGGTGCAACTCGTACCAAAGGGGATTCCCGTCGCTGCCTCCTCAGCACAACCCTCACTGGGCGAAGGTTTTTCTCTTTAACCGTTCATAAAGGCAGAAGAGGAAATTATTGAAGTTTCAGATTCTAAAGGGGAGTTTGAGGATTTTGATCGATTTCCTTCGCCTGAAGATCAAGTCACTGTCCTCGGCGCGCCTCCATTAACTTCACAAGACACCACCCATCGGCTCGAAACTATGGGTATTCAATGAAGACCAAAACAAAGCCTTAAGAATGTGCTGGAGGCTCAAGTAGGGGTCCAGGAGCCTCCTAAAGTGCCTCAGGCAAGAGCCAAAGATAAGGGCGCCGAGAAAGTCCCTCCGCTCAGACTTTCACTCCCTCCCCCAACCCAATCCCAATATGTTGATCCCGCCGACTACAAAAGAAAAAGGGATCAAATGAGGAGGGAGAGACCCTCCGATTAAAGATACAAAGCTTGAAAGAGGAGGAAAACAAGCTCGCCACACATAAATGAGGTCAGATAAACGGGCTGAGCTTCATGACACTGCATATGCGCCCATCTGGGCTCCCCAAATGACCGTGGATGATCAAGCAGTCACCGCTGACGCATCCATTAGGAATTTCGATGAGGGCACAGCTGCCTGCATAGCAGATGCGCTAAAGCAGGCAATGCTGCTGCCCAAGGATATGGGCGAGCTGAGAAGGATGAAGGACCAGAACGTCTTCATAACACTGAAGAAGGAACTTGCAATGGTAGGGATTTTAATTGAACGTTCCTTTCTACATATATATATATATATATATATATTTTATGATAATTACGTCTGCACGCTACTGACTTATCATACTTTGCATGCAAACTGTTCAATCTGCACATAGAGTAGAGGAAATTGCGGCAAATTCTTATAAGTCCCTTAGGGCCGGAGAAGTGAGGCTTGATCACACCCAGAGGATCCTTGAGCTGAAGGAGAAGAAACTGCAGGAGGTCTTGGCTAGCCTGAGCAAAACGGAGAGTGAAAGATCTAGTTTAGAGGCCCAACTGAAGACCACCAAGAGGTAGGCCGAGGATCAAAGACTGCAGCTTAGGCACGCCGATGAGAATTTTATTGCAACAAAGAAGCTGATCGAAGGTCTCAAGCAGGATTTGAAAAAAGTAGAGGAGCCTAAGCAAGAAGCCATAAAGGCCAAGGAAGAGGCCATAGCTAAGGCGCAAATGGCTGAGGAGGCGGTTGACCAAGTTGAACAGAGTGGCTATGAAGTGGGGGTGGCAGAAATCACCGAAAATTTCAAAGTTTAGGTGTCAGAGGTATGTAGGGATTGCTGCCTCTAAGTATGGAAGGAAGCGCTTTCCCAAGCCGGGGTTGATGCTTCCTTTCCTCTCTGGAAGGCAGAAAATGCCTACTTCTGCCCAGGCCGAGGATGATTCCAATTCCTCCGCAGCAGGAGTACAACCAGGAGAGGTCGCTGCGGATACTATCTCTTTTAAGCACCCATCCCCAACACAAGCTGAAGGGGTAGTGCCCGAGGATGCATAACTTCTCAGCGAACCAATGGAGTTACCCCAAGACCCAAAGATTAATGAGACCCTGGAGATTGTCCTAGCAACCTTACCTATAGTGCCTAAGGAAGGTTGGCAAAGAGGTAGTTGAGGGATCCTCAGCTCCAATTATAGCTCCTGCTGATCCTAAAGGCTAGCTAAAGACAAAGCACTGATCAACCCTTCCTTTTTCTTTTTACTTTAGTTTTCTTTCCATTTTAGTTTCTTTTTCATTTTAGCTTTCTTTCCCTTTTCTACTGCTATAATCCAATGATTAGGTTGTGGATGTACTTGTACAGATTTTTAATTAATGAAAAGAGCTAGTAAATTGAATCTCGATTTTGAATTGTACTTGTTATTAGCATGTCTTTTTACTTGTTATTTGTGCAACATGACAAAAATAGCAGCATATATCCTTTATATTCGTTGATAGTTCC
Organism: Castanopsis chinensis; assembly: GCA_032878915.1. Lineage (NCBI taxonomy): Eukaryota > Viridiplantae > Streptophyta > Magnoliopsida > Fagales > Fagaceae > Castanopsis > Castanopsis chinensis. The sequence continues at coordinate 13,510,015 of JAVQMG010000125.1, read as the reverse complement.
AAATAAATGAGCGAGCAAGGACAACAGAATTCAAAAGACTTCTACACTTGCAAATGATTTAAGTGATGTTTATGAGTTTCTATTCAGTTCTTACAATGGGCAAGATCCTTAAGAATAAATCCTATATAGGACCGACTCAACCAAGACTTGTTCAAAAATCAACAACATGCGGATGTACAAAAGATATTAGGATAAGGAACATTAAGTTCTCGAAAATGAATTGCTTGTAAGTCAGGAGCAAATTAGATGCCGTGCCCAATAACTAATAAAAAGTTAAGTTCTATAAGACTCACAATTTGAGGAATCCCTTATGATCAAATACCTGTTGGGTACTTGACAAAATGCCAATTTCCATAGGATGTATGGTCCGAGGGTTTTAAATAATCCAGCTTCTACTCAACACTTAGTGTTGGGATGCTAATTTTCCTAAGGTAAATGATCTGAGGATCAGACGTAACCTTAATTCTGTTTAACAGTTGATATTGTTATGTTAATTTTCCCAAGGTAGATAATCCGAGGATCAGACGTAACCTTAGTTTTGTTTAACAATTGATATTGTTATGTTAATTTTTCCAAAGTAGATGATCCAAGGATCGAACATAACCTCGGTTCTGTTTAACAATTAATATTGATATGTTAATTTCCCCAATGTAGATGATCCGAGGATCAGACATAACCTTGGTTCTGTTTAACAATTAATGCTGATATGTTAATTTCCCCAAGGTAGATGATCCGAGAATCAGACGTAACCCTAGTTCTGTTTAACAATTAATGCTGATATGTTAATTTTCCTAAGGTAGATGATCCGAGGATCAGACATAACCCTGGTTCTGTTTAACAATTAATGTTGATATGTTAATTTCCTCAAGGTAGATGATCCGAGGATCAGACGTAATCCTGGTTCTGTTTAACAATTGATGTCGTTATGTTAATTTTTCCAAGGTAGATGATCCGAGAATCAGACATAACTCTAGTTCTGTTTAACAATTAATGTTGATATATTAATTTCCCCAAGGTAGATGATCCGAGGATCAGACATAACCTTGGTTCCGTTTAACAATTAATGCTGATATGTTAATTTCCCAAGATAGATGATCCGAGGATCAGACGTAAGCCTGGTTCTATTTAATAATTAATGCTAATATGTTAATTTCTCCAAGGTAGATGATCCGAGGATCAACGTAACCCTGGTTCTGTTTAACAATTAATGCTGATATGTTAATTTCCCCAAGGTAAATGATCCGAAAGACGTAACCTTAGTTCTATTTAACAATTAATGTTGGTATCAATTTCTACAAGGTATGTGGTCCGAGGAGCCTACACGACCAAGTTTCTGTTTGATACTTTCAAATACGAATATAATATTACGTGCACTATAGTAATAACGGAACAAAAGTGACAGAAATGTCTTTCATTAATAATAGTATCTTCGTAAGTTACTTACATTCTAAGGGTGTTTTACGACTTTTTCATCTAAATCTACAAAGTAATAAGCCCCTATGCCAGCCACTGAGGTTATGCGATAAGGTCCTTCCCAATTGGGCCCCAATTTTCCCTATACTGGGTTCTTGGTAGTGCCCAAGACTTTCCTTAATACTAAATCCCCTGTAGCGAGTGGCCTTGACTTCACATGAGAATTGTACCCTTGTTTCAATTTCTGCTGATAACAAGCCAACTGGATCATAGCATTCTCCCTTTGCTCTTCAACCAAATCTAGGTTTCTTTCCAGTAACTTATTTTTATTGCTGGGAGTGAAAGAACTCGTTCTCATCATCGGGAATCCAGTTTCTAGAAGGATTACAACCTCGGCCCTATAAGTCATTGAGAAAGGTGTCTCTCCCATAGACCTTCGTGGCGTGGTTCAATATGTCCACAACACGTGGGGCAATTCCTCCACCCATCGGCCTTTGGCCTCATCTAGCCTCTTCTTGAGCCCGTTGACAATAACTTTGTTAACTGCCTCGGCCTACCCATTTCCTTGAGGATAAGCTGGAGTAGAGTACCTATTAGTTATGCTGAGGTCACAGCAATATCGTTTGAAAGCTTTACTGTCAAATTACAAACCATTGTTCGAGATGAGAGTACGAGGGACTCCAAACTGATTGACAATATTCTTCCAAACAAACTTCTTTGCATCAATATCTCTAATATTGGATAGGGGTTCAGCTTCTACCCACTTGGTGAAGTAGTCTGTGCCCACAATCAACCATCTCCTATTTCCAGGCACCTTTGAGAAGGGTCTCACAATGTCCAAACCCTACTGTGCAAAAGGCCAAGGACTGGTCAGAGGATTGAGCACACCTCTAGGTTTATGGATGTTGGGTGTAAACCGTTGACATTGGTCACACTTTTTCGTGTAGTCCTGAGCTTCTCCTTCATATTTGGCCACCAATACCCTTATGTTAGAGCTTTGTGAGCTAATGATCTCCCTCCTGTGTGACTCCCATAAATTCCTTCATGTAATTCTTCTAAAAGCAGCTCCGTTGCTTCAGGGTGTATACACAGTAGGTATGGACTCGAAAAAGATCGTTTGTATAGTTTTCAGTCCTCGGACAACCAAAACCGAGCTGCCTTCCTACACACCTTATCCGCCTCTGCTTTTTCTTCTGGCAAGACATCGTCCTTAAGGAAAGACACGTTGGGGTCCATCCAACTGGGTCCTACCCTGACCTGATGACTTGGATAATACTTCCACTTATTCTAGCAGACTTACATAGGTCTTCAACAAGAATGACCCGAGACAGACCTTGTGCTGAGGACGTGGCGAGGGTTGCCAAAGAATCAACATGTGTGTTGTTATTCCTAGGAACATGCGACAAAGTAAAGGATTCGAATTTGGATTGTAAAAACCTGACTTGAGTTAGGTATTCTTGCATCCTCGGATCTCTAGCTTCCACCTTTCCTTCTACTTGGCCCACAATTAATTGCGAGTCCGAGAACATTTGCACCACCTTCCCACCCATTTTTTGAACCCTGTCCATTCCCTTTACCAAAGCTTCATACTCTGCCTCATTATTGGTAGCTAAAAATCCTAATCTTAGGGACTTTTCCAGCGTAAGCCCCTCTGGGGTTACAATTACCAACCCCATACCAGATCCCCTTTGATTTACAGCCCCATCAACATAAACTTTCCACCCTAAAGGTTCTTTGCACGTGATCACGCCAACTGACTTTTCATCAATGTCCATGCTCTTAACATTATTTTCTATTGTGGGCTCAGCAAATTCTGCAACTAAATCAGCTAATACTTGGCCTTTCACCGAGGTGCAAGGCATGTACTTGACATCAAAAGCCCTAAGAATGGTGCCCCATTTAGCAATCCAACTTGTGTAATCAGCGCTCCTAAGTACGACTTTGAGAGGTAGCTGGGTCAGGACTACCACGATGTGAGATTGAAAGTAATGGGGGAGCTTACGCGTACCATGTACCACGGCCAAGATTGCCTTTTCTAATGGCGAATAACGCACCTCGGCTTCGTGTAAGGATTTACTCACATAATAGACTGGTTTATGTATGTTCCCATCAACCCGTATCAGCACCAAATTTACAGCATGGTTTGCCACTGCAATATATGCAAATAGAACTTCATCAACTTTAGGCCGAGACATAATGGGTGGGCGTGAAAGATATTCCTTAAGCTGCTGGAAGGCAACGGCACATTCATTTGTCCATTCAAATCATTTCCACTTATTCAACAATTGGAAGAAAGGTCTGTACCGATCCGCAGACCGAGAAATGAATCTGTTGAGGGCCGCGGTCATTCTGGTCAACCTTTGCACTTTTTTGGGATTCTAAGGTGGCTGTAAATTGTTGATTGCCCTGACCTGAGCAGGATTGACCTCGATCTCCCTATGTGTCACCATATAGCCCAAGAACTTACCGGACCTTACTCCAAAAGAACATTTGGATGCATTAAGACGCAACTTGTGCTTTCTCAGCATTTGAAAGGTTTCATCCAAGTCTGATACATGCGCCGAAACCATTTTACTCTTTACCACCATATCGTCCACGTACACCTCAATTGTCTTTCCCAGTTGGGGTTCAAACATCCTCGTCATCATTCTCTGATAAGAAGCCCCAGCATTCTTCAGGCCGAAAGGCATCACCTTGTAATGATAATTTCCTGTGGACGTGACAAAAGCTGTCTTCTCCTGATCCTTCAAAGCCAAGGGTATCTGATGATAACCTTGGAAAGCGTCTAGAAAGCTTATCCGAGGATGCCCTACAGTAGCATCCACTAGTTGATCTATGCGGGGCATTGGAAATGAGTCTTTGGGACAGGCCTTATTCAAGTCTGTGAAATCCACACACACTCTTCACTTCTCATTCTTTTTCTTCACTACTACCATATGTGCCAACCACTCTAGATAAAATACCTTCTTAATAGCACCTGCCTTCTTGAGCTTCAGTACCTCTTCCTTAACAGCGTCAGCATGCTCTCTAGACGAGCGCCGAGGTGGCTGCCTTTTTGGCACTACTGTCGGATTGACATTCAAATGATGGCAAATGAAATTTAGGTCAACCCCTGGAGCTTCATAAGCATTCCATGTGAATACATCAATGTTCTACTTCAAAAACGTGACCAATTCTTCTTTCTCTTGGAGCGGCAATTGACTTCCTACCTAAAAGAACTTCTCCATGTCATCGGCAATAAGTATCTTCTCCAGCTCTTCACACACAGGCTCCTCGGCCTCGGCCATTCTTAGCTCGGCCGAAGACGCTAATTGCTACGAACTTCTCCCGGCCGAGGTCTGCGATTCCTGCCTAGCCTGATGGATGATTGCTGCTGTTATGCATTGCCTTGCCATGGATTGGCTTTTGACGATTTCTTCAATTGATTCCCTATAAGAAAATTTCACTTTAACATGCAAAGTTGAAGAGACGGCACCTAGGGCATGCAACCATGACCTTGCCACTATAGCCGTGTAAAGGGAGTAGGCATCCACTACAATAAAGTCTACATCCACCACCACTAGTCCTGACTGCATGGGTAATCAGATCTGTCCCTTCAGAATGACAGCCTTCCTTTCGAAACTTATCAACGGCGAGTCGTAAGTCGTAAGATCCTCAAATTTCAAATTAAGCCCCTTGAACAAGTCCAGGTACATAATATCAACCCCACTCCCTTGATCAACCATCACTCTTTTTACGTCATAACTCCCTATCCTCAGCATGATAACCAATGCATCATCATGTGGCTGAATGGTTCCAACCTTGTCTTCTTCAGAGAATCCCAAAATGGGGGGAGGGTTCCCCTTGACCCTCTTCGGCTTGAGGCTAAAGTCCTCGGCAGGAAATCATGACAATGACATCACCCTAGTAGGGCAAGAACCAGTCTGACCAGGAGCAGCGAAAATAATGTTTATCGTGCCCAGATGAGGCCTTAAAGTATTGCTACCCTGATTCACCGAGCTAGCTTGACTGCCCTGCCCATTAGACCGATTCATGAACTATTTCAATTTTCCTTCTTTAACCAATTGATCCAAATAATTCCACAGGGTTCTACAGTTCTCTGTGGTGTGACCATTCTCTTGATGATAATTGCAATAAAGATTCTAATTACATTTCATAGAGTCCCCTGCCATCTTGTTAGGCCATCTGAAGTATGGCTCATGACGAATCTTCTCCAACACCTGTTGCACAGGTTCAGAAAACACAACATTCACAGTCCGAGGAGGAGCTGTACCAGATTGACCAGTAAAATCCCTCTGATACCACTTGTTATTGTACCTGTCTGACCTGAAATCCCTCCTCTCCTGAAGAATCACTTTTATCTTTCCTTTGCTTTGTTGCTGATCCTCTTTAACCCATTTGTATTCATCAATGCGATCCATGAGCCGACGTACACTTTTCACGGGCTTTTTGGTCAGAGATTTCCTTAAGTCGTGCTCAGCTGGAAGGCCGACCTCGAAAGTAAAAATTGCCACCTTGTCGAAGTCGCCATCAATCTCGTTAAACATCTTCCAATACCTATCCGAGTATGTTTTCAAGGTTTCTCCCTCTCTCATGGCCATGGATAGTAATGAGTCCAATGGCTGAGGTACTCTACTATATGTAACAAAACGAGACTCAAATGCCATCGTAAGCTCCATGTAAGAATCAATAGAGTTTGCCCTCAAGCCGTTAAACCACCTCATTGCGACAGGTCCCAAGCTAGAAGGGAAAACTTTGCACATTAAAGTCTCATTCTTTGAATACACTGCCATTCGCTGATTAAAATGGCTTACGTGCTCCACGGGGTCTGTCCGGCCATTGTAAATGGTGAAGTTTGGTTGGGTGAAACGCCGTAGGAGCTTGCCTTTCTCAATTTTTCCAGTGAAAGGCAATTTCAAAGGCTGGTGCAACACCTTTCCCATGGCATTGCTGCCCAAGCCCCTTGAAGAATACTTCTTACTCATCTTATCATGAAAATTCTCTATCGTATCTGAGAAAGATTCACTGGGAGGGGTCCTTGACCTAGGTCTATAACTACTACTCTGGGAGTCATCAGAGGAAGGGTCAGAAACAGAATGTGTTCGTTTCCGTTTCGCACAACGCAACTTCCTCTTCAAATAGTCAATTTCTCTTTGCATGGCCTTAGCATCGTTCTCGCGGAGGACTCTGCTTCCACCCCGTGAATGACTCCTAGCAGTGCGCCCTGTGTGCACACTACCCTCTCGATCTCTCCTCTGCTCTAGAAGTTGAAAATGATCTTCATGTTGGGACCCCATAGATTCTGCATGGTGTGGGCTTGAACCTTCCATCACATTACTAGTCTCAGAACACAAGAATTCCCACAGATGGCGCCAATTGTATGGACACAAATTTAACTGGACCTCAGTTGCGCCAAGGGAATCAGCCCAAAGGGACCAAAATAATGAATTTATAGAGGATGGGTTTCAAATCTAGGTCTGTAGACGTGGAGTAACATGAACTTAAGGCCAAATCATAAATACATGCATAACACCTCTACGTAGCTTGAAAGTTCTTATCGTATATAAATGCCATGGACAATCACTGGGTATTTCTTACAATTCTCTCTTGCTTGTCTGCTCTGTCCTTTTCTTCTTCTTTTTCTCGTGTGGATCAGATGCTCCATTTGGATACTCTTCCCATCACCCTTTTTTCCCAAGTCCTTGGGGACAGTTGCAAGGCTGAATTCTAACACTCAGACGTCGTTTTCTCATTAATGCAGCCAGAGAAGTAGTTGCAGAGCCTTCAATGCGATAGTGACAGCTTTACCCTAAATATTTTACGTTCACCCTCCTTATTTTTTTACCTTCACTTCCTTTGCCTTCGTGCCCAAAGTCTTCAGTAATGATGCCCTTGAACTGCTAGATCACCTTTCTCGTACTCGGCCATTAATGGCCGAGGACATTTCCATCCTCGGACATCATGCCTTAGAATATTTTAACCGGGTATGACTCCTTTATCCTTTTACGTTACCTCATGGGCGAACCTTCTCACGTCCTCGAACCATCTATACTATTGGGTTGGGTTTTCAACCTTACAAACATTCTTGGGCTAGCCCAACACATATCTTGGGCCCATTGGCCCTACAATGATGTTTGTTTGTTTTAACAAGGATTATTCCTAATAAATCTAATTAACAAATTGGGTTTAAAACTTATTAATTCTATCGATTGAGGTCTAAATTTTCCAACAGAATTGAATATTTATCAATTTTATTTTGGTGTTTAAAATGGAATAGATAGAATAAAAAGTAAGATTTTTTGGATTTTTTTTTTTTTAAGAAATAGATTTTCACTAAGCACCGAAGAGAAACAAAATTAATTTAAACTCACATTTACACTATTTGGATTGAAATTTTTGAGAGGATAATAGACAATAATGAGATTAAGGATTCTATTCTATATTATTTAGATTTTTTTTTTTTTTAAGATAAGGGCAAAAATACCTCCAATCCCTCTTTTTTAGAACCAACTCTTATGAATTTTTATGAGCCCTTTAGTTCAATTTTCTAATTTCTTCTCATTTTTAGTTCAATGAGTAGTCTTTATATTATTACCCTTAATATATTATAGTTTGGAATAAAGGATAGGAGAATAAAATGATTATCTGTTTTCATAAAATTCATATCTATCGAACGAGTCCTTATTATAAAAATAATTCTCCAAAAAAAAAAAATCTAAAAATGAGAATAAAGAAAAAATTCTTGAGAAGAAAAATTCTTGAAATTTATCTAACATAGAAATGAAAAGGAAGTTGCTTCATGAAAAAAAAAAAAAAAAAAAAAGGAGGATGAAAAAAGTTTCCCTAAAAAACAAAAACCAAGAATTTTTATTATGTTTATTTATTTGGCTAAACCAAGATTTTTTTTTTTTTTAATTTATTGAATTTGGTCTTGTCATCAAAACACTTACAATGTAAAGGGGACCCACAGCTGAGACCGATTTCATAGTGGTGTGATAAAAGTGGAAAGTGTTTGTTCCGAAGGAACACAAGCCGTCTGATCAAAATCGGACGACGGATAACACGCGTGTGTAGTAATGTCCTCTGCAATCTATGCGACACGCACCCCCTTTCTCTCTCTCTCTCTTTCTCCGTCTCTCCGACTCTGCTATCTCCCGGCGCTGCTTCCCAAACCCTAATTAAACCCCCTTTACAAAACGCTGTCGTTTTTCACTTCCTCTTCAGGTACGACTTCTTTATTCACTATTTTTTTTTTTTTTTTAATTTTTTGTTTTGCCTTAAGCTGAAAATTGAAAACCCTAGAAATTCATATTCTATACTATGTTTGTGTTGTATATAAATTCTAGGGTTTTGTTTTACTCTCTTTCTGTTTCTTATTGCTCTGTATGTAATATGCTATGCTAGCATATGTGTGAGTATGGAATGTGTGATCACAGTTCATTTTTACATGCCAATATTGATTTTCAGTGTTTCATTGGTAGTGGGTGATGAAGTTTGATTATATTGAAACTTATACGTGCAATTCAGAGTTTCATGGTATCTATCAGTTTTTAATTTCCAACTATGAGTGGTTGGCCTTTTGTGTTGAATTTATGGTGCTTGGAGGTGACAAAAGTGGTTTGGCAATATGTGTGTGTGCGCGCTAGGAAGCACGGACACTTCATTTGGGGTGCCGGACTTGTGTTATAGCCGCCATGTTATATTATAATACCAGTACCCATGTTCGTGTCCATGTAGTGTCGTATATTTTGTTCACAACCGGTCACAAGCTCAGAAAAAGGAGAGTCGTGATAGTTTAGGGCCTGTTTGGTAGGCCATTTTAAACACACTTTTGAGCATTTTAAACACATTTACACACTTTTTCACCCACACATATATCAAAGACACCCAAACAACATTACTCAAACTCATCTACTAAACACCCCCTTAATGGCCAGTGTAAAATTTAGTCACTCCATAAAACAGCCCTGGGTGGTCTGTTAAGGATTCATAGCTGACTCCAAAATTTTGACACCAAGGCTTTGTTATTGTTGTATAAGTGTGTGTGTGTATTTATGCATATGTTACTTGTCTGAGTTCATATTTATGGATAGAGCTGCTTGGGAAAATTGAGAGCTGTTCTATTTTGATTTCTTAGTTCATAATATTTATATTTTTAAATAAGATTTCTTTGTTGGTTGAGAATGATGCAATGAATAAATATAGATATGGATTCTTTCAAGGAATTGATTATGGAAATTCTATAATAGGTTAAGGTTTGTGTTGCATAAAAATATTTGTGAATTTCAGTTATTAATTGTTCCTTTCATTTTTTTTTCCTCCTTTTAAAGTACAATTTCTTGGCAATCAAATGGAGGTTGCTTTTTTTTTGGGGGGGCATCCTTTCAATTATTATATAGTGAATCAATTTGTATGGTTGGAGACTTGGTGCAGATTGCGTCTCCTTTGGCTTTAAAAGCATTTGGTGCATTGCTATGTAATCGGTCTGTAAATTGGACACTCAATAATTAAGCATTGTTACGGTAGATTAGTATGGATGTTCAAGTGATAGATGTGGAAGAAGGGATGGGTCATCGGGGTGTAGCAAATGATGGAGATGCTGAACTCAACGAAGGTGAATTAAATATTGCTGAAAATTCTGCAGTGCATGACGAGGATGGGTTTGCTGAGCCTTATGTGGGTATGGAATTTGATTCTGAAGATGTTGCTAGGACTTTGTACGATGAGTATGCCAGACGTTTGGGTTTTAGTTCCAAAGTTGGTCAGTGTAGTCGTTCTAAATCTGATGGGACAATCATATCTCGGGAATTTGTTTGTGGTAGAGAGGGTCTGAAAAGAAGGCATGCTGATAGCTGTGATGCGGTGCTTAGGATAGAGTTAAAGGGTCAAGAAAAATGGGTTGTAACAAAATTTGTAAAGGAGCATAGCCATTCTTTGGTGAGTCCAAGTAAGGTGCATTACCTTCGGCCTCGTAGACATTTTGCTGGTTCTGCAAAGACCATGGCTGAAACTTACCAAGGGGTGGGAATTGTTCCGAGTGGTGTTATGTATGTCTCCATGGATGGAAATCACGTTCCTGTGGAGGCAAATCGTGGAGTTAGGAAAACTCCTCCTGCAGAATCAAATCGCCCAGTTAAAAACACAGCAGTAATGAATTATGTTGTTAGGCCTTGTAATCGAAAGAGGACACTTGGGAGGGATGCTCAGAATTTACTGGAATATTTCAAGAAAATGCAAGCTGAGAACCCTGGATTCTTTTATGCAATACAACTTGATGAAGACAACCGCATGGCTAACGTATTCTGGGCAGATGCAAGGTCAAGGACAGCTTACAGTCATTTTGGTGATGCAGTCACACTGGACACAATGTACAGAGTAAATCAGTATAGAGTGCCGTTTGCTCCCTTTACTGGGGTGAATCATCATGGTCAGACAATTTTGTTTGGTTGTGCATTACTCCTAGATGATTCAGAGGCTTCTTTTATTTGGTTGTTTAAAACATTTCTTACGGCAATGAATGATCACCCTCCTGTCTCTATAATCACTGATCAAGACAGAGCGATACAGACTGCTGTCTCTCAGGTGTTTCCAGAAGCCCGCCACTGTATTAGTAAGTGGCACGTCTTAAGAGAAGGCCAGGAAAAATTGGCTCATGTATGTCATGCGCATCCTAATTTTCAGGTGGAATTGTATAATTGTATTAACTTGACTGAAACTATTGAGGAGTTTGAGTCATCTTGGAGTACAGTCCTTGATAAATATGATCTCAGGAGAAATGATTGGCTTCAATCATTATATAATGCTCGTGCTCAATGGGTCCCTGTATATTTTCGGGATTCCTTTTTTGCTGTTCTATCTCCTAATCAAGGATTTGAGGGTTCATTTTTTGATGGTTATGTGAATCAACAAACCACATTACCTATGTTCTTTAGGCAGTATGAAAGAGCTTTAGATAGCTGGTTTGAAAAAGAAATAGAATCAGATTTTGATACAATTTGTACCATGCCAGTGCTAAGGACACCATCACCAATGGAAAAACAGGCAGCAAATCTCTATACAAGGAAAATTTTTGCAAAATTTCAGGAGGAGCTAGTTGAAACATTTGTGTATACTGCAAATAGAATTGAAGGTGATGGAGCTATTAGCACATTCAGGGTTGCAAAGTTTGAGGATGATCAAAAGGCATACATTGTGACATTAAACTATCCAGATATGAGAGCTAACTGCAGTTGTCAAATGTTTGAGTATTCTGGCATTCTTTGTAGACATGTTTTGACTGTCTTCACTGTGACAAATGTGCTTACATTGCCACCCCATTACATCTTGAAACGATGGACTAGAAACGCAAAAATTGGAGCTGGATCAGATGAACGTGGTGGTGAATTACATGGCCAAGAGTCTCTGACATTACGTTATAACAATCTATGTCGGGAAGCCATTAAATATGCTGAAGATGGAGCTGTAGCTGTTGAAACTTATAATGCGGCAATGGGTGCTCTCAAAGAAGGTGGGAAGAAGGTTGCTGTTTTGAAGAAAAATGTTGCCAAAGTAGCACCACCTCCTAGCTCTCAGGTTAGTGGGATTGGCTATGATGACAAGAAGACCTCTACATCAGCTGCAGATATGACACCACTGTTGTGGCCACGCCAAGATGAGATGACGCGGAGATTTAATCTAAATGATACTGGTCCGCCTGCTCAATCAGTTGCTGATTTGAATTTGCCTCGCATGGCCCCTGTGTCTCTTCACCGAGATGATGGTCCTACTGAAAACACAGTATGAAGGAAAATTAATTTTTGCTATGTTTTCGTAGTTTCATATGTATTTTATTCATTATTTATTTTGGCTCACTTATGAATTCTATATTTTCACATCCATTTGCTTCAAGTATGAGAGCATGAGACTGATCTGGCCCTTATTTGGACCTTTTGCATAGGCTGTTCTTCCCTGTTTAAAGTCAATGACTTGGGTCATGGAGAATAAGAATTCACCACCAGGGAATAGAGTAGCTGTAATTAATCTGAAGGTATGTATTATATGAAGTGGAAGCACAAAAAAACCAGGAACTTTTATGTCATTAAAATGCTCAAGTTGGAAAGTGTTCTAGCAGATATTTGATCTCTTAAGGATCACTGCTTCAATAGATGGAACTTTAAATTTTCTTAGTTTATTTAGGTAGTTTTTCTGCTATCTAATTTATTGAAATAATTGATTTTGACCAGAAGCATTGAGTTAGTTGAACAGTTTCTCTTATTCTTCCTAAACTTAATTTAACACCGTTCTGGAGGTTTATATTTCATATATGTTATTCTTAATCACTGCAGTTGCAAGATTATAGCAGAAACCCTTCCGCAGAATCGGAGGTTAAGTTTCAGCTGTCAAGGGTATCACTTGAACCAATGTTGAGGTCTATGGCCTACATCAGTGAACAGCTATCAACACCGGCTAATAAAGTTGCTGTCATAAATTTGAAGGTATGTGAATTCAAATTCTTGACCTTTGTCTAAAATCTGTTGATAAATCATTTTGCTGTATCATGATGTTGGAAGTTAATTCTTAAAGGTTCATTGCAGATAAGGTTTACACATGGAGACGACACCAACCCATGTGTCTATGTAAATATTAGTAATACATGCAAGTTTGAGTGCTATGGTAGACCACCAATATGAAAGATTGAGTTGTGTTTAACTTATCTCTTTCGCTGGCTAGCCCAATATATGTACACATTTCTGCAATGCAAGCACCTGACCCTAAAAGGTTATTGTGGATTTTAGACTTTGAAGATAAGAGTGGTTTTTAACCTAAAAACTGGGTTTCACCTCTCTCTCTCTCCTTATGACAAAATACTGACATGGGCTGGGGTTTGGGGAGGAAATGAAGGAGTGAAGGATCTACCTTTCAGGTTGTGACATGTGCAAGTATGAAGTTCCTAAGGAGTCTGCAATGTCTATTGTCAAATGCATATAGATCATGTTTAGGAAAATCCTTGACAACAAATCTATGGATGGCATTACTTCTGAAATTGGGGGTGCCTAGTATTTGTTGAGGCTCAGGCATAAGCACTCCATCTTGCAACCATCTCCATCTTTGCTAATTTCAGGGATTAAGTACTTCACATCTACACATGCTACGCTAACAAATTATGGTTCCTGTATTCATTTTTTATTGGTTAAACTGGAGGATTTCATGATTATCCTCCAACCTTGTTGTTTAGGTTGAATAGGTATCTGAGCTTCTTTTTTCTGTCTGTGGAACAAAGGAGATAGTTTATTTCCTTAAACGAAAACTCCTTGGGCTGTGGTGCATTCCAGAGTTTCCTTCCTTCCTAAAAAAGCAGTTTCAAATTAGATTTTGAGTTTGGAAAACATTTTGGAGAGGCCCCAAGCAGGGGGCATGCTTTGTAAAGTGGATTCCGTAAATCATGTGTGCACTGCCCCTTTTCGTCTTAGATTTGAGATTGTTATTAGAAATGCTTTTAAAGCTTTGAGTAGTGCCTGCCTGGTAAGTGGTTTGGTTGTGGACTGTCACTGAGATGAGTGAGTTATTTGGCAGACATGCTTGTTGTACTGAGTTCCATTTGGAAAGAAGGGGTGTATTTCTAATGGAGAAAGGTGGTTCAAGATTTGGAATTTAACAATGTTACACAAGTTGTTTTTATCTTGTTTTACTTATAGGAACTAGGATGCTCTTTGTGTGAATGATGATTAGTTCTAGTGAAGTTCTGATATTACTTCTAGGGGTAGTATATTTCTTTTTCCTTTTCCCTCCAAGAGATGATAATGATATTTTCACTAGGATGATTACTGATCCAAAAAAAAAAATCACTAGGATGATCAAAATTATGCAATGCATATGATTATTAAAACTTGCCCTGGCCTTCTCTTTTCCGGTAGGTGGGGTGTGTTCTGGCTCTCTGCATTTTTTTCATGTGATTCAATTTCTTACTGTAGTTTGGTTTGATCTTTTATAATATTAATGATCTCCTTTCTCTTTCATTGTGAAGAGCATGACCTTATCCTTTATTTATCATGATTTGAGAGAATTTATATGGGGGGAAATACTCATGTGAAAAAAAGTTGGGCAATCCACTAATTCATTGATTTCTGATTTTATTTTATTTTATATTCTGTAATTTTAGAAGACCATTTTAAGACCAGTGATACTCCATGATACGGAATGTTGGGATGTTAAGAAGTAATGTTGTGTAAATTAAGCATAGTTGAAATGAGAATATTAAGATGGATGAATAATAATACTAGAAAAGATTCTCTCTCTCTCTCTCTCTCTCTCTCTCTCTCTCTCTCTTGCGCGAGCGCACGCACTAAATTAAGTGATACACAACTGTTTCTATGTCCTTCCTCTTCCTCCCTCCCTACACCAGCCCACCTTCCTACCCCCACAAGCACACAGAAATATAAAATGAAATAATAATGTAAAGAACTTTTTGTGTATTTGTTCGGTTATGATTGGAGTGGCAATCCATTAGCCTACAATAGTCTTGTTGCTTGATTTTGTTACATAGTTGTACTTCTTGAGTCATTCAAAGTGATGTAAATGTTTTCTTCTTGCTGTCATTCCAGCTTCAAGATACTGAGACAACTTCAGGAGAGTCGGAGGTTAAGTTTCAGGTGTCCAGGGATACATTAGGTGCCATGCTGAGATCAATGGCTTATATACGTGAGCAGCTTTCAATTGCGGTAAGCATTCTCTATTTACCTTTGTGATGAAATATATTCCTTTTAATGCATGAGTTACAAAGTTTTTGTTTCAATGGAAAGCATGAGATACCTTCTATTTCAAGTTCATACTTTTCTTTGGTTCCGTTAACAAATAATTGAAATTTATGATCATCACATTAGTGAATGAAACCATTTGAAATGTCAAAAGACCAATAGTGTTTGAATGGATAGCAAAGCACTAAAATTAATATATCAATAAAGTTGAACATATAGTAATGATTCAGACATGTTATAAGGACTTGATTTTAATTACATATACTTGCAGCATATTCAATAAAATCTTAACATAATCAAAGATTTAAAATAAATATGTGAAGTAAATGAAGCAAAGGAGATTTAATTTCAAATACAAAGTGAAACTTGGAATTATTTATGCATTCTTATAACTACAAGAATATAATGTACTTAGACCAGGATCTACTCTGTTTCAAACATTTTTTATTCAGCTTAAAAGAACCCCCCTTGAACATATAAAAACATTTTGGTTATTGTTGATGAATTACCACTTGTCTTTGGTATAAATAATATATGTCACAGTTCAATGGATTTTCAGTTGCTAATTTGATAGGAAATACCAATGCGGAATTACTGATATGGGATATGTATACAATATGGTATGGACATGACGATATGTCAACACCTAAAAATATAGGATAATGCGGGATGGTTACTTTTATTGATTAATATGTGAAAAAGAATATTTAAGTATATTTTAAGGGGTCAGACTTTGGTGCAATGATAAGTGCCTTTTGCCAAAGCGATTTTTTGTAGTTCGACAACCTCTTCTAAATTGGGGATAAGACTGCCTATCAACCACCTTTCCCCGACCTACACAAGTTGAAGGTGTATCATGCAGTCTCCGAGAGTATGCGTATTGATACATGTCTGATTTAAATATGATTGCTAGTTCAAAGATTCTATACTTTCTAACTAGTTTGTCTTTTATTAGTATAACAATAAAAGACTTATTGGTGGATTGTTAGTGTGACCTGCCCAAAAAATAATTATTCTTAATAATAAAAAAAAAAAAAATTGATTTATTTGCTCTGTTCATCATCGTCATGCATCACATTTTCCACTTTGATCTTTGAATTTAAGATTTGATGTCATTTTTTTAAAATCCCTGTTTAGATTCTATAGATTATAAAAATCTCTCAAACCAGCACAGGCTATATGCAGACAATAACAAATAGGCAGTTGTATTAATAGGACAGACGTTTGCTGAGGATTTGTCTTTCATGTCCCTTTACGGAAATATAGTACACTAGGGAATCCCTTAAAGTGGAGTAAATGAAACGGGAGGCATGATAAGTTAAGTCTACTAAGTACCAACACCTGGAGCATTCCCACTTATTAAAAATTAAAAAAAAAACTTTTCTTTTTTTATTTTCTGTAATAAGATGTTGCAGCTGCTTAGAGTGGCTGTAACTTAGATGAACCAACGTATTTAGCCACTGTTTTGGAAGTCAGGCTGTGTTCTGAGCAATTGACACTAAATGACTGAATCAGCTTCAATTGGCTGATTCATCTGTGGATCCTCTGTAATTCCGTCATGTACATTTGTTCCTTTTGTCATTTGACTATTTTGATAGTAGTATCCTATACATCTGGGATTAGCCTGGCATCTATGTAGAAGGTTGTGTGCGCTTGAATTTTGTTATCAATCAAACTAGACATTCGCATAATGCTTATATGTTATGTTGAATGACTGCATTAGGATCTTATTTTGTCTATTTAATCACGAGTTTTAATTTGGCAGGCTGAGACCCAGCCAGAAACTTTACCAAAAAAGCAAAGGAAGTAAAGCATTGTAATTGTGTGCTTCCAGTGTCATACCCAGAGGGGGGTGAAGAGATCCCTATGGATGGAAAAGTGGGTATCTGCTCAATGTGCTGGGATTTCTGTAATTATTTGGTTTATGTTGGATAGCTTCTCTTTTCCTTTCTCTGTGAGGTTCTTGTCCAACATATTTGTACATGTACCAAATTCAAAAATTCAAGGCATCGAAAAGTTTTTCCTAGGTATGATATTGTCCATATTGTCTCACCCTTTTCATTGATAGATTACTCCATTTTAATAAGCTTGTTCAAGTTTTTCTTCCATGAAAATTGGTAAGGATCAATTTTTAATTTTGGTTGCTGTGAATTGTTGTTGTGATTTAATTTCTAGCTGCAGCGTGGAGTGACCCAAGGGAATTGGGATTTTACTTAAAAATTGAAAATAAGATTGATTTGTTTCCATTGCACTCACAGTGGTAATAGTGTAATCGTTAGGTGTGTTGCAATACTGTGTTGTAATATCTGCTTGATGTGCGAAGCTTGAAGAAATTTTTATTTTAATTCAATTTTGTTTAATTTTAGAAATCAAGTGTGTTATTATTGATGGATTGGATTTAATTATAGGTATTTTTAGTTAATTAGGTTACTAATATAAATTAATCAAAATTTATAATCCAAAATTACCAAGAAGTGGTTAATATAATGAGAATTATAAATCGTAACACATAGCGAGGAATTGCAAAAGCCAAGAGGCAAATCAGTTACTCCTTGCAAGAACTGTGAACTAAAGAGTATCTTAAGAGCATCTTCATTTTCTCACCCAAATTTGAAAGGAGAAAAGTAATCTTTACTATTTTACTTAAACATCCATCCAACAGCCTCTAAATCTTTTCTTTACTTCATTTAAATAATATTTTCTTTATTTTTATTATTATTATTATTATTATTATCATCTTCGCCCAATTCTCATACCCATGAACACACTTTGGCTTTTGCTTAAAAAAATGGTAAGATATAGTTAACACTCTTAAGATTTGGGCTAGTGCCTCCTCTTCTGTTTTTCCTCACAATTTTCTCTCATGTATGTCTCTCCCCCTTAATTTTTCCAACTCCTTTTCTCACTCCTTCGGCCCTTATTTATAAACTTCCCTAAGTGTGATTGTCATGATAATGGGGAAGCTTTCTAGGCTAGTGTGGCCCTTTTGAGACATATTCCTAACCAGATGGGGCCCACTTTTCAAGGTAGATGTGACAGTCTGGAAACTTGCACCCACTACAATTTGGTTCTCGACAGGCAATTTCCCTACAGCACTACCGTTGCCGAACAGTCTCATCCTCGACATGTAGTAGATTTATGGAAAGGCATGGCCGACTTCTTGTTATTGGGCTCGAGGTTCTCGGTATATAGAAATTATTGAGTTAGGCCTCTATATCGTGCCCATACAACGGGCTAGGCCTCCATATCATGCCCATACAATAGCCCCCTATGATTCCATTCTCATGTTGTGGGGATGAGATCGTGGTTAACCTTTACTTGTCGGTGGGGGATGGTCATGATTAAGATCTCACGTGGTTAGCCAAGCTTAATGGTGAACTCCTTCTCTTCTGTTGTTCTTCGCAATTTTCTCTCATGTATGTCTCTCCCCCTAAATTTTTCCAACCCCTTTTCTCACTCCTTCCTCCCCTATTTATATACTTCCCTAAATGGGATTGTCATGATAATGGGGAAGCTTTCTAGGTGGGTAGGGCCTTTTTAGGACATATTCCTGATCAGATGGGACCCACTTTTCAAGACAAATGTGTTTGTCTTGAAACTTGCACCCGCTACCATTTGGTTCTCAACAAGCAATTTCCCCTAAGGCACTACCATTGCCAAACAGTCCCGTTCCCGACATGTAATAGATCTATGGACTGGCGTGGCCTACTTCCTATTATTAGGCTCAAGTTCTTGGTATATAGAAATTGATGGGCTGGGCCTCTATATCGTGCCTGTACAATGGGCTAGGCCTCCATATCATGTCTATACAATAGCTCCACACGATTCTAATCTCATGTCATTGGGGTAAGATTGTGGTTAACCTCTACTTGTCAGTGGGGAATGGTCGGGATTAAGATCTCACATGGTTAACCAAGCCTAATGGTGAGCTCCTCCTCTTCTGTTGTTCCTTACAATTTTCTCTCATATATGTCTCTCCCCCTAAATTTTTCCAACCCCTTTTCTCACTTCTTCATCCCTTATTTATAGACTTCCTTTAGTAGGATCGTCATGATAATGGGGAAGCTTTCTAGGCAGGTGGGGCCCTTCTAGGACATATTCTTGACCAGGTGGGACTCACTTTTCAAGACAGATGTGACTGTCTTGAAACTTGCACCCGCTACCATTTGGTTCTTGGCAGGCAATTTCCTCCAAGGCACTACCATTGTCGAACAGTCCCATCCTCGACATGTAGTAGATTTATGGACTGATGTGGCCTACATCCTATTATTGGGCTCGGGGTTCTCGGTATATAGAAACTGATGGGCTGGGCCTCTATATCGCATCCATACAATGGGCTAGGCCTCCATATCATGCCCGTACAACCAATATAGAGAATCGGTTAGAAATTAGCTTTATAGATTCACTCTCTAAATGTGAAAACACGATCTATAATCCATTCATGGATTCGTTGTGATAATATGGTGGCTTCTTGGATCTTGAATGTAGTTTCTCCATGGATTGTATCAGGCATAATCTACAAGAATATAGTTGTGAAGATTTAGAATGATCTTAGAGAAAGGTTTTCTCAAAAGAAGTCCTAGATTCTTTCAACTGTAGAAGGACTTTGCTGCGATCTCATAAGGTGATTCCTCAATCCAGTCTATTTCACTCAATTGAAAGCATATTGGGATCAATTGCAGAATTATTATCCTTTTCCAACTTGTTCTTGCGAGAAATGTACCTGCAATTTGACTTAGAAGCTCACTAATCTTCAACTCCAAGATTCAATGATGCAATTTCTCATGGGGCTTAATGAGTCTTTTGCTCAAAACAGGGGGCAAATCTTGTTGATGGAGCCAATTCCACAGATCAATAAGGTTTATTCACTATTGATTCAAGAAGAAGCACAGAGAAATGTAGGTCATCGTTCACCAATTCATGTTGAATCAACAGCTTTGGCTACCAAAGCTTTCACCAAGGGAAAGGAGAAATTAATTTGTAGCCATAGTAGTAAAATGGGCCATACAGTGGAGACATGCAACAAGATTCATGGCTTCCCTCCTGGTTTCAGGTTCAATGGAAAGAACTCTCTGCTGTGAACCAAGTGAGTGTTCAAGATGACTCTACTAAGAAGACTTGAAGTTGTTCTAATTTTGCTTATGGGGTATCAGATTTCCTTATGGTCTTTGTTGGAAGAATACATAAATGCATATTTAGAACAATAACAAAAAAAACAGGCCCAATTTTGAATGCCGAAAAAGATAATAGATTTAATCTCAGACCTGGAACCTCATTGTTCCTAAAACTTTTCAATATCATATATAATACAGGCACAAGGTAAAGACTAAAGAGGTGTCATCTTGTGAATAGTAAGGCCAAATCCCTCTACCAAGTTGATATCTTCCCTCTTAATCCCATTTGGCACTTCCCAATCAAAACAGTACAAAAGGTTTGCAATGTAAGCATGACAGCAGTGGATCTCATTATCATGCCAAGACACATTCTAGATCCTACCGGACCCAAATGGCATGAGTTCAAAATTGTGACCCTTAAAATCAATGGCATTGTCCTCAAACCTCTCATGATAAAACTCATTCAGATTCTTCCAAGGGTTTAGGTTTATCCCAATAGCTCAAGCATTAATCAAGATTCTTAATTTTGTGTTAATATCATAACCAGCTATCTTACAATGCAACATTGTCTCATGAGGAAGTAAAAGGGTAAAGGGTAGATAGAGGGTGGAACCTTTTAGAGTCTCCTTCACCACCAATTCTAAGTATTGAAGCTTTTCTAACTTGTTTCAATACACATTCGGTTTCCTTCCAACACAACTTCTAATTTATGCTCAGACTCGCGGCTGAATGGCTGTATTTCCCATGAGAATTGCAGTGGTTTGATCACCTAACGGTGATAATACCAATGAATGAAAAGATATTGTCAAGATGCTATTTCACTTGCATGCAGCTAAATTTTTGTATTTCAAAAGAGAATTGCAATGGTTGGATTGCCAATTGGATATATTTCAGATGGCTGTGATCGGAAATGCAAATGGGTTGGAAGTTCTATGTGGAGGGGTGGAAGATAGAAAAATGTTCCAAGCGATAAAATTTATGGTCTGTTTGAATACCTCTTATTTGTTGAAAACTAAAAACTTATTACTAAAAACGCTGTAGCAAAATAATTTTTAAAAGTATGAATAATGCTGTTAAACTCAAATTTACCTAAAAATGTGTTTTGCTAAGTTTGGTGGTCACATAAACAGTGCCGTGGGACCTCAAAAAAATGGAAAACGCACACATAATTTCAGTGCCGTGCCATCCAAACGCACGCTAAGAGAAAATTAAGGCCGATGTTTCTTTTAAAAAACAAAACCCTACAACAGTAAAATTTGCTGGCCCAAGATGTAATTTTACTTTTCAATGAAATCAATCTTCGAAATGGGGACTTTAAAAAAGTGCAATTTTCTCACATTTTATTTCAACAAACTGACAGTCGGTACACTACTATAATAAAATTACAATTTCCATCCAAACCCCTCCAAAAGTCTGGAATGTTAAGGAAGTCCATGTACAAGGATTTTCCAGTGCACAATCTGCACAAGGATGGTTCATTTTCAGAAAACCAATTTTCATAATACCTTATTCATAACTAGATCCAAACCACAAACTTCAGAAAAATTAAGGGAAACAACCGGAAACCATTTCCAAATTTCATATTGAGTCAAATTTATAATACATTTTGTTAACTTTTGAATATTCCCACCCCAAATTTAAAGAGACGTCTCCTTCCAAAATAAAGCTAGTGGGAGAAAGAATACATCACAAGTTCAGGTCACCAACACATCTTGTGGCTACATCACATGCAAAGGATCACCATCAGCAAAATGAAAAGCAGGTAGCAACCAGAAAGCAATCAAGTCATATCCTAACAGATTTCAGCATATCATCTGCAATCAAATTATGGTGAGACAACAGTAGTTCACCTTGGACCAAATAAGAAGAAAATTGCATGTCGCATCGCTCTACCATCCTGCAAGCATGGATAACTACAAGCTTCTATAGTCTATCACAGTGACCTCATCCTCTGGTGCATCTAGGTCTTGGTAACTGCACAAAATTAAATGCAATCAGTATATCCTCTTTATATTATCAGGAAGGCAGAAGGACACACACAGGGAAATTTCTTAAGCTTTAAAAGAAAGCACCAGAAACAGCAATGTCAAATATCAGCCAGAGAAATTGTATCACCATTCATATCACAAAATTTTAAATACACAAACAAGAACTTGTTTCAAAATGGCAATTTGATGGCAGCGGCAAAACAATTTTGAGCATCATCAAAAGATCAAAAGAGATGCGTTGATGTTCATGTGTGTGTGTGCATGTGTGTGTATAAACATATATAATAAATGCATGTATGTTCATGAGATATATGTATGTGTACACACACACAACTCTTTGTAAATGTTACATCACTCAATAACATCTTTATATGTGTGTGTGTATATATATATATATATCACTCAATAAATTTTCTTTGAATCAACGTGTGTGTGTGTGTGTGTGTGTGTGTGTTTGAATGTGTTTGAATATCCACACACACACACATCATACATGTGTAAGTATGTTCAAGAGATATATTTGTTTACACACATTTTCACCTATATTGGTTTAATCTTCTAATAATTCAAAATATTCAACAAACGCTTTGATTTATTTTGTAATGTAATCATCAATGGCTCTTATAAAAGAGATAAGAAAATGAATTATGTGAGTATGTTTTTTTATTGGGAAACATAGATGCTTTTTTTTAACTAATATATGCATCATTATCTACTACTCAAACTCTAGTAAATATATATATAATTTGACTTCACTAGTTCAAACCAAGTTGGAGGAAAAAATAAAAGACAACCTATATCGTTTTTAAATTTATATGAATGGGCTTGATCAGTAAGTAATCTAACCTATTTCTGTAAAGTCATCAATATTAACAGCTTCAACAGGCGAAAACCTCATATCATAGTTTATCCATTTATATACATAAGCACACATTTAAAAAAGAAAAATGGCAGAATAGGATGTCTGGCCTATAGTTCGAATTATGTGATTGACTTTGAAGAATACCATTATGATCTCCTCTTTGATTTATTAAAACAAATAACCATTCTTGTCCTTTAGCTTCTTTAAATGTATACCACTCACCACTGTTCCTTCTCACATTTTGGTCTTCATTTAAAATGACAAGACAATTATAGTTAGGGGTGTACAGGCCACTGATTTTACTGACCTGCACCAACATTGCCAAGCCATACCAACCGCTTCAAGCAGCAGCCAATGTGCTCAGCAGTGGGGCACAGTGACCTGTGCCCACAAACTGATGTTAACCAATCTCAAAAAGGTGTTTTAAAAACTACCTTAAACCAAAATGTCCCACACCCCCCTCCAAAAACCAATTTTCCCCTTTCTTCATATCACCCACAAAAGACCAAACACCTCACATTCTCACTACCCATATCATAACCTTCAATTCTCCACCAATTGTTGATTTACAAAGTGTATTATTTTTACAGATCTAAATGACTTCTACTCCCTCCAACAACGAAGAAGAAACATTTGCCATCACAAATGACCTCAATAGCCCTCTCAGTTCTCCCCTTCTCCACCCCTCCGATTGGGCTCCTTTGCTGACAAACTTCCCATCTCACAGCGACTTCTTTATTGCTTGTGTTCAATTGATTTGCTGGGGTGCCTCTTGTGGTTGATGTGTTTATGAATGGGACCAGCAAAACCAACCGTGTCAAACCAAAAAACCGCCCCAATAAAGCTTAGCTTCCCCCTTCCACCGGTGTGGCTAGAATCCCATTTTTGAAAATCCAACAAGGACAGAGCAGTGCAAATATCCCTGAAAAATCCAAAAGCCAACCACACCATCCAATGAACAGCCCTAATTAGTGCACCATCTCAAGTTAAATCCTCTCATATCTCCCACTCTCTTGTCCTTGCTCTTGTTACACACATTTTACAGAATATTGCCTCACAAAACTTGGTTGCATGGTAGACCTACAAACATGTTTCAACAATGCACCCTCGCTCTTTTACATAACTTATAACCTTAAGGGGAGAGGGAAGAGGAGATTTCAATTAGTGACCTCCACTCCATGAGCTGTGCCTTTAACCGATTATGCCACCCCTTGAGGTTTACAACAATGTGCTCTCATATTAACAGATATCTCCATTTTCAAAGTATCTACCAATAATCAAGGTTCTCTATCCCTTAAATCCCATCCCATTTACACTCAACTAGTATCCTAAAGATTTTGCAATAATTCTCCCCATTATAAAACCTATAAAAAATAATAATAAAAAATAAGTCTTAACCTGGGTATTTTAGACCACGGTCAGCTTCAACAACCTAAATTTGGACAAAAATATAAATAATAGCAGAGAGTCCCAAACAAGCCTAGCAGGTTACATTGATTGCATACCTCAGCATTTAGTAAACATGTCTGTGCTCGGCTTATGTGATTGACATTACAAGTACTTGCTTCATCCATAACCTTTTCCAAATAATGCCTTACTTTCAGATCATGGTTTTTGTATTCCTACCAAAACCAGTGAATTTTCCCCCATTGATTTATAATAAAGGAAATTATATGCACTTCCATAGTTGTAGCTCTCCAAAGTCACTCTTGTATTGTATTTTTTCACCCTAATGGAATGACACCCCACACAAAGCATGCATGCACATGTACAAAAAAGGTCTTGAAGTTTGTGAATCGACTAAATACAAAACAAAACTGAAAGAAGAGAAAGAACACCATGAAGTTGGAGGTTAGGCAAAATCTTTGATTACAAATTACCTGCGTAGACGTCGAGGATCCTGTCTAAAACCTGGAGAAAAAGCAAGAATTGGGGCTGGCCCAGTTAACTGCGGCCCTGGCCGCCCAACTCTACCGCCACCTTCAAAAGGGGGAGGACCACCCTGCTCTCGCAACATCCGCATTGCAACTTCAGGCGGAGCAGGAACAAAAGGTCCTAATGGACTGCAGTCACAAAAATATACCAGCCCTCATTGAAATGAAAAATAATAATAATAAGTACCAATTTCGATCTTGATTTACACAATATTGCCACAATCACTATTAACATACCCAGCACCAGGAACAGGCATCAATACCGGCGGAGGAGCTATATCTGAGGGGAATGGAGGAGCACCGTGCATTCCTTGTCCACCAAAAGTGTCGTACATTGGTTCATCAAGATTTCCTCCATCTGGACCATCTTTGTTGGAGAGGTAATCACTTGGATGCAGGTTTTCAGACCTATCATATTTTTCACCGCCATTAGCTCGATTATCACGTTCTCTACGGCTGCCACGCTCATCTTTCAATCGATTATCAGGACCTAGCCTACGCCTAATTGGCTTGTCCTTCTGCAGAGAAAAATTCTTTCTTTTTAACAATGAGACATGAGACAATGATACTACTACTCTGTCCTGCTTTGAAATTGCAGATGTTTAGAAAAAAACAAATACAACGACCTTATCAAAATGTCCAAAGGTAAGCATCACTTTAACAAGTGCCTTAGTTACTTGTATCTTAATAGGTAAGAGAAATACAGGAACATGTTGACAAAAAAGTTGACTATTTTAAAGTAGACATTTATTCTAAGGCATCCCAAACAAGATGCTCGTTAGGGAAAAGTTGGTAATAATAACCAAAAACATCATCAACAACATTGATGGTGACATTGGAACAACCAGTGGGATCACCAGTAACAAGAGGGGGGATGCAGTTACGTATCTTTTCATGTAAGCTTCTCTACATAATCAAAGATTCAAAATTAGAGAGCAACTAACAATTACTTCCAAACCAGATAGTAGTAAGTTGAAGCAGATGAAAACATACATCTAAAATTCAAAAGACACTTATTTTGGTATCAAAATTAGAGGGCAACCAACAATTACTTCCAAACCAGATTGTAGTAAGTTGGAACAGATGAAAACAGAGATCTAAAAATCAAAAGACAATTTTTTTGGAATTGGTTACCTAAATTTGACATTTAAAATAAGTAGGCTTTACATATTGCAAAACTTAATGAGCTCAGACCCAGGGTGTAAAGTTTATCCTATCCTTAATACAACTAAATTTTATGAATAATTTTAAATTCATAAAATTTAGTCACAAACCAGAGACTGACCATGGAGAGGGAACATGAAATTGAATCTTAGTGGTTAAAAGAATGGGTCTAGTAACAAGTAATAACAAACTAATATCAAGTTATATGTTTACCACTAGTGCTGTGCATGGATCGGGCAGGCTCAGGCTTACCCTCAACCTGCCACTCAACCCGATCACACCAGGTTGGGAAGGAAACAAACCACTACCAACCAATCATCCCGGGTTATCAACCAAGCAAATCAACAGGTTTGGCGGTTGTGTCCGTTGCATTCTCAGTTGGCAAGTTGAAGGCGAGGGAGACGAAGTCAAAGAAATGTGAGGGAGATCTCGATCCCCAGGGTTGCCACTGCCAGATCTCAACCTTGACGGTCAGATCTCAGACATAATTAATATCATTTTTTTTATCCATAAGAAAAGATATTAATTGATGAACAAAAATAACAGGCACCAAAGCCCAAGTACGTAGGAAGTATACCATGGACACTCTAAGCAAGGAAATTTTAACCAAGATACAAATTGTCCATTATCGCTAACAGGTCTGAATCTAGACCAGGAGATGATGACCCATAATTCTCTAGATACATCAAAATGCAAAAATAGTGGTATATAGCCTCCCCATTGGACTTACACATACCACCCCAATCTGGGATTATAATTTCCCTTTTCCTTAGATTGTCAGTAATTAAAATCTTCCCTTCCACAGTGGAGACCAAATTAAAAAACCAATATGAGTGACGAACCCGCCAAACCACCCACTAGCGGAATTGTCAAACCCAGCCAGTCAAAAGTTTTTAACAAGAATGGGAGTTATCAAAGTTTTTAATATCAGGGAAAAAAAAATATTTCTAAGAGATATACCATAATTAATGGGAGTTTCATAAATAGACATGTTAAGGTACTATGTAAGCCAAGACAATCCACAGAACACTGATAAGCCATACCTGTACAGGTTGCTGCATAATTGGTGTTCCACCGGGTGAATCAGCATCACTGTGAATGATGTAAAGTATTTGTCACTGCATCTTGAAATCAACACATAAAGAAAAAGCAAGATGCTAAAAGTACATACTTCATGTAATTTTGGAAATACAGCTCTTCACGCACTTTGGAGGTCAACTCCATTAAAAGTTCAGGGTGTTTCAGTTTAAGATGCTTGTGCACAAACTCAGAAGCATGAAACAGCTTTGTGCAACCCTTGGCTCCACAACCATACTTCCAGCCATACTTCTCATCCCTAATCTTACGGACATAAGGATCTAAAAATTCAACAGCAGCGGTGTCTATCTTTTCCTTAGCAGTCATCACTTCCAAAGGGTCTTGACCCCTCAGCCTCTCCTGCCAACGTGAGTCAAGTTTATTTTCCCACTCAGCCCCATCAGTATTTGTAACAGAGGCCTTCCCCTCCACTCTCACATGCCGGAGACCCTTAGCTTCACTTGTCTCAATCATTCCATAATAATCTAATCCATGGATTCGCCATAAATAAGTAATAAGCGTATCTAGTAGCTCAACGCCCTCCAGGCCCTTGACAGAGGTTAAGCCCCGTATAATAATTACTGGACCAGTGGAGCCACCATGAGACTTCTCTCTATTTGTCATGTCATTATCAGAGCCACATAAAATATTTTCCTCGATCCCTTTTTCAGAATCAAGTTTACGTACAAGTGCCTGTGCTTGTTCAATGTCAACATGGATTCGTCTGGGATCAGAACTGATGAGGTGAGCCTTAGGAGCTGCTGAAAGATCAGTTTCTTTAGCTGGCCCCCGACCATGCCGTCTTCTTTTGCCACCTACGTCTACTTCATCCTCAGAATTTGGATCACTATTCTGTCCTGATTTATTTGATGATGAAGCATTGACACCAGGGCCTCTGCATGAAAGAATGTAAATTACTTGTCTGCTATCATAGATAATAATATTTGACGGCAAGATTAAAATATGCCAAAAATATGTGGCCAATCTTACAAGTCCAATGTTCCACTTTGTAAATCAAGGAAAAAATCCTTCGCAACCTTTCTTGCAAGTTCATTCCTCCTAAAAGGAAACACCAATAAAAATAAATCAGTACCTTCGGGGAGAAAAAAAAAAAGCAAGAGAACATGCAGTTAACATTAGTTAAACTAGAAACAAAGATTGTAAATTTTCAGGCCCACAAAATTTCTTCATCTAGATTACAACTGTATGAATCACATTCTTTCATCATATACCTTTCTATGACAGCAATTAGATTTGTCGGGTGATATTTGTCCTTCAACCTACATACGAAAGAAAGTTTAATTAGAATGATGTAAGTAAAAAGAAAGCAATTAAGAACACGGCAGATAAGATATACCATTCCTCGTCTTTATGAGCATCAAAAAAAGCTCGTTTCTGAGTTGATATATACTCAGACTTGTATTCTTGATATCTGCATGAAACACCAAGATCACTCACTTATTTTAGAATGACAAAAATGGGCTCAAGATTGAACTCTAAAGCAATTAGGATACTCCCCATTATGTACCTGCGCTCAGCTTCAGCCGGTAGTACATCATCCTCAAGCTCCTGAATGAATTGCTTATATGACATCAAGCCCTCTCTGAAAACATTTATTTATTATGTCACGTTGATGGGTAAAGACAATTATAGCTCCAATATGAAGATGTTATTGATTTTCAAAAGCTTCACTATATATATATATATATATATATATATATATATATACATATATATATATATATATACATATATATATATATATATTGGATAGGTAAGAATAATTGTATTAATGGAAAACTACTCCATTAAAGAAATGAAATAGGTAAAGAGAATACGAGCAAGCAAAACAGAAAATTATGTACAAAACTTTGATAGTCAACCTAACAATCATAAATATCCTTAGAAAATTATACTAATCTAAGCCCTAATGTGTCAACAATTCCTAATCGCTGTTTTACGAGCCCAAAACCAGAGTGAACAAACTTTGGCAAAGGTATTAGATTTCAGTGTCCATATTAAACCCGGATTTTAATTAATGAAAATGCTGCAATGGGCATTTCAAATTAAAGGAAATAGAAAAACTCTGGATTTTGGATAAATCAATTAATGTGCACTTGCAACTAGAAGACAACTCAAGGAAGTGTTTAATTAATTGATTTGGTTGGGTACACCATTCTTGAAACCACACTAATTTCATGGCTATACATACATATATATATATATATATATTTATTCCATTACTTCTTTTCCTACATCAGTCATATCTCTTCTAGCCTTTTGCTTGTCAAGTAGAACTTTACAACTCCACCTTATATAAGTTCCAACCAAATTTCTCTAATTTTCCCCATTGACACCACTATGCTATACCCTCAACTCGAACTCTATCCACTCTTGAGTAACAAGCATTTATACCCATTCCAACTTCACCTAAATCACAATGATTTTCAAAATTCTAACACAATGTACGACATGTAAAGCTTGTTTCGTATCCATCTAATCACGTTTTCCTCCAAAAAAATTTGGGCTACATTGCCACGTCCATTAACACAATTATAAAAAGTAATAACGAAAATAGAATAAGTATACAGAAACAATAGCTTAGATGGTTTAAACCTTCAGCTATATGCCTATACATGATTTCCTACTACCGCACTGTTTTGAGTGTTCCAGTACAACTCAAACTCAAAACCTAAAAAGAAATTGAAATCCATTCTAGAGGTTAAGAAAAAAATTTAGAGAGAGAGCAACAATAATAATGAAACTAATATTGTTATCCACATGATACAGATCCATGTCGACAGTGATGATTTCAAGCATGGAGAATGCTCTGGTCTCAACACTTTCACTCCATTATAATCTACACGCATCAAAGATATTAAATGAAAACCTCATTGGAAAATCTTCTCTCCTATTAACTTCTAGAAACAGTAGACAAACTAAAACAATAAAATACCCAATAATTATTCCTAGACAAAGCCCTATGCAATAGTAGCAGTAAAAATTACAATTCCACCATTCTCTGCATGATTACCATTAATCTTAAACTAATGACTCAAATAACAAAATTATTAATCCTATATTTCTACTTACATAACCTTCATAACCAATCAACTCCTGTGACCTGTCCCAACAAATGTTGCAGATAGGCCCCAAATGTGAAAAGCTCTAGGTAACCAAACTGAAAATTTTTATAAAAACAGCATCAGTATTAGAAAAAGATGCTGCTCAATCAAATGCAGATGACCAAGTGGATTATCTTTGGAACTAATTACTTTTTCTGTCTTTCCAATCATTGGTATTGTCACTTTCCATATGGACTCCCCTAAAATAACAAGATAGATATTTAGACTCTTTTTATGACAATAAAGTAATAAATACATTAGCATTAAGGCATAGATCATGCAAACAAAACAGGAATGGCGTCATGAAGATAAATGAAACCTCAACCAAAAGTGAAGTAGTGAAGTACACAACATGATCAAACGCAAACCTTTGAGTAGTCCCTATATTGGAAGCATCACTATATCCACCACGGCCTGAATCCCAATCTGCAAATAGAAAAGAAGACAATAGGCTCTAAGTAAACAAAAAACATGACAGCAAGAAGAAATTGTAGCCATGCAATAACAAGCATCACCTAAATAAGACTGCTGTTACACTCTCTGCATAAAACTATGCCAACACCACCAAAGACTTGGATACATCAGTGCAACTATGCTTTATGTGGCTGATATGACTAGAAACAAGCAGTAGTGTTTCAAGGAAAAGAGAAGCTACTCCAAGTTCCGGTCTTCAAAGTCATGGCTTCAGCTACTCCAACTTTACTGTAGCTTACTATTGATCTTTTTGAAAATAGTCTGTATCTCTTTGTTACGCTATTATGATAATTTTTCCATTATGGAGATTCCTTCTATATAAGGTGCCTAGAAACCATGCAACTTCATGCTTCTTTGACACCATGTTGTTTTGGATGGTTAAATTTTCTATGAAATATATAAGAAGCCTTCAAAATCAAACAATCTACAAAAGTATCATTAAAGGGTTTCTGGAACTAAATCTCCTATCTAGCATGCAGCAACTTAATGCTTACTTCATATTGGAGTCTCATATGCAAGTTGTTCCTTTCAATCTATGGCTGACGAGTTTGCAATTCAATGGTTGAATTCGACCCTATACATTCATGGTATTCAAAAACTACATATATATATATATATACAAGTACACACAAATGTAAAATCTCCCATCTACTAGTGCTACACCCTTTAATCATTTTTTTTATATGAATTTTTTTTAGTTTTTTTTTTTTTTAAAGATAAAAAATAACTTAATTAAAAAAGCACAAAAGCGGTGCAATACACAAGGGGTATACAAAGTAACATCCAACTTCTATCATGTTTTTAAAAGAACATAACTAATGAAAAAAATGTGTAATTAAAAAAAAAGTTGAGCAGTTACCACTGGAAGGACCACTCTGAAAGCCACCAGATGAACGACCCATGTACCGGCCATGAGGCCTTTCATCAGCATACCCATGCCTACCTCCCATCTCTCGTTCATATCCACCAGCATAATCGTAACCCAACCTGTGCCAAAGGTCAATGAAATGAAAGTAGTTAAGCAAATTGTGCCCAAACCAAAAAAATTAAGAATCATATTCACACCAAACAAAAATGATACTAAAAGTACATACATACAAACATATATAGGAAAATCCAATCCATAAATAGAGTAATTAAATAACAATCACTTTCAAGGCATGACAGGTGGAATAGAAGGAAATTGAGTAGAGCAGTTGAGCCAAAAATGCAAGTAGCAATATGGTAATAAATCTCGACTTCTCCGTTGGAAACGCCAGAAGGTGCATAAAGAAGTTTAGGAAGACCATGTCCAAAGTTTATTTCCTATAAATGCTCTTCCATTATATGCATTTACATACAAATTTTCACCATTTTCAGTAACAAATTCATAATATGGTAATAAATCTATGAAATTGGGATTGAATTGAATTTGTGTGTGAGAGAGAGTGACCTTCTATCGGCGGGTCCTCCTCCTCTAGGGCTTCCTCTCCTGCCATCATCGTCCCTCCTTGACCGCTTATAGGGAGGCGGCGGAGAGCGTCGAGGGGGAGAGTGCCTTCGATCCCTATAAGGCGGTGGAGGTGGCGGGCTCATGCTGCTCCGCCTCTTGTAGTCCCTCGGTGGGGGCGGAGGGGACCTGTTCCGCTCGTAGAAATCGGCTCGGCGCTCTCGCTCTCGCTCGCGTCGTCTCGGAGGAGCTGGTGCTGGTGCTGGTGCTGGTGGAGGAGGCGAGGATTGCTGGTGGGGTGGCTTTTCGGCGGATTTCTCCTTGCGGTCACGGCGGCGGTCGAGCGACTCGACCGGCATGTTCATGACCTCGGCCATGGGAGCTGAGCTGACCTGGTGGGCGAAACCCTAGGAAGGAAGGAAGGAAGGAAGCAGGAAGTTGAAAGAGCGTGGAGATGAAAATAGAAGAGTGAGTGAGGATCAGCGAGAGAGAGTTGTGAATCGTAGCGTAGCGTGAGCGTAGCTGTGGCTCTCCTGACTCTGACTCGGACTCTAGAGACTCACTTCGTTCGACGCTGAGGCGGCTACTATTGCATTTCCTGCCAGCTGGGCCTGGTCACTACTGGTGGTCTTCGGGACTCGGGAGAGGTGTGCGTCAAATAAAAATACACAAGTTTCGTATGCTTTTCTTTCTTCTTTTTTTTTACCTGAATCCTGAATAACGACTTTCGTGTTTCCCACACTATTTTCCTTTTCATATATAATTTTTGTTACAACATTTTTTTTTTTTTCTGATACGGGTACAACCCTTTCTTC
This sequence comes from Castanopsis chinensis, assembly GCA_032878915.1. Taxonomy (NCBI): domain Eukaryota; kingdom Viridiplantae; phylum Streptophyta; class Magnoliopsida; order Fagales; family Fagaceae; genus Castanopsis; species Castanopsis chinensis. The sequence goes on along the minus strand of JAVQMG010000125.1, from coordinate 13,476,887 downwards.
TTCTTTTTTTTTTTTTTTTTTTTTTTTTTTTTTTTTGGTTATAACTCCGACACAACAAATTGTAAATAGTTAATTATCACTTCTGACATAGTAGATTATAAATAGTTAACTCTCACTTATGAGGGGAGACTTCAAAAATTATTTTTAAAGTGATCGCTAAAAATCTTAAATTATAGCAAATTTAATAATAAAAAAATAACTTTTTTAGCAAAGACTGCTGGTAAAAAAAAATAACTTCAATATATCAATATCACAAAAAAAATACGAAAATGCAGGGAGTGTTACCATTTTTTAACTAAAAAAGAGAAGGAAAAAAAATGATTGATTAGAAATAAAGTGGGAATCTATATATATATATATAATAGGTGAAGCAGAGAGAATCTCCAATTGGAATTCTAAATTAGAATTCTAATCTATTGTTGTGCCACGTGTCAATATAGATATGAAATTGGAGTTTAATTTGTAATTTCAATGTGCTTCTTTTTTTTCTTTTTTTTTTCCACACTCGTGTATTTTTAGGTTCATCTCCCTTTTCCACACGCACGTATTTTTAGGTTCACATCCATTTCTTTCAGGTTCATCTCCCTTTTCCACATCTATGTATATTCAGGTTCACCTCCCTTTTCCAGTTCACCTCCCTTTTCCACACCCATGTATTTTCAGGTTCGCCTCCCTTTTCCACATGGAATTTCAAAAGAATTGCTTGATATCAATGATGCATGTATTTGGATAGTTTTGTATCTTATATAAGAAGAGGTTCTCCAAATATTTCAATTGCACTTGTCTTTACAATTTTCATGGTCCTGGTTTATGCTTTGCAAAATGGATTCCAACCGTTTCTAAGGTTTGATTACTGCTTTCTTTCATCTACTTATACTATCGTTCCTTTTTGTGTAAATTTTTTATTGTTTAATTATGTAATTTTATGGTTTTCCTATGATTGATGTTGTATGTTTATTGTTTAATTATAAAATTATTTTGTTTTTCTATCATTGATATTGCATATTTCTTTTCTTTTTCATAACATGTTATCAGCACGAGTCTCTACCCAATTTCGAAAGGAAGTTGTAATCCCATTATTCTTCAAATATCAAAGATTATTTGTGTAGTTTTCTCAACTCACTGTAAGTTTTCTTTTAAGGGATTAGTATTTATCCTATTTGTTTGTCTTTACGTTTTATACTCATAATTTTAGTGATTTTTAATTGATAAAATTTGTTTAATGAGATTTATGTTATTCTATTGTTATATATTGTTATGAGATGAACGTTATGAGATTCACATTTAATTAATTAAAATATTTTGTTAAAAATAGTTTGTGATAAAGCAACTTAATCATAGTTATATGTACCGTGAATGAATCAACCTTGAATATATATATATATATATATATGTCTATGTAGCATTCTTTCATTAAAATACATAATACTAAGTTTTATTAAACATGAATAAACTAAGTCTTTTAAACATGACTAAACTCATGATTAATAAATAAATAAATAAAAAAACAAAACCAATAGTATCACTTAAATAATAAAATGTAATATATTTATTGGTTTATTAAATTATATCTATTCCCATGCGGTAGCATGGGTTACATACTAGTTGAGAATAATGAGATGAGAATAATAAAGTAAGAAAATTGAAATGATAATAGAAAATATGAAGAAAAATGGATGATGATATCTACTACAACTGTGAGCTAAGTCGCTAAGAAAAAGTAAAATTATTGTCACTGCAAAGTCAAAAGGAGCATAATTGCTGACACTGTCTAGGAGAGCCCATGACTACAATATTTTTCTTGAGGGCCCAGAATTATTTTTTGAAGTAATGCACATCAACAACATTTTTAAAACAAATCTTATATAACAATTTGTTATTAGTGATTTAAAAAGTGACGTCAATGTTGGACCCAAATTAAAATTAGTAACTGATTTCAGCTTATCACATAAGATTTGTTGTGAATTTTTGTAAAAATATTATGAATGTAGCATTAATTTTATTTTTATTGAATCAAAATTCTTGTAATTCTCAAATCAAGGTCGTGAATATAATTCTCAAATAGTTTATCATGTGTGTATATATAATTTCTTTTCTTTTTTTTCAAGTTTATATGTACATTTTTTAGCAAGTCAGGGTGTGATCACCCTAAGATACTCGTAGAGCCACTTTTGTTACTTACACATGGATTCAATATTTTTTCTCCATTAATCACACTTTGCCATGTCACGATTATAGTAAGAAGTTGTGAAAATTTTTGTGGTTCTATGCTTTTTCATAATTTGTTGCAAAGTATATATAGTGAAATACTAAAATTGTCAAAACAATCATATAGACCACTCTCTTTGTCTCTCCCTAATCCCTATAGTTGTTTTTTTTTTTTTATCATAACCTCTTGAATTTAGAGTACATAATCATTCCATCAACTTAAAATGGTGTTTCTCAAAAAAAAAAAAAAAGTAATTGTCTCACATTGCTTGAGAAAGTGTGTTATATGCAGTATAACTTACCTCACGCTTTCTTAAAAATTACCATGACTTTTTAGTAGAATTTGTGGTATACCTTTATGTTAGTACCTCTTTCCTCTCTCTTGTGTGTGTGTGTGTGTTTGTTTCTAACATAAAAAAACTTAAAAATGATAAATCTTAAAACTTTAACAATTTAATGACAATTTTTTTAGAATTTCAATTTATGATGTCCACTTCTAATGATTGTACTACTTATTATCAAACTAAGACATAAATTGGTTTTTGGTATAAGTAAGGATTAAATTTCAAGCCTCTTACTCAACCACCATAAATTTTACTAGTTGAGTTAACTAGAACAATTTATAAACTTGTTGTAGTGAATCATTTGTTTTATCCTAAAATAAAAGTACATATTTTTATTAGTTCTTTTCCATGGACTTACTACTTAAAATATATATATATATATATATGTATGTATGTATGAATATATATTCCAATTATTGACAAAAGACTAAGAGATAGATTCATCATTCTATTACAATTAATTCCATAACTAGAAAAAAGAGCTAATGCCATGTGAAGGTACAATATCTTATACAAAGTACGTTAAGTTATTCAATTAGATTAAAAAACTCAGGTGGATTTAATTTAATTATCCTTTGAAAATACATCATTGTTTCTATTTTCTTGATTAATTGCAACCAAATATTTGAATTTCATTGGAGAACCTAATATACTACACCTAAGATATTGTATATCTAAGTTTTAGCCCAACTTCAAACCAATCACGTGTTACTGTTATGGGTGTTTACCAAACCATACGACCGCACATAAATCAACCAAAATCACCCACAAAATGAAGTAATTATTATTGTGAGGACCCGAGGACCCGAGGATCACAAGACCTGAAGATCAATGAATCACTTATAGTAAACCCTGCTCGGGTTGGAGGCAGAAGACCCGAGGAGCTGTCAACAGTCAGCACAAGCCCTAACAAATATCTAGAAGTATTGAATGTTGTAGATAGAACTTCCTGACCGCAGTAAATGAGAACATAGCAGCTTTATTCTTAATATTAATAAGGAAGTGACCTGAACAATGTAGGTGATTTCTAGATATTTTACCACCATTATCTTCTACAAAAAGGACTACAGGTGTCACCAAAGGGGGAGGGAGGGGGCGAAAGATGAAGGGTGGAGATGGCAAGAGCCAGATGTATAAATAGGAGGAGGAGAGATACAAAGAAAGGAGGAGGCTAGAAAAAGGGAGAAAGAGAAAAACAAAGGAGAGAGGATCATAGGAAATTAGAAAAAGAAGAGGACGGACCGAAGGGAGTTTAGGATTTGGGAATCCTCAGGGCATGTATGTTCTCTGTTGTGTGGTTCCCTCTCTACAAATTTTGTTGTTTTGGGCCAAGAGTCATAGTGGGCCTTAGCCATCCATAATCGTAGAGTGGACTTTGGGCCACTGTGAAAGTTTGGACCTTACAATTATTATATATTTTTATATTATTTATATTTATATTAAATATATTTTAATATTATATGAAGTAAATGGCCTAGCATTAGTGTGTTACAATTCCACATTAAAATAGTTTCGTTTTGGTTAAATACAAAATCAAAAGTTCAAAACTTTATTCTCAAACAAAAAAAAAAAAAAATCGAAACTTTATCCACTCTTCCATCTCACTATCACAAAATAAAAAGTTAAAATTTTAATATATGTATATATGCGTGCATGTGTGTGTGGCGGGTCAAAATTGGTTAAGCCCAAATTCACCCTCACACAATTTACATATAGAGATGGGATGTCAATCAACCTTAGTTACATTTTTTAAACAAGTTAATCAAGTGATATTGGAATGTGTGCTTGGCATATATGTAAGTCTGGGAAAACTGAATAATATAAGTCTTGGATTCATTCAATTATGCTCATCGGTTTTAGTCTAATGTGAAGGTTTACACTTGTTATTTCATGACAATACTATCACTCTCACTTTCTCTCTATATATCTTCCTTGCAATTCTTGATCCCCTTCTTCGTAGGGATCTCTTTCCCTTTATAGTCATCCAGGTTATATACTGTCCTTCCACTTGAAGGGTCAAGGCTTATTTTCCTCTTTTATTTAACCCATCATGGCCTTACCAAAAGGCTTACCTATTAGGTTGTGAATTGTGATGACATTGTTCAGGGGTCATTCCACCATTAATGCGGCCAGTTAAGTGGGTGTAGAGCATTGAATGTGGAGGTGATGGATGTTTTATTTGTACCCATTCTTCCTCCCGCTTAATGACAAACTTCCCTTCCTCTCCTCAGTTACATGTTTGGTAGTCTTCATAACTACTCCTCGGTCCTTCTAGGGATGTATCAACATCCTCAGGTTTCTCAGGCATTTCGATCTTCTCGAGTTTTTTGTGGTTGCCTTAATCACACTTGCTCTAAAGGCTTCTTGACAAAACTTTCTAAGGTGTGCCTCTATTGCCTTGATTTTCTCTCATTCATTCTTGTCCTCGGTTTCCCATCCTTCCACAATATATATGTGTGTGTGAGCGTGCACGCGCGCGCATATTGTTTTATATATAAATTTGTCGTTTTTTTTAGTTTATTGTTAATTTGTTTTGGAGATATATATTTATATATACATTTTCCTGTCTTTGTATATATTTGTGTTACTTTTATTGTTACATATGTTATATTTTGTTGAAACTCACTCTCATACTGTCACAGTTATTAATAGTAAACTAGTAATTAACCATGACATCTTGAAAAATATATCAATCTAAAATCGACCAAACTGCACATTGTATATTGCATCGAACCACACCACACATGTGATCACAAAACAGAGGTGCGATGTGGTGTTGATTTTGGTCAAACTGCACCGCAAAGTGCGGTGATACAAATGACCCAAAACCACACCGAATTGCACCATAAACACCCCTAGTTGCCGTTATATATAACATCCCTCTTATATAGAGATAGGTTCACACATGTGAGGTTCACCTCCAAGTGAAAATGATTGCTACATGTGTCTAGTTAACTGGTGCCCTTATGGCATTTGGTGATGGACCATTTTATAAAGGTTTTGAAACCACTTTAAAGAAAAGTATATAAAATTATATATAAAAAAATCAATTACTTCTTTCTTTTGCCATAAAATGTTTTTATAAATATTTTATAAACCAGTATTCTCGGGATATCCATTAACTTTCCCCTAATTACATATTACGATTAGAGAAAATAAAGATTTAAACTAACATAGGTTTTTTATTTTATTTTTTATTTTTATTTTTTTATAACAAACAAGGGAATATAGAATTCTTTGAGTATTTGATTATTCCATTGGGTGTATGCAGTCTCCCCGTCCACACATACCATGCTATTATTGGCCCCAAGATACTTACAAGAGTTTTCAAATTCAATATCTCATAGATATCATGAGAACTTATGAACCATTTAGCCAACCCCTTGGGATTCAACCAACACAGTTAAGAATAGATAAAAAATACCATTTTAAAATCATTGCTAAAGAGAAAACAGGTATCCCTACTCCATATTATACCATAGTTAAAGATTAGGAAACGGTTGTATGAGGACCCAAGGACCCGAGGGTGACAGACCCGAAGATCAGTAAACAACTTAAAGAAAATCCCACTCAGGTTGGGGCCCGAGGACCTGAGGATCTGTGAAGAGTCAGCGTAAGCCCTCACAAATATCTGGAAGCATTGAATGCAGGAGATAGGACTTCATGACCGTAATAAATGAGGAAACAGCAGCTTTACCCTCAACATTAATAATGAAGTAACCTGAACAGTGAAGGGGATCTCTAGATATTTTACCACCACTATTCTTTGCAAAAAGGACTACAAGTGTCACCAAAGGAAGAGGGAAGGGAAAGGAGATGGAGGGCGGGGATGATAAGAACCAGAGGTATAAATAGGAGGAGGTGAGATACAAGGAGAGAGGTCGGCAAGAATAGAGAGAAAGTAGAGAACAACCAAAGAGAGAGGAGTAAGAGGAATACGAATTGTAAGGAACTTAGGACCTACGAATCCTCGGGGCCAGCATGTTTCTCTGTTGTGTGATTCCCTCTCTACAAATTTCATTGTTTTTGGCCAAGATTCATAGTGGGCTTTAGCCATCTATAATTGTAGCTTGGACTTTGGACTACTTTGAAAAATTGGACCTTACAGGTTGTAATAATCATATATATATATATATATATATTTATTTATTTATTTAAAGCAAAAGTTGAGAAAAAATTCAATTATATTCTAAAATTGAAGTATAATTTTGTATGTATCAAATCAAATTCTTATTTGTTGGGCACGTATTTATCACTCATTGCAACAACAGAGGAAGCTGGTTGATTGACCCAAATTTTTTATTTATGTCATTTTGCATGGACTAATACAATTGCTCTTATATACTTTGTTTTATGATTCAACAATACTAGACACACACAAAATGAATTGTCATTTATACAAATTTTAAAATTATGAATTGTTACACACAGTGTTTAATCTTTTGGTGCCTGCACATTTATATTGGATTTATGTTCAAGGTAATAAAACTGTTGGTTCGTTCAACTATTTAAGTTTATTATTCAATAATTTATTTCAACTTACGCAATTAGGTTCAATACTCCAATTTTGACAAAATTAAGTCTTTAAATTAAAAAATAAATCAAACTAATTTAAACTAAATTACAAAATTAAAAATAAATTAATTAACAAACGTAAAATATATATTTCTAAAACTACTAATAACATAGGTAACCTTACAACACACAATCCAACACAGCCTGAGAATGTTAGGTTGGGTTAGATTTTAGAGCTTAGGTTGAAGATTTCTCAATGTAATCATAGTATGTAGAAAAATACCCCACAATCCAACCCAACCTAACATGACTCATGTACACCTCAATTCAAAACAAAAATTGTCTTACTATCATTATCCTCGTCCACCATGACTGTATTTTATTAAACCTAAAACTTTAGTTACAATTTTTTAGGTGTTGGTCATTAGGTTCTCAATTGAATTCAATGACATTACTGTATAAACCAATACAACAAAAAAAAAGTTATTTTTTTCCAAGAAAAATTAAATTGAATAGAGTGGTTCATTAGTCAATGCAACCACATAGAAGAAGGCCTCAAAATTTAAATAGAAAGACAGTCGTGGCAAACGGTTGGATTGGGTTATTTGGGTTGCAGACTAAAACAGGCCGGGCCAAAAACTGGCCATTTTAAATGGGTTGAAAACGAATCAGGTCAATCGGGTTGCAAGTTGGGTCGGGTTGGACTATATTTTCACATAAAAAATAAAAAAACAAATACATGCCAGCTTTTTAGAGTGAATGAATCAAATCAAATACTTAGACTAGTTGTTACTAATTTACTGTTATACATGTGATGTGAAGGGAAAAAAACAAACAAACCAAAAAGCATAAAGATTTCCATATCCTTGCAAATCAAACAATTTTGACTTTTTAGCATGACTAAATTTTTTATGTACTTCAAATTTAAAGTTCACTAATGATAATAACGTTATGGACCATGTCAAGTTATGGACAAAAAAAAGAAAATACAAAACTAAATGTTATGGACTATGTCAAGTTATCAGTCTTCTTAAGTGCACAAATTCCTGTTGCATTTAAAATAATAATAACGTTAGATTATATAGAAAGATAAACTAATGTAAAATAAAACCTTTAAAAATGAACATAGCAATTTAAGTAAAGAAGAACAAGTAAATATTTTATAAGAATTATACCTCAATCTACTCAACGTTAGTAGTAGATTTAGCACTACAAATATTCATACTTGTAAATTGTAGCTCAAGTTGGCCAATTTCATCAATATCTTCATCTAAAACACAATATTTTAATATAACATAAGTGTATCATGAAAGCAAATCAAAACTTATCAATAAAGAGTTAAAAATGTATAATTTATATTACTGTATTAATAAATTAAAATACATTTGAATCCATATAACCAACTTTAACTTTAAGTGCATAACTTAACTTCCATGTTCTTAGGCAAAAGACGTGATTGATACGCAATTAGAATTTTGTTTCTTGTGCTAAAACTTGATTTAGATGTTTTTTTTTTTCCTGTGTTAATGAGATCTCGTGCCATTAAAGAGAGCTCTGGAAACCGGTTGTAATGTTTTTTCTACCAAGGGAGAACTTCCAACTTTGGATTTTGCTTTTCGTTAAATCTAGGCTTTTCTAAATACAAGTCTAATTAATAATTTTCTTTTTGGCACTATGACAATTTTCACAATGCTCAAATTCATAGTCATTAAAAAAAATTGCAATTATTTCGTTTGAGCCACTATTGTATTATTTTATTTTGTTTACTGTTTGTCACTTTGTCAATTGTCACTGACTTACTGTGACCGGGTTTGTACATTTGTACTAGTTATATACTTATATTAGATACATATTAGTATATTATATTATTACCATTAATACTATATTAAAATTAAATAGACAATCTTGGATAAAAAATTTGGACATGTTGTTAAATACTTATTAGTATGTTACTATTTCTTTGTATATATTTTTTCCCTTTCATTTAACTTTTTATTTTTTTATTTTAGTAAATAAGGGGTAGAAATGCTAGAACATACAAGTTCATTGTGCGTTATATAATAATGTTATGTATGGATGTACTTAGGAGTAGTCTAGCACACCTTGCCATAATGTTATATAGTTTTTAAATATTTGTTAGGGAAAAAAAAAGTTTAAAAAACGGTTAAGCTGTGGCTCTGGTTGGGTTGGCTCCCAAAATAACAGGCAGGCCACCGGTTGGCCCATATTTAATTCGAAACAAAATGGGCAGGTTCAGGTGGGTTGAAAATGTGCGGGTTTGAGTCGGACTAGAAAATTTCAGCCCGTTTTGCCATGTCTAAGAAAGTGAAGTAAACGTAGGATAGAATTATCCGGAGTTAGGTTATTCAGACCCGTGAAAGAGTGTAACATAAACCTGAATCCAAACAGATCCCATATAATACCCCTTGAAACCCTAGTTGTGCTATCTGTATAAACGAGGTCCTTCATTCTGCTCTAGAGTTCCTTCGCCGTATTGGAAGCATAGCTCTCTGTCGCTCTCTGTGCTCTGCAGCAGCAACACTCTCATCTTCACACCAACCAAAACCTAAACCCCAACCATGGTGGCCGCCAAGAAGACCGTAAATCTCTCTCTCTCTCTCTCTGCCTCTCTCTCTCATTTTCTCTTTCGTATTCTAATGGTGTGTGGGAATTAGATTTGACATTTGTTATTCTGTAACACTTTCTTCTTCTTGCAGAAGAAGACCCATGAGAGTATCAACAACAGGCTTGCCCTCGTCATGAAGAGTGGCAAGTACACCTTGGGTTACAAGACCGTCCTCAAATCCCTCAGGAATTCCAAAGGTATCTTTATTTGCTTCTATTTTTTTCTTCCAGATCTCTATTTCCTTGAGTTTTAGTTTTTTTTTTTTCTTTATCATCAAACTCACAGTTTATAACAACAATTACATTGAATTCAATAGTAATGATTTATTCCATGTTGTCGTTTTTGAGCTGAGTCGTTTCATTTCTGGGCTCAGAGGATTATGGATCAGTTCATTACTAGTCTCAAAAGAGGATTGAATGATTCAATTTGTTATTATTTAATAGCTTAAATGTTGTGTTTCTGATATTGTATGGACCTTTGTTTATGTTGTTGATTGTAGTTTCAAAGTTTCACCATGGTTATACTATTATTATGAATATTAGGAAAAATATGCAAAATCCCATTGTCTTCCTGTAATGGGGTTTTTAGTATTACTCAAAACCCCCATTTGGTTCTGATTTAGCTGAAAATACTGCTGGATATTTGTCACCCCATGAACGACTCGCCGAGTATTTTCACGGATCAGGGGGGTCCAGTGTCGTACTCAGAACTTCAGGGTTTCTGTGTTTTATGGCTTACTTTTCCTGTAAAATTATTTTTATCTGCTAGCTTTTAGTTTAGCTCTTTTGTGGTTTATAATTTGCTTGAATTTTGTAAAATAATTTATATGTTTGTTTATTGTAGGTAAGCTGATCATCATTGCCAACAACTGCCCTCCTCTGCGTAAGTCTGAGATTGAGTACTATGCTATGTTGGCGAAGGTTGGAGTTCATCACTACAACGGAAGTGAGTATCTAAATTCGAACCTTAAAATATCATGTTTGCCATCAATCTTAAAGCACACATTTCGATTTTAGTGTCCTTGTTTTTACCTGTATGTTGGATTGGATGTTTCAGAAAGCTTATGTTTATTCTTCTGGTGTGTAATGTTTATTGTTTACTCTTTCTTCTGTTTGTTTTATCGAGAATGGACGGTTGCTTCCATTTATGTTAATTACAATGTTTGCATTGTTTTTATATGTTATCCAATTGAAAATTACCTGGTTTAATGATGTATATGTGGCCGAATTTTTTCACTAAGCTATCAAATAACATGTGCCATTCCTGTGGTTACTGATTCTTGAAAAACAGTAAAATGAACTTTTAAACTTTGGCATATTTGTTGTTACCTTTTTATGATTTTGATTTTCAGTTCACCGTTTTGATATCCTTTACTGTGTTCCATAAACATGATTAACCAAACTAATACTCCTTAAGATCCTTCTAAGTTACATTTTGTTGTATTCTGATTCTTTATGTTGAGCTAGAGGCCTCCGGATTCCTCAAGAGGTTTTAAGGTCACAAAAATCTCGGTTAAAGCAAAGTTATAAGTGAAGTTTTTTCAAGTGGAATTTGTAAATATTTTGAATGGACTCTTTATACCTCTTTCCCTCAAAACTAATGTCCATATGTATGCAACTAGGCATGTATGTATGATGTATACACACAACGTATTGCTGTTGATATATGTAGGTGGAAAGGATCAAGATTAATGATCAGCACATGGGGGGAAGCCCTAAACCTTCATTATTGCAGACCTATTGTAATTATTTTTTTATAGATTTGGTTATTTTATCCTTGGTCCCATTACTTTTCTTTCTTTAATTTCTATCCCTAAGAAAAATGGGGAAAAGTGTAAAGTTGGTAGGTATCCTGTTGCTATTTGCATGATGGTTTATATGTGATAGGAAATGCTTTAATGGTAATAACTATGGTAATAACTATTACATACTATTGATGTGAAAAGTTGTAAGTGAATAATCTGTTCCTTGAGCTCCTTTATAATGAAGTTTTCCTAAATCGAGTATCTTCGTTTTTCAGACAATGTTGACTTGGGGACTGCCTGTGGAAAATATTACAGAGTGTGCTGCCTCAGTATAATTGATCCTGGTATGTGTTGAGCCACTCATCCTTTCTTAGTTTTAAACTATGTAGTTTTGACTGATTTGTTGTTATATTTTATGCTTTCAGGTGATTCCGATATCATCAAGAGCATGCCTGGTGACCATTAAGCTGCGCATTGTAGAAGTTCTAGATTTTGGTGGCATTTATCTTGTTCTTTGGATTGAGAGGCTGAATGTTTTGCTTCAAGGCAAGCTTTTATGTTGTTTAACTGGAATGATTTCGTTAGAACTAAGCTGCTTTGATGGTATTTTTGGTAGTATTGTGTTGAGACCTAATATTTTATATTCTAGGCTGTATTTGAACCAAATTATATCACAAAGACGTGGGTCTTTCAATTATTTCCTGTTTATCTATACTACTATTTAAAAGGCTTCTCCAGTATAGACCGGATATTTTTTGGTTTCAAAATATCTCTACACCCCTAGGTTTAAGTAGAGACAAAACTAAAGGATGGTTTGGTTAAAATACACGTCTAACTTGCACTAAAACGTTGCTTACAAAATAGAAACACTCTTTCATTAACTCACTTTGTCAAAGTAACTATACGTTTATTTATTTATTTATTTTAAATAGAAAAATAAGTTAAACAACCACGTTTGCTACTGTTTTTTTCCTTTAAAAAAAACATAGATTTTATTTTTGCTATGACCACCAAAAAGAAAAAAAAAAAAAAGGCCTCTTTGCCTGTGTGATGAGGCTAGTTTTTCTTATGCATCTCTCATTGAAGCTTCCAAACAAAGGTTAACAAGTTGTTGCAATGCTTCAATTTGTTGCGACAATGTGGTTGTGTTGGATTACCTGTCTGTAGATTCAATAGATACGAGCTACTTTGACATTGCACAAAAGAAAAATAAAAATCAAATGGTATTGGTCTAGATCCGCCGAGTATATTTATATTCAGTCTGCATCTGGAGCTCTAATTTCATATGGCGAGGAAAAGATCCTAAAATAAAACGTTTCAAGGGAACATAGTTTTGCTGTTCTCTATGCAATTACAAAGGACGATATGCAATTTCAAACGACTTGGATCCGCAAACACTTCAGTCTGTATTATAATAGGTGTAGTAGTGTGATATTTCTAAAAAGTGCTTCCTATTGAATTTGAAACAAAAATGTGTTTACAAAGATATAACTCTTTGGGGTGGTAAGGAAAAACCGAAGAAGGATGCAACTCAAAAACATGGTTACAAAATAAAAACACTAAAACATGTTCTATAATGACAATTAAACGGTATATAAATCAAGAATACTCGCACAAAAGTTTTTGAAAGTGTGCCTTTCGTATTCAAAACGTGTCTCTAACTTCAGTTGCTTTCTTTGCCACTTTCATATTCTTTTAAAAGAAAACCTCGTCCCTCAAAGATATATATATATATATATATATATTTATAAATAAAATAAAATTCAGCCTCAAATCAACATAAGCAGAATAGTGGTTTGCTTAAAGGGCAAAATTTGGCTCCCAAGTCCAAGCCTTATGGAGCTAAACTTTTTCATTGTTTATAACATGCATTGACATGGTACTCATCTTGCATTATTTAGTGTATAAAAATAGACAGTTTATGAGGAACCATTTCATGTGTGTATTGCGGTTGCTTCCAGGTTTAACAAAGAAAGAAAGATAATGTCAATGATTACTTGAGGCTATTAAATTTCTTTATTAACAATTATTAGATTTCTAATAAAAAAATATGAAACTTGATAACCGAACCGAAGCCCACCCAAGTTCGGCAAAAAGGCCCAAAACCAAAAACTGGCAAACGCGAAAACCGATATAATATATAAATCATCCAATTTGTTTAAACAGAATAGGAAATGGGACCGTCTTCTCAACTCTAATTAAAATAGATAGAAGCAGTAAAAGTAAAGCTAGTGCAAATTACCAACACCGTATCAGTTCTCAGATCTCAAAACAAAGTTTTTTGTTTTTTTGGAACCATATGTTGTTGTTGTTGTTGATGGTTTAGTTGTGAGACGGTGTTGCGCAAATCGGAAAAAAAAAAAAAAAAAAAAACAGAGATTAGAAAAGAAATCGAAAATCTGAGTGATAGAAAGAAAGAATTGAAAGAAGAAGAAAAGAAAAGAGTGAAAAAAGTTAAGGCAATGGCATTGGGAAGTATAAGCGCTGAAGATCTGTCAACAATCGGAGGAATCGCGACGGTATCGCTTCTTCATTCCTTCATTCCCACGCACTGGCTCCCTTTCTCCATTGTCGGCCGCGCCCAGAAATGGACCCTTTCCCGCACTCTCCTCGTCAGTACGTCCTCTCTCTCTCTCTCTCTATACTTTTTTTTCTTCCTTAAATTAAAAGCTTCCTATGCGTTTCATTAATAGCTTGTCTTAGAGATCTAGTTTGAACATGACAAGTGGAGGCATTGCAAAGGAATTTACTATCAAGATGAAATTACTTGGTGTGTTCTTCTTTTCCCAATGATGTGGAGCTAAATGTCAAGTTGGGAATTTTTGAGAGATGCTTTGGAGTTTAAAGACTTCTGGCCAAGTAGAACTAAAGCAAACTGGATGGAATAGATATAGAAATAATGATGAAGGAGACTCCATGTACGACTTGGTGGTTTAGAGATACCAAAGAGCTAGAGTTTTCACTTGTTAGATATGTTGGATCAATAATTCACAAAGATGGAGAGTTTGAGGAGGATGTGAATCATAAGATAAGAGCAAGTGGAGAAGCTCGTCATGAGTATTTCATGATCATAGAATACCTATTATGTTAAAGAGAAAATTTTTGCAAAATTGCTATAAGATTACCTATGCTCTATGGTGCTGAATGTTTTATCTTTGGGGGAAGGGGGATTTGAACACTAGCTCTCATACAAGAGGCCAACAATGTCTTTGTGTTTTGAGGCTTTTGTAAAATAAACTGATAAAATGTTTTTTTTTTGGGGGGGTAACTTACACACGCACTTAATGGGTCTTGGATTCATGACCAGACTCTCCACCTAGAATTTGCAAAGGGAGGAAGTGCTAATTGAGATCTATGGTACTGAATGTCGGTATATAATGAAGCAACATGTTCATAAAATGAGTCTATATATTTCTATAATACGAGTGTAGATAGATAAGTGGAAATATAGGATTGGAAATGAGGAAATGAAAAAAGGTTAGAAGACCTAATATAACATTAGTAGAAGTAGTAAAAAAGGAAGTGTAAATTAAGGAGGTAACAAAGAGTATGACTTTAAATATAATAGAATGGCGGAAAATAATACATGAAACCAATCTCAACTTAGTCTGTTGATGTCTCCAAACTTTGGGGATAAGGCTTGGTTTTTGTTGATTGATGGTATTGGTATGAGACAACTTATTTCTTTATATTTGATTGCCTTCCACTCTCCTTGGAGAGTACTGCATATAATCCTACTATTTTTTATTTTGAAGGATGTAATCTGTTGTCTTTCCTTTGTTGGTTGTTGTATGCTTTATTCAATTGGAAGAGCATGTAACTGGCAAAATTTAAATGTAGTTGCACGACACCCCCCCCCCCCCACGCGCACCCCAATGAAGGAAAACATTGAAGTGTTTTGGAAGAGAAGTTGGAAGTTTAGATGATGGTTTGATAGATGGGTGTATATTCTATATTCAGGTAGTTTCTTGTGGCTTATTTTGATGCTGTCTAGATGATTTGTGGTCAAAGAGTGTTCACAGTCTTCACGATTGGGAAATGTTGTCCTTCAAAGTTACTGGCCAAGTTTTCAATTTTTAAGAGTGGCCATATTTTACCAACGAGCTCTATCGTGATGGCACCTCATCCCTCCCCTTGTAAGAGCAAGGTGGAAGGCAAGGTCATGGGTTCAAGACCCACCAATTGAACCCACCGAGTGCATGTGTAATTACAGAGAGAGAATATTATACAAGCTTGGCCTATCAAGGGTGGGTTGGATAGGGGATTCCCTTCCCGGGAGAGGGGGGTGGGGTTATAGTTTATCAAAAGTGAAGAAAATAAGTGGAGTGAATCTTTGGCAAGCTTGCCCATCCATCAAATTGTGTGTTCAATACATAAATCCTTCTTATACTTGGATATTTAAGCCTTCTATACATTATTTGTGCTGCCTTGATACCTTGTTCTGTTGCCAACACATTAACTTACATTGTTTAGGTTGGCTACCCTAATGATAATTATAGTTTTTCCTGTACTGCATTACTTATCAAAAACAAGTATATGCTTTGTCGTAGAAAGTTTGTGTGGTGGGATGGTCTGAATCAATTTTGTTCACATGGGGTCATCATTCTGTTTCTGCCACCAATCATAAGCATGTGAAGAAACTCTTTACTCTTGAATCTTAATAGGAACCAATTGCCTTGGCTTGGATAGATTTGCATTTCTGGCATTGATCAAATAAATATATATTGGTCAATGTTACTTAAAGTGTATATATATATTGGTCAGTGTTGGATTAATGAAGGCATATCCTACAATTTATTGCCTTTAGCTAGTATTGTACCTATTAAGTTTGTATAGACCAGATATCTATCTGATCTTTTAAGATAAAAAGAAAAAAAATATCTGGGGGGTAATTGTTAAGATCTATTTATTTATTTGTTGGGTGTCAGGAAATTGTCTGCTGAGGATGACATGTCGATTTCAAGTGAGAAAATATCTTTAGAGAAGAAAAAAAAAAGGGGGGGGGGGGACCATGATGAGTTAAATTGATGAATTTTATTTTTATTTTTAACTTCTTTTAATGGCTCAAATTGATAATAATGTAAATTATTACTCAACATCAGATCTTTGTCAGTTAGATCTTGATACTGCAGGGTTGAGCTCTCTTATTCTAATTGTGTTATTTTTGCCTTTGGGTTATGCTCATTTTACTTTCTTAGGACAGGAGTCTTTTCTAAGTTTTTAAGAAATGTGGGTCTGTGGACGTATGCAATCAATAAGCTTTGTATTGTTCTCAACCACCTTAGCCTTTTCATCCTTCTTTGGCGCGTAGGTTGAGCTTCTTATTCTAATTGTGTCATAATTGCCTTTTTGGGTTATGCTATTTGCTAAAGGACATGAGTCTTTGCCAAGTTTTTAAGAAATGGGGGGTCTGTAGATTTATGCAGTTTATAAGCTTTTTATTCTTCTCAACCACCCTTAGTCTTTTCATCCTTCTTTGGCTAAGCTTTGTATTGTTCTCAACCACCTTAGCCATTTCATCCTTCTTTGACTTGTAGATAAATTTGGGGAAGCCATGGCTCATGGCTTGGCTTAAATTGATTGGGTGGAGGTAGCAGAAGATGACCCAGATGCCTGGATCTATCCAACATTTTTTTTGATAAGTAAAAGAATTTGGTAAGATAAAAGCCCACTTAGCTGATGGGCTTATATACACACACATGCATAAATATCCAACATAGAGCAGCCCAGTTCTACCATGTGTTTGGTTCTACCAGTTGCCAGGTAATTAAGGTCTAGTAAATATCAATCCAGCCTTAGAGTACATGGGTTTGACTTGGGCTAGGCCTTCCAAAGTCCAAACTCACCTTTTTGCACCTTTATCTGGGGAATGATTTCACAATTTGGATGGGTTGGGCTCCCACACTTCCAACTTTTGATATGGATAATCCTTGCACAAAGCATAAGGAAAAATGGAAAAACACCCTCTGAATTTGGGTCAAAATCAAACTAGTGTCATGTTCTTTAATTTGAGGAAGTTAGTTTCGAGAAGTGCTCAAATTGATCCTTCTGTCTAATATCTGTCTTATTTTAATAAAAGATTCATTTTAGAGTAAATTTAATAAAAATTTCATCTTAAAAAATTCATTTTTGTTTTTCTCTCATTGTGGGTTACTGGGTTAATGCTAGCATTGTATGGTGGTCTTGGTAAGAAGAAGAAGAAAACAGAAAATAAAAATGATTTTTAATTAAAAATTCACTAAACATATGAATTTTCAACTAAAAACAAGACAATTTAGAATGATTAATTTGGCATTCTCGAATTTCAAGGAATTCTAATTTTAAATTAGAAGAAATGGGTCACTTTGATTTTGACCCAAAGTTTGTGCATGTTTTTGCATTTTTTCCCAAAATTATAACCAAGCCTGATCAATGTAGAAGGTTGTTTTGTTTTGTTTTGTTTTTATATTTTCTTTATTAACAGATTGAAATTACTGGTACAAGTACGAATTGCAATCTTTTACATGTATTGATAAATCATTGTATCAATGGTTTTGATAAATCATCTTTGCTTTTATTCTCTTCATACAGCTGCATTTGGAGCAGTTTTGCACGTGGTATCCACATCACTTCTTGGTATAACAGCAATCACCATGGCAAATACTATTGCTGGTGAAGAAACAGTGCATAAACTAGCTTCACTTTTGCTTGTAATTCTTGGTGGTAGTTATGTCTTGCTGTTTCTGTCTGGAAAGGGTGGTCACACTCATTCTCATAACCAACCCATGGAGAAAATGGCTGTTGCTGGTCTTGTACTTGTTCCTGCATTGTCACCCTGTGCAACCACACTTCCTGTATTTCTTGCTGTTGGAAATTCATCTTCCATGATGGTGCTTGCTATCATTGTGCTGCTATTCAGGTATCACTTAAAGTTATATTTTGGGTGTTTGTTACTTTGTTTTGATCTATTTGACTATCTCATGAATTGGTTGTTGAGATTATTTTAAAGCAATTCAAGAAAGTAATAAGTTAGTCAGATTATACCATCATTGTTTTGAAGCAAAGAAGCTTTGCAAACCCCTAAAAGGGTTCATTCTGGCAGGGGGTACATATACAATCTATATTGAAATGTCCTCTTTTTTTTTTTTCCTACTATTATTATTACAGTTACTACTATTACAACAGATACTCTCAATCAATATTTAATCCTCTAATATGCAACATGTTTCTAATTGACCTGGATGTCAGTCATCATTTCCTGGTGCTGAATTGTGTGAAATTAAAATTATGGGAAACTTTGCTGCCATTACCAAGCCTGACACAGTTTGATATTGGATTTGCAGCACCATAACCGTGATGACGTCGCTTGTGGCTCTATCGTTTTACGGTGCTAGTCAGCTCAAGTTTCACTGGGTGGAGCGGTATGACAAACTTCTTGTTGGTTCTGTGCTATGTTTGGTAGGAATTTTGACACTTATATTTCATGATCATGATCATGGACATGGACATGGAGTTGAAGGTACTGGAGAGCAGCTGCATAGGAAACTCATTGTTCTATGAAGATTTTGATTCCTACTGTGTACTCTTGGGAAAAGTTCACGGAATGTCTTCATCTGGATCAAGTAGAAATGGATGTAAACTATGTTCCATACTGACATATATGAGTATTGTGATTGTTTTGTTCAACTTGATTGTTCTAACCATATGATAATCCTTGTGTAAGTACGTGCATGTGCGTGTTACATTCTTCGAAATCCTGTGATGCCTGAAATTCACTCGCGTTCGTGCCTATGGTTGCTGCTTGTTATGGTTAACTTCTACATAATTTGCATACAACACAAAATACTTAAATAACTTCTTTCTTCTTCTTCTTTTGGTTATATTTTTTAAATTTATAGAAAGTGCTAGAATTTTATTCATCCATAAGCTTAAATTCTTAAAAGCATTGTACATTGACTGCTATAAGAGCAGCACAAGAAGACCATATATATGTCCTCTAATCAAATACTAACATTACAACAAGACATAGCACGTGAGGTTTTATCAAAAAAAGCCATTCTATTCTCATTTTCTGTGCTCAAAAGCAAATTTCCAACACCGATAGTTTTTTCTTTTTTTGCTAAATTGTCAAAAGCAGTTGGATCTCGTCAATGAAGTGACCATACGGACCATTGGGTAGTTGTCATATCGCATGACTCAGTCATTCAGATAAGCTTACTATTGTAGCACTCAAAGATAGAATATAAAAAAGATGCTTAGGGTCCGTTTGAATAGAGCGTTTTGCTGAAAATTGAAAACTGAAAACACTTTAACAAAATAATTTTTAAATGTGTGAATAGTATTGTGAGACCCATTTTTAATATTTTTTTCTGAATAAAGTGTTTGTGGGTCCCATGAACAGTATGTGAACAGTATAACTACAGTGCCAAACAGTGATTTTTGTCTTCCACATAGTACCGCTACAGTGAAATAACGTGCATGAACAGTACATGAACAGTACCGGTTACTGTTCATGCACGTTGGAAAAAAAAAAAAAAAAAAACGAAAACGCTTAATCACCAGCTCTTAATCACGGGAGAGTTAGAGTTTTTATTAATTATTATAACTCGAGTTAGATATAATGGAATAATAAGCTACCTAGGGATTAATAACAAATGGAAATTGTTAAAAAAATGGAAAAGAATGCCAAAGATCATTTATTTATGAACCATTTCAAAAATAATTTTATGAGGAAAGAAAAAAAAAATAAAACAATTAATATTTTGACAACTTTTCTATTTCTCACAAAATTTTTTGAAATAGTTTATTAACAATTGTCTTAAGAACACTCGTTAACATGACCCATTACAAAATATCAACCACTTTCCAAGAAGTTTATTTGAACCTCTTTCCATCTTCTTTGAAAGGATATTAGATGAGTTATACTTACATGACAGATGGAGTTCAGAGGACAAGGAACAAATAGATGGAGAGTTATAATTACATGACAAAAGCATAGTTCCAAACAATGTATCATTTAATGTTAAGTAACTTGAATTTCTGACCCAGTTTCGCCCCAAGAGAGGAAAAGAGAGAGATAAATAATGACAATTATTTATATGGCCATGATAGGAACACAAGCCATTGAATAATAACAAACACAATAAAAAAAGAGGGTCCAGCTTTCTTTCAATGAAATTTTAAATGGACATCTCACTTTATATTAATGAAAAATAGTCGCACCATCCACTAATAAACCATCTAAGCTAACGTTGTTGTTAGCACTTGAAGTTTAAACGTCATTTTTTCTCGTTGCATCACCATTCGCAGCACAAGTGTGAAGGCACAACTTTTCTGGTCAAAAATTTGAACAGGAGAAGAAACAAAAATTGACTAATGAGTAAAATATGTTTTACCGTCCAAGGTTCTCCCTCTCACTTTTTTTTTTTTAATTTTTTAATTTTTATTTTACAGACAGCAGACCAAGGTTCTTCATTATTCCAAAAACTAATGGAAAATGGCAAATAGCAAAAATATATTGGAAAGAGGCACGGAAGAATCACGTGTGCCCTTTTCCATTTGAAGAAGACCACAGAAAATTGGGTTTATAGTGCTTAATTTTCCTGAGTGATCTAATAGAGAAAACATGGGGAATCATCCTATAATATTGAGAATATGTAAGATCTTGCATTTTTTATAGTATCATAAATGCATAAGCATAGCAGCTTATAGATTATAAGGGAATTAGATGTGGGCTTTAATAGTACCAAACTTACTTTAGGAGATTCTTCTTTAAAAAAAAAAAAAAAGCTTACCTCAGAAGATTTGAGATGGGCTAGGATTTTACATCTATAAGAGCATTAGCATAAAAGTAAGAAATAGTAATAATTTGTAATGGATTAAAAGTGGAACAAAAGCTTGATTGAAAATTTGGGCGACCAATCAAGTTGGTTTATTTTTCTTGTATAGTACTTTACTTGCTGTGCACACTTATTGCCCGTATATAAAGGCTCTTTACTGTACAACTACGAATTCACAAAAATATAAAGATTATTATTTTATTCTGTCTTTTTTTTTTTTTTTTTCCTCAATAACATATTTAGAATGTGTATTGATTGAGGAGCATCATGTGTGAAATCAACGTAGAAGACTAAAAAAGAAAATTGAACATTTAAAAAAAAATTTATTGCTGTTAATTATATCAGAAAAGTTGATTAGTAAGTTCTAAGAGGAGGGGTATGAGATGAAGCAATGTCTTTGGTAAAATATGAACTACTTTATGGAAAAGAATCATGCACACACACTTTTAGTCTTTTACTACCATCCTGTTGTTTTTCCCCCTCCTTTACTGTTTTTTTTCTTCACCTTATTGGGACTAAAATTGAAGTAGTCGATCTAAATTCTATATTTTCTTGTCTTCAATCATCAAATCTGTTTCATGAAACATCAAGTAGGTAGGTATATTTAATCAAACTTAATATTATTGCAAATTGACTTGTCAATTGTCATGAAGAATTATGTTAAAAGGAACAAAAAGGTTCAATTCATAGTGGCGGCAAAAGAATGCCAGCCCATCAAATTGTGGAACGACAAATTTTGGTTGCCCGCACTATTACTTACTGCACATCTAATTATAACTTAGTGGTAATCGGCTATTCTCTAATGATCGTATTGATGGACACAAATGAAAATAGAGAACTTTTTGCATGTTTAATCTGGGTTGGTCCATTTGCTGACTAATGAAAAGATGGTCGTTAACTTTGCTATGAGGTTTCAACTTTCAATTGGAATCCTCAGAAAAAAAAAAAGACGGTTTCAATTGAAATTTACCAATGGATTATGGCTTTAGTAGTAGAAACTTTTTTATGCGTAGAGATTTAAACACTCATCATGGGTGCAAAAGTGGTGGGGTTAGGTCATTTATTTCAAGGCATAGAAGAAGAAGTTTTTACTTTTTAGACTAAGGGACTTGTTCTTTGTTATTTGGAAACAGAATTTTTTTTTTTTTTTTGAGTTTGAATTTATGTTGAATTTGTTTTTTTTTTTAAAGAGATAATTACAATATGTTACTAATTTTGTTGTTTGAACTCTTTCTCCTTTAGACCTCTAAGCACTTTGTGTATGAAGAGGTGTCAATTTAGCTATAAAACCCTTGACAATTTATGTTAAAAGTTAAAGCTAACCAAAGCTCACAAAAAAAATTGTTAGACAGTTATAGTTGTAGCGGTGGTGTGGTCAAAGGGAAAGGAGAAGTGTAGATTTCAATGTGCAAGAGGTGAGAGGGGTGGTAGCTCAAGGAAGTACATGGAAGGAGATGGTGGCAGTGACATGGAAAAGGTGAGAGAGGGAGGTAGTTTTGGAATTTTTTACTTTCAGTTAGGTTTCATTAATTGAGGTTTTTTTGTGTGTGTGTGTGAAAAGAGAAAAAAGTTATACATTCTCTTTATTCTACAAGTATAAGTGCTTAAGATAGGAGGGAGCTTCACACACATATACATTAGATTAGGCTAGAGTAGAAATTCACCAAAAAAAAAAAAAAAAAAAAGATACATTCATTTCACCACCGTGCAGTGGTCACTCTATAAGTATAAGTGCTTGTTGTGTGTGGGGGAAAGGGCTGGGATTCAAATCTTAAGAAAGAAGTTTCACACATATATACACTTAGATTAAGATACATTAATTTCATCACCGTGCAGTGGTTACTCCATAAGTATAAGTGCTTGTGGGGTGTGGGGGAAAGGGCCGGGGTTCAAGTCTTAAGGAAGGAGTTTCACACATATATACACTTAGATTAAGTTAGAGTAGAAATTCTATTGATACACTAATTTCATATTAATAAGAATTTATTTGCTATTTGATTTCTAAACTCATGTTTTACATATAGTTTTTAAGTTTTTTTTTTAAAAGAATTTCATTCTATAGCGTTTTCTCTTGATAATTCAAAAAGTACTACTCCAATTAAAACCCGACTATTAAGATTATATAATTTCTATTATTTTAATTATTTTCTATCGTGAAACTCGTCGCGCTTAGAGCATCTACAGCAGTGGAGCTAAAAATTTAGCTTTTTAGCTTCACAAAAAGTTACTTTATCTATTTTACTTACTCACTTTACAAAACATGCTGCAGTAGTATATCTATTTTAACTTTTAACACAATAAAATAATATAAATATCAGAATAAAATAATATATCTACTACAATAAAATAATATATTCATTACAATAAACAACAATTATAACCACCCTACCGCTGCCACTACCGCCGACTCTTCTACCGCCACCGCAATCACTACTGCTGCAACAAAAAGTATTACATTCACAATATTTTTTGCAATACTTTCACAATAATCATAACAAAATCTTATATGAAAAGTTGTTACTAGTTCTAATTTGAACCCACCACTAAAATTATATTTTTACTCATCAATATTAACTAATTACTTAAAATTTATTGTGAAAATATTATGGTAGTATTTTTAAATTTCTTATTCTTTGCCTTTCCTTCATCCATAAGTTTCCCCTTTTATTTATTTATTTTTTTTCCCATGCATTTTGTCTACCACACACGTATACCGTAGATTCTATCCTCTCTTTTTTTTTTCTTTACTTTCCCCTTTCTCTAGAATCTCCCTCACTCTTTCTTTCTCCAGCTCTCATTTTCTACTCTTTTTTTTTTCTTTTTCTTTTTCTACTTGATTCCATAAATTCGGTGGTGGTTGAGCATGGTGGGTTTATAGAGGTGCTGTGGTTTGGGTCTAAGTCCGTGTAGATTGGTGGTGGTGGTGGGTTTGCTCATCGGTGGGGTTTTTTTTTTTTTTTTTTTATCTATTTTTGAGATGGGTTTGGTGATTGGTGGTAGTGGGTTGATGGTTTTGGCTTTGGTTTTGGTTGTGTTGATGGTGGTGTGGGTTTAATGGGTATTGGGGTTGCTTTGGTTGTTATTGGTGGTGGGTCAGTGACGGTGGGTCTCAGCTGGTGGGTCTCGGCGGCGGTGAGCTTGAGAGAGTTGAGAGCTTCGGACGGCGTGGGTCTGAGGCTGAGAAGCTTGATCGACGGTGGGTCTTAGCTGGTGGGTCGGTGACGAGCCCGCGGCGGTGAGCTTGAGAGAGTTTTGAGAGAGTTGAGAGCTTCAGTGGAGAAGAGATGAGAGTGACTAAGAGAGAAATAAAAAATTAATCAGCCTATATTATTTTAATCGGGAGTTAGAATAAAAAATTAAATTTTTTTTTTAGCTTTGAGCTACAGTGCTCATGTATAGATACATGAGCACTGTAGCAATTAAGCTAAAGTTTTTAGCTATGCCTCCACTGCTGCAAGGAGATTTTTTGTGTTTTGGTAGAGCTAAAATAGCTATATAGCTATTTAGCTCCACTGCTGCAAGTGCTCTTATGATTTTTGCTCGAGTTCACAACTACAAAGCCCAATGTCAGGCTGATGGCCATTAGTATTGGCCATCACTGGCATCCACGCACACAAGAAAACAAGAAGGGAGGGGTGTTTGAGTTTTAAAAAAAGATTTAAGAATAAAATTTTGATAAAACATTTTGTAGTAAACATAAAATGTTTTTGGGTTTCAATAATGTTTTACAATGAAACAAACATTAGATAATATTGCAAATGTTTTCTAAAAAGTATTTTACAATAATTTGTGGAGCCTTAAAATATTTTATGATGAGATAGTTTTTATCATCCAATCATTCTTTTATTTTACAAACAAGGAATATATAGAATTTAATTCAAAGATTAATTTATCATAATACTCATTTAACAAAAAATTATAGTGGTATAACATTGTAAAAATTAAATTGAAAACTTGACCCTGACTAAAAAAAGATTAAAAAAAATGATAAAATACTATTTTGGTTCCTAAACTTTACGAAAAATTTGTTTTTCATTTTTAAATTTTCATCCTTAACTTTGTCTCTATACTATTCAAAAAACTCTTTATAAAGTTTAGGGATGAATTTTTTTTTTAAAGTTTAAGGATAAAAAATAAACTTTTAGTAAAGTTTAGATGTCAAAATAGTATTTTATTCCAAAAAAAAAAAATGAGAAGTGAAAACTCATTTTTATTGATCTTGTTTGACAATATTCGAATTTGATTCTGTCAACGAATTACTACTTTAAAGTTTAAAGTTTAAACTAATCTACAATGAAAAAAAAAGCTTTAGAGAGAAAGCTAAAGGATTCTCCTAAAAGTTGTGGTCCGCTTCGGCTCTCTTTCAGCCTTGTGTTTGTTTAATCCCAATACTTCTTTCCTCACCGCCAAACAAAAAGTTGATTAAAAAGATAAGAAAAGATTCTGATCCTTTTTTTTTTTATTTTATATATATATATTTTATTTATCACTTCCAACAAGCCGTTAATGCCCTTCATACCTTAAACAAGTCATTCTTTACTATTCTCCAGATCCAAATACTTCCAGATCCAGCTCCATATGCACGGTTAAATATGTACCTAGTATCAGTATTTTACTAGTATGGTCTGCTAGATTTACAAGTCCAGACAACTACTTTTGTTTTCTTATACATTTAACAGAGTTAGTACAATAATTTTTTTTTATAACTTTTTCATAATTTATTGTTGTATGATCTTGTTAATAGGTTTCTAGTACAATAATTTTTTTAATTACTTTTTCATAATTTATTGTCGTTTGATCTTGTTAATAGGCGTCGACACATATTTGTTTGTTGAGTCCAAAATTAAACTTATTAATAATTCATTAGTTTACATCACAAAGTTTAAAAAGTGAAGATGATTTTTTTTATCTTAATTGTCCATTTAATCTCCGAAGCAAAATTTCTCAGTGTGGATGTAAAATGTTTCAGTTCACCCTAATGCTTAACTTCTAGCCGATAATGACCATATTTATTAATAAAGTTATCAGTTTTCTCCCCCAAAAAAAAAAAAAAAAAAAAATTATAAGCGCAATGTGTATTTTATCTATTTATTTTATATTTGTGCATAACCTGACTTTAATTTTTTGAAAAACATATAAAAATCCATTAATAAAATATTAAATACACTTTAACTTCTCATAAAAAAAAAATACACTTTAACTTGTACTCTTAATGGTCTGTTTGGTAGAAGAGTTAGAGTAATGTTACTTGTAATTTTTTAAAATACGTGTAAATAAAAAAATATGTAAAGATATATGTAATGTTATTTAAAATGTGAAAATATAAGTTTGAGTTTGCATACCAAACATGCCCTTGATCTTTAGCACGCAAGTTAACAGAAATCAAATGATACCATTAAAATTATTTTTATTACGCAGTAATTATAATTTATTCCAAAAATTTAATGCCATTAATTTAATATTGTTTTACTTTTTACCCCTCTAAAAGGAAAGCGAGTAAGCTCACGCGCTACTACTTTCTGAGTAAGAAAGTATAACTGGAAACTTTAGCAAAGTTGGGTTGGGAAGTGGGTTCCACAGTTCATGTCTTACATGTTAATGATGTAAGACATGCCCATGTGTCCATCACTATGGATACTCGTGTGTCTTTTCTTTCTATCTTTATTCTATGTGCCTTTTTTGCATGGAAGCAGCCATAGCCCATGGGTCCATCACAATAGATTCGCAAATTCTGTCTGCCTCTTTCTCTCTCTCTCTCTCTAACTCATAGACACATCTCTCCATATGGGTTTTCTCTGAAATCCAAGTTCTTACAGTACCATACCGATTTTGATTGACTTCAATTCACCTCCTCAGGTACATCAAGTCCCACAATTTCTCTTAACTTTTGCTTCTACATGCTGTTTTTTGTATTGGGTTTGGGTTTTGGTTGGTTTTGATTGAATTGAATTGCTTTGGTTTCTGATCTAATCTTGGTTGTTGTCTGCTTTCTGTTCAATCAACACAAACTTCTTTGCTTTATTGTGCATGTTCAACCGCTCAAGCTCTGATTTTTGGTATTGCTTTATGTGAATTTTGATCTGTTTTCATGCAATTCTTGTTTTTAGTGAACTGGGTTTATTCTCTGTGAGTGTTGTTAGTTATTAGCCTCTGGTGGGTTTCCCTTTTTTTCTTTGTTTGTTTGGTTTAAACAAGCATAAATAGAGTTTTCTAGATTATGGGTATTGACTTGGGAATTGGTTTCAAGCTAAATAGAGTAGCAGTTCATGAATTTTCTGGAAATTTTGTGTTTTAAATAACTTTATCTTGGTACAGTTATAAAGTTATGCTTTTTAGGACTAAATTATGAATATTCTATTCTTCATAGAGATAAAGTTCCCGTTCCATCACTTTCCTTTATTTTGGTTTTCTTCTTTATAGGCTGAGTTTTTGAGATTAGTGACTTTTGAGTTGGTTCCCTTTACTCTATTTTGTTGGTTTCTATAATGTTCTAGCATGAAACTAAAGCTATCTATTCTGAACATTCCCTTTTTATTATTCTATTCCTATCATTTACTAGAGCGGTTCAAGGGGGGCTTGGATTGATTTTCTTGTTTGAGGTTGAGAACTAGAACCTGGTCCGAATTATGATCTCTTATGGCATTTACATTCATCCTATGTTTTGTTTCTGGAAAGAAAATAGGGAAAAGACAGTGCTTACAAAATCAAGTCTTTTTCTTGTGGCTTTTTCGCTGTTAATTGATTAGTTTAAAGTGTGACTGCTTTTCTTCTTTTTGTTGTTTGTTGTGGTTATGGTGCCAATACATTGTTATGCATTTCTTCAGCAGATCTATTTGATGCATTTCTGTTTCATCTGGTGACATTTGTTTATTTATAATAACAAATTTGATGTAAGACTTGTAACTTTTGGCAGTTCAGATGCTTCCCCCAATTTTATATTTAGAAGTGGTTTCTTGAAAACACGAGTCTCATTTGTGCCTTTTGCTTTTCTTGTGGTAAATTTCCATCTTGTACCTGTCTTTTATCAAAGAATTTGTGTGATCTTGGGCTATTGATTGGTAGAAAAATACGGAGGAAACTATGATTTGAAATTTTGTATAATCTTTCACCTTTTGTTGCCATAAAGGGAAGGTGTGGAGTAGGTAGAAACATGGTTATTCTATGTTTTTAACTCTACTTCATATGCTATAAAATGTTTTAAACAATGTTGAGTTTTAGAGAAGTTGGAGATTGATCTATTGCTACATGGCTTTTTTGTTTTTGTTTTTGTTTTTTGTTTATAAGTAAGTTTTGGCCTCAAGAGGAGTGACTTTTGATGTTTAATAATTCTTGGTATTGAATAATTTTCCAGGGAGAAGCCTATTTCTGGATTACGTGGTAATTGTGATCTCTAATCGTAATGGGGGTATCAAGCTCTAAAATAGAGGAAGATAAGGCTCTGCAGCTATGTCGTGAAAGGAAGAAGTTTGTTAGGCAAGCACTTGATGGCAGGTGTGCACTAGCAGCTGCTTATCTTACATATATTCAATCCCTTAAAACTACAGGAACTGCTCTTAGAAAATTTGTTGAGCCTGAAGTTCCTATAGAATCTTCTTTGTATACTTCTACCAATGCAACACCAGAACCACTTGCTTTAACTGAGAAGTCCCTTTCCCAGTTCTCATTCTCTTCTCCATCTGCCTCCCAACGTGTAGATGCAACTGAAACCTTTTCTCCATCTCCTCCTCCAAACCATGGTCAATTTCAGGCAAATCATGTGAGATTCAGGGGTACTTTGTCCAAAAAGGTTGAAGAAAAACCTTCTTTACCTGTTATAGGAACAGTAACCTCGTCGACTACCCTGCAGAATACCACACCTCATTCCACTGAAAGACCTGAAACATCCTCATTTGAAGGTTCTTCCCACCCCCCAGAAACTCCAGCATGGGATTATTTTGGTCTCTTTCATTCAGATGATAATGAGTATGAGAAGGGGATGAACCAAGGGTTGGAGAATGCTGATGATATAAGACGGCTCAGAGAAGAGGAGGGAGTTTCTGAGATGGAAGATGAGGAGGAAAATGTGTCTTTTAATGGGAGGGAAGAATCTCAGGATTCAGATGATGAATTTGGTGATGAGCCTACCACGGAAACACTGGTCCGAAGATTTGAAAATCTTAATAGGGCACAAAATCATGTTGCTGATAATGCTTCACCTAGTACACCTTCCACTGGAAATGAAGCTTCAGATACTGAGTTCTTAAATGGGGAGAAAGACAACTCCCCCTCTTTGTCACCATTGAGAACCACATCTAAGGTTGTTGTGCTTTGTACTGACACAAATAAAACACCACTGAAAGAAGATTGTATTGAGAACAAGGTTGTGGCTAAGGACTTCTATTCAAGTATAAAAGATATTGAATTTCTCTTTATAAAAGCATCTGAGTCTGGCAAAGAAGTTCCAAGGATGCTTGAAGCCAATAAGTTTCATTTCCGTCCAATATTACCAGGGAAAGAAAGTAAGATCTCTCTATTGTTTTTTTCCCTTGTCATTTGATCTCTCATGAATATTGGCTACTATGATTTGGTTAGAAAGTTGTATACACTATCAAGTCTGCAGGACAATACTCTGCTTTTTTATGCAGTAATAATTCATGCGCCCAATCTGTAATGCAGCAGATATGTCCTGCTTGAGTGGGGCTCATTGCTAATGCCTAAAGAATTTTTTGATGTTTTCTAAAGGCCCAAGAGAAATTTTCTATTTTATGCTTGTTACCAAAAGACTCTAGGAAGTTATTTGAGATTTTTTACCCTGATGTCTATTGGTAAAAGTCTTAACAACAGAATCCTCTATTGTAGGAGGTGGGTCAATGGTATCTACATTCATGAAGGCCTGTTTCTCTTGTGGAGAGGACCCAAGCCAAGTTCAAGAAGGTAGGCTACTTGTCTTTTTTCTTTCTGATTACTTTACTCTTTTATGTCATAGAGGTACAACAAAAAATCATGTTTGGGACTGAACAAACTTGGGCACTAAAATCCAGGATGTTCAGCATGGGATGAGTTCTTGGTTTCAAAAATGTTTTGGCCTGTTATGATACGTAGACTCATTTATGATTGTATTGGACATTCTGGAATTTCTATCTTAAAGATGCCATAATATAATTGTGTTAATCTACCAATAAATTGAAATGATACCTGTCCTGTAATTGCATCCTATAATTTGCAACCTGTAGAACCTAATGCTACTTCAATTTGTAAGTTGTCCATAACCAGTTTGACAAACTCAGGATCATGCAAAAACATTTCAAGTTCCCTTCAATCTGGGAAATATGCATGCATTGTAGTATTAACTACATGAACAAGTCCTTCCAGGCTTCTTCTTTATCTTGTTGCATATTCTAAATCTTGCAAATTAGGTGGAAAATATACAGATGAAGATTAAATGAAGAATGGTTTTTGATAAAATAATAAGAAAATGAAGAACAATAATTTTCTGGAAAGTATTCTCAAATGAATTAGTAGACTTTGTTTTCTTTCTAGGGAGACTCTTTTACACATGATATGCTATGTTGAATTAAAATATAATTTGAAGAATAAATAATCTGCAATGTCAATATCCAACAACAACAACAACAACAACCAACAACAACCAAGCCTTGGTCCCAAAAATTTGGGGTCGGCTATGGACCCTCAACAAACTAGTAAGGGTTGGACACATGCATTCTTTTCCGCTGTTCTATTCTATTTGAAGTTGTATTCTTTCTTATTTCCTTAATTGACACATCCTTTTTTTTTTTACTTCTTTTATTAATATTATTTTGGTCTTCTTCTACCTTTTTTTTTTTTTTTAAATAACTTGAATCAACTCACTTTTTCCCATTGATGTATTAGTCTCTCTCCTTTGGACATGATAAAACCATTTCAAGTGACTCTCCCTCATCTTTTCATCATTGGGGGCCATCACTATGTTAAGCAAATTTCCTCATTTCAAATCCTATCTTTCCTTATATTTCTACTTACTCATTTTAGCTACATTTATTTTATGAATGTATTGAAGCTTACTCATTTCCTCATTTCAAATCCCAACATCCAGTCTTATAAAACTTTCCCTCTAACTTAATAGGAATTATTCTCCTAATGCACTTCCTTACTTCATCCATTCCGCTCTTATCTTTTGACTCACATCCTCTTCACTCATACAATAATCTTGACATTCTTTGTTTGATGAAGTGGTTTCGATAATGGGAGCTTTAGAATGTCTGTGATGATGAAATCTCCCTTTCCAACAGTGTAGCATCTGAGCTACTGTCTTTGGCATAACTCAAGCAATTCCAAATAGACGTTTGCCCAAATATCTCATGCAACCATTCAATAAAGTAAAAGATAGTCAACTGAGTCCCCGCTTTTCTTTCACTTGCAACACCTATCAATAATCATTAATTTTTGTTCTTGAAGATTGTCTATTGTCAAGATTCTACTCATCACTGCTTTTCTTTCACTCGCAACACCTATCAATAATCATTAATTTTTGTTCTTGAAGATTGTCTATTGTCAAGATTCTACTCATCACAGCTCTCCATGTGTAGATTCTGGAGACTTAGTGATGCAGGACAATCAAGAGGAAAATAAAAGAACAAGAAAATTAAAAAGACAACCCTAAGAATCAGCATTTGGAGGTTACCTGAAATCAACAGCAAGCAAGAGCATCAACACCTAAGGGGTCAGGAATCAGCGCTTAACAATTTGGAAAATCTATAATTTGAAATTTCATTAATCAATTGTCTCAAAATGCAACCATCTAGAATCCTTTTATAGAGCTTTTAGGAATAGAAGATAATCCTATCTGAAAGCTGAAACTAATCTCGAAACCAATCCCTATCTAAACTCAAATCTAATCCCCATCTGAATTTATAAATAAAAGTCTACAATAATCCAATCTCCTACGAGATAAAGAAAATTTGAATATAATTTTGGTTGTGCTCCTGCATCACTTAGACAATCCAAATTCTCCTTCATGGGAATGAAACTCCTATGGGACCCCGCAAGGCTTCATAATAATAGCAAACATCAAATTTACCTGCTTTTGAGGGTGTTTAAGATAATCGATCATTCTTTAACCTTGAAGAGAAGTTGGAATACAAAAGCTCAAAGTAAATAATCTCGTCTTCCAAATCTTAATCATGAGGATACCAATTACGTTGAGGATTCCAACTATGTCTCAACAACAACAATAACAAGCCTTGATGCCAATTTTTTTTGTTAAGTAATAACGTTTCATTGATATCAAATAAGAGTCACCCAAGTGTACAGCAAGTATATGACAAACAATTAATTACAAACATTACATAAATCTAGCAAATCAACAACTAAAAATAACCAGTCCAATAAAGTAAAAAAGAATAACTTGAGATCAGGCGTAGTTCTCTCTGTATCTTCAAAGCTCCTGCTATTTATTTCCCTCCAAATGCACCACATCAAACAATGGGGGATATCCATCCATATATAACCATTCCAATGACGACCAAACTGACATTGCCAGCAAGGTAGTAACTTAACAACAGATTTTGAAATCACCCAATACACTCTAAACAAACCCAATATTGTAGACCACAAATATGAAGCAATAGGGAAATGCAGATATAGGTGATCAACTGATTCACCATTACATTTGCACATATAACACCAATCTGTAATCCATACCCTCCTCCCTAAAACTATCAATCATCAAAATTTTCCGCAAGGCTGCAATTTATACAAAGAAAGCCACTCTAGGAGGGACCTTTGGCTTCCATATGCTTTTCCAAGGGAAAGATTGATCACTAGTGCTACCAAATAGTCGGTAATAATCATTTACCTTAAAGCCCTTTTTCTTATCTGGTTTCCAGCACATCCTATCCTCCCCAAAATTTGGGATTCCAATTATGTGTGCCACACAAGAATGATGAAATTGACACATGCTTATCAACTGCAATTTGATATAATTTTGGAAAAACATCCTTCAAACTAGAATCCCCACACCACCAGTCATGGCAGAAACAGATTTGATTACCATCACCCACAGAAAATTTACTTAACACATGAAATTTTATCAACTTGATAGCAATAGCATAATTCCCTTTGTGTTGTTTTTTCTTTTTCTGTACATATTTTTTTAGCTGCTTCATTCTTCTTGTATGAAGTAGTTTTTTTTGTTAATAATATTTTCTTAATTATAAAAAATAAAATAAAATAGCATAATCTAATACTACAACTATATTTGAACATTAGTATGTCAACATACCATTGGGGACCCTATTTCTGCCCCCTTTTGCCACTCCGAGACCTACAGGTTTTAAGAGACTGCCTAGGTAATTTGTCTTTTGATGTTGACTTTCACAGTAATGTGGACCACTGTCTCCAATATGCTGTAAGGTGATGAACATAGGATGCTTTCCAGTCAATATAAATAGATAAAATAGGGATTTGTCAAAATTTATCATCCACAATCCTTAATGTTTTCCTTACTTAGTTGTATATGTCATAAGAATATGACAAGTTACAAAAGTAACTAAGCTGAATTTATTTGCCTATAGTTTATGTGTCCTATGTTATCTTTTAAATGGTATATTTCTTTATATTTTCTGCCACTGAGCTCTAACTCAAATGGCACATCTTCTTCTTATAAGAGCAAGGTAAAGGGTGTGGTTGTAGCTTCAAAACCTATGCATTTGTGACTTACCAATAAAAAAATATCCCAAGATTTGCTTATACTCTTTTTATGTTTAGATTGTATTTTTTTTTATTAGTCTTAAAATTAAGGGTTGCAATATATATTAGGTTTTATATATCATTGAAACATATATTGTAGCTATAAAAGGGTTCAGAGCTCTATATGGCTAGAGTTTAATTCAAACACCTCTGTCAGGCATATTTTCTGTGAATGAAGTAGAATCTTGTTCTTTATAAACCACACATATTAAGGTATTATATTATTTTATCTCTTCAATTAAGGTAAGTCTTGATCTATATACCTCAATTATTCAGCTAATCATTTTATTTTTTAAATGTTTTTTTAGGCCCTGCTCAAGATTCCATAAAGTATTTGACTTGGCATAGGACAACATCATCCCGTTCCACTTCATCCAGAAATCTGTTGGGTGCAAACTCAAAAGACGATTTAGATGAGCCCATTAATTTCTGCATGACCTCAGGCAGTCATGCCTCAACCTTGGATAGGCTATATGCATGGGAGAGGAAGCTATATGATGAAGTCAAGGTACTGTTGATCTCACAGCAGTTAAATTGATATAATAATTATTATCTTCGTTCATCATTATTATTAATGCGATTGATATTTTCACTCTGTATGTGATTTATTTGCTAATTTTGTCCTTTTTTCTAATATGAGCTGAAGCATGATTAATCTCCAATGCCTGTAATATTTTGATTTTTTGAATCGGTTGTTTAATCTTTATGGTATCATTTTTTGGGTGTTCAAGAAGTTAATTTTTGTGTTTCTTTTAATATTATCCTTTTTATATTCATTATCTGTTAAATTAAATTTCTTTATGAGCTTAGTATTCACCGTCTTGATCAGGAAAAGTGAAGTTAGCTGAAATAACTTGCTCAACATGGAGATGTAGTTGTGCTTTTACCACTGCAATGTTTGGTATAGGGCATGACTTCACTTTCCCTGCTATTTTGGATAATATGAATTATCAGACAAGCATAAATGTCACCATAATTTGAACAACTGAAGAGAAACCATGACTATGACATGATTTAGTGGATTCGGAAATAGTTTTTTGTAAATATGATGAGGAAATGGCATGACAGTGGTAATGGTGAAGTGCATTGCAGTAACTCTATTTGCTCTTGTTAATACACGTATTTTTTAAGTCAAACAATATGCCATTTAAATGATGTAGTGGACCTTTGGAGGAAAATACTTTTTATAAAGCAGATTTTGTGTTGAAAGCAACTTTTGGTCCAACTGGGATAGGGCAATGTTCAGCAGAAGCTAGATTAATGACCAAAAGTCAATATTTTATATAAATTTGAATTGCAAAGACAAAATATTTAAGTTCTTCCCTTTTTTCTTTATCACTTAGTCTTCCTTTTCTGTTTATCTTTACCTAATTTGATATTTGTTGTCAACCATGTACCCGCCGATAAACAAGTATTATACTTGATAATGTTGATCAAAGCTACCTAATATACGCAAGACAAAAGATATAGAGAATATCGCTGGGGCCTTGTGAATCTTGTGGATTTTTATCCAATAAGTATTGTGAAATATCCGAAAGTGTGGAAATGCATGAGAAAGTGTAGAACTTGTTCTACAGGATGTATCAGCTCATCAGATCTGAAAGTCATACATAAATTGTTGTCCAGTATATCTTGTAAAATCTGTGATTAATGAATTTGAGGTGATAGGTGCTATATGTTGACCTGCTATGTCTTTTGAAACGTTTCAATATATGGGTAGTCCCTGATAACCATTTTTTAATGACTTACATAAAATTCTTGTAATTTTAGGCCAGCGGAATTGTCAGAAAGGATTACGACTTGAAGTGTAAAATTTTAAGACAACTGGAATCAAAAGGGGAAAGTTACCAAAAAATTGATAAAACTCGTGCAGTTGTCAAGGATCTACATTCAAGAATCAGAGTGGCAATACACAGAATTGAATCTATATCAAAGAGGATTGAGGATTTAAGGGACACAGAGCTCCAGCCACAACTTGAGGAGTTGATTGAAGGGTATGTGCCTTTTCTCTCATCATTACTTTATTTAAACAAAAATTCCATTAGGAATCATATATTGTTATGGATTCCAATAGTCATTAGCTATCTGGCACAGTTGCAGCTAAAAAAGATTTAATATTTTTTTTTATGTCCATTAATTCAATTATATTTCATTATTCAACTCATTGAACTAAGCCTTAATCCAAAATAATTGGGGTTGGCCATTGCGTTGTGTTGCTAGATCATGAAGCCGCAAGTAGAAAGAATGAGCCAAACTAATGGGCCTGTTCAGTCTAGCGCATGCCTTTATTTGAATTTTTACTGCACTTAGCCTTATTTAGTACCATGTCTGCAATTGCCCTCAAACAGTCATCATTTTCCATGTACTAATTCACATCATTTTGGGCCTCCCTTTTACCCTTTTTGCTCTTTCCAGGTTTATGAAAATACTCATCTTTTATTATTAATTACACACTAACACACACCTAGTCAGTTTGGAACTCCAACCTCATCCTTCACCTTGCTTTTTTCAAGGGGAGGAATTATCATTTGAGTTAAAATACTTACTGTAATTCAAATACATTTCATTTCAGCAGATGAAAATCAATATGACCTCAAATAGTTTTGTTACTTATCCAAAAAAAGAGGAAAATAAATATGACCTCAGTTGGACCTTTAACCTTAGTTAGAAGGCCCATCTAAAGGAATTATTTTGTCAACTCTGTGCTAGTGATTTTGATCTAATAAAAAACAAGAGCTTATCAAAGTTGGACTTTTGGCCGAACATCAAACCATGTTGTTGGGCATTTCGAAGTTAAAAAAATAATGGAACAGTCCTATCCTGTTCGTTAGCTTGGTGTCTATGGGTGTCTATCAGAGTTCATACAAGTATTTTGGTGAGTTCATTTCATTGCATTCAAGGCTTGTTGGCCTACTGATATGATTCATGGAAGTAGGTCATGAACCAGTTACCAAATACCAACATATTACCCCCATTGAGACTTGGCATTTCCTTTTTTTTTTCCCTATGATTGATGCCTAACTTCACTTCTTATTGATATATGGGGCTTTATATTTTGAATGCCCAATAACTTTGTGCCATGTTTACCTATTTCAAGGATTAAAGTGGTGTAGCAATATCTTTTTACTATACACACACATTCTTTAATACTGTTATAGCTCCCCCCCCCCAAGAAAAACAAGGAAGAAATGCCTCACAGCTTTATTCTCTCTCTCTCTCTCTCTCTCTCTCTTCTCCCTTTAATCTTTTAAAATTTTAAATTAAGTTTCACACACACCCTATGGGTTTTGAACCCACAACCACAGCGCCCACCTTGTTGTTTCAAGGAAAGGAGGTATCATTTGAACTGGAACTTGTTGGCTACTCTTGCTTTCTGTTGTTGTTTACTGCTACTTTATATCATTGCTTACCATTGCTTTTCCCTAGGAAGGTCATAGAAGATATGGGTTGAATCAAAATAGAAATGATTGACTTACAACATGATTATAAAATTTGAAGTGATAATTAAACATGTACACCCCATATCATAAAGGTGACACATTTGGGCATTGTTAAGACCAATATCAACTCCTAACTATCATATGTATACATTAGTTTTTTTCTGGGATCATATTTCTGTACATATATATTTGCTCTTTAGCCTGCTAGCAAATTACAAAACAGTATAATCATGAAAGAGCTATTTTCAGTTATTCAATACACAATTAAGTTTCCACGGATTGAGCCTTTTATATTTCTCTGGTTTATTTACATGTCTTGTTTATTTAGATTATTTCAAGTGCTTCACTTTTGGGCTTCATTATCAATCTTTGCAAAATAACTGCAGGTTAAGGAGGATGTGGGAAGTGATGTTTGAGTGCCACAAGCGACAGTTCCGCATCATTTCAATAGCATTGAACAATGGCAACACTAAAATCTCCGTACAATCAGAATCACATCGCCAGATTACTTTCCATCTTGAAAATGAACTCAGTTTTCTATCATCAAGTTTTACAAAGTGGATTGGTGCTCAGAAGTCCTATCTTGAGGCTATAAATGGATGGCTTTACAAATGTGTCTCAAATACACAAAAACATCCGAAAAGAAAAAGGAGGCAACCACCCCCACCCTTGAGCAAGTACGGCCCTCCGATATATACGACCTGTATTTTTTGGTTGGAAAATCTTAATAATTTGTCTGAAGTCAAAGAACTTGTAGAATCTATAAAAAATTTAGCAGCTGAAACTGCTCGCTTTGTACCACGTCAAGAAAAGAACCAGGGGAAGGATGTGAATCATCCATTTTTGCCATCATGGAAGGCTGATAATGAGACTGATTCAGCAAAGGCGCTGAAAGATGAAGCTTCAGGGGACTGGATTTCAGGTTTTGATCGTTTTCAATCAAGCTTGGTGGAATTTCTGCGGCATTTGAGTAACCTTGCAGAGTCTTCTGTAAAAATGTATGTCAAACTTGAAGAGGATATCAAAACTGCCAAGACTACTTATGGTCATTTATCTAAGTCACAGAAGAGGGAGGAATGACATCACTCTCTCAAGCTCCAATAAATGGTGTTTTAAGATGTCTATAGAACCCTTGAAGAATTTCAGATGTGAATTCAATTGGAAAAGGCATTGTATATGGCGAAACGAATAAAAAGGGGAATTGGTCTCAACAGAAAATAAAGGAACTGGTTAAGAAATCCTAATTTGGAGATGTTATACAAGAGATGGTAACTGTAGGTGAAAGATGTAATTACAAGGGCTGGTAGCCACAAAAAGAGGTTTCTTTTTCTTTTTCTCAATGTAACAGAACTTGTATAGTTTTTCTATTGTGAACATAGGAACACTGGTAAAGTGCCAGCCCCATTCTATCTAATAATTAGATAATGCATAGTTGTATTCAGTTGTTCCCTACCCTATATAAGTTTATTGCTTTTGCTTGAAGGTTTATCTTTTTGTTATGTTAATTGCTCCAATTTTTAGTGGTTAGTCACAATGCTTGCTTGCTGGCCTATATCTATTGCTGCCAAAAATATTCAGGTGTATACTCATACTGCTGAGCAGACACTGGGTTCTGATATTTTATTGTTGCTTATTGCTGGGGAGACCTCTTTTGTTTGCAAGTAGGTTTAAAGATGCAGCTGTCAATGGTTAGGATCATTGTTTTGCAGCATAAATTATTAGGGAGGCAGATTAAAGTTTCAATTTGCACTGGGAATCAATTTGGTTGTTGAGAACCAAATGGGATTGAACTGTTTAGAGAAGTGCTACATTCACAATATTTTCACAACAAATCATAGGCAGTAAGTTGTTATTGATTTTAATTTAAACCTGCTATCAAAATTACTTTTTTGCCCACGAATAATAATTTGTAATAATGTCACTTATAATTTTTTATGAAAATGTTGTGATCATAACATTTTTCTATAGTTTAAGGATTGCTTATTTACATCACAACAAGGCCCTTTGAGGTCATCAACCTGCCTAGCCGCTCTATTCCCATTTATATAAAGAAAAGCATACTCACTGGAACAACAGTGATGATTGCTAATACTCACAAATTTAATTTGATAAAAAAAGAAAAAAAAATATCAATTTCTCATAATACAAATAAGAGGATATCATAAAAACATCTTGCACAAGTATAGCAATGCACTTTGCTTGTCAAATGTACATGTGTATGAATTATGATACATATATTCCTAGAAAATTCTACATAATTTTACAGAAATCTTAAAAACTCCCTTTTAAAAAAAAAAATTATATAAAAACGGGGAAAATTTCCACCATAAAAAAGGGTTACACATTTTTAAAAGCCACAGGCTGTAGATACACATCTTTGCTTCTTATCGAGCCGGCCCAAATGTGCCAGAATTGTTCAAGGCCCAATATCCAACCAAGTACAGCTATTTTTATTTTTTTTGACCAGTTATTTTTATTTTTTTATTTGTTATTATCTTTTGTGGGTAAATATATTTTTTATTATGGAAAATATATTATATTATTTTAGTCCAACCAATCTATGACGTTGATTCTTAGTCCTTATCTCCACCGTTGATTCATTAGCATTTAAACGGTGATAGAAACATTTAAAAATCACCTCTTGGACCCGAAGACTATTTTTTTTTCCCCAACCAATTTTCTCTCACAAAATTGTACAAACAAAAATTCCCTAACGCAAAGTATAACAATCTCTCTCTCTCTTTCTCTCTTTCTGTACCTTCCAAATTCCGAGGCTAGTGTTATAATCTCTGAGGTATCTTTGTAGACTCAGATCTTTCTCACCTATATTGCAATTTCATTTTGTCTAGTTTACTTTTTAGCTCCATCAAAATTTTCTGGGTCTTAGTTTGATCATACTAATTCTGAATTTATTTTTTCTGTTGACTATCTCAGATTGTTCTTATCATTTTTGTGTAGTGCAGCTAGTTTTATCAATTGGGTTGTCCTTCATTTTTGTTATTAGATTAAGAATTTTGGGTAAAAAAAAAAATCTGGGTTTGAGTCAAAATAAGGTGTTTTTTGTTGTTGTTTTTGTTGCAATTTGGGGATTGAGTTTTCAACCCGTGAATTCAAGTCTAGGGTTCGGAGTTTTATTTTATGGAATTTGTATGCCAAGAGGGTATTGAGGATTCTAAAAAGCTGGTATCTTGTGTAGAACACATTGAACCGAATCAATTCAATTCCAAACTCAAAGCCAAAGAAACTGCATTGTCAAATCTCACATTTGATTCCAAATCCGAAAACGAAAGGATTGTGAAACCAAAACCCGTGTCGAAATTTCATTCTAGGAAGGCAATTGTAAGCTCTAACAAGTCAAAACAGCCTTTGTCTGATGATGATGTTTTGCCCAATTTTCGTCGGTCAATCACTGACCTTCCTCCGGCATTAGTATCCGAAATCCTTAACTGCCTTGATCCGAAAGAGCTTGGTATTGTTTCTTGTGTCTCAGCAAGTCTTCATAGGCTTGCCTCTGAGCACCATGTGTGGAAGGAATTCTATTGTGAGAGGTGGGGACTTCCAATAGCTCCAACACCTTTGGATTCGGGGTTTTCTGATGAGAAGTCATGGAAGGAACTTTATGTGGAGAGGGAGTTTAGGAGTAACACGTTTATGGGACGTTATAGTATGGATGTTATGTATGGTCATGCTGAAGCAGTTCGTACTGTTTTCCTTTTGGCTTCTGCAAAGCTTATTTTCACTTCAGGATATGACTCGGTTGTTAGAATGTGGAACATGGAAGAAGGGTTGTCGATTGCATCCTCACGACCACTTGGTTGCACCATCCGAGCAGTTGCAGCAGATACAAAACTTTTGGTTGCTGGTGGTACCGATGGATTTATCCATGGTTGGAGGGCAGTGGAGGGGCTTCAACACTTGTTTGACCTTAGGGGCTGTCAAAGCCAGAGCACAGAGTTCCGAGTATGGGAACATGAGGGACCGATAACTTCTCTTGCTTTGGATCTTACAAGGATGTACAGTGGTTCGTGGGATATGACTGTTCGAGTATGGGATCGTTTTTCAATGAAGTGTGTAACTGTTTTGAGGCATAGCGATTGGGTGTGGGGACTTGCCCCTCATGATACTACAGTTGCTAGCACATCAGGCTCAGATGTATATATTTGGGATTCCAGTAGTGGGACTTTGATCACCATTATTTATAGTGCTCATGTTGGTAATACTTACTCCCTGGTGAGAAGCCATACTGGAAATTATCTTTTCACGGGAGGAGAAGATGGTGCGATACACATGTTCGAGATTGCAAGACATTGCACTGAAGCTACTGTTTCTCAAGTTTCTACATGGATTCCACACACGGGTCCTGTGCATTCCCTTGCATTTGAGTTTCCATGGCTTGTTTCAGCTTCTAGTGATGGAAAGCTGTCACTAATAGATGTAAGAAAGCTGCTAGGAACTAGCAAAGGCAAGAGCGTTTCAAGGACCAAGCATGTGGACAAAAATGGTGTGGAGCCTCCACAGAGGATGTTACATGGATACGGGAGCAACCTGTTCTCAGTTGACATTGGTGCTGATCGGATAGTGTGCGCAGGGGAGGAAGGTGCTGTTAGGATCTTTAATTTCACACAAGCATTGGAAATTGAGAAGAGGATTCGTGCTTTAAGAGGAATACGGTTAGAGAATAGGATGAGACGGCGTAAGCTCCAAATAGAGATGAACAGTAAAGGTGGTCGGACTGATCAATGTTCAGTTGCAGCTAAGAAGAACACAGTTAATGGTGATAGGGGTAGTGCTTGGCATAATAAGCGTAGGGTGAGCAGCAAGCTGAAGGCGTAGCAGCAGATAAGAAGTACTAGTTGATTTTAGGTTCCATCATTCTTTTACACTTCGGGCATTTTAGCGTAAGGATGGTGTAAAATTTATTTTCTAAGCAGGCAAGCTGACTTATGGCCAAGAAAAAAAGGCAGGTAAGCTGACTAATTGTGGTTTTTTCGTGCTATATTTGAATTATAAACGTGGTGTTCATTTAATATTAGTTGTTACATAGCTTTGTTATGTTCAGTTGGTTTCTTGCTGTAAGCATCTCAAATTATAGTTCCCATTCTTCTCCGGCACAAAGTTAATTTTCTTTGTCAAATGTGGTGAAAGAATGTGAATATGGTGGTTTAGTTTGGTTTGTATCTGTGTGCATGCCTCCCTGTGTGTGTACGTCCAATATTTGGCCTAAGGTTTTCATTCTTTGAGATGGTCACTGAACCTTTTAAAAGTATGTTGTGCATGTGTTTGTGTGGCCCCAGGTTTTTATTTTGATCGAAAGTTCATTGAATCTTCTTAGAGTATGCATATTCATGTTAATGTGTGTGACAGAGTCTCCAAATTTGTCCAAAGCTTGCATTTTGTTTAATGGTCATGGCATTTTTGCAAAATTTGGGTGGTGTCTTTGTGTGAATGTGCAACTATCATGCGCATCTATATATATGTCACTGTAAGGTTGTTTTCTGGCTATTAAGAGTTGGTTACATAGATCAGGGTGGGAATGAATTGTTGGACTTGTTGGGGATGAATAAATGTTAGATAGTTGTAATGGACTATGATGAGTTTTTACTCAGTGTTAAGAGTTGGATATATAGAAAAGGGTGCGAGTAAATTGTTTGATTTGTTATATTAGTTTCCTTGTTTAGGGATGAATAGATTAGGATGAGCTTTCTTTTTAATTTCATCTTTATCTTGTAAAATCATATACTATTGACTAGATGTTGAATAAGGAATATAGTTGAAAGCTTGTTATTTAGTGAAAGTTCACTTTGGAGGTTGGTTTGTTTCAAACTTATGTTGTAACTCTATCGCTTTGTGAGATGGCATGTAACAATTAACATCAAAGCAGACAATGGACAATTCATGCATTAAGTAAGTAGACACTATAAAAGCTTGGCTCTTTAGTGGGGGATGTTGTCGGGCCCTGCCATTTTTCTCTCCTCCCTCCCCTCCCAACCAAACACACTCATATTTGGTTTCCTTTCCTATTTTCTCTCCTTTATTTTCCATCCTCCTTATTCCACTTCCAACCAAACGGACCCTAAGAGTTGGATTGAGGCTGAGAATTCATTGTTGTATTTGTTA
This sequence comes from Castanopsis chinensis, assembly GCA_032878915.1. Lineage (NCBI taxonomy): Eukaryota > Viridiplantae > Streptophyta > Magnoliopsida > Fagales > Fagaceae > Castanopsis > Castanopsis chinensis. The sequence continues at coordinate 13,433,349 of JAVQMG010000125.1, read as the reverse complement.
GGTTAGTTTCCTTGTTTAGGGTTAATTCAATCTTGTATGGCAGGTAGAATGAGTTTTTTAAATTTATTTAGCAAAACATATATTGGATGAGTTTCCTTTTGTCTTCACCTTTATCTTGTAAAGCTGTATATTTATATGACTAGATGTTGAATGAGGAAGGTAGATGAAATCTTGTGATTAAGTGAAACTTCACTTTTGGAGGTCAGTTTTTCTCAAAGAAAACTTCATGTTTGGAAATATTTCTGCACTGTTTTTCTATTCTATCCATGGTAGATTTGGAGTGCCATTTTTTCAATGTATGGAAAGTGATTCCTTTTAGCGTCTCCTCCATCTCCCTCAATTCAAACACAGTTAGGGTATGCTTGTTAGTTGTCACTATGTTTTACTCGTGATAACTTTGAACTTCGCCATATTTTTAGATTCAGTCCTTCTGGATCAAGTCCCATTTTGTTCTAAATGTTTGCGATCTGACGGCAATTCATTTCTAGTCATGAGTTTCATGACAAGACAAAAGTTTCAAAATTTCGATTCCTCTTTAGTTGGAAAGACTAACTTCTTTTTTTTTTCTAGTTTGCAATAATACATACTGACTAGCAACCAATCCAAGCTCACTGGTGTCACCAAGGAAGGTATTTGGAACCCAATTACCAATTACCATGTTTATCAAGCATAATAGGAGGTCAAATTGATGTTTCTGGGGTGGGTCTATAATTTCCAAGTAAATTTCTTTAGTAAATGATAAGGTCGGTATCCTTAATGAGGAGTCATGGGTTGCTTTGAACTTGTAAAACGGTTTATAAACGGATAACTCTTCTTTCAACACGGTACAGATTAGTTGCATCTCCTCGGTGGTGTCTAGGAAATCTTGGAATATGATTGAAGATGTATTCAAAGTAGCTTTTTTTGTCTATTAAATTGTGTCCAACCAGGTCTTCGAGCTAAACATCAAATTCCTTCAGCATATACCAATAATCAACTATTCTTACTTTGTTGGCATGCATGTGTTAAGAGAAACTCGTTTGAAAAAGAAAAGCTTTTGGAAATTCCAATCACCCCCAAGACCAACTATTCTTGGAGTTGGTTGGAAATATTGCTGTTAAGGAGTTTAATTAGTACGTCAATGCTATATAAGATTTGTGATGGAGCTTCTATTTATATGTGAAATGATTAATGGCCTAGGATGCACGGATACAGGTCCACGGATACAGGTCCGGATATAAGTGCGGGTACAACATAGTGACATAAGTAATTTTTGAAAAATTATAACATGAAACATAAGGTACGACAGTAGTATGACATGGGTACGACACGGATACAACATCTTAAATAAAATGTTCGTGCATCCTAGTTTATGGCATCCAAATGGCCCTCTATTCTCAAGTTATTGTCATCAAGTCATTTATGACTCAGGCAGCTTTGTAAGAGCAAAAAAAGAAAAGAAAAGAATAGAAAAAGGGCATAGCCTCCAGCTAGGTCTGAACTACTGTAGCAAATTCAAAGCAGATTATTTGAGGAGCAAGATTATGAAGTAATAACCTTGCCTGCTCCAATGACAAGTTCAATTGTTCACACACTTGGAATCATGGAATGGCGTTAAGGGACGAAAAAACCAGAGGTGATGTGGTGGAGAAGGCTGTGGTTTAGAGCCCGTTTGGTCATTCAGTTCAAAATTTTTTGTTTAAAAAGATGTGAAAATTGTAGTTTTAAAAGTGTTGTTGAAAAATGTGTTTTTAGTGTTTATAAAAAAAAATGTCTTTGGTATCATGGTTAAAATAACATGTTTTTATTTTCAAAAAATATAAAAATGTGTTTGGTATGTGTGTTTGATTTAAAAAAAAAAATTGACATTTGTACTATTACTAATTTTTTAATTCAGGAGAGAGGATACATTATTCCCGTTGCTCCTCTGTGTTTGTTCCTTCTTCTTCCTTCTTTTTCCCTTCTCTTCTCTGAGAACCAAAAATGAAACCCACACTCCTCATCTCCATTGATGTAACCCCTTGATCCACGGCTGGGCTTCACGTTCCTCAGATCTCCTTTCCACTTTCAGCACTCGAAGATCCAGTAAGGTATCAAGCTTTTGTCGCCGTGGGGTGAGGCCGCTGGGTCAATTCTGATCTTGGGTCTGTTGGGCATGGAATTATGAATCTAGCAGGGGGTAAATGTGATTGACTGAGGTTGGTGAGGATTAATGGCGCTGGGTTGTGGGTTAATGGTGTGGTGATCCATTGTGAGGGAGAGTTAAGGCGGTGGGTGAGGCCGATGGGTGAGTTTTGATCTTGGTAGGTGTGGAAGGGTTCGGTGTGCAGCTTTGGGATATCTGTGAGGAGAAGAGATGAGACAATACCTAACCAGATAGGCCCATACCATTTTCAAAATAATTACCCAATTGCCACTGAACACCCTTGTTTTGTTGTTTAAAACTTGCCAGAGGTGATTTCAAAATTGTGTGTTTGAACACAAGTATTGGAACAATGTTTTTCAAACAACCTGTGTTGAAAATGGATGACCAAACGTGTGTTTTTTTTTTTGGACACATATATTCAGTGTTTAAACATTGAATGCGTGTGTTTGAACTTTGAACTGAATGACCAAATGGGCTCTTAATATCTTCTTCCCCTAATCACAAAATTGATAAAGGAGGTTTTTTTTTATCTGACGATTAGAAAATTAACCTGTCCTATATTTGAAGTGGAAAAAGTGATCAATTATCTTTTGTTTTTTAGAAATTTAATTAGTTAAAAAAGATGGTGAATTTAAAAGTTTAATCATTTTTTTGGGGGGTAACATCAGGAGAAATTAATACGAGTTACATAACAATACAATTTAAGAGCCCAAGCAAGCAAAAAAAAAATATGCCCCAAGCAGATAATGCGGGTGGGGTAACAAAAACTACAAGTTTTTTTTTTTTTTTTTTCTTTAAATATTCCAATTGTTAGGGAGGGGATTTGAACCCTGTTTCTGTTGAAAATAATCTAAAGTGCACAAATTAAGCTACAAGGTTCTTAAATAAAATCTACAAATTTTAACAGTTGATGAAAGGTAAATTCAATTATTTAATTTTAACCATAATATTTTAATAAAGAGAGTTGTGTAATATTTTGTGCATATTCAAGTGAGGTCTCTGAACTGAAGTGAGAGCTTGTTGAGTTTTCAAAAGAATAAAAGGATGAATGGCTTAACCAAGTCGCATCAGTTAACAAAAGTATCTATTGGGAGATCTTTATAAACTATAGTACGTCAAATTTTTTCACAACTTTACCATAACTTTGCTACGTGACAACTCGTAATATTTTGTGCATATTCAAGTGAGGTCTCTGAACTAAAGTGAGAGCTTGCTGAGTTTTCAAAAGAATAAAAGGATGAATGGCGTAACCAATTTCTGAGTCGCATCAGTTAACAAAAGTATCTATTGGGAGATCTTTATAAACTATAGTGCCTCAAATTTTTCCACAATTTTGCCATAACTATGCTTTGTGACGATTCGTAAGTGATGGAAATAAAATAGTGGGTCGATGTAAATCCGTGATAATACTATTCACTAGTCACAATATAGCAAAGTTGTGGAAAAGTTTGTGGCACTGCACCTACTTATTTTTATAATACAAGCTTTGAACGAAATGCAGTAGCAGTGCCTATCTGTTCTAAAAAAAAAAAAAACAATAATAATAATAATAATTGCGTCATAACTGCCAGTATGGTTTGGGCGGCAAGTAAACCAGAAAATGAATAGGCTTTACGAGTTGTCACTCATTTATACGCTGTTATCTTTCTGGTCCATACAAAGGGAAGGCAGAAATCAAAGAGAAAAGAAAAGAAAGAAAGTTCGATCAAAAAAAAAAAAAAAAAACAGAACAAGAGATGAGAAGGTTGAAAGAAAAGCAGCAGAGTTTGAATGCAAAAATGGTACAGAACACAGTTCCACCAAAAGGGTTGGTCCTTGTTCTTCTGGTTGTTGTCTTGATGGGTCTCATCATCAACGTAGCAAATGGGAAATCCCCAGACACACACAATGTGATGGCACTGTATGTGTTAGGGGACTCTTCTGTTGACTGTGGAGACAACACTTTGTTGTACCCTCTCACTCACCATAACTTCTCTTTGCATCCATGCGATGGCTCAGACTCAAGTCTTCTTCCTTATCTTCTTGGTACTACTTTCTCAGACTCAAGCCTTGCTTACTTTATTGCTAGCTATCTTGGAATTATATGTGTTTTGTATTCTTGAGGATTTGAGTACGTTTGGATGTTTTTATTGGATTTAGTCTTTTTCAAGCACAGAGATAATTTGCAATGCATTCTTCAAGATTACCTTTTCTTTTCTTTCTTTTTTTCAATCCGCAAGATTTTCTACTGTCATATCTTCTTTCAATTCATTGTCAAGAATCATGTGAAAAATCTGTCCAATTGGTAGGGAACGAGAACTGTTACATTTTAGAGTGTGTGTATCAAGTCTGGAAGCAACCACACTACTACATTTTCTTGAACAATTAAAATTTGGATTTTTAATAAATATTAGGATAGAGTAACAATTTTCTGAGTTGTATAGCTATTGTTTAAAAAAAGTATTTGATAAATGTTGTGCCTATGAGTGTGTGCTTGAGCAGATAGGCTAGCAAGTAAAGGTTCCTAATTTGCCAATGTAGACTTACTGGAATTTTGGGAGACGCAGGACAAGTATTTAGAAATTTTGTATTTCTGATCAACAAATTTTTGCCATTTGGAGTTGTAAAGTTAGCTCTTAAAGGTAATAATTTACATATGGTTGCTGTAGCTGAGAAGATGAGGTTGCCAAACATCTTACCTTTCTACAGCCAAAATGGATCGATTGCAGAGCTCCAACATGGTCTGAACTTTGGGTCTGCAGAAGCAACAATCTTGAAGCCCCGAAGCCAGAGCCACCAGTCTCTCAACCAACAACTACGCCAAGTTTTTGAGATCATACAGTTGTTGCAGCTGCAACTTGGCCAGAACAGTGCTGACCATTTTATCAAATCCTCTGTGGTGTACCTCTCCTTTAGCAAAGATGACTACATTGATCTCTTCCTCGGAAATTCCTCTGGTGTAATGCTCAATTATAATAGCCAAGAGTTTGCTCGCATTTTGGTCAACCAGATGATACATGTTATAAGGATTCTTGACAATGCAAATTTCAGGAAGATAATATGCACGGGAATTTTGCCTTTGGGATGTACACCACGTACAGTGTGGAAGTGGTATAATAACTCTACTGTTGAAAAAGATGACCGAGGATGCGTGAAGGAAATCAATGATATAGTTTTGGAGTACAATACTATGCTGAATGAGCACATTGTGAAGCTTAATTCCAAGTTGCCCGATGTACAGATAGTCTTCTGTGATGTGTATCAAGGAATAATGGAGATCATTACCAAACCAGAAAATTATGGTATGAACCTGAAAGCATATACTATTTTCTACCTTACACTATTCCTCTAATGTCTTGAGATATGATCTGATTACGTCACCCTAAAAAGTAGGACTTTATGGTCTTATATTAAATTAAAAAGAGATAATATTGCTTTACTTTATGAGGGACTTAACTAAATCTGCTATAGCCATGGAAATCATCAGACCCCCGTGCTTCAAATAGCATCTCTTATGAGTCCTTTAAATTTCTTAACATTTTTTAAATCAATTTATTCCAATCTGATGTATTGTGAATTCAATGCCTTCGATAAATTGCTATTTAAACCACCACTAGGTATGCATTTGGATACAGCTTTTTATTGATTACTTATTTGCTGCAAGTTGGTTAAAATATAGTTTTACCTAGAAAAAGTGAGGCTTTAAAAAGTTATACATAAGAAAATAAGTTGAAAAAGTTAAAAGTAAAAAATGATCCCAAACACTAATAGGTGTCTTTGTAAGGACAGAATGTTCCAGCATTATTATTTTGTCGTCGGGATTAATTAAGATTATATCCAACAAGGTAATCCCTCTGAAATTTTGACTTCTAAGTTGACAAAAGTTGCATTTAATCTGTTAGATACTGGTTCAGAAACTCTAGAACAGGTTAGTTTGTTGGCCTTTGGTCCTTTGTTTCATTTTTCACCTACATTGCAAAGTTCCGAATTCTGAATATAAATCTTTTCTGTGGAACCTTTCTTTGGTTTGAAGGATGGGATTAGGCGCTTGATGGATCCTGTGTTAGAAGAGTTAAATTGACAGTACAATTTTGCATCATATCTGAAATTTTAGAAGGAATCAGACTTTAAGTTTTCAATTAAGATTTTTAATGCTAAGTTAGCCACTCAGTTAATAATCACTCCACATGTCCCGCAGCATATTAGAATTGTATAAAGTATGTTGTCTAGTTATGACTATATCTTATGCAGAACATCATCATGTGAAATCAACAAGTCCAATATCATTAGTTACTTAATATGATGTGCATTTCTGTCGCAAATATAGGATTTAAGGAAGTGAGGAACGCGTGCTGTGGGGCTGGCACGTATGGCGCGATGATTGGCTGCCTCTCCCAAGAAATGGCCTGTGACCAAGCTTCAAGTTTTGTCTGGTGGGACTTATACAACCCTACACCAGCGGTTAACTCCTTGCTTGCGGATTCTGCCTGGTCTGGCCGACCCTTCTCTGGAATGTGCCATCCTATAACCATTCAGGAATTAATCAACACTTGAGTGATGCATCTGACCTGATGACCATGCAGCTACCATGTGGTATTCTTTTGATTTTCCCTTCTTTGGTTTGTCTAGCTGGCCTTTTGTTAGTAGAAGTTAGTAATGCTGATGATTTTAAATGCAAGTTTATGTAAATACTAAATAGCAAGTTACAGTCAAAAAGAGCAAACTTTCCAGATTTCCTGAAGGCTATTTCGTAAGTGTGAATACAATGATGGTATACAATTACTTCATATTTTAACCTTCCTTGGCTTTGAATTTCATCTATGATATAATTGTGACTTCCTCAAACATCAAAATGACGAACTGTTCAAAGTCTTCCAACTCTGTGTTGTCTGCAGAGGCTACCGAATAATTCTCCCAATCCAGACTTCTGTATTATTCCTTACACGAGTACATCCATTAGTACTGGAAATGTGCCTTAACGGAAACAAACAAATGTATTGGTTGGAATTCAATAACCATGAAGATTTCAGAAGCAAACTGATCAAAGAGTCCTAATTTTTTTTTGTCAAATGTATAATTAGAACAGAGAGTGACTGCGAATGAGCTTTGACTCAGATAGTACGGTGATTCTAGGCAATTAGCTTCAATTTTCTAACAATATAGTTAGTAGGCACCGAAACGAAACTATATAGTATACTAACATCTCGACTTTTAGAGAGTCGATTTTGGCCTATAAATCGAGTATTTGAGGGTCGATTTTCATTGTCCAATTCGTCTGATGTGGCATTTTTATCCACGTGGAATTTACTTGGAAATCGACTTTCTAAGACTCGATTTACAAATCGACCCAGGCCGTGCGCACCCGGGCCGCGCGCACCCAGGCCGCGGCCACCTGGGTGCGCGACACAGGTGCGCGACCCAGGTGCACGAGGCCTGGGTCGCGAGCACCTGGGTCGCGCGGCGCGACCCAGGCCGCGCGCACCTGGGTCGCGCGCACCCAGGCCGCGCGCACTCGGGTCGCGCGCACCCAGGCCGCGCGCACCCGGGCCGCGCGCACCTGGGTCGCGCGCACCCAGGCCGCGGCCACCTGGGTGCGCGACACAGGTGCGCGACCCAGGTGCACGAGGCCTGGGTCGCGAGCACCTGGGTCGCGGCTGCGCGCACCTGGGTCGCGCGCACCCAGGCCGCGCGCACCTGGGTGCGCGACACAGGTGCGCGACCCAGGTGCGCTACCCAGGCCGCGCACACTGGTGTTGTTATTTTTTTTTTTTTTTTTTGTATTTCATTGTTGGAATTTCTGTTTCTGGACTTAGTCTTTTGGCAGAAATTTTTTTTGGTTTGTAAATCGAGTCTCTAAGACTCGATTTCCAAGTGGACGCCGCGTGGAAAAACTGCCACATCAGACCAAATTAGACGATGAAAATCGACACTCAAAAAGTCGATTTATAGCCCAAAATCGACTCTTTAAGAGTCGAGATGTTAGTATACTATATAGTTTCGTTTCGGTGCCTACTAACTATATTGTTAGGAAATTGAAGCTAATTGCCTAGAATCACCCAGATAGTACTTCAGTCATCTGAGTTAAAAGTTAAACCCACAGTGCGGGTGTAACTTATAATTTTTTAACTGCAGCACACGGCATTTGACAGCAAGACTACTTTTTTGCCGTGGTGTGAGCACCAATAGGTCCTACTACCATCTTCAAAAGCACATAGTTTTAAGCTGAAAGGTTGTTGTAGTTCATCAATTTTGTACAAAGAAAAGTTGCAGGACTAGAAATTTTTTACAATTTTTTATTATAAGCTAATAGTGATTTATCACTTACGCGGGAACATATCATTTTTACCTACCCTTCATTGCTCATGATCTATTACATAGGGTTATTTTAAAGAAATTGTGGTATTATATTTTTTCCTTTCTATAATTCATTAATTCGCAATTGGGCCCACCCTCACCAAACAATTCACTAGAGTTAAAAAGTAACCATTTAAAAACAGTAAAAAACACACTTAACTCATTGTCCAATGCTATCAATTGTTACAACTAGTGGTCGATGACACCGTTTGTCTTTGTTCTCGAAATTCACCGCCCTTTTGATTAAAATAATAATTTTTAAAAACTAAAAACTAAAAAAAGTAGCTAGCATGTAATACGGTGCTTACTTAGATTTGAAAACGAAAGTAATATATTCATTCAAACACATGCATCATCAGCACTTTCACAGAAACCAATGCACTGAAGCCAACGCACAAGTTAAGGAGAATCAAACGGTGTGCATTTGCTTTCTTCAGTTCTTGTCTACACTGATTCATTTCCAAACCCAGCAAACACCAAAAATGGCTACAGCTTCTTCTACACTCGCTGTGTTCTTCCCAACCAAAACCACCATCACCAGACCTCACTCTCACTCTCACTCTCACCCACTCACTATCAAGGCCTCATCAAAGTCCACCAACCCACCCCTCCCGGGAAGAAAGCTCCGCGCCGCCGTGATAGGAGGAGGACCAGCTGGGTCCTCCGCCGCCGAGGCTTTAGCTTCCGGCGGCATAGAAACGTTCCTCTTCGAACGTAACCCGCCGACGACCGCGAAACCCTGCGGCGGCGCCATCCCGCTATGCATGCTCGAAGAATTCGACATCCCATCTCACCTCATCGACCGCCACGTCACCCGCATGCGCATCTTCTCGCCGTCGAACCTCTCCGTCGACTTCGGCAAGACTCTCAGGCCCAACGAGTTCATCGCCATGCTCCGCCGCGAAGCACTCGATTCCTTCCTCCGATCGCGGGCCGAGTCGCTCGGCGCCAAGCTCGTCTCCGGCCTCGTCACCAACCTCGAACTCCCCGAATCCTCCACTTCCCCTTACGTTGTCCACTACACTTCCGACAACTCCCGACACTCTCTTCCCGTCGACGTCGTCGTCGGCGCCGACGGAGCCAACAGCCGCGTCGCGCGCTCAATCCACGCCGGCACGTACGCGTGCGCCATCGCTTTCCAAGAGCGAATCAAGCTCCCCGACCACAAAATGGAGTACTACAACGACCTCGCCGAGATGTATGTCGGGAACGACGTGTCGCCCGATTTTTACGCGTGGGTTTTTCCGAAGTGTGACCACGTGGCAGTCGGCACGGGCACCGTGTGCGCCAAGCAAAACATAAAGCTGTTCCAAAAGGGCATCAGAGAGAGAGTCAAGCACAAGATCAGCGGCGGAAAAGTGATCAAAGTCGAAGCTCACCCAATACCCGAACACCCGCGCCCGATACGGACACGTGGGCGTGTCGCGCTTGTTGGCGACGCGGCTGGATACGTGACCAAATGTTCGGGCGAAGGGATATATTTTGCGGCTAAGTCGGGAAGAATGTGTGGCGAAGCGATTGTGAAGGCTTCGGAAGGAGGGGATAGGATGGTCAATGAGGATGATTTGAAGAGAGAGTATTTGAGAGTGTGGGATAGTAAGTATGTCACTACGTTCAGGTTTTTGGACCTTTTGCAGAGAGTGTTTTATGGTAGCAATGCGGCTAGAGAGGCTTTGGTGGAGCTTTGTGATGATGAGTATGTGCAGCGCATGACATTTGAGAGTTATTTGTATAAGAAGTTAGCTGACGGTGATAGATTGCAGGATGTGAAAATGGTGTGGAATACTATTGGGAGTTTGATCAAGTGTAACATGGTAGGAAGCAAATAGTTCTTACTTGTAGTTTCTCTATGTTTTCTAATAACTGGATTCATGTTACTCCTATCTTTTTAGGGGAGTTTGATTCTAATTTGTTGTTGAGTTATGAGTTGTAAATGGCAGTAGCTGTCTAGAAAGAAGAACTTTCTTCATTTTCCTTCTTTTTCATTTTACCTAGCTTTTCGTTTGTGCAGTGGTGGTTTGGCTAGGATTGCAATTTTCAATAGTAATTAGAGAATTTCCTTGAAAGTCATCGTGTAAATAGGATAGCAATCATTGCAAATCACTTTCACAGGAAGAAATTTGTTAATCTTAGTTGCACAATATTTAAAATGAAACACTACTATCACGTTTGTTTGTATGACTTTTGTATTCTCCTAAAGATTGAAGATTAGTCTTTTACTTCTTGTAAATTTTATAGATTATGATTGAATATGAGTTTAGAGCCTGTTGGGCTTGTATTCTAACACCAATCATATTTATCGAAACTAATAGAGTGATATATCAATGGTAGAAAAGTAAATGGGACTAACCGTAGAAAAAATCATGAGTGGCTGAAAAATAAAAAATTGAACCATGTGCCCATGAACAGTTTCTTCGAAAACCAACAGTTACAACCTTGCAATGCAAAGATTATAGGTGTTGGGATTTTTGAAATTAAGTTTACCGTAAAGGACGCCAAGCTAATCCACATTCCCTACAGATAAATGATTGAATAGAAGCTTTGCAAGTTACTCAGAGCATCTCCATTAGTGTAGCTAAAGGCAAAATATTCTCTATAATAGAGAATGAGACAAAAAAAATGGTCTGCAATTGATTCTTTAAACTCTAAATTTTTTTTGGCTCATGAATAGTAGCTTATCAAATCTGATGGACTACTGTACATCCTTCAAATGTTTTTTTTTATTATAATAATCAGGTATTAAATAAAAAAATGTTGGAAGATGTGTATTTGTTAAAAAAAGAATAAATAATAAATAAAGAATGAATGAAGAAATAATATTTAAATGAGATAGATAATGGGATAGAGAATCTGTTAAAAAATGCATTTAAAATGTAGGTAGTTAAAAGGTAAAAGTCATTGTTTATTCTCCAAACAGTATAAAAATTTGGAGAAGGCTGCTGGAAATGCTCTCACTCACTAACCTCGACAAAGCTTGAGAGGCAAAAATTGTATGATCGATGGTGCTAATGCCTAATGGTTAAGGCCACCAGTAGGGCCAAAACTTTAAATAGATGCGGCTAATAACTGTTGTAGCAATCTCAATTTAGCAGTCATTTGAAGGGACTACGAAGGAAGACGAATGAAAGCCTGGACTCAGGCTATGCTTGTCGTATATAAAGTCACAATGTAAGAGTTTCAGTCAAAATGCAAAATGATCAAAATGGCATACCAAGTGGGCAAAACGACATCTAAATAAGCCTCCTTAAGAGAGACTTAGGCTTCGTTTGGGAGTTCATAAGGGAATGGAATGGAATGATTATAAGGGAATGGAAAGGAACGGAACGGAATGGAACGAAATGGAATGTATTTAAGTAAGGGAAAATAATGGAATACAATGGAATTAAGTGACTATAAGGTAAAAATTTGTACCTAAGCCCAACAAGAGGAAGGGTGTAGGCCCAAAGAACCCAATACAATAAATTTATAGAGAGTGAGTCAGAAATCTTATTTCTAATAAGCTTAAACGGTAACAACCATGGCCAAAAATTACAAAATGATAAGGATGAATGGATTTATATGATGAAACTTATCCTCGGACTCAAGTCGAGGAACATATTCTTATATTTCTCCTCTCTTAAAGATTAATTACAAATATCTAATCTACAGTATTTTCTCTTCCTATTTCTCGATCCCCTCTTCTCTAGGCCCTTCCTCCTTTTTATACTTCCTCCTTTTTTTTTTCATTTTTGCTCTCCACGTGTAGATCTAGATAGCTTTCCTTGATACTTGTCCCATCAGCACCTTCTTGAAATCCTTAGGTAATAGTTGTAAGGCTGAAAATCACTGTTTAGATATCACTTCCTCATTAATGAGGCTAGAGACTTAGGTACAGAGCATTCAATGCAGTGGTAGCAACTTTCTCTGAGATATTTCTCAACTGTTCTTGCTCTCTGTGCCTCTATGGAACATATCTTCATCCACAAGACCTCCTAAAATATCATTCTAATCAACATGATGTACCATCTGACCTTTACTTCACTTAGCCGAGGAGATACTTCTCCTCGGAGTACTTCCATTAACTTCTTCTGCCACATTTGCTCGTGGGTTTTTAAGTTTGACATCCTTATTACTATCAATCCATCCTTAAACTAAGCTCATGGCCCAAAAACGCATCTTAGGCCTTTTATCCCCACAGTAACCTTGATTGGATGTTTTAAAATAAAGGAATAGAAATGAATGAAAATAAATGGGATGTAAGTAATTTTGTTTAGGAGTAATATAGAGAGAATGGAATGGAATCATTTTATGATAATATTACTATTAGATCCCTATTTTAAAATAAAGGGTTGAATATATATGGGTATTTTGGGAGTTTTAGTAAAAATATCATTAAATCTAATTTCATTCCCTCTCATTCCTCCCAATTTTGAGGGGAATGAAAATTTGAGATTTTAAAGGAATAGAGAGGAATGAGCGTTCCCTCCTACCTATTTCATTCCCTCCCACTTAAACTCTCAAATAAGGGAATGGACTTTCCATTCCCTCCATTAAAACTCCCAAACAAGGGAATGAAAGAATATTATAAAATTATTTTTTTCATTTCTTTCCATTCCATTTCATTCCCCCCTCCCAAACGAGGCCTTAAGTGGAGGAGTAACATACATGCAATATATAGATGGGTACAAGAGAGTTTGTGCAAGGTCTTGCTCAATAATCGCTCTAGCAAGTTGGTAAATCTTGCTCAATCAAGATAGTTGAAAAGGCAAATTTTGCAGAAAAAGCAATGGAAAAGAGATTGTTGCAATAATAAACAACTCATAACAGCCAAGCCAATATTTTAGAAAACTAAAACTAGTATCACCAAAAGTGAAAATAGAGGTGTCCTTTTTCCAAGGCAACTCTTCATTAATTATAGGGTCTGGCTTATCTCCAGTAAAAATTTTACAGGATATCTCCTTTTGTTTAAACATAAGCTGCCACATCACCCACTACTAAACCAACGGTGGAGATTAAAACTCAATGCCACCTCATTAAATTTCAAGCAAAAACTAACAAAGCCCACCCACAAGACTAACGCTGCTTCTAACGTTGGCTACTACTGTGAACGTTAACGTTTAAAATTTAACCAACACATCGTCCTCTTCACAGCACAACAACATCATCCTTTTCGCAGCACATCAGTAAAACGTAGAATGCTACTAGCATGGGTTTTCGAATCTTCAACCACAATATCTTTGCAGCACACTTTATTTTGTTCAAACTTTTATGCTAATCTCCACCAATAGATGGAGAAACCAAAACATGGGATGTACTGACAATTTGATACCTTCTAAAATATCAAATTTACTACATTGTGATGTACTGGCAATTGAGAACCAAAACATAGGATAGTCTTGTAATTTTGTAGTTTTTCATGATGACTACCTTAATTGTTTGTAATGAGGAGACGTGCTCTTCGAATGGATAGTTTTTATTTTGGGTTTAAAAGGAAGGCATACCAAGTGCTTAAGAAAAGTTCCCAAAGAATTTCAAATATGGCTAGGGTCAACTAGCATTAACTGTGAAGGAAGTATTGTATTTAAAGGAAGCATGCCAGAGCCAACTAGCAAACTGAAGCAACAAGTTGTTGTGTTATCTAGTTTTTATATTATTATTTTTAAGTTTCTTTGGAGAAGAAAAAAAGACAAATGTATCTTATGAAAATGTAGTTAGATATATTTACCTCTTTGTTAATATACTTTTTAGATTAGTAAAAAAATTTCATTAATGTTGGAAGTCTCTTCATGGATAACATAGTTCAAGGATATAGAGGATGCAAATTACAAATTGCTGGATTAATCCAGCTATGGCGTACAAGCATATTTGAGGTTAATAAAGCTTCAACAAAAACATTTGATAGAATAGTTATTGGAATAGTCTTGATGGTAAGCTGCAACTACAGCATTGCAACAGCTACAACACTTGCACCAATTATGCAACAACTATAGCACTGCACCAGTTATGCAGCAGCTACAACACTGCACTAGGCACCTATTAGAGATTTTATAACAACAACAACATAGATTAATATATATATATATATATATATATATTCTTCCTCCAAGCCAATAGCACAACAATATTCTATTCTTCTTTCAAAAAGATACTATGCTTCTAATTTGCATAAATTGTTTGCTACTAAGTAGCCGTAAAGATATAAAGAACTTTGACCATTACAAACTTTGGGCTCCAACAAAATAGCATAAAATGTGAGTTCCACAATTACAACCTGATGGGGAATAAAAATGAATGTGACAGAGATACTTGGGTAAATGCGACGATATGAGGATGGAAGGTGTATTCCTGACGGATCTAAGGAACATGTACTCACAGTGGACGGACGCAAGCGACATATGGTAGTTATTTTTCCAGATTTGGCTCCAAGGTTTTCTAAATGGAATTGACTTGCGGTTCACATTAGGTCTGATATAATTTTGCTTGATCCCCATGCAAAAGTATATAAAGAGCATTCTTGAACCACACACTCAACCCTAATCAGGAAGACTCCTATAAGGAAAAGAAATCTAAGAGGATTAATCCTAAAAGGAAAGGGCTTCGTAGCAAAGGCACGGATGCTAAACCTACACTATTATAAATACCCCGAAACTCTCACAAATCAAGGTACGCGTAATTAACTCAACTCTGACACTCTTGAGTTGCGAAAAAGTCCTAACTTAACCTTCGGAGGGTTTTTGGGCCGGCACCACACCGGTGTCCTCTGTAAGGTCTTTTCTTTTTGGTTGTGTAGGTATTCCTTAAGCGTCGTGAGGACCGTGTGACTTACCGGTGATATTTTGGCATCATCACAACCTACAAGATCCAACACAAAAACAAACAAACAAACAAAAAACCAAAACAAAACAAAACATAAACTATTAGCTCTAACAATTACGAACTTTGAGCTCAAAAAAGTAGCATAAATTGTTAGCTCCAACAATTAAAAGCAGTGGTCATTCGCAATCATTCAAAACTAAGAATTCACTGCTCCATTCAAAGATAGGTAGAAAAAGCTTCAATTGTACCAGTTATAGACTTTGTAAGCAATGAACTGATATCATCCTCTCCAAGATCACTAGGATTCTTAGAACCTGGAAAAGGAATATGAGGATTTGTCATTCCTGCTTGACACATTACAACTATTAGCCAAATATTAACTATTAGAAAATCCACATAAGTCTCTTGAAAATTCTCGATTTCTTTTTTTTACCCAAATTTATTAACAATGACAAAAAACCTCACAGATTTAATAATATTTAGCCTAAATTTAATCTTTTAATTATTTTGACATCTCACACACATAGGATTGAATAAGAAATCAAAAGTAAAGATGGAAACACCTTCTTTGATACTCTGATGGTTTGGAAAGAAATTGCTTCCTCTTATTCACTCTTTTCTCTATAGATTATACCAAATAGTTTTAAAATCTGATTTGGCAGGCTGGAAAAAAGAAAAATAAATAAAAAGAGAGGGAGAACTTGGGCGGCAAAACATATTTTTCTTATTCCTAGTTATCTATTTTGCTCTGAGTTTTAAATTTTAAGAGTCAATGAGCATTCTTCTTTTCATTGGTGTGTTGTGAAAAGGATGATGTTACTGTGTTGTGAAGAGAATGATATGTTGGTTAAAATTTATATGTTAATGTTCACAGTAGCAGCAAATTTTAGAAGCAGCGTTAGTCTCGTGGGTGGGCTTTATTAGTTTTTGTTTGAAATTTAATGAGGTGGAATTGGGTTTTAATCTCCACTGTTGGTTTAGTAGTGGGTGATGTGGTAGTTTCTGTTTAAAATTAAAGGAGATATCTTGTAAAAATTTTATTGAAGGTAAGCCAAACCCTTTTTTTTTTAAACTCCCATTATGTTTCCCTAAAATCGCCCACAAAGTTTTAAGATGATATTGAGATATGTAAAGAAGATTTTGAAGAAGCTTTCAAAGTGAAGATCAAGACTTGCAAAGTTCGACAGATTCAATGAACAACATTCAATGGAACAAAGATTCAAAGAATAAAGTTTGTTTGTTGGCAGGAAAAGATTATGCTTCTTTTGCATTTTAGATGAATCAAAATTAAGGTACATTATTGAACATAAAGGTATGGATTATTTATGATTCAAGAGTGATTAAATTTCAAATTTTGATCCATGATGTTTCTATGCTAGAATTATAGAGCAATTAAATGATTAAGAATGCATTAACAAAATTAATTCCTTAACAAAGCGAACATTTAAGCAATGAATTGATGAAATGAACATGATTCTTGGTCCATAATTGTTTTTTTTTTTTTTTTTTGTATAAGATATAAATTGTACTCTAACCTAATTTAACTGTATATGTGTGAGAAACTCCATTTTAGAGACTTGAACTCTGATCCTTGCCCCTTACACCTCGTAAGCACTTATACTTGTAGAGTAACTATCGCATTAAAAGTGTGCAGTGATTATAATTAATTTGTGAATGTTAGGTTTTCGTAAAGAAAATTATATTCATTGGAATTTTTTTTTTATGAACAGTTCATTGGAAATTTTTTATGCTAGCAAGACGATGATATGAAATGGATTATATGCTTGTTTGATAATAACATACAAAGACAAAGTTATGTTCCTTTGAATTTTTTTTTTTTGTTTTTAATTGATGACACATTCATTTATATAATATTCCTAACATAAATTTTTTGATCATTGCCATTCAACTCCCAATAAAGATTAGTTTTGTGAGGACCCGAGGACCCAAGGACGACGGACCCGAAGATCATTAAATAACTTAAAGAAAATCCCACTCGGGTTAGGGGCCGAGGATCCGAGGATCCGTGAATAGTCAGCGTAAACCCTCACAAATATCTGGGAGCATTGAATGCTGGAGATAGGATTTCCTGACCGTAATAAATGAGGAAACAGCAGCTTTACCCTCAACATTAATAAGGAAGTGACATGAACAGTGAAGGGGGTCTCTAGATATTTTACCACCATCATTCTCTGCAAAAAGGGCTACAAGTGTCACCAAAGGAAGAGCGAAGGGAAATGAGATGGAGGGCGGGGATGGTAAGAACCAGAGGTATAAATAGGAAGAGGGGAGATACAAGAAGGGGGTCGGCAAGAATAGAGAAAAAGAAGAAAACAGACAAAGAGAGAAGAGAGAAAAGAGTACGAATTGTAGGGAACTAGAATCTGGGAATCCTCGGGGCCAGCATGTTTCTCTGTTGTGTGGTTCCCCCTCTACAAAATTTTCATTATTTTGGGCCAAGATTCATAGTGGGCTTTAGCCATCTATAATTGTAGTGAGGGCTTTGGGCCATTTTAAAAATCTGGACCTTGCAATTGGCGCCGTCTGTAGGGACAACAAGGTAGAGCGTGCTGTCTAGAGGACAAATGGCAAGTGCAAACCAAAATAGGGAAGAGTCATTAGGTTCGCAGAACCAAAATCATCGGAGGAATGGCGCCCCAAGTGTGGTAGTGGAGTCACATCTCGATGGTCAGTCGCGGAGAATCCTTTCATCTACTAGAGATCGAACCTCTCGTGATGACGAAATGCGAAGGATGCAATCAGAAATAGAGCACTTACGAAGGAAGTTAAAACGGAAGCGAAAGGCAGAACGGAGTTCCTCCTCTTCATCCAGTGGTAGTTCGGAGTTTGACGGGAAGAAAAATGATGGTCAGGAGTCTGAATCCCCCACTGACAAATCCTGCCCAAGTTCAAGTGTCCCTCCCCGGACTAAGAGAAGTGGGAATAAACGTGCCGGGGGGTGGTCATATCAAGGCACGGGGAATGATGCCATGAGTAAAGCACTGAGACAGATCTCCAAGTCTCCATTCGCGAAGTGGATAAACAGGGCGAGACTACCCCATAGGTTCTCTCAGCCCACATTTGCCATTTATAATGGAAAGACTGATCCTGTGGAGCATGTAAGCCACTTTAACCAAAAGATGGCGGTTCATTCGCACAATGAGGCGTTGATGTGTAAGGTCTTCCCGTCTAGCTTAGGACCGGTGGCCATGAGATGGTTTGATGCTTTGAAGGAGGGCTCATTGGAATCATTAGAGGAACTAACGAAGGCTTTTGGCGTGCGATTTGTGACGTGTAGCCGGGTGCCGAAACCTTTAGATGCACTGTTATCAATGGCCATGAGGGATGGCGAGACTCTTAAAACGTATTCTGACAGGTATTGGGAGATATACAACGAGATTGATGGTGATGTGGAAGAGGTTGCGGTGAGAACATTCAAGGTGGGACTCCCGATTGAACATGGACTGAGAAAGTCTTTGGTAATGAAAACATCGGTGAATATGCGTCAACTGATGGACAGTATTGACAAGTATAAACGGGTAGAGGAAGATCAGACGCGAAGCAAGGGTAAAACAAGAGTATTCCCCAAGAGGAAGTACTCAAAGGGTGGGGGATACCAGGGCAATCAATCCAGGAGAGACTTCTTAGGTCACCCGCTTTTACCTAGGATACCCACGGTTAATGCCTTATTCAAAGAGCCGGTGCATCAAGTATTGGAAAAAATACAGAACGAGCCTTACTTCCGATGGCCTAATAGGATGAATGAGGACTCCTCTCAGAGAAATCAGAACCTTCATTGTTATTATCACCAAGATAAGGGGCATACTACAGAGCAATGTAGGACGTTGCGTGACCATTTGAACCAACTGGCTAGGGTGGGAAAGATCAACCACTTCTTGTTACAGCCGAGAGGATCATTACAGTGTAATGGCGGGGGCCAACCTGATAATGCTGCTCGGCCAGCATTGGGAACTATTAATGTAATCCTAGCCAAGCCAAGGGGAGATTGCATGACCCCTTCCAGGATCATGTCTGTGCAGAATGGCTTGGAAAGTAAGGGAGAATGCTCGGATAACCAGATTCACAAAAAGATAAGGTTGACCTTAATTCCTACTTTGGGCTTCTCTGAGGAGGATAAAGAGGGAACATTTCAGCCGCATGATGACGCTTTGGTAGTCACCGTTAGGATTGGGGGGTTTGATGTAAAGCGCGTCTTGGTGGATGAAGGAAGTGGGGCTGAGATCATGTACCCTGATCTGTTCAATGGCTTGGGATTGAAGGCCGAAGATCTGAAGACATACGATTCACCACTAGTTGGCTTTGATGGGAAGACGGTAGTCCCCCGGGGAATGATAAGTCTGCCCGTTCAGGTGGGGGACGAGGAGGTATAGGTTAATTTTATAGTAATTAAGGCCTACTCACCCTATACGGCAATATTGGCTAGACCATGACTTCATGCTATGGGCACAGTATCATCAACCTTGCATGTAAAGGTTAAGTACCCCACCGGCGGACAGGTAGGGGTATTGTTGGGCAGCCAGACGGTGGCGAGGCAGTGCCTGGTGACGGCGATTACTAGGACGGTGGGAAATGAGGAAGTAGAGACATGTCAGAAGACCTTATAGCAGTCAAAGAACCTCGTCGGGGCAGAAAACCCTTCGGGGGTTAAGGATTCCACCGAGGACCTCCAGGAAATCTTAATAGGAGAGGAAGGGAGGTATTTTCGCGTGGGTTCTCAGTTACCCGACGCCGAGAAAGCTAAATTAATGGAATTCTTGAAGGCCAATATTGACGTCTTCGCTTGGACAACGTATGATGTACCAGGAATTGATCCAGAATTTATTTGCCATCTCTTAAATGTTGACCCCAAGGCCATCCCCCACAAGCAACCTCTTCGGCGGATGTCTTGTGAGCATGCCGAGGCTGTGAAGGAAGAGGTAAACCAGCTGAGAATGGCTGGAGCCATTAAAGAAATTTTTTACCTGGATTGGCTTACTAACACAGTGGTGGTGAAAAAGAAAAACGGCAAGTGGCGAGTTTGTGTGGATTTTACCGACCTGAACAAGGTATGTCCGAAGGACCCTTTTCCCATTCTCAGGATTGATCAGTTAGTCGATGCCACCGTAGGGCATCCTCGGATGAGTTTCTTGGATGCATTCCAGGGTTATCACCAGATTCCCATGCCACTGTCCGACCAGGAAAAGACAGCATTTCGGGCTCCTAGTGGTAACTATCACTATCGAGTAATGCCTTTTGGTCTCAAGAACGCAGGATCTACTTACCAAAGGATGGTGACCCGAATGTTTGAAGGACAGTTGGGACGAAATATGGAAGCCTATATTGATGACATGGTAATAAAGAGTAAAAGGGTAGAGGATCACTTGGATGATTTGAAGGAGACTTTTTCGGTGTTGAGAAAGCATCAACTACGCCTGAATGCTTCCAAATGTTCTTTTGGTGTTGGCTTCGGAAAGTTCCTTGGGTGTATGATCACGCACCGTGGGATTGAAGTTAATCTCGACCAGATTAAGGCCATTATGAGCTTGCATCCACCCCGGAATCCCAAAGAGGTGCAGAAGTTGACCGGGATAGCAGCATCCTTAAATAGGTTCATTTTTCGGTCCGCGGATAGATGCCGGCCATTTTATCAACTCTTGCACAAGTGGAGAGACTTTTAGTGGACAGATGACTGCATCCGTGCTTTTGCCGACTTGAAGCAATATCTTACTAGCCCGCCAATATTATCCCGACCCGAGAAGGAGGAGGTGCTATATGCCTACTTGGTAGTCACGGAATACGCTGTCAGCCTAGTCTTGGTGCGCAACGCGGACGGAGTTCAAAAACCTGTGTATTATGTCAGTAAGTCCTTACAGGAAGCGGAAATGCATTACTTGCCCCTGGAGAAAGCAATTCTGGCTGTTGTACATGCTACGAGAAAACTCCCCCATTATTTTCAAGCTCATACCGTGATTATGCTCACTCAACTGCCGCTAGAAGCTCTTATGAGGAAATCAGACTATACGGGTCGAGTCACGAAGTGGGGGATAAGATTGGGGGCGTACGACGTCAAATATATGCCTCGCACAGCTATCAAGGGACAGGTCCTGGCTGACTTTGTGGCCGAATTTACGGATGCTAGCCTGCAACAGGAGAAAATGGTCCTAGCAGTTACGGCGGCAGCACCCAATCTAACTCCCCCGTGGGAAGTTTATACTAATGGAGCATCCAACCGAAAATGAGCAGGCGTGGGTATTGTGATGGTCACACCTGAGAAATTGGTTATGGAAAGATCGCTGAGGTTAGGGTTCGTAGCCACTAATAACGAAGCCGAGTACGAGGCCGTTTTAGCTGGGGCTCAGTTAGCCAAACACTTGGGAGCAAAGGTGGTGAAGTTTTTTTGTGATTCTCGGCTGATCGTCGGGCACATCAATGGAGATTTTGAGGCACGGGATGAAAGAATGCAAAAATACCTCAATAAAGTGAAGGATGTGTTGTGTCTGTTTAAAACTGTTACGGTCGAGCAAATCACCTAAGGGCAGAATGCCCACGCCGACTCATTGGCCATGCTAGCCACATCTTTGGGGTCCAAGCTTCCTCGGGTAGTCTTGGTAGAAGACATGATGACCTCCAGCCTCGCTGGTACCCCAGTTGTGGGAGTTCATCATATTCACGCGGGACCAAGCTGGATGGATCCCATTGTGACTTATTTGAAGCAAGGAGTATTGCCCGAAGATAGAATGGAGGCAGAAAAAGTACGATGGGCTACTCCCCGATACTGGCTATCTGAGGAGCAGAAGTTGTACAAAAGCTCATACTCGGGACCGTATCTTTTGTATGTGCACCCCGAGGCCATTGAGCCAATCTTGGAAGAATTGCACGAGGGCATGTGTGGAAGCCATACAGGTGGGAGATCCTTAACTCACCGGGCTTTGACACAGGGATACTGGTGGCCGAATATGCAAAAAACCTCCCAGGACTATGTCAAAAAATGTGATCAGTGCCAGCGGTATGCCCTGAATATACACCAACCAGGCGGGGTTCTGAACCCACTTTCCAGTCCATGGCCTTTTGCTCAGTGGGGTTTGGATATCATGGGGCCTTTTCCTCTGGCTACCGGGAACCGAAGATGGCTCCTCGTTGGTACAGATTATTTTACTAAGTGGGTAAAGGTAGAACCACTGGCTAACATTAGAGATGTGGATGCAAAGAAGTTTGTGTGGAAGAACATAGTAACTAGGTTTGGAATCCCACATACGTTGATATCGGATAATGGACTTCAGTTCGACAGCAAAGCCTTTCGAAGGTACTGCAGGACTATGGGCATAAGGAATGGGTATTCGACTCCAGCGTACCCACAAGGGAATGGTCAGGCCGAGGCCACTAACAAGGTCATTCTGGCCGGGTTAAAGAAAAGGCTAGATAATGCTAAAGGCAAATGGGTGGAAGAATTGCCTCATGTGCTATGGACTTATCGCACCACACCCCGAAGGTCAACGGGAGAGACCCCTTTTTCAATGACATATGGGATGGAAGCAGTGATACCTCTAGAATCCGTTTTGCCAACATTAAGGTCCGAGCACTACGGAGAGGAAGCAAACGACAGCATGCTGCATGATAGCCTTGACACCATTCAAGAAAGGAGGGAAATAGCTAGTGTAAGATTGGCCAATTACCAGCAGAAGCTCAAACAAACGTATGATAAGGGAGTGAAGCCAAGACCATTAGTACTAGGGGATCTAGTGTTGAAAGAGGTAGTAGGAACAGTGAGAAACCCGGCATGGGGAAAGCTAGGGCCAAACTGGGAAGGACCCTATAGGATTACATCGGTCGCCGGCATCGGGGCTTATCGCTTGGAAGACCTGGACGAAAAAGTAATACCTCGCCCGTGGAATGTAAACAATTTACGGCGTTATTATTACTAGAAATGAAAAAATGGCTGCTTTTGTTATAAAGGACGCATGTTGGCTACCCTCTATTGTACTTGTAGAATGAATAGAAAAATCCTTTGAGTGTTAAACTGAACCTAAGACTTGCCTGGCTCCTCGGGTCACAAGCCTAGGGAAAATTAACATCACAGCAAAATTCTTTGAGTGTTAAACTGAACCTAGGACTTGCCTGGCTCCTCGGGTCACAAGCTTAGGGAAAATTAACATCACAGCAAAATTCTTTGAGTGTTAAACTGAATTTAGGACTTGCCTGGCTCCTCAGGTCACAAGCCTAGGGAAAATTAACATCACAGCAAAATTCTTTGAGTGTTAAACTGAACCTAGGACTTGCCTGGCTCCTCGAGTCACAAGCCTAGGGAAAATTAACATCACAGCAAAATTCTTTGAGTGTTAAACTGAACCTAGGACTTGCCTGGCTCCTCGGGTCACAAGCCTAGGGAAAATTAACATCACAGCAAAATTCTTTGAGTGTTAAACTGAACCTAGGACTTGCCTGGCTCCTCCGGTCACAAGCCTAGGGAAAATTAACATCACAGCAAAATTCCTTGAGTGTTAAACTGAACCTAGGACTTGCCTGGCTCCTCGGGTCACAAGCCTAGGGAAAATTAACACCACAGCAAAATTCTTTGAGTGTTAAAGTCGAACCTAGGACTTACCTGGCTTCTCGGGTCATAAGCCTAGAGAAAATTAACATCATGATAAAATTCTCCAAGTGCTAAACTTAACCTAAGTTTTCCCTGGCCCCTCGGGCCACAAGTTTAGGGGAAATCAGTGCAATCATGGAATTATCTAAGTAATATACTAAATTTAGCACAAGCGCGATCTAAGTTCCATAGTAATGATAGAATCAAATTTTAGAGGACGATGTGAGTCATCAACGCAGTGAGTATCAACATTACAAGTTATATGAACAACGACTTGAACATAAGAAAGAAATTTACACGAGTGAAGTCAGGACAGTAAGAAATGGGAAGCTAGTGATATTAAAAAGCAGTTATAAGCATATGAAATGGACGATAAGTACAAGTAATCAAGAATACTATTAAGGCTAATTAACAAATTTCATTGAGTTCAACTGATGCCAATCTAGGGCTCCCTTCAAAACAAAGTTAAAAGCAAAACGGCTGTTGTGTTACAAAATGTCACTAAAGCCTAAGACAAAGCCTTTTAAGCAGTGGATTGTTTGTCTTCGTGCTCCCTCGCTTCTTTCTCCTTTGATTTATCTTTTTTATTTCTCTTTGTGAGCGCAATCTCGGCCTCCTCTTCCTCGTCCTCCAAGGCAATCACATCGGACTGGGATGGTGGGGTTTGATCTTTACTTTGGCCCTTTTGAGCAATAGGATGAAAATCTTGTCCGGAAGGCAAAGATGAAGGAGAATGAGCGGGGCTAGGGTCCACAGGAGGCATGGGAGGGGGGCGCTAGTTGCAGAGCCGGCGGGTAAAGTACGCTGTTCGGATCATAAAGCTCCGAGTCACTAGGAACTCCCGCCGCGGCCAAGGAGTGACCCCAAACCTCCAAGCAGAAAGTACGGGCCACGCCCCGGAGCTGAGCCGTGAGGCTTTCCGCGGCCTTCGTCATTCCAGCGTCGTAAGCAGCCTGCTCCGCCTCGGCCTTCTCCTGTTCCATTGCCTCCAATCTTTTATGGACTTACTTCAGCTCTATGACTGTAAGCGCGAGGCGGTTCTGAGCATTTTTCTGGGCTTCTAAGGCGTCATTGGCCTGCTTCTCGAAGCTCTTGAGTGCAGATTCAGTGTTTTTATGCGCTTTCGCCACCTCGGAAAGCTTGCCCATGACATTCTTCAGTTTCTGCTTTGCCTCGGACTGGGCCTTGACAGCAACCTCTGTATTATGTTCAGCTTTCCGAGTCAGGTCCAGATAATGATCCACCCATTCCTCGGCCATGAAGGACGCTTGGACGGCCTATAAAGGGCACGAGTTAAAACTGAGTGGGCAAGTAAAAGTTACATAACAAGCAAATGGTTAGTTGGGGTGTAAGGACGTAATATCTTTGCCAAGTCTTGCTTCAACGATAAAAAGACCTCCCTCTTCCGGAGAGATCGCAGCTCAGCCATATCCTCCGGAAGGCATAAAGCCTTCTCCAGACACTCGGCTACCAACCTTGAGCTCCCTTTCTGCGGGTCTCTTAGGTTGGCGTCATCGAGAACGGGGCTACCTAAGCTTAGTGTGAAAGAGGGACGCCCTCCAAACAGAAGCCCTTTTGGCTTGGTCAGCTCCCATCTCTTTAGAAGTCCCCATGTGGGTTGACTTTTTCGAGTGGCTTTTGCCTGGTCGGGCCTCCTTGGTGGGAGGTTCAATCACTTCCCCCTCCTCGGGCTCAGTAGGGTGTTTACTACCCTGTCCCTTTTTCCTTTTTCTCTCAGCACCATCAGCATGCGCCGATTGAGATATTGCAGGCGTTATGGGGCGAGGGGTAATAGTGACAGCTGGAGTGGAACCCCCAGCGTGGGATTGTAACAGAGCAAGCAGGTCCGGCTCTTTCTCTTGAAATCCCATTGTGCCCGAAGAGTGCGCCGCTGAAGTGCTCGGAGCGTCTGGACGGTAGAAAACCTCAAAGTCCTTGTCGCGTACCTCGATCTGTTGAGGCTCAGGGGACTCCTCTCTAACCTTCTCTTCAGCAACAATAGGGGATGCCCGAGGATAGACGAGTCGAGCTGTCAGGGATGCCGAGAGCTGGGCGTCTTGAACACCGCAGGGAGGGGGTGTGTCCAGTAAAAACCCCGGCACAGCAACGTCTATCTTAGCCAGACGAAGGTCCTTAGCTCTAATAACGTTCTTCGGACTCTGGAAACACTTGGTGGATGGCTTGTAGCCGAGGATCACGTGAACCGCTCTTAGCTGTCCGTCCGTGTAGAGAAAAATCTCTGACCTGAGAATGCGATTCAGGTCCTCGAAGTTCACTAAGTGTTTGGCAGATGCAGTGTGATATTCGTCTGTCATGAAGAACAAGCATCGTCAGTAAGGAAACCAGCGCAAGTATGTAAAAAAAAAAAAGAGAAAAGAAAAACCTAACGGTTTAGCTTTTGTTCTGTCGGGAGTACTACTTGGTTCCCCCTCCTTAGTAGGGCAATGCAACCCGTCGTGCCAATTCCCGGACACGAAGAGAAAATCTTCATCCATGCCCTTGCTCGAATCGGGTAAACGGGAAATTAACCTAACGGAGGGAACCCTACATCTCATATAAAATTTGGTCTTTTCCCCCTTTTGGCATCTATATATCCAATTGACATCGTGCCATGTCAAGTTGGTCTCCATTTTGCGGTTTAAGGCATCTACACATCCTAAAATCCTAAGGACGTTACTAGAACATTGGTACGGGGTCAATCTAAAGTTTAAGAGAAAGTCTTGGGTCACTCTACCCATGGAAATTTCCATCCCACCCTTAATGAAAGCAATCATCGGGATTATTACAGACCTTGGGGGTCGGGATGACAGTAGCCATTCTCCCTCCTCACAGTGTTTGATGTTGACATTATCGGGAATCCTATATTGGGCTTTAAATTTGGCTTTGGCCTCGTCAATATCGACTAACTTAGCGTATCTACCCATTGAATCGTATAAAAAATGAAAAAACAACAGTAAAATGAGTGACAAGGGGAAATCAGCGAGAAAGCAAACACACCTCTTATAAAACTCTCAGTTTGCTCCTTGGGAGTTCTTTTCTTCAGAGTGTAAAAATGAACCTCAACTAGCCTAAAGTCTTATATATATAGAGGTAAAAAAAAAAAAGGGCGCGCGTATTTTCCCGCTCAGTAAAAGTAAATCAACACCGTACATTTTCCATCACACCGTAGAACGTGGGTAAACATGGAGCCGCCTGACACCATAAATGACGAGTTGTGGATACCGAAGAGCCAGGGACGTGCGTTGGCATTCGAAAAGACACCCCTACGTGGGAAACCAACTGGTACATCATAGGCAATTTAGATTAGTTAAAACTTATCCTCCGATCTAGAATCAATAGCATAAGTTTTAAGGGGCTATTGTGAGGACCCGAGGACCTGAGGACGACAGACCCGAAGATCATTAAATAACTTAAAGAAAATCCCACTAGGGTTGGGGGCCGAGGATCCGAGGATCCGTGAATAGTCGGCGTAAACCCTCACAAATATCTAAGAGCATTGAATGCTGGAGATAGGATTTCCTGACCGTAATAAATGAGGAAACAACAGCTTTACCCTCAACATTAATAAGGAAGTAACCTGAACAGTGAAGGGGATCTCTAGATATTTTACCACCATCATTCTCTGCAAAAAGGGCTACAAGTGTCACCAAAGGAAGAGGGAAGGGAAATGAGATGGAGGGCGGGGATGGTAAGAACCAGAGGTATAAATAGGAAGAGGGGAGATACAGGAAGGGGGTCGGCAAGAATAGAGAAAAAGAAGAAAACAAACAAAGAGAGAAGAGAGAAAAGAGTACGAATTGTAGGGAACTAGAATCTGGGAATCCTCGGGGCTAGCATGTTTCTCTGTTATGTGGTTCTCCCTCTACAAAAATTTCATTATTTTGGGCCAAGATTCATAGTGGGCTTTAGTCATCTATAATTGTAGCGAGAGCTTTGGGCCATTTTAAAAATCTGGACCTTACAAGTTTATTTCCACCTTTTAATTAAGAAAAAAAAATAGCTACTTTCTATTTCAAGAGAAATACTTATGAGAGAGGTACAATTAAAAAATGTATATATTTAATTTGTTTTATGCTTTTTCCTCAAAAAAGGAAAAAAAGTTTTATGCTTCATTAATCGTTATAAACGGTCAAATATGAAATAAAGTTATTCTGTAAAGGAAGAATGGAATATAAGTATGGTTTTAAAAATCGAACCGGACATCAAATTAATTTTTTCAAAATTTTCGGTTTTGACTGGTTTTTTTGATTTTTGACCTATTGTTGGTTTTAAACCTTTTGACCGGATCGAATTAAATCGGATTTTCCAGTTAAACCGGTCGGACCGGTTGTTAAAACAGTCATATTCATCACCTCATCATTCTTCATCATCACCACCAGTATTACTATCGCATTCCTATCAAAAAAAGAAAGTACTACTATCACACACGCACAAACACAACAACACTGTCCAAATTCCAAAATCCAAACCAACTAAACCATACTCCCATTACCGCCACATCCAACAGCACAATAATCACAATCACAAAAATGTAACAAAACTTCCAAAACCAAAAACCAAAAAATCCACAACCCAAAATGGATTTATCCAGATGGACTTCGTCATCTTCATCTTCTTACTCCTCCTCTTCCTCCGCCTTCATTCCGCCGCACCGCACTCAACTCCATCCCCGAATGCACCTCTTCTCCCAACCGCCAAACCCTAGCAAGCAACAGCACTCTTTCCACTCCAAATGCCTTCTCCTCCTCGCCTCTCTCTTCACCGTCCCTTTCCTCTTCCACCTCCTCTCCACCGCCCACAAGATCCACTCCTCCACCAAATTCACCGACCCCAAGTCCTCCCCTCTCTTCGGCGTCGTCATCAACGCCGGCTCCGCCGGATCCCGCGTCCGCGTCTTTGAGTTCCTCGGCGACGCCGCCGAGGCCAGGATCCCCCTCATGGACGGCTCCGGCTCCAGCTCCATGAAGGTCCGACCCGGTCTCGCTCTCGACCCGGACTCGATCGCGCACTTGATCGCCTTCGCGAGGCGCAGGGTCCCCAAAAAGGAGCGGAGGAACACTAAAATTCAGTTGATGGTCGGTGCGCATTTGAACAATTTGGGCCCGGAGAGTAGGGACAAGGTTCTCGAGTCGTGTAGAAAACTTTTGAGATCGTCTGGGTTTCTGTTCAACGATCAATGGGCGCGTGTGATTCCAGGTATAACAAGTTTACTTCTTGACTTTATTGTTTCGCTTTGAAACTGAATTTGATTTTGTTATCATCATTACATTTAACCTGCAAATTTCATGCTCAACCTTACTCTTCAACAAATGTGGTTTTTACTTTAATGTCTATTAACTGCTAGGATACTATAAATTTTAATTTGATGCATTGTTAATCACAAAAAGGTTATTCGTACATTTATTTACTATGTTGTTTAAGTCAAATGCAATGTCCATGCAGTAAAATTTGTAGTACCTTCGGCAATTTCTTTGGATAAAACTTAAGTACAGCTCCTTAGGTGTAGTAAGTTTGGGTAAATAAAGCACAAATAGTTTTCCATTTGTAAGAGTAAGATGGAGGATGAGGTTGTGCGTTCAAGAATTTACTAAATGCATGCATCACTTTATTGGGGTTGAATAGTTTAATTTATTTATTCTTTTTGATAAGTAGGATTCAATAATTAAATTGCTTAGAATTAATGTAAATTCATCAACTACTTGTCATCGTTCGCTTTCTACAACATCCTAACTTTCGACGATCAGCAGCTTGTACAAGCAGTCACCTTTATTCATTATGATTGCAACTGTTTTCCTCATGACAAATGAGAGTTAAAATTTAAAAGATTTGGGAATTGGTTGGAAAAGTAACAGCTCACCACTTGCTGGAAAATTGAAGAAAACTCTATGAAAATATAAAATAACTACTAGCATCATTCTATTAGTTTCCTAGAAATCAATCCTAGTGAAAAAAAAAAGCATCACAACATCACATTAGTGTTTAAGGAGACTCAAAACCGGCTGTCAAAATTTCGATTAATCATGAATCATAATAAAAGTCCCAATATAAAGCTTATATAAATGTCTAAGAAAAACCTGACAACACTTAATATTGACCATTGAAATGAACTAATCTGAACCACACATTATTATAGAATAAAAAACAAGTAAAAGACCCAATGCTCCTACTTATTACATCGCCAAATTATCAAAATACTAAATTTCAGTACTATGTGAACATTGTAACTACAGTGTCATGATCAGTAAATCCAGCACTCATCTTTAATTTAACTCCAGTTAGCATATCTAACATATCCTTAAGTTGTGGAATAGGGAACCAGTATGTGGCAGTGATTTTGTCGATTGCTCAACACTTCAAATTTTTAAGCACATTCTCCATCTGCCATCTTTCTTTGGAGTTAACAAAGCAAGGACTGCAAAAGGGCTAAGGCTCTCTCAAATGAACCCTTTTGTTGATAGCTCTTCTGCTGGCCTCCTAATTTCTACATATCTATTGGGATTCATACAATAAGCTGGTAAATAAGATAGAGAAGACCCTCGAACCAGATCTATGGTATGCTGCACATTCTGGTAAAGGTGGCAATTCATCAGAATCAGGTTATAAAAAAGTTGACAGTAACTCCTGAACTTCCTTTGGCACTTCTTCTGTCAGCTGTTCCAGATCTAATTGTGTTCAATTCTAGCCTCATCAATACGCAAGCAACCTTTTTTTCCCTTGCTGGCAGCTTCAAATTTCTTCCTAGTAAGGAAGTGAAGGGCCTTTTTTGGTTCAGCTTTTATTAGGCTTCCATTCTCCCTTTTCTTCTTTTCTTCAACACTCATTGGCCTCAAATAATTCTCCAGAGTGGGAGTTGGCCATCTGAAATTTAAAGAGGTTTAATGGTCATTACTTTGTTGACTTTCCAATATACCCTTGCCCTTTATATATATATATATATTTTTTTTTTTCAGCTTTAAATTCTTGAAAGTTTAAAAGGGCACAAAAAATTATATAGTTTTCTTTGAGAGACAAAGTATTAAATAGTTTTCCCTTAAAATGTTAGATTTTCTAAACTGGACAAACAAAATTGGTTGGAGGGGGTTTCAGGCAAAAGAGTTGGTATGCAGGTAATGTATTTATCATAAATATCTCCATTTTGTATATACATGACACATGCACAGTAGAATCTGGTAGCTTAGTAATTAATATATTAACAAACTATCTTGTTTACTAAATTTATTAGCTTTGTTTCAATATCTTTGTTGTTTCCAGATTTATTAGTTAATTTAATAATACTTTGTCTGTTATGCTAGGTTGAAAGGTCATGGCTTATTGTTCTTGTGTTTTTAGGAATTCACCTAGCACCCTTATTGTAAATGACACTTGAAGTGATCATGAAACAGGTGAAGAAGAAGGTTTTTATGCTTGGGTTGCTGCAAACTATGCTCTTGGAGCTTTGGGAAGTGAACCACAGGAAACCACTGGGATAGTTGAGTTTGGTGGGGCTTCTTTGCAGGTTATTGTCATTCACCAAGTGTCTTTTGACCACAATTTTAATGCTTTTAATATGTAAATTGTATGCCTTCATGTATGGCTGTACATGTGGGACTCTTCTTCTTATTGACTAGTACAACTCATTTGTTGGACTTCTATTCACAGGTTTCTTGAAATGTGTCTGACATCTGTATTTTTTGCTTTATTGTTGGGAGTTCATTTCTCACGTTCTTTATTTTTTTTTGATAAGCAATAAAATACATTATTAAAAGAAGAAAAGTGTTACTGGAGTATATAGGAAGTATACGTCAGGACAAAGTACAAATCAAGAGCATAAAGTACAAAAGTCCAAAAACCCATGAACAGAAAATAAATCATGAGCTGAAGTGAAAGAATGACATCCTAACACTGCAACCCAATCCAGAAGAGTCTTGAAGAAGAAAAGTTTGAAATCTGAAACTGTTTCGTCCAAGTCCTCAAAATGCTGGTTCATTTCTCATGTTCATGAACCTGCATCCTTTTATTTATTTATTTATTTATTTTGTTGGGGGGAGGGGGTATAATACAAAGGAGAAGCAGTTTCTACTCTTAATACAGGAATTATTCATCAAACCTTTTTTCTTTATTTATTTATTTTATAAGTAAATTATTTATCAAACCTTGGAAACAACTACATTAAAAAGCTTACAAAACTTATACATTCAAACCGTAATTTTTTTTTTTTTTTTATATAACTAAATGATTTTATTAAAAAAAAAAACCACATGAACAATAGAACGCACAAGATAGCCTGAAAAGAAAGCAATTCAATGAAATCTGTTATTATACCCCTGTCACTGTGACCTAGGACAGTTTGATTATACAAAATACTAACTTTTGCTTATCAGAAAAAAAACCTGGGACAGTTTGACCATTCACTGAGTAATTTTAAAAGAAAAAGTCCTCAAATGCATTTTCAAAACTTCCACATCTTCAAAAGTACAATAATTCAACTCCATCCGCAAAATCCACATCAGACACAACGGAACTAAAATCCACACAGTGGAAGAACATTGATCCAGCCAATTTCACCAACCAGCCAGTAGATCAATCACTCTATGCAGCATCACCCAATGAACTCTAAAAAGACCAAAAACATGACTCCACAATGCATAAGCTTTTTTTTTTTTTTTTTTTGGTAAACACCACAATGCATAAGCTAAAGCATAATGAAGTAACAAATAATCCACCAACTTCCCGTAAATTAGTGATGTAAGAACAATTGATTGATGTTACTCTCCTGTTTATGAATCTGTTTGAGGTTCTTCTTATTTATGAAATAGTTTCTGAAAGCACGAGATTAGTAGCGTAGAAATGATTTTATGTTTACTCCCTCTCCTTCTTTATTTATTTTCTCCATTCTTATCCTCTACCTAATGTAACCTGTATATTTTATTCCCAGTAAAACTTAAGTTTCTGCATGTTTAACTTCTACTGTTCTTAGAGATCTCCTATCATTTATTGACTTAAGAGGTTGTTTTTTATGTTGCATTGAAACATGTTTAAGGGGAAGTGGTTGCAAGATGTGATGTTTGGTATTATTTTATCTCCAAATGTATGGGTGTTAAGAACAAAGGGTGACTATTTATATTGACCAGTAAACAATGAGGTCTGTAGCATGATTATTAATGGTTAATTAATCTGCAAAATCCCTTATCATTGCTTTTCTCAGCAAAGCTCATGGAGTATTGACAACCAGCAATCATGCATGTCACCTATCAACAGCATTCAGGAATAAAGCATGTTATCTGTTTATACATTCTGAAATGTTACTTAAAAAAAAAATCAAAATGATTGAATCTAGATTGCTAAATTGTTATATAGCTCTTATTAAAGAAAGTAAAAATATTGAATAGGACTGGAAAGTGTGGTGCAAGTGATTCTAGATTCTTAAACATATAATTCCATTTTCGGGATTTTAATTTCTGTCTAAATCCTGTAATAAAGTTTTTTAATATATTCAAAATAGACCTCTAGGGACCATAGATGACATTATATATATATATTTATATATTAATTAATTAATTAATTAATATAGGTGTTTTTTTAGCTCTTTGTTTATTTATGATTTCTGTTGGGCTGCTTTACATGTCAATGGATAATTTTATTATTTTGAGAGATGCTGAATTGAAGTTGGAACCATCCTATTGCAGGTTACATTTGCTACAAAAGAAACAGAACAGCTGCCATCTTCAAGAGTTGAACAGCTGCCATCTTCAAGAGTTGTCAAATTGTCTGGAGTTATTTATTATCTATATACTCAGAGCTTTCCAAAATTCGGTCAGGTGTTTCCAGTGTAATTACCTTTGTAAATGAAAATACTAGAATTTAACCTGTTCTTCTGTTCAGTATATGTTTTTTTTCCTTATAAATATATATATATATATACACTATTAATAAGAGGATTCCCTGTTTGGGTTTCATCATTTTGTGTACTAAAATTTCCTCCCAAAAATTCTTAAACTTTCTAAAATACCCATATCTTTTAGTTAGATAATTTTAAATTTAAAAAAACAAACTGGTTAAAAGAGAAATTTACTATTTTTTAAAAATTTCCTAAGTTTTAGGTTTTCAAAATTTTATCACCTCTCATGTAGAAAAAAATCCTAAAAATTAGGACACTATCTCTATCACACTTTTAAACATTATTTCACTAAACCCAAAATAAAAAATAATTTTTAAAAAAGCTTCATCGCACGCGCAAAGCGCGTGTGATGAGGCTAGTATGTGTGTGTATGTGGTCTTTGCACCTGCGATGAGGCTAGTATGTGCGTGTGTGTGTGGTCCATTGGATGCCCATTGGATTCTACAAACTATATGGAGGGAGGTAGCCCTCTCCCTAATGTTAAATTCTCAACCCTTTTTTTTTTTTTTGCCTTTTGGGTTTTGGCATGCCTGATGTGGATTTTCTTTGCTATTGGAAAAGGCTGTATGTGTAAAGGATGAATGCATTTGCTCCACAGCCATGCAAACAACCTCATATTTCTGTTTTTGCGTCTTTACTGAGTATGTAGGTGGTGGTGCCTGCCCGGGCGGGGGGCGGGGCTTTGTGCTTGGTGGTTGTGGGATATGGCTTCCCTTTAATAAAAGGGAGATGGAGTTGATTGTGAAATAGTGAGAGAGATGGGCCGTGTACTTGAGAGGGAGGGAAAGGAATAATGATAAAGACAGAGCCGTGCAAAACTCAGTTAGGATGCTAGTTCATCTTTATCTATTCGACTATTTGTGATCTGTTAATTAGTGAAATTGGTTATGAAATATATGTTAATAAATAAAATCTGGTTTGAATAGTTTAGAGCAATTAAAATGTAGGACATATTAAGCAGTTAAAAAAAACTTGAATACATATGTATACACACACACACACACACATATATATGCATATGTATTTATGGTTTTATGTGTTATGTTGGTTTTTTAATGTGTTGGAAGGCCTGCATTCAGCACTCGTAGTTGATCCGTTCATTGGTTAGGATTTTTGCATATAATGGATATCAGCTCCCAATTTCTTTGCAAAGCCACTTAATTGTTTCAACATTGACTGGATTTGGATTTAGTGTAGCCTATGCTTCCTTTCAATTGTGTGCTTCAGTGCAATGTTTTCTGGTGGTGTAGAGTGACAGCGAGTTTTGGTAGGAAATAGCAGTTTGGTGCTAATGATAGCAACTATGGCATTGTGGTGAGGCTGTTGAGTAGGTATGTTTGATGTTGACATGAAAGCTTGGATGATGTTTGTGAAGTACTGTCCTTTGATCTAGCATCAAGTTGTAATTTGCTTTTCCAGACAGTGGAAATACATCTGCAATGCTATCGAGATAACACCTGAAATTATTGATTATCTTTTTTTAATGTTACCATCATACTTTTTTTAATACGTTTATAGAGGGTTAGTAGTATCATTTATTTATGAGAGAAACTCGAAGCTGTATGATAACATTTTAATAATTTATACAATGAGTTACTATTAACAATTGAACTAATGACAGAATCTTTTGCACCACTGCTGCTACATTATTTTTTGCAGTGAGCTCTGCGTTATTTGTTTATTTCTCATTTTTGTAGACATATATGGTGGAAGGTCCCTGTACAAACAACTCTGACAGTTCTTTCTTGTATAGGATGCAGCCTGGGAATCACTGCACGAGGCTCACAATTCAAGAGAATTGGTATCTTGTGAGTTAGACTTTCCTTTTCTAGTGCTGTGGGATGAAACTTTCTTTGAATACTTGAGTCCATATGACGTAGGACAACCACGCTATTTCAATGGAGCAATTAAACAACAATAGAACAAAAGATAAACCCTAGGAATCAGCACCTAAGGGTTGCTTTGAGTCGCCAAGCAAATTGGAGTCGGCACCAGTGTAAAAGAAAACACACATTTTTTAATAATTCTCAAAAGCTGTCTTACAATAATCAGAAAAAGTGCTTAAATAGCTACAATAAAATGCATAAAGAAACCCTAATCATTAAATGCTTTGGATTGCTTAATCTCAAGCCCAATAACTAATAGACTCCATCCATAAGGCCACAGATTGGGCCGTCTTCTTTTTGCTCTTCCTCCCATACATGCGTATAATTGGAGGCTTGTATCTTGTGTCCGCACCACCATATATGACCAATACCTGTGCTTTTGCAAAACTTTCAATTGCTTGGAGAATATTTAGTCTTGAAGCTTTCTTCCTCCATTTCTTTAGTTTTTATATCTTAATTGTTTTTGTGACATCATATGAAGAATTTTGCTACATATGATTTTCAAAGACATATGCTTAGTGTAAAATCTTACCTGGCATGTCTTGTAAGCTCAATGTATTGCATTACATGTAAAAGACAAAATTTGATGTCATGCACAATGTTCTATCTCAGAATTCAATAAGGTAATTGAACTATTGCTAATTGGAAAGTCTATATAATTGGTAATGCAGTGTCAAGTTCTACTGATGGCATCATTGGTAACCCTTGCATTCCCAGAGGATATAATCCACCACTGAATGCTAGTTATGCTAAGATTCCGACATCTCATCCAGCTGGAAACTTTTCTGCATGCAGAAATGAAGCATTGGCATTGTTAAAGAGAAAAAAAGGTATTAAATTCTTCTGTTCCTTCAGTATGATGAGTATGGACTTCTTCATTATAATTTGATTTTCTGCTGATTGTAAATTTATGCCTTCTTTTGACCTGAATTTTCATTGAATACTTGAACAGAAATTGGCCTCTATTTTTTAATTTCCAGTAAATGTGTATTGCATTTGCATTTTAATGCCATGTATTAAATGTGTGCATAAGCCATAAAGGGTGTGCCACCCTAGTACACCAGAGGTATACATTATAAACAAAAATTTCCAAACATCTAAAGCTTAGTGATTCAAATAAAATCCAACATAGGAGAAAAAGAAAAGAAAATTGTTGCAGCTATGCATTTGTGTAATGGTCTAAGAAACAAGAGCTGGATGCCTTCAGTTGCAATTTCTCATTCATGAAAATATATGGGAATTTCGTTTGCTCCAAAAACACCACATAAGAGCCAATGGCACAGCATTCCGGATCATTGCATTCTTATGTTCAGCAACCAACCTTTCCCAAAAACCAATGAATCTGCCCATGACCCTCTTGGCTCAGTAGACACCTCCCATTCGCCCACGGGGGAAATCCAGGTTCGAACCATGGACTCCCTATGGGGATGTCCCAAATTACCAATAGAAAAAGGCCAGCAAATATACCATAATATATGGTAGCTCAACCCTTCCAACAAGCCAGAAAATCTAACATAATATAAGGCGTAACCCACATTACACCAAAAGGAGAGAAAACAAAGGACCAAATATCTCTTGCTATTGAGCAGTGAAGTAAGTCGTTCACAGTCTCACCACAATTTGAATCAACCATCTAATTCAATGAGTGACTGTCAACAACTGAATTATTATGAGGTAAAATCCTCGATAGTTTGCCATTAAAAGGGATGGGGGCATAAGTAGCAGTTGGTGCTGTTGATGGATGGTGTAGATCCTTTATTGGAGTATGCTTTTTCTACTGGATTAATGACCCGTAGAATTTGCTTATTTATTTCTCTCTTTGGATGATGTGATATACAAGTGTTTTTTTTTTTTTTTTGTGCAATAGGGTGCATGTTTGTTAAAACGTCTTTGGCATAAATGAGTTATGATAGATTGATGATAGACCATAATCAGGATGATACTTATGAGAGATGGCAGTGATGGGAGTGGGGTGGTTTTTGCTGTGGTTGCAAGGGTTTTTTTTTTTTTTTGGTTTAAGAAACAATATGTTTTATGATGTTAGAATTATTTTTAAAAAAAAACCAACTTAGGTCATTTTGGGAGGGGGTTTACGGCAGCCGTTCAAGGGCAATGGACAGAAGGACCACATCGAAAACAAAACTTTAAGGACAAAAATGACAATTGACGCAAACTTAAAAGAAAGAACCAAAATGACAATGAGCTCTAGCTTAATTGACACCTTCTCTCATTATAAGTTCTAGGAGAAGGATGAGGTCATGGTTTCTAGACTCATTGGATGCGTGTGTAACTTTCCAAATAAAAATGCCAAATGAACTTTGCCTTGAACTTATGGAACTTGATAATGCCTCCTAGTAAAGGATTTTAAACTAATCATTAGTCATCTGGTAATGGAGTTGAAATCATTTTTTTGGGCTAGGGGTCACAGATTTTGAAAACGTTGCATTTTTAAAAATGTACATTCCTTATTGCAGCGGAGATGTGGGCCTTTTTAGGATTCTTGAGAGTTGTACATGGCATGTAATTAATTAAAACCCTAATTGAGATCCATGCCATCAAATTACATCAATTTCATGAATGATGGTTATTGATTGGCCTTAATTGTTAGAATTGAAAACTTTTAGTAAGTTGATTTTTGTTAAATTACTGATTGTTCCACAAGCTTAAGCTATTAAAAAATGATGAATTTAATCACTTAACTATAATTTTAACATTCTCCCTTATATGTAGGCCTAAAATTTCCCTTGATAAGTGGGGGCTCAATGTGTGGGATTTTTAATATTTCAAATGGGAGGTAGAGTAAACATAGGGATTGAACTCAGGATCTCCTGTTCTGATATTATGTTAAATTACTGATTGTCTTAAAAGCTTAAACTATTGGGATATAATGAATTTAACCATTTAATCACACAATTTTAACACTTCCCCTCACGTTCAGGCTCAAACTTTAATAGGTGAGGCCTAACACGTGGGATTTTAAATGGGAGGTAGAGTAGAGAATAACGGGATCAAACTTAGGAACCCCCTCCCCCCCCCTCCCCCCATTCTGATATCATATTAAATTACCAATTCTCCCAAAAGCTTAAATTTTTAGGAAATGGTGAATTTAATTACTCAACCATAATTTTAGAAATTTCTTATAAGTTAGGGAGCAAAGAGAAACTATGTGAACTACAGATTAAGAAATTCAATTTATATCTATGTTTTATCAACAATTTAGAAGTTCAAATCTGAAAGCCAAATTATGGCATCTATAACTAGCTTATCTTGTTCCAACCATGTGTGATCTATACCTCTTAAAGTTTTAGTGTACCTCATCTCTTCTCTTGTTACTGTTTTTATTTTCTTTTGTAAACTCATTAGATTTTAAGATTTCACAATACTTGGGAAAACGGTATTTGTTGACAATTCTTCATTTCTGTGCAGATAAATGCTTGCATCTGCCTTGCAAAATTGTTTCATCCCTCTTTCCTGAGTCACTAGGCAAGCCAGTTTCTTCAGAAAATATTCTATTTTCTTCTGAGGTTTGTAAACTAATGACACATAAGTTAATATTTTAAAACAATTTGGTTTATGGTAGTTCATGCTCTATGGATTTAAATTAGTGAGGTGAAAAATGTATTAGGCGCATTACAGATGGCACAATTATAGATATTGGGCAGATCCAGAATGAAGCAGAATAGAAATTTGACACGAATGGCTGAGCCAGGATATTTCGTTTCAGCATAAAAAATAAGGACTTCGAGCCTGGCTTAGGGAAGAAGCTTGGTGTTATAGTTTTAGAGAAAAGAACAGTTTGATATCGTATTTAGGGGCTGTAATACCGTTATAAGACTCAGATGCATGCACTTGCACTTGCACTTGCACTTTATGAGGTGCTGTAAATACATAACTGATCTAACCTGGGATCGCAAATCCCAAGTTGGTCCATGAAGAGCAGATCTAATTATAAGTGCTACTAGATCTCGTACATTGGAGCCCATGGCTTGAATCCATTAGTATGGAAAATTTTCTTTTCCAAGCGGAGTCCCCTACCATATGAAAGAGTGAAAAAGTGCATTTGCTGTTGTGGAATAATATGCCTTCATCATTTATTTTTTTAAATTAATAAAATGTTATTGAGAAAGAGGGGATACATTATGAACACAGGATACAGGTCCTAATAGATTACAAGCTCTAATTATCAAAAAGAAGCGTTTGTATCTTTCTGCATGTGTTTAATTTATTTGGAGCTATTAGAGCAGGATCTACTCTTTGGGGAGTGTGCTGAAGCAATAACAAAAATTACTCTCTGTCTCTCTGTCTCTGTCTCTCTCTCTCCCTCTCTCTCTCTCTCTCTATATATATATATAAATATAGACACACACAGACACACATATACAGTCCTATTCTTTAGCATAGCTTTTTCATCAAGTGGTCACTTTATGACTCAAATATGTGCACTTGTGCTTAATTAGGCATGCCACACACAGAAGTTTAGTTTTTTAGGCACCTAGATGCCAATCCATGTGAGGCATCTGGACATTAAGCAATGTGCTATAACTCAGCCTAGATGGGAAAAAACCAATTTCCAAATATTGAGAATAAATATATTGGAGGCAAGCTTGCATATATCACTGATTTTCAAGTCCCAACAAGTGAACAATTTAAATACCATTTTGTATAACTGGAATCACTTTCAGGAAGTACCTGATATATCCAAATTAGACCTTTGGAGTTTTTTTTTTCAATTGAATTGGCAGAATGAGATAACCCTCATCTCAGTTAAACCAACTGAATTTTTCATTGAGTGAACACTTTATCATCATCGAATCATATTTACATACGTCGTATTATGTTTCTCTTTGGTTCTAGTCATTAATCTAGTACTTATTTTCGCTGATTCTACCTTCTACAGTTTTTTGGGCTCATTCCTAAGGCTTCTTTGTTGGTGTTGGAAGCAGCTGGTCAACATTACTGTGAAGATGACTGGAGTAAACTAAGAATCCAGCATCAAAACATTGATGATTTGGATTTGTCAAGATATTGTTTCTCTTCAGCATATATGATGGCACTTTTGCATGACAGCCTCGGAATCCCTATGAATGAAAAAAGGTTTTGTTACTCTCATGCTTTGGATTTTACTTAATGGGTTCATCCACTCTCTTCTACAATTGACTTTTTTTATAGGACTCTTCTACAATCTATACTTAGCAAAAAGAGTAAGAAGGCATGATAGGAATTCTCTTTTGTATGCAGACACATTGTTTTTCTTTTCTAGTTGTAATATTTTGTAATTCTAGGTTTCATGAAACAAAGTATCCATTTTGTAGTGGGTACTATAACTTAAAAGCCTAATCCATGCGATCATCCATATGTCAAAATTCGAATCAATTTGCAAGTGTCCAAACTTTTGTTGCCTAGATATCAGACTGCTAGGATCATATCAAATAGTTCAACGTTTCTTTTAAGTGGAAAAAAGTATTTTTCCACACACGTTGCAAATGTCTTTTGAATCTTAGTGGGACAGGGACAATGATCCGGGTGACTCGGCAACAGAATTGTGGTATAAGGATGAGCTTTTAGGTAGTAGAGCCGTCGTGCTGTGTTGGAGGGAAGGCAAGGACCCTCTGTCTGGGGAGCCTCTGGCTATTTCAAACCCTATGGAGGAAAAGGCAAGCTCAGTGGGGGAGGAAGTCACAGTGATACACACACACATCAGATTGGGTAACAAGGAAACTCAAAGGATTAAAAAAACTTTTGGGCACTTCCTATGCTGGCTTTGAAGTGGAGGTTGCGGGCTTTCTCAAGGCTATTGAAGGGTAGCAAGGAGTTGAAAATTGTGTTTAGTACAATCAATTATGAGTCTAATTTAGCTAAGTAAAAAAGTGTTAGCAGGGAAAGGGCCTTGATCTTGCATTAATGAATCTTTAGATCACTTCTTGGAATGTTAAATGTGAGGGACAAAAGGCTCTTGATTAGGAATCTAATCAAGACTTGTAAGGCTGACATTATTGGTTTGTAGGAAACAAAGTTGGAATTAATAACAAGTGGGGTGGTTAGGAGTTTGTGTCGCTTCCATCATGTTGATTGGATTTACTTAGGTTCCATTGGTGCCTCAGGGGGTATTCTGTCTATGTGGGATTGACGAGTAGTGGAGGAAGCAATGGGGCAGTTCTCTCTCTCATGTAAATTCAAAAATGTGGTAGACCATTTTGAATGGGCATTAACTAGGGAGTTTCTTAGATAGTGAGTGAAATTTATTGTGGGAGGAGTTGTGCAAGCTACTTAGGTGGTGGAATACATCATGGTGTGTGGGAGGAGAGTTCAATGTGGTTTGCTTTCCAACAGAGCGACTAGGAGCTGAAAAGTTCACTCATGTAATGCATGAGTTTTCCTATTTCATTTCAGCACATGGTTTGGTGGATTTACCATTGGAAGGGGGTTATTTTACCTTTTTTTCGATAAGTAATCAGAGAGCTTTTATAAATGAAAGTTAAAAAAGACATACAAGAAGTTGATGATGATGAGCAACAAGAAATAAGCTATCCGGAAACTAAGCTAAGGGAGGACAAAAACTCAGATAGAGAAGAACAATTAGTAAAACCCCAACAAAGAGACCACTCCAAAAGACTCCGCTAGCATAAAAGTTTTAACTCAACCAGCGTCTTCTCTTTGTCCTCAAAGGATCGGCGATTTCGTTCCAACCACACAGTCCACATTAAGCACCCTAGAACCAAGTTCCATATGTTTGACTTATGCTTCCCATGCCACTGATGCCAGCTAGAAATCAACCCCGCCACCGATCCTGGCATAACCCACAAAATACCAAATGCCTGAAGCAAACAAGTCCATAGGGAATGGGTAACAGGGCAATGGAGAAGAAGGTGGTTAACCGATTCCCCATCACTGCAACACATACAACACCTATTAGCCAAATGGTATCTCTTAAGCTTAAGGTTATCCAAAGTGAGGATCCGACCATGAGCAACAGACCACAGAAAGAACGTCACTCGCTTAGGGATCTTTGGTTTCCAAACCCCCCTCCAAGGAAGCCAAGAATTAGAAGCACCCCAGATTGTAAGGTAATAAGACCGAGTGTCAAACTTACCATCCCCTTTAAGCCGCCAGGAAAGGGTATCTCTCCTACTCTTCTGAGGAATACGAGCTTGGATGAGCCGAAGAAAAGAAAACGAAGCAGCCATCTCCCAATCTTCAAAAGCTCTATAAAACGTTAAATTCCACACTCTAACATTACCCCCTTCTGGAGTCCACAAAACCTCAGAGATATAGGCATTCTTGACTGTTGAACACACATAGAGCTCAGGATAGAGAACTTTTAGAGTAGCATCACCAATCCACCTCTCATGCCAAAAGCGGATACGAGTGCCTTCCCCCACTACAAAAGACAGATGTTTAGAAAAGCTCTCCCAACCTTCATTAATGCTTCTCCATAGGCCACACCCATGGGATCTCCTACAAGCGTTAGTCCTCCAACCCCCTTGTCCCTCGCCATATTTTGAAGAGATAACACGACGCCATAGGTGGGTAACTTCATGGCCATATCTCCACAACCACTTCCCTAATAAAGCCTGATTAAACGGCACAACTTTTCTTATCCCCAAGCCACCCATCTCAACGGGTAAACACACCATATCCCAAGCCACCAAAGGATATTTGAAGCCCCCCTCAGAAGACCCCCAAAGGAAATTCCTCTGAATACTTTCCAATCTATTTGCCACAGCTTTAGGGATAGTAAAGAGAGATAAAAAATATGTTGGGAGACTTGAGAGAGTACTCTTTAGTAACATGAGCCTACCACCCTTCGATAAATAGAGATGCTTCCACCCAAAAAGTCTCTTCTCCATCTTCTCCACAATAGGATTCCAAATCGAGGCTGACTTAAAAGAAGATCCCAACGGCATCCCCAAATATTTCATAGGCAAATTGCCCACTCTACAATGAAGAACACTAGCCAAAGCATCTAGATTATTCACCTCCCCAACGGGGACAATCTCACTTTTCCCTACATTGACCATCAAACCCATGAACGCTTGGAAATAAGACAACGCTAACCTTATAGACAACAACTCATCCCTAGAGGCATCACAAAATAAGATGGTGTCATTTGCAAATAGCAGATGTGAAATACTCACCCCAACAGAGTTCATGGCTCCCACTTGAAATCCCCGAATAAGATTACACTCCTCTGTCTTCTTTAATAGTCTACTTAAAACCTCCATTATCAAAAGGAACAACAACGGGGATAAAGGGTCCCCTTGTCTCAACCCTCGAGAGCTTCCAAAAAAGCCTTCAGGGGAACCATTTACTAGGACTGAAAAACGGACAGACGAAACGCAAGCCTTAATCCACCCCCTCCATTTCACCCCAAAACCCATCCGGCCCAACAAATAAAATAGGGCCTCTCAGTTCACATGGCCATAAGCTTTTTCAATGTCCAGCTTGCAAACCACACCCGGAATTTTGCTCTTCAACCTACTATCCAAGCATTCATTTGCAATAAGCACTGAATCCAAAATTTGCCTTCCGCCAACAAACGAATTTTGAGTCTCAGATATGAGGTTATCCAAAACCACCCTCATCTTATTAGCCAACACCTTGGACAACAGCTTATACACACTACCCACCAAACTGATGGGGCGAAAGTCTTTAATGTTAACGGCACCACACTTTTTAGGAATTAAAGTGAGGAAAGAAGCATTCAAAGACCGTTCAAATGTAGAGTGACGATGGAAATCATCAAAAAAGCCCATTACATCCCTTTCCACAACACTCCAACATTTCTGAAAAAAAGTCATGGTGAAGCCATCAGGACCAAGGGCTTTATCCCCCTCCATCTCCCTTAGAACCTGGATAACTTCCTCCTTCGAGAACTCCTTCTCTAAGGACTCCCGCTCATCCTCTTCAATACAAGCAAAATCTAACCCATCCATAGAAGTACGCCCCACCTCAGATTCCTTATATAGCCCTTGATAAACGAGGACTATCTGAGAGCGCACGTCAAGCTCATTCTCATAAAGAACACCATTCACCTCGATCCGTTTAATTTGATTAGCATTTCTATGGGAGTTTGCTAATCTATGAAAAAACCGAGTATTATTATCTCCCTCCTTTACAAATAAGGCCCGAGACTTTTGCCTCCAGGAAGTCTCCTCAAGAGAAGCCAACTGTTCTATGTCTCCTTTAAGTTGAAGGCGCCGGATCTGATCCTCATTTGAAAGACCCACCAGCTCCTCTCTCACATC
The DNA here is from genome assembly GCA_032878915.1 of Castanopsis chinensis. Lineage (NCBI taxonomy): Eukaryota > Viridiplantae > Streptophyta > Magnoliopsida > Fagales > Fagaceae > Castanopsis > Castanopsis chinensis. The sequence goes on along the minus strand of JAVQMG010000125.1, from coordinate 13,388,498 downwards.
TATCCCCATCAGCTCAGTCAGCTTGTTCTTCTTTCTAAAAGCCAAATCACCAAACTCCTCCCTATTCCACTTTTTTAAATCTGCTTTCAAAGCCTTCAATTTTTGAGCCAAGATGAAACTTGGAGAACCCTCAAATCTGTAACCATCCCACCATTGCTTAACTCTATCAACAAAGCCCTCATCTTTTAACCACATGTTCTCAAATTTAAAGGCACTTCGACCACGCCAAACAACACCAGCTTCCAACAGAAGAGGACAGTGGTCAGAAAGAACGCGAGGAAGCACCCGTTGGGATACCTTCTTAAAGTGCTCCTCCCACTCAAGAGAAACCAAAGCCCTGTCAATTCTTAACATAAAGGGATGACCAGTATCTCTAAACCAAGTAAAGGAGGCCCCCTCTAGAGGTAAATCGACTAAAGAATTATTCTCTATAAAATCTGAGAATGCAAACATAGCAGGACTAAAATACTCACAACCAAGTCTCTCACTTGGGTATCTGATAATATTAAAATCACCTACTAAACACCATGCCATGGGCCACCTGGCACGCACCTGAGACAATTCCTCCCACAAAGTAGGCCGCTGACCATTGTCATTAGGGCCATACACACCTGTACAAGCCCAAATAAAATCATCCACCACTCCTCTCAATAAAACACTGACAGATAATTGACCAACAATGACATCCAACTTCTCAAAAACCCTTTTGTCCCAAAACAATAAGACCCCACCTGAAGACTGCACAGCATCCAAAACAGTCCAATCAGTGAACGGATTACCCCATAAACTCCGAACAAACGCCCCGTCGATGGACGATACTTTCGTTTCTTGAAGACAAACAATATCACACTTCCATTCTTTTAAAAGGTTCTTACACACCTCTCTCTTCCGGGGATTATTTAGCCCCCTTACATTCCAAGAAAGTAGTCGTAGCGTCATTTAGAACTACTATCAACCCCCAAGTCAGTCGAAAAAGCTCTGTTCTTACTCCTAGCAGAGGCCCCATCATAATTAACAAAAGAGATCAACCCCTTAAGCTCCCTGAGGCCTCGAGTCCCTGAATTAGCAGGCCTCTTAGACATCCCTTCGTCATTCACCTTGAGACACTCCTGTTACAAGATGCGAAAAAGAGCTAAACATTGAGCTTCGTGTCTCACAATAGGAAAACCCACCATTTTACAGAATTTTTTCATCAACTTGGAAACCCAATCTGAGGGTGGACCAGCCACAGTCATCTGTGCTCCCTCAACAGAATCCTGAGCCAGCAAACCCACGCTGAGATCATTAGGGACCCATTGAGACAGAGGTTCACATACCAACACACAGTTATCTTTCTCACCACTGCCACAGCCACTTTCAACCACCCTGCTGGACTCCCAAGGAAGAAGATGAAGCCTAGATTCTGACTGAAATGCCCCACCTGAATCCAGCTCTTCTACATTAGATTTCCCTTCCCCGAACTCATCCTCCAACACCTTACCCAAGCCTAACAGAGGAAAAGAACTATCTCTCATCTCCGGCTCACTCCCTACCAAACCGGAGCCTACCATCAAGTCCCCAGTGAATCCCGAGTCCCAAATCCCAAGCCTATGAGTCACCTTGGCACCAGGGCTCGAGAACCCAGACGAAGTCATGCCGGCATCGAAACTTACCTTATCGGCGCTGCAAGATGCCTCTAAAGCTTTTCCGGTCACTGGTTCATCACCGCAAGCACTCACCGACCACAACTCTTCACCCCTTGAGCTCGCGCCCGCCCTCTCGCCGCACTATCGGAAGCTGGTCCTCCATCGACTTCTGAAGTTGAGACCCCAGAACGTGGGCAACGAGATTGGGTTTAGAGCTCTGGTAGTGGGCTGGATTTAACCTTGCTGGGGTTTGGCGTGGCCTCCGTACTCTTTTGGGCTTGGCTGGAATAAACGGTCTGGTGGGAATACTATTATGTTTGATGGGCTTTGAGGGATTTAAAGATTTTGGGCCCACTTCATTTACCTCAGACCACACAACAGCCCACTTCCCATCAAGTCCACTTTCCAAACACATAAAAAGGTCCAGGAAAAGCTCTGATTTCATCCCATCACTTTCAATTACCTCTAACGTTGACAAAACCTTCCCCCCGAGAAGCTCCCTCTGACCGAGAGTACTTGCCTTGCAGGAATCACGGTAATCACAGTTTGGATCTGACACAGGGTTCTCTCCAACGTGCTCCCTCTGTCCTAGGACACTTTCTTGCTGGTATTGCAACTGGGTTCTGACAAAATCTTCACCCCTCCCAAAGCAGATTTCTTCTTTCCTTCAGCCCCTCCATCAGTGGTGGTTTTCCGCTTCCCCGCCACCACCGACGCATGGGAAGATGAGATCTCTCTATTAGGATTACCTGTGTTTGGTTTCCCTTTATTTTTTGCACCGCCTTGGTTATGTGGTCCGTCACCCACCGCCGCCGTAACCACCTTTGGTGCACTCTGGGTTCTCAGAGACGATCCCTGACTAAAAAGAGTTGCTGGTTTAATTATTTTCCTCAGGTTTATGCCAAAATAGTGCCAGCCACATCCCATCCTTCCCTCAGGTATCACAATAGCACCCTTCCGTCGACCATGAAGAAGTTCAGAAACCATTAAGAACTTGCCATGTGCGTTTGACCCCAATTGAAGAATGAACACAGCGTTACCTTCTCTAAACGTTCTTGCATACTGACCAGGTGCTTGCTTTGAATTTAATTCCTCCAAATAGAGCAAGAGTCGTTTTGCACTCTCCTTCCCCAGAAAGACAGATCGCATAGAAGAATATCCTCTCTCAAAAATCCGTAAAGAGAAAAAAGAGCCCCCTTCCACGACAGAAAACTCAGAAGTTTTGGATTCAATAAAGAAAAAAGTGGAACCACCCATGACTCAAAAAGCTATATGTAATACGAGATGGAACACCATCCAGTAGGAAGGTTTTTTGGGGGGTTATTTTACATGGTTCAATATTCGTGGAATGTCTATAGATCCAGAATTGACAGTTTTCTTTTTTCAACGTATTGGGAGGATCACTTCCCAAATATCTCTCAAAGAAGGTTGCGTAGCTTTCAGAACACTTTCCTGATTCTCTTTGGTTGCAGAAAATGATTCAGATTCAAGAATGTGTGGTTAAGAGCAGAGGATTTATGGAGAAGGTGAGGACTTGGTGGGAGTCATACTAGTATCAAGAGTCCCCTAGCTACAGATTGGCAAATAAACTTATAGTACTGAAAATGGATCTGAAGAAATGGAATGAGGAAGATTTTAGGAATGTGGAGGTTAAGAAGAATAAATTGTGGAGTGACATCAATGAGCTAGGCACCCTAGGAAACAGTCAACAACTAATAGCTAAAGAAAAGGAATTAGAGAAGGATCAGATCCGAGTAGAACTCGAAAACACCACTCTATTGGAGGAGATAAGTTGCAGACAAAAGTCAAGAGTTCTATAGTTAAGGGCGGGGGATGGAAACATGAAATTTTTTTCATTGAGTAGCCAACTCACACAGAAGGAATAGCTCCATTACCAATGTGGGTAGATGGGAAATTGAATTCAGATTTGGCATTCATAATTGTATTACACAGTTCTACAAGTGCTTGTTTACCAAGGGTGGCTTTCGAAGACCCTTGTTGGATGGAATGGAGTTTTCAAGAATATCAAAGGAGAATGCAGAGTGGTTGGATAAAGCTTTTAAAGAAGAAGTTTTGGGCGGTGATAAAAAGTTTTAATGGCAATAAGGCACCATAACTAATGATTTTGCTATGGCTTTCTTTCAAACATGCTGGAGTATCCTGAAAACTGATGTAATGGTAGTGTTCCAGAATTTCCATGTGCAAGGTGAGTTGAGAGCGTAAATTCAATCTTCATTGCTGTTATTCCCAAAAAATTAGATGTTGTGGATGTGGACTTTTGGCCCATCAACTTAGTGGGCAGGTCTACAAAACTATTTCTATAGTCTTGGCTGATAGACTGAGGATGGTGCTACATGAAATAATCTCCAGTCTCAAAATGCTTTTGAAGGTAAGACAGATCTTAGACTCTGTTTTTATTGCTAATGAGTGTTTGGACAGCAGATTGAAGTCGGATGACTTTTATGGAACTAAATTACACTAATACAGTGCGAGGGAGTGGAGCTGAAGTTAGATGATACTATCGTACTTCAATTTCTTCTAGTGCCATGTCCTTTTATTGGAAAAGTATCTAAAGGAGATCAAAGGTACCACTAAGAAGTGCTTTCTTTCGTGGATTGTTACTTTGGGGAAAATTCTTACTAGAGTATTTGCTAGGGAGATATTATTGTGTTAGATTGGTGTTATATGTGTAAATGCAGTGAAGAGTTTGTGGATTATTCACTTCTTTATTTTCCTATAGCTACAGAGTCATGGATTATGGTGTTTGGTTTGCAGTTCAGTGGGTTATGCCACATAGTGTAATGGATATGCTAACTTTCTGTCAGGGTCAGTTTGGTTGTCATCGGAATATAGAAATTTGGAAAGCCATCCCTTATTGTTTGATGTGGTGCATTTAGCGAGAATGGAATGCTAGAAGTTTTGATGGCTGTGAACGAACTATTCTTGATCTTAAGCTCTTATTCTTCAAATCTTTGTTTGGTTGGATGATAGCATTGGGCTCATTTTCCTTTACTTCACTATTAGATGTGATTGATTTTGTACTTTGAGAGCTTGACTTTGTTGTTCCCATGGGGTACTCCTTGTGTACTTGGGCTATCTTTTTATCAATAAATTTTTGTTATTTATCCACAAAAAAAGAAAAAAGAAAAAAAGAAGCTACTGATTATGTTTAGTGACATCCCATTTTCTGCAAAATCTTTTGGAGGTTTAAGACAGATGCATAATGAAAGGAAAGCCGACTTCTTGGTTTGCTAACTTAAAGCCTTCATTGAACATGGTATAGATGTGTTCTGATGCTATAAATGTAGTTGCAGCTTCTAGTTGAGGCCTAATGTCATGATAATATTTCTGATTTATTCACCAGTTTTTGCAATATTGGATTTTGGTGCCCATGACAGCGTGTCTTGCATGTTGAGAAGCTGAGATGTTAATCTCTGTATAACCTTAAAATTTATAAATCAAATCCTACTTTCAGAGGTTTAAGCTATACCACAATGACAGTTTGAAACTATTCACATGGTGACATTTATAGATAGTATACTTGTTTGAATATTTATTATATTTAAATATTCTGTTAGAAAACCAAATTATGTGAAATTGAGGTAATAATATTTTTTGTAGGGTTGGGTTTGCAAATCACACTGGAAGCATTCCTCTTGACTGGACATTTGGAGCTTTCATTGTCGAAACAATGTTGGAGCCCCTTGCGTTGGAACCTGATTTGGGGCAGATTGTTGGAAATGAGTCAATTTCTTACTTTTTGTTGTTTGCATTTCTTTTAACAGCTGTACTTGCTATGTTCTTTGTATTGCAATGGCAGAAACCTCAATTAAAGACTATCTATGATCTAGAGAAGGGGCGGTATATTGTCACTCGTGTACCTAGATAATTATTTCCCATTCTTCCCCCAGCCCTTTACTTTTCTCTTCTCATTTGAATAGAACCTGTAAATTCGGCTATGTATTCAAGACCAAACAATTCTTTAGAAAATATATGAGAGCTCTGTAGCACAATGAGCTTTATTGCTTGAAACCACAGCTACCACCCTGTCCAAAATATACAATGATAATAAAACAGCGAAGGACTCCCACTGATCTTGTAGAGTTCTGTTCTTTGACTCTTCCCTGCTTACTAAAATATAATCGCGGCCAAGTTCAGAGAATGTTTCTTAATTTCTGCAATGGACTTCTGGGGAACTTTTTTATTTCTTTTAAAAGTAAAGGATATCTGGGAACTTCCCATTTATATTTTGCTTGATAGAATTTGCAGAAAACTGCTTGTGCATACCTGATGTTGATGCTGAGATTCTAAATTGCAGTATGTGAAACGATTGCCTCTGTTTTATTTGTCTTCCTTAAATAGGGCTTGATTTCTTTGAAAAGGAGAAACGATTGCGTCTGTTTTATTTGTCTTCCTTAAATAGGGCTTGATCTCTTGGAAAAGGAGAGGATAGATAGGAACACACAGAGAGTGATGTGGGGAAGGCTGGGTTTTTTGGACAATGCAACGACTATTGATTGCTGGATTAGGTTGTTGATGGAGTAGAAATATGAGATTTCAAATCATACATCAAATGTCGAATGGAAAAGGACTCATTCTCCCCAATGCTGGTTGGTTCTTCAGGAGTTTAACCAATGAAAAATCTTTGTATTGCACCTACTCATCTAGAAGTTCACATGGCCCACCAGTGACATGCATGTTACTTTTTCATGGATTGCTGGAGAATTGTTAGGCAGTACCTTTTACCGTCCAAACCACAAAACCCAAGATTATCCCACGAAAGTTCATTGGTTTGAATCATGAATCAAAGTTTGTAGGGACAACTTTCTTTTTTTCCGGTCTTTTGTGAAGATGTGAGTTGAACTCACATGGTGTTTTAGTGGAGAAGAAGTGAATTGAACTCCTATTTAAGCTTCACACATGGAAAACATTCTCCTATCTAGTTCCTTAATAGAGGAAATGCATCTTAGTACACCAATTAGTAGGTATGAGAAGATTTATGTCGGAGCCATGTTATTCCAAGGGATGGGTTTGATGAGTTGGGTTGTTTTGGGGGCCCAAATGTGGTATTTCATATATCAAACTTAGGTTTTCAAGAAACGTGCATGAGCTTAATTGCTTTAGCCATGCGGCCCAAATGAATTAGCTTTGTAATTGAGCATTTGCCTCAATATCGATTTTGTATATTTGGCGCAAATGAATTAGATTTGTAATTGAGCATTTTCCTCAAATACCGATTTTGTATAAATATAGGCATGGGCCTTGACCCCAAATCATGATGTAAGAGGAACACGTTTTTTTTTTTGTTTTTTGGGTCTATTTTAATATAAAAACTTACTTTTTTTTAATTTGCATTAGCTTGTAATTGAGCATTTTTCTCAAATACGGATTTTGTTTAAATATCAACATGGGCCTTGACCCTAATTCATGATGCAAGGGGAACACGGGTCATGAGCCCATTATGTGACATAGACCAAATTTGGGTCACGATCATGGACCCAATATGTGAAAATGACGTGGGCCATGAGCCTATTACATGGTGCAAAAACGTATGGTTCTAAATCCCGTTTCATTCCATTAGCCATGAGGAGTTTTGGGCAAAACACCTGACCCATGTGTTTGGGTTTGGGTGAGATTTGGGTTGAAAATGAACTTGACCCTAAACCCATTTTTCTTTCTTTATAAAATATGATGGGTTGACATGGGTTTACTAAATAATAGTATAGCATTTGCACCATCTTGTGCAATTTTTTTTGTCTATTTTAGTATAAAAACTCACTTTATTTTATTTTATTTTATATATTCACTTTTCAAAATACTCCATATTAGAATATTTATTTTATAATACATTTGATTAAAATATCAACTTTTTAATAATTATTTGTCTTTTTTCATACACAACAACTATCGTTCATTCTTTTCCTTCATCATCAAGATATATAATTAAATAATTTTTAAAAAAAAGCAAATGCAAAATAATTAGTGCAAGTGTAAATTTACTTTGTAAAAATCATGTATTTTTACACAATTTTGTATGGCTTGATATGGGTGAATTTGGGCTTAATTAGCTAAAATGTGATATTTTTTCTATTATACAAGCATTGATATGAGTGCTCTAAGTTGTGTCATGTGGTTCAAGGAAAAAAATGAGCTATTTTATTCATATTCATTATACTCATTTTATCTATACTTGTAAACTTTATTAAGAGAATTTATAAGTGTATTCTTTTCATGGTTTAATATACCCTTACACATTATTCATAATAAATTTTTAAAAAATAATATGGTCAATTAGGAAAATAACATATTTCAAATATTTCAAAATTTTGGCCACATCTTAAACCTCCTATATTCTCCTTTTTTTTTTTTCTTTTTTTCTTTTTTACCGGAACAACCATTTATAATCATTTGTATTTTCCTGATTGAAAAAAAAAATTAGAATTTACTACTTAGCCTATATTGGGAATTGAGATATGGGAATTGAGATAAGGGATAACAATAAAAAAATAAAAAAAAATGCTTTTTTTGAAAAAATAATATTATTTTATTTATAATTATTAAAGATAGTACAGTAAGAATTATGTTAGTGAATAGCATCTTTTAATGCACTTAGTGGGATGGGGTAAAATCACTATAACCAAGGAGGAAGGAGGACTCAGAAGGATCCATGCAACTAGGCAAGAAATCTAGCCTTGCTATCGAAGCTGAATTGGAGACACTATATGGAGAAAGATGCTCTTTAGGCTAAGGTGATCTTGAATAAATATTGTTCCTAGACAAGAAGTAATTCCAAGGATCCAGATAAACTCCCATGCTCTATCGCATAGAAAGCAATCAAACACGGGTTCCCAGTATTTGCAAAGGGTATCTATTGGAATGCAGGCAGGAACTCAAAGCTTAAATTATGGACAGACTCTTGGATCAAAGGAGCCATGATGAGGGAACTTATTGAAGGTCCCCTGCAATGTAACGAGGGCAAGCTCACCATTGAGGAAATGTTCAAAGATGGCTGTTGGAATTGGGAAAAGTTGTCCTTTGTGTTTCCTATCACCATTAAGGAAAAAATTAATGCGATCCCCATCCCTCTATTTGGAGAAAGTAAAGACTTTATTAGCTAGAAATATGCCCCCAAATGGAGAGTTCAGCACGGCTTCAACCTATAAACTAGTAACGCCTGAAGAATATCAAATTCCAGAGTTCTCAAGTAAATGGATTTGGAAGCTTAATACCGCACCTAAAATAGTCCACTTTCTATGGTTATGCCATCATAAAAGTGTGCCGGTGAGGGAGACTATTGCTGCTAGAGGAGTAGAATGTGATAGAACCTGTCCAATTTGTAAAAATGCAGAGGAGACTCTTAGCCATGCCTTGAGAAAATGTCCTTTTGCTATGGATTTCTATAGGAAAATCAAAAAACCAGTTACTCTTCAAGCTTCCTTTTGATTGGATCTACTGGATTGGATAAAAATCAGTTGTCTTTGTGATCCCAATATTATGGTGAATGGATGCCCTTGGAGAATCCAATTCTTGTTTGCAATTTGGCACCTATGGAAGCATAGAAACAGGGTGGTGTTCAAAAATACTACTCTGAATATGAGCCTTGGTACCTATTGCATTAATCAATCTATTGAATACTTCTTTTTGCGTTAGGGAAGGCGACTCAAATCAGGTGGAAAAAACCAAGGGAGGGTTGGGCAAAACTCAATACCAATGGTGCCTCTTTGGGTAACCTAGGGAGAGTAGGGGGCGGAAGAAGTCTCAAGGTTTACAGAGGGATGTGGATCAAAGGATTTGCTCAAAGAATAGACTACGCTACCAGCTTATTAGCTGAATTTTGGGCTTGAGAGATGGGTTGCAAATTGCTATGCAGCTGGGAATTAACTATCTAGAAGTTGAATTGGATGCAAAAACTGTTGTCCATCTTTTACTTTCTAACTCGAACCACAGTGCAACATATTCACCTCTCTTAATTGACTACAAGTACCTTTTAAGCAAGTTTTGACAAGTCACAGTTAGCCATGTTTTTAGAGAAGTGAACAGATGTGCAGATTGGCTAGTGAAAAGGGGATGCACGATGCCCCCACTCCATAAATTGTAGCTTTTGTGAACGATGATGTGAATGGTCTGTATGTAAGGCGAAGCCCTAATACTCTGCTTATTTTGACTAGTTAGTTCTTAATGAATGACCTTTTAACCCCCCCCTCCCCCAAAAAAAAAATCATCTTTTTGAAAATTATATTTAAAAAACATGATTTTAAGTATTGAAATTTCAAAATTTACACTAAAAATTAAAGTGAACAATACGAAATTGTAGAAGATACATAAATAGAAATAAAGAGAAAAAAGAGAGAAAAACTAACGTGGTTCGACTTAATGACCTATGTCCACACCACTAGAAACTAAATAGCTACATATTTATAATGGAATTACATACCCTAATAAAATATAATCTGAATTTGAATTACATATTAATATTTTATTGTATAAAATATCAATTCCATAATCTTCTTTTGACATCAATCTCTTGATTTAGAGCATTCTCATTAAGAGTTTTAAAAATTCTAGCATTTACCATATGAAAAACCAACTTTATAGTATTTGATACATCACTTTGAAATACACCATACATCAATACTTCTATATTTTACCACTTTATTTAAATATTTTTTATTTTTTATTCTTTATTCATTTTTTTTATTCTGTCTCTCTCTCCCTCTGTCGAAACCCAATATATCTAGAACCTCTCCCTCTCTTTGATCTTCTACTTTCAAACCTGTACTCCATGGCTGACCATCAAACTCCATCTCTCCATCGCCCTAAAACACTTCTCACCCCGCCGAGCTCTCTCTCTAAAACTGAGCTCTCTTTCTAAACCTCCATGGCCGAAGCTTTTTAAGCTCATCTCCTCCAACCATAGCACCCAACAACCTCATTCTCTGCTCTATCTTTGAATTCAAACCCGATTCTAGCCTATCCAGACTTTGATCCCTTCAATCCAAATGAGGCAAAGCCTCCCCGTTCCACCACTAAACCTAGCCAATGCCAACCACTGCACATGATCTCAGCAGTGGATTTGCAATGAGATTTTAAGAGTTTTTCAGTGGTTTGTTGCTTGGTTTCGGGGCTATTTTTGGTGGCGTGTACAAAGGGAATTTTAGGGTTGATTTTATGGGTTTTGGAAGTTATTTTTTTGTGTTATTTTTTTTTTTTGTGTTGGTATTTTCTAGGTATTTTCAGTGAGGTTTTAGGTATTTTTCTGTGCTGATTTTTTGGTTTTTTGGTTGGGTTTCTATGTGATTGTATTGGGGTTCTTTCTAGGTTTTTTGGTTGGGTTTTTGTGTGATTGCAGTGGGGTTCTTTTTGGTACTTTCTGGTTATTTTATGGATTGCAATGGTGAAAAAGTTGGCTAAGATGGTGAGAGGAAGAGGAAGAAGCTTGGGTGAGATGGTGTGACAAAGGAGAAGCAAGAGTGGAGAGAGAAGAGACTTGGGAAGGAGACACTCACGGAAGAGAGAGATAAAGAAATTAATAAAAAATGATAGCATGTTGCTACAGTGCAATCTAAAAAATGAGAGCTCATTATAGCAAGATAACAAATTTTTTAACATGTGGCATCTTTGATAGAGTAGGTTTTTGGGGTTGTAAATGCTAAAAATAGTATTTTAGCATTTATAATACCCTTGATGAAAATGCTCTTAGCCTTCATACAAATGGAAAATAAAATATTCTTCCCATACACAAATTTGTGTTTCTAATAATTTCACCTCAACCTTTTAATAAATAATGTTAAAAGATATTATTATTATTTTTGAGTAAATAGTAATACTTATTAAAATACATAAAAAAAATTAATATTAATGTTTTAAACCGAATTTATAATACATTATTTAAGAATTTTTTTCTTAAATTTTTATGACCCTTGTATACATAGCCGCATAGGAATAGTGTGTAGCAGAGCCTAGGCTCGCCATCCTTCCCCAAAAGGCCAAAATCCCCGAATCGAATAAACTAGAAAGCGCCAGAAACTAAAACGAAAAACCCCAAATTATAAAAAATAGAAAAAAAAAGAAACACATAGAGCCCTGGAACTGAAGTGAAAAGTAACAAAACCCTAGCCTTCATTTCCCTCCCATACTCTCTTTCTCTCTCTCACTCTCAAAAACCAAACCTCCATAATCCACAACAATGTCAGCCATGATGGTACTCTCTCTCTCTCTCTCTCTGTGATTTTCATTACTCTCATTATCATTATCACTATCACTAGTACTTCTTCTTGTTTTAGTCTCTTACTAACATTATCTCCTTTGTGTTTGTGAAAATGCCCGTGAAAAAAAAAAAAAAAAAAATCAAACAGCAACCGCAGATCATACTTCTGAAAGAGGGGACCGACACCTCGCAAGGAAAGGCGCAGCTAGTCAGCAACATAAATGCCTGCACCGCCGTCGCCGACGTGGTGCGGACCACCCTAGGTCCCAGGGGTATGGATAAACTCATCCACGACAACAAGGGCAGCGTCACCATTTCCAACGACGGCGCCACCATCATGAAGCTCCTTGACATCGTCCACCCCGCCGCCAAGATCCTCGTCGATATCGCCAAATCCCAAGACTCCGAGGTCCAACCCTATTGTTATTGTTTTTGTTATTGTGATTTCAAAACCAAGCTGTGTTTATTTATTTATTTCTTTGAGCATTTTGTTGGCAAAATATGGGTACTCCTTATTTGAGCGTTAGGTCATGTTAAAGGGATCACTAGTAAAAATATGGCATGTTAATTAAGGAAGTGACAGAGATAATGACTTTGGATAGAATGGAATGACCGAAAAATGAATACATGTGGCCGACTCTGACTAATTTGTTGAGGATCCATAGCTGGACTCCAAAAGATTTGGGACTAAAGGGTCTCTTTCTATTTGGCCTAAAACTCTTCTAGGAATAGCTTTATGTTTCTTAAGCATCATTTGACATGATCATGTACTGTTAGAGAAGCGTGGATCCACAATGTTTATGCCGCGGATCTTGAATTACTTTTTTATTTTTTGTTTTGGTTGAGAGTAATGTGATATGCTAGATATTTAATTTAACCTGGTTCATCTGTGCAGCTATGGGCTACATTTTATACTGGGTTTTTGGAGGATTTAACAGTTGTTATGTTTGTGGTGCAGGTTGGTGATGGAACCACTACTGTGGTTCTGCTTGCAGGGGAGTTTCTGAAGGAGGCCAAGCCTTTTATAGAGGACGGGGTCCACCCGCAAAATTTGATACGCAGTTATCGGATTGCATCCAATTTGGTAGATGATCTGACTCCCTCCCCTCTCTTTTTATTATGAGGTGTTCACCTTCCTTCAACTTACATATTATGAACAATGTTGCAGGCACTTGAAAAGGTCAAAGAACTAGCAGTTAGCATAGAGGGAAAAAGTCTAGAAGAAAAGAAAAGCTTGCTAGCTAAATGTGCTGCTACTACACTCTCTTCAAAACTCATTGGGGGAGAAAAAGAATTCTTTGCCTCAATGGTTGTTGATGCTGTAATTGCAATTGGGCATGAAGATAGGTTGAATATGATTGGAATAAAGAAGGTAAGTTCAACTGTTAGTCATATAAGCTTGTATTTATAACTACTGTTGTTTTGCTGTTTCAGCTTTTAATAATTGGTAATTATAAAAAAAGAAGAAGCTTTTAATAATTGGAAGTCTTAATCCACTTGTTTGGCTGGGAATTATGCCCTAATGACTTGTTTTTCAATACTTGCACTGTAAAATGCATATTATTAAGATCCCTTCTGACACTGACCTACTTGCAACATGGTCATGTTTTGCCCCTTTCCAAGCCATATGATCCTTTTCCTGTCTATACAGAGAGTTTGAATGCAACAAAGTGCAAAAAGGATGTCTACAGATTCCAGCTCTCATTCCTGAGGACTGAGTAAACTAAGGATCCCAACTTGGTATTCTTAAGACCCTTTTTCCCCCTAAAAAACCAGATTGGATTACAAAAGATTTAATAATTGTGGTCCAGTTTCAATGTGGGGCTTTTGTGGCACTTTTATTAGGCTACTTTTGTTATTCGTGAGTCTTAGTATTAAGTGTCTTTAAGTTAGAATGTTGTTGGATTAATTTTAATGAAGTTTTACTAAAATAAGCGTAGTTTTAGAGGCCCTTGAGATTAGTTTATGTTTTGATTCCTTTTTCTATCTGGTTATTAGGAATCCTAGTCTTTCTAAGAAAAGGTTATTTATCTCATAGTCCTTCACTCCTTTTAAGACCAGTATTGGCAATTTGGAGTGGTATACCCTTTGTCTGATGTGTTCAATTTGAAAGGAGCATGACCGTAGAGCATTTTAAGGTGTTGAGAGGCCTTTGAAGGAGTTGAGGTTGTTCTTTTTAAGGGCTTGTATTAGTGGATGGCTGTGCTATCCACCAATTCCTTGTTTACTTTGCTCGCTTTCATTGGTAGTTGTTTTTTCTTGATGTTGTTACTCTCTTAGTATATTTCTTGTGTACTGGGGCTCTTTTTCATTAAAAAAATTGCTATGCCTAAAGAAAAAAGGTTTGTACTTAGCTTGAAATGTTTTGCAAAATCAATGAATTGGGAAATATGGGCTGCTTGTACAGGTTCCTGGTGGAAACATGCGCGATTCCTTTCTGGTAAATGGTGTTGCCTTTAAAAAGACATTCTCATACGCGGGTTTTGAACAGCAGCCAAAGAAATTTTTAAATCCCAAGATACTTCTCTTAAACATCGAGTTGGAACTGAAATCTGAGAAAGAAAATGCTGAGATAAGGTAATTGTTTCAGATTCATCTTGTTTGTCATATTCCTTTTGAGAAATTGGTTATACACACCTTTTTTTTCCAATGTCTGTAGACTTTCAGATCCTTCACAATATCAGTCAATAGTCGATGCTGAATGGAATATCATATATGACAAGTTGGACAAATGTGTACAGAGTGGGGCTAAAGTTGTTCTTTCAAGGCTGGCTATTGGTGATCTAGCCACACAGGTATCTATTTTCCTGTTGCTAAATACATTTATTCATTTTTCAGATTCTGCCTGCTATAACTATAAGTTGTGTAGATAACTTTTTGTGTATAACACTTCATGAGCATTTGCATTTTTTTTTAGTAGTACACTCTCATGCCAAAACACCCCCCCCCCCCCCCCCCCCCCCCCCCCCCCCAACACACATACACACATTAGATTGAACTTAAGAGTTATGACTGTACTATCCAGCCTGCGTTTAATGGTAAAAAAGATGCTATTTGGTCCAAAAGACCATTGGACATCAATGTATTTAATTTCAATGCTTACATTTTAATGTCAAAATTGTCATTAGCTTTTTGCTAGAGTAGCCATATAAATTTTTTGCTTATTAACGTTAAAAAGGTTTTATGTAGTGAATTAATATAAAAAAAAAATATGGTTATGTAACTTTAGGATTTGCTGGAACAACTTGTATGTAGCCATGCTATTTTCATTTTACTATTTTAATGGAGCCATAGTTTAATGTGAATAAAATAAAAACTTGTGACTATTATAAGAATCTTACTCATACCTACCAAACTGGTTGTTTTTTTACAGTATTTTGCAGATCGAGATATTTTCTGTGCTGGTCGTGTAACAGAAGAAGATTTGCGACGTGTTGCTGCTGCAACTGGGGGGACTGTACAAACATCTGTCAACAATGTTATTGATGAGGTCTCTATGTTGCCTTTCTTGCTTTATACATCCCATTTCAGACCACAGACATTCTTTTGCTAAATGTTGTTCTATGTGTCACTAGGGAGTACTTCCTTCTTTTGTTTAATATCAACTGAAATTATTTAGATTTGTTTGTCATCTAGGTTCTTGGGACTTGTGAGCTTTTTGAGGAAAGGCAAGTTGGAAATGAGAGGTTCAATATATTTAGTGGATGTCCGTCTGGCCTAACAGCTACCATAGTTTTGCGTGGTGGAGCTGATCAGGTCTGTCAATTGTTAAAAAACTGTATGATATTCTTATGCTTGTGTGCATGTGCACGTATCTTCTGTCTTGATCTTGAATTTGTCTTGCATTCAGTTCATTGAGGAAGCTGAGCGGAGTTTACATGATGCAATCATGATTGTTAGAAGGGCTATGAAGAACTCCACTGTAGTTGCTGGTGGTGGTGCTATAGATGTATGATTTTGCAACACTTTATTCAATATTGATGGTTATTTTAAGGATATTTTGGTGATTCAAAATGTTGTTTTCTGTTGGCAGATGGAGATAAGTCGATATCTTAGGCAGCATGCTCGCACAATAGCCGGGAAATCTCAGCTTTTTATCAACTCTTATGCTAAAGCTCTTGAGGTATGTCTTCTTGGTCATCTTTGTTTTATTTCAAATGAAAAAAAAAATTGTATTGTTGGTTGGACATGGAAATATCTAGTACTTTTATGCTTTGTTTGGTTGGGGGGATGGAAAAGTTAAGAGGATAGAAAATATTTGTATTTTTCATCATGTGTTTGGTAGAGAGGATGGAAAAGTAGAAGGATAAAGAGTAGATTACTGTTATGCCCCTATTATTAAAATTAGGATGAGCAGGGATAATTTTGTGCTTTTCATCTCATTACCATTTTTTCTCCTCTTTTCTCACCAATTTGGTGGGCTTGTGTGGAAAACTCAATCTACTCTATTTTATTTCCTCTCCCTTTTCACTCCAATCAAACAGTGGAAAATCACATTTTCCTCCCCCTGTTCCTTCCCCTCATTTTCTATCCTCTCGCGCTTAACCCCAACAAAATGTAGTGTTAGTGCTTCAAGTGTAGTGGAACACATTATCTCTTTTGCCTGTTAAGATGCCCCCCTGTTGCTGTTGACACAAAAACCAGATTGTTTGGAGCATAGTGCACCAATACTTTTACAGGGAAACTTACTCTAATGGAGCCTCTTAAAGCATCATAGTATGATGGAACATTGAACTTACCATCACTAGTCAACCTCCACCTCATGTGATTCAAACCCTCCCATTTAGGATATTGGAATATAGAACCTCAAACATAGATTCTATTGATTCCAATTCCCATTATCAAGCACTTATAAATTTGATATTCCATGATTGCATTTCCCTTGCATCTGAATTTTCCCAAGTAGGAATGAGCATAATAAACATTCCTATCATGAAAATACTTATAAATAAGAAAAGCACAATCTAATTGATCTCTCCAGATGTGATAAAAAAATGTTAAACAGAGCTAAAATAACAAACATGAGTTGAAGTGGCAAAGAAGTTTTTATTTTTATAGGGCAGAGTAGTCAAAGAAGATAAGTGTAGTTGAACCCATTTAGGGGGTAAAGAATTCATAGAGCCGACCTCAACCATTTGTCATGCTTAATTGAGTATTAGGGAGGAAGGGAGGGAGTCCCCGGTGTGAATAGTTTTGAGGCTTAAGTCATGGGTTCAAGATCCTACTGATAGATAGCACGTGTCTGTGTGTGTGTGCATGTTTGCAACTACAAATTTGCATTTATTGAGACTGATATTTCCTAGCCTGGTTTGCCAATCTTTGAATCCAACCTTGGCACAAAGCTTTCTTTGGGTGTGATTTTGCTGGAGTGTCGTGGAAATTTTTATTCTAATCTCATGTTAGAAACTACACCTATGTCAGGATCTTAACTGTCTGATTTCTGGAACACAGCATAATAAATTAGTGTAGATGTCTCTGAATTTTGAACCTCAATCATTTCTAATAATTATGAGATAGTTTCGGTTGGGGAAGGTCACTGGTTTAATCTGTGCAGGTGTTTGAGTTTGAGTACCTAACCCAAAAAAAGAGAGGAAGTATTATCTACTTGTGTTGTTTATAACGACCTTTGGTTTTTGGTGGGACCATGTGATGAGGTATGTTCCCCTGATATTGCAGGTTATTCCACGGCAATTGTGTGATAATGCTGGATTTGATGCAACTGATGTTCTAAACAAATTAAGACAGAAACATGCCCTACAATCTGGTTGGTCTCTTTCTGTTATAGATTTTATTTTCCTCACTTTGGTTAAATAAGTGTTGGTTACTGCCACTTTCTTTGTTCTGCATTTATAACCACCAGAATTAATTGAATTAAGTAATATAATCATATAGTCACCACCTATTGTGATTTTACATCAAACAGTAGTTTCTGAGTTCTTTTTTTTACACATTATTACAATTAATAGGTGAAGGTGCAAATTACGGGGTGGATATCAACACTGGTGGAATTACTGATTCATTTGCTAACTTTGTCTGGGAGCCAGCGGTTGTGAAGGTATTTTTCAGTTTCCAGTCTACTTATTTGTTTGTTAATGCAAAATATTTTGCTGATGTTTTTACTTGTTGGCTCTTCGGTGACTTCTTAATTGCTGCAGATCAATGCTATAAATGCGGCTACTGAGGCTGCATGCCTTATTTTAAGTGTGGATGAGACAGTTAAAAACCCAAAGGTATTCTACATTCTGTTTCATGTTTTGCAAGAGGAAACTGATACTTTATTTGGGTACCTCTCTGTTGAGACTTGTTATTGCAATTGTATAATGTCAGTTTGTATCTTGATGTAATATCTTTAGAAATTCAGCACGAAGTTAGGATTTGTGATGAGAAAAAATAAGGCTTCTTGAATAGGCTTTGATGTTTTGAGTGTTTAGGTTTGAATAAGACACTCCCCCCCCCCCCCCCCCCCCCCCCCCCCCACACACACACAACAAACAAAAAAGAAAAAGAAAGTGGATTGGAGTGAATTTGATGGCTGTTTGGTGTCAAAACAATGAATAGAAGGAGAAACAAGGAAAGATAGACCCTACTCAATCACAGTTAGGAAGAAGGAAATCACACCCAAAGCTTAAAATAAGATTTCAATCTCTTTATTGATGATAATAATTACAATAAAGCCTTTAATAGGTGCCAAAATCTTTGACAAATAGGCATTAAGACTGGTAAGCTTGTATTTAAATTTTGATTATGGACTACTCAGGGAGAGCTCTAAAGTTTCTAGCCTTAAAATGAAATGAAATTTTATAAACAAATCAATACGTGTCTTTTCAATTTGTTATTGGTTATATAACTTGGTTTAGAACCGCTTTACCATATCTATAGAATCAAGCATGTTTATGCACCTATATAGTTTGAAAAGGCTAAATATAAGTGGAAAATGGTTTTTTGTTTGGGCTAAATCATATCACAGTGAGATGTACACTAGGCTTTGTAGTTTCCACAAATTAAGCAATTCAAAATATTATTCGAAAACTTGAGGCAGCACATGTATTGGATAGTGTGGTAATATGAGGGTAATAGCACCCTTAAGAGTAATTTGTGCTTTGAAGATTTGATGGTAATATATTGCTATTTGCTGGGAGAACAGGTTTATGGCTCTTGCCATGTAAGGTTCGTTGTGCAACCTGGCATATATGTAACTGATGCATAGATATCTTTAGTACAATTGCAATATAGATGTGTCCTAAATCTTTCCATTTACTGGACAGTTTTATGGATTGAGCTCTGCATATTGATGTTTATCAGAAGAAATATGTCTAGGCATCTTTTACCAATTCAAAATTATGGCCATTTTAGCATGCTCTAAGTTTTGTCTATGCTCAAGCTTGCTTCTAATATTAGATATATTGTTTTATTTGTCCTATTTGTTCTGAAGATATGCATAAGCCATGTTAAGCATAATGTATTTTGGTAAATGCAGTCTGAAAGTGCACAAGGAGAAGCAGCTGCTAGTGCCATGGGTGGTAGAGGGCGTGGAGGAGCAGGTTTTCGTGGTCGCGGACGTGGCATGCGAAGGCGATAAGCACTTAGAATTATAATTTTTGGAAGCCTTGTATGCATTCCAACTGGTAATTTTGCTATTTTGACGTGTGGAATTTGAGTGACTTGTCTTTTCTACTGTCATACACTTTGCCACAGGTAAGGCTTCGTTATGAAAGATGATGACCTACTGGTAGTTAGGAGCAGCACATTGTACTTAAAATCAGAATTCCATATGCAAGGGCAACGTTTAATTTGTGTTTCTAGAATTAAAATGGGTGGTAGCAATTTTGATTGGAGTCTTTTTATTGTTTGTATGTACAATTCCCATTTTGTATTTATTTTAAGTATTCTTTTTGGAGGATTAAATTTGTGTTTTGTGGCTTGTACTGAACATGACGAAGTTGTTCCTAGTTGAAGTTATTTAGTTCTCAAATCAGTCGTCTAGATGTGATATTTTGATTGTCAAGGACATGTATGATATGAAATGTAAAAGGTCTGTGCAGATGCTTGATTGCATGGTTTAGTAGGTGTGTCTTGCGGGTAGAAAAGCTATTTGCAGTGGTGATTATCCAAAATTATAAGTGCATTGGATATATATACAATCTTAATTCTCAAATTTGTGACTTCAGAATCATAAAACCAGGAGACCTAAATCCTATAAGAATTGGTGCAAGAAAAATAAGGATGCGCACAAGCATGGGGTGCATGTGTACACGCTGGTGAGTGATCCTGTTTTTCGTGTATGACGATTTTCTGTTGAGCGAATTACACCACTCAATGAACTTGCGTTCCACGCATGCTGTTGAGTCATCCCAAATATTGTGTATCGCGTACAATTGCAGCGGTTGGCAGTCGATTTCTGGTTGAGCAAGATTCACCATCCGTAACGGAGTGTGTTATTCCATTGCACCCCGTGTCCTGTGAATATGGGGATTAAATTGGTGGTAAGTTTAAACCCTAAAAAACCCTTGATTGGACCCAACCCAATCCACTTGCTATTTAGGCCGAACCAAGTCTAACCTCAAACCAAAACTTAAATACAACTAGGCCGAAGGCCCATTCAGAATTCGTTCCAAACACAAATCCATAATAAATTAAAAGCTAACCAAAATCCAAGTCTACCACCAACTTGGTAAAGTGTGTAATTTAGATTTTAGCCAACAGATATTCTTTAGTTTAAAGCAAATAGAAAAGATCTTGAACCCCTTAGTTGCAGCAAGTACAAGAACTGAACAAAGGAATTTCAAGTTGTAGCCCATAGGTTTACAAAGAAAAATTAAAGCCTGACATGTTCTATAAATGTGCAAGATTTGAGCTCCTCCCGTTTGAAATGACACAACGTGGTCCTATTTAAGCTACTTTCGGTAAAACTGTTCGGCCTGGAATTACATAAAGGCCTCATTGTTATGCTACGAAATGGACAAAAGTAAAAGATAGAGCTCCGCAGATGCTTAAAACTGGAACTGCATTTGGGGAGCATATCCAAGATTATCAAGGTGAGCAGCCATGGCCTTGTTCATGAGTGGTGGCCCACACCTCAATATCTGCAATTAGACGATAATTAGTCCTAGTCAATGGCATTAACTAATTACTGTGTGATGAGAGAGAGAGAGAGAGAGAGAGAGAGAGAGGTTTAAGAAGACCAGTTTTAATTTCACCTGAATATCAGGTGCTGGCGAGGGGCAGACTGTTTGAATCATTTCCTTAGTTACATACCCAACACCACCTTCCCATCCTTCAGGTGGCTGTAGATTGTATTCAATCAGTGCGACAACCGCAGAATAAAAACAAAAATCTTCAAGCAAATTAACTTGTTAGTTAGAGATTTTCAATTGGGGAAGGGGCAAATAATGGAGTATGAAGGAGGCAGAAACGGAAGTGTACCGTGCATATGGACTAAGCTAGTACCCAACCACTTACAAAATTTTCAAATAAATCTTTAATTATCTGCGCATATCAATAATATTTTTAATTATTTGTTTTATAGTAATAAGACTATGAAAGTTTATAAATTTTTAACAGGATAACTTTTCAAACAGGGAAACAGACGCTATTTGCCTCCGGACAAGAATGATGGGAGATTTGTCAACCAAAAAGCCATGGAAAGCAATTTCAAACGGGTGCAATCTGACCTTAGTATATCTCAAGAAATGGCTAAAGCCAACTCATAGTAACATTTCCAGTGTTAATTCTATTCCAATTTCTGAGCATAGTTTGAAAATATAAAACCATTTTTCTGGTTTACACATAATATACCTCAAATTGGACAACAAAATCCATCAGTAATGCCCATACATTTACGTGACTGGATTCTGACCATCAAATCTCAATCTGCTCATGAATTGAGGTCATACATACCCTGTCTAGAGTAACTTTATCTCTATTAACTTTTACTACTAGATGTTTACATGACCAAAAGTTCCATTTCAGTGAGCATGATCCTGATCCTAGAGCAACTAGTGCACAATGAAATAAACTAGAAAAAACTATATCCAGTGCTTATGGGAAAAAACAAAGATGAAAGCATGGCAACCTTGTCACACCCATCAAATAACAGGCCAATCGTTGCACCAGTTCATGGATTTGCATCCATGCATCTTTTCAAGCCAACTTTGCTTTGCATCCATGCAATCTTTTCTAGGCATCTTTCAAGCCAAGAACCATTGAGAGGCATGTAATTTTATATCAAGTTGCAAGTAGGAAAAAAGGTTAAAAAAACATGTCCGCTCCCAGAATAAGTCAGGTTTATAAAAGCAAGGCACTTTTCAAATTACAAGTAAATATGACACACCTACAAATTTACAAGCCTAATTAATAAGCAACAAAGCATGCAAAGGTTCTACAATAATGAAATCTCTGTCCCTTGACAGGAGTAAACAATCAGTCCCAAGCCCTTGAGGCCTCGACCCTAGTCCCAGGAGTTTCAAAAGTAACAATCAAATCCTTAAAATTGTAAAATGATCCGATTTGATCTGCACGCTAATTTGGATGCTAATCTATCATGCGATTGGGCAAATTGACGATAAAAAAGTTGTAAATGGCTAAAAAATTACATGCCAGAAATCCAGGTAGATGAAAAGTGTGATGTGGCCACCATGATAACTCACTAAGGCCACGTGGAAAGAAAATGGATTAAGATTTTTTGCTTTCTGAACTTGAATTTGCTAAATAATTTCTCTAATTCATGTTTGGTTGATGAGAAAATGTTGGGAAAATACAAGGATATTTAAAGAAAAAAATATGGAGTAATAATTTTGCAAACTTTTGACACTCTAGGAACCAAAGTTTGAAAATAGGGAAAACTTTGGACCAAATTGGATCATTTTACAAGAGCTTAATCGCTGACTAGATTGGATAGTGAGAAAACCTTAAGGAGAAAACGTGATGTTTGCCAAATGAAATGCATGATGAAAGTTTTCATTATTCAACTCAATTACTAAGAAAGGGAGATCTGCAAGACACAGAGAAACATCTGTGTAATGAACAATGAATAATACCTGATTCAGAACATAATAGACACTGAAGCGGTTGGGAAAGCTACTGGCAAGGTTATCCAGCTCGTCCTGTACAGATAAAATTGCGATAAAGTTAACTTAATTGTTAAGAACTTCTCGAATCCACTATTTTCCAGGCCACTTGTAACTAGAAATTCATTAATTGCATCCAATTTTTCTCGCATGTTGAAGTGTCTGCTTGGTAGTCCATAATTTATCAGTCACTATCATCATTTGATATATATGATCTCATTTATTTTCTTGGTCAAGCCCCATAATTTCTAATTATTATTTTCTATGAAAATTCAAACAAATACTTCCACATGCTTTTAGCTTCTTCTAGCCTTTCTCCATTCTCCATTCTCCCAAAATTTTATGCATGATACGTTTCCAAAAATGATTTTTCTTAAAGATGCCAAGAGCCTTGTAGCTCAACTAGCATATCTTGGTGTTTTCAATGGAGACATCTTGGGTTCAAATCTCCCCATCCCCAATTATTGAATTATCAAAAAATAAAAAAAGATTGTTCTTAAAGATTTAAATATCTTTGTTGTTCTCATATATTAGTACCTATGATTTTTCTCCACTTATGTAACAACTTATGATTTAGGAAGAATATGAATCCTTTCTCCTCTTCAATTTTCCAAGCATCCTCAACTTTGAGTCTATGAACATACAAAGTAAGCAAAGTAATAAAAATCTTAAAGCTCATCTCAGTAGGACCCATATCCCTAAGCCTAAGCCTTTTTTTCCCCCTCTTCTTTTGGGGAGGTTTGAATAATGGAGTCAAATAACACTTGGTGCATTGGGACACAGTGCTCTTCACAAAATGTTGAGTCTTCAGGTTAAGAAGTTTTGGAGTTTTTAATCAGGCTAGAAAAATGGTTGTTTATGGATAAGGGGGAACGATGCAATTATTGGAGGTGTACACTGAGCACTAAATAAAGGGACGAGATGACCGTTTTACACATTGGTATCCTATGTAATCCATAGTAAAACAAGACCACCTTAAAGAGTTAGGCAGAGAGAGAGAGAGAGAGAGAGAGAGAGAGAGAGAGAGAGAGAGAGAGAGAGAGTTTTACCTTCAATAGAATGTCCTCATACGTGACGTTGGCATAAATAAGATGTATGATGGTTTTGTCATCTGGGTTTTCTAAGATGGCTCTTGCAACCTAAAGAAAGCAGAAAGAGGAAGCAATTATAAGACTCAAAGTAAAAGCACTGGGATTGATGAAAACTCTCCAGCATCTGCATTCAAAAATTCAAAACCTGGAACATGGGAGTAATGCCAGTGCCACCAGCAAGCATCCCAAAAGCTCTAACTTGGTTGGGCTGATACTTGAAGCGTCCCTGGAAGTGACATATAATAAACACATAATTAACCATTTAAGATAATTTCAAATTTTGATATAAACCAGAGGATCAGAGGTTTGGAACATTTTCTGGATTACAAAAATTTAAATTAATTACAAAAAACCATTCACAGCCTCGAGAGAGAGAGAGAGAGAACTTAAAATTTCATAGATTGCTTGTAACTTTACTCATATTTGGACAGTGAATAGTAATGGATATATAAACCATAATTCTGTGTTCATTTTTTTTTTAATGAAAAGAAGCATTTTTTATATACTTAAGCATCTCATTTGTAATACTCTTAATCTATTGTGTGGAATAAATTTTTTTTTTTTTTTCGGTTATAAAAATTGTTAAATAATGGTCAAATGATTAATTTACCAAATATCATTTAGCATAGATTCCTAGAAAGACTCATCATTGTATGTGAAAAAGGAAAAAACCCTGTCTGATAACAGATAATCCCATATGTATTGTGTGCATGTGTGTGTGTGTGTTTTTTTTTCCTAGCTTCAGTAATTCCTGCTTGATGAACTATGAGACCAGAGATTAGAGAAGTTTATCTCAAGAAGCAAATATAATATTTCGCTTTATATAATGGGTTTAGTACAGTCATTAGGTAGAACAGATCAACTTGTATAAGAAGACCTTACATAATTTTCCACAGTCAATATTACTCAAGTTGTTCACAGTGAATGTTATTTCTATTTAAATGACTCATAATTGAATCAAACAATTCAAAAAGCTATACAACAGGTGAAGCTCACCAACCATCTCAGAAAGCAGAATGGATAGAAGGGGCACGAGAGATAGAAATTGGAAATAATGTATCTCAAAAGGGAGTAAGTTTACCTTGGGTCCCTTCACTGCCAAGTAATCACCTTCACGCATCTCTCGAAAATGGTGGGACATCCTTCCTTGAGGATACATCTACTTAACATGAAACAGACAAATAGCATATAATCAATACAAACAACAAAAAAAAAGTATTCATGAAAAGAAGTAAATTTGAAAATGGTATGTTGCAGAGCACATGAACCTTTATAACTAATTCAAAGTATCCAACATCAGAATCCAAAGTTGTTGGGGTATATGGTTTAACCACTTCATCACCAAGACTATCTTTTCCTCTGTAGAAGCAAGTGATGAAAAGTATAAAAAAAAAACCATGATAGACCATAAAGAAACTAACAAGTCTAGTACAATTAAAAATTAAAATACATATAGGCTTTGTTCGATGATGTGGGTAAGTAAAAAAAACAAAACCATGAAATAAAAACCTGCAGCTCATATGCTGTCCGATTGGAAGTCCCAAGATCGCTGTTGGTGTGGGAAGAGCAAACTTGAACTTAGCCACATTATGGCTCAGCTGCGTGCGTTTAACAAGTTTGAATTCCTTGAAGTTCTGGGGGTCCAAGCAACCTATATTATGACACATCTATATTAAAACTCAGTTTAATAATAAAGGCCATAAAATACTCTAATTCTACTGAATTTTTTTACAACATTAGAAACTCTATTTCATCAATCAATTGCTCTACTAAAATAGGAACTAAAAACTAAAAAAAAAAAATGTCATTATTTCTTAGTAAATTTAATCTAAAAGCAATGAAAACTGTATGTTCCTCCCTCATTCCCGTACCCGTGTTGTATCAGATACTTCATTTCAGGTGTCATACCCGTACCCGTGTTGTATCAGTGTCTTATCTACTGTATCATCTTATAATTTTTCAAAAATTGCTTGTTTTGCGATATCGTGCCTGTGCATCCTAGGAGAGGTATACTATAGATACAAGAGAAAAAGTAAAGAAAAAGATCAAATTTCCTTTTTCTTTTTTCTATTTTCGCGAAATGATTGTAACTATGAATTTGAATTCTAATTACTAAGCATAAAAAAATTCTCCATGATTGTAATAAATCTCTAAGAGTTTGAATGCTAATTACTGAGCATAAAAAATTCTCGATGATTGTAACAATCTCCTAAACTAGAGTGAGTTCAAAACAGCATCAAAATCTTGTAATGGTCCAAGATTCACAAACAACAAAATGCCTGTATGCAGCAGAAACTTACTCGCCAAACCTAAATGAAATTTGATTTTTTTTTTTTTTTTGGGCTTAAAAATCGAACAGAGCATCGGATCTAAGATTGAAATGTTAGCATTGATTAACAAGAGCTAAGGAAGAGCGATCAGAAGCATTGTGAATTTTGGATATTTTGGAGAAATCGAAATAAAAAAAAAAAGAGTGAGAGGTTGAAAAAAGTGACCTTTAGGTTTTTTGGTGAGGTAGTAGTAGTAGGCGGTGGCACCAACAACGGCGACGAGAGCCACCGCAATGGTTATCATCTCCGCCCTGTGCGACTGTACAAGTTCCATGCCTGTAGTCCAAATCTTTGTGTGAGAGTGAGAGTGAGAGTGACGACCAGTTCAGAATATGCTCTGTTATGCAACAAGAATCATCATCAGCTAGCTTTTTATATGAAAAGAATGCAGGGTTGCCAGGGAAAAGTTGCCCACACTGAATCAGAATCTCTCTTTTCTTGCCACGTGTTAGCCCCGAATCTGTTGCCGGGAATTTTTTTTTATTTTAAATTTTGTTTAAACTTTAATCGGACTGAAAGTTTGGTAGGAAAAAGAATTTTAGCGGTGAAGCTTTTGCAATGCACTACTACTTTAAATATTTGGGAAATTACCATTTATAATGCTTTAAAGGTATTTAAAAAGCTTTTTCTAAAAAACAAGGTTTTTAAAAAGGTAATTTTCTTAAAAAAGCTATGTTTAAAAGTTTCAGATTTAGTCCAAATTTCAAATTTTTAGTTTTTAAGTCGTTTAAATATAAAGCCTTTTTTTTTTTTTTTTCATTTTTGCAAACAGACGCTTTCCTTTATTATAAAAAAAAGTTAAGTGCCTTTTTTATTCTTAAAATGTATATGATTTTTTTTTTTAAACTAGAAAATGTTTGGTTTTTGTCTATAAACCATTGAGAATGTTTTGCCTTATATCTTTAGAGACGTTTCCAATGCTATGGGTTTTGGATTATGTAGAAAATAAATGACTAGTCTCATCACACGCACTTTACGCGTGCGATGAGGTTTTTTTTTTTTTTTTTAGTGGTCTTATATTGTAGAAAAAAACTGTATATAATTATTTTATATATACTAGCCTCATTACACGTGCTCCGCGCATGCGATGAGACTTTTTTTTTTATTAGTATTATTATTTTTCACTTATTTTAATTTGAAATTTACACTTATTTTTCCATAAAAATTGCAGATTTAAAACCACTAATTTGGCCAAAGAATAAGGCTAGCTCTAAAAAATGAGCACAAAATAATATTGAAATATGTTTTTTTTTTTTATGTGATATGTGGCAGTTTTTTTTTAATAGGAAACCGTGGGATTTTTTTAAAGAAGGTGGGGTAGTTTTATTTTATATTTTACCGAACTTAGGATAGGTGTTTTTTTTAATAGAAAACTGTAGGGTAGCTTTTTTTAAAAGGTGGGATGGTTTTTTTAGGAGAAAGTGGGGATTGTGTAGAGTTTTTATTTTTTCACATTTTTTTTTGTTAGTAGTATATATATAAAATATATATTCTTTTTATTTTGAAAATCTAATTAATAAAAATTAACAGGAGAGTGATCTTATTTTTTAGGCAATGTTTTAGTGGGAGTTAGAGTTGTATTTTTACCGGATTGTCCTTTAGTTTTGTCTCTACTTAAACATAGGACTGTAGGGGCATTTTTAAACCAAAAAATGAGAAATTCAAACAGGAAAAGCTCCTTAAATAGTAGTACAGATAATTTCTATTTTAAAAATCTAATTTATAAGTGAATAAATCAATTTAAAAATTAATATGAGAGTGATCCTATTTTTTAGGTAATGTTTTAGTGGGAGTTAGAGTTGCATTTTTACCGGATTGTCTTTTAGTTTTGTTTTTGCTTAAATATAAGACTGTATGAGTATTTTTGAACTAAAAAAATGAGGAATCCAAATAAGGGAAGCCCCTTAAATAGTAATATAGATGATAAATGCGATTGTGGCGCTCCATTTGCTGCCAATGCAGAAGGATGTTGCTGAAAAGAAAGGAGCGTTGTTTTGCTTTGTTGGATGCGTCGGATCCCGTATAACAAGCAAGTTTTTTACCCTCAAATTCAAAGGTGTAGGTGCAAAATGCTACCTTGCTCTATTGTTGCGTAGCAATAGAAGCCATTTAAACATTTTATCCTTAAATTATTGAAAAAAATAATTGTATTTTTCTTTAATATTTAAACTAATGAAATTCTACAATTTTAGGGATAAAAAACGAAAATTTTAAATTAAAAAAAAAATCAATACAAACTTAGAGACAACAAGATATTTTAACCCAAAAAAATAGAAGCTCTATACTCTATAATTCTTTTTGGGGAAAAATAAGATTGCCTTATAACTTCACATAAAAAAGTTCTTAAATTCTATAAAACTCTCATCTAAAAAAAAAAAAAAAAAATTTTTTTTTTGAACTTTTTTGTAATTTTTTAAAAAAAGTTAAAATTAAATTTTTAAAAATTCTATAATTTACCCAGTGTAGTGCCAATGGGTCCAAGATACATACTAAGTTGGCCCAAAGGCTCTCACAAAGAGGAAAGTCCAACCCAACATCATGAAATGGTCCGAGGACATAATAAGTCCCGCCTACGAACTCACGTAACAAAGAGAGGTGCCATGCATGAGCAGAACACCACGAAACGTGACGTCCGAGGATGACCAAGTCCTCGGCAGCATGTTGCCGAGGACGAGGCGAGCGATCTGGTGGTTCAAGGGCATCCGTACTGAAGACCTGAGATATAAAAACTGAGAAAAAGATAACAGAGGATAAAGGGAAGTGATGGACAAATATCAAGGATAAAGCTGCTACCACTGCATTGAAGGCTCCATACCTACCTTTCTGGCCGCATTAATGAGAAAGTGACGCCTGAGCATTGGAGTTCAACTTAGCACTTACCGCCAAAGACTTTGGTAAGAAGGAATGATGGGACAAGTATCTAAAAAAAGAGCATCTAGACTACACGTGGAAGAAAGGAGAAAAAGATGCAGGCCTATAAAAGGCAAGGGAAGAAGAAAGAGAGAGGGGGAGAAAAACGGAAGAAAGGGAGAGAAATTGTAAGAGAGACCTAAAATAGTCCTCGGCATTAATATATGATAGAGCTTTCACCCGTATACTAATTGAATGCATGAACTCTGTGATTGAACTTATCCTTCTATGTTATCTGCTGTCCATAAACCTAGACTAGAAGCCCATTCTCTATAAATTTATTGTTTTGGATTCATTGGGTTGGTTCCAAAGTGCAACTTGATTCTAGTGCAATTTGTGCCCTTACAATTGGCGCCGTCTGTGGGGATTCTTGTGTTTTGGCGCAGACAACGTGATGGCGGGTTTTAATCCAGACCATGCAGAATCCCCGGTAATCATCTACGGGGCAGAGGGGAGATCGGGAAGGCAGTGTGCACACAGGGCGAACCGCCGGTAATTATCTACGGGGCGGAAGCAAGGGCTCTAATGAAAGTGGTACTATGGCCATGCAGAGGGAAATTGACCAGCTGAAGAGAAAACTGCGTCGCGCCAAGCGAAAACGGACGCCTTCTATATCTGATCCTTCCTCGGACGCCTTCTATATCTGATCCTTCCTCAGACGACTCCCAGAGTAGTGGTTACAAGCCAAGGTCGAGAACTCCGCCTAGCGAAACTTTTTCATATCAAGAGGGAAGTCTTCATGATAAAGCGAGCAAGAAACCTCTTCTCAGGGGCTTGGGCAGTGACGCCATGGGAAAGGCACTGCACCAGCTCTCCAAGTCACCTTTCACACATCGTATCGAGAAAGGAAAGCCTCCTCATCAGTTCACGCAACCAAACTTCACCATTTATAATGGCAGAACAGACTCGGTGGAGCACGTGAGCCATTTTAACCAACGCATAACGGTCTATTCACAGAATGAAACCTTGATGTGCAAAGTATTCCCATCAAGCTTAGGGCCCGTTGCGATGAGATGGTTTAACGGCTTGAAGGCAGATTCCATTGATTCCTACATGGAACTTACGATGGTATTTGGGTCTCGTTTTGTTACATGCAGCAGAGTACCTTAGCTTCTGGACTCGTTACTATCCATGACCATGAGAGAGGGTGAAACGTTGAAAACCTATTCGGATAAGTACTAGGAAGCGTTCAATGAGATTAACGGTGATTTTGATGAGGTAGCAGTCAATACTTTTAAGGTCGGCCTTCCAATTGAACACGATTTAAGAAAATCCTTAACCAAGAAACCTGTAAAAACTGTTCATCGGCTTATGGATCGTATTGACGAGTATAAGCGAGTTGAGGGGGATCAGCAGCAGAGCAAGAGGAAGATGAAAATTATCCCTCAGGAGATCAAGGATTTCAAAACAGAGAGATACAACAATAAATGGCCGCTGTGAGAGACCGCGCCCCCGGCCCGTTTTATAATAAGTTGTTGGGCCAAACCCACGTGAATGGGTGGAGTCGTGTTATTGTCTCTCAAAATGGAGGTTCGACTAGTTATATTTTCCCCTTTAGATTAAGGGTTTTACAATGGAGTCGCCACTTATTTAATTATTGGAAAAATAAGAAAACCGAAATTGAAAAATTCATCATTTTATTAATTTTCAATTGAATTTACATTGGTCATAGGAAAATTACATGGCTTTGGTCCTAGATACAATCTAAGATAAAGTACATGGCTTTGTTTCCTAGTTACAATCTAAAAATTGAAAATTACATGGACAAGCATTTAATCTACTAACCCTTGATCTAAGTTCGGAGGCTATGTTACAAGGTGGGAAGGTGTTAGGCACCCACCTTGCCCGGTGAAACCGGTCTTCTAGACTATGGTGGCCAACATTCATATCATATCATCCAATATATCAATTAATTTGCATGGTGAATTTAAGGTGTGTGCATGTGATAAACCCTAATTCAATTTATTAAGCATTGCATTTAGATTAAAAAATGAATTTTAGTGAATGTGTGTGGATGGTGATACCCTAGATTCAAAGATTTGAAAGAATTATGAAATAAACATGTTTTTCATATTTTTGATGTGAATTTAGGATTAAAACTAGTGTTATGCATGAACATGTGATAAACAACCAAGAACATGTGAAGAACACATAATAACATTTAAGAACATTCGAACATATTCAAGGAAATTTAAATAGTTACTATCATGCTTTAATCCTAAATTCCTATCATGGTAACACAAAAAACAAGTTAGGAAAATGAATTATACCTTCATGCAAGATCAATATGGTGGATGAGGAGACTCTTGAGAGAGGTCTTATGGGTGGAGGAAAAGAAGAGTTAGGAGAGGAAGAGTGAGTCTCACTCAATATTTTGAGTCTCAAGAAGACCAAAATATGACAAGACTACTCAACTTCCTAGAACTCAAGAGAGAAGAAGAGAGGGGGGTTTTTTTTTGTGTCCCTTGAAATGAAGGAGGAGGGGGGTTTATATAGTAGTGGTGGAGGAAATATAAATGGAAGGCCATTAATGAGGGTTGACAAAGAATCATGAACCTAGATCTCATTTTAGCCTTTGGGGAGATTTGGTGCATTAAATGGAAAGATTGGTGGGAGATTTGGTGCATTAAATGGAAAGATTGGTGGGAGTAAGGAGCAAGGCAAAATTCGGTTTTTCCGTAGCTGCTGTAACAGCTTGTAGAGCTAACTTTGAAAAATCATATTTGACTCAATTTTGATCGGAATTGTGTCGTTCTTGTGCTCAAATTGAAGCCCTGGATGTCTAGTTTCTGGGAAAATTAACCTCATTCACAGATTCAAAATATTCTGAGAGATATCAATGAAATAGTGAGTAGAGGTCATTTCTTAGAAAAATAGTTTCAGCACAATTAACATTAATAGGTCCCAAATTAGTTTCCAATTAACATTAATAGGCTCCAATCACTCCCATTCCTAATTAGTTCCAAATTTACGCTAATTAAAAGATAATTGCACAAATTACTCATTGAATAATTAATGTTTAACTATCTAATTAATTAGGTGTATGCAACCTTACCATAAAATGTAGTCCTAACCAATCAAATTATGACACATCATTAATTTCAAATTGATTATAATTATAACCAATTGGAATTAATTGTTCATAATCACATAAGGTCGGACTCAATTTGTGATAGTGCATCTCGGCCATTAAAACTTGATTTGATGATAACTTTCAATCTGATGGTCCGATTAGGGCTTATAACTAATCGATTTGATCGTTACAACATCAAGATCATTTTGGTGAAATGAGATTAAGGATCTAATGACCAAAATCAAGATGCATATTTCTAAGGTGAAATTACCCTTTTACCCTCCAAGTGAGGTTAAATGCGGGTTGCAAAATGAGGTGTCAACAGCCGCGAAGGGATTTTGCTGGCCAGTCTAGGTCGGCTCCTCCTCAGACAGTAAACACTGTATTTTGTGAGCCAGTGCAGCAGGTGTTGGAGAAGATTTGTCGTGAACCGTATTTTAGGTGGCCTAATAGAATGATAGGAGACCCTACAAAACGTAATCAGAACCTCTATTGCAATTATCATCAGGATAAGGGTCACATCACGAAAAACTGCAGGAACTTATGGAATTACCTGGATCAGCTGGTTAAAGAAGGGAAATTAAGGCAATTCATGAATCGGCCTAATGAACAAGACACACAATCTGGTTTCGTGAATCAAGGCAGTAACATTTTAAGACCTCCATTGGGCACGATCAATGTCATTTTTACTGCACTAGGTAGTACTGGGTCTTGCCCTACCAGAGTAATGTCAGTATTGCGTCACTCTGCCGAGGACCTCAGCTTTGAGCAGAAGAGGATTAAAAGGAATCCTTCGCCCATTTTGGGATTTTCTGAGGAGGATAAGGTTGACACTATCCAACTGCATGATGACACGCTAGTCATCATGCTAAGGATAGGGAGTTACGACGTAAAAAGAGTGATGGTTGACCAAGGGAGTGGGGCTGATATTATGTACCCGGACTTGTTCAAGGGCCTTAATTTGAAGCCTGAAGACCTCACGGCTTACGACTCCCCGTTGATAAGCTTTGAAGGAAAGGCTGTTATTCCGAAGGGGTTGATCCGACTACTTGTGCAGTCAGGGCAGTGGTAGTGGATGTGGATTTTATCGTAATAGACGCCTATTCTCCTTATACGGCCATAGTGGCAAGATAATGGCTGCACGCCTTAGGTACCGTATCATCAACTCTACATGTTAAGGTGAAATTTCCATATAAGGATGGAGTTGAGGAGATAGTCGGCAGCCAGTCCATGGCGAGGCAATGCATAACAGCAGCTATTACGCATCAGACGAGACAGGAGTCCCGGGCCTTAGTCGAGAGAAATTTATAGTAGCTAACGTCCTCGGCCAAACCAAATGCGGCCGAGGTTGAAGAGCCTGGATGTGAGGATTTAGAGAAGGTGATTATTGCAGATGGTATGGAGAAATTCTTCCAGGTCGGAAGTCAACTGCCCCTACAAGAAAAAGAAGAACTGGTTATGTTTTTAAAACGGAACATTGATGTATTTGCATGGGATGCTTACGAAGCTCCAGGGTTGACCCAAACTTCATTTGTCATCACCTCAACGTTAGTCCAGCAGCAGTGTCGCGGAGGCAACCACCTCGGCGCTTATCTCAGGAGTACGCCGACGCCGTTAAGGAAGAGGTACTGAAACTTAAGAAGGCAGGGGAAATTAAGGAAGTATTCTACCCAGAGTGGTTGGCGCACACGGTGGTAGTGAGAAAGAAGAATGGGAAGTAGAGAGTATGCGTGGACTTTACAGACTTGAATAAGGCTTGTCCTAAAGATTCATTCCCAATGCCCCGTATAGATCAGTTGGTGGATGCTACCGTAGGGCATCATCGGGTGAGCTTTTTAGATGCTTTCCAAGGTTACCACCAAATACTCTTAGCTCTAGAAGACCAAGAGAAGATAGCCTTTGTCACACCCACAGGAAACTACCACTATAAGGTGATGCCCTTCGACTTGAAGAACGCTGGGGCTACCTATCAGAGAATGATGACGCGGATGTTTGAACCGCAATTGGGAAAAACAATTGAGGTGTACGTAGATGATATGGTGGTTAAGAATAAAACTATCTCGGCTCACATACCGAACCTGCATAACACCTTCCAAACGCTGAGAAAGCATAAGTTACGCCTTAACGCATCCAAATGTTCCTTTGGAGTAGAATCTGGTAAATTTTTGGGCTACATGGTGACACATAGAGGAATCGAGGTCAATCCCGCTCAAGTCAAGGCCATCAATAGCTTACAGCCACCTCGGAATCTGAAAGAAGTGCAGAGGTTGATCGGGATGACTGCTGCTCTCAACAGATTTATTTCACGATCTGCTGATCGGTGTAGACCATTCTTCCAGTTATTAAATAAGTGGAAAGGATTTGAATGGACAGAGGAGTGCACCGTTGCCTTTTAGCAACTTAAGGAATACCTTTCACATCCTCCTATCATGTCTCGGCCCGAAGTTGATGAAGTTCTATTTGCCTATATTGCAGTTGCAAGCCATGCCGTTAGTTTGGTGCTGATAAGGGTCGACGGGGGTGTGCAGAAGCCGGTTTACTATGTGAGTAAATCCTTACATGAAGCCGAGGTGCGTTATCCACCACTGGAGAAGGCAATCCTGGCTGTGGTGTATGGGACACGTAAGCTCCCACATTATTTTCAATCTCACACGGTGGTGATTTTGACCCAACTCCCCCTCAAAGCTATACTCCGAAGTGCAGATTATACAAGCAGGATTGCTAAGTGGGGAACCATCTTGGGCTCTTTTGACATCAAGTACATGCCCCGCACATCAGTAAAGGGTCAGGTGTTAGCTGATCTGGTTATGGAATTTACTGAGCCCACAATAGAAGATAGTGTCAATAACATGGACATTGATGGAAAATCAGTTGGTATGATTACGTGCAAAGGTCCCCCAGTGTGGACTATTTACGTTGATGGGGCTGCTAATCAAAGGGTATCCGATGTAGGTCTGGTAATTACGACCCTAGAGGGTCCCACGTTGAAAAAGTCCTTGAGACTGGGATTCTTGGCTATTAACAACGAGGCCGAGTACGAGTCCTTGCTAAAAGGGATGGATATGGTTCACAAATTGAG
Organism: Castanopsis chinensis; assembly: GCA_032878915.1. Classification (NCBI taxonomy): domain Eukaryota; kingdom Viridiplantae; phylum Streptophyta; class Magnoliopsida; order Fagales; family Fagaceae; genus Castanopsis; species Castanopsis chinensis. The sequence continues at coordinate 13,353,117 of JAVQMG010000125.1, read as the reverse complement.
GGGAAAGACAGTGCAAATGTTTTCAGACTCACAACTAATTGTGGGCCTAGTGGATGGAAAAATGGAGGTCAGAGATCCGAGAATGCAGGACTACTTAAATTAAGTCAAGGTCTTGCAACGCAAATTTGAATCCTTTACCTTGTCACACGTCCCTAGGAGTAGCAATACGCATGCTGAATCTCTAGCAACTCTTACCACGTCGTCGGCACAAGGTTTACCACGAATCATTCTTGTTGAATACCTACCTAAACCCTCGGGAATGGTTGAAAGTATTATCCAGGTTCATCAGATCAGGGTGGGGCCTAGTTGGATGGACCCCATTGTATCCTTCCTTAAAGATGATGTTCTGCCAGAGGAAAAGGTCGAGGCGGACAAAGTGCGTAGGAAAGCATCTCGCTTTTGGTTGGCCGAGGATCACAAACTCTACAAACGATCCTTCTCTGGGCCATACCTGTTATGTATACATCCTGAAGTGACGGAGCTGCTTTTGGAAGAGTTACACGAAGGAATTTGTGGAAGTCATACGGGGGGAAGGTCTTTAGCTTACAGGGCTCTAACACAAGGATATTGGTGGCCCAATATGTAACGAGAAGCTCAAAGCTATGTGAAGAAGTGTGATTAGTGTCAAAGGTTCGCACCAAACATTCATCAGCCTAGGGGTGTGCTCAATCCTCTGACAAGCCCCTGGCCTTTCGCACAGTGGGGTCTGGACATTGTGGGTCCCTTTCCAAAGGCGCCTGGAAACAGAAGGTGGTTGGTTGTAGGCACTGATTATTTTACTAAGTGGGTAGAGGCTGAGCCCCTAGCAAATATTAGGGACGTCGATGTGAAGAAATTTGTGTGGAAAAATATCATCACTCGATTTGGAATTCCTCATACTCTCATTTCAGATAATGGTTTGCAGTTTGATAGTAAAGCGTTCAGACGATATTGCTGTGACCTCGGCATAACCAACAGGTATTCCACCCCCGCTTATCCGCAAGGGAATGGGCAGGCCGAGGCGGTCAATAAAGTTATAGTCAACGGGCTTAAGAAGAGACTGGATGATGCCAAAGGAAGATGGGTAGAGGAATTGCCTTTTGTCCTGTGGACGTATCGGACCACGCCCCGCCGATCAACGGGAGAGATGCCATTCTCAATGACTTACGGCGCCGAGGCTATTATTCCTTTAGAAACCGGCTTTTCGACATTGAGAACAAGTTCCTTCGCTCCGGACAGTAATGATAGGCTACTAGAAAGGAGCCTAGATCTGGTTGAGGACAGGAGAGTAATGGCCATGATTCAATTGGCTTACTATCAACAAAAATTGAAGCAGGGGTATGATTCACATGTAAATTCAAGGCCACTTGCTCCTGAAGACTTAGTATTGAGGAAGGTCGTGGGTAATACCAAGAATTCGGCATAGGAGAAGTTGGGGCCAAACTGGAAAGGACCGTATTGTATTACCGCAATAGCCGGAATAGGAGCGTACTACCTTGCAGATTTAGATGAAAAAATTGTGCCCCACCCCTGGAATGTAAGTAATTTGCGACGATATTATTATTAATAAAAGGCACCTCTGCCACTTTAGTCCTATTGTTGTTATGCTGCACGTAATATTATGTTCAAAATGCCAATATAGATTGTCAAATGAAACCATGATTACGCCGGGTCCTCATACCCTTTATCTTGGGGAATTTAACATGTTAGTACAAATTTTTAGAAAGGCAGGGTTATGCCGGGTCCTCGGATCCTCTATCTTGTTCTAAAAAGAAAGACAGGGTTACGCAGGGTCCTCAGATCCTCTACCTTAGTCTAAAAAGAAAGATAGGGTTACATTGGGTCCTCGGATCCTCTACCTTAGTCTAAAAAGAAAGGCAGGGTTACGCTGGGTCCTCGGATCCTCTACCTTAGTTTAAAAAGAAAGATATGGTTACGCCGGATCCTCGGATCCTCTACCTTAATCTAAAAAGAAAGACAGGGTTACGCTGGGGCCTCGGGTCCTCGGATCCTTAGTCTAAAAAGAAAGGTAGGGTTATGCCGGGTCCTTGGATCCTCTACCTTAATCTAAAAAGAAAGACAGGGTTACGCCGAGTCTTCGGATCGTCTACCTTGGTTAAAAACAGGATCAAGGTTACGTCAGATCCCCAAATCCTCTACCTTGATCAATTAACGTTTTAATGCTAGTCGTTAAACAGGTGTGGGATCGCTAAAAGTACTTCAAATGTGGGTTTCGTGTAACCTCATTAGTTACCAAGTATTAAGCGCAACATACGAGCCACTCCTAATTCAAGTATGGAACATAATAGGAAGGTTAGTGTTTCTTGTCTTGACATCTTATTATGAAGTAAGTTCTTGAGTAGGCCTTAACCGAATTAATTTTACACGAATATCTCACCTTTAAGTGTCTACATCATCGCCAGAATGAAATGAAAACTTGTGGTCGTCACTTAAAGCATTTGCAAGTATCTGAGTTTCACAAATTTCCTTTGTCCTTATTTGATTATTGGTATGGAATTATTAATGTATGCCATGAATTCAAACTGTTGTTTTGCCATATTATATGAATAATAATAGAGGAACTTGTCAACACCAAGTATAACATGAAGCAGTAATTCAAATTGGAAATTCTTCTCATTAAGTGAAAGATCTATCAGTACATTCATAACCAAATTGTTAAATTACAAAAGAAGGAAAGCAAAGACTGAAACTAATTAACTGGAGTACAAAAAAAAGAAGAGAAAGAAAGAAAATACAAAAAAGGCAACAAAAAAGGGAAACAACAGAGACACGAGCTATCACGGCTTAGGCTGGACCTGGTCCTTGGGGTCAGTAGGAGCTGTTGCTGGGGCCGAGGACCCTCCAGCATCCTCTTTGCCTTTGGGGCCCCCTTTTTATATTATAGGCAGGGTCGCCAAAACCAACTCCAGAGTCCCGCTGGCCTTAGGGTTGGGGGGCAGCTCCTTTAGGGCAAGTGGAGGCTGTGCACCTTCAGGTTGAACCTCAGCAATAGTACTCTCGGCAACAGCTTCTTCCACTTGCATCCCAGCTACGGAAGAACCGGTATCATCCTCGGCTTTACTAGAGATGGCTACTCGGATGGCAGGAGGGATGTAGGCATTCTCTACCTTCCATAGGGGAGAGGAAGCATCAACCCCAGCTTGGGAGAGGGCTTCCTTCCACACTTGGAGGCAGTAATCCCTACAAACCTCCGGCACTTGAGCTTTGAAGGTGTTAGTAGTTTCTACCACCCCTACCTCGTAGTCACTCTGTTCAGCTTGGTCAACCATCTCCTCAGCCTCCCGTGCCTTATTGAGTGCTTCCTCCGTAGCCTTAATGGCCTCCTGCTTAGTCTCCTCAGCTTTTTTAAGGTCCTGCTTGAGGCCTTCAATCAGCTTCTTGGCAGAGGCGAAGTTCTCATCGGCTTGCGTTAATTGTATCCTTTGCTCCTCGGCCTGCCGCTCAGTAGTCTTGAGCTGGGCCTCCAATCCAGAGCTCTCACTTTCTGCCTTGGTAAAGCTGGAGGTAACCTCTTGCAGCTTATTTTCTTTCAGCTCAAGGATCCTTTAGGTGTGATCCAGCCTCACCTCCTCGGCCCTTAATGACTTCTAAGAATTAGCGGCGATATCTTCTGCCCTATGCACAGATTGAACAGCCTACACGCAAAGTGTCGTTAGTTAACAACATGCAGAAACAGTTAGTATCAAACAGGAAGTAATAATGACAAGTAAGATAACAAAAAAGAAAAGAGGTAATAAAGAACATTCAATTGAAATCTTTACCATGGCTAGTTCCTTCTTCAGGATCATAAAAACGTTCTGATCCCTCATCCTCCGTAACTTGCCCATGTCCTCGGGCAGCAGAAGCGCTTGCTCCACGGCGTTTGCAATACACGCAGCTGTGCCCTCATTAGAGCCCCTTATGGTGGCATCGGCAGTTACTGCCTGATCATCCATATTCATCTGGGGAGCCCGGATGGGTGCATGGACGAAAGAAAGGGACCTAAAATAGTCCTCGACATTAATATATGATAGAGCTTTCACCCATATACTAATTGAATGCATGAACTCTGTGATTGAACTTATCCTTTTATGTTATCTACTGTCTAAAAACCTAGACTAGAAGCTCATTCTCTATAAATTTATTGTTTTGGGTTCATTGGATTGGTTCCAAAGTGCAACTTGATTCCAGCGCGATGTGTGCCCTTACACCCAGAATTTTAAAACTCTTTCTAGGTTTTTTTTTTTTTGAGGGGCTGAAACTCTTTCTAGTTAAAATACGTTTTCTTACAACTGAAATTAATAACTCTTTCTAATTAAAATTCTATTTTTCTATAAAAAAGTTTGTAACTCAACAGGATTAACGCATTTCTTTATAAATTTTGTTTTTAAAAAGACAAAAACTTATCACACACATTTGTATGTACTTACAAAAATTATGAGTTAGAATGATTCAACTTGGGGGCTTTCAGTTGCAAAACATCGGAGAAAATGGGCAATTAACCATAGTTGCTTAACAATATAGTTAGTAAGTACTGTTAGAAAATAATATAATTTACTAGCATCTTGACTATTAGAGAGTCGATTTTATTCCTATAAATTGAGTTTTTGAGATTCGATTTTTATGATCTGATCAAGTTTGATGTGGCAATTTTCCACGTGGACGCCACCTAGAAATCGAGTTTTAGAGACTCGATTTATATGTGAACAATTAAATACTCAATTTATGTTGTCATTTGGATCCTCGTGGACTCCAGTTAGATATCAAGTCTTAGAGACTCGGTTTTTAAAAAGGGAACTCTAGTCTCAGAGACTCGATTTGCAAAGGTGTGGTCCACACACATCCACGTGGTTAGGGCAGCTGCTCTTTAGTCCACATTACATATTTTCCAGGGGTCTACCGTTTCCCACACCAAAAAATCCAGCAGCTCTCTCTTCCTACCAAAAAATCCAACAGCTCTCTCTTCCTCTCTCTCTCTCTCTCTCTCTCTCTTTATCATACAAAACTTCAAATCAAACCCACCCCCCATTTACACATCCTCATGTCAGGCAAGGTTTTTATAGTACACACAATAGCTTTCAAACTCTAAAAGTAGAAAACACTTAAAACAAAATTCAAGATTTGATTCCGAGATGCTGCAATAGCTATAGAATTACAACTTAGTTGTACACCACATAGAAAAGAAATGAAATAGAAACTCTATTCCCGTGTCTTCCCTAGGACATAAAAGAAAAAAATTATTTCTTTATAAAAACCCTTCCCCTTATAATACATAGTTGTTGCCTTTTTCCTCTACTAACCAATAAAATAAAATAAAATAAAATAAAATAAAATAAATAAAAATAAAATTTCAACACCACACTAACAAGAACCCACACCCCCTGATGAGCAGAACACAAGTTTTAACACTTAGAATAATGAAAGTACTATTGAGAACTTCAGGAAATGACAAAAGATATTAGCTTTTTGAAGTACAATCATATTAATCATGCCAATCAAGTTTAAGACAAAAAAGTTCATGTATCAAACATTTCCATGTTAATAATAAAAATAAAACGAACAGTAACAACAACATATGAAGACACAATTTGATGTATTTTATTTATACCTTTAAACTTGTGAACTAGATCAATACCGTCAACAACCCAAATTTGTGAATTTGCAGATGTGATGAGAACTTCAGGTGAACTTCCTGGAGAAAACTGTTTAGATAAACTGATTAGAAACTTAAAAGTATCAACCAAGCTTGTCTCTCAAACTAAACATACAAACCATCTTTACAAGTGAAAATCAGCTAAACAAGGAGAGGGTAATGTCCTAGAAGTTTTATTTTCAAAGCAACTACTATATAAAAGTACAAACTGGTTTGGAATTTGGGAGTCTATTTCAACCAAATAGACAACAACGTCCTTCACAAAATTTTCTCATCCATTATCACCAAACAGAGTAACACACGAAAAAATCACAAACCACAAACTCACATGAAAAAATCAATCATAATTTCGAAAAAAAACCAAAAGTCCACATGAAAAATTCACACAATAAGAAAATTACCTAAGAGAACTGAGTGAGAGTGGAGAGGGTGCTTGAGAGTGGAGAGGGTGAGGTAGAGAGAGAGGCGCGAGCGAGAGAGGGTGTCTATGTGAGGGTGCAGAGGCATGAGAGTGGGTCGGTGAGTGAGAGAGGCGTGAGATCGCTCTGGTTTGTGTGAGGGGACAGTGAGAGTGGAGAGGCGTTAGAGACTGTTAAATTTTGAAAAAGCCCTATTAGAAATCAAGTTTTAGAGACTTGGTTTTTAGGTGGCTTCCACATGGATCAACTACGTCACACACAAATCGATGCTTAAAAAGCCGGCTTATAAATCGAGTCTATAAAACTTGATTTCTAAGTGAACGCCACATAGACAAAATGCTAACTTAGACGCGACCAAAACATGGAAACCGAGTCTTTGAGATTTGATTTATAAGGCCAAAATCGAGTTTTTTAGACTCCAAAATATTAGTAACATATATACTTTTATAACGGTAACTATTAACTATATAGTTGGAAAGTTATGGTTAATTTTCAATTTTTCCCCGAAACACCTGTGCACAAATACTTCTATAAAAAAAAGTTGAATTAAAAAAAGGATCAAAAAAGTCAACACAACGGGCCGTTTGGAACTACGTTTAAAAACCATTTTAAATTTTTTTAAAAATAAATATAAGTGAAAAAGTGTATAAATATATATATATATATATATATGATATTCTTAAAAAATTTAAAAATATATGAGTTTAAACTCATGTAACAAGCGCCCAAGATATTTTGCCAATCCAGTCACACCAAAGTCCTCTCAGTCGGACTCAGAAGTTTTTGTTATCCAAACCAAATCCCTTTCAGAGCAATAAATGGCTGCCACATACTCCACCACCAATATCCAAAGCAACCCATATGAGCAAACGCCTAGTTGTAGGTGCCACAGACTGAACAACCAACACTGCACAAATGGCAGTAACAGCTCAGTCTTTTTCCTATGCCAAGCTTCCAAAGCCTACAATAAACTTTTCTTCACCTCCACTTCCATTCTTTCATTCTAAAGCTTCTTATGTTGGTTTCAGTTCAGTCACCTTGCAGTCCTCTAAGAGCTTTCTCACACAGTTAAAAGGTGTTGGAATCAAATCAAGGCAACTGAGGAATGTTGGAGCTATAAATGCTTCTGAGGCTGAGAGCCTTCCAACAGAAGTGGCAGAGAGATGGCTTCTTGAACCTGTTGGTTAGTGAACTCTCTTTCTATATTGGTATAATGTAGTAGAATCCACTCTGAACTTTAGTTGACCATTTTTGTGATCTAAATTTGTGATTTCTCTTAAACCCATCCTGTATCACATGCTCAGTGAATATAAGTAAACCAGTGACTCATATGGGATCAGAAAAAAAGTAGTGATCTTCTTTTGATGACATGCTTGGTGATGTAAATTTGGACCTTGAAACTAAATGATTTCTTCTACTAGGTCCACGGGACTTATTGATACTCTCCTGCAATTCAATGTCTAACAGAAATGCAGAAGTATGTGTCACCTTGTGCTGAGTTTTAATGCTTCACATCCCCATAGAAACTGCTCCCTTATTCTTGCCAAGAGCCTTGAGGCTTAATGACACAATTCGGTACTTTCTGTGAAGAGAACTTAAGTTTGAATCCCCTTTCCCAATTGTTGTAAGAAAAAATTGCTCTCTTAAAGTTGCACTGTGCGATAAGTAACCTGAGTTATAGCACCAAATATGCCAATTTTCTTTTCTTTAAGGGCCACAGGACTCACATTTGTGCTTTATTAACAAATTACAAAGAGGAACTTCTGTGCTGTTTTGATTGATACCCTTTACTAAATAATCTAACGATTATTTGGCTGAGGTTGCAATCTTCTCATGGTGCTACATCAGATTAACTCCTTTTCTATTTCATTAATGAAGCATTCTTGTTTAAGATTTAACAAATCATTTACATATTTGCTATGTGGTAGGTGATGGAGATTCAAGACACTTAGGTTCCAAGGTCCAAATGCCAGACGCATTTGAAATTGTTTCTGTAAGAAGTCTTAGCATCTGTTATCATGATTCTGTGTAGAACTTAACAATGCAATAAGATGACTTCTTTTATTTAAACTTTATCTAGGATGAGGTCACAGTTGGCCGAGTTCCTGAGAAAGCCAATATCGTGATTCCTGTTGCGACAGGTATTTCTACCTAAATCCCTTCTGATGCTATGTCATGCACTACATTCAAACAAGTTTCATTGTGAATTCAATCCAGCTATTCCAACTATTTTCATAAAGTCACAAAGATTTATGGTATAATGTTTCGACTTAAAATTTCCTAATGGGCTTCCTAAGTTTTCTAATCCTAGTTTTCATGTGTGATATATACCCCTCATGGAGTGTGCTGTGGATTGCAAAAATTCTGAACCTGATTTTTGCACCAACAAGCACCACTGAATTAAACCTTTGGATCTTTTCTGAAGATGAATTTATTAGTCTAGCTGATTTATAAACAAAATTTAATTTTAATTAAAGCCATTTACTTTAAAAAAATATTTAATCAAATTATTGTTTGTTTATGTTGTTTTATTAGTATTTTTTTAGAGTATAATCTGTCATCAGGAAACCTTTATGTTTGGATTCCAACAGACAGACACAGTTATCATGAAATTCATGTTATTCATATACTATTGAGTTCTAGCAGTATCTGGTCTTCATGCTCGCATTCAAAAGAAGGGAGGAAATCTCTTGGTCACAGATTTGGATAGCACCAATGGGACATTCATTGATGACAAGCGGCTGAGACCTGGAGTTGCTGCCACTGTATTACCTGGAAATTATATTATATTCGGTACCATTCAGTTAACTTCTCTTAATTACTTAATTCTTATCTTTTTCCGGAAAACTTATTCACTTAGTCTGTTTTGCAGCATTCATGAGCTGCAATTTTTTAATTTTTAAAACTGAAATTTAGTCAACCTCATTACCTGCTGTATGGACATGTTTTGGTGTTATTTAATTGATGACATATATGTTTTTTTCATTCCTATTGCGTCCTGTTAGTGTAAAATGAATTTGATGAACTAAACACACCCTTCTATAATGAATTCAATTCTCCAACTCAAGTCCATGAAAGCTATGATCTGTTTGATACTCCTCAAAAAGAATTTGATTGAATAAACACACCCTTTATAAATACAATCTGGACTCAATAGTATCAGATTAACGTCAGCAAAGAAAATAAAAAGTTATCCTTCTCTAGAATGATCTATTAACTAAAAAATGCCAAACATTTTCACAATGTGTGAGAATAAATCTTGTCCTTCTATTCCAAATCTGAATTTCTATGTTTAATGATTGATAACAGCCACTTTAAATGGCAATGAAATATTATTGTAAGTTTTCATTTTTCATTCTTATGGCAACCAACTTAATTTTGCTATTAGTACCCCACCAAATAATCTGACATTTGAAGTCCCAAGGTATCTCCTAATTTGAGCAGTTTGTTTAGCAGACATGATGATTGTGTAAGTAGTGTAATTTGGCAAAGTTCCAAGACTAGATCATTGGAACCAAGAACATATTTACTGGTTCCAACACTTTTTTCAAAGAACTTCATTCTTAATAATGCATATATTCCTATACCCCCTCTATTCCTCTCAGATAAAATAGTGAGATCTTGTTCAATCCTGTATAAATAACACTGGGTTTCTTGAGCTTTGCATAAATTATTTTTTGAACATTGACTTCGATCCAAGGTGGTCCTAAAGGTGCCACTCAGTTTGTAATTATCTTCAATTATGTAGTATCCACAGTGAGTGAGATGGTCTTCCACCATGTAATTGTAGATCAAACAGAAATATTGTAGGAGTAGCAAAGCTCTAAGACTCGAGGAACATGAGGCTTATTGATCAGCAGGTTGAATTCTGTTGAATTAGTGCAATTTCTCACAGTTGGTCGAATTCAATCAAACCAGTTTTTCTATTCTTGGTTTCAAATTCAGAACCTTTGTTGGAAGGGTAATCACGGGTTAGTGATAACCAATAGAAAAAAAAAAATGATGCTCATATGTAGATGCTATGGCAGGTTCTAAATGCCCTTGGAAAAGATGAAGGGGCTTGAAAATCAAATTAAAACTTCCACATACTGAAACAACACTACATTCTGTTGGAACGGGGTGCATGATTGACACATTGCCCATATATCTCCCAAGTATAACTTCAACTTAATAAACTTGAATTGAGAAGAATAAAATTGTGCTTAAGCCAAAATCAATACTAGCCAGAACCCTACAAAGATGCTGATTCAGTTCATGGCACAAAGGGTTGCGTTGATAATAGAAGCACCCCAATAAATCCTAAAATTCTAATGTTCATGGAATGAAAAGCATGATAGATTTATGATATTGCATAATCGAATTTCCTTTACATGACTTGAAAATGCAATTCGTTTTCTTGTCAATGTCTATATGAGTTGAGTGTGGTGTACTTGTATCAAATGACTGTACTACGTATAACTTGAGTTGTGTGATTGTGATAATGAAAATTTGTTGAGTATTCTGTTATTTTTAAGTCTCTGGTATTATCCTTCTTGATTCACCTTCTTTAGCACCCAAACTTCACTGCTACTTTAAATAGTGTATATATCTAATTAAGAACTGGCATTAGAGCTGGTCATTTTGCCGGACAGACAGCAACAAATGCTTGGATTAATTGCCATTTGTGCCATTTAAGTAATAAAATTTGATACTTAACACATTACTTAAAACATAGACTTTCAGTGTCGAATATCTTTTGCCTTTTTCCCTGAACTTGATCTAACTTATAGAGATTCAAAATCTTATTCTCCTAGGGAAAATCTATATTCAATGAACAGAAAATTTGTACATTGTTTATTACAATCATAAAATGGATGCTATGGAAATTCTTATCTACTTTACCATACGTTCCTTTACTTGTCTAAGAGGTTAAAACAAGTGGTTTTTCACATCCCATATGTAGAATCAATCTTTGTTTTATATTTCATATGAACACGGTAATGTTCAAAACAAGTTGCCAAAAAACAAAGAAAAGAGGTTTTATATAATGCTTATGGAAATATTGTTTTGAAGAAGTATCAAGAAAAAATAATTAAGGCCCTGTTTGGATTAGTCTTCTCAATTTCTTTAACATAGAGATTCAACTCTAACCAAGTATCCATGTTGCATTGTTGAATGTAGCAGATCATAGCATTGTTTATTTCATGAGCTTCAGAAGTTCCATCTTAACAGCTAAACTTTGGATCTCTTTTATTGCTAGGAGATATTCATTTGGCAATGTTTCGTGCCACCAAGCTTGAAAATGTGGAAGCTGCAACCAAAGCAGAAGAATCTGAAGATAAAGTAGAGACTGATAGACCAACTGGGAATAGTGAAACAAGTTGAAATAGAGGATATGAATAATATGATTGTAAAATAAAGAGTAAATGAATGAATAAATTCAATTTTCTTCTTGGAAATTTGATCTTCAAATTTTTACTAGATTATGAAAGAAATTGTAGATATCTTCTACAAATTTTCCTGGCAACAACTTCTAAATCAGTAAATCTAATTAATTGAAAAGAGATGTACTGGATCATCCATATCTATAGCCAACTTCTTATTCTCATTTTACCTTAGAACTAGTGGAAACCGTTTCAACACAATACAATGAGACCAAAATGACTCATTTTTCTTTCTTTTTCTTGCTTTATGTGTGTGTGTGTGTGTTTTTTCACTCTCTCTTTACTTTCATTAGTCATTACACCTCCATGTTATAACCTGGCAAAATCCAACCTATAATATTGGTCAGAAGCATCCTGTAACTCAAAACCCTAGCTCGGATCTCAATCAACCACACTGCTGGAACAAAACTTTGCTGGCAATTGGAAACAACAAAATCCAACCTCACATCGAAAAGCACAAACGCACAAGCCTGGTCAGATTCAAATGCAAAAGAATGCACTTTAAATAAACTTAAAAACAAACACAATTAAATTACATTAAGCATAATTACTTTTTATGAGAACTTGTAACATGATATCAGAGGCAATTTTTCTAGAGAATACATTCCATCATTAATGCTGTCTCATAGATAGTTAGGGCTGTAGATGAACCAAGTTCTTCGTAAATAGCTCGACCTTAGCTCACATTAAAAAGCTTATTTATTGACTATTTGTAGGTCCCACATGAGTCTCACAATAATGAAGTTTTTTTTTTTTGGTGCTTCCACAGCTTATAGTTCAACCACTTTTGGATTTATTTGCGGGTCTCACTATTATGTTTTTGGTTAAAATTATTTGTAGGTCTCAATATATGATTTTTGCTCAAAATATCAAGTCTTTTTTTGCTTATGGTAGATCTTTTGCTACAATACTTTTTAGTAAAAAATTAAGTTTAGCTTTTAGTTTTTAGTTACAATATTTAAAGCAAAAAGTTAGATAAGTTGTGCCAAAATGGGCTCTTATTTGTTTGGTAAATAAGTCAAGTTTAAATTCAAGTTAATACTCAAATATTAAATGAGTTAAACTCAAACATAATAATATGTTTATGAATAAATTGTGAGCATCTAGCTTGATTTAACTATATATATAATATTATATTTTATATATTTGGTTACAAATATAATTATATAAAGTTGAAATTAGAATATATAAGTTTATAATAGGTTCATATAATGTTAAATTATTATTTTATGAGAGGCCTCTCACCTTCCTCCCATGTAAAATGTAGGTCTCACATATTTGTGTGGGGTAGGGGGTGTCCCCACGCGTGTGGGACCCATGGAGATAGGAAATAAATGCGCTTGCACAAATGATTGCAACTCAAACAACACCGTAGTCCACTCCACTCTGTTTCAAATACCACAGAGAGGTAGTAGTAGCGTGAAGAAGACAAAAAGGCACCAATCACCATGACCATGAGCCCCAAAAGGATGTGCTTGAGCGAGAAGAAGAAGGAAGACGAAAATGGTGCAGCAGAGAATAACGAGAAGAGAATGTGGGAGGGGCTGAACCCGGAGATACTGGCTCTCATCTTCACACGTATCCCCGCTGAGCAGAGGATTGGAGTGCTATCGCTGGTTTGCAAGTCATGGTCCCAATGCCTTTGTGGGCCATATTGCTGGGCTGACATCGACATCGAGCAATGGTGTCGTAAGACCAACCGCACCGTCTTTAAAATAGACTCCGCCGTCTGTAAGCTCGTCCGTCGCACCAAGGGCACCGTCCGCCGCCTCTCTGCCTTCAAGCTCGGCGACCGCGGTTTCGCTTTCCTCGCCAACTGGTTCGTGTCGCACAAACAACCTTAAAAATCTGATCTTTCACTTTTTTATTAGTTATTTAGATTCTTCTGATTGTTTTTTTATGCTTTTAAGATTATTTGATTGCCTTTGTTAGAAGTATTAGTTAAATGATTAAATTCACCATATCCCAATAGCTTAAGTTTTTGGGACAATCGGTAATTTAACATAGTATTAGAGCATTCCTAGTTTGATCGAATTTAATTCCCACAGACACCAAAAGGTAGTTTTGGCAAACGTGAGTGTCGAAGTATTGGTTAAATGATTAAATTCTTCCCAATTTTAAGCTTTTGAAGAAAAAATTTGTAAAAAGAGTGGTGAGGATTTATCGAGTAATACAGTCACCAAACAAAGTTCGTCACTTTTTGAAGAAAAAAACAATTTGAGGTGACGGGTTGTCATTAGTGCACCGTTACTTTTATTGTACATTGCATTAACATTTGTGAATAGTGAGACATTACAACAAATAGGCAGTGAGTTTCAGCTCAAGCACCTCCTTTCCTTGTAAGAACACTGTGATGTTAAGGAAGTTTGTTCAAAAGCCATTGGCTTTGTGTAACTAAGCAGTTTACAGAGAACAAATTAAAGACAATGAGAGATTACTTCAATTGAAGTTGTGTCTATTTGTTTGATCTTTTTAAGTATTTTATTTTCTGTTTTCCTGTATTGTTTTGAATAACAGAGGTGAGAAGTGGAGCGGGAGATAGATATACAGTTAGAAGATTTTATAGAAGCTGTCTATTTCTTAGTTTGGTTCTTTATGCTTTGTTCTACAGTCCCTCTCTCATTTTTCTTTATTATTAACGCTGTGTCTTTGAAGTTATTGGACTTATAAGTTCTCAACAGGATGCGAAAAAGGGTGAATCTTTCTTTCAAATGGACATGATTGAGTAAAAAAAAAAAAATGGAGTATGAATGGTCCTATCAAATAACTTTTACATGTTATGGATCAAACCAAGTTAACATTAAAATCACAGCAGTCTTAACATCACTAACCACCTAAAGATGATGTCTCTGTTTTTCTTCTCTGTAGTGGCAGATTCCTGAAGGTATTGAAGATTCCTATGAGTGAGGTCACTGACAATATGGTAGAGAAGCATGCAGTGTCACTTGCAAACTTGACGGTCCTTGATATCAGCTACTGTTTGAAGATTACTTGCAAAGGGCTTGAAGCATTTGGAAAGAACTGCAAGGCCTTGGTTCACTTGAGGAGAAATATGCCCCCACCAGAACTGGTGCCTACTTACAATGCGAAGCCTGATGTTAGCGAGGCACTGACCATAGCTGACACAATGCCAGGAGTTCAGCATCTTGCGCTTGGTTATGGCCGTTTCACTGATGTTGGTCTTGAGGCCATTTTTGCCAAGTGCAAGGCCCTTACCCATCTTGACATCCAAGGGTGTTGGAGTGTTAAGTTGGATGGCCATCTTGAGGATATGTGCTTGCAGCTTCAAGAGTTTAAGAGCCCCTGGCATGATGACTTTGACATTGGGGCTTCCTCAGAAAATGACAATGATGAAGCAGATAGTGATGAAGAATCTTCCTCAGATATGGATTAGCTCGTGTTTTTTCTGCCAGGCTTTGTGGTAATATTGACATAACGATAGGTAACCCAGTAAACCTTCACTCTTCCCTGCTTCTATAGGTTAGGGAGTGATGCCACTTACTTGATGAAAAATGGCATAGACTCAAAAGGAAATGCTACTTGCTCCTCTTTCGTTACCTTTGACCTAAACAGAAGTTGGTGTTCTTTTGTTACGTTTTTGTTTTTGTTTTTGTGAGATTAATTCTCTGTTTGGTCTAAGAAACTGAAGGAGATAAGTGAAGATAAAATTTTGAAACTCAACAAGATTGACGTACTTTGTTCTGTTAGGCATTTCATCATCAGATTACTTAATTTATATTTTTCCTGTATTTAATGATCTTGTTACAATGTGAACCCCATCCTCCAATGAACTTTCTAATCTTGGGGAACAAAGGAAAGCTCTTTAAACAAAGTAAACTAGTAAAGAACAAGCCTACTAATTATATCCATGGATCAACTTAGATCAAAGGAGTAAAAGTTTGAGCAGCGTAATTTTTATTTTTATTTTTTAAATTTTTATGCCTTGGTTCTGTAAACCCTTCCCTATTTATACTGATAATTCCAAAGGCATCCTTTCCTTCTCCTATTCCTATCTCTACTGACTGTTCTTAAACACCATACCACTGTCATCTTCTCTAGGTATTCCCTAGAAAAATGAGAGCGTGGGATAACCTCTCGTCACCCAAAAATCAAGGGAGAACCAAGTTAAGATGACTGTCGAGTAGCATTTATTGTGACTCGATGGTAATTGAACGAATTATTGCAACATTAAGAGAAGTGGTTGAAGCAGCAATATTACAGATGTTTGAATCCCAATCATGTGATGCTCACGTCATATTATTTCATGTTCGAAGATTTCAAGGTAAATTCCAATAGGTTAGTGCTGACCAAGCCTCCTAATAGATGTTTGCCAGTACGTCCTAGGTGGTCGAGGTTCACGTGATTGGCTAGGCTTCCTTTGTTACACCTAATCACCCAATATGATAGGGTCAAAAGCAGCAATAAACTTCATAGGAAAGATGCTTCTATATTGGCATTTATGCCTACTCCTATACTAGCAGGTGGCTTTTAACCAATTAGTAACACATTCTCTTGTATCATTAAAATAAATCAAATAATGTGAAGAATGTTCTTTAAGTTATGCTAGGAATATTGTAAAATTTTATTACATGTGCCTTGAGTATTGTTGTGTCACCAATCACTATAAAAAAAAAAATCACATATTTTGTTATTTTTGTTGGAGCAACTCCAATCCTATTCACTATAATACGTAAAAATATAGGCATCAAGCCAACAGCTTTGTAGAGAAAGTGACATCTCCTGATTTTTCTAATAGAATCATCCAAGGTTCATAACTTCGTTTTCATTGTAACTATTGAATTTATTTAAAAAAAGAAAAAGAAAAAAGAAATATACTCAACAAGTTAAATGGTTGATATATATATATATATATATAATCATTAATGGTGAGGATTTATATGAAAGTATACGTTGTTTTATTATAATTTAAGGGCGAAAAAATGTTCTCTTCGGAGCGGGCAGAGAAGGGGTTATTTACGCCACTAATCAGGAGCTGCCACATCATATATTCAATGAGGCCTCAGGACACTCTATTACATAGGATTGTAGTTCAAATAAAACCAAAATCATCAAACATGTTTTATTCAGAAGCCCTTACCTAGAGGAATAGCACTAGCACCAACGCCTCCTCTCCTCTGACCAGCGACGCTCCTCCCCGCCGCTAGAGTTGCCACGGCGTTGTTCTGAGTCGGCGCCCACACAGTATTTTCAGATGTCAGATTTCGCCATTTTCGTGGGTTGTAGCTAACAATGTCCTTCCTCGCCCAAACACAGAACCCAAAAAAAAAAAAAAAAAATGAACACAAGCACAAATTTAAGAAAAGACAGACAACAATTATGTTTCATAAGCAGAATTACTTATTTCCAAAAAAAAGACGTTGGACATCAAATTAAAAGTAAAAACCCCCCAAAAAAATCCAAAAAGAAAAAAGAAAAAACATAAATTGGAAATGATTGGATTTTAATAATTCTTATGATCTAAGAACAAGCACAAGGGTTATCAACGACAAGCGTAGCAACATCCTCATCTCCACTCCTAAAAACCAAGTAACCAACTGCGAGACCAAGCACAATAGCCACGAACACACCACCATTAAACGACATGACGGCGAGCATAAGCAAGAATTTGATCCTCGAGTTGAGCCTAAACAGGATGGCTCTAGCGAACCTCACGGCAGACCACTTGGATCCAATGGTCTTTTCGTCGCCTTTCTGCAGCAAAAGGCCCTCGATCTAGGGTTTGGGAGGATTGAAGGGACGCGCTTGTCTTCAAGGTACTGGTAAAAGGTGGAGACGAGGAAATAGGCGAGAAGGGAAAGGGAGTAATTGATCCAGGAACTGGTTGTCCAACTGTCGAAATAAGGCTGTAAACTAGCCAAGCTTTGTCGAGTAGTGTGTGTTTGAGCTTGGTTTGTCAATAAAAATCAAATGCTTAAACTTGGCTTGAGCTTGAGCTTGAGCTTGAGCTTGAGGCAAGTCAAAAAACAATGTTTGAACTTGAGCTTGTGAGAATGCCAAAAAACTTGAGCTCAGCTTGGCTTGGCTTGATTAATTAGTTAAACCAAGCTCGAACTTAATATCAAAATCAAACTCGAGCTCAAGTCAAGTTTTTTAGCTTGGGATCCAAAACAATTGCATCATCAAATGCTTATATTACCAAAAATCAAGTAAACAAATATACATACATACATACATACATACATATATATATATATATATATAATATACTCATTTTATCATGCTTCTAACACCCGTGATTTGAATTTGTTCACATTACAACGTTACATAATTAAATTCTTCCATCATCATTTATTGTCTACAGTTTGAGTAACTGTTCAAAATACAATTTTTACATTCACATTTGTCATTCGTATAACTATAATCTTCGCAAATCTAAATAAATTAACATTCGAAAACATAATTAACATTCAAAAACATATATGAATAAACAAGCTATAAATTTATATTCCAAAACATGTGTAATGTCATAATAAGTTTATTTAGTAAATATATATCAAACTATAAACAAGGTTAAGCTCGGCATGTTTTGTATCAAGCCCTATTATTCACGAGCTTGTTCACGAACAATTTTTTTTGCTTGAGCTCGGCTTGTTTATCAAACAAGCTTAAAAATAAGGCTCAAGCTTGGCTTATTTGTAAACAAATGAACATAAACGAGCTTTTTATCAAGCTGAGCCTGAGTTGTTCATGAACGGCTTGGTTCATTTACAGCTTTAGTCGAATAGGATCGTCACCTGGTTGCCCATGCAGTATTTGGGTGCGTGGGCGCCGGCTCAAAACGATGCCGTGGCGGCTCTAGCGGCGGGGAGGAGCTCCATTGGTCAGGGGAGAGGAGGCATTGGTGGTAGTGCTATTCCTCCAGGTAAGGGCTTTTGAATAGTACGTGTTTGATGATTTTGGTTTTATTTGAGCTACAATCCTGTGTGATAGTGTACAGAGGCCTCATTGAATATATGATGTGGCAGCTCCTGATTGGTGGCGTAAATAACCCCTTTTCTGCCAGCTCTGGACAAAAAGTTTTCTCTCTAAGGGCAAAGCTTAAGTATTGTACTTAGTTGCTGTTACTTAAGTTTCCATTTTAAGATTTTTCTATGTGGCTTTTTTCTTATAAGATGCAAGTGTATTTTTTAGTTAAGTCTCCATATGGCAAAATCTTAAAAGGGGAATATAAAAAACAACACTTAAGTTATTGTCCATAATTTAAAATCAAAGAACCATATGATTTTATTTATTTTTTATATTTTAAATTTGGAGCAAGTTGGAGTAGGCTGCAAAAAGGCTTGACTTGAGTTCAATGCTCCGGTGTATTGGACTTGTAAAAATGATGATAATTGGTTAGAAGTGGATACATGTCACCATCATGATGGTAAAGTACTAAACCCAAACTTTGCCCATTGTAAAATGCTATTAGAGTAGGTGAAGCTAAAACATAGCTAGGGAAATACTATTTTGAAGTCTGAATAAAAAATATATAATATATACAAGAGAAAAGGGAAAAAAAATTACAGTAACAATTTTTTTTCTTTTTTGAGAGAGCAACCAACCAGACTTGAAATAGGAAGAATGAGAGAAGCTTTATTAGCCTTCTAGATCACTTTCACTAGATTCCTCCCAACAAGGAAATCTTGAGCCATGCACAAATTGTGCAAGAATTTCAAATCATTTTGAGTGTGATACATCATTAGAGTTTCCTTCTCCAATAGGTCTAGCCCCATCATACTCAGAGTCATCACAACTTCGCTTAGTTTTGGTGCCTTCCATTACCACAGTTGAATTGTCAAAACCATAATGGAGAACACCCAAAACTCTAATAAGCTATGGTTGGGTTGAGATCTTTAATATCTTGCTTGTATACCCAACGAACCCCACATTTCTTGACCTTCAAGTTTGAATCCATTGTTTCAATTCTAATGCCAAGCTGAATGAATCCATTCCCATCAAATTTTCTTAATTTGTCTATCCAACAGTCACCAAAGTATTGGGGAAACAAATAGAGTAGCCAAAGGTAATCTGATAAAACTCTTTCCATATTTGTATGAAACCCAATGCTTTGTCGGTCTTGATATCCATTGGCTATCAAACGACAAACAAGTGTACGTTCATTGTCATTGAATTGGTCATGAGGATGATGCCGAGAAAATACAGCGCAAATAGCAATTCCCATCCACTCAGTATGCAGTAAATAAGAAGGCTCTTGTATACTCACTTCAGTTCCCGTACTTTGATGGCTAAACCATTTTGGTATTTCACTTCCGGGAATGGCAAGATCATATCTATGATATTGATCTTGATAAGAGATTCCCTACAAGATACAAAGCATGGTGTTTAGAATTTAGAGAGAGAGAAAGAGAGATACTTGCAGGTACTTCTTTATCAGTGCCAATAATATGTCAATACAACTTTGATTGTGAGCCAATTTGAAGCAATTGAGAAAAAAGAGAGATGGCTCAAAGGAGTCATTTGATTTTAGTTGATCTGGTAACATTTCTAGTGAGGTACAATTATCAGCCAAAATATCATAAATATTTAATGCAACCTTTGGCAATGATCGAAGGTTTCTGCAATTCTCCAAGCACATATATTTCAAATTGATGCTTTCCAGAAGACCAACGAATTTATTTCCACTGAGATCTAAGTATTCAAGAGAGTGCAAGCAGGCAATATCATTGGGAATCACATCAAGATTACAGTGACTTAGATTCAAATCAGTCAAAGAACAAAAATTGGATAAGGAAGGCAATGACAAACCTATAGGATTTGGACTTGGCATTAAATAAAAAGTGAAGCGCTCATACCATGATTTAGATGATGATGACCCTTTACATCCACAAAAAGACAAGACTTTAAGATTTTTTAAGAGAACAATTGAAGAAGGCAATTCTTGTATAGCAGTTCCACCTGCATCAAGCTTCAACAGTTCTTCAGTATTCCCCAAGTCCTCTAGCAATATTTTAAGTTTTGAGCATCCATAAAGATCAAGATCTTTAATGACTTTATATAAAAAATGGTGCTAGGAAGACACACAAGATTTTTGCAATCTCTTAAATTTAGTGAATGATGAAGGCCAGTGAAATGTTGAATTGATTTTGTATTAGTAGTGCCACATGTATTATGATATTCCAAAACTTCAGCATTTTCCTAGTTCTCAAGTAGCTTGTCAAGTTTTGAGCATCCAGAAAGATTGAGATCTTTAAGAGAATTCATATTACATATGGTTCTAGTAAGACACACAAGGTTTTTACAGTCTTTTAAATTCAATGAAGCAAGGTTTCTAAAATTCACAATTGATGAAGGTAGTTTTGTAATTGCAGTGCCACCCATATCAAGTTTCTCCAAACTTTTCACATTCCTTAAGTTCTTTTGCAATCTATTAAGCTTTGAGCATCCAGAAAGATTAAGATCTTTAAGTGACTTCATATTAAAAAGAGTAATAGGAAGACATAAAGGATTTTTTACATCCTCTTAAATTCAATGAACCTAGGCCACATAATTTTTTAATTGATGTGGGTAGTTTTGTAATAGCAGTGCCATCCAAGTAAAGATTTGTTAAACATTTCATGTTTTCTATGAATTTTGGAATATCATTGACTTTAGAGCAACCAGAAAAAATAAGAATCTTAAGAGACTCCATTCAAGCTTGCTTAGAAGACTACTAAGGTTTTTGTAGCATTTAGATTCAAAATAGTAAGCCTTTCATGAACTCCAGTTGTTGGGTGGATTTCTTGTAAATTTATACAACCTTCAACAACTAGTTTCTCTAGATTTGAGAATTTAGTAAGGTTAGGTGTATCAATCAGTTTTAGGGAGTTGCTTAATTGGATGAATTTCAACTTGTCAAAAGGCTGTTAAATGAGCAAGAGAGAGAGGAGAAAAAGAAGAAAGTAACACAATTAGCTTCTATTATAAACCTTATAGTTTATTGAAACTTAAAATCAAAGTTATGTAAATGTACTTAAGTCACAATCTTACCTTTGTTCCATTCCAAAGTCTTTCAATATTGCTATAGCACATACAAAGTCCAACGAGCTCATTTGGTTGGAAACTTGAAGGTAAAGATGTTGAAGGATATTCACTCCAATCAAAATCTCTTAAGCCATTAGAAAGATGTTTAGGCTCATGTAGAAGGTGAACATTATGAATTATTAGCAATTTAAGATGATGCATCTTTGAAAAGGCTTTAGGGTTCCAATGTGCCTCTTTTGGTTTAGGAAACTTTAAGATTATGCCTTGAATTGCTTTTGTTCCCTAATAATCAAGAAAAAGAAATTAGTAAATTGAAGAATGTATAATCACTATAATACTCTAATTTAAAGTTTATACTCAATTGAATAATATAATACCCTATATGCTCTGAGTTGTTTGAATAACGTCTTACCGAATTACTTGTTAGCACCTTGTCAATGTCCTTACACAACCATAGATCTATCATGCTTCCCAAGCTCCTAACGACACTTTTGACGAACTATGTCCCACCCCATTTCTTGTAGTAAATCATGCATCTATAATTGATTGCTATGTAATTTTATAAGAGATTTATCAATAAGAACCCTTAATCCAATTTTAGGGTAAAGATCAAGACAATCTAGTATTTCTACCACATGATCCTGCTTCTCTTAATTAAAGAAACATGCAATATGTAGGAATATTTCCTTCTCTGTGTCATGTAGTCCATCAAAACTTATTTGGAGTACATCAAGAATTATTCTTTCAAAAAATTCTCTAAGCCTATCAGATGCACTTTTCCATTCATCAATGCTTTTATTAAACCAAACGGAACCTAAAACTTCAATGGCTAAAGGAAGACCATTTGCATATTGTACAAAATGCTTGGATACATTTAGGTAAGTTTGGGAGGATAGTCCTTATGAAAGGCTTTCAAACTAAAAAGATGAAGAGCTTCATTATAAATCAATTCTTTAGCCTCATATATTCCATCTACTTTATGTGTCATTAGCAAATGCTCAGCTCTTGTTGTTATGATAACTCTACTACCTGGCCCAAACCAATCACGCTTTCCAGCTAACTTCTTCAATTGGTCTAATTCATTTACATCATCAAGAACAAGAAGAATTCTTTTATGATGTAACCTATTCTTGATCATGAGAACTTTTGTGAAATTTTAAAGTACTCGCAAGTGTACGAACCGTAGTGAAGTATAGTTTGACAAAAACGAGGTCGAATCCACAGGGACTCAAATAAATGCAGAAAAATTAATCAAATCTTAACCAAATTAATCCTAATCTAGTTTAATAAAAATTGGGTTTGAAATTAAATAAAATAAGCAAATAATAAAATTAAGCAAAGATATAATATAAAATAGTTTAGAGATGTAACAATCTAGAGAAATGAATTAAGGTTTTGGAATCCACCTTGTAAGTCATATCAGCATATATTTATGATCATTAATTTTTTCCAACTACTGCATGATAATCCAGAAATCAATCTTGCTATCATGGAAAATATTATCATTGAAACTTATGTTTAAAAATCTAAAGTATGATTTTCTTTGCTTCCTAGGTATAAAATCAAATAATGAATTGTATCCAGTGACAAACAAATCACAAGAGATATCCAATTCTAAAAATCAAATCATCAATTGTATCCATCAACAAACAAATCACAAGAGATATCTAATTTTAAAATCAAGAAATAATAAACCAAGTATTCAATTTGTAAGGGCGAGTTTTGGATCATAGGCATAAAAAATAACAAGACTAAAAAAATAACAAGACTAGGGCTCAAAGGGCCCAATACAATGAATTTGTAGATAATGAGTTTGTAGATAATGAGTTTGTAGGCTGGGCTTCAATGGAAGGATCAATGTGCGCAATGGATTAAGAATTGTAGGAAAATAAAGAAGATTAAACTATATGCGAAGAAAATTGCTCCTCGGCAAAGTCCGAGGAGAATAGTTTTTGAATATATTCCTTCAGACTTGGTTACAATTTTTGTTCTAAGTTGCTACAGTAGCTTCTCCCACCATTTTCTTGATCATTTTCTTCTGGAGGGTCTCTCACATTATATAGCCCCTTTTAAATGATCTTGGCCCTTCGGTTGTTGGTCGTCTAGGCTACCACTCGAGTGCTTGTCTCATCAGACAACTTCCTAAACCCTTTGTGAGTTACGGAAATCAAGGCAATACTGTTCTGGATTCTTCTCCATATAAATGTGGTCAAGAGGTTTGTTGGGAAGCATTAAATGTAGTGGCAGCCACCATCTCTTCAGTCAGGACAGACCCATTCCCTGAAGTTCCTTCTCTTTAGTGTGATCTCCTTTGGTAACGTGCCACTGAAGTGACCTTACCGTTTGAGGGCATGATCCCCTCGGAACTATAGTGGCATCCTCGACCTCAGGTATGACACGTGGCATGATCTTCTTATCAAATTTCTATATCCCACACAATTGATTAAGTCAAATCCTAAATCATGAGAAAAACATTATTGAACTCATATCTAGAATCCTATCTTAGACAATTGATATGAAGTAAGAATAATTTAAATGATTAAAGAACAACTATTGTGGGAAAAATCAAATCACATAAATATTACTGATAATTCTTAACAAGATTTTATCCTCAACCCTAATTATAAATTTAGCTACTCATGGTAATTGAAATAAAACACAAAAATAAAATACTAAACATTAAACTAGACAAATAAAATAGAAAAAGAAATAGTCACAATGCTATCATGAAGAAAAGTTATAGAGAAGCCACATGTGGAACTGCCTTTTGCTCCAATTTTCTGTTTTGCATCCAAGGCTTAGCACTATCCTTAGCCTCTTCTGAATTTTTTCCCTAAAGAGCCTTTAAATAGGTCAAAGAATCCTATTATAAGTTGAATTTCCGTTTGGAGAAAATCCTAGATTTTTAGGTTTTATTTAACTGACGATGTTGGCCCATTTAACGTCAGAATTCGGACTTGATGCTATAGTTTTTGATTGGGTTATTGACTCTCACAATAGTAATTTACATCATTCAACTCTTATTACTGATTGCATGAACTTCCTCAATCAAATATGGCATGTGATGATGAAGCGCTACCTCCATGAGGTAAATCAATGTGCAGATGCCATGGCTAGAAGAGAACCTGAACTAGGTCATGATTTTTTTTTTTTCATAAAAATCCACGCGGACATTTGTATTTTTCTTTATTATAACAAATTAGGTTTATATTATGAGTGGCTCTGTCCTCTTGACTATATTTTTTTGGCTTAGTTTTTAAAAGACCTCTGATTATTAAAAAAAAAAGAAAAAAAAAAGGTTTGGCTTGCAAGTTGTTAACATTTCATTATACCTCTTTGCCGTGTTGGATACAGAATCTCCAAGATAAAATTGGAATTTCAAATAATTTTATTAGGAGTATGTATTGGTATAGTAGTGCGTTTGCTAGAAAGTCACTAGTGTTTGATACAAAATACTAAAGAAATTGTGAACTTCTTATTTTATTTGGTTTTTTAAATCAATTAATTGCTTAATAATGCTTCCTCCCTAAAAATTGACGTTTACTTTTACCCTTTCTTGTGACTACTTTATTCTAAATTCTAACAAGTGTACCATTTATTTCTTCTCTCCAACTTTCTGATACGTCTCTTCAACTCCATATCTCTAGCTATTATCTACTGGTTACAGTTGAATGCCTTTGCCCATTGACTTTATGGTCTGTTTGGAAGTTTAGAGAGAGAGAGAGAGAGAGAGAAGAGAATAGAGGGGACTAAAGGGGAGGAGAGTAGTAGAAAGGAGAGTAGAGGAGAATGATTATTCTCCACCTTGTTTGGATGTTTTTAAAATTAAGTAAGGGAGAGAGAGTAATTAGTCTTTCATTTGTAATTTTGTTAATATAGTAAGGGCAAATTTGATAATTCATTTGGTCAAGTATTTTTATCCTCCACTCTCCCTCCAAATCTCTCCAATTTTTGGAAATTAAAAATGAGGGATTAGAGGGAGTTGAAACCCCTCCAAATCTCTCTCCCTCCTTCCTTAAAAAACTTCCAAACAAGAGTATTAAATTACTCTCACTCCCTCTATTCTACTCCCCCTCCATTTTTAAACATCCAAACAAGCCATTAGTCTTTTAAGCTTGGAACATGTTCTTACCGTAGTCTTTAAGCGTGCCCCATTATTCCTATTCCTTAGCCAATCCTTTTATTTACCTAACTTTGAGCAGAACCGTCGGTACAACCCACTGGAAAAGAAAAAGAAACAAGATCGAGGTGCATGAACACGTTACGACCTAAGTCATCCAAGACGTTTAAGACTATAGGACCCTATATCTTGTCTGATGCTTTGTATACCTGACTCATTTATGATCAACTCAAAACTCATTTAACTTGTTCAATTAGCACTAACTAGTCGCTAATACGTGTAATGCACGGAAAAATTATTGAGTATGACTTATTATTTTATATGTATGTTTTACAAATATAACTTTTGTAACCTCTTTCGTCACATATTAAGATTCCAATCTTAAAAATTCGATATGAAACATTAAATTACTAACTTTCTTTTTGTTTTAGCATTAACGTTTTCTTGGAAAATATCAATCAAACAAAAAATTAAAAATCAAAATTAGTATTCAATAATCCAATAAATGTTGCGATGTAAGTTTTTTTTTTTTTTTTTAAATACTAAGTATTTTAACACACACACAAGAAGAGAGGAAGATGTTTTAAAGTAACTTACAGTGATGTATATTCAAAATGACTTAACTCTTAAATACACAACATAATGATCATATATCCAATAATCATATATATTACTCATATATGACTATTATTAAGCCAAATGATATACTTTAATGAATTTTATTTATTACACAATATTTCAAAAAAGAAAATCATAATAAAGTGATCAGATGGTTATTGAGGAAAAAATAATTCACATTTTGGGTTTTCTTGTAAATAATTCACATTTTATTTATAATTTTATAAACCATGAAACTTCTCCACTCCCGAGTCCAGCAACCTACCCACGTGATACCACATTCCAATGCTTTTGCCTTTTTATATTTCCAAGTCTCATTTGGTCATCTAACTATACCAGTTTGAAAACTCTACAGACTTACATAGTACAGATGCAAGCCTTTAAGAACCAAGAGGAATGCTTCTTCGTCCATTCCAACCCATGGCTGAATTCTTTCTTCTACTTTTTTTTTCCTCACAAATCATTTAGTAGCAATTCTGAAGTTTTATGTTTGATCATTGATGTGAGGAAAAATAAACACGGAACGAAATTAAGAACATTGATTTGAAAACACGGAGTGTCTCGCTACTGCCACTACGGCATCAAGGTAGAGTTGAGGAAGAAGGAGACGATAGACTTTGTGGAGCAAAGGAGTTGGACTTTTGGGAATGAAGGAAGAGAAGGGTAGAGAAGATTTTCAGAATTTGAGGAAAACATTTTGGGTTTTATTTTATTTATTTATTTTTTTTGGGTATGGTGGGTATGGTAGGTTTTGATTCTTGGAGAACTCTGTTGGTTTGTGGGTATGGTGGGTTTTGATTGAAGAATTTGTGGGTATGGTGTCTTTGCTGTGGGTCTAAGGAAGGAGATCTGGCTTGGATCTAAATGTTGGGGGAGCTGGTAGAGGAGGAGCGTTGGGGTGGGGGAGTTGGTAGAAGGAGTTGAAGGACTGCATTTTGGAGAAAGAGCAGGCAGAGCGTATACTGGGGTCGGGTTTCTTTTTTTTTTTTTTTTTTTTTTTTTTTTTTTTTATAATAATATTATACTGATCTGAAAAATTGTGGGAGTTTCAGATTAGAGAGAAGCTTCGGTCAGGAGCTGGCATAAAGAGCCTTCTTTACGCCACCAATGAATAAATGCCACATCACATTTCTATTGAAAACCCAATACACTCCAGCACACATAATTATAACTCAATTATACTCAAAACCTTCAAACACGTATCAGGCCTGAAGAACTAAACAGCTCCATCGTCTAAACCCATTTCATCTCCTCCTCTCCTCTCCTCCCAATCTTATATTTGCTTTGTGGGCTATATACCAAGCACCATAAAGCAAATAAAACACCCACAACAGAAAACAGAAAAGCCACAGAATAGGAAAGAAAGACTCAAATTTTTTCCCTTCTATTCTAGATAACACACTCATATAATACATTCATGTGAAAACAAGAACAAGTAGTCAATGTATGACCAAGAATCGCCCAAAATCAAGAACCATATTGCCAAACCAGCATCGTAGATAGAGAAACAAGCCCTGAAGTAAAAAAAAAAAATTCACAAATTGATAACAAATATACACCCACATAAGAAATCAATGTTTAGAAGAGAAAAATCAATAACTAATCAATACCCAGATGAGAAAAAGGCAAACCCATAATGTAAACAAGAAGCATAGAACCAAAAGAATCAAAATAACGAAGACCCATTAAGTAAGAAACAGAGAAGAATCAAGAAAAAGGGTAAACCTTGAACGAAGAGGTGGAGCTCCGGTGCGACGGTGCCAGCTCCTAACCGACATGTGCTGCAGCTTCAACGGCGGTGTAGAGGTCCGGTGGTATAAGGAGAGGAGATGGAATGGGTTTAGGCGTTGGAGCTGTTTAGTTCTTCAGGTCTGATATGTGTTTGAGATTGAGTTTCAATTGTGTGTGTTGGAGTGCATTGGGTTTTCAATAGAGATATGACGTGGCGTTTATTCATTGGTGGCGTAAAGGAGGCTCTTTACGCCAGCTCCTGACCGAAGGTTTTCTCTTCAGATTAAGAGGTTTCGGTTTTTTTATTTTTATTTTTATTTTTTTTATTTTATATATATATATATATATATTGATAATAGTCAAGTCATTAAGGAGTTTTGAATCGGACCGATAATTTTCAAAATTAGCTCTTTGAACAATTGACTAATCCTTTGAGAGCATGTGCAGTCCCCCTATCGCATAGGATCCATACACACCAAATTATCACGTGAATGAATAACTTGAGTGTGGTCTTATCAGAGATTTCAAACACAAAGCTTATGAATCTCATGAAGCCTTAGCCAACTCTTATTAGGATTCAAAATGTTGATTATTGGTTAAATCTCACGAGGCCTTAGCCAACTCTTAGGATTCAAAATGTTGATTATTAGTTAGGCTAGGTAGGTGCACCATTGTCATTTATGACTAACCTTATTTTATTTACTTATAGTTATTGTAAACTCTCTATCATCCCTATCTTTTTTTTCCCACTTTTAAACATTTAAGTTTTTTATTTTTTTATTTTTTTTTACTTTTACATTGTCAATTAGCATTACATAGGAAAAAGTCTATGGATCAATGTTGTTAAAAGCACTTTAAATCTTGAAATCCTAAGATCTAAGCACTTCGTTTGGCTGAAGCAAAGCTCATTTAATGAAGCAGGTCTTAAGCATGCTTTTTTAGCATTTTTATTGGAAGAAGCAAAAGGCATGCTGAGTTGTGCTTTCCCCCCCCCCCCCCCCCTAATAAAAAAGCTTTTTCTTTTTTTTTGAGAAAAAAAAAAGAAAGCTTATTCATCTTAAAGGAAATGACATGGGTATTGATTTATTAAACAAGCATTGTTCTGAATTACACAAACAATTTTTTGTTTACATAACGAAAGACATGAACAAG
Organism: Castanopsis chinensis; assembly: GCA_032878915.1. NCBI lineage: Eukaryota > Viridiplantae > Streptophyta > Magnoliopsida > Fagales > Fagaceae > Castanopsis > Castanopsis chinensis. Next base: position 13,324,038 of record JAVQMG010000125.1, on the reverse strand, counting down.
GATAAGTTACTATTTTTTGTAATTTTAAGTCTTTGCCTTTTGGATTTATTTTCATTAAATCATGTACTTCTGCTCATGGCTATCCCATTATGTATTTTTAAAAAGAGCAAGAGAATTATAAAAAAAATTATATTTAAACTTTCTAAATAAATTATTAAACCCCACAATATAATTATCAAATTATAAAAGAAACAACTGACCTTTCAGAGGGTTTAGTACAAAATTCACAACTTTTTGTATCAACTATACAAAAGTTTTGGTTATTAAACCCACTATTTAAATCATCAAATAGAAAGTGCTATTTAATAAAAATCAAGGTTTTCAGACCCGGACTGTTCAATGAACCGTTAAAGGGAAAGGTTCAAAGTTTTGAAGGTCAGACCGAGGTTGAACCGTGATGATGTCATAATTAATTTAATTTTTTTAAAAGATAAATAAATATATTAAATTAGTAAAAGGAGAAAAAATGACTAAAATAGCTAAAATAAATATTGAAATTTATCTTTCAAATGCATTTTTTATATCATAAGTTTTATAAGAAATACGAAATATTAAAGTATAAGAAAAAATAAATTAGATATCAAATTTCTTAATCAAGGCAGTTGATAACATAATGGAAATTGTTTTAATTTAGTGAAGAGAGGGAATATATATATATATCCATAACACTTTTGTGCAAGCCTATATTTAAATTAATCTTAAGTTTTACCCAACGGCCTAAGTCCTTTTTTATATTTTGAGTAAAAAATAATATTTATTAGAACACACATGACAATAATAATAGTGTTTTACATCAGGTTTATAATACATTACATAACTAGAGTACAACTACAAAAGGGCATAACCTTTGTAGTTGTAAATTGAGATTATAAACAACGGACACTAGACACACACAACCAATGTGGGATACACATTTTTTTTAGGAAACAATAATACTTATTAGAACAAAAAAAAAAAATAATAATAGTATTTTAAACTGGATTTATAATACATTACATAATCAGAGTTTAACTACAAAATGGTCTAACCTTTGTAATTGTAGACTAAAAAGTCTATTTAAATGGTCAACTACTTATGAAATTTTAAATTTTAAAAACCAAATTGTAAAATCCGGAAGATTGGCAAACTTGCCCATTAAAAAAATGGTTAAATACTAATACAAAGCCCAAGTTAATGGATGACAACCAAGCATTGGTACAAGTATTTGACACTTTACACTTTGAGTCTTTGACAACCAACCATTTACTGTTTAGTAGCCTGTAGCCATGGGAGACCGTGATAGGAAAAAACTAAAAGCTCCATTCATCATCTCATTTGCAAAGAAATAGTAGACTTCAGAAGACCCAAAATGTAGATACAACAAAAATGCAGAAAGAAAGAAAAAAAAGAAAGAGAGAGAGAGAGAGAGAAGAAGAAGAAGAAGAAGAAGAAGAAGAAGAAGAAGAAGAAGAAGAAATGGAGATGCAAGCTCAAGATCTGACTGCATCTCACCATGGTTGAGAAGCTTCAATAATGGCGGTAAGTATCAAAAAAAAAAAAAAAAAAAATTCTAACTTGGTTGAACTTCTAAGAACCATCCACGGTTTTCAAAATTGAGAGGTTCAACCGCGGTTCATAGGGTTCGCTGCTTTTTCTACCTATGCCAGTTTTGGGAGCTAAAAGAACTGTTTTGATGAACGGTTTCCTGTTAACTCGGTCGGACCGTACGGTTCGGTCCGGGTTTCAAAATCTTGATAAAAATAAATAGCAATATGGTGTAATTGATGAGGTGCTACCAACAACGCCACTACTTGAAAAGTTGCCTTTTTATCAACTTTTATTTGGTTGAGGATGAAATCCCTTCACCATGACTTTAGGATGACGAATCTCAGGGTAGAAATTTACTTGACAATGCAAATCCCTTTAAGCTAAGGGATTTACACAAATGAAGTCGCCTTTTAATTTATTTGAAAGTAAAAACTAATAAATTTCATAACAACTTTATTGAGAAATCGATATTAGTAAATGAATGTATACCGGAGTGTTTTGTCATATCTATATGACTCAAGTGCACATTCTTAGGAGGAGAAATTCTATCTCGTGCACATTCTTAGGAGGAGAAAGCGATATGGGAGATACATATACTAAGGGGGAGAAGATATCTTTTTATGAGAAAACTTTGTTTTGCTTTGTTTTTTCTTTATGCTTGTTTTCTCGTTGCTTAATGATGCTTTGAGTTACATTTAGTATCTATGCTTTGTTACTCTCATCGCATTGTGTTTATGTGTAGGACATGCATGCATCCTTATGCCATTGTGCTTTATTGGTTGCATGTTCGGATGATCATTTACTTTGCTATATGATCATTGTAGTCATTTCCATATGACTGTCATGTGTTTGATCAAGTTGCTCATATGTTTTACATCATGTTTACTTGATCGATATTTACTTGTTACATTATATTTGTACTTTTATCATAGTTTTAAAAACTGGACTGGCCTGTCTGACTGGTTCAACAGGGAACCAGCCTTAGATCCGGTCCGGTTATGATATAAAACCAAAAATAACATAAAAAACGATTAACAGTATAGACCGGCCAATTCAACTTTAAGAACCGTTAAACTGGCCGGTCGAACCAGTTTTGCTTATCTGCCTAAACTATGTCATTTTGCCCCTCAAAATTAACCCTAAATCCTAAAACTATGATCAACCCTCTCACTTCTCTCCTCAGTCCTCTCGATTCACTTATGCCTCCCCGAGCTCCCATACTCCTTGCCTCTCTCTCCCTTGTGGCCTCACACCCTCAGCCCCTCACTTGAAGCTCTCAACTCTCAAAGTCAAGGCCCACTCTCTCCCTTATAAGTCACGCCCTCATAGCCTCACACGTCACGCTCTCACTCCCTCGCTCCCTCACTCCCTCACGGCCTCACGCGTCACACCCTTATTCCCTTGCTCTCTCAACTCTACCTCACTCTGTTCTCTGATCTACCTCACTCTGTTCTCTCTGCCTCAGCCCTCACGCACAGCGGCACGCTACACATGACGCCCTTGTCTCTACCTCACGCACAGTGGCACTCACACGCACACGCACAGCAGCATGCCCTCGCCCTTTGAGCTCTGCTCCGCGGCTACACCTCTGTAATGTTCTTTTCTTTTTCTATTTTGGGTTCTGTTTTGTTTCATTTCTCTTGGCTTCATCAGGTAATAATTAATATTCTTTTCTTTTTTTATGATTTTGATTACTTGATTAATTGATTTTGATTTTGTCATTTTGATAATTTTCTCGGTTCTTTTTTTTTTTTTTTCATCTCAGATTCTCAATTCATGTTCTTGGCTTCATCTCAAGTTCTCCTCCTGTGACTTCACTGGTAAGTGGTAACTTTAATTATTAATTTACAATAGATTTTAGTTTATTTGTGATTTTATGTATGTTGTGGATTTGATTTACAAAGAATTATTGTTTAGGAAATATAGTTTATAGAGTATTATACTTTTGATGGTGTATGTTGGTGTTGATGAATTTATTTGTTGATAAAATGGTTGCTGCCAGTTTGAAATTTTTGACTATTGTTTGTGTATGTTGTGTTGATGAATTTATTTGTGGATAAATTGGTTGCTGTCAGTTTGAAATTATTGACTATTGTTTGTGTATGTTGTGTTGATGAATTTATTTGTTGATAAAATAGTTGCTGCTAGTCTGAAATTGTTGAGTGAAATGGAGTTTGCCTCTATACCATCTAATGAACATGCTTCTACAACTAGGTCTAATGCTAATTCTTCATCTGTGAGGGCGAAATGTGATCCCATAGGGGATCATGTAACTGAAGAGTTGAAAGACGAAAAAAGTAGTTATAGATGTATACATTGTAGGAAAAGTTATAAAGGAGGGGGCATCAATAAGACGAAAAGATATCTAGCTGGAATTAAAGGTGATGTGGCTGCATGTATAGGTGTACCTTATGATGTTAGGTTTCAAATAGTTGAGAATTTGAAGGAAATTGTTAAATCTAAAGAACAAACAAAAAAGGATCAAGAAGCATCTAATTATTCGCCATTAAAGGACTCGCTAGAATTTGAAGATGTCCAAGAAATTAATCCTAGAGGTAGGGGGTTAGGTAGGGGAAATAGAAGTAGTCTTCCTAGTAATTTTTCACAAAGATCCAATCTTGGCAAGAGAAAGGTTGGTGACATTGGTAATTACTTCGCTCTTAAAACAACACCAGGAGCTCAACCTTCTATTAAAAGTGTTTTTCCTAGCAAAAAAAAGAAGTTGAGGGTTGATATGGCTGTAGCAAGATGGATGGATGTGTGATGCTTGCATTCTAATTAATGCTATGAATTCTAATTATTATCAACCTATGCTCAATGCTATAGCTTCTTATGGTCCTAGATATAGAGGCCCAAATTATCATGCCCTTTGTGTGACTTTGTTGAGAGAAGCAAAAAGAGAAGTCTAATTGATTGTTGATTCTCATCGTTCATATTGGACTGACACTAGTTGTACAATAATGGCTGATGGATGGACTGATATTAGGCATAGAACATTGATTAATTTCCTTGTCTATTGTCCTAAAGGAATTATTTTTATACATTTTATTGATGCTTCTGACTTGGTTAAGGATGCTATTAATTTGAGTAACTTGTTTGATGAAATTGTTAATTGGGTTGGTCTTGCAAATATAGTACATTTGGTCACTGACAATGCTGCAAATTATGTAGTTGCTGGAAGAATTTTGAGTGGAAAATATAGGAACATTAGTTGGTCACCTTGTACAGCACATTGCCTAAACCTAATATTTAAGGAGATTGGGAAGATGAATCATATAGCTAAACTTGCAAAGCGTGCATCCAAGATCACAGTGTTCATCTATAATCATGTGGCTTTGCAAGCTTGGTTGAGGACTAGAAAAAATTGGACGAAAATTGTGCGTCCAGGGCCAACTAGGTTTGCTACTACTTTCATTGCCTTAGCGAGTCTTAAGGAATATAAACATGACTTATAAGCGTTGGTGACTAGCAAATTTTATGTTGAATCAAGATATGCAAAAGATAAGAAAGCAAAGGCAGTGGTGAAAATCATTCTTGACAATCAATTTTTGAATGATTGTCATGTAATTGTGCATATTATGTCCCCATTAATTCGTTTATTACGCATTGTTGATTCTGATGAAAAACCAGCTATGGGTTATGTATATGATGGCGTGTATAGAGTAATTGATGGATTAAAAAAAAAAAAAAAATTCAAGGACAAGAAGAGACTATGGGAGCCTTATGTTAATATTATCAAGGATCGTTGGGATAATCAATTCTATAGAGATATTCATGTTGCTGCTTATTGGTTGAATTCTGCATTCCAATATGACTCATCTACTCTTAATAAGAGGCTAGAAATACAATCTGCTATGACAGATGTTATTGAATCAAAAGTTTCAGTTGGCTGATTAAAGTTGGTGGAGGAATTAAGGCTATTTCGAGAGCGTGAACAAACTTTTGGAACCCAACTTGCTCAAGAATCAGTCAAGACATCTCAGCTGGGTAAGATATTGTTTACTTTAGCTAATAATAAAATGAAAATATGTTTTAAAGATTATAGCTCTTTTTTATATTTTTGGAATAAGTATGTTTATTGATTCATTGTATCTTTAATTTGTGTTGTATATGGAACTTAGATGAGTGGTGGAAGTTGTTTGGATTTTGTGCTCCAACCTTACAAAAGTTTGCAATTCGGATTCTTAGCTAAACAGCTACCTCTTCGGGATGTGAGCAGAATTGGAGTGTTTTTGAACAAATACATAGCAAAAGAAGAAATAGATTGGAGCATCAACGACTTAATGATCTTGTGTATGTTCATTATAACTACCGATTGAAAGAAAAATATATATTATATAATCTCTTTATTTCAACGTTTTTGTGGGAAAATATGAGTGATTCATTGATTTTGTCAAGTGGGTTCTTTGTGATTGTGAAATATAAGTGATTTGGTTATCAGTTATTTATTATGTTCATCTTATGATATAGAGTCAAGAGGAAGAAGTTCAATTTTGATCCTATTGACTATGCAAGTATCGATAAAACTGAATTTTGGGTAGTGGAATATGAGGAATCTCCATTTCTAGATCATGAGAAGATAGAGAATGCATTATATAAAGAGAGATCCTATCCAATCGAAGAAGGGTCTTCTAGCCATGTACAAAAAGGTTAGCTTATAACAATTCTTTACTTAGTTGCATATTTTAATTAGACTATTTATGATTTATGAGAAATGATTATTAGAATTGTTATATCATTTATTGTTCTTTGGTTTTAGAATTGTATAGATATGGACAATAAAGTGATTAGGATGATGATGACATCAATTTGGAATCATTTGGTGATGAAGATGATGCTCCTCTCGGATTTAGATATAAAAATTATCGTATTCCTATTGAAGATGAAGAAGATGAGGATGAGGATGATGATAATGATGCTAGTGGTGGAGCATTTGGTTCACATGATGATATTGATTTCAATTTTCTTCATAACAAATGAGGCTTGGGTCTTAAAACTTATTAGTTGTTTGTTTGAAACTTTAAAACTATTTGGATATAATGAACTTATTTGTTATTTGCCATTTGGATGTAAATTTAATGATTAATGAACTTATTTATTTGGTTTTGTTGAAAGTTTATTATGTTAAGGATGATTGTTTTGTAATGTTATTATGTTAAAATTCTTTAAAAAGATGTTATATACTTCTTTAAAAAAATTATTAATCATTTATATAATTTAAATAAATAATAATTAAATTATTTATGATGCCACCGGTTCAACCATCGGTCGGTTCTCAGTCCGACCTTAAAATTGGTAATTAGCTCATTTTCTGGTTCTTTCACCGTATCGATTTTTAAAACCATGCCTTTTATTACTTGATTTACCTTGAGGGTCTAATGTGTTTTGTGCAGGCGTTTCAGGTTAAAGGTATATATGTTCTAAGTTCATCACAAATTTTAGATTTAAGTATGAGTGAGTTTTGCCATTATTTCCAAACTCACGTTTAAATCTAGAGCCTGTTATAGGGTGTTTTGTCATGGAATAGCCAAATGGAGAGATTGTAAAGTTGTGATTTACAACTACGTTTTATGTTGGCTTTATTCCATGACAAAAAGTATTGTAATTGCATTAATTTTGTTCCTTATATTTTGTGAGATTTTATTGTATTCTGTTTAGTATTAAGTTGGTGAAGAATAAAGCATGAAATGAAGAATCAGTGCAATTTCGCAACTAACTCGAAAGAAGCTCGCGAGTAAAAGTTCCCGTGAAAAGGGCACGTGAGAAGCACATGCTGGAACTTGGAGAGTCATGCCAGGCTATCAGTATCGCGAGTGTCTCGCGAGAAGGGCCAACCCGCGAGGTACCCGCGAAACTCTCTGCCTGGAGGATTTTAAGTGTGACTTTCCTACCCTTCACCCACATTATATATACCCTCATTACCCATAAAAGTAATAGATGTCATTCAAACAGAAAAACCCTAGATAGGTTTTCTACAATATAATACACCCATCTTTTAGAGAGAGAGCTAATCATTCTTAATGAGAAATCATTATAGCTTCTTCTCTTTCCCTTTCCCATTGTTATACCTTGAGAGAAGATTTGTACCCAAACATAACCCATACCTTTTTAAAGTGTAGAGAGTGTTTTGGAGCTTGGTAAGATTTGGGAATTTGCCAAAAGAAGCCGGTAAGGCTTGGTGGATGCAATCGGGCGTATTGCAGCATCCGGAAAGCTAGAGAAGCTATGACTCCAAGAATTCTGTTAGTAGCAGGAACTTGGAGGGCTCAAGTACATGGGGTGGACTAGGCTTGGAGGGTCTTTTGTTATTCGTGTACTCCAACTTTATTCTCTAATGGATCGATTTCGACTTGGAGGGTCGCTGAGAAGTTTTCGTCGAGTTCTTCGATTTCCTCTTTTATAACACGTCTCGATGTTATCTTGTATTTGCATCTCTCTTCCCTACTTTTAAGCTTTCGTTTTATTGTTGATAATGGATGAATGTGGTTTAGGATTGTGTTATCGGTTGTTTGTGCTCATTTACTCTTTGTTATGCACTTAGTCTAAATTAGAGTAAAAGCAATCTAGCTGCATTTTTTTTTTTGGGGGTCTGAACAAGCTCTTGTATTTTTACACAAATCCGAGCTTTCAGAATGTTTACAAAGTACAAAAGTTTAAGCCTTAATACAATCTACCAAGAGAAAAACTTTGGATGTTTTAAAAATTAACTAGGAGGAGAATACATTCCTCCTCTTTATTTGAATGTTCTAAAATTGAAATGGGAATACAATAAATAATGATATATCTTATAAATTGATAGGGATGACAATTTATGCCCGACCCGCGGGTACCCAGCCCAGCCCAGCCCAACCCTAATAGGTCTGGTTTTATCCGGTCCGGTAAAGACTAGGGTCGGGTTTGGGTTTAAAACAAACTAGAAACGGGTCCGAGTCGAGTCCGGGTTTTGGCAAAAACCCAGCCCGAACTTGGACCTAACCCGACCCGATTAGCCTAAATATAAAATTACAAAAAAACCTACCTATATATATATATCATAACCCTAACCTAAAACTCATTTATCTCCTTTCTCTCTCAACTCAGCCACCTTTCTCCTTTCTCTCTCAACTTAGCCGCCTCCCTCACTGACTCTCACTCTCACTTGCATCTCATCCAGCCCTCATAGACTCTCACTCAGACACTTACATCTCATCCTCACCCTCACTCTCATTCACTCACTGACCCACCCTCACCCTTGTGAAGGAGCACGGATCTCGTCATCTCGCGGAGGAGCACAGACCTCACCTTCGGTGGTTGCCATTTTTGTCACAGAAGAAAACAAATCTCATCATCTGGTGGAGGAGCACGGACCTCACCCTCAGTGGCTGCCATTTTTGTCACAGAGGAGCACATAGTTTGAGTACTTCATTTTTTTTTTTTTGGGTTCATTTCCTCTCTCAGTAGTGTTTTTTTTTTTTTTGGTATTTGTTTGAGGATTCAATATGTACAAATCGGAGTGAATATTGTGTTAATGTAAAAATCTGTCCATAAATGTTAAAATCGGAGTTTTGTTAAATCTGTCTATAAATGTTAAAATCAGAGTTTTGTTTCTTCCATAAATGATAAATGGAGTTTGAGGATTTAATTTCAGCAAGACTGATAACAATGGTGTGTGTGTTTGTGTTTGTGTTTGGGTTTTTTTTTTTTTTTTTTTTTTTTTTTTTTTTTTAAATAAGATTGGGTTGGATTGGGCCACAGATTAGGCCCAGAAGTGGCTGGACGGGGCCTGCGGAGACCCGACAGGCCGGGTTTGGAGCTAAAAAAAAGACCCATTTATTAAACAGGCTGGGTTCGGGTAATAGGGGATGACCTGCAGGTCGAATTTGGGTATCAAGAAACCCGACCCGTTTCCATTTCTATAAATTGATGATAGATTATACCTTTTTTTTAAAAAAATTTAAAGGAATGTATATTGATGATGCAAAGAAAATCAGTAGGTTGGATGCTTCGGATTTCCAAGGTCTATTGATTGTGTTGATGGCCTGAAAAAGAAAGAAAAGTGATCAAAGAAAGAAAAGTGATCAAAGGTGACCGGAGTTGCCGGCCAATAACCCTCCGATGACAAAGTTAGTTTTTCTCTCTAAAATTTTTTAGTTCCCACTTTTCAGGAATTGTCAAAAACATACCTTTGTTTGGTCTGAACAAGCTTTTATATAGTTTCCCGAAAATAGTTATTGGATTCACAACTTCCCTTATTTCTCAGGAGATCAGAGAATTAAGGGTAACTTCCACAATCGCCACGGGGGTTACATTCCATCCTACTGTAACTGTTATCGACGGTTAAACTCCTCATTGGAGGGCTCAGTAGCAAATCTAGGTATTGCTTGTGCCTTGGAAGCTTAATCCATGGTCACTTGAGGGAGGGAATTATATTTGATAATTTTCCAAGTGTTGTGGGTCGTCCATGCGCTTTCATATGGACGACCCTTGGTATGAATGACCATGGAAGGCTTGTTTTACTTATGACGCCGTAGCCTCGTCCCAGTGCTTTCCTATGGATGACCATTGGTATGGACGGCCATGGACGCAACCACAAGGACAAGGACCATTGATATGGATGACCGTGGACGATCTGGAGTAAATCATCTTTCACAACTCATCATATATAAATTTACATCATAAACAAAATTGATATCTAAAAATCATAATATAAGCAGAACCTATCCCTCTTCAAAATTGGAAAATTATGTAGTGGGATGATCTCATGAGATACCCCCTCCTTCAAGTTTCCCAATTGGAAGGAATTAAAAATGAGGGGTTTGGTGGGTGTATCTTATTCCTCCAAATCCCTTCACACCCCTTTCCCTCTCCCTCTTAAAAATTATCCAAATAAGATTAATTAAGCAACTTATATCCCTCCATTTTGATTAAAAGTATGTGTAATTCCCCTATCACACAGAACCCACACACACCAAATTATTATATGAATGAATAACTTGTATGTGGACTGACTAGAGATTTCAAACATGGAGCTTATGAATCTTACAAGGCCTTAGCCAACTCTTACGATTCGCTTATTATATTTACTTATTTCTATTGTAAACTCTCTATCTTCCCTATCTTTTTTCCCACTTTTTAAACATTTAAGATTTTTTTTTTGTTCATTTTTACGTTGTCAATTAGCATTTACATAAGAAAAAGTCTATGGATCAATGTAGTTAAAAGCACCTTAAATGTTGAAGTCTCACAACTGGGTGGGTCATGATTCCAATCGAGGGCCTAAATGGACCTTAGTGGATTGGTGGCAAATCGTTAACGTACTCAAAGCCCATTATAGGCAATGACATAGATTGTAAGTTAGTGGGATGAACTCCGGAAGACTTTGGCCCGAATGGAGCATACTTATCTTCCCATACATCACCAACCATGGCAAAGGGACAAAAGAAACCAAGTGAAAGTATGTGCAAAACAATATTAGAAAGCCTTTGTTAAAATTAGGAGATGGAACACATTGGAGTCAAACTTTCTATCCCCAGTGGAGTCACCATTGTGGGCACAAGGGGGAACACGTCTCGGCCGAGTGGACCGGGGTGGAGAAGAAAATGGAGTCACCACCTAGATTAGGTTTAGGAACTGTAAATATAGCACCTTTGTGGAAGGACTAATCTTTATTAGAGCATGTGTCCAGAGTTTAGGTATGAGGATGGGAAGTTTTTAGGCACCCAACCCCACCCAACCAGTATGTCGGCCTTCACTAATCGTATTCCAAATCCTAATCCCATCAAAGGGTTCTCTAATATGTTATTCTAAACTCACACACACTAACATGCATTTAACATCCAAACATGGCATATGTCTCACATGCATCCATAGCATAAAACCCTATTAATCATCTAGCAATATATCTGAGGGCAGCAAGCACATAAAAAAACAGAAGCATCAACAAGACATTAATCATCAAGCATATTCATCATGTTCATCAATCAAGAAATCTCATAATGTTCATCAACCAAATCAAATGCATGTTTATGTAATTATGCATGACTTACCTCACTTTTCTCATTGTAGCACATCACCTACGCATCAATGCATGTTCCTGTTCATATGCATGTTCATGTGATTCAACCAAAATATAAACCCTAATTATTAATCAACAATTAAAACATGTGAAACATATTATTCTACTGACCCTAGACCTAAACATATGAAAACTAGACTCAACAAGACCTAAACATATGATTAAAACAAATCAAAACAAACAAAATAGCAAGAATCCTAAATTTGGGTTTCTAGGATGTGCATGCGTGCGCATACATGAAATATGCGTACACATTCCTCGAGTATGCATACGAATGCTTGAAGGATGCACACGCATATACACCTAAAAGCACAGTTTGAAAGCAGCAACAAAACAATAATTAAACAAAGCCTAGCATGTCTTTAATAAATTAATCCAATTCTTCATTCAACACATAGTGAGACACAACAAAGCAAAACCAAATAAATCAAATCATGTTTCCAAGCACTCATAACATATAAATCAAATTAAGAACAAAAAATAACACAAGTTATAAAATCCTAAATTAAGGAAGAGTCATGAAGAGAGACTCACCCTGCTTATGGAACACAACTTGGTTGATATTTAACCAGCCCCTCAGTGCTTACATAACAAGATCAAATGATAATCAAGGGAATCAAATATATCAATAGTCCATTAGTAATCACAACTCAAAAATAAAAAGATGTTCTTGAAAAGCTTTCGAAAGAATCTTTGAAAAACGTTTCTTAAAATGAGATAGATAGTTTCTGCCCTAAGACCACTAAAGAAAGGTTTTTTGAGGAACCAAAAACGTGCTAGCTACTGTGTGTGTAGAAAAATCAGAGTTAGAAATGAGTTTTGGAAGCGTTTAGGTAAAAAATCCCTCTCTCTAGCTCGGGTTTGAGTTTAGAGGCATAAGGTTGTATTTATATTTTTAAACTAGGGTTTTCAAGCTCATTTAGAGGGTTTTGGACATTCTAAAGGGTCTAGGGGCCGGGCCTAATCAAAGAGGGAGGCTTTGGGCTCTAAAAAAATGAAGTTCTAGGCTTCTAGAAAAGGCCCTGCATACGCAAGTTCATGCATGCATACGCATATGTCCCCAAAAACCCTAATTTTGACTACTCAGATGAACCGACTTCAAACTGCCATAACTCACTCAATATTAATCCAAATTAGTCAAATTTAATGTTCAAATTGAAGCCTAGGATGTTTACTTTCTAACGAAACAAATCTTACTCAAAAGGTCTTTGTGGATCAAAAGTTATGGTCAAAACAATGAGTAAATGTCATTTTTTAGCATTCATTTTTAAAGCAATTTGAGCACTTTTGAGTTGTGATTACTTCTAAATTATCAAAATAACTTCAATTACCTTTTGTAGACATGTCAAGCTCATCATTAAGACCGGAGGCTAAAGTTATTAATCGGGTACAAAATGAAGTGTCTACAATACGAAGTCAAAGTGACATATCCTAGACATACCTTTACAAAACTCAAAGCTAATAGTCTAGGAGTAATAATAGGGACATATAAAATGACACAACTTATACTACAATTTACCCACGTGTCAAGTTATGATTGGTAAAGGTGTGTCACCGTCACCCTTCTACCACTCACAACTCGCCACGCAAGCTATGTGTCCCTAGCATTACTTATAGTCTAGTGACCACTTGATTTACGGAAAATGCTAAGACCACAACTTTTGTTACAACTTGCTTAGGTTGCGAGTTGTAAATGCAGGTGGAGTAAATGTGGTGGGTCATAACTCCACCACTTACAACTTACCATATGGCAAAATTGTGACAAAAGTTGTAGTCCTATCATTACTCGGTCAAGAAAGTACTTTTGGCTCTCCCCACAGGGGATAGTTCAGGTTCAACATCCTCTTGAGTAATAGGTCCCACCTCTTATACATGAAACCTTAGGATTTCCATTCAAAAACCAACTTGAATCATCTCATGTACACTAAACCTAACCCTAATTGGGTTCTTAACAAAACAACTCCAAAAGGTAGTAAATTTTATATGGTGGCTTAAAATTATATTACATGACAATACATGAGATAAAATAAGTGACATGAGGAAGGATAATGAAATTTAGAATAGCATGCTGAACATTTACTTATTTAGACAAGAGAAAATTAAGTTAGTTTGGACTTTATTCTAAATTCAGGTTGGGATTATGTTTTGAAAGAAAGTAGACCCCGTTACGAAAACTAGTATGTAACCCATGCTACCGCACGAGAATGAATATAATTTAATAAACCAATAAATATATTGCATTTTATTATTTAAGTGATACTGTTGGTTGTGTTATTTATTTATTTATTAATCATGAGTTTAATCATGTTTAAAAGACTTAGTTTATTCATGTTTAATAAAACTTAGTATTATGTAATTTTTTAACAAATATTTTTATCATACAAAATTCTAATGAAAGAATGCTACATAGACATCTATATTCAAGGTTGATTCATTCATGGTACATATAACTATGATTAAGTTGCTTTATCACAAACCATTTTTAACAAAATATTTTAATAAATTAAATGTGAATCTCATAACATGCATCTCATAACAATAGAATAACATAAATCTCATAAAAAAAATTTTATCAATAAAAAATCACTAAAATTATGAGCATAAAATGTAAAGACAAACAAATAGGATAAATACTAGTTCCTTAATAGAAAACTTATAGTGAATTGAGAAAATTACATAAATAATTTTTGATATTTGAAGAATAATGGGATTACAACTTTTTTTCGAAATTGGGTAGAAACTCGTGTTGATAACGTGTTATGAAAAAGAAAAGAAATATGCAATATCAATGATAGGGAGACAAAACAATTTTATAATTAAACAATAAAAATTATTGACAAAAAAGAAAGAAAATATAGGCAGATGAAAGACAATAAACATACAACATCAATCATAGGAAAATTACAAAATTATATAATTAAACAATAAAAAATTTACATAAAAAGGAACGACAGTATAAGTAGATGAAAGAAAGCGTAATCAAACCTTAGGAATGGTTGGAATTCGTTTTGCAGAGTATAAATCAGGATTATGAAAATTGTAAAAACAAGTATAATTAGAATATTTGGAGAACCTCTTCTTATATAAGATACAAAAATACCCAAATACATGTATCATTGATACCAAGAGATTCTTTTGAAATTCCATGTGGAAAAGGGAGGTGAACCTGAAAATACGTGGGTGTGAAAAAGGGAGATGAATCGAAAAAGGGAGGTGAACCTGAAAATACGTGGGTGTGAACCTGAAAATACGTGGGTGTGGAAAAGGGAGGTGAACCTGAAAAAAAGGGAGGTGAACCTGAAAATACGTGGATGTGAAAAAGGGAGGTGAACCTAAAAATACACGGGTGTGAAAAAAAAAAAGAAAAAAAAGAAGCACATCGAAATTACAAATTAGACTCCAATTTCATATTTACATTAACACGTGGCACAACAATAGATTAGAATTCTAATTTAGAATTCTAATTTAGAATTCTAATTGGAGTTTCTCTCTACTTCACCTATTATATATATATATATATATATATATATATATATATATATATAGATATGTGACTCCTTGGAATTTTTAGCCTTCTTCTCAAAAAAAAAAAAAGAAAAGAAAAAGAAAAAGATTCCTTTAGTCAATCTAGAGCTTTGGGCTTGATAAAAGAAGAGCTTTTTTTTTTAAATTCTAGGCCCGGTCAAAAACAATTGAAAGCGAGAAGTGGGGCTTTATTATTGTGGGGGATTCTAGCATTTTACCCTTATTTTTAAAAATATTTAGCAATATGCCCCTGTTTCCAAACTATTTAGGTTCATGCCCTTGTTTTGAAACTCGATTTTCTCAAAATCGAGTTTCAATGACAAACTCGATTGGTTTAAAATCGAGTTATGCACGATCAAACCTAAAAAAAAAAAAAAATTTGCATGGAACTTGAGTTCCATAAAAACACTGCTATAGGTCTTATAAAAAGCAGTTATAGGTTTAAGGTGATCAAACTTTAAAAAAAAAGTTTGCATGAAACTCGAGTTCCATAAAAACGCCGCTATAGGTCTTATAAACCGCAGCTATAGGTTTAGGGTGATCAAACTTTAAAAAAAAATTTGGAGTTTAGGAAGCTCGAGTTCCATAAAAACGCTACTATAGGTCTCATAAAATGCAGCTATAGGTTTGGGGTGATCAAACTTTAAAAAAATTTGCATGGAACTCGACTTCCTGGAACTCGAGTTTTATATAAAACGCCGCTATATGTCTTATAAAACGCAGCTATAACTATGGAACTCGAGCTTTGTGAACTCGAGTTCCATACAAATTTTTTTTTTTAGTTTGATCACCCGATACTCGAATTTCTACCAATCGAGTTTTTTAATAGAAACTCAATTTTCATAAAATCGAGTTTCGAAACAAGAGCACGAACCTATATAGTTTCAAAGTAGGGGCATATTGCCAAATATTTTTAAAAATAAAGGTAAAAGGCTAGAATTCCCTATTATTGTGGAGGGAGATCATTAAGTCGCCAAAAAAAAAAAAAAATGGTGGGCTTAGTTGAAATTGAACAAGTTCTTGTTTCACTAACAAGTGTCCCAATTAGGTTGAACCCAATAAGAATGGGCTTTAAAACTTCCGATCCATTTTTTGAGTAAAAAAAGAATAATAATATCTTTTTTGGTGCTTAATTATAAAGTGACGATGTCTCTACGTTTATGATCTTTGACCTCCGAGTCTCTCAAATCTCAATCCACTCGGGCTCTAGCTCTACCCAATTTCCCACCTCACAGAATTCACGCTTAATTTGCAGAAAGGTTTTAGGTTTTTCCTTTTTGGATTTGATTGTTTGAGGTTGAGGTTGAGATTGAGATTGAAGATGGAGAAGTGGAGTTGCTGAAGTTGGCTGTTTTGTGAATCCAAGAGATGGTCATGGTAGAGCAGCATGAGTGCCTGAGGCGTTTGTGATTTTGTCTGGGTGAGGTTCTCAGATTTGAAAAGTTTTGGTATGTTTTCTCTCTCTGACTGTTGAACTTTGGAAATTATTTTGAACATATATATGGTGTGTGTGTGTTCACTACAATCACTACCTTATTGAGCAAGTTTATTCTGAAATTAAATCTACTATTGCATGCTCTCTTTTTATATCTGGATTAAAATCAAATCTCTCCCCTTGTAGCTATCAAACTATCATCGTTCATAGCTTATAACAATTTTATAGATATTTATAAATATATATATATATATATATATATATATATATTGAAATGAACTTTTTATTTTTTTTTGGATAGGTAGATCAATAAAAAGAAGGAAGAAGAAGCACCATAAAATAAACATGTCATTACCACTTGAGCCTTCTCATTGTAATGGAGGACAAGATCAAACCAACAGCCCCTAAGCAAGACCCATATTTTTTCAACGGACAGGCTGGGTTTTAACTTTTAACGTGGCATCCGCGTGGACTCGTTTGTCGACTAGTCTTCAATTCAAAGCCAATTAGCCACGCGGCCAAATTTTCCAGGAAAGAAGTGTAGCCAGCGCCAAGGCCTATGTCTCCCACTTACTTTCCAAAATGAAGCCCTTCAAAAACCTGTCCATTTCCTTCTTCTACTTCTTTGTCAGTACTCTTATTTTCATTTCCTTATTAGCCTATGCAGCCAGATTTGATATAAAAAACAATTGCAACATCACAATTTGGGCTGCAGCTGTGCCTTGTGGTGGCAGGCAGATTAACCCAGGTGGAACCTGGAGCCTCGAAGTTCCGCCAGGAACGACTGGTGGTCACATTTGGGACCGAACTGGGTGTAGTTTCAATGGATCCGGGGTTGGTACATGTCAAACTGGTGACTGTGGTGGGCTTTTGAACTGCAAAGGATATGGTGTACCCCCATGCACCCTTGCCGAATTTGCATTAAACCAATTTCAAAACTTTGATTTCTATGACATCTCTCTTGTTGATGGGTTTAATGTTCCTATGATTTTTAACTCTACGGAGTGTACAAGCATAGACTGTACAGGTGATCTCAACGGGAATTGCCCAACTGAGTTGAAAGCTCCGGGGGGGTGTTACAACCCTTGTACTGTATTCAAGACCAAGGAATATTGTTGCAATACTGGTAACTGTAAAGCTACAAATTATTCCATGTTCCTCAAGGGTGGGTGCCCGGGTGCTTACAGTTTTCCTAAGGATGATGCAACAAGCACGTATACGTGCCCTGGTGGGAGTAACTATAACGTAGTGTTCTGCCCTCTTGGTTCCCTCTAGTTTAAGGTATACGACTAGTAGATAGCTTGTATACAAAGAAGTGGTGTAATCAAATCTCTGAAGCTTTGTGAGCATATGCCTAATTAGTGTGGCGCAAATGCTAGCTCTAATATGTATTCATTTTGACATTGTAACAAAATATATCTATGAAAGCTTGTGTCCCGGCCCATAAAAACAAGATTTCTACTCTCTCAAAAAAAAAAACAAACAAACAAGATTTCTTTGAAAGATGGAAGATAATAACGTTCATTAAAACAAAAAAAAAAAAAAATCAAATTTTATGATAAAATTACATTTTAAACCTTCTAATTTAATGGCCTGTTGGAAGTTTAGAGGGAGGAGAGTAGAGGGGAGGAGAGTAGTAGGAAGGAGAGTAAAGGGGAATGATTATCCTCCACCTTGTTTGGATGCTTTTAAAATTAAGTAAGGGGGAGTTGAGTAATTAGTCTTTTCATTTATAATTTTGTTAATATAGTAAGGGCAAATTTGATAATTCATTTAGCTAAGCATTTTTATCCTCCACTCTCCCTCCAAATCTCTCTAATTTGGAGGAATTAAAAATGAGGGATTAGAGGAAGTTGAAACCCCTCCAAATCCCTCCCCCTCTTTTCTTAAAAAACTTCCAAATAAGGATATTGAATTATTCTCCCTCCCTCTACTCTAGTCCCCCTCTATTTTTAAACATCCAAACAAGCCATAAGAGTTATAACGAATTAAACCTTATAATTTCAAAAAGTAACTAATTAAATCTTAAAGCTTTGAAAAGTAATAAATTAAACACTACAATAAAAAATAAAAAATTGATGGGCATAACGGACTCATTACCCAATAACTCATGGTACTTGCTAAATCTCTGAAGCTTTGTGAGCATATGCCTAATTTGTGTGGCAAAAATGCTAGCTCTAATATGTATTCATTTTGACATTGTAACAATATATATCTATGAAAGCTTGTGCCCCATAAAAACAAGATTTCTACTCCCTCAAAAAAAAAAACAAACAAACAAGATTTCTTTGAAAGATGGAAGATAATAACGTTCATTAAAACAAAAAAAATCAAATTTTATGATAAAATTACATTTTAAACCTCCTAATTTAAGAGTTATAACGAATTAAACCTTATAATTTCAAAAAGTAACTAATTAAATCTTAAAGCTTTGAAAAGTAATAAATTAAACACTACAATAAAAAATAAAAAATTGATGGGCATAACGGACTCATTACCCAATAACTCATGGTACTTGCTAAATAATTTGGCCTTGAACATTTCCCCAAAGCCCACTTTGTGTAAGTATGGACTGTAATTGAGGGAAGTCATTTCATGGATATGTATAGGGAGAAAATATGGGTTTTGAGCCTGAATCTTGAAATAAGAGAAAGTAGGGTTGTAAGCCCAATAGCAATATGTGAAGCGAGAGAAAAGCCCTCACCATGAAGTTAAGTTTGTGGTTTGTGAAGCCCATATTGTGATTAAAATTTTGAGTTGCGATTCATGAGGTGATTGGGCTTCATAAGAGACGTCCATAATAATTTTGTGGTAAAAAATCTCAACCCGTGATAATGCATCCAAGGAGTGCGGTTTTTTTTTTTTTTTTTTTTTTTTTTTTTTCAATAGTTACAGATAGGCAGGAGTGTCCAACGGTTCTCTAACCTGCCCAAACCGACCGGGTCCGACCGACCCGAAGCCCAACGGGTCGATCTGAACCCTTCAGTGAGTCGGATTCGGGTCTTCTTCTTTCAAAACCCGATGATTCAGGTCGGGTAGCGGGTTAAGGAAGAAAAAACCCGTATTAACCGACCATTATTTAAAAAAAAAAAAAAAAGAATTGAAGGAGAAGACTCAGAAGAACCCGTGAAGACTGAAAAGTAAAGATTGATTGGACTACTCTGCACTGAGCTTT
The DNA here is from genome assembly GCA_032878915.1 of Castanopsis chinensis. NCBI lineage: Eukaryota > Viridiplantae > Streptophyta > Magnoliopsida > Fagales > Fagaceae > Castanopsis > Castanopsis chinensis. Next base: position 13,304,322 of record JAVQMG010000125.1, on the reverse strand, counting down.
TTCTTGTTTGCACATAAAATCTGAAAGACACCAACTTGGATTGGACTAAACACTATCATGCCAACTTGGATTCTTTAGTCTCTAGTCTACACAGTTACCTTGGTGGGTGGGATGAAATATGGCCGTGCAATTTGAGTGTGATCAACGGTCTTGATCCTTCTGAAGATCAACAAAATCCTTCTTGATCCTTCCTACACATTTACACACAAAAGAAAATAAAATAAAATCACCCAAAATCTCTCTCTGAAGATTCAGAATGGCTAACCCTCAAATCACCATCAATTTTCCACTTCCCCAAGCCATGGCCGGTTACCCACCCTCAGCCTCAAGGCCTCAAGGCCCTCAACCCTCATCTCTCTCTCTTTTAAATCAATCCGATTCACGTTCCTCTTCTCTCTGCTTTCTAGTCTCAAGGGCAAGGGCTGATTCAAAACCTCTCTTATATTTTGAAACACCCTTCAAGCCTTCACTCCAAGTCTACAAACACCAAACACCAAACCTTCTAGTTCTAATCTTCACACATACACCCGCTAAGCAGAGGATCAGAGTGTTCGCTGGTCCGTCGCACCAAGGTCACTGTCCACCTCCTTTGTGCCTTCAAGCTCGGCCACTGCGGTTTGTCGCACAAACAACCTTCACGCTTTTAATTGCCTTATTATGTTATTTATGTGTTATGTTTTTCTTTTGTTTGTCGATTATGTAAAATGTCTTTTTCTCTGATTTAAAATTATTATTGCTGATGATGTGAATCTGCCATTTTAGAGTTTTAAGGCTTTCTACTAGTTAGTTTCAGACTTTTAGTTGATGGGTGTGGTGGTTGAGTTGGGATTTTCTGTGGAGAAAGTGGTGGGAGGATTTTCGGGTGTTTTGTTGGGTTTGCTATTCAAAATCCATATTTGGAGTTGCACACAGCAAGAACTTGAAGTAGTGATTAAAACATTGGAAGATCTCTTTATTCTGTTATATTTAAATTTTAATTAATTTGATTTTGGGTGATTCATACTTATTATGTAACAAGCGGTAGGGGCCTTGGGTTGAATGTATTGTAGGAAATTGAGAGTTTGGGATTGTCACCATTTATCCTTATTTATTTGTTTGTCTTTCTCCTTTCACTCCCTTATTGGTTTGGGAATTACCGTCAGAGGAAATGGATAGGAACATGACATCTAAAACCTTGGAAGTTTCTTCCATAGCTCATCAAAGAGAGTATCTTTTGCACAGTTTTCGTAGGCTGTCTATAATTTAGTGCTGATCTGTAACATTTTAAAGCTTGCTTCTCTGTTAAAATTTTGCTTCTATTAAGCCCATATTCAAAGTTTTCTTCTGTTAAAATTTTAAAGCTTTTGCAACATGAAAACCCTTTATTTTGATCAACAGAAGTGAGACATTTTCTTAGTTTTTTTTATGGTTGTTTGCTAATGCTTAAATTTGATGTCTTTACTCTTTACGTTATGGAACCCTTTAGTGATGCACCTCCTTCCCAAACAACACCCATTGCCCAAGCTGAACTCGCTGTCCAAGCTGAACTTGTTGTCACTCCAACTAATGCCGAGGCACTTCCACCTAAACCTAATGATAAAACCAAGGTGAGTGAGATAGATGCTGATTGTGGTAATAATAGGAAAAAGTCTACTGCTTGGGATCATTTTGACAAAATAAAGATTAGTGAGGGTCAATTTAAGGCTGCTTGCCATTATTGCAAAAAAACTTATTGTGCTTATAGTAAGGGTCATGGAACTACTAATTTATTGCATCATACATCAAACTGTGTTAAGAACCCTAATAGGGTTTCACTTAAAGGGCAACAAACTTTAGCATTTGAATCCAAAATGAATGGGGAGGAAGGGTTTAACTTGTACCAACAGCCTTTACTGTTGAGGCTTCTAGGAAGGCACTCGCTGAAATGATTTTAATAGATGAGTTGCCTTTTAGGTTTGTTGAAGGGTATGGGTTTCAAAGAAATTCAACAACCTTACAACCTAAGTTGCAAATTAGGGATATCCCATCTCATCAAACTGTAGCTAGGGATGTGATTGGCATTTATGGTGTTGAGAGAGAGAAACTAAGGGAAGCCTTAAAAGGTCGTAAGGTATGCCTTACTACGGACACGTGGACTAGTATTCAAAATCTGAATTATATGTCCCTCACATGTCATTTTATTGATGATGATTGGAACTTGCATAAGAGAATTCTAAATTTTTTTCAAGTGGAAGACCATAGGGGGGAGACTATAAGTAGAAAGATTGAGATGTGTTTGCGTGAGTGGGGTGTTGATGGCATATTCACTTTGACAGTGGATAATGCTTCCTCTAATGGTACTACCATTAAATTTTTACAAACAGTAACTAAAGATTGGAAGGGGATTGTTTTAGAACATGAGTTCTTCACATGAGGTGTTGTGCACATATCCTAAATCTGATTGTGGGAGATGGTTTGAAAGAAATTGATGCGTCCATTGCTAGGGTGCGTGAAGCGGTGAGGTATGTCAAGTCCTCACCAAATAGAAATCAAATTTTTAGGAGTTTTATGGAAAGATTAGGTATTGAGTCCAAGTGTTTTCTAAGTCTTGATGTACCTACTAGGTGGAACTCTACCTATCTTATGTTAGATACTGCTGAAAAGTTTGAGAAAGTGTTCCTAAGAATGGACTTTGAGGATGATAGCTATTGTTCATACTTTTTGAATAAGGAAAATAGTGGTGGTTTGGGAGCTCCTTGTGGGGTTGATTTTCAAAATTGTAGGATGTTTATGGGTTTCTTGAAACTTTTTTACAATGCAACAAAAAAGTTCTCCGGTTCTTTGTATGTGACTTCAAATACCTTCTGTGATGAGATATTTGTGATTCAAGAGAACATTGCTCATTTAATTAAATCTAAAAATCATCTCTTGAAAAACATGGCAACTAAAATGGAAGCTAAGTTTGAAAAGTATTGGGGGAAAGGGGATAAAATTAATCAGCTTTTGTATGTGGCTGTGGTTCTTGATCCAAGGAAGAAAATGAGGTTTTTGAAGTTTTCTTTTTCTAAAATTTATGGGGATGAAGTGGCTAATGAGATGGTTTATTTAGTGAGGAAGATCATGGATAGGTTGTATGATGCTTACTCTAGGGTTAATTCACCAAATGTGGTAGTACAAAGTGAGAATGAGAGGACACATATGGAAGGTGATACAAATGGTTGTAGTGATCCATATGCGATGGTTAATTCACGATATGAGCAGTTTTTAGAGGCTGAGAAGTCTATAGGGTGTAGCAATGAGATTGAAAAATATTTGGCAGAAAATTGTGAGAGTAGAAGGGATGTGAAATTTGAGATTTTGGGGTGGTGGAAAGCCAATTCAGATAGGTACCAAGTGCTGTCCAAAATGGCTAGGGATATGCTGGCTGTGCCTGTATCTACGGTTGCTTCTGAATCGGCGTTTAGTATCATAGGGCGCATACTTGATCCATTTCGAAGCTCACTCTCCCATTTTATGGTTCAAAATCTTGTTTGTGCTCAAAATTGGCTGCAAGCCCATGTTCCAATATCTTTTCGCAAGTCAAAGGATGAGATGGAAGCCTTGGAGGATGAATTTCATGAATTAGGTAATATGTTTAACTTCCAAACTTCTTGTCTATTAAGTGTTATTAAATGTGTCATATACTTGAGATAAATTTAATCTATTGTCTCAATTTTTTCTTTTCTAGTTTTAAATCAAGCAACAACAGTAGCCAGTTCTAGTTCCTGCTCAAGCAAAGGTGGTACTCGTACCACGATTAGTATTGATGAATGATCATTGATTGGGTATGTTTCTGCCCTTACAATTTTTGTTCATATTGGTCACTTTTCTTTTGGTTATTTTGTAACTTTTGTTCTTTGTCTTTATATATTGTTGATAAATATTTTTTCCCCTTCTATTGTAGGAGGAAGGAAGGTTGCATTTTGTATTGGAGGCAGTTTTTTTGGACAAATGTGTAACTTTTTTAATTTTACATGAAACTCATCTTGCTTATAAGAAGGAAAACTTAGCATTTGTGTAGGCTTTCCTTTCTATAAGTTATGGACTTTCGTTAACTATAGATAAATAGAGTAGAAAAGCTTTAGGAAAGCTATTTTTTGGAAATACTTATAGTATTTCATAATTGTAAGTAATTATATTAACTGCTGGGAATTGCCTACTGCTTTGGTTGTTTACTGCCTTGTGCAGTAACGGCCTTATCTGCTGCCTCTATGGCTTTATATATATATATATATGGAATTATGAAGATGATGTATTTTTAGTAATGCTTGCCACTGTGTGATTCTGGATATTTATTTGATGTGTGGAATGGTTGGTAGGTATGTATTCATATTGACAAATTGATGAATGTGGAAACAAAATGGTACTGCCCAGATTGATGTGTGATTTTGGAAAATTACTGTGTGATTTTGGATATTTATTTGATGTGTGGAATGGTTGGTAGGTTTGTGTTCATCATATTGACAGATTGATGAATGTGGAAACAAAATGGTACTGCCCATTGACGGCATAGATAGTTTGGAAAATTTTTGTTATAATGTGTAGATTAACAGGTGGTAACAAAATGTTAATGTGTAGATGATTACTCTGTATTTTTTTTGTTCTCAAATTTCAATACTCCATATGAATTGTTTTGGGAATTCATGCTCGTTCTCAATATTTGGAAAGTATGAATTTGGAGTTTGGGACAAATTCAAGTAGAGTTGAAGGCCCATTTTAAAAGAAATTAAGTTAAAAATAGGCCTAATCTGATATGTCAAGGATAAAAAACTATTAATTCTTTGAAAAGCCCATTAATTTTGGCCAAAAGGGCCCAAAAAAATTGAATCCAACAAAGAGGCCCAATAAGTGGTCTAACCCGCCCAACCGTTGAATCCAACATGTTCCACCCGATGATCCGGCCTGGCAGGTTCAACTCATATTTTGGTCGGTTGTGGGTCAGTTTTTTAGGGACCCGACTCAGTCGGGTCGAGTGCGGATTGGGCCTAAACCCGGGCCGACCTGACCCGACCCGTGGACAACCCTACAGATAGGGTAGGGTGATTTGAATTTTAGATGTCTCAATTGAAAACAGCAAAAAATGTCAACTAATTGAGTTACAAGCCTCTTGGCCATAGAAGAAGCGGCTTGTGTATTGGAGTAATTGGACTCATCAACCAACTCATATTTTTTACAATATTGTAGTTATTTTTTTGGGTAAATTTCAATTTAAACCCTTTAATTTAGGGATAGTCTAAATTAAACCCTATAGTTTCAAAAGTGCTAAATTAAATCTTAAACTTTAGAAATGAAACAAATTCAACCTTGGAAGCTAGGCTATATAAGCCATCTCCCACCAAGAATAAAGGTACACACTCACAATCATACTGTAACACCCCGACCCAATTTTATAATTAACCTATGTGTTCAAGTGGTTAATTATTATTTTTATCCCTTACTTTCTAAAATTAATATGAGTTTTTAATAAACACATTATTTTATAATGTCATTGAATAAGAATTGTAAAGATTATAAATAATTAATCGCTATTTGTATTATAAATATATGCTAAGTATGTACAAAACTTTAGTAAGTGGTTAAGTTATTAGATATATAGTTGTTGGGGTTTAACTAAGTGTATAAAGGTAAGGGTTTATATGCAAAGTTATTTTATTAGTTGAGCCTATCTAGAATATAAGGTTTTGAAGGGGTGGTAAGTGTATTTTGAAGAGTAGTGAAGATGAGTAATCAGCCCATTTTTTCTCCTTAGCATACACGTGCTCCACTCAAGCTACTTTCCTTGACTTCTTGGCTGAACCAAAAACTTCCTTGGTCTTTCTTTCTTTGCTCTTTTGTTTTCTTCCTCCTTTGTTCTTATTGGTAGCAACTTATCTCCTCATTGACTTTCTCAAGCAACTAGTAGACTTAAGAAACTCTCTCCCACTTTCATACCCACGGTCCAACACCAAAAGAAAGAAAAGCTTTCAACTCTTTTCTCCCTTTCACACCAACGGGTCCAGCAGCACCAAGAGGTTTCTTTCAAGTCTTCTCAAGGTCTTGTTCCCAACTTGAAGCTAGAATGATTCTAGCTCTTATCACTCCAAGAATCCATGTCTAGGGTAAGGGGAAAATCTAATTCTTTTAGTCTATTGTCCATTGAAGAGGGTAAAAAGTGATGATTGGTACTCTTGAAGAAAAATGACGACCTTGGGCCAACTGGTTGAAAGTGGACGGGTCTAAAGTGCACATATGCAGAGTGGATGGATGTAAGTGACATGCAGCATCCACCTGTTTTGATTAAGCTCCAAGGATTCCTAAATGGAATCAACTTGCGATTCATTATTAACTTTAAAGAATCCCAATATGAGAAGAATTCTAATTAGCAAAGGATTCCATAATTTACGCTCATTAAGGAGGATCTTCCCTATAAGGAAATGCCTTGATGTGCAAGAAATGGAGGCCGACTCTACTATAAAAATCCATGAGCCCTTAGAATATAAGGTACGCATAAGTCATCTCAGCTCTAGCACTCTAGGGTTGTGAAAAGTTCTAACTTGACATTCGAAGGGTTTTTGGCCGACACCACACCGGTGCTCTCTGTTAGGTCTTCTATTTTTGTGTTGTGCAGGTATTGTTTCGAGCTTGTGAGGACTGTATGACTAATTGGTGATTTTTCATCATCATCATCCATTTTAAAATTAAGTGATGGTTATATGATTTTGTATATGAGTGTGTTGGATTCCAGAGATTGTTGATTGCTCAAACATGATTTAAATCATTATTATGCTTGCATGTGCTTCTAGATGATAGACTAAGATAAAATCTGTTATGAGTAAGTGTTAAAATAAGTAAAAGAGCTATATAAACTTTAAGGAGGTGCTATTTGAGGTGCTGAATGTGTAGTTGATTTAGTAATTGAAGCTTGTTCAGAGTTAGTTCATGAACTTGTTAAGAATTGCACTCACTGGTTAACCTGTTTAGTTATTATAAATTCTGTATTTTTCTAGGACAGCTATGGGTAAAAATTTTATTGGATATTATTATATAATATGTCTAGTATGTGTGAACCAAATTTCATTTGAAAATGCCATGTTTGATAATTGTTTGTGAATTTACAAGAAAATGTTGCAAAGCTGTCATTGTGACAGATTCTGTGTTTACACATGGTAAATTATGTTTTAAATTGTATACAGTGAATTTGGATGCTAGCGATATTTCTTAGGAAACCTAAGACACATACGGTTCTAATGGAAGTGGTCTCACAGCCATTGGATCACTATAAAAATAATGGTTTAATTTCTGAGTTGTATGAAATTCTGTCAGGACAGATTTGAGCATGTTGTCTTGTATGATTTTTAGTAAATCATGGTTTCATTCTTTGATTTCTAAATTGATATGATATTTACTAGACATCCAGAGGAGTTTCTCTGTAAAATTTCATGAAGTTTGGAAGTGAATTGATAGCTCATTTGTATTTTATAAGTGAAGTATATGCTGCTGGAATAAAATAGTGAATAGTAAGGGACATGCCTAACTTTGAGGATTTAATTCTAACATTAGGGTGAATGATTTGAGCTATAATTTTTTATGCTCATCATTTAGTATGTCTAGATCATAGATAAATTTTGTGTAACTTGGCTCAAGGTTTGGTACTCAAAGGAGGGGTTCTAAACCATCCGACTGTTATTTTTATGAAGTTGTCTTGTTCAATGTGTTGCCATGTGAGTGTATATGGTTACATGACCATGCTTAAAAGAGTTTATGTTTATGCATGCATTATTGCCCTAATCTCAAAACACCTTTTGAAATGAAGTTGACTCTTCTAGAGACATGATATTAATGTGAGAATGTTGGTTTCTCTATGATTTGGTACATCATGTTGTTTGATGAATGTATTTTGTGTTTGTGGGAACCTTGTTGAGGTGAGACTAGGATTTCTTTGATTTTAAGAGATAGATTTTGAGATGAACGTGTAAGTTTATGATAAGGAATAATGGATAGTAATATGCATTGATTTTGGTTAGGTGTTACCAGTACCCAAGTCTGAACTCCTTCGACTTTAGGCTCTTGGTTCCTCTGCTTTCAGGTAAGGGATAAGTTATATGAGCATTTGGCAAGTCATGAGGTTATTTTAAAGTGTATTATGCATTAAAAGGTTTTTTTATTAGAGATATGACATATAATCATATTTCAGACAAAGATTGTTCGTGAGTTTTGAAACCTTATGTATATGATTTGAGCATATTGATGCTATTACTAATTCCACAAACATGATGTTTAAAGAAAGCAATGGAAATGCTTTTACTATGAAATGTTATGCAAACTATAAATTTTAATATGGTGTAAAATTATAAAGTGTTTTCTGGTTATATCCTCTGGTTATCTGAACTCTACCAGTAGGGGTTTAATTACTAGCTTTCCATGGAAAATGTTATCTGTTTGGCCATTTAAAGTGGAGGAAATGGGTTGCTCGTAACTCTAATTTGAACAAAGCCTTCTCCCCAATGTGTACGGACGGCGGGAAGGAATAAAACTTTGAGGGGATGTGCCATCAGGCCTCCTAAAGAGGACAATCTCATACACACGAGGGCACCCAAATGTGATGAGGCCTTCTCTATTGTGCACATGCATCAAGTACAGACTTATCAGATATGGACTAACCAATATATTAGGAACAACTATATTATTTTATTGATCATGAGAGAATGATTTGTTTATATGCATTATGAAAAGTTAAAAGCTCTCATGAAAAGAAGTTTATGATGAAAAGAAAAGTTGTTTTTTAAAGATAAAAGTTTCTGAATTTCTGCTGTGCTTTAAAGATAAAGAATTTGATGAAAAAAATATTAATATTCTATAAAGATAAAGCTTCCGATGAAAGTACAAGTTTACGTTAAAAAGTTATCAGATATTTGTTCTTTATGAAATGTTAAGTTTTATGATTATGAAAGTTATAATATTTTACGAGAAAAAGTTTATAAAGAAAAGTCATTTTATTTGTTAAAATGTTTCTAGTTTAAGACAAAGTTACCAATTATCTGATTAAAGTTAAAATGATTATTTTGAAACAAGAATATGTATACATATATATATATATATATATATATGTATGTATACGATTTTAAACAATCAATATTATATTTGGTAACTTTGTAAGAAATGAAAGAAATTCAATCCGAAAGATTTTGATAATATTATTCTGATAAGAAAAAAGAGAATAATTATTTTCTTATGAAAAACGTATAAGTTATTATTATGAATAGTATAAAATACTGTGCATGAAAAGATGTTCTCCTATCTGAATAATCATAAAATGAAATGATTTGATTTATATGCATTCTTATTAAATTCTTATGTATTTTACCCTTACTGAGCTGTGTGTCTCACCCTTTCCACTCTTTCAGTCACAAGTTTTATTTTGGAGTAGAGGGAGCCTTAGTCAAGTTTTGGAAGAAGCTGATTTTAGTTTTAAAAGTATAGATCCCAAATTAGCAATTTGATGATTACTTTTGTAGCACTGTGACTTATTGAAAGTTGTGTACCTTAAAGCATTAAAAGTTGTATTATGTGGAATTTAGAATTTAGAATTTGAATAATTGGTAGATTATGTTATTCTTTGAGTACAATGTAGATGCTCTGAATGTCAAGTAAAAAGTTATATTATTTAAGTAAATAAACAAGAATGAAAAGGAAGAGGAAGCTTTTGTAAAAGTTAAGTTGGTTCTTGTTAATATCAGGTTTAAACTTGATATTAACATGGCGGTCATGGTCACAAATCCAGGTATCGGGTTTGGGACGTCACACATACTAGATTCTTGAAGTATTTTAAAACTTTGTCAGCTATCTAATTGAAGCATCGGAGGGTCCTTGTTAAGCACTACCCTGGTGTTGTTTCTTCCTAGTTACATTCTTTTGCAAAAGGTTATTACTCTTCCATTTGACTTAGATGAGAAATTCAATTGACGACCATTTTTGGTTTCATCAGTTTGACTCTTCCATTCAGGTTCCATGAGAGATTCAACTAATGACCATTTTTGGGTTTATCAGTTTGGCACCGTATGTGGGGAACGATGTAATATGACTTACAAGCCGTCGTGACTCCATTTGAATTCCTCACCACTACTGGACCCGAATACATCAACCTAGCTTTATCCAATTTAGATGTCTCAACAAATTCAAACTCTCATAGCTAGTGTAAAAGAGTTGGTTAGATTGAATCAAGAGCTGAGACAGTGAATGTGCCCAGAAAACAGTAACACACCATTTAGATGATGTAATCAGAGCAACAACGAAGAAGAAGTTCATAGTCTGAAAAATAGTCATAAAGGAGGAAGTTTCAAGCATACGTAGCAATCCAATCAGAATGATGACAAGTTGTTAAAGAACACGAGAAAAGAAGTGGATGAAATGAGGAGTGTTATATAGGGAAAGAGATCAAAAAACTTAGATAGGATGATAAAAAGGACTAATTCACCTTTCACCACTAGTGTTTTGAAATGTCCACTACCTCCAAAGTTCTAACTTCCTCAATTGGAGACATATGATGGTTTGAAGGATCCTCCTAATTATATAGAATCCTTCAAGACGTTGTTGAATCACTAGCAAACTCCCAATGAGGTAATGTGTGCAGATCTTTCCCAACACACTTAAAGTAGTAGCTTAAGTTTGGTTTAGCAAGTTGGCACCCTCGTCAATTGCAAGCTTTGAAAAATTGAGCGATTCACTCGTATGACACTTCATTGGAGGACAAGTACACAAAATACCAATTTCTTATTTATTGATGATAAAATAGCAGGAGGGGGAAATCTTGAGGGCTTTTGTGAAATGCTTCAATAGAGAAATCTTATAAGTGGATGAGGCAGATGATCAAGTCTCGCTAATTGATTTACAAGCAGGGCTAACATCGGAAGACTTTATTTTTGCAATGGCAAAGAGTGTGCACCAACCACGATGACAAATCTTATGTTCAAAACACAAAATTACATGAATGGAGAAGACACATTGACAACCAAATGCATAGTTAGTAAATGAAAGGAAGAAGAAGAAGTGGAAGAGGAATTAAACTGACCACCATTTTTGGTTTCATCAATTTAGAGGTATTGGATGGAAGCAAATTGCTTTGTCTAAGGAATGTTGAACATCTCAAGAGGTATTATTAGTAAAAATGTTATTAGCATTAGTTTATTTCCTTGTAATTCCCTGATAGCTATATAAAAAAAATAAAAGGACAAAATTCCTTCGAGCAAATAAAACTTCTTCAAGTGAAAGCATTATCTTTTCTTAGTTTATGCTTCCAAAAATTATTTTTGATAATGTAAAAGAGTAAAATTATTAGGACGATAAATTCTTAATACAAGAGTAAAATTGTCACAACAATAAATTCTAAACATAGGAGTAAAATCATCACAATAGTAAATTCTAAACACAAGAATAAAATCGTCATAACGTCACAGGTGGTTCCTCGACCATCTTTCCTTCAGGTCTCTTCCTTTTTCTCCTACTGATGTTGTTATGGCTTGGGGTACTGGCACTCTCTTTGTCCTCATGGTTAATGCAGTCCTCCTGGTTCTTTGTAGTAGGTTAGCAAACTGGGTTATGCATAGGTTTTCAAGATTAAGCCTGTAATCAAAGAGCATGTTGGATATGCAGGTTTCCACAAGTTCTTTTTCTTCATGATCTCCGTAGCAATCTAGGGAGACATTCTCAAACCTTTTGATGAACTGGACAGGATCCTCTCTAGGCCTTTACCTCGTCATCTGAAGGCTTTGGAAGGTGACCTTGCCTTTACCTGGATAGTATTTTGCACAAAACCTCTCTATCATCTCGTCCCATGTCTTGATGGACCCAGGCCTGAGAGTGATGTACCATGTATATGCTCTGTCCACTAGAGACTTAGCAAACTCTCTTAGGCACAACTCCTTGTCCCCCACATAGGGGCCCATGGTGTGAATGAACCTACTCATGTGCTTTACAACACTTACATTTCGTCCATCAAAAGGATGGAACTTTGGGGGTTCATATCCCTTGGGATAAGATTTTCCAAGGAGTTTTGGCGGGAATAGGGGATCCCGAGAAAACTACTTGGGGATCCCTGAGAGCTTTTCTCTTTCTTGTTTCAAAAGGGCATTGACATCTGCTAATGTGAGATACTGGGGGTTAGCTCCTCCTCCTACTGTTGACTCTCCCTCTAGTTGGGCTTTATCTTGGTTGACCATAGGGAAAGCGTTATCCCTGATTTCTTAGGTCCTTCTTTGAGGAGGCGCATCTCCTGTTGCAAATCTTTTAGCTTCTGTCCTGCACGCCTCTGTCCAGAAACTACTTCCTGCTCCACTAGAGGTATCTCGTTCGTCTGTCTAGAAGCTACTTCATTTTCTCCTATCGGCTCAAATGTCGCAGGTGGCACATTAGCACCTTTACTGTTTCTTGGTCTTGGAGTCATGCTCTACGAAGAGACTGCTTCTTTCCTCTTCTTTACCCAGTCCACAACATTGGTTCTGAATAAGGATCTTAGGCCCAATACTTATTGTTTTAAGGGACTGGTTTGGTTCACTGCAGCTAGATGGGCTGACTACGAACCAGATGGTGCATTGAACCAGATGAATCCTACAACACATACATGTTAGCGGACCAGGAATATATGCATTGAACAACAAGAAAAAATAAAGGGACAACGTAATAGAGAAAGACACAAAATAAACGTAAAGGGTCCTTTAAGATAATGTGAAATATTTCATTACTTTCCAAATTGTATAATATGTTATGCTCACTAGGACGTGTAACAAGGTCCAAATAAGTTCAAAAATTACAGATTTAGATGGCTTTTCAGGCCTCTAAGACTTGCAAAGTTTGAATCTCTTTGAATCCAAGTGTGCTCTCAAGTGGCTGTTTAGGCATGCCAGGCAGTATTTCCCTCTCTTTTCCTTTTCCTTTTCCTTTTTGAATTCTAACAGGGTTTTCTCAATAATTCTATTCTAATTCATTGTTGCTGAATACCTCTTACTTTTGGATGTTCTTCCTTTTTATAGTGCCATCATAGGGTTTTCGGGGTACCACTGATTCCCCCTAGTTGTTCCCCTGGGTAACAGAACCAATGTTGTGCTAGCAACATTGGTGGCTGGTCCTTTCTATTTTTTCTCATAATTTTTTGCTTTTGGTGCTTCTTCAAAAGTCTCTTGCTGCTTTTTCGTTCTGGGATGTCTTTAGAGAGCTTACTTTTGGCCCTTCTTTCTTATGCTTTTGAACCTCACATTTTTAGATTCAGCTTTAGGTTCTCTTTCCTTTTGTCATTTTCCCCAAGTTAGTTGATTCTTTTCTGCTAGATTGAAAGTTTCCCAGCCAATTCCCTTCACGGTTTTTCTTTCTGGGTTCCCTGGGGTACCAGCCTCTTGTTCATGGATTGTTGGTTCCCAAACCTTTTGATTCCTACTTGCGTTATTGGGTGGCTAATAGGGACGTGTCTATTCTCGTTTCTTGCGTTTCTTAGCGCCCCCCTTTGAGCTGTCTTGATCTAATCTTGGCTTTGTTGCATGTCCTGAGGATCCCGAGCTCCTGGCAGTCCCCAGGTATCTCAGCCCAATTCTTTCCACTGAGTTCCTTAGCAATTTCCTCACCCATTTGTGGATTTAGATTCTTCTTTAAAACCCCTTAATGAATTTGGGCCTACCTTCTTCTTTCTTTATTGCGGGCTCAAACATTTTATTGTTTTTTATGGAGTTCAATTCCCTGTACTCCCTTTTGGGCTTTAGCGCAGTATTATGACTTTTTTAAACCTCAACACATCATAAACAAAATTGTTATTTAAAAATTATAATATAACTATATAAGTGGAACCTATTCCCCTCCAAAATTGTATAATTATGTAGTGAGACAATTGAAATACCCCCTCCCGCCCTTCAAGTTTCCCCAATTGGAAAGAATTAAAAATGAGGGGTTTTGGTGGGGTATCGTATTTCTCCAAATCCCTTCACACCCCTTTCCCTCTCCCTCTTAAAAATTATCCAGATAATATTAATTAAGCAACCCATATCCCCTTCCCTTTACCCCCCTCTCCTCCCCTATCCATCCAAACGCACTGGAAGAGTAAAAATAAAAAATGGAGGGAGAACATTAAATTTATGAGTGGCAAGTGGCAACCATGAACTGTAATCTCTTCTGTGTAGCATTTCATTCAGTTGCCTTCAAAGTGCCAGCTAAATTAGATTAAATAATTACAAAAGGAAAGTACCATTCTATTTCAACTACAACCAGCTGCAAGTAAGAATATTAAAATCATTTTAAAAATCCTATCTGCTACCATAGTAAATATCAAGTTCCAAACTTCCTGCTCCTCAAAACTCTATCAACTTGATCAAAAGGTATTTGAGAAATTCCAGAAAGATGCAAGTATTTTATTCCATTTTCGCCAGTGGATAAAACTACTTGCAAATGCTTAACCTCTTCCTTCTTCAATTTTAAAAGCTTAAGAATCTCTTTAATACAAGGGAAAAACGCTTGGGGCCGAGCACAAAAAGGCTGAAAAATACAAAGCAATGCTTGCATATCAGTTTCAAACTGACCAACCCCCCTGTCAGAAAAGTGAATCTCACTTGAGAGAATGCTGCAAGAAATGAAATGGTCAAGTCCTTCAGCAACACTTCTCCATAAATCCAAGAAGTCTTTTGGATTGAGGCTTGTCTTCAAAACTTGAAGCTGACTTCTTAGAACATCTAATGCTTCAATAAAATCAGTGCATACAACTAGATCCATGGTTGCTGATAATCTAACTGGAGACAAAACTTCTTGCTCTTCCTCAAAATGTTCCTTATTTTGGACATATTCCCATGAAAGATTTTCAAATGCACGAAGAATAACAGCAATTATCTCCATCAGCCAATTGGTCTCGAGTTCAGACAAGTTTTTTATTTCTTCTCCAAAAAAGCAACCCCAGTCAATACCTTCATCTTTGTTATGGAGGTTGGAATCATTTTCAGCAATTCTCATCTCAAGAAAGTCCACATCATCACTCCATTCTTGCAGTTTAGAATCAACATACCTGGCAGCATTAATCAGTCCACATAATCTGATCAATGCACCATCATCATAATTGTCAGGAGAGAATTCGGTTCCCTTGAAGCGGAAAAGCAGTACTTCAAAAAAGTACCAAAGGAATTTGACTGCAGTTGATCTGATAAATCGTAGACGTAGTAATGTGGCTGGCATAGTTCGGCATCGTTCAATCAATTCCCAGGAAATTTTAAGGGCGGATTCTGCAATGAACGGAGCTTTATGGTCTTCTCTAGTAGAAAGAAGATATTGCTCAGTGTATGTCGCCAATCCATGTTTGTTATCAACTATCCAAGCTCTCTCATCTTTCACTTCTGCCTTTAGTTTCTTACAAGCATCCTTGAGCTCCATCTTTGCCCAAATCTTGAGCCAATCAGGCCTATCATGGAATATCATTAACACTGATATGCCTCTTGAACGGCCTTCAAACCTTTCAGACTCTGCCAGGAAGAGACCAGTTTCCAGATTTACAAGCAATTGCATCTGTTTGTCAAAAGCAACTATAAGGTCTATCAGATGAAGCCATGAAGTCATAACTTCAGATGTCATATGTTTTTCTTTGTATCTTTCAGAAAGACCAGAGAAAAATCTCTTTGCTAAAAAGCCAGAAAGCATTTGGATCATTGCAGACACCCAAGCTTCTCTAGCACTACAACTTACCAGTCTTGCTCTATCAATCAAAGGTTGCAACACATCATCCACTCCAACAATAAAATCCCTAGTAATTTTATACATAAGAGCAAAAATAAATTCAGGCTGATCAGCCCATTTTGAGAAGTGGTATTCCATCCGTGATGCAATAGGAGATACCAGTTCATCAATAGCCCAAAGCTGCATACTGTACTCCTTTTTCCCAAAAAGATTACGCTGTCGTTCATCCCTCCGTTTTTGTAGATGCTGCAAAGCACAAAGAGCTATAAAGCTATGAGAATATTTCTCTCTTTTGTCACCTTGCATCAAAACTAGAGGGTTAGGGAGGCCAGATATTTGTCCGCTTTCAATTTTAGATGTTAAAAGTTTTGGTGGCCATCCAAGAGAAGCAAGAAGAGCTCGGTGATCAGCAAAAACTTGTGGCCTAATAACCGCCAAAATTTTATCTACCCTGTTATCAACAGATATCAAAAGATTACGCCACTGAGGGTGGAACTTCACAACATGTACTAATGCTTCTTCAATATCACTCATGGCTTTTATGGCCTGAAGCAACTTTTCTTGCTTTGGTCCAGAGTCCTGCATTCCAACACATATTAATGTTCAACATTTTTGCTCCCATCAACTAACCTACCACTTCAGCATGCAACCAGGAATACTGCAAAACAAAAGGAAGGGGGCTGGGGGGGTGAAGGGACTAGACCATTACAGTAGCAATTGATGACTTTAAAACCTTTGCTGAGAAGAGGAACCCAGAGTGGCGATTCATGACACAGAAAACAGCATCTTCAAGATCCCCAACCAGAGCTTCCAGCCGTAGAGCAGTTTCTGAGATAATATGAAAGTAAGTTTAGCTTATGCCTTGGTAAGCCAAGTGGGAAAGGGGAGGGATGCTTACTGTTAATCCATAAAGTTTACCCCATGATCGATTTTAGTCTTTAAGTTTAAAGTGATTGCTTTTAGTCCCTTAGATGATGTGACAAACTAAAAATTTGACATGTCATCACTCTGTAGGGACTAAAAGTGATCACATTAAGTTTGATAGGGAACAAAATCAATCACTCTAAAGTTTTTTAGGGACTCAAAGTGATCGGTTTAAACTTGAGTGACTACAATCACTTATGGACTAAAGTCTAGAGACCAATAGTGTATTTTGGCCAAAAAATAAAATGTTAACAGATGGAATTAATGTTAATGTCCACAAGAATCTAAGAATATGAATCAAACTACATAATCAATTATGAGATGAACATAATTTCTCAGACTGACAGGTATGCATGCCAACAAAGACATACACCATTGACTAATAAAGACACAAGTTGAGGAAGTAAATGCATGTGAAGGAAATTTAAGGCAATGAAGTTGGTAACAGTAATACTATTTGTCCAGTTGGTCACACATTCAGAAAAGCAAAAGAATGGAAAAGAAATAGATATAGAAATTGGTCAGTAACCCACCAATATAATTGCGAATACTCTCAATTTGCCTGACTTGCTTAGCAAGTAAAGCCAGAGGCAACTCTTCACCCAGTATCTTCGAACCAAACCCATCTACAATCCCATAAAAAAATTAGAACATACAAACCTACAAAAGTTTGAACAACGTAAATTAAGAATGAAACCAAATATACAAACCTTGTGGAACAGTGCGGAGGTTGAGGTTGTGTAGCTTGAGATTGAGATTGTGAAGGGAGGTTTTGGCAGCGAAGGAACGAGAGATCCATGAAACGGCGCGTTTGGTGAGGCTTGTTCCGAGGGAGAGGAGGTGAGTGTCGAGATCAGAGCAGCGTTTGTTGAGTGATGAGAAGAGATGGGGAGTTTTGGAGAGGAGATCTTGATGGGTTCGGAAATGTTGGTCGAGAAACTCCAACTGATGTGGGGAGAGATCACTGGGTTTGGGCAAAACCGCTGGAAGTGGAGGAGTTGGTGTTGGTGGTGGTGGTGATGACACTGTGGGTTCCATTTAGGACAATCTTCAAAAGTTTGATACCTGCTATTTTGGGAGCTTTTGGTTTTTTGAACTGGGTGGGGTTCAAGTGTTCAACAACACCTCCGACTTGGGGTCTCTCCCTCTGTTGTAGTCCATGTTTGGGTAACGTCATTTGTCTTTAGTGTTGGTTAATGTTTGTTGGTATTCAGCTTCTCGCACACATCTGTCCCCACCACTTTAGATATTGTGCGTAGTGCGTACGAAATATGATTTTAGTTATAAAATTGAAATCGTAAAATTATATCTTAAAAACACGAATCTAAGTGAAATTGTATTTTAAATACTTGATTTTAATTGATGTGGTGCACACTGTTCATCCAAAATGTATGTAATAAACAGCGCTTAATATTGTTTTAATCTCTAAAATTTGTATTAACTTTTTGTCATATTATTCTCAAAAAAAAAAAAAAAAAATTCTTGTAATACTTAAATTTTAAAAAAATTCATTTTTCATTCTTAATTTTTTAAAATAAATTTTCAATAGCTTAAGGGTTAAAATAAACATGAAAATTATTATTTTTCAATAATTTAAAAAAGAAGAAGAAGATATTTTTCAAAGTTTAAGAACAAAATATATTAATATAACACTTTTAATAGTTTAAAGAAAAAAAAAAGAGCAAATTACAACTTACCTACCTCTAGTTTGGCTGAAATTTAAGTTGCCTACCTGTGGTTTAAAATTTGACACTTTACCTATTTGAGGTTTAACCAAAATTTAATTTGCCTATCTGTGGTTTGAAATTCCATGATGAAAGTGTTCCAATGGATAGTTTTTAATCTTATTTAATCTTGTATTTTTATGTTTATTGTGTTTTTGGAGAAAAGAGACATAAAAATGGAGCAAAATTACATATTTAGTTTTGTTTTTAACAGAGGCGGCTTATAGAAATCTAACTGAGCTAACCTCATGTGGGTAAAGTGTCAAATTTCAAACCACAGGTAGGCAACTTAAATTTTGACCAAATCACAGGTAGGTAAATTGTGATTTGGCCAAAAAACAAATTTGTTAACATATATATTTTTTAGAAAATGATAATAAAATAAATTGTAATTTGAATCCTTAAAATTTGGGGAATTTTCAATTTTTTCCCCAAAAATTTTCAAATGATTTCTCACTAAATTGCAATATACACGCTAAATGTTTGGGATAATTTTAATATTCTCACTAAAGTTTCAAATTTTGGATTCATAAAACTATGTCATTTTTAGTTGTAGTGGCTCTTTATAAAAATTTCATTACCATATATCAATAAAATGGCTTAAATCAAAACGATATATAACCTTAGAGCATTCACATTAGTCCTTAAGTTTTTAGCCAAATTAACACAAAAAACATTACTTTTTTTGATTTAGCTATCTATTTTTTTTTTTTAATACACATACATCAGCCTTAGTTAGGGGTGAGCTGACCGGTGCCGATCGTCCCGCACTGCCATTGCAACCGACCAACGAAGCTGATGCCAATGATTGAAGCACGAAGGGAATCCTGACGCCAGTGCAGTGCGGTCACCGGAGCTGGAAATTCAAAACTGATACATGCCGAACCAAACCGATACCTGTATGTATATTGTTCTCCACTTCTCGGCTTTTCCAGTTCTTCTGATCTGAGTTCTCTGTTCTTCTGCCAAGTTTTAGTCTATTTAGTTTAGTTTAGATGGTAGATACGATGTCGTTCGAACACAGGTTCTCATTTTAAATGTTTTTTTAATAACACGTTGTCGTATGATCGAGGTGTTATTAAAAAAAAAAAAAAAAAAAAGACTAAATAGTGCTGTTTTGGTTTAAGTTTTCGGATTCTGCCCACTATAAATCATGGATGGCTCTAGGGACAGCTTAGGGGGTTCAAATGAACCCCCTGAGCTGGCCAATATATATATATATATATATATATATATATATAATTTTTTAGTTTATTTTTTGACCCTCTTAAAATAAAATTTTGAACCCCTTAGACCTAAATTTTTTTAAAGCCTAGTAGAAATGAACTTGATTATAATTATCTTGACTATATCTTGGTCTTTAAATTTTTTTTTAAAAAAAAAATTCAATATCAAACCAATTTTACCTAAAAAATGGGGGGAACAATAAGCCTAATAACAAAAGATTTATTATTCTTAAATTTAAAAAAAAAATCATTTAGATCTTAAAAAATTTGAAATAAACTGATACATAAAAGTTTATTGTCTTTAGATCTTGCTTGGAGTTTACTTAACAACAATAATTCATATGTTTATTGTATTTAAAAACAATAGATGATTTCCAAGATTTAATCTTTGCAACTAGTATCCTCATCATATTAATAAACTATTATAAAAAAATCGTATTAATAAACAATATGCATTAAACTTATAGTTTATCTTATATGAGGAACGCTATTTTCATAATACTTTCACAACAAATCTTAAGTAACAAATTATTACTGGTTGTTATTGGTGAAAAAAAATATATAATTTCAGTATGTTTAAATTAGAACAAATAACAACTTATCACCTAAAATTGTTAGAAAAGTGTTATGAAATTTTTTGTAAATATAGCACTTTGTAATAAAGAAATCACGTAGATTGCAAGATTCATTTTTTACCCAAATGCATCTTCTTATTGACTCGCCTAAAAATATATCTTGGAGCCGCCACTGCTATAAATTCATTCTTTTGTGACCATAACCCTTTAACTCTCTCTCTCTCTCGTTCTCACCTCTCGCCTGAGTCTGAAGATGGGACTGTTCGTATATGGCATTCTACCCCTTTATAGGTACTTTTCTTTTCTAGTAAAAGTATGTCTAAAGTTTTATATGTGTTAGGCTAAAAATAAACATTTTCACATGTGTGAGCATGTGAGTCAGTTATTCACTGAAGGGTGACTTGAGGGGCTGGATCTTGATCAATGTAAACCATCGCCCAAATAAGCAAACTTGTAAGGCCCATTATAACAGAGAATATCACAGTACACTCACATGACACAGAGGTTTTGGAGGTCATGGTCATGTAACTAAAGGTCTTTGTAAAGTAAGCATGTGAGTTAGTTATCCATTAAGTCAAAGTGCAATAGAAGTTACCGATAGATGAGGAGGAGTGCAGTAATTATTTTTGTCTACTATAAATAAAGATTAAAGGTATTATTAGAAAAACACAACAAAAAATCAGACAAACTAGATTCACATACCTGGTCAACGGAAGGATAACTTCATATTTGTAAGTGCGTTTGCCTCATATGAATTATCTAAGGATAGTTTTTGTTATTTAACTTAGGAGTGTGTGTGATTTGAATCTTTCTTATTTGCATGAACTTGAATTCTGAATTAAAATATCTACATATTGTGATTACATTGCTTGTTCCCTTGTTTTTCTTAGTTGAATATTTTGTACTTTTGAAGTCCTATTAGTTTAGGCAGTGGCAGAGCCCATCAATTTGGTGTGAAGTCTTGTCTTCCAAGTAGTTCTTTTCAAGATAGTTTGTATTCTCACAAAAAAATTGGCAACCACAGTGGGAGTACATGCCATTTCTTACAAGAAAAATGAAGAATAATAGCAATGAGAATAATCCTAGGTCTTCTAATTTTGCAAAACCAAGTCTAGTTTCACGGCCTATTACAGAGTATGGTGAATCCGGACATAATGGATTACATTCAGATTTAAATCCAAATTTTTAGAGGTAATCTTGAGACAATTTAATCAAATGAAAGATGATGCAGTTGCATGTTTTGACTGCATGAGTGATGAGATGAAACAACTTAAAGAAAACCAACATCTGGTTCATCGAGTCATTGCTACAATTGGCAAAGATAGACCGTTACATCAGCCAAACGTAGGAACAAATAATGACTTTGTTGGTGGAATGGGTTCAGGAGTGAATAATAATCCATTATTTGAGAATTTCCAAAATATGGAAGTTCCTCTAGGATTAGGAAACGCCCCTTTTACTGAGAATTCCCCAAGAATGGAGAGTATCCTTCATTTGATTTACCCACCAAGAACAGAAAATGTTCTTCATATTGAAAATTCTCACAAAAATGAGAATAATGGTCATATGACTATGAATGTTCCAATAAGAACAAAAAATGCTCTTCGAGGAAATAACCATCGCATGAGAAACAATCATCGCAATGGAGTTCCTTAAAGGAATAATAATAAACCAGGAATAGAAATCCCTTTAGATGACACTGTGTTGGAGCATTTTAATATTAAATAATTAAAATGAATATATGTTATGACATAAATGTAAAGATGTGGGAGTGAATATGGAAGATGAGGAGTTAGTGAAAATGTTTAATCCCACATTGAAAAGGAGAGAGACTATTTTGTTCTTTTTAATTATGGTGATTAATGGGCCAACATGAATTGTTTCAAATATTGGGCCAGATACGTGCGCAAGGGGGAGGTGAAGGGTGGAGGTGTCAAAAAATGGAAATAAATTAGCCCCTTGGCTTGAACACTTTGAAGTCCACAATAGAATGGACCAAATCTTAGAAATCTTGGAACACACATATGGACCATCATTTTGAAGACATAGGCCAATTTATAGGAAGCCATATCCAGAGTGGATTGATAGAGAACCATATCCAAGAGGGTTTAGAATCCCAGAATTTTCTACATTTTCTGGAGAAGATGACAAGGCTCTATTGAAACATATGTTCAGATTCACAATATAGTGCAGAGAGGTCTCAAACAATGAAAATTGTAAGATGAAGTTATTCCCAAGCTCTTTGACTGGACAAGCATTTGCTTGGCATTCATCTTTACCTCTTGAGAGTGTCAATTGCTGATTTGGCAAGATTAAGACAAAGGCCAAATGAAACTGTAGAGCAGTTCATTATGCGATTTCAAAGAGCCCGTATGCGTTGTCAAATTATTCTCCCAGGGAGAGAATATGTCAAGTTCGTTGTAGATGGTTTAGATTTTGAATTTAGGACAAAATTCGAAGGGGTGACATTCTTTGATTTGTATGAATTGTTTGATAAGGCTTCTAGGTATGAGAGTCTCATTAAAGAAGAAAGAAATAGGAATAATTCCACATATGGGACTTACTTTCATGACCCTAATTATGAAGTAGACATTGCAAAGTTTATAGGTCATAATCCCCAAGTATGTGATGTACTAGATAAGAAAAACATTAAGGCTAGGTTAGCATATAAACTTTCAGCACTTATAAGAGATTACTCATTTGACATAGAGAAGTCTAATAAAATCTTTGATTGGCTGTTAGAAGCCAAGTTGATAAAGTTAGTAGGTAGAAACAAAATACCAACAAAGGCAGAAACACGTGGTAGGGATTATTGTAAATGGCATAATGCATTTACACATCAAACAAAAGATTGTGCAACCTTTAGGAATGTTATTCAAGATAAAATTGAAAGAGGAATCTTGAAATTCCCTGAAAAGCCTAAGGAGCAAATGAAAGCAGATATTGATCCCTTTCCACCTTTGCATGATTTAAATATGATTCTAGCAGATTTTGAATCTTTGATTAGTAGCTTAAAAAATAATGAGAACTCAAAATGTAATGTATATCAATGTGTTAATGTGCAAGGTAAACAATCATTGCACCTCACCCAAGGGATGAAGAGACTGAAAATCAATGAAGGATCTTCTATGCGAGTAAATAAATATGGCTCGCATGGTAAAGAAAACTTTTTTCAGGGCAAGAATGTCCAAACAAATAAGGGTAAGGCTAAAATGGTAGAACAACCAAGGCCTACAACTTATAAAGAAGTATTACAAAAGCATAATTCTTTTTCAGATGATCAAGTTTTTGATTCTGATGAAGATGATTTCTTGTGTGAGTGGTGCAGTTGCATAATGGCGCGAGTTTTTGGAAAAGTGGCTGTTGGGATAAAATCTCCTCTAAGAGCTACTGATTTTGGGCCAATTGTTGAACCTAAAAAAGTTGAATTAGTGTTTTCAAGAGAAGTGAAGCCAAAACAACTTCGCACCTTCAAACCTCCAATAAAGGAGCCAAATAAATGGTACTCCATGGAATCTGGATATAACCCATATTTCCCACAAATGACAAGAACACAAAGGAGATGCTAGTTTAGACAGAAAATGTATAAGTCTCAAGAGCTAAGACAAACTCCTGAAAGTTCTAATGATGCACCACTTAACAAGGAGAAAGAAATTAAAGTGGAAATACAGCAAAAAGGAGGCATATTAACTTCTAAATATGTGAAGACATCACCAAGTGCTAATTGGTTGATAGGAAATGAAACAAGTATGCAAAGAGCCAAAAGTGGCAATAATATGCAGCAAAGAATGTTCGAATCAAAGCAACTCGCACAAAGTGAAATGGTTCAGGATTTATCTAAAAAAGAGAACCAAGAACTAGTGCGACAAGATCACAAGAAATTAGAGAGATGTACAAATGATTTGAGGTCTAATCAAATGGATGATAACACATTCACTGTATACATTGTAAGAAAGCAAAAAAATGAAATAAAAGAAAAAAGAAATATAGAAAGAAAAAGAGATGCAAGAGGAGAAATTGGCTAAAATAGAAATTGAAGAAAAAAACAAAGGTATAATCAATTCAATCATTCTAGTTGGGGAGATTAAAGGAAACGAGTTTTTGCAAGAACTTGGAGTTGGAGATTTGATGGAAGGCCTTGAAGATATTGAAGGCTGGGATGATTTGGAAGCATTCAATGGGTTTGGAGAGGAACTTGAATTGGAACAAAATAATTCCAGTAATGTGGAATGTAATGTGATCACATTTCCAATAGGGTTTATGGCAAAATAGAACCTTATCGAAGATGAAGAGCATAATTCTTAAGGCTCAAATGCTTAGGGGGCATGTCATATCCTATTAACAGATGAAGAGATGGAGAATTTAGAACCTAAAGCAGAGGTGGAGCTGGAATTCCCACCAGGTAAAATTATCTTTGAGAAACCATCTAAAAGAATGTCACCTCATTTGAAGCCTTTATTCATTAAAGTTCACATGGATGGAATACCTATAAATAGAGTTCTAGTAGATAATGGCGCTGCAATTAATATTTTGCCTTGGGGAATGTTGAAAAAAATCAATAAAATAGAGGCAGATTTAATTTGGTTAGATGTTTTAGTCAGTGGTTTTGCTGGCGAATCTACTAAAACTAGAGGTATTATACCTGTAGAATTAAAGGTAGGGAATAAGATTATAAATGTTGCCTTCTTTGTTGTTCATACTGAGGCAGCTTATAATGCTTTGCTAGGAAGGGAATGGATACATTCAAATTGGGTGATCCCTTCCTCCCTACATCAATCTCTAATGTTTTGGAATGATGATAATTCTGTTGAGATGGTGAAGGCTGATAATAGGCCATTCGAAGCATGTAATAATACAATTGATGCTTAATTATATAACAAAACTGTTGCAATTTTGAAACTGACAGGATTTGATTACAATGGCAAGCCAACAAGAGTGGAAATGGTTGGAGACCAACCATGTTCTGTTGGAGAAGATGTTATTGACGAAGAAATTGGCAAGGAATGGTTTGACGACAACATCGTAGAGCCACAAATGCCAAATATAGTTGAAGAACTTGTTAGTGATGAGTAGTTCACTTACTCCAAGGAAATTAAGGGCCATTAAACTGGTTGAAGACAGAGTAATAAGTTACACTATTGAGAATAAAATAGAACAAAATATGTTCTTGGCAGAACGTGTATTGGAAGAAGAAAGAGATATTGGAAACCGAGTAAAAAATTGGTTTGAATTCTCTAAGTAAAGCTCCTATCCAAATGGATGACTTGAAAGCAGAATTTCAAGACCCTTTGATAGAAGTGAATCATGGAACTGAAGAAGAAACGAAAGTGACATATATTAGTAGTCACCTTGCACAAGAACAATTCGATGAAGTGCTTGCTGTGGTGAAGAGGTTTAAGGATTGCTTTGCATGAGATTACACTGAATTGTCGGGTTTAGACAGAACACTAGTAGAGCATAGACTTCCAATCAAGAAAGAGCACATTCCACACCAACAACCTCATTGCAGGATGGCGAATGAGGTTATTTTGAAAGTGAAAGAAGAGATTGAAAGACTATTGCAAGCAGGAATCATAAAGCTAGCCAGGTATGTAGAATGGCTTTCTAATATAGTTCCAATTCTTAAGAAGAATGAAAAATTACATGTATGAATAGATTTTAGGAACTTAAATATAGCCACATCCAAATATGAGTATCCTATGCCAATTGCAGATGTATTGGTAGATGGAGTGGTAGGACACAAATTGTTGTCTTTTATGGATAGGCATTCAAGTTATAACCAAATCTTCATTGCAGAAGATGATGTCCACAAAACTGCCTTCAGATGTCTAGGTTCTATTGGAGCATTTGAATGGGTAATAATGCCATTTGGCTCAAAAAATGCTGGTGCGACTCATCAGCGAGCCAAGAATTTCATTTTCCAGGATATGATTGGAAAGTTTATGGAAGTTTATATAGATGATGTGGTGGTTAAATCTCAAGAATTTAATACCCATCTAAAAAACGTAGAGAAAGCCTTTTTGAGGATGAGGAAACATCAATTAAAAATGAATCCTCTTAAATGTGCCTTTGGGGTGCAAGCAAGAAATTTTTTTGGGTTTTCTAGTGCATAATAGAGGAATTGAGATAGACCAAAACAAGGCCAAGGAAATCATGCAGGCTAAACCTCCTTCCAATAAAAAAGAATTATAAAGGTTCTTGGGCCAAGTTAATTTTTTAAGAAGGTTTATTTCTAATGTTGCAGGTAAAACCAAGGTGTTTTCCCCTTTATTAAGGTTGAAAGACCATGAAGATTTTACTTGGAATGAAGAGCATCAGTTGGCCTTTGATACAATTAAGAGAAATTTGTCTACACCACTAGTGTTGATTCCTCCAAGAAGTGGGAAACCTTTAAAGTTATATATATCTGCAACCCACTATTGGAAATTTGCTAGCTCAGGACAATGATAAGGGCCTTGAACATGTAGTTTTTTTTTTTTATTTAAGTAGATTATTAAATAAAACAGAATTAAATTATTCAATGATAGAAAAACTATGTTTGGTTTTGTATTTTACTGCTACTAAGCTAAAACATTATATGCTTTCTCATGTAACTTATATTATCGCACAGACTGATGTAGTGAAATATATGCTATCTAGACCTATTTTGTGTGGTAGAATGGTAAATGGAGTTTATCTTTAGTGGAATTTCATTTAGTTTATGTACCATAGAAAGCAATAAAAGGTGAAACTTAGCTGATTTTTTGCAGATCATCCATGCGATGAAGTTACAGATATAAATGAAACCATGTTTGTAACTTTAGCACCTTGGAAATTAAATTTTGATGGTTCACGTACCACATATGGGGCAGGTGTTGGTGTGATTTTAGAATCTCCAATGGGGATAAAAGCCTAAATGACCTTTAAGTTAGAAGGAAATTATTCAAATAATCAAATTGACTATGAGGCTCTGATCATTGGGTTAGAGATATTATTGGAAATGGGAATAAAAAGTGTAAAGGTTTATGGTGATTCACAATTAGTAATTAGGCAACTCACTGGTGATTATAAATGTTGCAGCTTGTCCATTGCACAATACTTTATGGCTGCAAGGCAGCTGCTAGAACAGTTTAGCAATGCTAAGTTAAACCATGTCCCTAGAAGTAAGAATGAGGAAGCCCGTCGCATGGCACAAAGTGCTTTTGGACATAAAGAGACCAATTAGGTTGCACAAAGTCCCCCATGTTTAAGTAAAAGGATACTCTCATCAGTTATTGATAGGGAATTAGGGACCCAAGTTTTTCATCTTGATACCTAAGTTAATGATTGGAGAAACCCAATCATTGACTACTTAAAAAACCCAAGTGGTTGTACGAATAATGCTTTAAAACTTAAAGCTAAAAAATTTGTTTTAATGGGAGACCAAGATGAACCTTTATTCAAAAGAGGAGTTGATGGCATCCTATTGAAGTGCATTAGCGATGATGAATCAAAGCAAATCTTAGCAGAAGTCCAAGAAGGCATATGTGGTTCACACCAATCAGGCATAAAAATGAAATGGATGATACACAGATATGGTTACTATTGGCCAAGTGTATTGAAAGATTGCATTAAATATGCACAAGGTTGTGTAGAATGCCAAAAACATGGTCCAATTCCTAGGATTCCTACTTCAAATTTTCATGCAATAATAAAACCATGGTCCTTTAGAGGATGGGCAATGGATTTAATTGGAAAAATCAGACCAATCTCAAGAAAGAAAAACTGCTTCATAATCATTGTAACAAACTACTTTACAAAGTGGGCTGAAGCAAAACCTTATAAGGAAGGGAGTGATTTTGATGTTATTCAATTTTTTAAAAGAAATGATAGTCCATAGGTTTGAAATCCTCAATATATAACAGTGGACAATGGAACTATCTTTAATGGAACTAGGGTAAAAGCCTTCACACAAGAATATGGTTTTCGAATTTTGAATTCCACACCATATTACGCACAGACAAATGGTCAGGCAGAGGCCACTAATAAGATTTTCAAGAATAATTTGAGGAAAACAGTGGCTAGAAATCCTACAAGCTGGGATGATTTGTTGTCTAAAGTATTGTGGGCATATAGAACTTCAAAAAGAATGAGCATAAACACTACCCCATATTCTTTAGTTTTTGGCCATGATGCAGTTTTACCCATGGAGATTACCGTGAGATCAATGAGGATTACAAGGCAAAATGAATTGACTCATTTAAATTATCAAGATGTGATGTTTGCAGAACTTGATGACATAGATGAGGCTCGTACGGCATCTTTAAATTCTATTGTTGTACAAAAACAAAAAGTATCTGAGACGTATAACAAGAGAATTAATGCAAAGTCATTTGCCATTGGGGATTTAGTTTGGAAAGTTATCTTGCCTATAAGAGTTAAAGATCCATATCTGGGTAAGTGGTCTCCTAATTGGGATGGACCTTTCCTAATTAGCGAGGTCTTTGATGGAAATGCTTATAAGTTAATGGATATTAGTGGCAATGAGCATGCAAGATCCATTAACGGCAAGTTTCTAAAATTGCATAAGCCAAGTATGAACAAATTGGCTTACTCACATAAAAAATTTTGAGATATGCATATATGCATGTTTCCAAGGGCCAAATGAATGGTTAAAATGGGCATTAGTGATTAAAATAATAGATCACAATGTAATGAATGTATATAGAAGAAAATTCAAAATAAGGTAGGGTTGCAGATATAATTTCAAAACTAAAATCGATCTAATACATTGGGAATGAATTTCCAAATACTACTAATTTGTTGGGAGAGTACCTTTTAGTGGTGACTTTCGAATAGTTGGAGCAAGCCCAAAGAGTAACCACAATATAATTTTGAATGTTTTGAGTAATGTTAGCAGTAATGTTGGTGTTTGGACTAGTGTACCAGGTTCAAAGTTGTTCCCAAACTAAGTAAGTGCTTTGGAGCATGGTAGTGATCTTGGTGTGCATGATTTAAAAGATTTTGCTTCTGCTTCTCAAGAGTTAATACCAGTAGAGCAGGGATGGAGTTTCCTAGCTTCATTTCTCAACTCCTGCAGTCAATTGATCCTCTTAAGATCAACGATGAACTTGAAGATGTCTTCATTTTGTACACACCAACTCTCGGCATCATGCGGAATTACAGTTGTGACGCTGTTTAAGCCTCGATTGAGATGAATAATTTCAGAATCATGGACAACCTTTGCCGCTGTCCACCTGAGTTTTGAAGACTTTTTGGATTAGGGGTCTGCAAATTGATCTGACCTAAATCCCCAATTTTATTTTCCTTTCACCCTTTCGTTTTTCTTGTAATTAACTTATGCACAATTGGCTTAAATTTAGTCCCATCATGCACAGGGGGCATGTGTTACGCTAAAAATAAACATTTTCACATGTGTGAGCATGTGAGTTAGTTATCCACTAAAGGGTGACTTGAGGGGCTAGATCTTGATCAATGTAAACCATGGCCCAAATAAGCAAACTTGCAAGACCCATTATAATAGAGAATATCACAGTACACTTACATGATGCAGAGGTTTTGGAGGTCATGGTCACGTAACTAAAGGGTTTTGTAAAGTGAGCATGTGAGTCAGTTATCCACTAAGTCAGAGTGCAATAGAAGTTACCATTATATGAGGAGGATTGCAGTAACTGTTTTTGTCTATTATAAATAAAGATTAAAGGCATTATCAGAAAAACAAAACAAAAAATTTGACAAACTAGATTCACATACCTGGACAACAGAAGGATAACTTCATGTTTGTAAGTACATTTACCTCACACGAATTATCTAAGGATAGTTTTTGTTATTTAACGTAGGAGTTTGTGTGATTTGAATCTTTCTTATTTGTATGAACTTGAATTTTGAATTAAAATATCTACATATTGTGATTACATTGCTTGTTCCCTTGTTTTTCTTAGTTGAATATTTTGTACTTTTGAAGTCCTATTAGTTTAGGCAATGGCATAGCCCATCAATTTGGTGTGAAGTCTTGTCTTTCGAGTATTTCTTTTCAAGATAGTTTGTATTCTCACAAACAATATGCCTCTGAGGTTGGCTTGGCGTGAGAGCCTCTTTTGTTGACTCTTTTCCTTTAGAGACTTTTTTCTTTGGCGGTAAATCTAGAGTTCATAAGGGTGTTCTTAGATAAGGTATAGGAAACAACTGTTCAAGTATATTATTTTAGCAATTCATTTCTTTGTGGCCTATATTTTCCTTACACATCCTTAGTAAATAGTATTCCGTTTACAAGGAAGCCACAAGGTGCTGGTGCTATTCAGATTGTTTATCCATTCTTGAGTTCCTTGTCTCTCATTTTAATACTCTAATATATCTTCATGTGAACATATTTTTTGCACAGGTTTTACATCATTATTGTTCGGGTGAACAGATTTTTTTTTAATTTTTTTTTAATTTTTATAATAGGTTGAACATATTATTTTTATATAAAAAAACAAAAACAGATGGTTAATGTTTCAAACCGACTAAATCAATTAAATCGAGCCGATCAAACTGCATCGCTATAGGTCGAAAAATCGATCCTAATGGGATGAATCGGTTTTAATTACTACAAAACTGATCTCTATCAGATCGGTATCAAATTTGAGAAAAAACTGAGCCGACCAAACTGCACACACCCTCTTAGTAATATATCATTGTTTCAATTAAATATTATTTTCATTCTATTTACGATCTAAATCCTAAAACCCACAACTACCCAACACAATCCGGTCACTTAGCACAGCCGTCCCAAAACCCATAACCATCCAACACGATCCAGTCACTCAGCACAACCGTCACACCGCATCTATATCCAGGCATGGATATCCATAAACACTCCAACACAAGTTACACAACCAAATCAAAGCCAAAACAAACACAAGTACACAACCACCAAATAAAGTGTCTTGGATCCACCATCAAAACCCAATAGATTTTGGTTTCAAACCAAGGGTGTTGAGCCAGCACTCAGCCGTCACACACCAACCAGAAACCCATCTCAACTGTCGTCCATCTCCACCGGTGCCAAAAACCCAAATCGCGACCTATTCAATCGTTACCAACAACCAAATTGTGATCTAATTTCAGCAAGATGTTAATTGATTGTGAGAGGAGACGCAAAGGCAATTGATTGTGAGAGAGACCCAAAAGCATTTGATTGTGAGAGAGAGAAGAAACAAGACCAAGAGGCACAAAATAGAGAGAAGAAGAAAGATATTGTCAGAGAGAGAGAGCGCGAAAGAGAGAGAGGGAAATAAAAAAAATGAATTTATTTGGTGCAGCGATGAAAGTGCCTTACCCTTACCATAAGAGACGCGTTACTGTTCCTTGTTAAAGTTTTTTTGCTAGTTTATTGACAATGATGTATAAGAGTTTTGTGTGCTTTTAGCTATATTTTTATCATCAGACTGGATTAATTAGCTTGATGTGAATGCTCTTTGAGCTACATACTTACATATTCAAATTTCAAAACTTTAAAATGAAAAATTAAAATTACCCTTAACTTTAAGGTGTAAGTTTCAATTTAGTTAAAGAAAGTTTAAATTATTGATTATTCCTAAAATTATTGGATAAAATTCAATGTAATTTTGATGATAAAAGTCTTTATTTTTTGGTGATAAAGTATCCGTTTTGGATACGGATTAATTTGGCTGATGTTTATGCTACTGTTCATGAACAATAGCCATGTACTGTTGACTTTTCAACTTTTTTATCACATCTATGAGTCTTGTATATTGTTGACGGGACCCATGAACTTCACTTTTTAGCCAATTTTTTATTCAAAATGGGTCTACAATACTATTCACACATTTAAAAATTATTTTACTACAGTGTTTTTAGTTTTCAACAATAAGTCATCAAAAAAAAAAAAATGATATAGTCTAATTGTTAAATTAGTTGTAAGTAAATCTAATTGTAAAATGACTTCCTCAAAAAAAAAAAAAAAAAAATCTAATTGTAAAATAAAAAATTAGTACTCACTTTACAATTGTATCAATTTCATCCATCAAGTTTTAAAATTAAGTCAGTTTTTTTTTTTTTAATTATCTCTTCTATATTAAAGTTTAATGAAATTGATAATTAATTTTTTTTTTTTTGACTTTGATTTTTTTACACTTTTTATAATAACCTTACAATTTGTACTATATTTACCGCAGTAACTTTTTTCATTAAAATTTAGATACAATGTAGATTCAAGGATGATATTTATTACTGATTTTGAAAGTTGAGGATGATATTTACTGATTTCGAGAGTTTTTTTTTTTTTTTTTTGATAACACTGATTTTGAAAGTTAGATAGTGGCTTAACTATTAATTAAGTCAAATTAACCATTATCCTATTATTTTAGGAACAATTTAGTAATAATTTAGCCAAAAAAAAAAAAAATCGTAGCACTACTTAATTTAAGGGTATGTTTGATAGGGGTGAAAACAAGGAGGATAAAAAATAAAGAGAGGAAAATAAGGTGGGAAATAACATTTTTCACTATTTGGTTGAGAGGGAGAGGGGGAGAGAAAAGTAATGGGACTCACGAGTTTTCTCTCCTCTCCCTTCAAAATACAATATATCCAAATTGGAGAGAAAATTGTAGTGAAAAGTGGGAAAAATATTTGGACAAAACTGCCTCCACCTCTAATTAATGTTATTGGCTTTTTTTTTTTAGTTTCCATTGTAATGTTGGCTTGCTCTTTTTTTTTTTTTTTTTTTTTTTTTTTTTTTTTTTTTTTTTGGGTTTTGTGAGGTGGTGGGTTCTTCTTCTTTTCCTTTTTTTTTTTCTTAATTTTAATTTTTATTATTTTCTTAAGAAAACGTTTTTATGTTATTTTTTGAAATGTCCACTTTCATCAATGCACAATTTTTTAAAAAAGTATAATGTATTACTTTTTGTTTTATTTTAGTGGGACATGATGATAAATTTATAAAAACCTTATTTTCAACTAAATCAAAAAGTTTTTCATCCCTCCACTTTTTCACCCTCTCAACCAAACACAAATGAGGAAAACTAAAAACTTTTCTATCCTCCCACTTTTCCATCTTCTCTCTATTTTCTATCCTCTCACTTTTCCATTCTCCCAACCAAACGGACTCTAAGACAAAATATTTTAAAGTCCAGTTGTAATAAAATCAATAAGATATATTATGGGATTTATAAAAACAAAAAATTATCTGTATATATTAAGATAATTCAGAAAGTTAGTTATAACTTTTTTTCTTGTCAAAAATGCCCCTAAATTAATTAACCAACAATTTAAAAATGGGATTAAAATATTAGATTGGCAAAAAAAAGTTAGTTATTGCTATTTTTATTGTCAAAAATACCCTTACCTAAATCTTAAAAATGGGGTTAAAATAGTAAATTGACATAATAAATTTCTACATCTACGTTGAAATGCTTTCATGTTTCTAATAAACTCCTACTTTAATGTTAATTTAAATGAGAAATGATATGTCTATAACATTTTCACAATATTTTTACAACAAATCCTAAGTGGCAGGTTGTTACTGTTGGAGCAAAATAGTAATCTTAGTGTTAGGTTTAAATTTAAACCAATAACAACTAACCACCTATGATTTATTGTGAAAATATTGTAAAAATATTATGGATATATTCCTACATCTACTCACTAACTCCCTACAAAATGAGATCACTTTTTTTTTTTTGTTGATGAAATGATCGCTCTTTTGTTAGTTTTAAAACTTCTCTAATTTATAAAACTCACCTCACATATTCATCACACCCTTAAATTTTTTTTTTATGATTGAAAAATGTAAAAATTCTAAATTATAATAAATATAAATTATTAACCTTTATCTAAAAAATAGAAAAGCAGGTGAGAACGCACTCACTACTGTATATTATGGATGAATCACACCTAATAAATCGAAAGTTCAAATATTTTGAATTTGCTAGTGCAGAAGCCCCCAAAAAACCGCCAAGATGAGCGAATCCACTATTTACTGCGACTACGAGGAATCAACTCATTGAACGAAACCACTGCCTCACAACTCATACTCAGGTACTCTCTCTCTCTCTCTCTCTCTCTCTCTCTCATTTTCTTGAAGGTTTAGTTTGACTATATATCTATTTATGATTGTCACTTTGGTTATATATATACTCGATCTCACTCTCACTACCTAATTTCAAAATAAATATTGGTGAATCCTGTGGAAACTAAATTGCAAAATGCAAGAACTTTTTATTTTATTTTTTGTGACCCTTTAGCCCTTTCTTGTGATCTGAATGTTTTTTTTTATTTTTCCTTCCTGATTATAAACTTTTATGAAAATTTACTAGCATTACATGTTTTTGCTCGAAACGCAATCCTAGGCGAATTTGGAAAGACGTTCACCTTGAAATTAAATACGACAAGGAATCATACAGTTGCAATTCAACTGTTATTTCTATGAGTTTTTATTTGATAAAAACATTGGAATAGAGTAGAAGTCAATTGAATGTGTATGTGTTTGTGGACACTACAGCAACGAACCGTACACGAGACTGACATTGAACACAAGCCAAACCCTATTTGTAAGATTAGGTCAGGAGTCTAGTTTAGGGAAGCCAAACAAATGACCATTTCTCAATTGTTTTGTGCTGTGGCTTGTTGATTTCTCTTCTTCTTAGTTGAGCTTCATGCTGCAGAGCAAAAATTAAATTAATTGCTTCATTATTTGATCACACTATTTGTCTGCTTGTAATCAAGATATCTTGGCAGATGCACTTTCCAAGCGTCTTCTCCATCGCTGTTACTCTTCTGCCTGTTTGGCGTCCCGTTTTGAAAACACACTTATTCAAAGTACAAGTTATTAAGAATCACTATTTTGTTTTTTCTAGATACAGCAGCCCATGTTCTAAAGACTTGAAAATAAGCTGTACTGAACGGGCAGGCTTGGTGAGCTGCAGCATGAATGACTTCCCAATCATATCTGATAATGCCTCCTACACTACCTTATTTGACTTTATTGGCACTTGACCTGGTGATTACCAATGGCCCCATTCTATCACTGATCCTTGATAGTCATTGCTTGTTGATGTTCTTTGCAGAATTTTATTTTTGGTCTATGTGAATTATAGAGGTTGAGTTTCTTCTCACTAATTTTGATCCTCTAAATTTCCTTGGAAAGAATGTATGCCTTTTTCAGGTTCATTCTTACTGCATATGAATGAATGTGGTAAACATATTAAAAAAAAAGAATCAATGTGCGAGTGTGAGGTACTGGAAATCTTTCACAAGACTTATGCTTGGAAGTCTTGGGGGATTGCAAACTTAAAAGCATGATAGACAAATGTAAGGATGACTGCCAAATGTCTTGCAGAATAGCTGACCTGCATATAAATTTACTTTGATTAGCTTATAATTTTTCATTTATTTTTTTTAGGAACCCTTTGGTATACCTAGCATAAATAATTCTTTGAAAATGTCATCTTTAAATATCATCGTAACAGCCAATTCCCCCTCTCCCTTCCTTTTGGTTGAGTGGAAAAAGAGAACAGTTAGGAAAAAAGTAGTATTAATGTTTGTTACTTGCATTTAAACTGCATATGCCTGACAGCTTGAATTTGTCTGCACCATTTTATTAAAAGAATGTGTGAAAAAAAATTTTAAAAACATTTTTATACTTTCTAAATTTTGGATACAGCTATTTTTGATATTTGCTTGTCTATCTACAGAGTACTTGCTATCTTCCAATGGAGGATGGGATGGAATTGAATAAAGAAAGTGAGAAATCTACTTCCATGGACTCTCATTTACAGTGGAGTCAGTGGCAATTGCTTTCCATCCTTCCTACAGGTGGGTTTGCTCATTCTTTTTGTCTTGAGGCAGCAATCCAAGCTCGTATAGTATCAGGTCCTGAGGATCTTCGAATTTTTGTGATCCATGTGTTAGAGAATACTGGAAGCTTACTCCTTCCTTTTGTTTATTCTGCAACCTTGTCGCCTAATTTGGAAACCTGGCATAAACTTGACAGAACATTAGATGCAATGCTCACAAATGAAGCGGGTCGAAAGGCACCAATTACGCAAGGATCAGCACTTATAAGGGTGGCTGCTGCCGTCTTTTCAGAAATCCCCTCTCTTAAATCCATGAGAGATACCTTTCTGGGTTCTGGGGTTGTTTCTTTCCACCATGCTCCTATATTTGGGCTTATATGTGGACTTCTTGGGTTGGATAGTAGAACCTCTCAGAGAGCTTACTTGTTTATTACAATGAGGGATGTTATCTCTGCTGCAACAAGGCTGAATTTGGTAGGACCTATGGGTGCAGCTGTATTGCAGCATCAAATTGTTCTTCTTGCCGATGCTATCTTGGAAAAGTGGATGGACCGTAATGCTGAGGAAGCATGCCAAACAATTCCTTTGCTTGATACCGTGCAGGGTTGCCATGGTTACCTGTTTTCTAGAATGTACTGCTGTTGAAACTCCAAAAAAATTGCATCATTTTGTTGTCTCTGTTGTTCTGCACTGATGACTGATGCTACAGCCTCTGTGGGATAGGCTTATACTGGTCAGTTGTAAAATCACTAGTCATTCATACTTCCACCAATTTTTCCTTGCCTTCAGAAAATTAAAATCACCAGCTATATTTCTAAAACTGATAAACATATTCTGTTAGCAAAAAGAAAGCAATTCTAAAGATTGTTTTCGGGCAAACTATTTGTTTACTTCAGTCTTTACCACTTTGAGGTGCTATGCTTTACCACTTACCTAAGTCATGTTGAATCTATCAATACATTAGTCAAGCCTGTTTCTCAGAGATATCCTAAAGAGCGTTTTCTTCTTGTTTTGGGCATAAAATGCTCTTAATTTGTAGAAAGAGATTGTCGGGGGCGGTTTTTTGCGCGTAGCCACGTGTCTTTTGTTGGAGGTGTGATCTTGCTAAGCCCGGATTTGTTTTAGGGAGTTCAACTCGGAACTCGACATTGGGCCGTATTGACCAAGGGCTTCCGGTGTATTTTTAAGCCTACAAAACAGATGAAATCTAAAGTCTTAGAATCATGATAATGGTTAAAATAAATAAATGATATGCTTAGCATGATGGCTTTGATTAAATGATTAATTGAACATCATTATTATGTTTATTAAGTGACGTCCAATATTAGAAAGTAATTAATTAGATGTCATATGTCCAGTAATGGGATGAGTCCAATAGTCCATGTTTAGTTGTGGCTCATGATTTATGTTTAACATAATAAGGTATGTCTAGCAATGGTTCATGTCCAAGTAATATATGTCCATTAGTGGTATATGTTCGAATAACATGTGTTCATTACTGGTATATGTCCAAATAATATACATCCAACGGTTGTAGATCAATTTATTAATATGTATGTTTATTAATGAAGTATTAGTGAGATCATGTTCATTAAATAGTGAGATGATATCAAAATAGCTTATATTCGGCGGTAAAATGATAATGAATAAAATATATTAAATAATATAAATTTGAAGATAAATTGTAATGATTTATCTTCATATTTTGCAGCTCCAACCGTAACATCAGTGGACTTAGTCATTTAAGCAACCTTCAGACTTTGCAGCTCCAGCTGTGCAACATCGGTGGGCTTACATTTCAACAGCATGGCGAAGTGAATCCTTTCATGGTGACTTCATGTTTGAAAGGGAAAAATGGATGCAACTATAGGAAGAGAGAGCATGTCTAGCTATGTGCATAGGTTGGTTAAGTTTATCCCCTTTCATCACACATTTAAATGACTTTTCCCATGTAATACTCCTATAATTTTTTAGTCAAATATGAGTGATATTACCTTAAGAAAGGCTTTTGATTTTATAAGTTTTTGCCTTTCATAACAAAGGGCTTTTAGCATTATAAATATATTACTTCCATAAGAAAGGGGTTTTAGTAATAAGTTCTTGGAAGAGTGTTTAATATATTTTAAGATGTGTAGAGATGGTAAGAAGTATGTATATATTGTGAGATATGATGTTTGTAATATGTATGAGAATTATACGTAGATACTTTGTTGGACATGGATCTTGTATATGTATATTTTGAGAGACATGGAGTTTAAAAATATATGAGAGGTATGTATGGATATTTTGTGAGGAATGTGTTTGTAAAGTATACAGAAGTGTAAGATAGATAATATGAAGGTTAAATATAGTAAATACATGAGATTATTTGTGTTATGAGTTATATTGCTTTTCTAAGAAGTGAGATTTTGTATGAGAAATAAAGAATGAGATAGAGATGTGTTTTTGGGCAGCAAAAAATGAAGTTGTTTCAGAACAATGGAGTGTGAGAAAGATGGGTAATGGATAATGGTGTGTTGTAATATGTGTGTTGTGTTGTGTTGTTATCTATGAAGAGGGATTTTGTATGAGAGATGGGGGAGTAGGAAAATGTGTATGTGGTAGCAAAAATGAGTGAAGTTTTAGAAAACAATAGAGTGGTAGAGGGATGGAACCCCTCCCCCCTTTTTTAGTGTGTAGCTTGGTTCTCTTTATATAGAGCCAAGTGTGTAACTAGATCAGAACTTAGTTGAAGGGAAAATTAGCAAATAGGGGAAAATCTTTGACAAAGTAAGTAGTCTTTTGTTTTTTAACCAACAGAAGAAAGTTTGAGACTTAAATGTTGCTGACACAGCTGGATGATGTCATATGAACGACATTTTTGGCATTAAATTCATGGTTTGGCTAAAGATGGTAAGTTAATCTTTTATGGGATCCTTCTATTTTAAGTATTATGGCTGGAGCTACTGCATAATGTGTTGGGGCTGCTGCAGCTTCAGCAGAAGCTGTTTCTGTTGAAGCTTCTGCTGGAGTTGTTTGCAACATCTGCTGGAGCTGCTATTGGTATTTTTGGCTAAGTTTCCTCTTTTGGAAAATTATGTGTTTAGTCCATATATAATTTTGGTAAGTAATTGGCTAGTTGGTTGATATTTGATGAAGTTTTAGATATGTAATTATGGTCTTTTTGTATTTTAACCAAATCTTGGAGAGTAAGGAGAGTTTTTTTTAATGCTAGATATGAGATATTAATATATATATATATATATATTTAGTCATGTGCTTGGAATTGATTTAGATGATAATAATAGAATTTATATGAAATACTATAATTATATTTTTAAACTTATATTATATGATAAACATTAATTTTTTTATGTAAAGAGCATGGGGAGTTTTATCATTTTAAGTGTTATGTGATATGAGAGGCTTACCCAAATGTTACCTATTGCACACTGACCAGTCAAAGTTAAAGGAATTGGGGAAGACATGCCAAGCAACATGCTTTCCTTTATCAACTTTAAACCACTGGAGTTTTACTAAACATACTTCTTGGCCCTCCAAACCACAACTCCCAAAATTCCCCCGATAAGACTCATAAGCTTGGATCATGAGCCAAAAATGAGATGATGTGTTATGAGCTTGAACCATGGGCTTTAACGCTCTTTTTGTGTAAACATGGGCTCTTTTGGGCTTTAGAAGAGTTTTCCCAAAATCCATCATAGTGTTGACGTAGTGCGGGTTGCCAATGAAATGAATCCATGTGGTGTGAAAAATGTGTCCTCAACATTCAGCCCCCCGAGTGCATGGGCTTGCTTTGCAAGGGCATGCATGAGTGAAGATGTTTCTTGAAAGAGATTGGCCATTGCTGGATCAATAAAGTTATGTAGTGGAAGTGCCTCTATTGACATATTTGATACTTCTTTGATCAACACCCAATTGTAGCCCCCAGAAATGAAATCCTTTGGATTAGTGAATCAAGCCCCCGAGTGTGGAAAGGCATTGGATGAGCATAGATATGTTGTAGGTATTACTGCTGAACTGTTGGCTATTTCTTCTTAACTGCATGAGCTTTGTTAATTAATTTGCAATGGGCTTGAACCATGGGCTTTGATTATGGGATTGAATTCCATTGATAAAATAATTTTGCCATGGACTTGAATCATGGGCTTTTTAAAATATTGCCAAGTTGTATTGGGCTTTTGATAAGATATTGCCAAGCATTATTGGGTTTGGGCCTTGATAAATAACTTGCCATGGGCTTGAACCATGAGCTTTGAAAATAGTTTTGCCATAGACTTGAATCATGAGCTTTTATTATTTAGTGTAATTATAGAATAAATAATTACTCTAGTAATATAGTTTTCCATAGGCTTTTGACAAATGTGTGCCATGGGTTTGTAAAATAAATGCAATTGTTGTAGTTTTCAAATATGACTTCTATGAGTAACACAAGTTCATATTTCTCCATGGGCTTGATGTATGTTAGCCATGGGTTTTGGAAAGATGAATAGTATTACATAGGATAAATAGTTATCATGTTTTTATATAAATCTTGTGGTATAGATAAGTACATGTATATGTTAGGAAATCTATATTGCCAAATATTATTAGTTTCGGGCTTTTAGTAAGATATTTGAAATAATTTATTTGCCAAGTATTATTAGCCTTGGACTTTTAAGACTTTACAGTGATGTTTGCCAAATGATATTGCGCTTTCAAAATATTGCCAAGTAGTATTGGGCTTCTAATAAAATGGTGCCAAGTATTATTGGTCTT
This sequence comes from Castanopsis chinensis, assembly GCA_032878915.1. Taxonomy (NCBI): domain Eukaryota; kingdom Viridiplantae; phylum Streptophyta; class Magnoliopsida; order Fagales; family Fagaceae; genus Castanopsis; species Castanopsis chinensis. The sequence continues at coordinate 13,263,673 of JAVQMG010000125.1, read as the reverse complement.
GGGCTTTGAAGGTTAATGGGATAAATAATATAACATAACATAAATAATTATAATTTTCATGATAATATATATATATATATATATATATATTTTATCATGATTTCCATGGGTTTTGTAGAATAATAAGGTAAATATTAATTGCCACTAGATTTAAAATAATTTCCATGGGCTTTTGAATGGTAGAGAGACTCAAATGTTGCTGACACAGCTGGATGATGTCATATGAATGACATCTTTGGCATTAAGTTCATAGTTTGGCTAAAGATGGTAAGTTAATCTTTTATGGGATCCTTCTATTTCAAGTATTACAGCTGAAGCTACTGCATAATGTGCTGGGGCTGCTGGGGCTTTTGCAGAAGCTATTTTTACTGGAGCTGTTTGTAGCTTCTGTTGGAGCTGCTATTGGTATTTTTGGCTAAGTTTCCTCTTTTGGAAAATTATGTGTTTAGTCCATATATAATTTTGGTAAGTAATAGACTAGTTGGTTGATATTTGATAAAGTTTTATAGATGTAATTATGGTCTTTTTGTATTTAACAAAATCTTAGAGAGTAATGAAAGTTTTTTTTAATGCTAGATATGAGATATTAATATATATATTTAGCCATGTGCTTGAAATTGATTTAGATGATAATAATATAATTCATATGAAATACTTTAATTATATTTTTAAACTTATATTATATGATGAACATTAATTTTTTTTTATGTAAAGAGCATAAGGAGTTTTATCATTTTAAGTGTTATGTGATATGAGAGGCTTACCCAAATGTTACCTATTGTATACTGACCAGTCAGAGTTCAAGGAATTGGGGAAGACGTATCAAGTAACGTGCTTTCCTTTATCAACTTTGAACCACTAGAGTTTTACTGAACATACTTTTTAGCTCTCCAAACCACAACTCCCAAAATTTCCCAGATAAGACTCATGAGCTTGGATCATGAGCAAAAAATGAGATGATGTGCTATGAGCTTGAAACATGGGCTTTGACACTCTTTTTGTGTAAACATGGGCTCTTTTAGGCTTTAGAAGAGATTTTCCCAAAATCCATCATAGTGTTGATGTGGTGCGGGTCGCCAATGAAATGAAGCCATGTAATGTGAAAAATTTGTCCTCAACAGAGATCAATTGTAAACTTTTAATGTTGGCTTTATTAGTTCATACCTGAAACAAATTATCAAAGAGTCACCGCAGTGGACCCGATATCCATCTTTGCATGAAGATTGATGTCAATATCCTTGAAACTAAGCTTTACAAAGACCCACTTACATTCTTAGGAAAATGCTAAAGACAAAAAATTTTACAATTTTTTTTTACAAATTGTTAATGTGGTGAGTGGTTATTGGTAAGTAAAAAATTGACGTTAGTAGGGGCACAAATAAAAAAATAAAAAAAAAACAAGAATTTCACACATCAATAATTTGTAAAATAGTTTGTAACTATATCATTACTCTTTAAATATTTTAATTCTTAAAAGTACTATGAGGGTTCGGTTCAATGGGATGGCAATCTTTGGGCTTAAGTCACAATTAATTAATTTGTGGGTAATTGGAAATATAGCTCACAATGGGTGATCCCAAGAAGGATTAAGTAGATGACTGATGAATAAAAGTTACTGCATGATGGTTTAAGATTATCTATCGGACCGCTCAAGGAGATTCTCAGGTGGCCGAGGTACCTTTTAAGTGTTCCCAATTGGTTTATTCTTTCCCAAAAGAAATGTATGTCCTCTCGTTTACTCGTGTTTCTCATCCCAGAAAAATGTTCCAACCCCTTTTCCTTTGAATCTTTCTCCTCTTATACTCTCTCGTTAATGGGTTGGTAATGGTGAGAATATTCAACTTGTGCATGGGCCCCACACTTGAGTGTAGGGCATTGTTTCATTGTCTAATTTCATATCAGGAAGTGGACCCCCCTTAGCTTCCTCCCTGTGAGAATTCCTTTGTAATTTGAACCACGCTCGGATAGCAGACTCTCCCAATGCATTATTTATCCTCGGCATTACTTTCCTCCTTGGGGGATAAGAGTGATTTGTTTGGACCTTTAGCGTGGTTGTCTATGTAACAAACTTGTTTGGGCCTCTCACATATGGGTTGGGCCATATTTATGGGTATTGGCTAGAATTTAGTCTGGGCCAAGCTCCATCCACCCACAGTCACATTTATTTATTACTCACTAAATAGTTTATAGCAATTTTTTTTAAAAGGAAAAATGAATATATAAATAAAGGGGAAGAATCACATTTCGAGTCCTTATGGGTAGTGATTGGACACATAAAAGAATGAAAAATGATAAAAACTAATAAATAAATAAAAACTCTTGATTTCTTTGAGTAAAGGCAAATGATTTTTTTTTAGGCAATATCATATTTCTTTTTCTTTTTCTTTTTCTTTTTTTTTTATTTGGAGTAAATTACAAAATACTTTCTTAAAGTTTTAGGAATGAAATTTCACTCATTACCTTAACAAAAATGACACTTCTCTCCGTGAGTTTTGTAACAAATCAACACATAAATCATACCATTAATGAAAAAAAATCATACCATATGTTGAAACTCTTTCAAAAAAAAAAAAAAAAAAAATCATACCATCAATAACCTTAATGAAATATTTCAATTTTTGAAAATATTCGTCTAACCAAATTATAAAGATGGTTAGTTAAGTTTTCTTTTTAGCCATTTTCCAGTCACCTTTAATGGCTATTTGTAGCAATCATACACAAATTTGTTTAGTTAAGAAGATGGAAAAGTAAGAGGATAGAAAAATGAGAGGATACAAAACATTTTAGTTTTCCATCTTATGTGTTTGGTAAAGAAAAAGGAAAAGTGGAAGGGTAAATAATAAATATGAATTTCCTTTGTTTTGCTTGAAAGAATAATGAGAGGAAAAAAATATTAGTTTAGTTGGATTTACTATATTTCTCATGTTACATTTATTAAAAAAATAAACAACATATTTGGTCAAATGGGTTTAAAAGGGTAAAATAGTAAAACATTTATTATCAATATTTTTTGCCTACTTTTCTATCCAATTTGTGGGGATAGAAGTTTGTGGGCCCAAGAAAAATCATTCACCCCATTTTCCTTTCCCTTTGTTTTCTCTCTTCAACTAAATGATGGAAAATTCTCATTTTCTTTTCCTCCCTTTTCACTAAAGCAAAACATAATATTAAAGAAAACAATTTCATTTGACACAAAAAATCAACAAAATATGATTTTTTTTGTTTTTTTTTTTTCAATATGAAAGAAATAATTATGAGTATTTATTATAATTCTTGTTATGATAGTCATTAATACACATTTATTATAATTATGTTTGTATTAATAAGAATTTATTATGATCATGTTTGTATACAAAATTATTTATTCTGCCATTTAAAGGTGAAAGTATAATAAAATAAGACATTAATGGAGAAGTAATGCTATAGACATAAACTATTTTACAACATTTTTACAAATTGTTGTTGTGACCAACTTCTAACTGGTTTTTATCTAGGTTCATTACTAACATCATTTTTCATTTACCGATATTTACTCTCCATATCAGTAATTTGTAATTTTTTTTTTGAATAATGTTAGAGATATAAACTATTTTACAAAATTTTTTACAAAGTATTTATGTGGTAAGTGATTATTGGTAAATGAAAAGATGATGTTAATAGTGGGTCTAAATGAAAACAATAAGAGGTTGGCCACATCAACATTTTGTAAAAATGTTGTAAAATAATCTGTAACTATAGCATTACTTATTTTTATTTTTTTTGTAAAAATGTTTGTGTCTCTAGCATTACTCTTAATAGATGGTTTAAATACCATATGATTTTTAAGGAATCCTTTATAGCATTAAATTCAATTAAAATATATAGGGAGAGAAAGGTTCTAAACTTTGTGCTTTACCTAAACCTTGTTCATAAATCAATTTGGTAGACAGATAGTAGTTAAATAGAAAGTGTAAAGAGAGAAAGTCATGTTTAGAGAGGAAATTTCACTTAGAGCAAGAAAGTAATTTTCGTAAAATCATAATTGATTATGTAATTGAAATACAAACATGATCAACTTTTCATTGATTAAGTCAATATCAAGTTCCTTTTCATTTTATTCTTACCAATCTAAATTTCTCTCAAAGATCAACTTTTGAATAAATATTTCATTGTTTTGGGTTCCTAAAATTTCTAAGTAACTAAAGTTGCGAAATTCCACGACAAGGCAACAAATTCAAAAGATATTCTAATTTGTTTTTTGTTTTTTGAAAGTGCAAAAAGCATAGAATCAATTTTTGAATAGTTGCTTTTGATACTATATGTAAAGAGAACTGGTTCCTGCGGTTGCGTTCTTCTTTCATTTGTCATCAATGGCTTAAGTCTAGTCCTCACTCCTCAGCTAGTAATTGCAAGAGATTCAGCTCTATTTAGGCGGAAGCATCAATTATGATCAAAATATTATTACATGTGTTTTGGACCTCATGCCATAGCCTTCTCAAGCACCAAGAGGTCTAGGCTTTAAGCCCATTCTCTACAAATTCTATTGTAAAGGCCACTTGGGCCAGCCCAGTCACACATTTGGGCCAAATGCCTACTTTGTGTCTTTATAATTGGCGCCGTCTGTGGGAAGCCTAGACGAAAGGGATTGGAAGTATCATGGAGGGTTCAGGTTCACGTCATGCAGAGTCCAGGGGGTCCCAGCGCGAGGACCAATTTGCACGATTAGAGCGGGAAGGAGGGCGTGAAGTCAGTGTGCGCACTGAGCATACGCGCGGGAGGAGCCACGCTCGCGACAGACCTCCTGCGAAAAAGCGTCGAGACCTACAAAGTCCTAAGGTCGACCATCTGAGGAAGCTGCGCCGGGAGAAAACGAGGCTGCACACCATCCCCTCGGACCAATATAAATAAAAATAAAAAAAACTATGTGTACTCTATTAGTTTTTATTTTTAGGTGATGAAAATCATTTTAAAAATCAGTAACCAAACAAGATATTATATATATATATATATATATATATATTAGACATGACAAAATAAGTTAGAATTTTCTAACCCGACCCGATTGACCCGTTTAAAAATGACCTGTTTTGACCTGCGAACCGATTGACTTGCAAACCCGATTGACCCGAACCGACCTGATCTTGTCATGTGTACCAACGTTGAGTAGATTGAGATTGAGGTGTAATTCTTATAAAATATTAAATTATTCTTTTTTACTTAATATGTTATGTACTCCATTATAGTTCATCATTCTTTATTTGTCACCTTCATTTTCTCTTCCTACTTTAAACAGATCGAAGATTATACCAAGATTAGTTTCTAGAAAGCTGGAACAAGAGTTGCACCAAATTTGGGTATCAAGTGTTTAGTGGTAATTGGTAAGTGGTAACAGTATCACCAGTGAGAATTTAATCACAATTAAGGAACTCATAAACAATTGACAGATTGCATCTATTTCAAAAAAAAAAAAACTTGTTTGAAAAATATCTTGACTCGACCTGCGACCCGATTGACCCGTCCCGCCCGTTTTGCCACATCTAATATATATATATATATATATATATGAAAGAATATACATTTATATATTTAAAGTAAAATTTGAGAGAAAATTCAATATTTTTTTAGAGAGTTTCAACCGATTATGTTTGCTCTTGATGATAACTCTTTATCATTAGACCAAGACACCAATCGGTTTTTGGTGTAGGCAGAGATTGAATCACAAATCTCTTATTCAATCATAAGAGACTTTACCAGTTAGTTAACTAGAACCCGCGAGAGAAAATTCAATTAGATTCTACAATTGGAGTCTAATTTTGTAGCCCGTGTCTCATCTAAATTTTTACAATTTTGAGCTAAGTGGGTTATTTAGTTTAAAAGATGAGGAGTCGAGCATAAATAAACCAAAAAACCCAATCGTTCATCTAATTTATTTTTTAAGTTTTCATCATCAAATGTCTAACTTTGTGATATGTGTCCCATCTAAATCTAAATTGTTAAATTTTTCTGTCAAATAAGTTACTTAGAGCAAAAGATGAGGAGTCTACCATAAATGAACCATTAAAAACCCAACCCATTTATCTAATCTATAATTCTATGCCATTTTTTAAGTTCCTATCATCTACATTAGTTTTTATACATATAATTACTCTAGCCATTGGAAACATACTTTGTTAAAATCTAATTTTTTTTATCATCTAAAATACAAGAGTGATAATTTTGGAGTTAGGTTTCCTCCAACTTGATGCCATGCAAGGGAATACTATTTTAAAACTTTCAAAGAACCACAGTAACAAGTTTGTTCCATTTATCATCTAAATAAATAAATATTATGTCTTAGGAACTTTTTCAATGGCTTAGATTTGCCTTCTCCATGCATATAGTATTTAAATTTTTTATCACATAAGTTTCTTTGATTAACTTACAATTGGGTTTAAACCCTTATTTTATTTGCAATTTTGCATGTAATATGTAGTGCGGTAGCGGATGCAATACAATTTTTAGTTTGCCTTTATTTAGTATCCAAAAGTTTGCTTCAAAATTCTTTCATTTATTTATTTATTTTATTTTATTTTTTTGTTATAAGAAATTTTACTTATAATTTCTCAAATTCTGTTGTGCGGTAGCATTAGCCATTGATTTCATAGTAATTTCTTCTTCTAATTCACAATAACACTCAAAAAGAGAAATACTTCTATCAATCAAATTGATGCAAGAAACAAATTGATTTAAGAAACGTGAAAGGAATTTGAAGGAAATGAATGTGTCTATTTAATTTCCACCCATATCTTAATTTTTTTGAATAAAAGATTGCATATAATTATGCGGGATAACTAAATAATGATTCTTAATTTCCTCTCTCAATATAATGTTAAATCACAAAATCCTTGCTCTTTTCAATGGTATATTTGTGCCAAATTTTGATGATAAACGATACCACACTATTGCATGATAATAGGAAAGAATGATTTCAGCTTTCGTGGACTTGGAGACAAGTTTATAAAATATTTTATATTAATAAAAAGAAAATAAAAAGTTGAATTACAAATTACACATTTTATTATTATTATTATTATTATTATTATTATTATTATTATTTCTTCAATTTTGGGCTCAAATTTTATTCTGTATTCAATGCGGCCCTTCCGTTTACTTCTGTCCAGTGGATTTATGTTAAACATTCAAAACACTTCATTTTTATTTCCCATTTTCCCCTTAACTCCTTTTTTTTTTTTTTTTTTTTTTTTTTGAGAAACAGGCCTAGGCTGCCAAATTTGTTTGATAGCTAAAAGATCAATAACAAACACCTTAAAAATATCAGGAGGAACAAACTCCATCCAAACGAAAACAAAAAAAGAAAATTTTCGCTCTTATCTAAAGCAGGTGTCAAAACATTGTCTTACTGAAATATATGAGAGAAAGAGTAGTTCTGTAGAGAACTTGGACCAAATTTTTTAAATAACTATAAAAACCAAACTATAGTATTAGTTAGCTAAGGTTTGAAACTAATTTGGTATATAATAAATCGAGTCCTCTGGACTCGATTTTGGAATGCGAGTTTCAACATCGTTCGTAGCTGACGTGGAAAGTTGGTCCACGTAGGCATAGAACTCGAGTCCGTAGGACTCGAGTTCTGTCAAATGGAATTCGAGTCCTAAGGACTCGATTTCGTTTTGTTCATCATCTTCTACCTTCATTCTTTTTTCTTTTCTTTTTTTCTCCATTTCAAGTCTCGTTCTCTTCTTCCCTTCTTTCTCCATTTCAGGTCCTGTTCACATCTTCTTCCCTTCTACCAAGCCTCCAAAAACCCAAGCCAGTTCTTCCTTCTTCATCTAAATCCATTTCTCAAAATCCCAAACCCATTTTTCTCAAAATCCCAAACCCATTTCTCAAAATCAATTTTGGAGTTAGGTTTCCTCCAACTCTATGCCATGCAGCTGGAATACTATTTTAAAACTTTCAAAGAACCACAGTAAGCAAGTTTGTTCATTTATCATCTAAATAAATAAATATTATGTCTTAGGAACTTTTTCAAACCATTTCTCAAAATCCAAAACCATTTCTGAAAATCCCAAACCTAAAACCCATGAACAAAACCAAATACAAAACCTAAAACAAATCAAACCCAGTCTCCACTCCAACATGTTCTTCTCCTCCACTGGAGCGGCGGCGAGAAACTTGGGTTTTGCATCATCTTCTCCACTCGGTCACCTGAAGCTTTCGCCGCCCCTGGGTTGCTTCGTTATTGCTTCTCTGGTTTGCTAGGTTTTGCATCATTTCTTCTTTCTTCTTCGTTGTTGATCGGCGTTTTGATCTTAGGTTGTTGATCGGTGTTTTGATCTCAGGTTGTTGATCTCTGTGTTTTGATCTCTGGGTTTTGCTGATCTCTGCGTCTGGGTTTTGCCTTTTTTACTGTGTTTTGATCTCTGCGTTTGGGTCTGGGTATGGGTCTGTTAAGCAAAACTAAATCGAGTCCTACGGACTCAATTTCTATTTCATTGCTTACGTGGACCAAGTATCCACATCAGCTACAAACGATGTTGAAATCGACTTCAAAGCAGTCGATTTAGCATTCCAAAATCGAGTCCTTTGCACTTGATTTGTTATATACCAAAATAGTTTCAAACCTTAGCTAACTAATAATATAGTTTTGATTTTATAGTTATTTAAAAAATTTGGTCGAGAACTTGCTAGAGACAGGATATCCTTAATCAAATGACCACAAGCAGGTTGGGAGAAGCATTGGTCTCTGATGGCTGAGATGGAGAATTCTGAGTCACCCTCAAAAGTTGAGTTATGCAAAACCCAATTCATGAACAAACTGGACAGCCCTTCGTACCGCGATTCTTTCAAGTGCAACCACGGAGGAAGGAATGAGGATAATCTCAAATAAAGAAGCCATAACTTTACCAAGAGAATTACAGACCACAACACTAATACCTACTACATTCAAGTCTTCGAAGATTGCACCATCGAAGTTTGTTTTCAATAGACCAAGATCGAGTGGTTTCTAGACAATTTTCCTTGGAGTTTGTTTTCAACATACCCTTAACTCCTTTTGTTTTCTATTTTTCTTTCTTTTCTTTCACCTCTAAATCTTTGACCACCTATCAACCACCCCAAATCTCTCAATACCCTCAATATATCGAAACTTACTCAAAACCTAACATCCTAAAACAACCACTTTATACCCTCAACCAAACCTATATTCAAACAGAAGGCCGACTCAACAAATTTGGGGGCCTTAGGCGAAAAGTTTAGGTGAGGCTTTTTTCAATTATTTAAATATTAATTAAATAATATTTATTTAACTTTTGATTTTTTTTTTTTTTTAATTTAGAATCTATTTAACATTCTCTTTGAGATGCAAAATTATTAATTAAATTTTTACATTCAAGTTTCATTAACATTTCCATTTACTATCACTTAATATTTTAGTAAACATTTATAATTAAAATAAGACATGATCAATGATAGAAAAATTATAAATCATCTGGAATAAAACAAAAATTAAAGTATAGAATAATAGAATCTGGTTTATCAAAACACAATTGCAACCTTAGAAAATAATATGATCACTTTACACTCTAAACCTACACAAATAAAAAATTATTTATCACATAACTTAACAAATTAATTTTAATATATAATATATTATCCTAAACTTATAATTTTATTAAATTAAGATAACACTGGTGCATATAACAAATTAATGACTTTCTAAATGGATCAGAAAAAAAAAAAAAAAAAAAAAAAAAAACTAGATAGTCATTGTCTAGTTGTAGGTTGAACAAATAGAAGCACTAAAATAAAAACAGTTGACCAGCCAACTCAATATTAAAGCTTGAATTAAAACAAAAAATATATAAAATTTAATTTTCAAAAATTGCTTAATTGTAAGAAACGTTTAACTATAGTCTGCAATTCACATGGGTTCTGATAACTCTTGCAGATTGACATGATGACTCAAAGCATAGAAAATAGTGGAATGCTTCCCAGCCATAAACATGTACACTTTGGACTTTGGAGAAAAATATTAAAATTTTTAAAAGTCTACTAAAAAGACCTATGGTGGTGACTATGACTAAAGAGTGTTTAGTTCCAATTCCTTAACCAAAAAAGAAAAAAAAGAAAAAAGAGAGAAACCCAAATCAAAAAGAGAGAAACCCAAATCAATGAAACTCAGCAACAAGTAAAAAAAAAAAAAAAAAACTCAGCAGCAAGAAGAATAAAAAGAAAGGAAGAGCAAATAGAAGAAAACCTGAATGAAGATCAAAGAAGAGTAGCTAGCAAACAATGAAGAATGCTATAAAAATAGAATCAAGATGAAGACTAGAGAGAAGCAAGGTGAGCAAGAAAAAAAATACTGATTGATACTGTATTTGATTTCTTGAGATTTAAGATGGAGAGAATATGTTTTTTCTATCTATTTTTTCCTTAGATTCAAGTAATAAATATTAGTTTTTATCAATGAAGTTATTTATAAAGCCATTAATTCATATTTTAAATAGGAACATTATCCCTTCAATTTCTATGTTTTGGGAAAAGGGGCTTTAAATTTTTTTTTTTTTTTGATAAACCATCGGTTACAAAGGGGCCTAATTTTCTCTCCTCAAGGGCCCTTAATCTTTGCTATCAATTTATTTCTATTAGTAGTGCCTTAAATTTTTTTCCTAGGTGAAGGAGCCGTAATTAATTTGCATTGAGGGGCTTTCTTTTATTTAGGGGCCTTAGGTCATTGCATCAATTACCTCTATGGTTAAGCCGGCCCTGTTCAAACAAATCAATCCAGCAAAACTTTTTCAAAACTCATTGCACCAATGCATCTATTCATCTTATTTTAATCAATGTCAAGTTATTTTTCATTTTATACTTATTAATCTAAATTTCTCTCTAAGATCAATTTTAGAATAAATATTTCATTCTCACATGTTTTGGATTACTAAAAGTAACTAAAATTGGGAAATTCCATGACAAGGCAACAAATTCAAAATATATGTTAATTTGTTCTTTTTTAAGGGAGTGTGTGGGCTAGCGTGGTCTTAGAAAGGAAAAAGTGCAAAAACACCAAAAAAAAAATTTGTATGGTTGCTTCCAATGCTACACGTATATAAAGAGAGAAATGTTAACAGTTGTTTTAAAAGTATTGGTTTAGGAGATATTTTTAAAAACCTTTAATGGGAAAAGAAAAAAGCCCATTAATTTTTTTTGACAAATTTTTATATTTCCTATAAAAGTTGTATCAAAACTTTCCAAAAATGGTTTATTAACAATTGACTAAGAGCACTTGTAAACATGACACATAAATAAATTTGGTTGCCCTAGCTCTAGGTCTTCTTTCCTTTATCATCAGTGGCTCTAGTGTCTAGTTCTCAACCAGTAATTGCAAGAGATTAGCTCTATTTATGTGGGAGCATTGATTATGATCAAAATATTATTACACATGTTTTATATAAAAAAAAATTCTTTATGTGGACTCCGTTAGTTTTTTATTTTTTTATATTTTATATATGATGGTGAACTAAAAATTGGATTATCTCCAGTTCATCCATAGAGTCGTCCAGGGCTAAAAATGTTAACCCAGCATATGAAGGTTGTCCATTGTCAGGAAGTTGTCCATCAGAGAAGCACCTGATGGATAACCCCTCAACACTTAGAAATTTTCAAAATAAGTTTATATCCCAAAAGCTTATAATTCGGACCACGTTCTACTATTACAAATTATGAGCAAAATTCTTACTCATCGCTCTAACTTACTACTAAGTTCTTAACTTCTAATAGCAGTTGTAGAAAATAAGTCTGAGCTTTCTAACTTCTATAGCAGTTGTAGAAGATAAGACTGAACCTTCTAACTTCTATAGCAGTTGTAGAAGTTAAGTCTGAACCTTCTAACTTCCATCCACGTGGAGGAAGTTACTAAACAAGTAACCTCTCCAAAACTCACTATAAAAGGACTCATCCATGTCAAATGAAGGTAAGTTTCCACCACTCCAAAAAGTTGGGATTCTTGAGTTCTTATGAGAAAAACTAACTTAAGTATCGGAGGGTTCTTGACCGGTTCAACCTGGTCACCTTTGATCTTATACTTCTTTCTCTTTCAGGCCTTCCAGATAACTTCAAGTCCATTGAAGCCCGGAGCACTCAGCCTACTGATTTTTTGTGCATCATTAGTTGGCGTCGTTTGTGGGAAGTTAAATTTGTACTTTACAATTTATCTTTCTTAAACAAAAGGTTGTATGGTCCGGACAAGATCAATGACCACTAGTCTAAGCCACCAGGAGAGTGGAAACGCTTCCAGCCATCCCAACCGCGCTCACTAGTCAGCACCTATCATACAACCGTCTTCCGTCCAACAAATGCTGTCTATGGCAGTTGCCATGGCAGAGCTAACCTGTCAGAACCAAGAATTGACTCGGGAGATTAACCAAAGAAGGCAACGTCATGAAAGGTGTATAGAAGGACATGCTCAGAGTCAAGAAGTTAAAAGAGGAAATATGGAGCACGAGACTCAATCAAGGGGTACCGCTTCGCATAGAGTGCCACATTTGGAGAAGGAGATTGATCAAATGAGGAAAACCAATGACGAGATGAGGGAGAATATGAGAAGAACGAATCCTATAGATGACTTGGTTCATTGAACTGATTCTTCCTTTATAGCTTCCATCAATAGTCATCCCCTACCTTCTAAGTTCAGAATGTCTTCCTTGGACTCTTATGATGGAACGGGTGACCCGTGTGACCACATTGCAACCTTTAAGACCACAATGCACCTTCAAGGGGTTTCAGATGAGATAATGTGTAGGGCCTTCTCAACTAACCTTAAGGGGCCAGCATGAGTGTGGTTCAATAAAATACTTCCGAATACTGTTGGTTCTTTTGAGGAGTTGAGTAAGTTATTCATCAACAACTTTATCGGAAGACAAGGACATAAGCGCTCCTCGTCTAGCCTACTAACCAAAAAGCAAGGAGAAAATGAGAGCTTGTGATCCTTCATCACTTAATTCAACAGGGAAGCCTTGACGGTAGATGAGATGGATGATAAGTTGCTATTGGCATCCTTCCACAATAGGGTTAGTTCGGATTTATTTATCCAAAAGCTCTATGATCAAGAGCCATAAACCATGGCTAAACTCATCCATTTAGCCTAAAACATCATGAATGCAGAGATTGCTATCATTGCTAAGAAGAGGAAGAAAGCAGAATGAATGGAAGTAGGCCTCCATGCCATCTTGAAAAAAGGCCTAATCTAAAGAAGGCTTGGATGGGGGAGAGAAGAAAGATAGAGATAACAAGAAGGCAGGTTCGTCTTCAGGAAGGGGTCAGCACTACATGCCTTTGAATGTTCTACTTGATCAAGTGCTTATGCAGGTCAAGGATGACCCATACTTGAAGTGGCTAGAAAAGATGAAAGGAAATCCTAATAAGTGTAATAAGAGCAAGTATTGTCGCTTCCATAAAGATCATGGGCACGACACGGACAAGTGCTATGATTTGAAGCAGCAGATTGAAAATCTCATCAAATAAGGAAAGTTGAGAAATTTCTTTGGACGAGATCACAAAGATGAGAAGTTGAAAGGAAAGCTAGAAGAGCCATCACGGCCCCTGCTTGGAGAAATAAGAGTCATTGTAGGATGAATTTCAACAGGGCAATCTTCCAAGTCAAGGAAGACTTACTTGAAAGTGGTGCAGAACGTCCAACTTTCTGGACGAGTTTCAAGGACCAAGGGGCAAACGAGCAAGCCATTACTTTCACAGACGAAGACGCTGAAAGGGTCCATCATCCACATGATGATGCAATCGTCATTACTTTGCTCATTGCAGATTACATGACTAGAAGGGTGTTGGTAGATAATGGGAGTTCAACAGATATATTATATTACTCTGCCTTCCAACAAATGAGGCTTGGATGAGATCAACTTTGTATAGTGAATTCACCATTAGTTGGATTTAGAGGAATGAAGGTACAACCAGTGGGCACTATTACTCTACTTGTCGTGGTAGGGACATATCCGCAACAGATAGCTAAAGAAGTGAACTTCCTCGTTGTAGATTGTTCGTCTTCTTACAATGCTATCATTGAAAGACCAACTGTAAACAATTGGAAGGCTATGACATCCACTTATCACTTATCTATCAAGTTCCTAACAGAGTATGGAGTAGAGCAAGTGTAAGGAGATCAGTTATCTGCTAGAGAATGTTACTTAGCCATGTTGGCTATGGACGCATATACAGATGATGAACATAGAGGAAAGAAGGACTATAGCAAAACCCACTAAAGTACTGGAAAGCATTCTTTTGGACGAGGGTGACTATGAGAAGTTTACCAAAATAAGAACAAGTATAAAGGAAGAGATGAAGCAAGACATTATCCAATTCTTAAGGAAGAGTATTGATGTTTTCGCATCTTATCACTTGAATGTGTATCCATCTTCCAAGCTTGTTCATCCGAAGAAGAGGGTCTTCACCCCTGAGCGAGATAAGGCTATAAAAGAAGAGATCCAGAAGTTGACCGCAACAGAATTTATTCAGGAAGTCTATTACCCGGGTTGGTTAGCTAATTTGGTAATGGTCAAGAAGGCTAACGGCAAGTGGAGGATGTGTGTAGACTTTATCGATTTGAACAAGGCTTTCTCCAAAGATAGTTATCCGTTGCCACGCATTGACCAATTGGTGGATTCAATAAAAGGTCATTAGTTACTCAACTTTATGGATGCCTTCTCAAGTTATAACCAAATAAGGATGGATGAGGCAAATCAAGAGAAGACATCTTTCATTACCAATAAAAGTTTATTTTGTTACAAAGTGATGCCCTTTGGTTTGAAGAATGCAGGAGCAACTTATCAGAGGTTAGTCAATCATATATTCCATCCACAGATAGGATGGAATGTAGAAGTTTATGTGGATGATATGTTGGTGAAAAGCTTGGATGAGAAGAAATATCTAGATGACCTACAAGAGACCTTTGACATACTTAGACGATACAATTTGAAACTGAATCCACGTAAGTGTGCCTTCGAAGTTTCGTTAGGGAAGTTTCTAGGATTCATGGTTTCATAGAGAGGAATTGAAGTGAATCTTGATAAAATCCAAGCTATAATGAACATGGAACCACCAAAGAATGTCAAGAAATCCAGTCCCTCACTAGACGAGTTGTAGCTTTAAACAGGTTTGTTTCAAAAATTACAAATAAGTGTTTGCCTTTTTTCAAAATTCTTAGGAAGACATTTGAATGGACGGACGAGTGCCAGAAGGCCTTCCAAGATCTTAAGGTCTATCTTACTACAGCTTCCCTACTAAGTCCTTCCATACCAAGTGAGGAGTTATATTTATATTTAGCAGTATCCCCACATGCAATAAGCTCAGCATTGATTAGGGAAGAAGGGAAAGTGTAGAAGCCTGTGTATTATACAAGTCGAGCACTAAGGGGAGTAGAAGGGCGATACCCAATGATTGAGAAGTTAGCTTTTGCACTAATAACAACTTCTAGGAAACTAAGGCATTACTTCTAGGCTCATGTCATCAATGTCATGACAAATCATCTGCTTAAGAAGGCAATGAACAAGTTGGAAGCTGTAGGACAACTGATCTAATGGGCCATAGAGCTTAGTGAATTTGATATCAGGTATCAACCTAGAATTGCAATAAAAGCTTAAGTTCTAGCAGATTTCATTGCGAAGTTCACTCCAAGTCATGGTGACTTAGAGGGGTTGGATGACCCAAAGACATGGGTTATCTATGTAGATGGTTCGTCCACACTACATGCAGGAGGAATATGAGTTATACTGAAATCTTCGGAAAGGGACAAGTTGAAGTATGCAGCTCTTCTACAGTACCAGACAACCAATAATGAAGTTGAATATGAAGCTCTTCTTAAAGGGCTAGAATTTGCTAAGTCCTTAAGGATAGAGTCAATAGTCGTCCAATGAGACTCTCAATTAATCATGGGCCAAGTAAATGGAACATGTGAGGCAAAAGAAGAACGGATGAAGAAGTACCTTAGTAAGGTGAAATGCCTTATTAAGAAGTTTAAGGAAGCCAATTTCTTTAAAATCCCAAGGAAGGAAAATATGGAAGCAGACACCCTGGCAAAGCTAACATCTATAGATGAATGCATG
Organism: Castanopsis chinensis; assembly: GCA_032878915.1. NCBI lineage: Eukaryota > Viridiplantae > Streptophyta > Magnoliopsida > Fagales > Fagaceae > Castanopsis > Castanopsis chinensis. The sequence goes on along the minus strand of JAVQMG010000125.1, from coordinate 13,247,582 downwards.
GACGAGCCTAATGAAGTCCAATATATGCCCAGCATAAATCTTCTAGAGGTGCAGCAGAAAGAAGGTGAACAGAATTGGATGACCCCTATAATAGCTTACCTAAGGGATGGAAGGCTTTTAGAGAAGAGAGATGAAGCCAGAAAGCTAAGGATCATATCAACCAAGTATGTCCTTATAGACGAGGTGCTATACAAAAAAGGCTTCTCTCAGCCTTACTTAAGGTGTTCAGCTCCAGACGAAGCAAACTATGTACTAAGAGAAGTTCATGAAGGAGCATACGAAAACCATTCAGGTGCAAGAGCACTCGTCCACATGGTCGTCCGTGTAGGTTATTACTGGCCAACGATTCAAGCAAATGCTAAGGCTTATATAAAGGTGTGTGATCAGTGTCAATGCTTTAGCAATATCCTTAGACAACCATCGAAGTACCTCACCCCGATGATGGACCCATAGCCTTTTGCACAATAAGGATTGGATATTTTGGGTCTCTTTCCAATTAGAACTAGGCGGATGAAATTTTTGGTGGCAGGAATTGACTACTTCACCAAGTGGGTGGAAGTTGAACCCTTAGCAAAAATCACACAGCAAAATATCAAAAACTTCATCTGGAAGAGCATTGTATGCAGGTTTGGGGTACCTAGAGTGCTAGTGTCAGGCAATGGACGACAATTTGATAACACACCCTTTAGAGAATTCTGTGAGCAGTTGGGAATCAAGAATCATTATTCCTCACACTCCCACCCACAAGCAAATGGACAAGCAGAAGTAGCAAACCGATCAATGTTGAAGATCATCAAGACTCGGCTTGAGGGGGCAAAGGGGAGTATGGCCAGAAGAGCTACCAGGTGTACTATGGGCTTACAGGACAACTATGAGAACCCCTACAGGGGAAATTCCTTTCAAACTAGGCTATGGAAGTGAAGCAGTCATACCAGCAAAAGTGAACATGGACAACCACAGGGTGATGAGATATTAGGATGAGGAGAATGAAGAATAACTTCTTTTAACCTCAATCTTATAGACGAGGTAAGGATGTTTGCAGAGCAGAGGACAGTAAGATACAAAAATCTTATGGCTAGATAACATGATGCAATGGTGAAACCTAGGCACTTCAACATTAGGTATCTCGTCCTAAAAAATGACTCCTTGGCAACCAAGAACCCGGCCCATGGAAAGCTGGGACTTAATTGGGAAGGACTCTACATGGTTATCAATTGCAAAAGGCAAGGATCATACTACTTTGGAGCCCTAGATGAATGGAAGCTAGAGCACCCTTGGAATTTTGAGTATCTAGGAAGATACTATCAATGAAGGGTCAGCCTGGACGAGCATCATCATAGACGAGCATCATCATGGACGAAGTTGAAGCTACGTGTTACTTTCTTCATATTTATTTGTGTTTATTGCTAGTACTATATGTCTTTAATATTTTAATTCTCTAAAAATGCATTAGTTTCCAACTTTTGCGCTGTCTATGGACGAATTTGTGATGGACGAAGTCATGTACTTAGTTGGTTCGTTTGTATATAAGTATTTTTAATTCCTTAAAGGCACTAGTTTCTAAGCATGTGCTATACTTGTGGACGATGTTTATGTTATGTATATATAGCTTGGACACCCAATGTATATAATGTTGTGTGAATTTCTAATTCTCGTGTTATTTTCATTCAAATTAGTCCACAAGAAGGCTAAAAGCTCAAGACGATTAAAATCTTTGGACGCGGGGATGTAACGTCTATAAGTTTTCCTTAAAATAAGGATGAAGTAAAGAAAAATAAACCTAAGGTATATTCGTCTAATCAATGGACGAGGTAAAAACCTAAGAAATATTCGTCTAACCAATGGACGAGGAAAAACGTGCACGTAAAAATACTTAAAATCCATGGTTGAATATGGCCAGCCAAACAGTCCAATCTTTGAACGAGTAAATGCTAGAAACGTCTTACCCAAAGATGAATAAAGGACCGTCCAAGCTATAGACAAGAGATAATGGAAGCTATAAGTCAAATTTATGGAAAAATAAAGCTTGCAAAAGAAATACCATTCATAGACGAGTTATACTTGGAAAATATAAAGAATGGTAAAGGTGTTGAGCATGAAAAGTTTATCCTAACATGAACAATGTAAACAAAGGAAATTCGTTTATGCAAACAGGACGATATAAAATGTCTTCATAAGTGGACGAGCCACACTTAAAACCATAGAAATAACATGGACAATGTAAACAAGGGAAATTCGTTCATACATAAAGCATACAACATGTTCAAACACCAAATGAGAAACAAAAATAGTAGACGTTCATTCATAAAATTTAAAGCAGGGTACACGACCACCGTCCAAAAACCCTCAAGTTATTCATAGCCAATGAAGGCAATTGTATTTGTTGTTCATCCATAAACTTGGATGAGGGAATTGTACTTGAATAAATTTTAAGATAAAGCCCAAAACAATGGGCATCCTTAACAAATGAAAATAAATAAATATTCTGAAAAAAGAAATAAATTATTGGGATAAACCACTGGGGGTATCACCCCCAGATTTTGGGTCGTCCTTGCTGGCATTAGTGGCATCCTTGGCAGGCTCTGTTGAGGCATCATCCACAATGTTGTCATCCTCAAAGCTCGTTGGAAGTAGGGAACTCTCTGTAGCAATAGGGATCTTGAAGGAGTCAAAATCCATTTCAAGGTAAGTCTCCTTGGCATCAGCACGTAAGTCCTTATAGCCAGCAGCATGGTAGCGATCTAGACAAGTGGTAAAATCGTTTGACTTCATGAAGGTTGCAATGGCTTCCTCCTTAGCCTTCTTTAGAGACGAGGTAAGCTCTTGGACTTTCACCTTAAGGTGACCTATATGAGACTCCTTTTTAACACAGTCTTCCTTGAGCTCTTCCACATTGTTCTTTAGTTTCGTCTCAATTGCCAAAAGACGAGTAACCTTCTCAGCTTGCCTGATTACTTCCCCCTTCTTCAAGATTATCTCATTAGACAGCTCCTTATTTTTCTCCTTGGCAACCTTAGTCTCGTCACAAAGCTCCTTAGCTTGGGTCGACGCAGCGTAAAACTTTGACATGGCTTGAAAATAAATGGATGAAGGAGAGTTAGAAATTTTCCTTAAAAATTCTTAGAAAATAAAATGGATAATGATAAGCTACTTACCTTGAAAAGGTCATGGATGACAAAACGCTTAAAGTCCTTCACTAACATGTTGTAGCAAGCATTTACTTCATTCTCAATAACAAGCCCTTTGAACGACCTCCAAGCATAACCTTCATCCAACACCAAGTTAGGAGGATGCTTGCTTGACTCTAAAGGATGAGTTCTATGAGGAGTTTTAGCTACAGGAGGAGGAAGATTCTTAGGCTGGACGGATGGAATGGTTTGGATGGGTACCACATTCACTGTTGAGTCGTCTAGGTCTACCATCGTAAGAGGGAATTTCGGAACCTTGGGAGGAGGATTTTGTTAGACTTTTGCTTCTTGGAGCCTTGATGACTTGGAAGGTCACCAATATCCATAGCACTCGATATGCCCTTCGTCTTCCTAGCCTGGACGATAGTTTTTTGGACGACCAAAGGAGTTGTATCACCCTGGACTTGGATGTCCTCTTCATCCTCAGTACCATTGGTAACGGCCTTCTTGTTTTCTTTTATGGTGGCCAATCCTATGGTGAAGAAGACAAAGTTAGTAATACATACATACATACATGCATACATACATATATATATATATAAAAGAGCAATGGACGATATTTACTTTGATGAGTGGTTTCTTCGTGAGCAAGATTTTCAACAGTAGGCTCAGGACCAAGTCCCCAAGCAGTTAGACAACTAAGGGTCATTAAGCTGTGGAAGGACCTCTCAGGGAAGACATGAACTCTGTCAATACGCTTTAAATGAAAACTGCCCAAGCGTGGACAAGTAATAGTTGCACCAATAGAAGAGAAGGTTTGATGAGGAAAATTTAGATAAAATAAATAAAATAAAAAGGAAGAAAGACATACCTTCAAGATGAAGATGACCTAGGGGGCTAGTAAAAGGAGGGAAAGGGGTACTATTTACATCAACTGGGTCCCCAGCCCAATTTCTAGAAATAAAAAGAATTCTTTTTTCCAAAGTCTGTCAGAAGAACTATGGCCCTTAATCAGACTAAATTGGGGGCCCTCTAGACAAGAACTGGTAAAAACCAACAGACTGTTTAATCTCTGAGGGCTTATGCAATAAAGGAACTCATCCACTGTGATTGGAAGATTCCCCTCAAGCGCTTCACACCATAATGCCTGCACGGCTACTATTGTCCTCCATTTATTAGGATTGAGCTGGTTTGGTCCAATACCTAACCTATGGAGAAGACCTCTACAAAAAGAGTTTAAAGGAAACCTAAGACCTGCTAGGAGATAAGAGGTATAAACACCTAAACTAGAAGAAGGAGAACAACACCATTCCCCCTCTTTAGGTAGATGAGGTATAAACTCACGAGGAATTTGGTATCTGCCTATAAAGGTATTTAATTTACCTGTGTCCAAAGTAGACACCACCTTAGGGGCACAACTATAGATTACATTTTCTTCCTCCTCTTTGTCTTGAGGAGGACTAGGTGACTTTCTGGACGAGCTAGCCTCAACCCCAGAGGCCATCCTATGTTGCATCTCCTGAAAATCCTTTAAGGGAAAACTAGGGACCCAAACGAATAATACTCATATGATGAACTACTATCAATGCTATTACTTGCACTACCTTCACCACTCTCATAACTACTACCACCACTTCTAGGGGACACGTCCTAGTACTCGTCTATCTCTCTTTCTAGACTTTTACCTAACACAGACATAATTGGAAGAATAAATAAGACTAAAACCTAAGGATGAAGGGAAGGAAGTACCTGACGAGACTAGAAGACAATGACTAGACAAGGCTCTTGGATGAGATGGAAGAAAAAAAAAATTATCAAAAAATTGAAAGGTAAGAGAGAGAAAGCACATATTTATAGGGCCTAGAGGTGAGGTCAACGAAGCAACGCAAACCAACCAGAAGCTGACCCGTGGCATTTTTCTCGAAAAGATGAATTGACGCGACAATTCAACCAATGAGATTTTGACACGTGGTATAATCTGGAACAATAAAATTCAAATAGAGTAAAGACGACACGTGGTGCAACTATAATCATTAAAATGATTAACGGTGTCAAAAACCAATAATTATACTACAGTGTTCTAGACGACCCTTGGACAATAGGGGTAATTGATGGTGAACCAAAAATCATACTATCTCCAGTTCGCCCATAGATTTGTCTAGGGCTAAAAATGTTAACCTAGCATATGAAGGTCATCTATAGTTAGGAGGTTGTCCGTGCTTATGAAGGTCATCTATCAAGGAAGCACTTGATGGACAACCCCTTAACACTTAAAAATTTTCAGAACAAGTTTATATCCCAAAAACTTATAATTCGGACCACGTTTTACTATTACAAATTATGAGCAAAATCCTTACTCATCGCTCTAATTTCTCACTAAATTCTTAACTTCTAATAGCAGTTGTAGAAGATAAGTCTGAGCCTTCTAACTTCTATAGCAGTTGTAAAAGATAAGACCAAAGCTTCTAACTTCTATAGCAGTTGTGGAAGTTAAGTTTGAACCTTTTAACTTCCATTCACGTGAAGGAAGTTACTAAAGAAGTAACCGCTCCAAAGCTCACTATAAAAGGACTTATCCATGTCAAATGAAGGTAAGTTTCCACCACTCCTAAAAGTTGGGATTCTCGAGTTCTTGAGAGAAAAACTAACTTAAGCATTGAGGGTTCTTGGCCGATTCAACCCAATCACCTTTAATCTTGTACTTCTTTCTTTTTCAGGCCTTCTAAACAACTTCAAGTCCATTGAAGACCAGGGCACTTAGCCTACTGATTTTCTATGCATCATCAATATATAAGATAGAAATTATATTCTAACCTAATCTAAGTATATATGTGTGTCAATCTCCCTCCTCGAAACTTAAATCCCGATCCTTGCCCTCCGCACCTTACAAGTACTTATACTTATGAAATGACCACAATTTAAGTAATGAAAACAATTTTAAAATTAAAATGAGTAACCAAACAAGCTATTATTGCTTCTTTTTTTCAACCAAAATATTATTGTTGAATAAGACTAACTTTGGCAAATCATATATATATAATTAAAACTGAGAGAAAATTCAATTAGATTCTACCATTGGAGTCTAATTTTGTGCAATGTGTCACACCTAATTTATTTTTCTAAGTTAGTTATTTACGCATCGTCTGTTTCGACGTAAAATATTTTCAGGAAAATATATTCACATTTTACAATGTTTGTTTTATAGTAAAATATTTGGTAAAAAATAAAACATTTTCAATCAACCAAAACAACTAAGGCAAACAAGTATAAAATGTTTTACAATTGAAAAAACGGTAAAACATTTTGCATTTTCTCCCCTAGTTGCTGTCGACACTTTCTCCCCCTTTCTCACTCTCTATGTTCTTTTCTACCAAAACCCAACCAGTCACCCATTGCTCATTAGTCCCCCTCCATCTCTTGTTTCTTCTCTCCCTTGCCATCTCTCAACTCTCTCACTCACAAGGCCAAAAACTTCTTAGATCTCACACCATCTCACACAACCCATTACCCTAGCCCATCTCACACAGATTCACCCATTAACTAATGCCACCTATTGGCATCACCCACCACCATTAGTGCTACCGCTACGAGCCTTCATCACCGTCTCTTCCTTGCACAAACCCCTCCTTCTCTTCTCTCTTGCACCATCCGTTGGGTTCGATTGATGAGTAACAGTCTTGGGTTTTTGGTGGCTGTTTCGATCTCACCTCCATTAGGTTAGATTTTCAAGTTCAAATTTCAATTTTGTGTTGGTGGAACTTTTTTTTTTTTTGGGTTTATTGGTTTTTTTTTTTTTTGGGCTTTTTGATTTGGATTTTTAGGTGGTTGGTGGTGGTTAGGTGGCTAGTGGTGGTTGTTTGTCCTTCCTAATTTGGAGTTTTGGGTGGTGGGTGGTGGTTTGTGCAATTGTGCTTGCTAGCAAAAAAATTTCATCTTATAGCTAAACAAACATGGAAAAATGATTTTCACTATATTTTCAAGTAAGCAATCAAACATTGTAAAATGAAAATGTTTTATTGAAAATATTTTACATCCAAAAATATTTTACATTGAAACAAACAAAGCGTAATGTAAAAGACGAGGAGTCCAGCATAATAAACCATAAAAAACTCAATCATTTATTTAATCTACACTTTTATACTATTTTTTAAGTCCTCATCATCTATTGTCTAATTTTGTACCACATGTCCTATCTAAATCTAAAAAATATTGTGTCAAGTGAGTTGTTTAAAGCAAAAGGCGAGGAGTCCAACATAAGTGAAACATCAAGAACCCAATCATTCATTTAATCTATACTTCTATAGCATTTTTTTATTTTTTTAAATTCCCATCATCTCTATTAGTAATTATACTGATAATTACTCCAACCATCCTTGTAAATTTTCCACCCAAGAACCAACGCCATTGGAACATACTCTGTTAAATTCCAATTTTTTTACCGGATTAAATCTAAAAGTGATAATCCAAATTTTTGCTTCAAAATTCCTTTGTTTATTTTATTTTATTTATTTTTTTGTTAGGATCAAATTCATTTATCATGTCTCCATTTTCTTCAACATATTTGTATTTGTACCATTTACCGTTCACTCAATAATCTATTAATCTTTTAACTCTGCTCTAAAACAAACTATACATGCTATATAAATTTAATATCACTTATGTTTTAATGATTTAAATTTTAATTTATTGACATCTTTTTGTATGGTATTGACGTACGGAAAATTATTGTGCACTCCCAGAGTACCATAAATGTGTACTCCCTCCTCTCATATGAATGATGGGTCCCACCATGAATTTCCCTCCTCTCATATGAATGATGGGTCCCACTAATTAAATTCATGGTGGGACCCATCATTCATGTGAGAGGAGGAGTACGCATTTATGGTACTCTGGAAGTACCTAATAATTTTCCTGCACGTACATGACCAACTCTATCTGAATGAATAAGACATTAATGCACTAGCATCGAGCACTAGGATCAGTTGTGCTATCCCAAATGTCATTTTAACACACACAAAACCTATTTTATCTATTTTATCATATCATTTTACAATACACCATGCATCAAGTATTCTATTTTAACATTACAACACATTAAATAATACAAACATCTAATAAATTTTTTTTAGGTTCTCTAAACCCAAAACCTCTCTCTCTTCTCTCTACTCTGATCCAAACCTCATTCACCATTGCCCCCAGTCCACCAACACTAAATCGGAAGCCCCACCACCACAACAACCACAAACCCACCAATCCACTACCACCCAAAAAAAAAAACCTCAACCACAACAAAAAAAACCCACAACAACCCAAAAATATAACCATCAAAACCACTTAATAATCACCGCCACAACCACCAAACTGCTGCCACAACCATAGTAGCACTACCACAACCACAACCACTCACATCAAAACCCACCAATTCATACACTATCCCACAACTCATTACATTCACAAATCTTAAAACCTATCCCAAATCAAACAAACCTAGAAGCAAAAAAGACACCCACCACTGGCTGATTGACAGAGATTCTAAGGCCGGAGGATCCGAAGGCAAGAGCTTCCAAAGACGTGGGGGGGTTGTTGACGTAGCATGGAGGAAGACACTTCGAGGTCAGCAGCATGGCATGGAGGACAATGCGGTGAATCAAGTGCAGCATCAGGCCATTTCTTTTAGCATTTGGCACATATTATGAAGCAAGTATTTTGGTGTTTGGTGTGCCAAATGCTAAAAATTTAGTATTTGGCACACCTGGTTCTAATACTCTAGTGATTTATTCCCTTAGAGCATTAGCATTGGGGGTGTAAAACCCCCCAAATTGCTACTTTACCCACTCAAACACCAAAAATCATTCTTTATCGAGGTTGCTAAACCTAAAAAAATATACAACCTTCTTACAGTAAATCCTTAGAGTATGCATCAACTTGTGTAAAAATTCTTGTCTATTTTAGTATAAAAATCTACTTTTTTATTTTACATACTCATTTTTCAAAACACCTCACATCAAATTATCTATTTTATACTATATTTCATTTAATTATCAAATTTTCTTAATTTTTTAATGGTTTATCTTTTTTTCACATACAACAACAACCATTTACTCTCTTCTTTCATTCTTGAGATACATAAAAAAAGAATAAACAACTAAATGCAAAATGAATAATGTCATAATAAATTTACACGGTAACTATAGCAAACTTATAAATTTACACAATTATGCACGGATTGATGTTGATCATTTTTAGGCAAAACTGTAAAAATTCTACAAATTTTTTCTATTATACATAGACTTATGTAAATGCTCTTACTTGCAAGAATGTAAAACTAAAATATTCATGCACTTTCTCATCTCCATCACTCTCTCACTTCTCTCTCTCTCTCTCTCTCTCAACCTCCCTCTCTCATCTCCGATTGTGGGTTTTTTGTGGGTTTGGATGTGTGGGTTTTATGGATTTAACAATAGATTTTTTGTGTTTGGATTTGGGTTTTGTGGGTATTTTCGGTGATGATGGTGGTGGTGTGGGCAACGGTGGTGGTTGCTATGTGTTGATGGTAGTGGGTTGTGGTTCTGATTTGGATTTTATTTTTTTTTTTATTGGGTTTGTGTGTATGGATTTGGCAGTGGTGGCCGTTGATGTTGATGGTGGTGGTGGTGGTGCTATTTGATTTTAGGTAGTGGTGGCTGTTGTGGTTTAGTTTAGTTAGTTTTTTTTTTTTGTTGGGTATTGATTGTGGTGGTGGTGGTTGGTTATGATTGTTGTGGTGGTGGCTAGTTTTGATTGTGGGAGTGGTCATATTTGTGGGTGAAGGAGAGAAAGAGATGGGGAGAAAAGAGAGAGAAGAATATTTTATATATATTTTTTAAGAGTTTCAACCTACGGTGTCCGCTCCTGATAATAGCTCTTTATTAACAAACTAAGACCCCAATTAGTTTTTGGTGTAGTTTATATTATTTGATTGGGTTGTATGTAAAAATAAGAAACAAGATGTCGGGTGTATTGTTAAGTGAGTTGGTAAGATAAATAAAGTAACTTTTTATAGTGCAAAATAGGTATACTTTAGAAATCCGAATGTGAATACTCTTAGGCCAATTATAATTTCTCAAATTAGTGAAATTATTTCTCTCGGGTTTTTTTTTTTATTTTTCATTTTCAATTCTGAATTTTTTCAATAGCTTTTGGGATTATTTCCTAAACTCTTAGGAATTGTTATTTTTTTATGAGTTTTTTGATAATAGGTTTTGACTTTTGAGGATTAGACATTGAATTAATTTGTTTTATAAATAAAAATTATGCGAGGTCACAAGTATTTCATAAAAGATATATCTTAATCAAGTGTATTCGCACGCAATGATACTTTTTCTCTCATTTGGAAAAGAGGCCAAAGTTAATAATGGGTTTACAATATGTGGAGATAATAGATTTTTATCGATTGAAAATAATTGACCTAATATCTACCTTCATCATTTTTATGTTGTAGCTAGGATCAAAATTTTTATAAACGAAAATATTGGAGAAAATAAAAAATAAAAAATAAAAATACTTAATCATTTTGTAAAGGGAGAAGACTGTACTTGGGGTTAGAGTAATCAAGTCAACTCTAAAGATAACTTGTAAAAAAGATCATTCTAAAGTTCGACACTCACGCATTGACACTTACCACATATGCTTTTTCAGTGTTTAAAATGAATTCTTTCTTCTTTGAGACCCATCAATTTGATACATTGATGTCAATATGTCCCCTGCTCAAGCTAAAGTGCTACACAAACTTGGCCAGTTCAACACGCAGAGGTGCTCAGGTCAGATGGTCACGTAAATTGTGGAGCTTGCTGAAGATTATTTTAGCATGCCAAGTGAATGAAAAAGAAAGGTACTTGTATGATACGTTCGTTGTGAGCATCTCAAGAATGAAGTGCCACATAGACCTTAAAAAAAAAAAAAGGGTAAATTCCACTAAACCCCCCTGAGGTTTGGGCAAATATCCATTTAAGTCCAAGACTTTTAAAAACGACTCAATTGGTCCTTAAAAGACATTTTTATCCTTGGATGTCCAAACTTTCTCATCTCAGTCCCAAACCTCTCTCTCTCTCTCTCAGACCTTCGGCTCCCTCTCTCTGTCTCTCTCAGCCACATCCACGGTGGCTCCATCTCTCCCAGCCACACCCACAGCGGCTCCATCTCTCTCTCACCCACACCTGCGGCGGCTCCCTCTCTCTCACCCATACCCACGGTGGCTGAAGCCTCCTCTTTCATGCCCGAAACCTTTATTTTCCACTACAATCTTTCACTTTCTTCTCAAATCAGTGCCATGGAGAGATTTAACGAGGGATTTTCAAGCTTCACATCACCACCACTGCTATTGTTCCATGCCAACGGCTTTGATCTGGTGCCAAACGTGCTTGGGTCTTTGTTTTTGGGTTTGTATCTCTATTTCTGGGTTTGGGTCTTTGTTTGTGTTTGGGTTTGTGTGTCAAATGTCAAGGGAAAATTTAACAAGACCCACGAGCTCCGCCGCCACCATCGGCGACGCCAGCACCGGTGTCCGTTGATCTCTATCCTCTCTCTGTTCTATTTTTTTTTTTTTTCTCTTTTGGTTTTGTTCTTTATTTGTTTGGGTCTAAGTTCAATTTACGGATTTGGTATTCTTATGTGATATAAGGATTTGGTGATTTTTGATTTGGGTTTGCAATGGGATTTGGGTATAATCATTTGCAGATTGTGGGTATTTTTTAATTGAGGGTTTGTCTCAAAATAATTCTAATTGGTGATTTTGTTAGTGTGTGCATATGAATGTGTGTATGATTGGTAATCTGGGATGATTTTTGGGGGTTTCAGGTTTTGGAATTTGTATGGCTAAGAGTTTGTGTTTGTGTTTGTGTTCTATGAGATGGTGCATCTGTGTAGTGTGATTTGTGTTCTAAGAGTGTGTGCTTGTTAGTGTAATCACTCTGTTAGTGTAATCACAATGACAAAAAACGCCGTGGGTGTGGGTGAGAGAGGGATGGAGGCGCCGTGGGTGTGGCTGAGAGAGAGAGAGAGAAAGGTTTGGCCAGTCAGGGATAAAAATGTCTTTTAAGGATTAAATTGGTCGTTTTTTAAAAGTCTTGGACTTAAATGGTATTACCCCATACCTCAGGGAGGTTTAGTGGAATTTACCCAAAAAAAAAAGATTGTACATGTTGATTCTTTTTCTTTTTTGAGTTCTTTGGAGTTGTGCATTACGGGAATATTTTGCTTACAAAGAGATTTATGCACCTAACTAGTCATTAAAAGCTAACAAAGGACTCGATTAATAGTCAACATCAATTAAATTTCATTTATGCTCCGTTTGTTTCAATGAAAAATCTTGTGTATAGATAGTTTTCCATATTTTCTTGATAGCATACAAAAAGATGAGTAAGCAGAAAATTATCTTTGGTCAACATAAAAAGTATGACTTATTTTTAGAGATTGTTTTCCATTAAATTTTTTTGAAAAACAACTATATCTCATAAGAGCATCAACACTCATTTTTTCTAATTCTATCCTATTTTACCATCCAAAAAGTTACTTTATCAATTATACCATACCATTCTACAATACCTCAACATCAAAAAATTCTATTATTTTACCATTCTATTAAAATATTATTTTTTTAATCTTTTTTTATTATTTCTTTTCAACATTCATTTTTTTCAAACTTCAGCACTATTCCAACAGACTTTTTCCAATATCAGCTCACTATTCCAACGGACACATTTTCCTTCCAAGAAACCTGCCAAATTTTTTTCAACCTGTCAAATTTTTTTCAACAACTTGCCATATATTTTTTTTTGATAAGTAACAACCTGCCATATATATTTTCAATTTCAACAACTTCCCATATATATTTTGAACAACCTGCCATATATATTTTCAACAACCTGCCAAATATATATATTTTTTGGTTTGATAAAGAACCTGCCAAATATCAATGTACTCACTTGTCAACTTTAAAAATCCACATACATATATATTCTATCAAACCTGCCAAATATCAATCTAAAATCCCCATACATATTTGTAGATGCATCTTGTCAAATATCAATGTATTCAACCTACCAACTTTAATAATCCACAAACACACACACACACACACACACACACACACACACACACATATAGAACCTGCCAATTTTGCTTTTTTTTTTTTTAGAAAGAACCTGCTAAATATTAATGAACTCAACTCAACAACTTTAAAAATCCACATACATACATATATATATATATATATATATATATAGATGCAATCCATATACATAACTATCAATGTTGTCTTTAGAAGACTCATACATATATCAAATTACAATAAAACCTTACATACAACTCACACACTTAAGTTCCTACAACTCCCCTTGTAATTGCCATAAATGCTCAACGAGGTCTGTTTGGAGTTGAGAATGAATTTCACAATCTCGAATAGATTGATGGATTTCAATGAACTCTGTAAATTCATTTGTGCGCTCCCGTGACAGTTGTACACTAGGATTGTCATCAATTTGCTCATAATCTAATTCCACCGCTTCATTTACATCTCGCTCATCCTCAACGATCATGTTATGAAGAATTATGCATGCTTTCATGATGTCTTGGAGCGTTTCACTATAGAAAAATCTTGCAGGTCCACGCACAATTGCGAATCTTGCTTGAAGCACTCCAAATGCACGCTCTACATCCTTCCTATACGCCTCTTGAGCTTTTGCAAATAATTTATGTTTTCCTCCTCGTGGAGATGGAATTGTTTTAACAAATGTTGACCACTTCGGATATATGCCATCGGCAAGGTAATATCCCATCGTATACTCATGGCCATTGATTGAGTAATTAACTGCAGGAGCACGTCCTTGTTCAAGCTCAGAAAATAGAGGAGACCATTCTAATACATTAATGTCATTATTTGACCCAGGTAACCCAAAAAACGCATGCCATATCCAAAGATCAAATGATGCCACCGCTTCCAAAACAATGGTTGGCTCACGAATGTGACCAGAGTACTGACCTTTCCATGCAGCCGGACAATTTTTCCATTTCCAATGCATGCAATCAATACTCCCTAACATCCCTGGAAATCCACGTCTTTCCCCATTGGCTAAAATTCTAGCAATGTCTTCGTTGTTTGGAGACCTCAAGTATTCCTTGGAGAAAATATCAACCACCGCTTTAACAAATATTTTCAGACTTTTTATTGCAGTGGATTCTCCAATCCGCACATACTCATCCATAAAATCAGCTGCAACTCCATACGCAAGCATCCTAAGTGCAGCTGTTATCTTTTGAAGAGAAGATAAACTGAGTCTTCGGGCACCATCTCTTTTTTGGATAAAGTAAGGTTCATAAGTTTCTACCTTCAATTGAATACGGAGAAAAAGAGACCGACTCATCCGAAATCTCCTTCGAAATAAATTAGGAGGATATACTGGTGTGTCGGCAAAGTAGTCGAGATAAAGTCTTTTATGGCCAGCCAAACGATCACGTTCGATATACCGACGACGTTTACGTTGTGCTGTTGAACTCTTAAGAACTCGCCTCATAATCTCATCCTCATCTGAGTCATCAAAAAGCAATTTGCGAAAAAGAGAGCGACCCATAGAGACAACCTTGAAGACGACAATGTTAGAAAATTATCAAATAGTAAATATAAACCATTCTACAATTGCAATTCTTTAGGCTATCTTGGGTTTTGTAATTGTCATGAGGTAGTTTTTTATAAAATCATTTACTTATAAGTCAATTCAGCAATGGACTCACTCTGTGGGAGAAAAAAAAAAAAAAAAAAGCAATTAACATTTGCTGGAGGAAACATTTAATGCAGAAATTCTACAATCCCTAGTACACTAGCAAAGCAACATAAACCCTATAATTCCTAACACTCAGTTGGTGCCCAAAGAGTATGAAAAGAACAATGGATGATTACATTCTATGGATAAGAATAGCAGGGTTTTTTTTTTCTTTCAGTTGCAATTCCTTTCATTTTCGTCATGTTTCCTAGAAACCATTGGAGCCTTAGATATGGACCATATGGCACTTTTAAAATCTATAAAGATGTTAATACAGATATTATCTTAGCAAATAAATTTGCTTTGCAACTATTAAACATTCATTCACAGAATTTGTTCATAATCCAAGAATAAATGAACAAAGGTGATTAACACCAAAGGGGAACTATTAGAAATAACATTAAAACTAAAAGTACCAAATTTCAAACTTTAAAAGCAACCAACAATTCAGACCCAACAGAAAGAAACAGTCCAGCATACATGTACATACGTGTGTGTTATAGAGTACTAAAAGCCTTCTAGCTTTCTTCTTTCTTTTTAATAAAAACCTTAATAACAAATTTACAGGAAAAAGTGCAGCAAACATAAACAACCATTCAATTTCCCAACATATACACCATCATAAACTGCCAAAACTTGAATTAGGTAAAAACTGACATAAACGCTCAACATAACAAAAAACAAGGGCCCAACTCTAACACACAAGCTCACATCCATCAACAAAAACCTCAGTAACTTTGTTAAATTCCATTTCTTCCTACTTATACACCTATACTAACCAATTTAATTGCTGATTGCAGGTCCCTAATGGACAATCTTGCTAAAGCATATTTACCGCATGGCTAATGGAGTAGTGGACCGGCTAGTAGATAGAGGAAGCAGTGAAATGCAAAGGGAGATTTAATATGACAAGTGCCCCACCTTTTTTATCACTGCATACTTTTGTGATATGATGGGAACTAACCATTTGCGTACTACTTAATTTTTTAACAATTTCACTAGCTGGTCTGTATATATATTTCAGAGTGCTGATACTACCTCTAAACTTCTCTGTAATACTTTTTACTTTATCTAATATAAATAGCCATTTGCATGCAAAACTAAAAAAGACCAAAGGCACAATCCCAGACCCCAAAAAAAACCAGTTCAAACAAAAGCAAATTAGAAGAACTAAAACCCAAGAATTCAGCCTGAACACTCTAAACCCAGTTGCATTTTCTCCTCTAAAACACCAGCACAAAGCACCAGAAACTTGCAACTTCAGTCAAAAACTGAACCAAGAAACTCAAAATTTTCAACACAATCACTTAAAACTTCAAGACCCCAAAAACCACAATTTCCAAAAGAAAATTATAAAATTTCGACCAAAAACCCAAGAATTCAGCATAAACATTCTAAAACCAGTAAGCATTTTCTCAACTTCAGTCAAAAACTCAACCAGAAAGCTCAAAAAAAAATCCCAATAGCCTAAAGATTCCAAAACCAAGTTCCATTTTTTCTAAATTAATGAATTGATAGCAATGCCATTAGCAATGCCATTAGAATTAATAGCAAAGGCAAATGACATCAAACATAGAAAATACACAAGTGTAGAAAATATGATATCAAACATAAATAATACATAAGTTTTTCATATAAGCAAAAATGATGTAATTACATAAGTGGCACAACCTACTGCCAAATGATCAAGTTGGAACAATACATCATCTACATGTTCCAAACTATGCTTCAAATAAGCCACTACCAAGACACAGTTAAAACAAAATATCATCTACATATGCCGAACCCCAACCCTAAAATAATTTACTACCAAAATAAGGTCACGACAAGACATCATCTCCTTAGATCAAACCCAACTATTTACTCTAAATTATGTCTTGCAAGGATTTCATTCTTGAGATTTTCAAAATAAAGTTTTTCTTTTTCATTCATGCCACTTGTCTCCATGGCCATTACTCTTCCCTCCTCCCTAATAGTATCAAGACGAAGCTTTTCCTTTTCAATATCAGCTCTTTGTGCATCCACTCGAACCCTATCCGCTTTGATGCGAAGAGCCTCTTTGTCTTTCTCATGTGATTCCTTTTCAATATCAACTCTTTGAGCCTCCACTCGAACCCTATCCGCTTTGATGCGAAGAGCCTCTTTCTCTTGTTCCTGTGATTCCTGAATATATTGCAATTTTTTCGCCAAATAATCCTCAAAACCCGTATCACCATCTGCTCTCTTTCGCTTAGCCTTTTCCGCTTTTCTACCAATTGGTCTCTCTAGCACCATTGTGTCATCATTATTACTACCAACTTGATCAATTGAACTTGGAGTTTGAGGGAGGCCTTTTGATTTTTTCTTAAGCGTAGTCCACTTTGGTTGGTTCTTCAATACAGCCCAACAGTGTTCAAATCCAAAAGCTACTTTTTTGTTATGTGATGATTTCATATATTGAACCTTTGCATCTTCCAACTAAATTTTAAAAAATAATAATAATAATTAGTATCTTGAAACTATTCAAAAATTAATATAGTGACACCATTACAATATAATATATACCTTCATTTGGTCAGTTGCACCACTTGGATTTCGAGCTTCAATTTTAGCTAACAACCCAGCAAACTTACTTGTCTCCCTACTAATTGTTCCCCATCGACTTGTTATGGAGGAAGCAGAACGTTTGGTTCCGTAAGTATTGTTATCGCAAAAGTATTGCCAAACTTTCTCCCAAAATGCGTCAGCTTTTTGGTCAGTACCTTGCACAGCATCCACGCTAGTGTTAAGCCATGCAGAGACGAGGAGGTTGTCCTCATCTACACTGAAGTTGCCACCACGTTTTGGTGGATTAGAGGAGACAATTTCAACTTCCGGTACAGACTCTTGGATGGGCATTTCAGAATCTTGAGACCCACTTAAAAATGGTGCCACAAAATCGGAATCCCTTTGTAAGATATTAGCATATCGTGATATGTCTCCGTCATAAGTATCCATCCCTTTTAAATAGGGAACTTAAAACAGTTAGTGTATAGCAACATCCTAAAACAGTTAGTGTATAGCAACATCCTAAAAAAGTTAGTGGTGCCACAGCTCCTAATCAAAACAATATATGTTGATAGCTCCTAATCAATGTATTTCGACTATATATACTACAGTAATTTTTTGTTACAGAATTACTAGCCCTACACAGCCAAATATTGAGAAGAAGGTAATAGCAGCCAAATATTAACAAACTTCTAACAGAACACAATCATACATGTTCTAATTTTATCATTACTTGGGTAGCAAAAGCATACTGCTTTGTGAGGATGGTACTTGAATGCAATTTCAAGTCTTCAACAGTTAATTAAAATGTCTGAAATGTCACAGAAAAACCTACCAACAACCAGAACTCAAACAAGGTACCAAGCAACGCATGCAAATCTTAAGATCAAACAAACATCACCTTAACTCATGATTCATCAGAAAGTCACAAATATCAGCAAGCACCCAAACCAACAACTCTCCAGTAAATTCAACCAGTATAGTTCACAATACAGAGGAAGCCTTGCATGAAACTACAGAATGTGAATTTTCTTCCCAAATCGCCACATGAGTAACCAACACCAGAAACATTAACCAAACAAGACAAGCAAGACAACACCCTCTAACATCCATTTTCCCCCAACAAAATCTACTCGGAAAAAAAAAAAAAAAGAAAAAAAAAGATAGATAGAGACTGAAACTTACTAGTAATTAAGGTTGAACCTGAGCAAACTTTCCTCAATGCTAATCCCGTGACAGAGACCGGAAGCTGAATCCCACTGCAAACATCAACAAAAATTCTTTTATCAAAACCCAAACACAAACACAAGCTGAACCCCCTTTTTCTTGCAGAGAGAAAAAGAAACACAAACACAAAAGCTGGAATACATTGATCAAAACCCACCTAGTATATTGCTTTGATCTTGATTTTGATTCAACACCAAGCTTGCGGAGAGAGAGAACAGAAACACAAACACAAACAGAGGGTGATTTTGATTTTGATTTTGATTTTGATCTTAACCCAAATCGTGTCAGCCTTGAGAATCTCGGTTTGAAGAGAAGAGAGACTTATAGAGAGAGAAGAGAGAGGCTCGGTCTGAAATCGCTTCAGCGATGGGTGAGGGTGAATTCGGAGATGGGTGAGGCTAAATCCACAGCGATGGCGAGGGAGAGGGGATGAGAGAGAAGAGAGAGGCTTGATGTGAAAGAGCTTCGGACATGGGTGAGGTGAATCGGCATGGTGAGAGAGAGGGGATGACACAACCAAAAGGCTTGGCGTCTGATGAAAGAGCTGTGCGATGGAGAGACAGAGATCAACTGTGCAATGGAGAGAGTGATAAACGACCGTGGAAAGAGAAAGGAGGACTGATGATATTTACCATAAAATATTAATATAACGTATACCATTGAGCTACAGTGCGATTCTATGTTTAGAATCGCACTGTAGCTCCATCTTATTTTTTTTTACAATTCTGGTATAACCCAACATTCAATGGAGCAGAGTTTTGGGCCTCAATGCTATTCTACTTTAATATTTGGCATAGAAAATGGGTTTAGCCCATTCAATGCTGGTGCTCTAATAAGCTAATTAAGGGAAGTTAGAATGCTTTTTTTCAACTCATTTAAAGTTGCTACCAACCACCGCACACCTTTGGTGCGATAATCACTCCACAAGTATAAGTGCTTGTAGGGTGTGGCCGTGTGGGGTGTGGGGTGTGGAGGGTAAGGGTCAGGGTTCAAGTCTTCAGGAGGGAGTTTCACACACATATACACTTAGATTAAGCTAAAGTAGAAATTCTATTTTGTATTAAAAAAAAAAAGTTGTTACCAAACATTAGAAAATGAGATAGTTTTATAAAAAATATTTATGAAAAAATAACTAATTTTCTAGAAAAAAATCATTGCTAAAAAAAACAAAGCGTTAATAAGACTTTGTATAAGTTAAATAAGCCGAATAAGTTGGAAAAGAAAGCACCGGTAAACTAAGATAGAGATTTCTAATGGCGTGCATGATAAATAGTTTGACAGTTATTTTGGTGGTAAATGGGTCTATATCAAAGATCTTATTTTTTGTTTAGCGTAAAAAAATAAAGAAAGAAAATTATACCATTAAAAAAGTGGAAGCCAAGGAAACCAGTTGATCAATAGCTTATAGAAGATATCATATTGAAATTTTCTAGTGAATAAGTGAGTGAAAATTCTTAAATTATTGAGGGTTTAGAACAAGATCGATGGGAAGTTCAGAACACTTATGTGCTAGGATCATTTCATCAAATTGTACCCTATGAATCTCAAGTATGGTTCATTATGTTACGGTTTAGGAACTTGAGTGAAATCAAAATGTTGTGTATATTCATTCGAGTCATGCAATACATCTGAGTCGGACCAAAAGGAGGATAAGTAGAAAGATCTTAAATGAAAAACAAATAATAATATCTGGTAATTGTTGAACAGAATTGAGAAGCACATGTTGCTATTTTGGTGGTCTCTCTCTCTCTCTCACTGGCACTAGCTCCATCGGCAGTCAAAGGCAACTATTTTGACTGAGAAATTTCGTACTAGCAACAGAATCATCACACGCTCGAGAAAATGTACCATGGGCACTACCATTTCCACTAGAATTTGGCTGCTCAACGTGTTTTTACTTTGAGAAATGCTAAGGACAAACCAGTCCTCACACTCAAATCCACACTTGGTTTATGTGTTAATTTTAATTGGATTTCAATACTTTTGTATAGTTTATCGCATATATTTCAAAATATTTAAATCCAATAAAAAGTTGACACATAATCATCATATAAATTTTTATTTGAAAAGAAATGTATACTTTTCATTTCTACACTTTTAACAAACTACATAGAGAAAATTCCAATTATGTACGGCACGTACCAAATCTAAACACTCGTTTTCCCATCATGATCACACCATCACTATCAAACCTATAATTTTGTGCAGCATATCATTTTCGAAATTGATGTGACACCCAAATCATAGTAATGACTAATGATTAGCTTTCGATTTCAAAACTTTGATTTTGATTTGAGTTAGAACGTTAACAATCAATTCCAAGTGTGTCAGTAGTCTCTGTGGGGGCCAAGGACTTGTGGGTCAATTTCCACTATTCATTTCTCTTCACACTCTGCCTTTACCAATATCAGAGAGAGAGAGAGAGAGAGAGAGAGAGAGAGAGGTGCCGAACCCAGCGGGAGAAGGAAAAGGAGGAAGAGGAGGAATCAACAACAAAAAAAACACTTTGAAAATTTTACAGAGAGAGAAGAAATCATTAGCTCAAGCTCAGCTGGTGATTTCTCCTCTACTCTCTCCTACTTTTTCTCTCCTCATGACATGACATATTTTATTTAACTTGGGTTTCTTTGTTTTTTTTGTTTCCTTATTTCTCATATCTCTTACCATTGTTTTCAAAAACAAAAAATAAAATAAAAAACACTCCTATTCCAATTCTAATTCGTACTACAATCACAAACTCTCTGTGTGTGTCAGTCATCACCTTCAGCATCCTCAGCTCTCTCACTCTCTCTCTTTCTCTCTCTATGGTTCGATCATGTCCTCCCTTCTTCGCTGACTATGGTTAGAGAAAGTCAGGGAAGTCTCTTCATTGTTCAGCCATCTTTTATTGTTTTTTGAAGGGTTTTTGTTACCTTGATTTGGGACTCTTTTTTATTTTTTATTATTATCAATTTTGTCTTTTTTGTTTGTTTGTTTGTTGGTAGTACCATTTCTATGCTCATTGAATTCTAGTATTTCAAGTAATCTTAGAATTTCCTAGATAATCTTGTTATCCTTTTTTTCTAAATTTTATTTCTTTAAAAAAAAAAAAAAAAAAAAAAAAACAAAAAAAAAAACACTCTTGTTCTTCACTCCATCTTATTGTTCTGGTTTAGTTGATACCACTACTTGGAGCTCTGCAAGCAATCTTCAGTCATCCCAGGTATCATGCCATTTTCCTTCCTTGTTTGTTGTTATATACAGTATACAGTGGTTTCAAATTTCCTTCATTGAGAACTGAAGCTACTAATCAACTTAGACCCACATAAAATTCCACAGATTTTCTTTATTTCTGTTGTCCCACTTGTATCCAGCTAGTTATGGTACTAGACTTTGTTAACTAAATATTTTGAGTGACTCCTCTGAAGTTTACAGATTAACCAATCTTGTATTCATTTTGCTCAAAGTTCAAGTCTTCTAAATTCTGTCCTGTTTGTCTTGAAAGATGTTGTGACCAAAATAAAAATGATAATTTAATAAGAGTTTTTGGGTCTTAAACTTTTTCCTCATTTTGGGACATGTCAAACACAACAATCTTTCAACAAAGGATTCATATTTTAGAATTATAATTCTTCCCCCTCCCTGAAAATGTGCTTATATTTAAAATATGTAGTTCTTCCCCCCCCTCATGCTTTGTAGTTTGGGAAATTTGTGGCTTGAAGGTGTTGGTGTTACTTTTTTTGTCTTTTAATCGTTTTTTGGTTTTCATTAAGAGTAATTATTGAGCATTCCGATTTTGAGTTGTTTCACATAATAGTGGGTCCCACTAATTAAATTCATAATGAAACTCATTATTCATGTGAGAGGAAGGAGCATTACTCCTAAAGTATTGAATAATTTTCCTTTTAAGCAAGTAATTTATTAAGGCCTTTCCCTTCAGTCAGATCAGGTCTAAAAGTGCAAAAATTATGTGCCAAATGAATTCCAAGGGTAAGTATCTGTTGAAATTGTTGTTGTTGTTTTTAGGTCCTAATTTCAGAGCAGTTTCTTGTCTATCTAACACCTAAAACCATTTCCCTTCAATTAAATTTTTATGTTTTACTTTTACATATTCTATACTAGCTCACTTGCTCAATCTTTATTTGCTGGAATGTTAAATTTCCTTCTCATTTAGGCATATTCAAGGAGATGATGGGTGCAACAAATGACAGTGATAAAAGAAAAATATCCAAGGGTCGCCGAGATTTG
The DNA here is from genome assembly GCA_032878915.1 of Castanopsis chinensis. Taxonomy (NCBI): domain Eukaryota; kingdom Viridiplantae; phylum Streptophyta; class Magnoliopsida; order Fagales; family Fagaceae; genus Castanopsis; species Castanopsis chinensis. Next base: position 13,224,679 of record JAVQMG010000125.1, on the reverse strand, counting down.
GCATCAATTCAAGAAGCTTGCGCTGGAGGAAGCTTGGGAGCAGGGGGTGGTTTGAAGAAAGGCCCATGGACATCAGCAGAAGATGCAATTTTGGTGGAATATGTTAAAAAGCACGGAGAGGGGAACTGGAATGCTGTCCAGAAGCACTCAGGACTTTCCCGGTGTGGAAAAAGCTGCCGTCTAAGATGGGCAAATCATTTAAGACCAGATTTAAAGAAGGGTGGGTTCAATCCAGAGGAAGAGCACCGTATCATTGAACTCCATGCTATGATGGGAAACAAATGGGCTCGAATGGCTGCAGAGGTTTGTGGCCCTTTTCCGTCTTCATTTTAATTTCTATTGAATATACAATGTTATAGATCTATTTTTTCTAGTTACATTTAAATGTGACTGCTATGTTCAGTTATAGTGTACCACATCATGCTATGTTTCATTGGCAGGAATTAGATTATACAGGTGCACGCAGCACAATCTTCAGTTCATGGAGACATGTAGACATGCATACCCACACCTAGACACCCACATATTTAAATGCATATACTTAAAAACCAGATTTAAAAAAAAAAAAAAAATTGTTCATGGACTCTTGTAAAGTTAGACGTGCATATGTCAAGGTAGAGGGACTGATTTTTAGGTGTGTCTGAGGCAGTAAACATATACCTCGTCCTGTCCAGAAAGTACTATGCTGAACATGATGTCTGATGTGAACATAGTGCCATATGGTTGTCTATAGTCTCATAAATCCAGTTTTCCTTTTGGGTGCTCTTTTTTTTTTTTTTTTGATACCACCTTTTTGTTGCTCTTGACACAATTATAATAGATTCAATAATGTGATTCTGGCGGAGAGGCACTAACACTTGTTTTCTCTGATTATTTTTTTTAAAAAAATTATTTGAATGATGGATAGAAACTCTGATTTAAATTATTCTCATGCCTTTAAAATTGTGTTATTGACCGCTTCTCTCACATTTTTGTTTTGCCTCTGTATGATATGTGTTGAATACTAATGCGGTGTTCCCATGGCTAGAGTTTTGGTACTTTGCTACTAAACAATATTCCTAGTCTGAATCACAAAACTGCACAATTCTATATGTAACTATAATATTTGTACATTGTTTTTCTATATTGTCTCTTTTGAAGTGCTTAATTTTAAAATATGCTGATTTTATGGCAAGCTTTCGTCAACATCAGACTGATTCACACTTCATTTAGAGCAGCTTTTAAAATTTCCATCTCAGAGCTTCTTTAGGTTCTTGAGCTGCCTCTTTCTCAAAAAAAAGGTTCTTGAGCTGCCCTTCAGAATTGGGCTGGCTTTGCCACTTAATAGTCTCTTGTTTGGCAGACATAAGAACAAAATTTCTTATGGGGTTAGATGCTCAAAGCATGTCATACACATGTCACCAGCACGAACAAATATACTGGATTTTTGGGCATCTGTCCTCATTCTCAGATACTTCCCCTTCTTTAATAATTGAAGGGCCTGAAGTTTATTATATTTTATTCTGAAATTTGGAAGTCACGCTTTAAATACTACAAGAGTTCTGTTGGGTGAGAATGGCTGTAATAATTCTTGTAAGATGTATGAATAATTGGCTTGCTTGTAACCTTATTCCAGTATGTTTATAAACCATATGATATACAGATGCATGCAAATTAATTCTTCTCTTTTTACAAAGGTTTTGGATATACCATATGAAAATCTTCCTGTGATGCTTTTAACTTATGTTCTTATTATCTTTTGAAGAAATTTATCTACCACTTTTCCTGGGTCACTTCACACTAGGACTCTATCTGTATTGAAGGAAGCTGGTTCAAAAACGTATTCTAGAAACTGTCAGACTACGATTGTTTTTGTGCTTATAAAATAAGGAAGAGCTTACAACCTCCTTCTGTGAAGAGGATGTGGCACAGTACCAGCGGGATTAATAAGGATTTATGTCTATAATTAGGGTTAGTGATTAGGATGTTAACTTAGGTTTCAGGAATTTAGGATTAAAATTCTGGTGAGTACTAAAATTGTTGGATTTGTGGATATAGTGAACAGTTTGTGTTAGAAAAATAGATAAAGAAATGGGAAAACAAGAGGAAGAAACTGTTTGTTTTCGAAACAGTATGAAAATAATTTTCAAAAAATTGAATGTATAACTAGTTTTCAGATAATAAGTTTTACATTATGTGTTTGGCTTCCACTTTTAAGAACAATTTTCAAAATGTTTAAAACAAAATTAAAAAAAAAAAAAAAAAAAGATGTTTGGGGCATGGTTTTAAAAACCGGACTAGGGCAAGAACCATTTTTGCCTTCGGTTCCTAGTTCAACCCTGTTTTGGGTCGGCTTTTACCGGTTTTGAGGGTTTTATCAGACCGGACTTCTACCTAGTTCCCAATCAAACCAGTTGGACCGGCCTGTCTGGTTTTTAAAACCATGGTTTGGGGAGACCATTTCAACTTTGAGATTAAAAAAAAAAAAAATTATTTTACACATGTAAATTATTATTATTATTATTGTTATTGTTATTATTATTATTATTATTATTATTATTATTATTTTGGATAATGATAAGCTTTAAATTGAAGTGTGGGAATAGAACTAAAGTACATTTCTTTCTTTCTTTCTTTCTTTTTATTTTTTATTTTTGGATAATGATAAGCTTGAAATTCAAAACGTGAGAATTGTTTTTGTGATAAAAATAAGCCCCATAATTTAAGAGATAAAAGAGTTTGGGAAAATCTGTGGAGTCTACAGTTTGTAATTTATTTACAACTATGACATTAAAAACATTTTTTGTATCTTGAACACATTCTCTCAATTGCTTTCAAAATCTTGTTTTGAATAGGGAAATAATTTTCTAAATACTGTATTTAGAAAATATTAGCCAAACAATGATTCAATTGTGGGAACCACCATTTTATGGTTTCCAAAAAAAAAATATTGTATTTAAATCCTCAAACAGGATGGCTGCATATGCTTTTGTACTGAAGTTACAGGAAAAACTACCTGAGAAAGGTTCGAAAATGCTAACTGACTTCAAATAGAAGAAAACACTTTAAGAAGAATACATTAAATAAGCTGCAATTAAGAAACAAACATAAGATCCCATTAAAATAAAAGCTTCAAACAAGCAAACTAGATAGATAAATCTCAGGCGGGCTCACAAATGAAATATGTGCTTTATAAGTTGGATCCCCATCTCTTGTAAACCTTCTCAAACTGCCTAGCTTGTCCCATCAGGATGTTTAATTGAGTAATATAGAAAACATTCTGGTTTTATTAATCATGCATGACATAATTCATCTATTTGCATTGGTTCCAATATTTTTGAAGACTTGATTTTCTTTCTATGTAAATAGAGAATTAAGTATCCATTATTGAAAATTAAGTCCACTTAGTCTTATTTATTTAATTGCTTTGGTCAAAATAATTGTGGTTGTTGTATTGAAAATTCCACATTTTTAATCCTTGCAGCCAAAGATAGTTGTGCAGAGAGCACAGTGTTGACTATGTTTCATCTTTTACTAGTACTTGCAACACTAGATTTCTTCTAATTTGTAGTCATTCGGTTTTTAAGGCCTTCTTACTTGGTTGTTTATTCATTTTGGTGATGTATTTGCATATGGTGAGAGATAGACTGACCTCCCTTTTCACATTTCTCCTTCTCTCCCTTTAACAGTTGCCTGGACGTACTGATAATGAGATAAAGAATTACTGGAATACAAGGATTAAGAGACTGCAACGAGCTGGCGCACCAATTTATCCACCTGAAGTGTGTTTACAAGTATTGAATGGGAGTCGAGACAACCAAAAGAGTACTTTGCCAACGGGGGACACACACCATCATGATCGCTTGCAGGGAGATGATTTGGAGATTCCAGATGTGGAATTCAAAGATTTGGATCTTGATCGTGAGTATCTCTCTTATTCGCCAAAACTTCTTGATATTCCTGCAAGCAGCTTGCTCAAACAAGGTATTGGTTCATCCCGTCCATATAACTTCAAGATCCCAACAATTTATCCCTTTAAACGCCTCCGAGAGTCAGAGACCATGTTCCCTGGTCCGGATGTTAGTGTCAGTGGTGCTCTTCCAGTATTCAGTCACTACATGGATAATACCTATGAGAATCTTGCTGAACCCTTTGACTTGCCTTCTATAACTTTTCCTGATCATAACAACAATGACCAGTTACCATCAGGTGTTCTTCCTGGCAGCCATGCCCTTTTAAATGGCAATTCTTCTTCTTCCGAGCCCATATCTGAGGCTATGAAGTTGGAGCTCCCTTCACTCCAATATTCAGAAACTCAACCTGGCAGCTGGGGCACCCCTACTTCCCCACTGCCTTCACTTGAGTCTGTTGATAGTTTGATCCAGTCTCCTCCAACAGAGCAGACTCATTCAGATTGTCTTTCACCAAGGAGCAGTGGTTTGTTGGAAGCCATACTCTATGAGTCGCAGACTTTAAAAGGCTCAAAGAACTCACCCCAGCAAACATCAGACACTTCTTTCATGCCAGTGGATGTGGTGGAAAGTTCGCCCATGAATCCCTCTAAGACAACATGGGAAGCACATGGTGAGCCAAATTCACCTCTAGGTCATTCTGCTGCATCAGTATTCAGTGAATATACTCCTCTAAGTGTAAGCTCCATGGATGAACACCAATCAGTCGAAACTGCGCTGGGTGAGAATTTTTTGCATCACATTAACTTTCTAAGATTGAATAATGTAGCTGTGCTGAAAAAGTTTCTGTCATATGTTTTATGCAGGGTGCAGTAGTATGCCTGAAACAGTCAATCAGGATCAAACCCATTATGTCATTAAGAAAGAAATTTCAACTCAGAGAGAGTTTACCAGGCCCGATGCTTTACTTGACCTGGGTTGGTTTGGGCATATTAATGAGCATGGTAAGGGTCAGTCCACTCTTACAGATGCCATAGGGGCACTTCTTGGTGAAGAATATAGCAATGGCTACTAGCAAATTGGTGCTGTGACTGTTGCATATATTAAGAAAGGATGTGACTTTGATATTGCGCATGAGAGAACTCTTCTTGACTCCTATAAACTTTTTGGAGATTATTGAAATCTTCCTGGAACTTTAGTCATCTTTGAAACTATTTGTTATAATTGATAGGGAGTTTATTCTCAAACTTTATACTGTTGGTGGAAAGTTTTTATGGTATTGTTGTTCCTTTGCACATTATGGTTGTTGGTTGGTTGTACTTTGGTGCTGAACTTGGAAGACATGGTTTTAGTAATAAGCACATGTTCTATCCAAGAGGTGCGTGCAAACTCTTTTTTTTTTTTTTTTTTGTTGCTAAAACTTTTTCTTTTTTCATTACCTAACTCACCTATGACATTTTTTTTTCCATTAAGAATGTGTGTGAGTGTTTTTTTTTTTTTTTTTTTTTTTTTTTAATCATAGTTGACATTTTTTTTTTTTTTTTTTTGCTGAACAAAAAATGGATAGAAGGGGACGACCAATGTAGCAATCTTAACTGAGCGTGACCATAGTAGCACCCTACCCGCTAGGGTCTTGGCCCTGTTGGGTGCAGGGGGACCGATAAGCCATAACTTCCCCAACCCCATGAGGGGCACCAGTGGCCTAGGCTACCAAGGAAGGTAACCTCACGCAAGTCCATATTCGGACTCGAACATGAGACCTCACCCTTGACATGTTATATAATAATGATATTTAAATGTGTATTGTTTGATTTTGAATTGATAAATGATATGGTTGAACACTATCCAAAGAAACCATAGACAAATTGAAATGGTAACCTAAGTAGAATTTTTTTTTGATAAGTAATGGTAATCTAAGTAGAATTGACAAGATCGCTAGCTTATTAAGTTATAACCATGTCATATGCACAAGTTCAATTAAGAATAATTACAATTAAATACATGTACTTTATTTTTTTTTTAAATTTATAAGTGAATAATGTTTTTTAAAAGAGACTCGATCAAGTACACGGGGGCCCATATGCGGAGCTAGGGGGTGCCAAATGGGGCCATGGCTCCCCCCTAGCTTTTGAAATTTTCCTTTAATCTTACATATACTTTTATCATGGAGAGGAAAAATTATAGTCATCCCTTTATTCTCCCTGTAAATGCTATCTAACAGCATCCATTGTCCAAATCTTTATCTTCTCACCAAAACAAACCACGACTTCCCCTCACAACTTTGCAACAGGTCACGTCTAGCATTGAGATTTAACAAACTTGGTGTTTCGGGATGGGGATTTTGCCGATTTGGTTCTTTATGGAGAAGACAAGAAAATTTTTATTTATTTATTGGTAAATAAAAAGGCCTAGAAGGCACAATTGATTTTAGAAGAAAGAGGGGGACACAGGAATTATGATCAATGGATTTATTGCTTTGTTAGGTCTTAGGAGAACCACCTTAAAATACGTATATAAATACATATATATATATATATATATATATATTATGGTAAGGTAATCTATTCATACAATTTTAAATTGAAAAATTATCCTAATTTTTCAACAAATTTCTCATCATTGACCCCACAAAATTCTTTTCAAGCGAAGCAACTGTAAAATTATTATGCTAGGCTGGTGAGAATTTTAAATTTTTGGCAGTTACTAAAATTATGGGTATAATAAGTTAAATTGGTCAAAATATAGCTGCAATTCTTGAAGTGTTGAACCTAAGTTTCCTAATTGGATATACCCACATTATTGTATTAACTTATACAACAAAAACAATATTATTGTTTCAAAATTAATTTAGGGACAAGACTTATTCCACAACTTGCTAAAGCAATTGACTGTAATTAGTGGGAAAAAAAAAAGTAATGGATCAATATAAAAGTGGTTTTCCATCATTCATAGTCAACTACTTTAAGAAGTTGTGAAAAATTTGTAATAATTATGTCTCGATACATTGGTTTTTTTTCAAAGAAACTTAAATTTCCCTAATTTTTTTTCAAAGACATTTCTTCTTCTAAAAAAATATCCCTAATTAATTTTTATCTAGTTTTTGTTTTTTTTTTACTAGAATTTTTACCCCGTTGAAGTTTGAAAATCTTGGAGTACCTCTATATGTTAAGAAAATATGACTCTTGATTTACATTTTTCATTATTTTCAAAATACCCTTATTGTTAACTTCAAATTGATTTTAAAAAAAAAAAAACTAAGGATACAAAAATATTTTCACAAATGGTTAACTAATTTCTTTTTTGAGAAACTTTGATAAAGGTTAAAAGACAAATTAGAATTCGATAAAAACAAAAAAGGCAAAAGAGTCATTTAATTAATTTGATGTAAATGCAAACAAACAATAACTTTTACTATCCCATTCAGCAAAAAAAAAACTTTTACCATCCAAATACCTCGCATTTAAGTCTCATTAAACCATAGGTTGATGAAACTCTTTTAAAAAAAAAAAAGTCTCATTAATCCGCTTTTATTGACAGACTTTTACTTAAAATTTTAAGTTTTAAATTCTCTGAACTTCTTATTCTTATCCGGTTATTATTTCTTCTTCTTAATTACTTTTAGATTTTAAATGCTAATGTACAGGCTTCTCTGCTGAAAAAAATATGCTCTATAAAATTGCAATGAATAATTATATAGAAAATGTAAAGGCACAAATGCAATTATCATACATTAATAATAACAATAATATAACATTCAACTTCTACTTTTTCATGCTTTGCATTCAGTATTTCCTCAATTTGAAGACTTAAACGATAATTGCACCTGTGATATTCTCTCTACAAATTTCACCATGCCACCAAAGATTTTACAATATCTTCAATTTAGTCACTCTCTATTAGAAGCATTGGTAAATATTCAAAGATAGACAGTGACTAAATTGACAGCTTCTGCACATTTTTTTTCCTTCTATTTTGCTAAGTAATTTATCATGGTGTAGTTTAACAAGTTATAATTTGTGAGTTTCAAATTCTTTGAAAAGACAGTTTTTTTTTTTAAATAAATAATGAAAATTGTTTTTGTTATTATTAAAGTTTTAATGTTTCGTTGGTGCAATCAAATTATACGATTGAAATTCATATTTTTGATTTGGTACTATAGTGAAAGAAACTCAATCCTACTATTGAGTATTGACAGCATGCAATTGTTTAATTTTATGCAATGTTGGAGTTTTAAGACCCAAAACTTCTATATATTATTTTTTAATATAATGGAACCTATAAACATATGAAAAGATTAGTCTCAATACCACAATATGTGATTCTAATTTCTTGCCTAAAAAATACCGCACCATTTTGGTGAGTTGGTATCTCTCCAAGAGAGCAAGGTAAATATATTTAACCATCTAAAAAAAGAAAAAAAAAATCTCACCTAAAAAATAAGAATTTATTTTTTTGCACTTAAGGTAAATATTTTTAACCATCTAAAAAAAGAAAAAAAAATATCACCTAAAAAATAAGAATTTATTTTTTTGCACTTATAAAAAATCAAGAGTTCACCTATCATATATAGATTCATAGTGGTCAAATAAGTTATTTTATTTTATTTTTAATCCAGATTAAAATTTCAAAATATCTAAAATTAGCTCTTTCTGAATAATGATTTACCAGTACGTAATTCAAAAGGTAAGGAGTTTAAACTCACAAAATCTAATCTTACGCCCTAAACATGCCCTAATTGGCTAATTATAAGATTTAAAATCTCTTTCATATACAATAAATACCTCTAAACTTTTTTAAAAATTTGAGTGGTGTGCACGCACTCGCCAAAACCTGTTGTGCACTCCAGAAATTCTACCAGCTGTAATATCTACTGTTGAGTGAAAGCTTATACAAGATTACAAGTGGATGAGCATTTGATATTTTGATATCACCACTACCAAATAGTAAAAAAAAAAAAAGGAAATAGTCTACTTTGCTTTCAATAATCATCTTCAATACTGATACTCGAACATCATGAAGCAAAGTCAGATAAACCAAAGGAATATCAGAGCTATCCCAAAATAAATTTCAGCAGGTAATAACAAAAATATATAACCAAAGATGAGCACGTTCTTCTGGCTAATTAACATCTTCATTATAAGGAAAGAATCAGATGTCTTTTGGATATTTTCTTTGCAGCAAAACCTGACCACATGATTATGTATAACAAGTAATAGTGAAGGGGCTAAGTCCAAATTCAAAATGCCAATAAACTTATAACTCAACTTGACACTTCTTCCAAGTCAATAAGAGAAAGAAATGGCACTTTATCCCTTTGTAAGTGTTAACTGCTAAGTGGAGAGGGAAGTCGTGGATTCAAACACAAAGCACATCACATGTATAACTTTAACTTACCAATATTTAAAAAATAAATAAAAATAAAAAAATAAAAACCTCTAAATTTGAAAGGATAAGAAGCTTTTAGAAGTAGCATTTTATGTGCCTAATATATTTTAATTAGTATTGGATAAATAAAAATAAATTGTATTCATTCAAATCAATTAGTTTGGATTAGGATTAGCTCAAATCATGATGAATTGTGATAAGTTTTGTTGATTGTTTATAGGAAGATAGTATTTATCTTTTATCGAATTGGAAGTCAATCTTGTATAAAATCATTGTTAACAATGAACATAAAATAATCATGATTTTTTAAGTTACAAATTGTTAGCTAATCAATTAGTTCATTAGGCTCGGTTCCTCCAAGCAATCAATAGCAAAAACAATCTTGTCTATGATACAGAAACAACTAAATTCAAGAACAAAAGAGACATGTATAACTAGATATGAGATGCCAAAGTTTGAAAAACTAAATCTTGAATCTAAAATCCAAGCAGCAAAGGTAGAAAGTTCAATAACATCACTAACTAGCAAGGAAAGAAGATGCATGACCAATATCAAGATATCACAAGTTTACAACAGATTGAAGGTAGACTCAATACCTTCATCGTCCATGAGATTACAAGGTTGATTGAGATCAAAATCCAATATTCTTTGACCACTCTGATTGACTTCTCCAGAGGATGCTATTTTAGCTTCATCAGTACCTCCTGGTGATACTACTTCACTCGATGGAGGAGCTTCAACTAGTCCTGTAGAATCACATCTTCTATGCCCATCATCAAGATCCCCATTCATAGGGAATTTCTTATTAATGCTTTCTTCTTCAATCTCATCATCTACAAATAATGCATTTGTTGCTTGTTTTTTCTTCTCTTTGTTGTGAAATGATCTGTGACCACCCAATGCCTGGAAAGTTGGGAAAGGTTTACCACAATCGCTGCACTTATAGCTGCCTTTATCATCATCAATCAAGCCAAGATCTTCTTGTTCTAAATCTCTCAACATCTTTTTCCAATTCTTCACTTTCTTCTTCTTCATGTTTTTTCCACTAATTTCATAACTATCTTTAAAGGGTTTACCTGGACTGCCACCTTTAGTTTTCCTGCTCTCAGTCAGCTCCACTATGTGCTTTTCTTGTTCTTCTTTACCACAACTATTACTTCTTGCAGCTAGGTACGGATTGAGACTAAAGAAACTCTTATCACGAGATAAACACATGAGATTCTGTGCAGCCTCAGTGCTACCAATACACGTCCGTCCTCTCTTGTCAGACTTGGACCAGTTAGATACATAGCTCAGAAGATCAACACCAGATCTCACATATGTCTCAGCTGAGACATTATGAAGATGATCACCATCATCATCCACTTCATGGTCCTCAGAATATGACCTGCCCGAACTCGAACTAGGACTGTTTTGATCAGCTATGGGAGGAGGTTGAATGCCCCTCCAATCTCTATCAGGATGAGACCTCATGTGTCCAGAAAGCGATTTCGTTGATGGGAAATCTTTGTTACATATACAGCACGTAAGCTTATCAGCCATCAGATCATAATTGACAGTCTTCGCCGCCAAACCCGAATCAGTATGACCCTCAAAGACATGTTTCTTGATGCTGTTCTTGGAAAGATCAAGCTTCATAGCTTGAAGATGAGATCTTCTGTGACCTCCTAAAGCTTTTCCACCGTTAAAAGTTTTGCCACAGAAGTCACAGATACGTATATCCTGATGTATATTCTGATCGCTCTCGCTCTCTTTTGTGGCTTTTGGCCTTTTGTTTTCACCATAAGCCGAAGTCTCTAACGAAGATGACCCTTTCACCTTCCCCATCTCTTCAAGCTGGTTTTCTTGCTCATCAAAATCCATTGGAAGGAGAAAAGAGAAGGCACTAGAAAAAGGAATAAACAACTAAGAAGCAAAGAAAGAGAGATAGAGAGAGAGAGATTGAAAACAAAGGTTATAAGACTTAAAGAGGAAAAGGTTTAATAAGATGGAAGAAGAATAAGAAGATTTGGGAAGCGAGGAGGACTTGTTTTTGGACTGTGATATAGCGAGAATATCTCAGAAAATATATGCAAATAAGTCGGTATTCATTAAATTTCCGAAAGTGTAACAGATTTCCCATTGCACATGAATGACTTTTATTCCTACAATTAATACATGTAGTCTTCTTTGCCAACTTTTCTATAGCAAAGCTCTTAGGCTTCGGTTTCCGTAAGGTATGTACATTATTCTAGTATCCCACAATATTCCCATTTAAACCTATTACATATATAGCTTTTTTTTTTTATTATTAGTACAGTATATATAGTTTATTTTTTAATTCACACCTTGTTATTTGTTATTATATTTTAATAAACATACAGTGTTTTTTTTTTTAGAAAGATAAACCTACAGTGTTGTGTGTGTGTGTGTGTATGTGTGTGTGTGTATATATATATATATATATAATAAAGATAAACATAGGTATTATGCTGGTTCATGTGGGAATTTTTTTTTTTTTTTTTTAACTTCACGATATGATGAGTTTGTGAATTTTTTTTTTTTTTTTTATGAAAAGAATTAATTGTATTTTGATTTTGATTTTTTGCACAATGGTTAGAGGAATGAGGATTTGAATCTTGTATATCTCTCTTGAGGTACTTAAATTTTGCCTATAAATTTATAAAAAAATACGTCATTATTTAAATAATAGTATATAGTAAGTTGTTAACTTTCTTTTGGTACATGGATATATACTAATTAATAGAGCTTAGAGCTAATGAACCGGTTTTTCTCTCTTTCTCTAGCTGTTTTTGTGTTTATCATTTTCTTTTCTTGGTAGATTGTTTATCAAATTATAAATGGCACATATGTCTCACATCTTATCTCCATTTTCAAACACACCTCAGCTTTTGCACAACATTACCAAACAACTGAATTAGCCGTCAACTGATCATTTTCATCAGCCACAGCTAAACCGATTCATTCTCCAAGAGAAGTTTGACTGAGGTCAAGTACTTAAGTTATAAACCCTACCCCTACATCTTTTCGAGGAACCACCCATAAATCATGAACCACGAGCCTTTCTATCTTCTGTGTTGATCCCAATAAGAATACTATTAAGAGCAACTTAACTAATTAAAAACGTGGTGCATGTCTCCACCTTCATCCTCTATCTTCTTTTATTCTACTTGATATTTTAGCAATCCCATTTGAATCATAACTCCTACCTTTTCTTTTCTTTCTTTTTTTTTTCGAGAAAAACACACACACACACATATATATAAGGGAAGGGAGATGAAATAAAGGAATACACTCATATGCCAACACCAAAACTGCATGCATCATAACTCCTACCTTAATCCCCATTATTACTCACTTGCTTCAACTAATTAATTTTTAAACTATGTACACATTCTAGACCTAACAATGAGTTGGGTCAGATTGATTTGGGTTTGATCCAATTAAGATACAGATTAGAAACTTATCAGATTAAAATTGTTTGTTAGTTTTTCTATAACTTTTTTTTGATACAAGATAGAATTTCTACTCTAGCCTAATTTAAGTGTATATGTGTGTGAAGTTTTCTTCTGAAGACTTGAACCCCAACTTTTGCCCCTCACAGCTCATAAACACTTATACTTATGAAGTGACCACCGCACCAAAAGTGCGCGATGGTAGTTTTTCTATAATTTTTACTTCATCTTTGATGAGTCGAGTCAACTACATATGCCCTTTTTTTTATGTACAAAACAGGGAAAAATAAAGTTTTACATACTTTTTAACATCTACAGCACTCAAAGCTAAAAATATGGAACAATACATAAATCTTAATTCTAATAATCTTATGGTGCAACAATTCTACAAAATAAGAAAAGAAAATGCATATACTACATGCTATACATAAAACATGAAATAAAGTTAAATCATATATAAAAAAAATTAAGTATGCATTTGGATTAGTATTTTTGCTAAAAGTTTGTTTTCATAGTTTTTTTTTTTTGGATATGTTTGCTTGGCAAAAGTATAGTTGTAAAATTAGGGCTTTAGGAAGTTTTATATAAGCATGTAACCTAAAAAGCTTAAATAAAAAGAGTAATTCAAACTCACGCTATATATATATATAGAGAGAGAGAGAGAGAGAGAGAGAGAGAGAGAGAGAGAATTTTAAGAATAAAATATAATATGTTAAATAAATAAAGTAAATAATTAAGAGGGAGTCTAAAATCAAATTACCAAAAAAGGAAGAAAAAAAAACTTGTTAACATTATTAGTAGTTCTGACAAAGAAAATATATATATTTGAGAATTACACATCAAGTTAACAAGTTAGACCTTCTCCAAAAAAAGAAAAAGAAAAAAGTAATGCTGTTACTATATAAAAATCCATTAAAAGAAAAAGAAAAAGTAATGCTGTTACTTTATATTGTATGTAAAAATCCATTAAAACTGAATCAATAAAAGAAAAAATTTTAAATTTAGAAGAGAGTCTTAGTGAATGGTTCGTGCTAAGTTGATTTGGCCCGGTTATGTCATAATTAGGCACAGTTCAAACTAATACACTATAGCGAGCTATAGAAGTGGTAAAATTAGACACAACCCGTAAACCTGATATGACACGACACGAAATTAGTAAGTTATAAGTTGAGACTTAATAAGTTTATATCATATTCGGGTTAATACAACTGACCTGTTTAATAAACAGGTTGGGTTAATGTTCAACACATAGAACCCGTTTGACTTGTTTGGCCCATTTATTAAATGAGATTTTATCATTATACCCTTCAAACTCTAGGTATATAAACTTATTAGTTATTGTGATTTATTTTCTTTGACATATTGTGATTGATTAATTGTGATATTGGAATATATTTTAGTTTGAATAATTAGTTGTGATGCAATTACTCATTAGTTCTGAATTTTATATTAAAAATATTTATTTGTTTTTTTATAATTTTTTTTTTCATTTTGATAAAATCTGATAAACAAATTAACGTAACTGACCCGTTTAATAAATGGATCGTATTAGGGTTGAAGAATCTTGACACGTTTAATAAACATGTCGGATTAGTGTTGACCTATATGGTAGGATACTTATGAGGTGACATGACACGAATCCTACACGCAAACACGAATCACCACCCCTAGCGAGTTGAGCCAACACTTAATGAATAAGAGAAAAATTATGTGCTATCCAGATAAAACGATGGACCAACACACACTCGTATAACTGTATTTTTTTTTTTTTTTTTTTTTTTAAGGGGAGCACTCGTATAATTGTTGGGAAGCTTAATTACCACATGTGGTAATTTAGATTTTAGAACATGCTTTTCTTATTTGAAAAAACAAAAAAAAACAAAAAAAAAAAAAAAAAGCTTTGTGGAACATGTATGCTATTTATGCGTAGACATACATGTTATACACCCACGCTTATTTATTTGGTATGGACTATGGAGATTGCACTCATATCATTTTATATGAAAATTAATTGTTCCCCTCAAAAAAAAAAAAATTCAATCATTAATTGGATTTTTATAATTTTACAAAAGTTTAAGAAAAAATTAAAAATTTTGAAAATTAACCGCAACACTTAACAAAAGTCAATAAAGAGATCTTAAATTAAATAAATTTGAAACTTAAAGGATTGAAATATACAAAAGCAAAAATAGTAAATTGAAATGAATTATAGTAAAATATAGAAGGTGAGTTTTGCATTTTAAATTTACTTTTATTATACACTAATCAAAATATTGCGTAATTTCTCCATTTTATTAAGCATATATATTTTGAATAATTATATATATATATATATATATATATATAAAGATACACAGTTACGTACACAAATATGCACTATGCAAAAGAGTTAAATAATTAATATTTTATGTTAGGTCATGATCAAGTTATACCTAGGGTTTATTTTAATACCGCTTATTTTGCTAAAACTTAGAACTTATTATTGAAAGTACTGTAGATAAAGGTAAAGGTTAGTTAAAATAGTACAGTGGAGCCCATGAATAGTATCAAAAAGTACAGTGAGGCTCATAAATAGTAGTAAAAATAAGCTAAATAGTAAAATAATTTATAGTTTTCATTGATTCCCAAACGCGCACCTAATGCAACTCTTTCACTCTTTGTAACATTATACCACTTAACAACTTTTTATTATCTTCTCAAAAAAGAAAAGAAAAAAAAAAAAACTATTTATTACATTAATATCTGAAAATCCCATTGTTAAATTACAGGTTGTCTTTTTTTTAATAGGAGGGTTGTCTTCTTCTTTTTTTTAAATGCACACCAAATGTCATTTTATTATTTACTTTATGATCTATATAATAGAATTTATTTCAAGAAAATCAAACCTGATTTAATCAAAAGTTCTATAGCTCTAGGTTGCTTTAGTTTTGTTGAGGTTCAAAATACCACAAGTATTGTGTCGTAGCCCAAAATATCACAAGTATTGAAATCTAAAACTAAAAGGGCCCTCAAAGGTAGGTAAGGTCAAATCCGCCAGCCAAGGCCCACTTAAAAATGAGCAAGAGGAGGCCCAAACCCATGAATGGGCAAGGTTTGGGCCTTAGAAAAAGAAGGAAAAGGAAAAAGGAAGCTTAGCCCAGATTTTGTGAAAAGAGTTTCTTGGGGAGCCTAAAAAAGGACTGGACCAGGATGCCTTGGGACTGCCAGAACCATGGGATCCTCCAAAAATACAGAAAGGATTTAGCTGAGATGCAGACAGCTCAGGGGAGCATGCTCACGGACACAGGAAATGAAGACAGGGATGCTCATCAACCACTTACGGCTCAGACAAAAAAAAAAAAAAACTGATGGCTTAAGAATTAACACTTCATGAAAGAAGCTTGGTGCCTCGTGGAATGCAAGAAGGTGGATCATGAAGGAAGGTGGTTGGGGTTCTTTCAGCTTAACAAGGAGAAATCTACCCATTTAAAGAAAATGACAAAAGGTGAAACAGCCAAAAAGGTGGGTCTGAAAATGAGCATCTAGAAGCATTGGGAAGAGAGGATGGAAGTCAGCTCTTAGGACCCCCTAAAAGAGAAAGGTCAGCTAGGGACCTTTTGGGGGAAAACCTCAAAAGGAGAATATAGTGAGAAAATAAGGAGCTCTTAGGACCCCCTAAAAGAGGAAGGTCAGCTAGGAACTTTGTGGGGAGAAACCTCAAAAGGAGAATATAGTGAGAAAATAAGGAAAGGACTAGCCACCGATGTTGCTGACATAACATTAGTTCTAGTACCCAGAGCAGCAAAACCCTAAGAAAGTACTATAAAAAGGGGTGAAGCCATCAGCAAAAACCATTTAGCAAAAAAGAATCAGAGCAAAAAGATCATTTGAAAAGCTTCTTTAAATATCAAAAAAATAGAAAAAGGGAAAAACATTGTGAGGGATCCTGAAACAGACACTAGAGGATACACTTGAATTCAAGGGGATTCAAGCCTCACAAGTCTTAGAAGCCCACAAAGCGCTATCTAAGTCTATGACTTTTGAATTTATTTGAAGCTTGTGATACATCCTAATGAAAAAAAGGGTCCAATATACTAGAACTTAATATAATGAAATATCATTCTATTTTCTAAGGATCCCTGACGTCTTATCTACCTTTTTTTTTTTCTTTACTATTCCTTACTATACAATACATATATTTTGTATGTATAAATTGTATGTGTTGCAAGAATCATGTTTTGTGCGCAACTTGGTTCATAATCAGCTCAAAACAGCTTACTGTTCCTTACTGTACAATACGTATATGTTTTGTATGTATAAATGTGTATGTGTTGTAGAAATCATGTTTTGTGCGCAACTTGGTTTGTAATCAGCCCAATGTAGTTGTGATGAACCAAGCCTAGTCCACCAAACCACAAGGCCCAAGATCATTGTTTCTACATGGCATGGGTACTATCCAAAAAAAAAAAAGAACCCACAAGTTTAATATAAAACACATTGATTTTAAGGTTTAATTGGTTTCAAACTAAGCTAGTGTGGTAATACAAGAGGAAATCCTAAGAAGGATCAACAAAGAATAATTTAATCAAAATTTATTTACCGCTGAAGTATTATTCACATAAAACTAAAAATCGTGACATGAGTATTCGTCTTAATTGGTTTCAACTTTCAACGAATATATAATGATTTACTAATAATCTTATGCTCTAAGTATTTTTAAAAAAACTAAGGTCCTCTAAGTAAAAATGCTAACGCAGAAAAAAGGTAAGAACTTTCAAAAAGTAAACGTGGCAATACAGAGATACCCAATTTATACTGGTAAGGAGGTCAACAAGGTGACTTCCTAGGCTGCACGGAGAGGAAGAGCACAGGGAAAAAACCTCGGTTACAGACTCACAAATGTGGCTTTGGTGACCAAAAGATGAAAAAAGACCGCAACTCCATGCGTGTCTGCATATCATGTAAACAACCCAAAAGTGATTCACTTTGAGTGGTTCCCAAAATACGTAACTCCCATTTGTAGAGTTTAAGAGAGCTCATAATAGACAGTCTTACTCCCCTTCCTTTATTTTGTTGGAGCGGTTGATTCCCGAAGTGGTGCAAAATAAATTGTAGCTAACTTTTAACTGATAACACGCCAGTTGGAGGATGTTGAATTAGCTAAAATTTGAAAACAAGAAGTGCATCATATTGGCTTTAATAACCATGTAAATTACAAATACAAATGACCATAAAACAAGGAAAACTAATAAGGGATGCGTCAAGCTCCCCCCCTCTCTCTCTCTCTTCAAATATGAGAGATGCATGGAAGGCCATATAAATGTCGCAAGCATAATTGCTCAAGCTAACACAGCTTTTGAAACAGGCAATTTTCAAGCCTATACGTATTTCCCTCTATATTTTGGCTTAGGTTCTTTACTGAGTTTAGAATCACCAGTGACAATTAACTGAGGATCTGGACTGAAAACTGCAGAATGAAGATTACCATCTTCTAACCACTTCAGATGGTTTTCCCTGAAATCTATATGTTTTATCCGAGCTGCCTCTGCAATTTCCACAGTGTAAGGACTTATCTTGACCATGGTCAGTAATACACGGCTATAACGTGAGCTCAATATCTGCTCGGAAGTAGCAATCAGTTTGAAACAAGGATGCTCTGGGAAATGGTTTTCTACATGATCATCTTCTCTCAATACAGGGTAAAAGAAAACAAGCCTGCCCCCCATTATAAGCATCCTAGCAGCAAGGTCAAGCAAATCATGGACACACTCGACTAAGCTGTAAGCTCCAGTGGATGGTATGTGGTCTGTCCTCTTGTCATCAGGAACGGTATAAGGGTCCACAGTCCCCTTCAGCAACTTACGTCCACCAGATTTACGTCCCCCAGCACGAACTCCATAAGGAGGATCACAGATTATCGCATCAAATATCTAACAGCAAAGCATATAAATCAGCACAGAGGATGCAGCAAACTAAATGGAAAATAAAATTGTAGAGCTACAAATTCTAAAGTAGGCAATAAGATTCCTGGCAAAAAGGACCATAAAATGCCACCATAAGAGTCTTATAGTTTCGTTTCACGTCTCATCTTAGACAAGAAGCAGAAAAAAAATCAAGTTAAGAAGCTAAATTTGAAAGATAGCCGTCAACCCAATGTAATGAAATGAACCTAGTAAGTTCAGATTGTTCAAAAAAAACAACTTGGAATTCTTCAATTTCAAAAGGTGAAAAGATAGCAGCAATAATGACAATAGCATGTTCCATAAAAAAAAAAACATCATTGCATATGTCAAAATAATTCACACATCCAGCTACATTCAGGTCACAGGTCATTTGACCTTCCCAAGTCCCACCACGAGCCCAATAAGCCATTCAAAACATGCTCATGAACTTTAACATGCACTCCTAACGCAGATAAGAGCCCCACAAATCCATTAGATTAGGGGAAGATAGGATGGTACCCCAGTGTCTACATTGCCACCCCAAGGTAGAGGGAACTACATGCCTACTTCTCTGTCTAGACTTTTAAAATCATAATGCACCCTCAAGCCTTATGGTTTATTCAGCATCAAAATTTAGTTCTAGGTCAACAAATTTAGTCATTTTCTTCCCCAAGCATCAGGGTGAAATCTTGTGATAAGTCCATGTGGGTAAACTAAAATACAAGATAAAGCTGAATGAGGAATTGATATACTATTTCACAATGAAATGCAAAAAAAAAAGAAAAAAGAAGAGGCTAGTAAGCCTTTTATGAATTTATGAATAAATGGCACACATTGGGTGACCCTTTTTTGATAACTTCCTGTGCTATTATCAGTTTCTTAAAACTGGCTATGGAAAGAGGGAAGAAGCTGCATTTGCTGAATCTGGCTAATTTAAACCAAAGCTGTCAATATGAAACATTCTATATAAATCTAAATTCTGTTGGAAAGAAGTAGCCATTCGGGAAGAAACAAACTTCCATGACTCTGGCAGATTGAAATTTGTCCAAACTCCAAATTTCCAATTAAAACTAAGTTAGCTTCCATGAATCATTAGTTTATCTAAGGCCTCTTGAATAAAAATACAAAAGCTTTATAGACAGGAGAGAAAAGATATTAGTACAAACTAGGACAGTATGGCATGAGGTTTGAATGATACCAAACTGGGACAGTATAGCATGGGTTTTGAGCAATACCCCAGTTGTATCAACACCTCTTGCAGAGCCAGGGAACTGCGATTCGAACCCCACCAGCATCTCCCCCTATTTACCTAGCAAAAAACTAGGACAGTATAGCACAGTTTTTTTTTTTTTTTTTGATAAGTGACAGTATAGCACGGTTGAACATCTTAAATTTACCCTATTTGATATGTAGGGAACTTTCTATTCTTACCCTGTACATGGTATATTTGTCAAGGGTCACAATCACCATCCCACACGTTACCTCTAATGCCATGCACCACCACATTGGAGCATCATCAGTTTGACATATAATTAAGCAACGCCAGGTGAAATTCCCTTAGTTTTTTTAGGTGACCCAGTAGCACTGCCACATCAAGGCATCTTATGATCTTATCAGCTTCCCTAGCATACAGTCTGGAATCTGGATTTACCAAAAATTAAATTAGAACACTCCACTCCAAGAGGAGGGATGAATTTAATCAAAGGAGAGTATTCAAATAGATAGCCCATGCTTCTGCAAGTTTGGGGCATATCCATTAATTCCATATTTGAATACCTTGCCATGAGTTTAACATGGATTCCTCACTCACAGAAAACATTACTATATGATCTCCATATCAAAATGTGACTCTCAACATCATCCACATATATAGATAGATATTACTAGCCCATTTGTCTCTGCCAAAGTCTCATGATCCAAACTGATTTTATTTCCTCATCATTACACCAGGTGCTTCCAACAGAACAGAGAGAAGCAAACATACAACTTTGTTGTAAACTATCTCCTTATTCACTAGAATTACTAGAAAATCTTATTTATCTTCTTGACCTTGGTCCTTGCACCAAATAATTGAACAATCTATAAATTCAAATTCTCATCTAACATTCTCTTCTTAAATTTTCCTTTTTTAGACACAGAATCATTTCCCTACAGATCTTTTACGTTGGATATGGGAAATTGCCAAATAAAGTGATAATCCTAGTGTGCTGATCTGTAAGTGACGTAGCATGAAATTATATCTTCAGAAGGCATGAAGCCAACTTAAATAGGAAGACTTCATACATGCCCATATTTGCAAATATCACATTAAAACCAGGTCTGAACCCTAATATATGTAACATCAATAGAAGTAAGTCATACATATCAATTACTCATCCAGTAAAAATCAGTGACACCAATGAAAGAAAATGCAATGCTCGATCACCCAGCTCATTCATTTAGAATCCAGCTCATAGCTTAATCTAGTAAAAAATAATAAATCTTAATGCATGGACAAAAATGAAGTAATGGTATTATAGAGTACATCTAGCCATTATCCTTCTGACAATGATAAACCACTTTATTATCCTCAGCCAGGCCTATATTCAGCCTTAGAATTTTACCCACAGTAATTATTACTAACCAAACAAAACTTACAGTTTTATCAATTTCATTAAATTACTCAAAATGGCACATTTGTTATCCCTTAAATCAGCTATTTCATGGTTTTACCATCAAATCTTCAGAAAAAAATGAGAAAAAATCATCTTAAAGGAAAGAGCATATAAGGTGATTACACTTCAAAGGAAAAAAAGGTGGGTGTAATAAATTGTAAATAAACCCTGCCAAACATCAGCATCTATGGAATCACCAAATTGAAACATTTTGAAAGAAATAGCCATTGGGATTCACCACACAAACCGCTAAAATTTTATCATATTATATACTTTATTAGATGTCGAAAAAGGTTCAATGCACTTTGTCTTTGAGTAGTAAATGTCCATGATCAAAAAGACTGCACTGCTATTCAGCAAACCCAACTCATACCATCATCACAGAAAAGGGGAGTGGATGGAGGGTGCTTCTCAGCTAGAGTTGGGGCTCCATGGAGAATCAAAATGGTAAAATACAAAATATCAAACCACAAGAGAATCAAGTGCTATGCAACTATAGGTCTTCTTGGACCTTTATCATAATGCCATGTCTCATTGCTTTTATCAGTTTGCGATAATCAAAATTAATAATCTATCATAATGTCATTATCAAGAAATAAAAGTTAGTATGCTGATATGTTTCACTCAAATGATAATAAGTATTTAATAATATCATAGGAAAAGCAGTTACAATGAAACAATTCAAAACTCTGACTAGCATAGCACAAATGATAGATTAAGGACACATTTTGAATTGAAAAAGAACCGTATAAATTACAAGAAAACAAACAAGGTAATGACTCATATACAACAGTAAAAAGAAAGTTTGCAAAAAATGACCTCTTTCAATCCAGGGCGCCATGGAGGAAGGTTATTATCTGCCCTCAACAGACCAACTGGCATCGGTAACCCATACTGCAAAAAGAATGGAATTAGCTAGAATTATAGGACTAAAAAGTCTCATTATTGACTTTTAGTCACACCAGGGAGTTTCAACCTACAAATTTCTCCTTTTTAGTTGTCTGTTGATGATAACGGAAAGCATTTTAAAGTACTAAAAAAATGTTCGAAATCCAAAATTGTAAAGCACATATACCTGCTTAAAATTGCTCCAAACATTACAATCAGGGCCTCGCCCATCACGAACTACCCTAATGTCTATGTCTGCACCCTGAACAATTTACATCAGTTCATACTGAAAGAAAAGTATTTACATGCAAATAGTTCAAATGATTCAGAATTCAGAAAAAGAGCAAGAAATACAAACCATTGTCATTGCTCCAAAGTGTGCTGCAGCGATAAGAATGCTACCAGTGCCAACAAATGGGTCATAGACAAGTTTGCCCGGTGTGGCCAATCCTTGGTTGGCCATTAAGAAAGCCATTTCTGCGTCCATGGCAGTTGGGCCAAGATAAATGCGGCTTTTTAACTGATACGTTGGCAAAAGGCTCCTATCAGCACCCCCAACTTCCCGACCAAAAAAGATTCTCCTTCCATCAACTGGTGGGAGTCCATTACTAGATCCATAGTCATCAGTTTCCATAACCCAAAACTTATGGTCTGGATTCTTCAAATTAACTTGACCCTGCAGCTTATATAGGTCAGCAAAACCGCTACCAATGACAGTTATTACAACATAGATACATACATGTATAAATATGTATCACACCTTCTCTTTTGAGTTTATAAAGAAACATTAAGGAATTTTATTTTTGCAAAAAGACATCTGCTTTTTCTTTTTCTTTTTCAATCTAAGCAAAATGCAAGAGGTCAAGCCTTGGTGCAATGGCAACTAGCAAGTGCCTTCCACCAAAAGCAACCAGTCATGAGTTTGAGTTCGGCAATCAGCCTCTCCAAAACACATTGGGGATTCAGGTCCATTTGGTTAGGCCTTTTAGGAGCCCACAAGAGCAGTTTTAAAACCCAAAACTCCATTTTGTAACAGCAACTCCTTATAGCTTTTTTTTACAAAAGTTCATTTTGCAACAGCTTATCCAAACGCACCCTAAGGCTGCCTGCCATGACCTCTCACAGACCCATTAATAATATAGTGAATAACTCATGAACTACAAGGAATGAATATAGAGTTAAGCCTATCCTAAATCACCAAAAAATAAAATAAAAAAAAAGAACAGGAGCATTAACATATTACCTTGAAAGGAATGTAGGTAAATCTTTTAATTCGATCATTTTGGTCTTGGAAGCTAATGACTTTCCCAAAGCTATCAACAGTAATTTTGAAAGTGGTTCCAGGCTCCAAATATGGCAACTTCCTCTCATCTGGATAGCTCCGTATAGACTCTTCCAATTCTTCATAGCTACTCCCTTCTCCCCAAATTTCATATATACCCTTCACAAGCATACCTACAATTTTCCAAACCCCAACAAGGTAAAATGGAGTAATTGTAAAAAAAAAAAAAAGCATATTGAAAATAGTAGCACAAAAACAAAAACAAAAACAAGACAAAGACAAAGACAAAGACATAGTTAAGGGGTGGGTGATGAGTACTTCGATTGGCGATGTTACGAGCGACATCTTCGGATGGGAGGTTGACGTAATGGAAAGGAGAGTCAGGGTGGTGATGTAGCGGAAGCCTCCACTCCAACGAAGACCACTTGTCGTTGTCGTTGTCGTGTAAGAAGAGTTGTGCTAGAGATTCGACCTCTGCTTTTCTATAATCTAACAACCTGTGGAAGAACATACACAGATACCACATTTTTTTTTTTTAAATTTATTTGGCTTGCTGTTTTGCTAATGCTACTATCTACAACTACAACTACAAGTCGGCCAGGTTCTGAGGGAAAACGAATAGTCGAAAACCCAAACAAAACCCTTGGGCCGGCTTGGCTGGGGGTGTGTTTGTAGTCTGCACTTTGCAGTTTCTCAAAAAAAAAAAAAAAATGCACTATTGGGTTTCTGGAGTGCTCAACGAAACGATACCGTTCCTTGAGAATTATGTAATTTCCTTTGTTAACATTTTTTTTATTAAAAAAAAATTAAAAATTCAAATAGGTTTTTTTATTTATTTTTTAAAAGTAGTATTTTTGGAGATTATCAATAACAAAATTGATTAATTTATGATGAATTTTATTACAATTTTTTTTAAGCTGGCAAAATAGTACTCATAACTCATAAGTCATGCTTAATATATGCAATATCAATAAAATGATACTATTCCACACATCTCTAGGACTGAAGTAGCAAATGGACCAAACAAAACTGAGGTGGACCGAAATGGGCCTAATAGGATTGAAGTGGAATGGACTGAACAAGACCAAAGTAAATCAAAATAAATTGAATAGGTTGAAGTGAATCGAAGTGGTTTGAATGGACTGAACTAGGAGAATTGGGGGGTGTTGATTTTGCCGACATATCAGTTAAAAAGCTGCTGCACTTATCTTACCCCTCACGGACGCGTAATTGGCTTTCTTAATGGCCAACCAGGTATTGGCCACACCGGGCAAACTTGTTTATGGTCAATCAATAACTTTTAACCTTTTTATTTTTTACATTATACTTTTACATCTCTTTTTTTTTTTTTTTTTATAATAAACTTCAATCTTTATTGGAAGCAGAAAAAATTGAAAAGAACAGCAATATGCCTTACAAAGATCTTATAGTTGCATAATTGCACTATGCAATTATTTCAACTTGCTGTCATACCGAGGGTGCCGGGTGGAAATGTGTGGCAGCCACCACCTTCCCCTTTCTTCAAACTAAATTTTGATGTAGCCATATTTAGGGAGAGAGGCCAGTCTGGTTTTGGGGCTGTGATCATAAATGAACACGGGGATGTAATGGCCGCACTATCTGCAATTGGACCACCAGTCTCAAGCAGTGAAGAAGCTGAAACCTTGGCATGTAGGCAAGCAGTGGAGTTTGCAATAGATGCGGGTTTTGCTGAGCTAATTATTGAAGATGACAGCATAAATGTTATGAGGGCACTTTCTTCATCAAGTCCGGATCTGTCAGCTTGTGGGAATGTGGTGGAAGATATTCTATGGCTCACCCGTGAGATTAGAAGGGTCTCTTTCAATTGAGTTTAGAGGAATTGTAATAGAGTAGCTCATGTCTTAACTAGATATGCTAGTACCTTAGATGAGGATATGTTCTGGATAGAAGATGTTCCTCCAGTTGCTTTGGAAGTTATGTACCAAGACTCAAATTTACTGAATGCATAATGGATGATTTCACTCTCAAAAAAAAAAAAAAAATTATCCAAATCCATGTTGATATTATTATTATTAACACAAAAGCATGCCATAAAATTCATTTTATTGATATTGCATATATTAAGCATGACTTATGAGTTATGAGTACTATTTTGCCAGCTTAAAAAAAAATTGTAATAAAATTCATCATAAATTAATCAATTTTGTTATTGATAATCTCCAAAAATACTAATTTTAAAAAATAAATAAAAAAACGTATTTGAATTTTTAATTTTTTTTTAATAAAAAAAATGTTAACAAAGGAAATTACATAATTCTCAAGGAACGGTATCGTTTCGTTGAGCACTCTAGAAACCCAATAGTGCTTTTTTTTTTTTTTTTTTTTTTTGAGAAACTGCAAAGTGCAAACTACAAACACACCCCAAGGTTAGCCGGCCCAACTCATAAGTCATGCTTATGAACTCCTAAGCGGAGCCTAAAGTTTTTGGAGGGGAATTAGTAAGCGAGTGGCTGAACTAAATGATACTATTCCCAAAGAATTATTTCCCTTCGTTTTTTTTTTTTTTTTTTACTTTTCCCTTTTTCAAATATGAATTTTGACGGTGAACTAAAAATCAGACTATCTCTAGTTCATCCATAGTGTCATCTAGGTCCAAAAATGTTAACCTAACATAAGAAGGTCGTCTACCGTCAAGAGGTCGTCCATGGGTATGAAGGTCATCTGTGGTCGTCCGTCAAGGAAGCACCTAAACGACCCCTCAACACTTAGAGAATTTTCAGAATGAATTTACATACAAAAGCTTATAATTCGGACCACGGTCTATTATTTTGAAGTATGAGTAAAATCTTTGTTCATCGCTATAACTTCCCACTAAGTTCTTAACTTTTAATTGCAATTGTTGAAAAAAAGTCTAAGCCTTCTAATTTATATAGCAGTTGTAGAAGACTGAACCTTCTAACTTTTATAGCAGTTGTGAAAGTTAAATCTAAACCTTCTAACTTCCATCCACGTTGAGGAAGTTACGAAACAAGTAACTATTCCAAAACTTATTATAAAATGACTCATCTATATCAAATGAAGGTAAGTTTCCACCACTTCTAAAAGTTGGAATTTTTGAGTTCTAGAGAGAAAAAATAATTTAAGCATTAGAGGGTTCTTGGCTGGTTCAATCCAGTCACCTTTAATCATGTGCTTCTTTCTTTTTTAGGTCTTCCAGACAACCTCAAGTCCATTGAAACTCGGAGCATTCAGCCTACTGATTTTTTGTGTATCATCAATTGGCACCGTCTGTGGGAAAGTTAATTATGTATTTTGCAATTTATCTTTCTTAGACAAAAGGCTGTATGATCCGGACAAGGTTAATGGCTACTAGTCTAGGCCACCAAGAGAGTGGAAACACTTCCAGCCACCCCAATCGCGCTCACCAATCAGTACCTGTTACGCAACCACCTTCCCTCCAACAAATGCAGTTTATGGTAGCCGCCATGGTAGAGCTAAGCCATCAAAACCAAGAGTTAACTCGGGAGATCGGCCAAAGAAGGCAACGTCATGAACGATGTGCGGAAGGACAAGTTCAGAGTCAAGAAATTAGAGAAGAAGAAAATGTAGAGTGTGAGAATCAATCAAGGGGTACCACCTCACGTAGAGTGCCACAGTTGGAGAAGGAGATTGATCAAATGAGGAAAGCCATGGATGAGATAAGGGAGAATATGAGAAGGACGAATCATGTAGATGATTTAGTTCATCAAACTAATTCCCCTTTCATAGCTTCCATCAATAGTCATCGCCTGCCTTCCAAGTTCAAGATGCCTTCCTTGGACTTGTATGACGGAACATGCGATCCGTGTGACCACGTTGTAACCTTCAAGACCACAATGCACCTTTAAGGGGTTCTAGATGAGATAATGTGTAGGGCCTTCCCAACCACCCTTAAGGGGTCAGCACGAGTGTGGTTCAGTAAAATACCTCTAAATACTATTGGTTCTTTTGAGGAGTTAGGTAAGTTGTTCGTCAAAAACTTTATTAGAGGACAAAGGCATAAACACTCCTGGTCTTATCTGCTAAACATAGAGCAGGGAGAAAATGAGAGCTTGTGATCCTTCATCACTCGCTTCAACAAGGAAGCCTTGACTGTAGATGAGATGGATGATAAGTTGCTATTGGCAGCCTTCCACAATGGGTTCAGTTCAGATTTATTTATCTACAAGTTTTATGATTAAGAGCCACAGACCATGGCTAAACTGGTCCATTCAGCTTAGAGCTTCATAAATGCAGAGGATGCAATCATTGCCAAGAAAAGGAAGAGAGTAGAATGAATGGAAGTAGACCTTCCATGCCATCTTGAACAAGGCCCTCGTCTAAGGAAGGCTCGAACGGGGGAGAAGAAGGATAGAGATAACAAGAAGGTAGGTTCGTCTTTAGGAAGGGGTCAGCACTACACGCCTTTAAATGTTCCACTTGATCAAGTGTTGATGCAGATCAAGGATGACCCATCCTTGAAGTGGCCAGAGAAGATGAAGGGAGATCCTAACAAGCTCAATAAGAATAAGTATTGTTGCTTTCACAAAGATCACGGGCATGACACGGACGAATGCTATGACTTAAAGCAGCAGATAAAGAATCTTATTAGGCAAAGAAAGTTGAGAAATTTTCTTGGATGAGATTATAAAGATGAGAAGTTGAAAGGAAAGGTAGAGGAGCCATCACGGCCCCCACTTGGAGAAATAAGAGTTATTGTAGGAGAAACTTTAGTAGGGCAATCTTCCAAGTCAAGGAACACATACTTTAAGGTGGTGCAGAATGTCCAACTCTCTGGACGAGTTCCAAGAACGAAGGGGGCAAACGAGCAGGCTATAACTTTCATGGATGAAGACGCTAGAAGGGTCCATCATCCACATGACGATGCAAAAGTCATCACTTTGATTATTGCAAACTACACGACTAGAATGGTGTTAATAGATAATGAGAGTTTAGCAGATATCTTATATTACCTCACCTTCTAGAAGTTAAGGCTTGGATGAGATCGATTTCGTCCAGTAAATTCACCCTTAGTTGGATTTGGAGGAATGAAGGTACAACCAGTGGGCACTATTACTCTACCCGTCATGGTAGGGGCATATCTGCAACAGATAGCTAAAGAAGTGAACTTCCTCGTCGTAGATTGTTCGTCTTCCTACAATGCCATCATTGGATGACCAACTTTAAACAATTGTAAGGTAGTAACATCTACCTACCACTTATCTGTCAAGTTTCCAACAAATATGAAATAGGGTAAGTAGAAGGAGATCAGTTAGCTTATCAGAATTAGAACAAGTATGGAGGAAAGGACGAAGCAAGAACTCGTTCAATTCTTAAGGAAGAGTATTGATGTTTTCTCGTGGAGTCATGAAAACATGCTAAGGATTGACCCAAGTGTCATTACTCATCGTTTGAATGTGTATCCATCTTCCAAGCCTGTTCGTTAGAAGAAGAGATTCTTCACTCCTAAGCAAGATAATGCTATCAAAGAAGAGGTCCAGAAGTTAACTACAGCAGAATTTATTTGGGAAGTCTATTACCCGAATTGGTTAGCTAATGTGGTGATGGTTAAGAAGGCTAATAGCAAGTGGAGGAAGTGTATAAATTTTATTAATTTGAACAAGGCTTACCTTAAGGATAGTTATCTGTTGCCACACATTGACCAATTGGTGGACTTAACAGCAGGTCATCAATTACTCAACTTTATGGACCCTTTTCAGGTTATAACAAGATAAGGATAGACGAGGCAAATCAAGAGAAGACATTCTTCATTACTAGTCAATGTTTATTTTGTTACAAAGTGATGTCCTTTGGTTTAAAGAATGCGAGGGCAACTTACTAGAGGTTGGTCAATCACATGTTCCATCCACAGATAGGATGGAATGTTGAAGTTTATGTTGATAACATACTGGTAAAGAGCTTGGATGAGAAGAAACATTTGGATGATCTATAGGAGACCTTTGACACATTTAGATGATACAACATGAAGCCGAATCCAAGTAAGTGTACCTTCTGAGATCTTAAGGTCTATCTTACCACAACTCCCCTGCTAAGTCCATCCATACTAAGTGAGAAGTTGTATTTATACTTAGCAGTGTCCCCACATGCAATAAGTTCAGGATTAATCAGGGAAGAAAGGAAAGTGCAGAAGCCTTTGTATTATACAAGCCAAGCACTAAGAGGGGGAAAAAGGACGATATCCAATGATTGAAAAGTTAGCCTTTCACTAATAATGGCTTCCAGGAAACTAAGACATTACTTCCAAGCTCATGTCATTAATGTCATGACGGATCATTTGCTTAAGAAGGCAATGAACAAATTGGAAGTCGTAGGATGATTGTTCCAATAGGCCATAAAGCGTAGTGAGTTTGATATCAAGTATCAGCGTAGAAGTGCAATAAAAGCTTAAGCTCTAGCAAATTTCATTGCAAAGTTCACTCCAAGTCATGGTAACTTAGATGGGATGGATGACTCAAAGACATGGGTTGTCTATGTTGATGACTCATCCACACTACATGCAAGAGGAATAGAAGTTATATTGAAATCCTCGAAAGGGGACAAGTTGAAGTATGCAGCTTGTCTATAGTACCAGACAACCAATAATGAAGTTGAATATGAAACCCTCTTCAAAGGGCTAGAATTGGCTAAGTCCTTAAGGGCAGAGTCAATAGTCATCCAAAGAGACTCTTAGTTGATCATAGGTCAAGTGAATGAAACATGTGAAGCGAAAGAAGAATGGATGAAGAAGTACCTCAGTAGTGAAGCGTCTTATTAGAAAATTCGAGGAAGCCAGTTTTTTTCAAATTCCAAGGGAGGAAAACATGGAAGCAGACGCCTTAGCGAAGGCAGCATCTATAGATGGATGGGTGGGCGAGCCTGATGAAGTCCAATATATGCCTAGCATAGATCTTCCGAAGGTGCAGTAGATAAAAGGTGAAAAGAATTGGATGACCCCCATAATAACTTACCTAAGGGATGGAAGGCTTCTAGAGGAAAGAGGTGAAGCCAGAAAACTAAGGATCAAATTAGTCAAGTATGTCCTTATAGACGAGGTGCTATACAAAAGAGGCTTCTCTCAGCCTTACTTAAGGTGTTTAGCTCCCGACGAAGCAACTACATATTGAGAGAAGTTCATGAAGGAGTATGCGGAGCAAGAGCACTCGTCCACAAGGTCGTCCATGCAAGTTATTACTAACCGACAATTCAAGTAAATGCTAAGGCTTATGTAAAGGTATATGATTAATGTCAACGCTTTAGTGACATCCTTAGATAACGATCGGAGTACCTCACCCCAATAATGGCCCCATGGCCTTTTGCACAATAGGAATTGGATATTTTGGGTCTCTTTCCAATTGGAACCAGGCAGATGAAGTTTTTGGTAGTGGGAATTGATTACTTCACTAAGTGAGTGGAAGCTGAACCCTTAGCAAAGATCACACAACAAAATGTTAAAAACTTCCTCTAGAAAAACATTGTATGCAGGTTTAGGGTACCTAGAGTACTAGTGTTAGACAATAGACGACAGTTTGATAACACATCCTTCAGAGATTTTTATGAGCAATTGGGAATCAAAAATCATTATTCCTCACCCTCTCACCCACAAGCAAATGGACAGACAGAAGTAGCAAGCTGATCATTATTGAAGATCATCAAGACTTGGCTTGAGGGGGCAAAGGAAGTATGGCTAGACAAGCTACCAGGTGTTCTATGGGTTTACAGGACAATTGTGAGAACCACCACAGGGGAAACTCCTTTCAAACTAGCCTATAGAAGTGAAGCAGTCATATCAACAAAAGTGTACATGGTTAACCACAGGGTGATGAAGTATCAGGACGAGAAGAATGAAGAACAACTTCGTCTTAACCTTGATCTAATTGACGAGGTAAGGATGGATCCAGAGCAGAGGACAACAAGGTATGAAAACCTCATGGCTAGACAATATGATGCAATGGTAAAAACCTAGGCACTTCAACATTGGGGACCTCATCCAAAAAAGGGTTTCCTTAGCAACCAGAAACCCGGCCCATGGAAAAATGAGGACAAATTGGGAAGGACCTTACAGAGTTATCAATTGCAAAAGGCAAGGATCATACTACTTGGAAGCCCTAGATAGACGGAGGCTAGAGCATCCCTGGAATGTGGAGCATCTAAGAAGACACTATCAGTACAGGATTAGTTTAGACGAGCATCATCATGAATGAAGTTGGAGTTATGTGTTACTTTTCTCATATTTATCTATGTTTATTATTAGTACTACATGTTTTAATATTTTAATTCACTAAAAATGCATTAGTTTCCAACTTTTACATTGCTTATGGACGAATTTGCAATAGATGAAGCCATAAACTTAGTCTGTTTGTACATAAGTATGTTTAATTCACTAAAGGCACTAGCTTTTAAGCATGTGCCATGCTTGTGGACGATATTTATGTTGTACAGTTTGGATTCCCAATGTATATAATGTTGTGTGAATTTCTAATTCGTATGTTTTTTTTTTTTTTTTTCATTCAAACTAATCCATAAGAAGGCTAAAAGCCCAAGATGAGTAAAATCTCTGGATGCAGGGATATAACGTGTAACACCTCGACCCAATTTTATAGTTAATCTGTGTTTAAGTGGTTAATTATTATTTTAAGCCACTTTCTTTCTAAAATTAATATATGAGTATTTAATAAACATATTATTTTATAATGCCTTTGAATAAGAATTGTAAAGTTTATAAATAAATTGAATCGCTAATTGTATTATGTATATATATGCTAAGTATGTACAAAACTATTTTAAGTGGTTTAAGTTATTACATACATAGTTGGTGTTTTAATCAAGCAAGATGCATGAGATATTATAGTAGAATTTCACCCACACATGCAACCAATGGAAATTCAACACATATAATGCCAAAGCATCATGCATGTTGACAAACCCCAAAGACCAAGACTTGGCCTTCCATGCAATGAATAAGCTCCACCTAGTTTCTTTAACTGTTCTCAAGACAACTAGAATTTCCAAGAAGCCTTCTCTATTTCCCACGGATCCATACAAATCTGAAATTTTACCTCACTTTACTCTCTTTTCTACCTCACTTTACTCTCTTCTCTCTTAAGGAAAGAGCTAGAAGCTCTCTTGAGTCTTTTCTCTCAAACCCACGGTCAACACCTCAAAAAAAAGGATAAGTTCCATCTCATTTCTTCTTCATACTCTCTCAAAGAAACTAGAAGGCTCATAAACTCTCTCAAGCTCTCTACCTCTCATACTTTCTGGTCCAGCCACTAGGAAAGGGAAATCCTTTCACGCAAGAGTGATTCTATTCCTATTTTCCCCTCAAGAACAAAAAATTTGGTAAGGGTTCTAGCTACTCTCATCTTAGAATCTTCGATTTTTTCAAAGAATTTTAGTAATGGTATTTGTGGTTTGTGAAATTAGGAAATCTTGAACTTGTAAGTCTATATATATACATATATATTTAGTGTTTTAAGAAGCTTTGAAACTGATTTGTTGAAGGTAGACTAGGGTTTTTACTAATTGATGATGGTATATGATTAAGGAAGTAAGAAAAGTAGGATGAGTACTTTTGATGTTACTGCTAGGATTTTTGTTGTATGTAATTCTCCTATAAATGGTTAAATGACTATATACAAGTGTTTTCTAACATGTCTAATGAGTGTATAAAAAGCTCCATGTGATAATAAGACTATTTGCAATCATTTTATAATTTTACAATAAAAACGTTTCAAAGCTGTCACTGTGACAGATTCTGTGTTTACACATGGTAAATTATGTATTAAATTGTATACAGCGAATTAGGATGCTAGGAGTAGTTTTTATGAATCCTAAGACACATATGGTAGTAATGGAAGTGGTTTCATTGAATTTGGATTAATACAAAAATAATGATGTAATTTCTAATTTGCATGAATTTCTGTCAGGACAGATTTGAATATGCTGTATTGTATGATTTTTAGTAAATTATGGTTTTATGCTTTGACTTGAAATTGTTATGGTATTTACTAGACATCCAGAAGAGTTGCTCTGTACAATTTCAAGAAGTTTGGATGTGAATTGATAGCCCATTTGAATTTTATAAGTGAAGTATATGTTGCTGGAATAAAACAGTGAACAGTAAGGGACATGCCTAACTTTGAGGACTTAATTCTAAAGTTAGGGTGAGTGGTTTGAGCTATAATTTGTTACTAGTATTTAACCCGCGCAATGCGCGGGGTCGTTTTACATATTAATGACCTTTGCTTTAATAACGTAGTATATTTAAGTATATAATATCCAATGTCCCCTAAAAATTTTAAAAAATAGTTTTTCACATCACTTCTTGTGTGTACTTCCTTGCTATGAGAGACAAAAAAAAAAAAAAAAGAAACACCTGATTTTAAGCAATAAAAATTAATTTGACAATTTCATATAGCAAATCTGCTATTCCTAGGAACCACAATGAATCACACCAAACCGAACTAAAACTTGCAAGACAATTTCAATTTTACAACCAAAATGTTTAAAAGAAAATAATGGTTAACTAACTATTGATATTCTCTTTATTCTGCTTATTCTTGTAAGATTCAATTGTGTAGAGTAGTATTGATGCCACAACCAGCTGATGAGGCTCATCCATAGGTTGAGTGACCATCCATGACGTAGGGGGTAATTTGAGAATGCTGTTGTTGGTATTGACCAAGAGAAAACTCATGGATTTACAACTAAGAATAAATTGTGGCAAGGCAAAGTGTTCAATTCCAAAGAGTT
The DNA here is from genome assembly GCA_032878915.1 of Castanopsis chinensis. Lineage (NCBI taxonomy): Eukaryota > Viridiplantae > Streptophyta > Magnoliopsida > Fagales > Fagaceae > Castanopsis > Castanopsis chinensis. The sequence goes on along the minus strand of JAVQMG010000125.1, from coordinate 13,190,452 downwards.
CAGGTTGAATTCTTTGTATGCCTGAATTTACTGTATGGGACAACTATGTGTCAACTCTGTTTGCCTTGTCTGCAAGGAGTAGTTCAAAACACCAATGGAGAATAGAGGTGTGTAACTTAGCACTATGCCAATTGCGGCAAGACATGAACCCATTGTGAATCTGACTTTAAACAATTAAAACTTACATGACAATTTCAAATAGCAAGTCAAGAAAATATTAGTAAAATAATAATGCATAATAAATAGTACATGGGAATTTCAAATTCTAAAGCCAAAACAATACATAACCCTTAAAAGGGACATTGAATCCAACTTTTTAATTGTAAAAGAAAAAAGAAAAAGCTGTGATGCATCCTAAATCCACAATTCCAAAAAAGCAGCAATGATACACATAAAATCTAAAAACAAAACAACAACCCTCAACCCACAATATATAATCAATACAAAATTCCACCTGTCACATATAAAATGCATTATCAATAGTAGATGGGAAGCTCAAATTCTAAAACTAAACCAATTCATAACCCTTCACTAAAATTCATGGCAATATGTACAAAGAAAATGACATACAATAACCCTTCCTCGGCCTTGTTTAGCAATTGTTGAAATGTGGGCTGGTTCAAGAACGAAATAGGAATCACAAATCGCTTCTTTTCACTTTCTCCAACATATACTGCAAGGTAGCCTTTTGGAACATCTAAAGATTTTGAAGCTGCATGTTTTGAAAATGAGTTTGATCGAAGAGAATGTGCACAGCATGTATAATACCAAGCAAACGAATAGCCATTGCTATCTGTCTCTATTATTGCCTGAAAAATGGCAAAGATCACAGATGAGGAGGAGGAAGAAGTAAGGATTTAATACCAGAGGATGTGAAGACTTGTGGATGTGGAATGATATGTATGTGTATATATAGGTGCATGGTGTATGTGAAGATCTCTGAAATTTGAAGTGAGAGGTGTAGAGGAATTTGGGCGGGAATTGGTGAGAGACATGAGCATTTGAAGGATCACATGGACCTGTCCTTCAACTAATAACCAAGAACTTGGTAGTGAGTAGTGTCTATTTGATATTTGTTAGAACACGTTTTAGCCAAGATTTTCTGGCAGAGAAACCTAAAAGGGACCCAGTTGAATCAAGGATATGTGGAATGAGAAATTCTAAACAACTGGCTGATCACTTATAATTAAATGGGACAGGTTGAAACAAATGTCTAATTGGGACCAGATAAGTCCCTTCAATAATATGCCCTTTGGATAAACAATTACCTACATTTGTAAGATCCTGCATCTTTTTACACAATTGAAATTCTAAGATAACCGCTATGGAATGTTCTCGATGAACCAATTTTTGTACAGTCTGATTCTCAACTTGCATGATATCTCAATCCAGGGGAAAAAAGAAAAGCAAAAAAATAAAGTTACCAGTAAAGAAACTCATTTTCTCAACAAAGTGCAAAATGCTCATTATGTTCAAAATTGAAGCTGACTATGAACTTTTAAATTACTATGACACTATCAGGATAAAACAAACCCAAGCCTACAATTTCAAAGAGAAATAATTCACTGTTTCATTTAGATAAATTTGAGTTTGATAGCATCATCATTTGGTTTTAATTGAACTCTCTGAACAATAGAAGAATATTGAGTACTTCAACCAAACAAAAAAAATTTTTTGCTAGCTTGTAAATCTATTACAACCTTAAGTATTGAGACCAACTGACAGCAGAACACAATATAACATAATAGAACCCACTTCTCAATCTTTATGATTGCAATCTGAAGATGGTTCTTCTCCTAAACCTAAACCATGGATTATGAGACATGAAGGCACCATACTCAACTCTAAGCACTAAGTTTTTGACTTGAGTGTATAAATATACATAATTGTGCTGAAGGTAGTATTTTGATGCAGGGACTGTGATGTGCTTCTGTTTAGGCTAGATCGAATTTGGCAATGCATATTAATCACATGCTATGTTTAATACAACACATTGCTTCTACTTCTAACAACTTCCAAAAATCTAGCTTGTGCATGTGACAATGGCTGACAGTGAAAGCAGTCATGTAATCACTCAAGTTAAGGGGACAGTGGTTAGTTCAGAATTTTTTCACCTTTACTTCAGAAAAATATTGCATTTTGTTATGTTATTTAATTGATAATATATTCATCAGAATCTAGTCAATCCAGAAGCATTTGATAATGAAATAAGTGGGTCAGGATTTGACAGAAACTCATCCTAATGCTCTCTGGTCTTTGTATAAAAGTATTATTGGATTGTACCAAATTTAGAAATGACTCATTCTTTAGCTAGGCAGAAAATAGCTCACTTTCAATGGATTTTCCTTGTGAAGAACGTGTAAAATAATAAATGGAAAGCAAAACAATACATATTTTGACATGATATGGCAAACTCTATGTCTACATCTGGCAACATCAGACAAAAATATCCACTACCAATGATAATTACAACCAGTCATAAACTCTCATAACCCTCACAAATATAAACTAACCCAAATCCCTTATACACCTAAAGGTGCTTTCATAATAGCATATTAGACAAAGCTTATTCACTAACTCTCTTGCTAGACAAAACTTTGTCTTCTAATTAACTCTTACGCACACAACAACAGGCTACACCACAACTCTATTTATAAGGCCTATTGATCCTCATTTATTCTTTGACCTCCTCATTATTCTTCTAGCTAAATAGAATTCCAAAACCGACTTAAAAACCTTCAAACTTATTCTTTCGTGGGCTGGACTTTATCAACTTCCTAAAATCAAGCTTGTGCATGTGCCTCTAACTAAGCACCTTTTGTATAGTCAAAGCAGACATAGAAACCAATTTGGCCACATGTGACATATGACATTGGATTTGTAATTGTATTGTAGCCCTTCATAGACACAACATGCCATTAAACCATAAATGAACATGAGAAAATGAAATTTGGAAGTCAAATGTATGGCAGAATTAACTTAGCTATATTATTAGTGTTTGTGTGAAGTTGACTTGAACTTGCAAAAGTGAGTAAGACATTTTATAAAACACATGGTTTGCTTGTTCCGAATGGGAATGGGATGAATGTTTTGCTACATGAATCCACCCAAAAATTAAACCCAAGACAAAATAAGCACAGCTAAGCAAAAGCATTGTGGGATTGCAACCAACTACTTGAGCCTATTTATAAAGGTATTATATAAAGCAACTAATGAGCTTGTAGAGGTACCAAAGCCTAAATTTTTTTAAATGTAATGTTACATATGTTTTCAACATTGTACCCACATGATGTAGGACCAAATTATAAATTATAGAAATGGTGTGAGTCAGTAAATATCTCAACCAATAAAGAAATCAAAGCAAAACAAACAAATCACTCCGATTAGCAAAAACCATTACCAAATAGAATAAAATGAATAAACAAAGTTAGTTTGTACCTCTTAGATATAGAAGAAGGTTTTGATAGTCAATGCCCGATGACTGTTCCTCCTTCGGTTTAGTATTTTGTACCACAACTGATAAAGTTAAACCACAACCTGAGTACCTGGAATAAAAAAAAAAAGAATTTAAAGAAATAAAGAGAGAGTTAGCAAGCAAACAAAAAGACTCATATTAGTCACAAACACAAACAAAAAAGCCATTTAAAAATCAAACAGATGGACCACAATACAATGGAAGGTCAAATTCCCAAACTTTGATAGGTATTTTTACCAACGCAAAGAAAGAATTGCAATGTAAACCAGCAATCTCAAACTCTGTAATTCAAGAAATATATCAATACAAATTAATTGAGTTTCAAATTCATATTCACATCTTTATATAATTAAACAAATTATTAAATTTCAGAAAAGCAATAAAATAAAAGTGCAGAATAAAAGAAAGGTCTTACCATTTAGTGCTCCTTCTTTTCTGTGGTAGTACGTGCTCCCTCTCTTTATGCCTCCATAATCCTTTTCTTTTATAGTTAAGAAACCCTAATTGTTTGTCTGCCATTGACAGAGAGGGAAAGAGCTCTTAAGGGTTAAGGTTTTGGGGTTTTGAGAGAGAGGCAAAGTGGGAGAACAACTTATTGGTTAGGGTTGGGGGATGCAATAGTGGAATAATTTGATGATCCGTAGTAGAGCCCTCAAATTTCTCTCTCCTTCTTTCTCTACCAACGTGCGTTGTGGATGCTTTTCTTCTCAATGGCATGGTACAGAGCGAGTGAAGTTGTTAAATGATCAAAGATAACAATTGATTAAGTCTGATGTTCTGTTTTAAACCCTGGGGGCGTACAACGAATGGTTTTATGTGATAACTATTTTTTTCCCTAAAACCCAAAACAAAAATGAATCAAATCTAAACCTATTCAACAAAAAACCAATTAAAAGTAAAATTTCATACCCAGATCTAAAAAATGGGAAAAAAAAATTTACCGATTCCGGTTCTGACGATTTAGGTGGTTGATATATGGCCTAACGGTTTCCTTCTGTGCTTGCTATTTCGATGGTCTAAGTCCCACTAGGGAACAAACAATCGCCGGCCTTGGATATTTCGCTCTTTCTCTTGGGGTCCGATGAACAACTCTGTTCACTCTCTATTTCTCTGTCTCTTTTTTCTCTCGATCTGTCTCTCCTCTGAATCCGTATCGCTCGCCATACACACACACAAAGATCGATTCAAATCTGATTTTTAAAAAAAATTTAAAAATTTGAGGAATTCAATAATATAGAGAGCAAGAAACAGATACGTGAATCTTGAATTGGAAAAATATTGAATTAAAGAACAAACCTGTAGCCTGGATTGAAGGGATTGAATATTCTTGAAGAAAAAGATTAGGGTTCGTGAGAAGAGAGGGAGAGAGATCGTGGATATTGGAAGAGACTGTACGGCCTATTTCTCTGTCGCTCTTTTCTCTCGATATGTCTCTCCTCTGAATCCGTATCGTTCGCCATACACACACACACACAAAGATCGATTCAAATCTGATTTTTTAAAAAAATTTAAAAATTTGAGGAATTCAATAATATAGAGAGCAAGAAACAAATACGTGAATCTTGAATTGGAAAAATATTGAATTAAAGAACAAACCTGTAGCCTGGATTGAAGGGATTGAATATTCTTGAAGAAAAAGATTAGGGTTCGTGAGAAGAGAGGGAGAGAGATCGTGGATATTGGAAGAGACTGTACGGCTCTTCTTCATCTTGATTGGTGTCTGATATTTTGGGTTTCAGTTTTTGATCTCTCAGTCTCTATCTCCTTCCCCGTTCTCAGTATCGGAAGGTTTTTTTGGGAGTATTGTAAGCCCTTTTAATTGTATTTTAACCAGTTAGTTTCCCTTTTATAGCAAAGGTTTTAAACGAGGCTTTAGCATTGCCAAACAATGCACTGTGCGATTTTTTAAAGATTAAATTGCATACGTGTTTGAATTTTAGATAGTCATTTTACTTACGTGTCAACGCCTCCTTAATTGTAGAAAAAGGCTTCTGCTATTATATATAGTATTAGATGCTCATCATTTAGTATGTCTAGATCATAGATAAATTTTTTATAACTTGGTTCAAGGTTTAGTACTCAAAGGAAGGGTTCTAAACCATCTGATTGTTCATGTGAGTGTATATGATTACATGATAATGTTTAAAGGATTTTATGTTTATGCATGATTTATTGCCCTAATCTCAAAGAACCTTTTGAAATGAAGTTGGCTCTTCTAGATATATGATATTAATATGAGAATGTGGGTTTCTCTTTAGTTTAGTACATCATGGTGTTGATGAATGTATCTTGTGTTTGGGGAACCTCTTTGAGGTGGGATTAGGATTTCCTTGATTTTAAGAGTAGGCTTTGAGATAAATGTGTAAGCTTATTCTTAGGTATAATTAATAGTAATAAGTTTTGATATTTGGTTTAGGCGTTTCCAGTATTGAAGTCTAAGCTCCTTCAACTTTAGGCTCTCAGTTCCTCTGTTTTCAGGTAAGGGATAAGTTATATGAGCATTTGGTAAGTCATGAGTTTATTTTAAAATGTATTATGCATTAAAAGGTTTTTGATTAGAGATATGATATATAATCATGTTTCAGACAAAGATATGTTTGTGAGCTTTCGAAACCTTATGTATATGATTTAAGCATATTGATGCTATTACTAATTTCCACGAACATGATGTTTAAAGAAAATAATGGAAATGCTATTATTGTGAAATGTATGCAAACTATGAATTTCAGTATGATGTATAAGTACGAAATGTTTTTGGGTTATGTCCTTTGGTAATCTAAACTGGATCAAAGTATGTATTGAGGATGGCGGTTTGTCTGGGCTCAATTAAAGTATGTATTGAGCATGGCGGTGCGTCCACGCTCATAAGTACAGACTTATCAGATATGGACTAATCAATATATTATGAACAATTATATTATTTTAATGATCATGAGAGAATGATTTTGTTTAAATGCATTATGAAAAGTTAAAAGCTCTCATGAAAAGAAGTTTCCGATGAAAAGGAAGGCTATTCTTTAAAGATAAAAGTTTCTGAAATTTTTGTTGTGCTTTAAAGATAAAGAATTTGATGAAAAGGTTTTAGTGTTCTTTAAAAATAAAGCTTCTGATAAAGGTATAAGTTTATGTTAAAAAGTTATCAGAAATCTGTTTTTTTAAGAAACGTTAAGTTTTATGACTATGAAAGTAATAATATTTTATGAGAAGAAGTTTATAAAGAAAAGTTTTATTGTTTGTTAGGATGCTTCTAATTTAAGATAAAGTTACCAATTATCTGATTTAAGTCAAAATAATTATTTTGTAAAGAGCGTGTATATATATATATATGTATGTACGGATATATGTATGTAAGTACGTATGTGTCTATGTATGTATGTATGTATATGATTCTAAACAACCAATATTATTTTGGTGACTTTGTAAGAAATGAAAGAAATTCAATTCGAAAGGTTTTGGTAATATTATTCTGATAAGAAAAAGGAGAAAGTTATTTTCCTATTGAAAACATATAAGTTATTATTATTAATAGTATAAAATACTATGCATGAAAAGATGTTCTCCTATCTGAATAATCGCAAAATGAAATGATTTGATTTACATGCATTCTTATTAAATTCTTATGTATCTTACCCTTACTGAGCTGTGTAGCTCACCCCTTCCACCCTTTCAGTCACACGTTTTGTTTTAGAGCAGAGGGAGCCTTAGTCGAATTTTGGAAGGAGCTGTTTTTAGTTTTAAAAGTGTAGAATGCAAACTAGTAATTTGATTTTTAGTTTTATAGTATTATGTATTTTAGGATTTAATAAAAGTTGTGTACCTTAAAGTATTAAGAGATGTATTATATGAAATTTAGAATTTGTGTAACTGGTGGATTATGTTATTCTTTGAAGTATAATGTAGATTCTCTAAATGTCCAGTGAAAAGTTATATCATTTAAGTAAAGAAACAAGAATGAAAGAAAGAGGAAAGCTTTTGTAAAAGTTAAGATGGTTCTTGTTAATATTAGGTTTAAACTTGATATTAGCATGCCGGTCATGGTCACAAATCCGGGTATTGGGTTTAGGTCCTGACATAACATCCATAAGCTTTCCTTAAAATCAAGATGAAGCAAAGAAAAATAAACCTAAAGTATATTCATCTAATCAGTGGACAAGGTAAAAACCTAAGGTATATTTGTCTAACCAATAGATGAGGAAAAACGTGCACGTAAAAATACTTAAAATCCATGGTTGAATTTGGCTAGCCAAATAGTTCAATCTTTTGGACGAGTAAATGTTGGAAACGTCTTACCCAAAGACAAATAAAGGACCGTCCAGCCTATGGATGAAAGATAATGCAAGCTATAAGTCGAATTTATGGACTAATAAAGCTAGCAAAGGAAATACCATTCATAGACGAGTTATACTTATAAAACATAAAGAATGGTAAAGGTGTTGAGCATGAAAAATTTATCCTGACATGGACGATGTAAACAAAGGAAATTCGTTCATGCAAACAGGACGATATAAAATGTCTTCATGAGTGGATAGACCACACTTAAAACCATAGATAAAACATGGACGATGTAAACAAGGGAAATTTGTTCATACATAAAGCATACAACATGTTCAACACCAAATGAGGAATGAAAATAGAAGTAGACATTCATTCATAAAATTTACAGAAGGGTAGACGACCACTGTCCAAAAACCCTTGAGTTGTTCAAAGCCAATGAAGGGAATCGTATTTGTTGCTTGTCCATAAACTTGGATGAGGGAATTGCACTTAAATAATTTTAAAATAAAGCCCTATACAACGGGCATCCCCAACAAACAGAAATAATTAATTTTTCTAAAAAATGAAGTAAATTACTGGGATAAACCACTAGGGGATAAACCACTAGGGGCATCACCCTTAGACTTTGGGTTGTCCTTACTGGCATCAGTGGCGTCCTTGGCCAGCTCTGTTGAGGCTTTGTCCACAATATTGACATCCTCAGAGCTCGTCGGAAGCAGGGAACTCTTTATGGCAGTAGCGATCTTGAAGGAGTCAAAATTCATCTCAGGGTAGGCTGCCTTGGCATTAGAATGGAAGTCCTTATAGCCAGCAGCATAGTGACGGTCTAGACGGTTCTTAAACTCGTTTGACTTCATGAAGGTTGCAGCGGTTTCCTTCTAAGCCTTCTCCAAAGACGAGGTAAGCTCTTGGTTTGTTACCTTAAAATGACCTATATGGGTCTCCTTCTTAACACAGTCTGCCTTGAGCTCTTCCACCTTATTCTTTAGCTTTGTCTCAAGCCTTAGAAGACGAGTGACCTTCTCGATTTGCTTGATTACTTCCCCTTTTTTCAAGAGGACCTCGTTAGCCAGCTCCTTACTCTTCTCCTTGGCAGCCTTAGCCTCATTACAGAGCTCCTTGGCTTGGGTGGACGCAGTGTAAAACTTCGATATAGCCTGAAAAACAAATGAACAAAGGAGAGTTAGAGATTTTCCTTAAATTTCTTAGAAAATAAAATATAGATCATGAAAAGCTACTTACCTTGAAAATGTCATAGCTGGCAGAACGCTCAAAGTCCTTTGCTGACATTTTGTAGCAAGCATTTACTTCATTTTCAGTGACGAGTCCTTTGAGTGACCTCCAAGCATTACCCTAGTCCAATACCAATTTAGGAGGATGCTTGGTTGGCTTTGAAGGATGAGTCCTATGAGAAGTTTTGGTTGTAAGAGGAGGAGGATTCTCAAGCTAGACGGATAGAATGGTCTGGACGGGTACCAAGTTCACTGCCGAGTCGTCCAGGTCTAGTGTCGTAGAAGGGAATTTTGGAACCTTGGGAGGAAGAATCTTACTAGGCTTCTGCTTTTTTCAACCCCGACAGCTTGGAAGATCACCAAGGTCAACAAAGCTTGAAATACCCTTCCTCTTCCCAACTTGGACGACAGGCTTCTAGATGACTGAGAGGGTAACATCGTCTTGGACCTGGACGTCCTCTTCACCTTCAGTACCACTAGCAACGCCTTTCCCTTAATTCTCTTTCATAATAGCTAACCCTATGATAGAAAAGATATAGAGTTAATGACATACAAAAATAAAAAATAAAAAATATATGATAGTGAATGAATGGACGAAGCTTACTTCGACTAGTGGTCTCCTCATGTGCAAGGTTTTTCTATAGTAGGCTCAAGGCCACGTCCTAAACAGCTAAACGACTAAGAGTCACCAAGCTATGGAAAGACCTCTTAGGGAAGGCCCGAGCTCTATCAATACGCTCTAAATGAATGTTGTCCTAATGTGGATGAGTGATAGCTACACAATCACAAGAATAGAGTTAGACAAGGAAAAGATAAAACAAAGTAAATATGCAAAGGAAGAAGAATATACCCTCAAGATGAAAACGACCTAGGGGGCTGGTAAAAGAAGAGAAGGGGGCACTATTTACATCAACTGGGTCCTCAGCCCAATTTTTAGAAATAAAAAAGAATTCTTTTCTCCAAAGCTTGTTAGAAGAACTAAGGCTCCTAATCAAACTAAATTGGGGAGCCCTAGATGAGAATTGGCAAAAACCAACAGATTGTTTAATCTTTGAAGGCTTATAGCAATAAAGGAAGTCGTCCACTGTGATTGAACGGTTCCCTTCAAATGCCTCATGCCATAACACTTGCATGGTTACTATCGTCCTCCATCCATTAGGATTAAGCTAGTTTAGTCCAATACCCAACCTATGGAAAAGACTTCTACAAAAAGAGTTTAAAGGAAACCTAAGACCTGCTAGGAGATAAAAGGTATAAACACCAAAACTAGAACAAGGAGAACAACACCATTCCCTCTCTTTAGGTAGACGAGGTCTAAACTCACAAGGAATTTGATATTTACCTACAAGGGTATTTAATCTACACACTTCCAGAGTAGACGCCACCTCAGGGGCACAACTATAGATTACATTTTCTGGACTAGCTAGCCTCAACCCCAAAAGTCATCCTACGTTGTATCTCTTGGAAATCCTTTAAGGGAAAACTAGGAACCCCAAATGAATAATGCTCGTCCAGGGAACTACTGTTACCACTACTACTACTACCCTCACTACCACTTTTATAGTTGCCATTACTACCAGAAGACTCAACCTGATACTTGTCTATTGCTCTCTCTGTACTACCACTAGATGCAGACATATTTATAAAAATGTATAGAACTTCCTAAAGACAAAAACCTAAAGAAGAAGGGAAGGAAGTACCTAACGAGAGACTACAAACGAGGATGACTAGACGAAACTCTTGGACGAGATGGCAGAAGGGAAAATATTAGAAAAGTGAAGGGGTAGGAGAGAGAATATACATATTTATAGGCCCTAGAGGTGGGTCAACGAAGTGACGCAGACCAATCAAGTGCTGACACATGGCATTTTTCTCGAAAAGATAAATCCACGCAACAGGTCAACCAATAAGATTATGACATGTGGCACAATTAGGAACATTAAAATTCAACTAGAGTAAGGACGACATGTGGCACAACAATTGACCATTAAAATGTTGACGCTTGTAAAAAAACTAACAATTATTCTATAGTGTTCTGGTCGACCCTTGGACAAAGGAGGCAACTGATGGTGAACTAAAAATCAAACTATCTTCAGTTCATCCATAGTGTCGTCCAAGACCAAAAATGTTAATCCAACATAAGAAGGTTGTCCACTGTCAAGAGGTCGTCTGTGGGTATGAAGGTCGTCTGTCAGGGAAGCACCTGGACGACCCCTCAACACTTAGAGAATTTTCAGAATGGATTTATATACAAAAGCTTATAATTTGGACCACGTTCTACTATTTTGAAGTATGAGCAATATCCTTGTTCATCACTATAACTTCCCATTAAGTTCTTAACTTCTAGTAGAAGATAAGTCTGAGCCTTCTAACTTCTATAGTAGTTGTAGAAGATAAGACTAAACCTTCTAACTTCTATAGCAGTTGTGGAAGTTAAGTCTGAACCTTCTAACTTCCATCCACGTTGAGGAATTTACTAAACAAGTAACCACTCCAAAACTCACTAAAAAAGGACACATTCATATCAAATGAAGGTAAGTTTTCACCACTCCTAAAAGTTGGAATTCTTGAGTTCTAGAGAGAAAAACTAACTTAAGCATCAGAGGGTTCTTGGCCGGTTCAACTTGATCAACTTTGATCTTGTGCTCCTTTCTTTTCCAGACAACCTCAAGTCTATTGAAGCTCGGAGCATTCAACGTGCTAATTTTTTGTACATCATCCAATTTTAAAACAAAATATTTTTAAACTGGCAAAATAGCACTCATATAGTCATATATAAAATATAATTTTTTATAATTTAATTAATGCGATATCAATAACATACTAATAAATAAAATTTTGGTTAAAATGCAAAATTCATCCTCCATGTTTCATTGGATGTGATTTCAATTCTCTAACTTTGCTTTCGTTTCTTTTAGTCCTCTAGGTTTTAAGTTGATTTAACTAAGTTCTCTCCATAAACTTTTGTTAAATGTTGTGGTTAATTTTTTAATTATTTTTCTTCAAATTTTTTAAATAAAAAAAATCAATTAATGATTAAAAAATATTTTTCCTGATTTAAAAAAATTAATGATTGAATTCTAGTGAAACTTAAAGGGTAAATTTTGCATTTTAGATTAAATTTTCTATTTTATAAAAATGTTAAAGGTACTTGTATTATGAGTTTGATGTGACATGACAGAGCTTTAATCACTTTATAAATGAATGAGTGATGATAGGGATATTACAATGTTTACTACATGGAGCTTACAAATTGATGTGTCTCCAATCACACACACACACGCACACATACAAATTCAAATACTCATTGTCATATCAATTTGTAAGTTTTATGGAGTAAAACTTATAGTACATTTAACGTTTTCCTAAGTGAATATTTGAATTTTTTCTTTGTTAGTGACACATCAATTTGTTAGCTCAACGTAGTATTTGTAATACTTTAGCGCTACTCTTTATTTATATATTTAAATATCCTTAATTTATAAAATTTTATACTAACTAAACGGAAATTACTATTTCTTTTAAGAGAGTTTCAACCTATGGCGTCCGCTCCTGATAATTATCATTAGATTAAGACATCAATCAGTTTTTGGTGTAAGTAAAAATTGAACCCAAAATTACTTATTCAACAGTAAAAGACTTTACCGATGACAATTACCATACTGATTGCAATGACGAAGGTTGTCGTATTTGTAGAGGAGACTAACCAATTTCGCATCCATCCCGCCATAATTCTCTCTCTCGCTCTCTCTAGCAGCATATAAGGTTATCTTTTTACCAATGAGAGAGGATTTTGTTCCAAAGAAAACACGGTATTTGTCTTATTTTATGCATATAGATTACTTACTTTTCATGTATATAGTTTTTATTATTAACAATGTAAATTTTGAATGTTGATTTTTGGATTAATGAAACCGCAAATTGCTGAGGAGAGAGAGCGAGAGAGAGATTGAAAAAATATATTTATATATGATGGGACTATATGTTTAATTAGGTTTTTTTTTTTTTTTTTTTTTTTTTAAGAAAGAAAGAAAAACTAGAGAATTTATAGAAAAGAACCTACCAATTTAATTAGAATTTATTTGTAGAAGATCAAAAGTTATTTAATTAAAATTTGTTTAGTATCGGATTATGTTATTCAAAAAGACTGCAAATTCTAATCATGAGTTTAAATTCAATATTTAGCACTATTTATAATTCCAAAAGTCAAATAAAAAAAAATTAGCTTGTCCACCAAACTTTGCTCCCACAATTACTTAAGACTTTGTTGCTAAAGAATGGTGCGTGTATGCGCCATAGCAAACCCCAAAAAGCTTAAGACATGCATGGCTCAGGGAAAGTTAAGACTATGACCAGCAACACAAGATGGTATATATCAAGGCACATAACTTGATCATAAAGTCTTTACAAACAAACCAAAAAAAAAGGTAAAAGGTAAAAGAACTTAGGAACACATTAGGAGGTTCAATAAGTCAATAACTTAAGATTACTTGTTGCGATAACAGGATGTAATCTCAAAATTGCTTTGTCTGAATCCAGTGGTTTTTGTTACTAAAAATTCATAGACAAGGTGAAAAGTACATTAAACTCATTCAAGCACTTCAAATTCTTGTGCATTGCACAAAGCTACCTAATGTGCTCAGCATAGATTCTAGAAGAAGCACTGGGTTTCTAGGCTGCAAAACAACTTCATTGATGTCTATTCAAATATGCTCATGCACACTGAAAAGACATGGAAACACACCCACTATTAAAAATGTCATTCTAGATTGATTGGATTCTCATTTGACATACACTAAGCATGATATTTAGGATTTGTTAGATGAAAAGGAAGTAGAAGATTATATATCATCTGGTTCTACTAAGCTAATAAAGCTTTTTAAAAAATGTGCATGAATGCCTTTCAAATGCCCAAACCCTCCAAATTATCAAAACTAGTTTAGTATACTTCTAAATTGGTCCTAAAACCACTTTATGAATTGGTTATGATTATATTCAATTGTGTAAACCACATTAGAACCATGTTTTAGCTTTTTAGGAAAATATTTTCAAAGCCCCTAAGTAAAACATGATTATTATCTATTTATCTTATTATTAATTATTTTCTATATGTTTCACAATCACAACGAATGAATGCCAATGCTATATAATGTTTTCTTAGTGATGCAAAAGAATAGAAATTGATGTTGTTTATGTTATCAACAAAACAAGTTAGTTTTCCATTTTATACAATTTTTTTTTTTAATTCCATCTTATACAACTTACTCAAATGTCAAAAAACATCCTGAATGTCAATTAGCCCTATAACGGTTTCATGGACTGTGCTTATCTTCTGAAGCAAATCATAGTCAATGAGTAGATTGAAACATGAATTTAAATAGTGGTCTCTACATGAACTGGACTTATCACTCAACATTTACGTTTTGGGCCTCAAGCCCAATGAAGCCCATAGATGTAATTATCACACAATGTGTTCAAGACCCATCAAATGCTCTGAAAGTTTAAAACCCATAAAATCCTACTAGACACAACAACTTTTATGACCCATACTATTATAAGCTCTCTAGTGACTTATCCTCCATGCCATAGACCAAGCCCATGTTGTTTATCATGAAAAAAAATGAAAGGGAATATGTGGTTTGGAAGGTGCATATATATGAGTATGGTTCAGCAGTGCTGTTAGTGAAATTCACAATGAGCACAAGCAAACAGTCATGTAATTTTTTTATTATTATTATTACTATTATTTTATTCGTGATTGTATGTGTTTTGAAGTTTTGAATTGATGGAGATGATTCTCAACCAAAAGAAAAGATGGAGATGATTGTGATATTGTTTGCTCTAGTTGATGTTTTATGTACAATCAAATGCATTGGCATTCCTGGAGACATAACTGAAGAAGCCTAGTCTTTTTTTTTTTTTTTTTTTTTTTTTTTTTTAAATGCTAATGATACAATTTTTTTTTTAACAAATTGTTAATGTAGCAAATGGTTATTGGTAAATGAAAAAATTATATTAATGGTAGGTCCAAATGAAAGCCAGTAAGAAGTTGACTATAACAACAATTTGTAAAAAAATTGTAAAAAAGTGTGTGGTTGTAGTATTACTCTTTTTTTTTTTTTTTTTTTCCCAGCAAATTTATAACTTAGTTTCATCTTGGATTCATCTTTTCTTTTCTTTAATAAAAGATGAAAATTCGAAACTAATTACTCGGAACTTTGAAATTAAATCAAATTTATATAAAGGAGATAAATTGTAAGAATACAAATTTAATATATGTTTCTTATCAAACAAAATACAAAATTTCTCTTTAAATATTTGTTGTGCATTTCCCATTTATATATTTGCATGCTTACTGTATCTTCTTAGGATGTTTATGCCTTAACCAAACTTTTTCAAACTACTCACGTTGCTTGAAAAAAAGTATATACATATGATACATATTTAATTAATAAATTAACAAATAAAAAATTAAATTAGAGATTTTGTAGAAAATAACTTACCAAATTTAATTAGAAATTATTTTAGGAAATAATTTCAATTTAAAGTAGAATCTGTTTACTATTCAAAAAAATAAAACAATAAGTTTTAATTAGTTTAAACTATATAGTTTAATTAGTACTATTTTGTAACTCCAAAAATTTATATATATATATATATATATATATGTATATGTATATGTATGTATTTATATGTAAAAGAATGATGACTAGGAAAAATGTAAACTTTCAATAAAAATGTAGGCTTTAGTTTTATATTATTACTAGTGATGACTGGCCATGCCATCCACAAGGAACTTTTGACAATAAAATATTTATGGATGATACATATTTAATTAATACGTATTAATAAATACAAATTTAAATTAGAAAATTTGTAGAAAAGAACTAACCTAATTTAATCCAAATTTAATTAATTTTGGGTTGCTTTCTAAAAAGATAATTAATTATAGTTTTTTATAGATATAATAATTGATAATACATATAGGGGAGGGGGATTTGACCCCTAATTCTCCTTATAAAAGAAAACAAACTATATCACTAATTTACAAGGCTCTTGACTTGAATGAGTTATAAATATCTTAAACAAAGATAATTGACATCGTTTGTAATGCTTAACTATTAGAAATATTGCACCACCGAACCTACTTGATTTTCAAGTAGGGTTATAAATGAATCAAAGCATTCATAAATAGCTTAGACTTGACTTAATCAAGCTTGTGCCTAATTTTTTTGCTTGTTTAATAAATGAGATAACTCTAAGTAGAAATATATATATATATATATATATAAAAAGATCTTCATGAACGAACTTGTGAACATTAGTGCTCAATACAAAACAAGTTGACCCTAAACTAGTTTATAGGCTCAGTAATAAGCTTGATATAAGTTTGACAATTAAACTCATATCTTACTAAGATTTTAAGTAATTAGGAGTAGTGATTATTTTTCCAAACCAATAAGTTTTATATGGGATTGATAATACATTTGTGTTGAATTTCAAGCTCAAAAACTTGATATTAAGCTCGAGTTTAAGCTTGAGCTCAACTTGACTAATGAATCTGGCCAAGTCCAAGCTTTTAGATTTTTTAACGAGCTTGAACTCAAACATTATTTGTAGGATTGGTTCAAGCTTAAGCCGGGTTTAAACATTTTACATTTATTATCGAGCCAAACTCAAACATTTTATATTTGTAATTCATTGTCGATCCAAAGTTGAACACTTACTACTTGATAAAGGTTGACTCATTTATAGTCTATTTTCAAATTTACATGAAAAAAAAAAATTTATACTTGTCTTTTCTTTCCTCTTCTTTTTTCTTTTTTTATTTTTTATTTCAAAGAAGAAGATAACTAGTTGGTCAAAGGAAATAACTAAGAGGCATCAAGTGTGCCAAATGCTAACACATCAAATACGAAAAATACATCTCCATCACATGTGTCATACGCCAAATTATTTTAACACATGCTATAGTGCACTTCTATTAGATGGTGGATGTTCTTTTAGGTTATTTTAATCAGTGACATATTAAAATAAGAGATGAGATGTAGGGTATAATGTTAAATATTATGTTAAAATAGAAAAAAGGAAATTTTTGGTATATTAAAATAGAATTTTATTTTTTAAGAACATTTGGTGCTAATGCTCTAATGTTAGAATTTTGATAAATGTAATGTATAATAAATACATATTATAATAAATAGTGTAATTGTGTAAAGATGGCCAAGTCTATGTTCACATGGTGCTTAAGACTTTGATACAATGGAAAATAAGAATAAATCTATGCTCAACGACTAGTGCTGTCACACACTGCCACTAAATGTTTAAAAAATTGTTGTTGTGCTTTTGTACTTTTTCTTTTACCCAATTCCACATTTCCCACAAAAAGCCAGATAGTGGCGGTGGAAAAAATCCTTGCTTTGTCATTGTTTTTACTAAACGCAAATATTAACAACTATCATGCCGTATTTGTTAAGGTTGGACTAATGTGAGTCTTATTTAATAAAAAAAATTGAAAAAATAAAATAAAAAGATATAAAATTGACCCTATAATCTATTTTAATATTTAAGAGAAATGAGTGGGTAAAAAATAAAACTAAATTTGAGTTTTTATTTTTAATTTTTGCTTGAATATAATTGATTTGAATTAGTTCATCAAGAAGTCAGGTATGCATGATAATGGTAACATTCCAAGAAAATTCATAAAGTTGTGCATGATATACCAGTAGCTTTCTAGGAAAATTCATAAAGGAAGACTAGAAGTAACGGTAAATTTCTTAGAAAACACATAAAGTCGTCATAATTAATGTAACTTTTTAAGAAAATTCGTAAAGGAAAACTAGTGACAATAACTTTCTGTCGCTTTAAACTCATATCTTATTAAGATTTTAAGTAATCAGAAGTAGTAATTACTTGTCCAAACCAATAAAATTTATATTGGTTTGATAATATATTTGGGTTAGATTTTAAGCCCAAACACTTGATATTAAGCTCGAGTTTAAGTTTGATCTCAACTTGACTAATAAATCTAACAAAGTTCAATTTTTTATACTTTTTAATGAGCTTAAACTTGAACATTATTTATATAGGATTGGTTCAAGATTGAGCAAAGTTTAAATATTTTACATTCGTTATCGAGCCAAACTTAAATATTTTATATTTGTAATTTTTCGTCGAGCCAAATTTCAACACTTACTTAACAAAGGTTGACTTATTTACTGTCTATTTTCAAATTTGCATGAGAAAAAAACAAATTATACTTGTCTTTTTCTTTCTTCTTATTATTGATTTTTATTTGAAAGGAGGAGATAACTAGTTGGTCAGACCAAATTTAGAGCATTGGCATTAGGTGTGCCAAATGCTAAAACAGCAAATACCAAAATTATATCTCCATCACACGTGTGATATGCCAAATTATTTTAACACATGCTATAGTGCACATCTACTAGATGGTAGGTGTTATTTTAGGATATTTTAATGATCAACGTGTTAAAATAAGAGATAAGATGTGGGGTCTAATATTAAATGCTATGCTAAATTGGATAAAGTAAATTTTTGGTACATTAAAATATAATTTTTTTATAATATTTGGTGCTAATGCTCTAGCGTTTGAATTTTGATGAATGTGATGTATGATATAGTTAATTACTTACGCCTTACCATGTGATGTTTATTTATATATATAAATTGGTGCTCAATGACTTTGATAGATGTGATGTATGATACATAGTTAATTATTTATGCCGTAACAGATAGTTTTAAATGGGGCAAAAATATATATTATAAATTTATAATAAATAAAATAATAAGGCACAAATATATATTATAAATTTATAATAAATAGTATCATCGTGTAAAAGGCTCAAGGTCTATGTCCAACAAAACTTCTCGTCTTCCCTAGCTCCTCGGAAGCCTAGAGAAAGTAGAAGCCCCAAACTTGTGTCCATCT
Organism: Castanopsis chinensis; assembly: GCA_032878915.1. NCBI lineage: Eukaryota > Viridiplantae > Streptophyta > Magnoliopsida > Fagales > Fagaceae > Castanopsis > Castanopsis chinensis. The sequence continues at coordinate 13,171,521 of JAVQMG010000125.1, read as the reverse complement.
ACAAGCTTGAAACCTCTCTACTTTAGACTGGTAGAGGATTTCCCCGTTGTTATCTTCCTTTCTTTTCCTGTATTTCCTAATCTCGATAGTAAAGATACACTCTGAATACCTTTTGGCTTACACTCTGTTTTTCTTCCATGGAATCTGAAATGAACTGTGGAAGCGATTTAGGTTGTCTGAGAAGGAATGAGACGAGATGCTAATTCAATCTAAGGAGGTTACTTACTCTCAAAAGCGAGCCCAATTCAGTCTATTAGTGAAACGCCAGTCTCCAGATCACCAAAGATTACAATAAAGAAGCATTCAAAGCTACATTACGTCAACTTTGGCATTGCTCACATGGGGTTTCTATTAATGATGTTGAAAACAACTTATATCTGGCCATCTTTGAGAAGGAAAGCTACTTGGAAGAGATTATTGCCAAGAGTCCATGATCTTTTGATAAACACCTCATTTTACTGAAGCGTTTCCAAGGGGATATTAGTCCTTGTAAAGTTCAAGCATGCTTTGTTCTGGATCTGCGTTTTTAATGTTCCAATAGAGTATGAATAACGAAGTGGGAGGTAAAATAGCAAAGGAAATTGGTGAACTAGTTACACTGGGCGTTCCTCGAAATGGTTTGGCATGGGGACCTTTCCTTCGTATTCATGTGAATATGGATATAACAAAACCACTAATGCTTGGAAAGATAATGCGGATCAAAGGATTGGAGGCTGGATGGATTTATTTCCAATACGAGAGGCTTCCAATATTCTGTTATAGGTCACAATGATCGTGAGTGCCCCCAAAGACGAGTGGATCGACTTTCTTTGGAAGAGGATGAATTACAATATGGTCATTGGTTGAGAGTGGTGGCTCCAAGAAAACAGATTCAAGGCAATACTCAACACAATCATCAATCTCACTCACATAGTCACATGCACTGATTCCTGATGACCAAGCCCCTGAACCAAATGTGGATGACACCGTCTACAATTTGGAACCTACTTCCCCTGCACTGGAGCTGAGTCCGTTGGAACCAAATGGGAATTCCTCAACAGCTGAACTCTTAACAGATTTCCAACGTTCGCGGAACAGGGGCGATAGTTGTGGACTGAGCAGAGAAACCGCTTTTTCAGTGGATAACGCAGGGGAACCCAATTTGAATTCAAAAAATGAAACAGCACCAGAAGGATCTGTGAAGTTGAACTGGATACACGAGAATAAGGGTGAGATTGTGCAACAACGTGATATGGGAAAGAAGCAGCTGGACGAAGTTTTAAATTTGAATGATGATGGGGTTCGGGTTCTGTCTAGTAACAAGATAGATACCGGGACGGATTTCACGGAAAAAGATGCCGACTATATCGAGGCAGAAGATTGTGAGGTAATTGTAGTTGATAATGATCAAAAACCAAAATTTTCCGCTGGAATAAATAAACAATGTCCTGAAGATTTATCGGTTAGAAAAAGTCAAAGGAAGTGGAAGAATCATCTTCGTGGGTCTAATGAAGCGGATATTCCACAACCCTCTGAAAACTCACAAATTTCTAATAAAAGATCATTTGTACATTATGGTAGTGCTGATGGTGAAGATCAAACTCCTGTAAAAAAGAGAGCTGTGGAAGGGTGTGTGGCCTCAGCTCAATGCTCCATAGTTAAGTTGAAAATTCTTAACCTTTTAGAGACCTTCACTGTTTGGTCTGTGTGATGTTGAAAAGTTTGAAGCTTGCTTGGGGAGGTCTAGCAACACTTCACTGATGAGCTTTGGCGAGCTATTATTAAAGATAGTTTTATTTTTATTTCTTTTTCTAGTATTTATTTACGATGTAATCGTCTTGCATTAGCTTTAGCTAATGTTGCAAAAGAGAAAAAGGAGATCATTGTTTGGCTCGAAAAATACCTCTCTTTTCTCTTCCCCATTGTACAAAGTGAATTACATCAATAAAGTCTACTATCGTTTTTGCTATAAAAAATGAGGTCTATGTTCAACGATCAGTAAAAACTCCCCACACATCTTAATCAGATAGAAGTTTACGTAAGTTGATTACTCTTACGCCTCTTGCTCTCGTGCTCTGAGCATGTAGAAGAAGAGTGAGTCTTGTAGGACTCGTCCTTACAAGAGTTTGGTGACCTCCCTAGGTGAGGCCAGTGACAACTCTCGTTGGCTGATGAACTAGAGGCATTCTGGAAGAAACTATCCTTCACGGAAGAAGAGAACAAGCAGATAGTGTTGGCAAGTAACAGCACCAAAGCAGCGAAGGAGAGGGGAAAAATTTGTCTAGTCATGAAAGTCTTATCAAGAAGAAGTATTGCACTTGATGCCATCAAGAAGAATCTGAGAATGGTTTGGAAACCAAATAAAGGCCTACAAATTATGGAAGTTGGAGAGGAATTATTCATAGTAGAGTTCAGCGATGAAAAAGATAAAAAGAAGGTCCTTGATATGAGCCCAAGGAATTACGAAAAGTAACTTATCCTCTTCCAGGAGTTTGAAGGGGAACAAGGACCAACGGAGATTATTCTGAAGTGGTCTCCTTTTTGGATTCAAATCCACAACCTGCCCCTAGAGAGCAGAACGAGGGAAACTGGAAGAGCAATTGGAAGCATGCTCGGAGAAGTGCTAGACGTAGATGTGGTAGATTCTGGAGTCCAGTAGGGAAAGTATTTGAGAGTAAGGGTTCGAGTGGACGTTACAAAAAAACTAATCAGGGGAAAGAAAGTGGCGATTGAAGGAGACGAGGCACGATGGGTGCATTTTAAGTATAAACGTCTACCAAATTTGTGTTACAATTGTGGAGTATTGAGCCACGACATGAAAGACTGCCCAAAAGTAGCAAGAAAAGACAAACAACCCGAGGTAGATGGACTTCAATATGGTGCATGGCTTAGGGGAGAGCTCACAAGGAAGACAGGTTAGGAGGCGAGCCTAAATGAAACTAGGGGCATGCCCGAAAGGCAAGGAAATTCAAAGGGGAAGACGGGGACTCAGTCGGCAATTGCTTTGCGATCATTGGCGCGTGAAGACATACTCGATGGGAAAATAGAGTCAAATATAGCCCACATTGAGAAGAGCACCAAGGAGATAGGGACAAAGGTGGCAGAAGCAAAGGTGCAAGAGATTGAGACCTTTCACACAAAAGGAAAGGAAACCAATCTTGGTAAACTACCTGAAAAGTTTGTTCCTAAGTTAAGAATGGAGAATACGGAAAAAAGTGAGATCCAAAAAGAGGGAGCAGAGTCAATGCAGTGGGAGGCAGAACAAAAACTACTTGAAGAGCCAAAATTTAAATTTCAAATGGGGCCCAGTAAACATGAAGAATTGGGTAAGGAAATTAAAGGCAAAGAATGCAAACCAAATGGCCCAATGGCAATGAGCTTCACAAATGATTTGGGCTGGGTGATTGAGAATTTAGGCCCAAAGAGTGAGCATTGGAAAAGAATGGCTAGAACAGCCCATGCCAAAGATGAAACGGGAAAGGAAAAATTAAGCCCACTGAATACTAAAAGAGATAGCCCGATACTCCTCAAAGAATTAGTTGCAAATACACTAGAACAGAAATGCAGGAAGAAAACAGAACAGCTCAGTATAGAGAAGTAAGGAAAGAACAACACGGATGGCGGTGAGGCGACGTCTGCAGAGCAAAGCTTTCGAGCCCGATGAGTATCATGGCTTGGAACTGCCGGGGTCTTAGATCACCCCCGGCGATTTGGACTCTCATCGAGGAGGTGAATGAGAAGAAACCGATCCTTGTCTTCCTTGTAGAGACGAAAGCCGGCATAAAAAAAGTGAAAGGAGTCCAGCGTAAACTCAAGTTAACTCAAGGAATCACGGTTCCTAATGATGGTCAGAGCGGTGGATTAGCAATGATGTGGAAAGAGGTTGTGGATGTGCGACTCAAGAGCTGCTCAAATTCTCACATTAACGTGGTAGTTTGTGGCGAGATGGGAGCCAAACCATGGAGAGCAACGGGCTTTTACAGTTAACCGAAGTCAGGTAAAAGATTCATTTCTTGGAAATTAATTGAAACTTTAAAGAAACAATGTGATATGCCATGGGTGATTTTTGGGGATTTCAATGAAATTACCCACTCGGAGGAGAAGATGGGGTGGATTGAGAGAGATGCAAATCAAATGAGCGCGTTCAGAGAATGTTTGGATAATTGTGGTCTCACGGACCTAGGTTTTGTGGGACAAAGATTTATATGGTGCAATGAAAGATTGGGGGAACAACGCACTTTGATTAGACTTGACAAAATGATCGCCAATGAAGAGTGGAGGGATCTGTTTCTTGAAGCCAAGGTTCATCATGTCACAGTATCGGCTTGGATCATTGTTTGTTGGCTCCCTACCTGCGACATAGTATTCCCATTAAGCGAATAAAACAAAGATTCTTTTTTAAGGCGATGTGGACAAGAGATGAAAGATGCCAGGAAGTTATTGAAAGAGCTTGGGATCCGCTCATAGGGGGCTCTGAGTTTCAAATTCAGGATAGAATTAAAAGCTGTTAGTTCCAACTTCAAAAATGGAATCGGGAGGTCTATGGGAATGTGAATTAGAGCCTAAAAAAGAAGCAAACTCGGCTCCAACACCTTAAGGCTTTGAATATGCTCCATGAGACTGCAATAGAAATTAAGGAGCTTATAAAGGAAATTAATGAAGACCTGTGCAAGGAGGAAGTAATGTGGAATCAACGGTCTCGAGCTTTATGGATGAAGTGTGGTGATCAAAATACCCAATTTTTTCATGCGATGGCAACACAAAGACAACGCACAAACAAGATTGAAGGGCTTCAGTCAACCAATGGGGAGTGGTGTGAGGACTAAGAGCAAGTGGAGGAAATTATCTTGAATTATTTTTCTTCAATCTATAGTACTGAACAAGCTGCATTATACGAACCCAACCTGGAGGTAGTAAGTACGAGGATATCACTAGAGATGAATGCAGTGCTCTTGGAAGATTTCAAAGCTGAAGAAGTTAGAGCGGCGTTGTGGCAGATGCACCCCACCAAATCTCCAGGCCCGGATGGTTTGTCTCCTATTTTCTTCCAAAAATATTGGAATATAGTAGGCCCTAATGTTATTAAGTGTGTTCTGCATGCTTTAAACAATGGTGTCATGCCTAATGGTGTAAATGAGACTTATATCTGCTTGATTCCAAAAGTGAAGTGCCCACAGAAAATTACAGAGTTTAGACCTATTAGCTTGTGCAATGTACTTTATAAGATTATATCAAAAGTCCTCGCTAATAGACTAAAAAAGATCTTGCCTGAAGTTATAAATGAAGCCCAAAGTGCATTTGTGCCAGGGAGACAAATCACAGATAACATGCTTGTCGCGTTTGAGACAATGCACAGTATCAAGAAGAGAAGGAAAGGGAAGAAAGGGTTGATGGCCATTAAACTCGACATGAGTAAGGCATACAATAGGGTAGAATGGAGGTATCTAGAGGCTATAATGAGGAGAATGAGTTTCCAAGAAATGTGCATTTCCCTTTCCATGATGTGCGTGAAGACGGTATCTTACTCGGTCCTCATTAATGGGGTCCCAAAAGGCTGCATTAATCCTACTAGGGGGTTGCGACAAGGGGATCCTATATCCCCATACCTTTTTCCGTTGTGTGTCGAAGGCCTGTCAGCCATGATTAAAAGGGAGGTGAATCTTGGAAGGTTAAGTGGAGTAAAAGTGTGTAGAAGGGCACCTCAAATTTCTCATTTGCTCTTTGTCGATGATTGTATCATTTTTTGTCAAGCCTCCACTGAAGAAAGTAGTCGAGTGAGCAAATTCTGACAGACTATGAAAGGGACTTTGGTCAGAAATTAAATAGGGAAAAAACCTCCCTCTTCTTTAGTAATAACACAAAGAGGGCAGTACAAGAGGGACCTTTTTGAAGCTCAAATCATTCAGCAACATGAAAAATACTTGGGATTGCCTTCGATGATAGGAAAAGGAAAAAAGAAAGCATTTAATAGACTGAAGGATCAAGTGGGTAGAAGGATTGTTGGGTGGAAAGGTAAGCTCCTATCTAGTGTGGGTAAGGAAATCCTCATCAAAGTGGTGGCCTAAGCCACCCCCACTTACATAATGAACTACTTTAAGCTCCTGAATTCTTTATCCCGAGAGCTAAATAGTATGGTGAGTAATTTCTGGTGGGGGCAGCAAGGAAGTGAGAGGAAAATGGCTTGGGTTTCCTGGGACAGAATGTGTACCAGGAAAATAGACGGAGGGCTGGGTTTTAAGGACTTAAGAGCATTCAATCTTGCTCTCCTTGCCAAACAAGGCTGGCGGCTTCTTCAGAATACTTCCTCGCTTCTCTACAAAGTTTACAAGGCCAGATATTTCAAGAACTCAAGCTTTATGGAGGCCCAACTGGGAAGGAACCCTTCCTTCACATGGCGAAGCATATGGGCTGCAAGGGGTATTCTTGAGAGGGGCATGAGATGGATCATTGGGAATGGGAGAACAGTTAATGTCTAGGAGGACAGATGGCTCCCAAATCCTGTTTCTTTCAAAGTATGCAGTCCAAGAAGACAAGGGGTAGATGTGGAGCGAGTAGCGGAACTGATAGATTGTAGAAAAGGTACATGGGATATGGAGAAAGTAAATAACATTTTCCTCCCTCATGAGGCTAATGCGATCTTGAGCATCCCAATCAGCCCTGGTCTGCCTGAGGATTCCTTAGTTTGGGCTTGGACGAATAATGAGAATTTTACAGTTAGAAGTGCGTATGGGGTTGCTCTGAAAGCTCTCAAAGAAGGCCATCTGAACAGTGACAAAGGGACTAGCTCATATAATTCAAAGATGACTAATATATGGAAGTCCATTTGGCAGCTGAAATGTCCAAACAAATTCAAACATTTTTTGTGGAGGGCTTTCAAAAACATTCTGCCCACAAACCACTGCCTAGTCAGAAGAAAAATAGGGACATTGGATAGTTGCGTGCTCTGTGGTGAAAAAGAGACATCAAGTCATACCCTATGGAATTGCTCGATGGCTACAAAGGTGTGGAAGGAATCAGGTATTAAGTTACCTTTTAGAGTTTCATAGCAGGAAGAATTCATTGACATTATCTGGTTGATGAAGGAGTACGCAATGAAGGTGGATTGGGAACTATTTGCGACCATAGCCTGGGGAATTTGGAAGAACAGAAACCTGGTAAAGCATGAAGGCAGATGCAAACTGGCCAAAACAATAGCAAGGGATGCAGCCAACCACGTAGAGGAGTTTCGACATAACAATTCTCAAAATGACACCGACCACAGAGCGAGAGGGCAGAGCAGACCAACATGGCGCCCCCCAAAGCGTAGATGGTTCAAAGTCAACATTGACGGGGCTGTGTTTAAAGAGGCAAGGCAGTCAGGAGTGGGTGTGGTAATTAGAAACAAGAAAGGAGAGCTTATGGGAGCAATGTGTAAGAAAATTCCTTTCCCACTTAGGGCGTTGGAGACAGAAGCAACAACAGCGGAGGAAGGAATTGCATTGGCAAGAGACTTAGGACTTAGAGAAGTAGTGATTGAGGGGGATGCTTTAATAGTTATGTCTGCTCTTATGAATCCTGATCAATCCTCAAGCTCAATTAAGAAAATTGATTTGAATTAGTTCATCAAGAGGTCAGGTATGCATGATAACGGTAACATTCCAAGAAAATTCATAAAGTTGTGCATGATATAACGGTAGCTTTCTAAGAAAATTCATAAGCTTTACATGGGCCTATAAAGCTTTACAAGATTTCTATGATCACATGGTGCTCAATACTTTGATGTAATGAAAAATAAAAATAAAGTTATGTTCAACGATCAGTGCTGTCACATCACACACTGCCACTGGTTGTAAAAGTTTTGCTTTTGTACTTTTCTTCTACTAATTACACATTTCCCACGAAAACCCAAATAATCATACCGGAAAAAAAAAATCTTTGCTTTATCATTGTTTTTAGAGTAAATTGCACAAATTTACTTGAAGTATGTGATAATGCCAATTAGTTCAAAAACATTTTAAAATCTACTACTTTGGTTCTCGAAAGACAACTTTTTCCCTAACGGCCAAACACCGTTTCTTTTCTGTCTCGTTCCGAAGTTCTCTCTTCTCTAAGTTCAAACTCGCTGCACCGATTACATATTGGAGATTCTGCATAGATAGAAAGGGAATCCAAACCTTAAGTCCTAATTGATTTGCTCTCTCTATCTCATCCCAATACCCAAGCCCTATTTTCTAAATCCAAAAAAAAGAAAGAAATCAGCAGCTATGGATGTGGAGGAGACTAGAGCTGGTTCGTCGATAATGTCAGAAAGGGGAAAATGATGAATTTGAGATCGTTTTCTGTGGTTATAATCCTGCCAAATCACATGGTGTTTTAGAGATGGAGTGGTATCGCATTAAGCTCTCAAACCTACACCGCCGTAGTTCATACCCACATCGCCGCAGTTCATACCCACATCGCTGCACAAAAGCTAGAAAAAACCAACAAAATTCCTAGCCAAACAACAAAGAAAATCAACAAAACCCCAACTGTAAACCTCATAAGAGAAACCAAAAAACATACCATATCATAAGATCTGCTTCATTGTCTCTCTCAGAAGCACTACCCAAATCTGAAATCCAAAGGTCATACCGCGACCCACGATGTCGGCACAAAGAGGAAGAGAGAGTTCATTGAAGGCGAGATCTAGATCGAAGCACCACCACCGCGTGGGTTCCGATATGAGAGAGACGAGAGTCCTTGGCGATGCTGATGGCATTAATCTTGCGGTGGGAATCGGGATGACCCTTGCATGGTGGTGCTGCTAATGCCGGTGACCAAGATTATGGGTTTTGCAGTGGCTGATGTTTGGTTAGACAGAGAGTGTTCTGTGAGAGAATTCAAAGAAGATAGAAAGAAAGAAGAGAAACGGTGATTGATCTGTTAGGGACAAAATTGTCTTGTAGGGACTAAATCGATGGGTTTTAAAATATTTTGGACCTAATTGGTGTTATCATAAACCTCATAATAGGTTTGTGAAATTTACTATTTTTTTATTAAATAAAACAAAATGAATGGGTAAAAAAAAAAAAGAATTGATTTTTTATTTTTTATATTTGCTTGAATATAATTGATTTGAATTAGTTCACCATGAAGTCAGGTATCGAGTCCACTCAGCATTCTTTTATTTTTCTTTGAAATGTACTGAATTTAAACACTCTAATCCTTTAGAATATGTTATATGATAGTCGTTTTAATTAGAACAAATATGTATGACAAGTCATCTTGATTAAGTGTTGTAAGTTGTAACGATGTGTGTTAGTCTGTTATCCACATATAATAGCCTTTGTAGGCTCTGTTTTTTCCAGCCATGCTTTGTTTCTCAAAAAGCAAAGATGTGTGTATTTATTCAAAAAGCAAAAGGACGGGGCTAATTGAAAGCTCGAATTTGAGTAAAAACACAAGTGCTATTCAGACCCTAAATTAAAAAATTACGACTCAGTTGATTTTACTCTAACTTAAACTAAATGCAGAATAAAGTAAATACGAGCGAACAAACAATAAAACTACTCTAAACCATATTCATCATATAACAGTAGTAAAATGAAAAGCTAAAAGAGTATGGAAGAGAGATGCAAACACAATAAGTTGGGATACAAGAATAGCAAGAGACCTTCTAAGCCTAATCTACCTGATGCACCTAAGTCCTTTAAGCTCCTACTCCAACAAGGTTTCTCGGAACCATGTATTGTCTAATTTTCCGGATCCCGCAATGCACCCGATTGCATCCGCCAAAGCTTGGCTTCTTCCAATACTTCCTAGCAGCATCAAAACCTCACTTGACACTTTGATTGAGTGTGCTAAGTGTTTATGCTATCAACCTCTCAAAGATATGGATATGGAGAGGTAGAAGTATGAGGAAAACTACAAAATATTGTGTAGATGATTGTGGGTATAACAATCTATAACTCTCAAGTGTGTATGCTAGAGTTTTCTCTCTAAAAAACACCTCTTACAATATGTGGGTAATGTGGGTATATATAGTGTAGGCGAAAACATGGTGGAGTAAATAAACCAAAATGACAATATAGAATGTTTCGCAGGTATTTCACAAGAAGGCCTTACCTGTAAGATACTCGCAAAAACCAGCTCTCACCAGATTGTCATGACTCTTCATATTCTAGTCATGTGCTCTTCACGTAGCTTACTTCACCGGAAGTATACTAGTGGAATACCCACGAAAACCACTTCTTCTTCAATGCAAGCTTGAGTCTTCACACTCTCTCTCACACACAACCCATACAATGAAATCCCATATAAAATACAGGGTAAAAATGATTGAACAAAATTACAATCAAATTTAGCACAAAATTAAAGCCAATACAAAATAGTTGTGAATAATAACTTTACAATCTCCCCATTTGGCTATTCGGTGAAAAAACCCCTAAAAGAGACTCTAGACTTAAATGTGAATTTGGGAACAGTGACAAAACTCACTCACACCTAATCTAGAAGCTGTGAAGCAGTTGCACGAATACACCTGTGTCCTAAAACACTCACACAAAAACAAAATGTTCATTAAGCTTATGAAAAGTTAAATACAAGGTACGTATATGAACAAGTAAAATGCGATCAAACTGTGAAGTATAACTTGATCATATAGGAACAACCATTAAAGAATGACTACAATGAACATTTAACTAGTAAGTGATCATCCGGACACGCAATGCAATTAAGAGCAATGCAAAAATCAATTATAGTGTTAAAGATAAAGTATGCATTAAACTAAAAGTGCTTTAAAAAGCTACAAATCAAGGATACATACAACAAAGTACTAAATATAAACTAAAGTTTTAAACTAAAGTACTTTAAAGTTTTAAAAGAAAGCAATGTAAATATCCAAGTATCATAAGAACTATAGAGGTAAAAGAAAGTAAGCTACTAAAACCAAAAGTAGACTACAAAACCACTGAAATAAACCAATGTCTATGCTATGCTCCCCCACAAACTAAGCAGTTCCCCGTCAAAACTACTCCCTCTTTTTTATCGGAATGGCCAAAAAGGTTGGAACTCGTTAGATTCTAATTCAGATCCTTCTTGATGCCGCCGTTGCTCCATCATCATGTCATCAATCTGAGATGATAGTACAGTAATCTAGCCTTGAACATACATAAACTGATCTGAGGTGTGTTGCACATAGGATTCTATCATGCCATATATCTATTCAACCCTTGCAATGAGATAGTCAAGGCGATCGAGTCCTCATGCTAGTGCTTGGGAGGATGGCTGTGCAAAGCCTTCTGGGGGAGATGTGAACCTTCTTCTTCAACATCGTTCCTTGGGATTTGAGAAACGCCAGTTTTTGGTCTGGTGATATGAGCTTTGCTTTGGGTCATTGTTGGAGCGCCTATAGCAGAGTCTCTTTGAACCAAGGTAAGGCCACTCGGAAACTTCAGCCTTGTCTTTGCAATGAGAGCCATGAGGAGACTTGGTAATGGCAAGACGGTTCTCAAATTCCTCTTGGTGATGGCTTTGGTCAAGAGGTAGTATATGTGACCGCATATGTCATCTCCTTATGTGTGAGGAGATCATAGAGAAACATAGTTCTTGGTCCGAACAATGTGGTCAAATTCATCACTGGGTAGAGATTATGGATCATGATGTAGCCCAATGTCCTCATCTCTGTGGTGAAAGGAATTGTGTACATTGACTTCTTTTTCAGAGTACCACTGAGGAGATCCACCATTGGCTTAAGAGAATCCAATCTATCATTATATTGGATGGAAATTTGTTGAGATGGTGGACGAATTTCCGACAAATCTTGAATGGAATCCCTTGTGATAAAGAATTCCCTTTGCCGCACCCAATAATTAATGCGCTCCCTTTCCATAATGGAATTTGAAAAGAATTCCCTTATGATTTCAATAAAGACATTTGCACTTGGATTTAGCAGCTTTGTCCAAGTTCTCTCCTTGAACACTTCAGGAATTCAATTGTTTTCAAAGGTCTCCATTTTTACAACCCTTTCCATAATGATCGTTGCCTTTTTGTAGCAATCGTTGTATGCCAACCCTGCATCAACGTTTCTAAAATTCTCTGCTTTTGTGAGTGGACGCTTTGACCATTTCTTTGTGGTAGAATGCTTAGTAGGAGACATCTACAAAACATTCACAAAACACAAAGAAACAAGTGCAAAAACACAAATACAAGAACACAAACTTGATTAGTTCCAAGTTAGTCCATAAAACGACTACAAAGTCCTAAAAATAACATAAACAAAGTAACAATATCATGTTATGTATGCTAAACATGTTATAACAATTATCTAGAATGAGTGATATGCAAAACATGACAAGTGAACAAGTGTGTACAACAAGTGTGCATGTGGTGTGCATATGTGATGCATGATCAAGGCATGACAAAACACATATGGGTCAAAGTGTGTAAAACACACAACCAATAATCAAAACATAATAACATGTATAACCATGGTAATCCCCAAAGTTTGGTACTTATCGGAGTCCAAAATAACACCAAAATGTCATTTGGGCATTTTATCAAGCACTTGGTATGCACCACTATAATTAACATGTAAGCAATGCATGAACATGTGCGAATCTTGTCTAGATACATGTTAAAATGCCACAAGGGGCCAACACAAACACAAACAAAGCAAATGGGATAGAGCGCAATCAAGAAATTGAAAAAAAAAAAAATTCACAAAATAGAAGATTCCTAACCCTTTTTCAAAAATATCCCATTATCTTATGAAAAGAGAAAAGATTGAATGAAAATACCTTAGAGATGATTAGGAGATGAAATAGCTTATAGACTTAGATGTTAGAATACATTATGCATGAGTTGTACTTATTTTACTAAAATAGCATTCACCTTGCAATTGTAGTCAAACATGGATAAAAGTTTTATAACAATGAGTAAGACACCTGATGGCATATTAAGTCATCCATATATTGAAGGGATCAATGCATTTATTAATTTTGCAAGGGTGGTTGTGGACTTAAGTGGTAATATTTCGGGCCCGTGTATTCACAGTGTGAATTGCTATAGACAATCCTTCATAATGTGCGTATCCATTTGCTTCATCATGGGATTATGCAAACTTACATTAATTGGTATGATCATTGAGAATCTTGTGTATTGAATGAGAACATTCATGATAATGAAATGTCAAATTATGATTATATGGATGGTATTGATGCCTTGGTAGGTGACTGAATTAGAGGGGAACCAAGAAATGCAACCAAAGATGAGGAAGTGCGTAATTTTGACAAATTTGAGGAAGATGCAAAGCGTAAATTGTATCTAGGTTGCATTGATTATAGTATCTTGAAGTTTGTTATTGAGATGTTGAATGCAAAGGTAACAACCAACTTGAGTAATAAAAGACTTGATATGATGCTAGAATTGCTGACAAAGGTTTTATCGAAAGGTAACTCGGTTCCAAGATCAACTTTTGAAGCAAAGAAGATATTACGTGACTTGGCTATGTTATACAAGCATATAGATGCATGCAAAAATGATTGTGCACTATTTTGGAAGGAAAATAAAAACCTTAATAAATGTCCGATGTGTGAGGCGTTTAGGTACAAGGATACACGTGTCCAAGGTAAGAATATTCCTCATAAGGCATTGCGTTACTTCCCGTTAACACCGAGACTGAGGAGATTGTACATGTCAAGCTAAAGAGCTAAGGACATGAGATGGTATATAAACAAAGGTGTGGACGATGGGATAAATGATAATAAGGCATACGGCTGATAGTGAGGAGTGGAAGAAGTTTGATTTGCCACATCCTGATTTTGCCCTCGAACCTTGCAATGTAAGGTTGGGGTTACAGATAGATTTAATCCTTTTGGGAATATGAACAACAACTATAGTATGTGGCCTGTCATACTTATCCCCTATAACCTATCGCCTTGGTTGGTTATGAAGGAGCCATATTTTATGTTGTCCTTACTTATTCCTGGTCCCCATCAATTGGGAAATGAGATTGATATTTACTTGAAACCATTAGTTGACAAGTTGAAAGAGTTGTGGGAAGAAGGCGTAGAAACTTATGATGCTTATAGTAAAGAGCATTTTCAGATGCGTGCAACTTTGTTGTGGATAATACATGACTATCCTAAATTTGGTAATGTGTCTGGATAGAGGACAAAGGGTTATCATTTTTGTTATAATTGAATCGATAAACCACATTCAGAAGCTTTAGAAAGTAAAATTAGATTCATTAACCATCGAGCTTGTTTACCTATGGAAGACATAGTCGGTTGCATAATGGTTTATCGGAGAAATGAAATAGATCATTAAAGTTACCAGTGGGAAAGATACAAGAGCAGCAAGATAGAATGCCAAATATAATTTTAGGAAAGCATCCAAGTAACAAGAAGAGATAACTCATTGGGGAGCCAAATTGGTCAAAGGTAAGTATTTTGTACAAGATTCCATACTAGAAAGATAAGAAGCTTAAGCACAACATTGAGGGGAAAAACAAAGACACTGACAAGGCACAGATAGACTTGCAAAATATGAACTTTAGGCACACGTTACATTTGAAACAACATTCTGATGGATTATATGACAAGCCTCAGGCTTTCTTTTTATTAAGCCCTAATGAAAGGGATGGTTTTTATAACTTCTGAAATCAGTCAAGTATCCGGATGGCTATGCATCCAACATATCAAGGTTAGTGAATGCAAAAAATGATAGATTATCTAGTTTGGAAAACCACGACTATCATGTGCTACTATAACGAATTCTTCTAATTGGATTGCGAGGGTTTGTAGATAAAGACATTAGTATTGTATTGTTTGAGTTGGGCAACTTCTTCCGAGACTCATGCTCAAGGACCCTAAAGTGGAGTGAATTGGAGAAACTAGAAGAACGTATAGTTCTTATACTATGCAAGCTTGAGAGGTTCTTTCCTCCAGCATTCTTTGATGCTATGGTCCACCTTGTTGTTCACTTGCCTCGAGAAGCAATTCTAAGAGGCCCGGTCCAATATCAGTGGATGTACTCAATTGAAAGGTAATTTGATCCTTTGATGCATCCATCAATTACATCTTTCCTATATGGTATAAAATCATATACTATGCGTATTTTTACCTCGTAGGTACCTTAAAAAATTGAAAAGATACGTTTTTAACCGAGCTCGACCAGAAGGTTTGATTGCAGAGGCTTACATTTTTAAAGAATGTATTAACAACTGGTCTTTGTATATTGCTGAGATCGAAATTATGCATAATCGAAGAAAAAGAAATGAAGATTTTGGTGAATCTAGTGAAAGATTGATAGTTTTTTTACAGATTACCCAACCCACAGGTGATAGGCGAAATTAGGCAACTTGTCTCGTGCATTGCTTGATATTACTCATTGGTACTTGTTGTACAATAGTCCTTAGTTAAAGCCTTATTTAAAGTATGTGATTTCATATGTATATGTTGTTTGATCAAGTTTTGAATATTATCTGCAATGCTTAGCTAAAAATAAATCACCTTATTTTTAACAGTGAACACAAAAGCACATTGCATAATCCTACTGAAGAAGTCATAATTCAAATCTAACGACAAGAGTTTTCCAAGTGGTTCAGAGAATGTGTAAGACATTTGAAATTTAATTACACAATAATAAAATTAAACTTTTAAATAGTTTCATCATTGCTTATTACTAATTAATATCACTTGTTGTATGTCATTGTAGATGAATAGATTGAAAGTTAACAAGTCATCAGAAGCTATTAAACAGTTGTAGTCATTAGCAAATGGTCTTATGCCGTATGTTAATGAGTACACAGTTTGTATGGTTAATGGTGTAAAATTTCATACAAGGGACCAAGACAATCGTAGTGTAACCCAAATTAGTGGTGTATGTACCAAAGGGGGCCATGAGGGAGAAATGCATGACTTCTATGGTCATGCGTGCAAAATTTAGGGATTAGAGTATATGTTTCACCATAAAGTTGTTTTGTTCTAGTGTAAATGGTACACTACTAGTACCAATGGTCGAAAGAGAATGATAAGAACCGATGCACACTACGCAAGCATTGATTTACAAGTAGGTGGTATCAAAATGACCCTTTTATACTTCCTAGTCAAGCGAAACAAGTTTTCTACCTTCAAGATACCAAATTGTGTGAACCTTGGAAAATTGTGTGATGTATCCAACATAGGGAAGTGTTTGATGTCCCGAAAGTTGAGGGTGGAGAAACCAATGATAACACAGAAAATAGTGATGCATTCCAACAAGAAGCGGTTGTTGATGTTGTCCCTATCAATGTTGAAGACAATATTATTGAGTATTGTATGGGTGATGTTGAAATTGAGGTTGTTCCTGAAGGTGGAACTTTAAGAGACGCTAATCAGAATGAAGAGCATGACATACTTGATGTTGATCTTGATATGAACTATGATATGTAGAGTTCATAACAATTGTCTTAAATGTATTATACTTGTCTTAAAGTTTTATGCTTATTTATGTAGCAATTGTTTTAAAGTTTTGTGCTTATCTTGAACTTGATATGGATATTGATGTGGTCATTTGTTATGTTGAGTTAGTAGCAATTGTGTTAAAATTTTGCACTTATGAATTGCATGATATGGATAATGGTGTGAAATATGATATGTAAAGTTAGTAGTAATTGTATTTATCTGTTTTGTACTTATCTTGAACTTGATATGGATATTAATATGGTCATTTGTTGTGTTAAGTTAGTACAAATTGTGTTCAAAATTTGCACTTGTGAATTGCTTAATATGGATAATGGTGTAAACTATGACGTGTAAAGTTAGTAGTAATTGTATTTATCTGTTTTGTAATTACCTTGAACTTGATATGGATATTGATGTAGTTATTTGTTGTGTTGAGTTAGTAGCAATTGTGTTCAAATTTTGCACTTGTGAATTGCTTGATATGAATAATGGTGTAGACTATGATATGTTAAGTTAGTAGTAATTGTATTTATCTTTCATATCAATACATAGTTTCAAAAAATGCCCAAAAAGGCCAAATACACTCATAATATACCGAGGTATAAGATGACAGATTGGATAGAAAGAGGCAAAACCAAGAAAGAATTGATACTTTGGGATTGAAGCTCATATGAACTTCTCAAAAGGATTTTGCTTAGTCCAATTGTGCAAAAGGGAAAAGAACTAGAGATAGTGTTGTGATAGATGATGATTATGTACTACCTATTAGTGATGATGACAATGATGATGAGTCATCTAATTCTTTAATCCATAAGGTACTATAAATGTGATGTATTGTTTGCCACAATAGATGTTATTGTTATTAGAATTATTACATTAGATAATAATTTTGTTGTTTTATCATTTGTAATGACTTTGTTGTTCCATTATATGTATGTTTGTATGTTATAGATGTCACCAGTATGACTTACACGCTTGCGAGGTAAGGCATCTATCTTGGTGGTCCAATCTATGGTCTCATCTACGGAAACACCTCCTGAAGCAAATCTTCCCGCCCAAAGTTCTTCTAGTGCGGAGGTGCAGGCTACTGGTGAATTAACTAGCACGACTAGTAATTATATAGAACATACTTAATTACTTTGCTATTGAGATTATATTTCACTTAATTTAGTTATAATGTACATGAAATGTATAATTTTTTAACATTGATAATGTCTAAATAGGATCTACTAGTAGAAATACCCGTGGAACAATGGCATAGCAGTATGGACACTTGTTGAAAAAAGTGGTAAGCTGCCAGTACGTATAACTGCAGAGTATGATGCTCCTATTGTCAATCAAATTGGTGTACAATTGGGAAGTAATTTGTCATGTTACAACGTGAAAAATTGGAAAAGTGTTGATGCTACTACTAGAGATGTGGTGCTTCAAAATATCGCGGTAAATTTACATTAATAATGTCTAACTCGTCTTTGTTGTTACTAAGCATATTAAATTCATATAATAATATTTTTATAATACATATATATTTCATTTTATAGGATCAGTTTGAGCTACAAGGAGATTCCAACAACGAAAACATTAAATACAAAATATGAAAGATTATTGAGTTGCAGCTTCAACAAGTTGCATCAGGCTTATAAAAAGCTCGTACAATCTCATGGTGTTAACTATGAGAGAAGCCACCCATAAAAGAATGCCACACTTAAGTAGTGGACTAGACTCATTGATGGGAAATGGACCAACAAGGAATGGCTGGTAAATTATTTATGTGTATATTATTATTATCCAATGTTTACTATATTATATTGTCAAATGATTAGATTAATACTTAGATGAAGTAAATGTGTACTATTTTATTCATGATCTAATAAATATTTTGAATGTTTTTTATTAGAAAAAAATCAAAAAAGAATTCTGATAATAGGAACAAAACTTCAGGTAAACATAGATGCGGGACAAAGACACTTGCTGTTAGGGTTGATGAGGAGATGCTTGTTTTTTCATTTTCTTAAACCTTAGTATATTACATGTTGTGATTAATTAACTATATCTATCTAACACTCGAATGTTAATTAATCAGACAAATAATAATGGCGGTGAAGTTACTGAATTGGCAAAAATCTTCAAAGATGTTCATTTCAATCCAAATACAAATATGTGAATACACCATAAGGATGAAGTGACATATGTATGTATATCATTCCATTCATATCATGTTTGTAAACCTATAACATATGTAGTATTAATGTTATGATTGTTTGTTTCTTTCTCTCTTTCAAATGATAGGAAACTATTCTTAAAGTGCAAGAGGATCATTATCAAGATCCTAATGCAATTCCCCTTACACAAGAGGAGATCTCAAACTTGGTTTTTAAGAAAAAATCTGGTATTGTAAAAGAACTTGGCATGAGACCTTCCTCTTTTATAGTAACTACCGCCTTATCTAGTTCTTCGGTGGAATATATCCATCGGCTAGAAAGTGAGATAATTGAGCTCAAAGAGGAAAGAGCTAGGGACCAAGAGGAGTAAGCGAAACAAGAAGAGGTCCAAAAGAATATTCTTAACTTTTTGAGGAGTAAGGGTTATGATGACCCTCTTACCTATGGGGGTGGTTCATCTTCAAGTTAAAACACTTATTGGTTAGTACTTTATTTTAGTAATTGACTTGTACTACATGGTGTGACTTCTTTTTTTGATGCATTATTTGAAACTAATTGTATTATATTACACTTGAAAATCGATATTTGCTTTCTACAACTTATACATTAGGAGTTGCGTTTTTAAATCATTGGTGTGGCTACCCTTAATGCATTGTTAGAAATGTTTTTTATAACATAGTTAATGTTTTTACTCTACGATTTTAATGTAATATTTTTTTTATATTTGTGCAGATTTTTTATTGGTGGCTTTTAAGGGATTTACTTTTGGCATTACTTGAAGACATATGAGGACATCTTCCATTGGTTCTAATTATATTATACTACACTTTTTGTATTATTATAAAATATCTTAAGTTATTGTATGTGTTGCAAACAATTATTGTATGGAAGGATTGGATACTTGTTTTATTTTTAACTTGTAGAATGTATGGATCATTTCTTATAAATGTGTTATTGAAATAAATGTGTTATTTAAATGTGAGGTTTTAATAATGTAATGACATATTACAGGTAATATCAAAGCCATGAAAAAAAATAAAAACAAAAAATAAGTTTTAGCGATGAATTTTTCCGTCACAAATATAGCAACAAAAAATTTTTTTAGCGACGAAATATTTTGTTGCTAAATGTAGCAAAATTTTGTAAGAAATGGCTTTACTGACAAAAATTGTTGTCCTATATGAGCTTGGATTTTCTTAAAAATAGTTTTAGTGACGAACGTTTTCATCACTATATGTACCTGAAAATAGTTTTAGTGACGAAATTGTTTGTCACTAAATATGATTTAATAAACTAAAGTGTTTTTGGCAACGAAATATTTTCGTCACTGAATAGTATTTTTAGTGAGGAAAACATTTAACGACGAAACGTTTTCGTCGCTAAAAGTTTTTTTTTTTTTAAAACAAATCGGACTTTTAGCTATGAAATTTTTCGTTGTCAGGACTTTTAGCAATGAGGTTTCTGCGACGAAATGAGTTTCGTCGCTAATTAGTAGATTTTGTTGCTAAGTTCCTTGGTAACGAAAAACTGGACTTTTAGTGACAAATTTTTTCGTCACTGAAAATACATTTTGTTGTAGTGAAAGAGTAAGACCAACATCAAGTGGAAGGCTTCCATGCAACCGGTTTTGAGTAACAGAGATATAGTATATGGAGGAAATATTATAGATCAGAGAAGGGATGGTACCAGACAGATTATTCACAGAAAGTCGAAAAAATCCTAAGCCTGGTAGACAACCAAGTTCACTAGGTATGCTTCCTTGAAAATTGTTCCTGAAAAGACTAAGAATATACAATAAAGAAAAGAATCCTATCCAAGCTGGGATATTTCCTTTAAGGTTGTTCATAACAAGTGCTATATACACCAACTTTGACAATGAGTTGAGGTGGCCTAGAATCTGCCCAATAAGATTGTTGTAAGAAACATCAAGCACTTTAAGTTGTGAACAGTAGCTCAGATTAGGTGGAAGGTTACCACCAAAGGAATTCAAAGTCAAATTAAGATGCTGCGGGCGCTATAGATGTCCCACTTCTTGAGGAATTTCATCATAGAAGTTGTTGTTTCTTAGGTTGATTCCTGTGAGACAAGTAAGATTTCCTATAGAGTATGGTATGGAGCCAAACAATTCCTTGCTTCCAGGTCCAAACAGTGACTCTTTTACTAGAGGGTCTACATTTAACACCTAACCAGTTGCAGAAATTTGTGGAGTCATACCAGGAGCTCATGATTTGAAATGGGTCTTTAGTGATCCAATTCTTGAAATCAAGTAATGCTAGGGCACATAGCCCGACCCAGAAACCCGATGGCCCACCGGGCTAATGGGCGGCCCGGCCCGTTGTTATTAAAGCTCATTGGCAGCCCACTAGCCCAGTGGGTCAGGCCGTGGGCTAGTTTTTATGCTAATGGGTATTTGATGGGCTAGCCCAGTAGCCCAACCCGTTGCCCAACCCATTGGCCCAGCCCAATAACTTATATAATTCATAACAAAAATATATATGAAGTGTATGAATGATTAATCTTGAGATATTATAGAGCAATTTCTTAAGCCCTCAACCACTAAAATACTCAAAGTAATTGTGCAAAACTTAGTTTATTAAATATATATTTTTCTAGTAGTCTAGCAAATTTGAATTAACCATTTGACATTTTTTTTTATTAAAGGCAAAATAAAAAACTATTTAAAGCCTTAATAAAACAAAATTAAATAGGTTTCCATCAACAAACAAAAAATTAAATAGATTTTAATATAAAAAAATTTGTAATTAAGTGTTAAATTTTTTAATTCTTTCCTTTAAAAAAATAGATTGATTATTCCCTTATAAAAAAATTGATTCTTTCCTTATAAAAATAATAAAATAATATACTAACACAAGCCCATGGGTAGCCCATTAGGCCCAACACGATAGCTCAGCTCGCTAAAGACAAAATGGGCATTGCCCATGGGCAGGGTCATGGGCTGAGGTTTACTCTTTCAGCCCAGCCCGACCCGGCCCATTAATTAGTTAATAGCCCATTATGCCCAGCCTATTGTGCCTATGGGCCAAGCGAAAATGGGCCGAGCCGGCCCGACCCGGCCCATTGACAACCTTTATGCTAGGCGATTGGTCTCATTTGCAAAAGCTGGAACTATAGCAGCTTCCAAACATGAGCTCATGCACATTAGAAGAATCCCATGAAAGACTATTAGCAAAACCCACTTGTCACTCAGACAAGAGTGCGTCATTTTGTTGGAGTTGCAAGTTTGAAAAGGAGGATAAAATCTGATACAAGAGTTTGCTTTTTGTGGAATACAAAAGTTCAAAAATTCAATTAGAGTTAATAGAAATATATGTTGGTAAGATAGAGCTCTTTATGCAAATGCAAAACTTTAGCCCCACCTATAGATAATGACATAATATCATTTGCATTAAAAAAGTGACATAATATAAGAATGTAAATAGAAATGACCCAACTACTGCGCATCTTTGGTGTGGTGGTCACTCCACCAGTATAAGTGCTTGTGGGGTGTGGGGGGCAAAGGCTGAAGTTCAAGTTTTCAGGAGGGAGTTTCACACACATATACACTTTGATTAGAGTAGAGTAGAATTTCTATCTTGTATATATAAAAAAAATAAATAACTAAAAAAATTAAAAAAAAAAAAAGAGAAAAAGAATGACCCAAAGAGATATAGCCATTTTAACAATGATAAATGACATGACTGTCAATTCTATTAAAACGTGTCTTGTATTAATCGAGTAATGCTGGGGACACCAACTTTGGCACAACTTTATGCCACAACTCGCTACATGGCAAGTTGTGATTGGTAAGGACATGTCCCCACATGGCCCAAAGTATTCAATTAGGGCTTAATTTGAAGTGAAGTATCAAATCTGATACCAGAGTTTGCTTTCGGTGGAAATACAAAAATTCAATTAGAGTTTATAGAAATCAATGCTAGTAAGACCTATTGCGAGAGAGCATTGAATTGGAATGGCTCCATTTATCTAACTTTTGGTCTAGAGTTTTATTTTGATTGTGATGGTCTCTCTTTTTGAGAAACCAAAAAGACTATTGATTGTGATAGTCAGGTAGAAGCAATTAATAACATGAGTTTTCTTTTCTTGTTAGAAATTTTAATTACTTGGACTAATCAATCAGTTATATAGTTTTCTTAGGATCTGTATCACACATATTTTCTTTTGAAGAACATGGAGGACATAGACAATGTACTAGGCTCTTTACAACATGAACCGTCCCAACTTTTTGTGAGTTCAGAATCTGAAAATTAGGAAGAGTAAAGCCATTTTCTCACTGAACTGACAGTTAGTTCAGTTAAAACGAGCCCTGTTGAAGCTTTTAACAGGTAAATAGGAAGATAGTTATT
This sequence comes from Castanopsis chinensis, assembly GCA_032878915.1. Taxonomy (NCBI): domain Eukaryota; kingdom Viridiplantae; phylum Streptophyta; class Magnoliopsida; order Fagales; family Fagaceae; genus Castanopsis; species Castanopsis chinensis. Next base: position 13,148,613 of record JAVQMG010000125.1, on the reverse strand, counting down.
ATTATTATTATTATTTTTTTGATACAGAAGATAGTTATTATTGAATACTCTAGAAATACAGTAATATTTTAGAGATTAGCTCTATTAAGTAAGTGGGAAAGCAAATCAAGAAAGAAGACAAAGCGTCTACTGGATACAACTTAAACAGGATTCTACGTGTGGCAAATTGTGAAAATTCTATGGATTTCTTTATATGGTGTGCCAAATCTGTAAAATAAACCGCATATCTGCATATGAATATTTATAAACAATGAACAGGCACATTTGAAAGGAAAACTATTGTGTATTCCCGAAGTACCATAAATGCGTATTCCTTCCTCTCACATAAATGGTGGGTTTCACTAATTAAATTCATGGTGGGACCTATCATTTATGTGAGAGGAAGAAGTATATATTTATGGTACTTCGGGAATACCTAATAATTTTCACATTTGAAAGGGCACCAGTGTTAAGACAAACCCCTTAAAATGATATTATGGCCGTTAACTAGCCATTTGGGACAAAATGTTCACATTCCATTATTGTTCAGCATAAAAGGCTCTTTTTCAATTCAGTATTTTACATTTTGTAGGTGTGTAGGTTTTTTTTTTTTTTAAACGGGATTGTCGGTGTGTACGTAGTTTGGGCTAGGGGTGGCAAAATCAACCCAAACCCATTTGCCCACCCAAACCCACCCACTTAAATGAGACCCAAACCCACCCAATTATTAATTGGGTTAAATGGGTATTAACCCAATTAAACCCAATTAACATTAATGTTTATTGGGTTTTAATTGGGTACCCAATTAGACCCAATTATGATCCAAGTATGATTTCTACAAATCACCAAACTCTAAAATAGCTCAAAACTACTAAAATTACCAAAATACCCACTCAACCTAAAAAATGACCAAAATAACACCAAAACCTAAAAATGACCAAAATACCCTCTAAAACCGACAAAATGACCAAAATGCCCCTCAAAACCCAAAAAATTACCAAAATATGTCAAAAAAACCTATAAATTACCAAAATACCCCAAAAACATAAAAAATGACTAAAATACCCCTGAAACCAAAAAAATTACCAAAATACCCCCAAAAGCCAAAAAATTACCAAAATACCCCCGAAACCTAAAAATTGACAAAAATACCTCCAAAACCTAAAAATGACCAAAATACCCCCAAAACCTAAAAAATGACCAAAATAACCCTGAAACTCAAAAAATGACCAAAATACCCTTGAAACCTAAAAATGACCAAAGTACTTCTAAAATCCATAAAATAACCAAAGTACCCCCAAAACCCAAAAAATGACCAAAATACCCCCGAAACCCAAAAAATTACCAAAATACCCCCAAAACCTAAAAATTGACAAAAATACCTCCAAAACCTAAAAATGACCAAAATACCCCCAAAACCTAAAAAATGACCAAAATAACCCTGAAACTCAAAAAATGACCAAAATACCCTTGAAACCTAAAAATGACCAAAGTACTTCTAAAATCCAAAAAATAACCAAAGTACCCCCAAAACCCAAAAAATGACCAAAATACACCCGAAACCCAAAAAATGACCAAAATACCCTCGAAACCACAAAAATGACCAAAATACCCCCAAAACCCAAAAAAAGACAAAATTTCCCTAAAACCCACAAAATGATCAAAATACCCCCAAAACTCAAAAAATGACCAAAATATCCCCGAGCTCTAAAAAATGACCAAAATATCCCTAAAACCTAAAAGATGACCAAAATACCCCCGAAACCAAAAAAATGACTAAAATACCCCCGAAATCTAAAAAATAACCAAAATACTCCTGAACCCAAAAATGATTAAAATACCCCTAAAACTAAAAAATGACCAAAATACCCCCGAAACCTAAAAATTACCAAAATACCCCTGAAATCCAAAAAAAAAGACCAAAATACCCCTGAAACCAAAAAGATGACCAAAATGCCCCTGAAACCTAAAAATTACCAAAATACCCTTGAAATACAAAAAATGACCAAAATACCCCCAAAACCTAAAAATTACCAAAATACCTTTGAAACCTAAAAAATTATTGAACTGGCTTACATGGTGTGCATTTGCCACACTTTGATGTGCATCGCAGTGGCGACGATCCAAGGCCCCCCAACAACCTCCTTGCCAAGCTCATTGACCCCTCCTCCTCTTTTCTCTTCTCAATTTCCTGTTAAAACATCATTTATCCAATAATTAGAGCTAATCACACTCTCACTCACTATATACACAAACATTTGGACACAAATATTCTAACATGCACCCCCAAGAACATGGTCACGAGAATGCAATTATGCAACTGACATAATAATTAATAATGCTTAAAACATGGATTCTGGTTCAAGCGCTGAGCGCAGCAGGCGCAAGTTACCGAGGCTTGTGAAAGACGAGTGTGTCCAGTCCACTACATGAGGTAGTAGTTTCTCCTTCACTTGCTGATGCTAACGTGCGCGCTTTGTGATGTACGCTACTTAGATGAACCCATGACTTTTTTTTTTTTTTTTTTTTTTTTTTTTTTTTTTTTTTTTTCTGGGATGGGCCATGGTTAAAACTGTTCAATGACCAAGACGTACCCTGGTTTCTACTTTATATCTTGGTAGATGATTCCAAGGATCGAACGGCTCAGATTGCAGCGGTCCCGGGCTTAACTCTGCACCTATTTTGGTGCATTTTTACCCATCTTGATTTGTTTGAAAAGTGTCTGAGCTAGAGAGCAAGTAAAAATTGTACACAGTACACCATCCCTTTCTCTCTGGGGTGTGGGAGTAAAGCAAACAAAAGAATTGTACTCTGTGAGTCCAGTATTTGATAACAACTGGCTACTTTGATGAAACAAAAAATAAGCTAAATATGTACCATGCTCTTGAAGGTTCTTTATATTATGATTGACAACCCAAAAAAAAAAAAAAAAAAAAAAAAAGGAAAAAAAGAAAAGAAAAGAAAGCAGAAATGGTTTTAGTACAACATATAAATATATTCAACCAAACTACCTGAAAATGTATGTCAGCCTTAATAGACAACGGACACCTGTTGTCTGCATAAAAAATGAAAGAAGGTGAGAGTTCTAATAAATGCAGATGGGTAATTTATGAAAAGTATTCTTTCATTTTATTTTATTTCCCTTGTTCCCCAAAGCTAGGATAGTGAAAATTTTATCAAATTTATATGATTATCAAGATGGGTAATTTATGAAAATTCATGAAAGATGATAAATTTAACAGAATTAAGAGTTGGGAATTTCATAAAAATGTGAGGAAGAATTTAAATATAAAGGAGACAATGAGGGAGAGAGGGTGTAATTTCCTACCTTGACATGTAGAGGTAGAGCTGATGTTGGTGATCAGCGCACAAAATGAAAGGAAGAAGATGGAGACGCAGTAGAAAAGAGGTGGTTTGTTTCTCTTCCACTCCATGAACAAGAGAAAACCTCAGGTAATTTTTGGGTTTTGGGGCGTATTTTGGTTTTGTTAGGTTTCGGCGGTATTTTGGTAATTTTTAGGTTTTGGGGGGTATTTTGGTCATTTTTTGGGTTTCGGGGTTATTTTGGTAATTTTTAGATTTTGGGGGTATTTTGGTCATTTTTTGGGTTTTGGGGATATTTTGGTAATTTTGGGATTTTGGGGGTATTTTGGTCATTTTTTGGGTTTCGGAAGTATTTTGGTAATTTTTAGATTTTGGGGGTATTTTGGTCATTTTTTGGGGTTCGAGGGTATTTTGGTAATTTTTGGGTTTCGGGGGTAGTTTGGTCATTTTTGGGTTTCGGGGATATTTTGGTAATTTTTGAATTTCGGGGGGTATTTTGGTCATTTTTTGGGTTTCGAGGGTATTTTGGTAATTTTTGGGTTTCGGGGGTAGTTTGGTCATTTTTGGGTTTCGGGGATATTTTGGTAATTTTTGAATTTCGGGGGGTATTTTGGTCATTTTTTGGGTTTCGAGGGTATTTTGGTAATTTTTAGGTTTCGGGGGTATTTTGGTCATTTTTTGGGTTTAGGGGGTATTTTGGTCATTTTTAGGTTTTAGGGGTATTTTGGTAATTTTTTGGGTTTTGGGGGTATTTTGGTAATTTTTTGGGTTTTGGGGGTATTTTGGTCATTTTTTGGGTTTTGAGGGGGTACTTTGGTAATTTTTAGGTTTTAGGGGTATTTTGGTCATTTTTTGGGTTTTCATTGGGTTTTGGGGGTATTTTGGAGGGTATTTTGGTCATTTTTTGGATTTCGGGGGTATTTTGGTAATTTTTTGGTGTTAGGGGTATTTTGGTTATTTTTGAAAATTTTAAAATACTTTGGTCATTTTCACTTTAATGGCATTTTGGTAATTTTGATAATTGGGTAATTGGGTGAGTTGGGGTTTACCCATAATAATTGGGTTGTGTTGGATTTGGGTTAGAAACAATTAGTTAAATGGGTTTTAATGGGTAAATGAGTTTTATATACCCAACCCAATTAAACCCACCCCAAACCCACCCAAGCCCACCCATTTGCCACCCCTAGTTTGGGCTTCACTTGGAGAGGGAAATCATTATTTTTTTTTTTTTTTGGAGATGGAGTGATTATTAATTTATATATGTTGTCTTTGGTGGACCTAGTATCATAATTATTTCATTACTATATTTTTTGGAAAGTTCAAAGTTCATTACTCCCACCTTTGTCTGGACTAATCTCATTATTGGGGCAAGTCTTAGTGGTATGCTTAGACACTTCACTAATAAATTTTTGGTCTATGTTTGTTATGCAAAAATTATTTTACACAATTTTACATTCGCCCAAAGAACAACTTAAATTATAAAATTTATGTAAAATAGTTTATGCACAGCAAGTTGTGTGGAACAAGTAATACCCTATATTTTTTTTTGTCCTGCTTTCGACTGTTACCTTTTCCACATTAGAAGAACTTTGGGACAAGATAATTTTCCACTGTTTTTGACACCCATAATATTTTTTATCTTTCCGCTTTCTGTTGTCACTTTGCTTTTTGCCTTTTTCCACCGACCAAGATGATTTTTTACAGTGTAGTTGACAAGATATTAAAATTCCCAGGTGACGTTATAGGCTTAGAACACTCTCTGCGTAATGGTTTACTGTCTTCATTTCATTGAATAAAGTTAACTGAATTCCAGTAAAAAAACAAAAAACAAAAACAGCTTGTATTAATTTTACTGTTGCTGTTTTCGCTATGATTGAATAAAGATTCTGATTTAAAAAACAAAGCTATTAATGGGGACAAATTCACTAATATGGTAATACCCAAATTGTTGTTGAGGTTTCATCTGGATTTTACCGCACTCGTTTAGTTCAATTAGATGTTACAACGGTAAGTTTCACTCCAACACGGATGATAGCCATGCTTGCAAGCTAGGACTAGGAGAGCTTCCATGTGAATTGTTCAGGAGATGCAAACTAACATTACAATTTAGACAGAAGAAAAGTGTGGTATCAAAGCTGTTGTCTAGTTGAGGACCCGGTTGCACCGAGTTTGATTGGAATTGGGAGTCAAATTAGGATTGTTGGAACGTTGCCGTCAAAGGCATTGGAAGTCCAATTTAGATGCTGTAGTGTAATTAATTGTGGTAGACAATGATCCATTTGGGGAATAATTTCCGAAGCGAAAGATGTTATTTCATAGGTTAATTCCAGCGACCCATTGTGTTAAAAGCGACAAGGATAGTTACACTGTTGGTCCCAAGCCTAGAAAAGGGAGAGCTCTTGTTATAAATGGATGATTGATATAAAATTGTCTTTTTATTTTATTTTATTAATATTATTTTTCAAAATGGGTCTTTTACAATTAGAATTTATATTTATATATTTCTAAAAGTTAAAGCGTAGTATCCTTATTGTTACGTTTCAGTTGAGCTACTTCAGTGTCCACGTTATAATCTTTTTTTTTTTTTTTTTTATAATTGTTTTTAACATTAATTTTTTTAATATTTACACTTTTTCAACCTTTCTCCCTCTCTCATCTTTTCATCTCTCATTACTTCTCCAATCTTTCTCCATTCTTTACTTTTTTATCTCGCCATTACTCTCTTTGGTAGCGTTTCGATCCGGCTGAAAACCCACACGTCTGGCGTTTCAACGTTTTTTTTTTTTTTTTTTTTTTTTTTTTTTTTTTTTTTTTTTTTTTTAAGCCGTGATTGTTGAATTTTTCCATGAACAGTACCAGTGGATTTTAATTTTTCCTTTTCCTCGACGCGCTTTGTTCGATGTTCATTGGCCATGAACAGTGATTTTAGGCTAATGAATAGTGATTTTAGGCATGAACAGTATTTTTTATACATTAAAAAATTATTTTGCTACAATGTTTTTCAGTTTTTAGTTTCAGCTGCATCCAAACGGACCCTAAATTAATACTACTTCCGTCCCACTTTGCTTTTCCTATTTGAAAAGTAAAACTTTTTAAGGGAACATCATTTATTGTCGTATTTGCCTTATAAAAATGTATAAGTTTCCAAAACTACCCTTATTTATCAAAAAATAGTTTTGAAAATAAAATAGGAATATAATAGGAACATTAGTAAATTAATAACTTTTATTTTTAGAAACAGTACAATATTTTGGGATATCTCAAAATAGAATAGAGGATAAACAAACTAAAACGGAGGGAGTATCATTCATCCTCTCTACCTTCATCTTTTTTTTTTTTTTTTTATCTTTTCTTATTCACACCGTCTTACTATAAATTTGTCTGTATCTTCTATTCTATGCATAATTTTCCCTCACAACAAAAATATTGTTTCTCTCTCTCTCTCTCTCTCTCTCTCTCTCAAATTTTTGGTGGATTTTTTTTTTATTTTTTTTTCTTGCATATTTACTTTAGGTTAATAATTTTTTATATTCTTTAAAACTCTACTTTGGGCTAATGCGGTTTAGTTTTTTTTTTTTTTTAAATTGTTTTATTTTTTGTCCACTTTTATTGTTAAATGTTATCCTATTGCGTTATAAAGAATTAAATATAGAACATAAAAATATAATATTATTCTATTACATAGCATGTTTTGGATAATTTGCTATTTACTGTAAATTGATAATTCTTCTATTACATAACATGATTTTTTATAGTGCTCAATTTAGATGTTAAACTATGAGACTTTACTAATTTTGGTTTATTCTTTAATCATTTATGGTGGACAAATTACTCTTAGAGCATCCACAGCTGGATGTGCAAATGCCATATCTAAGCTTCATTTAGCATTTTTCTCACAAAAACCTCCTATAGCTGGAATTGTAAACACCAACTATTGTAAAAAAATTTACAATAGTAATACAGTGCAATCTCAAAGGTAGAATTGCACTGTAGCACAATCCTAAAAAAAAAAACTAATATTTTATTCTTGCTTTCCTCTCTCATCACCCGGTCTTCCATCTCTCTCTGTCTTTATGTCTCTCACTCACTTTCCTCTCTTTCTCCCTCCCTCTTCTCTACAATCAACGGAGCTCCACCATGGTCAACCTATGGGTAAGCACCAACGGAGCTCCACGGATCATCCACCGTGATCATCTTTTTTTCTTCTTTTTTTCCTCTCTATCTTCTCTTGAATCAAGCCTCCATGGTGGAGATGTGGCGTGGGACTCATGGATCGGTGGCTGGGTTTCATCTTCCACTCTGTTGCCGTGGGCTGGTGGGTATGGGTTTTGGTCGGTGCTAGAGGTTGAGGGAGAAAGAGAGGTTGGCGGCGATTGAGGTGGATTGGCGATCGGCGTGGGTTTTGGCCGTGGGTTTGGCTGGTGGGTATGGGTTTTGGCCGGTGCTAGAGGTTGAGGGAGAAAGAGAGGTTGGCGGCGATTGAGGTGGATCGGCGATCGGCGTGGGTTTTGGTCGTGGGTTTGGCTGGTGGGTATGGGTTTTGGCCGGTGCTAGAGGTTGAGGGAGAAAGAGAGTTTGGTGGCGATTGAGGTGGATCGGCGATCGGCGTGGGTTTTAGCCGTGGGTTTGGCTGGTGGGTATGGGTTTTGGTCGGTGCTAGAGGTTGAGGGAGAAAGAGAGGTTGGTGGTGGATTTGTGACTGTTTTGGCCGGTGCTCTCTCTGTTTTTTTTTTTTTTTTTTCCCTGGTGGTGGTGGATTTGTGACTGATGTGGTGGTGGTGGCAGTGGTGGTGGTGGTGATTTTTGGTGGCCGTGGGTGATGTTCATGGGAAATAGTGTGGTGTATTGTAAATGATGGTAATTGATGATATATTATTTTATTGTATAGAAATATTATTTTAATGAGCAGGATAGGAAAATAGAAGTTGGGTTGTTGGAGGTATTGTAAAATGGTATGGTATTAATAATAAAGTGGCTTTTTGAGATGGTAAAATAGGATAGAATTGGGATTCCAGCTGTGGATGCTCTTAATAGTTGTATTAGAAGTACACTATAATGTCCTTTATTTAGAGAAAAGCGCAAAGGTTAACCAAACAAAAATAATCAAATGGGTGACAAATTTTAGCTTTTGTAATTTTATTTTAATTATTATTATTATTATTTTATAATTTATAACAATGCATATATAGAAATTTAATTCTTAGATTTTGCTAATAATTTTTTATTCGATAATATGTTTTGAGTGGATGAAATTACAAAAAATTGTTTTCCTAATTGGTCAAATTAATCATTATTAAGTTTCTATTAATTTTCTTAGTGACATTTTTTGGTGTTTTGGATTGTAGGCAAAAAATAAAATAAAAAAAAGATTTGAGAAAGTTTGTTTAAAACTAAAAGAATAATTTCCAAAATATATATATATATATATGTATATTAACGATTCACAAAATGTTATAAATAACTTTCATTAAAAAATGAAAATTTTCGTTCACTTGCCTTTTGAATTTCTGAGAAAAATTGTATTATTTTCATTTTGGTACGACAAAATTAATATTTATGATTTATGATTGTTCCTATATTACATTTATAATTGTTTCTATAATAAATAAAAATATGATTATGAAATACATTACTCTTTATTAAATTAGTTTAAATTGTAAAAAAAAAAATTTAATAAAACCACCATAAAATAATTATCACGCGCAACACGTGAGTCCGCGACTAGTTGATATAAAATTTAGTCTTCAATACTTGAAATACTCTTCTCAATTGTAATTGGTGTATATTTCTATATTGTAATTGATATAAAATTTTGTCTTTCTACATTGTAATTGGTGTATACAAAATAACAAATACTTGATGTATATATTTATTTTGTATATATAAATACAAATATTGTAATTGGTGTATACAAAATAACTATATACTTGATGTATATATATATTTTGTATACATAAATACAAAGAAAGAATAACAAATACAATATAGAAACACAAATTGTTTTTTTTTTAATTAAAAAACAACGGAGCCTCGTTCAGAGGCTAATCACTATTGAATTCATTAGTAAGAAACCCCAGCCCTGCCCAAGAAAAGCCCAACCAGGCATAACCAAAAAATGATAAAAGGTTAGCCATATTAAGTAAAAAGGCAAATTAAGAAAGCAATCAAGAAAAGAAAATGGCACAGGAATAGGTCTCGTAGAATAGCTAGTACTTGCCCACAGACATATCTAAGTTACGAAGATCTGGTGGTGATGGTTGGCTATCGTTTTTCAAGCAGCCGATATATTGGCTGACGAAGAAATAGTGCATGGAATATTTATTACAAACCAAAGGAGGGATCGTATATTACATAATCAAAACAAAATAGAAATATGGTTTGAGCAAACATCACTGACCAATAACACTAAACCTTTCATCTTTTTTTTTTTTTTTGCTGAATACACTAAACCATTCATCTAAATTACGTTTGATATGGAAAATAAATACTGACACAAATGGTTAAGGCAGCATATGTGTGGCAACTGTAAAGAAGGCAGGCGCAGTTGAATGCCACCAGCCTATAACTTTTGGCCAACACGAGCATCGAGAATATTACTCCATCAAGGGTCATTACTACAAAATAGACAATCACACGAATTAATTAATAGTGCAACAAGTTTATGACTGAAAGAATTAGGGAAGAATGAAACAACTCTAATTGCTTTCTTGCAAAACACCAATTGTATTTTATTATTTTATAAATGAATCTGTCTGTCCATTAGTTAAAAAAAAAAAGAAAAAAAAAGAGATTAAACATTCTTACCTCATTCTTCTTCTGTTTTGCTTCTTAAGTTTAAGAAATTTGTCTCTAATTGCATTCATTTCATTGACGACAATATTTGTAGGAATCCGCTCATCCGGTGCTGTTTTAGAACACAACAATCCAATTTGGAACACTGATATCAAGCAATCTTTTATTCTGCTATTGACATTGACATGAGATTCTTCTTCAATTATTTGTCTTTCTTCTTTGTCATTATCAACATCTTCTTCATCCTCCTCAAAAAACATTGATGAATCAACTATATCCATGACATGTTCGGGCAAAGCCATTGCAGTGAACTGGTGAATGCTCATACCATCTTTGAACATTTCATCAATAGGACTTTTTCCAATGAACATCTCCAACAAGAGTATCCCATAACTATAAATGTCTCCTAGTGTTGAAATTTGGCCACCCATTCCATACTCTGCAATTCATCAACGAATAATTAGTTACAAATAGTAGTCTTATGCGCTTAAAATTTAACCGCTAATGTATTATTCATTGTTTTCACATATAGTCCTTCATACAATTTTGTGATTGTGGGGTTTCAAGACAAAAAAACCCCCCCCCCCCTCAAAACCAATAGACATGTTGTCAAACTTGACCATTTGGTTTGCTTTTGAAAGAATCCATACTTAAGTTTAAGAACAAAATGCTATACAACAAACAAAGCGCTTCATCTAGTCAAAAAATTACCTGGAGGAATATATCCAATGGAACCTTTTAGCCCTAATGACAATGTTTTGGATTTGGAGTGATTGTTTGATGCATCAAAGAGGAAATTCACCAATCCGAAATCACCAACATGGGCTACCATATCTTCATCAAGGAGTATATTGCTTGGCTTTAGGTCACAATGAACAATTGGTGTTTCACAATGGTGATGAAGATATTCTAATGCATAAGCAACATCAATAGCTATGTTTAGTCTCTGGATAAATCTTAATCTGTTTCTTTGATGTTGCTCATCAATTTTAGAATGCAACCATTTTTCTAGACTTCCATTGCACATGAACTCAAAAATTAGACTTTTAAAGTCATTCCCTTCATGATCAATGCTTGAGCAAGCAGAGATAATCTTAAGGAGATTGCGATGACGTATACTTCTCAAAGCATTGCATTCGTTAATGAAACTCTCGGAAGCTCCTTCTTGTTGACAGTTCAATACCTTAACTGCAACAATTGCTCCATTTTTAGAAAGAACTCCTTTGTATACCGAGCCAAAGCTACCTAAACCAATCAAATTGTTTTCAGAAAATCCATTTGTTGATTTTAGTAATTCTGCATAAGAGACATGCAATTTCCAATCTTCAAAGGAAGGGGCAGTTAATGCACTCATTCTTGATTTTTTCACAATAAGACATGTAGGGAAAAAGTACAACATAACTAGTACAAATATGACCATGCCAATGACAGGAATGACAATTTTGAGTGCAAAAAGCTTTCCTGATGAAGTAGGACTTTTCCTTGAGCATGTAGGTAAATGTAATTCTTTGACACCACCACATAGCTTATTATTTCCAAAGATTGAAATTTTTCTTGCATTTGCAAATATCCCTTCACTTGGCACTTCGCCTTCCAAATCATTGTTTGAAATATTAAGATGCTTAAGTGATACAAGCTTACTAAGAAATTCAGGAATATTCCTAGAGAAGTTATTTTGCGAGAAATCAATATCTTCTAAACCTCTTAACGACTTCAAAGATTGAGGTATTGATCCTTGGAATGAATTACCCTCCAAATATAAGCGCTCCAAACTAAGACAAGCCTCTAGGGTGGTGGGAAGTTTTCCAGACAATCTATTCTTTGAGAGATCTAACTCAGTGAGATGTTTTAAGTTGCCCACTTCAATAGGGAGTGCACCTATCAAAAAGTTGTGAGACAAGTCCAAAAATATTGAAAGGGAAGAAATACCAATAACTTCTTTTGGAATGGTGCCAGTGAGATTGTTTCTAGAAATGACTAGTATAAGCAATTTTTGGCAGTTCCCTAGGCTTGGGGGTATATTTCCCTCAAATTTGTTCCTCATCATAAAGAGGCTTATCAATGTAGTTAAGTTACCCAAGGAGGAAGGGATCGGCCCAGAAAATTTGTTGTCATTCAAATATAATACCTTTAACTTTTGAAGCTTCCCAAGAACTTTAGGGAGAGTACCTTCCAAATAGTTACCTTCTAGTCCTAGATTGTATAAGTTAACGAGGTTCCCAATCCCAATAGGGATGCCACCATGGATCATATTCCGACCCATAGTAAGATGGTTTAGTCGGGTGGAAAGGTTGGCTATGCTGTTGGGCAATACTCCTCCAAAATGATTATTTGATAGACTTAATACCTCCAAACTACTATGATTAGCTAAGAAATTGAGAAAATTTAGGTCTCCATCTTTCCCATTTCCAAGACTATTAGTTTCCAAATTAAGTAGAACCAAGCCTTGCAAGCTTGCAAAATTTAGAGGCACTGTCCCAGTTAGACCATTTTCGCTCAAGCCAAGTTCTTGAAGTTGAGAAGCATTTGACAATGACGCTGGAATTGATCCTGTGAAACTATTTAATCCACAAAAAAACGTTTGAAGTTTAGGAAGAGTAAGGCCAACATCTGGTGGAAGGTTTCCATGTAGATGGTTTCCAGTAACAGAGAAAAAGTATATAGAAGAAATATTAAAGATCGGAGGAGGGATGGTACCACTCAGATAATTTCCATAAAGCTGGAAAAATCCCAAGCTTAGTAGACGGCCAAGTTCACTGGGTATGCTTCCTTGAAAATTGTTCTCTGAAAGGGAAAGTGCATTCAAAGAAGAATAGTTTCCTATCCAAGCTGGGATGTTTCCTGTCAGGTTGTTGGCAGCAAGAAGTAGAAACTTCAACTTTGACAATGAGCTAAGGTGGTGTGGTATCGGCCCAATAAGATTGTTTCCAACAACATCAAGCACTCTAAGTTGTGTACAGTAGCTTAGATTAGTAGGAACTTTACCACCAAAGGAATTATCACTCAAATTGAGGTGCTGCAGGTGCTGTAAACGTCCCACTTCTTGAGGAATTTCACCGTTGAAGCTGTTGTTTTCCAAGTTGATTCCTGTGAGGTAAGTAAGATTTCCTATAGAGGGTGGTATGGAGCCAGACAATTTCTTAGCTGCCAAGTTCAAAACCATGACTCGTTTACTGGAGGGGCTACATGTAACACCTAACCAGTTGCAGAAATGAATGGAGTCATTCCATGAGCTCATGATTTGAAGTGGGTCTTTAGTGATCTGATTCTTGAAATCAAGTAATATCAGGCAATCAGTCTCATTTGCAAAACTCGGAATTGTAGCAGATTTCAAACATGAGCTCATGCACATTAGAAGAATCCCATGAAAGAATATTAGCAAAACCAACGTGTAACTCAGACAAGAGTGCGTCATTCTGTTGGAGTTGCAAGTTTAAAGGAAAGGATAAAATCTGATACCAGAGTTTGCTTTCTGTGGAATACAAAAATTCTATTAGAGTCAATAGCATAGATTTTCTTTTGCTCACAAGCGTGAACATCACTTGAACTTAAATTAGAATGACCCAGAAGAGAATACTTTTCTCTCATAAGAAACAGCCATTTTAACAATGATGAATAACTTGACTTTCAACTCTGTTAGAACGTGTCCTGTATTGTGACTTCGATAAGTTAATTGGAGAGAAGGGCAATGTTAATTACACACACACACACACACACACACACACACATATATATATATATATATATATATCTGTACACAAAAAAAAAAAAGAAAAAAAAAGTGAAATCCCTTGTTGCAGACACAATTTCAAGTCGTATCTGTGTGAGTTTGTTATCGACAGTGATGAGACATTTACAAGAAATGATCTTTCTATTGACAGACCTTGCTACTACCTTTGTTTTGACTTTTATTTCTAAGATATTTTAAAGTTTTAAAATATTTTTATTGAATATTCTTAGCTACTAAGTTGGGAAAGAACTAATTTTCATTGGGTTATACTGTCCTTAGGGTAATTGTTTATAAAATATTTTAGGAAAATTCTGACGCCACTTTTATAAGAAATACAAAAACTTATAAAAAAAAATTAACTGATATTTTTTCCATAAAAAGTTTTTAAAAATATATCATAAAATAAGGCCGATAAAGCATCTGTTAAATTTTTCCATTTTTATTTTCTGGTTACATTTTCAAGCCTCTCAAATGATTTTTTTTTAAGGCAAACTTACATGACTGAATGATGTTTCTAGGGGTTTTTTTATTTAAAAGAATTTCTGGCAGTTTTTGGAAGGAAGGATTCATAGAGACAATAAGCGTGGATGTCATGAACTAAAATGACAAAAATGAAACATGATGAAAATGTCAATCAAATTTTTTACTGTCTTACTCTTAGACGAAATGATAAAGGAATACCCGGGAACACATCTAGAAAAGCTTCGTATCGGAATCTACAACGAAACGATCCAATTGATCAAGATGCACAATGAAGATTGTATCCATACGATTTTGCACTTCTCGACAAATATGATCTGTTTCGTTATTCTAAGTGGTTATTCTATGCTAGGTAATGAAGAACTTGTTATTCTTAACTATTGGGTTCAAGGATTGAGAATCAAACTAATGTCAACTGAAATTTAAACAGTGTAGTTTGTATATTTAACTAAATTTTTTTATAATTTTCTTCTTTATCCTCTAGCAGGGCTTTTGACACATGGGGTTTGCAAATATTTTTAGCTAGTCTAGTATTAATTGTGCGGAATGGATTGATTAATTTATTATTAAGTTCTCAAAGAGATTTGTTGATTGCCTTAACATTTTCAGCATATTAATGGGCTTCATGCTTAACACTAGAAATCTCAGTCATTTCAAAATAATCAGTTCTTGGTTGAGAAAAAAGAACGATGAAAAAAGATTGTAACAGCAACAAAAGAACAACTTGAATTCATAGAAAACAAATGTAAATTCACACACCAAAAGAACAACAATGAAGAAAATACTTACCTTGAAAGCTTTTCAGTCAGCAAGACAGATGTCTCAGTGTTGCAATATTGCAGCACTCAGCAGCTGTCCTTTAGTTTTCTCTCTCAATTAGGGCTTAATTTGAAGTGAAGTACCAAATCTGATACCAGAGTTTGCTTTCTGTGGAAATACAAAAATTCAATCAGAGTTTATAAAAATCAATGCTAGTGGGACCTATAGCCAGAGAGCATTGAATTGAAATCGCTCCATTTATCTGACTTTTGGTCCAGAGTTTTATTTTGATTGTGATAGCCTTTCTTTTTGAGAAACAAAAAAGACCATTGATTGTGATAGTCATGAATTTTCTTTTCACGATAAAAATTGTAAGTACTCTCGGAGTATTATAAATATGTATTCTCTCCTCTCACATGAATAGCAAGTCTTACTATGAATTTAATTAGTAGAACTCGCCATTCATGTGAGAGGAGGGAATACGCATTTATGGTACTCTTAGAGTACCTAATAATTTTCTATTTATCGAGTATTTCCGCAGTACCATAAATACGTATTCCTTCCTCTCACATGAATGGTGAATCTCACTAATTAAATTCATAATAGGACCTACCACTTATGTGAGAGGAAGGAGTATATATTTATGGTACTCCGAGAGTGCATAATAATTTTCACATTTGAAAGGGCACTTGTGGTTAAGACAAACCCCTTAAAATGATATTATGGCCGTTAACTAGCCATTAGGGACAAAATGTTCACATTCCATTATAGTTCAGCATAAAAGGCTCTTTTTCAATTAAGTATTTTACATTTTGTGGGTGTGCAGGTTTGTTTGTTTTTTTTTTTTTTTTTTTAAACCGGGATTGTAGGTGTGTAGTTTGGGCTTCACTTGGAGAGGGAAATCATTATTGGTGATTTTTTTTTTTTTTTTTGGAGATGGAGTGATTATTAATTTATATATGTTGTCTTTGGTGGACCTAGTATCATAATTATTTCATTACTATATTTTTGGAAAGTTCAAAGTTCATTGCTCCCACCTTTGTCTGGACTAATCTCATTATTGGGGCAAGTCTTAGTGGTATGCTTAGACACTTCGCTAATAAATTTTTGGTCTATGTTTGTTATGCAAAAATTATTTTACACAATTTTACATTCGCCAAAAAAACAACTTAAATTATAAAATTTATGTAATATAGTTTATGTACAGCAAGTTGTGTGGAACAAGTAATACCCTATATTTTTTTTGTCCTGCTTTCGACTGTTACCTTTTCCACGTTAGAAGAACTCTGGGACAAGATAATTTTCCACTGTTTTTGACACCCATAATATTTTTTATCTTTTCGCTTTCTGTTGTCACTTTGCTTTTTGCCTTTTTCCACCGACCACGATGATTTTTTACAGTGTAGTTGACAAGATATTAAAATTCCCAGGTGACGTTATAGGCTTAGAACACTCTCTGCGTAATGATTTACTGTCTTCATTTCATTGAATAAAGTTAACTGAATTCCTGTAAAAAAAACAAAAAACAAAAAACAAAAAACAAAACAGCTTGTATTAATTTTACTGTTGCTGTTTTTGCTATGATTGAATAAAGGTTCTGATTTAAAAAACAAAGCTATGAATGGGGACAAATTCACTAATATGGTAATACCCAAATTGTTGTTGAGGTTTCATCTGGATTTTACCGCACTCGTTTAGTTCAATTAGATGTTACAACGGTAAGTTTCACACCAACACTGATGATAGCCATGCTTGCAAGCTAGGACTAGGAGAGCTTCCATGTGAATTGTTCAGGAGATGCAAACTAACATTACAATTTAGACAGAAGAAAAGTGTGGTATCAAAGCTGTTGTCTAGTTGAGGACCCGGTTGCACCGAGTTTGATTGGAATTGAGAGTCAAATTAGGATTGTTGGAACGTTGCCGTCAAAGGTATTGGAAGTCCAATTTAGATGCTGTAGTGTAATTAATTTTGGTAGACAAGGATCCATTTGGGGAATAATTTCCGAAGCGAAAGATGTTATTTCATAGGTTAATTCTAGCGACCCATTGTGTTAAAAGCGACAAGGATAGTTGCACTGTTGGTCTCAAGCCTAAAAAAGGGAGAGCTGTTGTTATAAATGGATGATTGATATAAAATTTTGTCTTTTTATTTTATTTTATTAATATTATTTTTAAAAATGGGTCTTTTACAATTAGAATTTATATTTATATATTTCTAAAAGTTAAAGCGTAGTATTTTTTGTTGCTACGCTCCAGTTGAGTCATTTCAGTGTCCACGTTACAATCTTTTTTTTTTTTATAATTGTTTTTAATATTAATTTTTTTAATATTTACAATTTTCCAACCTTTCTCCCCCTCTAACCTTTTCATCTCTCATTACTTCTCCAACCTTTTTCCATTCTTTACTTTTTTATCTCGCCACTACCCTATAAGGTAGCGTTTGGATCCGGCCGAAAACCCACACGTCTGGCGTTTCAGTGTTTTTTTTTTTTTTTTTTTTTTTTCAAGCCGTGATTGTTGACTTTTTCCATGAACGGTACCAGTGGGTTTTAATTTTTCCTTTTCTTGGACGCGCTTTGTTCACTGTTCATTGGTCATGAACAGTGATTTTAGGCCAATGAACAGTGATTTTAGGCGTGAACAGTATTTTTTACACATTAAAAAATAATTTTGCTATAATATTTTTCAGTTTTCAATTTTCAATTTCAGCTGCATCCAAATAAACCCTAAATTAATACTACTTCCGTCCCACTTTGTTAGTCCTATTTGAAAAGTCAAATTTTTTAAGGAAACATCATTTATTGTCGTATTTGCCTTATAAAAATGTATAAGTTTCCAAAACTACCCTTAAATAAATTTATCAAAAAATAGTTTTGAAAATAAAATAGGAATATAATAGGAACATTAGTAAATTATTTACTTTTATTTTTAGAAACAGTACAATATTTTGGGATATCTCAAAATAGAATAGAGGATAAACAAACTAAGATGGAGGGAGTATCACTCATCCTCTTTCCCTTCATCTTCCTTTTTTTTTTTTTTTTTTTTTTTTTTTTTTTTTATTCACACCCTCTTACTATAAATTTGTCTATATCTTCTATTCTATGCATAATTGTCCCTCACAACAAAAAGATTGTTTCTCTCTCTCTCTCTCTCTCTCTCAAATTTTTGGTGGATTTTTTTTTTCTTGCATATCTACTTTAGGTTGATAATTTTTTATATTCTTTAAAACTCTACTTTGGGCTAATGCGGTTTAGTTTTTTTTTTTTTTTAAATTAATTTATTTTTTGTCCTTTTTATTGTTAAATGTTATCCTTTTGTGTTATAAAGAATTAAATATAGAACATAAAAATATAATGTTATTCTATTACATAGCATAATTTGGATAATTTGCTGTTTATTGTAAATTGATAATTCTTCTATTACATAACATGATTTTTTATAGTGCTCAATTTAGATGTTAAACTATGAGACTTTGTTAGTTTTGGTTTATTCTTTAATCATTTATGGTGAACAAATTACTCTTAATAGTTGTATTAGAAGTACACTATAATGTCCTTTATTTAGAGAAAAGCGCAAAGGTTAACCAAACAAAAATAATCAGATGGGTGACAAATTTTAGCTTTTGTAATTTTATTTTAATTATTATTATTATTTTATAATTCATAACAATGCATATATAGAAATTTAATTCTTAGATTTTGCTAATAATTTTTTATTTGATAATATGTTTTGGGTGGATGAAATTACAAAAAAAAAATTTCTAATTGGTCAAATTAATCATTATTAAGTTTCTATTAATTTTCTTAGTGACATTTTTCGGTGTTTTGGATTGTAGGCAAAAAATAAAATAAAAAAAAGATTTGAGAAAGTTTGTTTAAAACTAAAAGAATAATTTCCAAATTATATATATATATATATAATTATATATATATATATATTTTAACAATTCACAAAATGTTATAAATAACTTTCATTAAAAAATGAAAATTTTCGTTAACTTGCCTTTTGAATTTCTGAGAAAAATTATATTGTTTTCATTTTGGTACGACAAAATTAATATTTATGATTTATGATTGTTCCTATATTACATTTATAATTGTTCCTATAATAAATAAAAATCTGATTACGAAATACGTTACTCTTTATTAAATTAGTTTAAATTGTAAAAAAAAAAATTTAATAAAACCACCATAAAATAATTATCACGCGCAACATGTGAGTCCGCGACTAGTTGATATAAAATTTAGTCTTCAATACTTGAAATACTCTTCTCTATTGTAATTGGTGTATATTTCTATATTGTAATTGATATAAAATTTTGTCTTTCTATATTGTAATTGGTGTATACAAAATAACTATATACTTGATGTATATATTTATTTTGTATATATAAATACAAATATTGTAATTGGTGTATACAAAATAACTATATACTTGATGTATATATATATATATATTGTATATATAAATACAAAAAAAGAATAACAAATACAATATAGAAACACAAATTGTTTTTTTTTTTAATTAAAAAACAAAAGAGCCTCGTTCAGAGGCTAATCACTATTGAATTCATTTGTAAGAAACCCCAGCCCTGCCCAAGAAAAGCCCAACCAGGCATAACCAAAAAATGATAAAAGGTTAGCCACATTAAGTAAAAAGGCAAATTAAGAAAGCAATCAAGAAAAGAAAGTGGCACAGGAATAGGTCTCGTAGAATTGCTAGTACTTGCCCACAGACATATCTAAGTTACGAAGATCTGGTGGTGATGGTTGGCTTTCGTTTTTCAAGCAGCCGATATATTGGCTGACGAAGAAATAGTGCATGGAACATTTATTACAAACCAAAGGAGGGATCGTATATTACATAATCAAAACAACATAGAAATATGGTTTAAGCAAACATCACTGACCAATAACACTAAACCTTTCAACTTTTTTTTTTTTTGCTGAATACACTAAACCATTCATCTAAATTATGTTTGATATGGAAAATAAATGCTGACAAAGTTCAACAGAGAAAATGGCACAATGCTCATTCTTTTTATTACTTTTTTCCTAGTTTTGGCCTACCCGTGAGACCCGATCAAGGTTCTACAACCCGGGCGGTTCAACCACGGTTCGAATAGTCTGCTGTGTTTGTTGTGTAT
Organism: Castanopsis chinensis; assembly: GCA_032878915.1. NCBI lineage: Eukaryota > Viridiplantae > Streptophyta > Magnoliopsida > Fagales > Fagaceae > Castanopsis > Castanopsis chinensis. The sequence goes on along the minus strand of JAVQMG010000125.1, from coordinate 13,128,398 downwards.
AGTGGGTTTTGGAGTTAAAAGAACCATCTCAAGGGACGGTTCAAGGTTTTTCTGGTCAGACCGTACGGTCCAGTCCGGGTTTCAAAACCTTGCTTGATGTATTTATCCAGATTCTTTTCTCAAATTTCAATCAGAATCTAAGTTTCTATTTAAAAACTTTGACTTGTAATCCTCTATTTTAATGTTGTCTTTAATTCCAAACTACTACATTATTATCTAATATTATAGTTCTATATCTTATTAAGTATACAATCAAAGGTATAATAATGACATCTTTTATTGAATATATTGCTTATCTCGATATATTCGTAAATATCTACCAAATCAAAATACACACACACATATAAAGATGCTTTGCATACAAAACGCAAAATATCATATTAGGAAAAATTTTCCCCACAACGATTAACCGCACCAATTTTTTTTTTATAGGAATTAACTGCACCAATTAAGAAAACAACTTGCTTTTTATAACCTATTAAGATTATTTTCTCCACAGAAATTACAAAAATTTTCACTTAAATAGATTATCAAATAAAAAAATATCAGTAAAACCTCTTAATTAAGGTTGCAAGTTTGAATTAAAAGATAGAATCTGATAACCTTTCTGTGGAATACAAATAATTCAATTGGAGATAACATAATTATATTGGCAAAAATGGGCAAATGCTCATTTTGCGCAAAAAAATGGGCAAATGCCCCATTTTCCAAACTAATTAGGGAAATGCCCCTCTTTTAAAACTTGATTTTTTCAAAATCAAGTTAAAAAAAAAAAAAAAAAAAAAAACATTTCTGGAGCCCTATAGCGACGTTTTAAGAACCTATAGTGCCATTTTGTAACTCGAGCTCCATGAACTCGAGTTCCATGCAAGTTTTTTTTTTTTTTTTTTTTTTTTTTTTTTTTACCTATAACTCAATTTCAGGAAGCTCGAGTTCCAAAATGCCGCTATAGGATCTTTAAAACGTCGCTATAGGCTTTTTAAAACGTTGCTATAGGGCTTAACTCGATTTTGAGAAAATCAAGTTTCAAAAGAGCATTTCTCTAATTAGTTTGCGAAATGGGGCATAATGCTGTTTTTTTTTTTTTTTTTTTTTTTTTTTTTGCAAAAAGGGCATTTGCCCATTTTGGCCTAATTATATTTTACTTCAAACTTGCAGAATCTCGTAATTAATTAAATTAAAATTAAATTTGAGATATTAAATTTTTTTAAAAATTTTTTATTTAAATGTTGACGTGGCATATAAAAATGCCAAATAACTTTTTTTAAAAAATATTTTAATGCCCACGTCAGCATCATGTCAACAAGCAAGACTCTTTGTCTGCCACGTAAGACTTTTTTGTTAGTGGGTTGAGGGTAAGGACCAAAATAGAATTATTTTATGTTTTTAGGGACTAGAATAGTAGCAGAATCAAAATAGGGACCAAAATGAGAATCGACCCAAAATGTAGGGACCAAAAGTGTACTTTTGCCTTGTTTATAAATTGAATTGTACATAAAAATGTACAAAGAGTTGCCTTTATGTAAACATGAATAATGTGAAGTACAAATAATGGTATAGTCATGATTTTAAAAACCAAAATGGTCAAAGAATTGGAAAAATATATGACTTTTGATTTTTACTGGTTGAACTAGTGGTTTATACAGTTAAACAATTGAAATTTAAGTTTTTATAGGACCGGTTAAGGGTCCAGTTCCTCGTTGAACTGGTTAGTTTGATCCGATTTTTAAAACCATCGATATAGTATGAATATAAAGTATGCGTGCAATAAGGGCTTGGGTTCTTTGGGTTTTTATTCCTAAACTTTAGCTTAGAGCATTCGCATCAGCTCAAACACAAATTTTAGTTTATTTTGATATAAAAACTTATTATTTCTATTTTACATAACTACTTTTTTATTCGTCTCGAAGAAACTACATTGCCATTAGACAAAATTTCTGATTTTGCTCATGATTATCTCCGAGATTATAATAATCCAGTCACAGTCCCTCCTAGAATCAAACGGGCTGCTCAAAAGAAGTGTCATCCTCCTCCTTCGGACTTCGTGAAGGTGAATTTTGATGGGGCAATGTTTGGAGAGTCTGATGAAGCGAGTCTTGGAGTAATGATTTGGAATTATAAGGATGAGGTCTTGGCTGCCCTCTCTGAGAAAATCCAAAAGCCAACCACAGTGGAGGTCTTGGAAATTCTTGCTGCCAACAGAGCTATGAACTTTTCCCTTGAGTCGAGTTTTACAAAGTCAGCGATTGAAGGGGATTCGAAGTTAGTGATTGAGGCCTTGAAGGGTGGGGGCTGGAGAAATTATCATGTGGGTCATCTTATTAATGACTTTCTGTTCTCAAAAAATTCTTTTCAAAGTATTTCTTTCTCTCATGTTGTTAGGCAAGACAATGCAGTCGCATATGCCTTAACCCAGAGAGTAGACATTCTTTTCCTTGTCTTGTCTGGAAGGAGCACGTTCCTCCTGATGTGAGGTCTTTTGTATTGTCTGATTTTCCTCATTCTTGATTAATAAAGCTGAATGCATCTCTTTCTCAAAAAAAAAAAAAAAAAACTACTTTTTAGATTTTACAAACACCTATACGAACAAATTAACCATTTTACACAATATTTTATTAAAATATTATTTCTTTATCAATTTTTTTATTACTCTTCCAAATCATCTCTCTCCCTATCTCTCTCTCTCTCTCTCAGAGTAAAGAAGTAGGAACCTTACTCAATATCTTTTTATTGGAAGTGAATTTTGACAAATACATTATTGGATTACATCTTTTTCTTATATCCTCCATACTTGTAAAATTTCTAGAAAATTAAAGATCAATAGTCATGTCATAAATAATTGTTTAAATTGCAAGATTTTGTAGTTTAAAATTATGCATAAAATATAAGCTTATAGATTATATAGTAAATAATATCCGATTAACACGAAATTGAAACACATGTATTAATATCGTAAAGAATATGCAATTAAACAATTAGATTTTCAAAATATGTAGTAACGTTAATTTTATTTAGTAAATTTGTAGTTTTAGGCTACAATTAATTTTATAGCTAAATTTTGTCCAAAGAAGTATTAGAAAATAGATTGCCATTCGAATATTAAGCGTGTAAATAAGTTACTAAATCAACAATCTGATTTACATGGATTGATGTGGGTGATTTTTGAAGTTCAATGTGCAAAATTTACCTTATACTATTTGTCGAGGGCGAAAAAGCCTTCCTTCCAACAAATGAGATTTGTGTTAGGTTGAGAGGGCCTAAACCAAAACTCGACGATGGGCTTGAAGCACGGCCCAAAGGCTATCGGTGAAGATTTGAAGAATTCACTATATTTTATGCCTTGGGCTTAGGTTGAGACTGACAAGGATGGCCCATAAACAATTCCTACAGCAGACATGTTGTTGAGGTACAAATTTTCAGGCCCTAATTTCTTTAGTCCACTCACAAAAATACCACACAAGTCCAAGAATTATTTTGAAGCCCACATAAATATTTTTCACATATTACTCAAATATTCTCCATGTCATTGGGCTCCACAAATATTCCCTATATATAAGCCCCACAAATTACTTTGGGCCCTCTCACAAATATTACCTATCATGTTCCACATATTATCCAACTTGGGTTTTCACAAAAATATCCATCACCTTGCTACCAACATTAGGCCACAAAATTATACTTTCTCCACAAAAAAACCCAAAATCATTTAACTTGTGGGCAAGACCCGAAAAGCCCAACAAAACTCTTTACAGAGCCCGTTGCTGCACGGCACCTTTACAAAGCCCGTTGCTACACGACACTCTTACTAAGCTCGTTGCTACACGACACTCTTACTAAGTCCTTTGCTACATGGCATCTTTACTAAGTCCATTGCTACACAGCACCTCGAAAGCCTGTTGCTACACGGCACCTTTATTAAGCCCGTTGCTACACATCACCTTTACTAAGTCCGTTGCTACATGGCACCTCTAAAGCCCGTTGCTACACGGCACCTTTACAAAGCCCATTGCTACATGGCACCTTACTAAGGTCGTTGCTACACAACACCTCTAAAGCCCGTTGCTACACGGCACCTTTACTAACCCGTTACTATATAGCACCTCTAAAGCCCATTGGTACACTACATTCATACTAAGTCCGTTGCTACACGGCAATAATTTTACAAAACCCCAAACTATTTTACAAAACTCAAATATTATTTTAACACCTATTTTACAAAGCCCGAATACTAATTTGGCATCTATCTTATAAATCCCAAATATTAATTTGGCACTTACTTTACGAAGCCCAAATATTATTTTGGCAACTATTTCATAAAGCCCAAATGCTATTTTGGCACATATTTACAAAACTCAAATAATATTTTAACACCTATTTTATAAAGCCCAAATACTAATTTGGCACTTATTTTACAAAGCCCAAATACTAATTTGGCACCTATCTTATAAAACCCAAATGTTATTTTAGCATTACTTTACAAAGCTCAAATCTATTTTGGGCAATTATTTATAAAAGCCCAAAATACTATTTTGGCAAAAAAAATTACATTATGCTCAAAGCCCAAAATTATTCCTTGGCAAAACATATTTTCATATGCAAAGTCCCTAACTCATGGGAAATACAATTGCTCATTCTCAAAAACACTTCTCTTATATAATTTATAAAAGCTCATGTACATCACCCATGGCAAAACTCTTCATTTTGTAGGGATAACCAAGCCCAAAGAAGCTCAACTGCAAAGCCCAGCTAAGCCAACCCAGCTCATACACAAACTCTAGCAGCTGAAGCACACGTGAGCTGACCAGCCAAAAACTCAGCATAACTTAACAGCTGGAGCCTATTGCCATCAAGCTCTAACTTGTCCAATCAGATCAGAAGAGGACACGTGTCCATCAAGGGTTGAACCCTTCTTTCACAAGCTGAAATTTTATCATTTCTCATGTGACATAAAGTTGAAAGTGATGTGACAGAAAGCTGGGAAGCTTCAGCCAACTGTCCTTTCTTTCTTCTCCAATCCATTCGGTCAAGAATCAAGAGCAGCCATAACCAGGGCATCAAAGCTCCTAAAAAACTTGAAATCAGCTCATTTTCATACTAAAAACGTGTGTTCTGTGGTTCATGGATCAAGCACATGAACCTCAAATGGGGAAACTTAGGGAAATGTGGTTTGAAGGGCACCAAGGGGATCTTAGCAGAGTTTCCAACAAGGGCTCCAAGATTGACACTTGGCTTGGGGTGATACAATCTGCCCTAGGGAGCTCTAATTCTAGTAGCAGCATAACCAAGGTCATTAGCCTAAAGCATGCTTTAAATCCATCAGCCAAGGCCAATCAGCATTCAATGCTAAGTTAGAATCCCAACTATTACTACCCAAAACAGCAAGAACCTTCTAAAAGTTAAGCTTACCACTCTGAGCTAAAATCCTAGGAACAATTCTCTAAGGATTTTTTGAAGATTAAGGAAGATTTAACATAGATTATTTATTAATTACTCCCTAAAACGCAACTATAAATAGAACTCTCCATTAATGCTTCACCAACACACTAAGAAATACACTCATAGAGAAGAACTCTTCCTTAACTCCTCTGTTTTAATTTCCTCTAAACTCCAACACAATTCTAAGTCACTAAGCTCTCAGCTTCAAGCATAGAAACTGAGTTCTATAGCTCTAAGCTCAAAGACACCCCTCATACTTCCACTTAAAAACACTTAGCTACCCCCAGCAGAAAGTCCCAGCAGCCTTACTATACACTCTCACTCATTACACATACTACTCACAAATGACTCTTTCTACTCACTGCATATACCATATCCATGAGCATGCCTTGGCACCATAATGATCTTGTTGCGCTAGCTGTGGTCTCTCTCTCTCCCTTCATCTTACACTAAGATTTCCTCATTATTCATTATTATGGAACCCATGATATTTACTTATTCATTTACTATTGATGGTTATGATGTAATTGTTACTATAGAATTTTTCTCTCATATTGTTGTATTAGAAGACTCTTCTCCAGAGCTAATGGATGATGAGTCTGAAAATGTAGATGTTTTCCTTAATATGTGAAATATCTAACAGCTGAAAGTTTATTTCCTCTTATTTCACCGCTGGGTCACTTTTCTGCAGAAATAGTTTACCGCTGGGTTACTTTTCTGCAGAAACATTTTACCACTGGGTTATTTTCTGCAGAAACATTTTACTGCTGGACTATTTCTTACAGTATATTTTTTAGTCATGCTGACGTGTTTACTATAGGGATTGTTTGTGGGCCATTCTTGTTAGTCTCAATTTAGGCCCAAGGCATAAAAATATAGTGAATTCTTTGGATCTTCGTCGATAGCCTTTGGGTTGTGCATCGAGCCCATCATCGAGTTTCAGTTTAGGCCCTCGACCCAACATAAATCTCATTTGTCGGAAGGAAAACTTTTTCGTCCCTGACATTTGGCGACTCCACTAGGGATCCTATTGAAGCCAAAAGTTCACCATGCCTCATAGGTTGCAGAATAACCGTCAAGAAGGGACTCAAAACAACAGTTTCCTAGCATGACTAAGCCATCACAGCCCAACCACACAAGAAGAACAGGCTGGCCAACATGGATTTAATCAAGAAGGTCCTAACCATCAATTTGCTTTCCTCTTGAAGATGTTACAAGGAATGCAGCAAGCTCAATTTGAATTTGCTGAATCTTCAAGGATCTTAAGAAAGACACAAGGGCCAACACCCTAGCCGTTACATGAAGGATCGGATCCTAGAACACAATAGGAAAGGGGATCAACCACTGGGAATCCTCAGTCTAGTAAGCAAGATGCCTCTTTTTCTCAGTTTGTTACATTATCTGATCTCACTGCTTAGTTGGAAAGGGAAAGGGTTAGCCAACCAAAGGAACCAAGGCACTTTGTTCGAAGGCCACCATACCCAATTGAGTTACTAAGCAAGCCATATCCGGAAAAATATGAGACTTCCACTTTCTCTCTTTATGATGGAAGGAAAGGGAATGCAATCGAGCATCTCAACAAATTTTTTGATTCTAGGGGTCCTTTTGCTGGGAATGGTGATCTTTGCTTAAGGGAGTTCTCAAAATCTCTTACCGATTATGCCTACACATGGTATTCCACTCTTCAACTGGGTTCCATTGCTACATGGGATGACATGGTTAAAAATTTATGTTCAAAATATTTTCATGCAGAAGAAAAAGCTACCATTCTTATACTTCACAACACTAAGCAAAAGTCCTCCAAAGGACTCCCTGATTTCATCCGACGATCTAGGGATGTTGTTCTTGATTGCTATGGACAGTACAAAGAATAAGAGTTGGTTGAGATTTGCATTGACAATATGTCTCATGAGTGCCGGGCCCACTTAGAGAACCTTGATATTATTCAGTTTGCCCAGCTGCTCTAGAAAGCTCGAAAAACAGTCGTTTCAGTCAAGCCTCCCACCACTAAAAAATCCAAACCAAAAAAGAAAAGTGTTCCTCAAGCTCTCACAATCTCCAGCAGTAAATCGATAGTTAGAGAGAAGCGAAAAAGAGAAGCAGAAGAAGAGTACCCTCCCATATCATGCACCGATGAAGAAATGAATGCTGTCATTAACAAATGGATGGCTGATGGAGTACTTAGCCTTTCAAGCCTATCCAAGAACCTACTCTAGAAGATATGAGAAAGCCTTTCTATTGTCAGTATCATCGATATGTGAGCCATGGAACTAGAGATTGTAAAGCAGTCTAGAGAACATTTCATAGGAAAATTTCAAATGGTACTTTGAACCTCACTCATGAGTAGGAGGTCCAACGGAACCCACTGCCTCAACATCACAAAGGGAAAGCCACAACAGCTGTACTTTTTCATAATGGGGCTGATAAGGATGAAATGGCCAGCGGTAAAGGTATGCCCCCAACAACTATCTCTGCTTTTCAAAGAAGCCCTACGTTTTGGACTTTGTTCAATCAGTTAGGGCTCAAAAAGAGTCAAGGAGAATAGCAACCAAAGCTCTTGTATCCATTACTGCCAATTCTGGAACACACTGCCTCACAGTTGAAGCTCATGCCAGCCGAGCTTTCCTAAAGACTACTAATGTCATCACCTTCACCGACGAGGACATGGAGGTACAATACCCTGATCATAGTAAACCACTATATATTGCTATTCAAATTAATGATGTTCACATTGTTAAAAAATCTGGTTTTGTATCTCATACAAAACACACAGCTAAAGCAACAAAAATGAATCTATTTCATTCATGACTGATAACATGCACTATACAAATTTCAGAATTTAAGAACAAAATAGCGTACCTTAGTGTGGAGAAATTCAAAATAAAGATTAGAAGCACTTAGGAACACTTTTAATCTTCACTCCAATTCCACTTTACGCCCAAGAAATGTGGCCTCTCAATCAGTTTCCAAGGGAGAATAAAAGTGTGCCTCGTTCTCTTTCTTTTTCTTTTTTTTTTTTCTATACTTCTAAAAAAATTTCTGTATATTTCTCCCTTTATAACTAACTGATTATCTAATTGGGCATTTCCAATTGGGTTTTAGTGTGTGGCTTGGAGTGGGACCAAAAAGGACCAATAAGACACTAGCTTCAATGGTTCTTGGGCTTTTCCGTCAACTCTTAACAAGTCCAAAATTACCATTAATTATATTTAATACTACTATATAAATATAATTGCACTCTAAGCCTTATTAATAAATTATATCCCAAGATATTATTATATATGCAACCCCTTCATAAAATATTCGTAATAACACAAAGTCATGAATATAGACTTTCACTTTGTAAATTACTACATCTTATTCTTGAGTACTCGGTTTAATCCTTTAAAGTTATTCATTATATATTTATGAAATCCAATTTCATAAATATATATACTTTAGTAATTTCTTACCAAAGTGGTTAGGCCTAACACTCTGAATAATCAAACCCATTAAACTTATCTCAATGAAATATTTTATATCTTCGTTAAAAGATTATGAATTCCATCTTGAGAAAATATGTTCCATCAACACTAAATGTGGCTGCCTAAAATACTGAGGTTTTATCGTTATTTTAGATCTTACTCTTAATATATCAAAGCAATCTACACCTCATGATCAAGTCTATTATTTTCTCAGGATTAAAAGTTCGAGCAAATAGAAGTCGTGAGATTTATTATTCATTTAACAGTCGTTAGAAGAATAATAAATCTCACAGCAGTCCAGTTCAATATGTCTTAACTCTTAAAACATATCAATATATCAACTAGAAGTCTCCACTTCCATGATCAAGATAAATCATCTTAGTTGATACGTTATAGTCTCTACAAATGAAATGCCCAATTCCATCACCGACTACGAACTATAAATTTTGAGTTTACAAAGAACTTGTGACTTATATCTTCTATGACTAAATCACATGAATCACATACTATGCATCTCATGGACTATATGATAATGTCCCATATTCATGTTACCATTATTTTAGATAATAAAAAAAATAACTTTATTAAACACAACATTAAGTCATACATAATGTTATACATAGTATCATACAATAGGATTTAAGAGCACACATCCTAACAATCTCTCACTTGCCCTAAAGACTATTATGCACTAATCTAACTCTCACTCCCTCTAAATGTGACTCGAAAATCCTTTGAGGCAAGGTTTTGGTAAAGGGATCTGCTAGATTATTTGCACTTTCAATCTTTGCTACCACAACATCTCCACGAGTAACAATGTCTCGAATGATATGGTACTTCCTCTCAGTGTGCTTTCCTTTCTTGTGATTTCTTGGATCTTTGGATTGTGCCACCGCTCCACTATTGTCGCAAAACAATGTAATGGCAACTTGCTCCATTCTCATAACACCAAGATTAGAAGGAATTTCTTGAGCCAAATAGCTTCCTTTGCCACTTCACAAGTAACAACGTACTCAGCTTCCATGGTGGAGTTCGCAATACAAGATTTCTTAACACTTTTCCAACTTATGGCTCCATCTCCCAAGGTGAAAACATATCCTGAAGTCGATTTTCTGAAATCTAGATCCGATTGAAAATATGATTTCGTATAGCCAATGAGAATCAAATCCTCACTATGGTAAACAAGCATATAATTTCTCGTTCTTCGTAGATACTTGAGAATATGCTTTACCACTTGCCAATGTTTTGGTCCTAGATTTGATTGATATCGGCTGACTATGCCAATTGAATAACAGATATCTGGTCTAGTACAAAGCATGACATGCATAAGACTTCCCACTGTAGAAGTATAAGGAACTTGTCTCATCATATCTTCTTCCTCTTTAGTCTTAGGCCTTTGGTCATCAGATAGAGGAACTCTATGTCTAAAAGGAAGCAATCATTTCTTGGAGTTTTGCATGCTAAACCGTTCTAGGAGCTTATCTATATACCCAGTTTGTGATAGACCTAACATCTTATTCTTGCGATCTCACCAAAGCTTGATCCTTAGAATAAAGTTAGCTTCACCCAAGTCCTTCATATCAAATTAGCTTGAAAACTAAACCTTCACTGATGACATTACCCCTACATCATTTCCAATGAGTAAAATATCATTAACATAAAACACTAGGAACATTACTACTTTGTCTCAATGCCTTTTGTACATACATGGTTCATCAAGATTTTGTTCAAAACCAAATGACTTGATTGCTTGATCAAATCTGATATTCCATGACCTAGATGCATGCTTAAGTCCATAAATGGACATTTTCAACTTGCATATCATATGCTCTTAATTCTTTGCTATAAAACCTTCCAGTTGCAACATGTATATTTCTTCTTCAAGATTGCCATTGAGAAATGCAGTCTTGACATTCATTTGCCAAATCTCATAATCATAATGAGCAGCAATGGATAAGAGAATTATGATTGACTGAAGCATGGCTACTGGTGAAAAAATTTCATCATAATCAATACCTTCTTTTTGTGTATACCCTTTCGCCACTAGCCTTACTTTAAAGGTTTTAACCTTTCCATCTATCCCTCTCTTCCTCTTGTAAAGCCATTTGCAACTAACAGGTTTAATGCCGTTAGGCGCCTTTACAAGATCCTATACATGATTAGAATACATAGAATCCAATTCAAATTTCATAGCTTGGACCCAATGATGTGCATCTACATCATTTATTGCTTCATCATAAATGTAAGGATCCAATTCAGTCTCTTTTGAGATAGCTTCATAAGTTTCTCCCAAACTTATAAATCTTATAGGAGGCCGAACAATTCTCCCACTACGACAAGGCACTTATGTACTAGACATCTCATGAGTAGTATTTTGTGGTGTATCTAATACAGTCACATCATCCCTAGTTTCATCCATTGGTTGTTCAACTATAAGTTCATCTATTTCAGCCAATACAACTTTACTTCTTGGATTAAAATTATTCACATAATCATCTTCCAAGAATTTGGCATGGGTGCTAACAAACACTTTGTTAACCTTATGATTATAGAATAAATAACCCTTGGTTTCTTTTGAATACCCTAAAAACATGCATACTTCTGTTTTAGCTTCCAACTTATCAGACTTCCCTTTCAACACATGTGCTGGACATCCCCAAATATAGAGATATTTCATACTACGCTTGCGCCCAGTCCACAATTCCTTGGGTGTGTTAGGAACAGATTTTGATGGAACCAAATTCAAAACATGCATAGCAATTTTTAGTGCATATCCCTAAAAAGAAATTGGTAAAGTTGAGTAACTCATCATGGACCTAACCATTTCCAAAAGAGTCATATTCCTTCTTTCCGCAAGACCATTTTGTTGGGGAGTTCCAGGTGCAATCAATTCGGAGAAAATCCCATTTTGAATTAGGTAATCCTTGAAATCCCCAAGAAGGTATTTGCTACCTCAATCAGATCAAATGGCCTTTATGCGTTTTCCTAATTAATTTTCAACTTCAGCTCTAAACTCTTTGAACTTTTCAAAAGTTTCAGACTTTCATCTCATTAGGTACACATAACCATATCTTAAGCAATCATCCGTAAAAGTGATGAAATACTCATAACCTCCTTTTGCTTGGATTGACATAGGACCACGTACATCTGAATGAACTAATTCAAGCAACTCTTGGACTCTTCTACCTTTTGTATTAAAAGGTCGTTTGGTCATCTTACCTTCCAAACAAAATTTGCAAACTGGAAATCTATCAAAGGCCATGGGCTGTAAAAGTCTATCTTTGATTAGTCTTTGAATCCTATTTGAATTAATATGACCCAAATGCAAGTGCCATAGAAATGCATCACTAGTAGAAGGAAACTTTCTCTTTAATGATTTTACATGAGAGCTACTATCTAATTCAGAATTGTATAATTCATGCTTGTCAGGAGTTAAAATATAAAGACTATCCACAATATTGCCAGAACAGATAAACATTTTATCCTTCTTTATTACAACATTGTCTTTCAGGATAACACAATACCCATGTTTACCTAAGTAAGTTGCAGAAATTAAATTCCTACGAACATTAGGTACATACAAACAGTCTTCTAATATTAAAACTCTAGACTTAAAGCATAAATTAAACACTCCAACAGCTACAACTAGAATCCTGCTCCCCTCAGCCAAAGTAAGAAATAGTTCTCCCTCATTCAACTTTCTAGTCTCTTAGAACCCCTGCAAAGAATTGGTACAACCGGAATCCACACACCAAGAATCCGTTAGATTATGTACCAAACATATTTCAAGAAGAAATGAACTTTTCCTACCCTTATTCTCAGCAGCCTTGAATGATGGACAATTCCTCTTCCAATGTCCTTTCTCACCACAATAGAAACACTTTCCTTTGGTTTTTTTCCTTTGTTGGCAACTCCTAAAGCAATTTGTTTACCATCTTTCTTAGTGAAGTCCTTTTTCTTCTTCTTCTTACCCCTGCCTTTCGACTTAGGTTAGGAAATAGAAGCTTTACCCACATTGGCTTTAATACTAGAAGTACCAAGGATGCCTTCTGCCGCCACTAACTCATTCATTAATTCAGACAAAGAATAAATCTTTTTGTTCATATTATAATTGAGTCTGAATTCCTTGAATGAATTCGATAGTGACTGGAGTATCATATCCACTTGGGATTCTCCATCAATGTCGGCACCTAAAACTTTTAATGTGTTCAGATTAGCAATTATCGTAAGACAATGCTCCCTCATTGAACTTCCTTCAGCCATTTTGGTATTATAAATTTGTCTCATAATTTCTTGCCTTACAGAATGACCTTACTCACCAAACATCTCCTTCAAACTTAACATTATGTCTGAAGCTAGTTCTACATCTTGCATTTGATATTGTAAAACATTTGAGATAGATGCTAAGATGTAGCACTTGGTCATTTCATTAGATTTCTGCCAACGATCATATCGTTGTTTTTCCTCAAGAGGAGCATCTAATGAAAGAAAGCTAGGACATGGTTGAGTAAGCACATATTTGTGCTCTTTAGCAATAAGAACAATGTCCAAATTTTTTTTCAGTCAACATAGTTAGATCCAGTCAGTTTGTTTTGGTTAAGAATAGCAACAAGTGGGCTAAATGATGCCATGATTTAAATTTGAAAATAATAAACATGAATATAATAAGTAAACTGGATATTATCAATTTAGCATATAAGCATATAATATGGAACCTTAACAAAACCATAAAATAATATATGCAACGACAACGCAATTCATGTCTATAATTCCTTGGTAGCAAGTTTATTATAAACATATTAATTGGTTGAGAACTATTCTCATTATTAGTGCTATCATGATAACTCTTATCAAACACTAACAATATGCCATATTACCTTTAGCCTCTAAGTAATAATGACATAACTTCTTTGGGAGGTTAACATTAAATTTAGTCTAGTGTACACCATTATGTAGAGTCATATGTAGCCACATTTCATCTCTTTTTTATTGTGTTTAAACTTGTAGTACCATGAAACAAAACACCCTCCTTTGGGATCGCGAAGCATATACACCAAGACGCGGTGTTTGTCCACACTACTTTAAACGGGTAAGTTCAATCTTGTAGTACTATGAAGTAAACACCCTCCTTTAGGATCGTGAGGCATATATAGGATCGTGAGGCACATACGCCAAGACAAGGTGTTTATCCACACTTCTATGAATCGATAATGGAGGCTGTGAGATCCAACCCTTGTATCTCTCTCCCACGAGATATTTTAAAATAAAGGTTTTTAAGATCATGAACCATAATAATGCTAAAAATCCTTGAAAACATAATCCTAATCTCATTAGAAATAAATTTCATAACCCTATCATTGATATGATAGCATATGTATCCATGTATCTCCATATAAATTACAACATATGAAACACACTTCAATATATGCATCCAAGACATCAAAGGCATATAACACATGCTACATTCATCATTCATATATTGATATATATATATATATATATTAATCAATTCATGATGAAAACTTGAAGGCATATAAACCCATATAAAATTATATGCATTAATCAATGCAAGGATTCAAGAGAATCCTTATATCACTTCCTTAAAGGTAAGAATGCAACTATGGGCCAAGTGATGAAGCTTTATAATTTCCAAATGATGCATAAGCCTTATATCACTTCCTTATACACGGATTGGATGAAGCTTTATTGTTCCCAAGTGATAAAATACCATCCAAGTGGTGCATAAGCATTAGCATAGGATGGTTATTCATCCAATAACCATATCAAGAACACGGCATCTCCATATACATATATTAAACATCTATATTGATGCCAACTTGCAATGTAAATATGGAATCGAATAGAAACAAAAAGCATAACAGTTATTTCAATACCAATTCAATAACTATATATCATTGGCAACAATAACTTTATGCAGAAATTTGAAAACACAAAGATAACGGTTTTCTTAAATTCTAAAATCCAATCACATGCTATACAATCATGATATGAAAACCTGGCTTTGATACCAATTGTTGAAAAATCAAGTTTTGTAGCTCATACAAAACACACAGCTGAAACAACAAAAATAGATGTATTTCATTCATAATTGATAACATGCACTATGCAAATTTTAGAATTTAAAAACAAAATAGAGTACTTTGGTGTGGAAAAATTCAAAACAAAGATTGGAAGCACATAGGAACACTTTTAATCTTCACTCCAATTCCACTTTACGCTCAAGAAGTGTGGTCTCTTAATCAGTTTCCAAGGGAGAATGAAAGTGTGCCTCACTCTCTTTCTTTTTCGTTTTCTTTTTTCTACGCTTCTAAAAAAATTTTTGTATGTTTCTCCTTTTATAACTAACTAATTATCTAATTGGGCTAGCCTATTGGGTCTTTCCAATTAGGCTTTAGTGTGTGGCTTGGAGTGGGACCAAAATGGAATAATAAGACACTAGCTCCAATGGACCTTGGACTTTTCTGTCAACTCTTGACAAGTTCAAAGTTACCATTAATTATATTTAATACCACTATATAAATATAATTGCACTCTAGGTCTTATTAATAAATTATATCCCAAGACTTTATTATACATGCAACCCCTTCATAAAATATTCATAGTAACACAAATTCATGAATGTAGACTGCCACTTTGTAAATTACTACATCTTATCCTTGAGTACCCGATTTAATCCTTTAAAGTTATTCATTATATATTTATGAAATCTAATTTCATAAATATATATACTTTAGTAATTTCTTACCAAAGTGGTTAAGCCTAACACTCTAAATAACCAAACCCATTAAACTTATCTCAATGGAATATTTTATATCTTCGTTAAAAGATTATGAATTCCATCTTGAGAATATATGTTCTATCAACACTAAATGTGGCTGCCCAACATACTGAGGTTTTCACCATTACTTTAGATCTCACTCCTGATATATCAAAGTAACCTACACTTCATGATCAGGTTCATTATTCTCTCACGATTAAGAGTTCGTGTAAATAGAAGTCATGAGATTTATTATTCATTTGACAGTCGTTAGAAAAATAATAATCTCACAGCGGTTCAGTTCAATATGTCTTAACTCTTAAAACATTTCAATATATCAACTAGAAGTCTCCACTTCCATGATCAAGATAAATCATCTTAGTTGATACGTTATAGTCTTCGCAGATAAAAGACCTAATTTCATCACCGACTACGAACTATAAATTTTGAGTTTACAAAGAACTTGTGACTTATATCTTCTGTGACTAAATCACATAAATTGCATACTATGCATCTCATAGACTATATGATAATGTCTCATATTCATGTTACCATTATTTTAGATAATTAAAAAAAACAACTTTATTAAACAAAACATTGAGTCATACATAACATCATACAATAAGATTTAAAGGCACACATCCTTACACACATAAGAAGGGCACTAGTAGACACTGGTGCATCACTTAATCTTATTCCAACCAGCACACTCAAAGCAGCTGGGATCCCACTCAGTAGAGTCACTGGGGCTCCTATTGAGGTTTTTGGTTTTGCTGAAATTCATGAATGCATTATTGGGAGTATACAATTAGTTCTTAAAGTAGGGCCCATTGTCGCTCTCACCAAGTTTATGTTATTGACTCACCCGTTTCTTATCATGCTCTACTTGGAAGGCCATGGCTCCATAAACACAAGCTTGTGCCATCCACTTACCACCAATGTGTCAAGGGAAGATTCAATGGTAAGCCTATGCGCATCCTTGCTAATCCCACACCATTTGATCTATCTGAGGCACACTACTTTAAGGCTACTTTCTATGATGAGCTCACCCCATATAGGGAAGATTCTACTTTAAGGCTTGTTGGGATCCCATTACCCAACTGGCAAGACATTGAGAATGATCTAGAAATAGACATGAAATCTTTCCTTGATCAAAGGAAAAAGAAAAGAGAATGTGGGGAAACCCCAACGATGTCTCATAGCCACGATGTGTACAAATCCAGCTGTTGGATGGTCATTTGGGGTATCATTTATGACAGTACGCTAGGCCTAGTTGTCTCAAACAAAAGGGTCCTAGACTGAATGAAGCAAGCACTACACCAACTTGCTATTATACTCAAGAAACAAAAACCCCAACGGTAGAAGAAAATCTGCCTAGCAGTCTGGCAGAACTGTCTGAAGAGCCCCCAGCGGTAACTAATTTTTCACTTGATATGGAGCTGGAAACCATTAATCTCAATGATGATCCTAGTATCCAGCGGCCAACTTCGGTTAATGCAACTTTGCCACCGCTGGAAAAGGCTCAGCTTATTTCATTATTAAAGGAGTACATTGATGTCTTTGCTTGGGAGTATCATGAGATGCCTAGTTTGGATCCTAACCTAGTAGCACATGCTATTAACGTGGAACCAAGGGAAAAACCAGTAATACAGCCCATGTGGACCTTCCATCCTGATGTTGAAGCTCAGATTATCCAAGAGGTACAAAAACTCCTCACAACTAGGTTCATCAAGAATATCATGCACCTAAAGTGGCTTTCAAATATTGTACTAGTCAAGAAAAAGAATTGGCAAATACGATGCTGCGTTGAATTCCGAAATCTTAATAAAGCATGTCCCAAAGATGAGTTTTCACTTCCAAATATGGATATGCTCATTGATTCAGCTGTTGGGCATGCTTTGTTCTTATTCATGGATGGTTTCAGTGGTTATAATCAAATTAGAATGTCATCCAAAGATGTAGCCAAAACAACCTTCTGAACTCCCATTGGCAACTTTTATTACACTGTCATCCCTTTGATTTTAAAAATATTGGAGCCACATACCAAAGGGCTATGACCGCAATCTTTCTTATATGATGCATAAAGAGATCGAGGATTATGTGGAAGACATTGTTGTGAAGTCAAAGACAAGAAGAGATCATCTTGCTATCTTAGGAAAATTCTTTGAAAGGTGTAGGCTCTACAAGCTTTGCATAAATCCACTCAAATGTGCCTTTGGAGTTACAGCTAGGAAATTTCTGGGATTTCTTGTCCACCAAAGAGGCGTAGATGTTGATCCTAGCAAAGTGCAAGTCATTGCTACTATAAAGTCACCTACTACACTCACACAGCTTAAAAGTTTTCTTGGTAAACTCTCATACATCCGGCGGTTTATTCCAAGTCTCGTTGCCCTCACAACTGTCTTTACACCATTGCTGAAAAAAGGAAGACCCTTCCACTGGGATATCAAATGCCAGCAAACATTCCTCCAGCAGCAGTAACTCATGACCAGACTGCCAACCGTATGTACACGCATACCCGGGAAACCACTCAAGCTATATTTGGCTACCAATGATAAGGCAATCGGGGCACTTATTGGCCAAGGTGATCAAAAAAGGATTGAGCAACTGGTTTATTATGTTAGCAGAAAATTAAAAGATGCTGAAACCCGCTACCCAAGGGCTGAAAGGACTTGCCTTTCTCTAATATATGCTGCCCAGCAGCTGCGTCATTATTTACTAGCTCATACGGTACAGCTCTTAACAAAATGTCATCCTATCCACTCACTCTTGAGGCGACCAGTTTTTTCCGGAAAGCTAGCATAATGGCTCTTACAATTATTTGAGTTTGAGATCAAAGCAATCACCCTAATGACTGTAAGGGGTCAAGCCATCACTGACTTACTATCAAACTTTCCTAGCAAGGAAAGTTGAGACATTACTGATGATGTACCTAGAGAGCTGCCAACAATTGCACTGATGGAAGCAGTTAGGGCTGCTTAGACTTTACGATTTGATGGATCCTCTACCACCTCTGAAGGAAGGGCTAGAATAGTCCTATCCAAAAATACCGGAGAAACAATGGCTATGTCATTCAAGCTTGATTTCCCATGCATCAACAATATGGCTGAATATGAAGCATATCTTACTAGCCTAGCAGTAGCTCGTGAAATGGGTATCAAGCATCTTCAAGTAATTGGAGATTCAAACCTGGTTGTTTGCCAAGCTAAAGGAGATTTTGCACTCAAGGAACCATCTTTAGCTCCATATAGAGCTATGGCTCAAAGGTTGGAGGACTCTTTTGAAGAATTCAATATTGAACACTCTCTAAGGTCGGACAATCGCATTGTCGATGCTCTAGCCACATTGGGATCAAAAGTTAGATTTGAAGGTGCAACTACATATGTAACTATTGTGAAAAGGCCTATTCCAGTTGTACAAATGCTGAAGGAAGAATTCATTGATCAACCGCTAGGTTAGAAAGATTGGCAATCTTCCATTGAAGAAGCACTATTATCACCGGATGAGAAGGATCATTTGAAGGTACTCAAAGATTATGCTCTAATGGATGAAGAGTTGTACCAAAAACTACCTGGAGGAGTTCTAGCTAGATGCTTGAGCCCTGATGAGTCCACTAAGCGATTGTTAGAGGTTCATGAAAAATCTTGTTGTGCCAGCCATTTTGTCAGTCTCTACAGATGCCACTAGCGGTTGGATTATTACTAGGTAAAAATGAGCAAACAAGCTACCACTATCCAAGAACAGTGCACCGGTTGCCAATACGCTTTTGATTAGATGGATTCATGTGCAACCTTTACCACTAGTGGTTGGCGAATACCCTTCCTTGAGTATCTCATAGAGGGCATCTTGCCCAACAATCATGAGGAGGCCTACCACTTGAAAAAGTTGGCTACTCGCTATTTTGTGGAAAGGGGTATTCTTTTCTAGAAAGGGTTCAATAAAGAGCCTTTGAGATTCCTAGGGACACCCGAGGCATAATCGGTTATCCAAGAGGTACATGCGGAAGAGTGTGGTGACCATCAAGGCAAAAGGCGACTTCTCCAATAGCTGCTTAACTGGGGTATTTCTGGCCTACCATGAAATAAGATGTAGCTGAATGGTGAAGACTTGCCACACTTGCCAAGTTCATGGGAACCTCATACATACTCACCCCACCAACCTTCAAAAACATGATGACTCATTGGCCATTCCATACTTGGGGGCTTGATCTAATAGGCCTAATCAATCTACCATCCAGGGGTCATATTTGGATACTAGTAGCCACTGAGTACTTCACAAAGTGGGTTAAAACCATTTCCCTAAAGAAAGCTACAGGCCTAGCCGTTGTGAACTTTATCCGAGAGCATATAATCTGCAGATTTGGCATCCTTCACAAGATTGTCATTGATAATGGCACTCCTTTTGTTAACAAAGATGTCTGAAAATTACTTGACCATCGCCACATCAAGCACTGCAAGTCCACTCCATTTTATCCACAAGGCAATGGCCAAGCGGAAGTTACCAACCAAGTGCTATTAAGACTTCTCAGCAAGATGGTGCATAAATATGAGGGTGGCTGGGCTGAACACCTATTGGAAACCCTATGGGCATACTGAAGCTCAAGCAAAACAGCCACCGGACTATCACCATTCTCTCTTGTATACGGTACCAAGGCTATATCTCCAGTTAAGCTATTGGTTCCTATCCCAAGGGTTGTTCATGGACAAGAAACAGACATAGATGCTACTACTTGTGCAGAAATCGGAACTACAGACCTTGAAACATTGGAAGAGATGCAAAATCTTGCCTACAACTGCACCCAGTAGTCTCAGCAACAAATGGCCAATGCTTACAACAAGGCCATGAAATCCAGGATTTTTGTCAATGGACAAATGGTTCTAAAGGCAGTAGATCATATAAGGAGGAATCTCTCAGCACCCTCCAAGTTTGCCCTAAGTTGGGAAGGGCCCTATCTTATAAGGGAAGCCAATGACAACGGTTATTATCGTCTAGTTACAACAGAAGGTGAAAGTCTCACGGAACCTATCAATGGCAAATGGCTTAAGTTGTACTATGCTTAACCCAACTTTCAAGTATGAACCAAGTAACTCTCTTTTGCATGATCTTAAACTACTACTATGTGAATAAGAATTAAGCATTGCCTTTTGCCTCAAACATGAACTTCATATATTTGCCAACATCTAATATTACTTTACATACATAAGCATGCATATTCAAAACTATGAATAAAGTTACAGCTTTAGCAGCTGGGTATTTTGAACTTAAAATGGTCATAGGCACAATGAATATTTTCAAAACTATGTATATGATTTCCATGAATATATTTCAACCTGAATATGCTTTTGATAAATAAAGCATCTTTCACAGAATAAGTTCATATACTTATGCATAAACAAAACACAGCTTGCACAATTGGGCAAATATCGAACTACCACATAAGATTCATATGGTTGGTGCATCTTTGCAAAAAACTCAGCCTACAGATCTAAATAAACCCAAAATACACAACATGCTTCATTACATCATAATCTAAAAACAACTATCCAAAATACCAAGCTACTGATGATAATAAAAGAAAATCTAGTCAAATAAGCCATCCCCAAAGGGTTTCTACTAAGGAAGAAGCACCTCCAGCTGACAAAGGCCCACACCATTTCATCTCTTTGACTCAACAAAAGTAAAAGCTCAGCTCTTTTTGCTGCAATTTCTTTTTCAAGATCAACTATCTTCATTATAAGTTCATCATCTCGGGCAATACAAGCCTCAGCAGTAGTCTGAATCTTATCAAGAATGAATTGGACTCCAAACTTCATGAATAACAAGTCCTTGAGAGCATTCTTCCAATCAAGTGCATTCTTCAAGTTTGAACTTTCAAGTTTTGTATGCTGCATATCTAGCAATATAGCAACAAGCAATTGAAGTCCAGATTTCCTTAATGAAGCACCTATCTTGCATCCAGCCATGAAGTGTGGGTGTTTCCTTACAATGGTTGCCAATAGTGGCTGACCTTCTATAGGAATTTCAGACCGCTAGAACATGACAGTATCACTTGAAAGGGGATAGAAGTCAGTTGCCACCTTTTCATTCTTTTCATCTTCTGTAAATTTCTCCATGAATTCTTCAAGGCTCATTCCCTTGATAGCAGCACTAGAAGACTCAAACCATAGCTCTACAAAAAGGAGCCATGATTATGTCCCTAGTAGTAACAGAAAAGCATTCATGCAACCAAGTATCATTCAACAATAAACTTGCTTTACTGAATATGAACAAATCAAAGTTATCATACCTGGAGGTTCTTTGCTATGGTGTGCATCATGAATGGTCGGAGAAACAACGCGTCCTTGGCTAAGCACACCAGCAACGGCTTCTCCAGCAATAATAGTGACCTCAGGAACCTTGCCAGCAGCTTTTCAGCAATCACGAACTCCTCATCAAACAGCTCTAGCTCTAGCGGATTGATGTCTCCCATGCTAGGCAGCAAACAGATCATTTCTACATCTTCAAGGGTGACCGTAGTCTCACCCCAAGGAAAAAAGAAAGCATGGGTATCAGTATTCCAGTGGCGCACCAGAAAGTGAAGTGCCCTCACATCTCTGTACATGTTCCACCCACGGGATAAAACCACAGCTTCAAAAATCTTGACATCCCTTCAAAATCTGACAAAATCCTTCATTGGCAACCTCTTGCTCCACCCAATCCGACTAACCAACGGTTATGCCACAAGGACATAAAAACTTAATAGGAGCTGGCAGAAGCTCTTTCTGATGGAACCGTAGGTCTAGTATGCGAGAATTAGTTGGGACCCACGCTGTCTCATGACTGGGGACTTCACCTTTCAAAATCCACTTCTTCGGAACCCCAAGCAGGCTGACCTCAAGAGCCCCAACTACTGGGAACAGAGAAGACAAATAATACCATGGGTCCTGCAATGGCAACAAAGGCTCCCCCCTGCCTAACCTCCACATCATCACCCCCAGCAACTGATTCAACCACGCCCTAGTCGTAGCCTTATTCCCTAGCATAGTCACCCCAGTAGTACCAAGAGCACTAAAACCCAGCGGCTCTTCTCCTTCAGCCATACCAAGCAAAAGTAGAGATATTATTTTCTCAAAAACAAAAAAGAGGCAAAAGGGAACTCATTGCCACCACAGGAAGCAAAAGAAGCTATGGGTCTTTCTCTCACTTGGCCGAAATCAACAATGGAAGAGAAAAAAACCTCAGTTTCCCTCTTAACCCTGGTCGAAGCTCTTTATCTCTCTCATTTTTAGCCGACGGCAAGGAAAAGGACAAAGAAAAAGGCTCTGTTTCTCTCTCTTCTTTGCTTGAAATCTCAATCACTCTCTCTGCCTTGGTTGAAGTTGGTGTTACTCTCTCACCCTTGGCCGAAAATAAGGAGAAGAAGAAAAGGCTCTCTCCCTATTTTTCGGTCCAAGCAAAAAAATAAAATGAGAAATAGCCAAGGCCAGCCTTTTACCTGTAAACATGAAAATTGTAAGTGACAAGAAGAGACCAACATTTAATGCAAGGAAGCCTAGGGGAATAACTGAAAGCGTTGAACGTGGGAAAGTTGCAGAAGCCCACTATTCACAACTGCCACCAAATTTCAAACTCGCATGTGTGACCAAATAGAAACAGCTCACACATGACTCGGGGGGCTAAATGTTGAGGTACAAATTTTCGAGCCCTAATTTCTTTAGCACCCTCATAAAAATACCCACACAAGCCCAAGAATTATTTTGCAGCCCACATAAATATTTTCCACATATTACTCAAATATTCTCCATGTTATTGGGCTCCCACAAATATTCCCTATATATAAGCAAGAAGAGACCAACATTTAATGCAAGGAAACCTGGGGGAATAACTAAAAGTGTTGAACGTGGGAAAGTTACAGAAGCCCACTATTCACAACTGCCACCAAATTTCAAACTCGAATGTGTGACCAAATAGAAACAGCTCACACGTGACTCGGGGAGCTAAATGTTGAGGTACAAATTTTCGAGCCCTAATTTCTTTAGCCCACTGACAAAAATACCCACACAAGCCCAAGAATTATTTTGCAGCCCACATAAATATTTCCCACTTATTACTCAAATATTCTCCATGATATTGGGCTCCCACAAATATTCCCTATATATAAGCACCACAAATTACCTTGGGCCCTCTCACAAATATTACCTATCATGTTCCACATATTATCCAACTTGGGTTTTCACAAAAATACCCATCACATTGCTACCAACATTGGGCCACAAAATTATACTTCCTCTACGAAAAAGCCCAAATCATTTAACTTGTGGGCAAGACCTGAAAAGCCCAACAAAACTCTTTACAAAGCCCATTGCTACACGGCACCTTTACAAAGCCCGTTGCTACACGGCACCTTTACAAAGCCCGTTGCTATACAGCATCTTTACTAAGACCGTTAATACATGGCATCTTTACTAAGTCCATTACTACACAGCACCTCTAAAGCCCGTTGCTACACGTCACATTTACTAAGCCCGTTGCTTCACGGCACCTTTACTAAGTTCGTTGCTACACGGCAACTCTAAAGCTCGTTGCTACGTGACACCTTTACAAAACCCGTTACTACATGACACTTTATTAAGCCCATTGCTACACGGCACCTCTAAAGCCCGTTGCTACATGGCACCTTTACTAAACCCGTTGCTACACATTACCTCTTAAGCCCATTGCTACACGGCACTCATACTAAGTCTGTTGCTATACGGCAATATTTTTACAAAATCCCAAACTATTTTACAAACTCAAATATTATTTTAAAACCTATTTTACAAAGCCCAAATACTAATTTGGCACCTATCTTATAAAGCCCAAATATTAATTTGGCACTTACTTTACAAAGCCCAAATATTATTTTGGCAACTATTTCATAAAACCCAAATGCTATTTTGGCACATATTATAAAACTCAAATATTATTTTAGCACCTATTTTATAAAGCTCAAATACTAATTTGGCACTTATTTTACAAAGTCCAAATACTAATTTGGCACCTATCTTATAAAACCCAAATGTTATTTTGGCATTACTTTACAAAGCCCAAATCTATTTTGCCCATTATTTATAAAAGCCCAAAATACTATTTTGGGAAAAACAATTATATTATGCTCAAAACCCAAAATTATTCCTTGGCAAAACATATTTTCATATGCAAAATCCCTAACTCATGGGAAATACAATTGCTCATTCTCAAAAACACTTCTCTTATATAAGCTCCAGAAACAACTTGAAATCAACTCATTTTCATACTAAAAATGTGTGTTCTCTAGTTCATGGATCAAGCACATGAATCTCAAATGGGAAAACTTAGGGAAATGTGGTTTTGAGGGCACCAAGGGGATCCAAGCAGAGTTTCCAGCAAAGGCTCCAAGATTGGCACCTAGCTTGGGGTGATACAATCTGCCCTAGGGAGCTCTGATTCAAACAGCAACATAACCAAGATAATTAGCCTAAAGTATGCTTTAATCCCATCAGGCATCAGGCAAGGCCAATCAACATTCAATGCTAAGTTAGAATCTCAGCTGTTACTACCCAAAATAGCAAGAACCTTCTAAAAGTTGAGCTTACCACTCTTAGCTAAAATCCTAGGAACGATTCTCTAAGAATTTTCTGAAGATTAAGGAAAATTTAGCAAAGATTATTTGTTAATTACTCCCTAAAACGCAACTATAAATAGACCTCTCCATTAATGCTTCACCAACACACTAAGAAATACACTCATAGAGAAGAACTCTTCCTTAATTCCTTTGTTTTAGCTTCCTCTAAACTCCAGCACAATTCTAAGTCACTAATCTCTCAGCTTCAAGCATAGAAACTGAGTTCTATAGCTCCTAGCTCAAAGACATCTCTCATACTTCCACTTAAAAACACTCAGCTATCCCCAGCAGAAAGTCCTAGCAGCCTTACTATACACTCTCACTCATTACTCATACTACTCACAAATGACTCTTTCTACTCACTACATATGCCATATCCATGAGCATGTCTTGGCACTATAATGATCTTGTTGCGCTAGCTGTGGTCTCTCTCTCTCCCTTCATCTCACACTAAGCTTTCCTCATTATTCGTTATTATGGGACCCTTGATATTTACTTATTCATTTACTATTGATGGTTATGATGTAATTGTTACTATAGAATTTTTCCCTCATATTGTTGTATTAGAAGACTCTTCTCCAGAGCTAACGAATGATGAGTCTAAAAATGTAGACGTTTTCCTTAATTAGTGAAATATCTAACAGCTGGAAGTTTATTTCGTCTTATTTCACCGCTGGGTCACTTTTCAGCAGAAATATTTTACTGTTGGGTTACTTTTCTGCAAAAACACTTTACCGCTGGGTTATTTTCTGCTGGGCTATTTCTTACAATATGTTTTTTAGTCATGCTGACATCTCTACTGTAGGGATTGTTTATGGGTCATTCTTGTTAGTCTCAATCTAGGCCCAAGGCATAAAAATACAATGAATTCTTTGGATCTTCACCAATAGCCTTTGGGCAGTACATTAAGCCCATTGTCGAATTTCAGTTTAGGCCCCCAACCCAACATAAATCTCATTTGTCGGAATGAAAACTTTTTCGTCCCCAACACACATCATCATGATTAAAAAGTATACTGCAATAAAGAAATAGCCCAGCATTAAAATATTCCAGTGGTAAAATATCCCAATGATAAAATATCCAAGCGATAAAATAAGACAGGACAGAATAAACCACCAGCCATTAACTATTTCACAGATTAAGGAAAGTATCAACATCCTTAAACTCATTATCCATTGGCTCTGGAGAGGAGTCTTCTAACACAATAATATGAGGAAAAAACTCTACAATAATAGTTACATTATAACCTTCAATAGTAAATGAAAAACAAATATTATGGACTCCATTATAACAAATAATGAGGAAAACTTAGTGTGAGATGAAGAGAGAGAGAGAGAGAGAGAGAGAGAGACAGAGATTCTAGCTAGTGCAGCAAAATCATTATGGTGCCAAGGTATGCTCATGGATATAGTATATTTAGTGAGTAATGAGGGGTGATAGGCCAAAAACATATTGACCCCTTGTGATGGATTAATTTGATTAATTGGCCAAGTTTAATTAATTAATCAATTTAACATGCAAACGCGTAGTAGCACAAACAAATCACCAATAAACTAAAGTGCAATGAAAAATAAATTGACAGGTGATTTGTTTACGAATGGGGAAAACCTCCAACCCCACCGGGTGATTTTAAGGTCACCATTCTCGAAAATCCACTATTTCAAAACAAGCGGTTATAAGTAAAGGAATCCTAGTACCTTCTACCAACCTACAGTCGAACCCTTACCCCAATACACAATTGGACTTGTTCAGTAGTAACAATCTCTATATTTGATGCACAGCTCCTAGTACTTAACTAATCAATTGCGCGGATCCTAATACACGACTTTAATCACCAACTTATGAAAGATGTTGGCTACAAAGTTCTTCAGTTCATCCACACCATGAAGATCAAGAAGATGCTTGATTACAAAACCCTATGATGCACAAACACAGCAACTTCTTCATAACAAATATAAATTAGGGTAAACTTTGTCTCCAGTCACAAATTGCTTGAATAGACTTTGCTCAATGCTTGTGCAACATGTGCAACTTGTGCTTTCTTTTACGGCCCTTAAAATAATCTTTTTATATGTCTAGGGTTATGAGAAAAGAAGACCCAAAGACATATCCATGGATTGGAATCAAAACAGATCTAAAATTCTATTTTTCTTAAACCTCAACAGATAGCATCTGTCGAGCAGCTGTCGAACCTCGGGGCTGGACCAGCTTCTTAAGTTTGATAGATGCTAGCTGTCGAGCTTTAATGACAGATACTTCTTCAGCTTGTTTCTTAGACAGACTTGCATGGCTTTAATAATTAATCTTGAAACCTTGTTTCTTATAGTTTTAAAAACATCCTAGATCTACCCAAATACAAGTAAAGTACATTTTGTCAAAGGATTAGCTAATTACATAAAAGAATGGCATATGTTTTTAACAAGTGAACCACATATGTCCAAACAATCTCCCTTTTTGGCAATCCGTGATAAAACCACAACAAACAAATGAACATGTAAGAGAAGTCATAAAACACTCAATTCATGCTCACTTGTTGAATACAATAAAATCTATCCTAACATAAACTCTTGAAAAACTTTGCAAGAAGAGAGTTCGTGACAAGTATACTTTGACAACCTGTATTTCTAAAACACTTTAAACAAAACACATCAAAGCATCTTGTGTGAAGCAGAAATAATAGATTGCATACAAAAAAATAAGAAACATGTATATAAAGAAAGAGAAGAAACAACACATGTAGAGATATGTGAATAAAACATACATCATCACATATATATCTAAGATAAGCACAATGTATGTAAACATGGTCATAAGACCTAAGGTACAAGAACAATGTATCTCTCTAAAAGAAAGAAAAGAAAAAAGATACAAGTAATCCTCACTGCATCCCTCAAAAAACCAACAAACACTCCTCCTGACATAAATCTCCTATATCCTAACTCTCCCCTTAAGCATAACTACTCTCATAGCCAAAACTACTCCCCCTTTTTGTCACAAGTGAAAAAAGGGTAAGAGTGTCAAGTAGATATCTCAACAGAGCTGGAAGAGATAGCATCTCCATCCTCATCATCATCATCGTCGAAACCATAATCATCGAATGCCTTGAGAGGAGGAGAGGGAGACTCCACAAAGCCACCAAGATGAGCCTGTCGTCTAGCAATACGGCCGACACGAGTGTTCACCTGACACAACTCAATAGAAAGTGTATCGAGGCGAGCATCCATGCGCTAAAGTTATGTCATGATCGCATCCAAAGTCACACATCCTGCTGAAGTAGAGGGAGCGGAGGTAGAAGAAGCTGAAGGAGTGGGAGGAGCTGCTAAACCAGACTGCCTTGAATGAAACTGCACCTCGCTTCATTTAATGATAGCGTAGTCAATAGCACACATAATAGAGAAGTGGTCGAATGAGGGAAAAGGAACAAAAAAATAGCATAAAATCTGCGTAATAGCATAAAATCTGCGTAATAGCTAAAGGAAAGATGAGCTTACCACGGGTCGCCATATTCCTATACACATCTATGATAGAAATAATGAAATATGAAGGAAAATCTATAGAAAGATCCTCAAGAAGGGACACAAAACAAAAGTCATCACCATGTTCATGAATCTAGGACCTTTAGCAAAAGGATGACATGGTGTAAACTAATGATCGCCCCAATCAGCTGGGCGCTCACAGAAAGCAAAGATCATCTCGTCTTTGGATACATTCTGTAGACACTCACAACAGGGGTAGTCAGGATGCACAAACCTCAGAACACGGAGCACATCGGATACCAACTCCGGTGTGACCACTATGCGCGTACCTCGAACATGAGTATAGAAGAGAGGTATTGAAGTATCTGTTACATGCATGTTAGAGTAGAACTCTTAGATTAGCATGGAAGGACATGTGACCAGGACGTCACACAGTAACTCCCATTCCTGATTGTGAATGATATTGGGAAGGTCAGTGTCGGTGAAATCTGACAAAATAACTCGGCGTTCCGAATGAACACCTCCTTTAGAGAAGTTCTCCGAGAAGTCTGATTGGGCTTTCTCATCACGGAACCAAACAGAAGAGGGGGTAGCATTAAAAAACAAAGATGCCCTAGAACAAAGAGGGTTCTGGGACAGAATAAACTTACGTTTCGGTGTCATTGACGCACTAACGTAAACAAGAGAGAGAGAGGGAAGAAAGAAACACTTATAAAAGTCCCAACACATTTCAAATATAATAAGTATATTTAAAGGAGAGAACGTATGCATGAGAAATGCATGAACATGTGACATGCAATATAAAAAGCATCATGGGCTCAGCCCAATCCAAACCTACCAGCACACAATCAAATTACACACATCTAAATGCATGGCAATACATTTATAATGCTCATGGAATGCAATGCATGAAATTTTTAAGATCAAATCTATAAAACCCAAAAAAAAATCACAAAAACCTCTTTGATTTTGAAAAACCCCAAATTATGCACAAAAAAAAAATCTCAAAAACCTAGGTTATAAAGCATAAAATGCATGAAAATAAGGGATTAGAGACTTACCAAGTGAAGAAAAGCTTGAGAAAGCTTGAAAGATGCTTGGGAAAGAGGTTTGGGGTGAGAGAGTGATTTGGGAAGTGAACAACCAAGGACAGATCAAGAGAGATCGAGGAATGAAGTCCGGATCGCGTTTGAACCTATATATAGTACCTTAGTAAATCTCGACAGATAGAGGTGTCGAGATATAACAACTTCGACAGATGAAGCGATCGAGAGGTGTCCAAAGGTGTCCACAGCAAAACAAGCTCGATAGATCGATGAGGTATTGAGGAGACAGGAGATTTCTCGATCGATCCACCTAGCTATCGAGAAGTATCGAGATTGCGATAAGATGCAATAGAAGAGCTCAATAGATAAGCCAAGTGTCGAGAGGTGTCGAGATTGCTTAAAAACAGTTTTCCATGAAGGAAAAAACGCATATATGAATGCAATCACACATGCAACTCAACTAATGATCCAAACAACATTTTGAACTCTCAAAATCATCTCTCAACAATAAAAATGATAAACATTTAGATCCCAAAACACACACACACACACACACACTAAACAAGTCTAACCAATTTTATATTTCAAAAACAAGCTAAGACAGTTTAGTGAGCATATATCAACGCATGTAAATCTTGTGATGGCCAAATCACATTGTATTTGCACATGTATCAAGAGTAGCAAAGAATATTGTGTGTTGTGTGTGAAAATATCGCAAGATTGCATAAGTGTCTCTATGTTATGACAATTTGAGATATGAGAAAATCACTTTAACTTACACACAATCATAACTGTTTGATGGGACTATTACCTTCGAGGTACATCCTATAACTCCCACATCTCCTAAAATATACGCTTACAATCATATGTAAAGCATTTTGTTCTTTTTGCTTTTATTTTCTTTGCAAATTTTTCTTTTTATTAAGCATATCATGCATGGATATATAAAAGAGAGAAAAGAAATACCTAATTATGTTAAACTTTTTGACATTGCACTTTTGCTATGCTGAAGCATACGGATGTCATTGACATTGCACTTTTACTATGCCGAAGTATACATATGTCATGTCATGATTGGCAAGTAACAGTGGTGAGATGGTTATTTATGCCTTTCTTTTAGAATTTTCTAGTCCTTCCCGTCAAAAAAAATGATACGAGTATTAAGCACAAGAGATCACTTAACCTTACTCATCACAAACAAAAAGCTACAAAACTCGCTTACTTAGTTGTGTATAAGGAAACTCATCTAAGTTACAAAGGATACAAAGTTTAGGAAACTCTGTTTCAATGGCCATTTTAAGGTTCACAAGAACCAATGTACACATACATACACTCTTTTTGTATTTTTCTGAATTTTTCAATTTTTTATTTTTATTTCAAAACAAAATAAATAAAACTAAAAACTAATAAAAAAAATATGTAAAATAAAACAAAACAAAACAATGCATAAAACTAGATGCAAATGCATGAGGAAGAAGAAGAGAAGAGAAAGGAGATCAATCCATTAAGATAACACCAATGTTTTGACGAAGGAATTCAAAACGTTTGCAGTCAAGAGGTTTGGTGAACAGGTTAGCCTTCTAATCATCGGTGTGAATGAATTCAAGAGTAAGTGTACCATCTTCGGCAAGCTCCCTAATGAACTGATGTCGAATTTCTATGTGTTTGGTTCGAGAATGTTGAACCGAATTCTTAGAGATGTTAATGGCATTGGCATTGTCATAATAGATGGTGAGATGTTCTTAATAAATACCATAATCATAGAGGAGTTTTTGCATCCATAAGAGTTGGGTGCAACAGCTACCGGCAGCAATGTACTCAGCTTTTGCAGTGAATAAAAAGATGGAGTTTTGCTTTTTGCTCATCCAGGAGACAAGATTATTACCCACATAAAAACAACCCCCCGATGTACTCTTTCTATCATCAGCATTCCTAGCCCAATCAACGTCAAAGTACCTAGCTAAGACATAATTAGTGTCCTTACTGTACCATACACCAAAATCAGCAGTGGTTTTAACATACTTTATAATTCTTTTTAA
Source organism: Castanopsis chinensis (assembly GCA_032878915.1). Classification (NCBI taxonomy): domain Eukaryota; kingdom Viridiplantae; phylum Streptophyta; class Magnoliopsida; order Fagales; family Fagaceae; genus Castanopsis; species Castanopsis chinensis. The sequence continues at coordinate 13,096,537 of JAVQMG010000125.1, read as the reverse complement.
AGCAGTCATATGAGACTCTTTGGGATTAGCCTGATATCTAGCACACACTCTAGCACTGTAACTAATGTCAGGCCTACTAGCAGTAAGGTAAAGAAGACTACCTATCATGCTTCTATATAAAGATGAGTCAACACTTTTACCTAACAAGTCAATAGTGAGTTTAACAATTGGGCTCATAGGTGTTCTAATTGAATTAGTAGATTCTAAACCAAACTTTTTCACAAGATTCTTAGCATATTTAGATTGAGATAGAAATATACCTAAATCTTGTTGACGAATCTGTAATCTAAGGAAGTAAGTCAGCTCTCCAATCATGCTCATCTCGAACTCGGCTTGCATGAGTTTTGAGAAGCCATAAGCAAGTTCATCCTTAGTCGATCCAAAGATGATGTCATCAACATAGACTTGAGCAACTATCAACTCGCCATCTTCCCTCTTGATGAAGAGATTCTGATCGGCATTTCCTCTTGTGAACCTATGTGACACCAAGTATTGTGTAAGCCGATCATACCAAGCTCTAAGTGCTTGCTTCAACTCGTAAAGTGCCTTCTTGAGATACAACACATGATTCGGAAAGTGTGGATCAACGAAACCTTTTAGTTGAGCCACATAGACATCTTCTTTAAGTAGCCCATTCAAAAAAGCAGTCTTTATGTCCATTTGGTAAACCTTGAACTTTAAATGGCAAACTAAGGCAAGGAGAATTCTGATGGACTTCATACAGGCAATTGGGGCAAATGTTTCGTCATAGTCTACTCCTTCCATTTGTGAGTATCCTTGAGCTACAAGCCTAGCCTTGTTGCGAATCACATTACCCTCCTCATCAGTCTTATTGCGGAATATCCACTTTATGCCGATGATGTGCTCACTCTCCGGTCTAGGTACTAAAGTCCAGACATCATTCCTCTAAAATTGAAGCAGTTCATCATGCATTACTTCAACCAAACTTTCATCCTGAAGAGCCTCATCAACTTTAGTGGGTTCAACCTGTGACAAATAACAAGAATAAGACACAAAGTTAGCAACACATTTATCAACCGTTTGTTTCCTTAATGTGAATTCATTCATGTTTCCCATAATAACTTCTGGAGGATGGTTTAGCTTAATCCGGGAGGAAGGTCCTTTCTCTTCATGGGGTTCAAAATCTGGTGAAGTGGGTTTATTTACAGAATCTTCCATGACACTGGGAGTACATGGAGTACTTGGAGATGTAGGGTCTTGTTCCCTTGAACTTCCTTTCAGAACTGGAATCTACCGACTCATCAATAACAACATTCACTGTCTCCATTACCTTCATGGTTCTATTATTGTATACCCAATAAGCCTTACTTGTAGAGGAGTAGCCCAGAAATATTCATTCATCGCTTCTAGAGTCAAACTTTCCCACATTCTCTCTATCCTTAAGGATGAAACAAGTACTTCCAAATATTCTGAAATACTTCACATTTGGCTTTCTTCCTTTCCATAACTCATATGGAGTCTTCTTGGTACCAGGTCAGAAGTACACCCTACTAACCATATGACATGCAGTGTTAATGGCTTCTCCCCCACAAGTTTCTAGCCACATCCTTATTGTGCAACATGGCTCTAACCATCTCCTGAATAACCCTGTTCTTTCTTTCTACTACACCATTCTGCTGAAAAGTAATAAGAGCAGAGAATTCTTGAGATATACCTAATCTTGTACAAAAGGACTCCATATACGAGTTCTCAAATTCTTTACCATGGTCACTTCGAATTTGATCAATTTTCAAGCTCTTTTCATTCTGCAATCTTGTGTACAAAGCTTTAATGTGCTCAGGAGCATCAGACTTGGATCGTAGGAGAATGACCCAAGTGCACCTAGTGAAGTCGTCTACCACAACGATGATATATCTCTTACCACCAAGAGACTCGGTTCTAGTTGGACCCATGAGATCTAGCTGTAGAAGCTCTAATAGTCTAGATGTGGCTGATGTTTGAGTGCTCGGATGCTTAGCCTTCATTTGTTTCCCAAGCAGACATGGTCCACACACCACATTACTCATTCTACTAAGCTTGGGTATCCCCAAAACTGATTCATACTTAGATACAATAGAAAGATGTTTGTAACTAGCATGTCCCATCCGTTGATGCCATAGATCTTTATTTGGAAAACGAATGCTATTGCACACAATATCAGCATCAGGAACCAATCCATAACAGTTGTCTAAAATGGGAACACCACTTATGAGTTTCTTTCTAGATTCATCCATGGCAAGACACTTTCCCTTGGAGAATAGCACTATGAAGCCTTGATCACATATCTGACTTATACTCAGAAGGTTCACCCTTAGACCTTCTATATATAGAACATTTGCAATATCCGGCAGTCTAGGTAGAGAGATAATTCCCTTCCCTTTAATTTGTGATTTGTTCCCATCACCAAAAGTGACATTGCCACCTTTCTTAGACTCGAAAACCTTGAAGAGGGATCGGTCTCCAGTCATGTGTCTTGAGTAACCGTTGTCAAGGTACCACAAACACGTGTCCATAACTTTAAATGTGGACTACATCATAAAAAACACTTCATACTAAATCAGCCTCAATCTTCAGAAAATCCTTAGAGAATTGTTCCTAGGATTTTGACCAAGAGTGGTAAGCTTAGCTTTTAGAATGTTCTTGCTGTTTTGGGTAATAACAGCTGGGGTTCTAACTTGGAATTAAATACTAATTTGTCCTTAGCTAATGGGATTAAGGTATGTGTTAGGCTAATGATCTTGGCTTTTCTCCTACTAGAATCAGAGCTCCCTAAGGCAAATTGTATCACCCCAAGCTAGATGTCAATCTTAGAGCCCTTTGCTGGGAACTCTACTGGAGAGCCCTTTGTTGGGAACTCTACTGGAGAGCCCTTTGCTAGGAACTCTGCTGGAGATCCCTTTGGTGCCTTCCAAACCACATTTTCCTAACTTTCCCCATTTGGGTTCATGTGCTTGGTCCATGAACCAGAAAGTAAACATTTTTGGCAAGATAATTAGCTACTTTCAAGTTGTTGTAGGAGCTTTCATGGTCTGGTTATGGCTACCCTTAGCCCTTGACCAAGTGGGTTAGAGAAGAAAGGGAAGATAGCTAGTTGAAGCTTCCTAGCTTTATGTCATGTCATCTCAACTTTGTGTCACATGAGAAATGATGGAAATCAGCTTGGCAAGGAAGGGTTTAACCCCTGCTGGACACGTGTCCTCTTCTGATCTGATTGGACAAGCTAGAAGTAATGGCAATGGGCCCTAACTGTCAGGTTGTGCTGAAACTTGATTTGGTCAGCTCACGTGAGCTTCAGCTGCTGGGATCTATATGTGAGCTGGGCTGGTTCAACTTGGCCTTGTAATTGAGCTTTTTTGGGCTTGGTTATCCCTACAAAATAAAGAGTTTTGCCATGGGTGATATACATGAGCTTTTATAAATTTTGTAAGAGAAGTATTTTGAGAGATGAGTAATTATATTTCCCATGAGTTAGAGACTTTTAGCATATGTAAAATAGGTGCCAAAATAATATTGGACTTTGTAAAACAGGTGCCAAAATAATATTGTGCTTTATGATTAATTGTCAAAATAATAGTAGGCTTTTAGAAATAGTTGCCAAAATAATATTAGGCTTTTAGAAATAGTTGCCAAAATAATATTTGGCTTTTATGGATAATTGCCAAAATAATATTTCGGCTTTTATGGATAATTGCCAAAATAATATTTCGGCTTTGTAAGATTTTGTAAAGATATTGCCGTGTAGCAACGGGCTTAGCAAGGATGTCGTGTAATAACGGGCTTTTAGAGGTGCCATGTAGTAACGGGCTTTAGAGGTGCCATGCAATAAGGGGCTTTATAAACAATTTTTGTTGGGCTTCTTGGGCTTTGCCCACAAGGTAAATGAGTTTGGGTTTTTGTTGTGGAGATAATATAATTTTGTGGCGATAAGGTTTTTTGTGAAAAACCTAAGTTGGGTAATTATGTAGAATATAATGGGTAGTATTTGTGAAAGAGCCTAAGGTAATTTATGGGGCTTATATAGGAAATATTTGTGGGAGCCCAAGTTGGGCAACAATATAAAGAGTATTTGGGTAATATGTGGGAAATATTTACGTGGGTTCAAAATGGTTTGTGGCCTGTGTGGATATTTTTTTAGGGAGTGGGCTAATAAAACTAGGGCCCAAAAATTTGTACCTAAACATTATTATACATAGAATAGAATGATGTGAGTACTCTAAAACGGCCATTTTAACAATGGATAGACAATTATTTTTTTAAAAGAAGTCCAGTTGAAGCTTTTAACAGTTAACACCACCAGCAAATATGGGTTGTTCCTCTAAGGTCCCACCACGCCGATAAATTAATTTAGACTATAAACTGAGTTTGTCTAGAACCTGCCCAATAAGCTCGTTGTTGTAAACAACATTAACCAGTACTGTGATTTATTAGATAAGTCGGAAAATTCCTGTCAAAAGGAAATGAAAGTAGAATTTAGACGCTGCAGTCATAGTTTTGACTCTAATAGAAGTTATTTTCTTAAAAAAAAAAAAAATCACTTTGACTTTAGCAATTAATAATTGGGTTTAATTCATCGTCTCCATCTTTGAATGGAAAAACATTAAATTAAATAAATATATAAGAGACTGTGTGAAGTATAAATTTAGTCTAAATTTGACAATGGACCTTATTGTGTTACGCAACACGGATAGTTACCCTGTTGGTCCAAGCAGAGAAAGAGGAGAGGTTGTAATAAAGGGTCCATTGTTATAAAATTTAGTCTTTTTATTTTATTTTGGTAGTATTATTTTTAAAAATTGGGTCTTTTACAATTACAATACAGGGCATTGTAGACACCGCCTAAGACAATTGAGACATTGATTTTTTTTTCAAAAAATTGCTTGAAGTCTAAACATTCAATTCATTTTTGGATCCTATCCAAAAAAAAAATCACTTTTGAAAGGCAATAGATGAATTGGTTGAATTAATAATAATTATAAGCATAATTATTAGGGTTTAATCTCCGTTTACACTAAAAATTAATTGGTGTCTTAGTTTGATGATAAAAAGCTATCATTAAAAGTGGGACGCCATAAGTTGAAACTCTCTCAAAAAAAAAATTATGTATCTACATGAAATGTTTTTGTAAGATTTACTCATGTTGTTCCCTTTTTCCTTATTTATTTATAATAATTATTTGATTTTTATGTTTTGAATAGTAGTGGTTTTATTTTTACCTATGCATGTAAAGCATGCATAGAATTGTGTATCAGTTTGTAACATTAATTAATATATTTTTGCTAATTGTATTAGTATAATTTTTTATTCACATGGAATTTTTCATTAAGCCACGCGTTGCACAGACATAAGAATTACCATTTTAACAATGAGCTGACTACTAATTGCTAAAACGAGTCCCAAGCTAGTGTACAGTGACTTTGTCACTTTGATAAGTCAATTGGAATGACTTAAAATGATGGAAAACTGATGCAAATTTTTTTTTTTTTTTTCCATTTAAATTGGTACATTGTAATTCTGAGAATTCCTAATGGAAGGACTTAAAATGTTTTTGGTGAAGAATGGGAATGTCATGTGGATTGTTTACAAATCCACTCCTTACATGTTTATCACACCGGATCCGAATCCTTGTTTGTTAACAGATACGTAAAACTGAGCAATAAATAAATAAATAAATAAAAATAAAAATTGAAACTGATTTGTATGAAAATCTAGCCCAGCCCAAGAAGAGCCCAAACGTTTATAACTTTAAATAATAATAAAAAGGTTGTTTTCAGCCTAATCCAATCCGGCGGCCGAAATTGCCTCATCTGACCATACCAAGGTCATAAAAGCGGAACAAATCGGTCAAGCCGAAACCAACTCTCACACACCGCTAAATAGGTTTTTTGAGTAATCGAGACCCAAAGCATTGATAAGTTTACAAACTACAAAGGGTGTGAGAGATCAAGGAATTAAACCAAAAGATAATTATTATGGATTTCTTTATAAACACAGTTAGGGGTGCGATGTGGTGCAGTTTTGGGCCATTTTTAGCACCGCACTTTGCGGTGCGGTTTAGCTAAAACTATAACTGCACCGCACCTTATTTTTGCGGTCACATATGCGATGCGGTTTAAAATTTAGCCAAAACCATAACCGCACCGCACTTTGTTTTTGCGGTCATATATACGGTGCGGTGTATAAGATGCGGTTTGAATAATTTGAAATTGGTATATTTTTCAAATTTTGGGTTTTTTCTACCCAGTCCAAAACTAATTTTTCCATTTTTTTTATCCAAGTTTTAAACTATTGAGCTAGTTTTTCTTTATTTTGGGTTGGCTTTCCTAATCAACACTTGCTAGGGTTATTAAACTTTTTTTTTTTTTTTTGAAAACTAGGGTTATTAAACTATTAATAATATATTTAATATTAAAAATAATTAAATATATTAATATATAGAGAGGGTGCAGTACGGTGCGGTTTATGCGATTTATGCGGTTTTCTTATTGTAAAACCGCAAACCGCACTGCACCATGCGGTGTGGTGCGGTGCGGTTATGCGATTTTGTGGGGGATTTTGGTGCAATTTTTGCGGTTTGTGCAATTTATACGGTTTGGTGAACACCCCTAAACACAGTTGTATTTTGGTGATCGAAATTAGCTATATTAAGAGGAAAAGCAACTTGAGAAAAACAATCAAGAATAGAAAATGACATAGGATTAACCAAACTAGTTCCATGAAATAGAATATTACAAACCAAAGAAGGGATGGTACATCCCATAATTAAAACAAACATAGAAATATGGTTTAAGCAAAAGTCATTGACCAATAACACTAAGCCATTCATCTAAATTACCTTTGATAATTAGTAAAACAAAGACATAAATGGTTAAGGAAGCATATGCGTGTCAACTGTAAAGATCGCACAGTCCCTATAATTTATGTCTAGCACGAACCTCATAAATATTCGGTGACACTGCAAAACAGACAATCACATGAATTAATTAATAATGCAAAAAATTGTATGACTAATAGAATTTGGGAAGAATGAAACAGCTCTTATTAATTACTTTCTTGCAACAACATGAACAAAAAACAAATTAACATAAAAAATTTACTAAAATGGTTTATTAACAAATGCCCTAAGAGCACCCGTCAAACAAATTTATTGTAAATTTACATTTTTTTTATTTTTGCTTCTACATTTTTTCCCTCAATTTTAAATTTATGTTATTATTATTACTATTTTCTTATAAGGAAGTGACCAATATATATGTCAATTAATTAAGAAAAAAAAAAAGACTTAACATACCTAGCTCATTTGTCTTCCTCTTCTTCTTCTGTTTTTCTTCTCAAGTTTAAGAAATTTATCTCTAATTGCATTCATTTCATTGACAACAACATTTGTAGGAATCCGCCCATCCGGTGATGTTTTAGAACACAACAATCCAATTTGGAACACTGATATCAAGCATTCTTTTATGTCATTGACATAGGGATCTTCTTCGATGATTTGTCTTTCTTCTATGTTATAATTGGCATTTTCTTCATCCTCCTCTAAGAACATTGATGGGTTAACTCTATCCATGACATGTTTAGGCAAACCCATTGCAGTGAATGCTCAAACTATCTTTTAACATTTCATCAATCGGTCTTTTTCCTATAAACATCTCCAGCAAGAGTATCCCATAGCTATAAATGTCTCCTAGTGTTGAAACTTGGCCACTCATCCCATACTCTACAATTCATCAATACATACATAGTAATAAATGATAGTCATATGCGCTTGAAATTTTTAATCACTAAAGCATTATGCATTGTTGGCACATATAGCCCTTGATAAAATTTTGTGAATATTTGGTATTTTTTTTTTTTTGGTGGTGTATGTGATTTTTTAGAAAAAAAAAAAATTTTTCCCCTCCAACTAGCCAACGCTATCAAAAAAATTTCTTCACTTAAAAAGTGGTGTCAAATTTGTGCGTATAGTTACTTTTTGAAAGAATCCCTACTTTATTTTAATATCAATGCAAAATGATATAGAGAACTGAAGTGTGCTTCACCTAGTTGAAAACTTACCTGGAGCAATGTATCCAATGGAACCTTTGAGCTCAACTGACAAGGTTTGAGATTTGGAGGGATTGTTTGATGCTTCAAAGAGGAAATTTACCAATCCGAAATCACCAACATGAACTACCATATCTTCATCAAGAAGTATATTGCTTGATCTTTAGATCACAATAAACAATTGGGGTTTGGCAATGGTGATGAAGATATTCTAATGCATAAGTGACGTCAACAGCTATGTTCAGCCTTTGGATAAATCTCAAACTCTTTCTTTGATGTTGCTTATCATTTTTAGAATGCAACCATCATTGCACATAAACTCAAAAATAAGACTTTTAAAGTCATTTCGTTCATGATCTATGCTCGAGCAAGCAAAGATAATCTTGAGGAGATTGCAATGACGTATACTTCTCAAAGCATTGCATTCATTATTGAAGCTCCTGGAAGCTCCTTTTTGTTGAAGGTTTAATACTTTAATTGTAACAATTGCTCCATTTTCAGATGAACTCCTTTGTAAATTGCACCGAAGTTTCCCAAACCAATCAAATTGTTTTCTAAAAACCCATTCGTCAATTTTAGGAGTTCTGCATAAGAGATACATAATTGCCAATCTTCAAAGGAAGATGTAGTTAATGCTATCTCTCTTAAATTTCTCACAACAAAACATGTGGGGGGAAAAATATAACAGAACAATTACAAGTATGACCATACTTGAAATAGGAATTACTATTTTGAGTGCAACAAGCTTTCTAGATGAGCGCAGATTTTTCCTAGCGCAAGTAGGTAAATGTAATTCTTGGACACCACCGCATAGCTTATTATTTCCAAAGATTGAAATCTTGCTTGCATTTGCAAAAATCCCTTCACTTGGTACTTCACCCTCCAAATCATTACAAGAAATATTGAGATGCTTAAGTGACACAAGCTTACCGAGAAATTTAGGAACATTCCAAAAGAAGCTATTCCATGAAAGATCTATTTCTTCTAAACCTCTTAACTTCTCTAAAGATTGAGGTATTGCTCCTTCAAAAGAATTACCTTCCAAATACAAATGCTCCAAACTAAGACAAGTCTCTAGGGTGGTTGGAATTTTTCCTGATCATCTATTATTTGAGAGATCTAACTTGGAAAGAAGTGTTAAGTTGCCCACTTCAAACGGTATTGCACCTATCAAAAAATTGTGAGACATGACCAAAGAAATTGAAAGGGATGAAAGACCAATAACTTGTTTTGGTATGGTGCCAATGAGATTGCTACTGGAAATGTTTAGCATAAGCAAATTTTGGCAATTTCCTAGGCTTGGGGGTTTATTTCCCATAAATTTGTTCCCCCTCCGTAAAGAGCTTTGTCAAAGTAGTTAAGTTACCCAAGAAGGAAGGGATTGGCCCAGAAAATTTGTTATCATTCAAATATAATACCTATAACTTTTGAAGCTTCCCAAGAACATCAGGGAAAGTACCTCCCAAATATTTAAAACTTAGATCTAGTAATTCTATGTTAACAAGGGTTCATGATTCCAATAGGGATTTCACCACGGATCATATTCACATTCAAAGTAAGAGTTTGTAGCTAGGTGGAAAGGTTGGCTATGGAGCTAGGCAATACTCCTCCAAAACAATTATAACCAAGATCCAAGAGCTTCAAACCAGTGCAATTAGCCAAGAAACTGAGAAAATTCAGGTCACCATCTTTCCCATATCCAAGTCTATTTTCACCAAAATAAAGACTAACCAAGCCTTGCAAGCTTGCTAGATTTCGATCTCTCTTTATCAAAGTTGTGCAACTAAGGAATTAGATCAGAAAGGAAGAAAATGAACGAAGCAAAAGAAGAAAGAATAGAAGAAATGAAGTCTGGGAAAAATGACAACATTGAAGTGTAGTTGTTGTAGTACTGTAGTTTTAATGTGGATTAAAGCTACCTGTAGTTTAGTAATATATTTAAGTAGGTTGTGTTCACATGTGTAATAACTACCTAACACACGTGCTATAACTAATACCGTGTAATTTGGGATATTTTCTTATACTCTGTTTTTGTATTTAGTCACAGTTACTTGTACAGATTCATTCATTCAATTACAATCAATTTCTTCAACTCCAATTCTTTCTCTCTAGCTTTCTATTTCTTCTTCAAGATTCTCTATGCTTTCTTATATGGTATTAGAGCTTGAGCCTTTATCAATGGCGTCAAACACTGAAAATACTTCATCTTCTTCCTCTTAGTGCGAGCTTTCTCCAATGAAAGATCCTTGTAGTCCATTCTTTCTACATCATGGTGAATCTCCTAGTGCGATCCTCGTTGCTCAACCTCTTACTGAGGACAATTACCCTACCTAGGCTAAAGCAATGAGAATGGCTTTGGATGCCAAGAGTAGACTCGGTTTTGTTGATGGTTCCATCACTGCTTCAATGGTAGTTGCACCACTCGAGAAACAAGCTTGGTCAAAGTGCAATTCAATGATCTCTTCATGGATCTTGAATTCATTTTCACCTCACATCACATCACAGCAACTGTCATTTACAGAGACACGGCTTTTGCAGTGTGGAATGCACTCAAGAATTGTTTTCTACAAGCTAATGGACCAAGAATTTCTCAACTTCAGAAGCAAATCTCCACTGTAATGCAAAGGGATTCTACAGTGACAAGCTTTTTCACTGATCTTCAAGCTTCTTGGGATCAATTGCTGAATCTTAGGCCTTTACCAAATTGTTCATGTGGTAAATGCACTTATGGAGTAAATGATAAGTTTGCACATCTTTATCATCAAGATTCAATCATGTAGTTCCTGAATGGATTGAATGATTGCTATTCATAAGTCAAGACTCAAATCCTTATGATGGAACCTATTCCATCAATAGATAAGGCTTTCTCGTTGGTGATCCAGGAGGAAAGGCAAAGGTCTTCAACCTTTAATGGCACTCCTTCAGTGGAATCAGCTGCACTTGCTATTAAGAACCAAGCCTTCATTCAAGGTTGTTCTTCAAACAACAGTAATGGCAAGAATTTCAACGGCAATGTTAGCAAAGAAAAACCTGTGCGCAGCCACTGTGGAAAGCTTGGTCACATCATGGAAAAATGTTACAATCTTGTTGGATTTCCTCCAGGTTACAAGCAAAAAGGGATAGTTTCCAAAGCTAATCAGGTTATGGTTGATGGAGATCAAGGCCAATCTGAGATTAGGCATTAGACCAATCGCTTCTCTTTTACTTCAGAATAGTATCAACAATTGCTCTCCATATTGAACTCTCATGCTTCCACTTTTGGTAATTCCAATGACGATATTGCCACAGCCAATTTTGCCATTTCAGGTAATTTTTGTGCCTCTTTCCAAGATTATGTTTGCTTGAATATGCAACATTCAATTTTTGCCATAAATCCTGTCAATAAAACAGCCTTTGGTAAGCAAACTTGGGTTCTTGACACTAGGGCAACAAATCATATTGTCCATTCAGTCAAACTATTCACTAAAATCACTAGCTCCATTTCATCTTTTGTTCAATTGCCTAATGGTGAAAGGGTTGTTGTCATAGACATTGGCACTATTCAAGTTACAGTTAGTTTAGTTCTTGAAAATGTGCTATGTGTTCCTACTTTCACTTTCAATTTGATCTCAATCAGTCAATTAACAAAAAGTCTGTCCTATTGTTTTGTTTTCTTGTCCAATTTATGCTTTCTACAAGACCTTTCTTGTTGGAAAACAATTGGAGTGGGTAAATTGTATAACAACCTCTACTTGCTCCATTCTACACCTTCTTACAAATCTGATTTTGCAGTATCTTCCATTCTAGATTCTATTTTTGGTACTTTTGTTAATAATTCTTCTGATATTCCTGTCATTACCAAGCCATACCTTTGGCATCTTAGACTACGACATGCTTCAGATGCAAAACTTCATGCTTTACATTATTGTATTCCTAATGTATGCAATGTACATAGCAATAAAAATTGTGTTCTTTGTCCCATTGCAAAACAAATACATTTGCCCTTTCCTTTCTTTAATCATTTATCTGCAAATGCTTTTGATCTTATCCATTGTGATGTTTTGGGTCCTTTTGCCAAGTCTACTCATGATGGTTTTTAGGTATTTTCTTACCATTGTGGATGATGCGACTAGATCCACATGGGTGTATCTTATGAAAACGAAGGCAGACACCAAACCTTTGTTGATTTCCTTTTTCACCATGATATGCACACAGTTTCACACTAATATCAAGGCTATTAGGACTGACAATGCTCAAGAGTTTATCCTAAAAGAATTCTATGCTGATCATGGCATTTTACATAAGCTTTCATGTGTTGCCACTCCATAACAGAATTCAATTGTGGAGAGGAAACACCAACACATATTAAGCATTGTAAGGGCCTTAAGGTTCTAGTCAATGTGCCACTTTCTTTTTAGGGTGAGTGTGTCTTAACTGCTGTGTATATTATTAACAAATTACCTTCTTCCATCCTAGGGAACAAAACACCTTTTGAGAAGCTTTATAACAAAATCCCTTCCTATGATCATCTCAAAGTTTTTGGATGTCTTTGTTTTGCCTCTACTTTGTCTCACAATAGGTCTAAGTTTGATCCTAGGTCTATTCCATGTGATCACCTCAAGGTTTTCACAGCAAGGGGGAGCATTTGGTGTGTAAGCTCAACAAATCATTGTATGGGATCAAACAAGCCTCAAGACAATGATATTCCAAGTTTTTCACTACCATTTTGAAGTGTGGGTTCAAGCAATCTAAGTCCGATTACTCTTTGTTTACCAAGAAGTTCAATTAGTCCTTCATAGCCCTATTGGTTTATGTGGAAGACATCCTTATTGCCAACAATGATGTTCATGCTATTGAAGAACTTAAGGTGTTCTTGGATCAAGAATTCAAGCTATAATCATAGAAACTTAAAATTCTTCCTTGGTCTTGAGGTGGCCAAATCAGAACAAGGTATTTCTTTGTGCCAAAGAAAGTATGCCTTAGAGATACTTAAAGATGCAGGCATGACAGGATGCAAACCTAGCAGAAGATTTATGGGGAGTTGTTACCTAGTCCTAGTGTTTACAGAAGATTGGTAGGCAGATTGTTGTATCTCACTATTACCAGACTAGACATTGCTTACTCAGTACATAAACTGAGTCAATTTATGTCCAAGCCACAAAAAGCTCATCTAGGTGCCGCATATAAAGTGTTACAATACCTTAAAGGAAGTCCTGGTCAAGGTATCCTTTTGTTATCCAAATCAAATTTGCACTTGAAGGCATACACAAATGTAGACTGGGCATCTTGTGTTGACATTAGAAGATCCACCACTGGGTATTGTATTTTCTTAGGTGATTCTCTAATTTCATGGAAGTCTAAGAAGCAATCCATAATCTCTAGATCTTCTGCTGAAGCTAAATATAGAGCCATGGCAGTGACTACTTGTGAAATCACTTGGGTATTGGCTTTGTTGAAGGATTTAGAAGTAGTTCATCCAAAACCTGCCATGCTTTTCTGTGACAATCAAGCAGCTATATATATTGGAAAGAACCTTGTGTTTCATGAAAGGACCAAGCATATAGGTAGATTGTCACTTGGTCAGAGATAAGGTTTAAGATCAAGTCATCAGATTGTTTTTCACTCCTACTTATTCATAGCTAGCTGATCTTCTTACAAAGGCTTTTAGTGGTCAACAATTGAAAGCATTACTTACCAAGATGAGCATTATGAACATTCACAATCCTAGTTCTCATCTTGAGGGAGAGTATCAAAGTTGTGCAACTAAGGAATCGAATCAGAAAGGAAGAAAATGAATGAAGCAAAATAAGAAAGAAGAGAAGAAATGAAGTCTGGGATAAACGATAGCAATGAAGTGTAATTGTTGTAGTATTGTAGTTGTAATGTAGACTAAAGCTACTTGTAGTTTAGTAATATATTTAAGTAAGCTGTATTCACACTTGTAATAACTACCTAACACACGTACTATAACTAATCTCATGTAATTTGGGATATTTTCTTTGTTGGAAAAATACATGTTTATATCACATATAAAACATACATAGCGGAAAATTAACGGATCTACTTCATTTGCAATTGTTAACATGTACTATGTAAATTTCAAAATTCAAGAACAAGAGAGTGTACCTTGGTGCGGTGAAATTCAAAATAAAATATCAGAAGTACTTAGGAATATTTTTAATGTTCACTCCAATTTCACTTTATACCCAAGAAGTATAGTCTCTCAATCAGTTTCTAAAAGAAGAATAAGAAAGTGTCTCTGACTCACATACACACTATTTCACAATTAGTGTCTCTTAAATAAAATTATGTATATTTCTCCCTTTGTATCTAATTGATTATGTAATTGGGTTGGCCTTTTGAGTCTTTTCAATTGGGTTTTAGTGTTTGGCTTGGAATGGGACCAATAAGACACTAGCTCTATCGGGTCTTGGGCTCTTCTGTCAACTCTTGACAAGTCCAAAGTTACCATTAATTATAATTTAATACCACTATATAAATATAGTTGCACTCTAGGCCTTATTTATAACTTATATCCCAAGACTTTATTATACATACAACCCCTTCATAAAATATTCATAGTAATACAAAGTCATGAATGTAGACTACTACTTTATAAATTACTACATCTTAATCCTTGACTACCCGGCTTAATCCTTTAAGTTATTCATCATATATTTATGAAATCTAATTTCATAAATATATATTTTAGGCACTTTTTACTAAAGTGGTTAGGCCTAACGCTCTAAATAACCAAATCCATTAAACTTATCTTAAAGGAATATTTTATGTCTCCAGGAAATATTTTATATCTCCGTTAAGAGACTATGAATTCCATCTTGAGAATATATGTTCTATCAACACTAAATGTGGCTACCTAACATACTAAAGTTTTTATCGTGACTTTAGATCTCACTCTTGATATATCAAAGCAACCTACACCTCATGATTAGGTTTATTATTCTCTCAGGATTAAGAGTTCATGTAAATATAAGTCTTAAAATTTATTATTCATATGATAGTCGTTAGGAGAATAATAAATTTCATAGCGGTCTAATTCAATATGTCTTAACCCTTAAAACATATCAACATACCAACTAGAAGTCTCCACTTCCATAATCAAGACAAATCATCTTAGTTAATATAATATAGTCTTCGCAGATGAAATGTCCAATTTCATTACCGACTACGAACTAAAATTCTGAATTTATAAAGAACTTGTGATTTATATCTTCTGTGACTTTTCACATAAATCACATACTATGCATCTCATGAACTACATGATAATGTCCAAATATATAATAATAAAACAACTTTGTTAATCACAACATAATATCATACATAGCATCATACAATTAGATTTAAGGGCACACATCCTAACAATCTCCCACTTGCCCTAAAGACTATTGTGCACTAATCTAACTCTCATTCCCTCCAAATGTGACTTAAAAGTCCTTTGAAACAAGGCTTTGGTAAAGGGATCCGCTAGATTACTTGCACTATCAATCTTTGCTACTATAACATCTCCTTGAGCAACAATATCTCGAATAATGTTGTACGTTCTTTCTATGTGCTTTCTTTTTTTGTGATTCTTGGGATCCTTGGACTGAGCAACTGCTCCACTATTGTCATAGAACAATGTGATAAGAACTTGCTCCATTCTCACAACACCAAGATCCGAAAGGAATTTCTTAAACTAAACAGCTTCCTTTGCTGCTTCACAAACAGCAATATATTCAGCTTTCATGGTGGAGTCAAGAATACAAGATTGCTTAACACTCCTCCAACTTATGGCTCCACCTGTTAAAATTGGTGCCCTTAAATCCTAAGGTATGATGCTATGTATGACACTATGTATGACATTATGTTGTAATTAATAAAGCTGTTTTATTATTATCTAAAATAATGGTAACATGAATATTGGACATTATCATATAGTTCATGAGATGCATAGTATGTGATCTATATTATTTAGTCACAAAAGACATAGATCACAAATTCTTTGTAAACTTAGAATTTTAGTTCATAGTTGGTGATGAAATTGAGCATTTCATTTATGAAGACTATAACATATCAACTAAGATGATTTGTCTTGATCATGGAAGTAGAGATTTCTAGTTGGTATATTGATATGTTTTAAGAATTAAAACATATTGAACAGGACCGCTATGAGATTTATTATTCTCCTAATGACTGTCAAATGAATAACAAACTCACGACTTATATTTACATGAACTCTTAATACTGAGAGGATAATGAACCTGATCATAAAGTATAGGTTGCTTTGATATATCAAGAATGAGATCTAAAGGAATGATCAAAGCCTCAATATATTAGGCAACCACATTTAGTATTGATGAAACATATATTCTCAAGATGGAATTTATAATCTCTTATCGGAGATATAAAATATTTCCTTGAGATAAGTTTAATGGATTTGGTTATTCAGAGTGATAGGCCTAATCACTTTAGTAAGGAGTTACTAAAGTATATATTTATGAAATTGGATTTCATAAATATATGATAAATAACTCAAAGGATTAAATCAGGTACTCAAGGAATTAAGATGTAATAATCTACATAGTGACAGTCTACATTCATGATTTTATATTACTACGAATATTTTATGAAGGGGTTACATGTACAATAAAGCCTTGGGATATAATTTATAAATAAGGCCTAAAGTGCAACTATATTTATATAGTGGTATTAAATATAGTTAATGGTAACTTTGGACTTGTTAAGAGTTAACAGAAAAGTCCAAGGCCCATTGGAGCTAGTATTGGTCCAACTCCAAGCCACACACTTAAGCCCAATTGGAAAGGCCCATAAGACCAGCCCAATTAGATAATCAGTTAGATACAAAGGGAGAAACATACAAAATTTGGTAAGTTAACATCACTATTGTGAAATGGTGTGTGATGATGCTCAAAATCTTCAGTAAGCTACACGGTCAGTACGTGCTCCTAATGACGTACCTGCACAACACAAAAGATGAAGACCTAGGAAAGGGCACCGGTGTGGTACTGGCCAAACACCCTCCAACGGTCAAGTTAGAGAAATCTCTTGTTCATAACTCTAAAGTGCTAGAGCTGAGATGAATTGTATGTACCTTGCTTTAAGAGGGCTTTGTGGTATTTATAGTAGCGTAGGGCTGAAATCCATGCCTTGGTCAAGAAGTTCTTTTCCTTTTAGGAGAGTAACTCTTGGATCTCACGTATCTTCTAGAATCCTTGTCCTTGTAGGAGTCTTCTCATCTCAAGACAGACGTGTCGTACAAGAATCCTATTTGTATGCGTGTTGGTCAAGCAAGGCATTGGAGACGGGACCACAACTAACTTCTTCAGCCTGGCTATACATCTAAAGTCGATGGTTTGTTGATGAAGGTCGTTATCTCCAGACTTTATAGCCTGTAAGGTCGTCAGCTTCAGGGTCGTCAGTCCCTGGTTCGTCAGCTTTGGACTTACCAAAATAACCCTTATCAGCTGCCCCCTACTCCATAGTCTCGTCAACCTTTCCTGACGAGTTATGGAGTATACATTTATGACATCTTTCGGTGGCCTCTATTAAATGCTAGGACACGTGGCATAATTCAATTTGCCTCGATTCGGGACGAGCACGTCGCTTCGTCTTCCGTGCCCCCCTTTTTCCTATATATATCTCCTATTCCCCCCATTTCGAACTTTCCAACATTTGCAATCTTCTGAGAGCCAAAGCGTCACGCCAACTACTCCTGTTCGTCCATTTGCTAGCCTCATCTACTTCGTAGCCGTCAACTTTTCGGGATCGTCATCCTACGTCGAACGACCTTTTGTTTGTAAATTTTTTCTTCTTTTAATTCTTTCTATTTATCTACCCCGTACTTTTAGCGAGGTCGTCAGCCTAGGTTCTTAAAACAAAAAACCGTCATTTGTAGGTAGTCAGATGTCGAGTGAACAGTCGTCAGTCCGCGAGGGAGCGGGTTACGACGAGGTCTTCCCGTCAGGTCGTGAGCCCAAGGAGGGCTCGTCCTGGTCGTCAGAAAGGGACACGTCGTCCCATTCTTCTAATGAAGTGGAAGCAAGTGGTAGAGAAGGTGAGGTGAACAAGGATGGTGATAGTGAGGAGAAAAAGGAGAGAACAAGTGACGGGAGTGAGGATGACGGTGACGAGGAGACCTTAGAGAGCACTTCAGGAGCTCCTGGTGATAACCGTCCTTTCATCCTCCCCTTGGAATGGTCCGTCAACGACTTCTTGCCGACGATGTCCGAGAATGTTTTTAATACATTACGGGCTCGCTACCAGATTCCAGACGACATCCCAATCCGTCTACCCGAGGAGGGTGAACGGTGTTATTCAAGGAGAACAGCAGATGTGGGCATGTACGACGCCATGTTTGCTGCGGGATTGAGATTGCCGCTGACGCGACTGTATCGTCAGTTAGCCAATTTTTTAGGTATCTCTATCAGCCAAATTGTCCCCAATGCCTGGGGACATTTATTGGCGCAGAGATTTTGTGGGGTCGTCTCAGCGGTGGGCACCATCAGTTAACTCTGGACGAGTTCTTTTGGTGCTACCGTCCCCAACATATCTCTTCGTCTAAGGGGTTTTATCATTTTTCAGTGAGGACGAAAGAACTGAAATTGGTGTCAGATATGCCTGACTCTAATAGAAAATGGAAAGGAAGATATTTCTTTGTGGAAGGCACCAACTGGGTATGCCGTCAAGAAGAGTGGGAGTTAATGCCTCATGGCTTTTTTTGATAACACTTGGGCATACATCAGGGATTCAGGTTGACCCCGTCAGCCTTTCTTCTTTGCTTTATTTGACTGATTTCTAACCCCGTCTCTTTTTCCTCCAGCCAACGTTCGTCCACGCATAACCGCGGAGCAAGAAGAGTTTATCCGTCGGGTGACGTTAATTCCTTTAAACGAAAGGAAGTGCCGGGACCTAATCACTCTAGACACCCTGCACTTGTATTGTGGTGGCCCAAAACCGACGGAGAAAGCTCGAAGGCTGAACGATTTTTCTCGTCGGCATGAGTCTCTTAATTTCCTTCGTTATTTTTCTTATATGGTTTTTTCCTCCGCTCACTTTTTATCCTTAATAGAAATGGAGACGGCTAAACAAAGAATTCGTGCTGCCGCTGCCAAGAAGAGACAGAAGGAGAAGGCTAAAGGTGAGGTGACACCGTCATCAGCTCCCAAGCCCGTCGGGAAGAAGGGCGTTAAAAGGAAGACTGACGGGACGGACTATCGGTCCAGGAAGAAGGTGGTCCTTTCCTCTAGGGACAAACCTACTAAGAAGCTGTCGCCTCCAAAAGCTTCTCATGGGTCAGGCAAAGGCTTGATGACGGCGTCAGGGGTCGTCACTCCTGATCCTGTTCGTCACCTCCTTACCCATAAGGACTATGCTGTGGAGGTGGCAAAGTCCATCCTAAAGGAAGAGGAGATGGAGCTATGTGATGAGCAAGCGACGGATGAAATAGGGTCGTCAGGGCTATTCGACCTTACTCGGGTATACTTTTTCTTTCTCATATTATGTCACTTAGACGAGCTTATGAAGGACTGACGCCATTTTTATGTTTTGCAGGCCATGGTTCTGATGAAGTTCTTGTGAGACAAGTGTGCTGCAAAGGAAGCGGTGGTCTCCCGTCTGCATGTTCGCGTCAAGAACGATGTTGACGCGCAGCAGCAGTACAAGAAAGCCAACGTCCATCTAGCTGGAGAGGTGAAAGGACTGACAACTAAGCTGGAGGAGGAGATTCGTCAACAGAGCTTAGCTGACGAGGCGAAGCTGTCGGCAAAGAAGGACCTCAAAGGCCTTCTAAGTCAGGTGGAGACGGCCAGGGCTGACGCCGTGACAAAGTTCAAGGATTCCCAGTCTTTCATTGACTCCTGCGCCGTCTACTACGCTGATGGATTCGAGAACTGTTTGAAGCAGGTGAAGTCTGCTTATCCTGACCTGGATCTGTCCAGGATAAATATGGATGAGCCCCTACCGTCAACTCCGGCAGGTGGCTTCATATCCGAGGAAAATGACGAGACCACTAAGCTTCAGGTAGACTCGAGGGATGGCAGCTTCGTCCTTGCTCAACCAGCCTTGGAGAAGTCCGTCACCTTAGCTCCGTCAGCTGGCCGCAAAGCAGAAAAATCCAACGCTGAGGACCCTTCTACTCCAATTATTGTCTTGTCCCCATCAGCCGCTCCTTCAGTTTTATGAATCTTATGTTGTAATGAGCTTTTATGCTTTTCTTCTTAAGTTGTAATTAACTTTAATGCTTGACGCCCGTTATTTGGGCTTTTGTAAAGACAATTTTATTTCGTAGCATTTAATTTTTATTACTCTCAATTGTGCTGATTTATGCTTGATTCTTTTGTAGCGTCAGCTTTGATTTTTATAAAGGCTTCGTTCTTGTGACGTATTTAAATAGTAGACTCGCTAATTTTGATGAGGTCGTCTACTCTGTAGATAGTAATTGGTCCGTCCACTTTGTGGGTAGTACTTGGTACTTGGTTCGTCATCTTTGTGGACTGATGAGGTCGTCCACTTAGTGGACTTATGTGGTGAGGTCGTCCACTTTGTGGACTTAGTCGTAGATCCGTACACTTTGTGGACTTAAGTAGTAGTTCTGTCCACCTTGTGGACTTAGTAGTAGATCCGTCTACTTTGTGGACTTAGGAGTTCTGTCCACCTTGTGGATTTAAGGTCGTCCATTTTGTGGACTTATGGTCGTCCACTTTGTGAATTTTGGGTCGTCCACTTTTAGGGTCGTCCTCGTTGTGGACTTAGGGTCGTCCACTTTGTGGACTTATGTGGTGAGGTCGTCCACTTTGTGGACTTAGTTGTAGATCCGTCCACTTTGTGGACTTAAGTAGTAGTTCTGTCCACCTTGTGGACTTAGTAGTAGATCCGTCCACTTTGTGGACTTAGTAGTTCCGTCTACTTAACAGATACACCAGTCTCTTCTGAATAAACTCCTCTTATTGTGTTGAATGCATACATAAGTAAAAAATTGTTCAAAAAAGAATAAACTTTAACCCTTTGGGCTTTAAATGTAAAAAGCAAACTAAAATAAACGACTTAAGGAAATAAACTGGAAATGAGGAGTAGCGTTCTTTGCAATGTTTTTCTACTGGTAGTACTTTCAGAGGTGCTCGACGTTCCAAGGATGGGGTAGTTTCAGTCCGTCCATAGTTTCTAAGTGGTAGGTGCCCTTCCTTAGCCATGACGCTATTTTGTAGGGTCCTTCCCAGTTTGGGCCGAGTTTTCCTTGTGTGGGGTCTTTGGTGGTGCCCATTACTTTTCTCAAGACGAGGTCTCCAATTTTGAAATCCATGTGCTTGACTCGAGAATTGTAGTGTTTGGCCATGAGGTTCTGGTATCGCGCGAGCCTCTGTGCAGCCATTGCTCTAATTTTGTCAGCTAGGTCAAGTTCTAGACGCCTGGCTTCATCATTCTTTCCTTCATCGTGATTGTCCACTCTGTAGCTCGTGACTCCAACCTCAGCCGATATAATAGCTTCACTTCCGTACATCAGCCGAAATGGAGTTTCTCCTGTAGGGGTCCTGACGGTTGTCCTGTATGCCCACAGCACGCTGGGTAGTTCTTCCGGCCATATGTCTTTTGCCCCCTCGAGCCGAGTTTTGATTATTCGAAGCAAGGATCGGTTCGTGACTTCCACTTGTCCATTGGCTTGGGGATGGGCAGGAGAAGAATAGTGGTTTTTGATTCCTAATTGTGAACAGAAGTCTCGGAAGGAGTTATTGTCGAACTGCTTACCATTGTCCGAGATCAGGACCCTTGGAATCCCAAACCTGCAAATGATGTTCCTCTAGACAAAACTACGTACGTTTTTCTCGGTGATTGTGGCCAAGGTTTCAGCTTCTACCCATTTGGTGAAGTAATCGATTCCGACTATTAAGAACTTCAGCTGCCTTGCTGCCGTCGGGAATGGGCCCATGATGTCCAAACCCCATTGGGCGAATGGCCACGGAGCAATTATTGGGGTTATCTCTTCAGCTGGCTGCCTGATGATGTTACTGAACCTTTGGCACTTGTCGCATGATTTGACATACGTCTGGGCGTCCTTCTGCATGGTCGACCAATAGTATCTGGCCCGAACTAATTTGTGGACCAATGCCCGTGATCCCGAATGATTGCCACAGATCCCTTCATGTACTTCTCTCGTAACGTAATCCGCTTCTTTGGGCCCTAAATACCTTAGGTACGGTCGGGAGAAACTTCTTTTGTATAGGATTTCCTTTATCAGGACAAATCGGGCCGCTCGGACCTTCAGCTTCCTTGCGACTTCCTTTTCTTCAGGCAGTATGCCATCTTTGAGATAGGCAACCAGAGAGGTGGTCCAATTATTCTCGGGTCTTACCTCCTGCACACTAGTGACATCTATTAGTGGTGCGATTTGAGTAAAAGATAGTACCTCGCTGGGGATGATCACATGTTCCGCGGATGCGGCCTTAGCAAGGCAGTCGGCTTGCTCATTGTCTCCCCTTGGAATTTGAACAACTCTTGCCTGAAACTCGTTCATCTTCCTTTTTGCTTGTTCCAAATATATCTTCATTCTTTCTCCCTTACATTCATAGTCACCGTTTATTTGATTAGTGATGACCTGAGAGTCGCAATGAACCACCGTGTCTACAGCTCCTACTGCCTTGGCTAGATCTAAGCCTGCTATGAGGACTTCATACTCTGCTTCGTTGTTAGTTGTAGAAAAATCAAGTCGAATCATGCATTCGATCTTATAACCCTTTGGAGATCGAAGTACGACTCTTGCTCCACCAACTCTTTTGTTTGATGACCCATCGGTGAACACATTCCACTAGGAGTTCTCCGCCCCCTGGCCCTCACTATATGTGAACTCTGCAATAAAGTCAGCAAGCACTTGCCCTTTGATGACTGTGCGGGGGCGATATTTTATGTCAAATTCGCTCAATTCTATTGCCCATAAGGCCATACGTCCCGCGGCTTCTGGGCTACTCATTACTCGCTGTATGGGTTTGTCAGTCAGTACAACCACCGTATGAGCTTGAAAGTACTGCTTAAACTTACGGGCTGCTGTTACTAGAGCGAAGACAAGTTTTTCTATCGGTGAGTATCTTTCTTCTGCTCCGTGGAGTGCCCGACTGGCGTAGTACACCGACCTTTGCACCTTGTCATCTTCCCTTACTAAGGCTGCGCTGACGGCTCCTGGAGAAACGGCCAAATAGAGGAACAGTTCTTCACCTGGTTGGGAGGGAGTTAATAGTGGTGGCGACGATAGGTAGGTCTTCAGGTCTTCAAATACTTGTTGGCATTCGTCCGTCCATTCAAAGGTTTGCTTCAGTGTGCGGAAGAATGGGAAACACTTATCCGTCGCCTTGGATACGAATCTACTAAGCGCGGCGACCTTGCCATTAAGGCTCTGTACTTCCTTCACGCTTTTGGGAGGCGTCATTTCCATTATAGCTCGAATCTTGTCTGGGTTGGCTTCAATACCTCGTTGGGACACCATATATCCTAGGAATTTTTCGGCTGTTACTCCGAAGGCACACTTGGCTAGATTTAGCTTCATGTTGTAGGAACAAAGGGTATCGAAGGTTTCCTTTAGGTCTCCCAAATGATCCTTTTCTCTTCGGCTTTTCACTAGCATGTCATTGACATATACCTGGACATTTCTCCCGATTTGCTGTGCGAACATCTTGTTCATAAGCCTTTGGTATGTTGCACCTGCGTTCTTCAAGCCGAATGGCATGACCTTGTAGCAAAAAAGGCCTTGACTTGTCACGAACGAAGTCTTTTCTCAATCAGCTTCATCCATTAGGATTTGGTTGTATCCTGAAAACGCATCCATAAAGCTTAACAGCTGGTGTTGGGCCGTAGAATCCACCAGGAGGTCGACCCTTGGTAGAGGATAGCTATCCTTGGGGCAAGCTTTGTTTAGATTTGTAAAATCTACGCACATCCTCTATTTTCCGTTACTCTTTTTTACCATGACGACGTTTGCCAACCACTCGGGGTAGTAAACCTCCTTAATGAAGCCCGCTTCTTGTAGCTTGCGGACTTCTTTCGCTACTGCCCGATCTCCCTCTGGAGCGAAGACTCTTTTCTTTTGGCGAACCGGTGGAAAAGATGGTGATACGTTCAATTTGTGTACTATGACTGATGGGTCAATGCCTGGCATGTCCTCGTGACTCCAAGCATATACATCTCGGTTTTCTTTGAGGAAGGCTGCGAGTTCCTGACGTATCGTCGGGGTTGCGAGAGTGCTGATCTTGGTCGCCCGTTCTGGCTGGAAGTCGTCGAGAGATATGTCCTCGAGCTTTTCTATGGGCTCCGTTGCTATGCGCTGTTCTTCAATGTTCATGGACTAGTGGTGGTCATCCATCTCCATCATTGCTACATAACATTCGCGTGCAGCTACTTGGTTTCCTCTTAGTTCTCACACTCCATAGTCCATCAGGAACTTTATCATTAAATGGTAGGTTGAGGTCACAGCCTTCCACGAGTTAAGAGTGGGACGTCCTATGATGGCATTGTAGGCTGATGAGCAGTCGACCACAAGGAATGCTACATTCCTGGTGACTTGCTAAGGGTAGTCTCTAATGGTTACTGCCAGGGCGACGACGCCAAGGGGAAATACCTTTGTACCTCCGAAGCCGACGAGCAGGGCGTTAGTCGGAACTAGGCGCTCCCTATCAATTCCCATCTGTTAGAACGCAGGATAGTAGAGGATGTCCGCCGAGCTCCCATTGTCGACTAGAACTCGGTGCATATTGTAGTCTCCTGCTTGTATGGTGACGACGAGCGTGTCATCATGAGGGTGGTGGAGGCGTTGTGCATCTTCTTCTAAGAATCTAATGAAGGGGTTATCAATCCGCGGTATTTTGGGTACGGACCTCGTCAACTGGATGTTCTGGATCATTCTGAGATAAGTCTTTTGAGCTTTCTTTGATGACCCAACAGTCGCGGTGCCCCCCACAATCATCCTTATATCGCCTAAGGGCTGTCTGGGGCGTTCGTTTTCTCGTCGGGGAGCTTGGTCTTGCGGTGGATCTATTCGCTCTTTGCTAACAAACCTCTACAGCCTCCCTTGCCTGATTAGAGCTTCTATTTACTGTTTTAGGTCGTAGCAATCAGCCGTATCGTGTCCGTGATCTCGATGGAAGCGGCAATATTTTTCCCTTGGTCTTTTGTTGGGATCTCCCTTCATCTTTCTAGGAAAAGTCAAAGCCCCTTCGTCCTTGATCTGCATTAGGACCTGATCGATAGGGGCAGTCAGTGGCGTGAAGCTTGTGAATCTCCTTGGGGACGGCTTGGAGCGGCGATCATCCCGTCGCTCCTCGGTCCTAGCCTTCTTTTGCCCCCTATCCGTTCGTGTGTCTTCTTGCCTTTCCCTCTTCTTAGGCTTATCTTCCCTTGCAATCAGTGCGTCCTCCATGTTCATGTACTTCGTTGCCCTGTAAAGCACTTCGGACATGGTTTTCGGATTATTCTTATACAGGAAGAAGAGGAACTTACCTTTTCGCAGCCCATTGGTGAAGGCTGCTACTTGTATCTTATTGTCTGCTTCATCTATTGAAAGAGCTTCTTTGTTGAACCGCATTATGTAGGATCTTAGAGTCTCGTCATCCCTCTGTCTGATGCTCATCAAGCATGCCGTGAACTTCTTGTATCGGTGGCCCCCGATAAAGTGTGACACGAACTAAACACCTAACTCTTTAAAGGTGCTAATCGAGTTAGGCGTCAACCTGCTATACCAGACTCTTGCGGACCCTTTCAACGTGGTAGGGAAACCCCTGCACATAATCTCGTCTAGCACTCCTTGAAGGTGCATTATAGTCTTGAAAGACTTTAAGTGGTCTAAGGGGGTCCTTGGTTCCATTGTAGCTCTCCACCTGGGGCATACGAAACTTCGAGGGAAGAGGGCACGAAGTGACATGCGCCATGAAAGGTGAATTAGTCCGCTGGACCAGGTCGTCGAGGTCGTTAGATACTCGTCCTTTGAGGGCGTTCATCATCACGTCCATTCGTTCCCGCATCTCCTGCATCTCTGCGGCAATATGGGGGGGTAAGGCTTCAAAAGGGGTAGTCAGATTGGTATCCCGCCTCTCCAGCCTGCTCGGAGCGTTGCTGCCTTCGGGCACTTCGAGATCCCTTCTTTCGGTGCTTGCATTCCAGGATGCGCGTTCTTCTGACGTAACTGCTCCTCTAAGTCATGATTCTGTTTGGTCAGGCGTTCGACCACTGCTGCGAGCGTTTAGACTTGTCTTTCCAAAATGGTAGCGCGCGGTTCGTCTGCCTTAACGTTGTTGGTGATAGCCATTGAGCAGGTGAGTACCATGCAACTTTTTGTCCGGGAAGCGACAGTGCGACATTACTACTTCTTCCCACAGACGGCGCCAACTGATGATGCTTAAAATCTTCAGTAAGCTACACAGTCCACACGTGCTCCTAATGACGTACCTGCATAACACAAAAGATGAAGACCTAGGAAATGGCACCGGTGTGGTACTGGCCAAACACCCTCCAACGGTCAAGTTAGAGAAATCTCTTGTTCATAACTCTAAAGTGCTAGAGCTGAGGTGAATTGTATGTACCTTGCTTTGAGAGGGCTTTATGGTATTTATAGTAGCGTAGGGCTGAAATCCATGCCTTGGTCAAGAAGTTCTTTTCCTTTTAAGAGAGTAACTCTTGGATCTCACGTATCTTCTAGAATCCTTGTCCTTATAGGAGTCTTCTCATCTCAAAACAGACGTGTCGTACAAGAATCCTTTTTGTATGCGTGTTGGTCAAGTAAGGCGTTGGAGACGGAACCACGACTAACTTCTTCAGCCTGACCTCGTCAGCCTGGCTATACATCTAAAGTCGTTGGTTTGTTGATGAAGGTCGTCAGCTCCAGACTCCACAGCCTGTAAGGTCGTCAGCTTCAGGGTCGTCAATCCCTGATTCGTCAGCTTTGGACTTACCAAAATAACCCTTATCAATGTGTATGTGTGAGAGTTAGTCACTCTATTTTGTTCTCCTTTGGAAACTGATTGAGAAACTACACTTCTTGGGCGTAAAGTGGAATTGGAGTAAAGATTAAAAGTGTTCCCAAGTACTTATGATCTTTGTTTTAAAATTCATTGCTTCAAAGTACGCTATCTTGTTCTTGAATTCTGAAATTTACATAATGCATGTTATCAATTGCGAATGAAGTAAATCCGTTTATTTTTCCCTGTGTATATTTTGTATGCGATACAAGCATGTATTTTTCCAACACCACCTCCTAAGGTGAACACACAACCTGAAGTGGACTTTTTGAAATCAAGACCTGATTGAAAATTTGAATCTATATACCCAATAGGTATCAAATCCTCACTATGGTAAACAAATATATAATTTCTCATTCTCCTTAAATACTTGAAAATATGCTTTATAGCTTACCAATGTTTAAGTCCTGGATTTGATTGATATCGGCTGACCATGCCAACTGAATAATAGATATTCGACCTAGTACATAGCATGGCATACATGAGACTTCCCACTAGAGAAGTATAAGGAATTTGTCTCATCATATTTTCTTCCTCAAGAGTTTTAGGCCTTTGGTTATCAGACAGAGGAACTCCATGTCTAATAGAAAGTAATCATTTCTAGGAGTTTTGAATGCTAAACCATTCTAGGACCTTATCTATATATCCAACTTATGACAAGCCTAACATCTTATTCTTGCAATCTCACCAAAGCTTGATTCCTAGAATAAAGTTAGCTTCACCCAAGTCCTTCGTATTAAATTGGCTTGACAACCAAACCTTTACTGATGACATTACCCCTACATCATTTCCAATAAGTAGAATATCATCAACATAAAACACTAGAACATTATTACTTTATCTCGATGTCTTTTGAACACACATGGTTCATCAAGATTTTGTTCAAAATCAAATGACTTAATTGCTTGATCAAACCTAATGTTCCATGACCTAGATGCTTGCTTAAATTCATAAATGGATCTTTTTAACTTACATACCATATGCTCTTGATTCTTTACTATGAAACCTTCTGGTTGCATCATATAGATTTCTTCTCAAGATTATCATTAAGAAATGCAATCTTGACATCCATTTGTCAAATCTCATTATCATAATGAGTAGTAATGGATAAGAAAATTCTGATCGATTTAAGTATGGCTACTGGCAAAAAAGTTTCGTCATAGTCAATACCTTCTTTTTGTGTATACCTTTTTGCCACTATTTTTGCTTTAAAGGTTTCAACCTTTCCATCTATCCCTCTCTTCCTCTTGTAAACCCATTTGCAACCAACAGGTTTAATGCTGTTAGGTACCTTTATAAGATCCCAAACTTGATTGAAATACATAGAATCTAATTCAAATTTCATAGCTTGGACCCAATGATGTGCATCTATATTATTCATTACCTCTTCATAAGTGTAGGGATCCAATTTAGCCTCTTCTGGGATAGCTTCATAAGTTTCTCTCATACCTATAAATCTTATAGGAGACCGAACAATTCTCCCACTACGACGAGGCACCTGTGTACTAATAATCTCATCAATAATGTCTTGTGGTTTATCTAATACAACCAAATCATCCCTAGTTTCATCTATTGGTTGTTCAACTACAAGTTCATTGATTTAAGCCAAAACAACTCTACTCCTATAAGAATAATCATTTATATAGTCATTTTCAAAGAATTTGGCATTTGTACTAACAAATACTTTCTTATATTTATGACTATAGAATAAACCTCCAACAGTTCCTTTTGGATACATTACAAAGAAAACCACTTCTGTTTTAGACTATAACTTGTTAGACTTTCCTTTCAACACATGTGCTGGACAACCCTAAATATGAAGATGTCTCATACTAGGTTTACGCCCAGTCCACAACTTTACATGTGTTTTAGGAATAGACTTCGAAGGTACCAAATTCAGAAGATACATTGTAGTACTTAAGGCATATCCCTAAAAGGAAATTGGTAGACTCGAATAACTTAACATGGATCTAACCATATCCAAAAGAGTCTTATTCTTTCTTTCTGGTATACCATTTTGTTGTGGAGTTCCATGTGCAGTCAACTGAGATATAAGCCCATTTTCAGTCAGGTAATCCTTGAAATCCCCAAGAAGGTATTCGCCACCTCGATCAGATCGAATGGCCTTTATGCGTTTACCTAATTGATTCTCAATTTCAACCCTAAACTCTTTGAACTTTTCAAAAGTTTCGGACTTCCGTTTCATTAGGTACACATAATCAAATCTAGAGTAATCATCAATGAAAGTAATGAAATCCTCATAGCCACCTCTTACTTGGATTAACATAGGACTACGTACATTTGGGCTTTTCTACCTTTTGCATTAAAAGGTCGTTTAGTCATTTTATCCTCCAAACAAGATTCACAAACTAGAAACCCATCAAAATCCATGGGCTATAAAAGTCCATCTCTGATTAGTCTTTGAATCCTATTTGAATTAATATGACCCAAACGCAAGTGCCAAAGATATGCATCGCTAGTAGAAGGAAACTTTCTCTTTAATGATTTCACATGAGCATTATTATCTAATTCAGAATTGTATAATTCGTGTTCATCAGAAGTTAAAATATAAAGACCATCAACAATATTGCGAGAACAAATAAACGCTTTACCTTTCTTTATTATAACATTGTCTTTCAAGATAACACAATATCCATGTTTACCTAAATAAGTTGCAGAAATTAGATTCCTATGAACATTAGGTACATACAGGCAGTCTTCCAATATTAAAACTTTAGATTCAAAACATAAATTAAGCACTCCAATAACTATAACTAGAATCTTGCTCCCATCAACCAAAGTAAGAAATAGTTCACCCCCATTCAACTTTCTGGTCTCCTAAAACCCTTACAAAGAATTGCAAATATGATTAGTACAACCTGAATCCACACACCAGGAATTGTGGGATCTTGTACCAAACATATTTCAAGAAGGAATGAACTTTACATACTCTTATTCTTGGCAGCTCTAAATATTGGACAATTCCTCTTCCAATATCCTTTCTCACCACAGTGGAAACACTTTCATTTAGTTTTCTTGCCTTTGTTGGCAACTCCTAAGGCAATTTGTTTACCATCTTGCTTGGTAAAGTCCTTCTTCTTCTTCTTTTTCTTCTTCTTCTTCTTCTTCTTCTTCTTCTTCTTCTTACCATTACCTTTCGACTTAGGTTGAGAAGTAAAAGCTTCAGCCATATTAGCATCAACACTAGAAGTACCAAGAATGCTTTCTACCGCCACCAATTCATTCATTAATTCAGACAATGAATAAATCTTTTTGTTCATATTGTAATTAAATCTGAATTCCTTGAATGATTCTGGTAGTGACTGGAGTATCATATCTACTTGAGATTCTCTATCAATATCGACACCTAAAACTTCCAGTGTATTCAGATTAGAGATCATCCTAAGACAATACTCCCTTACTGAAGTACCTTCAGCCATTTTGGTATTATAAATCTGCCTCATAGTTTCTTACCTTGCAAAACGGCCTTGCTCACCAAACATTTCCTTCAGACTTAGCATTATATCTGAAACTAATTCTACATCCTGCATTTGATGTTGTAGAACATTTGAAATAGATGCTAGGATATAGCACTTGGTCATCTCATTAGATTTTTACCAACAATCATATCACTGTTTTTCCTCAATAGAAGCATCTAATATTGGAAAGCTAGAACATTATCCAAATTTTTTTTCCAGTCAACATAATTGGATCCAGTCAATTTGTTTTGATTAAGAATAGCAACAAGTAGGCTAAATGATGTCATGTTTAAATCTGAAAATAATAAACATGAATATAATAAGTAAACCGGACATTATCAATTTAGCATATAAGCATATAGTAAGGAACATTAATAAAAACATAATATAATATAATAGATGCAGCAATACCTCAATCCCATATTCAATAGCCCTCAGTATAGAGTGAACATTAAATCTATGATTGACTGAGAACTATTCTCATTATTAGTGCTATCATGATAACTCTTATCAAACACTAATAATATGTTGTTTTACATTTAAGCTCTAAGTAATAATAGTAAGAACTCAATATAGAGGATATTATAATACTTAGTCTAGTGTATACCATTGTCTAGAATCATGTGTAGCCACATTTCATCTCCCTTAACAAGTTTATTTTGTAGTACCATGATACAAGACACTCTCCGCATGGAATGCAAAACTCAAGGCTAAGACAAGGTGTTTAATCAAACTACTATAAACCAGGTAATTCAATCTTGTAGCACCATGAAATAAATACCCTCTGCATAGAATGCTAAGTTCAAAACAAAGACAAAATATATATTTCACACTATTATGAACCGACAATGAAAACCATGAGATGCAACCCTTGTATCTCTCTCCCACTAGATATTTGAAAATAAAGGTTTTTTATTTAGAAATCATGTGTAATCTAATCACACACAGCCTTGCACTTTATCCATTTAAAAACAGTTAGAAAAAATTCAAAATTCCCTTCTTTCAATCAATCGAATGTATCTCTCGATCGGTCAAAAAAATTAAAAATTCATACCTGTACTCAATCGCTGCTCGATCGATCAAAAAAGAACATTTTATGGATCGACTAGCAATCGGGTATCAATCGAATCAAGCAGATTAGCCACTGTTTCACTCAATTGATCGAAAGCAATTTTCAATCGATCAAATTTCGAAAAACTTGAATTTCCAGAATTTTTCTAAGACAATTTTCAACGGTTTTTCATGAACAAACAATCATCTTATGAACATAATAGACAGAAATTGATATCAAAACCGAATTCCATTGATGCTATAGCCTTAAAGTTCAAATTAACACCGTTAATATCAAACTTAAACAACATCATAACATCAATATCAGTTTTCATTAAACAATGATTGCAACAACCATGCAGAAAATTAATTGCATAATCTTCTAACAACATGAAACTAATGTTTCTAATTCCAAAACCCACAAAACATGTTATACAGATTCAAAATTGAAGACCACTCTGATACCAATTGTTGGAAAAATACATATTTGTACCGCATACAAAATATACGCAGTGAAAAATTAACGAATGTACTTCATTCGAAATTGTTAACATGTACTATGTAAATTTCAGAATTCAAGAACAAGAGAGCATATTCAAAACAAAATATCAGAAGTACTTGAAAACACTTTTAATCTTCACTCCAATTCCACTTTACGCCCAAGAAGTGTGACCTCTCAATCAGTTTCCAAAAGAAGAATAAAAGAGTGTCTCTTACTCACATATACACCATTTCACAATTAGTCCCTCTTACATAAAATTCTGTATGTTTCTCCCTTTGTACCTAGCTGATTATCTAATTGGGTTGGTCTTTTGGGCATTTCTAATTAAGCTTTAGTGTGTGGCTTGGAGTGGAACCAAAAGAGACCAATAAGACACTAGCTCCAATGGACCTTGGGCTTTTCCGTCAACTCTTAACAAGTCTAAAGTTACCATTAACTATATTTAATACCACTATATAAATATAATTGCACTCGAGGCCTTATTTATAAATTATATCCCAAGACTTTATTATACATGCCACCCCTTCATAATATATTCGTAGTAATACAAAATCATGAATGTAGACTACCACTTTGTAAATTACTACATCTTAATTCTTGAGTACCCAGTTTAATCTTTTAAGTTATTCATCATATATTTGTGAAATCTAATTTCATAAATATATACTTTAGTAACTCCTTACACTAAAGTGGTTAGGATTAACACTCTGAGTAGCCAAATCCATTAAACTTATCTCAAGAGAATATTTTATATCTCCGTTAAGAGGCTATGCATTCCATCTAGAGAATATATGTTCCATCAACACTAAATGTGGCTGCCCAATATGTTGAGGTTTTTATCGTGACTTTAGATCTCACTCCTGATATATCAAAGCAACCTACACCTCATGATCATGTCCATTATTCTCTCAAGATTAAGAATTCATGTAAATAGAAGTCTTGAGATTTATTATTCATATGACAGTCGTTAGGAGAATAATAAATCTCACAGCGATTCATTTCAATATGTCTTAACTCTTAAAACATATCAACATACCAACTAGAAATCTCCACTTCCATGATCAAGACAAATCATCTTAGTTAATATGCTATAGTCTTCACAGATGAAATATCCAATTTCATCACCAACTATGAAGTAAAATTCTGAGTTTACAAAAAACTTGTGATTTATATCTTCTGTGACTTTTCACATAAATCACATACTATGCATCTCATAGATTATATGATAATGTCCAAATATTCATGTTACCATTATTTTTAGATAATATTAAAAAACTTTATTAATCACAACATAATATCATACATAGCATCATACAATAGGATTTAAGGACACACATCCTAACATTCTTATGCTCTGTTTTTGTATTTAGTCACAATTACTTGTACAGATTCATTCATTCAGTTGAAATCAATTTCTTCAACTCCAATTCTTTCTCTCTAGCTTTTTGTTTCTTCTTCAAGATTCTCTGTGCTTTCTTATACTCTCTTCGTACAATCTCCAAAGTTGAAACTATTCAAAGACAACCTAGAAGAAGATGATGAAGGTTTCAACGTTTATAATATTTCTCTAAATTTCTAGTACCTTGGTCCTTGGTTAAGCATGTTTAGTTTACTTCATGTGAAAATTTTAACATATGCTAACATATCTCTATTAAGTTTCACTGCTATTTAGTAGAGTAGGGTATCAAATCTTTTTTAATTTGCGTGCTTCCGTGATAGAATGATGCCTTTTCAATTATTTATATGAATTTCATTGCGATTTGCTAGTTTATCTATGAATAGACATGGTCTAGGACAATAATTTGAGGCCAGGTTTGGCACTTTTAGTCAAGTGGCTTTACTCAGTCAAATTCACAATTGAGGCTCCTTGTAATTATAAAGTCGAGATCGACCTAGGTTCTAGTTATGCTTGATCAACTAATACAATTTAATATCTAGTGAATCTAGGACATCACAAGTTCTAAAAGATGTCTGTGTTTTGAAATATATGCATATAATGTTGTTCTATTTGGAGGTTGAAAGATGCCAGCTATTTTTAGGGTTGAAAAGTACTCGCATGAGTGAGTTGAATGTACTAAGGTTTTGAGATTGTCTCATTTGTGAGTTGGTATTAAAAGATTGTTTTAGGTGTAACTGGATTTAGTTTAGTTTGTGTTTTTGAGTCTGTGCTTGTGAGGTATGTGGGTATTATTTATATGAGTCTGTGAGTGTAGTTTGTGAGGTTTGGTTGAGTGGTCATGGTTCATATCACTGATTGTAGATTTTGGTTGGCATTACTTGTGAAAGTATGCATTGGGTTGTCTAAGCACAGCATGTTTTTCTCCCTGTTACGTCTTCCAATGCAGATACCACCTGGAGTTATGTGGGTAAAGATACGGTGAAAGGATATACTCCATATGAATATAAGATATAAAATAAGTTTGTCTAACATCTCATGAGGCCCTAGGTAGATTAACATTGTTTTGGAATGAAACCAATTGCTGTGGTTAATTGGTGCAAAGAGTACGACATTTATTGACATGAATCACATATTAAAAATCACTCAAAAGTACTCTAGAGTTCATTAAATCATGGAAAGAATTCATTAAATCATAAAAGTGATGCAGATGTATTGAAATCAAGATTCCTATGTCAAAATTAATCTTCTTCTATCTGATGAGAGTATAGGGTTTGATGTTATAGTTTGTGAAGTGGGTCGGAGTTTCATCCTTTTCTCAACTGTTGATACCTTTTTATCCCTTCATGCTTCTGAATCTAGATGAGGCTAATGGTTTCTTAAAAAAAAATCAATGTTCTCGATGAATTTCCTTTATCTATTTGTTACATCTGAATATAATTGAGCTTCAAGTGCTTTAATAAAGAGTGCACTTTCCTCATCATTTAAAAAAAAAATCCTCCTGCCTGAAGTTCTTTGCTTGGAATCTTATTAGTTGATTTATTTCTGGCTATGTTCGTGTGTGTGTAATTAAAGCTTCAGGTGATCTTCAACACACATCCCTCTATACAACAGCACTTCTTATTAAGCATCTATTGCTCTGTTGTCTTCCCCCGCCCCCCCCTCTTGGCTTGAGCATTTATTGCTGTTTCAGACTCATGAACATGTGAACATGTGGAAAAATCTGCTGGCTCCAGACATATTTTCTTTTCTATATCCATGAGAAACCTCTTAAAGTGAAGCAAAGGTTGTTGTCTAGTGTTGGTCCCACAAAATAGGGTCTGAGGAGGTGAGATTTGGATTAAGGTAACCTTCTGCAGGTTCGAAGTGACCACTTTTAAGAATTAAACATGTTCACTTTTGCCCACAGCCCAGGACTTTTATTATTACACCAAACAAAGCTCCTTACTTTCTAAAGTTCTATATTTATTAACTTGGCTATCTTATACAATTATGGTCATGTCAGATGATAACACCTCAAAGGTCTTTGAAATAACCTTGCAGATTTCCATGAATACAAGTCTTACATATTTGAGTGTTACCTGATCCATGGATAATCTTTTCTTAGGATTCTTGCTGAGACATTGTTCTATTACTTGAATTATCCTGAGAAGCTGGTGGAAATCATGGGAGTTGCCAATTTTGGGGTCGACTAACTGCAGGTGCTTCCTCTCTTTGGGAAGGGGTTTTGCCTATAGATATGTGAGATAAAATTTGTATGAGCAATCTAGTTAAGGTGTAAGAAATGTTTCGATTCTATATATGCATCGTGGTGGAAAAAAGTCAAGATCAAAATAGAGTATGTTGATTTAGTTTGTGATGATGCCGAAATTCACCAGTGAGCTGCACGGTCGTATACGCCGGGCGATAAGGACCTACAAGACGACAATAGAGGACCTGGAAAGGGCACCGGTGTGGTGCCGGCCTAAAACCCTCCGAAGGTCAAGTTAGGAACCTCGCTAATAACTCAAGAGGCGCTAGAGTTCAAATGAGCGTGCGTACCTTGATTTATGAGGGTTCTTGGAGCATTTATAATCGTGTAGGCCTAGTGAACCTTTTTGGCTCGTAGGGGTACCCTACCTACCCTTTGGGCCTAGGCGGGTGGGTCGTGCGAAGGCAACAGTAGCCCGAAATGGGCCACGACCAGGCCTGTACGGAAGCCTTTGGGGCCCTACACGTGGTGCACAGGACACCTTGGCAAAGCATCACATATTTTCCTCTTCAGCTGCCCCCCATTCCATGCATCCGTCACCCATTATGACGGGTCCATGGAATGAGTTGCTCTTCTCTACCCGTCTTGTCTCGGTACATGACGGACCCAAGGGACACGTTGGCCCGTCCTCCTTAACCCGTCAGGCAATTGATGCGGGCAGGTCGGCAGGTAGGAGTAGTCATAAATGCCCGAGGACACGTGGTGGACTCTGATTGACGGCTTATCAGGACCGAGGCGTCTCTTCGTAGATCGCGCCGCTACCTCTATATATTCATCCCTCGATCAAGTCATTTTCTCATTTTGGAGAAATTTTTACTGACAAAAGAGCATCCGTCGACCCGGTGAACAGCATTACTCCGTTCTATCGTTCAACAACCCGTCAACTACCTATCGTCGTCATCATACACGTAAGTTCACTTCTTATATCTTGCACTCCCCTTTTTCTTTTCTTTTTGCATGCTGTTCCGTTGTCGGTGTAGATCTAGAGTCTTAGGGTTCCTTTCTCCGTCATTTGTAGGTGTCAGATGTCTAGTGAAGCTTCCAGCGGTCAATCTTTTGTCCGTGAGGGAGCAGGATACGACGAGGTGTACCCGTCAGGTCAGGGAGACCGGGGTGCCCCCGTCGAGGAAAGAGAACCGTCATCCAGCTCTCCTTCCTCAACGGAAGATGAAGGGCGAGGGGAGGACGGGTCAGAGTATGACTCGGATGAGGAACTACAAGTGATAGACCCTCCCGTTCAGTCCGTCATTGGAGAGGACGGCCTGAGAGAGTTCATCCTGCCCCTCGAGTGGACGGTGAACTACTTCACCTCCACCATCAGTCAGTCACACTTCGATACCATAAGGGAAAAATATCAGATCCCAAACACAATTACAATCCGTCTACCCCTTGAGAATGAGAGGTGCTACCACGAGGGGCTGGAGGACGTCGGCGTGTACGAGCAAATGCTCAAGGCCGGCCTTCGTTTTCCTCTAAACGCCCTGCACCGTCAACTTCTCCAGTACCTAGGTGTGTCCGTCACCCAAATCTCTCCGAACGCCTGGAGGGTGTTCTTGAGCGTGGAAGTTCTGTACGGCGTCATGTCGAACGGGACTAGACGGTTAACAATGGAGGAGTTCTTCA
Organism: Castanopsis chinensis; assembly: GCA_032878915.1. Classification (NCBI taxonomy): domain Eukaryota; kingdom Viridiplantae; phylum Streptophyta; class Magnoliopsida; order Fagales; family Fagaceae; genus Castanopsis; species Castanopsis chinensis. The sequence continues at coordinate 13,059,207 of JAVQMG010000125.1, read as the reverse complement.
ATTGTTACCGTCCGGATGAAATCGCCAAGTCCAAGGGGATGTACAGTTTCGTGGCAAGGAGTCCGTTGCTTAGGTTGGTATCCGAAACCCCCGACTCCAACCGGAACTGGAAGAGTAGGTTCTTCTTCTTACAAGGGGACGGGTGGATGGGTCGTCACGACGACCCGGACTTTATGCCCGTCGATAAGACGTGGGGCATTGTGTCTCCGTCTGGTATGTTCATTACTTTGTGTCCGTCACCCATATCATTCCTCTATTGCTCTGGTTAACCCTACCGTCTATCTTTTGCAGCACGGAGGCGTACGGACGTGACCGTCGAGCGGTTTGGTTTTTTGGAGTCCATTTTTCAGAAAACCAAACTGTCAGAGAGGACCTGGGCGAAGCTCGTCACCCTCGACACCATACACTGGTACTGTGACGGTCCGGAACCCTCCGCCGCGGCCATCAAATACGACGAAGGAATTCGTAAGCGTAAGTTCATGACTGTTGAGCCTGATCTCCTTGCTTTATGTATCCGTCATATGTTCTAACCGTCCGCTTTTGCGCAGAGATGGACGATGCTAAGCGACGAGCGCTCATTAAGCAGCAAGCCGCCAATAAGAAGAGGGACGGGGGTGGTCTCCCTACTAAGACCATCACTCCGTCTGCCAGGAAGGCGCACGAGAAGACGGAGCGCCCGTCGAAGAAGCAGAGGACGGCGACGGTTGGTCTACCGGCCACTCATGACGCCGTCGACCCTCCGTCGAGGCTGGGCATCGGCAAGGGAAAGGGCCTCATGACCAACCCCGACCCTGCTCCCGAGAGAACTGCTCCCGTCCTGCTCAGGGAGGATTCCAAGTATGCCCTCTCCCAAGTCACCTCCATCATCAAGGAGGAGGACTACGAGGACCTCGGCAACCATGCGACGGAGGCAATGGGGGAGACGGCTCTCTTCAGCCTGACTCAGGTATCGTATCCGTTCACTCGCTCGTTTTGCCTTGTTACGAGCCCTTGTACTAACTTTATTTTGGACTCGATGCAGACGGTGCTAATGGCCAAAGGGTTGATGGACCGTTGCCTAGCTCGTGAAAAATCCTTGGATCGTGCTCGCGCCAAGGCCAGGGCGGTGGCGGAGGAGTTGGACAATCTGAAGCTCTGGCGGCTCCGTCATGAGAACAAGCTAAAAATATCGGAGGAGGCCCGTGAGGCATCTGAGAAAGAGGTGGAAGGGCTGAAGAAGGCCCTGAAGGGTAAGGACGACGACATCCGTCGGGTTAGGGCTGAGGCCATACAGGAGTACCGAGACTCCGAAGCATTGCTGACGGAGCTCGGTACTTCCTTCGCTGACGGGTTCGACGATTGTCTCCGTCAGGTGAAGTCGTCGTATCCCGATCTCAGCGTTGGGCACATCAGCATCGATGCTGGGGGTCAGACCCCTGCTCACGCCGCCGAGTCTGAGGGAACGGCCGAGCTTTTCGGCGAGGTCCCCGACGGAGCCACTCAAGACGGTCCAGACCCCGCCCGTCCTGTCGATCCGGAAGGTGCCGGAGAGCAAGCCGACCCCCCCCAAGTTGAATGAGGGCCCTTCCATTTTGAAGTTTTTAGAACGAGTTGTAATTTCTAAAACAATTTGCTATGTAATCTTTAGAACCGTCATGTGTATTGTTGAAACAATTTATTTGAGCTAGTTTATTTGTCGCACGCTTTCCATGAATGCTTTGAATGCTCTTAGTTATTTTGTCTATGTTTAAACAACGATTCGTGGACGGCATGAGCTGCAAGACTACCCCGTCCGCCTTGTGGACCTTGCGGCGAACCGACTGTCCAAACGACTCACCGTCCACGTCATTGATTTTAATAGCAGCACGTTTTGGGATAAGACGTCCACATCGTTGATTATCCGTCCACTTAGGGGTTTGTGGGTCACATTCATCAATTCAATGATCCGTCCACTTGTGGATTCATAGGTTATATTCATCAAGTTGATGATCCGTCCACTCGTGGACTTGTAGGTTACTTTCATCAGGTTGGAGATCCGTCCACTGGTGGACTCGTAGGTTATTTTCATCTTTTAGATGATCCGTCCACTGTGTGGACTTGTAGATTATTTTCATCTTTTAGATGATCCGTCCACTGTGTGGACTTGTAGATTATTTTCATCTTTTAGATGATCCGTCCACCGTGTGGACTCGTAGATTATTTTCATCTTTTAGATGATCCGCCCACCGTGTGGACTCGTAGATTATTTTCATCTTTTAGATGATCCGCCCACCGTGTGGACTCGTAGATTATTTTCATCTTTTAGATGATCCGTCCACCGTGTGGACTTATAGATTGTTTTCATCTTTTAGATGATCCGTCCACTGTGTGGACTTGTAGATTATTTTCATCTTTTTTAGATGATCCGTCCACTGTGTGGACTTGTGGGTAGATGATCCGTCCACTGTGTGGACTTGTAGATTATTTTCATCTTTTAGATGATCCGTCCACCGTGTGGACTTGTAGATTATCCCATCATTTAGATGGTCCGTCCACTGTGTGGACTTTGTAGATTATCCCATCATTTAGATGGTCCGTCCACTGTGTGGAACTTGTAGATTTTAGATAGTCCGTCCACTGTGTGGACTTCGTAGATTATCCCATCATTTAGATGGTCCGTCCACTGTGTGGACTTTGTAGATTATCCCATCATTTAGATGGTCCGTCCACTGTGTGGACTTGTAGATTATCCCATCATTTAGATGGTCCGTCCACTGTGTGGAACTTGTAGATTTTAGATAGTCCGTCCACTGTGTGGACTTCGTAGATTATCCCATCATTTAGATGGTCCGTCCACTGTGTGGACTTTGTAGATTATCCCATCATTTAGATGGTCCGTCCACTGTGTGGACTTGTAGATTATCCCATCATTTAGATGGTCCGTCCACTGTGTGGACTTGTAGATTATGTTTTCATCGTGGATTTAGGTATCATGCAAACAAGAGTTGCAAAAACTTCTGCCATTGTGTGTAGAATCTTGAACAAAGACTCGCCTTTAGGCGTTCCGGCAGTGCCGTAGGAAACAAAATTACAAGCATCACAAAAGGACACAACATTGTTTGTCGTCGTCTTCTACTGATAATATTTCTTTAGGTGCTCCGTATTCCAAGGGTGGCTGAGTTTTTTTCCGTTTAGGGTCTCGAGGTAGTATGTCCCCTTCCTGTGCCATGCTGTGACCCTGTACGGTCCCTCCCAGTTTGGTCCAAGCTTCCCCTGGGTGGAATCCTTCGTAGAGCCGAGCACTCTCTTTAGGACAAGGTCCCCGACCTCGAAGTCTCTGTGTCTAACTTTGGAATTGTAGTGCTTAGCCATAAGGTCCTGGTACCGCGCAATTCTCTGTTCTGCAGCTGCTCTGACTTCGTCCACTAGATCGAGCTGGAGGCGCATGGCTTCATCGTTTCTTTGCTCGTCGTGGTTCCCAACGCGGTAGCTTGTAAGACCTATTTCGGCTGGTATGACAGCCTCTGATCCATATGCCAAGCGGAACGGCGTTTCTCCCGTCGGTGTCCTCACCGTCGTTCTGTATGCCCACAAGACGCTTGGTAACTCGTCCGGCCATATGCCCTTTGCCCCCTCAAGCCGAGTTTTGATTATCTTAAGCAAGGATCGATTTGTGACCTCAACCTGTCCGTTGGCTTGTGGGTGTGCGGGTGACGAATAGTGGTTTTTTATCCCCAGCTGGGAACAGAATTCCCTGAATGCTTCGTTGTCGAACTGTTTGCCATTGTCCGAAACCAGGACTCGCGGTATGCCGTACCTGCAAATGATGTTTCTCCACACAAAACTCCGGACGTTTTTCTCTGTGATGGTTGCTAAAGCCTCAGCCTCCACCCATTTCGTGAAGTAGTCGATACCAACCACTAGGAACTTCAGCTGTTTTGCCGCTATCGGGAAGGGGCCCATGATGTCGAGTCCCCATTGCGCGAACGGCCATGGGGCAGTTATGGGCGTGAGCTCCTCTGTTGGCCGCCCGATGAGGTTGCCGAAGCGTTGGCACTTATCACAAGACCTGACGTACACATCAGCGTCCTTCTGCATTGTTGGCCAGTAGTACCCTGCCCTGAGGAGCTTGTGTACCAAAGACCTTGACCCAGAGTGATTTCCGCAGATCCCCTCGTGGACTTCCCTCATGACGTAGTCTGCCTCTTCGGGAGTTAGGCATCTCAAATAGGGTCGAGAGAAACCCCTTTTGTAAAGCACACCGTTCATTATGGTGAATCGAGACGCCTTGACTCTTAATTTCCTAGCGGCCTCTTTACCGTCAGGAAGCAAGCCGCCTTTCAAGTACGCAGCTATAGGGGTCATCCAACACCGCTCATCGTTCACTTCCTGCACCGTCGTACCGTCTATCGTCGGGGATGCTTGGGTGAAGGATAGTACTTGGTCTGGGACGACCAATGTCTCTGCTGAAGCTGCCTTGGCAAGCTGGTCAGCCTCTTGGTTTTCATCCCTAGGTACCTGAATCAACCTGACCTGGAGGTTACTCATTCGATTCTTTACTTCGTCGAGATACTTCATCATTCTCTCGCTTCTGCACTCATAATCGCCATTAATCTGGCTTGTAATGACTTGGGAGTCGGAGTGGACCTCCATTCTTACGGCTCCAGCTGCAGTGGCGATGTCCAACCCTGCAATTACGGCTTCGTACTCGGCCTCATTGTTCGTTGCTGAGAAGGACAGACGGACCATGCACTTAATCTGATCCCCTTCTGGTGTGCGGATTACCACACCGACTCCTCCTGCGTGTTTAGTAGAGGATCCATCCGTGTGAACCGTCCATGCGGGGAGTTCGCTTGCCCCCGGTTCTGTTGCGGCGGTGAATTCTGCAATGAAGTCCGCCAGGATTTGCCCCTTCATCGCGTTGCGGGGTTGATACCGAATGTCGTACTCGCTCAGCTCGATCGTCCATAGTGCCACTCGCCCCGCAGCTTCTGGGCTACTCATAGCCCTTCTCAGGGGCTGGTCGGTCAACACATTTATTACGTGTGCTTGAAAGTATGGCTTCAGCTTTCGCGCCGCGGTCACCAACGCGAAAGCCAATTTCTCCATCGGGGGGTATCTCTCTTCCGCCCCCCTGAGCGCTTTGCTCGTGAAGTAGACGGGCTTCTGAATCCTGTCCTCTTCTCTAATGAGGGCCGCACTAACAGCGGCCGGGGAGACGGCAATGTACAATATCAACTCTTCACCCTGCTTGGATGGGCTGAGTAGTGGGGGAGAGGAGAGGTACGTCTTCAAGTCGTCGAAAGCTTTCTGACAAGCGTCCGTCCATTCAAACGATTTCTTCAATGTGCGGAAGAATGGTAGGCACTTGTCTGCTGCCCTTGAAACGAACCTGTTCAGGGCCGCTATCTTGCCATTCAAGCTTTGGACCTCCTTCGCCGTCCTCGGGGGAACCAGCTCTACTATCGCCCTGACCTTCTCTGGGTTGACCTCAATGCCCCTTTGAGACACCATGAAACCCAAGAATTTCCCGGCCGTCACCCCGAATGCGCATTTGCTGGGGTTCAGCTTCATGTTGTAGGACCGCAGGGTGTCAAAGGTCTCTTTCAAGTCGCTCAGGTGGTTATACTCACGGGCGCTCTTCACCAGCATGTCGTCCACATAGACCTGGACATTCCTCCCAATCTGTTGTGCGAACATCTTGTTCATCAATCTCTGGTACGTGGCCCCAGCATTCTTGAGGCCAAAGGGCATTACCTTGTAGCAAAAGAGCCCTTGACTAGTGACGAACGACGTTTTCTCCTGATCCTCCTCGTTGAGTCTGATCTGATTGTAGCCGGAGAAAGCGTCCATGAAACTCAATAGTTCATGTCTTGCCGTCGAGTCTACGAGCGTGTCAATACGCGGCAGGGGATAACTATCCTTTGGGCAGGCCTTGTTCAGGTCCGTGAAGTCGACGCACATCCGCCACTTCCCATTTGCCTTCTTGACCATGACCACGTTTGCAAGCCAGTCTGGATAGTACACCTCTCGTATAAAACCCGCCTCCTTCAACTTTTGGACTTCTTCGGCGATGGCCAGGTCTCTCTCTGGGGCGAACACTCGTTTCTTCTATCGGATTGGAGGGAATGATGGGGACACATTCAGCTTGTGCACTATGACCGTCGGGTCTATCCCCGGCATGTCCTCATGACTCCAGGCGAATACATCCTGATTCTCCCTCAGGAAGGTAGTTAGGCTTTGCCGCGACGAGGGGCTAGTCGTCGTGCCGATCCTAGTGATCCGGCCTGGCCTTGTGCCGTCGAGTACTATTTCTTCCAGCTCCTCGGCTGCTTCAGCTGTGACTCGCTGTCCCTCGACATTCAATGCTTGCAAGTGATCATCCATCTCTATCATGGCGAGATAGCATTCTCTTGCCGCAGCTTGGTTCCCACGGAGCTCTCCGACCCCATATTCCGTGGGGAATCTAACCATCAAGTGGTAAGTCGATGTCGAGGCTTTCCATTTGTTGAGGGTAGGTCTCCCCAGGATCGCGTTGTAGGCGGATGAGCAATCTACCACCAAGAAGACCACGTCTCGGGTGACCTGCTGCGGGTAATCCCCCACCGTTACAGACAAGGTGACGGTTCCCAGGGGATAGACTCTCGTTCCGCCAAAGCCGACGAGGGGGTAATTGGTTGGGACAAGCCGATCTCTATCTAGCCCCATCTGTTGGAATGCAGGGTAGTAAAGAATGTCCGCTGAACTCCCGTTATCAATGAGTACTCGATGTAGGTTGTACTCCCCAGCTCGTATGCTGACCACGAGGGCATCGTCATGTGGATGGTGAAGGCGTCGGGCATCTTCCTCCGAAAAACCAAAGGTTGGTACTTCTGCCCGTGCGAACCTCGTGGTTACGCCTGTCGTCTGTACGCTCTGTACCATCCGTAGGTAGGCTTTGCGAGCCCTCTTTGACGGTCCGTGAGTACCGCCCACGATCATCCTTATGTCCCCAATGGGTGGTCTTGGGCGCTCATGCTCCCGAGGAGGGAGCTGGCCCTGTGGTGGATTCGTCCCTTCCTTGCTGACAAACCTCTGTAGCCTCCCTTGCCTGATGAGCGCCTCAATCTGTTGCTTCAAGTCATAGCACTCCGTCGTGTCGTGGCCGTGGTCGCGATGGAAGCGGCAATACTTGTTTCTTGATCTTTTGTCGGGATTCCCCTTCAGCTTCCCAGGGTACACTAGGGCTTCCTCATCCCTTATTTGCATTAACACTTGGTCGATCAGGGCCGTCAGAGGGGTGAAGCTGGCAAATCTCTGCACGGGCGGCCTCGGGCGTCTATCATCCCTTCTCTCATCCGTCCTAGGCCGTTTCCGTCCTCCCTCATGTCGTTTCTCTTCCAGCCTCTCCCTTTTCTTCGGCTTACCCTCTCTCGCTATTAGCGCATCTTCTGCGTTCATGTATTTCGTTGCCCTGTATAGTACCTCGGACATAGTCTTCGGATCATTCTTGTACAAGGAGAAGAGGAACTTGCCCTTTCGCAGCCCGTTGGTAAAGGCTGCTACTTGTATCTTGTCGTTCGCTTCGTCTATAGAGAGAGCCTCTCTGTTGAACCGTGTTATGTAGGATCTCAGTGTCTCGTCCTCCCTCTGCCTGATACTCATCAAGCACGCTGTTGACCTCTTATACCGGTGGCCCCCTATAAAGTGCGACACAAATTGGGCACCTAACTCCTTAAAGGCACCAATTGAGTTGGGCGTTAATCTGCTGTACCAAACCCTCGCGGATCCCTTCAGCGTAGTAGGGAAAGCCCTACACATAATCTCGTCCGGCACTCCTTGTAGGTGCATTAGGGTCTTGAAGGACTCCAAGTGGTCCAAGGGGTCCTTGGTTCCGTCATAGCTATCCATCGTAGGCATTCGGAACTTCGGGGGCAGAGGGCACGAAGTGACATGCACCGTGAAGGGTGAATCGGTCCGCTGGACCAGGTCGTCGAGGTCACTGGACACCCGTCCTTTGAGGGCGTTCATCATCACGGCCATTTGTTCCCGCATCTCCCGCATTTCTGCGGCGACGTGGGGTGGTAAGGTTTCAGAAGGGGTCGTCAGGCTAGCATCCCGCCTTTCCTGTCTGCTTGGCGCGTTACTTCCCTCTGGGGCCTCGTCATCCCTCCTTTCTACGCTTGTTCCTTCCTCTTGAACTCAGGGGGGCTCATCCCTCCGTCGTAACTGCTCTTCCAGATCATAATTCCGTTTGGTCAGGCGTTCGACCGCTGCTGCTAGCGTTTGGACTTGTCTTTCCAATGCGGTTGAGCGAGGTTCGTCGCCTGGGTTGTTAGTTGTTGCCATCGACCTTGTGAACACCATGCAACTCTTTGTCTTAGGAATAGGACAACATTTGATCGTCCTAGCGATTCCCACAGACGGCGCCAACTGATGATGCCGAAATTCACCAGTGAGCTGCACGGTCGTATACGCCGGGCGATAAGGACCTACAAGACGACAATAGAGGACCTGGAAAGGGCACCGGTGTGGTGCCGGCCTAAAACCCTCCGAAGGTCAAGTTAGGAACCTCGCTAATAACTCAAGAGGCGCTAGAGTTCAAATGAGCGTGCGTACCTTGATTTATGAGGGTTCTTGGAGCATTTATAATCGTGTAGGCCTAGTGAACCTTTTTGGCTCGTAGGGGTACCCTACCTACCCTTTGGGCCTAGGCGGGTGGGTCGTGCGAAGGCAACAGTAGCCCGAAATGGGCCACGACCAGGCCTGTACGGAAGCCTTTGGGGCCCTACACGTGGTGCACAGGACACCTTGGCAAAGCATCACATATTTTCCTCTTCAGTTTGCATTTCACTTCCTATGTAATTCTTGCACATTCTGATATTCTACACTTAGATTTTTAACATGATAAAGCTATACCTATCATATTTAAGACAAACACGCGCACACACACACTTATATATAGAGAAATTGGCAAAAAAAATGTATATGGATAAATATATACCTATACATAGAGAGTATTTATATAGTCTTTACAACTACAAACAACAATGGTCACATCTACATAATTTCTTGTGGATTAGTATACATTCTGAGAATAAAGAGAAAAAAAAGAAAGAAAGAAAGAATGGCTAGTTAGGAACTTAAGACACAATTGAAAACCTTAACATGCCATTCTGGATGATTGTGGTTTGACATATTCCATTTTTGTGAAAGATAGAAGAGGTTGCACAAACTCAATTGATAGTGCTAATTCTTTACAAGGCTCTTGTTGGCACTTGAAGTTAACACCAAGCCTGCTAAGCTTTGACACACTACAATCAGCATGGTTGGATGTCCAACAACAGATTTCAAATGAATTAAGGACAATACTGTGACCCGACTGGAAAAAAGACGTAGTATATAATATGGGCAAGTTGAAACTTCTCTCTCAAGATTGTCTTAAGTCATCATCTCATTATTCATTCTACTTTCTGGTAAGCTAATTACTAGAAGTTTCTTCTAGATGTATAAATGATTGGTATTTTTGTTCTTACCCATCCTACAATACATTTTTTACCTAGCGTCTTATCCGTGGTCCTCCGGCCTGCGATCAGCTCTAGTAGAACCACGCCAAAGGAGTAAACATCTGTCTTAGTGGACAGTTTCCCACTCTCTGCATGTTCTGGTGCTGAATATGCTGAAGTCGCATCAATTTTGTCTTTGGAGAAGTGATCTGTTTTGTAGTGTTTTCTTGCAAGCCCAAAACCTCCAAGCTAACAAAAAATGAGATTTTTGAAATTTGTTTTTTGTGTATATACCAAATACATAGTCTGATACAAGCTTAATAATTTATAAGGTTCAAGCTGTTACCAGTGGTGCAAAATCATGGTTTAGAAGAATGTTATTTGGTTTGATATCTCCATGAATTATTTTGTTTTCATGTAGGTAATGTAAACCTCTGGAAATTCCCAGCGCTATCTTTATCCTATCAGTCCAAATCAGAGGTGTGGAGCTTTTTCCTGTGCGTTGGCATGAATTTCATCTAGCATTAGCATCAAAAAATCACTTAACTGCCAAGGATAAATTACTTCATAGAAAATAATAAACAAAGAATTGTATTTTCAATTTTTTTAAAAGGACAATGAATCTCCTTCGACTCATAATGTGGCGGTTCATAAGATCATTAGCATGTATTAAATTACATAATTTATTGAATTATTTAAATAAATCACATGATTATCACGTGACTATTTAAATAGGTCATGTGACTGGACATGTATGTGAATAATGTTTTGAATTGCCACATAGTGGGTTGAGGAACTTTCCTCCAAACCAATTTGGAAAAAACTTTGTTAAAAAAATAAATAAAAAGTTTTTGCTTAGTTGATATATGTTGGTCAAGACAACCATTGCATGCATACTCATATACGAGCAGCATGTGACTTTCTTCAACACAAGATCCCAATAGCATGACCACATTCGCATGCCTAGCTCTGCTAAGTACATGGACTTCTGAGTCAAAGCTCTTCTGTCCCTGAGAAGTATTTTTGAGTTGCTTAACTATTATTTTCAACTTATTTTCTAGCTGACCTCTGAATGCAGGTCCAAGTCCACCTACAAAAAGACGATTCTCATCTGAAAATCCATCTGTCGCAGCTTGGAGTTCTGCATATGTGAATTCCCTCTTCCATCCCATATCTGGTCGTCTATTCTTGCCAATAGTGCATGTTGGAAATCCACACACCTCTTCAGCTTTCCATGCTTTCATTGAAACCCCAGTGCTGCTTCTCTTGGTCATTTCTTGTTCCTGGTCAGCTTCTGTTTGACCTATAAGCTTGTTGGTGAACGGAGCTGTTAGGACATATGTAGTTCAAGTCTGTGAACATATGTCACTATTTTATGTAATTGGCTTATCCTTAGACAAAACGCACTTTACTTGTAATTTGGTAGATTTAGGATGAGTTTAACACTTCAGTTCAAGGTTAAGTGTTGAAGCCGTCAAAGTCTGTCCAAGAAACAAGCTGGGAAGTGCAAGATTTTAAAGTTCGACACATACCTCGACAGATACATCTATCGAGCTTTAAAGAAGCTGTTTTGCCCGAGCCTCGACAGCTATCTCGACACCTCTCGACACCTCTATCTGTCGAGAATTAAAGAAAACAGATTTTCAGGTCTGTTTCAAGTCTAATCCGTGAGTGTGTCTTTGGGACTTCTTTTCTCCTAACCCTAGACATATAAAAGGATTATTTTAAGGGCCGTCAAAAGTAGAGATCACAGAAAACAAGTTGCACATTCTTTGAGAACTCGTTGTTCATGCAATTTGTGATCTGACAGACAAAGTTCTTGCCCTAGTTCATCCTTGATGATTTGAAGAACTTTGCAGCCAACTCTCTCTCTCTCCATAGTTGGTAATTGAAGTCGCGTACTGGGATCCGCGCATCTGGTTAGTCACGTACTTGGGAGCCGTGCATTAAAAGGAGAAACTGTCACTACAGAACAAGTCCAATTGGGTATTAGGGTAAGAGTTCAACTGTAGGTTGGTGAGGTACTTGGGATTCCTTACTTGTAACTGCTTGTTGTGATAATAGTGGAGTTTCGGGAGTGGTGACCTTAAATCACCCGGTGGGGTTTTTGCCGTAAGGTTTTCCCCATTCGTGAACAAATCACCGTGTTATTTACTTTCCACTGCTTAACTTAGTTTCGGTGATTTGTTTGTGCTGCCACGTGATATTGCATGATTAATTTGATTAATTAAAAACTAGGCTAATTAATTAATCTAAATTATCACAAGGGGTCAACGCGTTTGTGGCCTGTCAAGTGGTATCAGAGCTAGCACACTCTAATTAGGGTTAATCTATTGTGTGTGATCCATTGACCCCTGCTGTCATGGATAGAGGACAATATCTAATCATTCCTCCTTTATTTGATGGCACTAACTATGCATACTAGAAAGTGCGCATGAGAGCTTTCTTGCAGTCTTTAGATGAGAAGGTGTGGCAAGCTGTGGAGATAGGCTGGACCAAGCCTACAGAAGCGCCAGCCAACTGGGATGATGCTAAGATCAAGGCGGCAAACTTTAACAGCAGAGCATTGAATGCCCTATTCAGTGCAGTCACCAATGAGGAGTTCAAGAAAATTTCCTCAACTGAAACTGCTAAGGAAGCATAGACCATCCTCCAAACAACCTATGAGGGCACCAAGGCTGTCAAAGATTCAAAGCTGCAGAGGCTCACCACACGCTTTGAAGAAATCAAGATGGAGGAGGATGAGTCGTTTGATGAGTTCTATGCCAAGCTCAAGGATATAGTGAACTCAGCCTTCAATCTTGGGGAGACCATCCCTGAACCCAAGATAGTAAGGAAGGTGCTTAGATCGCTGCCCGAAAGATTCCATGCTAAGATCACGGCGATCGAAGAGTCAAAGGATATTGACAGAATTCCTTTAACTGAGCTGGTTGGAAACTTGCAAACCTATGAGTTAAGGCTAACTAGGTTAGGCAAGTCAAGCAAGGGCAAGAGTTTGGCACTAAAGGCCAAGAGCAGTGATACGGATGACTCATCAGATGATGAAGATTCCAAGATGAAGTCCTACATCACAAGGCAATTCAAGAAGTTTATGAAGAATGCCAATGGAAAGGGCTTCAACAAAGACTGTAGACAATCTGGTTCTTCACAATTCAAGAATTCAGATAAAGGGAAGAAGGATGTCAAGGATGGCGGTCAGTACACTATTCCTGCTAGGCCAAAATGTTTTGGGTGTCAAGGTTTCGGACACATGAAACAAGAGTGTCCTACGTACCTCAAGAGCATAGGGAAGAGCAAGGCACTTGCTGTTACCTTAAGCGACACAGAGCCCGAGGACGATTCCGAGGATGAAGACGACGGAATCTTGAATGCCTTCACTGCCACTGTTAATCCTACTGATGGGGTTAGTGAAAAAGTGGATGAAGAAGAAGAATTGGTGGATTCCAAGTGTGAAATTATGGATGATCAAGATGATATCCATACCGCCTATGAGAAGCTATACAAGCTTTCTAAGAAGCATGAGAAACTATATAGGCTGGCCACCAAGAAACTCAGTGATGTGGAACTCAACCGTGAGGAGCTGTCCACAAAGGTCGATGAAGCGAATCAAACTATTGGAGCACTGAGGTTCGAAAACAATTTCTTGGTTGAGAGGACCAAGAAGCTTGAAGCGGAGCTGTTTCAAGTCAGAGCACAACTGGAGAGGACGTCAAGTGCTAAACTGGACGAGATGCTGAGTGCTCAGAGATATTCTTCAGATCGTACTGGATTGGGGTATGAATTCTCTATCTCTAATACTCCTTCTGCTAGTACTACAGTTTTTGTTCCACCTGCTAATAACATTAAAACTGAGGAGAATAATGTTAAAATTGATTTAGCTAGTGTGAACGTAGACAAGGGCAAGTCCATCCTAGGAGCACCCCCTAAAATTGAGAAAAGGGAAGCTAGAAACCCTAGGAATAAGAAGGCTAACTCTCAAAAGGCCAAACAGAAGAAGCCGCATCTCTGTTATCATTGTGGTGTTGCCGGTCACACTTGACCAAATTGCTACAAGTGGCTTGCCACTCAACAGAGCAATGGCACAATAGCATCTGGGAGCCAGAATCAGCTTCAGTCTTCTCTCGCTCCTCTTGGAGACATTCTAAAAGCCCTTGTGTTCCTTTCGAACTTGAACGGTTCATATTCTTCACCCTCTTCACCGGTTCAAGAATCGACCAAAAGGAAAGGATCTTCCAAAGTGTGGAAGGCAAAGGGATCTAAGTGATTTCAGTCACTTCTTCTTCTCTCTCCTGTTTTTGTGTGTTTCTTTACTGTTTTGAGTCAGTCTAGTTTTATGCATTGTTTGGCATTACATGTTTTTGTTTGTGTGTTTTCAGTTTTGTGTTTTATTTTTGCTTTTCTAAAAAAAATAAAAAAAAATTGAAAAATTGAAAAATACAAAAACAGTGTGTGTTTGTGTGCATTAGTTCGTGTGAACTTTTAAAATGGCCATTGAAACAGAGTTTTCTAAACTTTGTATTATCTATAGCTTAGATGAGCACTATTTTGCATAACTAAGCGAGTGAGCTCTGTAGCTCTTTGTTTGTGATGAGTAAGGTTAAGTGATCTCTTCTTCTTAACACTCATATCACTCTTTTTGACCGGTTGAACTAGAAAATCCTAAGAGAAAGGCATAAATAACCATCTCACCACTGTTACTCGCCAATCATAATATGACATCTGTATGCTTCGGCATAGCAAAAGTGCAGTGTCAAAAGCTTAACATAATTGGGTATTTCTTTTCTTTCTCTTGTATGCCCATGCATGATATGCTTGTTAAAAGAAAATATGCAAAGATATAAAAAGCAAAAAGATTAAAAATGCTTTAAAATATGGTTGCAAGCGTGTTTTCTAGGAGATGTGGGAGTTATAGGATGTACCTCGAAGGTGATAGTCCCCATCAAACGGTTATGATTGTGTGTGAGTTAAAGTGATTTTCTCATATCTCAAATCGTCATAACATTGAGACACATATGCAATCTTGCGATGTTCTCACACACGATACGCAATACTCTTTGATATTCTTGATACATGTGCAGGTACAATGTGATTTGGCCATCACAAGGTTTACATGTTTTAATGTATGCTCACTAAATTGTCTTAACTTGTTTTTGAAATATAAAATTGGTTAGACTTGTTTAGTGTGTGTGTGTGCGTGTTTTGAGATACATGTGCATCAAAATTTTTGTTGAGAGATGAGTTTGAGAGCTTAATGTGTTGGTTGTATCTTTGGTTGAGTTGCATGCATGATTGCATTCATGTCTGTGTTTTTCTTCTTTTGAAAAACTGCTTTTAAAGGCATCTCGACACCTTCTCGATACCTCTCGATACATAGGCTATCTGTCGAGCTCTTTAGACCTTTTCTTATCGCAGTCTCGACAGATACCTCGACACCTGCTGGATCGATCGAGAAACTTTCTGTTTGCTCGACAGCTTCTCGATAGCTGCTGGATCGATCGAGGTTCCTTCTTGTTTATACTTCTTCCTCGATAGCTGATCTCGATAGCTACATCTGTCCATGTGTAATTCTCGACACATACCCTCGATAGCAGGCTCGACACCTCCCGATAGCAGCATCTGTCGAGATTTAATGAGAAGCTATATATAGAGTAGTCGCGAATTTCCTTCTCATTTGCTCGATCTCTCTCGCTCGAAACTCACTATTCTCTCTCAAAATCTTTTCTTTTTCCCTCCAAACCTTCTCCCAAGGCTTTCTCAAGAGTTTCTTTGCGATCTTCATCTCTTGGTAAGCACTTTATTCCTCTTTTTCATGCATTTCATTGTTTTAAAACCCTAGATTTTGTGTTTTTGAAAATTTTTGGGAGTTTTCAAAATTGTTGGGGTTTTCATGAAATTTTTGGGTTGTTTTTCTAGTTTTGATCTTCAAAATCACATGCATTGCATCACATTAGCATTCTAATTGTATTTTCATGCATTTAGATGTGTGCAACCCTATTGTGTGCTGTTAGGTTTGGATTGGGCTGAGCCCATGATGTTTTTATGTTGCATGTCACATGTTCATGCATTCTCATGCATACGTTCTTTTCATTTCAATATTATTCTGCCAATATTAAACTGTTTGGGACTTTTCTGTGTGTTTTCTTTCTCTCCCCCTCTCTATGGTTACGTTAGCTGTGTCTATGGCACCTAAGCGTAAGTCCATTCCGTCCCAGAACCCTCTGCGTTCTAAGGGACAGTCGTCTTCTGACTCTACCCCTCTTTCTGTCCAGTTCCGTGATGAGAAAGCCCGTAAGGACTTCTCGGAGAACTTTTCTAAACGCGGTGTTCATTCGGAACGCCACGTAGTCCTGGCAGACTTTGCCGACACTGACCTTCCCGATGTCATTCACACTCAGGGATGGGAGTTACTGTGTGACGTCCCGGTCACCTATCCTCTCGTGTTGATTCAGGAGTTTTACTCCAACATCCACGGGATAGATTCTTCAGTACATTCTTTCTATTCTAGCGTCCGAGGTACGCGCTTCTGTGTCACCCCAAAGCTGGTCTCTGAGGTCCTTCATGTCCCTAGGGTGGATCATCCCGATTACCCTAGTTGTGAGCGTCTCCGGACTGTGTCCAAAGACGAGATGATCTCGGCGTTCTGTGAGCGTCCGTCCTCTTGGAGAGATCACATGTACACACCATGTCGACCTTTTGCTAAAGGTCCTCGTTTCCTTAACATGGTGATGACTTTTGTTTTACACCCACTCTCTCACTATAACTCTATCACAGAGCCTCGCGCTCGATTTTTGTTGTCCCTCTTGGAGGATCTTTCTATAGACTTTCCTTCACACTTCGTCTTTTCTATTATCGATGTCTATAGAGATACGACCACTCGTGATAAGCTCATTTTCCCTTCCGCTATCACGAGGATTCTGAGTCGTTTTTCCATCCCTTTCCCCTCGTCCGATCCGTACCACGTCATGTCCGCCATAGACGCCGCTACCGTAAAACGTAGCGAGGCACAGTTTAGATCGCGACAGACTGACAGTGCCACTCCTTTCACCCGTCCGGCCACCTCCAGATCCGCTCGAGCATCTGCTTCTACTTCTTCGAGCGACGTCAGCTTGGGAGACATCATGGCGCAGCTACAGCGCATGGATGCTCGCCTAGATACACTCTCCACGGAGTTGTATCAAGTGAACGTCCGTGTTGGTCGCATCGCCAGGGGACAGGCGACCATGGGCGGCTTTGCTGCAGAGGCTTCTCCTCCGCCACCTCATGTGTCGACTGAGACCGAGGCTAATGATGGCGATGATGATGATGCTTCCGATGATGATGATGATGATGGAGATGCTAGCTCTTCGGATGAGATGTCTACTTGACACTCTACCCTTTGTCACTCGTGACAAAAAGAGGGAGTAGTATGAGAGTAGTCAGAGTAGTCATACTTAGGGGGAGTGTTAGCATAGGACATAGGACATTTTTGTTAGGGGGAGTGTGCATTGAGGGATGTAGTGAGATGATCATATGTATTTTTTTTCTCATCTGTATACATTGATCATGTATTGACATACATTGTAGTTATTCTCTTCTTATATATGATGATGTATGTTTTTCTTTCACCTACCTTTCATGTGTTGTTTCTTTTCTATCTTTATACACATGTTTCTTTACTTGTATGCAATCTATTATTTCTGTTTCACACAAAGATGCCTTGATGTGTTTTGTTTATAAGTGTTTCAGAAATACAGGTTGTCAAAGTCTTCTTGCCATAAACTCTCTTCTTGCAAAGTTTTTCAAGAGTTTGTGTTAGGATAGATTTTACTGTATGTAACAAGTGAATATGAGTAGAGTGATTTATGACTTCTCTCATATCTTCATTTGTATGTTGTGGTTTTGTCACGAATTGCCAAAGGGGGAGATTGTTAGGACATATGTAGTTCAAGTCTGTGAACATATGTCACTATTTTATGTAATTGGCTTATCCTTAGACAAAACGCACTTTACTTGTAATTGGGTAGATTTAGGATGAGTTTAACACTTCAGTTCAAGGTTAAGTGTTGAAGCCGTCAAAGTCTGTCCAAGAAACAAGCTGGGAAGTGCAAGATTTTAAAGCTCGACACATACCTCGACAGATACATCTATCGAGCTTTAAAGAAGCTGTTTTGCCCGAGCCTCGACAGCTATCTCGACACCTCTCGACACCTCTATCTGTCGAGAATTAAAGAAAACAGATTTTCAGGTCTGTTTCAAGTCTAATCCGTGAGTGTGTCTTTGGGACTTCTTTTCTCCTAACCCTAGACATATAAAATGATTATTTTAAAGGCCGTCAAAAGTAGAGATCACAGAAAACAAGTTGCACATTCTTTGAGAACTCGTTGTTCATGCAATTTGTGATCTGACAGACAAAGTTCGTGCCCTAGTTCATCCTTGATGATTTGAAGAACTTTGCAGCCAACTCTCTCTCTCTCCATAGTTGGTAATTGAAGTCGCGTTCTGGGATCCGCGCATCTGGTTAGTCACGTACTTGGGAGCCGTGCATTAAAAGGAGAAACTGTCACTACAGAACAAGTCCAATTGGGTATTGGGGTAAGAGTTCAACTGTAGGTTGGTGAGGTACTTGAGATTCCTTACTTGTAACTGCTTGTTGTGATAATAGTGGAGTTTCGGGAGTGGTGACCTTAAATCACCCGGTGGGGTTTTTGCCGTAAGGTTTTCCCCATTCGTGAACAAATCACCGTGTTATTTACTTTCCGCTGCTTAACTTAGTTTCGGTGATTTGTTTGTACTGCCATGTGATATTGCATGATTAATTTGATTAATTAAAAACTAGACTAATTAATTAATCTAAATTATCACAAGGGGTCAACGCGTTTGTGGCCTGTCAGGAGCGCTTGTTGGTGAAGCAAATGTAGATCCAGAAGCCGACGAAGGCGAAGTACGCGAGGGAGAAGACGAAGAAGAGGGAAGGGAGGTGAAATTTTTTTTTTCAAATTTTTCTTATTTTCTTTTAATTCCGAATTAAAAAAAAAAATGCAAAACCGCGTCATTTTAGGAGTTCTAACGGTAGCCATTTACTGAGTTCTAACGGAGTCCTATATTGACAAAAATTGAAAGTTAGAAAAATTAAATGACAAAACTGAAAGTTAGAGGACTGAAATGAAAAAAAAAATGCGAAAGTTAGAAGGTCAATTTTACATTTTTGTCTTTTTTTTTTTTTTTTTTTTACACAAGATAGAAATTCTACTTTAGTCTAATTTAAGTGTATATGTATGTATGAAGCTCCATTCTTGAGATTTGAACCTCAACTCTTGTTTTCCACAGTCTACAAACACTTATACTTATAGAGTGACTATCGCACAAAAGTATCCGATGATAAAATATTCAAATGTATATGGACAATGATAAGTTTACATTTAGTATTCATGTAAATTGTACCCACTCAATACACTCATTCTTTCCATCCAAAAAGAAACACTCATTCTCTCAATGTGGCTAATATTTATCACTTTGGAAGAAAAGTGTACAATCATTTTAAACTACAATGTACACTTTACATGAATAATACAATATACACTTAGTGATTATTAACTATATTATGTAAAGTGTACATTGGGGTTTTTTTTTTTTCTTCTCTTAATTTTAGGATTTATACATACTCTATAATTCTGCAAGGGTTGTTGACCTTGTCAACATGAAATGATGAATTCAACTCACGTTCTAAAAAAAGTATGACAATTTTCAAATAAATTTCAAAATACAATACTTGCAATATATTTTTTTTTATTTATCAAAATATAATTTCCACCCAACACTCATGTCTTAACACCAAGTTATTCCAAAAATACAACCTCTTCCAACACTCATTTTCACAATTACCATACATGTAACATTTTCACGTAAACTCACTTTTTTTTTTCTCGTTAATGTGATCCTATATAATTTATGAAAATATGTGTAAAATAAATTTTGGGCCCTATAATTATTTTTTATTTTTTTATGGGGGTATGAAGATAAGTTAGATAACGAAGGAGGTCAAAAATAATTCCTCACCCGAGTCACATTGGAAAGAGAATAGTGTAGGTTGGGTAAGGGGAATATCCGTTTTAGGGTTAGATAATAAATATGGACACTATATAAATACTCACTCATATGCCCCCGTACTCTCCTCTCTCTCGCCCTCTCTCTCTCTCTCTAGCTTCTTTGCTTTTTCTCATTTGTTAAACTCCGCCTCCCTCGTAAGTCGCATCGTCCAACTGAACTGAACTCAACTTCAAACTCAGATCAGTTCGAATCCGAATCCAATGGCTATCACTTTCTCAGATCTCCACACCGAATCAGGCCTCAAATCTCTTGACGAGTTTCTTTCCGGAAAATCCTATGTTTCCGGAGACAATCTCACCAAGGACGACATCAAGGTATACGCTGCCGTTTTGGTGAAACCTGGTGACTCTTTCCCCAATGTTTGCAAGTGGTACGACGCCGTTTCTTCCCAACTCGCTGCAAGGTTTGCTCTCTCTCTCTGTTCTATTTATTTATTTGTTTTTTGCAAATTAAAATGTGTTTTAATTAATTTTTGGTATTTGTTAATTGTCAATTGTTGTTGTTATCGTTAGATTCCCTGGAAAAGCTGTTGGAGTGAGAGTAGGTGGCAAAGGTGCCCCAGTTGTTGCTGCTCCTGCCAAGGAGGTATGTTGTGCACATTTACAAGATTGTGAATTTTTTTTTAGTCTTTTGAAAATTCATATAACACTTTTCCAAGACTTGGGTCTCTATGTATTTTACAAATAGTAATTCTGTGTAGTGTGGTGTGGGGTGCGTTTTTATGTGCTATGCTTCTAGAATAAGATGTTAATAGACTTATGGTTATAAATCCTGGAATGGGATATGTTGCATTTACTCTAGTGTGTTAGTGCATTTGAAGTGATCAGATCAGTCAACAGATTAGTCAGGGATCAACAAAAGCGCCTTTAGAGTGATCAGTGTAGTTCACTAATGGTTGTTTTGTGATCAGTGTATAATGATTTTCAATGTAAAAGGAGGTGAAATTTAAAATAAAATAAAAATTCATATGAGCATTCTAATTTTTAATTGGGTATTTTTATTTTTCTGTAAGGACTTTGTAACCCCTTCCCTACCTTAGCGACTTAATCCAATCCTACAAGAATAGAAAGTGGAAATAAATGTGAATGCTGCAACCGGGTCATAAAAGTGTCACTACAATTGTTGTTGGTTTCTCATTCCTAAAATTGGTATTAAAGTTGAAAGGGGTTTTAGAAGTTTATGTCTTGGTTGAATACTGTTACCCAATGGCCTTTACTTATTTGTGATAATGGAGTTGGAATTTTCTTTCTTTTTACTCATTTTGTTCATGTATAGCTCATCTATGGTTGTGTTTTCCATAGTATACGTATAATCTTATTCTGTGAGAGTGACCTACTGGTTATGCTGTTCTAGTTTGTGTTGAAAGCAGCACTGTGTCCGTATTGACTAACATGTAAAGTTTCTTATTCCCATTTGAAATTTTCAGGAAGCTGCTGCTGGAGATGATGATGACCTTGACCTCTTTGGTGATGAGACAGAGGAGGACAAGAAGGCTGCAGAGGAGAGGGAGGCAGCTAAGAAGCCAGCCAAAAAGAAAGAGAGTAAGTTTTATTTGTTAAATTATCCGACTTACATGAAGTACTTGTCAATAATGAATTAAAATAAAGGGCAAAATACTATTTTGGTCCCTAAACTTTAACAAAAGTTTGTTTTTCATTCCTAAACTTTAAAATGTTCTTTTTTTATCCCTAAACTTTGTATGGAATTTTTTCAATAGTTTAACGACAAAAATAGGGATGAAAAAAGAACTTTCTTTTAGTAGTTTAAGGATGAAAAACAAACTTTTAGTAAAGTTTAGGGATTTAAAATAATATTTTCGATAGTTTAGGAACAAAAGATGAACTTTTCAATAGTTTTGGGACAAAAAATGAACTTTTTAAGGTTTAGGGATGAAAAACAAATTTTTGGTAAAATTTAGGGACCAAAATAGTATTTTACCCTAAAATAAATTTGCATTATGTTCATGTTGAAGTTATCGATCATGTGGGACTCGCATAACATAATTTTAACTCAACTTTTTGCTTACCTTATTTTCTGTCAAAACTAATGACATTACCTGCAAGTGTTGTTTTATGCCTCTTCATTTAGTATTTTAACATTTAATCATTTTAGGTGGAAAGTCTTCTGTTCTTTTGGATGTGAAGCCTTGGGATGATGAGACTGACATGAAGAAGCTGGAAGAGGCTGTTCGCAGTGTTGAGATTCCTGGTCTCTTTTGGGGAGCATGTACGGTTTAATTCTTTATCAATATATGGCTTCTCCGTAAAGGTGCTTCTGATTTCCAATTTTCTAATGTGAATACTAATACATTTTGTTTGTTACAGCAAAATTGGTTGCAGTTGGTTATGGGATAAAGAAGCTCCAGATCATGCTTACCATTGTCGATGACCTTGTATCCGTGGATGACCTAATTGAGGAGCGTCTTACCGTCGAACCTTGCAATGAGTATATCCAAAGCTGTGACATTGTTGCCTTCAACAAAATCTAAGAAATATCTTACTGGTTCAGGGTAGTAGCCATTTTCATTCGGCTATATATTTTTTTTGTCGTTAGTTGTCATCTCCAGTTACTGGTTTCTTTTTTTGATGTGCTTTTGTTGTGGTTTTGTTTTCTATAATGATGAGAGATGAAAATTGAACATTTTGAATCTCCTTGTCATCGTGTCTACCTAATGATATACTCTAATTGAAGCCTTTGCAGGCATGTATGGTATGTCTTCTTCTATCCATCGTGAAAGAGCGCCCCCATAAAAAATATAGATCTGCATAACATGGGATTGTGGAAGTCTGCTCTTCTTCTCCCCAACCAAATGTGTTTACTGTTTAGTAATGTCATCTTTTCAGTGGAAAAGAAAATTAAACCATTTGGGCTAGAATAGGGTTTCTTAATTCTTTACTAATTTTATTTTTTTAAAATGAAAAATACTATCCTTTGCCTATTTGGTTCTTTGGATGGGATTTTAATGTTAGCTCTTTTACTTGTGTGAAAGTTGAATATCGGTGTTTAAATAATGTGTCACTCAATAGATTTTATTATTTGATGAATATTGATTTTTTTTAAAGAATTAAACAGGTTCATTTGTTAATGGAATTGGATAGAATATGACCAGATTGATTCATTTTAATAAAGGGATTATAATGACAAAAATTAAAATTTCTAAGCACTAACTTGACAATTGAAGTAAGGGATTCAATTGAATTTCAACATTAAAAAAGAACAAGAAAAAACATTCTCTACCTCCGTGCCTTTGCTTCCTCTCTCTCTCTCAATTTGTTTTCCCACTTCATGGCAATGTGGTGTTGAAACTTGAAGGAATGGTTGTTATTGGATACTTTTAGAGTATACTTTTTCTTACATAGTGGTAGGTTTCATCCATAATGGAATTACATAGAAGGAAGAAGTATACTCCCGGCGTACCCAATTCTAATCGGCAGACAACTTTGAACTTGTGGTATTAGTGGACCTTTAATTAGTGGTAATTAGTTATTACTTATTGGAAAAAGTTAATGAAAGTTCTAAATGTATTGGTTTAAAAAATATTTTTATAAACTCTTTTATGAAAAAAAAAAGTAATTAATTTTTATAATGGTTTTTTATATCTATGCCACTATTTAGAGAGCTTTTCCTATTTGGATGAGATTTTTTTTTTTTTTTCTAAAATATTCCTATATCCTTATATTTAAGTAAAAACAAAATTAAATGACAAATTATTAAATTAAAGGACAAATTATTAAAGTAAAGGACAAAACTAAAGCACCCTTTTTTCTTTTTCTTTTTTTCTAATAATTTAGTGTGGTTCATTTTTTTTTTTGGCTACAACCACTAAAAAAAACCCTCATTGCATGAACAAAACGCATGTGATAAGACTAATTTTTCATAAAAGTATTGTAAATTTTAAAAAAAAATAATTTATTAACAATTGTCGGCGTTTAACATGACATTTATTGGTTGATGGGGCATTTCTTGGTAGATAAAGGCAATCAAGTAGGGACTAGGTTTGATTGGTCATTTCTTGGCAGTGGTATAAGTAATGGGATTAAATCCCTCCTTTCCTCCAATTGGGAAATAAATAATATTATGGCAATTCATTTTATTTTTAATAATCTCGTAGTTGGAAAATGGGTGATTTTATCATTTTGGGTGATTTGTATCCTACATATCTCAATAAATATATTGAAAAGTATCACTTGAATCATAATATAAGTTATAAGACTTAGAATAAGTCATTATTTAAGAAATAAATTTTTTTTTTATGGGAATCTAAGAAATAAATTTGTAAAATATGAACTAGTCCGCATTCACACCTTGTCGTATAGGAAGTTGATTCTTCTTCTATTGCCCTAAGCATAACTTGACCTCATGATGCTTACCTCATTTTTTAAAAATTATTTATATTTAAACTGTATGTTTGACGAATCTTGGTACACCAGTTTCCATTGTTTTGTACATTAAATTCTCGTGATATTACGGTGAAATGAGCTTAAAGGTTCGCAACTCGCAAGCATTAGGTGGATTCCAAGTGCTTCTCCCAAAAAAAAAAAAGGTGTATTCCAAGTAGCGTAATCGGCTAATAAAATCATTGTTTACCCCATTTGACTGTTATAAATATACTACATAGTTTCGCATTTTTAAAAATTGAGAAAATAAGTCTTCATAGTTCAGAAAATAAAAAATGTTAAAGTCGAATATGGTAGTTTTTTTTTAATTAAAAAAGAGTCAAAAGCCTTCTGGTTTTCCACCCAATTATTTCTTAGTTTTATATCTTTATATATATATATATATATATATATATATATATATATATATATCTTCACATTATTTGTTTAATAGATTCTTTCATTTCACATTATTTCTATAATAGATTCTTTCATTTACATGCAACGTAATATAATTTTGATAAGAGTCTTGTAATTCAACTGGTTGACAGCTTATTGTATATCCAACAAAAACATTCAAGGTTTATTTCTCTTTTTCCAATCCTATGAGGTTGGCTTAGTGGTTTCTAAGAATTCATGATATCTATGAGATCCTATGTTTAAAACCTCTTACTAGTATTTTGAAGCCACCTTATGGGATTCCTCCTTGTAATAAACTGGTAAGCATAGAATGGGAGATTACATACACTCAAGAGAATAATTAGATACTCGAAGAGATCTGAATACCTCATTTGTATAATAAAAAAAAAAATATCTCTTTCCCATTGTAATTATCAAATTACCAAAAAAGAAAATCTGTTTAATTTAATTTAAGAGAACATCATGTTTTGTCACCTTAAATATAGTTTCAGTTTAATTTTGGTCTCAATTTTAAAAAGTTTTTCTTCAATCATTTAAATTTTAAAAGCGAAAATGTATTATCACTCCATGGAGTTTGGGATGATTTTTAGGATACTCCTTTTTTTCATATACGTGTATGTATGTGTGTGTATATATATATATATATATATATATATAATTATCATTGTAAAGAGACAGCTTCATGTACAAGGAACAAGAGGAAGTGTAAAGTATTACAAAAGGATATAATTATGTACAAAAAGATAATAGAAAAAAAATTCTATGAACTCTGAAATAGAGGTGTTATTAGTGAGACCCTTATACACGAGACTAATCAAGTAAAGAAACTATAAACATAGCTAACAATCAAGTCCCTATATTTTTCGCATCTTCAAACTTCAGTGTGTTCCTTGTAGATTGCCCACATCAAACATAACTACGATAAGTTCCAAATTTTCGACAAATGCTTACCAACCCAATTCCTCCAACCAAACAAGAGGTCAATGACCTTCGCCAAAATGGGCTTTTGCCCTTTCTTTTTAAAAAATCCAGCAAAATGCCCCACGTCTGAAACTAATTAGGAAAATATCCTTGTTTTGAAACTCGATTTTCTAAAAATCGAGTTTCAAACGTAAAACTCAATTTTTAGAACATCGAGTTATAGCAAACTTGACGAATTTTTGTGTATATCTTTTAGCAAAGGTAGAGGGAGTAGTTGTAGGGAGTTTTTTAAATTGTTTTTAAATCCTTTCTTTTATTGTAAGCCAATTATTGGTTGATGCAAGGTGTGTTTGTTATCCTAAAATCCATTGTTATAATTAAAGTACTTAATTATATTTTAATTAAAAAAAAAAAAAGAGATTTTTTTGTTATATGGATTGGAAGGAAGTAGGTTTGTGTTTTAAAAAAGTTTGTACTACATGAAAAGTTTACAAAGCTTTATGGGAGCATATAAAGTAACACAAATACTTCCAAATAAATAATAAAGGAAATCTATGGACACGTGACACTAGATCTCACACACACAACGTGTAACACGCTTAGCACTTAGACACGTAGCTCATACGAGTGTGATGATGCGTGTGATCAAGATTGGACAATAATTTTTATTTTATTGAAATTGTGAGGGATTTTTTTACCCAGCAACATTAGAAGGAGTTTGTTCGCTTTAGGTTGCCAGGCCCTCACGAATTTGTCCTCTAGAGACGTGGAGACAAGGCCCAGTGGAGCGCAAGAGTCCCACATCGCCTAGAGTACCCTCCCACTAGCGCTTTATATGCTTCTAGAGCTTGCACTAGTGTACCACTCCTACACATGTGTGGGAGTGGTACACTAGTGCAAGCTCCAGAAGCATATAAAGCGCTAGTGGGAGGGTACTCTAGGCGATGTGGGACTCTTGCGCTCCACTGGGCCTTGTCTCCACGTCTCTAGAGGACAAATTCGTGAGGGCCTGGCAACCTAAAGCGAACAAACTCCTTCTAATGTTGCTGGGTGAAAAAATCCCTCACATTAAAAAGGCCCTTTTAATGTGAGGACACTAATCGGCTTTGTCCGCTTTGGGTTGCCAGGCCCTCACGGTTTTGTCTTCTGGCAATGTGTAGGACGAGCAGCGCTTGGCTACGACGTATCCCACATCGCCTAGAGAACCCTCCCACTAGTGCTTTATATGCCTCTGGAGCTTGCACTAGTGTACCACTCCCACACATCTAATTGTAAGGGCACAAATCAAACTAATCCGAGTTTGGACAGTGGACCAGCTCAATGAGCACTCAACAATGAATTTGTAGAGAGTGGGTGTTTAATCTAGGTTTTTGAGATGATAGATAATACAAAAGTTTGATTCGGCTTTGTGATTCATGCACTGCACTAGTATGAGTATGTAACATGGAGTTGAATACATTGATGCCTAGAACGATAGTTTTTGGTTCTCTTACAAATTCTTTCTCTTCTATTTCTCCCCCTCTCTCTTATCTTCCTTTTCCTTTTATAGGCCTCACCTTTTTTCCCCCAGGTGCAATCCAGGTGTTTCCTTTTTAGATACTTGTCCCATCACCCCTTTTTGCCCAGGTCTCTGGTGGTGAAGATAAGGTTGAAACCTAATGTTCAGGCGTCACTTCTTCATTAATGCGGCCAGAGAAGCAGGTGTAGAGCATTAAATGCGGTGATGGCAGCTTTTCCTTTGGCCATAGTCAATCCTTTCCCTTTATTCTTTATTCTCGTTTCCTTAACTCCAGCATCAAAAAGAAAAACCTTCGTCATGTGCGTTATCCAACTACAAGAACATTCACATAGTCCTCGGCGACGCCTTGCCGAGGACTGGATTGTCCTCGGACGTTATGTTTCTTGGTGTTTGGACATGCATGATACTTCTTTTTCTCACGTGATCTTGTAGGTCGGACTGATTATGTCCTCGGATCATCTCAAGATGTAGAGTTGGGCTTCTTTTATTGTGAGGGCCGTTGGGCCGACCAGATACGCGATTTGGGCCCATGGGTACCACAGAAATAAACTAGATCATAACGCATGGAAATAATTTCTTAAAATAGAACAACTAACTTTTAAAAAGATAACTATTTTTGAAGGGTTAGGAATTAATATTGATGAACTCACCCTCCTTCAACACAACATCCAGACCACCATCGAAACCAAACCACCCACACCATTGAAACCCATCCACCACCATTGAAAACTATCACCATAGCCCACCATGTTACTCTCCGCTAATCTGTGCATGAGAGGAAGAACAATTTTTTTTTTTTTTTTTAATTTGGATTGGAGATGAATAGTACTCAACGAGGGGTAATTCTTACATGCTCCCGGAGCAATGTTCTCTCCTCTCACATGAGAGGTGGGCCCCATGGTGGGACCCATGTGTAGGGCCCACCCCTCATGTGAGAGGAGAGAGCATTGCTCCAGAGCGTCTAAGTTTTTTCTCTCAATGAGTTAATAACTTAAGCGAAGTATTATTCATTTGCTACCATTTTTCTTTTTTTAGCATTTTATCGAGCCATATGTAGATTATTTTTGGATTGGTTAACCAAAATTTTTTTGCTACTTTTAGTATTCCAAGCTTTCAGCAAGAAATATATGGGAAAAAAGATGGTTCCCTTTTCCAAATTTATAAAAAGAAAAAAGAAAAAAGAAGAATATTGTTGGAATAAAAAGGAGAACCTTTTTCAACTTTTAAAGATAAAACATATAAAAAACAGATTGAAGTCTAGAAATGCATGAACCCCATATTTGAGGGATAATTTCCCCCATTGAATTGAAATTATATAAATATATAAATATAAATATAGGGAGCAAGATTTTTCCAAGGGGGTAGGTGACAGAACACACATGAAGCATTTAATAAGTTTAGTAAAATATATTAAAGATAAAGATAAAGAGTGGGCAAAGGCAAAAAGGTTTCCAATCGACGCACGTAGAAAATAAGGATACAAAAAGGCAGACCATAAAATCTGAGAGGTCTTCTTCTTCTGGCACAGTCACCCCTCACAACTCACAGGCTGTAGACTTGGTCTCCTTTCTCTCTCACATTCTCTTATTACGATGAAAAAGGGTTTCTGAAATTCCCAACCTTTGAATTCAATTCTTCTCCCTCTCCAAGTTCTTCGTTGAGTCGTAGACCCTGTTCTCTCTCGGTACGTGCTTTTCAATCGTTTGTTTTGTTTCAGATTTGATTTCGTTTTTTATTTCATTGTTGTGAAGATTAATCAGTTAATGGGTCTTGTGTATTTTGCTTGAATTTGAACTGTTGCTGTTGTTTTGTGGGTATCACATAAATTGGGTGTTTATTTATTATTTTTATCTTGCTTATGCTGGCTATTCAATTTCTCTCAAGTATTATTATATATGTATTTTTTATTTTTTAACTTTATTTTTTCCTCTATATAAGTGGGTTTTATCATATTTTATGTTTCAGTTCTGCTTCATATTTTTCCATGATTGCATTTGATTTTTTATTTTTGGGGGTTGTGGTTGTCAATATATTTTATGCTTCTTATGTAAGAGAATCTCTGTAGTTTTGAATTTTGGGCATGTTGAATTTGGCTTTAATAACAATCAAAGCCATTGGGTTTTTGCTATGTTATTGTTCTTGCCTTATTAGCAATAGTATGAGCAGAATTGATATATTCAGCGGTGGTGTGTAGTGTTAGGGAGTTATGCAATTGTTCTTGCTTTGATTAATCAGTTTTAAGAGTTCTGTTTAGCTGTACAAATTTGAGTTGGGTTGGAGATTTCTTGGCTTGTGTGGAGATGGAGTGACACACAGCCAGGTGCGTGTGAGTGCGCACACACGCACATGTATATAAAAGTTGTGCGGGGTTTGGGAGAGGTGGCTGATAGGCAGCCTTACCCTCAAATTTTTGTTTGTTTGTTTGTTTTTGGAAGGTCTGATTTCCAGACTTTTTGAAGATAAACGGCAGAGTCTGATTTCCAGACTTGAACATACAACATGCTGCGTTGGGTGTAAGGCACTCGACATCGCTCCAAGACCTGACCTCCACACACACACACACACACACACACACACACACACACACATAATTGAGCTTTTAATTGGCTTGTGTTGCTTATTGAAATTTTAGCAATTTTTAATTGTTACTAGGTTGTTGATGATTTTCTATTGATTATTGCCAGGGTGCACAATAAGCAGGCAAATTAATACATTGTCATCCAAGGATTTTGGTATCACAATTCATTAGAAAGAAGATATGTCAAATGTTGGATTCACTCACTGGTGCTACCAATGCAGTCGGCATTTTAGGCTTGAGGGAGTAATTGCCTGCCCTTACTGTGAAGAAGGCTTTGTTGAAGAACTCAATGAGATGCCAGAAGATGTCCATCCCAATTCAGAAGATGATTCTGCTCATCCAGTACCTGATCTATTTGAACTCATGTACACATTGATGAGGCAGAGGAGTCCTGACCCAAGATTGGAGCTTATGGATGTTGTTAATGGCTTTTTGACCCAGAGTAGAATGGCCGGAGGAAACACTAGTATCGATGTTAGGGGGAGATCTGGTTTGCCTCCTGAACAGGGTTGGAATGCTTTTGGCTCTGGTCAATATGTTGTATTGAATCGCATTCCCAGTCCATCCTCTAATGGTGGTCCAGGAAGTGGACCTAGGCGAGCTGATTTTGATGACTATTTTATGGGCCCTGGATTTGAAGCATTCATTGAACATCTTTCTACAAATGATCGACGGGGTCCACCTCCAGCATCTCGTTCTTCAATTGATGCGATGCCCACTATTAGGATTGCACAAGCACATATGCACACTGACTCACACTGTCCTGTCTGTAAGGAAAAATTTGAGTTGGGCTCTGAAGCAAGGCTGATGCCATGTAACCATATTTATCACACTGATTGTATTGTTCCTTGGTTGGTTCAGCACAACTCATGTCCTGTTTGCCGCCTTGAGCTGCCTCCTCACGGGAATGATAGTACTCGTGGTAGTCGGAGTAGGGGCACAGGGAACAATGTCAGCAGCAGCAGCAGCAGCAGTAGCAGTGACTATGGTGGCTCTGGTAGTCGGCAGAATCAGGGAAGGAGGACTGCATGGCCTTTTTGGCCATTCCACTAATCAAAGTCAAATGCTCATATCATGCTGAAGTAGAGGAGGCATACCTCAGCCACCCATCAACAGAATAATGAGAGGAGTTATCCTTTATGGCCTTATGATTAGTTGGCTTTCCTTGTCAAGTGTGCTTGGTTACCAATTAAAGGTAGTGAAATGAAGTGGGTGAAGCAGAACTGGTTTTGGAGGGTGGTTTATTTCAAACTTTAATGTATGATTGAAAGGTAGCTGGAGGTCATTAGGAGTTTGATGAAGTTCACTCCTGTATATGATACTGTGCTAGGTGGAGTGGAACTGGTTTTAATGGTTTAATATATTATTGTAAAGAAATTACAAATTCAGTAGTACTTTTTTGTATCTTATTTATGCCAAGTGAGTTAGTGCTTCTCAGCTTCTCTTTGAAAGAACATGGTGTGTTCATGGTTTCCTTGCATTAGTAAGTAAGCTTTATTTCCCTTTCCTTGCCTTTATTATCTATAGCTTGCTGCAAACAGCCAGATCATTAAAAAAAAAAAAATTACGTGAATTGTCTGTTGATTTCTTGAGTTGTGCCACTGCAGTACACTTCCAGTGTACTTGGTTTTTTAAAATAAAATTTCTTACGTTACTTATATTAAAAAAAAAAAAAGAATTGTATGTTGATGATGTTGGTCTTGAATTCTACTTGCCTCCTTGCACTATTGCATCCCCAACCAAGACCACTGCTGTCACTACATCACCACCGTCGCTACTGATCATGCATCGGTATCGCCTGATTTGTATGTATCCATAATTTGCCAACAATGTAAGATGAAAGTCTACCTCCTTGAAAGCCTTTATGTTTGTCATACGTATTCATGGCTTTCCTCTTTAAAAAAGAAAAATTATGCTCTTGCTTTTTTCCATCCTATCCACCACGTGTTTTTAATGAGCTACCTCATTTTATGAATTTTTTTTTTATGTGATATCCAGATAGCACAGTGCCTAGTCTGATGGGTGTGTTATCTTCAACCTTGCCCATTCCACCATTGGTGTGGATGCAGCTTGATGTATTTTCAACTTTTACTGTTAGTACAGATCATAACCTTTTAGATCAGCCCTGGGGTAAACTGGTTGGGGCTTTTGTGCTTGGATGCGTTGAAACAAATTTGAATGCATGATTAGGGATAAAGGAGTTGGAATGTAATGCAGAATAGTTTTTAGATTTTTCTGATGAACTCTAGCTTGATTGGCACCTCCTTGTCCTTTGACAAAGAGGTTAAGAAAGAGGTACATGGTGACATTTTGGTTTGGGCCCTTTGGGGTACCCTTGAATTTCAAACCTCCAAAGAAAAGGTACATCGTCAGGGGTTGCAGGATGGGTGGAGTGTCAATTAAATCTCAGAATTGACATAGGGTCAAGCCGACCTGTCTTTAACCCATTGCAGATCCACTACAATGGCTGAACAGAGTTCTATATATGAGATGTGACTAGAGGCTTTATTAATGGGTTGCCAAGATTGTAGGATCCCAAGTCGAATGCTATCCTAAGAAAGGAAAATCAGGTTGGGAGTATAGAAGTAGAAACTTGATCCTTCCAGCTTATCGTGATTTACACGCTCTGAAGCTACTGGGATTCTTCAGTCCCCAAAATCCAAATGTTGCTTCCCTTCATGGGGCTACTTCTTTTACTAAGCTACTTCTTTTTTTTTTTTGAATAGCTTACCTGTTAAAGCAGAGTTGCATAAAAGGAGAATAGCAATTGCTGCTGTAGTTTGTGTGGTTAGGATAAGGAGACTATTGACCATCCTTTTTAGTAATGTCCTACTGCAAGAGCTGTGGTTTACCTCTGAAATTGGTATGAGAACAGATTTGTCATAGCCTTATTCCATAGGTTTTTGGATTCATCAACAAATCCTAAAACATAAGAACTAATCCTATCCTAAAACATTGAAATCAATTTGAATACAAACAAATAACACTACAAATCTACACAAATCCTAAAACATAGGAACTAATCCTATCTAAAACATAGGAATCAGTTTGAATACAAGAAAATAACACTTTAATCTACACAAGTCCTAAAACATGGGAATTAATCTTATCCTAAAACATAGAAATCAATTTGAATACAAGCAAATAACACTACTAATCTATGACATCTTGGCTCATAACTCATAACAGATTCCCTATATGGCTATAACTTCAGAGAAGCATTATAGGATGACAGGAATGTAACTCTCATTGTGTAAAGGGAAGGTAGACTAATTTTGGCACTTGTATTGTATGACAGGTAATTTGCTTGTTCTACTTCGGTCCTTCTTGTTGCTTTGTGAGGCATCAAATTTTGATTGGCTTATCTTTTATTTTTAGACCTGGGTTCTAATTGGGAAAATCGAGTCACAATAGAAACTAATTTTGCCATTTTCTGAATGTGAATTACAAAAGCTATTTGTGTCGAAATTAATGAAAATTGAGGTTAAGTAAGATGATTTAATGCTAGAGCTTGTTGGGCTTTATAGCAATGCAAAGGTATCATGAAAAACTTCTAGTAAAAATGAGGTGATATTACATGTATTTACCCTCTCACATGGGGTAAGTCTCTCAAATAAAAGGATGAATATATATATCAGATACATTATAAAATTTTTTCCTAGTAAAAGGTGAAAAACGATTCTAGTAAGTGAGCTTTGACAAAATTGGAGCTTTTGAGTAGTTAGATTTGTGGGAAAACGAGCTAATCTAGTTTTATACCGATCAAGGGAATTTGGTTGATTTTTAGACTTATGCGTTCTTGGCTTTTTCAAAAGAAGAATTCCTCCATTATCCACCAAAGTCCAAACCACAACTCTTAAATTTTACCATGGCCTTCAAGCCTTGTTTTGTGGATTTGGACCATATTGGGAGAGAATGAAAATTATATCATGGGTTTGAGGCCCGCCCATTCAACAAGAACCTCCAAACGATCTTGTCAATTCTATGGCTGGCCACTCACTCTGAAACGCCCATCATCTCGTTTGGTGTATTGAAAATTGGGCTTTTAATTGCATTTTGGACTTAAGGCATGTGGATTGTGATGGTGTTTTCTTCCTTGACCCAAATATTTTATGCTTGTTTAAAAATTGGCCTTGAACATTTGGTTGCATGCACAGCGGTAAAGTCGGGTAATGTTAGGAGCACACCTTTTTAGCAATTGTGACTAATTACCTTGCTATATTAGAATTGTAGCAAAGTTATAGCACAAAAAGTTGTGGTCTTAAATTTTTTTAAAACCATAAATTATATGGCTAACTGACTAAGTTTCAACAATGTTATAAATTACAAAAACAACAAATTTCACAACTTTTTTCATGTATTATAGATGATAGATTTGATCAGTACAATATCACTTTCACGTAAAATCATCACTGACATTACTTTGACTAAATATCAATTAAAACCTTCCAACTCAATTATTATGAAAAATAAATAAAATTGTGAAATTTTTTGTGTGGTGAACTTATTGAAAGCACAATAGTTATAACTTAAAACCTAGCTTGCTTTTGTTGAAGGGCTATAAACGAAATTCTATAAAGCCTTTAGACATGTGGTCCTAACTTCCAATTGATTATAAGCTTAGTAAGGTATGAGATTACTTTTCAAGCTCATATATCAGTCAAAATTTGGCTTCTTTTTTATTGAGCTCCATTGTTTACAAACCTATTCATGAACAAATCTATTCATGAACAAATCTTTTTGCTTCGTCTTAACTCATTCATTAAATAAGTCTTTAAACTTAACTCATTTATAAATAAACAAACACGAACAAATCTTTTATCAAACCAAACCCGAGAAACTTGGTTCATTTACAGACTCGGCTACTGGCACAAAAATACCTAAATAGCCCTGTTACCGAAATGGACCATTATGCCCCTAAAAGAATTCAAACTCCCGCCAATTTTTTCCTCTCATCATCTCAATTCTCAAATGTCAAAAGTAAGACTCAATCGCCCCACTATCCGGTAGTTTTCTCTCTCATTTCCCTTTCCAAATTTCTCTCTGTGTAAATATTTTTTGTTAATCCTTGGTCATCCACACTGTACGGTTTTAGACACATTCCATGTTCTTATAAAACTTTTCCAAATAAGTAAATCTTAAATGCCAAATGCCTCATCAATTCTTACTTTTTTAGCTTAGTGTCTATTTGAATGCTTCTCACAACGTAGTTTGTTAACATATTATTTTTTACATTCTGAAGATGTAATTTTCTGATTTTGAAGATAATATGTTATATTCCTTGGAGCCCATTTGTGTGATTTTCTTTTTTTTTAGTTGATTATATGTTTCCTACAAACTAACGTATGAAATTGCTAAACTTTTTTCCTTGCAGGGCTTGGTTCATACTTTTGACTATATCTGTTTTCTTTTGAAGTTTTGAGAAAATTTTGAAATATCTGGTTACTGATTGAGTTATCTAAAGAAGAAAATTGATATTTTGATAATGGGTGCGAAACCCATTTGAGTGTGCGTGTGTTCATAGCTGAGGACTAGCAGTTTATCATTGTTTATGCTAATTGCAATACTCTTTTTTCATGATCTGGTGTTAGACTAATGTGATGGATTTGTCAAGATATGTACTTGATGTGGTTGGGTATAATGATGAAGGAGAAAATAATGACAATGTAATTTCAAAAAAAGTACTTGATGTGGCTGGGGACAATGAGGAATTTGCTCATGCATTGCGCATGAGTCAGTTTTGTCGTTTGGGGCACGATCTTATTGTGAAAGCTTCATTGACTGATTATACGACCAAAATTGTTATGAATGAGCTAAGAAAGTTGTCATGGGAACTTGACAAGATGATGTCGGCTATGAATAGTGCAAAAGATGCTGGCAAAGAATGTCGTCAAGAAGATCTTGTGAATGATGATGGTTTGCAACCGTGTTTAGTTGGTGATAAACCAGTTATTGATCAGACACTTGTGAGAAAGAAAGGGATGGCCAATGCTAGAATAAAAAATCAGCTGAAAAAGAGGAAAAGGAAAGAAGTCAAAGGTGCAACCACTTCTCAAGTTCTACAACCTAGTTCAATGGTGAATGGTGAATCATGAATGGTAAGTTCAATTCTATTATTTGAATTTTTTTTTCTTAGTTTTACCTGTTGATTTTAAGCCTTTAATTCTATTCCTTTTTTTTCCTAGGAGATGCTCAAACATCATTTTTTCCTCCTGAGGTGTCTTGTGATTATCCCATGTTGGCTCTACACAATCGAATCAAGTACTTTCTAATTTCTATAGCTTAAAACTTTAACATGTGCTTTTATTTATTACTTTTTCTAAGATTATGATATAGTATATGATTATGTAGGACCATGCCACATCAAAGGATGATACAAAATTGAGGTATTTTGGACGGTTTTTGCTAAAGCATATTGGACCAAATTTTGGGTAGTGTGATGCACAGTTGTTAGGACAACAACTTGGACAATTGTTTGCACAACTTGTAGCAGCTTTTTGGACAGTTTCTGAATTGGGAAGCTACTTAAACGTGTTGGTTTCTATGTGATATGTTACTAGGATTATGAAAATATGTTTCAAGTCTTATTTTCTAAGTAATTGCTTGGAAGTCTTGTTTGTGTGTGTGTGTGTGTTTCTTTTAAGTCTTGTTATGCTCTTCATAAAAAAAAAAGTCTTGTTATGCTCTGTTAGTAACACTATATGCAGCATCTAAAAGATTTATCATATGAAAGGGGAAGCTCTTTGGTTACCTATGTTATATTGATATCTCCATGTCAAAGTCAGAAATATAAACTCACTATAAAAGACTTCCTTTATGGTAGCAAAATATACAAGACAGGGTGTAGACCAGGCCCATCAATATGGTACAAGGCTCTCATTTGCTTTTGGAAAAAATAGAAGTAAATGATAATCAAATTGGACATAACTCACTCTAAGAATAGGCTTTCAAGTCTTCCAATGATCATATCCAACAAAATTATTCTCATTCTTGATACTAGGGGTGCCCAAAGTTCTCAAGTATTTCGGACAAAATGACACATCCTGCCCCTCCAATGATGAGTGAAAGAGTTACCCTTCCTCCTGGAACCAGCTGTGGCAGTTTCATAGATGGGGATGAATTTGAGTACCTTTCTGACCAGGACATTGCTGCAGGAAGAACTCCAAACAGTACCAATACTAACAAAAACATGAAACAGGGAACAGCCCAGCCATATTAGGTAAAATCAAAATTTATAATGCATAAATTAAAAAATAGGACCCAAATTGAAAATTCCTTTTTATTGGTTTTTTTTTTTTTTTTGCGTAATTATTGGGATGGGGTGGCCCCTGGAGCATTCGAGTCAACTAAACACATAGAAGCAATTACTCAAAAACATAATATTATGGCTTTTAAAAAGGATTGCTATAGATTGGAGGGGATAAACATCTTGTAGCTGTTTTTCAAGGTGTAAGCCACAGCTATTACAAGCATCTTCCAATTCGACATTGTGTTAAATTGGTAGAAATTTATGACAGTGGTCAACAAGAGAAACAATATACAGCATAGAAGTACCTCCATATGTTCCAGCAAAATCCAAGGCTTTGAAAAATATTTCTGGGTCCAGCAAAGATAGTGCCAGTGGAGGAATCAAAGTTAAGAGGTATGGTAGAGGCTTGCTCTCTCCTGTTGGGAGTTTCAGCACTGAACATTCACCAATTGAAAATAGTAAGATCTTTAAGAAACCAAATATGGATCCTATATTCTATCTTTAACTCAAATAGATAGATAGATAGATATTTAGAAACCAACACGCTCAGTGATAACTCTACCTCAAATAATTTTTTGACTAATGGCAAAGCCAAGAAGTGGCTCCTAAAGCCAATGGTTTCATTGTCACTGAATACAGGTTCAGTGATGCATAGACTGAGAGTTCGGAAGCAATATGCCAATAATACACTGCTATCTAGAAATGGACATGATCTTAGATTAATCAAAAGGAATGTAAAGGGCACTTACAGTCTGCAAGAAAGTCAGCCAGACCCAAAACAAATCCAATATACGATGTTGCAATTGCAAGAAGTGAGAACACTTGAATAATAGGCTGCAGATTATATAAGTGAAACCAGAAAAAAGAAAAAGAAAGGATATCATCACTTTGAATTGCACATCATTTTAAATTCTGACTTGAAAATTAAAAAATGTTTCATGCTTTACTTACTCCAACAACTCCATTGGTAGATTGCAATTGTTGTAATGGATCCATGATATTATCTGAGCCCATGGTATTATTTGTAATGCTTCCCAGAATAACAGCATTCCAGACAAGAAATAAAACAAGGGGTATTGCTGTGCCTAGAACTATGGCAGTCCTGCAAAATAACAAGTTGATGTTAAACATACAAATTTTTTTAACAGCCATTTCAAAATAGATAAAACAAACGCTATATAACTCATGAAACAGGAAAGAATTGAGAGGCAGTTAATTCTCATTTATAAATGACAGCCTCTTCAAATTATGGCTAACTAATTAAAATCATATGTTAAAAAGCAAATGTGGAAGTCAAGAAAAAAAGGAGAGACTCCAGCTAGTTCTTTACACAATTCGCATGTACATATATTGATGGGCATTCTAAATTTCAGATGCAGCATGATCGTACACATCTGACTGTTGGATTTGTCTGTTTTGCACAGATCTTCCACCTTTTGGAGCTTACCCTTGTCAACTTGTGTCTACATGGGTATGGCAAGTTGAAGGGTCTGGGTACACTTACCCTGCAAATCAAGACCTTTGACCTTTTACTACTGCACTATCACAATGGCTGTGCTCAAGACAATAAAGAAAAGCTACCTAAGATCTTGCCCCTTTGAAGCAAACAATGTACCAGACAAGTGGGTAAAATATTACAAGATCAGCAAAAAGCTAGTTTGAGGGCAGCATACAATTAAGCTTACTTAGAGAGCTGAAACATTACTGTCAAATTTTGAAGTCTTTAAAACAAGAATATTAGGGCTCTTCCTTTACTTGCGTTGAGCCTATAGCTGGTCAGGTGGGCTATATATGCGTGAGATTCCTTTCTGGGTTTTTGTATTAAGGTGGGACAATTTTTGTGGATTTAATCCTAAATCCAAGTAATACTAGCCCCAATTTGACCTGGTCCTCAAACATACTTACTCACCAAGCACAAAAAGAAAGCCTTGCATTGACATATCTGAAGCTGATAATGAAGACATTTGAGAACCAATGGATAGCATTTGATGCGTGATGCATATTCTCTTTGTGTGATGTTTAAAAACTGGGAGAGATACCAAGGGATCTTAATCTGATGCTGGTCTCTTTCTATATAGTATATACCAGATGTGTTTTAGCTTCAATTCAGCATTTAAGCCCCTTAATACTATAATAGTCCTAACCTTTTTCTTACTTGAGAAATTTTTTTTTGTTCCCCACACCATCCTAAAAGATGGTATTTTCTATTTAAAGGATGTTGCAAGAGATTTGGAATTAGATCTTAGATCTTTATTTTACAACACCCATCATTTTAAATAATTTTTAAATAAAAAGAAAAAAAAAATGACAAGCTATAGCCTTTGCACATAACATAAATGTTTCATTTTTCTTTGGAAATGCTGGCCCAGAAATCTGCATTTTGATGTTAAAACTTGACACAATTACCCGCTAACACATGGATATCTACATTTGCAGGTTTCTGTTTAGCATGCATGTACTGCTGATAAGACAAGCTCAGCCTATTACTTGAGGATGCCAACAAGAACATTGTGTTTTGATACAAACACAGTGACCTCCAAAAACATAGACACAGGGACACATGTATGCATGCATTTGTGAATTCATTATATTAGCCATATATTTATCCCTGCTTTGAGTGTTTCTTGCATGCAGAAGATTCATGGACAGGAAAACAGTTATGCATACATTTCTTGACTAGAATGAATTAGACCCGCAA
This sequence comes from Castanopsis chinensis, assembly GCA_032878915.1. Lineage (NCBI taxonomy): Eukaryota > Viridiplantae > Streptophyta > Magnoliopsida > Fagales > Fagaceae > Castanopsis > Castanopsis chinensis. The sequence continues at coordinate 13,019,917 of JAVQMG010000125.1, read as the reverse complement.
ACTTCTGTCCACTAAAAAATTCAGTCAAATCATAGGTTCATTTGTATGGCACTTCTATAACTAAGTGCCGTACAAATCATAGGTTCAAGTTCATTTATGAAAGGTTTAGTCAAATTTTAAATTTTCTCTCTTCTCTGATATAAACCACTTGATATGCTGAAGTTTGTAAGCCCATTCCCTGTTATACATGTATTATATAACATTCATTCTTTTAGAATGATGTTTGGCAGCTTATGCTCTATTATAATTCAATTTAGTACTAAATTTGAAAATAATCCAGACTCCCTAAGTTTAATAGAGAATTCTTGAACTAAAAGAGAGACATGGTGTAAAAAAAAAAAAAACCATTCTTCAAAGTTCAATCCAAGAATAGTATGGAAAAGACATGGACATTAGGACTACAGTGGTCCATTATTGTAATCAATGACATAGAAGAATGTTGAAGAATGTGTACTAGTCATGAGAAATTCTTAAAAATTAAAATTAATAAGTAACCTTACTAAGTTTATATGACAAAGTTGTCCTTTTTGTTAAGGTATACAATCTCACTTGTACATTATTCAATGATTTACTAACGGTGATATCTCCATCATTGCTGTCTTACAATGATTTTTGGTATAATTCCGTGAAATATAATGATGAGGAGGATTTCTGAGCTAACATGTTAATATTTTAGATACATCATCAGAACAAACCAAATCTACAATTGTTCAAAATAGTACCAAGAAAATGTGTGCTGTATTGTTGTGTTAAAATTATAATAAACTTTTTATTTAGAATGTATGACATCAGACTATGTTAAATTTAATATCAAGCAAAACGGTGATGATAAGATTTATCACCTTACTTTTGACAGGTTTCCTTCAAGATCCGTACAAATAACAGGTACTACATTCTGAAAAAAAAAAGATATGAAATGTCAAAACTGCTTCAGTGTTGAATTACTGTAGGTTTGGTGACGTTACCTGGTAAACAAATGAAAGTGCAATTATGGGTATACTCATAGGAACCGCTTTAAAGTTGGCTTTCAGAAGTGCATCCCACTGCAGGTCTCCACTTGCAACAGCCTGAGAAAAAAATTTATTTCCTACTTAGTGAAATATGTACAAAAAGTAAACTCACCACCAAAATACATCTTTAATGTGTATCTATGCATAGAAACTATGGTAGATACACAGAAGAACAAACAAGTAAACGGATGTGAGCAACTATGCAAAAGAGATTTTTTTATGTCCCTTATTCTAACTTTAATATATATATTTTTTTTTCTATTCCCCTTTTGCTTTAGAGAAAAAGGGGTTGGGGGGGGGGGGGGGGGGTTGGTTAATTTTGATAGCGATATGTACTATCATAAGCTAATTCCTTACAACACAAGCCAGATTGATAGAAGTTTTAGTTTTCACTAATGCAATTACTAGAGCTTAAAATTGTAAAGTTTAAAATAAACCTGCAAAATTTGCAGTAACTGTATAATTTCATCAGTCTTGTACACATGCAGAAACCCATATATTTTTTGGTCCTAAAGTTCTTGCATGCATATATGCTGATAGATAGATGAGAATGGATGTCTAAATCATCCTCAACATCCTCTAATTCACTGGATCAAGTGATTTTTATTTTTATTTTTTAAATTGATTTGTCCTTTTGGTTGTCCTGTGGAATTTGAATGAGCCTATCATATTTTGTCAAGGATCTAATAAACAAATTCAAATGAAACTACTTAGGAAAAATTCCAAGTCATCAGAAGAGAGAATTATTCTAAGAATTCATAATATTGCCCTGTTTCAAATTCTTAATGAATAACTGTTAATTTTGAACTACCCCAATTAAGTATATAATTAGTTAAAGCATGATTTTGGACTTGTCTTCTTTGTAAAAACTCCTACATCACAAAAAGGGTGCAGTATCGTATAAAAGCATATTATAAAGAGAGAGAATTACCACAAGAGCTGCAAAAGAAACGATGATTCCAGATACAAGAACTCCATTAATGGCACCAATAAAGCGCTGGCTACAATTGAAGATTAGCTAACAGTCAATTTCAAGCCCCAAAGAAAAGAATGTTAAAAGAGATTTAAATTTCCTTACGGGAGCTCTGGTTAATAGGTTCAATTTTTGGGTAGTTTAATGATGAGGTTTTAAAATCTTAAAAGATACTATATCAGTCTACCATTGGAGCTACTGCTCTACATCTCCAACTAAAGGAATGTTTCTGTTGGACTGAATGATTTATATAGATAATAAAATTTTTAGCATGGATGAAAGGTAGTGTTGTGTCTGGGAAAAGTGTTTAGGGAATTTTAATTTACCCTAACACATATGCTTAGAAGTTATACTAATAAACTTAGTACATTATTACATGTTTACCCCTTACCCTTAGTATGTAAACCTCCTCAGAAAAACCTTAAGCTTGGACATAAATATCATATAATCCTAGCTTGTACATAGTAAATCCATTCTAGTCTTGTACAAGGGTTTAGTAAACATATCTGCAATTTGTCTCCTGTAGAAACATATGGGTAGCAATAACTCTTCCACATTTTTCCAAACAAGATGACAATCCACTTCTATATGCTTAGGCCGCTCATGAAACATTGGAGTCGAAGCAATATGGATCACTTCCTAGCCTTCACAATACAGAGTCAAAGAGCCATATCAGCTCAATATGATGTATGAGCCATAGCATACGTCAGAAGCTTTTCATAAAGTGGCTGATGAGTTGAATCAAGGAGCCAAACTATTACCATGAAAGCTAAGGTAACTGGTTTTGGGGAGGTCAAAGACAAATACCTTGAATATCCTTATTTGAAAAGATTGTCCAGTCTTTACAATGTGGATAGTGGGCTGTCTATCCAGTATTCATGTTGAAAGATGAATTTGATTTGAAAGGATTGAAGTTGTGTGTTCCTAAATGCTCTTTAAAAGAGAAGTTACTTGTGGAACAACATAATTTGGGTCATTTTGGTAGAGATAAGACCCTAGATCTACTCCAAAGTGACTACTTTTAGCCATGAATGACCAGGGATGTGGAAAGGCATGTTCAAAGGTGCCATGTGTGTCAAAAGGGGAAGGGAACATCTCCTAATGCTGGATTATATCTGCCTCTACTCATACCAAACCAGGCCTTGGACGTGCATCAACATGGATTTTGTGCTTGGTCTTCCACCTTCTCAAAGGGAGAATGACATAATCATGGTGGTAGTTGATCGTTTCTCCAAGATAGCTCATTTCATTTCTTGTCAGAAGGCCTTGGATGCCTCAAAAATTGCAAATCTCTTCTTCAAAGAGATCTAAAAGTTGCATGGAATACCTACTTTTGTTGTATCCAATAGAGATGCCAAGTTCCTTACATACTTTTGGAGAACTTTATAGAGGAAAGTGGGGACAATTGAATTCATCCCCAAACCAATGGTCAAACTGAAGTGATCAATAGAAGCCTTGGCAAGCTGCTGAGATGTTTAATTGGTGAGAATCCTAGAAGCTCAGAAAGTACTCTTCACTTGGCTGAGTTTGCCTATAACTCTTCTCTTAACCAAACTATCAATACCTCTCCTTTTGAGGAGGTATATGGTTCCAAGCCTACAAGTGTCACAGATATGGCTCATTTGCCACTTCCTAAGAAGACAAACAACAAGGCTATAGACATGGCAGATTTTATGACGAGTGTTTTCGCCCAAGTGAAATCCAAGATTGAAGTGTCCAATGTGAAGTACAAGTCAGCAGCTGATGTTCATTGAAAGAAGTGTCTCTTCAAGGAAGGAGACCTCGTGTAGGTGGTTTTTACTTTTTCGTCAATAAAGGCAACCTGCTAGATCTTAGAAAAGTAGGTCATTGCAAGGTCTTGAGCAGAGCCAATGACAATGCTTACCAACTAACAAGTGCAGCTTTCACTCCACTTCATCATTTCAAATGTCTTCAATGTGAAGCACTTACTACTTTACTATGCAGCTGAGGAAGATTTCTCTGACACTGTACAAATTTGTGGACAGGTTTCTTCTATAGGGGGTAATTTCTATGTAGAAGTATGGAAAATTCACAATTCTAAAACCTTCTGTCTTGCCAAGTTGTCTAATTGTTGTTGTTAATTATTAGCTGTTGTTAGCTGCATGCTGTCCATTAGTTGTTTGATAGATGGTTGTTAACTGTTAAGAGGCTATAACTTGGTTAAGCAATCAGGGTATGAGGGTTGCATAACCAATTACTGGTTATATGAGTGTATAAATAGACAAATCCTAGCCATTTTGTAATCAGTTTTGAGTTGTAATAAGAATTTTACTTCTAATACAGAACACAGATCTGATTTTCTCTTTTCTGGACCTGCTACTTTTATCTAAACTCAAATCTCACTCTTTCTTTGAAATCTAAAATTTAATTTGCGTCAGTTCAATAATAAACCAAGTCTGATTTGAATTAGTTCTTAGGTAAATATCTCAAGTTACAGAAGAAATTGATAGACTAAGACAATGGGAAGAAAGCAAAACTAACCTTCCGAAGTAGCATATGCATCCAAAAATCAATGAAAACAAAGTTGCACTTTCCCATCTGCAACCATAATGCTGCCATCAACACCTAAATAACATAAAAAATGTACTTGAACTATAATACATAAAAACTGCCACTCAGAGAACCACAGATTTGGAAAGCACAAAAACAAACGCAACCTTTAGGAAAGCAGAAAAATAGTTTATTCGTACAATGGAATGCCGAGAAAGTTTGTCAAAATATCTGATGATCGAGCCACATAGGCCACAAGAAGGGCATAATGTATAAAGATGTAAGACCAACTGCAAGACAACAAGGATGGCGATAAATTTTGATGAAATAATGCACATGAATAGATTCATCTTTAGAGAAATAAATGGCCACAAGGAAAAAAAAGAAGAGCCACTTAAATTAAATAAACGCCTTAAGAAGAAAAGGGACCTGCTTAAAAAATCTATATTTCTTGCTAATGTTGATTGACTATGTCCACTCTTTGCTATTAACAATTAACTGAAGAAAATGCAATTTTAAAGACCATTAATTAAGATTGTTTCAGCATTGTAAGGACATAGTAACGTGGCTCAAATAGGTTTGACATTAATTATTATGGCTTAAGTACATTTTGCCGCCGATAGTTTGGGGTAAGTTACAACCTACAATTCAATTTAGACCTTACATTTCTATTTTAAACAATGAAGTCCTTAAATATTAATATTTTCAACTGTGGTAATCACATTTAATCAAAGATCTTATGTTAATGAAATTGAAAAAAACTGATGAAATGGCTCCCTGTAAAACCTTTTTATTGTAAATAGGTGACATGATATCGGTGAAACATTCATAAGGCTGCAATTACCGCAATATAATTGTTGGACTATTTTAGACTTGTGTCACTATTAAGAAGTGAATTTGTCTAAAACCATCTGAAAGACTACGGGGCTCATCTAGTGTACCACTGCATGCTTGAGGTAGATCCTCTTCATCCAGAAACTTACGAAAAAAAAGGGGAATCCATAACCATCAGGAGCCTGATGCTGTTGGTGGTGTCATAAAAGCATTATTTGTTAATTTTCTTCAGATTGCCATGGATGTCCCAATCAGGTGTACATTCCAATAGAAATTGTAAAATTTATAAATTATCTAAAAGTTGTTAAATGTTGACTAGTTTGCAGTTGCCAATTTATTATCCAGAGAATGCACCAGTTTTTTGGAAATTTGATCAATATCTCAATTTTATCTTGTTCACCTAAAGCCTATTTTGCATGACCAAGCTTTTGTGGAAAAGCAAAATCAATAGTATAATTGTAGCAAGATTTCATGAAGATAATTATATAAAGAACATGTAAAACTTTAAAAAATCACTGATACAAAGCTAGAAGAAGAGTAACTGATTAACAAAATCACATGGCTTCTAAATTCTTGTCTTTTGTCTCAGTATTTTGCACATGAGCCTGCAACAAGTAGCCACAGACACACTCACACTTCCATTAAAAGTTTAAAGGACGTATGTAAGCCTACCAAGCAATTTGAACTCCTGCTGTCCCCAGAGTTCTCATGGCCATTGATACCTGAAATCGCTCACAAGGTGAATTGATACACCAATAATTTGTTCTTGGCAATGGACAAATTAAAAACTTAATATATGTTTGTGTGTGTATTTATATGTACACAATCAGAATTTCGAACCTACATCATATATATTGAACACATTACATTTCATAAAGAGAAAATACAGTCAAAACTTTTTTATTTATTAAAAAAAAAAACAGTTAAACTTCTGCCAGCTATGCTGGAACTGTCGTACAAGACAACAGAAAAAGTGCAGGGGCACACACCACAAATGAATATTTGGTCGTGCTCAATTAGTCACTCTGACATATTACGAATTCATGTTTTAAACCTACATGGTTAACTCTTACGGATGAAGCCAAAAACTGGTGATAAGACATTGGTAAGACCTATCATGTAAAATATGTTTCCAACTAAATAAGCAATTTTTTCAAGTGGCTGTCACAAGTGACATTGAGTAAGACCTATCAAAACTCACTAGTGTCTACCAACTAAACAAGCAGTTTTTTCAAGCTTTTATATCTTTCTTGGCAAAATGCCAAAGGAAAAGGAATGCCTTCCAGATGCACACACATACACAAAAGAATAAGTAGAGCACCAATATTTTTGAAACAAACATTACAAATCCAAGAATCAAAGCATCCAGCCATAACTTGGTCCCATAAACTTCTCTATTTCAATAATACAGGATGAACAAGAAAATGATTGATTCCCTATTCATCTCTATATTTTAGCACATCCATTTCCAGAAGCCTATACTCCCTATTTTTTTTCTTAAAAGAAAATTATATATCAGGAGAAACCATTAAATCCGCATTTGTTAAAAGCAACCCAACTCTCACTACAAAGAGTAGTACAGAAAGAAGTTGGAAAAATTACTAGTAATTTATTCAGCAAGTGTAACCAGAACTATTAAGACTTTTTAGAGAAGAAATACGTTAAGGCTTTATTCTCCTTCTAGTATTTGATGCAGGAGAAGCAAGAAAATTATTATTTAGTATTATTTATGTTTACAAGTCAATTTTATTGTTATGTTTTAGGTCCTAGTAGTTTATTAGGCTATTAGTATTTTAATTTGGAAGCAAGGTTATTTTTGTAATAAAGCAATTAGGGTTTCCTAGCCAATTAGAATTAGGGTTTAGCAATCCTTTATAAGCAACCTATTGTACTCCTTGAGGAGTTAGTTGATATTTTGATGAATAAAAAAATGACTGTTTGGTCTCTTTTGGTCTAATGCTGACCCCAGGTCCACCCTAGGTGCTGACCCCTAGTGGTTTCCCCACTTGGTGCTAACTCCAAGCAAGGCTTAGGTTCTAACTCCTAAGTTATATCCCTTTATTTTATTGTTGTTTCAATTTTGTTTCTGGTTGTCCTGCATCAGCATTGCAACTTATTAGCACAGGACTGGCGTAAATGAAACTCAATTACAATGACATTTTCAATCACACTACATGATATGGTTTTTCACCCCGGAAATCAGTTGAGTCATCACAGGGCGACATATCAATCCTAAACATATAACCTTGCTGTCCATCTGACCACATAGTGTGACTGTTGCATGATGCAGAAGAAAGCAAATAATCAACAGACCATCTAACATTGACCAACAGCTCCACAAACCAAAACTTGCATATGGAGTAGATGGTGACCTGCATCAGCTATGCCAACCAGGCACAATCACATGTTCACCTATTCTTATAAATGAAATATACATAACCTTCCTTCTTCTTTTCTTTTTTTTCTTTCTTCTTTTTTTTTTTTGGTTTTGGTTTTGAAAAGGGCTCTTTTTTTGTTACATGCCTAAATAGGTGTGCACCGCAATTTGGTCAAGAATAATATTTTAGTCTTGTAATCATGTTGCACACATTATATTTGTAAATTAATCATTCATAAACATTCTGCAAGAGATGCTAGAAGGAAACAAAGAATAGAAATGATAGGTTGATATTCCATACTGAATTTAGTTATAAAAACTAAGAAATCGATGCAGTAAGATTGCCACAAATTCATGGGAGCTGTAAAATGAAAAAAATTCCAATAGCAAATTTAGTGAACTTAATGTGCTTAAACAGCAAGGTGATGAATTCCTTTCACATTAAAAGACATGAACTCCAATCAGTCTTTTGAACAAATAAACCATCACATGCAGTCTCAATACAGTATCCAGCTTTGAAAGTTACAACTCACATAATGTGTATCACATAACACCATTTTTACACATTATCCATTCATAAGAACTTATCCCCATCAGATAGGAATAGAGGTGCACAGGTTGGCTACAAGTCACAAAGGTTATGTGTATGGATGCATGCATCTTTTTATTTTTTTATTTTTTCCCCATTTAGGAAAGGGAACATATAAATATATAAGTATGGGAACTGATTGCAAGTTATGTTAAATAGAAATAGAACTTACTAATGATACACCACCAGAACCCAGCTCACACATAGTGTTGACATTTACTTCAGCAATGAGCAGCCCTGTCACAACCTGGAGTGACTTCAATTTCTCACAAACTTCCCTATTTCAATGAGTACTACCTCACACACACACACACAAAGCCTAAAAGAATTACCATAAAAGCCCAACAAAGGATGCATGTAACTGCAGAGGCCAGAAATCCAGATTCTTGTGTCACAGCAGGAATTGCAAGGATTCCCGCACCCACCTAATATTTGTTAATTAATAGCATTGAAGATAATGTATGGTCAAATTAAACCAATGTGTTGTTTGAATTAGCATACATCAAGCAAAAACAAGAAGTAAAAAGTGTAAAGTGTTAAGAAAAAAATTATGAAAAGAATAATTAAATTTAAGAGAGAGTTTGATTTAAATTCTGTAGGCTTCATTTGAAACTTTTTTCAAAGTACCAATCTACAGGCTATAATCTTTGAGAGCAAAAAGTACATTTAGTCATTAGAAGTTTATCTAGTTTTCTAATTTCATCCCTACAGTTCAGAAGTAGAATATTGATCTAATTTGATTCTTACAAGCAAATGTTGATGTGTCCTACTTATATATGATGTATCCTTAGGCACGTTATACACTGCCTATGAAATTCTAACATAGTTTAAGTGCAATATACATATAAATTTTGTGGTTAAAAAAGCGCTTACCGTGGTGCCCGCAACCAGGAAAATTGCACTAGCTAGACTTCCTGGAAATACAAGGAAAAATAAATAAATAAAATAAAAATGAGTGGACTTAAGTTAAGCTGAACAAGCAAGAGAAAATGTGTGAGTGTGACAAAACAAAAGCAGAGAGCAATAATAATAATGCCAATATAATAGTGGTGTGCATTGAAACTTTGTAACATTAATAGAAAAGAAACCAGGTTCCCTCTTCAATGTAGCTTGGCTGAGGTTGGAGAAGAGGCGCTCAAACTCAAATTCTTCATTCTCTTCTTGTTGGGTGGTGGAATCCGACTCGGACTCGGCTTTCTTCTGCTTCTGGGAGAAGCATTTGTGATTGTGATGCGTTGTTCTTGACCTGCCAGTGCCAGTGCCAGACAATTGGAATTGAAGTTGAGAGGAATAATGATTATAGCGGTGTTGGTGAGTGTGCAGCTGCAACCATTGTTTTCTTGGCAGAAGAAAGTTTGGAAACTTGATACTACTAGCAGTAGCACAATACGCTGCCATTTTACGTGTCTCTCACTCTGTCTGGACCTTTCTCTGGCTTTTAAGAAACTGAATAAACAGAACAACTATTCTATGTTTGAGATTTGAGATAGATGGTTTCCTTGTTTCCACAAAGATAATGTGGACCACAACAATTAACAGCGAGATGTTAGTTGAAACAAAACAGTCGTGTTATGTAAGCGCACGAGTAGTTTGTCATTTATTAAATAGAAACGCTAATTATTGTTAGAAAAAAAAAATGCTATTTTCACAACAAATTATAGATGGTAATTTCAAGCACGAGTTGTTATTAGTGGAAAAAAAAAAAGTAATTTCAATAGTAAGTTTAAATTAGAACTAATAACAACTTACCACCTATGATTTGTAGTGAAAGCATCATGAAAATGTTGTGAATGTAATACTCCTCTGTTTATTATACGTAGTTAGTTACTCACTGTCATACTACTTGTAAAGTCGTGTTTAATTTCGATTATAATTGTGAAACGGTGAAAACACAATTTCATAATTTCATGTTTTCCGTACACATAATATATACTATTACCACACATTATAGCACTGGCATTAGTGCTTATATAATAGAAAAATAACCGCATTTTATCCCATAATTTACAAATATTAGATCATGCAAAATTATGTAAAAATACATAATTGCTCCTCGTTGCAACCAACACCCACAATATGCTTAGATTTCTCCTCCTTCCACAAAACCCATCGGTCCTTAACCCAACCCCAACCCCAACCCCAACCCCAGTGCACAGAAACTCACAATAAAAGCCCAATGAAGGAGCCCAATAGAAGAACCTTTTTGTCCAAAAAAAGGAACAGCCCTACACGACATGAGCCAACTACCATATGAGAGTGAAGAAGACAAGGATGAAGAACAGAAAGATGAGTGTAAAATAAAGAGATTGATACCTTATTTTATTCCTTCCCTGTTCAAATTTGTCTTTAAAAAGTCAAAAAAATACGTACTGATTGCTTGAGCTCTTAAATGCACAACTCCAACTAGAGAGGCCTTACCTTACTTTACTCTCACAGCCCAGTCCCATCCATGGCTTCCTCTCATTTCCTTTGTAGTCACCATGTCTTCCTCCCTTCTTATAATTCCTTCAAGAAGGGCCAGAGCCAGAGCCATCTCTCTTTATTTAAGCCAAATGGGTCATCTTTTTTTCACTCAAACTCACAGTTCAAGAGGGTCAGAGCCATGGCTTCTGATTCAAACACTCCCACAAGAAGACAAGTAGAGGTGTTTTCTTTCATCACTGTTGTTATCATGCTTTCATTCAAGTTTTTTATTTTATTTTTTAAAAAATTTATTTATTAAATTGTGGGTTGGTTGCTGGGGTAATTAGGTAGTATATAATCCTGAAGAAAGGATAAACAAGTTAGCAGATGAAGTGGACAAGGAGGCGCCCCTTTCAAGGCTGACTCTCTTCTCACCTTGCAAGGTAATCACCTTAGCTACAGTTCTTTAGAAAACTTAGCTACAGTTCTTTAGACGTTAAAACTTAGGTGCCCAATTAAATTCAATCATGAGGTTGTGTTATCCAATACAACAAAGACAGTGTTATCTTTTTCGAAGACTATTAAGTTCAACCATGGTTTCATTGGTCTATGCAACTACATGGTTGAATATGGTAGCCTATGTATGTGCTAAGGTACAACACCCAAGAAACTGTGCTAAGTTTTGTGCTTCTCAATTTATATGTTGAATTTAGTGGTCTATGTATATGTTGAATTTAGTGGTCTATGTATGTGCTTCAGGTTAATGTTTTCCTAAGAATAACCAACAAGAGGGAAGATGGCTTTCATGATTTGGCATCTCTTTTTCATGTAAGTTAATTTTAAATTAAAGCTATTAGCTGCTTGAATGCTCTACTGCAAATAATAATAAGTTTATTTTAAACTCATTTTTATTGCAAATTTATGTTGATGGGTTCACTTGTATTTTTCACAATTTTATGGCCTGTTGTTCCATAAAACTCACATTTTGTTCCCTTTTCTTCCCCCAGGTTATAAGTCTAGGAGATATACTGAAGTTCTCTTTGTCACCATCTAAAACTAAGGATAGTTTGTCAACCAATGTGTCTGGAGTTCCCCTTGATGATAGAAATTTGGTAAAGCATAAACTTACACTGTGTCTTTTAAAATTCTCATGTTCTTAATCTTGCAAATATTATGCAATGGAACTTTCCTTTTGCAGATTATTAAGGCCCTTAACCTTTACAGGAAGAAGACTGGCAGTGAAAAATTCTTTTGGGTAAGAAACAATTTACTTGATTCTTACATATTTTGGCTATAGGTTTCAGCATTTGTTTACATATTGCATGTATGTATAATTCCCATTCAAAAACTGTCGGCAGATTCATCTTGACAAAAAGGTGCCGACTGGGGCAGGGCTTGGTGGTGGAAGCAGCAATGCTGCAACTGCACTGTGGGCAGCTAATCAGTTTAATGGTTGTCTTGCTACTGAGAAGGAACTCCAAGAATGGTCCAGTGAGATTGGTTCTGATGTTCCCTTTTTTTTTTCTCAAGGAGCTGCATATTGTACTGGTCGAGGCGAGGTATGTCTTTATCTCATAAAAGCGCAGTTCAGAGATGTTAGTCTATTTTCTTATCATGTTCCTATGAAGCCCTGTGATTTCAGCTTTCATTAATGTGTAAGGACAGAGAAGGCTATCCTCAAAAGCCTTATGATTTCAGTTCTCTTCCTCTGGTGACTATTAGCTTTGAGTTGAATATGATTGTATAAAGGACTTCGTTAGGAGTCAAATATTGGAAATTATGTATTCTAAGAAAGTCTTAGGGTTTTACTTAATACCTCTGTTCTAGATGGACGCATCATCAAATTATTGAATCAATCAGGACATCTGTTCCTCTTTAGAGAAAGCAATTCTTATATTTGTACACTGTGGGTTCTGTACTCTGCTTGTAGCTAAAACTCCATTCTTTATTTGTATTCTCTGGCTTGTCTCTACTTTTATAATTTATACTATCATTGCACTACTTATTCCTACATAAGGGCTTGGCTAAGTACACTTTACATCACTGAATAAAAATCATTATTTATTCTTTCTCTTCTGTTACAGTTTGGTTAGGGATCCTTTTTGGAAGATTAATACCTGGAAGTCTAGCTCTTCCTTGCGTTTATGCTGTTTCAAGAAATCCTCTTTAGAGGTTCTAGGATGGGTTGCTGTATAGAAATTAGACCCATGGAATACCAATTTTAGAGGGAGCACTGGTGGTATTACCGTAACTTTAGTCAATTTGGGACCACACATTTGCAAGGTTTTTTTTAAAGTTATGTAATAATCACATGTTAATATTATTTTAGCTATTAAAGGCAAATTTTGTGCCTCATGAAAACCTTTATCTAAATTGAATGTTCTTGTGATCACACCACCAGACATTGTCAGATCATCTTGTCATGGACAAAAAGGGAAACTCCTGACCTTTTTCTGACAAAAAAATCTGGATTCCTTCTTCCCCCGAGCCACGTGAACACAAACATATTACAAAAGGAACTTGAAATGTAAATTTTATTACTGGACTTGCTTGAATGTGAATTTCAAAGTCTGCTGCATTTCCCTCTAAATATTTACTTCGATTTATCCAGGTTGTTCAGAATATTCTCCCACCAGTACCTCTTGACATTCCAATGGTTCTCATAAAGCCCCAGCAGGCATGTTCCACGGCTGAAGTTTACAAGGTAGTGCAGATTTGAAGGTAATCAACAAATTACAATTTGCACTTATTTTATGCATTCATAAATTTTCTAAGACAAGCGTTGATTTTTCAGCGCCTTCGGTTGGATCAAACTAGCAAGGTTGATCCTTTAACATTGCTGGAGAAGATCTCAACAAATGGAATATCTCAAGATGTTTGTATAAATGATTTGGGTATGCATGACCTTCTGTTTGACCTCCCCTCTCTTTTTGTTCCTTTCTTTTCCCTTTACATTTCCTCCTGCCTTGTATAAATTTACCTTCCTTGCTCCATTGAACAAATTCAGTTTAGGCTTCTAATTTGGCTCATTTAGGGACCAGTTATACTTTGAAATATTTAAGTATATAGGCTTGTACGTCAAAACAATCCTTCTACCTTTCTGATCACATCAAAGTCATTGTGATTGTTATAAACGTACCTATCCCAGATTCAGCTGAACTAGGTTCTGATAGTATGAAAATAAGGTCTGAATTTGGATGTTGTTGCTTTTGTTTTTCTTATTTATTTATTTATAGTTTTTACAACGTTTTCTTCTTGTTTAATATTGATGCAATATATATGAGATTTAGAGAATAAACGATTTTAAGAACAAATGTCAAAGAACTAATTCTACTTATCAAATTAGCAAGAACTTTGCATTTTATCCCTAAAAGAAAGGGAGAGAAAAACCCAAAAATGTTGACTGAAATTCCATTCAATAGTTCTCCAAAGCTGCTGTTACAACTTCCACAAATATTTAAATAAGAAAAAAGATTGTTTCCCTTGCAAATAAACCATCACTACCTCATATTTGGATTTAATCCAAAGGCTCTACGTCTGTCCTGCAATTGTCACTTGATTTATTACATAAAAGACTAAAGTAGCCAGCATTATTAATTTTAAGAGACAAAGCAGCAACAAAAAAAAAATAAAAGATTGATCACACAAGCTAACTTATGTATGGCTAGGCTTCCTTGTAGTGTTCCTCTTTAGATGTTCGAGTTGCAATTTCCTCTTCAACAAGCTTTGATCAAATATGTGTTTCTTTGCAGAACCTCCCGCATTTGAAGTTCTCCCATCTCTTAGAAGATTAAAACAGCGTGTAAATGCAGCTAGTCGTGGACAATATGATGCTGTTTTTATGTCTGGGAGGTAAAAATTTGGCATACCTATATAGATCTTCATTTCGAGTCCCACAATTAGCATTATTTTGAGAAATGATGTGTGTGTGAGTGAGAGAGTTTTGTTTTGTTCATACTAAAATAAGATTGATAATCTTGCACTCAAAAAAATGAGATATATTATGGCTTTGTCATTGATAAGTAACATTGTTCTTACTATTCTATCACTATAATTTCCTTGAGATATGTAAGAGTAGAAAACTTGTGGTCATATGATAATTTTAAGTCTCAAGTTAGTTCCATAGAAGCCCAAAAGAAAACAATACAGAATACAGTCTTAAATCCTGTAATCACTCACATTATTTTCAACAGCATCTATAGTTTATGGTCTTCAATTTAAATTATAGACTCAGAAGCATGGACACTAACACAACACAATGTGAGACACAACGACAGCAATTCATGAAAAAATAGGACATGACGCATCAAGGGCATGGCAAATAATTAACTACAAAGTCTTGGTCCCAAAAATTTTGGGGACGTGACAGTTAATAAATAAACAAATAAATAATTATTTTCATGCTATAGATTTTTAGATATTTTATGTTCAGTTCATTTTAGGTTTTAGAAGTAAGTAAAATGGCCATCAAAATATTTGAAAACATATCTGAAAGAGTTTTAAAATTAAAAATAGATAGTGATGCAGCGAAAGGGTTGTAAAGAAATGTGTATAGAGATTTGGAAAGAAAGAGCATAACCAACCCTAACCACCTAAGGCTTCTTGGAATCACCACCAAGCTGTAGAGGAAAATATCGATTCAATTTTATTCATCAAATTAAACCTGCCAATAATGTTTCCTCTAGGGTCCATAAATAGGGTTCCAAATTACATAAAATAAGTAAGGAAAATCAAATGATACTTAAAATAACAATTAAAACCCCATGCGACTCTCAAAATAAATTCAAATTCAAATCCCATAATCTTGACCAAGGGAATCTGTTATCTTTAATCTAGTGTCTGCACCAAGTCTCCCAGGGTGGGAGAGACTCAACCCCATTGAGTATAGCTATAAGAACTCATGCAAGTCAAGGCCTAGCTACTGCAATTATGTCGTGAATGGTGACTAAGTTCGTCGTCAGCACAGATAGAGGGTTAAGGCTCAGGTTTATGGGTTGAGGTTAGGTGGTTGGAGTCACAGGGTGAATTCATGCTGGATTGCCTGCGGTGGTGACCGGTATAGATTTCTTTTATGCCTTTTATACCATGTTCTTGGGAAGTGTGTTTAGGGTTCATTAATTTACCCTGACATACATATATATTATTTATATGTGGAAAATTGCACTAATATCACAATATGACCCCTATTACATACATTCTTATAACAATTCTTTTTTTGGTACATAACAAACTTTATCCTTAAAAGTAATGGAAACTATTTTAAAAGTTTTCTAGCCCCATGGTCCCTGAACCCACCATGTTATTACGCCCCGGTGGACATCAATAGGTTGTTCCATGGCACCAACTTCCCCACATACCACAAAAATATTGTACTTGGATTTAAGCTCAAGCATTGGTTCCTGCTCAGTTACCAATGCTTTTTGAATCCTCATCCACACCACAGTATTGTTATTAATAAAGAATTCCCAACAGGTTATCACTGGGTTTCAACTCCCATCTTGAAAGTTTCTAACAATCCTTGGATTTCAATGCAACGTACCTCCAATCTATTCCAAATAATCTGCAACTATTGCTGTCTTATTTACAGCTATAGAAGTGATTTAGGAAGAAGTTTTTCAGAGGGGCCTCCCTGCAAGCCTGTAAAAAAAGAACCTCCTCTCATTCCCACCTGAACCAAATATTTTCAAAAATTCAACCTACCTACTTCTAATGACTTTCAGTAGACTAACCATGTACTCCTTACCCTACTTGTAGTCCACCCTGCCCTCCCTTCCCCATACTTCCAGTGCACCACCCTCCTCCAAAGGCTAATCTTGGGCCTTCATAATAGAGCCTTCCTGGGGACAACCAATGTCCTAATTGCCAAACCTCCCATCTGGATAGAAAAGCAAAGTTGTCCTACTTAACTAAGTGATATTCCTTTGTTTAATGCACAATTAAGTACCCCTCATATCCCATATTTTGTCCCACTACATATTTCCCACTTAAATAATTTGTTTTTTTCCCGTACTTCTTTTGGCTGTTCATTTGAAGATTTCTTGTAGCAAAGTGAGCTATTGACTGCACATGCTTCTATATCTGTCATTCAACCCCAGTCAAAATGTTATGCTGAAAAAAAATACAAAAAAGGAGAAGATTGTTTTGTTTAAAATTTTCAAGTAATAAACTGTGTCATTGAATAATTTATTAGATCTTTATTGTATTTATTTTTGTCATTGCTTTTGTGTATGTGGCTCACAGAAAGAATATTGCACGTCAATGATTTGAAGTCTTGCATTTAGAAAAGCAGATGCTGACATTTTCATCTTCTTTATTGTCACCAACTCATTTTACCTTTTGCAATATATTTGATGCAGTGGAAGCACCATTGTTGGAATTGGTTCCCCAGATCCTCCACAATTTGTATATGATGATGAAGAATATCATGATGTGTTTTTGTCAGGTGAGCCTTGGAAAAGAATGCCTCATAGTTGAACACTTGTCTTAAAAATGTTTTTATAGCCTTACGTCAATACCTAACTTCTATGAAGAACAAAAATTCATCTAAAATTTGTTTTATTAAATCATTTTGAGGAATATACTCAAGCTACCACATCAGTTATAGGATTCATCTTATGTTGTTGAGTTTCATATAAATGAGGGTAGATTTATGTGAAATTCAATTAGATGAGTTTTTTATCCCAGGATCTGGACTTGTGTATGCATTTATATTTGGGTCAAAAATGGAACATGGGTTGAACTTTGACATAGTGATGTGATGATCCAGATTATTGACTATGAACAGTGAACACAATTAATCCTACTGTGATTGGTGAAAGTAATTTATTCTTTTCACTTTTTTCCCCTTTTCTTTTGTGTGTTTGTGCAATCATACATGGTTTCTCATGGATACTCTCAGATCCATTCTGTTTCGAACCTCAGTCAAATTTTTAGTGGGGTTACTGAAATCTGCTTGCTTGTTTGATAGAATGATGGCAAAGCCTCTTCATGGCATGATACAGCAGGCTTTAATTAGTCGTATGCTGGTGTCAGCAATGTGAGAGGTCCATTTATTTCTGAAGGAAAGATGTGAGAGGGAAGTGTATTTTTACAATGTACATTTACACTCAACTTAGAAAAGACAACTGCTGAAACAGAAAGTTGTCACTTCCTGGGCAGGTTGTTAAATCAAAGTTCCCGACAGACTTAAATAGTATGTGCAATTCCCAATGTTTATGGTTAACAAAATTGAACGAATATCCTACAATTTCCTTTCCCTCTCCAGTTGTTTGTATGCTTGCTTAAAAAGATGGTACTTAATTCAGTGTTCTTTTTAAATGCAGAGGCAAACTTTCTCACTCGCGAAGTAAATCAGTGGTACAGAGAACCTGCATCAACAAGTGCTAGTACCTCACCCGCCAATTTTTCCCGGTCTATTGAGTAAACAAACTTTTGTAAGATGAGAAGAAAATCATGATATTTGTAGCAGTTAATAATGCAAAACTCTAATTTATGTTTGCCTGTGTTCTGTAAATGTTATTTGGTTAAAAATGACGTGGATCATGCATGAGTGGTAACATTAAATGTTTGAACCGTGCATTGGTCAGCTTGTATAAAGGCATACCAAAATTCAGTAGTGGTTGCAATTCTGTACTTTTTCTCGTCTGATTTTTTGATCGGGTGCTTCAACCTTGTACCACAGACCGTTGAGAATATTACTGTAAATATGATTACAAAAGGAAAAACATAATTAAGATATCAATAGCAGCTTATCAAGGAAATCTGAGGGTTCCATTCAACAGAATCTGCAATTTTGAGGAGCATGATGAAGGCATTTCGGAACCAGTTGCTACCCCATCTCATGACTGCCCTCTTATGGCCATTTAAAGAAGGTCATTGGCTTCCTAGATTCGAAGTCCATTGGTAAAGGAGTGCGAATGTTCAAAACAACTGCAATATTTACTGAAGTTGCATCTAATTTCAAAGAACACAACGTAGTAGCTAATGCCATGCCCTTTATTCTTATTCTTTGGCTCGGTTAGTAATTTGCTCTCCACTCAAAAGGGACCCAATGCAGACAATTTCTCGTACTCCTCAAATGCTTCCAGCCAGGTTGAGTGGCATGGAACAGATGATGAGAGACCGTTGTTGCAATAGGGACACAAGAAGGTGAAGGAGCAGACTCCAAGGTGCTTTATTTCTGAGTTGACTCTAGTTCGTCAAAGGTCGAGTGGGCATGTAGGCCAATGTTAACTAATATTAGTGAGGATCTGTTCAGTTTTTTTTTTTGGATAGGACCATCTGTTCAGTTTTTTATCCATTAATCAGGACCATATTAAAGGTTTTAATATGGCCCTAAGAGAGGTTTAACGGCAGTTCTTGAAACTGAAACTGCTTTCGATTTTTTTTTTTTTTAACGGGTTTAAGCTCTCTCTCTCTCTCTCATTTGTTTGTTTTAAACAATGCAAGGGAAAATAATATCAAGCAAATGATGCTTCGATGTTTTCTTTCACTAAAAGCTTACCACCAACAATATCACAAACACCATAGCATCATAAGAACCAACAATGATCAAATCCACGCACATATTTTTTTGGGGTCTTCCTTTTTTTTTTTTCATTTTATTCATTAAAACCCTTTCCCCTCACCCATTACAGAGACGGAGAAGAAACAAACCGTCTGGATAAACTAAAAATATCTTTCCCTTCAAAGGGGGAACTCCACTCCCTCGAACCAGAAGCAGATGTATCAGATGTGACCACTCCACTGTCCTGCAACCCTGCTATTGACACACCATTTGTGATAGGCACTGATCTCATGGCTGGCTGAGCACTAATTCCCGAAGTATTTGAATCATATATGTGGGAAGTATTTGAATCATATATGTGGGTATTGTTCCTCGTAAAAGACGGCATCCCTAGCCACAACCCATTGGGACCTGCAGAAGACAAACCTCTATCCAAAGTCCAGTCTATGCTTGAGTAATCCAGGTGCGACATTGAGCCACCAGTGCTCCAGTCTACCGGAGAAGATGCCCCTGATGAGCCAGTTGAACCCAACCCAGAGAAGAGTCCAAGGGATGAAGCAGCGGCAAGTGTAGGAGATGCACCTGTTCTACTCCACAAACCATTCCCTCGACTGGTTCCCGGGGAATCTCCTGGGTTACTGCTGGGAATATACTGTTGCTGTTGCTTATATTGAAGTTGGTGGTACATCTGATTTGAGCTCAGATTGTTTGGACTAAGACTTCTAGTGCTAGGAATTTGCTGCAAAAAGCCATTGGGCTTCATAACTTCAACGCCATTAGTAGGATACCAACTGGCAGCTGTTCCAGGAGGTGACGAGCTCATGCTAGTGGTTGGAATCTGCTTTGTATTGAGAGGCTGTGGCCGCTGCATCATTTTAACTGGTTCCCTCACTGTTCCAGGCTGAAGATTCTTGAATTCATTTCCAATGGCCACATAACGGGGTTCTGTCTTGGCTGGTGGAGTCGACACCTGCAATGGCGATGCCAAAGAATAGGAAGCTGAAGGATTTAATCCGCCATTTGGCCACCTTTTCTCTGCTGGCATCACAATTTGTTGGGGTTTCCCCCAATCCAACTTTGGTTGACTTCTCTTCAAAAGCTGCTGCACATTTTTGTTCCCAGGTTCTGAAGACCCTACAACTGTAACTGCTGCTTTTGTGTAGTTGAAATCCTTATCATCTCTTTTCTGTTGTATTGTAGGAAGATTTGGTTTCATTTGTAGTCTTATGTTAGCAGCAGCAACTGAAAACTTGCCATTACTAAGAGTAGGAGGATCACCAGTTTCTTCTGGTTTAGGTGGAGCGGATGGTGGATCTTCCTTCATTGCTTCTAAAGTTTCTGCCGCCTTGTCAAGATCACCCTCACAGGTAACAACAGCTCTTTCAACTTCCTGCTTTGAGCACTTGTACCTTGTTTCCAAATCTGCAATCCGAGCAAGCTCTTCTGATATGTCAATTTTCAGATTACTCCCAACAAAGTTTTGATCCCTATGATTTTCTGCTTCTTCACCACCTTCAAACAGCCAATTTACCGACTGCTCTACTTTACCTTCATTCAGTATGAGGGCCATTGTTGCCCTCTCGTGTGCAAATCCCATTATCACAAGCTGTTGAGCAAGTGCTTCAAGCTTTCTAGACATGAGATAGCCACTGCAACGTTCATGCAATTCCTGAGCTCGCCTCTCCTTTTGACGCTGATGCTTCCTTTCGTTCTTCTGGCGGATTTTCTCTCGTTTGTCACCATCAGCACCTGGTATTGTTTCTTGCCGGATGGGAAGATTTGATGATTTTTCTTTATGGTCTTCTGACTCACCAGACCAGCTACCATTATTGGAGACAGAGTCATACTCAACCCCAGCTACAAGCAAGCCTCCAGGATGCTCATCTGTCTCATCTATGTTCCCAAAGCGACCATTAGTGTGAAGAGGTGAAGCTGAGGATGTTGGTGACATTTCAAGGGTGTGGAATGTTCCCAAAAGTGGATTGTATGCACTAGCTGGGATACCACTACCTGCATTAGCAGGTACTGAAGACTTTGCAGAAGGCTTCTGGGGTTCCTTGCTGGCCTTTTTGTCCTTGGACTTAGATCTGGAAGCTGGAGACATCTTAGTAAAACAAAAATATTCCTGCAATGGTCAAGATAATAATTTATTATGAAGCAAATTTTACAAATTTATAAATTACTTGCTCCAAAGTTCTTACAGTACCAACAAGATTCATGACATTAGTGCAGTGTGTGTGAGAGAGACAAAGGGGAGGACGAATTCAGGGGAATCAAGAAGGTGCCATATATCAAATTATATAATTTCTCTCTCTTCTTTTAATACTGAACCATATATCCACATTGGTATGAATACATTTTAAAAGCATCCATACAAAATCAATACTTGCATATGAAAGAAAATAATTCTGAAAAGTACCTTCATCCATGAGTAAGTAGTCTCACTCCAAAAAAAAAAAAAAAACAATTTGAAACCGGTAATGATTTTTTCCCCTTTTGGTCAGAGTAGTAATGAACTCGAACTCTCCAAAAAAAAGACAAATTTCTTCCATGACAACTTTGACTCTTATCTGCACTTACTTGAAGGGGAAAAAATAATTAAGTTTCATATGAGAGAAGTCCCCTAAAAAAGGGACATTCCCCTTCTGCATTGACAAAACACAGGTATTATCAGTTTTTTTTTATATAAATAATTGAAGAATTTAATTGAATTATTAAAAACAGTATACACCCCATGTAGACAGGGAGTGTGCTAGGGAAGCTAAAAGTATCATAAAAAATTACATAAATCCAGAAATTCCTTCAGTAGAAAAGGAGTTTCCGATCAAAGCAGTCATCCAATCATACATGAAGCATTAAAAAATCAGTTTTAACTCTAACCACAAACTCATAATCCCTTCAAAGGTATGTTGGTTTCATTCTCTCCAAATAGTCCACATGAGGCATCATAGAATTTCCCCCAAGTCATGCAAAATGACGTCTGCCAAAACCGCCTTTCCAACAACCCAACAAATCCACTACCATCTTAGGCATAACCCACTGGAGTCCATATAATTAAAACACCAATAACCATAGGCTTTGCACATAATCACAGTGAAGAAGCAAATGGGCTATAAACTCCCCACTGTTGTTACACTGTTAAACATGCAACACCACTCTACAATACAAATATTTCTCTTTAGCAAGTTATCCATGGTATGAATGTTTCCACTAGCAGCTGTCCACATCAAGAAAGCTACTTTGGTAGGAACATTAACCCTCCAAATGATTTTCCATGGGAGAAAAATGAGGGTTTTCATTAGTAAGAGCCTTGTAATAAAACCCCAAATATATTGATCCTAGTGGAAGTCTAAAACATCCAGTCTTCCCCAGCCCTAGTAATTTTAGTGGAATAGGGAAGGCTAAGAAAGGATTGTAAAATGGACAACTCCCAATCATGGACAGGTCTAGTGAACATATTGTCCCAATGAATAGCTCCACTAGTCCATCCGGCCTACCACAGAAGGCTCCTCATCTCGGGCTATTCAAAATCGCTCAAGGTCTCCTTACAAATCCCCTCCTGACACCATGGATCATGCCAAAATAACAATAAAAAAATTGCTCATTTCAAACTTGATTAGTTTAGGAAATCTGTCCCAACCATTGCAAATATGTTTCCAAAGGGACACACCATAGGGTTCATTGGTTACCCCCAAAACATAGCTGCCTCACTCAAACCCAAATTTTTTTTTATCTATCAAAGTTCTCAATAATGTGTCTTTTTCCATGGCATAATGTCAAAGCCACTTCCCAAACAAAGCACTATTAGGACATCCAAAACTTCTAATGCAACTTCCATATTGAATTGGCTCACAAACTATCTTCCAATTTACCAACTGAAACTTAATCTTCATAGGCAGAGCAGATATCTTGCACCCATTAATGTAAGCCCAAACTGCTATCTCTAGAAACTCTCCAATTGGGATCATCTGAATTTGCTTAAATCAATCTTTAAACCAAATATGGCTTCAAAATACGACAAAACACATTTCAAATGGCAAAGTTATTCTATATCATTCCCACAAAATACCAAAGTATCATCCGCAAATAAAAGATTTGAAATCATCAGCAACTTAATTGTCCTTCCAGCCACTCTAAACCCCTGAATACACTGCCCATTTACTGCCTTTGTTATAATTATCAATTATTTTCCAATTAGCATTATAGTTGTTCAGAGATAAGTTCCTTTTACAATATAATAGTTTATCACAACTAGACCTAATACTGCAAACAGCCTTTCTGTTTGAAAGAATTTCAGCTGTCCATAAATTATACTGCTTCCTACTTCATGCTTTAATATGAATCAAACATATCTTGCAAATTTTGTGAAGTACATAATTTGATCAATGCCCAACAGATTAGCTTCCTCATGCTTTGCTGGATTAATCAAGTTAACAAGATGGGAAGTATACTAACATGCCATGCGCTCTTAAGATAACACAGGCTATGATAAACATCCAAACAAAATAGGAGAACTCGCGTTACCCAAATTTAAAAACCATAATACTGAAGCATTTTGCCTAAACTATGTTTTGAGAATTACAGAAAAATAAGTAGATGAATTCCAAATTGTAAAAATAGCCTTTCAATGTCTTTTTTATTAGTAAGTTACACACGATCTCAGTGGGTCTTGAACCCACGACCTCAACCTCCATCCCATTATAATGAGAGAAGGAAGTGCCAGTGGAGCTATTCATTGGCAAAAAAAAAGTCTTCTCAATATTTATAACTCATTTATCAACTTCTAGGGAAAAAGATCACCTATTTAATGATAAAATAGCATATAACAAATGGGCAAAAGATTTTCTAAAGGAAATAAAGAAGAAAGAACATAGTGATACACTGAGATTGCAAAGGCTAAAAGAGAATAGTTTGTTGTGGTCCCAACTCCTAAGGGAAGGAGAGAGGGAAGATTTAAACCAATGACCGCCGCTAAAAAAGAAAAGTATAAAAGAGCATCCTATGATACTACTAAAATTAGGGGCAATTATCTTGCTAAAATTTCATGGTGCAAGGACATTCAAAGTATAACCCATTAAAAATTAATTACCGAAGTCTCTCTACGCAGACCCTAAGATAGTAAGGAACATAAAAAGGGAAAGGTTTTGACTGACAATAAATCAACGCTTCCTGTCTTCATATTAACCACTGATCAAAACACATTTGCTCTCAAAATATTTTTATTCCATCTAATCTATTGACAAACTAGTCCATGTAAAATGTGCGTGCACGTGTGTGTGTGTGTGTGTGTGTGTGTGTGTGTGTGAGTGAGAGAGAGAGAGAGAGCTATACAAAAACTAGCAATCAGTAAGAGAGATATAAAGTTGAAAATTATTAGCATAAATGTCAAATCAATCTACTACGGTACAACCACTCAGACTAAATTCCATAAGTCAATAAACAGACATAGCACCATTTATGTTCTTTATTGGTATGATTAACCAAATAGACCAACAACCCCTGCATAAATAGATGTTCTAAAATTATCTATAATTGGAAAGATTAAGCTAAGACCTAAACCCCACACCTTTATACATGAGAACCTTCAAAAACATTTGTCACATAATAATTAACTTCTTAAATTCTTATTCCATGCTTAGGGTTACATAAGAAGATTTACACGTCTTCTCTAGTAAAATCCTCTAGTCAACTAAGCAGCATAATTTTCATTACAAAACATACTAAATTCCGCTAAATCCTGGGAGTCAGGCCAGAACATGTTTTAAGAAATTGTTTTACTTGCTAAGCATTTAAGGTAATTGAGACCTAACAAGCTCTAACTCAAATGGCAACCCCTCCACTTGCAAGTACAGGGTGAGGGGTGACGCAGTAAATTCCAAACCCAACAAGTGCATAAGGTAATTGAGCATCCATTTGGAAAAAAAAATAGTAATCTCAAGATAGTCACCATCATGTTTGCTTTAAGATGGACATTCGATACTTGCAATAAAGCTATGGTATACAGCAACTGCTAGCTAAGTTCACAGAAGCAAGTCATAGTTCAAAGTGAGCATTTCCTAACCTGAAGTGTTGCTCTTCTTGAGGTATAAATATGTTGTTTATGTTTCATTAAATCAACTCCCCAAAAGCATAAGGGCAACTTGTGTGTTTGGATCAGTGTAATTTTGTTAGCCTATTTTTGTTTAAAAAATAGGCTGTGTAAGATACCTAGCCAAAATAAGCTCATCCACACATAATGACGCCCAAGTTGATGAAAATTTGATTAATCATGTTATGATAAAATTGTGATACACAAAACTTTGATCAATATTAAGGCAACGCTCAAATACGTAAAAATCAGGGTCCAAATACCATAATAAGGTACCATCAGTACTAAGAACTCAACATGCACAAACTTGTACATACAGACTTCTCACACTAATCATATAAAAATCAGAAATCTCAGACCAACACTCACATGGCCTGACTAGTTGCTGATGTTTCCTCGTCCACCATAAATTTGTAATTGACAATCAAATACTCCATCCAAGTGGTCAAAATCTTCTTGTGGCTGCTCATTACCAGTAAAAGCAGCAACGTTTATGGACCGTTGCCCAAGGTCATGAAAAGGAACATTTCCAAATTAGGTACGACAAAAATAAACTAGGGTCATCATCAAAGTAACAGAATCCCATACCTTCAACAACTAATATACAGACCTCATAGCATCGGCTTTCAGTGTCTGCCAAGCATTACATTGGCTGAAATAAAAGTCTCAGCATACTCCACTTGTGTGAACAACCAAACATACTTAACACACCTTAAACAAGATATTATATGATCATTCACTCATAAGACAACAGCTTGTTGCAGCAAGATGTTTGGAATTTCTGAGGATAGATTTTATAGCTTACCCAACCATGGGTGAAAAAAAAAATGAAACAAAATAGAAACGACATCTACTGAAAATTTTGACATGCAACATTATAAAAGTTGTCGATCAATCAAGGTGAGGGATAAGGTTAGCTACTTCAGGCTTAAGTAGCAACATTCTTTACCCACACACAAAAAAAAATTATGTGCCATATAACCACATTTTAGGAAAAACTAAGATACCAACTTAGCAACTTTTGGATACATTTTTCTAACAAAGAATTGAAAATGATAAATGCTACATCCATAACATTTTTACAACAATTTTACAACAAACCCTAGGTGGCAAGTTGTTACTGGTTCTAATTTGGGCCGATCACTTAAATTATTTTCTTGCTTACCAGTAATTGAACAAAGAATTGAAAATGATAAATGCTACATCCACAATATTTTCACAACAATTTTACAAAAAAAACCTTAGGTGGCAGGTTGTTACTGGTTCTAATTTCGGCCGACCACTTAAATTATTTTCTTGCCTACCATTAATTGCCGGGTTACCACCTAGGATTTGTTGTGAAATTGCTGCAGACGTAGCATTACACATTGAAAATGTATTCTTTCGCAAACAACATTCGTGCCCTATAAAATCTGTTTCCATAAATTCCTAAAAAGCACTAACACTATAAAATACGACTTGAATCCTTTACTACCGACTGTATGGCTCGCTACCAATATCAAGAACTTATAACAAACCAATAATTGGAATTATATATCTAGGCTCGGAGTGATTGCCCGTTATTTTTATTAATAATAATAATAACCAGAATCATAATAATTGATTGAATAAAACAGCACATGTTTGGTTATTTGGAGACATTGCCAAGAACATGCAAGTGAGAATAAGCAATGACTACTGAGTCTGTCCGAGTCGGCCAATTGAAGAAAAAGCTAAGAATATTTCACGCAGGTAGATCCACAGGAACAATTGAAGTCAATTGTCAAAATCTCAAAGAAACAAAATCAAAAGAATCGAACACATGCAAAGCGGAAATTGAAAAAAAAAAATTTTTAATAATAAATTCGGAATTTTCATTAATTCAATTAAATTAAACGAAATGGAAAACGAATCGAAGAATTTAGAATTTACAGAACAAGATCGAAAAAAAAAAGCGATTTGGTGAGAGAGAGAGAGAGAGAGAGAGAGAGAGAAACGAAGCAACGAACCTGTGAGTTTGGTAGCAGATCGATGGAGGGATCGCGGTTCACTGGTTGAGAGCTTCTTCACAGAGAGCGAGAGCGAGCGAGAGAGAGAGAGAGAAAGAGAGAGGGAGATAGGTAATACGAGGCTCAAACTGTCCGTAATAGAATTAGGGTTTTTGAAAATAATAAAAAAAAAATGGGAAAATGAAAAACGACAGATTTTGTGATTGTCTGAAAGTTATGTACTGGTATGTCTTTTCACTTTTTATTCAAATTGCCACGTCACCTTTTTTTTTTGGTCCGGTTAATGTGTGCCCTTAGGGCACACATTAAGCAATCCATTTTTGGAAACATTTTCTTGGGAATTGAAAAAACTGTCAATACTTTTTCAATTTCCGAGAAAATATTTCTAAAAATGTTTGCTTATTGTGTGCCCTAAGGGCACACAATAACAAAATCCTTCTTTTTTTTTCTTTTTCTTTTTTTATTGATCCGCTAACGGGTGGCGCGTTTGTTAATAAACTGTTTTAAGAAATTTTTTATTTTATTCGAGAAAATATAAAAAGGTGAAGTTTGTATCCAATGCTATTTTTGTGTTTGATTCGTATCGGGTTAGGTGCAAAATAACACAAGACACAAGCAGTATTCTAGCTGTAAAAATAAATAAATAATAATCAATTACTTTTTTTCTAATAAATTTTAAAAAAATTTTGTTAAAATACCATTAAGATATTTGTTAATTTTTCATTTTTTATTGTTACCTATACTACTATTTAAGGTTTCTCATGTCTGGTGTCCGACTTTCAAATGCCAAAAATATCTCCATCTTAGTCATTTACAAGTTTTCAATTAACAGAATAAATACGTAAAATAAAATCCAAACTTTAGCGACCCACTATTAGGGGCAACTCTTTTTTTAAGTTAGGGTGGTTACGGACTATCCTGACTTGCAAAAAAATATGTATGTGTGTATATATACAAAAAAAAAAATTATATACTGAATTAACCTATTTTAACCACTATGACTTGAGAATCGCTAGAATTTGAGTTGAAAAAAAATAAGAGTAGCGCTACATTCATAATATTTTCACAATAATTTCTCAACAAATCATATATCGTTAGTTGTTACTAATTCTAATTTAAGCTTGATATTGACATCACTTTTTTTTTCCTCACCAATAACAGCTTGCCACATAAAGTTTGTTGTGAAAATATTGTGGATGAAACATTATTCCAAAAATAATTTTGGCCCCTAAAACATAATCCTTAACAAGTAAAAAAAAAAACTTTAATAATAATAATAATAAGCCCAAAAATAACAAAATTAACCCCCAAAAAAGGACTAAACTAAATACAAATATAGAAATTATTCAACAAAAAAACCTATTCAAAAACAATATAAATATCTATAATCATTCAAATTTGTAACTCGTTTAACCTATTACCAAAAAAAAAAAAAAAAAAATCTAATTTCATTTTTTTTTCTTTAAAAAAAATGTATCAAGAGGAACATTTGTGGTTATGAGTTCTTCATGGCATTGCCGGCAATTATACCCTCTTTAGCTTTGCATTCACAACAATTTGCTCTCATTAACGACTCAGTTCACATTTGTAGCAATATCCTCTCTCTCTCTCTCTCTCTCTCTCTCTCTCTCTCTCTCTCTCTCTCTCTCTCTCTCTCTCTCTCTCCATTTTTTCTCTTCTATAATATCATTTTAGACTCTCTCTCACTCCATTACTTTCATCTCAGTATTCTCAGCTCCACTTTACCTGTTATCAATCCTTTTTAAAAAAATTTATCTTTGTTAGTAGAAACAAAATTGTATTACTTATTTTATTTGTGTTTTTTATTTTTTGTGACATTGATATATTCAAATTATCTTTTTATTAGATATTGTATAATTTAAGTTTTATTGACCACCTTAAAAAAATTTCTAGAGCCACCACTACCCATTAACCCACGTTTGTGTCGGCAATTTATAAGGCATTTTTGCCAATTAAGTTAATTTTACAAACATATTAGTTATGTGAAAACTTTTTGGAACTTGAGTCTCAAAGACTTGAGTTTTAGAGACTTGAGTTCCAATGTAAAGAACTCGAGTCTCTAAAACTCAAGTTCCATTAAAAACTTGTAAAAAAAAAAAAATTCATCGCATGATTTTTTTCATGGAACTGGAGTCATAGAGTTCTAAAAATGGTCACATAACTAAAATGTTTTAATTTTGATTAGATAACTAAAATATCTACAAAATTAGCTTAACGGGCAAAAAAATGACCAGCCGTTTACATCCCAATGTCCTTCTCATCTCATTTCCTTCTTTGTGTTTGTTTAGTGGGTTGAGTTTGCAAAATCATCCAATATAGCATTTCTTTTGCACTACTAGACCTTTATTGTGCCAAATTCTCTTCATTTTTTTTTCTATTTAAATTTTAGAATTTTGTCATATCATTTTTTGAGAAGATTGCGGCAATTGGAAATAGCCTCTGAGTTTGTCCTTTGGTTTTGTCCATTTGTTGCTATAATTCTCTGAATTTTTATTTTTAAGTTTGTGTATTTTCAAAATTCCCAAGTTATTATGTAGCAGTTACCATGTTAATCTGTTTCTCCACATCCTTATTCCTGACATCTCTTTGTTTTCCCCCAATGGGAATGTGCTTTTTTTTTCTTTTGTGTGTGTGTGTGTATGGCTTCTACATGTTCAATTGTAGAGCTCTGGCTGTAAAACTCTAATCAATATAGAAAATCAAAAGAGCAAGACCTGCAAGTGTGTTGACAGTGTGCTTTCACTGTTATACCCACCTGTGCTTACATCTATGTTTTCCTTTTTCATTACTTGGTTTCAATTTGATTAGTTCTTTGGGTTGCAAGTGTTCTATTTGTTTTTATTTTCTCTCATTCTTTGAACTGCCATCTCCTAGAGTTTGCCACACATTTGGCAATGTGCTTAAGAGGTCTGTGACTGAATTCACCCATTTCAGGATGCTAGGGAGATGTGGAACGCATGGTTGCATGTGTGGAGGACTAAATTTCTCGGTTCGAAATAAATCAAACAAGTAAAATAGTTCCGCAAATACGAATTTGTATTGATGAATGTGTGGTACAATTCTCTGTAATTACAAAGAGTAATCCTCTGATTTGATCTCCTTAAAAGATTTGTGATGTGATTTAGATTGGAACACAAAATATCCTTCAATTTGGTTGAAGATTATTGAAACGGAATTACAATGAATCTCTGGCTATGAGCTTGTTAGAAATTCTTTGTTCTTCACATTCTTCGTGTTCTTCGTGTGTTCTTCGTGCATTCTTCTTTGCTGAGGTTTGTGGTGGAAGTTATTCAGGGTTTTAGAGGCTTGAATCCGTAGAACTTCGTTGATTTGTGGTTTATGAGGTTTCCGGAGGCTTTTGAGCTTGATTCCAGTGAGCTTTGAGATCTAGAAATATGATTTGGATAATTTAGCTTCGAATATTCTTCGTATTCAAAGGTTTGTGGTGGAAGTTCTTCGGGGCTTTAGAGGCTTGAATCCGTAGAGCTTCGTTGATTTGTGGTTTATGCGGTTTCTAGAGGCTTTTAAGCTTGATTCCAGTGATCTTTGAGATTTAGGAGGATGATTTAGCTTCGAATGTTCTTTGTGTTCGAAGGTTTATGATGGAATTTCTTCGGGGCTTTGGAGGCTTGAATTCGTAGAGCTTCGCTGATTTGTGGATTATGAGGTTTCTGGAGGTTTTTCAGCTTGATTCCAGTGACCTTTGAGATCTAGGAGGATCATTTGGATGATTTAGCTTCGAATGTTCGTCGTATTCGAAGGTTGAAGTTCTTGAAATTCTTGGAGGCTTCAGGGCTTGATTCCAGCAGAGTTTCAATACTTCTTTGTTGTTGTTTGTGCTCTAGATGGCTTGGTCCTCCTCTTCAGATGTCTTCATGTCCTCCTCCTCCTTAAATGCCATAGGAAGGCTTCTATTTATAGGAGTTTGGTGGTTGGTGAGCGACACATGGCGGAGTCTGATTGGCGACACATGTCACGGCTTGATTGGTCTGCCTGTGTCATTGCTTACACAGCCGGATTGCCTGAGTCATCGCTTACACAGCCGGATTCGCTTGCATCATCGCTTACACGCGCCTCCATGTGATTAGCATTTTGCATACTTTTCATGTTTTTACTTTAATGGAATTTGGCAAATTTTCAGTAGCAGTATATGATGCTTTGTAATTAGCCATACTTTGTTGACTTTGTGGCATGACGTGTCAGCTTGTGATAGGCTGGGAATTTTCCCTTTCTACAGCATGCACTCCAAACAACAAGATCATCAATTGCTATCATAAAATTACATAGATTGCCACCCAAAAAAAAAAAAAAAAACACACAAATATTTTTCCTTCCTTTTTCTTTTTCATTAACTCCAATTTACATGTTAAAGTGGCCAGGTGTGAGCAAGAAAAAAATTGTTGGATTCATGTGTACGTGACTATGCACCACTTTAATTAGTTCTAAGTTATGTAATTAAGTATATCAGTAATATATATTTTTTTTTAAATTGACAATTATTGGGCTAACAAATAAGATAATGGCCCACCTGGAAGCCAAAAATAATGCATAAATAAATAAATAGATCTATATATATATATATATATTTACACACATACATTTATAGTAGGCTCTTCCACATTTCCTCTATTAAATGTACATCATGCTCTTCTATTTTTTTTTTTTTCTTTCTAAAGGTCAATACTTTTCATTGATCATAATTAAGGGTTGATACATTTTCCAGTCACAAAATACCTAAAAGCATAATGAGAGAAAAAATTAATTTACCCACAAACACATAAATCACATCACTTCCCTAAATATTTTTGTAATTGAAAAATATATTAATCCTAAATTATAATGAAGGAAAAGTATACGTGCGAGTACTTTTCTATGCAAAGAGAGATCAAAGGTACTTGCAAGTCCATATACTCTCCAAAGCCCAAGCCCCCGCCACCATCAAACCACCATACTGTAGCCGGTTTCTTTGATTTGGAAATTCAATCTTAAATGATACATTTTACACTGAATTTATTTCTTTATAAACCTTAGTGGTTCTGTTTGGGGGAAAAACTATAGGATTTGTTCAATTTATTTAAACTCTTAATCTAAAAGTATAATGTTAATTACTTTGAAGATTTTGGTAGAAATTTATTTTTTAAGTACTGATTTTGCTGTTCTCAGTGTTGGATTTTTTCCCCTGAGATTTGCATGTTTTAAATTGTGAAATTTGAAAGTATAATGTTATTTGCAAAGTTCATTTTCTAGGTTTTGGTAGAAATTTATTTCTCAAGTATTTTTAACTGTTGATTTGGTCGTTTACACCATACAATGTCTAAATAAACATAGAGCTGCATAGGGACTCAAATGGTTCCTAAATCTTCCTATAGAGCTGTTGGGAAGTAACTTAAATAAGGAAGATCTCATAATCCTAACGTTTGTAATACCATGAAAGAAATTAGAAAGGATACAAACGTTGCCTTGGAAAATTCAGCTCCCCCACAAGAAATTTCTTTGAAAGAAGAAGAAGCATGTTTCCAGTCTACTTTTAATGCATACATTTACCCCCTTTTGTTTTAGAAATAAAAGAGGAAAGAGTAAATTATCCCAGAAGACCTAAACAATGAACACAATCTGGGGAATTGACTGAAGCATTCCACAATAGCCAATAATGCATTTGTATAAATTAATATCATGTCTACGTAGGGGGGGTGATAAGTACCTACCATAAATGCTTGACTAGTTAAGATTATTTTTAAAATTCTTATAGTATATAAACAATCAAATCAAGTGCCTTTTATAGTTGCATCTGTCCTAAATAAGTTTTGTGAGTCTCTGGGTCTGGCCCTCCTGTCCTATTTTGCGAGTTGGATAATACCAAACACTTGGTTGCAACACAAGTTACCAATACAACCACCACCGCGTGATATGGCACGGTGGTATGAGTCTTTGTATCACTTTACATGATTCTTGACAAGAGTTGAGTAATGACACTTCAACAAATAATTGTGTCCATGATAATAGCCCCATCAAGGCCCCAATGGTTCACTGAAACCTTTTTTATTCAAAAATAATAGTACTAATAAAAATAAAAATAAAAACCCAGTACAACCAGAACAAGAATATTTTTTCATTAGGAAAGGCATGCTAATCTACATAGACATGCCTAGGAAATAATTTCCACGGATGGATGCATATAATACCACGCATTACAAATAAATTCTCACATTTCATGGTGAGCATAACAGCTCAACCAATACCATATAAAAGTGAGAAAAAAAAAATGGAGGAAAGCAGTGTGTGTAGCATGTCTAGCCTCATGACACGATCAATGACTCAAGTCTAAACAGAACTTTAATAAAACAAATCTAAGTGCATCAGTTGCTGTGATGCAATAAATATCCTTCACGGCTAATTTTGTATTTGGGTCAATCATGATTAATGGCTTCATAACAAGGTCAAACAAAGCAACCTAATGATTTCTCTCCTATATGCAAGTCAAGCACTTGTACTTCCCCTTCTATGAACTGGTTTGTAAAGCACAACTGTAACAAATTTTTGACGGAAACGGTGAGTGAAACCAAGAGCCACTACCGATCGTGGGGCTTCCCTGTTCTCAATGTAAAGATGGTTGAGAATCACATTCTGTGGTAATGGAATAGTTCCAGCAGTATCTCTGCTTGCTGGGTAGATAAGCAAGGTGTTTTGCAGATGTGGAGGGACAACAGGTGGGTCCCGTGCCTCATCTTCATTACCAGGGTACGCGTTGTTGTAACTTGAATCTGGTGAGTTTGGGACTTCAAATCCAGCAACAGTTGCTTCATCCTGCACAAAGGATTTAATTTGTTTAAGATTCTTTTGATATTAGTAATCAAACACCCAGGTTCCATGCCTTACATGCTCTTCACCGTACTGGTTGTTCATCTTGAAACAAGAACCCAACTAACAGCAGAAAATCACCAACTGAGGAAGATTATGGCGATTGTTGTACTGAGGAGCCTGGAAAGATGGCAATTTATCTTGTAAGAATATCAAGTTATACTGGTAGTGAATTGTACAATATTTACATAAACTATTTTCTATAACTAGCAAATCCATTCCATTGAGCAAAACTTACTATCAACTATTCAAAATCAGCCAGACACAGAAATTTGTGTTCTTCTTAGAATTCTTTCTCATAAAGATCAACAGAAGGTTATATGCTGGTGGTTTGCGTAACATAACTTTCTTTTTTTGTGTTAGAAACGCTGTTACAAAAATATATATAAAACTTTTCACACAACAAAGGTGGAGTTCAATTGCATCCTATATAAAGGACATGCTATTTCTGCACTTATAATGTCTATTTCCACACGCAGCTCTCACATGGAAGGTCCCACCATTATGGTTCTGGAAATTGTAGTTCCCTAATATAGTTCACAATAAATTTCGTCAAAACAAAACTAAATTTTTTTTAATATTTCAATAGTTACAATGGGGGACGGGAGATTTGAATTCTGGACATATCCATTGGAAACAGCAAGAGATCCCAGTTGAGCTACAAGGCACTTGGCTAAAAAGCAACTAAACAATTTTACATCATGGGATCAACAGCTTTAAATCCCAAACCCACATAACAAATCATATGTTTCTTACCGTAGTTTGGTGATTATTAGAAACCAATCAATATCACAATTTTCAAAGCCCTTTTAGTTCTGTAACTATATTGCTGATTATTATAAACAATATAAGCTTAATTCTGTAAAGAGTCTGATTAGATAAACTTACTAAAAATTCTATAAAAAAAAAAATGATTAGAAAATCACTATATTTTTCACGATAATTGGATTCATTTAAATGATTTATTCACGTCCTTATATTGAGATATATGACATTGATTGGCTCTATTCCCTTTTTATAATTTTTAATTTCTGTGCTACTGATCTGGATGATCTAATCTCAGATAACGACATTTATACTGAATAGTACCCACTACCCATGACATTCTTTCATAAATTCCAAAATTATGCTGTCATAATCTTCAATTGAAAATGATATATTCCTTGAGTTTCAATATGATTTTTCTTTAGTACAGAGAGATAAATTGCGGAGCTCACTAAAAAACCCAGTTTATGTACTGCAGTTCTCATGGCATGCTTAGCTAATGTTTAGTTTCATTAAGAATGAAAAACAGAAGACACTGCAGGTTGCAACAGAGCAGCGTTAACAAACAGGAGCAAGACAATCTAAAGGCCCAACGTCACTCATGTATATTAACTTCAAAATTTTGGGATTCCAACCCAAACAAGAGAACACACACACACACACACACACACACAAAAGGAATAGTCTTGACCTGCAAGCTAGTATTATAACTTATAAGACAAGAATTAACCTAGTGAAACGCAATTAATCCAGGAAGAGATGGCCAACTCTTCTGTTAGTAATTTGCTCCAGCTCTTATCAATATCTATCAATGTAATTTTTTGAATGAATAACTAATGTATTACATGACCTTGAAGCAACCATTTAAAGTTAAAAGGGATGCCAGTTCTCCTTTCAAGTGTATTGTTTAAATAGAACTCCGTAATCTAACCTAGCTACAAATTTACTTTGTAACTCTATGCTACATTTGGTTTATTCCAGCCCAACACATCATGGTGCGGACACCAATTGCTAGAATTTAATTTCCAATTCCATTGATGTAATTTTATTACGATTGAGGATCATGTGGGAATATGTTTATGGTTTAATTATTTTCCATACAGAGGATTCCTAGAAATCTATTTTAAAAGGTCCCCAGAAAACAAAAGGGACACAAATGATTGATGAATAAATTTTTATGTTTGAATTTTCCAATGACTAGGTGTGGATTCCTGGCAACAATGATTACTAGGTCTGCCTGATTGGTGCTGATTCCAGGCAACTTAGATGTTGATTTCTAAGCCTACCTTCTCATCTCTATTCTACTTGTCTCTCCCAATTTCCTCTTGAACTTATAAATGCATCAATTTGGAATCAGGGCATACCCTCGATTCAGTTCTCCAACAAAACCCCTAAGCAACAACCCATAGCCTGCTCACAATCTGTCAAACTCCTCACCTCCTCTCATCACCTCTAGAATTGTGACACCTCAATCGCTTCTATGAATCAACTTCAACCTCTGGGCTCTGAGTGACCATTTTGGGTTAAACTGGGAAATCCTTGTAGTAATTGTGCCAAGTAAAAGAAGAATTCATTAGGCCCCTGGGTACTATTACATATTAATGTTGTCCGTAAACATTAACATTGTTGGGGCCCATTAGCCTTAGTCTGCAACACAACAACCACAATAGCATGGCCAAGCTTCTTCCCAGAACAACACAAGCCCACAAGCTGAGCCACCTCCAATTGTGATCCAGGTAAAAAATATCACAACCAAGGTTTGATTTCTTCCCCTTTTTCCCCCTCCTCTTGTGGACACAATTGTCATTATACTAAATGGTTTTAATATTTCTGTAGTGCTCAGTGAATTTGATCTAGAAAGTCCACTACTATAATTACTATTGGTTTGTACTCTAATTAGTTGTTAATGTTGATTAGTTTATCATGGAACAAGCCCTACAAACCATATTAAAAGCTACCCAAGCCATCCAAGAACTGACCCAAGAAACTGTTAGGAATAACGCTCGATTAGATAAAGTAGCAGCTTCCCTCAACATGATAATTTGTGACAAACCAAATCAAGCTTCCCACATGAGAAGTTATAACGTTGATATCGAGGGCATGTTACCTCCTAAGAAATACTATTAGACCCATTTCAATTTAAACTATTCAAATCATGTTAGACCCATGTTACCTCCAGGTTTCAATTTAAACTATTCAAATCATGTTAACCCTAGGGAACCTAGGAACACTGATGAACGGGTAATAGTGAACAGTTGAGACACCTAAAGAAGTTAAGGCATCTAAGTTGAATCAAGTTAAGTGAGTATTATCACAACCTAAAGAAGCGACAAAAGAAGAGTACCTGTACACCATAAGCCCAAAAAATTCTGGAAAACCATCCAATAAGGAGTCCATTCTCCTTGTAATCCAATGTACCCCCAATAGTTCTGTCAATAGAGCCATAGGCATGTGACTCTTTAAGTGCTTGGTTACAAACCTATACAGCCTATATAGATCTTATTTCAAAGTCAACACAGGTTAGGCCCAACCAGTTTTCTCTTAGACCACTTAAAGTTTTAAATCATGTTAGAGTGTTTTAAAACTTATTTCATTGATATTGCATCTTATAAAGGTCCAATAGTCATTCTAGACACTCCTTTCAATGAGCCTTCCCCTCATGACCCAATTGAAAAACCTATAATCCAATAGCACGAAACCCTCCACCAGCACATAAAGAACATATCGATGCTATTTTGTATTAACAAGTTGTTTTCACTAAGAACAGAGGAGTTCAGCACTACCTAGCTCATTGGAAGAGACAACCAAGTTCCAACTGCAGCAGCTAGCCGTAACATGCTTGAGTACTACTCAGAGATATACTCAATAGAGTCAAGTCTCTCTCAGATCATGAGTTTTGGTGTGAACACCACAATTGTTGCTAATTTGAATTTGATTTCCACCGATGTCACTTAATTAGGACTTAGGATTATGTGGAATTATGTTTATGGTTTAATTAATCTTTTTGATTGACGTTTCCTGGAAGCCTATTCAAAAAGAGGCTCCAGTAAACCGTAAAGATAAGGGACACAAATGATTGTTGAATAAATTTTTATGTTGAAATTTTCTAACAGCTGGGTGCTGATTGTTGACAAATTAAGTGTTTACTAGGTTTCCTGCTTAGCGCTTCTAAGCACCTAGGGGCTGATTCCTAGGCCTCCCTTTTTGTTTTCTTTGTTCTATTGCCTCTTCCAATTTCCTTCTAAACTTGTGCTGCATTGCATCAAGTACCAAGGAGGAGAAACTTTATTCCTAAACATTATTCCAAGACATGGGTTAGCCCTTATTCCAGGGCAGAGTATCCACCATTAGCTGTAGGGAAAATGACAAACGATAGAAAATAAGGGAAAAATGAGTCAAATATAGTGACAAAGAAGGGATAGGGGGAGAGGGGGGGGGGGGGGGGGAGATATGCATAAGTTCAATAGCATCAAGAGTAACAGTCTCCTAAGAGCCACAAAATTTGAAAAGAAAAATAATTTTAGCCATTTCAAATTTCAAAATTCAGAATAAATCTTATTTAAAGCATAGTTTTTGTGAACTGTATTTGAATTCTACTCAAATCATAATGTAACCTTTGGTGCTATCTTTGGAGCAAAAGGATATTCAATCAAGAAAGCAAAAAAGGAGTCTTCAAAGCACCAAGTCAGTTGGAGGGATAACTTTTGAATCAATAGTATTTAAATTATATTCAAATCAGTCTTTGAAGCCTCCTCTATCTCTTTTCTAGGATCATACAGCCCCCCTTTCCCAACTCCCACAGCTCTCTGTTCTTCTCTATCTCTCTATTTGCTATAAAGATTTCCTAAGAAGAAATGTGAGGTGGTGAGAAGGGTCAGAATCAGCACCCATATATATTTGAAAAAATTAAAAAAAAAAAATGTGAAGTGGCGAGAAGGGTCAGAATCAGCCTCCATATATATTTGAAAACAAAAAACATAAGAAAATAAAAGAAACATACAACAAAAAAGCAGTCATTCATGCTTTAAGTGTTGACATTACCGCATGAAATACTTTAAGATCATCCTTCAGTTTTAGTTGAAAAAAATCCCTTGCTTGCCTTTTGACTTGGAAAGTGATAGAAAACTGGGATCTTGGGGAGCAACTGATGGAAGAAGATGGGAGCTGTTTTGGTTTCAGACTTTGAAGAAACTTTTTCCCCCCTTTTCTCATTCATCAGAACTACATGACTGTTTGCTAGAGCATCCAATCCCACCATCACAAACACGCCAATCACACACCCTCCTTTCATTCATAAACCCAATAAATTCTCTATCAACTACTCATCTAAATCCATTTATGTTTGAAACTCAATCACCAAACTTCAATCACAGTCATGGGGATTGTGTTAGCATGGAGGGCCCCTTTCCTTAAGCATTTCATTTTCCATATAAGGTCAGGGAAGGACATGGGGAAAAAACTGCTTTCTTACAAAGAAATTAGAAAGGAAAAAAGAGCTGCTACTCCTGGGAAAACAAAACACTTTGGTAGGCAAGAAGCAACCAAATATAGGAGATGGGGTGATTGGCTTAGTAGATATATCTCATGAAGAAAACATAAAAACCCCAAATCCATAAACATGTAAAAAAAATAAATAAAAACTTAAAACCATGAAATAGGGAAGAAATCGTATATGAACACAAAAATGGAATTACATATTATTTTATAAGTAAAAATAGTTCTATTCAAAAGAGGAGAGAGTTCAAATACACATGATATGTATCTATACACTCCCAAAGAATTAAAACTCAAATTCAATAAATCTAAAAAGCTAGTACTAAGTGCACAGGGTTCCTGC
The DNA here is from genome assembly GCA_032878915.1 of Castanopsis chinensis. Lineage (NCBI taxonomy): Eukaryota > Viridiplantae > Streptophyta > Magnoliopsida > Fagales > Fagaceae > Castanopsis > Castanopsis chinensis. Next base: position 12,980,157 of record JAVQMG010000125.1, on the reverse strand, counting down.
TTCTACTGGGTTTGGGAATGATAGTTGGTAGGCAACCTTACCCCTAATATTGAAGAAGACGATTCCCAAATTCAAACCCATGACAAATCCCTTGCATGGATGGCACTTGCCATTGCACCAAGGTCCAACCTCCCTCAAATTTAATATATCTAGAAATAAAATGGAACTACATCAATTGTTCAACAATGCACCAAGGTCCAACCTCCCTCAAATTTAATATATCTAGAAATAAAATGGAACTACGCCTCCCCCTTCTGTTATTTAAAATGAAGCGGAAAGTCTTCACTTAGTAGTTGGGATTCTATAAGCATTCACCATTTCATTTTCTTTTTTGAAATTACAAATAAAAAAAAAAAAGAACAAGTCAAATAGAGCATCAACAACGGTGATGCATCCTTTAAATTTTGTTATACTTTTTTTTTTTTTTTTTTGAGAATAAAATTGAAGCTGAAATGCCTAGCTTCTTCTTTAATTCAAGATCCTGTTTTTTAATAGAAAATAATATGAGTGCAGTATGATCCCTCTTTCTCAAGAGGGCCAGACAAGAAAAATATTGAAAGCATTAACTAAATGATGAAACCAGGGGTTTCGTTCTTGAAAATAAGAGAATTTTAAGAACTGGAATACGAGTGCAACTAGACCTACCCTCACAATCTAATGGAAGAAGCTCCGTTATAAAATAGTAGCTCTATAACAAAACAGTACAAGAAATGGAGTAATACACTAAAGGCTAGCCACAGTTTAAATTGCAAACTTGTAGGTGCTTGGTAGGACACTTTTTTTTTTATAATTGTAGGACACACATTTCTTTAAGCAAATGAATCAACCTAACATCCAGTAAGAGCTGATTTATACAAAGTAATCGCCACATTCTCTTTAAAGTACTTGAAGGAAATCACTTATAAAGTAGGCAAAAACACATGAAATGTAGTGTGGTTGGTATGTTGTCAAATTTCTCAATTCTTACAGGAAAATCCAAATTTTGAAGTATAAGTTAAAGACAACTTGAATATCAACATGGCTTTGGTGTAAGTGACATAACTCAACTGAGCCTTAATCCCAATTAAGACGGGCTTGCCTTCACGAATCAATGTAAGCAATCTTCTTAATTGCACATCACAATTTTCTTTCCAAGCATCAAAACAACATCCTCTTTCTGGTTTTATAAATAAAGAAAACCCACTTATAAATGTGCATCAACAATGAGAAAACGAAAAGAACAAGTAGCGTAATTGATTCAAAGAATTCCTACTTCCCTTAAACAAGATTCAGTTTCCATGTATCAGAATTCCTAAGCAAACCTAAATATCCTCAACAAAGCATGCACAATCTCTCAAAGTAATCAACTTTGGAAGCACAAAGATTAATCTGCTCCAACCACACAAAATAAAAAAGCTACAATATGCTAAACATTAAAATTTGTAGTGAAGAAAAGAAAAGACACTGACCAGATAGTACTGCAATTACCAACCAATAGCTTCTGAGTGCCAAAGTCCTCTACTAATAGAAGAACAAAATTCCCCAGAGCAAAGGGTTATCTGCAAAAATCAGTGAAACCCAGATGAAATCAAACGCAACCCATCAAATAATTCAACAAAACAAAGCCTCCAACGGTCCTAAACCCTACCAATTTCAAGCCAAAACCTCAATTTTGTCAAAATAGTAAACGAAAGACCATAACTTCAGGAGGGAAAAACAAAAACAAAAACAAAATAAAGACCCCCCACCCCAAAAAATAGAAGAGATTTCTATATATTATGCATAAAAAAAAGGGTAAAAGTAAAAGAAGGAGACCCAGATATTATAATGAAAAGTAGAAGAAAACAAAAATCTTGCCTGACAATTCAGAGATGGTAGTTAAAAGAAGAAGAAGAAGAAGAAGAAGAAAGAGAGGAACCAATCGAAGGGACTGTTTTTCCTAGGGGAATCCGCAACGTGAATCCGACATGAATATTGTTTTTTAGTTTTCTTAAATCAGTATTCACTATTTCACTTCAGTACAAAAACGAGGAGTAGAAAACAATGCATGTAGAGACGAAATTTTTATTTTTTATTATGTGCAATGTAAACACAAACATAAAAAAATGTAATAGATGCTGTACACAATTATAAAAATGAAAAATATTGCACATTATTTTATTTTATTTTGATGAAAACACAGCAACTTTATCGAGAATAAGATAAAAGCAGTGCATCTTGAGCCAAAATAGACCCAATAAAAGTTTAATTTTCCTCTATTCAAGTTTTATAAATTCATATAACATTTACCACTTTTGATGAATTTAACTTTATAATATAAATTTACGTGGTACTTTCTCTGTTTTCTGTTTTAAAATCTTAAATATGGTTTTTTTTTTATATGGGAAAATCTTAATTATGGTTGTTTTGTCTTTAAACTCTTTTTTTTTTTTTTTTTTTAAATTGAAAATATGTTGCACTCGATGGTTGTAACTAGCCTTGTTTTTAATTTGTAGATTCTAATTAACTCAACCAGTAAGAGATTTTAGGATTCAACCCTCACTTACACTAAAAACTTATTAGCGTCTTGGTTTGATGATTAAGAGTTATCATTATGAGCAGATGTCATAAGTTGAAACTCTTTAAAAAAAAAAAAATCTTACTTTTAATTTGAAGGCAAGGGCAGCTTGATGCATTTGGGGGCCTAAGGAGAAAACCAATTGTCTTCTAATAACTGTAAAATTACTATTAATTAATATGAACCACGTAATTTTTTTTTTTTTTGAAGTCTATAGACACAAAAAATTTTACCAAACTTTTTACATCGGTTGATATTGCAAATTGATAGCGGTAAGTAAAAAAGTTATGTTAATAGTCGACCTAGATAAGAACTAATAAAAATTTTCCAACTCAACTATTATGAAAAAAATTGTGAATTTTTTTGTGTATTGCAGTATTTGTTTTTTGTTTTTTGAGAAGTATTACATTCACAATATTTTTCACAACAAATTCTAGGTGCTAAGTTGTTACTAGTTTTAATTTGAACGCAACACTAAAATTATTTTTTGCCATCAATAGTAACTTGCTATTTAAGATTTGTTGTAAAAGTGTTGTGAAAAATATAATGGAAAATATAAGTCAATCTCTCCATCTAGAATAATCTCACAAACACAATAATTTTCACGATAGTTAAATTGACAATTTTTATTAGTTTTGATTTGGATTCATCACTGATATTATTTTTGTATTTACCAATAACCACTTGTCAACTTAACAGTTGTAAAATTTGTAGTCTCTACACTTGTTATTCAAATTAATTGGATTGAGTTGAGGGCATCTACGAATTAATTATGAACTAATTTTTACATGACAACACTCTAAATATACCGTGTATCATATTGTTAGTAGAACATAATCAAAAGCGGACCCATGAAACCTATTATTATTATTATTATTATTATTATTATTATTATTATTATTATTATTATTATATAACTAAAGCCTCTGAAACTTTCACAATTTTCTATGTCAACGCAATATTTAAATAAAATTATCATTTTATTTAAATAAAATTATTTTTGTTTAGTCTAAAAACTCTATTTTTCTAACAAGTCCAATTTAAACTCAAACTCATCATTTTTTTAAACAAAATTATTTATGTTTAATCCAAATTTAACAAGGAGTGAAACTCTATCTCTCTAACAAGTCCAACTTAAATTCAAACTCAAATACTGATATTATTATTGTAAGGGCACAAATCAAACTAATCCAAGTTTGGACAATGGACCAGCTCAATGAGCACTAAACAATGAATTTGTAGAGAGTGGGTGTTTAATCTAGGTTTTTGAGATGATAGATAATACAAAAGTTTGATTCGGCTCTGTGATTCATACACTACACTGGTATAAGTATGTAACATGGAGTTGAATACATTGATGCCGAGAACGATATTTTTTGGTTCTCTTACAAATTCTTTCTCTTCTATTTCTCTATCTCTCCCTCCCTTCCCTTTTTTCTATTCTCTTTTTCTTTTATAGGCCTCACTTTCTCCTTCTTCCTCCCTCCACGTGTGATCCAGGTGTTTCCTTTTAGATACTTGTCCCATCATTCCCCCTTACTCAAATATCTGGTGATGATGGTAGGGTTGAATTCCAATGTTCAGATATCACTTCTCCATTAATGCGGCCAGGGGGGTAGGTATAATGCTTTCAATGCGGTGGTAGCAGCCTTTTGTCTGATATTTGCCCATCAATTTACTTTGTCCCTTGTCCTCACTTTCTGAGTTACTTGTGCATAAGGCCCTCAGTACGGGAGTCTTTGGACCACCAGGCTACGAATATTGTCCTCGGCAGCAAGCTGCCGAGGACAATTTCATCCTCGGACGTCATGCCCAGTGGTGCAACGCTCATGCATAATGGCTTCCTCTGTCACGTGGTATTACAGGAAAGAATCGTTATATCCTCGGATCATTCTAAACTGTCGGGTTGGACTTTCTTCTCTATGGGGGCCTTTGGGCTGGCCCGATACGCGATTTGGGCCCAAGGGCCCCATAATTATTATTATTATTATTATTATTATTATTATTATTGATGATGCAAGGAAAATCAGTAGGCTGGATTCTTCGGGCTTCAAAGAGCTTGTTTGGAAGGCCTGAAAAGAAGAACACATGATCAAAGATGACCAGAATGGACCAGCCAAAAACCCTCCGATGCCAAAGTTAGTTTCTCTCACAAATTCTAGAGTTCTAACCTTTCAAGAATTGTAAAAACGTACCTTCACTTGATGTGAATGAGTGTTTATATGGTGTGGTCTTGGAGCGGTTTACTTGTCACATAACTTCCCCTACAAATAAGGAGGTTAGATGATTCAAGGTTAACTTCCACAACCACTATAGGAGTTAGAATATTTCATCTTTTTCTATAACTGTCATTGAAATAATGACATGTCGTTCAATTTACTGGCTCATGTGGATAAACTTCCACGGAATTTTCCAAGGTCGTCCAAGCACTTGATTCATGGACGACCCTTATGCCTCTAGACGAGCTTCCTACAAAGGATATTTATTTTTATTTATTTGACCTGGATGACTCTCTTGGACGAGTTTGGAGTTGGTTCAATTCTCAGCTCACCGTCAATTGCCCCCTTGTTCAAGAGTTGTCTAGAGTATTGTATAGCCTTACACCATTCATTAGGGCATGTGTCCTTATGTCAGTGTGTGCCACGTGTCATGATTCCACTGGTAACTAGTCGCGTCAATTCGCTTTTTCGAGGTGTATGCCATGTGTCATTTTTTGGTTGGTCATGTCGTTTCAGATGCCAGATTATGCTGCCTATAAATAGTAGAATTCCTCTCCTAACCTTCAGATTTCTGAAATTTTCTTCCTTGATGCTTGTCATCTAGCGCCTCGTCTAGAAGTTTTTCCATGTCTATAGTCTCTCTTCGTCTAGATCTAGGTATTCTCTTTATCCTTGTCTTTAGGTTTTAAGTGTTCTTCAATATGTTTGAAATTGTTGTTTCCTTGTCTAGCAATGGTATTGATAAAACTATAGATGAGTACCATGATACAACTAGTTATAGTTCTAGTAGTAGCGGTAATAGTACTAGCAGCGTTGGGGGAAACACTACGGACGAGGAGACGCCTGTCGTCTAGCACCTCGTCTAGAAGTTTTTCCATGTCTATAGTCTCTCTTCATTTACATCTAGGTATTCTCTTTATCCTTGTCTTTAGGTTTTAAGTGTTCTTCCATATGTCTGAAATTGATGTTTCCTCGTCTAGCAATGGTATTGATAAGACCATAGATGAGTACCATGATACAACTAGTTATAGTTCTAGTAGTAGCGGTAATAGTACTAGCAGCATTGGGGGAAACACTATGGACGAGGAATACACATTCGGCATCCCTGGGGTTCCATTAGAGGTCTTTCAGGAGCAGCTTAGGACGAGGGTAGCTTCCGGGTCTCAAGCTGGTCCCTCGACGAGCGTCCCTCCATCTTCTCCTTTAGATGAGGTGGAGACAGTTTATAGTTGTGTTGTAGGCATCCTTTCCAAAACGAATGAACAGAGACTTAAGTCCTTTAGGGCTTGGTACCAAATTCCAGACGACCTTAGCCCTAGGTTAGTCGTCCATGGGGAGTGGTGTTGCAACCTTCATTTTGGAATAGGCATCTATGAGGCTTATCTTCTAGGGGGACTTAGGTTACTCCTTAATGCTTTTGCTAGAGAATTATTTATTAGGTTAGGTTTAAGAGTGTGTCAATTTAACCCCAAAGCATGGAGACTAGTCATTTCAATGCAAGTTTTATGGAAGGAAGTATTTGAAGGGGACCATCCTCTCATAGTGGACAAGTTCATCTTCTGCTACAAACCCTCAGAGATTAGCCGGTCCCTTGGCTTTTACCAATTTACAACCAAGGGCAAAGATTGCAGATTAATCAAGTCATTGGTAATGTCTGATAGAAATTGGAAGACGGTGTTTTTCTTCGTCTTTGGTTTCTGGTCTGGGCACCCTGTAGAGGTTGGCAGGGGTCAATTGGCCCCCATATACCAGAGAATTAAGCAACCTTTTTCCTGAAGGTATGTTTGTGTTTTGTTATGTTTTTGATACATAGTGTTTTTATCTTTTATTTATAACCGTCTAACCCTTTTTTCTTTTCTTTCTCTTCCGACTATTAGACGACCATCTTTAAGTAAATTTCATTGTGCTCCCATCCACAGAGCTCGTCTATACGTTGATAGGAGCTTTCATTCGTTGGTGATCCTTCAACGTCTTACCACGTGAGGACTCGGCCCTGAGCCATCTACTGAATTTATTGCCCACGAGCTCACTGTTCACAAATGTGAGTTTTTTTTTTACTTGGAATTTATTTGTGTTATTTTGGTTATATTCTTTAGCTAAACTCCAATATTTTTCCTTAGGAATGACAACCATGAAGGAGAATAGGGGAAAAGAGGTGGTGGACGAGGCGACCAGGCCTGAGGCTCAATCCTAGCTTCGTCCTTTTGTTGGAGACAAAAGAAAATCTTTATCCAAGACGTTGGATTTTGGAAACCTCCCCATTCGTTGAGGAAAGAAGGCGAAACATGGGTCGTCTAGGCCTGGAGTCGTCAAGCCTGGTCTTCCCACCTCTCAATCGTCCATCCAAGTTCTTGAAGTTAACTCGTCCATTCCCCCTGAAGTCACTCCAGCCAAAACCATTGCGCCTTCCTCGTCCCAGCCTTCCTAAAGGGTAGCTATGAACCTCCTGGAAAGAGAGGACTTAGCTTGGGAAAGGTTTGAGAAAGCTGTAACTGGTGAGGATGTGGCTGCATGCTATGACATGTCCTTCAAAGAATTTAAGCATTCTGGTGTTCATGATCTATTCAAGGTATGTGATTCCTTTTCCTTTGTCTTGTCATAGCAATATGTATATACATATTTTAATATAATTTTTAATCATTCGTGCAGGCGATGTCAAAGTTCATTGATGCGTTCAAGCAGGTCATGGAGTTGGACAGGATGAGGATCTTGCTTAAGAGGAGGGTCTAGAAGGTCAAGGATGATTGCAAGGGTTGGGCTGAAGTGGTAGCCAAGGCTAAAAGCGAGGCCAAGGAACTGCAGAACCTCGTCGAAGAGCTTAGAGTTGACATTGTAGAGAAGGACATTTGTCTTAACTACCTTCAAAAAAGGAACGACGAGTTGAGTGCCCTTCTTAACAAGGCCAAAAAGATACTATAACAGAGTTTAAAGCTTCCAAATAGTTCACTGATCTGTTGGACATCAACTACGCAGCTGGCTTTGAAGACTTTTGTATGGATACTATGGAAAACTTCCCTGAAGTTGACTTTAACTCCATCAATCTCAACCTTTTGTAATTAATGACCCTATAGAGTCCTTCTCAATTAGGTCCTAGTTTCCCATGAGCTGGGTCCTTGGTTGCCAAATAGACCCTTTTAGGAACAAGGTCCCCAATACTGAAGCGTTTGGATTTCATCATCGCATCATATTGCCTAACCATAAGATTTTTGTATCTTGTTGTCCTTTGCTCTGCATCCATCCTTACCTTGTCAATGAGATCGAGGTTAAGACGAAGTTTTTCTTCATTCTCCTCACGCTGATACTATATTACCCTGTGGTTAGCCATATGTACTTCTGCAAGTATGACTACTTCGCTTCCACAGGCTAGCTTGAAAGGGGTTTCACTTGTAGGGGTCCTCACGGTCGTCCTATTAGCCTATAAAACACTTTGTAGTTCGTCTGGCCATACTCCCTTTGCCCCCTCAAGCTGGATTTTGATGATTTTTAGCAAAGATCGGTTTACAACTTCTGCTTAGCCATTCACTAGTGGATGGGAGGGTGAGGAATAATGATTTTTGATTCCAAGTTGCTCACAAAATTCCCTGAAAATGTGTGTTATCAAATTTTTGTCCATTGTCAGATATTAGTACCCTGGTTATCCTAAACCTGCATACAACGTTCTTCTGCACGAAGTTCTTGACATTTTGCTAAGTGATTTTCACCGAAGGCTCGGATTCCACCCACTTAGTAAAATAATCGATCCCTACTACCAAAAACTTCATGTGCCTGGTTCTAAGCGGGAAGGGACCTAAAATGTCTAGTCCCCATTGCGCAAAGGGCCATGGGGCCATCATCGGGGTCAAATACTCGATAGTTGTCTAGGGACGTTGCTAAAGTCTTGGCATTGGTCACATACTTTGACATAAGTTTTATCATTTGCTTGAATAGTTGGCCAATAGTAGCCTGCACGGACGATCTTATGGACTAGTGCCCTTACTCCTAAGTGATTTTCGCATTCTCCTTCATGAACTTCCCTCAACATATAATTCGTCTTGTTCGGAGCTAAGCATATTAAGTAAGGTTGAGAGAAGTCTCGCTTATATAGTATCTAAACTATGAGGACATACTTGACAGCTTTAATCCTCAATTTCCTAGTCTCGTTCTTGTATTCTAGAAGCCTTTCATCTTTGAGATAAACTATTATTGGAGTCATTCAATTTCTTTCTCCTTCAATTTGTTATACTTCCAAAAGATCTATGCTTGGCATAAATTGGACTTGGTTGTGGTCGTCCATTACTCCCTCTGCTGAAGCTGCTTTTGCAAAAACATCTGCTTCCATGTTCTCCTTCCTTAGAAGTTGAACAAAAATGGCTTTTTTAAATCTTTTGACAAGTTGCTTCACTTTGTTGAGGTACTTATTTATTCGATCTTCCTTGACTTCACACATTCCATTCACTTGATTGGTGATCAACTGAGAATCTCCTTGAACGACTACTGACTCCACCCCTAAGGACTTAGCCAATTCTAATCCTTTGAGAAAAGTTTCGTATTCAACTTTATTGTTAATAGTTTGGTATTGTAGACGGGCTGCGTATTTCAACTTATCTCCTTCTAGAGACTTGTATAACTCCAATCCCCCTGCATATAATATAGATGAGCCATCTACATTGATGACCCACCTTTGAACCTTTTCCTCTTTGTCCACCTCGTCCTGACTGGGAGTGAATTCCACAATGAAATTTGCCAATACTTGTGCTTTTATCGCGCTTCTTGGTTGGTACCTAATATCAAACTCGCTAAGCTCTACAACCCATTAGATTAGTCGTCATGCGGCTTCCAACTTGTTCATTGCCTTCTTTAGTGGGTGATCTGTTAGGACGTTGATAACATGAGCCTGAAAGTAATGCCTCAGCTTCCTAGAAGCCGTGACCAAAGCAAAGGCTAGCTTTTTCATCATTGGATATCGTCTTTCCGCCCCTCTTAGCGCTCGGCTCGTATAGTAAACCAGTTTATGTATCCTCCCTTTGTCTCTAATCAATGCCAAGCTCACTGTGTGTGGGGACACTGTTAAATACAAATATAATTATTCGTCTGGTATGGAGAGGCTTAGTAGGGGAGGAGTAGTGAGGTAGGTCTTGAGGTCTTGGAAGGCCTTTTGGCACTCGTTTGTCCATTCAAATGCCTTCTTTAGAACTTTAAAGAATAGTAAACACTTGTCAGTAGCTTTTGAGACAAATCTATTAAGGGCAGCAACTTGTCCGGCGAGAGATTGGACTTCTTTGAAATTCTTTGGTGGCTCCATGTTCAGTATTGCTTGGATTTTATCGAGATTCGCTTCAATGCCCTTGTGTGAAACCATGAACCCAAAAAACTTAACTGATGAAACTCCAAAGGCGCATTTACTTATATTCAATTTCATGTTATATCGCCTAAGCATATCAAATGTCTCTTTAAGGTCGTCTAGATACTTTTCCTTGTCCAAACTCTTTACTAGCATATTGTCTATATAAACTTCCACATTTCATCCAATCTGTGGACGAAACATATGGTTAATCAGCCTTTGATAGGTTGCCCCCACATTCTTCAAACCGAAAGGCATCACCTTGTAGCAAAATAGACCTTGACTGGTAATGAAGGATGTCTTCTTTTGATCCACCTCGTTCATCCTTATCTGATTGTAACCTGAGAAGGCGTCCATGAAACTTAGCAATTTATGACCCGCAGTCGAATCCACCAGTTGGTCGATGCATGGCAATGAATAGCTATCCTTGGGGTAGGCCTTGTTCAAATTGGTGAAGTCCACGCACATTCTCCATTTGCCATTAGCCTTTTTAACCATTACTACATTAGCCAACCAATTGGGGTAGTAAACTTCCCCGATAAACTTCGTCGTGGTCAACTTCTGGACTTCTTCTTTGATTGCATTATCTCGCTCAGGAGCAAAAACTCTTTTCTTTTGACGTACGGGCTTGAAAGGATGATATATGTTCAAATGATGGGTAATGACGCTTGAGTCAATACCTGGCATATCCTCATGATTCCAGGCAAACACATCAAAAATCTTCTTTAAAAATTGGACAAGGTCTTGCTTTGTTTTCTTTTCCATGCTTGTTCTAATCCTTGTAAACTTTTCAGGGTTATCCTCATCCAAAGGAACGTCTTCCAGCACTTCCGTGGGCTCCGCAGTAACCCTTCTCTTATCTATGCTCATCGTCTACGCGTGCTCGTCCATGGCCAACATGGCTAGATAGCATTCTCTAACGGCCAATTGATCTCCTTGTACTTGACCTACTCCATACTCAGTTGGGAACTTAACAGACAAATGGTAGGTAGATGTTACCGCCTTTCAACTATTCAAAGTAGGTCTTCCAATGATAGCGTTGTACGATGACGAACAGTCAACAACAAGAAAGTTTACTTCTTTGGTTATTTGTTGGGGATATGCTCCTACTACCACAAGTAACGTAATGGTGCCCACGGGTTGTACTTTCATTCCTCCAAATCCTACCAAAGGTGAGTTTACTGGACGAAGCTGATCTCGTCCAAGCTTTATTTGTTGGAAGGAGGGGGTAATACAAGATGTCCGCTAAACTCCCATTATCTACCAACACCCTTCTGATCGTATAGTCAGCAATAAGCAAGGTGATGATAATCGCGTCCTTATGTGGGTGGTGGACTCTTTTGGAATCCTCATTCATAAATGTAATGGCTTTCTTGTCTGTTCCCCTCGTCCTTGGAGATCATCTAGATAGTTGGACGTTTTGGACCACCTTTAGGTAAGTCTTTCTTTCTTGACTTGGAAGATTGTCTTGTCGAGGTTCCTCCTATAATAACTCTTATTTCTCCAAGTAGGGGTCGTAACGACTCTTCTACCTTCGCCTTCAACTTCTCATCCTTGTTATCTCGTCCAAGAAAATTTCTCAATTTTTCTTGTCTAATGAGATTCTCTATCTGCTGCTTCAGATCGAAACACTCGTCTGTGTCATGCCCATAGTCTCTATGGAAGTGACAATACTTGTTCCTATTGCACTTATTGGGATCTCCTTTCATTTTCTTCGGCCACTTCAAGGATGGGTCATTCTTGATTTTCATAAGCACTTGTTCAAGTGGCATATTCATGGGTGTGTACTTCTAACTCCTTACTGAAGAACTTGCCTTTTTGTTATCTCTGTCATTTTTCTCCCCTGCCTGAGCCTTCTTTAGACGAGGACTTTAATCAGGATGGCGCGGGAGATCTGCTTTCATGCGCGTTGCTCTCTTCCTCTTCTTGGCTATGATCACATCCCCCGCATTCATGAAGTTTGGGGCTGAATGGACGAGTTCAGCCATGGTTTGTGGCTCTTGCTCATAAATGTTATGAATGAATAAATCGAAGTTAACTCCATTATAGAAGGCGGCAAATAACAACTTGTCATCCATCTCATCCACCGTCAAGACTTCTTCATTGAATTGGATAATGAAGGACCACAAGCTTTCATTTTTTCCTTGCTCTGCAGGCTGGAAGAGGAACGCTTGTACCGTTGTCCTCCGATAAAATTGTTGATGAAGAACTTACTCAATTATTCGAACAAGCCCACAGTGTTTGGAGGTATCTTGCTGAACCACACTCGCGCTGGCCTCTTGAAGGTGGTAGGGAAAGCCCTACACATAGTCTTGTCCAGAACTCTTTGAAGGTGCATGGTAGTCTTGAAGGTGGCGATATGATCATACAAGTCACGCATTCCATCATATGAATCCAAGAAAGGCATCTTGAACTTTGGAGGCAAGGGGTGACTGTTGATGGGAAGTGGTGAAAGGGGAGTCTGTTCAATGAACTAAATCATCTACAGGATTCGCCCTTCTCATATTCTCCCTCATCTTGTCCATAACCTTCCTTATTGGTCCATTTCTCTTTCCAGTGCGGTACCCTCCGTGAAGTGGTTCCCCACGACTGGTTCTCGGGCTTAGCATTTTCTCCTCTATCTTCTTGACTCTAGGCTTGTCCTCCCGCGTGTCTTTCATAGTGTTGCCTCCTTAGACCAATCTCTCTAGTTAACTCTTGGTTCTGGCTGGTTAATTCCGCTATGGTGGTTGTCATGGACTGTATGTATTGGACGGAAGGCAATTGCATGACAGGTGCTGATTGATGGTCACAGTGGGGATTACTAGAAGCATCCCTACTCTCTTCGTGGCATGGGCTAGAGGCCCTTAATCTTATCCGAACCATGCAGTCTTTTGTCGAGAAAAGATAAATTGCAAAACACAATAAATTCTTCTTCCCACAGACAGTGCCAACTGATGATGCAAGGAAAATCAGTAGGCTGGATGCTTTGGGCTTCAAAGGGCTTGTTTGGAAGACCTGAAAAGAGAACACACGATCAAAGTTGACTGGGATGGACTGGCCAAGAACTCTTCGAATGCCAAAGTTAGTTTCTCTCACAAATTCTAAAGTTCAAACTTTTCAGGAATTGTAAAAATGTACCTTCACTTGATGTGAATGAGTGTTTATATAGTGTGATCTTGGAGCGGCTTACTTGTCTCATAACTTCCCCTACAAATGAGGAGGTCAGAGGGTTCAAGATTAACTTCCACAACCGCTATAAGAGTTAGAATATTTCATTTTTTTCCATAACTGTTGTTGGAAGTTAATTTATGTCCTGAAATAATGACATGTGATTCAATTTATTGGCTCATGTGGATAAACCTCCACAGAATTTTCCAAGTGCTGAGGGTTGTCCAAGCTAGGCACTTGATTCATGGACGACCCTTATGCCTCTAGATGACCGTCTTACAAAGGATGTTTATTTTTATTTATGAGACCTGGATGACTTTCTTGGACGAGTTTGGAGTTGGTTCAATTCTCAGCTCATCATCAATTATTATTATTATTATTATTATTATTATTATTATTATTATTATTATTATTATCATCATCATCATCATTTCTCTACTTCATTAACATGATATTTTATGATAGAGTGCAAACTTATAACCATGGATTATTCTTTTGAATGCAGCTTAATCTTTTTCTTATATTTTTCTATTTTTTAGTCATATGTATTTTGTTTTGTTTCAATGATTTTTAAACTGTAAATCATTTGATTCTTTAATATGTTTTTGTTATTTTAGAAATTTTAATATCTGAAATTTTAAGTTATTTTTTACAGTATCTGAAATTGTTTGACAAATTTTTTGTAAGCCATTATACGTGCAAGCAATGACTTCTTTATCAAATTGTAACACAAATTGAAGTTATATAAGAGTAAATCATGTAATGGTGTAATTTCTTAATCAATTTAAGATTTTATAAAATTATTTTAGTCTACCTCACAAATAAGTAGGTTTCCGTGCACAGCACGAGTTAGCGACTAGTTTAAATAATAACGATGGTTATAGAGCTCAATACCACATGATTGTTTTCTGCTTTTTAAAGTTGCCAATGGGGAGTCACTCCATTTTTTAAAATTTGACTAATATATATATATATATATATATATGAAAAAAAATTTGATCCCAAATATTATAATAAAATTTGACTTTTATTATGATGGGAATACGGATAAGAGTATAAGGTTTTTTTTTATTAAAAAAAAAAACACAATTTGCATGTTTTGTTTTTTTTGAGACAAACATTGCGTGTAAATACATTTTTTTTTTAAAAATTTCATAGAGTGTAAGTACATTGTTAAGATTTAATAATCCGTGAGCACCACATTTCATCGCTTTTTTTTTTTTTTTTTTGGGGTGAATAAACATACTGACCATGAGATGGTCCCTTCAATATGGGCCCGTTTTATTATGAATAGTAGTAGACTAATGGCATTGATTTCGAGCCCGAATAAGCCCATAAATGGGGTCATGAATCAACTGAGCCCATATATTGATATCCAGGCCTAACATAGTAGTCAGCCTGCCAAGCTCTTAGGAATGGGCTGGCAATGGTTAAAACTTTGTTCCTATTATGCTTGTGAAGGCAGTGGATCCCTATGGAATTCACTAGTCCACGAGGACCACAACAACGGGCCTCCCTTATTTGGCATGGGTTGTGTGTAGATTCCGCCGAATAAGGGAGTAAGGGTCATAATTTGTATTGGCTAATCATATTGAGATTGGAATACCCGCTACATAGGTCAATCTAAACATAATCCATTTAATAATTATGTTAAAATCTCTCAACTTTAATATGATTCTATATGACCCATGTTATATATTTAATAGACAGGTTTTATGTAAATTGACAATGATGTTTCCCGTTTTAACTTGTTTAACGAATAGATTGTGTTGGGCTAACACAAATCCAACTCATTTCAACCCGTTTAAAAATATATGATCCAAAATCATTTAAGTATTTTATATTTTGTAAGCATATAAATTATACTAATTGCATACAAATAAATTCTATACAAATTGTATATCATAATAACAGCAATTAAAGAACTTATTACATATAATTTAAAACTTCTCATTCCAAATCAATGAAACTCCACCGAAATTTAGAAATACTAACTAAAGGAAAATGAAATGAAATGAAACGAAAGCCATTTCTTTTTTTTCTTTTTTTGATTGTGTTTTGGTAAAGGGAATGGGACTTTAGAGTTTTAATAATGACTTTACCAATATAATTATTACAGTTTTTTTAATTACTCAATTTTATATCTAAAATTCAAATTTATATTGGGTAGTGGATACAAATAAAGTTTATTTATATGAGTTAAATGGGTTTGTTTCAAAATGGGCCAACCTGCCTTCACACAAATAATAATGAAATGAGTGATCCAGTTTGATTGTGGGTAAGTATGTCAACATGAAATTGATATAATTGTTACTTTGTTAAAGTGGGTTGCCTCGTTTTTTAAATAAGTCCATTTATACTAAATACTAACTTATAAAAAATAATAGGCGAAAAGCTCATTTTCGTTCATACATTTTGACGCGATTTCCACTTTAATCCCTATCTTTTATTTTTATCATTTTTAGTCTCTAAAATTAAAAAAAAAAATGATCTCGTTTTAGCCTGTACCGTCAATGCCCTAACGACAGAGTCCTAGGTGGTAGACGGAACACCTATTACTTTACGGGGCGCTGATATGGCACTACTGTGACGAATAAAATATTATTAAAAAATATTATTTGGCATTTTTATATGTCACGTCAGCATTTTAATTTTTTATAAAAAAAGTCATGTCAGAAAATTTAAACCAAAAAAGAAAATAAATTAAAAAACAAAACCTGCACAACACAAAAGTTGAAGACCTTAAGAGGAGTACCGATGTGGTACCGGCCAAATACCCTCTGACAGTCAAGTTAGAGAAATCCTTTGTTCACAACTGTAGAATGCTAGAGCTGGGGTGAATTATGTGTATTTTAATTTGTGAGGGTTTTGGGGTATTTATAGTAGTGTAGGGCCAGAATTCATGCCTTGGTCAAGAAGTCCTTTCTTTATAGAAGAGAGCCTCTTGGATTTTATATATCTCCTAGAGTTCTTTTCCTTATAGGAGTTTACTTGATTAGGGTTAAGCGTATGGTGCAAGAACTCTCCTTATACACGTATGCGTGGAGATCAAGTAAAGCTATAAATGGAGGTTCACTTCCCCTCTTCAGCTTGTTCTCTTCAGCCTATCGCGTCGTCCCTTTATTAGGGTCGTTAGCTTATAGCGTCATCCCTTTGTTAGGGTCGTCAGCTTATAGCATCGTCCCTTTGTTAGGGTCGTCAGCTTATAGTGTTGTCCCTTTGTTAGGGTCATCAGCTTATAGCGTCATCCCTTTGTTAGGGTCGTCAGCTTATAGCGTCATCCCTTTGTTAGGGTCGTCAGCTTATAGCGTCGTCCCTTTGTTAGGGTCGTCAGCTTATAGTGTTGTCCCTTTGTTAGGGTCATCAGCCGTTACAAAGCTGTAGACTTCATGATGTAGTCACTTGTGGCAAGTGCTGCCGACGGGATCCTTGGGTTCGTCGCTTTTTTTCCTCATCATGGTTTAACTACAAAATTATCCTTATCAATTTGGGAAATAGGTAGTAAAAGATCAAATTAATGACTTCACTAAGATGAAGGGTTCACATATTTAAAGGAGAAATTAAAACCATTTCTATTTTGGAAAAAGCTTCATAGAATGTGTATGTTAAATCATACTCTTTTCATCCAAAATTTTCATTCTGTTCATTTTCTTCCCCCCAAACGGAGTCTTAATGAAAAAATCCAATAACAATCGAGTTCTAAGGAATTTAAGTTTCTTAATGATCGATTCCAATTGTTTCACAAGAGTTTAAGCCAATAGAAAAATGGATTAAAATTCTCGGAATTTTTTTCGGATGAATTTGAGAATAAAATTTCAAGTCAAGACACTTCATGATAGAGTTCCAAATCCAATTCTTGATTCATCAATTCTTTTTCTTGCCTTACTAGCTAGTTACTTGTTTTGTTGCACTTTCAAGCTCCCAACTTCTTGGTTCATAATTTCTCAAAAAAAAAAAAAAAAAAAACTTCTTGGTTCATAATGTTAACGTTCAAAACATAAAGTAACAATTCAAACAAGCATTTTTTAAGGCACCAAAGGTCATCATTGATCTAGCATCAACACACCTATACTAGTCAAGTGTTTTCAAGGTCACAATGCATGCCAAAGATTAGTTAAGGCGTTTCTCAAAATGTGTGAGCATGTGGCTACCATCAAGGTAACCAAAAAAGTTCTCAAAATTTTTTAAAGCTATATTCAAGAAAAGAAAAGTTGAGTATTCTTAGGATGAGTTTGGATAGAGCAGCTGGACGTGGATGTCCACGTCTAGCTGCTCACGGGTTTCCTCTTTTTTTATTATTTTTTTTTCTGCTGTTGGGAACACAGTGCGTAGTGCGCGTACTGTGCATGTACTTTTTCAGAATTTTTTTATTAAAAATAGGTATCGTAGTACTATTCACAAATTTAAAAATTATTTTGCTATGGTGTTTTTAGTTTTCAGTTTTCAGTTTTCAGCAATAAGCTCTATCCAAACGGACCCTTAATGGTGGATTTACGATAATAATAATAACAACAATGATGTGAAGTGCTAGGGTTTAGATAACTTTTTTAAGTCTTCCCTCAAAGCTCAACTCCTTGCTTCTTTTGCTTGGCCTTCTAATCAATGAAGGAGCTTCTTCCTCTTTCTCTTTTTCTTCGTCATCATCCATATTGATGTGAACTGCCAAGTTTTCTCTTTTCAGTGGGCATTCTTTGATTCAAGGGACACAGTTTCAATATTCTTTGATTTAGACTTCAGTTTAAAAGGCTTTTTTTTTTTTTTTTTTTTGGGATTGGGGACTTTTGTTGGAAAATTTTCTCTCAAACTGAGAATTGAAAATTTCTACAAAGGCTTTTCACCTCCATAAGTGGTCATTTTTTTCACCCAATTGTTTTTCTCCCAAAATGAATTTCACATCATGATGTTTCATTGCGTGACCAATATTCAATTTGCATCGAGAAGGAATTCATGTCACTGGGTCATGTAAGGATCTTTAGTCATCACTTTAAACAATAAAAGGAAGCACCCTAGGGACAAGCAAGGAATTGAAAATATATCCATGGCCATGGGGAATCTCCAGACTTGTTGTACCCAAACGGCCAAACCTCTCCTTTCCCGAATTTCCATTTAGTCATCAGTTTTTCACTTTTTCTACTAGGATATGTCACTAGAGAGAAAATTCTCCACCATCTTTGTTAAAATAATGTTGGACTTTCTACATTTATGCTTGGATCTCAACTTTTATGTTCTCCTTCAAATCTTTTTTGGGGAAAAGTCCTGGTCACAATCTTGTATTTAAATTTGGCCGTCCATGCAAAATAAAATTAAAAAAGAACCTTATTAAGTTGAAAAACCAAAATGGCAACGTAAATAAAAATTAAGACACAAAAAAAGGGACAAAATTTGCTCTAAGGAGAATTTATCAAAAGAACTCGTGCATGTCCTCAATTTCCAAAGGTTAGCATTTCCAATGATAGGAGGCCGTCCTTAGCCTAACCAAATATCATTACCTTTTTTACATGGTTGTTTTTATCCCTTGTCAGCCAAATTAAGCATTCATACATTTTGGCTTTCTTTTTTGACCCCATAAACCTACCCTTGGGCGGAGAAAAACTTATATATATATATATATATGAAGTTTTTGTGTTAGAATTTCATGATTTTACAGAAAAACCATGTTTGAAGTACTCTCATGATCTCATCTTTAAATTTTTTAATGGATATGATTTATGTCAAAATCTAATAGTGACGAAATAGAAAAAGAAATTGAAGAAAAAAAAAATGATTCTTCAATTTCCTTTTGTTTTGGTTGAATGTATGACATATGATATTTATTTGAACTTTAAATGCTACATTTCTTACCTTTGAATAAAAATTTAAAGTTTTTCTAATTTTTTTTAAAAAAAATTGAAGGGATTGGAGGATTCAAATTTCAAAACGAGGGAATCTTATCCCATTAAAAAAAAAAAAAAAAAAATCTAACATGCATGTATGTCAACACAAAAGAGATGGAAAAAAAATGAATTTAGAGAAAAAGAGAGAAAAAAACAGCGGGTGTAATACTTCACGTTCAAAACATGATGCAAACTTGGGAAATATCAAATTGGATTTTTGAACCATTAACACCGACGTACCATTTCTTGACCTAAACCTAGTCGACAATACAACTTATATACAAAGTCCTCCTTCAGGTTTTTCTTTCATTAATTAGGTATGCATGATCCAAATCATTAGAACTATTCCTCCTTGGAGAAAAAAATCAACCTAGAAAAAAAAGGATGACTAGAGAGAGGCTAGAGCAAAAAGACAAATGATGGATGGTCTCGGGAAACTTCAAATTACCCTAGTTTTCTTGACTTGTAAATCACTCATTTTTGACACAAAAGTTCAAGCCATTTTTTTACCAATCGATCAACCTTAACATCCACTCCAATTCCTCTCTAGAAAATGTCATGTTGACTCTGCAATCATTCACCCGAGGGCCTTTTGAGGCATTCTCTTTCAATGTCCAATTAGTCTATTGAGCATTCATTTTCTCTCTAATCTAGAGGCTTGGTACTCTCAATGCCTAATTGATCCAAGCTTGTGTGACCTCTCCTCCATTCAAATCCATCTTGAGATTTTAATGTCACCTTGAGATTCAAATACAAATTAGGGGAATGACCCTTTCAGTACCCAATTGATGTAGATTTATTCAATTGTTTCTTTGCACATTCATTTTTTTTTAAATATAAATAATTGCATCATGCATCATAATATATAGTATGGAGTGGTGATCTAGTTTATAATATGCTAGGAACATACTAGGTCATGGTAGATTAGGAACATAATAGGTCACGGTAGTTTATAATTTATAATTTGCGTCATGCATCATAATTTCTTTAGGAACGTATTAGGTCATGGTAGATTAGGAACTTTATAGAAAGATAATAATTCTTGGATATGCATGAAGTGGCTATCTATATAGTTTATAATATGCTAGCTAGGAAATCATTAAATATGATTAATTTTCTGCCATATTAGATTAGGATTTTTTGGTAGATTTATTTCATACATCTTTAATTTCATGTGTCCATAATGTATATAAAATTTGTCTCATGAAAAATTTGGAAACATTTTACACAAAAAAAAAAAAAAAAAATTGCACAACTGTTGAAATTTAACATGTAGTGATCATGTAATTTGCATCACATAAACTAAAATAAAAATCAAAATAATTTTTTTTTAAAATTCTAAAACATCACTTACATGTAAATTAGTTCCATTCAAGCTCCTCGCATGAGATATAAGACAATTTACATAAAATAATAAGGCTATTATTAAAAGTAAAAAAGATATATAGCTTGAAGAAATTGGGTAATGTGGCATAATGAAATTTTTTTTTTAAAAAAGAATTAACCTACTACCCCATTAACAAATGGTTGTATTTAATATTTTCACATGATCATGCATTCCAATGCACAATATGATGACATTCATACATTTTTAGAATTACGCATATTCTATGTGCATAAAATTGTGATTAGTTTAAATTAATTCATTTGATTTATTTTATATATCATTTTCGAATTCAATTATTTGTTTCTTTGTTTTATTGATTTAATTTTTTTTTTCATGTGATGAACGGTGAATGCGTGAGTGTGTTACCTAATATCTTCACACTTTATAATTTGGCCTCTAAACTTAGTGTTGATAATGTAGATTATGTTTTATCCTCGTGTAATTTTCCTATTCTTTTCATTTACTTGTACCTAGGACACGAGGCTTAAATCTTTTTTTTTCTAAGTTTTGTAATTTGTTTCATTTATTAATAAAATTTATTATGCGATTTTTTTAATAGGAGACATATTCATTTTTGAATCTCAACCATAAGATTCGTTAACGATGTATAATAATTAAAAATCTCGATTCACTTGGATGATAGTTCTCACACAAGACCCTTACTATCGGCCTTTAGGCAAAATAATAATAGTTCACACAAAATGTGATCAGGAGCAGTGACGGCTCCAATATTTTTTTCTAGGGGGGTCAATAATACATTTTAGGTAAAATATGAATCTTACAGTTTACACGATTTCCTTATTACAAATTTGTCTATAGTACATACTAGTAATAGAATAAAAAATAAATTACAGGTTCATTTGACATATTTTTTCTTAATATAATGAGCATGTTAATTATGATAAATGAATTTTAATTATTGCTGCTTAAAATACTTTTATTTATTAGTTTAGGACAACTATATGTTCACATTGTACTATCAATGCAAGATTTACATTGCAGACAATTATACTATACATGTTTGTTTAGAATCAATGTAAGATTTACATTATAGATAATGATGCTGAACACATTGGCAAAAAATATACAATATTGTACAAGTTTAGAAACAATGTAAATATTCCATTAATAGTACAAGGTAAACTATGTATTTTCTATTAGTTTATTTCAAATTTGTTAAGATCTAAATGATTTCTTTTAAAAGACTTAAGAAAAAAAAAAAAAAATTTACTTTTGTTGTTGGGCTTACTATTTCTCCCAGATTTGAGATAAAATTGGTTTATTGTTAGGCATTTTTTTTGTGTTTAAAAAGATCAAAATATTTTTAAGAGAATCATAATTAAACTTATTTCAAGTGGGTTTTAAAAAAATTTAGGGTCAAAATGTTCAAATTTTTATTTTAAGAGGGTAAAATGACAAAAAAAAAAATTATGTATATAAAATAAAATAAAAAATTGCCTCAGGGAGTTCATTTGAACCCCCTGAACAATGCATGGCGCCGCCCATGATCAGCAGAAGTGTAAGGCGGATGCAAAGGAGAAGAAAATCAAGGATAGGTGTCTCAGGGAGGATCAAACCTCACTTTAGTAGTACCCAAAATGGAGCTCATTAGTCACTACCCTGTTATGGCAAGCTTCTACAAACACAATGAATGAGATGGTTGAACTAATTAAGAGGAGTAGGACTTAGAAGACAGACAGGGAAAGGGCACCACAAAAGAAAAAAAAAAGACTAATTTTGTTAGCCACGTTTGTTGCCTAATTGTCCTATGGTTCTTAGCGAAACAATAAAAGAAACAAAGAAATTCATTTTCATGTTGAAAAATGCAAATGAGCGTTTTTGACATAACATCCCGATCGTGGGAAAATAAAAGGCAGTAGCAAACTACTAGCAATAAAACATGTAAAATAAATTTTATATGTTTTGAGCACACTTTTTTTCTTTCACCTTTTTTATCTAGAAAAATAATTATGAACACCTTGACCAAACTAAACTTTTTTGAGAAGAATATTGCTAAAATTGATAAACTGTTGGTTAAAAGAAGTGGAAATTCATAATAATATCAATCAGTTGGTTAGTTTAATATATATATATATATATATATCTCAAAAATTTTCCCAGGTGACAATAATTCATGTTGAGCTTCTCACATAAACCAGTCAAAGGAAACAGTGACGTGATCTACCTACAAATTTGTCTTGGATTTTCCAGGGTTCCTAGTAAAACGACTCAGCCAGCCACACTCAATGGAATAACTTAAGCCACGTATGGTCACCATTTGGTAGACACGTGTGCAATTAGTGAACAATACTTTTAAAGGTACTACGTACTGTCTTACCCACCATATTCGTATGCATATATAGGGTTCAAAAAAAAAAAAAAAAAAAAAATCTATGGATGATGTATCTGAGATTTGTGGTATGGATTTGTTTGAGTAATAAGGGCTTTTGAAAGAGTCCTTTAAATCAAAAAGTTTGAAAAAGGAAAATGTTACTAGTACAGATATATATCTTCACTTGAAACTTTGGGTGTTTAACATGTGAGTTTTACAAATCAAAAGATATTTTTGACCATTTTTGCTTGATTCTTGATTTATTAGTTACAGATGCACGAACCTAATAAATTCCACCCTTCAACATGGTCATACAAGATATTTTGTTACCTTTCAAAGAAAAAAAAAAGTCTTACAAGATGATCATAAAGCAATTGAATTAGAATTCATTGCTAATTACTGATGTGCAATCTTGATGTGATAGTTAACAAGTTTTTGTTAGGTGAGAGGACAAAAGTCGTGGTTCAATTTTCAATAAAGGAACTTCACATATATATTAGACCATAGTAAAATTATATCTTATATTAAAAAAAAAAAAATCCTTTGACACTAAATTAAGTAATTATGGAGAGTATACTAATCTATTTGAGAAGTTAAAGGGTTTTCTTTTGATTTTATGAGGGTGTTCTCTAGAGTCAAAAACTCAATAGAGAAGAATAATGAAATGCAAAGTTGATGTACCACCTGTGTTCTTATGATTACCATAATATTTCAAAAATCTATAGTGTTAGTTCATCTTAATCATACGATGGTGGTCCTGTTGTTTATAATAAAAACAAAGGAATAAGAGACCGTAGTCAAAAAAACCATCAATTATAGAGTATTCCTGTCATGCATTGTTTGTGGGGGAGGCTTTGAATCATTTGATGCTTGGTGATTGGGATATTTTATGAGTTGCACATTTGAACTAAATGGATTTTATTTGTTGATGAAGACGGTATATGAACCCCACCACCATCATCATATATGTTGCTTAACAAAGTAAATTTCATATTAGAGGATTAAGCTAAGCATTTGCATCAGCAATTTTGTCTTTTTTTAATATAAGAACATTCTTTTTCTATCTTACATATTCATTTTTCAAAACACTTACATTAGTTTATCTATTTTACATTACATTTTATTTATAAAATTAAAAAGATTTGAATTTTTTTTAATTGTTTCACCTTTTTCATACATAACAATCATCATTTGCTTACTTTATTTCTATTTGGATATGTAAAAATAAAAAATAAAAAACTAAAATTAAAATGAACAGTGTCAATATTTTGTATAAATTTATACCATTACTATAACAATCATATATTTTTATACAATTTTATATAAGTTGATGTGGGTAAATTTTGAACTTAATGGACTAAAATATAATACTTTTTTTTTATTATAATAAGAGTACTCAGCCTATTTGCATTAAAAAAGAAAAAACAAAAAACAAAAACTTAAGATTTGGTTTTCTAATGAAAGCTATAGCACGCAAAGACAGCGTGGGGATGCAGAAAAAGGTGTCAAAAAGAGTTTGGGTTGATATCCACAAACCAAGATGAAAAGACAATCGAAAATACTATGCGCCTTTCCCATCGCCCATCACGTGGCAATGTGGCCCCGTGGCCCCCTTTCCGTACGATTTTCATGCTCTTGACCAACAACACACCGTGATTCCCATGTGACACCACCCGCTCACCTCTCATCCTCCCCGGCCATGCCTGTTTTTTTCACTTGCCATGTAAAAGGCAAAATCCATGCATCCAGTCTTGTAACCTTTTTAAAAAATAAATATATATATATATATATATGTTAAATTTTGAATTATATCCTTTAACTTTGTGGTCAATTTTTAAACCAGTCTTGTAACTTTAATTTCTTTCATTTTCAATGCTCTAATTTTGATCCGTATTCCGTTCAATTCGATTCCATTATGTGAATTTGTTAATTCCTTCAATTCAGAATAACATACAGTTTGATGTTTCAGAGTTTATTAAATTAAAAATAGAAGCAATAAAATTTAAAATTAAAACTCATTTTTCCTCAGTCCCACTCATAAATGGCATCAACATTTCCTTGATTGGACTGAATGATTTGCCATCTAGCTAGACTAAGCATAATATCCCAAGATCCATCGATGTTCTTTGAAGGGACTTTGAAAAGCAACTTAGATCCACTCGAAGATCATGCAGATGAACAAATTTGGGACTTGTTGCAGAGTTGGAGAATGAAGATAAGTCTTTGATCTCTATCATAGGCTTTGATATCATTTGTTGGGAAGATAATTCATTGAAAGGACTCCAATTAAGAGGTTACTATAATATATAGAAACAATACTATTTAATGCAAAAGCTTAAGCCAATAAATTTGAGCCAAACTATGTTATATAAACTAGCTTGTAACTCCATGCATAAACATTTAGAAATATGCAATAAGATGCATAATATAATTCATATATATATATATATATATAATTTAATTATTATTGATAGTCATTTTTATATTTTGTTAAATTTTAAAAAAAATTTGTAAGGATATTATTAAGTATAAAATGTAAATTGTCCATTTTTTTTAAAAAGATTATTAAGAAGCACTTTTTTTATAATTCATTTATTCTAGACTTTTTAGTTTTTGTACTTAATAACTCACTTGGAGGAATATTTATGATGTGGTATCACATTTGATTCTTAAATTAAGTAATAAAACTCTTTAAGAATAAATAATTTAGGACACATGGCGCAAAATTGGAACTTTAATTTGAAATTTTAATTTGAGTTTCTCTCAGCTTCACCCATTATTATTATTATTATTGTTGTTGTTGTTGTTGTTGTTGTTGTTGTTGTTGTTGTGGGGGCAGAAGGATCGGAGTATATTCTTGGGCTTTGGGCTTGATTCGAGGGTATTGACCTGTTCGAGGAGAGCTTGTTGATCATAAGGATACTAAATTTAGAGGTCCACAAGCAAATCATTATGACATAGGTTAGAGGAAAAAAGTCCGAGGAGTGACATCTCCTCGGCTATTTAAGGTGACAAATATACTGTATATCATGATGTTTATAAGAAAATTCTAGGAAGTTTGATGGAGAAGGATAAGTTCAACATGAGCACAAAGGAAGGTAATGCATAAGAAATATCTTAGAGAAAGCAGTCACCACCACATTAAAGACTCTGCACCTACCTCTCTGACCACATTAATGGGAAATGACTTCTAAACGATAGGGATCAGCTTTATAGCTATGGTTTGAAGATTTCTAGAAGAGGGTAGATGGGACAAGTATCTAGATGGATGATCTGACCCATATGTGGAAGGGAGAGGAAAGAAGAATGGGGATATAAAAGAAAAAAAAAAGACATGGAGAGAGAGGAAGAGGATTTTTGGACATTTTTTGGTGTTCATAATTGAGACCTGCCCTTGAAAGAGAGAAAACGAATATAACTTGTCCTCGGCTTGCGCCCAAGGGTAGATTTTTTTACATAAATCATTCCTTGTGTGCATTACTGTAAAAGGCTAGTTATCTTGATTGTCTAACATCATTAGAACCTAAATTTGAAACTCATTCTCTACAAATTTCATTGTAAAAAGGTCTCTCAAGCCCATTTCCCTTCTGACAGTGGGTTCAGGCTCGAATCATGTCCTTACAATTATTATTGTGAGGTATGAGAATTTCGGCTAGGGTAATCACACCACGTGTCACGCTTGGCCGAGAAGGATAGTTGCTGAACTAAGGAGGCCACGTCCTTGGATTTTATGATCACGTCATCAATGCGCTATTAGAGGAGGCTCTACTGTGCAGAAAGGGCTTTGGAAAGGTGGATGGCACTGACGTGATTGAAAAGCTAGGAACTGCCACCATATTTGATGCATCTCACCAAAATTTCTGGCAGCATTTATGTGGAGAAGATTTTTGAATAGTGTTGCCTTGGGCACCACATCTCTCAAGAATTGAAGGTGCTAGATAAGATAGAAATTTAGGAAATGATCTGTGCAATCAACAAGTGGAAGGCCAGGATCATCTGAAAGGGTCTATATAAGATAAAAGGTCCCCCATGGGAGGGAGGATCTAAAAAAGGAAAGAAAAAATACTGTAGACTTAAGAACAATGTTTGTAATTTGTCTTTAGAAGAAAGAAATATAAGAATCAATCTCCTCGGCTTGAGTCCGATGACAAATCTCATTATATAAACTATTCTATCTTTATCCTACTGTAATTTTAAGCCCATTGTCATCGCTAGCTCAACTCAATAGAACCTAGATTTAGAGCCCACTTTTTATAAATTTATTGTATTGGGTTCTTTGAGCCTATTCCCTTCTTGTTTTGGGCTTATATGAGAATTGCGACCTTACAATTATTATTATTATTTTATTAATCACCATTGAAATTATTATTCAATGTGAGACTTTTCATTGACACATGTATACATAACAATGAAGGAGAAAATGAATGAACTGAATTGTGCTTTGGATTTCTTGTTACTTTGGATTGTAAAATCAAGTTTCAAATTTGGTTGATTTTGCTAGATAAAAGAAACTCTCATAACCAGTGTCCATCAAACCCATATTGAAGGTGGAGATTATTATCAATGCTCTTTATCATGGACACAAGCTTAATTCTTCTTTTAGTCACCTATTATGAGCCACTTTGTCTTTCGCATGCTCTCTTCAAAGGTTCTCTTTCTCTCATATTTGTAGGCAACACAATGTTGTGACATATGCTTTAGCAAAGAGGGCAATGACTTCTTTTCCACATTGGACTTAGTGTTAGTTTGGATTGTGCTGAAAACGTTTTTTAGCGCGATTGAGTTTTAAACAGTGGGTTCCGTGCACTGTTCACGGAACCCATAAGTATAGAATTCAGCAAAATTTTTATTAAAATTGGGTCCCACGATACTATCCACACATTTAAAAATTATTTTGCTACAATATTTTTGGTTTTCAATTTTTAACAATAAGCGGTATCTAAACAGAACCTTAGATGGTGTTTTAGTTGACATTTATAATCTCCTTGTTTCTAATTTTTTGGCTATTAAATAAATGCCCTACTGTTATATTTCTCCAAAAAAAAAAATTCATATACTTTCTCTCTCTAAAAGCATTTATTGATAACCAATCACAATCAACCCACTTTTTTCTCTCTTACTCCTAAACCTTTTGCCACTGGTCATATTTAATTAAGATAAGCAAATCGCCATTGATAACCAGTCTCCATCATGTTTTATATATGATTGATGGGAAAAATGATATTGTAAAGTTGATTTTAAGTGAATATGGTTTTTGCTTGTGAAGGCTGAGATTTTTTTTTTGGCTGAAAGTGAAGGTTGAGATTATTGGAAGATTATAATGTTAAGTGAAACTATAAGAAATTTGATAAATCAAACTCTATTGTTCTACATTTTAAATTTATTTTATTTTGATAATGAAACTTTAGATTTATAAAAACTAAATTTCTAAAATAATTTTTATGAATAACAGAAATTTAATTGACATAGTAAATTATATAAGTAGACTAGATTTTTGTTCAAATGCATGCATCACTTTATTAAAAATTCCTATTAAAGTTGCTTATGTAGAAGTATTTTCCCAAAATTAAAATTGATAAAATCATATTTAGTGAGCGTTTGGATACAGCTGAAATGATTTTTCAGTTGCGTCCAGCTTTTGTCAATGGGTTCCGTGCATTGTTCACGTAACTACAAGCCTCTTTTTTCAGCAAAACTTTCATTAAAAATGGGTCTCATGGTATTATTCAGACATTTTAAAATTATTTTGTTACAGTGTTTTCAGTTTTCAATAATAAGTTGTATCCAAACAGATCTTTAAAATCAACTATGTAAAAAATTATTAAGAGAATTAGTCATATTAAAGAAAAGATGTTAAATAAATCTGAAAAAATGTAACTAAGAATGCATCTAAATCGGTGAGAAGAAAATATATATTTTAAAATATGATAATATAGAAAATTAAATAAATATTATATAACTAATATAAAAGTATACAATAATATCACACTATACGGCATATTTCATTATTTTGTGTTTGGGTAATGAAATTGTGGGTGCTAGAGTTGGTTGGCAACAATATGGGTACCTCATCTTGGCTTTACAGCCAAACTTACAAATATATCTGAAGATTCTAAACAAGGCATTGTTATCTTGGTAGCCACTGTTGCATGCTTATTCAGATTTGGATTTTCTTTTGGAGTAAGTTTAGCTACAAAATTGGTTGTAGCTAAATATCTTTTTATTAGAGGTGAATTTTAACAAACTTATCATTAGATTACATCTTTTTCTTATATCTTTTAAACTTGCAAAATTTCTAGAAAATTAAAGATTAATAGCTATATATGTCATTAATAAATTGTTTAAATTACAAGTTTTTATAGTTTAAAATTATGCATAAAATATATGCTTATCAATCATATAGTAAATAATATCTGATTGACACAAAATTTGACATGTGTATTAAGAGTGTAAAGAATATGCAATTCAATGATTAAACTTTTAAAATATGTAGTAATATTTATTTTATTGAGCAAGGTTGTAGCCTTAGGTTACAACCTTACTCAATATGTTTTTATTGGAGGTGAATTTCGACATATCCACTATTAGATTACATTTTCTTTATATTATCCATGCTTGCAAAATTTCTAAAAAATAAATGATCAAGAACTATATCATCAATAAATTGTTTAAATTGTAAGTTTTTATAGTTTAAAATTATGCATAATAAGTTTACAGATTGTTTGGTAAATAATATCCAATTGATATAAAATTTGACTTGTGTATTAAGAGCGTAAAGAACATGTAATTCAACGGTTAGATTTTCAAAGTATGTAGTAATATTTATTTTACTGAGTAAAGTTGTAGTTTTAGGCTACAACCAGTTTTGTAGTTTTGTAGCTAAACTTTGTCCTTTCTTTTTTCTTCCTTCTTCTTCTTTTTTTTTTTTTTTTTTTTTTTTCATACTTTGGAGTTGATTTTGTGATATTTGCTGATATGTGATCAGGAAAAAAGGGAGTAAAAGGAAAAAAAAATGAACATAATAAAAATAGAAGAATGTTAAACAATGTTTTTTTGGTTGAACTGCTCAAAACAACCTAATTTTAGCAGGTTAAAACTTAAAACTATGTCATTTTGAGCTTATATATATGGTATTTATTAACCACGTAATTAATGAAAATAGATAGAAGGGTAAAATTGCAAAAAATATGGCCAAGGCAACAAATAAATATCATAGTTGAAAAAGTCAATTATGGTAGATTTTTCCTTTATATACAAATCAAATTAAAAAAATTTCCCCCCTAAAAAAAATTAAAATAATTTCTGTAAAAAAAAAATCAAATCCATTATTCGTCTGACCAAGAAATAATTAGTGTTGTCAAGTAAAAAAAAAACTTAAAATAAAATCCAAAAATAAATACAAATTCAAAATTACTCCATCTCAATCTCAAAACATTATATTTTTTAATATGTCAAACATTATTTTAATCTATAGTAAAAAAAAAAAAGATTCTAAATGCATCTTTTAGGTGTATTCAATAACTACATGACAACACCCAAATCCCAATTTTATTATAATTATTTTAACTTAGGGTCCCAAAAGATAGCACTCTAAAGTGCCAACTACTGACATTTGAGAGGGGGTATGCCCAACAATAATTTGAAAATTGAAAAAAAAAAAGTTGACAAACAAATTTATTCTAACTATGCTATAATGTGATTAAGAATCTAAACTAATGAAACTTAAACTATTGGTGTCATTATTTGAGAAGATAAATAAAGATAACATTATTATCAAAGTAACTAAAGATCTTATTAAGAAACTACAACTTACAAAGTTATTTAATTGCATTATTAATGGCTTAATAAGACAACATAGAACTCGAAACTAGTGATCAATTACAAGTAAAATAACAAGAGGAATCAGTTTGGGACGTGTATCTTTATTTGAGGCTTCGACAGTTGTTCGGTGTAGATCGCTCCACCCTCCATTTTCTAAGACACTTGTCACCGTAGGACTTTAACTGCCATTTTTTTAATTGACAATAAATTCAATAAGAATTTGATATAGGGCGGTACACAGTGCGGTGCGGCCGGTTATAGGGGGATTTTTTGCACCACACCTATAGGGTGCAATTTCCCTCATGCCTGACTGCACCTCACATGTAAAGGAGCAGGAATTGGTCTACTTCAGTTTTGGTTCACCCTAATGGTACAGTACGGTTAGTTCAGGGCAAAAATAAAACAAACATAGATTTTAAAAAAAAAAAAAAATCAATCATCAAACAAGCCACACAGAATTATCAAACAACCCAAATATTAAAAAAAAAAAACCTAACAAACATGTTCTATATATATATATATATATATCTCATTTCCACACAAGTTTCGAACAAATTCCTAATATTTATAGAAGCATGGCAAGGAGCCAAGGAGAGGTAGCCTAGGTAGTGAGCATTATATAAATTCACATACCTACTATTGAGCATTAAAGCATACTCTAGAAATTTCTATATAATAGCCATGACAGAGTAGAGAAGAGAGGGGAAAACTTGGAGAACATTGCCATCAAGCTGTAGAGATGTTGTTGGAGAGAGAGAGAGAGAGAGAGAGAGAGAGGTCTAACTAAAGATTTCTCAAATTTAACCTAAACTCTAAATAAAACGACATCGTTCTTGGTGTTCCAATTTTTTTTGTTAATTTTGACACTAAAATGATGCTGTTTTGAACCTGATGTTAAAATTTTATATTGGGTCCAAAATGGCGTCGTTTTGAATCAATTTTTTTTATTTTTTTTTAAAATTATGTGAAACGGCATCATTTGTAACTAACTTAACCTAAAACCTATTTTTCCTTCTTCTTCCTTTGCTTCTCTCAGTTTCAAGCCTTTCTTAGTTTCGCACCAAACTGGTACTCTCTCTCTCTCTCTCTCTCTCTCTCTCTCTCTCTCTCTCTCAATTTCTTTTATTTTAAACTTGACTAATGATTATATATTATATATGTATAAGTTATATATATATATATATATATGTTATATTTATGTATATGTATATATTAGTTTGGTTTCTCTTCGATATGCAGATCTTGCTGCCAACCACCGCATTGGCCAACTTTGGTAATGGAAAAGGCCTACGGACCACCGCATTGAGAAACTTTAGTGGAGCTTCTAGATGTCGAATCAGAGTGGTTCCAAGCGGTTATGTCGGCGCTAGTGAATTCTTGAACAGACCTAATTTGGTGTATAAAAATGGACTTTTACACCCTCTAGTAATAATGTGTCTCCTCAATTTTTTGCATTTGAAAGTTTAGTAACTACTTTATTGAATTATGACCCCAACCCCTTCTTCTCATAAATAGAACTATCCCAAAGCAGAGAAGCCTTTGATCGATGATGCCACCAAAGCCCAAGGTAATGGAACATTATATGCCCATGCTGGTACAAGAAATTGAGCATATCTAAGAAAATGAATTAGAGGTCGTAAGTCCACTTTAGTGTCCATACATTTTGAGCAAGAATTAGAAGAAAAAGAAGAGAAAGAATCAAAGGTTAAAGCTTTAGCCAAGGAAGAAGCTTTTTATCACATAAAAAACCCAAATCCGAAGAAGACCCGAACCACGAAGGGGGTCCAAGTTTTTGAATTTGACCTAGATTGCCATGCACATGGCTACACCAGTGGCATTGCCAAAAACTTCTCAGTTTAGCAATGACTTTGTGCATGAGAAGAAGTTTTTGTTTGGAATTATTTCAGTGTGCATTACAAAGAGAAAAATACACATAAAGAGTATTAGGACATACATTGTAAAGAGTGTTAGTACATACATTATGGTGCAACATATTTAAAATGTGATTACATGGTGGCAACATCTTATTTAAAATATAATAACTAAGAAGTGGGATCTACAAATCACTACAATTATTAAAATTAAAAAGAGAATAAATTAAATAAATTAAGGATATGGTGTAAAAATAAAATATTAAATCCCCCCATAATGATTTGCCACCTCAACTTTTTGGTCGAATATAAAAGATTAGAGACTACAACACCGAATTCAAATCCAAACCAAAGCTTCTTCCCCTACGCAAAGTCCCCGCCGAGCTTAGATGTCTCCGGTGATGGCGCCGGAGCAGCCATGGGCATGGTGGCTGTCTAGGTCAAATCTACAAAATCGGATCCCCTTCGTGGGTTAATAAGAAAAAAAAAAAATATAATGAGGTCAAATTGTCAACTCTGTGGTAATGAGTTCTGATAGACAAAATGTGATGACAAAGACAACCACTTCTTCCTATAGTTCTTATTCTTCCTCCTCTACACGATTTTTTGTTTTTAGTATGATTCTTATAATCTGAGACCTGATGAGTGGGTGCTACAGCTACGAGATGATTGAATATAGTTATTTGGGTTTCATTTTCACAAATCTTATCCGAAGAAAAGATGCCATTTGACCCAAGCAAATACTCGTAAGCAAGCAAGGAATACTAATAATATTAATTAAATTGAGCTCACATCACATGCGTCACCTTTTTGTTTTTTTGATAGCAATCACATGCGTCACCGTAGATACAATTCTTGAATATTTTTTTTGGGTTGGCAGTATTGAATTTATAGTGTTTGTGTAGTAATGATTAGTTTTTACCATTAAATTAAAACACTAATTTACTTTTAGTATAAATATGAATTAAACGTCACATTTCTTATCCAATGATAAGAAATTTATTAATTTAACAAGAAAAGTTTTTGCTAATTGAACTAATTGAAATGCAATGTAATTCTTGTACTTTACAGCGCACCATTTGTGACTAGGATGAGCTCACAGTAAAATTTGCTCCTTGAAACAAGGTGGCTGACTGTTTGGGGCAGTAAAAAAAACAAAAGTAGGAGGAACAAAAACAGGCAAAATGTTACTAATAAGCCAAGTGATCAGAAGTAAAAGACGAGGAGGCAAGCTGTACCAGCAGGACCAGGTGAAGATACCAAGCACGAGGGCTCATTAAAAGAGAAAGACCTCAAGCAGAAAGCCACCGATTTTTTTTTTTTAAACCCGTGTGGGAGCACTTTACTTATTATTATTATTAAAAAAAAAAAGTATTATTTGTTCTTTAAAACAAAGACAAAAATGCTTCAATATATATATTTATATCTGAAAATAAGAAAACGACAACAAATTAAAAAATATTAAGAATTATTCAGACGGTGTTCTCACGTGCTCACCATGAGCACATATATACCTCTAAAATTAGTCAGTTTAGCAATATTCGGAACTCATGCAGACAAGATAGACACATGTCATGTCATTCTTATTGTGAGTTCCAGTTTTAATCTATATTTTTATTCCTCTAATTAAAAGATCCTATGGGGATGGAGCTATTTAGGGATAGAGTGACATGTTAAGGGCATGGCCCCCTGACCTCCCCAATACCCTTTTTTTTTTTTAATAATATATATATATATATATATATAGTTCAAATTTGAAGTTAATTTTCATTTTAATAATATATAGAGTTCAAATTTTAAGTTGAATTTAAATAAGTTATAGTGTTATACGTCATTCTCTCTTAAAAATTATGTAGGCCCAAAAAGAGATCCAAGCACGGGAAGTAAGCAATTGACTCTCACTAATGGCCCTTTTTCTATATAAAAAGAAAAAACTTTTAGTTAATAAATATTAAAATTCAAGTAGTGCTACCATATTGAAAATTGTCAACTCGTGTATAGACGGAAAATTATTATATACTCCCGAAATACCATAAATACGTATTCTTTCATCTCATATAAATGGTGGGTCTCACTAATTAAAGTCATGGTGGGACCCATCATTCATGTGAGAGGGAGGAGTACACATTTATGGTACTCTGGGAGTACCTAATGATTTTTCGTGTACAGACTATTTGTATCTCGAGATCCTCAATGCTATGTGCGATATCAATTGGTATGGAGGCTCTTGCCCTAATGTACCTACTCTCTCTCTCTCTCTCTCTCTCTCTCTCTCTCTCTCTCTCTCTCTCTCTCTCTCTCTCTCTCTCTCTCTCTCTCTCTCTCTCTCTCTCTCAGAGGTGTTGGGTCGATTAAACTTTCAAGTTGAAAAATGTAAGTTTTCTTTCCTTTATCTTTTAATTTTTTAGTTTTAGTTACAGGAATATAATTTAGAAATAAAGAAACTGGAGGCTAACTATGTATGTATGTTTGCTTGTTATTGAGAAAGCTTAGATAATGAGACCCACATTATATTCTAAAAACCATATATATCTCTTTCTCTAGTTTTGAGTAAAACATAATGCTGAGAGTTATAATAGAGTTGGATTGGAATTGCTAATTTCATGTCTCAAAGATTTATTTATTCTTATTTTTAGGTTTAGAATTAGGTGATTGAGCAACATTTTTTTTTTGGGTATAAGGGAATTTACGGCACGGGATGAATTTTGTTATCTTAGTTGGTTATGATTTGGCTTATAAATTTTAATTAATTTTTCTTAGGCCAAAATGGGCTTTTGCCATTTTCAAAAAAATAATCCAGCATTTTGCCCAATTTTCCAAACTAATTAGGGAAATACTCCTCTTTTAAAACTCGATTTTCTCAAAATCAAGTTAAGTCCTATAGCGACGTTTTAAGGAGCCTATAATGACATTTTTAAGGACCTATAGCGCGTTTTTTAACTCGATTTTCATGAAATCGAGTTATAGGTAAAAGAAAAGAGAAAAAAAATTGCATGTAACTCGATTTCATGAAGATCGAGTTTAAAAACGTCGCTATGGGTCCTTAAAATATTACTATAGGCTCTTTAAAACGTCGCTATTGGGCTTAACTCAATTTTGAGAAAATCGAGTTTCAAAAGAGGAGTATTTCCCTAATTAGTTTGGGAAATGGGGTAAAATATTGGATTGTTTTTTTGAAAAGGACAAAAGCCAATTTTGTCCATTTTTCTTATCTTAGTTGGTTATGAATTTTAGTTTGACCCTTTTCATATCATCAAAATTAAGACTTTCGGGACAATTACCTATTGAGACATTATATGGTACACACACACACAAACATATATACCATAATTACCTAATCTTAATTACACTAATTGAAGTGATGTTCATCCATGACTTTGATTTCTATTGTGGATTTCATAGCTACCAGACGCAACTATGGAGATTGGTTCTTAAATTTTATTGGACAATCTTTATTCAATGCTCTAGCTTCATTCTCTTACATGAATAGTAGGTGCCATCAAGAATTTAATAAGTGGAATTAATTAACTCACTATTATGTGAGATGAGAGAGTATTGCTTTTGGAATATGAAATAATTACTCAGTAACTTGTGCAATACATGAAAAAGTTCAAAAGAATTTTTTTTTCTTTAAAAAAAATGATTTTTTTTCTCTTTTTAAATTTTTGTCTAAATGTGAGATTTGGGTACTTGTTGTAATTATTATTAGGTATTAATTATATTTGTGTTTATAAATGAAATTACCTATTCTATCATTTAAAGAAAAATATGATGTGATGATCAATCATACTTGTTAAGGTTGACTTCTTAGGGTTTCGTATTCAAGCAGCTCATTGCTCATGATCAGTCAAGCTAAGCTAAGCTAAGAGAGAAAAGCGACAATCCTTCCAATCAAGCAATCTACCAACTAAACTTGAGTAGCTTACTGCTTGATAAGATGAAGACTGTATTTCCACACTTTGTCAAACACTTTCTTCAAATTCACGGCCTTCTTCAACCCAAGACAATCAATTGAAAAATATTAACTGGAATAATGATGTGTAAACTTGTGAATTTCAAATACTTGTATGGCACAATATTATAAGATCAACATTTGGATTTTTATTATGAATTTCTAGCTACCAGACATAACTTTGGAGATTGTTTCTTAAGGTTATTGCACAATCCTTATTCGATACTTTTGGAACAATGCTTCATTCTCTCACATAAATAGTAGGTCCTATTAAGTATTTAATTAGTCAAACTTACTATTATGTGAGACAATGAAGCTTTGCTTTTAGAATATAGAACAACAAATTACTAACCCGTTCAATACATGGAAAAGTTCAACAAACTATGATATTTTTCTTTTTAATTTTTTGTCTAAATATGAAATTTGGTACTTATTGTAATTATCAATAGGCATTAATTATATATATATTTTTTTAATAAACGAAACTACCTATTCAACCATTTAAAGAAAAATATGATGTAGTAACATTCTAATGGAGTGTTTAAATATAGAATAAAATTTAAAATCAATAAAAAAATTGATTAGAATAATGATGTGTAAAATTCTGAGCTTCAAAAACTTGTATGACACAGTATTATGAGATCAATTAAAAGACAAATACTTTTTGTTTTGTTTTATGCAATTAATGCATAGGAAAGTTTAAAATAATTTTTTTCTTACTTTTATTTTATTTTTTCTACGTATGAAATTCGATAATTATGAGTATAGATAAACATTTATAATAAATGCATTTGTACATGGAATTATATATTCTCACATTAGGCATTTATTTTGATTGTGATTATATATGAAACTATGAATTATAACATTTTAAAGAAAATATGATATGTCAAGATTCTAATAAGGGTTTAAATATAGAATAAAATAAAATTTAATATATATATATTAAAATAATGACGTGTAAAATCATAAGGCAGAAAAAGCTTCTATGACATAATATTATGAGGTCAACAAAAAATAAAACGTCTTAATCACCGTCTTATTTTACTCCAATTCACCATCTTAATCACTACAATCATACATAGTTTATATTATCAATGTGCGCATTTAGGAAAATGATTCTACTCTAATAGGTTTGGAGAATCATCGATTTGTCCAAGGGATGAGGTGGATGATGAAGTGGAGCAACAAAATTAAATGCAAAACTTCCATATATATATATATATATATATATGGGTTTAAGTGATAACCTAACTATCATAACATCACTTTCTCAAAAGAAAAAAGAAAAAACTATCATAAAATTTTTTATAGTGTCCCATATATGCATGTCCTTGATTTGAACCACACTTCTCTTTCCTTCGACAGCCTATATTATATTAAGGATCAGTTTGGATACCGCTTATTTTGTTGAAAATTGAAAACTGAAAGCTAAAAACTGAAAACTGAAAATAATAAAAAAATAATAAAAAAGTTTTTGTTCACGCGCTTGACACTGTTTAAAAGTCTAAATGCACTGTTTATTTCCCATGAACAATACAAGAGGTGTTGGAAAAAAAAATGCAAATGCAGGAGAAATTAAATGCAATCCAAGTGCTCATTAAGTATAAAAAAAAAACATGATAAGTATAGGAGCATGAGGACCATGACTCCAAAAAAAAAAAAAAAAATCCAAATAAATAGAATCTTTCAGGTGAAAATCTTAATTTAAAAAAAATAAAAATAAAAAAAGAACTTAAATATAATGCCAGATATCAAAATAAAATCTTGAATGTGAATTGACTCATGTCTGTTTTTGAAAGCAAGTTAAGCAAATTGAGAGATTCATTTGGCTGATTAGCCCCACCAATCAGTGCCCGAGGTAAAAAAACACTAGGGTTTTTGAGAAGATGGTGACGTGTAACTGCGCACATATTGGGGCAGTACTGCACAGCTAAGCATCAACCAATCATAGTATAAAGATGGTAAACACTTAAGACAGCCAATCAAAACCTCGGTTCTGCCATGTTTTTATATCTCTCTCTCCAACAGTACCTCCCTTCACTGCTTATAACCGTGTGAGTTCTCTTTCTAAGCTCTTGACTCTCTTTTCTTGTCCCCGAGAGATAGATCTCAAATGTGTGCACAGCCCCTTTGTTTTAGCTCTCAGTTTCCTAATCGGTTTTGTTGTTTATTGCTTATTTGTTTTCTCTCTATTCGTATACTCAGTGTTTTCCTTTTGGTTACTTCATCTGGGTTTTTTTTTTTTTTCAGTTAATTTTGTGGTTTTTTTTTGTTGATGCTCGATCGAGTCTTCTCTTCTGTGACAAAATCCGACCTGGGTTCTCTTTTAAAACTGTTTTGTGATGCCGGAATCTAATCGGAGAAATTTGGCCCACATATCAAAACTATGAATTTTGAAAGTATTGTGTCCATAAGCTACATGGCTGGCTCAGTTTGATTTTTCCATTGCTGGCTCAGTTTGATTTTTCCATGATTTGCAAATAGTACTGCAAGAAAAAGAAAAAGAAAAACCTTGATGGGTTTAAAAAGAAAAAATTAAGAATAGGGTTTTGTTTTGTTCCAACAAGTCCTTATTATTCAAAAATTGAAAGTTTTGTTCCTATGGTCGTGCTCTAGTGCTGGACTCGGTAGATTCTTCTCGGGTGCCCCCTTAATGTAATAAAAAATCACTTTATGTTCCAACCACTGGTAACTGGCCACGTCAGATAATGCCCGTGACTTTGGCCCAAGTTATACATGAAATGATCTGACGAGAGTCATGAATTTTTCGAAGTCCTTTTTTTGTGTGTTTTTTTCTGTTGTTGGCGAAGGTCGTCCTATGGAAATGTTGGGCTGTAGTACTTTCTTCTTTGCTTTCCTTATATATATATATATAGATATATAGAAACATACATAGGTACATATATATTGTTATTGATTAATTAGTAGGCTTTGTACAAGGATGATCATAGATTGACAGTCGTTGTTTGCGGGTGTAGCATCATCAAGATTCACATGCAAATGCACGGTGGGTGATGCAATTAAAATTTTTTAATTAAAATCTCTCTGCCAAAATTCTTTGAAAGTGAGAATCTTGATGATGCTGCATCGGCAATAAACGACTCTACAAAAGGGGATTCTCTCGCAATACTCAACACTGCCACTTTTGCATTTGAACAGCTGAACCCACCAGGTGATCCTTTCTTTCTTTCTTTTAACTACCCTTCTTTTTGGCTAAGCGTGTTTCTATTAAGTACTTTCTGATGTTTTCTGTTGCTGTCAGGTGGGCTTTCTTTCTAGTTTCTGGGAGTTTTTTTTTTTTTTTTTCCCTTTTAAATTAAAGCAATCAGTCAATGGATTTGCTGTATTTTTAAATGTTTATTCTCTTTTGCACACTGCATATATATATATATATATATATATATAAAAGAAGAAAGAATAGAACCTTGCTGTTCAAGGACCTTTTGTTTTGCTGACCTTTTGCAGATCTGTGATTATTCTTCTGAGCAAAATTTCCTAGCTAGGATGAAAATGGTATCTTTTCAGGGAGTGTTTCCTGTTGGAGATGGGACTTTGTCTCTAAATGGAAAGAGAAAGAGAATCTGACTTGATGATTCTGCATGAACCTTCAGAATATTTTCAAAAGGTGAATTTTCGCTATCTAATTTGTTGTTGTTGTTTTTTTTTTTTTTTTTTTTGTGATTTTGTGTGGTTTTTTGGTTGGTTTTAGACCCAAACATGGACTGGTTCCACAGATCCTTGAATTTCTATATTTCATTAAAATGAACATTTATGGCTCATGTACAGAAAGGCAAAGAAAAGTCACAAGTGGAGCCGTGGAGGGAACTGTACTAATCTCATGAGTTTGCTAAGAATGGATTGGAAAATTATTTTTGTGCAGAAGCTGAGAAGAACTTGAGGTTGGTAAAAAAGAACCTTCCACGCTTACTTCTTTCATGGGGTTTTTGATGATCTCAAGTTTTGGTTTTTCCTTCTCACCGGCTTTTGTCTTCACTACATGATTTAGACTACATATCGATTATTTTATTATATATGGACATTCTTCTAAGTGGTTTTGTCTGTGGAATTAAGTAAATGATTGATGACTGGAACTAGTTTTTGGATATGCAATGAAAAATCATGGCCATGGGAAGTTGTTGTTTGTCACTGCCATTGTTGGCTTCTCCTCTCATCACTCTTGTTGGTGGACCAGGCATCCTGCAACTTGGACCCTTTGTCATGTACAACCTCTCTCTCTCTCTCTCTCTTTCCTGTCGCTTGCACATTCTGA
The DNA here is from genome assembly GCA_032878915.1 of Castanopsis chinensis. Lineage (NCBI taxonomy): Eukaryota > Viridiplantae > Streptophyta > Magnoliopsida > Fagales > Fagaceae > Castanopsis > Castanopsis chinensis. The sequence goes on along the minus strand of JAVQMG010000125.1, from coordinate 12,939,423 downwards.
TTCAGTCCAACTATTTACCACCTTTCCAATAATGGTGTACCAAAAAATGTTTCTCAAAAAAAATATCTTTATTTTCTGTTTCTTCATTCATGGCAGATAATTGCAATATCAAGAGTATGGAGATCTGTGTGCCTCTATCACTGTCCAAGCCCCGATTAACTTGTTATATGGGGCTTCAGTAGGGTACCTTTCCATGCTTACTCTATTGACTCTAAGCAGGGCAGTCAAGTATTAGGCCCAATGATCAAACATTTTATAATGATATTTTTAGCTTAAGAGAAATTTAGAAACAGAATCGAGTGGTGGTTAACTTGCTATGGTTTCTTCTGCTTCTACCTTTGCTCATAAACAAAACTAAAGAATTATAGTGGTTGGTTTTTGGAATGTGTTTAATGACTCACACCAGGATTAGACCATGAAAAATTCTTAGCAGGGCACAATTATGGATGGCAGCACTCTGTCTCTCTAGCATGCAAAACTTTTAGGGTTTTGGATTTCACAATGCTGACAAGTTACTTTTTGATGTATTTTTTGACTAGTTACTTGTTGTCATGTAGAGGATTATTAGTATTTCTATTTCGTATTCAGTCGATGTTTAGACTATATGTTATGTCATGTTAACACTCAGTAGCAAATCTAGCTATAAGAATATTCAATGTTTTCCGGAGACTTACTGCATGCTATTCTAGCATTGCAAGTATTATTCACTTCTTATAAACTCATGAGAGTTGAGTTTATTTTGTGAGAAACTAGCTAGTGTTTTAATCGAAAAGAACCTCAAACCACTATCTACTCAAAGATCTATGAACGCATTATGGTTATAGGAGACGAATATGAAACGCATTCCAAATGCAAAATCACTAATCAGGTGTACCAGAAAGCCAAACTAACAACAATTTGTTCAACATTTCATTTATAAATATTAGAATATTTGTAGGATAAAGTTACTACTCTGATAAACCTGTCATTAAGGGGCAGTCCCCAAATATCACATTTCTTTCCTGATACATGACATGGAAAAAAAAACCATCTCAAGAAGTTTTTTTGACAAAAGCCATCTCATTCTACTCTCATTAGCCACAAGTTTTAAAATCAAATAATAAAAATAGACATTCTGTTGAACTTGACTCCTTGGTAGGATTAAATATTCATGATTTTAAAGGATCAGAAAAAACCTCTATTAGGGAGTGTAACATATGATTTATTTATATTCATTAATTCTTTTTATTTTTTTTAGCAAATAGGGGATTTTTATTCATTTATATTTAACATCCTAATGTATAAAAATTGTTTCTAGTTTGTATGGCAACCATACGTTTACTTGTGTATAAAAAAAATTGGTTACCAAAGTTTTAAAAACTAAAAGAAAATCTCTCTCTCTCTCTCTCTCACTTGTACAAATCATGGTTCATTGTTAATTTGAAAGAATATTCAGCTATGATTTCTATATTCCTTCTTTGTTTTTGAGCCACAACTTAGAAAGCTAGAAGATTGCTACTTTTTCCAACTCTGCAATTAATTACTTTCAAATCAATGTCTTAAATTTAATGGGCCTTCATCTACTATCTTGTTGCTATCATCCAATATCTGATATGTTTCACTCCTTACATTTCATAGTGCCCACTTTTCTTCTTGTTAATCTGTGGGTATACAACAATTTGTAAGATATTATTCATAAATCTAGAAGCTTGAAGAAAGTTTTAGAATAAATTACTATTCTCATAATAATATTCAATGAATTATAACTCAAGTAATTGGCACTTTCTTCTCTCATAATAATAGGTTGGAGGATGAGGTTCGAGGGTTCAAGATTCACTAGGTAATTGTGTGTAGACCAATTAAAAAAAATTTGTAGTATAAGATCAAATTTCATCAAACATATCCAATTGTGGGCGTGAGAAAATAAATCAGGATTGTTTAAAAATCAAGGAAAATGACTGAATGCAATCCTAGAGATAAGTTACTCGAAAAGCAAGTACTAATGAAGCAGCAAGCTAATTGTCTCTGTATATGGTCACTATCTTTTCTCATTTTGCCTCCCCACCTTAACATATGTAGATTTTAAGGCTAAGGACCTTTTTTTTTAATACTAGATTATAATTGTCGTAGGCCATTATATATATATATATATATATTTGCCTCCCCATGATATACTTCATTGTGTTTGCTGAGATTCTAATCGATACCCATGTTGAATATGAAGGAGTTAGTACATTCACCTGGCAGTACTAATTATTACTTGAAATGTACACTTATTCTCCCAATGATATAAGACTCAACTGGTACCAAAAGATGCTCTGTACTGAAAGCGAAATTCAGTGATTTTTCCTATCGAGGGCCATGAGGGCCATGTAGATGTCGGTTTGATAAGTAGCAAAATGAACCACATATCCCTTTCAGAAAAAAAAAAAAAAAAATGAGTCACATATATGAGCTGCTCATGCTAAGAACCAATTTATTCACTATTTCACTTAGACTTAATATCGAGTTTTCTACTATTCTTTGTAATAGCAAAATGAATACATATATCAGAGTTTCCATATTTACATAATGTCCACCTGTATTCACTGAATCTCTTTCTGTTCTTGTATTACTGTATACTTAGGTAGATCTTCTCAGCTAATATACATATATTTAGGCACATTCCTGTTCCTTTCTTTTGCTTTACATGTTAGAAGTACTGATTAGTAGATGATTCTTTTCTTTTTTTGTTCTTGGATAAGTAGAAGATTCTGAAGAACTGAATTACACATGCAAATTAAGGGTCCGTTTGGATAGAGCTTATTTTTGCTGAACTGAAAACTGAAACTGAAATTACTGTAGCAAAATAATTTTTTAATATGTGAAAAGTACTGCGGGACCTATTTTTAATAAAAAATTGCTAAAAAAGTACATAGACAGTGCGTGAACAGTGAATGAACAGTACGTGAACAGTGTCAAACAGTGATTTTTGTCTCTGCACAGTATTGCTACAGTAAAAAAAGTGCATGAACAGTACTGGTTACTGTTCATGCACGTTAAAAAAAAAAAAAAAGGGAAAACGCAGAAGAGGAAAACGTGAGAGAAGCTCTATCCAAACACTCACTAATTTTTTTTTGTTTCTCAAACTAAAATTGTTTATTTTCAAATAGTTCCAGATAGGACGAGTCCAAAAGCACTATTGGTCCCCATGGGTACTTTGTGGTCCCATTGGTGCCACCCCAGTGGGGTGTACATGTGGCAGACATGCAACTGAAGGACAGTCTTGGGTCGCATGCACAAAGATTTCACCGGACAACAAAATCGCACCAACTTTTCAGGATGCAGTAATTGTTTGATTCTGAAATCAAACCTAAAATTATGGGGTATAAATGTGCTAAACAAATTCGGCCATGGTGAACAGTAACACAGACAGGCAAACCAGCTCGGCTCTACTGCCATGGAAATTAGACCAAGTCTCCATTTTTTTTAGGCGGTGGATTCCAGCTAATGGAATTGTCATACTGTCCATGCTAGGCTTTTCAAGTCATGGTTGTCATCCGTCAACAACAACTATGTAACATGTTTCCTTTTGCTAAATATAATTACATGTTTATATAAGGTGATTTATTAATACTGTTCTTAGGGTATATATTAGTAAATTATTTTAAAATTTTTTTATAGAAAAACAAAAAAGTAATTCACTATTTTGATAACTTTTTCAATTTTTTATAAAAATTTTATCAAAATAAAAGGGCACACATTAACCGAACTTTTATAAAAAGCTAAAGGATTTTACAAGTGGCATACATTATTAAATTATTTTAGCGAATTTTTATGGAAAAATGAAAAAAGTGATTAATTGTTGTGACATTTTTTCAATTCTTTATAAAATTTTTCTAAAATGTACTATTAATATATGGTCTAAGTTAACTGGACCCAAAGTTAAAAGCATTGTTCAATTTTTGTTTCATATATACTCTCTCTCTCTCTCTCATAATTGTTAGACTGATGATCAGAGCACTGACAAATTTAATTGTCAAACCAATGCAAAGGTGTTAAAAGGAATTCACAAAATGAACTAATGGGAAGCTGACTCAAGAGTGACGATCACTTTTGGAAATCTGAATCAAATTGCCATCGAATGGTCAATCAGCTAGACAAGCTCTTCTCTATCAGACATAACGGTTGTTTGTATCGGACAAGGATGGAAATATTTCATTAGGGTGGTGATCACATGTAGAGGGATTGAGTAGCATTACTGAACACACATGACACATCCCCTTATATATTTATTAATGAGCATGCACTACTTTAAAGATGTTCAACATCCACTCATCAAAGGCCACCTTTTCAGCTAGAGTCAACTTTTTTTTGAAGAGTTGTATCTTTTCTTAAGGGTTGCAACATATCACCAAAAAACTCTAATGTATTGTAAAGCAAACCATCATTTCAATGGTGGAATAAATTACATGAAGGTGCATCACGTTATAATGTGATCGCCCTCATATACTCATATCTCCCACTTGAGCACAACATAACACAAGTAATTTGTTTTAGTTGGATGATACCAGCATGATTTTAATATTTGCCATATGTTAGCTCTCAACACACACAGATCGGTGTCAATAAAAACTTCACTATATGTGCGTACAGGCGTATTGACAGCATTTCAATTTTTTATAAAATTTTCAAGCAATTCCTTTGCATATTTTTTCTAACATATGAAAATGCCATTTGGTTGCTATCGTACCTCAATCCTAAGGAAAAATGACATAAGTCCAGAGTCAATTATCTCGAACTCCTTGAACATAGCTTGTTTAAACTCACGGAATATTTGTTGGCTGTTTCCTGTGAATAACAAATCATCAACATATAGGCAAGCTATAAGAATTTCACCATGGGCATTCTTCTTGATGTAGACTGCATGCTCATAACGACACTTGACAAAACCACTTCCCTTCAAAATAGCTGTCAATATGAGAATTCCAAGCTCGAGAAGCTTGCTTTAGCCCATATAAAGCTTTCTTTAAATGATACACCTTGTCTTCTTCTCCTTCAACCACAAAACTTTCAGATTGTTCTACATACACCTTTTTTTCAAGTATGCCATTTGAGAATGCTGATTTGATATCTAGCTAGTATATTTTCCAATTATGATGTGCTGAAAGAGAAATCAACATCCTCACCATGTCAAGTCTTGCTACTGGAGTAAAGACTTCTTCATAGCCTACCCCATACTTTTGCTTATAACCTTTAGCTACAAGTCTTGCATGATAGCGCTCAATTCGCCCATCAGCTGTGTGTTTAATCTTATACGCCCATTTCACACCAATGGTTCTTTGACTTTGAGGAAGTATAGTCAATTCCCATGTGTTGTTTTTCTCAATGGCATAAATTTCTTCTTGCATGGCATTCCTCCAACAATTCACTTTCACTGCTTCTTTAAAAGTAAAAGGCTTATGGTCCACATACAAACAAAAGAGATCTGTCTCTTTAGTTTGTGCATAGATATCTTCTAGACCTCTCATTTTGATTGGTGTTGGAGATGGAGAAATGCTACCCAGGCTTCGGATTGATGAAGTGCCTATTGATGATGAATAGTGGTAGGGTGTTGAGGAAGGTCTCTCTAAACCTTCAAAATTCACATCTTCTTCTTGCCCTTCTAACTTAAGTGGCTTCTCTTTACTTGTGATGTCATCATTCCATCCCCATGACTCTTCTTCATTGAAAATGACATCTCTACTCACCACTACTTTGTTGGTAAGTGGATTGTAGAGTTTGTAAGCTTTCGACTCCTCGCTATACCCAATGAAGATGCATCTCTCCCCATGAACATCCAACTTGTTTCTCTTAGTCTCACGCACTTGAGCATATGCAATACACCCAAAAATTCTTAAGTGTGATACACTTGGTTTGTAGCCACTCCATGCCTCTTGTAGTGTCATATTCTCGACACTTTCTGAAGGGCATTGATTGAGTAAATAGGTTATACATGCCACTGCTTCTGCCTAGAAATTCTTTGGCAAACATTTTTCTTTGAGCATGGTCCTTGTCATATCAAGGATCATTCGATTTTCCCTCTCTGCAATGCCATTTTGCTATGGTGTGTATAAAGTTGTATAATGTTGCTTGACGCCATTTTTCCTTCAATAATCTCGAAATCCATTTGAGATGTACTCACCACCTCTTTCAGATCTAAGTATTTTGATCTTACAACCACTTTCCACTTCAACATGTGCCTTGAAACTTTTGAATATAGTGAAAATTGCAGATTTTTCTTTGATAAGATAAACCCATAATTTTCTGCTGAAATCACAATAAAAGAGATGAAATATTTGTTACCTCCAACAAAAATTGGATCAAATGGACCATAAATATCCGTGTGCACCAGCTTTAATGGGTTAGGTGCTCTCCACAATCTCCCGCTTGGAAAATGACTTCTTTTTTGATTGCCAAGAGTGCATATCTCACATACATATTCTAGCTTTTCAATACTAGGCAATCCATGCACCATGCTTGATGTGGATAATAGCTTAAGCCTATTGAAATTGAGATGCCCAAGGCGAAGATGCCACTTCCATGACTCATTTTTTACCAAGCCCATGGAAACATTTCTCCATTGTTGAGTTAAGATGGAGTGGAAACGTACAATTGTGACTCATTTGAACTTTTGCAACAAGCCTTCCTTCAACATCCTTCAAAACAATAGAGTTTCTCCGTGTGTATAATATACCCCTTTTTTAGGAGTTGTCCAATACTAAGAATATTGCTTTTCATGTTGGGCACATAGTACACATTAGAGATAAATTGCAAAACACCATTCCTTTGACATATTTTAATTTTTCATTTACCTTTTATGGGCAATTTGGATAAGTCTACCAAGTGGACATCGCCTTGAACACCTTCAACAAGCTCAAAAAAGAGCTCATTTTTTCCACTCATGTGGTTGCTAGCTCCAAAATCAAAATACCACACCTTTTGCGAATTTTTTCCTCCTCCTATGGAAAAAGAAGTGTACATTCTTCTTTTCAACATTTGATGCCTCAACAAGATTAGATTGTTCATTATGCTCCTCGGATTTATTGTACCAGCAGTCTGATGCATAATGTCCAAATTTGTTGCAATTGAAACATTGGACATTTCTATTACCTCCACGTCCACGAGTAGATCTGTCTCTGAATTTTCCTTTTCCAAGACCCTTTGCCGTGGTTGCTATTGGTATATCCTCCACGGAAGTCATTAGGCTTCTCCTCTTTTAGAATCAATTTTGAGTCTAAAGCTTGCTCAATGACAACAAAGCTGGAATTCTTTTCCATACGCTACTCATACACTTGAAGATATCCCATTAATTCATCAATTGAGAGAGTCTCCAAATCTTTGGACTCTTCAATAGCCACCACGACATGCTCAAATTTATTTGCAAGAGATCTTAATATTTTCTCTGCCACACGAACATCTTCAATACTCTCTCCATTACTCTTCAAACGATTAACAATTACAAGTAATTGTGAAAAATAATCAGAGATAGTTTCACCATCTTTCATGTGAGCAACTTCAAACTCGGCACGAAGAGTTTGCAAACGAACTCTTTTCACACGATCGACACCCTTGAATACTCCCATGCTTCTTTACTCGACTCTTCTTTGGCAATTTTCTCAAAAGTTGACTCATCCACCCCTTGATAGAGTAGAAACAGTGCCTTCTTGTGTTTCTTCCTCTGATCCTTGAGCAATTTTTTTTGCCCTACGTTGTAGGTGGCTTCTTGCTCACTTGTGGGTTCTACATACCCATCAGTGACAAGCTCCCATAGCTCTTGTGATCCAAACAACACTTTCATTTGAATCTGCCCGCTTTCATTTGAATCTGCCAGCTCTCATAATTTTCTTTCATCAATTTAGGAATTTGTGGTTGCACCATATTAGAAGACATCTTCACTAATGGTGTAGACAAAGACTCTAGGCTCTAAGAACTTGGCTTTGATTGGCTTTATAAAGCCCTGACTTAAAATTCAACAAAATACTCACAAGAAAGAGAGGAATGAAAATTTTATTAGAGTATTTCAAACTCACAAACAAAGAGATTAGGCTACTGCCTTGAGAGCTCACTACAACTTTTTCTTTCACACACTTTCACATCATACATATATTCCCTTTTATAGGGTGAAGTTATAAGAGCTGTCATTATTGTCATGACTCTTGTTTCAAAACAGAAAATTCTATAATGTAGAAGACTCAAAGACACAAGCGTTATGGAAAAACAAAGACACAAACAATTATGAAAAAACAAAAGACACAAATTGTTATGAAATATCGAAAGGCATCTTTTGGTTTACCACTTCCAACACATGTGACTACCAACAATTGGGGGACCTTTAAAAAAAAAAAAAAACCTCATTTTCTAGACCTATCTTTTTATTATAATTCAGCATGTTAAATCTCGAGCAGCTTTTCCAGGTATTTCTTTTAATCCAAGTATAAAATTTTTTAATTTCTATCCCTAGAAATTCACCAAGGACGCCCCTAAGTTCGTTTCTCACTAAGATTAGCTTCACTTGTTTCAAGCTTGTCCGTAACCAACTCCTTTATCTCTCATCTTCCTTCCTTAGACAAGGATCTCAATAAACTTGTTTGAGATGCATAGACTTGTTTATAGAATATGTGGTCTCAAAACAGCAGCACTATGTTATTAATTTGTTCCATCATCTAGCTCTTTCACTTCTTCATTAGAGCACTCCAAGAAATTAGGTTCTCGTCTTGCTCCCTCTAAGAATCTCGTGATAACAATTAATGTTCTTACTACTGGCGTCCGGGCCACACCACTAAAAATCTCCATTGATGCTTCCTCTCTAATTTGAAAAAGTCGATACATGTAATACCCTCTCCTCTAATGCAACCATTCTTGTTGTAACCAATACCGAGAATACCTTATCTATAACTACCACTTCTATGGAGTTCCTAGAGTCCACTTTTACACTATATACACAATTATACTATTTAGTATCCGTTTGGATACCGCGTAAGTTTGTGTGTGTGTGTGTGTTTTTTTTTTCTTCGGAAAAGCACGTTTCAGTGGCTTTACGTCGCGCTAGTGGGTCTTGTGCACTGTTCACAGGATCCACAAACTTCTTTTTTCAGCAATTTTTTCATTAAAAATGGGTCTCACAGCACTATTCACACATTTAAAAATTATTTTGCTATTGTATTTTCAGTTTTCTGTTTTTCAGTTTTCAGCAAAATAAGCGGTATTCAAACTCACCCTTAGTGTGTTACATACATGCAACATCATACTTAAAATATGTGGATCTAGTGTTTTGGATGTATGTGGATCTGATAGATAAGAATCACATATTTTGAGTATAATGTTATATATACATTTGGAGTAATACTATGACCACATAAAGTTGTGCAATTTTTGCCACAACTTATCGCATAACGAGTTGTTACTGGTAGAGATGTGCTTTTACATTAACCAACCACCACATATCTATCACTTATACATTGCCACATGGTGATTTATGACAAAAATTGTGTAACTTTACGTAGTCCTAGCAATACTCATACATTTGAAATATTAGATATTTTTTTGGGTTTTACTAATTAAGTATGTTTTTAAGATATATGTTAATAAACTATTTAAATTTTTTTTTTTTTATAGAGAAGCAAAATAATGATTAACTTTTTTAACAAGCTTTTTTCAATTTTTCATAAACATTTTTTAAAATATATGGTTAATGTGTGCTGATCATATATAAACTGGACCATTTTTTTTTTTTCAGCAAAACAGTAGTGAGAGACGCTAGATTTGTTTCATGACTCTTGTATGCGTAGTTGATACGTCAGGACTTAGGGGAGAGAGAGAGAGAGAGAGAGCATTGACAGTTAATGGTGATGATGACACTCATGTCGGTTGGTGCCACAAGGTAATATTTGGTTTAAAATGAGAAACGCTCACGGAGAAAAAACATAGGTAGGTGCAGCCGCACTGATAAAGAATCGCTATTATAAATAAGTGTTGGTCCGTATCTGCAAGCAAAGCAAGCAACATATTTTGCTCGTGCATGGAACAAAGAGAGAGAATTGGCTCAAATAACACACACAGAAAGAGGTCAGAAAATCTTCTCAGCTTCAAGCAACCTTTCTTTTCTTTTCCGCTTTTGCCAGCGAGGCTTCAACCTTGGAAGGAGTGTTCAAATTTTGCTTCCCCAAGAGTTCCTCTATGGTCACCATCCTCATCATCATTATTTTTCTAGCGGTAAGTTTCATACGCAAGTTTCACTCTCACTTTTTAACTCGTAACTTCAGTCTTTACCCTCTATGGCATTACTATTACGAGTAAGTTCCAGTTAATTTAATTGTTAAAATTTTTAATAGTTAAATAATAAATATGAAATTTAATTTTTGCCTACATAAAAAATAGATCGATGTCTTGATTATGAAAAAAAATTATTATCAAGAGTGAATATCATAAATTGAAATTATATATATATATATATAAAAAGGAGGAAGTGTTATTTGAGGTAAAACTAAATGGCTTATTATTCAATTTCTTTCTCAATTTTTCTTATTAATGCAGTTGAAAATGGCACATTGCTAGTTGGAAATTTGCCCTTAAGTCGAGTAGGATTCCCCCAAATATTACTACTTATAGTACCAATCAGTTGAGTTAAGAGCTAAACAACTCATGAATATTAACCATCCTTGCTACTTGCCTGTTCCTACAAAAGTCTTGTATGCGCTGGGAAGATAAGATATATTTTCGCTTGTTCCTTTTCTTGACTTTACATAAACAAACCAATCCATTTCCCGCATTTATATATTCATGGGTTTTACTGATGTATGCCCTTAAGATTCATGGGTTTTAATGATATATGCCTTTAAGGCATATAATAGTAAACTATTTTAGAAAATTTTTTTGAGCAAATGAAAGAGTGACTAACTTTTTTGACAACTTTTTCAATTTCACATAAAAAGCTTCCTAAATGGTTGGACTAACGGATCCCTTCTACATTCATATAGATTGAACACTCGCATTTACAAAACCAAAAAACACTTGTAGAGAGCTCAAAGTCATTCAACCGTACCAAGCTATACTATTTACATGGCTAGATACTCTTAGTAAGGAAAAAAAGAAGAAGCTAGAAAAAGAAAACGGGGAAAACGGTTAATGCAAAGGAAAAACACTAAAAATGAGACAAAAATTTTCCACTACACCTTAGGAGCAGCAGAAAGAATAGGACCATCCATAAACGCCCCATGATTTCTAAATGCTGGGATGCTGAGGGAGCGTCTTCTCATTTTGCCATTGCTAGGCTTTCTCCTCTCATTCTTCTCCAAGAGAATAGAGGAGTAGGAGCATGGCTCTGATAAAGTTTCACTTTTAGTTCTATGGATATTGTCCAGGTTTTGGTCCCTAGAACCAGGCAAGACCTTATCTTTGGCCTCCTCATCATCATCTGACCAGTAGCCGTTCTCCTGCATGTCCTGCATTGCCAGATCATCATACTCTTCGTCTGACTTTGTAGACTCCTCATCAACAGAGCCAATCTGTACACCAGAGAAAATTTTTTCAGTGTATGTTCTGATGGATCAAACAAAGTTCCAGCTTTTAATTCAGCCAGGATTCCTAGGCTAGGTGTATATCTAAAATCTTTTTTCAAATCATTCACTTGTGACCAATATGCTGAAGGTAAATTTCGCTAAAATTGTCCATTAACAAATGCCTTAAGGGCATCCGTTAACATGACCCATTTTTAGATATCAAACACCCTATGTATAAAATAACTATAACTCTATTTGATATATAAAAACAAGAAGAAACGCCAATGAAACCATTCACCTATCAGCATAAGCTGGTGAAAAAAAGATGTAAATCCATACCTCTTCATCGACCTCTTTGTCAACATCATCACTGAGATCATCGTCACTACCCACCTCAGGTGGGTCATCAACCTCTTCATCACTACCATGCACTGAAAGTTCCTCCTTGAGCTGAATGAAAAGAAAACAATTAAATATCCAAGCAGATAGTGGCGTGTCTAACTAAAAGCAAAAATGTCATCTTATCACCAATACAGTAGACCTTGAACAAGGGCTCAACCACAAGCTTGGTATCAATTCACATATTCATTTCGTATAACACTGATCATAATTCCAAAACAACCTGAATCATAGGAAAGTTTTCTGGAAATAACTAAATATAAGTTTCTGTGAATACCTCCTTGGAAGGCGTATCAGACATTCTTGGTGAGCTGCAGCAAGAAGAGAAATATTTACTGCCAGTATCAGTCCCATCAGCCCTTGACTCATCAACACTTCCAGCACGGCTAGTGGCACCACCACAGGGCCAGGCACTGATCCCATAGAGACCAAACTGAAGATTAACTGGTTCAGCCTTACCAATCTGAGTCCCATGGCCCAAAATAGGCTTCCCATTACTATCAACTGAATCAACAGGCCAAGCCTTTGCAACAGATCCATCAGTATTGACAAGAGCCATGAGATGCCTGGAGGAACCTTTCCTCTGAAGCAGTTGAAACATTCCCTTGGAACTCAATGAATTGGCAGCACACTGGATCCGGTACTCCTCATCTATAACAGTAACAGTGTTTGTGGTAGGATCATAAAGCTGTTCCCCTGCCTCACGCCTACGAAGGCAGCTGAAGACTGTAGCATGGATGGCTGCTACACTCCTATCAACATTGGTATTGTTTATTTTGGGGACAAGATGCTTGTCAGCCCGCTTGCATAGATATTCTTGGATTGTTCTGATGTTTCGAATGTATTTCACATACTTGTTTTTTGCTGGGTCCAGTGTCATATACTTAGCACGGACTGCAAATCTTTCCAAGTGTTTGTCCTCATTTGTGATGTATATCATGAATGGTATGATAGAAGGATGTTTTTTCATAAGCCCCATCTACAGGTAAGGATCAAAACATTTAGTTAGGAAAAATAAGTGTAGAAAAGAATTTTATTCTTTTTTTTTTAAGGAAGACTGCTAATGAAAGAATATTAGAAGGATACCACAAAATTAAGGCTCAGGTGAACACCCTCAACAACAACTGATTCTTTTCGCTCTTCCCATGCAGTGATCAGACGATCAAGACTATCAATTACCATCTCACTTTGTGCCTTAAATCCTTCAACAGCCATCTGCTTTGGACTGATCAATTCAGTTGTACTAGAACCCACCTCAGATGATTGAGTATCAGATTTCCCAGTTGTCATACCATCAGGTAGATCATCCTTTGAAAGTGAGTGTGAAATGCCTGCCAACTTTTTAGCTTTCTTTTTGGCCTTTGCTTCTGCAACGGCCACAGGATCCAAAAACTCCCCTGCATGGTATGTTGAAGCCCAGAGTAGAGGGTTTTGCTTCTCATCTACAAAACTTCTCATCATATGGCGGATAGAGTCAGTTGATACCACTGTAGTGATTCCCAACCTGCTACCCTGCAAGACATTTATGCATGAACTTCATATTTCCTCATGCTTTCTTACAAACAGAATATATATATATATATATATATATATATATGCCATGCTAGGAAATAAGATGAATAAAAAGCGACAACTGTGGAAAAAAATACAAATAATTGTGAAAATGAAAATTAGTTTAGTCAGCATAGTATACCAGCAATGCAGACAAAGTAGACTTGCCACAGCCACTAGTTCCACACAACAGTACAGTTATAGATTCCTTCCTTTCTCGGATTCTGCAATGAGAAAATATTATTATAGAATGACATATCAGGCAGAACACATCGCAAGGTATAAATCAGGCAGTGGATACTCCTTAAATGAAAAAGAAAATTCTGTAAAGCCTGTTTTAAGGACATAATCCTGAGGGAAAGCTCCAACCTAATCCCAAGATTACCAGTGTAGTCTCATTCCTATCCTACCAAAGCCCAAAGTTTCAGCTAGGGAGAAAGCAAAGAATTTATTTTCCAAAAAATAGCACAAATAGTCAACAATTGCGTTTCAGGGCATAGTTACCAGAATGAGAAGGAAGCAGTAAATCTCATCCAAAAAGAATCCAAGAGAAAAATGAAGAGGGGAAATTTGAAGCGGGAAAATTTCTGAAATTGGTTTTAAAGGGGGAAAAAAGACAATAAAATTCATAAGGCCCTCGACATTTTCTCAAAGTTTTGTTTGAACATTGCAAACAGTTCCCAGAACCTGGTTTCCAGCCTAAACTAAATTTCCCAGCAAATAAGCTTCAGAGTAACTTCTGTAACTTTTTTTTGGGGCATCAAAATAAGATCCATAACTCCAAACCAGAGTTCTCTTCAGCAGCTGTTAACTCCTAATTAAACAAAAGTACTTCCCATGAATGACCAGAATCAGCATTATAAGCAAGAAAATTCATCATCCACTGAACATAACAATTAAGCCCATAAAAGAAAACCCAGCTATGTCAGAAGAAACATGTCTAAACATAAGCAGTCCATGGGACTAGACCAGCAGGGAAAATGCATGCAGAACTTATCCAGAGGAAGTATGAACAAAGATGATAAAGATGACAGTAGCAATATTATACTAAATGGTGGGATTGGAAAGAAATAACTGGTATTTAGAGGCATTATAACTAAGATACATAAGTAACTTGTAGATGTGGTGATGACATTATGCTACAGAATGTGCCTTGGGCATTCACTATTCCAGTAGATTTTTGCAGGAGGCTAAGATCATAGAAGGATAGACCTTCGGGAATTGAAGGTTGTTATTGTCAAATCTACCCAGACATCAAAGAAAAATAAATGGGGGATGCTGATGGTGGCAACCCAAAAGACACAAATTCAAGTCAGTATTCTCTTGATCAGCCACAAAGCAGTAATTGTGGGCATGAAATGAGAATACATTAGAGAAAAGAGAAACTTGAAAACCAGAAGTACCTTCAGAAATCTCCTGAGAAAAACAACTCACTTTTCAAGCTAAGTCAAAAAAGGTCAACAGAAATTACTCATTTTGTGTGCATGCCAAATGACAATGTATCTGGATCACTAGTTCATCTATGGTCATGTGGCAAGATCAGTGCAGTATTGAGTATCTAGTTTCAAATCAACAGGATTCCAAACATTACATTTTACCATAGGCTAGAAGAAGACATCTTATGGTCCACAGGCTCAATCCTAAACAGCTATTGTAGTTTTCTGTTATGACATACTGATGGCCATAAAAAAGAACAATAATTCAAAAATTCTTCTTTTTTTTGGGGGGTTGTAAGTATAGTAATTCAAAAAAATTTATGAGTGTTAACTCTGAAACAATGATTGTGATCAGTTAGATTATTCCCTGTATCATTCCTGAGCCTATAAAATTAGAAAAACTAGTATGACGACGGTGTGATCCACAACTTAATTACGAACCATATGTAAACTAAATAAAATATTCCAATAATATAATTAAGGTTGAATAATAAAATTGATAGTAAAAATAGAAGAACAAAAATTACTTTTAAGCTACTTGATGAATGCATATCATGTGTCTTCTAGATTTTATTAAAAAAAAAAAAAACCAGAAATTATTATATATTATAAAATAATTTAATCAGAGTAGTATTTTAGTTTTTTAAACTTTCTTAATTGAGTTTCACTTAAGTATATTATGGCAATAGTTTTAGTGTAATTATAATGAATCACATGGTGAAAATATTTCATCCACCCCAACCTACAAGGGAGTTATGTGATACACACATCTTTAATTAAGGGTCGCCACTTGGTTCAACCAGAACTTTCAGGATCCAACTTTTATTATATAGTGTTATACGTTATGATATGATTTGAAACCACCCCAAACTATAAGGGAATTATGTGATTTATACGTGTCTTTAATTAAGGGTAGCAACTTGTTGCAACCACGATACATATTATGATATGATTTGGACATGAACTGTATAATATTACTTTCATTGTGAATGTTTTTATGACAATAATTAAATGACTTTTAATCATTCTGTTTTGCAGTTCTCATATAGTGTACCACACAGTCACATGAAGATTTCGCATGTTGATTATTAGAATTCACAATTCACAAACATAAAAACTCACGAAGAAGAAAAGCAGTCTATTCAGGAAACATTCAGCAGAGGCTAAGAAAATATTAGGCCATAAGCTGAATCAATTTACTAAAAACAAAATTGTGTGGTCTATCCAGGCCAATGACAAAAGGGTACAAAAACAACCCAAAAGCCACAGTCCACCGTAACATGCAATGGCAAGCAATCATACAACCAATGTCAATAACCAAATAAAAAATAAATACGTATGTGCACACACACATTGCAGTGGCACAATGCTCATATTGCATGCAGCATATATATGACAGACGTGAAAATATATACAAAGTGGAAGATATGAAGATCACTGATTACGCCAAACAATCTACAGTCACCACTAATAAAGAAAAGAATTCCGGCAGAGGGAACATAAGCAGATCCCATGAGAATCAACTTTTCTTCAGGTGAAAATAGATTGACATATATTCTCAAAAGATATAAGATGTTGATATACCTGCATGCCAAAATCAAATCAGCCCTCTGGTTGGGACCCACATACTTATACTCAGCCAGAGCATCACAAACAACATCGAGGAAACTTTCTCTTCTGACAACTATTGTCATCCGCCTTTTGTACAATTGAAATGGTAAGCTCTTACTTCTACCATCTTTCCCTGCATCCAAATGGTTGCCTACCTCAGTTTTATCCAAGCAACCAGTGGTAGGACAACCATCTACCTTCGCAGAACCTACTGAAGCGTCCAATCTTGACATGCTTGTTTCCTCTGGAAGCAAAGCATCACTTGGGATTTCACTTTTAATCATTTCAAATACTCTTTGGCTTATCTGATCAGAGGGAAAATACATTCAGCAGAAGTGTTAATTTCTTTAGTAAGGTGGGAAAATAAATCATCAGCTCACCAATAGCCAAGAATGTAGAAGTTTAAAAAGGGAAGTAAATCACTCATCCAACACCAAACAAAGGTAAATAAAATATAAATCAATTAAAAAATAAACAAAACAGAAAGACCAGGGAACATGATTCTAGAATAGAGCACCAGTAACTTTGAGCTTTGAGTTGTTACAATGATATAAAACCTTTCCAAGGAACATGATTTTCCCAAAAGGTTCAAAATGGCCATCTGATTGAACTCTAGGAATACGATCACAACTCCATTGATTTACGTAAATCTCATTGTTAGAACTTTGAGCCTTACAGTCACCAAATAATACAATACAGGCCTAGCACAGATGGAATGGAACTCATAAACAATACTTTGAATGCTGAATTACGCTACATAAAAACATCGGCATCATCTTCCTATCCCATTCTTTCAAAATTTTAAAGTGTCGAGTACAGAGATTCAATTCGCCAAAGATAATTGCTAAAATAATACTTTAAATATATTAGTAAATTTTTTCTTTGCTATAGATAATAACAGACAGTCTAGACAGAACAGCCAATGTACTTCCATTAGCTTATAGCACAGTAAAACGCCCATAATCAAACAAGGTCTGCAAATTGACTTCAAAATTCAAATTCACAAAGGGAAATTACATTATTTTTCCAGCCAAAGAGATAAATGACAACACACCTATGCTTTGAATGGATAATTATTAGGCCTCTCAGATTACATTGTACCTAGGAAGCACGGACACGGTACAGGTACGGCGACACAAACCCCGCCCCAAAATAGTGTCCGTGCTTCCTAGCATAGATCTCATCATAAATTTAATTAGTGAGACGCATTATTATGTAAAAGAAGAGATTACCACGTTGCCGAGTGAGCAGTGACTATAAATTATTTTAAGAATTAACAAAAATATGTATTGGTAAAAATATTAATAGGCCATTTGGATGAAAAGATGAGACGGTCGTCAGCTAAGTCAGCTACATAAGTTAATAAAAAAAAGACAATGAGCAGGGGCATTATGCGCTGAGGAATTGAATATGAAATTATAAACGAATTACAAGTTATAACGTGGAAAAGAAGTTTGAAGAAAAAAACAAAAACAAAAACAAAAACAAAAAAAAATCCAGAAAATTCACAGAACGCGTAACGTGCAACCCAGATCTACCACCTAACCTCACCCGTTTTCATCAAAATTCCTTAAGAATCAACAATATGCAAATGGAAATACAAATCCCTAACATACACAAATCGAAATTTTCTTCAATAAAGCAATACATAGAAGAAGAAGAAATTAAGAGAGAGAGAGAGAGAGAAAATGTGGAAGTTACCTTAAAAGCATGTCGAGCTTTACATCCCATGAGCTGCAGAGTACTCTGCAGAACCGGACGCGTGTATCTAAACGACTCTTTCCCTTTGTCTTCTTCATCTTGATCCACCACCACTACTATGTACAGCACTTTCACCACCTCTCCCATTCCTCCTCTCTCTCTCTCTACCGCTTCTTCTTTTTTTATAACTAAAATCTGTTTTCCTATTTATACAAGTATATTGAAAAAATCACACATTAGAGATCAAAGAATTAAAAAAAAAAAAAGAAAAGTGTTTGGTTGGTTATGGTATTTGAAATTATAACACACGTTTTAAACGTGAATCAAGCAAACAATCAAGGAATATTTTTTGACAAGAAAGGAAAATTTGCAAGCAATGCTGATGAATTCGGAGAAGAGAAGATCAGAAGCTGAGAAAGGAAAGAAAGAAATACAAACAGACAGAGGGAGGGATATAAATAAGGAGAGCGGTGGGGTTAGAACTTAAAAGGCGCTAAGAATTAAAACAAAAAAATTAAGAAGTGGAGAACGAGGGAAGAGATTGGTGTTGCGAGAAAAAAACGAACACAATCTGAGGTTTTCTGGGGTAATGCCATTTTATGATTTGTTTTTTGTTTTTTGTTTTTGGTCACACTTCCTGTGACCTGCGTTCCACGCATCGCAAGAACCAACCCTCCACGACTACTACTACTGCTTGCTACTACGCGGCTACGCCTCTCTCTCTCTCTCTCTCTTCGCTTTGGCACTTTCTCTCTAATCGGGGGGACTTCCGAGAACTGACGGATTTGCCCTTCCTTTGCAAGTCAATTTATCAACGAGTCTCGGGTCAGGGGTGGAGGGGGGTAGGTTCTTTCTAGCACAACGCGCTAGGATTAAGGATTAAGGAATAGGAGTGGGGTCTTTTTTCATTTATTTATTTATTTTTTTTATCCTACAACAAATATCTTACTGGTTTATATCAGAACACATGTCGGTGTTTAAGTTTTCAGAAAAAAATTTTACATGTATATACAACTAAATTATGTTAAAATAGATTTTTAGGTTGTATGTGTATATAGGTCATTTAATTATTAAAAATTTTAAAAATCAAAGTTTCAAAATTTTAGAATACTACTCTAATAAAAATTTCACAATAAAAGATGAATAAATTTTATTAAAAAAATTATTGTGTTTTTGCCTTAAGGTTCATTAATTATCAAGATGATTTTGTTAATTTTTAATAATATAGTTTATTTAATTTACAAATACTTTTTTAATTAATTCTTGTATCATAGACGCATACTAGTACTAGTATTAATATGCAACTTATAATATATAATAATTACATATAACATTCTTCTACATCATTAAAATTGAGTTTAAATTCTATAAAATTTTCTAGAAATTTCATATATTTACACCAATGTCAAAGCTGAATAGTTTAGAGGGGTGAGATAAAAAGACAAGATTGGAAGTAAAATTAGTCATATAAATACTGATCTGTAGAAATAAATAATTACATAATAATGTAATTATTATACAAACAATAATATAAAATAAGGAAACAAAAATAATCAATTCATAGCATATCAATCAATTAAAGAAATTAATCCATATACACAAAGTTTAAACAAACAATTTAATTACTCAAAATAAATTGAGGAAATAAATCAATATAAATGTGTTAAGAGTATAGAACGATAGTTGGACAGTTATATACACACTTTGATGCCTTGATTTCCTGAAATAAATTCTGTAAAATTCAATCTTTCTTTCTCGATCTATTCTTCAAAATATTTAAATTTTAGATTATAGCGAAAATTTGAAGTTTAAAACTATGGAATGGACAAGAGATGGAAGAGAAAAAGGTTAATGTAGGGTTGGAGGCATTAAGGATTTAGTATGGTTAGAAACTAAGACACGACTTTAGAAGACCAATTTGCTTTGGACTAAAAAAACATGCAACGATACGAAATATGGGGCATTGAGTTTCAATTTTTTTGAGAAGAAGAGTTTCAATTAATGTGAAATACTACTTTAAATTGTTGTGAGTTTTAATTTCTAAGCTAATATTATATATTTTTTGGGAAGGCCGTAGGGGACTTACATTTTAATATAGCCTATAATTATTACTACATTTTTTTTAATACCTTTATTTCTTGACCAAAAGTCCTATTGTCACCTTCTTTTTTGAGAGGTAAGTCCTATTATTACTTAAGAAGGAGTTTTGGGGAGGGATTATTTTAAGTTATAACTATTGATTAGAATACATTCATAAATATTTTCTAATGCAAAGGCAATTATAATATATACTTATTAATAACTACTATGATTATCAAATTTTATATTTAGAAAAAATAAAATAAAGAAAATTTTATTTCATTAAAATTTTTCAAACATTGCATGGAATATTGACTAGTTATAATCGTATTTTATTGAATTCCTTTGCATGTTTCTAAATAGTATATATATTCTTATTTTCCGAATCCAGTAGCCTATATCTTATTGTTTACTTCTTTTTTGTGTTACCGCATAAGATTTTAAAATCCTATATTTCGTAACATGATTATTTTTATTTTTTAATTGATTTAAAATTTTATAATAATGCCATATTATAAATTTTCCTACATTTTTATATCTTTCATTAGATTCTTGGTACATCATATTTTATCTAAATGGTAAAATAGATATATCATTCTGTATGAAAATAATCATAATTAATTCTTATTAATAATTATCAAATTTTTTATTCAGGAAAAAAAACACATTTTATTGAATTTTTGCATGTTTCGCGTATGTACTGTCACTGGCCTGTAATTGGAGATTAAAGGCATTTATATAGTTGGCAGATATTGTATAATAATGTCTTCTTTTTTTTTTTTTGATAATGTATAATAATGTCTTATTAGTTACAGCCAATTAGTTATAAATACTACACTACATAAAAAACACACTATTAAAATGGATTTGGGGGAGGGATTATTACAACTGCCTTTTCAGCTACAGCCAAACTCTCCTTAAAATAGAAAAAATAAATGAGAAAGTTTTATCCTTTATTTATCCCGATCAATGCTATCTTAAAGAATCTCTCAGAATGGAAATAAAAAATGCTACCTTAAAGAAACATATATTGACTTTATTACCAAGACCAACAACATTTAATAACCAACATCTGTACACTTCTTTTTTTTTTTTTTTTTTTTTAAACACACACATATATATAGGGGAAGAGAGATGAGATAAAAAAATACACTCACACGCCAATATCAAAACTACATATATACAATCGTCGTTAGCCAAAAGAACATCTGTACACTCTTTCTCATAGTCCAATCCATAATTATTAGAAGGTAAAAAAAATAAAAAGTTTGCCTTTATGGCTATATCCATCTTCAGTTCTTCACTCCCTTCCCTCTTTAGATAAGTAAATAGTAGAGAAGGATGATATTATTATCACTAAATTACCACCTAAAACCTACATTTTATCATCCTTTTATCCCTAAAGGTTAGTAAGAATCTACCTTTAAGTCACGATTTTAGTTTAAAAAAGTAAGTGCGTGTATGTACGTGCATGAGCAATAAGTGTGTGTGTATATATAAGAGACATTTCCCTTGATTTTTTAATTTTCTTGCGTGTATAGATCTTGTGCACGTGGTGCACCCAATGGTGTAGTCTTGTTAAGGCATTATACAAGTACACAATTTTTTCTTAGTTAAACATGTAACTATCATAATGTTACAATTTCATGTTCAGCATAAAAGAAAGTATGGATAGATTAATTTTTGCATTGTATTGTAGCGTAGTTAATTATTGTTTTCCAATTCATGGTAGCATAGTTGAACAATAATTTCCATTGATTTTGTTATTATTTTGCATTGTTATTATAATTAAATAACGTAGTTACTTATCTTCAATACGAAAGAACCGTTCTCGATAAAAGGAAAGTAGATCAAAATTTGTACAATGAAAAATAACAAATTTTAATAATTTAATCATCATATTGTTCTAGCACTTTTCCTACACGTGGATCTAAATTCTTAATTATTTAATAAAGCACTAGAGCCCATCACATGATATTTATTTAACTTAAATGAAAAGGTCCTATCTGCTAAATTGCAATAATATCAAACCACAATAACTCAATAATTTTTTTTTTCACCAAAAAATTGTGATTTTCCTTATTTTCTATAAGTCAGTGTTTTGAACACTCATTCATAGTTGAACATACATACGATCTGGTCCTTTATCCGCTATATATTTATGAAGTATTTAAAATGTTAAACAGTACCACTTGCAAATTGTGATTGTGCAAAAGGGAAACAATATGAACAATGGATTGGGGATTCATGGAGTAATAATTTGTGCCTCAACACTCAACGGCATCACAGTTTAAAGCAAATTAATTTGTTTTCCAAGGAAACTCAATAGTGTAGTTCTTTTTTGCTTTTGATTCTATTATCAAGTGCATGGGTATGGCCGAGTGTTTTTGAAAACAAAAATAAGATCACACCCTTTTGTATCATAATTTTGTCATAACTTTTATGTGCAAACTATGAGTTATAAAGAAAAATATATGAATATTTTGAAAGTGACCCAAAAACAGTCCCAGTTTAAAATGATGTGGTCCTAAAATTACTCGGTTTTATCTCTGCTTTTTGTGCTAAGTAGATAAATGAAAATTTTGAGTGGATGATGTTGTTAATCCTAAACTAAAACCGAGGATGTTGAATTCTAAGGTTTGACGATGATCAGGGTAGAAGTTGGCACCTGATTTTTGTGCTTTAATTTGTCATTTCCTTTTTCTTCTCAGTTATTAGAACTTGGAAGAGAGAAAATTGAATGAGTCAAAACTAAAAAGGGGGAAGTAAAGTTGTATTATCTTTAGTTTTAGGGAGGATTTGAATGCCGATTCCACGGCTCTAATTATGTTAATGAGTAACTACTTTAACTAACCCTTCTTTAAACAACTAATTATCGACAAATCCATCCATGTGGCCACACCTCCCATAAAAAGGTGAGGTAATGGACTATTCAACTACTCCATCATCAAGTTTTCTGAACTACTTTTTAATCATAGAAAAAAAAATCCTAATTTAATTGTAAAATAATTAAAACACATCAGACTTAATCTATTAAATCATCAAACTATCATGATTATGAGCCACTAATTACTAAATTTGTGTTTAAGATGTAACTTAGTGATAAGAAGTATTTTTGACTCGTTTATCAAAAAATAAAAAATAAAAGAAGTATTTTTGACTTGTTATATTTGCAAGTTTGAGAATTGAATATTCGAGCAATAACATACCTCTAACCCCACTATTATTCAAGTGGTTTCATGCCATGCATGAATTCCACTGGGCTAGGAGTTACGAACACATGATTTTTTTCATTACTAAATTGGTGTTGGGTTAAGATTTATTGAAAGTTGTGATTTTCAATTTTCATTAACTGTTTTATTTTATCCTTTTTAATTTAATTCCCCCCGGAAAAAAGCAAAACCAAAAGCAAAAACAAAAACTAGAATAATGGCAGATTTCTTTTTGGTTCAAAGTGAGGGACGTGGAGGTTTATTTTTGGGCGGATGCAAGGAACGTGGACCAAGAGATGGCACATTTGTAATTAAATTCTGAAAAATGGACATTGTTCACTCTAACTCTTTTGACGCATTCTAATTTTCTTAATTAATCATTAAGTACATTTTTCTCTGCTGACCACGAGTCAGTCAGGAATTCCGAATTGTTCAAAAAAGAACACGCGAGCAGTAACCAGTAAGCACCAAAATAAAAGTCGTTCTCAAAAATATTATATACAAAAAGTCAGTTAAAATGAAAAATATAAAAAGAAATTACAAAGAAACAAAATAAGCTACATTTTAATTTTTAATTTTTAAGGATGATTTCAAATTATACCTTATACTTTTTTATTAAATTTTTTTAAAATTTGAGACGATTGCCACAAATTAAAATTTTAAATTTTATTATTTTCAAAAAAAAATTATAATTTTATTAGTTTCAAATCATAAGTTCCTCACTAAGAAAACTAATGAATCCAAGCTTGCATGTTGATTTAAATCTTGCCCTAAAATATTAAAAAGAGTCGGAGACTTTGTTTTGGAATCCAAAGCTACTACAGTACTATTCATTGTATTCAATTTCAAGGACTTGACGGACTCAACTTTTCTAGTTACACACTTCCTTCGAGGACTTTGACTCACTCACAACTTTGCTAGTTACATTCTAGCACGTCGGTAGCTATCATAGTAATTCTAAGATCATAACATTTATTATACTTTTTGCTACAATTATGTTACGTGGCTAACTGTGTGTAAGAAAAAAAAATCGTAAATTTATGAAAAATATGACAAGCAATTAATCACAAAATATCATATATAATAGTCGTGAAAAATAATGTGATAAAAGTTATGATTATTCTAATATAACTCCAGATCTTTGTAACTTACCGACCGCTGTTCTGTTTTTTTCTTTTCTATATTACTTTCCTAAAGTACGTTTGAAACGGAAAAAAGGACAGAAAAACTGGTTGGATTTTTTTTTTATATATTTATTTTTAGATAAAGATTGAAGAAACTGGTTGGAAATTGGAATACATTAATCTAACTATAGAAAAGATTAAAGGCTGCCCTTTGTATGGGGCAAATTGTTTGAACAAAGACGTGTTGAAGGTGAAAAAAAAAAAAAAAGTCTAAAGAAGTTGCTTGATTCTTAATTATATACCTTTCCTAGACCAACAAGTAAAATAGAATTGTCAAAAGCTTTGTAACAGGATTAATGGTTCAGCTTAAAAATAATAATAATAATAAAGGGTAAAATAGAATTTAAAACTTATATTGAGCCTAGATCACTTATTTGGATTTTGATCTTCATTCTATTGTTCTAGAGGGAGATTCAAAGATTATTATTAACTCCTTGAAGAGTCGAGATGTATCTCTTTCTGCTTATGATCATCTGATTGAAGAGGCCAAAGCCATTGTTGGTTACTTTGTTGTTTGTAGTTTTTCACATATTAAAAGATATGGTAATTCTACCGCTCATCATATTACATGTTAGTATGATGAGCGGATGGAGGGTGTTTCTCGGTGTGATGTAATTTTAGTTGATTTGGCTAATTTTTAGTAATAAAGATACAAGTATATGAGTTTGGATTACTTCCCATACTTTTTTAAGTAGAGTTTTTTTTTTTTTTTTAAATACACAATAACAAGTAGTTGTGAGTTTTAATCTCTACATTCTATTTAGTTAGTAGTTGATGTAACAATTTTTCATTAAAATAAAAGGAGAATTCAGTTAAAAAAGTATTTAAGATAAGCCAAACCTCAAGTATACAACTTTCTCCTAAAACAAAATTTAAAAAAAAAAAAAAAAACTTATTTGGATTTTGGTAAGAACATATATTGAGCTAACTATAACTACAGTTAAAAGGCCTAAAAAATTGGTAACTATTAATAAAAACACCAATCATATTTCAATGGATGCTTCTTTTATGGCCTAAAAGCTTGCTTGATTTAGAGCTGTAATCCAGTAGTAAAGATACCAAGAATATTTCAATGGATGAATAATAATGTGTTTATTTTGTTCCCACTAAAAAAAATGTGTTTTTTTTTGTTATTAGTTGTGAATATATATTCTATCAGTTGTCAATATGAACAATAAAGTTTCCATAGAACGAACGGTGGAAGATCCTCAAAAAATAATAATAACAATAATAACGAACGGTGGAAAATTTATTAAAATTGTAAAATAAATGAAAACATTCATCAAATATTCGTAAAATTTATTCTAGGGTCAAGCAGTAGAGGGGGCCAAGGAAATCTCAAATTTCCCTTTAAGATTCTGTTTAAAGAAGGCATCTATAATGACGAATCATTGCATTAACGGCTTCTATCTATTTCTTTGTTTGTAATGATGTTTTTGAGTACGAGGACAGGAAGCCAATCGGCACATGTTCTTCGACAAAGTGAGTATATTATTAAATTGAGTTTCCACTTTCCACATAGGTATCTTCAAATTTTGGAATGATGCTTAATTTGCCGATCTAAGTGTGAAAGCTCATATTTAGCGGAAAACAATAAGAAAAAACAGTGTGAAAGCACATACTTAGCAACCAAAAAAAAAAAAAAATGGTGTGAAAGCACATTACTTAGCATGTCTTTGAATGTAATAAGCAAGATTAATTTGACATTTGTACGATTTAATATTGGTACCACAATCCAAGAGAATATAATCAAATTCAAATGAGCTCACTATTGCTCTTGAAAATAAATATATAATTTTTTTTAGGAGTAATTATTAGTACTCCCAAAACAATGTTCTCTCCTTTTATATTATTAAAGATATCAAGTATAATTTTAGTCAAGGTTCAAGCCCAATCTTTGGTGTGCAGGCAAAAAAATACTACTTGTACTACAAGTTTATTAACTATGGTTTAATATTGTATGGTTAGTTCAAGGTTTAGACTGTTATAAATTATTACCCATATTAGATTTATTGCAATATATAATTCATATATAAACTCCTACAAAATACTCTTTGCAAACGTAGATCGTCAACCCAAACCACTTAATCCATCTTCATGGTCATTTTCAAGACATCTTAAAGGGATCTTCAAAGCATTTTCATGTGTTTACTCTCCAAACTCAAGGTAAGACTCAAGTTGTCTTCAAGTCCTCACCTTGAGTTTGAAGAGGAATATTAAAGATATCAAGCCCAATTATAATGACGACTCAAGTCTAATCCTTCACGTAGAAGTAAATAATACTATCTGTACTACTACTCTAATAACTTTGTTTGATTTGTGGTTAGTATAAGGTTGTCTCTTATAAATACCCTCTATTGAATCCATTGTAATATGTAATTCAATATAGTGAAGATGTAGTCACCCAAGATTTTCTTTTGTGGACATAGGCTACCAGTCCAAACCATATAATCCATTTGTGCTATCTTCTCACTATACTTTTTATATATTTATTTCATATATTCGAACACACATAATAATAGATCTTATTAATTAAAATCATGATTAAACCAACCTTTATACAAGATGAGAGAGCATTGTTTATAAATATGAAAGATTCTTTCGGTTTTGCAACATTCATAGATGGAGGTATTGCCATGATGGTGGGCCATGGTGTTTTTTTTTTTTTTTTTTTGCCAAATAAAAATTAGACTATATATATTTATTAAACTTATACAGTTTTGGCCTCCAAAACTGATCGGGAGCTGCCCCTCATAAACAAAAGTTTGCCCAATGGTACTTAAAAAAGAAAAGAAAAGAAAAGAATAATTGCTTCGGTACCCAATAATTATAGAGATATGACATTTTCTTTTTTGCCTAAATTTCATTTTTTATGATAAAATTGTTTTTATATTTGTCTTTAAATAAGCATAACTTTGATACAAGATATTAAATTATTTTTTAGATTTTTTTGTTTATATTTATATCTAATTAAATACCTTTCGTATACTTGTCAAAGTTTGGGATGCTAAGTTCTCTTTGAAACTTATTTATTGTATATACATTATATATATATATCACAATTGAAAATTTTATTAACTTATATACAGTATATTTGTGAGTTTTAACTTATTTTTTATTAGAAATTTATGATTATATATATATATATAAAATTTGTGTGTGTGTGTGTTTTTTTTTTGTTATTTGTTTTGACTAGTACATCAATGGTTTAACTCAACTCCCAAACAACAGATCCTCACTCGGTACCTAATGGAAAACCATAATTGGGCGTGAACATATATAGTAGTAGCATGTACGCGTTGATCAGGAACCCATGCTTGAAGGATGGGAAATGGAGATAGCAGCAGGCACTACTCTCAGTCTATCAGCTGGATTAAGCCATAAATTAATCTCAAATTGCTCACTGGGTGCCAATAGCATTAGTCGGTTGATGGTGAGCGTTCAAAGAAACTTTGGACCTTTGAGGATTAAAACTTGTTAATGAGAATGTTGACTCCAACCAAACTATATATACATGCATGCCAATAATAAACCTTTGTCAATGGACTGTGACACTGTGTTGAAAACATCTATACATCTCAGACTTTTGGTTCAATAGTGGAACCAGTAAGTATAGGTCATAGTCGTCATTGTGTTTTTAAGCTTTGGTGAATTGGTTTGTACGTACGTGTTTATTTTCCAAACGACCAGCCATGAGACTTTTGGCGTGTTTGGTACTTCGGAAAATAATAATGCATCTTGGAACGTAAAATAGGGGGCGTAGGAGATGCTTCTCATTTTCGGAGTAAAGAAAAAATGTCAGATATTTTTTGGTTTAGGGAAGTATTTGTACGATCAGAAGCATTGTTTTCTTTGAGGTTTTTTTTTTTTTTTTTTTTTGGGGCAAATATAAGGAAAATGTTATTTTGCCCTCAAAACAACATAAAACAAGCAACATCTAGGTGTTTATTCTTTTAAAAAATTTAGACATGCACACTTGCTAGAGTAACTTAATCTATTGTGGAATACTTATAATCCATTGTCCAAAAAGGCATGGCACCCTAATATAAATATTTTGAAAAAAGTAGAGGAATATGAAAGCAACCTTAACCATAGCTAGCCTTATGTATGATGATAAGTAATTTTCTTGTTGCTGGTCTCTCTCGAAGAGGTCACTATCATTCTTGTTATGGTCTTCAATGGGGAAACCGACTCTTATTTAATGCCCAACAAACGTGTTGCCGTGATGGAACATGCACATAGAACTAGTGGAAAAAAACAATGAAAATGAAATCTAGGCGTGGAATTGAAACTGGGGTCCATGAAATTAAGCTTGGAGAGTGACAAAGAACACTTAAGGCCAACGAAATAAGTATCACACACCTAATCTAAGTTTTGAACAACCTCCATGTTAATCCAAATGGCTTCGAAGGTTCGATATCGGATCGTCATTTACACGATGAATTCATATCGGATCGTAATTTACACGATAAAGCCTACCCCACATCCATTGGAATGGACTTGCCCTAGTTGACTGGCAGGGGTAGAATATTAATGTTAGATAAAACAAACTGAAGATTATTGGAATGTAAATATGTGATGGAAAAACTTGTTTGCGTAGAAAGACTTGTGTTTCTATCTCTCATAAGTCAACAGAGACACTTGATAAGTTGTGTATTATATCTTGGAAAGTAATCATATATACTATTATATCTTGTGTTAGTAATCATTTTCGACTGGATCTTCACAATTCTTTGTTTGTTAGAATTTCCAATTATTGAGTCTAAATTTATAAAATGTCAAGCTCTCGTTTCTAAATTGTTTGCTACATACCCTCGCTACTTTTAGAAAAAAAGAATTTTTTCAAAAAAAAAAAAAATTTCTAATTTAACCTAATTTGTAGCTCATGCATGTTTTACTATGAGAGGTGTCATCTCATATTTGATTTATAGGCGGAGGTAGGGGGTGCAAAGGGGGCTATGGCCCCCTAGCTTGAAATTTTCCATTAATCTTTTTTATTTTTATTTATTTATAGTAATAAATTTAAAAATTACACAAAAATGTATTCACTGGCCCCCGAGAAAATTTCTTGGCTTTATCACTGGTTTGATTTATATTCTTTAATTCAGATATTCGATCATTCTATAACAAAATCTGTCATCTCATTCTCATCACTATAATTTTTTTTGAAACCCATATATATATATATAAACATAAAATTATCAAGTAAACACACTAAAACCAAACTGTGTCATCCTAAATTCCTAACCCTAGACTGTGTGTGTATGTGTGATTGTGTGTTCAAGACCTTTAAGCTCAAATTTTGGAACATAGAATTAAACAGCAACTGAGTTACAAACATCCCTCCCTTTAACATATCCAATGCCAATTGGGGTAAGGATAGAAGATATAATTTTCAAGAACTTAAATATAATTATATTACTAATCTTATTTCAGACATATATAGTTCAGAATATATTGAGTATAACATAAAAAACTATACGGATTATATAAATAAATTAATAAATAACCTATGCTTATATATGAACATGCAACTTAATTTTTTTTTTTTTTTTGCTTGGAAGCATGCAACTTGAGGTGCTGCGTGGAAAGTGGATACGTAAAAGAAGAATATATAACCTAATCTGTTAACGGAGGGAAAAATAGATGTTTAATTTATGGAATGTGAAACACATGTACTTAGAAATTTACATACACAAACCAAAATTTGAGTAAAACTATACAATCATACAAATATTTTCATAATAAAGCTGAAACAAATTAAGCGTACGTGTACTAACCTTAATTCACCAGCACGTCTTGTATTCTGATAGTAAGGCCAGGAACTCGCTTTATTGCAGTGGATCAAAGAAGAGATTTGTGAAAGCTCAAGAAGAATAAGATTGCAGTGTCTGAGAGAAGTGGTTTGTAGTGTATATTTTAGAGGCAGAAGAAGAGGGATTAAGGGTCGATTGAGCATAAATATGAAAAGAGTGTAGGGAAGACTCACTTATAAGAAAAGTTGTTCGAAGAGAGACTTAGAAATATGGAAGAACATTAATTGTCAAGAACATTATTAAATAATGTTAGTATTTGTAAGTCATTTGGCGTAACAATCGGGGTTTTAGTGCCGTAGCTTCAAAATTGGACACATGGCAACAGCACAAAATTTCATTTTGCTTCATCATATGTAAAAATTGTCATTTAGATCAAAACTTCTACTTCCTCAAAAAATAAAAAATAAAAAAAGGATCAACACTTCTAAGTCAAGTCTTGTACGCGTATGAAGAAACTTGAGTCCAACCATCATTTCATTTTCATCGTTTTTCCAACTGAAACGTTTACTGTTTAAATCTCAATTATCTCCCCAACTATTTAATTATCAGTGGACAAAATATTTTACATTTGTCATTTGAAGAGTGACCGATAAAAAAAAAAAAAAATGTCATCTTTAACTACTTGCATTTAAAGAAGAATAACGACCAAAAATCTACAATTAACTACAAACAACGGATCAATAGTTGTTGTTTGTAGTCATTACCACATTTAATGGTTTAGATGTTACCTCAACCAAATAAACATGCGACATTAAGGATCTGTTTAGATACCATTTATTACTGAAAACTGAAAACACTGTAGTAAAATAATTTTTAAATATGTGAATAATACCGTGGGACCCATTTTATTACTGTTGAAGACAATGAGCAATCTTGTAGCTCACAGAATAACATGGCTGGCCTTGTGTGATCAATCTTTAAATCCTTCAAGAGCTGCAACATCCAAGTAATTTCACAGGCTATACTGGCCATGGCTCGA
Source organism: Castanopsis chinensis (assembly GCA_032878915.1). Lineage (NCBI taxonomy): Eukaryota > Viridiplantae > Streptophyta > Magnoliopsida > Fagales > Fagaceae > Castanopsis > Castanopsis chinensis. The sequence goes on along the minus strand of JAVQMG010000125.1, from coordinate 12,907,957 downwards.
TATTCTACCTCAGCAGCAGACCTGGAAACAACTCCCTGTTTCTTTGATCTCCAAGAAACCAAAGAATCCCCCAAGTACACTGCATAACCAGTGAGGGATCTCCTTGTATCTGGGCAGCCAGCCCAATCTGCATCACAAAAGGATTTGATGTGTAATTCTGTCTTGCTAGGGAAGAAGATGCCTTTACCAGGTGAACCTTTTATAAATTGAATCACCCTATGAGCTGCTAGCAGATGTGGTTCCCTTGGTTGTGAGACAAATTGACTCAACCTATGCACTGCATAAGTCAAATCTGGTCTTGTCAAGGTAAGGTATAGAAGTCTCCCAATTAATCTTCTATACTGCCCTGGTTCTTCTAGTAACTTGCCTTCATATTTTGATAGCTTTAAGTTTTGTTCCATGGGGAACTTGACTGGTTTACTGCCAATGAAACCAGTGTCTTTGAGAATTTCCAAGGCATACTTTCTTTGATTGAGGCTGATCCCTTCTTCAGTCCTAGCTACTTCTAAACCAAGAAAGTATCTCAGTGAACCAAGGTCCTTTAAGCCAAACTTAGCATCCAAAACTCTCTTCAAGTTATCAACACAAGCAATATTGTTCCCTGTTAACAATATATCATCAACATACACCAATAAGATTGTAAAAGAAGCTCCTTGTGTGTGAGTGAACAAAGAGTAATCTGACTTAGATTGTACAAATCCCATTTGCAAGATTGTTGAAGAGAACTTCTCAAACCATTGTCTGGATGCTTGTTTGAGACCATAGAGACTCTTATTGAGTTTGAAAAATAACAGAGGCAACAGAGAAATGAAGGAGAACTAAAATTTCATTTACTGATATGAAGTTTACAAAATGATCTAACTGAATTAAAATTAACAACTAAGACTATTTATATACAACCAATCACCAGCTCTGTACAAGGCGGGAAGCAAAGGAAAGATAACTGAAAAATAACTAACTAACTAACAGCTATTGACAGCTGTAAGGCATAACTGAAGGCTGGGACTTTCTGCATGTGTGACTTGTGTGTTTATAAGAGCCAAAACTCCCCATTTCATTAATTCTTCTTTCCTTCCCTGTTTCTTGCCTTTGCCGTTTTGCCTTTTAGTCTTTCTTTATTGCTGTCGTTTATAGTTTGCGAGCTGGCCTTGTCATTGCTTCTGTCATTTTTATTCTGTGAGCTACAAGATTGCTCATTGTCTTCAACACTCCCCCTCAAGTCCAGAGAAGTAGGCTCTGAGACTTGAACTAATGAGTCTTCTTGCAATTGCTTGGATTTTTCCTTCAAACACTGAGGTTGAAAAATATCTTTCAATCCTAATTTGTTTGACAGCTTTACAAAAGATGAAAAACCCAAGGCTTTGGTGAAAATATCTGCAACTTGAGAATTTGTGGCTATGTGAAAAGTCTTGATCATTCCCTCCAGAATTTTGTCTCTAACCAGATGGCAATCCACCTCAATGTGCTTGGTCCTCTCATGGAGGACCGGATTTGATGCAATATATAATGCAGCTTGATTAGAGCCACAAATGCAAGGACAATTGCAAATTGTGAAAGGTTGATTATTCACAAACTCATCCCATAGAGTCTTAAATTTGGTGAAATAGGAACTCACTGAGAGTGATCCTTGAACCAAATGTGAAATCTCCTTTTGAAGCTCAAACAATCTTGGAGTACTGTCCTGAGACAACCTGTTCTTGAGATCAATCCATAGATCCTTAGCTGAATTGATGTACATTACACTAGCCTTCAGATCAGCACTGAGTGAATTGGTCAGCCATGAAAGGATTGTAATGTTACACCTATTCCACGAGTTGAACAGAGGTGAGGTTGGATTTGGTTCTGAAATTGAACCATTAACAAATCCAAATTTGTTTCTGGAACTCAAGGCCAGAAACACAGATCTTGCCCAGGTCATGTAGTTCTCAGGACCAATGAGAGGCTGAGATGTCAAGATCAAGCCAGGATTTTCATTCGCTGGTAAAAAGAAAGGATTGTTGGCAAATTCATCTCCTACAGATGCACTTCCAGTTGGTGCAGTCGAAGAAACTGGTGCGCTTGAAGAGTCTGAAGCCATGGAAACAGAAGTATGAAGAAAACGAACCTAAAATATGAAGAAAACGAACCTAAAATTCTGTTTGGCAAGAGAGAAAATGCAAGAAAATATGCTCTGATGCCATGAAAAATAACAGAGGCAACAGAGAAATGAAGGAGAACTAAAATTTCATTTACTGATATGAAGTTTACAAAATGATCTAACTGAATTAAAATTAACAACTAAGACTATTTATATACAACCAATCACCAGCTCTGTACAAGGCGGGAAGCAAAGGAAAGATAACTGAAAAATAACTAACTAACTAACAGCTATTGATAGCTGTAAGGCATAACTGAAGGCTGGGACTTTCTGCACGTGTGACTTGTGTGTTTATAAGAGCCAAAACTCCCCGTTTCATTAATTCTTCTTTCCTTCCCTGTTTCTTGCCTTTGCCGTTTTGCCTTTTAGTCTTTCTTTATTGCTGTCGTTTATAGTTTGCGAGCTGGCCTTGTCATTGCTTCTGTTGTTTTTATTCTGTGAGCTACAAGATTGCTCATTGTCTTCAACAATTACAGTGTTTTCAGTTTTCAGTTTTCAGTTTTCAGTTTTCAGTTTACAAACACCTCACCATTTTCCAAATCATAACATCATGATAGTTTCTAGTCGTAGGATTCGTCCATCCCAAGCCTAGATAGATGAAACTGACTAGATTTTGCTCTAACAGTAACATTATTAATTCCAATTCAATTATTTTTATTTCATTGAAGTTCTGATTCATGTACTTCTATTTCCTTACGAAGAAGCTATTACATAAATGACAAGAAAATAGTAGTTTGATTAGGTGAAAGCGCAATTTGTCTTTGCAAACCTATATATTTTGCAGAGTGATTCAACAACTAGACCTTTTTCTTCTCTTTGGCCCCTTTGAATGAAGTATTATTATACCCAAAAATAAACCCTACTTTTTTAAATTTATTTTTTTCTTCTAGTTCCAGCTAGGAATAGCGCTTGACAGCTAAAAATCATTTTCACAAGGTCTTCTCAATCAGATTCTTGTTTTTATAATATGGTTCATTGATGATATTTAAAATCGACATATACTTGGACTTAACTCTTCCACTCTCTCTAGTTCCCATGTTTTATTATATTTTACGTGTCAGAACTGAGAAGAGGGGATCCGCGAAAAGAGAAAGGAAAGGTTTTATGGTAGACCCATCATTCCACCAATTAAGCTTTTATATGCTCTTATTGGCTGTTTGCGTTTGCTTCATTTTGGATGGAATACTCTTATTCTTTCTAATTAATTAACTAAAAGAAGTACTTTTTCTTTGAAAAGAATAAAAATAAATAAAGAAGATGTAATTACAATAAAATTACGAGAATGTCATATTCGTAACAAATTTTAAGTGGTGAGTTGTAATTGGTTATACTGGTAGGAAAAAAAGTAATTTCTGTGACAATTAAAAATTTGAACCTGTCACAACTTACCACTTATAATAATATGATTTGTTGTGGACACAATACTTCTCTAAAATTATATACTTCATTTTGCTTTCTTTCTTATTTTATAAACTCCTACAGAATTAAATCTTGCAGCCGCTAGTTTCTCTACTGCCAAATAAGCTCTTTAACTTTTAGCTACAAGAGGATCTTGTTCTTCAATTATCTCTGTCCATACAGAAATGACTTCTCATTTGTGATTCCTTCCTACCATTGCTGTGCAAGCTGTAGGGATACTGAAGTTAATCCCCGAGGATCACTCTACGGAATTCTCTTTTCAATGATCCATACAAACAAGATACAAATAAATAACATGAGTATACACTCTACAATGGGAAATACAAACAGTGGATTTTATTAACCATATATATGCTACCACCACTTTTATAAAGGGTGATTCTAGGAAACTTTTATCTTTGCTCCCGTGGTATTTCACTCAATATCTGTCACTCTCACTTATTTTTCTTCTCAAACTGATTTTCTCCTCTCACTATTCTTGGATCGCCTCACCTGTTTCCACCTCCCTCTCTTATAGCCATAGTCTTTGCTCTTATCCCTCTAGCTGTCCTATTCCTTTTTAGAGTCTCAGGGATATTTTTCTTACTTTATCAGTTTCCTCTCCTTCTTATCTTGGAATTTTGACTTCCCAAAAGTTGCATGTACTGTTCAGGCTATCATTTGCTCAATGAATGCGGCAGAGGTTAGGTAAGAAACTCTTCTTTAATGCGGAGGTAAAAGATCTTCTTTCTTCTTGCACATTCCAGAAGTTTCATGTGGTCACCAGCGTCCCTTGGAGATCATACACTGATTATCCGTGCTCCAGGCAAGCTGGCGCATTCCTTTTCCATGAGAGTAGGTTGACTGTGGTATCCAACTCTATCTTCAACATGATGACCCAACTTTCAACTTTTTCATGAATTGTCTCCTTCCGAGCTTTCCCCTCAACCCAATGGCCAAGCCTAACTACTTTCCCGTGGACCAATAACTTCCTGGGCTTTAGGCCTGAATAGAGACTATTCCACTCCCCACAATAGCCCCCCACGATCTTCAAGTCATCATTACTACATGAGGATCGGGGTTTAAGGGAATCGTGGCAATCATTAACTGGCATTTATAAATAGTGGCGGCATCAGGTATTAAATGCTGCGGACAAGCCCAAGATTCTTGCCCATGATCTTCTGCACGTGTCTTTGAATGAATGGTCAGATGGGCCTTTTGGAAAACGGAAAAAAGGGCAGGAAAGGAAGGGTCTCTTCTATCCCTTCCTCTCCCCTATTTCTCGTATATAAGGGAGACCTCAGATCCATTCTCTAGTTCCTCTTAAGCTTTTTCTCTTCTCAAACACTTCAATTTTTCTCTCTTTTCCTCTCTTCACTGCCTTCTTTTCCAACGACCTTCAGGCGACTTCCAACGACCTTCCTTTTATCTGCCCTCTCATTATCTTGTAAGTCTACGTACTTCTTCACTCTTTAGATTTAATCTCTGCCATCTCTTTCTTCTTTATTTTTACTTTGCCTATTATGGGGAAGTTCAAATCGATGGTTGATACACCAGAGAGATTAGCTCAGTTTAGGAGGAAGTATAACTTCCCTGATGATGTTGAGGTGAGATACTGCCTGGAAGACGAGGCAATACTCTCAAGAGGGACGGATAGGGTAGTACTTCCTATTGGAAAATTTAGACCCCGATTGATATAATAAACAAGTTTTAGACCCAAGTTGTTAATTAAATTTATTATGAATAAACCTTGTTAAAAAACACTAACATCAATATTATGTCATTATCATACACGGCGGAAAAGTTAATAAGACAAGATATAATGACCCAAGAAAACCAATGAAATAAACTAGTTTCACAATAAAAAACCTGAAGGGAAACCTTCCCGAAAAGCAATCCACTATAATAAAGAGAAGTTTCAGATCTAGTACAAAACTTTTGTCCCTAGACTCCATAATCCCTATAGATGAACTTACAATAGAAACCTTCTACTGCTTCAAAATTTCTGAAATCTTCAATATATGAACGCCACCCTTTTGCACGAATCCCAGTACATGATTAACTAAAGATGCATAACTCCTAGTACGTGACTAGCTTACTAACTTGAAGAATGTTAGGACATATGTAGTTCAAGTCTGTAAACATATGTCACTATTTTATGTAATTGGCTTATCCTTAGACAAAACGTACTTTACTTGTAATTTGGTAGATTTAGGATGAGTTTAACACTTCAAGAAACAGTGGTTCAAGGTTAAGTGTTGAAGCCGTCAAAGTCTGTCCAAGAAACAAGCAAGGAAGTGTAGGTTTTTAAAGCTCGATACATACCTCGACAGATGCATCTATCGAGCTTTAAAGGAGCTGTTTTGCTCGAGCCTCGACAGCTATCTCGACACCTCTCGACACCTCTATCTGTCGAGAATTAAAGAAAACAGATTTCCAGGTCTGTTTCAAGTCTAATCCGTGAGTGTATCTTTGGGACTTCTTTTCTCCTAACCCTAGACATATAAAAGGATTATTTTAAGGGCCGTCAAAGAAGAGATCACAAGATACAAGTTGCACATTCATTGAGAACTTGTTGTTCATGCAATTTGTGATCTGACAGACAAAGTTCGTGCCCTAGTTCATCCTTGATGATTTGAAGAACTTTGCAGCCAACTCTCTCTCTCTCTCTAGTTGGTGTTTGAAGTCGCGTACTGGGATCCGCGCATCTGGTTAGTCACGTACTTGGGAGCCGTGCATTGAAAGGAGAAACTGTCACTACAGAACAAGTCCAATTGGGTATTGGGGTAAGAGTTCAACTGTAGGTTGGTGAGGTACTTGGGATTCCTTGCTTGTAACTGCTTGTTGTGATAATAGTGGAGTTTCGGGAGTGGTGACCTTAAATCACCCGGTGGGGTTTTTGCCATAAAGTTTTCCCCATTCATAAACAAATCACCGTGTCATTTATTTTCCTCTGCATTACTTAGTTTGGTGATTTGTTTGTGCTGCCACGTGATATTGCATGTTAAATTGATTAATTAATAACTTGGCTAATTAATCAACGTAATTTATCACAAGGGGTCAACGCGTTTGTGGCCTGTCAAAGAAGATTGTTGGCTGTAGTTCTTCACTTAATCAACAATGAAGATCAAGAAGCACTTGGTTACAAAACCCTAAGGCGCAAAGACGTAGTAGCTTCTTTCAGAGAGAATAAGACACTCGATCACTTTTTACATGTATTATCCTTGTATTCTCCTATGTAACGGCCCTTAAAATAATCATTATATATGTCTAGGGTTGTGTGAAAAGAAATCCTACACATACATGTTAGCATGGGTTGAAAATTAGATCTGAAAATTTTGGTTTCGTAGATCTCGATAGATTCTCGATCTGTCGAGCTTTAAAATACAGCAATTTTTCAATTGTGTCTTAAACAGATTTACATGGCTTTAACTTTTGACTTGAACACAAAGTTGCTTAAAGATTTAAACCATCATAAATCTACCTAAATACAAGTACAGTATATTTTGTTAAAGGATTAGCCAATTCTAAATGACATATGTACATAACAATTTCCACAAATGTCCTAACACTTTCACTTGTTGCTATAGTAGAAGTAGGAGTTAGGATTCCTATGAGTGACCTCCTTACCAATTTTCTTTGTCATTTTAAGGTTTATCCCGATTAGTGTACCCCTAACATCTTTAGGATCATTAGTAATGTAGACACCCTCAACAAAAGGCTTGGATTGAACCTTACCGAGCATAATATCAACTATGTGTATAGTTTACAAGATAGTAAGACCTCGGGGTATTACTTTAAGAAGTGAGGCTCATTTTTGGTCTTTCGGATTCCGACAGAGAAACAAAGGGAGACTATTTGGTCATCGCGGGGAACTGGTACCCTAGCGGGATCCATTGCACTACTAAGGCGGGCAAAGCAGGTGGGTAGATTTTGTAGGATTTACTCATTTTGTTTTACTAACTTATTGTATTCTAATTTATTCCATTCCCGAGCTATTGTTAGCATTTATAGTGTCTAACCTTCATTTACTTCCTTTTTAGAAGAGCACGCATTCAAGAAGAAGAGGCATTTGATCAACTTCATGGACTTGAATAGATTGTTAAGATTTCCAAGCTACCCTCATCCTGACAGTCAACTCCATACAGCTTATTTGATCCTTGGGTACTCTCCCATGTATTGTAGTTTTCAAGCCATGGGGAATGCTATTACCTTAAAGCATCTATTGCTTCCATACATTGACGTGCACTGTAAGGGGTATATACTGTCTCCCTCTGAACGCACTCGCCGAGAAGAAGGGCGATATCGTAACAACTCTCCTCCTCCTTTTACTCTCGAGGACCTGGGAGTTACCATTACCATCCCTACTCTATCTGACCGCCCAAGAGACATAGAAGGAAGAAAACAAACCCCGACACAACCGACGACCCTTCTCCACCCTGTGAAGAACTCAACATTTAAGCGGTTATTCCCTTGGATTATCCTTCTGCAGAGATGACACTTCAGAGAAGTCGAGTCACCCTTGCCCAAGTTCTGGCTACTCATGTTAGGCCTCAAGGCCAAAAACCTTCTCCCACCACAACTATTTCTACTCATCTTCCTGCTCTACCGGTTATCGCGGCAACCACTACTCCAACCCATGAGACTAGGGCAGGGCAGAAGTGACCTTGGGGGCAAGTTCCGAGCAACCCGTGACAATTCCTAACTCAGGGAACTCTCCCCCAGACCTAGGTGACACTTATATTGATGTCTTGGGTGCACCAACCTACATAAAGGCATTTATGGTGGACGGGGAAATTCTTCCTGCCACAGACAGAGTGAGGCCTTGGAAGGATGAGCATGAAGGAAAAGTTGCTAAATGTGTGGGGAAAGCTCTTCTACTTCCCGAGGACATGAAGCATTGGGCGAAGTGGGATGATGATACCTTATTGCTGAACATGAAGAGGGAAGCCATCATGGTAATCAACTATTTCTTTGCCTTTCTTATTATTTTGTAGAGAGCTTTATAGATTTAATCAATTTTTTCTTTACAACTTTTGGTAGGGATACCAATGCTCCGCGGTCATTGAGGAGAGGTTTCTAGTTGTCAAGGCTAAGGCTAAAGAGTTGCATGCTGACAACGAGGATCTTTTGAAGAAAATCTCAATGTGATGAATAAAGTTTCTGAATTCGAGATTCTTAAAGCTGAGGCTGAGGAGAACACCAAGGAAATTACTGAAAGGAAAGAAGCTTTGAAGAAAGAGCTTGAGGAAATGAAGAAAACACTTGCAAAAAAAGAGGCTGAGTTGAAAGGTTATGTGGCAATTGATGAGGCCATGATTCAAGAGTCCTATGACCAAGGACAGCTTGACTGCATTTCCTCCATGAAGCCCAAAGTGCAGCAAAACCTTCAAGTTTACTTCTCCAAAGGCTGGTTTGTTGTGCTTGATATGATACAAGTGGAACCTTCTTCTTCCCTTCGGCAAGAAAGCAGCATCTTGTTCCCTGAAGAACTCATCATCATTCCTAACCCCGAGATCCAGGCAATCATCAATGACGAATCTCTCGTCTACAAAGCTGAAGGGGCTGGTCTTGCCGGGGGGTTAGGAAGAGATGTGTCCACCCCGGCAACTGCGCCTACCACTGGGGACTCACCTCGTGCTTAAGCCTTGCTTGCTCACTCCCAAGTGCAAAAAATTGTAGCAATATAATTATCAGAGGACAGAGGTCGAACCACAAGGAGTAGGGTAAATTCAAAGACAATATAATTAAACAACAATTTGGGTGAAGAAGAAAAGTACTTTTGCTTGGTGATTATTAACAAGTATAATAATAAAAACTTATTTAAATCAATAATATAGATACCAGGGCATCGGGGTGTTTCCATATATCGATATGAAATTCTTTGTGATTTAAGAAAATATATATTTCATAATTGATTGTTTTAATACAATTAAAAACTTATGATTCGATTGAAATGAGACAATTTAAGAACGTATGATAACCTCGATTAATAATGCGATTAGAATAGTTTTCAGGAAAACTCATTCACTTTAAAACGTGATTTCTATTTGAAACTATTAGAAATTCATCTAAACAATAAGAAAAACATGATTGAACTTATTGAAATCACGGAAGAACTAATACATTAAAAGAAATCTAATTGATCAATCAAATATGTTATTGTCTAAAATCTTAGAGAGAATCACATTGAATATTCATACTGTATAGAAGGAACATAACCCCTAGCTCTAGCAAAAAGTTTAGGCTGCCATTAGAGAAAGAAAAAATACAAGGTTTTCTCTCCAAAATTCGTTCTACACAGCCTCTCTTCAAAACCCTAACGTAAAAGTGTCCAAAGAAAATAAAACTTTTATTATTTTAATTTCCATCCAAGTTTACAGTAGTAAATTGTGAGTTAATTTCGGCCTTCAAAGATTGAGAATTTTAAAAAACTCAAAATTGGAAAATTTTAGATATTTAAGTAATCGTTCCAATCCATCCATTCTTGTGTCAATTGGATTTTTGAGGAGAGAGATACGCGCAAAATACTGATAAGTGCTCAAGTCAGATTTTTCCTTTTCAGATTCTGTCTCTTTAATTTCTTTCCTTATTTGAAGCTTCCAATCATGGTAGACGATCCAAGCACTCTAGCCGCACCTCCTTAGACATTTAAGCATGGTCCTTTAACTCCACTTTAATTCTAGTTTGGCTTCCATTCTCTCACAAATTCCTGTAAACTCATCTTTCTCACATGATTTTCTAAAAATAAAAAATTACACACAATGAATGACATCTTATTCAAGAAATTATGTAAAGATAAATAATAGGGACTAATGTAAATCATTGCTTAATTTCAAAAATTAAGCATAGTAATAATGAGATAACGCTCACATAAATATATAACAAGTATACATTTTAAGGCGTTATCAAGCCCTCCCCTCCCCCCCTCCCTTTTTTATTTTGGAATGCTTTTATTTTGAATATTTGCTTTGAACAATTGTCTATCTTGCCTAGTTTTTGGGGGCCACAACTTTGTGTAATTAATTTTTTTTCTTTTAGTACTTTAGACTTCTATCTGCTACTCATAGTTCCAAGTTTTTATTTATTTATTCTATACTTCTTGTCCATGCTTTCTTAACTATTTAGGTGTTTAAAAATTATGTTTTTATCCATAACTCATCCCAACTAAGTTACTTCATTTGTTCCTTAGAGTTTAATTTAACAAACCAACTATTATGTCTTAGAAATATCTAAGACAAGTAAAAGCTGAACTTGTTTCTTACCGAAGTATTGGTGTGGGTCATTCATTGTGGAATTTTACTCCCATATTTCCTCGGATTGCATCTTTACTTTTCAACAAAGCTCTTTTGAAACTCCACCCTTTTTTCTTCTGGATAGCTTTGTAATCAAGCTGAGGTAAGTAACTCAGCTTCTTCTTGAAGTGAAAATAAGGTCCAAAGCCATCAGTGTTAGTTTTGTCGAAGTTCTAATTCTATTTCCTTGGGGCTTACTTCTATAGAGTTTTACTTTTATTTCTTGATGGTGACCCTAGAGTCAGACTAAGACAAGAAACTCAGTTTAAAACTTACCCAAAGCAAAGACAGGGTCTAGTATCTCAGAGTTTATTTTTGTAGAGTTTTAATTTTGTTTCTAGATAGTGACCCTGGAGTTAGCCTAAGACAAGAAAATCAGCTTAAAACTTACCCAAAGCAAAGACAGGGTTTAGTACCTCGGGGTTTATTTCCCTTTGTCATTTTGGCATCCCCACCTAAGCCTTCATAGGGATTTCTACTAGAAATATATATCCCCGAGGTCGATAGGCACCTTCTCCAGTTGTTCACAAGTATCCTCAAGTAAGGGCTGTAGTTGCTACGTAGGATTTGCTATTCCAGACTCGGCCTCCTGTTTATGCCCCACAACAACTATTTGGCATTTTTGTTCCATACGCTAGTCTCCATGTATCTCTACAATGCCTTGCTCAGTTGGGAACTTCACTTTTTGATGCAAGGAGGAAGGTACAACACCCATGGAATGAATCTAGGGGCGTTCTAGAATTGCCATGTAAGGAGAGTATGAGTGCATCACTATAAAATGGACAAACTCCTTTCACCCTTCCACCTTCATGGGAAGAGTCACTTTGCCTTGCTGGCATCACAATACTCCCATCAAAATCCACCAAAGGACTATCATAATTCGTCAGATACTCGGGTGTAAGTCCTAATCCCTCGTATAAATCCGGGTACATTATTTCTGCCCCACTTCCCTGATCTATCATGACTCTCTTAACGACGAAGCCCTTAATCCACAGTGTAACTACCAAGGCATCCTCATGGGGTTGAATTGTGTCCCTAAGGTCCTTTCCCGTGAAGTCAATGCTTTCATCCTCCTAACGACTCTTCTTATGTACAAGCCCTTCCACGCTGTGACCAACGCCGAGCTCACAGCCAACACTCTAGGTGGTGTTTTCATAGCATTTACCTATTTCTTAGCTGTGTGTATCACTCCAATGAGCCCACGTGCCAATGTCAAAATTCTCACGGGGTTTCCTCCTTTTGAGTACTGGGTTAGGAGTCTTCCCATACCAAGAACTCTGCGAAATAACTTGCCTTCTCTAGCTAGAATAAGTGGTCCCTCAAGGTTCAACAATCCTCAATTGTATGTCCTCAGTCTCAATGGTATGAACAGTAAAGATTCTAATTCCTTCTAGTAACATCTCCACTCATCTTGTTCGGCCAATTCGGTAAACAAGCTTTTTTTACAATGAGCTAACCATTTCTCCTTTGTTTTTTACCTTGGGGGAAAAAGTCTCTCCGAGGTTATGAAGTCCGATCCATCTTGACCTCCTTCTTTTCTCTAATGGGAGCCTTTGCTTTAGCTTTGTCCTGCAACTGATCATCTTCCAATATTTTAAACTCTTCAGCCCATTCCATCAGCTTGTTCATGTCCGTAATTGGCTTTAAGGCTAATGAAGCCCTCAAATCAGAGTCAATGGGAAGGCCCACCTTGAAAGTACTTGCCATAATTCCCCCATTATCTTCCCCGATCTCATTATACATCTCCTAATAACAATCCGAATAGGCTTTAAGGGTCTTGCCCTATTTCATTGCTAAAGAGAGGAGTAAGGCAAATGGCGTCGAGGTCCTACTGTAAGTCACAAACCTAGCCCCGAATGCTTTGATAAGCTTGTTGTAAACACGGATAGCTCCTTTCTCCAACCCATCAAACCATCTCATAGATATTGAGCCTAAGCTAGAAGAAAAAATTATACACATCAGGGCTTCATTCTTCAAGTATATGGCCATATTTTGATTGTAATGACTAACATGTTCCACAGGATCTGTCTTACCATCATAAATTTAAAAGTTGGCCTGGTAAATCTCTTCGGTAAATCTGTTTTCTCTATTTCTTTCAAGCACGAAGATTGAGGTATTTGATGCGAAGCCTTAGTCATGGCATTTCACCAGAAACACCCTGAGCTAAATAGGATTAAAGATGAGAAATCGGGCCTTTCAATTTACTCCCCTTTTACCCCTCTCTCCTAACCTTTTGAAGAGGTGGAGAAACTGTTCTCTCTCTGGGAATAGTTTGCTTTCGTTCCCCACGAGAATGAGGTGATCTACTATCCCTCTTCCTACTTCCATCACCATTTTGGTGTTCATCTCCTCAGGAGTGAGTAGGTACTGGACTCGGTCTCCTCTGGTAATGCAGCTCCTTGTCTTTACAACGTAGCAACTCTTTATCATTCTCAGCATTTCTTTGCAACAAATCCACTTGTTCTTTCAACCTCTCCACCTCCATATCCCTATTCGCATAGGTTGGCCCCTCCATATTGGTTACCAACCCTTCACACTGTGGAGGTGGGTTAAGGTGCCGTTGAGTATCCCTATAAACTTCAAACCTCACACATCTATCTACATGAACAGATTCTTCTGATATACTAGGCTGCTCTAGATGTGTAGGACCACTTCGTGATCGATTAGCCATGGTCTTAGACAATCCAACTCTTGTATCTCTACTTGGTAAAGTGTTTCCCATAGACGACGCCAATTGTAGGGACATTGAAATTAATCCCTAAGAATCACTCCACGGAATTCTCTTTACAATGATTCACACAAACAAGATACAAATAAACAACAGGGAATATACACTCTACAATGGGAAATACAAACAATGGATTTTATTGACCACATGTATGCTACCATCACTATTACAAAATGTGATTCTAGGAAGCTTTTTATCTTTGCTCTTGTGGTATTTTACTCAATATTTCAATCTTACTGCGCTTTCTTCTTAGACTGATTTTCTCCTCTCACTATTCTTGGATCCCCTCACCTTTTTCCACCTTCCTCTCTTATAGCATCAGCCTTTGTTCTTATCCCTCCAGCTATCTTGTTCCTTTTTAGAGTCTTAGAGATATTTTTCTTACTTTATTAGTTTCCTCTCCTTCTTATCTTGGAATTCTGACTGCCCAAAGGTTGCGTGTACTATTCAGGCTGTTTTTTGCACAATTAATGTGGCAGAGGTTAAGTAAGAAACCCTTCTTTAACGCAGAGGTAAAAGATCTTCTTTCTTCTTGCACATTCTAGAAGTTTCCCGTGGTCACTAGCGTCTCTTGGAGATCGTACACTGATTATTCGTGCTCCAGGCAAGCTAGTGCATTCCTTTTTTTCGGGAGTAGGCTGACCATGGTGTCCAACCTTGTCTTCAACATGATGACCCAACTTTCAACTTTTTCACGAATTGTCTCATTCCAAGCTTTCCCCTCAACCCAAAGGCCAAGCCCAACTACTTTCTCATGGCCCAATAACTTTTGGGGCTCTATGCCTGAATAGATACTATTCCACTCCCACACAAGATTTTTTCTTATTGATGGTTGCATCAAAGTTAACTTTAACCGAATGAGGGATGGGGGAGGGGGGATTCCATACATACATTGCTCCTTGTGATCAATGTACCTACAAATTCCTAATAAGTTAGAACTAACCGTAATATATTTTATCGATGGGTCTTGTTAATGCATGTCTTTGGGACAATTGTTAATAAACTATTTAAAGAAATTTTTGAGATCACTTTCATGGTGTTAAATTACCGGTTATCCCAAAAGTTTAAACTATTGAGATATATAAATTTAATCATTTAACTACTGATTTCTAACACATGAGAAATATAAAAAGCCATAAAAAATAATTGTCTTTTTTTCTTTTCCCATAAAAAAGCTTCTAAAAATATTTTTCAAACTAATAATCTTAGAGTATATGTTAACTTTTTCCCTTTATCAATTTCTCTAATTTAAAGTAAAGGATCAACACGTCCTTTTTAGCCCTTTTGAATCAATTGCATCAGAGGTTGCAAAATTGTGAAAAATACAAAAAGTTGTTAATTTTACACATTTTACTCAAAAAAAAAAAAAAAAAAAAAACACCCACATTAGTCCTTGCAAAATTGTGCATACATGCCCTGTTAATGTAGCTTTGCATTTAATATTTTAGTATTTTTTTTCTCTCTCCTTCTCTCTGGTCCCTCTCACTCTCACCTCACTCTCTCTTTTTCTCATTTGATCAAATCAGAATCGCAAAACCATTAACCCTCTCAGCTCTCTCTTTCTCTCATCTCATAATCTTCCTCTATCTTCCACTGATCACTGATTGCCACCGCCACTGATCCCTCGCCACCATTTTAGATATCCACTATCGTCGATCGCCGATCTTCGATCACTCCAATCTCTTGCTAAAGCCTCTCCAATCGGTAATCACTTTAATTTGTTTCTTGTTGTTTAATCAGTTGGTTTTGGGTTGAATGGGGTTGATGGCTTTCCTTTGGGTTGAATAAGGTTTCGGGTATTTGGGATGATCTAACCAGATTGAATTGATTTTTGGGTATTTAGCTTTCCTTGATGATGGTAGTTGATCTCATTAATGGTGGCTGGGTGGGTTGATGGTAGGTGTGGATTGATTGTTGGGTAGTGTTGGGTCTGTAAGAGAGAGGGGTAGTGTAACATCCCAGCCTAATTGCATGATTAATTTATGGATATATATATATACTTAGTATTATCTTAATTAATTTAACTGCAAAAAACTTTGATATTTTGATGTTATAAAAGATATAGGCTTTTTTTTTTTTTTTATGTCATCTCATGGAAAGAAGTTTATAAAGGTAAAGGTTTATATGCATAGTTATTTTATTGATTGGACCTTTCTAGAATATAAGCATGTGAGGAGGGTGGAAAGTAAATTTTAAAAAGTTGAAAGGGTGGCTTATCAACCCTTTTCCCCTTAGCAAACATGTGCCCCACCCAAAATCCTTTTCCCTTGTCTTCTTTGATGCACCGAATTCATTCTTTGGTTTCTCTGTTCATCTTCCTTTGTTCTTACATGGCAGCACCATCTCACACACCAACAACCTTCCTTCTCTTACCGAAACCATATATCTTTCTCTAAATAATAAATTAAAAGATTAACACTAAAGTTTCAACTTCAAAGTTTGTGGGCAAGTAAATTAAAACTTATATTATTTTGGGTATTTTGATGGTGTAATTGTTTTCTTTAGTTTCCCTTCTATGTTCTCTAATCTGATTGTTAGAAGCTGAAATTTGTGGTTTTGTGCTAGTAATTTGAAAGATTGAAGATATTATGATCAATTGGATGCCTATTAATATATTCTAACATGTATAGTATAGTTATGAAAATACCCACATGAAATGAATGCCATTTACAATTAGTTGAGGATTTTGTGAGAAAATATGTTAAAGCTGTCACTGTGACAGATTCAGTGTTTACAACATGAAAAAGTTGTATTAAATCATATTCTGTGAATTAGGATTCTAAGAGTAGCTTTTATGAATTCTAAGAGATACATGGTTGTAATGGAAGTGGCCTCACAGCAATTGGATCTATATAAAAAGAATGGTTTAATTTCTAAGTTGCTTAAAATTCTATTAGAACAGATTTGAGCATGTCGTCTTGTATGATTTTTAATAAATCATGGTTTTATGATTTGACTCTAAAATTGATATGGTTTCTACTAGACATCCAGAGGAGTGGCTTGGTGAAATTTCATGAAGTTTGGATGTGAATGTATAGCCCATTTGTATTTTAAATATGAGGCATGTGCTGCTAAAATAAGCGGTGAACAATATATGATATACTTAACTTTAAGGATTTAATTTTAAAGTTAGAGTGAATGTTTTGAGCTATAAATTAGTATGCTCATCTTTTGGTATGTCTGGATCATAGATAAATTTTGCATGACTTAGTTTCTCTACGGTATGGTACATAATGTGTTTAATGAATGTATCATGTGCTGTGGGAACCTTTTGAGATGGGAATTAAGATTTTTCTTGAGTTTGAGAATTAGGTTGTGATTCATGTATAAGTTTAAATACTTAGGAAGAATTTGTCTGTAATAAGTTTTTGTCTTTCATTTAGGTGACAAGAACGAGAACATGGACACTTGAGCTCCTCTTATTCAAATCTCTCATGTCTTCTATTTTCAGGTAAGGGACATATGATATGTGCGTTTGATAAGTATAAGGATTGTTTAGAAAAATTTTTTATGCATTAAAACCTTTTAATTAGAGATATTACGTATAAGCATGATTTAAGTAAAGATATATGTTTGTGAGTTGTTCAATCTTTTATATATATATATATATATATATATGATAATTTTAGCATATTGATGCTATTACTTGTATCACGAACAAATTATTTAGGAATGAAGTGGATATGATATTGTTATGAAATATTTATGTAAAAGCATAGTTATCAGAAAAATATAGTTTTCAGATTATTCCAATTTTATGATCTGAACTCAGCCAGTAGGGGTTATAGTACTAGCATTTCTATGGAGATTTTGATTGGCCATTATAAGTGATGAGGACTCTATTGTACCTACCCTCGTTGGGAATAGCCAACTTGTGGAGGATGCCAACCGACCCCATGGTTGATGATATAATCACACTGAAAATGGTGATACTTTCTGATATGATCTTGTGATTTCCTAGCATTGTGGGGAATGCTGAATGCCTGGCACAATGTGCTAATAGCCTCCCAAAGTTGTGACAGATTTACAATTGAACTGACTAATATATATTATAAATGAGCTATTAAGTTATCTAGAAATTATAAGAAAAGTATGTTGAATGTGCTATAAGTCTGATGGAAAGTTTATAATAAAGTATTTTATAGTCTATTTAAAGATAAGGTTACTGAATTATGTTTAAATTGCTTATTATGGCCTTTTATTAATATATGAAAGGAAAATGATGTATTTTCATCTGAAAATTCAAAAGTTAGTTTAAGAAGGGTATGAGTACTATTGAAGGCTATTTATCAGAGCTTACATATCCATAAAACATTTGATTTACATGTATTCTTATTAAATGCTTATGGAGTTTAAAACCTTACTAGGCTTTGCAACTCACCTTATTATATTTCAGTGCACAGGTTCTTTCCTAGAAGCAACGAGAGTATTAGAAGTGGCAATGAATCTGTGATTCTCATTTATTAGAATGTATAATTTTGTTGTATAGTAGTTTAGCTCTTTTGTTGTATATGAGGAATCAAGATATACTTGATCCTTTTGAGTACATATGTAATTCAGAACCTTAGTTTGTTTTGAACCCCAATTGTATGTCTTTGGGATTAGGCTTGTAAATAAAAGTTTTGTTAAACATTTAGTTATGTAATAATTACATAAATACTTTAAGTTTCAGCCAAGTTGTAATCTTGCAAAGTTTGAAATGAAATAAAGTTTCAAGGTTTTTATCAATTTTGTATATTATGGTTTTATGCAAGTAAATAAAAAGGAACACAAGCAGGGACAGAACCAGGAGCTGAACTTGGGGGGGGGGCCAAAGCTTAAAACAATTTTTTTTTTTTTTTTTATGAAAATAAAAACTAACACATATTTTATATTCAATAAAATACTACATATAAAATAAGTGTTTATAAAACATTTGATATTATAAAAATGTCAATAAAGTATAACATACAAAATAAGTGTTTTTTAAACATTTCAACAAATTTATCAAAATGGAACTCGTCACTCTTTTAAGTCTCGAAAGTCGTCTATGATTGATTATGTACCAAATTTTGCAACAATCTCCTTCTCAATGTACAAAATCATAGAGTCCATTAAAAAATCATCTTCCATCTTGTTGCGAAGCCTATTCTTGATAATATTCATGGCTGAAAATGTTCGCTCTGTAGTTGCAGTAGAAACTGGAAGAGTAAGCACAAGTGTAATCAATTTATAAATATATGGGTAAATTAATGATTTTCAGGTTTTTATCAACCATTGGCACAATTCAGAAATACTTGATAGCTTCTTGAAGGCCAGATGCCAAACTACATTATGCTCATAATGATCAACTTCTGTCTTTAAAAGTGTCATTTCTTGATTTGTGAAGTCTTTCGGATAAAACTTGCTTACTAACAACAAAATGTCTATACTTCTAAAGGAGTCACATGCCTCTTTAGGATCAAGAGCAGAACTAAGATTAAGCAATTCCACCGCATGCTTACTAAACTGATGATTTAATTCTTGTAATATAGAATCTATTGCAACATAAAAAAATATCTACCCGATAATGATGCTTAATTGTGAAGTCATCTTGTTGATAACGAGTTAGACCTCCTCTCTTAACATAAC
Organism: Castanopsis chinensis; assembly: GCA_032878915.1. Lineage (NCBI taxonomy): Eukaryota > Viridiplantae > Streptophyta > Magnoliopsida > Fagales > Fagaceae > Castanopsis > Castanopsis chinensis. Next base: position 12,888,789 of record JAVQMG010000125.1, on the reverse strand, counting down.
GAGCATTCATATTTGGGACATCTATGTCACATGCCTCACAAAATGATTTCATAGTGGTAAGTAAATTATCCCACTCTTCATCTCTGAATTTTTGAATAAGTGTTTTAGTGGATGAAACAAAATTCATCGCATTTAAAATGTCTTGAGACTGACACTGCAAAGCTTGACAAAGTGCATCGGTGATCTTCATAATTTCTTTCATGAGATGCAAAATGAACACAAATTCAAAAGAAATCATAGCATGATAACATGAGTATGCTGCTTCTCGTTGGGAAGTAGCATTTCCTTTCTTAATGATCTTAAGTAAAATTTCACATGTTGGACTAAATATATTTACTAAGCTAGAAATCGATCTCAAGTGAGAACCCTAACGAGTATCTCCAGCCCATTGTAATATGCTAATTTGATTAAGTCCTCTTCCAGTTTCAAGCTCACCAATTTCAACAAAATATGTAATTTGATCAACATAAGCTTTTTTAGTTGCTCAGTACACTTGTATGAAGCACCAACAATATTGACAAAAGATGATAATCCATTAAAAAAACTTTGAACACGAATAACTTCTTTTGATGCTGCCACTAATGCTAATTGCAAGCGATGTGTAAAATAATGAATATAGTAAGCCTATGGACAATCATTTGGAACCAAAGCTTTTAATCCATTCCACTTACCTCGCATATTGCTTGCACCATCATATCCTTGCCCTAGAATATCTTGAATATCCAAACTATGATGTGACAAGATAGTATATATTTCATCTTTTATATTTAATGCCGTAGTATTGGGACATGAACTACCCAAAAAAAAAATGTTCTCGAACAAAACCATCTTTGTCTACAAATCTTATAACAATAGCAATTTGCTCCTTCATTGACTCATCACGAGCTTCATCAACAATTAGGCAAAACTTTGCATCACCAATTTCTTCACGAATTGCCTTCTTCACCTTGTTTGAAAATACATGTAAGATTTCCTTTTGGATTTTTGGTGATTTGTAGGAGGTCATTCTGGGAATTTTCTCTATCGCTTTTGCAACATATTCATTATATAATACCACCAAATCCAATATTTCAAGAAAATTCCCACAATTAATTGAATCAGAACTTTCATCTTGTCCTCTAAAAGCAAGTCCTTAAAATAAAAGCACTTTGAAAACATCAATCGAGGCCTTTAATCGCAATCGATTGCTTGCAATTTGATCATAATTGAAATTTTCAAGCACCTTTTGTGTGTGTTGAGACTGGTTCATCAAATCTGTCATGGCTTGCTCAAAAGCTCTATGAAAAGAGTTAGGTTCTTTCCCCATATGATTCAAAAATGAACAATTATTTCCATCATTAACTTTCTTCAAATTCCGAAATCCAACCTTAGTGAATACATGACTCCCAAAATTCCTAGTTGGCTTGTCAAAGAGAAAGCATGGTAGACAAAAAGTAGCATCTTTACTAGGTGAATATTCAAGCCATGTACCAAATTCCTTAATTTCAAAACCAGGAATGTTTAAATTTACGAGAATGACTTCCAAATTTAGTTTTCTTCTACTCATTTAGTTTAGGTTGGTATGGACTAAGCTTAATGTAAGGTCGTCAAATTTCATCCCGTTCATTAGCATCATATTCCCATATTTGCTTACGCATTCCAGGATCACGCACAAAACCTATACTTTCGTCAATGGTGACATTTAGAACTTCTGTTTCGAGATTTTAAGAAACTGGGACATCAACGCTAGGGGTTGGCAATCTTGCATCATCAACTATGACTTTAGAATTATTTAGATTTTTTCTTTTGAAAAAATTTTATATTGTAGTGGACTTACTCATGATCTACAAATTAAAAAAAAAAAAGTTTCATTATTTCCATATTTCATAGTTCTATACACCAACTAAAAAAAAGGGACTTCTCACAAATGACAAAACAATGACTACCAAAGAGGCAAAGACTACTCTCACAAATTCATCCTACTGTCTTGGTCCCACTTTATTTCTTTATAGATAAAACCAAAACAAAACAAAAAGTTACAAACATTGATCTAAAACCGGTCCACACAAACACAATTACAAAAAGCCACAAACTGACAAACAATTTCTAGTCAATACAAAGTCACAAACACAAACTAGTCTACAGTTCACTGTCCACACATGACACAACACGCCAATCCATAAAATAAATTAAAAAGCCCCAACTCAGTAATAACAGTCAACATAGTTCATAAAAAAATGCAAAGGGCAGAGTAGGGCTAACCGACTGGCAGAGCAAGCAAAGACAAAAAAACAAAAATATGAACTTGAGAGAAGAGAGAAATTTCTTAGATTTACTGTGTGTGATTGTGATCAAGCATCTGAGGAGGAGCAGCAGCAGCAACAATCTGGATCTGATCTAAGGAAAAGAGTAGTAGTAGCAACAACACTGATGGAGGAGGCGTTTATGCTTGATGAGGTTTAGTGGAGGAAGAGTGAGGTTAGGGTAAAATTTTGAGAATTATATTTTAGGTTTTCAGCTCATATTTATGTTTATTTTGTAGTTTTTAGTTTGTCAGTTTTTTTTTTTTTTTATGAGAGTTAGTCAGTGATTTTTTCAGATTGATTCGTATACCAGTTTTTTTTTTTTTTTTTAATTTGGGGGGGGGGGGGGCTACTATAGGTCCGTCCCTGAACACAACAAACGATTTTGATAAACACCTTAAGCTTAAGTCGGTTCGTGTTAGTATTGAGGTAAACTTGATATTAACATGCCGGTTATGCTCTAAATTTTGAAGTACAGGTTTGGATCGTGACAGGTAGTGAATGAGGAGATAATAAAAAATGTAAAAGAATAAATATTTTATTGAATAAATATGTAAAATTAATAAACTGATGTGGGTGTTTTGTAAAAGTAAGTGTGTAAAATATAAAAAGTATATTGTTTTGCAAAATAAACAAAATAAGGACACAATTTCTATATCACAACAAATAGCTATAAATAATAAGAAATTGCCTGCCTCTTCTTATGGGAGTTTCAACTTTTCTTCTACTTGTAATATATATGTAATATCTATGTAACTTAGTCAGAAATGGAATTGAACTGCATAACAAAAAATCTTATTGGCCAAGGGAAATTTGCCCATATATTTTTGATAACGGACAGTCAATGAATATGTGTTCTAAAGTTTCTTCCTTAGCTTCACATAGACATAGTACACAGCACACACCCCTTTTCGTCTATTTGGATCATTTTCCTAATTACTGACGTTGTAGGAAATATTTGCCAAGCAAACTTCCACAATGGTAGCTTAATAAAGTCTCTCGTGGATTTTCAGGTTCCATAGATAGTTTTCATTCCTTGTTATCTATAGGACTATTCTCTAGTATATTGAGAATTTGTCTGAAGGGTTGGAACCTAGGTAGAGTACTTAGAGACTGTTTGGATCATCAATTTTCATAACTCATAACTTTGTTTCCATAACTCATAACTCAAAAATGGTGGGACCCATAGCGAGAAGTCCGTTTGGAAGCTGTTTCCATCACTCAATTCTCTGATTTTTGAGTTCTGAGTTATGGAAACTGAAAACACATTTTGGCTGTTTTTAGTTTCCATAACTCATAACTCAATGACATTTTTGTAATTAAACACACATGGGATCCACAGCCGCAACTTTTGACAAACTGACTTTTTTTTTTTTTTTTTTTTTCACTGGGTTCGGTCTTCAGTTTTGGAAATTTTTTTTTTCATTGGGTTCGGTGTTCAGTTTTTTTTTTTTTTTTTTTTTCCACTGGGTTCGGTCTTCAATTCTGGAGATTTTTTTTTTCATTGGGTTCAGGTGATCTGGGTACTGAAAAAAAAAAAAACAAAAAAACAAAAAAAAACTGCACCGAGTGACAGGTATGGGACCCACAAATAGTGTGAAAAATATTGAGTGATGGGAAGTGAGTGATGGTGCCAAACGAGTGTGGTATTTTAAAGTGATGAGTAATGAGTGATAAGTGATGAGTGAGGAGTGACGGAAATTGAGTGACCAAAAAAATTGATCCAAACAACCCCTTAGTCTTCTAGGTTGGTATTGGGTGATTGAATTGGTTTTTTTTTTTTTTTTTTTTTTGACTCTTTCAAGCTTCTCCATAATTTTTTGAGTAATATTACAATCACAAACTATTTTACAATATTTTTACAAACTGTTGATGTAGCCAATTCTTACTGGTTCTTATCTAAGCTCACCACCAATATCACTTTTTTACTTACCAATAACCACTCACCACATCAACAATTTATAATAAAACAAATATTGTAAAATAGTTTATATTTCTAGTAGTTTCCTAATTTTATAATGATTCCATCTAATTAGATTTTGTAAAATAAGCTGAGAGACCCAAATTGGGTTATTAGGAGAGGATGTTCTAGGGTTTGGCTTAAATCCTTCCAAACTTGGTACACATAGACCATTCCAGATGTTTAGAGCAATCTCATTTCCTATCTTCCAACAATCACATTTTTCTAAGAGTTTTCTTGAATTATAATATTATTCCAAACCCAAGATCCTCTTTTTTTTCCTAGGAACATACCATAGTTGTCTCCCTTATAGATATATACTTGCTTAGTTGCTAGTGATAATTTCATCCACAATTTATCTTTTTAACGAGTATGCCCCATCCCAATTTTGACTATAGGAGCAGAGTTCATATGTTGCATCGTTTTCAAGCCTAGGCCACCAATAAATTTAGGTTTACAAATATCATCCCAAACTTTAAGATACATTGACCTTTTATTTTCTTTCTTACCCCTCAAAAATCTCGAAGAATATAGTCAATTTTCTCTAGAGCTTTCTTCAAAAAGCTTTAAGGATATTGTATAGATTGTAGATAGAGGTAGCATCCGCTACAACTTTAATAGGGCATGTGCCTCGGAAGGCTTAGAATAGGACTTTTTTGTTTCCACACTCGTACAATTTGTTGCACTTTTTCTGCAACTTGTTCCAATGTATTCATTCTAGATCCATTTTTGTATAGGGGAATCCCCAAGGACTTTAAGTTCAAATTCCATTGACTTGAGTTTGAAAAAGTTTGTGATTTGGCCTTTCACTCTTTCTGAAGTGTTTTTACTTAACATCTTTTTAGAAACATGTTTTCACAAAACATAATAGTGGGTTTTTTAAAATTAAAACTTTGCTCAGACCACTCTTTATATTTAGCCGTACACTCCTAAACCTTATTTGCATATTTTTGGAAAGTTTTTATAAATATAGATTTGGTTAACAAGTGTCCTTAAAATATTTGTAAACAAACTATTTTAAGAAAATTTTAATATCACTTTGATGGAAAATATAAAAATTATAAAAAAAAAAAATCAATGATTTTTTCATTTTCTCATAAAAAATTTTAAAAAATAATTCTTAAACTAATGTTGTGGAGATTTGTTAACTTTTTCGCATAAATATTATTAGATCATCCGAAAATTGCAAATGATTAACACTAGGACAACCATTCGCTAGCTTGAACCCCCTAATAATGCTTGCTTTTAACCTCATCTTTTCGGAATAGCCTAGAAAGGACCTTGCCTATTCATTTTCTTGTATTATATCATTTTATTTTCTTTCTAAAATTAGGAATCAGAAGGGAACAGTGGACCAGACCAAGAGGTGGGTGTAGTTAATTAAAAAATTACTGAGCCACAAAGCAAAAAATTGACATGCTTGTGAAGTTTTTCAAAAGAAGATTCTACTCTCGAATCTATTTTGTTGTTAAGCCATTTATCTACAAATACAGAAAACCAAAAAAAACGAATCCCACCTATCACTTGTCATTACTCATCCGCATTTATTAGGGTGGGCACGGCCAAATTTCTCAAATAATTCTAGCTTTTTGAAATTTGAAGGCCCATAGCATTGGACCACTGTAACCTTCTCAAGCCTTTACCTCTTGATAGAGAAATGACTATATATAGATTGTGTTTCTCTATTACCAATCAAGTGAGAGTATAGGACCACTCTTACTTGGTTTATTTGTCTAATCAACAAACGGCCTCAGGTTTCCTAGACATGATTTTGATTTTTTTTTTTTTTTTTTTTTCTCTGGGGTTCATAGGCCATTAGGCTCCATTTGGTTCAAGTGAAAATAAGAATAATGAAAAAGAAAGAGAGGAAAACAAGGGGAGAAAATGATGTTTTCCTTTGTTTGGTTTAGGAGAGAAAACACAAAGGATGAAAAACATTGGAAAAAAAATCCACCCGGGCTCACAAATTTTTATCATCCCAATTTGGGAGGAAAATTTGGAATAAAAGAGAGAAAATGGGGGTTTAGCTCTTGAATTACATATTTACCCATTTCCAAGTTGATGTCATTTATGTAAGTTTCTTCCTTTTTTTTAATTTTATTTTTATTTTATTATGGAAACTCGTGTGCTGGTGAGTCAGGTCCTTGACTCTTTTCTTCCTTTTTTTTTTTTTTTTCTTTTTTTTTTTAATTCTTTTCTTTTGTGTTCGTACTACATCCTTTCTTTTTTCAAATGTTTTGGTTTGTTTTTTTTTTTTTGAAAAAAAGTTTTGCGTTCTTCAAATTCTTATCCTCTTTTACTTTTTTTTTTAATAAGGAAATCGTTCATACACTTTTTTTTTAATAAAAATATAATGTATTATTTTTGTTTTACCTAAATTGGATATAATGGTAAATTTATACATATTTTATTTTCTATTTTCTCACTTTTCTTTTCAATCAAACAAAAAAGTTTTTCATCTCTCAACTTTTATACTCTTTCAACCAAACACATACGAGAAAAAACAAAATCTTTTCTTTCATTTCACTTTTTTATTCTCTGTTCACTTTTTATTATCCCACTTTTCTACTCCCAAACCAAATGGACCCTTAATAATTTAATATGTGATATACACGAATGACATCAGTTTTGTTCTGCTCACTCAACAACATATCACAATTATGGTCTTGAAATTTTGAGTTGCATAGGTTATTGGTTGATGCGACTAGAAGAATAAGATATCCTAATCTTATTACTTGGGGAAATGGCATTAAAAAAAAAAAAAAAAAAGATCAGGTCTATAAGTTTGTGTGATTGTAAATTGGTTAGTCTGGCCCATAAATCAAACCCAGAGCCCACACCACAAGTGTTATGATCAAACAAAATTTGAAAAAATGTAAAGAGAATTAATAAAATTGAATAATCTTTCATTGGAGTGGTGAATGCATTTCCTTTATACCATTTTTTTGTAAAACCCTTCAAAGTAGATTTCGTGTTTATCTTGAATGGGCCAATTTCATATTATCAGAGATACCCAACTTTTATTTGGGCCAAACACAAGTAATATCATTTTTCAACCCCCAACTTTCTATAAACCAAATTCAACCATTTCCTAGGGACACACTTAGGCCTTAGTCGGGACTGGAGGCACTTATTCCCGGGGCCACCACAAATGGCCTAACAATAGTTTGGGCTTCTTTTTTAATATGTTTCTGGAGTAGCTAGACCTCATCAATTCCCTATCAGTGGGCTTTTATACCCCTATCATTAACCAACGAAAAAACAAAAAAGGAAATGAAACAAAACGATTGTAGTTCGATGGGAGGGGAGGAAGAGGAGAGCATAATGGTAATATAGAATATATATATATATATATATATATATATAAAAGGAGAAATGTGGTCAGAATATACTAAACTCAAACACCAAAGATTTAAAACCAAAATCCAACCAGAAATTGGATACTAGTAGCCAATTGCAAGCCACAACAAAAAGAAATGTTACATCTACATTACAACATTTTCAAATCAAATAGATTGAAAGCCCCTTCTCTAATACCGAGAAGGCACAGAGAAGATGTAAGTGTAAGACTAGCATAAAAAGAAATATAAAAAATTACTTCTTCTTTTTTTGGGTACATATAAAACATTACTTAAGAGCATAAAGGAAAGTGGAAGATTATATGAGATTGGTTGATATTATAAGATTAGCTGATATTATTAGATTGAACAAGGTTTTTTACATAAGGAGGAAGGGATTTTGAAACTATTAAGGTTCTTTTCTACCTTCTTTCAAACACTGACTAGCTATATATAGACCACATAACTCAAATGAAAATCAAACTTACAAACAATCTTTCTGACAATACAGTAAGTTGTATGGGCTTCATTGGTAATGGACAAAGCTGCTGCTAAGTGTCATAGTATCTTCTAACAAGTTTGGTTGAGAATGATAAAAGTTTATGACAAATTCGAATAAAAATGATAGACCTTTTTTTTTTTTTTTTATTTAAAGTGTTGAACATTATTAGTCACATCAGTCTTTTCCTTGGTACCACTCTTCATCAAGATCCATATCTAGGTCATGATTGTCATAATAAGGGTCATTGACTATGTAGGGGCTTGGGCTCTTGGGCTTGAGCAACTCTGAACGGCCCATGTAACCAATGCCCATTGCCATTTGGGCTAGGACCAATCCATTGGTAGACATGCCTAGGTCAAACTATAACGTTCGGGGAATCATACTACGTTCTGGACCATGTTGGGCTCCGTGCAAGAGAATTAGCGAATAACCAAGGGGATCCAACAATAGGATAGGACAAATTTAGGTCATAAGTCAACTGCAGGTAGTGCTTTTGGAAAATCCGCTATCAAACACTATTTGACATCTGGAACAAATTTCAAGAGAATTTTCAAAAAACATGATTTTTTTGAGGATTAAAAGTAAAAGTGGGATTATATGAAAATAAGTAAAAGGTAATAATTTAAGCCCCAGTAAGGGTAGGCTATATAAGAGACTAAGAGCATGCAAATGGGGTGGTTGGTACATTTGGGAGAAAAATTAGAGAAATTAAAAGAGAGAGAGGAGGGAAAGTACAAACTTGGAGGGAATGAGCGAACAAGGGAAGTAGAGGTGACCAAATTTTCTACCCATGGGAAGGTGTTGGGTCAAAGTCTTGAGGGATGCTTGTTCGTCAAGCTGTAAGGGCTATGTTTGAGGCACAACTTGTAGGTTAGTAAAAAAACCCACCAACAAATAAATTGAGAATCCAAATTCATCGTTTCTGTTAGTAACATTTCTAGTTTTGAGTTACCATAGATTGCAAAATAGTGGTCAGCCAAAAGGGGATTGAGTAGCTCCCAAAAGTCGACATATGGCAATTGTTTAAGATTTAGGGTTTAGAGTCGACACGTGAAAATTGCTTATTTCTACTTCTTTGCACATTGTATTTATTAAAAGATATAATTTTTAGTAACTTCTACATTTAAATGTATTACAAAAGGCTAAAAATTAGTTATTTCAAAAAAAAAAAAAAAAAAAAAAAAAAAACTAAAAGCTAGATTATTTAAAATAAATTAAAAAATTAAAAAAAGAACAAATAAATAATGTAAACTTTTTTCATCTTTTCCCAAACGCACATTAAGCGCACACTAAAGTACTCAACCTAGAGGCAGCATTAAAAACTTGGGCAAGACGTAGCAATTACATATTGTCACATGGAACTTGCAAGGCAAACTAACGAAAATATTCAAGTTCCCTGATGTATTACTCTCAGCCGAACTACATTTAAAAGCTAATAAATTAGTAATAAAAATTATTGTATGTCCTGTGTCCTGTCCTCTTTAATCACCGCAATAAAACCACTCTTCAAACCTAAAAGCCTAAACAATAACGAAAGGCTTAAGATTACACAGTTAGTCCTTGTGGGGGAGCAGCCATAGGTGTCTTGGGCTTGGGCTTTTCCACAACAATGGCCTGAGTGGTCAGGACCATTCCTGCAACTGAAGCAGCATTTTGCAGCGCACATCGAGCCACCTTGGCTGGATCAATAACTCCAGCCTCCACCAGGTTCTCATACTTGTCTGTCATGGCATTATAGCCAATTTCCCATTCCCTAACCTTTATCTTCTCCACAACTACCTCACCTTCAATTCCGGCATTTTGAGCTATCAGTGATGCTGGAGCAATCAGTGCCTACAATGAAAAAACATTGTTCACCAAAAATTAGAACTACAGAAAGTGCTTATTTACCAAGAGCAAAGAATGATTAGATTACAATCCAATCAACATAAACCATCCATGCACCATGGACAGCTAAATTGAATGGACAAAATCAAACTCATTGTCATACGCGCTTCTTGGAGCCAGGAAGATTTTATGGTGCAGGTCCAAGTTTAGGCAGCATCTAGTGGGGCTTTTCATGACTTTTTCAGGGGTGCTTCAGTTTTAGAAAAGTAAAACCACCATCCACCCCATTAGTAAGGAGCTTTTTTGCCACTTTTATTAGGCAGGATGAACTCTTTTGGGCACTTTTGAGAGGGGAACCAAAGGGTAGCTTCTAAAAGCTGCTGCAGCTTCTCATACTGTGGAAAGCTGAAGTCCTACACCAACTTGGTGTTTAGCACAGATCAACTCCAATAAGCAGGTTTAGAAACAGGTGATTACATTTTTCAACTTTACGGTCTTATTCTAAACTACTATCAACTCTTAAATTAGCAGATGCCCTGGACAGAAGTTGTAAATCATATGTTATCATCACTTCATTACTCAAACACGGGATATAGTGAATTCTTACCCTCTGCACAATATCAGCACCTAGTCGCTCATCTGCATCTTCAAGCTTGTCCTTAATTGAAGGTACTATAGTTGAGAGATGAACCAATGCAGCACCACCACCAGGCACAATCCCTTCCTCTATGGCTGCAAAAGTAGCATTCTTGGCATCTTCAATACGAAGTTTACGGTCCTCAAGTTCAGTCTCTGTTGCAGCACCCACTTTTATTACAGCTACCCCACCAGACAATTTGGCAATTCGCTCAGCTAGTTTTTCTGAGTCATAAACTGAATCTGTCTCTGCCAATTCCTTCTTCAACTGTGCAATCCTTGCTTGTAACTCATCCTTTGATGCAGCATCTGCAACAATGGTGGTGGAATCCTTGGTGATGGTCACCTTTCTAGCCAAACCAAGTTGCTCAACAGAGGTGTTCTCAATAAGCAGACCCAGATCACTGGCTTGGAACTCAGCTCCTGAAATATAGAAAACAAAAGCAGAAATTAGCACCACCAATTAACATTTTCTTGTAATGAAAGAAGTGTTCAGGCATCCACTATGCAAAAAACAAAATTACTAAAATATGGCATCCACCTACCTTCTGCATTGCATTGTAGGAAAGACTAAAAGATAAAACCCAAATGATGCATAAGTTTTATATAAACATGATTTCAAGGGAGGACTTGGCCTCTTTTTTTAGCCTTATCAGACTGTCATATTAGTGAATTTCATTACAATTAGAGAAAGAGAAAGACACCAACACCAAACAATATCTAACAGTGAAATAGGTTAAGAACATTTCAGATGCCAACAGATATCAATCAACCATAATGCAAGCAAACTATGTAGAATCACAACATTTAATTCCAAAGAAATTTACATACCTGTCAAAATGGCAATATCTTGAAGGACAGCTTTTCTCCTCTCACCAAAACTAGGAGCTTTAATTGCAGCAACATTGAGAATGCCCCGTAGCTTATTTACAACAAGAGTAGCCAAGGCCTCTCCACTAACATCCTCTGCAATTATAAGCAAAGGGGCTCTCAATTGCGTGGTCTTCTCTAACAGAGGAATTATGTCCTTTATTGCTGAAATCTTCTGATCCGTAACCAAGACTCTAGCATTTTCAAACTCAACAATCAACTTTTCAGGGTTTGTAACAAATTGAGGGGAGACATAACCTCTGTCAATCTGTGGGAGAAGAAGAAGCAAAACACAAATGAGCCCTGAACAATTTAAAGCATGATTATGACACCACCAAAACTCAGCTTCAGCTCTAAAGAAAGACACCAACCTCCATTCCTTCTTCAACTTCAACGGTCGTCTCAAATGAAGATGAGGACTCAATGGACAAAACACCATCTGGCCCAACCTTGTCAATTGCATCCGCAATCATTGTCCCAATAAGATCATCATTCCCAGCAGATATGGTAGAAACAGCTGGAAAGCAAGTGCAAAAGGAACAATTAGAATTAAAATCAAAATCAAAGAAGAAAGAGATGCTCACTAGATACACAAATTTGGTATTGGGATGAAACAAACAGGCATGAGGCTATTCAATACCTTTGATATCATCACGACCCTTAACAGGCCTAGCCTTCTTCTCCAACTCTTCTATCAACCCTAGAACAGTTTTATCAATCCCCTTCTTTATTGAGACTGGATTAGCACCAGAAGTGACGCTTAAAAGACCCAGTTTAATTATTTCCCTTGCCAGAATTGATGCAGTTGTTGTCCCATCACCAGCAGAGTCATTTGTTTTACTTGCAACCTATACATTACACCAAAACCAACAAATACAACTTAACATTTCAATTTCATGTACAATACATTACTATGAAAAGGGATTTAACAAAATTCAAGTAGAAAGGTAAAGATGAAGGTCCAACCTCCCTAATGAGAGCTGCACCAGCATTTTCCATAGCATCAGGGAGCTCAATAGCTCGTGCAATTGTGACTCCATCATTTACTACTTTAGGACTTCCAAATTCATCCAAGACAACATTCCTCCCTTCAAAGTTCAAAGAAAGCACCAATTATGTAAACTGGTGTTCTTTAACACAAACCGAATTGAGCATTTGCCATAAACAATACAAACTATTTTTAAAATAGACCCATGGAAAACAACAGCATAACATAAATTACATTTAAAAATCATAACACATCCGAATAACAGCACAAAAATTCAAGATATCCCAAGAGAAAAATAGATGATGTTAAAAATAAATATGGCTCATATTTTTTCTTTTGATATTGTTAAAAAAATGGTTAAATGATTAAACTCATTCTTTCCTAAGAGCTTAAAATTTTGACATCAAGTACTAATTTATTATCACATCTGGATAAGTGGTCCTAAGCTCAAACCCTATCTCCATATTCCACCTCCCATTCAAAAAGTTGAACATCCCTGATATTGGTACCCACTTATTAAGGTGGAGTTTGGGTCCACAATCCACACATGAGGGGGAGTGTTAGAATAATGATTAAATTCACCGTTTCCTTTTTTCATAGGTAAAAAACACCTGTGGCAATTTATCAGATATATTTACAAAGATTAGAAAGTTATTTCTTTTCACCACCACAAATTTACATATATGTAATCTCTATTGACTAACTTGTAGGCAAAAGGCACTTTTGGTTGTCAACACTTAGTTCCAATTTCATATTGGTTCCTAGAAAAGTTGTGTTTCTTTAGCTTTTTGAACATGTTTAATACTAGCCTTGTTGTCATTTAACTTGGGGAAAATGTTACGCGGCTAACAGATTATTTTTGTGTCACTTAAGTACAATTAGGGAAAAAAAAAGGCATTTAGGTGGCCCAATTTATTTTCTATGGACCAAAATGTAACTAGCCCTAAAAGTTGAGGACCAAAAACACTTTTGGTCTAACTTGAATGTCAATAAAGTCACCAGTCTCACATATTGAGATAAAAGCATCCCCCAATATCAAGGGCCACGCTTTCAAAACTGGTTGCCAATATTCAACCAAACAACCACAACAGATATCTAAACCATTGAAAACAGTTATCAATTCTTAAACTTGTCACCATGAAATTCTACCCTGTTCTCCATGTCAACAATAAACAGGCAAATGTTTTCCTTGGCAATTAGGAGCCTGAGACTTATATCCGTTTGGCATAAGCTTATAAGCTCAGTTTTTTGCTTTTATCTTTTATGTACAACTTTTAAAAACTCACTTTTCTCACTTTTTCTAAGTATAAATATACTTTGGCACACTTTAAACAAAAAAAATAAAAAAGGTTTTCAGCAAAAAGCTAGATAAGCTGTTGCCAAACGGACACACATATCTAATCCCATACCTCAACTTGAGCTTATCTAGTATTTCAAGTTTCAACCCAAATGCTAAAGATACTAATTTTGTCAAACCCCACCAAATTTCTTTCGAATTTAAACACCACTTAGCATAAAAAAACAGAATATAAACACTGAATTGCATATATCATTAACACGCAACGGCATATAATAAGAATAAGAAGAAGAAGTTACCCCTAGGTCCAAGAGTAAGGCCAACAGCATCAGCAAGCTTATCAATTCCGGCCTGTAATGCAGACCTTGAATGCTGGTCGAATGCGATTTCCTTTGCAGAAGCCCTCACAACAAACCGGCTACTCGATTGCCTGAAATTGAGCCCGTTGCTCTGTTTTTGCTGATTCCCACTCCTGCTCAAGCTCTGCCAAAGAAGATTAATATTATGAACCATTGACAATAACCCATCAAAAAAAATCAATAAACAAAAAAGACCCAGATGATAATCCATCGAAACAGGCTTCGTTTTTCACCATTTCCAAACAAAAGCAATCAAATTATGTTCCTTGATAAAACCCAGAAAATGATAGGACTAGGTGTAGGTGGGTACCTGTTTGGGGGAGCAGAGAATGGAGGCGGTGGAAATAGCGTTGGTCGATGCCATTGCTTTGTGAAGTGGGGTAGAGACTAGAGAGAGTGAGTGAGTGCTGAAGGACAGTTTGGATAAGGAGTTGAACAAGGAGGCAGCTGAGGGGGGTTGAAGGCTTTGTGTGTTTTAGGGTTTAATTTTATTGCAAATGAGAGGAGGTTCCAGAAGTTTCGTCCTACTCCAGAACCGTTGAGACTCTAATGGGTTGTTGTTTTCTTTTTTCTTTTTTTGTTGCCTTGTGTCGGCTCGGCTCGGCTCAGCTCATTTTCTTCGTGTCTCCTGTTTCTTGAGATATTTTTTTAGGTTAACATTCAGTAGCCAACATTTTCTTAATAAATTCCAAACGATTTCAATTCTGAGTAGTGAGTACAAATTAAAATCAATAATAAATTTTTAATAGAGGAAATACTAATAATGACTTGTTATTTATGAATTTTTGTGAAAGAACTGTGAATGTAGCACTTTTTATTTAGGTACACTTTCTTTTGTCGGTTCTTAATTTTTGGACAAAAATATAGGAATCGTTTGATAATATTGTTCTAATAACATTATTTGTATTGTTTAAAAATACGTGTGGGTGAAAAAATTGTATGAAAATGTATGTAATGTTATTTAAAAACTGAAAACATTTATTTAAACGCATGTAACAAATTGTCCCATAGTTTTGGGTGCTGTATATAACTTATGTCATCTATTTTTACCATCTCAACAACCAAAATACACACTAGTAAGAGGTCATTGTAGCAAGTTACTACTATTTTTTATTAATTTCTTTCACTCTCTCTCTTCACCACCTTTTCACCGCTGATCCCACTTATCTCTCTAGTGGTTGTCTCTCGGTCTCTTCTCTATCTTTCCATCTCTCCGCCTCACCTCCCTCTCTCTCTCACCACCACTTTGCCACCGTGGACCATCTCTTTTCTCTCTTTGTTGTGACGATCCTGATTGAGATCAAAATTTGGGTATATGTTGGTTGTGACTGGGCTTTTGTTTTATGTGTGTTCATATGAGTTTGGTGGTTATTAGTTTTAATGATTTTGTGGATTTTGGTTGTGGAAGTGACTGATTTTAATGATTTGTTTATATTATTTTAAATGAAGTGCTAAAAAAATAGAATATTTGATGTCGAATATATTGTAATATGGGATGGTAAAATAAATAAAATAGCTTTTTGAGGCGCTAAAAGCTAAATTTTGAAGCACTGTCATTGTGAATAGTCTAGTTGAGTTCAATATAGCTATATATATTTGAATTTAATCATTATTGAGACATGTAGCATTGTTGGTGTTTCTTTATCAATACAATAATGTATTTAAATATAATTATTCTTAGAGAAAAAAAAAAAAAAACCTTATTTTTTATGCATGAGCATCCTTCAATACAATCAAAAAATCTAAAGGGATGTAAGGGTCTTGTTAACTCTTACAACCATGATCACGTCCAAATAGAGATGTCACATTGGTGCTCCTCTCTAAAGAGTTAACTAATATATATTGCAAATGCGGTTTTTTTTTTTTTTTTTTTTCATACAGCGAGGTTCACCAATTTGACTGTTAACTACCACCGGTTCAATACGTTTTTGATAACCATACATCAACAGTTCACACTACCACAACTGATGCTGACTCTGTTGGTTGCCCACAATGGCTTCTTTGGATCTTGAGAATGTAGGAATAGAACCTGAGTTGTCTCTGAAAACTGAGGGGGTATGCCAACATGTCCTTTAAATTGTTGCTGATGCATGTTTTCTTGAATGGTTTAACATGGACTTCAAACAAAACAAAACAAAAACTTTAGGAATAAGTTTGCCTACCAATCATCCCTTTCAAATATTCCAAAGTTGGGAGTTTTGTACATTGGATGTGACTTTATATATATTTCTTTGGTGCAACCTTACTTGGAGTATGCTACAATTTGCAATTAAGATTAGCAATTAAGTTTTAAACAGAATAGTTAAAACACGGTGCTCAGTATGAAAATTATATACATGTAATCTAATGCATCAAACATGTCCTATCAAAAGAACCATCGTTGTCTGGGAAAACCAGCAGAAATCAAGCAGGTCCCTAAACAACTCAATTATGTTTCCTTCTAGCACCTTCTTCTGATAACAAAATGAAAGTGGCACAAAGATGTCTCAAACATCAGATCAATCGAACGAAATCACTCCAAGCTTGCCAGCCAAATCAGTCTTCTCTCAGAAGACATTGCCATAAACATTTCCCTCCAGTCCACATCCTTGAACATCTTGATTGCCTTTAAGTAGGTAGCCCCATCCAAACCTTCAATAGATTCTAGACACTTGACACAATTAGTAATTGAGAAGGCACTAGAAGGGGCTGACGTGTCAGTTTTGTTAAAGGTAGAGGTTGTAGGGGTCATTGCCCTCGTAACTTCAGTCCATTCCTTTAAAGCTTCACCCATCTCCACCATCCTTGCCTCCCTCTTCCCTCCAACATGGCTTGTAGGAGTGGGAGATCGTTGCCGTCTTCGTGTATTTTGTGAAGGATAACCTTTACCCTCACTACTGTTGCAGGGGAAAGCAGATGGAGTTGCATTTGTTGATGAATCTTCTAAATCCAAGTTGTCTTCATTAACCATGGGATACTGGGCTAATGGAAAAACATCTTTGTACTTCAATGTTGAGTCATTAAATATGACCACTAACTCATTAAACATAGGGCATCCTTTTTTCCTAAATCTCTTGGCCTTTCTGTTCACCTACATTGAAAAATAACATACTTTATCTAGTATATGCCAGGAAACAAAAATGCATTCAATTTCATATGAAAATATAGATCACCTTAATATATGATTCCCATACGCCCTCAGCAGCAGTGACAGTATTGAGCACAGGGTCCCAACTAAACCCAGGTTCTTGCAACAACTTACTGAAATCATGATAACGAGTCCTCAGTTGATTAAACTTATTTCTAAATTGAGTTTTGTTGTACCTCTTACTAGTTCTCTCATGGAACTCTTGCTCTATATTTTTCCAACCTTTCCTCAAAAATGTTGTTGTGGATCTATTCCCTTTCTGAACCTCTTTAACCATTAGCTGAATGAAAATTTTCTCTTCTGTGGCTGTCCAGGTAGCAGGGTCAGGCTCAAAATCAACTTTAATGCCATTCCTTTTGGAATCCATCTAATTCAAAGCACAATTATCACATGGAAATCTGTTATTGTTATGCAAAATATTATAAAACAGAACATTAGCATTGCTCCAAGACATTGAAATTACCAAAGTCCACTCAAACTCAACAAAGCCTCATCCCACAACTTCTACAATACTACCACAGACAATTCTTTTTAAAATCTTTCAAGACGGGGGAAAAATTCATTTGAGCAAATCAGGTCATCAGAGTTTGTCTCCAGAAGTCAATTTTCTATCAATTTAATCCAAGGATTAAGCATCCACGATACCATTAGGGCATGCATGACAATCATAACATTTACACCACCAAACCTTCCTAGCAGGTTTGTATACCCCTTTGTGGGATGTTTCAGGCATATAAGAAAATGAAAAATAGATGTGTTTGATCTACAACCATAGAGAAATTTAGCGTTTGATCTAGCAATGCAGTTTCTATACAATTTATTTTTGTTAATTATGTAAGTAGACAAACCTTTGGTGAAGAGAGGTCACCATCTTTTTTTTTTTTAAATAATTGGGAGAGGGGGGATTTGAAACATAGATATCTCCTTTGGAAACAACAGAGGATGCCAACCAATTGAGCTACAACACTCTTGGCAAAGGATGCATCTACTCTTAGGCTTTAGTCTTACAAATGACTGTCCTGGTTTCCTTGAAATGAAAATCAAAAAAAAATTCCATGGGTAGGGTATAATATCTCCTATACCCACACAAGCAAAAATTTTTCCTTTTGGGTTTCCATATAAATGTTTAAAAATAGAGAGGAGTCAGTTTTACGGGGTAGAAGATCAGTGAGACTTAGGCCTTCTCAACCAGTAAGGCAACGAAATTTTCTTTTACTCTTAGTCTACACAAAAAACCTACTACACAATCTGAGCGTTGAATCCAAGAATGCAACATAACTTGGGTCCATGACAAGTCTAAGATTCAATTATAAGCCACAGAATATTAATCAAGAGGTTACAATAGCAATGACTAATGAAAACGCCAAGCTTAACTAGTTCAGAAGGATAAAAGAAACATCATTAAAAAGAAAATTGATACTAGAAAATGATTTGGGGTTGTTTCCCTACGAAAAGCCTCCCACAAGAGCAAAGGTCACTAGTTCGAATCTCCCTTTCCCTCTCCCCTTGGACCAAAACAAACTTATCAAAAAGTCAAACTTTTTGCATAGCTCATTCATTTCTTGGTACTGAAGTAGTGATGTTCAGTAAACACTTACACAATGAGTAAAAATTCAGTCAACCAAAGCAGCAGTACATAAATTTCAGACAAACAAACAACTTGAGATGTACTAGGTTTTTATCATTCTACACACTACAACAGAACAGTCATACTTTAAAGTAAACAAACCTTAAACTTTTACAATAGAAATTAAAAAAAAAAAAAAAAAAAACAGAAAGCATTTAAAGCAGAACACTTAACAAATTACATTCCTAAAACAAAAGCAAAAAAACTACAATAGAAAAGAAAATCTGGGTATGGGTTTAACAATAGAGTGAAGATTAGAACTTTGCAGAAATGGGTTTTTGGAGAGAGAGAGAGAGAGTGTGTTACCTGGTTCTGGAATTGGAAACCCTAGATTATCATTTTGATCAGAGTTTACTTGGGGGAAGAGAGAAGAAGCATCTTTTTCTCTGCCTTTGGGAATCGGTGAATTTGCTTTGCTACTGTTTTGTTTTTTGTGCTTTCACTTTTCTTTTCTGTTTTCCGAAGCGACTGTTTTTCTTTTCTTTTTTTGGGTTTTGTTTTTTACTTTCTGTTTTTTCTGGTATCACAGGGACGCGACGTCGTTTCGCTTCTAGCATTATCGATACCGAGATGCGAAAGAGAGAGAATCTTGTGAAGAAGAATGAAGATGCGAGTGTGAAATTTCCTGCATGTGTTTTTCATTTTCTTTAATAGTGTCTGTGCGACCATCTAATCATGTGGCTTTTTTCGTAAAGTTTTTTTTTTTTTTGAATAAAAGATGTAATTTGAAATACCACTAGTCTTAGCTCAATTGATAGGGATATGTACCTGTATTTGGAATTATGGGACAATTTAGAGTAATCGTAGGAGCTTGGTTTTCTACCGAGGAATATGTGTTTGTGTAGTTGGTGTCCATACGGGTAACACTGAAAGAGTTGGGTTGTTGAAAAAATAGTAGGAGCCAACAACTAAGTGATGTGAAAACCGTTGTTAATTTAGTTTATTTACTATTTTTTTTATTAATGTTAGAATTTGTTCTTTGCTATTGTTATTATTATCTTTTATTTATTGTAATGTTAGAGTTTGTTTTTAGTTGTTAAGAGTCCTAAACTCCTAATACGCTGGATAGTTGAGTCATTGTAGCTTACGTTGTAGACAGTTCCTTGTTTTTGGATTGTAAACGTAGTGAAGTCCTTATTTTTTTATCGTTAAGTTGTAGCAATAAAACCAGCCAAAGATATTAGGTCAATTTAATCAAATTAGATTCTAATTGGTTTCCATAGGACATGATTTCCTCAATCAAATCCAAAAGGTTCACAGAGGTTAGGATTTCCTCAGTCAAATCCAAACTTTATCCCTTTGTTATCTTTTGTTCTTATTATGTGCGATGATAAAAAATAATTATCATAGAATGGATGTCATAGTATTTTTTTTTTTTTTAAATATAATTATAATATACTGCTAACCTCACAAGTTGAACCATTTTCCGCATAGACTCCCAATCACTTTGTACATGGGAAAGTACCAATTCAGCTACAAGACCTTTAGCATCAGATGTCATAATTTGAAATACTATTTTATCTAAAAGAAGAAAAAAAGAATGTATACTTTAATCAAGAATCATATTTACATTATTATAGAAGTATATAAATAATATAATCAAGTACTAATTAAAAAAATAGAAAACAAAAATATAATAACATAAATTATTTCAAGTTAGAAGACAAATGCACGCCATGTAGAACCAATTTATTAAAAAAACCAAAGATTAAAACATTTGTAAAATAAAAAATGAAATTCCTATAAAAAAAAAATGAAATTCTTATTAATTTTTTTGAAACTTGTGATAATTGAATTTAATTAGAGTTATATTTTATTAATAACTTAAAGTGTATGTTTTCTTTGATTTTTACCTTTTTTTTTTTTTTTTTTTTATTCTTACTGAGGAAAAAATTGTTGAGCTCTCTTTATGTTTGTCTTGCATAAAGAGAGAGAAATAATTAGTATTTTATAATGTATACTATGGGGGTTTGTCACCACCACGTGGATTGCAAGTTGAAGAAAGACTATTGGAAAAGCATCTTAGAGATGAAAGGTTGGGCTAAGTCCAAATCCGAGGACGCGTAGAATGACCTGAGCTATCTATCGAGGTGATCTGAGAACCCCCTAGCTGAGGAAGGCTTTGATGGAGTTGCCGAGGATGAGATCTCAACCCAAAATCCTTGCTAAGGACACAATAAGAAAGATGCAGAGCTCAAAGTAGTAGCCATCTCTCCATTAATTAAATGTTTCTACCTAATGTTAACCACATTAAATGATGAATGACTGGCCTAAACAGTAGAAACGCTTTAAAAGTCTTCTTTTATGATCAAAGTGTGGTAAAAGAGGTGTCTGATGGGACTAGCTCCCTCTGATATCTAGCTAGAAAATATACATAGCTTGAAAGAGGGGAGAAAGGGGAATAGAGGGGAGACCTCTAGCCCATGGAAGATGAGGATGGGAGTTTTTAGAAAAGAGATAGAGAGAAAGATAGGGAGAAAGTAGAGAAAACAATTTGTAATTGTTTTAGTTCCATCTTTGTACCACGGCTAAGGCCATTTTTGAATTAATATTGCTTCTTTTACTCATCCTGACCTTTAATCTTTTTGTCCAATCTTCTCATTGCATAAACAAAGAACATTCAAACCTCTCTCTCTCTCTCTCTCTCTCTCTCTCTCTCTCTCTCTCACATTATATAAACTCTAGTTGTATTACAACCCTATTGAGACCTAAGGAAGATGAATTTGGAGATGAGACTCTTTGGCTCCAAAACTAGGCCAGGCAAACCCAAATTTGAAACCAGCCCAAGTACCTCAAAAGACAAGCTTCCTCCTTGTAAAGCGCCAAAAGACCACCATATATCAAGGTGAGTGGTCATGAACGTCGTATTGCTTGCCCCAATATGCATTGCTCAGATTTTTCAACTCACTAGTGAGTTGGGTCACAAAACTGAAGGGGAGACTACAATGGCGATTCTAGGAATTTTTTTTTTTTTGGGTCATTAAGAAATTTAAATTAAATAAAATTTAATGAAAAAAAACTTGAATATATCAAGTAATAAAAAAATGCAAATATATGAAATTTTACAAATTCTACGAGTTTGCATATTTTGAAATCATTACATGATTGTATATTTTCAGTTTCTATGATCTGTTGTCAATGTGGCTAGGTGTGATCATTTCATTTTGTTAAGTTTTTATAACATTTATTTATTTTATAAAAATATTTTAAACTAAAATGACAAAATGCAACCTGTAAGGTCACAATTTGCGACGGGAACAAGCCCAAAAAGCCTAATACAATGAAATTTGTAGAGAGTGGGCTTGAAATCTAGGTTCTATGGATATTGGATAACAAAAATGATGAGCTGGATTCCAATTTCATATGAAACGAGTTATTTATGTAATAGAAATTCTCCTCAGACGTATGCCGAAGACAATATGTATTGCTTTTCTTTATTCTAAAAATAGATTACACTTGAAGGAGATGTATATAGTGTTCTTCTCTTCCTTTTCCCTTTGGTTTTCTCCTCCCTCTTCTTGAATGCCCTTTTCTTTCTTTTATATTCTTCTCCTTCTCATCTCCACCGTCCACGTAAGGATCAAATCACCAATACAAGTACCTGTCCCATCTACCGCCCTCTTGAAGTCTTCAAACAAAAGCTGTAAGGTTGGCCATTACTGTTTAGATGTCGTTTCCTCATTAATGCGGCCAGAGAGGTAGATGCAGAGTCTTTAATGCGGTGGTAGCAGCTTTCTCTAAGATATTCCCATTTGTTCTCCCTTTCTATAGCCTTGTGAAACATATCTTTATCCATAAGACCTTTTTGTATACTCTTCTAGTCATTATGGCATACCGTACAACCTACATTTTATTGAGCCAAGGAGACATCCTTTTTCGGACTTCCTTCACCAGCTTCCTTCGCACCATTTTGCTCGTAGGCTTTTAACCTTAATAAGGTCATTACTACCAAATTCACCTTGGACAAGCAGATACGCTCAGATCAAACCCAAGGCCTAAGAATACACCTTGGACATTTTGCTCTCACAATAGCCCTCAAAACTTCATCTTTCTTCTCCATCCGAGGAGAAAGTTGAGGTTTTGATCTAATGCCTCAACTTCCGCACACTCCTTTAACTGTTACACGTGAAAACATCACTTTCTTCCCTTAAATCTGTTTCTAACGCTTAGAAGTCCACAACACCCCTATTAATTGCTCCAAGTGACGCACTGTCTCGCACATCCAACAGTAAGATGTGCATCCTATAGTCCGGATTTATCCCTAAATTTTTTAGCAGAATAACTCCCACGCGATGTCGCCTCTCATATAAAACGATTAGGAAATCACAACTTTCCCATTATACCAGAAATCAATCAACTCTAAAGGATTCCTCACCTTCTCAACTCTCAAGAAGTTTTTGAAGAACCGCCAACTCTTTCTCCCGTAAGTTCTCACGCTTGTAAGTTCTTTTTCTCCTTGGACATAGTCCTCGGCCACTAACTATACCCCTTTCCCTTCTAAATTTTCACTTTTACTCCAGCCAAATGGGTAGATTCAAATGTTTAGTAGATATTGGCGCTGGTATGAAGGGTTTTCGAGCCAAATACCACATTCCCCAGGAAGTGGGTTTGAAGTATTGTCCCCCAGAAGCCGTAGCTGATGCTAGGAAAGAAGGGGAAGTTGTCATTCCTATAATAGCATTTTTAGAGGGCGGAATGACACTTCCTATAAAGAATGTAACCAGTGAATACCTGCGTAACCATAGGTTATGCCTAGACCAGTGTACACCTAACATGTTTAGAATCTTAGGTTATGTCGATGCTCTCAACGAGCAAATGGTTTTGAACCTCACATGGTGTGACGTTATCCATATGTATGAGTGTCACAAACTTAAAGGCATATGGTATTACCTTAAGTCTAGGTCTAACATCGTTAGACTCATATCGTGCCTTCCCAAATCTAACAAAGGCATGAAAGACGTCTACTTAATCGCCTCCGGGAGATGCTATAGCAATCCTCACTGTCCGGTCAAAGAGGGAACACCAGGTGTGATTCCATAGAGTTTAGGTTCCCCAACATGGGATTTAGTTCTTCTAATTTTATAATTGAAATTCACATACTTTCCCCTTGTTTAATATCTATTGTTGGTCTAACCATGCTTGGCTTCTCGAATTTTTTTGCAAATAAACAGAACGTGTCGCCTTGCTTAAGCCTATCGAGCATCACAGACCTCAATAGAGTCTTAAGATCCGAGGTATTCGTGAGTGAAGACGAGCAGGTGAGAGTAGCCCATCTCATTTTGGGACACGAACCGCTATCAACTACCTTCCAAGAGATCGACAACGCAATTGTCGCGGGCGATTTGAGACGTAGAAGGATAGACGTCTCAAAAATAGGATTCATCGCCCCTTACAACTTGCCAGATAACCCTTCCACCGTTCTCTACATTAGCCAGATAGCAGCAATTCGCCCACCCATACAATTCGAAGTAGAAGTTTTCTGAGAAAAATCTACGTCCTCACGTTTGTTTCTCGAAAAGGAAATAAACCAATTCCACCTCAAAGAAGCAGAAAAACCTACCAAGGGTCCAATTATTACCCTCTCGGACGAAGAGAATGGATATGACGAGCACTTTGGTATCAAAGGCTTAGTAATTACACGCGTAGACAGTAGCTCCGAGGAAGAGGAAGAAGAAATGTCAAGTTTGAAGGATCTTCTTGCTAAAAGAGGCAAACAAGCCCTCCAAAAGGGCTCTTCAGGATCTCAACCTCCTGCTAATCTTCTATCCCCTCCCCCTCCTCCAGGCTTCCATCGTCCTATACCCAACCTTAAGAAGAAGAAACGAGCGAACGAGGTTGAAGAGAAGGAATTGGCCCAAAAGAAAATGCAAAAGCAGCAAAAAGCAAGAAATGACCAAACTCGAGCCTCCTCTGTGGAGAGTAAGGACAACCATGAGTTGGCCGAGATAAGCTACACTCAATCCCAGTGGTCTCCTCGGTTGGAGTTGGAAAGGGCTCCCATTCCCCGCCATTCCTCCATAAGGGAGTTCCAAAAGGGGCATGCCCACTACCTAGTCGAGGCTCTGGAGAAGCCCATCCCGCTGCCCAAGGACATGGATGTCCTGGAGAAAATGAGCCAACCACAACTCTTCCTCTCCCTAAAAAGGGATTTGGCTTTGGTACATGTCATCTAATTACTTCTATTTTGTCATTCTTACTATTTTGTTTATATAAACTTTTTTATACGTATTTTTCTATTACTCCTGTCATAATGAACCTATTTACCATTTCTGTATAGGCCATCCAAGAGGTCTTTGTAGTTGAGAAGTGGGTAGAAGATGCTCGGAACAAAGTTAAGGTCAATGTTAGAGTCGAGACTGAGAAAGCTCTGGGCCATGTCGAGAAAGAGAAAAATGAGCTGGCCAACAAATTGGCAGATGAGAAGAATGAATGAAGAAGTGCCAAGGCCGGACTTAAAACTGTCGAGGCTCAAATGGAGGGGCAATGTAAACTACTGCACCATAAAGAACTAGAGCTGGCCACAGCTCAACAGGAAATTTTGGACCTAAAAAAGGAGCTTACTCAGGTTAAGGAGACGACCCGGACAACCCAAGAGACCATGGAGGCTACATCAATGGCTTCCTACAACAAGGGAGTTGAAGAAACGGAGACCCGGCTAGCTTAAGAGTTAGCTAAGGTATGTAGGGAATGTTGCCAACAAGTATGGGCAGAAGCCCTTAATATGGCAGGAATCCCTACTACTTTAGAGTGGAGGAAAGCTGAAAACATATGGTACCCTTCAGATATCCGTGATTAAAGCTATTCCCCTTCCTCCAACTGTCCCTGAGTTAGTGCCTCCAATACAACCATCCTCAGTCCAAGAGCAAGGTGAGAAGATTGAGAAGAGTCTGGGTGAGAAAGCTGGACATGGTGTCCCTCCTCCAGTGGTAAAGGACAAAGGAAAACACATTATGATCCTGCCCGAGACCAAACCTTCAAGTGCTCCTTTAGCCATCAAAGAATTGGATCCCAAATTGAAAGAGATTGGGCCAAAGCAAAAAGGGGAGGAGAACAAGACAGAAGAAGCCGAAACAAAATCTATAGAAAACCTTCAGCAGAAAATCAAGACCTAGCAGCCTAGGATTCTCTCTCTGGTTTTTTGCCTAACTTTAAGATGGTCTTATTTTTTTTTTTTTTTTTTTAAGTTTACTTCCATCGTTTGTCTTGTGCTTTTATCTCCAATGTAATTAGATACAATTATAAGGACAAGTTCAAGATTTTAATCTTTAATCCCTAGCAAATTTCACTTACTGAGAATGTTTGACTCCTTATCTTAATATCATTTGTATTTATAATATGAATGTTTTGGTGTGCAAATGAACAGGATAGGTCTCAATAATGCATTAAGTAATATCAATAATTTGACATAGAAATAATTTCATTGCACTGATCTAAGCCTTCAATGGATAACCTATATTTTGGAATTATATTATTTTACGTGTAACAACAAACAGTTAAATAGGTAAGAATATACATGAACCCAAAACGAGAGAAATATGGTCTGAAATTAGACCTTATGTGAAACTCAGGCACGAAGTAAATTATCAATCTTACCAAAGTATGTGGTTCGAGAGCCAAATACAGCCAAAACCCTGGTTAATCCTTAGAAAGGTGGACGGAAGTGTTAATTTTCCCAAAGTAGATGGTCTGAGGACCAGACGTAACTAAGGTTCTGTCTAACACTTAATAAAAATATAAATTTCTACAAGGTATGTGGTCCGAGGAGCCAGGCATGACCATGTTTCTGTTTGATAATTTAGAAAAATGAACTGAAGTGTTAATTTTTCCAAAGTAGATGATCCGAGGACCAAACGTAACTAAGGTTCTGTTTAACACTTAAAAAGATATCAATTTTCACAAGGTATGTGGTCCGAGGAGCCAGACATGACCATGTTTCTGTTTGATAATTTAGAAAAAATGAGCTGAAGTGTTAATTTTTCCAAAATAGATGATTCAAGGACTAGACGTAACTAAGGCTCTGTTTAACACTTAAAAAGATATCAATTTCTACAAGGTATGTAGTCCGAGGAGCCACGCATGACCATGTTTCTGTTTGATAATTTAGAAAAATAATCACCAACGCAACACAATGACAATAGAAATAAGATGGCAGAAGTGCCTTTCATTAATAGTACCTAAGTAGGTTATTTACATTTCAGGGACATGGTACAATTTTTTCATCTAAATTTGCAAGATAATACGCCCCTATGCCTGCTACTGAAATAATACGATAAGGTCCTTCCCAATTAGACCCTAATTTTCCCCATGCTGGATTCTTAGTAGTACCTAATACTTTCCTTAACACCAAATCTCTAGGTGCGAGTGGTCGCAGCTTCACATGGGAATCATACCCTTACTTGAGTTTTTGCTGATAATAAGCAAGCTGAATCATGACATTTTCTCACCGTTCCTCAACTAGGTCTAGGCTTTTTTCTAGTAAATTATCATTACTGCTTGGGATGAAAGAGCTTGTTCTCAATGTCAAAAACCTAGTTTCCAGGGGGATTATAGCCTCGGCTCCATAAGTCATAGAGAATGGTGTCTCTCCAGTGGATCTTCGAGGTGTAGTTCGATATGTCCACAAAACTGCCTCGCATCAATCAGTCTTTTCTTGAGCCCACTAACCATAAATTTGTTTACTGCCTCAGCCTACCCGTTCCCTTATGGATAAGCTAGAGTGGAATATCTATTTGTGATGCCTAGATCACAACAATACATTCTGAAGGCCCCACTATCAAATTGCAAGCCGTTATCTGAAATGAGAGTATGAGGGATTCCGAACCTGGTGACAATATTTTTCTAGATAAACTTCTTCGCGTCCACATTCCTGATGTTTGATAATGGCTCAGTTTCAACTCATTTAGTGAAATAATCCGTTCCAACGAGCAACCACCACTTATTCCCTGCTGCCTTTGGGAAAGGCCCCACAATGTCTAGGCCCCACAATGTCTAAGCCCCATTGAGCAAATGGCCAAGGACTAGACAAAGGATTAAGGACACCCCCTGGTTGATGAATGTTAGGAGCATATCTCTGACACTGGTCACACTTTCTTGCATAATCTTGTGCTTCTCTCTGCATATTAGGCCATCAATATCTTTGTGTAAGAGCTCTATGAGATAAAGACCTTCCTCCTATGTAACTTCCACAGATTCCTTCGTATAACTCTTCCAAAAGTAACTCTGTTGCTTCAGAGTGTATACACAACAAATATGATCCTGAAAAAGAGCGCTTATACAATTTCTAGTCTTCGGATAGCCAAAATCGATGTGCTTTTCTGCATATTTTTTTGGCCTTAGACTTCTTCTCGGGCAAGATATCATTTTTAATGAATAACACTATGGGATCCATCCAACTGGGTCCCACCCTAATCTGATGAATCCGAAGGGTGTCATTATTCATTCTAGTAGGTTTACACAGATCTTCAATACAGATGACTCGTGGTAGACCTTGTGTCGAGGATGTTGCAAGGGTGGCTAGGGAGTCAGCATGAGTATTCATACTCCTAGAGACATGCAATAAGGTAAAAGAGTCAAACTTTGATTGTAAATACCTGGCCCAGGTTAAATACTCTTGCATTCTCGGATCTCTTGCTTCTACTTTCTCTTCCATTTGGCCCATGACTAGTTGTGAATCCGAGAATATCTGCACCATTTTTTCCACTCATTTTCTGAACCATATTCATTCTCATTAGCAGAGCTTTATATTCTGCCTCATTGTTAGTGGCTGAGAATCCTAATCTCAAGGATTTCTCCAAAGTAAGTCCCTTAGGGGACACTAAGACTAATCCCACATCGAATCCTCTTTGATTTGCTACTCCATCAACATACACTTTCCGTGCCAAAGGTTCCTTGCACGAGATCATGCCAACTGATTTTTTTATCCATGTTTAAACTCTTAGTACTCTCTTCTACTGAAGGTTCAGCAAATTCTGCCACCAAATCAGCAAGAACTTGGCCTTTTATAGAGGTGCGAGGCATGTACTTGATGTCGAAAG
This sequence comes from Castanopsis chinensis, assembly GCA_032878915.1. Lineage (NCBI taxonomy): Eukaryota > Viridiplantae > Streptophyta > Magnoliopsida > Fagales > Fagaceae > Castanopsis > Castanopsis chinensis. The sequence goes on along the minus strand of JAVQMG010000125.1, from coordinate 12,859,942 downwards.
CCCCCAAAATGGTACCCCATTTGGCTATCCTTCCCGTATAGTCAGCACTCCAAAGTATAGACTTGAGAGGAAGTTGAGTTAGAACAACGACTGTATGAGATTAGAAATAATGAGGAAGTTTACATGTAGCATGCACCACTGCCAGGATCACTTTTTCCAACGGTAAATAATGCACCTCGGTTTCATGTAAAGATTTACTTATATAATAAACTAGCCTCTGCACACCATTATCAACCCGTATCAGAACCAAACTTACAGCATGGTTAGCTACAGCAATATAAGCGAACAAAACTTCATCAACTTCTGGTCGAGACATAATGGGTGATCGCGAAATGTATTCCTTAAGTTGCTGAAAAGCTAAAGCACATTCCTCAGTCTATTCAAACCCCTTCCATTTGTTCAACAATTGGAAGAAAGGTTGGCATCTATCTATGGACTATGAAATAAACCGATTGAGGGCAGTAGTCATCTCGGTCAACTTCTGAGCTTCCTTTGGGTTCTAAGGTGCTTGTAAACCATTAATTACCTTGACCTATGCGGGATTAACTTCGATTCCTCTGTGAGTCACCATGTAAGCCAGAAATTTACCTGACCCCACACCAAAAGAACACTTTGAAGCATTAAGACGCAACTTGTACCTTTTTAACGTTTAGAAGGTATCATTCAGGTCTTCCAAATGCTCAGAAATTGTTTTGCTTTTCACCACCATATCATCCACATAGGCTTCAATAGTCTTTCCCAATTACGATTCAAACATCCTGGTCATCATCCATTGGTGGGTAGCACCGGCGTTCTTCAAACTAAAAGGCATGACCTTATAATGATAATTCCCAATAGGGGTGACAAATGCAGTTTTCTCCTGATCCTCCAAAGCCAAAGATATTTAGTGATAACCCTGGAAAGTATCCAAAAAGCTCATCCGAGGATGCCCAATGGTAGCTTCCACCAATTGATCTATACGAGGCATTGGGAAGAAATCTTTATGACAAGCCTTGTTTAAATCTATGAAGTCTATGCAAACTCTCCACTTTCCATTCTTCTTCTTCACCACAACCGTATGAGCTAACCATTTAGGATAAAATACCTCCTTGATAGCCTCAGCCTTTTTAAACTTGATTAATTCCTCTTTGACTGCCTCGGAATGCTCCTTAGACGAGCACCAAGGTGGCTGCTTCTTTGGCATTACAGTTGGATTAACATTCAGATGGTGACAAATGAAATTTGAATCAACTCTCGGGGCCTTATAAGTATTCCATGCAAATACATCCACATTTCTTTTCAAAAACATAGCCAGCTCCGCCTTCTCCTGAAGTGGCAGCTGAATTCCCACCTGAAAGAATTTTTCAAGATCATCGTCAATGAAAACCTTCGCTAACTCCTCACACGCAAGTTCTTCTACCTCTGCCACCTTGGGCGTGGACAAAGACATTGATTGCTATGAGCCTCCCTTAGCCGAGGCCGATGACTCTTGACAGGGTGATGTAGAATTGCAGCCGCCATACATTGTCTGGCCATAGACTGACTCCCAACTATTTTCTTAATTTGATCCCCAAAAGGGAATTTTACCTTCAGATGTGGAGTTGAAGAAACCGCACCTAAAGCATGAAGCCAAGGTCTTGCAACGATGGCTGTATAAGGAGAATAGGCGTCCACCACAATGTAATCCACTTCCATAACCTCAAAACCTGATTGGACAGGGAATCTAATCTGGCCCATTGGTATAAAAGTCTTCCCTTCAAAGCTTATCAATTGTGAATTATAAGACGTCAAATCCTCCAGCTTTAACTTCAACCCTTTGTACAAGTCAGAATACATAATATCCGCACCGCTGCCCTGGTCCACCATTACCCTCTTTACATCGTAACCCCCTATCTTAAGCGTAACCACTAAAGTATCATCATAGGGTTAGATAGTTCCGATATTATCCTCCTCCGAGAAGCTCAAAGTAGGTGGGAGATTCCCTTTAATCCTTTTTGGCTCAAAGCTAGACTCCTCGGCAAGGGTTTGTGCCACAGACATCACCTTGGAAGGACGAGAACCAGTTCTACCTGGAGTAGCAAAAATTACATTAATCGTACCCAATGGAAGCCTTGAAGCATTGTTATCCTGATTTACCGAACTTAAATGATCTCCCTGCCTATTAGGCCGATACAGAAACTGCTTCAACCTTCCCTCCTTAACCAACTGCTCCAAATGACTCTACAAGGTCTTGTAATTCTTAATGGTATGACCCCTCTCTTGATGATAGCGACAATAGAGGTTCTGATTACGTTTCATGGGATCCCCTGCCATCTTGTTGGGCCACTTGAAGTATGATCCATTCTGAATTTTCTACAATACTTGATGAACTGGTTCTCGGAATACAATGTTGACCACTTGAAGAGTGGTAAAACTAGGTTGCCCAGCATAATCTCTCCGAAGCCTATTGTTGTTGTATTCGTCTGACCTGAAATCTCTCATCTCTTGAAGGATAACCTTCGCATTTCTCTTACCTTGCTGCAGATCTTCTTCAACCCGTTTGTATTCATCAACGCGATCCATGAGCCGACGTACACTCCTTACAGGCTTCTTGGTCAAAGATTTCCTTAAGTCGTGCTCAGTTGGAAGGCCAACCTTGAAAGTGTTGATCGCCACATCGTCAAAATCACCATCAATCTCATTAAAAATCTCCTAGTACCTGTTAGAGTATGTTTTCAGGATTTCCCTTCCCCTCATGGCCATGGACAATAACGAATCTAAGGGCCGAGGAACTCTACTGCAGGTTATGAAGCGAGACTCGAATGCCTTAATAAGTTCCATAATGGAATTGATAGAAACTGCTTTCAGGCCGTTAAACCACCTCATCGCAATAGGTCCCAAGCTAGAAAGGAAGACTTTGCACATTAAATTTTTGTTTTTAAAGTGTACATCTATTCTCTGATTAAAATGACTCACGTGCTCTACGGGGTTCATACGGCTGTTATAGATAGTGAAATTTTGTTGAGTGAAGTGCCTAGGGAGCTTTCCTTTCTCCACCCTGCATGTGAAGGGTGACTTGGAGATTTGATGTAATGCCCTACTCATAGTATCATTTCCCAAGCCTCTGGAGGAAGACTTCTTATCTTACGCCCACGAAGATAATCCTCCTCATAAGAGAAAGATTCATTATGAGGGGTTCTTGATCTAGGCCTATAATCGCTACCCCGGGAATCTTCAGAAGAAGAATTAGAAAAAGAGGGAGTTCGCCTCCGTTTCCCACGGTGTAGCTTCTTCTTCAGATGATCAATCTCCTTTTGTATAGCCTTAGCATTTTCCTTGTGAGAGATCCTACTTCCACTATGTGAACGACTCCTACCAATATGCACTATGTGCACACTGCCCTCCCAATCTCTTTCGTGCTCCAAATGTAAGAAATGATCCTTATGACCATTGACTCTGCATGGTGTGAACATGAGCCTACCATAATGCTACACACTCTCTAGAACACAAGGCTTCTCACAGACGGCGTCAATTATAAAGTAACAATTTGTACCCAAACCCAACTATGCGAAGGGAATAGGCCTAAAAAGCCCAATACAATGAAATTTGTAGAGAGTGGGCTTAAAACCTAGGTTCTATGGATATTAAATAGCAGAAATGATGGGCTAGATTCCAATTTCACATGAAACGAGCTGTTTATATAACAGAAATTCTCTTTGGACGTATGCCAAGGACGATATGTATTGCTTTTCTTTATTCTAAAAATAAATTACACTTGAAGGAGATGTGTACAGTGTTCTTCTCTTCCTTTTCCCTTTGGTTTTCTCCTCCCTCTTCTTGAATTCTTTTTTCTTTCTTTTATATTCTTCTCCTTCTTATCTCCATCGTCCACGTAAGGATCAGATCACCAATGCAGGTACCTGTCTGATCCACCGCTCTCTCGAAGTCTTCAAACAATAGCTGTAAGGCTGGCCATTACTGTTTAGATGTCATTTCCTCATTAATGCGGCCAGAGAGGTAGATGCAAAGTCTTTAATGCGGTGGTAGCAGCTTTCTCTAAGATATTTCACATCTGTTCTCCCTTTCTATAGCCTTGTGAAACATATCTTTGTCCATAAGACCTTCTTGTATACTCTTCTAGTCATTATAGTGTACCGTACAACCTACATTTCACTGAGCTGAAGAGACATCCCTCTTCGGACTATCTTTACCAGCCTCCCTCGCACCATTTTGCTCGTGGGCTTTTAACCTTAATAAGGTTATTACTACCAAACTCACCTCGAACAAGCAGATACGCTCTAATTAGGCCTAAGGCCCAAGAATACACCTTAGACCTTTTGCCCTCACACAACCCACTAACACTATATTATTTATTAACTCACACATCCATATTCATCCATACATAAAATATTATACTAAATGTCAACTTAACCAATTAAATATTTGAACAATTGTTAACTTTACTATTTTTTTTTCTTCAATTACGTACTAACATAAATAATATACTAAATGTCTAAAGTTGTTTATTTTTCGGTTATGCTGATCTGTGATCAAGGTGTGCAAGATTTCAGTCAATTTATGCAAAAATATTTTTAAGCATAAAATAAACTAATCAAAAGTTATTTTTCATATATACTTTTTTTTAAGTCAGGAAAGGTTCATTTGAACCCTTGAACAACAAGTGCCACTACCCCTGGGAGACCGTATTGTGGCTCTTAAGCAAGGCTGAGCCATCCATTATTGCTGCCACAAGCAATGGTGTGGTTTCCACTACTTATGGTGCAAGTGACAAGGGCGTGGTTCTTGCTTCGTGTTTTGGTTTCTTGGCCTTTTCTTAGAGCATTCCCATTCGATAATTCCATCATATTCTATCTTACCATCTCAAAAAGCTAATTTATCAATTATACAATATTATTTTGCAATACACTCAACATCCTAACTTTTATTTTACCATACTACATATTAAAATAATATATTTACACAATAAAATAATATATCTACATAATAAAATAATATATTCTAAAGAGAGAGAGAAAATGAGACAGTGGAGAGAGTAGGTAGATTTTTGTAGGTAGAATAAAATAATAATTTTTGGATTTAGAATGTTGCTACATTACCATCGCAAATTTGCAATGGTACTACAACAGTATTGCAAATTTTTTTAGCCTTAATAGACCAATTGTTGACATTTTTTTTTTTTGTGTTAAAACGGTAAATCTTGGCAAGATATGGCATATACCATGCCAACCACGAATGCTCTTACAAGGTAGAAACTATTTCTGAAAATATGAATAAGGTTAAAGAGTGTGTGGTTTCAAGGGTAGAGCTAGTGTTGCCGCCATTTGATTGGTAATTTTCCACCAATTAAAGAAATAGCCTTAATACAATCAGTGATGAAGATTGAGGAAGAACCTTTGGACAAAGATTACAACAAAGAGTACTGAAATTGACTTTTAACAATTCTAAGTTCCGGTTTAGTGCTAATTACTGTGAAATTGGATTGCATATTGATAGTGGTGATAATTCTAGGGTTAATATACATGGATGGAAGCAAAAAAACTTCTATCTCTCTTCTTCTTTTTATTCTTTATTTTTGATAATCTAATAGTTACAATGAAGTTGGAGGATTTGAACATTGAATATCTCCATTGAAAGCACTAGAGGAGCCAATGAATTGCACTACAATGCTAATGACAAAAACTTCAATTAACCTTGGAAAGAAAATCAATATTAATGCTATATACAATAATATTTCTGCTTTTTGAGTGGATTTTAGAGTTTAAAAAAAAAAACATATTTTATGGCCAAAAAGAGAGTCTAACGAGAGAAAGAGGCGAGAGAAAAAAAAAATTAAAATAATGAAATACAAAGGTACAATAATTGTGTAAATATAAGGCTACTCAAATGTGAGATTTTTTTTCTATTTTACATAGACCAATGCAACTGCTCTAAGGGGAGAATATATATATATATATATATATATATATATATACCCCCCTCTTTGGCCGGTCGAAGTAGCAAGTTACATTTTATTTTCAATCAAGTTGGTTGTATAACTAGCCATAGTTATCCAATTATTTTACCAGTATCATTATTTTGATTATTTTATGGATATATCTCTCATTCTCCATATTTTGTTTTACATATATTTTATGATATCTCTTCCATTTCCACATCTATTTTTTCATCTGTTACTTCTTCACCATCTTCTATTATCTTTTCATTTTCTTTTGGTATGTCTATGCTTGGTAGGCTGAGCCTCCTTCTTAACCTATCTGTTTATTATTTTGTGACTATTTGCTCAAGATAACCTTTGCATCCCAGTTATCTGCTTCTTCTTGTTTCCGTGTTTAGCCCAAAGTTTGTTGTAGATGTGTACTGTTGAGACTTGTAAGACCAGATTTGTGCTGTTCGTTTACCCAGTAAGTCTCAGTATCCCCCTGGTCTGTGTTGGTCAGCCCGTGTTAGCCGTGTGTCAGGTGTTTTAGGGTGGTCTTGTAGTTTGGAGGATTATGGCATTAAGAGGTTAAAGTTTGCACAAGATAAGGCGATTGTCTTATTTGTATACCTTGTTTTAAATCTAAGGTTAGATCTAGAAGTTTGAGGATAAAGTGATTAGGTTGTAATTGTTTGTTTTGAGCTTTTGATCCAAAACAATGAATAGGTTGTTTAGAAGTTACTCTTCCACCAACTCTAGATCATCCCTCCCAGAGATTCCCCAGATTCCACAAGATGCTGGAATTCTCAATTCTGAGCCATTTGAGTTATCAAATTTAGATCTAAAACTAGGAGATTAGAATATCCCCAAAGTCCCCACCAACTAGATCTATAAATATTCATGGTCCTTGGAAAAGATTTTCAAGACAGACTACTATGTTAGAACTATAGAACAAGTTTATGGAATTAACAAGGAGTATGAGACATGCTACTTTTTATCACCATCAGCCATATCTGCACATAGGTTTAGCCTAGGTTGGAGTTAAACCTTTGATCAGAGAAGGGTTGAATTGTTCAATCCTCATGGCCCTTAGAGATACTCGTCACATACAATTTGATGACAGCCTCTTAGGAACCATCTAATCCAGTCTTAGCAATGGACCAATCCATTTTGACTGTTTCCCCAATTTCACAGTTCATCTTCATGGCCCACATATCATGAAGACTCTCACCTTAAATATCAAGACCCAAGGAACCCTCATGGTGCAGGGAACCTCCCAATTAGCCTTACTATACAGGATCTACTACAAGTGCATTAAAACAAACATGAATGTTCAAGCACTTGATAAGAAAAAGATGGGAGAAATTACTCTCATCCAATGTCCCGACCCTAGATCAAAGATTCAAGTTCCAAGAACCTTGAAATGGTCTGAGGTCACTTTCCCCGCAAATTGGACTCTAGAGAATGAGAATCATCATCTACAGATCCAAAACCCAGCCCAGAATCTAGACTTAAACTTTGTCCAGCAACTAGCCGATGGTACAGTTAGATTGAGTTTTGACCAGTTTAGGATTAGAACCCCTTTGGATTATGATGAATCTAGGTTTAGAACACCACTAGATGAGTCAAGGTTTAGATCCCCAATAGATCTACACCAACCCATTAGGCAGTCACCTATCCTCTTAAGAGATAGACCTGCATCCCAGTGTAGCCCAACCAGACCTTTGGCACCATTCCCAAAGTTTAGAAGAAATTTAGGCTTAGAACTCCAGGGAGTCAAGACTAGATCCCAGGTTAGCACACTCTACTACACAACCAGACAAGACTCAGTTGTCGATCAGGAAGAAGACAATCGAGATCAATCCCCTCCATCCCCATCTGGGACTGATATGGAACAACCATTTTAGCAAGAACACCAGTATCCTTCCATAAATCACCAGCTCATGGTAATCAGGAAAGAATTCACTCCTGATCTAGTGGCCTTAGGAAAAGAGTTTGATTATGAAGAAAACAGAGTCAAAAGAGAAGCCTATAGAGCCAACCACACCCGAGAGCAAAAAATAGAAGTTTTGGAAGGATGGAAAGCATTCATGAAAGCGATATCCAGCAATGTCCCTTTCTTTGAATACTTTGAGAACCATTTTGAATGGCACAAAAGGTCTTGCACCAAAACTAGTTGGACCAAAGTGGAAACTAAGGAAGTTGTCCGATCCAGTCATCCACCCCTAGAAAGCATAACCATTAAACACCGTGGAAGTGATGTAGTTGCCTCCCCTTTCAAAGTTCCTCAAGAGAGAAGAAATCAGTTAAGAAAGTGATAGAGCAGAACAACTACACCAACCAGTGTCTAGATGTTATAGGAAAATAGCTTGATAAGATAGAAGCTAGGATTGAAAACAAGGTTATCCTCCTGCCAGGAAACCCTAGCGAACCTATCCAAACCCTAGAAAAACCTCTAGTCAAGCTACCCATAACCAGGCATACAAGCCATAGACCTAATGACAAAATAGCCTTAGAAATAGTCACCCAGAAACTAGAAGAACTAGTGAAGAATGAACCAGTCACCTCTCCACCAGTTTCAACTAGTAAGAATCCCTAAGTTAATGTCTTAGGCACAACCTCTAGGAGCATGACAGCCTTAGAGATTGTTACCCAAAAGCTTGAGAAACTAGCGAAGCTGAAACCAGTCATCCCTTTTCCTAGAAAAATCCCTCAGCTTAAGGTCTTAGACATCCACACAGCCTGTAGTAGTTCTAGTCAAGCCTTCCAAGAGTCTGACAAGGAAATAGAACAACTAGAAAACCAGTTTTAGGATTTACAAGTAAAATGGCTTTACCACCCCAAAGTAAGTTTGACTAACTTAACCAAGAATTGGTATCCCAACCAACACCCCCCGACCTCCAGTTCAAGAAAAGGAATGTTAGAAACCAGTTCTCAGTATCCTCTGATAAACTTTATGAATGGAACATAGATGGTTTATCAGAACAGGAAATCCTAAACAAGATTCAGCATATGACCATGGTAGCCAATAATTACATAGAAGAAGGGCGTTCCCACACAGAGGTCATAGAGCTTATAGCATTAGAATTTACAGGAAAACTTTTGCAATGGTAGAACAAATGCCTAACAGAAGAGTCTAAGGAAGACATCAAGAGTGCAATCCAAAAAGATAAGGGAGGAACCCCCATCTTTGATGAACGCATGGGAAGAGGAATTCCTGATGGAGTTTATACCTTAATCTATATGATCATGAAACACTTCGTAGGAAAACCCAGCAACATCACATCTAGGATTTACGAACAGTTGAGTAACCTTAGATGTAAAATGCTAGGTGACTACCAGTGGTATGAAGATGTCTTTACTACCCAAGTCATGCACAAAAGTGATTGTAACTCTCCATTTTGGAAGGAGAAGTTCATCAATGACTTACCCACACTCTTTGGCCCGAAAGTCAAAGAAACCCTTAGCAGGCCTTTAGGTGTCATAGATTATGATAACCAAACCTATGGAGATATCTTTAGCACCATCCAAAGTGAAGGAATGAAGATGTTCAGAGATCTGAAAATCCAAAGCCAAGTACGAAGTAGGGAACTTTTGTACACAGTATAGCTTACCCTCAGTAAACCCTTCTAAAAGGAAATCCAAATACAGAGGAAAGGAATCCTTTGAGAAATTCCATAGGAAGAAAACAAAATCCAATTATTATAGGAAACAGAAATACAAGAATGGTGATTTCTATAAGAAAGGAAAATCCAAGTCAATAAGAAAATTCATTCCACAAGCATCAGAAAAATGCTTCAATTATGGAAAGAGGGGTCATTTCAGAAAATAGTGTCGATCAAAGGCCAAATCTCTCATCAACACTCTTGTCAGTGACCAAACCAGCAAGGATGAGATCTTTAAGCTATTAAAACTTGACCACTTAGATAGTGAGTCATCTAGTAGTTCTAGTGACCAAGAGATCCAACAGTTGTACCAGTCATCCTCTGAACCCTCTAGAGCTTTCTTTAGCACCTCTAGTGGCCTGGATGCACCCATACCATGCAAAGATAGTTGTTGTAGGAACCAAAACTATTAGTGTCCTCACTAAGCAAGAAGAGCTTCTTGTAGACCTTATAGAAGCAATAGAAGACCCAGTCATCAAAGCTCAGAAGCTTAGCCAATTTCATGAAACCTTAGTATGGGAAACCAATAAACCTGAACTAAGGATCCAACAGCCCAAAGTAGATTTAGAGAAAATCTACAATAAGTGCACCAAATCCAAGAAGGAAGTTACGGTCAACGACCTTCAAAAGGAAGCCAAGGAGACTAAGTCAGAAATTAGGACCCTTAAACAAGAACTAACCATTCTTAGGGTTGATCATAATCTCCTTAATTAAAGAGTTCAACAATTGGAAAATACTTCTCATCAAGCCAATGAGGAAGGTCCCTCATTTCAGAACCCTTTTGATGAAAAAGTTGATGAAACAGTTAACTCTACAGCAGACATGGTCCAAGAACCATCCAATAAGAAGTTCTTAGATACCATCAGTAGGATTAACTTCTAGAAATGGAATTCCAAAGTCAAGATTGTCATTAGCAAAAATTTTGAATTCGAGGTCATAGCCTTAATAGATTCAGCTGCTGATCTTAACTGCATTCAAGAAGGAATCATTCCCTCCAAGTATTTCAAAAAGACCAGGGAAAGATTGACATCCGCAAGTGGCAGAAAAATGCAGATTGAATTCAAAATCCCTAAAGCCCATATTTGATAAAACAACTTATGTTTCAAAACCACATTCATGTGTCTGTTGTATCCTTTCATCACAGATAATGAAGATATCACTACCCATCCTTTTGGTCAGCCAGTTAAGTTTAAGTTTCTTAGAAGTTTGCAACCCTGTGAGGTAAGCACCCTCTAGAAAGAATCTGTCTCCAAGAATCTTAATACTGTCAGTACCAAAATCCTTCTACCTATTACACCCCATGGTGCCAATCAAGCAAAGAACCTTAAATTTCTTGCACCAATCATTCCCTCAATAGTTTCAAATGATCAAGCCGAGAACCTTGATTCATTCTTAACCACCACCTCAGTTGATGATCCCTTTGGCCCCATTCAATCTCAAATATCATCATGCATCTATCATAAAAGTATTTGTTTCTCAACATCCTTTGTTTTCAACAATAAGAGATTTATAAACAAATATTTTAAAACTTTGGTTTGTCCAAATCTTTCTTGGCAAGATAAGGCGCAAATAATATTTAATACCACTAGTAAGTGAAAAATGACTTCTTCGGCAGAGAAGAGGAACAAGGGGAAAGCACCCGCAAATGGCTATCCTCAAGACAAAAAGCTTCCAGCAGGACAGTCTTTTGTAATACATGAAGGCGCATCCCCTAAGGGAAACTAAAGATAGTCAACATCCCTTTAGGAATTTGTCCCAGTAGAGGTAACATTTTATAGTGGTGATTTAGCTGTTATTTTACAAGAAGTTTTATCTAGGAACTTACAATTCAATGATGGAACCTATATAGATTTACCACTCTCCATTAAATTTATCCTTAATAACCTCCAATCAGCCTTCACCAAAAATCGCCATGGCCTTTTCCAAAGAACCCTCAAAGCACTAGAAATCCACCTAGTTAACCTTGAGCCAAGAAATGAAGCCATCACTAGTCAACTCTCTGGTAAAGAGGAATTCCATTCAATGGATAAAAAGGCTATTATGGGCACAAATTATGCTAGACTTAGTCTTAAGACTCAAGCTACTCTAAGAAGTGCTATTGCCAACTTACTTCCTGAGATACAAACCAGTATTTTAGGATCTAAGACAATGTTTGAATCATCTAACAAATGGTTTAAACATTTCAAAACATTGGTTACTACTACTTTCCTAGTCTTTGGAGATAATTCAGATGACACAGATGATATCTTTGTCCAAGGAAGATGGGAAGATTACTTTGGGAGCAGTCTTAGAGTATATGAATAAAGGAATCCATTTCCAGGTCTTCTCATTAACTATGAAGATGGATCTGACGACATGGAAAGGGATCCTAGCTAGTTGTCAAGAATGTTTGAATATGGCTTCATAAGGATGATTAAGTTAACAAGCCATAATTAGATTAGCCAGTTTCCACAAATCATCCAACAGGTTGTGACTCAGGTCAAAAGTCCTTTTGTTTCTATCAGATGTTGGAGCACAATCCTACAATAGGATAGAAACAACTGGATGAAGGTCTAGCCTTCCACACACTTAGTGCTCATCAACGGGTACACTCACCAATGTCCCTAGTGTGAAGGAAACTCCTCTTTATCCTACGAAAATCCATATGCTCTTGCCGATTGTTGGAGAAATTATTTTAACAATGAAATCCTTATCCAAGATCTATGGAAGAATTATCATTTTGTAGGAAACATAGGAAGAATTTTTGTATTCACTACCAAGCCTTATTCTGCCTCCATCCCAAACCTACACAGAATCAGTTACATTAATCCCAACCAATTCATTACAATGGAACCAGACTATGAGCCATTGATATACTGTGGATTATGCAACCAGTATGTCATTTATCATGAGCTTGATCACAATGATGATCCACTATAGGATCCTTATGTGGGTGCCCATCTGATGCTTATGATACTAATTAAGGGAATGGCAAAGAGGAGCGACAGCCTTAGGATTGATCAGATCATTAATCCGCTTCATAAGGACTTTCCTCCTCCAGTTCAGAGAATGGTAACAAGATCTCAGTCTAGTCTAGACTCTGTCCAAGTCGCCGAAAAATTTAACAAGGAGTTAAAAGATCTTACCCAACAGCTGCTTCTCCGATCAAAGTAGCTAGAGTCAAAAGAAAGGGTTTCTCCTATCTCTTCAAAGCCTCAGTAAACTACAATTCAATTGACCCCTTCCAGTATTCACAAGATCCCTACGATGGTTATAATTTGGATAGCGATTAGATTATTCTGATTAGCACCAGTCACCACTCAGGATGAGATTCCGATCCGGTTACTATTCGAGAACAGCACCAATCACTATTTTGAACAGTACCCGCACTCAGCAGGATGTCAAACAGACTACTATTCATCCACAGCACCAGTCACTGTAGATGAACAGTATTCCAAAAAAGCAAGGGGACAAGACATTATTCATAAACAGTTACGGTTACTATTCATAAACAATACCCGACACAAGATTCCATAAGTACTATTTGCTTTCAGTGGAAAAGGTTTTCATCTTCAGTTAAAGCATTTTACCTTCCAGATTTTCAACAATCTTCAGAAAACTCCAATGCTCCCTCCAGCTATTTAAGGCAGCCAAGACTCTATTCTAAAGTAGGTCCAATTTTAGGAAAAGTTCCAAAATTACCTTAGAGGTCTAATTTTAGGAAGAGTTCTAAAATTACCTCAGTTTTTCCTCCTCTTTACAACCCAATACTTGTAATTAGATGGCAACCTCTTACATTTGTAACACCCCAGTCGGTCTTCACATTTATAATCAGATGGCAACTTCTTACATTTGTAACACCCCAATCAGTCTTCACATTTGTAATCAAATGGCCTTAATCGGCCTTTATTTCTGTAATCATATGGCCCCGATCTGCCTCCCCCTTTATTTGTAACTTACCCCTCTTTTAATTCCTTGCTAGATTTTCCGGCGACCTAGATGGAGTTTAGACTAGACTAAGACCTTGTAACCATTCTCTGAACTGGAGGAGGAAAGTCCTTATGAAGTTGATTGATGATCTGATCAATCCTTAGGTTGTCCCACCATTTTACCAAAAATTCTCTATTTAGTAGATTAGTATTGATGGTATAGTTCCACATGCTTATCCAGTGGATCCTGTACATGATTGTCATATGCAGAATGGCTGGAAATTGGGAACCATGGCTTGTTGTTTGGAGCCTGGAATCAAAATACCTGAGGGCATCCTGTAGTGGTTCTGGGAAAATCTGTGGGATTGATCCGAACATTTCCCACCATTTAAGGAACCATGAAGGTATTGGACCGGTGAACTTCTTGTCAAACATTAAGAACCATGAATGATCAAATTTCTTATTTTCGTAGAAGAGAACTTTCTCAAAGGCATCCATGTAATCATAATAACTATAATGGAGTTCTGAACCTGTGAGAGACTTGAGATCCTTGAGTGTCTTTAACAAGGAGGGGTGTTGTCCCCATTCCTTGCAACTGATGAAACCTGTGGTGATGAACTTATGATAGAAGACTACTGAGGGGTCCCCTCTGTTCATGATGTTTTCTATTCGAGCAGACTTTTCCTAGATGAGGATGCTCTTATAGAACTTGATATTTTTCTCTGGGTGTTTTGGTAAGAAATGCCATCCCTGTGGCAAAACTTCCATGGGAAGGGCAAGGGGGTCTGTTATATGAAATAGGTGTGGTTCAATATAAGAGATGCGCTGGATGAAAGATTTCTTAACATAAGAAGATTTTCATTTCTTGGTTGGGCATAAAGAAGGCTTTGGGATTGGATGAGGCCAAAAGGTTCTTCGATTGTGTATGGGGAGATTGTTTTAGGAGTTGGGGTGGCTAAGGCTGAAATGTTACTTGGTTGACCATAAGGTGGCCTTTCATAATTTGGTTTTGGGATTGTAGAAACCAAATAACGATTAGAAACGGTTGAAGGTGAGGCCGGAGCATACTAGCCAAGGTTCTTTGCCTGACTAGGGGAGAAAGGTACTAATTGGCTAGGGCTGATTGGTACAAGTTTGTCAAGGTTCTTTACTTGACTGGTACCACCAGGGGTTTGCTGTTTAGGCAATTTTGGGGGTTAGGGTTGTACGGGTTTCTTCCCAGACATCTTGGTTGTGACTCTGCAAAAATTCACGGGTTAGGAAATCAGGAATGCTGTTCTGGCTTCCTTCAACGAATTTTAAATCAAAGTCAAAAACTGAAAGGATGGCTTGCCATCTTGCAAAAATCTGTTTTGATGCAATGTTTTGAACATCTTTTTCTAAAACATGTTTTGCAAATTTACAATCAATCCTTATTAAAAACTTTTGATTCAAAAGATCACCTTGAAATTTTGAAATGCATAGTACTATAGATAGTCTTTCTTTCTTAATAGTACTATAATTATTTTGAATGGGAGTCCATATTCCTGAATGAAAATAGATTATCTGTTCAGGAGAATTGGGACTAACATGCTGGAGAAGAATGCCACCATAACCTATGTTAGAGGCATCTGTCTGGACAATCTTAAAGGAATTGACTGAGAGAATTCCTAAACAAGGAAGTGTCTTGACATATTTTTTGATATTTTGCACAATTGTTGTATGTGCTGGAGTCCAAGAAGGTGGGTTTGTGCGAAGTCTATCAAAAAGGGGTTTGCATTGTTGCCTGAGATTTTGATAGAAATCGAAAATGTAATTGAGAGATCTTATAAATCTCTGAAGCTGGGTTTTATCTAAGATTTGATCTGAAAACTTATCCACAAACTGGATAGCTCTATCTATGGGTTTGATGACTCCATGATGAATATCAAGACCTAAGAATTGAACTTTGGTTTGGAAAAGTTTAATCTTTGGGGCTGAAACAACAAGACCATTGAGCCTGATAGTATTGAGAAATGCTCGCAGGTGTTTCTAATGTTGTTCTAAGGATTCTGTAAACATGAGTACATCATCAATGTACACATAGGCATGGCTAGAAAATGGATTGAAAATCCCATTCATGATATTTTGGAATTCAGAAGGTACATTTTTTAGTCCAAAGGGCATCACGTTCCATTCGTAATGTCCAAAGGGTGTGGTAAATGTTGTCTTATACCTATCAGACTCTCTGATTTGTATCTACCAAAAACCACTCTTCATGTCAAACTTACTGAAAACCACTGCTCTACTAAGCCTATTGACTAAGTCTTTCTTATTGGGGATTGGGTACCTTACCCATTCTAAGACTTTGTTAAGTGGCTTGTAGTTGATGACTAGCCTAGGAACACCTCTTTCTATCTCAGCATTTTTCTGGACATAACAGGCTAGACAAGACCATAGTGATCTGGACTTTCTGATAATTCCTTTCGTAAAGAGATCTTCTATTTGAGCTCTACAAATATCCATAAGTTCCTAGTTCATTTGGATAGGTCGAGCTTTGGTAGGGATATTCTTTTCTTTGAAATCTTTGACATTACCTCGTGTCTCTTTCTATGCCAAAAGGCTGTGGGTAGATCAGAGCAGACTTCTTGCTTAAGTTTTTCTTCAAACTCTCTGATCTTTGCTTGGATGTTTTCACAAGTTAGTTGTTCCTCAACTTTCTTGTATCTCAACTCATCCTATAAGTATTTAAGATGCTGGGTCTTGACACTAATCAAGTTTAGGGTCTTGGAGACAGAAACTTCTTGAAGGCTACTAATGTCTCTAAGTTCGAGACTCCTAAGAAATTCAAACTTGACTGACTAGCCAAAGGGATGAGCAGTGAGACCTTCACTATCCACTGTGAAAGGGTATAGTAGACATAGAAAAGGGTTTCCTGGAATGACCCTATTTGTCATGTTCTTGACAAGGACTAATATGGTTTTGAAACATATGCTGTCCAGACAAACATGGGCTTTCAGGATTTTGAATTCAATCTACATTTTTTTGCCACTTACGGATGTCAATCTCTCCTTAGTCTTCTTGAAGTACCTGGAGGGAATGATTCCTTCTTGAATGCAATTGAGATCAGCACCTGAGTCTACTAAGGCTATGACCTCAAATTCAAAATCTCTACTGATGACAATCCTGACTTTGGAATGCCATTTTTGGAAGTAAATCCTACTGATGGTATCTAAGAATTTCTCACTGGATGGTTCTTGGACCATGTCTGCTGTAGGGTTAACTGTTTCATCGGCTTCTTCATCAGAAAGGTTCTGAAATGAAGGAAATTCATCATTGCCTTGATGAGAATTATTTCCCAATTGTTGAACTCTTTGATTAAAGAAATTGTGATTAACCCTAAGAATGGTTAGTTCTTGCTTAAGGGTCCTAATTTCTGACTTGGTCTCCTTGGCTTCCTTTTGAAAGTCGTTGACCGTAACTTCCTTCTTAGATTTGGTGAACCTGTTGTAGATTTTCTCTAAATCTACTTTGGGCTGCTGGATCCTTAGTTTAGGTTTACTAGTTTTCCGTACTAAGGTTTCATGGAATTGGCTAAGCTTTCGAGCTTTGATGACTGGATATTCTATTGCTTCTATAAGGTCTAGAAGAAGCTCTTCTTGCTTAGTGAGGACACTGATAGTTTTGCTCCTACAACAACTATCCTTGCATGGTGGGGTGCATCCGGGCCACTAGAGGTGCTAAAGAAAGCTCGAGAGGGTTCAGAGGATGACTGGTACAACTGTTGGATCTCTTAGTCACTAGAACTACTAGATGACTCACTATCTGAGTGGTCAAGTTCTAATAGCTTTAAAATCTCATCTTTGCTGGTTTGGTCACTAACAAGGGTGTTGATGAGAGATTTGGCCTTTGATCGACACTCTTTTCTGAAATGACCTCTCTTTCCACAATTGAAGCATTTTCCTGATGCTTGTGGAATGGGTTTTCCTATGGACTTGGATTTTCCTTTCTTATGGAAATCATCATTCTTGTATTTTTGTTTTCTATAATACTTGGATTTTGTTTTCTTCCTATGGAATTTCTTAGAGGATTCCTTTCCTTTGTATTTGGATTTCCTTTTGGAAGGGTTTACTGAGGGTAAGCCATACTGTGTACAAAAGTTCCCTACTTCGTACTTGGCTTTATTCTTGTTGACTTGGCTTTGTTCTTGTTGACTTGGCTTTGGATTTTCAAATCTCTACACATCTTCATTCCTTCACTTCGGATGGTGCTAGAGATATCTCCATTGGTTAGGTTATCATAATCTATGATACCTAAGGGGCTGCTAAGGGTTTCTTTGACTTTCTGGCCAAAGAGTATGGATAAGTCATTGATGAACTTCTCCTTCCAAAATGGAGAGTTACAATTAATTCTATGCATGACTCAGGTAGTAAAGACATCTTCATACCACTAGTAGTCACCTAGGGTTTTACATCTAAGGTTACTCAATTTTTCGTAAATCCTAGATGTGATGTTGTTGGGTTTTCCTACGAAGTGTTTCATGATCGTATTGATCAGGGTATTAACTCCATCAGGAATTCCTCTTCCTATGCGTTCGTCAAAGATGGGGGTTCCTTTCTCATCTTTTTGGATTGCACTCTTGATATCTTCCTTAGACTCTTCTGTTAGACAGTTGTTCCACCATTGCAGAAGTTTTCCTGTAAATCCTAATACTATGAGCTCTATGACCTCTGTCTGGGGACGTCCTTTGTCTAGGTAGTTATTGGCTACCATGGTCATATGCTGAATCTTGTTTAGGATATCTTGTTCTGATAAACCGTCTATGTTCCATTCATAGAGTTTACTAGAGGATACTGAGAATTGGTTGCTAACATTCCTTTCCTCAAACTGGAGGTCAGAAGGTGTTGGTTTGGGATACCAATTCTTGGTTAAGCTGGTCGGACTTACTTTGGGGTGGTAAAGCCGTTTTACCTGTAAATCTTGAAACTAGTTTTCTAATTGTTCTATTTCCTTGTCAGACTCTTGGAAGGCTTGACTAGAACTACTAGAGGCTATGTGGATGTCTAAGACCTTAAACTGGGGGGTTTTTCTAGGCAAAAGGATGACTGGTTTTAGCTTTACTAGTTCTTCAAGCTTTTGGGTAACAATCTCTAAGGCTATCGGGCTCCTAGAGGTTTTGCTTGAGACATTAACCTAGGGATTCTTACTAGTTGAAACTGGTGGAGAGGTGACTGATTCCTTCTTTACTAGTTCTTCTAGCTTCTGGGTAACTATTTCTAAGGCTGTTTTGTCCTTAGGTCTAAGGCTTGTATGCTTGGTTATGGGTGGCTTGACTAGAGGTTTTTCTAGGGTTTAGATAGGTTTGCTAGGGTTTCCTAGCTAGAGGATAACCTTGTTTTCAATCCTATCAAGTTGTTTTTCTATAACATCTAGACACTGGTTGGTGTAGTCGTTCTGCTCTATCACTTTCTTGACTAGTTTCTCCTCTCTTGAGGGAACTTTGAAAGGGGAGGCAACTACATCACTTCTACGGTATTTAATGGTTATGCTTTCTAGGGGTGGATGACTGGACCGGACAACTTCCTTAGTTTCCTCTTTGGTCCAACTGGTTTTGGTGATAGTACAAGACTTTTTGTGCCATTAAAAATGGTTCTCAAAGTATTCAAAGAAATGGACATTGCTGGATATCTCTTTCATGAATACTTTCCATCCTTCCAAAACTTCTATATTTTGCTCTCGGGTGTGGTTAGCTCTATAGGCTTCTCTTTTGACTATGTTTTCTTCAGAATCAAATTCTTTTCCTAAGGCCACTAGATCAATAGTGAATTCTTTCCTAATTACCATGAGCTAGTGATCTATGAGAGGATACTAGGGAATCTCTAGGAGGGATGATCTAGAGCTGGTGGAAGAGTAACTTCTAAACAACTTATTCAAGCAATCACAACCTAATCACCTTTATTCTCAAACTTCTAGATCTAATCTTAGATTCGAAACAGGGTATACAAACAAGACAATCGTCTTATCTTGTGCAAACTTCAACCTCTTACTGCCATAATCCTCCAAACTGTAGGACCACCCTAAAATGCCTGACACACGGCTAACACGAGCTGACCAACATAGACCAGGGGGATACCGGGACTTACTGGGTTAACGAACAACACAGAATTGGTCTTACAAGTCTCAACAGTACACATCTACAACAAACTTCGGGCTAAACACAGAAACAAGAAGAAGCAGAAAATTGGGATGCAAAGGTTATCTTGAGCAAGAAATCACAGAATAATAAATAGATAGGTTAAGAAGGAGGCTCAACCTACCAAGCATAGACATACCAAAAGAAAATGTAAAGATAATAGAAGATGGTGAAAAAGTAACAGATGAAAAAATAGATGAATGGAAATGGAAGAGTTATTATAAAATAGATGTAAAAAAAAAATATAGGGAATGAGAGATATATCCATAAAATAATCAAAATAATGATACTGCTAAAATAATTGGATAACTATGGCTGGTTATACCGCCAACTTGATTGAAAGTAAAATGTAACTTACTTACAACTATTATCGACCAACTTGGCTCTTATACCAAAAGGGAGGGTAAGTTACAAACAAAGGGGGAGGCCAACCGGGGCCATATGATTACAGAAATAAAGGCTGACTGAGGCCATTTGGTTACGGTTGTAAAAACCAACTGGTGTATTACAAGTGTAAGAGGTTGCCATCTGCTGAGGTAATTTGGAACTCTTCCTAAATTAATCTTGCTTTTAGACCTCTGAGGTAATTTTGGAACTTTTCCTAAAATTGGACCTGCTGAAGAATGAATCCTTGGCTGCCTTATATAGACTGGAGGGAGCCTTGGATTCCTCTAAAGAATGCTGACAATCTGAAAGGTAAAAGGCTTTTACTGATAGTGAAAACCTTTTCCACCGAAAGTAAATAGTACTTCTAAAATATTGTGTCGGGGACTGTTCATGAATAGTAACTGTTACTGTTCATGAATAGTGTCTTGTCCCTTGATTTTCTGGAGTACTGTTCATCTATAGTGACTGGTGATGTGGATGAATAGTAGTCTGTCTGAAATCCTGCTGGGTGCGGGTACTGTTCAAAACAGTGACTGGTGCTATTCTCGAATAGTAACCGAACTGGAATCTTATCCTGAGTAGTGACTAGTGCTAGTCAGAATAATCTAATCGCTATCCAAATTGTAACCATCATAAGGATCTTGAGAATCCTGGAAGGGGTCAATTGGATTACGGTTAACTGAAGCTTCTGAAAAGGCAAGCGAAACCTTTTTTTCTGACTCTAGTTGTTCTGATCGGAGAAGCAACTGTTGGACGAGATCTTTTAATATATATATATATATATAGTAAGGGCAGATTTGGATCCTAGGCCCAAAAAGCAACAAGACTAGGGCCCAAATAACCTGGCACAATGAATTTGTAGAGAGTGGGCTTGAAGGTTGGGCTTCCACAGAAGGATCAACGTGCACAGTAGATCAAGGATAATAGAGAAATAAAGAAAATTAAACTGTATGTGAGGAAAATCACTTTTTGGCAAAGTCCGAGGAGAATAGTTCTTGAATATATTCCTTCGGACTTGGTTACAATTTCTGTTCTCAGTTGCTACAGTATCTTTTTCCACCATTTTTTCATATCCACTTGCTATGGAGGTTCTCTCACATTATATAGCTCCCTTTGGATGATCTTGGCCCTCCAGTTGTTAGTCGTCCAAGCTACTACTTGAGTGCTTGTCCTATCAGACACCTTCCCGAACCCTTTGTGAGTTGCGGCAATCAAGACAACACTGTTCAGGAATTTTCTCCATATAAATGTGGCCAAGAGATTTGGTGGGAAGTATTAAATGTGGTGGTAACCTCCATCCCTTCAGTAAGGGATTGTCCCTTCCCTGAAGCGTGACCTCTTCAGATAACGTGCCACTGAGATGGCCTTACCGTCTGAGGGTGTGATCTCCTCGGAGCTACAATGGCCTCCTCAGCCTCAAGTATAACACGTGGCATGTTCTCTTTATCGAATTTATGTACCCCACATATAATATATATATTGATGGCATAGAGAAAGGTGAGTTACATATCATAACCAAAATAACTCACAAAAGCCTTTGATGTTTGTTCATCTCTGATTTACAACTTAACTTTTTTTTTTTTTAGCTGAATGATTTACAACTTAATATCTTATAATGACTAATAAACATGCAAAAACAAGTCCTTCTACTCTAGTTATCCAAATCTTCCATTTTTTATATACTCATGTTAACATAGAAAAACTAGAATCAAGTACAGAGATATACAAGACAAGAAGATCATTACAAAATTGCTGGGTGTACCCAGTAACAATGGATAGACCTTTTAGCAGCTATAGAAGCCAACTTATAAACTTTTGGAACAAAAATGGTGATGAAGTTCATTTTATGTTGAGTAAGATTATGTACGTCTAGAATCATTGTTTTTTTTCCTGCAAGTTTGGTTTTCTTTTCCAAGCTCTCTCACCTTCCATACAGCCTCCATCAAAGCTTCCTGGACAGCCTTCATAAGCATGTCCACACCTCCTAGTTCTTCTGTTCCTGCAGCTATCCACCTTGATGATTAGTTGTCACTCCCTATTCATGGATTCTCCCCTTGATTGATTTAAAAGCTAGTGTTGAGAGATCTGCTCTTTGTCATAGGCATTCTGGTACCTTAATGGAAAAAAAAAAGGCATTGTTGCTCTATTAAGATAGAGCAAATCCATGGTGTTTTGACAGCCTGACTTATTATGTCTTTAGCATACTTGTTTTTGTTTTTGATCAGGATCACTACTATTTGAAATCCCTTGTTCTTTGCTTAGTATAGGGCTTCTCTGACTGCTGTTAATGTGGCATGAACTCAGCCTTAAAAACTGGTGTCTAATGTATGCTCTTTCCATGCTATGCTAAGCTATGCCCCTTTTTTTGTGTTTTTACCTTTATGTCCTCCTATAGGTATTAAATGTCGATCTACAAGACTACAACACTAATTTTGGGCTATGTGTAAAACTGTGTAAAATAGTTTATTTAATAAATATTACCAACAAAATAAAGGGATAAGTCGACCATTACGTACCACCAGATACCATCCACCATCAGCTCGTTGTTTTGGCAACTATTCTCTCCTTGGTTTGTTTCCAAGTATTCCCTGACCTGAGCTAGTGCTCTAGGTCTTCTTTCAAATTTTCTTTTTCCTTTTCCCTAGATCTGATACCATCAGTTCTACTTTCAAGTTTTTCTTTATTCTTTTCCCTCGATTTGATCTAATCTGATCTTCTTCCTCATCAAACTTTTCCACAAAACTTATCTCTTTCGTTTTCCTTTATTTTGTCCATTAAAGAGCTTCTCTTTTTCATCCCTTGCTTTGTATATTCGTCTCTCTACTTTCCTTAAAACTGTTTTCTATAAATCCGACCCTTTCTTA
Organism: Castanopsis chinensis; assembly: GCA_032878915.1. Lineage (NCBI taxonomy): Eukaryota > Viridiplantae > Streptophyta > Magnoliopsida > Fagales > Fagaceae > Castanopsis > Castanopsis chinensis. The sequence continues at coordinate 12,837,071 of JAVQMG010000125.1, read as the reverse complement.
AATTTCTTTCATCTTATTTCTATCTAACTTTCCCCTCCTATTTTTCTTTACCAAGTTTCTTTTCTCTTTAGTGAGTTGGGGGTGACCCCTCAACGTCCTCTTCTTAATAATGTCCCAACCAGATGACTTGGTAGAAGCATTGAGTGCAAAAACAAGCAAACTCAAATGCTCTGGGAAATCAGTAAAGTTAAAAGCAAGTGAGCGAGCTATGGAAGAATTATACAGCACTGGGTTATTGGGAAAACTTTGGGCTAACAGGGTCATCAATAAAAATGTGGTGAAGGCTATAATTTTGAAGGCTTGGAGGACCTCTAATGGAGTGCAGATAGTGGATCTCAAGGATAATGTGTATCTTTTCAAGTTTGCCAGTGAAGGAGATCGTAAAAGAATTATGGAGCTGGGGCCTTGGAATATAGAAGGTTATCCTCTTATTTTAAAGATGTGGAATCAGAATATGGCAGTTGAAGATGTGGATTTTTCGAGCCTTCCCTTTTGGATTCAGGTTCATGGTCTTCCCATTGAATATATGTCTAAAGAAAATGCTGAAGAAATTAGGACAATGATTGGTGAGGTTTTTGAAGTTGATTTCACTAGAAATGGGGGTGTATGTATGAGTAAATTTTTGAGGGTCAAGGTTGAACACAAGGTGGAGGATCCTTTATGGAGTGGTTTCTTCCTTGATAGATGCCCTCAACCTGACCTTTGGATTCAGTTTAAATATGAGAGAATAGCTGATTTTTGTTATAAATGTGGTAGGTTGGGGCATTTAAAAGCTAGGTGTCCCAGTAGTAATCCGTCATCTGAACTACAATCAAGGCAAGAGCCATACGGATTTGGGCCTTGGATGAAAGCAGAATCCACAAGTAAAAGATGGGTAGAATTCATGGCAGAGTTAGCACAGGCAACAAAGGAAAGGGAAGATGGGCAGTTGAACTCCATGGAAGTGGTAGGAGAAAGGAGTGTTATACATGCGCCAAGTGACGTGGTTTCCGCTGAACAGTCTAGAGCCTCGAATAACACCACAGAAATCTCTAGAAACCGCCTGACAAATTCGGACAATTTGTCAACCCATGTCAATTCAAATCAGCTGTCCCTAGGCAATCTCATTGAATCCTCCACAAGCAATCAACTAGAAACCCCCATGGAAACAGAAAGTTCTAATCAAACTAATCATCCATCCTCATTACAAACCAACCCCCTCAACGTAGTAGTATCCCAAGATCAACAAGTTGGGCACCTACCTGAATTATTCTCAGCGGACCCCACACTCCTCATTGGGCTTTCCAAAGCCCAAAACAATGTATTATCATGGGTTGCTTATCATAATAAAAGTGGGCCTCCAAAAAATAGTGAGTCAATCCCTCAATCTGTTAACGAAGTTCAAGTGGGCCAATCCAACACTAAAACAGAGCAGATGGGTGGAGTCAAGAGGAAATTAGAGCTTGAAGAGGATCTGATTAATAGAAAGGCCATGAAATTAACAAAAGTGGCCTCAGGTTTACTAAAATTAGACCAGCAGTCTAGTTCATCTAATACTCTAGTTCGGAAGGAAGCTCCCAGCAGGTTCATTACGAGAAGGAAGAATAGAATGAAAGAATTGGCCAGAGATCGAGCTATCCAACAAATACAAAATCCACCCCAAGAGGTAACATCTGATGCTATTTCAATTTCTCATAATGTACTGTCCCTTGTATCCAAAATGGCTGAGGAGGCGGGCCTTATCATGCCCCACCCTCAGCCATGATTATTTTATCCTAGAATTGCCGCGGTTTGGCTCGAGTTGCGGCAAAAAGAACTCTTTGGGCCTTAATAAGGGGCATTGGTCCAGATATTGTCTTCTTATCTGAAACCAAGGTGCCCACTAAAAAAATTACAAGGTTTTTAGAGTCTTTGGGTTTTTATAATTTGGAGTTTGTGAACCCCAAAGGGAAGAAAGGCAGGATTGTAGTTGGGTGGAAATTGGGGGTTGACTTGGAATTCACTACTAAATGGTGTAATATGATTAATGGTCTTGTTTTTTCTGACCCAGTTAATGAACCCTGGATGATCTCTTTTGTGTATGGACCTCCTAATAGAAATAATAAAGGGCCTTTTTGGGAAGCTGTGGAGAAGGTGGGTGATGCTTTTAGTGGGGGTTGGCTTTGTATAGGTGATTTCTACCATGTATTTTCTAAGGCTGATAAAAAGGGAGGGAGGCCTGTGGCTGAGTCTTCTGATGGAGGTCCAAGTAAAATAATAGACAAAAATGGGCTCATTGATCTGCAATTCTCTGGGAATCCCTACACATGGTCAAATAGAAGGGAGGGTTTAGCTAATATAAAGGAGAGGCTTGACAGAGCCTTTGCAAATGATAGATGGAGGCTCATTTTCCCTTGAGCTACTATACAGCATATACCGGCTTCTACTTCTGACCATTCCCCCATTATTCTTTTCACTAAAGGAGAACAACAGCAGGTCAAAAGACCTTTTAAATTTGAAGAGGCATGGACAAGGGATGAAACCAGTTTTTTTGTTGTGGAGAGTGCTTGGAGGAAATGTGTGCATGGCTATCCTATGTTTAAGGTCTGTAAAAAGATCAAGGAAACTAAAAATGATTTTCGAAGATGGAATAAAGAATGGTTTGGTAATATCCAAACTAGAATTAGAGAGAAATGGGAGCAACTTAATAAGGTCCAAAAAGATGAACCCACCCAAGAAAATTTGCAGAGAGAAGCTAGTATCAGTCTAGAACTCCAAGAATGGTTGAGAAGAGAAGAAGTTTTGTGGAGACAAAAATCTAGAACCAATTTGATAATAGTAGCTAATCTAAATACTAAATTTTTCCATCTCTCAACTATTGTTCGAAGAAGGCGAAATGCAATTGATTTTTTGAAAAATCAGCAGGGGTCTTGGGTTTCAGGCAGAGAGAAAATTGGGAAATGCTTTGAAGAATATTTCATAAATCTCTTCACTTTCTCAAATCCTGGATGTTCCAAACAATTTAGATAACCTTATAGTTCCCAGCTTGTCTGAAAAGGATGTAGAAATGCTTACAAGTGTACCCACAGTTGATGAAATCAAGGGTGTGGTTTTCAGTTTGGGGTCTAACAAGGCCCCTGGACCAGATGGAATGTCAGCCCATTTCTTCAAGTTCTATTGGAATATAATTGGGGGGGAAGTTGCTGAAGCAATTATAAGCTTCTTTATTAGGGGATATATGCTAAAGGAAATAAATCACTCTTTCATAGCCCTCATTCCTAAAAGAAATGATGCTGCCTCAGTCAATCAATTCAGACCTATTAGCCTTTGCAATGTGCTCTAAATCATCTCTAAATTGCTAGCAAATAGGCTAACAAAGGTCCTTCATAAGCTGGTGTCTCCATGGCAAACAGCTTTCATTCCTGGCCGTAAGATCCAAGAGAATACTATCCTTGCCCAGGAAATCCTCCATGCTATGAAGAAGAAGAAGGGTAAAACAAGCTGGATGGCACTTAAAATAGATATGGAAAAGGCTTATGACCAATTAGAATGGGGATTTCTGGAAAAAGTTCTTCATTGTTTTGGTTTTCCAAGCTCTTGGATCCAATGGGTTATGCAGTGTGTGTCTACAACGTCTTTCTTAATTCTTATCAATGGCAGCCCATTTGGTTTTTTTAGGCCTCAAAGAGAGGTAAGACAAGGGGATCCCCTCTCCCCATTTCTTTATGTCCTTGCTGCGGAAGTTCTAGCTCGACTAATTGAAAGGGAAGCCTCCTGTAATGGAATACAAGGTTTTAAGTTAACTCATGACTTGATCCCAATCACCCATTTACAATTTGCGGATGATTTGTTTATCTTTGCTCAAGCAAATGATGAGAACATGGTGAAAATTAAATCTTGTTTGGATGTTTTTTCATGCTGGTCAGGTCAGAAGGTTAATTTCCACAAGTCAGTCATTATTTTCAGCCAAAATACTTCCTATAGTCTTAAAACAAGGCTGGCTAACTCGGTTGGAATTAATGCTTCAAACAAGAATGAAAAATACCTGGGTATTCCTATTGTCTCAGGTAAAGATAAGAAAGTAGCGTGTGAAGAAATTGTTGAGAAAGTTAAACAACGTCTTCAAGGCTGGAAGAAGAAAACATTGTCACAAGCTGGTAGAGCCGCTCTTATTTCTTCTGTGGCTTCTTCCATCCCTTCTTATCAAGCTTCTTCTCTCATTCTCCCAAACAAAGTTTGTTCAAAACTTGATGCGTTGTATCGCAATTTCTAGTGGGGAACTAAGGAAGAAAACAAACAAGGATGCTTTCTTAAAAGCTGGGATTCCATTTGTTGTCCTAAATCAGAGGGAGGATTGGGCATTAAAGGAATGGCAGATATGAATAAAGCCTTGGTAGCCAAACTGACCTGGGAAGTGGTATGTAATGAAGACAAAATGTGGGTGACTGTGTTCAAAAAGAAGTATGTTCGAAGTAGAAATTTCATGAAAAGTCCAATGCCTAGAAATGCTTCTTGGGCATCCCAGAGTATATTTGCCTGCAGAGAAGTAATAAAAAAAGGCATGTGCCATAGAATTGGAAATGGCTTTAATACTTAGATTTGGGAAGATCCATGGATTCCCAATGAACCTGGTTTTATTCCTCAAGCCAGAAGTGGAGATATTGACAATGTTCATTTAGTTGCTGATTTAATTGATCAAGACACTAGGCAATGGGATAGAGGGAAACTATCCATTTTGTTTGAGCCAGCTACGGTAAATAGAATTCTTAATATTCACTTGCCTCATCAAATTTTGAATGACCAAGTGTTTTGGTGTTTGTCCTCTTCTGGGGAGTTCTCTGTGAAATCAGCCTACAATGCCATTAGAAGCTCAAATACTCAAGCTCACCCTCTATTGCAAGCCAAGGATTGGAAGCAGTTATGGAGAATAAAAGCAAATGCTAGACTAAAAAATCTTTTATGGAAGATAAGTTGGAATATTTTACCGACTTGTACTGCTCTTAATAACAGGTTTCCTCTTCCCTCACTAAACTGCTATTTGTGTAATAATGCTCCAGAATCTTTAGAACACTTGTTTCTTCAATGTGACTGGGTTGCACAATCTGGTTGACGGCCCCATGGCCTATTAACTTGAGTAATTTGTCAAACTTATCTATTCTAGATTGGGTTAAGATTATTCTTTACCCAAAAACAAATTTGGGGCTGGATGATGAATCTGCTAAAGAGTTTCAATTATATTCCTTACCTATCTGTGATCAAATATGGTTTTTCAAGAACAAAGTTAGGGTGGAGGGACATAAAAGCAATCCAGTTGAGCTTGCTAGACAGATAAGGTGTGTTTTTGAGGAGCATAAACAAGCTTGGAGTAAATTACCAAGAAAACTGCCAAAAATTAATATTTGGCAGCCCCCTCCAAATAGCTGGGTAAAATTAAATTTTGATGCAGCTATAAGGGAAGATAAAATTTCTGTGGCAGTAGTAGGTAGAGATGATTCAGGAAAGCTTCTGGTGGCATGGGCAGAACAACTTGATTCAGGGAATTCCTTGCTAGGAGAAGCCAAGGCAGCTTGGTGGGCTATCAAGTGTGCTACTATGGAAGGTTATAGAAATATAATAGTGGAAGGTGATGCTCTAAATGTTATTGATCCTTTGAAGAATATAGATTATGCCCCTCACTGGAGTATCAAATCCATATGTGATGATATTTTGTTCTTATCTAAATCTTTTGTAAATGTTTCTTTCTCTTTTGTAAATAGAGAGGGCAATGTCCCTGCTCATCTTCTTGCTCAATGGGCCACCTTTGTATCATGGTCTGGGCCTGTTCCCATCTCTTTTCTGCCTGTATCTGTGGTGAAAGCTCTAGATAGAGATGGTTCCAGGTCCAAATCTTTTTGTATTTCTCATGTTTGTGTTGTGAAATAAAGTATTTATTCAGCAAAAAAAAAAAAAGTCGACCATTACATGTGGCTTAAATGCAAAGACACGACTCATTGAAAACCAAATTGACATTCCCTATCTATCAGAACCTGTGCCTACTTGAAGTCTTGAACTAGTAAAGCCAAGCATGAAAATTAAATCAACCTTATTTAGGAAGAAAGGGGGCAATCACCTTTGCAATTTCTTCACCCAATTCCACTTGTTAATCTATCTTGGACCCTAAAAAGCCAAGATCTTGTCCTAGGAGCCTACGACTAAGCACTGCAAGCTTCTTCTTTTTTTGGAGGAACTCAATGCAAGTTTCTTAATCCAATATAAATTTTCGAGAAAGTAATTGAATATAATTTGATTATTTGTATATTTTTAATCCATGAAATCAAGTCTTGGCATATGAGTTGCATCAAATATTACTGAAATTATAATATTCAAAAGTTAGGGAAAAATGCCCAAATACGCCCTGAACTTTAAGCTAGTGGTCATTACACCCCCTGGACTTTTATTTGGTTAATTTCATCCTTAAACTTCACACATCTGCCAATTCACTACATCTGTTAGTTTGCTGTTAAAATACTAACAAAATATGCACCTGAAATTCACGTGATGTTAAAATTCCAAAACCAAATGTCTGAACCCCGGCCTAGTGGAAGTAGAGAGAGAAACGTTTTGAGTGTAAAGGAGAGAAACGGTAAGAACTATCACATCATCCCTCTCTAGTGCTGGAAATTTTTGGCCCGCCGTTTGAGTTCTTGTTTCGCCTTTCAACAACATCTATGGATCCACACCTTAAACACCAAAAAAGAAAAGTCTCAAATCTCTAAAACCAATTAGCTTCAATTTTAAGAAGGCTATAATGGATCTGGACATAAGGGATTGTGCTCTCCAAACTTTGATCTCCAAACCCAAACAAAGTAAGGTACCTTTTTTCTAGTTATTGATTGAAGGAATTTTTATTTAATTATTTCATTTTTTTTTTTTTACCAAAAGAAAAAATTTGGGTTTTAATGAATTTCATGGAATTTCATTGTTTGAGTTGTTGGGATTTGGAATTGATTGGTGGTTTTTGGTTAGTTTTCTTTGTTGGGTCAGTAAAGATTGTTAATTTAGATGGGGACTTGTTGGATTTTGAGCTGCTTGTTAAATACAACTCGCAAGGAATTCATCCACACAATGTTTGAAGGGTAAAACATCAATGAACTTTGACATTCCAACCTTGTAAATTAAGCACATTATAAAAAATAGAGTTCCAAAAGTGAGGCATCAAACAACGATCCATATATGTTGTTGAAAGGAATGGTAGGACCATGGAAGGCAAGAAAAAATTTTCCGGCACCGGAGAGGGATGATGCGTTGGTTCTTACCATATCTCTCTCTTACACTCGAAAAATGTCTCTCTCTTTTTCCATTGAGGTTCAGACTATTGGTTTTGGTATTATAACATCACGTGTGTTTTAGGTTTATATTATGTTAGTATTTCGACAACAAACTAACAGATGTAGTGAATAAGCAAATATATGAAGTTTAAGTAGTAAATTGGCCAAAATAAAATTTCAGAAGGTGCAATAGCCACTAGTTTAAAGTTCAAGGGTTGTGTGGGCATTTTTCTCCGAAAGTTAACTTTACAAACGGTTTGGCATCTATTTTCATTTTTCAACTGAAACAAATTTATTTCTTTCCGAAACACAATTAAACCCTTAAGGGAATGGAACTTGCTGAATTTCTAAATGACGACAAAATTTCAAGAACAAGATGAAGGCAAAAGGGTGAAAAGAAAAGGAGTACGCTAATTGAAATCTTGACATTCCCAAAAAATAAATAAACAATCAAACAAACAAAAGAGTGTACACTTTCATCTAAAAAGGAGTGTACACTTCCTAAACGGAAAATCCCGTATTCCTATTCTAAGAATCAAGGAATTTTAAGTTATTTTTTAAAATTTTTTTGATTCCGTGAATCAAACGAATTTTCAATCCAAAATACACAAGCCTGCGTTTGATTTGAATTTTCCAACTTTACTTATTTTGAGAAAATATTAGGATGTGTGTGTATTGGGGGGGGGTTGGGGCGCGGGGCGGGGGGCGAAGGGAAGATGAAAAAAAATGAGGGTAGATTCGGGTAATGCAAAAGAGAAAACGAGGTGGACCAAGCAATGATAATCATTAAATTGTCAAGAACTTAAAGATGAATGGGATTTTCTTCTTAGCAACATTTTTATCCGAATAATTAATAATTGATTGGATTTCAAATGATGGACTTATAACTATAAAAATTTCATCATTTTAGACCATCCATGCAACCATCATTTCACACAAACCCAATATAAAATTTTATGAACAAATAAAATGATGATGCGCTGCCGGAGCATGTAACATTTTTGGTTGTATCAAGTGTCAACAGTCTATCGAGATTTTGGTTAATACCAAGAGGCGAGTTATTCAACGGGGGTAGGGGGAAACCCAAGAAGCACATTCGTTGAAAGGTCCAGGAAAGATCTTTATAGTTCGAGTGGCATTTCTTGGTGTTTCCAACGGAGACATCTAATAGTTCAAATCCCATGCAACCAAAATTGAGATCCACTGTGCACAGGATGCAAATTCTTTCAAAGGGTAAGATTAAGAGTTTTAAAAAGTTAACATTTTCCCTTAATCCTTGGATCAAAAAACTTTCTAACTTTCTAAGTTTAAAAACTTTCTTGATCCAAGGTTTGAGGGAAAAATTTAAAAAGTTAACTTCTAATCTCAGCCTGGATCTCAATTTCCTGATAACTCAGACAGCGACGACACACACAAACTCTGATTACTTGTACACAAGTTGGAACAATTCAACCAAAAAAAAAAAAAAACACCGAGCTGAAAGGAGAGTTTTACATAGAAAATTAATTTTTGAAAAGAATGCGGTCTAGAGTTGCATCAAAGGAGATGTACAAGTGAGGCTAAGCATAGCAGTACTCACGCCTTTGGTATCTTTCTTAGAATCCACTCTCAAAGGAATCCAGTGAAAAATGCTACAAGAGAGCAGGAAAGTCTTTCAGAAGCAGATGAGAAAAAAGTTGTTTGTTAGAACATAACAGAGCAATGTATATCATTACCAATCAGTCTTGATCCAATGACTCCAAATGCTTATTTCTCAACATCCACCTTCTTTTCTTCTTCTTAACCACAGATGCCGGCATCTCATCTGGATTAAAACCATACAAAGAAAAGCATTACCAATTTTTGAACGCAATATAGAAAAAATGGCTTATTCTGATGATATGATCTGAATATAATCTTGATGGCATCAACTAAGCCCAACCACATGACTACCAAAAAATCAATCCACTAACCAAGTCTAAAATAATCCTGTGTAAAGATCAAATGCTTGGACAACTTAATAAAGCTTTAGGGTGTAGATCAACTTGAATTCTATATATTTCAGTGAATTCTATCCAGGGCCACCTAGAATAAGGTAAATTCAACACCTTGTTAAAACCAAGCCTGATAAAAGCCTCCACATTGTTGGATGCATTAACTATGCTTGTCTAGAGATATACAAGTCTATTTATCTTTCTTTCTTTCCTGTATCCTCTTTTTGTAGGAAACTTAACAGCAGCATGCTTAGAACTTAGAAGCCTAGAAAGCGGAACAAATATTAAAAAAGAAAAAAAAAATCAAATATCATCATTTGATGGGGTATAGATTTATCTAAAGTCATCTATACAGCAGTGTAGGAGACTTGTGAAGGGAGTTTCAGAATACTTTAAGCTTCTTGTATGAATATATGCCACCAAAACAGTGACTCCAGTTTCTTTAGAAAAACCCATGCAATTCATTTGTCTTGAAACCATTTTCTTCTTCAAAAAGGTATCCATAAAAGAACCATTGTCCTCTCATATGTGATATTTCATTCAGCGAGAGAGAGCCCTGAAATGTACAGTATCTGAGATGGAAAACTAAAAGTTTTCTCATGGCAAAGATACACATGGAAATCTAAAAGTTTTCTAGTGATATTTCATTTGGCGATAGTTTTAAGTTTTAACATGAATACTTCTAGAATTTTATTAGGTGGCATCAACTACTACTTTCAACCTTTATCTTTTTATACTGAGCTTAGTAACATGAGCTCGTGACCAAGTGGGGGCCTTAAAGTAGTTGAAGTAATGCAGCAATTTGCTACATGTGGGGATGTGGTGGCACTGTAATTGTATCCTATGTTTGGCCCTCTAAAATGCTGTAGCTTCCCCAATTAAACCCCCGACTTTTTTAGAACATGGACCAGCAGGACCTAATAGTAGGGATTAACCTCCTTGATTTGGTAGCATATACCAACTTGCATCCCATAGAATAACAATTTCAATATTTCAATTTCCTTATTATAGTGTCTATGGATTGGATAATACCCAGTAATAAAAGATGTGGATTTTTACCTCCCTCCTCAGGATATATTGGGTTGTAGTGCACCTCTGCCCAAAAGCTCAAACAAATTACTGCAAAAAAGAGAAGACTGGATTATCTTCATTTCATTGCACATTATGAAGAACAAAAAAGGCTAAGCAAGAAAGAGACATTCTTTGTTCTTTTGAGCATTTGGGAATGCTAAGCTAAGCTAAAACTAATATAAAAATGGAACAACGAAGAACAAGAAAACCACTCAGAAAAATCCTTGGGCATGAACTTAAACCCAAGAATTGATTAATCAGGACAAAGAAGTTAAACCACGGCAAGTCCATCAAACTAAGAATCAATTTGCAGCATTGGGTATAATTTTCTGTTATGAAAACATGATATACCATCAATTCAAATGATGACAACTATATTGACACACCAGCTTCATTTTACAGTAACCCTTTGCCTTGATTGGAAAGGTTTATAAGAAAACAGGGCTTATCTACCACGATATGGGCCCAGGGTTAGGCATTTAATGAGTTAAAAAAAAAACTCTCCAGAAATTACTTCATTTTGATGAATGGAGCCTGAACATATCAGTCTTTTTTGATTTGCATTCTTTTATACAATATAAGTGGAGGACATATATTTCTTTATCAACCAAAATGGCTGCATATAAAAGTAAGAGCACATGAATGAACAATGCAAGTACACAAGTGCAAGGCATAGGTCTTTGAGAACATAAATCCCACTAAGGTCAGTATGAGCAAAAAGTTTAGTTGAGGGGAAGCAATTCACAAACGCAAAGACCAATCAAGGGAAGATGCCCCCAAAAACTTAGTTTTACCTTTGATACCAAAGGAAACCCATGGACCCAACCACCTGGTGCATCAAGACAGTTGTCCCAAGCTTGCTATTTTTTTTTTTTAATGAGAGGGGGGTTTTGTGTTTTAGGGGGGGGAGGGGGGAGGGGGGGGTGTGTTTTGGGGTTTGTTTAGCAATTTAGCAATCATAGCTTATAACCATTTTAATTCATTCTAATCGGAAAACAAAGAGAAATAAAAACTTCCATAAAAAAAATAAGAGAAATAAAAACCCTTTTCATGGGTTGCTAATTAATTCCAAAAATGGTCTTCAGCTAAGCGATGCCTTAAAACATGCACATGCGTCCAGCAAACATCCTTCTCAACTAAGTGACATGCTCTACCTTATTTTGAACTTCAAATACATCACCACTTGATGAAGCACCTTCTGAAGCAAATTATGGTTAAAACAATGCACCAATATAGATTTATTCCTAGTTTCTAATGTTTGTAGTTGGGAGATCATAACTCCATAAAGAGTACCTCGCTTCGACCTCTCAACATTAGGAAGAATCTCAATGTAGCAGGTGTCCTTGAAAGATGTTATGACAAATATTTTAACACCATACTGCAAGTAGATCACCGAACACATTAGAAAGAAGAATAAATGCCCAAAAAGTGAGCACTGTGTCCAAAAACAAGTTTAAGCCCATGGACACTTGATGCGTTCAAGATTTAATGGAATTAAAAATAGGCAGTACATGATTTCACATAAGCAAACTATATGTAGAATTTGTAGGGAATGGACAAATTGAAAATGATCAAATAGTATCTAACATTTACAATGTGCCTATAAGGTACATTGTCCTCCACAGCAGACCTAAGTGCAATGTTATCAAATAAAGTCCAGAAAGAACTCAGTCAACCATCAGAGGTGATATTCTCACACGCAGCATTGGGAGACAGCATCCTGAGCTACAATTACATTTTAGTCTCACAGCCAATCAGAAAAGGGATTGAACTCCTCCAATCCTGCATGGGGTCCCTTCCCCAAAGATGTTTAAAATAAATTATGGAGCTTAAGACTGATGACTAATACAAAATGGAGATGAGGGTTTAGGATTAATGTCTCCTTTTTTTTCTTTTTTCTTTTTTTTTTTTTCTTTTTTTTTTTTGGGGGGGTAAGTGAGTTTTGGCCACAAGGGATGGGGAAAGGGGAGATTCAAACTAATGACCTCTGCTTCATGAGGCATGGTCCCTAACCAATTGTGCTAACCCTTGGGTTTAATGCCTCATAATTTATGTTGTAATGCCTTCCACAAACCATTTCACCCATAAAAATAGTCATTTTATATGCACAGAAGCACACAGGAAAAAGGCCAATGTTGAACTCTAAGCTATTTAATACCACTTTGTGATATTAGTTTGGAATAGAGATTGACAGATGAAAAGTAAATGATGCACGCTAAATTAATTGTAAGATTTACACAGAAAAAAAAAATTTAAAAAGAAGAAGAAGGAAGAAATAAAAGAAAAGAATCATACAAATCCATCATAACTACAAGAATGTGAAATCACGAGAGCATACCGAGTCTGCAGCAGCCTGCAAAGTGACATGATCACCCCATTCACCACTCCTATTTTCATCCAAATGATAGCAGAAGCGAGGTCAAAATATACCCTAAAACAAATAATTAAGTAAACTAAAAAGAGTAGAAAAATACTTGGACATCTTCTCCAAATAGTCACCATAAGCCATGGGAACATATCCCTCATATATATCCGGGTAAGTCTTAAGCTGATCATTCAAAATATGCCACACATAAACATCACAACAATAACCACACCCAATAAACTTGAACTCATGGTTTAAAAGGAACATGCTACTGTGCTAGATGACCAACCTGATTTATAACTTGCTCTCTGACAAATATGTGGTGCTCAGGTGTTCGATAAAATTGATCCGATAGAGCACGGAACTGGAATAAATATGGAACTAATGAGACATCATGAGAGTAATCAAGCACCACAATAGATAAGTAGTCAGCATTTACTATGATAGGCGTAAACTAAATTATAGTTTATATAGTAGGCCTATGCAAAATCCCAAGCACTATCTTTCGGTAAACGTGCATTGTTCTAAAATGTTACGAGTCAAATTTAGGTTATAAATCACTGAGTGAGTTCATGATCGTAGAAGTGAATTGTTAATCAATCACCAACCCCCTTAAAGGCATAGTTAGACAAATAAAAAAGACAACAAATTTAAAACAATAATCGGTAAACAAAATGTCATATACTTGTGTCATTTACAGTCATGCTAATTCGGAACTATATTAAGGGCCAAAATGAAAACAAAACCAAATTTAAGGGCCAAAAGTGTACTTTAGTCTAAAACTTTCATAGAAGTGTAAACTGGAATTCTTATGAATGCAAAAAGAAACAAGTTTAAAATCTAGAAGCATTTTGTACAGTAAGAAAAATCATAAAATAAGTAAAAGATGCAATTAATACAAAAAAGTGAACACAGGTTTTTAATCATGTAACCTCCAAGAGAAACCGTTGCTTTCCTTAGTAGATAATCACAAAGTCAAACTGCTTATGACATTCAGGATTTACATTCATATCAAAGGAAATCACTTCTTTTATAAGACAACAAAGATAATCTTTTTTTAGAGATATAATTTTTTTTTTTCAAGTAATCAGTGCTGTTGAATAAAGTTGAACCATCAATATACAAAAAGAAATGTAAAAAAAACCCATTAAGAAGCAAATGATGAGAATAAAAACAAAATGGAACTCAAAACATTAGCTTACACATATCCAAGACCCAACAATAAAAGTTAAAGCCCATTAATAATTGAAAAATGTATATATAGAAATTCAAAAACGTAATTCACCATGTCTACTTTCATAAGGTAAAGCAAAGAAAGGCTTCAGTAACATCAGACATAAGACAGCACAAAAACACACAATCTACAAGTGAATACTATGAGCGGAACAAGCTAACCTGACAATTACCATCTCCTTGAACTTTCTGCTCAACCAACCCATATAACTGCAATCTAAAGAGGAAAGAAGGGGAAAAAAATTCTGGCATCATATTAAAATGAAACAGTTTCACTAGAAAATCTTGTCTAGAAAACCTGACACAAGAAGCTCCTACGAATGAGAGAGAAAGAAAGAAGCGAAAAGAAGAAAGGATTGATATTAAGAACGCATAATACCTGTCCAGTAGCCTTTGATGATCTAAAGTCGCTTCATCAACTGAGGGTATTTCCCCATTGATTCTCGGTACATGCTGCAACAAACATGAGACTTTAAGAGTATAACTAAAAACAGCCTGTTTGAGTATGATTCTGAACTACCCTTCCCATAACACACACATGAAAGGCTACAAAGGAAAGAGGAAAGTTGATACGTGTAATTCATCCAAACAAGTACACTTTTTTTTTTTTTGAGACAGGTAAATACAATTCACACAACAATAAAGGATTGAATCTATGACCTCACCCTCCAAACCTAATTTGTGGGGGAAGAAGATGCCATTTGGTCAAAATAGATAAAAACTAATCTTAGTAAATATGCAAAGGGTCAAAATGTCAACATTCTACAATATGGTAATTGAAATTCAGAGATACACTATAGCAGTAGAAGATTATCCCTTAGTGGCTTAACTTGCATATCTAAATTGATACACATAAAACACCTGTATTACACTAGCCAAATGTCAGTAGCTTAACTAAAATCTGCATAAGACACCAAAGATTCTTCACATTACATGAGGCATTAAATGCATAAAATTTCAACACATTTTGATTATTACAAATATTGCATATGTAAAAATGGTAATGAGATTGTGAATCATTTACTCCGTTGTTGCTCCAATTGAAGAGAACTTAGGTCAGTTATTTTTTTCTCTTTTCAGGGTTATGCAAACCATGCCTTGGTTGGTGTTAGAGCTGTTTTCTTTTTGTATAGGTTGTTTGGGGTGATACAAATGTTATGATTTAGAAAATTGTACTTTGAGAATAAGATTTTTTCACATTTGAAGGATGTGACACTACAATTCTGGATATGAAGCTTCAGATTCCTCGGACATTGTATGATAGCAGCGCAGCAACAAATTGCTTTTCTTTTCCTAATATGTTAGATTTCAGAGTTACTAAACTTCACAACTTAATTATTTTTTTGTTTACTCATGTACCTCCAGTGTGCAAGAATGGTGCACCCTTTTTGCCCTCTTCTAATATATTCTTATTACTTTAAAAAAAATTTAAAATCAAAATCAAAATATCAGCAGTAGCATAACATTGAAATGCCCATAAAAGTCCTAGGAGGGAGAAAAAATGGAAAAAACATTCATGTAAATGCATAACTAGAAGTCCAGAACTATTTTGATGCTACACTTACAGGAACAGGAACCATCTGATTCAACCTTTTCCCCACTTCTCCATCAAGAGCATGCTCATCTGTCAAATGTAATAAATATAACAACTCATCCCCATAGTACATAATTTCTTCAGGGGAAGAACATGAAGTAGAAGGCCCCATATCATCAACTTCTTCACGGTCACACTCCTGCCCTACAAATTTATGAACAATATAAACCCAACCAAACAACAAGGCACAAAACCTACCAAACTAATAATATAAATTAGTTTTTTTTTTTTAAATTCTTGAAACATAGAAATACCAGAGCTACAGTTTCCCATAGATTGTTCAGCCCAATCTTGTGAGAAGGCAGATACTTGCAAATGCTCCAATTCTTCATCTGGATAACCGGGTGATTCTACAATTGTAAGTTGTGACAGAGCTTGAGCAATAAGCTCATCATTTTCTAAATTTCCACATTCTGTATCATAATTATCTTCCTTAAAATAGTGTCCATGATAATAGTCCACATCAGGTTGCATAATGGTGCCATAATACCCACAACTAGAATACGGATCGCTGTCAAATAGCTGAAGACCCCATCGAACAACATCAGGATCTTGCTCATATGTAGTCATTTGTAATATATATAAAAATTATCAAAATTCTTTAGCTCAGATGTATTTTTTTTCTCCAAACTAAAAATTTCTAATCCCAAAATCAACCTCAGTTATTAGAGCTTTCAACTGTAATTTTACTTATTCAAAGGCAATAGTTAATCCGTCGAAAAGTTGCATCACAGACCTCTTCACTCTGAAACAAAATTCCACAAAACACTTATTTACTCTTATGAAACCAAAAAGTTTGCTTTCACAATCACAAACATCAAAAAAAAAAAAAAAAAAAAAAACTTACCAACAGATTTTTAAGATCCAAATGCAATTCCAGAATGTACAAGATGAAACCTGCATACACATTCAGAAAAAAAAAATAAATAAATAAAAGCACTCATTAAAATCCAAAATGAGAGTGTCTTTCAAAACAAGAATGCCCCTGAAGAAAACCATATGAATGTGAAAAAGATGACCATAGCATCAATCTACTCCAATCCTGTGCAAATCGATCAGCAAGAAAAACTCATATATGAAAGTGAACATGCAAATGCAATGCAATGCATGTCAATGTGCATATACACATTAATCCCAAGAAAAAAAAAATCACAAAAATTGGATAGTCATTGCAGCATTAACAGCTAAAAAGCCATTAGAAACTTAAATAAGATATATCACACTACATTTATAGATCCGTAGCGTTCAGTTGAATTCACCATTCTCCACATTTTACTCATTCATATTTTTTTTCTTTTCTCGGCAACCAAACACAAATCTCGAATGAAAAAAAAAAAAGAAAAAGAAAAAAGAGGTGATTCCAATAAGTAAAGAAAGCGGTTCACCTTCGATCCGACTTGAATAACAATCGGATCATGTTCAATCGCTGATCGAGACAGCACATCAAAAAAGCTCCAAAAAAGAATCGATGAAATTATTATAACCTATAATTTTTTTTTTTTTCAATTAAAAAGAAGAAGAAGAAATAAAGTAGAGAGAATAATTTTGTTTTTTTATTTTTTATTAATTTATAAAAAAGAAGAAGGAAGTATCGGTAAAATATTGTTGTATAGATGGGAAAGCGCGAGCGAGACGCCACAGAGTGAAGATAGTAATGAGAATAATAGAAATAGTGGGAAGTGAGTCTGAAGATGTTATGGGAATGAGTGAGTGAAGAAGTGTCAGTAGTGAGAGAAGTGAAAGTGATATTTAGGAAAGGGCCAAAATGAAAATTTGAAAAAGTTAATTTGTTTACGAACGTCACGAGGGTTTGGGTCAGTCTTCAGTGTTTTCAGACAATCAGAGCGCTAAGTTGGGGAGACTCAGGGAATCTCTTCTGCACCTTGACGTTGACCGTTTCACATTTTTTTTTTTACGTACATTCAATTATAAGTTTTGTGATTAGTCTTGTCAATAATGATAGTGTCGACATATACTTTGTCACAACTTTTGATATCGCTGACGATTGTTTTTTTTTTTAACGGAGATTAATTCACCTATCTTTTATCTAATTATACAAGACTTTATTAGTTAAGTTAATCAGAACTCATTAAAAAAAAGATTTTGTTAATATGTATTTTAAAAACACATAATAATTAATTATTTTTTAAAATATTTTTTCAGGAATTAAAAAAAATTGACAATTTTTTCAATTCTCGAGAAGATGTTTCCAACAATGAATGACTTAATGTGTGCCACATTAACCGGACCCTTAGAAAAATTATAAAACTGCAAACTATTTTAAAACTTTTTTGTCATAGCCATAAATAGTGGAGAAAAAATGTGGATCCTTATGTAAGTAGTAGACGGAAAATTCTTAGGTACTTTCGGAGCAAAGAGAAATTGTGCTCCTTCCTCTTACATTTATGGTAGATTCTATCATGAATTTAATAAGTGAACCTTACTATGAATGTGACAGGGAGGAGTATCATTCTCTATACTCTGTGAATACTTAAGAATTAATTGTAGTAGATAAGCACTTACAGTCTCTCACATCATAATTATGTCAAAATTATAATCCCTGTCAAAAGTAGGGATAGTAATTAATAAGGTTGGCCGGTGGAATAATAGGTTGGAAATAAGATCCAGGATGGAGCTATTTATGAACTAGGGGGGCAATGACCCCTCCCAATTTTTTTTTTAAATAATAATAATAATAATAATAATAATATTATTATTATTATTATTATATATGTATTAATTTTAGTAATTTTGTTCTATAAATTTACATTTTGTTTCCCTTAAAAAATATCATTGATTGTTTTAAGTGTAATATTATACTGACAAAAAGTTTTACAAAATTTTTATAAACTTTTTTTATAGCAAATTCTTATTGGATCGCATAATAAGTCTACTATTCACATCATTTTTTTACTTACTAGTAACCACTTATCATATCAGTAATTTATAATAATAAAAACTTATAACTCTAGCATTTTTCTCATTTTAGTGACCATAAAAATTTATAAATCTAAAATTTAAAACAAAATATACGAGCCTAAAAAAAAAGGCTCTATAATAAAAATTACTAATGGTAAAACTAAAAGAAATTAAGCTCAACTAATTAATTTTATCCAAAATAAGCAACTTTTCCCTTTAAAAAATTATAAAAAAATAATAATTTTGTTCTTACCCACAAAAAAAAAAAAAAAAAAAAAAAAAAACTCAACAACTAAGTAGTAACAAAGTCAGAGGTTGAAACCACCAAACAGCAAATAATAAAGCTCTCTAACTCAAACTTCTAGCTCCGTCATGAATAAGACTATTTACCATGACTTTTTTTTGACTGTCCAAAAGTGAGGAAAAATTATTGAATACTCTAGAAGTACTATAAATGTGCATTCTCTCCTCTCACATGAATTCTAAGTCTCACCATAAATTTAATTAATAAGATTTACAATTATATAAGAAGAAAAAATAAGTATTTATAGTACCCTAAAAGTAACTAATAATTATCCAAAAGTAAAAATTTTGTATGCTACATAACAGTAAAGTTCCCTAACTCAAACTTTTTGCTCCGTCTAGAATAATACTATTTACCCTGACCCTTTTTTTTTTTTTTTTAATAGTCCAAAAGTGGGAGTTTTGTACGTTACACAATAATCAAAAAAATAAAAGTGTTACTTAACGGCGACATGGCTCCGTGTTTTGGCTCGGTCTTTCCAGTTGAGGCCAAAGCGGTAACTGTGATGACGTCAATTATTTAGACAGATCTGATGGCTTAAATTCCTTGCATCAACGGCTTTTGGTTTTTGGGCTTATTATTGCATCATCAAGGGTTTGAAAAGAAAAGCACATAACATGGGGAATATATTTAAAAGTAATTTTAGACTTCCCAAATGCCATGTGCCAGTACTGTTCTGTGCATGACAACTTTCAAAACCAACCAAGCCAAGGGAATCTCTGTACATGAAATTCGTACAAATAATGCAAACAAACTATACTATAAAATGCAGACATTTTTTTCTTATGTGTATAGGTACAATATTGGAAATATGTTTCATTACTTGGTGGGTGCTTATTATTCGTAGCACCCTTCATTTTCAAGATGGTACATTGAACCCATACTAACCACACATATCCATGGACATAAAGAGAGGTATGTCATGGATTGAGCAAGGTTTTGGGCAGTTAAAAACACTGTGATGCACCATTTGTGGTAGACACAGCATACTCAGTTTGGCTAAGAGCATTCCTGTCAAAACTTTCAAAAATTTTAACATTTAGCATTTCAAAAAGTCACTTTATCAATTTTAACAACTCATTTTATAATACATCCAACATCAAAGATTCTTTTTTTATCTTCATCTCATTAAAATAATATAAACAACTTATTAAAACTTCCAAAAAAATATTTTTTTAAAAGAAAGAAGAAAGAGAAAGTATTAAAATACTATTATTTTTTTAAGATATGATCTAAACTAAGCTTTCATCTTTGAAAGTTCACTGTAGCTAAGTTGCTATTTTTTTTAAGAATGCAACTTTTATTGTAGCTTGCTTTTTAGTATTTTAGATGCTAAAATAACATTATAACTTTTATACAACCTTCCATACAAATGCTCTAAGCTGTGAGTGTGTTGGTGGTCTTGTGAATTGTGATTGTAATATGGTCGTGATGACTATATTACAATCACAAGACTCTTGGCCTTGACAGGTTAGGGTTATGTGCGTTGTGGGCACTGGGCAGAGTATGTGCAACCTTGGAAGCCCTGTGTGGGCTTAGCAATGTGGTAATCTGCAGGGTATGTGAGCCCTTCACTTGGTGTGCAAATGAGTCAAGGCTCAACTGTTAGGCCTATGTTTGGACTGCCAGGTGTATTTGCATGGGTTATGGTGGGCTACAACAAATGCAGTGCATGTGTTAATTTAATATAGCAGTTAAGTTTGCCCTTCCCACCATTACTTTGTCCCCCTCCTTTCTTAAAAGATATATAGGGAAAAAAAATGAAGAAGACAAGTATGAGATTTTATTTATAATTAAAAGGAAAAAAAAAAAAATATATATATATATATATATATAATATGAGAAAATCACAATCCACATCATTATATTTGGATAAAAGGTTAGATGACTCATGTCTTTAATAGTTGATATTCTCCTCTCTTTACCAAAAAAAAAAGTTGATATTCAAATGTCTTATACTTCCACATTCACAAAATGCTTCGAAGTTTAGGAGAAAATAATTTGAACGGTAGAATTAGCACTTAGCAACATATTGTAATTATCTTTAAAAAAATATTCAAATTAAATTCATCTCCCGTTCTTAAAAAAAAGATCATCTTTCTCATTTTACTATAACTCAAAGACTTTGAGTAGTTATTCAGCAAAAAAAAAAAAAAAAGACTTTGAGTAGTTGACCAATATTTCAAACATAAAAATATCTCCAAAAAAAACACGCGCTCTCCTAAACTCCTAATGCCTCTATCGGTCCATGTCTATCCCTCCACTATTTGTTTTTTCCTTGTCATCCTCTGGGCTCTTAAATTGTTTCAACTTTGTTTTTTGCTAAAAACTCAAAATTTAAATACAAAGAATAATAGAGAAAGAAAGTTGAATTCTACATATTTTTTCAAAGTAATTAAGACAATGAGGATATTCAATTTTCCAGGTATATTTCTATACTTTTAACCCTTTTACTTTGTTTTATTTTTGCCAATTTTTTTTGATTAATCAAACTACTAAAAAGTATGTGGTTATTGAAAACTCAATTAGTGTGAAAACACTAATACTTGTTTAAACCCCCAAATTTAAAATATAGTTTAATTGCTTTTATTCTAACTTATTTAAGTGCGGAACAAGAGTAAAATACGCGCAATAAAATGGAACACTACTCTAAGCCATAAGTAAGTACAATAAGTAATAAATGTAAAGCTTAAAGAGTAGATAAGAGATATGCAAACACAAGACATAATACCGAGACGTGTTATCGAAGAAGAAACCAAAGTATTCAGCAAATAATCTCTCTGTGGCCCTCCAAGCCGAAATCGAACCACTAGTGAATAAGTTAGAGTACACGAATATCAAAAAGACCTTCCAAGCCTAATTTACCCAATATACTTGAGCTCTCCAAACTCCAGCTACCAGCGGACTTCTCAAAGTCTTGTCTTCACTAATTGTCTGGATCCCGCAATTCCGCCCAATTGCATCCGCCACTCAATGGCTTCTTCCAATACTTCTCAAAGGCACCAAAACTTCTCTCAGCACTCAGAGTGGGTGAGGTATGTGTTTAGACTAAGAACCTCTCAAGAAGGTGTAGATGAAGAGGTGGGAGTAGGGGTTGTAATTTATGTTCATGTGTTAGGTTCATGTAGTGTCAACTCATGAGTATTCAACTATATGAGTTAACCCTAACCCAACATGTCTATTAAATGGGTCAAGATTCTTAAACCCTAACACAACCCATTTATTAAATAAGTTAGTCATGTTGACCTATTTATTAGATTTTATCAAAATGAAAAAAAAAAAAACTAATTTTAGTATTAACCAAATTGAAATGAATTATGAAAAACTAAACAAATAAATATTTTTAATATGAAATTCAGAACTAAAGAATAACTGCATTACAAATAATCATTCAAACGTAAAGTATGTTTCAATATCACAAACATCAACCATAATATGTCAAATAAAATAAACCGTAACAACTAATAAGTTTATATACCTAGGGTTTGAAGGGTATATTAGTAAAATGTCATTTAATTAAATGGGTCAGACAGGTCAAATAGGTTCTATGTAATGGACACTAACTCAACCTGTTTATTAAACAAGTTAGTCATATCAACCTGAATATGACACAAATCTTTAAGCCTCAACCTATAACCTATTAATTTCGTGTCGTGTAGGGTTCATGAGTCGTTTCCAATTTTTCCACCCCTAGGTGGGAGTATATGGAAATTTTAGAGAAATGATGTAGAGGATTGTGGATAAAACAATCTCTAACTCCTAAGTGTTTGGTTAAGGTTTCTCCCTCAAAAGTTTCTTCAGAAAATACTCCTTCTTCTCATATTTCATGGGTAGGTAAAGAATGGGAAAAGTCACACTCCAAAAAGCAATAAGCAGTGAGTTTCACAGGTCATTCACAACTTTCCTTGAGTTGCGAGTCACTCGCGAAATCCAGTCTGTCAATAACTCTTCAAATTACAGCATGTGCTTCTTACATGGCTTGTTTCACGGGTCAGTAATCGCGAGTCAATCAAGAGTCAAGTCGTGAAAATCATTTCTTCACAGATTCTTCACCAAACTTTCATATACAACCCTTACATTAAATCCCACAAAATATAAGGAAATGATTGAACAAAAATTCAATCAAATTTGATACGGAATTCAACAAATGCATAGTTGTAAATCACAACTTTACAGTTATATTAATCTCTTAAATTGGTTATTATTAGTTATGAATTGGGTAAGATCTAATTTTAGGCTGTATGAAAAGTAAATTGTATTAATGAATACATTATTATATATTTGTTATACTTATTTTTGTTAATGTCAATACATTATTTTAGATTAATTTTTCTTTCAAGTTTGTCTTTTATAATCTTTCCCTTCCTAAAAAAAAATCCTAGTTCTGCGATTGCCTATAATTATATGGTGCTTGTGAGACGGGGGACTACATAGACCCTAAAATAATCAAATGCTCAAAAAGTTATGGACACCCTCCTTGGAAAAAGAAAAAGAAAATGAAAATGGTAGCAACATGGCATAGTAAGCTTTAGACCTAAACCTAGGCCCCCAATTACAAAAAAGGCTCGAGAAGATAATTAATTCTTTTTAGCAAGTTGTTATTAAGATAATATTACTTTCGCATGAAACCCTTAGTGAAACACCTTTTATTAGCATCAATCACAACATACCACTTTAATAGTTGTGAAAAGAGTTATGAAAAATTTTATGTCACTAAACCTATTAGAGCAAAAATAAAAAAAAAAAACAAAACAAAAAACAAAAGTTAGTTGTGCACCCTCTCCCCCACCTCTAAGAAGGCCCTAAAATATTGGGTTAATAGAAATTCAACCCAATTGAAACCCTAAAATGTTTTACTAAAAAAATACTTTAGATTGAACATTACTCAAAAATCAGTTATGCCAAGAGATGATTAAGTGTTAGCTATTATCAATTGAAAAGGAAACATTAACAAAACCTAAAAAACAAAACTTAATCAGTAAATTTGCATCTAAAAAAAGTAAGAAAAATGATTTTTAAGTAAGATTTTATAATACAAAAAGTTAAATAGATATTACTTAATTGATATTTAAATATATAAAAATATCATTTAAAATTACAGCCTTAAGTCTCATAGCATATCTAGCTAGTCTACTCTACAACATGGTAAAATGGTTAAACAAGAAAACTCCAAAAAACGGTTATAGCTCTACGCTTTTCCATGGCTATGAATTTTTTTTTTTTTTTATACAAGATAGAACTTATACTCTAGCTTAATATAAGTATATATGTGTGTGAAGCTCCCTTCTAGAGACTTGAATCTCGGTCCTTGTCTCCCACACACTGCACCCCACAAGCACTTATACTTGTGGAGTAACCACTGTCCCAAGGGTGCAGGATGGTATGGCTATGAGCTTAAACATCAAAGTAGAACACCAAAAATACTATAATGCAACTATTAAGAAACAATAGCATATCTTTACTGACAAGAAAACACATAAAAGATTAAATTTAGCACAATAGTTCACCAAGGACACCCAAGACATTGGGGGAGAGAGAGAGGCTCTTAAGCTAACCCTATAGAGTGGGAAATTTTCTTTTAATTCTAAATTGCCATGGTACCACTAAATTCAAGTAATTCGTGCAAAACAATCGATTACAATATGTCAGTTGCTACTTAGTGGGTCTCATTGTCATTGTTCATAAATTAATAGAAACTTATAGTCATTTGATAGAAATGATAAGAATGCCTAGAAACCAATCACACATCCATATATGTGTAGCTAAGCAAATTTGACTTAAAAAATTACTTTGTAACTCTCTCGCTCTCTCTCATTGATAAATTATATTTTTGGTCTTTGAAATTTTGGGTAAGTTTGTTTTTAGTTCTTCAAAATTTTAAGAGTTTAGATTTGGTCTTCTAAATGATAGAAAATGTCCAATTTCATCATTTCCTCTATAGGATAAGTTCAATTTTAGTACTCTAAATATAGGTTGATTTAATTTTGGTCTCTTAAATTTGGTGTTGATTCAATTGTGATATATACTTTTTTTTCTGGTGTGTAAATGTTCAATTTTGGTATCTTAAATATATGCTTTGTTTGATTTTGTCCCTAAAAAGTAGACCACATGAGCATACATTAACCATGTCAGCCAAGGAAAAAAAAAAAAAGGAACCAAATTATTACAAAAAATGCTATGTTCACAACATTTTCATAACAAATTCTATGTGGTATATTATTACGGGTTGTTATTGGGGGATAAAAAAGTAATTTCAGTGATAGTTTTAATTAAAACCAATAACAATTAACTATCAATAATTTACTGTAAAAACATTATGAAAATAGTACCTTTTAATTATGGGAAATGCTAACGAATGCCCTTAGGGCATTGGTTAATAATCCATTTGAGGAAAGTTTTTATGGGAAAATGAAATAAAGCAATAAATGTTTTGACAGTTTTTTTCATTTCCCATAAAAATGATGTAAAAGCTTTCCTAAAATGGATTGTTAACCAATGCCCTAAGGGCATTCGTTAGCAGGACCCTTTAATTATTACAGTATTATTTTTATTTGAAATTTCAGACAACAAATCCGAAATTTGGACAAAAAGTTTTGGAAGTTCACTTCTCAATGTACCATCCAACAGAACATAAATTATCTCCAAATCTTGACCGTTGCCACTGAACGGTCTTTCAAACTTCAACACTCTCCCACCGCATATTTCCAACAAGACTATTAATCCAACGGTCCACAGTCCACCGAGCTCCTCTCTCTCTCTCTCTCTCTCTCTGCTTTTTTTGCTCTACCCCCATACTTCGCCAACTCTTCCTCCCCGCCATTTCTTCCTCCGTAAAAAAAAAAAACCCCATTTTTTCTAAATCCCAATCTCTCAACTCTCCTTCTCTTCCTTCCTTTTCTGATCCATCGGCTGCATTGTTGATCAGTGTTGTTCTTTTCCTTGTGAGAATGAGCAGGGAGAAGGAGGTTAACGCGTATCACTATCTCTCTGTTCGGTTCTCCTTCCTCGTGATTATCATCATTTTCTTGACTTTCTCATTGCGCGTGGACTGTGCTGCCGATGGCAGCACCGACGACTACGGCGACGGCACCACCAACTACGACAGTCCCGCCGCCCAGGAGTTATTGTCGGAGCTCGTCTACAGCAGCATTTCTAATTACACCTCCATCTTCAAAGACGACATCTCCAGAGACTATGGTTTCTGCATTACCGACGTGTGAGTAACCACCACATTCGCGTCTCTTTGTTGTTATTATTTCTTACGTTGTTGTTTTTTGTTTGTTCGTTTGGAGGGTAAAGTCTTTTGTTGTCAAAAGGTCCAAAATTTTTAATTGGTGTCTCGATTGATAAAAAGTAATTATCACGAGGCAAAAAGAAAAAGAAAAAAAAAAAGATATATCTATCTTAGATTAAATGATTAGTTTCACAATTTTCTAATATTTTTAAGTTTTTTGGATAATTAGTAATTTTATCAATTATTTGATTTGTTTGGCAGGGATTCTGATTGGAATGGAGCCTTCAATTTCTCCAAAAACTCGAATTTCATTTCCGCTTGTGCTAGAAAGACCAAAGGTAATATACCCTTCCCTAACAATATATGATTAAATCCAATAAACTTGCAAAATCCAACAAGTACCATGCAGTCTTGCTTGTTAATTTTGGTTTTCTAATACATTTGATGTCGCCAAGACCTTGTTGTTGTTGTTGTTGTTTTTGTTGTTGTATATATAAGTTATTTCACATATTTAATTTGGTAAGAAAGAGAATTTGGTAATCACCCTTGAGAACTTGCGGAGAAATTCTTGTAACTTTTGAAAAATGAAATAGATTTAATTTTTCAGGAGACAAATTCTTCACTATAATTTCATAATTGTAAACAAAATTTGGTAGGGTGGGGTGAGCGTTGGTTATGGCAACAAGAAAATAAATTCAGCCAATGAAGAGTTGGTTACAACAAGTAAACGAGACTCACATATACACAACATATTACTCAAGATTCTACCTTGTTTAGCAAATGATAATGTTTCTTATTTGGTAAATTGTGTCTTTGAAGGATGTGGTCTTGATGTTTCCTTGTTTGTCCTTAGATTCTCTCTTCACATTATTAACTTATGATATGGTTACCATGTTTCTTTTTTTTTTAGTTTGAGGGTATCATTAGATCCTTTGTCCTACATTTGCAGCTGTCAATTGTAGAAATAGCTTTGCTGATTTTTCTTGTAAATATGTTGTGAATCGGATGTATCTCATGACACATAATTGCAATAAGTATAGGAGCTACGCTGCTACGAAGATATTTCAAAAAGTCAGAGAGAAGTTTTACGTTTAATAATTGGTGTAAAAAAGATTAGTAGATGCATGCTTAGTTTACTACGGTTGCAAAGAGTATATAAAGCAGAAAGAGATTAAAAGAAGAAATAGAAGTATTTAGTTTAATAACTGATAAATATAAGACTAGTTTATGCGGACTTTGTGTACTTTTTATATTCTTAGACATACAGATAACATTAAGCTCGATAAAGCACTAATATGGTTTAAAAAACATCATTTTCATTCGGTTATGCTCTGAACAACCCTTTTTTTTCTTTTCTTTTTCAATTAATTATCAAATACTGCAATTCTCATTATGATACATTTTTTTACACATCTGATGATATTTTTGGTGGATCAATAGGAGATCTAACAAAGCGATTGTGCACAGCAGCAGAAGTAAAGTTCTACTTCAGCAGTTTCTTAACAACTACATCAACAAAGCAAACCAATTACCTGAAACCTAACAAGAACTGTAATTTAACCTCATGGGTTTCTGGGTGTGAGCCTGGATGGGCTTGTAGTGCTGGTTCTAAGAAAGTTGACCTCAAAAATGGGAAGGACATTCCTGATAGGACTATTAATTGTTCGGCTTGTTGTGAGGGATTTTTCTGTCCTAATGGTCTTACTTGCATGATACGTAAGTACATGAAATTCCATCAAATGATCATGTCATTAACAATGTAGCATTTTGCATTTGCAATCATGATATTCTTATTTTCCTTTTTTGTTTTTTTAAATACAATTTAAAGAATTAATTAACTCTCCATTTATACCTTTTTTCACTCCTTTAAGTCAGTGTTGTGACCAAATGTAGATACTTAATACTTGTATAATCTCAGTTATTTCACACAGCATTTATTTTATACTCTCCATGCCCTTTTTAAATTTTTACTTTATTATTAATCTCAGATTGGAGTGCTACTTTAATTAAAAAGACAATTTTTATATAATGTCTCTATGTTATTTGCAAAGAAGTTTCTGATAGAAATGTCTAAACTTGTAAAGTCTATAGGTAGCTCCCTGATATTTGCATTATATTAGTCATCTCATATAAAGGTGAGTGCTACACTTTCTGAGTATAATGTGTTCTTGTCATTATAAATCATTCTACAAGAATCTATATGAATTATGACCCTCTAAGCAATAAGCTAGAGGGGTGGCACACATGAAGCACAAATTGTGCCATCGTTCTTTTACAATGTTTATATTCTTCCTTTGTTGGTAAGATGAGTAACTGATCATGAATGCTAATAAATAATTGAGAACTTTCCAAACATTTTAAGCTTCTTATTACTACTGTGAATTAAAATTAAAACAGTGCACTTTCTGTTACAGTTTTTGGGTGGTTTTTTAGGTCCTCAAACTGAAATTTTTCTGGCTATAAATAGTCCCGATTCTTAATGCTTCATGTGAGTACTCTCAAATAACTGCCATATTATATATATGTGTGTGTGTGAGTGCGTGTGCGCACGCTTGTGTTAAAGAAGTCAATTAAATAGCCTTTGGATTGTTCAACTTGACATTGACATGTAGATTTTTAGATTTAATAGTGGGTATGTGCAGATTTAATCTTCATTTTATTATTCACAGAAAGACATACTAGGAAACTTAACGATTCCTAATCCTTGATGTTTATAGTGAATGCTCCTAAAGCCTTGGGGGAATTCAGTTATCTAGCTGGCATACTCATTAATTAAATTATTTAGTCCTAGAATTTCAGGTTCTAATCAAACTCTAGTCTTTTCCTCCCTTGATCTGCTTCCTCCGTACGTTGTTTTGCTCTAATTTTTTAGACCCACCACAATCTTTGGAGTAAATTTGACCTTTAAAATTTGGATTCATCTGATATATTACTCACCTGTCACCAACACCAATATATATTTGAGGTATCATCATCTTTCAGAACTGCATTTAAGTGCTTAAAAGTGGAGAAATCTGGTATCCCTTTTTATCTCCTGACAAAATAGTTGGGAAGGAAGAAAATTTTGTTGGCAGAAAAGATGGGGAATTGCAAGTTTATCTTTAAGCAAGAAAAGTCAAATGTGAATTTTCCTCAAGTTCAACCTCAAGAAACATCTGTTATCTTCTTAGTCAATCTTGTTCTTGCAAAGCTTGATGATCTCAATAATTTGGATGCTGACTGCAAAAGCTTTTGGTCATCTATCCAATTTTGGTTCCAAAGACCTTACTCTTCCTTAGGCTAACACAAAGGAGAGAGGCCATGAAACATCTAAGAATATAATTAGCAAAAGGAGCTGACAATAAGATGCATCGCTGAACTGAAAGGTGTTCTCTGCAAATTTTGAATTTAAATTCTTAGAAATTCCAGTTTGCAACGTAAAAGGTTTTTACCACACATAAACTGAACATTTTGGATTAGCCTGCTTTAGTGTTTTAACATTTTTTTTTAATATCGTGAATATTTTCTTAAATGCCTGTAAGCTTGTTTGTGGATTCCAAATCATGCATAATCTAGTGGAATGTAAGATTCAGTATCTTATGTTCTTGATGCAGTTGAATTTCACTAATTTCATTTCTTTATTTCAACTTCGTATTTTTATTGAAGCTTGCCCATTGGGTGCTTACTGCCCAGCTGCAAAACTCAATAAATCTACTGGTGTTTGTGAGCCGTAAGTTCATACTTTAACTTTGTTTGTTTTTATTTTTTTATTTTCTGCTTTAGCGCACATTAATATTTATTAGCAGAAATATTCTGCAGATACCGATATCAGTTGTCTCCTGGGAAGCCAAATCACACTTGTGGTGGAGCAGATAATTGGGCTGATATCTTGAGTAGTGGCGAGGTATTCTGTCCAGCTGGATCATACTGTCCATCTACTGTCCAAAAATTTCCTTGCCATAAAGGGTATTGATAATTATCCCAGAACTTCTTTTTTGTCCTGAGATTTGTGAGTTGTAATGTTATTGAATGGTTGCATGTTACTTTTGCTGTCAATTACTTGGTTCTTTGTTCTCTCTTGTTCTTTTCCCCCTTCTCTTGATAATGTCCAATGGCTACCTGTTGCTTACTTCTTAATTACTAAGGCTATTATATTTGCATTTTATTGCAGACATTATTGCAGGGCAGGTTCAACATCTGAACAAAGTAAGTTCCTTCCTTAGATCAATCAAAGTCCTATTTTATCATGTACTTAAACAGAATTTGGATATCTAAAATCAGAGGAAAGCTAAGTAACAAGGTCTTAGATGTACTATGACTCATACAAACCTTAAAAGAAAGGCAACATGGGTGTTGCTGTCAGTATGAGCATCTAGGCGTTAGTGCTATTGTAGAAGTTTCCCATCCAATGAGTCAACGACAGATAAAACATGATAGCTCATCAAACATTTAACATCTAGATTAACTTGGCAGGATATTTATGTTAGATATCTATGTTCAGATCTCTATGCTGAATCAATCTTTGCCATCATATTTCTATTTATAATGAGTATTTGTTTCGAGTTTTAATTATAATTAAAACAAAATATACCCCTTTTTATGCAATTGCAGAGTGTTTGAAGTTCACAACTTGTGAGGCAAAATCAGAAAATCAGAATATAAGTGCATATGGTGTCATGTTTTTTGTAAGTGACCTCTACTTAATTATTACTGTTAATTTTTTCATGCTTTTTAATTTTTTTTTTTTCAAGTTTTTTATCCTCTGTTGGATGCTAACATGGGTTGTTTGTGCGCACACTGCACTCATTGCCATACAAGAATCCTTGATAAAAGAAATAAAAGCATGGGCACAAGAAGATACATATAAGTGTCTATTTTCTTATCCAATGTTCACTTTTGAGTTATTGCTCCAACCCAATTATGTCCTGCTGAAAAACTTGTTTTCTAGCAGTTCTTTGACTTGGGAGGGATGTTCAGTGGCAATGTCCATAAAAATAAATTTTGATGCCTTAAGTTATAAATATTCAATGCCTGCATTTTTCTTAATCTTACATTTCATGATTAAAACAATTATTTTCTTTAATTTCTAGCCAGCATGCTTTTTATATAATATTGCAGGGACTATCATCAGAACTGACCTGCCCTTCACTTGTGAATATAGGCTGGATTAAGTATCCTTCTTCTCCTTATATATAACTGCTCTGAACAAGTTGTAGCAACTCGAGAAAGAAGACTTGCGAAATCAAGGGAAAAGGCAGTTCAAAGTGTAAGAGAAACAGCACAAGCACGTGAAAAATGGAAATCTGCAAAAGATATTGCTAAGAAGCATGCTATTGGATTGCAAACACAATTTTCCCGTACATTTTCTCGCAGAAAATCTTTACGGCATTCAGAGCAGTTAAAAGGTGGAGGTCAGGCTAAACCTGGATCAGATGCTGCCTTGCCACCTTTGCCATTGAATTCTCCAGGTGCATCACAGGAAATGCCTGTAGCATCAAAAGGAAAGAAAAAGGACAAAAGCGACCTCACAAAGATAATAAATTCTATTGAAAACGACCCTGATAGCAATGAAGGCTTCAATCTGGAGATAGGAGATAAAAATATCAAAAAGCATGCACCAAAGGGTAAGCAGTTGCATACTCAGAGCCAAATGTTCAGGTATGCATATGGTCAAATTGAAAAGGAAAAGGCTTTACAAGAGCAAAATAAGAATTTGACCTTCTCTGGAGTTATTTCAATGGCTAGTGATATTGAAATTAGGAAGAGGCCTACAATTGAGGTAGCTTTCAAAGATTTAACCCTCACTTTGAAAGGTAAAAAAAAACATCTCTTGAGGTGTGTGACTGGGAAAATATTACCTGGCCGAGTTTCAGCTGTCATGGGCCCTTCTGGAGCTGGGAAAACAACATTTCTTTCAGCTTTGGCTGGAAAAGCAACTGGGTGCACCATGAGTGGTATGATTCTCATAAATGGAAAGGTTGAATCAGTCTACTCATACAAGAAAATCATTGGTTTTGTGCCACAAGATGATATTGTGCATGGAAACTTGACAGTGGAAGAGAATCTGTGGTTTAGTGCAAGATGCAGGTACAACACATTTAGTTCCTGTAGAGTATTTGCATTTATTGAGTATATGTGATGCTACAAATATGATCTTACTGTGATAATGCATTCTGACCACCATGCTTTTGTTCGGATTAAGCAGTTATTGGTTTCTTTGTTGTTGGTTATCTTATTTTACCTCAGAATCAGACATTTATAGCAGGAACAAAATTTTGTCTTTCATTGACCAATGAAATCTATTTTCTTATTTTAAAAAATGTTGAAAAAGAAAACTTATTGAAGAGTGGAAGACTAAGTCCAATTTTGAGGATTTGGAAGAACAACTTTGACATGTTATATTAACTAGTAGAGTTTCTGCATGATATGCAGTGCAATTTATTAGTATTAGTTTTTTCTAATATTTTAATAAGTTGTGCCAAAAATTTTGTAATTTAATTGATTGACACTTTAATTTTCAATAGAAATATTCAGGATCCCCAGCCCAATGTATAAAAAAGATATTTCAATAAATTTCATTGTAAAAAATTGTAATCTTTAGTTATTTTATATATAGACAAAATAGAAATATACTAAGGGTAGTATAGTGATTTGATCGTACTATATATTTGTGTTCATAAATTGAAATTCATGATAGTAGCTAACATGCCTACTAAAAAATGCATATATTCTTCAATCATATTTTTTTTTACATTCTTAATTTTGTGTTACTAAAATTTCCCCCTCTTTTTGTTGGATATGATTTCAATTGTTGCAAAGACAACTAAATTTAAGTAAAAATGTCATATTTCAGATCAATTATTTCATTACATAAAAATACCAACTGTTTCTCATATAAATCTTAGAAAAATGATATTAAAATTTCATTATACTTAAACATAATCAATAGAACAAAATAAGCATATTTATTATATTAGTAATTTTTCTAATTACATATAATACATACTACAGTGTTAGTTCTCCACACAGACACAAAGGAGTTAGGAAATTTAAAGGGTTAAGATTAATTTTAGTGAAATCACAAATATTTAATTTTTTATGGATTTTTTTACAATTTTTGTCAAAGCAACTAACACATGAGTAAAAATGTCATATTCTAAATTTATTATTATTATTCCAACTAAAAATTATTTTCTATATAGATTTTATATAAATAATTATATAAATTCATTTAATATAAATAATTAATGCATAAAAATAGATAATTAATATATGCATTTATCTATTGGCTAATTCAATGAACTAATTCTTTAATATAAATGCAAACTTTTTTAAAGTAAAAAACTAAACAAAGGGAACTTCAAAGAATACCCTATACGACATAATCTCATACTCTTCAACGTGAGGTTCCTGCTTTTATATATATTGATTTCTGATTAATAAGCCAACCTGAGCATTTAATCATTTTCTTATTGTTGATATGTATTTTGAATTAGTAAATAAAATTGAAAAATATTTAAGTGAGTTAGTCGGTAAATCTTGGTTCAGAAAAGCGTAAAAAAGACTTAATCAGTGAACTTTTTGAACTCTGGTTTTGTAATATGGATCATTTTTCTTTGGTAGGGATTTTCATCATTTTGAAATCCAGCAATTTCACTTATATTGTTTCTGTTCTCCTGTTCTTTCCCTTCATATCTGCATAGTTTGTATCCTTCACAACTGTGAAATCTTTTTGACTCTGCTCTTTTTTTTTTTTTTTTTTTTTTAATTTTCAATCTGCTTTTGACAATGGCTTCAACCTTCCTTTTATATGAAATTCAATCATGATTTCAGAGCTTAATTCATGTAACATGTAATAGAAATCACCAATATGAGTTATTTTCCTTTGAAATATCACCATTATGGCTGAATCACATGCATGTAATTTCACCAAGAAAAATGCTGATATTTCATTTTTTTTTTTTTTTTTACTCGCTTTGATCATAAAAGCACAAACACAAGCTCAGAAAAAATGTGTTGGCACTGACAGTGGTTTTTTTTCCTCCCTCTCAATGTAACTCTGCTTATCATAGACTCCCAGCTGATCTGCCCAAAGCAGAAAAGGTTCTAGTTGTTGAAAGAGTCATTGAGTCCTTGGGGCTGCAAACTGTGCGAGATTCTCTTGTTGGTACAGTGGAGAAGCGAGGAATCTCTGGTGGTCAAAGGAAACGAGTAAATGTTGGGCTGGAAATGGTCATGGAACCTTCACTTTTGATTTTAGATGAACCCACATCTGGTTTAGACAGTTCGTCTTCTCAGTTACTACTTAGAGCACTCAGACGTGAGGCTCTTGAAGGAGTAAATATCTGCATGGTCATTCACCAGCCAAGGTACCTTTACTCTTGAGGATTACAAGAGCACTATATACAATTTTAGAACTTTACTTCTCTCATTCTTTCTCATGTGTTTTACTGAGTTGGGATAAGGGTATATTAAGATGAGAGTTTAGTTTGCTGCATCTTCTTTTATTTTGTTCTAAGGAAATTGAGGGGTTAACAACAATATTGTATTACAGACCAGGGTCATTCTTTTATGCCAAAAAGAAAGGTATCCCTAATTTTTTCTATACTCAAAACTCATGTAATAACTTAAATGTAAAATTAATTTCTTCTTGCAAGTTGTTTCTTCGTTGTTTAGAGATAATTACAGGTTAGAGGACATGAGGCCCATTAGAGAGACTGTAATTTTTCTTCACTTTTTTATATTATATGTCTTTTGAATTATAAATTGCTGCAGAGCTTCTTGTTTTGCTATTGCTACTCCCTTTTGTTTTTGTTTTAATATAATTTCAACTACTCTAAATCCTTGATTCTATTTGTTTCAGTTGAGTTGAATAGACAGATATAGCACTGCTTTGCCTTTTGCTATTTCTACTGCCTTTTTAAAAATATATATATGATTTCAACTACTTTAAATTCTTGATTCTATTTGTTTCACATGATTTGAATTGACAGATGTAGAAAGATAGAACATTATTTAAAGCAGTTATATACTGGAAAACAATTAGCACCTACCTGAATGTAATGTTTTATCTTTTGTGTGCTACAGTTACTCCTTGTTCAGGATGTTTGATGATTTGATACTTCTAGCTAAAGGCGGTCTTACCGTTTACCATGGACCAGTAAAAAAATTGGAAGAGTACTTTGCCAGTCTTGGGATTACTGTCCCTGAGCGTGTTAACCCTCCAGACCACTTCATTGACATTTTGGAGGGCATAGTAAAACTAAGCTCAAGCACCGGGGTAACTTACAAAGAACTTCCTGTTAGATGGATGCTTCATAATGGATACCCAGTTCCCATGGATATGCTACAGATTGTTGATGGAATGGCAGGAGCAAATGGTGAAAATTCTAGTCCTGGACCGCATGTTTCTAATGCTGAATCTGATTCACGGTCTTTTGCTGGAGAATTTTGGCAGGATGTGAAGTTTAGTGTTGAGTTAAAGAAGGACAATATACAGCATAATTTCTTGAAGTCCAATGACCTATCTGACAGGAAAACCCCTAGTGTATTCCAGCAATACAGACACTTTCTTGGGAGGTAAATGCCAAATGTCTTCTTTTGTGTTTTTGGCCTTTAGATGCACATAATCATCCCATTTATCTTCAGTGATTAGCTATCTAAACTTTTGCTCTATTCTGTACTTCTTTTTCTATCTTTCAACTAGTGTCAAAAACTTGGGACTTTTGTTTGTAGGGTGGAATTTTTTTAATGTGGAGTATTGAGTTTACGTTTCTCTGGAGAAAAAGAAATTAGTTTCTTGGGCTTCTCAGTTCGATCAATATTGTGTTTTGTCTACTAATTCAAAGTTAATGTTAGATGATGCGCTCTTTGGCAGGGTTGGTAAACAGCGGCTACGAGAAGCAAGGACATTGGCTGTGGATTTCTTAATTTTATTACTGGCTGGAATCTGCTTAGGTACACTTGCAAAAGTGAGCGACGAAACTTTTGGATCGCTTGGTTATACATACACAGTCATAGCAGTTTGTAAGTTAAATCTTTCAAATTATTGACAATGCAATTCTTCTTTTAAATTGCTCCTTCAAAGCTGAGGACATATCATTTGGGATGACTCATGAATCATTTTGCTGCAATCAGGAGTCTATTGCTTTTTATGCCAAATTTTCATTAAAGCATAAAATACCCTAAAAAAAAAGGAATCAAGCACAATCCACTTGATTATCAAAAAGACCAAATTTTTTTTTTTTAAAGGGAAAAAGTATTAGAATCTTGAAGATGTTTTCATTCGAAATTTTTATATGGGTTTCCCTATTGGAGTCTCAACATCATCTTCTTCTTCTTTTGGTTTAGATGAAGTGATCTCAATAACATATTTTATTTCTAACCCATCCAAATCTTGATCAACTTTTTTTCAGCTCTTCTTTGCAAGATTTCGGCTTTGAGATCGTTTGCATTGGATAAGTTGCATTACTGGAGAGAGAGTGCTTCTGGCATTAGTAGCTTAGCTTACTTTCTCTCAAAAGACACAATTGACCATTTCAATACACTAGTCAAGCCTCTGGTTTATCTCTCTATGTTCTATTTCTTCAACAATCCTAGATCATCTGTCCTGGACAACTACATTATTTTGGTTTGTCTGGTTTACTGCGTGACTGGTATAGCTTACTTATTCGCCATCTGTCTTGAACCCGGTCCAGCACAATTGGTGAGCATTTATATTTTTCACATGGGTAAACAATTTGCTTCCTAACCTGCAAAATTTGTATGTATGTTTGTGTGCATGTGTATACATATGTACCCACACACACACATATATAATGTATGTATTATATAGATAATTGCTCTTATTGGAAGTATATATCCTCTTTTTTAAGACAAAAGCCACTTTTTTTGTGTGTGTTATGCAGTGGTCGGTGCTTCTTCCAGTTGTTTTGACTCTCATAGCAACCAATACTAATGATAGCAAAATTGTGGATGCTATTGCTGACTTATGCTACACAAAGTGGGCTTTGGAAGCATTTGTAATAGCAAATGCAAAAAGGTTTGGCCTAACAATCCTTCTCAGCATGTAGTGATCTCTTCTAGATGTCATAAGTTGATAATGTTTTGCCTTTTGATTTTGTTATGCTTTCAGATATTCTGGAGTGTGGCTAATAACACGCTGTGGTTCACTTATGACAAGTGGCTATGATCTCAATCATTGGTATCGTTGTTTAGCCTTCCTCATCCTTACTGGAATACTATTTCGCGCTATTGCATTCTTTTTTATGGTAACCTTCCAAAAGAAGTAAGAAGCAATGACGTTCTGTGGAATAAGCATCGGATAACTTTGTGCCAATGGCCACAGTAATGCATCTTTTTCACCCATTCTATGTGTACATAAATGGCAGAATACTATACCAAAACTATTGCCTCAGTAGTAACTCCCATAGACCTTGCAGACTCTTAGAAAATGACAGAAGATTCACTATGGGGTCAGGTCCTCTCAGAAACCATTAGACAGTAATTATTTCAGGGACATTCTGATCCTTACCACACAACTGTAGTTCTGGACAAGTGTTGCATGTAACCTGATTTAAAGTAGCTGACCCTAGTAAGGTTTTGCTAATGTGCTATATGCTGTTGTTATTTGATTATTTGCCTTTGATTGTATTAAGCAGAGTTTGTATTCTCCAATTACAAGAACACTCAATAATTTTTAAGTGTTAGGATTAGTGAAAATAAGTTGGTGAACATAAAAACATTCGGTTCATTAGGTTGAACATAATTTGTCTATCAGAATGAAAATAGATATTTCATGCGCTCATAACTCTGTTGTGTATTAGTGCAATGCTGAATCCAGTTTCGATGAATACATGAACCTAACCATATGAGTGATAATCTAGTTGTTTTCATATAAACCATACCGAGAATGGTTTCTTGTTCTTAATCTAATCTCTCTCCTCAACATGTTGTGTTTGTTTGTGTTGGGTTGACATGCAATAAAAACAAATGTGCATTAAGCATACAGAATAGAATACAAGCAATACATCAATGTTTCATTCAGTTCAAGATTTTAAAAATCATATAAGTTTTGTATAAAAAATGTAGATTAAATTATGTGCAGATATATATCTTAGATTTTTTTTTTTAAACTACATTTCCAATTCAGTTGCATTTTTTTGGTATGTTAATACTCTAATTTCCAATTCATTTCCAAAATGTATGCTTGTGGTTTAGGGGCATTTTTTTGCTATGCCACTAAACCACAAGCATACATTTTTTCGGGGGGATATTTGGTCATAATTTCAACCAAAGTAATATACAAAATACATAGTACTATTTATGGACATACTATTATAATCTCAAATAGGTTTAATTGCCCTTTAAATTTTTTTATTTTTCATCTAACTTAAAAAATATATAACACGTGTTTTACTTCATCAGGTATATTTGAATTAATTAAGATCAAATTATTTAAATTATAAAATAAATATTATTTTGGTTAAATTACAAATTACATCTTCTAACTTTGCCTAAAATTCAATTTAACTCTTAACTTTACTCTTGTTCAATTCAATTATTTTATAAGTTTCAAGTGTATTCAATTAAGTCTTTTAGTTAGTCTCTATTAGAAATGCATTGCTAGCAGGGATGGAGCTATTCCTAGGTTTTGGGGGCAAGGCTCCCTCCCCCCCTCCCCTCCCCTCCCTCAAAATTTTTTATATATAAAATATTAGCATGTGTGTAGGTATTAATCTTAGCATTCCTAAAAAAGGTATTGACTTTAGTAATTTGTTTCAATAAAATTACACTTAGCCCCCATTAACAATATCATTAATCCTTTAAAGTCCATAATTTTTTTTAATAAATCTAAAATCTAAAACAAAATTAATAAGCCCAAAAAAATTAGTTAAAAAAAAAATACTAATAACAAAGCTAAAAAAATTAAGCCCATTCAACCAATTTTACTCGAAATAAACAACACAACCTTTTAAAAAATTTTAAATAGAACTAGAGTGGTCATACTTATTGAGTGGATGTTGTGAACTAAAAAATTAGAATATTACCCGCTTGTTTGTAATAGCTACAAAGCGAACATTTTCAACTATGAATGTCACCAAAATTAACCTTCATAATAGAATGGAAGACAGGTTTTTGATGAATGTTATAATGTTATTTATTGAAATGAATATCATTGTGACAATTAGTACATATTCAACCATAAATGACTTCACAGATTTAAAATAACACTCGGTTCTATTTCATTAATGATTGTATTGTAATGTATTAAGAAACAATGATTTTGTATCTTTTTCTTTGTTGGAAATAACTTACTTAATTTTTTGCCAATTTTTTTTTTTACTAAAAGTGTGCTAAAATATACTTGTACATTGAAATTTTTTGAAGATGTGAGAAAAATCAGGAAATAGTAAGGTTTTAAAAACCTATGCATAAAAGTTAAAAGCTATTCCCAAACACACTCTAAATAAATGCTTATTTAATTTTTTTAATGATTTTTTAAATATTTTCGCCTCTTAATTCAAAGTCTTGGCTCTATCCTTGTTGCTAGTAACCCCAAAATTAGGTAGTTTCGTTTTTTGTGGGTGATTTTCTTTACATTAAATCACCCAAAATCATTTTATATTATTATTTGGAAGAAATTAAAAGGAAAATAAAATTAATTAAAAATACATTAGAGCAGTTGAAAGTAAAGAACTGTGTACCCACCAACCCAAAACGTCGTCGTCTCCTAAACAATCATATATCACTTTCAAGCCTTCAACAATATTTTCTCAAAGCAAACTATGCAACTTATCCATAGGAGGATTTTCAAGACTGATTCACCTTAAAGGCTTAAACTAAACATTCTACCATTTTCTTAAAAGCTCTAAATATATTACACACTCGTGTGAGTAGAGTGTATGCTACATAAGTTAAACCCTTGTTTTTCAAAACACAATATCAATTAATTTGTGAAATCATGTTTTCAAATTACAATTTTTAAGCTTATGTGTACTTTGTTGTATGCATCAAACATTAATATTTCTTGAAAATAAATTTAATATAAAAAGCATCATAAAAGGACAAAAACACCAAAAGTCATATGTATATTGAAATGGTTTTCAACATTGTTATCACTGTAAAATTAGTTTAAGCTAAAAGGGTCTTCAATTCCCTATATCAATTAATTTGTGAAATCATGTTCTCAAATTACGATTTTTAAGCTTATGTGTACTTTGTTGTATGCATCAAACATTAATATTTCTTGAAAACTTATTTAATATAAAAAGCATCATAAAAGGACAAAGGCACCAAAAGTCATATGTATATTGAAATGGTCTTCAACATTGTTATAACTGTAAAATTAGTTTAAGCTAAAAGGGTCTTCAATTCCCTACCAGTCAAGTTGGTTCAAGTTGGCTCCAGCAGTTCGTCAGCTTTGGTTAAGATATCTTTTTGCTTTTCAATCCTACTCTCTCTGCAGAGCTTTTTCTGTTGACTGTTGTAGCCACTGGGGACGACAGTCTCTTTACGAATGGTGGCTACTGACAACTGAGTCCTTAACTTTGAACAACATGTCGTCTCCATATCATTTATGAACTGAGTTCTAAACTTTGTTTTTAATTGCTATAACCTTTTTATTTCGGTATTTAGTAGTTTTGTTTAATAGAAAACGTATGACTTTTATTTTTTAGAAATAAGTATAACTTATTTTAAAAGATTATTTTTTACTTTTTTTTTTTAATTAAAAATTATTTTTCATCTTAATATTAAAGCTCTTACAAAATATATATAAAAAATGAGATAATTTTATAGAAAATATTTTTTTAAAAATGGCTTATATAAAATATATATTATTTTCTAAACATAGTGTGTTTCAGTGATTTAAAATAAAATTATGTCGTTTTGGGTTGAATAAACAGTGTATGTCTAACAGACAGAAAAACTGTATATTTAACAGAAATTAACAGAAAAATTTAATTAATAACTTAAACGTTAAATAACTGAATTAAAAAAAATTATATTAATAGTGTAAATTAAACTTTTATAAAAGTTAAAGGGAATACAATCCATAATTTAGTCTAATATTAGTGATTCCATGAGTGCCCATATACATTGCCAATTGACTCCAAAGTCTAAACTATATTTTTGAACAAATCTGCCGATTAATAAGTACTATGGTGCGAATTATTAAAATGGAAACGCCGTACCATTTCCAATTTGATATTTTTAGCTAGGAAATTTTTGTTTGTACTTTTTTTAGCCCATCCCCCAAACTCAAAGAGTCAAATGGAAATATCAATTAGTATTAATAAAATAAAGGTACAAAAATGAAAAGAAAAAATACCATAGTAATTATTAATTGATGGGTACTACGATATGCATATCCTTATTAATTTATTTTTGAGAATAAATATCCTTTTTAATTGATATTAATTGATGGAGTATTACGATATGCAAATTCTTATTAATCGGTATTAATTGATGAGTATTACGATATGCATATCCTTATTATTTGATGGAGTATTACGGTATGCATATCAATTACTATTACGATAGTACTTATATATGTTTGAGACAATTACATATATGTTTCAGTTTCCTCATCTCTCAAAAAAAGAAAAAAGAGTTTAATTTTCCTCTTAATTTGTATTTCAATATTAATAAAAACAAAATTTACTGCCATGTCTTTTCTTTCCTTCACATTAAGAAGGACATGCATATCATGATATTAAAATCTTATATGTCATAGTTTTTTTTAGATAATATACCGTAGTTAAAAGAGTATTAATAAAACAAAAGTACTGTCCCAAATTTTTATAATAATCTTTCAAGTTTTATTAAAATAATATATTATAAATTTTTTTGTTTCACTAATAATGTCTATTTATAAATACGCGACGATTGGAAGCAAAAACAATAATTTTGTTTTCATTGATTATAATTATGTTTTTGTTATTTACAATTGTTTCTTCTACATAATATTTTTCAATAATAATACTTATGAGTTTTCATATAAATTTCAATAGTAATAATAATAATAATTTTCAAAAGAACTTAAAAAAAAAAAATGCAACGCATGGGACCTATAACTAGTTTTAAAGTGACAACTTGAACATTTTTATTATGTGCTATGGTCATATCAATTTGTGAAGAACTCTAACAGAAATGTTTATGATATTAGATAATAAAAGCTTATTGTTCAGTGATCTTACCTTGCATTTGAATCCTCCTCTCCACTTTAAAATAAGAAGAAAAAAAAAGTTTATAATACTCTAATTTTCTTCTCCCTAACGGTTAGCGATGGCTGGTTGCTAAAAGAAAAAAGGAAAAATGGTTACCAACAGTCCAAAGTTAGTCGAACAATATTAATCCCAAAAAAGTATGCATAAATCCTAAAACACACATGCATAACCAAATTTTCTATAACATTTTTCATATACGTCACATATCGTAAAAGGTTATAGAATACCGATTCACAATATATGTAGTTGAGAAAGTACGATACACAATATAATTAAATTGAAAAAATGGTACATAAATTTTGTTGAAAAGCTTACCAATTTTGACAGGAAAACACCTAACCATTGAGATTAATTCAATACATGAAACAGTGAGTGTGGAAGAAGATAGTATTGGTTAAAAATATGATAAAATAAAAAAGAAGAAATTAAGGAATATTGTGAGTTTGAAGTCTATGAGATCTAATGTCATTAGAATTTTTTTTTTCTCATACAGTCCACAACATTGGAAAGGAGAAGAGAGGGACAAATGAAAGGAGAAGTTTTTATGGAAGATTTTTTTTATATATCTTTTTTTTTTTTTTTTGATAAACATAGAATTGAGAGAGTGTTTCTTTTTTAGATAGTTTTTTTTTTTAAATTTTTTTTTATGTGATAAGAACCGTGGATATTCATCAATATTGCCCTTTTTGAGAAGGTAGGGTAGTGGGAATTGGGAAGTGGGAAGTGGTAAGATTTTTATCTGTATACTAGCCACATCCCACACGTTTCGCACATGAGATGAGGGTTTTTTTTTTTTAGTGGTAGTAGCAAAAAAAGAAAAATCTATGTTTTTTATTATATATATAGTCTTTATTTTGAGAATATAATTTAGAAGTGGATAAATAAATTTGAAAATTAATAGGAAAGTGACATTTTTTTTTAGGCAATATTTTAGTGCAAGTCAAGGTTTTATTTTTACCGGATTATCCTTTAGTTTGTCTTTACTTAAACATAGGAATGTAAAAGTATTTTAGAACAAAAATAATTCAGATTATCCTTTAGTTTTTTTTTTTATATACATTTAGATTTGTTTTTGGATAAACGTGGGGTGTTTAACTTATTTTTCTGTTTTTAAAAAAAAAAAAATTTATAGTTATTTTGAAGAGGTGAGTTAGTGGAAGAGTGTTCTTATTTTGTAAGCAATATTTTAGT
Organism: Castanopsis chinensis; assembly: GCA_032878915.1. Classification (NCBI taxonomy): domain Eukaryota; kingdom Viridiplantae; phylum Streptophyta; class Magnoliopsida; order Fagales; family Fagaceae; genus Castanopsis; species Castanopsis chinensis. Next base: position 12,793,714 of record JAVQMG010000125.1, on the reverse strand, counting down.
GCAAGTTAAACATGTATTTTTACCAAACTATCCCTTAGTTTTATCTCTACTTAAACCTAGTGGTGTAGGAATATTTTAGAACAAAAAAAAATCCGGTCTAAACAGTTGTAGCCGCTTAAATAGTACTATAGATATTAAGAATATTCAGAAAGTTAGTTTTTTTTTTTTTTTTTTTCTATCAAAAATACCTCTAAATTAATTAACCAACAACTTAAAAATGGAGTTAAAATAGTAAATTGGCAAAAAAAGTTAGTTATTTTTTTTACTATAAAAAATACCCCTACCTAAAACTTAAAAATGGGGTTAAAATAGTAAATTGACAAAAATAATAAATTCATACTTCTACGTTGAATTGCCTTCTTACTTCTAATAAATTCCTACTTTTACGTTGATTTAAATTCCTACATTTACTCACTAACTCTCTACAAAATAGAATAACCTTTTGTTAGTTTCAAAACTTCCCCAATCTACAAAACTCACCTCACGTATTTATTACACTCTTAGAAATTTTTTTTTTTTTTGGTGGTTGGAAAAAGTAAATATCTCAAATTATAACAAATGCAAATTATTAATCTTTACCCAAAAAATAGTAGAGCCTCTGAGTATACGCTCACGCTCTTAGTTTTATTTTATGAACGTTGGGTGGTTTTTTTTTTGTTGATTTACAGTTTTAACCGTATTTCTTTTTTTAAGGAATACAAATAGGTTAATTAAATTAAGAGTATTTTTGAAAGTAAAAAATGCAATAACTTTTTTTTTTTTTGAGAATCTAAAAAAGCAATAACCAACTTTCTAGATTTTATAAATGCTGGGTAGTTATTTTATTTTTTTGATTTACAGTTTCAACCTTTCTTTTTTAAGGAATAAAAATTAATTAATTAAATTAAGTGTATTTTTAAATGTCAAAAAGGAAATAACCAACTTTCTAATTTTATGAATGTTGGGTAGTTATTTTATTTTTAATTTTCTATACTATTATTTAAGGGGCTTCCCCTATTTGGATTCCTCATTTTTTAGTTCAAAAAATGTCCCTACACTTCTATGTTTAAGTAGAGACAAAACTAAAAGACAATTCGATAAAAATGCAACTCTAATTCCTACTAAAACATTGCCTAAAAAATGAGATCACTCTCCTATTAATTTTTAAATTGATTATAAATTAGATTTTCAAAATAAAAATTATATATATATAATTAAAAAAAAACAGTTTTTTTTTCTACAAAATAAGACCACTTAAAAAAAAAAAAAAAAGCCTCATCGCACGCTAGTGTTGATTTACAGTTTTAACTTTTTTTATGGGTTATTTCTTTTTTTAAGGAATAAGAATAAGTTAATTAAATTAGGGGTATTTTTTACAGTAAAAAAAGTAATAACTAACTTTTCGAATCCTCTTAATATGCATAGACTAGCCTCATCATACATGCTTCGCATTAGTCTCATCACACGCGTTCCGCATGTGTGATAAGACTTTTTTTTTTGGGATTAGTATTATAATTTTTCACTTATTCTAATTTGAGATTTACACTTATTTTTCCACAAAAATATATTACAGGTTTAAAACCACTAATATAGCCAAGAAATAAGGCTATCTCTAAAAAAATTTAGACAAAATAACATTGAAATATGTTTAGTTTTTTTTTTTTTGATGTGATATGTGGCAGTTTTTTTTTTTTTTAATAGGAAACCGTGGGTGGGATTTTTTTAAAGAAGGTGGGGTAGCTTTATTTTTATTTTTTTTACAGAACTTAGGATAGATGTTTTTTTAATAGAAAACCGTAGGGTGGTTTTTTAGAAGGTGGGATGGTTTTTTTAGAAAGTGTACTAATTTTTAAGAAAAAAGTTTCTCTAATCTTTTTTTTTTTTTTTGGAATTTTGTTGAATTAAAATTTTAACCCTGTTTTTTCTATACTATTATTTAAGGGGTTTCTCTTGTTTAGATTCCTCATTTTTTTAGTTCAAAAATGCCCCTACATCCCTATATTTAAGTAGAAACAAAATTAAATGACAATTTGATAAAAATACAACTCTAACTCCCACTAAAACATTGCCTAAAAAATAGAACCACTTTTCTGTTAATTTTTAAATTGATTTATTCACTTATCAATTAGATTTTCAAAATAAAAATTATATATATATATAATAAATAAATAAATACAGTTTTTTTTCTACAAAATAAGACTACTTAAAAAAAAGTCTCATCGCACACGCAAAGCACGTGTAATGAAGCTAGTATTTTTTAAGAACATGGATTATCTAATTAGATTAGCTGATTAGGGTTATTTTTTACATTTTTTAAAGTCATAACTAACTTTTTGAACCTTCTTAATATATAGGAAAGAAAATATAACGATTAATATATATATATATACATATATAAATATAAACCAAGCAGGAATTAATAACATGTCCTCTTTCACTTTCAAATTTAATTATGTTGTTTTGATTAAATTGTCAGACAGAGCAAAGATTTAATTTGATTAATGGGTGGCAGTACAAAACCTCATGAATTAGATTCATTGGTCATTGATACATTATTATAAGTTAGTTGTTACGTGTTTATTTTACTATAAATGATGTAGACATTAGAAACATTAGAAGACTTAAGACTCCTCAGCAGAAGGTATAACCGCTATTCTAACTCTGAAACTACAAGTGCAAGCTACGCCAAGTAAAGCCCCCACAACCACAATACCATTCTTTTCTCTGCATGATGTCCCACCCACAAATGAGACGGTTAACCTTAAGCCAGTTCATGAACCAACCTCATCACCATGAAAGCTCTTTCTCATCAACCTCTTCTCAAGCAACGAAAAAATTCTTTTGCCCTTCAATTCAAACGTCAACACCAACAACTACCTTCAGTAGCAGCCACTCTTCCTTTGAGTCCAAGCGATATTTAAGCTCCCAGCAACACCAGGATGATCAAAACCTGAGGACCATTCCATGCTGTTTTATTTTTTCCAAATTTTGGGGCAGACTCAGACTAATGCTAGGCTGTGGTGAAGTTTCTCCAATGGCAAGCCGAAGGGACTCATTTCACACGCCCTTGGAGATTGTAAGTTTTGTCTATCATTTTATGCTTTGTTTTCCAAAGAGGCTTTTTAGTGCATCTACTACACATGAGAAAAAATCAATTGCTAGTAATTTTGTAACGTATTTTTGATGCGTTTCTTACTTGCCATGAATGATTCAAGCTCTAACACCCCCCCCCCCCCCTTCTTTCTTGCTTTCTTTGCCATGATTGCAAAAGGTTTGCAGTGCTTTATGTTTTAAAAATGATGAATTTTGTACATATCATTTGTAAGTTATTTCAAGAAGGTTGTTCGTTAAGCTTCTAACTAAAATAATTCAAGCATATACTTCAAGCAATGTTAATACTTTCTTGGTGCTACTCTTATTTCTTTATGTTCATATTTTCTTCATTTTGCTTATTATATTCTTATATATATATTTTTGTTCTTGCAATATTACAGAGAAGGAAGAAGTTTACTGAGCAGCAAAAGAGGGAGCATCTTGAAAGAGAGGTATGTGTAAACCATTTGTCTTAATTTTGTAACTTTAGGTCTGAGACTCTGAGGAAACCAAGCATTTTTGAGGATTTAATAGTTTCACAATCACACAACAAACAAGACCATAAGTGATGGGACCCTTGTCTGGTTCATGTTCCTTGTGGTTTCAACTAGACAGTCCATAATTTCATCAAGAAAAAAACTAGACAGTCCATAATGGATTGGGCAAAATTCAATAATTATTGTTTAAAAGTAAAGCATTTATTTCTTCATTAATGTAAATAGTAACAGAGTTTTTTTTTTTTTTGGGGTTGTTTTTTATTTGAGAATCGTAATAGTAATCTAGCTGATCCCAGTAGTTCTGTAGTTGTAGACCCAGAAAAAAGCTTATTCCATTCTTTAAGACATCGTCCTACACTGAGCACTCATCTTGATTATAATAACTCACGCTTTATGGCTCTTAAATCATACATATAATAATCAATTCTCATTTTGTTCCCCTTTATTTTTCTCTTTGTAAAACAATAATAAATTTTTTATGGAATCATGATCAATTAATTACATGGGATACAAGTCATTTCAGGAAGATTGCAATGCCAAGGAAATGGAAAAAAGCTTTTTTTCAAGTAAATCTTTTCACATTTAGAAATTTCTTTCCCTCCAAAAAAAAAACTGAAAAAATGTTAAAAATATAACAAGTTTTACTATACAAAACTTACTAACTAATGTGATAATGAATATGATTGATAATTTTCAATCATCTCATAAATGAATTCTTGAATTGTTTCGTTGTGAATTGTGATTAGTGACATATTAATTTATAAGTTTAATATAGTAAATTTTGTTGTATCCTAATCAGAAGTTTTTACCTTTTTTACTCAAATACTCAAAGCGTCGTCTCTAATAAAACAATAATTGATCCTAGGATATTTGAAAAAAGAAAGAAAATTCACATTCCTCTTGGGAGGGAAATGAATAGAATAAAAAGAATCTCTATAAAAGGATATTTAGTCTATTTCCTTATTTACATGTTTAATTAGTACAAGAAATTTAAAAGATTGAGCTAATGTCCCTGTCTATTTCATTTCCTCCAAAAATGGGGGGCGGGGGAGGAGAAATCATTCCTTCAAATAGAGATCAAATATTTCAGCTCTATTTATATATATATATATATATATATATATATATTTTAAGAAAGAAAGAGATGAATGTTATACTATTAAATTCAATTCCTTTATTATATATATATATATATATATTTTTTTTTTTTTTCTTTTTTTGTTAAGATAGTCCTTTATTATCTGCCTATTTGATCTAGGTATATAGATATTATCATCTCTTTCTCTATAAAACAATACTTGTTCCAATAATTACCATTTTTTTTTAATTACTATTTTGATAAATTTAATCATTTAACAATTATGATAACTCCAAAAAAGACAAGGTGAGAAAATAATAAAAAGGACAAAAGATATAATCTATATATTTATGAGTTCCATCTAGACATATGAGTCTATACATATTATTGGAGAAAGCTAGCTGTATTAACGACTTCCCATATTGTAGGTCTCTATGCTTCAAAAAATGTTGAATCAAGAAGAAAATATGCATGAGGTTTTGGAGCATATCCTTAATCAACATAATGGTTCTGCTGTCAGCATACCGAACTTCCTTCCAGTTAAGGTAAACTTCTTCTCATTTGTGACATGGAACAACACGCAACATCGCATTAGGAACACGTATTAGAAACTTCTTGTAGCAGTAATATATGACTTCTGATGAAATGATAGAGTTGGTAAGGAAATGATGGCCTAAAATACTTTGGACTAGGTTGATTCACTTAATCTTGTTTAAGGTACAAAAACAGCAAAGTGATAACGTATTTATCTGTCACGTAAATTATGCAGATAAAGCAGCTGTTGGCAGAGTTAGCCATGGTTGAGGGTGAGATACTTAGACTTGAAGGCCAAATAAGCGAACTTCAAAAGAGTTTGAAACTTGAGCAGGAGGTCACCGTGGAATCGAAGTCCAAAAAATGGAAACATGGTATTCTAAGCAACCGTGTGGGTCAAACATCACCAGCAACAAACACAAACCCCATTAACAAAGTTGGTAATGAAACGATGGCCTATGACACCAAAGCATTGCATTTCATAAGTAAAGCTATAAAAGGCGATTATAATCTCAATGATTTCACTATAGCTGAGAAATTGGGAAATTCAAGAGGATTTGCTGATCAAAAGGAAAATCTTGTCCATGAGGCTGTTAAATTTCAGGACAAGATTCCAAGAAAAAGTGGGATGCTGAAGCCATCCTCACCCTTGCGTGAACCACGACATCCATCACCCAAGGTAGGTCTCAGTTCGTTTGTGCCATGTTATGTTATTATTATTGTTGTGATTTTTAGATAAGAATAGTGATTGTGGGCTTTTCTCTTGTTTCAATTTACTTCGAAAAAAAGTGCAAGTATTTTGTTAAAATTCAATTTAGCCCATAACTTTAATTCCGATTCTCAAATTAATCTCTAAGGTTTCGTTTTTGTCAATTTAGTATTTCATTTTGTCAAAATGAGTTAATTTGGTCATTCCAGTCAAATCTATTAGTAAAAAAAATATTGATCATTTTAAATTATTTTGTTTAATTAAAATTTAACCGATAATGTTCATGAGATGTGCCATTTAATAGATATTGTTTTTTGATAAGTATAGAAAGCAAAAAAAAAAAAAAAAACAGCTTCATTTACTAAGAAATTTAGATAGAAGGCTTAGATTGACTCATTTTAACAAAGTAAGAGACTTAAAAAAATTGCTGAAAAGTAAAATTTGTAGGTCTTGTAAACAATGCACGGAAGCCACTAATGTGATGAAAAGAGGTTGAAAAGTCAAATATATATGGCTACTGTTCATGAACAGTAGCATAAACAGTGAAATTTGTTCCCTTGACGCGTGCTGCAAAAGAAAAACAAAAAAAAAACAAAAACGCAAAACACAACAAACACCAGATCCAAACAGATACTAAATTAACAAAAGTTAAACCTAAAGGACAAATTTGACAATTGAAATAAAAGTTGAGAGTTTAAATTGAATTTTAGCCCACATGCTTTCGGTTTGAATGAAGTGGATGAACTCACTTTATTTTCAGGAAATTCATGATAGTATAAAAGCTTCTCTCTTTGTGGAATCATGGAGAGTCCTACAGCAATTTATGTTTAGATGTAGATAATGAATGCTAATTCCAAGTTCCCAATGACATTGTTTCAGCTAAAAGAACGTAATCCACCAATCCTTTTAGACCTCCCTCCAAAATCTCTACCCAATGCAAACCAATCAGAAGAAGAAAACCAGCAATGGCAACCCAACAAGCTATCTGAGAGCATCTTGAAGTGTTTAAATGTCATATATACGAGACTGCTTAGAACATCAAGAGCAATGGAGTTAGAGAAGTCAGGCCCCGTTTCAAGGTCCATGAACGCTTCTTTTAGCTCAAGAAGCTTCAGGGCCGAGACTGGCTTAAAGTCAAGCCTTATACAAAAGGAATCAAGGCAACAAGACCCATATGGTATCTTCAACATGGAAGAGTCCATTCCTAGGGACATTGGTCCTTACAAGAACTTGGTTGTATTCACTTCAAGCTCTTTGGATCACAAGTTCATATCAAGCCCCAGTTCTGTTCCTTTGCTAAGAAAGTTGAGGTAGGCCTGCTGGACTCTATAAATAGATGAGTACAGCTAGAGTTACTATAGTACATAATTAAATGGTGCAATAGTCTCAATTGTCGACATTTTTCTTTTTTTGATGAAAAGTTGTCGACATTAATGCAGCCATGTGATTAGATTTTATTTTGAATTTTCCTTTTTGTCTTTGTGGATTACAGGGTTTTGTTGAACTCTCTCCAGACGGTGGACTTGAGATTCTTGACTAACCAACAGAAATTAGCATTTTGGATCAACATGTACAATGCTTGTATTATGCATGTATATAAAATATTGAATACCATTCTTCCTTCTCTTGTATATCTTATTAAATTGGGGTCATCTAGCCTGATGAATGTGTAATCTTTCGCCAGAGTTGCTGCTCTGATGCATAATTAAGCTTACGCGCACACCAGGATGCCCTTATAAATCTTATAGAACTATCATTATCAAAATCATACTGATGTACTCATTTAGATATCTGTTTCAGGGATTTCTTCAATACGGTGTGCCTTCCACTCCAGAAAAATTGCTTGCATTGATGAACAAGGTAAATCTCAGAACTCTTTTCATGTTAACATTGAATGGATACTGGCAATACTTCCCTTGCTTTGCCAAGTATGAAAACATGCAGATTGTCATTCGTCACGTTAATAATCGACCCTAGTAATCTTACTTAAAATTTTGTATTTTGTGAATTCAGGCAACCCTTAACATTGGAGGTAATATTATAAATGCTCAAGCAATAGAGCATTTTATTTTGAGAAAGCCGGCTTCTTCTGGTATGAAAGAGGTAAATATAATTGAACCTATACTTTATGTAGAAGTAATATATGTATTACTGGTACAATCTCCTTAGAGGTGATTTCTAGTAGGTTTATCTTCAGAGAGACATGGATGATAAGGAAGCCATTGTTCGCGAACTTTATGGACTTGAATCAATGGAACCAAATGTCACATTTGCTCTGTGTTGTGGAACTCTTTCATCTCCTGCCGTAAGTTGAACAATCAAACCTTTGACTACTCCAATGATGAATTTGGTATTTCTCAACACATTTTTTCCCAAATTATTCACATGCTCAAAATCAGAAAAAAGCATCATATGTGCAGGTAAAAATGTATACAGCTGATGGTGTTGCAGCTGAGTTGGAAAAATCAAAACTAGATTATTTGCAAGCTTCAATAGTAGTGACTAGCACAAAAAGAATTGCATTCCCAGAGCTCCTGCTTAGAAACATGCTTGATTTTGCCGTAGACATAGACACATTGGTGGAGTGGATTTGCCACCAGTTGCCAACATCTGGGTCATTAAGAAAATCATTGGTGGATTGCTTCAGGGGACAAAACAGTGGCAAGATATCTAGCATTGTTGAGAAGATACCATACGACTTTGAATTCCAGTATCTGCTGGCTATATAGGCTCCATAATTTTCATCTCTAGTGTTGGTCCATTCTCCCTAACAAATAACAATATATATTAGGAAATTAACTTTGTCAAATTGATTTTTTTGACTTTATTTTATAAATGTCATGGGAGATTTTTTATTTTTTTTTTGTGGGAGGGAGATTTTCTTGTTACCAACTCATTACTGGATATGCCTAGAACTAAGGTGACCTCGATCGTCCTCAATATTAAGTGGTGAATGTATGGTTAACTTTCGCTCTCAAAATGAATTCTAAATATGCGATTGGGTTTTGCTTAAAAGATTTTTGCTTTTTGTTTTTTGTATTTTGTATTTTTTTTTTTGTCTTATTTGTTTTGCAAATAACCTAGTTTTTAGCTTTTTGTTTCACAATTAATGTGTGTTTGGCTACAAATTAAAAAATCAGCTTATTTTATTAAAAGTTATATATAAAAAAATTATATCTTTCAATAAACATTATGCAAATAAGCTAACAAAATTAAGGAAAATTCAAACACACCCTAAAATAAATTAAAATTGTGCTTTCAGAACATGATTTTAAAAAAGTGTGCGGTAATTATTACTCAATTTAAATTTTTGATGAGTTCCATATTCATGTAAGATTCCATATGTGGCTAGTATTTTTCGAGTTGTATGTGGCCTTTCAAGGGGAACCTTGTGTAGAGCATAGTAAAACCCACTTTTAAACTTCAATCCAAATTAGAAAATGCATTTTGTCCTTGTGGTAGGTTAGGTACAATCCAATTGAGAAGGGATGGCATGAATAATAGAATATTTGTGGAACTTATGTACGGCACCTCTAAAACTAATATTGTTTAGACCAATAGAAAGGGCGTTGTTAAATGGTAGAAAGCACTAATTGCTCTATTAAACGTGCTTGCGTGAATTTTGGGATTTAAGTAGTGATACATCCTATTGTTATTCAAGTGGTACATATAGTATTACCAATTGCCACTGTGGAGTATAAGATGGATGAATCCGTATCAAGCTGACTGAAGACCTTTTATTTTTATTAAGAAAAAAAACTAATACTGTTTAGAGAAGAAAAATCACCAAACTCCCATGGGAGTTTGTATTAATTGCCGACGTTTTTTATTTTCAGCCTACAAGTGCAATTTGTATCAATTGGAATTGACCATTCTATTCAAATGGGTCTCCAAATTCAAATCAAAAGTCATACCCGAAATAAGTAACTTGTCAATCTTATTAATTGGACCACATTCTTAGTATGCACGGTCATAGTCAATCAAATTATATAAATAACTAAAATCTGTGCGAAGCATAGACTATTCAGAGTTCTAGATCAGTTAAATTAAAGCGCTGCAATTGTGACAGGCTTAGAGAAAAATAATCACATTCTTAGTATGCACGGTCATAGTCAATCAAATTATATAAATAACTAAAATCTGTACGAAGCATAGACTATTCAGAGTTCTAGATCAGTTAAATTAAAGCGCTGCAATTGTGACAGGTTTAGAGAAAAATAATAAAAGGTTAACATATGTTTTAAGCACACACATTAAACCGTGTATTTTTTAAAATATTTTCTTAGAAATATTTTTATGTAAATCATTGGTTCAGAGGGTTTTTTTAAAGTGTTGATATCCAGACTTGAACTAAGAAATTTCTAGTCAAACCTAAGATATCTACTTTAAGACCGAGTACCTAACCATTTGACCAACCTCACTTGCTTTAATTTTACGAATATCTGTTCCTAAAAAAAAAAAAAATTATGTATATCTAATTAGGCACCGAAGTACTTTTGTTACTGGGGCCATGGCCCCAAATATTTTTATAATTTGTTCAAAAGAAGGAACAATTGAAGCCGTGGCCCCCCACTCCCATTTTTTTAAGCCTTCATCCAGTGCTCAGTGCTCACATTTTGACTTAGCATTAAGCTCTTCCATCTTTGTTAAGAGAGACTTTATGCTTATTTGAATCTTAAATATTAGGGTCATATTTTCTATGTGCTTAGTAAATTTTTTGATAAAATGTATTTTATTTGTAATTAAGTAGATCTAAATTAAGTTTAATGTATCAAGAAATATGTTATTCAAACATATCAAGAGGTATCATTAAAGACATAAAGTTTGATCTAAGAAATAAATGAAGAAAAACTGCTTTATTAAAACTCGACACGAGTTGCTATTAAGGGTTAATGGAGAAGCTTGAAACAAGCTCGATTTGTCGAGAACTACGAATTCAAAATTCTCAGATCTGAATTTCGGCCCATGATGACTTGAATGATTAGGTTTTCTCTCTTTACACCTTAATTATATATAAGACTTATTTTAAAAGTCATCAAATATGGAAAACAAAGACCTATAACTCATATACTTTGTGTGAAGTTACTGCGTTTGTATGCGTTAAATTTTTGTAACCAATAACAATCAATTAAGTTACTGGAGTTAATCATGTACTGGTATCTATGCAAAGAAATTAGTCACAAATTGGAGATTTGTCCAAAGTAAAGAAGTCTACTACAAAGATCAAGTCAAATTGGATATTGGAGCATATGTTTAACTGTAGGCTTGTATTTTGGGATAATTTAGAGCAGTAGTAGGATTCCTTATTCTTGTCACCGCTTAATTATTGATTGGTTGATTCTTAGAATGGTTACCTTAAATTCAACCGGTGAGATTTTTGCCTTGCAATAACTTTTCTCAATTTGTCAACAAATCACCGTATTATTTATTTTCTGCTGCATATTAATTATTTGGTGATTTGTTGGTACCTCCACGATTTACATGTAATTTGACCTAATTAATCAACTTGGATAACTGAATTAATTAACCAAGGTCAATCTATTTTAACTTTAACCTAACACAAGAGAAAATGGCTTTAAATTCTTGAGCAATACTAGATTCTTTTTTTCTTTTTCTTTTTTGCATTTCTATTTATTTGTCTTGTGGTCTATGATTTTCTTTTTTTCCTTTAAATTATTAAACCAATTGATAGGCCTTATTCACCATTTTTATCTAGAATTTCATATTTGTTTATTGATTTTGTTATATTTAATTTCTATTAATATTATCATTATGTCTTTTTGTAGATGTAGTCTAGTGTTTTTTTTATTAATTTATTTAATTTCTTGAATGGTAGGGACTTATAATTGTTCAAAAGTATAAGAGAAAGTTAGGGAGTACAATAACCTTATGATGCTCAATTGGTAGTTTAGTTTTGTTAGCATTTTGAGTGCTAATAAGACTTACATTAATTAAACTAATATATGAAGACATACATTGATAAATCGTGAATCAATAGGATGGTTTAACTTAACCCCACGCCCTCCCCCAACAAAAATTCCTAATTCTAACATTGTATTAATAAATGGGATATTATAAAGGTAATTGTAAGAGCACGAAATCTTGGTAGCCCAAGCTCACTTAGAATAGTGAGATTGATGTTCCTAAACCCGGCCCAAATCAATAAATATTTGTAAAGAGAGTGGAATGAACAAGTTGGGTTTCACCCGAGGACAAAGATAGAGAAGGAGGAGGCAAAAGTCTAAGATTTAAATATGTAGATGGATCTTTACAAACTTACCCGAGAACAATGTTCTTGGGTTGTTACATGCACTGTTCACTCCCTTTCTCTCAGTTACTATTCTGGCTCTAATTCATTTCCTTAATTATTTTCAAATCCTCTTTATCTGAGAGTCCCTTTCTTTTATATACTCCATGGCTTCTTGCATTCTAACCCTCCATCTTCAATCCTTCTAAATCCCTTTAGGACACTTGTCACATTAGACTTCTGGTGAAGGTGGTGGAAGGACTTGTTGAGCTGTGGATCTACTATTCAGGTCACTTCCTCATTAATGCAGCTGATAAAGCTATTATTAGTCATTTAATGTGGAGGAGTAGGTGAAACTTTACAAGAAACCTTCCACAAATTTCTTGTTTATCTCTTAAGGTTCCCACCTTCACCTCTTATACTCCCCAAGGACACTCTATCACTTCTCATTCTCTCTTCGGGCAACCTCACTCCCTAGATAGATGTTTCTTCTTAAAGAACAACTGAAGGCTACAACGGTGCTTCCAATTTTTGGTCCTCGGGTCCCCACAATACTCATAAATAGAACGAATCATCACTATAAAATAAAATATTATCCATAAGTAAAACCATTCAATCCATTTGTCTTTCTTTTATTTTACATCAAGATTTACCATATACAACCTCGTCATTAAAAATTAACCTTAACTATATCGTGAATGGATAATAATCCTCTCTATTTCAAGTTAAATAAAGATACTATATTTTATACCTTTTTTACTCTTCAAATTCATTTGATACTTAAGATTTGATTTCTTTGCAATGGTGTTTAAAATAAGATACTTTTAAATCTATTTCATGGCTATTATTTTATTTGGTGGATAGTACATTAAATATTTTTTAATTATATAACACTAGCACATATTGTCAAATATATAATTATAACATTTAATATGGAGATCGAAATTATCTTTTTTGAATGAGACTAAATTCTATCTGGTCTTGGTGTAAAACCAAGGGTTTACACCCTTTAATAATAAAACTCCACATTATCAAAAATCTCACCCTCCTCCTCTTAGCATCGGACCTCCACCTTGTCACATATGTCTTCTGATACTTCACAAAATTCTCTACCATCTCCCCAACTATATACAATATTGTTTCCTCTTCGACTTCAGTTTCCACTACCTCGTGAATTTGAAAATGTTAAAATGCTATAAGCATATGGATAATAATTTTTGTATTGAGATTTAGTTAGTTAGTTACAATTCCAAGCATGTTAATCACATTTAGCACATGTTGAAATTCTTAATATACATGGGGAATAATAGAACCAATGTTAATCACATTTAACATATATTGGAATTATTAATGCACGTGGGGAATAATAGAACTAATAGGATGATGCCATGTGGGCCAATGAGATTAGAGCTAATCTCTTATAAATACATGATTGTAATCTAATATGAGATATCAATTGAAGAATAAATCAACTTCTTAATGTATTAATGCATCTCTCTCTCTTAATCTCTCTCTTTCTATGTGAAGGGTGACTATCTCAAATTAAATCAATTTCCTTACGATTCACATCAATCCTTCTACAATTCATAGCCATCTCCATTGGGAACCTCTAGGTTCATTACATTTGGTATCAAAGCTATCGATTTTGATACGGACAAATGTGACCGAAGAGAACTTTGGAAAGAATTACGGCAAATGGTGAACAAAGTTTCAGAGGATGTCAAAACTTTGTATGAATCTCACAATGCCGTTCTAGAGAAGGTCAACACCTTGGCTGAGTCTAACAAGGCCATGAATGAAAAGCTTTCAAGATTGCAAGAGGGTCTTGAGAATATGACGGAAGAGGAGTTACATGCTGTCCTTGAAGTTCAATCGAAAGAACCAACAAAGAAGGTGATGATGATCTTCCAAGAACCAATTCTTGATGCACTATTGGAGGTTTCTATTCAAGAGTCTATGATTAAAGAATTGGCAATCCAAGTGTCGGTGATCCAAGAATCCAAAATACAAGCGCCAACAATTTTAATGGTTCTAGAATCAAATGAAGGCTTGAGGATACAAGAACATTTCAATGTTCAAAGAACCAATGAGACCTTGAAAATTGAAGAATCATTGAAGGCTCAAGAATTCGAGAAAAGTTTGAAGATCTACGAAGAAGAATCCTTCATGTGCACGAGATCGCTTGTCAAAGAGAAATGCATGAATATGGTGATCAAAATATCACTATGGTATTGGTTCATTGGAAGATCTCATTTAATGAAGATCCTATTTCACAACAACACCTTCTGGGCAAAGTGTTTTCAAGAAGAGGGAAATGTTAGGAATGCTATAAACATATGGATAATAATTGTTGTATTAAGATTTAATTAGTTAGTTAGTTAGTTAGTTAGTTACAATTCCAAGCATGTTAATCACATTTAGCACATGTTGAAATTATTAATACACATGGGGAATTATAGAACCTTAATACACATGGGGAATTATAGAACCAATGTTAATCACATTTAGCACATATTGAAATTATTAATGCACATGGGGAATAATAGAGCTAATAGGATAAGGCCATGTGAGCTAATGAGATTAGAGCTAATCTCCTATAAATACATTATTGTAATTTAATATGAGATATCAATTGAAGAATAAATCAACTTCTTAGTGCATTAGTGCATCTCTCTCTCTTAATCTCTCTCTTTCTCTATGGAGAGTGACTACTTCGAATTAAGTCAATTTTCCTACAATTCCTATCAATCCCCTTACAATTTATACCCATCCCCATTAGGAACTTCTAGGTTTCTAACATTTAGTATCAAAGCCGTCGATCTTGATACAGGTGAATATGACCAGCAAGAAATCTTAATAATGGTGCATAAAGTTTCAAAGAATTTCAAAGTTTTGTACAAATCTCACAATGTCATTTTAGAGAAGTTTAAGGCCTTGGATGAATCTAACATGGCCATGAAGAAAAAGCTCTCAAGATTGCAAAAGGTCTCAAGAACATGATAAAAAGAAGTTGCAATCTCTTGATTCAATGAAACTCAAAGAACAAATCAAGTTCCAAGAATCTATTTTTGTTGTTGCAAGCCTGGATGTTGATTTTTGTGTTAAATTGGATGATGAAATACATGAAGACGCAGCCTTTGAAGTTTAGTCCAAAGAACCAACAAAGAAGAAGATGATGATTTTCCAAAAACCAATTCTTGATGCACCAATGGAGGCTTCCATTCAAGAGCCTATGATTCAAGAATGGGCAATCCAAGTGTCGGTGATTTAAGAATCCAAGATACAAGTGCCAAGAATTTTAATGGTTTTAAAATCAAACAAGGTCTTTAGGATATAAGAATATCTCAAGGTTCAAAGAATCAATGAGACCTTGAAGATTGAAGAACCATTGAAGACTCAAGAATTCGAGCAAAGTTTGAAGATCTACAAAGAAAAAACCTTCATGTGCACGGGATCGCTTGTCAAAGAGAAATGCATGAATATGGTGATCAAAATGTCACTCAGTATTGGTCCATTGGAAGATCTCCTCTAATGAAGATGCTATTTCACAACACCTTGTGGGTAAGGTGTTTTCAAGGGAAGAGAAATGTTAGAAATGTTATAAGCATGTGGATAATAATTGTTGTATTGAGATTTAGTTAGTTAGGGGGGGTTTGGATAACGCTGAACGCGTTTAGCGTTCAGCATTTCCACGTTTCCCCCCCCCCTTTTTTTTTTTTTTTCCTGCTGTTGCACGCTCAGGGGAGACAAAATCTACTGTTCATGTTACTGTTCATGAACAGTAACATGAACAGTAGCCGATTTTGTTGACTTTTTTGGTTTTTTATCACATATGTGGGTCCCGTTTACTGTTCACGAGACCCACAAATTTCACTTTTCAACTAATTTTTTATTAAAAATGGGTCCCGCAGTACTATTTACACATTTAAAAATTATTTTGCTACAGTGTTTTCAGTTTTCAGTTTTCAGCAAAACGCTCTATCCAAACAGACCCTTAGTTAGTTAGTTACAATTCCAAGCATGTTAATCACATTTAGCACATGTTGGAATTATTAATGCGTATGGTTAATCACATTTAGCACATGTTGGAATTATTAATGCACACGGAGAATAATAGAACTAATAGGATGAGGCCATGTGAGCCAATAAGATTAGAGTTAGTCTCCTATAAATACATGATTGTAATCCAATATGAGATATCAATTGAAGAATAAACCAACTTCTTAGTGCATTAGTGCATCTCTCTCTTTCTCTATGGAGGGTGACTACCTAGAATTAAATCAATTTTCCTATAATTCCTATCAATCCCCCTATAATTCATACTCATCCCCATTAGGAACTTTTAGATTCCTAACCAAATGTTAGGAATCACTTTCCATTTTGATTTTTGAATACTGTTTTTTTTTAAGTCTAACTGTCAAAACTACCGTTCATAAAAATAAAAGAAAATAAAAAATTGTCAAAACTACTATCTAATGTAGGCCCAACATTATTAAATCCAACAATAATGTATATGGGTCCCATAAATAAATAAATTAATTAAATAAAACATGTATCTTGGAGGGTCAATTGAGTCATTTGTGGCTGCTGACTTGACCCTGTCTCTCTCTCTTTCGCGGACTTTCTTTGTGTATGTGTGTATTAGTGTTTGGTGTTTTCCTCTCATTTTTCTTTCTCTTCATACAGTAATTGCCATTGTAGAGTCTCTCTGCGAACTTTCTTCTGAAGGCTCTACTATTTTCTTTCACGAAACTTCCCTTTCATATCCTTTTTTATAGTGTTCATTTTCTTCCTCATCTTCCCACCAAACCAACACGAGTTCAATGAACCCCAAACATTAATTCTTATGCATAGTTTCTTTTTTACTGTTCAGGTTCCTCATTTGGTTTTTGAGAGAAACGTTTGCAAAAGAAAAAGAAAACAAGTCCCAGAGGGCAACACAACACCCTTAACTTTCACCAAGTTTTGTTCAACAATTTGGCCTTACATATAGAAGTGAGTTTTTTGTTTTGTTCTGTTCTGTTCTGTTCTGTTTTGGGTTCTTTTATTTTCTGGATATTAAGGCAACATAAGAAGACAACAGTAGAAATTTATTTTGTTTATATTTCCCTTTACTTTTCTCAACAAACAAACAGAAAGTAGAAATCTGGGTGATTTTCTATTTTGGTCCTTCGATATTTTCCATTTCCGGACGTGAATTTTGATGAAACCTTAGTGGTTCTCGCCAACCGAAAGTAAACTTTACTCCGTCTTCTTTTTTGATGTTTTTTTTCCCCCCCCAGTTCAGTATGATTATATTATCAATTCTTTTATTTTAGCGATGTTCATTCTTGTTAGGATTATTTATTATACGTTAGGATTTATTTATTTATTTTTACGTGACTTTCCTTTTATGCTTTGTACAATTCCTTTGTAATAATAATTAATAGACTAATAGTTCACTTTATAATCTCGACTTATTTTTTTAATAACTTCTGCCGTTGACTATAGAAATTTGGTCGGTGTAGTAGAAAGTGATCAAGACATGTTACACGTTTGAACTTTTGAATTTTAGACTTCATGGATTGACTAGTTCACGCTCAATAAATTATACACGCTGGTCACAAGATTGTTAGCAAATTCATTGTTCTTACACATTAATCTTTTAGTGTTTTTGTTGAAGAGAATTTCAAAGTTGAACTTGTAATTCTGCAGGGCCTCAGTACTAAGTGTGTTCGAATCACAAGTTTGGTTTTTTTATGATGGACGTCTAATTGCCTGAAGTTATGGATTCCATGAAACTAAAGCTTGTAAGGTTAGTTTGTTTAAGCCCAAGTTCCAATAATCTCTCCTTTAGTCCATTTGTTGCTATGAATTCCTTTGATTTCATTCTAACTTGCTCGTTGACAATTTATCAGCATCTATATGTTGTGTCTCTGAATATAGATATGCATGTGTGTTATGAATACTATGGTTAATTGGATTATATCTATATGTGCTCAAACAATATGGCACAATCAGTTTTTAAACAGGAGGATATAATGAAATTCATGAAAGTCATAAATGGAGCAGTCTAAATGATCAATTGCATAGGACCCAGAGTAATGCATTCTAGTTTTGTACTAAATGTACAGTCAACAGGGTGATTCTAGTATTCCAAAAGATGAATAACAGGATTGTCACATGTTTTTCCAATCTTCATTTTTAGTGCAAGGAATGCATACCTAGGGCCTTGTTCTTGTGTTTGTATTTGGAAGAGACAGTAATCTGGACTTATGTTTCCCATCTTCTTTTGTCTTGCCAAGTCATTACCATTCAAATTATTTATTTGAATTTGTTAGTATCCAATTAAGTAATCCAACGGCTAATGACACCTTTTTAATGTTGCTTACTATATTTATTCTTACATCCAGGTTTAAAGATTGGAGTTCAGAGAGATCTTTGAGTTCCAACCAGGAATATCCCGTTGATGATGGACTTTATATGAAAAAAACTAGACCAATTGGCAGAATTTTGGGGAGTATCCAGAGAGGATATGAAAGGGTTTCCGAGAGGATTGCAAGTTTGAAAAACCCCTTGAGCACCCATTGCATAGATGATTGGCCAAGAAAAGAGTCAGGTCTTAGGAAGACAGTTCTTGATCCACAGAGTAAATTTCTTCAAACGTGGAATAAAATATTTGTGCTCTCTTGTGTGATATCACTGGCCCTAGATCCATTGTTCTTTTACATACCAGTGATGACTGGGGAGAAGAAATGCTTCAATACAGACCATACATTGGCAATTATTGCCTCTTTTCTTCGTTCCCTTGGAGATGCTTTTTATGTACTTCATATAATCTTTCAATTTCGCACAGGGTTTATTAGATCTTCGTCTCAAGTATTTGGAAGGGGTGAATTGATTGATGATCCTGTAGCTATAGCAAAAAGATACATATCCACACACTTCATCATTGATATTCTAGCAATTCTTCCATTGCCACAGGTAAGCGTGTGACATTCATTCAATTTGAGGTATCAAAAATTGTGTTTATTTCTAGAACTCTATGGTTTTTTTGTGTTAATCACAACATTCAGTTCAGAACCCACTGTGGTCTAAGTTCACAATTTTATAGGAAAAAAAATTTCTTCCCCAAATTGTAACTTTGTGGTCAGTGAGGGGAGGTGATTATTTTCAAATGTTTCACTTCATTTCCATTTATTATGATGTTACACAACTTAAGGAAATGAAAAAATAACCACATGAGGATTGCTTATCTTATGCCCTTTGATGTGTTTGGATAGGCTAATGTTTGGTAATTATCAATGGTAGAACTGCTTTTTTATCTCACTCTCTGAGAACTCTATTAATTGGTACCTAGGACGCACAATGGAGAAACTTGTAGTAACCATACCTTAAGTTGAGATTTGTGTGGGTTGCATGATGTAAAAGAATGACCTATGTAAGGTAATGTTAGTTTTTACAATTTTGATCTGTTCTGGCTTACTTTTTTCAGATGGCGATTTTTGTTATCATTCCCACAATGAAAACCAAAGTTCCATTACTCATGAAGGAAATGTTGAAGGCTGTAATCTTGTCCCAATATGTGCCAAGAATTATGCGAATCTATCCACTATACAAAGAAGTAACAAGAACCTCTGGTATACTGACTGAGTCAGCCTGGGCTGGAGCTGTTTATAATCTTTTTCTCTATATGCTAGCTAGTCATGTAAGTTGATTTGGTAGGTCTTGAATTCTTAACACTATTCCTAGATTTTCTGATCACTAATAAATGTTATATACCAGGTAGTTGGAGCCTTCTGGTACTTATTTGCCATTGATCGAGAGGAGGCGTGCTGGCAAAAACAATGTAAGCAACATCCTGATTGTAAAGATATAGATTTTTACTGTGGAGAACACCGAAACATATACATACCATCTGTATATGATGCTTGCCCTTATAATGACACTGATGAAAACAACAATTCAACAATCTTTGATTTTGGAATATTTCGTGATGTTCTGAAGTCTGGAGTGGTGGAATCAAGAAATTTTTCAGAGAAATTCTTTTACTGCTTTTGGTGGGGTCTGCGTAATCTTAGGTTAGTGAATTTAAAATCCTCAAACCATATTATTACTGAATTTCCTTGCAGTCAAATTATTTTGAATGCCATATGCATAATTTTCAACTTTAAAATCTAATTCCATAAATCCAATCAAAGCTTGTCAACTTATAGCAAGACTGACCACATTTTGAGTAAAATCTTTGCAGCTAAAGGCATTCTTAATTTGTGTGTTTTCTTTTTTCTCAGTTCTCTTGGCCAAAACCTGCAAACAAGCACTTTTGTTGGGGAGATACTCTTTGCTGTCTCCATAGCTATTTTTGGGTTGATTTTATTCTCGTTACTTATTGGCAATATGCAGGTAATACTTTGATCCTCATCGATTCTCTTTGCAACCTATGTTATAGCATTATGAGATGATGATGTTAATAAATGTCAGACTTTGTGCATATCCATCTTATCCTGACCATCCAACTGGTGTTTATAAAAAAAATTAGACTTTTTGCTAATTCATCCATAATAAACATGCTTTTTATTAATGAATAAACAACATTCATGATTATTATATAGAATTATTTTGCTGTATCCAGACTAATACCAATCCAACCCATTTCATGAATAAAATGTGACCAATTTACCAACCAATACTTCTGCTCCAATCAATCTCTATAAGGTGTATTTCTGCTGATCTATTTTAACCTGCCAATAGTCATATTGTCAATAGAAGAATGATATTGGTCCATTCTTACCAAATATAATCACTATTATCTCCAATTAGATTTTTTTGTAGAACCATCCTGGTTCTAGATTCAATGGACTAAGGTTTGATGTTATGTTTCTTGTGCTGTCATAGAAATATTTGCAATCCACAACAGTGAGAATAGAAGAAATGAGAGTGAGAAGGACTGATGCAGAACGGTGGATGTCACACCGTATGCTTCCTGAGAATTTAAGGGAGCGAATTAGACGATATGAGCAATACAAATGGCAAGAAACCAGAGGTGTTGAGGAAGAGAATTTAGTTCATAACCTTCCTAAAGACCTCAGGAGGGACATAAAGCACCATCTTTGCTTGGATCTTCTCAAGAAAGTGAGTGTTTTCCTTTATTTTCTTTTTTGGTGCATCTTTTTTTCCAAATATTAGCTAATTTTTTTACAAAGTCAATTTTATTTTTATCTTTTAGGTGCCAATGTTTGAAAAAATGGATGAACAACTGTTGGACGCACTGTGTGATCGTCTCAAGCCAGCACTTTACACAGAGAAGAGCTGCATTGTCCGTGAGATGGATCCAGTGGATGAGATGCTCTTTATCATGCGAGGAAACCTAGCCACTATGACTACCAATGGTGGGAGAACTGGGTTCTTTAACACTTTTGATCTTAAAGCTGGTGACTTCTGTGGAGAAGAGCTTCTTACATGGGCCTTGGATCCCCACTCCTCTTCCAATCTCCCCATCTCAACTAGAACAGTGATAGCTCAAACTGAGGTTCAAGCATTTGCTTTAAAGGCCGCTGACTTGAAATTTGTGGCCTCCCAATTTCGGCGCCTTCATAGCAAGCAGCTTCGGCATACTTTCAGGCAAGGCCTTAAGCCATTCTATTTAACTTTTTTGGTAATTATTGTCATGGCATATAAATGAAGCAAGGTTATACAAACAAGAATCTTGTAGAGTAATTGTACAAAAGGACATGGGTGGCCATACATATAATTCCTTCTCTAATTTAGGACAAATTACCATGATTATCTCATCAAAATCTACAATGCCACTATCACATTGGTTTCTATACTATCATGATTGTTTTTCCTTGTTTAGTATTCTCTTCATTCTTAGAATAGAATATTCATGTTAACTTGGAAGAAAAATATAAATACTTAATAAAAAGAAAGCAATAACAGTTATCACAATTCTGATTTCTTTATTCTTCTTTTTTTAATGTAATGATCCTTCATAATGTAATTGTGCAATTATGACTTTCAGGTTCTACTCCCTACAATGGAGGACATGGGCAGCCTGTTTTATACAAGTAGCTTGGCGCCGACATTATAAGAGAAAGCTTGATAAGTCTTTACGGGAAGCTAAAGACAGACTGCAAGATGCTTTAGCAAATAAACCTGGGATGTCGCCAAGTCTCGGCGCCACTGTTTATGCATCAAGGTTTGCTACCAATGCGCTTCGATCCTTGCGACAAAATCGTGCACGCAACCCCAGAGTACCACAAAAATTGTTACCGCTGTTGCCACCAAAGCCTGCTGAGCCCAATTTTGCTGATGAAGATCATTAATAGATTGTGTTTCAAGTGACTATTATGTAAGTTTTATTTTTACATACAAGGTTCATATGCAATAGGTTTTTGTATGTAGCATGTGTAAAATGTACTCACCAAATTTTTACTTTACTACTACTATTGTCTTCTTTTTGATTAACTACTTAGATGATAGAAGTCAGAAGACAATGCTTCATTTCATATTTTTTATATAGAAAATAAAAGTCACACTTTAACAACATTGATTATCCATGCTTTAAATTTCTATTGTTCCCTACAGAATAAAAGAGATATGTTAGAGATAAGTACGTATGTTGAGTCTAAATCTCAGACTGTCAACTCCAAGAAAAGAGAGCAATGGTTCAATACATTGTCGGAATGCTATTGGTTGAAACTGATAAATGAAGGCATGTTTGCCTCTTTTTTTGTACTTGTAATTTCACATTCTTTTGAGTATAGAATATAATTTCCTTACTGATTTTGTTTCTTGGTCATTATTGTGAAGTGTACAACGCATATAGAAAAAGTTTGTTTATTGCTTACGGAGCCTTTTCTCCCAATCATCTAATAGCTGATCAGAGCCAACAGGTTTATGAAATTTGCATAAACAGTTTTTTTTTTTTATGAATATGTTTCAATTTGTTAAAAGCAGCAGATCCTGTGTGATGTATCTCTATTTTATTTAATTTTTCATGATTGTATTTTTGTTATTAAGAGTTGAATAATTCGATAAAGATAAGATAGATTGTTAGGCTAATCTTTGAATTTAAATGTTACTATATCTTGAATAGCCATTTATATATATGGCTTGATGTTGAATAATAAAGCAGGCTAAAAATTATTATCATTGAGTGAGTTTTCATTTTAGAGGTCTAGACTCTCTTGAAGTAGTTCATTTATCAAATTTAGAGGTCTAGGTTCCCTCGAAGCAACCAACAAAACGATTGGTTTCGTATCAGTTTGCAAAGCAAGAACAAGTTACACAAGCAGCTGAACTGGAAACACATCAAAAGAAAGCAAACTCATAGCCACTAAAACATAGGAACATACCAATAATCACAAAAATTTACAAGCAGGTAATCCAAACCCCTACCAACTAACTATCAAACACAGAAATTGAATATTCCAAAGACTAATTAAGAATATTGTTACTGGAATGCTGAGATGACAAAATCTTGACCATTGAATCATTAAAGAATGGTTAGGATTTAAGGAAATTTACTGGTAGAATTCTCTAGGAAATCTAGAGGATCTGAATCCCACCAAGAAATTGAATGGCTTGAGAATGTTTAGAGGAAAGGGTTGGTAATAAGGAAGTCAATTTTATACTAAAGGTTGTTTCTAATTGGTCAAGGAAACAAAATATTTCAAGAACCAGTTGATATTCGTTTATTGTTTCAGGGTTATTGGAATTTACAAATTTATGTGTGTGTATGTATGTATGTATGTATGTGTGTGTGTGTGTGTGTATATATATATATAATTGTATGTATATATATACTTATTTTTTTTATATCTTCATTTACATATTATTTTAAATCCACATATTTTATAATCTTAATATTAGTCTAAATATATTATCCAAATATATTAACTTAAATAACGTGTTGTATAAATATATAGTATTGTATCATTTATCTTTTATTTTGGTTTTTAAAATATGAATAAAGTTGATATTTCACTTTCACTTGGAATGAGGTAAGTGAATAGAAAAGAAAAGAAAGGGTATTTAAGAGATATTCTTTTCTTTTCCTTTTTTTTTTTTTTACTTTAAATGACAGATTTAAGAGATATTCTAAGTATTCAATTGCTTTGAAGTTTAGTAGGAATGAATGAAATAGTTACGAGGCAATGTTCATATTTCATTCACTTCTATGGATCCGTTTGGATAGAACTTATTATTGAAAATTGAAAATACTGTAGCAAAATAATTTTTAAATGTGTGAATAGTACCGTGAGACCAATTTTTAATAAAGAAAAAGTGGCTGAAAAGTGCGTGAACAGTACATGAACAGTACGAAACAATGCATGAACAGTAACTGCATAGTGATGAATAGTAACTCTTGTCCCCCAAAAACGCGTGCAGAGGAGAAGAAAAGAAAAAAAAAAAAAGGGCTGAAACGCGTCCGAGGGAAACGTAAACGCAATAATTTGTATTTTCAACGGATACTAAGTATTCCTCCCACAAATAAGAGGTGCACTTATTCCTTTAATGAAATAGTGATGGAGTACCAAATTTATATTTATTTTTATAAAAGGTGAATGGTATTGTAATAATTTTTTTTTTTCATTTCCATTAGTTCTTTTATAAACTCCCAAACACACCAAGAATTTTTTTTTTTTTCATAGTGTGGCGTCCTTCCGAGCAAGACCTCAGAAATCCAAAGGAACGTCGAGGGAGGAAACTTAGGATGAGTGCTCAAAGTCTGCAAGATGGGAGCTTATCCAGAGCCGAAGCTGGGATTCACCACGTCAAGAAGTACTTGTCGACCTCGTCTGCTGAGGTGCCTAGCTCCAGCGAAGAGCAAATTATGTTTTGAGGGAGGTCGGGATCTGCCATAGGAGCATGTGGAAATGAATCGGAGTGGCAGAAACTCCTGTAGGGGCATCATCCAATCACTTCATTCTTTTATATATATACATATATATTGCTAAATTTGATAGTTATAATTGGAAGGGGGATTAGAATCATAAATATTTCTATTGAAAATACCAAAATGCGCTAATTGAGGTATAAGTATAAAAGGAGTATGTATTCCTCCCAAATTGAGTGCTTAGTTGGGGGAAATTTTTTATTAAACTTTCTAACAATAAAATGAATAAAATATTCTTTAAAAATATTTTTCAAACCATGTTATTTTATTCTTTTCCCCCGTCCTAAACAAACTGTAGAGCAAAAACACAAGTACTTGACACCTCTAAATTAAGAGTGGTATGGAACGACTAAGAATTTTATAACTCAATTGACACTTCATAGTATTTTTGAACAAAGATGATAGGTCAAGAATATATTGAACCATTGTGATAAATTAATTGATTAATTAGTCAAATTACTTAATTAATCCAATTAACATGCAAAATGAGTGGTAGCACGAACAAATCACCAACTAAGTTAATATGTAGCGGAAAATAAAGTTTACATGGTGATTTGTTTACGAATAGGGAAAACCTCCAACGCAAAAATCCCATTGGGTGATTTTAAGGTCACTACTCCCGAGAATCTACTATTATCACAACAAATAGTTACAAATAAAGGAATCACAGTACCTTATACCAACTTACAGTTAAATTATTACCCCAATACACAATTGGACTTATTCTGTAATAACAATCTCTCATTTTTAATGCATGTCTCCCAGTACGTGACTAATTAATAGATGCATGGATCTTAGTATGCAATTTAATCACTAACTTGAGAAAAATGTTAGCTACAAAGTTTTTCAGTTCATCAACACGATGAAGATCACGAAGCTTTTTAGTTACAAAACCCAACGGCGTACAAATGCAGTAGCTTAGAAAGATGAACTAGGGCAAATTCTATCTCTAGTCACAATTTGCATGAACAAAACTTTGCTTCACACTCGTGCACCTATGCAACCTTTGACGACTCTTAAAATAATCCTTATATATGTTTAGGGTTATGAGAAAAAAAAGTATAAATATGTACACACGAATTGGAGTGAAATTAGATCTGAAAAACTGATTTTTATAAATCTCAATAAATAGGGTATCTATTGAGCAACATGTTCAAATCCCTCTAACTATCTAATTACAAAACATTATATATATATATATATATATATGAGAGAGAGAGAGAGAGAGAGAATTTAAGCCAAAATTTTAAGTTGGCATGTTTTGTTTGGACATATGTAAGGTCTGTTCGATATCCGCTTATTTTGTTGAAATTGAAAATTTTTTGTTAAAAATAATATAGATAAAGATAAAAGTTAACTGAAATAGTACAATGAGACCCATGAATAGTATCAAAAAGTATAGTGGGATCTGTGAATAGTAACAAAAATAAACTGAATAGTAAAATAAGTTGGTAAAATTAATCATGTCAAACAGACTTGTAGTTTATTTTTGGTACAGTTTATGGGTTCTACTACACTTTTTGGTACTATTCATGGGTTTTACTGTACTATTTTAATTAACTTTTATTTTTATCTACAGTACTTTCAATAAAAAGTTTTCAGTTTCAAAAAAATAAATAGGTCTCAAACGAACTTTTATGGTCTATTTGGGATCTGCTTATTTTGCTGAAACTGAAAACTTTTTACTGAAAGTCCTGTAGATAAATGTAAATGTTAGTTGAAATAGTATAGTAGGATCCATGAATAGTATCAAAAAGTGCAGTATGACCCATGAATAATAGCAAAAATAAGCTGAATAGTAAAATAAGTTGGCAAAAAATAAGCTAGTCAAACAAACACTTTAGCTCTGTTTGGATCCAAGCTATGTTTGCATGAACAGTAATTGGAAAATATTTTTTTATTATTTTCAGTTTTTAGTAAAATAAGTGATATCTAAATGCACATTTAGTGTCTATTTGGATAGCTTATTTTTTGCCACCTTATTTTACCTTTCAACTTATTTTTACTACTATTCATGAGTCATATTATACTATTTCAGCTAACTTTTACCTTTATCTATAGTACTTTCAACAAAAAGTTTTCAGTTTCAACAAAATAAGCAGATCTTAATCAAACCCTTAGCCCATGAATAGTACCAAAAAGTGCAGTGAAACTCATGAATAGTACAAAAACAAGTTAAATAGTAAAAAAAATTGATTTTTTAATTTGGAGCCAAACTCACACAAGTTGCATTTGGCAAATATTATTTTTGCTACTATTTAGCTTATTTTTATTGCTATTCATGAGTGTCACTGTTCTATTTCAGTTAATTTTTACCTTTATCTAACAGTACTTTCAGCAAAAAAATTTCACTTTTAGTAAAATAAGCGGATCTCAAATAGACCCTTAGTGTCCGTTTGGCAAAGATTATTTTTGTCAACTTATTTTACTATTCAGCTTATTTTTGCTACTATTCATGAGTCCTACTACACTTTTTAGTACTATTCATAGGTTTCACTGTATTATTTAAGCTAACTTTTACCTTTATTTATAGTACTTTCAGTAAAAAGTTTTTAGTTTCAACAAAATACCCGAATTCTAAACAGACCCGTAGTTTCCCGGAGCTTATTGCTAAATATAGTTTTTAATACTCCTAAACTAATTTTTAGAAAATAAATTTTGTTAAACTTAAAAAAGAAAAACACAAAAAAAAAATGGTGAAAAGTAAAAAGTAACCTACAATAATTTCACAACATTCTTAAATTAACATATCAACTCACCCATTAATTTCTTCCTCAAAAAAAAAAAAAAAAACTCACCCATCAATTTTTTTTTAATAATATGGTACATAAATTTAGAAATATTGTGAAATCATTGTACCTTTTTGGTGTGTACACAACATTTTTCAAAGCAAAGAAAACTAAAATCTAAGTTTTTATAATAATCATGGAGAGCCAACGGGGGCTTGGCTAAGTGGTCATGGGTTCGGCTTAGGGCCTAGAAAGCTCAGATTCGAATCCCGTTGGCTGCGGGAGTCCGTTGGTGGGCATTCTTAGTAAGGGGTATACTCCAAATGGAGGTGACTCTCACACAGGTGGTATCTTCTACGAGACTCTGCCACCTGACGCCTTGCTCGAGGGTATAATACAACCATAAGTCTCTCCATTTTTTTTCACCAAAAAAAAAATAATAATAATAATCATGGAGAAGGAAGAGGAGTAAAGAGTAGTGACCCTTGGTCAGTATGAGTAGAGGGTGTAGGTGCACCAAAACGTGGAGCATGGCCAAATTCGTCAGATATCAGAAGCCCACCTCTCTCACTGACTCACATGCTTCCCACTTCTCAGTGGACTCTGGACTCCAACCCCTCTAATTCCATTTCAACTTTGTAAATGCATTTCAAATCCGTCACCCCAATATATTTTAACTACTTAAAAAAAATAGGCTACCACCATTAATAATTGTTGTACAGCTACAGTTTCTCTCTCCCCCAACACACTTTCCCCCTCTCTCGCTTTCTCTCTCTCTCTCTCTCTCAAAGTCCCATTGCTGGTTTCAGCTTTTGGGTCCCTGAAATTCTCATATTTCTCTGTCAGCACAATGTGATAGAACCATTTCTTCCTCTCTTTTTTTTATTGTTTGAAAACCAGAGGCTCTCACAGTTGCCTTTATCTTCAGCTCATTTTTACTCCTTCTGGACTAGAGGTACACTCTCTCAACTTTTTATTTTTTTAAGCAAAAAAATATTATTTTCTACGTTTTTTTAAAAAAAAAAAAAACAGAATTCTAGTTATGTTTCTGTTTTCACATGTGTAGTGGTAGTGTACAGAACTTTCATTGGGTTCTCTTTTTTTTTTTTTTTAATTTTTTTTTCCCTCCAAATTGTGGGTGATTTTTGTGCTCATTTTCTTAGTGGATTTACTGGGTTTTATGTAAAAGTATTTAACTACTAATTATAAAACATGCTAACAGTTAGGGACATTCTTGCATGGCATCTTTGGTTGTCCCATTGAGGCTGAATAGCTCCATTATTAATTGCTTTGTATGTTATGATGAAAATAAGCCCAAAGAAGGGAGGAGAAAACCAATAAAGAGAACAAAGAAACTGATGGATAAAATTTTTAGGGAAGTGAGAAACATATGATTTGACTAATACCTTAATGTGGTTTAGGTTCCATTTTCTTGCTTGGCAAGACACACATGATGTTTCTGCAGCCTCAAATTGCTGACTATTGTCTTAAACAGAACATTTAAACCATTCACATTTCACATGTGTCCTTGCCACTCTCTTCTTAGTATAACAGTATCAATAAAAAATTTTTAAAAAATTTCTTACTTTAATTTTAGTTTATCTTGAATAAGAAGATTGTGAAGGAAAAGGTTTGCAGTTTTACCGCTGGCAAAATCTTCCTCAGTAGTTCTGTCTTTGCCCGCAAAGGAATTGTCAGAACCCTTTTATCTGTGTATGAAACTGAAAATTTTGTTATAACCCTTTTAAGGTACTGTTCTAACTGCTTTGGTACCACTTGAAAAATAGTAGTTAGACACCAAGCAACTAAGCAGGATAAAATAATCAAGTTATAATTGATCCCATCCAAACAAATTAGCACAAATAGTTATCTCAAAAGCAATAAAGATGTGAAGCATTGAAAAGACATAGATTTGGTAAGGAAGTGGAACAATAATGAAGATCCTCTTCAATTGAAAAACCACTCCAGTGTTCCAATCCCCCAAAAAAAAAAAAAAATTCACTACAAGAAAAAATTATAATATTTTACTTACGAAACATTTTCCCATCTAGACTCTCTTTTGTAACCTCTGCAAACGCCTAGTATGCCATCGCAATGTAGTGACCCAAGACCTCTGGAACTTTCTACGCGAACTTCCTTCTTAACAAACCTCTTCTGCAACGTGGGAGTCCGGATAATGGAGTATCAGGTAACAGCAAGCTTCGGGTAGTGGTAACAACAACCCTCTGTTGAGTAACTAACTTTGTGGTTTCTAGAAATCAATGGTTTAAGCTCAAGGAGAAACTCTTAAAAATATCTCACAAAGAGAACCACTCTAGGCAGAGGAATTTAGAACTATTTCAGATCAAGCAGATTTGCTCTCAGCATTATCTTGATACAGCAAACTTTGTTGGCTTATTTTGTGCAACAAGGGTTGGTTTAGTACATGGAATCCTTATGTTAAGTATTTTGGCCTACAAAGTAGGTTTATTGTTTGCCGCAATTTCAATTGAGCTAGAATTTTTGCTTGAGCGAAACACTCGAAGACTACACAATTATGCAAACTTCAAATAGTTGTATCTCACTCGTTACAAATCCAAATTGGATAAAGTTTGTGTCCAGTTAGAAGCCTCAAATGTCTACTTTCCATGAAACAAGTTTCACCCACATATTCATTGTGGTGCAAAAGATATGGGAAAAAGATCATCAATTCATCATCTTTGAGCAAATTGAAACCCATTGAAATCTTGTCTTTGCACAGTTTTTGACCCAAACACAATTTATTGATATAAACCAATTTTGACATGTTTTGGAACTAGGATTTGCCAACACATTATGAACTCTATCAGAAATAAAATCTCTTCAGTGACTTAGTTTCTTTCCCTGTTTTCTTATTAATATTCAAAAGGAATATCATTGAACTTGAGAGTTCAAAGGGTTCAAAGGGCTCATAGATTAGGGATGAAGCATAAGTGTTTGACAATATTTAATTTGTTTCAGTCTTACTATTAGACTCTAGATTAGGGTTACTTTATCTAATAGTTGCATGGACAAGTTTGGGTTATGTTTTTAAATGTCTTATTTCTTTGTATCAAACTTATCATTGTGTCTAAAGTTGTTGAAACAATGATTGGGATACATATAACTTTTGGTAATTTTAAATTTGGTTATTGATATATTTATCGTCCTTAATTTTTCTTGCTTGCATTTACAAATAGTGCTAGGGGTGGCGAATTCAAGATTGCAATGAATATCACATCCAAGGACTCTTTAATAACTTCTGATGAGATTGCAAATATGTTCACTTCTAAGTTTTCGGAGGTATGCCATTATTTTTAGCTTTCCTCTTTCACGTATGGCTCAAAATTGGACTATCTGACTAGCATAACTTCATTTTTGTAGTCCCTGATAAAACAATCTTCTTTGATCGAATGTTGATTGTTAAAGTTTGTACACTATTTAACATCTATCTAGGGACTGGCTGATGCAAATAATAATATTTATAGTAAATTACACTAACAATCTTGGAGGTTTCATGAAATGATACTTCTCCCAAATGTTTTACGAAATGACATTCTTCTTAGGTTTGTATAAATGCAATGGATAAGTCCTTGTCCTCTCATACTGTGATTCTATTGACAGAAGATTCTTTTTTCAAACAAGACTCCCACCCAAATTATTAATGAAATTGACACTCCCTTCGTGATTTATTTATTTACTATTTTTAAAAAAAGACTCATACCCAAACCATGGAAGGAATTGACACCCCCCCCCCCCCCTTAAAGTTTGTTGACAAATGACATTCGCCTCTTGACTCTTGAGTTTTGTATAAATTAGTAGAAATCTTTATTGTAGGGAAATTTTCACGAATTCCTAAACCTGTGAGAAACAAAAATATAGAGAAAAACACACGTCAAAGAAAAATAATCACACGCACAAGACAGTATTTACGTGGTTTGGCAATTTGCCTACGTCCACGGAGTTGCAGTGATTTCACTATTATTAGGAAGAATACAAATTGCAGCTACAGACCCTTTTTTCACTTCAAAACCGACTACTCCATGAAACCCTAATTAAAAATAATGTTTTCTACTAAAAACCGGATTTACAATGGGCAAAAAAAATTTTCCCAGGGCGTAGCCCCCAGACCTCCAGGAAGCTTGTCCATGAGCGCTCCGCTTGGGCCCATCGGCCCAAGCCTCCGCTCCATGGTTTAAACTTCAGAAAATCTCCCATTAAAAACCACGCAACATCATTCGAGTCGGATCGAGTTGTCAACTGGATCAAACACAAACTAGGCTCCACAAAGCCAAACAAATCTCCCACTTGGAGACTAGTTCAATCACCAACATCAGCCACTATCTTCCAAACACAATCCCTCATCCCTACAACTCATTCTCCTGTCCTCAAGCTAGAAGGCCAACTGAAGCTGCACACAATTTCAGCTTCTCAATAGTGACACCCTTAGTCAACATGTCTGTCGGGTTCTTAGATCCACAAATCTTCTAAAGTATTACTAGCTTATCTTCAACAAGGTACCAGATAAAGTGGTATTTTATCTGTATATGCTTTGACTTTGAATGAAAAGCTGAATTCTTAGCAAGAAAAATTGCACTCTGACTGTCATTATGTAGAATGCCCATCTCTTGCTTTTTACCCAATTCATCTAAGAAGCCATGTAGTCAAATCATCTCCTTTCTAGCTTCAGTTGCTGCAACATACTTAGCTTCTATAGTAGACAAAGTAACAATCTTTTGCAAATTTGAGGCCCAAGATATAGTTGTACTACCCAGAGTAAATACAAAACCAGTAGTACTCTTTCTACTATCAATATCACCAGCAAAATCAGCATCTACATAACCCCGTAGTTTCAAATTTGCCCCTGTAAAGCAAAGACATGTATCTGATGAACCCCTCAGGTATTTTAGAATTCACTTGACTGCCTCCTAATGCTGTTTTCCTGCCCTACTCATGAATCTGCTCACAACTCCCACTACATGTGCAATGTCTGGCCTTGTACATACAATAGCATACATCAAGCTATCAATAGCTGAGATAAGGCACCTTGCTCATATAGTCCCTTTATTCTTCTGTCTTCAGTGACTGTTCTTTGCTTAGTTTGAAATGACTACCTAAGGGCGTGCTCACTGGTTTGGCTTCATTCATGTTGAATCTGCTAAGAGCTTTCTTCACATACTCTGACTGTGAAAGCTTCAATGTATCATTAGCCTTGTCTCTAATGATTCTCATCCCAAGGATTTGCTTTGCAGTTCTCAAATCCTTCATTGCAAACTGTTTTGACAATTGCTTCTTCAGATTATTAATCTCCTCAATGCTAGACCCTGCAATGAGCATATCATCTACATACAACAGTAAAATGATGTAAGAATTATCAAAAAACTTAACATAGCAACAGTGATCAACTTCACATCTTTTGAACTCAATTCTATGCATAAAACTGTCAAACTTCTTGTACCACTGTCTAGGAGCTTGTTTTAGGCCGTACAAGCTCTTTCTTAGTTTGCAGACTAGATTCTCTTGTTCCTGAACAATGAACACTTCTGGCTGAATCATGTAAATGTCTTTCTCCAAGTCACCATGAAGGAAAGCTATCTTCACATCTAACTGCTCAAGATGTAAATTTTCTGCAGCCACTATTCCTAGTACCAGTCTAATTGTTTACATCTTCACAACTGGAGAAAATATTTGTGTAATCAATGCCCTGCTTCTGCTGGAACCCTTTAACAACTAATCTGGCCTTGTAACGTTTGCTACCATCATGCTCATTCTTTATTCTGTATACCCACTTGTTGTGCAAAGCCTTCTTTCCTGCTGGCAGTTCAGTCAGTTCTCATGTCTGATTCCCCAACAAGGAATCCATCTCATTCTTCATGGCTAACTCCCACTTGCTTGAATTTTCATCTTGCAAGGCTTCATCATAGCATTCTGGCTCACCACCATCAGTCAACAGAAGATAATTCAGAGCAGGTGAATAACACTATGGAGGTCTAATGGTCCTAGAAGATCTGCAGATTTCAATTACAGGTGTACTCTGATCCACCTGTGAATCTACGTTCTCCTCATCTTCTTCACCCATTTTCTGGACAATGCTATCAGTTAATTCATCTAAGTTGACAAACTCAGATTTATCTTGATCTATCCTTGTAACATCTGGCACTACAGTTGACATGTCCTTATAGATAACCTATTCATTGAATATTATATTTCTACTTCTGATGATTTTCCTGTTTTGTTCATTCCAAAACCTATAGCCAAATTTCTCATCACCATAGCCAATGAAAAAACATTTTTTAGACTTTGCATCAAGTTTACTACGAGCATCAGAATCAACATGAGCATAAGAAACACAACCAAAAACATTTAAATGGGAAAATTTTACCTCTTTACCGCTCCAAACCTCCTCAGGAAGTCTGAACTCCATAGGAATTGATGGTCCTCGGTTTATCAAGTAAGCTGCAGTGCTAACAGCATCTGCCTTTGGTAGTCCAGCATGCAACTTCATACTCCTAGCACGCTCATTGAGAGTTCTGTTCATGCGCTCAGCCACACTATTCTGCTGTGGTGTCCTAGGAATGGTCTTTTCCATCCTAATTCCTTGTGCAGCACAATATTCACTGAACCCTCCATCTATGTACTCACCTCCATTATCTAACCTCAAACATTTTACTTTCAAACCTGTTTCTGTCTCAACCATAGCCTTCCATTTCTTAAAAGTTTCAAATACGTCAGATTTATTTTTCAGAAAATAAACCCATACCTTTCTGCTTGAGTCATCAATGAAAGTGATGTAGTACCTTGAACCTCCAAAGGATGCAACCGGAGAAGGCCCCCACAAATCAGTGTGCACTAGCTCCAATTTTTCAGCCTTCGATGTCCTACCAATTTTCAAGAAGCTCACATTTTTCCTGCTTTCCTAAGATGCAGCTTTCACACATGTCAAAATCAACAGACTTCAATTCTGGTAGTTTCCCTTTTGACAACAGTATCTTCATCCCTTTCTCACTCATGTGACCAAGTTTGCGGTGCCATAGGCTTGTATCAGTACTTGCTTCAGCAACTGCAACTGTAACTGTGTCTCTTGGACTTGAGGTCATGTATAAAGTACCAGTCTTCTTTGCACGAGTCAATACTCTTGCTCCCTTTGTAACCTTTTAAGTACCACCAACAAATAGTATTGCATGCCCTTCATTATCAAGTTGTCCAATAGAAATTAAATTCTTCCTTAGGTCAAGAATATGTCGAACCTTTTCCAGTAACCAAACAGACCCATCGGGCAACAGTATCCGGACGTCTCCCATACCCACAACATCCAAGACTGAGCCATCAGCCAAATACATCTTACCAAAATCACCTGCAACATAATTCTGTATGATTTCTCGGTGTGGAGTGGTATGAAACGAAGCTCCTGAGCCAGAACCCAATCATCAAGTGGACTGTCTACTGCAAAAAGTAATGCATTCTGTACCTCTTCTATTACAGCATTAGCAGAGTTATCTTCATTCTTCTTCTTAGGATTTCTGCATTGCTTCCTAAAGTGACCTGTTTTCCCACAGTTCCAGCATTGTACTTGTTGGCCTGATTTAGATTTACTTCTGTTTCGATTAGAATTTCTGGATTTTGATCTACCCCAGTTTGAATTTCTATCATTCCCTCTGCCTCGTCTCAAGGTTTAGGGCAGAACCAGATCCAGAGGTTTCACTTGCATCTCTTCTGCGAACCTCCTCAGCCAGAATTAAATCCCGTATGTCGCACTTCAGCTTTTCTTTTCCTGTAAAATTACTTACTGCCATCCTCATTGCCTCCCAACTGTTTGGTAAAGAAGCTAAAACAATCAGTGCACGGATCTCATCATCAAAATCAATTTCTAATGACGACAATTGATTTGTGATAGTGTTAAATTCATTCAGATGTTGTGCTACTGATGCGTTCTCTGCCATCTTCATATTGAACAGTTTCTTCATCAGATGCACCTTGTTGTTTGCTGACGGCTTTTCATACATACCAGACAAAGCCTTCATCAGATTTACAATGGCCTTCTCCTTCACAACATTGTGTGCAACAGACCTAGACAGCGTTAACTTGATAACTCCCAGTACCTGTCTGTCAAGAAGAGCCCATTCCTCATCCTTCATAGTCGCAGGTTTTGTCCCCAAAAGAGGCAGATGTAATTTTCTCCCATAGAGATAATCTTCAATCTGCATCCTCCAATACGCAAAATCTGTGCCATCGAACTTTTCTATTCCAGACGCCTTTCCTGCTTCCTCTGCCATTGCTTTCACTCAAACCTAACCCTAGGCTCTGATACCAATTGTAGGGAAATTTTCACAAATTCTTAAACCTGTGAGAAACAAAAATATAGAGAAAAACACACGCCAAAGAAAAATAATCACATGCACAAGACAGTATTTACGTGGTTCGACAATTTGCCTACATCCATGGAGCTGCAGAGATTTCACTATTATCAGTCAGAAAACAAATTGCGGCTACAGACCCATTTTTCACTTCAAATCCGACTACTCCATGAAACCCTAATTAAAAACAATGTTTTCTACTAAAAACTTGATTCACAATGGGCTAAAAAAATTTTCTAGGGGGCGTTGCCCCCAGACCCCCAAGAAGCTTGTCCATGAGCGCTTCGGCTTGGGCCTATCGGCCCAAACCTTCGCTCCATGGTCTAAGCCTCAAAAAATCTCCTATTAAAAACCACGAAACATCATTCGGGTCGGGTCAAGTCGTTAACTGGATCAAACACAAACTAAACTCCACAAAAGCCCAACATTTATTAAAAATGGAATATTCCTTTAGGAAGTCGTAGTGCAAGAGAGCTTATTACATTCCTTAAGGGGACTGTTATTTCATTCATAGTGGGGAAAGTGTTATTTCATTAAACCTTAAGAAGGTTGGTGTAATTTACCCTATTATTATTATTTTTTTTAATTATAATTCGGTAGTTGGGGAGGGGGATTTGAACAGTGGACGTCTATTTTGGAGACACCAAATAGTGCTAGTTGAGTTAAAAGGCTATTGGCTAATATTCTCTATTATTAATCTAAATGGGTAGCTGCAATCTAACTTTTGTTTTCTTAATCCATAGGTCACTGTATAACTTATGCTGCTCTATAATATGTTTATTCTTCAATTTTGTAATGAGACAGTTCATCTAACAATAAAATGAAAGTTTTGGACACATGGGGTTCCATCACTATTATTGATGGCATATCACATGGAGAGTTTGTGCATTTTTGTGTTTCTTTATAACAGTCTGTCTTGCTTGTGCAGGTTGACCTATCCCTTTTTGCTGCTTCAGAACAAGAAGCTATAGGAGTGGAACATTTTTTAGTAGAACCTAAATGTAACCAAAACTTACTCGGTGGTGCTTTTGATTTTGAAGCATTCCATTCACAGAAATTCTTTGATGTTGAAGATTTTTCAGGCGCAATTGAATATGATGAGATAAAAGCTGATTTCAGTAATCTCTCTCTCTCTCTCTCTCTCTGTATGTGTTGTAGTTGACGCTTTGGGGAAATTGTGTTTTAGGTTAATTTGATTAACCCTAACACTAGTATACCCTCACAAGGGAAAATTACAAATTTAAATAATACATGGACTATATATTCCAACACTCCCCCTCACCAGTTTGGGTGATACTATACTTTGGGTGTTGAAAGGTCTCGTGTATTTTTTTCCTCCATCCTACTAAATTCCACTTGCAAATATGTCACCAAAGACCTTCAAGAAAATCTCTAAATTGTAACACATTCCGCCTTGATATGACTAATGTTAAGATGTTTTATATAGGTATATTAACTATGTGTGCTGACCCATGCAAGCCCCTTCATCTTTGTATTCTAAACATCATATGTTTATACCGCTGATTTAAGCTAAAGCTATATCTAATATAAATTTTATTTATAAGTTGCAAATCAACTTTATATACATTTTTTTTTTTAATGTCTGCCTATTTTCTATTTCAACATGAGCGGCTAAAACATTTGATGCGTATGTATGCGGGTAAACGTACAAGTTATAAACGAGCCATAACATACAAATTATTAACGAGCCATAGCTGAACCCAATTAAATTGGTGTTAAGGTTTAGTTTAGTTAAGTTGAGTTGGGTCAAGTCGTATGCATATAAAGTAGATTAAACTTTTATAGAAATATAATATTAAAAGAAGTTGTTAGGGACATATTTGATGTAATTGGCTAATCCTTTGATAAAATGCACTTTACTTGTAATTGGGTAGATTTAGGATGGTTTAAGTCTTCAAGAAACATATTGTTCAAGTCAAATGTTAAAGCCATGCAAATCTGTCTAAGAAACAAGTGAAGAAGTGTTGTTCATTAAAACTTGACAGATGTCTTAACAGAACCCTAACTATCGAGATTTAATGTTGAAGTTCGACAGAGCTCGACACAAGCTGTATCTGTCAAGAATTACGAAATCAGACTTTTTAGATTTGATTACACACACATCCTTGAGTATTTGTGTAGGGTTTCTTTTCTCACAATCCTAGACATATATAAGGATTATTTTAAGAGCCGTCACAGGTGATGCAAGGGTATTGAAAACAGAATACACGAAGATTGTGACTGAAGAGAGAAATTGCCCTATTTCATAATTCTCTTTGTAGAAGTTACTGTGTCTTTGCGCCAAGGGTTTTGATGAACTGATGAACTAATGAACTTTATAGCTAACATCTTTTTCAAGTTGGTGTGTTAGTCACATATTGGAATCTATGCATCATTGGTTAGTCATGTTTGAGATTCGTGCGTTGAACAGAGAGATTGCTTTTACAATATAAGTCCAATTGGGTATTGAAATAAGAGTTCAACTATAAGTTGGTATAAAGTATAGAGATTACTTTTACTTGTAACCGCTTATAATTGGTAATAGTGAATTCTGGGGAGTAATGACCTTAAATTCACTCGATGGCGTTTTGCCTCAGAGGTTTTTTCCATTCATAAATAAATCACTGTGTTAAATTAATTTTTCGTTGCATTTAGTTTATTTGTACTACCACGTTACCGTATGTTAAATTGACTTAATCAATTAACTTGGATAATTAATTAATTAATTAATTTTTTAAAGGAGTTAATACATTTTTGGCCTATCAGAAGCAAACTTATGCAGCCTGTGAATTTGAATGTTCATGTTTTGTTATGGACGATAAAGTTCTTTCTCTTAGTACGAATGAGTCATACTTGCTTTCTCTGCAGATGCAGTGCATTCTAATCTTACTCGGGAAGCACAGGAGGAAACGCCAGAGGTAGGCCTGCAAAGCTAGTACTGGTTTTATAATTTAAATATGCCTTGCTGTAGATTCATTCAATGAAGGATGATAATATCTTTCATTTGAGCTTTTCCTTTGTAGTGAAACCAGTTTTATCTTTTAGATAGCAGCATAGCAGTCACAGTCTTAATAGTGTGTTGCCTATTCAGATATCATTTCATTTTGATTTTGTAATAATTTATGCTAATTATGCACTTATCAAAAAAAGAAAAATTTATGCTAATTATGAATAAAATAAACTTATACCTGCTAAATCACCTGTTAGATTGAAGACAGTATACTCCCTGTTATTCCTCGTTGACTATAGTTTCTGAACTGGTAATTTAGTGTGCTAGAGCTGCATTTTGTATGCACTTAGGCCGCTGATGCATGCTACATTTCTGTCCAGAGGTTTTGTTGTTGGTCCAATGTCTAACCTTCTTATTCAAAGTATGTTTACTTTCTTGTCCTGTTGCATGAGAAAGTAAGCACAACTTGAGTTATTACTGTAGATTAACCTTACCACCTCTTACCAAGGGAGGTATGTGTGATTGGGTCAACTTTCTAGTCCCATATAAGGTTAGATTTGATCTACAATTTTCCTCCCAGAACTACTGAACTAATTGAAAAGGAACAAAAGAGAAAAGCACAATTTATGTATGCATATGTCTCAGTTGGCATTAAATTACCCTGCTCTATTTAAACCAGATTGGGGATTAACCTGTTCAAAAATTGTTCCCCTCAAAGATTGTGAAATTATGTTTTGCTGCCAGTAATTTAAAGTATTTCTAAATCAACCCAGCTCCATGTAAAGTCAAACAGTGCCCCTCCCCACCTTCCCTCTCCCCTTCTTGCTAGACCATGTAGTTGTTTTTAATTTGCCAGCTTCACACCTTGACTCTGCTTAGGAGAAAGATATTATTTACTTTAGTGTTATTTGATGGTCGTTATGGGTCTTGTAGCTTCTTGGCGGAAAAACTAGGCTTCCAATATGTGAAGAATTTATTTTGGGTAAGTCTTCGTATGATTTTACCTAGTTGGATCATTTCCCCCTTATTTTAGCCATTTGATATTTCTTCCCCCACCCCCTCCCCTCCTCTCCCATATCCTGTTTTTGTTTTTCTTAGATGCCAAACCTGCTGATGAAGTCACCATTTTGGATCATGGTTCATGCAAAGTATCCTGTGTGGGAAACGTGTGTTTAGGAAGGAACTCCCCAGATTTCCATAAAAGAGACTCTGCTGCCGAGATATCAAACATGTCTTCTGCAAGTGTTCCAGCACCTGAATCTACACGTAACCAAAATTCTCCTGTGCTAGACGAAATGACAGTCCAAGAACTGCATGAGGCCTTTAACAGCATGTTTGGACGTGAAACTTCAGTAACAGACAAGCAGTGGCTGAAGTGCCACCTTTTATTTGGCTTGCAGAACCAAGTTGAGTTAGACAATGGCTTGAACCTCATCAAACGTGGCACAACTTCCTATAAAATTGGAGGCAAAACTGTGTGTTCTTCTAGTTGTGACTCATCTAGTAGTGCCACTGGTTCTATTGATAGTGTTTTAGTTGATAAAACTATGGCAGTAGGTTGGCATGTGGAAAGGAAGAAGTTTGCTGGCCTTGATACCTTGAAGACCTCTTCTGAGGATAGCAAAATTGACTTATGTTCCCTTGATGGAGGAGATGAAGCACTTGTCACACAAAAGAGACTGCGAAAACCTCCCAAAAGATACATTGAAGAATCAATGGAGGATAAATCGAGATATTGTAAGAGAAAAAATGGAGACTGTGAAGTAGTCTATAAAGAATCGAGGGAGAAACTTTTGTCTGTCAGATCTCGCAAGCGCTTGTACCCAAAGGGATTTGGAGCTGCACCAATGGTTTGCCAAGACAAATCTTTCAAAGGAAGTTGCATTCAGGTTCCCTTTGGTCTTCCAGTAGAGGAGGGGCACACAGAGACAGATACATCATCTTGGGTAAACATTTCTGTTTTATGACTTAAGTGAACTCTATATTTATATATATAAATGGTTTTCAAGGGCCAAAAAATTAGGGAATGAATAAATAACAGTTTTATTTATAACTCTGTGGATCTAAACCAAGAATCACCTTGGCAGTCCAATGCTTAATAATAACTTCTATTATTATACAAAACCTAAAATTGCAAGGGGTGTTAAAAAGTCTTATCAACAAAGATCAACTTTACATTCTTCATCACCTCTTCCCTTTAATGACCACATTTTTTCCAGTTTGGATCCCTTCAATTTGAAGTGACAACTGGATGGTCAAAATGATCCACTGAGCTGTCGGTTTCCATGGCAGTTAATTAGTCTCTTCCATCCTGTACCAAAGATTCGCAATTTCTGTAACTGTGTTTACTGAACTTTCTAGCAGATCCAGAATCATTAGTATACCATGTTAAGCATCAACCTGTTTAATGAGTGTGGACCAAATAATTTTAGTCTACTTAATTTGGTATCTTTCAATGTCTAAAACATGTGCATCAAAATTGTGGATCAGTATCTATTGTTCTTCAAAAAGAATAGTGATATTAAGTTGTTAGCCCATGGCTGTCACTCTGCCACTTCTTGCTTGTAAATGCTGTTGAGTTCTCTGTGCCAACTAACATGTTCCACACATGAGTGGGGTAATATGAATCGTAATTTTTTTTTCTTTTTCTGGGGTATCTGGCATCTTGGTAGCATCTCAAGACAAGGCACCGCTTTAAGCGAGAACATTTGTTATTTTTGCCTGACCTATAAATGTATGATGTATGCAGGCATGCTATGTCTTGTGGAATAATGCTTATTTGTTTAGTACAGTTGATTTGATTTTTAAATGGTTGTATGTTAGTCACAATTGTATTCCACTATTCTGTGTTAAACTTATGGTTTATCATTTTTCCACTGAGGTCCAGAACTCTGAGGATTTTAAGGATGATAGGCTTTCATCTCCAAATGAGGAAGTTGATACAGAGCCTCATTCAGCAAGGTCACAAGATGACATTTGTGGAGATGGGTTTATTACCAGGGGTAATACTCAAAAAGTCAGCAGTCATAGAAAGCATCATATATCATGGACTTCTTCAGAAGTGATGAAGTTAATTGAAGGTGTTTCTAGGTGTGGAGTTGGAAGATGGGCTGAAATAAAGAGGCTAATGTTTTCATCATCTTCACGTCGAACGCCAGTAGATCTCAAGGTAGTTCATGGAATTATAATATTTACTCCATTTTTATTCTCTGGAAACTGAAAATTCTAAACTTCTTATTGGGGTTTCCAGGACAAATGGAGAAATCTGTTGCGCGCTAGCTATGCTCAGTTGCAGTGCAAGAGAAAGGTTGGGTTAGAATTCGTTTTGTTTATTGTTGCCTTTGACATCATGAATGGATACTTTTATTACAAGTCTGAAACATAAAAGGCGAAATCCGAGCTGATTTTATTTGGTATATGCAATGCTCAAACAACTAAAATTCCTAGCACATATGCCTCTAATCTTTTATTGCCAACATTCCATGATTGTTATATGATTTTTGGATTTCATGAATTTGTTTTTATAGTATCTTCGCATGATTACTTACTTTGGTATTGACATAATAACCCTAGTTAGAACATTGTGCAACTAGTGAACTAATAAAATAATTACATCCTTTCAAATGAGGGTGTTATTTAAAGGGGAAAGTCCTGGCCAAGGAATTATGTTCATCTTCCAGAATTGTTTACTACAGCTCCACAGATGGACTGTGGAGGCGGAGAATTCCTCTAAGCTTGTTAAGTAGCTCTTGTATTTGTCTATTCATATTTTCTTGTTAGCTCATGCAGGTCAAGCAAGGACAGAAGCAAGTATCAAATCAAACACCAGAGTCTGTTCTGTGGCGTGTCAGAGAGTTGTCCACTACATATCCATATCAAAGGGAAAGGAAGTTTAAGGTCTCATGCACTGATTCCTCAAACTTCTCAGCTTCAACCAACAATATATTGGTACCCTTGTCGACGTAGTATAGAGAAAAGAAAATATTAGGAATTAGCAAACTAACATAGATTTGAGAACTTTACTGACTGGTAAATGAGAAAAGAACACTTGGAATGAAAACTGCATCCTTTTCCTGATTGTTGAAAACTACGTCTGTTAATATGGTCGATTTCTTTAAACTCAAGGCTTTGTATGTGACATTCTCATGCTTTTATGCATGGAAGTTGAGTGCACTATATCTCTCATTGAGGTTGAGTATTACTCTTTGATGCTTTGTTGCTTGGTTATTGTTATTTGAATGTAACTCTTTAAAATTGTTTTCTTCTCGAGCAGGATGCAGATTATGATATGCTCTTAGTAAATCTAGGACCTAACTTTTTTCATATAGGCTGATATGGGGGGTTGTGGTAAGAGAAATATCATTTTGACTTGGGTCCACCATTGACACAACTTATCATCTAAGATGCACGGATACTTCATTTAAGGTGTCATACTCATGTCGTATCTGTGTTGTACCCGTATCATACCGATGTCATACCTGTTTCATATTATAATTTTAAAAAATTTGCTCATGTAGTTATGTCGTACCCATACGTTTTGTGTCCATGCATCCTAGTTATTTATGCACTAATCACAATATCCTTCGCTAGGAAGCAGACACAATTTGGGGTGTCGTTCTCGTACCTATATCTATATTCATATCGTGCTTCCTGTCTTTAATTTTGGATTCCAATGCGCTTTCATCTATGCATTGACTTGGTTTTTTAATCTTTCTGGTCATTCTTCCAAGGGACTTTTCATTATGGAATCTGAATTTTTACCGTGGCTTGTGTCAATATTCTTACTTTCATCCTTGTGGTCGTTACCGTTTTCATCACTGTAATTTCTATCCCACATAAAAGTATGGCCAACTTTTATGATTCCTCGGTGCATTCACTGTTATTTTGACCTTTTTAGACTTTTCCTTTGGACTTTGATGTTTTTGATTTTGAAAGTCCAGCTCTTAAAGTCTCCTGTGTAGAGTCGTGCGGGTATTGGATTTGGATCCTTTTGCGACCTTTTTGCCGCTCACTTTCTCTCAAGTGGACGCCGATTTGCGCTGGCGTCTACACGCACATGCTGAAAACATATTACCAATAAATAAAGAAATGATGACTCTTTGATATGTATACTGTGACCATATTGAAAACTAATGTGGAGACCAAAAAAACCTTGCATGATGTTGAGATCACGCTAGCTATTGGTTTTGGTATTGGTTGAGCGGTGCAAATCATAGCACCGTCAACTCCTTTGAACTTGAGAGAATTCTGCCCTATTCTGATCGATATTGCTTTAAATTTCTCAACCTCTCTTGTAGACTTGCTCATTTTTTTGAAAAAAGTCATTTAAAGGACAAAGTTTGGCTTCAACCATGAAGATGATTAACGAACGTCTTGAATGCGCATGATTTACTTACTAAATTGGGTCAAGTTAGCTATTTATATTGTACATAAGCGGTGGAAGTCATGGCCTGGTT
Source organism: Castanopsis chinensis (assembly GCA_032878915.1). NCBI lineage: Eukaryota > Viridiplantae > Streptophyta > Magnoliopsida > Fagales > Fagaceae > Castanopsis > Castanopsis chinensis. The sequence goes on along the minus strand of JAVQMG010000125.1, from coordinate 12,749,211 downwards.
AGGACCTTCAATCCTTTGAACTCGAGAATTCTTCCACTTTAAATTTCTTGCCCTCTCTTCATGGACTCACTCATTTTATATTAAAAAAAAAAAAAAAACCAATTCTCATTCAAATGTGCATTAGATTTATTTTGTTTTTGTTATGACTTATGAGAAATGTGCTTTAAAGTTACGACTATATACAATAGTGAAGCATCTCTCGACCCCACAACATTTGTCACTACAATTGTTTTTTTTCTTGCTAACAAAAACGTAAAAAGCAGTGTTCAACTATAAGCTTCTGACAAATAAAAAAAACGCCTAGTTCCTTCTAGAGCAGACACTGTGATCCACAAAAATATTAAGACAACCTCCTAACATAAGCTTTGTTTAATCTTCTTTCTAAAGTAAAATAATCACAAATGAAAAGCAAATTCTTGTTTAGTCCTGTCTCTATCAAATGGACCATAACAAATCAAATAAAAGAAGAACTGAAACCAATGGTGAATGGTCGTATATACTATTACAGTGTTACTATTAAGTATTATCCTCTCCAATTCTCCAAGAGGCAAAGAAAAACAAGAACAGAAGAGCCGCAAGCCGAAATGTGTCATCTGGGAGCCAATGAGACTGAAATACCAGTAGGCATTCTAACATTATCTGACCAAATTCTAGACTCCAAATATAGCTTTGATATCTTTCCGGCCACGCGACCCATGTTGGGCCTCTTATCTGCCTCCACGTGTACACAATCAAGTGCTAGTCTTACGATCTTCTCTGCCACGTCCATTGGAAACGAGTCATTCAATCTCCGATCCACCCATTTCCTCAGCCTCCCTTCTCTTCCTCCGCCGCCGTCGTCTTCTTCTTCTTCGTCAATTACTGCTCTCGCTGTGTCTATCACCGAAGTTCTAACAAAATCGCCGGTGGACTTGTCGTATTTGTACTTCAATGGCTCTTCCCCGCACAGAAGCTCCAAAATCACAACCCCAAATGCGTACACGTCGCACTTCTGCGTTGCGATTCCGGTTGCTTGAAATTCCGGCGGCATGTAGCCTCTCACACCTTGGAATTGCATTTTTTGACTGTTTGACCTCTTCAATTTCGGAGATGGCAACGTTTTTAAACTCTCCTCCTCCTCCTCCGACTCCGAAACCTCTTGGATTTCCGAAATTTCCTTGCTTTTTTTTTTACTCTTGTCCTTCTTGTTGTTGTTTTCGTCCTGGTCGATTTCGCCGCAGAGCTGGGCGGTACCGAAGTGGCAGAGCTTGGCATTGAAGGAAGGCTCGGTGACTATGATGCTACTGCTTTTGATGTGGTTGTGGACTAAGGTACAAATGTTGAGACCCGTGTTGTTGTGAATGTAATCGAGGCCGTGAGCTAAATCTGTAGCGATCTGCATTCTGGATATCCACGTATCGAGCACCGTGAAGTTCGGGTTTTTGGGGTTCCGCAGACAGTTGGCGAGGTTAGCGCCTTCGACGAAGTCGTAGACGAGGTAAATGTGGTCGCCGGAGATGGAAGCGCCGAGGAGTTTGATGATGCTCATGTGGTGGCTCCGGCAGAGGACGGAGAGCCGCTGCCTGAGCTGCGGGGTCTCGATTTTGCGGCGGAACTTGCGCTGGAAAACGATGACGCTCTTGGCCCGGAGAGTGCAGCGCCAGGAGCGGGTGGAGGAGGTGGAGGTGTAGGTTTTGGAGAGGAAGTTGTTGGTGGCGGAGCAGAGCTCGGAGAAGGAGTAGATGTGGGGATTCTCGGGGAGCGACTCACGGAATTCCGGGATTGCGGTTCCGGCGGAGTGCTTGGAACTTGAGGTGGCGGAGCTGCTCGCCAGATAGGCTCCACTGGTTGAGGTGGAGGTTGAGGGTACAGAGGTGGAGGAAGCGGTGGCGAAGGAGGTTTGTGGCGCCGGTGACCGTGGGTTGCTGGGAGATTGGGTTTGGGTTTGGGTTCGGGTTCGTTGGGTTCGAGAGGAGCGAGTGTTTGATTTGGGAGTTGGATCGGTGGCTTGTGTTGCCATTTTGGTTTTGCACATTAAAGATTTGAGGTTGAAGAAGAACAGTAATAAGGGAATTTTGATAATTTGAATGTGAAACTTGGAAAAAGTAGAGAAATTCTTTTTTTTGTTTTGGTGATAGGAAAAGTTGAGAAATTCTTAAATCTTTTGAAGAATGGAGAATTGGTATATATGGGTCCAAATTACTTCATCGAGTTGGAGTGGAACGCGCTTTGGCAATTGGAGGCGCCGGGCGCGTGCTTGAGAGTTAGCCAACTTTGGACGGAATTGGGGGAGGGGGGTTTAGCCATTTGCTTGGGTCAGCAAAAGTGATACGACGATCATGGGCAAGGTGATGAAGTTGGGTACAGTCAATCGGTCGGTAAGCAAAAGATAATCCTAGCTCATTTTTTTATTTTTATTTTTTATAATTGATTGGATTTATACGTATCATTGAATTTTTTGGCACCTTTCCTTTTAGGATAAAGCCATAAAGGATCATCGGCATTGGGTTGTAAAATTTTTTAAATGCTAAATTTATAGCATTAAAATTATAAAAGTGTGCACCATCTAGAATTCTAATTGAAAAAAAAAAATTACAATTATGCTATAATATCATCTTTTATAAGAGCAATCATAGCAAAAAATTATATTATATTTTATTTTATTATTTCAAAAATTTACTTTATTAATTATATAATGTCATTTTACAACATACTCACCATCTTAATTTTACTATATTACATATTAAAATAATATATTTATATAATAAAATAATAAATCTATCAATAGAAAAAAAATTTTATACGTATCTTTTGGCTTCTCATTATTGTTCTTGAGAACTTTACACATTCATATAGGATATACTTCCCTCCATAAGTGCCCGTTTGGTTCCACTTTTTGGACCCAAACATTGGCTTTTTGAAAAATTTGAGCTGAAATGTGCGTTTGGTTAAACTAAAAAGCCAACTTTTGATAAAAAGTTAGCGTTTGTTCCACGGCCAAAACGCGCAGAATGAATATGCTCCTCTTTCGGTCCATAATACAAACGCTGGTGGGCGTTTTGATAGATCCGTTGGAGAATTTTTGCAATTACGAAATTGCCCTTCATCTCATCTCTCTGCTCTGCCTCTTCCTCACGCCTCTCTCTCGTCTGTTCTCTCAAACCCATCCCAAAATCAACTCAAAATCAACCCAAAACAAAATCAACCCAAAACAAAATCAAACCCAAAATCCATAGGAAAAAAAAAAAAAATCCCAAAATCCACAGAAAAAAAAAAAAAAAAAAAAAAACCCAAAATCCCAAAATCCACCCAAAATCCTTTTGTTTCAATCATCTTCATCTTCTTCATCATCTTCATCTTCTTCATCATCATCGTTAGCTTTCAAACTGTCAAAAAAAAAAAAAAAAATAAAGATGCAGAGACCTTGAGGCGGCAGGGAAAAGAGAAAGGAAATAAAGAAAGAAGGAAGGGTCTGGAGGCAACAAGGATAAGAAGAAGAAAAGGAAGGGCACGGCAGGGAAAAGAATAAAGAAAGAGATAAAGAAAAAAAATAAAGTGTCGGTGTGTGTGGAGGAAAAAAAAAAGATGAAAAAAATAATAATAAAAAAAGAATAAAAGATGAATAAAAAAATAAAATAAAAGAAGAGAAACATCAAATAAGGAGTAAGAAATTAAAATTGAGAAATACTGTTACAATATTTTCACAATATTTTCACAATAAATTTTAAGTGGTAGATTATTATTAGTTAATATTAGTGAGAAAAAAATAATTTGTTTAGAAAGAGAAAAAAATAATTGTAATAGTAAGTTCAAATTAAAATCAATATAAATTATCACAATATTTTCACAATAAATTTTAAGTGTTAGGTTATTATTAGCTAATATTGGTGAGAAAAAAATAATTTCACAATATTGATTTAAGTATGAAATAAACTCCCTTATATATACATTGTCCTTTTTGGTAATTTATTCCTCAAACTGCAACTTTTATAAGTGCTAGCCAAACACTCAGATTTTTCAAAAAGCACTTTTTAACAGCTTTTACCAAACACTCAGCTTTTTGAAAAAACACTTTTTCATTATGGACTTTTTGAAAACTCAACTTTTTCGTTATGAACTTTTTCAAAAAGCCCAACCAAACTCACCCTAAATCTAATAAGGGTGAGCAGCAGTGAGATTTGGGGTGCATGCGTGTGGAATACAGACAACTGGACTTAAACCTCACGTCACAAACGATGTGAGGCATCATGGTATGAACGTTAAAGACCTTTAATCATCAAATCCAATGACTTTTTTTGGTTGGAAATTCAACATGTTTTTACGGTGATAAGAACTTACTGACAACGATTTCCAAATTGACTCTGACAGATGCTGCCACTTTTCTATTAATAATTCGAGGGACAACCCCCTTGGCAAGTTGGTATATACTTTATTAATGTCTACATTATACAAAGTAGGGGTTCGGTTTACCAAACGTTTAGATTATACTAAGTTGTGGTTCGGACTACCAAAAGAAAAACTAAATAACAGTTACAATTAATTTAATTGATAAAATTTTTTATAGTTGAATAAAAAATTTAGAATTTAATTTTTGTTTAAATTAAAAATTAATTGGTATCTTGATCTGATGATAAAAAGTTATTATTAAAAGCAACCATCAAAGAAATTATACCAAATCCTATTAAAGATTAAATTCAGTCCGGAGCTGGCATAAAACACTGCTTTTACGCTAGCTAATGAAAATATGCAACGTGATTCTCCTTCAAGATATACATTTCACTACTTCACTCTTTTTTTTTCTTTGGATTTTCTTTCTCTCCCCATTCCCTCGTTAACTCTCTCTACTTTACTCTTTGAATTTTCAAAGACAACTTTTTCTGAGTATCTGTGACTGATTCTCTCTCACACACAAAACGTCAACCAACCCAAAGTAGAATTTGTGTTCATAATCATCATCAAAGATCATCAAACACTAAAAAAGTCTCAAACTTTCCCTTTCATTGATTCATCCACCTCCATTCTGTGCTCAATAAAACAAATAATCACATCTTTCCTGCCATCTCAACCCCACCAAAACCAAACATGCGTCATGGACCTGGCCTTGGCAGAGCTAAGAGCATCGAAGCCAATGGGGTTCAAAAGGAGGACGGTGGTTCAGTGCATCATCACAGCCCTGTACTGTGTTACAAACCCCTTTTCCCTTTTTTTTTTTTTAATTTCGAAATTTTAGTTTGGAAAAGATAGTCTTTGTAGAATTTGTGATTTCTCTTTTAGATGTAAATTTTCTTTTGATTATGGTGTGAAATGTGCGTGTTTATGTAAAAAGTTGCAAATTTGAGGTATGGGTTTCTGTCATTGTTGGATTAGTTTGAGGAATATTGTGAAAGACTTGCAAAAGACCCAAGTTGAATATTGTTGCATTAGGCCGAAGCTTGCATTTTGGTGTTACTTTTCCTTTCCTTCAACTTGAAGCATTGTTTTCATCTCTGAAACTTTCAGATTTAATGCCCACTGTATTGACGCATGGATCAGCAAGGAAGATAAGTACCACAAGAGAAGGAAAGCAATGGATTTGATGGTATGGAAAAGGAAGGAAAACCAAAAAAAAAAAAAAAAAGAAGCTAGAAGAGAGAGTTACAGAGGGAACAGAGAGAGAAAAAAATCCTAAAGAAAAAAAGAGTAAAGTAGAGGTATGTTATATAATTTGAAGGAGAACCACATGGCATGTTTTTATTGGCTGGCGTAAAGGCATTGTTTTACGCCAGTTTCAAACTGAATTTAATCTCATACTATTAATAAGTGATTATAATGTTTTAAGTGGTAAATTCACGTGTAAGTAAAATAATTCACTTATTCAAAACAAAAAAATATACCCAATTACAAGTTCATACCAATGGTAAAATGACAAAATGTGTACTGTGGATATCTAAAAGAATTCCTTTTGCTTCCCACAAGTTTAAAAAGAAGAGCATTATTAATTTGTTAGAGACACGGAACATCTAGGGAGAAAATTTCAAGCTACTCTCAGTTAGAACCTACCACCCACCACAATAGGAAGGCAGTACTCCTATAAAGGTCTGAAATTTTTCACGTACTTTTCCATGGTTCTAGACTTTTCGTTTTAATAGTTGTCATGGACCTTTTTGCAACAAGGGCCGAAAATGCAAAAACGGCTCAAATCTCTCCTGGGTTTTTTAGAGGTGTTTATTGTGGAGAATCAAGCCCAAAATTCCAAAATTATAATAAATAAAGGCTAATGGTGCTTTGACAAGAGAGAATCAAAATGTCGATAACAAAAATGCAGAAAAAGCATAAAAACATAATAGGTTTGAAACTTCAACCCACAATAAGCAAGAAGAGGAAATTAAGAGAGGTTGTGAGAAAGAGAGGGAAAATTTCCCTGTAATCATATTTCCACCCCTATACTTCCGAATTGCGAGAATGTTAGTTTGCTGAATGGGCCTAACAAAAGTGCAGAATGAGCATAAAAATATAACAGGTCTGAAACTTCGACCCACAATCAGCGTGAAGAGGAAATTGAGAGAGGTTGTGAGGAAGAGAGGGAAGGTTTCCCTGTACCCATATTTCCACCTCTAAGGTTTAGAATTGTGAGAATGTTTCCTAGTTTAGTGGGTTTTTGCTCTCAAGTTTTAGCTCTATGAGGAAAACATGATTTTTGGTTTTTTAGTTGAAGAAAGTAGAGGTGTGTTGGATCGGTTCGATTCGGTTTTTTTTAACTAGCCCACCGAAACTGAAATTTTTGATTTGCAAAATTCCCAACCGAAACCGACTGAAATAATTGGAAATCGATCGGTTTCGGTTGTATTTCGGTTTCAGTTGGTTTTCAGTTTCAATCAACATCACAAATTACAGTCACAAAAAGAAAAAAAACAACTCAACATCACATGGGGTTATCGATTTTTCAATAAGAAATAAAAACTCAAAATTACAATCACAGATTCACAAAAAATAGCATTAATTTAGTATTAAACAAAACCCAAAATACAAAAAAGAGAGAGGGTTATTGAGAAATGTCACCGTGAGAAACTGAGAATGAAAAGATCAAGCCGGCATGGGGAGGTCGGCGTGTGGAGGTGGCGACAAAGGCCGATTCGTCTGGAGGCGGCGACAAAGGTAGATTCATATGGAGGCTGACGTGTGAAGGTGGCGGTAGAGGTAGATCAAGGCAGTGGCAGAGATAGATGCCTGTGAAGGCGGCACAGAAGCAGATTTGCGTGGAAGCCGGCGTGGAGTAGAGGCTGTGGAAGGGATTGGAGTGAAGGCTGTGAGAGGAGACTGTGAAAGCTGAGAGGGACTGGAGTGGAGGCTGAGAGTGAGGGTGAGAACTGAGAACGTGTGGGCTGTGGGCTGTAGGGTTTTTTTTTTTTTTTTAAATAGTTTAATTAGATATCTAATTAGTAATTAGTTTAATTATAGTTACTTAATCTAATGATAAAATGAAAATTGAAAACATGAAATGTAAAGGCCGGATCATATTTAAAAAAGAAAGGCCCAAGTGTTTTTAAACAAAATGAAAAGCCCAAATATGTATAGGAGGCCAAAATATTTATAAAATTTATACTATATATAAAATATATTATAATATGATTCAGTTTGGTTCGGTCGGTTCTGTGCGTTCAAACCTGCCACCGAAAACTGAACCGAATATTTTCGGTCTTAAAAAGTCAAAACCGAAACCAACCAAACCGAAAATTTAGCAACAGTTCGATCGGTTTCAACTGGTTTGTTCGGTTCGTCGGTTTTTTGCACACCCCTAAAAGGAAGACTTAGGGTGTTGCTCTCAGAGTAAAACGTGATCCCCTTGTTTTGAATTTGATTGTGGCATTTATATTGAGTTTGGGTTACTCTAAGTGACTGGTTTTTGGTCAATAGAAGAGGATTTTATCCCCTATGACACTATTTTGGTGTCTTGGCTTTGGTTGTTTTTATTTAGGGAAGAGTTTGGAGTGCTTTTAACATTATTTAGGAAACGCTTGACTAAATCCTCATTGGCTACCCTTTTCAGTTGTTTCAGACCATTGACAGGCTCCCTTGAATAAGAGCTAGCAGCTGAAGTTGGCCAATGAGAGCCAACCATTTTTATAGAAAAAAAAAAGGGTTTGAGTAGAAACTTTGGGCCACAGTCATCCAGAGTATAAAAACTGTTTTGTGAGGAAATTTCAAGTACAAGACCTCCTCTATGAGCCTGAAGTGCTACTAGTGTCCCTTACCCACTTAGTAGCACGCATGTGTTTGGCTCATGCAAAAGGTCCAAAACGAACCAACTCATACCCTTCAAACCACACTTCCTCAATTTTCCCAATAAGTCACATGGGCTTGGATCATGCTTAAAAGAATAAATATAATATAATACATGAATTGAACTCACAAGAAAGTTAGGCTTGGTTGAATCGAGCTTGTAGAAAATGTGTTGCGAAAATGGGTATCAACAATAGTCAATAAAGCTAATACCACAACAAAACTCAAAAACTTTTGTCATAACTTACTTATTTATCAAATTGTAAGCGGTAGAGTAAAAATAGTGGATTCATGTGGATATACAACTCTATTATTTACAACTCATCACGTGAGCAAATTGTGACAAAGTTGTGGGTTTTATTGTGGTACTTGCGAGATTTTGAGCTTGCAAATGAACAACAATGGCGGAAAAACTATAATAGAAAGATGAAGAGAGAAGAAAAACAAAGAGAGAATTTTATTGAATGATGAAAAGTGTTTATACAAGCTCAAAGAAAATACATTACACAAATCGCTACTTATATAGCACAAAATAGATACAATCAAGAACGTTCTACAAGATTCTATCATAACTGAATCATAACAACCCTGTAACAACTTCCGAATTTTAAGGGAGCACACTTATCATCAAGGCTCTGTGTCATTCTCTGTAAGTAAATCAACCTCGAGCACTTATGAAGAACAAGGCAAGTCTTGAAAACCTGGACTGAGGAGAAGATCAAAACAATGCGTTCCACTAATATGGAAACATCACCTTTTCTTATACTTCGCTTAAGTACCCGTTTGTTTCAGTATTAGAGCCCAAAAGTTGTGTTTTCAAAAAAGCCAACCCAAAAATAGTGTTTGGTTAGTATAAAACACAACTTTTTGGAAAAAGTTGCGTTTTATATTTGTGAAAAAAATGCGCGTTTTAAATTTGGAGGTCTATCGGTCTATTTTGTTAAAAGTTGGTGGGCGTTTAATATATCCGTTGGGGTGAGTTGGCAATTACGATATTGCCCTTCAATAAAGGGCAAGGTGTCTTCAGAGTCAGCTCCCTCACACCTCTCGTTCCTCTCATCTCATCTCTCTGCTCTGCGCAAGCCAGCTCCCTCACCTCTCATCTCTTCTCTCAGCTCCGCCCTCTCCGTGCTGCCACAAGCCTCTCCTTGCGCGTAAGTCTCTCTTTTCTTTTGTCACCCGTTGAAAATCTTCTTCCTCTTCTTCTTTTTTCTTCACCTTCTTCAATGGGCCTTCTTCAATCGGCAGCGGCGGTGAGGACGATGATGAATTGGTGAGAGTTTGAGGAGGATGAGAGCTTGATGATGAATCGGTGGAGAGTCTGTCTTCTTCTTCTTCTTCTTCTTCTTTCTCCGTCTTCTTCTTCTTCTTCTTCCATCTGGACTACGTTGGGGACGAACTGGAATCAAGTAAAAAAAAAAAAAAAAGAGCGAGAGAGTTGGAGAAAAAAAAAAGAGAGAATGATGAGAGTTGCTGGAATGTTCTCAAAGAAAAAGAAATAAAAATGGGGGTAGAGATAGGATACTGTGTGTAGAGGAGAAGAAGAAGAAAAAAAAAGTAGAGAAACAGAGCTGGAGAAAGAAAGACACAGAGAGTTCTGGAATCAAGTGGAATGTGTAGAGAAAAAAAAGGAGAGGATGGAGATAATGGGTATACGTGTGTAGTGGAGAAAAATCAAGAGAAGAGAAAAAGAAAAAGAAAAAAGGAAACATGTGGATGATAGAAAGAAAGAAAGGAAAAATACAATTTAGAAATGCTACGCAATATTTTCACAATAAATTTTAAGTAACATATTGTTATTAGCTAATATTGGTGAGTACAAATACTATTTCAACGATATGTTCAAATTAGAACTAGTAACAACTTTTCACATAAATTTTGTTGTGAAAATATTGCGAAAAATGTTGTGAATATAACACTATTTATTGAAAAATATAACTGTTGGGAATGAATATAAGAAGAATAAATAGTGATAAAAAAAAAAGAATAAATTTTTAAGTTAGTACTATTTTTCTTTAGAAAAAAAATAGTACTATTGACAAAATATTTAAAACAATTTTATAATAAAGTTTACATAATAAGTTGTTATTAGTTCTCATCTAGACCTACTAGTGACCTTTTTTTTTCCCTACCATTAACAACTTGTTATATAGACTTTATTGTGAAATTTTTGTGAAAATATTATATTCATAACTTGCATTAAAAGAGGTAATTAAAACAAATAATTCTCTTTATATAGACATTGTCCTTTTTAGTAATTTACCCCTTAAACTACCACTTTTATAAGTGCTAGCCAAATACTTAACTTTTTCAAAAAACACTTTTTAACAGCTTTTACCAAACACTCAGCTTTTTAAAAACTCCACTTTTTCAAAAAGTCAAATTTCAAAAAGTTGAACCAAACTCACCCTAAAATCCTTTCTCACGTAAGTCACGCGACACTGTTTTGATCTTAGCATCAAGTTACTGTTGAGCTGAACTAGTCGTTACTCTGAAACTTCTTGTTCTTCTAATTTCATCTTCAAGTCACAGCTCTTCTTATTACTCAAGTCCTCACTTGCTCTATCAGTATTAACATTGCACTTTAATAAAACGAACTAGTTGCAAACCCACGTAATGCATGAGAATATTATTAATCATTATTTTGTGGTTAAACTTAATTATTTGAAAGTAAAAAATTGTTAAGAATCATTTTGTGAATCGTCAAAAGAAAATTCTTACCACATAAGTTAGTAAACTACCATTAATAAAAATAATAATAATAAATGCCCAGAGATATATAACATAATTTATCAAATTATTAAAATAAAATTTTGTTAAGAAATCATTTAAATCGTCCATCAAATATATGGCCTACCCTAGAAACTTTATAATTAATTATAGTGTAAAGTAACTATGGCTATTACAAAAACAACGAATTTAAATTGGCTTTTAGTGTAAATTTTTGTGCGGTTGACTATTACTCTCATACTTGTGCACTCCATGTTTCGGTTTGTTATTTATATATATATATATATATATATATATAGAGAGAGAGAGAGAGAGAGAGAGAGAGAGAGAGAGAGAGAGAGAGAGAGAGAGAGAGTATAATTATTATTTGAATGATTATTGTAATTTATTGATAATAATTAATAAAAAAATAATTAAAACTTAAAAAGTATTTTTTTTCTAATATAATAGAGGAGACTAATAGATTGTCATTTAAAATAACTAAAACAATAGAGAACATGCTCATATAGTCAGACGTTTGTATTACCTATAAGCAAACAAAAAGTCATTTCAATAGTGTTTGATGTCTTTTATATTTAGCGAACCATTTTAGAAAGAACTTTGATTTTATTATTGTTATTATTATTATTATTATTAGAGTCACAATTTTTAGATAGTTTATTCTGTTTTGGCAAAGATGACATGTGGCAATGAAAATGAAGATTGATTGTAGTATAAGGATATTATATATCTAGTATTTGGGTGTGTTGTATCCTAATATGAATTATACATTATGCAAACCTTTGTTCTTTACTTCATTTTCTAAAATCTAGGTGGTAATTATAAAAAATTTTATAAAAAACCCCACAATTTTGTGAATCGCAAAAAGAAAATTCTTACCACATAAGTTAGTAAACTACCAATTAAATTTTATTAAAAAAAAGAAAACAAAAGATATATAACGTAATTTATCAAATTATTCAAACAAAATTTTGTGAAGAAATCATTTAAATCAGCCATCAAATATATTATATATATATATATGACATCTACTAAAATTTTCATAACTAAATATAGTGTAGAGTAAATAGCTTTTACAAAAACAATGAATTCAAATTGACACATTAATAATAATAATAATAATAATAAAAAGTAGAAAAAAAAATATATATATATATATATAGAGAGAGAGAGAGAGAGAGAGAGAGAGAGAGAGGGTGAGTAAGAATGTAATTATTATTTGAATGATTGTTGTGATTTGCTGATAATGATTAATAAAAAATAATAGAAACCTTAAAGGTATTTTCTTTCCTAATAAAGTAGAGGAGCCTAATTTATTGTCATTTAAAGTAATTAAAACAATAGAGAGCATTCTCATTTAGTGAGATGTTTGTATTACCTATAAGCAAACAAATAGTCATTCTTATAGCGTTTGATGACTTTTATATTCAGTGAACCGTTTTAGAAAGTACTTTGATTATTATTATTATTATTATTAGAGTCACAATTTTTAGATAGTTTATTTTGTTTTGGCAAAGATGACGTGGTAATGAAAATGAAAATTAATTATGTATAATAATATTATATATCTTGTCATTTTTTGGTACATCCTAATATGAAGTATACATTATGCAAATTATTGTTCTTTATATCAACTTCTAAAATCCCGGTGGTAATGGAAAAAAAAAATAACCCCACAATTGCTAGAACATTTGAATCTCTTTATTATCAAATATTGTTTTTTTTTTCTTTCTTTTCATTGGAACTGATCGATAAAGAATTTGGGCTCTCATTTTTGGGGATAATGTATCTTTTTTATGGGACTGGATGTTTAGTACATCAATTGTTGCAAAAGTGAGGTACCAACATGTTAATTAGGAGTGTCAAATGGGTGGGTTTGGGTGGGTTTGGGGTGGGCAAAATTGGGTTGGGTATATAAAACCCATTCACCTATTAAAACCCATTTAACTAACTGTTTCTAACCCAAATCCAACCCAATCCAATTATAATAGGTAAACTCCAACCCACCCAATTACCCAATTATCAAAATTACCAAAATGACCAAATTACTCTAAAATCTTAAAAAATGACCAAAATATTTTAATTTGCATTTTTTAAATGACACATCAACATTTCAATTAAAAAAAAAAAGCCATGTCAGAAAATTAAAAATAAAATTCTGAATTTATAATTTTTTAAATCTTAAAATCAGATATTTGTATCTGGGTTGAGAGAGAGAGAGAGAGAGAGAGAGAGAGAGAGAGAGAGAGAGAGAGAGAGAGAGAGAGAGAGAGGGGCTGAGATGTGGCTGGCGGTGATCAGGTGGTTCGGCTATGGGTTTTTTTTTTCTTTTTTTCTTTCCGGTTTTGGGTTGATTTCCTTTTTGTAACTATGGATTTTGCGTGGAATTAGCTGAGGCGAAACTAGATCTGTATGATTGACTAATGGCCTGTTTGGAAGTTTAGAGAGGAAGGAGAGTAGAAGGGAGTAGAGGGGAGGAGAGTAGTGGGAAGGAGAATAGAGGAGAATGATTACCCTCCACTTTGTTTGGATGTTTTTAAAATTAGTAAGGGGGAATGGAGTAATTAGTCATTCCCCCTTGTTTGGATGTTTTAAAAATTAGGATAGAAAAGAGAGGAAATGATTAAATATTTTTAAATAGACAAATTTACCCCTATTTGAAAATGGACTTGAATATTGGTCTATGATTAATTTGTTAAATTAAATAATTATGACTATAGCATGCAATATTTTTTTTGATAATTTTTTTTTCTGATGTGAATTAAATAATCAACATTCGTCTATGATTAAATATTTTTTTCTCCTTTTATATTATACTAAAAAAAACCGTCCTAAATTGATAATAATTAAAATAAGAAAAAAATGTTTGGTTTTTTTATTTTTACTGAAAAAAATCAACAAAATAATGAATTTTGAGTGTTTCTTTCATTTATTATTATAATTTTGATGAAAAACAATCCATTCACTGGTTGATACTCAAGCAAGTTGTGACAATTGCATGGTCTTAGAACTATTGTTCTCCTAATAGCTTGAGTTTGATTCCAAGTAATCCAAAGTGCTTAGTTCTAGGCATGTTTTCGTTTTCTAGCTTGGTAATGATTCCAAGAAACCATAAGAAATGCTAGTAAATTATAAGTTTATCCACTTTTTTAAGGCTTTTCTCTTCTTAAATTCATTTGAGAATTTTGTACTGCATCAAATTTTGGTATCAGAACTTCATTTGGCATGGGTCTGATTCCTCTCTAGCAATGGTTCATACAATAATATCAAACGATCATAAGAAAGGGCCACCTAATTTGGAAAAGAAGATCAGAGAACAAGCAACACCAAAAGAAAGTAAATCTTATGACAGGTAAATCATCCATACTTGGAAAGATTACCAAAAGACAGCATTACAAACTTTTGGTTTGTGTTTGTTAATATAATAAGGGTAAATTAGGTAATTTACTTTATCAATAATTTATGTATTCTACTCTTCCTCCAAATCTCTCCAATTTGGGGAATTAAAAATGAGGGGTTGGAGGTAGTTGAAACCCCTCCAAACCCCTTCCCCTTCTTCCTCAAAAAACTCCCAAACAAAGTAATTGAATTACTCTCCTTCTCTATACTCTACTCTCCCGCCCTCTACTCTACTCTCCCTCCTTTTTTAAACATTCAAACAGGCCATAAAAGTTGGAAAGGTTTTTATGGAAATTCTTAGTTCTTTCTCTCCACAAAATTTGTTTGTTTCTATAGAAAATAATTCCAAAGAAAGTCTTTGATTTTCCAAGAATGTTTCGCTTTTGAATCAAACATTTCACTTTTATTTCTGTTTTTATTTTTCTATTGTTCAGATATGAGAGAAACGATTTTCCGTGAAGCCATGGCTGTGGCTTGTCTCGATTCTATGTACGTCATCAGTTATAATTTTTTTTTTTCCGATTTTTTTTTTTTGTGGTAAAGATGTGTTTGGTTTCCCAGAAAACTGTGTGGGAAAAGAAATGTTTTGCTTTTGAATCTGAGAAAGGAAACCCTCATGAAACACTGAAATGTTTGAGGGCTGGAGTTTTTTTTTTTTTTTTTTAATGGGAAGGGCTGGGTTGAATTTGGGTATATTGTTTTTGAGTTAAATAGGACTCAATGAGTTTTTAGTTAAAACCCAACAATCATTTGGTCTAATTGGGTTGATGCCCATTTAACCCAACTAATAAATGGGTGGGTTTGAGTTCAATTAGAGTGAGTGGGTTTGGGTGGACAAATGGGTTTGGGCTTGCTTTGCCACCCCTAATGTTAATGGAGATTCTTAAATATATATATATATATATATATATTAATGGAGAAGAGAATACTGAATCAAAATTATTGTTGCCTAATATTCGTGTTACTATCTTCATTGCTGCAATAAATCCAATAAAACACACCCATTTATGAGTGAAGTTTACTAACATAATAGTATTCTTAAATATTCGTTCTTCCTTCTTCTTTTTTACTACATGAACATGGCCATCTTTTTTTTTTAATCCTTCTTGTAGTCATTTTATCAAACATGTGGAAATATAAAACTGAAAATATTTGTATTACCTTCAGCATTGAAATAGAGAGCAAACCACTTTCTTGGCAGCATTTCATTGTAAAAGAGACATAAATAAATAAAAACCTAGAACACAGAACACTGCAATATATAAAATACACTTGACATACCATATGGTTTGAAGGAATCAAACGATATCCCCATTTAAGAATATAGGCTTGTAGTTCTGAAAGGAACTCTATACTTGTAGGAGATAAATCCAATCATTCCCTTTTTGGTTAAGAGAAGCAGGTGACACCTAATGGTTTATATATCTTCTATTGGATTTATCTCTCTAATTTGATAGGCGCAGTGGCAATTGAACATGTATGAACTGGTTGGATTTAATGAGAAGCATAAGAGGCAATAAAGGAGGAGATGAAGAGTTTGAGGCATTAAAAAGCTTACATGGGAAGTTTAAAATAGTGGAGATAGAAAGTCATAGGTGTTATGGAAGATGAAGTGAAAACTGTAAAAACATAATGGAAGTTGAAGTAAAACTAAAAACTATAAAAGCATAAAAGACTAATAGAAAAAAAATGGAAATAAAATACAATTTTTTATTAATGAAAATAAAATAATGACATGACTGCTGATATAGCTCAACTGAAGCGTAGCAACAATAAATGCTACGCTTCAGCTTTTATATATAAAAATATAATATATATATATATATAGATGTATAAATTTCTTTATAGAGGTATGTATGAAAATTTACGGCTTGATGCTAATAACTTTATAATTTTCAAATTTTCCTTCTCTTTCCATTTTCGAATTATTGGCTACAAAGTTATTAAAGACTAGAACGAAAACTAAACACAAAGTAAAAGCTAACCCCTTGATCGAGAGATTTTAGGAGCAATCCCTAGAATGAATAGGTAAGCAATGCTAATAATTAAGTTGACAAACCTTTGCTGATTCTTATTTATAACCACCATTTATATCACTATTTTATCTACCATTAACAATTTATTACATTAGTCAGATATGAAGTTTTTTGTTGAATTTTTGGGGTCCACTGGTCCCTCCATCAACTTATGTGAAAGACCAACAAAGTTTGCATATGGTTGAGATCACGCTATTGGTATTGGTTGAGCTAGAATTGATAGGTAAGCAATGCTAATAGTTAAGTTGACAGGTTTTTACTGGTTTTTATTTGTAGCCACCATTTATATCACCTTTTTTATCTACCATTAACAATTTGCCACATTAGTCAATTTGCCACATTAGTCAGATATTAATTTTTTTGTCAAATTTTTAGGGTCTATGGTCCCTCTGTCAACTTATGTGAAAGACCAACAAAGTTTGCATATTGTTGAGATCACGCTATTGGTTTTTGTTGAGCAGTGCAAATGATAGCACCTTCAATCCTTTGAACTTAAGAGAATTCTGCCTTATTATGACCGATATTGCTTTAAATTTCTCAACAGACTCACTCATTTTTAAAAACAAGGCATTTAAAGGGCTAAGTTTGGTTTTAACTACCAGTAAGAATATGACATCAACAATTGTCATGTGCAATACACATGACTTACTCACCTCACTAATGTTGGGATCACACAATTAGTATTGGTTATGCAGTGTATAATTCAGGTCATGGTTAAGACTGTCAATCCTTTGAAGTTAAGAATTCTTCCTTACGATGAATATTGCTTTAAATTTCTCAGCCTCTCTTCATGGACTCACTCATTAAAAAAAAAAAAAAGTCTCATTCAAATTGCTTTTATATATATTTTTGTTATGACTTATGAGAAATGTGCTTATATTTAATACTATATACAATAGTGAAACATCTCTCGAGCCCACAGTATTAGCCACTATTTTTTTCTTTTCCTTGTTAACAAAAACGTAAAGCAATGTTCAACGATAAGCTTCTGACAAATGAAAAACGCTTAGTTCCTTCTGGAGCAGCCACTGTGATCCACACAAAAATAGTAAGACAATCTCCTAACGTAAACTTTGTTTAATCTCTTTTGAAGTAAAATACAAACAAATTACAAAAACAATGCATTGTCTCTGTTAGTCCTGTCTCTATCCAATGGACCATAAATAGAAGTCCACATAACTTACAAAATAATAGGTAAGTAATGCCGACAGAGAAGTTGAGAGGCTTTTAACCACCTTTGATATTATTTTTTTATCTACCACTAACAATTTGCCAATTAGATGTAAAGTTTTTTTTATCAAATTATTAAGTTCTACTGGTCTCTCCATCAACTTATGTTAGTATGTTACTTTTTTTTGCTGGGGTGTGTTACTGGAACAATGATGTGTAATTTTTTTAATGATGTAGCAATTATTTTTATTATTAAAAAAATTACATGTCAGCAAAACTATTTCATTCTCCATCCCATGTTCTGGATTAGCAAAACCATTTCATTCTCCATCCCAAGTTCTGGTTTGAGAGCTGGTGCAATAGCTAGGACTATTGTACCATACAGCAATACCTTCTCCATTAAAAGTTAAAAAGTTTACTTTTGATACCAATCATTAGATCAAGGAAGTTAAAAAGGTAAAAATTTTGAAAAAGTGAAAATGATATGAGAGATATTGCACCGAATCCCAATCCCTAAGTTCGAACTTGGGGATTGGGATTCTCTCCTTTGGATCTCACCACCTTAGAGGATGTGACTATTGATTAAGAGTGTAAGTCGATTAAATTGTAAGCATGTCATTAAATGATTGAGTGGGAGCATCATTAGACATTGGTGATGTGGTCCTCCAAGAGAGATGAATAATTTCTCCATTCTTTACCCTTTTAAATTTAACTTAAATAACCACTACGCATTCTTGATGTGATGGTCACTTCACAAGTGTAAGTGTTTATACAGTATGGGGTATAAACAGAAGAGCTGAAGTTCAAATATTCAAGAATGAGTTTTACACACATATACACATACATTTAAATTATGTGAGAATAGAATTTCTATCTTGTATTAAAAAAAATCTAATCCAACATAAAAAAAAAAAAAAAAAAAAAAACCATTCAAACTAAAAATTGAAAATATAAAACTTCTCCATTCAAATATTTTTATGCAAATAAATAAATAATTTCCAAATAGAATACGGGACAAAAAGAGGACGCAATCATGCAATAGGTTATAGGTCAAAGACTACAAATATTAAATAAGGTTACATGAATTGATACGTACTTAGTATTATATTATATTTGTTTTAGAAAAAGAGAGTTCACACGTATTCTGATGCATCTTTCTCTCTCTTACCCTTTGAATTTTAATTTTTCATTCTCAAAAGAAAGGAAAATGCCCATTTCTCAGACTTTACAACCAAATATACTGCAAAAAAATAAAAAAAGGAAAGGATTTTACAATGCTATCCTATAATAAAGAAACACCAGCTTCTCCCATGATTTCAATTTTCGATGAAAAATAGTAGTGGTTTGACACTTGACCGCAATATAAGTACATACGACCAAAAATGGGTCGAATAGACAAAAGGGTGTAATTTTTCGAAAAAGGTGTGTTTGTGGATAAGATCATAGCTGAATCCAAATCGTTGAATAATTTGGCGGCGATCCAAACAACACTTAGTTTTGTTTGGCTGTCGTCGACATGCTTTTGGACGCTAAAACTGGATTCATTTTTCTCAACCTTTCCTACCGCTAATAGCAACAACAAAGTATTAGTTCGAAAATGTTTAATTCGATAAATGATTGTGGGAACAAACACTGTAAATTAATTTTATTGTGGCGTAACTGGCAAATCTATAGTTAACTTTTTATTGTCATACTTCTTTATGCAGTACACAAAATATGTGTTAACTAGCTTATGGGTCAACAATGGTGTCCGATTATCATGTCAAAGTGCATTGGTTAAGTAAGTTTTGGTGCAAATGATATTTTTCTAATTAGTTTTTGTTACTTTTCAATGTAATAAGTTTTACTTAATTTTTTCTTAACGAGCTAAGTGCAATCGAGCTTCCGTTAATATATTCCATATTATATATACATTTATATGGAAATTCACAAATAAAGTCTTTGTTTGTAAGCACGTGCCAAAGAAAGTCCTGACTTCATTTGAGGAACTATCCGTAAAGCCATAATGACCGTAGAGGTAGTTATATTGTTAAAATAAATAATGCTCTCCTAATGCTCAATTTAAGTGAAACATTTAAAATGAGACAATTATTAATGAGAAGATAAAATAATAGTGATTTTTTTAAATTCCCATACTTATATAGATTTTATCATTAAGCCAAATCTTTGTTTGCCTTTAAAAATGTCATTTACTTCATATTACAAGTGACACAATTTTTAACAAGAAATTTGTTTTTCTTTTTTCAAAATAAGGGTAATATAGGAAACTAAATTTCACCTTTAAATAATTTCAGTTTTTTGAAGACAATTAAAAATATAAGTAATAAATTGATTATAAAAAAAATAAAGGACCCAAGAACAATTGTTATTACCAGAAGAAAAATGAAATTGAAAGTTTCAGTTGGAATATATATATATATATATAGAGATAGAGAGAGAGAGAGAGAGAGAGAGAGAGAGAGAGAGAGAGAGAGAGGAAAATGTTAACAAGCACCAACTGGTGCTTGTTAAGGTGCAAAAAAGAAAAAAAAAAAAAAAAGTCAAAAAAGACATCAAGCGGTACTAATAAAATTGAAAAAAATGAAATAAAGTTGTAAAAAAAAATGTTAGAAATTTATTTAAAAAGTTGTTTTTTTTTTTTTTGAGAAGGCCTGAGTTCATATATATATAGTCTCAGCTTGAGTCCATATAGCCCTATAATCTAACTAGAATAAAAAATAAATAAATAGATTTGCTTTCAATTTAGAATATAAATTTCTAATACTAATATAATGATGCATTGTATTATATTAATATATTTATTCAATTTGCTTGAGACCATGTCTTTTTAGGCCTATTCAAGATGAATAATACAATTTCAGTAGTAATATTCCATTTCAATTAGAAAAAAAAAAATAAATAAAAAAATATATATATATAAATAAAAATAAGTGATTCCATTTAAATAAAGCAAGAAGCTCAAATGTAATATCTCAACTCCACTACTTCAATAAGTATAAATTTACATATATAACTACCTACCCCAATATATATTATCAACTATGAAGTGCAAGCTCATCAAAAAAAAAAAAAACTATGAAGTGCAAGCATGCATGTGCTGACTCCCACAAAGTTTGACCTGTGAGGGTGCTCTTGTGGTTGTGGCAGTCCTTTTTTTAAGGAGCTTTGCGGCTGCATTTTGTCCTATGTGTGCTATTTGCAGCAGCAGACGTTCCAAATTTATCTTCCAAGGATGCTGACTTTGACTTCCACACATCTTCCACCATCTTGGGCTACAGAAGAATGACCCCAAGTATCTAATTAGAGATTTTCCTTTTCTTTTTTTTTGGAGTATATTTTTTATTTCACTTTTATCTTTTTTTTTATTGGAAAAAATAAATTTGCATGTGAGTTCACTGTCTTCAACTCACTTAAATTTTACTCATGAATGGCGAGGGACTATCCACATAATTAATAGGCACGTTGGTGCTCAAACTCTCAATTTCGGACTCACAAGGTGAAAAGTTGTGTTGGATAAAAATCTAGTTTTGTATCTCATACAAAACACACAGCGGAAGCAACAAACAATGATCTTTTTCATTCATGATTGACAATATGCACTCTGTAAATTTCAGAATTTAAGAACAAGATAGCGTACCTTGGTGTGGAGAATTTCAAAACAAAGATTAGAAGCACTTGGGAAAACTTTTAATCTTCACTCCAATTCCACTTTACGCCCAAGATGTGTGGTCTCTCAATCAGTTTCCAAAGGGAGAACAAAAGTGTGTCTCACACTTTTTTATTTTTCTTTTCGAAAAATCACGTTAAAAAATTCTGTATGTTTCTCCCTTTATAATTAACTGATTATCTAATTGGGCCGGCCTATTGGGCCTTTCCAATTGGGCTTTAATGTGTGGCTTGGAATGGGACCAAAAGGGACCAATAAGACACTAGCTCCAATCGGCCTTGGGCTTTTCCGTCAACTCTTGACAAGTCCAAAGTTACCATTAATTATATTTAATACCACTATATAAATATAATTGCACTCTAGGCCTTATTAATAAATTATATCCCAAGACTTTATTTTACACGCAACCCCTTCATAAAATATTCGTAATAATACAAAGTCATAAATATAGACTGCCACTTTGTAAATTACTACATCTTATCCTTGAGTACCCGGTTTAATCCTTTAAAGTTATTCCTCATATATTTATGAAATCCAATTTCATAAATATATACTTTAGTAATTTCTTACCAAAGTGGTTAGGCCTAACTCTCTGAATAACCAAACCCATTAAACTTATCTCAAGGGAATATTTTGTATCTCTATTAAGAGACTATGAATTCCATCTTGAAAATATATGTTCTATCAACACTAAATGTGGTTGCCCAACATACTGAGATTTTGACCGTTACTTTGGATCTCACTCCTGATATATCAAAGCAACCTACACCTCATGATCAAGTCCATTATTCTCTCAGGATTAAGAGTTCATGCAAATAGAAGTCGTGAGATTTATTATTCATTTGACAGTCGTTAGGAGAATAATAAATCTCACAGCGGTCCAGTTCAATATGTCTTAACTCTTAAAACATATCAACATATCAACTAGAAGTCACCACTTCCATGATCAAGACAAATCATCTTAGTTGATATGTTATAGTCTTCGCAGATGAAATGCCCAATTTCATCACCGACTACGAACTATAAATTCTGAGTTTACAAAGAACTTGTGATTTATATCTTCTGTGACTAAATCACATAAATCACATACTATGCATCTCATGGACTATATGATAATGTCCAAATATTCATGTTACCATTATTTTAGATAAAAATAAACAACTTTATTAAACACAACATTAAGTCATACATAATGTCATACATAGTATCACACAATAGAATTTAAGGGCATATATCCTAACAAGTTGGAAGTCTTCCTACCACTCAAGCAACTTCGGTCCTTCACAAGTGGTATCTCGATTTTCACTCAATGAATTTGAAACTTGGATATGATCTCTTGGTCTAGTCACACCTTTGGAAAAAAGCAAGGCAGTACCATATTTAGGGCCTCATTTTTCCCATTTCAAATCATAAGAATGTATAAATTTTTTTTTTTTAAAAAAAAAACAGAAAAAAGTAAATATGTATGCTTATAAATAGGAATGAACAAAGTAGCTAAGTTTATGATACCCGAAGTCTCAATTAAAATAGGGAAATGTAATTTTAAATCCTATGAAGTATAAATTTAAGTTGTGTAAAAAATTAAAACCTATTGAAGAGGACAATATGTGATGGATTTGTGGTGGACGGGTATGTGCAATACACATCATGTGTTGGGCTCCACGGCCTTTTTTGTATAAGCATGGTTGCGACCCATTTGGGCTATTGAGGCTTTTTGCTTAATCTACACGCTTGGGCCTAAATGCAAGATATCGGCACTAGGTCTACGTAACTATAAATACTCCAAAACCCTCACAAAAACAGGTACGCATAATCAATTCAACTCTAGCACTCTAGGGCGGAAAACAAGGTCCCTAACTTGACCTTCGGAGGGTCTTTGGCCGGCACCACACCGGTGCTCTCTGCTAGGTCCCGTCTTGTTGTTTTGCAGGTTCTAATATTGCTCTATTGAGGACCGTGCAGCTCACTGGTGGACATCGGCATCATCAGTTGGCGCCGTCTGTGGGAAACTTGACAAACAAGGGTGATTAAAGTGTCACCTTGCTCCCCGGACAAAGAGTTGCATGGCCCACACTAGATCGATGGCAACTGCCAACAACCAGGGTGACGAACCGCATGCTGCGACATTGGAAAGACAGGTCCGAACACTAGCAGCAGCGGTCGAACGCCTGACTAA
The DNA here is from genome assembly GCA_032878915.1 of Castanopsis chinensis. Taxonomy (NCBI): domain Eukaryota; kingdom Viridiplantae; phylum Streptophyta; class Magnoliopsida; order Fagales; family Fagaceae; genus Castanopsis; species Castanopsis chinensis. The sequence goes on along the minus strand of JAVQMG010000125.1, from coordinate 12,725,795 downwards.
ACAGAATCACGACTTAGAAGAACAGCTACGACAAAAGAATGCATATCCAGGAATACAAGAGGAGGACCAGGAAGGAACAAGTGCTGAAAGGAGGGACCCCGACGGACCTGAAGGCAGCAACGTTCCAAGCAAAATTGAAAGGAGGGATGCCAAGCAGCCATCTTTGTCGGAGGCTTTACCACCCCACATCGCCGCAAAGATGCAGCAGATGCGGGAGCGAATGGATGTGATGATGAACGCCCTCAAAGGACGAGTATCAAGCGACCTCGACGACCTGGTCCACTGAACAGATTCGCCCTTCACGGCACCCGTTACTTCGTGCCCTCTGCCATCGAAGTTTCGTATGCCCCAGTCGGAGAGTTACGATGGAACCAAGGACCCCTTAGACCACTTGGAGTCCTTCAAGACTCTAATGCACCTTCAAGGGGTGCCGGACGAGATTATGTGTAGGGCATTCCCTACTACATTGAAGGGATCCGTGAGGGTCTGGTATGGCAGGTTGACGCCCAACTCAATAAGCACCTTTAAGGAATTAGGCGCCCAATTTGTGTCACACTTCATAGGGGGCCACCGGTATAAGAAGTCCACAGCATGCTTGATGAGCATCAGACAGAGGGAAGACGAGACCCTGAGATCCTATATAACACGGTTCAATAAGGAGGCACTCTTAATAGACGAAGCGGACGATAAGATACAAGTAGCGGCCTTTACCAACAGGCTGCGAAAGGGTAAGTTCCTTTTCTCTCTTTATAAGAATGATCCGAAAACTATGTCCGAGGTACTTTACAGGGCGATGAAGTACATGAACGCGGAAGATGCTTTAATAGCGAGAGAAGATAGGCCAAAGAAAAGAGAGAGGCCGGATGAAACACGATCAGAGGGGGGGCGAAAGAAGGCAAGGACGGATGAAAGATGGGAGGATAGGCGCCCAAAGCCGCCCATGGTGAAATTCACCAGCTTCACCCCTCTGACGGCCCCGATCGACCAAGTACTAATGCAGATAAAGGATGAGGGGGCTTTGACGTACCCCGGGAAGCTGAAGGGGGACCTCAATAAGAGGTCAAGAAACAAGTACTGCCGATTCCATCGTGACCATGGCCACGACACCTCTAAATGCTACGACCTAAAGCAACAGATCGAAGCACTCATAAGGCAAGGGAAGTTGCAGAGGTTTGTTAGTAAGGAAGGGGCGAATTCGCAACAGAACCAGCCCCCAAGACGGGAGAACGAGCGCTCAAGGCCACCAATTGTAGATATAAGAATGATCGTTGGAGGTACAATAGGACCGTCCAAAAGGGGTCGTAAAACCTACTTACCGATGGTGCAGAACGTCCAGGCGATGGGCCTGACACCGAAGTTCGCACGGGTGGACGTACCAACTATCGATTTTTCCGAAGAGGATGCCCGACGCCTTCACCATCCGCACGACGACGCCCTCATGGTCAGCATACAGGTGGGGGAGTACAACATACATCGGGTACTGGTTGATAATGGAAGCTCAGCGGACATCTTTTATTATCCTGCGTTCCAACAAATGGGGATGAACAGGGAGCAGCTTGCTCCGGTTAATTCCCCCCTTGTCGGATTCGGGGGGACGAGAGTCTATCCCCTTGGGACCGTCACATTATCTGTAACGGTGGGAGATTACCCACAGCAAGTCACCAAGGATGTGGTCTTCTTGGTGGTAGATTATTCATCCACCTACAACGCGATCCTTGGACGACCTACTCTCAACGCATGGAAGGCCGTCACGTCAACATACCATTTGATGATTAAATTCCCAACTGAATATGGAATCGGGGAACTCTGCGGGAATCAGGCCACAGCACGAGAATGCTACATCGCCATGACGGAGATGGACGATCACTTGCAAGCACTAAATGTTGAGGGACAGCGAGTCACGGCTGAAGCAACGGAAGAACTGGAAGAAGTAGTACTTGACGACTCAAGACCTGGACGGACCGCAAGGATTGGCACGATTGCTAGCACCTCGGTGCGGCAGAGCTTAACCACGTTCTTGATGGAAAATCAGGACGTATTCGCATGGAGTCACGAGGACATGCCGGGGATCGATCCGACAGTAATAGTGCACAAGCTGAACGTATCGCCATCGTTCTCTCCCATCCGACAGAAGAAGCGAGTATTTGCTCCAGAAAGAGACCGGGCTATCGCTGAAGAAGTCTAGAAATTGCAGGAAGCAGGTTTCATACAAGAAGTACACTATCCAGACTGGCTTGCAAATGTAGTTATGGTCAAGAAGGCAAATGGAAAGTGGCGAATGTGCGTTGACTTCACTGATCTAAACAAGGCCTGCCCAAAGGATAGTTATCCCCTGCCGCGTATTGATAGGCTAGTGGATTCGACTGCAAGACACGATCTCTTAAGTTTCATGGACGCATTCTCCAGCTACAATCAGATCAAACTCGACGAGATGGATCAGGAGAAAACGTCGTTCGTCACTAGTCAAGGGCTCTTTTGCTACAAGGTAATGCCCTTCAGACTCAAGAATGCTGGGGCAACATACCAGAGACTGATGAATAAGATGTTTGTACATCAAATTGGAAGGAATGTGCAAGTCTATGTGGACGACATGCTGGTGAAGAGCGTTCGAGAGTGCAACCACCTGAGCGACCTTCAAGAAACTTTTGACACCCTTCGGTCCTATAACATGAAGCTGAACCCCAGCAAGTGCGCATTCGGGGTGACGACAGGGAAATTCTTGGGTTTCATGGTATCTCAACAGGGCATTGAGGTCAACCCAGAAAAGGTCAAGGCGAAAGTAGATTTGGTTCCCCCAAAGACACTGAAGGAGGTCTAAAGCTTAAATGGCAAGATAGCTGCCCTGAACAGATTCGTCTCAAGGGCAACAGACAAGTGCCTACCATTCTTCCGCACATTGAAGAAATCGTTTGAATGGACAGACGATTGCCAGAAAGCTTTCGAAGATCTGAAGACATACCTCTCCTCCCCACCATTACTTAGCCCATCCAAGCAAGGTGAAGAGCTGTTCCTATACATTGCCGTCTCCCCAGCGGCTGTCAGTGCAGCTCTTATTAGAGAGGAAGACAGGATTCAGAAGCCTGTTTACTTTACAAGCAAAGCGCTCAGAGGGGCAAAAGAGAGATATCCCCCGATGGGAAAATTGGCTTTCGCATTGGTAATTGCGGCTCGAAAGCTAAAACCGTACTTTCAAGAACACGTAATAAACGTGATGACCGACCAGCCCTTACGAAGAGCTATGAGGAGTCCCGAAGCTGCAGGAAGGATGGCATTGTGGGCAATCGAGCTGAGTGAGTACGACATTCGGTATCAACCTCGAAACGCGGTAAAGGGACAAATCCTGGCGGACTTCATTGCAGAATTTACCGACACAAAAGACCAGGGGGCACGTAAGCTACCCGTATGGAGGGTGCATACGGACAGATCCTCTAACAAACACGCAGGAGGAGTCGGTGTGCTGATCCACACACCAGAAGGGGATCAGATAAAGTGCATGATCTGCTTATGCTTTTCAGCAACGAACAATGAAGCAGAATACGAAGCCGTAATAGCAGGATTAGACATCGCTGTTGCAGCTGGAGCGGAAAGAGTGGATCTCTACTCCGATTCCCAAGTCATCACGAGCCAGATTAATGGAAGCTACGAATGTAGGGGTGAAAGAATGAAGAAGTATCTCGATGAGGTGAAGAGTCGAATGAGCAACCTCCAGGTCAAATTAATTCGAGTACCAAGGGAGGAAATCCAAGAAGCTGACCAGCTTGCCAAGGCAGCGTCCGCGGAGCCAATGATTATCCTCGACCACGTACTATCCTTCGCCCAAACATCACCACTAATAGACGGTACAGAATTGCAAGAGGTAAGCAAAGAGCAATGTTGGATCACTCCAATAGCTACGTACTTGAAGGACGGCCTGTTACCAGACGATAAAGAGGCCGCAAGGAAACTAAGAGTTACGGCATCTCGGTTTGTCATGATGAAAGATGTGCTATATAAAAGAGGTTTCTCCCAGCCCTATTTGAGATGCCTCGCTCCCGAAGAAGCAGACTATGTCATGAGGGAGGTCCACAAAGGAATTTGCGGGAATCACTCAGGATCAAGGTCTTTAGTGCACAAGCTCCTCAGGGCAGGATACTACTGGCCAACAATGCAGAAAGACGCCAACATGTATGTCAGATCCTGTGACAAGTGCCAACGCTTTGGCAACCACATCAGGCAACCTATAGAGGAGCTCACGCCCATAACGGCCCCATGGCCGTTCGCACAATGGTGACTTGACATCATGGGCCCCTTCCCAATAGCGGCAAAGCAACTAAAGTTCCTAGTGGTCGGCATCGACTACTTCACCAAGTGGGTGGAGGCTGAGGCTTTGGCAACCATCACAGAGAGAAATGTCCGAAACTTTGCATGAAGAAACATCATTTGCAGGTATGGCATACCACGAGTACTGGTATCGGATAATGGCAAGCAATTCGACAACGAAGCATTCAGGGATTTCTGCTCCCAGCTGGGGATAAAAAACCACTACTCATCACCGGCACATCCGCAAGCCAACGGACAAGTTGAGGTCACAAACCGATCCTTGCTCAAAATCATCAAGACTCGGCTTGAAGGGGCGAAGGGCATATGGCCGGACGAGTTACCGAGCGTCTTATGGGCGTATAGGACAACGGTAAGAATACCGACAGGAGAAACGCCATTCCGATTGGCATATGGATCTGAGGCTGTCATACCAGCTGAAGTAGGTCTTGCAAGCTACCGTGTTGGAAACCACGACAAGCACAGAAACGATGAAGCCATGCGCATACAACTTGACCTAGTAGACGAAGTAAGGGCAGCTGCAGAACAAAGAATAGCACGGTACCAGAACCTAATGGCGAAGCACTACAACTCTCGAGTTCGGCACAGAGACTTCCAGGTCGGAGATCTTGTCCTAAAGAAAGTGCTCGGCGCTACGAAAGATGCCGCCCAAGGGAAGCTTGGACCAAACTGGAAAGGGCCATACAGGATCACAGCATGGCACAGGAAGGGAACATACTACCTAGAGACCATGAACGGAAAGAAGCTAAGCCACCCATGGAATACAGAGCACCTAAAGAAGTATTATCAGTAGACGACTAGTTTATCTTTTCTTGATAATTGTATTTTTTATTTCCTAAAGTACTTACATAACGCCTAAGAGCTACTTTTTCATGTTTTTAAACAAAGTTCTACACATCCATTTGCAATGAAAGGAGTTCTTCAGAAAAAATGAATGTCTTATACTTATTTGTCTACGTGTTGTCCGAATCCACAGAGTGGACGAACCATATATACAAAATCCACAGTGTGGACGGACCATCTAAAAGATGAAAATTATTGTCAAGTCCACAAAGTGGACGGACCATATATCCGAAATCCACAGTGTGGACGGGCCATCTAAAGGATGAAAATTATTGCCAAGTCCACAAAGTGGACAGACCATATATCCGAAAATCCACAGTGTGGACGGACCATCTAAAAGATGAAAATTATTACCAAGTCCACAAAGTGGACGGACCATCTAAAAGATGAAAATTATTGCCAAGTCCACAAAGTGGACGGACTATATATCCAAAATCCACAGTGTGGACGGACCACCTAAAGGATGATAATTATTGCCGAGTCCACAAAGTGGACGGACCATATATCCGAAATCCACAGTGTGGACGGACCATCTAAAGGATGAAAATTATTGCCGAGTCCACAAAGTGGACGGACCATATATCCGAAGTCCAGAAAGTGGACGAACAATCTAAAAGATGAAAATACCAAGTCCACAAAGTGGACGGACCATCTAAAATATGAAAATTATTAGTCCACAAAGTGGACGGACCATACGTCCGAAGCCCACAGAGTGGACGGACCGCATAATGGATTGAAATACATCCGTAATCCACAACGTGGACGGACCATACCAAACCACATGGTAGACGGACCATCTAAAAGATGAAAATGATGACCAAGTCCAAAAAGTGGATGGACCTTCCACAATCCGCACTGTGGACGGTCCGTATAATGGAATTAAAATATATCCAAAGTCCTCAATGTAAAAGTCCACATATGCCGAATCCACAAGGTGGATGGATTACCCAAAATAATGATATAGCAATGAATATAAGGTGGACGGTTATGCTTGCAGTATAAGATGGACGGATGGTAATTGAAAACATGCACGAGACAATAAAATGCACGTAAAGCATTCATGATGGAAACATGCGACGAATAAATATCAAACTTGCATAAATTGTTCACAAAATACACATGACGGTTATAAAATTATATAACCAATTGTTCATACAATTACAACTTGTTTTCAAATACACATGACGATCATAATAACAAGATTATCCTTCCGCTTGGGGGGCATCGATTTGCGCTCCAGCACCGTCAGGCTTAGGAGGACGGATGTCGTCATTGCCAGCTTGAGGGGCTTCATCCTCATTGGGGACCTCACCGAAAAGTTCGGCGGTTCCCTCGGACTCGACGGTGTGAGCAAGGGTCTGGCCTCCGGCGTTGATGTTGATGTGGCCAACGTTAAGATCCGGGAATGACGATTTTACCTAACAGAGACAGTCATTAAACCCGTCAACAAATGATGTACCGAGCTCCGTCAGCAACGTATCGGAGTCTCTGTACTCCTGGACGGCCTCGAGCCTAGCTCAACGGATGTTCTCCTCGTTAGCTTTCACCGTCTCCCTCAAAAATTCTACTTCTTTCTCCAACGCCTCACGAGCCTGCTCGGACGTTTTTAGTTTCTGTTCCTGACGGATCTTCCAGAGCTTCAACTCGTCCAGCTCCTCCCCCAAAGCCCTGGCCTTGGAACGCACACCATCCAAGGATTTCTCACGGGCCAGGCAACGGTCCATAAACCCCTTCGCCATTAGCACCGTCTGCATCAAACAAGCAGAAAGTTAGCAAGCAAGCACGACAAGTCAAAACAAGGCAGCAAGTGGACGGATGCATTACCTGGGTCAGGCTAAACAAAGCCGTCTCCCCCATAGCTTCTGTCGCATGGTTGCCGATGTCCTCACAGTCCTCTTCCTTTATTATAGAAGTTATTTGGGCAAGGGCGTACTGAGGGTCCTCACGGAGCAGGACGGGAGCTGTCTCTTGGACGGGGTCGGGGTTGGTCATTAGACCTTTGCCCTTACCCACGCCCAGCTTGGACAGAGTCTTTGTTGAGTCATGGATGGCAGGTAGACCCGTCACCAGCCTCTGCTTCTTACTAGGACGGTCGGTCCGCTCCGGAACCCTCTTTGCGAACGGATGGGGCGCCTTAGGTGGAAGGTCACCCCAAGCTTCTTTTTGTTGGCAGCTTGCTGCTTGATCAGAGCTCGTCTCTTAGCCTCGTCCATTTCTGCAATAGTGGACGGTCAGAGTATATGACGGACAAGAAACTAAAGTTACATTCAAAAGATAAGCTTACGCTTGCGTATTCCCTCGTCGTACTTAATTGCTGCAGCCGAAGGCTCAGGGTCGTCACAGTACTAGTGGATGGTGTTGAGGATGACGAGCTTCGCCCAAGTCCTCTCCGACAATTTAGTTTTCTGGAAAATAGACTCAAGAAAACCAAATTGTTCGACGGTAATTTCTGGACGGCTACGAGCTACAAAAGACAGATGGATTATGTTAAACAAACAGGAAGCAGATAATACAGGACGGACACAAAGAGAGAAGCATACCGGACGGAGATACTATGCCCCATGTCTTATCGACGGGTGTAAAATCTGGGTCGTCAGGACGACCCATCCATTCGTCCCCTTGTAGGAAAAATTACCTACTCTTCCAGTTGCGGTTGGAGTCTGGGGTCTCGGACACTAATCTAAGTAACGGGCTTCTTGCCACGAAACTATACATCCCCTTTGACTTATTGATTTCGTCTGGACGATAACAATTAAAGAACTCCTCCACCGTTAACCGTTTTGTCCCATTGGACATGACGCCATAAAGAACTTCTACACTTAAGAAAAACCCTCCAGGCATTCGGGGAGATCTGGGTGACGGACACACCCAGATACTGGAGGAGACGACGGTGCAGAGCGCTTAGAGGAAAGCGCAGGCCGGCTTTGAGCATTTGCTCGTACACACCGACATCATCTAGTCCTTCATAGTAGCACCTCTCAGACTTAAAAGGTAGACGGATGGCTATTGTGTTGGGTATCTGGTATTTTTCCCTAAGGGAGTTGAAGTGTGGCAAACTGATGGAGGAAGTGAAGTAATTCACCGCCCACTCGGGAGGTAGGATGAACTCCCTTAAACTGTCCTTGCCAATCACAGACCGAACGGAAGGATCCATAACTTCCATTTCCTCATTCGAGTCGTAGTCCGACCCGTCTTCTCCTCGCCCTTCTTCTTCCGTGAAGGAAGGAGAGCTGGATGACGGTTCTCTCTCCTCGACGGAGGTACCCTGGTCTCTCTGACCTGACGGGTATACCTCCTCGTAGCCCGCTCCCTCACGGACAAAAAATTGACCGCTGGAAGCCTCACTAGACATCGGACCTACAACGACGGAGAAGGAAAACCTAAAACTCTAGGTCTACACTGACAACGGACCAACGTTTAAATAAAAAGAGGAGTGGTGGATGTAAGAAATAGACTTACGAGTAAATAGATGACGGTAGGAAGTGTAATGTATGACGGAACGGTAGAGAGCTGTGTGCCAATGATCACAAAGAGGACGGATGTTCTCAGATCAGCAAAAATTTCTCCAAAATGTGAAAATGATTGGAGTAGTTAAGGAATATATAGGGAGAGCGGTGCGACCCACGAAGAGACACCTCGGTTCTAGCAAGATTTCGATCGAGGTTCACCACGTGTCCTAGAGCATTTATGACCACTCCAACCTGGCAGTCCCACCGCAGCAAATGCATGACGGGTTCATTAGGTCGGAGCAACTCATCCCATCGGGCCGTCATGTTTGATGACGGATTAAGAAGAATGAACCGACTAACCATGGGCCCGTCATGTTAGATGACTGATTAAGAAGAACGAGGCGACTAATTCCATGGACCCGTCATGTTTGGTAACGGATTCATGGAATGGGGGGCAGCTGAAGAGGACAATATGTGATGGATTTGTGGTGGACGGGTATGTGCAATACACATCATGTGTTGGGCTCCACGGCCTTTTTTGTATAAGCATGGTTGTGACCCATTTGGGCTATTGAGGCTTTTTGCTTAATCTACACGCTTGGGCCCAAATGCAAGATATCAGCACTAGGTCTATGTAACTATAAATACTCCAAAACCCTCACAAAAACAGGTACGCATAATCAATTCAACTTTAGCACTCTAGGGCAGAAAACAAGGTCCCTAACTTGACCTTCGGAGGGTCTTTGGCCGGCACCACACTGGTGCTCTCCTCTAGGTCCCGTCTTGTTGTTTTGCAGGTTCTAATATCGCTCTATTGAGGACCGTGCAACTCACTGGTGGACATCGGCATCATCACCTATAATAGCAAAACTATCTAGTTAAATCTTGAGATTTCAAATGGTAAATAAACTAAATTTTACAAGCAAGGATAACGGAAATAAATTATGGAAGGAAATGCTGAAATGCCATTTAAGATTCTAAGTTTCAAGGCCCATCTATCATCCGTGATACCAATGTACAAATATCCATTACCAAAAGGCGCTGTCCCATTTACTCTTAGGGGGCCCAATACTCAACCCAGAATTTGACCAGCAAGTTGTAGCCCATCTCTTAAAAGTTTGCACTCAACTTCTTAAATGTCATGTGAATGAAAACCTTTTCAATCACCTTTTTTTTTTCAATTCTCGAAATAAAATTTTTCAAAAAAATATATTTTCTTATGGATCCCATACATATCATTTCTAAACCTTTCTTTATGAAAAATGTTTCGCCATTTCAAAAAACAAAGATAAAAATGATTTTTTTTTTTTGGTTGGAGCAAGGAGTTTTGTTTTTTTTTTTTTTTTTTGGGTGATAATCTTGTATGTTTATTTTTTAATGACTCTGGGTAGGATTTCATGATTGACTTGGGTCATAATTTTACTACCTAGTTAGTACTTTTTTTTGTTTGATGCTTTTATTAATGATTCAAATCAGCTGGACTTGTGGACCCAAAAATCAAACTAACATTCCTTTTAAGAATTTAACAATTGTGTGTGTGTGTTTTTGGTGTGTTTTCTCATGCCTTTTGCACTCAATGGAAACATCACACCTTTTCAATTATCTAGTGAGAATCTACATCACCTGTATTCATATTCAAGCACTTTGCTTTCTAACCCTCATTTTAAATTGTGATGATCAATATCCTTAAGCCTTTTTTTAAGTAATCAATATTTATTCCTCAAGTTCCTAATCCCATCATGAGAATTATGGTTCTATATTTATTCCTCCAATAATGGCTAATTGAGATTAAACTTTCAATCTTAAGCTAATATTAGAATAACCTCATATGCAAAATTATTATGTTGGATAACCTTAACCTCATATGTAAATTTATTATTTTTGTTTTCTCAACAAAAAAATTATTATTTTGCCCTTTTACTCGTTTTTGTCATAATTAAATTTTCTAGTTACAAACAATGGAGTTTCTCGAGGAAATTCTTGTAAAATTGCAATTAATTTAAAATATCAAATTATTAATAGAGCAAATTAAATAATGGCAGCATTATTTTATAGTTAGTTAAGAACCAAGGTTCAAATCCTTTCTTTTTCATTTTTTTTTTCCTACTAATTTGATAGTTAGTGGAAGGGGAGATTTGAACCTCAGAGAACATGCCAAACAGTTGAACTATATGACTCTTGGCTCTTTCTCCATTGGTATAACTATCAAATTATTTTAGAAACAAAATCAAGTGGAAATATATGGTCCAAAAATCTAAGAAAAAAATTGGTTTTTTCATGATCAAGAAAACATGTACTATATAATGTTCATATTTTTCATAGAAAATCTAGTTGTTAAATAATGTCCGAGACTACAAACCTCATTTTCAGTATATTGCACGTGGAAGCACATATACAATGTGTTACACTTATATTAAGCCACAGTTTTTTATAAATGCATAAAGCTTCATTTTTATTATATTGCAATGGATGCATGTCTGACTTGTGGGGTGGCTATCAAATGTGAGACATACGTTACATACAATGGGTGTACATAATAGTATAATACCATCTCCTTGAGTTTCTTCTACATACGTACATTTGCATATCTCTGTAGCAAGAAATTCTGGTGTTTGTATCCTTAACAGTATCCATATAATTTGGGACATATATAACACATGGAATGCCCATAGGGCTGATAATTTCCTGCACTAGACCCATAGGTGCCAATCATCACTTCACCGGTGCCACCTTACTTTTACTCTTTTTTTTTTTTTTATGGCTGAAAAAGTTTACCATCTGAATGGGCAACGATCAGTGCTTCTCAATCTTTTCTTTGCCACAAAGGATTAAAAAGTGGAATTGAGAAAGTCACACATGCATTTGATTTGTGCATACATACTTGCTTGAGCGAGCTATGAACATACTTTCCAAACATGGTCATGTTTCTCTTTTTCATTATAATTTTTTTCCACATTCACATGATCCTTTTATCCCAAATTTAAATCCTTTTTCCGGTAAAAATATTTATGATGTGATTCACAGTAGAAATGAGTGTCTGAATTCACTGTGTTGTACATACCCTATAAAGCATAAGAACATAGATATTCTGCTATAGAAAGGCCCACTCTTTAGATGCTTTCATATCAAGCACATGAATGGTCAATGTGACTGGGGAATCACCCATGCTATATCAGTGTTTTTCATCATCTTTTGGGCTCAAAAATCATAGCTAGTGTCTAGTGATTCCTCAAAAACCCAAAAACATAGCTAGCTAGTGAACCCATGACCCCACAGCAAATGTATATGAGCAAATAACGTACATTAAAAAAAAAAATTGGAACTTTTTTTTTTTTTTTTTTTTTGCAATAGTTAAGTTGGTAAGTTTTTATTAGTCTTAATTTGAACCCATTACTAATATTATTTTATTACCTATTATTAAGTAATAGGTTAGCAAAATGGGTTTTATTTTGTAACACAGATTGGCTTAAATACATCTCCTATATTTGTAATTGGGTACTGTCCCCATATGGAGATGTACCCGGTCCAACTACTTCTCTCTTCTATATAATTAGTAGTGTAAATATTTGCTTCAAAGAGAAGACAACCACATGTACACCTACTCGCTCACCCAATACACTGACTCCACATTCACAGCTGTAACCTATACATGGTGTGTTTTTAGTTGACATGCATTATCTGTACCGCCATATGTAATTGGAGTGTGACTTTTTTAGGAGAAAGTTTGTTCGTTTTTAAACATATTTGGAGTTATATTTTTCAACTTATTTTGTGAAAAATTATAGGATTATAAATATGTAATATTTTGAAAAGTCACAAAAGTCATAAGATTTTTTTTGGTGTGGTTAAAAGGATATATCCATAGATTAACTAGCCAGCGCGGGCTTTGAGTTGGCTATAAGCCTTAAAGAATACATGTCAACAGCATTTGCATCTGACAAAATACAAAGATCTTTGACAAAGGATTGTCTAGAATTACAAAATCTTCATTCAAGCAACAGCTTTCTCTAGCAAGCTTATCTGCACATTTGTTCCCCTCCCTGTACACATGACAAATCCTTACGTCCTGGAACCGAGTGAGCAAGGTCCTGCATTCATTTAAAAGAGGAGTACAATATCTGTTAGTGGTATTGTTAGCACAAACTAGATCAATAACCACTTTTGCATCAAGTTCCAACACAATGTTGTTAATCCCCATCTTAGAGGCCAGTATCACCCCATCTCCCAAGGCCCGAAATTGTGCCACCACATTAGTTGCTATGCCTATTTTCCTCATGTAACCTCTTACCCACTTCCCTTGAGAGTTACGGATCAAGCCTCCACCCCCTGCCTCCCTCAGATTTCCCATCAATGCCCCATCGGAATTTAGCTTATACCATCCCACTGGTGGTTTTTGCCAGCACACCCAAGAAGCAAAGGAGTGTTTTCCGTTTTGCTGTTTACTCACGCAGAAGAAGTACTTCATTGCAAGCCTGATGCAAGAGTGGTGTAGGTTAAGTTTAAGGGGTCTATTGAAAGGAACAAGATGCTTCCAAAGCTCCCAAACAGTTAAAAGGAACAAGATACTCCAAGGAATCCCATTAATTTGAAACTGATTGCTGCATAAACAATTTCTTTTCAGCCATTCCAATAGATCCAGTCGAAATGAATTGGTTAGAGGCTGAGGAATTCCAACCTGTCCCAAAGATTAGGAGCAATTGATTCATCTTCATTCCTGCATAATGGGCACCTGGGATCACAATTAATCCCTCTCTTGGCAATGACCTGTTTGACAGGTACACTATCATGGAAGCACAACCAAAGGAAGGAGATAACTTTGGGCCAAATATCAAGCTTCCAAATCCAATTTCCTGAAAAGGTCTGATTCTCATTATCTTCGAGTCTAAGCAGGGCATACGCCGAGGCAGTGCTAAATTCTCCATCCCTTGTGAATTTCCATGTCAAGGTGTCTTCTTTATCACCCCACAACTGCACAGGTATACACATGAATAGTTTCTTCAAATACTGCATAGTAAGTTAGATCAAGATAACTTCAAATATGTTTTGAACTAAGCTTTTTCTACCTTTTTATGCCTACTTAATATTTATCAAATTTAACCCTATAAATATTGTTTTTATTATTATTATTATTATTAACTAAGAAGAACATTTTGTTTTTTTTTTTAAGAATAAACTTAACTATTATTCTTTTTTTTTTTTTTGTTAATAATTCGATAGTTATAATGAAAAAAGGGGATTTAAATCTTAAATATTTCTATTGAAATCATGTATCAATTAAACTATAGGACTCTTGGTAACTAAACTATTATTCTAAATATGATTTAAGACGGAGTTCTCTAATTTGCCCCCCCTTTTTTAACACCGACTTTCTTTTTGACTTTTACAATGGTTTTTCCAACTTTTCTTATTGCTTGAAGGGAAGTAAATTTGATTAGAGTACCTTAAATAGATGTGTTACAGATAATTAAGTAGTATCTACTTTTCAATTTTTTTATGTCTATTTATTTATTTATTGAAAATTATCTTAATAATTAATAAATCAACCTTAGAGCAAAGAGATAAGATGGAAAGGAGATAAATTTGATTAGAGCTAATAATGTACCTTAAAGATATGTATTATATATGATTAAGTTGTATCTACTACCAATGTATTTTTTTATAAGTATAATCTTTTTTTTATGAGAATTATGTTAATAGTTAATAAATCAAATGATAAAAGCTTATTTATATGACATATAATAAAAATGTAGAGCCACTTAGTGCAACCTCAGTTTTAGGAATTAATTTTTTTATCATATTAACATTTCAAAACTTGATTGATGATATATATATATATATATATAAATAGAGATGGGTTCAAGTTACACCTGGTGTAACTCTTTCAAGTTACACCTTTTTCAAACCCTTGGATTTAAGTTGATCCAACGGTTAAAAAAAGATACTTATTAATGCTAATATTCTTATTGATCTCATTTATTATCCCTTCTTTATGTCATTCCATACTTATCTCTAAACCCAAAAAAAATTATATGTATTTCTTTCTTTCTCTCTCTCTCTCTTTCTCTCCACTGCAGTACGTCTCTCTCTCTCTCTCTCCACTGCAATACGTCTCTCTCTCTCTCTTCTCTAGGGTTCCACCTCCACGGCCAAATTGTCATTAGCAAAATACGTATACTCTACCAAGTGATATGCTGATGTGATGATTGTATATTCCATCAATTGAAAGATGAGTAGAGGCAACACTACTCTACCAATTAATCAATCCAAATTGGAGACAATCATGCATAAATATAAATGATAATCTGCAATTTTTTTTATTAAAAATAAACGGAAACGGAGATACACAATAGATGCCAAGTCTGGTGGTAACATTTTTATTAAAAAAAATTTACCGATTAGCCAAGAAGTCCTAACAAATCCAATAAGTGTGAATGGCTCATAAGATTCAGACGTAAACATATTCTCTCAAAATAAACTCTCCTAAGTCCTAATAGATCAAATTTTTAAAGTGCTTTTATTTATTTATTTAAAATTTGTGATTCAAATTTTAGTATTTAAATGGCATGGAAATTGGATAAAATTTTATATTGGAGAAGCAATCTGTTAGAAGAATGATGAAAATGTTTTGGAGGAAGTCTATTAACAATTTTGCCAAAACGTGTTAATGTCTACAAGGATGGCTTTCAGTTTATCATTGTCAACATGTTGTTTTATAATGCATTCGCAGCCTACCTGTTATCTTGATTCAGGACTCTTCTGCTTATAGAAATTGATCAACAAAATTGTATTTTCATCCAAAGATAAAATACACATGTCAAAAAAAAAAAAAAAAAGGACAAGAGTGCAAAATGATCTGAGAAGAATGAAATGCAACTGGCGGCTGTGGTTTTTTTTTGCTGCTGGCGACCTGTCCATAGAGGTGGAACCCGAGAGAGAGAGAGAGAGAGAGACGTACTGTAGTGGAGAGAGAGTAGGGTTTAGAGAGACGTACCGGTTCAACCGGAAAAACCGGCTATGTCCGGTCCGGTCAAACCTCTCAAAACCGGTCAACAACCGGTCAGGAAAACCGAAAAACCGGGAAAAACGTATACTTTTTTTTGGGTTTAGAGAACCATGGTTTAGAGACAAGTATGGAATGACAAATAAATGATAATAAATGAAATCAAGAAGAATATTAGCATTAATGAATTTTTTTTTAACCGTTGGATCTACTTAAATCCAATGGTTTAGAAAATGTGTAACTCTAAAGAGTTACACCAGGTGTAACTTGAACCCATCTCATATAAATATATTCTCTTTGGAAAAGAAGTTTTCAAATCGATTTTAAAAGGCCAAGGTCATAAGTTTAGGTTACTGGCACAATTAATAACGTACTAGATGATCAAGAAATTTGTCTAATCCTTATACTGACTAAAATTCACCAACTCCAATAATAGACCACGTTTTGATTGAAAAACAAAGGGAGAGGGATGTTGTTGAAATTGAGAATATATTACTAAATAAATCTCGCAATATAAAATGTAGAGAGAATATAGCCTGAGATTATTTGGTACAACAACAAGTACAATGTTTAGTGGGCCATAGCCTAATGTAAAGCATAGTGAGCCTATCGGCTTTGGGCAGTATAACTGGCAAAAGCCTCACTCAAAATCAAGATGGATTATAAGAAGAGAAAGTCTACATACACAAACAATTTGACAAAACAATTGGTTGCCGAAGCGATAGATTATTAGTATTTAGTATCGGGTTAAGATGTTTAAATGAGGATTAGAAAAACTTATCAACTCAATAAAAATAAAAATAAAAATTGTTGCCAACACTATAAATATGAAAAAAATTGTCAATTTTTTTTTAATGTATATAATATTACTTTTATATGAAACCAACTTAAATTTGCAGACTAAATGAACGAAGTGACTTGATGGATGGGATTTTGAATAAAACATTTTATTTCGTACCCATTAATAAATTCAAGTCTCCAATCTCCATCGATGATGAAATAATGTGGAAAATAGCCTACTTTGAAAATCAAAGTGACCACAAGTCAAAAGGTGTTCAAAGTTGTGCTGAACTTGCTATCGAAAAATGACAACTTAATCAACTATTCACCTGTATAATTTCAAGCATAAGGAATTATTTAGTGTGGCATTCCACTTGAAGATGTCATGGGCTCTCAAAATGAACAAAAATTTGACTAAATTTGAACTTAAAACAAGTGAAATATGGTAATTAAGAGTTGAGAGAACTAAATTGTCACATATGTGAAGACCACGTACGTAATCTTCAAAGCAAGGGCAGAGCCAAAAATTTTAGTTTAAGGGGGCCAAGTTGTAATATTAATATATTAGTTATGACAAACATTCACACACACATATAAATATATATACAAATTAATTTACTAAGAGAATTCATCATCTTCTAAATTTTAATGAATATAAAAAAGTAGTATATTTCTTATATTAGACATGTACAAAAATTTATCATTTTTTGCATAGTTTAATTTGTTAAACCTCTTAAATTATATGATTTTTAAATATAATTTCTCTTTATTTTAATGACACTATTGAAATGACTCAAAATTTGAGGGGTCAACTTCAATTTTTACAAACTACATTTTTTTTTTTTTTTTTAACGTAAATAACATGCATACTATAAAATAATTTTTTTTAAGTTTGGGCCGTTCCCTTGTGTGGCTCTGTCACTGCTTCGGGGCTATGTATGCAGCTTGCTAGCACTAGCAGTAGTCCCCTAAAATCCTTGGAATGAAGGTCTAACGGAAAAACTTATTCCTAAACATGTGCCACAAGAGCTTATCATGTTTTGCATAAAAACAAAAACAAAAACAGACAAAAACACCAAATCCGCATTACAAGTCACTGGGATGTGATTTTTCAATCACAAACTTCTCCTATAAAAAGTGTCCTAAGTTATTAAGGACAACTAATGTATAATTTGTGTATATATACAGTATAATTAAAAAAAAAAATCAATTATACACATATATGGATTCAAAAAAATCAATTATACACATATATGATTCAAATTATACTCTTTTTTTTTTTTTCTTTTAGATATGCACAAGAGTTTACTCTCTCTCTCTCTCTCTCTCTCTCTCTCTCTTTTTGTTTATTGAGTTCTTAATGATTTATTTATATTAGATTTTTTGTCTTTTACACCTCATTAACTCACTTAGAACAAAAATTAAAAAAAAAAAAAAAAACTTGAATAGGACACGTGACATAAAATTAGACAACAATTGGAATCCAATTTAAAACCTAATTGGATTTTCTCTCAATTTAGCCCATTAATATATAATAGTATGTAATTCATGCTTATACACAGGAATGATGAATTGTAGTGATGCTATTGATATTCGCTTGAGTTATTAAACATATAATACATAATTTGACCAGTACATTTGTAAGTATTAAAATAGTTTTTTCTTGCAATTTTCATGATATTGATTACGCCAAATTTCTCATTGCATTACTATTACATATATAATTTTGAAAATCACTATTAGATCTAAATATATAATATCAATTTATAATATTGTCTATGAAATTCTACTAAATACAATACAAAATAAAATAATAAATTGATCAAATAATATCTCTTAAATTGAATGGGGATAGGTATATGAGATCGTTTAGCTCAATTACAGTTTGTCACATTCAATATCTTCACATACAAATATCTAAATAGAAACTGTATAAAAAATATGTTCATTAGTTCAAAGAAAAAATAATAATAAAAATCTAAACAATTTAATTTGTATAGAAAGCTAATAAAAGCAAAATCCAATTTTGATTCAAACTGTATTTTCTCTAAATTAAAGTTATATATATATATATATATAACCTAATTAGCAATAGACCGTACATAGTCATGGTATATTACATAAATGACATATATATTTGAATTGTTTTTAGTTATATGATTATGTTTTTTTATGGTTTATTTATATTGAACTCCTTGTTTTCTACACTAAATTAACTCACTTGGCACAAAATTTTTATAGAAAAATTTAAATTAAATGGGACACGTGGCACAAGATTAAACACTATTTGAAATCCAATTTTTACACTGAATTAACTCACTTGGCATAACAATTTAAAACTTAGATTAGATGGAACATGTGGCGCAAAATTAGATATTAATTGAATTCCAACTTGAATTCCAATTGGATTTTCTCTCAATTTTATCTATTAATATATATATATATATAGTACATAGAAAAATAAATTAAAAAAAAAACACTTAAAGAGAGTGAAGATTTGATATACTCAAGGTTTCCAAAAATGAGTAATTCTTTAGTACTCCTACACGGAGAATGATATTTGTGGTACCCATGGGCCCAAATCGCGTATCTGGCCGGCCCAAAGGCCCTCACAATAAAAGAAGCCCAACACTACATCTTGAGATAATCCGAGGACATAATCAGTCCGACCTACAAGATCACGAGAGAGAAAGAAGTATCATGCATGTCCAGACACTAAGAAACATAACGTCCGAGGACAAACCAGTCCTCGGCAAGGCGTCGCCGAGGACTATGTGAATGTTCTTATAGTTGAATAACGCCCATGATGAAGGTTTTTTCTTTTTGATGCTGGAGTTAAGAAAACGAGAATAAAGAATAAAGGGAAAGAATTGACTGTGGCCAAAGGAAAAGCTGCCATCACCGCATTTAATGCTCTACACCTGCTTCTCTGGCCGCATTAATGAAGAAGTGACGCCTGAACGTTAGGTTTCGACCTTATCTTCACCACCAGAGACCTGAGCCAAAAGGGGTGATGGGACAAGTATCTAAAAAGGAAACACCTGGATTGCACCTGGGAAGGAAAGGGGAGGCCTATAAAAGGAAAAGGAAGAATTTGGAAGGGAGGGGGAGAGAAAAAAGAAAGAAAAACGATCGTTCTTAGTATCAATGTATTCAACTCCAAGTTACATACTCATACAAGTGTAGTGCCTGAATAAAAAGCCGAACAAAACTTTTGTATTATCTATCATCTCAAAAAACCTAGATTAAACACCCACTCTCTACAAATTCATTGTTGAGTGCTCATTGAGCTGGTCCACTGTCCAAACTTGGACTAGTTTGATTTGGGCCCCTACAATATTCATTCCTCTAACATTTATGGTAGAGTTCAATCATTAAATTCATAATAGGATCCACCATAAATGTTAGAGGAGAGGGGCATCATTTCATTATATTCCGAGAGTACCTATGAATTTTCCTCAAAAAATGGTTTTTTAACGCTTTCTTTGCGTACATGATTTTTTTGTTGAAAGTGTTTCTAAAACACTCGTCTTCTATTTAATAAACAAGGATCAATATCAATTGTATGGAACATAATATACTCCTTGAATATCCAATAGCAAACACTGTAAAAATGAGTCATATACAATACATCTCAAACGATTGAAATCTAGTGAAATAGTCTTATTTGGTGCTTGCCTTTCAAAGGTTGGAATTGAAAGTTAAAAGGTTCACTTTAAATTTTAACATTTGGGCCTTCGGATAAAAAATGCTTTTAACTTTTTATTTATTTTAAATTTTAAAAAATAACTTTTGTCTCTTATATTAGAGAAAAAATTTCTCTCCAAACTCTTCATACTGTTCATATATCTTTTTTCTCAATATAAATTTTGAAAATCTAACTATTAAATTTCATGCTCCTTATATTTTTAAAATGCATATCAAATTTCATTCAAATCAGATATTATTTACTATCTGATCAATAAACTTATCTTTTATACACAATTGTAAATCAAAAAAAAAATTTTTTGAAATGTTAACATTTGTTTGATAACATAGTAATTGATATATGATTTTCTTGAAATTTTGCAAGTATAAAAAATATAATATAAATATACAATCTAATAGTTGTTATGGCGGGCAAAAAGTGAGTAAGGATTTTGTCAGGTACTATTTTGCTACTTTTTCTCACACAATTAATTTTTAAGAGGTAAGATACTCAATCAACCTTAAATACCTTTAACAAGAAGAAAAGATTTAAGGGGGAGCATTAGAATTAATTCCAAGTGTAAACAAATGATATTTGATGAGGAACGGTCTTGAAATGCTTATATCAGGGTCCTCGGGTTTAGTCCGAGATAGAAGTTACAAATAGCTTTTAAGTCTCAAGAAATCTATCCCCCGATTCAGGGGCTTCTTGGCTTTATATAATCAGTTAAGATGTGTCTAAGCCCTACATTTGGAAGGTTAAGAACGAATTTCCTTGATACTTGTCCCATCAAGGTCTTACTAGAAGGTTTCTATATTGAGATATGAGTTGGGTGAACACTGTTCATAGATTATTTCATCATTAATGCGGTTAACTAAGTAATTGCAGTGCATTAAATATGAAGGTAATGGTTGTTTTATCCACCATCTTTCCTTTCTTTCCCAATTGGCAACAAATCTTTTTCTTTGCCTTTGGTTTGCACCCAACAACCTTTAGCCTTGGTTCTCGGATTTCCACGGGGCATGTTGGTATTCTTGGAGTCCTCGTCCATTGTAGTTTTTCTGTACTTACATAAGGTCGTTTGTATTTTTTTCAAAATATTCTACTGATTGTATTTTTTTCAAAGTATTTTTTTCAAAATATTCTACTGATTGTATTTTTTTCAAAATACTTTATGAGGTTTGTTTCCTCGGTGCTATCGTAATTCCTTTATTTGTATTCTCAGACCCTTACTTCTTTATAATTGTATTTTTAAAATTCACATTTAATATAAAAAATATTAGAGAAGTTCGAAATTTTCAATCTAACTATATTCTATGTTAGATATGCAATTGCACGGGACAATTCCAAGTGACCAAATCCTACTTGAAAAACGGGCAGTGAACATGTCACGACTCAGAAGCCTTTATTTCGGATTTTAATGGTATGTACTTTAACCTACATTGTCCTAAAATTTTAGTGATTCTCCACTATTAATGAGAGTTCCCAGTTTTAACAAATAATAATAATAATAATAATAATAATAATAATAATAATAGTGAATGTAACTACTAAGAAAAATTTAGAGATATAATTGATATTTCATAAATATTGACAGTTATCATTAATCTGAATGATAATTTTTGTCACGTAGCATTGAATGAAAGTACTCACTTCTGTTCAGTAAGAGTTGTCATCTTAATTTTTTTTTAAAGCTAATTTTAATGAAAGAGAGGTGTTATGTTCACAATATTTTTACAACATTTTTATAATAAATCATAGGTGGTTAGTTGTTATAGGTTCAAATTTAAACCTAACACTAAGATTACCTTTTTGCCCTAACAATAATAACCAATAATAACTTGCCACTTAGGATTTGTTGTAAAAATATTGTAAAAATGTTGTGGACATATCATTTTTCTTAATGAAAACCATCTTAATAATTGTTTTGAGAAGAGAAGGTAATGTCGCATGTGGAATCAATTTGACAAGCATTTCAATGACATACCGCGTGCATATCACGCATCAGTATTTAACGACTATATATGTTATGTTTATAGTAAAGCACCCAAAGAGAGAGAGAGAGAGATTTTATTACATATGTCAAACTTTATGTTGATAGGATGTTATTTACTATATAATTTATAAATTTCTTTTTAAGCATAATTTTAAACTATAAATATTTGAAATTTAGACATTTAATTGATAATATAATTATTAATATTTTATATTCTATTAATTTTATAAGTATGGAAAATATGTAAAAATGAAATGTAATCTAATAATGAATTTGTTATAATTTATATTTATTAAAAACGTATTAAGTGAAGTTGTACCCTTAATCTTCGGTCAAGTTTGTTGCCAAACTTTATTCTTATAAAATAAAATAAAAAATAAGTAAGGGGAAAAAATTGTATTACTATAATATCTTGAAAAGTTATTGGAGTATGTTTTTAGGCCAATTTTAAGTGAGTATGATGCAATGTCTGATAGAGAATGGTAAAATAAATTTGGTCTAAAAAATGCAATTTGCTAACCTATTAATATTATGAATGCTCAAATAATTTTTTTTAAAAGGCCAAAAATTTGCACATATCAGTTAAATTTCAGATGTTATAATGTCTTTTACACAATTATTTTTTACTCTAATTTTTTAATTTTTTTTAATGATAGGGTATAATTTTATCATATGACATCTCTCTGTGATCGTGGTTTTTTATCATCAAATTAATACATCAATGAATTAAACTTGTGTACAGTACTTTACAGACAGTTCTTTAGGTTCCCAATTAAATCATTCCACACGTCAATTTATCCACATTATCCCAACCACGGCTAGATTCATCTTAATGGCAATGGAGTTCAAACTAAAATGTTGCAAGGCTATGACCAACTCACGACCACCGAAACCCACCTCCATCGTTGTTTTGCCCTGTCACCCAAACCCAGCACAGCCCATGTCCATCGCCATCTCAAACCATCACCCTAACCTTAACTCAATAAACCATAGCCACCCAAAACCAGTTTTGTTACCTTTCAATCTCATCACTAGAACCCAAACATAGCAACTCACGACCAAGGACAACCAAACACCACCATAGATTTGTCAATCATTACAAATCAAGACTGAAACCCTGGTTCAGCCTTTCGAGAAGCTTCGTGTTCAGTGAGTTTTCTATTATATACCATAGATTTGAAATCGGGTATGAATTCACATTGTCTTGCCACTAGTCTAGATCTGAATTGTTGAAGCTCTTCAATTCGAAATAAACCTAAAATGTTGAAGCTCTTCAATTTTTTGAGAAAAGTGTTGTGGCTCTTGGATTTGCTTTTTTCCCCCTCCGCTCTGAACTCTGTTGTTGTTAAGATGCATTTGATAGTGTTTGGGATGATATGGATAAATTGGCTAGGAGGAATGATTTAATTGGGAAACCTAAGAAAGTGTATGTAAGATATCATACCTAAATTTGAATAATGCTAGTATTTCACGCATACATTTTATCACAACTATTTTATGACAGATTATAATTGAATGTCTATTATTATTTGGAACTGACTTAGATTTAGTGATCTTATGCACTAAACCTAGCTCTTATTTATTGTTATCACATGAAACCCACTAGCATTATTAGATTTGTGAGATGCTAGCATTATTATAAATATTTTTTTGAAAATTAAAAAAATATTGACAATTTTTTTAATTCTCAAAAAAATATTTTTAAAATAGATTATTTAATGTGTATCTTTAGGGCACACATTAATCGAACCCTTAGATTAATTTTCTATAAAAAAAATATTAATTATTTTATTAGTGTTAATGGTGCCCAAATTTGTCTTGGTGAGGGTTGTGGGAGGCGAATAGGAAGCACGTGAGGGAGAGGAGGCGAAGGTTGGGGTAGGGGCCAAATGGTGCTTACACAACTGATGATCTCATACTCTCTCTCTCTCATTCACTCACTCTCACCTTGGTATTGTCAAATTGAAGTTGGCCTGTCACCTCACATCTGATATTCTTCCAACACTACTCTCCGGACCACGTGGGTCACCCAGCTATCTCAACCCCATTGTAGACTGTAGACCCCTACTCTCCTCTCTGCTCCTGATTGGACAGTTACCCAGTGGAATCAATATTCAATGACAGTCCCAAGCCAATCTTATCAACCCTCCGATATTAAAATAATCCCTCGGCCTCCATTACCTTTTGGTTTCATCGAGGTATATTGTTAATATTAGCAAACTCTAGTCCACGGATATACAACTCTTTTGTCTTACACGCTTCTTTCTTTCTTTACATTTATGTACTTTGTTTGCAACCGTTGGATTAGTTGCTTAATACTTATTTAACGGTGCAGAGTAGTTAAGAACTTAAAATGACGATGATGATGATAATGATGATGAATTGATGATAATGAGGCATAATATAACTGAGAGTGAGAGTTTTTCTCTGAGAAAAGTAGTAACAGGCTTTGAAGTACATTTATTTGAGCAGCTTTTTTATCGGTAATCGGTGAGAAAACCATTGTCTCCAAGCAAAAGATCTGGCGGTCGACATTCAAAACTGGCCCAGAGAACTATATCCACCAGGTACAAATCTCTGCAGGTGACGTAATCCCCAGTTGCCCGTACTGTGTGTGTTCTGTCCCAGCAGACCCCTTTTTCCAATCACTGCCTCACACGTAGGAGAGTCCTGGAGATCTCCAGCTCTTTTCTTGTGGGGATGGCCATTCTGGTCATTTTCTTAGCTAATAGTGATGGCTGATGTCCTTACACTAAAACTATGTTTGGTTGGATGGAAATAAAAAAGAAAAGTTGACGTGCAGGTTAACGAATTTGTATCATATTCCAAATTGATTCGAATGAACGTATTTAACCAAGGGTCGTTCTGCCAATTTATCGAATGATTTTGGGACAGCTATTTCTTTTTTTACTTTTTTTTTTTTTTTGCTGAGTAATGAAGGAGGATAGAATCTCTGAGCTCAAAGTTATAACGAAACAGTGTATCACTAGACTACAAGTCGGGTGGTTAGGACAACAATTTCTAATTGTATTGAATACATGCTATAAAATATGACAATGATCATAAATAAGTTATTTGTGTTAGGTAAACAAGTTATCTTGAATTAGTAATTAAATAGGTTATGCCAAGTCAAGTTCATTGTAATAAGACCTGTTTATTAAATAAGTTAGGTGCATTGTCGTGTTACTTGTTTATTAAACAAAGGTAAAAATGCAAAACTGACCCTCTATCTTTCAACATTTTTCATTTCAGTCCTGTAACTTTAAGTTTTGTCATTTCAGTCCTCTAACTTTTAATTTTTGTCAATTCAGACTTCTGTTAGATCTCAATTAAAATTACCGGTAAATACACTAAAAAATGACCATTTCACCCTTCTTTTTCTTTTTTCTTATTTTAACAATTAAAAATTAAAAAAAGAACAACCAAATCACCAACCAAATTCAAAATTAAAGGCTTCTTCTCCACAGTCAAGGCCAGCAACTCCACCCCAAATCAGCCACAACACGAACACAAATACAAACCCAGCCACACCAAATCAGCCAACAACAGACCCACCACACCTAGCAACACAAACAGAAACCCACCACACCCATAACAGAGAAAATAAGATAGCAGAGAGAGAGGGGCGGATCGAAGTCGTAGTCGGAGACGAACTCAACACAGAGTACTCCGGCGAGAGCGTTTTAAGGCCTTCGATCGATGGCTGGGCAGGCCGGTGAGATGGAGGAAAAGAGAAAAAATATTGAAGGGAGAGGAGATCGGCGATGGAGAAGGGAAAGGAGCTTGGGACTGTGGGTCGAGGACGGAGTGGATGGTGAGAGAGCGCGAGTCGAGAGAGAGTGGACCGGTGTGGGGGTTAGAGAGAGAGAGGAGAGCAATGGCGTGGATGGTGGAGGATGGGAAGTCGAGGTAGAGAGAGAGATGTGGGTCGTTACTGGGTGGGTCGAGTCCGTGAACAAGTGTGGGTTTATCATCTATGGGTGCCATTTTTTTTGTCGGTTTTGAGAGAGAGAGAGAGAGGGAGCGTGAGTGTGTGTTTTAGATTTGAAGACTGAAGAAGAAGAAGAAGAAGAAGAAGAAGAAGAAGAAGAAGAAGAAGAAGAAGAAGAAGAACAGTCCGTGAACAAGGCTGTTTGATCCTCCAAGTCATTTTTTCTTGTACTGTGTCTGAAGGATTGGGAGCCACCGCCAGTCGTCGTTCCCTTTTTTTTTTTTTTTTTTTTTTTTTTCTTTTTACAAATTTTTCTTTTAATTCTGAAGTTTTTTTTGAGAAGGGTGAAATGGTCATTTTTTAGTGTATTTACCGGTAATTTTAATTGAGATCTAACAGAAGTCTGAATTGACAAAAATTAAAAGTTAGAGGACTGAAATGACAAAACTTAAAGTTACAGGACTGAAATGAAAAACGTTGAAAGTTAGAGGGTCAGTTTTGCATTTTTGCCTTAAACAAATTATGTGAGGATCAAGGAATAATAACACAATTAATAAATACATGTTAATGTCTCTTTAACTACTAATCATGCACGAATTTTCTAATGTAGTGAAAAGTGGGTATTGAGTTAGCTATGGTATTCTTATAGGTGATGCACTTCATGGGCACTGAAGTGCATGTTGTTCACATTTGACGAGCGTTATCCAACTTTGACTGGTGAGTCGGATAAAGATGTTATAAGTATCAACGAATATGATTCATATAACTATTTGGACTATGTGGTTTTTAACAGGAAAATTAATGAAAGTGTTAGATACAATGATTATAAGGAGAATAAACACAACATATCTTCTAATAATATGTTTTCAGTTTTTAAACAACATTATATGTATTTTTTCATACCTTTTCATACATCGTATTTCAAAAAAACACAAACAACGGTATCAAATGACCCCTAGATTAATGAGAAATATTATAAATTTGAACAAGGATATAAATTATAGTATACATGAAAGAGAAAATTAGAGATGAAAGAAGAACAATCACAGATAAAGTCTTAAAAAATGTGTTGATGTTAGGAGGAAACTTGATATAATTATGTTTAATAAAAATTATTTTAGGGTAACAAATAATTAATAAGTCTAAATTTTTTATCTTACTTTTTCTGTTTTATTCTATTATTCACAAATAAAAACTAGACACATGTTCACCTCTTTAATAAAATTCTAAATTTTGTTCTTTTTTAATTTAAGATACCTAAAATAAATAAAAAATGAAAACTCCAATGCATTCCCACCACCACTGGTCACCGTTGGCAGAGATGGTAAGTGAAATTAGGAAGAGATCGCTGGTGCCATCAATGCCACCAGTCAAGGCCATCTACTGCCTCTATTTTCAAGTAGCTGCCTTTATGCCTAGCAAACCCAAATATTCAATCCTATTTTTTTAACAGAAGAGCCGCCTCTGGGTTTAGCAAATAAAAAAAAAAAAAATTGATTCTTATTTGTAATTATTCCTTGCATTTGCTGTTTTTGTAGCTTTCCTCTTCAAATACCAAGGCACCAAAAATTTTTAGTTTTCCTTCTTAAAATTTGAATCACAACAGATTGCAAGCCTAGAAGTCTATTTTTTCTGCCTTTCAATTCAAATGGTCTGATAGACAAAGTCGTAGATCTTGGGGAAACCATGAGGTGGGATTCTTTTGCAGGCAAGCTAATGACAGTGTTCACATAGAAAAGAGAGGGGTTAATGGCGGTATGAGAATGTGTTGGTTTTTTATTTATTATTTATTTTAGATATGAAAAACAAAAAATTAGAATTTAATTAAACACATAGAGATAATGCCTTATATGAAAATACGTATAAAGTTTTAATTTGTAGAATAAAAAAAGTGATATACAAGATTTGAACTTATAATTATTATGATTAGTACACATGCAAATCTTATAATTACTATGGTTAGTACACATGCTCTTCAAACAAGTTGAAAGAATTTATTAGACAACAATTTTGGTATGACATAGGCAAATTTATTAAAGTGTTACTAAAAGGAATAAAAAATTTATTGGATGAGGTCTGAATGGCCATGTTGGAAACAATAGTGGGAAAAGAATTCATGGAAGCCAAGGATATCAGGTAGGGAATGAATTAGGAGATGTTATTCTCGAATTTTGCAATAACACATGATTTGATATTAACGAAATCTTGGTTTAAAAAGAGTGAGTCATAGTTAATCACCTTCAAAAGTGGAATAAATGTATTTTTGATAGATTTCAGTGCTATTCCAAAAGCTGATAGTAGTTATTGTAAAATTTATAAGGCGATAAGCATAATCACGTAATAGGCTGGCGATATTAGATATCCATATTAAAAAATGGAACATAAGAGCAACCATATCAGCCTATCTATAATCTTTTAAAATAGAAAAAATGTATCAAATTTTACACATTTTGAACAAAAAAAACCTACATCAATATGTGTAAAAATGTGTAAATATACATCACGGCTGTATAAATGAATAGTAACCATGCATATATACACGATTACTATTCATGTGTAAACGATTTATTTATTTATTTTTTTCTCTCCTTTATCAAACTACTTCTCTTCCCCAACATTTACAACAACCTAGCACACCAGAATAAGAAGAAGAAAGAAGAAAATAACCACCCAACCTCGCGCCACCACCAAACACCGCAACCTAACAGAGAATTAACCCAAAATCAACAGAAAATTAACCAAACAATCAACGGAAAAGCAATTAGAAAATCCAACTCAAAATCAAGACAAACCCACTAGAAAACCCAACTCAAAATCAAACAAAACTCACTGGTAAACCCAACCCAAAAATAGTCCAAACCCACCGAAAAACCCAACTCAAACCATACTCAATGGAAAACTCACATGAAATGCTCAATGGAGCCGAATCTGCTGCCATTGCTGCCACCTGATGGTCTTCCATTGCTGCCGCCGGATATTCCATTGCTGCCGTCGGTTAGGGGTGGGAGGCGAAGGGTCGGTGGTGGAGGAAGAGAGGGAGGGCGAAAGCGAGAGGGAGGCCGAATCGGCGGAGGGTTAAGGCGGCAAGCTTGATTGGTGGAGAGTTGGATTGGCGGCGAGCTGGAAGGGCGGCGGTGGCTGGATGGGTGAGGCGGCTATGAGGAAGAGAGTGAGGGAAAGAGAGGAACGGGTGAGAGAGAGCTGAAGTGGGTGTTTATGAGAGAGAATGGATATTAATAAATAATTAAAAAAAATATTTAATTAGAATAGATTTGTAAAATAGATAAACTGATGTGGGTGTTATTATTAATGAAATCTCTCTCTCTCTCTCTCTCTATATATATATATATGTGTGTGTGTGTGTGTTGGAAATGTGGTAGTGTAAAATAGAAAAAGTAGGTTTTTAGTGTAAAATATACGAAAATTTTTAGATGAGCTAATGTGGTTGCTCTAAGAAAACCTAGACATATAAACCCAATAACTATGTGTATCTAGACAAAGATGTTGAAAATGTGTGAAATGAATTTGATAGTTGTATTTAAAAAGTTGCAAAAGAATTATTTGGAGGATCTAAAGATGTGGCAATCGACTAAGGAAACTAATTTGGTTGTGGAATAAGAAGGTTAAAAAAATAGTTAAATGAGAGAGAGAGATAGAAGCCTACCAAGATGTAGAGACAATACCTTACATGAAAATTATAAAGTAAAAAAGAGTGAAACAAAAAATGTTAGGGTCAAATATCTCTTGTGTTGGTAATTTTGTTTCTGAAATTATTCAAAATGTAATTGAGTTGTAAGTTTTTAGTGTCTAATATAGTGATTGTTGCTTCAACTGAATGTCTACCAATTGAGCTTCATTAAAGTTCAACTCCATGCTAGACTCTAGTTAATCAATCGAGATTTCAGTTTTCTTAAGACACAATTAGTGCGTTCTAAAATGCATAGGAATCCATGCATTAGGGTTCTGAAGTGTATATAAGCTTATATTAGGTCATCACAAACGTAAGGAGAACACTATGTGAAAAAAGAAGATCTTGCTGCGACAAATGCTATTCTATATAAGAAGATCTTGATGTACTAATCTGGAACTATTTAGAACTTGAACTTGGCAAGACCTTCATCACCGAGTTATGTTATTCAATGAAGATGTTTGTTAATTGAAATCTTTTAAGAAAAAATATTTTCATCAATTTTTTTTTTTGCTGAATAAATATTTTCATCAATTAAATTTTAAGTTCGTACACTCTTTCATTAATGCTAATTAACTTAAATTGGAAGAAAAGGAGTTTTAAAGAATTATAACAAAGTAAATTTGAGACTTGCTTTTATTGTAACTCTTTTTGAAAATTTTTTTGTAACATCTCTTTTTTTCCTAGATTTTGAGAAGTTGGTATTTAACAAAAATGTACATATATAAATTAAGATTTCTTAAAACTTCTGAAGGATCTATAAACAAAAGAGTGTTAACAATACTCAAATTTAATAATGTTTTACTAAGAAAAAGATAAATATTACATGCAGTTCATTGTTAGTATGCATTTTTTTTTTAGAGAAATATTATGTTCAAAAAAGAAATTTTAGTGAATGTTACTCTAACTTGAGTTCAGGAATAGGGAAAAACAAAATGAAAAAAAGGCAGATTTCACTCTTTTTTTTTTTTTGTTTTTTTGAGAAGAATGCAGAATTCTTTTTTTGAGAAAAGAAGGCAGATTTCTTTTAATTTATTTGTTTATACTTTTTTAATTAATATGTAAATCAAGCAAAGTATTTATGGAAGGGCAGACCCAACGTATCTGGCGCAATAAATTGCACAATACAAAAGAAAGAAGAAAGTTTTTTTTTTTGGGGAGAACTTAGAAAGAAGAAAGTTGAGTACGTAAAATAGTAGAAAAAAACCTAGAGGGTTAGTTGAGTTGGTTGGGCTCTCAGTCTTAAGGTGCTTGTACTAGGCTCGATTGGGTGTGTTCTCTAGTTCGAGTCCTGCTACCTGCACTTTGAAAAGAATTTCCTGGGCCAGTACTTACCTCTTCATGGGCCCACCTGGTGTAAACAGTGATTAATCTCTGGTTAAAAACTTTGAGGTGAAATATTTTCCAGGTGTAAAATAATTTCAGGTAAAAATATTTTCGGGAAAGGAAAATATTTTTAGGTGTTTGGTGGCATTTTAAAAAATATTTTGGAAAATATTTTCAAGTGTTTGGTAACATTCTGAAAATGTAAATTTTCTACTGATTTCTCACATTTTCTCAGCCATTTTTTCACATTCTAAACAAATTTTATAATAGAAAATTGCAATCCATCCATCAACTTTTAAACAAACAAAAATCAAAACAACACCATAGGCAAACCATTCGGTCAAACTGTCAAACTGAGAGAGGGAGGTGAGATCGCCCGGCGAGAGCTCGACGGTACGAGATTGCGTCTCGATCTCGCTCGGCGCGAGGTCGACGGAGCGATCTCTGCGATCTCCCTCGATCTCATTCTCTCTTTGTGCTCTCTCTCTCTCTCTCTCTCTCTCTCTCTCTCTCTCTCTCTCTCTCTCTCTCTCTCTCTCTCTCTCTCTGTTTTCACCCGAAAAATGTGATTTGAAGGTAAAATCACAATTGAAAATATTTTACACCTTCCTAAACTCATTTTATGGTCAAACTGAAACTATTTTTAATTTGATCAAATTTTTCAATAACAACTAAATACTCTATTTTATGAAAAAATATTTTTAAAACTGATTTGATGTCAAAACAAATACACCCTTAAAAAAAAAAAAAAAAAAAAAAGTAGAAAAATACAAACAGACCCCACATCTCAATGCAGGAAAGGGTAGCTTTTGTTTGGCCCCATCACTTTTTTGCTTTAGTTTTTAATTTATTTTATTCCTGTATAGTATAACTTTTTGAAATCATACTTTTTCATTTATAAAAGTACAGACTACAAAGTATATTTAATACACTGTCAATAAAAAAAAAAACAAGAAAATAACAGAGACGATTTGTTAATTATGGTCGTCAACGACAATACCTGTTGCTCTCTAACCAGTCTCTAAAACCGTACATTAGTACACTTACCACAAAACTACAAAATCCCACACTACATAGTGGTACTTTTCTGTAATTAACCCATTAATCAAGGGTGTTTCTTATCCCCATATCACACGCTGCCTTTTTATCTTTAGCTAAGAAAAGAAAAAAAAAAAAAAAAAAAAAAGAGTGCAAAGCAAAATTTCGGTTTGGGGGACCCGGAATTCAATTCTTAAAAATTGACACATTGTTGTCGTTAAAAGTAACGGACCTAATATGCACGTTAAAGCTAACGGCGACAATTTGCTAAAAACTTGTTCGCAATTATTGTGTGTGCTTTCAAGGCTCCCTCTCAAAGCTCCATCAAAGTTCCTAGCGTAACACTAACCTCGTCCTCAAGAATCTCGGACAACCAGGTAAAAAAAAAAATGTGCCTGATTCGAGTTTCAAAAGGGTGTTTCTCAGAATTGAGATCTGAGGTACCATAATTCGGTGGAAGAGGTAAGCATGAATGAACTGCTTTTTGAAGCTTTTTTTTTTTTTTTTTCAATGGAAGTTTTAGTTTTTTTGTTTAGTTTTTGGGTTTGAGATTGATGAAGATCTACTTAGATGTAACTAGTTTATGTGGAACTGTACGTATGTTCTTGATTATGGTTTTGCTTTTTGGTGTCATGGGTCTTTGTCGAATTATGACACTTAAGTGAAAATCTCACTTTTATTTATTATTTTATCTTTTTCGAAAAAAAAAATTGTTGGGTCACTGTTTATGTTTAAATTATATAGCTTCTTGGAGCTTATTCATAGACAGGTTTTAGAGGTGTTCTTGAGCTGAGTCAGCTGGATCTGTAACTCGGATCCTACATTATTTATTGTACTTTTTTTCTTTGATGGTCGGATTAGGGTTTCAGCATGATAGACGTGGACATGCGGTATTGTGATTCTCTAGCTGAAGTGGTGGTGGTGGTGGTGGTGCTTTTACGTTTCGTTTTTTTGATCTAAAAAGCTTTACTGTGTTTTGGATTTTTTGGGTGTTCATCATGTTAAAGATTACCGACAGCGATAGGGATTGCACTGTTTGTGATAAAGTTTCGGAGCGGTGTGTATGAAATTATTGTCGCTTTGGTAGGGAAGTCAGTACAGTGACTTGTTATTTCAAAGTAAAACCTATGACCCAAAAAAATACAAACAATAAAACAAAACAAAAAAAGAAACTAGCAGTGGTAATAAATTCGAAACAAGATAGTGGCATCTCTCTCTTCCTCTTTCTCTGTGTGTGTCTCTCTCTTTGGGGAAGTTTTTTCCTTGAATCTTTCTTCGTCTTTTGTTTCGTCCTCCTAGCTTTGTCGCATAATGTGCATTTTATGTGTTATGTTATCAACGCATGCATTCTTTGAATACCACTGAGGTAAGATGTAGAGCAGCACTTTTATTCTTTGTTATTTAAAGTGATTATATGATATATGCTTTTTTTTTTTTTTTTTTAATGATGTTTGAAGACGATGATATGTTGCAGAAAAGTTCTGCTTAGAGAATGGTACTTTCAACTCTAGCCTAGTGAGTCGATGGAGATGAGTGGCTTTAGGCCTGAACTGCATGTAGCACAGCAAAGCCGGCGTGATAAGTTGAGAGTTCCGCAACAAAGTTCAACCCCATCTCACCATTTAGAAGATTTTCCTGACAATTTGGAACAAATACCAGTCGTCCACTCGAGGCTAAACCCAGATCTTGTTCAAGTTCGGAGTGTTGACAATGCCAATTTGCTCTATGACCCAGCTGTGTACTCCTCAGATATGATCCATTTTTCTTCGAAGTCAAATGTTCGCCAAGACATAGATGCAACTGACCCATTTGCTAATTCATCTCACGCTCACCCAATCTCCTCCAATTTCAGTTCTTTATCTAAAGCCCCCGGTGAACCACGTAATTGGAAAAGCCATGGTGGTTCACAGCAAGGCTGTGATTGGGCGGTGAATTATGCTAGTGGTTCAGTAGGTAGTGAAAGCAATGTTGTTCCAAGTCCAGTGTTTTTCGGGGAAGTAAATAACATTTCTGGATATCCACACTATTCGAAACCTAGTCATTTCAATGAGTTTCAAGATGTCAGGTCGTCTTTCAAAAATCCGTCCAGTACCCAAGATAGACAGAAGCATTTCACATCTTCTTCTCCACTTTACCAGAATAGCCTCCAAGATGTTGTCACTTCAGCTTCTAACAGAACCCAGGGGCTAGAAATGGGTTCACTTGTGCAGCACAATTTGAGAGGAACGGGCCGTGCATGGCCAGAGGGTGGGAACGAACTTGCTCTACTTCCAGCCTATGGAAATCAGTCAGATGTAATATGTTTTGAAAACGCTGGTGCTTGGCCAAATAGACCAGTTGAGAATTGGAGTGGTGGTGAATTGGGTTTTGCTGCAAGAAAGAGTAGCGATGAAGAATTGAGAAATGTTGTGAACACTGATTCCAATCCTCAGGGTTTATCACTCTCACTTTCATCAAACCCAACTTCGAAACTGCCTCAGTTTGGCGAGGGATCATGTGGGTCAGTACCAAAGCCATCTATAATTAGTAAAGGTAGTGGGAAATCTCTTCAAGACATAGTGGGGGTTTCTACTACCAACACTTATAGAAACACTGGTCCTCTTGGCCCTTTCACAGGATATGCAACCATTTTAAAGAGTTCAAAGTTCTTGAGGCCTGCACAGCTGTTATTGAATGAATTTTGTGGCATAAAGAGTGGTTCAAAACTCTTGAAACCGTGTGAGGTTTCTGAGAGGATGTCTGGAGAGGTTAGCACTTCAGGTGATACTGCTATGAATGCTACTGAATCTGAGGTTGGTGCGATGGGTAATAATTCAGGTGGCTCTTCCTCCACATTTTATAGTTCAAATGAAATTAGTGGTGATGGTGGAGTTGGGAATAGCTCTTGTGAATCTTTTCGGCCTGACTACCAACAAAAGAAGGCAAAGCTTCTATATATGCAGGAGGAGGTTGGTTTTTGGTTTATCTTTATCTAATTATATATCTTCTTTCTGTTAGTATGCTTTTGTGAGATATATAAATAGTGTATGTTTGTGTGATAGTGTTAAAATGACAATGGCATGTTAGTTTCTTCTGTTTTGAAAAGATTTAAATTGTAAGAAACCAACAACATGCATTGATTATTGGGTGTTGATAAATATGTTAAAAGGAAAATGCTAAAGCTAGTTTACTAACTGATGTTAGAGATATTACAATTACATAAAGCTTACAAGTTAATGTGTCCTAAATTACTAAAAAGTAATTCAAATGATAATTGATTAGGTTGTTGATGTCCATTAATCACATTCATTGCATGATCACAATGATTAATTTGTAACATTTTGTAGTAAATTTTGTAGTAGCTTTAGAATTTTTTTGTCAAGAGCCTTTAGCTTAATTGGAACCTCTTGGTGATTTTAACATAGACATCCAATGTTTAAATTCCGCTGCTCCCAAGTATCAATGCGTATAGAAAAAACAATTTCCCACCAATTTATTAAAAATTTTTTTACAAATTGATATGACAAAGAATTTGATTGATAGATTTAACAACATAGTAAGTGAATGATTGTCTAATCTATTTGTGATGGATGTCACATTGGTTTGTAAGGCTTATGTAGTAAATTTTTTAGTTTCCCTAGCATGGACAAGATCCTTTACATTTCAAGGCTCTCCATTTCTTCCGTTTCATCTCTGTTTATTAGGATTAATTTCTAGATCTAACAGTTTTTCCACATCATTCAAAATTTTAAATAACATGGTTGTTTGTATACCTTTAAAATAGTAAAATTTAATTTAAACTATAAAATTCATCCATTTATAATGGAAATGATCCTTTTCCCTCTAGCACTACTCAGGTCAAAATTATAGCTGGAATCCTCTTACTTTGTAGCTCAGTCTTGATGACAAACTAACTACATGAATTTTGGTTTCAAAACTTTTTTCGGGCCTGAAATCTCACCTTCCAGATTATAAATTTATATAGAAAACGAAAAAGAAAATCTGTATTTTATCTATGTTCTCAATGTTTATTTTTTTTATCTAATTCAACAAAATAATTTGTTAAAAATCTTAACCATAATTCTCCGCACATAATCAAGGTGAGTTCCAAATTGTTTTGATAAAAGGAAATGCAAGATATAAATCTAGTCATAGAGAAAATTACCTTTTAAATACTGTTCTCATTGAAAAAGAATCTGTCGTTATGTTTGAAGAACAGTGATAGAAAAGTTAAGACATTCTTTCTTGGGATTGGTGAAGAAAGGGAAGAAGGGGTATTAACATAGACAAATAAGGAAGGGCTTGTATCTCTCTCTCTCTCTCTCTCTCTATATATATATATATATATATATATACACACACCGACGCACATGTTATAACTAAGTTATAAAGTGTAACCAAGGGGTTCATAGGTGAATATAATTTTGAACTGGAAAACTGTGTGCTACTGCTCCAAATTTTACATATAGTGTCCATATTCATAAGGGTGACTAAAGGTTTTCAATCACTCTCTGCTTGATGCAGCTCTACTATTATAGGCTTTATATAGCTGGCTCTGGTTAGTCACTCGACAGGACCTGGGGACAGTTTAACCATGACCTTAAGTGATTTATCCAAAAAAAAAAAAATCACTGATCATGATATTAATTTAATAGGTTTGTGTTAACGGGCACCATAAACAACACAATTATTGGCAGTTTTTCAGCTTTTTGGGCAATTTTTGACAACTTTTGATAATATTTTTCATCCCTTTAGGTAAATTTTTGGACAAATTTTTTACTCTTTTTTTTTTTTTTTTTAAGTAAGACACAAAAAAGTGTGCTTGTTAACATTTCCCAATCTAATATATCATCTTGGAATCAGCATGTTACCAATAATTAGAAGGGCAAGGAAACTATTACACCTGTATTTTTACATCCAATTTCATGTTTTAAAATGTGGATATTTTCATTTAAATTGTAGATATTGATGTAAAATAGTGGATGTAAATGAGTGTAGGGATATTTTTCGTAATTAGATCCCCTCTAGTCTTAATGTTTGTCCCTTCTCTTCAATATGTTCAAATCAGCTCTCATCTTTCATCTTTCTTTTTTTATCCTTATCCAGGCACCCTCCATACATGCATACCAAGAAATAGATCTCGCCCCCCCTAGTCATATTGAAATGACATTACTCATCCTTCCCATTGAGTCAATCACTCAATCACACGGAAGTCATTTCACACCAAATTAATTAATCTCCGGAAAACCTAATTAACAATGAGTGGATTTATTGCTTGAGACTAGCCATCGGAACAACTTACATATAGAAAAGCATATGCAACCCTAAAAAAATTTTGACTGGCAATGAGGATGATTTTTATTTTCAAGTGCATCTATTACCTTCTATGGATTCAGGCTTGCAGTGGCGTATTGCTGTGCATCAAAGTTGGAATCCCAGTGCTGTGTGACATATTGGATATCCAATATCACTTAGCATGGTATCAAATTTGAATTTTTTATGTTCTTTTCAATGCTAATGTGTATGATTATGATTTTGATGATGTTGTTTGTGTAACTAATTTAGTCTCTCCGAGACTTCTAAGTTACTTCCTTTCTTCTTATTCTTTTCGTTATTCACTGGACTATACTGTTGTTTTGCTAGTCAACACGTGTTTGAAAATTGGTTGGATTGTAGCTGAGTACGCATAGGTTAAATATTAGGACAATTTATTTGGTCTCCTTAAAGTAGGTCTTGGCACCTAATATAAAAACCCTTCGCTTTTCAATATCTCAACTCTTACCTTAATTTGCACCAATTCTTATGAGAAAAAAAAAGGAAGAACGATGGATTGTTATCCTAGTAGGAGATAATTTGGTTAGTTCTTTGCAAATCACTCCTCACTATCTTATTTCTTCCTTGAGTGCGGAGGATTATAGTGTTTGGATGCTTCGTGCAAATATTAACTTGCAAATGCTCTAAATTAATTTGTTTGATAGGTTGATGGTGCCCTTGTCATTATCTGAGAATTTATGGAATTCCTCAAAATGACTACTCACATCAGCGGTCCCTGTACTTGTTTATATGGTAAATAATGCTCAATGTGGGACTTAGAACACACCCATATGACACCCTCACATATAGTACTTGACATCCTTTGTGCATCACTATCTCTCCCATTCAAATGCTTGGTATCTTTGTCAAACGAACTCTTGCTCCCTTGCAGTGTCCTCTGGTATTAAGGCATTACCATATTGGTTTTGATATCATTTGCCAACATCATCTTGCTCATGTTGCCGTGTGGAATGTTATTGCACTGCTTTCACAAGTTTCTGGCTGTCATTTGAGTGAAAATGGAATTAAGTTTTTGATCGATTGATATGTGCTTTGCACAGTTTTATATGCTCATCTTTGATAGAAAAATCTTCCAAGTCTAAATTTCAATTCAAATTTATTTTTATTTTTATTTCAGTTTACATGTTGATGCTAACTTTTGATGCATTTCATAGGCCCATAGGGCATCCATATGTGTTAAAGTTCCCGAATTTTAATAAATATATAAGATGATTCTAGATTGATGAAAGGTCTGTTCTAGCTTTCACTCTTAAGAGAGTCCTAATGTCTTTTTAAAAACATGATGAGGCAGCTGTAACTATTAAATTTGCTATAAAAGGAATATAGCCATTGCCTGTGTTAACTGCAAACAGTTGATTGAAATCAATGCAAAAGATAAATAATCATTGAACAACTTTAAATTTAAAGTGAAACTTTAGGGAACAAAGAACCTGAATTTTTAATGGCCCACATTGTCATGTAGATAGGATATGTAGGACCATTGAAATTCGAATTTCAATTAACAGTACACACCACTTCTTTTCCAGTCACTTTATTAAAGCCCGAGACTCAATGAGTTGTATCTGTCAATGTCCAAAGGCCTCATTGTTGTGTGAATTTACGGCCTATGTTAATGTTACTATTAATTTTTCTCATTCTAAGATGAATGGACAGCACATTTCAAATGTCATTACTCTCTTTCACCCATTCCAATATAAAGGATTAGTCAATCAAATAATAGATAATAATTGGGTCAGTTTGAAAACAAATGAATTGCTGGTTGTAGAATACTATCACTTTCATCATACTTAGCTCTAAATAAAATAAAAGTTCCGACACTTTTACCCTCTTTTGCCTAAGCAAAAAGACCGACCAAAGCAAGTGCACTCAAAGAAAATATCATCTTACTCTGCATAAGTTGTTATCATAACATTATAACTATTGAATTTCTTTCATGATGGCTTTGCTTTTATTAATTTATATATATTTTTTTTTGGGGGGGGGGGGGGTGTGAGAATGTTGCTTGGTTGCACACTTTTAGGGCAAATGTAGTTGTTATTTAGTTATCAATTTCCACCCAAGTCACTTATTTAAAAAAAAATAAAGGCACCCTTGAGTTGACTAAAACTGCCTAGTGCCATAAAAATCTCACAATTGTCTAGAAGTCAAGTTATTAATGGTAAATGGTAAATTGATATGATTGGATAAATATTGTGAAAATTATTATATTGGTTGCAGTACTCCTAAGTAGTTGCATGTCAACTGTTCTTGCTTTGTGACTTTCTGTGCCGGACCTTTCTCTTCTTTTATCTGAAAGGTATGCAGAAGGTACAAGCAATATCATCAGCAGATGCAGATGGTGGTTTCGTCCTTTGAAACGGTAGCAGGTCTAAGTTCTGCCACCCCTTACATATCCTTGGCTCTGAAGTCAGTCTCTAGGCACTTTCGGTCTCTAAAGAATGCTATCTCAGACCAGCTTAAGCATATAAGAAGAACTTTGGGGGAGGATTTGTCATCACCAACAACTGGTACGAGCAGTAGTAAAGTTGATACGAGTACATCGAGGCTGAAGTACTTGGACCAGAGCTTGCAAAGGCACAAATATGGTGGGGGCAATGTGGGGTTCCTTGAAACCCAACATGTCTGGAGGCCCCAGAGAGGCCTACCAGAACGTTCAGTCGCAATTCTTAGAGCCTGGCTATTTGAACATTTTCTTCACCCGTAAGCCTCTCTACGTGTTTTGTTTGTTTTACAATTTTAATATCATGTGAATTTGTGTTTATGGATGATGCTGTTTTAGGTACCCCACGGACACAGACAAGCACATGTTAGCCACTCAAACAGGTCTTTCTCGAAACCAGGTAAGGTTAATTAATTTTTATTACATAATTCAGCATTTTAAATCAATTTGTCTGGTTGTCTAAACTAGTGTGTGGTGGTATTAAAGCCAATCTAGCATAGTAGCATGAAAGAACATTGTCAATTGAAGAAATCAACACCCCCCACCCTCTACACGTAGCTCAATTTGTATTGCTTGGTATTCAACAAAGACATCCATGATTCAACTTTTCCCTTAACTATCAAATTATAAAAAAAAAAAATCTCAACTCCCAAACCTTAGTGTTTTGATCCCATTTAATTGCAATAAGTATAATAATTTCAATAATGATTAGACAACTACTGATATGATAGATTGTAATTGGTGTATAATAAAAATGATGTCAGTAGTGGTTCCAATAAAAGTGATGTTGTACTAATTATAATCTACTAACTCAAGAAGTTAAGGAAAAAAGTTATGTTTGTAGCATTATTGATTTAATTATGGTCTTGCCGGAAGTTCCTGTTGGGCTATGTGGAGTTTGGTTTGTGCCTACAAATAGTGGCATCTAGAAATGTATTGTTATACTTTCTTTCTCTTGAGTTTGCTGCTTGGATTAAGAATATTGGTCATAACTCATAACCATACTGACCTTTGTATGAAAAAACATGAGTTTTAGCTGTGATGATATTTTGACTGATAAATGCAGGTGTCGAACTGGTTCATAAATGCCCGTGTGCGTGTTTGGAAACCAATGGTTGAAGAAATACACATGCTTGAAACTAAAGGCGTGGCAGAAGCCAATCAAAATTCCAACAAGAATGATGGAAACTCTGCTGCTGAAGGTAGCTGTGACCAACTCCCTAACAATCTAAGCATTAATGCGATGCACAATAAGCAGATGGAATGCTTAGGTGTGGAGTCCTCACTGAGCACTGGACATGGACTTAATGCAGAGCAGTGGAATCAAGAGAAGCGTTCTAGAATGGATTGTCAGATTCCAACAAACATGGATGGGTCATCATTGATGGGTTTTGTCCCATACCAGCGAGGTGGCCTTGAGATTGGGGGACTTGGAGTTGGAGCTGTTTCTCTTACATTGGGTCTCAGGCATGGTGCAGAAAATGCACAGCATCAGCATCAGCACCAGCATCAGCACCAGCACCAGCACCAGCAACAGTTGCAGCAACAGGAGGATCAGCTTAGGCAGCAATTTGGAGGGCAGATGATTCATGATTTTGTGGGCTGATTTATATAAAGCTTGTTGCCAGCATTGGAAGGTGAATAAAGGGAGAAGACACGGCTCCTTCTGCCACCATGTATCATTATGCATTGACAAATAGATGATTTCTTAAAGGAGTCATCCATTGTTAGTAGATCCTGCATAGGGGATGCGTGATGGTGAGATACCATTCATCCTTGTAATGTGGCTTGAATCGCCTCATATCATATTTGTAATCTTTTAAGATGATGCTATATATTTTCCACCGTCCACTACTAACTTCTTAGGTGAGGCAACCTTCCTCACCCTAGGTGCAATTATGTAATATCCTTGTATGAAAAAAAAAAACCTAAATGAATGAGAGAGAGAGAGAGAGAGAGAGCCTCCTGGAAAGTCTCTAATGCGTGCGCTACAACCCCCCTTCCCCCAAAAAAAAAAAAACAACTAAAGTCATAACCATATATTTTTTTTCTTTTAATAATTGGATAATGGGGAAGGAAGTTTTGAATTTTGAATGTTTCTATTGAAAATATGAGAAGGTGATAGTTGAGCTGCAAGGAGGCCATGCTTGTGTTGTTTGTGAGATATTTAGGAAGTTGATGAAATATTAAATTGAAACTAGTCAATATCTGCACAATGCACGTGTATATTATAAATTCTTTGTGAAATATTTTATACAAAATTATTTTGATGACTCATTTATACAAAATGGTCACTTCCAGACCACCGACAAAAAAAGGTCCTTGAACGCGTGCACGCGCACACATGAAATCTTTCATACAGTCCTCATACCTCATTTACACGAATCAAACAAAAAATCATGAATATGGAACTCGCTCGCATGTGTGGCCAGATCCTTAATGAGTCCTAAATGTTTGGTTTGCGCCTTATCTAGACTCCCAAAATTCCAACGAGTAGAACAAGTTCAAAAGATTTAAAGATTGCATTTAGATTCTTATTTTGGTGTCCAACAAAGATAGCCCCAAAATAATTATCAATCTGCTAATTAACCATTGTGAGGACCAATATTTTTTGGGAATCACCTTAGATAACAAGTCTTGTAATAGAGACTTAACTAACAATGCCTACGCTTCTAGATTACTAGATTTACAAATGAAGACACCATTTGATTTATTTAAGGGAAAAGATCAGGAAAACAATAAATATGCACTTTCTTGAAGAATAAAATTTATTTCATTCATTCTATTGAACAATGAAAAATAAAAGATTCAAATAAAATTATTTGGGTTTAATCTCCTAGTTAAAATGTAAATAACAAAATTTACAATGGAACAAGTCTAATATAGATTCTAAAATCTAAGTTTAGAGGCTAGGTGATGAGATTAAGAGATTTAGGTGCCAATCCTAACCGATTTAAAGATCAGTTTATTAGGAATTAACGGTCAATTATAATGTTGTCATTATTAGCAACCAAACAAACACATTTAGAAAGATCATATCATACATAAAAAAATGATAATAAGTAAACAACAAATGGGGATAATTAAGCTAAAAAAACATGAGATCCATATAAATTAAGAGGTTAGTGCACATGGAAAAAGAAGAAGAAATACAACCTTTAACCACTAAGCTTGACGATCATGATTGAGAGGTTAACGCAATTCATCAATCCATCTAAAATTTGGTTGGGTTTGAATCATACATTCTTAACATTCCCTAGAATTTCCTTAAAGTAAATCATCAAGTGAAATCCGTAGGGGTATCACACAATTAGAATGATCATGCATGATATCATGAATGTGAATATGAATAAACTTTAGCTTATATGATTATTCATTTCATGATTCCCATTATCATATGTGACATATCAAACCTACATGTCATTAATCAATCCATGATATCCTATTTATGACACAAAAGTGTAGCTAACATTCTAAAACAATAAAACAAGAAAATTACTTTTGAAATTTAGTTGCACGCACCCCTCCAAATAAAGAGCTTGATGATGATTTCCTTTGTACTTTGTAGGCTCCTATCATCGAACACGAACTCTGTTGATGATCAAGTCTCCATCTTTTCTCAAGGATCCACGGGCCTTCTCTCTATTTTAAAGTAGAGGAATTGTGCTAGCTAGTGATGCCGTTGGGGCTGCTAACATTTTTTAGATTTAATTAGATAATCGTTTGCCGGGAAACACCTAGAAAACTAGGGCCATCTTGTTCAAAATTGATCGGGGTTGAAAGGCTTTCATATGGATGGATTTGGATGATAAAAATAGTGATCGAGGGGAATCGATTTTATGGCTTTGGCTGGGACTTGAGGACTAACTCATACTTGAATGGGAAAAGTCAAGTAGTTGAAGTATTTTTGTGCTGGTTAAAATGGTGAGGATAAGCCTTCAATTTAGTGGTTTTTGGAGGAGGTTTTCCAAAGGTGAAGGTATTTTTGCCACTTTCCAAACCTTTACAAAAGAAATCCCAAAACTGGCCAAACTTGAGTCCTCATTGATGTTGATTCTTTTTCTTTTTATAAAAGAGGGGTTTTTTTGGTGGCTTGATTCTTGACTTCTGGTGGCCCGTGGGATTTTTATTTATTTTTATTTTTTATTTTTAAAATTTTTTCCTGATAAATGAGATGTATTTATCCAAAAAATGTTGAAAAAAAAGAAGACTATTAGAAAATAAAAGCAAAATATCAAATTGCTCTGCCTAACCATCAAAGTGCTGAAAGTAGGCTCTTTGTATGCGATTGGCACTTTAAGCTAGGGTCAAAGTGTTGATCATCACTTTTGATGCCCAATTTCATCATTATCCATTTTTGCTTTGATTTTTTGGCATTTCAAGGAATGTACAAGTAATTTTTATCATGATTAACCCCACT
This sequence comes from Castanopsis chinensis, assembly GCA_032878915.1. Taxonomy (NCBI): domain Eukaryota; kingdom Viridiplantae; phylum Streptophyta; class Magnoliopsida; order Fagales; family Fagaceae; genus Castanopsis; species Castanopsis chinensis. Next base: position 12,681,566 of record JAVQMG010000125.1, on the reverse strand, counting down.
TCTAATTATGTTGACCCTAAAAGAGATTAGGGTTTTTAGTTATGAATTAATTATTCACTTATCATGTAACAATTTAAAATGCCCAGTAATTCTATAGGTTTCATTTCATGCATGTGTTCATCCTTTGTTTTGAGTTAGGCCAATGAGAATTTTATGTCTAATTAATTCTAATCGTGCCTATATAAGGACCAATTAAAACCAATGATGCTTTAAAGTGTGAATTCAATTCCATTTTAAAGATTGTTATTCCACTAATGAATCTTGATCAGTGATTAGTTTCAAATTAAACATAGCTCTACTTTTGTATGGGAAATGACCATTTTACCCCAGGAATTTTAACTGCATGAAGTGAACCTTTTATCCTCGAACTTATGAAATAACAATTTAACCCCTAGACATAGGTTCCTTGGAAATTTTGATTTTTCTCTAGTTACAAATAGGGTGTTTACATATAGCCCTAAATGCGGAACGTACATAATTAAGTGTACACCAATGTTTAGAAAGGATGCCGATGTAGCAACCAAAGAAAAATCCATGTTCGAGGCAAGTAATGACAATCAACTTCTTTGAGGACAATTCTTTAAGGTACTCAGGGTGAGGTTGTAGCTTTTTATCTTAGATTTCCATTTCACTTGGACTTTTGGATTATCAAAGCAAAGTCTTCACAAACTTCTCTCTCTAAGTATTCTATCTCAAATTTTGTTGTCGATGAAACTGTTGCCTGCATCCTGAAAATCCCAATTGAACAAATAACTATATAATCAAATAGGGTGGCTGTCATACAATTAGTTTCTGTCCAAAGAGCCGAAAAGATTAAATAAAATAATCCCAAAATCCAAATAAAGAACCCACAAATCTAATACCACTTTGTTGAGATAACAGAATCTTTGAAACCAGTTTATAGTGAGTATAGTTAATTATATTGGATTTATACGAAGTAAAAATAGAAAAATATAATACTCAGTCACATAGGGAACAAATTTTCTTTATGTGAGGCCTCTATTCATTGGCAATGTCAAGAAGAAAGTTAAATTTGCAAAATCAAGAGATTAAATGAGTGACACATATCTTTCACAAAATCTAGGTTCCAAATACATAGAAAGAGTTGTCTCTCTCAGTTTACATAAGCTAAGACTAAATAATAATAAAAAATGAACTAGTCATGTGCATATATATATATAACTCCAAACTTTAAAAATGTGTCAGTCTTGCAGCTCAACTGGTTGACACATTTTGATATTTTTAACGGAGACATTTAGGTTCAAATCTCCCTCAACCCTAATTATCAATGTATAACAAAAAAGCAATTAGTTGCTTATAGAGGAATAAAATTCCAATTCTGAGTCAACTAATGATTTAATTAGGCACTAATTCCTTGTTATGTATTGTTGTCCCACACAATAAGGAGTCCAAGCTAAGGTCAACATATAGAGACTCCAAATATAATTCAAATTTGAACATCAGGCACAAAAACAGTGTTGTACTCATCAAGATCCAGTGCAATACCGGTATTGCACCATGTGCATTTACTCTTATTATTCTCACCCCCTTTTTTTTTTTTTTTTTAAATTATATATTTTTTTATTAAATGGTTGAGATAGAAGATTACTTTTCTTAATTCTCAATCTCAGGCATTAAGAGCAATTACACATATGGTAGGTAAACATGGTCTGTGTTATACATACCAAATGGTTGTATCAGCAGGACCGACTTTATATGTTATAGGTGAATGAGACGCCTAAGGCCCCAAGTAGAAAAAAAGAGCTTCCAAATTTTAATCAATTGGACTCTTTCTTTCATTGTAATAGTACTAATTAAATCCAAATATTAGTCAATAAATAAAAAAATTTTGTTTTCCAAATGAAAAACATGAGAGAGAGAGAGAGAGAGAGAGAGAGAGAGAGAGAGAGAGAGAGAGAGAGAGAGAGAGAGAGAGAGAGAGAAATGTTATGTTTGCAATATTTTTCACAATAAATTCCAAGTGTCAGGTTGTTATTGATTGTTATTAGTGTGCAAAAAAAGTAATTTTAGTAGTTGGCTCAAGTTAGAGTAGCAACTTAACACCAAAAATTTGTTGTGAAAATATTGTGAATGTAGCACTTCTCAAAAAAAAAAAAAAAGGGTAATACATAAAAAATTTCACAATAGTTGAGTTGACAAACTTTTTCTAGTTCTTATTTAGGTTTACCACTAATATCACATTTTTACTTACCACTATTAATCTGCCATATTAACAGATGCGAAAAATTTTGTCAAAATTTTTCATCTAAAACAAGAGAATAGAGTTTAACTAATATTGTTTTTTTTTTTATGAAAATTATATTTAAATATATAAAATACCTCAATTCAGTCAAGGTAGGATCGTGTGCTACATATGATTGATAAATGACAATTAAATCTCCCAGTGATGAGAGACAGGGGATAGTTCATGTGTTGCATACTTGCATGTGTATTATATATATTAAAGCTTCTACGCCATGAAGTACATAAAAACTTACATTTGTAACAAATAATTCCCTATTTGAACTGAAATTAATACACACGTGAATTGAGACTAATTGTCAAAGTTGTTACCAAGGATCTTTTAAATAACTATGCTTTTCTTGCGGTATGATTCCCGTACTTGATTGTTAAAAATTATATCAAATAAAAGATTAGATTGCATTCGGCTCATGCAGCCATGCATGCATGAATTATAGTTTATTATGGAAAAATTCGAAGCATCTCGCTTACGTAAAAAAAAAAAAAAAAAGAAAGTTACAAAACTGAGCACTTTCCATTAATTATACACTAACACGAGTACAACCAAGCAATAACTAATTAAAAATAGTCCAAACATAGTTTATAATTATTTATACCACAGAACGTAGCGCTGTACATGGCAATAGGTCACAAAATACAATATGGATAGATAATTCAAACTTATGCCAATTTATACTATTACAAATTTGGCTTACCTCTAGTGCTTAGACACAAGCGTGATGCGTGTCTATGATGGCTAGTCCAAATTCTTGAGTATTAGACAGAAGTTTTACTCTTTTATTTTTCGCTTGGTCTAGTCTATATATTATTAAGCCTTACATAACAAGCATCACTTGGCTAATTACCCGTAGACTTTGGTTTAGCCCCACCCCCATTTCCATTGTCAGAAGGAACGAACTTTTCTCTAGGAATGTAGTGGTGATCACTTGTATCGTCAGGATTGCTCATCATGTCCTGATCAATTAGCTGCGGCTGCTCTTGCTCATGCATTTCAACCATCAAAGTTTTCCGATTTGTGGCCAAACAAGAGCTCGCCATCATCATCAAGACTAAAGCAAGTGCTAGAAACCTCATTCTTCAACTTTTACTGTCACTGTCATTCAAAACCCAAATCATTTAATTAAAAAGATTAAAAAAGAAAAGAAAAAGGAAGAAACATTATTATTATTCTTGAGTAAGGGAACTAGAATTATCAACTAGAGAAAGAAAAAGAAAAGAACGTAGTTTTGATATTTTAAATATCTTTTTTTTTTTTTTTTGGATGCAGTGCAAAATATTTACTTACCCAACTTGGGGGTAAAATGCTTTGGGACCTTATTACGGTGGAGGAAGAAGTTTAAGCAATTTATAGAGGAGTGCTAGGGTTTCTACATAGACATGTTGTCAATATAAATTTATTAATGGAGTCTCCACCAAAAGAGGCAAAATTAAGTGGGATGCCCATATAATTGAATTAAAATTGTTTTTAAAAGAATTAGAATGACGACTTTGGTTCCCATTGGCACTAAAAATAGGAAGATTCCACCTTAGCGGTGGAATTAGCTCTAGGTAAAAAACAAAACTGTCCATCAAGCACACGGAGAGTTATCTGTTGTATTGCCTTCATGATGTAAAAGCATAAGGATATTACAGTTCTTTCCAAGACTTATCCGGAACTGAAGATCATGTATTTGCATAATCAACTTAGATGTAGTTTTTCACTAAAATATTTGTGATTTCTCTTCATTACCGAGATTCTCATCATATACTGAAGCAGATGGACAAATTCCTACCCTTATAAATTCTAGGTTTACCAACCTGTTGCAACTCCAGGACATTTCAAGAATCCTTTTTTTCCTTGTTTACCAAAGCTAAAATCATACAAAATAGTCGACGATTTAGCAAATTCAGCGGCATCTAACTGACGTTGGGTTTGCCAATTAGTTTCCATTCTTTAGGTTTCACGTAAACCTATTTTTCTATTCCAATTTTGATTTGGACTCTCATTAGCAGCTCTTATATAAATGAACATTTTTTATGCCATTAAGAGATGTATGAGTGCACTAGCTCCTGCAGATCAAAATCCTGATTATAATACATGAGTCCACTTTTTCTATACTTATTCACAGGGAAATATTAGATATTCTGTTCAAACAAGAATGTCAATTGCTATTCTCTCTCCCTCTCTCTTGATCGATCAATTCCGGCATTCACTTTCTTTCTTATATATATTTTTCTTTTGGATAGTTAACGGCAATTCACTACAACAAAATGATTTTTTGGTGATAAAATTTAACAAGGAAACCAAAAGATAACATATATTACATTTTCAATTATAAAAAATAAATAACTTTTAGTGACAAAAATACAATTTCATCGCTAAAAAGTAAGGCGCCAAATAAAAAGTTAGGGGGTGAAAATCTTTGAAAGTGCAAGGTTTAATTTGTTTAAACAACATTACAATAATTTGACTTTAGAGTTTAATTTGTTACAATTTGAAAGTGTAAGGTTTAATTTGTTTCATGAAAATCTTTGAAAGACACCTGATGTTTAACTATGCTACAAGTCTTTTTGACAAAGTTTTGTAGTATTTAATTTAATTGAATAGTATGCTACAACCTCCTTCCCTCCAAAAAAAGAAAGCAGAATAAAAAGAACATTTATGTTTCAAATCCTTTCTCACCAATGGAGGCTAATTTAACCCATGCTAAATGACATGGATTGAAAAATGTTTTGTTTTGTTACGAACCACTTGAGAGTATGATCAAAGAAAAATCAATGTTAGAGGAAGTAATGAAAATCAACTTCTTTGAACTTTATGGAAAATTCTCCAATGTACTCATGGTAAGGTTGTATCTTTTCATCCTTGATTTCTATTTTCCTTGGATTCTTTTAAGGACAAAGTTTAGCTACAAAATTAGTTGTAATTTAAAGCTACAAACTTATTCAATAAAATAAATATTACAACATATTTTGAAAATCTAACCGTTGAATTGCATGTTCTTCACACTGTTAATAAACATGTTAAATTTTGTGTCAATTGGATATTATTTACTATATGATGTATAAACTTATGTTTTATGCATAATTTTAAATTACAAAAACTTGCAGTTTAAAAAATTTATTGATGACATAGCTATTGATCTTTAATTTTCTTGAAATTTTGCTAACATGAAGGATATAAGAAGAAGATGTAATCCAATGGTGGATTTGTCAGAATTCACCTCCAATAGAAAGATATTAAGGTTATGTTTGGTAACAGTTTTTGTTTTTTATTTTCAAAAACTGTTTTTGGGAACATAAAGAAAAAACAATTTTATTGTATTTTTGAAATTAAAAACATGTTTGGTTAGTTGAAATTAAAAAAAAAAGTTTTTTGAAGGAAAAAAATAGAAAATACTAAAATATGTTGTTACTAGGATTTGAACTTTAATACTAATTCATTAAATGAGAAAGATTTATTAAATTAAATGCGTATTGTCATAAATTTTTGTAAATTGGAAACTGAAAACAGTTTTTTACACATTTCTAGTTTTCTTTATAAATTGAGTTTTAAGAATAATTTTTGTTTTCTATCCATTTTAGGTTGCCAAACAAGTTTTTTAGTTTCAAAAATAGAAAATTGTTTTTAAAAACAAAAAATAAAGAGAAAAAACAGTTACCAAACATATCCTAAGTAAGTTTATAACTTAAGGCTACAACTAATTTTGTAGCTAAATTTTGTCTTTATTTTAATTATCAAAGCAAAGTCATCATAAACTTCTATGTCATTTACTATGCGATTTATTGCAGCTTTTAAGCCCCAGATACAAGCCTTGTACTTAGTTACATTATAAGAGTCAAGAAAGTTGAGTTTGATTGCAATAGGTATGTGTACTTCCTTAGAGGATACCAACAAAATTCCTACTTGACTTCCACTTCTGTTTACTGCTCCATCAAAGTAAAAGTTTCATTTAGCTTGCTCAACTCTCAATATGAAATTGTTTGCAAATTCTTCTTCAATTCATACTACTTTGATGGACGGACATTGGGCCAAATGTTTTACTGTTGCTCGATTCCTGTTGAACAGACTGAAGAAGGAAGAAAGAAAGAATTGTATTTCTACTATGAAGAAAAATGGCACATTAGGCACAAATGTAAGTCACCAAGGGTCTTTTTCATGGAAGGGTTGCAATCGCAAGTGCTAGAGACTAAGAGTTGAAGAGATGTCAGTTGAAAACATTGCTTAGTTAGAGTTACAACCAGAACTGCTTGACCAAACTGCTACTATAACTCTTTATGCTTTGTTGGGCAGTCCATTTCCAAGTACAATGAGAGTCCTAGGGAAGATTAATCATCAAGAAATAGTAATTTTGATATACACTGATAGTACTCACAATTTTTTGGATATTTCTATCTAGATGTTGTTAAAACTGTCACTGTCTACTGAAGATAGCTTTGAGGTGAACATTGCCAAGGGAGCTATAGTAAGAACCAGAGACACTTGTCATGATTTGAGTATCAAGATTCAAGGCCAAGCAAGTTTCAGATGGACTTGAATGTTTTATCTTTGGGAGGCTGTGATATAGTTTTGGGTACTCAATAGTTGTACACACTAGGCCTTATTTAGTGGGCAAGGCCTTTGTGATTAAGATTAACCAATTACTAAGTCTTAATAAGTTTCTTTTAGAATAAACAATTGGTACTCCTGCACAGAAGAAATGGTTCTCCAAATTGCTTGGCTACTCTTTCCAAGTAGAATATATATAAGAAGGGTAAGGAGATTAATACGGTAGTTGACGCTCTCTCCAAAAAATTGGAAGCTTCAGACACATCAATGAAGAGTCAGTTGATGAGGATGTTGTTCAACAAGCTTCCTTATTTCTTATATTTTTCCTTATCCCACTTGGCTTGCTATTTTGAAGGATAGTTATAAGGTGGATGATGAATATCAGCAGCTTTTCTCCACTCTTGCGGACCATTCGTCTAGTTCCGCTGGTTTTTCGTTGAAGAATGGTATAATTCTTTACGAGGAGAGGGTGTTTTTGAGCCTTACTTCCCCCTTGAAGTCCTTGGTTCTAAAACATGTCCATAACAGTCCACTAGGAGGGCATTCTAGTTATTCGAAGACCTTGTATAGAGTCAAAAAAGGCTTCTTTTGGTGGGGTATGAAAAATGATGTCAAGGATCATGTGAGACATTGTGAGGTTTGTTAGAGGATTAAGGTGGAAACACTACCACATACCCTTCGTGCGAGGGTCACTCTGCAAGTATAAATGCTTATGGGGTGTAGGGGATAAGGGCCGGTGTTCAAGTCTCTAGGAGGAAGCTTCACACATATATATGCTTAGATTAGGATAGAGTAGAATTCTATCTTGTATTAAAAAAAAAAAAAAGAAGGTGGAAACTACTAAACCTAGGGGTTTACTACAACCATTGCTTATTCCCATTAAGCCTTGAACTGATATAAGCTTAATTAGAGTTTATGGATAGTCTTCCTAAGTGTTAGGGTCATATTTTTTGTAATTGGCTAATCCTTTGACAAAATGCACTTTACTTGTAATTAGATAGATTTAAGATGAGTTTAGTAATTCAAGAAACATGTTGTTCAAGTCATGTATTAAAAACATAAAGATTGGTCCAAGAAACAAGTAAAGAAAAGCTGTTCATTAGGTCTCGATAGATAGCTTGACAGATGCCTGGTATCAAGACTTAATGTGAAGCTCGATAGATAGCTCGACAGAAACTCGATCTATCGAGAACTATGACTTCAAAATTTTTAGATTTAAAATTTGGCCCTGGCTTATGTATTTGTGTAGGGTTTTTTTTTCTCACAACCCTAGACATATATATGGCTTATTTTAAAGACCGTCACACATGAATAAAGAGATTAAGAGATTTATTTTCTCTACGTGAAGTTACTGCGTTTTTAAGCTATATGGTTTTGTAACTGAGTGTTTCTAGATTTTCATTGTTGATGAAGTGAAGAACTTTACAGCCAACAACATCTGTTCAAGTTGCTGGAGTTAGTCATGTACTTGGGATCTGTGCAAATGATAAGCCACAAATTGGAGGTTCGTGCATCAAAGGAAAGAAGGCTGCTATAAGATCAAGTCTGATTGGGTATTGGAGCAAAAGTTCAACTATAGGTTGGTATTTTAAAATAGGCCAGGTAAGATTCATTATATTTGTAACCGCTTGATTATTGATTAGTGGATTATTGGGAGTTGTGATCTTAGAATCACCCAGTGGGGTTTTTGCCTTGCGAGGTTTTCCCCATTTGTTAACAAATTTTCGTATCAAATTTATTTTCCGCTGCATTTAGTATTTTTGGTGATTTGTTAGTGCCTCAATGATTTCATGAAATTGACCTTTATTAATCAACCTGGGTGATTGAATTAATTAACAGGGATCAAGCAATCTTAACCCAACACTAAGTCTCATGGTTATGAGGTTATATTGGTGGTGGTGGACAAGTTAACTAAGTATGTGCATTTTATAACTCTTTCTCATCGTTATACTGCTACTAAGGTTGCTTTTGTGTTTATGAAGGAGATTTTCAAGTTTCATGGGATTCCTTAGTCAATTATCAGTGATAGAGATGCAATCTTTATTTCTAAATTTTGAGTAGAGTTATTTAGGCTTCAAGGAGGTAATCTGGCTTTGTCTTCAACATATCACGCTTAAATTGATTGCTAGACAAAAGTAGTAAACAAGAGTTTGAAGCAATATCCTTAAGCCTTTGTCAGTGACAAACCCCATACTTGGGTGGATTGGTTACATTTGGCTGATTTTTTGTTTAATACCAATTATCATACCTCTACTAAGTTGACTCCTTATGAGGCTTTGTATGGTTCTCCTCCAACTAGGATGATGGACTACATTCCTTGTACCACTAAGGTAGAAGCAGTGGACTAGCTACTCAAAAGCAGAAGTGATATCTTGTCTTTACTTAAGTAGAATTTGTTTTCAGCTTAGTCTAGGACGAAGCTTCAAGCTGATCAGTATAGGTCTAAGAAGTATTTTGCAATTGGAGATTAGGTTTATCTTAGACTCTAGCCCTATAGACAGCACTCATTGAGATCTAAAGGGTTTAACAAGCTTTCTCCTCATTTCTTTGGCCCTTTTGAGATCTTAAAAAAGCTTTAACTAGTTGCATATAAGTTGGCTCTACCTCCTTAATGCCTTTCCACCTAATCTTTCATGTCTCTTGTCTCAAGAGCAAATTGGGTAATCATGTCACTCCTATTCTCACTCTTCCACCGATGGATTCCATTGGGTTAAAATTGAAAGCTCACTTAGTGTGTAAAACACTAGTAAATGTTTAGACCCCCAATTTCAAAATAATCAAAGCAAGCTTATATTCAACCAATAGATGCGCGGAATAAGAAATATAAGCAATACACAATTTGACAAACTACTTTAACATATAATTAATCACAAACACAACAGCAATTCATGGTTTAAGAGTAAGGGAAGATAGATGCAAATATAAGATAGCACTGACACGTGTTATTGAAAAGGAAACCGAAGTACTCAATGAAAAACCTCTTTGCCGTCCTCTAATCGGTAAAATAATCCACTAGAAAATCAGTTGGGATACATGAATAGTAATAGACCTTTCAAGCCTAATCAACCTAATGCACCTAAGCCCTCCAAGCTTCTTGCTCCAATAGGGATGAGCCTAACCTTGCCTTTTTTAAGTTACCGGATCTCACAATATACCCATTTCATCCGCCATCCTTAGAATCTTCCAATGCTTCCCAAAGCTCCAGAAATTCTCTCAACACTTTGAATGGGTGTGGGTAGTGTTTGGGTACAAATCTCCTCTCAATAGTTATAACAATGGGAGAGGGAAGTAGAAGAGACTACAAAGATTTATCTTTAAGAATGAGTAGCTCTCTCTCTAATGAGGTGGGTGTGTTGTAAAAACCTTTCTTAGGGCTTTTCTCTTAATAGTCACACCTACATTTCGTGGGAATAAGGGTATTTATAGTAGGGTATGAGATGGAATGTGAAAAGTCAATTTTCAGCAAAATAGGGTGCATTGGCGAGTTCCAGTTGCTAGAAAACAGAATGGGCAAAATGTACTTTTCGTCCTATAGTGATCCAATTGTCCTGACCCTTTAACTTCCTGCATACTCCACAAGTGTGCCTAATTTTGGCGGGTGGCCAGTCATGAGTCAGTCACGAGTTGCTTCTTTGATGCACACTTTTGATCAATTCTTCACACTTTTTCACACACAACCCTTACATAATTCCCACCTAAATACAGGATTTCTAAATGCTGAATTACAATCAAATTTGGTATGGAATAAAGCTAACACACGATTGAATAAATTCAACCTTACAAAAATGAATTGACTTCTTGCAAATTAATTAATTACCTAAGTTAATTAATTATGTTTTTTTTTTTTTTTTTGAGAAGCAATTAATTATGTTCAATTACATGCAATAGTATGGTAGCACAAACAAATCACCAGAGAACTAAATGTAGTGGAAAATAAATTTGACATAGGTGATTTGTTTGCCAATGGGGAAAATCATTGAGGCAAAATCCCATCGGGTGAAGTTAAGGTTACTACTTTTGAGAATCCACTATTATCAATTACAAGCGGTTACAAGTATAAGGAATCTTACCAAACCCTATGGCCTATCTCGACATACCAACCTACAGTTGAATTCTTGCCCCAATACATAATTGGACTTGTATTGTAGCGGCAATCTCTTCGTTCAATGCACGAATTTCCTCTTTGTGACTAACCATTGATGCACGGATCCCAGTACGTGACTTACTCCATTGCACGAATCCCAGTACGTGACTAACTCATCAACTTGAGGAAGATTGTTGGCTGCAAAGTTCTTCAATTCATTAATAATGAAGATCATAAAGTTTCTTGGTCACAAAACCTTTGGTGCGTAAAGACGCTGTAGCTTCTATAGAGAGAGTGATGAACTAGGTCATAATATGCTTGTATTCTGTTTGCATACACTTTGCATTTGTTGTGCATTTTGCGATGACCTTTAAAATAAGTTTTATATATGTCTAAGGTTGTGAGAAAAGAAACCTTACACAAATATATTATAATATGCATGTAATCAGATCTAAAAAGTCTGATTTCGTAATTCTTGATAAATACAGCTTGTGTCGAGCTTCAACATTAAATCTCGATAGAAAGGATTCTATTGAGCTTCTGTCGAGTTTTAATGACCAGCACTTCCTTCACTTGTTTATTGGTCAGACTTGCATGGTTTCAATACTCAACTTGAATACTTCTTTTTTGAAGTACTAAACCCATCCTAGATCTATCCAATTACAAGTAAAGTACGTTTTGTCAAAGGATTAGCCAATTACATAAAATATGTCCTAACAGATTCTGATGTTCTATTTAAGCCTGAACCTATTGCTATCCTCTAGCACAGATCTAAACAACTTAGAAGCAAGCAAAAAACTAAAGTTTTGGTTCAATGGTGAGGTTAACCTCTAAATCATGCTACTTGGGAGTCTCTATTTGATTGGGGTGGTGGGGGGGGGGGGGGCTATTGATAGGTATTGGTTAGTGTGGACACGACCACGTGATGCCTCTCGTGGAGGGTTTATAGGAAATAGAAAGGTTTGATTTTGAGAGTGTTTTTTTACTTGAAAAATCATGAGTCTGAAAAAAGTTGAGGAGTCGCCACTTATTTTATTATTTTTTTAAGGGAAAACAAATATAAGAAATAAAAACCCTTTCTTTTTTATTTAATTGACTCAATGGATAAAGAAAATGGTCTACATCCACCAAAGACAAGTTCGGGGGTCAAATTATGCCGTGGGAAGGTATAAGGCACCCACGCACGCCTGATATGTCTACCGATCTCTACTAAATAAGTAAGGATTATTTGATGTTCAATTAGTTGTTCAATGGGCACAATATTATTAATCAAATTCATTACACCAAATCAAGCAAGTAGTGGATTTTATGGCATGGTAGCCTAAAGCTAGATCATAAGACAAGATAACGATAATAAAAAGAAGCGGCAAGTTAATAACAAAACAAAATTTTGACAAAGAAATTAACAAGCATGTCAAGGAATTGATATAACAACCACTACAAAAAGAAACATGTGCAAGCTTAAACTCTTCCATAATATGATCTGAGTAATATGAGAAAATTTCATTTTAAAGGAACTAGAGGGATTATAATTTTTTTTAAAGGAAAGAGTGAGGCTTAATCAGATTGAGTTGTGACTTGGCCTTGATTTGAAATAAAAAAAAAATAAAAAAAGTTTTATTCTTATTTTTGTTTTGTGGAAACCGAAAACATAGACTTGCTCTATAAATAAAGTATATTTTTATTTTTGTTTTTGTTTGTGAAAACCGAAATTAAAGATTTGCTTTTAACTTGAAGTAAAACATAAAGTATATCTTTTTATATTGTTTGTAGAAACCGAAATGGTGAAAACATACCCAACACCCTTGGACGAGTTTGATGGTGACTCCATTGAGACGAACGGCGACGACAATAGCGTTCTCTGATGGATGGTCCTTCCACCACGCGTTGCTCCACCGACGATGGTTGACGGAAAGGTGCTGAATAGCCGTGTATAGTGTGGGATTTGTCCCCCCTTAGGACCGGAGTTTCTCTCAAGAAATTTTCATCTCTCATTGTTTTTTTTTTGAAAGCCTTTTTTTTTAAGATTAGAATGCAAAGAGACATAATGAAAATGATTTTTGGTGATGAGAAAAAGATGAATCCATCCTAGTTCTAGAATCAAGTGGGAAACCAAAAAAAATCTCCTTGTTTTCCTTTCTGTTCTTTTTACACTCTTCCCTCCCCCTTTCTTTTTTCTTTTCCCGGCCTTTTATAGTCTCCTCCTCTCTGTTTTTTTCCAAAATTCAAAATCCACCCCCTACTAACCATTTTTGTTTGCTTATCCTCTACTGCCCCCGCTGGAACAGTGGAATGATAACCAAGACCAAAAAAAAAAAAAAAACCTGTGCAGAGGAGGGCACGCCGGACTTGCTTAATGTGGGAGGTGTTTGTCCACTGCCCCGAAAATGTACCTCCCACCATTCTGTTTTGTTTTTGTCCTTCGCTTCGGGAACAATAAAGCTGAGCTTACCATTATATTTCAAATAAAATGCAATTTTCTTTAAGTTTAATTAACAGACGGAGCTTGAGAGGAGTCTTTTGGCTAAATATTGTAAAAAATGGAGTTTTTTTGTTGTTATAGTTCCTGTTTCAAGTTATTTATGGATATGAGAAAAGGGACTAACAAAAGTATGAGAGAGAAAAAGAAAAAGCATGAGAGAGAAACTTTTGAATTTTAGTAACGTCAGTACCGAAATTCTTACTGCCCAAGCTCCTACCCGAGTGACTGTGTGAGCACCTGAAGTGTGCGAAGTGCAGGTGAGTGCCCGAAGCATTATCAAATTGTGGCAATGCCATTGCCAAAAATGGAGGGGAAAAAAAAAAAATTGTCAATGGTATTGCCAAAAATGGAGAGAAAAAGGAAAAAAAAAAAATTGGCAATGGTATTGCCGAAAATGGAGGGAAAAAGCACTATGGCCCAATCACAGTATGTAGGGCATTAACACACTAAAAAATGTTGAAGCAAATGTTGTAAGAAATCTAATTACGTTATGTTGAACCAAGATTTTCATGTAACTTATTGTTCCCTCATCTCCATCAAGGACATGACATTTTCACTCAAAAATTCACATTCCAATCTATAGGTGCTCTCCACCTAAATAATTCAAAACACATAAAGACATTTTAGTATAGATTATAGTTTAAATAACAACTAAATAAGTTGAATTGTAAGTACTCTAGATTATTAAGTGCAACCACCGAACACACATATATCAAATCTTGCACAATTTTTTTTTCCTCCATTTTTGAGTTTTTTTTAAAAAAAAAAAAAAAAACTTTTTTTCCCATTTTCGGCAATGGCATTGCCAAAAATGAGTAGCACAATTTTTTTCCCCTATTTCGGCAATGCCATTGCCACAATTAATTTTCTCCTTTTTTTTTTTTTATTCCCATTTTCGGCAATGGCATTGCCACAAATCTAGCACAATTTTTTTTCCCCCTCCATTTTCAGCAATGGCATTGCCACAATTTGATAATGCTTTGGGCACTCACCTGCACTTCACACACTTCGGGCACTCACGTAGTTACTCGGGTAGGGCCTTGGGCAGCAGGAATTTCGTTATTGACATTACCGAAATTCAAAAGTTTCTCTCTCTTGCTTTTTCTTTTTCTCTCTCATACTTTTGTTTGAATTTCGGCGATGGTGTTGCCGAAATTCACTCTTTTTCCTCATTTTTCTAAATAATTTGGAACAGCGTCTATAACAACAAAAAACTCTATTTTTTGCAATATTTAGCCAAAAGACTCAGCTTGAGGGACAAAACTTGATTTTTTTTTTTTTTTATATAACTTTCAAAAATTGAGGATTTTGTGAAAAAGGGAAAAGATGGTTGGTTCAAATGCACTTAAAATAAAAATTGACTGTTAAAACTATGAATAAATAAATAAATAAATAAAAGACTTACAAAAAAATAAAAAAATATCGTATGAGAGAGAGATTAGGGAGTTATACATATCATTTAATCAGTTCATTATTGGGGGGATGTATGCGCAAAAGATATACATTATAATTGAGGAACGAAATAGGGTGTCTACAGTTAGTGATTAATTTGAGTTAGTTGCTTATTGGAGGGAATGAGGGGTTAGTTGTTGAGTTGGAGGGAAAAGCAGTTAGATGAGTTGTCACTAAGGTGAGGAAGTTAGATAGTTAGTTAGTTAGTTAATGTTGTATCAGATTGTAAACAATATATAAGGGACTATTGAGATTGTATAAGCATCCTGAAAAGTAATAAGACAATTGTATTCTTGTTCTCTTGTTCTCTTTTACCTTAAATTTCTAATTCCTTGGAGGACTTGATCCCTTGAAGAACTACCATAATCTTATAATTCTAGATAGAAACTTTAGGTTTTTATCATTTGGTATCAGAGATAACCACCACCATAAGTAATCGGCGTAGCTTATTGAGTATGATTAAATGAGTTGCGACTTTGTGGTCGGATCCAGGAGGAGGCGACCTAGAGGCTACTATCAAGTTAGTGTTGATAAAGTGCACCGTCATGCATGTTGGCTGCTAAGTGTGGTGGTATGTTATGATTTTAGTATTCTACATTGCTTAAGTGTAAGCTTCAACATATGAATACAAGTTTGCAAGCCGTTTTCAAGGGTGAGTTTTACTCATGGGTTCCTAACAGAAATTTAGAGCATTCATATCAGCTCGCGCTATTTCTTTTTTTGTCTATTTTAGTATAAGAACTTACTTTTAAAACATCTCGAATTAGATTATTTATTTTACACTACATTTCATTAGAATATCAAATTTTCTTGATTTTTTAATTGTTTTTCTTTTTTCAAACACAACAATTACCATCCACTTTCTTCATTCATTATTGGAATACATAAAGAATGAATGATAAATGTAAAACGAATAGTATTAGTATAAATTTACATTGTTATTATATCAAAAATGTAAATTATGCATTGATTTAAATTAACAGAATTATATATTGATGTAAATGTTACACATTTTTTTTATTATACAAATACTGATGTGAGTGATCTTAGATTGAAATATGATCCATTTATAAGTATTACCATCCTGAATAGCTTCTCTAGTACATACTTTAATACACAATCACATAGGGAACAAAAAAATATGTTAGGCCTGCATTCACCGGCTTTGTCAAGGAGAAAGTCACTAGCAAAATAAGGAGATTACATGAATGTCACGCAAATCTTTCACAAAATTTCGATTCTAAATGCATCAAAAGAGTTGTCTCTCATAGTTTACAAAAGCTAATACTAAATAATAAATAAATAAAATGAACTAATCATGTGCATATATGACTCCACATCCATGCACAATCCAAGCCATAAAAGAAAATAATTTATAACCAAGTGCTCTGCAGCTCAATTGGTTGGTGATAGGTAATAGATCATATATATATATATATATATATATATATATATATATGAAATGAAAGCTTCTATATGCCATGAAGTATATAAAAACCTTAATTACACGTAAACCTTTGTAACAACAATTCCTCATCTGAACTGAATTTAATAAACACGTGAATAATTGAGACTAATTTTCAAAGTCATTTCCAAAGGAACTCCAAGGATCTCTTAAATAAATATACTTTTCTTACAGTATGCTTCCCGCGCATAATTGTTAAAAATATATAAAATATAAACTAAGATTGCATTCGGCTCATGCCGCCATGCATGCCTGAATTAGAGTTTATTACGCAGAAATTCAAAGCATTTTACTCACATTAGAAAAAAGAAAAAAAAGAAAAGAAAAAAAGAGAGAGTTACAAGTTACAACAGAGTACTTCCATTAATTATACACGAGTATAACCAAGCAATAAGTAAACATACTCCAAACAAAGTTATATGATTATTTATACTACTCAAACCCAACATATATGCGCACATGGCACTCTAATAGGTGATAGGTCACCGCACTGGAAGAGACACGGACATGATACATGTCTATATTGGCCAGCCCAGTGTTCAGAGCATTAGACGGAAGCTTTATTTTTCACTTGGTCAAGTCTATATATTATTGAGCCCTACATCGCAAGCATCACTTGGCTGATTGCCCGTAGACTTTGGTTTAAGCCCCACCGCCATTTCCATTGTCATATGGAGCGAACTTCTCTCTTGGAATGGAGTGGTGATCATTATTATCGTTTGGATTCACGTTCTGCTCCATTAGCTGCCGCTGCTCTTGCTCATGCGTTTCAACCATCAAAGTTTTCCTATTTGTAGCCAAACAGGAGCTCACCATCATCAAGACTAAAGCCAGTGCTAGATACCTCATTCTTCAACTTTTACTGTCACTGCCATTCAAAACCCAAAATTTTAAAACATAAAATATAAAAGAAACATTATTATTATTCTTAAGTAATTAAGGAACCAGAATATATAATCAACTAGAGAAAGGAAAAAAAATATGATAACAATCTTTTTTAAATATCTATATTTTATGGAAGCAGTGCAGAGTATTTACTTACCCAACTAGATCTAGAGGGTAAAAAGCTTTGGGATCTTGTTGCAGTGGAGGAAGAAGTTTAAGCAATTTATAGATGAGTGCTAGGATTTCTATGATAGACATGTCGTCAATATAAATTTATTGATAAATGGAGTCTCCACCAAATGAGGCAAAATTAAGTGGGATGCCCATATAATTGAAATCAAATTATTTTTAAAAGAATTAGAATGATGAAGTTGAAAAATTCTTTGGTTCCCATTAGCACTATAAATAGGAAGATTCCACATTAGCGGTTGAATTAGCTAGGTAAAAACAAAACTTTCCATAAAGAAAAGTTACTTGTTGCGTGGCCTTGTGATGTAAAAGCATAATTACAGTTCTTTCCAAGACTTATCCAGAACTGTGGATCTATATGATGTGGAATCTTTAAATTTCTCAAAAATATAAAGCCCAAAACACAATTTTGGTTCTTATATTTTAGGGCCACAGTCAATTTGGTTCCGACATTTTGGTAACAATCAATTTGGTTTCTATTATTTTCCACCTGCAACCAATTTAGTCCCTATTGTTAACTACTAGCGGAATATATATTTATATGGCAAATAAAGTACACATGTGGCTAAAAAAAAAAATCCACATCAGACAAATAAAATAAAAAATTTGAGAGGATGAATTTTACAAAATTTCCAGCTTTTCTTGCAGTTTCTTAGTGACAAAACACAACTTAAAACACAAAAATCAAACTAAACAATCACCCATCACAAACTAAAAGATCCTACAATAGCTCCAAATCAAAATCAGCTCTACTATGAACCCAACCACAGAAAATCAACCTAAAATAAGATTGTACTAGATCAGATCTGTGAGCTTAGCATCACAGTTGGATCAGCGGCGTGTGAGGTGGAGCTCTTCTGGTGGACTTGTGATGGTGCAGGTGTAGGCTAGGTTTTGACCCAAGGGCCATGGTAAACAGGTTGCAACCTGCCCAATCAGGACAACTATCATCAAATACTAAGCACTCAAACCTTCCACAGCCCCATAACACAGCCACATCAATTTTCATTTGCATGTGGCTTCCTCTTGTCCAGGTCATAGATTTTGTATTTGCTTGAAATCAAATTTATCACCTTGGTTGAAACAGGTTTCTAGTGTGTGACTTCCAATGGGCTCCTATGAGTTTGGTATGAATTGTGCTGTGGGTTTCTGATTTGGTGAACAATGTAGTGGGTCAAAATTGACTTGTTCTTCTCTAGTTACTTTTTGAGGTTTGATTTATGTGTTTGGTTGCTAAGAAAGTGAAAGAATAGTTGGGAATTTTTTTTAAATTCAGCCTTTTTTTATGTGATTTTATTTTAAAAAAATTATGACATGGCATTTTTAATTGCAATTTGTACGGTTTTTAGACCCTTTAAACACAAGTTGTTTAACCTAGTTATTTAGCCAAGTGATTAACTTGGGTAAATTATTTAAATCTAGGTTAACACAAACAAATCATATCATGTAGAGCAGTGCGGAAAAGTAAATAACACATAATATGATAACCCAGAAAAACCAAACCGCTAAAAAACCTGAGGAGGATTCAACTTAACTATCTTCAAGGTAAAATAGATCCACTATGAAAGAATTGAAGTTTTACAATAGCGACTTAGACCACTAATATCCTATTACTACCTTGAGTAGAAAACTTACTACCACGACCACGTGACAGCTCCGAGTTCACGGACTACTTCTTTTTCAAATCCACAGCATCCACAAGTACACCAATTATATATCTTTAAGCTCTTTATGCAGCAACTGAAATGATTACCAAGATCTTGACATCAAGCTCGATCTTGATAACTCTAAGTGTGATGAAGGCAAATACCTCTATATCTCACAAGATTCACATATACAGCATAAACAACAACCTTAGAGAGCTTTTGGGTACAAAACCCTAGATCTACAAAAGAGGCACAAAATGCACTCTAATCTCTCTAAAAAACTCTGAAAACCCTCTCTAGGGTTAGCTTATAATTTCCTTTAAATACTGGAAAGAATGGCTCGCGATTTGGGTTTCAAACGGTCAAGTTATGGTCTTTTTAAGTTCGCTAATTTTTGCTGATCTGTGACTTTCGATCGATCAAATCTAATTTTCGATTGATCGAGCATTGCAGAAATTGAATAGCAATTTCCTGCAATTACTAGATTCCAAACTTATTTTAAACCAAATTTTGAGCAAGTCTAAACTCAGACTAAATGTTTTGATCATGGTTTGCCAACACATTACATATTGAAATTCTAATACATTAGTCCCTAAGTCCTAGAACCTAAAAATCTCCACCTTTGGCAATCCGTGACAGAACACATCACAAACATGAAATGCTCAAAGTTATAAAAAGCCCAATCAGATTTAAAAAGCCCTAAACACAATTCAACCTAACTACTATCTATCAATTACCAGTGTAGACAGCAACCACGACTGAATTAATCTGTAAATTCCTGAAACACTAAATAAACTATAATCGCATTTGTGAAAAATACAAGTAAACCAAAATAAGACACATTATAAAAACAAAAGTAAACTAACTCTCTCCCTAAGTTAGATACATCAAAAATTTTATTTTCTCCTCATTTCAAAAACAATTTCATCTTCCCCTAAACAAAACATTTTAAAATTTTTTTCCAAATTTCATCTATTTCTCCCCATTTTTGTCACGTATTGACAAAAACAACTCCCCCTATGAACAAAAAAGTTTAAAAACAAGCTTCTCTCCCTATAAAAATAGGAAAAACAAAACAAATTTTGGGGAAAAGAATTTTGAGGGAAAATTAGGAGGTGGGGAAAATAAAGATACACAAACCAAGCTTAAAAACTAAGTTGAGGAAAAATGTTTTCTCTTTCAATAAATGCAAACTTGACATTATGTGACCCATAAATAGATGGTGTTTGAACTCAAATCAAGTGGAGAAAATATTTGCACATTATTATCCTTCATATCTCAAAAAAATATTCTCAATTTTCAGCATTTTACACATCAAGAAAATAGCATAAACTAAAATGTACAAAGGACTCAAAAATTAATCAATCAATTTTTAAATTAAGTTGAGTACCCAATTTAGCAAAATGTATGCATGTAATGTGTGAAAACAATGAGAGATATGACTGCAAAACTGCAAGAATGATACAGAAAACAATGCAATGCATGTGAATCATAAGCATAAATGATATATGCATGAAAACAAAATTTGGTCAAAAACTTAAAAACTGATTTTTTTTTTTTTTTTTTTTTTTTTTTTTTTTTTGTTTCGATTAGTTGAGCATCGATCGAATACCAATCAAGTCAGACAGAAGCTAGACTTGAAAAATCTAGAAATTTTTGATTGATCGAAAATCACACTCGATCAATTGAAATTCTGGAAAACTGGATTTTTTGAAAAACAACAGAAGTTTTATATAGAAAACACTCAAACCAATTGATTTTATAAATAAAATGCATGAGTATGAGTTTAAAAGTTTTTCAAAAACATTTGTTTTCAACCCATAACTTTCAAAAACAAGATTATTAAGCTCTTAAACATATTTTGCATTAAACACCATAGAAAACGTAATCTTGGATGGCCAAACCAAATTCACATACAATTTCATGTACAAAGATTAGTAAAGAATAACTTGTGAAGTGTGCGCAGCTAGTAAAAGCATGAGATACATGCGAGATGAAAAACAAATAGTAATCAACCACATTTTCTACAGAATTCATCACATGAATTTGAAAGTGACTATCACTTAAAGAGTTACATTATATAACTCCCACATCTCTTAGAAAATAAGCTTGCAATTATGTAAGTTTCTTGATTTGCATCATAATGTACACACCTAATTTTATTTCAATTTGAATTTATTATAACCCAATAATATACACACCATTTTTATTATATTTGAATTCATAATAACCGAGGCTACACCTTATGTTTTTTGTGTGCATGTGATGCATTTTCTCGAGTACAAAATCATATGATATGCACTAAGGTGTTCATGATTGGCTAGTTAACAGTGTTGAAATAGTTATTTATGCATTTCTCTTAGGATTTTTTAGTCCTTACAATCAAAAGCATGTGACTTCAAAATTAAGATCATATGATCAAAAACTATGAACAACTCCCACATGACATGCATTACAAGACTCAAACTAGCAAAGTGTAATAAAATAGGCCCATCCAAGCTAAATAAAGTACACAAAGAAGTTATGTAAAAATAGAATGGCCAACCTCAATTACAAATTCATGATGTGTAATACAAAACAAATAAAAATCCTTTTGGTTTTAAAAAATTTATGACAAAAAAAAAAAGCACACATTATGCTAAATGAACAATGCAAAGCTATGCATGATAGTGCTTAACTAAGCAATAGAGAGTACACAAACAAGAAATTTCAATTTCTTAATTAACCCATGAGTACATGTACAAATTAGTACATACTCATAAAAAATCATAAATAGCTTAACACTTATATAACACATACTATTCAAGTTTCTCCACAATGTCAAGCATGTTCTAAATCAAGGGAGAGGTATTATAATTCATGTAATCCTCAAAACAAATAAAACAAGACACAAAATAAAATATTTTTGTCTTTTTGAAAATTTTCAATGTTTTTGGATTTGTTAAAAAAAAAAAAAACAACTTAAAAAACAAAACAACCAAAAACTAAAAGTAAACATGTCCACAAATAATTGAAAGAATTGAATTAGGAACAAGTTAGCAACACTCACCTTAGAAAATCTTTTCTCACCCTAGAGAATCTTTTCTCACCCATATAGCATGAGTCTTCAGCTTTGTAGGTGAAAAACCATGAGAACTAGAGTGTATTTGAGAGATTACACCAATCTTTTAAGAAAGACAGAAATCCTGCAATTTCCTTTAACAAGCCAACAAGTTTGAATTTTGCAAAAGCATATGAAACAATTTATTTGGACTTATGGCAAGAGAAATATCATCACATATCCTAGGTTGAAATATAGAATGTTTAAATTTCAATTTATGACAATTAGGACGAATGTGACCGGAGACGCCACGAAAGTGACAAATAGGAACAAATTTAGGAATATTAATATTCCTAACAACAAATCTAGTCTCAGATTTTGGTTTTTGCCTCAACAAAGAACAATTTGGTCTAATATGATCAACAACACCACAAAGGTGATAGGTAGGCACAAAAACAGATTTCTTTTGCACACTAACAGTAGGTTTAGACATAGGTTTAGAAATTTTAGAGTCTACATTAGAACTTTTACTTTTGTCTAACTTAGCAAAATAAATCTTTTCTTTATTATTCCTCTTGAAAAGGGGGATATAAACTTTCTCAGATTTAGACTTAAGAGAAATAGAAACACTTCTGTTATCAACAGCAGACTTGGTACTAGTCAAATTTTCAATTTTAGTTTTAGATTCAACTAACTCTTGTTCCAAGCTTTTCATTTTCTCATCTTGAGAGAAAATTTGATTTCTCAAAAATTCATTCTTTTTATTAGATTCATCTAATTTCACAATCAATTCATCTTTTTCAAGATTAGCCAATTTTAACTCTTCCTTGAATTTCTTAGCAATTTTCAAAGATTTAGTTAATTCCCTACGAAGAGTTTCACAAGCATCAAACAGATCAACAAAAAAAATAGTGTCATTTTTATTCAAATCATCACAATAAAAAATAGTATGACACTTAAAATTATCCATGATAACAGGGATCAAGGATTAACTCTTAGATCAAAAGATCTAAACACTAGAGTTAACCCACTCTGATACCGCTTGTACATTTTTCAAAAACCCTTGAATACAAGTTGTTTAACCTAATTATTTAACCAAGTGATTAACTTAGGTAAATTATTTAAATCTAGGTTAACACAAATAAATCATATCATGTAGAGTAGTGCGGAAAAGTAAATAACACAAGATATGATAATTCAAGAAAACCAAAAAGATAAAAAACCTGGAGAGGATTTAACCTACCTATCCTCAATCACAACTTAGACCACTAACATTCTATTGCTACTTCGAGTAGAAAACTTACTACCACGACCATGTGATAGCTCCGAGACCATGGACTATTTCTTTCTTAGATCCACAGCATCCACAAGTACACCACTTGTATATCTTTAAGTTCTTTATGCAGCAACTGAAACGATCAACAAGCTCTCAATATCAATCTCGATCTTGATAACCCTAAGTGTGTATGAAGGTAAACATTTCTAGATCTCACAAGAGATTTACACATACATCATAAACAACAACCTTAGAGAGCTTTTGAGTATAAAACCCTAGATCTACAAAAGAGGCACAAGATGCACTCTAATCTCTCTAAAAAACTCTAAAACCTTCTCTAGGATTAGCTTATAATGTCCTTTAAATATTGGAAAGAACAGCTCGCGATTTGGGCTTCAAACGATCAAGTTATGGCCTTTTTACGTTTGCTGATTTTTGCTGATCTGCGACTTCCGATTGATTGAGCCTTGCAGAAATTGAATAGTAATTTCTTCCAATTACTCGATTCCAAACTTAATTTAAACTAAACTTTGAGCAAGTCTAAACCTACCCTAAATGTTTTGATCATGGTTTGCTGACACAATATATATTGAAGTTCTAACACATTAGTCCCTAAGGTCTTAGAATTTAACACAATTAAATATTTTTATTATTATTTTATCCACCACATATGTGCCAACTGTGCACACTGTTTACCACATAAGCATTTTCCGTTAGTAGTTAATGATAAAGATTAAATTGGTTGCAAGTTGAAAATAATAGTGACTAAATTGACTACCCCAAAAATATAGAGACTAAATTGATTGTGATCCCAAAATGTAGGGGCCAAAATAGTGTTTTTGCCAAAAATAAAAGTGATTTAATTTGAGTTGAGGCATTTGGAAATTCGTGTTTTTTTTGGTACTTTAATATCCACATTGCAGCTCTAATCTGTTTTCCAGCAAAGGATTCTTAACTGATTTTCGATACCTATTTGCTGTTCATATCTTTTATGAAAATTTCGTAGGAACTTAGTCAATCCATAAGGAAAGCATACAACTTTCGGAGATTACGCTAGGCCTTGTCCATTTCGGAACTTAGATTTTTTTTTCTTCATCCTTAATTATAGTGTATCAGTTATTTGAAATAATCGAGGCATATCACTTAAATTTGTTTTCAATGAAAAAAAAAATTACTAATTTTTTAAAATTGTGAGTGAAGGAAAACAATGGGTTGCATGGCAAACTTCACAATGAAATAAATCTTAACTTGTAACTTTAAATTTCTTTGAGAAAAAAGAATTTATCAAGCACAAACAAGAACAATCCAATCATGACTTTGTTTCACATGTTCCATAAACTTCACAACCTTTCATGGACTTTGGAGGCTTGTCGATATATATATATAAAAGAACTCGAAGATTGAGAGCTTATTGATGTCTAGAACCAGGGCCCTTTGTTACTTAATGAACTAAGTTTAACTCTAGATCAAAAAAAAAAAAAAAAAGAACCAGAGAGAGAGAGAGAGAGAGACTATGGATTCTCCTTTGTGTTGCCATGAGGAAGGCCAACTGTTTTCTTACCACCCTTTTTTTGCTTAGATAGGTGTGCTTAAATAGATCCTTGTAATAAATCCTAGTTTTAGGTTATGATGGTGGATTGTCCACATGAGTCCCTATTGAGCCGAAGTGTACCAATGTACTATAATGTCAAAATTTTCCCACTTATCCATGATGGGCACGCCATTTAAAGCTGATCTCTTTAATCTACTTTAGTCGCTTGTTCAACACATATAATGGAAAAGAGTTTGTGCAGTCGACAAGCCAAACCTGTACGGTTGGGACACAACAACCAATCTTCATAAAAAATGACCGTTCACCCGTAAGGAGATTTATTATTATTATTATTTTTTTATTAAAAAAAAGGCTTGTTATACCCTATACCTATTCGATCGCATAAAATGGAGCATCCTTTAATCACTCGAGTCTAACAAACTTAGATCAATGCTCAACCCCTAACGTACAATATTGTATGTAAATTCAAATCCAAGCTCCCAAAGTCGACATAAAATCTCATGGGAGTAATAACAAGATCAGGATATGTTACCAGATTGACTCCCTTCATCCTCATGCCACTCAACTTTGGATTGTCCACTTTCCTTGTCTTCCTCTCCTTAAGCTTGAATCACTCAACGCCAATGGTAATATGCTAAAGTAGCAGTTGTAAATCCTTTGCCTTAAGACACAGTAAAAGGTCACATAGTGTACAAAAATAAGTGATGGGATATGCATCCATTCTCACACATTACTAACAGTTGGTTGAGAAAAGCATATTGTGTGGTTATAATGTTATATACTACGATGGACTCTTTATCTTGAAGAGTGTATGTCCTTTTGTTTCTATGATTCTATACACTCTATGGATCTTAGTCTAATCTTTTCCCAGTGTCTAGTCCTAGTGTATTACTGTCTCACTACCTTAAGCACATGGCCAATATCTCACATTGGGCTTCTCCATGTTTTATGGTAAATGGAAAGAAATCATGCACTGGCTCATTTACTAATTCATACCTCAACTGAGGTGACATTGTCAATTTCAGCGATTATTTCTCATGCTTTCTAAGAGTGTATGCCCTCTACTCTCTCCTAGTGTCAAAGAACATTATTTCTCATCTTTACTATCTATTTAAGCATCGGAGGTGATTACTCATAAGAGTAAGCTGATTTAAGTTCGGCGACATACCTTTCAAAACATTGCTCCTAACCCGATAGTCTACATGTGCACTACTAAATTTTCAATCAATATTCAAATTATGACACTAAGATATTTCCAATATCAGGTGCATAAATATTGACAACGGAGTACATTAATTGTCAACTATAGAATACCTAAATTCAAACTTGTATTTCAAGATCATGCATTTCAGCATTTGCATAATCAACTTAGATGTAGTTTCTCACTAAAAGATGTGTGATTTCTCTTCATTACCCAGATTCTCATCATATACTAAAGCAGATGGACAAATTCCTAACCTTATAATTCTAGGTTTAACAACCTGTTGCAACTCAAGGACATTTCAAGAATCCTTGTTTCCCTTGCCAATTAGTTTCCATTCTTTAGGTTTCACGTAAAACTAAATTTCTATTCCAATTTTGACTCGACTTTCATGAGCAGCTCTTATAAATGAACAGTATCCATGCCTTTAAGAGATGAATGAGTGCACTTACTCTAGCACATCAAAACCCTAAATATGATACATTAGTCCACTTTTTCTATATTTATTCATAGGGCGAAATACTAGATATTCTGTTTGAATAAGAATGTGAATTGCTATTCTCTCTCTCTCGCTCTCTCTATTCCAGCATTCACTTTCTTTCTTTTATGTTTTTTCTTTTTGATTGTTTACGGCAGTTGAACAACATTACAATAATTTGACTTTAGAGTTCAATTTGTTACCAACCTTAAAGTATTGGATTTAAAATGAAATGTTTCATGAAATTTTTTGAAAGAAACCTGATGTCTAACTATGCTACGATTCTTTTTGAAAAAGTTTAACTTAATTGGATACTACGCTACACCCTCCCCCCCCCCCCCCCCCAACAGAAAAAGAAAGTAGAAGAAAAAAGGCATTTATGCTTCAATTTATTTCTCACCAATGGAGGCTAATTCAACTCATTCTAAATGCCATGGATTGAAACATGTCTTGTTTTATTAGGAACTACTTAATAGTATCATCAAAGAAAAATCAATGGTTGAGGCAAGTAATGAATTAAAATCAATTTCTTTGAACACTATGGACAATTCTTCAGGGTACGTACTAGCTCTCATGGTAGGGATTTAGCTTTTCATCTTGATTTCCATTTCCCTTGGAATTTTTGGATTATCAAAGCAGAGTCTTCATAAACTTCTATCTCCTTTACTATGTGATTTATTGCAGCTTTTAGGCCCAAGATACAAGCCTCGTACTCAGTTACATTATAAGAGGCAAGAAAGTTGAGTTTGATTGCAATAGGTATATGTGTACTTCCTTAGAGGATACCAACAAGATTCTCACTTGACTTCCTCTTCTGTTTACTTCTCCATCATCAAAGTACAAGTTCCATTTAGCTTGCTCAACTGCCAATATACCTTTGTTTGGAAATTATTCTTCAATTCTTACTACTTTGATGGACGGACATTGGGCCAAATGTTCTATTGTTGCTTGACCGTTGATTGATTTCTTGGTGGCGTATATGACGTTCAATTTAGATTGGAATAGGATTATAGGATCCACTTATAAGTCTTACTTTTTTTATTGATGAACATAAAATTTTTATTACGAAGGGGAAAAAAAAAAAAAAAAAAAAAAAAACTCCATACGGAGAAAACATGCACTTTAAGGGTGGGTTTGGATAGTGAGTTTTGCGTCCACGATTTGGTTTCTACATTTTAAACCTTTTATTTTTTTTTTTTCTGCACACGGGTTCCAACAGGAGACAAGAGGTGCAGTATACCACTGTGCAGTACTATTTACGCACAGTGGTATACTGTTCATGCACTGTTTTAGTCATTTTTTTATTAAAAATGGAACCTGCGGTACTATTCACACATGTAAAAATAATTTTGCTACAGTGTTTTCAGTTTTCAGCTGTATTTAAACGGACCCTAAATCTTACAATCCTGAATAGCTTCTCTAGCATATACTTTAATGGATCCATTCTTTTTGTAAGAAAGACTTGAACAACAAGCATGTAGTGCTCGAGATTTTGGGTGGCCCAGACTATTGCCATACGGACCTAGAAACGAGAATATTTTTCCTTGTAAGCTATCATCTTTTTTGATGACATAACGTATATTATTTCCCTTGGGTACTTCCATGCATTGTGCCAACAAAGCCCCCATAATGTATATTATGCTCGACATGTTGTGCCTAGATACAATAATAATAGTTTTCTGGATTAGGTTCGCATCAATATGGGAATATTTAGGAGATGCTCTCTTATTCTTATCAAAGACTTCCACCTCATACGTATGTCTTTCTGGAGTAACTTTTTTTTTTAGAAACTCTTTCTTGAGTAACTTGTAGTTTGGTTTGTAGATTGTTTTTAGCTATGCGATAAATTGATTGATGTAAGGAATTCGGCCCAAGAAATCTCGGATATCCCTCTTAGCCTCTGGTCTTTATTCGTTTAATAGTTTTGACCTTGTTATCGTTATGTCTGTTTGACTTACCAGACACCTAGCAGTGCATGGGTTTGGATTGTGCATATGACTCCAAACTAGGGGTGGCATATAGTGTTCGTGGGTTAGGTTTGTGTCATATTGAGCTATGAGTATTCGGTTATATGGGTTGACTCAAACCCAATCTTGTTTAGTAAGCGTGTTAAGACATTACAAAAAAACTGGTTTATTGCAGCGGGTGCGAAAACTGCCGCTATAGGTTGCCTATTGCGGTGGGTTTTTGGCCCACCGCTATACGTGAGATCTATTGCGGCAGGCCATTGGCCCGCAACAATAGATCTCACGTCTAGCGGCGTACTATTGTGGCGGGCCAATGACCCGTCGTAATAAGCCTGCTTTAGCGGCCTTCAGGTTAGATATAGTGGCGAGTCAAGACCCGCCGCAATAGACCTTGCAATTGCCCCTTCTGCTCTTTAATTTTCCCTCTGTTGTTTTTGTTCCTTTTCATTTTTAGCGCGTTTTCGTTTTTACCCATTTCATCAGTCACACACACACACTCTTTCTCGCACAGACACGCTCATCTCTACCACCAGCCAAAGCCACCACCACCACCCATAGCCACAGCCACCACCACCCAAAAATCGAGCCTAGTTAGGTCCAAAAACAAATGGGTCAGGTCTAGCCTGACCCATTTCTCTCATAATTTCTAACCCTAGCTGCTTATCCCTCTTTCTGCTATCTCATCCGCCTCTCTCTCTCTCTAACCAACAACTAACAAAAAATGAAGAAGTTTCTTTGACTCTGGCGTTTCGAAACCCTAGATTCGCTCCCATTCTAATCCTCAGGTAATTGTTTTTGATTTTCACATATTCATTTTTGTTTTCATTGTTTTACGAAACCCAATTGATATTCTGATATGAACTCTTCTCGGCTCGGTTTGGTCTTCACAAGTGAGAGCTCACAGTGACAGAGGCATGTCATTGAGATCCTAAGCTGAGAAACAGGTTTGTTAGTTTTGGTTTTGCTGTGGGTTTCTATTGTTTGTTTCTGCTTGTTGATTTCTATTGGGTTTTTTTCTCTTCTTGATTTTTATATAGGGGTCTGACTCACCATTTTTCTTGAAATCAGGTTGAGAGCTTATTATTGGGCTCTTGATGAGAAGTTGCTTATTAGTGATTTCATTTCCAATGGCAACCTGATTTCTGCTCTTTGTGGTGAGTACTGGTTTCGCATTCTATTGCTCTTTTTCTTTTTTTGGATGTGTTGATAGTTTTTTTTGTTTGTTTGTTTGGTTGTTTTTTACTTTGTTTGCTTGCTTGCTTGATTAGACTGTAGAATGTAGAATGTAGTTTTTGGATTTGGGATGTGTTGGAAAGGGATGTTGGGTGTTTCTTTTTTAGATGGGTATAAAGTCCTGTGCAGTATGGACTACACATGCATGTAGATTGATATTCAGTTAACTCTTTGTCCATGTAACTTACCAATAAAAAAAAATTGTGGTTGCTATTGGGTTCTTCTTAAGGCACAAAAAGTGTGAAATGCTATTATTGAAAGGTGGAGAAGAGACTTGTAAGCTAGAAGACACTTTATTTATTTGAGGCTCACTCTTGTAAAAGAATATATTATCTAGTCTTCCCACATGCCCATTTACATTGCTAAATAGTTTGAAAAACTTAAAAAGAGACCTTTTGTCGTTGAATTAGGTGGTGTCCAAGTTTCATTGAGTGAATTTAAGGTTTTTTTTGGGGGGGGGGGGGAAGGGGCATTTTTTCATTGGAGGAGGTGGATTGGGGTTTCATAATGATTATTGGAGATTTGGAGTTGAGAGGGGCCAACTTTGAAGGCGTCTTATCATGCTAAAAATGCACCTTTATCCCCAATTTCCACATCAAAGTGTACATTATTAACAAAGCAGTCCACTTGCTTGAGTAGCCTTCCATAAGCTACAAGCATGTGTGCTATGCACCAGCTTTGTTATCCAGCCATCCCCTCCACCCCATGGTTTAATTTACTGCAATAATCTGTCTTTCTTAAGGTTGACTCGTCCTCCCCAAACTACGACAGCCACTTTCCTAATAAAGCTCTATAAAAATTGCTCAATTTGTGCACTTGTAAACTCTTGCATGCATTTGGGAATCACAATGTGTTCCAATCCACAAGATGGAACTTGAACTGCATCCTTTGACCCATGTTAGAGAAATTTTTTTTGCATTTTTTCTAATCTATTTGACATGTGGGACGAAATGGTAAACAAAGACAGGTAGTAAGTTCGAAGACTCGACAACAGACTCTTAATTAGCACCATTTATCCCCCTTTGGGAAAGATATAATTTTTTTCATCCCTACAATCGTCAATCCATCTTCTTTAAAATGGAATTTCGCATTGCTTTCACCTTGAAAAAGGAACCCAAAGGCATACCGAAATAATTCATTGGCAAACTCCTAACGTAACAAATTAGACACCTCATTTATACCCTTAAGTACATTCCTACCTGGATTGCTTTACACTTACTCAGATTACTTTAAATTTGGTTACTGTTCAAAGCACGTTGGTGCTATTGTTATATAAGTAAGTTGCTCCCTCTTTGTGTCACAAAATTAATTTGTATTATCAATAAACAGCAGAGGAGAGATATTTAACTCATCCATAGAACCATTGCCAACACAAAACTCAGAAATGTAACCCTTCACCTCTATCCTACACTATCCTACTCAAGACCTCCATCATTAGAATAAATAGCACTACTTACCAATTTTTTTTTATTGGTAAGTTGGGTGTTTTTTTTTTATTGGGTGTTTCCTTTTCTTTCTTTCTTTGTCCCTTTTTAGCTTTCTCTTTGAGCTAAAGATGGAGAAGAAACAAAGAGTTGTGAGAGAAAGAGAGAGAAGCTGCACTTGTGGTGCAAGTTTGTTTTGGTTTTAAAGGGGAAGGAGTGAGTGAAGGGTATTTAGATGGAGAGTGCAATTGTGAAGAGGAAAATATTTGGTCAATTTCCCTAGCATGGACAACTAGGGAGTGATGGGTTGAGTTTTTATAGGAAGGCAAATGTCAAAACACATGTAGTTGTTGATGAACCAAATGAGAATATTTGTAAAGTTGTCGGGAATCAGCTTTGGCAAGTGGATTTAGTTGTGATGGGCTTTATAGTCTGTTGGGTTTTGGAGGTTAGTTTTGGAGTTTTTTCTTATTTATTTAATCTGGGTTTTGTTTGATTTTGGACTTGGGGTTTTGATTCTGAGTTAGTTCTTGTCAATTCTATAATGGGTTTTTGTTGAATATCTTGTGCGCACTACATGTTTGAATATATTGCTCTGAGAAATGTTGTGAGCTGAACTGTCTTTTTGGTTGCTGAGAATATGCGATATTGGTGATGATGTGTTTGGTTGATGAGAAAAGGCGAGGGAAAAGAAACTAAATTAAGGCTTTCAATAAAATGCTTGGCCATTTATTAATTTGTTCATTTTCTTCAGCTTTTTAAACAGAAACCTCCTTTTTTTTTTTTCTTTTTCTTTTTCTTTAAAAAAATGAGTAATTAGATATGTATGTATAGATCTGGGACAGTGAGTCAGAAAGAGATAGAAAACAAAAAAAAATTGACTAAAGGCACTTAAAAGTTTCATGTGCTCTGATCTGTCTCTTGTCCCATAGGGACACATTTGAATGATAACCTGCCTAACTTTCAAGTGTGAACCTCGTGGGGGCAATGTCAGAAATATTTGACTCAAATGGTTTGTAGGCTGTTTTTAATTAGACATGGCAAAACGGGCGGGTCGGGTCGGGTTCGGGTTCGGGTCGGGTTCGGGTCGGGTCAATCGGGTCACGGGTCAAACGGGTCACGGGTCAAAAACAGGTCATCTTAAGCGGGTTAAAAACGGGTTCGGGTCAATCGGGTTGCGGGTCGGGTCGGGTTGACCCGTATTGACCCGTATTTTTCACATGATTTTTTTTTAAAATTTTTTTAATTTTTATTTTTATTTTTTTATAAATAAAACAACATGTATTTGTCATTTGAAAAGTTATGCAACAAATTATTTTATGTAAAATGTATTATTTTGACTTCACCACTTATATCAAGAATGAATTCAGTTAAACTTATTAATACTTATTCAATAATTTTAAAATTATACAAATCCTAAACATTGCTATTTAAAACAAAATAACACAAACATAAGTAAAACAAATACACATGTTTTATTTCTATACAATATTAATATTCCAAAATATAAAACAAAATTACAAATGACTTATTGGATAACTCATTTGATAAAGAATAAAAACATATAAGAAATTTACAATCTTGAAAATTAATTTTATATTCTGTTATCAATTGTGGTTGGTACTCTATTTCAATTTGAGATATGCATTAAAATTGGATTGCTTACTTATTTATACATGGTCTCTTTTATGAATATCATATCATTGTTAAGCAACACACACTCTAGAAAATATCATAGTTTATTTTGAAAAGCCATTTATTTTGGACATAAATTGTTAAAAAATGAGTCTAAGCATTTATAATTTATGCTAATTTGATACTTTGGCTTCACTATTTTTACACTTGTAAATGTTTCTCACGCATGTCTACAATTTTAAATCTATATTTTTAACTCTACTGTAATCATATTATCTTGGCATGTACTTTGTTATTTAATATTAAATTTTTTTTATTCATTACAGAATGCTCAACCTTTTATCTTTCAATTAATTTGCATATGTAAATATATCAATTGTTTCTTTAAAGTTCATAATAAACAATTAAACTACTATTGTCTTAATTTTAATTTTTTTTTTACCAAAAAAAAAAAGTTTTAAAAAAGTGATTCGGGTTCGGGTCGGGTTGACCGCGCAAAAAATACGAAAAACTCGGGTCGGGTCACGGGTCAACCCGTTTTTGTTTCGGGTCAAAAAAATCGGGTTCGGGTCGAGTATTTTTCGGGTCGGGTCGGGTCGGGTCAAAAAATTTTGACCCGCTTTGCCATGTCTATTTTTAATACACTAATTATATATTTTATCATTTTTATAGTCAAAACTTGAATTTGTTAACAATTTTTTTCCCAAACATTTAGATGTGCCTTCGGATAACGGGAGCATAAACGTGAAACTAGGGGCAGTATAGATGTGACTTCTTGCGAAGGCTTACAACCTGTTAAACCACCATTTGCCATGATCTCTGAGTGATAGACACACATTTTTAGCTAAAACAATAAGGCAGCTGCACAATGAGAAAATCTAATCAATTTTAGAGCAGTAAATATTACAAGAATATAACTATTTTGGGATTGAAATTATGTACCACCTTATTAGGTGTATTATACATATATGAAAAAAAAATACTCTTTTTGGGTTTTTATTTATTATTTAAATTTTTTTATTATTACTAATTCAGTCAAGTGATTCTGTCAAGGGATACCCCAATGGTTCTAGCAAAAAAAAAAAAAAAAAAAGAGAAAAAAAAGAAAGATCTTTGGAATCTCAATTCTCAACAGAATCATACTACTGGATCAAGAAAAGGTGTCTAGAAGAATTGACATTTTTGGTGCTAATTTGATTCTTTTAAAAGCACAGGGGACCGTAGGGAGAGGGGGGGGGGGGATGAACCTCTTATATGCTCATGTTAATTAATATTCTCAAACTCATACGTGTGATCAAAGATAAATTATATAACTCTTTCAGGGTTGACTTGTCTAAGTCTAAGTAAATATGTAACCTCTTAGATGCTCATGTTAATTTGGTTTCAAGATTCCTACAAATGAAAATTATATATCTTTCAGAATTTCCTTATCTAATTGTTTCTTCTGTGCATCTGCTAAGAGCATAATCAGTACATTTTTATTCAGTGTTAATTAATCCTTCAGATGAGAGCGTTAAGATTGGTATGCATGTAAATAGTTCATATACGATTCTGCCTGCAGTTAATGGAGGATCTCAACAATGTTGTTTAGCTTGGAAATGAACATTTAAGTGTATTTATTGGCATTTATAATTATTTTTAGTATGCCACCTCTCCTAGACCCCATAAAAGTGGGAGATTTATGCATAGGGTACAAACTTGTTAGATGGATGAGCACCATATGAATGTTGATACTAGAGAACAAACAAGCATTTTTTATATTCAGTTCTGAGTGTGTCAACTTTGTTAATTTCAATTTGTTCTTGATTTTTGGGTGATTAATGATTGGTATCTTTCAGGAATAATGACATAAAATGTCCTTGAGAGTTGCATTCTGAGTAATCATTCAAACCTCCCTTTTAGTCTTTTTTTTTAAAAAAAAAAAAAAAAAAAAAAAACCTGTTCGATTCGGATGGCATTTGGTGTAATTGACTGCTTATTGTTGAAAGGAGCCGTGTAAGCAATTCATATTTCTATTTGATAAATCTTATATATCAATGAAAGTTGTGTAAACAATGCATATTTCAATTTGGCTATATTAATAGAAATTTATTGGGAATATGGTTTTTTTTTTTTAAAAACATTGTCCTAATGTACATATGTGCTAAGGTTTTCAGTGTTTTTTATGTTTCCAGAGGGAGTACTGCTTCAGTTGTTGTCTTTAGCTAAAGGTATGGTTTTGATGTATCCTATATGTTTTTCTTTCATGGTTACAAAGTTTTTGTTTGTGTTTATATTGCCTTTTGAATTCTGCTTGACAATACGATGGAAAAGTAATTAAATTTTTTGGCTGCGTTCAATTTGTATGAGAGTATTTGACTTTCTTATAAAGCAAAAGTAGTAACAGTTTTTTTTTGTTTGGTTTACTTTTCTTGTTTTATGAATTTCTGTTTTCTAAATTCTTATTCTTGATTCCTATTATTTCTGTTGTTGCAAATTTTAGGAGCTACCTGATCTCATCACCTCAAACCAGCACCGCCACCACAGGAGGCAGCTTGCTCCTCATCAAGAACCCTTACTGCTACTGCTACTCCTCTCTCTACTCCATTCCTTCCTCCTAAACTATAAGTCTCTCTCCCCGCCTCCAATCAAATCCCCAAATCTTTTCTCTAGTATCTTATTTTCATTTTGTGGGATTTTGCAGTTTCTTCCGTGGCAATACGAAGAACCCAAGAGCGCATTTCACCAATTTTGCAAGCTCTAGATGTGCTGTGGATACCCCATTCGGAGGTATCTTACAATTGAATTTTAGAAAATCAGATCATTTTTGTCTTTCTATGAAATTTTATTTTTTATTTTATTTTATTTTTCTGAGATGAGACAATGAAGAGATGCAATTTTCAAGCAGGGACGGACGCAGGATTTCAAGTCCGGGGGGGGGGGGGGGGGGGGGGGCCAGAGATAAGCGAAATTTTTTTTTTTCAAATATGCATCCATATAGTGTGACAATTTTCAAAATGCGAACTCCAACATGTTTCTACATTATAAGATTTGTGTGACAATTTTCTTAAATTGGCATAACAATTTTCTATATTATATGATTTGTTTTTTTCTTTTTGTCTTTAGTCTGCCTTTATTTATTTTTGTCTATACTTTTCTGCATTTTTTTGATATTGACCCACTAACCCAACCCCACTACGTCACTACCGACACTCTTTATTTGTTCTACCAGCACTACTAACACAAACTTTACTTAAAATTTTTTTTTTTTTTGTCTAAGGCTTGTCCGTATTCTGCCCAAGTACCAGTCAACAAAGCACAAAATTTGTGCTTTTTTGACCGGTAGTTGTGCCACAAACAAACAAACAATCCGACAATCAAACAAATATATCTATTCTCTAAAAACTTTTCTCTTTCTCTATGTCTCATTCTCTCTTATCTATATATAATACAAGACACAGCAGAAGCAGAGAGACAGAGAGTAACAACTCACAAAGCCAAAAAGCCCAAAAAAAAAAAAAAAAACCACAGCCACAGGCCATTCACAAACAAACCACAGCCCAAAATCAGTAAAAGCAGTTGATTCACAAATCAGTAAAGTAGTTGATTCACAAATCATAGATTAGGTACCTGTGAGTGTGAAGTGTGAAGGCTCAAGCCTCAAGCAACCAGCGGCGGCGACAGCTGAGGAGGGCTCGCGTGGTGATGGCGCACCGGCGTCGGCGTTGATGGCGTGGGTGGGTATTGCACAGGGACTCGCGTCGCGTCTGGGCTTACCGTCGTCGCATTCTCGCCTTTTGATCTCTGATCTCTTTGTCTCGCACTCTCGCCTCAGCCTCAATCTCTGTTCTGTTTCCTTCCTTTCTTTCTTTTTTGTTTTTTTTCCTTTGGCTTTCTCCGTTAGGCGTTAGGTTTACAGTTTAATTGCTGAGTTTTTTTTTTATTTTGGGCATGGGCTCTTCACTCTTTCCTGGACGGCTGAGCTTGGATTTTGGGAGGGGGCTTGAGCCGAGCGGGAAGGGGGCTGAGCAAAAAACCAAGGGGGGGCCCAATTCAAAAAAATTTTTTTTAAGGGAAAACTTTAGCTGGTAAAATTTTTTTTTTTGGGCCCAGGGGGGACTCGGGCCCTCTTAGGCCTCCCCCTGGGTCTGTCCCTGCTTTCAAGTATAGAACTTTAAATTTTTAGTAATAAATTTTAGTTTTTGTGCTTTAAGGTTATGGATATATATTATATGAAATTATGAATATTAGATTGTGAAGTTTTTTTTTTTTTTTTTAATAATTTTAATGTTATTGTTATTTTCCCTCAAAAAAACTTAAATTTTTTTTTTCAATGGGCTTGAAGAAGATCAGCAATGCCTTCCTTTTCTTTTGATTGATCAAGGTGAAGAAGGACTTGGACGAATCGTCTATTTGTGATTTCTGTTCTTAAGATTTTCAATTTATGTTTTTGTACAAAGATGTTTGACTAAATTGGTAGATTAATGGATTGTGATTGATATCTTAATGGGGAGGGTTTATATGTGTCGCCCTGTGGGATGCAATGATAACTACAATACTGCGGTATTGGATTGGATTGAATTTCATAAATTTTGTTGTGTAGGAATGTAGTAGGTTCTAAATGAGTATGTATTAAGTAGATCTAGACTATATAAATTTCCTAATTATGACTAGTCTTTTAAGATATAACACATGTGGTTAATGTTTTTCATCGAATCTTGACATCAACAATAAAGGGGAATTGGGAAGAAGGTTTGCATGGTGATCGAAGAAGAAAGATTTTTATTTTTTTATTTTTTATGCACAGCCTTTCAGATGCTGAAAATTTAAACATGAGCAATAGATATGTTTCAAATAAACCTCAAAAATGTAACAAATTATATAGCTGTATTATGTTCTACCAATTAACCTTGGTAAATCACAGCATGTATTCAACCAAAAACATACAAAACAATTGACTAATTTAAACAAAATCCTCAAAAAAAAAAAAAAAAAATCATTTGAAGGGGGGGGGGGGGGGGGGAAGTGTTTATAGATCAATTTTTTATAGGTCAAGTACTACTTCAATTATCTTAATATGTGAATAACTCAATAGTTACAATGGGATAGAATCTATAATTGTCTACTTGTGTATTCCCATTTCACTTCAAAACCCCAACATTAGCGTATATAAAAATTTAAAAATAAAAAATAAAAATGTTAACTAATTTGACTGGTGGCAATTTGACAACAACAAGATGCTTACTGATAAACCGCATCGTGATGGTAGTTTTCTTTCTCATATTTCTCTTCATTTTGTTATCTAATTTGCCATGAAATTTTCCGCGTTGCTTTGCGGTTCATATGTAAAATGTAAAATATTCTTGACTATAATTTTTATTTTGACTGATCTTTGCTTTGGTAATCAGTTACTATATAAATTCTTGAGCAGTTATGGGCATATGATTGCATTAATCATGTTATCAAGAATTTTTTGACAGCCCCATTTATTAAAGTTCACTTGTTTAAATGTCAGTCTATTCCATTGCTGGATTTCTTTTTTGCGTACTGTAGTTGTTTTCAAAAAGAGCTATGCGCAATGTCATTTGGCATTGTTAAATATAACTTTCAAATTGCCTTGCACGCTGTGAAGTTCATGAACAATATACATTATGCTAGTGGAGAATTTTGATTTAATTTGTTCACCTGTCTGCTTGGCCTGTAGTATTGGCATCATGGGTAAATTCCCTCGGGTTGATGTTGATCCCCTTCTTTGGTGGTTAGTTACTTTGCTTTCTCTGTCTATGCCTCTCATGGGTGGGTATAAATCATAAAATAATATCTTCGCCACCAGATGGATGCTTAAAGTAATAGCATTTTGAGCCCAATTGAGTAATATTGTTGTTAAATTACAATATCCTCTTCTCTCCTCAACCAGGCCGGCTACTTCTCTTATGGTTTCTTAAGGTGTATATTTTAGATTAAATTATTGCTGATGAGCTCTAATTTAATATCACTTCCTCCTTAATATATATAAAGAGATGGAGAGTATGGTCATGGGTGCAAGGTTTTGAAACCCGGACCGTTCATTGAACCGTAAAAGGAAGAGGTTCAAGATTTTTAAGGTCGAACCAAGGTTGAACCGGGGTCGAACCGTGATGATATCATAATTAATTAATAATTATTTAAAATATAAATAAATATATTAAATTAGTATAAATTGAAAAATTAACTAAAATGGTTCAATTAAAATAAAGATCCATATTTCAAATATATTTTTCACTTCATAATTTTTACAAAATAAAAAAAAATATCACATCTTAAACAAATATAGATATAGTATTTACTTATTTATATGTTAATTAGTAAAACTTTGATAATAATAATAGTAGTAGTAGACTAGTATTACAATAATTATTATAATATAATAAGTTGTGGACATGTGGCAAATTAGTAATACACAAATATTAGAGACTTAAAAGTGCAATAACTATTACTAGTGTCAAGTCACATCACATACCTCCCCTCCCAAGGCTGAACGTTCAGCTCTTTTTTATTCACAATTTCAAATTTTCAACCTTCCCAATACAATTGCCAGGCTGTATCACGCGGAGGCTAGGCTGTATCACGTGGAAGCTTTTAGGAAACTTAAAAATAAATATAAAACAATGAGAGACCGCACATAAGTTACACAGCAGAAGAAAAAGAAAGAAGAAGAAAAAGAAAGAGAGGAGATTTGTGATTAACAGTGGAGTGGAGACGGACAGCAGAAGAAAAAGAAAAAGAAGAAAGAAGAGGAAGCTACTGCTTCGTGGAGCGCCATCTTTTCTTCGTTGTCTTCTTGTTCGTCTGCTGATTCTTCTTCTCTGTTTTTTTTTTTTTTTTTCTCCCTTTCATTTGGTTCCAGATCTGAAAAACTCAAAGTTGTCTAAAGTTTTGGCCGAAACTTTGCCGAAAAGAAGGAACCGTCCGAACCTTAAAAACCGGTCGCGGTTCTCAGAACCTTACGGTCCGACCTCGGTTCGTACGGGTCCCTGCTTTTTTCGCCTAGAACGGTTCTTGAAGCTAAAAAAACCGCAAAATTGAGAGGTTCGCAGGTTTTCCGGTCGGACCGTACGGTCCGATCCGGGTTTCAAAACCATGCATGGGTGTGCATTTTTAACTTTAAAAATAAATTTAAATTATTTCTAGCTATTGTTGAGATGGAATTGGTGACAATTTGACAACAACAAAAATTTTCCCTTCGATTTCATTTCCTGAAAGACTACAAATTAGTGTTTTATTTTTATGGGCCGAGACCAATGTGCCTTTAAAACAATAATATCAAACATGATAAAATATTTAAAAAAAAAATCGATTAAAATAAAAAAATAATATCAAACATGATAAAATATTATCAAATCTACCAATTAGTAGATGGTCTTCCATAAGCCTAATACAATTTAGAATTATTCAAGTAAAATAACTTAACAAAATAAGAAGAAGTAAAATAACTTGACCAAAGAACTAGAATTTTGTTGAGCAACTGGGACCTTGTAAATTTTTTTTTTGATTATATATTAAATTAAAATATAAGATTTATAATTTTCGGTTAAAAAATTGTACCATACCTAGTCTCTTCAATTAAAAATTAGCCTCCATAAATTGAAAGTAGGCCCCCCACCATCCCCCCCCCCCCCCCCCTAAAAATAAAGGCCACCTAACCCAAATTCATGGTCAATGGCCTTCTCCCAAACTTAGTTTACCATCCAAACTTCAATCATAAATAATTTTAGGGATTGAATGTGAAACTCCATTTGGATGAAACTTAAATGCATCAAAAAATAGTTATTTTGTATTTTTTTCTTTTATTTACAAGAAATAGGTCACTGTTGTATTTTTCCAAGTTGGCCTCTCTTTTTTAGTCATTGGATCAATTTGTTTCCAGGTGTCATTCATCTATCTAAAAACAGGAGGATATAGGAGAAATAAAAACTGGAGGAGCCACTCCCAATTTGGAGAGCCTATTGTGAAGCACATGGATTCCTATTGTAGCCAGTTGGTCATGGATTAATGTAAGGATTTTTTTTTTTTTTTTTTTAATTCTCATATGTGTTGGTCATGGATTCCCTTTTATGTGTTAAAATGTCTTACATTTTAAAAATGTGGACATTCTCACATCAATTGTGAATATGTGTGTGAACTAGTGTAAAATAGTATTTCCTTAATATAATTTGGGTTGAATTCTTCTTGTACTTCGGTGCTAATTCTAAGAAAGTCTATGTACTTATTCTTGGGTTCTTATCATTCTTCCATACTTGGTTATGACTTATTGGGTGTATTTTTTCTATTTTCACTCCTTAGTGCTAATTCCAAACAAATCCTAGGCCCTACCCATTTTATTTTATTCCACTTATGCCTATACATGGTTTGGTTCTATATCCATTTTAACTGGTCTCCTTGTGGATTTTTTGAGAATTATAGGGGTTAAGACAATGGGACCTCTTTTCTCCTTTGTTGTTTGTCATAATTATAGATGCAATTATCAGAAAATTGGTTAAGGCTATGAATGAAGGTCGCTTGTCAGGTTTCAGAGTGGGTAATTCAGTAGAAAACACTTTGATGGTGTCTCATATTTTTTTCACTTTAATATTATATGTAGAGTACTAGTCTTTTTCTCATATTTATTTACTTTTGCATTTTAATATACCTTTTATCCTTGAATGATCAAAAAAATTTAATGTTCTGGCCCCCAAAACATAGAATCCAAGTTCATCGTATGGTGAATCAAAAAATATTTTTTTTAGAATGTCATAATTGTATGAGATATGAATACTCAATAAAATGTATTTGAAAAATTACAATTACAAGGTATATGTAAGGACACGTTTCTCTTGCATCAATTAATAAACTAAAAAAAAAAACCTATTACATTGTTCAAAGTAGTGGGCATTGCCATTGAGCCATTGACAAACACGCTGCCTTCATTTCTTCCCTTTTCAACTGTCTCTCTCTCTCAAGTCTCAACTCTCAATCTCATCTTTTCTCTCCTTATATTTAGATATTTTTAGAATCACAAAACACAACAAAACTCTTTGACTCTTCTTCTTCTTCTTCTTTTTCTTCTTCTTCTTCATTTTTCATCGGAGATTTACTCTTGTTTTTTCAATCTTCTTCATTAAGAGAATTAATAGGTTATACTTTATTTATCAAATTCTTAGAAGGAATGTGGGATTTGCTGACTTGCGATCATTTAATTGATGGAATAGGCCTCAGGGACTTAAAACATGAAAATAGATATAAAACAGTAATCCAATATAAAACAGTAATCTAATCTCAATCTCATCTTTTCTTGTTGGCAGATTGCAAAAAGAAGAGGCACTATAAGTTCATGTGATCAAAGCAAGGGAAGTTGGTGAAAGACTTAAGGTTCTCTCTCTCTTTGTTTGTGGTGGGTTGTTGAATTAGGGCAAGCAGGTGGCTTGCATGAAGTAATAAGGTGGTTTTAGCTGATATTGGGAGTGCTAATTGTTTTGTATAATTGAAAAATGATTGTTGTTGAGTTGTTCGTATTTGATTAATTCATTTTAAAGGCGTCTCTCTATCTTTTTCACACATGTGGAATGCTAAAATGGAATTGCATATTTAAAGAAATGTCCATTCCTAAAGAATATTGCTAGTAATGATGTTATAGTTACTAAATGTCTTGATAACTTCTCTATGCATTTAAATTCATTGTTTAATTAGGAACATAGCTAAAAGTGAATGATTAAAGATGATTTCTTTCTTAAATTAAGGTGAAATTGTGTAAATGAAATGTGTGTTAACTCTTGGTTTGTGTTTTTATGAAATCATATTATAGGTATTTCTTGTAAATCACGTTATAGCAATGGATAAGAGTTGGATGAAACTTACCAATAGAAGGTCACAAGAATATTTAGATGGAGTCCAATAGTTTCTGAATTTTGCTTCTAACCATGCACACTCGGATGAAATGATTTCATGTCCGTGTGTGCATACAAATTCTTTGCCTATAAATACTGTACAGGCTCACTTAGTGTCAAAAGGGATTTGAAGGGGTTATATCCCTTAGATTTTTAATGGGGAATCATCGTCTGCAAAGACTTCTACTGAAACTCCTAATAGTCATGTCCAAGAAAACCCAATAGAGTATGCCAATCTTTGTGACATGTTGCATGACATGTTTCCCATAAAAGATATGGCATCTGGGCCAACGGAAGAAGTCCCCAGTGTGCACCAACCCACAGAAGGTCCTGCAAAAGGTCCTAATGAAGATGCACTTCAGTTTATGAAATTGCTTGAAGATGCTAATCAACCCTGTTATGAAGGTTGTAAGCATTTTAGCAAATTTTCAGCCATTGTGCATTTGTACCACATGAAGTGTCTTAATGGTTGGACCAACAAATCATTTACCATGTTACTGCAATTTTTGGTTGATTTTCTTCCTTCAAATGCTAAGTTGCCAAAAGATTGTTATGAGGCTAAGAAGATTATTAAGGATCTGGGCTTGAGCTATGAGAAGATTCATGCTTGTCCTAAAGATTGTATTTTATATTGGCAGGACAATGCGAATCTTGAAGCTTGTCCAAACTGTAACCTTTCAAGATGGGAAAGTAATGAGTCTAAAGGTCAAAAAAGTACTAATGCTTCCTCCAAGAGAAGAAAAAAGAAAGTTGCAAAGATCCTATGGTGGTTCCCCTTAAAGCCAAGATTGAAGCGACTATTTATGTCTCTTGAAACAGCCAATCACATGAAGTGGCATGCCAATGGTAGAGTGAATGACGGGTTAATGAGGCATCTTACTGATTCTGAAGCTTGGAAATCATTTGACTCTAAGTATATAGAGTTCTCATCCGAGCCTCGTAATGTAAGGCTTGGATTAGCAGCTGATGGATTCAACCTGTATGGAAATATGAGTACTACTCATAGTACATGGCCTGTCATTTTGATTCCATACAATCTCCCTCCATGGATATGCATGAAAAGGTCTTATTTCATGCTATCCTTATTGATTCCTAGTCCAACCTCACCTGGGAACGATATAGATGTGTACTTACAACCCATAGTAGAAGAACTGAAGGAGTTATGGGATGTTGGAGTAGAAACGTTTGATGTGTTTTCTAAAAAATCATTCCAAATGCATGTTGAATTATTGTGGACCATAAATGATTTTCTTGCATATGGTGATATCTCAGGTTGGAGTACCAAAGGTGCTCTTGCATGTTCCTCTTGTAACTATGATAGTCAGTCTTGTTGGTTAAGATATGGAAGGAAATTTAGTTACATTGGACATAGGTGATTCTTGGATAGAGATCATAAATTTCGTAAGGAAAAAAAATCATTTGATGGGCATGATGATATGAGACCAGCTCCTATAACAGTATCCAGAGGGGAAATCAAGTTGTAAACGGATGCTGTAGTCGATCATGTG
Source organism: Castanopsis chinensis (assembly GCA_032878915.1). Taxonomy (NCBI): domain Eukaryota; kingdom Viridiplantae; phylum Streptophyta; class Magnoliopsida; order Fagales; family Fagaceae; genus Castanopsis; species Castanopsis chinensis. The sequence continues at coordinate 12,637,378 of JAVQMG010000125.1, read as the reverse complement.
TTTACGAAGAAAAAAGTTAATTTGACCAATAAAAGAAAAAGAGGGGAGGATGCTTTAACTAGGTGGAAGAAGAGAAGTATATTTTTCACATTGCCTTATTGGGAGGACCATGTGTTACGTCACAATCTTGACGTGATTCACATTGAAAAGAGTGTAGTGGATAATATAATTGGCACATTGTTGAATTTGGATGGCAAGACAAAGGATAACTTGAAGGCATGCCAAGATTTAAAGGATATGGGTATAAGAAGTGGACTTCACTTGGAAAAGGTTGGGAAAGATCAAACACGTATGCCACATGCTTGCTACCATATGAATGCTAGTGAAAAGGATGATTTTCTGCAAGTTTTGAAACATGTAAGAGTGCTAGATGGATATTCTTCAAATATCTCACTTGCGTTAAACTCAAAGAACACAAGCTTAGTGGGATGAAGAGCCATGATAATCACATCTTAATGCAGCAGCTTTTTCCAATAGCAATACGTGGATCTTTGCCTCCTGAAGTGAGTAGGAATTTAATTGACTTATCTTGTTTCTTTAGGGAGATATGTTTCAAAGTACTAAATGTGGAAGAACTTGGGGCTCTTGAGAAGAGAATTTCAGTGCCATTGTGTGAGTTGGAAATGATATTTCCCCCCCTCTTTCTTTACAGTGATGGTATATCTAGTCATGCATTTGGCTAGCGAAGCCAAAGTTGCTGACCTAGTTCATTATCGTTGGATGTATCCCATAGAGAGGTAACACATATGTTAACTTGGTCTATTTGGTTTTGTTTAACTTACCAATTTCCCGCTGTTGATCTTGGGTTTTCCAATAGGTACTTGTCAAGACTTAAGTCTTACGTGCATAATAAAACTTATCCAAAAGGCTCAATTGCAGAAGGGTATATAGTAGAGGAATGCTTAACATTCTGCTCACGCTATTTTAAATTTGTTGAAACTACATTCAATCGGCCTGTAAGGAATGTTGAGGAATCCATGGGTGCAACGGTGAGCATTACACTAGATTCAAATTCATGGATCCAAGCACGTCGTTATGTGCTATTCAATTGTGAAGAAATCACTCCATTTCGTGAGTAAGTAATATGTCCTTGCGTATCCTTTAACGGAATTCCAATATAATACTCTAGATTAACACTAACATGTTTGTCTACACAGTGTACACATAGCGGAGATCAAGGCTGGTTTTCCTGCCCACATAACTGATGATGTTATTCAAAAGAAGCACATAGAGGAATTCTGCATTTGGTTTAGGGAATATGTAAGTAAAGCATATATATATATATATATATTCTGTTATATTTTATTGTAACACTTTAGATAGCATACTTATAATAAAAGTCTTCCTTTATAATAGGTGATGTCAATGGATGCCTCTAAAAGAAAGGAACTCTCTGATAAAGTTAGATGGTTTGCTCGATATCCAGATAATGAAGCAAAACGGTTCAAATGTTATTTCATAGATGGTTTGAAGTTTCGCACCAAAGATTGTGAGATAACTAGGAAAACTCAAAATAGTGGAGCTTGTGTTGTTATGAAAGGTGGTGCTATTTATTATGGTGTACTAATCGATATTATTGAGTTGAACTACTCTGATAAGTATCGATATGTACGTATTATTCAAATGTCAATAGGCTAACGTTATTGGTGGGAGAGGATGCAAAAAAGATGACTTTGGCTTTCCCCTTGTTAATTTTTCAAGATTAATACACAAGGGCGATCGATTGATTGACGAACCTTATGTATTAGCATCTCAAGCTTCGCAAGTGTTTTACGTGGAGGATGTGAGACATAAAGATTAGGTGGTGGTGGTCCAAACAAAATCTAGGGAGGTATTTGATGTTGGTATTAAAGCTATAGATGATGATGAAGAAGTGGATACATATATGGAGAATGTCCCTTATAATGTAACTCCTGATGATGCATGTGATGATGTAAATGATAACCATACTTAGGCTCGAGTTGATGAAGAAGGAACTATTTATGATACAACGTTGATTAGTGAGGATGAAATGCTTGAACAAGACTTTATCGATGATGAAGAGCTTAGTAATGATGTTTATGAGTCTAATGACGATGAGTCCAATGATGATGGGTCTAGTGATGATGGGTCCAGTGATGATGACTCTAGTTAATACTTCTGTATTACTCTAGGTTGTGCCCCTTCTTACACATTCTTTAACGAAATTCATTATTGTTTAATAGGAAAAAAAATTAAAACTAAAAGGTCTCTTTAACACTTAACTCAGTTGTGTTGTAGCAGTTTACATTGAACTTCATAGAATGGATGAATGTTAAAGTGACAAATACTAACTTTTTTTGAAGTATATATTAATTTTGCTATTCTAATGAACTTCATAGTAATTTTATTACATGTTATTTAATTGGGGCCTGAAATTATTATTATTATTTTTTAAATTTTAAAACCTATTATCTTGACTTAAGTCTACAACATTGTATTTGTTAAATTCTAATGTTGAATTGCATGACTATATGATAATTTGTGTTGTTTTAATGTTGAAAGTAGTTGGAGTTGTTATATTTGCAATTATTTGTACCATTACTTGTCATTGTGCTTATATAGTTGTTTATTTTAGACTTTGACAGTTGAAATGACAAGGCGAAAGACAAAATTGTGCACCCGTTCCAAGAGTGTAACATTGGAAAGAGCTTCTTCACAAAATGCGAATGAAGTGGGGGACCAAGAAATGCACGAAGCTTCTACGTAAGGTATGTGCTTTTTACTCAAAATTTTAGCATTCATACAAAAGGTATGGCCAGATTTACTCAAGGTATGGCACTTTCAGTGTTGGTTATGCAGTTTGTCTTATTGTTCATTTCTTTATTGTAGTTATTGTTTATTAACTTTGAAGCTACCTTTTCCCATTTACCCGTTTCTTTGCCGGCTTGAATCAATGTTAAGACAAAACTACAAAGATTTGAATATTATTTATTTATAATATTCCACCCATGCAAATGCATCAAGCCCAAAATGTTCCATAAAACACAAAGAAAAACACTCAGAGGAAACATGATGCATGGAGGTGAGTAGGTGCTGCTTGAACTCTATGTACTTTTGTTCACTGATTTGAAAGTTGGAGAAAAGATTTCCATAGGAATAATATTATAGTTAACAATATAGATGGAGAAAAAGGAAATATGAGGTGGGGCAATCAATTTGTCTTTTTGACATGTGGGTAGTGATGTTTTTGGTTAAAATATATTAACAAACCTTGTCATTGAAATCTTGAGGTTAGTATTAAAAAAAATGCGATTGTTGTCTCTTTCATTAATTAGTTTTCCATCAATGCTTTAAACTTACTACCAAGTCATCCAAGAATTTCTTTAGGATAAACATAGAAGAGTTAGTTTAATTTTTGCATATAGTTTTGTGTTGGACATTGAGCACCAATTGGATATTGAGCACCAACTGTGAAAATCTATGTTCCAAAGAGGATGTTTTGGCACTTCAACTAAGGCAAGGGTTTAACAATGAATTTCATAATTAGAATAAACATAGAAAGACTTGTACATCTTATAAGGATTCTCATAATAATATTACTCTGTATAACATAATTTATTTAAAAATAGATTTTACATGTTTGCTTGCATGTACAATGAGCAAATTTGTATGAAGTGGCACTAGGAGCAAATTGCTATAAATTGCATGCAAATTTATTTGTTTGTTTCTTGAAATATATTAGTTTGTCAACATGTTTCTAATGTTTTATATTCTTTAGCGTATAATGACCACTTGGTTAATAGAATATTTAGACTCATCCTTAGCTTTGCATGCTTTGTTGTTTGACATTGGTTGATATTGTCTCCTTTTAGGATCAGATGCGCAGCCAGCTATACGTGTCACTTGTGGGCCAACCAAGTACTTGGATATTTGGGATATTTCCAATGATGAAGAAATTGAGTTGCCGCTATTTAGTATGCATTAGCCGGTTAATGACGGGGCGAGGACTTTTACTGGTTTCTTGGGTACGATTGCGCGGAAACCCCACATGTGCCCGATTAGATATCTTAATTGGAAGGTTATGCCAAAAGAACTAAAAGAAGAGTGTTGGCGTGTTGTAGAGGTATTAAAGAAGTTAGAATACTTTTAATTATGACATTTTGTACTAGGTGTTACATAAGTAATTTAGCATGAAAACATTTGTAATTTGATAACTCAATTATTTGATTGTAGCGAAAATACCAAGTCCCTGTTAATCCTAGTGCATATGTGGCTTTGAAGACATTTACTTTACAAAAAATTGGGAAGGCTTGGAGGGATCATAAGTGTAGGCTGAAGAAGGACCATTATATACTGAATTCAAGAAACGAAGCACAGGTGAAGAACAACGGACCCAATGGATGTATACCAGAAGATTGGGATGTACTTGTTGATCATTGGTATACTGATGGTGCAGTGGTATGTTTGTTTTTCTCTCTTTTTCATCATGGATCATACGTAAAGAAGAATGATTATTGAGAAATTGAGAGAATACATATTGGATTGCCATCAGATAGGATTCGCTAGAACCTTTATGTGGGCTTTTTGTGAAACTAGTATATATGAAAAGTTGTGTTTCATATTTCATATTTGTTTAATTTGGTAGAAGTTTTAGAGGTGGTAAATGTTGGTTTGTCAAGGTTCAAAAACAAAGGCAAGTGTGTGGTGTGGAGTGATTTTCTTAATAGGTTCTAGCTTTCTTATAAGATTTTTTACTTTAGCCCTTAATGATGAAACTTAAAATGAGTTATCTTTCTTAAAAGTGCCTACTTTTCATTTATTAAAATTATTCATCATTAAATCAGTACAGTCATATCAATCATTAAGCTTCTACTCTAAATGGAAGGTATAGACATGCTATGCCCCTGTAAATGAAAGAGCATGGTGACAGGCCACAAATGCGTTAACCCCTTGTGATAACTTAGATTAATTAATTAGCCCAGTTATTAATTAATCAAATTAATCATGCAATATCACGTGGTAGCACAAACAAATCACCAAACTAAGTTAATGCAACGGAAAATAAATGACACGGTGATTTGTTCACGAATGTGGAAAACCTTACGGCAAAAACCCCACCGGGTGATTTAAGGTCACCACTCCCAAAACTCCACTATTATCACAACAAGCAGTTACAAGTAAGGAATCCCAGTACCTCACCAACCTACAGTTGAACTCTTACCCCAATACCCAATTGGACTTGTTCTGTAGTGACAGTTTCTCCTTTCAATGCACGGCTCCCAAGTACATGACTAACCAGATGCGCGGATCCCAGTACGCGACTTCAAATACCAACTAAAGAGAAAATTGTTGGCTGCAAAGTTCTTCAAATCATCAGAGATGAACTAGGGCACGAACTTTGTCTTTCAGATCACAAATTGCATGAACAGGAAGTTCTGAATGAATGTGCAACTTGCATCCCTTTTCACGGCCCTTAAAATAATCCTTTTATATGTCTAGGGTTAGGAGAAAAGAAGTCCCAAAGACACACTCACGGATTGGACTTGAAACAGAACTGAAAATCTGCTTTCTTTAGTTCTAGACAGATAGAGGTGTCGAGAGGTGTTGAGAAGCTGTTAAGGATCGGGGAAAAACAGCTTCTTTAAAGCTCGATAGATGCATGTGTCGAGGTAGGTGTCGAGATTTAAAAACTAGCACTTCCTTGCTTGTTTCTTGGACAGACTTTGACGGTTTCAACACTTAATCTTGAACCCAAGTTTCTTGAAGTGTTTAACCCATCCTAAATCTACCCAATTACAAGTAAAGTGCGTTTTGTCTAAGGATAAGCCAATTACATAAAATAGCGACATATGTTCACAGACTTGAATTACATATGTCCTAACACATGGGAAACTTGGGTCTCTTCATTACATGATTAGAGATGCTCAACCAGAACTTATTACTTTTAGCATGAAGTTCCTCTCATTCTTTTACTTTGGCTTCCAATAGATACGTAATGATATTTTTGAGCATTTTGGCTTTAGCTAAAAGTGGCTTTAGATACTTAAAGCATATTGTATATAAATATGTAATTTTGTTGAATGCAGATAGAGTCAGAGAAGAATAAGGAGCGTCGTTCTAAACAGGATGACCTACATACTGCTAGTTCTTCTGGCTTTGCTATGCACACTGCAAAAAAGGTAATAAGTATTATGACTATTTTTTAAATGATTTTGACTTCTCCTAAGTTTATGTGCAACCAATATTGATCACTACATAAATATGTTATTCATAATGTAGGCAAAAACTGATGGACGTCCTGTAGAATGTGCAATATTATATCAAATTGTACATACTCGTAAAGATGGAACTGCAGTTAATCCTGTAGTGAAAGAGAAAATGGTGAGTAATTTTTGCATTGTAGTTGGGGGTAAACAAAATAGGAATTCAAGAAACAATGTTATAGTTGGGGGTAAACAAAGATAACACACCATTTTTCTATGGAATCCATTGGTTCCTATTCTACCTGCTTCAATTTTTTTTTTTTTTAATTACATGAACAAAGACCAACTTTTAATTTTCTGGAATTGGGAATTCCTATCATTAAGAAACTTATTGGTTATTATTCTAAAGGTTTTAGTTCTAGTTTGTTCTTGCATTCTTAACATAAATTGAAGAATAGGAATATCGATATTCATTAGACATTTTGTTAAGAAACTTATCGAACCTTCTTGGGGTTTTGTTGAAAGATGAATAAAGAGGTTGATAATTTCGAAAGAATCTTTTAAGTGTTGCCCATACTTGTGGGAGTGCACATTATGTTTTCTGTTATTAGAATAATTCATATATTTATCCTGATTTTGGTAATTGAAAGCAAAAAAAAAAAAAAAAAAAAAAAAAAAGTACTGACCTTTGTACCCTTTGATTCAGCTTTCTTAAGTAATAGTACCTTGCATGATTTTGAGAGTCATATGCTAGAGTTGTTGGCTTCTAAAAGGAAGAAGTAGTTATATTGCATTGATAAAAAGAATCCATTAAGCAATTGTGAGCTAGTAAAATTAGAGCCTAATGTGGGTATTGAATTCTGTGGCTTAGTCTAGAAGTTGAACATGTGTTCTTCTCTTTTTCTTTTTTTCACCTTCTTATGAAGCACTAGAGTTTTGAAATGTAGGATTAGTGCATCTCTATTGGCTACTGAAAGCATTGGTACATAAGGAACACAAGGAATGTTTCATTTGATATACAAGTTCTACTATAGTTTCACTTCAAATACATGTTGCACTGAGGTTGCTTTCACATGCACTTTTGGCAAGTGCTGAGGGGAGTCATGTTTAGACACTCCTTTAGGGAATTTGGGCTTTGGGGCTTGTTTAATGTCAATATTGTTCCCAAGAATTACACTGGAAATTTGAGTATATCTACAAATGAAAATGGTAATAAGAGAAGCAGTGCATTTCAGAAAAGGAAACAATGTTATAGCTTTGTGTGCATAATTTTTGCATCGTTTTGGATTTTATTGGTGCTTGCTTGTCCCATCCTATATACATGTATATATATGTTGTGAGGTCATTTTAACTATATGATTTCTAACTTTTTTTGTTTTGTTCAAACTCAAATATCAGGACAAAATGAAGGAATTGTTGGCTGACCATTCAAATCAATTGCAGTTATCTGACACAAGTGGTAGTATTGCATGGTCAACAGATGATGTGTTTGCCAAAGTGATGGGCAAGGAGCGCAAAGGTCGCATTTGAGGGGTAAGATTTGGTCCAATCCCAAGTGTTCGAAGTAGCAAGACTGCTCTCACAGATAGTAATATGCAATCAAGTCAAGCAAGGGACAACGAAGTTGCACAATTGAAGGCTTCCTTGGCTACTATGGAGGAAAAACTAGCAGGTTTTGACGAAATGAAGGAAAGACTTAGTCATTTTGAAGAAATGGAGCAAAGAATGGCTTGCATGCGTCAACAAATGCAACAAATTTCTTCACAATGCCTTCAGGTATGATAAATGACTTTTAGGATGTCAATTTTAAAATGGTTGTTAGAGGTTTAAAACATAAGAAACATGTCTTCATTTAACTTGTTCTCATTTTTTGCCTTGTGAAGTTTTTTTTTTTTTGTCATTTTATTCCATTTATACGCACTTATTGAGCACTCATACTTTGTATGTAGGATGTTCCTCCAGTCCAACAATCTCCAGCTCTCCCTAAATCATCAGTTGCATCTCATCAACCAAGCAACTCATAAGTTTTATCTTGGTGATCGTGGACTTTTTTGTGTACAAAGAACTATGGAAGAACAACCGCTTTTTTTGAAAGTGTTGAAGGATATTTTTAAACACTTTGAAACTTTGATTATAGTATTAGATTAATTTGAGCAGTTGTTTTATTCAAAGGACCACATTTTTTTTTGTTAATCTTATGATGGTGGTTATAAACAATGTTATGTATATATTTCTATGTTAATATTATGTTAGTTTTGAGATATTTGTGGTGTTAGTTACATTTGTGGTATTGTTTTAGTAGAGCTAAACTATTACAGGTTCTTTGTAACAGGTCTATGAACCATTTATTTAATAGCAAACAGTGGTTTTAAAACTCACCAGGGGAAAAAAAATGACCTATAGCGGCGGTCAAAAAGCGCTGCTAAAGGTGCGCATTTTATGTTTTAAATGAAGCCCTGTAGCGGCACTTATCGACTGCCGCTATAGGTTCATACATATAGTGGCGTTTTTACCCGCTGCTAAAAGTGCAATTTGTCCATTTTGATTGATTGCCTATAGCGGCGCCGTTTGCCCGCCGCTATTGGTGTCTACCTTCAGCGGCGGGTCAGCGGCGGGCATGACCCGCCGCTAAAAGTGCAATTAGTCCATTTTGAATGATTGCCTATAGCGGTGCCGTCTTCCCGTCGCTATTGGTGTCTACCTTCAGTGGCGGGCAGTGCAATTAGTCCATTTTGAATGATTGCCTAAAGTGGCGTCGTCTACTCGCCGCTAAAGGTGGACACCAATAGTGGCGGGCATGCCTGCCGCTATAAGCCAATTGACACGAATTCTAAACTCGTTTGGTGGCGATTTTTCCCTGCCGCAATAAACCTTCACCTGCTGCTAAAAGGTACATATATAGCGGTGCTTTTAGTGACCGTTGCAATATACCTACAGCGGCACTAGAACACTGACGGGACCGCCCGCCGCAATAGCATCCATCGCTATTGGTGATATGTACCTTTAGCGGCGCTTTTTTGGGCTTTAGCGGCACTTCTGACTGGCCGCAATAGCCCGTTTTCCTTGTTGTGAGAATAGGAATGACAAAAATTACCTGACCGGTCCCAACTCCAATGGGGTGGGTTTTACTCAACCCGTGAAACAATAGAGGTGGATTTTGAGTTTTAATAATCACATTAGAACACTAGATTTAATAATCAAATAGAATACTAAGGAGTTTGCTTTTCAAAAGATCCAAAGAATCCAGTTTACCACAGTCACCTTACGGATGTATGAGCCTAGAGTCGGCATTATTGTCTTGTCAGCTTTTGGGTAAACAACTCTTTCCTAAAGAAAGCACTATGGCAGTTCATCTTTCGCTGATATTGATACCTTCAAATTCTTCTCTAACCTTCCCCTTCATAAATCTATTGCAAATACACTAGACTACTTGTATGAAATCTCTCATGTACTTGAATATAGTAAGATATCTATTACTAGCATCCCCATTGTAAATCCTTACACAGTGTTAAATGAGCCTCAGTCTTTACTAAAAAAAACCATTAAAAAATATATTGGCCATTCTTAATCCCCTACTATAAAAGAATATGTCCAAGCTTCTAAGTTTGACCAGTTCAATATCCTAGCAAACAATTTCAAAAATTTCATTACCCTTGCTTTTTCCCTAGAGAATTTGTTATTCTATGGCAAAAACAAGGGTACACTTATCTCCATTTTGGTTATGTAATGTAAAGTTGTGATTTAAAACTATGTTTTATGTTGGCTTTATTCCATGACAAAATATGTTGTAATTGCTTTAATTTCGTTCCTTGTATTCTGTGGGATCTTATTGTATTGGGTTTAGTATTAAGTTGGTGAAGAATTGAGCATGAAATGAAGATCAATGCATTTTGCGACTAGCTCGTGAGAAGTTTGCAAGAAGGGTTCTCATGAAAAGGGCACATGAGAAGCACATGACTAAAAGCTAAAGAGTCATGCTAGGTTGTTAAATTCGAGAGTGTCTCGCGGGTAAGGCCTTCCCGTGAATACCTACGAAAATTTCTGCTTGGAGGATTTTTAAGCGTGACTTTCTTACCCTTTACCTATACTATATATACCCTTATTATCCACAAACATAAATGAGACCATTCAGAGAGAAAAAACCCAGATAGATTTTCAACAACACACACACACACCCATCCTTTTAGATAGAGAGCTACTCATCCTTAGTGAGAAATCATTGTAGTCTCTTCTCCTTTCCTCTCCCATTGACATATCTTGAGAGGAGATTTGTACCCAAACACAACTCACACCTATTTAGAGTGTTGAGAGTGTTTTGGTGCTTGCGAAGTTTTAGGGATTTGCCAAAAAAAGGTGGTGAGGCTTGGCGGATGCAATCGAGAGTATTGCGGGATCTGAAAAGCTAGACAAGACATGGTTCTTAGAAGTCTTGTTGGAATAGGAGCTTGGAGGGCTTAGTTGCATTAGGTAAATTAGGCTTGGAGGGTCTCTTGCTATTCGTGTATCCTAACTTATTGTCTAGTGGATTAATTTACCGCTTGGAGGACGACGGAGAGGTTTTTCGCCGAGTTCTTCGGTTTCCTCTTCGATAACATGTCTTGGTGCTATCTTGTGATTGCATCTCTCTTCCCTTACTCTTGTGCTTTACTTTTATTGTTTATTATTCATGTTTATATACTAGAGTAGTTATCGGTTTATTACGCTTCATTTACTCTTGTTCCGCACTTAGATAAGTTAGAGTAAAAGTAATCTAGCCGTAATATTTTAATTGAGGGTCTAAACAAGCTCTTGTGTTTTTAACACAAATTCGAGCTTTCATGTAAGATCAGCATTAACCTTTCATAGAAGAAAGGGACTCCATGCAGTCTCCTGAATTGCACTCCTTGACTCTAGATTTTTGGAGTATTAACATTCATTCATAGGAACTTTTCAGACAACTCTCAATGTGGGAATTGTCTTTGTCACACTTTTTCCAAATTTCAACATGCCTCTTAAAGACCCTCATCTTTGTGATGCCCTCAATTTCAAGTTCAAATTACAAGAGCTTCCTAGACACAGCACACTAATGCAGCCACTTTTCAATATCAACTTGCTTATGCCTTTTGAAGAGCCACATTTGATTAGCAGATCTTTAGTGAATTTGGTCAACTGTAAGATTGTAGACCATCAGTAAAATAGGTCGTCAATAATACTGACGACCATTACAACAGACAGCCTTTCCTTAACAAGGTCTGAACGATTTCAACAGACAGCCTCAGACAGCTAAGTTGACCTTTGTAAAACCGTTACAAGACTTTAAATAAGGATATAATGGCATTCGACAGGATATTTATAGCCTCCAACGTCTGGCACAATAAATGCGCTGAGCATTTATTCACAGACATGCTATTTAAGGCAAACAACAACAGGTAAGCAGGGATCTATGCATACACTTACACACTATACTCAGATTGTCTCTTACATTACTCTGTTTCTTAAAGAGATAAACTGACTTAAACATTGAAGGCTCCTTTGGGACCCTTGGTGCCCTCTTGAATTGTTTCTTTGCAATAGGCACTGATAATCGTCCATACTAGTGACGAGGAGCATATTGATGAGTTCCAGTTTTCTGCTTCATCAGTTTGACGCTGTCTATGTGAAACGACTGAGTTGCAATTCTCTCAGGCAAGTCATTGTATCTGTACTAACAAAGTTCCTCGAGACACATGGACACTTCCACTTTATCACCTTCTATGGACCCAACCGTGATGACTAATCAGATCCAGATTCGGACAGCTAACATCCAAGAGTTGATGAAGCAAAATGCAGAATTCAAGCAATGAGGACGCCCCGAGAACTTAGAATGTCCTAAGAATAGCAACACTTCTTTGGTATGTCGTAATCGGAGCAATGACGAAGACCACATTCCAAGCAGCAATAGACCCACCTTTGAATGAGCTGGGCAGACCATGCTCGATAAAGATTAGATGATGGAAGCCATGAGAAAACAGCTGGATGAGGCAAAAGTGCCATGAAAGGGAAAACTGCTGTAAACCTTGATGGCATGCTCAAGAGGACAAACTTGCCTTTCATTGCCTAGGTACTCAAGTTTCCTTTTCCCCGCAAGTTTAAACTTCCACAATTGGAGGTCTATGACGGCACGAAAGTTCCTCTTGATCACATTGGTTCATTCAAGACAACCCTAAAATTTCAGCAAACACCAGACAAGGTGATATGCAGATCCTTCCTAGCCACCCTCAGGGGGGCTACAAGAGAGTGGTTTAGCAAGCTACCAGTGGCCTAAGTTGATTACTTTGAGCAGTTAAGCGACTCCTTTGTTCGTCACTTCATTGGAGGCTAGTGGCACCAAAGGCTCACTTCATACTTGTTGACCACAAAGCAGCAAAAGGGAGAAACCCTAAGGGAGTGTGTGAAGTGCTTTAACGAAGCAGTACTAGAGATTAACAAGGGCGATGACCAAGTTATAATGATGACCTTCCAGGAGGGGCTGATCAATCCAGATCTCATCTTCTCTCTAGGAAAGACCACACCAATGTCAATGACAGACTTGCTGGTCAAAGCCTAGAAGTATGTAAATGGGGAAGATGCCTTGGCGACCAAGAGCCTTATAGGAAAACGAAAGGAGGAAGAGAAGATTGAATTGTAGAATAGAAAGAAGGATCATAAATTCAATCCTAAAGACAGTCAAGCTGGCAGGACTAGTCTAGAGACGGTAAAGAAGAGATTGAACTTTACTCCTCTACTGATGCTTGTTGATAAGATTCTCATGCAGATTAAGGATGACCCAACCTTGAAGTGGCCAAAGCCTTTAAGCTTAAGGCTAAAAGGCAAAAATTCTCGGAAGTATTGTCGATTCCATGAAGGTAATGGTTAGGGCTGTCCAGACCCGACCCACACTCGCTTGACCGACCAAAATCGCTCAATCTCTACCCGATTTTAGCCCAAACTGACGCTCCTGTGGGTTGGTTATGAGTTTCTGCGCCCAAGACCTGACGCTGGCAGGTCGAGTGGCGGGTTTTCCTCTCCAAAACCCGAGCCACCAGACCCAACCGATGTTATGTACAAATCCTTCAGCTCCGGCAAGATCAAGCTTAGATTCAAGGAGATCTGGCGAGAACTCGACTGTATTTGGTAAGATCGAGCTTCAATTCGAGGAGATCCAGCAATATTAAGCTTAGATTCGAGGAGATCCAACGAGATTAAGCTTAGATTCAAGGAGATCCGACCAAATCTCAGCAATTTTTAGCTAAAAAAATGTAGAATTTGACGAGAAAATGCAGAATCCGGCGAGTATTTCCAGATTTTGACGATGCTTTTTTATTTTTATTTTTTATAATTCAGAGTTCGATGCTTTTTATATTCCGACGAGTCACCTGACCAGACTGACGCTCACCCTCACCCGAAACTGACTCGACCGATTTTTTTGGCAGTTGGTTTCGGGTTTCTCCACCTTCCACCCGACGCCGGCGGGTCGAGTCTAGGTTGGGTCCAAAATCGACTCGGCCCGACTTGTGGACAGCCCTAGTAATGGTCATTCCACTGACGAATGTCGTGAATTGAATGAGCAAATTGAGGAACTCATCCAGAGAGGCAAACTTTAGAAGTTCATAAAAAAGGATTATCAGTCCGGACCAAAGATAGACGAAGTGTCCAGAGATGACCTGAAGGAAGAAGAACGAGATTGTCCAAAACCAATGGTAGGGGAAATCTAGATGATTAATGGAGGAGCATTTGCTGGAGGTTCATATAGGTCCCTGAAGAAAGCTTATCAGAGACAAGTCAACAGTGTCCACGTGACTCAACCAATGACGAAGTGTTGTTGAACAGACGACATCGCCTTCTCTAAACGAGATGCAAGAGGAATCAGGCAGCCACACAACAATCCTCTTGTCATCATGTTAGCCATCGAGGGGTTCAATACAAAAAGGATATTGGTGGATAATGGAAGCTCTGCTGATATCATGTATATGACAGCCTACCAACAGAGGAAGCTGGATCAGAAACAACTCTAGTTGTTTGAGTCTCCTCTAGTAAGATTTAGTAGAGGTCGAGTCTACCTAAAGGGCATCATCTTCTTATCCATCACAACAGGCAGTTATCTAATGCAAGTAATAAAGCAAGTAGATTTCTTAGTGGTCGACTGACCTTGCACTTACAATGTCATCCTGGGATGACCAACTCTCAATCGTCTAAAAGTCGCAACCTCCACCCATTGCCTTAAAGTGAAATTCCCAACTCCCCATGGGATTGGAGAAATTAGTGGAGATTAGCTCCTGGCAAGAAAATGTTATCATGCTGTGTTGGCTTAAAAAGAAAACCATTCTTGGATGGTAGAAGAAGAATCAAAGACGATCGTCGAAGAATCCAAACCGACGAAGGAAACCTTCAATGTGGAATTGGTTGAAGGTGACTTATCAAAGGTCACAAAGATCAGCAGAGAGCTCCAGTCTCCTTTGAAAGAAGAAATCATAAACTTCTTAAAGGGAAATTTAGACGTCTTTGCCTGGAGCTATGAAGACATGCACAGAATTGACGGACGAGTAATTAAACATTGCTTGAATGTTGACTCAAACAAGGGGCCCATCTAGCAAAGACGATGAGTATTCATCCAAGAGTGAAACAAAGTAGTAATGGAGGAAGTAGACAAGCTCCTTACAACAAGTCTTGTCCGTAATGTCTACTATCCAAAGTGGCTTGTAAACATCATCATGGTCAAAAAATCCAATGGAAAATGAAGGATGTGTATGAGTTTCACCAACCTGAACAGTACATGTCCCAACAATAGCTTTCCTCTCTCCAGGATTGATCAGCTCGTTGATTCCATAGTAGGACATGAACTACTCACGTTTATGGATGCCTTTTTAGGTTATAATCAGATACTCATGAGTGAGGAAGACCAAGAGAAGACCTCGTTTGTAACTAGTCAAGGTTTGTACTGTCACGAAGTCATACCCTTCAATTTGAAGAATGCAGGAACTACATACCAGAGGCTGGTAAATCACATGTTCAACAAGCAGATAGGCAGAAACGCAGAAGTCTATGTGGACGACATGCTTGTAAAGAGAAGAGAGGCAAAGTCCTATCTTGATGACCTCTAAGAGACCTTCAATACTTTGAGGAGGTATCAAATGAAGCTAAACCTAGCCAAATGTGTATTTGGAATCTTTTTGGGAGTTTCCTTGGTTTCATGGTCTTTCAACGAGGGATTGAAGCAAGCCCAGAGAAGGAGAAGGCTACATTGGACATGGCTTCACCAAGAACAGAAAAGGAGGTACAAATATTGACAGGACGAATTGCAACTATGAACAAGTTCGTCTCTAAAGTTGCAGATAAGTGCCTGCTTCCTTTAAAACCCTTAAGCAGGTCTTCTAGTGGACGGATGAGTGTGAAGAAGCCTTTTAAAACCTCAAGGAGTACTTAGCAAAGCCTTCACTCCTAAGCCCATCAATACAAAAAGAAGGCCTATTCTTGTACTTGGCTGTGTCCTAGGCAGCAGTCAGTTCAACATTGATTTGTGAAGAGAACAAGATCCAATGGCCCGTCTACTACACAAGTCAAGCTTTTCAAGGGGTTGAGATGAAGTACCCAAGGATGGAGAAATTGGCATTTGCCTTGGTTGTCGCTTCGAGGAAGCTTCGTCCATATTTCCAAGCTCATGCCATCATTGTAATAATGGACCAACCCATTAAAAAGTCTATGAGCAGGTTCGATGCAGCATACATGGTTCAATGACCAATCGAGCTTAGTCAACTTGACATTGAGTACAAGCCGAGAACAGTAATCAAAGCTCAAGCTTTGATAGATTTCATTGCTGAATTCATGCTTCCAGAACCAGACCTTAAGTTAGAATACTGGATAGCATATGCAGATGATTCATCTGTTATAGACTTAGTGGAACTAGTGTAGTTATCATCTCACTAGAGAAGGACATCCTCAAATATGAAGTGCAGTTACAATTCCCAGCCACCAAAAATCAAGTAGAATATGAGGCCGTTCTCACTAGCTTGAGGATTTCCAAAGCTCTGGGGATAAAGAACTTAAAACTGAAAACCGACTCCAAGCTCGTCGTTGGATAGATGACCAACAAGTACGAGGCGAAAGAGAAAAGAATGCAAAAGTATTTAAGACTAACTCAACAATTAGTTGATTACTTTGATGATGTCAAGTTTGAACAGATCCCAAGGGAAAGTAACCCCAAAGCTGACAAAGCTAGCTAGAATGGCCTCATCTAGTGATGTCACAGACTAGCAAGGAGTACACTAGGATATACAGATGACCTTAAGCATGGAAGGACTACAGACCTTTCCAATTCAAGGAAGAACGTTGTTTGTAGGTTTGGAATCCCAAGAGTAATCATCTCAGATAATGGTCGTTAGTTTGAAAACCATAAGTTCAGAGAGTTTTGTGGAGATTTAGGCATCAAAAACCATTATTCCTCACCTGGGCAACCCAAGAAAATGGTCAGACAGAAGTCATAAATTGAACTTTGTTGAATATCATCAAAGCTCGACTTAAAGGGGCAAAGGGGCTATGGCCAGACAAAGGGGCTATGGCCAAAAGAGCGGTTATGGCCAAAATAATTGCTCAGAGTGTTATGGGCCTATCAAACCACTTCAAGAACACCAACAAGAGAAACTCCATTCAGGCTAGTCTTTGGTACTAAAACTATGATTCCTGTTGAAGTTCAACTCTGAGATACAAACTCATTATAACAAGGCTCTCAACACTAAAGCTAAACCTGGACTACCTACCTGAAGTTAGAGACAAGGTAGCTAAAAGAATGGCTTGATATAAGCAAAAGATGTCGAAGTATTAGATAAGCATAAATTTTATTAATGCATTTCTTTTGAGCATTTCTTTTTAGTCAAGATTATTTCCCCTACTATTCCCTTATTAAGGTGAATGAAATAAAAGAACTTCCAAGCTATTCAAATACTTGATTTTTCAAAAGTAATATAGGCTCTAAGGATAGCATAAAGCTTCAATAGCAAGTCTATGATATAGATTCTACTGAAGAGCACGAGCTTAAGTAGTCAATCTACATCAAATCATTGGTACAGATTCTACTGAGTCAATCTACATTAAATCGTCGATACAGATTCCATTGACGAGCATGAGCTCAGGTAGTCAATCTACATTAAATTGTCGATACAGATTCTGCAGATAAGCATAAGCTCAGGTAGTCAATCTACATCGGACCAACGATATAGATTCTACTAAAGAGAATAAACTCAGGCAGTCAATCTACATCAAAATAGATTCCACTAAAGAGTATTAACTCAAGTTGGCGATCTATAGTACAAACTCTATTGCCAAGATCAACTCTGAGATACAAACCCTATTATGAAAGAGAAAATCTTCAGTAGCCAGTTTAAATCAATGCAGTGGTATGAACTCTATTGTAAAATCTTCAGTAGTCAGTTTACATCATCTCAAAACTGCAAACTTCATTGATGAGCATAAATTCATGCAGCTAGTTCACAATATCTTTAAGAAGCTTCAACAACATGTTTTCACTACAATTGATAGTACAAACTCAATTGGAAGGCCCTTCCTCATGAACAAGCTTGAATTATGTCTTGTATTAACAAGCTTAAAGCTCAATATACATCATTCCAACTCTATTGGTGAGCTTAAAGATGGTTAACCTACACTCTCTCTAAAAAGCTCTGACAACTTATTTGTAGCATAACAATGTTGCAAACTCTATTTATCACATGACAAACTTCCAAACTGTAAAATTCCTAAGGAAGACAGTTGAGAAAAAATCATGATAATAAACAAAGCACAAAATTTTAAAAGGCCTTAAACAAAAAGCCAACCATTGTTTTTAAACAAGATAAGCCTTAGGATAGTCATTGTTTTCAAGCAAAATAAGCCTAAAAATATGAAGGCAATCACTGTTTGGAAATAAAAGCCTCAAAATAGGAGGCACCCATTGTTCATGACTTTGAAATAATGGAGATAAAAAAAAAAAAAAAAACTAAGCTTGCTTTGAAGGATGATTTGTAGGTGCAATGACAGTCTATCCATCAACAACATCGTCGGTAGCCTCACCTTCTTCAGCAGTAGTGATCTTTGCCCCAATAGCAACAATTTTAGCTCCAACTTCAGTTTCAATATCAGCAAGAACAAAAGCAACCTCTTCAGCAGCTCGTCTCTCCTCCTCATTGGCTTCATCAACAATCATCTCTGTGTCAACGGCTTCAAAATCCAAAGTTGAAAGGTCAATGGCTTCACCTTGGTGCTTCAACATCCACCCGCGGAGAAGTTCAAAGCCCTTGAAGTATTGGGTGAATAGAACATCGGAGTAATGTTCAGACTCTTGGAACTGAGCAATCTCCCTATCTTTGGCCTCAATAGACCGAAGGAGAGCAGCTTGGAGTTCATCATCCTTCTGAGCGATATGCTTCTTCTCAACCTTCATAGCCTTCTTGAGCTCATCCGCCTTCTCCTTCGATTTCACAGCCTGGTCCATAGCTTCCACTAAGTCCTTCCTTGTGAGCTTTCAGCCTCAGCGAACTTGGCCTTAGATTAAGTGACGACCACTTTTTCCTCAATACTTAGGTAGTCAGTCATTAGTTGAAGGTACTCACCAAGGACCTGGAAGATAAAGACATGGCTGAATCTCACATCTCTGCCGAATGAAATCCAAGGAAGCGCCAAAAGAAAAATAAATAAATAACATACTTGCACCAACTTGTGGATATGGCAACTAACAAGCTCGTGAGAATGTACAGCAGAAAGTCCCTTCAGCTCCTTGTCAGTGATGATGTTATAGGCTCGGCCAATGGCGGTAGCTGGGTCCTCCCAAACACTCTTCCTAACCTTTCCTTTCCCTTTAGAACAAGTAACATGAAGAGCGACGGTTGACGAAGGAAGTGTAGCCACCACCTCTAGAGAAGGAGTTGGGGAAACAGAAGCCTAGAACAAGGCCAGAGGGGTAGGCCCTTCAAACTTCCCTTTGCCAAATTTTCCCCTCTTTGCATCAGGGGCCAGCGAAGATAGAGGCCCATTCTTCATGATTCTTAGACGAGCATACTTATCCTTGCTTTCCTAGTCGCCATCTTTGCAAAAGACAGACACTCTTCATTATCAAGAAACTTTTTGATCATAAGAAGTGCATAATTGTCGGTGTAAGGAAAATTTCTCGTCATTAAAAAGTAAAAAGAGCATACTCCTTTCTTTGAGAGCAATCTTCTCCAGCACCAATTTAGAAGGTTCGGGTCCAAGACAGCACTCGTATAACCGATGAGCACCTACAAGGCCCTTAAAATCCTTAGACGAGAGAGTGAGAGCAAACTCCAGAGCAACTTCAATGCGTCCTTGGTATTGCTCCTCCAACTTAGGTCGCTAACAGTTGCAAAACAAATAAGAAAGAAGGTTAGAGAATCAGAAATGAGCAAAATAAAAAGAAAATAGAGAAGGGAAGAGAAAAAGAGCGCACTAAGAGTGGGTATTTCCCATCTTCGCAATAACCTTGGGCCTTACCCTAAAGGCCGTTGTTCAACATCTCAAATTCTATAGACACAAAAAAAGTAACGTGATTTCCAATCACGAAAGGAAGTAAGAAACTCATGGACTATCTTGGTCTTCTTATCCTAAGGAGAGAGTTCAAAGTACCCGTAGTGGGTAGAAGGCTTCAACCTATATAAAAATAGGAATTCATTTAGGGTAATCATCTTCCCGTCATGAACTATGAACCATATGGTCATGCAATTGATGACCGCCCTCCAAGATTAGGAACAAGCTACCCAGGAGCGATATTAAGATTGGATAGAAAGTGGTGTATGAAAGGGTGAACTAGAAACCTTAGTCCATAAGAGAAAGCAGCCTCATAGAAGCTCACCTCCTCGTGAGCAAAGCTACATGCTTTCTCACTAGTATAAGGCAATCTGGAGATGGCCTTATCAAAAATTTGGAATCTCCCCCTAATGGATTCCAAATCCTTGTCATCAAAGAAATATTCCTCAAAAAGAGCATGGAATGGAGTCATAGACAAGGATGAAGAAGCTTGCAGAGAAGAGCGAGTACGCAAAGAAGGAGTCGAGGACTTGAAAAGTTTAGAAGAAACTGAAGGTTTCAAAGAAGAGGATGGCTTCACCAGAGTAATTTCAAAAATGGAATCGTTGCTAGATGAGGAACTAGACTCAGACTCACCAACCTTAGCCTCAATTTCTCTATCACCCATCTCTACGCAATAAGAGATCAAGGAGTGTCGAATCAAGGGGTAAAAATCAAGAAGCACATGCCTAAAAGCAACACAGTCACAGGGAAGAAACGACCTAACTCAAGGGCATTTTCCACCAGACTTCTCAAGGAAAAATCCTAATCTAGCAAAGAAGAAGGGAACAGAAGGACGCTCACATCGAATCAAAGACAAATCAACCATAAATGGAGTTCTAAGAAGGAGAATGATACTTCAAACCTCAAATATGAAACCAGCATAGAGAGAGGAAGGAAGAAGATGAAGAGTTTTTCTTTTCTCTAAAAAGGAAAGCTCAGTCTATGGCACCAAAAGCTCAAGACGCATAAAAACCATCACACGCATAGCCAAGGCATGAGCTACACGTGGCCCGTACTTGAAAAAAAATCATGTCTCCATTAGTGTGATGGGACGAAAATTTCGTGAAGAGGGAAAGCAATCAAAAAATGCTAGAGTTATTCTTCTACTCGTTTCAAAGAAGGAACGATTAAGGAATAAGGGGGCAACTGAAGAGCCACATTTGATCAGCATACCTCTAGCGAATTTGGTTGACTGTAAGATTGCAGACCATCAGTAAAATAGTTTGTCAATAATATTGATGACGATTACACACAATAATGATTCGATCTTAAATCCTTTCCTTAACAAGGTCTGAACGTTAAGGACTTCAGCAGACAGCCTCAGACAGCTGAGCTGACTGTTGTAAAATCGATACAAGACTTTAAACAAGGATATAATGGCATTCAACAGGCTATTCATAGCCTCTAACATCTGGCACAATAAAAGCCTTGAGCATTTATTCACAGACTTGCTTTAAAAGGCAAATAACAACAAGTAAGCAGGGATCTATGCATAACACTTACACACTATACTCAGACTGTCTCTTACATTACTCTATTTCTCAAAGAGATAAACTGACTTAAGCATCGAAGGCTCCCCCGGGATCCCAGGTGCCCTCTTCAATTGTTTCTTTGAAATAGGTATTGACAGTCGTCCATACCAGTGATGAGGAGCATATTGATGAGCTGCAGTTTTCTGCTTCATCACCTTTGATATGGAAGTCCCAAATATGGCTCAAACCAATGAGGCTTTGCTCATTCAAGTTGATCCGAGATTGACCCCTATACGTACGTTAGTCCCAAGACAACCTACAACGGACCAAATGACTTCCCTCTTTCCAGAATCATGGATTGCGAAATATGAAGATCCTCACCAAGAATTTGAGCCAATTCAATCTAACAATCCTTTCTTCATGAAGAAAGAAAATGGCAAAGTTGAGACAAGATTCTTGAAGGCCCTATCAGAAAAGAAAGGTGTGACTTTCCCAACCTAGATGGCAATGCTTCAGCTTGTGTCATATGTTTGTGA
The DNA here is from genome assembly GCA_032878915.1 of Castanopsis chinensis. NCBI lineage: Eukaryota > Viridiplantae > Streptophyta > Magnoliopsida > Fagales > Fagaceae > Castanopsis > Castanopsis chinensis. Next base: position 12,615,640 of record JAVQMG010000125.1, on the reverse strand, counting down.
AAATGGCCTTAAAATTAAAGCATTTTTTGAAGATAGAAAACCTTGCTATGAAGGAAAATAATCATCTGGCCACATATGGTGGGATATTTGTGATTGCAATGCATGCAAAGAAGTAGCAATCTTCGATGAGACCAACCAAGAAGAAGGAAGAAAAAATTGTCCCAACAACACCTAAAAGAGAGATATGAAGCAAGTGATCTAGAAGTAGATCTCCTTGGAGAATCCTCTAGAAAATTTGACTTTTATGTTTCTTATCCTAGAACCAGAAAGTAAAAACCCCAATTCCCTCCAAATAAAGAATCCAAGCGCAGATACGATGTTGACCAAGAGCCTAAACCTTCACTAATCCCATACTACCAAAATATCCTTCCTCAACTTCCTAAATATCAGCCTTTCCCTTCCAGACAAACCCAAACACATGAATCTTTACCTTGTTACATGTTTGACAAAGCATCACCCTCTTATTTATTGGATTTTCCTCCTCTTGAAAGTTTAAAGCACCCCTAAGGCAACACAAAACATGTTTGAAAAATCAAAATCCCTGTTGGAACCAACCTAGATGGGACTCAAAAATAGGTTTCGTCAATAGAAGGAGCTTTAAATTGGCAAACAGAAAATGCTCTGGCACAAAATTAGGCCTTTTAAAAGCTCCTTGATAACCAATAAAGGTTAGCTGAGGTAGTGACACAGACCCTTTCATTCTCAGATTCTCTAGTCAATGATTTAAATACAAAGATTAAGATGGTTGAACAAGAGCTTGCAATAATTGCATCCATAGTCAAAGACATGTCTGTTTCTTTCCCTCTCATAGGACAAAAAGAAAAATAAAGGAAGCAATTATTGACACAACTTCAGTCCATAGAAAAATCCCATAAGATACATCCTAGCCACAATAGATCCTGATTACAACCCCCTCAAGACAAGTGGAATCTTCCCAACCAAAATTACCCACTACAACTTAAGCCAATCCCTAAAGCAGTCACAAAAAAAAAACCTCTCTTGATGGGAAAAACAAAGATCCATTGTATCAACTTCCAGACCCAACTATTGGTGCATCCTCAAAATCCCCAGACTTAAGCATGTTGGCCATAGACCCTGATCCTCCAAATCTGATCTCATCATTTATGAAAAACCTTATTTTTGAAGATTCAAGGTCCTCTTCTGTGCTCCTAGTAATTACTAACACTAATTTGGACCTTTCTAATCTAGGTCTAGAAGAGGTATTTATGCACCAACTAGAAGATCAACCAATCGTAGAAGAAGATGACGTTCTCCATCCTCCATTGCCATTGCATATTTTTCCTCCTCCACCTTTTGTCCTAGACAACCAGACTTACCTTACTTATTCATCAATTACAAATTTAAAACACCTGTTTACCATTGATGATGTCCCTACTTCTAAATGGCGTGAAAGTTTTTTCGACATATATTCATGGTGCATAGTTGAGCTCCAAACCCCAAACTCCACAATTGCCCAAGTCATTGTTAAGTTCATTGCAAGGCTTATAGGAAGAATTAGAGAATGGTGGATTGCTTTAGGAGAATTTCAGTAAAGACATATAGCTCAACCCCAATCACTAGAAGAATTCTTTACAATCTTTCATAATGAATTCCTAAGAGCGGTGACACATTATATAGAGGTTGTGTGAGAAGCATTTCTGGCCATGAAATGTTGATCATTAGAAAGAAGAGATCTAGAAAGACATTTTGATAGAATGACAAGGTGATTTTAAACTATCAATAGCATGGATGATGTAAATATTAAGCACACTTTCCTCAACTTCCTTCCAGAACCATTGGGAGACGAAACCCTCCGAATGATGAACATCCAAAGAATAACTTTGCAACAAGCCTCCTCGGGAGGGATATATCAACATATGCTCATTTTCCTTGAGAAGCTCTACAATCAAAGAAAATTTCTTTCAGAAATGGAAAAGGTCCACAATAAACTCAAGGATAGTTGCAAAAGAAAAGATTTGTAGATAAAATGTAGTGAGAAAGCCTGTGATTGTTCAGTGAAAAAAGAGAAGCCACTTCAAGAAGTATCCTTTATGAAGGACATAACATGAAGAACTTAAAAAGATATTTTTTATGAAAAGAAAATGAAACACAAAGGAGTTTTCTTATCTCAATCTCACTTCAAAATCTCTCTCAGCTCACTGCTTCGCTTAAGCTCTCACTCTTATCGACCCACCCTCACGACCCCCAATCTTACTCTCACTCAATCGTCCCCTCCTCCCTGCGTCTCCATCTCACCGTTGATGCCAGCTCCCCTTCTGTCATCGACTCACTGTAACTCACTTTCACTGACTTGGGTTCGTTCTCCACTTTTTTATTATTATTTTTTTGGGTTCGTTTCCTACATGATGGGTTGTTTGATATGGTTTTTTTTTTGGTGATTTTTGGTAGCAATTTTGTAACCTTATATTCCTTATTGTTCATTATGTTGTTGCTATTTGTTGTAGAGATAAAAACTTAGTTGCAAGAATCAAAGAATTTCAGTTGCTACTGCATTGGAACTCAAAGCAACTGGATTAATTTTTCTGTTGCTCCTTGTATAGTTGTAAGTTGACTCAAATCAATGTTAGACTATTTCGTTGTGTTCTTCTATTATTAATCAACATGCATGTTTTTTGGGATTGCTTTGGGAAATGTACTGATAGGTTAAGTGTGGAAAATGAATATTCATTATATGCTGTGGGAAAATGAATTTTAAAAAAAATCATCAATGAATGTTTATTATTTTCAATTTATTTGATTGTTAAATGTTAGTTGTGTGATATTATTTAGTGTCTTACTATTTTATATTTTATTTATTTATTTATTATTTCTTCTTGAAATATGTTTAGGATTTCTGTGTTTGTGTTTGTGGTTTTGAAAGGAAAAATGAGAAATATGAAATTATTGCATATTTGTGTGATATTATTTGGTGTTTTACAGTTTTTTTTATATCATTTCATCTTGAAAAATATTATTGCGTATTTGTTTCTAAAAGGGAAATGGGAGACTGTTGGGGACATATTTTTATGTAATTGGCATATCCTTTGACAAAACGCACTTTACTTGTATTTGGGTAAATCTAAGTAGGTTTAAGATGATCATTACAAGTGATTAAATTGAAGACATAAAGATTACTCAAGAACTGCTCAAGAAAAGTGCAAACTGCAGGCTTCGATACCTTTTCAACAGAATCTCCATCTGTCGAGATTCATTAAAGCTCGACAGATGTCTCAATCGATCGAGCTTACGGGAGTCAGATTATAGCCAGCAACGTTTTTACTCTAAAAGGCTAATTGTTTATGGGTTTGTATAATTCTTGTTGGACTAGGAAAGCCCAAGGTTTATGTAAACCTATTTGGAATAAGAGAGCCCATTAAGCTCCTATTTAAAGGAGGTGGAAAAAGAAAAACCTAACCCTAGAGAGCTTCATAATGTTTTCTTTTTGAAACCCTAGCCTCCTCCTATAAAAGAAAGAGTTCTTGCTGCGTTTCTTGTACACCTTTGGGTTTTGTAACCAAGCAAAGTCTCTTGTACCAACATTGAAGATCTTATTGGTGTTTCTATGTGAAGCTGCTGCAAATCAACTACAACAATCAAAGGGTTGCTGTGGAGTTAGTCACGTACTGAGATTCGTGCAAAGGAGTAAGCCGCGTACTGGGATCCGCGCATCAAATTGGTTAGTCACGTACTTGGGAGCCATGCATCAAAAGGAGAAACTATCACTACAAAACAAGTCCAATTGGGTATTGGGGTAAGGGTTCAACTGTAGGTTGGTAAGGTACTTGAGATTCCTTGCTTGTAACCACTTGTTGTGATAATAGTGGAGTTTCGGGAGTGGTGACCTTAAATCACCCGGTGGGGTTTTTGCCCTCAGGTTTTCCCCATTCGTAAACAAATCACCTTGTCATTTATTTTTTGCTGCATACTTTAGTTATTGGTGATTTGTTTGTGCTGCCACGTGAATTTGCATGTTAATTTGATTAATTAAGAACTTGGCTAATTAATCAATTTAATTAATCACTAGGGGTCAATGCATTTGTGGCCTATCAAAGACATAAAAAAATTTGGTTCTCCCTTGCCAAGCGACTCTCCCTTGAGAACCACACATTTTCCCTTTCCAGCTATGCATTCTCCTTCGCCATTCTCAAAATCTCCCTTGCCATTGTTGCCTTCTACTAGCTCACCCTCACGATCACCATCACCTTTATGTCCATTAAAGGTAAGTGTATGAATTTGTAGATAATCATGTGTAATTATGATTGGAGTTTTTTTTAATTGATATTTGTGTGTACTGTGATGCTAATTTTTAAATATTTGTTTTGGTTGATAGAATTCCTAACTCTAAAACTTCTGAACTAATTAGGTGTCCGCAATCCTCGTTGGTGGACTTGGTGGTAGAGGAACGGGAAGAAGAAGAGGAAGAGGATTCCTCACCCACTACGTATGTTGAGGGAACTAGTTCTCCTCTAATTGAGGTTGTGAATGGGGATGAGGCTGAGGATGCAAGAGGAAAAAGGAAATGTACCTCAGATGTTTGGGATCATTTTACTAGAAAGAAAGTTGATGGGAAACCTAAAACTCAATGTCAATACTGTAGTAGGTCATACTTAGGTGATTCTAAACAGGGCATAAGCCATTTGCGTGGTCATTTAGGGAGATATCCATGACTGAAGTTTAAAGATATAGGAGATATGCGACAATTGTTGGAAAATTTGGTTTTGTATCTCATACAAAACACACAACGGAAACAGCAAATAAGGATCTATTTCATTCATGATTGATAACATGCATTATGTAAATTTCAGAATTTAAGAACAAGATAGCGTACCTTGGTGCGGTAAAATTCAAAACCAAATATTGAAGTACTCGGGAATACTTTTAATCTTCACTCAAATTCCACTTTACGCCCAAGATGTGTGGTCTCTCAATCAGTTTTCAAAGGGAGAATGAAAGTGAGCCTCACTCTCTCTTTTTTTCTCTAATAAAATATTTTGTATGTTTATCCCTTTATAACTAACTGATTATCTAATTGGGTTAACTTATTGGGCATTTCCAATTGGGTTTTAGTGTGTGGCTTGGAGTGGGACCAATAAGACACTAGCTCCAAGGGGCCTTAGGCTTTTTTGTCAACTCTTGACAAGTCCAAAGTTACTATTAATTATATTTAATACCACTATATAAATATAATTGCACTCTAGGCCTTATTAATAAATTATATCCTAAAACTTTATTATACATGCAACCTCTTCATAAAATATTTGTAATAATATAAAGTCATGAATATAGACTGCCACTTTGTAAATTACTATATCTTATCCTTGAGTACCCGGTTTAAACCTTTAAAGTTATTCATTATATATCTATGAAATCCAATTTTATAAATATATACTTTAATAACTCTTTACTAAAGTGCTTAGGCCTAACACTTTGAATAACCAAACTCATTACTGAGGTTTTGACCTAACTCTTGAGAATATATGTTCCATTAACATTAAATGTGGCTGCCCAACATACTGAGATTTTGACCGTTACTTTAGATCTCATTTTTGATATATCAAAGAAACCTATACCTTATGATCAGGTTCATTATTCTCTCAGGATTAAGAGTTCATGCTAATAGAAATCATGAGATTTATTATTCATTTGACAATCGTTAGGAGAATAATAAATCTCACAGCGGTACAGTTCAATATGTCTTAACTCTTAAAACATATCAATATATCAACTAGAAGTCTCCACTTCCATGATCAAGACAAATCATTTTAGTTGATACGTTATAGTCTTCACAGATGAAATGCCCAATTTCATCACCGATTACGAACTATAAATTCTGAGTTTACAAAGAACTTGTGATTTATATCTTTTGTGACTTTTTACATAAATCACATATTATGCATCTCATGGACTATATGATAATGTCACAATATTCATGTTACAATTATTTTAGATAATAATAAAACAACTTTATTAAACACAACATTAAGTTATACATAATGTCATACGTAGCATCATACAATAGAATTTAATGGCACACATCCTAACAACAACAAGTGTTAATTAAATAACAAAATAAGGTGGATGGAAAGATAAGTTTAAATTTTTACCAATATGATTAAGTTAAAGTGAGGAGTAATCTTGCTCGTATGGTCATCCTACATGAATACCCAATTTCAATGGTTGAGCACATTGAGTTTAGAGAATTTGTGGGTTCTTTTCAACCCATGTTTAAAGTTGTTTGAAGAAACACTTTGAAGATTAACATTCTTAACATCTATGATAATGAGAGGGAGAAAGTTTTGAAGATGATGGACAAGAATGGAAATAGAATAGCAATCACAATTGATATGTGGGTTTTAAGTAGCAAAAAGAAAGGATTCATGGTCATTACTACTCACTTTATTGACCACACTTGGACCTTGCAAAACTGGATTTTAAGGTAATTCTCTGATACTATTTGTTTTGTAGTATGAATATATGATTTTTTAAACCATATGAATTTTTTTTATATGTCATTAATTATAGTGTTTATTGAGTTATGTTATAATTATTTTTATTATATTTTTAGATTTGTTTATGTTCTTTCTCCACACATGAAAGATGTTCTTGCTAATGTCTTTGTAGTTTTTTTTTTTTTAGAGTGAAATATTGATAGGAAGTTGTCCACAGTAACTGTTAATAATTGTAGTACTAATGATGTCATGATGAGACATCTCTTGAACAAGCTTGATATTAGTTTTCTTATGTTGAATAGGTCTATGTTGCATATGAGGTGTGTTGCACATCTTTTGAATTTGATTGTTGAAGATGGGTTATTTCTTATTGGTGATGGTATTGAAAAGATTTGTGATAGTGTGCTTTATTGGATTGAATCACCAAAAAGGAAGCATAAATTTAATGAAAATGTACTTCAAATTACTTAATGCTTTCAACTGCTTTGATTGTAAGATACATTGGAATTCAACTTACTTAATGCTTTCTACTACTTTAATTTGTAAAGATGTTTTTTGTTGTTTGGCTAAATGTGAAGCATCTTATATTTGTTTGCCACTTGATAATGATTGGGAGGTAGTCAAAGACATTATTGGAAGGTTGGAGTTGTTTTATAGTGTGACTGAGTTATTCTTTGGTCTTAAATACCCTACAACTAATATGTATTTTACTTTGGCGTATGAGTTAAAAATAACATTGAATGAATAGAGTTTGTCCTCAAATGAGATGATAAGTAGAATGACAGAAATTATTGTTGCTAAATTTGATTCTTATTGGACTGATGTTAGTGTTGTTATGGGTGTTATTGCTATCTTGGATCCAAGAAATAAGATGAAGTTGTTGGAGTTTTATTATCCTAACATTTATGGTAAAAGTTCTGATTTAGAAATAGAAAATATTAAGAATCTATGTTATGAATTGCTTGATGAGTATGGAGATGCAGATGGGTTCCCTATATATAATGAAGGAAGTTATCATATGCGTATAACTATTTCAAATGATGTAGCACAAAGTAAATATAGGTTTCAAAACTCCCTTACATCTTTTGATTTGCTTGTAAACATTACTTCAAGAAAACATGAGAGTGCTAGAATGAAATTTGATCATTACTGATAGGCCACAAACGCGTTGACCCCTTGTGATTAATTAAATTGATTAATTAGCCAAGTTATTAATTAATCAAGTTAACATGCAAAATCACATGGCAGCACAAACAAATCACCAAAACTAAAGTATGCAGTGGAAAATAAAAGATACGGTGAGTTGTTTACGAATGGGGAAAACCTGATGGCAAAAACCCCACCGGGTGATTCAAGGTCACCACTCTCGAAACTCCACTATTATCACAACAAGCGATTACAAGCAAGGAATCCGAGTACCTTACCAACCTACAGTTGAACCCTTACCCCAATACCCAATTAGACTTGTTTTGTAGTGACAATTTCTCCTTTTAATGCACGGCTCCTAAGTACGTGACTAACCAACTGCGCGGATCCCAGTACGCGACTTCAATTCACCAACTAGAGAAAGAGTTGTTGGCTGTAAAGTCCTTCAAATCATTCAACGATGAAGATCAAGAAGATGCTTGGTTACAAAACCCTACGGTGCCCCATTACATAGCAACGTTTTTACTAAAGATGAACTAGGGCATGAACTTTGTCTTTGTGATCACAAATTGCATGAACAAGAATTACTCAATGTTTGTGCAACTTGCATCACTTTGACGGCCCTTAAAACAATCCTTTTATATGTCTAGGGTTAGGAGAAAAGAAGTCCCAAAGACACATTCACGAATTGAAATTAAAACAGAACTGAAAATCTGTTTTCTTTAAATCTCGACGGATAGAGGTGTCGAGGATCTGTCGAGAAGCTATCGAGCCTCGGGACTGAAACAGCTTCTAAAGCTCAATAGATGCATATGTCGAGACTAGGTGTCGAGCTTTAGTAACATGCACTTTCCAGTTTGTTTCTTGGACAGACTTGATGACTTCAATACTCAATCTTGAAACACCATTTCTTGAAGCGTTAAACACATCCTAAATCTACCCAATTACAAGTAAAGTGCGTTTTGCCAAAGAATAAGCCAATTACATAAAATAGTGACATATGTCAAGAACTTGAACTACATATGTTCTAACAATCTCCCCCTTTGGCAATCCGTGACAAAACCACAGCAATCAAATGAAGATATGAGAGAAGTCATAAAACACTTTAACTCATATTCACTTGTTGAATACAATAAAATCTATCCAAACACAAACTCTTGAAAAACTTTGCAAGAAGAGAGTTTATGGCAAGTAGACTTTGACAACCTGTATTTCTGAAACACTTTTAAACAAAACACATCAAGGAATCTTTGTATGAAGCAGAAATAATAAATTGCATACAAGTAAAAGAAACATGTGTATAAAGACATAATAGAAACAACACATGGAGAGATAGATGAAAGAAACATACATCAACATATATATCAATAAATAAGTACAATGTATGTCAATACATGATCAATGTATCTCTAAAAGGATAGAAAAGAAAAGAAATACATGTGATCCTCACTACATCCCTCATATCAACACTCCCCCTATCAAAATCCTATACTAGCTCTCCCCCTAAGTATGACTACTCTCATACCCCAAAACTACTCCCCCTTTTTATCACGAGTGACAAAGGGTAGAGTGTCAAGTAGACATCTCATCAGAAGAGCTTGCATCTCCATCACCATCATCATCAGAAGCATCATCGTCATCACCGTCATCATCAGCCTCAGTCTCAGAAGAACCAGGAGGCGGCGGAGGAGAAGCCTCAGGAGCAAAGCCTCCCAAGGTCGCCTGTCGCCTGGCGATGCGACTGACACGAACGTTCACCTGATACAACTCCGTGGAGAGTGTATCGAGGCAAGCATCCATGTGCTGAAGCTGCACCATGATGTCTCCAAGAGTGACATCGCTCGAAGAAGAAGAAGGAGTAGAAGTCGCTCGAGCATATCTGGATGTAGTTGGACGGGAGGGAGGAATAACAGCATCCGGCTGTCTCGATTTGAACTGTGCCTCGTTACGTTTTACGGTAACGGCGTCTATGGCAGACATGACATGAAACAGATCAAACGAAGGAAAGGGGATGGAAAAACGGCGAAGTATCCTCGTGATAGCGGAAGGGAAAATGAGCTTATCACGGGTGACCGTATCTCTATAGACATCTATGATAGAAAAGATGAAGTGTGAAGGGAAGTCTATAGTGAGATGCTCTAGAAGAGACAACAAAAACCGAGTACGAGGCTCTGTGATAGAGTTGTAGTGAGAGAGTGGGTGCAAAACAAAAGTCATCACCATGTTAAGGAAACGAGGACCTTTAGCAAAAGGCCGACATGGTGTGTACTGATGATCTCTCCAAGCGGAAGGGCGCTCACAGAACGCCGAGATCATCTCGTCTTTGGACACAGTCCATAGACGCTCACATCCGGGGTAATCAGGATGATCCACCCTCGGGACATGAAGAACCTCGGAGACTAACTTCGGAGTGACAGCAAAGCGCGTACCTCAAACGCTAGAATAGAAAAGAGGTACTGAAGAATCAATCCCGTGGATGTTGGAGTAAAACTCCTGTATCAGCACGAGAGGACAAGTGACCAGGACGTCACACAGTGACTCCCAAGCCCGACTGTGAATGACATCGGGTAGGTCAGTGTTCGGCAAAGTCTGCCAGGACAACGTAGCGTTCCGAATGAACACCTCGTTTACAAAAGTTATCCGAGAAGTCCTTTTGGGCTTTCTCATCACGGAACCGGATAGAAAAAGGAGTAGAATCCGAAGAAGAAGATCCCTTAGAATGCAAAGGGTTCTACGATGGAGTAGATTTATGCTTAGGTGCCATAGACACTACTAACGCAAACATAGAGAGAGGGAGAAGAAAGAAACACACAGAAAAGTCCCAAACAGTTCAATATAGGAAGAGAAATATTGAAAAGATAGAACGTATGCATGGGAAATGCATGAACATGTGACATGCAATATAAAAACATCATGGGCTCAGCCCAATCCAAACCTAACAGCACATAACAAGTTTGCACACATCTAAATGCATGAAAATACAATTAGAATGCTAATGTGATGCAATGCATGTAGTTTTAAAAATCAAATCTATAAAACCAACCCAAAAATTTCATGAAACTTTCAACCGTTTTAAAAAACCCAAAAATTTTCAAAAATCAAAACCTAGTTTTTAAAACATGAAATGCATGAAGAATGGAAGGATAGAAACTTACCAAGTGAAGAAGATCTAGAAAATCACTTGAAGAAACCTTAGGAAGAGGTTTGGAGAGAGTGAGAATGGTTTTGGGAGAGAAAACCACAAGGTATAGAGAGAGAGATCGAGTGAAATGAGAGAAAATCGCGATAGAACCTTTAAATAGCCCTTCAGTAATTCTTGACAGATGTAGGTATCGAGAGGTGTTGAGACAGCTATCGAGGTAGGTATCGAGAAAATGCACTTCGACAGATACAGCTATCGAGGACATGTGTCGAGAGAGAAGGATCAAGCAATTAAGAATCTCGAGCGATCCAGAAGCTGTTGAGTAGCTGTCGAGCAGACAGAAAGTTCCTCGATCGATCCATCAGGTGTTGAGAATGTATCGAGACTGCGATTAGAAAAAGACTAAGAAACTTGACAGACAACTAGGTGTCGAGAAGCTATCGAGGAGGTGTTGAGATTGCCTTAAAACACATTTTTTTTAAGAGAGGAAAAACACAGACATAAATGCAATCACGCATGCAACTCTACCAAAGATCCTAGCAACACATTTAGCTCTCAAAATCATCTCTCAACAAAAATTTAAAGCACATGAATCCCAAAACACACACACACACACACACACACACACACACACACACACACACACACACACACACACACACACACACACACACTAAATAAGTCTAACCAATTTTATATTTCAAAAATGAGTTAAGACAGTTTAGTGAGCATACATTAACGCATGTAAACCTTGTGATGGCCAAATCACATTGTACTTGCACATGTATCAAGAATAGCAAAGAATATTGCGTGTTGTGTGTGAAAACATCACAAGATTGTATAAGTGTCTCAATGTTATGACGATTTGAGATATAAGAACATCACTTTCACTCACACATAATCATAACTGTTTGATGGGGACTATCACCTTCGAGGTACATCCTATAACTCCCACATCTCCTAGAAAACACGCTTGCAACCATACATTAAAGCATTTTTTAATCTTTTTACTTTTATTTTTTTACATATTTTCTTTTATTAAGCATATCATGCATGGGCATATAAGAGAGAGAAAAGAACTACCCAATTATGTTAAGCTTTTGACATTGTACTTTTGCTATGCCGAAGCATACGGATGTCATATCATGATTGGCAAGTAACAGTGGTGAGATGGTTATTTATGCCTTTCTCTTAGGATTTTTTAGTCCTACCTATCAAAAAGAGTGATACGAGTGTTAAATAGAAGAGATCACTTAACCTTACTCATCACAAACAAAGAGTTACAAAGCTCACTTGCTTAATTGTGCAGAAGAATGCTCATCTAAGTTACAGGTGATACAAAATTTAGAAAATTCTGTTTCAATGGCCATTTTAAGGTTCACAAGAACCAATGCACACAAACACACTGTTTTTGTATTTTTCAATTTTTCAATTTTTTTTTTATTTTTAACAGAAAAGCAAAAAATAAAACACAAAACCAAAAATAGGTTAAAGAAAGCAAAACAATGCATAAAACTAGACTGACTCAAAACAGTAAAGCAACACACAAGAAATGCAAAACAGTAAAACAGGGAGAGAGAAGAAGAAGTGACTAAAATCACTTAGAGCTCTTTTCCTTCCACACCTTGGAAGAACCTTTCCTATTTGCCAACCCTTGAACCAGTGATAAGGGGGAAGAGTTTAAACCGTTCAAGTTCGAAAGGAACATGAGGGCTTTGAGAATGTTTCCAAGAGGAGCAAGAGAGGTCTGAAGCTGATTCTGGTTCCCGGATGCTATCATGCCATTGTTTTGTTGAGTGGCTAGCCACTTGTAGCAATTTGGTCGAGTATGACCGGCAACACCACAATGATAACAGAGTTGCTGCTTCTTTTGTTTGGGCTTTTGAGAGATAGCTTTCTTAGTCCTAGAGTTTCTAGTTTCCCTTCTCTCAACTTTAGGGGGTGCTCTTAGAATAGACTTGCCCTTGTCTATGTTCTCACTAGCTAATACCGTTTTAACATTTTTATCTTCAATTTTAAAGTTATTAGCAGGAGGAACGAAAACAGTTGTACTAGGAGAAGGAGTATTAGAGAGAGAGAATTCATACCCCAATCCAGTACGATCCGAAGAAGATTTCTGAACACTTAGCATCTCTCCAGCTTTGCACTTGATGTCCTCTCCAATTGTGCTCTTACTTGAAACAGCTCTGCTTCAAACTTCTTAGTCTTCTTAGCTAAGAAATTGTTCTCAAATCTCAGTGCTCCAATGGTCTGATTTGCTTCATTAACCTTAGTGGAAAGCTCCTCACGGTCAAGTTCCACATCACTGAGCTTCTTAGTGGCCAGCCTATAGAGTTTCTCATGCTTCTCAGAAAGCTTGTACAGTTTCTCATAGGCGGTATGGATATCATCTTGATCATCCATAGTCTCAAACTTGGCATTCACCAATTCCTTTTCTTCATCTGCTTCTTCAGTAACCCCATCAGTAGGATGAACAGTGGCAGTGAAGGCATTCAAGATTCCGTCATCTTCATTTTCGGAATCATCCTCGGGCTCCGTGTCGCTTAAGGTAATAGCAAGTGCCTTGCTCTTCCCTATGCTCTTAAGGTACGTTGGACACTCTTATTTCATGTGTCCGAAGCCTTGACATCTAAAGCATTTCGGTTCAGCGGGAACAGTGTACTGACCGCCATCCTTGGCATCCTTTCTTCCTTTATCTGAGTTCTTGAACTGAGAAGAACAGGATTGCCTACGGTCTTTGTTGAAGCCTTTTCCATTTGCATTCTTCATGAATTTCTTGAATTTCCTAGTAATATAGGACTCCATTTTAGAATCTTCATCATCTAAAGAGTCATCTGTATCACTGCTCTTGGCTTTTAGTGCCATGCTCTTGCTCTTGCCCTTGCTTGACTTGCCTATCCTAGTCAGCCCTAGCTCGTAGGTTTGCAAGTTTCCAACTAGCTCAGTCAAAGGAATTCTGTCAATATCCTTTAATTGCTCTATCACCGTAATCTTAGCGTGGAATCTCTCGGGCAAAGATCTGAGCACTTTTCTCACTATCTTGGGTTCAGGAATGGTTTCTCCAAGATTGAAAGTTGAGTTCACTATGTCTTTGAGCTTTGCATAGAACTCATCAAATCACTCATCCTCCCCCGTCTTAACTTCCTCAAAGCTTGTGATGAGCCTCTGTAGCTTTGAATCCTTGATAGCTTTAGTTCCCTCATAGGTTGTCTGGAGAATGGTCCATGCTTCCTTAGCAGTTTCTGTAGAGGAGATTTTCTTGAACTCCTCATTGGTGACCGCACTCAATAGGGCATTCAATGCTTTGTTGTTGAAATTTTCCGCCTTGATCTTGGCATCATTCCAATCGGCCGACACTTTTGTAGGCTTGGTCCAGCCTATCTTCACAGCTTGCCACACCTTCTCATCTAATGACTGCAAGAAAGCTCTCATGCATACTTTCCAGTATGCATAGTTAGTACCATCAAACAATGGAGGTATAATAAGAGATTGACCTCTATCCATGACAACAGGGGTTAATGGATCACACACAAGGATTAAATCCTAATAAGAGTTTGCCTGGTCTGATACCACTTGATAGGCCACAAACGCGTTAACCCCTTGTGATTAATTAAATTGATTAATTAGCCAAGTTATTAATTAATCAAGTTAACATGCAAAATCACGTGGCAGCACAAACAAATCACCAAAACTAAAGTATGCAGCGGAAAATAAAAGACACGGTGATTTGTTTACGAATGGGGAAAACCTGACGGCAAAAACACCACCGGGTGACTTAAGGTCATCACTCCCGAAACTCCACTATTATCATAACAAGCGATTACAAGCAAGGAATTCGAGTACCTTACCAACATATAGTTGAACTCTTACCCCAATACTCAATTGGACTTGTTCTGTAGTGACAGTTTCTCCTTTTAATGCACGGCTCCCAAGTACATGACTAACCAACTGCGCGGATCCCAGTACGCGACTTCAATTCACCAACTAGACAAAGAGTTGTTGGCTGCAAAGTTCTTCAAATCATCCAACGATGAAGATCAAGAAGATGCTTGGTTACAAAACCCTACGGTGCCCATTACACAGCAACTTCTTCACTAAAGATGAACTAGGGCATGAACTTTGTCTTTTTGATCACAAATTGCATGAACAAGAGTTACTCAATGTTTGTGCAACGTGCATTACTTTGACAGCCCTTAAAACAATTCTTTTATATGTCTAGGGTTAGGAGAAAAGAAGTCCCAAAGACACATTCATGGATTGGAATTAAAATAGAACTGAAAATCTGTTTTGTTTAAATCTCGACAGATAGAGGTGTCGAGGATCTGTCGAGAAGCTGTCGAGCCTCGGGGCTGAAATAGCTTCTAAAGCTCAATAGATGCATGTGTCGAGACCAGGTGTCGAGCTTTAGTAACTTGCACTTTCTAGCTTGTTTCTTGGACAAACTTGATGACTTCAATACTCAATCTTGAAACACTGTTTCTTGAAGCGTTAAACACATCCTAAATCTACCCAATTATAAGTAAAGTGCGTTTTGTCAAAGGATAAACCAATTACATAAAATAGTGACATATGTCAAGAATTTGAACTACATATCTCCTAACAATTACATTGATGAGGGAGTATTGAAGAGGAATAAGGACTTTCATATTTTGGGATGGTGGAAAAGTAATGGTCTCAAGTGTCCTACTTTACAAAGGATTGTGAGGAATATTTTAGCTATTTCTGTCACAATTGTTACTTTAAAATCTGCCTTTAGCACCAGTGGGAGATTGTTAAGTCCATAACGTAGTCGGCTTCATCTCAAGACTATAGAGGCATTGGTGCTCAGAATTGGTTATGGAGTGAAATCAAAGGTTAGCAATTGTATTTATAAAGTGAAATCAAAATTGTATTTTTATGTTTACTGGTTATAATTTGATGAAGTTTATTCCATTTTTTAAAATTCATTTTTGTTGTAAGTTATTCAACTATATCAGGAGATTGTACAATTCAAACAATTCTTGATGATGTGGATCTTAATGAAAAGGATGGAAGTTATGTCACAGGTATGGGGGATTAGTTTTATGTTGTAGAAGACTTGAAATTCTAGCTTTTTTTTTTTTGATGATGTTGATGTTTAACATCTTTTGGGTTATTATAATATCCTAGACTTGTTGGATTAATTTAGTAGCTTTTTAATTTCTTGGATTTGTTGGATTAACTTAGTAGCTTTTTTATTTATTTATAAGAACTTAGCAACTTCTTAAACATTTGTCTTGTTGAAATGGACCAAATGGTTTGTAATGGTCCTAAACTTGTGGGATTTATTTTATAACTTTTTGAACTTGTTGTAATGGTCTTGGATTTGGACTTGTGGGATTTATTTTGTAGCTCTTTCTATTTATTTTTATATATGTTTATAATGTGATCTTACCTTAGCTTATGTTTTTTTTTTTGATTGAAAAATAGTGGTTGGATTTATGAATTATGATTGAAAAAACAGTGGATGGATTTCAGATTTGCGCCCATTAGGACCAAGAATCCAAATTTTATGTTTTATTTTTTGCTTAGTTTATGTTTGATTTGTTTTATATGACTGAACTATGGAATTGGGCCATGGCTTAGAGTTTAAAGTTTCAAGAAAACATAAAATTGATTTATATACATATTATATTTTATTTATAGATTGGGTCACAATTTAAGGCCTTTAGATTGGGACTTGAAAGGGCATGGCGGGCGGGGCCTGTATGGGCCTAGAGGTGCAGATATGGGGGCAAAAAAAAAAAAAAAAACATTTAATTAATGGGGCAGCAAGTTTGGGTAATGAGGGGTGGGTGGTGAGGCGAGTTTGGGGATAAAGAAACCCTTCTTGAACTTGACTGCTTGTTATTCCGAGTCAAGAATCCTCAATCCTAATATGACCTATTTATTAAACAAGTCGACCCAACCCAACACATTTAACCCGTTTACTTAACAAGCCATGTAAAAGTCAATACAAGTAACCCATTTGATAACCTATTTGATTAACCAATTATCAATTCCCTTATATCTAAAATTAAAATACAATGTTAGTTATTGGGTACTCCATGAGTACTCTAAATGTGTACTCCCCCCCTCTTACATAACTTTGGGTCCCACTAATTAAATTTATGATGGAACCCACAACTTATGTTAGAATAGGGAGTACGCATTTATGGTACTCCTGGAGTATTCAATAATTTTTCAAAATACAATTACAACTATAAATATAGTAATAAAAATATAATTACAACCATAATTTAAGCAAAAATAACAAAATAATAATAATAAAAGCTAATACATTTATAAGCTAAACATGTCAAACAAGTTCACATGTTGAACACAAACACGACCGTTTATTAAACGGAAGAGTTGTGTTAACCCAAATAACTTTAATCTGTTTAGCCTCAACCCATGGCATGTTTATTAAACAGTTAGTCGTGTTAGATTCATGGGTCGTGTCGGATTTTGTCACCCCTACTCCAAACCCATGTACAAGCCTAGCCATAAAAGAAAAGAATTTGTAGTCGAGGGCCTTTAGGTCAAATAATGATTTAATTAGGCATTAAATCCTTGTTATGTTGTCCCACATGGTAAAACATGCAAGCTTAGGTCAACATATAGAGACTCCAAATATAATTCAAATTGGAACATCATAATTAAGCTCAAGTATCTCTCTCCCAAAGAGAGATTCAACAACTAAAAGAAAGATTATCATTTGGGATCCTTCCTTTCTTCAAACGGATTGAACAAAGATATATAATCATAATTCCCTAAATGCCCTTTTGGATACACTAAATCGTTAGAAATTACTAGCGTTATACATACTAATTGATCATATTAAAAATACATAGAGAATGACATGACATTGTTTTTTTTTGGTTGCTCACACCATGTATTATAGGTAGGATCGTGTGCTACATATATATTGATAAATTAATGATAATTGACTCTCCAAATGATAAGAGATAGGTAATAGGTCATGTATTGCATGTATATCTATATATATGAAAGCCTCTACAAGTGGTGGAGTCAGAAATTTTTTCTAGTTGGGGCTGAGCTAAATATAATAAAAATTTGAAGTAAAAAAAACTATGATTAAGAATTTTTTTTTTTTCATAAATGAAATTTCACTTAATAGGGTTGTCTCACATTCTTTTATGGTACTAAAATCATTTATATAATTGATTTTGATCTAAATTTTTAATAAGATCTTTATTTATATACAAAATTACACAATCCCTTAAAATCTCATGTTTTGTCTTCTTAGGTTTAATGTTTAAAGTTTTAGCATTTAAGACAGAAGATTAAACGATAGCTCTTGAATCTCGAATATTTTTCCTCCTAAAATTGAATTACCCACACTCTAGTTAATTAACTTTAATATATATATATATATATATATCTCAACAATCAAGTATAAACTACTAATAGAGTAAAGACTAATGATAAGCCCAAACAATATATAAAGCAAATCTCAAAATCAAATATAAACATATCAACTTACGATAAACAACAATATTTTTTTTGAGGAATAGAAATATCAATAAACAACACTATTATATAATATAATATTCACTTTCCATATTTAATAACACTATAGTCATACATCACTCAATAACACGCTAACACAGTAAAAGTTTGTTTGCCAAATAAAAAAAATATAAAAAACAAAAGAGTTAGTTCTAACAAAATTCGACAGCCACGTGTTTTTTATTTTTTATTTTAATGAATATTGCAGTCACAGACAGCCACAAATTGAATCTCGGCAAGTTTAAAATTGCCGTACAACTGTACAACACTATTTTAAGACAAAAACAACATTAGCAGTGTTGATAAAAAAAAAAAAAAAAACATTAGTAGTAAAGTAAGTATTTGTATAGAACACTTATTTAAATTTTTGTTGAAAATTTTTTATTAAAAAAAATGCTAAAGTATGTTTATACTTTAAAAAAATTTGAAAAAAAAGAGCAAATACAAGAAAAAAAAAAATGAAGTTTTAAAAAGCTAAACTTGTAAATCTTTATGAGTCAAAAACTCTGCTAGCAGTAGCACTCACACATTAAATATATAGAGAGAGAATATATATATATATATATATAAAAAGAGAGAGAGAGAGAGTTGGAATCTATGGTGATTTAAAAAGTATTAAAGAAGTTTCTCAAAAAAAAAAAAAAGGTATTAAAGAAGAGTTTAGTTTTCTTTATAGCATTGGAGGGTCACGGGCTTTGGGTCACTTTAGGAGTGTTTGGCAGCTTTGTTTAAATATATTTTAACACATTTTAAACAATATTATACACATTTTCACACACATTTATCAAAAACATCAAAACAATATAATTTAAACTACTCTCCTAAACACCCCCTTTATAGTTTTTTTATTTTTGGGTCTTTTTTTTACCAATTTGGTAGTAATTATTATATGGGTTTTTATTGGACTACAAAAATTTTGAGAGGCTATTTTGAAGGTCCAAGTTTTAGATTTTGAAGGACTGAGTGAGTGAATTCTAAATTTCAAGAGGGACATTAAGGGCTCGTTTGGTTTCTCCATCACTCAATTTTCTTATCTTAGTTTTCAAAACTCATATCTCAAACTCAAAACCCATAACTCATAACTCATAACTCATAACTCAAAAACTCCAAAATTTTTGTTTGTTAACAAAACCCAGTCATATATCTCAACTTTTAAGACCACTTTTTGTCAAAATGGTGGAGCCCGCCGATTAGTTTTTTCCAACTGTCTTCTTACCTTACCCACGTGACTTACATGAAGAACATAAAATCCACACCCAAACCCAGTTTCATCACCACCACCAGCGACAAACCCAAATTCCACTACCACCAACAGCCACACAAATAATCCAACAAAATGCATAGGAAACCCACAACCAAATCCCACATCATCATCGAAGAAGAAGAACAACGCAGAGCAAAAAAAAAAAAAAAAAAAAAGAAGCCGAAAAATGGAGCTTCAACCTGAAACAATGAAACGACGGCCTTTGCTGCTTCTACTGTTGCTGCTGCTGCGGCGGCGAATGCGAAGTACAAGCTGATGTCGCCGGCGAAGCTTCCGATCTCGAGGTCTATATGCATAACAAACCCAAACCACAAACATATTAAACCCAAACTTCTGATCTTAGTTGAGCTTGATTCGATTTGGTGGTTCCGATCTAGGCTGAGCTTGAACTGATCTGGTGCTTCCGATCTTCAGTTTTTCTTGAATCGTTCTTCAGCTTTCTAATCTGGGCTAAGTTTGAACCGATCTGGTGGTTGCTTGTGACGATGATGACTAGTGTGGTGGTGGCGGTGGCGGCGGCTTGTGGAGGAGCAATAAAGGGTCAGTGAGAAGAGGGAGCTCTGGGTAAAAGAAAAAAAGAAAGAAAGAAGGAGAAGTGACAGAGAACGGGTGGAGAGAGAAAAAGAAAACAGCGGGAGAAGAAAGAGAGAGGATAAAGTAAGAGAGAGGTAACAAAATCAGTAGATATGGGCCCTACAGAGGTAAAAAATTTACACAACTGCCACTGAGTTATGTATCTCAAAATCTGAAAATGCTCATTTGGTGTTTTCAGTTTTCATCACTCTCACTCAAAATTTTTGAGTTTGAGCGATGAAAACAAGATTAGGAAATCAAGCCAAACAAAAAAAATTATGTGGGTCACACGATTTTTGATAACTCAGTTATAAGTTTTGGATCATATCACTTAAAACACCTCTAAACCAAATATGTCCTAAGTAACTTTCTTTATAAACTGGGATAATATTACCTCTCCCGATGGAAAATTAGAAAAGCTAGTGGGCGGATGATGTATATAAAAAGTAAAAACCTTAACCTAACAAACAATTCCCCATTTGAAATGAATTTAATAAACACGTGAATTGAGACTAATTTTGAAAGTTATTTCCAAAAGAACTCAAAGGATCTCCTAAATAACTATACGTTCCTCGTGGTATGCTTCACACACATAATTGTTAAAATTATATAAAATAAAAGCTTATCTTGCATTTGGCTCATGCAGCCATGCATACATGAATTAGAGTTTATCGCGAAGAAATTTGAAAAATGTCAACGTTGCTGACATTAGGAAAAAAAAAAAAGTTACAAAACAGAGTACTTCCATTAATTATACATGAGTAAAACTAAGCAGAAACTAAACATACTCTAAACAAAGTTATATGATTATTTATACTACCGAAACCCAACGTATACGCGCCGTACATGGCAGTCTATTAGGTCAATTATGCACCGGAACCGTTGGTTTAGCAACAGCGATATTTCCAGGTCTAGCTGGACCGCTATATCCAGGGTCATGTGGTATAGACTGTATAGTTGCACCGCTATTTCCATTTACGTATGATTTAGCGACACCGCTATTTCCATTGTCATTCTTATAAGGAGAGGAATCTTGTCTAGGCATGGCGTGGTGATCATTATTATCGTTTGGATTGCTTATGTCCTGATCGATTAGCTGCCGCTGCTCTTGCTCATGCATTTCAACCATCAAAGTTTTCCTATTTGTGGCCAAACAAGGGCTCACCATCATCAAGACTAAAGCCAGTGCTAGAAACCTCATCTTCAACTTTTACTGTCACTGCCATTCGAAACCCAAAAATTTAAAAGATTAAAAGAGAGAGAGAGAGAGAGAGAGAGAGAGAGAGAGGAAGAAACATTATTATTATTCTTAAGTAATTGAGGAACCAGAATATAAAATCAACTAGCGAAAGGAAAAAAAAGAAAAGAAAAGATAAACAATATTTTTTAAATATATATCTATATTTTCTGGAAGCAATGCAGAGTATTTACTTACCAACTAGAGGTGTAAAAAGCTTTGGGACCTTATTACGGTGGAGTAAGAAGTTTAAGCAATTTATAGAGGCGTGCTGGGTTTCTTTGATAGGCATGTTGTCAATATAATAAATTTATTGATATATGGAGTCTCCACCAAAAGAGGCAAAATTAAGTGGAATGCCCATATAATTGAGTTAAATTATTTTTAAAACAATTAGAATGATGAAGTCGAAAGATTTCGTAATTTTGTTAGTCAGCATTGGCACTGAACATCGGAAGATTCCACCTTAAGTGGAATTATCTAGGTAAAAACAAAACTTTCCATCAAGCACACGGAGAATTACCTGTTGCATTGCCTTTTAATGTAATTACTGTTATTTTGCTCGTCTTACTGTTATTTTGCTTAGACAAGTGTGCTTAAATAACCTGTTACAATAAACCCTAGCTAGTTTTAGGTATGATGGTGGGTTGTCCACGCGTGGATATCTATTGAGACCAAGCACATGTTCCACTTACAACATTTTTCCATTTGTCCAAATATTGATGGGCACGTCATTTAAGGGGTATATATTTGATCTACTCTAGTAACTTGTTCGACACATACAATGAAAAACAGTTTGAGCCGCCAACAAGCCAAACATGTACGGTAGGAATGCTATAACCAATCTTCATAAAAAATGACATATTGTCACCCTAGAGAGATTTAAAATTTAAATGGCTTATTATACCCCACACCCATTTGATCACATGATAGAGCATCCTTGTTTAATCCCTCATGAGTCTAATAAACTTAGATCAATATGCTCAACTCCTAAGACACAATCTTGTATGTAAATTCATATCCTAACTTCCAAAGTCGACATGAATCTCATGGAAGTACTTACATGATCAGGACGTGTTACTAGAATGACTCTTTTTCACCCTCATGCCACTCAACTTTGGATCATCCACTTTCCTTGTCTTGCCCCCTTTAGCCTGAATCAATCAATGGCAACGGCAATATGCTAAAGCAGCAGTTGTAGGTCATATGCTTAAGACATAGTCAAAGGTCACATAGGGTACAAAATATAAGTGATAGAACTCATACAGTGAAGGAACATGGATCCATTCAGCGTTCTCACACACCCCTCTCAGTTGGTTGTGAAAAGCAAGTAGTGTGGTTATATATTATGATGTACTTCTCTTTATCTTAAAGAGTGTATATTCTTTTGTTTCTATGATTCTTTACACCGCATGGATCTTAGTCTAGGCCTTTCCCAGTGTTTATCCCTAGCTTTTTTGTTGGCTCACTACCTTAAGCACTTGGCCAAGATCTGCTCATTAAATTTTGTCTCTAGCTTTGCATGGATGAATAATATATATGAAACTCAAGGCATTTGGCTCATGACAAAACGAAGAATGTGCTATATACATAACTACGGAGCATAAATACTACAATATTAATAGGTTGATACTAAAACTTAATCACGAACAAACTGATATGATCTATAACAAAGATCGTTTAACCCACATATGGCAGGCCATATATAATACGTATATGGAACTCGGCCTAAACTTAATTTCTGAGTTTCAGGCCACCACATTCCCACTACTGTCACTGCCAATATATTTGTCAAACTCATACCTAGGGATTTGATGGTGATTATATATTCAAACTGTTTCCACAGTGCCCAACATTGACATTCTCTTCCTCGATAAAAACAATGTGGCTTTGTCTGGGACTTGAGGATTCATACTTGAATGGAATAGTCAAGTAGATGAAGTGTTTTTGTGCTGATTAACGTGGTAAGAATAAGCCTTCAATTTAAAGGTTTTTGGAGGAAGTTTTCCAATGGTGAAGGGTGCAGCCTTTTTTGCCATTTTCCAAAAAAAAAAAAAAAAAAAAAGAAAAAGAAAAAAGAGAGAGATTGGCGAAAGTGTTGAAAAATAAGCAGAAAGTTACACGAGCAAAAAAAGGAGATTACCTAAGTGACACACGTATCTTTTACCAAATACATCGGAATTGTTGTCTCTCTCAATATACAAAAGCTAAGACTAAATTAAGAAAAAAAAAATAATGATGTGCGTTTGTATAACTCCAAACCTTGGAAACGTGTTGTGATGCACAATCCAAGTTATAAAAGAGAGAGAATTTGCACCCAAGAGCCTTACAACTCAACTATAATGTTTTCAACAAATACATTTAGGTCTCAAATCTTTCCCTTCCCCAATTTTATTAATGTATAAAACAAAATGGGAAAAGTTAATAGATATCCTAAGGGCATTGGTTTAAAAAATATTTTTAGATGTTTTTATGAAAAAAGATAATCTTTTTTTGATAACTTTCTATATTTTGCATGAAAAGGAGAAAAAAATCCACTAGTCATAAAGGACTAAAATTTCAACTTTGAGTCAGGTAATGATTTAATTGGGCACTAAATCCTTGTTATGTTGTTCCACACAGTAAGGAGTCCAAAGCTAAGGTCATCTGCAAGGTATGATAATATGCTACACACACATATAAATATAAATCTATATATATATATATATATATTGATAAATGATAATGGAATCTCTTAATGATGATAGGTCATGTGTTGCAAGTGTATATATGTGAAATTTTATATCCATGAATTATATAAAAACTTTAATTATGCTAATATGATATAGACCACAGTGATAGTTATTTTATAAGTAAAAGTGTTTGTGAGGCGTGAGGGGTAAGGGTCGAGGTTCAAGTCTGCAGGAGAGAATTTCATACATATATACACTTAAATTAAACTAGAGCAAAATTTTTATCTTATACACACATATATATATATATATATATATATATAAATAAATAAGATATAGCACTTAATCCTTAAAATTATATCAAATAAGAGCTTAGCTTGCATCGGCTCATGCAGCCATGCATGCATGAATTTGAGTTCATTACGGAGAAATTCGAAGCATGTCGCTTACTATAAGAAGAAAAAAAGAGTGTTACAAAACAGAGCACTGTTTCATTGATTATATACACACGAGTATAACTAAGCAATAATTGATCATACTCCTAACATAGTTTATTTTTATTTCTAATTTTATACCACAAAACGTAATTGCTATACATAGTAGTTATTGTTTGCCACAATACAACATGTAGGCGGGCAATCCAAATTACAAGCACAAACTTATGTAATCTACACTATTACCGGTTTGACTTACCTTTAATGCATAGAAGTACCGGAAGAGATGGGTATGATACATGTCTATACAGTAGCAAAGCCAAGATATAAGTTGAGGGAGAGCAAAATATATATATGATACAAGTACTTACACACATTATGTGAATATTATAATATTTGAGACCAATTTGAAAAATTAAAAGCTATTCATTTAAATACTAAGTGATATTTAATGTAATTATACAAAAAAAAATCTACAAAAAAAATTCTTATTCATAATATTGTATTTATCTAATGTGATATTTCTCACATGAATGATCTATTTTTAATTTTTTTTAGAGCCAAAACTCAAGTTATGAATGAAACTATTAGTAGTTAGATAAATACTGAGTGTAATATATGTGAATTTTTATTATTTTAGTTAATGTGGACCCATAAAAGGTTCAAGTTATAATATGGCAAGGACAAACTAAAAAATTCATTGCATGACATGTTAGTGGAGGACTTAAGGTTTCTCAATGGTTCGTTTAGAAGTTGTGCTCTGTTTTAAGACTAAAGAAACAGAGTGACATTTAATAAACCCAAAAACAAAAAGTAGGCAGAATTATTTATCAAGTATTAGCTATAATAATTAAAGGCTAATTTTTGGGCGGGCTGGGAGGGCAACTGCCCCCCTTGCTCTACCTCTACTATTTTTTGCTTGGTCGTGTCTACAGCATATTAAGACCTACATCACAAGCATCACTTGGCTAAGTGCCCGTAGGCTTTGGTTTAGCCCCACCTTCATTATAAGGACCAACTTTTTGTCTATGAATGGGGGGTTGGTGCTCATGGTTATCGGTTGGATTGCTCATGTCCTCGTTAAGCTACCGCTGCTCTTGTTCATGCATTTCAACCATCATAGTGTTCTGATTTGTGGCCAAACAAGAGCTCACCATCATCTAGACTAAAGCCAGTGCTAGAAACCTCATTCTTCAACTTTTACTGCCACTGCCATTCAAAACCCAAATCATAAAAAGAAAAAAAAAAAAAAAAAGAGAAAGAAAAATTATTATTCTTAAGTAATAAGGAACCAGGATATAATCAACTAACGAAAGGAAAAAAAAGAAAGAGATAAAAGATAAACAATCTTTTTTAAATATCTATACTTTCTGGAAGCAGTGCAGAGTATTTACTTACCCAACTAGAGGGTAAAAAGCTTTAAGACATTATTACGGTGGAGGAAGAAGTTTAAGAAATTTATAGAGGAGTGCCAGGGTTTCTGTGATAGACATGTCGTCAATATAAATTTATTGATATATGGAGTCTCCACCAAAAGAGGCAAAATTAAGTGGGATGCACATATAATAGAATTAAGATTATTTTTAAAACAATTAGAATGATGAAGTTGAAAGATTTCGTTGGTCAGCATTGGCACTAAAAATAGGAAGATTCCACCTTAGCCGTGGAATT
This sequence comes from Castanopsis chinensis, assembly GCA_032878915.1. NCBI lineage: Eukaryota > Viridiplantae > Streptophyta > Magnoliopsida > Fagales > Fagaceae > Castanopsis > Castanopsis chinensis. Next base: position 12,589,522 of record JAVQMG010000125.1, on the reverse strand, counting down.
AACCAGGTAAAAACAAAACTTTCCATCAAGCACACAGAGAGTTACCTGTTGCGTTGCCTTGTGATGTAACTAAGGCTGTGTGTGGTTGAATGTAAAATATTTTTCGAGTGTAAAATAATTTTAGGTGAAAATATTTTCGGGAAAGGAAAATAATTCCTAGTGTTTGGTTGCAATTTTAAAATTATATTGGAAAATAATTTCAAGTGTTTGGTAACATTCAGAAAATGCATAATTTTCACTAATTTCTCACATTTTTTCAGCTTCCAAACAAGTTTTATATCAAAAAATCCACGAGCACCCACAGAAAAATCCACCACCACCCACACACCAGCACCACACAACACAAAAACCACCAAAACACTACCACCCACACCACCGCAACAACAACAACAAAATCAGAGAACAAAAGCCACCAAAACACCACCACCAAAACACCAAAAAATCAGAGATCAAAAGCCATCAAAAGCCACCAAAACACCACCATCCACACCACTACAACAACAACAAAAAAATCAGAGATCAAAGAGAGAAAGATTGAGAGATTGAGGGCAAGAGATTGGTAACAGTGGCCAGATTGGTAACGGCGATTCGAGCTTGGGCTTTGGGCGACGAGATCGGTGGTTCGATCTAGAGGCGGTAGTGACGACGGGGATGGGTCTGGGCTTGGGGCGGTGGTCTCGCGGCTCGATCTCGCCGGCATGGTAGTGATCTCGCGGCTCGAGCTCGTTGGTACGAGCTCGTTGGCGCGTCTGGGCTTGGAGCGGTGGTCTGAGGTCGACGGTGGGAGCTCAATCTCACTCTCTCTACTCTCTCTTCGTGGTTGTTCTCTCTCTCTCTCTGTCTCTCTCTCTCTCTTCATGCTCTCTCTCTATTTTCAGTCAGGAAAATGAGATTTGAAGGTAAAATAAGAACGAAATTGATTTTCCTTCTGAGAAGGGCTATTTTATGGTCAAACTGTAAAATAATTTCAGTTGACCAAATTTTCTGTGCCTACCAAACACACAACATGTTATAAAACAGTTTCCTGAAATGGTTTTCAGCCAAAACAAACACAGTCTAAAAGCATACTTACAGTTCTTTCCCTCGTTCAATTTGTTTTGTTAGTTTTGATGAAAAGTTTTGTGTAAAGATAGTTTTTTTTTTTTTTTTTTTTTTTTTTTTTTTTTCCAGTGTTTAGTAATATTAGAAAAATTAAGTTAAAAAAAAAACCACTTTTAGGGCCCGTTTGGTACGTGTGTTTAAATACATATGTTCAGTTTTTTTAGAAATACGTATGGGAGAAAAAGTATGTGAAAATGCGTGTAATGTTGTTTAAAAATTGAAAACATGTGTTTAAAATTATGTACCAAACAACCCATTTGTCAACAGGAAAAAATATGAGTTATTTTTAGAGATTTTATTTCACAGAAAGCTAAATAAAGAAAATTAAGAGATTGTTTTTAAACACATTTAAGGTTGTTATCAAACATAGTAAAATGAGAGTTTTATAAAAATTACTATTTAAAAAATAACTCATTTCTTAGAAAACATTATTGCTTAAACAAACATAGTGAGACTTATCCAGAACTCATGATCTATGAAGGGGTCTCCTTCAATATCTTTGATAAAATAAAATGGTTTAATTTGAGTTGAGGCATTTGGAATTTTTTTGGGGTGCTTTAATAACGACACTGCAGCTATAATTTGTTTTCCAAAAAATCAATCTTAACAGATTTTCGTTACCATTTTTCTGCTCATATCTTCCATGAATATTTCAAGGGAACTTAGCCAATCCAAGAAGAGCATACAAATTTCGAAAGTTACAAAGTTACAATAGGCCTTGTCCATTTCGTAACATTTATTTATTTATTTATATTATTATAACCCAATCTATTGAAATAATTAATGCCTTTCACTCAAAGAAAATTTTCAATTAAAAATTTATTCTTATATATGTTTTTAAAAATAATCTCACATCTATGACATTTTTAAAAATGCGAGTGAATGAAATCTATGGAATGCGTGGTAAACATTACAATGAAATAGATCTTAAGTAACTTGTAATTGTTAACCATCAAGCACTGCACCTCTCTCTTTTTCTAGAAATATTTAGAGTTTATCTCAGTTTCTCTCTCTCTGGAATTTCCTAGAGACTTCCTTGGCTAAACAAATTTCAGCCACAACTTTATACAGTATCTAAAGGCATGGTGAAAGATAGTATTTTATTGTCATTAAAATGATGAGGCTAGAAGCTTCTAACCGACATAGAACAAGTATAAATATGGAAGTGGTGCTCCGTTATTATGTGTGTCATAAAGCATCAGGTGAGATGTGTAAGGTGAAGTGTGAGATGTGTGAAGTGGTGTGTGACGTGAAGTGAAGCAGGTGAAGTGAAGAAAATAAAGTCAAGGGTTAGTAGCTAGGTGTCTAGAGGTAAGGTGTAAGGTGTGTGCTAGTGTATTTGAGGATGGTGTGTGTTGGGAAATTTAGACCTTAGTTGATAGAATTAACAAGTTTTAAACCCAAGTTGTTAATTAGATTTATTATGCATAAAACTTGTTAAAACAAACAAACATTAATATCATGTCAAATATAAGTGCAGCCGAAAAGTAAATAAGATAAGATATGATAACCTAGAAAAACTAATAAAACCAACCAGTTTTACAGTAAAAAACCTGGGGGAAAACTTTCTCAAAAAGCAATTCACTATAGTGAAGAGAAATTTCAAATCTAGTACAAAACCTTTGTCTCTAGACTCTACAATCCGCATAGATGAACTCACAGTAGAAACCTTCTACCGCTTCAGAACTTCTGAACTCTTCAATACATGAACGCCACCCTTTGATGCACAGATCTCAGTACTTGACTAACTCCTTTGCATGAATCACAGTACGTGACTTACTCACCAACTTGAAAAAGAAGAATGTTGGCTGCAAAGTTCTTCACTTCATCAACAATGAAGATCAAGAAGCACTTGGTTACAAAACCCTAAGGCGCAAAGACGCAATAGCCTCTTTTAGAGAGAATAAGGCTTTGGTCACCTTTTGCATACGTTCTCCTTGTATTCTCTTATGTGATAGCCTCTAAAATAAGCCTTATATATGTCTAGGGTTAGAAGAAAAGAAACCCTACACATATACATAAACATGGGCCGAAAATCAAGTCTAAAAATTTGAATTCCTGTAACCTCGATAGCTTCTCGATCGATCCATCAGCTGTCGAGCTTTATTCATTAAACCTCGATAGATAGTTATTTGTCGAGTAGCTGTCGAGAAGCTGTCCGCAGGTGTCCAGCAGGTGAACACTTTTTCTTCACTTGTTTCTTAGTCCAATCTTTATGGGTTTAATACTAGACTTGAACAACATGTTCTTTGAAGTATTAAACACATCTTAGATCTACCCAAATACAAGTAAAGTACGTTTTGTCAAAGGATTAGCCAACTACATAAAATATGTCCTTAACAATCTCTCCTTTTGGCAATCCGTGACAAAACCACAACAAACAAATGAACATATGAGAGAGTCATAAATCCCTCAACTCATACTCACTTGTTAAATACAATAAAGTCTATCCTAACACAAACTCTTGAAAAAACTTTGCAAGAACAGAGCTCATGGCATGGAAGACTTTGATAACCTGTATTTCTGAAACACTTTAAACAAAACACATCAAGGCATCTTTGTGTGAAGCAGAAATAATAGATTGCATACAAGTAAAGAAATATGTATATAAAGATAGAAAAGAAACAACACATGTAGAAGTAGGTGAAGAAAACATACATCATCACATATATATTAAAGATAAGCACAATGTATGTAAACAATGGTCATAAGACCTAAGGTACAAGAACAAGGAGGTAAACACTCCCCCTAACAAGATGAAACACAACTCCCCTTTACAAGGGCATGTATTTCTTCCCCTAACTTGTAGAATCTTAAAGAAAGAAACCACAAATTCTCTAATTTCTCCCCCTTTTTGTCACGATTGACAGAGGGTACAGGAAGTTATAAAACTTTACCCAAGAAACATAAAGATGATCAAGGATGATCAAGGGGGTACAAAGAATCCATAAAAATGCATGAATGTAATGAAAGAAGATGCTATGGATGACAAGATAAGAGAAACATGCAAAACAAAGAAAAATGAAATGCATGCAAGGATATCTCGATCGATCTGGAGGTGTCGAAAAGCTATCGAGCCAACCTCGATGGATCGAGAAGGTGTCGAGGATCTATCGAGCAGATAGAAGATATCTCGATCGATCCACCTAGCTATCGAGAGGTGTCAAGATTGCGATAAAAAATCAACTGAAGATCTCGACAGATAGCCAGGTATCGAGAGGTGTCGATGAGGTGTTGAGTTTGTTTAAACATAGTTTTTCAAGAAGAGAAAAACACAAACATGAATGCAATCAAGCATGCAACTCAACCAAAGATCCAAACAACATATTAACTTCTCAGAAACATCTCTCAACAAGAAAAATGTAATGCATTTTGATCCAAAACACACACACACACACACACACACACACACACACACACTAAACAAGTTTAACCAATTTTTATTTTAAAAGCAAGTTAAGACAGTTTAGTGAACATACATCAACGCATGTAAACCTTGTGATGGCCAAATCACATTGTACCTGCACATGTATCAAGAATAGCAAAGAATATTGCGTGTTGTGTGTGAAAAATATCGCAAGATTGCATAAGTGTCTCAAAGTTATGACGATTTGAGATATGAGAAAATCACTTTAACATCATAACTGCTTGATGGAGACTATCACCTTTGAGGTACATCCTATAACTCCCACATCTCTTAGAAAACATGCTTGCAATTATATTTTAAAGTATTTTGATCTTTTTGATCTTTATTTCTTTGCATATTTTTCTTTTATTTAGCATATCATGCATGTGCATATAAGAGAGAAAAGAAATACCCAACTATGTTAAGTTTTTGACATTGCACTTTTACTATGTCGAAGCATACAGATTTCATTTCATGATTGACGGGTAACAGTGGTAAGATGGTTATTTATGCCTTTCTCCTAGGATTTTCTAGTCCTACTCGTCAAAAAGAGTGATACGAGTATTAAGTACAAGAGATCACTTAACCTTACTTATCATAAACAAAGAGTTACAAAACTCACTTGCTTAGTTGTGCATAAGGATGCTTATCTAAGCTACAAGAGATACAAAGTTTAGAAAACTTTCTTTCAAAGGCCATTTTAAGGTTCACAAGAACCAATGTACGCAAACACACACTGTTTTTGTATTTTTTTTTTTATTTTTTTTATTATTATTTTTTTTTAATTTTGAAAACAAAACAAAATAAAAACAAAATAAAAACTAAATAGCCAAACAAAAATAGATAAACAACATGAAAGCATGAAAGAAAGATGCATATGCATGAGAGCATGATAGAAAGGTGCAGATGCATGAAAGCATGATTCCAAAAGCAGATAAGAAATCAAGCAAAGAGAGTCCTACTTCAGATAGAAATAATTAAAGCAGAGGACAAACAGAAAAGACAATTAAGTCTTAGGCTCATTTTTCACCCACACAGCACGAGTCTTTGGCTGTGAAGATGAAAAGGCACGTGTCCTAGTATGACTACTAAAGGACATGGAAGAATTAAAATTCTCCCAAAATTAAGTTAAAAAACTCAAAACTTTTAATAACTCTCTAAACAAAGGTGTAGGTCCTTGAGAGGAAACCTGTGACCGTTTAGACAATTGCTTATGAGGATACAACTTAAAACAATTAGGTCGAATGTGTCCAGAAACACCACAATGGTGACAAACATGAGGTCTAAAAAAGGATTTAGAATTAGCTAAAACAGTTTCGGATTTCATACTTTTATTACCTTTCTCAAATTGAGGCACAATGATAGTCCTTGATCTAGAAGCTGTGGAAGAGGAGGGGCTGGAGAAGACAGCATAGCCTAAGCCAGTCTTATCAGAACTAGGCTTTTGAGCACTCTCTACAATCACCTTATCAGTTGAAGTGGCAAAGGCCATAACGTGACTACATTCATCCACATACTCATTAAAAGAGTCATTCTCAATGTCACTCCAAGTAGTAACCAACCCTTTATTTTCTGACTTCTTGGCCTTTTCTTTCATAAGGTAGTTTGGACACTCTATCTTCATATGACCAAAACCCTTGCACTCATGGCGTTGGATGAGGGTTTTCTCATTCTTACCCTTCCTAGAGGATTTAGATTTCCTAGGAGGTTTGCTCTTATCATTTTTCCTAATCTCATCAGTTATGAAGGTTAAATCCTTATCCTCATCCTCATCTTCATTTTCATCTTCAGAGTCCTTGATCTCTTCTTTTATACCTTTTAGAGCCAAATTTTTACTCTTTCCACCTTTTTCCGTTGAGCCTAATCCCATCTCATAGGTTTGAAGGTTCCCTACAAGCTCAGTCAAAAGAATTTGATCAATGTCCTTTGCTTCTTCAATGGCAGTTATTTTGGATTCTGCTATATACTCTCCAAGGTTGAAGGCAGAATTCACAATATCCATGAGTTTTGCATAGAACTCATCAAATGTCTCATCCTCTTCCATCCTTATTTATTCAAAGCTACTAGTGAGTCTTTGAAACTTCACAGTCTTCACCGCCTTGGTACTTTCATATGTGGTCTCATGAATGGTCCATACTTCCTTAGCAACTTCCGTGGATGATATCTTCTTGAATTCCTCATTGGTCACATCACAAAACAAAACATTCAAGGCTCTACTGTTCAAATTTGTCGTTGTGATTGTTGCATCATCCCAATCCACTGGCACTTTCTTTGGCTTAATCTAGCCAACTTCAACAGCTTGCCATACCTGTTCACCTAGAGCCTGTAAAAACACTTTCATACGAACTTTCCAGTATGCATAATTAGTGCCATCAAATAAAGGAGGAATCAAAAGAGATTGTCCACGATCCATGACAACGGGGGTCAAGGATCACACTCAGGAAATTAATCCAATCAGAGTGCACCTGCTCTGATACCACTTATTGGGAAATTTAAACCCCGGTTGATAGAATTGACAAGTTTTAAACCCAAGTTGTTAATTAGATTTATTATGCATAAAACTTGTTAAAACAAACAAATATCAATATCATGTCAAATATAAGTGCAGCAGAAAAATAAATAAGACAAGATATGATGGCCAAGGAAAACCAATGAAATCAACCAGTTTCACAGTAAAAAACCTGGGGGGAAACTTTCGGTAAAAGCAATTCATTATAGTGAAAAGAAATTTTAGATCTAGTATAAAACCTTTGTCCCTAGACTCTACAATCCCTGTAGGTGAACTCACAGCAGAAACTTTCTACTGCTTCAAAACCTCTGAACTCTTCAATACATAAACGCCACCCTTTGATGCACGGATCCCAGTACGTGACTAACTCCTTTGCACAAATCCCAGTACGTGACTCACTCACCAATTTGAGGAAGAAGAATGTTGGCTGCAAAGTACTTTACTTCATCAATAATGAAGAACAAGAAGCACTTGGTTACAAAACCCTAAGGCGCAAAGACGCAGTAGCCTCTTTCAGAGAGAATAAGGCTTTGGCCACCTTTTGCATATGTTCTCCTTGTATTCTCTTATGTGACGGCCTCTAAAATAAACCTTATATATGTCTAGGGTTAGAAGAAAAGAAATCCTACACAAATATATAAACATGGGCCGAAAATCATATCTAAAAATATGAATTCCCGTAACCTCGATAGCTTCTCGATTGATCCACCAGCTGTCGAGCTTTATTCATTAAACCTCAATAGATAGCTATCTGTCGAGCAGCTGTCGAGAAGTTGTCCGCAGGTGTCCAGCAGGTGAACACTTTTTCTTCACTTATTTCTTGGTTTAATCTTCATGGCTTTAATACTAGACTTGAACAACATGTTCTTTGAAGTATTAAACACATCCTAGATTTACCCAAATACAAGTAAAGTGCGTTTTGTCAAAGGATTAGCCAATTACATAAAATATATCCTTAACAGTGTGTGTGAATGTAAAAGTGTTATGTTTGCACTGGCGTAATAACAGTAGTGCTTGTAAAGTGTTGTAATTCAAAGATTCAAGTTTTCAAAAAGTTCTTTGTTCAATCTTTTGTTCAACAGCAACTTAAGTTTCTTTGAGAAATAAAGCATTTATCATTCACACATAAGAAGACTATCCAACCACGACTTCTTTTCACAAGTTCCATGAACTTCACAATTCCTTTCATGGACTTCAGAGACTTGTCAATATGTAACTAGAAGATTGAGCACTTATTGATGTCCAGAACCGAGGCCCACGGTTACTTAATAATCAAATCCTAATATATATATATATATATATATAGAGAGAGAGAGAGAGAGAGAGAGAGAGAGAGAGAGAGAGAGAGAGAGAGAGAGAGAGAGATGGTCATCTCTTTTCTGACTACCCTTTTTTGCTTAGATAAGTGTGCTTAAATAACATCTTACAATAAACCTTAGTTTTAGGTTATGATGGTAGGTTGCCTACATGGATGCCTATTGAGACCAAGCATGTGTCCAAATGCCATCATTTTCCAATTTATCCAAGTAAATGATGGGCGCATCATTGAAAGATTATCTCTTTGATCTGCTCTAGCCATTTGTTCAACATGTACAATGGGAAATAGTTTGTACAGCCAACTAGCCAAACTTGTTTGGTAGGGATGCTACAACCAATATCCATTAAAAAAAAAAAAGACATATTATCACCCGACTCACCCCTAGAGAGAGGCCCATTTGATTACACCGGATGAAGTATCCTTTAATCCCTCATGAGTCTAACAAACTTGGATCAAGGCTCAACCCTTAATAGTAAATTCATATCCAAACTCCCAAAGTTGACACGAAATCTCCTGTAAGTAATTGTTAGTTTTTAGACCCCTAAAAATACAATTTGTTTAACTTAATTTAATAGCCAAGTTGTTACTTAAGACAATTATATAGATCTAGGTTAAATATTCATCAAACATATCACGCAACAAAAATAGAAATAACACAAGATATGATGACCTCAGAAAACTAATGAAACAAACCAATTTCAAGGTAAGAACCTGGTGGGGAACAATCCAAGAGAAAAATCCACTATATCAAATAGAAGTTTATAGTAAAAAATATACAATTTGTAGTAAACTTAACTAAGACTATTAAATCTAGCTCTAAACCCCTCAAATTTCTTTGATGTGGATCCTCCAACATTAACCTCCAGTTTACATCTTTGATCTTCATATATGCTTAATAGCCGAAACTTGGCTGCAACTTTATTCCACCTAGTCTAGCAATATGAGTGTGATCTCCGGTAGGTTCTTGAAAGAGTAGAAGGTACAATAACCTCTCAGATCTCAAAAGAGTAGCTCTCTAATTAAAACTTGAAAAACGTGCTTTAGAGTTTTCCTTATATACCTAGTAGGTATGGACTGAAATCCTAAAGGTTTCATGCGCTAACGGGTCTCAAAATAAAATATGCATATTGCAGATCGATTGGTCGAGCTCTTCAGATTTTCAATTCTTCTTTTTCCAGCTTGTACGTTCTTGAAATCTGACTTGTAACACTTTTAGCAATGCTTAAAACAAGTTTATGTTCTTAGACAAGTTTATGTTCTCGGTTTGCCAATTCATAAAGTATTTAGAACCTAACGGCAATAACAAAATTAGGACTTGTACTAGATTGACTCTTTTTCATCCTTATGCCACTCAACTTTGAATCATCCGGTTTCCATGTCTTGCTCCATTTAGCCTGGATCGATCAATGCCACGGGCAATATGCTAAAGTACCAGTTGTAGACCATTTGCTTAGGACATAGTCAAAGGTCACATAGGGTGCAGAATATAAGTGATAAAATTCAAGTAGTGTGGTTATATATTATGATGGACTTCTCCTTATCTTAAAGAGTGTATAACCTTTTGTTTCTATGATTTTTACATCGTATGGATCTTAGTCTAGGCCTTTCCCAGTGCCTATCCCTAGCTTTTTTGTTGGTTCACTGCCTTAAGCACTTGGCCAAGATCTCGCATTTGGATTCTCCTTGCTGTATGGTCAATGTACAGAAATCATGCACTGTCTCGTTATAAACATATACACATCATTAAATGTTGTCTCTACCTTTGCATGGATGAATAATATATATGGAACCCAACGCATTCGCTCGTATATATGACGAAACGAAGATTGTGCCATATACATAACCGCGCAGTATACATACTGCAATAATAGGTTGATACTAGAACTTAATCACAAACAAGCTAATATGATCTAGAACAAAGATCGTTTAACCTACATATGGCAGGCCATATACACTAAAACAAATCTGACTTTTTTCAAGGGTCAGAACCCTTAAAAAAAGTATTAAAAAACCTTGAAAAAAATTATTTTAGGAGTCCAATTGACCCGTGATAATTTTTGAAATATATACCGTCGAAAAAGAAATTTTGAAGACCTTCGTGGCCCTCAAAAAAAGTGCTCTAATCTTATTTTGAGGGACCAGAGACCTTTAAATAACCTTTTACCAAGGTTTAAAAGATTTATATTTACAACTCTTGATAAAGAAGGTTATTTAAGGGGGCCTTTTGACCCTCAAAATAAGATTTTATTTTATTAAAAAAAAAACCACAATCATGCACAAAATACACACACACACACACACACACACACACACACATACACAAATTCACAATTGTTGAGATGATATGTTATGATATTGATGCATAGCAAAAGTGGTATATTGCTACAATTACACTTTCTTTGATCTCTAAACTCAAACCTACAAATTAACAGATTAGGGGCCGCATACAAACTGACGATATGTCAATTATTGTTTAAGAGAAGATATCAACAACCACACTTTGTACAAAGACCAAATCTGTCCAAGAGTTAAAAGTTTTGATACATTTTATTCATCATCATCATCTCCAAAGCAATAAGTTATCAGCTAGTACAATTGAACATTTCAACCATTATGGGTGCCCTCAAGTTTCTGAAAAAGAGAGAATGATACCAAAAGTTTGTTAATTTCCTACCAAATATATCTACACACCTTTCCACAATATCAAATTCAAGATACCCACAATTTCAAAAAGAACAAAAAAGGCACAACACAGTTCATATATCTAAATAAAACATGCTGATTAAAGAAACATCATTCACCAAAAAGAAGAAAACTTGGAAGAGAACAATACCAATACTCCATGGAAAAGGATATTCCAATCCCACACCCAACAAAAACCCCAAAAGAAAAGAATTTTAACATGAAAAGAGAAACTCCTATTCACGTAAACTCTTATCTAAAAGTCAGATTAACCTGATCAATATTAACCAAGTAGGCAAATTTAACATCCATACTCCAAAACCCAAAATAGGGATCACAATCATTAACAATCTTTGCTTAGATATATTAAACCAAAAAAAAAGTCCATCTTTCAACATACCCAGATCAAATCAAACAGCCTTTACCATCGTTCTATGTGATCTAAATGAAACAGTTAATCAAGATTGACAGACAGCTTAGTATTGGTAATCGGAATTTTAAATCCTTTTCTAGTAGCTAGTGTTTTGATGGTCTCATTAAAATTAATAGTTTGTTACATATTTTCCAAGATAGAAAACAAGTCTTGGAAATGTATCTTAGATGATGGAATATGAATTTCGGATTAGGGATATTTTCAAAGATTTTTCAAGATAAGGATTGCAAAAGCAAACTAGTACCTATCTATTCTATCCACATAAACAGCTCAACAAGTCATTCCAAATTTATCCAATAGTACTAAAATAGTGACTAGCTTGAAATGATCTTCATACCTTAGTAATCATTATTAGATTGGGCTGATTGCAAGGTGATATAACTCACAGTAGAAAAGAGTACTAAATCCAATGGAAAAGACTGCATAAAAGAATATTTCAATGTAGAGTTTGAGACATTATATAATACAATAGATAAAATGAACAAAATAGAATAAAATACTTGATGATTGTAAGCTCTAAGGATATGATAAATGAGGAACCATAAACAATCTACCAGCCCACTATTTCTATGATTGGAAAGAGTTTTTTTTTTTTTTTTTGGGTGAAAAATTTATTTGGTCATTTAGAAAGTGTATTTAATATTTAGTGCATATACGTGTTAATGCAGCAAATTGAAAACTCATTGGCAAGTTGAGCAAAAACTTTTCAAGAAGTGACTGCTAAGAATTATCAGAAACTAGACAACAAGAACAGCCCAAAAATAGTATAAGTAAATATCAAAAGTAATTGTTGCGGCATCATTATCATCAATCAACTTTATGTTGCTGCCATTTTTAAGTTTATTTAACTTATTTCTTTATAGTTTCATGTTTGTTAGAACTTCACTTTCTCAAATAGGAGAGATCCTAATGCTTTAAGTGAATAAACAAACCAAACCTTGACATATCTTAATACTTCAAGTATTTAAGCAAATCCAAACCAACACTAACAACGAAAATTTTTGCATTCATTTACTTATGTAGAAGCTCACAGTCATGTCCTAAAACAGGTATTTATGGATATAGTGTAAGACACACACACATAGACAAAAACATTGTATATCACAAGAATAGGGATAACTCACCTGCCTAGAATGACAGAAATAATTCTTCCCGGCCAATTTTGTTGGTGTTGACTAATAGAAGTTGTAGCAAGTCCAAGCACAACAGAACACACATCTCAGATTGGCAGCTCCTAATAAAATATAATGGAGTTTGCCACACACATGCCAGGAGAGGGGGTGTTGCCTTTGAAGCTAAATCTAGAGTAGGAAACAAAATCTTTGAATGATGCTTCAGCACCAAAGCAGAGATCAACCTTAAATCCTAGCTCTATGCCTTTAAAACAGCAGAGGTGAAGGCTAAAGAGTTATGACACTACAAAATCTAAATTTCCATACTAATGGACAACAAGGGCATTCAATTTCTTGAAAGAACTAATGTAGAAAACCAAACAAAAATAAAAACTTTCCAGACCAAGATAAATGAAAGAAAACTAGAATGTAAAATTGCTAATTATTCAATAGAGCCAATGAGCCATAACACGCAAAAATTGCTATAAAAAATTACAAAACTCAGCACATGACACCACTTCGTCTTCCTTCAATTCACGCTATGGATGAACCCAACCAAAACAACTAAACCCCCCTAGTCAGGCCAGGCACATGAACCCAACCAAAACAAAGCTGTGCACTATATATAAAACTAAAACTATAGAACATTCCTCTCTTTCTTTTCCCTCAATCCAAAAAGGTGAAGTGTCCTAAATCAAACTCTAGAATATTCACTTGGCTCCTATTTCCTACTATGAATGACACATTACTTGATAAGACATGGGGAAATGAAAACAAAGGTACAATTACATGAATTTTTCACGTATCATTTTCATCCCAAATTTTAGAAATGACAAAATGGACCAAAAAGTAATACCATAGAGTAATGTAGGCCAGTATAGGATGTGTATAATGCTGGTGTCACATTTTTCTTCGAGACCTTTGAATTCTCCTGAATTTCATACATAACATTAAAAATAAATACATACTTTTTATGAAAAAGAATCTAAAATTTCTCTCTTTCACAACAAAATTGAAGTAGACTTTGTTTGGTTGCTGAGAAAAATCCAGGAAATGTAGAGCTCAAAACCTAAATCACGCTATTCAACTAGACCAAAATAAATAAATAAATCCTAAAATCTATCAGAAATTAAACATAGCGTAGACATAGAAAATGAGTTTACGGGCAAAATCGATAATTAAAATAAAAAAAAAAAGTTTGCTTTCTCATATTTTATGAGGAACCAAACGGAGTAATGCAGGAATAAAGAGTGTGATAGCAGTACAGTAGTACTCACAGTGAGGATTCCTTGGAAAACCAAAAAAACAAAAAAATCAAAGACGAAATTAGGGTTTGTGATTTGTACCTAATCGGAGCTGAGAAACACAATGCCAGAGAGATGAAAAGTCACAAAACCGAGATCAACTCGTACCTAATCGGAGTTGTGCGATTACATACCTAATCGATGATTGTTGAGCTCTATGGATTTCCATGATCGTCGATCTCTATGGGATTTCCATGATCGTCGAGCTCTATGAGATTTCCATGAGCTCTATGAGATTTCTATGCTTTCTCAGTTTTAGACTTTTAGCAAGAGAGTGGATGATCGTGAAGCAATTGTGTTTGTTGGTGTTCTAGGCTATTTTTTTAAATTTTGTTGTGGGCTTTTTTCAAGGGCTGAAAATTTTGTTGTTAGCTTTTTTTCAAGGGCTGAAAAATTTGTCATATTTTATCAAGGGTTGTGGGTTGAAAAATGTAAACGTTTTGGTACAAAACTGGTGCGTTTTTTTTCATATTTATTTCAAGGGTGTTTTAACTTATTTTGAGGGATCAAATAATCTTTGAAATAAAGTTTAGTAATATTGCCTTCTTCATTTTGGTTTATAGATTGTATCAACAGATTTTAGTAAACCCTCAATAAAAGAGGGTTGAAATAACTAAAGATTGTTGCAGTGATAATATGTATATAGAAGTCCGCCTAAACTTAACATCTGAGTTTTAGGCCACCACATTCCCACTATCACTGCCAATATATTTTTTCAAACTCATGATACCTAGGGATTTGATGGTGATTATATATTCAAACTGCTTCCACAGTGCCCAACATTGACGTTCTCTTCCTCGATTGGTTTCCGATAATGCTCTTCCTCTAGCATTTTTTACCATCAATTTTTTCCTTCTTGTGGCCAGGGAAGAGCTCATCATCATCAGGAGAACTAGGTCAAGAAATCTCATTCCTGAGCTTTTTGGGATTTCCCTGTAAATTAATTCAAGACAAACAATTCGAACAAAGTAAAACAAAAAAAGAACAACCAGACTTTGACGTCCTTTAGCTGAAGGGATCTAAATGGCCATTTTCAACTAGAAATGCAACCTTTAACCGTAATAACTGATGATCATGATTGAGAGATTCGTGTGATTCATCTGTTCATCTAACATTTGGTTCGATTTGTATCATACATTCTTAACATTACCTAGAATTTCCTTAATTCAACCATCTGAAATCCATAGGGGTATCACACAATTAGAATGATCATGCATGATATCATGAATATTAATAAATTCTAGCCCATTTGATTGTACGTGCATTTCATGTTCCCACTAATATCGTATGGGACCTACAGATCATTAATCAATCCATGATATCCTATTTATGACACAAAAGTGTAGCTAACATTCTAAAACAATATGTCAAGAAAATCAGTTTTGAAATTTATTTGCATGCAGTGTACCCCTCCAAATAAGGAGCTTGACGATGGCTTCCTTTGTAGGTTCTCATCTTTGAACACGAACTTTGTTAATGATAAAGTCTCCATCTTTTCCCAAGGATCCACATATTTTAAAGTGGAGGAATTGTGCTAGTGATGGTGTTAGGATCATATTTTTTAGTAGTTGACATATCTTTTGACAAAATGCATTTTACTTGTATTTGGATAGTTTTAAGCAGATTTAAGAATATCATGAAATATGTTTCATGAACTAGACAAGTGGCATAAGTGAAGACATGAAAACTGCAAAAAGAAACAAGTGTGAAAAGTTGAAAATTGTGAACCTTGACACTAGCTCGATACAAGATGCTATCAAGAGTTAATGAATCTTGATACATCTCGATACTACTAATCTATTGAGCTTTGTAGATCTTGAAATTTCATATTTGATTTTCGGCTAATTATAACTTGGCTATCTAGGGTTTCATTCTCTAACCTACTAGATGATATAAAATAATTATTTTATACAAGTCATCATCACACATAGAGACTTATGCGCTTTAGAGTTTTGCGACCAGGTTGCTTCGTCTTTTATTCAAGTGTATTAAAGAACTTTGCATTCAACAACAAGTTTTAAGTTGTTAGGAGTTAGTCGAGTACTGCGATCCATGCAAAAGGAAGAGGTCTCTACAAAATCAAGACCAACTGGGGATTGGCGTAAGGATTCTATTGTAGGTAGGTACTTTGAGATAGACTAGGTTGGGGTGCAATTCTTTGTACTTCTAATCTCTTGATTTTGATTAATGATTCTTAGGAGTGATGATCTAAAAATCACTCGATGAAGTTTATGTCTTGTGAATGTTTTCCCCATTAGTCAACAAATCCAGTGTAAAATTTACCCTCTATTGCACTATTGATTGTTTGATGATTTTTTTGTACTTCTCCGATATTGCATGTAATTTGACATAATTAATCAACTTGGGCAATTGAACTAATTAACTAGAGTCAATCTATAATCCAGAATTGACGGAGAATGAAAGGCTTTTATTTGGATG
This sequence comes from Castanopsis chinensis, assembly GCA_032878915.1. Classification (NCBI taxonomy): domain Eukaryota; kingdom Viridiplantae; phylum Streptophyta; class Magnoliopsida; order Fagales; family Fagaceae; genus Castanopsis; species Castanopsis chinensis. Next base: position 12,573,218 of record JAVQMG010000125.1, on the reverse strand, counting down.
GATTTGGATGATAAAAACATTGACAGAGGAGAATTGACGTTGTGGCTTAGGATGGGACTTGAAGATTCATACTTGAATGGGAAAATTCAAGTAAATGGGAATATTCAAGTAGTTGAAGTATTATTGTGATGGTTAATGGTGAGAATAAGCATTCAATTTAATGATTTTTGGAGGAGGTTTTCCAAAGGTGAAGGGTGAAGGTATTTTTGCCACTTTCCGAACTTTTACATAAATAAAATTCCAAAATTGGCCAAACTTGAGTCCTCATTGATGTTGATTCTTTTCCTTTTTATAGAAGAGGGATCTCTTGGTGGTTTGATGCTTGTGGACTGTGGGAATTTTTTTTTCTTCTGATAAATGATTATGTATATCCAAAAAAAAAAAAAAAAAAAAATTGGGAAGTGGAAGACTTTTGGAAAATTCGAGCAAAATATTAAATCGCATTCGAGCAATAATGTTAGCCCATCTCAAATTTTGTTGTCCATGAAACGATTGTCAGTATCCTAAAAATCCCGATTGAACATATAACTATATATATAACTAAATAGATTTGGATGCTATTTGAACAATCTGTTTCTTGATCAATAATGAGCCCAAAAGATCAACTAAAATAGTCCCAAAATTCAAATAAAGAACCCACAAATCTAATACCACTTTGTTGAGATTACAAATCTTTGAAACCAATTTTTTATGAGTATAGTTAATTATATTGAATTTATGTGAAATTAAAATAGAAAAATATAATACACAATCACATAAGGAACAATTTTTATTTTTATTTATTTTATTTTATTTTTTATTATTATTTTTTTTTACTTTAGACTTGCATTCATTGGGATGTTAAGGAGAAATTTACGCTAGCAAAATAAAAAGATTACCTGAATGACACACATATCTTTTGCAAAATCTAAATTCAAAATACATTGAAAGTGTTGTCTCCCTCAATTTACTAAGGCTAAGACTAAATTTTTAAAAAAAATGATGTGCATATATATAACTCCAAAACTTGGAAATGTGTTGTGATACACAATCCAAGTCATAAAAGAAAAGAATTTGTTTCCAAGAGTCTTATAACTCAACTAATTGACACATTTTGATGTTTTTAACGAAGACATTTAGGTTTCAAATCTTTCTCACTTTCAATTCTATTAATGTATAAAAACTAAGGGAAAAGTTAATAAATGCCCTAAGAACATTTGTTTAAAAAATATTTTTAGAAGTTTTTTATTGGAAAAGGCAAAAAATTGATTTTTTTTTTATAAATTTTTATATTTTCCCCTAAAAAATGGTATTAAAATTTTTCTAAAATGATTTATTAACAAATTTCCTAAGAGCATCCGTTAATCAGACTATAAAATAAGAAAAGAAAAAAACCGTTATTCATAGAGGAATAAAATTCCAACTTCAAGTCAATTAATGATTTAATTAGGCACTAAATCCTTGTTATGTTGTCCAACTCAGCAAGGAGTCTAAGCTTAGGTCATGTGCACGGCACGTGCCACACACACACACACATACATACATACATACATATATATATGTGTGTGTGTGTGTGTGTGTGTGTGTGTGTGTGTGTGTGTGTGTGTGGTAATGGAATCTCTTAATGATGAGAGGTAGGTGATAGGTCAAATATTGCATGTATATATTTATGAAATATTCTACTCATGAAGTATATAAAAACTTTAATTATACGAATACCTTTGTAACAAATATTGCCCATTCTAATATAAAAACGAAAAGCAAAAAATTCCTCATTTGAACTGAATTTATTAAACACATGAATTGAGACTAATTTTCAAAGTTGTTTCCAAAAGGAACATCAAGGATCTCTTAAATAACTATACTTTTCTTGCGGTAATGCTTCCTCTCGTAATTGTTAAAATTATATCAAATAAAAGCTTAGCTTGCATTCGTCTCATCAGAGTACTGTTTCATTAATTATATATACACGAGTATAACTAAGCAATAATTAAACATACTCCAAACATAGTTTATGATTATTTATAGTTTTATATCACATAACGTAATTCCTGAACATAGTAGTTATTGGTCGCAGAAATACAATATATAGGCAACTCAAACTACAAACACAAATTTATGTCATCTATTCTATTACGGGTTTGGCAGCTTACCTCCAATGCATAGAAATACTAGAGAAGACACGGGCACCATACATTACTCAAAGCATTAGATGAAAGCTTTGTTTTACTATTTTTGGCTTGGTCTAGCCTATAATATATTAAGCCCTACATCACAAGCATCACTTCGCTAAGTGCCCGGCCCGTAGGCTTTGGTTTAGCCCCACCTTCATAATAAGGACCGAAATTTTGTCTAGGAATGGTGTGGTGATCATTGTTATCGTTTGGATTGCTCATGTCCTCGGTTAGCTGCCGCTGCTCTTGTTCATGAATTTCAACCGTCATAGTTTCCCGATTTGTGGCCAAACAAGAGCTCACCATCATCAATACTAAAGCAAGTGCTAGAAACCTCATTCTTCAACTTTTACTGTCACTGCCATTCAAAACTAAAAATTAAAAAAGATTAAAAAAGAAGAAGCAAGAAACAATATTATTATTCTTAAGTAAGGGAACTAGAATAATCAACTAGAAAAAGAAAAAGAAAAAAATTGTTTTAAATCTTTTAAATGTCTATATATTTTTGGAAGAAGTGAAGAATATTTACTTACCCAACTAGATGGTAAAAAGCTTTGGGACCTTATGACGGTAGAGGAAGAAGTTTAACCAATTTATAGAGGCGTGCTAGGGTAGATTCTGTGGTAGACATGTTGTCAATATAAATTTATTGATGGAGTCTCCACCAAAAGAGGCAATATTAAGTGGGATGCCCATATAATTGAAATCAACTTGTTTATAAAAGAATTAGAATGATGAAGTTGCAAGATTTCTTTGTTCCATATTGGCACTATAAATTGGAAGATTCCAGGTGGAATTAGATAGGTAAAAACAAAACTGTCCATCAAGCACTATTACTGATATTACTTTTTTATCTATTAGTAATAATCTGTTACTTAAAATTTGCTTTGGACTTAACATTTCTCAAAGAGTAATTACAATTCTTTCCATGACTTATTCGGAACTTATGATCTATGAAGTGGTCTTATTCGAGTGTTTGTTTTGTATCAACATACAAACTCAGTTTTTAGCTTTTATATACAGTTTTTTAAAACTTCACATTTTCATGCATTTTTTCATTTTTTTTAAAAAAATTGTCAAGGTACAAATATACTTTAGTACATTTTCAGAAAAAACTAGATAAACTGTTTCCGATCGGACAATGATTTCTTAGAAGTTTATTTGAGTATAGGCACTTGAAAGTGCTTTTGAATTTAATAATGACATTGTAGCTATAATTGATTTCCAATAATCTTTAACCGATTCTAATTACCTATTTTCTACTAATATCTTCAATCAAATTGCAGGCTTAAGGACATGTTTGACCCTTAAATTTTGAATTTATTTTTATTTTAGCTATTTACATTTAAAATTTTATATTTTAGTCTTGCATGCTTGATTTTTTTTCAACACTGGCCCTTTATATTTCAAAATTTTCATAATGATCCTTTATGCTTGATTCATTTTTCCATTTGGTCTGTTACTTTTCAAAATTTTCATTTTCATAACAGGCCAAATAGAAAACTAAATCAAACATGAAGGGCTAAATGGAACATTAAATCGAACATGAAGGGTCAATATGCAAATGAAATCAAATATAAAGGGTCAAAATGAAAATTTGAAACATCAAGCCCTATTGCAAAAAGAAAGCACCAAGGAGAAAGAGAGGCTATGGTTTCTCCTTTTTGTTTGGTTGGCTATGAGGAAGGCCAACTCTTTTTTCTAACCACCATTTTTGGCTTAGACAAGTGTGCTTAAATAGATCCCTGCAATAAACCCTAGCTAGAATTAGGATTTTTATAATGGTAGGCTCCCCATATGGGTGCCTATTGGGCCCAAGAACATGTAGCAATGCCAACCGCTTTCCACTTGTCCATGATGGGCGTGCCATCCAAAACATATCTCTTTCATCTGCTCTATTCACTTGTCCAATACAACTCTTTGTGCGACCGACAAGCCAAACCTCTATAGTAGAGACACTACAACCAATCCCCATCAAAATTGAGAAAGAGTACCCTTAAGAGATAAAACAAATCAGAGGGTGGTAATATTCGACACGACTTGTGAATATGCCACGGCCCCGTTTTGCTAGTGTCAAAAATGGGTTGACAACCTTAACAAGATTAATCAATGGGTCAATGAAGAAGAGAATTGTTTGTTTCCATTAGAATTTTTTTATTTATTTTTTTCGAGTTAGTACCTAGTGTAAATAGGTTAAAGTAAGAATTCTTTTGTCAGACATCAAACGATAGTATGATCGATATTCCCACATCCATTTTTTTTTACATCCACCTCCATATTTTAAAGGTGATTTTTTTAAAAAAAATTTTAAAATCTGAACATTTACCCATTAATTGTGGAACGTTGATATTTGTGTAAAATAGTAAATGTAAATTAGTATAAAAAGGATATTTTCCCTTGACATAGCTGTTTTGCCCTGTGTTTAGTTTAGGGTAGCTACAAATTCTTTATTGGAATATTTAAGAGGAAGTGAGAACCATGTCTCAAGAGGCGATAAGTCCTCAAATTGATTACCCAATTAATCGTTAATACTTGAAATTAGAAAAAAAAAAAATCTGAAAATACATATTTAATTATTCTATTAAAACTTGAAAATTATATTGCTATTCAAGGAAGAAACACGAGAAAAAAAAAATACATGGCTTTTCTAGTTACAATTTAAGAGAGAAATTACATTGTGTGTTTTCCTAGTTACAATCTAGAAAATAGAAAATTATATAAATAAAAGAAACTGATCTATAACCCAAATTCTAAGCTTAGTTACAGTATAAGAAAGTGTTAGACACCTATTTTACCTAACTCATAAATTGATCTTCTAGAATTTAATGGCCATGTCATATTATTAACAAACATATACACTTGATGGATTCACGTCATCATCTAATTTCATGTAAATAATCACATTAAACATGTTCTTGCTAAACATCATATTTATTATGTCATGTTTGAGTTTTTCATTTGTACTCATGTACAGCATGGGAAATTTTGGCCTCACATGTTTATTATATATCATCGGGTGACATTTTATCTCAAGATGTTCTGGTCATCAGGCATGCTTACTCATACTCAATTCATACATATCATCAAAGTTTATATACATAGAATTAAACTAACGTAGAAAAGTAAAAAGGAATTAGAGATATACGTGCATTTTTGTAATAGACTTGGTGGCAAATTGCCTTTGGTCCCTTAATGAGTGAATAGTTGTTGCTCTCTCCTTCTTGGGTCACTCCACTAACCATTTCCTTTCTTTGATGGGTTGTGCCTTAGCGGATTGTTAATTGGCTTGATGAATGTAACTCAATATCTTGGGGTTTTGATGATTATGTATTTTTGAATGCCTTCAATAATACATTGTCTTAAGATTTGACAATGGTTTTGATGAGGAATTCTCCGAAATTTTGATGATTGCAAATTTTGGAGAACTATTACACGTTTTGGATTATTTTTTTGTTAGGATGTGTGCCCTTAAATCCTATTGTATAATGCTATGTGTGACATTATGTATGACTTAATGTTGTGTTTAATAAAGTTGTTTTATTTTTATCTAAAATAATGGTAACATGAATATTTGGACATTATCATATAGTCCATGAAATGCATAGTATATGATTTAGTCACAGAAGATATAAATCACAATTTCTTTGTAAACTTAGAATTTATAGTTCGTAGTCGGTGATAAAATTAGGCATTTCATCTTCGAAGACTATAACGTATCAACTAAGATGATTTGTCTTGATCATGGAAGTGGAGACTTCTAGTTGATATGTTTTAAGAGTTAAGACATATTAAACTGGACCGCTGTGAGATTTATTATTCTCCTAATGACTGTCAAATGAATAATAAATTTCACGACTTCTATTTACATGAACTCTTAATCCTGAGAGAATAATGGACCTGATCATGATGTGTAGGTTGTTTTGATATATATCAGGAGTGATATTTAAAGTAACGGTCAAAACCTCAGTATGTTGGGCAACCACATTTAGTATTGATGAAACATATATTCTCAAGATGGAATTTATAGTCTCTTACCGGAGATACAAAATATTCCCTTGAGATAAGTTTAATAAGTTCAGTTATTCAAAGAGTTAGGCTTAACCACTTTGGTAAGAAATTACTAAAGTATATATTTATGAAATTGGATTTCATAAATATATGATGAATAACTTTAAAGGATTAAACCGGGTACTCAAGAATAAGATGTAGTAATTTTCAAAGTGGCAGTCTATATTCATGACTTTGTATTACTATGAATATTTTATGAAGGGGTTGTATGTATAATAAAGTCTTGGGATATAATTTATTAATAAGGCCTAGAGTGCAATTACATTTATATAGTGGTATTAAATATAATTAATGATAACTTTGGACTTGTCAAGATTTGATGGAAAAGCCCAAGGCCCATTGGAGTTAGTATCTTATTGGTCCATTTTGGTCCCACTCCAAGCCATACACTAAAGCCCAATTGGAAAGGCCCAATAGGCTAGCTCAATTAGATAATCAGTTAGTTATAAAGGGAGAAACATATAGAATTTTAAAAAAAAAAAGGGTAGAGAAAAAGAGAAAGTGTGAGACATACTTTCATTCTCCCTTTTAAAACTGATTGAGAGACCACATATCTTGAGCGTAAAGTGAAATTGGAGTGAAGATTAAAAATGTTCTCAAGTGCTTCTAATCTTTGTTTTGAATTTCTCCACACCAAGGTACGCTATCTTGTTCTTAAATTCTCGAAAAAAAAGAAAATTGGTAAATTCAATTCGTTTCTTCCTCCAGGGTTTTTCCTTAGAAGCACAGAGTATTTGGTCATATAGTATAGTTGCTGTGTATGAAATTTACATAGTGCATGTTGTCAATCATGAATGAAATAGATCCTTATTTGTTGCTTCTGCTATGTGTTTTGTATGAAATACAAAACCAGATTTTTTCCAACAATTGGTATCAGAGCCAAGTTTTCATCTCATGATTGTATAGCATGTGATTGAATTTTAGAATTTAAGAAAACCGTTATCTTTGTGTTTCATTTTTTTGCATCATTTGAATTTAATGTAGAGAATTGCATCACTTATATATATATATATATATATATATATATATATAAATTGTTTGTTTTTGAAGACAAGCCGTGTATGGTTATGGCCTGAAGGTTACAGTTTTATTCAATAACTGTTAAGATATGCTTGAATTTAATGCACCACTTGGGCTATATTTTCACGGATTGGACTTCATGCATGGTTTACATGGCTTGAACATGACTCCACGGATTGGCCATCTTACATGAATTAAAGCAAGAATTGTATGGCTTATTTATTGCATGGCCCACGGTTGACTTCATCTTTTGCAACTTTTGGCTTGGAATGGATATTTAGGTTGTCAACTTGCATGCAACAAAATATATATATATATATATATATATATATAATTATCAAGGCCATGGAAAAGTTGAATCCGTATTGGATTTCAATCAACTGAAGGAGTTATATATATATAATATAATATAACCATCCGTAAGTTATATATATGTATATATATATATATAATGTAATAATTATATATTACATATATTAATTTGTATATTATATTATATATAATATAATATGGATTTTTATATGTAATAAGGGTTTTTATTACGTTATATATATTTATATATATTAATGCTAGTTTAATGAAATTTATTCCTAATGAGATTAGGATTACGTTTTTCAAGTGTCTAGCATTATTATGGTCCTTGACCTTAAAAACCTTTAATTTAAAATATCTAGTGGGGAGAGAGATACAAGGGTTAGATCTCACAGCCTCCATTGTCGGTTCAAAGTAGTGTTAGTAAATACCTCGTCTTGGTGTATATGCCTCACGATCCCAGAGGAGGGTGTTTACTTCATAGTACTACAAGATTGAACTTACCCGTTTAAAGTAGTGTGGACAAACACCTTGTCTTGGCGTATATGCCTCGCGATCCCAAAGGAAGGTGTTTTGTTTCATGGTACTACAAGTTTAAACACTATAAAAGGGAGATGAAATGTGGCTACACATGACTCTAGATAATGGTATACACTAGACTAAGTGTAATGTTAACCTCCCAAAGGAGCTATGTCATTATTACTTAGAGGCTAAAGGTAAGACGGCATATTATTAGTGTTTAATAAGAGTTATTATGATAGCACTAATAATGAGAATAGTTCTCAACTAATTAATGTGTTTAAACTTGCTATCAAGGAATTATAGACATGGATTGGGTTGTCGTTGCATATACTATTTTATGGTTTTATTAAGATTCCATATTGTATGCTTATATGCTAAATTGATAATGTCCAGTTTACTTATTATTTTCAGATTTAAATCATGACATCATTTAGCCCACTTGTTGCTATTCTTAATCAAAACAAACTGACTGGATTCAATTATGTTGATTGGAAAAGAAATTTGGACATTGTTCTTACTGCTGAAGAGCACAAATATGTGCTTACTCAACTATGTCCTAGCTTTCCTTCATTAGATGCTCTTCTTGAGGAAAAACAGCGATACGATCGTTGGCAGAAATCTAATGAAATGGTCAAATGCTACATCCTAGCATCTATCTCAAATGTTCTACAACATCAAATGCAGGATGTAGAGCTAGTTTCGGACATCATGCTTAGTTTGAAGGAGATGTTTGGTGAGTAAGGCCGTTCTGCAAGGTAAGAAACCATGAGGCAAATTTATAATACCAAAATGGCTGTAGGAAGTTCAGTGAGGGAGCATTTTCTTAGGATGATTGCTAATCTAAACAAATTAGAAGTTTTAGGTGCCGATATTGATGGAGAATCCCAAATGGATATGATACTCCAGTCACTACCGGAATCATTCAAGGAATTCAGACTCAATTATAATATGAACAAAAAAATTTATTCTTTATCTGAATTAATGAATGAGTTAGTGGCAGTGGAAGGCATCCTTGGTACTTCTAGTAATGAAGCCAATATGGGTGAAGCTTCTTCTTCTCAACCTAAGTCAAAAGGCAAGGGTAAGAAGAAGAAGAAGAAGAATGACTTCACTAAGAAAGATGGTAAACAAATTGCCTTAAGGGTTGCCAACAAAGAAAAGAAAAGTAAAGGAAAGTGTTTCCATTGTGGTGAGAAAGGACATTGGAAGAGGAATTGTCCAATATTCAAGGCTGCCAAGAATAAGGGTAATAAAAGTTCCTTTCTTCTTGAAATATGTTTGGTACAGAATCCAACGGATTCTTGGTGTGTGGATTCAAGTTGTACTAATCATATCTGCAATTCTTTACAGGGGTTCTAGGAGACTAGAAAATTGAATGAGGGAGAACTATTTCTTACTTTGGTTGATGGGAGCAAGATTCCAGTTGTAGCTGTTGGAGTGTTTAATTTATGCTTTAAGTCTAGAGTTTTAATATTGGAAGACTATTTGTATGTACCTAATGTTCGTAGGAATTTGATTTCTGCAACTTACTTAGGTAAACATGGATATTGTGTTATCCTTAAAGACAATGTTGTAATAAAGAAAGATAAAATATTTATCTGTTCTGGCAATATTGTGGATGGTCTTTATATTTTAACTCCTGACATGCATGAATTATACAATTCTGAAATAGATAGTAGCTCTCATGTAAAATCATTAAAGAGAAAGTTTCCTTCTACTAGTGATGCATATTTATGGCACTTGCGTTTGGGTCATATTAATTCAAATAGGATTCAAAGACTAATCAAAGATGGACTTTTACATCCCATGGACTTTGATGGATTTCTAGTTTGCGAATCTTGTTTGGAAGGTAAGATGACCAAACGACCTTTTAATGAAAAAGGTAGAAGAGCCCAAGAGTTGCTTGAATTAATTCATACAGATGTATGTGGTCCTATGTCAATCCAAGCAAAAGGAGGTTATGAGTTTTTCATTACTTTTACGGATGATTACTCAAGATATGGTTATGTGTACCTAATGAGAAGGAAGTCCGAAGCCTTTGACAAGTTCAAAGAGTTTAAGGCTGAAGTTGAAAATCAATTGGGTAAACGCATAAAGACCATTCGATCTGATTGAGGTGGTGAATACCTTCTTGGGGATTTCAAGGATTACCTAATTTAGAATGGGATTATATCCCAATTGACTGCACCTAGAACTCCCTAACAAAATGGTGTAGTAGAAAGAAGGACTAGGAATATTTTGGAAATGGTTAGGTTCATGATGAGTTACTCAACTTTACCAGTTTCTTTTTGGGGATATGCACTAAAAACTGCTATGCATGTTTTGAATTTAGTTCCATCAAAATCTGTTCCTAACATACCTAAGGAATTGTGGAGTGGGCGCAAGCCTAGTATGAAATATCTCTACATTTAGGGATGTCCAGCACAAGTGTTGAAAGGGAAGTCTAATAAGTTGGAAGCTAAAACAGATCTGGAAAGCCCGGCCCAAAAATCAGATCTGGAAATCTAAATTCCCGTAACCTCGATAGATACCTCGATTGATCGGGCAGCTGTCGAGCCTCATTAAACCTCGATAGATATCTCGATAGATAGCTATCTGTCCAGCAGCTATTCGCAGGTGTCCAGCAGGTGTCCACAAGTGTCCAGCAGGTGTCCAGCTTTAGTACACACTTTTTCTTCACTTGTTTCTTGGTCCAATCTTCATGGCTTTAATACTAGACTTGAACAACATGTTCTTTGAAGTATTAATCACATCCTAAATCTATTAAAAAACAAGTAAAGTGCGTTTTGTCAAAAGATTAGCCAACTACATAAAATATGTCCTTAACAATCTCCCCATTTGGCAATCCGTGACAAAATCACAACAAACAAATGAACATATAAGAGAAGTCATAAATCACTCAACTCATACTCACTTGTTGAATATAATAAAATCTACCCTAACACAAACTCTTGAAAAACCTTGCAAGAAGAAAGTTTATGGCAAGTAAACTTTGACAACCTGTATTTCTGAAGCACTTATAAACAAAACACATCAAGGCATCTTTGTGTGAAGCAGAAATAATAGATTGCATACAAGTAAAAGAAACATGTGAAAGATAGAAAAGAAACAACACATGTAGAGATAGGTGAAGAAAACATACATCATTATATATATACCACTTGATAAATACAATGTTGTATGTAAAAATGGTCACAAGACCTAGGTACATGAACAAAGGGGTAAATACTCCCCCTAACAAGATGAAACACAATTCCCCCTTACAAGGGCATGTATTTCTCCCCCTAACTTGTAGAATCTTAAAGAAAGAAATCACAAATTCTCCAATTTCTCCCCCTTTTTGTCACGATTGACAGAGGGTATAGGAAGCTATAAAGTTTTACCCGAGAAACATAAAGATGATCAAGGATGATCAAGAGGGCACAAAGAATCCATAAAAATGCATGAATGTAATGAAATAAGATGCTATGGATGATAAGATAAGAGAAACATGCAAGACATGTGAAAAACAATGCATGTGAAAAACAATGCATGCAAAGAATCTCGATCGATTGAGAGGTATCGATGAGCTATCGAGCAGACCTCGATGGATCGAACAGCTATCGAGGAGACAGAAACTTTCTCGATCGATCCACCTAGCTATCAAGAGGTGTCGATATTGCGATAACATGCAACTGAAGATCTCGACAGATAAGTCAGGTATCGAAATGTGTCGAGGATGTGTCGAGATGGCTTAAAAACAGTTTTTCAAGAAGAGAAAAACACAGATGTGAATGAAATCAAGCATGCAACTCAACCAAAGATCCAAACGACATATTAACCTCTCAAAAATATCTCTCAGCAAGAAAAATTTCATGCATTTTGATCCAAAACACACACACACACACACACACACACACACACACACACACACACACACACACACACACACACACACACACACACACACACACTAAACAAGTCTAACCAATTTTTATTTCAAAAACAAGTTCAGACAGTTTAGTGAGCATACATTAAGGCATGTAAACCTTGTGATGGCTAAATCATATTGTACCTGCACATGTATCAAAAATAGCAAAGAGTATTGCGTGTTGTGTGTGAAAATATCGCAAGATTGCATAAGTGTCTCAATGTTATGATGATTTGAGATATAAGAAAATCACTTTAACTCACACACAATCATAACTGTTTGATGAGGACTATTACCTTCGAGGTACATCCTATAACTCCCACATCTCCTAGAAAACATGCTTGCAACTATATTTTAAAGCATTTTGATCTTTTTGCTTTTTATTTCTTTGCATATTTTCTTTTATTAAGCATATCATGCATGAGCATACAAGAGAAAGAAAAGAAATACCCAATTATGTTAAGTTTTTGACATTGCACTTTTGCTATGCCGAAGCATACAGATGTCATTGACATTGCACTTTTGCTATGCCGAAGTATTTAGATGTCATATCATGATTGGCGAGTAACAGTGGTGAGATGGTTATTTATGCATTTTTCTTAGGATTTTCTAGTCCTACCCATCAAAAAGAGTGATATGAGTGTTAAGTAGAAGAGATCACTTAACCTTACTCATCACAAACAAAGAGCTACAAAACTCACTTGCTTAGTTGTGCAGAAGAATGTTCATCTAAACTACAGGTGATACAAAGTTTAGAAAACTCTGTTTCAATGTCCATTTTAAAGTTCACAAGACCCAATATACAAAAACACACTATTTTTGTATTTTTCAATTTTTCAATTTTTTTTTATTTTGAAAACAAAACAAAATAAAAACTAAACAACCAAACAAAAACAGACAAACCTCATGAAAGCATGAAAGAATGATGCATATGCATGAAAGCAAGAAAAGAAATGCAGATGTATGAAAGCATGATTTCAAAAGCAGATAAAAAATCAAGAAAAGAAAGTCCTACTTTATATAGAAAGAATTAAAGCAGAAGACAAACAGAAAAGACAATTAAGTCTTAGGCTCATTTTTCACCCACATAGTACGAGTCTTTGGCCATGAAGATGAAAAGACACGTGTCCTAGTATGACTACTAAAGGACATAGAAGAATTAAAATTCTCCTAAAATTGAGTTAAAAAGCTCAAGACTTTTAACAAATCACCAAGAAATTCCATGACAACGGAGGTCAAGGATCACATTCAGGAAATTAATTCAATCAGAGTGTACCCGCTCTGATACCACTTGTTGGGAAATATAGACCCCAGTTGATAGAATTAACAAGTTTTAAACCCAAGTTATTAATTAGATTTATTATGCATAAAACTTGTTAAAACAAACAAACATCAATATCATGTCAAAACTAAGTGCAGCGGAAAAATAAATAAGACAAGATATGATGACCCAGGAAAACCAATAAAACCAACTAGTTTCATAGTAAAAAACCTAGGGGGAAATCTTCCCGAAAAGCAATTCACTATAGTAAAGAGAAGTTTCAGATCTAGTACAAAACTTTTGTCCCTAGACTCTACAATCCCCGTAGATGAGCTCACAGCAGAAACCTTCTACTGTTTCAGAACCTCTGAACTCTTCAATATATGAACGCCACCCTTTGATGCACGGATCCCAATACGTGACTAACTCCTTTGCACGAATCCCAGTACGTGACTCACTCACCAACTTGAGGAAGAAGAATGTTGGCTGCAAAGTTCTTCACTTCATCAACAATGAAGATCAAGAAGCACTTGGTTACAAAACCCTAAGGCGCAAAAATGCAGTAGCTTTATTCAGAGAGAATAAGGCTTCGGTCGCTTTTTGCATATGTTCTCCTTTGTATTCTCTTGTGTGATGGCCTTAAAAATAAGCCTTATATATGCCTAGGGTTGTGAGAAAAGAAACCCTTCACAAATACAAAAGCCTAGCCCAAAAATCAGATCTGGAAATCTGAATTCCCGTAATCTCGATAGATACCTCGATCGATCGGGCAGCTGTCGAGCCTCATTAAACCTTGATAGATAGCTCGATAGATAGCTATCTGTCCAGCAGCTATCCGCAGGTGTCCAGCTTTAGTACACACTTTTTCTTCACTTGTTTCTTGGTCCAATCTTCATGGCTTTAATACTAGACTTGAACAACATGTTCTTTGAAATATTAATCACATCCTAGATCTATCCAAAAACAAGTAAAATGCGTTTTGTCAAAGGAATAGCCAACTACATAAAATATGTCCTTAACAATTTGTTTACCCTTAAAAAAAAATATAACACCCTCAAGCAATATCAGGAACACCCTCAAGCAATATCAGGAACACCCTCAAAATTTTTATGCCAAAAAAATTTAGTGTATTGTGATTTGTGAATTTATCTGATTGACTCCTCTTGTGTGAATCTTATCTGTTAAGTAGGGGGTAGATGGGGTCATGGGGTCATATGGTGTGGGGTCAGGGATGAGATATTTGAATTGGAAAAGTAAAAGTCATGCAGAGGCAGGGGTGTGTGCACACATGAGGTGTGTGTTAACGCACAGTGGGGTATGTGCTAGACTCTAGTAGTTAGTAAAAAAAATGATTAAAGTAACTAAACCCCAATAATTAATAATTTAATTAACTAATATATTATGAAAAACAAACAAATTAAATTATGTTAGGCTAAACAACAATTAATAATTTAATAATTAATGAAACAACAATACAACAAATTATAATTTATAAAAGACAAAAAAATTTATGAAACAACTAAACAACAATAATTAATAATTTTATCAATATTTTAAATGAATTTATAGTTTATTGTACAGGTACCTTTGTTCATTTCTTTTCTTTTTATTATTATTTTTCTTTTTGAGGTTTTTCGGTGTACAAAATGCAAATTTGTTTTGATTTTAAGATTTTTTATTTTTTTTAAGTACAAACTTCTGCTTGCCAAATCTTGAATTTTAGTTGGTATTTACTGAAACATACCGAAACACCCGAAATAGACCGAAATGACCAAAAATATTTTCAAAGTAGAATAAGAACACCTTGGACAAAATTCCTGGAGTTGCCACTGACCGGAGACAATTTGCCCTAGTTCATCTTTCTCTCGAAGAAGCTACTGCGTTTGTGCGCCGTAGGATTTTGTAACTACGGAGCTTCTTGATATTCATCATCTAGATGAACTGAAAAACATTGCAATCGACATCCTTCTCAAGTTGGTGTGTTAGTCACGTACTAGGATCTGTGCATTAATTGGTTAGTCACATACTAGCATCTGTTTATCAATTGATTAGTCACGTACTTGGAGCCGCGCATTAAAAGGAGAGATTGTAACTACATTACAAGTCTAATTGTGTACTAGGATAAGGGTTTAACTGTAGGTTGGTATAAGGTACTGAAATTCTTTTACTTGTAACTGCTTATTTTGATAATAGTGGATTCTCGAGAGTGGTGACCTTAAATTTACCTAGTAGGGTTTTGCCTTAGTGGTTTTCCTCATTTGTAAACAAATTACCAGTGTCAAATTTAATTTCTGTTGCATTTAGTTATTCGGTGATTGATTTGTACTACTACGCATATTGCTTGTTAAATTGACTTAATTAATTCGCTTGATTAATTTACTTAAGAGGTGAATAAATTTTTGGCCTATCAACACACGAATATGATTCGAGTCTATATGGCCAGTCCAGTACTCAAAGCATTAGATGAAAGCTTTATTTTACTATATTTTTCGCTCTGTCTAGTTTATATAATATATTAACTTAAAAGCCCTACATCACAAGCTTCATTTGGCTAAGTGCCCTGGGGCTTTGATTTAGCCCCAGGTTCACAAGGACCGAAACCTTTTGCCCCACCTTCATA
The DNA here is from genome assembly GCA_032878915.1 of Castanopsis chinensis. Lineage (NCBI taxonomy): Eukaryota > Viridiplantae > Streptophyta > Magnoliopsida > Fagales > Fagaceae > Castanopsis > Castanopsis chinensis. The sequence continues at coordinate 12,557,352 of JAVQMG010000125.1, read as the reverse complement.
ACCGAAATCTTTTCTAAGACAGTTGTGGTGATCATTATCGTTTGCATTGCTCATGGCATCGATTAGCTGCCGCTGCTCTTGTTCATGCATTTCAACCATCATAGTTTTCCGATTTGTGGCCAAACAAGAGCTCACCACCATCAAGACTAAAGCAAATCCTAGAAACCCCATTCTTCAACTTTTACCGTCACCGCCATTCAAAACCAAAATATTTAGAAGATAAAACAAAGAAGGAAGAAACAATATTATTATTCTTAAGTAAGGGAACTAGAATAATCAACTAGAAAAAGAAAAAGAAAAATATTGTTTTAATCTTTTAGATATCTATATTTTTTGGAAGCTGTGAAGAATATTTACTTACCCAACTGGAGGGTAAAAAGCATTGGTACCTTATTACTGTAGAGAAAGAAGATTAATCAATTTATAGAGGCGTGCTAGGGTTTCTGTGATAGACATGTTGTCAATATAAATTTATTGATGGAGTCTCCACTCTCCACCAAAAGAGGCAATATTAAGTGGGATGCCCGTATAATTGAAATCAAATTGTTTTTAAAAGAATTAGAATGATGAAGTTGAAAGAATCCCTTGGTCCGCATTGGCACTAAAAATAGGAAGATTCCACCTTAGCGGTGGAATTAGCTTGGTAAAAACGAAACTTTCCATCAAGCACATAGAATGTTACCTGTTGCATTGCCTTGTGATGTAAAAAAGAAATGTTGTTATTGATTATAATATGGATCCACTACTGACATCACTTTTTATTCATTAATAATAGTCCACTATTTAAAATTTGTTGTGAAAATGTTGTGGACATAACATTTCTCAAATGTAATCACAGTTCTTTCCATGACTTATTTGGAACTTATGATCTATGAAGTGGTCTCATTCAATTTATTAGAAAAATAAAAGCGGTTTAATTTAGTACAGGTACTTGGAAATGCTTTAGAATTTAATAATGACATTGCAGCTATAATTGATTTCCAACAATCTTAACTGATTTCGGTTACCTATTTTCTACACAAATCTTCACTGAAATTGTAGACAGAAGAAAACGTTTGACCCTTAAAGTTTGAATTTTTTTCATTTTAGCTATTTACATTTCAAAATTTTTATTTTAGCCTTGCATGTTTGATCTTTTTTCCCCCCACATTGGCCCTTATATTTCAAAATTTTAATAATGGTCCTTGAAGCTTGATTTATTTTTCCATTTGGTCCATAATGTTTCAATATTTTCATTTTCATAAAGGGCCAAGTCAAAAACTAAATCAAACATGAAGGGCTAAATGGAACATTAAATCAAACATGAAGGGCAGTATGCAAATGAAATCAAACATGAAGGGACAAAATAAAACTTTTGAATCAAGCCTTAGAATGAAAATGGTTCAATAAAGAAGAAAATTGTTTGTTTCCATACTATTTTCTACAAAAGGTTTTCGTATACTAATTGATACTTTAATTAAATTTCTGATGTCAATAATGTTTTTTGATAAAAAAAAAACACAAGGAAATCGTAATCTTGTATGTAAATTAAAATGGATTATGTAAAGTTTTTAGACCCCTTAATACAAGTTGTTTAACCTAGTTATTTAGCTAAATGATTACGTACTTAGATAAATTACAAAGATTTAGGTTAACACAATAAAATCATATCATGTAAATAATGCAGAAATATAAAGAACACAACGATATGATAATCAAGGAAAACTAAACCAGTAAAAAACCTAGGGAGGATTTAAACTAGTTATCCTTAAAGTAAAACAGATCTACTACGAAAGAATTGAAGTTTGTACAATAAAACTTAGACCACTAATATCTTATGGCTACTTCGAGTAGAAAACTTACTACCACGATTACGTGACAGCTTCGAGTCCACAGACTATTTTTTTCTTTGATCCATTGCAACCACAAGTTCTCCTACTTGTGACTTTAAAACTCCGTTCAAAGATTTCAGATCTTCTTTAAGTTTTTTATGCAGCAACTAAAGCAATCACTAAGTTCTTGACATGAATTTTGATCTTGATAACCCTAAGTGTGTATGAAGATAAACACCTTTAAATCTCACAAGAGATTCAACACATAGCATATCAAAGACCTCTAAAACGCAACTAGAGTTTTTCTTTTTATATGTAAAGTAAAACATAAAACCCTACATGTCAAAAGGGCTTGGGTTGAATTGAAAATTCTGTAGAAAATTAAATCCGCACGATTCTCAATTGATCGATTCTAATTTTTGATTGATTGAGCCTTTCAGAATTTGTCCAATAATTTCTGCAATCACTCGATTTCAATTTTATAATTAAACATACTTTGAGCAAGCTTAAACCTAGATTCTATGTTTTGATCATGGCTTGCTAATACATTACATATTGAAATTTTAATACATTAGCCCCTAAGGTCTTAGAACCTAACAGATTGTTACACCCTAGACCTAGTTGATTACACCGGATGGAGCACTCTTTAATCCCTTGTGAGTCTAACAAACTTAGATCAATGCTCAACCCTTAGCACATAATCATGCATGTAAATTCATAGCCGAACTCCCAAATTTGACACGAATCTCATGGAAATAATAACAAAATCAGGATGTGTAACTTGATTGACTCTTTTTCACCCTTAGCTCATCCACATTCCTTGTCTTGCCCCTTTAGCCTGAATCAATCAATGACAAGGGCAATATGCTAAAGTAATTATTGTAGATCATTCGCCTTAAGACATAGTTAAAGGGGTACAAAATATAAGTGATAGAAATCATATAGTGAAGGAACATGGATCCATTCTCACACTAGTTGGGGATTTCATCAAATCAAGGAATAATAATGAAAGAACAAAATGAACACATCAAGGAAATAGTAAATATGATTGACTTGGAAGCATAATTGAATGTTATCCTTGAGCAATATTTTTCTTCATATGCAAGTTACTAAATTGTTTTTACAAACTTGTCGTCTGGATACAACTAAGTTATTGGGTTCTACAAATAGCAATTTTGGAGAAAACCCACAAGATTTCTTGTATTTATTTATACTCCATAGGGTTACAACCCCTTAAAAAAGTGTGTATGGAGAGTTAAAATGTTTTATAAAACCTTTCACAAAGCTTGAAACATTTTCAAACGTTTAGAACATTTATCAGAAAATTCTGTAGAAAATCAGTTTTCATGAGTCTCAATTGATCAAGAGGAATTGAGCATTGATCGAAAGCTCTTTTGGATTGATAGAACATGAATCGAACACCAATCGAATCAGACGAAAACTCTAACATTGTTTTCCTCATCACTTCGATCAATCGAACATAAGTCTCGACTAATCAAAAATTCTGGAATTTGAATTTTCACAAAGAAAATTCTAGAACTTGAATTTCCACTTTATTCGTTTTACAAATGAATATTCTCCAACCTTATATTGTTACAATCTATTCTTGTATATACTTATATATATACAACAACACATCCCTGTCAGTTGGTTGTGAAAAGCAAGTAGTGGTTATACATTATGATTGACTTCTCTTTATTTTAAAGAGAGTATGCCTTTTTGTTTCTATCATTCTTTACACCGTATGGATCTTAGTTTAGGCTTTTCCCAGTATCTATCTTTAACTTTTTAGTTGGCTCAATGCCATAAGCACTTGGCCAAGATCTTGCATTTGGATTCTCCTTGCTGTATGGTCAATAGAAAGAAATCATGCACTGTTTCGTTATAAACATATACACATCATTAAATGTTGTCTCTGGCTTTGTATGGATGAATAATATATGAAACTCGACGCATTTGGCTCATATGAAAAAGCGAAGATTATTCCATACACGAAACCACGCAGCGTAGGTTGATACTAAAACTTAATCTCAAACAAACTAACATGATCTAGAACAAAGATCGTTTAACCCACAAATGGCCACCACATTCCCACTGCTACCACTGCCAATATATTTGTCAAATTCATACCTAGGGATTTGATGGTGATTACATATTCAAACTGCTTCCACAGTGCCTAACATTGACGTTCTCTTCCTCGATTAGTTTCCGATGCTCTTTCTCAGCATTTTGACCATCAATTTTTTCCCTAGTTGTGGCCGGGGAAGAGCTCACCATCATCAGGAGAACTAGGACAAGCACAAGAAATCTCATTCCAGAGCTTGTTAGGATCTCCTTCTAATTAAATCAAGAAAAACAATTAGAACAAAGTAAAACAAGAAAGAACAACCAAACTTTGACTTCCTTTAGGCGAAGGGATCTAAAAGGCCATTTTTAACTAGAAATGCAACCTTTAACCGTAAAAACTGATGATCATGACTGAGAGATTCATGTGATTCATCAATTCATCTAACATTTGGTTGGATTTGAATCAAACATTCTTAACACTGCCTAGAATATCCTTAAATTCAGCCATCTTCTAATATCCATAGGGGTATCACACAATTAGAATGATCATGCATGATATCATGAATATTAATAAATTCTAGCTCATTTGATTGTGCATTTCATGATTCCCATTAATATCATACGTGAGAGAGTCATTTGACACGCAGATCATTAATCAATCCATGATATCCTATTTATGACACAGAAGTGTAGCTAACATTCTAAAACAATAAGTCAAGAAAATCAGTTTTGAAATTTAGTTGCATGCAGTGCACCCCTCCAAATAAAGAGCTTGATGATGGCTTCCTTCGTAGGCTCCTATCTTTGAACACGAACTCTGTTAATCGTCAATTCTCCTTCTTTTTCCAAGGATCCACGGGTGTTCTTTAGATTTTAAAGTGGAGGAATGTGCTAGTGATGGCATTGGGGCTGCTAACATTTTCTGGAATTGAAGAGATAGTCGTTCGCATGGAAACATCTAGAAAACTAGGGTCATCTTGTTCAAAATTGAAAATTGATGGAGGTTGAAAGGCTTTCATATGGACGGATTTGGATGATAAAAACAATGACTGAGGAGATTTGACTTCGTGGCTTTGATTGGGACTTTAGGATTCATACTTGAATAGGAAATGTCAGGTAGCTGAAGTATTTTTGTGCTGGTTAATGGTGAGAATAAGCCTTCAATTTAATGGTTTTTGGAGGAGGTTTTCCAAAGATGAAGGGTGAAGGTATTTTTGCCGCGTTCCGAACTTTTACATAAAAGAATTCCAAAACTGGCCAAGCTTGAGTCCTCATTGATGTTGATTCTTTTCCTTTTTATAGAAGAGGGATCTCTTGGTGGTTTGATGCTTGTGGACATTGGGATTTTTTTTTTTTCCTTCTGATAATAAATGATTTTGTATTTGTCCAAAAAAATATTGGGAATAAAGTCGAAGACTAGCTATCAGAAAATTCGAGCAAAATATCAAATTGTATTCCAGCAATAATGTTAGCCCATCTTAAATTTTGTTGTCCATGAAACGATTGTCAGCATCCTGACAATCCCAATTGAACATATAACTATATATATAACCAAATAACTATACTTTTCTCGTGGTTGGCTTCCCGCGCTTGATTTTTGTAAAGTTGTTATTTACAACTATTTTGTGTTGGCTTTAATTTCGTGCCAAATTTGATTGTAATTCTGTTCAATAATTTTTCCCTGTATTTTATGTGAGATTTTATTGTAAGGGTTATGTGTAAGAGAGAGAGTGTGAAGACTCGAGCTCTTATTGAAAACCAAGTAGATTTTGCGAGAAGATTTGTGAGAAGCTATCCTGCGAAGTAAGCCACGTGCAGAGCACATGACTGGAATGCGAAGAGTCACGACAACTAGAGTTTTCGCGAGCAATTCGCAGGTAAGGCCTTCCCGCGAAATATTCTCGCAAAATACCCGCGAAACATTCTGTTTTGCTATTTTGTCATTTGTGCTCCACCATGTCTTCACTTACACTATATACAACCTCATTACTCATATATTCTAAGGAATGCTTTCAAAGAGAAAAACCTAGAAATTATCCTTAAGAAATAGAGATTGTCATACCCACAATCATCTACACAATCCTTTGTGATTTTCCTCTACTCCTACCTCTCCATATCCAAATCCTTGAGAGGTTGATAACCTAAACACTTACTACACCAAATCTGAGTGTAAAATGAGGTTTTGGTGCTGCTGGAAAGTATTGGAAGAAGCTAATCGTTGGCGGATGCAATCGGACTAAATTGTGTGATCCGGGAAAGTTAGAGAAGACAAGGCTTTGTCAAGTTAGTTGGTAGAAAGAGCTTGGAGGGCTCAAGTACATGAGGTAGATTAGGCTTGAAGAGTCTTTTGTTATTCGTGTACTCCAACTTATTTTTTAGTCTATTTACTGCTTAAAGGATGGCAAAGATGTTTTTAGCCTAGTTCTTCGGTTTTCTCTTTGATAACACGTCTCGGTGTTATATTGTTTTTGCATCTTTCTTCCCTACTCTTTTAGCTTTTATTTTATTTTTGATATTTGTTGAATATAGATTAGAGTAGTTGTATCATTTGTTCATTTTCATTTACTCTTATTCCGCATTTAGTTTAAGTTAGAGTAAAATCAACCGAGTCGTAAATTTTAATTGGAGGTCTAAACAAGCTCTTGTGTTTTCACATATATTCAAGCTTTTAATTTTTAAAATTATATCAAATCAAAGCTTATCTTGCATTTGGCTCATGCAGCCATGCATGCATGCAGTGCCGGCTCAAGGCAGAGGCAACTTAGGCCTAGGCCTAAGGCCCCACAACCAAAAAAAAAAAAAAAAAAAAATTCCCTACTAAAAAAAGGCTCCATCTCCAATTGTAAAGGCCCAAAATTTTATAAAAATATAACGTTTTTTAAATAATTGGTACTTTTTTTTAAAGTAAAGTTAAAGATACCATAAATTTTACTATAGATTTAAGTTTAAATTTATGGTTCAACTATGATATTCAATCCTCTGTATGAAATTAACCTTAGTTTAATTATTATTATTCACCAATTTATGTATTTACATCAAATTTGTCCTAATTTAATTAATATTATATAAGTTTATTTAATTAATGTTTACATATAAAAAGGCCTCATATAAAATTTCTGCCTTAGGTCCCAAATTTTGTTGGGCTGACCCTGCATGCATGAATTAGAGTTCATGACCGAGAAATTCAAAGCATGTCACTTATGATAAGAGGGGGAAAAAAATTATTACAAAACAAATTACTAGCTATTTCATTAATTAATTAATTAATTATATATATATGTATGTATGCATGTATGTATATAGACACACAGACAGAGTATAACCAAGCAATAATTAAACATACTCTAAACTTTATGATTGTTTATAGTTTTACCACATAACATAGTTGATTTACATAGTAGTCATTCGTTGCAAGTAATACAATATGTAGACAACCCAAACCACAAGCACAAACTTATGTCATCTATGCTAGTACGGGATTAGCTTATTTTCAGTGCATAGAAGTACTGAAGAAAACACGGGGGCATGATTCGAGTCTATATGGCCAGTCCAGTACTCAAAGCATTAGACGAAAGCTTTATTTTACTATTTTTCGCTTAGTCTAGTTTATATAATATATTAACTTATAAGCCCTACATCACAAGCTTCATTTGGCTAAGTGCCCGTAAGCTTTGGTTTAGCCCCGAGTACACAGGGATAAACTTCTCTAGGACACTTGTGGTGATCATTTTCGTCTGGATTGCTCATGGCCTCGATTAGCTGCCGCTGCTCTTGTTCATGCATTTCAACCATCATAGTTTTCTGATTTGTGGCCAAACAAGAGCTCACCATCATCAAGACTAAAGCAAGTGCTAGAAACCTCATTCTTCAACTTTTACTGTCACTGACATTCAAAACCAAAAATTTAAGAAGATTAAAAGAGAAGAAGGAAGAAACAATATTATTATTCTTAAGCAAGGGAACTAGAATAATCAACTAGAAAAAGAAAAAGAAAAAGAAAAAGAAAAACATTGTTTTAATCTTTTAAATATCTATATATTTTGGAAGCAGTGAAGAATATTTACTAACCCAAATGGAGGGTAAAAAGCTTTGGGACCTTATTGCGGTTGAGGAAGAAGTTTACTCAATTTATAGAGGCATGCTAGGGTTTTTGTGATAGACATGTTGTCAATATAAATTTATTGATGGAGTCTCCACCAAAAGAGGCAATATTAAGTGGGATGTCCATATAATTGAAATCAAATTGTTTTTAAAAGAATTAGAATGATGAAGTTAAAAGAATTCTTTGGTCCGCATTGGCACTAAAAATAGGAAGATTCCACCTTAGCGGTGGAATTAGCTTGGTAAAAACAAAACTTTCCATCAAGCGCACAGAATGTTACCTGTTCCATTGCCTTGTGATGTAAAAAAAAAAGGTTGTTATTGATTAAAATGTAAATCTACTACTGATATCACATTTTAGTTATTTACATTTTACCTTGCATATTTGATATTTTTTTTCCACATTGGCCCTTATATTTCAAAACTTTCATAATGGTCCTTGAAGTTTGATTCATTTTTCCGTTTGGTCCATAATGTTTCAAAATTTTCATTTTCATAAAGGGCCAAATAGAAATAAATCAAGTAGGATTGTAGGATCATACCGATCCTGCACGTACAATAATAATGATCCTAAAAAATGCACAATTCGAGTCATTTTGGCAAGTATGATCATAGATCCTACGACCTGACTCCCAATTCTGACAACTATGCTTGATGAATGTAAATATCTTTGGGTTTCGATGATTATATACATTGAGTCTAGGTTTAGGCTTGCTCAAAGTATGTTTAATTGTAAAATTTGAATCGAGTGATTGCAGAAAATATTGGACAAAATCTGCAAGGCTTGATCGATCAAAAAATAAATTCGATCGATCGAGAATCATGCAGATTTAATTTTCTGCAAAATTTCCAATTCAACACAAGCCCGTTTGATGTGTAGGGTTTTATGTTTTACTTCACAGATAAAAAGAAAAACCCTAGCTACGTTTTAGAGGTCTTTGATGTGTTGTGTGTTAAATCTCTTGTGAGATCTAGAGTTATTTACTTTCATACACACTTAGGGTTATTAAAATTAAGATTCATGTCAAGAACTTTGTGATTGCTTCAGTTGCTGTATAAAGAACTTAAAGAAGATCCAAAATCTTTGAGTGGAGTCTCAAAGTCATAAGTAGGAAAACTTGTGGTTACAGTTAATTAAGGAAAAAAGTAGTCGTGGACTCGGAGCTGTCACGTGGTCATGGTAGTAAGTTTTCTACTCGAGGTAACAATAGGATGTTTGTAGTCTAAATTCTATTGTACAAACTTCAATTCTTTCAGAGTGGATCTGTTTTACCTTGAAGATAGCTAGGTTAAATCCTCCTTAGATTTTTTACCGGTTTGGTTTTTCTGGGTTATCATATCGTTGTATTATTTACTTTTTTGCCTTATTCACATGATATGATTTATATGTGTTAACCTGGAACTGAATAATTTATCTAAGTGATCTCTTAGCTAAGTAACTAGGTTAAACAACTTGTTTTAAGGGGCCTAAAAACGTACACCAACAAAGAATATACGGTTAAAAAGAAGTTTTAATATCATAATATTTAACTATTTGGGGACCAATATAGAAAAACTACTTACCAGAAATAGTGTGTAAACTGCTATGTAACTGTATTTTGGAGGAAGGAAAAAATTTAAGCCATTCATATAGGAGCAGAGTAGCTAGGGTTTATGCGATTGACAATGATCTATATAAATATAAATTTAATAATGCTCCACCAAATGAGGCAGGCTTCAGTGGGATACTTATAGCATTAACTAATATTGTTTTAAAAACAATTAAACATCAAAGAGTTGGACACTTTTGGATATACCCCACTGTTAGTTTCTTTAAAATCTTCTCTCATCTTCCCTTATGTGTGTGTGTTAAAATATTTAGTATTTTCAAAAAAAAGAAAAAAAATAATGAAGTTGGGAAAAACTATTTGTTCCAATATAAATAGGAATTCCACCTTTACTGTTACATTACTACATTAGCTAGCTAATTAAACTGCTCAAAAATAGTGAATCAAGTATGGTTATGAAGTGCTTGTAATATTTTTATTTTTTATTTAGGAAAAGAATGGCTGTAATTTTATTGCCTCGTGCGTAGGTTGTAATGTCCAAGCAAAGTTAAAAACTAGTTTTTAAAAAATATATATTTAAAGTAAAATTGTCCTTAAATTTTTTAGAGAAGATATAACTTATAACTATAAAATCTTAATATGTAATTCAACAGATGGATATAATTTAGTGTCTCTAACAAAAATATTCAGAATATATTTAAAATCTTCTCCTCAATATAACTATCGAATAATTATATAAAAAAAAATTGTATAACTTATAACTATAAAATTTTTTAGAGAAGATATAACTTATAAGTATAAAATCTTAATATGTAATTCAATGGATGGATATAATTTAGTGCCTCCAACAAAAATATTCAGAATATATTTAAATTCTTCTCCTCAATATAACTCTCAAATTATTATGTTAAAAAAAATTGTATAAACCTGCAAAGTAGACGATATGAAGTGAAACCAATTACCGTATATATTTGACTCTTACCTATAAGCTGCATTATATCCAAATTGCCTATGAGCCATATAGACAGCGGTAAGTGGCAGGTATCACCATTTTTCTCTAGTGTCCTACCCATGAAAAAGACTTCTATTGTAAAAGCTGTACTTTAATTTGCTTCTATGCCTATATTTAGCATTTCAATTAGTGCTTAGTGCTCACTCCTTTTGCAAGAGAGAGGAAAACTAAAGGATCTAATGTAATTCAGTTATACAGCTTACGCTTTCAACGCAATAAATTAATAAATTAACAAATAAATCTTATTAATTGCATTTTTATAATTTGAAATTGTGTATTGTCTCAAACCTATTAAAAAGTAGGTATAGTAACTTTTATCCTAAGCTATTTCTAAGATTAGTTAATTTGCACTACACACTATAGGTAATATCAATAAAAGTAGGATTATATAGTCTTAAAAAAAAAAAAAAAGGCGAAACTACAATATAGATTCCTCAAGTTTATCCTGTATGCGTAATCGGTCCCTCAAGTTTCATGTGAGTATAATTAGTCCCTCAAGTTTTAAAACTGAGTTGTATTAGTTATTTTACTAACTGCCATTAGTGGTGTTACTTACGTAGCTAACGGAATAATGACCAAACTTTTTTTTAATGATGTGGCCTTTTATTATTAAAAATTACAAATAAGAAATTCACAAACTAGTACTAAATTAAAACCAATATTTGCAACTGATTCACAAACCCACCACTTCAAAAAAAAATAAAAAATCACAAACCCACCCACAAGAGAGAGAAGGGGAGAAAAGAAATCCAAGCATGGACCCACTGCCGGTGGAGACCTAAGCCTTAGCTGCCGCTGGTGACAACCCAAGCCCTAGCTGCCGTCGGCAATAGCCACTCGCGTCCTTCCTTCTCTCGCACACTACCTAAACATTGTGAAGTGGAGTAAATCGAAGTGTTTTTATTTATGGATTAATGTTTTTTTTTTTTTTTGGGTCCGTGTACTATCTCGTGTCAGGACCTATATAACAATCTAATGCCTTATATGATAGGGCACAAGGTTTTGGTTTTGTTTACAGTTGGGCTTACCAGTCCATGTATGCTCAAAGGTCACCGAGGTCATTTGCTTGTGGTTGATGCTGAATAGTTGAGGTACCAAAGACAATTTGATGCCACAGGAAGCTCATGCAATAATACATTCATAGCAATATTTGTCTGACATTTTTGTTGATGTGAGATGCTGTCATCTTAATACAGCTATCTAGAAATGACTACTACTGTCTAGCTCAAACAAAATAGTCCAATCATAAGCAAGGGGCAGTGGCTAGGCCAGAATATATATATATTTAAATTTAGTTGGTACCGTGAATATTGTTTCTAATGTGGAAACTAAATTTTTTAATTTTTTAAATTAAAAACATGCCACATCATTAAAAAAAAGTCAAATTATTGTTCTGCTAGTCACATAAATAACACTACTAATGGTAGTTAGTAAAAGGACTAATGCAACTCAATTTTAAAACTTGAGGAATCAATTATGCTCGCTTCAAACTTAAGGAATCAATTGTGCATTCAAGGTAACTTTCAAGGACTAATAATGTAGTTTCGCCAAAAAAATACTACTAGAAGTTCTCTCAGTAATAACTTGTTGTGTGTAGGACGGAGAAGCTACATACATTCGAGAGAATAGTCACATACTCGAAAAGGTCTAAACACTCTTGTTTGTAAAAAAAAAAAAAAACTTTTAAATATATTGCAAAGTTTATTGAAGGTAAAAGGACAAGACTCAAGACTTCGTAGTTTGTTCCGGCATAAAATGTTTTCCTACCTAAAATATTTTCAGTAAAAAATTATTTGTTTTCGGTAATATTATTGTGACCATCAATGGTAATGGTTGGGGGAATGAAAATGGCGGATGACCGATGATGACAACAATAATGAGTTCTTGGTGGTCAATAATGACAGCGATGGCTACCCATAATGGTGATCGTGATTTTTACTTAGGTTGATTTGACCTAGTAAAACCTAGCCTAATCTGCTAATCACACCAAATACATAAATATTGCCCGTACAATTGGCGATTGAATTTAAGGCATCTCTGGGTTTTGATCCATATAAGCAAGGAAACTAATAAGTAATAACCATTACTCATGATATCCTGCTTTAAGATCCAATAGTTGTTGTAAAAACTCCACAATTGCTAAACATTAAGTAACGATCCCTAACAATACGCCACCAAGCAATGGTTAATTTGAAGTTAAAAATCTAATATTCATAACCTTTTTAGTCTCTTTGGACAAAAAGAGAAGGTTTCTCTTAATCAAGCATCGAAAACACTAAGTATGCACTACACGGATTTCCTAAATCTTAATTGCTTGCTTTTGATTTCACTTATTGCTAAGGTTTGTTGCTAAGTCAACTGTATCATCAGCTATCATTAGTTCTTCAAAAAAAAAAAAAAAACTATCATTGGTTATTCTTATTCTAGCAAAAAGCAACAACAAATAGCCAGAATAATTTCTTTACCTTTCCCAATTAATTTTGTTAAACTTAACCTTTTTCTTTTAAAATAATCATGTTCCTTTTCTCCAAAAAAAGTCATGTTGGATTTATTTAAATTATTATCTCGTAGGGTTTAAATGATAGTTCAGTGGTAATAGTGTCCTTTTTCCGTCTCATGTGTGAGATAAACTTCACTTCCTCTTTTTCTGTCCCAACTGGCTAACATGTCATTGAGCAAGAAGCTATTGATAGAATTTTTTTTCCTACACAAGAAATGTCAAAGGAAGTAGATGTTCAAATGAATCTTACAGTTATTCTCAGGAAAAAAAAAAAAGGGCCCGGAAACCCGGATTCATTTGATATTATTATTCTAATAACGTTGTTTGTATTTTTTAAAAATACGTGTAAGTGAAAGAGTATGTGAAAATACATATAATATTGTTTAAAAACACTTTGATATGTGGGTCCACGTTGATTTGTTAGTTTGAAAAATTGCTTCCACTAAATGTGGCCCAAATTTAATCTTTTTTTACAACGGAAACGGATGGGAATTGCCAGATACATTCAAAAATCACTCTCGTAATTATGATTTCAATTAATAATTAGTTCGTGTTATGTATGTAATAGAAGAGTTACCTACCACTTAAAATTTATTGCGAAAATATTGGATAAATATTGTGGATATAATATTTCTCTTCTACAATTGTCCTCTTGTTTGCTATAGAAACATGTATTCTTGGGTTCAGTTTTTGATTGACGCAAGTGCATTCATGGATTCCACACCCAAACAAAAGAATTTAAAATTTAACTTGGTTTCAGATCAACGTAAGTGCATCCACGGATTCCACACACCCAAACAAGAGAATTCAAAATTTAAGGGGAATTTTTTTTTTTTTTTTTGTTTTTGTTTTGTTATTTATTTATTTATTGAGATCTATGGAAATGTGGGCTGAATTACAAAGAAATCTAGGTGTGCCAACCGACAATGCCAAACACTTCCAAATATATATATATATATATATATATATGTATATACAAAAAAAAAAAAAAAAAAAAAGAATAAGCAAAAAGTCAAATTTTATAGTAAGCATCAATGTGGTATCTTGTGTTATAGTTACATTCAATTGAGCTAGCTATTGACGTAATATACTATTTATTGAACTTTTGATATTATAATTTTTATTTTAATTCATTCTTCTTACTTTTTTAAATGCAAAATCATTAAATAATTTTTTATTTAATTTTTTTTTTTATAGAGTTTCAACCTATAGCGTCCAATTTTGATAATGGTTCTTCTTATTATCAGACCAAAACATCAATCGATTTTTGGTGTAAACGGGAATTAAATCTTAAATTTCTTATTTAACCATCAAAGAATAGTTTACCAATTGAGCTAAATAATTTTCTATTTAGATATTACTAATTGAGATCCTATTTAAGATTTATTTTATTTTTCTTTTCTTCTCTCCCATACTATTTTCTACAAAAGGTTTTCGTATACTAATTGATACTCGATGTCAATAATTTTTTTTAATTAAAAAACACAAATATATCAATTATCAAACTAACTAGTAATAAGTTTTCATACAAATATCTCAGACATCAAGCTAACAAAAATAAAAATTACAAGTCTAATATACACGCGTGCGCGCACAAACGCATACATACGTAATAGGAGTGTAGGACTAAAGATATATAGTGTGGTGTGGGTGACTATCAATTGCTTGTGAAATGCAAATGAGCGCAAATAGATTATACACTTTTCCGAAACAATAAATGAAAAATGAGATAAGAATGTTATCCTTAGCGGACGATTGGTCCTAACAAAATGTCCAAGATTCAAGCCTCCCATATATGTTAAGATTGTTTGAGATTATTGGTTAACAAAAAGAAGAAGGGTAATAATATGGGCCAAAATGGGAAAAATACCCATTTCACATAAAAATCCAGCATTTTGCTCTATTTTTCAAACTAATTAAGAAAATGCCCCTGTTTTGAAACTCAATTTGTAGAAAATCGAGTATGGGCGATCAAATTAAAAAAAAAAAAAATTGTATGAAACTTGAGTTCATGGAGCTCGAGTTTCATGCAAAAACGCCGTTATAAGGTTTTCAAATGCCGCTATAGCGTTTTAAAATGCCGCTATAGGGCTCCCTGAACGCAGCTATATGATCAAACTTAAAAAAAAAAAAAAAAAAAAATGCATGGAACTTGAGTTCATGGAGCTCGAGTTCCATGCAAAAACGTCGCTATAGGGTTTTAAAACACCGCTATAAGGCTCCCTGAACCCAGCTATAGGTATGAGGCGATCAAACTTAAAAAAAAAAAAAAAACCCTGCATGGATAGACTTGAGTTCCATTTAAAATGCCACTATAGGGCTTTAAAAAAACCTATAGATATGGAGCGATTAAACTTGCAAGTTTTGTTTTTTGTTTTTTTTTTTTTTTTTTTTTTTTTTTTTTTTTTTAAGTTTGATCATATAGCTGCGTTCAGGGGGTCCTATAGTGGCATTTTAAAACCCTATAGTGGCGTTTTTGCATGGAATCGAGCTCCATGAACTCGAGTTCCTTACAATTTTTTTTTTTAATTTGATCGCCCCATACTCGATTTTCTACAAATCGAGTTTCAAAACAGAGGCATTTCCCTAATTAGCTTGGTAAGGGGGCAGAACGTTGGTTTTTTTGCACGAAAAGGGCATTTGCCCATTTTGGCCTAATAATATGTTATCATATCTACTTTATTATTTCCACTTCTTTGTGTTTATTTTTCATGTTTTAAACGTGGACATTTTTTTTTTTGCCATTTAAAATGGGTTTATTAAAGCATCAATTGTGAATATTGTATAAAACATTGGATATAAAATGAGTGTAAGTGAAAAAAAAAAAAAAAAAAACGACACCCACTGTATAGCTTTCAAAAAAAAGTTAGTGTTAACACTATTTTTTTTTTAATTAAAGAAAAATACTTATTTCAATGTTTACAAACCGTTGAAATTTATTTCAAGATGCCTTTTACCAACAGTTGAGTGCAAGTGAAAAAAGTAACAAGCATACTTTTATAATAATGCTTCAATGTTTATTAACCGTTGATAAAAGTATAACAATTTTGTGTATTTTTAGATCCCTTAAACACAGCCAGATTAACCTAGTTATTTAGCAAAGCGATTAACTTAGATAAATTATGTAAATCTAGGTTAATACATATAAATCATATCATTGAAACGGTGCAAAAAATAAATAACACAACAATATGATAACTCAGGAAAACCAAACTGGTAAAAAACCTGGGGAGGATTTAACCTAGCTATTCTCAAGGTAAAACGAATCCACTATGAAAGAATTGAAGTTTACACAATAGCGACTTAGACTACTAACATCCTATTACTACTTCGAGTAGGAAATTTACTACCACGATCAGGAAATTTACTACCACGATTACGTGATGGCTCCGAGTTTACGGACTACTTCTTTCTCAGATTTACAACAAGTACAAGCACTCCCACTTGTGTATCTTTAAGCTCTTAATGCAGCAACTGAAACGATCACTAAGTTCTCGACATCAATCTCGATCTTAATAACCCTAAGTATATGTGAAGGCAAACACCTCTAGATTTCACAGGAGATTCACATACATAACGTAAACAATAATTGCAACAACCTTTAAAAACGTGGCTAAGGTTTTCCCTTTTATACATATGGTAAAACATAAAACCCTACACCTTAAACGGGCTTGGGCTGAGTTGAAAAGATTCTGCAGAAAAATAATCTGCATGAGTTTCGATTAATCGAGTCTAATTTTTGATCGATTGAGCCAGACAGATTTACACAGTAAATCCTGCAATGCACTTGATTTCAACTTTACACAAACATACTTTAAGCAAATCTAAAAACAAGACTAAACGTTTTGATTATGATTTGCCAACATTACAAAATAAAATTCTAATACATTTAAACCTAAAGTCTTAGAATCCAACAATTTTTTTCCAACGGTTGTATAGGTGGTAGAAAAATGTTCTCGACGTAGTTATTAATAGCGGTTCTCGGCGGTCATTTCAACCGTTGAAAATAATATTTTTGACAGTTTTTAGTACTTTTTTCAACGGTTTCAACTGTTAAAAATAACCAAATTTCTTATAGTGGTTGAAGGGTTGGTGTGATTTGTTTGATTCACGCCCCCTTAAAGTCTCAAACTAGCAGAAAGGCCACAGCTCGCAGGTCTCCCAAATTGACCGTATCCTCTTCTGTTTTTCACTTTT
Source organism: Castanopsis chinensis (assembly GCA_032878915.1). Lineage (NCBI taxonomy): Eukaryota > Viridiplantae > Streptophyta > Magnoliopsida > Fagales > Fagaceae > Castanopsis > Castanopsis chinensis. Next base: position 12,540,117 of record JAVQMG010000125.1, on the reverse strand, counting down.
TCTTAACCACCCGCCTTACCCCAATAAAATAAAAGAAAAATCTGCCAAAATATTTTTGTTGGGCTTGTTTTCTGTATATTATTATTATTTGAAAACTTCTGTATGTAATTTTAATCATGAGCCAGGCAAATGATCTACATAAGGCAAATCTAATACATTACCTGAAAGGATTAATCATTATTTTTGTAAAAATAAAAGTTTAATTGCCCTCATATATAGAAATGTACATGGTTTTATTTTTTAATAAATAAAATAAATGTACATGCTTTGATATATGGTTGATACTTGGTGGTGACTGCACAGGTGCAGATATATAATTTCAACCCATAATTTTCTTTTAAAAAAAGTAAATAGTATGCCTTTTTTTTACCATTGTAGCAAAAATATAATAAATATCTAAGCCCACAATTAATATTACTTTTTTTAGTTACTAATAATCATTCATCATATCAACAGTTTGTAGAATTTTTTATATATAAAATAATTTGTATCTCTAACATTATTTAATAATTAATCTTTTTACAATGGCAAAAGAGGCAAGAAGGTAAGACCGTTTGCCTACCATATATAAATGGTTTTCACATTCGAAAAGCAAATAAAATCATACTTCTAGTTTTTAATTGGAAGTATAGAAAAGTGGGTAATAAAAAGTTCTGATTCTATAAAAAGAAAAGTAATAAAAGGATCTATTCTAATTATATATTAGTAAAACAGATAATGTTATTAATAATGGCATCTTAGAATTCATCTTCTATGGGAAAATTATGTATGGCTTCTACTTCTTCCACAAAAAGTTTCCAAAACAATGAATTGTTCTAGGACTTTTAATTGGTGGGCTCACCATTATTCTAATTAAAATGAGATTTGCACTGCACCATAATAAATAATAAATATTCTAATGAGACATGTTAGGTTCTAAGACTTCAGGAACAAAATGTATTAGAACTTTACTTTGTATATGTTGGCAAACGATGATCAAAATAATGAGTCTAGGTTTAGGCTTGCTTAAAGTTTGGTTAAGAGTAAATTTAGAATCGAGTAATTACAAAAAATTATTGGTTAAATTTTGCAAGGCTCGATCAATCGAAAATTAAGCTTGATTGATCAAAAATTGCAAAACAAGAATTTTTTGCAGTATTTTCAAACCAGCCCAAGCCCATATGACGTGTAGGGTTAAGTGTTTCACTCCAAGTATAAAAGGAAAAATCCTAACTATGTTTTTAGGGTCTTTTTTGAGTTGTATGTTGAATCTTTTGTTAGATTTGAGAGGTGTTTACCTTTATACACACACATAGAGCATCAAGATCAAGATTTGCATCAAGAATTTGATGGTGAATTCAGTTGCTGCATAAAGAACTTTCAAGAAGATCCAAATCCTTTGAGAGGTGTCTCAAAGTCACAAGTAGGAGAACTTGTGGCTGCTGCAAATCAAGGAAAGATGTAGTCCGTGGACTCGGAGTTATCACGTGGTCGTGGTAGTAAGTTTTCTACACGAGGTAGCAATGAGATTTTAGTGGTTTAAGTCTTATTGTACAAACTTCAATTTTTTTCATAGTGGATCTGTTTTTACTTTAAGAATAGTTAGGTTAAATCATTCCCAAGTTTTTTACTGGTTTGGTTTTCCTAGGTCATCCGATTTTTGTGTTCTTTACTTTCCGCATTATATCTGTTTTACACATAATTGTTTAACCTAGACTTAAATAACAATCTTGTTAATTAACTTGGCTTAATATTAGGTTAAACATATTGTGTTAAGGGATCTAAAACTTAACAAAACAAATACCATTTTATTGACTAATTTGGTCAAGTATTACATCATCGTGATTATAAGATTTGGATTAAGATTTTGGTGCGTAAAAGGCCATACTCTAGTCTAAAGTCTAAACATCACCATTTATGTCAGTCCAACCACTACATGTTTAAAAACATTGATATATGTAAAACTTTTTGAAAGTTCAAATAATGTGTAAAACACCATTGAACGTTTAGACCCCCAAATCACAAATTACTAATACAAGCTTATAATCAAAGACTGTATGTGTGGAATATGAAAATAAGCTAAAACAGAATTGGTAAAACAGTCTAAATCGAAATTAATCACAACCACATCAGTAATTAAAAGGCAAGATTGAGGAAAGAGAGATGCAAACACAAAGACAACACATCGATGTGTTATCGAAGAGTAAATTCAAGTCCACGGTGAAAAATCTCTTTGCCGTCTTTCAAGCGCTCAATAATCCACTAAAGAATAAAGTTGGGATACATGAATAGTAGAAGACTTTCCAAGCATTTATTTACCCAGTGCACCTAAGCCCTCCAAGCTTCTTGCTCCAACAGGATTACACCAAACCTTGTCTTTTCTAACTTATCGGATCCCGGAATAGCTCATTTCATCTACCAAAATTAATTGGTCCCTTCTGAACTACTTCCCAGGTACCAAAATACCTCCTCACAGATATGGGTATGGTGAGATAAGAGTTTATCTAATGTACCTCTTAAGGATGTAACAATGGAGAGAGTAAGAGTAAAGGAATTTAGAGAATCAAAAAATAAAGATTGTGGATGAGTCAATCTTGTTTTTCTCTAGGGTTTCTCTCTCAAAATTCTCTCTAGAAGCTCTCTACATTTTGTGGGTATAAGGGTATTTATAGTAGGGTGTGTGTGGAATGTGAAAAGTCAGTTACAACCAAACATGGCATTCTGGCGACTCAAGCTCGCGACTGGAACGAGTAGTGAGCTAAATGCCTGGCCAGCTGGAGGTTTTGTTCTGTAGTACAACAATTGGCATGGCCCTTCAGCTTCCCTTGCATGCTTCACACGTGTGCCACCTTTGGCCACTCGCCAGTCGCGAAATCCAGTCACAAGGCTCTTCTTGAGTGCACACTCTTGAACTTTTCTTCACACTCTCTCACACACTACCCTTACATGATTTCCACCTAAATACATGATTTCTACATGTTGAATTACAAGCAAATTTGACACAGAATAAAGTTAACAAAATTATTAAATAAATTCAACCTTACACTTTTTTTCCTGATCTCATCATCTCCTTAAGGAAGAATAAGATCACATGAACTAATTCATTGACAACATTAAAGCATTCTCATTCTTATCAAGAGTTTTAAAAATTTTAGCATTTAGCACCTAAAAAACTAGCTTTGTAGCATTTAATACATCACTTTACAATACACCTAAACCAAATTCTTGACTATGTGTTTTTCTGCAGCTTGGAAACTTGCATATTGAACTTATGAACTTTGGACCCCTATACGTAACTTTTTATGTTTGAAAAATGGCCGATTTGTGTAGAATAGACTGAATAGTTCCCTTCCACGAGTCCATAAATGCTTATTCGGTCTAACTTGAATTTTTTTGATTTGTGATGTCATGACTTTGAATTAATATAAAGTTTGCCATTTTTTTTAACATGTAATACATGAGTACCATAAAATGTTTGTCTTTCTTTTTTTAATCAGAAAATATTTGTGTTTCTTATGGCATCTAAATTTATCTAATCAATGAATAAACTTTAAAACAGAATCCCATAAAATTAGGAGGGAGCTTCCATTAGTGATATATACAGAAGGGATTTCAAAGAAAAACCCTATTCAATTTTGTCCCAAACACGAAATTATTTAGAAATGGCTTGGATAATTATCAGACTTCCTCAAGTAGTAATTCTCAACATTCAAGAATAGTATAGTGAGATCTATAAAGAGTATTAAAAAGTGCAATGACATCCATGAATAGTAGCAAAAATAAGTTGAATAGTAAAATAAAGTTGGCAAAATTAATTATACCAAACGGACACTAAATTGAAATTTCTTGGCCATAAAAAGAGTTGATAGCTAAAATTCAATGTTACTCCTATTCTTTTCTCTCTCTTTTGGAATATAATATAAGTTTCTCCTATATTATTTGAAGGAACAATAACATGTACAATATTATTGTCTTGCCACATTGTTAATTTCCAACTCACATGCTTTGACTCTTACAATTATTTTTAGTTTTTCAAAGACCAGTTCATTTCACATTGCATTTATTATTATTTTTGCAATATATACACCAACCCAACCTAACCTAGTTCCCCAAAATAGAAAGTTGTGCAAATTAATCCCACAATATAGAAAAATTTAAACCTTCCATTGTAATTCAACTTAACATTCGTCACTATGGACGCTAATCAAAAGGACCCTTCCCCAGCACATTTGAAATGGACACTACGTACATGAAGAAACTATCAATGTCACTAAATGTCAAAACTTATTTCTCTATGTTCATATTACATAGTTGATGCCTATATAAGAAGCCAAGCGCTCTATCTTCTCTCCACCACACACATACTACAAAAGAAAACTAGGGAGTCCAAAAAGATGAAGCTTGCAACCCAAATCTTCTTTTGTGGCTTCTTTATTGTTCTTGTTTTGCATACACACCCAGCAACATCTCAGGAAGTTGGTAAGGCTGCCACATTTCACATGCATTGAAATCCTTATTTTGTTTCCAATAGACGAAACATGCATGTGTGTAAGCGACATAAATGACATGGAGAATAAGTTAAACAGTGCATTAATTTTCTTTAACTTTCTTCAAAACCTTTCTATACTCTAGCTTGTTTTTCAGTAATCTTTCATTTTTGAATGTGTTTTAGAAATTTGAGTAAATTGTATTTTTCTACGCTAAACTATAGGGTACTTTATTTGTACTTTTTTTATAAAAAAAAAAATTAAAGTATTTGCCGTTAGACCCTGTCACTTGTTTCGTAAAATTGTGCTGTTTTGATACTTATATATTGTCTCCTTCTTGTTATGATTAATGGTTGCAGAGGATGAGGGAGAATTTAGTTATGATGAGAAAAGTGAAAAGGGACCATCTCGATGGGGAGAGATTCGACCCGAATGGAGCATGTGTGGACATGGAACAATGCAATCTCCAATTGATTTGTTGAATAAGAGGGTTGAAGTGGTGTCCCATTTGGGGAGACTTAAGAGGAGTTACAAGCCCGCTTATGCCACTCTTAAGAATAGAGTTCATGACATGATGGTAAGCAAAATGATAATTCTCAATACAACTTTCAAGTTTCAACAACTAGAAAAAGCATATGAAAATCAATGTGAATCCATCAACTAGAAGACAAATGAATAGGGCTATATGTTTTCCAACGTCAATGCATAATGATTTTATATCATCTCTAAGTCATCTTATTATCTTAACGACAATATTGTTTATTACACTATTTTATTATAGAAAGTGAGGTGTAGTTGAAAGTTGGGTTTGGTGAGACTTTTTGGTTTCTGGTGAAGACCATAAGGAATAAGTATGAAATCAGCAAATTTATTTATTTTTTTCCTCTCATTTTCTTTCAACTAACTTGTCTTTGTTTGTGAATGCAGCTGAAATGGGAAGGCGGTGCAGGATACATTCAAATAAATGAAACTCAATATGTACTCAATCAGTGCCACTGGCATTCACCTTCTGAACACACTATCAATGGCCGGAAGTTTGATCTTGAGGTGCATTTGGTTCACGAGAGCTCAGATGGAAAAGTTGCCGTGATTGGAATCATGTACAAGATCGGGCGTCCTGATTCCTTCTTATCATTGGTAAGTAAATGTTAAAATATTAGTTAAATAACTAAACTCATTACTTCCTATTACTTAAAATTTTTGAGATAATTGTTAATTTATCATATATAGTATCAAAATATGTGGTTCTCAATTCAAATCATGTCTCTTGTAACGGCCCAGCTCACTAAGGGAAAAAAAAAAAAAAAAAAAGGGTCAGATTTTTAGTTGCTTTCACACTTGCCCACATACCCTACTCACTTTCCCACCACACAAATACCATCTCACACTCTAACTCTCTTGGCCGGCTCACTTACTTTCTCCCTTTTCTTTTCATTTTCTCTCTTATGCTATCACTCCCTCATCCTCTTCCGCCAGTACCACTCCTCATCACTTCCACCACCATTTTTCCGGCAAGATCACCGGAAAACTCCAAAGGAAAAAGTTAAGGCTCACTCATCTCTACTATTTGAGGTTCTAGTTAATCTTATTTGGAGCTTGGAAAATTAGGCCTTTGTGGATTGCAAGGTAAGTAGCTTTTAATGGGATTTTTGAAAAAATAACTATGTTGCATAAACTTTGTTTTTGAGTCAAACACATTTTAGAAAATTATCTGTGAAACCATGTTTTCTTAAAAGTATTGTGTTATGACCTTATTATATATGATTATATATGAAAAGATCTTGTTTAATATTGCATATGGGGAAATGCATGATTTGTAACTATGGAAGAGATAAACATCTTTGATATAATTCTTGGGAATAGATTTTTTGCATTATTTGCAAATTCTAAAGATGTTTTATCTTGACTTGTGATATTTGGAATTGATAGAAAATGTTATTGACAAGAATTGACTTTTGAAAATTTGAGAAGCTTGTGAATACCTTTGGAAAAAAGGTTTTATGAAACTACTTGGAAGTGAAGTATGTATTTTGAATTAAATGTAATTTGTGAGCTCTTTATGTTCTACCCATGTGCTGTGACATGTAATCATCCGTTGATTACATAGCTAGATACTATAGTCTGTGTGACATTAGTATCTTAACACCCGTCTTTGTGATGGTTATTGAGTTCCGTCTTTGTGACGGCATATTTAGTTCTGGTTGTATGTCAGCGTTTAGTTCCATTTTTGTGTTGACGATAGATTAGTTCCGTCTTTGTGATGGCATTGTCATGTGGCCTTGGGTTTGAAATTGTATTATTATTGCTCACAAATTATAGTATGTAGTTTCATGAGAGCATTTTGCGAAACTCTGTGCCATGTCATTTTATTCATTCTTGTCATATTATTTTTGAAAATGGTTTTGTAGAAATTATTTGGAATTTCCCAAATTAAAACGTGATTTGTAAATTGTTATCATTATGAAACTTGCATTTCCACACCCCCATTAATTGTGCTACTTACTGAGTTCTATCTCATTCCATTATTTTACAAATTTTTCAAAGTAAGTAACAATTTTTTGAGACAGTTTTTTGGCGGCTAATAGTAGTCAGACTAACAACTGATGGAGGCAAAACTTTTGTAATGGAGATTTTAGATGATGTACATCTTAGAATAGGCTTGACTCATTCTTTTGTATATTATAGTGGTTGTGACTTTATTCCCACTGATGAGACAAGCTGTTGATATGTAATTGTTTCTTTAGAGCTCTATTTTTTTGTGGCCAATGGTCCTTGTAATTATGCTTAAAGCTCTGACTTACTTTTAGAGTATATTCATGGAATTATTATGATAATTCTTGATATTGGTACTTGATAGGATTTATGTGAATTGGATTGCCAAAAAGCAAAATTTTACAGGTACTTGAAACATCTTTCTCATGCTTTGGACCCTTTGCGTTATGGGGCGTGACATCTCTACTTTATCTTGTATTTAAAAAGTTGAAAATCGCAAGTATTGAACCTCATATATTAAGATTAGTGTAGGTTTTCGCACACATACTCTCTCTCTCTCTCATGCATAATGGGTTTGTTCATAGTTGACAAATCATTTAGAAGCCATTACCAACACCAATGAAGCTGAGAGCGTGGTGGGATTGATTGACCCAAGGAATATAAAGATAGGCAGTAGAAAGTATTACAGATATCAAGGCTCTCTTACAATTCCCCCTTGTACTCAAAATGTTTCATGGACCATTGTGGGAAAGGTTTGCTTCAAGAACTCATTCAACTAACATTATTTGTTCTAAGATGTAACTTTTGCCCTAATTCTCATGTAACTCATCAGGTGAGGACTGTTAAGCAAGAACAAGTGAAGTTGCTTCGCGTGGCCGTTCATGATGTGAGTAACTATTACTGTTAAATATGAGACATGTTTTTTGATAGTGTCTTAGATAGTTGGGTTAAGTTATATTTAATGTAACATTTTTTCAATTTTTGATAATTTCACTCTTGGAACACATGGCGAAAATGGGCAAATGCCCATTTCGCGCCAAAAAAGAAGGGGCAAATGTTCCATTTTCCAAACTAATTAGGGAAATGTCCCTCTTTTGAAACTTGATTTTCTCAAAATCAAGTTTCAAAAAAAGCAAATTTGAAGCCCTATAGCGACATTTTAAGGAGCCTATAGTGACGTTTTAAAGACCTATAGCGGCGTTTTGTAACTTCACCTCTATGAAATCGAGTTACATGAAAGTTTTTCTCTTTCTTTTTCTTTTTTATTTATTTATTTTTACTTATAACTCAATTTCATGGAGGTCGAGTTACAAAATGTCACTATAGGGTCCTTAAAACGTCACTATATGCTCCTTCAAACGTCGCTATAGGCCTTAACTCGATTTTGAGAAAATTGAGTTTCAAAAGAGGGACATTTCCCTAATTAATTTGGGAAAGGGGGCAACATGCTGATTTTTTTTTTCGTGAAAAGGGCAAAAGCCCATTTTGGCTTGGAACACGTTGTCTTCTTATACCATAAATGATTACAAAATATCAAGATATTCAAATATCAATAACTATCTCATGTATAAAAAGTTAAAACTTATTGTTTATTTTTGTACTATAAATTATATATAAAAAAGGTATGTATTAAATAATCAATAATATCTAATGGATATGAAATTTTATATGCCTAAGTAACATAGAAAAATGCAATCCGACTACGAAAATTTTAAAATAATAATCTAACAAAAATGTTATTAATGTCTAATATGTAACATTAATTTAGAGTTAAATTTATATTTAAAAATTTTCACATTTGAATTATATGTTTTCTTTATTTTTTACATGCACACAAAATTTTTTGTTAACCAAATCTTATTTATTATTGAATATATGAACTCAAGTTTCGTGTTTAATTTTTAAATCACAAAAAAACCTTAAAATTTAAATATCTTATACATGAGAATTATGAGATTGTTACTAATGAATTAATTTGATATTTTGTACGCAATTTAGTTGGAAGAGAATATACAATCTAAGCATTTATTGAAAAAAATATCCAATAAAAAAAATATAACAACGGATGAACTTTGACAAAAGTTATAAATGAGGTAGGGTTCTCACGTCCTCAAACCCTCCATTTCTAATACAAGTTTGATCGGTCCCAAATTTTTAATGCACAAAACTACAACATATATATAGTATTCTTGTAGTTATGCTATTTGTTTGATTTTTTATTTTTATTTTTATCTTTTTTCAGGCTTCAGATACTAATGCAAGACCACTGCAACCAATAAACAAGCGCATTGTGCATCTTTATAGACCAAGTGATCCCAAAGACGATTAAAATCTTCATCAACAGAGAGTTAGGCTGGAAATAATGGGCGAATTTTCTTCATCAACAGAGATTTTTTACTTTTTTTACCAACTACCATGTAATTTTTAGAGACAGTCTAGGGTTCCCAGCCCACTTATAGTTCAGAAGTAGGGATATAGTTATGGTTAAATATAGGAATTGGGTCTTGAAGCTTTGTCGGGTACATAACTACATATAGATTACCCTGTATTGTATAGCTAAAGAAATGAATTAAATTTATAGATTCACATTCATTGTTACTTAAAACAAATGCATGCAATAAAAACATGGGAAAGAAAGGTGGATTTAGTAGCAAAAGGAGCTTGCTACCTACCCCTCACGGAATCATAGGCCTCACAAAATAAGCTATGGAAATTTTGCCTTCCAATCTTCCATGAACAAGGCAATATTGCGTTTTCAAATGCATTTAATTCCTCTCAACCTTAATGGTGGAGTAACAAATGGTGAATTTATAGAAGCTCTCTCAAAAAATGGGATGAGCCCAATATGGGAGAATAATAGTTGGAGCAAAGGTAACATAGCCCTCAAAAAAAAAAAAAAAAAAAAAAACTTGTTTCCATGAAGAACAGTTGAATTTAATTAGCCATAACAGCAAGCCACATCAGAAATCATACGATGGCACGTGTTAAAATTTAAAGAAAACAAAAATGAAATTGATGTAGAGAGTGTACAGAGAAGTAAAAGAAGAATTATGTAGTTCAGTTTGATGGTTAACCCAACGTGTATGGTAGAAAGTCTCAAAGGGTTACATTTTGCTATATTGAATTATTTATTACAAAGAATCTAATATAGAGTACATATATGATATGTAGGAAAATATTAGGTTTTATTGGTAACCTTGAAATCATATACTCATGTTATTACAAAATCACAAAATCATATATGATCTATTTATTTATGAAATATCCTAATATATTTTATCAATATATAGCATAATAAAAGGCAATTTGTCTTTGCTTCTGTTCAACTTGAAAAGAATAACTATTTGAGGTTGTATAGAATGCACTAAAAATTCCACATGCGCTCTCACAATTCACGTCACGAACTTGAGCCCACTTCAAAGTCAGAGGGAGAGTATATGAAAATTTATGTGCTTTCCAACTTTTCGTTTTTGAAAAGATGAAGCAGAAGGGAAGAGCTTGTGTCCAAGCAAAAATGAATGGGATCCAGCAAAAGCATTGGTAGACAGTACAACAAGAAGTCAACAGTGAAGACGTGCATAGAGTATGGTTATATATATGTCACATTCAATCAAGAAATACAAATGGAATCAAACAAATCATATCCTCCATTAATATATTCTCAAATCTTCCAAACAAGTTTGGATCCTTCTCTTTGAGGAAATTAGCAAAGAACATTTGGGCTTATTAAGTGATAATAATAATACAAATCCAATTTAGAAGTCAGCAGGCTAATTTTATGTCTGGTGCATCGTGACTGCTCTTATATTTAGTCAAAGAATTCCAATCCTCAACACCCCTCTCTCCGCCCCCCCCGGCAACCAATTAAACAATGAAACCTGCTTGATTTCAGTGAAATTATCTAACAACATGGTTCATGAATTTGAACTTTTGGTTGCATATAAGAATGAATAAATAAGCTGAGGGAGTTCCTAGATAATAGAGATAAATTGTACAAATTAAGAAGAGGGGGAGGAATTTTTACTTCCAAATATTACAATTTATACGCTTGAGGTCCTGTAATGCTAAGTATGAAGCCTACCCTATATATATTTGATAGGCCAAGAATGTATTGACCATTTTGGTAAGTTAATCAATTAATTAGCCAAGTTAATTAATTAGATTCAGTTACATGCAATAAGCACGGTAGTACAAACAAATCACCAACTAAGTTAAATTCACCAGAAAATAAATATGACATGGGTGATTTGTTTACGAATGGGGATAACCACTGAGGCAAAAACCCCACGGGGTGAATTTAAGGTTACCACTCTCGAGAATTCATTATTATCAAAACAAGCGGTTACAAGTAAAGGAATCCCAGTACCTTATACCAATCTACAGTTGAACCCTTACTCCAATACACAATTGGACTTGTAATGTAGTGACAATCTCTCTTTTCAGTGCACAGCTCCAAGTACATGACTGACCAATTGATGCATGAATTCTAGTACGTGACTTACTCCTTTACACGTATTCAAGTACGTGACTAACACACCAACTTGAGAAAGATGTTGGCTACAAAATTCTTCAGTTCATCCAAACAATAAAAATCAAAAAGCTCATTGGTTACAAAACCCTTGGCACAAAGACACAGTAGCTTCTTCAATGAAAAAATGAACTAGGTCAACTTTTGTCTCCGGTCACACAATGCATGAAGGGATGCTTTGATTCCTTGTGCAACAACCTTGTGAAGGCCTTTAAAATAATCTTTAGATATGTTTAGGGTTGTGGGAAAAAAAAACCTACAAAAATACACTTGGATATACGTGAAAACAGATCTGAAAATCTGAATTTAGTAATTCTCGATTGATACTGTTTTTTCTAGCTGCTGTCAAGCATATACATTAAACCTTGATAGATATTATCTGTCGAACTATCTGTAGAGTTTTAATAACAACACTTTCTTCATTTGTTTTTTGGATAGTTCTGCATGGCTTCAATACTAGACTTGAACTCTTGTTTCTTGAAGTATTAAACCCATTCCAGATCTACCTAATTACAAGTAAAGTATGTTTTGTTAAAAAATTTGCCAATATACATAACATATGTTCTAACAAGTTCCACATGTGTCCTAACAATATCCGTAATGATTATTACAGTGCATAAATTTAATAAGTAAAGAATGTTTTACTAGACCTGGTAATAAATAAAATCTTATTCTTCATGTTCTAGTAATCAATAATCATACCATTCTGGCAATGACTTTCATGATATCATCCATAGTTGGCTTATGCACAGGGTCATCTTCCAAACAAGCCTTGGTTAAAACAGCTAAACATAAAGCCTCTACAAGAGGATAATCATCCTTCAAAGATGAATCCATGAAACTCCTCAATTGTTCAAAACAACCACCTTCATTAGCTCCTCCCAAGAATGTGATGGATTCCTTGAATGATTTTCCATCAAGGTCCTCCCGTGTCAAGATTAGCTCAAGCAAAATAACTCCCAAGGCAAAAATGTCTACCTTTTCAGAAGTTGAGCCATGCTGAAGGTACTCTAGTGCAACCCATCCTCTGACATTATCTTCACCATCCATTTCTTTCACAGGCCTAACAGCAGCACTGGTTCCAATATTTGCTAGTTTTGCTCTCCAATTTGTAGTCACAAAAATAATTGTACTACTCAGGCTCTAGTGTGCAAGGGGGAGAAAAGTGCAATAATGTAGATAGTAAAGACCCGTTTCAATATCAAAAGCAATTTGTGTCCACCTGTGCCACTGGAGAGGATTAGAAAAGCAATGCCTTAAGCAGTCATTGCTAGGGAACTCAAACACTAGATAAGAACAGGAAAATTCACCTTCCCCATAACAAACACCATGTAAATTCACAATATTGATGTGATTAATTTTTTAGTGCAATTCAATAGCCTGCCAGGTGTTTTCAAACTTTTTCGGTTGGATCATCACTTCAACATTATTGATCAACCCTTTATAGACCTCGCCGCCAATCTTGTTTTCTTCTCTGAAATCTGTAGTTGCTTTCTTGAGGTCCTTTATGCTATACATGAACAATGAGTATTTTATTTCAACAAGGATATCTGGAGATAAACATGAATTTGCAGACCTTGGAGAGCTTCTAACTTGTGAACAAGAGATTAGAGAGCTTCTAGACACGAACTTCTCACCTTTCAATTTCTTTAATGCCTTTATACCACATGCAACCAAAGCTACAAGTACCAGAATCGCAACAGTAATAGATATAGCCGTATACAATTTCCTTGATTTTGTGCTTTTTGGTTTTATTCCATTGGAAATTGTGGGAAGAAAAGCAGGAGTTGGAGGTGGAGGATCCGGGACACTGAAATCCATGACGAGAACTTCTGTCAATGGTATGAAAACCGTTGTGTTTGGAAAAACGGTTGGCTTAGGTTTTAAATGAATAACAACCCATAAATCTCTAGGAGAGATACTGAATTTCTTACTCAGTGTACTGGTTTCTGTTAGGTTCTAAGACTTTAGGAACTAATGTATTAGAATTTCAATTTGTATATGTTAGCAAACTATGATCAAAACATTTAATTTAGGTATAGACTTGCTCAAAGTTTGGTTTAATGTAAGTTTGGAATCGAGTAATTGCAGAAAATTACTGTTCTATTTCTGCAAGGCTTGATCGATCGAAGAATAGACTTGATTGATCGTGAATCGTAGATCAGGAATTTTCTGTAGATTTTTAAGGCAGCCCAAATAGCAGTTCAAGCCCATTAAATATTAGGGTTTCAGATGTACTACTTCTAGTATATAAAGGAAACCCTAAGCACGTTTTTAAAAGACTTAAGAGAGGTTAGAGTGCATCGTGTGCCTCTTTTGTAGATCTAGGGTTTTGTACCCAAAAGCTCTCTAAGGTTGCTCTTTATGTTGTGTGTGTGAATCTTTTGTGAGATCTAGAGGCGTTTGCCTTCACATACATTTAAGGTTATCAAGATTTAGATTGATGTCAAGAGCTTGGTGATCAATTCCGTTGCAGATGCAAGAGCTTAAAGATATATAAGCGAGAGTGCTTGTGTTTGCTGGGAATTCAAGAAAGAAGTAGTCCGTGGACTTGAAGCTGCCACATGGTTGTGATAGTAAGTTTTCTACTTGAGGTAGCAATAGGATGTTAGTGGTCTAAATCACTATTGTGTAAATTTCAATTCTTTCATAATGGATTTAGTTTTACCTTAAGGATAGCTAAGCTAAATCCTCCCTACATTTTTTACTTGTTTGGTTTTCCTGAATCATCATATTGTTGTGTTCTTTATTTTCCGCACTTTACAATAATATGATTTATATGTGTTAACTTAGATCTGTATAATTTACCTATATTAATCACTTGGCTAAATAACTAGATTAATCTGGTTGTATTTAAGGGGTCTAAAAACGTACAAGTGGTATCAGAGCTGGTTAGGTCTAGTGTTTAGATCTTTTGATTTAAGGGTTGATCCTTGATCCCTATTATCATGGATAATTTTAAGTGTCTTACTGTTTTTGATTGTGATGATTTGAATATAAAGGACACTATTGTTTCTGTTGATCTTTTTGAAGCTTGTGAAACTCTTTGTAAGAAATTATCTAAATCTTTGAAAATTGCTAAAAAGTTTAAAGAAGAGTTAAAATTGGCTAATCTTGAAAAAGAGGAATTGATTGTGAGATTAGATGAATCTAATAAAAATAATGAGTTTTTGAGAAATCAAATTTCCTTTCAAGATGAGAAGATGAAAAGCTTAGAACAAGAGTTAGTTGAATCTAAAGTTAAATTGAAAATTTGACTAATACCAAGCTTGTTGTTGATAATAGAAGTGTTTCTACTTCTCTTAAGCCTAAAACTGAGAAAGTTTATATCCCTCATTTCAAGAGGAATAATAAAGAAAAGGCTTATTTTGCTAAGTTAGACAAAGGTAAAAGTTCTAATGTAGACATTGAGGTTTCTAAACTTATGTCTAAACTTACTGTTAGAAAGCATAATAAATTTGCTTTTGTGCCTACCTGTCATCTTTGTGGTGTTGTTGGTCATATTAGACCAAATTGTTTTTTGTTGAGGCAAAAACCAAAATCTGAGACTAGATTTGCTGTTAGGAATACTGATGTTCCTAAAGTTGTTCCTGTTTGTCACTATTGTGGTGTCTCTGGTCACATTCGTCCTAATTGTCATAAATTGAAATTTAAACATTCTATATTTCAATCTAGGATATGTGATGGCATTTCTCCTGCCATAAGTCTAAATAAATTGTTTCGTATGCTTTTGAAAAATTTAAGCTTGTTGGCTTGTGAAAGGAATTTGTAGGATTCTAGTTTCTCAAAAGATTGGTGTAATCCCTCAAATACACTCTGCCTCTCATGGATTTTCACCTACAAAGCCGAAGACTCATGCTATACGGGTGAGAAAAGATTTTCTAAGGTGAATGTTGTTGACTTGTCCCTGATTTAATTCTTTCAATTATTTGTGGACATGTTTAATTTTAGTTTTTGGTTGTTTTATTTTCTTAGGTTGTTTTGATTATTCAAAAATCCAAAAAAATTGAAAATTTTCAAAAAGACAAAAATATTTTGTGTCTAGTTTATTTTTCTTGAGGATTACATGAATTATGATATTTCTCTCTTGATTTAGAACATGCTTGACATTGTGGAACAACTTGAATGGTATGTGTTATATAAGTGTTAAGCTATTTTTGGTTTTGTTGGAAAAAATCTGGTTTTGTATCTCATACAAAACACGCAGCTGAAACAACAAATAAAGATCTATTTCATTTATGATTGACAACATGCACCATGTAAATTTTAGAATTCAAGAACAAGATAGCGTACCTTGGTGTGGAGAAATTCAAAACAAAGATTAGAAGCACTTGGGAACACTTTTAATATTCACTCCAATTTCACTTTACGCCCAAGAAGTGTGGCCTCTTAATCAGTTTCCAAGGGAGAATGAAAGTGTGTCTCACACTCTCTCTTTTTCTTTTCCTCTACGCTTTTTTTTTCTCTCTCTAATAAAAAATTCTGTATGTTTCTCCTTTTATAACTAACTGATTATCTAATTGGGCTGGCCTATTAGGCTTTTCCAATTGGACTTTAGTGTGTGGCTTGAAGTGGGACTAAAAGGGACCAATAAGACACTAGCTTCAATGGGCCTTAGGCTTTTCCGTAAACTCTTGACAAGTCCAAAGTTACCATTAATTATATTTAATACCACTATATAAATATAATTGCACTCTAGGCCTTATTAATAAATTATATCCCAAGATTTTATTATACACACAACTCCTTCATAAAATATTCGTTGTAATACAAAATTATGAATATAGACTACCACTTTAAAAATTACTACATCTTATCCTTGAGTACTCGGTTTAGTCCTTTAAAGTTACTCATTATATATTTATAAAATCCAATTTCATAAATATATACTTTAGTAACTCCTTACTAAAGTGGTTTGGCCTAACACTCTGAATAACCAAACTCATTAAACTTATCTCAAGAAAATATTTTATATCTTCGTTAAAAGATTATGAATTCCATCTTGAGAATATATGTTCCATCAACACTAAATGTGGTTGCCTAACACTGAGATTTTGACCGCTACTTTAGATCTCACTCCTAATATATCAAAGCAACCTACACGTCATGATCAAGTCCATTATTCTCTCAGGATTAAGAGTTCATGCAAATAAAAGTCGTGAGATTTATTATTTATTTGACAGTCGTTAGGAATATAATAAACCTCACAACGGTCTAGTTCAATAGGTCTTAACTCTTAAAATATATCAACATATCAACTAGAGTCTCCACTTCTATGATCAAGACAAATCATCTTAGTTGATACATTATATTCTTCGTAGATGAAATGCTCAGTTTCATCACCAACTACAGATTATAAATTCTGAGTTTACAAAGAACTTGTGATTTATATCTTCTATGACTAAATCACATAAATCACATACTATGCATCTCATGGACTATATGATAATGTCAAAATATTCATGTTACCATTATTTTAGATAAAAATAAACAATTTTATTAAAGACAACATGAAGTTATACATAATGTCATACATAGTATCATACAATAGGATTTAAGAGCACATATCCTAACATCTCCCACATGCCCTAAAGATTATTGTGCACTAATCTAACTCTCATTCCCTCCAAATGTAACTCGAAAGTCCTTTGAGGTAGGGCTTTGGTAAAATGATCTGCTAGATTATTTGCACTTTCAATCTTTCCTACCACAACATCTCCACGAGCAACAATGTCTCGAATAATGTAGTACTTCCTCTTAATGTGCTTTCCTTTCTTGTGATTCCTTGGATCTTTGGATTGTGTAACCGCTCCACTATTGTCACAAAACAATGTGATGGAAACTTGCTCCATTCTTACAACACCTAGATCAGAAAGGAATTTCTTGAGCCAGCAACGTACTCAGCTTCCATGGTGGAGTCCGCAATACAAGATTGTTTAACGCTCCAACTTATGGCTCTACCTCCCAAGGTGAAAACACATCCTGAAGTGGATTTTCTGAAATCTAGATCTGATTGAAAGTCTGAATCTGTATAACCAATGGGAATCAAATCCTCACTATGGTAAACAAGCATATAATTTCTCGTTCTCCGTAAATACTTAAGAATATGCTTTACAGCTTGCCAATGTTTTGGTCTTAGATTTGATTGATATCAGCTGACCATGCCAACTGAATAACAAATATCTGGTCTAGTACAAAGCATGGCATACATGAGACTTCCCACTACAGAAGCATAAGGAACTTGTCTCATCGTATTTTATTTCTCTTGAGTCTTAGGCCTTTGGTCATCAGATAGAAGAACTCCATGTCTAAAAGGAAGCAATCTTTTCTTGGAGTTTTGCATGCTAAACCGTTCTAGGACCTTATCTATATATCCAGTTTGTGATAAGCTCAACATCTTATTCTTGC
Source organism: Castanopsis chinensis (assembly GCA_032878915.1). Lineage (NCBI taxonomy): Eukaryota > Viridiplantae > Streptophyta > Magnoliopsida > Fagales > Fagaceae > Castanopsis > Castanopsis chinensis. The sequence continues at coordinate 12,522,222 of JAVQMG010000125.1, read as the reverse complement.
AATCTTGCCAAAGCTTGATACCTAGAATAAAGTTAGCTTCACCCAAGTCCTTCATATCAAATTGGCTTGACAACCAAATGATGACATTACCCCTACATCATTCCCAATGAGTAGAATATCATTAACATAAAGCACTAGGAACATTACTACTTTGTCTCGATGTCTTCTGTACATACATGGTTCATCAAGATTTTGTTCAAAACCAAATGAATTAATTGCTTGATCAAACCTGATGTTCCATGACCTAGATGCTTGCTTAAGTCCATAAATGGACCTATTCAACTTGCATACCATATGCTCTTGGTTCTTTGCTATGAAACCTTCCGATTGCATTATTATTATTTCTTCTTCAAGATTGCCATTAAGAATGCAATCTTGACATCCATTTGTCAAATCTCATAATCATAATGAGCAGCAACGGATAAGAGAATTTTGACAGACTTAAGCATGGCTACTGGCGAAAAATTTTCATCATAATCAATACCTTCTTTTTGTGTATACCCTTTCGCCATTAGTCTTGCTTTAAAGGTTTCAACCTTTCCATCTATCCCTTTCTTCCTCTTGTAAACCCATTTGCAACCAACATGTTTAATGCCGTTAGGCACCTTTACAAGATCCCATACATGATTGGAATACATAGAATTCAATTCAGATTTTATAGCTTGGACCCAATGATGTGCAGCTATATCATTTATTGCTTCATCATAAGTGTAAGGATCCGATTCAGCCTCTTCTGAGATAGCTTCATAAGTTTCTCTCAAACCTATAAGTCTTATAAAAGGCCGAACAATTCTCCCACTATGACGAGACACTTGTGTACTAGACATTTCATAAGTAGTATCTTGTGGTGTATCTAATACAGTCACATCATCTCTAGTTTCGTTCATTGGTTGTTCAACTACAGATTCATTCATTTCAGTCAAGACAACTTTACTTCTAGGATTAAAATTATTCACATAATCATTTCCAAAAATTTGGCATGGGTGCTAACAAACACTTTGTTATCCTTATGATTATAGAATAAATAACTTTTGGTTTCTTTTGAATATCCTAAAAACATGCATACTTCCGTTTTAGCTTCCACAACAAGTGGTTACAAGTAAAGGAATCCCAGTACCTTATACCAACCTACAGTTGAACCTTTACTCCAATACCCAATTGGACTTGTTCTATAATGACAATCTCTCCTTTTAATGCATGGCTCATAGTATATGACTAATCAATAGATGCGCGGATCCTAGTACACAACTTAATCTCCAACTTAAGAATGATGTTGGCTGCAAAGTTCTTCAGTTCATCACATGATGAAGATCATTAAGTTACTTGGTCATAAAACACTACGATGTACAAACTCAACAGCTTCTTCAAGATGAACTAGGGAAAACTAGATTTTCAGTCACAATTTGCATGAAAAATACTTTGCTTCACACTTGTGCAATTGTGTAACCTGTGATGGCCTTTAAAATATTCCTTATACATGTTTAAGGTTGTGAGAAAAGAAGGCCCAAACATATATTCACCGATTGGAATGAAATCAAATCTGAAAAACTGATTTTCATAAATCTCGATAGATACCTTATCTATCAAGCAACTGTCGACCCATGGGCTAAAACAGCTTTTTAAGCCTCGATAGATGCTAGCTGTTGAGCTTTAAAATCTAGCACTTCTTCACTTGATTCTTCGACAGACTTGCATGGTTTTAACACTTGAACTTAAAACCTTATTTCTTGAAGTATTAAACACATCCTAAATCTACCTAATTACAAGTAAAGTTCATTTTGTCAAAGGATTAGCCAATTACATAAAATATTGACATATGGTCCTAACATGATTCACATATATCCTAACAATTATCAACCCTACAGAGGGGATTGTTGAAGATGTAGATGAAGAAGAGGACTTGGTAGAGTCTAAGTTTGAAAAGATAAATAAGCAAGATGACATCCACACAACCTATGCAAAATTATACAAGGTCTCAAAAAAGTATGAGAAGTTGTATAGGTTGGACATTAAGAAGCTCAATGATGTAGAGCTTGAATGAGAAGAAATCTCCATAAAGTTTGATGAAGGTAATCAAACTATTGGAGCACTGAGATTTGAGAATAATTTCTTGGCTAAGAAGACTAAGAAGCTTGAGGCAAAGTTGTTTCAAGTCAGAGCTTAGCTGGAGAGGACTTCAAGTGCAAAGCTTGACGAGATGCTCAGCCTTCAGAAATCTGCTTTTGATTGAACTGGTTTAGGGTATGACTTCTCTTTTCCTAAAATTGCTTCCTTTAGTACTACTATTTTTGTTTTTCTTGCTAATAATGTTGAATCTGAGAACATTGATATCAAAACTGTTTTAGTTAGTGAAAACATAGACAAGGGTAAATCTATTTTAGGAGCACCCTCTAAGCTTGATAAGAAAGAGACTAAAAACCCTAGAGCTAAGAAAGGTAATACTCAAAAGTCTAAACAAAAGAAACAACATCTCTGTCATCACTGTGAAGCAACTGGACAAACTTGACCAAATTACTATAAGTGGCTAGCCACTTAACAGAGCAATAATATGATCTCATCGAGAAACCAAAATCAGTTTCCATCCTCTCTTGCTCCTCTTGGAATTCTACTCAAAGCCCTCATGTTCCTTTTGAACTTGAACGGTTGTAATTTCCCCCCCCCCCCCCTCATCGCTAGCTCAAGGGTTCACAAAAAAGAAAGGTTCTTCCAAGGTGTGGAAGGAAAAAGGCTTGAAGTGATTTTGTCACTTTTCTCTTTCTCCCTCTCTTTTTTTGATTGCATTACTTGTGTATTTTTGCCTTCTTGTTTTGAGTCAGTCTAGTTTATGCTTTAATTTATTTAACATTTTTTTTTTTTAGTTTTGCTTTCTTTTGTTTTTCATAAAATAAAAAAAATTCAAAAACAATGTGTATTTGTGTACAATGGTACTTATGTACCTTGAATGGCCAATGAAACAAAGTTTTCTAAACTTTGTATCGTTTGTAACTTAGATGAGCATCTCTATGCATAACTAAGCAAGTGAGCTTTGTGACTCATGTTTGCAATGAGTAAGATTAAATAATCTTTTGTACTTAACACTTGACTCACTCTTTTTAACGAGTAGGGCTAAAAAAATCATAAGAGAAAGACATAAACAACTATCTCACCACTGTTGCCCACCAATTATGAAATAACATCTGTATGCTTCGGCATAGTAAAAGTGCAATGTCAAAAGCTTAACATCATTGGGTATTTCTTTTCACTCTCTTATATGCCCATGCATGATATGCATAAAAGAAAATTTGCAAAGAAAAATAAAAGCAAAAAGAATCAATATGCTTTATATATGATTGCAAGCGTATCATCTAAGAGATGTGAGAGTTATAGGATGTACCTCAAAGGTGATAGTCCCCATCAAGCAGTTATGATCGTGTGTGAGTTAAATTGATTTGCTCATATCTTAAATCGTTATAACGTGTAGACACTTATGCAGTCTTACGATGTCTTTCACACACAACATGCAATATTCTTTGCTACTTTTAATACATGTGTGTGTGCAATGTGATTTGGCCATCACAAGGAATACATGTATTAATGTATGCTCACTAAATTATCTTGACTTGTTTTTGAAATATAAAATTGGCTAGACTTGTTTAGTGTGTGTGTGTGTGTGTGTGTGTGTGTATTTTGGATCTAAATGCTTGTCATTTTTCTTGTTGAGAGATGTTTTTGAGAGTTTAAAATTTTGTTTGGATCTTTGGTTGAGTAGCATGCTTGATTGCATTCATTTCTATGTTTTTCTCTACTTTGAAAAACTGTTTTAAGCAACCTCGATAGCGTCTCGATACCTCTCGATAGCTAGGCTATCTATTGAACTCTTGATCTTCCTTTCTTGATAGCTGTTATCTCAATTTCAATCCATCGAAGTTTTTGAGAATTTTTCTCGATAGCCTCTCGATCCATCGAGAAAGTTTCTATCTCCTCAATAGCTTCTCAATCCATCGAGGTCTATTTGTTGTGGACACCTCTCGATAGCTCCATCTGTCGAATTTCAATTCTCGACACCTCTCGATAGCTCTTGATCCATCGAGTTACGTATATGTCTATATATAGGGTCAACGCAAATTTCTCTTATTTCTCCCCGATCTTTCTCGACAGAAAATGTCTCTCCCTCTCCCAAACACCTTTCACTCAACCTCTTCATCTTCCTTACTCAATATTCAGTCTATTCCTTACATTTTTCATTGGTATGATCTCTTTTCTATCTCTTTATCATACATTTCATATATTTTGACCTAACTTTTGGGGTTTTTGAAATTTTTGGGGTTTTTCAAAATTGATGATTTTTTTGTTAAATTTTTGGGATGGATTTTTGTTGAAATGAGTTTAAATCATCATGCATTGCATCACATTTGCATTTTAACAATGTTTTAGGCATTTTTAGATGTGTGTTTACTTTGTTGCAAGTTTATGTGCTGGTAGGTTTGGATTGAGTTGAGCTCATGATGCTTTTATTGTTGTCTGTCACATGCTCATGCATTTTTCATGCACACATACCTTCCATTTTCTATCATATTGATATTAAATTGTTTGGTACTTTTCTGCTTCTCTCTCTCTCTCTCAGTTTGCATCATGACCCCAAAATGTAAGTCCACTCCGTCTCGAAATCTTCTTCATTCTGTGGCATCTTCTTCTGATTCTACTCCTTCTCATCTTTCGTTTCGTGATGAGAAAGTCCGTGATAGGCCAAAAACGTATTGATCCCTTATGATGAATTACGTTGATTAATTAGCCAAGTTTAATTAATTAATTAATTTAACATATAAACGTGTGGCAGCATAAACAAATCACCAATAAACTAAAGTTCAGCGGAAAATAAATTTGACATAGTGGTTTGTTTACGAATGGAGAAAACCTCCAAGGCGAAAAACCCACAGGGTGATTTTAAGGTCACTACTCCCAAGAATTCACTATTATCAAAACAAGCAGTTACAAGTAAAGGAATCCCAGCACCTTCTACCAACCTACAGTTGAACCCTTACTTCAATACCCAATTAGACTTGTTCTGTAGTGACGATCTCTCCTTTTGCTGGACAGCTCCCAGTACGTGACTAACCAATTGCGCGGATCCCAGTACGCGACTTCATTCACCAACTTGAGAAAGATGTTAGCTGCAAAGTTCTTCAGTTTATCCACACGATAAAGATCAAGAAGATGCTCGGTTGCAAAACCCTTTGGTACAAAAACACAGCAGCTTCTTCACAATAAAGATGAACTAGGGCAAATTTTATCTCCGGTCACAAATTGCTTGAACAGATTTTTGCTCAATGCTTATGCAACTTGCGTTCACTTTGACGGCCATTAAAATAATCCTTTTATATGTCTAGAGTTATGAGAAAAGAAGGCCTAAAGACATATCTAAGGATTGGAAACAAATCAGAATTTCTGCTTTTCTTAAACTTCGACAGATAACATTTGTCAAGAAGCTGTCGAGCAGCTGTCGAGCCATAGGGCTAGAACAGCTTCTTAAGCTCGATAGATGTTAGCTGTCGAGCTAGCTATTGAGCTTTAATAACAAGCACTTCTTCAGCTTGTTTCTTGGACAGACTTGCATGGCTTTAATACTTGATCTTGAAATCTTGTTTCTTGAAGTATTAAAAATAACCTAGGTCTATCCAAATACAAGTAAAGTGCGTTTTGTCAAAGGATTAGCCAGTTAGATAAAATAATGACATATATTCATAACAAGTGAACCATATATGTCCTAACAATCTCCCTCTTTGACAATCTGTGAAAAAACCACAACAAATAAATAAACATATGAGAATAGTCATAAAACACTCAACTCATACTCACTTGTTAAGTACAATAAAATCTATCCTAACACAAACTTTTGAGAAATTTTGCAAGAAGAGAGTTCATGACAAGTAGACTTTGACAACTTGTATTTCTGAAACACTTTAAACAAAACACATCAAGGCAACTTTGTGTGAAGTAAAAATAATAGATTGCATACAAATAATAAGAAGCATGTGCATAGAGAGAGAAAAGAAACAACACATGTAAGGGTAGGTTAAAGAAACATACATCAACATATAAAGATAATAAGTACAATGTATGTAAAAAAATGGTCACAAGACCTAAGGTACAAGAACAATGTATCTCTAAAAGAAAGAAAAGAAAGATACAAGAAATCCTCACTACATCCCTCAAGATATCAACACTCCCCCTAACAAAATGGTCTTATACTAACTTTCCCCCTAAGAATGACTATTCTCTTTTTGTCATGAGTGACAAAGGGTAAGAGTGTCAAGTAGACATTTCATCAGTAGAGCTAGCATCTCCATTATCATCATCATCATCATCATCATCACCATCACCATCATCATCAACCTCATAAGCAAAACCCACTAGAGGAGGTGGAGTAAAAGCCTCAGGAGTAAAGCCACCCATGACCGCCTGCCGCCGTGCAATACAACCGACACAAACGTTCACCTGATACAGCTTATTAGAGAGTGTATCAAGGTGAGCATCCATGCGCTGAAGCTATGCCATGATGTCTTTGAGAGTCACATCGCCTATAGAAGAGGGGGGAGTGGATGTGGATGGAGTAGATCGAGATATAGCCAAACGAGTGGGAGGAGCGGCTGACCTAGTTTGTCACAACCGAAACTGCGCCTCACTACGTTTAACGGCAGCGGCGTCTATGGCACACATGAAAGTAAAAGGGTCAGACGCTAGAAAGGGAACAGAAAAATGGTGTAAGATCCTCGTGATAGTGGATGGAAAGATGAGCTTATCACGGGATGCCGAATCCTGATTAACATCTAATATAGAAAGAATGAAATGAGAAGGGAAATCTATGGTAATATGCTCAAGAAGGGACAACAAAAATCGAGAACGAGGCTCGGTGATAGAGTTATAGTGAGAGAGAGGATGGAGTACAAAGGTCTTAACCATGTTCAAAAACTGAGGGCCTTTTGCAAAGCTCGAACAGTAAGTGAACTGGCAATCACCCCATTCGGAGGGACGCTCACAAAACACAGATTTGAGCTCATCCTTGGACACAGTCCTTAGATGCTCACAACTGGGATAATTAGGAAAGTCTACCCTCGGGACATGGAGCACATCAAATACCAACTCTGGTGTGACAACAATGCGCGTACCTCGTATACGAGTGATAAAAAGAGATACTAAACGATCAAATCCATGCATGTTGGAGTAAAACTCCTGGATCAGCATGGATGGACATGTGACCGGGACGTCACACAGTGGCTCCCAACCCTGATTGTGAATGACATCGGGTAAGTCTGTGTCAGAGAAATTTGACAAAATGACTTGGCATTCCAAATGAATGCCTTGTCGAGAAAAGTTTTCCGAAAAATCCTTGCGGGCTTTATCATCACGGAACTGGATATGAGAATGAGTAGGATCAGAAGAAGTAGATACCCTAGAATATAGAGGATTCCGGGATGGAAGGGACTTACGTTTAGGTACCACAGACACGACTAACGTAAACAGAAGAAAGAAAGGGAGAAAGAAACACTCAGAAAAGTCCCAACACATTTCAAATATAGCAAGTATATTGAAAAGAGAGTATGTATGCATGGGAAATGTATGAACATGTGACATGCAGTATAAAAGGAATTATGGGCTCAGCCCAATCCAATCTTACCAGCACACAATCAAATTGTACACATCCAAATGTATGATAATATTGTTAGAATGCTTATGTGATGCAATGTATGAGATTTGGAACTCATTTAGGCAAAAATCCATCCCAAAATTTCAATAAAGATTCCTCAATTTTAAAAAACCCAAATTTTTTTCCAAAAACCCCTAAACTTAGGTTTCAAAACATGAAATGCATGTAAATGAAAGAATAGAAACATACCAAGTGAAGAAAAACTTGAGAAAGCTTGAAAGATGCTTGGGAAAGAGGTTTAGGGTGAGAGAGAGTGATTTGGGAAGTGTAAGGGCGGATCTGTCGAGAGAGAGATCGAGAAAAGTGAGAGACGAGACATGCTGATCCTTTATATAAAAGGTCAGAAAATCTCGACAGATGAAAGTGTTGAGAGGTATCGAGACATGTGTCGAAGGAGGTGTCGAGCAAATAGGCATCGACAGATGCAGCTGTCAAGGAACAAAACATCAACACAAATAAAAGAAGCTCGATCGATCCACCAGCTATCGAGAAGCTATCGAGAAGCTGTCGAGAAGCTATCGAGAGGCCAGGAGAAATCTCGATCAATCCACCTAACTATCAGGAAGCTATTGAGGATCCAAAAGAAATCTTGATCGATCCACCTAGCTGTCGAGATGTTAGAATATGTGCCCTTAAATCCTATTATATGATGCTATGTATGACATTATGTGTGACTTAATGTTGTGATTAATAAAGTTGTTTTATTATTATCTAAAATAATAGTAACATGAATATTTGGACATTTTCATATAGTCCATAAGATGCATAATATGTGATCTATGTGATTTAGTCATAAGTTCTTTGTAAACTCAGAATTTTGGTTCGTAGTTGGTGATGAAATTGGGCATTTCATCTGCAAAGACTATAACATATCAACTAAGATGATTTGTCTTGATCATGGAAATAGAGATTTCTAGTTGGTATGTTGATATGTTCTAAGAGTTAAAACATATTGAACTAAACTGCTGTGAAATTTATTATTTTTCTAACGACTGTCAAATGAATAATAAACTCACGACTTCTATTTACATGAACTCTTAATCCTGAGAGAATAATGGACCTGATCATGAAATGTAGGTTGCTTTGATATATCAGGAGTGAGATCTAAAGTAACAATCAAAACTTCAGTATATTGGGTAGCCACATTTAACGTTGGTGGAACATATATTCTTAAAATGGAATTCATAGTCTCTTAACGGAGATACAAAATATTCCCTTGAGATAAGTTTAATTGGTTTGGTTATTCAGAGAGTTAGGCCTAACCATTTTGTAAGAAGTTGCTAAAGTATATATTTATAAAATTGGATTTCATAAATATATGATAAATAACATTAAAGGATTAAACTGAGTACTCAAGGAATTAAGATGTAGTAATTTACAAAGTGGTAGTCTACATTCATGACTTTGTATTACTACGAATATTTTATGAAGAGGTTGCATGTAAAATAAAATCTTAGGATATAATTTATAAATAAGGCCTAAAGTGCAACTATATTTTTATAGTGGTATTAAATATAGTTAATAGTAACTTTGGACTTGTCAAGAGTTGACAAAAAAGCCCAATGTCTATTGAAGCTAGTGTCTTATTGGTCCCTTTTGGTCCCACTCCAAGCCACACACTTAAGCCCAATTGGAAAGGCTCAAAAGGCTAGCCCAATTAGATAATCAGTTATAAGGAGAGAAACATACAGAATTTTACATGGATGTATGGATAAAGTAGTATGTATGTGAGTGTGAGACACTTATCATTTTCCCTTAGAAACTGATTGAGAGACTATACTTCTTGGGCGTAAAGTGGAATTAGAGTGAAGATTAAAAGTATTCCCAAGTGCTTCTAATCTTTGTTTTGAAATCCACCACTCCAAGGTACGCTTTCTTATTCTTGAATTTTGAAGTTAACATAGTGCATGTTATCAATTGCGAATGAAGTAAATCCGTTTAGTTTCCGCTGCATATGTTTTGTATAAGATACAAACCATGATTAAACCAACAATTGGTATCAGAGCGGTCTTTAATTTTGAATTGAATAACATGTTTTGTGAGTTTTGGAATCAAAATGATAGTTTCATGATGTTAGAAGATTATACATTTGATTTTCTACATGGTTGGTTGAAACTATGGTTTGATGAAAACTGATTTTGATGTTATAATGTTGTTTAAATTTGAATTTAAGTATGTTAATTTGAAACTTAAGGCTTTAACATCAATGGAAATCAATTTAGATATCAATCTCTGTCTATTATGTTCATATGGTGGTTGTTCGTTCATGAAAAACCGTTGAAAATGCTTTAGGAAAAATTCTGGAAATTCGAAGTTCACGAGTTTCGATCGATCGAAAATTGCTTTCGATCGATTTAGTGAGTTGGTGGCCAATCTGCTCGATTCGATTGATACCCGATTGCTAGTCAATTGATCGAATTTAATTTTTCGATTGATCGAACAACGATCGAATATCGACTGAGCCAAGCAGACAGTCAGGTTCGAATTTTTTAATTTTTTCGACCAATCAAGGGGCACATTCGATCGATTAAAAGAAGGAAATTTTGAATTTTTTAAAAGTGTTTTCAAGTTTTAAAAGTGCAAGGCTGTGTGTGATTAGATTACACATGATTTCTAAATAAAAACCTTTAATTTAAAATATCTAGTGGGAGAGAGATACAAGGGTTGCATCTCACGGCTTCCATTATCGGTTCATAGTAGTGTGGGGTAAGCACCTTGTCTTGGCATATATGCCTCATGATCCCAAAGGAGGGTGTTTACTTCATAGTACTACAAGATTGAACTTACCCATTTAAAGTAGTGTGGACAAGTACCTCGTCTTGGTGTATATGCCTCGCGATCCCAAAGGAGTGTGTTTTGTTCCATGGTACTACAAGTTTAAACACTATAAAGGGAGATGAAATATGGCTACACATAATTCTAGATAATGGTGTACACTAGACTAAGTGTAATGTTAACCTTCCAAAAGAGTTATGTCATTATTACTTAGAGGTCAAAGGTAATACGGCATATTATTAATGTTTGATTAGAATTATCATGATAGCACTAATAATGAAAATAGTTGTTAATCAATCATAGTGTTTATAATAAACTTGCTACCAATGAATTGTAGACATGGGATTGAGTTGTTGTTGCATATATTATATTATGGTTTTATTAAGATTCCATATTATATTCTTATATGCTAAATAGATAATTCATGGAATATGATTTAATCCAAATTTTTCTTGTTGTAAACACCAAATCTATCACATGGTAAATAAAATCCAATTCACATGGTTGCCAAACAACAAAATCCATTTCATAACTCATATAAGCAATTTGTCCAACACTAGGTAAGCAAAAGACATATGCTCATATTACTTGCACAAATTTATATTTAACACCACAATCACAACCACATATGCCAAAGACATTTCAAAATGTAAGGAAATCATTTTTCTAAAATTAACGCAATCTCCCATATAAATCAAAACCCAAATGATTTCTCAAGAAACCCAACTCACATGGTTGCCGAACAACAAAATCCATTTCGTAACTCATATAGACAATTTGTCAAACACTTGGTAAGCAAAAGAAACATGCTCATATTACTTGCACAAATTTATATTTAATACCACAATCACAACCACATATGCCAAAGACATTTCAAAATGCAAGGAAACATTTTTTCTAAAATTAACCCAATCTCCCATATAAGTCAAAAACCCAAATGACTTCTTAAGAAACCCAACTCACATAGTTGCCAAACAACAAAATCCATTTCACTCCATTAAAATAAAAACCTCCAATAAGATTTTAAATGTATGAACAAACACAGCAAACTACTTCTAAAACAAAACCCACAACATAAAGAGCAATCCTTACAATATAGGATAAAAACCCAAAGATATTAGAAGGTGGGTCATGGAGATTTTATCTTAGATTCATGTTAGGAGAAGGCAAACCATGGATAAGACTATGAAATTATGATTTCGTTGCTAAAACTATGAAATGAAAAACCTATTTTGTGTGAATATTTTTAGCGACGAAATTTAGATTTCGTTGCTATAGCATACTTTTAGTGACGAATTATGATTTCGTCACTAAAACTATGAAATGAAAAACCTATTTTGTGTGAATATTATTAGCGATAATAGTTTTTCATCGCTAATGCTCCCTTTTAGTGATGAAATGATTTTCGTCGCTAATACTATTCATAGCAACACCTACAGTAATGAAATCTTTCGTCACTAAAAATTTCAACTTTTAACGACGAAATATTTCATCGCTATAGATTAATTAAGTTCCCGCCACAATTTTCCTCTTTGGCACTCATATTTTAATCATCAATAGTGACGAAAATTATTTTTTGTCGCTAAATGTTATAATTCTTTTCATTATTAGCGACGAAATCCATATTTTGTCACTGAATTTGTATTTTTAGTGACAAAAAATATTTCCTCACTAATTTTCATTGCTAAGAATACATTTTGTTGTAGTGTGATATCACATTTGAGCTCCTTTGACTATGAAGGCTCGTTAAGGATTTAGGTGTGTCTACATCCTCTGCTACTCTTCTTTATTGTAACAACCAGAATGCCATCCATATTGCTCACAATAATGTCTTCCATGAACGGATTAAAAATATCGAGATTAATTGTCATTTTATCTGTTATCATCTGGTATATGGTGCTCTCAATCTCTTCTCTGTCTCCTCCAAAGATCAGCTTGCAAATACCAAGTCACATCCTAAAGGATGCCTTCGTGATTTAGTTGACAACCTCAAGCTGGTCTCACGTCCACCTTGAGTTTAAAGGGGACTATTAACATGTATAGTGTTTTGGGCTTTGAGCCTAACTAGATTAATTGCATAGCACACATTCTTGTACTACATTCTTACTTGTATTGCACTCATATTTATTTGTACTGCACTCATATGCTTCCTATATAAAGGCACTTTTGTATATTTTTTCTGTGAGAAATACAATACTATTAAATTCAGTATTTCTAACATAAGAAAATCAGTTTTGAAATTTAATTGCATGCAGTGCACCCCTCCAAATAAAGAGCTTGATGATGGCTTCCTTTGTAGGCTCCTATCTTTGAACACGAACTCTGTTAATTATCAAGTCTCCATCTTTTCCCAAGGATCCACGGGTGTTCTTTATATTTTAAAGTGGAGGAATCTGCTAGTGATGGCATTGGGGCTGCTAACATTTTTTGAATTGACGAGATATTCGTTCACAGGGAAACATCTAGAAATGTAGGGCCATCTTGTTCAAAATTGAAAATTGATGGAGGTTGAAAGGCTTTCATATGGTTGGAATTGGATGATAAAAACAATGACTGAGGAAAATTGACTTTGTCTAGCTGAAGTATTTTTGTGCTGGTTAATGGTGAGAATAAGCCTTCAATTTAATGGTTTTTGGAGGAGGTTTTTCAAAGATGAAGGGGGAGGTATTTTTGCCACGTTTCGAACTTTTACATGAAAAAATTCCAAAACTGTCCAAGCTTGAGTCCTCATTGATGTTGATTCTTTTCCTTCTTATAGATGAGGGATCTCTTGGTGGTTTGATGCTTGTGGACTGGGAATTTTTTTCTTCTTCTGATAATAAATGATTATGTATTTGTCCAAAAAAATATTGGGAATTAAGTGGAAGACTATCAGAAAATTCGAGCAAAATATCAAATCGTATTCCAGCAATAATGTTAGTTCATCTCATATTTTGTTGTCCATGAAACGATTCTCAGCGTCCTGAAAATCCCAATTGAACATACAACTATATATATTACCAAATAACTATACTTTTCTCGTAGTATACTTCCTGCGCTTGATTGTAAAATTATATCAAATCAAAGCTTAGCTTGCATTTGGCTCATGCAGCCATGTATGCATGAATTAGAGTTCATTATGGGGAAATTCAAAGCATGTCGCTTACGATAAGAAGGGAAAAAATGTTACAAAACAGAGTACTAGCTGTTTCATTAATTATATATACACGAGTATAACCTACCAATAATTAAACATACTCCAAACTTTATGATTGTTTATAGTTTTATACCACATAACGTAATTGATTTGCATGGTAGTTATACGTCGCAGTAGTACAATATGTAGACAACCCAAACCACAAGCATGAACTTATGTCATCTATGCTATTATGGATTTGGCTTATTTCTGGTGCATAGAAGTACTAAAAGGGACACGGGCATGATTCGAGCCTATATTGCCAGTCCAGTACTCAAAACATTAGACAAAAGCTTTATTTTACTATTTTTCGCTTGGTCTTGTCTATAATATATTAACTTATAAGCTCTACATCAAAAGCTTCATTTGGCTAAGTGCCCGTAGACTTTGGTTTAGCCCCACCTTCATAAGAAAGACCGAAATTTTGTCTAGGAATGCTGTGGTGATCATTATCGTTTGCATTGCACATGGCCTCGATTAGCTGCCGCTGCTCTTGTTCATGCATTTCAACCATCATAGTTTTCCGATTTGTGGCCAAACAAGAGCTCACCATCATCAAGACTAAAGCAAGCGCTAGAAACCTCATTCTTCAACTTTTACTGTCACTGCCATTCAAAACCAAAAATTTAAGAAGATTAAACAAAGAAGAAGGAAGAAACAATATTATTATTCTTAAGTAAGGGAACTAGAATAATCTGTTAGGACATATGTAGTTCAAGTTCTTGACATATGTCACTATTTTATGTAATTGGCTTATCTTTTGACAAAACGCACTTTACTTGTAATTAGGTAGATTTAGGATGTGTTTAACGTTTTAAGAAACAGTGTTTCAAGATTGAGTGTTGAAGTCATCAAGTCTGTCCAAGAAACAAGCTGGAAAGTGCAAGTTACTAAAGCTTGACACCTGGTCTCGACACATGCATCTATCGAGCTTTAGAAGCTGTTTCAGCCCCGAGGCTCGACAGCTTCTCGACAAATCCTCGACACCTCTATCTGTTGAGATTTAAAGAAAACAGATTTTCAGTTCTGTTTTAATTCCAATCCGTGAATGTATCTTTGGGACTTCTTTTCTCCTAACCCTAGACATAAAAAATGATTGTTTTAAGGGCCGTCAAAGTGATGCAAGTTGCACAAGCATTGAGTAATTCTTGTTCATGCAATTTGTGATAAAAAAGACAAAGTTCATGCCCTAGTTCATCTTTAGTGAAGAAGTTGCTGTGTAATGTGCACCGTAGAGTTTTGTAACCAAGTATCTTCTTGATCTTCATCGTTGGATGATTTGAAGAACTTTGCAGCCAACAACTCTTTCTCTAGTTGGTGAATTGAAATCGCGTACTGGGATCCACGCAGTTGGTTAGTCACGTACTTGGGAGCCGTGCATTAAAAGGAGAAACTGTCACTACAGAACAAGTCCAATTGGGTATTGGGGTAAGGGTTCAACTGTAGGTTGGTAAGGTACTCGGATTCCTTGCTTGTAATCGCTTGTTGTGATAATAGTGGACTTTCGAGAGTGGTGACCTTAAATCACCCGGTGGGGTTTTTGCCGTCAGGTTTTCCCCATTCGTAAACAAATCACCATGTCTTTTATTTTCCACTGCATACTTTAGTTTTGGTGAATTGTTTGTGCTGCCACATGATTTTGCATGTTAACTTGATTAATTAATAACTTGGCTAATTAATCAATTTAATTAATCACAAGGGGTCAACACGTTTGTGGCTTATCATAATCAACTAGAAAAAGAAAAACATTGTTTTAATCTTTTAAGTATCTATAGTTTTTGGAAGCAGTGAAGAATATTTACTTACCCAACTGGAGTGTAAAAAGCTTTGGGACCTTATTACGGTGGAGGAAGAAGTTTAATCAAAATACAGAGGCGTGCTAGGGTTTCTGTTATTAACATATTGATATTGTCAATATAAATTTATTAATGGAGTCTCCACCAAAAAAGGCAATATTAAGTGGGATGCCCATATAATTGAAATCAAATTACTATTAAAATTGTGAGGGATTTCACAATTTGCTCCAATACCAATGGGCTTGGTCTGCAATCAAATGCTATTTGTGCCCCCTCATTCTTCACTAATTGGTCGTTGGGTTGATTGGTAAGGCACACGGTCCGACAAGTGGTATCAAAGCCAAGGTCATAGGTTCAAGTCGTTGGAGCCGCATTGTGAGGGAGGGATTGTGAGGGATTGCACAATTCACTCCAATACCAATAGGCTTGGTCTGTGATCGAATGCTGTAACAGATTTGTGCCCCCTCGTCCTTCACCAATTGGTCATTGGATGGATAGGTAAGGCACACAATCCGACAAAAATAATTAGAATGATGAAGTTGAAAGAATTCTTTGGTCCACATTGGCACTAAAAGTAGGAAGATTCCGGGCATTCATATCCAGTTTCTTTAAGAAATTCCATTTTACCATCTCAAAATCTACTTTATCTATTATACCATACCATTTTACAACATACCCAACATCCCAACTTTTATTTTCTTATACAGCATATTAAAATAATATATCTTCACAATAAAATATTTTTTTGTCTCTCTCTAATTTTACAACACACCCAAAACTTTCCAATCACTACCCACTGATCCACCACCATGGCACCACCCTGATCCACCATCAACAACACAACCACCATCCTAATTTGCCACATCAAACCCATAAGCTTCACCAACCCATGAGACTCACGAAGTCTTGATTCAAGAGGAGGAAGCAAGATAGAAAAAAAGGTGAGAGAAACAAAAAATGAGCTCCACCAAGCCATAAGACCCAAGCCATGCAACCACTTGCCCACGCCGCTGCACCACCAGACCCATGCTGCTGCACCCACTACCTAAGCCGCTACACCTTAGACCCTACCACTACACCACCAAACCCACACCACTACACCCACTGACCACGCTGCTGCCCACCAAAATCATACCTGTTGAAATCAACCCACACCACAACATGACCCATAACCTCCACCACACGAGCCATACAACCCATAACCTTCACAGCCCGCCGCCACATGACCCACATAGCCCATAACCTCCACCACGTGACCCATCTCGTAGCCATCACTTAACCCACGACATCCAAACCCACCACCTGCTTCACGCCTACAAACCCACCACATGACCTACAGCATCCAAACCCACCATTTGACCCATACGCACAACCCACACAGCCATAACAAACCCCAAAACCCCATTAAAAAATCCCATAGAACGAGCGAGAGAAGAAAGAGTTTTCCCAAGACAGTTCCGGCCACTAATCCACCATTGTCTACCAGAGAGAGAAGTGAAGAGTTTCTATTGAGAGAGAGAGAGAGAGAGAGAGAGAGAGAGAGAGAGAGAGAGAGAAGGGGTAGACAAGAAAGAGAGAAGAGACAAAATAATAAAACAGAGAGAGAGTGAGTTGATGGCTAATAAACGGTATTATTTTATTTTTGCAAGTTGCTACAATGCATTCTAAATGTAGGATGACACTATTGCTAAATTGTAAATTTTTTTACTATTAGCGGTAACGTGTCTATTTAGTTGTTTGATGGTAAAATTTAGCATATCCAGAGTTTTACAACTCCGGATACTAATGCTCTTATTGGTGGAATTAGCTAGGTAAAAACAAAACTTTCCATCATGCACAAAGAAAGTTACTTATTGCATTGCCTTGTGACGTAAAAAAAAAAAAAAAAAAAAAAAAGGTTGTTATCGATTATAATATGGATCCACTATTGACATCATTTTTTTATCCACTAATAATATTTTACAATTTAAAATTTGTTGTGAAAATGTTGTGGACATAGCATTTCTCAAATATAATTACAGTTCTTTCCACGACTTATCTGGAACTTATGATCTATGAAGTGGTCTCATTCAATTTGATAGGCCAAGAATGTATTGACCCCTTGTGATAAATTAATTGATTAATTAGACAAGTTAATTAATTAATCCAATTAACATGCAAAATACGTGGTAGCACAAACAAATCACCAGGTAAGTTAAATGCAGCGGAAAATAAAGTTGACACGATGATTTGTTTACGAATAGGGAAAACCACCGAGACAAAATCCCACTAAGTGAATTTAAGGTCACCACTCTTGAGAATCCACTATTATCACAACAAACGGTTACAAGTAAAAGAATCCTAGTACTTTATGCCAACGTATAGTTGAAACCTTACCCCAATACACAATTGAAATTGTTCTGTAGTGACATTCTGTCATTTTTAATTCACGGCTCCCAGTGCGTGACTAACCAATTGATGCGCAGATCCCAATACATGGCTTACTCACTAACTTAAGAAAGATGTTGGCTGCAAAGTTCTTCAGTTCACCAACACGATGAAGATCATGAAGCTCCTTGGTAACAAAACCCAATGGCGTATAAACGCAGTAGCTTCTTCAAGAAAAAGATGAATTAGGGTCTTCAAGAACAAAACCCAAAGTTCTCTGGTCTCAATTTGCATAAACAAAACTTTGCTCTACACTCATGCAACCTTTGACGGCCCTTAAAATAATCCTTATATATGTTTAGGGTTGTGAGAAAAGAAAGCCTAAACATGTACACACGGATTGGAGTGAAATCAAATTTGAAAAACTGATTTTCATAATTCTCGATAGATAAAGTATCTATCGAGCAGTTGTCGAGCATCAGGCTAAAGCAGCTTTTTAAACCTTAACAGATGCTATTTGTTGAGCTAGCTATTGAGCTTTAAAATTCAGCACTTCTTCACTTGTTTCTTGGATAGATTCACATGGCTTTAACACTTGGACTTGAAATCTTGTTCCTTGAAGTATTAAACACATCCTAGATCTACCCAATTACAAGTAAAGTGCGTTTTGTCAAAGGATTAGCCAATTCTAAATAACATATGTTCCTAACATTATTCACCTGTGTCCTAACAATCTCTCCCTTTGGCAATCCGTGACAAAACCACAACAAACGAATGAACATATGAGAGAAGTCATAAATCACTCAACTCATACTCACTTATTGAATACAATAAAACCTATCTTAACACAAACTCTTGAAAAACTTTGCAAGATGAGAGTTCATGACAAGCGATACTTTGACAACCTGTATTTCTGAAACACTTTAAACAAAACTCATCACGACATCTTCGTGTGAAATAGAAATAAAAGATTGCATACAAGTAATAAGAAGCATGTGCATAAAGAGAAAAAAGAAACAACACATGAAGAGATTGGTGAAAATGTAATAACAACCTCAATACATATTGGTAGGAAATATGTGATTCATATTAGGAACATATGTCAACATTTTATGTATTGGCTAACCTTTAATAAAATGCACTTTACTTGTAATTGGGTAGATCTAGGATGTGTTTAATGTTTCAAGAAACAAGGTTTCAAGTTCAAGTGTTAAAGCCATGTAAATCTGTCCAAGAATCAAGTGAAGAAGTGTTATTCATTAAAACTCGACAGCTAGTATCTATCGAGGTTTGAAAGAGCTGTTTCAGCCTGAGGCTTGACAGCTGCTCGATAGATAGGGTATCTGTTGAGATTTACGAAGTTCAGTTTTTCAAAGCTGATTTTCATCCAATCCGTGAATGTATGTTTAGGCTTTCTTTTTTCACAACCCTAAACATATATAAGAATTATTGTAAGGGTCGTCATAGGTAGCACAGTCGTACAAGAGCACAATTCCACAAGTGTCAAGAAAAGTGTGATCGAAAACCTAGTTTGCCCTAGGTCATCTTGTAGAAGCTGCTGCATTTGTACACTATAGGGTTTTGTGACCAAGAAACTTCATGATCTTCATCGTGTGATAAGCAGGAGAACTTTGTAGCCAAAATCTTTTTCAAGTTGGTGATCAAATCGCGTACTAGGAGTCATGCAATATAAGGAGAGGTTATTACTATAGAACAAGTCCAATTGGGTATTGGGTTAAAGGTTTAACTATAGGTTAGTATAAGGTATTGAGATTCCTTTACTTGTAACCACTTGTTTTTTATAATAGTGGATTCTCAAGAGCGGTGACCTTAAAATCACCCGGTGGGGTTTTTGCCTCGGAGGTTTTCTCCATTTGTAAACAAATCACCATGCCTATTTATTTTCCGCTGCATATTTATTTAGTTGGTGATTTGTTTGTGTTGCCACGTACATTGTATGTTAAATTGATTAATTTATTAAACTTGGCTAATTAATCAACTAATCCATCACAAGGGGTCAATATGTTTTTGTCCAATCACATATATTAATAATAAGTACAAGGTTGCTATCACAAAGTAAGAACAATGTATCTATAAAAGATAGAAAAGAAGAAAAAAAAATACATAAATCCTCACTACATCCTTCAAAGTATAGACACTTTCCCTAACAAAAATATCTCCTATACTAACTTTCCCCCCAAGTACATGACTACTCTCATAAGTGGTGTTCGCATTCTAAACAACTATTATGGATTGGTTCCTAATGTTGATATTGTGTGCAATAGCATTCATTTGCCAATAAAGATTTATGGCATCAATGGATGGGACATGCTAGTTAGTAGAATGAGCAATGTGGTATGTGGACCATGTCAGCTTGGGAAACAGACGAAAGCTAAGCATCCCAGCACTCAGACATCAGCCACATCTAGACCATTGGAGCTTCTACATTTGGATCTTATAGGTCCAACTAGAACCGAGTCCCTTAGTGGTAAGAGATATATGATGGTTGTGGTAGACGACTTCACTAGGTACACTTGGGTCATTCTCTTACAATCCAAGTCTGATGCTCCTGAGCATATTGAAGGTTTGTGCATAAGACTGCATAATGAAAAGAACCTAAAAATTGATCAAATTCGAAGTGACCGTGGTAAAGAATTTGAGAACTCATATATGGAGTCCTTTTGTTCAAGATCAGGTATATCTCAAGAATTCTCTTCTCCTATTACTCCTCAGCAGAATGGTGTAGTAGAAAGAAAGAATAGGATTATTCAAGAGATGGCCAGAGCCATGTTGCAAAATAAGGATATGGCTAGAAGCTTGTGGGGAGAAGCCGTTAACATTGCATGTCCTATGGTTAATAGGGTGTACTTCAGACCCGGTACCAAGAAGACTCCATATGAGTTATGGAAAGAATGAAGCCAAATGTGAAGTATTTTAGAATATTTGGAAGTACTTGCTTCATCCTTAAGGATAGAGAGAATGTGGGAAAGTTTGACTTCAGAAGCGATGAAGGAATATTTCTAGGCTACTCCTCTACAAGTAAGGCTTATCGGGTATACAACAAAAGAACCATGAAGGTAAAGGAAACAATGAATGTTGTTATTGATGAGTCTGCAGATTTCTGTTCTAAGAAAAGCATTGAGGAACTTCCCAAAGAAATTCTTCCTCCTGAGTCAAAGGAAGTTCAAGAAATTATTGAACATGACCCAACATCTCCAAGTACTCCATGTACTCCCAATGCCATTGAAGATTCTGCAAATATAACCATTTCACCAGATTTTGAACCTTACGAACAGAAAGGACCTTCCTCTAGGATTAAGCTAAACCATCCTCCAGAAGTTATTGTGGGAAACATGAATGAACTCACATTAAGGAAACGAACGGTTGATAAATGTGTTGCTAACTTTGTGTGTTATTCTTGTTATTTGTCATAGATTAAACCCATTAAAGTTGAGGAAGCTCTTCAGGATGAAAGTTAGGTTAAAGCAATGCATGATGAACTACTTCAATTTTAGAGGAATGATGTATCGACTTTAGTACCTAGACCGAAGGGTGAGCACATCATCGGCACAAAGTGGATATTCTGCAATTAGATTGATAAGAAGAGCAATGTGATTCGCAAAAAGGCTCGGCTTGTAGTTCAAGGATACTCACAAATGGAAGGAGTAGACTATGATGAAACATTTGCCCCCATTGCCTGTATGGAATCCATCAAAATTCTTCTTGCCCTAGCCTGCCAATTAAAGTTCAAGGTTTACCAAATGCACGTAAAGACTGCTTTCTTGAATGGGCTACTTAAAGAAGATGTCTATGTGGTTCAACAGTCTTGCTGTCAATGAGTCCAACTCGAGACAAAAGGTCAAAAGCATACTTGGCTTGAGTAATATAGAGACCATCTATGGAACGGGTGATTTCAAGACCCAAGAAATAGCTGAGATGTCCAAAATCTTTCATCTCAAACTGTTGACTGAGAAAATCCTGAGTTCTTGAATGCCATTAAGGTCATCACTAGTTATGATCATATCATCCACATAGAGGAGAAGTAGAATGGTACCTTTATCAGTGCGATGAAGAAATAAGGCAGAATCATAAGGACTGGCAGTGCAACCCAAGCGAAAGATAGTAAAACTGAAATTGGCAAACCGATCTCTTGGAGCTTGTTTAAGGCCATAAAGTGCACATCAAAGGAGACAAACCTTGTTGGATTCAACAAAGAGACTAGAAGGAGGTTGCATATAAACTTATTCACTCAAATCCCCATTAAGGAAGGCATGTTTAACATCCATTTGAAAAAGATCCCATTTACGAGTAGCGACAACAGCTAAAAGGGCACGAACAGATGAGATATGAGATATGAGCAACTGGAGCAAATGTCTCTTCATAATCAATCTCATACTCCTATGTAAAACCTTTTGCAACAAGATGAGCCTTATATCGCTCAATGGACCTATTAGAGTGAGTCTTAATCTTGTAGATCCACTTACAACCAACCACAGACTGTCCAAGAGGGAGAGTAACCATATCCCAAGTATGGTTTTTGGATAATGCATCAAGTTTTTCTTTCATCGCAATCTACCATAAAGGGTTAATGGAGGTCTCACAATAAGTGTGAGGCTCGTAGAGTGTAGCAAGGGCAGTGTAACAATGATAGTCAAGTAGATGTGTAGGAATAGATCTTACCCAAGTTGAGTAATGAGGTGGAATGTCTTGTGGAGGATCTTCAGGTGGAGCAAGAGCAAGGAACCCAGGCTCAAGGTGGGGTAGCTCACCATCAACGTGTTCATCTTCGATCTGTCCAGGAGAAGCATAAAAAATATCTGGAGGTTAGATAGAGAAGTCCAAAGGAGGATCAAGAGTATCTGTAGAAGGAACATGAGACTCGTCTGGAAAGATTTCTAAAACAGAGGAGATAGTTAGGGAAGAATGAAAGTAAGAGAGTTCAACAAACAAGTGGTGTTCCCAGAAGCCAACATTATGAGAAACACGAAAACGATGAGAGACAGGATTATAACACCGATACCCCTTTCGAGTCTCACCATAACCAAGGAAACAACAAAGTCTAGATCGAGGCTCAAGTTTGTTGTGCTCATGAGGCTGAAGAAGAACGAAACAAGCAGATCCGAAGGAGCGAAGGTGATGATAGTCAGGGGGTGACCCAAAAAGGTGCTCATACGGAGTTTGACTATGGATGACAGTGCTTGGAATGCGATTAATGGCATAAATAGCATGAAGAGCAGCTTCACCCCAAAATGGGGTAGGAACTTTGGCAGAAAGAAGAAGAGTACGAACAGTGTCAAGAATGTGATGAAGTTTTCATTCAACTCGACCATTTTGTTAAGAGGTACTCAGACAAGTTAGATGATGTACAGTGCCATAGGAAGGTAACAGAGCTTCAAAATCATATTGAGTATATTCAAGAGTATTATCAGATCAAAAGATTTTGAAATGTTTGGAGAATTGTGTTGCAACCATTTTTGCAAAGTTACTGCATATTGGTAAAATTTCAGAATGAGATTTCATAGGAAAGATCCAACTATAATAAGAATAATGATCAATAAATACAACAAAATATCGAGATCTGCCAATACTAGCAATAGGAGAAGGTCTCCAAACATCAGAATGAATTAACTAAAAAATACTATTAAAGATAGAATCACTATTATTAAAAGGTAAAGTTGGCTGTGTTCCTAACTAGCATGAAGTACAATCAAAATTGTCTTTGGACACAGAGCCTAACAGACCCTTAGAAGCTAACTGTTGTACCTGAGAAGAGGGTGTATGACCAAGACGAGAATGCCAAAGTGCGAGAGAATGTAAGGAAGAAACCGCAGCAACAGCAGCAGCAACAGAAACTGGAGCAACAGGTGGAAGATGAAGATATTCCATGGGAAACATACGCCTAACTCTAGGACCGGTCCTAAGCTCTTGTCCCGTCCTCGGATCCTCCACAGTACACCCAGAATAGAAAAAAATAAGGTGATATCCTAGTTTAGCTAATTGTCCCATAGAAAACAAATTATAGGATAGGTCAGGTACATGGAAGACCCTAGGAACAGAGATGTTAGAGGTCGAAACAAAACCTAGACTATACCCATGCATGGTGGAACCATCAGCTATATGAATATTAAGAGGATGTGGTGCATGGTCAAGTTTGGAGAATAAGGACGAGTGAGGTGTCATGTGATTATAACAGGCAGAATCAAAAAACCAAGTTTGAGACTTACCGGGTAAAACTGAGAGAGCAGTGGAAAGAGATGCATTACTAGCCATACGAACCGCTTGAGCAATGATGTCTTGTAGTTTAATGGGTGAAAGGTTGATAGTGGATCCAGAAGACTAGGACTTAACTGAAATGGAAGGCATTGGCAGAGTAGGCTCAGTATTAGCCACTGCAACAGTAGATTTGTTACGACGATAACAGGTTTCAATAGTGTGGCCATAACGCTTGCAATAGTTGCAGAACTTTTTGTTGGTCTACTTGTTACGATTGCTAGAGCCAGAAGGATCACCTGATTGCTAAGGTTGTTCTATGGGTGGAGCAGAAGGAGTAATAGCCAAAACATTAAACTTATTATGGGCTTGAAGGGTGGCAAGATGAGCTTCTTCTCTAACTAACTCATTCACAGCAGTATCAAGAAAGGGAGGAGGACTGCGATTAAGAAGCTGACCTCGGATGGGCTCGTAGTCCTTGTGAAGTGACATCAAGAACTCATAAAGACAAAATTCATCTCTAGCAGAAACATATTGTTGAGAATCTTTTGAGCATGCCCAGGTTGGATCAGAAAGGTCAATTTGGTCTCAAATGAAGTGAAGCTGATCATAGTAGTCATTGATGGATTGCCTTGGTTCTTGCCTGAGTTGATGCAATTCAACCACTAACTGATATTTCATGGATCTGTGAGTAGTGGAGAATCTTTTGGCCAGCATATCCCATGTAGATTTTGCATCATCAAAGGTGCCCAACAGATTGGAGATGGAGGAAATGGAAGTGTTCTGAATCCATGTGAGGATCATGTGGTTGTGACTATCCCATTCAATCATGCGATTGAGGAAGGCAGCATCTTCTTCACTTGCCCCATTGACAAGAATAGTGATTGCACCAGTACAATAATGCTAGAGCATGTGACCCTTAAGAAAAATGCGCATAGCTTGAGACCAAAATAAGTAATTCTTATGCCCCTCTAATATAGTATTGATGGGATGAGGAAGAAAAATATGCTTTTTATCCATTTAGAGACACAATATGCAAAAAAGAAATCTATGCGGAAAACTAGGTAAGGGGAACCTAGACTGTAAAAAGTCAACTCTGAGAAAAAGTCAACGGTTAAAGTCAACGCCTGGTTAACGGCCAATGGTCCGAACAAAGTCAACGGTCCACTCGGTCAACAGTCAGAGATGATGTGACGTTCATGTCAGCAAATGACTAGATGTTGACGTAAGCTAGGGCTGACATGGCACTGATGACATCATGGGCGATGTTAGCCTGGAACTAATGATGGTGTATGGGGCGCGTGAGCTGCAAAATGGAATCTTTGAGCGGCGCGTAAGGGTGCATGCAGGCTCCGATGGCTTCATGGATTCCACGACTGTGTTGATCGGTGCAAGACGATCTTAGTGGTACCTACAGAAAATTGATTGGAGAAAGATGAGTAGCAGTGTTGAAAAGGGTAGTGGTCTTTGTAGTGTAGAACTTCTCAACGACGGCTGCTATAGGTTCGAAACCAAAGGACAGTGTTTGGAAGATGTCGAAGGTTCAACGGCGAAAGGCTACGGTAGCTGTTGTGATGGCAAAAGCGATGTTGAGAATGAAGTAACACTAATAAAGACAAGACTGCTAAGAAAAAGGTCAGAGAAGTGGCTCTGGTACCATGTTAGAAATACTAAATTCAATAGTATTGTATTTCTCACTAAAATAATAAACATGAGTGTCTTTATATAGAAGGCATATAAGCGCAGTACAAGTAAAAGTATTACAAAAATGTGTGCTATACAAGTAATTTAATTGGGCCCAAAGCCCAAAACACTCTACAGGTTAACATCTTGACTTACTATTTTAGAATGTTTGCTATAGTTTTGTGTCATAAATAGGATATCATGGATTGATTAATGATCTGTAGGTCGCATGACTCCCTCACATATGATATTAATGAGAATCATGAAATGCACAATCGAATGAGCTAGAATTTATTAATATTCATGATATCATGCATGATCATTCTAATTGTGTGATACCCCTATGGATTTCCGAAGATGGTAGAATTTAAGGAAATTCTAGGTAGTGTTAAGAATGTATGAATCAAATCCAACCAAATGTTAGATGAACTGATGAATCACATTAATCTCTCAGTCATGATCATCAGTTTTTACGATTAAAGGTTGCATTTCTAGTTAAAAATGGCCTTTTAGATCCCTTCACCTAAAGGAAGTCAAAGTTTGGTTGTTCTTTCTTGTTTTACTTTGTTCTAATTATTTGTCTTGATTTAATTAGAAGGAGATCCTAACAAGCTCAGGAATGAGATTTCTTGTGCTTGTCCTTTTCTTTTTTTGAGAAATAATTACAACATGTTGTTAACCCCGCAACTTGAACCCTTCCCCCCCAAGTACTTTGTACATGGGGAGGTTCCAATTCAGCTACAAGGCCTTTGGCTTGTCCTAGTTCTCCTGATGATGGCGAGCTCTTCCTTGGCCACAACTAGGAAAAAATTGATGGTCAAAATGCTGAGGTAGAGCATCGGAAACTAATCGAGGAAGAGAACGTCAATGTTGGGCACTGTGGAAGCAGTTTGAATATGTAATCACCATCAAATCCCTAGGTATGAATTTGACAAATATATTGGCAGTGGTAGTAGTGGGAATGTGGTGGCCATTTGTGGGTTAAACGATCTTTGTTCTAGATCATGTTAGTTTGTTTGTGATTAAGTTTTAGTATCAACCTACGCTACGTGGTTTTGTATATGGAACAATCTTCGTTTTTTCATATGAGCCAAATGCGTCAAGTACTCAAGTTTCATATATTATTCATCCATGCAAAGCTAGAGACAACATTTAATGATGTGTATATGTTTATAACGAAACAGTGCATGATTTCTTTCTATTGACCATACAGCAAGGAGAATCCTAATGCGAGATCTTGGCGAAGTGCTTAAGGTTGTGAGCCAACTAAAAAGCTAGGTGACAGGCCACAAACGCGTTGACCCCTTGTGATTAATTAAATTGATTAATTAGCCGAGTTATTAATTAATTAAGTTAACATGCAAATTCACGTTGCAACACAAACAAATCACCAAAAACTAAAGTATGCAGCGTGTTAGGACATATGTGGTTCAAGTCTGTGAACATATGTCGCTATTTTATGTAATTGGCTTATCCTTAGACAAAACGCACTTTACTTGTAATTGGGTAGATTTAGGATGTGTTTAACACTTCAAGAAACAGTGTTTCAAGATCCAGTGTTGAAGTCATCAAAGTCTGTCCAAGACACAAGCAAGGAAGTGCCAGTTTTTAAAGCTTGACACCTACCTCGACACCTACCTCGACACATGCATCTATCGAGCTTTAAGAAGCTGTTTTTCTCCGATCCTCGACAGCTTCTCGACACCTCTCGACACCTCTCGACACCTCTATCTGTCGAGAATTAAAGAAAGCGGATTTTCAGTTCTGTTTCAAGTCCAATCCGTGAGTGTGTCTTTGGGACTTCTTTTCTCCTAACCCTAGACATATAAAAGGATTATTTTAAGGGCCGTAAAAAAGGATGCAAGTTGCACATTCATTCAGAACTTCCTGTTCATGCAATTTGTGATCTGAAAGACAAAGTTCGTGCCCTAGTTCATCTCTGATGATTTGAAGAGCTTCGCAGCCAACAATTCTCTTTCTCTTTAGTTGGTGTTTGAAGTCGCGTACTGGGATCCGCACATCTGGTTAGTCACGTACTTGGGAGCCGTGCATTGGAAGGAGAAACTGTCACTACAGAACAAGTCCAATTGAGTATTGGGGTAAGAGTTCAACTGTAGGTTGGTGAGGTACTGGGATTCCTTACTTGTAACTGCTTGTTGTGATAATAGTGGAGTTTCGGGAGTGGTGACCTTAAATCACCCGGTGGGGTTTTTGCCGTAAGGTTTTTGCCGTAAGGTTTCCCCATTCGTGAACAAATCACCGTGTTATTTATTTTTCGCTGCATTACTTAGTTTGGTGATTTGTTTGTGCTACCACGTGATATTGCATGATTAATTTGATTAATTAATAACTGGGCTAATTAATTAATTTAAGTTATCACAAGGGGTCAACGCGTTTGTGGCCTGGCACAGCGGAAAATAAAAGACACGGTGATTTGTTTACGAATGGGGAAAACCTGACTGCAAAAACCCCACCGGATTATTTAAGGTCACCACTCCCGAAACTCCACTATTATCACAATAAGCGGTTACAAGCAAGGAATCCGAGTACCTTACCAACCTACAGTTGAACCCTTACTCCAATACCCAATTGGACTTGTTCTATAGTGACAGTTTCTCCTCTTGATGCATGGCTCCGAGTAAGTGACTAACCAATTGCGCAGATCCTAGTACGGGACTTCAATTCACCAACTAGAGAGAGAGTTGTTGGCTGTAAAGTTCTTCAAATCATCCACACGATGAAGATCAAGAAGATACTTGGTTACAAAAGCCTACGGTGCACAATACACAGCAACTTCTTCACAAAAAATGAACTAGGGCATGAACTTTGTCTTTGATCACAAATTGCATGAACAAGAATTACTCAATACTTGTACAACTTGCATCACTTCGACGGCCCTTAAAATAATCTTTTTATATGTCTAGGGTTAGGAGAAAAGAAGTCCCAAAGACACATTCACGGATTGGAATCAAAACAGAACTTGGAATCTGTTTTCTTTAAATCTCGACAGATAGAAGTGTCGAGGATCTGTTGAGAAGCTGTAGAGCCTCAGGGTTGAAACAGCTTCTAAATCTCGATAGATGCATGTGTCGAGACCAGGTGTCGAGCTTTAGTAACTTGCACTTTCCAGCTTGTTTCTTGGACAGACTTGATGACTTCAACACTCAATCTTGAAACACTGTTTCTTGAAGCGTTAAAACACATCCTAAATCTACCTAATTACAAGTAAAGTGCGTTTTGTCAAAGGATAAGCCAATTACATAAAATAGTGACATATGTCAACAACTTGAACTCCATATGTCCTAACACTAGGGATAGACACTGGGAAAAGCCTAGACTAAGATCCATACAGTGTAAAGAATCATGGAAACAAAAGGGCATACTCTTTTTAAGATAAAGAGAAGTCCATCATAATATATAACCACGCTACTTGCTTTACACAACCAACTAACATGGATGTGTTGTTGTATATATATAGGCATATATATAAGAATATGTTGTAATAATGATATAAGGTTGGAGAGTATTCATTTGTAAAATGAATAAAGTAAAAATTCGAGTCCTAGAATTTTCTTTATGAAAATTTAAGTTCTAGGATTTTTGATTAGTCGAGACTTTTGTTAGATCATGAAAGTTCAAATAGTGTATAAAACACTAATGAACGTTTAGACCCCCAATTTCAAATTAACCAATACAAGCTTATACTTAAACAATAGATGTGTGGAATGATAAGTACAAGCAATACCTAATTAAATAATCAACTCTAAACCATAATTAATCACAACACAACAGCAATTAAAAGGTAAGAAAGGTATGAGTAAGGGTTAGAGAGATACAAACACAAAGATAACATCGGCACGTGTTATCGAAGAGGAAACCAAAAAATTCGGCGAAAAACCTCTCCGCGGCCCTCCAAGCGGTCAAATGATCCACTAAAGAATAAAGTTGGGACACATGAATAGCAATAGAACCTCCAAAACTAATCTACCCAATGCATTTAAGCCCGCCAAGCTTCTTGCTCCAACAGGGTTCCATCAAACCTTGTCTTCTTTAGCTTTCTGGATCCTGCAATAAACCCATTGCATCAACCAAACAAGTTGGTCCTCTCTAAACTACTTCCCAAGCACCAAAATACCTCCTCACTAATATGGGTATGGTGAGATAAGGATTTAGCTAATGTACCTCTCAAGGATAGGTCAACGGAAAGGGTAAAAGTAGAGGAATTTGGAGAATCAAAAGGCAAAGATTGTGGATGAGTCAATCTTGGTTTTCTCTAGGGTTTCTCTCTCAAAATTCTCTCTAGAAGCTCTCTACATTTCGTGGGTATAAGGGTATTTATATTAGGGTACGTGAGAAATGTGAAAAGTTAGTTTTTATCCAAACAGGGTATTCTGGCAACTTGGCATTGAGTCACGAGATAACTTTCAGGTCATACTATACTTTTTGTCCTTTAGTGCTCTAGTTGTCATGACCCTTTAGCTTTTTGCATGCTCCACTTTGGCAACTTACCAGTTGCAAGCCAGTCACGAGACTCCTTTGAGTGCACACATTTTAAGTTTTCTTCACACTCTCTCACATACAACCCTTACATAATTCTCACCTAAATACAAGATATCTAATTGCTAAATTACTAGCAAATTTGGCACAGAATAAAGCCAACACATGATTGAATAAATTCAACTTTACAGATCGATCGAAGTGATGAGGAAAATAATCTTGGAGTTTTGCCTGATTCGACTAGTGTTCGATTCTTGTTCCATCAATTGAAAAGAGCTATCGATTGATGCTCGATTCCTCTCGATCGATTGAGACTCATAAAAACTAAATTTCTACAGAATTTTATGATAACTATCCTGAATGTTTGAAAATGTTTCATGCTTTATGAACGGTTTTATGAAATATTTTAATGCTCCATACATACCTTTTGAAGGGTTATAACCCTATGGGTATAAATAGAGGTTGTTACCATATGGGTATGAAGATGTTAAAACAAATGAGTAACAACTCTAGAGAATAGATTTGTATATTCATAACCTTTATGTTTAGAAATACTTTCACTTAAATTTAGCCAGACTGAAATGCTATGTTAATGTGGCTAAAAAATAGTGTAGCAATAATAAATACTATGCTTAAGATTTTAGATATTATCAGTTTGAAATCTATATTTTTTAATAAATAAATTTGAATTTAGAATATGTGCTCTCAACCTAAATATGTCTTTCACTATACAAAAAGTGCAAACAAATGGACCAAAGTTGACTAAAATTGACTGAAGTGGTTGAATGGACCAAAGTGGACACAAATGGATTGAATTAGATCAAATGGAACGAAGTGGAACAAATGGACATAATAGAACTGAATGGGAACAAGGTGGACTGAATAGTACCTAATAGGACCAAATAGGATAAGGTGGACCAAAGTGGATCAAATAAGAATGAATGGGTAGATGAGGACCAAAGTGGACATAATGGATCGAATGGGACCAAATAGGACCAAATGGGATTGAATAGGACCAAATGGGACCGCATAGGACCAATGCCGATTGAATAGGACCGAAGTGGATAGAATGGACCAAATAAAACCAAAGTGGTAGGACCAAAGTGGACCAAATAAAACTGAAGTAGACCAAAGTGGACGAAATGGACCGAATAGGACTAATGTAGATCGAATAGGACTGAAGTGCATAGAATAGGACCAATATGGATCAAATAGTACCAAAGTGGACCAAATAAAACCAGTGTGGACCGAATAGGACTTTTGAATATTTATCATTTTCATTGCATTTTTATTGCTCATATTTCTAATTTCTAATGTCTATTTTATTTATATTTTTTAACTTAGAACTAAAAAGTTTAGATCAAATGTAATAAAATTTCATACTTGTTAACCCAAAAATTAAGAAAAAAATGATTTCTTAAGCTAAATTTGAAACATAACCTACAAAAAGAATCAATTTTAAGGCCCAATTAATCACAAATGGATCGAAGGGGACCAAAATTGACCAAGTGGACCAAGTAGATCAAATTGGACTAAATTAGACATAATTGGACCAAAGTAGAGCTAATTGTACTCTATAGAAATTGTTTAATTTTTAGGGAGAATAAATTATCTTCAACAAATTTTAGAGAACAAATTATGCATTATATTACAATTACAAAATAATTATTTATTCTCATGTATCGTGTGGGTCTACAACTAGTTAATTTAACAACTATGATATTTAATTATTATTAAATGGAATATTAAAAGTTAGCAATATCAACATTTTAAAATAAATGTGCTTAATTAAGTTTGGTAGAAGAAATCCTAATAATAATAATAATAATAATAATATTCTATATCTATATATTTCTAAAAGCTGAAGCATAGAATTTATTGTTGCTACATTCTAGTTGAGCCATATTAGCGTTCATGTCATCATTTTTTTTCCAATTTTCCTATAATTATTTTTAACATTTATTTATTTTTAAAATTTACACTTCTCCAATCTTTCTCCCTCTTTTACCTTTTCATCTCCCCACTATTTCTCCAACTTTTCTCCCTTCCTTACCTTTTCATCTTCCCACTACTCTCTAAATTAATATCATCCTTCCTATTTCCCTTCATCTTCCTTTATTTTTGTCTTCTCTTATTCTCATACTCTTACTATAAATTTGTCGGTATCTCTTCCATTCTATGCATAGTTTTCCCTCACAACAAAAATGTTCTCTCTCTCTCTCTCTCTCAAAATTTTGGTGGATTTTTTATTTTTCTTGCATATCTGCTTTAGGTTGATAATTTTTTATATTCTTTAAAACTCTACTTTGGGTTAATGCAATTTAAAATTTTTTTTTTATTTTTTTTGTTCTCTATGATTATTAAATGTTATCTTATTGCGTTATGAAGAATTAAATATAGCATATAAAAATATAATATTATTCTATTACATAGCATGATTTGGATAATTTGGTATTTATTGTAAATTTGATATTTCTTCTATTACATAGCATGATTTTTTATAGTGCTCAATTTAGATGTTAAACTATGAGACTTTACTAATTTTTGTTTATTCTTTAATCCTTTGTGGTGGACAAAGTACTTTTAATAGTTGTATTAAAAGTACACTATAATGCCATTTATTTAGAGAAAAGCAAAAGTTAACCAAACGAAAATAATCGGATAGGTGACAAATTTTAGCTTTTGCAATTTTATTTTAATTATCAAATTTTAGTCATGCAAACCTGTACTTTAGAGGAAAAACTTCTATTCTATGCATCAATAGACCTTTTCTTTGTTCAATTTCTTTTCCTTTAAAGAATTCTCAGCCAAAAGAATTGAATATCAGTTGCCTGTCTGGTATGCTTGGGTTCAGCACACACCAGGCGAACCCATACATATTTTCTCAATAGGCCCAATGAAGGGCAGTGCTCACAAATTTTAGATTTGCCTAATAATTGTTTATTTGATAATATGTTTTGGGTGGATGAAATTACAACAAATTTTTTTCTTAATTGGTCCAATTAATCATTGTTAAGTTTTATTAATTTTCTTAGTTACATTTTTTCAGTGTTTTAAATTGTAGGCAAAAAAAAAAAAGTTTGAGAAAGTTTGTTTAAAACTAAAAGAATAATTTCTAAATTTTATATTATTTTTAATGATTTACAAAATGTTATAAATAAATTTTATTAAAAAATAAATATTTTCGTTAACTTGCCTTTTGAATTTCTAAAAAAAATTGTATTTTTTTCATTTTAGTACGACAAAATTTATATTTATGATTTATGAATTTTATTATATTACATTTATGATTATTTTTATAATAAATAAGAATATGATTACAAAATATATTATTTTTTATTAAATTAGTTTAAATTGTAAAAAAAAAAATTTAATAAAATCACCATAAAATAATTGTCATATGCAACATGCGAGTTCACGGCTAGTAATAATAATAGTAGTAGTAGTAGCAGCAGTAGCAGAAGGCCTTATTTTATTATTCCATTTAATAATACGCAGGTGTACTCCCACGTGGAATAAAAATAAAAAATAAGAATGGTTAGCTTGTTCACATGATTCGGACAACTTGATGGCTTTGATTAGCGAGTCTTTGACTAGCAAGCTATAGCACCCCATTATCATTTTTTTGGGAATGGGCCAGGTATTCACAATGCTGATGTTCACTACCATTTGGTGATAAGTTTATAGGGTAATGCTAGTGTTATTATAAAGCACAAAATAAATAGCTATAACATTTATTGTCACGTTAATTTGTAAAGTTTATAATCATTGATGATTCTATTATTTGATCAAAAAAAAAAAAATTATTGGAGTCCATAGATTATTTTATCATACACCAGGGGTTTTCTTTTCTTTTCTTAATGGGAGGATGTTAAAAATTAAACATGGTCAAGCACGATATGCCAGTTTTGTATTCATCAATAACCATTAACCACCAATGGGTGAAAAATAAAGGCTACTTCTAAAGAGATTTAGATGATACCATCTTTGCTTTTGAGTGTAAAAAGAAAATGGTTATCTATCCATTCATTGCAATTTTATCTTTACTTATTATTATTATTTTTGGTTATTTCCTACTCCTTAATCCATGATAGGGATGGTAAATGAATGAAGATGTATATATATTGAGTATGGATGAAGTATTAGACATTTTGCATATTTTTTAGATTTTTCTTTTAAAAATTTTGTGAAGATGTGTGTATATTGTTAACTTGTTAAATATGATGAGGGTAATGAGGAAAAGAAGAAGAAGATTATTTATTGCAATAAAATGTTATTGCAACAAAATATTTTCGGCATAACCTATTGTCATAAACTTTATTGCAACAGTTTGCATTAAAATTTTTTCATTGCAATAGGTATTTATTGCAACAATTTGGAGTTTATTTTTGTTATGCTATTTGAGGGCTACCTTGGTTTAGAAAGGGTGGTGACAATTGGGTTTTGTGCACTCGAATGTCGACTTCACCGCATCATTTACAATGTGAGTGAAGAAATGAGCCCACAAGCTAGCCTTAGTCTTGAACTTTGAGTCACAGAGGTGGCAAAGTTTGCCGTAGTCCCGACGAACACAATTTTCTTCCTTACATTCGAAGGCCGTTGCAAGTGTTGAGAGTGAGGATGAAAATGGAATTGAAGCTAAATGAGTGTTTTGTATGTGAGTGAGTGAGTGAAATTATGTGGAATATTCCTAATAAGGTAATAATGTATTTATAGGGGTTGGGGACTTGGGTTGGGGTAAGAGGTCCAGACAACTCATGATTAAGGGATTGTCCAGCCAGGGGCTCAGGGTTCAAGTCAAGTCTAACTGAATTGGTCTTGTTTGAGAGATCATTTGCATTATAGACTTGCATTTGAGTGAGTTTGAGTTTGTTAGAGTTGGCACGCAGGAACATTTGTATTTTTGGGTAAAAAAATAGAGCAGAGTTTCATACACTAATAGTAATATAGTAGTAAGTTTCGAGTGAGTGGTCCCTTTAAAAATTGTAATGATTATTAATATTCTCTAAATTAGATTTGGATCCAAAGCAATACCACCGAGTGCAATTATCCCATCTTTGTCCCACACTTTATTGCAACAATTCTCAACGAAATTTTTCCGTTACAATAAGTGTTCATTGCAACAATTTGGAGTTTATTGGAACACAAAATTTCTTTGCAATAGAGCTTCGTTTTTTTTTTTTTTTTGGTAGTGATCATGCTCTTAAAATTTTAAGTTATAATTTTTGTTATTAGAATTTTGCAGGAAAAAACATCTTTCCAATTTAAATTTTTATTTTTCATATTCAAGTACACCTTTTAAATCCCTAATAAAATATAAATTTTTAATAAAAGAAAATAAAGGATAACTTGGTGATCAACCCATGGAGAGAAGAGAGTCCTAAAGGGGGTGATTACCCGCAATTGTTTTGGACGATTCTCCAATTGAGAAAAAAATTGTAAAAATTTAGCTAGTAGCAGATATATGGAATACTTCAAAATGTTCCTAGTTTATATATACTATAAAACCGACACCTTTGACTTTTTGTTGACCTTCTTCACAATTTTACACATCATTTTGTTATTAATTTATTAATTTACTAAAGAGTTACAAACCGAGTACAATTCAGCAAACTAATATATTTATTAAGTAGTTGCAAACCGACTACAACTAGCAACCACGACTTACAAAGTTACAATTATATAAATACAACACTTCTTCTCTATTATTTCTATTGTTGTTGCTGTTTACAAACTTTTCTTCCTCAAGCTAAGGTATCTTTTTAATTGAAACTCGTCTTCTTCCTCATGCTAAAGGTATCTTTACAAACTCTTCTTCCTCACAATTTTCCACATCATTATTATTTTTTTTTTAAATTGACTTATTTTCCTTTATTATTTGTTTAATGACTCAATCTGATTTTTTTCTCCAGAAACCCTAAACCTAACGCATCAGGCTTCTTCCTTGTGTCTCCAGAATAGTCTTTCCTCAAGTAACGTATCTAACGTGTTGAATATATCACATATATTTAAAATTGTCATCATCATTAGTTTTAAATTATATATATTATTTGTGATTTTATATTGAGTTTACTTAAGTTGCTAATCTGTGTTTTGATTTTGTATAACGCTTGAGTCACTAAAAAAAGTGTTAATTAAGTGTTTATTTATAGGGTACTTGTATTACATGAATTTTAATACATCCTAATGCCATAATTTTGCAAATAATTTTTTTCGGATCTCACTTTTAATAGTTTTTCTGTGCATTGCATGAGTTAGTAACTAGTTTTAATAAAATTCAAAGACTGTACAGAATATTTAAACCACAGCTAAACAAATCTATCAACAGGATTTATGGGAATCTAAAAGGAAAGGATATTAAGAAGACCTAAATAAGCATTATTAGAAATAAGAAAATTCAAAAATTGCTATTTTGAGGATGCTCTTGGCCCATATACTATGTAGTTAAATGACCATAGCTCCCTTTAGAAAGCTCTAAATTGCAAGCCATTTGATGTATAGGAAATTAGAGATATAGAGCTTTCTATTGGTATATGGTTGCAAGCTAATTCTCATGGAGTAAATACAATTTTAATTTTGAAAATTTCTTTGAAAATCAAAATTGTACATTTTTAGACCCCTTAAAACACAAGTTGTTTAACCTACTTATTTAGCCAAGTGATTACTTAGGTAAATTACTCAAATCTAGTTTAACACAAGTAAATCATATCAAGTAAACAATGTGGAAAACAAAGAACACAACGATATGATAACCCAAGAAAACCAAACCGGTAAAAAACCTGAGGATGATTTAACCTAGCTATCCTTAAAGTAAAAAAGATCCACTATGAAAGAATTGAAGTTTTACAATAGTGACTTAGACCACTGACATCCTATTGCTATCTCGAGTAGAAAACTTACTATTACGACAACGTGACAGCTTCGAATTCATGGATTACTTCTTTCTCAGATCCACATCATCCACAAGTATACCACTTGTTTTTCTTTAAGCTCATTATACAACAACTGAAATGATCACCAAACTCTCGACATCAATCTCGATCTTGATAAGCCTAAGTACGTATGAAGGCAAACTCCTCTGGATCTCACAAGAGATTCACACACACAGCATATACAACAATAATAAAATGTGGCTAGGGTTTTTCTATTTATATGAGACATAAAACATAAAACCCTACACGTCATATGGGCTTGGGCTGAGTTGGAAATTCTGCAGAAAAAACTTTCTGCACGAGTTTCAATCAATCGAGTCTAATTTTTGATTGATCAAGCCTTGCAGAAATTGAACAGTAATTTTTTGCAATTACTCAATTTCAATTTTACATATACATCACTTTAAGCAGCCTAAATCTAGATTCTAAGTTTTGATCATGGTTTGCTAACATTACATATTGAAGTTCTAAAAACATTTAGATCCTAAATCCTTAGAACCTAACAAAATTGCTGATTGATGTTTAGAATGTAGGGTTCAAACAGCTAAACTGGTAAAGTTTTTTATAATTGTTAGGACATATGTGGTTCACTTGTTAAGAACATATGTCATTCTTTTATGTAATTGGCTAATCTTTTGACAAAACGCATTTTGCTTGTATCTGGGTAGATCTAAGATGTTTTTAATACTTCAAGAAACAAAGTTTCAATATCAAGTGTTAAAGCCATGCAAGTCTGTCCAAGAAACAAGCTGAAAAAGTGTCTGTAATTAAAACTCGACAGCTAGCATCTACTTAGCTTAAGAAGCTATTTCAGCCTCGTGGCTCGACAGTTACTCAGCAACATCTCGACACCTGTTATTTGTCGAGGTTTAAGAAAAATAGAATTTCAAATCTATTTTGATTCTAATCCGTAAATATGTTTTTGGGCCTTCTTTTCTCATAACCCTAGACATATAAAAAGATTATTTTAAGGGTTGTATCTGGTTACACAGCTGAGAGCACAATTGCACAAGAGCGTAATTCCACAAGTGTGATCAGAAACCTAGTTTTTCTCTAATTCTAGAAGAAGCTGCTATGTTTGTACACCATAGGGTTTTGTAACCAAGCATCTTCTTGATCTTCATCGTATGGATAAACTGAAGAACTTTGCAGCTAACATCTTTCTCAAGTTGGTGATTGAAGTCATGTATTGAGATCCGCGCAATTGGTTAGTCATGTATTGGGAGCCGTGCATCAAAAGGAGAGCTTGTCACTACAGAATAAGTCCAATTGGGTATTGGGGTAAGAGTTCAACTGTAGGTTGGTAGAAGGTATTTAAATTCCTTTACTTATAACCGCTTGTTTTGATAATACTGGATTCTCGAGAGTGGTGACTTTAAAATCACTCGATAGGATTTTTACCTTAGAGGTTTTCCCCATTCGTAAACAAATCACAGTGTCAATTTATTTTCCGCTACACTTTAGTTTATTGGTGATTTGTTTGTGCTACCACGCATTTGCATGTTAAATTGATTAATTAATTAAACTTGGCTAATTAATCAACTTAATCCATCACAAGGGGTTAATACATTTTTGGCCTATCAATAATCAAATAAGAGATTTGAGGTTTGAGTTCCACTTACATAAAAAACCAAATTGGTGTCTTGGCCTGATAATAGAAAGCAATTAACACAGAGCTAACACCATAGATTGCTATTTTATACATATATATATATATATATACATATATGTACGTATGTATGTTGAAGCTTTCATGAAATTGATATTAAAATTTGGTTTAGTTAATTTCTCGTGAGAAAATTTAGTGTCATTGTAATATTGTGGGGACTAGGGACGCTGTTTTTAGCAAAAAGACAAGCAAGAAGAACTAATAAAGAACACTTTTTTAAAAGAACCATCAAATGCCGGCCATTAGTAAGCTTTTTTAGTTCTTCTTGCTTGTCTTTTTTCTACAAACAGCATCCCTAGCCCCCACAATATTACAATGACACTAAATTTTCTCACAAGAAATTAACTAAACCAAATTTTAACACCAATTTCATGAAATCTTCAACACACACACACACACACACACATATATATATAAATATATATAATAGCAATCTATGGTGCTAGCTCTGTGTTGATTGCTTTCTATTATCAGGCCAAGAATATTGCGGGGACTAGGGACGCTGTTTGAAGAATTAAGCTTGTGTTTAAAGAACCATTAAATGCCTGCCAAAGATATCTCTAGCATCAAGTCATCGATCACCTGATACATACAACTAGTTCATATTTCAAAACTTGGTCCAGACTTCTTTATTTACTTAATTCACCAATTAGAATGTGTCATATTTGACCTCAGAAAACAATGATTTATCTCTCGTTTGTCATCTTGATTTGCATAAACTCTTGCTTCGCTCAACAGTATTATGACCCATTAGATTGTTCTTCAGAAGCCACGCAATGGTTCAAGATATGAATGCCAATATTCCTTCCAGAACTCATGCACCACATTCCTAGTCTACAGAGCTAACAAATATTTGCAGACTATTTCAAGCATCTCAGACTTGTTCAACTTGAACTCCACCGAGGTGCTTCAACAGAACAGTGTTACATCTTCTGATGAAATACTTGAACCATGTAGAGAAGTTCTTGTTTCAATTAACTGTTTTTGCTCAGAACATTTTTTTCAAACAAATTTCAGCTACAAAGTCCTGAGCAACACAACATTTTCTGAGATTGCTTGTGGAGTTTTTGAAGGGTTATTAAAATCGCCTATCCTTAGTGGGGTAAACCCATCTCAAGGAAAGGAGCCCTAGTTTGGTTCTGAACTTCAAGTGCCTTTGAGATGTGCTTGTCCTCGTAATTTCACTAGAAGTAAAAGAGTGAAATACCTTGTGACATACCCTTTTATAGAAGGAGATGAAACTGTAAATTTTTAGACCTCTTAAACACAACCAAATTAACCTAGTTATTCAGCCAAGTGATTAACTTAGGTAAATTATGCAGATCTAGGTTAACACATATAAATCATATCATTGTAAAGTGCAGAAAATAAAGAACACAAAAATATGATGACCCAAGATAACCAAACGGATAAAAAACCTAGGGAGAATTTAACCTAACTATGCTCAAGGTAAAACTGAATCCACTATGAAAAAATTGAAGTTTACACAATAGTGACTTAGACCACTAACATGGTATTGCTACCTCGAGTAGGAAACTTACTACCACGACCACGTGACAACTCCGAGTCGACGAAGTACTTCGTTCTTGAATTCCTAGCAAGCACAAGCACTCCTGCTTGTAAAACTTTAAGCTCTTGAATTTGCAACTGAATTGATCACCAAAATCTTGACATCAATCTAGATCTTGATAACCCTAAGTGTATGTGAAGGCAAACACCTCTAGATCACACAAAAGATTCACATACACAGCATAAAGAGCAACCTTAGAGAGCTTTTGGGTACAAAACCCTAAATCTACAAAAGAGGCACACAATGCTCTCTAAACTTTCTTAAAAGTCTTTTAAAAATGTGCTTAGGGTTTCCTTTATAAACTAGAAGAAGTAGATCTGAAGCCTTAATCCTTAATGGGCTTGAACTACTGTTTGGGCCGACTTAAAATTCTGCAAAAAATTCCTGATCTACGATTCTCAATCGATCAAGTCTATTCTTCGATCGATCAAGCCATGCAGAAATAGAACAGTAATTTCCTGCAATTACTTGCTTCCAAACTTACATTAAACCAAACTTTGAGTAAGTCTAAACCTAGACAAAATATTTCGATTATGGTTTGTCAACATATATAAATTGAAGTTCTATTACATTAGTTCCTAAAGTCTTAGAACCTAACAATCTCCCCCTTTGGGAATCCATGACAAAACACATACCAAAACAAAAATGCTCAAAATTACAAAACAGCCCGTTACAAAACATTACCCAACAAAAACAAATTCAGCCTAACTACTATCTATCAGTTGCAAGTGTAGACAGCAGCATGACTGAATCAACCTATATATTCTTGTAACACTTAACAAACACATAAATTCATGTGTGGAAAGAAAGACATATAAACAATATGAAACACAAATATAAAAACAAAAGTAAATTCTAACTCTACCCCTAAGTTAGATACATAAAAAAATTTTATTTTATCTCCTTTCAAAAACAATTTCAACTTCCCCCTAAACAAAACATACTTGTATTTTCCACACATATTCCCACATTTCATCTAAAACTCCCCATTTTTGTCTTGTATTGACAAAGACAACTCTATCAAAGAGTAAACAAAAAACATACGCAACAAAGGATAAGAGAAAATAGAGAATAAAGAAAACACATAACAATTCAACTCTATAGAAAATAGAGACAACTCCCTCATTGCAGAGCAACAACTCCCCCTATGAACAACAAAGGTTTTAAAAACAGATTTCTACCCCTATAAAAATAAGAAAAACAAAACAAATATTGGGCAAAATAGCTTTGGGGAAAAATAGGATGTGGGGATAAAAAAAACACAAACCGAACTAAAAAAAAATTGAGGATTCACTTGAAGAAAAATATTATTTCTTTCAATATATGCAAACTTAACACTATGTGACCCATAAACAGTTGCATGAGTAGAGAAAATATTTGCACATTGATTATCCATCATATCTCTTAAGAAAAAAAATATTTTCTACAGTTCACACATAAAAAATAGCATATACTAAAATATACAAAAGACTCAAAAATTAATCAATCAATTTTTAAATTAAGGTGAGTACCCAATTTAGCAAAATGTATGCATGTTATGTGTGAAAAAAATGAGAGATATGACCGCAAAACAACAAGATGGATACAAAAAAACAATGCAATGCATGTGAATCCTAAACACAAATGATGCATGAAAAAAAATTTGGTCAAAAACTTAGGAACTGAAAATTTTTCATTTTCGATCGATCAAGCATCGATTGAATACCAATCAATTCAGGCAAAAGCTAACCAAAAATTTTAACGCATTTTCGATCGCTTGAGAAACATCTTCGATCGATCGAAAATCTGGAAAACTTAAATTTTTGGAAAACAGAGCAATTTTATGCAGAAACTTCTCAAAGCACAATATTTCATGAATGAAATGCATGAGTATGAGATCAAAAGTTTTTTAAAAACACTTATATTCAACCCAGATTTTCCAAAAATAAGTTTTTGAATCAGTTTGTTCTCAAAAACTCAAACATTAAACACATTTTGCATCAAACACCATAGAAACATAATCTTGGATGGCCAAACTAGATCACATACAAATATATGCCCAAAGTTTAGCAAAGAATAACTTGTGAAGTGTGTGTAAGTAGCAAAAACTTGAGATACATGTGAGGTGATAAGTAGATAGTAACCAATCATAATTTCTACAAAATTCATCACATAAATTTGAAAGAGACTATCACTTAAAAAGTTACATCATATAACTCTCACATCTCCTAGAATAAAAGCTTGCAATCATGTAAGTTTCTTGAATTTGCCTCACGATGCACACACCAATTTTATTTGTTTTGAAACTTATTATAGCCCAATAATGTACACACCAATTTTATTTGATTGAGTTAATTATAGTCTAATAATGTACATACCCAATTTAGCATTTAAACCGAGGCTACACTTTATGTTCTTTTTGTGCATGTGCTACACTTTCTCGAGCTCAAAACCATATGATATGCATTAAGGTGTTCATGATTGGCTAGTAAACAATAGTGAGATGGTTATTTATGCCTTTCTCATTAAGTTTACGTCCAACAATCAAAAGCATATGACTTCAAGATCAAGATCAAATGATCAAAAACTATAGACATCTCCCACACAACATGCACTACAAAACTCAAACTAGTAAAGTGTAATAAAATAGGCTCATCCAA
Organism: Castanopsis chinensis; assembly: GCA_032878915.1. Taxonomy (NCBI): domain Eukaryota; kingdom Viridiplantae; phylum Streptophyta; class Magnoliopsida; order Fagales; family Fagaceae; genus Castanopsis; species Castanopsis chinensis. Next base: position 12,479,225 of record JAVQMG010000125.1, on the reverse strand, counting down.
GCTAAACAAGTTACATAAACATGTGCCGTAAAGAAAATATGGCCAACCTCAATTACATATCCTTGATGTGTAATACAAAACATAAACAAAATCTTTTTGGAGTTTCAAAAAAAAATTTATGACCAAAAATAAAAGGCACACATTATGCTTAATGAATAAAATGCAAAAACAATGCAGGACAATACTAAAATAAGTTATAGAGGGTACACAAACAAGAAATATCAATTTCTTAATTAGCCCATGAGTACATGTACAAACTAGTACATACTCATACAAAACCTGTTAGGATGTGTGCCTTTAAATCCTATTGTACCTCCATTGTTTGATGGTACTAATTATGCATATTAGAAAGTATACATGAGAGCTTTCTTGCAGTCTCTAGATGGAAAGGTGTGACAAGCTGTGAAGATAGGCTGGACCAAGTCTATAGAAGCGCCGGACAATTGGGATGATGCTAAGAACAAGGCGGCAAACTTCAACAGCAGCGCATTGAATGTTTTATTCAATGCGGTCACTAATGAGGAGTTCAAGAAGATATCCTCCACTGAAACTGCTAGGGAAGTATGGACCATCCTCTAGACAACCTATGGAGGAACAAAGGCTGTCAAAGATTCGAAGCTACGGAGGCTCACTACAAGCTTCAAAGAAATTAAGACGGAGGAGAATGAGTCGCTCGATGAGTTCTATGCCAAGCTCAAGGACATAGTGAACTTAGCTTTCAATCTTGGGAAAACTATTCATGAACCCAAAATTGTAAGAAAAGTGCTCAGATATCTGCTTGAGAGATTCCATGCCAAGATCACAGCAATAGAGGAATCAAAGAATATTGACATGATTCCTCTAGCTAAGTTAGTTGGTAATCTGCAAACCTACGAGCTAGGGTTGACAAGAATTGGCAAGTCGGGTAAAGGCAAGAGCATGGCACTGAAGGCCAAGAGCAGTGAAACAGATGAGCCTTCAAACGATGAAGATTCAAAGATGTAGTCCTACATCACTAGGCAATTCAAGAAATTCATGAAAAATGCCAATGGAAAAGGCGTCGACAAGGGCCATAGGCAATCTAGTTCTTCTCAGTTTAAGAGCTAAGATAAAAGGAAGAAGGATGCTAGGGATGGCAATTAGTACACTGTTCCCATAGGACCTAAGTGCTTTGAGTGTCAAGGTTTCGGTCGTATGAAACAGGAGTGTCCCACAATTATCTCAAGAGCATTTGGAAAAGCAAGGCACTTGCTGCCACTTTGAGCAACACTAAGCCTAAGGATGATTCTGACAATAAGGATGACGAAATCTTGAATGCCTTCACTACCACTATCAATCCTACTAAAGGGATTGTAGAAGATGAAGATGAAGATGAAGAAGACAAATTGGTGAATGCTAAGGTTGAAAAGATGGATAATCAAGATGATATCCATATAATCTATGAGAAACTATACGAGCTTTTTGAAAAGCATGAGAAACTCTATAGGCTGGCCACCAAGAAGCTCAGTGATATGGAACTTGACCGTGAGGAGCTTTCCATTATGTTCGATGAAGCAAATCAAACTATTAGGGCACTGAGATTCGAGAACAATTTCTTGGCTAAGAAGACCAAGAAGCTTGAAGCGGAGCTGTTTCAAGTTCGAGCTCAATTGGAAAGGACATCAAATGCAAAACTGGATGAGATGCTCAGCATTCAGAAATCTGCTTTTGATCGAACCGGTTTGGGGTATTATTTCTCTTCTTCTAATATTGCTTCTACTAGTACTACTGTTTTTGTTCCTCCTGCTAATAACATTAAAATTGAGAATAATGATGTTAAAATTGAATTATCTAATAAGAACCTAGACAAGGGTAAATCCATCTTAGGAGCACCCCCTAAGTATAAGAAGAAGGAAACTAAAAACCTTAGGACTAAGAAGGCTAACTCTCAAAAATCTAAATAGAAGAAGCAGCATCTCTGTCATCATTGTGGTATTGCTGGTCATACTCGACCAAATTACTATAAGTGGTTAGTTACTCAATAGAGCAATGGCATTATAGCATCTGGGAACCAGAATTAGCTTCAAACCTCTCTTGCTCCTCTTGGAGATCTTCTCAAAGCCCTCATGTTCCTTTTAAACTTGAACGATTTCAATTCTTCCCCCTCATCACCGGTTCAAGGGTTTGCAAAAGGAAAAGGATCTTCCAAGGTGTGGAAGGAAAAGGGTTCCAAGTGATTTAATCACTTTTTCTCTCTCTCCCCTTCTTGTTTGTGTTTCTGCATTACTTGTGTGTTTTGCTAACTGTTTTGAGTCAGTCTAGTTTTATGCATTGTTTTGCTTTGATTAATATGCTTTTGTTTGCTTTCTTTCAGTTTTTGTTTTATTTTTTTTTTAAGATAAAAATTAAAAAAAAATTGAAAAATACAAAAACAATGTGTATTTGTGTACATTGGTACTTATGTACCTTGAATGGCCAATGAAACAAAGTTTTCTAAACTTTGTATCTCTTGTAACTTAGATGAGCATTCTTATGCACAACTAAGCAAGTGAGCTTTGTGGCTCTTTGTTTGTGATGAGTGAAGTTAAGTGATCACTTGTACTTAACACTCGTATCACTCTTTTTGACGGGAAGGAATAGAAAATCCTAAGAGAAAGGCATAAATAATCATCTCACCACTGTTACCCGCCAATCATGAAATGACATCTGTATGCTTCGGCATAGCAAAAGTGTAATATCAAAAAGTTTAACATAATTGGGTATTTCTTTTCTCTCTCTTATATTCCCATGCATGATATGCTTAATAAAAGAATATATGCAAAGAAAAATAAAAAGCGAAAAGAATAAAAATGCTTTATATATGATTGCAAGCGTGTATTTTAGGAGATGTGGGAGTTATAAGATGTACCTTGAAGGTGATAATCCCCATCAAACAGTTATGATTGCGTATGAGTTAAAGTGATTTTCTCATATCTAAAATTGTCATAACATGCATACACTTATGCAATCTTGCTATGTTATTCACACATAACACGCAATACTCTTTGCTACTCTTGATACATATGCAGGTACAATGTGGTTTGGCCATCACAAGGTTTACATGTGTTAATATATGCTCACTAAACTGTCTTAACTTGTTTTTGAAATATAAAATCGGTTAGGATTGTTTAGTGTGTGTGTGTGTGTGTGTGTTTTGGGGTCCATGTGCTTAATATTATTGTTGAGAAATGATTTGAAAGTCCAATATGTTGATTGGATCATTGGTTGAGCTGCATGTGTGATTGCATTCATGTCTATGTTTTTCTCTTCTTGAAAAAGCTGGATTAACACCTCCTCGATACATGGCTGTCTGTCGAGCTTCTTAACTTTTTCTTATCGCAATCTCGACAGCTTCCCGACACCTGGTGGATCGATCAAGAAAACTTATGTCCTCTCGATAGCTTCTCGAAAGCTGGTGGATCGATCGAGCTTCTGTTCTCGTGTCTTTGCTTTGTTCCTCGACACCTTCTCGTTAGCTCTATCTATCGACGTGTTTTTCTCAACACCTTCCTCGACAGATGACTCGACACCTATCGACACCTGTATCTGTCGAGATTTACTATATATCTATATAAAGGTTCTGTGCGATCCGGTTTCTCATTTCTCTCAGTCTCTCTCTCGATAGCTCTGTTTCTTCACCTCCCAAACCTCTCTCTCCAAACCTCTACCTAAGGTTTCTTCAAGATTTTTCAAGCTTTCCTTCACTTAGGAAGCTTCTAATCTCCTTCATTTACATGCATTTCATGTTTTGAAACCTAGTTTTTGAAAAAGTTTGGGGTTTTTCAAAATTGATGAGTTATTGTTGCAATTTTTGGGATGGGTTTTGTAGTTTGATCTTAAAAACTCCATGCATTGCATCACATTAACATTTTAACAATACTCTCATGCATTTAGATGTGTGCAAACTATTTGTGTGCTGGTAGGTTTGGATTGGGCTGAGCCCATGATGCTCTTTATATTGTATGTCACATGTTCATGCATTTCCCATGCATACGGTCTCTCTGTTCAATATACTTGTTATATGTGAATTGATTTGGGACTTTTCTGAGTGTTTCTTTCTTCCCCTCTCTCTTTCTGTTTACGTTAGAAGTGTCTATGGCACCAAAACGTAAGTCCACTCCATCCTAGAATCCTCTTCATTCTAGGGCCTCTTTATCTTTTGATCCTACTTCCTCCTCTGTTCAGTTCCGTGATGAGGATGCCTGAAAGGACTTCTCGGAGAATTTTTCAAAACGAGGTGTTCATTCGGAACGCCAAGTTATTCTAGCAAACTTCGCCGACACTGACCTACCCAATGTCTTTCACAATCGGGGTTAGGAGTCACTGTGTGACATTCAAGTCACTTGTCCTTCCGTGCTAATTTAAGAGATTTTCTCCAACATGCATGGAATTGATCCTTCTATACCTCTATTTTTCACTAGCGTTCGAGGTACGCGCTTTTCTATCACACCACAACTTGTTGCAGATGTGCTTCGGGTTCCTAGGATTGAGCATCCTGACTACCCATGTTGTGAGCATTTGAGGACTGTGTCCAAAGACGAGATGATCACCGCTTTCTGTGAGCGCCCTTCTGATTGGGGTGAGCATCAGTTTACACAATGTCGGCCTTTTGCTAAAGGTCCTCATTTCATGAACATGGTAATGACTTTTATTTTGCACCCACTCTCTCACTACAACTCTATCACAGAGTATCGTGCCCGGTTTTTGTTGTCTCTTCTTGAGCATCTCTCGATAGACTTTCCTTCACATTTTATTGTTTCTATCATAGATTTCTATAAGGATACGACTACCTGTGATAAGCTCATCTTTCCTTCCACTATCACGAAGATCTTGCGCCACTTTTTCATCCATTTTCCCATGTCCGACCCCTTCCATATCATGTGTGTCATAGACGCTACTACCTTAAAATGTAGTGAGGCGCAGTTTAAGTCGCGATAGACGGTTTCAGCAACTCCTTCCTCCTGTCCGGCTCCATCTAGATCTGCTCGAGCCACTTCTGCTTCCTCTTCTTCTACGAGCGATGTGTCACTAGGAGACATCATGGCGCAGCTTCAACGCATGGATACTTGCCTAAATATGCTCTCTACAGAGTTGTATCAGGTGAATGTTCATGTTGGTCACATTGCTCGGTGACAGGCGACCATGGGTAGTTTTGCTCCTAAGGTTTCTCCTCCACCACCTCCTGTGACTTCCGAGTCTGAGGATGATAATGGTGATGACGATGATGCTTCAGATGATGATGGTGACGACGATGATGCTTCGAATGATGATGATGGAGATGCTAGCTCTACCGATGAGATGTTTACTTGACACTCTACCCTTTGTCACTCATAACAAAAAGGGGAAGTAGTTTTGGGTTATGAAAGTAGTCATACTTAAAAGGAGAGCTTGTATAGGACATTTTTGATAGGGGGAGTGTTGATGTTTTGAGGGATGTAGTGAGGATTACTTGTATCTTTTTCTTTTCTCTACTTTAGATACATTTTTTTCTTGTACATGAGGTCTTGTGACTATTTATGACATACATTGGACTTATTCTCTTTATATGTTGATGTATGTTTCTTTCACCTATCCTTGCATGTGTTGTTTATTTTCTATCTTTATACACATGATTCATATTACTTGTATGCAATCTATTATTTTTGTTTCACACTAAAATGCCTTGATGAGTTTTGTTTAAAGCGTTTCAAAAATACAAGTTGTTAAAGTCTACTTGCCATAAACTCTCTTCTTGTAAAGTTTTTCAAGAGTTTGTGTTAGGATAGATTTTATTGTATTTAATAGGTGAGTATGAGTTGAGTGTTTTATGACTTCTCTCATATGTTCATTTGTTTGTTGTGGTTTTGTCAGGGATTGCCAAGGGGGAGATTATTAGGACATATGTGTTTCATTTGTTTAGAACATATGTCATTCTTTTATGTAATTGGCTAATCCTTTGACAAAATACACTTTACCTGTAATTGGGTAGATTTAGGATGTGCTTAATGCTTTAAGAAACTATGTTGCAAGATCAAGTATTGAAGTCATCAAGTCTGTCCAAGAAACAAGCTGAAAAGTGCAAGTTCATTAAAGCTCGATAGTTAGCTCAACAGTTAGCATGTGTTGAGGTTTAAAGAGTTGTTTCAGTCCCATGGCTCGACAGCTTCTCAATAGGTGCTCAACAACTTCTGTCTGTCGAGAATTAAGAATTTCAGAATCCTGATCTGATTTTCTTGGAATCCGTGAATGTGTCTTTGGGCATTCTTTTCTCTTAACCCTAGACATATAAAAGGATTGTTTTAAGGGCCGTCAAAGTGTTCAAAAGTTGCACAAGCATTGAGAAATCCTTGTTCAAGCAAGTTGTGACCGGAGACAAAGTTTTTGCCCTGATTCATCTATCTTGTGAAGAAGTTGCTGTGTAATGTGCACCGTAGAGTTTTGTAACTAAGCATCTTCGTGATCTTCATCGTGTGGATGAATTGAAGAACTTTGCAGCCAACAATCTTCTCTAGTTGGTGATTGAAGTCACGTACTAGGATCCACGCAATTGGTTAGTCACGTACTTTGGAGCCGTGCATTGAAAAGAGAAATTGTCACTACAGAACAAGTCTAATTGTGTATTGGGGTAAAGGTTCAACTGTAGGTTAGTAAGGTACTTGGGATTCCTTCACTTGTAACCACTTGTTGTGATAATAGTGAAATTTCGGAAGTGCTGACCTTAAAATTACCCGTTCGGGTTTTTGCTGTGTAGGTTTTTCCTGTTCGTAAACAAATCACTGTGTCATTTAATTTTCGCTACATACTTAGTTTAATTGGTGATTTGTTTGTGCTACCACACACTTTGCATGTTAAGTTGGTTAATTAATAACTTGACTAATTAATAAATTAATCTATCACAAGGGGGTCAATACGTGTGTGGCCTATTAATGCAAATTGTGACCAAAAATTTAGTTTGCCCTAGTTCATCTTGAAGAGGCTGCTATGTTTGTACACCATAAGATTTTGTGACTAAGCAACTTTGTGATCTTCATCATGTGATAAACTGAAGACTTTGCAGCCAACATCCTTCTCAAATTGGTGATCAAGTCTCATACTGGGATTCGTGCATCTATTGGTTAGTCACGTACTGGGAGCCGTGCAATAAATTGAGAGATTGTCACTACAGGACAAGTCCAATTGGGTATTTGGGTAAGGTTTCTACTGTTGGTTGGTATAAGGTACTGGGATTCCTTTACTTGTAACCGCTTGTTGTGATAATGGTGAATTCTCAGGAGTAGTGATCTTAAAATCACCCGATGAGTTTTTGCCTTAAAGGTTTTCCCCATTTGTAAAAGAATCACCGTGTCAACTTTATTTTCTTCTACATTTTACTTTAGTTGGTAATTTGTTTGTGCTACCACATACATTGCATGTTAGTTTGATTAATTAATAAACTTTGATAATTAATCAATCAATTCATCACAAGCGGTCAATACATTTTTGGCCTATTAATAGTGGCAATGAAGGCATTTAGGATTCCATCATCCTCATTTTTTGAATCATCCTCAGGTTCAGTGTCCCCCAATGTAGCAGCAAGTGCCTTGCTTCACCCAATGGTCTTGATATATGTGGGGCACTCTTGTTTCATATATCTAAAGCCTTGACAGCCGAAACACTTAGGTCCTGAAAGAACAATGTACTAACCGTCATCCCTTGCATCATTCTTCCCTTTGTCTTCGCTCTTAAATTGAGAGGAACCAGATTGCCTACGGTCCCTGTCAAAGCCCTTTCCATTGGCATTCTTCATGAACTTCTTGAATTGCCTTATTATGTAAGACTTCATTTTAAAATCTTCATCTTCTGAAGACTTAGTCGTGTCACTGCTCTTGGCCTTCAGTGCCATGCTCTTATCCTTACTCGATTTTCCGATTCTTATCAAACCCAACTTATAGGTCTATAGATTGCCAACCAGCTCTGTCAAAGAAATTTTGTCAATGTCCTTTGATTCCTCAATTGCGGTGATCTTGGCAAGAAATCTCTGGGGTAGAGATCTAAGCACCTTTCTCACAATCTTGAGTTCGGGAATAGTTTTCCCAAGATTAAAGGCTGAGTTCACTATGTCCTTGAGTTTGGCATAGAACTCATCAAATGACTCATCCTCCTCCATCTTGATCTTTTCGAAGCTTGCAGTGTGCCCCCGAAACTTCGAGTCTTTAACAGCCTTGGTTCCCTCATAGGTTGTTTAGAGAATGGTCTATGCATCCTTGGCAGTTTCGATAGAGGATATCTTCTTAAACTCCTCATTTATGACCGCACTAATAAAGCGTTCAATGAACTGCTATTGGAGGTTAGCCGCCTTGATCTTAGCATCATCCCGATCGGCCAACACTTCCTTTGGTTGGGCCCAATCTATCTCCACAGCTTGCTATACATTTTCATCTAATGACTGTGCTCTCATGCGTACTTTTCAGTATGCATAGTTAGTACCATCAAATAAAGAAGGTATAATAAGAAACTGTCCTCTATCCATGAAAAATAGGGGTCAATGGATCACACAGCAAAGATTAACCCTAATTAAAGTGTGTCTGCTCTGATACCACTTGATAGGCCAAGAATGTATTGACCCCATGTGATAAATTAATTGATTAATTAGCCAAGTTTATTAATTAATTCAATTAACATGTAAAACATGCGGTAGCACAAAAAAATCACCAACTAAGTTAAATGCAGTGGAAAATAAAGTTGACACGGTGATTTGTTTACAAATAGGGAAAACCACCGAGGCAAAACCCCATTGAGTGAATTTAAGATCACCACTCCCGAGAATCCACTATTATCACAACAAGCGATTATAAGTAAATGAATCTCAGTACCTTACGCCAACCTATAGTTGAACCCTTTATCCCAATACACAATTGGAATTGTTCTATAGTGACAATCTATCATTTTTAATGCCCGGCTCCCAGTATATAACTAATCAATTGATGCGCAGATCTCAATACGCGGCTTACTCACTAACTTAAGAAAGATGTTGGCTGCAAAGTTCTTCAGTTCACCAACACGATGAAGATCATGAAGCTCCTTGGTAACAAAACCCAATGGCGTACAAACGCAGTAACTTCTTCAAAAAAAAAGATGAACTAGAGTAAATTTTGTCTCCAGTCACAATTTGCATGAACAAAACTTTGCTCTACACTCGTGCAACCTTTGAAAGCCCTTAAAATAATCCTTATATATGTTTAGGGTTGTGAGAAAAGAAAGCCTAAACATGTACACACGGATTGGAGTAAAATCAGATCTAAAAAACTGATTTTCATAATTCTCAATAGATAGGGTATCTATCGAGCAGCTATCAAGCATTGGGCTAACACAATCTTTTAAACCTCAATAGATGCTATCTATCGAGCTAGCTGTCGATCTTTAAAATCCAGCACTTCTTCACTTGTTTTTTGGACAGATTTGCATGGTCTTAACACTTGAACTTGAAATCTTATTCCTTGAAGCATTAAACACATCCTAGATCTACCCAATTACAAGTAAAGTGCATTTTGTCAAAGGATTAGCCAATTTTAAATGATATATGTTCTTAACATAGTTCACATATGTCCTAACAAATTTCATAGAAAAATAAAAGCGGTTTAATTTAGTACAGGTACTTGGCAATGCTTTTGAATTTAATAACGACATTGCAGCTATAATTGACTTCCAACAATCTTAACTAATTTCCATTACCAATTTTCTACTCAAATCTTCTATGAAATTGTAGACTGAAGAAAACGTAGGACCCTTAAAGTTTGAATTTTTTTTTTCATTTTAGCTATTTACAATTTAAAATTTTTATTTTAGCCTTGCATGTTTGATTTTTTTTTTCCCACATTGGCCCTTATATTTCAAAATTTTCATAATGGTCCTTGAAGCTTGATTCATTTTTCCGTTTGGTCCTTAATGTTTCAAAATTTTTGTTAAGTTATGGTTTTTCACATAACATTTGTGTTGGCTTTATTCCATGACAAAAAGTGTTGTAATTGCATTAATTTATTTTCTTGTATTTTGTTGGATTCTATTGTAATGAGTTTAGCATTAAGTTGGCGAAGATTGCTTAAGAAGTTGATCTCACGACTTGTCTTGCAAGTAGTGCAACCCACAAAAGTCACATGAGAAGCATATGCTGAAAGCTGAAGATTCAAGTGCCAAGCGATATTTCGCGAGTCACTTCCCGACTCAGGCCAAGTCACGAGTGACCCGCGAAACTCTCTACTTGTAGGATTTTAAGTGTGACCTTTCCTCTTCTTTACCCTACTATATATACTCTCATCACCCAAATAATTAAAGGAGACTATGCAGGTAGAAAACCCTAGAGAGGTTTCTACAATACACCTACCTTATTAGAGAGAGCTACTCATCCTTAAGTGAGAATTCATTTGTAGTCTCTTCTCCTCCCCTCTCCCATTATTATACCTTGAGAGTAGATTTGTACCCAAACACAACTCACACCTATTTAGAATGTAGAAAGTATTTTAGAACTTGGAAAGCATTTGAGATTTGCCAAAAGAAGCCGATAAGGCTTGGCAAATGCAATCGGGCGGTATTGTGAGATCAAAATAACTATTGAAAACAAGACTCTAAGAAGTCCATTGGTACCCTACTATATATACCCTCATTAGCCACAAAATTAAAGAAGACTATTCAAATAGAAAACCCTAGAGAAGTTTCTACAGCACACTCACCTTGTTAGAGAGAACTACTCATCCTTAAGTAAGAATTCATCTATAGTCTCTTCTCCTCCCCTCTCTCATTTTTATACCTTGAGAGGAGATTTTTACTCAAACACAACTCACACCTATTCAGAATGTAGAGAGTATTTTAGAGCTTGGGAAGTATTTGAGATTTGCCAAAAGAAGTCGGTGTGGCTTGGTAGATATAATTAGGTGGTATTGCGGGATCCAGATAACTAGTGAAGACAATACTCCGAGAAGCCCATTGGTAGCTGAAGCTAGGAAGGCTCAAGTACATTGAGTAGATTAGGCTTGGAGGGTTTTTTTGCTATTCGTATACTCCAACTTATTCACTAGTGGATCAATTTTGACTTGGAGGGTAGTGGAGAGGTTTTTCGCTGAGTTCTTCAATTTTCTCTTCGATAACACGTCTTGGTGTTATCTTGTGTTGACATCTCTCTTTCCTTACTTTTTAAGCCTTATATTTGTTATTGCTTGCTTGTGGTTATGGCTTAGAGAGTAGTTTCGGTTATTGCATATCATTTACTTCTATTGTGCACTTAGATAAGTTAAAGTAAAAGCAATTAAGCCGTAACTTTAAAAGTAGGGGTCTAAACAAGTTATAGTGTTTTGCACTATTTGAGTTTTCAATTTTCATCTTCATAAAGGTCCAAATAGAAAACTAAATCAAACATGAAGGGCTAAATGGAACATTAAATCAAACATGAAGGGCCAAAATAAAAAATTTTAGATGTCAAGCCTTAGAACGAAAAGAAAGCACCAAGGAGAAAGAGAGGCTATGGTTTCCCCTTTGTGTGTGGTTGGCTTTGAGGAAGACCAACTCTTTTTCTAACCACCATTTTATGCTTAGGCAAATTGTACCTAAATAGATCCCTACAACAAACCCTAGAGTTAGGATTTTTATACTGGTGGGTTCCCTACATGGGTGCCTATTAGGCCCAAGCACATATCTCAATGTCAACTGCTTTCGACTTATCCATGATGGGCATGTAATCCAAAATATATCTCTCTCATCTGCCATATTCACTTGTCCAACACATATAATGGGAAGTACTCTATGCGACCGACAAACTAAACCTCTATATTAGAGACAATACAACCAATCTCCATAAAAATTGGGACAGTGTAACCCCTAAGGGATAAAACAAATTAGGGGTGACGATATTTGGCATGACCCGTGAACATGAAATGGTTTTCTATGCAAGTTAGTGTCAATAATGGGTTGACAAGCTTAATGAGATTAATAAATGGTTCAATAAAGAAGAAAATTGTTTGTTTCCATTATAATTTTTATTTTTTACTTTTTATTTTGCGGGTTAGTATTGAGTGTAAATGGGTTAAAGTAAGAATTCTTTTGTCAGACACACAATGATAGTATGATATTCCCACATCCATTTTTCTACATCCACTTTCATATTTTAAATGTGGATTTTTTTTAATTTTTAAAAATATGAACATTTACACATTAGTTGTGGAATGTGGATATTTGTGTACAATGGTAAATGTAAATTAGTGTAAAATGATATTTTCCCTTGACATAGCCGTTTGGCCCTATGTTTAGGGTAGCTACAAATTATTTATTGGAATGTTTAAAAAGGTGCGAGAACCTTGTCACAAGAGGCCATAAATCCTCAAATTGATTACCCAATTAATCAACAATACATGACACCCTAGATTGAGAGTTTTACAAATGGAGTTGCCACATAATTTATTTGAAAGGAAAAATTAGTAGAAGAAAAAAAAAACTCTGAAAATACATATTTATTCAATTAAAACTTGAAATTATATTGCTATTCAAGAAAGAAACACGAACAAAAAAGTACATGGCTTTTCTAGTTACAATCTAAGAGAGAAATTACATCCGCGTGTTTTCTTAATTACAATCCATAAATTAAATAGAAAACTATATAAATAAAAAAACTAATCTATAACCCAAATCCTAAGCTTAAGTGTTAGGCACCTATTCCACTTAACTCATAAATTGATCTTCCAGAATTTAATGGCCATGTCATGTTACGAACAAACATATACTCGATGCATTCATGTCATCATCTCATTTGAGTTTTTCATTTGTACTCAGGTGTACAACATGTGAAATTTCGGCCTACCTTACATGGTGATCATATATCATCCTGTATACAAAACCACGCAGCGTAGGTTGATACTAAAGCTTAGTCACAAACAAACTAATATGATCTAGAACAAAGATCGTTTAACCCACAAATGGCCACCGCATTCCCACTACTACCACAGCCAATATATTTGTCAAACTCATACCAAGGGATTTGATGGTGATTACATATTCAAACTGCTTCCACAGTGCCCAACATTGACGTTCTCTTCCTCGATTAGTTTGCGATGCTTTTCCTCTAGCATTTTGACCATCAATTTTTTCCTAGTTGTGGCGAGGGAAGAGCTCACCATCATCAGAGAACTAGGACAAGCACAAGAAATCTCATTCTTGAGCTTTTTAGGACTTCCTTGTAATTAAATCAAGACATGTTCAACATACAATAATAACAAAGTATATAAATATATATATATATATATATATAATAAATAAAAAAAGGAACAACCAAACTTTGACTTCCATTAGGTGAAGGGATCTAAAAGGCCATTTTCAACTAGAAATGCAACCTTTAACCGCAAAAACTGATGATCATGATTGAGAGATTCATGTGATTCATCAGTACGTTCATCTAACATTTGGTTGGATCTGAATCATACATTCTTAACATTGCCCAGAATTTCTTTAAATTCAACCGCCTTCTAAGATCCATAGGGGTATCACACAATTAGAATGATCATGCATGATATCTTGAATATTAATAAATTCTAGCTCATCTGATTGTGCATTTCATGATTCCCATTGATATCATATGCGAGCGAGGCGTGTGACCTACAGATCATTAATCAATCCATGATATCCTATTTATGACACAGAAGTGTAGCTAACATTCTAAAACAATAAGTCAATAAAATCAGTTTTGAAATTTAGTTGCATGCAGTGCACCCCTCCAGATACAGAGCTTGATGATGGCTACCTTCGTAGGCTCCTATCTTTGAACCATAGTTTTGAAACTCGGACCGTTCATTGAACCGTATAAAGAAGAGGTTCAAAATTTTTGAGGTCGAACCAAGGTTGAACCGGGATCGAAATGGTGTCTTATAATTAATTTAATAATTAATTAAAGTCTAAATATAGATATTAAATTTATAAAACTAGCAAAATTGACTAATATATCCATATATGTGTGGGAAATTTAAAGATTTTCAAGCATATATTTAATAATTAAATAAGAAAGTTAAGAAAGTAAAATTATAACCATGAAAACATTAAAATTTATGATTAATTTTTGAAGTAAAGTTGAATATCTTTGAAGAATTTTAATTATAATTTTTTTTTTATTCCTTGTAAGATATGGATAATTTAATTAAGTAGAATAAAATTGTATGAAGTTGTTTTAATTATAAAAAAAAAATATTGCTAAGGGGTTGGATTGCACAATTCTTGCCACTTATTCGTGCGGTCCAACTTCGATTTTAAGGGTTCACGGAATTAACAAAAAATTCGGTTCTTTATGCTTAAAAAACCGGTTTTCATCTCAGTTCCTGATTTTCACAGTCCCACCTCCCAGTCCGGTCTGGGTCTAAAAACAGTGCTTTGAACACGAACTCTGTTAATCATCAAGTCTCCATCTTTTCCCAATGATCCACGGATGTTCTTTATATTTGAAAGTGGAGGAATGTGCTAGTGATGGCATTGGGGCTGCAAACATTTTTTTGAATTGACGAGATGGTCGGTTGCAGGGAAACATCTAGAAATGTAGGGCCATCTTGTTCAAAATTGAAAATTGATGGAGGTTGAAAGGCTTTCATATGGATGGATTTGGATGATAAAAACAATGACTGAGGAAAATTGACTATGTCTGGCTGAAGTATTTTTGTGCTGATTAATGGTGAGAATAAGCCTTCAATCTAATGGTTTTTGGAGGAGGTTTTCCAAAAATGAAGGGTGAAGGTATTTTTTCCACGTTCCAAACTTTTACATAAGAAAATTCCAAAACTGGCCAAGCTTGAGTCCTCATTGATGTTGATTCTTTTCCTTTTTATAGAAGAGGGATCTCTTGGTGGTTTGATGCACGTGGACTGTGGGAATTTTTTTTCTTCTAATAATAAATGATTATGTTTTTGTCCAAAAAAAAAATATTGGGAATTAAGTGGAAGAATATCAGAAAATTCGAGCAAAATATCAAATCGTATTTGTTGAGAAATTTAGACCCTGGTTGATAGAAATAACAAGTTTTAAACTCAAGTTTTAGATTTATTATGAATAAACCTTGTTAAAACAAACAAACATCAGTATTATGTCAAAATCATGCACAGTAGAATAGTAAATAAGACAATATATGATACCTAGGAAAACCAATGAAACAAACTAATTTCATAATAAAAAAAAACTTGAGGAGAAACCTTCCTGAAAAGCAATCAACTATAATAAAGAGAAGTTTTGGATCTATTATAAAACCTTTGTACCTAGAATCTACAATCCTCGTAAATGAACTTACAGCAAAAACCTTCTACTGCTTCAAAACCTCTGAACTCTTTAATATATGAACCCCACCAATGATGCACGGATCCCAGTACATAACTAACCCCAGCAACTTAAAGAAGATGTTGGCTACAAAGTTCTTGACTTCATCAATAATGAAGATCAAGAAGTACTTGGTTATAAAACTCTAAGGCGCAAAAGATGCAGTAACTTCTTACAGAGAGAATAAGACACTCAGTCACTTTTTCATAAGTTCTCTATGTGCATATCCACTGTGACGGCCTTAAAATAAACCTTAGATATGTCTAGGGTTGTAAGAAAAAAAAATCCTACACAAATATTTCAGCATGGACCAAAAATTAGATGTGAAAATTCTGATTTTGTAGATCTCGACAAATTCAGCTTCTGTTGAACTTCTGTCGAGCTTTCTTCATTAAGTCTCGATAGATACTATTACTATCGAGGTATCTGTTGAGATTCAATGAACAGTTTTTCTTCACTTGTTTCTTGGTCCAATCTTCATAGCTTTAATACATGACTTGAACAACATATTTCTTGAAGTACGAAACTCATCCTAGATCTACCCAGTTACAAGTTAAGTGTATTTTCTCAAAAGATTAACCAATTACATAAAATATATTCTTAACAATCTCCCCCTTTGAAATTCGTGACAAATCCATAGCAAAACAAATAGTCATAAGAAAAATCTTAAATCACTCAACTCATAACCACTTGTTATATTACAAAATAAATCTATCCTTACTACAAACTCTTGAAAAACTTTGCAAGAAGAGAGTTCATGGCATGATAGATTTTCACAACCTGTCTCTCTAAAACACTTAAACAAAACTCATTAAGGCATCATATATGAAACAAAAATAAAGATTGCTGACATAAAGAAACATGTGTATAAAAAGAGAAAAGAAACAATACATGTAGAAATAGGTGAAGAAGACATACATCATATATATATATATATATATATCAAAGATAAGCACAATGTATGTAAAAAATGGTCATAAGATCGATGTACAAGAAGCTAAAAGAAGCTCCTAAAACAACAATGAGGTAAACACTCCCCTAACAAGATGAAACACAACTCTTCCATACTGAAGCATGTAATTCTCCCTCTAACATGTAGAATCTTAAAAAGAAACCACATATTCACCCCATTTTTGTTATGATTGACAAAGGGTACAAGAAACTATAAAACTTCACCTGAGAAACATAAAGATGATCAAAGATGAAAAAGGGGACACAAGAAATCCATATAAAAGCATGAATGCAATGAAACAAGATGCTATGGATAACAAGATAAAAGAAATATGCAAAACATGTGAAAAACAATGCATGCAAAAAGGTCTCGACAGATCAAGAAGCTGTTGAGAATTTATCAAGAGAAAACCCAAAAATCTTGATGGATCAAGTATCTGTCAAGAATCTATCGGGAAGACAAAGAGCTCAAAAAATTTTCTTGATAAGTCGAGAAGCTGTCAATATCACAAGAAGAAGGCTCAATAGAAAGGATATCTATCAAGGATGTGTCGAGAAGCCATTGAGCTTGAATAAAAGAGGTTTTTCAAGAAGGGAAAAACACATAGATATGAATGCATAAGCTACTCACTTAAACATCAAACCAAGATGTTAATCTCTCAAAACTCATTTCAAATAAGATGCAAAGCATATAAATCCAAAACACACACACACACACTCAACAAGTCTAACCAATTTTATATTTCAAAAACAAGTTAAAACAGTATAGTGAGCATATATTAACACATGTATTCCTTGCGATGGCTAAATCACATTATACCTACACATGTATTAAAAATAACAAAGAATTTGCATGTTGTGTGTGAAAATATAACAAGTGTGCACAAGTTTCTCATATTATGATGATTTGAGATGTGAGAATGTCTAATACACTCACACACAATCATAACTGTTTGATGGGAACTATCACCTTCGAGGTACATCATTTAACTCCTACATCTCCTAGAAACACGCTTGCAACCATATTTAAAAGCATTTTGATTCTTTTTACTTTTATATTCTTTGCATATTTTCTTTTTGAACATATCATGCATGGGCATATATAGAGAGATAAGAAATACCCACTTATGTAAGCCAAAACATCACAATTTTGCTATGCTAAAGCACATAGATGTTATACATGGTGAGATGGTTATTTATGTTTTTCTAGTCCTTCCCTTCAAAAAGTGATATGAGTATGAGATATAAGAGATCATCTTAATCGTACTCATCACAAACACAAGCCAAAAAGTTCACTTGCTTAGTTGAACACTGAGATGCTCATCTAAGCTACAAGAGATACAAAATTTAGAAAACTTTGTTTCAATAGTCATCCAAGGTACACAAGTACCAATATACACAAACACACACTGTTTTTGTATTTTTCTGATTTTTCCCCTTTTTTATTTTGAAAACAAAATTAAATAAAAACTAAACAACCAAACAAAAATAGACAAACAACATGAAAGTATGAAGATAGATGCAGATGCATGAAAGCATGATTCCAAAAAAAATAAGAAATCAAGAAAGAAAGTCCTACTTTAGATAAAAAGAATTAAAGCAGAGAGCAACAGAAAAGACAATTAACTCTTAAGCTCCTTTCTCGCCCACACAGCATAAGCCTTTGGCTGTGAAGATAAAAAGGCACGTGTCCTAGTATGTTTACTAAAGGACATAGAAGAAATAGAATTCTCTTGAAATTGAGTTAAAAAGCTCAAAGCTTTTAATAATTCTCCAAACAAAGGTGTAATTCCTTGATAGGAAACTTATGACCACTTAGACACTTGATTTTGAGGATACAACTTAAAGCAATTAGGAATGTGTCTAGAAACACCACAATGGTGACAAACATGAGTAGTTTTTGAACTACTAGACTTCCTAAAGTGAGGTATAACAAAGGATTTAGAATTAGACAAATTAGTTATGAATTTCATACCTTTATCATCTTTCTCAAATTGGGGCACAAAGACAGTCCTTGATCCAGAAGTCATGGAAGTGGAGAGATCAAAGGAGTTAACATATCCTAAACCAACCTTATCAAAACTAGGCTTTTGAGCACTCAAGACCTCATCAAACTTTGCACTAGATATCCTCTCTATTTGAGTTCTAGCTTGCACTAAGCTCAACCTCAAGATTCTTAACCTTCTTATCCAATGAGGTATTCTCCACAACAAGAGTCTCAATCAACCTTGTAGTCTCATCTAATTTGACTAATAGATTAGTTTTTTCAGTTTTTACCTCATTAAGCTCTTTTCTACAAAGATGTAAAGCCTTTTCAGATTTTATAAACTCAGTGCATAGCTTATCATAGGCTTCTTGAATGGTCAACTTCTTAGGTACTTCATCATCAGAAGAATCCTCACTGTCACTAGCACTCTCCACATTCACCTTATTGGTTGTGGCAGCAAAAGCCATAAAGTGACCACATTCATCCACATAGTGACCACATTTATCCACATACTCATCAAAAGAGTCATTCTCAGAATCACTTAAGGTAGCAACCAACCCTTTACCTTTTGAATTCTTGGTCTTTTCTTCTATAAGATATTTTGGGCACTCTATCCTGATATGACCAAAATCTTTATACTCATGACATTAGATAAGGGGTTTCTCATTCTTGCCCTTCTTAGAGAATATAGATTTCCTAGGAGGTTTGTCCTTATCCTTTTTCTTTTATTAAAAAAGCTTGATAATCTCATTAGGTATGAAGGTTAGATCCACATCCTCATCATCATCTTTATCTTCATCTTCGCTTTCATCTTCATCTTCAGAGTTATCAATCTCTTCCTCTATATCCTTAAGAGTCAAGTTTTACTCTTTTCACCCTTTCCCATTAAACCTAATCTCATCTCATAGGTTTAAAGGTTCCCTATAAGCTCAGTCAAAGGATTTTGATCAATGTCCTTTACTTCTTCTATGGCAGTGATCTTGGCATGGAATCTTTCAAGTAGGGACCTAAGGATTTTCCTAACAATTTTTTATTCTGCTATAGATTCTCCAAGTTTGGAGGAAGAATTCACAATATCCTTGAGTTTAGCATAGAACTCATCGAATGTCTTATCCTTCTCCATCCTTATTTCTTCAAAATTACCAGTGAGTCTTTAAAGTTTCACAGCTTTTACTGTCTTGGTACCTTCATAGGTGGTCTCAAGAATGGTTCATGCTTCCTTGGTAACTTCCATAGATGATATTTTCTTGAATTCCTCATTGGTCACCCCACTAAACAAAGAATTGAAGGCCCTACTATTGAAATTTGCCACTTTGATTGTTACTTCATCCCATTCCACCGGCTCTTCCTTTGGCTTAATCCAGCCAACTTCAACAGTTTGCCATATTTTTTCACCTAAAGCCTGCAAAAAAACTTTCATACAAACTTTCTAGTACGCATAATTAGTGTTATCAAATAAAGTAGGAATCAAAAGACATTGTCCATGATCCATAACAACGGGGGTCAAGGATCACACCCAAGAAATAAATCCAATCAGAGTGCACCCACTCTGATACCACTTGTTGGAAAATTTAGACTCCAGTTGATAGAATTAATAAATTTTAAACCCAACTTGTTAATTAGATTTATTATGAATAAACCTTGTTAAAACAAACAAACATCAATATCATGTCAAATTCAAGCACAGCAAATAGTAAATAAGACAATATATGATGACTTAGGAAAACTAATAAAACAAATGAGTTTCACAGTAAAACAAAACTTGAGGGGGAAACCTTTTCAAAAAGCAACCTACTATAATAAAGAGAAGTTTTAGATCTAGTAGATGAACCTTTGTCCCTAGACTCTACAATCTTCGTATATGAACTTATAACAGAAACCCTGTACCACTTCGGAACCTCTAAACTCTTTAGTATATGAACACCACCAATGATGCACCGATCCTAGTACGTGACTAACTTTTTTACACGAATCCCAGTACGTGACTAACCCCACCAACTTGAAGAAGATGTTGTTGGCTGCAAAGCTCTTCACTTCATCAATAATGAAAATCAAGAGGTACTTGGTTACAAAACCATAAGGCGCAAAAAATGTAGTAACTTCTTACAGAGAGAATAAGGCACTCAATCACTTTTCCATATGTTCTCTATGTGCATACTTACTGTGGCGGCCTTTAAAATAAGCCTTATATATGTCTAGGGTTATGGGAAAAGAAACCCTACACAAATATTTCAGCATGGGCTGAAAATCAGATGACATCCTCCCACAAGCTAAAGTAAATGAAATTTATAGTGGGGTTGAAAGTCTTAGAGTGGACCCTTGACACTTGCGTAAAAATGTTGACAAATATTGTAAGGGTGTTGCAGACTATTTGAAGGTGAAAGAATCTCTGAACAAATGAGCAAGTCCTATTATCTTCATTCGACATGAGGCAGAAGTTCAATTCCTCCTTTCTAAAGCATCGCATGAGGAAGCATCTTTGAAGACTAAGCTTGACACTGTTCGATTGAGGATGGCTGACTTGCGAGCTGAGCTCATCCAATTAGAGCAATCATTGTCTTAAATTGAAACTCATCAAGTTGAACAAGATGATGTTATGCAAGCCTTAGAAGAACAATTTGAAGAAGTCAAATCCGCTCACGTTCTCGTAATCTTTTTGTTTTAATTCCCTTCATATGTGTCATCATGCTTTCCCTTGTACTATTTTCCTTTTGCCAATCAATAAAGAAGACTTTATTCTCTACTCCCTATTTTTTTTGTCATAATTTAATAATAAAATTTCTTTTTAGTGCGTGACTGAACTTAGCAAAAGATACTAAGTTGCCTACGTACCCTCGAGAGGGATCAAGTCATTACGTAGTTCAACATTTTTTTATTTTTTATTTTTGAAAAAAAGGGAGGCTCACTTGTGTAATCCTCGCCCCATGCCCCACGGCATTTCATGGGTACCAATTGCGCAATAGTGGGTATCACCACTGATCGAACCTGAGACCTTGGCCTCAAGGGTGACAAAGGCATCTAACTACTATGCCACACTCGCAAATGGTGACATAGAGTCGGATTAATTTCTCTTTATATATACGCTTTCAAAGGTAATGCGAAGACACCATGTACCCTTGTAGTGCTACAATGGGCAATTTAAACTCTTATAGAGGAGCAATCTTGGATTTTCAAGCATAGAAGCATTTGAGGAACTTCCCATTGATGGGGCCAATCCTTACACCCTCATGATCAATCAACTTGTAAGCTCCATTGGTGTAGACTTCTTGCACAATATAAGGTTCATCGCATTTTGAAGTGAATTTATTGCCTGCAAGATGAGTTCTGATGATAGGTTTTCGAACGGCAAGGACTAAGTCACCAACTTGGAATGATCGTGGTTTAACTCTTTTATTGAATGCACTTGAAAGACGAGCTTGATAGCACTGAAGGCATTGTTGGGCCTCGAGCCTTTTCTCATCAAGTGCCTCTAATTCTTGCAATCTGAGCTTGGCATTTTCTTCTTCAGTCAATCCTTCTTGAATGGCAATCCGTAATAATGGGATTTGGCATTCTAAAGGAAGGACGGCTTCCACTCCATAAATAAGAGAATATGGCATCGCTTGAGTAGGAGTTCGAAATGTTGTTCGATATGCCCATAATGCTTCTTTGATTCTTTCATGCCAGTCTCACTTTGCCTTGGATACTACCTTCTTTAACAAATTGCCAAGTGTTTTGTTAAAGGCTTCAGCTAATCCATTTGTCAAGGCATTGTACATGGAGGAGTTATATTGTTTAAATCTGAACTTCTTGCATAGCTCTGTCATCAGCCTATTGTAGAACAGTTTGCCATTATTAGTTATGATATAACGAGGGACACCATACCAATAGATCAAATGAGTTTGAATGAAATTGACCACCGTTTCTTTCTTCACCTCCCTAAGAGGCACAGGTTCTGCCCACTTCGAGAAGTAATTAGTTGCAGCCAAGATGTACAAATGGCCGCCGGATGACTTTGGTAATGGCCCTATTGCATCAAGCTCCCATGCATCAAAAGGCCAAGAAGCTATAGTTGGGTGTAGAGGTTCTGGTGGTTGGTGGATGAAGTTTGCATGATACTGATAAGTTTCGCATTTTTTACCATACTCCATGGAATCTTGCACCATTGTAGGCCAATAGTAACTCATTTGTTTGATTCGATAATGTAACTTAGGACCCTATTGGTGTGTGCCGCATATTCCAAAATAAGCCTCCTCTAAGGATTGTTTAGCCTTCTCTTCTCCTAAGCAACGGAGAAATAAACCATCAAATGAATGGCAGAAGAGAGTGTCTTTATAGTAAATGAATCAAGTAGCCCTTCGCCGAATTTCGGTCTTGTGGCATATATCATTCGGGAGTCTTCCATGTTGAAGGTACTCAATGATTGCTTGTCACCAATCTTCTTTTTCAACAAGGCATACGGAAATAATGTTGGTCGTTCCTCTTCTTCTTATTCTTCAACCACGAGAGGTACTACCCACCTTTGGGAAATAGCAACTTTGGTTGTCTCTCCCTGTAATAATGCTACGGCAGTAGCCAAATTAGCTAAAGCATCAGACTGTCTATTCTTCTTCCTTGGTATATGCTCCAATGTGATAGCCTTAAAATTTGCTAGCACTTCTTCACATATTTGCAATAAGGGATAAAGTCTTCCTTCTTGACGCCATACTACTCCAAGATTTGATTGATAATTAATTTAGAATCCCCAAAGATCTCAAGTTGCAATATGCCCATCTTAATGGTCATTTGTAGACCAATAATCAATGCTTGATATTCAGTTATGTTGTTAGAGCAAAGTTCACTTAATGAGAACGAGTATAGAAGTATTTGCCGTTGTGGAGAAATAAACACTACATCTGCCCCCGCTCCTGCTTGATAGTAGCCCCATCAAAAAACATCATCCATGGTGGCATTACTTCAATATAAAACACATCTTTATTCGGGAAACCATAAGAGAACTCCCAATCAGATGGAATTGGGTGATCGGCTAAGAAATATGCCAATGCTTGTCCTTTGATAGCTTTCTACAGAACGTATGCAAGGTCGTATTGTTGCAGCAAGACTGCACATCGAGCTATACGACTTGAAACCACAAGCCTAGAGAGGACTTATTTAATTGGGTCTGCCTTTGCTATCAAATAAACCGTATATGCTTGCATGTAGTGCTTCAATTTTTCTATGGTGAAGAAAAGAGCAAGACACGTCTTTTCAATAGGAGAATAATTTAATTCAACCCCATTGAGAGTTCGACTCAGATAGTAAAGAGCTCTTTCTTTCCCCTCTTCGTTTTCTTACACCATGAGAGCACCTAGAGATTTTTCCTACTCTGTGATGTACAACACCAGACACTTTCCTGGGATAGGAGCACCTAAAACTGGAGGGTTAAGCAAGTATCTTTTGATGCTTGCAAAAGCATTACTACAAGCATCATCCCATTCAAAGTGCACATCATTTTTCATCAACCTATTGAAAGGTGACATCGACCAGCCAAGTTCGAAATAAATTGTCGTATGTAGGCAAGTCTTCCCTACAAACCTCTAAGTTCTTGCAGATTTTAAGGCTCCCGCATTTTTTTGGATAGCTTCAATCTTGGACTGGTCAATTTCAATACTATGATGTCTTACAATGAAACCAAGGAATTTCCAAGATGTTACGCCAAAATCGCATTTGAAGGGGTTCATTTTAAGCTAATACTTTCTATGGCAGTTGAACACGGATCGTAGATCTGTTAGATGGTCTTCCCTCCTTTTGGTTTTAATCACTAGATAATCAACATAACACTCCACGTATTTATGAAGCACATTATCAAAGATCTTTTGCATGGCCCGTTGATAAGTAGCATCGCGTTCTTTAGTCCAAAAGGCATTACTTTGTAACAGTAAATGCCTTTAGGAGTACGAAAAGCTATAAGCTCTTCATCCTTAGGATTCATTCCAATTTGATTGTAACCTAAAGAACCATCCATGAAAGATAAAGCTTCATGACCAATAGTGGCGTCAACCATGACCTCAGTGATGGGTAATGGAAAATCATCCTTGGGACATGCATTGTTCAAATCACGGAAGTCAACGTACACCCGAATTTGTCCATTCTTCTTTTTGACAGGGACTATGTTAGCAATCCATTCCGGGTACTGTACTTCACGAATGAAGCCTGCCTCATTTAGTTTATTGACCTCAGTTTCTATTTGAGGGATAAACTCCAGCCAAAAGCGTCTTTGAGCTTGTTTGACTAGGCGCATGCTCTTCTTTACTATCAAATGGTGTAGAGCGATACTTGGATTGAGCCCAGGCATTTCCTTGTAAGTCCAAGCAAACACATCTTTATATTCTACCAGGAGCTTGAGGTATCCTTCTCCTTCTTCAGGTGTGACAAGCACACTGATGAAAGTTGGCCGGGGTTCTTTAGTAGTTCCTAAATTGATCTCTTTAAGTTCATCAGCTATAGCCTATCCTCCATCTTCCAAGGCTAAGGGAGCTTCATCTACCTCTTCATTGGTTGCTTTAGCATTTGACAGTGTACCCTCTTCTACTATAATATGAAATGAGGATGATACCTCTTCAATTTGCTCATTGTGGACGATTGACTGACTTGTGTGTACAGTCATTCACCTCTTGACTTTGAGCGACCCTTCAGTGCTAATATCTAGGGTAGAGTTACGTTTCATGCATGAAGGAATGCTACTACGAATCTCATCATTAGCTTTCACTTCCTTTTAAACCTCAAAGTTTATTGAGTTTTGAAAGCAACTATCAACAGGCCTTTTTGTTGCCCCCAATCGATCAAAGACTGATCTATACGCAAGAGTGTCTCGACTTTGTGTTAAACAAGCAGTATTTAACCTGTCGAACACTGTGATTCGTGACGATGAGGCCTTGATGTGATCAAATACCAAGACGCATGATGAAGAGTGATCTTTTCTTTGATTCGAACTTTCGCCAACCTCCACTGTTATGTATTGGGAAGGTGAAGCATTGCTTCTTTTCTTGATCCATATTTGAGCTAGTTGTTTTGGAGTGTAACCTATTCCGGTCTTTGGGATAGGAATTTCATGCCCTTCAAGCTACATTTTCCTTTGTGTTTTGCTAAGGCCATGCATCTTTTCTCTAGTGGCTTCTGGAATTAGTTTCCCTAGGTCCCCTTGTTTTAAGAAATCATAGCCTGCTCTGGCTAACAGACTATATACCTTTGGGTTGAACCATTCTTTCGTCCGCTCACTTGGTAGAATACCATGTTTTGTCAGACTTTGTGAAGACCTCACGAATCCATTTAGTGGCTTCGAAGGCAAAGGATTTGTGGATGAAGTTAAAGGCATGACATGATTTTCTTTCAATATGGCTACATCTTCCATCGTGAGCTTTGTAGGAGGCCTTCCCATGCCTACTGTAGATTGAAGGCATTCCGCGAATGGTGATTGTCCATTCTTGCAGCGTGCAGGTTATTGGAAGGCCCTGAAATTTTCGCTCTCACTAAATTACTGGTAGATTCATTAGAATAATGATTCCCATATTCTGGATCTTCCTTTAGGGAAGGAATATCATTTCTAGTGATGAATCTAACATGCTTCTTTTCACCCTGCTTACTTTCCATGGACGAGATCTCAACTGGGAGAACTTCATTAGGAATGTAATCTTCTACATAAAACTTCGCGTTAGCAAAGTCAACTTCAGTCTCAGCAAAAGGGTTCAAGTTGGCATTGACTTTCTTTATTCCACTTTGAAGGTACTTGAAACATTGATACAAAGTTGACGGCACCATTCCGTTTCCATGGATCCATGGACGTCCTAACAACATGTTGTAGGTTGTCTTGGCATCAATAACATGGAACAAAATGTTGCTTGTCAATTCTCCAGTGATTAATTCCAAGTGTATCATGTCGATTGCGCATTGCCCACCTTGGTTAAAACCTTGTATGACCAAGCAACTATGCGATAATTCCTCCATAGTAAGACCAAGTCATCTTATTGTCCTTTTGGAAGTATATTATAGATGAAACTCCGTCAATGAGAACACGATCGATCTTTTGTTCACGAGCATAACCAAAGACATAAAGTGGATGATTGTGAGGCTTAGAGCCTAACAACAGATCCTCGTTAGTGAAAGTTAAGTCTGGAGAGCACACGTAACATTCCTGCGTTTGTTGAAATGTATTGGTAAAAAGGGTGTACATCTCTGGCTCTTCAAGAGCTTGGGTGAGAATTTCTTTTGGTGAGGTGGAGGATTGCGAGGGTTCAACTTCATCAACCTGAGATTGGAGTTCCTTTAAAGATGACAAAGTCTCATTTGGACCACCATGGTCAACATCCTCCTTTTTTGTCATGAACTTCGTAACGTGAGACCGTGTGAATGGCCTCTGCTAAGTTGTTTTGAGATTTCGAAGTTTTTGGGTTTGTGCCGAATTGTCATACATTTTTGTTCCCAGTCTTTCTTGCCTTTTATCACTTGTTTTTCTTGACCGAGGCTGAATCTGGTTTTGTGCTCTTCTAGATTCTTGGGTGATCAAATGAAAAGGGAATGCTCGTCTCTTCTTCCATCTCTTGCGAGTAACCATCGTCCAACCCTCTTCCTCATCCACTATTGACCTTTTATCATCATTTGAGTTATAACCATATGCTTTTTGTGAGAACTAAACTTGAACAGGTTCCAAAGAACCAAACTAGATGAGCGTGGTATTTGCCCCCTGCTTAGTAGTTGGAGACACGCAACTAGGTAATCTGCAAGCAAATGTTGCAAGGTTTGACTGAGCAACATCATTAAATTCCAAGTAGATTTTCCTTTCCTTGGCTAGCTTCATGATGAGTTCTTCATGATATGATGATACTTACAATAGTTTGGGTCATCAACTTTTCCTATTTATTCCGATCGTTTGCACTTTGGCAATTCAATTAATTTCAACTTGAGTAGTTGTTCTAGCTTTTCGGGCATATCGACATCTAGGAAAGGAGACATCTTTTGTTCCCATTCCTTAAGTGATGAGCGACGACGTGTCTCATGCCATTGGCTTCCCTCAAGCCTCTTCTCATTAACCTTCACATTTCTTGTGGAAATTTTGACTAGGGCAGAGTTGATATTCATTGAGTCTTTGATATTACTTTTCGTATTCCTATCATTTTTCCTTATTTTGGATCTTTCTTTCCTTTCCTCAGGTATAGGAGGTTTCGTATTTCCATGGCTAGAGATACTTAATTCCATGTCGTGCGCATGAGTTGCTACCTCTTCAAATGTTCAGAGTTTTATCCCTTAAAGGATGTAAAGAAGTCTCCAATGCATGCCTTGGATGCACATCTCTACAAGAAATAGTTCCGAAAGTCTATCCTTGCAATCCAAACTCAAAGAATGCCACCGATTGATATAATCAATAACGGGCTCATCCTTCCATTACTTAGTTTAGTAAGCTCCATCATACTTACTGTGCGACATGTGCTATAAAATCAGTTAAGAAACTCCCTTTCGGGTTGTTCCCAATTTTCAATTGATTCAAGTTCCAAATCAGTATACCAATCAAACACATTTCCCTTGAGCGAATGAACAAATTGTTTCACAAGGAGGCTTCCTTGAGTTCTTGCATTCTCATAAGTTTCTACCAAGTAAGCAATGTGTTGTTTTGGATTGCTCTTCCCGTCAAATTGTAGGAATTTAGGAGGTTGGTACCCATTTGGCATTCTCATGTTGTCAATGTACTTTTTATAGGGTTTTAAATATATGAGGGCACTAATGGAAGAACCCCCATATTATGCTCGAATGATATTTGTTATCGTCTTGCAATTTTTGGACAAATATCAAGGCCATTAAGGTGGAATGTCCGTGTTGAGAAATGCCTTCACCTCCTTTTCCTTTATCAACCTTAGCGTTTTCTCCTTTCAAGGTAAAGCCAGGTGGGTGCTCAGGACCAAGACTTGATTCACCTAAATCTTGTACCTCCAGCTTATTCATCAAGGTTGCAATTTTTATGTCCTTATCTTCAAGCGCTTTTGTGAGAATGATGACCCTTTGTTCCATTTCAGCCATTTTTTCTTCCATGGTAGAGGTGTTAGTCACCATCACTAGCATGACCTCTAGATATGATGGAGAAAATGATGAAATAGGATAAGTCAAAGGTACTTCATTCCTTAAGTTTCTCATCACGGGTGAAAAATTGATAGAAAAGGTCTTTGTTATGGATGATTCATTATCAATCTCCAAATCTTTTTAGACAAATGAATTCTTGGCAGTAAGTTCCCTATTTTCAAGAAAGTACAGAGAAATGACAGTATGAAGTTTGCTTTCTTTGGTTGGTTGGGGTTGAAGTTAGTCCAAAGCCTTGGATCGACTACGAGTGATTGGGCCAACATAATTATCGACAATGATCAACCATTGATTTTCGGACATTCTTGCTAAAGGCCATCGAAGCTGGTAGCAAATCGAATTTCTTTTCTTTTGAAGGAGAAAGAGATCAGAGCCCCCATATTATGCTCGAATGGTATTTGTTACGTCTTGCAATTTTTGGACAAATATCAAGGCCATTAAGGTGGAATGTCCGTGTTGAGAAATGCCTTCACCTCCTTTTCCTTTATCAACCTTAGCGTTTTCTCCCTTCAAGGTAAAGCCAGGTGGGTGCTCAGGACCAAGACTTGATTCACCTAAATCTTGTACCTGCAGCTTATTCATCAAGGTTGCAATTTTTATGTCCTTATCTTCAAGCGCTTTTGTGAGAATGATGACCCTTTGTTCCATTTCAGCCATCTTTTCTTTCATGGTAGAGGTGTTAGTCACCATCACTAGCATGACCTCTAGATATGATGGAGAAAATGATGAAATAGGATAAGTTAAAGGTACTTCATTCCTTAAGTTTCTCATCACGGGTGAAAAATTGATAGAAAAGGTCTTTGTTGTGGATGATTCATTATCGATCTCCAAATCTTTTTAGACAAATGAATTCTTGGCAATAAATTCCCTATTTTCAAGAAAGTACAGAGAAATGACAGTATGAAGTTTGCTTTCTTTGGTTGGTTGGGGTTGAAGTTAGTCCAAAGCCTTGGATCGACTATGAGTGATTGGGCCAACATAATTATCGACAATGATCAACCATTGATTTTCGAACATTCTTGCTAAAGGCCATCGAAGCTGGTAGCAAATCGAATTTCTTTTCTTTTGAAGGAGAAAGAGATCAGAGGCAGAGATGTCCCACTGAGCATGCTAGAATTTGTAGATGACTAAATTTCTAGTTTAAAATAAATCAAACAAGTAAAATAATTTCACAAATGCAAATTTGTATTGATGAATATGTGGTACAACTCTTTGAAATTACAAAAGAGTAATCATCTGACTCAATCTCCTTGAAAGACTTGTTAATTGGAATTGTAATAATGTGATTTTGATTTGAACACCAAAAATCCTTCAATTTGACTAAAGGATGGATCGAAGACCCTTGAAACAAAATTATAATGAATCTCTGGCTATGAGCTTGTTAGAAATTCTTTGTTCTTCGTGTTCTTCACGTTCTTGATACGTTCTTCATGTTCTTGGTGCGTTCTTCGTCTTCGAAGGTTTGTAGTGGAAGTTCTTCGATGCTTTAGAGGCTTGAATTCGTTCAGCTTTGTTGATTTATGGTTTGTTGAGGTTTTTGGAGGCTTTTGAGCTTGATTCCAGCAAGCTTCAAGATCTAGGTTGATAGCTTGGATGGCTTTTGCTTCGAATGTTCTTCGATTTTGACGTTGAAGTTCTTGAAGGCTTTGAGGCTTGATTCCTACAAAGCTTCTATACTTTTGAGGGCTTCTGAATCTTCTCTAATGCTCCTTATGCTTTAGGTGGCTTGGTGTCTCTTTTAATGCCTTTGGAAGGCTTCTATTTCTAGGAGTTTGGGAGTGGGTGAGCGACACGTGGTGGAGTCTAATCAGTGACACATGTCACAACCTGATTGCTTATGTAATCGCTTACACGCACTAGATTGCTTATATCATCTCCTACACGTGTTGGACTGATTATGTTATTGCTTATACATGCGAGGCTGCTTATGTCATCGCTTACATGCGCTGATGCGTGATTGGTTTTTGCATGCATTTTATGCCCCTATTTCAATGACACTTAGCAAAAGTCTGTTGGTTTCTGAGTAGTGATAGTAAAACCTAATAACAATACGCGGCACTTTATAATTGGTCATATTTTGTGGACTTGGTAGTATGATGTGTCAGCTTATGATAGGTCGGAAATTTTCCCTCTCTACATTACCTAAAATATTTTCAATAAAAAATGATTTGTTTTCTGTAATATTATTGTGACCAGAAAAATGATTTTCTAGCATATAGTTGCAACAAAAGTTCCTATCAATGGTGATGGTTGGGAATGAAAATGGCGGATGACCGATGATAACAACAATAATGAGTTCTTGGTGGCCAATAATGACAGCGATGCCTAGCCATAATGGTGATCATGATTTTTAGTTAGGTTGATTTGACCTAGTAAAACCCAGCCTAATCCGCTAATCACACCAAATACATATTGCCCATACAATTGGCGATTGAGGCATCTCTGGGTTTTCATCCATATAAGCAAGGAAAGTAGTGAGTAATAACCATTACTCATGATATTCTGGTTTAAGATCCAATAGTTGTAAAAACTCCACAATTGCTAAAAATTAATTAAGTAATGATCCTTAACAATACGCCACCAAAGTTCAAAATAAATAAGATGTCATGCCATGATTAATTTGAAGTTAAAAATTTAATATTCATAAACTTTTTAGTCTCTTTGGACAAAAAGAGAGGGACTTGGGAGAGAAAACTGGTCCCAATCCATGACCACTTTATTTTACAAAAAAGCCCCTCCCACCAACTATTCATGAC
This sequence comes from Castanopsis chinensis, assembly GCA_032878915.1. Taxonomy (NCBI): domain Eukaryota; kingdom Viridiplantae; phylum Streptophyta; class Magnoliopsida; order Fagales; family Fagaceae; genus Castanopsis; species Castanopsis chinensis. The sequence goes on along the minus strand of JAVQMG010000125.1, from coordinate 12,448,163 downwards.
CACGTTCTGTTCTTTTTTTTTTTTTTTTCAACGTTAAGACCTGAACGTTCTTCCTTTTTTTTTTTTTTTTTCAACGTTCAAACCTGAATGTTCTTCTCTTTTTCTTCTTCTTTTTTTTTTTTTTTTTCAACATTATAATAATAAAAATAGTAATATAAATTTATATATATGATGTGATAAATTTTATATTATGTAATGAGTACAAATAAATTTATTTATTATATATTATATAACAAGGGTATAATAGTCCATTTATATAAATTACATTTTTCATCCTTCCATTTTTCTCTCCAACCGAACATAAGAGTTGTTCACCCTTCCACTTTTCCATCCCTCCAACTGAACACACAAGAAGGAAAACTAAAATATTTTCTATCCTCTCACTTTTCCATCCTCTCACAATTTTCTATCCTTCCACTTTTCCACTCCTCCAACCGAACAGACCCTTAAGTAAGCACTACAGGGATCTCCTTAATCTTAATTGCTTGCTTTTGATTTCACTTATTGCTAAGGTTTATTGCTCAGTCAACTGTATCATCAGCTATCATTAGTTCTTCTCCAAAAATATATATATATATATATATATATATATATATCATTAGCTATTCTTAATTATTCTAGCACAAAGCAACAAGAAATAGCCTGAATAATTTCTTTACCTTTCCCAATTAATTTTGTTAAACTTTACCTTTTTCATTTAATATTATCATGTTCCTTTTCTCCACACACACACACACACACACACACACAAAAAAAAAAAAAAGAAAAGAGAAGAAGTCATGTTTGATATATTGAAATTATTATCTTCAAATGATAGCTCAGTAATAATAGTGTCCTTATACTATATTGTCTCATGTCTGATTCAAACTCCACTTTCCCTTCTCCGTCTCTACTACCTATCTCCAAAAAAAATAAAAAATATATATAAAAAAATATCGCATTTTCTTATTGAATGTACCAATTTAATCTGTAATCACTAGCTAGCATGGCTGCAATTCAGCAATAAAGTTTTATTGTGTACCCTTACGCTTGATAGGACCAAAAATCGGTTTGTGTTGAACAGGCTAACATTTTATTGAGCAAGAAAGCTATGGATATAACTGAAAACTGAAAACTCTGTAGCGCAATAATTTTTAAATAGTATCGTAAAATTTATTTTTAATGAAAAAATTATTAAAAAGTGAGATTTGTAGGCCTTATAAATAGTGCACAGGACCCACTAGAATGCAAAAAAATCAAAAATCACGGCTTAGAAACACTAGAGGCACTGTTCATAAGCTTCTTGCATTAATGTTCATGAACAATAAACCGTGCAAGAGTAGCTGTCACAAAAAAAAAAAAAAAAAAATGAAACGTGTCTTCAGCAAACGCGGACACAATCCCTTAGAGCATGTTTGGATTGCATGAAAACTGAGTGATATCACTCAGTTTTCATGATCCATCATCCAAAACAGGTAGGGCCCATAGTTTTTTGTTTGTTTGGATTCCATGACTCAGTTTCCATCACTCAGTTTCCATCACTCAATTCTCTGATTTTTGAGTGATGAGTTACGGAAATTGAAAACACCTTTTAGCTGTTTTCAGTTTCCATAACTCATAACTCAATGGCATATTTGTAATTAAACACACTTAGAGGGACCCACAGCCGCAACTTTTGACCATTTGACTTTTTTTTTTTTTTCTTTTCTTCTCCTGGTTCGGTCTTCAGCTCACTTCTTTCTTCTTTTTTTTTTTTTTTTTTTCTTTTCTTTTCTTTCACTGGTTCCGTTTCAGCTCTTCCTTTTTTTTCTTCTTTTCTTTCTTTTTTTTTGCTCTTTCTTCTCTTTTCTTTCACTGGTTCCGTGTCTTCACTTCTTTTTTTTTTCTTTTACTGGTTCGGTCTTCAAATCTTCTTCTTTTTTTTTTTTTTTTTTTTTTTTTCTTCTTCTTCTTCTTTTAGTGGTTCGGTCTTCAGTGTTTTTTTTTTTTTTTTTTTTTTTTAATACTAGATTCGGTGAGTTTAGGTACTTGAAAGGAAAAAAAAAAAAAAAACTGAACTAAGTGACAGGTATAGGGCCCACAAAAAGTGTGAAAAATATTGAGTGATAACAAGTGAGTGATGGTGCCAAACGGGTAGGGTATTTTGAGTGATGAGTGATGAGTGACGAGTAATGAGTGACGAGTGATGAGTGATGAGTGACGGAAATTGAGTGACATGTTTTTTTAAACCAAACAAGCCCTTAAAATCCAAACATTACAATGTCAAAAGAAGCAGTTGTTGCTGTCAAAAAAAAAAAACAAAAGGAAGCAGACGTTCAAATGAATCTTCCGGAAACCCAATTTTTGCGATAAACTTTCCTACTGAAACACTCTGATATGTGGGTCTACGTTGATTTGTAACTTTGAAAAATTGCTTCCACTAATAAATGTGGACCAAATTTAATCTTTTGTCACAAAAAAAAGAGTAACAACGGAAACGAATGGGAATTGCCAGATACACTCAAATATCACTATCCTAATTATAATTTCAATTAATTACTTCGTGTTATGTATGTAATGAGAAGAGTTATCTATCGCTTAAAATTTGTTACAAAAGTATTGTATAAATGTTATGGACATAACATTTTTCTTATACAATTTGTTAAGACATAGGTGTTTCATTTTGTTTTGAGCATATGTCATTCTTTTATGTAATTGGTTTATTCTTTGACAAAACGCACTCAGCTTGTATTTAGATAGTTCTAAGATGATTTTAATACTTCAAGAAATAAGGTTTCAAGATCAAGTGTTAAAACCATGCAAGTTGTCCAAGATTCAAGTTGAGAAGTGCCAGATTTTAAAGCTCGACACTTGGCTCGACAGCTACATCTATCGAGTTTTAAAAAGTTGTTCAGTCTCAAGGCTCGACAGCTGCTCAACAGCACCTCGACACCTCTAGCTGTCGAGATTTAAGAAAAACAGATTTTGAGTTTTGTTTTTATTCTAATCCGTGTATGTGTCTTTGGAACTTCTTTTCTTCTAATCCTAGACATATAAAAGGATTATTTTAAGGGTCGTCAAAGAGTACACGAGTTGCACAAGTATTAAGAAACCCTTATTCAAGCAATTTGTGACCTGAGACAATTTTTGCCCTAGTTCATCTCTCTTGTGAAGAAGTTGCTGTGTAATGTGCACCGTAGGGTTTTGTAACCAAGTATCTTCTTGATCTTCATCGTGTGGATGAATTAAAGAACTTTGTAGCCAACAACCTTTTTTAGTTGGTGATTGAAGTCGCGTACTGGAATTCGCGCAATTGGTTAATCAAGTACTTGGGAACCGTGCATCAAAAGGAAAAATTGTCACCACAGAACAAGTCCAATTGGGTATTAGGGTAAGGGTTCAACTGTAGGTTAGTAAGGTACTTGGGATTCCTTTATTTGTAACTGCTTGTTGTGATAATAGTGGAATTTTGGGAGTAGTATCCTTAAAATCACTCAGTGAGGTTTTTGTGGTGTAAGTTTTCCTCATTCGTAAACAAATCACTGTGTCATTTAATTTTCGTTGCATACTTTAATTTATTAGTGATTTGTTTGTACTACCACGCAATTTACATGTTAATTTGATTAATTAATAACTTGACTAATTAATCAATTTTTTTCATCACAATAGGTCAACTTGTTTGTGGCCTTTCGCAATTGTCTTCCTGTTTTGCTATAGAAACATATATTCTTGGGTTCGGTTTTTTATCAACGTAAGTGCATCCATGGATTCCACACCCAAACAAAAGAATTCAAAATTTAACTCGGTTTCAGATCAAGGTAAACACTTCCACAGATTCCACACCCAAACAAGAGAATTCAAAATTTAAGAGGAAACTTTTTGTTTTGTTTTTTATTTATTTATTGAGCTTTATGGAAATGTGGACCGAATTACAGAGAAATGTAGGTGTGACAGCTTTATGGAAATGTGGACTGAATTGCAGAGAAATGTAGGTGTGACAACTGGCAATGCCAAACGCATCCCAAAAAAAAAAATGCAAAAAGTCAAATTTTATAGTAAGCAAGCATCAATACATGTGGTGTCTTGTAATAAACGCATGCCGGCATACGCATGCAATAGAAGTCTAACATACATGCAATTCTCAAAAAAAATAAAAAATAAAAAAAAGTCTAACATACATGCACGCATACACAAACGCATACATTTGTAATAGAAGGACTAAAGATATATAGTATGGTGCCGGTGACTATCAATTGCTTGTGAAATGCAGATAGGCACAAATAGATTATACACTTTCCCGAAACAATTAATGAAAAATGAAATAAGAAATGTTATCCTTAGCGGTGGATTGATCCTAACAAAATGTCCAAGATTCAAGCCTCCCATATATGTTAAGATTGTTTGGGATTATTGGTTGACAGAAAAAAGAAGGGTAATAATATGATCTTACATCTACTTTATTATTTCCACTTTTTTGTGTTTATTTTTCATGTTTTAAATGTGAACCTATTTTTTCCATCTTTTAAAATGGGTTTTTTTAAAACATCAAATGAGGTGTGCAACCAACCCGCCAAAACTGATCCAACCCAATTCAACCTATTAAGTTGGATCGGTTTTTAGGGCTTAGTGAGTTAGGTTGGATTGGGTTACAAAAATTTTTTTAATAGCGAGTTGGATTGGGTTTAGGTCATAAAATTATAAAACTGTCAAACCCAAGCCGACTCGACCCATCCATATATTTAAATATTTTATATAATTAATATAACTTTTTTTAAATAACCAACTCTTTCTATCATATATAAAAGCTAATTAGTTCAAATAAACCCTCGTAAATTGCTATCGTTGTTTATTCATTAGTGTTATTTGCCTTTAAGGAGTTACATTGATACTAATTTCATGTTTTTTTAATATATTTAAATTTTTACGCACAATTTAATAATAATAGTAATAAAAAAAATTTTCAACCTATGGGTTCAACCCGACCCATGTGGGTTGGGTTGGGTTGGGTTGGGTTGGGTTGGACTTATGTAATGAGTTGGGTTGGGTTGGGTTGAGTTGGGTTGAATTTTTTACCCACTATAGTGAGTTGAGTCAAAAAATCTCTCTAACCCGACTCAACTCAACCCATACTCAACATCAATGGTGAATATTGTATAAAACATTGGATATAAAATACTGTAAATGAAAAAAAAAAACAAACAAACAAACAAAAACAAAGCCCACACCAACCGTACGGCTTTCCAAAAAAAAAAAAAATGTCAGTGTTGAAGGGGTTGGTGTGATGTGTTTGGTTCACGCCCCCTTAAAAGTCTCAAACTAGTACAATTAAGATGCCGCACGCAACCCGCAGGTCTCCCAAACTGACCGTATCCTCTTCTGTTTTCATTTTTCTTAACCACCCTCCTTACCCCAACAAAATAAAAGAAAAATCTGCCAAATATTTTGGTTGGGGTTGTTGTTTTCTATATATTGTTATTATTTGAAAAATTCTGTATGTAATTTTAATCTTAAGCGAGGCAAGTGGTCTACATAAGACAAATATAATATATTACCTGAAAGGATTAATCATTTTTAAAAAATAAAATAAAAGTTTAATTGCCCACATATATAGAAATGTACATGGTTTTGTTTTTTAATAAATAGAAGAAATGTGCATGCTTTGATATGTGGTTGATACTTGGTGGTTACTGCACAGGTGCAGATATATAATTTCAACCCATAATCTTTTTTTCCAAAAAAAAGTAAATATGGTATGCCTTTTTTTACCATTGTAGCAAGAAAACAATAAATATCTAAACCCACTATTAATATTACTTTTTTATTTATTAATAATCACTTATTACATTAACAGTTTGTAAAAAATTTTGTAAAATAATTTCTATCTTTAACATTATTCAATAATTAATCTTCCTACAATGGCTAAAGAAGCAAAAAAGTTAAGACCTTTTCCCTACCATAAATGGTTTTCACATTGGAAAAGCAAATAAAATCATACTTCTAGAAAAAAAAATTGGAAGTATAGAAAAGTGGGTAATAAAAGGTTCTGATTCTCTAAAACGAAAAGTAATAAAAGGATCTATTCTAATTATATATTAATAAAACAGATGATGTTATTAATAATGACATCTTAGAATTTATTTTCTGTGGAAAAATTTTGTATGGCGTCTACTCCTTCCACAAAAAGTTTCCAAAACATTGAATTGTTCTAGGACCTCTAATTGGTGGGCTCACCATTATTCTAATTAAAATAAGATTTGCACTCCACCATTGTGAAACAATAATAAATAATCTAATAAAACAAATAGCATATTATTGACTAATTTGGTCAAGTATTACATCATCGTGATTATAAGATTTGAATTAAGATTTTGGTGCATTTAAAGAGGCCATACTCTAGTCTTAAAGTCTAAGCATCGCCATTTACGTCGGTCCAACCACTACATGTTAAAAACTTTGATATATGTAAAACTTTTTTTTCTGATCTCATCATCTCCTTAAGGAAGAATAAGATCACATGAACTAATTCATTGACAACATCACACATTTGCATTATGTTTGCACTTCAACCATGTACCACGGATTATTGACCTAGAAGCCAAATTCTTGACTATTATGTGTTTTACTTTTTCTCCGGCTTGGAAATTTGCATATTGAACTTATGAACTTTGGACCCCTATACTTAACTTTTTTATGTTCGAAAAATGGCCGATTGCGTAGAATAGACTGAATGGTCCTCTTCCATGAGGCCATAAATGCTTATTTGGTCTAACTTGAATTTTTTGGATTTGTGATGTCATATGTATGTCTTTGAATTAATATAAAGTATGCCTTCTTTTTTACACGTAATAGATAAGTACCGTAAAATGTTTGTCTTTCTTTTTTTAATCAGAAAATATTTGTGTTTTTGGTGGCATCTAATTATCTAATCAATGAATGAACTTTAATATTGCACAGAATCCAAAGAAATTAGGAGGGAGCTTCCATTAGTGATACAGAAGGGGTTTCAAAGAAAAATCCTATTCAATTTTGTCCCAAACACGAAATTCTTCTAAAAATGGCTTGGGTAATTCTCGGACTTCCAAAAGAGACATTCTCAACATTCAAAAACCGTAAAGTTCACTTTGACCTTTGGCGGCTGGATGATTTTTGGACTCTATATTCAACCACTAAATTGAAATTTTCTGGCCATGAGTACATAGAGTCAAAGAGTTGATAGCTAAAATTTAATGTTACTACTATTCTTTTCTTTTTCTTCTGGAATATAAAGTTTCTCCTATAATATTTGAAGGAACAATCACATATATTATTGTATATATACAATATTACTATCTTGCCACATTGTTAAGGGAGCACTCTCGAGTCTTTTGGCTTAATATTGTAAAAATTAGAGTTTATTAGATTTATGTATACTGTGCAAAGTTTATTAAAGAAATGAAGAGAGATGCAAATTTCAGTATTGATGTTGCCGAAATACAAATAAAAAGAGAGAGAGCAAATAACAAATCTAACATAATTTTAGTATTTCTGTTTAGGTGTTGCTGAAATTCAAAAAAAGGTGGAGAGAGAAACTGACATCAATTTTTGCAATTGTGTAGATAGACTGAATGGTCCTCTTCCATGAGGCCATAAATGCTTATTTGGTCTAACTTGAATTTTTTGGATTTGTGATGTCATATGTATGTCTTTGAATTAATATAAAGTATGCCTTTGTTTTTTACACGTAATACATAAGTACCATAAAATGTTTGTCTTCCTTCTTTTTAATCAGAAAATATTTGTGTTTTTGGTGGCATCTAATTATCTAATCAATGAATGAACTTTAATATTGCACAGAATCCAAAGAAATTAGGAGGGAGCTTCCATTAGTGATACAGAAGGGGTTTCAAAGAAAAATCCTATTCAATTTTGTCCCAAACACGAAATTCTTCTAAAAATGGCTTGGGTAATTCTCGGACTTCCAAAACAGACATTCTCAACACTCAAAAACCGTAAAGTTCACTTTGACCTTTGGCGGCTGGATGATTTTTGGACTCTATATTCAACCGCTAAATTGAAATTTTTTGGCCATGAGTACAAACTACAAAGAGTCAAAGAGTTTTTTTTGAGAAGGAAAGAGTCAAAGAGTTGATAGCTAAAATTCAATGTTACTACTATTCTTTTCTTTTTCTTCTGGAATATAAAGTTTCTCCTATAATATTTGAAGGAACAATCACATATATTATTGTATATATACAATATTATTGTCTTGCCACATTGTTAAGGGAGCACTCTCGAGTCTTTTGGCTCAACATTGTAAAAATTAGAGTTTATTGAATTTATGTATATTATGCAAAGTTTATTAGAGAAATGAGGAGAGATACAAATTTCGGTATTGATGTTGCCGAAATACAAGTAAAAGGAAAGAGAGAAAATAACAAATCTAACATAATTTTGGTATTTCGGTTTAGGTGTTGCTGAAATTCAAAAAAAGTGGAGAGAGAAACTGACATCAATTTCTGCAATTGGATTGCCGAAATTCAATTGTCATTTTGCTTCTGTTACATTCTTTTTTTTTTGTTAGTTTTCCGCTTGTGGTTGGTTTCTTCATAGTTTATTTTTGTTTAAAAAGTAAAGATTTACAACACAGGGGGATTGAACACTTGACCAAGGGTTATTCCAAATAAGAAGTAGCCAGTATACTACCACACAACATGTTTAATCTCTTTGGAAACTAAATTAACTTATTCTAAAATTGTTAGATATTTCAAGTTTTCCAAAAAAAAAAACACACACACACACACACACACACATTTTTTTATATGTACTTTCCAAAAATTGATAGTTATGATAACAAGAATGGTAAATTCAAATTATAGTTCATCGACCATGGTGTCAAAATTAATTAATGTTAACTAAGTAAAAAATAACAATTGAAACTGATTTTTTTTTTTAAGGTTAATGATTTACATTCATCATAATTCGAAATTCCTACATTTTTCAATTACAAAAATACCCAGGGTGTGATGAGATTTAGGTATTTATAGGTGAAATAATTTTTTTCGCATAATTCTCATCACACCCTAGTTATTTTTGTGATTGAAAAATGTAGAAATTCCAAATTATAATGAATGTAAATCAATAGCCTTCAGGAACAAAAAAATAGAATGGTCTCTAAGTACGCGCGTGATAAGTATTAATAATCCCAACCATACAAAACTTGAGGATGGCACTGTAAAAATACCTAGAGATGTGATAAAAAAATTATTTCACTCACAAACGCATAATATTCATCATGTGTATTTTATGATTACGAAATGTAGTAATCCCTTAAAAAAAATAAAAAAAAATAAAAAAAAGGCCTCTGAGAAGGGCATGATAATTACGAAATACTAGCTTTTGAGCATGCACTTGTGCGCATGCTCAAAGGTTTTTCTATTTTTTTTTTTTGTAAATATTAATAATTTACATCCATTATAATTTATAATTACTACATTTTTCAATCACAAAAATACCTGAGAGTGTGATAAAAACATTATTTCAACCACAAACGCATAACATTCATCATACCCTTAAGTATTTTTTGTGATTGGAAAATATAGTAATCTCAAATTATAATGAATATAAATTAATATATATTAAAAAATATTTATTTTTTTAATTTTTACTCTTGAAATAAAATATTATTTTCCAAAAATTTAAACTATATTACTAATTTTAATCTATTTATAACGAGCCATATGAATTTTCAAGTCATGGAAAAATTATGCTATACAACTCAAGACACATCATGCAAGTATGACTTGTATTGCCAACTTTGATTACTAAAAAAATTCTTATGATATACTATTAAAATAGTATAAAATAAATAACAAAATTTATCTTAAATTGAAAAATATAAGCAATATCATCTTCTTTTTTAACTCATGTATTATGTTTGTAAAATATCAAATTTTTTTCAATAATTTTTTAATTGGACAAAGTTTAGTTACAAAATTAGTTGTAGCCTTGTTCAATAAAATAAATATTACTACATATTTTGATAATCTAACCGCTGAATTGTATTTCCTTTATGCTTTCAATACACATTTAAAAATTTACATCCAATAAAAATTTATTGAATAAGGTTATAACCTTAGATTGTAACTCATTTTGTAACTAAATTTTGTCCTTTTTAATTAAAGTTACTAGTTTTTACAAAATTGCTATTTTTATTTAGTTAATATTAACTAATTTTGACATCATGGTGGATGAACTATAATTTGAATTTACCATTCTTATTATCATGACTATCAATTTTTGGAAAGTATATATAAAAAAAAAAAAGTGTTTTTTTGTGTTTTTGAAAACTTGAAATATCAAAGTTTTAGAATAAGTTAATTTAGTTTCCAAAGAGATTAAACATGTAGTGCTGTAGTCTACTGGCTGCTTCGTATCTGGAATAATCCTTGGTCAAGTGTTCAATCCCCTCGGTTGTAAATCTTTATTTTTTAAACAAAAATAAACTATGAAGAATCAACCACAAACAGAAAACTAACGCAAAAAAAAATAAATAAATAAAGGCAAAAATGCAAAACTGACCCTCTAACTTTCAACGTTTTTCATTTCAGTCCTCTAACTTTAAGTTTTGTCATTTTAGTCCTCTAACTTTCAATTTTTGTCAATCTAGGCTTCTGTCAAAACTCAGTTAAGATTATCGTTAAACTCATTGAGAAATGTCCGTTTTACCCTTCTTCTTTTTAAAAAAAAAAATCGAAATTAAAAAAAAAAAGAAAAATCTGAAAAAAAAAAAAATTCTGAAGGAAGCCCACTATCAAGCGCTTTTTGCTAGAGCTTGGTAATCTCAAGTCACTCCAAAAGCTCTTGATGTTCCACATTATCCCAACTCTGATTGGATCCAACCAGTGGCCAACTCACCTCGAGTTAACTCAACACCACCGCACTCTCACACGACCACCTCTTCCTCACCCACCACGAAGAGACCAGAGACAAAACTGTTGACCGCGCGAAGCTCATCTACCCGGATTTCCTGACCCGACCCGACGGAGTCATACACGGAATCAAACGCTTGCTCATCCCGCAGTCCGTACAAGACGACTTCAACAAACGCCATTGCCTCCGCTCAATCTCCGCCGTCAAACCAGAAGGAGCCCCGGAAGTCTACCCGATTACAACAACAGTGTCTTTTTCTGATTTTTTTTTCAGTTTTTTTTTATCTGCAAATTGTTTTTTTTTTTTTCAGATTTTTCTTTTTTTTTCTTTTAATTTTGAAATTTATAAAAAAAGAAGAAGGGTAAAACGGTCATTTTTCAGTGAGTTTAACGGTAATTTTAACTGAGTTTTAACAAAAGCCTAGATTGACAAAAATTGAAAGTTAGAGGACTGAAATGACAAAACTTAAAATTAGAGGACTGAAATGAAAAACGTTAAAAGTTAGAGGGTCAGTTTTGCATTTTTGCCATAAATAAAAGAATGTAAGAGGGTTGTAAATCTTTATTTTTTAAACAAAAATAAACTATGAAGAACCAACCACAAACAGAAAACTAACGAAAAAAAGAATGTAACAGGGTTCAATCCCCTGGGTTGTAAATCTTTATTTTTTAATTTTTTATACAAAAATAAGCTATGAAGAACCAACCACAAACAGAAAACTAACGAGAAAAGAAAAAAAAAAAAAATATATATATATATATATATGTAACAAAAGCAAAATGACAATTGAATTTCGGCAATTCAATTGCCGAAATTGTTGTCAGTTTCTCTTTTCACCTTATCTTGAATTTTGGTAACACCTCTACCTAAATATCAAAATTATGTCAGATTTGTCAATTTCTCTCTCTCTTTTTACTTGTATTTCGGCAATATCAATACCAATATCTGCAACACTCCTCATTTCCCTAATAAACTTTGTACAACATACATAAATTCAATAAACATTAATTTTTACAATATTGAGCCAAAATACTCGAGCAGTCTCGCTATTGGACGGGTATCAACGCTTGGCCAATAGCATGGCACGTAGCTGAGCACCTGCTTTCGCTGCCTACTCGGTAGGAGACCCTTCGTAAACTTCATTTTCTTATTTGATTAAGTTCTCCTGTTGGATGTTAAGTTTGTACGGCCGGGTCAGTGGGAACCACCCCGGCATTGTATTTGTATGGTTTTTCCTTTCTTAATGATATATTTCGACCTTTTCCGTCAAAAGAAAAAAATTTCCAACTCACATGCTTTGACTCTTAACATTATTTTTGGTTTTTCAGAGAGGTCCAAGTTAAAAAGTAAAAACCAGTTCATTTCACACTGCATTTTTTATTACTCTTACAATACAGAAATAGCTAAGCCTAGCTAGACCCTTTGTACATTTACCACAATATACCTACCCAGCCTAACCTAATTCCCCAGAGTAGAAAGTTGTGCAAATTAATCCGACAATAATGAAAAACCCAAACCTTCCATAGTAATTCAATTTAACATTCGTCACTATGGACGCTAATCAAAAGGACCTTCCCAGCACATTTGAAGAATAATTCAACAAAACTAACAACAAAAGACAGCTGGTCGTCTCTTCTTTTTTTGATGAACCGACACCTGGTCGTCTTCTGAATGCCACGTTAAAAATATTGTAGAAAAGGACAAGGTTAGAGGGAAAGGTCACCTCGTGTTCCAATACGTGTTCAAACTTGCTAGCTGAAAGGGACACTGCGTACGTACGTGAAGAAACTATCTATGTCACTTAATGTCAAAACTCAAAACTCGTTTCTCTATGTTCACATTACAGAGTTGATGCCTATATAAGAAGCCAAGCGCTATATCTTCTCTCCATCACACACATACTACAAAAGAAAACTAGGAAGTCCAAAAAGATGAAGCTTGCAACCCAAATCTTCCTTTGTGGCTTCTTCATTGTTCTTGTTTTGCATTCACACCCAGCAACATCTCAGGAAGTTGGTAAGGCTGCCACACTGCACATGCATTGAAATCCTTATTTTGTTTTCAATAGACGAAACATGCATGTATGTAAGCGACATAAATGACATGGAGAATAAGTTAAACAGTGAATTAATTTTCTTTAGCTTTCTTCAAAACCTTTCTATACTCTAGCTTGTTTTTCAGTAATCTTTCATTTTTGAATATGTTTTAGAAATTCGAGTAAATTATATTTTTCTACGCTAAACTATAGGGTACTTTATTTGTACCTTTTTAAAAAAAAAATGATTAAAGTATTTGCCGTTAAACCCTGTCACTTATTTCGTAAAATTGTGCTGTTTTGATACTTATATATTGTCTCCTTCTTGTTATGCTTAATGGTTGCAGAGGATGAGGGAGAATTTAATTATGATGAGAAAAGTGAAAAGGGACCGTCTCGATGGGGAGAGATTCGACCTGAATGGAGCATGTGTGGACATGGCACAATGCAATCTCCAATTGATTTGTTGAATAAGAGGGTTGAAGTGGTGTCCCATTTGGGGAGACTTAAGAGGAGTTACAAGCCTGCTTATGCCACTCTTAAGAATAGAGGTCATGACATGATGGTAAGCAAAACGAGAATTCTAATTACAACTTTTAACAAGAAGCAAAAGCACAGGGGCGGTGCCACCCTGGCCTGAATTTTTTTTTTAATATATATAATAATTTAAAATTTTTTATTTGTCTCCCCTTCAAAAAAGATTTGGATACATCCTCAATTTTTTTTATGCTAATAAAATTAAATTTTACTCTATAATTTGTTCTATATTTAATAGATGAATGATTGCTTGGTTGTATACATTAACAAAAATGTAACTTGTAACATTGATAATGAGACTATCCTACAACGATTTCAAAATATAAAAACTCGCAAAAAAGCAATTATAAATTTTATATATTTGCGCTTTTATGGTTGTTGTTGTCAGTATATAAATTTTTCTTTTTATTAAATTGTATAATTTATACTCTGTAATGAATACCATTAGAAAAATTTCTGGAGCCACCGTTCCAAAAGTATATGAAAAATTAATGTGAATCCACCAACTAGAAGACAAATCAATAGGGCTATATGTTTTCCAGCGTCAATTCGTAATGATTTAATATCATCTATAAGTTATCTTATTATCTTGACGACAATGACCCTACAGCTTGTTACGTACGCTATTTTATTATAAAAAATGAGTTGTAGTTGAAAGTTGGGTTTGGTGAGATTTTTTGGTTTCTGGTGAAGACCACAAGGAATAAGTACGAAATCAGCAAATTTATTTAATTTTTTCCTCTCATCTTTTTTCAATTAACTTGTCTTTGTTTGTGAATGCAGCTGAAATGGGAAGGCGGTGCAGGATACATTCAAATAAATGAAACTCAATATGTACTCAATCAGTGCCACTGGCATTCACCTTCTGAACACACTATCAATGGCCGGAAGTTTGATCTTGAGGTGCATTTGGTTCACGAGAGCTCGGATGGAAAAGTTGCTGTGATTGGAATCATGTACAAGATCGGGCGACCTGATTCTTTCTTATCATCGGTAAGTTAATGTTAAAATAATAGTTAAATAATTAAACTTACTATTTCTTATTATTTTAATTTTTTGAGATAATTGTTAATTTATCATATATAGTACCAAAATATATGTGGTTCTCAATTCAAATCGTGTGTCTACTTTATTTTGTATTTAAAAAGTTGAAAATTGAACATATTGAACCTCATATATTAAGATTAGTGTAAGCTTTCACACACGTATTCTCTCTCTCTCATGCGTGTTGGTTAATCTGTTCACAGTTGACGGATCATTTAGAAGCCATTGCCAACACCCATGACGCAGAGAGCGTGGCGGGATTGATTGACCCAAGGAAAATAAAGATAGGAAGTAGAAAGTATTACAGATATCAAGGCTCTCTTACAATTCCCCCTTGTACTCAAAATGTTTCATGGACCATTGTGGGAAAGGTTTGCTTCAAGAACTCATTCAACTAACAATATTTTTTCTAAGATGTAACTTAATGTTGCCCTAATACTCATCTAACTCATCAGGTGAGGACTGTTACACAAGAACAAGTGAAGTTGCTTCGCGTGGCTGTTCATGATGTGAGTAACTATTACTACTAAATATGAGACATTTTTTTATTGTGTCTTGTTTAGTTGGGTTTAAGTTATATTTAATGTAACTTTTTTTCAATGTTAGATCTGTTTAATAACTTTCTATTGGATATGTTTTTGACAATTTCACTCTTGGATCACATTGTCTTCTTATGTCATGATCATGCATGATTACAAAATATCAAGATAATTAGAATTATTTGTGTTCTTTATTTTTTACATACGCACCAAATTTTGTATTAACCAAATCTATATTATTATTGAATATATGAGCTCATGTTTTGTGTTTAATTTTTAAATCACAAAAAAACTTAAAATTTAAATATCTTATACATGAGAATTATAAGATTGTTACTAATGAACTATTTTGATATTTTGTAAGCAATTTAGTTGTAAGATAATACAACCTAAGCATTTATTGAAAAACATATCCAATAAAAAAATATAACAACGGAAGTACATTGGCAAAAGTAATAAATGAGGTAGAGTTCTCATGTCCTCAAACCCTCCATTTCTAATACAATTTTGATCAGTCCCAAATTTTTAATGCACAAAAGTACAACATATATAGTTGTATTCTTGTAGTTATGCTACTTGTTTGATTTTTTAATATCATTTTACAGGCTTCAGACACTAATGCAAGACCACTGCAACCAATAAACAAGCGCATGGTGAATTTTTATAGACCAAGTGATCCCAAAGACGATTAAAATCTTCATCAACAGAGAGTTAGGCTGGAAATAATGGGCGAATTTTCTTCATAAACAGAGATTTTTTATTTTTTTTACCCACTACCTTGTAATTTTTAGTCACAGTCTAGGGTTCCCAGCCCACTTATAGTTCAGAAGTAGGGATATAGTGATGGTTAAATACGGGAATTGGGTCTTGAAGCTTTGACGGGCACATATAGAATACCCTGTATTGTATACCTAAATAAATGAATTAAATTTATAGATTCACATTCATTGTTACTTAGGGTCTGTTTGAATACAACTTATTTTGCTGAAAACTGAAAACAATATAGCAAAATATTTTTTAAATGTGTAAATAGTGTCGTTGGACCCGTGAACAATGCATGAACAGTACATAAACAATGTACTTTGTCTCCTGCACAGTGAATCCATGTGCATGAATAGTGCGATTATTATTCATACGTGCTGAAAAAAAAAAAACAAAAAACGCAAACATGAGAGAAAAATGTGGATCCAAATGGGTACTTAAAACAAATGCATGCAATAAAAACATGGGAAAGAAAGGTGGATTTAGTAGCAAATGGACCTACCCCTCACGGAATCATAGGCCTCACAAAATAAGCTATGGAAATTTTGCCTTCCAATCTTCCATGTACAAGGCAATATTGCGTTTTCAAATGCATTTAATACCTCTCAGCCTTAATGGTGGAGAAACAAATTAATAGTGAATATATAGAAGCTCTCTTAAAAAATGAGATGAGCCCAATATGGGAGAATAGTTGGAGCAAAGGTAACATAGCCCTCACCCAAAAAAAAAATCGTTTCCATGAAGAACAGTTGAATTTAATTAGCCATAACAGCAAGCCACACCAGAAATCATACAATGACACGTTAAAATTTAACGGATAAAAATGAAATTGATGTAGAGTGTAGAGAAAGAAGTAAAAGAAGAATTATGTAGTTCAGTTTAATGGTTAACTCTATGTGTATGGTAGAAAGTCTCAAAAGATTTCCTCTTACTATATTGAATTATTTATTACAAAGATTCTAATATAAGGTATATTATATATAGGAAGATATTAGGCTTCATTGGTAACCTTAAAACAACAGTAACCCATAGTATTACAAAACAACAATAGTTAATGATATTTCACAAAATCATATATCATCGATTTATTTATGAAATAACCTAATATATTTTATCAATATATAGCATAATAAAAGGCCATTTGTCTTTTGCTTCTATTCAACTTGAAAAGAATAACTATTTGAGGTTGTATAGAATGCACTGAAAATTTCACATGCGCTCTCACAATTCACGTCACTTGAGCCCACTTCAAAGGCAGAGATAGAGTATATGAAAATTGATGTGCCTTCCGACTTTTTGTTTTTTAAAAGATGAAGCAAAAGGGGAAGAGCTTGTGTCCAATCAAAAATGAATGGGATCCAGCAAAAGCATTGGTAGACAGTACAACAAGAATTCAGCAGTGAAGACGTAAATAGAGTGTGGTTATATATATGTCACATTCAATCAAAAAATATACATGGAATCAAACAAATCATATTCTCCATTAATATAATTTTCAAACCTTCCAAAAAAGTTTGGATCCTTCTCTTTGAGGACATTAGCAAAGAACATTTGGGCTTATTAAGTGATAATAACAATACAAATTCAATTTAGAAGTTAGCAGGCTATTTTTATATGTCTGGTGCATCGTGCATCGGTGCATGCTCTTATATTTAGTCAAAGAATTCCAATCCTCAATACCCACCCCCCCCCCCCTCCCCCCGCGCGCCCGAAACAATGAAATTTTCGAACAACATGGTTCATGAATTTGAACTTTTGGTTGCATATAAGAATGAATAAATAATCTGAGGGAGTTCCTGGATAATAGAGATAAATTGTACAAATTAAGAAGAGGGAGTGGAATTTTAACTTCCAAATATTACTGTTAGAAATACTGAATAACTGTATTATATTTCTCACTGAAATAATATACACGAGTGCCTTTATATAGGAGGCATATGAGTGCAGTACAAGTAAATATGAGTGCAGTACAAGTAAGAGTGTAGTGCAAGAATGTGTGCTATACAAGTAAACTAGCTAGGCCTAAAGCCCAATACTATACACGTTAACAGCCCCCCTCAAACTCAAGGTGGATGTGAGATCAGCTTGAGTTTGTCGACTAAATCATGAAGACGTCCTTTGGGATGCGACTTGGTGAAGATATCTGCAAGTTGATCTTTGGAGGAGACAGAGAACAGCTTAAGAGCACCATGAACAAGATGATAACGGATAAAGTGACAATCAATCTCGATATGTTTAGTCCGTTCATGAAAGACATCATTGTGACAATATGAATAGCACTCTGATTATCACAATAAAGAGGAGTAGCAGAGGTCGTGGACACACCTAAGTCCGTAAGTAGCCATCGTAGCCAAAGGAGCTCAGATGTGGTATCAGCAAGGGCACGATATTCTGCTTCAGTACTGGAGCGGGCCACAAAGGTTTGCTTTTTACTTCTCCAGGAAATCAAGGAAGAACCAAGGAGAAAACAGTAGCCAGTGGTGGACCTGCGATCAGTGGGATCTCCTGCCCAATCAACATCAGAGAATGCACGAAGTATAAGAGGAGACTGAGCTGAGTAGAAAAGGCTATGGAAGAGAGTGCCCTTCAAGTATCGAAGAATGCGCAAAACAGCAGCATAGTGAGTCGATCGAGGAGTAAACAAATACTGGCTGACCTGATGAACAGCATAGGAAATGTCTGGATGAGTAACTGTGAGATAAACTAGGCTGCCAACCAATCGTCTGTAAAGAGAAGGATTAGACAATGGTTTCCCCCCCCCCCCCCGTGAGAGTCAGATGCGCATTAAGCTCAACTGGAGTGTCAGCAGTTTTGCTGTCAGTGAGTCCAGCTCGAGACAAAAGGTCAGAAGCATACTTGGCTTGAGTAACATAAAGACCATCTGTGGAATGAGTGATTTCAAGCCCCAAGAAATAGCTAAGGTGTCCAAGATCTTTCATCTCAAATTGCTGACTGAGAAAATCCTTGAGTTCTTGTATGCCATGAAGGTCATTACCTGTTATGATCATATCATCCACATAGAGGAGAAGTAAAATGGTGCCTTTATCAGTGCGACAAATGAATAAGGCAGCATCATAAGGACTGGCAGTGTAACCCAAGCGAAAGATGGTAGAGCTGAATTTTGTAAACCACGCTCGTGGAGCTTGTTTAAGGCCATACAATGCACGTCGAAGGCAACAAACCTTGTTGGTTTCAACAGAGAGACCTAGAGGAGGCTGCATGTAAACTTCTTCACTCAAATCCCCATTAAGGAAGGCATTTTTAACATCCATCTAGAAAAGGTCCCATTTTCTAGCAGCGGCAACAGCCAAGAGGGCACGAACAGATGAGATGCGAGCAACTGGAGTAAAGGTCTCCTCATAATTAATTCCATACTTATGTGTAAAACCTTTCGCAACAAGTCGAGCCTTATAGCGCTCAATGGACCCATCAGAGCGAGTCTTAATCTTGTAAATCCACTTACAACCAACCACAGACTGTCTAGGAGGGAGAGTAACTAGATCCCACATATGGTTTTTAGTTAATGCATCAAGTTCCTCTTTCATTGCAATCTGCCACAAAGGGTCAGTGGAGGCCTCACGATAGGTCTAAGGCTCGTGGAGTATAGCAAGGGCAGTATAACAATGGTAATCAAGTAAATGTGTAGGAACGGATCTTACCCGGGTTGAGTGACGGGGTGGAATGTCTTGTGGAGGATCTTCAGGCGGAGCAGGAGCAGGGGACCTAGGCTCAAGTTGGGGTAGCTCGTCATCAATCTGTTCGTCTTCAACCTGTCCAGAAAAAGTATCAAAAATATCTGGATGAGGGATAGAGAAGTCTAAATGAGAATCAAGAGTATTTGGAGAAGGAACATGAGACTCGTCTGGAAAAACTTCTAAAACAAATGAGGTTGTTAGGGAAGAACGAAAGTGAGAGAGTTCAACAAACAAGCTGTATTCCCAGAAGACAACATTATGAGAAACACGAAGACGATGAGACACAGGATCGTAACACCGATACCCCTTTTGTGTTTCGCCATAACCAAGAAAACAGCAAAGTCTAGACCGAGGCTCAAGTTTGTTGTGCTCATAAGGTTGAAGAAGAACAAAACAAGCTGATCCGAAGGAGCGGAGGTGATGGTAGTCAGGTGGTGACCCAAAGAGGCACTCATACGGAGTTTGATTATGGATGATAGTGCTTGGAATGCGGTTAATTGCATGAACAGCATGAAGAGCAGCTTCACCCCAAAATGGGGGAGGAACTTTGGCAGAAAGAAGAAGAGCACGAACAGTATCAAGAATGTGACGAAGTTTTCGTTCAGCTCGACCATTTTGTTGAGAGGTACCTGGACAAGTTAGATGATGTACTGTGCCATAGGAGTGTAACAAAGCTTGAAAAGCATATTGAGTATATTCAAGAGCATTATCGGATCGAAAAATTTTGATACGTTTGGAAAATTGTGTTTCAACCATTTTTGCAAAGTTACTACATATTGGCAAAATTTCAGAACGAGATTTCATAGGAAAAATCCAACTATAACGAGAATAATCATCAATAAAAACAACAAAATATCGAGAACCACCAATACTAGCAACAAGAGAAGGTCCCCAAACATCAGAATGAATTAGCTCAAAAATACCATTAGAAATAGAATCACTATTATTAAAAGGCAAAGCTGGTTGTTTTCCTAATTGACATGAAGTACACTCAAAATTGTCTTTGGACATAGAACCTAACAGACCCTTAGAAGCTAACTGTTGTACCCGAGAAGAGGGTGCATGACCAAGACGAGAATGCCAAAGTGCAAGAGAAGGTAAGGAAGAAACCGCAGCAGCAGCAGCAGCAACAAACACTGGAGCAACAGGTGGAAGATGAAGATTGTCCACGGGAAACATACGCCTAACCCTAGGACCGGTCCCAAGCTCTTGTCCCGTCCTCGGATCCTGCACAATACATCCAGAATAGTAAAAAATAAGGCGATATCCTAGTTCAGCTAATTGTCCCACAGAGCACAAATTATAAGATAGGTTAGGTACATGGAAGACTCCAGCAATAGAGATGTTGGAGGTTGATACAAAACCTAGGTTATTTCCATGCATGGTGGAACCATCAGCTATATGAATGTTTAAGGGATGCGGTGCAGGGTCAAGTTTAGAGAAAAAGGACGAGTGTGGTGTCATGTGATTGCAACAGGCAGAATCAAAAAGCCAAGTTTGAGACTTACCAGGTAAAACTGAGAGAGTAGTGGAAAGAGATGCATTACCAGCCATACGAACAGCCTAAGTTATAATCTCCTGTAGTTCAGTGGGTGAGAGGTTGATAGTGGATCCAGAAGACTGAGACTCAGCTAAAATGGGAGGCATTGATGGAGTAGGCTCAGTATTAGCAACTGCAGCAGTAGATTTGTTGCGACGGTAACAAGTCTCAATAGTGTGGCCAGGTCGCTTGCAATAGTTGCAGAACTTTTTGTTGGTCTACTTGCGATGATTGCTAGAGCTAGAGGGATCACCTGATTGTTGAGGTTGCTCTATGGGTGAAGCAAAAGGAGCAACAGCCAGAACATTAAACTTATTCTGGGCTTGAAGGGCTGCAAGGCGAGCTTCTTCTCTAACCAATTCACTTACAGCAGTATCAAGAGATGGAGGAGGACTGCGATTCAGAAGTTGAACTTGAATGGGCTCAAAGTCCTTGTGGAGTGACATCAGGAACTCATAGAGACGAAATTCATCTCTAACAGTAGCATATTGTTAAGCATCTTTTGAGCATGCCCAGGTTGGATCAGAAAGGTCAATTTGGTCCCAAATAAAGCGAAGCTGATCATAGTAGTCATTGATGGATTGCCCTGGTTCTTGCCTGAGTTGATGTAATTCAACCACTAATTAATATTTCATGGAGCCGTGAGTAGTAGAGTATCTTTTGGCCAACATATCCCATGATGATTTTGCATCTTCAAAGCTGCCCAACAGATTAGAGATAGAGGGAATGGAAGTGTTTCGAATCCATGTGAGGATCATATGGTTGTGACTATCCCATTCAATCATGCAACTG
Organism: Castanopsis chinensis; assembly: GCA_032878915.1. NCBI lineage: Eukaryota > Viridiplantae > Streptophyta > Magnoliopsida > Fagales > Fagaceae > Castanopsis > Castanopsis chinensis. The sequence continues at coordinate 12,426,353 of JAVQMG010000125.1, read as the reverse complement.
AGGAAGACTGTATCATCTTCATCTGCCTTCTTCATTGGAATAGTAATTACACCAGTACAATATTGCCAGAGCATGCGACCCTTAAGAAAACTACGCATAGCTTGAGACCAAGATAAGTAATTCTTATTCCCCTCCAATACAGTATTGATGGGGCGAGTAAGAAAAACCTGGACTGAAAAAGTCAACGGTCAACGCTCGGTCAACGGTCAACGCATGGTCAACGGTCAGAGGTGAAACTCCTCAACGGCGGCTGCTACAGGTCCGGAACCTAAGGACGATGTCTGGAGACGTCGGAGGTTCAACGGCGAAGACTGTGGCAGTTGCTATGACGGCGGAAGCGAAAAGGTCAGAGCAGTGACTCTGATACCATGTTAGAAATACTGAATAACTGTATTGTATTTCTCACTGAAATAATATACACGAGTGCCTTTATATAGGAGGCATATGAGTGCAATACAAGTAAGAGTGTAGTGCAAGAATGTGTGCTATACAAGTAAACTAGCTGGGCCTAAAGCCCAATACTATACACGTTAACAATTACAATTTACACACTTAAGGTCCCGTAATGCTAAGTATGAAGCCTACCCTATATATATCCATAATATTACAGTGCATAAATTTAATAACTAAAGAATGTTTTACCAGACCTGGTAATAAATAAAATCTGGTTCTTCATGATCTAGTAATTGATAGTCATACCATTCTGGCAAGGACTTTCATGATATCATCCATAGCTGGCCTTTGCAGAGGATCATCTTCCAAACAAGCCTTGGCTAAAACAGCTAAACATAAAGCCTCTGCAAGAGGATAATCATCCTTCAAAGATGGATCCATGAAACTCCTCAATTGTTCAAAACAACCACCTTCACTATCTCCGCCCAAGAATGTGATGGATTCCTTGAATGATTTTCCCTCAAGGTCCTCCCGAGCCGAGATTAGCTCAAGCAAAATAACTCCCAAGGCAAAAATGTCTACCTTATCAGAAGTAGAGCAATGCTGAAGGTACTCTGGTGCAACCCATCCTCTGACTGTATCTTTACCATCCATTTCTTTCACAGACCCAACAGCAGCACTGGTTCCAATATTTGCTAATTTTGCTCTCCAATTTGTAGTCACAAAAATATTTGTACTACTCAGGCTACAGTGTGCAAGTGGGAGAAAAGTGCAATAATGTAGATAGTGAAGCCCCGTTGCAATATCAAAAGCAATTTGTGTCCGCCTGTGCCACTAGAGAGGATTAGACAGGCAGTGCCTCAAGCAGCCATTGCTAGGGAACTCAAACACAAAATAAGAACAGGAAAAGTCACCTTCCCCATAACAAACACCGTGTAAATTCACAATATTGATGTGATTAATTTTTGAGTGTAGATCAATAGCCTGCCAGGTGTTTTCAAACCTTGTCGGTTGGATCATTACTTCAACATTATTGATCAACCCCTTATAGACCTCGCCGCCAATCTTGTTTTCTTCACTGAAATCTCTGGTTGCTTTCTTGGGGTCCTCTATGCTGTACATGAACAATGAGTATTTTATTTCAACAAGAATATCCGGAGATAAACATGAATTTGCAGACCTTGGAGAGCTTCTAACTTGTGAACAAGAGATTAGAGAGCTTCTAGGCATGAACTTCTTGCTCTTCAATTTCTTTAATGTCTTTATACCACATGCAACCAAAGCTACAAGTACCAGAATCGCACCAGCTATAGATATCGCCATATACAAATTCCTTGATTTTGTGCTTTTTGGTTTTTTTCCATTGGAAATTGTGGGAAGAAAAGCAGAGTTGGAGGTGGAGGATCCGGGACTCTGAAATCCATGACGGGAACTTCTGTCAATGGTATCAAAACAGTCGTGTTTGGAAAAACGGTTGGCGTAGGTTCTAAATGATTAACAACCCATAAATCTTCGGGACAGATACCGAATTTCTTACTCAATGTACCTGTTTCATCTCCTTCTATAAAAGGGTATGTCACAAGGTATTTCACTCTTTTACTTCTAGTGAAATTACCAGGACAAGAACATGTCAAAGGCACTTGAAGTTCAGAACCAAACTTGGGCTCCTTTCCTTGAGATGGGTTTTCCCCACTAAGGATAGGCGATTTTAGTAACCCTTCAAAAACTCCACAAGCAATCTCAGAAAATGTTGTGTTGCTCAGGACTTTGTAGCTGACATTTGCCTGAAAAATACGGTCTGAGCAAAAACAATTAATGGGAACAAGAACTTCCCTACCCGATTTTAAGTATCTCATCAGAAGATGTAACACTGTTCCGTTGAAGCACCTCGGTGGAGTTCAAGTTGAACGAGTCTGAGATGCTTGAAATAGTCTGAAAATATCTGTTAGCTCTGTAGACTAAGAATGTGGGGCATGAATTCTGCAAGGAATATTGGCATTCGTATCTTGAACCATTGCGCGGTTCTGAAGAAGAACAATCTGATGGGTCATAATACTGTTGAGCGAAGCAAGAATTAATGCAAATCCAGATAACAAACCAGAGATAAATCATAGTTTTCTGAGATCAAATATGACACATTCTAATCGGTGATTTAAGAAAATAAAGAAGTCTGGACTAGGTTTTGAAGTATGAACTAGCTGTATGTATCAGGTGGTGGATGACTTGAAGCTAGAGATATCTTTGGCAGGACCAATATGATGGTTGTTGTCAGCGATAATTTGCCAAATTCTGTTTGCAAGTTAGCAATGATTGACCGTTGACATTGGAGGTGGTCTGCTTTATTTATTAATCATAGATCCCCCTGTTCTAAAAGGTCAAAAGTATAATTAAAAAAATGTATTTGAAGAATTAAGCCTGTGATTAAAGAACCATCAAACGCCGGCCATTAGAGCATCCATATCAATTGGTGGATACTCTTCTATAATATAAAAATTCTTTCATTTTACACATTTTGGTCAAAAAAACACCCACATCAGTGAGCGTAAAGTTGTGTAGAGTTGTGCATAAATATACAAATGCTACAATGACCGTGCATATATACACGGTCACTGTAGCTCGTGTATGTATTAATTTAGTATTTTTTTCTCTCTCCTCTCAACTCTCTCTCGTTTCATCTCTCCCTCACTCCACCGATCTCACCTCAGGCCACAAATCTCACTGATCTCACTCTCATTAATCTCACTCATTAATGATACGTTCTCAACAGGAAAACCACAACGCACGAGACCCAGAAACGACGCCGTGGCGGAGCTCTTAGTGAACGTCGATGATTCTGATGAGTTTGTTCTATTTGATTTTGATGGTGGCTGGCTGGGTGTGGGTGATTTTGTTGAAGGATGGGTGTGGGTGTGGCTCAACGAATTTAATTGAAGGATTTTGTTGAAGGGTGGCTGACTGGGTGTGGGTGTGGGTGTGGCTCAATGGAGAAGACGCATAGAGGAGAGGGAAGGAAATAATAAATAATGTAAAAAGAATGAACATTTTATTCAATAAATGTGTAGAATAGATAAACTGATGTGGGTGTTTTGTAAAAGTGGATGTATAAAATAGAAAAAGTAGGTTTTTTCTTGCAAAATAGATAGAAAATTTGCACGAACTGATGCGGTTGCTCTTAGAAATTAGAACACTGTACATAAGTAAGCTTTTATAGTTCATCCTGCTTGTCCTTTGCTACAAATAGCCTCCCTAGTCCCCACAATATTAAAATGTCACCAAATTTTCTTGCTACAAATTAACTAAACCAAATTTTAATATCAATTTCACGAAATCCTCAACACATTTCACAAAATCCTCAACATATATATATAATAGCAATCTATGGTGTTAGCTCAATGTTGATTGCTCTCTATTATCAAGCTAAGAAACCAATTTAATTTTTGGTGTAAGCGAAACTCGAACCTTAAATCTTTTATTTAATTATAAAAGACTTTACCAGTTAAGTAAAATGAAACCTACAATCTTTGAATTTTATTAAAACTAGTTATTAACCCATGCATTGCACGGAAAAACTATTAAAAGTGAAATCTGAATTTATGGCATTAGAATGTATTAAAATTCATATAATATAAGTAACCTATATATAAATACTTAATTAAGTATTTTTTTTTTAGTGACTCAAACCTTATACAGAATCAAAACACAGATTAGCAACTTAAGTAAACTCAATATAACATCACAAAAATATATATATATATATATATATATAAAATTTAAAATCAATGATGATGACAATTTTAAACGTTTGTGACATATTCAACACATTAGATACATTGCTTGAGGAGAGACTGTTCTAGAGACACAAGGAAGAAGCCTGATGCATTAGGTTTAGGGTTTCCGAAGAAATAATTCAGATTGAGTCTTTAAACAAATAATAAAAGAAAACAAATTAATTTAAAAAAATAATAATGATGTGGAAAATTGTGAGGAAGAAGAGTTTGTAAAGATACCTTTAGCTTGAGGAAGAAGAAGAATTTCAATTAAAAAGATACCTTAGCTTGAGGAAGAAGAGTGTGTAAAGAGCAACGGCAATAGAAATAATAGAGAAGAAGTGTTGTATATATATATACAATTGTAACTTTGCAAGTCATGATTGCTAGCTGTAGTCGGTTTGCGACTACTTAATATATGAATTAGTTTGCTGACTTGTATTGGGTTTGTAACTCTTTAATAAATAAATGGTTAGGTTCTAAAGATTTAGGTATAAATGTTTATAATCATATTTTTATTGTGTTGGCAAACTGAGAATAATACATGTCTAGCCTAGGTGTTGGGCAATGCTTAAAAGTGTTTATTTCAAGGTTCAAGTCCAACTGATTGTAGAAAAAGAAAGTTTGGTCCCGCCTTGCTCGACCGATAGAGAATTAGGCTCGACCGATCGAAGATTGTAGGTCCAGTTTTTTCTGCAGAATTTTTAAATAGACTCAAGCCCTTAAAAACGTATAGGATTTCATTTAAACCTCTTTACATATAAAAGGGAAACCCTAGACACGTTTTGAAGACTTTAGAGAAGACCTGTGTGTTACTCTTTGTGAGATCTAAGAGGTTTTATATCTTCTAACAACACAAGAATCTACTGGAGCAAGAAGTACAATCAAGCGTTGGTAGAACACAATCGTTGCATCAAGATCATAATTGATGGAGATCTAAGACCTTTGAGTGCGATCTCAAAGTCACAAGTAAGACAGCTTGTGTTGGTGTAAAGCCAAGGAGAGAAGAAGTCTGTGAATTCAAAGCTTGCACGTGGTCATATCAGTAAGTTACCACATGAAGTAGCAATAGATTTAGGATTAAATCTGGCTGTAAGAATTTCAATTCTTCTATAATGGATTTAGTTTACCTTGAGGATAGCTAGGTCAAATTCTCCCAAGATTTTTACCTTAAAACGATTCGTTTCATTGGTTTTCCTAGGTCATCATATCGTAGTGTTATTTACTTTTTTGCTACTATGCATGATATGATTTATTATTATTTTAACCTAAATCTGAATAATAAACCTAATAATCAACTTAGTTAATTACTTAGGTTAAACAATCTAGTTTAAGGGGTCTAAACAATCAAACAATTGGTATCAGAGCAAGTTCACTCTGATTTGGATTAACGTCTTTAGTGAGATCCTTGATCCCTATTATCATGGATAATTTTAAGTGTCTGTCTGCTCATATTTGCGATGATTTGAATAAAAAGGACACTATTGCTTCTATTGATCTTGTTGATGCATGTGAAACTCTCCGTAGGGAATTAACTAAATCTATGATAATTGATAAGAAACTCAAGGAAGAGTTAAAATTGGCTAATTTTGAAAAAGAGTGATTGATTGTGAGATTGAATGAATCAAATAAAAAGAATAAATTTTGGGCTAATTACAACTTACCCACCTGTGGTTTGGCCGAAATTTAAATTGCCTACCCGTGGTCTGAAATTTTGCACTTTACCCAATTGAGGTTAGCTCAGTTAGGGATCCGTTACCCACCTCTATTAAAAATGGGACTAAATATGTATTTTTGTTCTTTTTTATGTCTCCCTCCTCTTAAAACATAAAAAACATAAAAGAATAAGAAAAGGCAAGATCAAAAAGTAAGGATCTTGTAAAAATTAAGAACAAACAGTACCACTACCATAGAAGCTTCTCTCTAGGATCATCAAAAATTAGGTATGTTAGGACATATGTAGTTCAAGTTTGTGAACATATGTCGCTACTTTATGTAATTGGCTTATCCTTAGACGAAACGCACTTTACTTGTAATTGGGTAGATTTAGGATATGTTAAACACTTCAAGAAACTTGGGTTCAAGATTAAGTGTTGAAGCCGTCAAAGTCTGTCCAAGAAACAAGCAAGGAAGTGCCAGTTTTTAAAACTTGACACATGCATCTATCGAGCCTTAAGAAGCTATTTTGCCCCTTGCCCCGAGCCTCGACAGCTTCTCGACACCTCTCGACACCTCTATCTGTCGAGAATTAAAGAAAATAGATTTCCAGTTCTGTTTCAAGTCCAATCCGTGAATGTGTCTTTGGGACTTCTTTTCTCCTAACCCTAGACATATAAAAGGATTATTTTAAGGGCTGTAAAAGGGATGCAAGTTGCACATTCATTTAGAACTTCTTGCTCATGCAATTTGTGATCAAAAAGAAAAAGTTCGTGCCCTAGTTCATCTCTGATGATTTGAAGAACTTTGTAGCCAACAACTCTCTCTCTAGTTGGTGTTTGAAGTCGCGTACTGGGATCCGCACATCTGGTTAGTCACGTACTTGGGAGCCGTGTATTGAAAGGAGAAACTGTCACTACAGAACAAGTCCAATTGGGTATTGGGGTAAGAGTTCAACTGTAGGTTGGTAAGGTACTTGGGATTCCTTGCTTGTAACTGCTTGTTGTGATAATAGTGGAGTTTCGGGAGTGGTGACCTTAAATCACTCGGTGGGGTTTTTGCCGTAAGGTTTTCCCCATTCGTAAACAAATCACCGTGTCATTTAATTTCCGCTGCATTACTTAGTTTGGTGATTTGTTTGTGCTACCACGTGATATTGCATGTTAATTTGATTAATTAATAACTGGGCTAATTTAATTAATCTAAGTTATCACAAGGGGTCAACGTGTTTGTGGCCTGTCAAGTGGTATCAAAGCAAGCACACTCTGATTAGGGTTTAATCCATTGTGTGTGATCCATTTGACTCCTGCTGTCATGGATAGAGGACAATCTCTTATTATACCTCCTTTATTTGATGGCACTAACTATGCATACTAGAAAGTACGCATGAGAGTTTTCTTGCAGTCTTTAGATGAGAAGGTGTGGCAAGCTGTGGAGATAGGCTGGACCAAGCCTACAAAAGCGCCGGCCGACTGGGATGATGCTAAGATCAAGGCGGCAAACTTCAATAGCAGAGCATTGAATGCCCTATTCAGTGCAGTCACCAATGAGGAGTTCAAGAAAATTTCCTCAACCGAAACTGCTAAAGAAGCATGGACCATCCTCCAGACAACCTATGAAAGCACCAAGGCTGTCAAAGATTCAAAGCTACAAAGGCTCACCACACGCTTTGAAGAAATTAAGATGGAGGAGGATGAGTCGTTTGATGAGTTCTATGCCAAGCTTAAGGACATAGTAAACTCAGCCTTTAATCTTGGGGAAACCATCCCTGAACCCAAGATAGTAAGGAAGGTGCTTAGATCGCTGCCCGAGAGATTCCATGCTAAGATCACGGCGATCGAAGAATCAAAGGATATTGATAGAATTCCTTCGACTGAGTTGGTTGGAAACTTGCAAACCTATGAGTTAGGGCTGACTAGGTTAGGCAAGTCAAGTAAGGGCAAGAGTTTGGCACTAAAAGCCAAGAGCAGTGATACGGATGATTCTTCAAATGATGAAGATTCCAAGATGAAGTCCTACATCACAAGGCAATTCAAGAAATTCATGAAGAATGCAAATGGAAAGGGCTTCAACAAAGACCGTAGACAATCCAGTTCTTCACAACTCAAGAATTCTGATAAAGGGAAGAAGTATGTCAAAGATGGCGGTCAGTACACTGTTCCCGCTGGACCAAAATGCTTTGGGTGTCAAGGCTTCGGACACATGAAATAAGGGTGTCCTACGTACCTTAAGAGCATAGGGAAAAGTAAGGCACTTGCAATTACCTTAAGCGACACGGAGCCCGAGGACGATTCCGAAGATGAAGACGACGGAATCTTGAATGCCTTCACTACCACTGTGAATCCTACTGATGGGGTTACTGAAGAAGTGGATGAAGAGAAGGAATTGGTGGAGTCCAAGTATGAGATTATGGATGATCAAGATGATATCCACACCGCCTATAAGAAATTGTACAAGCTTTCTAAGAAGCATGAGAAACTCTATAGGCTAGCCACCAAGAAGCTCAGTGATGTGGAACTCAACCGTGAGGAGCTGTCCACAAAGGTTGATGAAGCAAATCAGACCATTGGAGCACTGAGGTTCGAAAACAATTTCTTGGTTGAAAGGACCAAGAAGCTTGAAGCGGAGCTGTTTCAAGTCAGAGCACAACTGGAAAGGACGTCAAGTGCAAAGCTGGACGAGATGCTAAGTGCTCAGAGATCTTCTTCAGACCGTACAGGATTGGGGTATGAATTCTCTCTTTCTAATACTCCTACTGCTAGCACTACTGTGTTTGTTCCACCTGCTAATAACATTGAAAATGAAAATAAGAATGTTAAAATTGAATTAGCTAGTGAGAACGTAGACAAGGGCAAGTCCATCCTCGGAACACCCCCTAAAATTGAGAAAAGGGAATCTAGAAACCCTAGGAATAAGAAGGCTAACTCTCAAAAGCCCAAACAGAAGAAGCCACATCACTGTTATCATTGTGGTGTTGCCGGTCACACTCGACCAAATTGCTATAAGTGGCGTGCCACTCAACAGAGTAATGGCATAGTAGCATCTGGGAGCCAGAATCAGCTTCCATCTTCTCTTGCTCCTCTTGGAGACATTCTTAAAGCCATCATGTTCCTTTCAAACTTGAATGGTTCATATTCTTCTCCCTCCTCACCGGTTCAAGAGTCGACCAAAAGGAAAGGTTCATCCAAGGTGTGGAAGGCAAAAGGATCTAAGTGATTTCAGTCACTTCTTCTTCTCTCTCCTGTTTTTTGTGTGTTGCATTACTTGTGTGTTTCTTTACTGTTTTGAGTCAGTCTAGTTTTATGCATTGTTTTGCTTTACATGTTTTTGTTTGTGTGTTTTCAATTTTGTGGTTTATTTTTGCTTTTCTGATAAAAATAAAAAAAATTGAAAAATACAAAAACAGTGTGTGTTTGTGTGCATTAGTTCATGTGAACTTTTAAAATGGCCATTGAAACAGAGTTTTCTAAACTTTGTATCATCTGTAGCTTAGATGAGCATTCTTCTGCACAACTAAGTAAGTGAGCTTTGTAGCTCTTTGTTTGTGATGAGTAAGGTTAAGTGATTTCTTCTTCTTAACACTCGTATCACTCTTCTTGACGGGTTGAACTAGAAAATCCTAAGAGAAAGGCATAAATAACCATCTCACCACTGTTACTCGCCAATCATAATATAACATCTGTATGCTTCGGCATAGCAAAAGTGTAATGTCAAAAGCTTAACATAATTGGGTATTTCTTTTCTTTCTCTTGTATGCACATGCATGATATGCTTGTTAAAAGAAACTATGCAAAGATATAAAAAGCAATAAGATCAAAAATGCTTTAAAATATGGTTGCAAGCGTGTTTTCTAGGAGATGTGGGAGTTATAGGATGTACCTCGAAGGTGATAGTCCCCATCAAACGGTTATGATTGTGTGTGAGTTAAAGTGATTTTCTCATATCTCAAATCATCATAGCAATTGAGACACTTATGCAATCTTGCAATATTTTCACACACAACACGCAATATTCTTTGCTATTCTTGATACATGTGCATGTACAATGTGATCTGGCCATCACAAGGTTTACATGCGTTAATGTATGCTCACTAAACTGTCTTGACTTGTTTATGAAATATAAAATTGGTTAGACTTGTTTAGTGTGTGTGTGTGCGTGTTTTGAGATACATGTGCTTATTTTTCTTGTTGAGAGATAATTTTGAGAGCTTAATGTGTTGCTTGGATCTTTGGTTGAGTTGCATGCATAATTGCATTCAAGTCTGTATTTTTCCTCTTTTGAAAAACTGTTTTTAAAGGCATCTCGACACCTCCTCGATACCTCTCGACACATAAGCTATCTGTCGAGCTTCTTAGACCTTTTCTTATCGCAATCTCGACAGATACCTCGACACCTGCTGGATCGATCGAGAATCTTTCTGTCTGCTCGATAGCTTCTCGATAGCTTCTGGATCGATCGAGGTTCCTTCTTGCTTGATTCATCTGCCTCGATACATGATCTCGATAGCTTCTTCTGTCGACGTGTTTTTCTCGACACATGTCCTCGACAGATACCTCGATACCTCCCGATAGCTTCATCTGTTGAGAATTACTGAAGGTGGATAAATAGGTTCTTCGCGATTTCTCTCTCATTTTGCTCGACCTCTCTAGCTCGAAACACTTGTTCTCTCTCTCAAACTTTCTTTTTTTTCCTCCAAACCTTTTTTAAAGGCTTTCTCAAGTGTTCTTCGCGATCTTCATCACTTAGTAAGCATTTCATCCCTCATATTCATGCATTTCATGGTTTTAAAACCCTAGGTTTTGTGTTTTTGAAAATTTTTGGGAGTTTTCAAAATTGTTGGGGTTTTCATGAAATTCTTCGGTTGGTTTTATAGATTTGATCTTCAAAACCACATGCATTGCATCACATTCGTATTCTAATTGTATTTTCATGCATTTAGATGTGTGTCTACCTGTTGTGTGCTGTTAGGTTTGAATTGGGCTGAGCCCATGATGTTTTTATGTTGCATGTCACATGTTCATGCATTTTCATGCATACGTTCTTTCCTTTCAATATTATTCTGCCAATATTGAACTGTTTGAAACTTTTCTGTGTGTCTCTTTTTCTTCCCCCTCTCTATGTTTGTGTTAGTAGTGTCTATGGCACCTAAACGTAAGTCCATTCCATCCCAGAACCCTCTGCGTTCTAAGGGATCGTCATCTTCAGATACTACTCCTTTTTCTGTCCGGTTCCGTGATGAGAAAGCCCATAAAGACTTCTCAGAGAACTTCTCTAAACGAGGTGTTCATTCGGAACGCCACGTTGTCCTGGCAGACTTTGCCGACACCGGCCTTCCCGATGTCATACACAGTCGGGCTTGGGAGTCACTGTGTGACGTCCCCGTCACATGTCCACTCGTGTTGATATAGGAGTTTTACTCCAACATCCACGGGATAGATTCTTCAGTACCTCTTTTCTACTCTTGCGTCCGAGGTACGCGCTTTGCTGTCACCCCAGAGTTAGTCTCTGAGGTTCTTCATGTCCCTAGGGTGGATCATCCTGATTACCCTAGCTATGAGCATCTCTGGACTGTGTCCAAAGACGAGATGATCTCGGCGTTCTGTGAGCGTCCTTCCTCTTGGGGAGATCATATGTACACACCATGTCGACCTTTTGCTAAAGGTCCTCGTTTCCTTAACATGGTGATGACTTTTGTTTTGCACCCACTTTCTCACTACAACTCTATTACAGAGCCTCATGCTCGGTTTTTGTTGTCCCTCTTAGAGGATCTCTCTATAGACTTTCCTTCACACTTTATCTTTTCCATCATAGATGTTTATAAAGATACGGCCACCCGTGATAAGCTCATTTTCCCTTCCGCTATCACGAGGATTCTGAGCCGTTTTTCCATCCCATTCCCTTCGTCCGATCCTTACCATGTCATGTCTGCCATAGACGCCGCTACCGTAAAACGTAGCGAGGCACAGTTTCGGTCGCGACAATCTGATGGTGCCACTCCTTCCACCCGTCCGACCACCTCCAGATCCGCTCGAGCATCTGCTTCTTCTTCGAGCGACGTCACCTTAGGAGACATCATGGCGCAGCTACAACGCATGGATGGTCGCCTAGATACACTCTCCACGGAGCTGTATCAGGTGAACGTCCGTGTTGGTCGCATCGCCAGGCGATAGGCGACCATGGGTGGCTTTGCACCAGAGGCTTCTCCTCCGCCACCTCATGTGTCGACTGAGACTGAGGCTGATGATGATGGCGATGACGATGATGCTTCTAACGATGATGATGATGGAGATGCGAGCTCTTCGAATGAGATGTCTACTTGACACTCTACCCTTTATCACTTGTGACAAAAAGGGGGAGTATTTGTGTATGAGAGTAGTCATGCTTAGGGGGAGTGTTAGCATAGGACATTTTTGTTAGGGGGAGTATGGATTGAGGGATGTAGTGAGGTGATCATATTTATTTCTTTTTCTTTTCTTGTCTTTTTAGAGATACTTTGATCACGTATTGACATACATTGTATTTATTCTCTTCTTATATATGATAATGTATGTTTTTCTTTCACCTACCTTTACATGTATTGTTTCTTTTCTATCTTTATACACATGTTTCTTTACTTGTACGCAATCTATTATTTCTGTTTCACACAAAGATGCCTTGATGTGTTTTGTTTATAAGTGTTTTAGAAATACAGGTTGTCAAAGTCTTCTTGCCATAAACTCTCTTCTTGCAAAGTTTTTCAAGAGTTTGTGTTAGAATAGATTTTACTGTATGTAACAAGTGAGTATGATTTGAGTGATTTATGACTTCTCTCATATCTTCATTTGTATGTTGTGGTTTTGTCACGGATTGCCAAAGGGGGAGATTGTTAGGACATATGTAGTTCAAGTTTATGAACATATGTCGCTATTTTATGTAATTGGCTTATCCTTAGACAAAACGCACTTTACTTGTAATTGGGTAGATTTAGGATGTGTTAAACACTTCAAGAAACTTGGGTTCAAGATTAAGTGTTGAAGCCGTCAAAGGCTGTCCAATAAACAAGCAAGGAAGTGCCAGTTTTTAAAGCTCGACACATGCATCTATCGAGCCTTAAGAAGCTGTTTTTCCCCGAGCCTCGACAGCTTCTCGACCCCTCTATCTGTCGAGAATTAAAGAAAACAGATTTCCAGTTCTGTTTCAAGTCTAATCCATGAATGTGTCTTTGGGACTTCTTTTCTCCTAACCCTAGACATATAAAAGGATTATTTTAAGGGCCGTAAAAGGGATGCAAGTTGCACATTCATTTAGAACTTCTTGTTCATGCAATTTGTGATCAAAAAGAAAAAGTTCGTGCCCTAGTTTATCTCTGATGATTTGAAGAACTTTGTAGCCAACAACTCTCTTTCTAGTTGGTGTTTGAAGTCGCGTACTGGGATCCGCGCATCTGGTTAGTCACGTACTTGGGAGCCGTGCATTGAAAGGAGAAACTGTCACTACAGAACAAGTCCAATTGAGTATTGGGGTAAGAGTTCAACTGTAAGTTGGTAAGGTACTTGGGATTCCTTGCTTGTAACTGCTTGTTGTGATAATAGTGGAGTTTTGGGAGTGGTGACCTTAAATCACCCGATGGGGTTTTTGTCGTAAGGTTTTCCCCATTCGTAAACAAATCACCGTGTCATTTAATTTCCGCTGCATTACTTAGTTTGGTGATTTGTTTGTGCTACCACGTGATATTGCATGTTAATTTGATTAATTAATAACTAGGCTAATTTAATTAATCTAAGTTATCACAAGGGGGTCAACGTGTTTGTAGCCTGTCAAGGTATTTTTTGGGTTTGCCTTCACAAAAGTGCTGACCCAAATTTATCATGTACCCGAGTCTTTCCTTTGCAGATTAATAATGACAATCCCCTTAAGGACTTGAAGTTCTGCGAGCTTCCATTACCCATTGGGCATACGAGCTAGCAGATAACAATCAGAAAGATCCAAATACCTGAGGTTCATGAGTTGGGCTATCTCCTTTGGAAGCACCTTCAGATTGTGACACTTCCTGAGATCCAAGATCAACAAATTGTTGTGCTTACTTATGGAATTTGGAAGCTCAGTAATTGGAGAGATCCCTTGAAGGCTTAATTCTTTTGAACTCGTCAATCCATTTAAGAATTTAGTGCTCTCCACTTCAATGTGATATTCAATTGCTCCAGGCCAGCTTCCCAGACAAACAACTTTGACATTTTCATCTTCGATAAAACACTTGGCTCTTTTGTGTGTACTACATTTATATCTTTCATCTTTTAACAATGCCAATTCAAGATCAAAAAAATTCTCATGAGCATTGAATAATGTAATGAGATTTTCCAAATCTTTTTCTGTAAACAAGAAGGCACTTGAGGTTGCGGATGACCCAGCAGTCGTACCCAAAGGAGAAACAATCAATCTTGGAACCAAGGATGATGTATCAGTTGTGAAGAAAGTTGGATGTTGCTCAACATTCTCTTTGAAATTCTATCTCATGTTCATATCTTTGTAGAGGTCTGCAACTGAATCATTTTGTGTGTGATATGTTTTGACGAAAGCTTCTTTGTTCATAATTTTTACAAAACCCTCACTTTTTGATCTTGTTTTCTCTTATTTTTTTATATTGTTTTTATGTTTTGAGAGGAGAGAGACATAAAAGAGAGAAAAAATATATTTAGCCTCATTTTTAATAGAGGTGGGTAATAGACACTAACTGAACTAACCTCAGGTGGATAAAATGTCAAATTTCAAAACTTGAGTTTAAATCTGCTATTAAAATGCATAAGAAATCTATTTTTGTGCCTACCTGTCATCTTTGTGATATTGTTGGTCATATTAGGCCAAATTGTTCCTTGCTAAGGGAAAAACCAAAATTTGGGATTAGATCTGTTGTTAGGAATACTAATATTCCTAAATTTATTCATGTTTATCACTTTTGTGGTGTGCCTAGTCAAATTCATTTTAACTGTCATATATTGAAATTTAAGCATTCTATGTTTCAGTCTAGGATATGTATGATATTTCTCCTACCATAACTCCAAATAAATTGTTTCATATGCTTTTGACAAATTTCAGTTTGTTGGCTTGTGAAAGGAAAGGGATTTCAGTCTTTCTGAAAAGAATGGTGTAATCCCTCAAATACGCTCTGCTTCTCATGATTTTTCACCTACAAAGCCAAAGATGCATGTTGTATGAGTGAGAAAAGATTCTCTAAGGTGAGTGTTATTTACTTGTCCTTAATTTAATTCTTTCAATTATTTGTGCACATGTTTTCTTTCAATTTTTGGTTGTTTTATTTTCGTAGGTTGTTTTGACTTAAAAAAAAAATCAAAAACATTGAAAATTTTCAAAAAGACAAAAATATTTTATTTTGTGTCTGGTTTTTTTTTTCTTGAGAATTAAACTAATTATGATATCTCTCTCTTGATTTAGAACAAAATTGACATTCTGGGGAAACATAGAAAGTATGTGTTGCATAACTGAGTGCATGAGTTATTGCTGATTTTGTATGAGTATGTACTAGTTTGTACATGTACTCATGAGTTAATTAAGAAATTGATATTTCTTGTTTGTGTACCCTTTAAACCTTAGTTGAGCAATATTCATGCATTGCTGTCTACGTTTTGTTCATTTAGCATAGTATGTGCTTTTTGGTTTTGGTCATAATGAAAATTTAAAAATCCAAAAATATTTGTTTTCTATTACACATCTTCAAAATGTGTAATTGAGGTTGGCCTATAAAATTTGCATTTCATGACTGTATACCTTGTTTAGCTTTGATAAGCTTTATTTTTTTGCACTTTGCTAATTTGTGCTATATAGTGCGTATATTGTGTGAGTTGTTTTTGGTTTTTAAACACATACTCTTGATTTTGAAGTCACATTATTTTGATTGTAAGGACTAAAAAATCCTAAGAAAAATGTATAAATAATCATCTCACCACTGTTACTCGCCAATCATGAATACCTGTGTACAAATCATAAAAGCCGTGCTCTGTAAGGTATAGCATTTGCACAGCAAAATACCTAAGGTGTTATTGTACAATAGATAAAAGAAGCAAAATGAAAAGTGAAAAATAAAGAAAAATATGCTTCAAAAGAAAAATAAAATTCATATACATAAGAAAAAATATTTGCATGGTTGCAAGTGTGCTTTCTAGGAGATGTAGGAGTTATATGATGTAACTCTTTAGGTGATAGTCACTTTCAAACTTATATGATAAATAATGTAAAAATTGTGCTTATTTTCTATCTACATATCACCTTGTGAGTATCTCATACACTTACTAGTTGCACACACCACATGCAAAACTTTGTTAAACTTGATACATGTGATTGTGTGTTAAGTTTTGTGACCTTCCAAAATTAAACTTCTTGATGTGTTTAGTGCATTTTGGGGAGTGAGGAAGAAAAGATTGAAGAAATTTCATAAAGTTTGAATTTTTCTTTGAAAATGTTAGTTTTAAAAATCATTTGAAGCCATGAGCATGCATGTCATATCATAAAAACTGTTTCAAATGATTCTGCAAAAAAAAATTTAGAATTTTTCAAAATTTCTGCTTCTTTAGAATTCGACCGAATGAGCCTATTTTTCAACCAATTGAAATGTGAAGAAGAAAATCATTTTTATTTCAACTTAAAGTCTCGGGTCCCTACAATTCCTTCCCGATTCCTTTCAACCAATTGAACCTTTTCTTCATGTACATTTCGATTGCTGCACAATTCCTTTTGACCAATCAAATTTTGATATTTTTAAATATATAGGAATCAAATCTAACTTTTTCAAAAGCTTTTTGTCTTTCTCTCTAATTCCTCTCTCAATCCCTTCTCACAAAAAATAAATGTCTTTTTTCTTGGTCAAAGCTTCAAAGGTTTTCTTCAAAACTCTAGGGTAAAACACTTTGCCCCTTCTTTTTCATCAAATTACATAATTTCATGCATTTTTCTAGGATTATCACACCTTTCAAAATTTGGGGTTTTTTATGGTTTTGGGCTTTTTGATTATAACTAAATCATGGGTTTTTGTTCTTGCATCATATAACGTGATTCACATGCTTTAATTTCAAAAAATTTGCGGTTGATTAAAAATTTTAAAATTAGGGTTCTAATGTTCTTGAGAGGTTTGGGGATTTTGTTAAATTGGGTTAAATTGGAAAAATTTTCCATGTGTGATTGATAGTCTGAGTAATTATAACATGATTTATGATTGTTTTATTTTTCAATTGATCAATATGAAGTTTGTTTTAAAAAATTAGGATTTTCAAAATTGTGGTTTTTGTGAAATTCTTAATTTTCTTGGTCAATTTTCAAAATTGTGATGAAATTAAACTGTTTTAGAGCATTAGATCATGCATCATATAGTTTTTCAAAATTACATGTTATCCTGTCTCTAACCCTTCTTAATGCAGTCTGCCCTTGGTTTTGTTTTGTTGTTTTTGTTTTTGTCCATAGTCATGGCTCCTAAGGTTGGTAGGAAGTTTAAAACTAGAGCAAATAGGAACCCTAGGTTTTCCTCTTCAAGTTCAGTTTTGGTGGATAGAAATAGGTTTTTGTCTACCAAATGTGAGGAGATATATGAGTCCTTGACTAAAATATAGGTCCATATGGGGTGAAAGGGAAATAGTTTTGAGTGAGCTAGATCCTTCAATTTGTAGAAACTTTGTGTCTAGGAACTAGGTTTCTCTATATGAGGTGTCTGATCCTCCTCCTGCAGCTTTGATTAAAGAGTTTTAATCTAACCTCTCTATTTATCTTAAGGTCATAGGTGGTCATTACTTGGCTTCCTAGATTAGAGGTCAAGAGTTTACCATTACTAAACAAACTGTCTTTGAAGCTTTAGGAGTACCTTTAGTTCGTAAACCCATATACCCATACACTAGTTTCAATCTGTTGATGACATGATGTCACTTCTTTATAGTAGACCTGTTTCTTGGGGCACTGAACCAAGGATAAATTCTTTTGAGTTCACAGGACTTAATTATTTGTATTTAAGGATTTCCTGTCATAACATCTATCCTATTTCACATGTCCATACTATTCCTATAAATAGATGTGCTTTCTTTATATTCTTGTTACTGATGGGTCTGTGTTTTCCCTCTCTGTTTATCCAAACTATTGTTGATATTTCTAGGAGTAAGAGTAAAGGTCAGAAATTATTCTTCCTTATGTATATTTATAGGATTTTGAGGTTTTTAGGGTTGTTTGAGTTTCCTCCCTTAGAGTTAGTACATATTACTGCCCCCACTAGAGCTACCTTTCTTAGATAGTAACAGGTATTGATGAAGAGTCTTGAGCCAAACACTAGGACGTCAAAGAGATCACAAGGTGAAGCTTCTACTGCAGCTCCTACCTTTGGTTCTATGCCTTCTATTAGGAAATATTTTATGTAATTGGTTAATCCTTTGACAAAATGCACTTTACTTGTAATCGGATAGATCTAGGATGGGTTTAGTATTTCAAGAAATAAGTGTTCAAGTTAAGTATTGAAGTCATGCAAGTCTGACCAAAAAACAAGTGAAGAAGTTTTGTTCATTAAAGCTCCACAAAACCTCGATAGAATCCTTTCTATCGAGATTTAATGTTGAAACTCAACACTAGCTGTATATGTCAAGAATTATGAAATCAAACTTTTTAGATTTGATTACATGCATATTGTAATATATTTGTGTAAGGTTTGTTTTCTCACAACTCTAGACATATATAAAACTTATTTTAAAGGTCGTCGCATAATGCACAACAAATGCAAAGTGTATGCAAACAGAATACAAGCATTTTGTGACCTAGTTCATCGCTCTCTCTGTAGAATATACTGTGTCTTTACGCTAAGGGTTTTGTGACCAAGGAGTTTCATGATCTTCATTGTTTTCATTGTTGATAAATTGAAGAACTTTGCAGCCAACAATCTTCCTCAAGTTGGTGAGTTAGTCACGTACTGGAATCCGTGCATCATTGATTAGTCATATACTGAGATTCGTGCATTGAAAGGAGAGATTGGCGCTACAATACAAGTCCAAGGTATTAGGGTAAGGGTTCAACTGTATGTTGGTACTTCAAGATAGGCCATAGGGTTTGGTAAGATTCCTTATACTTGTAAACGATTGTAATTGATAATAATGGATTCTCGAGAGTAGTAACCTTAAATTCACCCAGTGGGATTTTGCCTTGGTAGTTTTCCTCATTCATAAACAAATCGCCTGTGTCAAATTTATTTTCCGCTGCATTTAGTTATTTGGTTATTTGTTTGTACTACCACGCCATTGCATGTAATTTGACTAATTAATTAACTTGAGTAATTAATTAATTTGCAAGGGGTCAATACATTTTTACCTATCACCTTCTGCTGAGAAAACTTTTGTGGATCCGACTGTAGCTGTGGATCCTTCTGGTAGTGCTAATGATGTCAACCTTATTGTTGCCCCTCCTATCTCACTCTGTTCCATGATGGAGTTTTTCATGATTACTCATGCGGCTCATAGACAGCTTCTCGATGAGTTGTTGAGGAAGTTGCTTCCTTGAGAGCAGATTTTTCGGAGTATAGGAGTGCGTTTCCACCTCCTCCACCCTCTGATGACTGATGTTGCATTTGGCAATTCATAACAAAAAGGGAGAGTAGTTTTTAGGGGACTTTTTGTACATAGGGGGAGTAGATTTATTGTATTTAGGGGGAGTTTAATGTATTTTTATTTATTTTCTTTGGTTTTGTTGTTTATATTTTCATTGTCTATATCTGTTTAGTTTTTATGTTCTTGATTCGCAAACATTGATGTGCTTATTAATGATGAGGTTATTCATTATTGATGTGATTACTTTCTCTTTATATGTTTTGTGAATTAAGGTACAAATTTTTACATAGATTATGTACTATATCTTCCACACATGCATTTATGGTTTGTTTTTAGTGTTTCAGAAATTTACAAGTTAATTCTTTCAACTGTTACCGTCTATACTAGCAACTAATAGTTAGTAGTTGTGTAAGAATTGTATTAGGGCAATAAGTTGTATTTGGGCTGGTATTTAATTTAAGCATTACATGATATATGTGTGTTTTGTCACGGATTGCCAAAGGGAAAGATTGTTAGGTTCTAAAGATTTAGGTGTAAATGTTTAGAATCATATTTTTATTGTGTTGGCAAACCGAGAACAAAACATGTCTAGTCTAGGTGTTAGGTGATACTTAAAAGTGTTTGTTTCAAGTTTCAAGTCCAGCTGACTATAGAAAAAGGAAATGGTTCTGCCTTGCTCAGCTAACTGAGAATTAGGCTCAACCAATTAAAGATCGCAAGTCTGGTATTTTCCACAGAATTTGTAAACAAGCCCAAGCTCGTTAGAATGTTTGGGTTTCATTTAAACCTCTCTACAAATAAAAGGGAAATCCTAGCCACATTTTGAAGACTTTAGAGAAGACTTATGTGTTACTCTTTATGATTTCTGAGAGGCTTTGTAACTTCTAACGACACAAGAATCTACCAGTGCAAGAAGTAAAATCAAGAGCTGGTAGAACACAGTTGCTGCATCAAGATCATTACTAATGGTGATCTGAAACCTTTAAGTGGGATCTCAAAGTCACAAGTCAGGCGACTTGTGTTGGTGTAAATCTAAGGAGAGAAGAAGTCCGTGAATTTGGAGCTTACACATGGTCATATCAATAAGTTACTACATGAGGTAACAATAAATTTAGAGTTAAATTTGACTATAAAAACTTCAATTCTCTTATAGTGAATTTACTTTACCTTAAGAATGGCTAGGTCAAATCCTCCCTAGGTTTTTACCTTAAAACGGTTCGTTTCATTGATTTCCTAAGTCATCATCTCGTGGTGTTATTTACTTTTCCACTACTATGTATGATATGATTTATTATTGTTTTAACCTAGATCTGAATAATAAACCTAATAATCAACTTGGGTCTAAACAAACAAACATCAATAAATTAATAACAAAATGATGTGTAAAATTGTGAGGAAGGTCAATAAAAAATCAAATGCTTCGGTTTTATAGCAATATATATAAACTAGGAACATTTTGGAGTATTCCATATATCTACTAGTAGAAAACTTTTTACAATTTTCTTCTCAAGTAGAGAATCATCCAAAACAATTGGGGGTAATCTCCCCTTTAGGATTCTCTTCTCTCCATGGTTTGATCACCAAGTTATCATTTATTTCCTTTTATTAAAAATTTATATTTTATTAGGGATTTAAAAGATGTACTTCAATATAAAAAACAAAAATTAAAATTGGGAAGATGTTTTTTTCCCGCAAAATTCTAAGAACAAAAATTACAACTTAAAATTTTAAGAGCATGATCACTACAAGAAGAAAAAGATCTATTGCAAAGAAATTTTGTGTTGCAATAAACTCCAAATTGTTGCAATAAACACCTATTGCAATGAAAAAAAATTTCTACAAACTGTTGCAATAAAGTATGAGACAAAGATGGGATAATTGTACTCGGTGGTATTGCACCGGATCCTAATCCGATTTAGAGAATGTTAATAATCATTACAGTTTTTAAAAGGACCACTCACACAAACTTACTGTTATATTACTAATAGTGTATGTAACTCTGCTCTGTTTTTTAACCCAAAAATATAGAGATTCTCGCATGCCAACTCTAACAAACTCAAACTTACTCAAGTGCAAGTCTATAATGCTAATAATCTCTCAAACAATGCTAGCTTAGTTAGCCCTGACCTAAACCCTGAGCCCCTGGCTAAACAATCCCTTGACCATGAGTTATCCCTTGACCATGAGTTGTCTGGCCCTCTTACCCCAACCCAAGTCCCCAACCCCTATAAATAAACTGTTACCCTATCACCAATATTCAACACAGTTTCACTCACTCACACACATACAAACTACTCATTTAGCTTCCATTCCATTTTCTTCCTCACTCTCAACACTTGCAATGGCCTTCGAATGTAAGGATGCAAATTATGTTCATCAAGACTACAACAAACTTCGCCACATTTGTGACTCAAGTTCAAGACTAAGGCTAGCTTGTGGGCTCAATTCTTAAATCACATTGCAAATGATGTAGTGAAGCAGACGTTCGAGTGCACAAAGGACAAAACCCAAGTGTCACCACCCATTCCTAACCAAGGCAGTCTTCAAAGAGCATACGAAGAATGGAAAACACTAAGCAGCGATGCCCCAACCAATTTCTTATATGTTTATTACTTTCATTTTATTATGTATGCCATTGATCATTCTACAATATATTGCACATATGAAACTTTAACTAACTTTTGCCTTTTAATGATTCTAGACAATAATAACATAATAGTGAAAGGAGACAATATTTTTGTGTTTCATCTAGCTAACCATCTTTAATATTGTGGAAAAAGGGGTAAACAAAATGTTGTTCCCTTCCATTGCCTTTATTCCATAAACAAAATGTTGCAATGTTTCATTATTGTTGTTTTGCTCTCCATCAAAGTAAACAGATTTCCTATAATAATTTCCATTACTAGGAACATTTTGAAGTATTCCATACTTCTAATGCTAGCAGCAAAATATTTACAATTCTCTTCTCAAGTGGAGAATCTTCCAAAACAATTAGGGGTAATCTCTCCTTTAGAATTCCCTTCTCTCCATGGGTTGATCACCAAGTTATCATTTATTTTCTTTTATTCAAAATTTAGATTTTATTAGGGATTTAAAAGGTATACTTGGATATGAAGAACAAAAATTAAAATTGGAAATACATTTTTCCTCGTAAAATTCTAAGAACAAAAATTACAACTTAAAATTGAGATTGGAAATACGTTTTTTCCTGCTACTGCTATTCCTACTGCTACTGCTACTCCTCCTACTACTACTACTACAACTGCTGCTACTGCTACTAACACTGCTGCTGCTGTTACTACTACTACTTTAGTTCTATTTGGTCCATCCACTTTGGTCCTACCACTTTGGTTCTATTTGGTCCAAATTGTTCCTATTTGGTCCAAATTGTTCCTATTTGGTCCATTTTATGCACTTCAATCCTATTCAATCAACATTGGTCCCATTTGGTCCTATTCAATCCCAACTGGTCCTATATGGTCCTATTCAATCCATGATGTCCACATTGGTCCTAATTTGTCCATTCTTTCTTATTTGATCCACTTTGGTCCTATTCGGTCCACTTTATCCTATTCGGTCCTATTTGGTACTATTCAGCCCACCTTGTTCCCATTCAATCCTATTATGTCCATTTAGTCCACTTCATTCCATTTGATCTAATTTGATCCATTTGCGTCCACTTTGGTCCATTTGAACCATTTCAGTCAACTTTTGTCCATTTGTTTGCACTTTTCATACATTGAAAGACATATTTGGGTTGAGAGCACATGTTCTAAACCCAAATTTATTTATTAAAAAATATAGATTTCAAACTCATAATCTAAAATCTTAAACATAGAATTTATCATTACTACACTTTTTTTGAGCTACACTAACATAGCATTTTAGTCCACTTCAATCCGGCTAAATTTAAGTGAAAATATTTCTAAACATGAAGGCTATGAATATACGATTCTAATCTCTAGGACAGGTAGTCATTTGTTTTAACGTCTTTACTTTTACATGAATTGCATAAGGTTAATTATACCTTCAAGCAATATATATAGAAATTATTATGATAATCAAAACTCATAACAAAGATATATTGAATATGTATAGTTTATTCTCTAAATTTTATTATAGATAATTTGTTCTCCATAAAAATTAAACAATTTTAAAAAGTAATTTTTAAAGCTCTATTTTTACAAATATATAATTTTATCGTTTTTTATGTTTTTTATTGAAATTATTCTTTTTTGAAATGGTCCATATTCTTCTAACTATATTTATTATGCATTATATTTTCTTATTTTCTTTTGGAACAATTAAAATTTTTAAGTTTCAAAGTTATTATTCAAATTCTCATTCTTTTGAGGAGATTATTATGATAATCAAAACTTATCATATAATTACAATTGATATTACTCAAATAATTGAGAGCACTCTCAACCCAAACTTCTTTTTTCCCATTCTTAAGTACACCAAATTGGACCGAAGTGATCTGAAATAGACCAAATAGACGGAATAGGCCAAAGTAGACCGAAGTGGGCCAAATTGGACTGAATAGACCAAAGTAGACTTAATAGACCAAATTGGACCGAAGTGAACTAAATGTACTGAATTGGATGAAATGGACAGAAGTGGATCACACAGGACAGAAGTAGATCGAATGGACCGAAATAGATTGAAGTGAACCAAATTGACTGAATAGATCAAATGGATCTAATTGGACTAAAGTAGACCGAATTGGCCCAAAATAAACTGAAGTAGACCAAACTAGACTGAATAGACCAAAATTGACCGAATGCCAATTTGTAATTAGCATAATCAAGTATTAACTCAAAACAAAAATCAAACCAAAACTAAGAGAGAGAGAGAGAGAGAGAGAGAGAGAGAGAGAGAGATTTCAAGAGAGAATAACAAGAAATTTATAGAAAATAATATGAGAAGAAAAAAAAAGTAAATATATATATATAGCAATAAACGCCAAATTATCCAAGTCATGTTATGTTATGTTATGTTATGTAATAAAATAACATTATTTTTTCATATACTATCTTTATAATGTAATAGGATAACATCTATGAAATCAAAGAGGAGAAAAAATATAACAACTAAAAAACACAACTTAATCATCAACCCAAAGTAGAGTTCCAAATAATACAAAAATCCATCGGCCTAGAGTAAAGATGCAAGAAAAATAAAATTAAAAAAAAAATCAATCAGAAAATGAAAAAAAAAAATTGACAAAGAGAAAGAGAGAGAAATAACATTTTGTGTGTGTGAAAACTATGTATAAAATGAAAGAGAGAATTGTAATTTTATAGTAAAAGGAGGGGAATAAGTAAAGCTAAAATAAAAGAAAATAAAAGGTTAGAGGAAAAATAATATTAAGGTAAATATTAGGGGGAGATGGAAAGGTAAAGGGAGGGAAAAAGTTAGAGAATGTATAAGTTCGTAAATTAATTATTAAAAAAAAAGTTAAAGAGAGAAAATGTTAGAAATAAGTGAATGATGTGGTTGCTAATATAACTCAACAGGAGTATATATAGCAACAATAAACGATATGCTTCAGTTTTTAGATGCATATAATTTTTGTAATGAAAATGTAAATCGTTATTATCTATCCTTTGGACTGTTCTTTCAAATTGATCCTTTTTAAATCCTACGCTGTGCATGAACTGGCAAGAGTAATATTTTCAATTTAAATTAGTCTTTGGCTTATTAAGCAAAATATATTTCTTTTTGTTTAACTCTGACACGCAAGAAAACCCCAGAACTCTCATATTTGTTGTACCAGACTACCAGTACGTGAGAATAACAGGGTTTGCGATTCCACATGCTTTAGGTCGCTTGAGACGAATCATAATGGTACGCCTATGTACATGCATTGCTCCTTTGGCTAATTCTGACTTGCGTTTTCAATTTTACTCAATGGGTCTATGTTATTTTCAGGCTTCGTAGAGTTTTTGTCTATCAAGGATTAAAATCATCCATTCTCTTTACTCATCATCCAGGCCTTCTTGGAGACTTGGATAGAAATCAAACAAAAAAAAAAAACTTTTAATATTGTTTAGTGTAAATATTTTGATTAAGAAATCTAAAAACTTTGTGGACCTGGATTTCTTTTTTTTTTTTGGCAATAGAACAAAAGGCAAGACTCAAATATGTTATTTATTGTTGTATTAGGATGAGTGGTGATCATACAGTTGATATTAAACATTTGTTCTTTGTGGTGAATGAAGTTCTTGTGTTGAATTGTGTGTTGTATGGTAGTTGTACCAACCTTAAGATTTCAAGACAAGTGTCCCACAATTTCTTAGAGACAAAACAGGTAATTAATGTCTAACATACCACGCTCGTAGTCCCTTGAATCCATCTTGTACTTGATGGATACCGTAGGCACTCTCACAAGGTCGTGGCTTCTGTCCAGTGCCTCTAGTACATTTGACTCATTGTGATCATGACACGTCAGAAAATGGACACATGTCATGATCGCAACATATTCAATATCACAAGACACTAAATAGAAGCCATACCTCTGTCACATGTGGGCTGCACACACTAGTGGGTAACAATCTCCCACTTGGCCGGGCAATATATGTTATATTTTAAATTAAAGTTAACATTTTATTGGCAAACATTTTGAAGAGAGTAGACAGAAAGACGGAGAGAGTTGATAATAGCTTAATTTTTTATATTTATATCATTATTAAAAAAGCATTACCATACTTATTTTAAGTTAATTCATGCATATTATAGTTGATTTTGGAATTTTGTGCTTAATTGAATTTTAATGCTTGAATTTGTCTTTTGTAAGATAATGAAATTAAATAAGTGGATTTGTGCAAAGAAGAAAGCTAATAAACTTTAATTTTACAAGGGCTATGATGAAGTTAAAGAAGGTCAACCCAATTAAATTCAAATCCAATTGGAGCAAGGAATCAAAGGAAATTTGGACCTAATCCAAGCCCAATTCGGATTAGTATTCCAGCTTACGCACCAGTTAGTATTTGGAGCACCAGTTAGGATGTTGAATCGAGATGATTCAAGTTGGGCAGAAAAGCTAACTTAAAGGGCTACAACTTTATAGTTTACCAAAAGCCTGAATTCTGAAGTTAAATGAGCCAAAAACGTTGGTCAAGTGAAGCCTAAAAACTTAGGATGCTATAGAATATAATTTAGGTTTTCTTAAAGTTCCTTTACAATTTTTAGAATTTTATTTGCGTTATGGCTTGCTAGAAGCCTTGCTAAGGCAAGGAGTGAAACCCAACCGTTTATTGGTATGTTCTTAATAATTATTTATTGGTTTTAATGCTTATGTTTTTATGTTTTTGATTGTTTTACTTCATCTAGAAAAGTGTTTAGTTTTGTATAATCCTTTGATTTATCATAGATTCTGGGCACGTTAAATGCTTAGTATTCCCAACAAACTAATTCACTAGTTTTGTTTTGCCTAAAATCATTCAATTGCATGAAACTACCTTAGACAATTAATTCTTGAGTTTTTATTGTTAAATCATCCGACTAAGATCATCTTTCGTATGAATTTTAATTGAGTTATAAAATAAATATTGTTAAGACTACCAATAGATATGTTGTGTGTGGATCCCTAAACCTTAGCGCTTTAATATATTATAATTTTTTCTCAATTTAAATTACCTTTACTAAACTATCAAAAATCTCTTCAGTTAAACTTTATTATTTTAGTTTTATTCTATTGTGGTTTGCTAATCAATTCCTTTTTCCCTGTGGTTTCGACCTCGGACTTTCCAAGTTATTACTTGCTGCGACTTAAATAATGCTCCCAAGTGCAGAATTGTCGCGAAGTAATAACTCGGAAAGTCCGAGGTTAAATCCACAGGGAAAAGGGAATTGATTAGCAAACCACAATAGAATAAACTAAAATAATAAAGTTTAACTGAAGATATTTTTAATAGTTTAGTAAAGGTAATTTAAATTGAGAAAAAATAACAATATATTAAAACGCTAAGGTTTAGGGATCCACACACAACACATCTATTGGTAGCCTTAACAATATTTATTTTATAACTCAACTAAAATTCATACGAAGGATGATCTTAGTCGGATGATTTAACAATAAAAACTCAAGAATTAATTGTCTAAGGTAGTTTCATGCAATTAATTGATTTTAGACAAAACAAAACTAGTGAATTAGTTCACAGGGAATACTAAGCATTTAACGTACCCGGAGTTTACGATAAATCAAAGGATTATACAGAACTAAACACTTTTCTAGATGAGTAAAACAATCAAAAACATAAAAACATAAGCATTAAAACCAATAAATAATTGTTAAGAACGTACCAATAAACGATTGGATTTCACCCCTTGCCTTAGCAGGGCTTCTAGCAAGCCATAACACAAATAAAATTCTAAAAACTATAAAGAAAATTTAAGAAAACCTAAATTATGTTCTACAGCAGCTCCCCTCTAAATTTTGCTATAAAGAGCCTTTAAATAAGTCAAGAAATCCTATTACAAGTTGAATTCTCGTTTGGAGAAAATCTTAGGTTTTTAGGCTTCACTTAACTGACGTTTTTAGCCCATTTAACTTCAGAATTCGAACTTTTGGTAAACTACAAAGTTGTAGCCCTTTCAGTAATTCCAGTCTAACTTGAATCATCTCAATTGGACATCTGAGTTGAAAGTTATGCTCCAAATACTAACTGATGCACAAGCTGAAATACTTATCCGAATTGGGCTTGGATTAGGTGCAAATTTCCTTTGATTCCTTACTCCAATTGGACTTGAATTTAATTGGGTTGGCCTTCTTTGACTTTATCATGGCCCTTGTAAAATTAAATTTCATTAGCTTTCTTCTTTGCACAAATCCACTTATTTAATTTTATTATCCTATAAAAGACAAATTCACGCATTAAAATTTAATTAAGCGTAAATTTTATTATTTAACATTATTCCAAAATCAACTATAAAATGCATGAATTAACTCAAAATAAATATAATAATATTTTTCTAATAATGATATAAATACGTAAAATTAATATATTATCAAGAGTCCTCCAAATATATATGATTGCCCAATTTTCACAAGAACACTATCTTTTATAGGCTCCGAATTCGTCGACAATGTCGGCTTAACAAGTATCCCAACAGAAGAGGGGACATGAGAATTGTACATTTGAAAACAAGGATTGGAAGAAGCCGTGGAAACTTAAAATTCAAAAAAGACTCGCTTTCTGGTGGAGATTAGTTTTGTAGGTTATTCCAACAAGATCTGTGATCAAGAAAATAATTAATATTGAGGAAAAGGAATGCACTTTTTATGAGGATGATGAGGAAGAAACCCTTGGAATACTTTTCTATATAGAATGTCCAATAGCAAAAATCGCGTAGACCCACTCCCCATGGCCTATCAAATTATTCGAAATATATTATGGAAAATGTTGACAGATACCTAAGAGTATTAGTTTTGAAAGTATTTTTAGAAACTTTTTATTAGAAAATAAAAAAGTAATTGATTTTTTTAATATCTTTTTATATTTTCCCTAAAAAACGATATTAAAATTTTTCTAAAATATTTATTAACAAATGTCCTAAGAGCACTCATTAATCAAGAAAAATTATTAGGTCCACTTGGAGGACTGCTGACATGGTCCTCCCTGACTTCCCAACTAATAAAATGCTGCTATCTATGCAAATGTGATATCACTTTGTAATTTTTATTTTTTATTTCTTGTGTTGATTAGGAAGCTCACTCATACATTTGCATAAATGACATCATCTCACTAGTTGGGAACACCACAACAACAGTCTTTCTAGTATACCTAATAATTTTTCATTAATAAGACCCTTAATTTTATAATTGATTGGGTAATATTTGTGTTGCAATTAGGAGATGGGTTAAAGATTCCAATAAAAGAAGCAAGAAACACATTATTCACGTTAATGTCAAGAAATTGTATTATAAGACAACCTAAAAAGGAAGTAATGGATCCAAACAATGGGTCTAATATAGTGTTTTTTTTTTTTTTTTTTTTTTTTTTTTTGTGTATGTATGATTATGAATTTGTGTTTGTAATAAGAGATTTTTGGGGGTTTCAAGTTTTATATGGCTATGTGTGTATGTTTGTGTTCTATGACATGGTGTAGCCATGTAGTGTGATTCTTAGAAACTCAAAGATCTTAGCATGCAGTGGGGGCTACATGAATTTTTCTCAAAGTATTCTTTAAGAAGCATAAATTATACAATCTAAGAAAAAGAAAAATTCATATATTGACAACAACAACAATAAAAAAAAAACACGCAAATACATAAAGTTTACAATTGTCTTCTACGAGTTTTCATATTTTGAAATCGCTACATGATTGTCTCATTATCAATGCTACAAATTATATCTCTTTCAATATACACAACCAAGCAATCATTCATCCACTGAATATAGAATAAACTATGGAGCAAAATTTAATTTTATTGGCATAAAAAAAAAAAAAAACTGAGGGTGTTCCCAATTTTTTTTTTTTTTTTTGAAGGGCAAACAAATAAAAAATTTTAAATTATTATATATATAAAAAAAAATTTCAGGTTAGGGTTGTCCTGGGACCACTCTGGCCTTAAGGTGACACCGCCCCTGTTAGCATGAGCTAGGCATTCAATAAAGGAGGGAGAAAGCATGGGAGAGAAGAGAGAAGAGGAAAGAGAGAGGAGAGGCTGAGAACAGCTAACGGGTTAAATGGTGTCTAGGGACTAAATGGTGTTCAAGGACCAAGTTGGTCACTTTTTAAAAGTTGTGGACTCGATTGGTATTAACTTAAAATTCAGGGTAGTTTGGTGAAATTTACCCTATATATATATATATATATATATATATATAAAAGCTCTCTTTGTGTGGACGGAAATGATAGAATTACAAGATCCTCTAAAAGCATAAATTTAAGCAGCTCATCTAGCTACTGCCAAAGAAATAGAATCAGGTTTCAAGTATGTGATTTGTGAAGAAGACACTCTGAATGTGATTCTTCCGTTGCCAAACTCCTCAACTTCTCCTCATTGGGCAATTAGAAAATATTACTTGTAAAACTGGACTGATTTTTAATTTTTTGCTAAGTGATTAGTTAATCATATTTTTAGAGAAGCTAAAGTTATGTTTGGTAACAGTTTTTGTTTTCTATTTTTAAAAACTTGTTTTTGGAAATATAAAGAAAAAAAACTTTGGAAATATAAAGAAAAAACGTTGTATTTTTTAAATCAAAAACATGTTTGGTTAGTTGAAATTAACAAAATAGTTTTTTGAAAAACAAAATACTAAAATATGTTGTTATTAGGATTTGAACTCTAATTCTACCTCATTAAATGAGATAAATTTATTAAATCAAATGCGTGTTTTCTTTAACTTTTAAAAACTAAAAACTAGAAATAGTATTTTGCATGTTTTCAGTTTCCTTCGCAAATTGAGTTTTGAGAACAGTTTTTGTTTTCTGTTCATCTTGAGTTACGAAACAAGTTTTTTAGTTTCAAAAATAGAAAATTATTTTTGAAAACAAAAAATAAAGGAAAAACACAATTACCAAACATACCCTAATTTTGTGGCTCATAATATTGTTAGATGGACTTTTTTGTGTAACCATGATGGCCCATCTTTCAATCCCTAATTTTGCCTAGGGTCCTAAGAGCAAGGTGGGTTTAGTTCATAGCTTTGTAGTTGAGTGTTTTGTTTTACTTTGTTAACTAGTGAAAGTCTCGTGTGTTACACGGCTTGAATTATGAATTTTCTTTATATTTTTTTGAGAAATAGTAACTAAATAAATTATTATTACATAATTTTAGAACACATTTTTAATTAATGAATATTATTATTATATAAAATGCATAATTTAGTACATTTGTCCTTATATATTATATCTCTAATTAAAATTATCAATAAAAAATTTTCTAATTATTTCTTTTATAATTCCTTATTTATTAATGAATAGGGTGATTTGAACTCAAGCAGTTAAGTTTAATACTTACATAAATAAGGTTATCCTATAATAATTATTAATTCCAAACTTAAGATTAAAAAATCAATTGTGTTTGTACACCTAAAAGAAATTTCATTTTTTAAGTCTTATTTTGATAATTAAATCATCTATTTTAGTATTGATTTTATTCAAATGGTAAACACCCTAACTTATACAACTTGAGTAATGTCTCTAATTATATTGTGCTTTAGCTTTTAAGAACACATATATTAATATTACACATGAAAAAAATAATAAATTTAATAATTAAAGCATTTGAAAAAAAATTAAGCCAAAATCCCAATTCATTAATGAAAATTCATCCAAATTTCTGAACTCTTTTAAAAGTGGAAAAAAAGTTAAGTAAAGATAGACCTACATAGGACTTTGAAGCGATGAATCTAATTTAGCCAAATATTATCTATGATCTAAAAGGAGATACGAGGAATTATAAATTGAAATTAGTTAGACTTTTGAAGAAATACAATCATGAAAAAATTTACAAGATCCTCAAATTATATAATATAAAAAAATATGGGAGGAATGCCGAATACTATGAAATTAACACAAAGCACAAACTAAATTTTAAAGTATAAAAATAGATAAATGTTGATAAAGATGATCTAAAAAAATATGGGAGGAATACCGAATACTAAAAAATTATCACAAAGCACAAATAGAATTTTAAAGTATAAAAATAAATAAACATTGATAAAGTCTTAACAATCAATAAGTAAATGTAACTTGGAATCAGATTGCAATACAGCACATGAAAGACATGTTTTGAACCAGATTTTTTTTATAGTAATAGTCAGTTGAAAAAAATTAAAACTCTTAAGGTATGTTTGGTAACTATTTTTTCCCCTTATTTTCTGTTTCCAAAAAAAAAAATTTTCTATTTTTGAAACTAAAAAACTTGCTTGGCAACCCAAAAGGACAGAAAACAAAAACTGTTCTCAAAACTCAGTTTGTAAAGGAAACTGACAATATGTAAAATGTTGTTTTCAATTTCTAATTTTCAAAAATCAATGAAAATACACATTTAATTTAATGAATCTATCTCATTTAATGAGTTAGCATTAGAGTTCAAATCCGAATCACAACATATTTTAGTATTTTATATTTTTTCTTCAAAAAATTATCTTTTTAATTTCAATTAACCAAACATGTTTTTGATTTCAAAAATACAAAAAAGCTGTTTTTTCTTTATATTCCCAAAAAAAAGATTTCAAAAATAGAAAACAAGAACTGTTACCAAATATAACCTTACAAACTAAATACATAGAATAACCAAAACCTAAAATACACAAAATAGTTCAAAAGTTGAGAATTTAAAATTAAAAAGAAAAAACTTACCTAAGAGAACCAAAGAACTTAAATGTGTCCTTTGTTTTGTTTCTTTATAGTAGACTTCATTTGACATAATATCCATACATGAAAATTTAGAAACAAATAACAATAAATGAGATGAATTTATTTAATCAAAACTATCATATACAAATACATATGCATAAATTGCAACATGAAAAAAAAAAAAAAACAAAAAACAAAAACATAGAGTGCAAGAATGATTTTATGGAAAGGTCATTGGTGAATATATATATATATATATATATATATATATATATTGAAATTTTGATAATAGATTTTTAATTGAATTAGGATTTAAATTTTTGAGACTTAAATGATAAAGTTTTAGCTAAATTAAATTATAATTAAATCTTATCCCTTCATTTAAGGAAATATATCCTAACAATTAATAAAAATAATAATTAATAATACATACGATGCAACTTGAGGGGAAAAAGCGTGGGGTGTTGTGTGGGATTCCGGATTTCAGTTTAGAATTTATTTATTATCTAACTTTTTTCTAGGGAAGGAAGTTATATATATAAATAGACTTTTAGTTTGAATCATAAAAGATAGATGCATGTTGTATGTTTTGTTATAACCCTTATTGGTACTTTATCTAAAAAAATTATAAGAACAAATAAGTTGTTGTCTCTATTAACTAAAACTTAGATGCATGTTACATGTTGTCTTAAAATATATATTGTTAATTTATTTAAAGAAATTGATAAGAACAAATAAGTTGTTGACTCTATCAATTGAAACTTAAATGCATGTTGCTTATTTTGTTAAAACACTTATTGTTATTTTATTTAAAATGCATGTTGCATGTTTTGTTGAAATACTTATTGTTACTTTATCTAAATAAATTGATAAGAAAAAATAAGCTGTTGTCTTTATCAATTGAAATTTAGATGCATGTTGCATTTTTTTTTTTTTTTTTTTTTTTGTCTTTTAGAT
Organism: Castanopsis chinensis; assembly: GCA_032878915.1. Classification (NCBI taxonomy): domain Eukaryota; kingdom Viridiplantae; phylum Streptophyta; class Magnoliopsida; order Fagales; family Fagaceae; genus Castanopsis; species Castanopsis chinensis. The sequence continues at coordinate 12,392,707 of JAVQMG010000125.1, read as the reverse complement.
CTCTATTTTGTGTTTTTTTTTCCCCTTTGTTTTCATCTGTATGGTTACTAAGGAAACATGCTGCATGTTTTAGACTTATTGTTACATTATCTAAAGATATCGATAAGAACAACTGTTGGGAAATTTAGATCCCGATTGATAGAATTAACAAGTTTTAAATCCAAGTTGTTAATTAGATTTATTATACATAAAACTTGTTAAAACAAACAAACATCAATATCATGTCAAAACTAAGTGCAGCGGAAAAATAAATAAGACAAGATATGATGACCCAGGAAAACCAATGAAACCAACTAGTTTCACAGTAAAAACCTGGGGGGAAACCTTCCCGAGAAGCAATTCACTATAGAGAAGCTTCAGATCTAGTACAAAACCTTTGTCCCTAGACTCTACAATCCCCGTAGATGAACTCACAGCAGAAACCTTCTACTGCTTCAGAACCTCTGAACTCTTCAATATATGAACGCCACCCTTTGATGCACGAATCCCAATACGTGACTAACTCCTTTGCACGAATCCCAGTACGTGACTCACTCACCAACTTGAGGAAGAAGAATGTTGGCTGCAAAGTTCTTCACTTCATACACACGATGAAGATCAAGAAGCACTTGGTTACAAAACCCTAAGGCATAAAGACGCAGTAGCTTCTTTCAGAGAGAATTAGGCTTCGGTCACATTTTTCTTGTGTTCTCCTTGTATTCTCTTATGTGACGGCCTCAAAAATATGCCTTATATATGCCTAGGGTTGTGAGAAAAGAAACCCTACACAAATACAAAAGCCTGGCCCAAAAATCAGATCTGGAAAACTGAATTCCCGTAACCTCGATAGATACCTCGATCGATCGGGCAGCTGTCGAGCCTCATTAATTCTCGATAGATACCTCGATAGATAGCTCGATAGATAGCTATCTGTCCGCAGGTGTCCAGCAGCTATCCGCCAGGTGTCCACCAGGTGTCCAGCTTTAGTACACACTTTTTCTTCACTTGTTTCTTGGTCCAATCATCATGGTTTTAATACTAAACTTGAACAACATGTTCTTTGAAGTATTAAACACATCCTAAATCTATCCAAATACAAGTAAAGTGCGTTTTGTCAAAGGATTAGCCAACTACATAAAATAGTGACATATGTTAACAAACTTGAACTACATATGTCCTAACAACAACTAAGTTGTTGTCTAACAAATTTTTTTTATCCAAAATATTGTTGTAATTTAGGGAAGCCACTTGGTGCAACCACAGCTTAAAAAATTGCTATAATTTAGTGAAGCCACTTGACGCAACCATAACTTCTAAGTTTGACTTTTATGATATAGTATTCTAGTCTCTAACCCATGCGATGCACGGATAATTTAAGAGAAACAATATATATTTACTTCACTTAAAAAAAACTCACTTCAAAATGAATAGGTTGGCCTTTACTCATAATATGGCTCAACATACTCAAAAATTGGAATCATGTTTGATTAAAGGAAAATTGAACAACATCAACTATTGCAAAGATCAATAACTAAGTTATCAATGACATGTTTAAATTTTAAGTTTTCGTGATAAAAAATTATGCATAAAAAAATTTATTGGTTGAATAGTAAATTATACCATATTTGAACAAAATATGACCTGTGTGTTAAGAATATATAGAACATGCAATCAAATGGTTTGATTTTTCAAAATCCACATATAATAAAAATATATAGAAGAAGTTTGAAAAAGGGCAAAGATTTAAAGACCATTGTGTTCAAAATGTGGCTAAGAAACTTCTAAATGGGCCAGAGTTTATGGGAGATGTACATCATAAATATTTGCATGCAAGCAAGTGCACGTAACAAACAAACTCATTGTTTACACACTCTTTGTTACCCAGTTCGTAAAATCGTGTTTTCACAAACTCTTTGGCTACATTTGTTTCAATGGTAAATTGAAATCCGAAAACAATTTACACCTAGGTCCATGTTTGGCAGCACTTGAAAATACAGTCAAATTGAAAATAGAATTCAGTTTGGCTGCAAAATTGGCTCACAACCTGTAAAATCATTTCAACCCTCATTTTACCTTCCATTCATTTCTGTATTTCCTCACTCCTCACTCCTCACACACTCCCCCCACACAGTCTGAATACTCCACTTAACTATCCATTCAAAGCTCACCTCAGCTCATCCCTCCCTCCTCAAGCAAAGCCACCACCAGTCCGAGCTCCACCCCATGCACCGATGAGAGAGAGAAAGAGAACTTCAGCTGCTTGCCAACGCCAGTCCGAGCTCCACCCCACACTTTGACAAGCAGCGTCGTCATTTTCCCTTCCACGCTAGTGAGTTTTCTCCCTTTTCTTCTTCGTCTCACTCAACCTCACCTCCAACCACTACAAGCCCACCTTGAGCTTTGCATGTACCCGATCCATAGAGCCATAACTCTCCCTCCGCCGACGAAGCCCTACCCTCCTCCAACATCTCTGATATGTGGCTCTATCGTTGACGGTGAAGCTCTACTCTCAAACCTACCCTCTACAATACCCAATCACATCCCTCAAACCCATCGAAAACCCATATTTTCCACACCCCTTCCCTTGTCTTCTTCGATCCGATATATATATTTGCTTATTTAATTATTTAATTATAGATTTATTCAGATGTTGATAATTGTAGTTTGGTGTTAAAATTATATGTAGAGACATATATGTGCATAAATGATGGTAACCAGTTATCAATGTGATTTGGATGTTTTGGTGAATGTATATGGCAGCTTGTGAATATTGTGAACACACTACTATATTGGTTGTGTTTTTGCATCGATCTTGAATTGGGCTTGTTATAATATTTATGTGAACTTGGATGGTTTAACAAAACTTAAGTATGGTTGTATATACTGATTGTGTTAGAGATTACGTTGTTGTGCTAGTTGACAAGGTGTGTTGTACTATTTTGTCTTTGTGCTGTTCTATATATTGTATAATGTCTAAAATAGCATGCTTGTTTATGTATCTCTTAGACCACAGTATTTGTTATTTTTAGATGAAGAGAAAAACCAAAGCAGCAATTCATGCCTCAGTTGCATCTGTCCTCCTTGTGGGGGTTGCATTGTTAAGGAAATGGCGGCGTAGTCGACTACGTAGGGCACCTTATGTTAATCATGTAGCCAAAAGAGAGCATTAAATAAATAGTATTCTGCATGGAAGTAAGAGATATTCTATACATCAAATTAGGATGAAGCTTATAACTTTCTACCAGTTATGTGACTTCCTCATTGAAGGGGGAGCACAGACAGTCGATTGTTCACATGTTTGTTAGGTAGCAAGTGCTAGTTTTCTTACACATAATTGGTCATAATGTGAGGTTCCAGATAATTGGTAATCAGTTTCATAGATCGACTGAGACTATTCATAGATATTTCAGAGTCGTCCTTAGGGGGATTTTGAAATTATATAGAGGTCTAATAAAACTACATAGCGAAGATACACCCCTAGAGATAAGGGATAGCAAAAGGTTTTAACCATATTTTAAGGTAAATATTGGGATTTTGTGTATTTTTGTAAATTGTGAATATTTTTTTTGTATTTTTTAAACCATTATATTTGTCAAAAATTAGGATTACGTTGGAGCAATAGATGGTACACATGTTCGTGCATTTGTGCCACCTAAAATACAAGGGCAGTTTCTTGGTCATAGAGATGGAACCACTCAAAATGTGTTAACTGCCATTAGTTTTGACTTGAAGTTCATTTATGTATTGGCTGGATGGAAAGGTAGTACACATGATTCGCATGTGTTAATGATGCATTCACTAGGCCAGGGGGGTTTTCAATTCCCGAAGGTATTATAGGATTTTTCACCTTTTGGGTTTATTAGCTTTAATAAATTTTGTTCATTTTACTAAAGAATAGTAGTGATTTCATTTTATTTTTCAATATATGTATATATTATCTTGGTGATGCAAGGTATGGTAATAAAAATGAAATTTTGTCACCTTATCGGAGTGTTCAATATCACTTAATAGAGTTTAGTGATCGTCTTCCTGAGAATGAACGTGAATTGTTCAACCTCTGTCACTCATCCTTGAGAACTACCATTGAGCAAGGGTTTGGAGTATTGAAGAAATTTTTTCAAGTCTTCGATGCAGAACCATTTTGGTCTTTTGAAACCTAAGTGGAAGTAGTGTTAGCATGTTATGTGATTCATAATCACATTATGGGAGTTGATCATATTGACTATATTATGGAAGCTGCAATGAACTAAGTAAAGTCTAGTGGTAGAGAACCAGAAACACGTTCACATCATGACTCCACTGAAGAACGTAGAGTGTGGAATGTTAAGAGATATGAGATATGCCAAGCCATGTGATCTGATTATACCAAGAATGGAGAGTTGTACTTTAAATATGTGTGATTTAGATTTCTATAGTTGTAATATGTAATGTATTTTTCTATGATAGATGACACTGAGAATTATAATTATATGTTGTGTAAGGACAATGTATTTACTATAGACTTGTGGTGGTGTAAGGATAATTATTTTCAGTATTACATTGTTATTTCCAATATTTGTTTCATTTTTTATGCACATTTGTAGGTTCATTGAAATTAATGCACTTTTTCCTCAAATAAGCATGGTTGTATGTGTATTTCTTTTGTTATTAATATGCATAGTAATTATTAAATGTTACTCTTACTATACAATTTTTATATGTAGCAATGTCAAACGAGAAAGAGAACAAGAAGGTGGGCTTTAAGTAGTTCAAGTGGTTACCTCCAGTGCACACTACAATGCTTAACCTACTTGCACACTAACAGTTACGTACCTTAATTGTAGGATGTAGTATTTTGCGTACTTGGGATGATACAATTACCCAAGTTATGTTTGTTCAATGTAAGCATGTAGGACACATGTGTACTATTTAGATACCACATGTAGTTATCATTTTTGTAAACCATGGAGGCTCACCTCTAATAGTGAATGCTACATTATGTGCTTACTGTTATGAATATTATGAAAATATTTATTGGATGCTTTTTGTTCATATTGAAGCGGATGAGTACTCCCATAAAATAAAATAAGAAAAAAAAAGTGGATGAGTACAATATTTGTGTAGATTGTTCCAGGAATGCAAGTTTTAATTTGCTGTTCATTTCATATTTTTCAAAGTTTTTTGAACAAACTAAAAATGGAAAAATGAATACAATAAAACTATTTCCGTAGCAGTTAAACACTGGAAATCATTTTTTGTCCTGTTTTTCATGGCACAACCAAACACATTCAAAGCATTTTCCTTACCAAAAAATATTTTTCTTTAAATCTATTTTACAATCGGAAATGAATTTACATATAACCAAACACATCTTTTGTTTTGACAATTTTTGCTGAAATTTTCAGGCTGAATAGCATTGTGTATCCAATACGGCTCGTTGGTAAAGACAAGGCAGTCTTCTATGGAGAGAAGTTTGTATGGCACAAAGTATGTTATATGAAAAGACAGCGAAAATGATTGATGGATGGGCTCTCACAAGTGCACAGCAATTAATGAACAACTTTGACGAATGAAACCCTAAAGAATACATAATTTTTATTTTAATATTCATAAAGTAACTTTACACGGGACATGTGAATTAAGCTCATACTTTTTTTTTTTTTTTTTTTTTTAATATCTTCTAAGAAGCTCATAATGAATTTTGATGGAACTTGTCCCCTCCCACAAATAATTTTTAGGCATACATATATTTTTAGTTTTTATATTTTGACCTTTTTTATTTTAATTTTTATATTTTATTTTTATTATTTTTAATTTCTAAACCAATTAACGCGTGTTATTTTCGTCATTTATATCAGTCAACCGACAGAAATAGCTGATGTGACAAACGGAGATATTAAAATATTATTAAAAATACCACATCAGCATCTTTTTAAAAAAAAAATAATTTATCAATTTTAATTAAATAAAATAAAAAAACTAAAATTAAATAAAATATTTTAGTTAAATAAAAAACAAAAATAAAATAAAATATCACTAAAATTAAGATCAAAAAACTCTTTTGGTGTTTTCTCTTCCATTTCATTTTCTTAATTTCTTCTCTCTATCTCATCCGTCTCTCACTCTCTCAAATATTCTCATTTTCTTCTTTCTCTCGTTCTCTCGTGTTTCTCACTTGTGGTGGTGGTGCAGTAACTCGTGGTGGCTGTGGTGGGTTGAGATCGGGGTGGGGGTGGGGTGGCTGGGGTTGAGCTCGGCTGGGGTGGGTTGTGAGCCGACTGGGGTGGCGGTTGGAATGGTGGGTTGTGGTGGCTATGATGGTTTCTGAGTTTGTTTCTAGGGCTAGATTTTCTGGGCTTGTGTTCTTTGATTTTCTAGGTTTGAGTTCTTGTGTTCATACCATTTGATTTTAGTGATTTTTTATTTGATTTCTGTTTTTTATTTAATTAAAATTGGAAAAAAAATAATTTTTAAAAGATGCTAACGTGGCATTTTTAATAATATTTTAATGTCTCTGGTTGCCACGTCAGCTATTTCCGTCAGTTGACTGACGGAAATGACGAAAATAACATGCGTTATGGTTTAGGGACTAAAAGTGGTAAAAATAAAATGTAGGGACTAAAATAAAAAATAAAAAATAAAAAGTCAAAATGTAGGGACTAAAAGTGCATTTACGCCTAATTTCTAATATCCCTAGAAAGCTCTGCTTGGCTTTCTAAGCAGCAGAATTTGTTTGGGGGAATCTTGAATTTGGTATCAATAGCGAGAATGTATTTCACAAGGTAGTCGGTATATTTTGAAAAAAATTAAAAAAAAAAATCATGTTTGGCATATAATTTCGGGATCCCTGATATACATTTTTTTTTTTTTTTTTTTTTGAGGGGGTTGAAATACATTTGACTAGGAAGGCATTTTCTAAAGCAAAAATGAGAATCCCAAAATGCAAAAGATGGGGATTTCCATTTTTGCTTCCATTTTCTTTTTTATACTAAAGTGGGCGAGACCCATTGGCAGCACTTAATCTGGTGCCCAATTTCTCTTTAAAAAAAATCTGGTGCCCAACGTGTAAGAGATATTTAAGAATTTGTAAATTTCAATTAATCATCTTAAAATTATCTATTATATTGCCGATGGTGCATTTTGTTTATTATCTTAGACTCAAACCAATGACATTTTTACATGTAATTAATTATAATTTATTCTTTATTTGAAAATCCAATCATTATCAATCACCCAAAATCACATGCGGTTAACCCTTAGTTTTAAGAATATGCATTATCCGCTGAAACTGAAACTTCATGTAGCTGATCCGATGATCCAATTTTCGCATAAGATCATTTTAGCCTTTTGATTTTAGTCTATTCAAAAGGGGATGTACTATGATTTGATCTAACCAATGTTATGGGTTTGGCCTATTTCATTCATTCTTTTTTTTTTTTTTTTTTTTTTTGAGGTTACTCATATGTTAAAATTGATGATGCAAATTACCTCAATGTGCCATTCATCCACTCATACAATATGCAAGAACACTTAGTTGGAGATGCATTAATGTGGTGCCGGCCAAAACTTTTGCTTAAATCATAACTCATAAAATGCAAAATAATGAAAATAATTAATTAACTATTTTTTTCTTTCATACCTTGAGAGTGATGTGGTCTAGTGTTTAATTATGACAAAACGTCACAAAGGGAGTGAACCTTGTACATGGGACCCACCTGTTAGGAATGCTATAAACATATAGATAATAATTGTTAGTTACAATTTCGACTATGTTAATCACATTTAGCACATGTTGGAATTATTAATACACATTAATAGGATGAGGCCATGTAAACCAATAAGATTTGAACTAGTCTCCTATAAATACATTATTGTAATCCAATATGAGATATCAATTGAAGAATAAACTAACTTCTTAGTGCATTAGTGCCTCTCTCTCTGTTAATCTCTACTTCTCTATGGAGGGTAACTACCTCGAATTAAGTCAATTTCCCTACAATTCTCATCAATCCTTCTATAATTCATACCCATCCCCATTAGGAACCTCTAGATTCCTAACATTTGGTATCAAAGCCATCGATCTTGATACTGGTGAATATAACCGACAAGAAATCGTGAAAATGGTGAATGAAGTTTTAAAGAATTTCAAGGCTTTGTATGAATCTCACAATGTCATTTTAGAGAAGTTCAAGGCTTTTGATGAATCTAACATGGCCACAAAGGAAGAGCTCTTAAGATTACAAGAGGGTCTCGAGAACATAATGGAAGAGGAGTTACAATTTCTTGATTCAATGAAACTCGAAGAACAAGTCAAGTTCCAAGAATCTACTACTGCTGTTGAAAGCCGGGATGTTGATTTTTGTGTCAAAGTAGATGATGATATACATGTACATGCTGCCCTTGAAATTCAGTCGAAAGAACCAACAAAGAAGGTGATGATGATCTTCCAAGAACCAATTCTTGATGCACCAATGGAGGCTTCCATTCAAGAGTCTATGATTCAAGAATTAGCAATCCAAGTGTCGGTGATCCAAGAATCCAAGATACAAGTGCCAAGAATTTTAATGGTTCTAGAATCAAATGAGGTCTTGAGTATACGAGAACATTTCAAGGTTCAAAGACCAAATAGATGTTGAAGATTGAAGAACAATTGAAGGCTCAAGAATTTGAGTAAAGTTTGAAGATCTACAAAGAACAAACCTTTATGTGCACAGGACTGCTTGTAAAAAAAAATGCATGAATATGGTGATCAAAATGTCACTACGGTATTGGTCCATTGGAAGATCTCCTTTAATAAAGATGCTATTTCACAACAACACCTTGTGGGCAAGGTGTTTTCAAGAGGATGGAAATATTAGGAATGCTATAAGCATATGGATAATAATTGTTATATTGAGATTTAGCTAGTTAGTTACAATTCCAAGCATGTTAATCACATTTATCACATGTTGGAATTATTAATGCACATGGGGAATAATAGAATCAATAGGATGAGGCCATATGGACCAATGAGATTAGAACTAGTCTTTTATAAATACATGATTGTAATCCAATATGAGATATCAATTGAAGAATAAATCAACTTCTTAGTACATTAGTGCATCTCTCTCTCTCTTAATCTCTATTTCTTCATGGAGGTTGACTACCTCGAATTAAGTCAATTTCCCTATAATTCCCATCAATCCTCCTATAATTCATACTCATCCTCATTAGGAACTTCTAGATTCCTAATACCGCCATAGGGCCCATTCCCTTTGTGAGAACTCGGAGCAATGCGTCAAGAGTATGTAAGAATTGCCCTTAGTGCTTATATAGAGCCAGGTCCAACCATCATTTTCACAAATACTTCCACTTTCCTTAGTTGGAGTGTGATGGATGCAATGGTTTGATAGTGGGTAAGAATATCAGGATTTGCACCCATGATTACAGATCATAGGTTAATGGGGGGAGAGATCCTGTCTTTGTGTTATGGAAACCATGCTCTTTTCATCTAGAGAAAGATTATCCGCTTATCCATTTCATTACGATGAGGTGTGTTGTTCGGGTCAAGGGAGTTTGAAAGGGTGAATCCAGATAATCAATATCCATATTTTTTTTAAAAAAAAAAAGAACCATTCAAGTAAATCTACAGTGATACTAGCCATCCGCCAATTTGGCTTGAGTTTTGTGTTTGGCATTAGTTCCATGTAAGCTTTCAGATCACTTTCCACTAGGCAATATAGCCTTTTGATTAATTAAAAATTTATAGAAAGGGGTGGAGCAGAAATAATAATAATTAGAGAGGAGGAGATAACTGAAATCAAACAGATTACGATGGGTGTGTGATATGTAAAAGATAGATAAAATGGTGAAAAAAAAAGGGGAAAAAAAATTCAGAAATTTTATAATCTATGGTTGAAATTAAAAGTGAATTTTAACTTGCAATCTCACCCTTAGAGTATTCGTATAAGCCCGTTCAAACATTTATGTTTACTTTAGAATAATAATTTACTTTTTTATTTTTTTATTTTATATAGTTTCTTTTCAAAATACTCCACATCAAATTATTCATTTTACACTATTTTTTTAAAGGGTTGGGTTCAAGTTGCACCTGGTGTAATTTTAAGCAATGTTACACTACTCAATATTTTTTAATTGGATTCGAATATTAACAAATCTATCGTTAGATTATATTATCTTCATATATTCTCTATACTTACAAAATTTTAAAGTGATCAAAGATTAATAGCTATGTCATCAATCAGTTGTTAAAATTCAAGTTTTTGTAGTTTAAAATAATGCATAAAAGATAAATTTATGGATCATATGGTAAATAACATCCGATTGATATGAAAATTGGCATGCATGTTAAGAACATATAGAACATGTAATTCATCGGTTGGATTTTCAAAATATTAATTCAATAACAAATTATTGGGTGATGTAACATTGCTTAGAGTTACACCAGGTGTAACTTGAACCCAACCCTTTTTTAAAATATCAAATTTTTATTCACATTGTAGGTGTATAATAAAAAAGATGTAAAATTTACACATTTTGGCCTAAATATAGCCCATTTCAATGAGTGTATAATTGTATAAATTTACAAATTTGCTATAATAGTCATGCAAATTTACAGAAATACTATTCATTTTACATTTAGTTTTTTTATTATTTATTTATGTATAAGATGAAAGAAAGAAAGAAAGTTAGTGATGGTTGTCGCATGTGAAGAAAGAGAAACAACAAAAAAAATTAAGAAAAATTTATATTTTAATTAAATGTAATATAAAATAGATAATTTAATGTGAGTTGTTTTGAAAAACAAATAGATAAAAATAGCAAAAATAGATTATTATACTAAAATAGAAAGAACTTTTGCGGAACACCCTTAATTCGCTATCTGTTATATCAGAACTTGGTGACTTTGTAGGGTATGAAGGACAAGGGCTAAGATTCAAATCTTCGAAACTTCACACACATGTAAATATATACACTTTAAATTATATTAGAATAGAATTTTTATTATATATACAGTAAAAAATAAAAACTTGATAACTTTTTTTTTATATCAAACCAGAACTTGATGACTTGATCCAATAACTAGAGACGAGATACTGAAATCCAAGTCATGCACAAATAGTATCCATTATAGAGAGATTCGTGTACAAGGCGTGCTCTGTGTCGGATCTGGGTACGTCAATTAAATAGCTTTAACAACTTTTTTTGTAATAGTAATTGTGATTGTGATTTGTGAGAGTACATGTGGTTGTGGTCATTTAATTGAAATAGTTGGCCGTATGGTCATCTACCTAAAAGGATAAAAGAAAAAAAATGAAAGGCGTTTCAAAAGATGCTCTTTTTTTTAGGTTTCTATGATCAGTCATAATTACTTTTGTGATAGCTCCATTTGCTTAATGCTTTTCTACATTTTATACATAAAAACACACAATCAACTAATGTTTCACATCAGCATAGTGCTAGTTGATAAGAGTTACTTCAGAAACACAAAAAAAGTCTTGAATCTATTTGAGCTATTCTCTCCATTTCAATAAAATACAACTGGATCTAGTATGAATTGTTGATCATAACATATATAGATAGAACTTATGAGTTATAATAGAATTTCGAAAAATAAGTAATTTTTGCCAGGCTTTTAAGTTTTTACTAGTTGGAATTTCCAGTTATCTTGTTAGGATTTTTTCTTTAATTTTTACAAATAATCTGAATTAAAAAAAAAAATAGATTTTAGCTTTTTGTAACACATTTTAAAATTTAAAAAAAAAGTTACCAAAAATTATATATTTTGATAAATATTGTGCAAATAACCTATCGAAAATAAGAATTTTTTTCTCCCGTGTGTGTGAGTTTGTTTCTAAAATAATAATAATAAATAATTCTCAAACAGACATGTCCTATTAAATCTTCCAATATTTTCTTCAATTAAAGGAAATCTTTCACTTCTTTTTATCATATACTAGTGAATTTCTTTAATTAAATTCATGTGTAACATATCATTTATGTGAAAAATAATAATTGGTGTTTTAAGGAGAGAGAGAGAGAGAGAGAGAACCTCAACTAAGTGGAAGTTCATGAAATAAAATATATAAATGCGTTCATTACTAAGTGAAGCCTAAGATAACTTCAACTCCACAAAAATATTTATTTAAAATTAAATGCCTACTTTCCTCTTAAAAAAAAATGCCTACTAATTTTCAAAAAGATAAAATAAATAAATGATAAAATCTCCAAGTGCTTATTTAATTAACAAGAGCTCAGAACAATAATAAAATGTAACATCTCCTTTATGATTCAACCATAACAAACTTATAAGCAACTGTAAAAAAATTCTATGTATAAAAGTGTAGGTGCCAAGAATATCCCCACATACATAGTAACTTACTAAAGTATGTGAGCTTCCAATCTTCAGATTCCAACACCCCATATAGTGTCGTGACCTTTTGGTATCATTGACGTTGTCAAGTCCCATGTGCAACTCATTTTACATGTTGCAAAGTTTGAAAAAAAAAAAAAAATCATTATCTAAAAAACCTAGTGTTGTAGCCCTAAAATACAAAGATTAATTAATGATTTAATTTGGGGAAAAAAACAAATAAAGGAGAAAAAGTAATACAAATTAATATATATTTGCAAAGTAATTTGAGTAGATTCAACTACGAAATACACAAAACCAATGCTAATATAGCATCATATGAATCAAGTTTGTGCCAAATTGCAACCGACTTGACCAAATCGGGTGGAGAAATATCAGACTTGCCACCGACCAATGACGGAGTTAGATCGAGCTAGTTGGATTACACGTCAGGTGGTGATTTTTTCAGTTGAAATTGGCAACAGTGAAGCAACGAAAAATATATGCTCAGATCTGATGAGGCATCGCCAGATCCAGTGGAGTTCTCATTTGATCTAGTGAGATCTTGTTAGATCAAGTGAAGATCTCGCTGGATTTGGTGGATCTCTACTAATTTATTGTCAAAAAACACTTGAAATTTGCTAGATATGTTGGTTTCCACGGTTGAGTCAGGTGGCTTGGGTTTTAGAGGAGCAAGCCCACCAATCGACCCACCAATGTTGGATTTTAAGGGTGAAGACCTGCCGGCCGCCGCTAACCGCCAAAGTTATCAGTTCAGACAATAGGCAATTCAGATCCGATCAAGTGCTGTAGGTAAGTCAGTTTACTGGATAACTTGGACACCCCTAAGAATGCCACAACTTTTATATATATATTTTTTATACTACATGAAAATTTAACAGGACAAAAGAGCGGCAGGCTAAAGCATTTACAAAATTCTGGGTGCATCCGTAATACGAATATACGATGGATCGGGAATTTGGAGACTAGTCACAAGCTCAAATGTATACCGGATGTCATGTAATACAAAAATCCCAATGGCAATTAGAAAGTAGGAAAAAGAAAGTGGGCATAAGTTAGGGACCATAAGCTAAAACTTTTCCTCGTTCAACAGCGACGTGTAATGTAATACAACTACATTACTTGTTCCATTCCACTTCTTCTACCACCTCCTCAATTCTCTCCCTCTCATAAATTAAAAAGCTTTAACTTTGCTCTCTCCTCTGACCACTCTCTCATCCTCTTATCTTACTTTAGGCCTCTCACATCCTTCCCCTAACCAAAAAAAAAAAAAAAAAGTCAAAAACCAAACCAAACCAAACCACAACCCATCTTCTCTCTCCCAAAGCCTATAATCTCAAAACACCCTTTATAGCATCTTCAATGGTGAGTTTAGAATCTCTGAAATCTTAGGCCATAACCCACTTTGAATTTTGTAACTTTATCATGAGTCACGGCTCAAAGATCTGATTTTTAACACTGAATCTCCACTATAATATTTGACAAGATCTCATAGAAAGAGAAACGAATAATAATGGGAAGCAAATGGAGGAAAGTGAAGCTAGCTCTTGGCATGAACACTTGCCTCTTCGTTCCTCGAACTCTAGAGGATTCCTCCTCATCCACCGCTAGACTCTCCGACTCTGTTTCTCTCTCCACGGGCCATGGCTCCAACCGTCGTCCAACCACACCTACTCCTTCCTCTTCGGGGCTCCGCTTATCTTTTACCGGATCCAAATCTTCTTCAAAGGTTTGCATTTTACGTTAGACCCAATACTATATAACATGTTTTGAGCTTTTCATTAAAGGGTTGTTTCTTATTATGAATCTTTGCAAGTTGGTTTTGATTGTATTAAGGATGTTTAAATTTGTTTATGAGATTAGTTTAGTTTAGGTGTTTTTCTTTTTTTATTTTAATGTTGTTTTGTTGGGTGGTTTACTGTTTTCTTGGCTTTTAAAAAAAATATCCATTGTAGATTCTGATTGAACCTCTGGATTATTTTGGTTATAATTTTTTTTTTTTTTTTTGGGATGCAAATAGTTGATTTGATTTATGTAATAGTATTGGTCATAGTTAATACCGGGTATTATTTGTTGGTGTTAAGTATTTGTTTGTTTGTGTGAGATTTTTTAATGATAAGAAATTGTTGGTGTCGCAGTCAGTGAATTCAAGTGGTGGTGGGGGATGGGGGTCATAATGTGATGATGTATGTGTGTATTGTGGAGGTGGGTGTTGGTTGTCATGTTGTTTTCAAGCGGTATTGAGGGTTGTGGGGTTGGATAAAGTGGAGTAGTCCCTTTGAGAGGACCGTGTTTGTTTGGCTTATTAGAAAAGGAAATACACTAATACAATGCAATTTTTCTTTCCTTTCCAATCCTCTCTTCAAAGGAAAGTGCTTTGTCTGGTCAGCAACTGCACTGTGTCTATGCCACAATCACACAAAAAACCTCTCTCTCTCTCTCCTTTTGATGCCAATTCTACAAAAGCCTGTGGACCGTTGATTGTGAGCTTTCCTGCAAATAAGCTTCAACAAAGGAAAAAGGGGTGGTTGAAGAAAATTATTAAAAAAAAAAAAAAAAAAAGTTTAAATAGTAATACTAGAGAAAATCATCATTTACTCTTCTTTTGATGGGCTTTTTTTTTTTTTTTTTTTTTTTTTTTTTTTTTATTTTTTATATTGCCTTGAAAGCTTCATCATTAGTTTCAGCATTTCAACCAGGGGAAAAACTAAAGGGTTGAGAATTGTTTGATTATTCTTACTTTTTAAAAAGTCACCTCCTTGATTGTTGTTAAAAACCCATTATGTCATCCCCAATGTTTTGACTACCTAACATTGACTTCTTTTCCTTGTTGTTTAGCTGATTTACTAAAGGGTCATACAATGTCTGTGAATAAGTTGTTTTTTAAAAAAGAAATTCTCGAGATTGGCATATATCATATGGTATAGATATATTGTCTTCTATTTAATCTTTTTATGCACTGGTCTCAATAGTGGACCTGCTTTGGGACAGAAAGGGTCAGTATCAGACAAATTAGTGACACAGAGAGCTTTGGCAATTTCACATATATCCAGAAATAGTGAACATTAAAATTTGGTGGTTTTCAGAGTGACGAATCTAAAATAGGTGGATTTGGATGATTGGATCTGAGCCCTTAACCAAAACACATTACATTTTCCCATTTGAACTTAACTTTGATAATGCTGGCTCCTAATTTTGTAAAATATGATATTGGAGTTAGTCCTCCAAACACTGTTAATCTCCAGAAGTTCACATACGAGAGAAGATCTAGTTAATGAAAAATGCATTGTAAATCTTACACAAAACAAATTCACATTCAGAATAGTTCTCTTGAACCTTCAATCTTCATTAAACAAGGATGCTTGAAAATTTTCAGTTAGTCCACTGATAATAATGAAAAAAAAAATTCATAAAAACTCCACTCACGCACACAACCCCCCCCCCCCCCCCCCCCAAAAAAAAAAAAAAAAAAAAAAAATTGTCCATTGGTTTTTGACATTTGAAGCTGGCGCTGGGGCTATCTTTTATGTTAATTGTTATGCCCTGATGTTATAATGAGTATTTAAGCTCTGAAATTTTAGGTTTCTCAAAAAAGTTGATAATGCCTGTCAAAACCAAGTGGTTCCTTTTTTTCCACTTTAGTATTGTAAAATATAATTTCTTTAGTGTTGTTAATGAACTCTGAGATAAATAGTTATGCAATGACTTAAAAGCTATTTGAACTGCAACACCAAATACAAAGCTTGGATTCACAACTAGGAGAGCATTTAGAGGTACAGACATTTGCAAATAATTATGTTTTTTATTCAACTCATATCCTATAACCATCATTGTAGAGGTTTTTTTTTATAAAAAGAATGTACATAATTTCATAGATTTGTCTATAGTCTAAATACTCCTGTCTATTATGTTGGCATCATAGTATACCTTTCCTTTTGATGACAAAGAGTGGTTTGCACTTCCTCTAGGATTTTATGAATTTGCCTGAGATTCTGCCTTTCTCTGGCAGTTGGACTTCCCCCTTGTCCCATCTCTTTGATGTGAGTTTTGGGAGTTTTTTTTTTTTTTTTTTTTTTTTTTTTTTTTTGGGGGGGGGGGGGGGGGGGGGAGATTCTATGAAGTGTCTTCCACATCAATTCATGTTGACACAGTTGCATCATTTTTTATTTTGCATGTATGTTTTTAATTTGTTGCTATTTAGAATCTTATATGTGTCAGTGGGATCATTCGTTCTCACCAGCTTGCATTTCTAAACTGCAGAAGACTTGTGCAATATGCCTGACCACCATGAAACCAGGCCAGGGTCATGCCATATTCACTGCAGAATGCTCCCATTCTTTCCACTTTCACTGTATTACCTCGAATGTAAAACATGGGAACCAAGTTTGCCCAATTTGCCGAGCAAAATGGAAAGAAATTCCCTTTCAAAGCCCAGCATCTGATCTTTCCCACGGAAGGTTAAGAATCAACCCTGTAGGTTGGCCTCAAGATGATGCTTGGATGACTGTTCTACGACGTCTCCCTTCTCCTCGGTTAGATGCAAGTCGGCAGATTTCTTCAATATTTCATGCCCCTGAGCCAGTTGTCTTTGATGATGATGAAGTTTTGGATCACCAACCTGAGATTACTGAGAAAAGCACATCTGCTAAAGAAGCTTTTGATAAAAATTCTACTGGAACAATAGATATCAAAACATATACAGAAGTTTCTGCTGTTCCTAGGTCATCCTTTCATGATAATTTTAATGTACTAATCCATCTTAAGGCTCCGGTTACAATTGAAAGACAAGATAGCAACAGAAACCTGACTGAATTGCCACCAGTACCTCAAAATTCTCGTGCTCCAGTTGACCTTGTCACTGTGCTTGATGTCAGTGGCAGCATGGCAGGTACCAAGCTTGCTTTGCTGAAACGAGCCATGGGCTTTGTAATAGAGAACCTTGGCCCCTCTGACCGGCTGTCTGTAATTGCTTTCTCGTCAACAGCCCGTCGCCTCTTTCCTCTCCGTCGAATGACTGATACTGGACGGCAGCAGGCATTACAGGCTGTCAATTCTCTAGTTTCAAACGGTGGGACAAACATCGCCGAAGGCCTAAAGAAAGGTGCAAAGGTGTTGGTAGACCGCAAGTGGAAGAACCCTGTTTGCAGTATTATACTTTTATCTGATGGGCAGGATACATATACTGTCGGTGGTCCTGCTGGGAGCCATGCTCAAACACGCTACCAATCACTTCTACCAATCTCAACCCGTCGCAATAATGGTGAAGGCTTGCAAATTCCGGTGCATGCATTTGGATTTGGTGCTGACCATGATGCTGCATCAATGCATTCAATCTCTGAGATTTCTGGGGGGACATTTTCTTTCATAGAAGCTGAGGGTGTAATTCAGGATGCATTTGCACAATGCATTGGGGGCCTCCTGAGCGTGGTAGTGCAAGAGCTACAAGTTAGAGTACAGTGTGTTCACCCAAGTTTGGAACTCAGTTCAATAAAGGCAGGAAGTTACCGAACCAGCACACTGTCAGATAAAAGAATAGGCTTTATTGATGTTGGAGACATGTATGCTGAAGAGGAGAGGAACTTTTTGGTGACAATCAATATTCCAGTTGGTTGTTCCAATGATGATATGGCACTTCTAAAATTTAGATGTGCTTATAAAGACCCAATCACAAAAGAAATGTTGACTATGGAAGAAGACAGGGAAGTAAAGATTCAGAGACCTGAAGTCACTGGAGAACTGATTGTGTCCATGGAAGTGGACAGGCAGCGAAACAGGCTGCGTGCTGCAGAGGCAATGGCTGAAGCTAGAGTTTCAGCTGAACGTGGTGATCTAGCTGGTGCAGTCTCCGTCCTGGAGAGCTGTCATAGGGTATTATCTGAGACTCCCTCGGCACGTGCTGGTGACCGGTTATGTGTTGCACTTTGTGCTGAGTTGAAAGAGATGCAAGAAAGGATGGCAAACCGGCAGGTATATGAGGCATCTGGAAGGGCTTATGTGCTATCAGGATTGAGCTCGCACTCATGGCAGAGGGCAACTGCACGAGGTGATTCCACGGATAGTACAAGCCTTGTGCAAGCTTACCAAACCCCATCAATGGTAGACATGGTGACACGGTCTCAGACCATGATATTTGGAAACCCAGCCCCTCAACGATCCCTCCGGCCTGCTCAGTCATTTCCTGCCCGATCACGGCCACGGTAGTTGTTGGATTTGTCTTAGAAATTATCCTCACCTACGTATTTTCTATATCCAGACCTTTTTGTTTCTTTGTTATTATTGTTATTATTATCATTTTCCTTATTGTGGTTTTTGGGAAGTGGGGTATAATTGGAGAGAGAAGTTTTGGGTGTTTTTAGTTATAACATGGTGGAAATATTCCTTGTTTTGCCATGTAAATGAATAAGAATTGGGGGAAAGTTAAGATAATTGGGGCTTAGAAAAATAGTGAAAGGGGAAAAGTGGGATTTAAGGTTTATCAAGTGTGGTTCTGAGAAGTTGTACATAGAGAAAATTTTCCCTTAGTTTTTGCTTTTGTTTTTATTTTTGGTCTTAAGAGAGGGGGTATAGCCTTGTAATTGTGGGGATACTTGGGGTGAAAATTTTCACTTAAATATATGTATGACATATCTGCTCCTAATTCTATTCACAACTTCTGATTATTAGAATTGGCAAAGATTTGAGATTTCCTAGCATTTTCCCTACTTTTGAATGGTGTCAGCTTGAAGTAGTCGACATTCATCCAGAAACCTATGGCTTGTTTGCTTTGAGTGTACAGTTTCAGAGCCTCAGGTTCACCATTATTAGACCTCACAAAAAAATGAGGTTTCCTTAAAAAGTTTGATTTTTAATTGGATAAATAAAATGAAATGGATTGAGTAATTGATATGGCGGTCAAGCTGAGACTGGTACCTTCTGGTGTTTTGAACGGAAAGTATAGGGTTTAAATCCTTACTTCCTCAATTATCCAATTTTTTTAACAAAGTGTGGCGTGTCAAATTCAGAATTTTAGTCAAGAACCCTGGGATCTCGGGTGTTCACAACATAACTAAGAACTAGTTTATGACCAAACAAAATGATGCCCACGTCAAGTGAAGAGCTTGATCCAGAGTTGAGATATATTGGATACATCCCACAATCTTAGAATAGCTTCTCTGTTCATTTAGTATGCCAAGAATATTTGGGCAATGCACGTTGCATGCAGCAAAATTTTCAGGTTAGTTTCAAGAGATTTGTCGCCAGCAACCAATTACTTCAAATTTCTACTATTAAGATATGGTTAATTATGAGGGTTTTTTTCCGGTTTTTTTAGAAAAGATTCGGTAATTATTAGGGTTTTTTTTTTTTTTTTTTATGAAGTAGGAAAATTAGTTTGGTTATCTTTGTTTTAATTGGTATGAAAGGAAAATCTATTCCTTGGAATAAAAGAAAAGTCTATTCTTTACTAAAAACGCAATTGCTTTTTCTTGTTAAAAAAAAAAAAAGTAATATATTCCTTGTCCGTCAAGGAATAACCAAGTAAGCATATCTCGATATTGATGGAATCATGAAACAATTTTGAGAAGCTACATGATGAGAGCAAAAGTTGTGGTTCAAGATAACCAACCAGTCCATGACTTTTACAATAATGGAGTTACTTAAAAATTATTTAAATTTTAAACTCTAGTTTTTCAAATTTGGTTGTTAGATTGTTTGATTAGAGATTGTGTCCTTTAGTTTTGAATAATGAATTTTTTTTTTTAATTTAAAGATCATATTGGATTACGTATTGATAAGTTTAATAAAATTTGTTATTAATTAATACAGACTTCATGTTAAGACGTTTATTTAAACAAATATGAAATTGTATTCGTAAAAGTGTTGAAATTAATTAAATTATTATTTTTGAATCAATAATGGATAAAATTCTCAATAGAAAAATAAACATTAGAGTGAATACCACTTGCCCAAGGAAGTAGTAGTCATCGTGTTGCACAAAATTATTCGAAGTATTATTCGTGTTGAAGCTGACTTGAAAAATTGTTTGGACTATAAAATCTTGTTAAGGGGAATTGTTATGCGTTTATTTGATCTTAAATAAAAACTTTTTTTTTATATATATAATAGTACCAAATTCATGTTTTAATTTTTTTCTTTTTAAATTTTGCATCCATGGGAGAGAAATTGTGGCTCCACGACTGGTAATAATATAATCTATGAATTGTATTTTAAGTATGAAAATACGAAGTTCTATTATTATGTATTCTTTGGTTATTTCATGTGTTTAAAAGTTTCTTTCTTATCAATTTAGTTATACAAGTGAGTGACAACATCAAAATACTTTATCGTTGTAATTTGTCTTGAGATTCAAATTTAATATAACAATGATATGTAAGATTGTGAAGCTCAAAAGCATATACAACACAATAATATGAGGTTAATTATGTTTCAATTATATATATATATATATATATATATATATGTATGTATGTATATATGTATATGGGTTTTGTTAACCTCATTAAGTTATATAATAACGGTATGATTTCAAAACTATTAAATATTAAATTATAAGTTTTAGTTGACTTTTACTTTTCCCTTAAAAGGTTTTCTAAATTGATTTAATAATATATCCCTTGAGAGTATACATTAGTAAAACCTATAAAACAAAAAAATATTTGGCTTTTTATTGACATTCTTGAGGCTCAATTTTACGAGGCATAATTCTCATAGATATTCTTTAATTGAGAATAATTTATATTCCATTTTTAAACTCTGTTAGATTTTTTTAGATTTTATTATATATTTAAACTATCAATTAGTATCTTGTCAGATCATATTTTCTTTAGGTGGTAAAATAGTTAATTCCAAATATAAAGACTTTCTTTATTCGAAGTGCATAGTAAATAACATATTAATACTTTATAATAATTATTATATTTCAAAATTAGAGAGATATGAGAAATGATATGTCCATAATATTTTTATAATATTTTTACAACAAATTATAAGTGGCAGTTTGTTATTGATTGTTAATGTTAGGGCAAAAAAGTAATCTCAATGTTAGGTTCAAATTTTAACCAATAACAACTAACTACTTATAATTTGTTGTAAAAATATTATGGACGTAATATCTCTTTCGATATATATATATATAAAATATAAAAGTTAAAGTTACGGCAATTTTTAGGGAAAATTAGACTTTACCACCCTAAACTATACACCAGATTACACTTTGCACCATAAACTATTCAAATGCACACTTTGCACCCTAAACTATCACTCTTATCACACTTTACACCCCAATGTTACTTTTACCATTATTATAAATTATCACTCTAATTTACTTGTAAAAGTAATGTTGGGGTGCAAAGTGTGATAAATGTGATAGTTTAGGGTGCAAAGTGTGCATTTGAATAATTTAGGGTGTAAAGTGTAATCTAGTGTATAATTTAAGGTGATAAAGTGTAATTTACCCCAATTTTTATTTATTTATAGAAACACGCAAATTTCTTAATTAATCGTAAAAGTTAAAGTTAGGCAAATTTGTGAAGTGATGATTGAAAGCATAAATTTAGTGAAGGTGAAAATTAGTCAGATAATATCATCCAAGCCGTTGAAAAGTAAGACCATAACTCTAGCGTAAATACTGACCGTAGGATGAGATCCCAAACCAGTTCCAGATCTAGCTGGTGGTCCCCTCCGCAGCACATGCCGATTCCCACGTGACCTTCATTATTACTATATATATATATATATAAAAATACGTATCAAAAAACAAAAAACAAAAAAAAAAAAAAAAAACATAGAAGTGGGACCAGGTGGAAAAAGAAAGCAAGCGCCAGCCTCGCCTCGGCACCAGTGCCCCCATCAAAATCCTCAAAATTCTCAAAGTCTTTGCCCGCTTGCTTTCACTTTCGTGAATTTTCTGAAACGTTATTAATGCTTTGAGGCTCTCTTTTCCACTGAAACTTTGAAGCTCTCAGCTGCTTCAGCGTCAGCTTCAGCATTGCGTGTACGTAGCAGATCTCTTGAGCTTAGTGGAGTCATTTTTTTTTTTCTTTTTTTTTGGTGAAAAAGGTGTTTAGGTGAGGGAGGCTACCTATCTCATACCAGCACCAGCGCAAGCTGCAGACTTCAGAGAGAGAGGACTTATATTGAACTTATAAATCATCCATTAAGAAAGATTGCTGGCAGCGGAACTCAAACCTAATATAAGCAGCGCCAACCCCGTTGGCTAGTAGAGTCATTTTTCTAGGTAGGCAATGCCATTCTTTCTTTCTTTCTTCTATATTCTTTCCTAAACGAGCTCTTTTTCTTCTTCTTTTCTTTTTTTTTCCTTACTTTTCTCTCTAGGAGCTAGATTCTCTCTCCCTTCCATTTCAAAATTCAAACTTCTCTTTCTTTGCATTAATGTTATATTATTATTATTATTATTATTATTATTTTAATTTTATAATTCTATAGCTGGGGACAGAGGATTTGAACTGAATGTATTAGTTGAAAATGGCAGAATGTGCCATATGAGAGCTAATGGCTATTTGCTTAAGTTATCGTTTAAAAATTTATATAGGAGAATGACATATTGACATTCTTTTTTTAATTTACAGCTGTACTTTTATTTTCATCCTTTTATATTGTAGAATATTTAAATTTAGTTTAGAAAATAGAAATTTGACCAAAATTTTTTAAGAGTAGAAACTAGAAAGTGTTTTTATTTATTTTTGTTTATTTTTATTTTTAGAGAAAGTGTAGAGGATTGTTTTACAACGTCATGATGTGGCACGAGAGGACTTGCTAATTATTTTTAGGACCTGATTGTTTTGTAATAAAAAAAAAATTGTTTTTTTTTGTTTTTAATATTGTGATTATTACATCCACCAAACACTACGACAATAGAGTCTGAGGAGATTCCATTTCCAAAGCCTAATCCAAACTCAGACTCAATTATTGGCCGTTAATCAATTGGACGGTCACGATTCAACCGATTAAGTAGGCATATTATTAACTCGATATGGTTGTCCACGTCACATTGGGCCTACTGTGATGCAATTCCGTGGGACCCTACTTTTGCAGCCGACACAGTACACGTGGGGCCCATCTGTATGCATTATATGCGTTGAAATTATACTTTTCATGTCGCTTTATCAACTCACTCCAACAGTGTATTTGTTGGTCTGTCTTTGAAGCCAAGTTTGAAGTTTGTTTCACACATTTGACATTTGTTCTAACCGTTATTTTTCGAAAAACTATAAATAAAGGGAGTTTCTTACCGTTGGATGCTTGTTTTTTTTTTTCCAAAATTTTGAAAAGTTTCCATATTAATCCAAAAAACACACATTCTATGATTATATAATTTGACCTAAAATCAAACTTACCAAAACAAAAATGGTACGAACATATAAAATGTCACAATTTGTTCTATAATTATTTACGTGGCAAATTATAAGTGATGTGTCTATGTGAAAGTAATAGGCAATCAATTTGATAAGTAAATAGATGTGGCAAAAATTGTGACATTCTTTGTAGTACTAGAACTACTCTTAACAAAATTTTAGGCAATCACTAATGATGATGATCAGCTAAAGTGAAGGTTAAGAAGTCTCTTTCGGATTTGAAAAAGTGTTGCTTTCAAAGAGGTGGGTGATGGGTTTGTATTTATTTTTTATTATCATCATTCATTCCCTATTTGAATTATTTCAATATCAAGCACCCCATTATTCTCTATCCAGATAATTTGATGTCATATATGTAAGTCTTGTCTGCACTGCCTTTTTTTACTTCCAGCTACTTTTGTGATGGGCATGCATGGCCAATAATCTAATTTTTTGATTTTCTGGGTATCTAAGATGTGCTTTCATTTGACTAATCATGCTTAGAATATGAAAAGCAAGTTAGTGGGGGCATGTGGGTTTTAATTTGTATGATATTTAGAATACTTTTCAGCTGCCTATGAACTGCTTTATTAGTTTTTATCAGATTCTCAGACAAGCTTGCGGGTTGTCTGGTTTGGCTTTGCTGTTTCTTACTCTCTTAAGTGTAGCAATTGTTCTGAAAATGCTTATTCATTTTCTACTCTCTTTAGTTAACCATATTTATGTTTATAGGTTGGCCATTTTTGTCTCCATTAATGCCCTTGTCTTCATTTTGGTGAGCTGAGACTGCAGTTATACCTTGAGGTAGGGCTCATATCCAACTGAATATATTACTTTTATTATTTGATGCAACTATGCAGTGGTAATGCATATAAGTTTTAAATGACTGGTGGAAATGTGCTAGTTTCTTATGCATTAATGCATATGAAGTTTTCAAGTTTTATGTCTTTATCTCTCTGGGTATTTAAATTAGCTAGCTATTCCAAAATGTAGATGACCAATAACTATACAGAGTAATTATACCAAGAGCTTGAATTTAAAGTCTCCTGGTATAGTCTTAACTTTTTACTAGTCCATACATGGCGTGGGAATTTTTAGTACTTAGGTTGGCATGAATTGGAAGTTTCAGATGTTTGTTGGCCAACCATGAAATTGGACATTCCAAAAATCTCTATTCTTGACTTCAGGGTGTCTATATGTTTCTCAGATTTTCTGAGAATATCAATACCAACTCTAGGTTTCACCAGTGTTCACTCTCCCAGGCCCCCCCACACCTTGCTCTCCTCCTGCAATTTCATCCTTTTTAGGTGATTTGAAAGTGAAAATTGAATATTGTTCGTTGTTTTCAGCTCTGTTTTGATGTTCACATCATCTTAATATATGTAACTTGATGGGTTATGAGAGATTTTTTTTTCTCCATTCATATAAGTTTTTTTATTCATTTCATTAACATTTCCATTTCCTTTTTCTTCCTGCATAGATACTTGGTTTCTTGCTTGAATTAAAATGTTAACTTTTATCAGCTTATGCAGTTCGGAGGGGTTCGAGATCAGTGATATTTAAAGAGGAAAGCTCTTGTCCCTAATGAAGGTTGATTCAGATCACTCCTTTTCCGTAATGTTATTTTATGATTTCTACGACGGTATAATTTTGACTCAGTTTACTTTGTTCTTTTCGTCGCTAAAAAAAATGTAATCTTATTTTAGCCAGTTTCTTGGGAACATTACTGAAATTGCTAGGTCTTTTATAACTAATTGAAGATTAAATCCAAGTTTTTATTAATTTATATTTTTTGAAGCTTGCTATCAACAGACTTGACTAGTAAGTTTAAACTGATTTGGGAACACTATAATGTTAAACATAATCAGAAATACCTGCTGTCAGTTTGTAAGATGTTGATGTTGAAATTATCGTTTTTCTCTTTGGCAAATTATGAAGTACAAAATTTTGATGATTTGTAAGTGTGTTGAATGGATTCATTCTCTTTCCATTCTACTGTTAGGTTGGTAACAAATGAAGCTCCAAACCAAAGTTGTTATTGCTTGTCTCCTCAGTTTGATCTGGATTCAGCAAAGCCATTGTGGTTAGTATTAGAACTTATATTATTTCAGGAATTTGTCTCAGATTATTTTTAGCTTAACAATGGGAAAAACATGGAAAATCTTTACCTGGATTGCAAGCTTCTGAAACTTAAAATGGCCCAAATCCTGCACAAAGTTTGGGATTTATGGGCCAACCAAAGAATACACTTGATTTCTCTTATGTTCAACAAGTTGTCGTATAGAATCTGCAAACAGTGTTGCTTTTATTTCAATATTTTAAGCAATTATGTATTTGAAGAGACCTAGTCATGGCATTGCTTCTTAGTAGTAACATCTACAAATAAAAAGTTATGAAGCTTGTTTCTCAAGTTCAATATTTGGTGGCAGATGAACTTTCTGATACTTCTGGATTAAACAAATGGACATGTAAATGTTCTTCAACATATCAAGGAAACCAGAGCTATGCTCTTAAATCCAACTGTTCCACTTCCTGTGATTGCCTTCCAGGTATGCTGCAGTTTTATGGTATATGAACCCAGAAGATTTGGTTTGCATGTTAAACTACTGCTGATTCAAGTATGCTGCTGATAAACGTTTTGCATAACATCCTCTCTCTAAATCTCTAATTTTTAGTCAATTAATGCATTTGAATTCAATTATATGTGTTCTCATTCAAATTGGTTAAAAGAAAAGTTCCCTTAGAAGCTTCTACCAACAGCACACTTACCCATAAGAGAAGATGAGAAAAAAAAAAAGTGCATTACAGGGTAGTTCTATTGACAATTCAATGTTTGTGAGTAATATATTCAGAGACCTTTTCAGACTTATTACTGATACGAGGGAACAATGAAGCTTCATAGGGTCTTTTGTAGTTGAATTAAATATTCAATCAAATGATATTGAACATGTTTCTTATCTCTTCTCATTTAATTTGTTTTCACTTGAACCTCCTATCAATTGATGCTAGAACACAAAGTAAGGTAATAACTTCTCACATTGTCATTATTATAGTCTTGGATAAAGTGCGTAGGAGCCTTTGCTGCTATATTGGGTGTTTTCAATATGATGTTTCTACAATTGAATGGAGAAAGTCTCTGTAAGATGCATGTATGCGTGTGTGTTTCTCATATGTTTTTATGGAAGCTCTTAGGAGAGATCTGAATGTCCTGGTTGCACTGTTTGTTGAATCCTTGTGTGTTGTAAGTTTATTACACCCATTAGGAGCATTGTGTGTTTTGAGTACCAATAATTGTTTTAATATACTATGCATTTTTTATAATGGTGTCTTTGCATTTATATATAATGTCCATCTAATTATATCATGTATCTCTGGGCATCTGTGACCACTGTGTCATATGTAATGCTAACTTCATTAGATTATCCTCCAATGTAGATGCTGGAGGAAGTGGGGGCACATGGACGTGTACCTGTGCTGCTGACGGTTTCCCTAAAGTAGCTTCTAACAATGTTGATACAAACTGTTTTACAGCCTGCAACTGCACTTCTGGTATGTTAATCTGTCCATTTTTCTTTCTGTTGAAATCCTTACAGAACCTGAATAACTCAATAGTTAAATTGTTGCTTTGCTATGAATATGATTGATGTTCATTTCCCATAAATTCTCTGTGGAACTGGGTGCTCATCATCCTCAAAATCAGAGTGTAGATTATGCATTAACTCTCAGCTTTGTAGGGAATAATGATCAAATAATTGTGCTATTCTAGTGGATCTGAAACCTGATATCCTATTCGAATTAAGTTTTCTTTGATGGTGACATTATTTTTTCCTTTGTCTTCTGTTCAAATGTTCTGGAATTGTATGGATAATGATGCATGAATCACCTGTTTTTGTATTGAACTTTTTTTTATACGTAAGTCATTTTCCAGTGTTTAGATCAAGGTGCTCAAAAGCTTCTTGGGTTTCTGTTTTCTTCTTAATAGGATCTCTCAGCACGGCGCAAGTCTCAAAAAAGCACATTTCAAGCAAAGTTGTTGTTATTGTTCTACTACTATGTGTCATACTCACAACTTTTGCTTTTCTTTCGTCTGCTATGTGCTATTTCTATCGAAGGGACAAGTGCCCTCTTCAACCACCAACTCTCTTATTTGATAAAGAAACAAGTTACAGTAGTGCTACCAGCTTAACAGGTCGTACAACTTCTTCCGCTGTAGAAACCCATGTTACTATAGATTCCCGCATATATCCTTCCACAGGTAAGTCATCTCTTACCTTACTTATAAGGTTGTTGAGATAAAATTGTTTCTTTAACATT
This sequence comes from Castanopsis chinensis, assembly GCA_032878915.1. Classification (NCBI taxonomy): domain Eukaryota; kingdom Viridiplantae; phylum Streptophyta; class Magnoliopsida; order Fagales; family Fagaceae; genus Castanopsis; species Castanopsis chinensis. Next base: position 12,364,711 of record JAVQMG010000125.1, on the reverse strand, counting down.
TTCTTGCATGTTCATTTCCATCACAGATTAAAGTATCAAACTGGTTTTTATGTTTTACTTTTACAATCTTCTAATGTGCTTATTTTTGTCCAACTTTGGGGTTCATAATTAAATCATCATAAATCCTCATTTTCTACCTCACAGGGTGCTTTCAGAAGGCTTCTTCTTTGTTTAGAAGCCAAAGGGGGAATATACATGGAACAATTGTCCGGTTTTCATACTCTCAATTGGAAAGTGCAACCGAAAAGTTCTCAAACTCTAATCTTATAGGAGTTGGAGGAAGCAGCTCTGTTTATCGTGGTCAGCTCAAAAACGGCATAACTGTTGCAGTTAAGCGGCTAATAACTCAGGGTGGACCAGATGCAGACTCTATATTTTTAACAGAGGTACTACCCTGATTTGTCGTAGTTTTGTTTCTTGGTTAAAATCATAGCATTTCCACATATCCTAAAAAAAAAAAAAGGAATTATCTGATTTTCTTCCCATTTGTTGTGGGCATTTTGCTCCATCTCTTTGCTCAGATTGAACTGTTATCCAGACTTCACCATTGTCATGTGGTGCCTTTGCTTGGCTACTGCTCAGAATTTCTAGGAAAAGATGCTGAAAGGCTACTGGTGTTTGAGTACATGCCTAATGGTACTTTAAGAGAGAGCTTGGATGGTTACTTAGGGAATAACATTGATTGGGCTGCTCGAGTTACAATTGCAATTGGTGCTGCAAAGGGCTTGGAATATCTTCATGAAGCAGCTGCTCCAAGGATTCTGCATAGTGATGTCAAATCAACAAACATTCTTCTGGATGATAATTGGAGGGCTAAAGTAAGAACTTGATTGTTTTAGACATATTATGTGGTTAGAAAATGTTAGTAAGCAAACTCCTGTTTCATAGAGAATCTAATCTAATTTTACTGGTAACCTTTTAGAAATTGGTTATTTCAGATGGTTGACTGATTGTCTTGGAGGCGTGAAATTCTTGTTTCCTTATGAAATAAAATGAGAGAACTTTGAAAATAAGTAATCACCTATTCTCTCAGTGGACATACCTATAGTGATTGTTGTTCCTATTTACTTCATGTATGTACAGATAACTGATCTTGGCATGGCTAAAAGCTTAAGAGTGGATGGTCCACCCAGCTGTTCCAGTTCTCCAGCAAAAATGCAGGGGACTTTTGGTTATTTTGCACCTGAGTATGCAATTGTTGGAAAGGCCTCTCTCAAATCAGATGTTTTCAGCTTTGGGGTAGTTCTTCTTGAGCTTATTAGTGGCCGGCAGCCCATCTATAAATTGGCAAGCAAAGCAGAAGAAAGCCTTGTCATATGGGTATAGTATATCCTCAATGTGTTTTTGCATTAAACCAATGTTTCTAAATGCATGTTCTATCTCTTCTACTATCTTGAACTTTTTTCTTCTTTTATTTTTAAGAATCAAATAATCAAAATATCAAATGGCTTGTGTCCTGCCCCCCATGTGGTTAAAACACTTTGTTTTACGCTTTCAGCTTAAAGCAATGCAAGAGAATTTACCCTAGGTAAAGTTGAAATGCTTCCATGTATTGTGGGACATATGAGAGAATTGGTTTGTTTGACACATGTGGACTTTAATCCTTATCTCAACCCTGTTTTTGATATTGTTTGCAGACTTATGAAAGAGTCCACCTTCATTTACTTAAAAAATTTTGTAAGCATTTTCAGTGTATTATGCAATTTTGATGAGAATACATTGTTGTTATTTGAAGCTTCTGCCATCATACAGCTGAGCTAATTGACACCCAACTGATATTTTCATCAGTGTTTTATAACATCTTGGAGTATATGCTGATCTTCAACTAACCTCAATTTGCACATTTGGCGTTTTTCAACAGGCAGCCATTTTTAAAAAAACTTTCATATTTATATTGTGTTTGACAAAATCAGGAAAAATTAATCCATGTTTATTTGTTTTCATGTAGGCTACCCCTCGTTTGCAAGACAGTAGGAGAGTAATTACAGAGTTGCCTGATCCACGTTTAAACGGGAATTTCCCAGAAGAGGAGATGCACATAATGGCTTACCTAGCAAAGGAGTGCCTGTTACTGGATCCTGATGATCGACCAACCATGAGTGAGGTTGTTCAAATCCTATCAACTATTGCACCTGAGAAATCTAGAAGGAGAAATCTTCCTGTAAATTTTTATCAGGTAATCAAGTTGTGTCATTATTTTCTAGGTACTTTTGACTTTCTTATTACAGGTTTTCTTGTTTCTCTGGTCGGTATTTTACACTGATTAGTGATTACTGGACCACCACAGGAAAGCCCTCATAAATCTTCATTGCTTAAACTTTTCAGCTCTCCTTGGGAGAAGTCGAGCTGATAAAAAATACACTTTATAAGTGATTTTAAATCTTCTACATAGCAGTGACATTAGTAATGCATTTTTACTGAATTGTTTTAAGGAGGATCAACCAAGTATAATTGATATGTACTGAGAATTCTTATTTGAGCCTGCCTTTTCTTTGTCCAAACTATTTCTGACTAGTTAATTGAACATAGTTTAGCATTTTGTTTCTCTCCCAAGTTGTTTTTTTCTTAACCTCAGTAGACAGTTGAGGAATATTTTTGTAAATAACCATACAATGGCAAACTATTAAGTCAATTAAAATTAGATACGCAAGTGATAGAACAAATAAAAATTAATATTTCAATCGAATTATTACAAGTACCCCTCAGGTTGCAGCTTAGTGGTGGGAAACTTGGGATGAGCTATAGACCTAGACATCCTAGGTTTTGATCCCCACTATACTTGAAATATTGTTCTAGTGGGTGGGATTGTGGATCCGGGGTTTAGTTCCCAGGAATGGGCCCAAAGGGCCCTGCCATAGTGAGGTTCCACATCATCTAAAAATTATTATCAGATAAAGTCTTTCCTTCTTGCCTTCTAGGCAACTAGCCATGGTGCACATGCAATATATTTGTGCTAATAAAACAAAGAGGTTATGTGTAAAAATTTAGGAGAAATAAGTAATTGTTTATTTTTATCATAGTCAAGAATAAATCTTTTTTGTTTTTTTTTGTTTGAGGGGAAGTCAAGAATAAATCTAGTATGGTAAAAGTTATTCAAATTACCTTGCATTTAACTTGAGCTAGATTTTTCAACTGATCATTTTTTTAATTTGCCATGTAGACGAATGGGATGAAAAGTGAATTGCACATTCAGAGACCTAACAACCAAGTAGAGGGTAGTGATGCTGAGTCTCAGAGGCCTGTCCCAGCCAGTAAACGGTCAAATCACAGTTCACTACAACTGTCAGGCCCTATTGATACAGAGGAGATAAGGCCAGCCTCATCGAGTAAAGAATCAACTGAGAGTTCACTGCCAGTAGATATTGACAGAATGCTGCATGTTGGAATCAACAGAGAAGCAGATACTGTTTCCACCGAGTTTATAGAGAGGTTGATCCTCTTGACTTCTAATAGTAGGAGTTGGCATGCCTCAGATGATGAGCCAGTGGACTTAACTGAGCCACGGTTTGAATCATTCCGCCTGGCCAATAAGACCCTTTGACAAAAACTACCTGACATGTGCAGAGGGCTTAAGGAAAAGAGGGAAGAAAAAAAAAAATTCCTGGTAACATATGGTTTGTGGTGGTACAAGTTTGTTAAAATATTTTCTTGGTTGAAGATTGCTCAAAGAGGATTTCATAGAGGAAGCAAGCAGATTTTTAGTTAGGTTTTTCCCCCTTTAAAGAAGAAGAGCAAATTGTAGGCTATCTTGTTAGATGATCATATAAGTTTCTCTGTTGTATTTTATGTATTTTAATTGTTTATGTACAGATGGAATATAGAAAATTCAAATGGTATGTTTGGAGATGGATCAGATGTGATATGTGCTTGAGACATGCATGTTGTATATTGTGTTTGGCAGGTTTGGCCAAAGGTCATGTTAGAGAGGCAAGGATCAGATAATCATACATCAGACCAAAGACATGCTGAGCACCGACATAAATTAGTTTTGTAATTGTAACCAAGGCATGTTCCCTGAAGAACCCAAGTAGTAGGAGGTTTTCTTCAGCTGATTTCAGCTTCTGCCTAACTAATTTTGATTTTTGAGGGTAAAAAAAAGTCGGGGGATATAGTCTTGTACTACTAGTTATCATCTAACTTTTGTGTCAAAGGGAAATATGTAGTAATGTACAGCAGGGGAATAGAACAAAGCCAAATTGTGAGTTGTTAGCCTCGTTCTTGGTATAACTAAATAAGTTTTTTTTGAGAAGATATAACTAAATAAGTTGGTACCATTCGTCAAAATGAATATAAAGATTAAAGTAAATGTTATGTGCCATCTGTTGCACCAATTCTCTTCAACCTCTGTACGAGTTTATAGCCTAGACCGACCGATCACCATGTGTTGGGGAATTTTAAATCAAGCTCACCAATGAGATCCAATGGTGCAACAAGATTCAGTCATGTACTCTTATCTTAGAGGTCTTAGCAAATGCCATATGTTTCGCTGTGTATGTTTGGGGTGAGTCTAAGTGGATAAACTAGTCGTCAATATACACATTATGGTACACACCTGACTTAGTTCATATGGTAGTTGGAGTCTAATTCAAATTTGAAGTTCACGTTTGAATGGTAGATAGAGGGTATGACTTGAGGCAAGGACGGTGCCATATATTTTGACATACATAGCATCTACCTTCACTGGAAAGAGAGTCCTATCTCCTGCCAAATAGTTGTATCTTCAGCAATGGATCCACCTCCACCGCCATCGACACCACTGCTTGGCCCAGCTCCACCTGGTGGAGGATTCTTAGACTGCTGGTGAGATGTTCTTCCCTTAACTTCTGTCTGATCTGCATGAAAAGTCAATGAAGCTGGTATTTTGACATAATGTTAGATCTACTTTTTTTTCCTTTAAATTTATGATTTTGGTTTTCATTCTGCAGTTTATGGTTTCTGTGCTGCTGTGGTTTATTTAGAAGCTGCTTTCCTCCACTCTTTGAGCCTGGGCCTCCCCCTCCCTAATGGTGCATTACTTTTGTTCCTAATTTTCTAAGAGAAGTATTGTTTGTGTATTTTGAGGGAAATAGTAACCAATGTCTAGTTGGCTTCTGATTTAGTCATTAAATTTACATTAACACATTTAGACTTACGATTTATCCTTGATTATTAAGTTTCATTTGTACTGGTGAAACCTTAAATTTTGTGGCAATGATGCCTTTTTATCCTCTTATTCATCTTGTTTCATGAATGTTCTCTATGTGGAAGTCTAAGTCCCGGTTGCAGATGTTCCAATGGTGTAAACTCCTCACATTTGTGTTCTCTACATTTGTGTTCTCACAATTTTTTTATGCGAGGGTTTGGAGTGGTCACAGGCTCACAGCCAAGGTCGTTCTTATAGTGTGGCTTTGTGAGAGAGGCTGTATTCTTTGTGTGTGTGTGTTTGGTGATTTAATTTTTTTTTTTTTCATTATTATTGATTTGAATCCTATGACTATGAGCGCTATTTCATATCAAAGCTAAGTTAGAAATTAATTTGTTAGTAAACAAGCACCAAGTATAAGGCGGAGAAGTTTTGTGGCAAGGAAAAAATTTTCTTTGTCGAAGGTGAATGAAGCATCTCCTGATCCAACAAGGAGTTCATTTTTAACATGAGCAAATAAAAGTTTATGATAGCTTGGCAAAAGATTCATCCAACCTTTTGTATTTGTTCTTCACTTGGTTTGATAATAATTTGAGCATAATTGCCCTCCAACTAGTAGTGGAATAAAAATAAAAAGGTTTCCTTTGGATTTTATTTAGTAGTATCAAAATCTATTCGGGTAAATATCAACCTTAAGGTTTTATTGGTAGTGCTTAGTAACTCCGTGATGTGTATATTCCTAATTTCTTGTCCTCTAGTCTTCCAAAGTCATAAACAAATTAAAGAGTTCTAAAACATTTGGGCTAACAGATCTTCATCAGTCTCTACACTCTAGTAGTTGAAGGCCCGCAAGTACATAAGTGGGCAATAGCACAACAGTGAATTGGGTGGTACTTTAAGGGGGTGTTTGGTACACTATTTTAAACAATAATTTTCAGTTTTTAAACAATAAAGTACTACTAGTGTAAACTATTTAGCCATTCTGTTACAATTTTTTGAGTCCATCACTTAATATCTCCAATTGAGTTCTCATTGTGAAAACAACGACTGAAGGCATGATTTGTAAGGTGGAGATTAATTATAAATATGTCTTTCCTAACCCAAGCTACTAATATCAGAGTTGCCACTAGATTTAATTTACAATAAAAAAATTGAGAGGAAAAAAAAGACCTTCAAAATTTTATTAATATGTTAACATATTAATAAAAGACTTTACAAAATAAACAAGCATTTAATGGCTTTATGTTCAAGATACAAGCTAATATTAATATGTTAACATATTAATAAAGACTTTACAAAGTAAACAAGCATTTAATGGCTTTATGTTCAAGATACAAGCTAAAAGATAAAATATAGGAGTAAGACTTAATTCTTAGTTACAATTTAATGAAAAATAAGATTATAAAAAGAAAATTTACATGGATAAGATTGTTTGGAGACTAAGTTGTGGAGTGGAAATGTGTTTGTCACCCGTCTGGTAGTATAATTAGTCTCATGGGTTACATAACAAGCATAGACATGCTTACGCAGTTAATCCATTCATCATACAATCAATTAACACATACTATAAAATAAAAAATAAAAAAAGTAATGTAGCCACGTATATCATTCTCCATGAAAATTGAAATTGAAAATGATAAAAAAATGAAGAATTTAACAGCAAAATGAAACGTAAAATGAATTAAAAGTATGAATTTAAATTAGTCACAAATTTATTCATAAAGAACACACAGTCCTAATGCCTAAGAATGCATAGACATCATTAGCGTGCAAAAGAATGCGTGATTATGTTCAAGAGATTAAATTACAAATATCACTAAATACCTATGGATCAAATTCATAACCCAAAATGTAATTAAAATTAAAACAACACATTTATATATTTATATTTTAATAAATAAAAATTATGATTAAAAATTATAATTTAATAAACATAATGCAAAGTAATATAAAAGGGATTAAATTGACTACCTAGATACAAGCCGTTACCTATGTTGTTGTGGCATATGATGTTGAAATGTTTGGTTTTATGAGAAGAATGTGCCTACATTGCTTAGGGCTATTGTGTGGGTATGGTGTCATGGTTTTGATGAGTTTTTGTTGATGAAAAAGGTGTTCGTGAGTGAAAACATAAACAACCGATTTTTAAATTTTATAAATTCCAAACTATCTTCTCGGATTATCGTAGACTTGTATGTCCATAATTTTTTATTTATTTCATTGAGAGTTTGTGACTAATAGGATTTAAGGTTTTAGTTTACTTTAATTAGTCTTTCAAAATTAACCGACTTTAATCCCAAGCATGCACACCCTTTTAAGACCTCTTTGGACTAGTGAAAGGTTCGACCCATTTGATCAGATCCATCGCATCGGGTTTAGGTTGACCCATCTTTTTTAACTGGTCCCACAAAAAATTAATAAATCAAAACGCAACGTTTAAAGTGGCGAAGAAAAAAACATACGGCTCACTCTGTACTAAAACACAGCTTTGGGAATCAAAGAAGAAGAAGAAGAAGACCGAGCCGCCGAGAATGGCCGGGCAACCTGGAACGACCCCGACGACTTACTCACCGTCTCCGACCACCCAGAAAACCCGAAAACCCATTTTCAATAAAGACGACGTCGATTGGGTCCGACCCGATGGCCGTGGCTTCCACCAGTGCCGACCCGCATGTACTTTCTTTTTCTTTCCTTTCATATTTTGGATTCATATTTCTTTTTGTCTTTGTTTCTTCAAAGTTTTCTTTTGCGTTTACCAATGATAGTTTCTGGAACTTTGGGTTGGTATTGCTTGTGGGTGCTTTTCAATATGATCAGTGTGGTTGATTTTTTATTTTTATTTTTATTTTTTTCAAAAAAAGTTAATTTTGATGAGACTTGATTTGGTTTATCAGTTTATTTCATGTGGGGTTTTCGCAAGAAACAAAATTAGCATTGGGTTTTGAAGATTTTCATGGTTGTGTATGAAAAGGACTGTGCTCTTGTGTTGGTTGTAGGTGTGTTGTGAGGTTAATGGGAGTGATAGTCACATGCATTGGATTGTTTTGGTTTGATTCACTCTGGTTTTAACGTTGTCAAAGCTGTTTCGTTTGTTTGAATTCTAGTTTCAAATTGTCTGTCTTTCTTTTTCTGTTCTTATTTGTTTTGTTTTGTTTTGTTTATTCTATTCTTCTATCCTGCTATGCTTTTCATTAACTGGGTTATGAGTATCTTATTGCCTCGTTGTTTCCATTGCATGGATTGTGCATTATTGTGTTTGGTTGAAATAATTGCATAACCACATTGTGAGTTTCCTGTTGTTTCTGATGGTATGGGAGTTAGGAGTTTGATGTTGTTTTCTGAGTCTATTGTGTACTTGGTATCATTTGATTCCTTGCTTTGTTAATAAGAGTATGATTACATTGTTTGTTGGGGTTCAACGATCTGTTGTCTGTTAATGCATGAATTTGGAGGACTTTGCATGTTTAACATTACTACTGTGGCTTCGTGAAGCATGCTTTGTCTTCATTCATTTGGTGATTATCTATATTATGAATTTTATTTATTCTTGGTTATTGTTTTCATCCAGAACTTTTAACTGTATACTTAAAAAAAAGAAGTTTTGTCTATATACTTTGGTTGATCTTCTTCACACCCTACCTTAGTCTATATCTCAGTTCATGGAGCATATCTTATGATATCTTTATACTGTACATTATAAGTCTAAATTACATTTTTAAGGATCTCTCTATTCCAAGTTTACCATTTTGATTCACATCAAAATAAGATGTAGTGATAATATGCACTTGGGTGGCATCCAATGTGGAAGATGGATCTTTTCCACCTTAGCATGACAGTTTGTGTAATGACCTGCTTAAAGAAATTAAAGCATTTGATATCATTAGATGAAAGCTCCTTTGCAGGACTCTGTGGATTACCTCTTTATGGAAATCCCAATGTTTATCATTGCTTCAAATCTTTCTCTGTCTTGATTTTTTCCCCCTTAAGCTGATGTTTGCTCATGCTGGGAAATAGACATGATCCCAATGCTATAATCACAGCCTTGATAGAACTGATATGTTCTAATAACTCTTTTTTTGATAGGTAATCAGAAAACTTTTATAAATGATAGAAAAAAGAGGAATACAATGAGTTCATGATGATGAACAACTAGAAAAAACAAAAAAGGAATAAACAGCACAACAAACAGAGGGAAGTCAGGAAACTAAACTAAGGGAGGACAAAAACACAGAGGGAGAAGAACAATTAGTAAAACCCTAACACCGAGACCACTCCAAAAGGCTACGATGGCATGAAAGCTTTAACTCATCCAATGTCTTCTCTTTGTCCTCAAAGAATCGACGATTTCGTTCCAACCACACAACCCATATTAAGCACCCTGGAACCAAGTTCCAAATGTCGAGTTATGCTTCCCAAGCCACTGATGCCAACAAGATAACAAGCCCGCCACCGATCCTGGAATAACCCAAAGAATACCAAAGGCCTGAAGCATAAAAGTCCATAGGGAATGGGTAACAGGACAATGAAGAAGAAGGTGGTTAACCGAATCCCCATCATAGCAACACATACAACACCTATTAGCCAAGGGGCGACCCTTAAGCATAAGGTTATCCAAGGTGAGGGTCAGACCATGAGCAGCGGTCCACAGAAAGAAAGCCATGCGTTTAGGAATCTTTGGTTTCCAAACACCCTTCCAAGGAAACAAAGAATTCGAAGTACCCCGGATCGCATGGTAGTAAGACAGAGTGTCAAACTTACCATCCCCTTTAAGCCGCCAGAAAAGAGTATCTCTTCTATTATCCCGATGAATGAGAATTTGGATAAGCTGCAGTAGAGAATAAGAAGCAGCCAACTCCCAATCTTCAAAGGTTCTATAAAACCTTAAATTCCACACTCTAACAGTGCCCCCTTCTGAATTCCACAAAACCTTGGAGATACAAGCATCCTTAACCGCTGAACACACATAGAGCTCAGGATAGAGATCTTTAAGAGTATTGTCACCAATCCACCTATCATTCCAGAAGCGGATTCGAGTGCCTTCACCCATTGTAAATGACAGATGCTTAGAAAAGCTCTTCCACCCTTCAATAATGCTTCTCCATAGACCACACCCATGAGACCTCCTGCGAACATTAGTCCTCCACCACCCTTGACCTCACCATATTAGTGGAGATAACTCGTCGCCAAAGGTGGGTAACTTCATGACCATATCTCCACAGCCATTTCCCTAAAAGAGCTTGATTAAAAGATACCACACTTCTTATCCCTAAATTACCCATCTTGACGGGTAAACACACATTTTCCCAAGCCACCAAAGGATATTTGAAGCACCCCTTAGAAGACTCCTAAAGGAATTTACTCTGAATACTTTCCAATCTCACCACCACAGCTTTAGGAATAGTGAAAAGGGATAAAAAGTACGTTGGGAGACTAGAGAGAGTACTCTTTAGGAGCATGAGCTTACCACCCTTAGATAAATAGAGATGCTTTCACCTAGAAAGCTTCTTCTTCATCTTCTTCAAAATAGGATTCCAAATCGAGACTGTCTTAAAAGAAGTTCCCAACGGTATCCCCAAATATTTCATAGGCAAACTACCCCCTCTGCAATGGAGAATACTAGCCAGAGCATCTAGATTATTCACCTCCCCAATAGGGACAATCTCATTTTTCCCTACATTGACTTTCAAACCCGTAAAAACTTGAAAACAAGTCAACACCAACCTTATGGACAACAGCTATTCCCTAAAGGCATCACAAAATAAGATAGTATTATCAGCAAATAACAGATGGGAAATACTCACACCAACAGAGTTCCCAGCTCCGACATGAAAACCTTGAATAAGATGACACTCCTCTGTAATCATAAGGCTTATGTATCAGACACAGTGTTCCCAGAGTTCTATTAACTCTTACTATGCTATTATCCATAGGGCTTATGCATCAGACACATGCACGTTGAGGTGACTACAGCATATGAAGCAAAAAATTAGGCAGCTCAGCATTGCATCACTTGAAACTGTTCAAGTACATTTTCTTTGAGCAATGATATTCATATTAGAAGAAGGTTTATATTTAGTCTAGATGTCATTTCCACCAATGGCTTTGGTTGTGCTATCTTCTCTTCCCTGGTTCTACTTTTCTTTTGGGGATGAATATAATCTAGACCTACTATCACTTTCAAAATTTTTTTAAGGCTCTTGTTTCCAAATCTGGCTTGGCACTGGTGGTTTTTTGTCCTGTAAAGTGATAAAATAGGTCCCTGTTGCTATTCCTATTGTTTGCTTCATGGATATTCTAAATTCCATTGCTTAGATGGCATCATTATTGAAAAGTTGAAGTGCCTAAAATTTTCTTGTGCATGACTGCATGGAGGTGGTAAAATCACACAAGGTTTTCATAATGCAGCAATATACATTTTAGTCTTTGCATCTACTTTCTGTTGGCAAGTTAGTCTAAACCGCTTGGAGTGAGTATGTTGAGGATAGATGTGAGTCTCAGGCTTTGCTACTTGTTAAGTTGTCATGGGTGTTGAATCATAGATAAGGAACGTTGCTACATCATTCAAATTCTGTTCTTCTATTAAGCGGAAGCCAACTTTATCACCTCTGACATAAATTGTTTTGGAGCTTTTAACCACATAAAAGTTTAGAAGATTGAAGCTCGTAGAAAATATTGAAGCTTGTGTTTTGGACTCTTATTTTCATTGTAAACTTTTGCTAAAGTATGTGCTTCATTTTGTGACTGGTATAGAAGGAATAACAAGTTGTTGGTGGCTTGCAGTTTTTAGGACTGGTGCCGTGAATGCTGCTTCAGGATCTGCTTATGCAGAGTTTGGAAATACCAAGGTTATTGTGTCTGTGTGAGTATATCTTTTACCTCACATATTGTGGTTCCTTGATACCCTGCTTTCTTTAGAATGAAATTCTTAAATAAATCCATACTTTGGTTATCCCCTGCTGCCTTCCCAAAAAAAAAGAAAGAACAAAAAATTTTCTGCAAGATTATTATTAATTTTTTAATTTTCTGTAATAAATATTCTAGCAAGATATACAATAGGCAGTTCGATTCATATTTAGATTCAAGGAAACTTATTTAATGTTTGATCTGAGCTTTGGTTGGTTTAGATTTGGGCCAAGAGAAAGTAAGAAGGCAATGATGTACAGCGATATTGGGCGGCTAAATTGTAGTGTCAGCTATACAACTTTTGCTACCCCTGTCCGAGGACAGGTATGAAGGATCTTTCGCTGTGAACTTAATGTCTGCTATTTGCCATCTTTAACGGTTGCAGTAATTTTTGAATTCCCTTCCATTAGGGATCAGAGCACAAAGATTTTTCCTCAATGCTTCATAAATCTTTGGAGGGTGCAATAATCTTGGAAACTTTCCCCAAGACAACTGTAGATGTTTTCGCATTGGTGCTGGAATCTGGTGGCAGTAAGTATGAAGTTTCAATTAGAATTAATATAGTAGTCTTATAAAAAGAATTAATAGAGAAGTCTATTCATGGACGACTTAGCTTCAGGCAGTGAATGACTGAAGGTTGGGGTTGGGGTTGGGGAGGTCTTAGATCCAATTTCTAATGATAATAATAATAGTAATTGTGATTTTTAATAAGTAGTAATTTAATTTCAACAGAAAATAATTGTGGTCAATTGTGTCTAAAATGATATTGATTCTTAATAGTGAATATATATAATGCAAGCATCTGTAATTGTCAACCAAAGCTTCCACTCATCATATCTCACCAATTTAGAGTGGAAAATTCTCACTTCTGGTGTAACAAACTTCAAAAAAGTGTATTAGGTGTCCCAGATTAGCTGCAGGATATATATGGTAGCTCCATTGTTATGACTCTTTTTTGATACTCCTTTGAAGCATGTTTGCTACGTTATGGCCATGTTATTGGGATAAAATTATTATTTTTAGATAATTTGGTTGCACTTGGACACACTTGGCCAACATATTTTGGACTTATGATGGGCATATTAGATAAAAAATTTCCTTTATAGGGTGTAATTGTTGAGAAAAAAGCTGCAGTGGTTTAACTTCAACTATGAAGAACAGTGAAGTAACTTATAGAAATATATAACAACGGTTTCTAGCGCATGTTTGTGTGTGTGTGTGTGTGTGTGTGTACATATATAGAAATGAGACAACAATAGTTTTTTTTTTAATGTTAGAGACCTGTTTTTGTTTGGGTGACAGTTTCTGACAATATATTTGAGTTGTAGGGAGTGATATTGCTTTTGAGTTTGTTGATGAGCTTTATACATGTTCACTGCAGGTGATCTTCCTGTCGTGATATCATGTGCAAGTCTTGCCCTAGCAGATGCTGGGATTTTGATGCACGACCTTGTAGCCTCAGTTTCTTTGGTATGCATCTCATCCAGACACTTCGGTACATTTTTCAGTGGATAGTTAAGCATGATGTAAAAATCATTTGTTACAAACCTATGGGTAGAACTCACCCTTAAAAACCGGCTTGCAAGAGAAGGCTGCCTAAAAACTTATAAACACATAGTTAAACTTATATTTAAGTTCCACAGAAACATAACATACCACCACGTTTCGCAGCCGATGTCCATGACAGCTTACTCTAGTGACATTGACCTGATGGTAGCCCTTTTTCTTTTGGTGGCTCCACTAACTTATCAGTTATTTTAATCTATCCTCTAGGTCCCACCCTCCCCCGGCGCGGCGGGATCTGACCTCAAAGACACAATTCATTTGATCTTATACTCAATGAGTTACAGTCAATTACTTAGGGTGGTAGTTACACACATCAAAAACAATAAAATAAAATAATTATTGCTAATCACAATATTTGGGGGAAATCCTCTTATTGGCTCTAAAATTATCTGGGGAATTCACTGTTTGTTCTTACTATTTTATTCGAAGGAATCAAATGATCTCTTCCCTTGGAAAGTTATTTGGTGGCCTTTTTTGTTTGGACAGAGGCATGGGGAAAGATAATTGTGAGAACCTTATCAAGAGGGGATATAGTCTAGTAAGTTGGTGTTTCTTATGCCAATATAATGGGAGATTGTTGACCATCTTCATTGCAGTGTTGTGTCTGATTTGTGGAGCTTTGTATATAGAACCCTTGTGATTCATAGGGTATTATCGAAACAGTTATTGTCCTTTTGTGTGAATGGAGGAACTGGGTTGGTAGGCATTCGTTGGATATATGGAATATGGCTTCATCATGTTTGATGTGGACTATATGGAGGGACTGTAATCAATGCTCTTTTGAAGATGTGGATGGTACAAGTTCTCAACTGCTAGCAACCTTTACAAGTTCCTTATATGAGTGGTTTGTGTATGGAGCTTTACCAATAGTGATTCCATACCATCTTTTATAGATATATTTGTCTTTTTGTACATAATCTTTACTTGTAATTCTTTATGCTTCTTTGTGATCTTTATGCATGAAGTAGCCTATTCAAAAAAAAAAAAAAGCAAAAAAAAAAAAACATGTTTTTATTGATCTCTTTTGCTTATCAAATAATCATGTCTTGTGTTTAATTCTTTGGTGCCTAGTCTTGTCTTGGTAAGAACCTTGTCATCGATCCTATTTTGGAAGAGGAAAGCTACCAAGACGGAGGCTTGTTGATTACATGTATGCCTTCTCGTTATGAGGTCACTCAGCTTACTGTCACAGGGGAATGGTCAACCCCAAAAATTAATGAGGTAAGTCTTTCAACTGGAATACTCTCTTATTTTTATCCTCATCTAGAAGAGTTGTGCTGTATAAGAGAATGGAATGAGCTCCATGATTTTGTCTGAATGCAAGGTCCTATACTTGCATGCTTTCTGGATCAATAAAATCCTCTCATTAAAGTCACCTAGGCAAAGTGAAATTGAACCTGTACCACCAAGCAGTTTTGATCAGTGCTTGTACTTGTAACTGTACATTTATTCATGGATCCATAGGGTAGTTCTTTAATGGGCCAATCCAAAAATTTCTCATTTGTTTTATATGATAACATCAATAGTTTGGATAGGGGCTGAGTGTACTAATATTGCTTTTTGTAAGCAGGGGATGCAGCTATGCTTAGACGCTTGCTCAAAGCTTGCAAAGATCATGAGGTCATGTTTGAAAGAAGCCACTTCCACTTCACAAGAATAGGGAAATTTTTTCTCCTAATTTTTATATACAGGTTGCAGATTCAGCTTTTTCTTTTTCTTTTTCCCTTTGCTCCCCCCTCCCCACCCAAAAAAAGAGGAAGTAAAAAGAAAATAAACTTTATAGATTGATTACTGGTTTAGTTTGGCCTATTTTTGATGGTTGCACGTTACTTAAACTTGATTTCTTTGAATCTGCAGCATATTTATTCTATTTAAATTTTCAGTTCACAATGCAGTGTGCATTTGAACTTTGAAGAGGAATTTTAATTAGGCCATCCCAAGTTGTAGAAATATTTCTCAATGTGTTTATGGGATTTAGTGTATGTGGTGACAAATGGATTGGGTTCAAGTCAGAAACATATCTTCTTAAACGGTTTTCAAAACATATGCCTCTTTCCCAATCTTTTTCAGAGTGAGGTTAACAACCCATTATTTTTTAACATGCGAAAAAAAAAAAAAAACAAAACAAAACAAAACAAAACTTGACAATTGGGGTGAGCGTCAAACCAGCTGGAGTTGGGCCTGACGAATATCACAACTAATTTGTATCTTTGGGCCGTTTAAATCATTAAACTTATCACATTTTCTGACCCTCTTCCGTTCCATACCTAGCAAAACATAGAAAAAATCAATATATTTAGGTGCAAATATTATTCATCCAATGGCAGGAAGTGAAAAACAATAATAATAATAATTGGGCCTGACCGCAGAAAAGTCTAGAAGACGAAGCTCATCCAAAAAAAGTCCAGAAGATGAAGCTCGTCCCTAAAAAGGGGGTCTTGAAGATAAAGTGTTGAAACTTATGGTCTGTTTGGAAGTTTAGAGAGGGAGGAGAGTAGAGGGAAGTAGAGGGGAGGAGAGTAGTGGGAAGGAGAGTAGAGGAGAATGGTTATCTTCCACCTTATTTGGATGTTTTTAAAATTAAGTAAGGGGGAGGGGAGTAATTAGTCTTTTTATTTGTAATTTTGTTAATATAATAAGGACAAATTTGGTAATTCATTTGGTCAAGCATTTTTATCTTTCATTTTTCCTCCAAATCTCTCCAATTTGGGAGAATTAGAAGTGAGGGGTTAGAGGGAGTTGAAACCCCTCCAAATCCCTCCAGACTCCTCCCCCTCCTTTAAAAAACTCCCAAACAAGGTAATTGAACTACTCTCCTTTCCTCTACTCTACTCCCCTTCCTTTTTTTAACTCTCAAACAGGCCATTAGGAAAGTAACATGGATTTTAGTTAGCTCAACTGAAAAATTTTTTAATTATTGAATAAGAAATTTGAGGATCAATTTTTGACTACACCAAAAACTGATTGATGTCTTAGTTTGATGATAAAAAAGTAATCATCATAAGTGGACTCTATAGATTAAAACTCTCTTAAAAAAAAAAAAAAAAAAAAAAGAAAAACCTTAAGAAAATAATGCACTCTCAGATATGATAGTCACATTTACTATAAGGAGGCCATGAATTATGATTATAGCAAAGTGGCTGAGGTAAAGAGGTACATGCCCTCTGTACAACAAGGATTTCATAACAAGTGGGACTCTTTGGGCGTTTGAATAAGAAGAGGTCAAAAGCACGACCTTTCTGTTTATCACGAAGGAGACATTGATTAATTAATTAATGGTCTTATGGCCTAGCCTTTGCTCTCTTTTTTTTCCTTTTTCTTTTTCTCCATATGTGGCTCCCAATCATTTGTACCATGAACAGAACTTAAACTCTCAGTACTGTATTGTCACACCCCATTAATTTATTTTGCATGTTTTATTGATATATGTATGTACGTATTTTTTTCCCTCTGACCAATAAAATATACAGATTTTGATTTCTTAAGAGAAATTTCCGGTGCAATTTGCCTTTGGTTGAAGAAGGATTAAGATGCTTTTAAAAATCAAGGAACCACTAAATCCAAGGGGATTTTTTTAATCATTTTTCCTTAAGGCTCAATCCGAGGTTCACAATGTGCTTTTGCATGTGGTGCATTTTATGATTTTTTTTTTCCCTTTTTGACCAATAAAATTATAGTAAAGATTCAATGTTCTAAAGAGAAATTTCAGGTACAGTTTGCATTGGGTCGGAGTCTCGGAGAAAGAAAAAAAAATTTGATAAGAATTTAATCCAGGTCATACATGAACTCTTCCACAAGATGATAAAAGGAAGTCCTGTCCATGACTCAATCCTATTCCTAGGTTTTGCAAGGAATACATTCATAAACAATAGTAATATGGTAGCCAGTTTATGACAGCTTAGCATTGATGCCGGGACTCAACACAATCAATGGCTTTAATCTACGATTCTCAGGGGGGAAAAATAAAACTTTAATCTACGAAAATGTCACATGATTTAAAAAGTGGGATATGTTTCAGAGAAGAAAAATACTAAATATATTACAAATTTTACTGCGTCAATTTGATTTATATCATCGATAATACATTAATTTCTGAAAATTATACCATAAAATTTGTAACATATGCAGCATCATGAATGAATTCAAGAATTCAAGCAAAGCTTACCTGCCCCAAATGATTCCATAAGATCATATAGTGTCATTCAATACAATTAAGAATCTACGATGCTCCTACAGTTGGACTATATCTAACTTACCTTCATTGGTTCTTTGCCAATTAAATTCTTATAATTCATTTGAGTAATATTTATAGATTAATTTATTGGGCAAACAATTATGTTACTTCTTAGCGTTTAGCGTATTTGTCAATTCACTCCTTAGAGTTTGAAAAGTATCAATCATAGATCTTTTGAAGTTTGTAAGATAATCTAATTTAGCCCTTAAAAAACTACTAAAGAAAAGAAGACCCATTCGGCCAAAGACCTTAGAAACCTTGCTTTTGCTCCCACACCCACCCCCCCTCTTTTTTTTTTTTTAAATATCTCTCCAGCTAGGAGGATTACTTGAATATTTCAATTTTGTATTCTAAAATCATTTGTTTATCTTAGAAAGAGTCTTTTTTTTTTTTTTTTTCTTTTAAGAGAGGTACTTTTTTTTAGTATATTGTCTTTTGAATAAAATAATAATAAAAAAAACAATTTTCAAAATCACACAACTTTAGTTAAACTTAAATAGAAATATAGAATAGATTTAAAAATGGTATTGACTTTTCAATGAACTAAAGGGTAAGTTAGGAAAGTTATTAGAGCTAGCATATTCCATACAATAGTTTGGAGTCTATGTTTTTCTTACCAAGTATGACTGACTCAAGATTGTTGACTGTCATTATTGAATATTACAAATAACGAAGCTCAAATCAAAAGTTGCAATCTTTTTTATTTTTTTTATTATTTATTAATAATTTAAGAAGGGAAAAGAAAGTTTTCCTTGTTGGTGAGGCAGTCTTATTGGCTGTTGATCGGTTGATCCTTAAGACTTAAGAGTTAAGAGTGTGGACAAATATGAGAGAGAGAGAGAGAGAGAGAGAGAGAGAGAGAGAGAGAGAGAGAGAGAGAGAGAGAGAGAGAGAAGAATAGTTACTGTTAAGTGTTAAACTTTTACTTTTTTAAGAAGAAAATGTTATTAATTTGATCGAATCGTTATAATTTAGAAGTAATTATTTTTCCCAATGAAAGTACAATAACAACTGAAATAGGGAATAGTTAATATATATCAAATTAAGACGGCAATCGATTTTCGGTATAGACAAGGTTTGAACCTTAGAATACCAGATTTCTTATTCGAAAATAATAAACTTTATTAATTGAGCACTAACTAGAACCCGTATAGTAACATTAGTAATTAGATATTTTCCGTACAGTGAGAAATTTTTGATTAAAATAATTAATTATCGGTATATTAAATATATAGTTGAGTTATTTATTCACAGCTAGTTCTAGATTCTAGAGATACATATGGATTTTTTTTTTTTTTTAAGAATTGATTGATATTTATTTTTCAATAAACATTTTTTTTTATCCACAAGAATTTAAAAATCGTGAAAAATTAGTGTTGAAAATGGAACTTTAGATTATGAGCATAATATATATAGTTCTAACATTTGGATTTAAAAAAATTAGTTAAATATTTTTTAATCATCACAATGAATACTAAGGACTAAAAACATAATGCTTGATTAATATTATTATAGAGTAATTGTACTTATATTTATTCTTCAAATTTCTATTATAACTATGAAGCAAGTATTTTGCCGTTATAAATATTATCAAAATTAAATTTCCCTAAAAATTAAAAGAAAATATTCCAACAGACTTGAGGGTTCATATTTTAGCTCCCTTGATATAAAAGCCAAGTCGCATCTTTCCTATAGCACCTTCTTATAGCATGTGTTCTCCATATCAACTGTGCTCTTAAATACACTACAATTTTCATAATAATTGTGTTGAGAGGTTTTTGTTGATTTCATTTGAATCAATCACTAATATTATTTTCCTATTCACCATTCAATTGTGAGATATTTTATAAAAATTTTTTTGTGGTTCTAAACTTATTGATTAGTATTTGGGCCATTAGTGGCACATACATGATACACCATTAACATGGCTACCCAAGTGAATAGGCAATCAAAACTTCCTGATGATCACTGTTTTTATTTATTTACTTTTTGTTGATATTTTGATAATTACCATAAGAAAGAAGGTAATTAAACTCTGGATATCTCGGTTGGAAACACAGCCATTTGAATTACAAGTGGATAGGCACACAAACAGGGGATAGGACTCGTACTCTTTAGCATTAGATGTGTTTTTTTTCCCCGGCAAGAATAAAATTGAAGGAAAAGCTGTTCCCAAAAGTGGTTGGGCTTATTGAGCGTCCCCCACCACCACCATGGACGTGGGAACAACAACCCACATAACATGATTTAAAAGGTACTACATAGTTTAAAAAAAAAAAAGAAAAGAAAAGAAAAGATATAGTCTATTAAAATTACGCACATTGCTTTATTATTGTTGATTTTTTTTTTTTTTAAAGAAAATTTTAACCTATGACACCTGTTTCTGATGATAGGTTTTTATCATCAGATCAAGACACCAATTAGTTTCTAATGTAGGCAGAGATTGAACCCCAAATCTCTTATACAATTATTAAAAATTTTACCAGTTGAGTTAACTGGAACTCACATTATTATTGATGTTGAAATATAACAAAAGTAAAATTATTTTAGAAATGAGGATATTTTTTGGACAAGAGAAAGCAAGAAAAAATTATTTAATAATATTATCTTCTGTCACATATATTTAACTAATAAAACCCCACTAGCACGTAAAAAGCTGAAGTGCTGTAAATTTTCATATTAGCATAATTACTTGAAAGTGGAAAGATAATAAGAGTACGAACATTGGCATGGATAATTAATTAGGATTGCCACTGAAATGTTCAACATCTATTTCATATACATCTACGTTGACCAAGATAAAAATGGGTTTAATTTGCAGATGGTTGAGTAACGAATTGATTAGGAGTTCATCAAAAAAATAAAAAATAAAAAAACGAATTGATTAGGATTGCCACTGAATTGCTCAATATCCATATTTTGATTCCCTATATAATAAGTTAATAACCCCTTTTCACCATATATTCACTTTGGTGAATGAGGAATTTCAATGAAACTATTTGATTAGAGATGTGATTAGTTGTTGATGAATAATTTATTTTTATATATACTTTAATAAAACTTTGAAAGATCAAATAAACAAATTAAGGGAGAAACAATTTCCACAATTAAATGGGCGGGACAAGCATATTCCATGTCATAATCAGCATGATTAGTTAAGTGTTCCCCACCACGTACCCATAGCTTATCTATAAAGGGATTGACTATTTTTTGTCCTAAGCATATACTTAGCTTTAAATTTTTTGAAGCCAAAAACTAATATCTAAATTACTGTGGAACTAAAGATGTTCTCAAGTCTCAACAACCATTATGTTCAAAGTTCAAACCCCCTATAAAGAGAATTTATCCCCTTTCACCACTTTACATTTGGTGATTATTATTTATTAATTTTAAGGAACTACCACTGGCTTATATGTCCTGGACTAATTATTTGTTTTTCCTACTTTCAATTAAAGTAAAGTATTCTGACCAAAGAAAAAGAAAAGAAAAAGCAGCAATCTCTTTGGCTCTTTGAGACTTGAGTATTAGCACCTCTAAAGCAGGAATTTCTGCATCATATAAAGAACATATCTTCCGGTTTGTGGAACACCATTCTAAGTGAAGCGTATGAGTATCTTTTCTTCTAAATATTGCAAAGGTCAGCATTATTTGTCCCTAAAATATTAGAATAAAAATAACGAGAGAAATAAGCAACAACAAGAGAGAGAGAGAGAGAGAGTATCTTTTCTTCTAAATATTGCAAAGGTCAGCATTATTTGTCCCTAAAATATTAGAATAAAAATAAGGAGAGAAATAAGCAACAACAAGAGAGAGAGAGAGAGAGAGAGAGAGAGAGAGAATGCAGTGTTTTAGCCTACATCCAAATAATGAACTAGAGTATTTATAAGAGGTTAAATCCTAAACTAACCACACATTAAACTATGGTTACAAAAATTGTTGTATAAGTAATACTTTGTTTAAGATAAGCTTGAGACTTAACTTTAGGCTTACGATATTTTAAAAAAAGGAAAAAAAAATAACTTTGTGAACCTCATTTAAGCTTCATTTGTTTTGAAATAAAATATTTCCAAATGTAAAATTAAACCATGATTATATGAATTACTTGTTTGGTATGACAAGTAAAAATTTTCAAGCTAACCACTAAAATCAATGGCTCAACATCAAAGTTGCTGGTGCTGAAGGTTCGATGACTGGGCTGTTGGAACCGACAATTAGAGCGATGGCTTCGATAACTAGACTATTGACGATAATTGTTCGAGCGGTATCTCTAGTGACCGGACTGCCAGTACTGGTCAACAAAATGGCATCTTCAGTTATCAGGCTTTCGACACTGGTTGTGGTGCAATGTCTTTGGCAATCATTAGCACCAATTATTGGTGATGCATATTTTACCACCAGCATCGGTCGACAAAGTGGAGTTTCCGAAAATTGAATTTTCAGCATCGATAAGTGGACATCGGACTTAGGACACCAATTGTCGGAGTGGAGTCTTCAGCCACTGGACCATTGTCACTAGTCGTCAAAGCGAGGTCTTAGGCCATTGAAACGCTGGCACCAGGCATTGGAGTGGTGTCTCCAGCTATTGGATAGGTGACTTAGCAACCAAATAGGGGAGGGGAAGCCACAGTGTATTTTTGGAAAATGTTTTACTAAATTTTCAAAGGTAAAATATTTTACAGTTTTACTATATTTTACTTACAAACAAACACCTGAAAGTAGGAAAACATTTTCTAAAAAATATTTTACTTTAAAACATAGAGTGCGTTAGTACATAATTCATTTTTCAAACTTATGTCAAATTTGGGGAGTCTTCCAAGCAGGGGTAGCTTGATGCATTTGCAGGCCTAAGGAGAAAATTGATTATTATGTTTTAGATGCAAAATTACAACTAATTAACATGAACTATGTAGATTTTTTTTTTTTTTTTAGAAATTTTATAGGTAGAAAAAATTTGACAAAATTTTTCATACTTATTGATGTAGCAAATTGATAGTGGTAAGTAAAAGAGTGATGTTAGTAATAAACTTAGATGAGAATTAGTAAAAGTTTACTAACTAAACTCTTATTATTTTTTTTAGAAGTGCAACATTCACAATATTTTTTACAAAAAATCCTAGATTTTAAGTTGTTTTTTGTTTTCTATTTGAAAATATCACTATAATTATTTTTTTGCCATCGATAACAAGCTGTAACAGCCTACTACTTAGCATTAGTTGTAAAAATGTAGTGAAAAATATTGTGGACGTTGCATTTTTGTTTATTTTTTATTTTTAATTTATTTGGTAAAAAAATATTATTTTTTTTATTGATTATAAATAACTCTATTGGTTAAAATTTGGAGTGTTTTTTTTTTTTTTACTTGAGATATTAGGCGATCACATCTCTTGCTCTACCATTCAGCCGGCCCTGCTTCCAAGTTTCCAGCCTTAAAAGATAACCAAACCCAGCCTAATAATAATGCTGCCAAATTTTTAAAAAAGGGAGGGTTCAACAAGTAATTGAGATGTCAAAGTCTGCATATAACTCATGAGCCAAAAGAAAAAAAAATTCCACTTAGGTGTCACCACTCATCAGCTGGTACACCTTTCTGCAACCCTTGCTTTTGTGCTTAAAAAAACAAAAAAAAGAGTTAACGTGACCATAAACTATACGTTTAATTTTCTCATCCATGACTCATATACGCTTTCTTTCCCACCTCAAGTTTCAAAACACAGAGTCTAAAAAACAAAAAGAAAAAGAAAGAAAAAACCTTGTTGTCCCTGCTCTCGCTCTCTGTCTGCCTTTGATTAAAGAAACAAAACCGACATGTCTATTCTCTCTCTTTCTGTTGATTAATAAAACAAACCGTAACCTGCTCCAGGCGCTACCACTAACCACATGAGTAGGGCCAGTTCCTGGGAACAAAGGAATTTTCAAGATCACACTGAAACTGTCATCGGCCCAGATGATATCAAATCATGCAGGCTCACTTTTATAAATCTTTTTTTTTTTTTTTAAATCTTTGTATTTTAATTTGTTTATGACATTCACGATGTTCAATTAAAAAATTAAGATTAATTCAAATTTTTTTTTTTTTTGGATTTTTATACGAATGTTAATGAAAATGAATTTATCCAACTTTGAAGTATAACATTATTTTTTTCCTGCAATAGATATAAAAAATGCAACCTAGGCCACAATATTAGTCCTTTTCTGGTGCCTCCGCTACTGAGGAAGGAAAAGACTTGGGAACCAAACAACTTGATTTTTGTTTTCTTTTGGGATGAAATTGACATTTTTAATCCAAGGAATGAAAAAGTATATATACACCACAGGGAAACAAAGAATTACTACAACATATGCGAACATTGAAAAAAAAAAAAAAAAAAACTGAAAACTAAAGTACTAAACAATTATAGTCCATTTGGATTAAGGAAGAGGGATGAGGAGTAGAGTAAAGTAGAATTGACTCAAAATTAACATATTATCAGCCAACTCTACTCTATTCCACTCCACTCTCTCTCACTGCCCCCTCAATCCATATAGGTACTTAATTAAATTGTTAAACCCCATTAAGTTATATTAAAAAATAAACTTAAACCCCACTCCACAAACTATTGAAATTTACTTAAAGCCCTTTTGCATAGAGGGAGGAAGGAGGGGAGTGGAGGGGAGTAAAGTAAAATTGGCTTAAATGAACCATTAGTCTTGCAACGATGAGTTGTTCATGCAACTATTTCATGACGGTGTCTTCTTTAAAATTATTATTTGAAATGATGAATCTCAATGTTGATTGATACACTGATGTCTAATAATTAAATTTTGTATTGTTTTGAATTTTTTTAATCTGAAATTAGAGCAAGCTCATAAAAGTTCATCTCTAGGGTTCCCATGGTCATCATTTCTAGACTCAAATATATGTTATTTTCTTCTTTCCTTTTCCAAAATTTGTCTCTTTCAGAATTCACCAAATTTCTAGTTGATAACACGAGAATTTTAGCGTTTTAAATGAATAAAGAAAAAAAAAGGGAGACAGAGAAAGTTAGACCAATCTATGCCTGCCAGTGTGTTGTTAGACTCAATCTATGCCAGTCATTGTAACTTTAGCAAAACTTAGACCATTGCATTACTTTATAGTTATACTAGATTAAATCTTGTGAAGAGTATTTTGTCGTGGATTTTACCATGTAGATTTTATAAAGCGATGTGCACCATTACAAAAAAAAAAAAAAAAGTAATTAATATTTATTTATTATACTATTGAAATTTATTAATTATATTTATTGTCATGTTACATTATAATTTTTATGTATTAAAATTTGTATTAATTTTAGAAATTTTCTTTTTACTAATCTAATTGTCAAATCACATGTTATCTTCAAGAGTTTTGTAGGCTTCTAATTCAATTGGTTGGCATAACTTGATGTTTCCAATTGAGACATAGAAGGTTCAAATCCCCTCACATTCTAACTATTAATAATTATGAGATCAAGATTAAATAATAATAAATCATATCATGCACAGTGGAAAAAAAAAATAATACACAGATATGATCACTTAGGAAAACTAATGAAACGAATTCTTTCAAGGTAAAAATCTGAAGAGGATTTGACCTAACTATCCTCAAGGTAAATAAATCCACTAGAAAGAATTGAAGTTTACAAAAGATTTAACCCTAAATCTATTGCTGCCACTAGTAGAGCTTACTGACATGACCATGTGCAAGTTCTGACTACACGGACTCTTCTCCAATCTTATGACTTTGAGATCTCACTTAAAGATTTTAGATCACCAATTGTTGATTTTGTAGCAGCAACTAGATTCCACCAACACTTGAATCTAGATCTTGTTCCGGTAGACACTTGTAGAGTTAGAAGATTACAAAACCTCTCAGATTTCATAGGAGTAATTCACTAGTCTTCCAAGAGTCTTAAAAAAATAGTTAGGGTCTTCCTTTTATACTTAGGAGTGTTGGATTGAAACCCTAAACGTTTTCGCTGGCTTGGGCTTGATTTAAATTCTGCAAAAACCGATTTACTACGATTTTTGATTGGTCGGATCTAATTCTCGATCGGTTAAGCTTCACTGAACTTGAACTTAGCTTGAATGTTCTTAAAGCTTGATTCGTACCACTTTGAGTAATGTCTAACACCTAATCTAGATATGTTTTTGTTCTTGGTTTGCCAACATAAACAAAATAGGAATCTAAATATTTAATTCTAAATCTTTAGAATCTAACACATTCTTAACTTTAAAAACTCAATAAAACATAATATTATTTACCCAAAATTAAGAAACTTATAGCTAAATTAAATGCTTTTCTCATAATTATCATGCTTACCAAATATCAAGGTGATTCAGTATTTTAACTATCTTATTGTAGCATGAAGTTGTGGACTTCTGTATTCTTACTCAGCAATATAAGTTTACATGGTTCTTCTCAAAAGATAAAAAAATTGCATAGTAAATGACATTTGGTAAGTCTTTCCCATATTGATAATGATATTGCCGCCCCCCATTCCTCCTCCCCAACCCCAAAAAAAACAGTAATGTTAAAATTATCCATGGGACAACTATTAATTAATGTTATACAAATATTTTGTCAATATTTTTATATTAGACAAATATTAGTGTTCATAAATATTTTTATATTAGACAAATATTTTGTCAATCCTAAGGTTATATCTTATATTGCATTTTCTATGCTTAGCCTGCATAAAAAATTTCGTATCAATCCAATGTACTATGTATCGAATCCATAAACTCATACATGTGGGATACTTTTTAAAACAAGTAAAAAATAGAGATTTGGCATGGGCCATACCGTACTGGCTATTTCGATGAAACCTTCTTGAATGAGATCATAGTAAGACTAACATTTTCTGAATGAGATCATAGTAAGACTAACATGTACTTGCTGAGAAACTGTCTTTAATAGGACTACACCGTATGGAACTATATGAGCTAGGTTCAACTATTTAAATTATTCAAAAAATTTATTTTGGTAAAAGTTTTGTAAAGCCAAGTACCGAACTACGTATTGACAAGTGTGTACATTCGTTGCTTTGGCCTTAAAAGGTGGAACCTATATATTTAGTTTGAGAAGCAACATGTTGGAGTTGACACTTCATGTAAATCACTAAGGAACGATTCATGCTAAAAAAGAAAAGTCATAGGTCTTATTGACCTTTTCTAGCATCAAACTTGTACTTGGTCATCGTAGTTGATTCAAGGAGACAATATCCTCATTTTTCAGCTTTTTTTTTGAAATATTAAAAGAGCAAGCAAGTTCATCAATTGAACACAACCTTTTGGAAGAGCTAGCATCAATCACCAATATGGGTCATGGTAATTCAAAATTCATGAGGTATGTATGTCCTCCCCTCAATTAATTTCTGAAATGATTTCAAATACAATATCGATATGATCATCATTAGAGTTCCTAATTAGATTAACTTTTGGTTTATTCAGAGTTCAAGATGATCATGAAGTGCCAGTCCTCTCTAGAACCAGTGAACAAGGTGCGTTAAAGAGGGCCGTCGGGGTTGCTGAGGAGACCGGAAGATCATTTAAAGCTAAAGTCCTGCGTAGAGTTTTTTCTGAGGACTTTGAGAAGGAAAAGAATAAGATATTGGATCCTCGAGGACAAACCATTAGCCATTGGAGCAAGTTTTACTTATTTGCATGTCTAATTGCTTTGTTCGTGGATCCATTGTTTTTGTTGTCGCCTATAATCAGAGCTGAAACATGCGTAGACAAGGGAAAGACTCTTCAAATTATCCTCACAATCATAAGATCGTTGGTTGATGTGTTTTATGTGATTCAGATCTTTGTTAAGTTTCATACAGCATACATAGCACCTTCTTCACGTGTATTTGGAAGAGGAGAGCTTGTTATAGATCATACAAAGGTTGCAATGAGGTATCTACGAAGAGATTTCTGGATAGACGTCATGGCTGCCCTGCCTCTTCCTCAAGTATGTCACTGAAATTCTTGATTATGCAGGCCTTTATTTCTATGGTGTACCTTTCTTCAATATGTTAAGTAATGGCGTTTTGACCTTTTTTTTTGTTTTTTTTTGTTTTTTTAATGTACATTTCAGGTGTTAACTTGGGTAGTTATACCCAATTTGAAGGGTTCTGTATTGAGTGTGCAGAAAAATGCCATGTGGTTTATCATGATTTTCCAGTACCTCCCAAGAGTGTTTCTCATCTATCCTCTCTCATCACAAATTATTGATACAAGCGGTTTTGTGACAGAATCAGCATGGACAGGAGCTGCTTATAACCTTATGCTTTATCTGTTGGCAAGCCATGTGAGTAGATCAATCAAACTCATTTCTCCTTCAGCTTCCTTCTGGTACTTGGGATTTGTTAGCAAGGGGAAGCTGGATTTTGTGTCTGCCACATAACACTTTCACTTTCTAATTTCCATTTAAAAAAAAAAAAAAAAAAATAGACCATCTTGGTCTATATAATGAGTAATGTCTCGGTTGCAATATATTATGAAAATTGTTGTGATGATAGAGTTTTTTATTTATTAATTTACATTATTACCACATAAAGTTTGAGGTTTTTTTTCCTCTTTAAGTTTGAGAAGTTTCATTTTGTCCACTAATTTTCATTCTGTTTTCAAAACAGTCATTTGGTCCAAATGTGTTACTCCAACTTCTAATAGACGCCAACTAAGCCATCCAATTGGACATTTTAATTCAACTCAGTATTTTCTATTAAAAATTTATTAAAATAAAATACACGTCTCATTAGTGTACCGGGCATGACGTTCTCTCTCTCTCTCTCTCTCTCTCAAGTCAACTAACAACATAAAACCCAATCCACCCGGTCAACTAATAATATAAAACCTAAAATTCACCCATTTCCATCCAAAACACAACCACACATGGTGGAGTTCGAAACACCAACAACCACAGACACCATACTTAAACACCCCCTCCCCTCCCCCCCTCCTCTCATATAAAAAAATATCAAAGTCTCAAACCAACTCTATGCATAAATTCCATCACTCACACACACACACACACACAAACAAGCACACAGTCACTCACACACACGAATCTCAACCACCCACACACACAACCAACCTAAATAACAGATCCCAACAACAAGACCAACCTTTAACCCTAACTTTTTTTAATGACAATTCATGGCGAGTAAGGCAAAGATGATGTTGTTTTTCCTCCTCCTTCAAGCATTGTGGGCTAGAATAAAAAAAATTTCATACTTAAATAACCAAAATGAAAAAAAAACCTGAATTTTAAGGGTCAAAATGCTTTTTAGTATTTTTCATATAAATACATTTAGTGTGTGAGAGAGAGAGAGAGAGATTTAAAGCTGGAGATGTTATAAACACATAGGTCATTGACTTTGGGAAGCAATTTACCTTTTTGACTATTTTCAGAATTGAGTACTTATTTTAAAGTGGGTGTGGAGTTTACATCTGCAAGATTTCATCTATTCCTCTTTTCCTCACTCTTTTAAATTATTTAGTAAAAGAAATGAAAAACTCTTAAGGGATCCCCGATGACTTTTAACCATATTGATAAGAGGGAATTGGATGTTTGATTTATAAGTTTCTAAACTACCTTGGAGAGTTAGAGTACTTCCTTTAAGGCCTTCATTTGCTTGTTAACTTTTCTCCTTTACCTTAATTACGTAACAAAAGATAAAAGAATAGAAAGTTGCTTGGTGAACCTTCCTCTCACAAAGTTAAATTGAAATGACATTTCTATTTAAATAATTGAAAATGACATGTAACTTGTACGTTAATAACTAATCTTGTGATCTCTCATGTACCCATATGCTTTAACACAACGTATAAGCCACCTTAGGTTTTTGTTTTATTGGTTTTACTTTTAACATTAAAAAATATCAATAGTCTATGGTTCAAACTTGAAAGAGTGACATCGAATCTTTAATTAAAGATCATATATTCATACTCACCCACTTTCCTCACACGACGGTCCTAACAAAAGATCATCAAAGAGCAAATTTTTTACAGCGTCTTAATTACATACGAGTTTGAGATAATTATAATTATTTTTATGAGAGAATAATTATTAATTTTTGAGAATTAGTGAAAATTTAGTTATTCATTTGATATTATTATTGAAAATTATAATTTTCATGAATATCTCAATTCGTATTAAATTCAAGAATTCTAAGTAACTCTCACATTATAAGCAGTAAATATTATTCTAGCATATATTGCACATTGAAGAGTTACTAACTTGTCAAAAAAAAAAAAAAAAAAAGAGTTACTAACTTGATACTTAAATTCAACTTTACAATTTTTTACAATTTTTTTTCTTTTTTAAAACTAATTATATATTATTAATATTATAATAGAAATATTTTTTTTTCACCTGAATTAGATACATATTAAAGTTTAAGTTTTTATTACAATATTTAATACTCCACAGTATAGCTGATGATGTGATACTACGCATTAATTAAAACAAGTCACCTAAAATTAGAATTATCTTTTGCATATATTACTTTATGAGCTTATATAATATATTCATACCTAATGACTTGCATTTATTGGTTTTCAGTACCACATTCTTATTGTAGATTTTTATTTCGTATGTATTTAATAATTTTTCACTATATATACCATTCATTGGATTCATTGTACACAAATCTTTATATTAAATATGTGATTATTTGCTAAGAGTTTTGATTTTTATATAACTGATTATCACCTCTTTAATTAAGTTTCTAATGAAAACATTCATGGTTTAAATTCCTCAATCCTCAATTATGGATGAATCAAAAAAAAAAAAAAAAAGATGTGACTACTTAAGCCAAAAGTCTTGTAGTTCAATAACGTTCCATCCTCCTAATCAGGATAACTTTGGTTCAAATCACTCATTCTTTACTTATTGTAAGCAAATAGGAAAAAAAAATGTGACCCGATGTAGCTAAACTAATTAAATCCAAATCAATTCTCTTTTCTTTTTATGAAGGTTTCAGGAGCTTGGTGGTACATTCTAGCAATTGAGAGACAAGAAGCATGTTGGAGAAGTGCGTGCAGCCTTGAGTCGAGTTGTGAATATGGATACTTTGATTGCGGTACCGTTAATGACGCTTCTAGGACCAATTGGTTCAGCTCGACAAATGTCACAAGTCTATGCGTTCCAAATGCAACAGGTCCTAGCTTTTACCAGTACGGGATATTTGCAGATGCAGTGAACTCAAATGTTATAGACTCCCTATTCTTCAACAAGTACTTTTACTGTTTATGGTGGGGTTTAAGGAATCTAAGGTAATATGATTAGCCTAACAAATCCTTATATTCAATTCAGTTTTTCAGCAGCAAAATTGAGCAGCTAATAAAATGTAGGAGCTTTTAGGAGAAAGTGTTAAGAGATCTCATCTTATTTTTCTAGATAAATATATCAATTTCATGTCCATTAAACAAGCAATTCTGCTATAGGAAAAATATCATTGATTACTGGTGATCTTGTGCTCTTCTTTCATCAATTTGTTTCACTTACACAATAATGGTATGTAGTTCTACAGGACAAAATCTTTCTACAAGCACTTACATTGGAGAAGTAACATTCACCATCTTTGTCTCCACCCTTGGGCTGTTTCTCTTTGCACTGCTCATTGGAAATATGCAAGTAAGTCCATGGGATTATCTCTCTAAACCTTCTATCTTCTTCTTTTTTGTTGGTAATTTGATATTGTGGAAGGGAAATATAAATCCTGGACTTCATCGTTAGAAACGCTTGGAAGTGCCAACAGAGTCTACTAGACTCTTTGCCTCTAATATATTTATCTCAACTGCAAGCAAACATGATGTCTATGTAGCGGGTTTATAGGACGAAGAGCTTATTTGGGCAAATAGATGTACAATTGCTTCACATTCATCTTCTTTGTAAAAAACTTGCCTTTGGAATGTACTTACCTAGTCCATGACTGTTTCCACGAATTCCAAGAAACATTGGATATACATAGTAATAATCAGTCATTTTGGAACAAGCAGAGATACCTTCAATCAGCAACACTGCGACTGGAAGAATGGAGGATCAGGAGAACTGATACAGAACAATGGATGCATCATAGGCAGCTGCCTCCTCAACTAAAGCAGTCTATTCGACAATATGATCAATACAAGTGGTTGGCAACTAGAGGGGTCGATGAAGAAGCACTTCTCAATGGCCTCCCTATGGATCTTCGGAGAGAGATCAAGCGCCATCTATGTCTCTCTTTAGTTCGAGGGGTAAGTTGTTCTTATGCATTCATATCTTTAACATGGATAATATCATAATACTTGATGACACATTTAGAGGATTAAATATAAATTATCAATTATGATAGTCATTCGTTTTGTAACATTTGATATGATTAAGAGCTAAAATTTTCTAGCTTTATGATGTGATTAAATAGGTTCCACTGTTCAATCAAATGGATGAAACAATGCTGGATGCGATATGTGAGAGGCTTAAGCCAGCACTATGCACCAAAGGCATGTTCCTTGTGCGTGAAGGTGACACTATCAATCAGATGATCTTTATAATTCGAGGTCACCTGGACTCTTTCACCACAGATGGTGGTCGCACTGGGTTCTTCAATTCATGCAGGATTGGCTCAGGTGACTTCTGTGGTGAGGAGCTACTAACATGGGCCCTGGATCCCCGTCCAAATGTCATCCTCCCATCGTCCACACGCACCGTAAAGGCTATAACTGAAGTTGAGGCATTTGCTCTAGTAGCAGAGGACTTAAAATTTGTGGCATCACAATTCCGAAGGCTTCATAGCAAACAACTTAGACACACGTTTAGGTTCTACTCTCACCAGTGGCGAACATGGGCAGCATGTTTTATACAGGCAGCGTGGCGTAGGCATAAAAAGCTGAAGGAAATGGCTGAACTTGGAGCTAGGGAGCATGGACGACCCCAAAAGAATTCCTTTTGGATGAGGTATGCTGAAACACTACTAGAGAGGAGTAGAAGTAGGAGGCTTGTTAACAACTCTGCTGAATCAAGTTCTGGTGTTGTTAACTTGCTACAGAAGCCCACAGAGCCAGATTTTGATTGAATTGTACAACACAAACTCTGGAACTGGGCTTCACACTAGTGAGTTGTTTGTGTACCTTGTCTCACTTTTTCCCCCATTTTTGTTGGATGAATGAATTGTTCAAATTTGAATGGTAAGACTAGAAAAGCATATGCAGTAAATGTATACCAATTGTATACCAATCAATTAAGGACATTACAGTATGATCCCCTCGTTGCTGTTAGGATTTTTAGTATTGGTTATTTCCATGACAGATTTATTTGTAATAATTCAAATATGTTCAATTGTAATTATATGTTGTAATTAAGGATGAAGACAAAAGAATATTGTTCATTGTGCTGAAATGAAGATTTTGGTCAAGCAAAGTTGCATGATCAGTCGACTAAACCAGGGATTTTGGACAAAGTTTTGGCAGTCCTTCGTGAGAAAATGAATAATTTAAGGAAATCCACTAACCTGAGTTTCATGGCTGGTTTGTAGACAAGAATACCTCATATCCTACTTGTATTTAAATGAAATTACTTCAACTCTAATTTCGTTAGAAGAAAGGCCTTTTGAAGCCTTCTAGTTCTTCCTACCTCTCCAGTTGACTATCCTCGAGAGGTTGTTTAATTCCAAACAAAGATCACCACCTCTGTATTGGAATTTTTGTTTGGAATTTTTGCTTGAGTACTTAGTTTGATTACACATACAAGAAGTCATGTAAGTATTGTTTGTATCACAACAACATTCATAGTGAACTTGTCGAGTTGAGCTTTCTCTCAGATTGTTTCACCTATTGGGTTTTTACTCCGTGAACAAATATGGTCTCTGTTTGTGTATTTGTTCTTTACTGTTTTGCATGTTTTAATTCATATTTTGTTTTAAGCTTGAATATTGACTAATTTTCAGGGTGAATAGTTGAGTTAATTGGTTAAAACTTGGTAGTAAGCAGTTGTAGGGACCTAAATGTGTTTTTTTTTCATTTGGTATTAAAGCATATGTTCACTTTTGTAGGATTAATCCCCTTCTAAGATCCTTAACCCCTGTTTGCCATGGATAGTTTTGACTGTCATAATATTCATGATTGTCAAAATGTACTCGAGACAATTCTAATGGTGATCTAAAAATTGTATGTGATAAGCTTTCTGGGAATTCATCAAATCTAAAAATCTTCTAAGAGATACTTAGAAAGTTGAATAAAGGAATAGAGATTGAAGAAGAGACATTGATAGGGAAATTTTATGAAGCCAATAAGTTGGTTAAAAAATAGAAGACAATTGCTCAAAGTTCTTAGAAAAAATTATATGAGAAATTAGGAGTTTATTTAGAAGAGATCAGTAAGTTCGTAAATGAAGTCAAGAATGAGAATGCCTTTTAAGCTTGAAGTCAAGGGATTGAAGGAAGAACTAGCTGAATCTAATGTCAGACTAGAAAACATATCTAGTGCCCAAGCTTGATGTAAAGATCGACTCTAATTAATAAGACCATCCTAGGACATATCATGGTAGGATCAGGCATTGAAACAGTGGGTCGATTCAGGTCGGCCTACTAATCATACATGACTCTTTTTTTCTCCTTCGTTTTTGCTTTCTTTTTTTTTTTTTTTTTTTTTTGGGGGGGGGGGGGGTGTGGGGCCTTTCTTAATTTGTTTAGCTAGTTAAGAATTTGACTATTACGACAGTTTAGATAAAAAATCTCACTTGTACTTATTTTTTATTGGAAGAGGGTAGACAAATCAACAAGCAAAGTTAGATGTTCTCTCTTGGCGGAAATGATAACTAAAAATCAGTTTTCTAAGTTATAATTAGATTGGATATTGCTTATTGTTGAAAACTGAAAACACTGTAGTAAAATAATTTTAAAATGTGTGAATAATACAGTGAGACCCAATTTTAAAGTTTTTTTTTTCTTTCTAAATAAAGTGCTTGTGGGACCCACTAGAAAATGCACAAACGCAAACTTAGACGCTAGACGCTGTATCCAAACTAACACTTAATGAATCACACGCAATCTCTTTAACATCCTTATAATTATGGTTACTTTTTAATCAACTTTTGATGCTGGAAATAAGATTTGTTAGGTTCTAAAAGTTTAAAATAATTGGCAAATTGTGAGCACAAACTTGTCTAGATATGATTAGATAATGTTCAGGTTGCTGCAAGTCAAAATACAAGAACAAGGAAGTAGCAGATTCAAAATTCAAAACATGCAAGGTTCGACAGATCGAGACATGGATCTGCAGAATTTTAATTAAGCCCATTAGCCCATTAAGTTATTAGAGTTTTAGATCTAATTTACATAGTATTTAAAGGAAACCCTAAGACACATTTTTCAGAGAGAGAAGAGTGCTTCTTGTGCCTCCTATTGTAGATCTATGGTTCTGTATCCAAAACTCTTTCAAATCTTCTATTGGCAATATTCTTTAAAAAAACTCAAGATACGATGTTCTAGAAGTTCCTTCCATCACTAGTCATCAAAGGTGCTAGAGATCTAAATCTTTGAGTGGAGTTCTCAAAGTCACAAACTAGAGCGTTTGTGTGCAACAAATTCATAATAGAAGAGTCCATGAATTTAGAGCTGCGTGTAATCACTTGAGTAAGTACTACAAGAGGTAGCATTAGATTTAGAGTTAAATTTATTGTAAAAACTTCAATTTTATTAGCGAATTGTTGCCTTGTGGATTGTTTAGGTTAAATTCTCCCCAACTTTTAAACCTTGAAATTGGATTGTTTCATTAACTTTCCTAGGTCATTATATCGTTGTGTTCTTTACTTTTCCGTTGTTTATGATATGATTGGTGTGTGTTTAACCTAGATATGATTAATAAACCTAAGTTACAACTTGGTTAATATATTAGGTTAAACAAGCTATGTTTTCTACGATTCTATTAACAAGATTCTTACCCAATATCAATCTTGACTTTTGCCAGAGGATGTGGACTCTTTAAATTTATACTTAAAGTCGGTTGTATAGGTTTGAAAGTAATATTATCTCTCCTTTTTTTTTTGAGAAGCGCACACATATATATACACGCACAAAAGAGAGAGAATGAGGTTTTAACACAAAAACACACCTCAAACTCCACTCAATAAATGATAATAACTATTGATCATTTATAGAATAGTCATAGTTATCAAATTTTAATTCTTTATTGACCAATTTTGATTGTATAATAAAATAAAAATAAATTTTTATTTCTTGTTCTACTACTAAAAATTGAATAAAATAATGTGTAAATTATATATAATCAAAAAATTTTATATTGAATTATCTTCATAGGGAATTTAACTTTATTTCCTATTTTAAATTTTAAATGTGCACCTAGTTTTCAATTTTTTTTTTTTTAATAATTGTTATTCTTTTGTGGTGATGACAAGAGTAATGAACCTTGGACTATATAAGCTTAAGAATATATGTATTTTTGAAGTTTTATTTTTGATCATTTTGGTTTATTTCTTCACTTATTTGTATGTAAAAAAATAAAGACAATATGATTAAATTTATTTTTTTATGTGGAAAAAAAGAGTCATATTAGATTTGATCATATCTTTACACCTGACTCACTCAAACAAAATCAAAATAAGAGATATAAGTATTATGAATATAAGTTTTTGTGCTACTTTTTGTGTTCTACTTTATAATTCACAAATCATAACTTGTCATATATATTATTGATTTTAAAAAATAATTTAAAAATTGTGGCATTTTATATATATATATATATATATATATATGGTTAGGTTTAAGTTACACCTGGTATAACTTTAAATAATATTACACAACTTAATATTTTTAATTAGATGTGAATTTCGATAAATCCACCGTTGGATTACCTTATTTTTATATATTCTCCCTGCTTACAAAATTTAAAGATAATCAAAGATTGATAGCAATTTCATTAATTAATTATTTAAATTCAAGTTTTTGTAGTTTAAAATAATACATAAAAAATGAGTTTATGAATCAAATGATAAATTACATATGATTGGCATGAAAATTGATGTGCATGTTAAGAACATATAGAACATGTAATTCATTAGTTGGATTTTCAAAATATGAATTGAATAACAAGTTATAGGTGATATAATATTGCTTAGAGTTACACCAGGTGTAACTTGAACCCAACCCATATATATAACAAGTTGTAATTAATGAAGTATAAAATTAAACATAAAAGGTGGGGTTGAAGATTTTTTTTATTTTTTGCTTTTTTATTTTTATATTTTGATGTTAGAGCATCAGTATTGGTGGTGCTAAAAAGCTAAATTGTTATTTTTAGTACAACCAAATACAAAAATATGGCTACATTGGTGGAGCCAAAGCCAAAGCCAAAGCCAAAGCCAAAGCCAAAGCCAAATAATTTGGCTCCACAGCTACAGTGCACAACTACTTTTGGCTATGCATTGTAGCTCGTAGGTAAAAAAAAATAAAATATATATATATATATATATATATATTATAGCTGTGTTCAAACTTGTAGTGATATTTAAGTAATTTCTTTTTTTCTCTCTCTCTCCTCAGACTTCTTCCTCCACTTTCCTCATCTTCTCTCTTCTTCCTTCATCACAAGCCGCTAGCCTAATCTCGTTGCCTAACCACCAGTTCAACTATGACCCACCCCTGGCGCTGACCCATCTCGCCAATCTCCCCACCCATTCCACCAACAAGCACACCACTCCATCTATCTTCAACCCAATACCTCTCTCTCTCTCTCTCTCTCTCTCTTGGGCAAAAATGTGAAATTAGATTTTTTCGATGGTGATTTGGGTTGGCTTTTAGTTTTTTAGGTGGATTACAGTTTGTGACTTCGATTTACCCCTCTTCCTTTCTATTATCTTATTTTCTCGACAGTGGGTGTGGTGGGTCTATTTTTGTGTTGCTAGATGTGGTGGGTCTATGTTTGGCTAATTTGGGGTTGCTGGGATTGTGTTTGTGTTGTGGCTAATTTGGGATTGTTGGGTTTGTGTTTGTGTTTGTGTTGTGGATGATTTAGGGCAAAAATTGGGAATTAACCATGATTCCCCAACTATATAGTTAGTAGGCACTGTTCTGAAAGTATATATTTTACTAACATCTTGAGTCTCAGAGACTCGATTTAGAGCCTATAAATCGAGTCTCAAAGACTCAGTTTCCATGATCTGATCAAGTTTGATGTGGTGCTTTTCCACGTGGCAGCCACCTAGAAATCGAGTCTTAAAGACTCGATTTATTTTTTGACCCTTTAATTATCGATTTTCGTGTGACGTGGTTCATCCATGTGGAAGCTACCTGATGCGTGGAAGCCACCTGGAAACCGAGTCTCTGAGACTCGATTTCTAATAGGGGTTTTTCAAAAATTAAACCAGGTCTCTAATGCCTCTCCACTCTCAACCTCTCCACTCTCGCGCCTCTCTCCCTCTCACTCTCGCATAGACTCATGCCTATCTCCCTCTCACTCTCACTCTCACTCTCACATAGACTCATGCCTTTCTCATTCACTCTCTCCACTCTCACTCACCACTCACCCTCTCATTCTCACACAGACCTTGTTCGTTGTCCCGCCTCTCTCACTTACCCTCTCCACTCTCACTCATCACTCACCCTCTCACTCTCACTCTTACACCGACCCTCTCCACTGTCACGCCTCTTTCACTCACCCTCTCCACTCTTACTCAGTCTCTACTCTCAAGCACCTTCTCTAGTTCTCTCAGTTGAATCAAATCCTTATCACAGAGCTTTGAGTTCCTTCAGTCTACGAGGTCTCTCAAAACTAAAAAAAAAGGTTTGTCGCTTTATGCAAAGTGTGTTTCACCGTTTGGTTGCCGAGAAACAGTGGGAAAAATTAAAGAAACTTTGGCTTCAATTCGTTTTTTTTTTTTTTTTTTTTTTTTTTTTTTTTTTTTTAAATTTTGGTTTATGTATTGAATTTCTAATAGAACTGTTAAAAAAGATCGAAGCTTTATTGTTTTTTGAGATTGAATGGGTATGTGGAATCAAATTATGTTTCTGGGTTTTGTTTGATTTTTGAAAAGATTGGATCTCAGATCAGATCTTTGTGTATATGCTTGTTTTCTTTATGACTGTGTGTTAAGAGGAAGTCTTGCATTGAAGAGGTCTTTTGTCACTTGAAATCATTCACCTCTTTCGATTATAGGAGTTAGCCTTTTGATTTTCTACTAAACGTGTAATGGGGCGTTGTTGGAGTGTAGAGGGTGGGATTGGAGCATGGCTTTTGATTTCAACTTGGGATTGGAAAATGTTTTAGGAGAATTGTAGTAGTTGGAATGTAGGCAGATTGGTACTTAGCTTTATATGGTACTTAAATGTTTTGAGGATTGCAGCAGTTGGTATGTAGGCAGATTAGTTAATGAGATGCTTAGTGTGTGATTAGGTTGTAAGAATTACTAACAAGACTAGCAAGTGCTCTAAGAATTACAGTTTGCTAGAGTAGTAGGGATGAAACAATGCATTTGGAATTTATATATTTTGTTAAAAATGAAAAAGTTTAAAAACACTTATAAGGGCAATGTGACTTTTCTGGTTGCTAGTAGAAGCTGTGTGTTATGTGGCATTAGTGCATATTGCTGCATCATGCATTATTTACGTCTTGGCATTAGTGTATATTAGTGTGTTATATGGCATTAGTGTATATTACATGCTAACTGCTTATCATTTTTGTGCAGTATGGCTGCTGCACATACTAGACAGATTGACCATGCGTAGCCTGGCCCCATTGAGCAGTCGGTGTTGAAGTTGTAGGCCAACCATTGGTCAGAAGCTTTTTGGAATGGGCAGGTAAAACACAACACTAAAGATTTAACGAATGTACACGTACTTATTGCCATATATTAATCCATGGTTTTGTTCTGTGCAGGATCCAGGGTCCCTTAAATGTCGTACCTGTAGTGAAGAGTTCTCTAATCGAGAGCCAATGGTGGATGAATGAGTCGTTGACATCATTAAGGTACTTGGTTTGGAGGGACTCCTCAGGACCCCAGGTAGAGAGATTGACCATGGCCTGATAACGGCCTTAGTGGAGCGATGGCGGCTCGAGACATACACCTTCCACATGCCACATGGTGAGGTCACCAACACATTGCAGCATATGGAGGTTCTTTTTGGGCTTCTTGTTGATGGCGAGGCCATAACAGGGAGCACGCAAAAAGAATGGAGTCCTGTGTGCAAGAAATTCCTTAACTTTCGACCTGTAAATGATTAGAGAAAGCAATTTAATGGCCAAAGGATTCTCATCCAACAGCTTTTGGAGGAAGTTGTGGATCCATTGCCGCCTAATGCTAAAAAGGATCAGTTGCATAAGTATGCACGATGCTACATCCTAACGCTACTAGGGGACATAATCTTCATGGACAAATCTGGCGATATGGTACATTTAATGTGGGTGCAGTAGTTGGAAGACCTTCGCAACCCATAAAGGTACAGTTGGGGAAGTGCTTGCCTTGCATGATTGTATCGAGAGTTATGCAAGGCAAGCGATAAGAAAGCTAGTAAGATTGGTGGGTGCTTGTTGTTGGTCCAGTATTGGGAATGGGTTAGGTTCCCATATTTGAGCCCAACAGTTGAGCATGGCCCACCAGTGGGTGCTTATGGTCCTTTAGTGTGTGGTCCACTGTCCCTGAAGTAAGTGTTTACCCCATACATGTCATGTAACTTGAATTTATTTATTTATTTTAAAAACTTCTAGGAATTATTTAAGTCAATATTAAACAATTTTAAACAGAGGTTCAATATATATAAAAAGGTTAATATACTCTAATTTTGTGTCAAATTTTCTAAATTATATGATTAGGTTAATATATATGCTATTATTCTTAATTTTTAGTTTTTTATTATTTTATAAGTATATACAAGTTGCTTAGTTAACCAAGTTTCAGTTTAGAAGATTAACTATCTTATTAGAAAACATACTCTAAATGCAACATAACAAAGTATGTTTGTAATGATTAGTTGAAAAGCTAGTGGGTGGGCTAAGGTTATAAATACTATACTTAAAATTACTGTGTACATT
Organism: Castanopsis chinensis; assembly: GCA_032878915.1. Lineage (NCBI taxonomy): Eukaryota > Viridiplantae > Streptophyta > Magnoliopsida > Fagales > Fagaceae > Castanopsis > Castanopsis chinensis. Next base: position 12,323,876 of record JAVQMG010000125.1, on the reverse strand, counting down.
AACCAAGCTCTACCTAATAACATGTTATAGAGAGTCCATATGCAAATTGTTTCCTACAACTTCATTACATTAACTTGACCATCCATAGATTGATTACATTATAGTTTTAATCATATGATTTTCTCAATGGGAAAGTTGTACAAAGTTAATGATCCTTTGTTCTTGATTGTAGGTGGTTGTGGGTCCCAAACAAGAAAAATAGGCCCGCCCACATCTTCCTGGATAGGTATCGCGAGCAAATAGCCTCAATGATGCCAGGCCAGGTATGAAAATGCCTTGTTTAACATGTTTAGGAACAAGATATATGTTTGGTGAACTTTGAAATATAAACATTGTTGCCTAATGTGTTGCGTACTTGTTTTTTGATTGTTGTAGGTGGTGTGGCAGTCGTATGAAGCTAAATTAGAGGACCTTTCGTCGTGGTGCGTTGTAGGGAGGGCCTTGTGGACGGCAATGGTGCCACTTGTATGTTTTTATCTAGTAGAGAAACATACATCGGATCGTGTTGTTCATTAATTCGGGATGATCCAAGAAATTTCCTGTGATGTTAACACTGATACAGTACTTCATGGCATTGATTTGAGGGGGAAGGTTGGTGTTGATTGGATGCAGAAACATGCTGAGCATATTACGGAGTGGGGTAATCTCCTTCAACGGCGTTGTGAAGAGGTGCTTGGTGATATGCCTTAACAACACGAGTACTTCGATTGGTACAAAAGGGTAACTAGGAGGTTCATCGATATCCCCAGTGCTGGATTGATTCTAATGGTAACTTCTCCATGTGTTCGACATCTTACCGTACTTCTTAGCATGAAACCACTGTTTAGAGAACATGATATATGTGGTCCAATGTCTTCTTAGCATCAAGCCTCCCTTTTAAAGCTGTTGTCTACTTAAGATTCCTTATAGAGAACTTTGTTGATTTGCCTTTGGATATGTGACAACATTGACAATGTACATATGAGAATCCTTTTTTCACTGATAATTTTTGAAACTTGAAAGTTACTCACCCGAGGTGAGGCTGTGAAAGTACATAAATGGTGATAAAGGCAACAACAAACTATTAGTTCAAGCGATAATCTTGTGGTCCCCTTAATTACATGTATAGTCTTTTCAATTTTTAATATTGTGACATTCATTTTCACCTACTGTAGCTGTAATATTATGAAGCATAGCCACAAATTTTAATTTATATCTTGCTTTTATTTTTCTCTGGCAAATTGTGTTTAGGGAGGATTTTGGGACTGAAGGTCGCGGTGGATATTTTGATGAATATGGGTATGCTCAGTACATGCTTGTTTCTCAGTTTGTTAAGCAGGACTCAAACAAGCATTCATTCCTTTTGTTCTTAAGGCTGGGAAAGCATTGAATTCGAGAAAGGTAGAAATAAAAGTTCAATTTAAGGATGTTCTTGGTGATATATTCAAATGTATGGCACCAGAACTTAAGAATTTTTAGTGACTAATCTTCAACACTTTGCTTGGTTCTGTTATGTCTTCTAAATTTTTGTATGTTAAGTGAAAGTAGAAAGGAGCTTTCTTATCTAGCTTAATTTGTGTAGACAATTACTTTCAATAGGTTTAGCATATTCAATGGACGTTGGTTTACAAATTTTTTTAGGGGGGAGGGGGGTTCCTTTCTACTAGTAGTGCCTTATGTCTTGTAGTTATGATCAAACTGAGGCATGAATGATTGTATGGTAACAATTTTCTAAGGAATGTCTTGTACTAGTTATGATCCAACAATTCCTTTAAATTTAGAGAGCTCTCCCACATAATGGTCATAATGGAGACTCTACAATGCCCCTATCTGAAAGAAAGAAAGTTACATTCCCTCCCTATCGGGACACAGTTACAAATTTGTCCACCATTAAACAAGAACATTGCTTTTTCCAGCTAAAAAAAATTTAAACTAATTGTTTGAATTTTCTCTTGCAAAATTCAAGTAATGTGCCTTCTTCATATGGATTATTTATTGAACATTATTATTATTATTATTCTTTAAAGGTGAACATGTTATAGAGTTCTGAAATTAGAAAGAAAAAAAAAATCCAGTGGAGCTCGAGTATTAGACACTCGATTTCCATTCAATTAAATTGGAAAAAAAAATTAGTAGAACTCGAGTATTAGACACTCGATTTTCATTCAGTACTCGAGTTCATTGGCAGCGAGTACGCCAGGCCAAGAGTTCAAAAATATTTATGGCCAACTGCCACTAGAAAAATTCCCAGTGAAAATCGAGTTTTTGAAACTCGATTTACATTTTAGTGGCTTTTTGGTAAATAAGTCCAGCATAAATCAAGCCTTTGGAACTCGATTTATACTAGCAATTTTTTTTTTTTAAATTAAATACTGGCAAATTATTTACGAATATGCCATCCAAATGGAAATCGAGTTTTAAAACTCGATTTCCACTGTTTTTTTTTTCCCATTTCCCCTGCAGCAGTAAACTGGAATTTTTTTTTCCTTCCCCTGCAGTTGTAAACTAGATCCAGAACACATCACATGGATAGTAGTATACAAACATTAATGTATATATATATATATATATATATATATATATATATATTATGATACCAGTAAAAGAGAGAGTACATCAAATGCAAAAAACTGGATTAAAACAGTTATTGTTCATGTGCATTATAGTTGCCCTCTTAGCTACAGACCAGACAGATTTAACCACAGTATCTCTGGCACACAAAAAACATTACTAGGTATCATTGCTTAAAACTAGGCCCCTGTGGTTGATCTTGCCAAAGTACTAGCTATCATTGCTGGCATTATAGGCAAAAGCTGCACAGCGTAACTAATGTAATGAGTGCAATGGGTAGTGAATAGTTCAATTACAACAGCATTCAGCAATAAACAAAATAACAACTGAGTCGATACAACATAGTCTACATAGTCGCCTAGCACTTATCCATACTGATACAACATAGTCGCCTAGCCTAGCACTTGTCCATATTGAAGATAACCACAACTCCCACGTACAATGCCATTCCAAAATTGAGTCTCCACTCGCCTAACAAAAATTAAAATACAGTTGTTAGTTCCCAAATGCGAAGAACAAAAATCAAATGAAATTCGGAGCATATTATATAAAAACAGTGACAACACTTGCCTAGTTTGTAGCACTACCTCTTGTCAAAGCCCCACGGGAACCACTTGTCGAAGCTTCATGGGAATTGGGACATCTTTTGTGGTTATCCCCCTCTTCATGACACACTCCGCATCGATGCCTCAGTTGAATCTCCCTCAAGTTCGAATCTCGCCTCTGCCTTCCCTGTTCTTGCCGTACCCCATCAATTTCATTCCTTATTCTTGACTTCACAGGACAACCTTTGGCCCGTAACAGAGCTGGGTCAGGCACCCACCGTGGTTCGCAAACTTCCCTCCACAATGACTCTGACTTTGGCCCTACAAATTGATCTGAATATGTGTGAATGACGTTGTCCAAACTATAACATGGGTCAATATAGTAGGTCGCATCGAGATACAATTGCTGCAAAACTTTAATTGCATGTGAATAAGGGATCTTAATGTTTTGCCACTTTCCACAACTACATGTTCTAGCAAATACGTGCATTTCATGACTGTGGTTTCTCCCTCCACCTTTATGGTCGTTGTACAGGATAACCACTTAATATACACCAGTTTCATGATTGAACGCCCTCAGAGTGTGTCTTGAAGTTTCTACATATTTTTGGAATAGATCCCCATTGCATAATCACTCCACACCTTACCTCGAGAGCGATCAGAAGTAATTTCTTTATGTCGATCATGGAAATATACAACAAGTTTGCACCAAGTGAACTCAACCATTGCAGCAATGGGCAAACCCCAAGCATCTTTAAGTACCCCCCATTAAAGTACTCAGAGATATTGGTTGTCATTGCCCTGTAACGTCTTCCATCATCATGTGACTGGGTCCATTTGTCCAAATCCTCACTTATTAGATATGTGTATGGCATATAGCGTGCAAGATGGGGATCATCAGAGTCTACACTCCTCAGTACATTAATCTCAACATCCTTAATGGTTTGCATTATGGATTTAAATTTAGCTTCATGAGTCGCATATCTAGCTTTCAAGGCCAATGCCTTTAGAGTCGGGTCATCAAAGTGTGTGTTAAAGTTGATAGCAATATGTCGAAGGCAATATTGGTGAAATACCCATAAGCTTCAGTCATCACTTCTAAGCCCTGACTCCTTGTCCACAATAGCAAAGGCGAGAGGCAAAACCTTTTGGTTAGCATCAGTTGGCATTGTAATCATCAACACCTCTCGATATTTACCATACAAATGAATTCCATCAATACTGATCACTGGCCTGTAATATCTGAATGCAGTAATGCATGGAGCGAATGCCCAAAATACATAGCGCAATAACGTAGTACCATCTATGTCCCTAGGTATGGTGTAATAGTTGTACTGAGTACCCAAATCCTGATCCAAGTATGCCAATAACAACTTTTACAACCTTTGGTAAGACTCCTCCTAATCCTCAAATATCTTAGCAATTGCCTTTAGTTTTGTATCTCATACTTTATAGTAAGAAAGCTCATGATTATACTTAGTATGTATGATCTCCCAGAGTTCATCAATACGAGCAGTGCGATTTTGTTGCAATTTTCCCACAATTTCTGATGTAACAATATTAGAATCCATCATTTTACCATCTCTCTGTAGGCCAAAGGGTATACAACTGTATGGACCCACATATGACGTGACCATCCATAGACTATTAAGTTTGGCCTTCGTAAATGCCCCCAACGTACCACTTGTAGTTGGTGTCAATACATGTGGCGCACAATTTAGTGTTGGTCGACCTCTAGATTATAAAATTTCTATTATCCTTTGCTGCGTATATTATCAATGCACGCTTCACCGCCTCTTTATTTGCAAAAGTCAACCCTTTATTAAAATGCATCCCATCTTCCTACGTAGAAACAAATGGTATCTGAAGATGTGAAAGATCCACCATATTTTTCTAAGTATTTGCGTAGAATGACTCGATAGGAGGTGTGTAGGCAGTGGTCGTATTTGTATCATGTTGGACGCCAATATCATCGCCTGCTTCACCTTCATCATGGTACTCCATATTTTCCTCTTCAAAATTGGGAACGAGTTCATGGTCATCCACATTCCTGTTAAAGTCACCTCGCTTAATCCTCTCTTCATACTTATCCATATCATCAAGATTTTCACCATTATTCACAGCATGATCTTCATCTTCATCTTCTTCCCCTAAATGTGTCTCTTGAGGTTGGAGTATTTCACCAGTATTGGCAACATGATCATGAGATGGGAGCGTATAACCTCCCATTGTATAGCTTCCCATTGTAGTGCATCCATCATCTAGGGTTGTAAATTGTAAAAATGTAGTTGTTTGTTGCACCTCCTCAGTATCAACTTCTACAAGCGGCTCTGAACTTACGTACAACTCAGCAGCATTTACTTGGAACATTTTATGAATCCTATTAAACATGATCTTTACATGTTTGTCTTCTCTGATCGTCATATACCCGCAACTTATTCGTTCATGAAGGACTTCTTGTGGGTAACAATAAATAATCTTTATGTCATTACAAGCAGGGTTCAAATTCAATTCTTCCATTATTTTCCTCTTCAAACCATTCAACACTTTCAACTTACGACGTATTATCATGTAGTAGCATTCGATACCCAGCCCTCTAAATGGGAATTTGTCAATCTCTCCAGGATTGACAAGGGGTACACCGTAGTATACATTTATATCAATATTCTTCAGAGATTGTGAACCTATTACAGTCAAGTGTAATATGTTACTGACATATTTTATCTCTTTCATTTAACATCAATTGCAAAACCTTTTCGATCTACTCAAAGTACAAAAATTACAACTTGTTACATCATATGCATATACAAACACACCCTACATTTGCATATACTCACCCCACATCACATACAAGCACACTCAATCATTATCATTTCATACTCAAAAAAAAAAAAAAAAAAAAAAAAATCTAAAGACAAAATTCACCCCCATTACAAAATTTCAAATCAGCTCTAACAAAAATATAAATAAAAATATCAAACCAAACAACAATACAATCATTAAAAACCTAACAATATAATCATTAAAAACCTAACAATACAAATATACCAACAATACACCTTAAATATATCAATCATTATTTCATACTCAAGTAAAAAAAAAATTAAAGGCAAATATCAAACCAAACAACAAAAGAAATTCATAATACATACCCATGATAAAAACCTAGCAATACATCTTAAATATATCTACAATACATCTTAAATATATCAATGATTATAATTTCATACTCAAGCAAAAAAAAAAAAAAAAAAAAAACTAAAGACAAATATCAAACCAAACAACAAAAGTCATGATACATACATACCCATGATACAAATATATTTTAACAACTAGATACATGAACCTAGCAAAATCCACTAACATATACACTAAACAACCAACTAGAGAGTGAAACCCTTACATAGCATAAGGATGTGCAAATGTGAGTGCTGGGATTGTATGAGAGTGAGAGAGGGAGTGAGAGAGGTATGAGTGTTGGGATTGTATGAGAGAGAGGGAGTGAGAGAGGGGAAGACAAAACTGTTGAATGTGTATGACCTGAGAGACCCAAACAAAAACTAGATCTGATATAGCGACCTAGACATGATCAGCCACGTGGAGTATTTTTCACCATAATTTATAACTCGAGTTTCTAAAACTCGGTTTCACTTTTATCAAACTGAGTCTCTAAGGCTCGAATTCCAGGTGGTGTCTACATGGAATCTCAGAGCACAGAACTCAAGTTTCTAATGGTCAATATAAAACTTGAGTTTCTAAGACTCGAGTTCTAGTTGTACTCCACGTGGAATTAGGCCAGATTAGAACATGCAAACCAAGTCTCTAAGACTCAATTTATAAGTCCTAAATCGAGTTTTAGAAACTTGAAATGTTATTAAAAAATATAGTTTTAAAGCTTTGCCTACTAACTATATAGTTGGGAAAATGGGCTTAATTTCCAATTTTGGCCATGATTTAGGGTGGGGTTACTAGCTTTTTGGTTCTTCTTCTTATAGGGGTTTCACATTGGTGGTGATGGTGGTGGTGGTGTGAGTGCTTGAAGATAGTGAAGAATAGAGAAATAAATAAATAAATAAATAAATAAATGAGTTATTTATTATAATAAATATATTATTTTATTGTGTTGTTTATGTTATTTTATTGTGTTAAAAGCTAAATTAAAACCACTGATGTGGGGTATTTTATAAAGTGAGAAAGTAAAATAGATAAAGTAGCTTTTGGTGGAGCCAAATAGTTAAAATTATGGCTCAACTAATGTGGATACTATTAAGTGTCTGTTTGGCTAACTTATTTTTTGCCAAATTATTTTACTATTTAGCTTATTTTTGCTACTATTCATGAGTTTTACTGTACTTTTTGGTACTATTTATGAGTCTCACTATACTATTTCAACTAACATTTACCTTTTATCTATAATACTTTTAGTAGAAAGTTTTCAATTTCGGCAAAATAAATAGATCCTAAACAGACCCTAAGAGCATTCACATCCGCAATCTTTGTACTATTTTATTTTACAATTTCAAAAGTTTCTTTATCAATTATACCATACAATTTTATAATACATTTAACATTTCAACTTTTATTTTCCTCTCCAACTCATTAAAATAATATATACTACTCAATGAAATAATATAATTCAATCTCTCTCTCAATAAAATAATATATACTACTCAATAAAAAATGAAATTTAAGTTTACAATGGGTGAACAATAACTTATATATGTAGAAGTCTACTTTAGCATTATTGTAAAATTTTTTATAAATACAAGACCAGATAATAGGGTTATTTTGTACTTTGATGCTAAAATTTTCCTGCGTATATTATTTACAATGTCCAACATGTGAATGCTAAGAGGTGGGAATGAAGATCTGTATTAAAGATTTTGAAGCCCATTATTTTAAACCCAATTCGACCGGATCTATTCGATTGGTTTAAGAAGTCTAACATTAACACATAATGACAAAAATTACGGTTGCGTGTGACGTGCTACTCGATTTTTTTTTATATAAATATTGTAACTTTCATGATATCTGAGACAGGGCTTGTCATAAATTTTTTTTTTATTTAATCTTATTGTACGGAAAAGAATTATTATTATTTTAAATCCAAACTTGATGCTGAAATAGATAGATTTATTTTTCTCAAAAAAAGAAAAAGAAAAAAAAGAAGAAGATAGATTTATTAAAACTTATCTCACCCGTGACGTTACTCACTTGTCACCACTGGCCTCTCAGTTGACCACACACTAACTGTCAGACATACCTCGTACCTGCTCCACAGCCATTAATTGCATGGCATATGAGATCAAGGGGACGAACAATAATGGACTTTTTAATATTCATAAAATAAAAAAATGGACCTTTTAATATCTCGTAGCCACGTCTTTTCTTTTTTTTTTTTCTTTTCATTTTTTTCTTAATATTTGATTATCAGGTGCCTTTAGAATAATTATTACTAAACAATTTTAACTTTAAGAAAGTTTTAATGCAATTTTTATAAAAAATCTAAAAAGTGTAAAAATATACATTTTTAAAAATATTTTTTAATCTAGTTATAGGGAAAAAAATAGTGAATCTACCTAAAAGTAATAAGTATTTACTCATAGTTATAGGGAAAAAAATAGTGAATCTACCTAAAAGTAATAAGTATTTACTCATAGTTTGCCATTCACAATTTATTAGATCAAAGTGCAATAAAGTTCTAGTAAAAATTGTTTCTCAAAAAAAAAAAAAGTTCTAGTAAAAAAAAAAATTGTGTAACTAAAACAAGTTTGAAAATAATAGGTTCATGGGTTTGCGTCACATCTACCATCCCAAGACTTTTATTTATTTATTTATTTTAGGTGATTAGATTTATTAAAAATATCAAGACTCAATTGCTGCCGTCAAGCTTAAGCCTAATTTTACTTGTATTGTTAGTTTTATAATTCTACTTTCTATAGAACATAGCCTCTTGTAAATACCATTGGTATGGAATCATTGTAATACATCAAGCTTATAGATGTAAGTCATGTAACCATCAGGATCCTTTGGCAATGAACGCAATTCATAAAATTGAACCACGTCCTTTTTACATTCTCTCTCTCTCTCTCTCTCTCTCTCTCTCTCTCTCTCTCTCTCTCTCTCTCTCTCTCTCTCTCTCTCTCTCGTTTTTGCCTCTTAACATTATTTTATTTTCTTTTTCTTATTTTCGTTAAGAGATGCTATGCCAACAACATTTTTAGTTTTTCACAATATATCTTAAGTGACGAGTTGTTATTGATTAGTAAAAAAGTAATTTAAGTTGTAAATTCAAATTATAAGCAATAGCAACTCTTTATTTAGAATTTATTGTAAAAATATTGTGAACGTAGCACCTCTCATTTTCTTATAATATTAGAGTTATGATTCATCTTTACTAACAAAATCAATAATCCCCTCAAAGAAAAAAAAAAAAAAAATGATAGTCAAACCTCCTAAAGAAGATTTACAGATATATAAAACAAACAACTTAAGTGTCTTTTTTTTTTTTAAATTATAGGAACAACTTAAGTGTTTCTATTCTTTAGTTGTGTGTACACAATTAATTTTATGGATCCTTAGGGTCAGTTGGCGTATTAAATGAGGGGTGTGATTTGGAAGGAGTGTTATTCTATTGTTTAGCTATTTTTTGGAAGGAGTGTGATTTTTCCATAGACACATACTCCCCCAACCATATTGATGCTATAGTAAATAAGGGAAAGGAAGACGAATGGAGATTTACCGGTTTTTATAGCGAGCCGGATACAAGGAATTGACATGAATCTTGGGCAAAATTGAGGAAATTAAAAAGTAAGTTCTCTCTCCCATGGTTGTGTGCGGGAGACTTTAACGAAATCACGAAGGCAGATGAAAAATTGGGAGGCAGGTTCAGACCTAGGAGACAAATGGAAGCCCTTTGGGATGTGCTTGACGAATGTGGGTTCAAAGATTTGGGCTTTGTGAGAGGAAAATACACTTGGTATAGGGGGACAGGAGGGGGCAACGCCATATGGGAGAGGCTTGATTGTGCAATTGCCACCACTGATTGGATAAACATGTTCCTTGCTACCAAGGTTGTGCACTTAGAATGTGAATATTCAAATCATAAGCCCTTAATCATTCAGTTAAAAGGGATTCAAATTAAGCAACGAAAATCATGGAGATTTGAACAGATGTGGCTTGAGGAAGCCGAATGCAGTGAAGTCGTTGATCTAGCTTGGAGACGAAATTTTCCAAGCAACCCAATTGTGCAAGTGGAATGTAAAATAAAGGAGTGTCAAGCAAATTAAAATAGTGGAGCCAGGTTTCATTTGGGAGTATTATCCATGCCTTGAAAGAAGAAGAAGAAGAAGAAGAAGAAGAAGAAGAAAAAAAAAAAAGCAGCTGAAGCAAGTTGAATTGAGGGCAATTTGGGGAGAACAATGGAAGTAGTTAACCTATTAAAATGGGAGATAAATGGATTATTGATAAAAGAGGAAAAGATGTGGAAACAAAGATCAAGGGTTTTGTGGCTAAATGAAGGGGACCAAAACACAAAATTCTTTCATAATCGAGCATCCCACATATATAAGAGAAACAAAAACGAGGAGTTGAAAAATGAAGTAGGAATAGTTTGCACTGATGAAGGGGAGATCTCAAGCATCCCGATTGATTACTATCAACATCTTTTCACTTCAGCCCCACCATCATATGTGGAGGAAGTACTAAGGGCAGTACCTACTATAATTACTGAGGATCAAAATGCCATGTTAGTTGCGGTGTTTGTTAAGGCCGAGGTTGATGAACCACTAAGGCAAATGGAACTATTAAAGGCATCAGGACCCGATGGTTTTCCTCCATTGTTCTACCAAAAATTCTGGCCATCTATTGGGGAAGATGTTTTATGTGCAATCCCAAACTGCCTAAACTCAGGTTCTATCCCTCTCTCAATTAATCGCACTTTTATCACTTTAATCCCCAAAGTTAAATGTCCTACTGTAGTTTCAGATTTCCATCCTATAGCTTTGTGTAATGTTATATATAAACTTGCATCTAAGGTTGTTGCTAATAGGTTCAAAAAAGTTTTGCCTAATATTATTCTAAGTCACAAACTGCTTTTCAGTCTAACAGAGCAATTTCAAACAATATTTTGGTGGCCTTTGAACTATTACACCACATGAAGAATCAAAAATCAAAGAAAGCAAATTTCATGACCCTAAAGTTAGACATAAGTAAGGCGTATGACATGGTAGAGTCGCGGTTCTTTATTGAAATTATGAAAAAAATGGGTTTTTGTGATAATTTATGAATGCATCAACATTGTGTCCTACTCAATCTTAGTAAATTGGAACCTAAGGGGAAATCTCTCCTACTAGGGGAATTTGCCAGGGGGACCCATTCTCACCATATCTTTTCTTATTGTGCTTGGAAGGATTGAATAGAATGCTTCAACAAGCTGCAAGGGATGATTTGATCCGGGGTTTTTCATTATGTAAATATGGACCGAAGATTACTCACCTATTTTTTGCAGATGATAGTCTATTATTTTGCCGGGCAAGGATGGAGGATTTGCAAGCTATCCAATATATTTTATCATTATATGAGGGAGCATCCAAACAACAAATAAACTGAGGAAAGACAACTCTTTTTTTTTAGCAAAGCAGTGACGAAAGATAAGAAGGGAGAAATCCTAAATTTCCTAGGGGTCCCAGAAATCAAGAAGTATGAAAAATACCTTGGGTTGCTGGCTGTAGTGGGAAAAAGAAAAAGGAGAGCCTCAATTTTACTAAAGAAAAGGTGTGGGCTAAGCTCCAATGTTGGAAAGAAAAAAAATCTTATCTCAAGCGAGGAGAGAGATTTTGCTTAAAGTGGTGGTACGAACTATCCCTACATTCGCAATGAGTTGTTTCAAATTGTCGATGGGTTTGTGTAAGGAAATTGAAATGCAAATCAGAAAATTTTGGTGGCGTGAACGTGGTGGTCAAAGAAAAATCCATTGGAAGATTTAGAAAGATTTATGCAAACCGAAATCAGAGGGAAAAATGGGGTTCAAAGATTTGGTGAGATTCAATGAGGCTATGCTTGCTAAACCGGTGTGGAAGCTACAAACAGAGCAAACTTCCTTGCTATATAAGGTTTTTTAGCACTATATATTTCCCCAGAGGTTCGGTGTTTGAAGCAAAAACCAAGAAGGGATAATTTGCTTGGCAAAGCATCCTTAAAGCAAGGCATGTTATTGAAAAAGGGATGTTGTGGCGAGTGGGTGATGGATCAAAGATTCGGTTGTTCCATGACAATTGGATTCCTAAGTGTTTTCCAACAAAGGCAGTACCATGCACACAGGACTTTGAAGATGATTTAAATGTTTGTTCACTCATTTGATCAGACAACAGATGAATGGAATGAGCATATGATTGACCAGAAGATTGCTCTGTTTATTGCTCACAGAATCAAGGCCATTACTTTATGCAGAATGATGCGGGGGGACTGTCTGGTATGGCCATGAAGTCGAGATGGTAATTACTCGATGAAAATTGGCTACCAGCTGCTAGAGGAGTTGGAGAACAGAGGGGTTGCATCGGGGTCCAATAATACTAATTTGAAGAACTTATGGAAGGGTATATGGAGTTTGCGTATTCCGAATAAAATGAAGCACTTCTACTGGAGAGCATGCACGGAATCCTTCCCAACCTTGGTAAATTTACATCATCGAAAAGTAGTAGACTTACCTCTATGCAGCAACTGTGGAAGAGCAAATGAAACGGTCATCCACGCCATCTGAGACTGTGACAACGTGAAATGGTTCTGGGACCTCGGCTTTAATAAATTATGAAGCCAACACCACGCGGTGAGATCCTTTGCAGACTTGGTGTTCTTCGTAAAGCAACAAGAGGAGAATGTGGAGTTGTTCACAGCTTTAGCGTGGTACATATGGGGCAAACGTAACAAATGTCATTTTAACGAGCCAAGTTTGCCACCTGAGAAGCTCCATGACGCAATAGTAGCATTACTAGTAGAATTTCAAGGGAAATGTGAAGCCAAACCAGAGAGGAAAAAAATGCAACCTCAGCGTTGGACACCACCAGCACAAGGAGTTTACAAGGCAAACTACGACGGAGCATATTTTATGGAGGAGGAAAAATCTAGGATCGGAGTTGTGGTAAGAAACGACTTGGGTTAGGTTATGGGCTCATTAGCAGAAAATATAGAAATGCCATCAACAATGGAAATGCTTGAGGCGTTGGCTGCAAGGAGAGCAATGATTTTTATGGAGAAGTTGGGCTTGAGACAAGCCATATTTGATGGATATTCGTAGCTTGTTGTCAAAGCATTAGTGGGTGATTGTCCAGTCTGGTCTAGTATTAGACACATTGTAAAAGATTGTAAGTCGTTAATGGGTTTGTTTCAAACCTGTTCTTTCTCTCATGTTAGGCGGTAGAGCAATGGAGTAGCTCATGCTTTAGCTCGGAGGAATTCTTCCCCTTTATCTGTATGGATGGAATATGTTCCATCAGACAATTCCTACCTAGTTTATATTGATATAACACCATAATTTTTCACAGATTAATAAAGTGGTTCCATACTTTTTCTCAAAAAAAAAAAAAAAAAAAAAAAAGTTCCCAATTATGGATCAAAACATATATGATAACTTCCTCTATGCATCAATTATATTGTCCTTTTAATTTATTCATTGTTGGACTAGAGCTGTCAAGCCCATCAGATAAATTCAACTGAATTCGAAGGTTCGAGCCAACTGCTACTCGACTCAACTAATCCAACAGTCAGTGGTGAGTCTTCTCCCCCAAAACCCGAACTGATTGACTAATATAAGGACTTTTTTGGTGAAAATTTTCAAGCGAGATTTCTACCAGATCAAGTGAGATCTCATCCCCCAAAATCTAACTTGATTTTTGCCATTTTTTGCAATTCAATCATTGAATTTTTGTCATTTTCCAAATTAACTACCACCTGTTGAAGGCCAGATTCGCTCGATCTGATCAACCTCTTCGGTCAGCAGCAGGTTAAGATATGCTCTACCCGACTCGACCTGTGAACAACCCTATATTGAACTAGAAACTTATTAGTAGATGAGATTTTATGATTGAACTTATTTTTCATTGGACAAATATAGTTATCTTGATCTTTCAATTTTCAAAAAAGCAAGCATGACATCAAGAATGGAATACCAAAAAAAGCATTTTTTTTTTTTGAATAGTTAAACTCACACACACACACACACACACACAAAGGAAAGAGGATTTTTAAAAGACTTACAATACGGTACAAACTTAAAATAGCCTAACTCTTGAATTCACACACACATCATTCTTTGAATTTTTACATTTTGAATTTGTATAATTAACCCTACAGGCATTATATTCCTTAAAAGTAAAATCTTTCGTTAAAATTGTTTATTAAATTTAAATATAGTTAATAAAAGTATAAGTACAAATTTGTCTCATTGTCTACATTTTTTAAAACGATATTATACCTTCATTTATCAAACTCATTCAAATAATTTTTTTTTTTTGGATGAAAAAAGATAGGCTTAGTGGACTACAAGATTTACTTCAAGTTGACTAAATTGCTTGATAAGATGTAAGGAATATAAATAGACTTTCTAATGTAATGTCCAACGGACAAAAAATTTTCAATTTGGAAATATATATGAACTAAATTGACCATCATTCTTTCCTCAAAAAAAAAAAAAAAAAAAAAAAAATCCGAAAAAAATTGACACTCAAATGAAGAATAAAAGGATTAGATATGAAAACATTTGAAATAAATAAATTAGAAAAAAAAAAAAAGTGAGATTGAGAAGTATGGTGGAGTAATTACTTCCATGATAACAATGTTTTTAGCTCTCTCTATCTCTCTAATATTGATGATAAAAAAAGAAAAGTTAAGTAAACACAAAACTCTAATTCGTTTTGAATTTATAAGGCCAGAGATCTGTCACGTTTAATGAGAGAAAATAAGTAAACTGAATTTGACTATGAATTTTTAGGTAGAACTAGAGGTGTGCGCAGTTTGGTCGGTGCCGTTTTTTTCCAAATTTATTACCGAATCTACAGACATTGGTTTTCCCATAATCGAAACCAATGCACATTGTCAAGGATCAATTTCCAAACCTACAGCGGTGTGGTTTTTTGCGATCAGTTTGATTAGATTGAAAAAAAAAAAAATGTTCATCGTTTATCAATCACAATATTACTTATTATTTTCTTTTTACTTAAAACTATAGAAACGGTATTCATTTTAATTTAGCAATATATATATATATATATATATATAATATTTTGATTGATTACATTAATATTTATGAAAGTACAAAACAGTATGACTATTAGTCACCAAGCCTGCAACATATCAAGCATCTATAGACTATAACATTGTAGTTTAGAAAATGGAAATGTTGTTGGGAAGCAATACCTACATACTAATCTCTAACCCGCCCACGTGTTCTCCCATTATTACTTTATAATTTATTTTTTCATTTCTCAAGATTCAACATTCAAGTCTCAAACCGTTCATTTTTCTACATGTCTTTATCTTCATTTTGTTGCCCATGTCTGTAAGTCTCTTCTCTTTTTATTTTTAGAGCTATGCAAACAGCAAGGGCAAGACTCAGATTTGCACAAAATTGGGGTAGATTTGAGCAGACGACTAAAGGCTAAGGCAAAAAAATAGATGTGGTTACATCATAGTATTTCTCTTTTTTCCCTTATTTCTGTCTCTATATATGAATCGATTGGTAAGGTTTGTGAGTCAATTTTGAAAATCAACTTTGACTATGTCACCGCACCGAGGTCGGAAGGGTTACCTGGTTCCATCACCGGCATCGGCTCCTTCGGTCAGCCCAAAATTCAGTGTGGTTTAGTCAGTGGGGCTCAATTTTGTCGGTGAAGTTTGATCACTGCTTACCCCTTGGTAGAACCCCTAACCCTAATAGTACAAAAGATTATAGAAATAAGGAAACATACAAAAAGTGGTCTAGAGTAGAGAGTGACAAGGAATTTTAGGTGAACATATTGTTTTGGATTATATTGTAGTTTAAATCAAGAGTTTCGTTTTGACATGTCCTTATAGGAATGGCAACGGGTTGGGTTTTTTCATACCTAGACCCGACCCACGAGCTTGGACCCGCGGCCCATTTATTAAATGGATTTTTTTTAGAGGCCCAGACCCGCTCCGTTGAGCCCCACGAGCCTCGTTTAGGCCAACCAAATTTGGGCCCAATCCACGGCCCAAATGGTGCCCCAACCCAAAAAAAGAATTGAAGCCTAAATAGAGCCCTAACAAAAATCTAATCACAGTTTAATAACCAAAATTATTCAAAAACCTCAAAATCAAACTAATAACCAAAAAAATACATGAGAATTGAATCAAAGCAACTAATAATTAACTCCAAACTCAAGGAAATTTTACTCAATCAAACTATTCCAAAAAGCAAAAAATCGAATAGAGCTAAAGAACTAATCTTGGAGTTATTGCTAAAAATGCAATCTATAAAAACCCTAACAATTCCTCTTTTTCTCACACTTTCTTAGTAACCAAACAGAGCCAGGCCTAATGAAAATCAAATCACAATTAAGTGCAACCAAAATGAGTTGACATCCTCAAAAAATCACACTAAAACACTAAAGGCAAATGATCATTGAGATAAAAACAACGAAAAAATTAACTAGAAATTCAAAGAAAAGTAGAGAATTACAATTTCAAATTGGAACGAAATGAGATCTGTAGTACCATTGGGCCCGAATTACACGCAGTGGGCCGGCCCAGAAACTCTCACAATGAAAGAAGCCCAACCTCACATCTGGAAATAGTCATAGGACGTAATCCGTCCAATCTACAAAGACACGTGATAAGAAGGGGTGTCACGCATGATCAAAATACCAAGGAATACGACGTCCGAGGACAGCATTGTCCTCGGCAAGGGTTGCCGAGGATGGCGTGACTGATTTAACAGTCCAACAGCTCCCCTAACGGAAGCCTGTGGTGCTGGAATTAATGAGATAAAGATAAAGATTAAAGGGGAGGGGTAGGAGAACATCCAGAAAAAAGCTGCTATCACCGCATTTAAAGCTCTACACCTGCTACTCTGGCCGCATTAATGAAGAAGTGACGCCTGAACGTTGGGTTTGAACCATATCTTCACCACCAGAGACCTGAGTAAAAAGAGATGATGGGACAAGTATCCAAAAGTGAAGAAGGTCAGGGTTACACGTGGAAGAAAGGAAAAAGGAGAGAGGCCTATAAAAGGTGGAGGAAGAAGACGTAGAAAGGAGAGGAAAAAATCAGAGAAAGTGGGAAAGAGAGAGAAAGAGTGAGAACTTGTAAAGAAACTCAAGCATTTGTCCTCGGCAATAATATACAAAGGAATATTTCGTCCATGACTGATAAAATATATATATAGGTTCTGTGATCAAGCCAAACCTGGATGTTATTTACCGCCCAAATCCATGGATTAAATCCTGCTATCTATAAATTCATTGTTTAGGGCTCAGAGACTCAATCCAATATCAAGCTCAATCCGTGCCCTTACAATTGGCGCCGTCTGTGGGAATCCTTGAGTTTTTGGTATAGATAGCATGATGGCGGGTTTGAATCCAGACCATGCTGAATCTCTCGGATCTCAGCATGGGGATCCATTTCAACAGACAGAACATATAGAAGATCGAGAAGGCAGTGTGCACTCAGTGCGAACCGCTGGTAACCCTCAGGACAGAAGCAGGGGTCCTAATGAGGCAAACACTAGGGCCATGCAGAGGGAAATTGATCATCTGAAAAGGAAATTACGTTGGGTCAAACGTAAACGGACGCCTTCCATATCTGACCCTTCGTCAGATGATTCCCAGAGCAGTAGTTACAAGCAGAGGTCGGCAACTCCTCCTAGTGAAACCTTTTCTTACCAAGAAGGGAGTCCCCATGATATGGCGGGCAAAAAATCCCTTCCCAGGGGCTCGGGCAGCCACGCCATGGGGAAAGCGCTGCTCCAACTCTCCAAATCACCCTTCACACGACGTATTGAGAGGGGAAAGCTCCCCCGTCAATTCACGCAGCCAAACTTCACCATCTATAATGGCAAAACAGACCCAGTGGAGCACGTGAGCCATTTTAATCAGCGCATGGCGGTCTATTCACAGAATGAAACCTTGATGTTTAAAGTTTTCCCCTCAAGTTTAGGGCCTGTCGCGATAAGGTGGTTCAACGGCTTAAAAGCGGACTCCATCGATTCCTATATGGAACTTACAATGGTGTTTGGGTCTCGTTTTGTTACATGCAGCAGGGTACCTCGGCCTTTAGACTCGTTACTGTCCATGGCCATGAGAGAGGGCGAAACGCTGAAAACCTACTCGGATAGGTACTGGGAAGCGTTTAACGAGATCGATGGCGATTTTGATGAAGTGGCAGTCAACACCTTTAAGGTCGGCCTTCCAGTTGAACATGATCTAAGGAAGTCCTTGACCAAGAAGCTGGTGAAAACAGTTCGTCGGCTCATGGATCGTATCGATGAATATAAGAGGGTTGAGGAGGATCAGCAGCAAAGTAAAGGGAAGATGAAAACTATCCCTCAGGAGAGTAGGGATTACAAGGCAGAGAGGTATAACAGCAAATGGCCGCGAAGAGATTTCACTAGCCAGACTAGATCGGCCCCGCCCCAAACAGTAAACGCTGTATTTCGTGAGCCAGTGCAACAGGTGTTGGAGAAAATTTGCCGAGAACCATACTTTAGATGGCCCAGTAGAATGATAGGAGACCCTGCCAAACGTAACCAGAACCTCTATTGCAATTATCACCAAGATAAGGGCCACACCACAGAGAACTGCAGGAACCTGTGGAATTACTTGGATCAGTTGGTCAAGGAGGGGAGGTTAAGGCAATTTATGAATCGACCTAATGAATCAGGCACCCAATCGGGTTCCGTGAACCAGGGAAGCAACAATGTGAGGCCACCACTGGGCACGATCAATGTCATATTCACGGCACCAGGTCGGACAGGGTCATGTCCTACCAGAATAATGTCAGTACTGCATCCCTCTGCCGACGACATCAACGCCGAGCCGAAGAGGCTTAAGAGGAGCCGCTTGCCTGTATTGGGATTTTCAGAGGAGGATAAAGTGGGCACTATCCAACCGCATGATGATGCGTTGGTCATCACTTTAAGAATAGGGGGTTATGATGTAAAGAGAGTGATGGTTGACCAGGATAGTGGGGCTAACATCATGTACCCAGATTTGTTCAAGGGGCTCAATTTGAGGCCTGAGGATCTCACAGCTTATGACTCCCCGTTGATAAGTTTTGAGGGGAAGGCGGTTATTCCAAAGGGATTAATCCGACTACCCGTACAGTCGGGGCCAGTAGTGGTGGACGTGGATTTTATTGTGGTAGACGCCTACTCCCCTTACACAGCTATAGTGGCGAGACCATGGCTGCATGCTCTAGGCGCTGTTTCGTCAACTCTACATGTTAAAGTAAAGTTCCCGTACGAGGATGGAGTTGAAGAAATACTAGGCAGTCAGTCCATGGCGAGGTAATGCATAACAGCAGCCATCATACATCAAACAACACAGAAGTCTCAAGCGCTGGCCGAAAAGAATTTATAGCAGTTAGAATCCTCGGCTGAACCGAACAAGGCCGAGGTTGAAGGGTCCGGTTGTGAAGATCTGGAGAAAGTGATTATTGCGGATGACACAGAGAAATTCTTCCAAGTAGGGAGTCAATTGCCATCCCGAGAAAAAGAAGAACTGGTTGCATTTCTGAAACGAAACATTGATGTGTTTGCATAGGATGCCTACGAGGCTCCAGGGGTTGACCCAAACTTCATTTGTCACCATCTCAACGTCAGCCCAACAGCAGTACCGAGGAGGCAGCCACCTCGTCGCTCGTCTTAGGAGCATGCTGACGCTGTAAAGGAAGAGGTACTGAAACTTAAGAAAGCAGGGGCAATCAAGGAGGTATTCTACCCAGAATGGTTGGCACACACAGTGGTAGTGAAAAAGAAGAACGGAAAGTGGAGGGTGTGTGTAGACTTTACAGATCTGAATAAGACTTGTCCTAAGGACTCATTTCCAATGCCCCGCATAGACCAGTTGGTGGACGCTACTGTGGGTCATCCTCGGATGAGCTTCTTAGACGCTTTCCAAGGTTACCATCAAATACCCTTGGCCCCAGAAGACCAAGAGAAAACAGCCTTTGTCACACCCACGGGAAACTATCACTATAAGGTGATGTCTTTTGGCTTGAAAAATGCAGGGGCTACCTATCAGAGAATGATGACACGAATGTTTGAACCACAGCTAGGAAAAACGATCGAAGTGTACGTTGATGATATGGTGGTTAAGAGTAAAACCATCTCGGCCCATATACCAGACTTGGATAACACTTTCCAGACGCTGAGGGAGCACAAGTTACGACTCAATGCATCTAAATGCTCCTTTGGTGTAGGGTCTGGAAAATTTCTGGGCTACCTAGTGACACATAGAGGCATCGAAGTTAACCCCGCTCAAGTCAAAGCCATCAATAACCTGCAACCGCCCCGGAATCCGAAGGAGGTGCAAAGGTTGACTGGGATGACCGCGGCCCTCAACCGATTTATCTCAAGATCTGCTGACCGGTGTAGGCCATTCTTTCAATTATTGAACAAGTGGAAAGGGTTTGAATGGACAGAAGAATGTGCTGTTGCCTTTCAAAAACTTAAGGAATATCTTTCTCATCCTCCTATCATGTCTCGGCCTGAAGTTGATAAAGTCCTATTTGCATACATTGCAGTGGCCGCCCACGCCGTTAGTCTGGTGCTGATAAAGGTCGATGGGGATATACAAAAGCCAGTTTACTATGTGAGTAAATCCCTGTATGAAGCCGAGATACGCTATTCACCATTAGAAAAGGCAATCCTAGCCATAGTGCATGGTACACGTAAGCTCCCCTATTATTTTCAGTCTCATACGGTGGTTATCCTGACCCAGCTTCCCCTCAAAGCCATACTCCGGAGCGCAGATTATACAAGCAGGATTGCAAAATGGGGGACTATCTTGGGCTCTTTTGATATAAAGTACATGCCGCGCACCTCAATAAAGGGTCAAGTATTGGCTGATTTGGTAGCAGAATTTGCCGAGCCCACAATAGGAGATAGTGCCGATAATAGGGGCATTGATGGAAAATTAGTTGGTATGGTGGCGGGCAAGGGTCTTATGGGTTGGACCGTTTACATTGATGGAGCTGCCAATCAAAAGGGATCTGGGGTGGGTTTAGTAATCACGACCCCAGAAGGTCTCACATTGGAGAAGTTCTTAAGGCTGGGATTCTCAGCTACAAATAATGAGGCCGAGTATGAGGCTTTGCTAAAGGGGATGGAGATGGTTCATAAACTGGGAGGAAAGATTGTACAAGTGTTCTCGGACTCGCAACTCGTTGTAGGCCAAATGGAGGGAAAGGTAGAGGCCAGAGATCCGAGGATGCAAGACTACTTGAGTCAAGCCAAGATAGTACAAAGTAAGTTCGAATCCTTTACCTTATCCCATGTTCCTAGAAATAACAATGCACATGCCGACTCCCTAGCAACTCTTGCTACGTCATTGTCGAAAGGATTACCTCGGATTATCTTAGTTGAAGACTTACCCAAACCTTCGAGAAATATTGGAAATGTCATCCGCGTTCATCAGATCAGGGTGGGACCTAGCTAGATGGACCCCATCATATCCTTCCTCAAGGATGATGTTCTGCCCGAAGAAAGGGTCGAAGCAGACAAAATACGTAGGAAGGCCTCTCGATTTTGGCTGGCCGAAGACAATAAGCTTTATAAACGATCCTTCTCCGGCCCATATCTGCTATGCATACATCCAGAGGCGACTGAGCTGCTTCTGGAAGAACTACACGAAGGGATTTGTGGGAGCCACACGGGGGGGAGGTCTTTGGCTCACAGAGCCCTCACACAAGGGTACTGGTGGCCCAACATGCAACGAGAAGCTCAAGCTTATGTGAAGAAATGTGATCAGTGCCAAAGATTCGCCCCGAACATTCACCAACCTGGGGGCGTTCTCAACCCCCTCACGAGCCCCTGGCCTTTTGCGCAATGGGGTCTGGACATCGTGGGTCCTTTCCCAAAGGCGCCTGGGAACAGAAGGTATTTGATTATGGCCACAGATTATTTTACTAAGTGGGTGGAAGCCGAGCCCCTGGCAAATATCAGGGATGTAGATGTGAAGAAATTCATATGGAAGAACATTGTTACCCGATTTGGTGTCCCTCCTTACAGTTTGATAGCAAGATGTTTAGGCGATATTGTTGTGACCTCGGCATAACCAACAGGTACTCCACACCGGCTTATTTGCAGGGGAACGGGCAGGCCGAGGCTGTCAACAAAGTTATAGTGAGTGGGCTGAAGAAAAGACTGGAGGATGCCAAAGGAAGATGGGTGGAAGAATTGCCTCATGTCCTGTGGACGTATCGGACCACACCTCGCCAATCAACAGGAGAGACGCCATTCTCGATGACTTATGGCGCCGAGGCTGTTATACCTTCGGAAATTGGATTTCCAACGATAAGGACAAGTTCCTTCACCCCGGAGAGCAACGATAGGCTACTAGAAAAGGATCTAGATTTGGTTCAAGAAAGAAGAGAAGCTGCGATGATCCATCTGGCTCATTATCCACAAAAGCTGAAGCAAGGGTATGATTTGAACGTAAACCCGAGACCGTTTGCTCTTGGAGACTTAGTGTTGAGGAAGGTAGTGGGTAATACCAAAAATCCGGCATGGGGAAAGCTCGGACCTAATTGGGAAGGATCGTATCGCATCACGACAATAGCTGGAATAGGAGCTTACTACCTGGCAGATTTAGATGAAAAAGT
Organism: Castanopsis chinensis; assembly: GCA_032878915.1. NCBI lineage: Eukaryota > Viridiplantae > Streptophyta > Magnoliopsida > Fagales > Fagaceae > Castanopsis > Castanopsis chinensis. The sequence goes on along the minus strand of JAVQMG010000125.1, from coordinate 12,300,948 downwards.
TGTACCCCATCCTTGGAATGTAAGTAATTTGAAACGATATTATTATTAATGAAAAGTGTTGTTGTCATTTTATACACATCGTATTTATACAATTCTGTTGTGCCTAAGGCTACGCCGGATCCTCGGATCCTCTACCTTAGCTCTGATTCGATTAAGGTTACGCCGGATCGTCAGATCCTCTATCTTAATTGAATACCAAAAGGTAAGGTTATACCGGGTCCTCGGATCCTCTACCTTAGCTCTAATCCGATTAAGGTTACGCCGGGTCCTCGGATCCTCTACCTTAGCTCTGATTCGATTAAGGTTACGCCGGATCATCAGATCCTCTATCTTAATTGAATACCAAAAGGTAAGGTTATGCCGGGTCCTCGGATCCTCTACCTTAGCTCTAATCCGATTAAGGTTACGCCGGGTCCTCGGATCCTCTACCTTAGCTCTAATCCGATTAAGGTTACGCCGGGTCCTCGGATCCTCTACCTTAGCTGTAATTCGATTAAGGTTACGCCGGATCATCAGATCCTCTATCTTAATTGAATACCAAAAGGTAAGGTTATGCCGGGTCCTTGGATCTTCTAACTTAGCTTTAATCCGATTAAGGTTACGCCGGATCATTAGATCCTCTATCTTAATCCAAAATAAAAATGTAAGGTTACGCCGGGTCCTCGGATCCTCTACCTTATTTCAAATTTAATTAAGGTCACGATAAATCAACAAATCCTCCGTCTTAATTTAAAGCAAAGAAAGGTTATCTCGAATCTTTTTCCTTGATGAAAAAACAACGTTGAAGTTACCAAGTGAACGGGTCTGTATTTGTTGTTAAAAATTAAGCACAAAGCTTGAGGGACAGCTAGTTCAAGTATGAAATATGTCAGTATGTTCCCTTTTAACATGTTGCCATGAAAATAGTTGTTAAGTAAGTTCTAACAGCAAAAGTTGGCAGTTATTACTTAAAACATTTGCACGCATATGGATGGCACAAATTTCCTTGAATAAGGGCCGAAAATTATAAGTGCATACTGTGGATACAAGTTGTTGCATCGTCACATCACATGGGTAACAACGAAATAAGATCTCAACACCAAGTATGACACAAAATATCAGTTTAAAGTGAGAACTCTTTTCATTGAACAAAAGATTTATCAATACATTCATAGCCAAATTTGTCAAGTTACAAAGAAAAGAAGGTAAAAAAAAAAAAAAAACGAAACTAAAAAATAAAATAAAAATACAAGGGCAAATACTAGAAATAGAGAAAGAACAGGTAGCGGCTAAGGCACGAGTGATCATGGCTTGGGCTGGGACTGGTCTTTTGGATCAGCAGGAGGCACCACTAATGCCGAGGACCCATCAACCTTTTCCTTTGGCTCTATGGGCAAAGTCGCTAGGACTAGCTCCATAGTCCCGCTAACTTCGGGATTGATGGGCAGCTCTTTGGGGGCAGGAGGAGGCGATGCATCTTTAGCTTGGGCAGTAGGGGCAGCATCATCGGCCACACTCTCCTCTACTTGCACCCCAGTTGAGGAAGGGGGGGAATCATCCTTGGCTGAGCTAGAGGCAGCCACGCGGATTGCTGGGGGAATATAGGCATTCTCCACCTTCCATAGGGGAGAGGAAGCATCCACTCCGGCCTGAGAAAGAGCTTCCTTCCACACCTGGAGGCAGTAATCCCTACATACCCCCGGCACTTGGGCTTTGAATGTTTCTGTGGTTTCTGCCACGCTCATATCGTAACCGCTCTGCTCAGCCTCGTCAACCATTGCCTCGGCTGCTTGTGCTTTAATAAGCGCTTCTTCTTTGGCCTTGAGAGCTTCCTCCTTAGCCTCCTCGGACGCTGTAAGATCTTTTGCAAGACCTTCTACCAGCGTCCTGGCCGAGGCGAGATCCTCATTGGCGCACTTAAGCAGCAACCTCTGATCCTCGACCTGCTTGGCGGTGCTCCTTAATTCAGCCTCCAGACCTGATTTCTCACTCGTCGCCTTGCTCAAGCGGGTGGTCACCTCTTGAAGCTTCTTATCTTTAAGCTCTAGTATTTTCTTAGTGTGGTCCAGCCTAACCACTTCATCCCTTAGCGATCTGTAAGAGCTGGTAGCGATCTCCTCTGCTCTATGGGCAGATTGAACAGCCTACATATAAGCATTGTTAGTGAAAGGCACACTACAAAAAAAAAAGGGGGTTTAAAGAAGAGCATAAGTGCCGAGGATCGGCCAATTTGAATCCTTACCATAGCTAACTCCTTTTTGAGGGTCATAAAGACGTTATGATCCCTCATCCTACGCAGCTCCCCCATGTCCTCAGGCAGTAGTAACGCCTGCTCCAACGCGTCGGCGATGCAAGCAGCGGTGCCCTCGTCGGATCCCCTAATAGATGCATCGGCGGTGACCGCCTGATCGTCTACGTGCATTTGAGGAGCCCAAATAGGCGCATGGAGGGCAGTCGGAGGATCACTTCGTCTCTCCGGCCTCGGATGGGCATGGCGAGCATGTTTGCCACCCCTTTCCTAGTCCATCTCCTTGGTGGGGAGGTCCTTACCACCTTCAACTATTTCCTTCCCCTTCGGCTGGTCTCTCTTTCTTTTATGGTCAGCCGGGTCTGGATGTTGTTTTCGAGGGGAAGGGGGAGGAATGACTCTCACCGGGGGAAGCTTATCGGCTCCCTTATCCTTAGCCTTCTCCGGTGGCACCTTCGAAGGGTCCTACGTTCCAACTTGCCCTTCTAAGACATCCTTCAGACTAAGCTTGGGTCGGCGCTAAATTCCCAATCTTATTAATGGTTGCTCGTCGTCGTCCGAAGAAGTAAAGGAGGGTGAGCCGACGACCGGTGATGGTTGCCTGGGAGGAAAAAGCTAATCAAAAGCTTCGGACTCCTCGCCTGAATCCGATAGCTCAACAATCTCCTCTCCTTCTTTTTCTTCTTTTTCTTCTTCTTCTTCTTCTTCTTCTTCTTCTAAGGGTGGATGGGAAGATGAGCCTTCACCCAACTGGAGACGAGCCGAGGAAGTGGCAAGGTGAGTGGCTCATGGAGCAACCCTGACAGGCTTAGTAACTAAAATGCCTTGAGGGACTGGAGCACCAGGAGGCAATAGAAAGCCCTCAACAGCTACGCTGATCCTCGGAAGTCGCGGATCCTTCTCCTTGATGACACACTTGGTTTCTTGGAAGGCGGAGGAGATAGGTGTGTATCCGAGAATGCGGTGGGCGGCGCGGAGTTGACCGTCTGAGTGTACAAAGACCTCGGCCTTCAAGATCTTGTTCAAACGGTCGAAGTTAACAAGATTGGCACGGGGCGTGAGCGCACGACGATCTGCACGTGTGTATCAAAAAATAGATTAGTACAAGCAAAATAGGGAAAACATAACCAACGAAAGAAACAACAAATTTATTATTGAGCGAGGCCAACGCAACGTGAGCACTCACCAGGCTCTCCCTCCGTCGTCGGACAGTGGAGACCGTCATACCATTCCCTGGACAATATAAGGTAGTCCTTGTCCAAACCCTTGTTGGAATGGGGAAGGCATTGGATCAATCTGACTTCAGGGTGTCTAGACTTCAAGTAGTAGGTATGACCCCTCAATCGGTGAAGGGTATACACCCAATTCACCTCGTGGTGAGTAAGACCTAACCCTAATCTTTCATTCAAGACATCTGTGGCACCCAGGATCCTAAACATATTGGGAGCGCACTGGGTAGGGGACAACCTAGCGGTTCTAAGATAGTTCATAGTAATGGGCATCATAGGGATTCTCATCCCTCCCTCTATAAAGGCTATCATGGGAATCGCTACCTCACCAGTTCTTCTCTTGGTGAGCCACTCTCCCGTCTTACAGTACCTAACGGACACTCCGGGTGGGATCTTATATTTGGCTTTAAAGGCTTCTATTTTCTCAGGGGTATCCACTAGCGATGCGAACCTACCCATTTCTTAAAACTAGAGAGTAAACACAATAACAGAATCGGGAGATCTAAATGGCCGAGGACAGAAGAAAGGGGACAATCAAAGGAGTAAACAACGATAATGAAAACAGAAGGTTGAAAAAATTACTTTTAAACAACTACGTCACCTCGGCTTAGAGATGAAGGGTGTGAAGACGCGTGCAAGTTGCAGGAAGGGTTAAGTTCAGTGTGCAAAGTCTGAAATGAACAGAAGACCTTTGAAGTGGCAGTATTTATTTCGTGGGAAAACGTAAAGCAAAAAATCTCCCGCTTATTTCCCCTTGAAGCACGCCCACTCGTTGGATGATCATCGCACGGTTGGACGTGGGGAACAGAAAGCCGCCAACATTTAATTGATGCATCGCTCGTAGACTGAAACGTCAGAAAAGGATCGTTCCACGCGCGTATATCGAAGCCCTCACTTCTTCTAATAAGATAGAACTAAGGGCTTCGAGGGGCTAATGTAGTACCATTGGGCCCGAATTACACGCAGTGGGCCGGCCCAGAAACTCTCACAATGAAAGAAGCCCAACCTCACATCTGGAAATAGTCCGAGGACGTAATCCGTCCAATCTACAAAGACACGTGATAAGAAGGGGTGTCATGCATGATCAAAATACTAAGGAATACGACGTCCGAGGACAGCATTGTCCTCGGCAAGGGTTGCCGAGGATGGCGTGACTGATTTAACAGTCCAACAGCTCCCCTAACGGAAGCCTGTGGTGCTGGAATTAATGAGATAAAGATAAAGATTAAAGGGGAGGGGTAGGAGAACATCCAGAAAAAAGCTGCTATCACCGCATTTAAAGCTCTACACCTGCTACTCTGGCCGCATTAATGAAGAAGTGACGCCTGAACGTTGGGTTTGAACCATATCTTCACCACCAGAGACCTGAGTAAAAAGGGATGATGGGACAAGTATTCAAAAGTGAAGAAGGTCAGGGTTACACGTGGAAGAAAGGAAAAAGGAGAGAGGTCTATAAAAGGTGGAGGAAGAAGACGTAGAAAGGAGAGGAAAAAATCAGAGAAAGTGGGAAAGAGAGAGAAAGAGTGAGAACTTGTAAAGAAACTCAAGCATTTGTCCTCGGCAATAATATACAAAGGAATATTTCGTCCATGACTGATAAAATATATATATAGGTTCTGTGATCAAGCCAAACCTGGATGTTATTTACCGCCCAAATCCATGGATTAAATCCCGCTCTCTATAAATTCATTGTTTAGGGCTCAGAGACTCAATCCAATATCAAGCTCAATCCGTGCCCTTACAAGATCGATTTGATATAAATTCAAAGCCTTGCAATCACAGAGAATGATTGAGAGTGGAAGTGTGAGAGAAGAATTCTATGAAGTAAAATTGAGTCCAATTGAGAGTGAGTGAGAGTGTGAGAGAAAAGCTGAGTCCAGACTTGAGATGAGAGGTAGCTGAGGTGTGAGCTGAAGACTGAGTGTGAAGCGTTAGGGGTTTATAGATAGATAGATAGATAGATAGATAGATAGATAGATATATATATATATATATATATAAATTGGAGTATTTTAGTAATTTAGGAAATAACCGGGTTAGGTCGGGTCCGGGTTTGGGCTTGGTTTTTGCCAAAGCCTAGACTCGACCCAAACCCAGTTCAGGTTTTTATTTTTTTAAAACTCAAACCCGACCCTATTCTTTATTGGGCCGAGTAAAACCCGACCCATTAGGGTTGGGTTGGGCCAAGTACTTGCGGGTCGGGCAAAAATTGTCATCCTTATGTCCTAGGCCTTAAAATTCTTTTCGGATCAAAAGCTATGATTGTAAATTTTCACTCTTCTATTAGATATATAGAAAGTCTAAATAAACCTGTCCTTGACGTGATATCCTTTTTATTTTTATTTTTTTTGGATTGTGATATATCCTTTTGTTTAATCATTGATAATAAGAACTTCTTTTTAACTTTTTTTTAATGAGAAGAGAAGACATTATTTTAAGAACTTAGAACTCCCTCTAATAAAAAGAACCATTATTCAATTTCCAATATTGAAGCTTTAATTTTTGATAGCCATCATACCAAAAACTGATCTTTATCATTATGTACACATAGTTTTTCTTCGTGTTCATTTACTTTAAATATTTTATGGAGTAATTGCAAGGAATTTCAAAATCTCATGAGCTCTACAAGATTATGGATTTAAAACTCTTAGGGCAAGTTTGGTAGACTATGTATAACAGTTGTAAGGTTACAATTTGCACCTAAGCCCAATAGTAGAGAGAGTATAAGCCCAAAGAGTCTGATACAATAAATTTGTAGAGAGTGGGTTCTGAATCTAGTTGTTTGTGGGTTTAGTTAACAACGGTAATGGCTCTAGATCATAAAACAATAGTGATTGACAAGTTTATATGATGAAAAACAGTCATCGGACTGAAGCCGAGGAGTTAGATCTTATATTACTTTCTTCTTTGAATGAAGATCACAAAAAATACTTGATCTATAGCGTTTTTCTATTTTTTTTCCTGTCTCCCTCTGGAATGTCTCCAGCCTCCTTTATATCATCTTCCTTTCCTCTACATCCTCCATGTAGGGATCAAATTACTGGTTTGGATCATCGTCCTATCAGCCCCTTCCTGAAGTCTTTGGAAATAGCTATAAGGTTGAACTTCAATGCTCAAACATCACTTCCTCGTTAATACGGTCAGAGGTTTAGCTACAGAGCATTTAATGCGGTGGTAGCAGCTTTATCTTGAATATTTCATAGCCCTTCTTTCTATCCTGTACATTCATCATGCATACCCTTACTTACAAGATCTTCTAGAACATCGCTTTTAGACGTCGGACAACACTTTTCAACCTCGGCTTTACCTAGCCAAGGACAGATTCCTTCTTGGACCACCTTCCAGGATGACCTTGATTAGCCTTTGCCTCTTTATTTATCAACACTGCTTCTTGGGTTGATATTCCCCCATTTTTGAACCATTTAATGTCCTCGGATTGGGCCTCTGCCCCAATACACAATCCTGGGCCCATTGACCCTACAACAGTAATTACATAGGAATAGGTATTACAACTTATAAAGAATACAAAATATTATAATGTAATACTTATTTCTATTCATTTGCTTGGTGATAACACAATAATACAATGAAATGAAAGTATTTTAAATCAAACTTAAGATATATTTTAGGAAATATCTTACTCATATAATTATATTTCTTAAATTGTAATATTTTTTAAACTTGAAAGAGAGATTAGTTATTTTTTATGATTTTTTATTTTCATAATTGTCATATGCATATCCACTACATACTCTTGGCGTGATGGTCACTCCATAAATATAAGTGCTTATGGAATATGAGAGGAAAAAAAGGACTGAGATTTAAGTCTCCAAGAGGGAGGAATAGTTATTTAAAAACATGACCCAACTACTAATTGACTAAACTATAGAAATAACTGTTATTATAGAAGAAAAAAAAAAAAGAAGTCAAATATACAAAAAAAAATCTAACAACACACAATAAATAAATAATATATGTATATATATACACATATGTATGTATTTGTCTAACTGTGTGTGAGTAATTAATTGCTGTGACTAAGAGACAATTTTAAATTTAATTTGGTTCTAGGTTACGTTTTAAACATTCAGTAAACAAGATTGAATTCACAACAATATTATAAAAAATCGAGCAGTATTATACTGGACAATAATATTTTAATCAAACCAACTGTGACATTACAAATACTAGCAACTCTTTTGTTGTAGTCTAGTCTAGAAAGAATGGATCGATTCCATCTCTTTCATTCCTAGTTCGGTTGTGACCTGATTGAAGTTTTGTATCACTTTCTTCTCAGCTATATTCATTTTTTAAATAATCATATGTATTTGTCCTTAAAAATAAAAAGATAAAAGGTAAGGTTGTCTAAAAAAGCATGTTTTTGGAGTTGACAATTTCATGAGTACGCACATGTACACACGTGTGTGCAAAGTATTGGTTAACATGTATTTACCTTTGAGCTTTATAAAGTGGCGTAGTCTGAAAAGCTTCATGGTCGAGTTGGCATCTTGGTGTAGAACCACTTACAAAGAGTTAAAAACAAGTCATTATTGGGCGTTGGTCTTTCTTTCTGGCTTCAAAGTCATTGCAATCAAATCGAATCAAGGACACGGCATTAATTCTCTCACAAAATAACTTATATGCTTTTCTGGTAGTAAATTGAGAGATCGATCGAGTTCATCAATTGGACAAATGGGTCAAAGAAATTCAAGACTCAAAAGGTCTGTCCTCTACTAATTTCTTACATGCAATTTGATTTGTACATCGATGTTAGTAATGAGTATATTTTAGTCCCAGTTTTTAATTTGATTATTTTCATACTTTTGTTGTCCAGAACTCAAGTTCTAGATGATGCTGAAGTAGCTGACAGTGTAAATGATGTGATAGAGAACTACTACTATATTGATGGGACGAAGTGTAAGGCTACACCTAAATCAAAACCCAAGAAGGCCAATGCTTTTTCTGAGAAGACAAGGAGTTTTAAAGATAAAGTCCTGCGTAGGGTATTTTCTGAGGACTATGAGAAGGAGAAGAAAAGGATACTGGATCCTAGTGGAAAAACTATTAGCAACTGGAACAAGATTTTCTCAATCGCTTGTTTAATTTCTATATTCGTGGATCCAATGTTTTTATTGTCACCTATAATGAGAGACCAAGTCTGCTTAACTAATGCAACGAGTCTCCAAGTTGTCCTCACCATCGTAAGGTCTGTGCTTGATGTGTTTTATGTGATTCAGATCTTTGTTCGGTTTCATACAGCTTATGTAGCACCTTCTTCGCGTATATTTGGAAGAGGAGAGCTAGTCATAGACCCTTCAAAGATTGCAATGAGGTACCTTCGAAGAGGCTTCTGGCTGGACCTCTTGGTTTCCCTGCCACTTCCTCAGGTATATATGCCACTAAATTAAATTCTTGGGTATCATTGCCTTTCTAGTTTCCATGGCATAATGGAGTTTGATTTGACTTCTTTGTTGCTTTTATTTTTATTTTTAATGTACATTAATTTCAGGTGTTAGCTTGGGTAGTCATACCCAATGTTGAGGGTACTGAAGTGACAATAAGAAAAAAAGCCATGTGGTTCATCATGTTAATCCAGTATCTCCCTAGGGTGCTTCACATCTATCCTTTCTCGTCGCAAATTGTTAATACAACTGGTCTTTTGTCAGAAACAGTATGGACAGGAGCTGTTTATAACCTTGTGCTTTACCTAGTGGCAAGCAATGTGAGTAGAAAGAAAACTCATTTTTCATTTGAGCTTCCTTTTGGGATTCGGCATTTGTTAGGTAGCTATTGTGCATTAAAGCATGAAAAATAGTAGATCTGTCTCTTTCTAATTTTCAATAAAAGAGAGTCATCTCAAACAAACAAGTGAACATATAACAATGGTCTTTCAATGTTTTAATGTATTCTCCAGTTTACTTTTCTCTTCTTTATCCAAGGATTTTTTTTTTTTTCCATTTAAATTTTAGATTCAATGACACACACTCAAGGATAGGGGAAAGGGAAGGGAATGAATTTCTCAAAAGTCATGGTAATTTTTAAGGAAATGTGGAGAAGTTATACTACGTGCACTTAAAAGATGTGGGATAATTATCCTTTTGTTTTGGCAAATGCATACGCATGAATGAGATTCTAACACATAGTTGCAATCACATTTAACACGTGTAAATAACTAATTACATCTTGAGTCTTGACACAAACTAATTCTTTTAACTAACTAGACATAAAGCTATACGCATGGAGTCAAGCTGCACACACTGAACTACTGTCGTACAGTAAAGCTCTTGACTTCCTTTCTTTAACGAACATCAAAGAAGAAAAAGAATGGGAGGAAGAGAGCACCGCTTACAACACATTCAAGAACAGTAAAATTCATAAACATAGTCCAAACACAAAGGATAATATATGAAACGAAGACATACATAAAAATGAAGAAGAGTACAGATTTATTATGAGCTTATATAATGTATTAATACTTAATGGCTTGCATTTATAGGCATAGAGTTCCACATTATTGTAGTCTATCAGATTCTAATAATTTTCCACTATATATGGTATTCATCGGATTCATTGTGACACACAATTCTTCATAGTAAAGATGTGACTACTTAGGCCAAGAGCCTTGTAGTTCAATGGCATTCCATCCTCCTAATAGGGAGAACATTGGTTCAAGTTTCTCATTCTCTACTTATTGTAAGAAAAAAAATTATGTGACCCCATTAAGTTGAATTAATTAAACCCAATCCAATTCTTTTTCTCTTTTGATGAAGGTTTCAGGAGCTTGGTGGTATATTCTAGCAATTGAGCGACAAGAAGCATGTTGGAGAAGTGTGTGCAGCCTTGAGTCACCGACTTGTCAAAATGTATACTTTGATTGCCGTAGTGTTAATGACGTTTCTAGGGCCAATTGGTTCAACTCGACAAATGTCACAAATCTATGCAATACAAATGCAAGTCCTAGCTATTATCAGTATGGTATATTTGGAGATGCAGTGACCACAGATGTTGTAGCCGCCCAATTCTTCACCAAGTACTTCTACTGTTTCTGGTGGGGTTTAAGGCAGCTAAGGTATAAAATTAGCATCACAAACCCTTAATTCAGTTGCTCAGAACAATGATTAGATATTAGATATGTATTTGGGACCTTATCGTTATTGTTCAAATGCTGTTTGTGAAATTTAAATTACATGTTTTTCAGTTTGTCAGCAGCAAAATTGTAGCAACCAATAAATTAATGTAGGAGCTTATAGGTGACAGGTGTGAAAGAGATCCCATCTTATTTTCCAAAAAAATATATCAATTTCATTTCCATTCAACAAGAAATTCTTCTATAGAACAATATCCTTGATTACTGGTACTCTTGTGCTCTTCTTTCATCAATTTGTGCTGTTCACTTACCAAGAAATGATGTGCAGTTCTATAGGAAATAATATGTTTACAAGTACTTCCATGGGAGAAGATGTTTTTGCCCTCGTTGTTGCCACCCTTGGGCTGTTTCTATTAACACTGCTCATTGGAAATATGCAAGTAAGTCCCCTGGATAATCTCTCTAAACCTATTAGCTTAACAGACGCCAAAAATGATCATCCATGCAGAGGATACCCCAAATTATAAGGTGCTGAGTTAATTTGAGAAAAAAGATGTTCAATTGCTTCTAGGTTCAGTTTCTTTGTTAAACACTTACCTTAGGAAGATTGAGACCATGAAAAATGCACTTACAACGTCCGTGTTTGCTTTCATGAAATCCAAGAAACCTTACATTTCATTTACCTAATAATGATCACCCATTTTGAACATGCAGAGATTCCTTCAATCAGCAACACTGCGATTGGAAGAGTGGAGGATCATGAGAACTGATACAGAACAATGGATGAAATATAGACAGATGCCTCCAGAACTAAAGCAGAGTATTCGACAATATGATCAATACAAGTGGTTGGCTACTAGAGGGGTTGATGAAGAAAAAATTCTCAATAGCCTCCCTATGGATCTCCGGATAAAGATCAAGCGCCATCTCTGCCTCTCTTTAGTTCGAGGAGTAAGTTGTTCTTATACACTCGTATCCTTAACATGGATAGTACTTTATGACACTATGAGAATTATGTAAAAATTATCGATTATATGATTGTAACTAATTTTGTAACGTATGATATAATTAAGAACTAATGTACAAGCTTTATGATGTAATTGAATAGGTTCCGCTGTTTAATCAAATGGACGAAACAATGTTGGATGCAATATGTGAGAGGCTTAAGCCTGCATTATGCACCAAAAACATGTTCCTTGTGCGTGAAGGTGACCCTGTCAAGCAGATGCTTTTTATAATTCGAGGTCACCTTTACTCTTACACCACAGATGGTGGCCGCTCTGGTTCCTCCAACTCATACAGGATTGGCTCAGGCGACTTCTGCGGCGAGGAGCTACTGACATGGGCCTTGGACCCGCGTCCCAATGTCATCTTTCCATCATCCACACACATGGTGAAAGCTATAACTGAAGTTGAGGCGTTTGCTCTAGGAGCAGAGGACTTAAAATTTGTGGCATCACAATTCCGAAGGCTGCATGGAAAACAACTTAAACACATTTTTAGGGTCTACTCTCACCAGTGGCGAACATGGGCAGCATGTTTTATACAGGCAACGTGGCGTAGGCATAAAAAGTTGAAGGAAATGGCTGAAATTGGAGCTAGGGAGCGAGGGCGAGCCCCAAGGGATTCCTTTTGGATGAGGTATGCAGAAACGCTACTGGAGGGCAGTACAAGTAGGGGGGTTGTCAACGACTCTGCTGAATCAAGTTCCAGTGATGTCAACTTGCTACAAAAGCCTGCAGAGCCAAATTTTGATTGAATTGTACAACACAAACTCTGGATATGGGCTTCACACTAGTAACTAGTAAGCAATTTGTGTACCTTGTCTCACTTTTTTTTTTTTCCCTCTTTTTGTTGTATAGATGAATTTATTCAAACTGGAACAGCAGTGAAAGCAAGTACATAAAAAGCATATGTAGTAATTGTATACGAAATTACCAATCAATTAAGAATATTAACAGCAATGATTGCATTATTGCTATTAGGATTTAGCATTGGCTAATTCCATGACAACTTTGTTTGTAATTATTCAAATATGTTCAATTGTAATTATATGTGTGAAATTGAGGATGAAGACTAAAGAATATTACTCATTGTGCTGAAATGAAGATTTGACGAGCGAAATTGCTTGATCAGTAGACTGAACCAGGGATTTTGGACAAAGGGTTTTGGCAATCTTTCGTGATACTTTCAGTCTAGCAAATCATTTAAGGAAATCTACCAACTTGAATTTCATGGCTGATTTGTAGACAAGAATACCTCAGATCCTACTTGCATTTAAATGAAACTTCAACTCTAATTCATTAATTAAGAAGAAAGATAGCAACACTAACCTTGATAAACCTTTTGAAAGTGTAAGTTTTTGGACCCCTTAAACACCAACAGATTAACCTAGTTATTTAGCCGAGTGATTAACTTAGGTTAATTATTCAGATCTAGGTTAACACAAGTAAATCATATCATTAACAAGTGTGGAAAATAAATAACATAACGATATAATAACCCAGGAAAACCAAACCGGTAAAAAATCTAGGGAGGATTTAACCTAGCTATCCTCAAGGTAAAACAAGATCCATTATGAAAGAATTGAAGTTTACATAATAGCGACTTAGATTACTAACATCCTATTGCTACATCGAGTAGGAAACTTACTACTTCGAGTAGGAAACTTATTACGACGACCACGTGACAGTTCCGAGTCCATGGACTACTTCTTTCTCAAATCCACAGCATCCACAAGTATACAATGTGTATAACTTTAAGCTCTTTGTGCAGCAACTAAAACGATCACAAAACTCTTGACATCAATCTCGATCATAATAACCCTAAGTATGTATGAAGACAAACACCTTTAGATCTCACAAGAAATTCTCATATATAGCATAAACAACAACCTCTAAAATGTGACTAGGGTTTTCCTATATATATGAAACATAAATCATAAAACCCTACACGTTATATGGGCTTGGGTTGAGTTGAAAAATTCTGCAGAAAAAAAATCTGTACGAGCTTGGATCGATTGAGTATAATTTTCGATTGATCGAGCCTTGTAGATTTACATAATAAATCTTGCAGTAAACTTGATTCCAACTATACAAATAAATACATTTTCAGTAGCCTAATTCTAGACTCTAAGTTTTGATCATAGTTTGCTAACATTATACATTGAAGTTCTAATACATTTAGATCCTAAATCCTAAGAACCTAACAAACTCCCCCTTTAGCAATCCGTGAAGAAACACAAAATAAAAAAATGCTCAAAGTTACACAAGCAGCCCAATACATTAAAAACACCCACGCAAAAACAATTCAACCTAACTACTATCTATCAGTTGCAAGTGTAGACAGCAACATGACTAAACTAACCTGTATATTCATGAAACACTTAACAAACACATAAACGCATGTGTGGAAAATACAAGTAAAACAAAATAAATTCTTGATTTCACATAACATAAAATAAAAGACATATATCATGAATAACCTTATAAATATAAATCAATAGTCAATGTATCACAATGTGAAGCAAGAAAAGAAATAGAAAATAAAATGTCTCCCCCTTACATATACATCAACCAAAAAAAATACATTAGGAACAAAACAACATGAGCCAAAAAAAATAGATACAAGATGAAGTACCTAGATACAATCTAAAGCTCCAAAAACCAAAAAATCTCCCCCTATCTCCATCCATATATACTTCCACTTTTTGTGACGAATTGCCAAAGGGCAATCAAGACTCATCATCAAAAAGAGGTGGTGGAGGCGACTGCCGAATACTAGCCAACTCCGCAAGCAAAATTTGAAGCTCTGTGAGGACATCCACCAATAGCTGACCATGAGCCGCCTGAATGGTCACAACAGTATCCAAAATATGACGAATGCTAGAATCATCCAAAGTAGAAGGTGGAGGTTCAGCAATAGCAATCGGATCAATAAACTCCTCAGTAGTAGGATCACCTGAAGTAGAAGGAGGAGGAGGAGGTGCAACACCCGAAGAAAACTCAACTCTAGGGTGTTTAGAGCTCTCTCACATTTGAACAGATCTCTGCCTAAGGAAGGTGGCACCTATGGGAGCTATAATGTGAACGGGCTTAGAAGCTGAAAAATCCTCTAATCCTAGATGTAACAAAATCCGATATATGAAAACAGGGAAGAACAGACCATGTGACCTAGAACTACTCCTATGAACCTTAACCACGGATTGAATGAAAAGAGTAGGAAAACTCATGGGAGAATCAATCACAAGAGCATACACAAATGCACAATGCTCAATAGGAATGGTGTGCAAGTGAGACATGGGCCAGATGGAATGACAAGAAATCCTGAAAAACAAATAATTGAGCTCAGTAAACTCATGAAAGGTAATGTGAGGATCAGTACCCCACTGAATGGTAGTACTGGTGATGATGGACATAATGTCGTCTAGAGGAGGAGACTCAATATAGGGATAAATTGGCTGTTGTACCAAAGACACATGAAAAGTAGAGGCCACTACCTGAGGAGTAATGTTAAACTTTTCTCCTCTTATCTAACTCTTCACAAACAGAATGTTGGATGAAGTGGAGTGAACAGAGAGGTTCGAATAGAACTCTCTAATCAGAACAGTCAGAGAAGGAGGACCTATATTTAAGAGAGGCAACCAACCCCTACTATCAAAACTCCTACGAATCTCAGGGTCCAACTCATCTAAAATCACTTTCCTCTCAGCCCACACCTTCTTATATATGTTTAACTTCTCAAAGGTTTATTGGTTTTTCTCAGTGAGAAGCCTATGACTCTTAAAAGATGGAGAAGAAGAAGAGGATGTGGTCCTATGAACTTTAGTCTTCCTAACCATGATGCTAAGGATTGGAATAGGATAGACCAAAAAAAAAAAAAAAAAAAAAAAAAAAAAAAAAAAAAAAAAAAAAAAACCAAGGGCAGACTGCATCAGACAAGGTTAGAGTACAAAAAAATATAGAAAATAACAATCTATATGACGCATGAACAAAATAACCACATGATGCATGTTCTAATGTATTGAGAATAGTTCAATTTTACGCTAAAGACATAGAATTTGGCTTGAACATAGAGTTTATTTCAAAAACCCCAAATTTTGAAAACTCACTTTCAAAAATCCCAACAAATTGATCAGTTTATCATTATACAAGTTAGATAACAGTATATAATGACGAAATGAATCAATAACACAAGCCAATTTCATCAATATATGCTTAATTGAACAAAATCCCCAATCTGGTAGTTTCAAGCCTTAAAAATTTCAATTTGTTCCAATTCATCAAATTGATGAAGTTAAACCATGAAGAAAATGTTTAAATCATCCAACAACAAAACCCCATTGATCAATTTTGAAAGAAATCATTGAAAACATCAAAAACCCCAAATTTCTATAGGTTCAAAATTCCCACCTATAATGCATGAAATATGTGAATAAAATGAAAAAGGAGGGGTAGAATAGTCTTACCAGTGTTAGAAGACAAAAAACTTGAAGAAAATTTGAGGGAAAATGACAAAAATTTCGTCTTTGAATCTGGACCGATTGAAGAGAGAGAGAATAGCTTTTGAAACTTTTGAAAAAGTGAAGAACACGTGAAAAGCTAATGTTTTTGAAAAAATCTTTTGAACGATTTTCGATCGATCGAAAATAGGTTTAATCGATCAAAAAACACATTTGATCGATCCAGCATCGATCAAGCCAGGCATATTCAAACCTAATTTTTAATTGCAATTTCGATCGGTCGAGCAACAGGTTCGATTGATCGAAAATCTTAAAAAATCAGTTTTTCAAAAAACTGAGCATTTTAATGCAGAAACTCTTCAAAACACATTGTTTTATGAATGAAATGCATAAATATGAGATAAAAAGTTTTTCAAAAACCCTTGAATTTAACCCTCATTATCCAATAATAAGATTTTCAATCAATTTGTCCTAAAAAACACAAACTTTAAACACATTTTGTATCAAAATCAATGATCTTTTAATCTTGGATGGCCACAACAAGATCACACACAATAATATGTACCAAGTTTAGCAAAGAGTAACTTGTGAAATGTGTGCAGCTAGCAAAAAGCTTGAGATACATGTGAGATGATATGTAGATAGAAATAAATCACAATTTCTAAAAAATTCATCACATAAATTTGAAAGAGACTATCACTTAAAGAGTTACCTCATATAACTCTCACATTTCCTAGAATAAAAACTTGCAATCATGTAAGTTTCTTATTTTGCCTCATAATGTACACACCAATTTTATTACAGTTGAAAATTATTAGAATAGTCATGATAATGTACACACCAATTTGATTTCATTGTAAATTGTTTATAGCCTAATAATGTACACACAAATTTTATTATTTAAACCGAGGCTACACCTTATATTCTTTTTGTGGATGTGCTACATTTTCTCAAGCACAAAATCTTATGATATGCATTAAGGTATTCATGATTGGCTTGTAAACAGTGGTGAGATGGTTATTTATACCTTTCTCATTAAGTTTAAGTCCAACAATAAAAAACATGTGACTTCAAGATTAAGATCAAATGATCAAAAACTATAAATATCTCACACACAACATGTATAACAAAGCTCACACTAGTAAAATGTAGTAAAATAAGTTCATCCAAACTAAACAAAGTATATTATGTAAAAATACCATGGCCAGCCTTGATTTCAAGTCCAAGAAAAATAATGCAAAACACACTTTTCTTCCTTTTTTATTTTTATTTTATTTTTGAAAAGAATAACAAAAACAACCTAGCATGAAATGCATAAATGTTATGCAATGCAAATCCTAAAAACAAAAACAAACCAAAACAATAAAAGAAGAATGGTTAGAAGGAGTAGAGAGATGAAGCACAAGGACCATATCAGAAAGACTCAATTAAATTGAGCCTTTTGCATCTAGAGCCTTTTAGATGCAACTCTAGCATTAGAGTTATTATTCTGATTAGAATGATGAGCAACTCCAAGATTGGAATAAAGGTTTAAAGCCTTTACCAATTCACCAATAAGTATCATAGGATCTTGTGCTTGAGGCACAGCTACTTTTGGTTTATTTGCTCGCTTAGCAGCTAACAACTTGAAATAGTTTGGACAAATGTGCCTATACTTTTCACAAAAATGACAAACTCATGCAGGTCGATCATACAACTTATCCTTAGGATGGTTAGGAGTCTTAGATTTAGACTCTTTGAGATCAACCCTAATCTTCCTAGGAGGTGTAACATCTACAGGTTTGACAACCTCACTCACAGGAGACTCAAAAGAAGGAACAACATTTGTGGAATGAGTTTCGGACACAAAGATGCTTTCAATAAAACCTAGACCGGTTTTTATCTAAAGGAGACTTTTGAACACTCAGTATGTGATCAAGTTTGGAACTAACATACCTATTTGTTTGTTCTCTAGCAATAGATAATTCAAGTTCCAAGTTCTTAACTTTATCAAGCAATAGCATGTTCTCAGTCTTCACATTATTTAACAATTCATTAGCATCAAACAATTTCAACAGGAAATTTTTCTTATCAAGTTCAAGAGATGCAATTTTCTTTAAGTTTAAATCAACATTCATAGCATCCTTTGCAGCAACCTTGCAAAGCTTATTATAGGCTTGTTGCAAATCTGCATTCTCAAAGAATTCCCCATCAAAAGGGTTCTCTATAACAACAACACTTTCATCAACTACAGCAGTACCTGTAAAAGCAATAAAGTTTCTATCCTCATCATTACCAAATTCATTATCAGAAACTTCATCATCACTAAGAGTTACAACCATAACCTTACCCTTAGACCTCAAGAATGTAGGACATTCTTATTTTACATGACCATACCCTTGACACCTAAAACATTGTTGACTTATAGAATTACTGGAGGTTTAACCTACTTTCTCTTTTTTATGTTTTTTAGTATTATTCACTTTAGTGGGATCATTTCTTCTAAAATTTCTAGGTTCAACAATGTTTTTACCTCTTGCCTTTCTGTTATTGTTACTAAGAAAATTTATAAAGTTCTTAGCAAGATATGCAATCTCTGTAGCAGAGAGTTCATTATCAAATCCATTCCCATCATCATTATCAACTGACTTAAGAGCCATTGATTTGAATTTTTTTGTCTTGGGTAGGTCTAACTTGCAGGATCTTATAGAACTGGAGAGATCCTACAAGTTAATTAGCAGGGATGGAGTTCATATCTTTACTTTTAGTAATGGTAGTCACTTTGGGTTTAAAGTTCTCAGTCAAAGATCTAAGTATCTTTCTAACAATCTTAGGTTGATCATAGATTTCACCAAAATTATAAGCAGAGTTAATAATATCATTCAGTTTGGCATAGAATTCATCAAAAGATTCATCATCAGACATTCTAATACTTTCAAATCTAGTAGTTAATTGCTACAGTTTGTTAATCTTAACTGCCTTTGTGCCTTCATGTACAGTTTGGAGAATGAGCAACCTTAACATTAGAGATTCTCTTAAATTCCTTCATAGAAACAACATTAAAAATAACATTTATTGCTTTACTATTAAAAGCGGCTGCTTCTTTTTAAGAAATTTTCCACTCACTAACTGAAGCAGTGGGCTTCTCCCATCCGTACCCAACGGAATTCCAAATTCTCTCATCAATAGATTTCAAGAATGCTTTCATTGTTACTTTCCAGGAGGCATAGTTGTTCCTATCAAAGTGAGGTGGGATCACAAGAGAGCGACCGTGTTCTATGACAGTAGGGGTCAAGGATCAACTCTTAGATCAAAGGATCTAAAACAAGAGCTAATCCTGATATCACTTGAACGTTTTTAAAACCCTTAAACACCAACAGATTAATCTAGTTATTTAGCCAAGTGATTAATTTACGTAAATTATTCAGATCTAGGTTAACACAAGTAAATCATATCATTGACAAGTGCGAAAAATAAAGAACACAACGATATGATAACCTAAGAAAACTAAATCAGTAAAAAACCTGGAGAGGATTTAACCTAACTATCCTCAAGGTAAAACAAAATCCATTATGAAAGAATTGAAATTTACACAATAGCGATTTAGACCACTAATAACCTATTGCTATCTCGAGTAGGAAACTTACTACCACGACCACGTGATAGTTCCAAGTCCACGAACTACTTCTTTCTCATATCCACAACATCCACAAGTATACAACTTGTATATCTTTAAGCTCTTTGTACAACAACTGAAACGATCACCAAGCTCTCGACATCAATCTCGATCTTGATAACCCTAAGTATGTATGAAGGCAAACACCTCTAAATCTCACAAGAGATTCACACATACAGCATAAACAACAACCTCTAAAATGTGGCTAGGGTTTTCCTATTTATATGAAACATAAAACATAAAACCCTACACGCCATATGGGCTTGGGTTGAGTTGGAAAATTCTGCAGAAAAACAATTTGTACGAGTTTCGATCGATTGAGTCTAATTTTCGATCGATCGAGCCTTGCAAATTTATATAATAAATCCTGTAGTACACTCAATTCCAACTATACAAAGAAATACACTTTGAGCAGCCTAATTTTAGACTCTAAGTTTTAATCATGGTTTGCCAACATTATACGTTGAAGTTCTAATACATTTAGATCCTAAATCTTTAGAACCTAACAGAAAGCCTTCTAGTTCTTCCTACCTCTTCAATTGACTTTCCTTCTTTACTAACAAACAAAGGTCACTAACTCTGTATTGGAGTTGCTGTTTGAAACCGCAAAGACTATATCAAATCCTTAAGAAGAAGCCTTGAAGTGACAAAGAGAACGGTTTTGTGGTTGATGGATCAACTTGTCGCAACGAGCAACTTTGAAGGCACAAGTTTAGGACTTTACAATTGCTAGTATGAGCGAGGGATGTTGGGTACTTACTATGACTACATGAATGGGAAGTCGTGTGAGTATCATTTGTATCACAACATGCTTCGTGGTGAACTTGTTGAGTCGAGCTTTGTCTTAAGACTGTTTTTACCTATTGGTTTTCACTCTGTGATAAAATATTGTCTCTGTGTGCATATGTATTTGTTCTTTATTGTTTTTCATGTCTTTATTCATATTCTGTATTATGCTTGAATATTAACTATCTGCCCGGGTGAATAATTGAGTTAATCTGTTAAAACTTGGAAGCAATCGGTTGTAGTGGTCTAAACGTGTTGTTCCAGTTGGTATTAGAGCATATATTCACTTTGGTAGGATTAATCTCCCTGTATGATCCTTAACTCCTATTTGCCATGGATAGTTTTAAGTGTCATAATGCTCATGCCTATGAACATCTAACTCAAGACAATTCTAATGGTGATCTTAAAAATAAAATTGTATGTGATAAGCTCTTCAGGGAATTCATTAAATCTAAGACTATGTTTAGTTCGATTAAATTAATTTCAGAATATATTTTCTGTATTTACGTGTGTTTGGGGCGACTGAAACTCACTCAAGCGATTTATTTAAACATTATATATATAAAGTTCCCTGATCCTTTTACTATCAAAGTAAGATCACTCTTATATTGGAAATTTGGAACCTGAACCTGTATTTGCCTATTTATACATGATTTAATTGTAAAAATATATTTTTGCTATTTATTTGGGAGAGGTCTACTGGCCACAAATATGGGCTAGGTGGTCCTTTTAATTTTTGGGTTATTTGGCCAACTTTTAATTTTGACTTTTGAGGGACCGGTTTTCAATTTTGTAAGGTGTAAGTTCCTTTTTTGTCTTAACTATTAAATATTAATATACAAAATTGATATGTAAATGAGGGGAGAATGATCCTCCCCTAATTATTATAGTTCCATCTCGGTTGAAACTCTTGAAAAAAAAAAAAAAAATCTATGTATCTTAATTGACCAAATGTATGAAAATTAAAAAAAAAAAACCCTATGTTAGCTGTTATTATACTTCGGATTCTGTAGATTATATTAAAATAAATTTATGTCAAGAGTCTTGTAACTCAATTGATTGATATTTTTTAGTATTTTCAAAATATTCAGGGTTTAAATACCCAATTCTCCCATTGTTACTATCGAAAATAATATTAGAATATTGTGTGTTATGTAAGTAGAGTCTCACATTGGGTGTTTATTAAGTAGAACTTGACTATATAAGTGATTTACAAGAAGTTACAATTGTAACTTTACTAGTTCTTTAAAGGTAAAGCATAGATGTTACTAGCACATTCTCGACTTATTAAAAATGGTCCAACACAAAGTGGTTGTGATGTTTTTGATTCTTGGACATCCCTTCTCATTAGGTGGACTTTTGGACTTAAATGGCATGAAATGTTACGCTAGTTAGATGTGGCAAAATTGGACTAGGACTTGCTAACCCACCCAAAACAAAAGAAAAAAAAAAGGGTATGAGTAGAGATTTTTGGATCCATGAACTAAAATAGGTCAACTCATACTTAACACGTGAAAACAACGGGTTGGTTTAGGCCGACCTACAAATCATACATGCTAACTCCTTTTTTTTTTTTGGCTTCTTAAATATGTGTAACTATATTAGGAATTAGACTATTATGACAATTCACACAGTATTAACCAAAAAAAATAATCTTAATTGAACCGAATTAAGATTAGTATGACAATTAAAACAGTCATAATAGTCATTATAGTCTAATTCCTAACATTAGTGAAATAGGATTAGTATGACAATTAAATCTTATTTTTATTTACCATTATTTTTTTCACATGAATAAAAATATGAGTCATACAATTGATCATTTTACCCTTTACCCTTACTCCCAACTCAAAAAATATCAAATAAGAGTTATAAGATTTAAGACCCGTTTGGTTTTTTTTTTTTTTTTTTAACCAATTAATATCACCCATGTTTATAACCCAATTAGAGCGGATCTAATTCGATTTGTTTACCAAGTCTAACATTACTACATTAGCACATAGTGACAAAATCACGGTTATGTGTGACCTCATACTCGATTTAATTAATTTCTTAATATTTGAGAGAGGACTTGCATCAATTAAATCTTTTTCCACCAAATATTATTTTTAAAATTGTGAGTAGTCTCTGCTTAAATCGATTAATTAAAACTTCATCTCACCCATGACGTAGTCTCACAGTTGACCAGCTATTATTTATCATCGTACCTGCTCCCAATGTTAGCATTTGTATGAAAAACAATGGACTTATGAAGATCACATAGGCAAGCACACCTTCTTTGTTTTTATTATTTGTTTATTTTTTCCCTAATATTAATAATGAGACTATGTGCCTATATTTTAACGAAGGCAAAGTCAGTGACCTCTTTGTCAAACTTTGGAAATGTATAATTGCGGCGCAGCTATCATGGTGACCTTGTTTCATTTCTTTTAGGTCATTAGATTTGTTCAAGATATCATGACTTAATTGTTTTCAAGCTTAAGCTTAATTTTACTTGTATTATAACTCTGATAAGTCACGTAAAACACCAAGTTTTATAGATATAAGCCATGTAAAACACCAAGTTTATAGATATAAGTCATGTAAGAATCAAGGCCTTTTGATAATGAACTTAGTTTACCGAATCAAACCACATACTTTCTACATTCTCTCTCTTTCTCTTGATTCTCTATCTTGCATCTATACATTATTTTATTTGCATATGGTATATATTAGATTTATGTTTCATCTTTTCTAACAAAATTAGTGATATTCAATCTTTCTAAATATATAGTATGAGATTTGTAAATATAGGATAAAATGTTATTTTGGTCCCTTAAATATACTAAAAGTTTATTTTTTATTCGTAAACTTTAAAAAGTTCATTTTTCATTATTAAATTATTGAAAAATTCGTTTTTTATCTTTAAATTATTGAAAATGTTTTACTTTATGTCTTTTTTAAAATTTCAAAATGATCTGTTTTAATCCTTATTTTTGTCTTTAAACTATTAAAAAAAATTTATAAAATTTTAAGATGAAAAAGAGTTTTTTAAAGCTTAGGAACAAAAAACAAACTTTTAATTCCAACAAATAAATAATAAAACAAATAATTTAAGTGTTTCTAACTTTTTATTGTTGGGTTAGGTGATTAGGTCCACAATTATATTAATGAATCCTTAGGGCCGGTTGGTGTCTTCTTTTATATCCAGTAGTTTCTAGTCGTGGATCAAGTCATATATGGGACTTCTTCTACACATCACTTATACTGTCTTTTTTTTCTTCTATATAGTACTAGAAACTTATTAATAGATGATATTTTATGAAAAAGTTGTTTTCAGTTTTGCAAATATAGGTCTCTTGATCTTTCAAGTTTCAACTGCCAAAAGTAAACATGACATCAAGTTTGAAATACCAAAAGAAGGCATTTTTTAATTGAATATAAATTGAATTCTTACATTTTTAATTTGAACAACTAACCTTATAGACATTATGTTTGCTAAGAAGTAAAATTATTTGTTAAAAGTTTTTATTAAATTTTAATGGAGTTTACAAAAGTGTAAGTACAAATATGTCTCATCCTCTGCATTCTTTAAAACGATATAATACCCTCATTTATTAAGAAAAAGGCTTAGTGGCCTATAAGATTTTCTTCACGTTGACTAAATTGTTAGATAGGGTGTAAGGACTCAATTGACCTTTTAATTGAGAAATTACCTAGTCCAACCTAGGTAATGATTTGGATCTCAAATTTCAAAATTACAACTTAATCGCTTTTAAACTAATCTAACAAGTTACATAAAGTATAACAGGTTAACCCATTATAGAGTGCATGGATATCAAAATTAACATGAATATACATGCAAAACATATAAAATGAGCAACTCACATAAAATTAAAAGCACAATACTATAAGATAATATTGAACGAGGAAACACAATTTTAATGACATCTCGAACATGCTCTCATGCTGGGTTTAAGTTGCGGTAGTTGGTGAGTTTGTGGGTGGTGGCATTGCTTGGGTTGCAAGTAGCATGGGTCTTGAGTGATGGTGTTGGTTTGAGATCATAACAATTTGGTTTTGTGGCGGTGATTGTGCGGTGTTGGGTTTGGGTTAGTGGGACGAATGCGTTTTGAAAGCTTAGATTTTTGTTAAAAACACAAGAGCTGTTTAGACTCCAAAATAAAAAATTACGACTCGATTGATTTTACTCTAACTTAAACTAAGTGCAGAAAAGAGTAAATGAGAGCAAACGATCAAAACAACTACTTAAAGCCATATTTATCACAACACAACAATAATAATGAAAGCTAAAAGAGTAGGGAAGAGAAATGCAAATACAAGATAACACGTCGATGTGTTATCGAAGAGGAAACCGAAGAACTTGGAGAAAAACCTCTTCGCCGCCCTCCAAGCAGTAAATCGATCCACTAGACAATAAGTTGGGATATACGAATAGAAAGAGACACTCTAAGCCCAATCTACCCAGTGCACCTAATCCCTCCAAGCTCCTACTTCAACAAGGCTTCTCGGAACCGTGTCTTGTCTAACTTTCCGGATCTCACAATATGCCCAATTGCATCCGCTAAAGCTTGGCTTCTTCTAATGCTTTCCAGTGGCACCAAAATCTCACTTGACACTCAATATGGGTGTGGTAAGTATTTGAGCTACCAATCTCTCAAGGATTTGGATATGGAGAGATAGAACTAGAGGAAAACCATAAAGGATGGTATAGAGGATTGTGGGTATGATAATTTCTAACTCTCAAGAGTTTGTGACTAGGGTTTTTTCTTTGAAAAACTCTTTACTCAATATGTGGGTAATGATAGTATATATAGTGTGTATTCAGATGTAGTGGAGCAGATATGACAAAATGGCAAAACAAACTGTTTCGCGAGTATCTCGCGAGAAAGCCTTACCCGGCTTTCTCGCGAGACATTCGCGAAAACTAGCTGTCACCCTCTGTCTTGACTCTTCACATTCTAGTCATGTGCTAAGCACATGCTTCACTTCGTGGGAAGGCTACTCGCGAGCTACCTGTGTTAAACAAACTATTTTGCGGTTATCTCGCGAGAAGGCCTTACTCGCGAGACACTCACAAAAACCAACTATCATGACTCTTGGCATTTCAGTCATGTGCTGAGCACATGCTTCACTTCGTGGGAAGGTTACTCGCGAGCTACCCGCAAAAACTTCTTTTGTCTTCAATGTTGCCTTGAGTTTTCACACTTTTTCTCTCACACACAACCCTTGCAAATAAAACCCACATAAAATACAAGGTATAAAAGATTAAATAAAATTACAATCAAATTTAGCACAAAATTAAAACCAACACAAAATAGTTGTAAATTACAACTTTACAGGTTTGTAATGAGTTGATTGGGTTTGTTAAGGAAAAAAAAAGAGATTGGTTTAATATGATATCTAAAATGAAGAAGGAGATACAATGTGTTAATAAAAGTGGTTATATAAAATAAATGAAGTGACTTTTTAGTAAAGCCAAATTGATTTTTTTTTTTTTTGGTGAATAAGCTAACGGAAATGCTCTAAGTAATTAGAGATACGCAAATGCTAAAAAAAATAAATAAATAAATAAAAAAAATACAACGAACCACTCAAGTCTTTTTACAGTTGTGTCAGTTCAACAATTAATTTTATATGTCCTTAAGGTTGGTTATTGGTTCATTTTATATCCCGTAGTTTCCGGTTATGGATCAAGTCATATATGATAACTTCTTCTACACATCCCTTGTATTGTCCTTTTCGTTCTATGTTGGATTAAAAACTTATTAGTGTATGGGGTTTTACTGAATTTTTTTTTCCAATTGAATAAATATAGATTTGATAAAGATTTCTTTTTCTGGCGTAACAAAAGCAAGCATGACATGGAATCGCAAAAGAAGGCATATTTTATTTGAATATAAAATGAATTCTTACATTTTTTTATTTGAATAATTAACCTTGACATTATATTTGTAAAAAATAAAAAATTTTGTTAAACATGTTTATTAAGTTTTGATGAGGTGTGTCTAAACTTTTTAAAATGATATTATACATTTATACTGTGTAAAATGATATATATATATATATATATATATATATATATATATATATATATATATATAGAGATGAGTTCAAGTTACACTTGGTGTAATTTTAAAGAATTACACAATTTTTTAAACCATTAGATTTAAATAGATCTAATGGTAAAAACAGACCTAATTAATGTTAATTTTCTAATTGATCTCATTTATTATCTCTTATTTAATACATTCCATACTTATTTCTAAACCCAAAAAAATTTATAACACAACTATTGCTTTTAGTTGTTCTCTTTCTCCATGTTTCTCTCTAGAACACTCTGCTCTTCCACCTCTATGGATTAGTCACCGGTAGCCAAAAAAAAAAAAAAAAAAACATATAGGCAGGGGCTAGTATTTTACTTCATCACTGATCCTGGCAGAAGGATAAGCCCAATTCACTTGTATTCATTAGTTACCTGTTCTATACACACACACACATACACACACGAAGACTTAGAGTTAGTGGCCTCCAAGACTTCACGGAGACTAAATTGCTTGAAAAGATGTAAAGACCAAATTCAGTAAATTGACTTTCAAAGGTAATGTCTAAAGGAAAAAGGTTTTCTATTTGGAAATATATGAACTAAATTGACACTGAAATGAAAAATAAAATGATGGGATATGTAAAAATCCGATACAAATAAATTAGAAAACAAAATGTGAGACTAAGAAGCATGCATGGTGGAGTAATTACTTTTTTGATAACAATGTTTTCAGCTCTCTCTCTCTCTCTCTCTCTCTCTCTCTCACACACACATACATTGATGAACGGAAAGAAAAATTATGTAAATACATGTTTATTGAGAGAAAATAAGTAAACTGAATTTGATTAATAGTAGTCAACTACGAAATGAACTAGTTTGAAAGTGATATAATTATAGAGGTCACCGAATTAATAATTCAAAAGATTTAGAAATAAGGAAATGTACAAAAAGTGGTCTCGAAAATGACTAGGAATTTTTAGGTTAAAAATTGTCTTGGATGGTGATGTTGTAGTTCAAAACTTCAAATCAAGAGTTTGGGTTTGACATGTCGTGGGCCTTGTAATGTTCTTTCCGTATCAAAAAGCTATGATCGTAAAGTTCCGTTGTAGAATGTATTTTCGGTTGAACATTTGGACTTTCGTCCTTGACGTGATATACCTTTTGTTTTTTGTTTTTTGATAAAGATATATCCTTTTATTTTATTTATTTATTTATTTTTGCTAATATATCCTTTTGTTTAATCATTATAAGAACTCTCTCAAATAAAATAATTATTATAAATTTATAATTACCTATACTTTCCAATAATTGAAGCTTTTATTCTCAACAGCTATTATTCCAATTACTGATTTTATTAATCCGTATATTTATTTTTCCTGAGTGTCAATCGAGTTTAAACATCCAATGGTCTAATTAATTCCAAGAGATAAGTATACTAGTTCTCAAGGCCTTATAAAATCTATAAAATTTTGGGCTCAAAACTTTTAGCTAGCATTTTGAGGTTATATCCAAAGAATTTCTTATGTGAGACGGAAAAATTAAAATTACGCACATCTAAGAGAATAAGTCAGTGCTTGAAAAGCTTTCAACACACATTAACATATTATATATATATATATATATATATATATTAGTTGCAGTTATGGATTTCTAGGTCTTTGACTATTTAACAGTTTTAAATTAATTTGGATCTGGTTTATATAATACATAGAAATATGGCAAAAATGGGCAAATGCCAATTTCGTACAAAAAAAAAGGGCAAATGCCTTATTTTTCAAATTAATTAGAAAAATACTCTTTTTTTGAAACTTTAATTTATCAAAATCAAGTTTAAAAAAAATAAAATTCTAGAGCCTTATAACAACGTTTTAAGGAGTTATAGCGGCATTTTATAACTCGAGCTTCATTATATCGAGTTATGGGCAAAAAATTCTTTTTTTTTTTAAACCTAAAACGCTGTTATAAGCTTCTTAAAACGCCATTATAGGAACGTCGCTATAGGCTCCTTAAAACGTCAATTTTGAAAAAATCGAAATTTAAAAGAGATACATTTTCTTAATTAATTTGAAAGATAGGACATAATACTCCTCTTCTTCTTCTTCTTCTTCTTCTTTTTTTTTTTTTTTTTTTTTTATTGCGCGAAAAGGGCATTGGCCCATTTTGGTCATAGAAATATTATAGAAGAAATGAAGAATACACAAAACAGTGGGTATATAAGGTTAAAGTCACATCAATACACACCATCTTGTAATTATTATACTAGATAATAATAATTTATCAAACCAGCTGTGACATTATTTACACATACGTACGAGCTACTCTTTTGTTTTGGATCTCTTTCTAGTTTCTTCTCAGTAATATTCATCTCTTGTTAGATCTCTTTCTACTTTCTTCTTAGTAATATTCATTTACTTTAAGATAAAATTTAAAAAAAAAACGTATGCTTACGTGTGCACGGTAATAATCACACGTATTTGGTCTTAAAAAAAATAAAAGGTGACGTGGTCTGAAACATGGACGGAGGCATCATTGGACAGGGGGCGATGGGCCTCAAGTCTTTTTTTTTTTTTTAATTATTATATGTATGTATATCAATTTTAGCAATTTTGTTTCATAAAATTACATTTTGTTTTTCTTAAACAAAATCATTGATTTTTTTTAAGAGTAATATTATACTCACAAACTTTTTTACAAATTATTTTAGTATCAAATTCTTATTGGTTCGCATACAATTCTACTATTCACAATATCTTTTTTACTTACAAGTAATCACTTATCGCATTAGTCATTTATAATAAATAAAAGTTTGAAACTTTAGCATTTTTCTCATTTTAGTGACCATAAAAAATTTACAGATCTAAAATCTAAAATAAAATATACAAGCTCAAAAAAATAACTTAACAACAAAAATTACCAATAGTAAAACTAAAAAAATTAAGCTCAATTAATCAGTTTTATCCAAAATAACCAATTCTGTCATTTAAAAAATTCTAAAAAAAAAAAATTTTGTTCTTATCTATAAAAAAAATTAAAAAAAAAAATCTCAGTAACTAAGTAGACAACCAATAATAAATTAATAAAGCCCCTAACTTATGGTTTTGGCTGGTCTGGAAAACATGGTTTTGGACCTTTGGATTGGAGTAGGAGTTGACATTTTCATGTGTATGCACATGTAATATGTCTATACACGTGTGTGCATGACATTGGTTACATGTTTTACCTTTGGCCTTTATAAATTAGCGTAGTCTGAAAACTTTCATGGTCGAGTTGACTTCTTTATGTAAAAGACACTTACGAAGGGTTGAAATTAGAATTAAGAAGTCATTATCGATCTTTGATCTTTCTTCTAAATCATTGCAATCGAATCAAGGAGACGGCATTCTCTTCACAATTACTTATATGCTTTTTCTGATAAACTAAGAGATCGATCGAATTCATCAATTGAACAAATGGGTCACAGTAATTCAAGACTCAAAAGGTCTGTCCTCTACTTAATTTCTTACTTGCAATTTGATTTGTATATCAATGTTAGTAATGAATACTTTAGCCCCAGTTTTTTAATCAGATTATTTATTTCATACTCGTTATTCAGAGTTCAAGTTCTAGATGATCTTGAAGTAGCTGACCTCCCTAAAGCCAGTGAAAATCATGTGATCGTGAACTTCTCCAAGAAAGCCACTGCTTTTTCTGAGAAGAGAAGTTTTAAAGAAAAAGTCCTGAGAAGAGTATTTTCTGAGGACTATGAAAAGGAGAAGAAAAGGATACTGGATCCTCGAGGAAAAATCGTTAGCAACTGGAACAAGATTTTCTCACTCTCATGCCTATTTGCTTTATTCTTGGATCCATTATTTTTATTGTTGCCTGTAATCGATAGCCAAGGTTGCGTAGCTAATGGAATGACGGCCCAAGTTGTCCTCACCATCCTAAGATCAGTGACTGATGTGTTTTATTTTATTCAGATCATTGTTCGGTTTCATACAGCTTATGTAGCACCCTCTTCTCGTGTTGTTGGAAGAGGAGAGCTTGTGATTGATCCTTCAAAGATTGCAATGAGGTACCTTAGAAAAGGTTTCATTATCGACCTCATGGCTTCCCTGCCACTTACTCAGGTATTTTATGCCACTAAAACCTTATGTATCATAGCTAGCTAGCTTGCTAGCCTTAATTTCCAGTTTCCCTGGCATCAATGGAGTCATGAGTTTTGGCTTCTTTGTTTTTAATTATTTATTTTATTTCAGGTGTTACTTTGGGTAGTTATACCCAATGTTGAGGGTACTGTAGTGACTGTGAGAAAAAATGCCATGTGGTTTATCATGGTAGTCCAATATATCCCAAGGGTGATTCTCACCTACCCTCTCTCATCGAAAATTATTGATGAAGGTGGCATTGTGGCAGACACAGCATGGACCGGAGCTGGTTATAACCTCATGCTTTACCTAATGGCTAGCCATGTGAGTAGAAACAAAACTCATTTCTCATTTGAGCTTCCTATTGTGCATTTAGAGCTCAAAAATTAGTTGCTCTATCTCTTTCGAATTGAAGAGAAAACCTCTTACTTTTCTTTCCTCTCACATGTTCGCACTATTTTGTTTCTTCTTTTTGTCACTTCACTTCATTAATCCAAACCTCACGAATTCTCCTTGATTTGTTTGTTTTCCAATAGTTTTGTGGAGCAAACTTAAACATTGTCTCTCTTCTTGCATTAGCTCTCAAGTGAAAGCTCATCTTTTTTCTCTATCGGTTTCATGCTCAATTTTATGATTCTTTCCCTTGTTGCATAGGAGAGCGCCTCTAGGCCAGGGTCGTCAAAACCTTACTTTCTATTTATAGAACTTCAATTTCTATTCCTAAATGGACGAAGAATATATTATTTTT
Source organism: Castanopsis chinensis (assembly GCA_032878915.1). Lineage (NCBI taxonomy): Eukaryota > Viridiplantae > Streptophyta > Magnoliopsida > Fagales > Fagaceae > Castanopsis > Castanopsis chinensis. The sequence goes on along the minus strand of JAVQMG010000125.1, from coordinate 12,269,582 downwards.
TTGTCAGGTAATACTACTTACTTATTTAACAAGCCTTTCCATCCACATTAAAGAATAGACTTTTCTTACACACCATCCAAATTAATTTTCCTTCTTCAATAAGGAAACTCAACTAGCTTTCCAAGTCATAATAGGATTTTGGGGCAATTTCCCAAAATACAAATATCTTCTTTTTCATTTTTTATAAGTACTTTTTTTTTCCCAACAATTGAAGTCCTAAATCTCACAAATCCTCCTATTATACATCAAACCTTGACCTCTTCATTGAAAAATAAGGAAAGTAATTAACAATGGATGGGTTGTTGTTGGTTGTACATAATAAAAGTGGTAGTAGTGGTGGATTTATGTAGAAATAATGTTTCTTTAATCACAACTTGTTATATTGTCGAAACTGAAAACTTTATGTTAAAAGTATTGTAGATAAATGTAAGAGTTAGTTGAAATAGTACAGTAAGACTCATGAATAGTATCAAAAAGTGTAGTAGGGCCCATAAATAGTAGCAAAAATAAGCTGAATAGTAAAATAAATGGACTTTTTAATTTAAAGTGAAACGCACACTAAATTGTGAAAATAATTATAATTTTTTTTTTGCGTCACTTACATTACTCAAGTGTCCTTAGGTTAGTTTACAACTTTTTATTTTTTATTTTTTGCTAAAATGAAACATGCAGTTCTAGATTATTCATGCTTTGTGAATTTCCTTCTAGCTACTTTTATCTTTGTTTTTTATGTCAACTACACAAGATTTAGTTACAATTTCTTAAATATTATACCATAAATTTTTTAATTAAAATTATTGAATTCATACATGTTTCGTTAACCAATGCAATATAAATAATGTTATATTTTTAAAAAACAATTAAATTTATTGCAAATTTGTATTTAAATTTAATTATGGAATCTAAAGTGAAATACATAAGAAAGTGTACCTAACTTCTATCATTTTAAAAAATATGTCTCTTTCTTAGAAAAATTTACTGGGTATTTTAGGAGCAATGCTCTCTCTTGTCACATGAGTTGTGGGTTTAGAGTACCCAATAACTGTCCCTCTGTTGGTATGTTTTTATGTTCAACTCAAAAGTTCCTAGAAATTTAAAAAACAAGATAAGAAAAGAAATAAATTGGAAATAAATTAAAAAAGAAGATCAAAGTTTTGGCCTTAATACATACATTCTAATACTACCACTACAATAGAACTAAAGCTTACCCACCATATATAACTGGTGATTGATACTACCTTTTACTGATTTACTTTCAATGGATTAATTATGCCTACATCTATTAAAAAAACAGAACTAATTTTGCCTACTTTTATTCTTCGTGAGCTGAATAAATTAATTCCAAACCCATTATTTCGATTCTTCTTATGAAGCTTTCAGGATCTTGGTGGTACCTTCTAGGTATTGAGCGACAAGAAGCATGTTGGAGAAGTGCGTGCAACCTTGAGTCGGCTTGTCGAAATGAATACTTTGATTGCCATACCGTTAATGACGATGCTAGGTCCAATTGGTTCAGCTCGACAAATGTTACCAATCTATGCACTCCAACTTCTAACTTTTACCAATACGGTATATTTGGAGATTTAGAGAACTCGAATGTTATAGCTTCACCATTCTTCAACAAGTACTTTTACTGTTTATGGTGGGGCTTAAGGAACCTAAGGTATACGATTGTCCTAGTTATCCCAAGTACTTAATTCAGTTACTCCAAGATTAAAATATCAAAACCACTCACAGAAATAACTTAGTGATAAGAAACCCTTATGACTCATTACATTTGCTAGCTTAGGAATTATGGGTTCAAATAGTGGCAAATCTCATTATTGTACAAATGGTCCCATGTCATGCTTGAGTCGAGTTTAATTAAGTTGGAAGCAGTGATCACACTTATAAATCATTTTATTTTTATATAGAAAAAATAAGAATAAAAATTATAATATCAAAATTTTGAGATCTCAATTACCATTATCTTGCAAACTTCATTTTAAAATTCAACTTACAATTTCCTTTGATTTTCTCTGCAACTAAATTGAGCACCTAATGATTAAACGCAAGAAAATCATGTCATGTCAATTCACTAGACACTATCCTATATTCACAGGAAGTCGAACAAATTTACTGTATTTCTTATCTTTCATCGATTTGTGCAGTTCTACGGGACAAAATCTTAGTACAAGCACTTATATGGGAGAAGTTGTTTTCACCATCTTCGTTGCCACCCTTGGGCTGTTTCTGTTTGCACTGCTCATTGGAAATATGCAAGTAAGTTCTCATGACAATGTCTATATATAAACCATTATCAGAACCACATGTAAATAGATTTTGCAAATAGATGTACAATTGCTACAATAATCTTCTTTAGATTTTCATAGTAATAATTTTCACCCATTTGAACGAGCAGAGATACCTTCAATCAGCAACACAGCGATTAGAAGAGTGGAGGATCAGGAGGACTGATACAGAACAATGGATGCATCATAGGCAGCTACCTTCAGAACTAAAGCAGTCTGTTCGACAATATGATCAATCGAAGTGGTTGGCTACTAAAGGTGTCAATGAAGAAACACTTCTCGATGGCCTCCCTATGGATCTCCGGAGAGAGATCAAGCGCCATCTTTGCCTCTCTCTAGTCCGACGAGTAAGTTTTCTCAATCTCCATGTCCTCATAAATTCATAACATTAACATATTTTTCGTTATTTAAACAACACAATAGGTATTTTCACAACATTTTTTTACCTACTTATATTTTAATAACATTTAAACAAAGTTATTGAAACAGTATTACCAAATGAGCCCTAAATGATTTGTTGTCAGATTACTGAAATACAATATTAATAATATAATAAATTCTTTCCATTTCTCTCTTTGAGAACCAGTATCAGAACTGATGTGCTACATTGATAATTTAATTGAACAGGTCCCATTGTTCGATCAAATGGATGAAACACTGCTAGACGCAATATGTGAGAGGCTTAGACCTGCATTATGCACCAACAACATGTTCATTGTGCGCGAGGGTGACCCTGTCAATCAAATGATGTTCATAATTCGAGGTCACCTTGACTCTTACACCACTGATGGTGGGCGTTTTGGGTTCTTCAACTCATCAAGACTTGGCTCGGGTGACTTCTGTGGTGAGGAGCTACTGACATGGGCTTTGGATCCACGCCCAAATGTCATACTCCCAACTTCCACACGCACAGTGCAGGCTACAACTGAAGTGGAGGCGTTTGCTCTAGTAGCAGAGGACTTAAAATTTGTTGCATCACAATTCCGAAGGCTACATAGTAAACAACTTAGACACACGTTTAGGCACTACTCACACCAATGGCGAACATGGGCTGCATGTTTTATACAAGCAGCATGGCGTAGGCATAAAAAGCTGAAGGAAATGGCTAAAAATGGAATCAGTGAGAGTGGACGGCCTCTAAAGGAAACCTTCTGGTCAAAGTATGCAGAAGCATTAGTTGATAAGACTAGAAGTAGAAGGTTTGTCCTTGAATCTGCAGAATCAGTTTCCAGCACTAACTCGCTGCAAAAGCCCATAGAGGTAGATTTTGATTGAATCTGATTCTGTATAGAACCCAAACTATATATGGAACTGATCTTCAAATGAAGAGCTGTTTGTGTATATCCTCTTTTTACTTGTTTTGGATATATAATTTTACACAAACTGGACATGTAGATTGTGTTCTATGGTGCTTTCGAAGGACGATAAGGGTGGCAGGGGCGGCGCTCCATGTGCTCTAGGAGGTTCAAATGAACCCATGACTTGGAAAAAAAATTATACCTGTCTAATTTACCATAAAAGACATTTTTGTATGCTTTGACTTAAATCTTATATACCCTAATCACTAATTATATATTATATATTTCCAACAACGAATATATCTCGACTGGTACAATAGTTAGAGTCTGCTATTATCATGGAGAGTGGGCACGTGGAGTTACCATCCTTTACCATATATTTGACTGCTATCCCCCTAAATCATTTTGAAAAATAGTTTAAATTTGTTAATTTGATTTATTTTATTACTTTAAGATTTTTTGTGGTAAAATTAGAATAATAAGACCTATTATGTAAATTGCAATAGTTTGTTAAATAATGGATTTAAAATATTTAAATGAAAACCATTTTTTTTTGGGAAGCCCTAACAAAATAACTCAACTTTACGATGCAACTCAACGTAACCCAATCCTTGTGAGTGAAGTTGGGTTAATTTTTAAAATTTCTGAGATAACTTGGGTTGGGTTGGAGATTCTTAGCCCAATTAAAGGTTGATTGAATTAAAAATATCTCAAAATTAACCCAACCTGATCTATGCACAATTCATGAATCATGGCTTATAGAGCTCCATAATTCATGAATCATGGCTTATAGAGCTCTTCACAAGTTTGATGTTGTACTCGTTTTATACTGTGGTGTGCATTTTAAAGCGTTCTTCCATAGTTATCTAAAGGACTATACTGTTTTAGGGCCAATGAAAAGTTTCAATTTGTCCGGTGAGTGTTCCAAATTATGGCTAGTTCTGCTGGGTTTAGGCCTTAGGGTAGACCAAGGCCGAATGACATGGCCTGGACTCTGGAGCTAAAACCTTCTCCTCTGGCCAGAATGGGTTTGGGGTTCAACTTTCAAGTTGGCAGGCTTTTCACAACTTGGTCTCTTCTTGTTGAGTCGGACTGACCTGGGTCTAAAGCTCACTATAATATAAGCCCAGCATAGCCAATATACCAATGGTTTCATACTACCATGCATTTGAACATATAGACCTCTGTATCAGTGTCTATATAACCTCAAGAAAAAGAAAATGAAAAAATTAAAATAAAAAGGAATGCTAGTATATCAATATTCTATGAATGCGTATTTTAAATGGGTTTTAAATTTTACGGAAAATGGTTCAAATATGAAAGATCCTTGTAATAAGCGCGTGACCACTCTATATAAGAGGGGTGTTACATATACCCATTTACACTATGTGAGAGTTTGGATGCAGCTTATTCTTTGCTGCGTTTCCGTTTATGCGTTTTCCCTTTTTTTTTTTTTTTTTTTTAACGTGCATGAACAGTAAAGGCACTGTTCATGCACGGTTTTTCACTGTAGCAACACTGTTTGGGAGACAAGATCACTGTTCACGCACTGTTTTGCGCTGTTCATGCACTGTTTGGCACTATTCACGTACTTTTTTTAGCAATTTTTTTATAAAAAATGGGTCCCGCAGTACTATTCACACATTAAAAAATTATTTTGCTACAGTGATTTCAGTTTCAATTTTCAGTTTAGCAAAAATAAGCTCTATCCAAACGGACCCTATATATGCATGTACCCTTTTTAAAATTGTGCGACCGCTCCCACAAGATCAAATAGACAACGCTCCTTTTTATATCCTTTTGCATGGATCATACACATGACAAAAACGTCCCATCCCACTTGCCTTGTCTTGTTTCATCCTAGGTGAATTGTTTCGCTCTTTAAAGAGGTGAGGAGGCGGGGACGGATTTTGTTCACCTCAATCTGTATTGAAAAATTCACCCTATTTGAGATTCATTTTAGTGTTCTAATTTTATTTTATTCATTTCAATTTTCTAAATTTTAAATTCATTCAATTAAAGCTTCATCATCAATTTTTGTTAAAAGTTGTGGTTAATTGTCCGAATATATACACATATTCTATTACTAGTCTCTAAGTACGTGCCCAAATGCTTTTTTTTTTAAAGATTAATCATCTACATCTATTATAATTTAGAAATATATATATATATATATATATATATTTATTTTTTAAACAAACAAAAAGAACAAACTTTAGAGATAAACAGTAATTGTAATTTCTCTTTTGAATGTGAAGAAAAAAAAAATCTTAAATTTTAGGATTTTTTTTTTAAATTCAAAATAAAATTTGTTATTTGACATTTATGACCCTATTTCTGAATGAAATTATCCTTCATGAATGAGAGAATTTTTTAATAACATAAAAGTTCAATTGAAAGAGGGGAATGCTCTTATATATAGTATAGATTAAATTAGCAAGAGACTTTTGAATGTGATATGTGAGGCGTACTAGATGGGCTGAGACCAAACCAATCCAATCTGCTGTTCACTTGTTCCTAATTAATTGGGACCTTTTGGAATTATGATTAATGCTATCATGAGGGTTGTCCAATTGCTATGGTAGTCATATTGAAGATGATGATGCGAAAAATCACCAAGTTAAGGACCTCGTCTCACTGGATGGACAATCTTGTGGTGGGTCATGTCTCCGGTCCAAACCTGCAAGAGAGCTTAAGAAAGAAGTTTAATACACTAGTGTGGTGTTTGGCAAAAAAACTTTGATGCTTAAGTCAGAAATGGGAGATAATTGTTTAGAGAGAAAAATGACTTGGAACAGTTTTTGGGTGAGTATTTTTGTGTGTACCTTTTGGTTATGTTGTTCCCCTCTGTTATAGTTGTCTTCCCGTCTTTATGGATAATGAATTCTGGCATTTATGGACAATTGCTAGTGTGTCATGAATGGGAGATTTGAAACACACATCTCACTTGTTACCGTTGCCTTGTTCGTTACTTTTGTTATCAATGCATGCAATAAATGCATACAGTTCGTTTGGATCATCATAAACTGGGAAGGACAATCCCTTGTTATTTTCAACTCATCAACTACCCCTTGTTCATGTTCTTGACTTTAAGATGAGGCAAAAACATATTTGTCTGTCGCTTCGTGTTTCATGTTTGGCACATTTATTGTGAATCAACGTCTTATTCACTGCACGCAACGTGTATGGTCAGGATGTCTCCTTCGTGTTAGCGAATCTCGGCCTTCCATTTGTCACTATAGGTGTTGGAAGAGTCCTTGTACATCTCTGGAAAATACTTGGACTATAATAAGAAGATAATTGAGGCTCAATCTAGGATTGCTTCTCTTTTTGCCGAGAACAAGTTGCTGACAATCCAGGTCTCCACTCTTGCTGACGAGGTCAAGAAGGGAAAGAATCATCTGAAGACTTTGGAGGAGAATATCGATACTGAGAAGGAATCTTCAAAATTGAAGAATAAACAAATTGACGAGGCTCTCATGAAGGTCAATAAGGCAGGTTTTGAAGCAATGGAGAAGTTTAAGGCTTTTGATGAGTTTTCAGATAAGCTCTGCGACTACTATGTGGATGGTTTTGAGCTTTTTCGTAAGTATCTAGTGAAGCATCATCTTGAGATGGACTTATCTCAACTCGACATGGAAGAGGTGGAGAAGAAAGTTTTGGAGGATTGTCCTTCTGTGGCTGCCACAGAAGAACTTCTAGAGGATTGTCCTTCTAGAAGGGTGAGGTTACACTAGATGTAGCTGAGAGTATCCCTACAGATCCTTCCCTACCTAGTCTTCCCTGAGGGTTTTCCTTATTTTTGCAAGGCAAAGACATTGTATTCCCCTTCTTTTGGCGCTTGGTTTTTTCTTAACAATCTTTTGAACAACCTTTTGAGCTCGTCTATTTCGAGCACATAATTTATGAATTTATGAAGAGGTCATATATTTTTATCTTCTCTTTTAGGTCACGTATAAGTGATGATGTTACGTTCTGACAACATTCTTCTAAGTCATTTATGAATGACGTTTTAATAACATTGTTGTAGGTCATGTATGAATGGCGTTTTAATAACATTGTTGTAAGTCATGTATGAGTTACGCTTTTGTTATGAATTGATAACATTATTTTTGGCCACAAGTGAATGATGATCTTGTTATGTATTAATAACATTATTCAAAGTCATGTGTAAGTGACGACCTTGTTATGTATTAATAACATTAATTAAATCATGTATGAATGATGATTGTGTTATGTATTAAGAACATTATTTTAAGTCATGTATGGATAATGGTCTTGTTATGTATTAATAATTTTATTTTATGCATGAATGGTGTTTGTTAATATGTATTAATATTTTTCGACGTCATGTATTAATGACGATTTGGCTAATGGTTTGTAATAGAAGAATTTGCTTCGTATAATTCCTGAATAATATTTCTATGTATGTTTTACTGATAGAGAAGAAAAAAAATTCCTTCATCTATGTAAAGCAGATAACAATAAAAAGAAGAAAAATAAAAGTAAATACTGCAAACATTTTGGAATACTTGGGGACTGTTCTTACTAGTAATATCTCTTTAAGTGTTCTATGTTCTATGAACGAGGTAGTTCTTCAAGTAGTATGATCCCTCTCTGGAGTGACAAGTGACTTGGTAGGGTCCTTCCTATGCTGGGCCTAGCTTCCCTTAGGACGAGTCCTTTGGTTCCTGTGAGACTTTCCTAAGGACAAGATCACATACATTGAATCTTCTCACCTTCACCTTCTTGTTGTAGTATCTGGCCATTGCTGCCCTGTACTTTTCCATTCGTTTCAAAGCTTCATCTCTCACCTCGTTGATCAGGTCCAAATTATTGTTGAGTTCTTGGTGGTTCCTCTACTCTTTGTATGCTTTGACCCAGATATTTGTCATTTCTATTTCCATTGGTATGACGACTTTAGTTCCAAATGTCAGTCTGGATGATGTTTCTCCTGTTGGCATTCTTGTGGTCGTCTTGTATGCCCATAGAATGTTAGGTAGCTATTCTAGCCATACCCCATTTGCCCTCTCAAGCTAAGTTTTGATAATTTTGAGAAAACTTTTGTTTGTCACTTCTGTCTGACCATTAGCTTGAGGGTGTCTTAGTGAAGAGTAGTGGTTTTTGATGCCCAAATCTTGACAAATTTTTTGAAACTTGGAGTTGTCGAACTGCTTCCCATTGTCTGATATTATTATTGATAGGCCAAGAATGTATTGATCCCTTGTGATAAATTAACCAATTAATTAGCCAAGTTAATTAATTAAGTCAATTAATATAAAATGGTTACATTTTTAGACCCTTTAAACATAACCAAATTAACCTAGTTATTTAGCCAAGTGATTAATTTAGGTAAATTATGCAGATCTAGGGTAACACATATAAATCATATCATTATAAAGTAGAAAAAATAAAGAACACAATAATATGATAACTCAGGAAAACCAAACTGGTAAAAAACCTAGGGAGGATTTAACCTAACTATCCTCAAGGTAAAACTGAATCCACTATGAAAGAATTGAAGTTTACATAATAGCGACTTAGACTACTAACATCCTATTGCTACCTCAAGTAGGAAACTTACTACCACGACCACGTGATAGCTACGAGTCCACGAACTATTTCTTTCTTGAATTCCTAGCAAGCACAAACACTCCCGCTTGTATATCTTTAAATTCTTGAATCTGCAACTAAATTGATCACCAAGCTCTTGATATTAATCTAAATATTGATAACCCTAAGTCTATATAAAGGCAAATACTTCTAGCTCTCACAAAAGATTTACACACACAGCATAAAAAGCATCCCAAAAATGTGACTAGGGTTTTCTTTTTTATCCCTAGGGCAAAACATAAAACCCTACACGTAAAACGGGCTTGGGTTGAGTTGAAAAATTTTGTAGAAAAACAATCTGCACGAGATTCGATCGATTGAGTAGTCTAATTTTCGATTGATCGAGCCAGACAAATTTACACAATAAATCCTGTAGAACACCCGATTCCAACTTTACAACTTAAACATACTTTGAGCAAGTCTAAAACAAGATTAAACGTTTTGATCATGGTTTGCCAACATTACAAATTGAAGTTCTAATACATTTAAACCTAAAATCTTAGAACCCAACACAATGCACATGGTAGCACAAACAAATCACCAAATAACTAAATGTAGCGAAAAATAAATTTGAAATGACGATTTGTTTATGAATGTGGAAAACCTCCAAGACAAAAACCTCATAGGGTGATTTTAAGGTCATCACTCCCGAAAATCCATTATTGTCACAACAAGCGATTACAAGCAAAGGAATCCAATACCTTATACCAACATATAGTTGAACCCTTACCCCAGTACACAATTGGACTTGTTTTGTAGTGGCAATCTCTCATTTTCAATGCATGGCTCCAAGTACGTGACTAACCAATCGATGCATGAATCCAAGTACGTGACGAACACACCAACTTGAGAAGGATGTTGGCTGCAAAGTTCTTCAGTTTATCCACACGATGAAGATTAAGAAGCTCCTTAGTTACAAAACCCTACAACATACAAACGCAATAGCTTCTTCAAGAGAGAGATGAACTAGGGCATATGTCTTCGATCACAATATGCTTGCAACAACAAGTGCAACAACCTCATGACTGCCTTTAAAATGATCCTTATATATGTCTAGCATTGTGAGAAAAAAAACCCTATACAAATGTACATGGATATGAGTGAAATTAGATTTGAAAAACTGATTTCGTAATTCTCGATAGATACAGTTGTCGAGCTATCTGTCAAGTTTTGAATAATTAAATCTCGATAGATACATCTATCCAGTTTTAATAAACAACACTTCTTTACTTGATTCTTGGACAGATTTACATGGCTTCAATACTTGGACTTGAAATCTTGTTCCTTAAAGTATTAAACACATCCTAGTGTACAAAGAGGTTTTCAAAAATCTCTTGAATGTAAAACAACTTCTAACATATTTTTCTTATTAATATTATTGTAGCTAATAATATTACAAATTCACTATATACAAAATTCAGATAAAAACAATTTGATACATGTAACTACAAGTCTCATTATAGCACAATTTGTAAGTTACAAGCTAATAATTTTTTACTGAGGTGTTATCATTTTATATTTGAAGGTTCTTATACCAATAAAATTTATTCCTTTTGTTATTATAATAATTATTTTTTTGGTTATTGTTTCTCTTATAAATATATATTCTATAAGTTTATGATAAAACCATGCAAAGCACTGCCTTTAACTAGAATATATATTTTGTAAATTAGAGGAGAATGATCCTCCCCTAATTATTATAGTTCCATCTAGGTTGAAAGTCTCAAAAAAAAAAAAAAAAAAACTATGTATCCCAAATGACCAATTGTTTGAAAATTGATAAAAGGAAAAAAAAAAAAAAAAAACCCTATGTTAGCTATTATTATAGTCCGGATTCTGAAGATTAGATTAAATAAGTTTGTGTCAAAAGTCTCGTAATTCAGTTGGTTGATATTTTCTAGTATTTTCAAAACACTCAAGATTCAAATACCCCCTTCCCCCATTGTTACTATAAAAAATAATGTTAGAATATTGTGTGTTATGCAAGTGGAGTCTCACATTGGGTGTTAATTGAGTAGAACTTGACTATGTAAGTGAATTACAAGAAGTCACAATTGTAACTTTACTGGTTCTTTTAAAATAAAGCATAGATGTTACTAGCACTTTCTTTGACTCATAAAAAATGGTTCAACAAAGAGTGGTTGTGATGTTTTTGACTCTCAGACATCCCTTCTCATTAGGTGGCCTTTTGGACTTAAATGGCATGAAATGTTACACTAGTTAGATGTAGCAAAATTGGACTAGGACTTGCTAATCCACCCAAAACAAAAGGGAAAATATGGGTATGAGTAGAGATTTTGAACAAAAATGGGTATGAGTAGAGATTTTTGGATCCATGAACAAAAATGGGTCAACTCATACTTAAAATGTGGAAAGTGGAAACAACGGGTTGGTTTAGGTCGACCTACAAATCATACATGTTAACCCCAATTTTTTGGCTTTCTAAATATGTGTAACTATGTTAGGAATTAGACTATTATGACAATTCACACAGTAATAACCAAAAAAAATAATCTTAATTGAACTTATTTAATTGGAAAAGTGACGCCAAAGTAACATGCAAAGCTGGACGTTCTTTTTTGGTGGAACGAAAACTACAGTCAGTTTTCTAAATTATCTTTAATCACGCAATCTCTTTAATATTCTTATAAATTTTGTTGCTTTTGAATTAACTTTTAACATTGTAGGTAAGATTCTTATTCAATATCAATCTCGACTTTTTCTAGAGTATGTAGAATCTTTAAATTTGCACCTAAAGTCAATTATATAGGTTGCAATTAAGGTAATATATCATTTATTGAGTAATCATAGTTATCAAATTTTAATTCTTTATTGACCAATATTTATTGTGTAATAAAAGAAATTAAAATTTTTATTGCTTGATCTACTAGTAGCATTGAATAAATTAAGGTGTGATTTGTATATTAATTATTCACATATTTTTCTTTATCTAACATCTTATGTTTATTCTTAAAATTTTATATATTAAATTATCTTTGTAGATAATTTAACTTTTTTTTGGTAGATAATTTAACTTTATTTCGTATTTTACATTTGATATGTGCACCTAGTTTTTATTTTATTTTATTATTTTATAGTTGGCCTTTTGTATTCATGACAAGAATAGTGAATCTTAGACCGTGTAAATTTAAAAATATATGTATTAATTATTTAAATTTTATTTTTAAATGTTTTAATTAGTCTCATTTTTATAAAAAGAAAATAAGGACAACATGGTTAGATTTATTTTTATCAACCATTATTTTTTTTTCACATGAATAAAAATATGAGTCATACTGAATTGATCATTTTACCCTTACTCCCAACTCAAAAAATATCAAATAAGAGTTGTAAGATTCAAAACCCATTTCGTTTCAAAAAAAAAAAAAAAAACCCACTTGTTTTTTTTTTAAACCATTTAATATCACCCATGTTTATAACCCAATTCGACCGGATCTAATTCGATTTGTTTACCAAGTCTAACATTACTACATTATAGTGACAAAATCACGGTTACGCGTGACCTCATACTCGATTTAATTTCTTGATATTTGAGACAGGACTTGTGATAATTAAATCTTTTTCCACCAAAAAATTATTTTAAAAATTTTGATTAGTCTCTGCTTAAATTGATTAATTAAGACTTTATCTCACCCGTGACGTAGTCTCACAGTTGACCAGCTATTATCTATCGTCGTACCTGCTCCCAACGTCAGCATACATGAAAAACAATGGACTTTATGAAGATCACATAGGCAAGCACACCTTCTTTGTTTTTATTATTTGTTTAATTTTTTTCCCTATTATTAATAATGTGACTGTGCCTATATTTTAATGTAGGCAAAGTCAGTGACCTCTCTGTCAAACGTCAGAAATATATAATTGGTTCATTAGGTTGCGGCGCAGCTATCACGGTGACCTTGTTTCATTTCTCTTTGAGTTTTAGGTCACTAGATCTGTTCAAGATTTCATGACTTAATTGTTTTCAAGCTTAAGCCTAATTTTACTTGTATTATAACTCTGATAAGTCATGTAAAACACCAAGTTTTATAGATATAAGCCATGTAAAACATCAAGTTTTATAGATATAAGCCATGTAAAACACCAAGTTTATCGATATAAGTCATGTAAGAATCAAGGCCTTATGATAATGAACTTAGTTCATCGAATCAAACCACATACTTTCTACATTCTCTTTCTCTTGATTCTCTATCTTGCATCTATACATTATTTTATTTTGCATATGGTATATATTAGAGATATGTTCACAGGGACGGAGCTAGGACTGGTTGGCTATGTGTGGCTATGTGTGGTAATTCATAAAGTTAGGGGACTGGCTTTACTGTTGGCTATGTGTGGTAATTTTGGTCTCCAACTCTGCTACTTAACTAATTGCTAAGGGATTTTCTAGTTATTATTTTTTTTGTGCTTTTAATGTGTGTTGTTGCTAGGTAAGGACAAAATTATTTTATTTAAAAATTTTTAAATGGTTGGGTTGTATGTTTTGAGTAAAATTGGTTGATTGAACTTAATTATTTTTAGCTTTACTATTGGTAATTTTTGTTGTTAGGCTAATTTTTTTTGGGCTTGTACCTATAAAAAAGTTTATATCCTTTAGAAAGAGGAAAATGCTAGAGCTATAAGTTTTTTTTACAAATTGTTGATGTGATAAGTGGCTATTGGTAAGTAAAAAAGTTATGTAAGTGGTAGATCCAGATGTAAACCAATAAGAATTCACTACCTCAATAGTTTGTAAAAATGTTGTAGAAAAGTTTGTAACTATAGTATTACTTTTAAAAATCAATGATATTATTAAGGGGGAGAAAGTGTAATTTTATAGAACGAAATTGCTAAAATGAGTAGCTATATATATACTAATATTTTTTATTAAAAAAGATAGGAAGGGCCATTCCCCCCGACGCCCAAGTCTACCTCCGTCCATGTATGTTCATCTTTTCTAACAAAATCAGTAATATTCAGTCCTTTTAAATAGTTGGAGATTTACAAATATAGGGTAAAATGTTATTGTAGTCCCTGAAATATTCTAAAAGTTTATTTTCCATCCTTAAACTTTAAAAAGTTCATTTTTTGTTCTTAAATTATTGAAAAGTTCTTCTTTCGTTTCAAAATTATTGAAAATGTTTTACTTTATGTTTTTAAACTTTCATCCTTAGACTTTAGAGTTATTGAAAAGTTCGTCTTTTGTTCTTAATTTTTTCTTAATAGTTTAGAGACCAAAATAGGATAAAACAAAAAACAAACTTTTGATTCCAACAAATAAATAATAAAACAAATAATTTAAGTGTTTCTATTGTTGGGTTAGGTGATTAGGTCCACAATTATATTTGTGGAACCTTACTCCTTAGGGTCGGTTGGTGCCTTCTTTTATATCCAGTAGTGCTAATCGTGGATCAAGTCATATATGGGACTATTCAGCAAAAAAAAAAAAAGTCATATATGGGACTTCTTCTACACATCACTTATATTGTCCTTTTTTTCTTCTATATAGTACTAGAAAGTAGAAACTTATTAATAGATTATATTTTATGAAAAAGTTGTTTTCAATTTTGCAAATATAGGTCTCTTGATCTTTCAACTGCCAAAAGTAAACATGACATCAAGTTTGAAATACCAAAAGAAGGCATTTTTTAATTGAATATAAATTGAATTCTTACATTTTTAATTTGAACAACTAACCTTATAGACATTATGTTTGTTAAGAAGTAAAATTATTTGTTAAAGTTTTTATTAAGTTTTAATGGAGTTTATAAAAGTGTAAGTACAAATGTGTCTCATCCTCTACATTCTTTAAAACGATATAATACCTTCATTTATTAAACTCATTTGAATATATGTATATGAAAAGAAAAAAGGCTTAGTTTCAACCAAAAAAAAAAAGGCTTAGTTGCCTATAAGATTTTCTTCACGTTAACTAAATTGCTAGATAGGATGTAAGGACTCAATTGACCTTTAAATTGAGAAATTGCCTAATCCAACCAAGGTAATTTAGATCCTAAATTTCAAAATTATAACTTAATAACTTTTAAACTAATCTAACAATTCACATAAAGTTCAACTGGTTTTCCCATTATAGAGTGTATGGATATCAAAATTAACATGGATATACAAAAAACATATAAAATGAGCAACTCACATAAAATTAAAAGCACAATACTATAAGATAACAACATAATATTAGATGTGTTATCAAGGAGGAAACACAATTTTTAATAACATCTCGACATGCTCTCGTGCTGGATTTAAATTGCGGTGGTTGGTGAGTTTGTGGGTGGTGGTGATGCTTGGGTTGCAGGTAGCATGGGTCTTGAATGATGGTGTTGGTTTGAGATCATAATGATTTGGTTTTGCAGTGGTGATTGTGCGGTATTGGGTTTTGGATAGTGGGATGAATGGGTTTGTGATGAGTTGATTGGGTTTGTTGAGAAAAAAAAAAAAAGATATTGTTTTAATATGATATCTAAAATGAAGAACGAGATGCAAGGAGTGTTATAAAAGTGGTTATATAAAGTAAATAAAGTGGCTTTTTAGTAAACCAAAATGATTGTTCCTTTTTTTTTTTTTTGGGTGCATAAGCGGAAGGAAATGCCCTAAGTAATTAGAGATATGCAAATGCTAAAAAAATAATAATACAACAAACAACTCAAGTCTTTCTACTGTTGTGTTAGGTAAACAATTAATTTTATATATCCTTAAGGTTGGTTAATGGTTATTGGTTCATTTATGATAACTTCTTCTACACATCCCTTGTATTGTCTTTTTCGTTCTATGTTGGATTAAAAACTAATCAGTATATGAGATTTTACTGAACTTTTTTTTTTCCCAATCGAATAAATATAGATTTAATAAAGTTTTGTTTCTTTGGCGTACCAAAAACAAGCATGACATGTAATCGCAAAAGAAGGCATATTTTATTTGAATATAAAATGAATTCTTACATTTTTAATTTGAACAATTAACCTTGACATTATATTTGTAAAAAATAAAACTTTTTTTTAAGAATATTTATTAAGTTTTGATGAGGTTTATAAAAGTTTATGTACATGATCTTGTCTCATCGTCTAAACTTTTTAAAATGATATCATACCATCATTTACTATATATATATATATATATATATATATATAGACAAAGACTTAGAGTAAGTGCCGACAAGACTTACTTCACGTAGACTAAATTGTTTGATAACATGTAAGGACTAAATTGACACTAAAATGAAAAATAAAAAACTGAGATGTGTAAAAATTCAAAACAAATAAATTAGAAAACAAAATGTGAGATTGAGAAGCATGCATGGTGGAGCAATTACTTTCTTGATAACAATGTTTTCAGCTCTCTCTCTCTCATTGATGAACCGAAAGAAAAATTATGTAAATATCTAATAAAATCTATAAGATTTTGGGCTTAAAATTTTTAACTAGCATTTTGAGGTTATATCCAAAGAATTTTTTAAAATTAAAATTACACTCATCTAAAAGGATAAGTTAGTGCTTTAAAAGCTTTCAACACACACATTAACATTATATATATATATATATATATATATGTATGTGTGTGTATAATAGTTGCAGTCATGGATTTCTAGGTCTTTGACTATTTTACAGTTTTAAATTAATTTGGATCTAGTTTATATAATAGAAATATTATAGAAGAATACGCAAACAGTGGGTATCTAAACATATTAAATTAGGTTAAAGTCACATCAATACACACACACATATGTATATATATATATATATATATATATATATATGATCTTGTAATTATTATACTAGATAATAATATTTTATCAAACCAGCTGTGACATTATTCACATATACGTACGAGCTACTCTTTCGTTTTGGATCTCTTTCTAGTTTCTTCTTAGTAATGTTCATTTACTTTAAAATAAAATTAAAAAGAAAAACATATATTTACGTGTGTACGGTAATAATCACACGTATTTGGTCTTAAAAAAAAATAAAAGGTGACTTGGTCTGAAACATGGATGGAGGAATCATTGGGAGAAATTATAAAGTCTTCATGGTAGACAAGTGACGTGGTCCATCATTCCACTAAAAGACTCTCACTTGTTTAAACTTGCTGAAATATAATTTTTTTTTAAAACAAAAACTGATTACTGACTCAGTAATTTTAAACAAGTGGGAGTTCTTTAATGGAATGGTAGACAAGTAACGTAGTCCACCAGAAGACTGTATAATTTCTCCATCATTGGACAAGGGTAATGGTCTCCGAAGTTTTTTTTTTTTAAATATTATTATATGTATGTATATTAATTTTAGCAATTTTGTTTTATAAAATTTAATTTTTTTTATAAACAATATCATTTATTTTTTTTAAAAGCAATACTATACTCACGAACTTTTTTACAAATTGTTTTAATAGCAAATTCTTATTGATTCACAAATGAACCCACTACTCACATTATTCTTTTACTTATAACAACTATCACATCAGTATTTTATAATAAAAAAAAAGTTTGAAACTCTTGCATTTTCCTTATTTTAGTGAGCGTAAAAAAATTTATAAATATAAAATCTAAAACAACATATACAAGCCCAAAAAATAACTCAACAAAAATTACTAATAGTAAAACTGAAAAAATTAAGCTCAATTAATCAATTTTATCCAAAATAACCAATCTTGTCCTTTAAAAAAATTCTAAACAAAAATAATTTTGTTCTTACTAATAAAAAGTTTTTTTTTTTATAAAAATCTTAACAACTAAGTAGTAGCTGTGTAAGGGGTTGAAACCGTCGCACATAACCAATAATAAAACCCCTAACTTAAAGTTTTGGCTAGGCTGAAAAACATGGTTTTGGACCTTTTGGATTGGAGTCGACATTTTCATGCTTATGCACATGTTACATGTGTATACACGTGTGTGCACGACATTGGTTACATGTTTTACCTTTGGCCTTTATAAATTGGCGATGTCTGAAAACTTTCATGGTCTAGTTGACATCTTTATGTAAAAGACACTTACAAAGGGTTGAAATTAGAATTAAGAAGTCATTATCGATCTTTGATCTTTCTTCTACATCATTGCAATCGAATCAAGGAGACGGCATTCTCTTCACAATTACTTATATGCTTTTTCTCATAAACTAAGAGATCGATCGAGTTCATCAATTGAACAAATGGGTCACAGTAATTCTAGACTCAAAAGGTCTGTCCTCTACTTAATTTCTTACATGCAATTTGATTTGTATATCAATGTTAGTAATGAAAACTTTAGTCCCAGTTTTTTAATCAGATTATTTATTTCATACTTGTTATTCAGAGTTCAAGTTCTAGATGATCTTGAAGTAACTGATCTCCCTAAAGCCAGTGAAAATCATATCAAAGAGAACTTCTCTATTGATGGGAATATGACACCTAAATCAAACTCCAAGAAAGCCACTGCTTTTACTAAGAAAAGAAGTTTTAAAGATGAAATCCTGCGAAGAGTATTTTCTGAGGACTATGAGAAGGAGAAGAAAAGGATAATGGATCCTCAAGGAAAAACCATTAAAACCTGGAACAGGATTTTCTCACTCTCATGCCTATTTGCTTTATTCTTGGATCCATTGTTTTTATTGTTGCCTGTAATCGATGGCCAAGGTTGCGTAGCTAATGGAATGACTGCCCAAGTTGTCCTCACCATCCTAAGATCAGTGACTGATGTGTTTTATTTGATTCAGATCATTGTTCGGTTTCATACAGCTTATGTAGCACCCTCTTCTCGTGTTGTTGGAAGAGGAGAGCTTGTGATTGATCCTTCAAAGATTGCAATGAGGTACCTTAGAAAAGGTTTCATTATCGACCTCATGGCTTCCCTGCCACTTACTCAGGTATTTTATTATTTTTATATATGCCACTAAAACATCATAGCTAGATAGCTAGCCTTTATTTCCAGTTTCCATGGCATCAATGGAGTTTTGAGTTTTGACTTCTTTGTTGTTAATTATTTATTTTTAATGTACATTATTTCAGGTGTTACTTTGGGTAGTTATACCCAATGTTGAGGGTACTGTAGTGACTGTGAGAAAAAACGCCATGTGGTTTATCATGATAGTTCAATATATCCCAAGAGTGATTCTCACCTATCCTCTCTCATCGAAAATTATTGATGAAAGTGGCATTGTGGCAGACACAGCATGGACAGGAGCTGGTTATAACCTCATACTTTACCTAATGGCTAGCCATGTGAGTAGAAACAAAACTCATTTCTCATTTGAGCTTCCTATTGTACATTTACAGCTCAAAAATTAGTAGCTCTATCTCTTTCTAATTTTCATTAAAAAATAAGAGAGAGGAAAAATTACACAAAACTTCTATGTACTTTAAGCATGTTTCAATTTACCATTTTGATAAATTATTGATTGTCCCAAAAATTTAAAATGTTATAAAATTATTAATTTAATTATTTGATAATAATTAATTTGATCATAATTCATAATAAACATTTTTCTTTTGTTAGCTTTTTTAACATTTGAATTTCTTTTCTAAGCAATTATAATCTCTTTGACTAAACAAAAATTGATATACGGATGACACTGCCCAATACAATGCTAAGTCAAAATCTAGTCGTGTTAAAGAAAATTAGTTAAGAATTTGAATTGATCATCAAAAAATATTATTACTGAAT
Source organism: Castanopsis chinensis (assembly GCA_032878915.1). Taxonomy (NCBI): domain Eukaryota; kingdom Viridiplantae; phylum Streptophyta; class Magnoliopsida; order Fagales; family Fagaceae; genus Castanopsis; species Castanopsis chinensis. The sequence goes on along the minus strand of JAVQMG010000125.1, from coordinate 12,249,732 downwards.
TTATCAAGCCAAGATATTAATTACATATAAGAACAGAGATACTTACATGGAAAACCCTTTTTTTATGGGACAAAGTAATCCTCTGTATAATATCAATTACATCATTTTCTCAAGTTCATGACTAACTTGAGACTCACACCAAACACAAAAACTACTGTCCATGGTTGTAGCATCGTTTCTCTTCGCAGAGAAAACCTCAAACTTATCTTCCCTTGTGAATGTTTCGTGATTGAAGAAAAATCCTCATACTTTTCTTTGCTCTTACATGCACTTATATTTTGTTTCTTCTTTTTGTCACTTCACTTCACTAATCCAAGCCTCATGAATTCTCATTGATTTGTTTCCTTTCCAAAAGTTTTGTAGAGAAAACTCAAACCTTGTCTCTCTTCTTGCATTACCTCTCAAGTGAAAGTTCCTCTTTTTTCTCTATCGGTTTCATGCTCAATTTTATGATTGTTTCCCTTGTTGCAGAGGGAAGAGCCTCTAGGCCAAGGCCGTCAAAACCTTTACAACACTTTCTATTTATAAAACTTCAATTTCTATTCCTAAATGGAAAAAGAATATATTACTTTTTTGTCAAGTAATACTAATTACTTATTTAACAAGCCTTTCCATCCACATCAAAGAATAAACTTTTCTTACACACCATCCAAATTAATTTTCCTTCTTCAATAAGGAGACTCAACTAGATTTCCATGTCATAATAGGATTTTGGGGCAATTTCCCAACATACAAATATTTTCTTTTTCTTTTTTTACTTTGTTTTTCCAATAATAGAAGTCCTAAATGTCACAAATCCTCCTAATATACATCAAACCTTGACCGCATCATTGAAAAAGAAGGAAAGTAATTAACAATTGATGGTTTGTTGTTGGTGGTACATAATAAAAGTGATGTTAGTAGTAGATTTATGTGAAAACAATGTTTCTTCAATCACAGCTTGCTCTATTAAGTTGTGAAAATAATTATAAATTTTTTTTGTGCCACTTACAGTACTCAAGTGTGCTTAGGTTAATTAGTTTACAACTTTCATATTCACTTGGTCATCTTTTTAAAAAATAGTTTACAATTTCTTAAATATTATAGCATAAAATTTTTAATTAAAATTATTAAATTCATACATGTTCGTTAAACAATGCAATGCAAATAATGCTATATTTTTAAAAATTCATTGCAACTTTGTATTTAAATTTAATTATGGAATCTAAAGTGAAATACATAAGAAAGTATACCTAATTTTTGTCATTTTCAATAACATGGCCAAACCTCTTTACTGGGAAAATTTATTAGGTATTCTGGGAGCAATGCTTTCCCTTTTCACATGAGTTATGGGTTTGGAGTACCCAATAACTTTCCCTTTGTTGGTATGTTTTTATGTTCAACTCAAAAAGTTACCCACCATATATAACCATAGTTCTCAGACCCGAACCGGACCGTACGATCCGATCGGGATAACCGGAAACTTCTCACTAACACAGTTCTTTTAACCACCAAAACCGTTCTATGCACAAAAAGCATGAAACCGTTCGAACCACGGTTAAACCTCCCAAATTTGAGAACCGTGAACGGTTCTCACGGTTCAGATCATCAACGCTTTTTTTAAAAAAAAAAAAAAAAAATTTAGAATCTCAAAAGTCAAAACACCTTATCACCATGGTTGAAGCTTCAACCACTAGGAGATGTTGTCAAACATTGTAAATATTGAGATCCAATCATCTCTCTTGTTAGCTTTGTCTCTCATTTGTTATCTGTACAAAATTTTTCTTTTTCATCTTCTTCTCTTTCTCTCCCTATCTTGTTTTCTTGCCTCTACTCCGTCTAGATTTAGTGTAAACTGGTTTAAGAAAACTTAAGAAAGCTAAAAAAAGAAAAAAGAAAAAAGAAAGAAGAGGTATGAACTGGGAACTAGGGAGTTGGAGTGACGGAGGAAACAAAAGCTAAGAACATGAAAGAAGGGAAAACGTGTAGGAGTTAAAAAGGTTGACTTGGTGTAGGGATAAAGTTGTGGTGTAGATTAAACCTTGGAAATGAAAGCCTTGGGGGGAAATTAAAAAGTAAAAAAAGAAAGTGGGTAAAGCAGAGGTCCTGTCCAATCGTGATGTCTTTCTTCTCCTCTTTTTTTTTTTTTTTTTTGATAAGACAGACGTGATGTCTTGTTGGCGCTGGAGTGAAGGAAATAAAAAGAAACAGATTTTAAATTTTTATTGGGTTAGAAAGAGAATGGTATGGCTATGATATTTTTAACATAAATTTTAAGTGATGAATTGTTAATGGTTATTATTGTTAAAATAAAAAGTAATCTTAATAATAGGTTTAAATTTGAACCAACTTATAATTTGTTGTAAAAATATTATAGAGGTAGATATTCTAAATTAAAAATTAACGTAATGATATTTTTACTTAGTATTTTTATAATATTTATACAATAAATTCTTGTATTGGATTAATATTTAAAGTAATGTAATTCTATAATAAATTCACCATAAATCTTAAGTAGAGAAATGTTTATTTTCAAAATAAATTTCTATATATATATATATATTGAACTATTTTAGTTAAATTTTCATTTTTTACTAATTTAATATATTTATATATATATATATATTTTAGATAATTATTAAATTAATTATGACGTCATCACGGTTTGACCTCGGTTCGACCTCGGTCCAACCTCAAAAACCTTGAACCTCTTCTTTTTACGGTTCATTAAACGGTCCGAGTTTCAAAACCATATATATAACTGGTGATTGATACTACGTTTTACTGAATTTACTTTCAATGGATTAATTACGCCTACATCTATTAAAAAAAGATTAGTTTTGCCTACTTTTATTCTTTGTGAGCTGAATAAATTAATTCCAAACCCATTAATATTATTTCTATTCTTCATATGAAGGTTTCAGGATCTTGGTGGTACCTTCTAGGTATTGAGCGACAAGAAGCATGTTGGAGAAGTGCGTGCAACCTTGAGTCGGCTTGTCGAAATGAATACTTTGATTGCCATACCGTTAATGACGATGCTAGGTCCAATTGGTTCAGCTCGACAAATGTTACCAATCTATGCACTCCAACTTCTAACTTTTACCAATACGGTATATTTGGAGATGCATTGAACTCAAATGTTATAGCTTCACCATTCTTCAACAAGTACTTTTACTGTTTATGGTGGGGTTTAAGGAACGTAAGGTATAAGATTGTCCTTGTTATCCTAATTACTTAATTCAGTTACTCCAAACCACTCGCAGAAATAACTTAGTGATAAGAAACCCTTAGAATCCATTACACTTGCTAGCTTAGGAATTATGAATTCGAATAGTGGCAAATCTCATTATTGTATGGATAATCCTATCCCATGCTTGAGTCAGGTTTAATTAAGTGGGGGGCAATTATCACACTTACAAGCCCTTTCATTTTTGTTTAGAAAAAATAAGAATAAAAATTATAATATCAAAATTTTGAGATTTCAATTACCATTATCTTGCAAACTTCATTTTAAAATTCAACTTACAATTTCCTTCGATTTTCACTGCAACTAATAAATTGAGCACCTAATGATAAAACGTAAGAACATCATGTCATGTCAATTCGCTGGACACTATCCTATATTCACAGGAAGTCGAACAAATTTACTTTCGTTCTTATCTTTCATTGATTTGTGCAGTTCTACAGGACAAAATCTTACTACAAGCACTTATATGGGAGAAGTTGTTTTCACCATCATCTTCGTTGCCACACTTGGGCTGTTTCTTTTTGCACTGCTCATTGGAAATATGCAAGTAAGTCCTCATTACAATGTCTATATATAAACCATTATCAGAACCGCATGTAAATACTCAGAGAAATATGCCTGATTTTGCAAATAGATGTACAGTTGCTACAATAAATTTCTTTAGATTTTCATAGTAATAATTATCACCCATTTGAACAAGTAGAGATACCTTCAATCAGCTACACTGCGATTAGAAGAGCGGAGGATTAGGAGAACTGACACAGAACAATGGATGCATCATAGGCAGCTACCTTCAGAACTAAAGCAGTCTGTTCGACAATATGATCAATCGAAGTGGTTCGCTACTAAAGGTGTCAATGAAGAAACACTTCTCGATGGCCTCCCTATGGATCTCCGGAGAGAGATCAAGCGCCATCTTTGTCTTTCTCTAGTTCGACGAGTAAGTTTTCTCAATCTCCATGTCCTCCTAAATTCATAGCATTAACACATTTATAGTTCGGATTAAATATTATAAATCTAAAGGTATACTCTCACTTTCTTTAAAATTTTATATGGTTCATTGTCAGATTATTGAAATACAATCTTAAAAGTTCACGTTGAGAACTAGTATCAATTATTAACGAAGAAATGTAATTTTTGTTATAATATATGATGTGATTCGGAACTGATGTACTATATCGATGATTTAATCGATGAATAGGTCCCATTGTTCGATCAAATGGATGAAACACTGCTAGACGCAATATGTGAGAGTCTTAGACCTGCACTATGCACCAACAACATGTTCATTGTGCGAGAGGGTGACCCTGTCAATCAAATGATGTTCATAGTTCGAGGTCACCTTGACTCTTACACCACTGATGGTGGGCGTTTTGGGTTCTTCAACTCATCAAGACTTGGCTCGGGTGACTTCTGTGGTGAGGAGCTACTGACATGGGCTTTGGATCCACGCCCAAATGTCATACTCCCAACTTCCACACGCACAGTGAAGGCTAGAACTGAAGTGGAGGCGTTTGCTCTAGTAGCAGAGGACTTAAAATTTGTTGCATCACAATTCCGAAGGCTACATAGTAAACAACTTAGACACACGTTAAGGCTCTACTCACACCAATGGCGAACATGGGCTGCATGTTTTATACAAGCTGCATGGCGTAGGCATAAAAAGCTAAAGGAAATGGCTAAAAATGGAATCAGTGAGAGTGGACGGCCTCTAAAGGAAACCTTCTGGTCAAAGTATGCTGAAGCATTAGTTGAGAAGACTAGAAGTAGAAGGTTTGTCCTTGAATCTGCAGAATCAGTTTCCAGCACTATCAACTCGCTGCAAAAGCCCGTAGAGGTAGATTTTGATTGAATCTGATTCTGTATAGAACCCAAACTATATATGGAATTGATCTTCAAATGAAAAGTTGTTTGTGTATATCCTCTTTTTACTTGTTTTGGATAAATAATTTTACACAAACTGGACATGTAGATTGTGTTCTATGGTGCTTTCGAAGGATTTTAAGGGTGGCAAGGGCGGCACTACATGTACTCTAGGAGGTTCAAATGAACCCATGACTTGGAAAAAAAATTATACCAGTTAATTTAACATAAAGGACATTTTTGCATACTCTGAGTTAAATCTTAAATACCCTAATCACTAATTATATATTATATATTTCCAACAATGTATATGTCTCGACTGGTACAATAATTGGAGCCTGCTATTACCATGGAGAGTGGGCACATGGAGTTGCTATCTTTTACCATATATTTGACCGTCTTCAATCATTTTGAAACATAGTTTAAATTTGTTAATTTGATTTATTTTATTACTTAAGATTTTTTGTGATAAAATTAGAATATTAAGACCTATTATGTAAATTGAAATTGTTTGTTAATTAATGAATTTAAAATATTTAAGTGAAATCCATATCGCTGCCCGGGGAAGCAATCCCTGAAGACTCGATAATCGGGTACCCTGAGCAGACTATCGATGATAAGCCAGAGGAAGGTGAGGATGACGTCAAGTCATCATGCCCCTTATGCCCTAGGTGACACGTGCTACAATGGCCAGGACAAAGGGTCGCGATCCCGCGAAGGTGAGCTAACCCCAAAAACTCGTCCTCAGTTTAGATTGTAGGTTGCAACTCGCATGCATGATGCTGGACCGCTAATAATTGCCAATCAGCCATATGGTGGTGAATTCGTTCTCGAGCCTTGTACACGCCGCCTATCACACTATGGGAGCTAGCCTTATAGGGCGCTTGGGCTTAGCTCATCAAACAAGTGCGCCAAAAGTGGGACTTCTATCAACAAACAAGAAAACGGATACCGTGCAAGGGCTTTCGCGTTAGGTTTGGCCTCATTCAATTATATACGCTATTAATGAGCTTAAACTAGAGGTTACTCAACATAACCCAATCCTTGTGAGTGAAGTTGGGTTGATTTTTAAAATTGTTTTGAGTTGGGTTGGGTTGGGTTTATGATTATTAACCCAAATAACGGTTGATTGGATTAAAAATATCTCAAAATTAACCCAACTTCTCAACTCAAATAAAGGTTGATTGGATTAAAAATATCTCAAAATTAACCCAACACGATATATGCACAATTCATGAATCATGGCTTATAGAGCTCTTCACAAGTTAGTTGTTGTACTCGTTTTAAATTGTGGTGTGCATTTTAAAGAGTTCTTCCATAGTTGTCTAGAGATCCTCTACTATACTGTTTTAGAGCTAAGGACGAGGTTCAATTTACCCGGTGAGTCTTCCAAATTACGGCGAGCTCCGCTGGGTTTAGGCCTTAGGGGAGACCAATGCCAACTGACATGGCCTGGACTCTAGAGCTAAAACCTTCTCCACTGGCCAGAATGGGTCTGGGGTTCAACTTTCAAGTGGCAGGCTTTTCACAACTTGGTCTCTGCTTGTTGAGTCGGACTGATCTGGGTCTAAAGCTCACTCTTTTATATAACCCAGCATTAGAATAAGACTTGTTATGGTTAGATCCAAACATTTAGTACCTAGGGCACTGGGCTGTTCTAGTTCCTAAAAATTTGGAATCCACGTTCATTTCGGACTTGGACCCTATTTGATTATCTAGTCCCACATAAAGTTCACAATGTTTTCACTTTGACACAGTAGCCAACATTACCAATGGTTTCAAGCTACTATGCATTTAAAAATATAGACCTCTGTACTAGTGTCTATATAACCTCAAGAAAAATTAAATGAAAAAAAAAAAAAAAAAAAGGGAATGCTAGTGTAAGGGCACGTTTTGCTCCACAGCCTAAATGGATGGACAATGGCCTAGTGAGCCCAAAAACAATAAATTTGTTAGAGAGTAAGTTTGAGACTGAACGTTCAATGAGTTAGGCAGATACTGATCACAATGGGCTAGTTTCATTGAAATGAACAAAACAAACAAGGTGAAAACCACATTTCCATCCGTACATTTTCACTCAATTCCCACTTTGGTCCCTATTTTTTATTTTCATTGCTTTTAGTCCCTATTTAGAAAAACGCATCTCGTTTTAGTTCTTTCCGTCAAAGCCCTAACGGCAAAGTCTTACGTGGCAGACGAAACTATTAAAATAATAATAAAAAATTTTATTTTGACATTAAAAAATGCCACGTCATTAAAAAAAATTAATTTATTAATTTTAACTAAATAAAAAAATTAAAAACAAAAATAAAAACCAAAATTCACATGAATTGAGATCTAAGTGTGTCTTCAACAAGAATAACAAGAACACAAAGCTAGATCTAAAAACACAAAATTAAAATCCAAAAATCACAAATAACTCAAAAAATAAGAGCACAAAATTAAACATAACATCCACATTAGAATAAACATGAATAAGGAATTAAACATGAAAACAAAATTTAAAACCCAGAAAATTCGAACCTTAGAGCCGAAACCCAGAATTAGAATTCATGCCAACATTCTTTATAAACCCAGATAAAATTGATAAATTAAACATGAACACATTAAATATTTGAACAAGAACACAAACCCAACAAATTTAAAAGAAATTAAATTCAAACCCAAATTCAAACCTAGATTCAAAAATTTAAATTCAAACCCATATTTCAAACCCCCACACCACCAAAACATCAAACACAAAAATCAAATCCAGAGTTAGAGATTGTTATACCCACAATCATTAACAAATTTCTTTGTGGTTTTCCTCAACTTCTACCTCTCATACTCTACATCCTTGCGAGGTTGATAGCCCAAACACTTACTACACCCATTTTGAGTGTAAAGTGAGATTTTGGTGTTGTTGGGAAGTATTGGAAGGAGCAATTCATTGGCAGATGCAATCGGACTGAATTGTGAGATTCAAAAAGCTAGAGAAAACAAGACTTCGAAAAGTCAGTTGGTAGCAGGAACTTGGAGGGCTCAAGTACATGGGGTAGATTAGGCTTGAAGGATCTTTTTTAATTCATGTACTCCAAATTTATTCTCTAGTGGATCGATTTCGACTCAGAGGATCGCAGAGAGGTTTTTTGCCGAGTTTTTCTGTTTCCTCTTCGATAACACATTTAGTGTTATCTTGTGTTTGTATCTCTCTTCCCTACTCTTAAGCTTTTCTTTTATTGTTGATAATAGATGAATATGGCTTAGGTAAGTGATAACAGTTGTTTGGCCTTCTTTAGTCTTGTTCCACACTTAGTATAAGTTAGAGTAAAAACTATCTAACCATAATTTTGATTTAGGGGTCTAAACGAGCTCTTGTCTATTTACACAAATCTAAACTTTCAATTGGTATCAGAGTGGGTACACTTACTGGATTTCATTATCTTAGTGTGATCCTAGGCCCCTTGTCTTGCTATGGATATAGCTATGGGAAAGGCCAACATGAAGTGTAATTCATGTATTTATGATAATGACTTTATGAGCATCTTTGGAGATTGTCCTAGCAATGAGCTCCTAAAGTTATTTAAGTCTAAGAAACATGCTAGAATTTTCGTACACATGCTAAAATGTTTAGAGCATAGAAATCATGAGCTTTATAATAGCTTGTGTGAGCCTAATTCCTTAATTACAAAATATAAGAGAAGGAATCGAGATTTGTGTAATAAAATTGATGGTTTGAAAAGAATCACTCTTCCATGAATAGTGTAAAGGAAGATGAGTCTTGCTTTGATAATCAAGAATGTTTGTCTAATGCTTGTCTTTCTGTTCATACCGCATTGTAAGTGTTTAATTCATGTTTGTGGTATCTTGATAGTGGGTGTTCAAGGCACATGACCGGAGATAAATCACTCTTTAAAAGTCTTAAGGAGAAGGAGGATGGTTATGTGACATTTGGAGATGGTAGCCACTCACAAGTTCTAGGAATGGGAACTATTGATATTCCAGGACTTCCTTTGTTGACCAATGTTCTTTATATCAAAGGGTTGAAAGCAAACTTGCTGAGTATCACCTAAATATGTGATGAAGACTTTCCAATCCAATTTTCAAAGAAAAGGTGTCTAATTCTCAATGAAGAAGGTGTGTAAGTCTTGAAGGGACTTAGGACCACCAACACTTGCTATGGTGTAATTCCCAAGCCAAATGTATCATGGCAGAGTGCAGAGTAAATCTATTGGAGTTATGGCACCAACATTTTGGACATGCAAATTACAAACAAGTGGCAAAAGTTTCAAAAATTAAAGTTGTGATTGGTTTGTCGAAATTTGGAAAGATCGAGAAAAATGTTTGCGGTCCATGTCAATTGGGAAAACAAACTAAATCAACACATCCCAAAGTAAATGTTGTTGCTACATCTTGTCCATTGGAATTGCTTCATGTGGATCTAATGGGTCCAACGAAAACAGAAGTAAATGTATCATGCTTATTTGGATCTAATGGGAATAGAAGTAAACGTACCATTTTCAGTTTTTAAATTTCTGACCAAACTGTTTTTTTTTTTTTTTTTTCATGCACCATTTGTGTTTAGGATTCACATGCATTGCATTGTTTTTTTGTATCCATCTTGCAGTTTTGCAGTCATATCTCTCATTGTTTTCACACATACCATGCATACACTTTGCTAAATAAGGTACTCAACTTGATTTAAAAATTGATTGATTAATTTTTGAGTCCTTTGTACATTTTAGTATATGCTATTTTTTATGTGTGAACTACAGAAAATATTTTTCTTAAGAGATATGATGGATAATAATGTACAAATATTTTCTCTACTCATGCAACTGTTTATGGGTCACATATTGTCAAGTTTGCATATATTGAAAGAGAGAATATTTTTCTTCACGTGAATCCTCCATTTTTTTTTTAGTTTGGTTTGTTTTTTTTTTTTTTTTTCTCCTCATCCCCACCTCCTATTTTTCCCCAACACTGTTTTTCCCAAAATTTGTTTTATTTGTCCTATTTTTATAGGGGAAGAAATTTGTTTTTAAAACCTTGTTGTTCATAGGGGGAGTTGTTGCTCTTCATTGGGAGAGCTGTCTCTATTTTCTATATAGTTGAATTGTTCTTTGTTCCCTTTATTCTCTATTTTCTCCTGACTTTTGTTGCGTATGTTTTCTATTTACTCTTTATTTGAGTTATCTTTGTCAATATTTGACAAAAAGGTGGAGTTTTAGATGAAATGTGGGAATATGTGTAGAAAATACAAGTATGTGTGGAAAATACAAGTATGTTTTGTTTAAGGGGAGTTGAAATTGTTTTTGAAAGGGGCAAAAAATAAATTTTTTTGATGTATCTAACTTAAGGGGGAGAGTTAGTTTGCATATTTGTTGATTTACTGTTTTTATGTCTTTCTTTCTACACATGCGTTTATGTGTTTATTAAATAATACAGGAATATACAGGTTGATTCAGTTGTACTGTTGTCTACACTTGCAATTGATGGATATTAGTTAGGTTGAATTTGTTGTGTTGGGCTATGATTTTGTAAAGGGCTGTTTGTTTGTAACTTTAAGCATTTTGTTTAAGTTTGCGTTTTGTCACGGATTGCCAAAGGGGGAGTTTGTTGGGTTTCAAGACTTTAGGTTTAAATGTATTAGAACTTCAATTTGTAATGTTGGCAAACCATGATCAAAATGTTTAGTCTTGTTTTAGACTTGCTCAAAGTATGTTTAAGTTGTAAAGTTGAAATTGAGTGTTCTGCAGGATTTATTGTGTAAATCTATCTGGCTTAATCGATCGAAAATTAGACTCGAGTGATTGAAGCTCATGCAGATTGTTTTTCTGCAGAATTTTCCAACTCAGCTCAAGCCCGTTTTATGTGTAGTGTTTTATATTTTGTCCAAGGTATAAAAGGGAAAATCCTAGCCACGTTTTAAGGATGCTTTTTATGCTGTGTGTGTGAATCTTTTGTGAGATCTAGAGATGTTTTCCTTCAGATACACTTAGGGTTATCAAAATCTAGATTGATGTCAAGAGCTTGGTGATCAATTCAGTTACAGATTCAAGGGCTTAAAGATATACAAGCAGTAGTGCTTGTACTTGTTGGGAATCCAAAAAAGAAGTAGTCTGTGGACTCGAAGCTGTCACGTGGTCGTAGTAGTAAGTTCCCTACTTGAGATAGCAATAGGATGTTAGTGGTCTAAATCACTATTGTGTAAACTTCAATTCTTTCATAGTGGATTCGGTTTTACCTTGAAGATAGCTAGGTTAAATCCTCCCCAAGTTTTTTACCGGTTTGGTTTTCCTAGGTTATCATATTGCTGTGTTCTTTATTTTCCACATTTTATAATGATATGATATATTTATGTTAACCTAGATCTGTTTAATTTCACTAAGTAATCACTTGGCTAATTAACTAGGTTAATCTGGTTGTTTTAAGGGGTCTAAAAACGTACAGTATTTGTTGAAATTTATGAAAAACAGATTTTCAGTTCTGATTTTCATCCAATCCATGATTATGTGTTTGAGCTTTTTTTTCTCACAACTTTAAACATATATAAGTATTATTTTAAGGTCCATATAAGGTTACACAGTCAAGAGCACAATTGTACAAGAACATAGTTTCTCAACTGTGACCGGAAATCTAATTTGCCCTAGTTCTTGAAAAAGCTGTTGTGTTTGTACATCGTAGGGTTTTATGACCAAGCAACTTCGTGATCTTCATCAATTGATGAACAGAAAAACTTTGTAGCCAACATCCTTCTCAAGTTGGTGATAAAGTCGTGTACTAGGATCCGCGTATCTTTTGGTTAGTCACGTACTGGAAGTTGTGCAATACAAGGAAAGATTGTCATTATAGAACAAGTCCAATTGGGTATTGGGGTAAGGGTTCAACTGTAGGTTGGTATAAAGTACTGGGATTCCTTTACTTGAAACCGCTTGTTTTAATAATAGTGGATTCTCGAGAATGGTGACCTTAAAATCACTCGGTACAGTTTTTTGCAATGTAGGTTTTCCTCATTCGTAAACAAATCACCGTGTCATTTAATTTCTGTTGCATATTTAGTTATTTGGTGATTTATTTATGCTGCCACGTTCATTACATGCAATTGAACCTAATTAATTTATTTGGCTAATTAATTAGTTAATTCATCATAAGGGGTCAATACATTTTTGGCCTATCAAGTAATATCAGAGTAGGCACACTCTGATTAGGATTTAATATTTGCTATGGGATTTATTGACCCCCCCTGTTTGTCATGGATAAAGGTCAATCACTTATTTTACCTTCTCTATTTGATGGAACTAACTATGCATACTGAAAAGTAGGCATGAGAGCTTTCTTACGGTCCTTAGATAAGAAGGTATGGCAAGCTATGAAAATAGGCTGGACCAAGCCAAAGGAAGCGCCGGCCGATTGGGATGATGCAAAGATCAAGGAGGTGAACTTCAATAGTAGGGCATTGAATGCTTTATTCAGTGCTATTACAAATGAGGAGTTCAAGAAGATCTCCTCCACTGAAATTGCAAAGGAGGCTTGGACCATTCTCTAGACAACCTATGAAGGAACCAAGGCTGTCAAGGATTTGAATCTTCAGAGGCTCACTACTAACTTCGAAGAAATCAAGATAGAGGATGATGAGTCATTTGATGAGTTCTATGTCAGGCTCAAGGACATAGTGAACTTAGCCTTCAATCTTGAAAAAACCATTCTCGAACCCAAGATTGTGAGAAAGGTGCTTAGATCTTTGCCCGAGAGATTTCATGTCAAGATCACCGTCATTGAGAAATCAAAAGATATTGATAAGATTCAAAACTCGTTGGAAATCTGCAAACCTATGATTTGGGTTTGTTTAGGCTCGGGAAGTCAAACAAGAGCAAGAGTATGGCACTGAAGGCCAAGAGCAATGACACTGATGAGTCTTCCAATGATGAAGAGCCTAAAATGAAGTCTTACATCATCCGGCAGTTTAAGAAGTTCATGAAGAATGTCAATGCAAAGGGCTTTGACAAGGACCATAGGCAATTAAATTCTTTACAATTCAAGAGCCAAGACAAAGGGGAAAAGGAAGCTAGGGATGGCGGTTAGTACACTGTTCCTTCAGGGCCAAAGTGTTTCGAGTGTCAGGGATTCGGTCACATGAAGTAAGAGTGCCCTCCTTATCTTAAGTCTATTGGGAAAAGCAAGGGACTTGCTGCTACCTTAAGTGACACCGAACTTGAGGATGATTCCGAAAATGAGGATGACAGAATTTCGAATTCCTTCACTACCACTGTCAATTCTACTGAAGGGATTATAGAAGATGTGGCTGAAGAAGAAAACTTAGTGAAGTCAAAATTTGAGAAGATGAGCAAGATGACATCCACACAACCTATGTAAAGTTATACAAGGTCTCAAAGAAACATGAGAAGTTGTATAAGTTAGCCACCAAGAAGCTCAGTGATGTGGAGCTTGAACAAGAGCAACTCTCTACAAAATTTAATGAAGCAAATCAGACTATTGAAGCACTAAGATTTGAGAACAATTTCTTAGCTGAGAAGACCAAAAGCTTGAGGCAGAACTATTCCAAGTGAGAGCTCAGTTGGAGAGGACCTCAAGTGCAAAAGTTGATTAGATGCTTAGCATGCAAAAATCTACGTCCGGTTGAACCGATTTAGAATGTGATTTTTCTTCTCCTAATATTGCTTCTTCTAGTACTCCTGTTTTTGTTTCTCCTACTAACAATATTGATTCTGACAATAATGATGCTAAAACTGTGATAATTAGTGAGAACATAGACAAGGGTAAATTAATCTTAAGAGCACCCCTTAAACTTACTAAGAAAAAAACTAAAAACCCTAGGGCTTAGAAGAGTAATGCTCAAAAGTCTAAAGAGACGAAGCATCATCTCTGTCATCACTAGGGCGCCTCTGGACATACTTGACCCAATTGCCATAAGTGGTTAGCCACTCAACAGAGTAACAACATGATTTCATCGGGAAACTAGAATTAACTTTCATCCTCTCTTGCTCCTCTTGGAGATCTCCTCAAGGCCCTCATATTCCTTTCGAACTTGAACAGTTTCAATTCTTTCCTACTCAAAGGAAAAGTTCCTCCAAAGTATGGAAGGAAAATAGCTCCAAGTGATTTAGTCACTTCTCTCTCTCTCTCTCTCTCTCTCTCTCTCTCTCTCTCTCTCCCTTTTTTGTTATGTTTGCATTACTTGTGTGTTTTTTATTTTTATTTGAGACAGTCTAGTTTTTATGCATTGCTTTATTTGATATGTTTTTGTTGGGTTGTTTTTCAATTATTTTTTATTTTATTTTTTTCATAAAAATTTAAAAAAAAAATTGAAAAATCAGAAAAATACAAAACCAGTGTGTGTTTGTGTACATTGGTACTTGTGTACCTTGAATGACCATTGGAACAAAGTTTTCTAAACTTTGTATCTTTTGTAGTTTAGATGAGCATCTCTATGCATAACTAAGCAAGTGAGCTTTGTGGCTTGTGTTTGTGATGAGTAAGATTAAGTTATCTCTTGTACTTAACACTTGTATCACTCTTTTTGATGGGAAGGACAAGAAAATCCTAAAAGAAAAGTATAAATAACCATCTCACCACTGTTTCCCGCCAATCATGAAATGACATCTGTATGCTTCGACATAGCAAAAGTGCAATGTCAAAAAACTTAATATATTTGGGTATTTCTCTTCTCTCTCTTATATGCCCATGTATGATATGCTTAATAAAAAAAAATATGCAAAGAAAAATAAAAGCAAAAAAATCAAAATGCTTTAAAACATGATTGCAAGCGTATATTCTAGGAGATGCGGAAGTTATAAGATGTACCTTAAAGATGATAGTTCCCATCAAATAGTTATGATCGTGTGTGAGTTAAATTGAATCACTCATATCTCAAATTGTCATAACATAGAGGTACTTATGCAATCTTGTGATGTTTTCACACACAACATGCAACATTCTTTGTTACTTTTGATACATATACAGGTACAATGTGATTTAGCCATCACAAGGTTTACATGGGCTAATGTATGCTCATTAAACTGTCTTAACTTATTTTTGAAATATAAAATTGGTTAGACTTGTTTAGAGTGTGTGTGTGTATTTGTTTTGGGATCTATGTGCTTACATTTTTCTTGTTGAGAGATGTTTTTGAGAGGTTAAAATGTTGTTTGGATCCTTGGTTAAGTATCATGCTTGATTGCATTCATATCTATGTTTTTCTCTTCTTTGAAAAACTATTTTTAAGCAATCTTGACAACTCCTCGATATCTCTTGACACCTGGCTTATCTATCGAGCTCTTCAACTTCTCTTTATCACAATCTCGACAACTTCTCGATAGCTCCTTGCTCGATCGAGAAATTTTCTGTCTGCTCGATAACTCCTTGATCTATCAAGCTTGTTTTTGCTGTGGACACCTCTGGACAGTTGCTCGATAGCTATATCTCTTCATGCCTTTAAAGCTTGACACCTCTCAATCTGTTGAGAATTATGAGACTTCTATATATACGCGCTTCGCGATTACTGATCTCATTTCTCTGATCTCTCCCGACAGTTTCTCTCTTTTCTCACTCTAAAACTCTTCAAACTCAAACCCCTCACATCCCTTACTTAATCTTCGGCCTAAATCAAGTGTTCTTCATCTGGTACGATTCTTTCTCACTCATGAATCATGCATTTCACTCTTTCCTAACCTATGTTTTGAGTTTTGAAAATTTTTGGGGTTTTTCAAAATTGATGAGTTTATGAAAAATTTGGGATGGGTTTTGTATATTTGATCTTAAAACATCATGCATTGCGTCACATGTTCATTATAACACTGCCCCATGCATTTTAGATGTGTATTTACATTGTGAAACTGATTGTGTGTTGGTTGGTTTGGATTGGGCTGAGCCCATGATGTTTTTACTATTGCATTTCACATGCTCATGCATTTTCATGCATACGTACCTTACATTCTCTATATTCTTATATATTGATTCTATTTGGTGATTTTTTGTGTGTTTCTCTTTCTCTTTCTCTCACTCTTGTTTACTTTAGTTGCGTCATGGCACCTAAACGTAAGTCTACTCTATCCCAGAACCCTCTTTATTCCGGAGCGTCCACTTCTTCTAACTCCACTCTATTTCACGTCCAGTTTCGTGATGAGAAGGCCAAATCAGACTTCTTTGAGAACTTTTCTAGACGAGGCGTTCATTTGAAATGCCAAGTCATTTTGTCAGACTTCTCCGACACTGACCTACCCACTATCATTCACCGTAGGGGTTGGGAGTCACTGTGTGACGTCCCGATCACTTGTCTATCTGTGCTTATTCAAGAGTTCTACTCCAACATGCATGAATTTGATTATTCAATATCTTTCTTTGTTACTCGCATTCGAGGTACGTGCATTATGGTCACACCAGATATTGTATCCAAGGTGTTCCACATCCCTAAGATAGCGCATTCTGACTACCCTAGTTGTGAGTGTCTTAAGACTGTGTCTAAAGACGAGCTTATGTTAGCTTTTTGTGAGCGTCCTTCTAATTGGGGTAATCGTTAGTTCACTCCTTGTTCAGCCTTTGTTAAAGATCCTCATTTTCTTAACATGGTTGTGGCTTTTGTTTTGCATCCTCTTTCTCACTATAACTTTATTACCGAGCCCCGTGCTCGATTTTTACTTTCTCTTTTAGAGTAGATTACCGTAGATTTTTCCTCTCATTTTATTCTTACTCTCATTGACGTGTATTGGGATACGGCAACTTGTGATAAGCTCATCTTCCCTTCGGCTATCATGAGGATTTTACGCCATTTTTCTGTTCCCTTTCCCTTTTTTGACCACTTCCATGTCATGTGTGCCATTGATACCGCTACCGTTAAACGAAGTGAGGCACAACTACGTTTGAGGCAGTCTGGGTCAGCAACTCCTCCCACTCCTTCAACTCTATCCACTTTCGCTCCTTCTTCTTATGTGTGATCATGGCGCAGTTTTAGCGCATGGTAGTGAACACCCATGTCGATCGTATTTCCAGATGGCAGGCTTGCCTTGGTGGCTTCGTAAAGTCTCCCTCTCCTCTTCTTGAGGCATCCAAGGATGATGATGACTCTAACAACGATGATGATGATGGGGATGGAAATGCTAGCTCTTCTGGTGATGACGAGATGTCTACTTGATACTCTTACCCTTTGTCACTCGTGACAAAAAAGGGGAGTAGTTTTGGGATGAGAGTAGTCATACTCTTATAAGGGGAGGGTTAGTATAGGAAATTTTTGTTAGGGGGAGTGTTCATGTTTTTGAGGGATGTAGTAAGGATTCTATTTATCTTTTTTCTTTTCTCTCCATTTCAGATACATTATATCTTGTATATTGGTCTTATGACCATTTTGACATACATTGTATTTATATTTGATTTATATATATTTTAAAGTATGTTCTTTCACCTATCTCTACATATATTGTTTCTTTTCTCTCTTCATGCACATTTTTCTTATTTCTTGTATGCAATCTTTTATTTGTAGCTCACACTAAGATGCATTGATGAGTTTTGTTTAAGTGTTTCAGAAATACAAGTTGTCAAAGTCATTCTTGCCATGAACTCTCTTCTTTCAAAAATTTTCAAGAGTTTGTGTTAGGCTAGATTTTATTGTACTTAACAAGTGAGTATGAGTTGAGTGATTTATGACTTCTCTCATATGTTCATTTATTTGCTGTGATTTTGTCATGGATTGCCAAAGGGGGAGATTGTTAGGACATATGTGATTGGATGTTAGGAACATATGTCAACATTTTATGTATTGGCTAATCCTTTGACAAAACGCACTTTACTTGTAATTGGGTAGATTTAAGATGTGTTTAATACTTCAAGAAACAAGGTTTCAAGTTCAAGTATTAAAACTATGCAAGTCTGTACAAGAAACAAGTGAAGAAGTGTTGTTCATTAAAACTCGACAGCTAGTATCTATCGAGATTTAAAAGAGCTGTTTCAACCCGAGGCTCGACAACTGCTTGACAAATAGGGTATCTGTTGAGATTTATGAAAAACAGATTTTCAGTCTTGATTTTCGTTCAATCCGTGATTATGTGTTTGAGCATTCTTTTCTCACAACTCTAAACATATATAAGAATTATTTTAATAGTTGTATAAGGTTACACAGTCAAGAGCACAATTGCACAAGAGAATAATTTTTCAAGTGTGACCAGAAACCTAATTTGCCCTAGTTCTTGAAGAAGCTGCTGTGTTTGTACACCGTAGGGTTTTGTGACCAAGCGAATTCGTGATCTTCATCAATTGATGAATAGAAGAACTTTGTAACCAACATCCTTCTCAAGTTGGTGATAAAGTCGCATACTGGGATCCGCGGAATATAAGGAGAGATTGTCACTACAGAACAAGTCTAATTGGGTATTGGGGTAAGGGTTCAATTGTAGGTTGAGATAAAGTACTGGAATTCCTTTACTTGTAACTGCTTGTTTTGATAATAGTGGATTCTGGGGACTGGTGGCCTTAAAATCACCTGGTAGGGTTTTTGCCATGTAGGTTTTCCCCATTTGTAAACAAATCACCATTTCATTTAATTTCCGCTGCATATTTAGTTATTTGGTGATTTGTTTGTACTGCCACGCTCATTGCATGTAATTAAATCTAATTAATTCACTTGGCTAATTAATTGGTTAATTCATCACAAAGGTCAATACATTTTAGGCCTATCAAACTTTGATGAGTTATATCCTCCAGTAGCAAGGCTTGAGTCAATCTGAGTTCTTTTCTCCATAGCGTGTATTATGAATTTCAAGCTATATCAAATGGATGTGAAGAGTACCTTTTTGAACGGACTTTTACATGAAGAAGTGTTTGTTGAGCAACCGAAGGAGTTCCAAGATCCACATTTTCCAAACCATGTACTAAGATTGAAGAAAGCATTATATGGGCTAAAGTAAGCACCAAGAGCTTGGTATGATCGTCTTACCTCATATCTTTTAGATCATGGCTTCAAGAGAGGTCAAGCTGATAGAACACTCTTTGTCAAACAAGATGAGAAATCTCTCCTTGTTGCTCAAGTATATGTGGATTATATTGTATTCGGGTCAACAATTGATAGCCTTGCTTAAGATTTTTTGGAAGAAATGAAGAATGAATTTGAAATGAGCATGGTGGGGGAGCTAAACTACTTCTTAGGCCTTTAGGTAAAACAATAGAAAGATGGGATATTCATATCTCAAGAGAAGTATGACAAAAATCTCGTAAAGAGATTCAGTTTAGACTCTAAGGAACATGAATCCACTCCAATGAGTTCCTTGGTAAAACTGAGCTCCGATCCAGCCGGTGTGGAGGTAGATCCAACACCCTACAGGAGCATGATTGGGACTCTCCTTTATCTCACTGCGAGTAGGCCAAACATAGCCTTTAGTGTCGAGGTATGTGGACGTTTTCAGGCAACACCCAAAGAGTCCCATATGACAGCGGTCAAAAGAATCATCCGCTATGTCAATGGAACATCCGATTATGGAATTTGGTACTCAAGAGATTCAAATGACTGCCTAGTTGGATACTCAGATGTTGATTGGGCTGGGTGTGTTGACGATATAAAAAGCACCTCGGAAGGTTACTTCTACCTTGAAAATAATTCGGTGTCTTGGATGAGTAAAAAGCAAAATTCAATGTCTCTATCAATGGCTGAAGCAAAGTACATTGCAGCAAGGAGTTGTTGTGCTCAACTATTGTATTTGTGTAGGGTTTCATTTTTCACAATCCTAGACATATATAAAGCTTATTTTAAAGGCTGTCGCATAAGAGAATACAAGGAGAGCATATGCAAAAGGTGACCAAAGCCTTATTCTCTCAAAAAGAAGCTACTCGTCTTTTGCACCTTAGGGTTTTGTAACCAAGTGCTTCTTGATATTCATTGTTGATGAAGTAAAAAACTTTGCAGCCAAAATTCTTCTTCCTCAAGTTGGTGAGTGAGTCACGTACTAGAATTCGTGCAAAGGAGTAAGTCACGTACTGGAATTCGTGCATCAAAGGGTGGCGTTCATATATTGAAGAGTTCAGATGTTCTGAAGCGGTAGAAGGTTTCTGTTGTAATTTCATCTATGGAGATTGTAGAGTCTAGGGAAAAAGGTTTTGTACTAGATCTGAAACTCCTTTTTACTATAGTAAATTGCTTTTCGGGAAGGTTTCTCCTCAAGTTTTTTACCGTGAAACTAGTTTGTTTCATTGGTTTTTCTAGGTCATCATATCTTCTTATTTATTTTTTCGCTGCATTATTTGTGACATGATATTGATGTTTGTTTGTTTTAATAAATTTTATTCATAATAAATCTAATTAATAACTTAGATTTAAAACTTATTAATTCTATCAACCGAGGTCTAAATTTTCTAACAAGTGGTATTAAAGCGGGTACACTCTGATTGGATTAATTTCCTGAGTGTAATTCTTGACCCCCGTTGTCATGGATCGTAGACAATCCCTTATGATTCCTCCTTTATTTGATGACACTAATTATACATACTGGAAAATTTGTATGAAAGTTTTTTTACAAGCTCTAGGTGAATAGATATGGCAAGCTGTTGAAATTGGCAGTAAAGATACACTAGTAATTCTGAAGGTACCAAGGCAGTAAAGACTGTAAAGCTTCAAAGACTCACTAGTAATGCTGAAGAAATAAGGATGGAGGAGGATGAGACATTTGATGAGTTCTATGCTAAACTCAAGAATATTGTGAATTCTGCTTTCAACCTTGGAGAATCTATAGCAAAATTCAAAATTGTTAAGAAAATCCTTAAGTCCTTACCTGAAAGATTTTATGCCAAGATCACTATCATTGAAGAAGTGAATGACATTGATCAACTTCATTTGACTGAGTTTGTAAGGAACCTTCAAACCTATGAGATAGGATTAGGCTCAATGGGAAAAGGTGGAAAGGGTAAAAATTTGGCTCTTAAAGGTATAGAGGAAGAGATCGAGGACTTTGAAGATGAAGATGAAGATGAGGATGAGGATGAGGATCTAACTTTCAAAACTGATGAAATTATCAAGCTTCTTCAATTTAGGAAAAAGGATAAGTGCAAACCTCCTAGGAAATCTAAATCCTCTAGGAAGGGTAAGAATGAGAAATCCCTCATCCAATGCCATGAGTGTAAAGGTTTTGGTCATATAAGGATAGAGCGCCCAAACTACCTTATGAAGGAAAATACCAAGAAGTCAAAAGATAAATGGTTGGTTGTTACTTGGAGTGATACTAAGAATGACTCTTCTGATGAGTATGTAGATAACTGTAGTCACGTTATAGCCTTTGCTATGCATTGAATTCATAAAATCTGAAAAGACTTCTCATCTTTGTAGAAAAAAGCTTAATGAGGTAAAAACTGAAAAAGCTGATCTATTAGTCAAACTCGATAAGACTACAAGGTTAGCTGAGATTTTTGTTGTGGAAAACACCTCATTAAAAGAGAAAGTCAAAAATCTTGAGGTAAAGCTTAGTCAAGCTAAAACTCAAATACAGAGGATGTCTAGTGCAAAGCTTCATGAGGTATTGAGTGCTCAAAATCCTAGTTCTGATAAGATTAGCTTAGGATATGTTGTTTCCTCTAGCCCCTTCTCTTCTACGGCTTCTAGATCAATGACTACCTTTGTGCCCCAATCTAAAAAAGGTGATAAAGGTATGAAATCCAAAACTATTTTGGCTAATTCTAAATCATTTGTTATACCTCATGTTTGTCATCATTATGGTGTTTCTAGACACATTCGTCCTAATTGCTTTAAGTTGTATCCACAAAAGCAAGTGTCCAAACGGTCACAAATTTCCTCTCAAGGACCTATACCTTTGCTTGGAGAGTTATTAAAAGTTTTGAACTTTTTAACTCAATTTCAAGAGAATTTTAATTTTTCTATGTCCTTTAGTAGACATACTAGGACACGTGCATTTTCATCTTCACAGTCAAAGTCTTGTGCTGTGTGGGTGAGAAAGGAGCCTAAGACTTAATTGTCTTTTCTGTTTGCCCTCTGCTTTAATTCTTTCTATCTAAAATAGGACTCTTTTTGCTTGATTTCTTATTTGCTTTTAGAATCATGCTTTCATGCATCTACACCTTTCTATTATACCTTTATGCAGTTGCATCTTTCTTTCATGCTCTTATGTTGTTTGTCTGTGTTTATTTGGTTGTTTAATTTTTATTTTGTGTTGTTTTCAAAATAAAAAAAGGAAAAAAATTAAAAAAAAATACAAAAACAGTATGTGTATGTGTATGTGTATGTGTACATTGGTTCTTGTGTACCTTGAATGGCCAATGAAACAAAGTTCTCTGAACTTTGTATCTCTTGTAACTTGGATGAGCATCTCTATATACAACTAAGCAAGTGAAATTTGTGTCTCTTTGTTTGTGATGAGTAAGGTTAAGTAATCTCTTGTACTTAACACTCGTATCACTCTTTTTTACGGGAAAGACTAAGAAAATTCTAAGAGAAAAGCATAAATAACCATCTCACCACTAGCATCAGCCAATCATGACATGACATCTGTATGCTTCAGCATAGCAAAAGTACAATGTCAATGACATTCGCATGCTTTGGTATAGTAAAAGTGCAATGTCAAAAAGCTCAACATAATTAGGTATTTCTTTTCTCTCTTTTATATACCCATATATGGTATGCTTAATAAAAAGAAAAATATGCAAAGAAAAAAAAAAGCAAAAAGAATAAAATGCTTTAAAACGTTATTATAAGCGTGTATTCTAGGAGATGTGGGAGTTATAAGATGTACCTCAAAGGTGATAGTCCCTATCAAACAGTTATGATCATGTGTGAGTTAAATTGATTTACTCATACCCCAAATCGTCATAACATAGAGACACTTATGCAATCTTGCGATATTTTCACACACAACATGCAAAACTCTTTGCTATTTTTGATACATATGCAGGCACAATGAGATTTGGCCATCACAAGGTTTACATGCATTAATGTATGCTCACTAAACTGTCTTAACTTGTTTTTGAAATATAAAATTGGTTAGACTTGTTTAGTGTGTTTTGGATCAAAATACATGACATTTTTCTTGTTGAGTGATGATTTTGAGAGACCAAAATGTTGTTTGGATCGTTGGTTGAGTTGTATTCTTGATTGAATTTTTGATTGCATTCATATTTGTGTTTTTCTCTCCTTGAAAAAGTGTTTTTTAAAGCAATCTCGGTAGCTCCTCGACACCTCTCGATAGCTAGGCTATCTATCGAGCGCTTTATCTTTTTCTTATCGTAATCTTGATAGTTTCTCGATCCATCGAGAAAATTTTTGTCTGCTTGATAGATCCTCCACAGCTTCTCGATCTATCGAGGTTGGCTCGATAGCTTCTCGACACCTCTAGATCGATCGAGATTCTCTTGCATATATTTTTTTTCACATGTTTTGCATCTTTCTTTTATCTTGTCATCTATAGCATCTTGTTTCATTACATTCATGCATTTTTATGGATTCTTTGTGCTCCCTTGATTATCCTTGATCATCTTTATGTTTCTTGGGTAAAACTTTTTAGCTTCTTATACCCTTTGTCAATCATGACAAAAAGGGGGAGAAATTGGAGTAATTGGAGTAATTGTGGTTTCTTTTTAAGATTTTACAAGTTAGGGGGAGAAATACATGCCCTTGTAAAGGGGAGATGTGTTTCATCTTGTTAAGGTGAGTGTTTACCTCGTTGTTGTAGGAGCTACTATTAACTTCTTCTTCTTGTACACTGGTCTTGTGGCCATGTTTACATACATTGTGCTTATCTTTGATATATATATATATATATATATATATATATATATGATGATGTATGTTTTCTTCACCTATCTCTACATGTGTTGTTTTTTTTCTCTCTTTATACACATGTTTCTTTTTTTGTATGCAATCTATTATTTCTGTTTCACACAAAGATACCTTCATGTATTTTGTTTAAGTGTTTCAAAAATATAAATTGCCAAAGTCTACTTATCATGAACTCTCTTCTTGAAAAGTTTTTCAAGAGTTTGTGTTATGATAGATTTTATTATATTTAACAAGTGAGTATAAGTTGAGTAATTTATGACTTCTCTCATATGTTCATTTGTTTGTTGTGATTTTGTCAGGGATTGCCAAAAGGGGAGATTTTTAAGGACATATTTTATGTAATTGGCTAATCCTTTGACAAAATGCACTTTACTTGTATTCGGGTAGATGTAAGATGTGTTTAATACTTTAAAGAATAAGAGTTCAAATCTAGTATTAAAGCCATGCAAATCTGTCCAAGAAACAAGTGAAGAAGTGTTGATTCATTAAAGCTCAACAGCTGCTAGACAGATAGCTATCTATTGAGGTCTCGATAGCTATATCTATCGAGCTTTACGAAATTCAGATTTCCAAATCTGATTTTCGGCCCATGTTTATGTATTTGTGTAGGGTTCTTTTCTCACAACTCTAGACATATATAAGGTTTATTTTAAAGTCCGTCACATAATAGAATATAAGGAAAACATATGCAAAAGGTGACTGGAGCATTATTCTCTAAAAAAGAAGCTACTGCGTCTTTTGCGTCTTAGGATTTTGTAACCAAATACTTCTTAATCTTCATTGTTGATGAAGTGAAGTACTTTACAGTCAACATTCTTCTTCCTCATATTGGTGAGTGAATCATGTACTAAAATTCGTGCAAAGGAGTTAGTCACGTAATAGGATTCATACATTAAAAGGTGGCATTCATATATTGAAGAGTTCAGAAGCAGTAAAAGGTTTCTGCTGTAAGTTCATCTACAAGGATTGTAGAGTATAGGGATAAAAGTTTTATACTAGATCTGAAACTTCTTTTTACTATAGTGAATTGCTTTTCGAGAAGGTTTTCCCCTAGGTTTTTTACTGTAAAACTAGTTTGTTTCATTAGTTTTCCTAGGTCATCATATCTTGTCTTGTTTATTTTTCTGTTGCATTATTTGTGACATGATATTGATGTTTGTTTGTTTTAACAAGTTTTATTCATAATAAATCTAATTAACAACTTGGATTTAAAACTTGTTAATTCTATCAACCGGGGTCTAAATTTCCCAACACGACTGGCTTGCAAGTAAGAGCTACCTGCGAAATCTATCAAAGTGCTTCAGTGGCCATTTCGCGAGTAATTTTGCGAGAAGCTTACCCACAAAATAAGTGGTTTTGTAGTTTTTAAAGCCAAATAGTGATAGTTTTTCAAACACTCTTATTTTGCCTCATATGTGCCTCTCTCAACCTAAAATGCATTTTCTCTCAAAATCTCATCCAAAACTCAAGATCAGTCTCTCCTAAGACTCATCCAAGGTATGTTTTAACACTTTTTAATTCTTATTTTCTTAGATTAAGTCTTAGATTCTAGGATTTCTAGGGTTGGGTTATTTTTGAAAGGGTTGGGAAAACTCGTCTTTCTTGCAATTTTTTTTAAAATTTTCTTGTTTGGGCTGTGTCCCATTGGATTTGTTTGTGTTTATGTTGGCCCCAAGTGGCATTTTAACATGTATTTAAGAAATATTTTAATGGGACACATAATGGTATACAATTTTATGTTCCCCCCGGAGATGCAAACGTTGGCCTACATCATGATCTTCAACCTCTACCCATTGAGGAACTTGATGCACTTGTCAGCACCAAGGTTCTTATTCCTATTTGACCTCTTCACCAACAAGGAGATTGACATCTACAGTCACATCTACCATCTCTTCACCAAATGCATCACAAAAAGGAATTCGAGGCTTACTCTACACCAAGCCTTGTCATGTCTCTTATCACAAGGGCAAGGGTGAAGATTCCTAGTGGACTACAAGTGATGCAAAGGGAAGATTTAATAAGTACAGAAACCATGACCTGAAGCAAAGCTCATATCCCCAGACCATTTGTTGGTGTCTCTCAAATTCCAAGAGATGAAGAAGGTGGAGACACTAAGTATTTCACTTCAGCTCTGAAGGACACTGCACAACCCTCTTCCCAAGCGCGTGCAATAGCACCCGATTGTCTTAATCATCTAATTGAAAGGGTAGAACAGTTGCATGACATGCTAGATTCCCACATGAGACACTCCACATCTCAATTCACCTACCAAGAAGGCCAAATCACAGCCCTTTTGTCTCAGATTGATGGCATGATGAGGAACCAGCAATAGAACTCAGAGTCGGAGTCCGAGGCATTCTAGTCTTTTTGGCTATTCCGGTCACAAAGGGGGAGTAGTTTGATGGGGAGTATAGCTTGAGGGGGAGCAAAGCTTAGCATGTCTTAGAATATATTGGTTTATTTTGGTGGTTTATAGTTTACTTTAAGTTTTTATAGTTTTTGTATATTTACAATGCTTTCTTTTAAAGCTTTTAAGTACTTTTTTAAAACTTAGTTTTCTTTAGTACTTATTTTTATCTTGGTTTTTCTAACCGTTTTGATACTTATTGCTTTCTATTGCTCTTAGCTTTAGTTTCCTTAATGCATTATGCTTGCTGGACATGCAATTAATTTTAGCATCACTCTTAATTGCATTGCATGTCCAAATGATCATTTACTAGATAAATGTTCATTGTACTCATTTCTTAATGATTGTTCATGTTTGATCAAGTTATACTTCATAGCTTACATTTCTTTTCGTATCTTGATCGCATTTTACTTTGTTAGGTTAAAATGAATTGACCCCTTTGCAAATTAATTAATTACCCAAGTTAATTAATTAGTCAAATTATATGCAATAGCGTGGTGGCACAAACAAATCACCAAATAACTAAATGCAGCGAAAATTAAATTTGACATAAGTGATTTTTTTGCGAATGGGAAAAACCAACGAAGCAGAACGCCTTCGGGTGAATTTAAAGTCACCACTCCCGATAATCCACTATTATCAATCACAAGCGGTTACAAGTATAAAGAATCTCAGTACCTAATACCAACCTAAAGTTGACTCTAGTACCCAATTAGACTTGCATTGTAGTGCAATATCTCTGTTTAATGCACAAATCCTAGTACATGACTAACCAATGATGCACGGATCTTAGTACGTGACTAACTTGAGAAAAATGTGACAACGCCTTAAAACGTATACTTGATATATTTATGTGGACGTTATCTCCTTATTACTATGTTTAATTTGTATAATTAAGCCATAATTTGCATTAGTCCTTATTATTTATCTTTACATAATTTCTTGAATAAGATGTCATTCGTTGTGTGTAATTTTCTACTTTCAAGAAATCATGTGAGAAAGATGAGTTTACAGGAATTTGTGAAAGAATGGAGGCCAAACTAGAATTAAAGTGGAGCTAAAGGACCATGCTTAAATGTCTAAGGAGGTGCATCTAGAGTGTTTGGATCGTCTACCATGATTGGAAGCTTCAAATAAGGAAAGAAATTAAAGAGGCAAAATACGAAAAAGAAAAATCTAATTTGAGCACTGATCAGTATTTTGGGGGTATCTCCCTCGTAAAAAATCCAATTGATACAAGACTAAATGGGTTAGAACCATGACTTAAATATCTATAACTCTTTAGTTTATTTTTTGTCGAAATTCTCAACTTTTTGAAGGCTAAAATTAACTCAAAATTACTGCTGTAAACTAGGACGGAAATTAAAATAGTAAAAGTTTTATCTTCTTTGGACACTTTGACATTAGGGTTTGGAAGGGAGGTCGTGTAGAATGAATTTTAAGTAAAGAAAACCTTGAATTTTCTTTTCTCTAATGGCAACCTAAACTCTTTGCTAGAGCTAGGGGTTATGTTTCTTCTATACGATATGAATATTCAATTTAATTCTTTCTAAGATTTTTGACAATTACATATTTGATTTTTCTATTAGATTTCTTTTAATGTATTAGTTTTTCCATACTTTCGATAAGTTCAATCATGTTTTTCTTATTGTTTAGATGAATTTCTTATAGTTTCAAATAGAAATCACATTTTAAAGTGAATGAGTTTTTCTGAAAACTATTCTAATTGCATTATTAATCAAGGTTATCATGTGTTCTTGAATTGTCTCAGTTCAACCGAATCATAAGTTTTTAATTGTATAAGGACAATCAATTATGAAATATATATTTTCTTAAATCACAAAGAATCTCATATCGGTATAGGGAAACACCCCGATGCCCTAGAATTTACATTATTAATTTAAATAAGCTTTTATTATTATTCTTGTTAACAATCACCAAGCAAAAGTACTTTTCTTCTTCACCCAAATTGTTATTTTATTATATTGTCTCTGAATTTACCCTGCTCCTTGTGGTTTGATCTCGGTACTCTGAGAATTATATTGCTACGATCTCCTACACTTGGGAGTGAGCAAGCAAGATGTTGGCTGTAAAGTTCTTCAATTCATCAACAATGAAGTTTAGGAAGCTCCTCAATCACAAAACCCTTGGTGTAAAGACCTAGAAGCTTCTACAGAGAGAATAATGAACTAGAGCAATTTCTGCCTCCTGTCACAATATGCATGTATAATAATTGCAACACCTTGCATCACCTTGTGACGGCTCTTAAAATAATCTTTTTATAAGTCTAGGGTTGTGAGAAAAGAAACCCTACACAATTACCCAAGGATATGCGTGTAATCAGATTTGGAACACCTGATTTCGTAATTCTCGACAGATACAGTTTGTGTCGAGCTTTAACAGTAATTCTCAATAGAAATGATTCTGTCGAGACTTCTGTTGAGCTTTAATGAACAACACTTCCTTTACTTATTTCTTGGTCAGACTTGCATAGCTTTAATACTTAACTTGAACACTTTTTTCTTGAAATACTAAACTCATCCTAGATTTACCCAATTACAAGTAAAGTACGTTTTGTCAAAGGATTAGCCAATTATATAAATATGTGTCTAACAATATCCCCATTTGGCAATCCGTGACAAAACTACAACAAACAAATGTGTACGTTTTTAGACTCCTTAACACAAGTTGTTTAACCTAGTTATTTAGCCAACTGATTACTTAGACAAATTATTCAATTCTAGGTTAACACAATAAAATCATAACATGTAAATAATATGAAAATATAAAGAATACAACGATATGATAGCCCAAGAAAACCTAACCAGTAAAAAACTTAGGAAAGATTTAACCTAACAATCCTCAAAGTAAAACAGATCCACTATAAAAGAATTAAACTTTTTACAATAGAACTAACATCTTATTGCTACCTCAAGTAGAAAACTTACTACCACAACCACGTGATAACTTCGAGTCTACAGACTACTTCTTTCTTTAATCTACTGCAACCACAAGTTCTCCTACTTGTGACTTTGAGACTCCACTCAAAGGTTTCAGATCTTCTTTAACGTTCTTTATGCAGCAATTGAAGAGATCATCAAGTTCTTGATGCGAATCTTGATCTTAATAACTCTATGTGTGTGTATAAAGGTAAACACCTCTAAATCTTACAAAAGATTCAACACACAACAATCCAATGACTTCTAAAACGTAGTTAGAGTTTTTCATTTTATACTTGAAGTAAAATACAAAACCCTACAGGTCAAATGAGCTTGGGCTGAATTAGAGTTTCTACAACAAAATAAATCTGCACGAGATTCGATCGATCGAGTCTTGCAAATTTTGTCCAATAATTTCCACAATTACTTAATTCCAATTTTACAATTAAACACACTTTGAGCAAGCCTAATCCTAAACTCTATGTTATGATCATGGTTTAACAACATATTACAAATTTAAGTTTTAATACATTAGTTCCTAAAGTCTTAGAACCTAACAAATTTCCCCTTTGGCAATCCGTGACAAAACACTTCACAAAAATGAAATGCTCAAAGTAAAAACAGTCCATTCAAATTTAAAAAGCCCTAAATACAATTCAACCTAACCACTATTTATCAATTGCTAAATTAGATAGCAGCCACGCCTGAATTAACTTGTAAATTCTTGAAACACTCAACAAACACGTAAACGTATGTGTGGAAAATACAAAGAAAACAAAATTAAATTTCTTGATTTCACAAAACATAAAATAAAAGACATATATCATGAATAACCTCATAAATATATCATGAATAACCTCATAAACGAACACATAACCTCATAAACGAACACATAACCTCATAAAGACATATATCAGTGTAAGGGTACATGGGCTACTGTACCAAAGGTACACCAAAAGCAAAGGCCACTACATCAGGAGTAATGACATACTCTTCACCCCTTATCAAACTCTTCACAAACTGAATGTTGGAATCATTGGAGTGGACATAGAGGTTCGAGTAGAACTCTCTAATTAAAGTAGTCGAATGAGGATGCTCTACCTCTAAGAGTGGTAACCAACCCTATGCTCAAAATTCCTATGTATCTCAGGATCAAGCTCATCTAAAATCACCTTATGCTCAGCCTATACCAGTCTAAATATATTCAGCTTCTCATAGGTTCCTTGGTTTTTCATGGTTCTAAACCTATCACTCTGGAACTCAAGAGTAGATGGGATGGGGGTTTTCTTAGCTCTAGTCTTCCTAACCATGATGCTAAGGGTTTAAAGGGAAGAAAAACAAAAGTAAAGAAAGATAATAAGGGCAGATTGCATTAGAGAGAGTTAGAGCACAAAAATATCAATAAATAACAATCTATATGAATGCACATATGATGCATGCTCTAATGCATTGAAATTGTTCAATTTTACTTCATAAACCATCAATTGACTTGAACATAGAGTTTTAGTCCAAAAACCGTAAATTTTGAAAAACCTAATTTCAAAAATTAAACCAAATTGATCAATTAACCATTGCACTAGTTAGGAAACATCATACAATGAATTAATTTATCAATATCACAAGTCAATTTCATCAAATTAAATCCAATTAAACAAAATTCTCAATTTTACAAAGTTCCAAGCCCTAGAAATTTCAATTGTTCTTAAACCAATAAATTAACCAAATTAATGCATGGGAATCATGTTTATAGCATCTAAGAATAAAAACCCATTGAACAAAATGATTAAAAACAATTGAAATTAACAAAAATCCCTAAATTGCTATGTTCGAATTAAAAAAAAAAATGCATGAAACATGTGATTATATTAAGAAAGAAAGGGTATAGAAGACTTACTAATGCTTAAGGACAAAAACCTTGGAGAAATTTGTGGAAGAAAACGAAAAAAAAATCCTTTGATTGGATCGGTCGAAGAAAGAAAGTAAGAAAAGGTTTTTGAAAAGTTTTGAAATATTGAAGAACACGTGAGGACAACCTTTTTAAAAACTCAACTTTCGAATTTCAATCAGTCGAAATTGGGCTTCGATCAATCGAAAAATAGATTCGAGTGATCGAGCACCAATTGAGCACCAATCGAGCCAAGCAGATTCAAACCAAAATTTTTAACGCAATTTTGATCGGTCGAAAAACACATTCGATCAATCGAAAATCTGGATATTTGAAATTTTTGAAAAACAGAGAAAGATTTATGTAGAAAACCACTCAAACCGACATATTTCATGAATGACATGCATAAGTGTGAGTTTAAAAGTTTTTTAAAAACACTTGAATTCAACCCAGATCTTCCAAAAACAAGATTTTCATACTTTTTGTCTCCAAAACTCAAACAATAAACATATTTTGTATCAAAATCAAGGAACATATAATCTTGGATGGCCAAAACAAATTCACACACAATATCATATACTAAGTTTAACAAAGAATAACTTGTGTAGTGTGTGCAACTAGTAACAACATGAGATACATGTGAGGTGATATGTAGATAGTAATCAATCACAATTTCTACATTATTCATCACATAATTTTGAAAGAGATTGTCATCTAAAGAGTTGCATTATATAACTCTCACATCTCCTAGAAAACAAGCTTGCAATCATGTAATTTTCTTTTTGCCTCATAATGTACACACCATTTTTATTTCATTGTGAAATTGTTATTTTAGTCAGATAATATACACACCAAGTTTATTTTTTTGTGCCATCTTTATTATAGCCCAATAATGTACACGCCTATTTTATTATTAATCCGAGGCTACAATTTATGTTTTTTTTGTACATGTGCTACACTTTCTCGAGTACAAAATCTTATGATATGCACTAAGGTGTTCATGATTGGCTAATAAGCCGCGGTGAGATAGTTATTTATACCTTTCTCTTAGGTTCTAGTCCTAATCACCAAAAACATTTGACTTTAAATTCAAGATCATGTGATAAAAAACTGTAAATAACTCCCACACAACATGCACTACATAGCAAAAATTAGCAAAGTGCAAAAAAGTAAGTTCATCCAAGCTAAACAAGGTACACAAGCATGTTATGTAAAGATAATAGGCCAACCTTGATTACAAATCCAAGATATATAATACAAAACACATTCCTCTTTCCTTTTTTTTTTTTTTTTTTTTTTAAGAAATAACAAAAACAACCTCTAAAGTTTTAGACCGCTTAACACAATATGATTAACCTAATATTAAGTCAAGTTGATTAATAAGTTTGCTAATTAACACTAGGTTAAACCAATATGTGTAACAAAAATATAATACGGAAAAATATAAAGAACACAAAGATCTAATGACCCAGGAAAATCAAACCGGTAAAAAACCTGGGAAGGATTTAACCTAGCTATTCTCGAGGTAAAACAAATCCACTATGAAAGAATTGTAGTTTATACAATAGAACTTAGACCACTAACATCCTATTGCTACCTCAAGTAGAAAACTTACTACCATGATCATGTGACAGCTTCGAGTCCACGGACTACTTCTTT
This sequence comes from Castanopsis chinensis, assembly GCA_032878915.1. NCBI lineage: Eukaryota > Viridiplantae > Streptophyta > Magnoliopsida > Fagales > Fagaceae > Castanopsis > Castanopsis chinensis. The sequence continues at coordinate 12,216,990 of JAVQMG010000125.1, read as the reverse complement.
CCTTTGATCCATAGCACCCACAAGTTCTCCTACTTATGACTTTGAGACTCTACTCAAAGATTTCATATCTTCATTAAGTTCTTTATGCAACAACTGAAGCGATCACCAAGCTCTTGACATCAATCTTGATCTTGATAACCCTAAGTATGTATGAAAGTAAATACCTCTAGATCTCACAAGAGATTCAACACACAGCACATCAAAAACCTCTAAAATATAGCTAGGGTTTTTCTTTTTATATGAGAAGTAAAACACAAAACCTTACACGTCAAATCGGCTTGGGCTGAGTTGGAAATTCTGCAGAAAAAATAATCTGCATGATTCTTGATCGATCAAGTCTTGTAGAACTTATCCACTAATTTTTGCAATCACTCGATTCCAACTATACAATAAAAACATACTTTAAGCAAGCCTAAACTTAGACTCTATGTTTTGATCATAGTTTGCCAACATATTACATATTGAAATTTTAATACATTAGTTCCTAAGATCTTAGAACCTAACACAACCTATCATGAAATGCATGAATGTAATGCAATGCAAATCCTAAAGGCAAAAAGAAACAAAACATCAAGAAAAGAATGGTCACAAAGAGAATTGAGATGAAGCACAAAGACTATATCAGAAAGACTTCATTAGATTGAGCCTTTTGCATCCAAAACTTATTAGATGCAACTATGGCATTGGAGTTTTTATTCATATTAGAATGATGTGAAACTCTAGGATTGGTATAAATGTTTAAAGCCTTTACCAATTCATCAATAAGTACTATAGGATCTTGTGCTTAAGGTACAGGTACTCTTGGCTTATTTGCTCGCTTTGCAGTTTGCAACTTGAAACAATTTGGGCGAGTATGCCCAGCCTTTCCACAAAAATGACAAACCCTTAGAGATCTATCATGTTTTTTATCCTTAGGGAGGTTAGGATTCTTAGGCTTAGACTCTTTAAGATCAACCCTAATCTTCTTAGGAGGTGGTGTAACTTCTACTGGTTTGAAAGTCTCCCTCTTGGGGGGCTCAGAAGAAGAAACAAAGTTTGTGAAATGAGTTTCAGACACCAAAATGCTATCTACAAAACCTAGACCAGTTTTGTCTAAGGGAGACTTCTGAACACTTAACATGTGATCAAGTTTAGAACTAGCAGACTTATTAGTTTGTTCTCTAACAACAGATAATTTTAGTTCCTAGTTCTTAATCTTATCAAGCAACATCAAGTTTTCAGTCTTCACCTTATCAATCAAATTATTAGCATCAAGCAATTTCAGCAACAAGTTTTTCTTTTCATGTTCAAGAGAGGCAATCTTCTTTAAACCTAAGTCTACACTCATTGCATCCTTTGCAGCAACCTTGCATAACTTATTAAAAGTTTCTTGCAAATCAGCGCACTCAAAGAGTTCCCCATCAGAAGGGTTCTCTTCAACCACAACACTTTCATCAACTACAACAATAGCTGTGAAAGCAATGAAATTTCCATCTTCATCACTACTAGACTCATGATCAGAAACTTCATCATCACTAAGGGTTATAGTCATAGTTTTACCCTTTGACCTCAAGAATGTAGGACATTTAGATTTCACATGGCCATACCCTTGGCACCTAAAACATTGTTGACCTAAAGAATTACTAGAGGTCCAACTTTCGCTTTTGATTTATCAGTATTATTAACCTTAGTTGGTTCATTCCTTTTAAAATTATAGATTCATCATTATTTTTACCTCTTGCCCTTCTATTGTTGTTCCTAAGAAATTTTTTAAAGTTCTTGGCAAGATATGCAATCTCTGTAGAAGAGAGTTCATCATCAAATCTATTACCATCAACATCATTAACTGACTTAAGAGCCATTGATTTGAATTTAATTTTTTTAGGTAGGTCTAGCTCATAGGACTAGAGAGATCCTACAAACTCATCAACAGAGATAGAGTCTACATCCTTGCTTTCAGTAATGGCAGTCACTTTGGGTCTAAAGTCCTCAGTCAAGGATCTAAGTATCTTCCTAACAATCTTAAATTGATCATAAATTTCACCCAAATTATAAGCAGAATTAACAATATCATTAAATTTAGCATAGAATCCATCCAAACACTCATTATCAAACATTCTAATACTTTTAAATCTAGTAGTTAATTACTACAACTTATTAATCTTAACTGTCTTTGTGCCTTCATGCACAGTTTGGAAAATATTTCATACAGTATGAGCAACCTCAACATTCGAGATTCTCTTGAATACCTCCATAGAAACAACATCAAAAATAGCATTTATGGCTTTGCTATTAAAAGCGACTGCTTCTTTTTGAGAAGTTGACCACTCACTGATAGGAGTAGTCGGTTTCTCTTATTTGTATTCAATGAAGCTTCAAACTCTCTCATCAATAGATATCAGGAATGCTTTCATCTTTACTTTCCAGTAGGCATAGTAGTTCCCATCAAAGTGAGGTGGGATCTTAAGAGAGTGACCATGTTCCATGACAACAGGGGTCAAGGATCAATTCTTAGATCAAAGGATCTAAAAACACAAGAGCTAACTTAATCTAATACCACTTGTACGTTTTTAGACCCCTTAACACAAGTCGTTTAGCCCAGTTATTTAGCCAAGTGATTACTTAGATAAATTATTCAATTCTAGGTTAACACAATAAAATTATAACATGTAAATAATGTGAAAATATAAAGAACACAACAATATGATAACCTAGGAAAACCTAACTGGTAAAAAACTTGGGGAGAATTTAACCTAGCTATCCTCAAGGTAACACAGATCCACTATGAAAGAATTAAAATTTTTACAATAGAACTTAGACCACTAACATTCTATTACTATCTCGAGTAGAAAACTTACTACCACGACCACGTGACAACTCCGAGTCCACGGACTACTTCTTTCTTTGATCTACTGCAACCACAACTTCTCCTACTTACGACTTTGAGACTTCACTCAAAGGTTTCAGATATTCTTTAAAGTTCTTTATGCAGCAACTAAAGAGATCATCAAGTTCTTGACGTGAATCTTGATCTTAATAATTCTATGTGTGTGTATGAAGGTAAACACCTCTAGATCTCACAAAAAATTCCACACACAACACTCCAAAGACTTCAAAACGTAGCTAGGGTTTTTCCTTTTATTCTTGAAATAAAACACAAAACCTTAGATGTCAAACGGGCTTCGACTAAATTGGAATTTCTGCAGAAAAATAAATCTGCTCGAGATTCGATCGATCGAGCCTTACAGATTTTGTCCAATAATTTCTACAATCATTCGATTCCAATTTGACAATTAAACACATTTTGAGTAAGCCTAAACCTAGACTCTATGTTTTGATCATGGTTTGCCAACATATTACAAATTTAAGTTTTAATACATTAGTTTCTAAAGTCTTAGAACCTAACAAAATAAATCATGAGAGAAGTCTTAAATCACTAAACTCATAACCACTTGTTGAATTACAAAACAAATCTAACACTAACATAAACTCTTGGAAAAATTTGCAAGAAAAGAGTTCATGGCATGGAAGACTTTCGCAATCTGTCTTTCTGAAACACTAAAACAAAACTCATCAAGGCATTATGTGTGAAATAGAAATAAAGATTACATACATAAAGAAACATGTGTTTAAAGAGAGAAAAAAAACAATACATGTAAAAGAAGGTGCAGAAAAACATACACCATATATATGAAAGGTAAAGTACAATGTATGTCATAAATAAATGGTCACAAAATCGGTATACAAGAAGCTAATGTAAAGAAAGAAATACAAGTACATGTAAACCTCACTACATCCTTCAAAACGTATACACACTCCCCCTATCAAAAAAAAAAATCCTATACTAACTTTAGCCCTAAGTACATGACTACTCTCAAACCCAAAACAACTCCCCCTTTTTGTCACAAATGACAAAGGTTAAGTCACTAAGAGGCATCATCTCGCCATCATTGGAAGAGCTAACATCATCCTCATCATCATCACTAGCATCATCATCATTATCCTCATCTGCCGAAGCCTCTAGAGAAGGAGATGAAGAAGGAGAAGGAGCGAAACCGCCAAGGCGAGCCTATTGACGGGCGATGCGACTAACTTAGCTGTTTATCTAACACATCTCATCGGTGAGGTAGTCAAAATGATCACCAAAGTTAGCCTCCATCTGTTGTAGTTGCACCATGATGGCCTCTAGGGTCACACTAGCTGCTGAAAAAGAAGGAGCAGAGATGGAAGGAGTTGAAGAAAAGGAAGGAATAGCAGAAGCCACAGGATCATTCGTCTCCGCACATGGCCGTTTCAATAAAAGTTGGGCCTTGCTTCGCCAAACAGAATCGACGCTGATGGCACCTATGGTGGTGAAGAAAGGAAAGTCAGGAATGAGGATGGAGAATTTTCAAAGGATACGTGTGATAGCCAAAGGAAAAATGAGCTTATCACGTGTAGTCGTATCTAGATACACATCTAGAATACATGTGATGAAGTGAAAAGGGAAGTCTATAGAGAGATCCTTTAGAAGAGACAAAAGAAAGCGAGCAGGAGGCTTAGTAATGGAGTTATAGTGAGACAAAGGAGTAAGAGTATATGTCATCACCAGGTTAAGGAACCTTGGGCCTTTTGCAAAGCCCGAGCATGGGGTGTTTAGCTTACCACCCTATGTGGAAGGAGTCTCACAGAAGTGAGAGAGAAGCTTGTCTCTAGACACAGTCCGAAGACGCTTACAGCCAGGTAGTCAGGATGTGCTACCCTCGGAACGTGTAGTTCCTCAAATATAAGATCTGGGGTAACTACAATACGTGTACCTTGGAATGTTGTGGCAAAAAGAGGTATAGAGGTATCGAAACCTTGTATATTAAAGCAAAAATCCTATATAAACATGATGGGACACCTCATGGGTCTCTCAAGTAGAGATTCCCAGCCCCAAGTCTGAATGATAGCGAGGAGAGAAGTGTAAGCAAAGTCCGATAGGATAACCTAGCGCTCCAAATGAACGCCACATTTTTGGAAGTTCTCCAAGAAGTCTTTTTGGGCCTTCTCATCATAGAATGGAATGTGGAAGGGAGGAACAAGATCAGAGGAAGAAGACCCGGAACCTTGAAAAGGATTCCGAGCCAGAGTGGATTTACGCGCTTTGGGTGCCATAGCGCAGTTTATCCGAGAGAGAGAGAGAAAGAGAACACATCACAACCAGAAACAAAGAATAGAAAAGAGAAGATACGCATGCATGCATGAAAAATGCATGAATATGTGACATGCAAAATTTGAAAACATCATAGGTAAAAACCCAATCTAAACCTACCAACACACAATCAACAATAGTTAATCACACATTTAAAATGCATGAAACATTGTTATAATGCAATAAAAATGCAATGGATAAGCATATAAAATCAAAACAACACAACTCAACCCAAAAATTTCACAAAAAATCTCAAAAATCCTAAAAAAATTTTAAAAACCCAAATCCTAAGTCTAAAATGCATGAATGCATGAAATATGAGGGTTTAAGAGCACTTACTAGAGGATTAAGGCTTGATCTAGGCCAAAATATGAGTGGGTGAAGATATTTGAGTGAGAGATAGAGGTTTGGGGTAAGAGAGAACCAGATCTATTGAGAGAAAGGGAGAAAAGTGAAGTTTGAATCGCGCCTCGACTTTAAATATAAAATGCAGCTTAATGGATCAAGATATCTATAGAGATTTGTCGAGCATTAAATCTCGATAGAAATGAATCTATCGAGGATTTGTCAATGGAAAAAATTGCCTCGATGGATCGAGTATTTGTTGAGAAACTATCAAGCAGACAGAGAGCTCAGAAATTTAGCTTGATGGATCAAAGAAATTGTCGAGAATCTATTAAGGAGAAACCCAGAAATCTCGATGGATCAAGAATTTGTCAAGATCTATCGAGAAAAGAGAAAGAAGGGTTCGATAAAAAAAATCTGTTGAGGATCTATTGAGCTTGAAGAAAGAAGGATTTTCAAGATCCAATCAACATGTTAAGTTCTTAAAATATCTCTCAACATATATGCAAAGTATTCATAGATCCAAAAAAAAAAAAAACACACACACACACATTAAACAAGTCTAACCAATTTTATATTTCAAAAACAAGTTAAGACAATTTAGCGAGCATATATTAACACATGTATTCTTTGTGATGGTCAAATCACATTGTACCTGTACATGTATCAAAAGTGTGTGTAAAAGCATAGTAAGAGTGCATAAGTGTCTCATACTATGAAGATTTGAGACTAGAAAGAGTCAAATACACTCATACACAATCATAATTACTTGATAGGGACTATCACATTTCGAGTTATATCCTATAACTCCCACATTTCCTAAAAACACGCTTGTAATCATATTTAAAAGCTTTTTTTTTTCTTTAGTTTTTCTTTCCATATTCTTTTTTTCTTTTTGAACATATCATGCATGGGCATATAAGAGAGAGAAGAAATACCTAATTATGTAAGACAAAACATCACAATTTTACTATGCCGAAGCACACAAATGTTGTTCATGATTGGCGGATTTTAGAGGTGAGATGGTTATTTATGCCTTTCTCTTAGGGGTTTTTTAGTCATTTCCGTCAAAAAGAGTGATATGAGTGTTAAGTATAAAAGATTTCTTAAATTTACTTATTACAAACACAAGCCATAAAGCTCGTTTGCTTAGTTGTGCATTGAGATAGTTATCTAAGCTACAAGAGATACAAAGTTTAGAAAATTTTGTTTCAATTGCTATCCAAAGTACACAAGTAACAATACACACATACACACTGTTTTTGTATTTTTTTTTTCTATTTTTCAAAATTTTTTATTATTTTAATGAAAAACAAATAAAGAAAAACTAAAAGCAACCAAAACAAAAACATGAAAGAAAAACACACAAAGCATAAAACTAGACTGACTCAAAACGGGAAAATAAAACAAACAAGTAATGCATAACCATAGGAGGAGAGAGAGAAAAACTGATTAAATCACTTTGAGCCTTTTTCCTTCCACACCTTGAAAGAACCTTTCTTTTGTACGAATCTTTGATCTTGAGGAGAAGAGGAAGAATTGAAACCTTTCAAGTTCGAAATGAACATTAGGGCCTTGAGAAGATCTCTAAAAGGAGTAAAAGAGGATGAAAATTGATTCTGGTTTCTAGACGAGACCATCTTATTGCTTTGTTAAGTGGCTAACCACTTAAAGAAATTTAGACGAGTATGCCCTGAAGCTCCACAGTGATGACAGAAATGCAGTTTCTACGGTTGAGACTTTTTGTTGTTTACCTTCTTAGTCCTAGGGTTTCTAGTTTCTTTCTTTTCACCCTTAGGGGGTGCTCCTAGAATAGATTTGACTTTATCTATGTTCTCACTGGCTATTTTAGTTTTAGAATCATTGTTCTCAAAATTAACATTATTAGCAGGTGAGACGAACAAGGTTGTACAAGAAGAGGCAATATTAAGAGAAGAGAAATCATATCCCAAACCGATTTTGTCAAAAGCAGCTTTCTGAAAGCTTAGCATATCATCGAGCTTTATACTAGAAGTCCTCTCCAATTAAGCTCTGACTTGAAACAGCTCCGCTTCAAGCTTTTTAGTCCTTTCAGCCAAGAAATTATTCTCAAATCGCAATACTCCAATGGCTTGATTTGCTTCATCAACCTTGGTAGAGAGTTCCTCTCGATCTAGCTTCACATCACTCAGCTTCTTGGCGGCTAGCCTATAGAGTTTCTCATGCTTCTTGGAAACTTTATACAACTTAGCATAGGCTGTATGGATGTCATCTTATTCATCCATTTTCTCAAACTTAGATTCCACCAATTCCTCTTCTTCATCCACTACTTCTATGATCCCCTCAGTAGGATCTACTGTGGCAATGAAAGCATTCAAGATTCCCTTGTCATCATTGTCATCTGACTCAGTCTCAGGCTCGGTATCACTCAAGGTAGCAGCCAGAGCCTTACTTTTTCCAATCAACTTGAGATATGTTGGACATTCTTGTTTCATGAGTCCAAAACCTTGACATCCAAAACACTTTGGTTCGGAGGGGATAGTATACTAACCACCATCCTTAGCATCCTTCTTCCCTCTATCTTGACTTTTGAATTGTGAAGAACTAGATTGCTTACAGTCCTTATCAAATCCTTTCACATTGGCATTCTTCATGAACTTCTTGAACTGCCTAGTGATGTAGGATTTCATCATAGAATCTTCATCATCTGAAGACTCATTTTGACCTTCAGTGCCATGCTCTTACTTTGGTTCCTTTCCTAAGTCTAGTCAAACCCAATTCATAGGTTTGCAAGTTGCCAACCATGCTTCCTTAGCAATTTCAGTTGAGGATATCTTCTTGAACTCCTCATTCGTGAAGACACTGAATATGGTGTTCAATGCTCTATTGTTGAAGTTTTGTCACTTTGATCTTTGCATCATCCCAATTAGCCGGCGCTTCCTTTGGCTTAGCCCAGCCAATCTCCACAGCTTGCCACACTTTCTCATCTAAAGACTGTAAGAAAACTCTCATGCGTACTTTCCAATATGCATAGTTAGTATCATCAAATAAAGGAGGTATAATAAGAGACTATCTTTTATCCATAACAAACAAGGGTCAATGAATCACACAGTAAAGATTAAACCTAATCAGAGTGTACTCATTCTGATACCACTTGTTGGGTTAAAATGAATTGACTCATTTGCAAATTAATTAATTAATTACCCAAATTAATTAATTAGTCAAATTATATGCAATAGCGTGGTAGTACAAATAAATCACCAAATAACTAAATGCAGCAGAAATTAAATTTGACACGGGTGATTTGTTTACAAATGGGAAAAACCATCGAGGCAAAATCTCACCGAGTGAATTTAGGTCATCACTCCCGAGAATCCACATTATCAATTACAAGCGGTTACAAGTATAAGGAATCCCAATACCCAATACCAACCTATAGTTGAACCTTTACCCTAATACCCAATTGGACTTGTATTGTAGCGGCAATCTCTCCATTTAATACACGAATACTAGTATGTCACTAATTAATGATATACGGATTCTAGTACTTGACTAACACACCAACTTGAAGAAGACGTTGACTACAAAGTTCTTTATTTCATAAACAATGAAGATCAGGAAGTTCCTCGGTCATAAAACCCTTGGCATAAAGACACAGAAACTTCTACAGAGAGAATAATGAACTAGAGCAATTTATACCTTCGGTCATAATATGCATGTATAATAATTGCAACACCTTAGATCACCTTGTGACAACTCTCAAAATAATCCTTATATATGTCTAGGGTTGTGAGAAAAGAAACCCTACACAAATACTCATGGATATACGTGTAATTAGATCTAGAAACCTTGATTTTGTGATTCTCGACAGATACAGCTTGTGTCAAGCTTCAATAGTAATTCTCAATAGAAAAGATTCTGTCAAGCTTTGATGAACAACACTTCCTTTACTTGTTTTTAGTCAAACCTGCATAGCTTCAATACTTAACTTGAACACTTATTTCTTAAAGTACTAAACTCATCCTATATCTACCAAAATACAAGTAAAATGTGTTTTGTCAAAGGATTAGCCAATTACATAAATATGAACTTGACATACTTGTTCCTATACGTACCTTGGGTTCTACTTATTGTGAGCTTAATGAAAGTTTACGTGTTTCAGGATACAGGTGTGTACAGTGCAAGTGCTTCATAGCTTCTAGAATTAGGTGTGAGTGAGTTTTGTCTATGTTCCCAAACTCACGTTTAAGTCTAGAGTTTGTTTCAGGGTTTTGTCACCTAATAGCCAAAAGGGGAGATTGTAAAGTTGTACTTTATAACTATTTTGTGTTGGCTTTAACTCCGTGCCAAATTTGATTGTAAATTTCTTCAGGTCGAACAAGTACAAGGGATGAGTGTGAGAGAGTGTGAAGACTCAAGCTTCGAAGGATGAACAAATTGTTTTTGCGAGTGTCTCGCGAGAAGCTAACCCGTGAAAGAGTCATATGTAGAGCACATGACTGGAAGATGAAGAGTCATGCTAGGCTGGAGATTTTCACGAGTGTCTCGATGGTAAGGCCAACCCGTGAAGGATTCGCGAAACTCTCTGTTTGGCAAAAAGTGAGATTTTGTTTTACCAAGTCTTTACCCACACTATATATACCATCATTACCCACAATTTGTAAGGAGCGCTTTTTAGAGAGAAAACCCTAGAAAATACACTTAAGAGTTAGAGATTGTTATACCCACAATCATCTACACATTTTCTTGTGGATTTCCTCAACTCCTACTTCTCCAACTCTACATCCTTGAAAGGTTGATAGCCCAAACATTTACTACAACCATTCTGAGTGTAAAGAGAGATTTTGGTGCTGTTCGGAAGCATTGGAAGAAGCAATTCATTGGCAGATGCAATCAGGCTGAATTATGGGATTTGGAAAGTTAGAAAAGACAAAACTCTGAGAAGTCAGTTGGTAGCAGGAGCTTGGAGGGCTCAAGTATGTGGGGTAGACTAGGCTTTGAGGGTCTTTTGTTATTGATGTACTCTAACTTTATTCTCTAGTGGATCGATTTCAACTTGAAGGGTCGTGGAGAGGTTTTTCACCAAGTTCTTCGATTTCCTCTTCGATAACACATCTCGGTATTATCTTGTGTTTGCATTTCTCTTCCCTACTCTTAAACTTTTCTTTTATTGTTGGTAATGGATGAATATGGCTTAGGGTAGTGATAACGGTTGTTTGCGCTTCTTTACTCTCATTCCGCACTTAGTATAAGTTAGAGTAAAAGCTATCTAGCCACAATTTTAATTTGGGGGTCTAAATAAGCTCTTGTGTATTTATACGAATCCGAGTTTTCACCTCCAAGATTAACTTCGTTCCTAATGATATCACACTCTTGACTTTACTTCGATTACCTTTTATTTCTCTTTTAGTTTCAAATTTAAAGATATTATTTGTTTTTCTTTTTCTTTTTTAAAATTGAAAACTTCATATTATATACAATATAATAAAATTTGAGTAAAGTTCTACTAAATGAGTATACTATCTCTATGTTACATAGCTAACATTCATTCAAAATTTTTATTAAAGTTGATAATTTCCTTATAATTTGTAGTAGTTTCAAATCAAACCTTAAATTTCAAAAGATTTTAATTAAAATTGTGAAAATTTTAGATCTCTTTGATTGACAATATTAACTAATCCTTAAAACATTAGTTAGCTTTTAGGCTTTTGTCAAAATAGTTATTAACTAGTTTAAAGGCTAAATTATTAATTCGATCAATTATGAATTGTCTCTTGTTAATGAAACAATCACCAATATCAAAACACAATGAAATTTAAATATACAAATGAATATGTTAACCCAAGGAAAACCAATAGAATAGAAATTCCACAGTAAAAACCCTAGAGGCACTTGACCTTATCAATCCCAAAGTGAACAAATTCACTACCTTATTAGAAGTTTTACAATAACTAAATAACCTTATTCCCAGTTAAACTTACTAATGTTACCAAATGCAACTCTAAGTCCGCAAGCTTCCTTAGTTATAGAGATGTAACCACATGAACCTCTAGTCCATAAGTTCAAGAGTCCTCTTGAGGATTCAGATCTAGTACTTATGATGACTAGTTTGTAGCAACTTCAACACCACTGGTTTAAATTGTGTTTATAATGATCTCTAGTACAGGTTCTTGAAAGAAAAATGCACAAAATTTTTAGATCTATATGAGAGTACCTCCAAAAATCTTTTGGACATGTATTAGGGTTTATTTTAATACATTTGACTTGTTAACACGAAAGCCTAATCACTTAATGAGCTAACACTAAATCAATGAATTTGTAATCCTAAGTTTCGATTTGTCATTATGACTTCTTAATTGATCGAGTAGGTGTCGAGCGACAAAGTTTTACACAGTGAATTCTAGCCCTGAGCAGAAATCTTGATAGCACTTAGACACTCTAAAAGTACTAAACAAGACATTTTGATCACAGTTTGCCAACTTAAAACCTAAAACCTAACAATATTTATACTAATAAATGTGTCAAATTATACCATATCATATACTATATAATAAAAATCTATGTCATACACTATATAAGATCAGGTTTAGCCCTCTCTTTTGTTTTTTAATATACATTGAAATAATTAATATAATTGTTCGAAATATCTATTGCCAAAATTTCAATAAGTTTTGAAAAATACTAGAATAAAAATTCTATCATCAAGATATTCTAAAATTTTTAAAACGTTTTATTATTTATGTTTTATTATCTTAATATTCTACTAAACTTCATCATCAATTGAATCATACTCAAAACTTAAACCCAACCATTAATCACCACACTCAATGTCTCATTAGAAATAAGAAAAATGGAAGTTACCTAAACAATCACAAGCAACTAAGTGGTATACTCTTGAAACTAAAGCCCTTTGCCTTTATAGTGGTGAAAGGCAGCTGGAGGTTAGAGCTCTTCCTCATGGTTGCGATGAGTCTTCAAACAAAGAGTAATGCTAAGGACACATAAAATGACATATTAAAAGACAAAAGCATAATAAAATAAATTTAATATAAACAAAAAAAATTCCCTTGGTTAGAATTTAGGTTGAGATGAAATAGGGTTTGATTTTGTACCCATTGACTTATCGCTACAAAAATTTTAGTTTGGAATGAACAAAATTAACAACTTCGTTGGCTCCTCCATTTTTTTTGGGTCAGGTGCTGTTGAAGGAGGTTAACTTTGTACTGTCTTTCTTTTAGTGCTTTTGAAATAAATTATTTCTTCACAAAAAAAAGGGGGATATGAGATAAACTATGGCTTATAGTGATAAAGTGTGATAGGAATAATCTCAGCAATTATAAAAAAAAAAAAAAAAGTGTGATAGGAATAAAGGAAAATTTAGCTATAATTATTTTTTGGAAAAAAGAATATAATATAATGAATAAAAGTCATATAACACAAAGTTGTTAGATCTCATCTAACATGTCCATGTTCGGTGGTGAGGTGCAAGGCTGCAACCTATTATTTTGAAACAAGTTAGTACGGCGAGATCTCGTCGACTTTTTTTTTTTGAAAGTAGATCCGTCGACGTGTCGGATTAGCTTTTATTAAGTCCAATTTTCTTGTTAACACCCGTGAATATTATAAAAGAAATGTGATGTTCATCACATTTTTACAACACTTTCATAACAAATTATAATTAGTAAATTATTATTGGTTATAATTTAAATTCACAACTTAAATTATTTTTTTCGTATACTTGTAATAACCAATAACAAATTTTCACTTAAGATTTGTTATGAATATATTATGGACATATAATTTCTCTTATTATAAAGAGTAGGTACTATAAATTTTACTATATTAAGCTTACAAATTAAATATGTCACTAATTATAAAGAGGTAAATATTCAATTATGATTTTTTGTTTTTTCTTTCAGAAACACAGTTACGAGATGGTCGACATTTATTACCACATGTATGCTTTTATTTTTTTTCGGAGTAACATCACATGTAAGCTTTATGTAGTAATACTTACAGTAAATTTATTGTTTTTCTATTATAAAATATAAGAGTATACTAAGATAAGCTCACAACATTTTCACAACAATTTTATAATAAATTCTAACGCTCTGTTTGTTTTGACAATGATATTTTCTAGAAAATCAATTTTTTTCCAGAAAATATTTTTCATAAAACTATCTTATATTCTTATGTTTGATAGCAACCTTAAATTAGTTGAAAAATAATCTCATAACTTCTCTTGTTTAGCTTATTGTGAGATAGAGTTGTTTTCCATTAAAAAAAAATAAAATAAAATATTAGTGGAAAACAATCTCTTAAAATAAGCCATACTTTTTATGTTAACTAAATATAGTTTTCCTTTGATTTATTTATTCTAATACCATCAAACACTAGAAAATACGAAAAACTATTTTTACACAATATTTTTCATCAAAACAAATAGAGCGTAAGTGACAATTTATTACTTAGTGCTCATCACTAATATCATTTTTTTACTCATCAATAACAAGTTATCGCTTTAAATTTTTTCCGAAAATATTATGTATACACTATACAACATTACTAATAAAACAATGACACAACTCTAAGGGGTTGGCTTGCTTAGCGGTTATTAAGTTCTTATGATATTAATAAGATCATGAATTCAAAATAACATGCCAATATCTTAGGGTCACTTTTACACGATTTCTCTTTATAATAATCTAGTGTGCGTGAGACAAGAGACTCGTTTGTTAAAAAAAAAAAAAATAGCGATACTTATTAGTTTTGATTTGGTATTTTCCAGCTTATAAAAGAAATGAATCAACGTCATGTACAAAACCATGGGACAAGACGACAATGTCACGTTGGAGACCAACTCCTTGCATCGCAATATATCTTCTTCTATTCTAAGTGTACGTGATTGAGATTGACTACTACTTCAAGCTCAAAATGGAGACCCTTTTCCTTTATGAACTTCATTCTCAATCCTACAAGATAGAGGGTACGTACGTTGGATGTGAACTTCTCCCCGCCAAGAACAATGACGTGGTTATGTAATGCAATTAATGAATGGTACAAGAGGTATTAATTGTGTGAACTATGAACAAGGGTTTGTTTCCAATCTCCATCGGACACACTCCCTTTTTTTTTTCAGGGAAAAATTTTTTTTTTTTTAATATGAATTTTGCTAATATATGTGCTTAGAGCATTGTTAATAGACTATTTAAGAAAGTTTTAATACTATTTTTATGAAAAATATTTAAAAAGTTAGTTACTTTTTATCTTTTTATAAAAACTTTTTAAAAATATTTTCTAATTAATACCGTTATGACATCCATTAATTTTTTTTTTTTTTTTTAATGTTTGATGTTATGGAAAAATACAAGTTAGAGTAAAATTTTTATCATAAACAATGGAAAACAATGCTAATAGAGTGAAAAATGTTTTCAGTGACATGACATACTCAAGAGACAACTAAAAATAAGTTTTATACCTTAAAAAAGCTCAAAATATATATTATAAGTTGTAAAAATGAGAATGTGTTAGATATCCATTTTGCCCAATTCGCTGATGGATCTTGAACAATTGATGACAACAAACTACACTAGATTCACTCAATATGTTATGATGCACAATATGTATGAAGATAATCATAAGTATAACAGAAGTTGAATAACTATTCCTTATTCTAATGCATGATTGTGTGAATATATGCATACACAGACACACACAATACATGGATAATCCACAAATTACATTTATTGTCGTATTAAAATTTTTATAAAACTTATAATAATTTTGGCATTTTTCATTTTAATTTCTATTTAAACCAATATTTAAAAAAAAAAAAAACTTATATAACAGATAAAAACGTGTCAAGATTCCATAGGCATGCGTAATCTAAACTCTAAACTCTAAAGTAGTCAACCCCTCCTCGAATCTTTACAAATAGATAGTAACAAATTAATAAATAAAATAAGCAAAGGAATCATATTCCTCTCGAAATCAAAACCTTCTTTAGCTCCTTTTTTTTTTTTTTTTTTTGGCTGAATTTTTTTAGCTCTTTGGTCTCTCACACTTCTCTACTAAATCTATGTTAACACCTATTAATCTGATCCTTAAGTATCATGTAATTAATATATAACTATATTTGCTTTTTTTATTGAGCACATACTGTTTGTCGTTTACTTAAGACTTAAAGAGTAATAATATTGAAAAGTGTTTCTCGACTCTCGTATCCCTGCCCTTTCCACTTTCAGCTTCTTTCTCATTATATTTTCCCTCCTAAAATATGTTGCTGAGAATAAGTAAGAGTCACGATAGGTAGCCAAGAGAAACAAAGTTGATAGGACAACTGTTTGGGGCTTTGGCTTAGCTTTTGTGTGACTGAGGAAAATGCTTGTAAGTTAATCTCTTGCACCTCTCATAATGCTCTTTTCCTTGTATATCAGAATCACTTTTAAGAAATTACACTTGCTTTTTTGAATCATATCAATAAGAAGTTAGAACCCTTTAATTAGCACTGTTTCATTCTTTCCCATCTAAACATATCTTTTTTGGTTTCTTTTCTAATGTCACTTATTGTTAATTTGGTTTATTCACTTCTCTGCAGAGTTTTTAACTAAGTTTTGTGTAGTATAATTTGTATAAATAGTTCATTTCATTCATGCACCTGTTGGTCTTAATTTATGAATGAAGGTACCATAAATAATTACACATTCTGGGCTCATTTTCTGTACACAACATTTTAAAACCAATTTATGGTTTAACTAGTGTCTTTTTCAAGTTCAACTGTAATCTTTTATGGGGAAAAAAATTCTCTAAAGGAGCAAACTTGTTTCTAATAGTAAAAGAAATTGATCACATATGTTCCACTTGCCCGATTGGCCTAAGACGGTGGAAACTGGAAAGCCTTTATAGCTTCATCTCTAAGTTACTTTATTTCTGTCTCATTTATTCATCACATGATTCCTGATGAGACAAGCCTTCGTGAGTCTTTTTCTTTTTTCCCCTTGTGGCTTCTAACTCATGGCAGGTCAATTTCAGTGATTCAATGCTTGATTTTTACAAATGGTTGGTTCGTGGCCTTAATATTTATACACCTCAAGCCTTCTTGTATTGCAGAACAATTCATTTAACTAATGCCACACTCTTGGAAAATTGCAATGGGCTATGAAAGTTCAAAATCTATAAGGTTTGTCTCCTCCTTAAATAGTTGAATTTCTATAGTTATTCTCCATAGAATTTCAATTTTGATCACCTTCTAAATTAGTTTTTGCAAGTGTTGGTTTCAAGTTTATGTTCAATATGTACTGCTGCTAAACAAATCATGTTTTTCTAGGATTTTCACTTCTAAAGAATTCATATTTTTATTTTCAGATTTCAAGAAGATTCTGAATCAACAAAGCTTCATGCAAATAGTGTTAAAGACAAGACAGATGGAACATGGATACTGGACCCAGACACGATGAAGTACGAAGAGGAGGTGCCTAGGAAGACTGCAAAATCCTTGAAAGCTAGAGTACTATCAAGAGTTTTTTCTGAGGACTATGAGAAAGTGGGGAAGAACATATTAGATCCGCGAGGACCTATCATTCGCCGATGGAACAAGATATTCTTAGTAGCTTGTTTAGTTTCATTGTCTCTTGATCCTTTGTTCTTTTACTTGCCGGTTGTTCAGGATGAAGTGTGCATTGCTATAGCAGTATCCCTCGAATTAGTTCTTACATTTATTAGATCACTGGCCGATGTTTTTTACATAATTCAAATTTACATTAGATTTCATACAGCTTTTGTTGCACCTTCTTCTCGTGTCTTTGGGAGAGGAGAGCTTGTTATAGACTCTTCCAAGATTGCAAAAAGGTATCTACGCAAGGGTTTTTTTATTGACCTAATAGCTGCCCTGCCCCTTCCTCAGGTAAGTCACTAATTTATGCTTATAAAGGGCCTTTCCATGACATAATGATGGTTCTGTATATTACAATGTGATTTTTTTCCTCTTTGTTTCAGGTGTTAATTTGGATTATTATCCCCAATCTTAGTGGTTCGACAATGAAAAACACCAAAAATGTCCTTAGGTTCTTTATAATATTTCAGTACCTCCCCAGACTATTCCTTATATTTCCACTCTCATCACAAATTGTCAAGGCCAATGGTCTTATGACAGAAACACCATGGGCAGGTGCTGCATACAACCTAATGCTTTACATGCTGGCAAGCCATGTAAGTGTAAAGAGAAGCCCATTTTATAAAAAAATTTGGAGCACAGTTGCATGTACAATAGATAGGCTTATCTCTTTATCAATGTCATAGTTATACACAAATGAATGGTCATTCTTATGCTTGCATACTGTTACTCTTCTCTTGTATCGACTAAGCATATTCATTGTACCCTTAGACATTAGAAATTTCATAAGTACATATATCTTGATGCAAGTTTGATTTATCATTTCCTTCTTGTTTAATTTACATTTCCAGAACTTTGCTTTTTCATTATGTTTTTTGCTTATTCCCCTCCTTTCATTGAATTCATGCGTTTGTTTGGTCAATTATAAATTAGTATCTCTGCTTGGCTGGCTATAAAGGCCTTTGTAATAGATGAAGAATTACTAAATTGACTATCCTGGAAGTGCCTTTGCTATAAGAAATTGACTATCTAGGTGAGTGTCTTTTTTTTAAAAAAAATACTGTGCTGAGCAATTAATGGATAAGAAATTGGGGCTTTGAAGTGAGGTGGGTGGAATGTTCAACAATCAATGATATTTATCCTGAAATTCATTCCAAATGTACCCACTCTTAGCCACCTAAGCCAGAGTCCAAGGGCATTTTCACTGAAAATTTATCTTAGTGCTCGACTTTTTGCCAAGAAGATGGAAAAAGAGACTTAGAAAGGTGTTTTGGAAAAATTCATTTTCTCATTTTTTACATCCTCCTAAAGCCTAATAGAGGTTAAACGTGCATACATCATATTTGTGGATGACCAATTTCTCCGTTTTTTGTTCAAACATGTAAGTCGAGCTGTGACATTTAACCTGTTAATTTATCTTCTTTCAAAAAGGTTTTAGGAGCTTGCTGGTACCTTCTATCAATTGAGCGACAAGAAGCATGCTGGAGAAGTGTCTGCAATGTTGAGAAGCCTTATTGTCAATATGGATTTTTTGATTGCCACAGGGTTGCAGATCCTCATAGGAACTCCTGGTTCAAGTCAAGCAATGTATCAAATCTATGCAATCAAGTTTATGGTTTCTATCAGTTCGGTATATATGGTGATGCATTGATATCTGGTGTCACGAATTCACCTTTTGTCAACAAATACTTTTATTGTCTTTGGTGGGGCTTAAAGAATTTGAGGTATGTTTATCTCAACAACTCCCTCTTACTATTGGAACTTTTACGTACTATATGAATATAAAGTTACCACCAGCCTTTCTTCATAGCACTTGAAGCAAATTTTATCTGCAACACTTGTAAGATCAACTCTAGGATTAGAATTCATTAAGTCATTATATTTTTAAGATATTCCATCATGAAGCATACATGCGTCTCTACCAATGTTGTGAGATCCCATTAGGGGCTTTCATTGTTCAGTGACATGCTAACATTGCCTGTCTAACTCATTGCTTTACTTAGTTGCTAGAATAGATTAAAAAAAAAAAAAAACAATAAAAAGAAATCCTTGTTAGCAGCATCCAGACCATCAGATAGTTGCAAAGTTCCACTCCTAATTGTCTTCATTTTCTTGGCAACTGAACAGAGCACTGTGTTTTTTTAGTCCAGAGCTTACTTTGGTGAAAAAGAAGGAAACCTTTTCAACCACATTCGCACATGCACAACTGCTAATATTCATCTGTTTATACTTTTATCCCAGTGCTTTTTTAGTTGATGTGTGCAAATTGATGTATGCAGTTCCTTGGGACAAAATCTTTCCACAAGCACTTATGTTGGAGAAATAATTTTTGCCATAATCGTTGCAACTCTTGGGCTGGTTCTTTTTGGATTGCTCATCGGTAATATGCAGGTAACTCCTCCAATCTCCAAAACCATAGTTGATTTTGCAATTCATCAAACTTGTAAGCATCTAGCTTGCTTTTCAGAAGGCATTTGAAGTGTCTAACTGTTCACCTAGTGCCTGTGAGCCTGTCACTGTTCACCATATCTTAAAGGGCTATGGTTCTGCTTTATTATTTAACCTTTAACTAATTATACTGGCAGACGTACCTACAATCCATAACTGTCCGATTCGAAGAGTGGAGGATCAAGAAAACAGATACTGAACAATGGATGCATCACAGGCAGCTGCCTTCAGAATTAAGACAGTCTGTAAGAAATTACAATCAGTATAAGTGGGTAGCTACTCGAGGAGTTGATGAAGAAACTCTTCTCAAAGGATTACCTATGGACCTCCGTAGAGACATCAAGCGTCACCTCTGCCTTGACCTAGTTCGACGAGTAAGTCATTTGTTATTGATAACTTTAATTTCACATTCTTAGCTCCAAATAGATATAACCCCATGTTTTCACTTTTCATATAAAATGCACAGGTTCCATTGTTTGATCAAATGGAAGAAAGGATGCTAGATGCAATATGTGAGAGGCTTAAGCCTGCCTTGTGCACAGAAGGCACGTTTCTAGTGCGTGAAGGTGACCCTGTCAATGAAATGGTGTTCATACTCCGTGGCCATCTTGATTCTTACACCACTGGTGGTGGCCGAACTGGGTTCTTCAACTCATGCCACATTGGCCCTGGTGATTTCTATGGTGAGGAGCTTGTATCTTGGGCCTTGGACGCTCGTCCGAATTCTATTCTACCAACATCCACGCGTACAATCAAAGCCATCACAGAAGTGGAGGCATTTGCTATTGTAGCAGAGGACTTAAAGTTTGTAGCATCACAGTACAGAAGGCTGCGTAGTAAACAACTTCGACACAAGTTCAGGTTTTACTCGCAGCAGTGGCGATCGTGGGCTGCATGTTTCATACAAATTGCATGGCGCGGCCATATGAAACGGAAGGAAGCAGCTGAGCTCATAGCCAGAGAGAACAATGCGTCTAATGAGCCTGAATCACCAAAGCCTAGCTTTGGTGTTTATGCACCAAGGTTGACAGTGAGCACCAGATGGGGTGCCAATAAGAATTCTATGTCAGGTTCTGGTTTAGTTAACTCATTACGGAAGCCCACGGAGCCAGATTTTTCTACAGATGAGTAACGAATGGAGAATTCTCAAAAATTGTGTCAATTTTTGTAGTAGCTGTGAGAGAGCTGTGTGTGTACCTTATTTTAGGCTACAAAGGGGGCTAGAAGTGATTCATTTTTAAAATCATGTTTTGTAAACATGACTTTAGTTATAATTGTGAAATTTTTTATTTCACCATTTTAACTAAAATTATGTTTTGAAAACACGGTTTCAGCGGTGTGTTCCCATATCCATAGTGTGTAATTATTACTATTCTTTTGTGTTTTTAATTATTTGTTAATGTACATTAAAGAGAAGAGTAAAGGAAGGCTTTACAAGTTTTAGAAGTGATGTGTATGGTAGCCAAAGCTAAGGGAAGAAGAAATAGCAGATATTATCATATTAGTGATAACACCCTTTTGTTCTATCAGAGGAACAAAAGAAATTCCACATATTGGGAGCACCTTTTGACTTCTCTATGTTTGCGGGCCTTGTAAGGAGAAGCTGAGCATATACGCATCTTGAACCTTCCTTCTATTTATTTTGTTCTTGGGCTTAAAGTGTGTGCAGTTGCAACTTGCAATGTGGATAAAAGTCAAAATAGCCAGGGACTCCAGCTCCTTTGGGCTAAGGTTTCTCATAGCTCGGGGCTCGCGATCCCCGTACTAAAATTCCAAAAGACAATTGTAAATGATAATTCATCATCTTATCTGTAAATAGCTTGTTGATCATCTTCATAAAAAAAAAAAAAAAAATTTATAAAAAGTAGTTTGTTGATCATCTTAATATCAGATTCTTTGGTATCCGTACTTCAAAAGATTTTTGGAAGCTTTAGGAGAGTATGTTAACATCCTGAAGAGGCAAGTTTGGCTGCTTAACATACTTGCATCATGGACATTGATGCTAACATGCTAGCTGCTTTGGAAAAGAGGCAAGTTTGGCTGCTAACATATTTGCATCCTGCCGGAACAACATATTAGTAAATTTTATTTTTAACCACATCTGTAAGGTTGAATTTATTCAATCATATGTTGGTTTTATTCCGTGCCAAATTTGCTTATATTTTAGCAACTAGATACCCTTTATTTAAGTAAAAATTATGTAAAAGTTGTGTGTGAGAGAGTGTGAAGAAAGCTCAAGATGTGTGACCTCAAAGGAGTCTTGCGACTAGATCTTGTGACTAGCTCGCAACTGGCAAGTCGCCAAAATGGTACACGTGTGAAACATGCAGGGAGCTGAAGGGTCACGACAGCTGGAGCATTACAGGACAAAAAGTACAGTTTGGTCTGGCAATTATCTCGAATCTCAGACTCGCGACTGGAACTATGTCTTTCACATTCCTCAAATATCCTACTATAAATACCCTTATACTCACGAAATGTAGAGAGTTTTCAGAGAGAAACCCTAGAGAAAAACAAGATTAACTCATCCACAATCTTAATCTTTGATTCTCCAAATTCCTCTACTCTCACCTTCTTCATTGACATACCCTTGAGAGGTTCATTTGCCAAATCCTTATCTCATCATATCTATATCAGTGAGGAGATATTTTGGTGCTTGGGAAGCAGTTAAAAGAGGACCAAATTCGTTTGATTTATACAATGGGCTTATTGCTGAATCTAGTAAGTTAGAGAAGATAAAGTTCGACGTAATCCTGTTAGAGCAAAAAGCTTAGAGAGCTTAGGTGCATTTGGTAGAGTATTTGACCGCTTGGAGGGAGACGAAGAGGTTTTTCACCGAGCACTTCGGTTTCCTCTTTAATAACACATCACCATATTATCTTTGTGTGTGTATCTCTCTTTTCTTACTCTTTACCTTTTAATTACTATTGTGTTTGTGATTGAGTTTGGGGGTTTAAACGTTCATTAGTGTTTTATACGCTATTTAAACTTTCAACTTCAAAAAAGAAAAAGAAAAATACCTTGCTAAGAGCAAAGGACTTCAATCCCCAAGAAATTATTTATATGACCAATGTCTATTTTATACTTGTTGCACACAATCGTACACACACATTTTTGCCATGAAATTGTGATAATTAGTGTAGCATTTACCCTATTTATATTCTCATGTGATGCATGTGTACCAAGCTTAAGGCACACCTTATTCTAGCCAATAATCAACAAATCTCCACTTTGGATTGAATTCAGTCATGTGCAAACGAAAAATCTTCCACCGCTTCCATCAAAACCTCTAAGGATTAACTCAAATTGCAAACCCAAAACAAGTCCAAGAATTCCAGGCAAAATCTAATAATTAGAGTAGCATGTGCAATTTCAAGCTAGTTATTTGAGGAGTAATGCTATCACTACAAATCTTCTCCACAAGAGGAAAATGACTGGTTTGATCACCTTAAAAAAGAGGAAAATAAAAATTATAATAAAAGTATTGCACTTATCAACCTTTAGCTTAAAAGCACGATGCAATCAGTCAGTGCCACACTAATTTTCGCATAATGTTCTTGAGGTTGCTTTTCCACTCGTCATGTTAACAGAAAAGATTACAAGGTGAAAGTGCAAAACTTTGGGTTTGCATTTTATTAATAGATGGGCCTTGTAATTGAAATGGGAGGCCTTTATTCTCTGGGAGATTTATATTGTGTCTGGTTCAGCAAATGTATTGCAAAAGAGTGAGCAAGGTGGAATTAGTAAACTCAAAGTCAAATCCCTGTCCAAAATAAGGTTCAGTCCAAGAGGAACAGGATCATGAAAATGCCTTGTGTAGAATCAGAAAAAGTTAAGCTTCAACTTTTAAATTCAAGGTTGTATTGTATCTTAGTAAATATTTGTAGATGACTCTACACACCTTCTAGGCTTAGCGAATTTAGTGAACATCATAAACAATCTTTTCTCCTAACAGTACCAAGATACGGATTGTTTCGGCCTATATGCCTATATGGATGCATGGTCATTCACATGGAACCAATTTGACATTACCACACATTTTGGACTTACAATGGATGTTTTATTTTATTTTGGGGTGCAGAGTCTGTAGACATTAGTGGCTTGAAAGTTGAAATTCTGTCTCTCCTTTAAAGTAAATTGATCATATGCCTGAATTACACAACTAAATTGGAATAGGGTTAGAGATGGTTTTCAGGAAGGTATAGTTAGGATTTTTTTTTTTCCTTCCTAAGGTACTTATAATTTAGAGTTAACTCTTACAACACCATCCCTTTATTCATGTTTGGCTCACAATTTAGAAGGGAAATAATATTAAAAAAGGGGAGAGAGAGAGAGAGAGAGAGAGAGGAAAATACTTTTATTTTCTATTGCTGGTCATAAAGAGAAAATAGAGAGTTTTCTTTTATGAAAAAAATAGAGAGATAGGATATCCGTATTTGGTATAACTTATTCCTTATACCTAACCTTTTTTAGAGAAAAAAAAATGGATACATTACACTATATTTCATTTGAGGTTTGAGATAATATATAAATTTCATTCTTGCTTTCATGAATAACATGTAACTTCTTGAGTTTTGACTTAAATATAAGTATCAAAATAATTACTTAATTCCAAAATTTTGAGGTTGAATGCTATTACAAATTAAGTTCAAATATTTTTTTTTTTCCAAACTAAATTCTTACCCAAAATATTTTAGGATGATGATGATTTTACAAATCAAACCAATCATATGATAAGGACAGTACAACAAAAACAAAAACAACATAATAATAATAATTATCATCTTAGGGGACTAGTAACAATGGAAAGAAATTTAGATATATATTATCTTTTTTCTTTTCTTTTCTCTAAGAGTATTAGCATCCGGTATCTACAAATTATCTTATTTTACCATCTTAAAAGTTACTTTATCTATTATACCATACTATTTTACAACACACCCAACATCCCAAACTCTTTTTTTTTTTTTACCATTTTATTTAAATATTCTTTTTTATTTTTTTACTCTCTCTCTCTCTCTCTCTCTCTCTCTCTCTCTCTCTCTCTCTCTCTCTCTCTCTCTCTCTCTCTCTCTCTCTCTCTCTCTCTCTCTCCTACTGCAACTAACAACCACAACGGATTAACAACACCAGAAAAAATCCAACACAACCCACACTCATCAAACCCACCACCACCATCAACCACCACCCATGGCCAAAACATCACCAAAACCCATTAGCAAGCAAACCCAACACCACCCATACCCATGACCAAAACTCAACACAAATCTCACAACTATAACCACACGGATCCAACAACCACCAAACCCAAGCCAATCCCGCAACCACTAGACACCACCACGGCAACAACCCACCCCACCACCACAACAACACCCATCAGAACCCTCCCAAAATCAAACCCATTCCAAAAATCCACCACCAGCACCACACGGATTTTGGGTTTGAGAAAAAGGAGTTTAGGGTTTAAGGAGAGAAGAAAGCAGAACAAGAACAATAGTGCGAGAGAAGAGAAGAAAGATGGAAAGAAATGAAAAAAAGAGAGACAAAAGTAATAAATAGAGAGAGTGAGAGAATAAAATATAATAAAAAAATTATAGAAGCTTGCTTAGTACCATCATATATTTAGGATGGTACTGTAGCACAATTGTAAAATTTTTTACAATTGGAAGACTAGATAATGAGCTTTTTTGTGTTTTGATGCTAAAATATATCATATTATACCATATAACATGCCGGGTACTAATACTCTAAGAGTGGCTTAGTAGAGTGTGTTTGGAACTTTAGATGAGCTTATTTATTTATTATTATTATTATTATTATTTAAAGTTTTGTAAAGGTAGCAGAGTCATACTTTAAAAATGACATTTTAAAATATTGTAGATAAATTGGAAGTGAAAACAAGTTGGCATTTCATGCTCAAACAAATACACTCTTAAAATCTACAGCATGTTTTATGATAAGAAGAGCATAAAATTTAGAGAAATTGTAATCAAGTTCATGAGAGAGAAGGTTTCCATGAAATGAAAAAAAGATAGAGAATAGTACACGATAGACATTTTCATGGGGTGAAACAAAAATTAACCTCAAAAAGAGGGACAACAACAGTAAAAAGGCCACAGAATTGGGCCCCAGTAACTTAGAGTCCCACATCCATTCTACTAAAAAACAACCCTCCCTTTAAGGGACATAGTATGGGCCCAATGGATCTTATCAGACCACAATCCATTCCTTTTTGTGAGAATTTATTCATTAGCAATGGACCCACTTTGACTATTGGCCTGGCTGTGGTTAGTTTAAAGTGGTTCAGGCAAAAAATTTAAGAATTATAGAGTTAGTATATGATTTTACAACAAAAAGTAACTGGTGAAGTAATCTTTTAACTGAATTTGTCAAAAGGGATTGGAACTTATAGGCACCCTAATAAAAACAAAATAGAAATCAATCATATAAAGAAGGTGCTAATGATTTTACCCATTGTGTTCTTAACTTATTTATTTCAAAAGGAGTTTATGTCATTGACTGGGATTTGGATAAGACAATTTGAAATGATTCATTAAAGCCATATTCATTGGAACAAGTTTGTTAAGGACATGAATTTGGAACAAGTTTGACCATTTACCGATTACTTGCCCTGCAGGAAATGGAGGGAAATAGGTAAAATTGAAAAAAGAATAAAAAACGAGAGTTGTTAACCAAATTGTCGTCTAATAAAACCAAAAGAAATCACGAGCCACACTACTCATCCAGACGAATATAAGAAAAACACTTTTATTTTACCACCGAAAATACCTAACTTCATGTTTTCGTGCATTTCTGGATTGAAGTGGAATTAATTGTGTTTTGGACTGAGAAAGTACTTTTAGTTGAGAGGGTGGAAATAACTTCCCTTGAGATTTCATATGCCAAACGGTTCCTTAACTTTCATGCATATATTAATAATACAAATTTTCCCTTCTCATAATACCCAAAAAAATTGTTTTTTTTTTCTTTTTTTCTCTTTCCACATGTTAAAGGAGGAAACAAAGGTCATGCTTTATGTTATGTTTAATTTTAAAAAAAAAAATGTTTTCGAACTTTTTTTTTTTTTTTTTCGGAGGTGAGCTAGGGAGCAAGTGGAAGTGTGGAAGCCTATAGTTCATCACATGTCCAGATAGCTGGAATCTTAGAAGAGTATCTTGTCCGCTCATTAGTTAAGCAATAAGTTTGAACACTTTTTTTTTTTTCATAATATTTTTCAAAACCACTAGAGCGATTGTTAGAATTATTGTTAAATAATAAAGTTTATAATTTCCTAAAGACTTAAATTTCTTGAAAAATTGGTAATTTAACATAATATAAAAGCAAAAGATCATAAGTTTGATCTTTGTGTTTAGGGGTGTGCAGTCAATCCATCAACCCACTAAAATCAACCCGATCCGGCTCAATCCAATCTGCCAAGTTGGGTCGGTTTTTAGGGGTTGGTTGGGTTGTGATTTTTATTTTTTACAATGGGTCGGGTTGGGTTTGAGTCATAAAATTCACAAATTCGTCTAACTCAACTTGACCCACCTATATTTAATATATATTTATAAAATATTATACAATTTTTTATTTACTTTTTTTGCCTTTCTTCCTAAATAAAATCCAAACTTTAGGTTTACATCATATAGTTTGTGTTGGTTTGGTGTTGTGTTCATGGTTATTTGATTATAAATTTTCTCTTATTTGTAGTAGTGTTGTTCTAATACTCAATTTAATAGTAACAATAATTAAAAAAAAAATTGTCCAACCCATGGGTCTAACTTTATCCAACCTGACCCATGTGGGTTGGGTTAAACCCTTGTAATGAGTTGGGTTGGGTTGGGTTGGGTTAGGTTGATTTTTTTTTTTTTTTTTAACTCACTATGGTGGGTTAGCTAAAAACCCCTCAACCAGACCCATGCACATCTCTATCTGTGTCCACTGTATCTCACATTTAGAATGTTAAAATAAACCCTCTTGAGTTGGATCACACTTATTAATGGCAAGTTTATGTCCACCCATGCCCACCATGGGGGCGGGTTAGAATTATGTTTAAAAAATTAAACTTACCATTTTCTAATAATTTAATCTCTTGGGACAATCAGTTATAAGCTTTTGGGATTGTTAGAGCTTTATCAGTGATAAGTTGAGAATGATAAACGATCAAATTATATTAATGATGTGTCCATACAAAAGTCAATAACAATTTACTATCTCACTAAATTGTGATAAATATTGTTTTAAGCAAGAAATGAATAACTTGTCACCTCAATTGGTTCTTTAAAAGAAAACATTGTGTCTACAAGATTACATTTGATCACCATGGACATGGAGCCTACTTCTGCAAAGTAGACGCGTAAAAAGGAGAACAAAAACACTTTCTTTTTGCCTTTTATCCAAAGTATAAACATATTGACACATAGTTTTTTTTTTTAAATTAATTCATTAATTTTTTTTTGAAGACAAAAGTTTGGAAACAAACTCTGCAAATCCAAATTCTGCGCATGTATGTGTCCTCAGGCATATTCGTATAAAATCATAGAAAACTTCAACATTCATGCCAAACTTATCTGTTGACTTCTATTAATACCCTTTGAAGGCCTTAAAAGTTAAAACACGCCAAAATAAATCATCATAAGTTTATAACAATAGAGAAGGCCATCCTAGACTTCCTAGTTCTTGTGTTCAAATTTTATTTCTCCGAGTGCTAAGCAAACCACAAAAGTGTTCCAGCCTTATGGGATTCTGACTCAACTAACTGTAGATGTTGATCTTTCTCAAATAATGCACATATATTGTACATATGGTGACCCACATATATATATGCATCGCTATGCTCAATTGGACAGCACCATATAGTCAGCCACTGATCATCTCAGAACTTTCAACCATTATTTCTTTAGGGTGGAGGTCAAAGAAACACTCAAGTTTCCAAGAGCTTATCAGGATTGGCATGAAAAATTGACAAGTGATTTTGAAAAGAGGGATAATGATATAATTAGTGAGTGGTACTAAACTAGGTCGATGGATGAGGCCAACTGGCCGTTATTCCTGCATTAATTAGACACGATGATTGGACTCTGCATCAGCCAAAAAGAGGCCAATTATGCCTTTCCATTTTGAGGAAGTATACCCTGTTACATGTGTATACCTCCCACTCACAGCTGTGTGGGTCCCAACGTAACGGGGTGTATTTTTCCTTCCATTTTGCATCACGTTTTTGTGAGAGTACAAGGACCAAAAACCAAACAAGTTCGATTCTTGCATAATGGCCACACCCCACTCTTGCTCATGCTGCCATGTGAGGAAGTATAATAGGTCCCAACGTTGGAGTGAGGCTGTTATGAAGTTTGGTTATGAGTTGCATCAAATCATGGATAGACTAATCAACTAACATAAAGTTTTCGATTTCATCTATAGCTAGGAAAAATAGGTCAGGCTAGCTTTTTACCTCACACAATTAATTTATAGATTTGGGATGCCAATCAACCTTTGTTACCCTTGTTTAAATGAGCTAAACTAAAAATGAGAGAATAAATGCGAGCAATGAGTATGAGACAAGGAATTTGATTAACAATAGTCTCAGATTGCTTAAATTATATTCCTCGAGATTGGACCGAGATACAAATTTACACTTGTTCTTTGATTAAAATGGTGTTGCTTTCTTTTTCTTTTTCTTCTAATCTTTCATCCCCACTTCACAGAGGTCTCTTTGTCTTATATAGTCACCCAGGTTGTATCTTGACCTTCCATTTGTAGGACTAGGGTTCATTTCCGTTGATACTTGTCCCATCAAGGCCTTACTAGGAGGTTCCTTCACCAAGTTGTGAGCTGTGATGACACTATTCAAGGGTCATTTCCTCGTTAATGTGGCTAGCAAAGTGGGTTCATGTTGGGTTTTGTGGAGTCTAATTGTATTTAATTCGGATTATGACTCGACTCAAAATAATATTGTTATAGTTTCTAATGGGAGATTTTTGAGGCTTAGTCTATGGAGTGGAACGGCCCAAGCCATAAATTTTGGCCTGTTTTGTAGCCCATTGTGAATCCTGTGCATAGGATATATAAAGTGTTGTTTTAAAGATTAGGGTTTGATGTTGTTTTGAAAGAGAAAATTGTACTGCCGCAATCTGTATTTTTCCCTGAAAATAATGAAATCTATGCAACTTCATGAACATAAACAAATCGTTGAATCACATAAATACTGCTTTGTGTGTGATTATTTTTTTCTTTGGCGTATATTTTCTTTATTTTTGCATCTCACAATTTGAGAATTTTGTACATATTCCCATCAATTGGTATTAGAGCCTAAGGTTAGATTTGAGCGGGAGCAATGGCAGAGGAAATAGGAAAGGCGTTTGGAATCGAAAAATTCGATGGCACAGACTTTGGATTTTGGAGGATGCAAATCGAGGACTATCTCTATAGGAAGAAGTTGCACCTATTGCCTTTAGGGGAGAAATCTGCAACTATGAAAGATGATTAATGGACTCTTTTTGACAGACAGGTATTGGGAGTTATCAGATTAACTCTGTCAAGGTGTATTGCACAAAATGTTTGAAGGAGAAGACCACAACAAACTAATGAAGGTTTTGTCTGGTATGTATGAAAAGCCGTCAGCAAACAACAAGGTACATCTGATGAAGAAACTATTCAATTTGAATATGGCAGAGAATGCATCAGTAGCACAACATCTGAATGAATTTAACACCATCACAAATCAATTGTCTTTTGTAGAAATTAATTTTGATGATAGGATCTGTGCACTGATCGTTTTTGCTTCTTTGCCAAACAGTTAAGAGGCTATGAGAATGACAGTAAGCAATTCTACTAGAAAAGAAAAGCTGAAGTACAATGACATACGAGATCTAGTTTTGGCTGAGGAGATTCATAGAAGAGATATAGGTGAAATCTTAGGGTCTAGTTCTGCCCTAAACCTTAAGACAAAATGTAGAGGTAATGACAGAAATTCAAATCGGGGCAGATCAAAATCCAGAAATTTGAATCGGAACAAAAATAAATCTAGATTTAGCCAACAGGTACAATGTTGGAACTGTGGCAAAACTGGCCACTTTAAAAGGCACTACAAAAGCCCTAAGAAGAAGAATGATGATGATTCTGCTAATGTTGTAACAGATGAGGTATAGGATGCATTGCTTTTTGTTGTAGATAATCCACTTGATGATTGGGTTTTAGACTCAAAACCTTCGTTTTAGACCACTCCACACCAAGAAATCTTACAAAACTATGTTGAAAGTGATTTTAGTAAGGTGTATTTGGCTAATAGAGAAGCTTTGGATGTTGTGGGTATGAGAGACGTCCGGATTATATTGCCCAATGGGTCTGTCTGGTTATTGCAGAAAGTTCGACATATTCCTGACCTGAGGAGGAATTTGATTTCTGTAGGACAACTTAATGATGAATGGCATGCAATACTATTTGTTGGTGGTACCTGGAAGGTTACAAAGGGAGCCATGGTATTGGCTCGTGGAAATAAAACTGGTACTCTGTATATGACTTCAAGTCCAAGAGACACAATTGCAATTGCTAAAGTAGGTACTGAGGCAAGTTTATGGCACTGCAAACTTGGTCACATGAGTGGAAAAGGGATGAAGATACTACTGTCAAAAGGGAAACTACCAGAACTGAAGTCTATTAATCTTGACATGTGTGAAAGCTACATTTTAGGAAAGCAGAAAAGGGTAAGCTTCTTAAAAACTAGGACACTAGAGGCTAGAAAATTGGAGTTAGTACACACTGATTTGTGGGGCCCTTCTCCAGTTGCATTCCTTGGAGGTTTAAGGTACTACTACATCACTTTCATTGATGACTCAAGCAGAAAAGTATAGGTTTATTTCCTGAAAAATAAATCTGATGTATTTAAGACTTTTAAGAAGTGGAAGGCCATGGTTAAGATAGAAATAGATTTGAAAGTAAAATGTCTAAGGTCAAACAATGAAGGAAAGTACATAGTTGGAGTGTTCAATGAGTATTGTGCTACACATGGAATTAGGATGGAAAAAACCATTATTGGGACACCACAACAGAATGGCATAGTTAAGTACATGAACAGAACTCACAATGAGCATGCTAGGAGTATGAGGTTGCATTCTGAATTACCAAAAACATTATGGGCTAATGCTGTTAATACCAGTGTTGTTGATACCATACCGTACCGACCAGTGCACCGGCACAAGTACACTTCTATTTTGTATTAGAAAAAATACCGGCCGTACAAAATGCTGTGTTTTTTTCTTTTCTTTTTTTCTTTTTTTTTGGTAATTGTGGTAGTTTTGTAAGGGCGGGATGGTAATTTCAAGCCCTAATCTAACCCTAAACACTACCCAAGCCACACCCTAAACATTGCTGATATTATTTGTTTTCATTGTACGCAATGAACAATTAAGTTTTATATATATATATATATATATATATATATATATATATATATATTGTGTGTTTTTTTCTTTGTATGCAATGAACAATTGAAGTAATGTTTTATGGTAAATAGAGATTTTTGAGTTAATGTTTTCTGGAAAATAGAGATTTTTTGTGTGTCTGTATGTGTGTGTGTGTGTGTGTGTGTTAATCTATTAAATATATAAAATAGCGGTAAACCCGAAACGATACACCAGTATTAGCCGGTATCCGAAATATATCGTATCGATGGTCAAATTGGTATAGCCTCCAATACGGTATTGACTTCCTTGGTTAATACTATAGCTTACTTGATAAACCGAGCCCATAGAGTTCAGAATTCCTAAAGAGGTTTGAAACCGTAAAGAGGTAAAGTTTTTCCATCTAAAAATTTTTGGATGTGTTTCTCATGTTCATATTAATTCTAATGCTTGTAGTAAACTTGATGCGAAGTCTAAAATATGTTTTTTCATTGGCATTTGGCTACCGGTTTTGGGATGAACAAAACCAAAAAATCATCAAAAGCAAAAATTTAATATTTAATGAACAGGTTATGTACAAGGACATATCAACTGTAGTGCCAAATTTTACAGAGATAGATCAAAAGAAATCTGAGTTTGTCAACTTAGATGAATTGACTGAAAATACTGTCCAAAAAAGGGGTGAAGAAGATAAAGAGAATGTAAATTCACAGGTAGATCAGACTACAATTGTAGCTGAAGTTCGTAGATCTTCTAGGATCACTAGACCTCCATAGTGTTATTCACCTACTTTAAATTATCTACAGTTGACTGATGGTGGTGAGCTAGAGTATTATGATGAAGCCTTGCAAGATGAAAATTCAAGGAAGTGGGAGTTAGCCATAAAAGATGAGATAAATTCTTTGTTAGGGAATCAGACATGGGAACTGATTGAATTGCCAAAAGAAAAGAAGGTTTTTTATAACAAGTGGGTATACAAAACAAAGAATAAGCATGATAGTAGCAAACACTACGAGGCTAGATTAGCTGTCAAAGGGTTCCAACAAAAGAAGGGCATCGAACATTCAGAAATATTTTCTCCAGTTGTGAAGATGTCAACAATTAGACTAGTACTAGGAATGGTGGTTGTAGAGAATCTACATCTTGAGTAGTTATATGTGAAAACATCATTCCTTCATGATGACTTGGAGGAAGACATTTACATGAGTCAGCCAAAAGGGTTTATTGTTCAAAAACAAAAGAGTCTAGTCTGCAAATTGAGAAAGATCTTATATGGCCTAAAACAAGCTCTAAGATAGTGGTACAAGAAATTTGATAGTTTTATGTATAAAATTGGGCTCAAGAGATGTGAAACTGATCACTGTTACTATGTTAAGTTCTTTGACAATTCTTACATCATTTTACTGTTCTATGTGGATGATATGCTCATTGCGAGGTCTAGCACTAAGGAGATTAATAATCTAAAGAAGAAATTATCAAAACAGTTTGCATTGAAGGATTTTGGAGCTGCAAAATAAATCCTTGGTATGAGAATCACCAGAGATAAGGCTAATGGCACATTGAAGTTTTCACAAGCAGAATATGTGAAGAAAATTCTCAGCAGGTTCAACATAAATTAAGCTAAATCAGTGAGCACACCCTTGGGTAGTCATTTCAGACTAAGTAAATAACAGTCATCGAAGACAAAATAAGAAAGGGACCATACGAGTAAGGTGCCCTATGCCTCATCTATTGGCAGCTTGATGTATGCTATGGTGTGTACAACGCTAGACATTGCACATGTAGTGGGATTTGTGAGTAGATACATGAGTAGGCTAGGAAAGAAGTATTGGGAAGCAGTCAAGTGGATTCTGAGGTACTTGAAAGGCTCAACAGATACAAGTTTTTGCTTTATAGGTGCAAATTTGAAACTACAAGGTTATGTAGATGTTGATTTAGCAAGTGATATTGATAGCAGAAAGAGTGCTACTAAGTTTGTATTTACTCTGGGTGGTACAACTATATCTTGGACTTCAAATTTACAAAAAACTGTTAATTTATTTACTACAGAAGCTGAGTATGTCACAGCAACTGAAGCTAGAAATGAGATGATTTAGCTACATATCTTCTTGAATGAATTGGATAAGAAGCAAGAGTTAGGCATTCTACATAGTGATATTCAGAATGCAATTTTTCTTGCTAAAAATTCAGCTTTTCATTCAAAGTCAAAGCATATACAAATGAGACACCATTTTATCTGTTACCTTATTGAAGATAAACTGGTAATACATGAGAAGATTTGTAGATTTAAGAACCCGTCAGACACGTTGACTAAGGGTGTCACTATTGAGAAGCTGAAGTTGTGTGCAGCTTTGATTAGTCTTCTAACTTTAGGACAGGGGGATGAGTTGCAGTGATGAGAGATTTTTTTTGGAGGATTGCAGTTGATATTGGTGATTGAACAACTCTCCAATTGGGAGATTTGTTGGGATTTGTGGAGCCTAATTGTGTTTAATATGGATTATGACCCGACTCGAAATAATATTGGTTACAGTTTTAAATGGGATATTTTCTGAGGCTTAGTCTATGGAGCGGAGATTTACCGAACCATGTAAATACTATATTATGTGTGATTATTTTTTCTTTGGAGTATATTTTCTCTATTTTTTGCATCTTACAGATCTGAGAATTTCGTACATATTCCCAATAGTTCAAAGCATTAAATGCGGAAGTGATGGGTACTTTATTTACATTCTTCATTTACTTGCTTGACGACAAATCTTCCTTCTTTTCCTTGGTTTATGCTCGATGGTTTTCAAAACAGGGCCTCTACCCTTCCGAGGACATGTTAGTATCCTCAGGGTCCTCAGGTATTTTGGTTTCCTTGGGCTTGTGGTTGAATTATTATATTTGCCCGAAGGATTTGTTGGTAGTACTTTCCAAGGTTGTTCTTTTGACATCAAGCTTTTCTCATTCATCTTTGTCCTCGGCTTCTCATCTTCCCACACATTCCTTAAAGAGCTTGGGAGTCACAAAAGCTTTCTTCACTTCTGCCTAGACACAAAAATTGTTAAATTATTGATTGTTTCAAAAGTTTAAACTATTAAAAAATAGTAAATTTAATCATTTAGCTATAATTTTAACACTCTCTCTAATGTGTGAGCCTAAACTTACCCTTTAAGAAGTAGAACCTAACATGTGAGATTTTTAGCATTTTAAATGAGGGGTAAAGTAAAGATATTAACTCAAATTTTCCTACTTTGATACCATATTGAATTACCATTTGTCCCAAAAACTTAAGTTATCAGAAAATAGTAAATTAAATCATTTAATTATAATTCCAACAAAAAGACAAGTTAAAAAAAGAATGAGTTACGAGCCTAATTTTGATATGTTGGTCCTACATTTATGAGTTTTAACCCAAAAAATAAATATATTGTACGAGTATTTTTTTTTTTGTAGTAAATGACGGTTTTTTTTTTTTTTCATTTCCTTGTGTGTTTGTGTGTATATATATAAATTCAAAGGGGAGTTTACATGAAACAAAATAAAATAATTCACACAAGGCACAAAATTTAACATATTTGGATCAATTCTATGATTGCAAACTATATGAATTTTAAACCTATGACTATCATAAACTAGACTCATACTCTCACAACTAGTACTCATTATCTTCACAAATACAAATCGCTCAAAATCTATCACAAATATAAAACTAACCAAATTTCAATACACCAAATTAAAAAGATCTTAATATCAATTAACAAACTTACAAATGAGACAGTTACAATCCCAAACCTCCAATACACCGGATGGTGCTCTCGTACTTATACATTAACAAACACTTCATAGACATAGGTATTTTTCATTCCCAAAAAATTACCAAATTACTCTTGAAGAGACCCTTTATGTACTTTTAAGAGCCTCTTGATAATGCATCAACATTTGGAATTGATTGAGTAGAATGGAAAAAAAAAAAAAAAATTGATATGTAGAACGCTAGAAATTCTGAGGAATATTTTATTGGAATTAAATATGATGGTAAGCCCATAATAGTCAAGTTTCAAAATCCTATTCATAATGCATCACAATTCATTGATTTTTTTACAAATGGAAAATTTTAATTTTGTCTTAAAACCTATTTTGGTTTATGTTGTAAATCAATTGTTGGATTATTTAGACCCTTGTACACTTAAATTGTTTAACCTAATTAATTAACCAAGTTAATGCTTAGGTTTATTATTCAGATCTAGGTTAAATACAAACAATCATATCACTAAATGCAGAAAAGTAAAGAAGACAAGTGATATGATGACTCAGGAAAACTAATAAAACCGTTTAGTTTTAAGATAAAAAACCTAGGGAGAATTTAACCTAAACTATCATCAAGACAACAAATTCACTATATAGAATGAAAGTTTTACAATAGATTTTTCTCTAAATTTAAAGCTACCTCTTGTAGTACTTACTTTTTGTTCTGTTTAGATCCCTTAAACCAGATTGCTTAACCTAATATATTAGCCAAGTGATTACTTAGGTTAATTATTCAGTTGTAGGTTAAATAATAATAAATCATATCATGCAAAATAGTAGAAAAGTAAATAACACCACAATATGATGACCTAGGAAAACCGATAAAACGAATCATTTCAAGGCAAAAACCTGGGGAGGATTTGACCTAGTAATCCTCAAGGTAAAGCAAATCCACAATAAGAGAATTAAAATTTTTACAATCAGATTTAACCATAAATCTATTGCTACCTCAAATAGTAACTTATTAACACAACCACGTGCAAGCTCCGAAACCGCGGACTCATTCTCTCCTTGGATTTACTGCAACACAAGCACCCACGCTTGTAACTTTGAGATCCCATTCAAAAGTTTCAGATCACTCTTAGTTGTTGATCTTTGTAGCAACAACTAGGTTCTACCACCGCTTGATTGTAAATCCTACACCGGTAGACTCTTGTGCAGTTAGAAGGCATAAAACCTCTAAGATCTTATAAAGAGTAATACACAAGTCTTCCAAAAGTCTGAAAAACGTAGCTAGAGTTTCCCTTTTATACTAGAACAAGTTAGAGTGAAACCCTAAACGTTTTCGTGGGCTTGTGCCTGTTTTAAAATTCTGCAGAAATTCTTTTTCTACGATTCTTAATCGATGGGGCCTAATTCTTAATCGATTGAGCCTAATAGATTCTGACTCCTCTTTTCTACAATCAACTCGAACTTGAAGCTTGAAACATACACTTTTGAGCATTTTCTAACACATAGACTAGACATGTTTTATTCTAGGTTTGCCAACACATACAAAATATGATTCCAAACATTTAATCCTAAATCTTTAGAACCTAACACTTACTCACATGACCACACACAGCTCCAAATCCACCAAACAATCATATCACTAAGTGTAGAAAAGTAAAGAAGACAAGCGATATGATGACTTAGGAAAACCAATAAAACTATCTAGTTTTAAGATAAAAAACCTGAAGATGATTTAACCTAAACTATCCTAAAAACAACAAATTCACTATATATAAAGGAAGTTTTACAATAAATTTTTCCCTAAATTTAAAACTACATCTTGTACTACTTACTCACATGACCACACATAGCTCTGAATCCACGAACTCTTCTATTTGAATTTGTCACACACAAACACCCCCATTTGTGACTTTGAGATCTCACTCAAGATTTTAAATCATCAGCTATGTATGATCGTGTTGCATCAACTTTAGATTTACCAGTTCTAATAATGTGTAGATGAAATTTTAGTAGTGACTTTGAAATGAAAGGCACAATACCTTTTAGGTCTCAAAAGAGAAGCTCCAAAGTGTCTTCAAAACATGTCATAGGGTTTCCTTTAAATACATAATGAAATAGATCTGAAATCCTAGTCACTTAATAGACTTAATGAACTGTTGGCCCTTAATTAAATTCTGCAGATCCGTGTCTTGATTGGACGAGCCTTCTTCTCGATCGGTTGAACCTGGCATGTTTTGAATTCCTGAACCTACAGCTTTCTTCTTCTTGTATTTTGACTAGTAACATCTTAAGTATTGTCTAATCGTACCTCTAGACTTAAGAATCTATATCTAGATAAGTTTGTGTTCACGGTTCGCCAAAAGTAATCAAGAAAATTTTCTATATTAACAATCACATTGATTTGAAAGTGACTTTCAACTAAAGAGGTACATCATATAACTCTCATATCTCCTAGAAAACATGCTTATAATCATATAAAAGAAATTTGATTTTTTTTGTTTTTTGATTTTTTTTTGTTTTTTTATTTTTTCCCTTTTTTTTTTTAGCACAATCAAAGATATCATGCATGGGTATATAGGAGATAAAAGAGAAAATACCCTTGTTACATTTTTTATTTTCCTTTTTTTACAACATCTCATTTTATCTAGCTGTGCAAGTGCTACATCTTACCAAGCATAACTTTTATGATTTGCACACAAGTATTCATGATTGGCGAGTAACAATGATGAGATGGTTATTTATGACTCTCTTCTAGGATTTTCTAGTCCTTACAATAAAAAAAAATATATATATATTTGACATCAAAATGAAAATCGTTTGTTCAAAGATTATAAACAACTCACACAATTGGGCACTACATAACACAAGCTAGTAAAGTGCAAAAAGTAGCTTATCAAAGCTAAACAAAGTACACAGTTATGAAATGCAAATTTCATTGGCCAACCTTAATTACATATTTAGTGGTGTGCAATACAAAAAACAGAATAAAAATCTTTTATGTTTT
Source organism: Castanopsis chinensis (assembly GCA_032878915.1). Classification (NCBI taxonomy): domain Eukaryota; kingdom Viridiplantae; phylum Streptophyta; class Magnoliopsida; order Fagales; family Fagaceae; genus Castanopsis; species Castanopsis chinensis. Next base: position 12,178,306 of record JAVQMG010000125.1, on the reverse strand, counting down.
TATAATATGACCAAAAATCAAAAACCACACATTATGCTAAATGAATAAAATGCAAAAATAATGCATGACAGTACTCAAGTAAGCTATAGAGAGTACACTAATAAAAAAAATCAATTTATTTTTTAACCCATGAGTACATGTACTATTTAGTACATACTTATACAAAATCAGAGATAGCTCATGTACTTAGTTATGCAACATATACTTTTCAAATTTCTCCACAATATCAAGCATGTTTTAAGTCAAGAGAGAGATATTATAATTCGTTTAATCCTAAAAAATTTAAAAACAAGACCCAAAATAAAATATTTTTATCTTTTTGAAAGTTTTCAATGTTTTTGGATTTTTTTTTTTTTTTTGAATAATCAAAACAACTTAAGAAAATAAAACGACCAAAAACAAAAAGTAAACATGTCCACAAATAATTGAAAGAATTAAATCAATGACAAGTAAACAAGACTCACCTTAGCAAATCCTTTATCACTCATATAGCACGCGTCTTAGGCTTTGTAGGTGAAAAACCATGAGAAATAGAGTGTATTTGAGGGATTACACAATTCTTTTAAGAAAGACTGAAATCTTGCAATTTTCTTTCACAAGCCAACGAGCTTAAATTTTTCAAAAGTATATGAAACAATTTATTAGGACTTATTGCAGGAGATATATTATCACATATTCTAGACTGAAACAAAGAATGTTTAAATTTCAATTTATGACAGTTAAGACGAATGTGATCAAGAATACCACAAAAGTGACAGACAGGAACAAATTTAGGATCATCAATACTCCCAAAGGCAAATCTAGGCACAAGTTTTGGTTCATGCCTCAAAAATAAAAAAATAAAAAAAATAAAAATAAAAATAAAATAAAATTCTAAAGTGACCAACAACACCACAAAGGTGACATGTAGACACAAAAACGGATTTCTTTTGCATTCCAGCAGTAGGTTTAGACCTAGATTTAGAAATTTTAGCGTCTACATCAAAACTTTTATCTTTGTCTAACCTAGCAACATAAGCTTCTTCCTTGAATTTCTTAGCAATTTTCATAGATTTAGATAATTTTCTATGGAGAGTTTCACATTCATTAATAAAATCAACAAAAGCATTAATGTCCTTTTTATCCAAATTATCACAAATATGAGCATAAAGACACTTGAAATCATCCATGATAATAGGGATCAAGGATCAACTCTAGATAAGACTACCTAATCAAGAGCTAACCCACTTTGATACCACTTGTTTGATTATTTAGACCCATATACACTTAGATTGTTTAACCTAATCAATTAGCCAAGTTGATATTTAGGTTTATTATTCAGATTTAGGTTAAACACAAACAATCATATCACTAAGTGAGGAAAAGTAAAGAAGAAAAACGATATGATGACCCAAGAAAATTAATGAAAGCGTCCAATTTTGAGGTAAAAAACCTAAAAAATATTTAACCTAAATTGTCCTCACGGTAACAATTCACTATATATAACGGAAGTTTTACAATAGATTTTTCCTTATATCTAAAGCTATCTCTTCTAGTACTTACTTATGTGACCGCACGCAGCTACAAATCCACATGCTCTTCCATCTGAATTTGTCGCACACAAACACTCATGTTTGTGACTTTGAGATCTCACTCACAACTTTAAATCATCAGCTATGTATGATCATGTTACAGCAACTTCAGATCTACAGGTTCTAATAATCTGTAGATGGAACTCCGATAATGACTTTGAAAGAAGAAGTCATGATACCTTTTAGATCTCAAAAGAAAAGCACCAAAGTGTCTTCGAAACGTGCCTTAGGGTTTCTTTTAAATACTTAATCAAATAGATTCGAAACTCTAATCACTTAATGGGCTTTATAAACTGTTGGGCCTTAATTAAATTCTGCAGATCCGTGTCTCGATTGGTCGAACCTAGCATATTTCAAATTTTTGAACCTATAGCTTCATTCTTCTTGTATTCTGACTAGTAATATCTTGAGTATTGTCTAACTATACCTATAGACTTAGGCATCTATATCTAGACAAGTTTGTATTCACAGTTTGCCAATTATTCTAAACTTTTAGAAATTAACATCAATCATAGGCGAATGAGAAGAAATTTTATGCTATGGAATCTTAAAGATAAACTTTAAAATCAAATCAAGTTATTGAGATATTCTGAGTATCTATTTATTTAGATATAAATATTTTAATTTCAATTCAAAACTCAAGGGTAAGTTTCATTTTTGTGTAGGAGTTAGCTGTAGTACAAAATATGAGAGCTAATTTTTTTCATTTATTAAAATTATTTTTAATATTTTTATGTAAATTTTAAAATTTTAGGCTTATTGAATGTTTTAAGTATTTTATAGTAGAATTAGACTTCTATTTTGGTAGTTTATCAATTTTTTAGGAATGATTTTACGTAGAAAATAAATTTATGAAACCTAAATAAAATTGAAATTTGTAAAACGAAAATAAAAATTTTATAATACTACAAAATCAATTATCTTTTTTAAATGTAAATTCTAAAGCGTTTTTTTTTTTTTTTTTTTGTGGATTTGAAAAACCCTTAATGGATTTGAAAGTTTGCATCTAATTAAAATGAGATCTAACCTTTTTATGATTTCCATTCTGCCTTTAAAAAAATTTCAATTAGTAAGGCAATGAAAATAATTAATTGTTACATTAGTCTTTGTAATTAATTTTGTTGTTTCTCTTATGTTTCTACAAAATCAATTTTTTTTAAGTTCCTAAGAAAAATATCCTTTTTAAAAGTAGATTCTAATTTTTTTTTTTTTTTTTTTGGATTTGAAAATACCTTTTATGGATTTGAAAATTTGTATCTAATTAAAATGAGATCTAACCTTTTTATGATTTCCATTCTGGCTTAAAAGAAAATTCATTGAGTAAGGCAATGGAAATAATTAATTGTTACATTAGTCTTTGTAATTATTTTTGTAGTTTCTCAAATTTTATTATTGATTTTTCTTTATGAATTGATTATCGATACTTTATTGATGACAACAAAAAATGATAATAATAAATGTGGTGAAGTTGTTGGAACTTGGGAGATGTTAGTATGAGATTTTGAACATTTTGTATGCAAGGCATAATTCAATGAAAGTGACCTAACTAGGACAATTAATTAAAGAAGCTAACTCTTTCCCAAGTTAAAGGGGGAGCACAAATTATTGTCTCATGTTCTGCGGTGCCTCCCAATTTTCTACTCCAAAATGAACGGCGATTTCTCCTCTCCATGTGATTGTTAAATCAATGAATTCAAACCAACATGATTCATGGGATTGGAAATATGGTATATTCATGGAATTTTGAGGTGAACGGTTGAGTTTACTCGATCCGTTCGGTCAACAAGTCCGTCACCCAGTAAACAATCTTTTTATATATAAAATAATAATAAAAAGTTTTTATACCACTTTTATGGGAAATGAAAAAAACTATCAAAATATTAATTGCTTTATTTCAATTTCCCATAAAAACTTTCTTGAAATGAAACAACAAAGGGCAATTTCCATAAAATAATTTATTTTGGTCCAAGAAAAGGGAAGAATTTTGCTGTTGAATCAGGCATACTCATTGGTCCAAGAAGTAAGAACAAAGAAAAATAGTGCTGTTGAATAAGTCATAGTTGACATACTCAGGATTTTTTTTTTTTTAAAATAAACTACTCAGGATGTTACTAGCTTCAATAAAAGTAATTATTCATAAAAGAAAAGAAAAGAAATTTAAAAAAAGGAAAAAGAAAAAAGAAAAAAAAAAAAAGATGTTATTATCTTCTATTATGACTTATCTAATTTAGATTGGAATCCAATAACCAAATTAGTGAACTTGTAGAGGTTGTGGTATATCATATATGTCATAGACGATAAGACATAATAATATTTATGCGAGCATTTTGGGTTTTTTTTTTTTTTTTTTTTCTTCTTCTTTCAAACACTTTCTTCTCAGACAACTAGGGCAATGAAAATACAAATGAAATTTCTAGATAGGGTCACTTTGGCTTTTAATCCACAAGTTGGGGATAAAAATAAATAAAGGGTCCAAGATCTTAATATGTCAAAAATTTAACTACAATTGCAATTTGTAAGAAAAATATTAACAGAAGATAAATTTGAACACATAAGATCTACTCTATTATGGTGATATATATTGTCATATCAACCCACAACTGTGCTTGTGAGCAGCAACAATTATGTAGTTTGACCAAAGATGGATCAAATGCATAATGAATCCTCCTATGAAATCCAAACTAAGAACCCAAAATATCTCAAATGAGAAGAAAAGAGTAAAAGACAGGGTTAAGATCAAATTATTTTAACAAGTCATCATTTTTCTAATGATTCTTAATATGGTAGGTTAGTAGTGTGTGTCTGCTCTAATGGGCCTTTCAATGTTTTTACTACCATTTGCTAAATTTAACGTCAAAAAGACAACGTTTGAAGCGAGAGAGAGAGACTCACATGCAATGAAAGATTCTTAACTTGCAGGTTACAGCTAGCTATATTCAAATTAGGTGTACAGCACTGCAAACTTTGCTTCTTTCTTTTCTTTGATAAGGATGGTGTATAAGCTTTGGCCGCTGGTCCTGATGTTGAAATTGAAAAAAGCGACAAAGCCAAGAAAATAATGTGACATACATTCTCTCAATGGACAAATGCCAAGTCGGTGGTCATCATTAAATGTTCCATATTAGATTAGAATCAATTGTTTGTCAAAAAGTTGACAATCACTACTCACTAGCCCTAGCTCCTTGGCCATGATGGTACAGTTCTTTTGAGTACCCTTTTTAAAAAAAAATTAAAAAACTCTATTTTTAATTTTTAAATAATAAAAATAATATTAATAGTTGTTATTTTGTTGTTAACTTAAATGTATAAAGAAAGTACAATCACTTTCTCAAAAAAAAAAAAAAATGCTTGATTTATTATTGGAAACAGCAGCACTGCACTGGGTAGGTAATTATACAAGGACAATTTACTAACCTGGTGAATTTTCAAATTGATTATCAATAGCACTTCTGCAATCATATTCTCTAATGAACAAGTGATTAATTAATTAATCGAATGCAAATCCTACGACATGAAGATAACATAATGGTCCCCAAGTCTCCTGGAGAGAAGAAATACAAACCTTTAATACTTTATCCAATCTTTATCTTTTCCTTCTCCCTTTCCCTTTATATATATGTGTGTATTTAGAATGTTGAAGAAATATAATCAAAATTGATTTATTCGATTATCTAATGATATAATGTGATTAGAAGAAGTTAGAACTCCTCTGGTTAAACTGTATCATATTTAGGACTCTCTATACAAAATGCGTGGAACATAATAATTGAATGTTTAGTGTGTATTAGCTAGAAAGATAAAGAATTGATGGATATGAACGCAAATACCAAAGTGACGGCACAAGGGCATGAAACATATTAGAATTTGAACTCTTTGGATTTGGAATGATAGCGACCATTAGAGGAGATCAACTACTTGAGTCAAGAAAGCAACAGAACTCCTACACTTTTGAAAGGCGGTACAAAAAAAGTGAGAGCTTTTACGACAAAATTAATGAAATTAGCAATAACCATGATACATGGACATCAATAAAATGTTTCCATTAAGCCAAAAAGAAACATGAACATCAATAAAGTATGGCGGCATAGACTCTTTATTATTTTTTGGCTGAGAAATATGGCGGGCGACTTGTCTAAAAGAAAATTTCTCCGATTAATGAGTTTTAATCTTTAAGTTATGGGGCACTATAATCATTAACATTAAAGATGATTTGAAACCTCTTCAAAAGGTTCTACAGGCAAAAATGTCAATTTCTTTAATTCTAAATGTTCTTTTGGGTCAAAACCTTGCAAGACATTTAATTAGTGTCCTTTGCTTGAGTTACATGCCTTCTAAGTGAAAGATGTCTAGAACAAAGTACCTTTTGATTTGATGAGAAATAATGGATTATTGGCCCAACTCTCAAACCTATAAAATTATGAAAGAGATGCCTACCCTATTTTAAAAGGTACGTCCTGATGATGAGCTTGTTCATTCCTCGATTGTGATGCGAATAAATGAATTCAAGGTTTTAACATTTTTTTTTTAATATTTCAATGGTTACAATAATATGGGAGGGATTCAAATCTGTTCGTCTCTTAAATGATTATAAGAAAAGCCACTAAACCCTAAAACTGTTGACAATTGTTTTGGTAACTTCTATATTCTGATTTAGTAAGATTTGAACAAAAGATGTTTAAGGGTCCATTTGGATACAGCTGAAAACTGAAAATTGAAAATACTGTAGTAAAATAATTTTTAAATATGTGAATAGTACTGTGGGACCCATTTTTAATAAAAAGTTGCTGAAAAGTGCGTGCATAGCGCATAGTACGTAAACAGTGCACGCACAGTACGTGCACTGCGCGTTGTCCCCTGAAACGCACAGCAGAAAAGAAAAAAAAAAAAGAAAAAAAAAAGGAAAGCAGAAAAACGTTGAACGCGTCCATGTTCAGCGCAATCCAAACCCTACCTAAATCCCATGAACACCTTGTATAATGCTATACATTCATTTCTATCATATCATACAAACAGTGCAACTTAACCACATATCCTTAGTTATTAAAATAAAAAAATACTTTGATAGTAAGTTAAAAATGACAAGAATTTGTTATAAAATAATGGTAAACTATATGAGAAAAATATAAAGAATAACATGAAGAAAACAAAGAGAATAAAAGAGAAGGGGAGAGAATGCACGTAATTAACGTGGTTCAACCTTAGCATCCTATACATATTACAGAGAATGGTGTGATTATATGGATAAAGCACTAAGTTTCTACCATGACATTTACATAACACTTGGATCCTCTTGTTTGGTAATGAGAAAATAAAGCTTAAGAACAAGAAATTGTAGAGGAAAACAAACACATTCTTAAGTGTGAACACCCTCTATGTTTGCAGAGGGAGAAAACTATGGGCTCAAATTAGTCAAATAATCCACTATATTCCAGAAAAAATAGAGTAGCGTATGTATTTTGATTTTAAAAACAGGATTGGTCAAAGAACTGAAGTTGTGTCCAATCCTTGAATTTTTACCCATTTTTCTTGGCTTTTACTAAACTGATTTAAAATCTTTCGGTTCAACCAACCAGTCTAGTCTGATTTTTAAATTAGTGTTATCTAAATGGGGAAAAAAAAAAAAAAAAAAGATGGAAAGAGAGGAAGAATGGGTAAAGACATTTTTGGGTGTAGGTTTCAACGTAGTACAAGTGTCTATTTTCCTTGGGACCTCCATCATCTTTATGTAGTGTTAGAGGAGTAGCTATGTGCTGCTTTTCCATTGGAGGATTTTTTGCTTTCTTATTAGACAAAATAGAAAATACTACCTTCTTCTCGTCAGATAATGTGCGACTTTCCTACCGAAGGACAATGTTGAATCTTAACAAAAACAGTACTCTATGCACACATACCTGTGTATTTGGAGCTCTCTAATAATCTGATCCATTGCTGGAATATGCCAAAATTATGATACTATAGCTGTAGTGGTCCCTGCGTAGGTTCGCATTATTCTCACCCTTGTTTTCATGATAGCTGGTATAGTACATGGTCAAAGGACTATTGCCTAATATCTAATGGCTATTAGCTAATGGCTACGTAACTTAGTCTAATCATTTCTAGGTTAATGGCAACATGTCTTAGGGTCCATGCAAAAGTCTATATACGTATAACAAACTAAATTATCCATGTAATCTATTACGGAACCCACCAAATGATCACACTTTGTTTTAAGAAGTCGAGCCATATATGAGTGAACATGATGAATTGAAGCAAACCTTTGATTTTCTCTGTTTTTTTCTTTCCTCTCTCTTCGTTATTTAAATTTTCCTTGGACACTTGGCATTGGCTTATTGGCCCATTATTTTTATAATGGACAGCATTATGTACAAGGCAAATGGAGAAAACCCTTAATAGTATTTCTTTACTATTAAACTTTATATCACAATGAATCCATTATAGTGTATTTACAGAACCGAGAGTTACAATTACACTACTTGTGCTAAGCTAAGATTTATTCTGTTTGCATTCTAAATCAGATTTTAAAAAATTCTAATTTAGACCCCTTTGTTAATTATGCAATGGAATTATTAATTAATTTTCAAACTATCTCAAATATGTGGTCCACAATATAATTATATTTTATCACAGTCTAGAACACGCCGTATCATAAAGCAAGACAATATAAAAGTAATAACACAAGATTTGGCGACGAAATGGAAAACCTAATGAAGCAACTCTTCAAAGGAAAAACTACTCTAGGATTGGAACAATCCCATACAAAAAATCCACTATGAAAAAACAACAACAAATATTTAGAACTTACTAAAACCTTTGCAACCTAGACCTTCTATGCAATATTTGCAAACGACCCAATTACCTTATTACCGTAGTAATCTTAGAACCTATAGAATCCTTCTATAGTAATTTCCTTTCCACAAATCAAAACGTTTGGTGTACTCTATGTCACCTTCTTGAATATTTCTTCTACGGTAAACTTATTGGAATGAAACTCTGTAGTTTCAAATAATCAAACACTCTTTGGGATCACAAGATGAGTCGACTAAGAATTTGGATTTGTCTACGAAGCATAAGGAGAAGCACAAGGTTTTTTCTCAAAATAGTACAAGTTGTGACCTCCTTTTTCTTTGTTTAGGCTTAGCCAAAAGGGAACAAAAACATATATGTTTAGCTCTAGTAGAGCCTCAATTAGGGGTGTGCATGAGTCGAATTGGATTAGGTTGAGGGGATTTTTAGACCCAACTCACCATAGTGGATTAAAAAAATCTAACCCAACCCAACCCATCACAAGGGTACAATCCAACTCACATGGATCGGGTTGGGTCAAGTTGAACCCATGGATTAGACAGTTTTTTTGTATTATTTTTTTATTACTATTATTATTAACTTAAGCAGAAAAAATATATATCTCACCTACCACTTGAGTTGATAAATAATATTCATAAACTAGTATTCTAACTCAGTTATAAACAAAACATATCTAATTGAGTAGATAAACAAAATATACAACTAATATCTCAACTCAGTTATAAACAAATAAGAGTGGAATGGGAGAATGGAAGTGGGAGGCGGCAGAGAGAGATATAAGATTTTTAGGGTTTGAAAGGTAATTTTAGTTAGGAAGAGCCGAATATGAGAAAACATTATTAATTGTATAATATATTTCTAAATATATATATATATATAATTTAAATTTTAAATATATAGGTAGGTTAGATCCGATTAGGCGGGTTTGTGACTGTTATGACCCACACCCAATCCGACCCGCTATTAAAAAAAATTTTATAACCCAACCTAACCTACCAACCACTAAAAACCGACACAACACAATGGGTTGGGTTGGGTTGGGTCGAGTCAATTTTGGCAAGTTGGTAGGTTGGCTGCACACCCCTAGCTAATCTTAATTCTTTTCTCTAGAAGTTGTGTATAAATTTCCACACATAGGTGCACACAGTATTCAAATTTCTATTTTTCTTTTTTCTTTTTTCTTTTTTCTTTTTTTTGTTGAATAAAAAAAAGAGTCTTTGGTGTGGGCTCATAGACTCTATGCTACATGACGACAATGGGTAATACCACGTATACCACACAGGCCTTGTTGAGACTATCACTCAAACTGCTTCTCTCTAGGTACAAAATGAGGACTCTTACCATCAAACCACACCCCATGTGATAAGTATTCAGATTTCAAATCATTGAAAATTTTCTCTAGCTACATTCTTGGATTTAGCATAATTGCGTCACTCATTTCCAATCTAAAATATCGATGCTCGGACTTCGTCCTTCAAGTGGGAGGAGCAAAAGTTTGCTTCGTAAGTGACCCGTATTAAGCTGGTAACATGGAAATAACACGTGTGTGCTGGAAGGTGTTCCGTACATACACTTGTGCACTAGAAATAGGGATTGTTTTAATTTTTCCACCATCTAGATCTCATTGTCCTAGAAAGGCCATAGTATTTTGATGATAATGAGGTTCGTCATATTGCAGCTTGCATGGATTTTTTTTTTTTTTATTTATCATTTTGTGGTATTTTTCATGCTACGGATTTTTCTCTTAATGATCTCTAATTTATTTTATTTAATTCATGTCCAGTGCTATAGAGATCACAACGAACTAGAATATCTAGCACAGTTCAAGGCATCTCCTTAAAGATTTGTTCGATATACAGTGAACTCACTGGATTACACTACATTTTATAATTTTAATTAGTTGTTATTTTAGTTCATTAACTTTAATAATGTGGTCACTATTGACATTAACTTTTAATTTATTAATAACAACTTGTCATATTAATAGTTGTGAAATCTTTTATGAAATTTTTTGTGACTCTAGAGTTATCGAATATTAGATGATCGACAATAGATAATTCACAAATATTACATGTCACTAGAGCAGGCTAAAGTTTGCAAAACTACTATATCTTCTCTCTCTCTCTCTTTTTTTTTTCTTTACGAACCAAGGGGATAGCAGCTGGTATCGCCAAAAACTACTCTTTACAAGGTTCCACAGAAACCCAATGTGAGTTTTGTGTTTTGAGAATAATGAAAAATGGTGTAAGTGCCCTTTGCATGGTTCTAGAGAACGAAATTTCACGTGAAGAGCAAAACTGCACATAAGCTTACCAGACATGGTGCTAGCTAGGGATACAAAAAAAGGAAATACGTCAGTCACGTGGAATTGATTAAAAGGGTGAGAGAATAAATTTGGGTAATTAGTTCCTAAATAGTAGGGACAAAACGTGATTTTATGGGTTAGTAGATGTCTTGTGAGTGGAATAAGAAAATGGGCATAATCAAAGACGACTCCCCTAAAGGCCTTATCATAATTCTTAAGCATGGATAGTGGTTGAATGAAGTGGATCAGTTCTCTCTGACTAGGAATCCCACCATTTTAAAAGTGGAACCCAATCATATTATACAATCAAATATAAAGACCATTTTCATAGGATTTCCAATAAATATTAAATAAAGGCATTTCCCTCTTTTATAAAGGCAAATGAAAGTATAAGACTCCTTTCCACTAAATAGAGTTGTAATGATGAATGCATAAATTAAAAAATTATAGTATTAACTACTAAGCAAACCATATTTGACTCTCTCTCTCTCTCTCTCTCTCTCTCTCTCTCTCTCTCTCTCTCTCATATTAGTTATACCTATAATTAGCATACAATTCACTTAAAGAGTTGATACTATACAACAAATTTTGCTCCATAAACCTAACAAGTTTATGCCTCACCAATCACAAAAACTAAAATAGATATTTATTTATTAAATTATTAAAGTGTTACCAATTATATTCATTGAAATGTTAGTTTGTATTCAATAAATAAATAAAAATGTTAGTTTGTAAATGATAATCTTTTTTCTTTGTTTTTCCTATTAAAAAAAATTTTTTTTTAATATTTTGTTTGTTTAGTTGAGGATATTTGAACCCTAATTATAAACATCAAAAAGTATTAATTTGTTGAGTTACAAAAACGCACCAAGTTGTTTTTCACGAACTAGTGCCAAACATCTTATCTCCTAAAAACTTAATGATCATCATAATTTTATTGCCATAATAACAAGGATAAGAATAGGATTTCTTAGTTGTTATTTTTGAGGGAGGCAAAAAGGTCAAATCTTATTCTGTGGGGGCCTTTTTTTTTTTTTCTTTCTTCCTTGCCTTAAAGCTCAAAACATTATGCCATGTGTGTGGAAGGCGCAGCTATGTGTTATCTAGACCCCTCATATCTACATACAATTGGAGAAGCCAATTTTGCTACGGATTCACATAGGCGTCGGATTACTATTGGCCATCCGTAGAAAAAGGCTCCAATATTGGAGCTACATGCTACCAATATGATTTTGTTCACAAATAATGGCCTGACGGATCTGACCTTTGTCCATTGCATTGTTTCGGAGAAGGTACGTACGTGTCGACTTGCTGCGCCAATTTTTATCTATGCCTTTCGGGGAAGGTACGTACGTGTCGACTTGCGGCGCCTATTTTTATCTACACCTAATGACATTCAATTCATGACATTGTTGTGTGTTTTTTTTTCTTTTGAAGAAAAGTATATTTTGAAGAATTACTTGCAAATGAAATTTAATAAGAATCTAGAAAGGTATGGGGGCAAGAGAAAGCTGAGGTGCATTGGGATAAGAAGGAAATAATAAAGGGCAAGGTCGGGGGTTGGTAGGAATAGATTCATCAGAGACAGAACTGCTTCAATAATTATAGAAAAAAAAAAAATACTGTATTACTGATCCCTATCCTTCTTTACAACCCCATGCACATTCAAACATAATTGATTAAGAAACTAATAAAAATATGAAGGTTCAGAAATTTTCTCATGCAAAAGACAACTGTTGTAGCAGTACGTACGTAGTGGTATATCACTAATTTGAATTATCTTCATAGAGCTGTGAATCCTATGATTGAGTCATAAACTCATTACCATTGACAGCTTTCCACAGTTAAGGTATATTACGTGCCTATTATTTACTTTCTCTTGCAAGAAACAAAATGCTGAACTGTAACACATAGCGCGACAATGAATTGAATATAGATAAGAAACATCAGTCGTGGAGACTAAGTAGTGACCAATGCACATGTGAAACATGTCGATATGTAGGTCGTTTGATAATAATGTTATCTCAAAAAAAAAAAAAAAAGTTAGGTAAAGATAAGTTTCTAAAAACTGGAAATCTGAAATTGTACAGACAATTTATGTGGGAAATTGATAATGTAGCCTTTCAAAAAACAAATAATCATTCTTGAGTAAATTCGATCAGCATCCACTAGCTACCATGGATGTTATATTAAAAGTTTAAGTTTAGACTCAGTTGAATTTGTTAGTTAATTAAAGTCAAGTTGATTAATTAACCAATCATGGTGTGCTATGAATTCCGGTTGATTTCTCACGTAATAAACAAGTCACTAACACAATTAAAATAGTGACGCAGTGGAAAACTGAAATACAAGAGTCCAAGAGAAAAACCAATACGAGAGTTAACCAACGATCTACTATTATATTTGAAGTGTAGTGTTGTGAACCAAAATAGATCCTTATTTTTAATCGCATAGGTTGCTCCAAGCACTCTCATACTCTTCACATATAGATCACTCTTCACGAACTACGTCCATGACTCCAAGGGTCTTTCCAAATATTTCTTGACATCAACAATTAGTGGATGCTGTACGAATAATCTGCGGCTTTAACGGCTGATCACAATCTCTGAGTTAACGAATTTAGATTTGTCTCTAGATCTTCGGTGTGGTGGCGATTAGAGAGAAGAATAGGTTTTAATATTTTTGTGCTACACATGCTCTCTCTTCTCTCTTTATTAGTTGTTTATAATGAGTCTTCCATGTTGGGCTCCAATTCTTATCATTTAGCTAATGTAGAGCCTTTTGTGGGGATCAAGATTCCCGATTCTCAATCGATTGAGGGTCTGTCAAAGCAAGCTCAATCGATCAATTTCGTGTCAAGCTTTCAGACATTTTCTTTGCCTTAGTTAATCTTGGGTAATTGTCTTGGACTTGAAAATGCACATTATCATCCAACAACGCTCTTACTTTGTCATGATTTACCAACATTCTAACTATTGAAACTTGACATTATTTGTGATAAAAAAATTTACAGCAATAAAGCAAATAATTTTACTTTTTGAGAGATGGCAAGGAAAGGAGAGGGCTAAGTGATGGCTAAAGCGGTTTTGGCCAATAAGGTTCTATGAGATCCCTTGAGTGGGGCAATGCTAGCTAGCTTCTTGATACTGTGATTCATTATGGCCACTAGAGACCAAATAATTGCAGGTTCATATTATTTTGCCTCGAACTCCTACTATAATAATAAGAAAGAAGAAGAAGAAACCCCAAAGATAGAACTGACCAACTAGAGCGGATTAGAAAGCTTCACAGACATTCGCTGCTGTTTCAATTCATTAGTTGATTCACTGACCATAGTGTTTTAGAGAATCTTTCTTTCTTTTTCTGAGAGGAAGACAAATTCATGAAACTAAGAAATAAATGTACATCCGTAGCAATACGACTGAGCAAAGTGCATCATCCTTCAACCACGCCTCGACACGACTCACAATCCTGGTTCAAAGCATGATTTGCCAAGCAATGAGTGATCACAGACTCAGAGTTTATTGACATCGATCAATATTTTCTGCAAAACAGATCCAGAGGTTTCTTTCTTTCTTTTTTTCTTTTTTTGTGGGGTGATCTAGAGGGAGGCAGGAATAGTATACATCGAGTAAAGCAAGGGATCTGGGACAGCATTGGTTGGTCCATATGAGACGGAGAATGTGAGGGAATGGAAGGATTTTGTTCCTTTTGTAACAGGATTAAACATGTTTCCTATGCATACAGCAAATTTGTCTACCGAGATTAGGTTTTGAGGATACAAAATAAGACGAGCATGGGCACAACTTCTCACACTTTTACGTAAACATAATATCTACACTTTTGTGCTACAATTTTTATCATAACTTTAATATGATAAATTATAATAGATTATTCATTATTTTTCATATGAACTAATTATTTTTTCTTCAATATATATATATAATTTGTTACATTAGAGTGTGTCTACAAATTTTCTCTATATAATTTTTTCTACTATCTCTCAACACTGAAAATAAAAAGGTTGTGACGTAGTTCTGAAAAAGAGAAAGAGAGAGATGAGTAGATTAAAAAAAAAAAAAAAAAGAACCGTCACAATATGATAAAATATACATATCTACTGAATCCTTGTAATTAAATGGTCGATGTTGACTAAAAAGAAAGCTGACTAAAGAGATAGGATATTGGATTTGGTCCATTTGGATCTAGTGCTAGGGGGAGGAAAAAAAATTCTAGTAATCAAGTTGCATTCTCCATCTTCTCAAAAAAAAAAAAAAAAAAAAGCATTCTCCATGTTCTAAATATGGAGTTTCTTTCAACCCAAAACTGAAAATTAATGGCCGCTTAGGGTTTATTAAGAAACACCTTGTTAGTTGTTACACATGGCATGGTCCCCAAGAGGCTTGAAAACTATTCATAGGTTAAAAATTCTATTGTGGTTTAGAAATGGTAGTAATTATATTTATAGTACTACTTAATTTGCCTTTATATTGTATATAAATTGATGCAAAACTTTTTGCGCATGCAATAATAATATATAAATAATTTGAAAATTCCATGTACAAGTCAACAGGAAAAAGGTCGAAAATTTGCCTACATTATTTGACAAAGTCAAGAAAAAGCAGACAGCCCTAAGATGTATAGGACTCTTTTGAGAACTGCTTACAAAATTCAGTGCAAAGAGTACAAATTTGCCTAGTGACTCAGTGAGAGCCAAATTATGGTACCACACTCCCCACCCCCCCCCCCCCCCCCTTTTCCCATATTAATTATAATATAAATATATACCTATAAATTAAATTTGTAACACACCCTCCTGTTTGGAGTTGAGGGAAGCCTATTCGAGTAGCCCTCCCTGCCAGGGTAAGGGATAGGGGTAGATTTCTAACAAAGATTAAAATGAAAATTCAAAAAATTATTTTTATCTTTTTTATTTTTCTGTTTTTATGGTTTGTTCATATTGGATAAGTGAGTTGTTTCTTACGTTCATTGTATACTAAAAGACTAACTTTACATCAAGTTGATGGGTGTCGAATAACTACCCACATTATAACTTAACCCTCATAGTTAGTCAATGTGATCTAGATTAGGTTTTTCCATGTAGCTTTTGTGTTTAATTACTTTCTTTTACTAAATTATAACTAAAAAACAACGTTGTGTATTTTCTTTTATTTATATTATATCGAGGATCACAGTAATGTAATTTGATTTTTCTTTAACATAATATGTAATTTTGGATCATTTATTCATGAAGTTATTTTCAAATTTTCCTTAATTTTCCTTGTAATTAATCAAGTGGAGACTCCGAATAAGTTCCTAGGATAATGAGAATAGTTGATTCTCCACCTTAAAATTTGTTACCAAGGGATTCCTTCTCCTGACCCCGTTAGAAAGGAGAATCTAGTTGTCCCTTGAAGTCGCAGTTCTCATAGTGCCAAGGATACAATGGCCAATACGTTCACTTTGTTTGTACTTGTTTATCACTTTGATAACTGTCATTCTTATTTGATCATGAAATGCAATAGTAGTAGGCTTGATGTGTAACAACCTAAAAAAAGCACTAGTCACGTTTTTGCTTACACCCAAAATGAACAATCAAGTTGCAATTGGGCTCATCATACTCAGTATTGTATGTCAACTGGGATAGTCACACAATGATCTCCACCTTTTTGAGATTATTCACTAGAGCTTGAAGAGGTTTCACAATCAAAGATCACAGGTAATAAATAAAATAAAATAAGGAAGCCATAGAACCCATCAACAATTCTCCAAACTTACCTCATCATTGATGTCAGCCCTACAATAGATGCAATTAATGCGGTCACCTAAGGCCCCGAATAGAAAAAATGCCCCTAAATTTTAAACTAGGGTTATTTTTTAATTAATTAAGCCTGAATATTAGCTAACAAATAAAATAAATTTTTTTATCAAATGAAAGACAAGAAAAAAAAAAAAAAAAAAAAAAAAAAAAAAAAAGAGAAAAATGTTATGTCTACAACATTTTCACAAATTTTTTACAAAAAATCCTAAGTAGCAAGTTGTTACAATCTGTTATTGATGGCAAAAAAAAAAAATCCTATCAGTGATAGGTTCAAATTAAAATCAATAACAATTTAAAACTTAGGATATGTTGTGAAAATATTGTAAATGTAACACTTCTTAAAAAATAAAAAAGAGAGCAATACAAAAATAAATACACAACATTTTTCATAATAGTTGAGTTAGCAAACTTTTATTAGTGCTCACTTAAGTTCACCACTAATATCATTTTTTTACTTACCACTATTAATCTACCAAATCAATAAGTGTGAAAAGCTTTTCAAATTTTTTGTGTTTATAGACTTTCTAAAAAAAAAAATACATGGTTCATGTTAATTAATAATAATTTTACATATATAAAACAAGATAATAGAATTTAAGTAATATTTAATTTTTTTTTAAGTCATCAAGTAACCCTTTTAACTGGCATCTCCCACAGGAGGCATTTTGACAAGCTTTACATGACGTTAGATTGTTTCTTTGGAAAGTTAAAAGCTAAAAGACTAACAAAACCGCTTAACCTAAGAGAATTTTCAAGCTTCCCAAACAATTTGAAAGAGTATTGCAATTATCATCTAGGGCTTGGGAATACCACCCAAAGATGCATCGCATGAAGAGGTGCAGTTCAAGTTGATCGATCAAAAGGTCATTCCTACACCCAACCCAACAGTCTACTGTCTACATCACCAATGAGGATGACGCCAATACCAAACCGCCTTGAGGGAGTTTTGATGAGCCAGGTATTTCTTTGGGCAAGTCCTTTAGATAGCTTAAAGCTAAGAGTTGTTGAATCTACTAGAACCGAGACCTACACCAAACCCTTGGCCAAGGAATCCTGACATTAACTGGTATTGTTTGTATCATCAAAGAACGGGGGCCACAACACTGATAAGTGGCTCAAGATCTCATTGACTTGAAAATCATTACTCATCATCCAATCAGTTCAAGTTTGATACTAATAATAGGCTAAAAATGTATTGACCTTTTTAGCAAATTAATTAATTAATTATTCAAGTTAATTAATTAAATCAATTTAACATGCAATAAACGTGATAGCACAAACAAATCACTAACTAAGTTAAATGCGGAAAATAAATTTGACATGGTGATTTGTTTACGAATGGGAAAAACCTCCGAAGCAAAACCCCATCGAGTGAATTTAAAATCACCACTCCCAAGATTCCACTATTATCAATTACAAGCGGTTATAAGTAAAAGGAATCCTAGTTCCTAATACCAACCTACAGTTGAATTCTTACCCCAATACCCAATTGGATATGTATTGTAGCGGCAATCTCTCATTTCAATGCACAAATTACAGTACATGACTAACTAATGATGTGTGGATCCCAGTACGTAACTAATACATCAACTTAAGGAAAATGTTGGCTGCAAAGTTTTTCAGTTCATCAACATGAAAATCAAAAAGTTCATTGGTCACAAAACCCTTAGCGCAAAGACATAATAGCTTCTCTAGAGAGAATGATGAACTAGGTCACAATATACTTAAATTCTGTTTGCATAATCCTATGCATACGTTATGCATAATGCGCAAGCCTTTAAAATAAGTCATATATGTCTAGGGTTGTGAGAAAAGAAACCCTACACAAATACTCAAGGATATGCTTGTAAACAGATGTAGAAATTTTGATTTTGTAATTCTCAACAAATACAGCTTGTGTTGAGTTTCTGTTGAACTTCAACATCAAATCTCAATAGATAGGCTTTTGTCGAGACATCTGTCGAACATTAATGAACAATACTTGATCTACTCAATTACAAGTAAAGTACATTTTGGCAAAAGATTATCCAATTACATCAAATATGTCTCTAACAACTAGCTAAGTCCCAAAGCTTGAAATTCATCCTTCCAGTCAGCCCAACTTCAAATGAAATTCCTACAAGCTGCTAAAGTAATAACTTGAGGTTCAGTATCATCACTAAAGAGTTTTTGTTTGGGTTTTAGGGTTTGAATTTAGGCATTTGCTTATGTTTGAGTTAGGTGTCACTTATAGTGAACTTATCACTTGTTTGGGAGTTTAAGTAGGAGAGAATAGAATAAGCAGGAGGGAACACTTATTCCTCTCTATTTCTTTAGGCTTCATTTGAGAGTTCATAAGAGAGTAGAATGGAATGGAATGGAATGGAATGATTATAAGAGAATGGAAATGAAAAAAATAGAACAGAATGTATTTAAGCAAGAGAAAAAAATTGAATAGAATGGAATTAAGTAATTTTGATTGGATGTTTTAAAATAAATGAATAAAAATTAATGAAAATGAATGAAATATAAATAATCTTATTTGGGAGTAACATAGAGGGAATGAAATGAAATGAAATTATTTTTTAACAATATTACTATTAGACTCCTATTTTAAAATAACGGGTTGAGTATATAGGGGTATTTTAGGTTTTTTAGTAAAAAATTCATTAAATCTAATTTCATTCCCTCCCATTCTTCCCAATTTCGGGAGGATGAAAACTTGAGATTTTAAGAGAATAGAGAGGAATGAGTGTTCCCTCCTACCCATTCCATTTTCTCCTATTTAAACTCTCAAATAAGAGAATTGACTTTTCATTCCCTCCATTAAAACTCTCAAAACAAGGAAATGGAAGAATATTATAAATTATTCTTTTCATTTCTTTCCTTTTCATTCAATTCCCTCCTCCTAAATGAGAGCTTAAAATCTCAAATTTTTATTTCCCCTAAAGCCTCATTTGGGAGACCACAAGGGAATGGAAAGGAATGATCATAAAAAAATGGAAATTAATGGAATGTAATGTAATGTATTTAAGTAAGGAAAAGGAATGGAATGGAATGGAATGGAATGGAATGGAATAATTGGATGTTTTTAAATAAAGGAATAGAAAGAAATGAAAATGAATGGAATGTAAGTAATCTTGTTTTGGAGTAATAGAAAGGGAATAGAATGAAATCATTTTATGACAATATTACTATTAGACCTCCTGTTTTAAAATAAAAGGTTGAATATATAGGAGTATTTTGGAAGTTTTACTAAAAAATTCATTAAATCTAATTTCATTCCCTCTCATTCCTCCCAATATCAGAGGGGAGGGGAATGAAAATTTGAGGTTTTAAAGGAATAGAGGGGAATGAAAATTTGAGGTTTTAAAGGAATAGAGAGGAATGAGTGTTCTCTTCTACTCATTTCATTCTCTCCCACTTAAACTCTCAAACAAGATAATGGACCTTCCATTCCCTCCATTAAAACTCTCAAACAAGGAAATAGAAGAATATTCTAAAATTATTCTTTTCTTTTATTTCCATTCCATTCCCTCCTTTACAAACGATAACTAAAATTTGGAGGAATAAGAGGGAATGAAATTAGATTTAATGAATTTTTTACTAAAACTTTCAAAATACCCCTACATATTCATCACTTTATTTTAAAATAAGAGTATAATAGTAATATTATCATAAAATAATTTCATTTCATTCCCTCTATATTACTCCCTTACATTCCATTCATTTCATTCATTTCTATTCTTTTATTTTAAAACATCTAATCAAGGTTACTTAATTCTATTCCATTCCATTCTTTTCCATTCATTTCTTTTGCTAATATATTTCATTCCATTCCATTCTCTTATGATCATTCCATTCAATTCTATTTCATTCTCTTATAAACTCTCAAACGAAGTGAGTTTAGTTTTTTTTTATGAAACAAAGATTCATTGCAACAAAAGAGAGAACAACTAAGGAGCACCCTCCCTTACAATAACTTTGGTTAAACACAAGGAGGCAGATGCTTCATCAAAAAAACCATGTCCTAGTCCATGTTATTTGTTGGAGAATGAATTTATGAGTTTCACATAGCGATGTTTGCATTTAAATGTTAAGTCCTAATTCTAGAGGTTCAAAAATATTTACTCCAATCATTTTAATTGATCAAATTGGGGCATGAGCCCCTTTCTTTTTTTTCAAATTAATACCATTCAACTTATGTGAGCTCTCATTTTGAAAATGGTTTCTATCCAGTGTTGGCCTAATTTGGACATGGTTCTAGGAGTGCTAGTATGTCTCAATTTTAATGCGTTAGGGTAGAGAATGGGAGTCCCTGCCTAGTTTAGGTCCAAAGTTAAGGTATGAGCCTAAAAAAGTGTTAGGCATCCAAACCCACCTACTCAAATAGGTCAAACTCCACTTACATATCTTGCAGCCACAATCCAATAATGATCCTTGTAAAGGGACCTCTCCTAATCACACAACAAATACAAACTAATAGCCTGCACAAGATTCTAACAAGAATTGAAATCAAACAATTTCATACAATAATCACCTAACCCTAAACATGTGTCCGAGGAATATTTTTCACAATATAATGCTCTAAGCATGTTATTGATGTCCTAATTGAGCATGTTGCTACGCTATTGAATGTTAAAAACATATCACCCAACAACAAAACCAAGAACATTAAAAAATTTGGGTTTCTATATAAGCCTACATATGCATGACTAAGGTTGCATATGCAGGCTCCTTAAGATGCGAATACAAGGTCAAGCTTGTACACGCACCTCAAGGTAGAAACCCTACATTTTGACTATTTTATCCTAAACATGATCCTATCATAGAGGAACCCAAGACTAGAAAGTAATTAAACTAGGAAATTAAATAACTAAAGTAAGAAAAATAAAACAAAGGAATTGAAGATAAAAAATAAAATATATATATATATATATAAAAAAAAAAGAATACCTTGAAGCAAGAACCAAAACTTAGATTTGAATATTCTCCTTAGTCAATTTGTGAAACTACTCTACCACATAAACAAAGAAATCAGCAAACCTTGAATTGAAGGGTCAATTACCTAAGAGAGGCCTTGGCCAAGCAAGAATTAAAACTCAAAGCAATTTTGATAAAGCTCCCTCTTTTGCCCAAGAAATGCTTTAATAGCTATTTTAATGTATATGTTTTTTGATACTTGCTTGTATTTTGCAAAGGAGTTGAGCATGGCCTTTCATAGCAAATTTGAGTGCAAAGCCTTCTCTTAGCATCATGAGATCAATTTTGCACCAATTTTTTGAGAGAATTTCTCTAAACGGTTTTACCAACCATTGCTTGTGTATGCATGGATCGACCTTGAGTACGCATAAGTAGGGTTTTGTGAAAATATTTATGAAATTCTTTTTCTTTTGTGTCTTGCTTGACTAAAAGCCCTCAATAACAAGTCCTTCATGTCTCGTCACTGAGAATGATGCATAAATGCATTTGGTGCTTGAAGTGCATTCTCATACTATTCTGCTTGAAAATTTGTTTATATATACTTTTATATAGGAGAACA
Organism: Castanopsis chinensis; assembly: GCA_032878915.1. NCBI lineage: Eukaryota > Viridiplantae > Streptophyta > Magnoliopsida > Fagales > Fagaceae > Castanopsis > Castanopsis chinensis. The sequence goes on along the minus strand of JAVQMG010000125.1, from coordinate 12,156,284 downwards.
ATTCAAGACTGTTAGGTTCTAAAATTTAAGAACAATTGGCAAACCGTGAACACAAACTTATCTAGATATAAGATTTCTAAGTCTATGAGTATGATTAGGCAATGCTCCAGGTGCTAAAAGTTAGAATACAAGAGCAAGGAAGCTGTAAATTCAGGAAATCCGAAACATGCAAGGTTTGACCAATCAAGATACATTTCTACAAAATTTAATTAAAGTCTGTCAGCCCATTAAGTGATTAGGGTTTTAGATTTAATTCTCCTAATATTTAAAGGAAACCTTAAGGAATGTTTTAAAGTGGTTTTTAGAGAGAGAATAGTGCTTCTTGTGCTTCATATTGTAGATTTAGGGTTTTTGTACTCAAAACTCTCTAAAATTTTCTATCAACAATATTCCTTAAAGAAAATCAAGATCTGATACTATAAAGTTGCTGCCATCACTAGTCATCAAAGCTGCTAGAGACCTAAACCTTTAGTATTAAATTAGGTTAAATAATATGAGTTTATAGGGGTCTAAAATAACAAAACAAGACGATGATGATGATGATAATAATTATGGGGAATAGAAATTTGATAAGGCTACATTGCCACGTGTCAAACCTGAGGCCGAGGAGGCCTACAGGTCCAAGGAGATCACGTCCTCGGACGGTGAGGCCACTTTAATGGCACGCTACCAAAGAAGGTCATATTGAAGAGAATGAGCTTCGGGGAAAGGGCTATCCTTGACTAAAGGGACGGTGGCTGCCAACACATTTAATACTTCCCACCAAATCTCATGGCCACGTTTATGTGAAGAAGACCCCTAAACAAGGCTGCCTTGATCGTCGTAACTCAAAAGGGATTTGAAAAGGTGTCTGATGGGACAAGCATTCAAGTGATAACCTAGACGACCAACAACTAGAGGGTCAAGATCATCTAAAGGGGCTATATAATGTGAGAGACCCTCAAAAGGAAGAGATCAGAAAAATGGTGGAAGAAGACACTGTAGCAATCTAGAACAGAAATTGTAACCAAGTCTGGAGAGATATATTTAAGAACAACTCTCCTCGAACTTTGCCGAGGAGCGATTTTCTTCACTTACAGCCTAATTTTCTTTATTTTCCTACTGTCTTTAATCCACTGTTCGCGTTGGTTCTTCCATTGAAGCCCAACCTATACGCCCACTCTCTACAAATTCATTGTGCTAGGCTCTCTAGGCCCTAGTCCTATTGCTTTTTGGGCCTAGGATCCAAAACCTGCCCTTACAATAATAATAATAATGTTTGGACTTAATTTTTTTTCTCTTTATAAGTTTTTCAAAACTATTAATATAATATATTTAATACCATATCATTATCAATTTCAATTAATTTTTAGTACAATTTCTCTCCTCATATCCCTACAAGGTCGGACCCAGGATTTAAGCTAGCAGAGACCAGAGTATAAAGAAAAAAAAAACTCCAAATAGGCATCCATATAGTTTTAAAAAATTATAAATACTAAAACTTATTGTTTCTAAATACATTAAGATGCAATCATTTACCGACAATGTCTTTTTTTAAAACTAGGCTAGTTAGGATTTTTTTTTTTTTTTTTTTTTTGGTTGAAATTAGAGCATTCAAATTGGTGGTGCTAAAAATTTTAGCTTTTAACATCTCAAAAAAAAAAAAATACTTTATCTATTTTACCACATCACTTTACAATAAACCTAATATCAAATGTTCTATTTTTTTATAACTTCATTTAAAATAATATAAACAATTCATTAAAATAATAAAGGAAGCGAGAGAATTTGAGTTTTTTAATTGAAGGAAGAAATATAATCTTAATAAAATTTTGTATTTTATTTTTAACAACTTACTACAGTCAATTAGTATTTATATCAGTTTACTGTAATTACAAAAAAAATTATCTTTATCTTCTCCAATAACACATGATTTTCTGGTTGTAAAATAGTTTTTTTTTTTTTTTTTTTGCTAAAATACAATCACCATTGTTAATATTTTTATTGTTTTTGTTAAGTTTTTTGGTTGAATAGTTGTTATTTGAGTGAAACTAGTTAAACTTGTTATGGAGAAAGAGGGCCTAAGGTTTTGAGAGGGGCCTAATTACAAAAATGAAAAATATTATAACTAAAAAAAAAAATTAGACCTAATGGAGCTCGGTCCCTTATACCCCCACCTGGGTCCGTTCCTATCCCTATCCCTACAAACTTAAGTTAAAAGATTTTTCTTTGTTTCATAATTTAGAAAAGTTTATATAAAGCTGCAACTTAAACTCTTTTATAGAAAAACTAAAAGAAAAACAAAATAAAAAATTTTCAAGAGTTTTATAACTTAACTTGCACAAGCTACTCATGCTTCCAAAAAAGACTTTACATTGTCCAAACGGTCCATCTTCTAATCTTTTCAACTATTGACTCATAAAAATATTAATTTAAAAAAAAAAAAAAAAAAAGTCATTTGTTCGTAAAGTTATGGACTAGCAGAGGCAGAGGGTATGGAATGGATTTGCGCGTGCTAACGTACGCTTATTCTACCGTTATATATAATGCACTCAAAGGCATCCATCCACCCATGAAGCACTCTCAAATTGTCAAACTGTGGGACAGTGAGACAGAGGGGATATTTCCATAGTTCTTTGAGAGAGAGAGAGAGAAAGAAACACACAGAGAGAGAGAGAGAGATGGAGAGGGAGAAAGAAATGAAGCAATCAAAGTTTAAGAGGATTTGTGTGTTCTGTGGGAGTAGCCCTGGAAAGAAAAGCAGTTATAGGGATGCTGCTATTGAGCTTGGAACAGAGTTGGTAATGTCTCTCTGTAATAGCTCTGTTTTTGTTTCATTGGGTTGTTCTTTTTTCCTTGTATATGTCCCCCACTAACAATCTTTTCAAGTTGATTTCTTTGGTGAAGTTTTTCGGGGGATCAGGTCAACAGCTTCTCAAAATTTTCTAACAAAAATGTAGTTTTCATTGAATTTTGGAAAATAGCCTTCGTGGAGTTCTTGAGTCTAAACTCTATTTTCATGTTTCCCCAATTGAATTTTGCATGAAAATTAGTTGACTCTCTGAGTTTTGTTCTTTTACATGTCATGGCTTTCTCAAAAAAAAAAAAAAAAAACTGTACTTTTGGTTAACCATGTTCAATTTAAAGCCTCTCTTTCATGTCTCTTGCTCGTCTAAAACCTCTCTCTCTCTCTCTCTCTCTCTCTCTCTCTCTCTCTCTCTCTCTCTCCTTTTTTCTTAGTGGCATTTGACTTAATAATCATCTTGGAGATGGAAGATACGATACATATACTGGTACTTTTTCAATTCTAAATATGGGAAACTACGAATTTCTGTTTTAAGTACTTGGATGAATAAATATTAAATTCCATCACATTTTTCTTCACTCTTTTGTTGTTGGAGTAGTTTTGTTAGTGTACTTTGATGTCTCTCTGTCTGAATTGGTTTCTTCATAAATGACATTTGAAGTTTCTACCCAAGTTTCCCTTTTTTGTACCATTTTATTGCACGCTCACTTGCATGGGTATTAATTTTTGTGTTGTTTGTGACAGGTTTCAAGGAATATTGACCTGGTTTATGGAGGAGGGAGTATTGGTTTGATGGGTTTGATTTCCCAAGCTGTCTACAATGGTGGTCGCCATGTAATTGGGTGAGCATCTAGTTTCTACTTCTTTGCAAAGTATTTGATACAAGACAATTGAGATTTTTGGGGTTGTGTTGATATAATGGATATGGCCTTCAACTCAACTAATTTCCTCCTCCTTTTTTTTCTCTCTTTTTTTTGTCTCGTTATTGTCTTCAGAGTTATACCCAAGACACTCATGCCTAGAGAGGTACGTTTGCTAACTATTACATATATAACGTTTCAATTGTGACCAAGAAAAAAATTGAAAATGACCAAACACAAAGCATTATCTACTTCCTTTTCTCTCTTTTTCTGTTAAATGGGGCTTTCTTTTCATTTTGTGGTAGCTACATTACATGGATTTCTACCTCATCTTTGTTATCTTAATTCGGATTTCACACTTGTGAAATTGTCCTTTGGGATCCATGTAGGTTCTAAGTGGGACTTTTGATAGGTCATGAAGATCTCCTTGCTTTCTCACTAGGATCTTCTCGAACTTATTCCTACCACTTTATCCCTTGCTCAAAGTTTTTCACATAGTACCCACTAATTAGATTCTTTATTCCTCTGATTTTTTATTTTTTTTCCTCTCATTCTTTGGTAGACTAAAAATATCAAGTTTTATCACTTTATGTGTATATAGACCTTTTCTTTCCTTTTCTTTTCTTTTCTGCCGAGTAATATGATATTGGATTGAGCCCACCACCTGTGCACCACTCATCATTGCTTCTTAATTTGTGCCCTACACCCTTTGGAAGACCCTATCTCACACACACAAACAGAGAGAGAGAGAGAGTTGCTGACTTGTGCATATTTTTGGATTGACTTATTGGGGTATTGCTGAGTTTGCAGATAACTGGAGAAACAGTGGGAGAAGTGAAGGCAGTAGCAGACATGCACCAAAGGAAGGCTGAGATGGCTAGGCAGTCTGATGCCTTCATTGCCTTACCTGGTTGGTACTTGGTTGATTAAATCTGTATATAACTATTAAATCCTGACTTGATTCTTAATGACCCAAGTTTTTTAAAACGATACTTTATCTTGCTCACTATGTTTCACTTTATACTTACAGTATGTCATTTCTTTCTTTTTTTTCTTTTCTTTTTTTGAAGAAACTATACGTACAGTATGTCACTTTTTTTCCCTTTCCTTATCAAATAACCAAGTCTTTTGAGGAAAAAAAAATCAAGCACGTGTCATATTACAATTAATATAAAGTGGAACACTCTAGGCAGGACAAAGAATTTTGTTCATATATTTTTAATTTTCATGACAAAAACGAATTGGTATCCCCAAAATGCCCTTAAGATTTCCAAGAATGCTAAGTAAAATTGACCAGCTAGGAACCAAGGCAGGGGAATATAATAATAATAATAATAATAATAATAAACGATCAATAATTTTTTTGTTATAATAAATTAACTCACATAATTATAATATACACACACATAGATATATACACACACTAGGGAGTTCTTATAATATAAACGTATAAAGGTCTCTTACTTATATGGTTCTATATGATGATGAAAAGTTAAACACAACCAAGTTAAAAGAGAGATTGGAAAAGTTTTTGAACTGAGGAAATTTCTTTTGAGATTATTACCTATGATTTACAGTGTTACACATTGTTATGAGTTCCAGTGCCACAGGCCCTTGCTTGCCTCATTTGCTTTCCATGCAGTTGTTCAAACTTCTAAAAACTCTATATATAATTTGCTGAATAGGTTAAAAATATACATACAGTGGCGAAGAAAGGTCAGCTTTATGATTTACAACAACTAAGCCAGTTTTTCAGAAAGCTGATATGTTACTATGCATGCATTAAAGATTAACAGTATTAGCAACTATGACTATTACTGTGAGTCTCCGTGGGCTTGGTACAAGAGTTAAGAGTCCTTTTTGCCTGTGATATTACTGTACTATTCATGCAACAAATTAAAGCAAAGATTGTTTACTCTTCTAGAGTTGTACCTGAGTTTTTAATCACTTCTTAAAGTGGAAAGATTTGAACCAGGTTGGGCTTTGTTTTCAACTCCAGGCCTAAACCAGGCTTCAGCCCAATTTGTGCTGGGTTGGGCAACTGCAATTCAATCCATGGATGCAAGTTTTATTGATTGTTGAAAGTTGTTCAATTATGAAAAATGCTAAAATTACCAACTATTTTTCAAACTATTGGTTTTGATTGATTGTTGAAAGTCATTAAGTTATGAAAAAGTCTAAAACTACAAACGATTTTACAAACGGACATGCGCTACATTGTTTTTTGTGTTTTGGGCCTACGAACTACGATTGTTTGTATTCTTTCTGGGTTTCAAAAGTTTGAATTGGCAATGGATTGGGCTAAAGTGGGCCTTATCATTGAAGGAAAAGTTTTGGGCATGTAGCATATGTCATGAATCCAAACAACTCATCATCCGTATTCAATTATTTTGTTGAAATTAAAAAAAAAATTGTTGAAAATACGATAGATAAAAGTAAAAGTTAATTGAAATAATATAGTAGGACCATTGAATAGTACTAAAAAAGTACAGTGTAACTCATAAATAGTAGTAAAAATAAACTGAATAGTAAAATAAGCTGACTTTTTAATTTGAAGCCTAACACACACTTTAGTACATTTTTATACTACACTATACATTCTTGCTTTTGCTTCCAATGTTTTCAAGTAGGATGAAAAATTTTATTCCTTTGTGTTTAAGGCGGTTATGGGACTCTTGAAGAGCTTCTTGAAGTGATAACTTGGGCCCAACTTGGCATCCATGATAAACCGGTAAATATTTTTATATTTTGCAGCTCTTAATTAAATTATTAATCCTTGCTAATATATTGTAAAGAAAAAGTATTAATTTTGGATAAGAATTTTTTTCCTCTTGAATAATACTATGAAACAAAACCTTTTTCACTAAATTTTTCAAAATTTATTAAGACGACAAATTGTTATTAATTCTCATATAACAAAAAGTATAACGTTATCAAATCGCTATTAATTCTTAAGAGGGAAATGAATTAAATAGAATTTTGTTCTCTTTGATGATTTTGTAGGTGGGATTGTTGAATGTGGATGGATACTACAACTCCTTGTTGTCATTCATCGACAAAGCTGTAGAGGAAGGCTTCGTTAGTCCAAGTGCACGCCATATCATTGTATCTGCACCGACAGCAATGGAGCTAGTGAAGAAATTGGAGGTACACTATGAACTTTTTATTTTGTGGTTATGTTTATATAAAAATAAATAAAAAAAATAAAAAATTGGGCTTTGTGTCTTTTTTCTTTTTCTTTTTTTGTGAGAGACGTGATGTCAAAACTCTTAAAGCATTTAATTAATCCGTTGAATGTGTCGATTAATATGGAAATTTGGATCAAAGCATATTTTTTTTCCTTATAGTGTGAAGAATATAAATGTATCTAACATTTATTTACAATTATTCACCAATTTTAGAATTTGCATTTCTCTGTTTTAGGAATATTTTCCGCGCCATGAAGGAGTTGCTTCAAAGCTAAATTGGGAGATTGAACAGTTAGGTTACACTCCAAAATGCGAAATCTCAATGTGAATGAATGGTGCATGGAGTAGAAGAAAGTGACGGCTTGATGAAAGGGACTAATTTTAGATGACCACAAAATTTCCTTAAGTGGCCATTCCTTTTTTTTTTTTATCCCCCTAGTGTAAGCTAAAAGAATTAACCTCAAAATATGTAGCTTGACTATTATCTTCCATGATAATTGGGTACTCTGATGCTCCATTTGGTTGCCAAAAGCAGGGCAATAGAGAAGAAAATTTAGTTTTACAACAATTTGTATCGGAATATTTGTCGTGAATTCTTTTTTCTTTTTTCTTTTTTCTTTTTTGAAAAATCAGTAGGAAATTTTTATTCAACCAAATAGAACACAAAGCTAAAATCCAAAATCCAGCTGACAGCAGAGTAAGCTCTGCATAAGATGGTACAAGACATAGCAACTTTAGTTGCTACAGCACGAGTACATCACAGGGATCAGAAACCAGCCTCAACATCTACAAAGCAACTAAGGCTATACGCGTTGTACAGCAAAATCCTGTACAAATACTTAACAATCCATTAGAGCCTATCTAAAGTCAGCAAGGGGGATAAAAATAAATAAAAAAATAAAAAAAGTCATCATGGCACACGCTAATGCCTTAGCAGGACATTCCAAATACACAACCAGCACACCTCAACATACGACACTTATGATCCATTTGAATTGAGGGAGAGTGGAGGGAGTAGAGTAGAGTTGGCCGAAAGTAAGCTATTTTTCAGCCATAGAAAGGGTGAGGCTGCAACAAAGGCAGAGACCGATGCTTATTCTCCAAATCCTCTTTGACATGAGGTATTTAAAGAAAATGTGATCTCTGCACTCAATACAGCTCCTACAAAAAAGGACAAGCAGTATCTCCGTTATAATCCCATTCGAGCATCCTATCCTTGGAGGGAAGTTTGTTCTTCATAGCCATCCATCTATGAATGCATGTCTAGGAATACAGAGATTGAACCACAGAATTCTAAAATTCTCCTCTAGTAAGTAGTAATCTTCCTCTTCCTGCTAATCAAACAGCACTAGTATACGTTTTAAGTGCATAAATTTTGACAATAACCAATTTCTTCAAGTCACTTTTTAACAAGTTCCTTATTATTGATAATCTTAAATAACTAATCGTTTGGAATTGGACTTAGGGTTTTTTTTTTTTTTTTTTTTCTCTTTACTTTTTTTCCCCTTCTTCTTAAACCATTAAGTAATAAACTGTCTCTTCCTGTCGACCACTGATTTTGATGAACTAATCAGTCTTAAATGATCAAAGAGGACTTTACTTGGATTGAAACGAAGATCGAGCTCCTAAGGTTTAAGGGGAGGGGGGAGGGGGTGAGTAAGATAGTCAAGATTCAATTTAGTCACATTGACAAGGTACTTTATCTCTCACTAAATCATTGTATGGTTTTAAACAAACCTCGAGACTAGTATTATATGTCTTATATTGCAATTATTATGATCATTTTTTATCATTATGATCATTATGATTTAAAGTTAATCATTATGATCATTTTTGATTGGCCAAATAGCCATTATGTGTATCACAAAATAGTCTTCTTAGTCATTTCATGCCTTTTTTTTCTTTTTCTTTTTGTGTATCACCTGTTATTTTGTTAAATTGTTAAGAGATAATGGATATTGCAAGTTTGTCATGTTGAATTTGTGGGGTTTGATGTGGTCAAAATATGCAATTGAAGTGGATCCATTTTTTTAGAAATATTTTGCCTGTGAGTGGGGGCAATACCGTGGATAAGAGAGCATTAGGAAGTGAAGTGAATTTTGAGAATTTTGGATATCTATAATTAACCCAATTAGATTGACATAAACACACTAAAAAAATTATATTGCGTTAAAAACCGTTATAACCAAACAGACTCTATCTGCTCCATAACTCTTGTTCTCTCTACCAGCCATTTAGTATACTTTTCAATATTTTCCAATTTCATTTGTAGAGTTCAAGTTCTACTTCAAAAACTCTATCACATATGATACAAGAATATATATCAAAGGGACTTTTCAAGCCGCCTACAAATGAAGCGGAATCAACCAACATAATTTAGTGGCAACAAGACTAAATTGTAAATTATGACTCCTCAAAGTTTGGGATTGAAGGGAATTCGCACGAATTCCTAAACCTGTGAGAAACAAAATATAGAGAAAAACACACGCCAAAGGAAAATAATCACACGGACAAGACAGTATTTACATGATTCGGCAATTTGCCTACGTCCACGGAATTGCAGGGATTTCAATATTATCAGGAAAAAATACAAAGTGCAGCTACAATCTTTTTTTTCTCTCAAAACCGACAACAACAAAACCCTAATCACAAAACAACGTTTTCTATATCTTGTGCACAGGAGTTACAATGGACTACAAAACAGGTCAAAAATTTTCAGCCCAAGCCTCCACTCTACGAACTAAGCCTTAGAAAATCTCCCATTAAAAACCACGTAACATTATTCAGGTCGTCAACCGGATCAAACATACACTAGGCTCCACAAAGCTCAACATGGGATAAATTTGATTTTGCCTCCTAAAGTTAAACTTTCGAATTGTATACCTTAATGCTAGATAGAATGATTCAAGTCCTTCCGTATATGTTCATTGCTGAGAAATTGCCTTCAAATGCCACTAAGCTCAAAATGAAGTAGTTTTCTATTCCAAACTCGATTTAGCATTATTAAAAGTGAGCAATGTTTATTACACATTGCCTATTACATAAATTTCAGTTCAAAAATTAATTTTTATGTATAATGTGTGCATTAACAATTACCATTTAAATCATATCAACATACTGTTCCTATTAATTCATTTTTCTATTTTTTCTATTTATTTTGGTATTTTTTTTTTTTTTTGTTAGGCTATAGATTAGCCCCAATTAATTGATCTAATAACCCAAGTTGATTAATTAGTTAATAAAACATGCATATCATATTAAGGCACAATCAAATCACCAAACTCAATAGAGTGCTATAGAAATTAAGTTTAACACGGCAATTTGATCACGATGGGGAAACCCTCGCAGGCAAAATCCCACTAAATGTATTTCAGGTCACCACTCTCAAAAAATCTACTAATCAAGAAAAAATAGTTATAAGTATAAGAAATCTTATTCTACAAGCCTATCTTGAAGTCGAACCTTCTAAGCTATACCAGTCTCATCTCCAATCTCCAATCTTCAATTAGACTTAATCATGTATAAGACTTCTCCTTTGCATGAATCTCCATATTCGTGACTGACTCCATAGCAACATTTTTTTATCGTTGTAGCTTTGCAGAGTTCTTCAATCCACGCTTGGATGAATTAAAAGTAGCTTGGCACAAAACCCTAGGTGCACAAAATGTTGCAGCAACGCCTATTATGCGTGCTTCTCTTTGTCTACTTGATGATGACTATACAATATGTCTTTTATATGTTCTAAAACCTTAGTACATGAATTCCTTGAAAAGTCATCATGGGCCAAAAACTGAATTTTAAATTAAATTTACCCTAGGCTTGAGATCGAGAGGTTTTGAGCAAGATCAAGGTTCATTAACTCTCAATAGATTGACAGGTTTCAAGCAGGTATCAGGATGAGCAGTTTTAGCTTTTCTTAAGCAGTCTTGTGTCTTCAATAATAACACTTGCTATTCAAACTCAGCTCAGGGTCTTCTTAAACACACTAGAAACTAAGACTCAATTACATATAAAATGTGTTTGTTTGTAGGATATGCCAATTACATAAAATATGGCCCTTACATTCTGTGTGTGTGTGTGTGTGTGTGTGTGTGTGTGTGTGTGTGTGTGTGTGTGTGTGTGTGTGTTTTACTGGCGGCTTTGTAGGTGGTTGCAATTGTGTCAAGGCGGCAAAGGAGAGGTTTTAGGAGTTGACCAGTGGAAAATGGGTGGCAAATTTTGGTGTGACTAGCATGGGCTTGGGATTTGTTTGGGGTGTGGGTATTTTAGTTTGAATATTGTTTTGAGGATTGAACCATTGCATGCAGTGGCTAAATGGCATGTGGTTAACAATTTGTGATGGGTTTAGTTGTTAGGCTTTCAGCATGCTGGTTGAGAAGGGGTTTTGAATGGCTAGATTCATAAAAATTTTATTATTATTTTAGAATCAATTCATGAAGTTTTTTTTTTTTTTTTTGAGAAAACAATTTATCATGTATAGAATTAAAGACCTGATAAATTAGCAAAAACAACAGATTCTATGTCTAGTAGAACATGCTCCATCCAAATTAATAACGGAAAGGAAAGCTTCACTCTCTGGGCTAAGGAATGTGCAATGACACTACCTTGCCTCATAGTACGAGAGAAAGAGAAACTCCAAAAGGAGCTAGCAAAAATTAAAGTGTCCTAAACAAGATGAACAAAAGAAGAGAAAGAAAAATCTCTTATCTGGAGGGCTTTGACACTTACCTCCGAATCACCTTCAAAATGAGATTGATGGAGACCAAAGTCAATAACAAACAAGTTTAAACAAAGAAAAAAAGTTATAGTAAAATTAATTAATTCTTAGTTAATAATAATCAAATTATGAGATTAATTTTAATATATCAAATTTAAAAATATAATTTGATTACCTAAAATAAATTAATAAAATAAAGTTGTATACGTTACTCTAAGCTTTGAATGCTTTAAAAAAAATGACATAGAATTCAATATTTCTTCCTCTACTCTTTTAAGTAGTAAAAAATTGGATTAATAGCAAAAACTCAATGTGTAAAACTATGAAATAATAAGAAGATGGAAGAGAAAAAAATTTAGTGGAGATCCTCAGTTTCGCAACGCATACAGTAACTCAGTAAGTACATAACCCAACTTTTGTTTTTTTTTTTTTTTTTTCAGTTCCTATGCTATATTCACCAAAAAGTAGGATTCATTATTATGATTATCATGTGCAACTGTGGAAGACACCATTTTACTTTCTTTCTTCTTTTTTTTAAGAGAACACTGTTTCATTACTTGACTTGCAGTGGCTGGTGAAAATTAAATGACAAAGTGGAACAAGAGAGCAATGCTACATATGTAATATTTTTTATAACCAATTTTACAAATAATGAGTTGTCAAGTTGTTATTGATTCTAATATGGACCCATCATAAACGTCATTTTATTATCTACCAATTATAATATGTCACCTCAATCGTCGTTAAAAGAAATTGTGAAATAAATTGTGATTCTAAAGTTATTGCAAATTAACAAATTTTGAAATAGTGTCAAAAATATGACACACCTTTAGTCATACAGTAACTCCCCACTTAAAAAATGATGTTTTTGCTTCACTAGCGTATCAATAGGAGATTAATTTAATGTAAAATTAGTTATTGACAGAAGAGTTATGTCTCTTGAATAAAACTTATATGGACTCCTTATTTGTATTAAGGTTTGAAACGAGGACTTTACTTGGGGGGGGGGGGGGGGGGAGAGATTGGTGGTGGTACCTAAACTGCAAAGGATTAGTTTTTATTTCTCACCAAATCATTGTATGGTTTTAAACAAACCTCAAGACTAGCATTATATGTCTTATATATAATGCAATTATTACATTTGGCTATAAAGTTAATAATTATGATCATTTTTGATTGGCCAAATAGCCATTATTTGTATCACCAAATAGTCAAGATTCAATTTAATCACGTTGACAAGTTACCTAAACTGCAAAGGATTAGTTTTTATCTCTCACCAAATCATTTTATGGTTTTAAACAAACCTCAAAACTGGCATTATATGTCTTATAATGCAATTATTACATTTGGCTTTAAAGTTAATAATTATGATCATTTTTTATTGGCCAAATAGCCATTATTTGTATCGCCAAATAGCCATTATTTTTATCACCAAATAGTCAACTTAATCATTACATGCCATTTTTTTTTTTTTTTTTGTATCACTTATTATTTCGTTAAATTGTTAAGAGATAATGGATATTGCAAGTTTGTTATGTTGAATTTGTGGGGTTTGATGCGGTCAAAATATGCAATTGAAGTGGATCCAATTTTTTAGAAATATAGAGCCTATGAGTGGGAAAATTATTAGGTACTCCCAAAGTACCATTAATGTGTACTCCCTCCTCGCACATAAATGGTAGGTCCCACCATGAATTTAATTAGTGTGACCTACCATTCATGTGAGATGAGGGAGTACGCAATTATAGTACTCCGGGAGTACACAATAATTTCTTCTATGAGTGGGGGCAATGACGTGGATAAGAGAGAGCATTAGGAAGTGAAGTGAATTTTGAGAATTTTGGATATCTATAAATACCCCAATTAGATTGACATAAGCACACTAAAAAATTACATTGCGTAAAAAAATGTTATAACCAAACAGAATCTATCTGCTCCATTTTTCTTGTTCTCTCTACCAGCCATTTAGTTTACTATACAATATTTTCCAATTGCTTTTGTAGAGTTCAAGTTCTACTTCAAAACCTATGCTATGTATCCAAAAGAGTTTGGCCCTTTTGGATATACACTACTGTCAGTTTCTTTAAAACTTTCTCTCTTCTTCCCTTGTGTATGTATGTATTAAAATACTGAGTATTCTAAAAAAATTTACTTCAAAAACTCTATCACTTATGATACAAGCGTATGTATCAAAGGGACTTTTCAAGCCACCTACAAATGAAGCAGAATCAACCAAACCTACTTTAGTGGCGACAGCACTAAATTGTAAATGATGACTCCTCTAAGTATGGGATAAATTTGATTTTGCCTCCTAAAGTTAAAATTTTGAATTTTATACCTTAATGCTAAATAGAATGATTCAAGCCCTTCCATATATGTTCATTGCTGAGAAATTGCCTTTAAACGCCACTAAGCTCAAAATGAAGTAGTTTTCTATTCCAAACTCAATTTGAGCCTTATTAAAAGTAAGTAGTGTTTATTACACATTGCCTATTACACAAATTCCAGTACAAAAATTAATTTGGATGTATAGTGTGTGCATTAACAATTACCATTTAAATCAAATCAACGTACTTTTCCTATTAATTCATATAATTCATTTTTCAATTTTTTTTTCTATTTATTTTGGTATTTTGTGTTGGGTTGTAGATTAGCCCCAGTTAATTAATCCAACAACCAAGTTGACTAATTAGTTAATAATACATGCAAATCAAATTAAGGCACAATCAAATCACCAAACTAAATAAAGTGCAACAAAAATTAAGTTTGACATGACAATTTGATCACGATGGGAAAACCTCTCGTAGGCAAAATCCCACCAGGTGAATTTCAAGTCACCACTCTCAAAGAATCTATTAATCAAGGAAAAATGGTTATAAGTATAAGGAATCTTACCGTACAAGCCTATCCTGAAGTTCTTACCTACAGTAGAACCTTCTAAGTTATACCAGTATCATCTCCAATCTCCAATTAGACTTAATCATGTAGAAAACTTCTCCTTTGCATGAATCTTCATACCTGTGACTGACTCCATAGCAACCTTTTTTTTATTGTTGTAGCTTTGCAAAGTTCTTCAATCCACGCTTAGATGAATCGAAAGTAATTTGGCATAAAACCCTAGGTGCACAGAATGTTACTACAACTCCTATTATGTGTGTGTCTCTCTGTCTAAAATATGTCTTTTATATGTTTTGAAACCCTAGTACACGAATTCCTTGAAAACTCATCATGGGCTGAAAACGGAATTTTAAATTCAATTTACCCTAAGCTTGCTAGATCGAGAGTCGTCGAGCAATTATCAAGGTTCATTAACTCTCGATAGATCTACAGGTATCAAGCAAGTATCAAGATGAGTAGCTTTGGCTTTTCTTAAGCAGTCTTGTGTCTTCAATAATAACACTTGTTATTCAAACTCAACTCAAGGTCTTCTTGAACACACTAGAAACCATGACTCAATTACATATAAAGTGTGTTTTGTTTGTAGGATATGCCAATTATATAAAATATGACCCTCTCTCTCTCTCTCTCTCTCTCTCTCGGGGTGTGTGTGTGTGTTTTTTACTAGCGGAGTTGTAGGTACATGGTTGCAATTGTGTCAAGGCAGCAAAGGAAAGGTTTTAGGAGTTGACCAGTTGAAAATGGGTGGCTTTAACGTGAAATTTTGGTGTGACTGGCATGGGCTTGGGATTTGTTTGGGGTGTGGGTATTTTAGTTTGAATATTGTTTTAAGGGTTGAACCACTGCATGCAGCGGCTAAATGGCATGTGGGTAACAATTTGTGATGGGTTTAGTTGTTAGGCTTTCAGCATGCTGGTTGAGAAGGGATTTTGAATGGCTAAATTCATAAAAATTTAATTATTATTTTAGAATCAATTCATAAAGTTAATAACATACAAGTTTAAACTGTAAGGGCACAAAATTAGCCTTGGGCCCTAATACGTGACTGGGCCGGCCCAAGTGGCCTTTACAATAGAATTTGTAGAGAATGGGCTTAAAACCTTGACCTCTTGGGGTTCTGAAAAGCTATGGAGTAAGGGTGAAACTCATCACTGACGTGCAGGGAGTTGAGGAAACGCCTCCGCCTCTCCTCGGATGTGGGCCGAGAGCCTCTGTCTAGGCCTTTCTTCCGCTGCCTTCAAGGTAGAGAGGGAGTCTTCTTTCTCTCCCTTTTGAGAAGTTCCGGCCTTTTTCTTGTGGCATTTCCTGTTCTATTTATACTCCCCTTCTCTGGTTACCACCCGTCTTGTCCCTGAAAATGCTCCCCAAGACTATAAAGCTGACCGCCGTCCCTTCAGAAGTCATCTCCTCATTAATGCGGCCAGGCTGGTAGGTGGAAGCCTTTAATGCAGAGGTAGTAACCTCGTGCAGGACACGTCCCGCTTGTTCCCCTTCCTCGGCGTCCCATTAAGGCGCCGGATGACTCACTGGGCTTCGGAAGCTCATCCGTTGGCATTGAGTCTCGTTCCTCGGCTCTAGCCCTTGCTGTCCGAGGTCATGTTATCCTCGGACACTGCCACGTACGCAGTGATCTGACCGATGGGCCTATGGGCCTTTGGGTTTTTAATAACCTCCTCCCTTTTCGTGGCTTCTTGGGCCGAACAGTGTCCTCTGGCCAGACCTAAGGCCCATACAGCCATCCGGACGTCTCTGCCCCCCACAATAGCCCCTCAAAAATTTATTTGACCTCGATCCAAGAGGGGAAATGAGTTTTTGACTCACGAGCGTTTCTTTCACGTGCCCCTTTAAATGCAGCGCGTGCAGAATTTCTCCCGCGCCCTCTCAGACAGCTTGCGATGCCTCGTAACGCACAGCGCCCGCATTTAATGCGCTGAGTAACTCCCTGTCGCCCACGTTGAACGGTGAGATGCGGATCGTGCGGCTATGATTCTTTCTGAAAGTTCGTGCGGGGTAGGCCTCATAAATGTTTGCTTCTCAAAGATCCCTAAGCGTTTGGGAAGTCGCGTATCCAACTTTTCACTCCCAAAAAAGAAAATAATCGCGCTCCTGGAAACGTACACTTTCATTTCATCTCCTGAAGCATTCTCAAAGTCGTGTCCTTCTCTCTCCGTAAGTTCTCGTCATCTTAGCCTTTTTCTCCTCGGCTGTCAAATTTCCCTTTCACCTTCTAGGTTCACTCCTTAGTCTGGGCCAATATAGGTAGATTTAAGTGTTTGGTCGACTCCGAATCCGGTATGGAAGGATTCCGAGCCAAGTTCCACATCCCCCCGGAAATGGAACTTAAATATTGCCCGCCTGAGGCGGTGGTTGACTCCAGGGGGAACGGGCAGGTGGTCATTCCCATCATCGCCTTCCTGGAGGGCGGCATGACCCTCCCCATGGGTCCTGTCACCAGGGAATACCTTCGCAACCACCGGCTATGCCCCGATCAATGCACGCCCAATATGTTTAGGGTCCCAGGGAGTGTAGACGCTCTAAATGAGCAGATGGGTCTGAACCTCACGTGGCGGGACGTGGTCTATATGTACAAGTGCCACCCGCTCACGTCCAAAGGGTACTACCTCAAGTCCCGGTCGAGCGTCGTTAGGCTCATATCGTGTCTCCCTAAGTCCAACAAAGGGATGAAGGATGACTACGTCGTCGCATTTGGGAGATGGTACGACGGGATCCATTGCCCCGTTCAAGAGGGGAGACCAGGTGTGATTGCCTTAGGTTTTGGGCCTTTGTTCACGTTTTGGTTCCTTTACCTTCATTTTTGGGAATTTGCTGTTTGTTATCCTCATTGCCTGTTTTTTCTTTTTGTTGCCAAGCCTAACTGTAATTTCTCCTTTCGCAGACAAGCAGCACGTTTCCCCCAGCCTTGCAGACGTCAACGTGCGAGACCTAAACAGGGTACTAAAGTCCGAGGTATTCGTGCACGAGGACCTGCAAGTGAGGGCTACCCATCTAATCTTGGGGTACGAGCTGCTAACCACCGTATTTGGGGAGGTTGACGACGCTATCCTTGCTTGTGACAAACGGCAGAGGCGAATAGACGTCACAAAGCCTCATTTCCTCGCCCCACGCGACCTCCCCGACGACCCTGCAGTGATTTTGTACACTCCTCCTGTGCGCGCAGTCCCAGTCTCAGTTCGACCGCCAAAAGGTGCTGCCGAGGAGGAAGGCAGCGTCGTTGAAGTCTCGGACGACGAGGCCACCCAATGCTCGGGCATCAAAGGCTTGATAATCTCCAAGGTCGACAGCAGCACCGAGGAGAAAGATATGAACAGCCTGCGGTCCCTCATGGGTGCGCGAGGAGCACAAGTGGCCAAGAAGGGCGCCACCAGGTCTCACATCCCTCCCCAACTTCCCCCTCCTCCTCCTCCGGCCGACCCCAAGGTTCACGCCGCTGACTTCAAGAAGAAGAGGAAGAAAGAAGATGACGAGGCCGAGGAGGCTCGCCAAAAGAAACTTAAGCAACTGCAACACCAGCAACAACAACAACAACAACAGCAGCAACAACAGCACCAAAGGGCCGCCAAGGGCAGGTCGCGGGCCCACTCAGTGGAGAGCGGGGAAAGCCAACCGTCTGCCGAGGTGCGCCGAGGCCAGGCCCTTTGGTCGCCGCCATTGTTGGTGGATGGGGCCCCCATCCCAGAAAGGGCCAGCATAAGGGAGTATCAGAAGGGGTACTCCATGCACATTACCGATGCCCTAGAAAGACCCCTGCTGCTTCCGAAGGACATGGAGGCCCTTGAGCAGCTGCCGCAGCCGCAGCTATTCCTCTCTTTGAAGAGGGACTTGGGCTTGGTAAGCTCCGATCAGCTCTAACTTACTTGCACTAGTCTCGAGCGCGGGTTTTGCCCCACTTACGCTGTTTGTGTGCATGCAGGCTATCCAGGAGGTCGCCGTAGCCAAGAGGTGGGTCGAGGGCGCTAGGAAGAAGGCCTCTGCTGAACTCACTGTCTGAGTCGAGACTGAGAAGGCCCTCTACCAGGCCGAGGTCGAGAACGTCAAGTTGGGCCAGAGGCTGACGGCCGAAGAGCAGGCCAAGAGGAGTGCCGAGGCCGACTTGAAGAACGTCACTGCTCAAGCCGAGGCTCAGCTGACAGAGCTGCGGGGCTGCAAGGAGAGTCTCACTAAGGCGAATGAGGAGAACACAGCTCTGAAAGAGGAGCTGGCTAAGGCTAAGGAAGAGGCCCGGACTGCCAAAGATGCAGCGGACGCAGCCATGGCGGCCTCCTTCCAAAAGGGGGTCGTAGAGACGGAGACCCGCCTCGTCGAGGAGCTGGCGGACCTGTGCAGGGAATACTGCCGTCAGGTTTGGTCCGAAGCCCTTGATGCGGCGGGTGCCGCTTCTTCCTCCGAACTGAGGAGGATCGAAAACGTGTGGTATCCACCGGATATCCGCGAATTCGATGCTCCTCCTGCCACGGCCGCGCTCACCTCTCCCGTGGTCCCTGCCCTTCCCTCTGCCTCTTCGGACCCCGTCCAGGCCGTTCCTCCGGGAGAGAGAGCCGACGAGAGCCAAGGCGGCCAGGGCAACTCTCCACCGGATGCCAAAGGAGCAGAGGACCAAGTTGTACTGGATAGCGGAGCGCCCAAGGATGACCTCCCTCCGATGACCAAGACTTGAGTTGCTAGGCCCCTTTTGTTTTTCAGTAGGAGCTCTTGTTTCTGTTTTTCGTTTATTTTTGCCAAGCCTTGTAGTACATTCCTTATTTAGAATTTTAATGCAAAGACTATAGCATTTCACTTGTGATAATTGTGCTATGAACGTGTACTGTCTTTCACTTATGGTTCCTTTGTTAATAGTCGTTTCATATGTGAGAATTGCGTTACGTTTTCTCCTGCTTCATAACATACGAAAGGCTTGACCCAAGCGCCTAAGACTTAGTTAAAAGTAACATTGATTGAGACTTTGGCGTGGCCTAGGGAAGCATTCACTCTCAAAGAGAACAAACATGATACTAGCACTTAAATAAGAATTGATCCTCGTTGTGGCTTGACCAAAGCTGGATAAAATTGGCACTAGCACTTAGCGAATAAAATTAACATTAACACCCAACGAAAATTGATCCGTGTCAAACTTTGCCAAGGCAGAAGATCCGAGAACCCTGCTCTGCCAAGGTAGGCATTAACATGTTACTTAACACTTAAAAAGAAAAAGTTGTACGTTAAATTTTCTCAAGGCAGAAGGTCCGAGGACCTGACTTAGCCAAGATTGATATTGACATGTAAATTAAACGTGGAGTTTGTGTTAAAATTTTCCTAAGGCAGAAGGTCTGAGGACCTGGCTTAGCCCCAGTTGACATTTAACACTTAAAAGAATAAATTGTATGTTAAATTTTCTCAAGGCAGAAGGTCCGAGGACCTGACTTAGCCAAGATTGTCATTAACATGTAAATTAAACGTGGAGTTTGTGTTAAAATTTTCCTAAGGCAGAAGGTCTGAGGACCTGGCTTAGCCCCAGTTGACATTTAACACTTAAAAGAATAAATTGTATGTTAAATTTTCTCAAGGCAGAAGGTCCGAGGACCTGACTTAGCCAAGATTGACATTAACATGTAAATTAAACGTGGAGTTTGTGTTAAAATTTTCCTAAGGCAGAAGGTCTGAGGACCTGGCTTAGCCCCAGTTGACATTTAACACTTAAAAGAATAAATTGTATATTAAATTTTCTCAAGGCAGAAGGTCCGAGGACCTGACTTAGCCAAGATTGTCATTAACATGTAAATTAAACGTGGAGTTTGTGTTAAAATTTTCCTAAGGCAGAAGGTCTGAGGACCTAGCTTAGCCCCAGTTGACATTTAACACTTAAAAGAATAAATTGTATGTTAAATTTTCTCAAGGCAGAAGGTCCGAGGACCTGACTTAGCCAAGATTGACATTAACATGTAAATTAAACGTGGAGTTTGTGTTAAAATTTTCCTAAGACAGAAGGTCTGAGGACCTGGCTTAGCCCTAGTTGACATTTAACACTTAAAAGAATATATTGTATATTAAATTTTCTCAAGGCAGAAGGTCCGAGGACCTGACTTAGCCAAGATTGACATTAACATGTAAATTAAACGTGGAGTTTGTGTTAAAATTTTCCTAAGGCAGAAGGTCTAAGGACCTGGCTTAGCCCCAGTTGACATTTAACACTTAAAAGAATATATTGTATGTTAAATTTTCTCAAGGCAGAAGGTCCGAGGACCTGACTTAGCCAAGATTGACATTAACATGTAAATTAAACATGGAGTTTGTGTTAAAATTTTCCTAAGGCAGAAAATCTGAGGACCTGGCTTAGCCCCAGTTGACATTTAACACTTAAAAGAATAAATTGTACTGATAGAGATGACGGTATTTGACAACTAACACGATAAAATAACATCTGAATACATGGCAGACACGCCTTTCATTAGTAGTAATACCTTCGGAGATTATTTACATTGAAAAGTCGCTTCACATGCTTGTTATCCAGGTCGGCTAGATAATATGCCCCCACACCAGCCACTGAGGTTATCCGGTAGGGTCCTTCCCAATTCGGCCCCAACTTCCCCCACGATGGGTCCTTTGCTATCCCCAAGACCTTTTTCAGCACAAGGTCTCCCGGGGCGAGAGGCCTGGATCGTATGCGAGAGTCATACCCCTGCTTGAGCTTCTGTTGGTAGCAAGCTAGTCGGACCATAGCGTTTTCCCTTCTTTCTTCCACCAAGTCCAGCTCCTTCAGTAGCATACTGTCATTAGCGTTCGGGGCGAAAGACTGCGCCCTCATCGTTGGGAACCCCATTTCTACAGGTATTACGGCCTCGGCGCCGTACGTCATCGCGAAGGGGGTCTCCCCTGTGGACCTCCGTGGCGTGGTCCGGTAAGTCCACAACACGTGTGGTACTTCATCCACCCACCTGCCCTTCGCGTCATCTAATCTTTTCTTGAGTCCGTTGACGATCGACTTGTTGGTCACCTCAGCCTGGCCGTTTCCCTGCGGGTAGGCTGGAGTGGAGTACCTGTTCGTGATGCCGAAGTCCCCACAATACTTTCTAAAAGCCTTACTGTCGAACTGCAGCCCGTTGTCCGAGATGAGGGTGCGCGGGATCCCGAATCTGGTGATGATGCTTCTCCAAACAAATCTCTTCGCATCCACGTCCCGGATATTCGAGAGTGGCTCGGCCTCCACCCACTTAGTGAAGTAATCTGTTCCGACGAGTAGCCATCGCTTGTTGCTTGCCGCCCTTGGAAATGGTCCCATTATGTCCAAGCCCCACTGTGCAAACGGCCAAGGGCTGACCAATGGATTAAGAACACCGCCCGGCTGGTGGATATTGGGTGCATACCTCTGACATTGGTCACATTTCCTCGCGTACTCCTGCACCTCTCTTTGCATATTCGGCCACCAGTACCCCTGCGTGAGGGCCCTGTGGGCCAGTGAACTCCCGCCGGTGTGGCTACTGCAAATCCCCTCATGCAATTCCTCCAAAAGCTGTTATGTCCCTTCTGGGTGCACACACAGTAGGTAGGGACCTGAAAACAAGCGTTTATATAGCTTCTCGTCCTCGAACAGCCAAAACCGAGGAGCTTTTCTGCGGATCTTGTCGGCCTCGGACTTCTCTTCCGGGAGCATGTCGTGTTTAAGGAAGGACGCTATGGGGTCCATCCAACTGGGTTCCGCTCTAACTTGTTGGACCCGGACGGCCTGACAACCCATGCAGGTTGGCCTAGCCAGGTCTTCAACAAGAATGACCCGAGGAAGGCCTTGCGCTGAAGAAGTTGCGAGCGTGGCCAACGAATCCGCGTGGGTGTTTCCGCTTCTGGAGACGTGCGATAGCGTGAAGGATTCGAACTTGGCCCGCAGGAGCTTGGCACGGGCTAAATACTCACGCATTCTCGGTTCCCTAGCCTCCAACTTCCCTTCCATTTGACCGACCACCAGTTGCGAGTCTGAGTATGCCCGCACCGCCTTTCCCCCCATCCTCCGAACCATGTCCATCCCCACCAGCAAAGCTTCGTACTCGGCCTTATTGTTGGTAGCCGAGAATGTCATCCTCAGAGATTTTTCGCTTACGACTCCATCCGGAGATATCAAGACTATCCCAGCGCTCGAACCTCTCTGGTTGGAGGCTCCGTCTACGTAAACTTCCCACTCCAGAGGCTTTTCTGTCGAGACTAGGCCAACTCGTTTACCTCCCAAGCTGCATTCCTCTAGGCCTTCCTCCAGGGATGGCTCAGTGAACTCCGCCACAAGGTCGGCCAGGACTTGTCCCTTCACAGATGTTCGTGGTAGGTACTTGATGTCGAAGGCCCCCAAGAACGTTCCCCACTTGGCGATTCTGCTGGAATAGTCGGCACTCCGTAGCACGAACTTCAGCGGGAGTTGGGTCAGGACAACGACTGTATGAGACTGAAAATAGTGCGGGAGCCGTCGTGTCGCGTGTACTATGGCCAGAACCGCCTTCTCCAATGGCAAATAACGGATCTCGGCTTCTTGTAGAGACTTGCCTACATAATAGACCGGTCTCTGTATACCATAGTCGTCTCGTATCAAAACCAGGCTTACTGCATGGGTAGCCACTGCCAGGTATGCAAAAAGGACCTCATCCGGGTCGGGGCGGGACATAATCGATGGCCGAGATAGGTATTCCTTCAGCTGCTCGAAGGCCAAGGAGCACTCTTTGGTCCATTCAAACCCCTTCCATTTGTTCAACAGCTGGAAGAAAGGTCGGCATCTGTCCGCAGATCGGGAGATGAACCTACTGAGGGCTGCGGTCATCCCGGCCAGCCTCTAGACCTCCTTCGAGTTCTGAGGGGGTTGCAGGTTACAAATTGCGGAGATCTGCTCAGGGTTGGCCTCAATACCCTTGTGGGTAAGCATGTAGCCCAGGAACTTACCGGATCCCACCCCGAAGGAGCATTTGGAGGCGTTCAGCCGCAACTTATGTTTCCGCAAGGTCTGGAACGTGCTATCCAGGTCGGCCACATGGTCCGAGGCGGTCTTGCTCTTCACAACCATGTCGTCTACATATACCTCGACAGTTTTTCCCAATTGTGCCTCGAACATCCGAGTCATCATCCTCTGGTAGGTAGCCCCTGCGTTTTTCAGACCGAAGGGCATCACCTTGTAATGGTAGTTGCCGGTGGGGGTCACGAAGGCGGTTTTCTCCTAGTCTTCTAGGGCCAAAGGTATCTGGTGGTACCCCTGAAAGGCGTCCAGGAAACTTATTCGAGGGTGGCCGACCGTCGCATCTACCAGTTGATCTATGCGTGGCATCGGGAAAAGGTCCTTGGGACAGGCCTTGTTGAGGTCCCTGAAGTCCACGCACACTCTCCACTTGCCGTTTTTCTTTTTCACCACGACTGTGTGCGCTAACCATTCGGGGTAGAACACTTCCTTGATAGCCCCGGCCCTCTTGAGCTTGATGACTTCTTCCTTGACGGCCTCGGAGTGCTCCATGGAAGAGCGCCGAGGAGGTTGCTTCTTCGGTACTGCCGCCGGGTTAACGTTTAGGTGGTGACATATGAAGTTTGGGTCAATTCCAAGCATCTCATGCTCGTCCCATGCAAACACATCGAGGTTCCCTCTTAAGAACGCGACCAACTCTTCCCTTTCTTCGGTCGGCAACTGAGCCCCAATTTGGAAGAATCTCTCTGGGTCCTTGTCCACGAGGACCCTGTCTAACCCCTCCCACGCGGGCTCCCCTACCACTGCCCTTCCAGCGGCGGCAGAAGAGGCTAATTGCTATGAGGTCAGAGCAGGCAGAGCCGAGGGTCCCGGGTCCGGTCTACGTAAAACTGCGGCCGTCAGGCATTGTCTTGCTGCGGACTAGCTCCCAATGATTTCCTCGACTTGTCCGACGAAAGGGAACTTCACCTTGGAGTGGAGGGTGGAGGACACGACCCCTAGGGCGTGCAGCCAAGGTCTGCCCACGATGGTTGTGTAAGGGGAGTAGGCGTCCACCACAATGAAGTCCACTTCAACTACTGTCGGGCCTGACTGCACAGGCAACCTGATCTGCCCTTTGGGGACCACTTCCTTTCCCTCAAAGCTTATGAGTGGCGAGTCGTACGCCGAGAGGTCCTCTTCCCTCAGGTTCAGGCCCTTGTACAGGTCGGGATACATGATGTCCGCGCCACTTCCTTGGTCCACCATCACCCTTTTCACATCGTAACCTCCAATCCTTAGCATTATGACCAGCGCGTCGTCGTGGGGTTGGATGGTCCCTTCCTTGTCCGCCTCAGAGAAGGCTAGTGCGGGTGGCTCATTGCCCTTAATCTTCTTCGTCTCGAAGCCTGTGTCCCTAGTGTGGGTCCGCGCCACGTTCATCACCCTAGAAGGGCACGAGCCAGTCCTTCCAGGAGCAGCTAGGATGACGTTGATGGTTCCCAGAGGAGGCCTTGGGGTATGGTGGCCTTGGCCTGTCTGCCCAGGGTGTTCTCTCCTCCCCTCCTGGTCGTGCACGTACTATCTTAACTTTCCCTCCTTCGCCAGCTGTTCTAGGTAGTACCGCAGGCTCTTGCAGTTCTCTGTCGTATGGCCGTGCTCTTGATGGTACTGGCAGTGGAGGTTCTGGTTCCGCTTCGCGGGATCACCTATCATCTTACTAGGCCACCTAAAATAGGGCTCGTGACGGATTTTCTCAAACACTCGTTGCATGGGTTCGCGGAAGACAACGCCGACCACTTGCGCCGGGGCCCGATGATGTTGCCTAACAAAGTCTCTCCTCTGCCTGCCGTTGCTGTATCCGTCCGACCTGAAATCCCTCCTCTCTTGAAGGATAACCTTCGTCCTAGCTTTCACCTGTAATTGGTCCTCCTCCACCCGCGTGTACTCATCAATGCGGTCCATGAGCCGACGTACGCTCTTGACAGGCCTCTTTGTCAGTGATTTCCTCAAGTCATGCTCGTTTGGAAGGCCGACCTTGAAGGTACTTATGGCTACCTCGTCGAATTCTCCATCGATCTCATTGTACATCTCCCAATATCTGTCGGTATAGCCTCTGAGGGTCTCTCCCTCTCTCATAGCCATGGACAACAGTGAATCTATTGGCCGAGGGATCCTGCTGCACGTGATGAAACGCGAGCCGAACGCCCTGGTGAGCTCCGCGAAGGAGTTGACAGAGCCTGCCTTTAGGCTGTTAAACCATCTCATCGCGACGGGTCCTAGGCTGGAAGGGAAGACCTTGCACATTAGGGTCTCATTCTTCGAGTGCACCGCCATCCTCTGGCTGAAATGGCTCACGTGCTCCACTGGGTCTATTCTCCCGTTGTAAACTATGAAGGCTGGCTGAGTGAACCGCCTCGGAAGTTTTCCCTTCTCAATTCTCCAAGTGAAGGGTGACTCGAAAATTTGGCGGAGTGCCTTACTCAGTGCGTTGTTAGCCAGGCCTCTGGAGGACGCCCTCTTATCCTTAGGCTGGCGACGGTGTTCGCCCTCCTGTGAAGAGGACTTGCAAGGGGGGGTCCTTGACCTGGAACCTTCGGAGCAACTGCTAGAATCCGCTACGGACTGATCTGAGGGGGATGGTGTGCGCCTTCGTTTCTTCCTGCGTAGTTTTTTCCTCAAATGGTCAACCTCCCTTTGCAGGGTCTCGACGCTTTTTTCGCGGGAGGATCTACTTCCATCGCGTGCATGGCTCCTCCCCCGCGTATGTTCAGTGTGCACGCTGGCTTCGCGTTCTTCCTCCCGCTTCAACCGTGCAAATTGGTCCTCGCGCTGGGACCCCCTGGACTCCGCACGACGTGAACCTGAGGCTTCCATGACACTTCTAGTCCCTTTCGTCTAGGCTTTCCACAAACGACGTCAATTGTAAGGGCACAAAATTAGCCTTGGGCCCTAATACGTGACTGGGCCGGCCCAAGTGGCCTTTACAATAGAATTTGTAGAGAATGGGCTTAAAGCCTTGACCTCTTGGGGTTCTGAAAAGCTATGGAGTAAGGGTGAAACTCATCACTGACATGCAGGGAGTTGAGGAAACGCCTCCGCCTCTCCTCGGATGTGGGCCGAGAGCCTCTGTCTAGGCCTTTCTTCCGCTGCCTTCAAGGTAGAGAGGGAGTCTTCTTTCTCTCCCTTTTGAGAAGTTCCGGCCTTTTTCTTGTGGCATCTCCTGTTCTATTTATACTCCCCTTCTCTGGTTACCACCCGTCTTGTCCCTGAAAACGCTCCCCAAGACTATAAAGCTGACCGCCGTCCCTTCAAAAGTCATCTCCTCATTAATGCGGCCAGGCAGGTAGGTGGAAGCCTTTAATGCGGAGGCAGTAACCTCGTGCAGGACACATCCCGCTTGTTCCCCTTCCTCGGCGTCCCATTGAGGCGCCGGATGACTCACTGGGCTTCGGAAGCTCATCCGTTGGCATTGAGTCTCGTTCCTCGGCTCTAGCCCTTGCTGTCCGAGGTCATGTTATCCTCGGACACTGCCACGTACGCAGTGATCTGACCGGGGCCTATAGGCCTTTGGGTTTTTAATAACCTCCTCCCTTTTCGTGGCTTCTTGGGCCGAACAGTGTCCTCAGGCCAGACCTAAGGCCCATACAGCCATCCGGACGTCTCTGCCCCCACATAAACAAAGAAAACAAGTTATAGTAAAATTGATTAATTCATAGTTAATAATAATCAAATTATGAGATTAATTTAAATATATCGAATTTAAAAATATAATTTGATTACTTAAAATAAATTAAGGAAATAAAGTTGTATCCGTTACTCTAAGCTTTGAATGCTTATATAAAAATGACATAGAATTCAATATTTCTTCCTCTACTCTTTTAAGTAGTAAAAAATTGGATTAATAGCAAAAACTCAAAGTGTAAAACTATGAAATAATAAGAAGATAGAAGAGAAAAAATTTAGTGGAGACCCTCAGCTTAGCACCGCATACAGTATAAGTACATAACCCAACTTTTGTTTTTTTTAGTTCCCATGCTATATTCACCAAAAAGTAGGATTCATTATTATGCATATCAAGTGGAAGACACCATTTTACTTAGGGTTGTGCAACCAACCCGCCAAAATCGACCCAATCCAACCCAACCTGCCGAGTTAGGTTGGTTTTTAGGACTTGGTGGGTTGAGTTACAAAATTTTTTTTGATAACGGGTCGGGTTGGGATTGGGTCATAAAATTCCAAACCCGACCCGACCTGACCCACTCATATATTTAATATATATTTTTAAAATATATTATATAATTAATAAATTTTTTAAAATAACTAGTTCTTCCTATCCTATATAAAAGCTAATTAATTCACAAACCCTAGTAAATTACTATTGTTGTTTAGTTATTAGTGTTGTTTGTCTTTAAGGTGTTACATTGATACTAATCATGGGGTTTTTCAAATATATCTATATTTATATTTTTTTTCTACTCAATTTAATAATAAAAAATAAAAAATTTGTCCACCTCATGGATTCAACCCAACCCGACCCGACCCATGTGGGTTGGGCTGGGTTGGATTTATGTGATGGGTTAGGTTAGGTTGAATTTTTTTGACCCACCATGGTGGGTTGGGTCAAAAAATCTCCTTAACCTAACCTAACCCAACCCGACCCATGCACACCCCTAATTTTACTATGTTTCTTTCTTTTTAAAAGAACACTGTTTTATTACTTGAGGTGCAATGAATGGTGAAAATAACAAAGTGCAACAAGGAAAAGAGCAATGCTACATATATGATATTTTTTATAACAAAATTCAAAAATAATGATTTGTCAAGCTGTTATTGACTCTAATATGAACCTGTCATAAACACCACTTTATTGTCTACTAATTATAATATGTCACCTTAATCGTCATTAAAAAAATTATGAAATAAATTGCGATTCTAAAGTTATTGCAAGTTAACAAATTTTGAAATAGTGTTTCAAGGGGGACCCTAGAAAATGTAAAATAGAAAAGAAAGTGTAAGGTCAATAGGCCCAGAAATATGTGTTAGGCTAGTCCAAAAGTATTTGTTGGGTTAAAAGCCCAATCCGAGAATACTGAATGGTCCGAGAATGTAAAAATGTCAACTCACAAAGCAATACTAATATTTAAAGAGGTGATACCTGAACAAGTATATCCAACAAGATAGTCCGAGGAAGAGTATGTCCTCAGCTATATAAAGCCAAGGTAGGAAAATGGCTGGTTAACGTCCACAGGCAATTTCTAGACAACCCTACAGGTAATGGTAAGCATGGTAAATATGGAAGACAAGAAGAAAGGCAGTAAAAATATCTAAGATAAAGCTATTACCACTACCCTCGCATTGAATGCTCTGCAACTACTTCTCTAGCCGCATTAATGGGGAAGTGATTCTTGAATATCAGAGTTTAGTCTTATAGCTGCCTCAAAAGACTTCAGGAGAAGTGGATGAGATAAGTATCTAAACCAGCGATCTAACTCTTACGTGGAGGAGGGAATAAAGGAGAAGGGAGAAGGATGGTATAAAAGGAAGGAAGGACATTCAGGAAAGGGGATCCAAAAAGAAAGAAAGAAAACACTGTATACATAACCATCTATAGTTATAATCTATCTTTGAGAAAGATAATACAAAGTCAACCTCGACTTATGTCTAAGGATAAATTTTGTCATATAAACAGTTTCCTGTATGTAATTTTGGGACCAAGCCCATCATCTTTGTCATCTCAATAGCTCTAGAACCTAGATTTCAAGCCCACTCTCTACAAATTTTATTATATTAGACTTTTTGGGCCTATTCCCTTCTCATTGTAAGGTTTGGGTGCAAATTGTGACCTTATAATTGGCACCGTCTGTGGGAAATCTTGTGTTTTAGGAAGTTTAGCATTATGGCAGGCTTAGGTCCACACCAAGCAAAGTCAATAGGGTCCTAACGTGAAGATCACTTCAGGAATCTTGAGCAGGAAAGGGATCGAAAGGGCAGTGTGCATACGGCGCACACTAGTAGAACTCATTCACGGGGAGGAAGTAGAATTCTTCACAAGGAAAATGTTCAGGCCATGCAGCAAGAGATTGACTGCCTAAAGAAGAAGTTGCGCCACGAAACGAACTCCTTCCCTTTCTAATCCTTCTTCTGAGGACACCAAGGATGACAGTTACAGGCCTAGGTCACGAACTCCCCTGGGTGAGGTTTTTTCTTATGAGGAGGACAATTTTCATGGGCGTGGGGGTAGGAGTTTTTCTTCTAGGAGCTTAGGAAATGATGCTATAAGTTGGGTGTTGCATCAAATCTCTAAGTCACCCTTCACGCGTAGGATGGAGAAGGGTAAGCTTCCTCGTCGATTCACCTAACCTACATTCACTATATATAATGGCAAAACAGACCCTGTGGAGCATGTAAGTCACTTCAATCAAAGGATGGCAGTGCATTCCAAAATGAAACTCTACTGTGCAAGGTTTTTCCATCCAGCTTGGGACCTATGGCGATGAGGTGGTTTGATGGTTTAAGGGCAAGTTCAATTGATTCCTTCATGGAACTTACTCGAACGTTTGGGTCTCACTTCATTACATGTAGCAGAGTTCCTCAGCCTCTGGATTCGATATTGTCCATGGCCATGCAAGAAAGGGCAAACCTGAAAACATACTCCAACAAGTACTAGGAGATGTTCAATGAGATCGATGGAGACTTTAACGACGTAGCAATAAGGACTTTCAAGGTTAGACTACCTATTGAGCACGACTTACGGAAATCTTTGACCAAGAAACCCGTTAGAAGTGTACACCAACTAATGGACCATATAGATGAATATAAACGGGATGAGGAGGATCAACAATAGGGTAAGGGCAAAGCAAAGGTTATCCCTCAGGAGAAGGGGGAATTTTAGGTCAGATAGATACAACAACAACAGGCCACGAAGCGATTTTACTGGGCAGTCCAATCCTACCACTCCTCAGGCTGTTAATATTGTCTTTCGGGAGCTGGTGCATCAGCTGTTGGAGAAAATCCAAAATGAATCAAATTTCAAATGGCCCAACAAAATGGCGAGGGATCCCATGAGGCGCAATCAGAACCTTCATTGCCATTATCACCGAGATAAGGGTCATACCACCGAGAATTGCAGGATTTTGTGGAATCATTTGGAGCAACTGGTTAAGGAATGAAGGTTAAAACAATTTTCATATCGACCTAATAGGCAGGGAGACCATTTAGGTTCGGTGAACCAAGACAACACTTCATTAAGGCCTCTTCTAGGTACGATCAATGTCATTTATTTTGCTCTTGGGAGGACTGGTTCATGTCCTTCCAAGGTAATGTCAGTAGCACGAATCCTTGCTAAGGATTCTAGTTCTGAATCGAAGAGGACTAAGGGTAACATCCCACCAGTTTTAGATTTCTCAGACGAGGACAAGATCCAGACTATCCAGCCACATGATGATGCTTTAGTGGTTACAATGAGAATCGGGGACTACGACATGAGGAGGGTAATGGTTGACCAAGGTAATGGCTCAGATATTACATACCCTGACTTGTTCAAAGGGCTAAACTTAAGGCTTGAGAATCTTGCGGCTTATGATTCGCCACTGATAAGCTTTGAGGGGAAGGCTGTCATACCAAAAGGGCAAATTAGGCTATCTGTGCAGTCAGGTCCAGAAGTGGTAGAAGTAGATTTCATTGTGGTAGATGCAGATTTCATTGTGGTAGATGCAGATTTCATTGTGGTACATGCCTATTCTCCCTACACTGCCATTGTGGCAAGACCTTGGCTGCATGCTCTAGGTGTTGTTTCCTCAACTCTACATGTCAAGGTGAAATTTCCATCTAGAGATCAGATCAAGGAGCTAATTGGGAGTCAATTTGTGGCTAGGTAGTGCACGGCAGCTACAATTCTGTATCAACCTGGGCTGACGCCCTCGGTCTTAGCCGAGGGAGGTTCATAGCAATCAATGTTTCTAGCCACGCCCAGGGTAGTAGCAGTAGAGGAACCTGCGTGTGAAGAGTTAGAGAAAGTTCTTATAGATAATGACCCTAAAAAATTCTTTTAGGTGGGAGTTCAATTGCCACTTCGGGAGAAGATAGAGCCGGTCACGTTTTTGAAGAAAAATGTGAATGTATTGCATGGAATGCTTATGTGGCCCCTAGGGTTGATCCGAGTTTCATCTGCCACCATTTGAATGTCAATCTGGTCGGTGTGCCGAGGAAGCAACCACCTCTGCGATCATCTAAAGAGCATTCTAAAGCTGTCAAGGAAGAAATACTCAAACTCAAGAAGGCTGGTGCTATCAAGAAGGTATTTTATCCTGAATGGTTGGCTCATATAGTGGTTGTGAAGAAGAAGAATGGGAAGTGGAGAGTATGTGTAGACTTCATAGATTTGAACAAGGCTTGTCCTAAAGATTTTTTCCTAATGCCTCGTATAGATCAGCTGGTAGATGCTACTATTGGGCATCCTCGGATGAGTTTTTTAGATGGTTTTTAAGGTTATCATCAAATACATTTAGCTTTGGGAGAACAGGAGAAAATGGCCTTTGTCACTCCTACAAGGAATTGTCACTATAAGGTGATGCATTTTGGTTTGAAGAATGCAGGAGCTACTTATCAAAGAATGATGACCAGGATGTTTGAGCCAAAACTGGGAAAGACTATTAAAGTGTATGTAGACAACATGGTGGTAAAAAGTAAAACGGTTTCCATGCATATGGAAGACCTAAATGATACTTTTCAGACGCTAACGAGGTACAAGTTACGCCTCAATGATTCCAAGTGTTCTTTTGGGGTGGGATCTGGTAAATTTCTAGGTTATATGGTAACTCATCAGAGAATCGAAGTCAACCCGGCACAAGTCAGGGAAATCAGTAGCTTGCAACCACTTCAAAATCCTAAAGAAGTTCAAAGGTTGACAGGAATGACTGTTGTCCTCAACCGGTTTATTTCTAAGTCCGCGGATAGGTGCAGGCCTTTCTTCCAGTTGCTGAATAAGTGGAAGGATTTGAGTGGACCAAGGAGTGTGCTTTAGCTTTTCAACAGCTTAAGGAATATCTTTCACAACCACCCATTATGTCTCGGCCTGAGATTAATGCATTTCTATCCTCGTATATTGTTATGGCTAATCATGCCGTTAGTTTGGTTTTGATACGGGTTGATAAATATGTACAGGAGCCAGTCTATTACGTGAGCAAATTTTTACATGAGACTAAGGGGCATTATATACCGTTGGAAAAGGCAATTCTAGCAGTGGTACATGATACACGTATACTTCCCCATTACTTCCAATCTCATACGGTTGTTGTTTTAACTCAACTTCCTCTTAAGTCTGTACTTCGGATTGTTGACTATACAAGAAGGATTGCCAAATGGGGTACCGTCTTGAGGGCTTTTGATATAAAGTATATGCCCCCTACCTCCATGAAGGGCCAAGTCATTGCTGATCTGGTGGCAGAATTTGTCGAGCCTTCATTAGAAGAGAATGTTAAGGAATTAGACATGGATGAAAAATCAGTTGGCATGGTCTTGTGCAAGGAACCTTCGTTGTGGAAAGTATATGTTAATGGAGCAGCGAATAAAAGAGGATCTGGTGTGAGACTAGTCCTAGTGTCCCTTAAGGGAATTATTTTTGAGAAATCCTTAAGACTAGGGTTCTCGACCACCAATAATGAGACAGAATATGAAGTCTTCCTGGCAGGGATGGATATGGTTTAGAAAATGAGTGGAAAGACAGTGCAAATGTTCTCAGATTCACAATTAGTGGTAGGCCAGGTAGAAGGCAAGTTAGAAGCTAGAGATCCTAGGATGCAAGAACATCTAGCTCGGGTCAGGTATTTACAATCCAACTTTGAATCTTTTACCTTATTGCATGTATCCATGAGTGGGAATACCCATGCTGACTCCTTAACCACACATGACGTCCTCGACACAAGGGCTACCCTGGGTCATCCTTATTGAAGACTTGTGTAAACCCACTAGGGCAAATGGTAACCCCGTTTGGATTCATCAAATTAGGGTGGGACCTAGTTAGATAGATCTTATAGTGTCCTTCCTTAAGGATGATATCTTACCCAAAGGGAAGTCTGAAGCATATAAAGTACGCAGAAAAGCACCTCGGTTCTGGCTATCCAAGGACCAGAAGTTGTACAAACGTCCTTTTTCAGGACCATATTTGCTGTGTAACACCCTAAAGCAACGAAATTACTTTTGGAAGAATTACATGAAGGAATTTGTGGAAATCACACAAGAGGAAGGTCTTTGTCTCATAAAGCTCTTACACAAGGGTATTGATGGCCCAATATGCAGAGAGAGGCACAGGACTATGCAAAGAGATGTGATTAATGTCAGAGATTTGCTCCCAACATCTATCAACCAGGGGGTGTCCTTAATCCTTTGTCTAGTTCTTGGCCTTTTGCTTAATAGGGCTTGGACATTGTAGGGTCTTTCCCAAAAGCAGCAAGAAATAGAAGATGGTTGCTCGTTGGAACAGATTATTTCACTAAATGGGTTGAAGTTAAGCCATTGTCAAACATTAGGGTCGTGGATGCGAAGAAGTTTGTCTGGAAGAACGTTATCACCAGATTTGGAATTCCTCATACTCTTATTTCAGATAACGGCCTGCAATTTGATGGTAAGGCCTTTAGAAAGTATTGTTGTGATTTAGGCATCACGAATAGATATTCCACTCCAGCTTATCCATAAGGGAATGGACAAGCTAAGGCGATCAATAAAGTTATAGTCAACAGGCTCAAAAAAAGACTGGATGATGCTAAGAGAAGGTGGGTGGAAGAATTGTCGCATGTTTTATAGACATATCGAACTACACCTAGAAAATCCACTGGAGAAACACCCTTCTCTATGACTTATAGGGTTGAGGTTGTAATTCCCTTGGAAACTGGGTTTCCGACACTAAGGACAAGTTCTTTCACCCCAAGCAATAATGACGATTTACTGGAAAAAAGCCTAGACCTAGTTGAGGAACGGCGAGAAAATGCCATGGTTCAGTTAGCTTATTACCAACATAAACTCAAGTAGGGATATGATTCCCATGTGAGGCTACGGCCACTTGCACTTGGAGATTTGGTATTGAGAAAGGTTTTGAGTACTGTAAAGAACCCAACATGAGAAAAATTGGAACCTAACTGGGAAAGACCTTATCGTATCACCTCGGTAGCTGGTATAGGGGCATATTATCTAGAAGATTTAGATGAAAGGATTGTACTACATCCTTGGAATGTAAACAACCTACGAAGGTACTACTATTAATGAAAGGCATTTCTGTCATTTTATTTTTATTTTTGTTGACATTGTATTGCGTTGTTTATCATTTTCCTAAGTAGCAAGCTGAAACTTGGTCATGCCTGGCTCTTCGGACCACATACCTTGTATAAATTAATATTTTATTAAGTGTTGAACTGAACCTTAGTTATGTCTGGTCCTCAGATCATCTACTTTGGGGAAATTAACACTGCAGTTCATTTTTCTAAGTATCAAGCTAAAACTTGGTCATACTTGGCTACTCGGACCACATACCTTGTATAAATTGATATTTTATTAAGTGTTGAACAGAACCTTACCTATGTCTGGTCCTCAGATCATCTACTTTGGGGAAATTAACACTTCAGTTCATTTTTCTAAGTATCAAGCTGAAACTTGGTCATGCTTGGCTCCTCGTACCACATACCTTTTATAAATTGATATTTTATTAAGTGTTGAACAGTACCTTAGTTATGTATGGTTCTAGGATCATCTACTTTGGGAAAATTAACACTTCAATTCATTTTTCTAAGTATCAAGGTGAAACTTGGTCATGCTTGGATCCTCGGACCACATACCTTGTATAAATTGATATTTTATTAAGTGTTAAACAGAACCTTAGTTATGTCTGGTCCTTGGATCATCTACTTTGGGGAAAATTAACACTTCAGTTCATTTTTCTAAATATCAAATTGAAACTTGGTCATGCCTGGCTCCTCGGACCACATACCTTACATAAATTAATATTTTGTTAAGTGTTAGGTAGAACCTTTATTGTATTTAGTCCTCAGATCATCCACTTTGGAGAAATTAACACTTCATTTCATCCACATATCTTATGTATGTTGATATTATTTTAAGCTCTATTTAAAGTCTTGATTATGTTTAATCCTCGAACAATTTATTCTTGGGTTAGTCTGTATCTAGCATGGATTTGAGCACGATTTTTTGCCTTACTATTCGTTTATCTTGAAGACTCCCAAAATAGTGATAAATGGATAGGAGTTTACGAGCATCACTTAAAGCATTTGCAAGTATATAAAACATATTTATTGCCTGATTCATGCCTGATGGCTTCCTTAGAATTAATGTAAGAAGTGAAGTACGTTACTGTTCTATTGTGATAAATAAGCATCAAGTAAGATGAAAGAGACAATATATATATATATATATGATAAATCTCAAACTCATAGTAGGAGCAACTTGTTCTTTTCATTGATTTGAAATTCTTTGGAGATACATTTACTTGCAAATTGTCAAATTACATTAAATAAAGATAAATGGAAGAGCTGGAGAGAAGAGGAGCAATCATGGCTTCAGCTTTCACTTCAAATGGCCTTGAGGATCTTTTGGAGGCTGGAATGGAGCCGAGGAGTCAGAAGCTATCCCTTTGCCTTTTGGATTTTCCTCTATGGTTATGGTAATCATAGCTAAGACGAGTTCCATTGACTCGTTGGTCTCTTTGTCCTTGGAAGATTCTTAGGGATCACTAGGAGGCTGTGTATCCTCATGTGCCACCCCTTCTGCTGGTTTAGCATGTTTCTTAAACTGACCTTCAGTGGAGGCAGGCTCTTCAGCTATGTCATCTTGTTTGACTTCTGATCCGTGAATGACAGCATCATCCTTGGTTTTGGATGGGGCAGAGGCTCGAATAGCTGGAGGGAAGTAGACATTTTCTGTCTTCCAAAGGGTGGAAAAGGCATCAATCCCAGCTTGGAAAAGTGCCTCATTCCATACTTGGAGGCAGTAATGCCTACATACCTCCGAGACTTGAGCTTTGGAATTTTCAGTGGTCTCCGCCACTCCGACCTCATAGCAGCTTGCTCAGCTTGGTTCTTTGCATTTTCAGCCTCCTCTTTGGCTTTGGTAGTCTCTTCTTTGGCTTTGATAGCCGCCTCATTTGCCCTTTCAGATTCCTTTAAATCTTTCTTGAGGTTCTCAATCAGTTTCTTCGCTGCAGCGTAGTCCTCATCGGCTTGTCTAAGCTACAGTCTTTGGGCCTTAGCCTGCCTCTCGGCTACTTTTAAAGCTGCCTCAAAGCTCATCTTTTCACTCTTTGCTTTGTTCAAACTGACCGTGACCTCTTGTAATTTTTTTTCCTTTATATCAAGGATCCTCTGGGCATTGCTACGCCTTATTTCTTCATCCTTGAAGGCTTTATATGTGCTAATGACGATCTCCTCAGATCTGTGAGCAGATTGAACAACCTACACACAATAGACAAAAAAGCAAGAAAGCACAGTTCAAATTTTTGAGTGTAACGGAAACAGATGTAAACAATTGGTTGAATGAGACTCTTACCATAGCAAGTTCCTTCATTAATGTCATGAAGACATTTTGATCCCTCATTTGCCTAAGCTCATCCATGTCCTCAAGCAATAGAAAAGCTTGCTCCAAAGCGTCTTCTACGCAGGCAGCTGTTCCTGCGTCAGAATTCCTAATGGATGCATCGACGGTAACCGCATGGTTATCCATGGTCATTAGGGGAGCCCAAATTAGGCCAAAAACAGGTGCATGAGTCTCGATTCATCTTTCTGACCTCGTCTGCATTATGCGAGCCTGTTTTCCTCCCTTTTCGGGTTCCAGCTCCTTGAGAATGAGGTCCTTCCCTCCCTCAATCACATCCTTCCCCTTCTGCTGATCCCTTTTTCTTTTGTGATCAGCTTACTCAGTGTGTTGGGATTGGGTAGGTAGAGGAGGAGGGAGTTTGGGCTGAGAGGTTTTCTCTGGGCCTTTGTCTTTTGTCCTGGTTTGAGCTACCTTCGGGAGCTCTTGAGCCCCCACTTGGGCTTCCAGTACATCTTTAAGACTCTACTTAGGCTTACGCTGAATTCCCATGGTGTTGGATTGTTGATTGTCTTCTTGTAGATGATTTGAGGAGGATGTGCCAAGGACAGCAACTCGATCCTCAGGTGAAAGGGGTTGGTTGAAGACTTCAAACTCATCCTCGGAATCTAACACTTCCACAATTTCTTCTTCTTCCTTTACACTGGGTTGGGAGGAAGTTGCTTCACCAACTGTGTGCTGTGTTGGAAGAGGAATTAGAGGAATGTCGTCCGGTATGGGTTGTGTGACAAGGGTTCCTTGAGGGATGAGGGTATCTGCTAGTAGAAGGAAACCCTCAACAGCAACACTTATCAGATGTCAGCGTGGGTCCTTCACTCTGATCACACACTACGGCGCCTGGAAAGCTTTGGAAATAGGGTCGTATTCGAGGATCAAATGAGCTACTCAAAATTGGTTATCTGAATGTACAAACACCTCGGCCCTTAATATTTCGTCCAATTTGTCCTTGTTGATAAGTTCATAATGGCAAATAACTGCGTGTGGGACTGCAAAATCGTCAAAAGAAAATGGTTAGATCAAGCAAACATTTTTATGTCTACTTTTAAGTAATATGGTTGCGAGCATTTTATCTAAACCTAGAGTTTTACCTGGTGTCCCTTCCCTTGTCGGACAAGGGACACCGTCATGCCAATCCCCTGATATAATCAGGAAGTCTTTTTTCATACCCTTGTTGAATTCGGGAAGACATTGGATCAATCTAATTTCGGGAAACCTAGATTTTAGGTAATAACCCTGCCCCTTTAAATGGTAGAGGTTGTAGATCCAGTTTACGTCGTGATAGGTGAGCCCTAGACCCATCTTTTCATTTAAGGCATCAATGGAACCCAAAATCCTAAACATATTTGGGGTGCATTGTGTAGGAGCTAATCTAAAGGCCCTAAGGTAGTCCCTAGTAACCGTCCCCATTGAAATTTTCTTCCCTCCTTCTATGGAAGTTATCATCGGGATTACTACCTCTCTCGTTCATCTTTTTTTATGCCACTCCCCTTCCTTACAATATGTAACAGACACCCCCGGTGGAAGTCTATACTTAGCCTTATATTGTTCTATCTTTTCATCAGAATCTACTAGGGATGCAAATCTACCCATTTTTAAGAGTGGGTTATGGGTATGGTTGAAAAGCTGAAAAGTAGGTAAGCCGAGGAGAAAGAAACACAAGAAAGAGAGAAATATAAAAAAAGATAATGAAAGAGGGAGTCTGGGAGAACTTACTCTAGGATGACAAAATCATCTCGGCCTAATTCTTGGTAAATGTGAGGGCGCGTGTAGATCGCAAAGGTTGGCAGATACGTTGTATGAGTGTTGTAGTGTATAAGGAGGTTTGAATTGTTGATATTTATATCAGCAAGAGTTATGAAGCGAGAAAGTTCCCTCATATGTTCCTGTGTAATCCTCAACCATTGGATGGGCATTATGTGGTTGAACGTAGGGGACAAGAAGCCGTCAGAATTTAATTAAGGGATGTTCTGCATACCTAAATGTCAGGAACATGCAGTGGGCAGTTCAAGGGACGTCATCATTGTTATGGAAGAGGTGTGGCTAGTACAGATCAATGAAGACAGATGTCGAGATCCTCTTTCCTCCAAAGGTAGCAGAAATGAGAATCTCGAGGGGTTATTGTAGGGTCAATGGGCCCAGAAATATGTGTTGGGCTGTACCAAAAGTATTTGTTGGGTTAAAAGCCCAATCTGAGGATACTAAATGGGCCGAGGATGTAAGAATGTTAACTCACAAAGCAATACTAATATTTAAAGGGGTGAAACCTGAACAAGTATATCCAACAAGATAGCCCGAGGAAGAGTATGTCCTCGGCTATATAAAGTCGAGGTAGGAAAAAGGCTGGTTAACGTCCACAGGCAATATTCTAGACAATCCTACAGGTAATGGTAAGCATGGTAAATATGGAAGACAAGAAGAAGGGAAGTAAAAATATCTAAGATAAAGTTGCTACCACCGCCCCCACATTGAATGCTCTGCAACTGCTTCTCTGGCCACATTAATGGGGAAGTGATTCATGAGCATCAGAGTTTAACCTTACAGCTGCCTCAAAAGACTTCAAGGGAGGTGGATAGGACAAGTATCTAAACCAGTAATCTAACCCTTACATGGAGGAGGAAATAAAGGAGAAGGATAGTATAAAAGGAAGGAAGGGCATTCAGGAAAGGGGATCGAAAAAGAAAGAAAGAAAACACTATATACATAACCATCTATAGTTGTAATCTATCTTTGAGAGAGATAATACAAAGTCATCCTCAACTTACGTCCAAGAATAAATTATGTCATATAAACAGTTTCTTGTATGTAATTTTGGGACCGAGCCCATCTTCTTTGTCATCTAAATAGCTCTAGAACATAGATTTCAAGCTCACTCTTTACAAATTTCATTAAACAGTTTCTTGTATGTAATTTTGGGACCGAGCCCATCATCTTTGTCATCTAAATAGCTCTAGAACATAGATTTCAAGCTCACTCTTTACAAATTTCATTGTATTGGGCTTTTTGGGCCTATCCCCTTCTCATTGTTGGGTTTGGGTGCAAATTGTGACCTTACAGAAAGTATATAAATCCATAGTTGTTTAGGTTTGCAAATCAGTGTAAGGGTTAAACTATTATTATATGCAGGCTAAGAATCTTGTAGCTCAGTTAGTATAACTTTATGTTTTCAATAGAAATATTAAGGTTTAAAATCCTCTCACCCCTAAAAGTTGATGCGTAAAAAACCTACTATTATATAGGATTTTTTTTTTTTTTTTTTTTTTAAGGGGGAGAAGGATAAAACAAACAATATGTAAGTGAATAGAAGTGATAAATAATCACACCATAATGTCACACACCTTTAGTCATGCAATAACTCCCCACTTAAAAAATGATGTTGCTTCACTAGCGTATCAATAGGAGATTAATTTAATGTTAAATTAGTTATTGACAGAAGAATTATGTCTCTTGAATAAAACTTATCTGGACTCCTTATTTGTATTAAAATTTGATTTTTCTACCTATTATTAGGTTGGTGATTGATTCCCACTCATACAGAATTAAACGTAATTTTAGCCTATTGAAACTAGTTAATTTTGACTTCTGGGTTTAGGTGGCATTTAATGGCCAGCTTAACGACAAATACAAACAAAAGGAACTTGAATCAATTAAAATACTATATAATCACTATTACTATGCACCCTTGGCAGGAGTCAATTTATAAGTACTAAGTTTTTGTAAGATGCGAAATACAAGGATTAAAGTTCAAGTTTTTAAAAATGAATTTTACACACATATAGGCTTAGATTAAATTAGAGCAAAATTTCTATCTTGTATTAAAAAAATACTATATAATCTTTAAAGTCAAAAATCCAAAGTTTTAAGGAATGATATCAAAATGACACCAAATTTAAAAGGTGCAATATGAAGTCAACGATTAAATTGGTAATGAGGTGCAAGGCTTAAATACTGACATTAAAGCTTCAAGATCTCCTGCACATACACATAACCTTGAAATTTAGTTGCTAGAAAATAGTTAAATGAAGCTCAAATTAGTTTTGCCCAATTTCTCCAGCAACTAACCCAACAAAGATCTGTAACCACACTTTCAGCTGACAGTTGACATTAATGGTTTAGTAATTGGAAGTCCATTTCATTCTTTATTAGCTTTGCCGTATCACGCTTAAGCACAGTGCCTGTTCTTTCCTTCACCATCCCAATTTGTCGGCCATCTCATATATATTATGGAAAGAATAAAGACATTTTCACAAAATTTGAAATTTAAAATTAATGTAGAGGGAAGGCTTCCTGTTTTGTGCCCAACTATTAGATTATATATTCCACCTACTTTCTTGATATGGAATGTTGAATTTTATTTTGTCAAAGAAAAACACAAGTTGAACCAACTCATCATAATTCTTTTTTTCTCATTTTCTCAAATACTTAATTTTTGTATTTTTTTTAATATATACTACGGTTGACGATCACAATTCAACTCCTTACAACTATTATAAAAACAAACTTGTAGGGTGCAATATTACTTG
This sequence comes from Castanopsis chinensis, assembly GCA_032878915.1. Classification (NCBI taxonomy): domain Eukaryota; kingdom Viridiplantae; phylum Streptophyta; class Magnoliopsida; order Fagales; family Fagaceae; genus Castanopsis; species Castanopsis chinensis. The sequence continues at coordinate 12,114,821 of JAVQMG010000125.1, read as the reverse complement.
CCATAAAAGATTTGGGTGTTTTCCTCCTCATCAATTGGTTTTAAAATAAAGTAACATAGCTCAAGATCTAACAAGTGGTATTAGAACCAAGGTCATCACGAGGGGGAATTGTTGGGGGATCACAATTTTGTTCTCAACAATGGCTCTAATCACAGGCCCACAAAACATAATATCGAATGTCATAAAAGACTTAAATGTATCTTCCTCATCAACAATTAGTTTCTAAAAATAGGTCAGAGAAGTACAATATTAAATGCCATAAAAGACTTAAAAGCAAACCTTCCTTAGAACTAATTAATTTTGAGATAAAGTGACACAGTTCACAGTTTGATATAACTAAAATATAGAAGGAGGGGGGCAATAAACTCACTGGATCTGGCAGCAGCTATAGACAATGGGTATCATTAAATTATGTTCGGCATACTAAAGTAGACATGGCAAAACGGGTCAAAATTTTTTGACCCGACCCGACCCGACCCGAAAAATACTCGACCCGAACCCGATTTTTTTGACCCGAAACAAAAACGGGTTGACCCGTGACCCGACCCGAGTTTTTCGAGTTTTTTGCGGGTCAACCCGACCCGACCCGTAACCCGACCCGAACCCGAATCACTTTTTTAAAACTTTTTTTTTTGGTAAAAAAAAGGGGTAAAATTAAGACAATAGTAGTTTAATTGTTTGTTATGAGCTTTAAGGAAACAATTGATACATTTACATATGCAAATTAATTGAAAGATAAAAGGTTGAACATTCTGTAGTGAGTAATGATTTTTAGATATTAAATAACAAAATACATGCCAAGATAATATGGTTACAGTAGAGTTAAAAATATAGATTTAGAATTGTAGACATGTGTGAGAAACATTTACAAGTATAAAAATAGTGAAACCAAAGTATCAAATTAGCATAAATTATGAATGCTTAGACTCATTTTTTAACAATTTATGCCCAAAATAGACGGCTTTTCAAAATAAATTATGATATTTCCTAGAGTGTGTGTTGCTTAACAATGATATGATATTCATAAAAGAGACCATGTATAAATAAGTAAGCAATCCAATTTTAATGTATATCTCAAATTGAAATAAAGTGCCAACCACAATTGATAATAGATTATAAAATTAATTTTCAATATTGTAAATTTCTTATATGTTTTTATTCTTTATTAAATAAGTTATCCAATAAGTCATTTGTAATTTTGTTTTATATTTTGGAATATTGATATTGTGTAGAAATAAAATATGTGTATTTGTTTTACTTATGTTTGTGTTATTTTGTTTTAGATAGCAATGTTAGGATTTGTATAATTTTAAAATTATTGAATAAGTTTAACCGAATCCATTCTTGATATAAGTGATGAAGACAAAATAATACATTTTACATAAAATAATTTGTTGCATAACTTTTCAAATGACAAATACATGTTGTTTTATTTATTAAAAAAAAATCATGTGAAAAATACGGGTCAATACGGGTCAACCCGACCCGACCCGCAACCCGATTGACCCGAACCCGTTTTTAACCCGCTTAAGATGACCCGTTTTTGACCCGTGACCCGTTTGACCCGTAACCCGATTGACCCGACCCGAACCCGACCCGACCCGCCCATTTTGCCATGTCTATACTAAAGAAATTGTCCTTCAACAATGGATTCCCTCCACAGTTCACAAGGAAACCAAAATCTCTAGGTTACCATCTAGGACTCAAAAAAGTCTCACCCTGCACTTGGGGTTCCAGAAAGAAGATCAAAACCATGTGAAATGCCTCGAGAATTTCCATTAGGCATTATTAATTGTTATTCCACTTGTGTTGTGTGTGTGTACAGAAGCACACCAAAATTAAGTTAAGACCAGTCTCTTCAAATTGACTACGAATTGGACAAACCGTGATGGCATTTAGCATTTATATAGTAAATTAATAATAAGAGAGAGTGCACATGGAGATTCTTTATGACCTTGATCAAATTAAAATGTTGCTACTTGTTAGGTCATAGAAAACCTAGCACCTAATTAAATCTCTAATTGCTTATGTGGATTCCACTTGATCTGTAATTGCACTTAGTCCAAGTCAAACGTGCCTACCAAAAATCGACATCTGGATTGAGTCAAAATTGTCTAAGTGCGTTTGATCGCCAGGATTTCCAAAATCAGTCCTAAAAATAGATCACCAAGATTGACTTTCTTAGGGTTTAGCCTAGGGTTTTGACTTTATTAAACTCACAATTAGATGCACTAATCAAGGGCTTCATGAATTTCATAATGATATGTTCAAGGCATGTGCACGTGTGTTGGATTTCACTTGATTCATGCACATGTCACGTACACGTAACAATTTCTTGTTCAGAATTTACCAGAAAAGAAAAAGGATCATAGTTACTGTTGGTTACTTGGACTTGAATAGATTTTGACATCCAAAATTTCAAACATAAATTCTTTCACGTCTATTAGTTTAGTTTAAGAAATGTCTCGAAGTCTCATATAGGCTTAGCTACTCTCACTGTTAACTTGGTGCAACTTGACGTAATTAGCAGTACGTATGAGAGTTGCTAAATATATATAAACACCAAATTTTTTAACACGTACATACTCTCATATCTATATAAGTTATGGGAGTTGACATGAAGTTCATTAACACAAATCTAAAGTTTTGACTTAAACTATTCAAACAAACACATACAAGTAGAAATATAAAGCTATTAATGAGTAATTAACACGAATCTACAAATTATTCACAAGGCCACTTATCACTGTAAGTGGTTTTCCCTAGAAATATAAAAGTTATTAATGAGTATAGACAACATAACCTAGTTGTAAAAATCACGTATTGTACCATATAATGTACATACATATACATACATATGACCGAACTTATAACACTTACACACACAAATTGGATTTCAAATTAAGCAAAAATTTAAAATTTATTAATTGGAGTAATTGAGAAAAATAAATTGTATGTATTTTTGTGTATTACTTCTCTTTGAAGTATGATAAGTAAATTGAAGAAATATATATATACACAATATATTAAAGAGTTTTTACTAATTCCTAAACAAATTTACTATCATAATTTCTCACTAAATCATTATTTTAAGCCAACATAATTGTGCAAATAAATTGAATAATAATAAAAGATATAATCTTACATATATATAGCCTTTGTCTAAGTCCCAATTCTTTTTATTAAAATCTGTAATATAATCGTACATTGGTCTATGTAGTTATGTCTTTGTTTTCTCTTCTTTTTTTTTCTTTTTTCTTTTTTTTGCAGAATTATTAATACATCTTTTGAAAAATATTGAGCAGAATTTTATTTTCTATATATTCAATTCATTATAAGATGTTTCTCTATAAACAATTCTGCATATATAATATATTCTCAAAAGTTTTTTTTAGCTATCTTATTTAAGATGCACTTTTACCACAGCCTTTGGTTTTGTGTTTACATTACATTCAAGACTAATGAGTTTAAAAATATGGATACGTGATTGGGAAGAAAAATAGTAAAAATAAAAAATAAAAATTGGGAGTCAATGCTCAAGATAATTTGCATTTATTTTTAATTCAAAAAATAAAAGAATTAGTTTTAAATGGCATCTAACATATTTACCGTAACAGTACCCTCTCTGAGATGTCAAATGCTTAAAATAATCTGCATTATCCTAAACCCAAAAGTTGCTAGTTCTTTCTTGCCTTATATTATGGGCGCAGACTCCAGATGCCTTTCTCTACTTGGAAAGGAAGTAACCAATTACCATGTTGTTAGACTGATTAGTGATTACCGCTTAAAATAAACTAGGCAAAAATGCAAAATTGACCCTCTAACTTTCAACGTTTTCAATTTCAATCTTCTAATTTTAAGTTTTGTCATTTCAGTCCTCTAACTTTCAATTTTTATCAATCTAGGCTTCTGTTAAAACTCAGTTAAGATTACCGTTAAACTCACTGAGAAACGACCGTTTTATCCTTCTTCTTTTTTATAAATCTCGAAATTAAAAGAAAAAAAGAAAAATCTGTAAAAAAAAAAAAAACATTTTAAGGGGAACGACGACTGGCGGTGGCGAAGGCCATGGAGGACAAGCTACACGATTGGATTGCCTTGACCTCGACAATCTGGAGGCGCTTAGAGAAAGGAGGCTCCAACAGATGAAGAAGATGGCCTAGAAGCGGAGCCGTTGGATCTCCCTCGGCCACGGCGACTACACCAACATCTTCTCCAAGAATGACTTCTTCTCCACCGTCAAGGCCAGTGATCACGTCGTCAAGGACCCCTTAATACACGAACCAACTAACAAAAGAACGGAAATACATGAACCCACAGACATCGAAAGTGCCGATTTCGATGATGGTTTTGGGCTTCACTCTCTCGATGAGGTGTTCAAAGACGGCGTCGTTTGAGCCCCACCTGCCAATTCTCTAGAGACAAAGGAGGGAGCTGACGTGGTCCGGTGGGGATGAGAAAGAGGATGAGAAAGTAGATGATGGGTTTTGTGAGTTTTAAGACCATGTGTAAGAGTCTTCTTTGTCAATGCTGTGGGATTTGCTCTTTTTCTCTCTCTTTCATTTTTTACTTCAAAATTTGGCTTTGAAGAAACAGACAAAGTTTATGAGAGAAAGGGTTTAGTTTCTAAATTGCTGGGGTATTTACCGTATAAAGGATCTAGTCATTTCTATTTTTTTTATTTTTTACAGATTTTTCTTTTTTTTCTTTTAATTCCGAAATTTATAAAAAAATAAAAAAAATAAAAAAAAAGAAGGGTAAAACGTTCATTTCTCAGTGAGTTTAACGGTAATTTAAACTGAGTTTTAACAGAAGCCTAAGTTGAAAAAAATTGAAAGTTAGAGAATTGAAATGACAAAACTTAAAGTTAGAGGATTGAAATGAAAAACGTTGAAAGTTAGAGGGTCAGTTTTGCATTTTTGCCAATAAACTATAATGAATTTTGGATGAAACAAATGTCTTTTGCCACTTAACATGAGTTCTTTACTGTTATAACTTTGATTAAGTATTTAAATTTACCATTTTATTTTAGTTTCAATTTTAAGCGTAATATGATTTATATATATATATATATATATGGTTGTAGAGTGGGAAAATTCCCGGCCTATCACAAGCTGACACGTCATGCCACAAAGTCCACAAAGTATGGCTAATTACAAAGCATCATATACTGCTACTAAAAATTTGCCAAATTCCATTAAGGTAAGAACATGAAAAGTATGCGAAATGCTAATCACATGTAGGCGCGTGTAAGCGATGACTCAGGCGATCCAACGCGTGTAAGCGATGACACAAGCAAACCAGTCAAGCTGTGACATGTGTCACCAATCAGACTCCGCCATGTGTCGCTCACCTACCTCCAAACTCCTATAAATAGAAGCCTTCCTAAGGCATTTGGAGGAGGACACCAAGACATCTGAAGAAGAGACCAAGATATCTGAGGAAGAACCAGGAAGAGATCTTGAGTTCAGAAATATTAAAGCTCTGCTGGAATCAAGCCTTGAAGCCTCCAGGAACTTCAAGAACTTCAATTTCGAATACGAAGAACATTCGAAGAAAGATCATCCAAATCATCCTCCTAGATCTCAAAGGTCACTGGAATCAAGCTCAAAAGCCTTCAGAAACCTCATAAACTACAAATCAGCGAAACTCTACGGATTCAAGCCTCTAAAGCCCCGAAGAACTTCCACCATAAACCTTCGAATACGAAGAACATTCGAAACTAAATCATCCAAATCATCCTCCTAGATCTCAAAGGTCACTGGAATCAAGCTCAAAAGCCTCCAGAAACCTCATAAATCACAAATCAGCGAAGCTCAACGGATTCAATCCTCCAAAACCCCAAAGAACTTCTACTACAAACCTTCAAATACGAAGAACATTCAAAGAGGAATCAACCAAATCATCCTCCTAGATCTTAAAATTCACTGGAATCAAACTCAAAAGCCTCCAAAAACCTCATAAACCACAAATCGGCGAAACTCTACTATTTAAGCCTCCAAAGCCTCAAAGAACTTCCACCACAAACCTTCAAATATGAAGAACATTAGAAGAGGAATCATCCAAATCATCCTCCTAGATCTCAAAGGTCACTGGATTCAAGCTCAAAAGCCTCCAGAAACCTCATAAACCACAAATCAGCGAACCTCTACGGATTCAAGCCTCTAAAACCCCGAAAAACTTCCACCAGAAACCTTTAAAGATGAAGAACACACAAACAACACGAAGAACGTGAAGAACAAAGAATTTTTAACAAGCTCATAGCCAGAAATTCATTGTAATCCCGTTTCCAAGATCTTCAATCCATCCTTCAACCAAAGTGAAGGATACCTTGTATTCGAATCAAAATCACATCACATCACAAATCTTTCAAGGAGATCGAATCAGAGGATCACTCTTTTTGTAATTACAGAGAATTGTACCACATATTCATTAAATACAAATTCGCATTTGTGAAACTATTTTACCTGTTTGACTTATTTCGAACCGAGAAATTTGTCGTCCACAATGGTATCTAAGTAGCTAGGTGGTCTTAAATTTAAACTTTGTCTTCATTTTATTTTTCATTTGAAATGTAAAAAATCTCACATATTCAATTTTACTTATTATAAAAAGGAATCTAAATTCCGGTGTGAAAGTGATTGTTAGAATATTGATCAAGAAGTCAAGAGCTATATAGCTCAACTTTTTTAACAAGGTTATCCAAGGATCAAATCTCTCACCCATGATTAATGTATAAAAAATAAAATAAAAAAGATTTTTTTTAGAAGAAAAATAAAGAGAGTATTGATTAAGTACATAAGTTTGGCATTTATTAGTTGTTAAACTTTTGGGCACACTAATAATTTAGACAACCATTAATCACTGCATAGTAAATTGAAGGAAGATAGTTTTAAAATGGTTTTAAAAAAAAAAAATTTCCTTTCAATAATAAATTAAAGAACTATAGATACAAATTTTTTTCATTGAATTTTTCACACTCTTCTCATGTTATGTACATCTTATTCTACCCCAAAAAAAAAGGAGATGAAGAAGTATAAAAAATCGGTGATATCTTTCACACTCCTCTCATGGTAATTTTATTTTCATGAAATGCATTTTTAAAAGATTACATTTTATATCTCTACTTAAAAAATTCTATTCCTCTCTCTCTCTCAATTTGATATCCTCTGACTTTATTTTTATTTTTATTGATTTTACTTCGAAGCTGTTGTTTAGTTAAAATGGGAGCAACATGCAAAGATCATAACAAATAAGAAATTTTATTAGTAATTAACCCCCATGATCATTAGAAATTATAATTATCTCAAATAAGAAATTTTATTAGTATTTTTAGCTAGAGCCTAATAAATACACATTGTAAGCTTTACTACTCATGTAAATTGTATACATTGTAACATTTTTTTAGTCTATAATATCAATCTTAAAAATGTAAACTATTAAATTTTCTAAAAGACTCTCACCTATTTAAAATTGCTGAGTTAAAAATTTTTTTAAAACAGAAACCAATTGCTGACTCAGCAATTTTAAACAAATGGGAGTTTTTTAATAGAATGATAGACAAGTGACATGGTCCACCAGAGGAATGTATAATTTCTTGTTACCCACCTATATCCAAGAGATCTTTTTCTTTTTCTTTTTCTTTTTTTAGAGAAGATATATCCAAGAGCTTAGTTGTTCAAATGGATAGTGTACGGACAAATTGATATATATTAAAGTCTCTTAATGTGATATTTGTAAAAATAAATAAATAAATCAAAATCAAAAGTCTTGCAACTCAAGAGTACTTTTGTGATTTTAACAAAGACATTTAGCTTATTAAAAAAAAAAAAAAAAGAGACATTTATCAAGTTATCACAAAAAAAAAAGTTTTTTTTTTTTTTTGTAAAATAACTCCAAAAAAACAATAAAAAAAACTAATTCATTTTTGTAAAATTATTCACTTAATTTCTTAAAATTTCCTTTAATTTTACTTTATAACCGAATACCTTTTTCTTTAGGATCATTTAATTTTTCCCTCCAATTCTTGCTCCTTTTCTATAACCTAACACAATTTTGATGTACGAGAGTAATGCTATAAAGTATAAACACAATAATTTTTGTACTATTTTTGGCAACGTCTTGTTATGATTTGATAGTTACCAGAGATTTGAACCTTGAAAATTTAAGTGGGCAAGTTTTTAACTTTTATTGAATTTTGGTTCTCAAAAAAAAAAAAAAAAAAAACTGTTATTGATTTTCATCATAGTCTATTAGTAACATCATTTTATTATAATTTGCCATTAACAATTTATCACTTCATCAATTGTAAAATGTTTCATTTTTGGGTCAATGTTCACGTAAACGTAGCTGTTAGGACCTGGGATTTTAGAGGCGACACCCTGCACAGTAACTTTCTTCAAAACCCAGTTCTTAATTAATTAACACAGACCTCCTACATTTTATCAATCAATAAATGTCAAAACATATGTTTTTCAAAACCCAGTTCTTAATTAGTAGTCTTTTCACTGTCTCAGCTTCTGTTCTGCTAACTCTAATGGAAACTCACCTATAAAATAAAGACTTGACCATTTGATACACAACAAAAAGAAAAGAAAGTTTTTTCGTTATCTCATTCATTTTTTCTTGAACAAGCTGCCAAACCCAGTTGAATTATCCCTTCCGCAAGCAAATTCAACCCACGGCTTTTCTTGATCTCAACTTGAATAAGTTTGGGGGAATACCATATTACCAGTTTTTTTGGCTGTAATGTTCCTACGTATTTTCATGCAAAAAAGTCAAACTTTGCCAACATAACTTTTTTTTTTTCAATAATTTGCGGTGTATATATTTAACTATTTATAAGGCTTTTATACTCAATCTTTATACATAATGCTTTCCTTCTCTGCAACTCTACGCGGCCTCTCATTCAATTCATTGATACGTACTAATAGTGATATAGTGGTGGTGTGAATTTGAGGTTTAGCTTTAGCTTGATTTGCTGAAGAAGAAAAGGATTTCCACTTATTTGGTTGGTTTCATTAACGTTATGAACAAGATAGTGAGTATGACTTCCCATTGTATAATCTGCTTGTTTGTTTATTACCCAAAAAAAAAAATCTGTTTGTTTGTTTGTTTGTTATATTATTAAGTCTATAATTGCATCTTGGTTTGTTGGACTCTCCCTGGTGGATAATCTTGTTCTAGGGAATTGGGTTTGACAAAGTTAAATACATGTAAATTATACTCTTACAATGTTTTCGTTTACATGATTTATGGGGATTTGGGTTTTAGAGTAGTGGAAAAGAAGTAGATAATAGAATGTAGGAAATTCTAGCATTTTGTTCTTATTTTGTAAAAAATTTAGCAATATGCTCCTGTTTTGAAACTATTTAGGTCAAAGCGCTTGTTTTGAAACTCGATTTATTTAAAATTGAGTTCAGTATCGCTATAGGTCCTTAAAACATCGCTATAGGCAAAAAAAAAAAATTCAAAACGTTGTTATAGGTCCTTAAAACGTCACTATAGGGCTCTTTAAAACGCCACTATAGGACTGAACTCAATTTAGTAAAAATCAAGTTTCAAAATAGGGATATAGACCTAAATAATTTAGAAAAAGGAGCATATTGCCAAATTTTTTACAAAATAGGGGCAAAAGATTAGAATCTCCATGGAATGTATATGTAAGTTTATTTTAGAAGTTTTTGTAAAATTTATAAAGTTAAAATGTGGGGTAGTGCCAAAAACGCAGGGTTAGCCCTTTTGTGCGGCATCAAAGCCGGCTTTTTAATGGTGTCTTGAGGTTGAAATGTATGAGCAAGAAGTGAATGTAACGCGTTTATTAACATTTTTCTCAAATATTATACTCAAACTCTTTATTATATACGTTTAACCCATGTGACCTTCTATGCCACTTCTCATGGGGTGCTATGCTTCCCCTAGACTTTTTTTTGTTAAACTTTTCAACTTTATGCATATAAAGCCATTGGTTCCATTGCTCTTCAAAACCTCACTAATGCCACTACCAGCTTCTCATTCACAACCCCATTTGGTCTCTTCTCTTCCGATTTCATCAGGTGGAGTCAAACTCTTGGAGATATCGGTCATAATTTGATTGATATATATATATATATATATATATATATATAGATTTCTCTCTTCACAACCATATATAATTGCTTTTGCTGATCTGGGTTGTCGGTTTTTGGTCAGTGTCAACCTCAACTGCTACACAAATTTTTATGTTTCAGTCCAGGTGCTGTGTTCTGTGTTCGGCTGTTTCTGACTCAGATATATTTGCTTTGCATTTGTAGGTCTGCTAATCTCTAAAATCTTGTTTAATTATGGGTTTCTTTCGAAGTCAGTCTTCGAGAAGTGGGGATTACTTGGAAGGAATGCTTAGTGATTATGTTGGTGGAAAGACCAAGTTGAAAGCTCATAAGAGCACTTCAACTCGACTTGTCACAGCGCTTACTTGTCTCCAATTTGCCTTTGCAGTGTATGCAACATTCCTATTGTATTACATGAGTCCTACAATAGATTTGCGGACCAAACCAGACTTTACGTGGGCTACACGAATCGTTCAACAATGGAAGCAATTCAGAATCACACCCCATGTTCTTAGTCACTACCAGGAAGCCTCTTCTCTCATTGGATCCGAAATCCAGCCGATTACTCCATCTTTAGTATGTGAGCATGAGAAAATAGATTTCATGCAGAAGAAGTCTAATGACGCTCAGATGATCAAGTTTAAAACAGAGCTTTACAATGAGGTACTGGACTTCCAAAGCAAAAACTTTGGTACTGAAACTCTGGCTCAGCTATTGGCAATGAAGTCTAAGTGGGACTTGCGAGGTCCAAACAAGCCAAAAGTCACAGTGATATTAAACCATTTCAAAAGGAAAACGCTCTGTGCCCAGCTTGATTCATTGCTTGAACAGACCCTTCCTTTCCACCACGTTTGGGTACTTTCTTTTGGGAGCCCAAATGAGCTCTCTTTGAAAAGAATTGTAGAAAGCTATAATGATTCAAGAATAAGCTTCATAAGTTCAAGCTATGATTTCAAGTACTATGGAAGGTTCCAAATGGCTTTACAAACAGAAGCAGATCTTGTATATATCCTTGATGATGACATGATTCCTGGTAGGAAAATGTTACAGATTTTGTCACATGTAGCCGGAACTGACAAGTATAAGAATGCGGTTTTGGGCAGTATAGGAAGGATTTTGCCATTTAGGCAGAAGGATTTTACGTTTCCAAGTTATCGAAAATTTCGGTCTAAGGAGGCAGGACTTTATTTGCCTGACCCTGCTTATGATATCACAATAGGTAAAATTGTGCAGGTGGATTTTCTTTCCAGCTCTTGGTTCTTGTCTGCAGAGCTTGTCAAGACACTTTTCATTGAGACACCCTTCACCTTTGCAACTGGCGAAGATCTCCACCTTAGGTATGTATATGATCATTGAAATCCTTCAATATTTTTGGTTTTTTCACATTTGAATAGAAGTACAAGTTTATACTACATAATTTAGGTTATATTACTAATTGTTATCCTCAACTATTGCTTATGTCGATATCATTCTCTAAATTTTCAAGATCAAAAGAATTTTATCGTTGAGTTTTCTTTCCATTAAAATCTTGGTGGAATCATTTGAAAGTTGCCTTAATAAAAATAGTTATAAATGTGTTTAAAAGTTAAGGAATGAAATTGACATAATTATTAATTAAGGGACTAAATTGAACTTTATCCAATAATTAAAATATAAAAGAACAAATTAATAATTTAACCTATATTTTTAGATAAGTTTTTGAAACCAAATCATCACAAGTGGAAATATGACATGATTAGTACTAGCTAGGAAGAGTTTTTTTTTTTTTGGTAAATATTCTAGGAAGAGTCAATAGACTGTAAGTCTCTACCAATGGATTGTTAATGGACTAACCAAACTTAGTAGTCTAAGTATTTATAAAGGAAAGACTGTTTCTGATCTCATTTCTCTAATATCAATAAGGTCATAACAGATTAGAATTTATATTGGGTTGCTCACCTGTGCAATAATATATGTACATATTAGTCATCACCTGAAGAAATAATTGGGACAATCAAACCAATTTTGTGAGTCTCAAGGCTCAACTAGTTGATTATCATGTCTAGGGATTAATAATATACAAGGCCATTTATCACGTTAGATCGATTATACTCTTTTATATGATCTAGACTAGGCCACAGGCCACTAACTTGATTTAGGTATATAAAGTTGACAATCGACTCAGGAAGCATTTGAAGTTATGAAGTACTATTGATGAGTCCAATTTTTATTTTATGCACTTAGTATTGTATTATAGATAGGAATCTTCGTGACTATACCTTCAATAATAACATGGTCAACTTCTCTGTTCTAACATTATTAAAAGAAACTCAGAAAATATAGTCCATTTTTAAGATGAGTATTCCCTAGAATCTGTACCCTGCCACCTTTGCTAATATTTATCTATCTACTAATTTGTCTCATCTAGATTTTTTTTTCTTAATAAAAGGAAAAAAAAAAAAAAAAAAAAAAGGGAGTCTAAATGAGACAATAATCGCTTAATTTGCTGGACAAAGCAAAAACTTTATTAGAAATCTCAGTTTCCTTTTTGAGATTCTCTGAAGCACTAACTCAAAATTATTAAAGCTGGTTTGGTACTGGTATGAAGTCCAGGGCTATACCAGAGTGCACCATGTAATGATATAATGCAATGTACACTAATAAAGGTTGTTACCAATGAATTTAGAGGTGAGAGGCCTATCTTGTTTTAACCTGATATTTATAACAGTATAAAATAATTATATTTCCTGATCTTTTAGATAATCTACATAGTTAAACTAAAACTTGTACATAATTCAGTAGAAGAAAACAATAGAATGAAATTTATATATGGCTGTCAAATTTTGAGTCAATATTCATGTAATGCACGTCCCTTTGAATACTACTCTTGAAAATCATGAAAATCGTCCATGTTGTTATCTTGAAAACTGTCATATTTCCACGGCTTTCAAAATATTGTGACAGCATTTAGGACCATTCACATGTTCTACTGGTGTTTTCTATCATATGAATGAGCTTCTAATGTTCAAAATTTCCCACAAAAACGTGCAGTTATCAACTTCAAAAGTACAGAAACGCTGGCTCGTTTGTTCTTCCAGTTGACCCAAATGACAAGGAAACATGGGGTGATAGTGAACATAGACTTGCCTATGTGTCTGAAACCACTGTAATCTTCAAAGACATTGTTCAAGTTCGAGATGATCAATGGTGGAAAGCACTTTCTACTGGTTATATCACTCAATGGGCTGCAATGCATCCTCAAAAAATCGATGCACTTTTCTATGCCCACTCAGTTGATGAGGTCAAAGTGCTCGCACCCCTTCTTGAAAAGTTCAGGTCCACTGTTGGCAAAAAGGCCTACATTGCTGTCTCTGGAGGCGACTTCTGCCCTTGTGAAGAAGCTACAATTGCTCTCAAGTGGCCTAAGTTAGTATGCAAAGAGAGAAGGTTTAAGATATTTGATCTGGCAATAGGATCTCTATCAGGAATATCGAATTCGGAGGTGCCAGTGGTACAAGCATTGTACTCCAGCATGAAAGGTTTGATCAAAATTCACAATCCCAGCGTGGTGATCACAGTGGCTGACATTGATCCTCATGTTAGGAAGGCTTTAAAGATGGCAACAGAAATAAATTCCAATGGCACAACACTGGTTCTTTTACCAAGACCCTCCATATCAAAGGTTCTTTGGATGGCTGATCTACGATCAACTGCATTGCCAAGTAAGAATGTTAGCTTTCTGTTCTTCAGTGCTATTTTTAAATTGTGGTAACTGAATCCCAGAATAAACATAAAATAGTCTAAACTTAGCTCTCAAAAGCATGAATATCAAGTTGATCTTTATAGTACTTGTGTCCTCTAATTTGGTGAACTTTTGAGAGAGAATTTATCAAGTTCTTAAACATGGATTCCCCCCACCTATATGATAACAAAATAGGAAACTTTCCCTTGTTAGAATTGAAAGAAGACAAGCACGTATCTCTAGGACCAACTTTCCCATTGTAAACTATATCTTCATAACCAAAATAGTTATTAGTCATGGTTGTGCTTGCTACTAGAGCTAAGAAAAGGAGAGTTGTCTTGCTTATCAAAAAAAAAAAAAAAAGGAGAGTTGTCTTCTTTTGCTTTCATCCTCGCATGAGTTACACAAAGGAGGCTTGCACACCCTTTTTTGCAACTTATCCCCATATAACGCGTATATTAATTACATGAAGAAATAATCATATCAAACAGGACCAACTTAGCTGTTTGGGTCAAGTCCACTAATGGGCAACCCAATTGACCAAGTTTGGCCAAATTCCGACTAGAATATTCAATTTCTATGTTACACAAGTACGAGTGTTGATACGGTTGTCAAACCTGGCGAGGCACTAGTGTCCAATTTAGCATTATCTAAGTTAGAATTATTGTGGATTTTAATCTTTTACAAATTTATGTTTCACCAATCATAAAAAAAATAAAAATAAAAAGTAATATAGACATTTATTTATTGTGTTGTTACCTTCCACAGTTTCACCAATCACATTATCGTCACATTGGTCTGTAAATATTATGAAATAAAATTTTCTATCTATAAAATAGGACTCGTGGTCATATTTTGAATGTATATAACTCTATCTAAGCAATCAATTGGCGAAATGCAGATTGGAACAAGATGCAGGTTTCTGTGAACATTATCACCCAAAACCGTGTTCATTCATTAACAAGGCTTCTCAAATCTCTCAGCAATGCCTACTATCTTGGGGATGAGATCCCTATCAGCTTCAACATGGATAGTAAAGTGGATGAGGCAACAATTAAACTGGTAAACTCATTCGAGTGGCCTCATGGCCCCAAAACCCTCAGAAGAAGAATCATTCAAGGAGGACTCATTCGAGCAGTCAGTGAGAGTTGGTACCCATCCTCAGATAATGATTTTGGCCTCCTACTTGAAGACGATATCGAAGTCTCCCCTTACTACTATCTATGGATCAAATATGCCCTCTTAGCATACCACTACGACCCTCAGGTGTCTCTTCCAGAGCTCACCTCTCTCTCCCTTTACACACCTAGGCTTGTTGAGGTAGTGAAAGAAAGGCCTAAATGGAACCCAACAGAGTTTTTCAAGCACATACACCCAAACACACCTTACCTCCACCAGTTACCATGTAGTTGGGGAGCTGTGTTCTTTCCCAAGCTTTGGAGAGAGTTCTATGTGTACATGAACATGAGGTTCACTGAGGATGCAAAGTCAAACCCAGTTCAAATTCCGAAGTCTAGAACAAACGGGTGGCAAGCTTCATGGAAAAAGTTTCTCATTGACATGATGTACCTTAGAGGCTATGTAAGCCTTTATCCAAACTTTCCAAAGCAATCAAGCTTCTCAACTAACCATATGGAACCAGGGGCTCATATTAGTGCAAAAGACAACGTTGTTAAGCATGACAAGACAGACTTTGAGGTTCCATTGTTAAAGGACGATTTTCGAACATTGTTACCAGGTGGGAAATTGCCTCCAGCTTCAAGGTTGCCATCGTTGAACCTCTTCAACCAGCCAGTTTCTCTAAAGGGACTCAAGGCAGCTGGGGCCAAGTTGGGCCAAGATGTACTTAGATGTAACAATGTCTCAGAGATAGTAGCTGTTGATCACGTAACAGGTCTGCCAATGCGCTGTGCAAAATTCTGATTTTTTTTTATTTGTTTGTCTTCAATTTATTCTTTCTTTTTTCTCTTACAAGAAATAATTCTGGAAATATACTTTCTTAACTTCAAGGGGGTGGGAGGGGATACCGATTGGTGAGGAATTCAAATTATGTTACTCTTTGTAATGCAGCCAAAAGTGGCTTGCTCAATCTCTTAGTAAAAAGCTCCTTATACAACTCTTTCTGTCTGTGTTTGTGTCTTTGTTCCTTTCCTAAAAGAAATCAACGAGTCACACATTTCCCTCTTTGTAACTAAATTCTTCTCTATTTGTCAATATCACACGAATCAATTCTGTTTTTTGATATGCCACCACTAGAAGTAATTCACAAAATGCTGCAAGTATCAAGGAATTCAATCTTTTCAAGAGGAAATTAATGTATGTTAACTTGAATCCAAGTTCATATTAAATAAACATAATGCTTAAAGGTATGAGATAAGTGAAAGAGTTCTTAATTTTATTAGTGTGGTTGTGTTACCCCTAATGTGATGCTCAACCGCTCACTACACGATGTTTGACATTAAGCAAGGCATTTTGTAGAAGTCTTGAATATATTGTACGGAGTATTTAATAGTATTTTCCTAAAGTCTTGTAACTCAATTGATACCTTTTGAAATTCCCAATGAATATATTTTAGGAATCAAATTCTTCCTCTCTCAACTATCAAATTATAAAAAATATAAACAATAAAATTATTTAATAGTAAAACCTAAGGGTTTAACTATAGCTCTCAACACAAAGCGGTGAAACTCAAGCTCTTAGTGGCAACCTCAGACGCTTGACAATGCATCCAAATATCCAAGCATACAACAGTAAGATTAGGCACATAGTGGTCACCCAAGTACCAGCGATAAGCTTAGGCACTTAGTAGTAAACCCAAGTACTAACAACAAACTTAGGTGCTCTGTTTTGTTGAGGGAATATGAAGGGCGACTATAAAAATGTTCAAATAAATCGAATATGAAGGACCAAAATGATAATTTTGAAACATAAATGGACAAAGTAAAAACAACTCCAAATTTTAGGGGTCAAAAGTATACTTTAGTTATATATTTATTACATTAAATTAGGGCTTTTCGATTCAATAATGGTTTAACCAAATTGATTAGTATAATATGTAATTGTCACATCAATTAGTATTTTGTATAATGTGTAACATCCCGTGTACCATCTAATTAGTACCACCAAGGCCTTGATTGGGCTATCATCGTAGATACAACACATTCGTTTAGTTTTGTAATATCATGTATACCACCGAGGCTATCATCATGGGCACAACATATTTGTTGAAACCCCACTACTCGAACCACTCTACTTCTATCAAGTATCATGCGAAACAATACGACCACTCTTGCCACAAGCCACACTCTGACAATGGTTTCTTTGCACTCCATTTTCACATTTAATGAAGCATATCGGTGATATTTCTCAAGCCAAAATTTTAATATCTTATATAATATATGCATTCAATTTTGTATCAAGTGTCATTCCAATTGTCCTATGAAGAAAAAAATGTCCTATTACTTGATAACAAGTGTCTATCTATATATAACTTTGAGAACAACGGAAACAAAATCAAACCAAAAGGAGAAAATATATTTAAGAACATATTCAACTAATAATTTTTTTTTTAAATGTGCTTAAGTTAGTGAAAAAAAATTAAATATTTGTTATTGAACTATATTAATCTGAACAATTTACATTATTTTTTGATAAATTCTAATACAATTGAAATTAATTCTTAAAATATTATAAAATGTAACTTGCAATAATTTTTAAAAATATATTTTATAAACAACTATTATACATACATAAGCTATTGGAAAAAAAAAATACTTTATTATTAAAACAAAAATTCTAAGACCACATAATAAATCACAACTCTTGCCACAACTGTTCATATAGCAAATTGTAAATCGCAAATTATAAATGGTAAAGAAAAAATAGTAGGTCTATATGAATGTGACGTACAGTTAATCACAATCTGCTACGTAAAATAGTTGTGATAAAAATTATAATTTTTTTTTTTTTATGTAGCACTAGAATTTGTAGGATTAAAATGAACATATGACCTACGATAGTACCATTAAAAAGAGTGGGTTGGATTAGTCACTCAAAGTCTGTTGTTTGGACTTGGCCCTTGGGACCGTAGGAGCCCAAAAAGTCAAAAGCATGACAAGAGAGCAAGAGCAAAGGCCTATTCAGCTTTGTCATCCGAGCAAATTCAAACCAATAGGCGGGGGGGCAATTCGGTCACAATAAAAGCCCCTTGATCAGTTAAGTTTCTCTCCCCAGCAATAAAAATTATAAAACAAACAAACCGATAACTTAGTGGTGTTCGGTATACATCATCTCTATCAAATTAAATAAATTAATAAATTTAAAAAAAAAAAAAAAAAAAAACAGTCTTTCTCTCGAAAACTAAAACCTCTCTTCTTTTCTTTTTCTTTTTTTTTTTCTAATAAATCCTAATAGTCTTTTTTTTTTTTTTTAAATAAATTTGCATGTTTTAATTATAAGTCAATATAACTGACAGAGAAACAATGCAATAAAAATGAGTGTAGGTTAGAAATGGGGGAGTGATTGTAGTGTAGCATTAATTCTCAAATTCCCAAAAATCCCACATTTGAAACTGTCACTCAGGTCATTCCGTTTTTCTGTTCGCTCATTCTGTTATAAATCGCGAACAAAGAATGTCATTATTTTGGTTCAGCTCTGCAGAATTCGAAATTTGGAATGTGATCTAATCCCTATTGAGTTTTTAAACACAGTTTCCAAAGTATATATATATACAATGGGGAACTTACACCGTAGGTATGATCTACTATTCTTCGTCTTCAATTCTATTTTGATTTAAATTTCTGATTAGATTTAATAATAAAAAAAGTGTTGTTGTTGTTGTTGTTTTGTTTTAGGAAACCAAACGATAGAGCTAGGCAAGTAGTCACGACGATTATTGGAATCGTAATTGGTTTTTTTATAGGCATATCGATTCCTTCTTCTTCATTGACCAAGGTATGTGAATCAATCCTTTCCTTTCCATTCTTATTGTTGAATTGCATTAATAAATATATATTTTATATTCATTTTGATTGGTTGAATTTTGAATTTTTCACAGATTAATATACCTTCAAACATTATAACATCGTTTGATGTAGCCATTACTGACATTCATGGATCCACATCCACATCCCCTAAAACCGAATCTCTTGAAAACGTCGGATCCACCACGGTTCCTAAGGTGATTTTTTTCAATGTACAGATTTTGGTTCCTAAATTGTTGGTTCTTGTTTGTCTTGTTGTTTGATATTGGTCCCCACCAATTGAGGATCAGCTTTTGTCTCTCATTTAAGGAATATGTTGTTCGAGTAATAGTTTACTGACAAACTACTCTTGACTTTGATGTCGCTTAGCGATACTTTGTAGTTTACAGTGAATGTAGAAATCAAAAATGCTGATGTTGGGGCCAGAATTGTACGATTCTTGATTTTAGTTGTAATAGAAATTCACTGAAAGCAATTCATGTTTCTTCTTCTTCTACTTTTGTAGTCAGCTCATTTTATGATGTAATGTCCGTTAATTAGTACCCTAGCTTAAGGATCAACTTAGTTGCGTGTTTCGTGGAAACTGATAATTGTCTGGTTTTTAGGATCTTTCTGGATCATTAAAATTGCTTAGGTGATAGTTAAACGTAAAATTCTTGTTGGTGCGTACTGATGGTATCCAAGTTTTGAAATAGACATCTCTTTATTGAAGAAACATAAAAGAGGAATAGTGAGATCATCATAGTATTTTGGGCTAGCAGTAATTTCCTGATTGGTCTGGTTGTTCTTGTTCTTGTTTGAATTTATTCAACCAATATAAGTAAATTAAAAAAAGCCAGAAGTCCCATGTTCAAGAATGGCTTGACTTCTATGTATTCCTTCACAGTTACTGGTTTTGCATCATAGTTTAGGCTAATCAAAAGAAAATCCATATGGCCTTGTTTTCATTTAAACTGATCATTTGATTGTGGTTTGTTTGTTTGATCTCAGATACATGTTCCAACAAATCCTCGTGGCGCAGAGTCATTACCTCCAGGAATTGTCGTACCAGAATCTGATCTCTATTTACGCAGATTATGGGGTGATCCCAATGAGGTATAATGTTCATTGACTGTAAGAATAATAATTCACTGGTTATAGAACCCCAAATGGAATGATGATATTCTAAGAGTAGTTACTAGCAGCATTAATATGTACAATTGTGGCCCAAAACATTTTATAATGCACTGTTAGATGTTAATGATTGTAAGATCCAAACTCGGTGTTGGTAAAGTGATGCAGGACAAATAGACACTAGGAGGGTGGTTTTATTTGGATTACAAAACAAGAACAAGATAAAGATATTGGACCTAGGAATTAGCACCTAGAGCTTGTTTGAAGTCAGCATCAAGTAGATAAAATAGAAAATATATAAAACCTAGGCATCGGCACCAAGCAAGATAGAAATCAGGCCTTAAATTAGACTCCTAAATTACATCCTAGAAGGAAATGAAATGAATTTCTAACGTAACAAGGAAATAATTAACTGGTAATATATTACATTCAATGCGAAATAAAAGAGAATAAAATCCTAAAAGTTTCTGCATCAATCAGGTCCAATAAAATCCATCATCATCAATACAGTGCTTTTGTTGTCCACACCATGAAGTCAGTTGTTTTGGTTTTTTAAATACTTCCTCTTTTAAATAGGTCATAGCATTGCCCTTTGCACATGCATGCTGAATTGGATTTAGATGGTAGGTTATGCTTTTGAAGGAGAGAGACAGGAAAAGAAGTTTTTGGGGGAGGAAGGGGGATAAGGACCTTTCTTGTCAAAAATTGCATGTGTATATATATTTTTGAGCAGGAAGCCCAAGTGCCATAAATTTTCACATTTGAGCTTTTACTGACTGTGATGTGAACCAGCTGCCTAGTTTATGGGAATTTCATAAATTATGAAATCTGCAGGATCTGCAGAAAAAGCCAAAATACTTGGTAACTTTCACTGTTGGTATTGCTCAGAGAAATAATATTGATGCAGCCGTCAAAAAGGTGATAAAAACAGCCTTCCCTTATTTTTTTTACTTGATTATTTTGATATTCAGGATTCTGACTGCCGAGGGGTTTTTTTTATTATTACTTTCTTGTAGTTTTCTGAGGATTTCATGATTCTGCTTTTTCATTATGATGGTCACACAAGTGAATGGGATCAATTTGAGTGGTCCAAACGTGCAATCCACATTAGCGTAAGGAAACAAACAAAATGGTAAGTTTTTGTCACTTTTTCAGTCCCTACCTTTTCATATACATTGAATAAGAGCTTCGTAAATCCTTACACCCTGTAGTAAGCTTTGACTAGCAAGCTCTTGAACATCAAATTAGAGTTCTATTTATCTGCATTTTTTTGAAGAGTTCAGTCTGCTGCATTTTATAATTAGCTGAGACTTATGCCCATGCAGGTGTTTGTATCTATAGTTTGTTCTCATAATTTTACTCTTTTATGTTTTGCAGGTGGTATGCAAAAAGGTTTTTGCATCCTAATGTTGTGTCAGCTTTTGAATATATCTTTATATGGGATGAAGATCTTGGAGTCGAACACTTCAGAGGAGATAAGTAAGTTCTTATTTATCAGTTTTTTTCTTGCTCAAATCCACATGTTATATGTTTATTTATGTTTTCCTCCATGCTATTACCAGGTACATTGAGTTGGTTAAGAAACATGGTTTGGAAATCTCTCAACCTGGTCTTGAACCCAATAATGGACTAACGTGGGAAATGACAAAGAGGAGAGGTGACAGAGAAGTTCACATGTAAGCTCTCTCCCTCGCCTTAGTGACATTATTATAATGGTATTGCTGTTATGCACTGGAAATTGATGTTAAAAGTTCTTCTTGTCTGCGTTAATGAATAGGGATACAGAGGAGAAGCCAGGTTGGTGTAATGACCCACATTTGCCTCCTTGTGCTGCGTATGCTCTCTCTCTCTCTCTCTCTCTCTCTGAGTATGTCCATAAACACAATGCAAAGAAATATTTTCTAGTCTTTGTATCAAATGCTTGTAGAATTGGTTGTAATTATGAATGCTATTTATTACCTGGCACTTTGGCTGTCATCCTGGACAAATTTATGCTTACCAAAAGAAAATTTTGAGCAATCTATGAGTAAGTTGACTGTTTTATATAAACAATTTTATATTTTTATTAAGATATTTTGATTAGTTAAGTATCACACATGTGCACTTTATCTTTCCAAAGTTTTCAGAAGCTTTGCTTGAAACTTTTGAATATTCTGGTTTACAATAATGCAAGACTAACTATCATGCTTGGATAAGATGCCATTAGCATGGAGGATCGTCTTTTTGTTTGGGATTCATCATAGATGATGTTGATCAAGATGTCTGAAATATTTACTACCACCATCTAAGCCCTTGTTCGGTGTCACTACTGAGAGTGCATTTTTCAGGTGTTAAGCATGAGAATGCATTTTAGTTTTTTTTTTTTTTTTTGTCTTGTTTGTTAACTCTACTTTGTAGTAGATTCTGAAAACTATTTTCTTTCTTTTTTCTTTAAGCTAAATTGAGAATCCTCAAAACTGAGGATTTTGCATTCTAATTCTTGTTCTTGTTTTAAATCAATCAGATGCATATAGTCTGCATGAGGCATTACAACGGCTATTTATCTATCTCTTTTTTTGTTCTTCTCTTCTCTATTTTTTTTTTCCTTCCATTCTTACTTCCACATCAGAACTTCCTCCTCCTCTTCTTCTTCTTCCCTTCACCCAAACATTTTCTTAAGAAGAATATATTTTGCTAGAATTCGTTATGTCAATTCATTGTGCCATTTTTTTTTTTTTTTTGGCAAAATTCTTACTAAACACGATCTAAGGAGATCTGTTTTTTCTTTTTTGTTTTAATTCTGTGATTATTATTTCTTGTATTCATTCAGGTTTGTGGAAATTATGGCCCCAGTATTTTCTCGAGAAGCTTGGCGATGTGTGTGGCATTTGATTCAGGCATGTTGTGTATCTAGAATTATGTAGCCTAGTTTTTTTTTTTTTTTTTTTTTTTGGGGGGGGGGGGGGGGTGGTGGTGCTTAAACAACTACATACATAATATTCTCTTCTGAGTGCTTTCAAACGTTTAATCTACCTAAATGAAAAGCTCTAATATCTGCTTGTAGAATGATTTGGTGCATGGATGGGGATTGGATTTTGCTCTCAGAAGATGTGTAGAGGTCAGTGGCTCTTCCTTCTTTTTTTTTTTTAGGTTTTGGTGCCCTGTAGGATTTGCTGCCTATTCAGATGCTATATTGATGGTCTGTTATCTTTCAACTACTTTTTATCCTGCATATTTTTAAGGAAAGCCAGGTAGCCAAGTAAAGGGTTGTTGGTAATAGTATCGTAGAACCAGGTTTTAAATTCTCCTCATTTGTAATGATCATCACTTTTTGTTGCCCTTCTCCCATTTATCTATCAGAAAAAGGGGCGAAGGAAAAGTAAATGCTTATATGAACACTTGAAAAGCAATTTTATGGATTTCAAAGCATAATATATTTTTTTTCTTTATCGTTAGTTACATGTGCACCCAATAAGTCTTGAACACACGCCCTCACCCTTCATTTTGCTCTTACAAGGGGAGGAGGCACGAGTTGAGCTAGTGCTCATTGGCATTTCAAAGCTTTTTTTTATATAAATTTCTTGGGGGATTTCAAAATTTCACCATAATATAAGACAATGAGGTTTAGGTGCAATGATCATGTTGGCTCGCATTTGTGTGGATATTAAGTAATATGAAGATGCATGCCAGACCAATGGCATTCAGTATGAACAATTAAACATCGAAGTACAAGCATGACCTGTTTTATCAAATGGGATGACACACAGTTAAATCCTATAATGGAAAGATCATTTAGGGACTTGTTAAAAATCTTTCTGGTAGTATGTGTGCTTAGCACTGTATGTCTTTTCATTATAAACATAATTCTGTAAGGACTACTGGACTAGTTTTTGTGGATTCTGTAAAGCGACCAATAAAAAGGAAAATGTGGATCATGTAAAGTAGGGGTCCTTCCTATTTTTCAAATGAAATTGTGATCTTCTGTTCAATGTGGAATCAGTCAGGTAGGTTTATAGAAGTTCCTTATGTTAGATTAGGTACACCTTTTGTTGGTGCATCCTAATCGGTTATGTTTTGTATTTGCAGCCTGCACATGAAAAAATTGGTGTGGTTGATTCACAGTGGATTGTTCATCAAGTAATACCTTCTCTAGGGAGCCAGGTTAGTCATCAATACGTTCGCTAGAATTTTTTGCATTTGTGTTTAGTTGTGTGCACGATGCTTCTTAGAAGCTCTCTCTCCCTCTCTCTATCTCTGTGCCAGAATGGGGGTGAGTGCACGCTTGTGCTTTTAAGTTTGTGCACAAATATGAAAGACAGTTTGATGTTTTTGGTGCGAAATATAATAGACTGAGGAAAAATTTCCATGAGGGAGCTTTAAATTTTGCTTGTGAATCATATGCTTATACTTAAAATTATCTGTTAACTTCAGGGCCAGTCCGAGGATGGGAAAGCTCCGTGGGAAGGGGTATGTGTATTTATCATTATTATGTACCACATTGTTTTGAACTAAATATTGTACTTTATATAAAGCCCATTAGTTTATTACTTGTATCTTCTTGTTTTTATTAGCTAATACTGCCTTTGAATACCCAGCTTGATTTTCTTACCCTTTTTTTTTGAGAAGCCAATAATAAAAGTTTGTCAACCGGGTTTTAATTATTCTTGCCTGGTGGTTTCCTGTTGCAGGTGAGAGCTAGGTGTAAAAATGAGTGGGCTGAGTTCCAGGCTCGGCTCACCAATGCAGATAAGGCATATCTTGCTCAGTTTGGGAAGGAGTAACTTTGACAAACACCGCCTTTCTGTGTTCTTTTTTTGTTCTTTTGTACATGTTTTTTTCTTCTCCTTTTTTTTTTTTTTTTTTTTGAGTTGCCTTGGGTGTTGTTTATGAGCTCAGTTCTTCTGTTCATGCGATTTTATTCTTTTTCTTTTTCTTTTTCTTTTTCTTTTTCTTTTTTTGCTCAAGGTAGTAGGCTCATTTTTCTGAAGCCCGGATCTTCTGTATTTTATAGACAGCCGTAGTTATATACGAGAATAAAAATTTACCTTCTTTTCGTATATGGATCAACACAAAATATGATTATTTCTTCCTCCTTGATTTATCATTTTAATAGGGCTTGCCTTCTTTTTACAGTAGTTTGTGGTATGTTAGGCTGTTAGGCAGTGCTGGTGGGTTCCTCTATTATAGATTTTATTAAACTTTTTGTTCAAAATTTAGGAACCATTCGAGATCTTACAATAAGGTCTACACATGTATAATGCCGCAATCTCAATGTGATTTTGATGGGTTTGCCCCTGATGTAGCGAGGACTAAAGTATGAAGCCACCATCAGAATTTGTCGGCATAATTTTGAAACATCAATCATCTCAACTACCACATAAAGCAGAGAGTGAAAAAGGTTCTATCTTATAAATATATATATATATATATATATATGCATTCTTCAATCTCTACCAATAAATATTTGCTATCAATGTTTTTCTAAGTGGCTTCTCTCCTTTCTAGGCTTCTTATTCTTGCTTTTCGGCTAAGGCACTAATTACCAAATCACCAATTGAATTGTCATTGGTAAGGAACTCACCATTTTCATGACTAACAACAGCATCAAATTTTTCAAAGAAATAATTGACTCCTAGTCTTCTAGCCGGGTAAGAAATCGTTGTCAAAGGGGTTGGAGTTTGGACACTAATGCACTTTTAAATGTGTAGTCAAGGTCTATAATTATTTAGGAAAGCCGAGTGCATGCGTTATAGCTTTTGTAAATAAGAAGGGACAGACAAAGCCTTTCCATTTTTGGTTTCACCGCTAAATTATTGGTGAAAGAAATATACCCATTTGACATGTCGCTTGGGGGATCGATTAGCCCGGGCTAAAGCAACAACGACCCCTGCAAAACAATATAAAAATACTGCAATTTTAAAGAAACTTGAACTACTCAAGGGGAAGAAGTATTCTTCTTCTTCTTCATTTTCTTTGGATAAATTACGTTTACTTTCTTTCAAATTTTGGATAATATATCTGTTTACTTCCCCTTGCCAATGATTGGATTTCACTATGGAAGTAACTCTTCCATGTTTAATTTACCAAGTTAGTTAAAAAATTTTGAATTTCTGGTATCATTACTATGGTCCAATGTGTGGTCGATTACTGTTTGTCCTTATTACTGTTGCTCACATTGGCCTAGCTTATGCTATCATGGGGATATGCTCTGGATAAATTTTCCTCCATTGACGAAATTTTCTACAAATCATTACGCAACAATTCGTAAAATTATTTATCTATATTAAATCATATGACTCACTAAATCTGTTAAATAAGTTACATGATTATTAAATAAATCATGTGATTAAAAATAAACGCATATAATTTTTTGTAAGTTGCCATGTAATGATTAGATTAACTTTCCTCTAAACTTATTTGAAAAACTGTTGATGTGGTATAAAAAAAAGTGTTACATTCACAGTATTTTCATAACAAATTCTATTTGATAAGTTGTTACGATTCTAATTTAAACTCACTATTAAAATTACTTTTTTGCCTACTAATAATAATAATAATAACCTGTCACATAAGATTTGTTATAAAAGTGTTGTAAAAATTGTATGAACATAGCATTTCTCTACAGACTTAAGGTCTCTTTAACAAGGATAAAAGAATGTGCTTTTCAAATAATTATATTCTACACATGAATACAAAGTCATTGCTTTTCATATTTCGTGTTTATTATCATGTGTAATTTTCTTTAATGAAATTTGGTGCCGACCGAGAAAGCTTCAAGGAGCATTTTAACGTGAGAAGAGTTTTCTCCATTATTATGCCTGGTGGGTGATTCTAAAAGAGGAGGAAAAAATAGAAAAAGAGAAAGAGAGGACAAAATAGCCTTTTTTTTTTTTTTTTTTAAGAGGAGTGAGATACAAGTTTGTTCACCAAACACTAATTGAGTTTGAGGGTGGCAAGCTTTTTGCTTGAATTGGGAGATACCTCGTTCATAAAAGAAATGCTCCCCTCACCTTCCTCGCTTGTGTGCTAAGTCTAATTTAATATTCCTTGAAAGTTATGGGATCCAAACGTGCTGGTAGTAAATTTAGCTTTCGAATTTTTTGAGTACCCAATTGGACTAGAACACCCTTCTTTAAAACAAAAAACAAAGAGACCATTTTTTGTACTAATATACTCCATAAAATTATGTTGATGTACCATGACAATATTTGTTACCTTAATTCAACCAGAACCGTCCTATATTAGTTTGGCAGTGACTTGGAGCCACTCAATTTGACTGCAGGCTAATTCATTTGCTACCAAAATGAAATTTTTGGAGGCAATGCCACTATATAAGTCCGTTTTTAAATATTTTATAAGAAATTATCTTCATGATTAGTGTATAATACTCATTATTTCAATCATATCAATTCATTAAAAAGAGAGGAAACATAAATTGTCAAGATTGTTATAATTAAGGAAATGAATGTATCGATTGAGTGAATTCAAAAATATTTAATTATTTCAATTAAAAAAAATGCACAATTTATTTCATATTCCTAATTGCATGTTATTAAATTTGCTTGTGTCTTTTGTTACAATTGATTGTTTCAACTGCAAAAACTTAGGTAAGATTTAGGAGGTGTCAATTCGGGTTAGCATATGGGGTTCGTGTCGTGTCGAGGTAGGAGTATTCGACTAAATGACTCAATCCTAACCCAACCCATTTAATAATTGTGTCGTAATCCTTCAACTCTAACCCGACCTGTTAATAATGTGGGTTGACTTCACCTAACCCATATGACAAGCTTAATAAACAAGTCGTGTTGGGTTGATACGAATGTAACATAACCCATTTCAACCTGCATAACATTAAATATAACATTCATCTAGAAATAATTTTTTTTTACATCCCAAAAGTAGTACATACACTTCAAGTCTTCAACCTACATTCAAAATAACATAGTTCAACAAAAATATAACATTCATCTAAAAATAAGTTCTTTACACTCCAAAAGAAGAGCATACAATTCTGAGAGAGAGAGAGAGAAAGAGAGAGAGCAATAATCGGTTTGAAAGTTGACACTTTGAGTTTGAGAATTGGGCGTGAGAAAAGTAGTACAGCTGAAATTTTAAAAAAAAAAAAAATAGATATTTATAAGAAGGTTTAGGGGGCATTTGGATTGCCTATTTCCATAACTCATATCTCAGTTTCCATAACTCATAACTCAAAAATGGTGGAACCCATAGCAGGAACTTTGTTTGGGAGCAAATAACTCAATTTCCATAACTCTGTTTCCATCACTCAATTCTCTGATTTTTGAGTTATGAGTTATGGTAACTGAAAACACATTTTGGCTGTTTTCAGTTTCCATAACTCATAACTCAATGGCATTTTTGTAATTAAACACACATTGGGGGACCCACAACCGCAACTTTTGACCAGCTGACTTTTTTTTTTTTTTTCTGGGTTCGGTCTCAACGTTTTTTTTTTTTTTCTGGGTTCAGTCTCAACGGTTTTTTTTTTTCTAGGTTCGGTCTTAACGTTGGTGTTTTTTTTTTTTTTTTTTTTGGGTTCGGTCTTAATGTTAGTGTTTTTTTTTTTTTTCTGGGTTCGGTCTTAACGTTAGTGTTTTTTTTTTTTTTTTTGGGTTCAGTCTTCACGTTAACAGAATTTTTTTTTTTTCCTTCACTGGGTTTGGGTGATCTGCTACTGAAGAAAGAAAAAAAAAATCCAAACAGTGTGAAAAAGCTACACAGATTTTCAGAAATGGGACCCACAAATAGTGTGAAAAATATGAGTGATGAAAACTGAGTGATGGTGCCAAACGGGTATAGTATTTTTAAGCGATGAGTGATGAGTGATAAGTGATGAGTGAAGAGTAATGAGTGATGAGTGATGAGTGATGAGTGATGAGTGATGGAAATTGAGTGAGCAAATTTTTTTATCCAAACAGGGCCTTAGAGATTTAGGGTTTGTCGGGTTTAGAGATCTAGGGTTTGTAAAGTTTCAATTTCCAATTATATCCCTTGTAAATTTATGTAATTACTCACTTTTCTTTTTAAATTTAAAATATATGTTGGATATAAAAGATATTTTACTAATCTAAAATAAAATGAATATTTATTTGTTACACGAGTTAAACGGGTTGTGTTAAGTGGGTCATTTCAGGTTGACACAAATAAATTGGCGTGTCAAACATGTCTATTGCAAGTTACACAAGTTGACCTGCTTATGATACGTTTCTTATCGTGTCGCATTCGGGTTAACCCGTTCATGACCTAAACTCATTAAGGCCCAACTCTAACTTGAAAAAGCCCATGTAGGGTTCATGTCGTATTTGTGGGTTGGGTTAAACATTGACACCCCTTGTAAGATTGCTATATTTCAATTTGATTGTTTCAAGTATAAATTTTAGAAAAATAACCATATAGAGTCATTTTACAAAAATAATTAGTGCACCATATATTGATCATTAATATCTGGTAAGTAATTAATACTTTTTATGGAAAATTAATTAATACTTTAACATAGTAAAAGTATTAATTCAATACCATGAATTATTGGGGTAAATGCATTTATGTTCATTTATTAATGATCATATGTATTACATTAATTATTGGACTTACTTCTAGTACTTTTTTAATTGGACTTTTTTAACTAAACATTTCCTTTGGTTTTAAATATACAATGGCAAGTAGTAGTGATTTTTAATCTCCACTTTTTATTTAGTTAGTGAATGATGTGATAATTTCTCATTAAAACAAAAGGATATTTCAATTTAAAAAAGTACTGAAAGTAAGCCAAACTCAAAAAAAAATTAATACTTTACATAAAACAAAACTTTATTGAAGTGGAAAATTTTATTGAAGTGTATATGTGTGTGAAGCTCTAACTTGAAAACTTGAATCCCAACCTTTGCCTCTGAATCCTACAAGAACTTTGTATTTGTAAAGTGATCGTAAAAAAAAAATGGTGACACATGACAAAAAATTTAGTCTATTACAGGTTGTGTTACTGCATTTACTTGTCATTAAAAATAAAAATAAAAATGTAATCTTGATAAATTTAATATAGTTAAGAATTCTTAGCTTTTGTGCCAAGTAACCCATTCAAAATATTCAACACAAAACTCTAGGTAAAGACTTCACGTACCTAAGTAAAATTATGGCATCATCACTAATGTTGAATATTTCTATGCGTGAGCACATATTACCATCTAGTTGTATATAATAATCATAAATCAAAATTTTAAATGGAGAGACAGTGGAGCTTTTTTCGCTATTCACCCCCCCCCCCCCCAAACCCCCCAAAAAAAAAAAGAATTTTGCACATATTAGTCCTCCTTTTTCCCTTATAGCCAAGTCTAGACATTGAAATATAATCTAACCCAAAGAAACCCATAATAATAATAATATATGTAATTGCTTTGAAGAATTTTATTTATATTGTTTTTTTTAAGCCACCAATTCTATTATTAAGTTCATTGCTTTCAAGTTTCAAACAATACAATAAACAGTTCACAAAATCCCCTGAAATGCTTTTCCTTTTTTTTTTATTGGAAACCTTGAAATACTATTACTAATGGCGTTTTTGTCATTCTAATCACTAGTCTTATCATCTTAACAGTCAAATAAATTGACTGTCTTCTTGCTTGTAATAGCCGTTAACTCTCTTCTGGAAGCTATCCACGTGAAAACAAAAACTAGCTAGACAGTCTCCAAACTAAACCAACGGCGTTTGGCACCAACCAAAAAAAAAACATCCAAAATAAAAAGGGCTCATCAACTACATTGTCATACAAGCCATGAGACTCTCTCTTTAAGCTCAGGCCTCTCCCAACCAATTCTCTCATCATTCTTCATTTCCCAGCTCTGATTTCAAGAAAACTTGCCGGAGCCACCACCATTGCTTGGAGTTGTAGGAGCCCTTATACCCTTGTAAATCCATTTGTACATTTTCTAAGTTCTAAGGTTTGTGAATTGTGAGTGAAGCTCATTTTTATATATATGTACAAGCTTTTGTGTGTGTGTTTGTGTCGTGATTGATTTAATTAGTTGCTTCCTTTTTTATTTGGTTAAATTTGTTTTCAGGGCTCCTAACACTCCAAGACTTTCCTATCACTTGTAAAGGTACAATTGTATTCTCCTTTGTATGTCATTCTAGACAAGCAGTTCTAACCTCTATTTAAGATTACACCAGTTATAACTGTAATGGCTGCATCTGAACATGCAAGAGACTTGTTTAGTTTATTCATTGATCACTGCCCATCGTACAAAAAGTTGTATCAGTGCCTTCATTTGCTTTGTGTTCAAGCATTTCTAGTCTGGATTCCTTTTGTTTTAATCATGACGGCTAATTAGCAAATTATGCCAAAAGTACATTTTTCACGGGAAAATTATTGTGTAGTCTCATACTATACTTCTTCTCTCATAAGGGGCCACCCCTTAATGAGAAGGACGAAATATATAAAAACCATTTCCCCATCTGTTATTCCTAGTCAATGAAAATTGTCTTTCAAAATGTTTACTTGTTTAGTGGTAGGCTGGTAGCTAGTTTTGCCTTCCAATCTGACACCAATTATGATAAGTAACGATCTCACCCAACATGTTACTACACTAATCACTAACAAAATTAACTATCATTTCAAATTGTCAAACTTTGTTTTTTGGGTCGTTGAAAAAAAAATAGTATACAATACAGGGGTCGCTTAACCTTTTCATATTGCTAAAATTCTAAGCAACTAGTGTCATTGAAGAGTTTAATTAAAATTGATAATGGCTGGTTTCGACTTTTGACAAATATATTATGTCTTTCATTCTTTTCATCATTTTGTCAAAGATGGGAGAAATGTCGAGCTTCCAGTTGGGTGTTGTTGGCGCACTGTTCCTATCAGTGGCTTCATCTGTCTCCATTGTCATCTGCAACAAAGCTTTGATGAGCAATCTGGGCTTCCCTTTTGGTAACCAGTCCATCCCTCTCCTCCTAAAATTCCTTCAAGAGATTATTTATTTAACCATATAGTATATATAGAGATAGCCTTATTTTTTAAGCAGTATCTACCTTTTTTTGATTAATTTTATATGAGATTGTAATTTAAAATTTAAGAAATGGTTCACACACACAAGAGTATATATGCCTAATGATTTCAAAAGCTGTGACATGTATTAAATTTTTTTTAATTTCCCTGCTTTCTCTTGTCCCTCTCAAAAGTGTTTCCTGTATACTCATTCTTCTTTATAAATAAATAATAATAATAACTATTTTAAACAATGCATGTCTTATTTCTTTCACAATTTGCTCCTTTTCCCTTCCCCTTAGTTTTCCTTTCTTTTTTTCCTTGGTGCAGCTACTACACTCACTAGTTGGCATCTTATGGTGACATTCTGCACCCTTCACGCGGCGCAACGCTTGAATTTTTTTGAGTCCAAGTCAATTGACACAAAAACTGTAATGCTCTTTGGCATCCTAAATGGGGTTTCAATTGGACTTCTCAACTTGAGCCTGGGTTTCAACTCCATTGGATTCTACCAGGTTGACTTCAATTTTTATATTTAGAAACTTACAGGATGACATAGCCTTTTTTTACTGATCACAAGATCACTAAGACTAAAATTACAAGATGAATAGTCCTAGTTGCTTGCAGCATGCTCACATCTTATAGTGATAATATAATCAAGACCCTTTTGTACAAAATATCTGTGCATTCACATTTTTTGTTTTTTTATTTTTTTCTTTTTCCCTGTTGTGGCAGATGACAAAACTTGCAATTATACCATTCACTGTATTATTGGAAACTCTTTTCTTGAACAAGCAATTCAGGTAACCCATATTAGACTTCAGAGACCTCTTAAAATTTTCACGCCGGATTTCTACAATTTCACTGTTACTTTTTCCCATTCTTAATTTGCAGCCGCAAGATAAAGTTCGCTCTTTTCCTCTTATTAGTAGGAGTTGGCATTGCCTCTGTGACTGATCTTCAGCTCAATTTAGTCGGAACAATTCTCTCTCTTTTAGCAATTGTAACTACCTGTGTTGGTCAAATTGTATCCTTTTGCTCCCACTATTTTCTAGTTCAATGGATTTTTTTTTTAATATTGGTTTACAGAATAAATATATATGTCGACACATACTTAATTGGCTCTTGAATTGAATTAAATTGTCTTTCTTAACCTAATAATCTATTCAGCTCACAAACACAATACAAAAGAGGCTCAATGTCTCTTCTACTCAGCTGCTCTACCAGTCAGCTCCATTTCAGGCCGCAATTCTTTTCGTCTCTGGCCCTCTGGTTGATCAGTTCCTCACCAAGCAAAATGTCTTTGCCTTCAAATATTCTCCTTTAGTTTTGGTACATTACTCATTACTGCCCTTCCTTTTCCTTTTTTCATACGTAACTATAGATATAATAAATACAATATAGTATGGCATGCACATTACTATTTCCATACATAATTGACAAAATCACCGTGAAGATTTTGTGATGATAGAATGGGTATGAACATGTGCAGGGATTCATCGTACTTTCATGCCTAATCGCCGTATCTGTGAACTTCAGCACCTTTCTAGTTATTGGTAAGACATCACCAGTTACATATCAAGTGCTCGGCCACCTCAAGACATGCCTCATTCTTGGCTTTGGCTATACACTACTCCGTGACCCTTTCACAGAAAGAAACATTATTGGAATCCTAATAGCAATTTGCGGCATGGGACTATATTCATTCTTTTGCACCCAGGAGAGTAAAAAGAAACAATCCCCTGATCTATCATTGGTGTCTCAGGTTACTACTCTTCTCCCTCTCTTTTTTCATAGTATATTAGAAAGCTTTTCACAAGACTAGGAAATGAAAAATTGGTCTGACTCTTTCTTTTTCTCAATTTCCAGGTTAAAGATAAAGATACTACACAGCTTTTGGGTCATCCAGATAAGGAGAGTCATGAAGCTAAGAAATCAACTAAGGACTCTGTTGTTTAAGTGATAGACTTTGTGATAAAGGTTTCGTGTATTTTTGTGTTCATTCCAGATTCAGGACATTTTTTTCCCTCATAAATTCAAAGACATTTTGATGAGTGTAAATGATATTAATTCTTTAAATAAATTCCCTTTCTTTTTTTTATTTGGATAATTCCCAAATGATAGTTTAATTTTTATTATTAAATTGCTGAAACCCAGCCTAATGTGTGGGATAGCTCTTTGCTCCTCAAACTATGAAAGTCACAATCACCATCGCAATTTTTACAAACCTTGCAAATTGCACCCTATCATTCATTTGGATGTTAAGTTTAATGGTCACCTGATCTGCAAGTTACCCTCAATTGGTTAAATGAAAAAATTGCCCTCTCAAAGTCAAACTGACGAATTAATTATAATAATCAATCCTAATCTATGGAAGTACTTAAAAATCATTGATAACTTTTATTGATTGGAATAAATAAATGTATTGGTGTATTCATTATTTATATTTTAGTGAGAAGAGTTGCATCATTAAAAATTGTTTACATCCCAATTAGGTTGGCATCATTTGCAATTCTCAATCCATTTGTAAATGTCAACAACTTTATCTCAAAAATAATGAAATTTAACTTGTTACATGGATTTTACAATATATATATATATATATATATTTTTTAATACATGACTTAACAAAACCATTTAGGTATCCTAGCAGCCTCAATGTTGGCAAAGATAAGTAAGCTTCATAGACTAAAATGACAAGTGACCAAATTTAAAATATATAAATTGTATGTTTGTTTAAAAATTATTATATCCAAAAAAAATCAAAATACAACAAAAGCATGGAAATCCTTCCTAGAAATTAATGTGGATTAAGATTCAACAAAAACATAGGAATCCTTCCCAAAAGCTATCGCATGCATTTACTCCACCAACTCATCAAATCCAACAAAACCCGATGCCTCGGGTTGGTTTTTGTGGGTCGATGGAATCGGTTGTAATTTTTTGGAAAACTTAGGTTAGGTTCACGTTGACAAAATTTTCAACCCATATTACCTGAACCAACCCACAATATTAAATACTTTTAAATATATATATATATATATATATTTGTTATTTAGGTTTTTTGGATTTTTAGACATTATTTAAATTTTATTATTTTGATATGTTTTGGGTGTTTGAGATTTGATTTTGATAAAACCAAAATATTATGCTCAATTATGTAAGTTATAATCCTTTATTGAAATGTTGTTAAATAACTGAATGAAAACTCAATTTTCTATTAGGCTTTGACAAAATGGTCCAATTCCAACTACTTAATCCGGAAAAATGCTATGTCCACAATATTTTCACAATACTTTCACAACAAATTATAAGTGGCAAGTTCTTACGAATTGTTATTAACAAATATCTATAGTTAAAAGTAATTTTTTGTAGTAGGTTTAAATTAGAACCAACAACATAATACCTATGATTTGTTGTGAAAGTATTATGAAAATATTGTAGACATAGAACTTCTCCTCAATTTAAGGGTTGGGTTAGTTTGGTTTTAAGAACCATCATGAGTTGAGTTGATTTAGAGATTTGCCAACCTAAAAAATTGGGTTAGATTGAAAAAACACCTGAAACCTAACCCATCTTATCAACAACCCTACTTAAAAGTTGCTGAATGATTTATTGCGAAAATATTATGAAAATATTATAGACTAGAAGTTCTCCTCAATTTAAGGGTTGAGTTACTTTGGTTTTAAGAACAATAATTAGTTGAGTTGAATTGAATTGAATTGGAGATTTGCCAACTTAAAAAGTTGGGTTGGATTGAAAAACACCCAAATCCTAAGCCATCCCATCAACCACCCTACGTAAAGGTTGCTGAGAGATTTTGTAAGCCTGGTCATCTATAAGTTCGGCCCAATCCAAGTTCAAAGTTTAACTCAGCTAGAGAACCTACTCATGAGGCTCCAACTTCAAGGGATGGACTCACTGCTGAGCTCATGGGCCTTATTATCATAAGCTTTTCAGTGTTACATGTAAGTTGTAACATGCCACCTTCTTTCTTTTTTTTTTTTTTTTTTTTTTTTTTTTTTTTTGAGAATACCCTTGAAATAATATTGATAGAAGAACAAGAGAGAAAATAAAATGATTAACCATAACTAAGGGTAGCAATTTTTATCCATATCCATTAACCTACTCATTACTCACCAAATTTGGATAAGTTTTAACCCAACTCATTTGAATATTTGGGTTAAACGGATAAAGACCCATTAGGTTATTTAATTATATGGGTCTTAATGGATAAATCCACTAATACCCACTAAAACCCATCTAAAATTTAAATAAATATAAAATCTAAATTTCTAGAAAATGACCAAAATACCTCTAAAACCTAAAAAATGTCCAAAATACTCCCAAAATCCCAAAAATTACCAAAATACCCCCCAAAACCCAAAAAATTACTAAAATACCCCAAAACCTAAAAAATGACCAAAATACTCCCCAAAACCTAAAAATTACTAAAATACCTCCAAAACCAAAAAATGACCAAAATACATCTGAAACCCAAAAAATGACCAAAATACCTCCAAAACCCAGCAAATGACCAAAATACCCCCGCACCTAAAAATTGTCAAAATACCCTCAAAACCTAAAAATTACCAAAATACTCCTGAAACTAAAAAATGACTAAAATACCTCCAAAACCTAAAAATGACCAAAATACCCCCAAAACCCAAAAAATGACCAAAATACCTCCAAAACCCAAAAAATGACCAAAATTCCCTCGAAATCTAAAAATTACCAAAATACCCCCCAAAAAATGACTAAAATAATCCCAAAACCTAAAATTGATCAAAATACCCCCCAAAATCCAAAAAATGACCAAAATACCCCCGAAACCCAAAAAATTACCAAAATACCCAAAAGTTCTGAATTTGTTATGGTCCATAACAAATTTAGAACTTGTAATAAACTTAATCATCCTCTCCCTGATGGAAATAAAATGGTGTCCAATGGGATTTCCATGGTCCCCAGTGGTGGTAATAAACTTTATCATCCTCTCCCAGAAAAAATAAAATACAAAATTGTCATACATAATGTCACAACAAAAATATTAATAATTTATCATGATTGTTTGCCAAGGAAATTTTTATATTATTTCCTCCTAAATTATTTTGTCAAAATTGACTAATGTTCTATATGCCTTTAATTATAATCTGACCCATTGCGATTTTCTTTTATAAAAAAGTGTGAGGGACAGATAGAGGAAGGAATGAAATGCATTTTCTTCCAAAGAGTGGTTGACTGTCTGGTTGGTTCATGGTTGAATTAGGCTCTGTGCCCTTTCCAAAAAAAAAAAAATTAGGCTCTGTGAGTTGTAGCTTCAAGCTTGTAACCTCCACTAGTTGTTAATTTTATGTGATAATCCTTAAAGAGAGAGCTTTTACAAGAGTCTGCTAGGCAAATGGTTTCTATGTGAAGTCACAATAAGAATTAGGTTTTTTGTGCCTCTAGTGGGGGAGTGTGGATTTATTTCTAGGAGGATAAAATTCATAATTAACGCACACATACACCTTAGTATATAAAAAAATTTAAAAGAAAAAAAAAAAGTCAATCTTCTCAATATTAATTGATTCGACTACAGTGATTGTAGCAATGATAACAGCAAAAGCACTCGAATTCTCCTTCGAAGTTCGGGTTATTAAGGCAGTCTTGAAGGGTGACTCCTAGATAATTATGAATTCTTTAAAAGCTGAGGAGATCTCTCTAGCTTTATTTGGCCACTTAATTGCCGATGCGAAAATATT
Source organism: Castanopsis chinensis (assembly GCA_032878915.1). Classification (NCBI taxonomy): domain Eukaryota; kingdom Viridiplantae; phylum Streptophyta; class Magnoliopsida; order Fagales; family Fagaceae; genus Castanopsis; species Castanopsis chinensis. The sequence goes on along the minus strand of JAVQMG010000125.1, from coordinate 12,077,198 downwards.
TTCATAGTTTTATTAGGCATAATATTTTCTCACACATGAGTCGTCAAGGCAATTCTGCTATTTATAACCTTGCTAAGCATGGTAAGCATTTCATAGGTGGTGTGGGTGGAAGATGTTCCTCCCCACTTCAACACTATAATTCAAACCAATTTGATTTTTTCTATTTCTTTTTTAGAATTAAATTTGCAACCTTTCTCTAAAATAATTTTTTAAAATGATATTTTAAAAACAAAATTCTGTTCACAATTCACTAGAATTTTGGGTAGCAAGATTGAACCCAAACACAACTTATGTGAATTTATGTTATTTTGGTTAATTTATATTAAAATGTTCAAATTGTAACAGATTTAAAAAAAATATCATGAACATATTTTCCCTGAAATTTCAATAAATATAATATTACAATATGGAGTTCGTTAGGAAATTATCCCCATATTTAATTATTTTACAACAACTATTATGAAGAAGAATAATTATTACATTAGAATTTGAGATCCTATTATCAATTTGTTTTATCACTTTCGAAAGGAAAAAATTATATTCTTTGATTTTTCATTTTTCATTTATAAATCTTGATGCTTAAAAATATATGAAGCTTAGAAAATGGTAAAAAAAATAGGAATTTTTTTTTCAATGAAGTTTGAGGTATGAAATTATAATAACCAATTAGTTATGATATAAGAAAAGTACATAAAAATATAAAAGAAAGATAAAGGCATAAAGGAAATTCATTAAAAAAATTATATTGTAAAAATAAATAATATTATTGGGCGCCCCCTCAGGGGGCTTTGTGTTCCTCCCAGTAGCTGTTTGACTTTGATTAAGTCATATGTCCTGATGCTTATGATTTATTATTTTGTTTATAGTCTATTACTTTAGAAGGGGCATAATCCTTCTTAACTTTCTACGAAAATATCTCTTTCTATTTATTTTTTCTTTGAATTTTGATATTGCTTTTCTAATAATATATATACATAGTAAAAATTATAACTAATATTTTGCCTTCAAAAAATTTGGTGCAATTAGCAATTTAGCATCAGCAGTCGTCTATGGAAACTCCTATTCATCTATGAAATACCTTTTTCTATTTTATTTATTACATAATTTTTTATATTTTTTTAATTAAAATGTATAATGTTGAGTCTATAATATAGGTTGGCAAACCGGATCAAAAATGTGTCTTGGAAGTATGTTTTTGTGGTCAACAATTACTCAAGTTCTGTAGATCATATTCAACTTTGTGCTTGCTCGATAGCTTTCAATAGCTTTGGATATCGATTTAATATTTTTGATCGATCAAGGCATTATTTCGATAAGTCAAACTGTGTGCAAAGTCAACCTATTCAGCCCATAAAATCTTTAGAGTTTCATCACATTCATGCGACAAGGGCACTGGGGGTTTCAAAAATTCTTTTCAGGATGGTCATTAAAAATAATTAAATTAAAAAATTTAAATATATTAACATCACAAGTGTAAAAACTTGTGGGGTGTGGAGGGTAAGAGCCAGGGTTCAAGTTTTCAGGGAGTTTCACACACATTTACACTTAGATTAGGTTAGAGTATAATTATATCTTGTAAAAAAAAAAAATTCTTTTCACAATGTACACAACCAAGCAATTATTAAGCTACTGATCTCCTATTCAATTATTAACATATTGCCTAAATAAGTACTAATATAAACAAAATGCATTATCTTTTTGAAAAAATATATCACATAAATCTAACAAATTCGTCTAAAAATTAAAGAAAGTACTAACAGACTAGCTATTTAAAAAGTGTGCATTTTTTTATATAAAAAAATTGCTATTTTAAAATATGCCATTTGAGAACACAATTTAAAAAATCACAATTAAATGTTTTATTTGGGCGCTAATTTGTTTGTTTGGGCAATTTTTTAGAAGTGTTATGTTTACAACATTTTTGCAACACTTTCACAACAAAACCTAAGTGGTAATTTTCTACTAGTTCTAATTTGAACTTACCATTGAAATTATTATTTTTTGTTTACCAACACCAACTTGCTATTTAGGATTTGTTACAAAAATATTACGTATATTTTGGTAATTGCATTTCTTGCAATTTTTTTTGCTCAATATTCAACAAATCAAAATTTTGGAGAGGTTGAATTTTATTTTTAACGGGCTCAATTTTTATTAAGGATGTTTACGTTTTTTTTTTTTTTTTTTAAGGTGGTCAAGTTTTTTTTTTTTTTTTTAAGATGATCAAAAGACCCATATTAATTTAAAACTCAAAATTTTTTAAGGTATAAACTATAAAATAAACCCCCATAGAAAGTGGAAAAGAATTTAGGAGAGCTATTGATTGTACATTTAATATCCTAAATGTACAATCAATTCAAGGGGATGCCTAAAGTTATAGGTGGGAGGATCATGTGCAAAAAAGTCTACTATTAAATAGTCTGCGGTTCGAAACTGCATTAGATAATGTCAATAAGTTCTCTTGGTTGTAACAAACTAGATTAGGGTTCATTCTCAAAAAAAAAAAAAAACTAGATTAGGGTTATTCTATTTGCGAAAACTTCAATTCAATTAGTGGCTCTGTTTTGCCTATGCCATCTAGGGTCGGTGGTGAAGTCCCAGCATTGATTTTTACCTTTAAATTATGCGTCATCATATTGTGCTTTATTTATTTCCATTGTTTATTTATTTATTTTTGATGGATTCCATTGTTTATTTATTCCACACGATATTGATATTGTTCACTTTAACAAAGCAAACTAAAAATTAGTTAAATTGCATGCCCAGGCTCTAAACGAACTAACATATAATAAATATTATAACTAAAATTTTGAAAAATTCACTCTTAACAGCTAACACCTTAAGGTCAGAAAAAAGAGTCTAAATTACCTCATCATTTTGCCCAAAATTTTGGTGCAATTAGCATCAGCAGCCTTTAATTGCAAGTAGCGTGTTAGGCATGTACAGCTAGGTTTAGATTTTCTTTACTCAAAATAGTTAGCTAGTTAGGTTAGATTTTTTTTTTTTTTTTTAAGGAAAAGTTAGTTAGAATTTGATTTCACACATTTAGAGCACCCGCAGCAGATGTTACAAAAAAAATGCCATTTTACAACATCAAAACTCTACTATATTATTTTACCACATCATTTTACAATATCTCATTTATCAGATATTTTATACTTCAATTCTATACATTAAAATAACATTTACAACATATTAAAATAATATATTAAATTCCTTCTCATCATCATTATCAACCCACCCACCGCCATAACAAAAGAGTACCACCACAAATCTTCTGACACCACCACCGCTGCACCACACAGTTGACAACACCACCACCACTAGCAACCCACAATTTACCATTAACATTGAACACCCAAAAAAAAAAAAAATGCAACCCACGGTCTCCACCAAGCAAAACCCAACCCACGGCAAACAGAACACATACCCATAGCGAGCAAACCCAGACCCATGGCGGCAAACCCACGGTGAGCGAACCAAAAACCACAAACCTTAAACATAACCACCGAAACCCAGATCGCAAACCAAAAATCACCAACCCAAATACCACCCAAATTGGCCAGCCACTACCACTAAAACCCAAATCGCAACCCACTAACCAAAATCTCAACCCATTACACCCAAGTCACAAGACCCACAGCCAAAAAACGTGAACGGAAAAAGAAAAAAAAAAAAAAACCCAAAGCGGAATAGAAAAGACAGATGGTCGGCGGCGTCGAGTGGTGGTCTTTGGTGAGATCGGCGGCGTCGAGTGGTGGGCTTTGGTGATCGGCTTGCTGTGGAAGACGAAGAGAGAAGACAGAGACGAGAGAGAAGACAAAGATGAGAAGACGGAGAGAGAAAAAGGAATGGAATAACATAAGAGTATATTTTTACCACAGCTCGTCCGTACAGTGGCAAATTTGCTACGGTACTGTTCAATGTTGCAAAAATTTGCAACATTTACACCATCTGATAAAAGGGCTTTTTTTGTATTTGCATTTGGCACATTTAGCACAACTGTTACGGATGCTCTTATGTTATTGTCGCATTGCACCAAACATTTTTTTTTTTTTTTTTGATGCAGCATTTAATAATTATGATATGGTATTTATATATATAATACCATATAGTTTGAGAACCATATATATAATATGGTGCACTTTACAAGATTTAAGAATATTCCTAGGTTTTAATCATAACTGGCTGGTATACTTCTAAGTTCTAAGGTCTTAGTCAAGATTGCCCCCATAAAATTTGTCTAAATCTCTTGAATTTGGACTTCGTCAAAAGACTCAGTATTGTAGCGTATGAGATTCGAATTGATCTCATTTAATACTGGTTGATTAATTTTATAATTTCAACCCAAAAAAATCAAGATTACTGTGACAGTTTTGAAGTCATTGCGTGCACTAAATTAACGACATGTCCTTAGACTTTAAGTTTATTGGTGTCTCACGCTCTTAGCTATGTCACATGCAATCATTGCCTTAGAATTGGGCTATATGGCCCGCATGGGACATTGTTAATGATCATATCATACGTGATATTATAAAATAAAAACCAGGTAAGCACGCAATTTGATAGTTTTGTATGAATTATAAATAATAATAATAATTGTAGGGACTAGAATTACTGGCGGCCCAAGCTCACCTAAAATAGTGGCTGGATTGGTCCAATCGTGGCCCAAAACAATGAATTTATAAGAGAGGGAAACAAACAACTAAAGGGGAGGGCTCCGCTCGAGGAGAAAAATTAGTAAGAAAATGTTGATCTAGTTAATTGGATGAACCACCTTTTTAATACAAGTTAGCCCAAGAAGGCCACAATTACATAAGAAATATCATTGTTCACTCTCTTTTCTCTCAGTGTTCTTCTTGTTTCTTCTCTATCTCTTGGTAATTCTGTCTTGATCCTTTTCTCTGTAAACCCTTCTTTTCTTATATACTTCCCTTTCCCTCATATTTCAACCATCCATCTATACCTAACTAGCTTCCTCTCATGACACTTGTCTCTTTCTACATCTGAAAAAGATGGTGGAAGAAGTCTGCTTAGCTATGACTTACATTGTTCAGGTTGCTTCCTCATTAATGCGACTGATAAAGTTGTTGCCCACCATTTAATGTGGAGACAACAAGCTACTCCAAACTAGAAACTTCCCCTATGATCTCTAATTCTCTCTCATCAGATCCCTCCTCCCACTTGAAACGTCTCATAGTTCTTTTGACTTATCCCTTCCTCTCACCGGGCAAACTTCCTCCTCGGGCCCGTGGCTCGTGGCATCCCCCACCCATACTGCAACTCTTCAACTTCATCATCGGTCATCGGGCACCCACAATAATAATAATAGTTGAGTACAAAGAATTAATAATTGTTTTGTCAACATGCTAGCTAAGAGATACAATTTGACATTAGCTAATGAATTTCGTAGTTGGTTGCTCAATAAAATCACACAGTTTTAAAACCAGAAGCCAATTAAACAAGTACAAAAAATTAAAAAAAAAAAAAAAAAAAACAACCATAATTGACTGAACACCTTGCTGGGTATATTGCATTTATGTAAGTGTCAAAAACTTTGCTAGTAACACAAGCAACAAAGGTTAGTTAAAAAATAAAAACAATATGAAAGGACCAATGCACTTCTAACCTAATGACACCTATCCCTCCCCGTATCCCACATCTTAGGTTCAACCTAATTCCTTCCTTCCTTCCTTCCTTCCCTTCCCACAAGAATCAACACAAGCATGAAAGATGCCAAAAGCCACTTTTAAGGATTAAAAAACGAGCGTGCTGAAGTCAAGAAAATCAGGGAGCCAATTAAGAACGAGGAGATTTGGAAGAATGGACGCTAGGAGCACATTAGTGTGGTGTCGACCAAGAATCCTCCAATAGTCAAGTTAGAACCTCACAATAATTCCATTGAACTTTTTTTTTTCAATTGAATGTGATCGAAGTATATTAATAACTGTGAAGAAAAATGACCAAATGCATTGCAATGAACTTCTAAAGTTTAAGAGATCTAGGTTCCAGTTAGCTCAATTAGTAAAATTTTTATTGTTGAATAAGAGATTTGAAGTTCAATCCCCGTCTACACCAAAAATCGATTGGTGTCTTGGTCTGATGATAAAGAGTTGATAAATAGTTATTATCAAGAGCGGACGCTATAGGTTGAAACTCTCTAAAAAAAAGTGTAAGAGTCAAGGTTTTTCACTCACACCTTGGAATGGAGTATGTCAGGTGTAGTGTTTATAATGGTGTAGAGTTGGAGAAATTATTAGGTCCACCGAGAGGACTGCTCAATGAAATGATACCACCTATACAGGTGTGTGAGTCAGTTTCCTAATCAACATAAGAAAAAATAATAATAATTCGGTGATGTTACATTTGCATAGACGACAACATTTTATTAGTTACGAGGACAAAGGAAGACAACTTCATCAGTCCTTTGGTGGACCTAACAATTTCTCGTAGAGTTGACTACGTTCCCATGATTTTAGTTAATTTCATTATAGGAAGCATAATGGGAGGATTGGAGTTTATGGTAGCTAGATTCTTAGAGTTCTCTTCCCATATTCGGAAGATATCGGTTCGTAGGAAGATCTCGAGACGTGATGTGCAAGAGTTCCCTATTTGTATGGATGTAGAAAGGTGGAAACATATCTATCTAACGATTAAGTTGTTTATCAGGTAAGTAAGATGGAGTTGGTCGAGTGGACTTACACTTTAGCTTGAGCGCCAACGAAGAATGACCTAATGCCTCCAAGAAAATAATGAAGTTAGTCTGTTAATCCTTGCAAAATCATTTCTCATCAGAAAGTATTACTGGTTTGACTTTTTTCAACAAGATAGGCCTTAAAATGGAAATGGTATTTGGTATTAAATGATGTCATGTCAGCAATATCAAAGTCTAATAAGTGTGAGACATATCAACAAAAAATAACTACCCAACTAACAAATGAAAGACATGTGTTAGTGAGAAGTTATTTTTACACACGTCTCTCATTCATTGGGTTTTGATATGGATGACGTGATATCATTTTATACAAAATACTTTTTCCTTAAAATAAGCCAAATCAATTTCAATCTAGTTAGGTATGTATATAAACTTTGTGTACTAAAACTTCACATGATTCTTTAAATCCAAATACTAAGTACAAGAGTTATTTTTCAAATAACATAAATTCTGAGTAATTTCAAAAAAAGGTATTATTTTAAAATAGGTGTTGTGAGTTGCCTAAAGCCTTCACCACACGTAATAGAACTTCTGAGTCAGTGTCTTTGGTTCAAAACATTTTGCCTGCCCCTTTTCACTTAGAAAACCTTAGGGCAACATTTAGTTAATAAGAAAAAAAAATGGATAGACATTGGTGAAATCACACACCTTAGAAACCAATGGCTAGAGGTGACTCCTAAAAAAATGGAAAAATAATAAATTGATTCACTAAAGCACTCACATCACTCAAAGGTTCATTTAGATTCAAGGTAAGAAAGGGGAAGTAGAGTAAAGTAGAGTAGATTTGACCCAAAATTAACCTATTGTCAACTAACTTTACTCTACTCCCCTCCACTCTCCCTCCTACCCCCTCCATTCAAGCGGGCCTTAAGTGTCTACACTAATCACACACATCACACGTTTCACACCAAGAAACCTCCAAGGCAAAATTGGTTGGAGGATATACCATCAAAATATGGTGTTGAAATACATGTCAGATTTGTATTATGTGACCCAATGTAAGCACCACAAGTTATAAGATAATTTTGCCACATGACATTTTAAATACATCTAAATTATTAATATAGTTTACTTTTTTTTTTTTAGATAGAGATATAGTTTAATTCAATTACTAAATAATTTTAAAATACAATTTATTTTATTTTTATATTTTCATTATACTACTAAAATATTTTATTTTATTATTCTATTTTCATTGCACTATTAAAATATTTCAATTTATTTATATATGATTTTTTTTGGATTGGATATATGATTCTTTATTTAAACCTTGTTTCGCAGTTCGACCATTATAATCAACCTTGCTTCGGTTATCAAAAAATAAAAACCTTGCTTCACGCCATTATAATACTAATATAGTATAATATCTAATAAAATTAACATTCCTTCTTCTTCCTTGTTTTTTCTTTATAGAATTAACATTCTTCTTTCATCATTCTTTTTTTTTTTTTTAAAAAAAAAAATCATTCTTCTTTCATTACATGTGTCGTGTGTTTTGTCAGCCCATCCATGACCCTCACATTCTTCTTCCACTATAGGACTCAGCTTGTGCTAGTCCACTTACTAAGGGAATCCTCTACAGCATTAATGGATTACCAAATATAAATTTATTAGTAACTAACCCTCTATTATTTAGGTTAATAATCCTTATCTTTAACTAAAATATCTCCTTAGATCTCACTTTTTATTTGAGAATATCCTTATATCTCACTTAAATATTTAGATAATGGCTTCATTGCAAGAAAAAGGTAAATAAAGCCATACAGTTAGAGTTCGATTGGAAACTAATGAACTATAAATTATAATTTGAAGTAGTTTTTTTTAATACACAAAAAAATGTAGTAATTTAAACTTTAAAGTTTAATTTAAAACTTTTAAAGATATAAGGTTTTATTTTCAACCACACAAAAAAAAATATATATATATATATATATATATATTAAAATGTGATTTATCCCAAAAGAAAGTTATGGTTGGCTTATGTAAATTTGGACATTACCATAATGCCCCCTTTGTATGTGACATTTTTATTACACAAGTATTTCAAAAGTTGTTGGTCCAGACTCTAAAGATAAAATCATAAAAGTGCGTAATTTTTTAGTTCAACTCGCATTTTTTGATATTTTTAATGAAAAAGTGTAATATTCAAAATTTTCATCTTCTCAAAAAAATTTATCAAAAAAAAAAAAAAGTGCTTTTGCTCTTTACATAGATAAAAAAAAAGTTCTCATATCAATTAAGAGGAGCCTACCTTTTATCTATATTTAAAAATAAAGAAAAAGAAAAAGTGGAGTAATGTTTATCACTCAAAATTCTTATTTAACAAAAGTAACAAATTTGATAGCTGTACCATAGGAATTTACTATTTATATTAAGCAACAGAAAAAATAATTAGATATTTGAATTTATAATTAAATATTTAATTTTTTTATATAAGATAAAAATTCTACTCTAACCTAATTTATGTGTATATGTGTGTGAAGTTCCTCCTAGAAACCTAAACTCCAACCTTTTCCCACCCCCCCTTCCCACACCTTACAACATACTTGTAAAGTAACAATCGGGTTAAGGATGTGCAATAGTAATATTTGATTATATATATATGTACATGTTGTAGGATTTGATCCTAGAAAGGGAAAGACTTACAACTCACAAGGGGAAAGAGTAATAATAAAATAATGCGCAACCAAACACACAATTTTATGTGAAACAATTTTTTGAAACCGATTGAAACCAAAACAAACACAGTCAAAGTCAATAATCCGTTAACAGATATGTATCATAATTGAGTATTTAACGACCTTCAAATTGAGATTGTACTGCCATTGATAGTGGGTCCCAAAAAAAGCAATTGTCCATTCTATTTAGGTCGGCAGTACTAGGCCCACGTCACCCATAAATACAACAGGTACATCAACTGGTGCATCTGCTTGCAGTGATTGCGTTCTTCCATCTAGTATTAAGTATTCAGCTCAGCATTAAGTATCATTGGGCTCCAATCTTAATTATTGCTTAAATTTTGGTCCAAAAATTCAAGGCCAACAAGCAACTACTAGTATTATTTTATTTTATTTTTGTCTTTTTCTATGAATTATCTTTTATTCTTCTTTAACTCATAAATATAACAGGTGCATCTACTCATTGTGTTCGTGTTAATTATTCCATCAAATAATAAGTCAGCTTAGCATTAAATATCATTGGGCTCCAAACTTAATTACTGCTTAACAAATTTGGTCCAAAAAGTCAAGGCTCATTAGTAAGAGCATCAGCAACGAATTAGGCAAGTCCTAAATTTAGGCCTATTTTACAATTTAGACCTAAAATGCTCACTTTATTAGATGTTGTAAAATGTAACTATTATAAAAAAATAAAAAAATACAATTGTACTACAGTACGATTCTAAACTTAGAATCACACTATAGCTCAATGGTAAAAAATATATTAATATTTTATATGTTTTCTCTCTCCACGATCGCTCATCTCTCTCTCTCATTCTAACTCTCACTTCCTCTCTCTGTCTCTCACAAGCCACAGCTCCTTCCTCCTCACTCCCTCTCTCACATCTCTCGTTCGAAGCTTGCACCGGTGCTAGGTTTTGGATTTTGGAGGTTGGATCGGCGTGGATCTGTGAGCTGGGTTTGAAGGTTGGATCGGCATGGATTAGCGGGCTGGGTTTGGATCAGTGGGCTAGGATTAATTGGTGGTGGGTTTGGATCAATTGATCAGTGAGTTTGAATCAGTGGATCTGTTGATCGATGGGTGGATCAGTTAGGTTGATTTTTAGTAACTCTGATGGTGATTTTTTTTTAATGGGTTTTGGTTTTGGTTTTGGTTTGATCGTTTGGTTTTGGTTTGATGGTGGTGCGCTGCTTTAGGGTAGTGGCTCCAATGGTGATATTTTTTTAATGGGTTTGATCGTTTGGTTTTGGTTTTGGTTTGATCGTTTGTTTTTGGTTTGGATTTGACCATTTGGTTTTGGTTTGATGGTGGTGGCGTTACTTTAGGGTGGTGGATTTTGATTTTGGCTGGATTTTGCTATGGATTTTGCTCAGCGGAGGTGGGTGGTGTGACTGAGAAGCTGGACGGTGGTGGGTAGTTAAGAGAGAAAGAGAAATAGAGATCAGAGAGAGAAGTGAGAAATGTATTCATATTATTTTTATTTTATTTTATATTATTTTAATGTGTAGTATTATAAAATAAAAGTTGGGATGTTGAAGTATTGTAAAATGGTATTATATAAATTGATAAAGTAACTTTTTGAGATGGTAAAATAGGATAGGATTAAAAAAACCATTATGGACGCTCTAACTAATCGTACTATTTTATTGTTGTCTTTTTCTATGAAGGTTCATGTTGTTATCAAATGCTATTAAGCCAATTGTTAATAAATTATAAGAGGAAAGTTTTGACATTATTTTCATGGAAAGAGTAATGTTACATCCATAAACTATTTTACAATATTTTTACAAAATGTTGATGTGGCCAACCTATTATTGGTTTTCATTTAGGCTTATCATTAATATAATTTTTTCATTTATCAATAATCACTCACTATATCAGCAGTTTGTAATTTTTTTTTTGTAAAATAGTTTGTATCTCTAGTGTTATTCTTCATGGAAAAGAATAATGTTATAAACACAAACTGTTTTACAACATTTTATATAAAACTTTCAACAACATTTATCATTTTATCATTCTCCCAATAAAATGTTTTTAAATATGGTTCATAAATATAACAGGTGCATCTACTCATTGTGTTTGTGTTGTTCCATCTAATAATAAGTATGGGTCTGACTTACCTATAATACTTTTTTAAATGAAATCTCCTTTGGTTTTAATGAGAAACTGCCACATCATTCACTAACTAAATAAAATGTGGAGATTAAACTCAATACCACTTGTCATTGTATATTTAAAACAAAAGGACATATCCAATTTAAAAAGTACTGAATGTAAGCCAAACCTAATATATATTTAGCTTAGCATTAAGTATATCATTCAATCATTGGGATCCATACTTAATTAGTACTGAATGTAAGTCAAACCCAATAAATATTTAGCTTAGCATTAAGTATATCATTCAATCATTGGGATCCATACTTAATTACTTCTTAAATTTTTGGTTCAAAAATTCAAGGCTAATTAGTAACTACTAGTAGGTCTTGTTAATGGTTATCCTTAAGGCAATTGTTAATAGAAAAATATTAACGGATGCCATAAGAACATTTGTTAATGAACCATTTTAGAAACAAAAAATTTATGAGAAAAGAAAAAAAATGCAATTAATGTTTTCATAGCTTTTTATTTCCCATAAAAGTTGTATTAAAACTTTCTTAAAATAGTTTGTTGACAATCACCCTAAGAGTACCTATTAACAGAAACTAATTAGTAATTACTAATACTATTTATTTATTTATTTGCCACGTTAATGGTATCCCTTAAGACAATTGTTAATAGAGAAATGCTAATGGATGCCCTAAGAGCATTTGTCAATAATTTATATTAGGAAAGTTTTAACACCACTTCCATGGAATTTAAAAAAAAAAAAATAGTCAGAAAAATTAATTGTTTTATTATTTTTCTATAAAATTTTTCTAAAAATAATTCCTAAACCAATATCTTTAGGACATCCATTAATATTTTCTTTTATTTATTCTTTTTGGGAGAGGGGAGGGGGGGTCTTTGCGAATACAACATAAAAGTGTATAAATAGGAAAAGCTAAAATCTGTTTTCTTTTAATTTTTTTAGGCTTATGTTAACAAGCGCCCTTAAGGCATCACTTTCATAAGGAATATAAAAAGATGTTAAAATTAAGGGTAAATTGTAAATTACACCCCTAAAGTTTGGGGGTGATTGGATTTTACACTCTGAAGTTTCATAATTTATATTTTACCCCCAAAAATTTGGTAATACTTGGATTTTACACCCTGACTTTTTAGAATTTGGATTTTACGCTCTATGTTCTAAAAGTGTTTAGATTTGACTCCCTAAAATAATAGGGTGTTTGAGTTTTACACACTAAAGTTTCAGAATTTAGGGGTGTGAAATCCAAACAACCCTAAACTTTAGGGGGTAAAGTCCATTTTTTAAAACGTTAGGGTGTAAAATCCAAAACTCTAAACTTCAGGAGGTAAAATCCAAAATCTAAAACTTCAGGGTGTAAAATCCAATTACCCCCAAACTTTAAGGGTATAAAATATACTCAAAAATTAATTGCTTTATTATTTTCCCATAAAATGTTTTTAAAAATAATTCTTAAATCATTACCTATAAGGCATCTGTTAACATTTTTTTTTTTTTTATAATAATAATTTGATACTTGGATTTATTTGATCTCTATGTTGAAAAGACCAAAAAACATCGATTGAATTACAAGATTCAGTTTTGGCTCTTTTTCCATTTACTCTAATTGTCGTAAGCTTTTTCATTTAACATGTAGTCTATTTTGTTTTTGTACAATTTTTGAAACCTTTTAGCTCATTTTCAGTATAAATAATCAGCAAGAATTAATTAAATTTATTCCAAACTCATAAATACATGTGAATCACCATGGTCAATTTCAAACCTAATTTAGACCCCAAAAAGGTTTTTTTTTTTAAGTTAAAGAAGGCCCACAAAATGGTTTTGTCTCCAAGTAAGATGCCAAAAAAAAAGTTTATTAAATTAATAGGAAAAGTTAATGATTGCTCTCCTAAGAATAAGGCATCGGTTTAGGTAACAATTTTAGAAAGTCTTTATGGGGGATAAAAAAAAAAAAAAAAGAATAACGGAATTTTTTGAGAACTTTAGGAAGCATTAGGCATAAAAGTGGTGTTAAAGAATTTCTTAAAATGTCCATTAACAAATGCTCTAAGAATGCTCCCTCTTTCCCGACCCTTTAAATTAATTTCCAAAATCCAAATTGGTTGAGAAGAAAGGGGCAAAAAAGTAAATTGGTATTACCTTACCTTACCTTACCTGGCACACCTTTTTTGTCTCATATAATCAAAAAATTTCAGTTGCTTTCCAAGAGAGGAACAGAGAGAGGGAAAGAGGAGAAAGAAAGCAAGAGAGAGAGAGAGAGAGAGAGAGAGAGTTGTACCTGCAATTGCAATGAGGTGCCACACCCAATGATTCTCTGAACAACACCATGATAGTTGTGGCCTTGTGTCGTTCAGACTCAGACTCAGACTCAGAGGGTCACCTCCTCGCCATCTCTATTCTCGTGATCCTCTTCTCTTCGTTTTCGTTTTTGGTTTCTCAATCATCTTGCATGGATTTGAATTTGTAACAAATAACGATAACAAAAAAGAAAATAATAATATTGGGAAAATTGAGGAAGTGGGTCTTGTTTGTTGTTGAAAAAGAAGAATTGGGTTTGAGTTTTTTTGAGTGTTTGAGTGAGATGGGTACGTCAGAAAGTGAAGAAAAAATGGAGGGGTGGCTATATCTCATTCGCTCCAATCGGATTGGATATCAGTACTCTCGCAAACGCTACTTCGTTCTCGAAGATCACCGTCTCAAAAGCTTCAAATCTGTTCCCATTTCTAACAATCAGGTCCACCCATGCACTTAACTGTTTTCTCTTAAAATTTCCGTACTTTTTTTTTGCTGCTTGCTGGGTTGAATGTTGTAGTGTATTATGTGCTTTGTTTTCTGGGTTTTAGGTGCTGGAAATTGCTTTATTTAAATGTTGGTTGATGATGGATAAGCATAATATAATATAGATAGGGTGTCTAGTATATGCAATGAATAAGAGATTATCTATTTTGATTGAATTTTGTTAAGTAATCTATTAGTATTTGAGAAGTGGATTGTATAACACACACTCACTCACGTATAATGAGAAGAGTTATTTAGGTTCTTTCATTAAATGGGTATATGTATGGTGATATATGCACCATTTTTTTTTCCTACTTTACTTCAAGTGGAGCATGCTACTTCCATTTAAATTTTAGTAACAATTACATTAGCATAAACTTGATTTTGAATATGTTTTGTTATATCATAAACTTTTTTGTTGCACTATCTGGGCTCAATGGGCTTAAGTTTAGCTTGGTTGAAGTGGTAGAGGATTAAAACACTAATTTCACTCTGGCTCCACTTGTAAAATTTATTGTGGATCTTTTATGCCCTTAAATCTTCACTTGCATAATTGGATATTATTCCATGAAGCTTGATGATGATATCCCAGTGTTTGGAATTTTTTTTTTTCTTTTAAAATTTTCTATAGGTTTCATTTTTTCCCTCAAAAAAAAAAAAAAAAAGGAAGAAGAAGAAAATAAGCCTTTAAGAAATTATTTCAATTAACCAAGCTAATTGTTTATGCATGGTAGAACATACGTGTGCTACCTCTGTCACTGGATTTTGCCCTTTTTTTCCCCCTTTGTGTGCTTTTCTCACTAACATCCTTTCGAAGTGAAGGGCTCACTGATTTTAAATATGCTCTATTAAAATTTGGCTGTTTGAATTTTACTTGTACAAATCCGGGCAAATTGTTGGCTAAAAACTCTCCCTATCAATTTTTTATTTTTTAACTTTTTTAACATGCCAATTTTTTTTTTCCCACTGTTGTTATTCGGTGTACATCTTGCTGTCAGGAAAATGAAATATGATCAATATTTGTCTTTGCTTATGTAGTTCAAAAATCAGGATAACTCAAATGTGCATGCAAAACTGAATTGGGATCCTTTAGTTATAGTTTGGCTTGTCTACATCTTCAAATGGGAATGTTATCTTATCTATGTCTTCCCTTTCTGTTTGGTTGACATTCTTTACAATGTTATCTGGTAGAAGAACTAAACGTAAAAGCCTTTATTTTATTTTTCTCTCAGGATCCTGTTAAAAGTGCTATTATAGATTCCTGCATTCGGGTCATGGACAACGGAAGGGAGAGCATTCATAGAAAAGTATGAATGTTTTGCAGTGTTTTTGCTTTTTGGTGATATATCTTTGGGAAAAGTTTACGAATGCCCTAAGAGTATTGGTTTAGGAACTATTTTTTGAATTTTTTATGGGAAAAGGAAAAAATAACTAACCTATGACAGCTTTTTATATTTTCCATTAAATTGGTATTAAAATTTTTCTAAAATGGTCTATTAACAAATGCCCTAAGGGCATCCGTTAATATGACCCTATATCTTTTAGCTTATAATTTCTGATTAGCTTGTGGCTGTGATTTGTTTGTAATTGCATCACCTTTGGCTTGCAGGTACTCTTCATATTCACACTTTATAATACTTCAAATCACAATGATCAACTTAAGGTCTGGTAATTAATTATCACTAGAAAGTATGGAAACTAGTTTGTAAAAAAAAATGGTGGTTTTTAAATATAATTTTCATGCTTAAGTTATGATTCTGAATATTATAGTTGGGAGCAAGCAGTCCCGAAGAAGCGGCAAGATGGATTCATTTCTTTCAGGAAGCAGCTTTAAAGGTTTTAAATTGGTCAAATTTTCAAATCTTTTGTAGGAAAATTATGCTTAAGATAAGAGACTAAAGACTGCATTTATATAGGGTGGTCCTGATGTGGAAGATAATCCTGTGGGTTGTTCCAAGAGCAGATGGCTGCCCTTCAGGTATAATAACTCTTTTATCCCAGAATTCTTGTTTAAAAAAATCTTACTTCTTGCTCTTGTTCAGTCCTGTGCATCTAATCTTGTAATTAATCAATTTTTTGGTACTTAGAAATTCTTTCATGGATGCAGATTCAGTGGTTCTAGATGGGTAAACCACTCTAGGTCCATTGACTGGACTCTTTGTTCTTCCACGCAAACGGATCCTGTGACTTCGGATGTTATTGCTCCTTCACCTTGGACAATATTTGGTTGTCAGAATGGTAAGAATAAAATTTACAATATGCTGTTGTAATTAGCTGCAGTTGCATGTTTATGATCTTGGGTATTTTTTCAGGTCTCCGGCTATTTAAAGAAGCTAAAGATGGGGATTCCCGTGTGAAGGTTGGTAGGCTTCTATTCACCACTCATTGGTTACAAAAGACATTTTTGTTGTTAAACATGTTCCTTTTGTCATCAGTGGGATGATCATCCTGCTATAATGGCTGTGGGTGTGGTTGATGGAACTTCAGAAGCCATTTTCCAGACAGTTATGTCTCTTGGTCCCTTAAGATCAGAGTAAGTGGACTATCCCATCTCTTCTTATGTTGAAGCATCATATTTCTTTAAAATTCATATTATCCATGGCTTCAATTCAATGTTAAAGCAAAAACCCATATGCTTGAAGAAATTTGATCTTAGGATATATAGCATCGTCAAGCTTTTGAGTATTCTTACTTTATGGATCCTTTATTTCTCGCTCAAACACCCCTCCCCCCCCCCCCCCCCCCCCCCCCCCCAAAAAAAAAAACATTTGTTTTATTAAAACTTTTGTAATAGTCATGGTTGCCAAAACAAGAGAAGAAAATAGAGGACTAGAAAATCATGTGGTTAGTGACCATTCCTACTGCAAAGGCCATTAGTGAGAGCTCATACTCTGCAGATTTTATAAATTAGAGACATATAATGTCAATCCTCCAACACAATCCCTAAACTATCTAAAACTCTGATTAACCTAGAATAGATCTAAAATCTGACTGTCAGGTGCCCTTTTCATAAATGATTTTATAGTTTCCCATTGTTATGCATTTAATTACCATTAGTATTATGTAGTTGTCTTTAATTCAACATGTCATATATCAAGCTTGTTGGTTACAAATTTGCTTGTAGATGGGACTTCTGTTTCTACAAGGGCAGCGTGGTTGAGCACCTTGATGGTCATACTGATATTATTCACAAGCAGTTATATAGCGATTGGTTACCTTGGTTAGATCATTACCTTTGATGTTAATGATGTGTTTTTAGCTGTAGTATAAGAGTCCCTTATATTTTTTTGGCAGTAATCTCTGTCATTGACATATCATTCCATGCAGGGGAATGGAGCGAAGAGATCTGTTACTGAGACGTTATTGGAGAAGGGAAGATGGTGGAACATACGGTAATAATATTTTGGAGCGAATATGTTAATATTGTATTATCAACATTTCAATATGAATGAGAAGATGACTTCCTGTGATTTATCCTGTCACAGTTATTCTCTACCATTCCGTGTTTCACAAGAAGTGTCCACCTCAGAAGGGCTATGTCCGTGCCTGCCTTAAAAGTAATGTATGCTTGAAAATTAGATAGAACAACATTCTTACACCTCATTGATTTTATTTTGTCATATGGTATCTCAATATACGGAATTAACAGTCTGCACTCTCTACAGGTGGAGGATATGTTATATCACCCGTGAACCAAGGAACACAATCAGTTGTAAAGCACATGACTGCTGTTGATTGGAAATTCTGGAAATCTTATCTACGACCTTCTTCAGCCCGATCAATTACCATCCGTATGCTTGGGAGAATCGCTGGTAGCTTTCAATTGTAGATGGAATTTTTTATGTATATTATGTATCGTGGTTGTTTCAGATAGTTTGATTCTTATCGATTTTTCCCCCTTCTATATGCAGCATTACGAGAGATGTTTAAAGCAAAACTCGGAAATTATACTCCTCTTGATTTATCATCAGGAGAGTTGACAAGAAACATTAGGTTGAATCAGATTGAAGGGGATAGCATGGTTGAATTTCATACACCGAGGGGGGATGGGAAGACAAAGGAAAATAGAGCTGAAGAAATGGAGAAAACACCTTCCGAACATGCAAGCCTAGCTAGCTTGAATGATGTTGCTGATGAATTTTTTGACGTACCAGAACCATCATATTATGATCAGTCTGAAAATAGCTGGTCTCCTGATTTTGGCCCTGATACCTACTCCCAGGTACAGCCATACAATCTATTTCAACATTGTTCTTGTTGCATATGGAGCTAGTAAAGGGAATTTAGAGCTGGGGTCTTCTGTTATGATGAAATCTTCTAGTGTAACTTGTGTTTGAATAATGCTCATTCTGATGATGTGCTTGAGTTTTGGTTAAGTGTTAGGTGAAAGTGATAGAAGCACTAGCATACCTGTTTTTCAGAAGGCATAGTGATTTAAATTTGTAATATGTGAATCTAGACTTAAGAGAGAAGTTCCTTCTGCGATGGTCACATTTCTTAGGCATCATGTG
Organism: Castanopsis chinensis; assembly: GCA_032878915.1. NCBI lineage: Eukaryota > Viridiplantae > Streptophyta > Magnoliopsida > Fagales > Fagaceae > Castanopsis > Castanopsis chinensis. Next base: position 12,058,390 of record JAVQMG010000125.1, on the reverse strand, counting down.
TGTCTCTGTATAACTTTGTGTTTTGGATGATGTTGAAATTATGTGTTTGAGTCAGTGGTGAGATCATGGGAAGTAGCCACAGAAGACACATATGCCTTTCTCAGAGAGCCTGTTGGTCTAAAGTCTAAACTATAACAGTTGGGTGACTTCATTGTCTTTTAACTTTTGTATACCTTCTAGGTGTTCACAAAACATGGTTGACATTTTTTTTTTTATAAGTAAACATGGTTGACACTGTAGTAAAGGATTATTGGTAACTGAGCGGTTTTTGCTGCTATATTTATTTTCATATGTATATATCTATGTAAATGTACATGCATAGATTTATATCTTTGTGTTGGTATTGGATCTTAATTATAAGAATTCTTATCACCATAACATCATATTCATCTTCAGTTCTAATTTAGGCTAGCATGTGGGTATTAATTCTTCATGGTCAAGACATACTAAGCTTTTGATATCTTGGATCAGTAATTTATAAAGATGGAGAGATTGAAGAGGATATGAATCATAGAATAAGAGTATGGTGGATGAAGTGGAGAAGCGTATTAGGAGTATTGTGTGATCGTAGAATACTTATTAAGTTAAAAGGGAAACTTTTATAAGACTGCTATATGACTAGCTATGTTCTATGGTACCAAATGTTAGGTTGTTATGAAGCAAACTATTCATGAGTATAGCTAAAATGTGATTGTTGAGATGGATAAATGGAAATACATGAAGAGACAAGACTCGAAATGATGACATTTGCATAAAGATAGGGGTAGCTGTATTGATGAAAAAATGAGGGAGAGTTGGTTGAGATGGTTTGGTCATGTTCAAAGCAGAGGAGGGCGATTAATACATTGGAAAGAAAGTGTGAGTTGATCCAAGTTGAGGGAACGAAAAATGGTAGAGGAAGACGAAAAAAAACATTAGTAGATGTAATAAAAAGGACGTGCCAATTAAGTGACGAAGAGTTTGACTTCAAATAGAATAGAATGCAGGAAAAGAATACATGTGATTAACTCTAACTACTTTGTTGAGGATGCATAGCTGACCTCAAAATTTTAGGACTAAGGCTTTGTTGTTGTCGTATGTGGATATTATTTATCCCAACTTTGATTTGCCCCATTTCTTCTTGTGCACATAAATGTCTATGCAAAGATTCTCATTCATTTAGGCCTTTCATTTTTGGTAGTAGTTGCTCTATATTTGTATTTGGTACTCTGCTTTTAGAAATGAGTTTAACTTTGCATGAATTGGCGTTTTGGCTTTCTCACTTGGTTCCTTTGGCTTTGAGAATTACAGGATACACGTCAACCAAAATTATCCACTGCTGCTGGTCTTGTGAGAAGATTGCATGATCTTGCAGGTATTCAAGATTTGGTGATGAGTATAAACAATTTAGCATATTAATTCATTTGCATATCTTTTCTCCTCTAGCAGTTTTAGGCATTTTCATTTTTGTACTATTTGATGATGGCTGGAGATTTTGTGCTGCAGTTCAAAAAAGGGGCTATGTGGACCTACAAGAGATGGCAAGGGAAGACTGTTTTCCATGCTGCTATGGGACAACCCTTCCAAATGATCCAACTTGTGCATTAGCTTGCAGTTGGACACAAGCGGATCCTTCCTCTTTCCTAATTCGTGGAGAGAATTATCTGGAAGACCATAAGAAGGTATGCACAACAAAATTTTAGTAATAATGAAGCTGAACACAGTGTCTAGAAAACAATTTTGTTTGTATGTTCAGTAAGATGTTCACCATGCTCACCAATTAAAGGATAACAAATTGGTTTGCTATCATGCATAGAATTGCATGATTTTGGAATGCTAAACTGCATATGCTCTGTGATGAAAACTGGTTTATGCTAATGGGTTTTTAGAATTTCTATAGTAATAAAATTCATACTTTAAGGGTCCGTTTAGTTGAAGGAGTGGAAAAGTAGGAGGATAGAAAATGGGAAGGAGATGGAAAAGTGGGAGGATAGAAAATATTTTAGTTTTCTCTCATAAGTGTTCTCATAAGTGTTTGGTTGGGGAGATAGAAAAGTAGAGGGATAGAAAACTTTTTTTTGTTTGGTTGAGAAGAAATATGAGAGGATAGAAAGTATAGTTTTTACAAATTTACTATTATATCCCTATTAGATCAAACAAAAAATAACACATTATATTTTTATTAGAAAATTATGTATGAATGAACACATCATGTGGCCAAAAAAAAGCACAAGAAGTTCAACAACCCTTTCCAAAAAAGAACTGTTGAGAAAAGAAATGAACTCCAAAAAAAAGGAAAAAAGAAAAAAATGATAATATCATAAAAGACAAAAACAGCAAAGGGTGAGCACATTAAAAAAAAAAAAAGAATGACAAGATCTGAAAAGATGAAAAAGCAAGGAGGAAAAAGACAAATCAACATTAATAAAAATAAATTTGAATGTGCTGGGCAATTTCGTCCAAACCTCTGGCTCCCCATTTTCTTCCGTGTTTTCTCTCCAATTTGAGGAGATTGATTTTTGGCCCCGGAGAGAAAACTGCTGGGCCCCACCATTTTCTCTCCTCCTTCACTTCCAACCAAACACACCTCCCCCCCCCCCCCCCAAAAAAAAATTTCTCTCCTATTGTCTCTCATTTTTGTTCTTTTCTTATTTCACCTCCAACCAAACACACTGTAAAAAAAAAGGCCTCATAACCACTAATAGTGACAGTATTTAAACCATGAGATTTAGTTTCTGTAGAGTTCTAAATCATGTGCACTCCATTAAAATTGTTTTAGTTTGTTCCTCTTAAACATCTTACTCATCCAAATAATAAAACTCCAAAATAGGTGGCATTATAGCCTCAATTGGTGGTTCTTATTTAATTTCTCTATTCATTTGTTGTTTACTTTCTAGGTTAAGGCAAAGAGCACCTTGATGCAAATGGTTGGTGCAGATTGGCTGAAATCTGACAAGCGAGAAGATGATCTTGCAGGCCGTCCTGGGAGTATTGTTCAGGTTGATATTTAGTTTGTTATTATTTCTTCTTAGTTTCAATTCGTAGCCCTCAATCACATGTTTAATTAATTGCACTCATTGCATTTTCACGATGATCTTTGTGATTGCAAATAAACTTTACAAGATCTGTGGTGCAGAAATATGCAGCACAGGGTGGGCCAGAGTTCTTCTTCATTGTAAACATACAGGTCAATTCAAGCTTTTGTCTAGATCTATATTACTCGTTTTTATCTTCTGGATTAACACTAATCAGATTATTTTCTGTGACCAGATGCCAGGCTCAACGACACATAACCTTGCTGCATATTATATGATGAATACTCCTGTGGCAGATGCACCCTTGCTAGAGAGTTTTATCAAGGGTGATGATGCATATAGAAATTCAAGGTTTAAGCTCATACCATATATATCTAAGGTTAGTACCTAAAATGTTTGTCATAGTCCTGTGGGATTTGAAACAACAATATCACAGAGAATAATAGTAGTCTTATCCCCTTTTTTTCATTCAAGAATACATAAAAGCGAACGAACTATTTTTTTTTTTTTTTAACTTCATTGAGATAAACAAGTCAGTGTGTATTTCTCATTGGTGCTTCTCCTCGTATTCATGGATGATTATGAATTCATTTTATGTTTTATCATTCTCTCCCCACACCTGTGACCTTAGGCCCTTTCTCTTGGAACAATTTTATTTTCCTGCTAAATTGAAACATTTTCTCTTTTTAGCTTTGTGCTTTAATCATTGGCTTGATTGCTGCTTAAGTAGAAACCAAGGGAAAAAAGTTTAAATATTTTTTTTTTCCTTGTTTGTACATGCATCTTCATATCTTTTAAGTTCAAAGTATTGCTTTATTTGTTGAAATACATAGACCCTCTCAATTCCCAGATATGTCTCCTGGGATATCTGTTTTTAGCAGTTTATGTTTCCCATTTGATCTGAGATCTGAGATTCTGGAATTTGCCTCATTTTTTCCCCATAAGGCTCATGCATACAGATGTTCTACTTGTTTTAATGTCGATATATATGATATATATATATATATATATGTATGTATGTATGTATGTGTGAGTATTGGGTTGACTTGTATAACCAAAATAGCTCCTGCAATCCGCAAAATGTATTATATGCAATTCCTTTTTTTCCCTTCTTGGACCTGAAGTGACCTTGTTACCTAGACAATGCTCTATGAACATCATTTATCATCAGTGTATAGTGCATGGTTTATGTGGGTTCACATTTCTTTTCTCAGGGTTCATGGATAGTTAAGCAGAGTGTAGGAAAGAAAGCATGCCTTCTTGGCCAAGCCCTTGAAATTAATTATTTCCATGGGAAGAACTATTTGGAGGTAAGTTTACAAGAACTGTTGTTCCTTTATTTGTGTTGTGTAGTCTGGGCTTTGTCCTCTTGTAAAATGCTAGGACGTGTTTGCACACACTTGTACAAACACTCAAACATGTGCACACATACACACACAACTCAGGCTTCGTCCTCCTGTAGCCCAAATTCAATTACTTTTGTACTCATTGGATTGGCATATGTGCCTCTCAACATCTGTTGAAAAAGTTTCCCTGCTATTCAGAGAATTTATACACTCTCCTCTGTGCCATGATAAATTAAGATCTGGTAACAGAACAGAGTAGAGACACAAGTAAAAGGACTCTGCCAAAGTCAGGGATATGCATCCTGACATTGAAAATAAAATTGTATGTCATGTCATGTGGGTGGTTATACACAGTTACACACTCCTCTGTGCCTCGGTATGATAAATTAAGATTTGGTAACAGAACAGAGTAGAGACACAAGTAGAAAGGACTGACAAAGTCAGGGATATGCACCCTGACATTGAAAATAAAATTGTATGTCATGTGGGTGGTTATTTTATCACATTAGCTAATTCTGCTAAATGACAATCAATGCAGCTTGGGGTCAATGTTGGGTCTTCAACAGTTGCAAGGGGTGTGCTGAGTCTTGTTCTCGGATACCTCAACAATCTCGTTATAGAGATGGCATTCTTGATAGAGGTAAGACTTTTTTATTTTTTAAGTGAGAGCTTTGTGCACTGGGTATGACATTTATTTAGTTTATATTTTTCTAGTTTGGACAGGGAAATAGAATAGAAGTGGGGAAGGGATCAATGGAATTTACTCTTTCTTTCCCTTCTCTCCCTTTGTGTCACTTCTTTCCAAGGATAACTTCAGTGTGGGGAGGTTAGATCTTAGATTCAAATCTCCTCATCTCACTTCGTTCCAAGGATATCTCAAGCGGGGGAGATGTTAGATCTTAGATTCAAATCTTGCAAAGCAGAAAATTTACATACTATTGAACAAAATTTCTGCTGATTCCACAATTCCTTGCATTTTTTAGTCATGACTAAGTTTGAAGAAACTGATATCTCTCTACCATGTGGGTAAACCTCAACACCCAATAAAAATAAAAGTTAGAAATGAAAGTTTTATTATAGAAATTTTATGCTTCTTTAGCGATCACCTTTTGTGACGATCACATTTTTTCGTTACAATGCCTAAATGTCAATTTGTTATGCACAGGCGAATACCCCAGAGGAGCTTCCAGAGTATCTTCTAGGAACCTGCTGTTTTAACCATCTTGATGCCTCCAAAGCAGTATTAGTGAAACCGTAATTATTTCCTAATACTTCTTCAAAACCCACCCAAATGTTGGGGGTTATAGAGTAGATAATGGGAAATTCAGGATGTTTGGTTCTGCAAAATTGCGGCCATTCTTTTATTCAATAGAAATGAATTTGCACCAGGTTTTTGTGATGTAAATATCATTAATGTTGATAACCAACCTTTGTAAAAAGATGCAATTTCTTGTTGGTGCTTATTCTTTGGTTTAGATATATGATTTGTTTAAATCATGCATACTGTCCTGGTTTTTATTTTGTTCTGTTTGTGTGTGTGTGTGTGTGTTTTTTTTTTTTTTTGCTTGGCTATATTCAAATTCTTTGTTACTTACAAAATATTTATAGTTATTCTATATTTCTTTGAGCATTAAACTTGTTGAAATGAAAATTTCTGTGCTTCACTAAGCACTTGCAAACTAATTGTAACAATAAATTCATTGTGCTTAATAATGAAAAAAAAAATGGCATGCACAGATTTGAAATAAGGGTAAAAGGCACAAGTTGAGTGAATGCCATACTAGGTAAGAAGGAATCATCCTTGATAGTTTCAGACCCAAGGCGGCATACGGTACATGCTGCTGTATCTGTCATGTTTTTCAACTAAATACTAGTATTAGCAGGATTGAGATCAGGCACCTGATCAATTTCTATGGAGGGAGGGTTGAGATTGATAGTCGCAAAAAGCAACTTCCAATCTCAACCATTGAAAAAAGTTTTAAAAAATTGAAGTAAAGTAAAAAGTAAAACCTAAAAATGTAAAAGGAAAAAGTAAAATTTGTTTGTGAGACATACTTGTAATCTTTAAGTTTGACCAAAATTCATTTGAACATTGTTTTCATTTAATTAAGTATTCTTAAGAACAGTTTATTTAGTTTCTTGCTGAAAATTTTTTATTGGAAGTGTGCTAAAGTATATTTTTATCTTAAAATTTTTTTTAAAAAAAAATGAGGTTTTAAAAACAGACTCTTAAGTCCTACAAGTTTCAAGTTTCAAATTTTTTTTTTTAAGCGGGGATTAAACTCTAAATTTCTTATTTAATACTCAAATACTTTACTAGTTGATTTAATTGAAATTCACATTTCAAATTTATTCAATTAAAGTCTTTCAATCAACTTCAGTTAAATTTATATTTATATATATAAGATATGGAAAATGCTTTTCAATAATTAATTCGATTTTTTTCTTTAATTTTAAAAATCTGAAAGAAAAAAAAAAGTTAGGAAATTTTTCGAGCCATGTTGCTTTGCTCATACCTCAGGTCAACCCCAGTATGCATAAGATGGGATAGGGGACTAACAGGGAAAAAAAAAAGGGATAGGGGACAAGCATACCTTTCTAACAATCTGGAGTACAGAGTTCAGTTGACGGTTGGGATGCTATCAAGTAACATTTAATGAAGTTTGACTGGATTGGAGTGTGACCAATATGAATGTTTTATTAAAAATATACTAAAGTATACTTTTATCTTTAATTTTGTTTTTTAAAGGAGGTTTTTAAAACAGACTCTTAAGTTCTACAAGTTTCAAGCTTCAATTTTTTTTTTTTAAGTGAGAATTAAACTCTAAATTTCTTATTTAACTTTCGAAGATTTTACTAATTGAGTTAATTGAAATTCATATCTCAAATTTATTCAATTAAAGTCTTTCAATTAACTTCAGTTAAATTTATATTTATATATATAAAAGATATGAAAAATACTTTTCAATAATTAATTGGATTTAAAATAAAAAAAAATCTGAAAGAAAAAAAAAATTAGGAAATTTTTCAACCCACGTTGCTCTGCTCAAACAGTCAAACCTCAGGTCAACCCCAGTATACATAAGATGGGATGGGGGGACTATCAGCCAAAAAAAAGAAAAAGGGGGATAGGGGACAACCATACCTTTCTAACAATCTGGAGTACAAAGTTCAGTTGACAGTTGGGATGCTAATCAAGTAACATTTAATGAAATTTGACCGTATTGGAGTGTGACCAACATGATGGTAAGTGAGTTCTTATTTATATCCGAACTTGGGTTTTAGCTTGTGCCTTGTGGGCTTGACAGCTTATTTTAATATGATCATGGGCCCTTTCAATTCAAGAATCAAATACTAAGTATAATTATGGAGAATTCTTCCCAATATTTATGAGAGCTACTCAGCTCCTCGCCCTACAACCAATAGAGTTAGGATTAGCCTTTTCTTTTTATTTATTTTGTTATGTTCAGTTTTTTTTTATTGAACTTTTGGAAATTTCCAAAAAAATAAAATTAAAAATAATTCAAACACACAAGTTAAACCAGTTATTTGTGCGAGTGGGCAACAAATGTTAGTTTAGCGTGTGTTTGGCAAAAATTATTTTTACTAACTTATTATACTATTTAGCTTATTTTTGTTACTATTTATGGGTCCTACTACACTTTTTGGTACTATTTATGGGTCCACTATACTATTTTAGCTAATTTTTACCTTTATTTACAGTACTTTCAGCAAAAAGTTTTCAGTTTCAGCAAAATAAGCGAATCCTAAATAGACCTTTAGAATCAAATTCTAAAAGTATCATTTTGAAACAAATCGTAAAGATAGAACACTTTTTGAAATCACATTGTGGCGGGCTAAAAGTAAGTAAGATTTATGGAAAGTACAAACTTACTACCTTTGCTCACACAACTAATTTTTTAAGGGGGTGGGATGCTTAATCAACTATAAATGCCCTTAATAAGATGAAAGGGTTAAAGTGGATGTGTTCGAATTAATTTCAAGTGTAGGAAAATGCTTGTATTGGGGTCCTCGGTTCGGTCTAATATAGAGATTACAAGAAGTATTCAAGTCTCCAGAAGTCCATCCTTTGATCTATGGGCTTCTTGGCTTTATATAATCAGCCAAGATATATCTGAGTCCTACATTTGGAAGGTTAGGATTGGATTTCTCAGATACTTGTCCCATCAAGGCCTTACTAAAAGGCTTTTACACTGAAGTATGATTTGGTTTTACACTGTTTATAGATCATTTCCTTGTTAATGCGGCTAGCTAAGTGGTTGCAGAGTATTGAATGTAGAGGTGATGGGTACTTTATCCATCTTCTTGCATTTCTTTCTTGCTTGGTGACAAATCTTTCTCTTCGCCCTCGGTCTGCACTCGATAGCCTTTAGCCTTGATTCTCGATTTCCCAAGGGCATGTTGGCATCCTCCGAGTCCTTGTCTATTGTAGCTCTTCTGAACTCGCATAAGGTCACTTGTATTTTCCTGAGGATATTCTGCTGGTGCTTTATGAGGTTCATTCCCTCAGTGTTGTCCTTAGTCCCTCTGTTTGTATTCTCGGATCCTCGTCCCCCTCCGCCCTCCCCCAATACACACATTAACACTTTTCCAAATGTAACCTAAGTGAATAAATGTGTTTAAGTTGATTAAACATGAAATTTTCTTAATAATTTGATATATTAAAATGATAGTAATTTTTGTCTAAATCACTTCAATCTAGGCCATACGAAGTGGGTAGTGAGTACACTCTGTGTAGCTTTAGGCTGTACTAAACTTATTTCATTTTTTTTTTCTTAAAAAAGTATTAATGAAGCAAGAGCAATAAGCAATAGCACAGATTTAAGGTATGTCTTAGAGTTATGGACAGCCAACCCCGCCCATTAAAAAACTGAAAACCCCCCACATTCCTCAATGTCCAACAGTGAAAGAGACCCCTGTGTTGCACTACATACAGCAATAAATAAATAAAACAGTCCACAAGGGGGCCACTCTGTGGAGGACACTTTGGTCTATGCATCTCCATCTCATTACAAAAGAAAGCACGAACATCCCACAATGAGAATTCACAAACGAAAGTCTTTTTTGCCTCTTGTGCCATGGAAGTCTCACCTGGTCCTGCATCGACAACTCAAGGTTCAAGTTTCGTAGTTTGTAAACTTCATCAATTTTTATGACTTTGTCAATTTGACAACCAAAAATGCCTAAATCTAAGACTATGCATAGGAAAAATATAATTTGTGTTCCATTCCAAGCGTTTTCCATATCCAATAAATAATACTGGTAAGTGGTAGCGTATGACATCTCTTGTCACTTTGGGTTTTGGTGAGTTTTTTAACTGACTTCATTATTTCATCCCTGACTCTTAAGGACTGCAAAGAGACCTGTAAAATGTAAATAAACAAATCTTGTCTCACTATTGTGGTGGTTGGTCTGCCGTAATTCATTTTGAAGGTGACAAAAAAGTTTTCTTTCACTCTATCATTCACATGGAAATTTATTAGATACTTTAGGAGTATATTTCTTCTTTCCTTCTCATATAAGGGTGGGTCCAAGGTGGTAAGATCCACCCCCTACGTGAGAGGGAAAAAGTATACCCTCGGATTACCCAATAATAACTATTTACAATTCACACCAAATTTCCCTATAGACAATGTGGGGCCCTTTTTTAAAATAGTTCCTTAAGCCCATGCTCAATATTGAGCAATGGGGTCTATTGGGGGCTAAGAGATGTTGAATTAAGTGGGAATTGGACTCGTTCCAGCGCAATCAAATGAAATCGATTTGCTAGACCAATATGTGCCAATATGTGCATAAACAAATCCAAGATACAACAATAAACATTCGCATATAAGGAGTCAAATAAAATATTGTTAGAGAAAGTAAACACTTCAATGAACTTTATTAGTTGTCCATAGAACTCAAGTAGACTTTCCTTCAGGAGAGAAAGCGACGAAGCATATAAATCCTAAACTTCACAAACTTAAGTAGGTCTTAAGACTTTACACAAAACTTGTGAGATCTGGGACCTTAGATTAATGTGGATCCCTAAGTGTTTCTACAAACTAAAATTCTTATTCCTACAATGTTTCTTTCTAAGGACCTTGGGCTAACTTTCTATTATTTCTTTCCAATGAGAGTGCTCTGGGTATCACTCACTTCCTTCTTATTATTTGCATGGTTGACTTCCTCTTCCTTTTATACTAGTCTTAGGGCATTGTTATTAGTGGTGCTAAAAGGCCATATTACTATTTTTAGTACCACCAATTACAAAAATGAGGTTGCATTGGTGGAGCTAAAGCCATATTCACTTTTTTTTTTTTATCTACTCTCCACCTCTCCCACAGTTCTCATTCACCCATTTTGAATTCTTCCTAAAATTACCATTCTCTCATTCTTTCCTCAATCCTACTTATAATGGGACCTCTACGTGTTTCTTTATTATTTTTGTTCTTGCTTCGCTTTTTAGAGAACTTGCTCTTTATTTAGAACATTCACATCCGGTATTTACAAAAAATTATATTTTACTATCTCAAAAACTACCTTATCATTTATACTATACCATTTTACTACACACCTAACATCCCAACTTTTATTTTACAATACCACACATTATTATAACATAAAAATAAGGGGTAATTACACATAACTCACCTGTGGTTTTGGCGAAAATCACTTTGTCTACCCATGGTTTGAAAAGTATCGCTAAACCCACTTGAGGTATATTCCGTTTGTTTTCTATAACCCCCCTGTTAAAATCAGGGGTAAATATGTATTTTTGCACAAAATTCATGTCTCTCTCCTCCTAAAACAAAAAATAGTACAAAAATGCTAGAGAAACAGATCAAAAGGGAGGGTTTTGAAAGAAGGAAGCGAACACGACTTTGCTCAGTGAAAAAAAAAAAAAACTTGAATGAAACCCAACGACAAACGATCACCTACGATTGACCATCAGTAAAATCCACGAACCCAAAACCACCGTCCACAGACTACCAACAAAAGCCACAAACCCATCAACAAAACAATGGCATCAGCATCAGTACACAAACCCAGAACTTTGTAACCATCCGCCACTAATAAACCCAAAATCAATGATTCAAACCAAACCCTAAAACCAGTGATTCAAGCCAAAACCAAACCAAACCAAGAACTAATGATTCAAAACAAAACCCACAGGACCAAAACCCAAAAACCTCCAAAGCCGACCCATTCAACTTTACTGCGGATGTACCTTCATTAAACTAGCATTGCTGAGAGCATCGATGCCGTGGTGGTGATCCGTGAGCCTAAGTCTTTGAGAAATTGACGGCATTTGTCTCCAACGACTCCTAAGTTGCATAAAAAGATCGAAGGAAACCCTAGAGCTGGTCCTTGAGGTTCTCAAGCGTGGTCTGAATCGCATTGAGACTCCTGGCTTACTGGATGGCCGAGTCGTCATTGTCGACTTAGAAGTCCTTGACGAAAACGAACCCGGCTCAACTAATGTCCTCGACAGCAGCATTTTCAAGGTTGAATTGCTTCTTTTTGTTGATGTTGTTGTGGTGCTTTTTGAGAGCTTTGATGGAGTTGAGAAAGTGAGTCCATAAAATTGAGTGGATAGCGTCGCTAAGCTTGTCGTGAAGGTCCTAGATTTTCTCCAGAATCGCTTCGATTTCTTCCAGCTCCATGTCCCATTTCACCATTGATTTCTTTTTAGCTTGTCTTTTATTGCAATACGTCTATAAATAAAAGAAAAGGAAAAAAGTGAGGGCGCAAATAAAGAAGGAAATTTGGGGGGAAGAAAAAATCTTCTAGGGTTTTATTATAATTATTATTTTTGGTATGTTCTTCATGTACCACTTTTTTATCTTATTGCTCTTGCATTTTTTTGCTCTAGCTTTTGTTTTGGGAGGAGAGAGACATAAAATTTGAACAAAAATACTTATTTACCCCTGATTTTAACAAAGGTGGGTTACAGCAAAACAAACGGAACATACCTCAAGTGGGTTAAGTGATACTTTTCAAACCACAAGTAGGCAAAATGATTTTCGCCCAAACCAGAGGTGGGTATAGTGTAATTACTCCTAAAAATAATATAAAAATATTTCTCACTTCTCTCTCTAATCTTTGTTTCTCTTACTCTCTCTCAAACACCCACCACCACCACCACCACCATCTAGCTTCCCAATCACCACCGACCTCCGTTGAGCAACAGTCACACACCCACCACCAAAATCATTTTATATCAACCGCCACGCCCCCACCACGCCCCCACCACACCACCACCATGCCAAACCAACCAATCCATGCTAAACCCAAACCCCATCGGAATCCAAAGTCCAAAAAACAAAAATCCATGTCAAAAAATCAAAATCCAAACCCTATCAAAACCCACCCAAAATCAAAACCCACTCAGCTCTGTTGTGAGTCTGTGACCCACCTCGTTGGAATCCACGTTGTGAGTCCATGACCTAGCTTGCCGTGACCCACCTTGACACGTACAACCTCGCCACGACCCACCTCACCACGACCCACGTCCACGCCACCAGACCCACGACCCAACTCACGCTGCCATACCTATGACCCACACATCGGAGCCCACGCCAGAAAATACCCACCATCGTGAGCTAAAGAGAGATGTGATGAGAGAGAGGAGTTTGGATTTTTGTGGAGAGAGGGAGAGCAAAAGACTGAGAAGAGACACTGAAGAGAGAGAAATAGCAGATATTTGGAATGAAAAATAATATTTGAGATTTGAGATTGTGTTACAGTACCATCATATATTTGGGCTGGTATTGTAGCATAATTGCAAATTTTTTTGAGTTTACAAGTCTTGGCAATGGGGGGTTTTTGAGGCTTTGATGCTAAATATGCCAATATATGGCATTTGCAAGTCCAGGTGTGAATGCTCTTATATGACGGTATTGTAGCATATGGAATAAATATTATATTATTTTTTCAGTTGTTCTTTCTCTCTTTTCATTTTTTTTCTCTGAGTCTTCTCTTTCATTCAACCCTTAATCCTCACTTCCTCTCTCATATCTCTCTCTCTCTCTCTCTCAAAGCTAGCCACCGAAGTTGGGTTGGAGATCGGAGTGGTCATGGCATGGCGAGATCGGCTACCGAGTCCCACTACAACCCCTTGTTGAAGGACTTCTTTTTTCCTCCTTTTGATATTATCAAGCCCCACCATGCTAGTCCAACCATTTAGTCCCTCTTGAATAACTTGTCAACCCTTCCTCCATTTCTATTACTTTCTATTCCGGTTGCTAAAGACAAAGAGAACCATGTATTGTCTTTTCGATTTTTTTTTGCAATATTTGTATACAAGAATTGATCATGTGATTTTGAAAGTAAAAAAAGAAAAAGCTGATTGAATTGATGAGTCTATTCTATTTTCTAGGATGATCAAACACAATAATACACCCTTATGAATTTCTTAGCAACCAACTAGAGTACTAGTGATTGCAAATGCGATAAATTATTTGGATTGGATTTGGATTTGGATTTTTGTTGGATTTGGATTGTTGGGAATGGGATTTTGGTGAACAATGGGCAATGGTGGCAGTGGCGGCAATGGCATGGTAGTAGTGACTAGGTTGTGAGTTTTATGTGTAGTGGTAATTGGTGGTTAAAGAGAGAGATGGGGGAGAAAAGAGAGATTGAATTATATTATTTTATTAGGTAGTATAAATTATTTTAATGAGTGGAATAATAAAATAGAATATGGGATAATGCATATGTTATAAATGGTATGGTATAAATGATAAAGTAGTTATTAAGATGGTAAAATGAATTTTTTTTTAGAGACCAAATGTAAAAGCTCTAAGCACCTTACCTATTTCCCTTCGTAGAAGGTCCTTTCTCTAGATAGACTATTCAAGGCCCATGATTTGGTTTTGTTTACATTGGGCTTACCTTTTATATTTTTGGGTATCCACAAACCATTCATTAAATAAAAAATGTTTCATTCTCTTTAAATTGTACTATTTTTATCAAAGTGTCTATTAAATATCATTGGAGTGTATTTAATGGTGAAATAAGATCAATAAATTTCAATATTTTCTATTTTATCTTTGAATTTGATAATTATGATTGATATTAAAAGCTATGTATCATTAATGATGGAATCATTACAATTATCATTAATTGTTTTTTTTTTCTTTTCTCATAAAAACATTTTTTAAATGAATTATTAACTATTGCTTTAAGGGCATCTATTAGCATTTCCTTATTTGTATAATGAACTATGAGAAATGTTATGTTTACAACATTTTCACAACATTTTCCCAATAAATCATAAGAGTTGGGTTGATACAGGTTGTTATTAATGGGAAAAAAAATTTAGTGGTAGGTTTAAATTAAATTCAATAACAACTTACCCCCTGCGATTTACAATTCATTGTAAAAGTGTTGTGAAAATATTGTGAATATAACAATTCTCTTGAACTATATATATATATATATATATATACTTTCTTTTAATGATGTGACAATAGAAGGTGTACATGTAAGAAATTTAATGGGAAATCTAAAATTTAAATAAAACTCAAAAATAGTAGAGCAATTACATATAAAATGTGGGCTTTTAAAAGTTTTAGTTGTCAACACTAGAAGAAGTCAACAAAATGTTAAAAATTTTAGTTTTATGAGATATACATTAAGAACATTTGAATTAACTCGTTTAAAAATTTTGGTCTATTTTTACACAAGAACTTACTTTTACTATTTACATATTAACTTTTCAAAACATCTCAGATTAAATTATTTATTTTACACTACATTTTATTAAAATATTAATTTTTCTTAATTTTTTAAATTGTTTCTCTTTCTTTACACGCAACCACTACCACCCACTCTCTTCCTTTATCACTAAATGCTAAAATGAATAGTGTCACTATAGATTTATACAAT
This sequence comes from Castanopsis chinensis, assembly GCA_032878915.1. NCBI lineage: Eukaryota > Viridiplantae > Streptophyta > Magnoliopsida > Fagales > Fagaceae > Castanopsis > Castanopsis chinensis. Next base: position 12,043,137 of record JAVQMG010000125.1, on the reverse strand, counting down.
TATTGTGGCAATCATATATTTTTACAACATTGTAATTCCATTATATAGCATTCATGAATTTATATGATGTGAGTGGATTTTGAACTAAATAAGCTATAATGTGAATATTTTTCTACTATACAATAACTTATGTGATTTTTTTTTTTTTTGAATAAAAGATGTGAGTAGGGTTGTTCGCGGTACGGTGCGGTTTTAGGCCATTTTTAGCATTGCACTTTGCGGTGCAGTTTAGCCAAAACTATAACCGCATTGCACCTTATTTTTGCAGTTACATGTGTAGTGCGGTGCGATTTAGAATTTAGCTAAAACTATAATTACACCACACCTCATTTTTGCAATCACATGTATGGTGCTGTGTGTAAGATACAATTTGAACGGTTTAAAATCAGTATATTTTTCAAATTTTGGGCTTTTCCTGGCCATCCCAAAACTGATTTTTTTCCCTTTGTTTTAGGTCAAATTTTAAATTATTGAACTAGTTTTTCTTTATTTTGGATTGACTTTCGTAATCAATACTTGCTAAGGTTAATAAACAATTTTTTTTTTAATTAAAAAATTAGGGTTATTAAATTATTTTTTCTATACAAGATAGAATTCTACTCTAACCTAATCTAAATGTATACGTGTGTGAAGCTCCCTTTTGGAGACTTGAACCTTGGCCCTTACCCCTGACACTACACAAGCACTTATATTTGTGGAGTGACCATCGCACCAAGAGTGTGTTGTGGTAGGGTTACTAAACTATTAATAATATATTTAATATTAAAAAATAAATATATTAATATAGAGGATGTGGTGCGGTATGATTTGTACAGTTTTCTTATTATAAAACCACAAACTACATTGTACCATATGATGCCGTGCATTGTTACTTACAGTGCAATGTGGTTATAAAATTTTGCGGGCAATTGTAGTGTTGTTTTTATGGTTTGTTTGTGGTGCAAGCACCTATATGTGCGCGGTCTTAGGATGAGCTTAGTTTAGCTTTTTGAAATTGAACTTTTTGAAAAAGTAGAGTTTTCAAAAAGTGGCGGTATGAAATTGACATTTTTGTAAAAGCTGAGAGTTTGATAAAAGCTGTTAAAAAGTGCTTTTTGAAAAAGCTGAGTGTTTGGTTAGTACTTATAAAAGTGGAGGTTTGAGTGATAAATTATCAAAAAGGACAATGTATATATAAAGGAGTTTATTTGATACTTAAATCAATATTGTGAAATTATTTTTTTCTCATCAATATTAGTAAATAATAACTTACCACTTAAAATTTATTATGAAAGTATTGTGAAAATCCTGTAATAATTGATACTGATTTTAATTTAAACGTACTATTACAATTATTTTTGTGAAAATATTGTGATAATTTATATTGATTTTTCCAACTTTTTTCCCCCCTTTTTTTTTCTCCTCCACACACTACCCTTAACTTTTTTTTTTTTTTTTTTTTTCCTCTTTTTCCCTTCCACTTCATCCACACTCCAGAACATTCTCCTCCTACACGTACCCTTAACTTTTTTTCTTCTTCTTTTTTTCCTCTTTTCCTCTTTTTCCCTTCCACTTCCTCCACACTCCATAATATTCCACACACAACTCCCTTTCTTCCTCTTTCTTTTTTTATTTTTTTTCTTCCTTTCTCCCCTTTCTCTTGCCACTTCACCTGCAAGTTTCCTCTTAGAGAGTTAGACTCAATCTCAGTCTCAACTCTCAAAGAGACCAAAGAGCCCACCAACCAAACTATCAGAAATTGTGTGCCTTTTTGTATTGTGTTACTGTGTTTTACACACCTATACGGCTCCAGCAACAGCAGTGTCTGCCATTGTTGCTCTGCCTTCACCGTTGCTTGATCTCATTTGCTCTGTCTTCACCGCCGCCTGTCTTCCTTCCCACCGTTGCTTGATCTCTTCCCCACTGCCAACGACATGTGGTAGAAATGAGTTCGATCTTTTTTTTTTTTTTTTTTTTTTTGTTCTGATTTCATTATTAGGTTCCTTTGTAAAATTGTGTTATAAACAAAGGGATAAAATTGGGTTTTTAAGAAAAAAATAGTGGGCAATTTGGGGAATTTGTGCAACTTCCAACGGTAATATTGAAATGCGCTTCAGCGCTTTTTGGCAAAGGAGCAAGATGCTGCTTTCTCGATTTGAGCTTTTCCTTCACAAATAAAAACGCGGCTTTTATGAAAATGCAGCTTTCTAAGGTAGTGTTTGGATCCAACTTATTGCGCGTTTGCATTTTGTACATCATGTTTCCTTCTTTTCTTTTTCTTTTTTTCTTTTTTTTTTTTCAACCGCAGTTGTTGACCTTTCTGCCTACATATCAATAGGTCATGTGCACTGTTTACTAAACCCACAAACGTTACTTTTTCAGCCACTTTTTCATTAAAAGTGGGTTCCATAGCACTATTTACGCATTTAAAAATTATCTATACTACTGTTTAAGAGGCTTCTTCTATTTGGATTCCATATTTTTAAGATAAAAAATGCCCCTACAGTCCTATGTTTAAGCAGAGACAAAATTAAAGGACAATTCGGTAAAAATGCAACTCTAACTCTCACTAAAACATTGCCTAAAAAATAGGATCACTTTCCTATTAATTTTTAAATTTATTTATTTTTAAAATAAAGCTCTATATATAAAATAATTAAATACAGTTTTTTTTTCTACTAGGACCACTAAAGAATTTAAAAAAAAATTATAATTGCTCTCTAAATTAAAAGAGTCTTTGGATAGTTACAGATTTTGAACGTTACATATGTCTTTCCAAAACATGAAAACTGCTTCTTTCTTCTCCCTATCTCCCTCTCAGTGCAAGTTCTTCTCCCTCTCTCTAAGCCATTATGAGGAGAAATGGGCCCTCAACACAGTAACACTTCACTTTGTTTATTACATAGCTTCTAATAAGAATTTCTCTCTTGATGTTGATTTATGCCTTTTTATTTTATTTTTTTGGGTTTAGTTTATGTGAAAAGACTATATAAAATACAAAATAGTTTGATGTGATGTAGGTGTAGGAAAATCAGGCCTTGCTTATGCACTTCACAGATAGGAGAATCCAGTTTGTGCATATCACTCCAATGGGGTTGAACTGCAAACAATGCAAGTCCCATGTTTCTCTCTATCCATTTTTTTTTTATTGAATCTAATATAATTATTTTTTGTTGCCCCAGCAAGAAGGGATAAAAATTTGGCGGCCAAATGGTAGGTACGATCGTCTTCTCTTTTTTTTTCTTTTTTTTTTTTTTAAGATTTCTCTTCTATTATTATTTATTATTGAAAATTTTCAACTAAATAACTGAGTTGTTGATTGTGTACTTCAGATGTTGTATATGATATGTAGACCTTTGCAATAATTATAATATTGTGACCCAATTCTTTTGTGAATTATCTGTAGACATTTGGCTTGAATTAAGGAGTTCCACTCCTTATTGGATTTGGATGAGAAAAGAATCTTATTAATTTTCAAATTAATTTATTCATTTATAAATTAAAATTTTAAAATAAAAATTATATATATATATATATATATACAGTAATAAAAAAAACACAATTTTTTTTTCTACAAAATAGAACCACTAAAAAAAAAAAAAGCCTCATCACGCGCGCGAAGCGTGTGTGATGAGCCTAGTTTTGTTTAAGCGTTTTTAATTTTTAGTAATAAGTTCTATCCAAACGGACTTAATTAGCAAAAACTTAATTAAGATCGGAGAAAAAAAAAATTGAAAACCTAAAAATAAGGAATAAAGATTGTCGTTTGACTAATTTACCCCTCGCCTCTGGGAATGCGTTGGACCCCACACCACATTTGCAATGTTTGTCTGAATTCCGTGCCGTTTGTTAATGTTAGTGGCGCATCTTCTTAGAAGAAAATCCCATTCCGCTTCCACTTCCACTTCAAATTCCATTACCAATACGCCAACCCCCATATAAACCCCACTCTTCCCCAGAAAACAACTAGTCCTTCAAAATCTATTTTCAACCTCAATTTTCACTGTTTGGCTAGCGAGAAAAATAATATAATGCTCGGGAATTTTTCCTTGCAAAATTAAAATGGAAAATTTTTTCTACTTTCTCTAATCTCCAGGAAAAATTTTTCGGAAAAAGGGAGTTGTGGGTGGGGCCCAATTGATCGCGAGGAGTGTCCGGTGGAGTGGCAGCATAGTTTTGGGCTATTTATGAACACGAGATCCTGATTATCGGTACAGGTAGGCCCAATCCCATGTCTTTGAATTTCTGTCCTTGTCCTTGTTTTTTGTTTTGTTTTGGGACTCTGTAATTCCTACTATATTTAATCGAACCCACTTCTTCATATTGACCTTTCCAATTCCCATTTCGTGTATTCAAACATTTCTGGTTGGTGTTGTTCTTTTTTTAATTGTTGGGACTTTTTGATTGTTTTAAGGAAATGTACTTTCTTGCTCTGATCAGCTAACTGAACTGAATGGAAGTTGGAACATTTTGTTTATGTTTTGGTAGCGTGTAAATTGGAATAAAATCAGATAATGATTAAATTATAGTTTTTTTTTTTGTTGGGTCTAAGGAAAAGTTTTGATTTTTTAAGTTACTGCTCCTTAGTTTTCCCTATATGCAAGTTTTTTCGTTTATAAGTGCAAAGGTTTTATTAACTGTTTGTAATAATTGTTGTTATGTGGACATTGTGGAGTGAATGATTTTGGCTTGACTTTTGGTTTTTTGGTTGGCAGTGATTGGAGTAGGATGAGGAGGATGGTTCATCCTATTCTAAAGTTGATCTTGTTGTTGTTGTTGATGCTTCTTGGATTGGGTACGTATCACCTACAATTCGATTCCCGTGTTCCTTTTCTTTTACATTTTGCTTCTTATTTCATTCTTTAATTCCAACTCATTGTATTCTTCATATAGTGTTTGCTACTCCTGATAATGTTTCTACTAAGAAGTGCTTATTGTTGTGGTGGTCCTAGATTTCTTTTCTTCCCTGTTTTGAATTGTAGATTAATCAAGTTGTAATTCCTTCTTCTTCTTCTTCTTTTTTTTTTTTTTTTTTTTTTTTTTTTTTTTTTTTTTTTTTTTTGTGTGGATATTGGTGATTTAGGTGGCTATATTACTATAGTTTGAAAATGAAGTTTATGCATCAGTGGACTCAATTTGGTTGTAAAATCTGGGGTGCCATTTATAAGCTTTTCTTTTTATCGCCAGAATCCTTTTCATTTCATTTTTTCCCCATTTTTCATGCTATAGTTTTTCTTTCTCACTTGGTCATCACTGCTCTGCTTTTTAGTGACTGGTTTTCCTGACATTTACACAGTTTCAATACTAGTAAATGCCTCTTCTATCCAGAGTGATTTTGGGCACTGTGACAGAGTTGTAAAAAGGTGGGCATTTTCCTCACTTGATCAGGAAATCAAAGAAGACCGGCACACACTGCAGGACTTGCTGTTTTTCCTCCATGTCCCAAGAACAGGAGGCCGCACGTATTTCCATTGGTAATTCCAGATAGGCATGATACTGTTACCTAAAGGTTGCCCACTAGCATTTTCACAAGTATATTAATTTCTGTATTTTGTATTTGCAGCTTCTTGAAAAAGTTGTATAAAAATCTTGAATGCCCCCGTTCTTACGACAAGCTGCGGTTTGATCCAAGGTACCCTCTCTCTCTCTCTCTCTCTCTCTCTCTCTCTACAGCAACAAAGCCTTAGTTCCAAACTTTAAGGTCAGTTATGGATTCTTAACAAACTAATTGGGGCCAGCCACATGTAGAAAAGGGGAGGAAGTTTTTTTTTTTTCTTTTTTACAATGACTTGTAGAAAGGTGGTGGAGGCTCAGTGGAAGAGGATAATTAATGGGCCAGAAAGAGTTTTTGGGTGCCTCTTTACTGAATATATAATAAATCTTAATATAAATTGGTTGAACATGATTTTTCTTTGTTTTAGCTAGCAGATGGAGCCATTAATCATATTGCTTAAGTGCTTCGAGTAGGTCAAAATGTAGTTAACTAATGTTGGTGCTAAATATATGCGAATGGAAACAAATAAGCTTGACAGTAGCAACCCAATAACTGTACCATAAAACTATAACAGTGTTATTAACTATTTTGCGCAGAGTGTGCATGGATGAGCTTATTTTAGTGTACCTAAAAAAAGTGAAGTTTTTTAAAGCTATACATAAGCTGGCATTTTAAGTGAAAAACAAACAGATCCTTACAAATTGGTATTACTGTGTCTGTGTACTGTGCAGCAAGCCAAAATGTAGGCTTTTGGTTACTCATGATGACTATAGCATGATGTTCAAGCTTCCAAGTCAAAGAACTTCTGTGGTGACAATACTTAGGAATCCAGTTGATCGGGTTTTCAGTACTTATGAATTTTCAATTGAGGTGGCAGCTAGATTTTTGCTGCATCCTAACTTAAGTTCTGTGATACAATTGTCTGAGCGCGTGCGTTCTAAGACTAGGGGAGTCAGCACACTGGATATTTGGCCGTGGAAGTATCTGGTTCCCTGGATGAGAGAAGACCTCTTTGCTCGGGTGAGTTTTTTCTTCTTCTTCTTAATAAACATTACTTTTATTTTCCTGATAGCACCATTCCTGGATGTCTCTCTTAAACTTAATTTTCCAATGAGCTCTAGCTCAAACTGCACCTTCTGCTCTTGTAAGAGCAAGGTGGAGGGTGAGGTCGTGGGTTCAAAAGCTGTTTGTGTGTTTAATTAAATAATCTCTCTTTACCCTAATTATACTCTTACTATTTTATGTTCTTTATTTCCATCTAATGATTCTTATTACATTCTAAAGGCCTCTATTGATGTGAGTGAGAGGACTTAACTTGAGAACCTTGTAAGAGCAAGGTGAAGGCTTTTTTTTTTCTCTCCCTCTCTCTCTCTCTCTCTCTCTCTCTCTCTCTCTCTAAATACGTTGATTGGACATGCACACATTTTCTGTTGTGATCCAAGATGTTCATAAGTGTACTGTTGTCCCATTGGACTGCATCATGGTTGTATTTATTTATTATTCTTACAATATTGGAATGGCTTGTAGAATTTCTTATTCTTACAAATGTGTCGTGTTTTTATTCTTTTTCACAGAGAGATGCTAGAATACAAAGGGGCTCAAGTGACATTAAGAGCAATTTTTCATATGACATTGAGGATATTGTAATGCCATTACATAAATACATCAATGATCCTGTAGCCCACGATATTGTTCACAATGGAGCCACATTCCAGGTATTTCAGCCTAAGGTCTTATAAACAACATGGAACTCTTCTCCTTTTTTCTTTTCTTCTTTTTGAAGTTGTGGGAAGAATAATATTTTGATGGGATGTTTTCCAATTATGATATGTAATAAAATGGGAATGCTGAAGATGAAAGGAAGAAGTAATGAAGTATGGTGTTTTTGTGTGTGAAAAAATGTCATTCCTACAGATAGATGTGAACTGCCTGGAATTAGTCAAGTACCCAGTACATGTTGGCTCCCTTGTGGCTATAAATAACTGAATTTATGAAATTTGTTTGTCCAACTCCTTGCAAGGTGGAAGCTGAAGTCTTTGGTTCAAGAACCAATGGGTGCATATGTAATTATCAATTAACAAATTGTATATCTGTGTCTTTGCTGATCTGGGCTGACTGTTTTAATTAACAGGTTGCAGGATTGACAAACAACTCTTATCTAGCAGAGTCACACGAGGTGCGCCATTGTGTACAAAAGTATAAAATTCTTGGTGACCATGTGCTTCAAGTTGCAAAGGTGAGAAAAATAGGATTTAAAATTGTGAATAATATCAAGTCATAATATTATTTCTCTGATATTGTCTCCCCCCCCCCCCCCCCCCCCTTCTTATGGTTGCATATCATGGTAGATACTTGTAAATCTTGCAGAATAGATTGGACAATATGTTATATGTTGGTCTCACTGAGGAACACAAAGAATCTGCTACAATGTTTGCAAACGTGGTTGGTGCACAGGTGATTTCCCAGCTGAGAGCATCAAACACCAGTACGAAGAGAGTATCTAAAAAAAAATCAGGTTAGTGTGGTCGTGCGGTGGAAGAACATCTTCTTTTTTCCTGCTTTTAGTGGCAAATTCAAACAGTCAAATTGGAGTATCACAGTTTGTTTTCTGTGGAGCATAATGAAGTGCTAATTTGTGTCTCTTTGAGGATGTTGGTATTTTGAAAAGTATGGTTTTTTTAATCGTGTGCTTGAGGAAGACGGCTAGATGTCTGGATGCAAATGATCCATTCTTCTATTTATATACATAAATAGAAGTTAGAGTAGGATGCTGAAATTAATTTCATAGATGTTTCTTAAAAGTCTTGCATACATTTCATTCAATGTTTGTACTTTCCTTAGCTCATTTAATTTATTTACTTGTTATAATCCTTGAAGTTTCATTATGGATGGTATGGGATTTTTTAATAAAATGTATTTATTTAGTGTTTTTGTTCTGCATTATGAGTTTATTCAAGTTGCCATTTTTTGTTGGTTTTGCAGACATTATCATGTTCTGTCATTTCTGTTGCGTGGTATGCTATGAGTAATATTTTGGTATTGAAAAATTTATGTAGTTGAGTGTGCACTAATTTGCTGCTGAGTAGTTTGTATTATTTGGTTTAAATTGCCTTCTGTTTTTCTTCTTTTGATCATGCCTTCATGATGGTTGACTTGCCTTCTGGTTTGTTGCCATTAGAACTCTTGCAACACATGCAAAGATCTTTTTTAATCTTGTTGATGATTTTAGACATGGAGATTGGCAGCTTCACTCATTGATTGGATACTATCGGCAGGACCCTTTTCTCTTTGGTTGGATGCCACTTTCCATCTAAGAGCTTAAGATTTAGGTTGGATGCTCTAACATGATATAGAGTACATGTTCTCTATGTTCTTGGATTCAACACACTTGGTCCATTGAATTTGCATTCCTGAATTTGGAGTTTGTTTGTGGAAATTTAGATATCTAGTAGTCATTGCTTGCAGTTTTCTTCTGGCCAGTATAAATAATTTCTATGGGATTCAAACACTTTTGGATTAGCACAAATCAGGAGATTCATTCTTGTACTAACTTTTGTTTAGTAATGGTAGTCTTTAGTCTCTTTTGTGCAGTCTGAATTAAAGACTTCTCTGTTTTTCAATTAATGTGGCTATTATCTTTTAATATAGTTATAAAGCTAGGATTAAAAATTTCTAAGCTGTGTATATTGTAATATAGTAAACTTAGTACAACATGTGTATTTTCATTTCTTAGATCGGTTGATTTGAATGATAGTATTGCCTTAATCAAATTTAAATGATACTATGTATAGCTCATTTCCTCCATTCCCCATATGGCTTGTTGACCGATAGTGATATGGGCTGGCTCCCTAGTGTTTTTTTTCTTTTTAATTATTATTATTATTATTATTATTATCATTATTTTGCCCTTTTTTTTTAATGTAGATGCTATTCTGCAAGTGTGTATATATATATATATACATATATGGCCTTAATAAAATTTATCTACTTGTGCTACAGAACAGAGCCCTTCGTTCTGGGATTCTGATCCTGATAACAATGACCATCAGGTTAGCAGCAGAAGACCTTGCTTGTTTATAAATGAAAATCTTGGTTGTTGTAAGTAGGTTCCTTACTCCATTTTTGCTTGCATACAGAATAGCAGCTCTGACCAAAATGCAGGTCAGCTTGCTTCAAATGAAGATGATGAAGCAACGAAAGAAAATGTAATCCACTTTGCATAATATTCACATATAAAGATGTGATTGGTGACCCTTCTTTCGGGGGAAAGATATCTATATATTACTTATTTCCTTTCCTTTACCATATTAGATGACTGTGGAAGACCTTATGGAAGCCTATGAAGGGTGCATCCCTAGTTTAAGGAAAACCCAAGCAGCTCGGCGCACTTCTTCTTTGAAGAGAATTTCCCCTGCAAACTTTTCAAAGGAGGTATATTTGATAATTCACCAATGCTGTGTCTAAGCTACTATATGTTGCATCAACACTATACTCTGTTCAGATTTCTGTATTTTTGTGCTACTACACTGGATTAGTTTCAGACTATGAAAAAGGGATCTTGTTTATTGCTAAGAGCAAACAAAAAAAAAAAAAGTGTTTCTGTATCACTGAATGTCTTGGAACTTGGACTGGATCTGTTTTTGAATTTAAACTATTAATCTTTTAGTTTTTGTCATTTAGGTTACACTGTGTTGTTCGATCTGATTGCTTTTGACACATAATTAGATAAATAAACGGACACTATGTTTGGATGGTCACCTTTTCTCCTCCCCTCCAATCTCCATCCAACCCTGAAATTACTCTTATAAGTAGATCACAATAGTCGTCGTAAATTCCTACCACTACCTAGTCTTTACTATCTTTGGACTTTATGTTGAATTTTGCTTTAATATCATGGGCATTATGCAACTAGATGGTTTAACCCGCCTCTTGTGACATCATGAATGTCTTGACAACATTTTGTTAGTCCTAGAATGTTATAGAGCCTATAAGAGAAAAGCATCACTTCTGTTATGGAGTCTGCCCTGCAAAAGTGAGATTCCATTTCATATTATTAAATTTATGTGTTTATCTATTTGTTCATATTTTTATGCTCAAGAGAGATGGCAAAATGTTGCCTTTTCTTTTGTGTACGTGTGTGTTTTGGTTGGGGGGGGGGGGGGGTATGTAATTACCCTGCAACAAATTAAGAGTAAAAATTAGATAAGAGGTTCCCAAAACAGGAATCAATTTTTTTTAATTAATTAATTAATTTTTATGAAGCAGTAAGAATTGTATTAAATCAATGGCTGATACAAACTAATACATACCAGGCAAGAAGCTGATATAACTGGAATCAAATTTCAGCCACTATGATTTTGTAATCAATTTTGTTTGAAGAGAATCACTGTTGATTTTATGTTTAATGTAGTTTTCAGCTCAAATGCAATGGCCTTTGTTCTATCCTTCTTTCTTAAAAGCTTTCAGCTCAAATATAATGGTCTTTTTCCTATCCTTCTTTCTCAATAGTTTTCAGCTCAAATGTAATGGTCTTTTTCCCATCATTCTTTTTCAATCCAAATTTTACAATGCTTCGACATTAATTAGTTATATTTATGCCATCTATTTATGTGATGCTAAACTTTTGTTGGTTTTGCTGTTTTGTTACATCTGCTTTCTTGCTCTGTGTTAGTATTCTAAAATCAGTAAGATTTATATGCTTTTTTTGTTTTTATTTTAATAAGTAGTATTGAATTTCATGAATCAAATCTATTTACAAAAAATTTGATTTGGAGAGAGAATATCAAATTCTAAATGCTAGTATGTACTCTCCCTGTCTCAAGGCTTACACCTTGCATTGCCTCTATGCCCTATGAAACAACGATTTTATTTTCTACACAGGGTTTAAAAGTTAAAACTTTTCTCTCCTTTCAAACTGCTAACTTTTTGACCCTTCAAATTTTACAGGAACGTCTTCAGGTTCCTGAAATGCTCCTGGAGCAGATAAGATCACTTAACCACCTTGATTTGGAGCTCTACAAGTATGCTCAAGAAATTTTTGAAAAGCGACGCAAACATACAATGGAGAAGCTTCTTACTGCTGTAAGTCTCTGTCCAGTGTTTCACTTAGAACCCATGTTTTTCTTGGTGGGGTGTGTTATACCATATTATGGCATTTGTACCTATTTCAACTGGTTAATTACACACCTTCACAATTTGATCCTCCATTAAATTGGGCATGGAAGCTGAACGAATAATTGTTTGGAGAAATAGTTTATTAGGGTTTAGATTGTGGGGGTCACACCTATTAAGGCCTGTCATCCACTTATCAATTAATTAATTAGCAAAAAGAATTTAATTGTGGAAGTCTTCTTGTCAGTCATGTTTGGAAGTGTTCAGATGTCTTCAATGAGGTCAACCTGATAAATGGTAGTTGTTTCTACTTGTCAAGCTTGTTGCCTTAGTTTGAGTCATGTTATGTCAATCTTCTTCCTTGGCTGATTGATAATTGTCCCATCTATTTTATAAGAAATAAAATTCATTAAAAGAAGAAGCCCCAAAGTGAAGCAACCCAAGTACACAAAGCAGTATACGAAAGAAGGCCCAAATAAAACAAGATAAAAAGAAGATGATTGTTATTCTATATTGGGGGAGAAATAAGGATTCTTAGTTGATCTAACCATTTTGTGGATCTCGTAATATTCTAGAAAATGTTACCAAACACATGTACATACCTTATCTTGAGTACCTTAATCATTTTCTTTATACTTTTTATAGACATTATAACCAACTGCAGATTGAAGAATCTGTTTACTTTATTTCTCTGGTAATATTTAGATCACTCCGTGGTGAACGGGGGAGGCGCAAGTAGAAACTCACCCACTTCTTCCACACCGCGTTGTTTAAGTGGCATGCTTATGTTTGTCAATTAATTCTTTAATATTTTTACTCGCAGGAGATGTGGGAGAGCATGTTTAACAACTCATATGGTGGCGTGTTTTGGAAAGTCTTCCCGTTTGTCATGACCATTATCTTACTCTTTTGTCTATTTGTTCTTTTTGTAAATGCAAGGAGAAGAACATCAAAAGTTAAGATATAAATCTTATTTAATGACTAATTGTTGGGATTTCAGGCTTTAAAAAAATTGAGAGGATCTTATAGAATAGTAGTAAACATAATATTGTCTATCCCTGTTTGATTGCTTATGCATCACATGTTGGAAGCTTTAACCATGGATCTCAAATTGTTTTGCATAAGGTTGAAGTTTTATGACATGGTTTTTCACCAATGGCAAATGTATTGCACTGATCAGATTTGCGTTCACATCAAATTGGCCAAAAGCCACATGTGCAGTTGGACTTTTGTCTTTAATTATCAATTGTGTGCAGCTGTCTTATATTTTAAGGGTCGTGCTAGAATGTTACTAGTGTTACTAACTTCTATATTTTAATCTTTAAAATGAGGCTTTGATGCGAGCATCTTGGGCTCAAAAGCATAATATAAGCTTGCTATTTGTTCTTTTAATATGGGGCAAGGTTTGAAATGTTGAAATCTGATCAAATTAATCGATGCCACATCCATTGGAGCTAGCAAAAGTCTAAATGCCCCTAACAATACTGCTCAAGGTAAGGTCGAAGGAGTTCATGAACTGCTTGACAAGTAGCAAGGTATATTGAGGAGTCCTGTACTCTTAAGACACCTGCTTTCCTATCCAACGTGCAAGTCACGTACGATGCTATGTTTGTCATTTTTGTTTTCAATAAATCTAGAATCACAATATATTTTTCAACAAATTTTACAATGGCTTATGTTCTTACTTATAAATGGTGTTAATGGTGGGTTCATATAAGAATAAATAATAACTTATCAATTTAATATATGTGAAATATCTTTCTCAAAAAAAAAAAAAAAAGTATACGTGAAAGATGTTGTCTTTAGCATTACTTGTTTAATAAATCTATTGTCACAACATAATTGGCAACAAATTTCACAAATTTCACAGTTGTCTAAGATGACAAGTTCTTAATGGTAGATAATAAAATAGTGTTATTGATTGGCCCATATGAGAATTGATAATATTTTATCATTCTACTTAGTACTTTTTGAAATTTGTTTTGAAAATTGTTTGGTCTATACTCTATAGCATTACTATGATAAGTTTTAGTAACTGCAAGGGGTCACCTAAATACCTAATGCCTTTGCACTAAAATCTAGCGCCTATTGTTTGGTTTTCTTGTGTTTTAACGGAAATAGTTAAGCAAATTTTGACGCCATTCCTTCCCTTGTTAGAAAATCGGTATGAAAATTGGTACTCTCTTGTTTTTTAGGTTGTACTTTCTTAAATGAGACAATCTTTTAACTATGGTCTATGTCAATACTACATTTGTTTTAATAGAATTTCTTTATCTTTTTTAAAATATTTTTCAGTGTTAAGTAATAACATAAAATGTTTTTTTTTTAATGGTCAACGAAGGTTTCAACAATAACAATGATGTTAACAATGTTTGTGATCGTGACAATATAAAAACATGTAAATCATTTTTCACCTTACCTTTATAATTGTCATACTATTGTTATGCTGTAATCATTGTTACCCCCATAATTGCTACCATTATCATCATCGCCATCACCACCATTGTTGCCACCACCACTATCACCATCGCCATCACCACCACATCACAACCAATGCCACCTCCACACACTACCGTTACCACCTATGTGTCACCTTTGTAACGCTTTCTTGTGCATGCCATATTCCATCATCGCCACTACCGCCATAACCATGGCCACCTCCACCCAACGCCATCAACATCATATGCATCATCATTGTAATTATTTTCTGTGCATGCCTAATAACAAGTTTTTGAGATCATTTCAAGATTACAATCAAACAAAACAAGTCAATTTTTTGATTTTTTTTTTCTTTTTTTTAACAAACAAGGCTTATGTAACTAAAAAAAAAAGTATGCTTTTAGCTTAAAATGACAAATATGAATACCACAAAGGATGTCATTACAACTGTGTTATCACTTAAACTTGACAAAGCTAAAAATTATATTAATAAAGATTTTTTAAAATACTTTTTTACAATTTTATAACTAAATCAAGTATCAATAGGCTCGCCATGTATTCCATACTTGGAAAGAGAGTTACCATGGAAGATGGAACAAAGAGAGGAAATAGAAGACAAATTCAAAACCTCCACTACTTTCCTACCAGGTGGTGTGTGCATGGTTGTCAAAATCGCGATCTGGATCGTAAGATCGCACGATTTTACGATCCTACCTCACCAAAATGTTTAAAATCGCACTAGGATTGTAAAAATGGTAGGATCGTATGTAGGATCGTGTAGGATCGTAGGATCGTATGGGATCCTACCGATTCTACCGATCCTACCAAAACTTCAGTTTTTGGTTTTTTTTTTTTTTTTTTTTTAGGGATAAATTTTTGGTTTTGATGAAACTTAAAGGGTTTTTATTTTTCTATGTTGTAATACAATGGCTTTTTATTTTTATTTTTTATAAAATTATGTTACCCTAAGCAAATATTTTCTAGTTTTTAGTTCACTTATAATAAAAATGAAGGAATGCTTCATCATTTCTAAATGAAGAATTTATATTGGCTTTGCTACATTTTAAGCTATAATGTTGTTAAATTTGTTTGATCAATATACTAATTTGTGTTATAATATTACTAAAATGTTTTTCTTATATATAATTTTATTAGTATGCTTGTATTTGTACATTGATTGATTGATTTTTTTTAGCACGCTTTGTAATTGTTGCTGAGTGGTATAACTTGAATGGTTGAGTGTGAAATTGGATCTTTTTTGTAGTTCTACTATACAAATATACAATGTCTACATAGATGATAAAATGGTTGCTAATTAGGACAGCAGTTATAAAAACCCTATAATGAGAATAATTAAATATTCACTTCACCTTTATATTAATCTTGCATTTGGATTTCATATTTTAGTTAGCTAGTTTCCATTTGATAACTTATTTTGGATTTTAAACTTGGAACTTAGAACTTGGAAAATATTTCCATATTGTTGATAAATATTTTGGTATTTGGTTGTTAATTAAACATTTATTGAATTTTAGATACATTGGGTCAAAATGTAAATATATTTGTTTCGTTAGTATAGACGTAGCAATGTAAGACATGCAAATTACATTATATAATGCAAATCTTTGTTTTTTTATGGATAAATTCATAATTTACTTGATTATTCAACATACAAAGTCATTATCAATGTGTTTTTTGCTATAAGTATGAAAACATGTAGGATCTTACGATTTACGATCCGATCCTACGATCCACGATCCTACCTACCTCTCACGATCTTACGTAAGATCCCGATTTTGACAACCTTGGGTGTGTGTTTATTTTATATATACATACATTTTTTAGTGTGTAAACTTCATATTTTATTTTTGTGAGTAAATCCGGATCCAATCCACAGTTGTCGCATTTTGCTTTCGTCCCCATCCCCGTCCCCGCAAATAATTATATTTATAACTATAATAAAATTAAAGGAAGGATGAAAGATTGATTATTAGATTAGATACTGGCCAAGCAAAACTAGTATGAACATGTGAAAGTCCAACGAGATCGGTCTTAGACAATTATTTCTTTCAACTCTCTCCTCCTCAATTGTCGGTGATCTCTCTCAAATCATGCCGCGTCAAAAATCATTAAAAACAATTCTGACCCACATCCTCTGACTCGTGCATTCCATTTATGACTACTCCCCCCGGCCATGAATGAAGCCTAGTTAGCTCCACTCAATCAGCCACCACTTGTTTCCAAAATATGGGTAACTTCAAGAATAATTCTTCAAATTTTATTTGTTTATTTTCAAATTGGTGTTTTAAATTCTAAACATTTTTTATCCACCAATCAATGAGTGAATATGGAATACTGCATGTGGACTGTTTGTGCCTTGTGGAAGTGGAACCAACCCTAACAAGATTAGGGGTTTAGGAGACAGCTCAGTGGCAATGAGCATTCTTAATGTTACTCAATGTATATGGTTTGAACCTCATCTTCTATTTTTCTCACTGTGGACCATGTATTATAATTAATAAGTTCGAACGGTTGAACCTTTTACAAGGTCCATATATGATATGTATTATTTATTATAATAATTAATTTTAATTTTATGGCTTGTCATTATGAAAGAGAGGAAATCTATGGACCATGTATTATAATTAATAAGTTCGAACGGTCGAACCTTTTACAAGGTCCATATATGATATGTATTATTTATTATAATAATCAATTTCAATTTTATGGCTTGTCATTATGAAAGAGAAGAAATACAAATTGTTATATATATAGCACATTTTTTGAAAAGGAAAGGGAGTTGTCTTCATTTACCCTTCCATCTTTATCATTTTTTTTAACCCATCCTTCCATCTTATCAAAACATTGCATTTATGTCAAACTTATCAATTAATTGTCGTGTGTTCATGGGGCAAATACATTTATTTTCATATATTAATTATTTATTGATGATGCACTCATTATATAAAAGGAACTTGTAAGAATTTATATAAGAAAAAAAACTCACCTAAAAAAAATATATATATATATAAGAAAAAAAATAATGTGAAAAAAATATGTTCACCTTTGCTACAAATCTAACATATCAAGATGCATTTCTTTTTAAATTTAATTAAATAACATATATTTGATTCTATAATTAAAATTGAAAAATAAAATAGATAATAAAAAATATTTACTTTAAATTATGTGCATGTAAGACATAGTTTTTATCGGAACAAACAATTATAATAGATTATTATTATAATAAATAATGCAACACTTTTAAATTTTGCTTCAATCAAAATAGCGTTAAGATTTTTATAAAAAAAAAAAGCGTTTAGATTTTTTTTTTTATGATAAAGATTTAATTAGTGTAAACTTTCTTTCTCTCAAACAAAAAAAAAAGTGTAAACCTTCTCAATAATTTAGTATATTTACAGTGTGCCACATCACTAAAGCATGCCATATGACGTGCACTACTTACTTTAAGTCACATAATATAAGCAGGACATGTAATACTCAAACTTTTGCAGTGAAACAAAAAAGTTATTGTATACATTGGAATAATTTGAAATAAATAATAAAATTTCTTTTAAAATTTAGAAACTTTTGGTGTTTAAAATTTTAATTCAAATGTCATTTTAAATTTATTAAAACTTTAGCAATAGATATTCTATTATCCACGTGATGTAAGAAATATATATATATATATATATATATATATATTTATAAAGGAAAAAGGAAAGGTCATTTAGTTGCTGCAAGTAGACATAATTTTTTATTATATAATATATAACAGGTAATTATTTTTGCGATTAATGATCCAAATTTGGAAAATAGGCATGATAGATTTTTTTCACAAACTTTAGAAAATCAAATCAAGATTTTTTGCACATTGACACCATTATGTTAACATCTTATATTTGGAAAAAACAAAAACTACAATATCCTTTCAATATATCCATCTTAAGTACGATTTTAATGCTTTTTTTTTTGGGGGGGGGGGGGGGGATGTATTATCTTTACTACTTTTGTGTTTTACTTTATACTCCACTCATTATAATTTGCTATGGTATGCTTTTTTACTTTCTCTATAAAATAACTAAAGATCTATTTAAAAAAAAAAAAATTAAAAATCACACTTAGGCTATACTAGAATTAGTGAAGTATAAAATGGAACATAATATTCAAGTGAGATTGTATCAGGAATGCTTTGTTCCCTTGAGGCGAAGCAAACTTTTGCATAATGAATTGAAAGTATTTTATCATTGTAAATAAGTTGAGTCGTCAGTGAGATACCACTCTTGAATAACTAAAGTTTTAATATTGTGTTGAGGCCTACAAGCCTAAGGATAATCTCATGTAAACAATTTCCATGAGACGTAGGCCTCCCAAAAATTAATAAAATCGTGCAAAGTTTTTCTCGACTTAGATGGAGATTGGCTCTTGAGTGCAAAGACAAAATAGAGCTTTGACTGCAAGATCCACCCATCAAGTAGGGAAGAAAGTTAGCATTAGCGATCTGATGGTGCTGAGTGAAAGGACCATCGCTCAACGAATCGATCAATATTAATGATATAGAAATTACAAGAAAAAATAAGAAATGTAGACACAAAGATGTCAAGAGATTAAATTATATATAAAAAAAAATTAATTATATATACAAGGGTGAAATGAGATGAGCTCAATTATGCAACGGAATAGTATATTATTTTTAAAAAGTGAATATATATATATATATATATATATTACTGGTCACATTCTTACCTCAATAGAAGGAATTGAACATTTTTATTTTATTTTTTCAAAAAAAAAAAAGAAAAAATAAAAAAAGTAGAGATGTGCGGTGATTAAAGAGAGCTCACATGAACCCTAATGTAACCTCCTCCATCAAAACTTTACTCTGTCTAGTCTCTTCAAGAATAAAAAAATAAAAAACCTAAAAATTCCCAATCTCTCAGACACAGTCACAGACACACACATAGATAATAGATTCATTCAGAATCATATCTCATTTCCCCATTTTCTCTTTCACACTCTCTCACCACCACTTCATCATCACACCCAGAGAATGCTTTCTTCTCCTCCTCCTTCTTCTTCTTCTTCCTCTCTTTGACCCACATTGCCAGTGAGTGAAGTTCTCAGCTCCCTCATTTTCATGGATTCGCTTCCGATTTAGGGTTTTCACCAGGTTTCATTCCTTCTCTCTTCACACCCATTTGCTCTCTCTCTCTCTCTCTCTCTCGCTCTCTCTTTGTAATTTAAATTTTGGTTTTGCTTTTTTACTCTTTAAAAAAAAAAAAAAAATTTTATTTAAGGAAAATGGCCAAGAAAAAACTAGAACAGTTGAAGTAGTTTCAAAAAAATTGAAACCTCTTCCTGCATTTTCTCACTAACCAAACGGCCACTTTAGGACTTTATTTTATTTATTAATTATTTTGAAATTAAATAATAAAGTAATTGCAGTTATGAAGTTTATTAAGTATTATGAGTTATAACCGTTAATTAGCGTAGCGTAGCGTAGGTAACGTCCATTGGTTTTAGAATGGGAAGTTTAGTCAAACCTGAAACCATGTTTGAGAACGACGACTTAACTGATTTTCCGGAACACCACGTGAATTTGTTTTTGTTTTCGTTTTCGTTTTCTTAACTTTTTCGTTTTATTACCAACTTTAAACCATTGCAAGAATATTCCCCTCAATTTTATTTTTTTTAATAATAATAATAATAATAATAATAATAATTCAGAGTCATTTTGGGTAAATCTCTGAAACTTTTTTCTTTAAATTTTTCTTACCAGATTTTTATTACTGTTTTGCGTGTTATACCATGATTTTGATTGCATAATCCATAAGGTCACTTTGTGCTCATCCAATCTATTGGATATAACCATTCCCTTTTTACTCGTACTGGGTTCTTTATCTTTTGTTTTTCTGTGTGTGTGTGTGTGTGTATTATATATGTAAGTGTTTTCATGGTGGAGATTGTTATGTGTATGAAAATTGAAGTGACATTGTTGTTTTATTTTGTTGTTGGTTTGGTCGATGTTATGAAGAAAAGCTGAGAATTATAAATAAAAATGGCTGGTTCTTCCCTATTCGACGACAATATCAATGGCGTTCTGGATGAAAATTTTGATGACATATTTAGGATTTTCGATTTCCCTTTAGAAGATGTGGAAGGAAATGTGGGTGTCGAGGACTGGAATGTGAAATTTCAAGGGATCGAGCAGCCATCCTTGGATTTTTTGACAAGTTACTCATGTGGACCTTCCCCTAAAAACGGCAATGATGCTTTAAAATTTCCTTACGGCAATGATGCTGTAAAATTTCCCGAGGTTGTGAATATCTCCACCCTGGTCAGTTCTCTTGTTTCTTTTTTAAAATTACTATTTAATTGATGCCCTGCAATATTGGCCTGTTATATGATGTACAATATTATACTCCTTAATCTCTGGGGTTCAAGTTGCACTCCACTGTAAAATATATTGAAGTAAACTATGGTGTACATGGAAGGCTTCTTGCCACATTATCAAAGTGTGCATTGTACATTTAGATGTTTTATTTTCCTCAAGGGCTCAATGCATAAATGGATGACTAAAAGACAGATATTCATTTTCTTCCAATTGAGCAAATATCAAAGGAGATGAAAATTTTGAATTGAATGATTTTGGAATAGTGAATATGCCTATGAATTATGAAAAACTATTGACACATTTTAGTATGAGAAAACTGATGACTTTTTAGGTTCTGTGAGAAGTGAACGTATTTTTTTCCAAGTACAAGAATGTTCTGAAGAAGCCAAATATGGTTATTGACAAGGGTTTCACTTAAATGTGGGTGTTATTAACCAATGTCCTTTGGGCCAACTGGCACATCCACCTCCACTAGTGGGGCATGTCTAGGGGTTGAACCCTCAAAACCTTTACATAGTCCGAAAAAAAAAAAAAAGAGTTGGGTGTTATTGTTTTTGAATTTGGGTGTTATTGTTTTTGCATCATGCCTGTATTTCCAGAAGAATTGTTGCCTGAAATTGAAGATATGCTTGACAGCAGAAGCATGTTTTGTTTCTGGAAAAGTAGAAGGCCCTGCAAGCATATTTATCTTTGTTTATATGATTCTTGATTTCATGATTTCTTTAATAGTGAGAGACCTGAGGAGTTGAGAAAGGAACAATCCTTGAGAAGAATATATAATACAAAAGACAAATCACAAAAACATGATGAATTACATCAGTCTAGCAAATAGGTAATGTAGTGATCAAATAAAGCTTAGGAGTGTGTCCAAGACTGTCTGAGACTTCATAGGCACAGTGCAAGATACAAAGCAGTGTACAGTTTCCTCTCTACTGTGAGTTATTGAATGTAGAGGCTTTCTTTTACACATAATTCTTAGATATTTGCCACACAAAAGGAATTAGATACTAGAGAAAACTGATTTTATGATGAACCAATTAAAATTATGGTTCAATAATTGTATCAATGATCTGAATGAAGGTAGAAGCTTTGTACACCTATAAAACTGCATGGCGTGAATCTGGATTCCTTTGAATTTAGTTGTAGTATTGTACTGACGGTTGATGAAGATTATAAAGTTGCATATACACACCACCATATAATTGAATCTGCACGCATTTATCTTTTGTGCTTTTATTTACTCCTTTAAATTAATGAGTGGATAGTTAACATTTGATCAAGTCTTCTATTGACAAAAGCAACAAACATTTCTTTCCTGTTATCTGATCTTTGTTTGGTATTTTGCCTCTAGCATGATGAAACTTCTCCACTAAAAGGACTGCCAGTCACTGTAGAAGCCACCTCCAGTAGAAGCGCTCTCCTTCACAAATCTTCGGATGTCAAAGGTTTGCGTCTCTTCCAAACCTCCAGTCCAGTTTCTGTTCTTGAAAGCAGCAGCTCTTGCTCAGTTGAAAATCCCACAACTGTTGACCCCAAAACTACCATCCCTGTGAAGCGTGCAAGAAACAAGCGTCCACGTCCATCAAAGTCTAGCAGTCAATTCAGGGTTCCTTTCTTTTGCTCCACTTCCTCTGCTTCCAAAATATCCCATCCTTCAGCTGCTATTGAATCAGGTTCAGAAACTTCTGATCTCTCTGAGACAGCATCAAACCCTTCGAAGAAAAAAATGAGGAAGAAAAAGAACCTGTCAGTGCTCTCAGGTGCCACAGAGATGGGGAACTTTTCCTCGGAGGAACCAGTTGCAACTAGGAAATGTATGCACTGCGAGGTGACAAAGACTCCACAATGGAGAGAGGGTCCAATGGGGCCGAAGACCCTTTGCAATGCATGCGGAGTTCGTTATAGGTCTGGGCGCCTCTTTCCTGAGTACCGTCCTGCTGCTAGTCCTACCTTTGTTCCATCGTTGCACTCTAACTCTCACAAGAAGGTTGTTGAGATGAGAAAGAAGGGTAGTTTTGGGGCAAGAATGGCTGACATGGACACTTTATCATCGTCCATGCCGAGAGTATCTACCGGATAGCTATTTGTTAGACCTTTTGTTAGACTTTTTGAAATGAGAACAATACTTGTAGTTGGGAGCTCCTTTGGTTCTGTGTTTCTATTTCCTAGTTAATATTTGTTAAATTTGATTTATGTACATTAATGGAATAAGAGGTAGGAGTTTTTGATTGCCGTATATTTTCAAATGGGGAAAAGGCAAGTAAACAGAAATTTTGTAACAGGCGGATAATTGGAGTACTGTGTTCAATCAAACTAGGATTAGTGATGCTTCAGCCATTGGAGATGCTGGACGTGGTTTCTATTTTTCAAACTCAGGGTTCTCTCAAGTGTTTGTTTCTGTAACACATAATTCCCATGGGTGGTTTTGGCCATGGCATTGCCTAGAGCTCATCAATTCAGAGGGAGCATTGCCAAGAAGACAATGCATTGCTCCTCCCCTCTCCCAATTCTGTTTTTCTCCTGAAGTGAATAGACAGCGAAATTTGAGAATCCAAATGAGTCAACAAAATCAGATTTGCTGGGAAAGATTTGGTCACGCTATGGTCAATTACCAACTGAGTTTGGAAATTATTATTTCTATAAGCTTTAATTACATACCTCTTCCGATCAATGCCCACTTTTGCTTAGTACCAATCTATCTCTCTCTAACATGCAAGCTTTTTTTTCGTTTGAAGTTATATGCCTTTCTAGCGCTATGCCTGAGTTCACTTTTCTCCAGCTCAATTTCATGACTTCTAAACAAAATTTTTGTCAGCTTCTACTTACTAGACTATTTACGTCAATGGATGATAATATATATATTTTTACTCTTTAATTAATAAAGAAAACGTAGAACTTTAACTAGTTTATAAGTGGAGTTCAATGCACTCACCCTTTCCTGATGGCCCTCTCCGTGTCTCTTACAACTGGAATTTCAGCTTATTCATCAATATAAATGACATTTTATATCGAGATTTTCAATTTTGTAAGGTCAAGCCTCAAGCCCTGCATGCATTGGTAGTTAAATTTATAATAATTTGTGTACAAAGGAAATATTTGATGATTTTTACTTTATTTTATTGAGTGAAAAATAAAAATAGTAGATGAGACTTGGTGTTAGTCCCAAACTATTTTTAAAATGACGTAATTATTTTCTAATAAAGTAAAGTTTATAAAATATATTATATTTGCTAAAAAAATAAATTATCTATATTTGTTATTTTAAATTTTATAATTTTAAAAAAAGAAACATAATACATTTTATATTTAATTATTATCTAAAACGAAATGTTTTGTTAAACATAATACTATATTTCGGCTTTTAGATATTATATAAATCAGTCACTAACTTTTCGATTATCTGTATATATTAAGAAGATTCAGAAAGTTAGTTATTGCTTTTTTTTCTCTCAAAAATACCCCTAAATTAATTAACCAACAATTTAAAAATGGGGTTAAAATAGTAAATTGGTAGAAGAAAGTTAGTTATTACTTTTTTTTGTTATAAAAAATACCCCTACCTAAAACTTAAAAATGGGGTTAAAATAGTAAATTGACAAAAATAATAAACTCCTGCTTCAAATAAACTCTTACTTTTACATTGATTTAAATTCATACATCTACTCACTAACTCCCTACAAAATAGGATTACTCTTTTGTTAGTTTTAAAACTTCTTCAATCTACAAAATTTACCCCACGTATTCATCATACCCTTACATTTTTTTTTTGAAAAAAGTAGAAATTTCAAATTATAATAAATACAAATTATTAATTTTTACCTAAAAAATAGAAGAGTCTCTGACCACGTGTATAAACACGTGCTCAGAGTCTAGTATAGTATTTGTAGATAATATAAAAGCAAGTTACACATACTAAGAGAACAAGAAAGAGAACGGAAGAACTTCTATTAGCATTCGATTATTGAGCTACATTATATTAAAATAAAAAAGGAAAAGAAGAAGGATGTTTCGAGATAAAGATGAACTACAGTAAATATAGAATTGACTAATAAGAAAATACGTGTTCTTGTAGTAATAAATGGATGTTTGCCATTTCTCGCCTAATGTTACTAATAAGTCAAAGAATACATGAATGGATATTTAAGATTAATTAAGAAAGTACACGTGTATATACAACTTTTTGACAAAAGATATATATTTCTTTATCCTCTTCGTGCAATTATTTAGTATACAACTGTCTCTTTACTGTATGTAAAGAATTTATAAAATCTATACATATCTTATTCCTCCATATGGTAGATGAGGTTATAATAATATTCTATATCCTAAGCGAAGAGATAGGATTAATATGGCTTTGACTTTTGTCAATTTGACATAATACTTCAATGCCACATCTGCACTCATATGGTACGTTAAGATTTTTTTTTTTTTTTTTGGAGGCAATGTTTTTAAGCAAATCTTCTATCTGTCTGACTTGATCTGTTGACGGCGCATAGCCAATTGATAATAGAGTAACAAATAGTCTTTCACCATTTGTTACCATAACATTTTTAAAGGTTTGCTCCTTTAATTCTTTTGTCTATCAAACAAGTAAAAATGGCTTTGTGCCACATAATTTGCTTCATCAACGTAGGCTAATTCATGTGAATTAACCATTTCCTACCCAAAGAAGAAGCTAGTTTTAAGGCTGCAAATTTTTGTGAGGCAGCCCATGGCCTACCTTGCACACAATAAAATTTGGGCCAATATTGCCTTTTGGAAATGATGGGCTTGTGCGAGGCCCGAGCTGGACTATTTATTTGCACTGGACAACAAGGCTAGCTGTTGGACTTGGACCTGCTTGTAATACGAATGGAATATAGAAAATCATAGAACCCCGAAAAGATTAAAAACATATAGTTTTACTGCTTGGTTTAGTGATCATGGGTTCATTATAAGAGTTTACGAGGAGAATTCCGCAATAAGAAGCGCCTAGGGAAATTATCCTATGTTCTCGGCTCATGTTCTGCTCCCAGCAAATAAAATGTCGCTATAATTACGCTCTAAGTAAAAGAAAAAAAAAAAAATTCTTTATAGATTTTACCAAGTATGGAGTATCATATACAGTTTTTTTTTTTTTTTTTTTTTGAGAAACTGTATCATATTTACAGTTTCAAGGAACAAAAGAATCACGAGGAATCCGAGAGTACCCACACCCAGTACAGTACTGTTACACAGTTTGAACTACTGAATAATACATACATTAATTAATACATACATACACTACTTTTTGAAACAAATAAATAAATAAAAAAAGCAATAAATGATGTCGTAACCAAAGTACCACAACCATGAACCGATAAAGGACAGAGTCGGGCAAGCAAGGCCGTCGGATCGGCGCCTGAGCCGCATCCGCAAACGTGTCTTCACCGATGACCATGCACGTACGTACGCTGATATGCACGAACGATTTTCCATTAATGAATGAAGATGGTGACCCACATCGCACGCTGATGATAGATGAAGTTGCAGCTGAATGCTTTTTTTTTTTTTTTGTTTTTTTCTATTGAATAGGTGAGCTTTAATTTCATAATTTGTTCTCCTGGCTGTTATCTGTATCTGTATCTGTATCCATTGTATTTTCACGTGCACTACAGTATTGAAACAAAACTATTGGTTGCTTCGTTGACCTCCCGATCGATGATACTTCTTTTGGGTATGGTCCCGCCACCAGCCACCTTATTAATTCTCTCGCTATACATATGTGACCACGATGCTCTAGAATAGCATAGCCCAAGTATATATGTACTTTGTGATTCTGTGTGCTGTATGGGCTCACCTAGCTAGCTTTGAGAAATAATTTTGATTCAGATTTCCCTCACCATTTATCATCAAGAAAAAGAAATAGAAAATTACCGGAGGAGGCGAATTGAATGTATGTTCTAGTACTTCTGCTCTTTCTCCTATGGCTTGTACCTTCGGTTAACGTTAATACTACTTACTATTTCAGGAGCTCACGAAGTCAGTAATTGGGCATCTATAATATCTATGCACTCTGGGTCTCAGCCCATGCTGTTTCCTAATGACGGGGAGCTAATGATTGTCTAGTTTTTTGGTCTTGATATCAAATTCTCATTAAGCCCTATATCATTCAAAATCCCTTTAGTATTTTTCACAATTAGTGATTGATAGGTTGTGAATTCAAATCCCCACATGGAGGAAAAGTACAAAATTTGAGTAATTTTTTTTAACAGGATAACATAACTAGGCTCAAATTTGGAGATTACATTAATTTTTTAAGTGATGTCATTATATATTATATTAAGACTTATTATTGTCTCTTAAGGATACTATTTTTCCAAAAATATATATATTTTTTTGAAGCAATTGAATTTTATAAATTCCACACATTAACTGAGACATTTGGTAAAAATTTCTGCGGAAAATATATATACAAAGAATTATCCAAGGTTTTCACATGATATAGTGATTCTTGTGACCCAATTTTCTATAAAATGTTCGTTCATTGTGCCACTCAATTCATTACTCTTAAATAAAGTAAAATGTGTGATTCACTTCAGAAATAAAAAAAAGCCATTTTAAGTTTAGCAAAAAGAGAAAAAAGAAAAACAAAAGCCATTTTAAACTTTAAAGTTCCACATACTAACTTGTACGGCTGTTAGGCTAATTAAGTAGGGTCACAGGTAAGGACCAATATAATTTAAATTTTACTAGGTGTGCTTTAAAGCCACTCAATAATATACTTTTTTAAAAAAAAAAAAATTATAAAAAATTGAAAAAATTTTAACAATTTTTTTAATTTTCAATAAACTTTTTAAAATAAAGGTCCCATATAATTTAGGTGCCTTTGATCCGACATTCTTAGAAAAAGAAAGTGTCACACAAAATGTAAATGAAATGATGCCTGTCGCATCAGTGTTGTATATATATGTCCTTTTGGTTCTCCCTTTCACACTTTTACTTTGTCCCAAGACCCAACACAAGTCGAATGGATCCATGTTAGTTGTCAGCCCAGCTCGTTAGCATCCTAAAGTGCATTATTGGCTACGACGGATTGGCAACGCCAATCTAAGGTTACTCGAGATTTCGAGTGGAGTCCGGGGTCCTAGCCTAACATCATTGGGGATATGCAATAACTTTCATGTGCCTGTGTGTGCAATTTTCAATCTTAATTTAAAAGAAACCTTATGAGTATGGCCATTTAAGAATTCGCATCCTGTATGTAAAAAATATCTTATTTTATCATTTCAAAAATTATTTTATTAATTATATTATACCATTTTACAATACATTCAATATCTTATATTTTATTTTTACATACAACATATTAAAATAAAATAAATTACACAATAAAATAATATAAAAAATCTCTCTCTTTTCTCTCTTCTCTCTTCATCTCTGTTCTCCGCCTCACCATTTTTCTCTCTTTCTCATTCACCCACCAATACACGCCTTGTTGCAACTTGAAAAAAGCCTTGATTTTTTTTTTCTCTCGAATGCCAATTCAGCCATACTCACAAAGAAAGAAAGAGCACAGATAAAATTTAGCCACCATCCATATTAAACCTATACCCAATTCAGCAATATCCACCTCTTTCTTTAGGCATCGGTCACAACAGAAGAAGAAAAAAAAAAAAAAAAAAACCCAGAAACAACAACCATGCCACCACAACAAAAAGTGCTAGACATCAACCACAAACCACAAGAACCCAAAAATAAACACACACAAATCCAAACCCACCACCTGACCTATGACCCACACAACCAATCCACTGATCCAAACCCATCACCTGACCCACCAAATTCGACTCACGGCCTAGGTTGCAATTGCCATTAGTTTTGACTTATGGCTTAGATCGCAACACACGGCCTCTGCTTCTTACTAGCGTGGAGGCCCAACCACCAGCACAAAGTGAGAGAGAGTGAGAGACAAGAGAGTAAGTCACAAAGAGAGAGGGAGACGAAATATTAAGATGGGGAAAGAGAGAGTTGAGAAAGAAAATGAGTTTGACATAGAGGAGAGAGAAAGAATAAAAAGGATTAAAAAACAAATACAATAGTCTACAGTAACTGCTAAATGTAACAGAGCACTGTAGCGAACTTGTAAAAAATTTTAGGTTTACAAGTCCCGTTAATGCATCATTTTAATGGTTAGATGCTAAATATTAGCAACATATGGCAATTAGAAGACTCAATGTTAATGTTCTAAGTACTCGACATGAGCTTGGGGAGTATGCTACTAACGGTGAGTTTGGTTAAGCTTTTTCAAACAGTGCTTTTTGGAAAATTTTTAGTTTTAAAAAGTGCGGTATGAAATTGAGTTTTTTCTTAAAAATTGGAGCGTTTGGTAAAAATTGTCAAAAAGTGATTTTGAAAAAAAATGGATGTTTGGATAGCACTTATAAAAGTTGCGGTTTGAGTTGTAAATTACCAAAGAGGACAACACACACACACACACACACACACACACACACACACACACACACACACACACACACATATATATATAATAGAAAATTCTTTGTTTTAACTACCTCTCTTAATGCAAGTTATGGACACAATGTTTTCATCAAAATTTCACAATAAAGTCTATATGACAAATTGTTAATGGTAGATAAAATAATAATAATATCACTAGTAGGTTCAAATGATAACTAATAACAACATACTGCGTAAACTATATTATGAAATTGTTATGAAAATATTGTGTCAATAACACTATTTTTTTTCTAAAGAAAAATAACACTAATTTAAAAAGTTTAGAGATACAATATAATGTGACAATATTTTCACAATACTCTTTGTTTTTAGCTGTGGTCAATCCTAGTCTAATATTTTATTATTTTATTTTGACATATGAAAGATTTGATATCTCAATTGTTGTGAAAATTTTATGATAATATTTAGTGTCCTAACACAATTGTAATTTTTATTTTGTAAATTTCCTTGCATGATGGACACATATCCCACTTAAACCACCTTTTACTTTTGTTCAATTTTTTTTACTTCTCTTTTTTTTTTTTTTCAACCACACATTTCTTTCACCCTTATCTTCTCCTATCCACCATAATCTTCTTTTTGCTTCTCCTTTTCTCTAATTTCACCAAACATAACTCCTCTCAAATTTGTCATCCAACCTCATGCATGCCAATTAAAAATCATTAAGGGTGAGTTAATTTTTCTCATTTTCACCCAAAATCAACTCCTCTCTCTCTCTCTCTCTCTCTCTCTCTCTCTCTCTCTCTCTCTCTCTCTCTGTAACCTCAAAACCAAATTGGAAGTGAGATTAGATGTTAGGATTTGAGAGTGAGATCGGTAGTGGAGGTTCTTGTTCTTCTATGTAAATTTTTGTCGTATATTTTGTTTGTTCTTCTATGTATGTTCTTCTGCCAATAATTTTCTTTGCTTGTCCTTCTTTGTCTATTTTGTGGTTGGTTGGTTAAAATTTGAAGGAAAGGAAAAGAAAGAACCACTACCAGCACGATGGGATTCTTCTTTTGGGCTTCTTGTAATTGACGACGAGGGAGCATAAAGTGTAGAGAAAAATTCTTCTCTAGCTCCATTACGGTTTTTTTTTTGGGTAGAGATCTGGGTAAAATTGGGATTTCAAAATAAAAACAAGGGTAGTTTAGGTATACTACTTAAAATGACCAATGGTAACATTACAAATTAGTTTGTGCTTTCACATCGCAACTTCAACATCCAATAGGAAAACGCAAGAATCCTTCGTATTTGCAAAAGCCATTTTTAGACAACGCACAATGGAAATAACTTACCAAACACACATTTTGGGTTTTGGGTTGGAAATGCACGTTTTGGGCTCTAAAAGTGGAATCAAACACACATTAACTCAAAGGTTAGGCTAGAGAATAGGAGTCGTCACCTAATTCAAGTCCAAGAACCATTTTGACTCTATATAGAGACCAAACGAAAACAAAATTTTAGTCTGAAGTTATAATAAGAACTAAGAAATGTGTTAGGTGCCCAATTTTTCTTAATTGAATGGATAAAACTCCACTTCATACCTCCTAACCATATTTTAGTAAGGATGCACATTATCTTAAGAAAGCATCAAGCAAATGTGAGCGCCATTCATTTCATACATGAGGTAGGTATCCTATCTCTATGATTTAGCCTAAACACATGTTTTCTAACAAATACTAGAAAGAAAGACAATCAAATATTTAGTGAAGAAACAAAAGGGAAAGAGAATAAGAAATTTTATGGTTTTTGGAAGATAGTAGGCATGCATGACTAAGACTGTGTATCTAGAACTTAGGGATGCATATGCGTGCTCGATGTTGCATTGTTAGGAATCTATTTCAATTGAATTGTAATTACACATGTGAGCTAAAATGGTTGTAATAGATAGTTAGTTACTAGTTAGTTACTATTGGGTTAAAGGTTACCACAATGGTTAATGGATTGGTTCGTGGTTAAGAGTGAGGGTTAGTAATATCACTGCATTGTGAGTTAGTTAGTGTACCTATGGATATAAGGGATGAACTACACTATAATAGATTCATTGATGAATAAATGTTTACTTAGTCTTCTCTCTATCTCTCTTTAATCTTACATGGAGGTCAGGTCCCCTTGAAGTGACCAATACCATTCTTGGCCCAATTCACTAGCAGAACCATAACATTTGGTATCAAAGCCTTTGATCCTTCCACACCACTATGACAGAAGCTCGTTCCAATTCACAAAATTCTGAGAAACAAAATTCAGAGAAAATTGCAGCTTTAGCAAGGGTTTCTGAGAATCATGAACATGCATTACAAGAAATCCAGAAGCAATTGCAAGCCATTACTGGGTTCATGTAGAGGGTTGCTGAAATAGAGGACAAGCCCCAACAGATTACAAATTCAAGTTCTTGAGCTCTTCTCATCAACAATAATGGGGGAAATTCAGAGTCTTCATCTCTTAAAGTCTCAATTCTATCAAGAATCTGAAATTGGATTTTCCAAGGTTCCATGGAGAAGACCCAATTCTTTTCATATCATAACACCTCTGAGCATCAAAAGGTGATGATGGCTTCGTATCGTCTCGAGGAAGAAACTCTTATCTTGTTCCAGGATGTAAAGCAAGCAGGTGGGTTTACTAGCTGAGAGGTCTTCATCAAAGCCCTGCAGACTCATTTGGTGTCACTGCCTATGATGATCCCATGGAGGCACTCACTAGACTCAAACAAACTTCCACTGTGATTGCTTACAAAGGTAACTTTGAAATCTTGTCCAATAGGATCTTGGGTCTATTTGAGTCACACAAATTGAGTTGCTTTCTAAGTGGGTTGGAGGATGAGCTAAGACTACTAGTAAGGATGTTAGTTCCCAAAACTCTTAATGAAGCCTTTGGGTTGGCAAAAATTCAAGAGGAATACCTAACCAATAGTAGGAAGGGAATTAGGAATATAATTGATAATGGTAAAGTTTCAGTCTTGGGAACACCTAAGTTGGAAGCTAGAGTGGAGTCAAGAACTAAATTTCCTTTACAAAGGTTGATTGGAGCACAAATGGTGGAAAGAAGGAAACAAGGGTTGTGCTACAATTGTGATGAAAAGTGGCAGATGGGGCATAAGTGTAAGGGAGCTAAATTATTTTTGTTGGAGGAGATAATGGAATTAGAACCTAAAACTTCATGGGTACAACTGGTGGAGATTAATGAGAATGAAGCATAGCTAGATAATCAGAAAATTAGTTCAAGAAATGAAGTTAACCCTGCTGAGACCACATTGTATGCATTAGTAGGGAATCCTACTTCTAATACCATAAGGATAAAAGGAAGAATCCAGAATCATGATGTGGTGTCTCTCATTGACTTTGGGAGCACCCATAATTTCTTGGATGCTACGGTGTTACCAATGCTGCACCTACACCTTGATACCTCTCATATATTAGAGGTTAAAGTAGCTGATGACACAATTATTAAGACTTTAAGGAGCTATCAAAGGGTCACTATCACTTAGCAAGGGCATAGGTT
Organism: Castanopsis chinensis; assembly: GCA_032878915.1. Lineage (NCBI taxonomy): Eukaryota > Viridiplantae > Streptophyta > Magnoliopsida > Fagales > Fagaceae > Castanopsis > Castanopsis chinensis. The sequence goes on along the minus strand of JAVQMG010000125.1, from coordinate 12,010,738 downwards.
TGTCTTGGACTTTAATGTTTTGCGTTTGGGAGGTTGTGGGGTAGTTTTGTGCACTCAATGGTTGAGTACTTTGAGAGTAATCAGCTGGGATTTTCAACTATTGACTATGAAGTTTCTATATTTGGGAAAAAGAGTATTCCTACAAGGCTTGCAGCCTACTTCCTTAACCATTTTCGATGTTGACAAGCTTTTCAGTGGGTCAATAAGGAAGGGTTTAGTGTTGCAAATTACTGTTGTAGGTCTTGTTCCTCTGTCCAACCTCACCTTTCACCAGTGTTGGCTGGCTTGTTGGGTGAATTCTCCAAGGTCTTTGCTATCCCTACTAGCCTGCCACTTATCAAAGGCCATGAGCACATCATCAACCTCAAGGAAGGGACCATGCCTGTTTGTGAATGACCATACAAGTGCCCTCATTTTCAAAAATCTGAAATTGAAAAGATAGTGAATGAGTTGCTAGAAGTAGTGTCTATACAGTTAAGCCAAAGTCCATTTTCCTCACCTGTGTTACTTATGAGGAAAGCTGATGGTAGCTAACGTATGTGTATAGATTATAGGGCTTTTAATAAAGCTACTATTAAAGACAAATTTCCAATTCCAGTAGTAGATGAGCTATTGGATAAACTGGCAGGTGCCTCAATTTTCTATAAGTTAGACCTAAGGTTAGGTTATCATCAAATTAGGATGAAGAGTGGGGATGTTCATAAAACTGCTTTTAGAACTCGTGAAAGGCATTATAAGTTTTTGGTCATGCCCTTTGGGTTGACTAATGCACCATCCACTTTCCAAGCACTGATGAATTCTATATTTAGACCCCACTTGAGGAAATTTGTCTTAGTTTTCTTTGATGATATCTTAGCTTACAGTCAGTCCATGGATGCTCATTTATCTCATCTCAGAATTGTTTTGGAAGTGTTATTGTCACACTAGCTATTTGCTAAGCAGTCCAAGTGTGTGTTTGGTTGTACTGAAGTTGAGTACTTGGGTCTTATCATATCTGGAAAGGGTGTCAAGGCAGACCCCAAGAAAATCTTAGCTATGGTCCAATGGCCAATACCTGATATTGTTAAGGCTTTAATGGGTTTTCTAGGGCTAACTAGGTATTATAGAAAATTCATTAAGGGTTATGGGAACATTGCCCAACCTTTAACTGATCTCCTTAAGAAGGATTCTTTTCATTGGAGTGATAACGCTTTGGAAGCTTTTACAAGGCTGAAGGAGGCTGTGACTCATCCCCCTGTGTTGGCTCTTCCTAATTTTTCTAGGCCATTGTCATTGAGTGTGATGCTTCAAGGAGTGGTCTAGGGGCTGTGCTATTGTAGGATCAGAGATAATAGTCCTTAATCTACTTGGTTGGATGTGTTGAAGGATAACTATTCCTTGGATGAGTCTGTCCAGCAGATCATTTCTCCTGCCAAGCTGGGACTCCACCTAAGGGCTTCACTTTTCAGAATGGTTTGTTATTCTACAAGGGCAGGTTCTAAATTGGTCCATCTTGTCCTCTTAAACTTCAGTTTTTGCATCATGTCCATAGCAGCCCCTGGGCTAGTCATTCTGGGTTCTTGAAGTCTTATTAGAGAGCCAAGAGTGAATTTTATTGGCATGGGCTGAAGACTGACCTTAAGAAGTTTGTCAGAAATCGTGATACTTGCCAAAGGATTAAGTATATACCTCTTCTCCTACTAGACTGCTTCAACCATTATCTATCCCTACTACACCTTGGACCGATGTGAGCTTAGTCTTTGTGGAGGGCCTTCCTAAGTCTATAGGGTTTGAGGTTATTTTGGTGGTGGTGGACAGATTAACAAAGTATGCGCATCTTGTTCGCGTTTCACATCCATATAGTGTAGCTAAGATTGCTTCTCTATACATGCAACATATCTTCAAACTACATGGCATTCCTTCTTCCATTATGAGTGACAGAGATGCCACTTTCACTTCCTTGTTCTGGTCTGAGTTATTTAGGCTACAGGGGCACTGTTTTGGCCATGTCTACTACCTATCACCCTCAAACAGATGGGCAGCTGAGATTGTGAATAAGGGTTTGGAATAATATTTAAGGGCTTTCACTAGTGATAAACCTCATCAGTGGACATCTTGGCTACAATTAGCTGAATTCTGGTTCAATTCCTCATTCTATACTAGTTTGAAGTTGACTCCTTTTGAGGCATTGTATGGCTTCCCTCCCTTTAAACTCCAAGGTTATCTCCCTAGTACAATTAGGGTGGATGCTTTGGATTCCTTGTTGAGTTAGAGGCAAGCTATTTTGGATACCTTAAAAGTTCATTTGGCTAATGCCTAAGCTAGAATGAAGACACAAGCTAATAAGCACAGGCGCGATAGGTCCTTTGCAGTGGGGGATTGGGTTTTTTTGAGGCAGCCCTACAAGCAGTAGTTATTGGCTTCCAAGGGTAGGTGGAAGTTATCACCAAGATATTTGGGCCTTTTCAGGTGTTGCAAAGATTTGGAAGTGTGTCTTACAAGCTAGATTTGTCCCCAAAGTAAAAAATCCACCCTGTATTCCATGTATCTTGTCTGAAGTTGAAGTTGGGCCAACATGTTACACCTCTACCCACCTTGCCACTTGTTGATGATTTAGGACAAGTGATCACAGAACCAGTTACTGTTCAACAGAAAAGGACTAAGTCCTTGAGGTCTAGGGTCATCACTGAAGTGTTGGTCCAGTGGTTAGGTGCTTTCCCTGAAGATGCAACTTGGGGACCCCTTCATCAGCTGTAGCTCTCTTTCCCTCACCTTGTGGGCAAGGTGCTTTGAATGGGAGGGGTAATGTTAGGAATCTATTTCAATTGAATTGTAATTACACATGTAAGCTAAAATGGTTGTAACAGATAGTTAGTTACTAGTTAGTTACTATTGGGTTAAAGGTTACCACAATGATTAATAGATTGGTTAGTGGTTAAGAGTGAGGGTTAGTTATATCACTACACTGTGAGTTAGTTAATGTACCTACAAATATAAGAGATGAACTACACTGTAACACATTCATTGATGAATAAATGTTTACTCAGTCTTCTCTCTATCTCTCTCTAATCTTCCATGGAGGTCAGGTCCCCTTGAAGTGACCAATACCATTCTTGCCCCAATTCACTAGCGGAACCATAACATGCATAAACACCTTAGAGGTAAAAATCCTTATCTAGACAACATTTCTACCATAGGAATGTTTGTACCCTATAAATAATTAAAGACATATATAAAAAGCTAAAAAATTTAAAGAAAATTTTTAAAATGCATAAAAGAAAAAAAACCACAAGAAAGAAATGAAAAGTTACCTAGAATGAAGACATAAATCTTGAAACTTGATTTATCCCCCTCAAATAGGCAAAATGATTCTACCATAAACAACATAACAGCTAGCGCTGGCAACAATTTTGAATAATGATGATGCCAAAAAAACCAGTAAGCTACATGGTCCTCACAAGACTAAAATAAAACCTGCATAACAAAAAGAAAGGACCTAACAGAGAGCACCGGTGTGGTGCAGGCCAAAAACCCTCCGAATGTCAAGTTAGAAACCTTTTTCAACTATAGAGTGCTAGAGTTGAGTTAATTATGCGTACCTTGATTTGTGAGGGTCTTGGGGGTATTTATAGTAGTGTAGGCCGAAATTCATGCCATGGTCAAGAAGTTATTTCCTTCTAGAAGAGTAACTGGTGGATTTTGCATATCTCCTTCAGTCATTTTCCTTATAGGAGTCTTCTTAATTAGGGTTAGGCGTGTAGGTTAAGCAAAACCAGACCTAACGTGAACCGCAAGTCAATTTCCTTTAGGAGAACTTGGAGTCAAACCTAGAAAAATAACCGCCACGTGTCACTTTCTTCTGTCCACCGTGGATCTGTCCTCCTTAGATCAGTCAGCAATAAACCTTCCATCTTTATTACCGTCGCATTCACCCAGGTATCTCAGTTACATCCATTTTTATTCCGCTTTAGTTGTCCCTTTATTCCATGAATCCGTTATCTATTTTTCACGGGCTCATGGAATGACGGATAGTTTTAATTCTATGAATCCGTCACGTATTCTTTGTGGGTGCGTATTGATTGCCAGGCTGGAATAGGATCATAAATGTATGGGGGACACGTGGCGGGATTTGATTGATGGTTCGTTGGAATCGAGGCGTCCCTTCGTTTTTCATGCCGTTCTCTTTATATATATATATATATACTATCCAACCTTTTCATTTTTATGTTTTGGAAAGAATTTTGGCTGATTAGAGCGCAACCGTCCACTTTGTGTGACCTGTCACTTTACAAAGTTGCTGTTCTACCGTCCACTCAGTTCTTTCGTCACTTCTTCGCACCGTCCAACTGTGAGTATCTTTTCTTGTTAATTTCCTTTTTCTTTTCTTTCTTCCCTTTTTTACTTTGTATGTTGGTCCGTCGTCCGTGTAGATCTAGAGTCTTAGGTTCCCTTTACTCGTCCTTTGTAGGTGTCCAATATTTAGTGAGGCTTCCAGTGGTCAAACTTTTGTCCGCGTGGGAGCGGGCTACTTGGAGGTGTACCCGTCAGGTCAAGCAGACCTGGGCACCTCCATTGAGGAGAGGGAACCGTCAGCCAGCTCTCCTTCCAATGTGAAAGATGAATGGCAAGGACAAGATGAGGACGGGTCAGAATATGATTCTAATGATGGCTTAGATGGTATATACCCTCCTATCCAGTCCATCACAGATCCTGATGGGTTTAGAGAATTCATCATGCTTCTTTTGTGGATGGTGAATGAATTCGGTTCCTCCATCAAGCCACTACACTTCAACACACTTAGGGAGAAGTACCAAAGACCCAACACCATACCCATCCATTTGCCCTTTAAGTCTGAGAAATGTTACTACAAGGGTCTCGAAGATGTTGGTGTATACAAGCAAATGCTAAAAGCAGGCCTGCACTTTCCTTTGAGTGCTTTACACCGTTGTCTTCTTCAATACCTGGGTTTGGCCGTCACCCAGATTTCACCAAATGCCTGGAGGGTTTTTCTAAGTGTTGAAGTTTTATATGGTGTAATGTCTAACGGGGCGAGGCGATTAATAGTGGAGGAATTCTTTCATTGTTACTGTCCGTCCGAGATCGTCAAATCGAAGGGCATGTATAGCTTTGTGCCGAGGAGTCCGGTGCTTAGGCTAGTGTCTGAGACCCCAAACTCTAATCGCAACTGGAAGGGTCGGTATTTTTTCCTGCAAGGGGACAATTGGATGGGTCGTCCTGATGATTTTGAATGCATGCCTGTAGATAAGACTTGGGCATAATGCCACCGTCTGGTATGTGTTCGTCCTACTTAATTTCTTTTCGAGCTTTGATTATATTCTAATCGTCTACTTTTTTGCAACGCATAACCGTCCATAAGTTACCACTGAGCAGTTTGGGTTCCTAGAAAGAATCTTTTAGAAAACCAGCTTGTCGGAGAGAATGTGGATAAAGCTCGTCACCTTGGATACCCTCCATTGGTACTGTGACGGTCTAGAACCGACAGCTGCTGCCCATCGATACGACGCAGGAATACGCAAACGTAAGTCTCTCTTAACCAAAAGCTGTTGCGCTTATGTTTTTACTGTATTCTTACCCGTCTATTATTTATAGAAATGGATGACGCTAGGAGGAGGGCCATTATCAAACAACAGGCTGCCAAGAAAAAGTTAGGAGGTGATCTTCCTCCCAAGACGGGTTCATCCCATCCATCTACAAAGAGAGCTTTAGAAAAAGCTGATCATCCTAGCAAAAAACAAAGACTTGTGATGGGATTGCCAACTGCCTAAGGGTCCGGCGCAGTGAGCTTGCCCCCCAAGCTAGGCATTGGTAAGGGTAAAGGTCTAATGACAAATCCTGACCCCGTCAAGGAGAAACCTCCCGTCCTGCTTAGAGAGGACTCGCAGTATGCTTTCACTCAAGTGACTTCCATCATCAAAGAGGAGGACTATGACGATCTTAGCAATCACGCGACGGAGGCCATAGGGGAGACGGCCCTGTTCAGCCTCACCTAGGTAAGCATCCGTCGCTTATTCGTTACGTCACATTGTTGATAACTTGCTTACGAGTTGTGTGTTGGTGCAGGCAGTCTTAATGGCCAAAGGATTGATGGACCGTTGCCTTGCGTGGGAAAGGACGCTGGAGCGCGTCCGTGCAAAGTCTAGGACGATGGCAGAGGAATTGGATGAGCTGAAGCTCTGGAAGTTTCATCATGAAGAGAAGCTTAAGTTATTTGAGCAAGCTCATGAAAACTTAGAAAATGAGGTGGAGATCCTAAGGGATAAGGTGAAGGATGACGAAGAGAATCTCCGTTGGGTAAAGGTTGATGTCGTCCAGGAGTATCGGGTTTTCGATGCCCTTTTGGGCGAATTAGGCACATCATTTGCTGACGGGTTTGACGATTGTCTCTGTCAAGTGAAAGCCTCATTCCCAGATTTGAGCCTTGCGCACATAACAATTGATCCTGAAGGTTAGACTCCAGCCCGTCCTGTTAATATTGAGGATATTGACGAGCTCTTTGATGAAGATCAGAGCGAGGGTGAAGGACAAAAGTCTGGTGAGCGAGGGCCCGTCGACGATGATGTCCGTCAGCCTTTCCCAAAGAGTCCTGCCACTAATGAGGATACCGTCGTCGTCCAAGACTAGTAGTTAAGAATAATTTATGAATTGTATTTGAGAACAATTTATTTGAGATGTATTTGTAAACAATTTATTTTAGCATTTTCAACCGTTGCATTTTGACTATTCTCATTTGCTTTTTATAATGGATCCGTCTACATTATGTGAGAGCGAGTTTTTATCCGTCCACTTTGTTAGACTATCCGTCCGTTGTATGCAAATTTCATCCATCTTTAGATAATCCGTCCACTTTGCGGACTTGATAAATTTCATCCATCTTTGGATGATCTATCTACTTTGTGGACTTCGATAAATTTCATCCTTCTTGAATGATCCGTCCACATTGTGGACTCGATAAATTTCATCCTTCTTGGATGATCCTTCCACTTTGTGGACTTGATAAATTTCATCCTTCTTGGATGATTCGTCCACTTTGTGGACTTCGTAAATTTCTGGTCAAAAATACATTCCCCATGTTTTGAATAAACTCCTCTTATTATATTGGATAGATAGAATATTGTTCGTAAGAAATAAGAAAAATGCCCTTCAGGCTCTAAAAGTACTGTAGAAAATAAAAACTATAACGATCTGCTGAGAAAGATAAACTGGAAATGAGAAGGGTAGTGCTGCCGCTGTCTTCGTTCATTACTTACTGATAGTACTTCTTCAGGTGCTTTGCGTTCTATGGGTGACTCAACTTCTTCCCGTTTAGTGTCTCTAGGTAGTATGTTCCTTTCCTATGCCATGAGGTGACCCTGTAAGGTCCTTCCCAGTTTGGTCCTAGCTTCCCCTGAGAGGCATCCTTTGTGGTGCTGAGTACTTTTCTCAAGACAAGGTCTCCAGCCTAGAAGTCCTTATGCCTGACCCTAGAGTTGTAATGCTTCGCCATTAGGTTCTGGTATCGCGCTAATCTTTGCTCTGTTGCTATCCTGACTTCGTCCACTAGATCAAGCTGTAAGCGCATGGCTTCATCATTCTTGCGCTCATCGTGGTTTCCAACCCGGTAGCTTGTAAGCCCTACTTTTGCTGGTATGACTGCCTCACTACCAAAGGCCAACTGGAACGGTGTTTCTCCAGTTGGTGTTCTTGCAATTGTCTTGTATACCCATAAGACACTTGATAACTCATCCGGCTATATACCTTTTGCCTCCTCAAGCCGAGTCTTGATGATTTTGAGTAAGGATTGGTTCGTGACCTCAACCTATCCGTTGGCTTGCGAATGGGCGGGTGACGAGTAGTGATTCTTTATCCCTAGCTGGGAGCAAAATTCTCTGAATGTGTCGTTATCAAATTGCTTCCCATTATCTGAAACCAGCACCCTTGGTATGCCATACCTACAAATAATATTCCTCCATACAAAACTACGGATATTTTTCTCCATGATAGTGGCCAAAGCCTCGGCTTCCACCTATTTGGTGAAATAGTCAATGCCAATCACTAAGAATTTCAACTGCCTTACCGCTGTTGGGAAGGGGCCCATAATGTCCAAACCCCACTGTATGAACGGCCATGGGGCCGTCATGGGTGTGAGCTCTTCTGTTGGCTGCCTTATAAGGTTACTAAAGCGTTGGCACTTGTCACAGGATCTGACGTATGTGTTGGTATCCTTCTGTATCATTGGCCAGTAGTATCCTGCCTTGGAAAGCTTGTGCACTAAAGACCTTGATCCCGAGTGATTTTTGCAAATCCCTTCGTGGACCTCCCTCATGACATAATCCAATTCTTTAGGAGCTAGACATCTAAGGTAGGGTCGAGAGAAACCCCTTTTGTATAGAATGTTTTTAATCATGACGAATCGGGAGGCTCTAACTCTCAGCTTTCTTGTAGCCTCCTTGTCGTCCGGCAACTTGCCGTCCCTTAAATACGCAGCTATGAGAGTCATCCAACAATACTCATTACTTACCTCCTGCATGCCAGAACTATCTATCAGCGATGAGAGTTGAACGAAGGATAATACCTGGTCGAGAACGGTCATCGATTTTGCAAAAGCTACCTTTGCAAGTTGATCAGCCTCTTGGTTTTCCTCCATTGGAATTTGGACCAATTCGATCTGTAGGTTGCTCGTTCGACTTTTTACTTCGTCAAGATACCTCTTCATTCTTTCATTCCTACACTCGTAACTTCCAGTAATCTGGCTGGTGATGACTTGAGAATTAGAGTAGATGACCACACTTTCAGCTCCTGCAGCTATTGCGAGGTCCAATCCCACTACTAAGGCTTCATATTCTGCTTCGTTATTTGTCGTCGAAAAGCACAAACAGACCATGCACTTGATCTTGTCCCCTTCTGGTGTGCGGATTACTACACCGACTCCACCTGCATGTTTGTTAAAGGATTCGTCTGTGTGAACACTCCATATGGGAATTTACTTTGCCCCCTGGTCCTCCACAATGGTGAACTCCACGATGAAGTCCGCTAGGATCTGTCCTTTTACAGCAGCTCAAGGTCGATAACGAATATTGAACTCACTCAGCTTGATCGCCTACAGTGCCATTCGTCTTGCCACTTTGGGATTACTCATCGCTTTCCGTAAGGGCTTGTTTGTCATAACATTTATGATGTGTGCTTGAAAGTACGGTTTGAGTTTTCGTGCAGCGGTTACCAATGCGAAGGCTAACTTTTCCATCCAAGGATACCTCTCTCTGCCCCTCTGAGCGCTCAGCTTATAAAGTATACGGGTCTTTGTATTCTTTCTTCATCTCTGATAAGAGCCGCGCTGATGGCCGCTGGAGAGACAGTGAGATACAGAAACAATTCTTCCCCTGGTATAGATGGGCTAAGCATTGGTGGAGAGGAGAGGTACGCCTTTAAATCTTCAAACGCTTTTTGGCATTCGTCTGTCCATTTAAACGATTTCCTCATTGTGAGAAAGAATGGGAGGCATTTGTCCGTCGCCCTTGAAACGAACCTGTTTAAGACCGCTATCTTGCCATTCAAACTTTGGACCTCCTTTACATCTTTGGGGGAGCTAAGTCCATTATTGCCTTCACCTTTTCTGGGTTGACCTCAATACCTCTTTGCGACACCATAAAACCCAAAAATTTTCCTGCTGTAACCCCAAACACGCATTTGCTAGGATTTAGCTTCATATTGTAAGACCGAAGGGTGCTGAAAGTCTCTTGGAGGTCGTTCAAGTGGTCATATGCTTGAATGCTCTTTACTAGCATGTCGTCCACGTAAACTTGCACATTCCTTCCAATTTAGTGCACGAACATCCTGTTCATCAACCTCTGGTACGTGGCACCAGTATTTTTGAGTCCGAAAGGCATCACTTTATAGCAAAAAATCCCTCGACTTGTAACAAACGATGTTTTCTCTTTATCAGCTTCATCCAGCTTGATTTGATTGTAGCCGGAGAACGTGTCCATGAAACTTAAAAGTTCATGTCTTGCGGTCGAATCCATTAGGGTATCAATTTGTGGGAGTGGATAACTATCTTTTGGGCAAGCCCTGTTTAGGTCCGTGAAGTCAACGCACATTCTCCACTTTTTATTTGCTTTCCTGACCATCACCATATTTGCCAACCAATCTGGATAGTGTACTTCTCGAATGAAATCTGCTTCCTGTAACTTTTGGACTTCCTCGGCGATGACCCGGTCCCTTTCAGGGGCGAACACTTGCTTCTTCTGTCGGACAGGAGAGAATGAAGGTGACACATTCAACCTATGGACTATTACTAACAGATCGATCCCAGGCATATCATCATGACTTCATACAAACACGTCCCGGTTTTCCCTTAGGAATGTTGCGAGGGTTTTCCGTACTGATTGGCTGGTCATTGTACCAATTCTCATGGTCCGTTCGGGCCTTGAGTCATCAAGGGGTACTTCTTCCAATTCTTCCACCGCTTCTGCTATAGCTCGCTGTCCCTCGACATTCAATGCTTGTAGGTGGTCGTCCATCTTCATCATGGCCACATAGCATTCACGTGCGGCAACCTGATTTTCGCGCAGCTCTCTGACTCCATATTCGGTAGGGAACTTGATCATCAAATGGTAGGTCGAAGTTACAACTTTCCATGCATTAAGAGTAGGCCGTCTGAGAATAGCATTATTGGCAGATGAGCAATCGACTACAAGAAAGACCACATCCTTAGTGATTTAATCACCTGCCGTTACGAACAATGTGACGGCATCAAGAGGGTAGACTCTGGTCCCTCCGAATGCGACGAGTGGAGCGTTGGTTGGAACCAGTCGTTCTCTACTAATCCCCATCTGTTGAAATGCGGGGTAATAGAGAATGTCTGCTGAGCTTCCGTTATCAACCAGTACTCGATGCATATTGTAATCCCCTGCTCGTATGCTGATGACAAGCGCGTTGTCATGTGGATGGTGAAGATGTTGTGCATCCTCCTTTGAAAACCCTATGGTCGGGATATCAATTCGTGCCATTTTTGTTGCTAAACCCGTCAGCTGGACGTTCTGAACCATTTGTATGTAGGTCTTCTGAGCTTTTTTGGATGATCCTGCATTAAGGGTACCCCCAACAATCATTCTGATGTCTACAAATCGGTGGTCTGGTGCGCTCATTCTCTCTTTGGGGTGGCTGATCTTATGGCAGATTCATCTTTTCTTTACTGACGAATCTCTGCAACTTCCCTTGCCTTATAAGCGCCTCAATTTGTTGTTTCAAGTCGTAGCAGTCAGATGTATTGTGGCCATGGTCGCGATGGAAACGACAATACTTACTCCTTGACCTTTTATTGGGATCCCCTCTCAACTTTCTGGGGAATGTCAGGGCTTTTCATCCTTTATCTGCATTAATACTTGGTCGATCGGGGCCGTCAAGGGGGTGAAGCTTGTGAATTTTCCTGTGGGTGGTTTTGAACGTCTATCCTCTCGCCGTTCTCCCATCCTGGCCACCTTCTGTCCCTTTTTTGACCGTGCTTCCACCTGCTTCTCCCTTTTCCTAGGCTTCTCTTCCCTTGCCATCAATGCGTCTTCTGCGTTCATATACTTTGTTGCCCTGTAAAGCACTTCGGACATGATTTTTGGGTCATTCTTATGCAGGGAAAAGAGGAACTTACCCTTTCACAGCTCGTTGGTGAATGCTGCTACTAGTATCTTATCGTCCCCCTCGTCTATCAAAAGAGCTTCTTTGTTGAACCGTGTTATATATGACCTTAGTGTCTTGTCTTCCTGTTGCCATATACTCATCAGACACGCTGTAGACTTCTTGTATCGGTGACCCCCGATGAAGTGTGACACGAATTGAGCGCCTATCTCCTTAAAGGTGCTAATCGAATTAGATGTCAACCTGCTATACTAGATACTAGCAAATCCCTTCAACGTAGTAGGGAAGGCCTTGCACATGATCTCATCTGGACCTCCTTGAAGGTGCATTATAGTCTTAAAGGATTCCAAATGGTCTAAAGGGTCCTTGGACCCGTCATAGCTCTCCACCTAGGGCATGCAAAATTTTGGAGGAAGAGAACATGAAGTGGCATGTGCCATGAAAGGTGAATTAGTTCGTTGGACTAGGTCGTCAAGGTCGCTAGATACTCGCCCTTTGAGAGTGTTCATCATCATGTCCATTCGTTCCCGCATCTCCTGCATCTCCGTGGCGATATGAGGTGGTAGAGTGTCAGAGATGGCTAGCTGACTGGTGTCACATCGCTCCGGTCTGCTCAAAGTGTTGCTACCTTCAGGTCCTTCATGGTTCCTCCTTTTAGCGCTTGTTCCTTCCTGGTCTTCCTCTTGCATGCCAGGATGTGGATTCTTCTGATGTAACTGCTCCTCCAAATCGTGATTCTATTTGGTTAGGCGTTCAACCGCTGCTATGAGCGTTTGGACTTGTCTCTCCAGCGCCGTAGTGTGCGGTTTGTCGCCATGATTATTGGTTGTTGCCATCGATCTAGTGAGTACTATGCAACTTTTTGTCTTAGGAATAAGGCAATGACTGATTACCGAAAATTCCCACAGATGGCGCCAACTGATGATGCCGAAAAACACCAGTAAGCTACGTGGTCCTCATGAGACTGAAATAAAACCTACACAATAAAAAGAAAGAACCTAACAGAGAGCACCGGTGTGGTGCCGGCCAAAAACCCTCCGAAGGTCAAGTTAGAAACCTTTTTTAACCCTAGAATGCTAGAGTTGAGTTAATTATGCGTACTTTGATTTGTGAGGGTCTTGGGGTATTTATAGTAGTTTAGGGCCGAAATTCATGCCTTGGTTAAGAAGTTCTTTCCTTCTAGGAGAGTAACTCGTGGATTTTGCATATTTCCTTCAATCTTTTTCCTTGTAGGAGTCTTCTTAGTTAGGGTTAGGCGTGTAGGTTAAGCAAAACCAGACCTAACATGAACCGCAAGTCAATTTCCTTTAGGAGAACTTGGAGCCAAACCTAGAAAAATAACTGCCACATGTCGCTTTCGTCCGTCCACCGTGAATCCATCCTCCTTAGATCCGCTAGCAATAAACCTTCCATTTCTATTACTGTCGCATTCACCCAGGTATCTCGGTTACATCCATTTTTATTCCCCCTCAACTAAAGTGATCAATAGCTCCTAAAGAAAGAGACAAGGTTGCTTTGTTTTAATCTCTACCGTTTGTAAGCATGCGTGATAACATGTCGACATCTTATTATATGAAAAAAGGAGTGTAAGGGCACAAATCAAGCTTCGGGTTGAATTAAACCTCCAGATCAAGCCTATGAGCCCTAAACAATGAATTTATAGAGAGTAGGATTCTAATCTAGGGGTTTGGGCGGTAGATAACATAAAGGATCGGTTCAATCACAGGATATATGCGTACTTCTCTCAAGTGGACAAAGTATTTCTTTGTATATGACTGCCGAGGATAACTGTTTTTTGTTTTTCTCTCTCTCCCCTCTCTCTCTTTCTCTCTTTCCTTTTATAGGCCTGCCTCTCTCCTTCTTCCTCCTTCCACGTGTAATCTAGGTGTTTCCTTTTTAGATACTTGTCCCATCATTCCCCCTTACTCAAATCTCTGGCGGTGAAGGTAGGACTGAATTTCAATGTTCAGATGTCACTTCTTCATTAATGCAGCCAGGGGGTAGGTATAATGCTTTCAATGCGGTGGCAGCAGCCTTTTCTCTGATATTTATCCATCAACTTATTGTGCCTCTTATCCCCATTTTCTTAGTCATTCGTATATATAAGGTTCTTAATGCGGGAGTCTTTGAACCACCAGGCCATTAATACTGTCCTCGGCAACCAGCTGCCGAGGACAATATCATCCTCGGACGTTGTGTCCTGTGGTGCTACGCTCATGCATGGCAACTCCCTTTGTCACGTGGCATCGCAGAAAGGAATTATTATGTCCTCGGACCATCCTGAGCTGTTAGGTTGGACTTTTTTCTTTATGGGGGCTTTTGGGCCGGCCCAATACGTGGTTTGGGGCCCATGGGCACCACAAGGAGAAATGCCTTGTTAGATACTAATAGATTAGCAGCTACCATGGTTGATGGTTGTGAAACTCCATCTTATCTATATTTCTCATTTATGAATCAAAGATAGGTACAAGTTCTTGATGAGGACCCTAATTATCAAATCAATTAGTTAGCAGGCACTGTACTTGTTTAATTAGTTTCTTTTTAATAATTAATTCAATAATTACAACATAAGAGTAAAGATTTGAATCCTAAATATTTTATAACTAGTTAAGTTAGAAAACATTTTACTACCTATTTAGTTTCTTTAGGGACGAAAAATGACCCTTGATTAGTTGTTCTGCAGAAAAATGAAGATGTTTTCTATTGAAAATAAAGAAAATCATTCTTTTAATTGATTTCATTCATAGATTATTGCAATGGTTGGTGGTGACCGTGGTTCTCGTTAAATCTCCTTGTGATTTTCATAAATAACAATTGCAAGTGGTAGTACTATTGGTTTCCTAAAGAACTGTACATTCATCCTAAAATTAAATAGAAGTGTAAAATAATTGCTGCAACTTCCAATTTCCAAACACAAAATTGTCAAAAATTGTAGCACCCCTTAACATTAGTTATGTTACTTATGTATGCAAGTACAGAAAAGCAAAGTGAGTGGACAAAACTTAAGTATAATTTTATAGGTTTAGCACATTTAAAATTTTCAATTAAATTTAACAATAAGACCATTTTCCCACATGACCAAAAAAAAAAAAAAAAAAAAAACTACGAGACTGTATTAATGATTACAACCCATCTTTTTTGTAAAAGAAAATTATATTCAACCAAATGATTTATTGTTTTTTATTTTTGGAGAAACATAAAATATAATACTACCTAAGTTTGATCCCATCAGCTTGATTGAATTAATTAAAGACAGAAGAAGCCAAATGCAGATGACATCAATTCCATATGACAATAGAAAACAGTCGGCCATCAAAGTTATAACTTTCATTCAAAAGAGTCAATTTTTGAAGGACCACTTGTTAAAAGAAAGGACAAGCCAACAATTAATCCACCATTTAAGACCCTATTCATGGGGTTCTTTGGCTTCGCAATAGGACGGCAAGGGGGACCTTTTCGTTTTGATTGAAATGCATATATAGTTAGTTTGGACATAGCCTTAAGATAAGAATGGTTAGGAAAACCCTACCTACATATACATTAGATGCTTGGTTGCATTGAATATAATATTGCAGCAGGGACATGTCTGAAATGGCTCCACGTTGTATGTCGGTATCAATGTTGATTCTTAACCAACCAATCTCAATCTTTTCCCTAAGGCTTAGCTTGCAGTATATAAAAGCATGCTTAAGAGAGTCCCTTTCTATTTTCACAATAATGTTAATCTAGCTCTTTGAATTGTCCACATTTGGCTTGATGGTGTTTGTCAATGTTGATGAGAGGTACGTAGCTTCACCAAAAGCTTCTCCTTTATGAGCTTGCCCCCCGCAGTTTATAAAGGGTTGGTTCAGGGGCCTCTTTCTTTTTAATTAGCTTGGTAGCTTTAATCGGATTCTCTGAAACTGTCAAATACTTTTTCTTCTATAGTGTTGACACTTGACAGATTGTTATAGACTTATAGTCCCATATATGCAATGCTTTTCGTTGACTCTATAACTAAAGTTTTTGCTTTCACTTTAAGCCTTGTTAATTCCAAATAGAATGCAGTTCGAAAGTTTCCAGAAATTACAGATGTCATGCATCCATAATAGGAAGTTTTAGAAACTGTGACAGATTTATTTAATCTTTTTTGAGTATTTGACTATACATTTGACTGTACGTTCTATGTAATTTTCCTGTTCCATATATATCAGGTTATTATAAATAGAAATTCCTTAGAAATAGCCCTAAGATGCTGGCAAAAGGTTTCAAACGAAAGTCTCATGGACATCATGAGACCTTAGAAACAATTAAGCCAATTTCTTAAAGTTGACAAAAGTCTTATTAATAGAGAGATGAATATGAAAAATTGATTGCAATAATTTATTTTCTCCTCCTCTTTTCTTCTTGTTTTTCCCCCTTGATTATGCTAATATCTTATGTATAAGAGTTGAGTTGTTGTGTAATCAATTACATAAAAAGAATTTCCATTCGAAAAATAAACATCAAAGCCCAAATAAATCAATTTTTCTCCATTATTTTTCTAATATATATTGTGTGAAAAAATGAGCTCATAACTTTATCTATCTTCTATTCTTTCTTTCTTTCTTTTTTTAAATATTTATTATCTAGCTATCTGTCTCATTTAGAGGTTATGGGTTATGACTTATGAGTAAATGCTTGTGCTTGAGCAATTTTGACATATTATTTCAAACTAGGAATATTATTTGCTTTGGCATGATCTTTTACTGAAAGATGGAATCACATGAAATTAGTAGCACTTTGAAGTACAATTAAGTTAGGGTTAGACATTCGCATCCCCTTCCCCTATATATGTGCGTGTGTTTCTCAAAAAAAAAAAAAAAAAAAAAGTTAGGGTTAGACATTAGAACATTGATTAAGAGTAATACAAAAACTAGAATCAACCTCATTTTATTATTATTATTATTATCTATATATATATATATATATAAAACCGAAGCTTTGCTTGCTCCACAATTTTCCACGTCACCGCTATTTTTTTTTTTAGATTCTTTTTATTTTAGGTTTTATATCTTATATATTTATTATTTTTCTACACATTGTAATTATCTTATCAAGTGTTACAATAGTTTAGTTCAAGTAAAACTCTATTAGATATATGTATTGCTGCCTTCCTTATCTTTCACTCCAATCCAATCTCTTATCTACCTAGAAAACCAGATTGCTTTAGTCAATTGTAAACGTCACGCTTCTTTTCCTCCTCTATGAATTTTACTTCCTTTGTCTTTGGATTTAGATCGGCAACTGTTTTTTCTGAACTTAAATTTGTTAAGATTCTCATTCTTTTTTTAGTCAATTTGTATTCTATTTATATTTTTCCCCATTTTGCTTTTGGTTTAACATTTTGCACTATTATGGGTTAAAACAAAGTTATAATATGCTTTGAACCCCGTGCATCGCACAGGTTAGTGACTAGTTATTATATAAAACCGAAACTCTGCAAACTCCACAATTTTCCATGTCAGCATTTTTAATTTATATATTTTTTACACTCAATTTTCCATGTCGGCATTTTTAATTTATATTTTTTTTACACTCAAATAATCATTAATTAGACTATAATCATTAAGAAGACTCATGTTAGGATTCAAAAAACTATCCCTCAAAACCCTAGCAAACCTATCCCTCTCTTAAGTTTAAAAACTCAAGTTATAACTCCTTTCTTTCCACCTAAAAACCCTAGCAAACCAATCCCTCTCTCATGGACCATTCCTGCAAACTTTCTCTCTCCAAACATAGGAAAAACACTCTATAGCATCACCCAATTATGGCTTCAAGATTTACCACACATCATACGCATGGTAAGTATTTTGCAATCCATCTTTTGCTTATCAGATCCTTGAAAGAAAAAAAAATAGAAAATATATTTGATAGGTTTTCGTTTGTAATCTAATTCAACTAATTGAGATTAATAAAGTTAAATTTCTGGGCTGTATTTGCTAGGTAGTGATCTTATTTCGTTATATATTTGCTAGGTAGTGATCTTATATCATTATAATAAAGTTATATATTTCGTTTGTGATCTAATTCAAAAATCACAGTTTAGGTTTCATGAATTAGATCACTACCATATCAGATCCTTGAAAGAAAAAAAGAAAAGAAAATATATTTGCTAGGTTTTCGTTTGTGATCAAATTCAACTAATCGAGATTAATAAAGTTATATTTCTTGGCTGTATTTGCTAGATAGTGATCTTATTTCGTTATATATTTGCTAGGTAGTGATCTTATTTCGTTATAATAAAGTTATATATTTCGTTTGTGATTTAATTCAAAAATTGCAGTTTAGGGTTCATGAATTAGATCACTACCATCGAGATTAATAAAGTTATATTTTTTGGCTGTATTTGCTAGGTTTTCAGCAACAAGTTTAGCTTGGCATTTTGAACCTATGGCTAAAATTTATGTTGTTCTTCGGAAGTTCAAATTTGAAATCTTTTCTTCATTCATTGTGGTTTTTCATTGAGTAATTTCTTTCTTTCTTACTCCTCTTGATGAGTTTTTCCTTTTCACTAAAATTTTATCAGGTTTGGTATTTGACTAGAAGAGGGTTTTTTAGCAGAAGCACCTATTTCATTCTATTTGTCCTCACCACAAGGAAAACATTAAGGTATGACACATAATCTATTTTAATTTTTGAATGAAAATTACCATATCATACAAAGTACAAGAGATAATTTTTTAAAGGATGAGACTCACGTGTATATATATAACTATTGGGATTCAACATAAAAGATAATGGAATTAGGTATTATAATTTTGATATTGTTCCATATTTTGAATTGTCTATACTATTATTACTACGAGAAAGTCATATTGCTACTCAAATTTGAAATTTGGTGTGTCTTTCTCATATCATGGTTTATTTACTCATTGTTGGATTTTTTTTTTTAGTTAATAGTTTTCCCGTGCGACTAGTTATTATAAAACAGAAGCCTCTGAAACTCTCACAATTTTCCACATCAGCACAATATTTAAATAAAATTATCATTTTATTTAAATAATTTTTTTTTTAGTTCAAATGTAATTAGGAGTGAAACTCTATCTCTCTAATAAGTCCAATTTAAACTCAAACTCATCATTATCATTTTTTTAAATAAAATTATTTTTATTTAATCAAAACTTAACAAAGAGCGAAACTCTTTATCTCTAACAAATCCAACTTAAGTTCAAATTTAAACGTTGATAATCTACACAAAAACAAAAATTATGATAGGACTAAAAAAAAAAAAAAAAAAAGACTAACGTTGGAAAAAAAAAAGATTCGCGTTAATAATCGTGAATTTGGTCTTTGGGTTGAAATTTCTACTTTTTTTATTTTATTTTTTTTTATTGTACATGGCAGATAAAGCATCTCTATTTTTTTGAAGAAAAATCAAAGATACAGCCTATGTCTTCCAGCCTAGGGAAAGATAAGTTTTTATTTGGTATATTATATATAAATTTGTTGTATTTGGTTTGGTTCTGAAGTAGAATTTGAAGATTCTATAAATTTTGAAATTTTAAGTCTTGGGGTTTTTACTATTTGCGTTTCAATAGGTTGATCTTAATTCTTCACCTTAAATGTTTTTTATTTAGGTTCATGTGATTTTTTGTTTTCTTATTAAAATTTATATTTTTGGTTGATTAATTATTTATTTAGATTAATTTCAATTAATTTTTTTTTTCAGAATGTCTATTTACTCATTGTTGGATTTTTTTTTTCAGAATCAATAGTTTTTCTGTGCAACGCACGAGTTAACAACTAGTTATTATTAGTATTATTATTATTATTATTATTATTATTATAGGTGACTAAAGATTGGGAAATTAGAAACAAACACATTTTTATTATATTTTATTTTTTTTGAGAGAATGTCCTTATCCATCCTCCAAGAGATGGCAGAGGTGATATCACTATTTTCTTGGGTTCTAGTAGAGACCAAATGTCTTAATACTTTAAATGAGTCAATTAAACTTTAACCCCACAAAGTTAAACCCTTTTACCGCATAGGTATGCACAAAAAAAAAAAAAAAAATTACCTCATGTTTTCTCCAAGTCTTTGTGGCCCAACTTTCTTACTAAATAGACACAAAATTGTTTGTTATTATTATTATTATTTTTTTAATTTGATAAGTTACACCAATTAATTGGATCTTGAATCTATTATTAAATGCTTAATCTTACAGTTACAAAAAGAGTTATATGTCTTCTTCTTTTTTGGTTTTTTTTTAAGAATCAAAAAGAGTTATCCGTTTGGATAAGCTATTTCAAAATGTGCGTTTTAAAAACTAGCATTTTTAAAACGTGCATTTTAAAAATTTTATTTTAAAAACCACAGATAAATGTTTAGTAAAAATATGAAAATATGCGTTTTCTATGGGAGAAGCAACATGTGTGGGACGTAGGAGAGACGGTGTAGCGGGCTTGTGAATTATTACAGGAATTTTGGGACATTCAGGACTGCCCATCTTAGCCTCCTGCTCGACGCACGCGTCAGATATGGTCACTGCCAGAAGTAGGAGTTTATAAGATTAATTTCGATGGTGCTATCTTTGAAAGTGAAGCGAGAGCTGGACTGGGGGTGGTAGTGAGGGATGTTGAAGGCATGATCATTGCTGCACTTAGCCAAAATATTCAACTCCCTAGCTCTGTGGATTTGGTAGAAGCCTTGGCTGCTCGATGTGCTATTATACTTGCTCAGGAAATAAGTCTTGCTTGTGTGGTGGTGGAGGGTGATTCACTGACGGTTATTACATCCATTAATAATCCAAAACAGAATAGGACTTGGTGGGGCCATGTTATAGAAGACATTAAGAAAGCCAATTCGTTTTTACAAGTTTGTAGTTTCTGTCATGTCAGTAGGGGGGTAACAATTTAGCCCACTCCCTTGCTAGAAGAGCAGTTCTAATTGCTGATACAGATGTGTGGTCAGAAGAACTACCACCAGATTTGGATGATGGTTTCCAGTCTGATTTGTCTAAATAAAAAAGACTTACTTGTTCCTAAAAAAAAAAAAAGCCATATTAAGCGTTTGGATAAGCTATTTTTAAAAATAGTTGTTTTGAGTGTAAATTCCAAAAAAGGACTTAATTATTTTTTGAAAAATATTAAAAATAACTCATCAAGAAAAAGATATTAAACTAATTATGAAAATAATTATATTGAAATGTTAATTGCCAACAATATCAATACTAGACAATCCATTATAATAATAAAAAAGCTCTTATCCGAAAAATTAAAAACCAAAACACCAAAACAGAAATAATAAAAATATTTTTTACAACTCGCAAATGGATCGAGCTATTTTGTCACAAACAAATTTCATCTCCTCATTTTGTATATTTTCAACGTTTGCTTGTCTGCTACTACCTTCTCCACTACTATTGCTTCTTGGTTTGTCCAAGTCATGTTCATCCCAATTGAATCTCTCATCTTCCCTATCATGTTTTTTAAGAAAATTATGCAAAACACAAGTAGCAACTATAATGTTTCTCTGGTGCTTAATGTCATAAGGTAGTGGCATTTGCTTCAAAATTTTCCATTTATTCTTCCACATTCCAAAAGTTCACTCAATTGCACTTCTAAGTGATGAGTGAACATAATTAAACCTTTCTTCTATGAGACTCCCTCGACCATCATCGAAAATCTGAAAGATGATATCTCTGTCCCTTATAAGGTGGCAAATATCCTTTCCTTAAGGGGTATCCAGCATCAACTAAATAATATTTCCTAGTAAAAGAAAAAAAAATGTAAGATGTACATAAATAATATTCTTCATACATATTTAATATATAAAATTTTATATACATGGTGGTGGTTTTGGAAAGTTGATAGATTGTCGAAGGATAGCATCTAAGAAAATATGTGTATCATGTGCTGCACCGTCCCATCTAGCCAAAATAAATGTGAAAAGTAAATCAAAATCGCATGCTACCATCACATTAAAAGATGTCACGCCCTTTCTATTATAATATGAAGCTTTCTTGTTGTTTCCAACAACAACTTGGACATGTGTACCATCAATGGCACCAATGCAGTCCTAAAATAGAATATAAAGTTTAGATATTTTGGAAATAATCCTAACAAATAGTAGAAACAAATTAGAATGTATGAAATGAATACCTAAAAGTGTGGCATGTACAATGGATTCTTCTATATATGTCTTGGAACTACACTAAATGTAGGGTCAGAAGGCTTGAAGATATCCATTGACATTATGTTAAGGCATTTCAGAACTCTATGAAAATGTTTATGTATAGTCTCACCAGAATTTTGGAATCTTTCTTGAACCATCCAATAACAAGCTCCTTGTCCAAGTAGCATTAAACATATACCAACTGACTCTTCAAGTCTAATATGCCTTGTGTGCTGAAGCTCATATGTATGTTGTAAAACATTACACAATTGAAGGAAAACTTGTTGCTTTATTCCAAACATTTCGTAACATTTCGTTTCATTACCCGTCAAACAATCCATCAACCACATATAGCCAGTTTGCTCAAAATCTCTACAAGGTTATTTATCAATATATTTCATATAATATGTCACTGCAACATAACATCCAGCAACAGCAAAATCATATAATTCCTCATCATCATATTCATCGTTTTCCATATCATAAAAATGCTCTTCATCACTATTATCAATATGATCATTGTAATCCATAGGAATATCACCTAAAATATTATAGCAATAAATTAGATATATCACAATAAAGAAAATGAGTAAACATTTAAATGATAGGTACTATAGTGTGATAGTGTGGATATTTGCAAATATTTGTAAGGTATGCATGGGTGGATATTTGAAGATATTTGTAAATAGGCATTGTGACAATTATAGGCTTGATATTTGTAGATATTTATAAGTAGGTGTAAAGGTGTGCACAAGTGGTGCGTATATTGCTGCAAGGGTGTGCGTGTGTAGGTGTGACAGCTGTGTGTGTAAGGGTGTGCAGGGGAGTGTGCGTGTGTGTGTGCACAAGTGGTGCGTATATTGCTGCGGAGGGGTGCGTCTGAGTGTGCTGTGATTGGACTGTACTGCAGAATGGATTGTACTGCTATTGAAACTTATTTTTAATCACATAACTTAAGCACAAATGCCTAACACAACCCCTAGTGGATCCAAAGAATGGATTATTTTATATATATACATATATATATATATATATATATATATATAATCATTTATATGTTAACAAGCCATCCACACAAATTTGACAAGAGAAAGGATTATTGCAAAGTTACAATTATTAATATGTTAACTGGTTACACCAGAAAAAAGAGGTTGCACTTTGACCAAAAAGAAGAAACAGGTTACACCATTTGTGATGAAATTAATCACATTTTTATGTACCCAAAGGCCCACACATTGGTATGACTTTTTTCAAATTGGAAAATCTTGATCATTTTCTAATTTTCATCCATCAAGCAGCCTGTCAACTCATGCTAATTACAACTAATTTCACAACCAAGCAACAAATTGCAAGTTTCATCATCAATGCAAGAAAGTAGGAATTTGTTGTATGGGCCTCTGTTTGAGCCTCTCAATCCAAGTAACCACTTATAATGGCTAAGTGATTATTCAGTTATTCCTAAGATTAAATAATAAGACTCTTCATCTATCAATTGATCTTATAAACTTGAAGATATGTTACTGGTTGATTTCAAGGACAACCGGGTCTCCACAAGAAAAGAGGTGAAGATTAGGAATGATTAAAAGCAAAGAAGCATTACATTTCACATAATCCCCTGCCTCACCTTACAATCTTCTCTTATACCCTCATGCCCATCTTTAATTGACAAGTAACTAACTAACTGCCTAACTACCTACTGCCAATGCATCAGCACTTGCTTCCTACAATTAGCACATGCTTATTACAATCAAGTACGCTTCCAATCAATCACATGTCAGCTACACAACTAGATGTAGACCCAATGCAACTAGCTTCTTAACATTAAACCTTGTAATTGGCTACAACACTCATTAATTATAGCAATAATGCAGCAATGATAACTTGCAGCAGTAACATGCTTCCTTGCAATAGTAATGCAGCAAATTCACTAATTACAATAGCCACTACACTACTCAATTAGTCCACAAAGATTCTAACACTCTAATACAATATGGTGCCACTGCACTAGTCAATCACTACACAATATGATCCTATCACAACACTGATTTAATTTTTTTTATCAGGAAACCTAACAAACTCAACATTGGTGAAAACATAAAGTTGATGTATTAGCAGAAAATTGTGAGAACAATGAAAAGAGGTCCCAACTCTTGATTTAATAGCTTTCCATTCAAAGATATAGCCAAGCTTCTATCTTTGTAATTCAAACACCCTAACAACCCAACAAGTTAAAACACCCTAACAGCCACATTATTCAAAGGATAAAACAATAAAATATTAAAAACATCTCTCTCTTCCATAAAACATTATTCAAAGGATAAAACATAAAACACCCTAAGTGCCAAAATAGTGACCTCCCTAATAGGCACCTCCCTAATAGCCACATTATTCGAAGGATAAAATAATAAAACATTAAACATCTCTCTTCTATAAAACATTATTCATAAGATAAAACATAAAACATAAAACATCTTAAGTGCCAAAGTAGTGTTCTCCTAACAATATTGCCTCCTCTTGTAGAAACTGAAGTTGTAAATATGATTCTTCCATCACGACAAACATTTCTCTCTTCTTTCGTTTCTGAAAAATACGTGCTTCCATAAGGTAGAGTTTGGAACCCTTCTCAATGCCATCTAAGGTGCACACCCATTCCATGACATTATGAATAGTACTACTTGGCTCCACTGAAAAAGTTGAGTTCCGTAACTCCACAATGATAGGCCACAAACGCGTTGACCCCTTGTGATTAATTAAATTGATTAATTAGCGAAGTTATTAATTAATCAAGTTAACATGCAAAATCACGTGGCAGCACAAAGAAATCATCAAAACTAAAGTATGCAACGAAAAAATAAAAGATAAGGTGATTTATTTACGAATGGAGAAAACTTGACGGCAAAAACCCCACTGGGTGATTTAAGGTCACCACTCCCGAAACTCCACTATTATCACAACAAGCGATTACAAGCAAGGAATCCGAGTACCTTACCAACCTACAGTTGAACCCTTACCCCAATACCCAATTGGACTTGTTCTGTAGTGACAATTTCTCCTTTTGATGCACGGCTCCAAGTACGTGACTAACCAATTTGATGTGCGGATCCCAGTACGCGGCTTACTCCTTTGCATAAATCCTAGTACGTGACTAACTCCACAGCAACCCTTTGATTGTTGTAGTTGATTTGCAGCAGCTCCACATAGAAACACCAATAAGATCTTCAATGTTGGTGTAAGAGACTTTTGTTTGGTTACAAAACCCAACGGCATACAAGAAACGCAGCAAGAACTCTTTCTTCTGTAGGAGGAGGCTAGGGTTTCAAAAAGAAAACCTTATGAAGCTTTCTAGGGTTCGGTTTTTCTTTTTCCACCTCCTTTAAATAGGAGCTTAATGGGCTCTCCTATTCCAAATAGGTTTACACAAACCTTGGGTTTTCCTAATCTAATAAGAATTATACAAACCTATAAACAATTAGCCTTTTAAAGTAAAAACGTTGTTGGCTATAATCTGAAACTCATAAGCTCGATCGATCGAAACATCTGTCAAGATTTAATGAATCTCGACAGATCGAGATTCTGTCGAGGAGGTATCGAGACCTGCAGATTGCACTTTTCTTGAGCAGTTCTTGAGTAATCTTCATGTCTTCAATTTAACCACTTGTAATGATCATCTTGAACCTACTTAGATTTATCCAAATACAAGTAAAGTGCGTTTTGTCAAAGGATATGCCAATTACACAAAAATATGTTCCCAACACACAACATCACAGATATGACTAAGCTGTTGTGTCAACTGTAATGCCGTTCCTCCTTTCTTCCCTTTGCTCTGTGTGGATGATGGTAAAACTCCCTTTTTTCCTTTCTTTTGTGTTGGGTTAGGTGGTTGTGTGAGGTTAGGAATCTCATCTTCACGAATGTCATCTTCACGAATGTCATCATCATCATTTGGAGAAGATGAGTCAGCAGAACTATCACCTAACCCCTCTTTAGGTGTCTCAAGATCATCAAGTAACACACTTGAAGTGGGGGCCCATGCTAAATCTCATATGGCTGCAATATCCTTAAACATAATGTCTAATAAGTCAAAATTCTTCAAACCGTTCTCTCGAAATTGTGCAGCTTCAACCTTCTACAATTTTGAATATTTTCATTAATAACTCAAATAGCATAGTTTATCTACTAATACAAAATATGTACAATGGGTTATACAAAACATACCATTAGTTTTCTCTTCCACCAGTCATCAGTACAGCTACTGTTCCTTTGGCTGCATCCCATCCCAATCCAGTTTCACTTCCCTTTAACTTATTCCAAAGTACCAATCTTTCTTCAAATTATCCCATTTATGCTTATACTTCACCCTAGGATATTCCTTCCCAGTTTTCTTTTCAAAAGTTGCTATAATATTTGTCCAACCCTTTTTACTAAAGTGGGTATTAGGTTAATTACCCTTAAATACCTCATTCACACAAGCTTCACAAAAGATAGTTGTTACTCTTGATGGTCATTGAGCTCTAACATTTGAATTATTTTGGGATGGCTTACCCATCTAAAAAAAACATAAGAATCGCGCTTATTAGACAAACATGCACTTCATAAAAGAAATTCTGGTTGTATAGTCACTTACAATGCGCAAGCTCAATATTAGAAATCACATCAAGTTTTAAGGACAATATTTTGTTCCACAAAATAGATGTTCTTTAAGAGAGACTAGCACAATCTTGATACCTTATATCACTACGGCCACTAAAATTTCGGTGTCTAAGCAGAGTTAAGATCCATGAACAAAAGATAGCACAAGAATTTTAGTTCATTTTATCTTTTCTAAAAGATTATTCTAAGGCAACATTCAAAAACTAGCAAAGCACTAAGGGCAGTGTTCCAACATTTTCTTCTGAGGCAAACATTCATCATACTGTGCAATTGCAATTATCTAATGCTAAGAAGATAGAATCCATATCTCCTTTGGACATCAACCAGAAATTTGTCCCTATCTACTAAGATTTTGTAATTGGTGGATTAGAACAATGATAAATAGAGCAGGGAAAAAACAACAACAACAACAACAACAACAAAAAATCTTTGAATTCTAATATTTTGAGTTCAAATAGTGTAAACCAACAAGCCGAAAGCCCAAATTTATATCATAAATTCAAAGATGGGTAATGGAGAATAGTTACCTGGAATTGCGATGAAAAACGATGATAAACGGAGCAAAGCAAAAATGAAGAAGAGAGCCAATCCTTGTGAAACTGATGAGTTTAAAGGCAGAGGACTGAGGATATATATATATATATATATATATATATATATATATATGGTGAAGGGAGTGGACTGAGGATAAGCATGGAGCCAGAGGGTATTTTTGATTTTCAGCCCAAAAAAAAAAAAAATAGCGTTATCACTATTTGCAAATCGCACGATTTCGAAATCGCAACAGGAAATTGCCTTTCTTGAAATGCGAAAATCTGCAAATTCAAAAATGCAATCCCACAAATTTCGCCTAACCAAACATATCAAGATTTGATAAACGCACGTTTTTGTCTCTCAATACGCCTAAACAAACAGGCTCATAACGTTAATTGACTGTGACTACTTTGCTACTTGCCACTTGTTGTGGCAAATTTTAAACAAAATGAGATCATATAAGTTAAATCTTAGATGTACCCTTTTGCCACAAGCATAACAAGAGTTGTTGAGGTGGCAAAACCAATTAGTTGGCAAGTTTAAAATTTTGAAATGAGCTCCATAAGCTATTCTAAAAAATATATAAAAAAGCTCCATAAACATGGATCAAGATCCTTCAAAGATCTTTGGGTAATTTTATTGTGGGTTTTTTAAAATCTTAATCATTCATAGTTTTTTTTTTTTTTTTTTTGAAACTATCATTCATAGTTGAATGAATGCAAATCGAACTAAAAATTAACATAAGAATAAGTGACAAATTTTGAACTATTAATTTAGCCATTAATATCACCACGCACCTTAGGTATAATAGTTATTTCACAAATATAAGTACTTGTTATTATTATGGGGTGTTAGGGGGGTAAGAGCCGAGGTTCAACTTTCCAAAAGGGAGCTTCACACACATATACACTTAAATTAAGCTACAGTAAAATTTTTATCTTGTATCAAAAGAAAAATTAGCCATTAATTGGATTTAAGTGATAGTTTACCTCTCCCTCTCCCTCTCCCACTATCTACTTATCGGGAAAAAAAATATCAATCATTAATTAATAAGAATTTAAGAATTTTACGTCAAATTTACTTAAAAATAATCATAATAAATGAATGATTCATATTTTGCCATATTTGAATGAAAATAAAAAATAAATATATGGCAAAATTTTTAACAATTAACTTAAAATTTTTGGGTTGCAATTAGCTCAACTGGTAAAGCCTCTGATGGTAATATAATTGATTTGGGGTTCAATCCCCGCCTACACCAAAAACTGATTAGTGTCTTGGTCTAATGATAATGAGCTATAATCAGAAGCGGACGTCATAGGTTAAAATTCTAAAAAAAAAAAACTTAAAATTTATATATATATATATATAATATTCAATAGTTACATCAATAAGGATAAGGGATTCGAACTCTCATTTTCCTTATAAAAGAAAACATACAACACCACCAAATTATCTTAATCTTAAAGTAACTCTAATCTTCAAATGACATTTTTAATTATCCATTTTGAAGAGTACACACACAAAACAACACTCCAACAATCTCTCCAAAATGCTGAAATTGCTTTGAAGAATTACAAACTTACAATATCTCTCTTGGTGAGAAAATTCATTGTAGCTATGTAAACGAATTTAAAGGAATAAAAAAATTTCAAGCACTTGATAAAATTTTCTGATTTTATTTGTTGTAGCTCTCTCTCACTCAAACGTTTCTCCTGCAATCCTTAACCCAACTCCTCAATCTTAACATCTCTAAAATCAAGAGGGAGACACACAATCAACACATAAAGTACAATCATCTTCTCATAAAATTAATCAGAACAATAAAATAAAAATAAATAAATAAAGAGAGTAGATAGGAGGACCAATATAAGTCATCAAACCTAATATGGGCTGCATGGGACTGAGGCAAAGATGTTTGTTAGAGCATCCACAATTGTAGTGCTAAAAAGCTATTTTTAGCACCACTATATACCAAAAGGGTGCTGCAATAGTGCTGGTATAGGTAAATTTTTTACCTACATTGCTACAATGCACAGCTATATATAGCTGTGCACTATAGCTGAAAGCTAAAAAAAAATTATTCTACCTTCGTTTATTATATTTTTTGTTTGTTTCTTTTTATTTTTCTATTTCTTTTATCTCACCTTTGTCTCAACTCTGTCTCAACTAGAGTAGTCGATACCTTACCGGTACCAGTCGGTATGTACCGTATCAGTACATATATCCGTATCGAAATGCCAACGTTTTGTATCAATTTAAATACCGGCAGATATAGAAAAAAAGCTTCTTTTTTTTTATAGTTTTATAATTTTTGAATTTTTGTAAGGACAAAATAGTAACTTACTTCCATTAACTTATTAGTATTATTTGTTTTCTTAGTATGTAGTGAGCAATTAAGCTTTACATTTTTTTATATTGTGTTTTTTTTTAATTAATGCTAAAGTCTAAAATCATGAATAATTTGTTCTGAATTAAGGAAATATTTTATGGTAAACTTTTATATTTATTATAATACACACACACATGTGTGTGTGTATAAATATAAAAATAACGGTACACTGGTATTGACTGGTATCGAAATATATCATTCTACTAGTCAAATCAGTACAGCCTCTTGTATGAAATTGACTCCCTTTTCAACTCTCTCAACTCCGTCTCCCTATCGCCGGCCCACTCGAAGCTCAACATCACCGGCCCATGCCCTTGACCCGCTTCATCGATCCAAGTCGCTGACCCGCTCCATCAACCCACACCATAGACCCATCTCAAAGTCTCTGCTCTGACCTTGCTGTCACAAACCCACGACAAGAGATCCTCCTCCTTGCAACTGGTAAGTCTCTTAAACTCTCACTCTCTCTACCTCACCTCTCGCTTGCCTCAATTCTGAATTGGAATCATTGTGGGTCTGTGATATTGTAGGAGCATTTCAATATCAATTAATTAAAATAAATAAATATTACAACATAAATGTAAAGATGTGAGAGTGAATATGAAAGATGAGGAGTTAGTAAAAATTTTTAATCCCACATTGAAAAGGAAAGAGACTATTTTATTTCTTTTAATTGTGGTGATTAATGGACTAATATGAATTGACTTAGACATTGGGCAAAATACGTGCGCAAGGGGGAGGTGAAGGGTGGAGGTATCAAAAATGGAAATGAATTAGTTGTATAATTTATATATTTATTGTAATTATGGCTGATGGTGGAGGTGGTTATGATTGGTTGATGAAGTTTGTGGTGGATGTTTTTATTATTATTCTAATGAGTTATTTGTATTATTTTAATCAAATAGCTAAAAACATAGATCCATTGATGTTGGGTGTGAAAAGATAAAATAGATAAAGTGACTTTTGTAGGTGCCAAATAGCTCAATTTTTAGCTCCACTATTGTGGATGCTCTTATAGAGAGAGAATGTGGTAGAAATAGCAACAATTTGACAATAAAATTTGACAATTTGAATTAGTTGTATAATTTATATATTTATTGTTCATAAAATTTGTTATTGAATGATATACAATAATATTTGTAGTGATTGTGGTTGTATTTTGTATTTTGTTGGCTGCTTGGTTGCTTTTTTTTTTTTTTTTGTTTTTTTTTTTTTCCCTATTGTGGACTGGTGGTGGTGGTTGTGGGTATGATTATGGCTGATGGTGGAGGTGGTTATGATTGGTTGATGAAGTTTGTGGTGGATGTTTTTATTATTATTCTAATGAGTTATTTGTGTTATTTTAATCAAATAGCTAAAAATATAGATCCATTGATGTTGGGTGTCAAAAGGTAAAACAGATAAAATGACTTTTGTAGATACCAAATAGCTAAATTTTTAGCTCCACTATTGTGGATGCTCCTATAGAGAGAAAGAATGTGGTAGAAACAGCAACAATTTGACAAATGGATGGCGTTGTGGACTTCAAGGTGTTACGAACGAGGTCTCTCTTTCTCTCTCTCTCTCTTAGAGAAAGGGGTGGTGATCTCAAAAATTAAAATTAGAAAGGTTTTTTTTAATTTAAAAATATAGAAATAAGAAAAGGGTGGATTTAATGATTCCCAAAACAAAACAAAAACTACGAAAACTTATGAATTTTGAATTAATAACGATAACTAGATTATAAATTACATAGTTTTGAGAAAATTCTAGAGTATAATATAGATTTGATAAAATGATGGTTCAGGATTAACCATTGGGATATTTTAAAATTATAACCACTAGTTGTGGAGAAGTAATAGAGAAAGATTAAAGAACAACTAAAATTTAAAAGGGATAGGGAAAGAATAAGTACGAGTCTGTTGAAGAATCTGTTCTTTTATGGACACAATCAAATCTTGCTATTTTTCACAATGAATGATTCGTCAAACCACCTTGAAACGAAGGTACCAAATATTATGATATTTTGTTGTATACTAGATTTTTTTGTATAAGAAAAAAAGAGGGTAAGTAGTAAAATAGAAAGATGTTAACGGATGTTTTAAAAACATTCTTTAAGATAATATTTTCTAAAACTTTTTATGGGAAAAGTAAAAGATAACTGATTTTTTTTACTATTTTTATATTTCCCATAAAAGTATTATCAAAATTTTTCTAAAATTATTTATTAACAAATATCTTAGGGGTACTTGTAACTAGACCCAAAATAAAAAAGCTACATTTTTTCTTTATTGGGTGTACAACTACTTTTTATTCTTATTTTTATTTTTTATTTGAGAGTATAGTGGAAATGCTCTCACCTAATGTGCGATGATTACAAGAGTAATTTTTTCACTTAAATTATCTACTATTTGTGAGTCCTATACTATTTTTTGTCTTAACTTTTATTTTAAATAATTTCATGGTCGATTTACTTAAAGCAATGTTTAGATCACAACTTTTTACATAATTTTTTTCATACTTAAGGTCTGTTTGAGATCTGCTTATTTTACTTAAACTGAAAACTTTTTGTTAAAAGTATTGTAAATAAAGGTAAAAGTTAGCTGAGATAATGTAATGAGATCCATAAATAGTATCAAAAAGTGCAGTAGGGCTCATGAATTGTAAAAATAAACTGAATAGTAAAATAAGCTGGAGAAAAAAAAAACTATCCAAATGGACACTTATTGTATGATGAGTTATGAGTGATAAATATATTAACTCGTATAAATTTTCCATTTTTTTTCACCACTCATAACTCGACAAATAGCAACAAAGTTTTAGTGAACTTTGGTACAATCCTAGCATTTTTCATTTAGGCTGCGTTTGTTTCGCCTGAAAACACTTTCAAGAAATTATTTTACACCCTTATGTATGTTTGGCAGCTATGGAAAATACGGTCAACGGAAAATCATCTACGCTTTGATCGGAAAATAAGCCGCTTTGAGCGTAAAATCATTTATACTATGATTTTACCTTCAAACAATTTTTGGAAACCACACCTGAAGAGAGAGAGCTCGAGCACACTCCTCACATAGTCCAAAACTCATCTCCAAGCTCACCTCAACCAAGCTCCGGCCAGCCCAGATCGAGCCGTCCCACAGTCCAAAACTCATCTCCAAGCTTACCTTTAAACCATTTTCAAAAAAAAAAAAAAAGAACCTAACCAAGAGAGAGAGAGGCTGGTCACCTGAACTTGAGATCAACTCCACCGCCGTCGGGGTCGTGCCTCTCACCACCGATCGAGCAAAGATCGACTCCAATGCCGTGCAATCTCGCCTCGGCCACGCGATCTCGCCTCTAGATCGAACCCAATCGCCTCTCTCTCTTCCTTCTTCTCTCAATTTGACCGAATTTGATGACTTTTTTTTTTTGGGTTTTGTTTCTTTTGTGTTTCTTTGCTGAAAAATGATATTATATATTTATTTAGAAACTGAGAAAATGTAAGTAACAAGTAAAAAATATGTTTTCTATAATATTTATAAGAACACAACTAAACACTAAAAAATATTTTTTAAAATATCACCGAATACTTAAAAATATTTTATACTTGAAAAATATTTTACATAATACCAAACACAGCCTAACTAAAAAAAATAGAGAATCCAATAGAATCTCAAATCCACTAATCTTGAGGACCCATCATGCTGGGGTAGTTACTAGTTATCCCGAGGATTAGAGGGCTAGAGCCTAAGAGCCTAGGCTCTCGCAGTAAAAAGTCACAAGAGACACCACTCCAACTTTAAGCAACAACAAGTCCACGTCACCACTACATCATAGTCGTACCTTCCCTCGTCGCCAACCCGACCAGAAAGATCGCCGACCCCTCCTCCTCCTCCCGACACATCCCCCACGCTTCTCAATACGCGTACCGTCCACGCTCTAACCACGCTTCCCCATTAAAAACGCACGCGCCACGCGCCATTAACATTTATCAAGCAACGTCATGTAAACTAGTTGTCTAGTTAACTTAACCCATATCCGAGATTTAATAAAAAAAAACATTAAAAAAACAAAAAGAATTAACCAGGGTTAGTTTGTCCACTAGTAATGTGGTAATGGGATTTTGCTCTGATTTCAGGGCAGTACTTATTATTATAGTGATGAGTGTTCCGTGCTCTCGCTTTGTTTTTTGATTTGCATGAAAAAAATCGCGATAATTCATCGTATTTATTCTATTCGTACCACGATATTTATATATATGAGATGGTGCTGACTGAGGACCATTTTTTATTTTTCAACACAGCAATAATATTAGTATGTTCCAAAAATTTATTCATTATTGTTTTGTTGATTTAACATTTTCTTTGTTTTGTTTCGTTTCTGTTCCAGAGAGAGGGAGGGAGTCTATCTTTGAGATCTGAAAGAAAAGAAAAGAAAATATATTAATAAGATAACAACAAAAAGCAGGCAAGAGAGAGAGTGTGAAAGAAATGTTTTGTTTAAGACTTTGTTTTTGTTTTTGTTTTTGTTTTTTTTTTTGGATGAGAAAAAAAGCAGAGCTTAAAAGAGTGATATAAATCCGTGTGCCCGTGCTGCTTTTTATTTGCTGAAGAGTAGCTGTTGCTACAGTCT
This sequence comes from Castanopsis chinensis, assembly GCA_032878915.1. Classification (NCBI taxonomy): domain Eukaryota; kingdom Viridiplantae; phylum Streptophyta; class Magnoliopsida; order Fagales; family Fagaceae; genus Castanopsis; species Castanopsis chinensis. The sequence continues at coordinate 11,976,824 of JAVQMG010000125.1, read as the reverse complement.
CTCATTTTCTCCCTTTTTCTCTGTCTGTCTCTCTCTGCATGAAAACTCTTTTGAATCAAATTCTGCAGATTTTTTTTTTTATGTTGTGACTGACTGTAATCTGGGGTTAGAGTTGAAGATCTAGCTGGGGTTGTTCTCAAAGTTGTTTCTTTTCCTGGTGGGTCTGCTGAATCCGAACCACTTTCAAGCTCTTGAATCTGCATTTTTGATTAGTACTGTAAAAAAGTAAAACTTTGGTTCTGTGATTGTTTAGCAGCTATAAGGTGAAATTGATCTGAAAAACGAAGAAAGAAATGCACGGAACTCGATCTGTAAAAACTCTCCAGAATCTTCAAAAAGGCTATTTTGGATTTAGGAGACAAAACTAGTAATTTTTTACTTTTCCACTACTTTCGGGGCTGCAGAAAGTGCGAAGTGAGCAGATTTTCTGAGCCCAAGCATATCTTTGATTTGAATGCAAAGAAAGAAAAGGTAAGAGATTTTAATTTCTTCTCTATCCCTCACTCTTTATGTTGTGAATTTAATGAACTGATTCACTTTATTCACTTCTTAACACATGTTTAACTTGTTTTGGAATCAATTTTTTCCTTTTGTTGTTGTTGTTGTTACTCACAGCATTTACTGAAGCTTCTTTAAGAGCTATGAAGTAGAAGTAGAACCCTTTATTGCTTTCAAAAAGAAAAAAAATCCACTGTTTGATCAGTGATTTTGGTTGTGGGTTTTATTTCTTGTATACTAAAAATGAAGGAGGCAGAGAAGAGCTTGGATCCTCAGCTATGGCATGCCTGCGCTGGAGGCATGGTTCAGATGCCTCAGGTTAACTCCAAGGTCTTCTATTTCCCTCAGGGCCACGCAGAGCATGCTCAGGTTCACGTAGATTTCAGCTCTTTACCCAGAATTCCTGCTCTCATTCCTTGCAGAGTTGGGGCTGTGAAGTTCTTAGCTGACCCTGAAACTGATGAGGTTTTCTCAAAGATCAGATTGGTTCCACTTGGAAACAGAAACATTGGTGAGCTTGATTTTGAGGATGATGGGGTTGTGGGGGCTAATGGATCTGAAAATCCAGAGAAACCGGCTTCGTTTGCTAAGACATTGACTCAATCTGATGCTAACAACGGTGGGGGTTTCTCGGTTCCGAGGTACTGCGCTGAGACGATCTTTCCACGGTTGGATTACACGGCGGATCCGCCAGTTCAAACTGTGATTGCCAAGGATGTTCATGGCGAGGTTTGGAAATTCAGGCATATTTATAGAGGTACACCACGGCGGCATTTGTTGACAACTGGGTGGAGCACATTTGTGAACCAGAAGAAGCTGGTTGCAGGGGATTCAATTGTGTTCCTCAGAGCCGAAAATGGCGATCTTTGTGTTGGTATTCGACGTGCCAAGCGTGGAATTGGTGGTGCACTTGAATCTCCATCTGGATGGAACCCTGGTCCAGGAAATTCTGTTTCATCTTATGGTGGATTTTCCATGTTTTTGAGGGAGCAGGAGAACAAAGTAATGAGAAATTCAGGCCCAGCTGGTGGCAATTTGAGTGGAAAGGGAAAGGTGATGCCTGAATCAGTTATTGAAGCTGCGGCTCTTGCTGCTAGTGGGCAGCCATTTGAGGTTGTTTATTATCCGAGGGCCAGCACGCCGGAGTTTTGTGTCAAGGCCTCAGCTGTGAAGGCAACGATGAGGACGCAATGGTGCTCTGGGATGAGGTTTAAGATGGCATTTGAAACTGAGGATTCTTCCAGAATAAGCTGGTTCATGGGAACCATTGCATCTGTTCAGGTTGCTGACCCTCTCCGTTGGCCTAATTCCCCATGGCGGCTTCTTCAGGTATCATTTTCCTCTGTAATTTGTATACCCTTGTGCAAGAATTTGGACTCTGTTTGTTGCTTAATATGTATTTTATTAAATATTTTGTTAAATTTTCAGAGGTAGTGTTTTCTCACTGAGATTCTGCTCATGTATTTTAGTAGGGGTAGTCGCATTTATCTTCTGGGATTTTCTCTGATGGCATGCTTTGTACTATTTGCACTGTATCTGGCATTTGAGGTCTTTTGAAATTTATTCCAGAGTTTTTAGATTGATTAAGGAGAGTACATGTTAGCTTTCTACACTTTTTTTTTCTTTTCTTTTCTTTTCTCTGCTTCACAGAAACCACATATTTGTCTTATGGTTGTAACGTAAACAACTGAACATTGCTTTAAAATGATTTATGACACTGCATATACAGTAAATATTGTACCAATTATGAAGTTAGATAGTTATGTTATCAGTTATGTGACCCAAAATTCAACATAGGGCTTAGTGAAGGAGTACATCCACAATTATGGCGCTGTTTTATGCTGAATTGTAATTTAAGATGGTCGAATTTTCATACACATCAAACTTTTCAGATATTATTTATGAATTGGTATAAATACTTGTCTCCATACTGTATGAAACATGTATGCAAAGCCTATCCTCAATGAACCCAGCTTGTCATCAGTTTCACATTAAATCTACTTACAAACAACATTTCAGGTGACTTGGGATGAGCCAGATTTGCTACAAAATGTGAAGCGCGTAAGCCCATGGTTGGTTGAGTTGGTATCAAATATGCCTGTTATTCACATCTCGCCCTTCTCACCACCAAGAAAGAAGTTACGGTTTCCACAACACCCAGACTTTTCCCATGACGGCCAATTTCCAATGCCGTCATTTTCAGGCAACCCCCTTGGGTCCAGCAGCCCCTTGTGTTTTCTATCTGATAACACTCCTGCAGGCATACAGGGAGCCAGGCATGCTCAATTTGGTATATCTTTATCAGATCTCCACTTTAACAACAAACTGCAGCCAGGGCTGTTTCCATCCAATTTTCAGCGATACAATATGAATCCTAGAACTTCCAATAGCATTATGCTGAGCAATACAAACAGCAATGAAAATTTATCTTGCGTGCTAACAATAGGAAATTCTAGTCAGAATTTGGAGAAATCTGACAATGTGAAGAGACACCAGTTTTTACTCTTTGGTCAACCAATAATCACCGAGCAGCAGATATCTAGAAGCTGTTCTAGTGACACAGTCTCACAAGTTCTTACAGGGAAAAGTTCATCAGATGAGAATCAAGACAAAGTAAAGTTTCTTTCTGATGGATCAGGATCCACTCTTGATCAGCAAGTTTCACCAGAAAAGTCATCAGGTACTGGATTTTCATGGCACCAGGGTTTCCAGACCACTGAACTTGGCCTGGATACTGGTCACTGCAAGGTATTTATGGAGTCAGAGGATGTGGGACGCACACTTGACCTTTCGGTTCTTGGCTCTTATGAAGAGCTGCACAGGAGGCTGGCCAACATGTTTGGAATAGAAAGATCGGACATGCTGAACCATGTCGTCTACCGGGATGCAACAGGTGCTGTCAAGCAAACTGGAGATGAACCATTCAGGTATGTTTCTATCACTTTTCTTTTGTTTATTTATATCATCTTAATGCCTTTGTGGATGTATTAGTTTTGCCTTTGACAAACATTCATGAAATCTTAATATGCAGTTTTAAGAGCATTTCAATTTGTCAGTGTATGATTGATGGATTTTCTCTTTTATCCTCTGTTGGAATTGCAGTGATTTTATGAAAACAGCCAAAAGACTCACTATCTTTAATGTGTCGAGCAGCAACAATATTGGATGGTAAGAGAGGAATATAGATTTTTGCGTTATGTTGTGTAGATCTTCATTTCTAATCAATCCCTTTCTCATTTTCAAGTTACAGGAATAAGTATATTGCGGCATTTAAGATTAACTTCCTGATTAAGTGTATAAATTTCATACTGCAAATTTTTTTGTATATCATTCTTCAGTCTTCATTGTTGTTTTATCGAATGTTTTGCAGGACATGGATTACAGGGATGAGGAATGCTGAAAATGGACTAGATGCATCTAACAAGACAGGTCCCTTGAGCATATTTGCCTAATAATGTGGAACTAGACGCTTGATGTTTAAAAAACTGAATGAATGTTGAAGGCTGCTTAATTGTTGCAGTAAATTTTAGTTCGGAGAAACAGGAAATGAAACTCCATCTTCTAATTATGCTGATGCCTTGATATGTTTCTTGGTTAAAGTGACTGTATTTACTGAAAATCGATCTCAACATTATAGTGGATTTTTCTTGTCTATGTTGATGCTTAATGTTATTGTGAATTTCATGTCTACGTTTTCCATGAATCCATCTTTGAAAGTGAGTTTTCTTTTTTTTTTTTTTGGAAAGGAGGGAGTTTTCTTATTTTCCAAGACACTAATGCGTCTCCAAATTGAGTGCATATGGCTATGGCAAGAAATTTTATTTCAAGCGCGTCGATAGTGTCACTGGGTGTGTTGAGAACCAGTGCCAATCAATATATGAACATTCCCATTTCTTCAGCTCTTCTCACTTATTTTCCCATGAGAATTTAGAGAAGGTTGAATGTTGAATTTGAGAAAGAGTGTCCAAAGTCGATGGCCATTTCAAGCTTCTTATCATTAGCAAAGTTGAAAAGTTACATATTTATAACAAATGAGGCAGACTTGAGTAAAATGTGAGAAATGTGTTGGTATTATAATTCTACCATGAATATCACTTCAAACCACCTGCAAACTTAAAAAAAATCGGTTGTTCCAACTATATATGTATGTGTGTATTCGTGCGATCTCACCGTCGCGGTTGTTTCATCTCTTGTTAGGATGACAAACATTTTCTAATCTTTGTCATGAAACTGGCTTATACTAAGTGACAAGTACTACACCTAGTTCAGCTCTAAAAATATCAAATGCTTTCTTGTTACGTTAAATGAAGCTGAATTTCAAGTCGATTGAAGATTTCAATAATGTTTTTGACTTCACTAATGGGACAGCAGTTAAGGGCCTGAGATTAAATCACATAAGATGAGAGTACAGGATTGTGATGTGTGTAGTAATCTACGTTTTAATTGAATTAAATACAACCCTCAATGTGAATTGATATAGGTACAGCTATTGGACTAATATATTTACCAAAAAAACAAAAAAGCTATTGGACTAATATCATTTTTTAATCTTAGAAAGTATAGACTATATAGCTCTATTTGAAAAAAAAAAATTTGATGTGACACAATTTTATTTTATTGAATGGTATGGATGGGGGGTTTAAGACCTAATCCTTAGAAAAAATTTTATCTCCAGGTAATTTCTTACCAACACAGTAATATTCCATCAAAAAAAAAAAAACACAGCAATATCACACGTTGAAAAGGTAGCTTTTGGCTTTCTGTATTGGCCCTCACTCTTTTGACTTTGTTGAGTTGGCCTTTGCTAATGTTTGATGTCAAGGTTCTACCAAACCCTTATGGTTCTCTATTTTCAGTGTCCTGATTCCAAATCTTTCTACCATTAGCACACATTAATCAGACCCATAAAAAAATAGGAGACTCCTACTTCTTTATCTTGTACTTTAATAAAAGTGGAATTATTTGAAAACGAAAGTGAAAAGTCATGCAGAACGGTTTGTGTTTGGGGCAACTTTTATCATCTCTACACCAAGGAATATCTGAACGTCATCTATCATATATTCATAATCCACCAAACCTTAAACTTGACTTTGGTTATAAAAAATTTTTACAAATTAACCCCACAAAGATTAAAAAGGAAATTTTGGTTATATTATCAAGGGTCCGGTTAATGTGTATATTAAGCCATCTATTTTTAGAAATATTTTATGAAAAATTGAAAAAGTTGTAAACTTTTTTAATTTCTGATAAAACTTTTTTCAAAAATAGTATATTATTATGTGCTCTAAGGGCACACATTAGTAAAATCTTATTATCAAAAACAGTATATACAAATATATATATATATATATATATATATATATATTAATATTAATATTGGAAAGTCATATTGATGTAGCAATTCGACCAATTTGGTTATGTGTTGTCTAAGTGTCATTCCAATCGGTGTCAGTTTTTTTAAGCTTTCCACTTGCTCCAAATCGAACTTTCTATAAGGTTATAGGAAATACTAACGGATGTCTTTAGAGTAATAATCAACAATCTATTTAAAGAAATTTTTTATGAAAAAAAAAAGTAATTAATATTTTTATAGTTTTATATATATATATATATATATATATATATACAAAATAGAATTCTATTCTAACCTAATCTAAATGTATATGTATGTAAAGCTCCTTACTCCCCACACCTCACAAGTACTTATATTTATACTTATAAAATGATCATCACACTAAGAGTGTGTAGTGATAATTTTTTTCATTTACAGTGATATTAAAATTTTTCTAAAATAAATCATTATTAATGGTCCCTTACCAAACTTATATATCCTTCTCAGCCCCAAAACCCCATTGGCTCAAATTGACAAATCAATAAGTCTTATTTGTTGTTTACTTATAAAGCGAGAGCCAGCTTTGAAAACCCAAAAAAGAAAAAAGAAAAAAAAAAGTATTATTTATGTATGAATAGGTCACTGTATAGTGATCCTTTTCAATAATTCTGTGGACCAGACCATGAGATGAGAGGGGGTTCAGCCCTACAGGACTTTGGGATCTTAAAAAATGCCAGAAAACATGAGCTGGGTCCCTGTGGGGGACTTGACTGTTCCGGCAGTTTGACAGCCAAAGCTGGGTCTGGTCTGGTCCCTCCCTGGTCCAGGTTTGAATTTTTAAGACACTAAACCACATTTTTTTTATAATCCCCATAGGGTCATTAAAAAATTGTTTATTCCAATGTAACATGCACGTGTGAGTGGGACCAAATGTCAATTTCTTTGATTTTTAATTTTTTCTGATAAACCAATTATGAATTTTCTTTTTCCTTTTTTTGGGTTGGAGTTAGCAAATTATGGTCAAAATTTCATGTTAACGTCATAACGTGTGCTCTCCCAATTGCATCGCCGTTTTGGTGGCCGGGCCTTTCGTTCTTTGATGGGATTTGACTCCACTTCATTATATACTTAGTATCTTTTTATGGTTAAAACTTGCAATTATTCATTATTCTATTTTTTGTTCTTTATTATTCCATAGATTTTTTGTTTTTTTTTTTGGGATATTCCATACTATTTCGTATATGCATTTATATCTCAATATATGTGATTCTTTACCTATGGTTTTGTTGTTTGCATGTCTCGTCTTTTAAAATGTCTCAAAATATTGTCTTGTTTTTAAAAATAAAATGTATTAATTTACTAATATTCCTATTATACCTCTACTTTATTTTCAAAACTATTTGAAAAGAAAACTAACAAATATATATATATATATATTTTTAAATCAATCTAATTGGAGCACCTTTTTAGTTGCCCCATTAAGAATAACTCTTTAAAAAAACTAATAAATTTGTTTAAAAGTAGTTTTGTAAACTTATACATTTTTATAAGGCAGACAACACAATAAATAATATTCCTTTAAAAAGTTTGAATTTTCAAATAGGACAAACAAATTGAGGAGGAGAAAGTATTAAAGTTGCCGTCCAATATAAAAAGCTAAGAATTTCATTGAAAGTGACAGAAATTGCATACAAATTGTTATGGACACAAGTTTTAAATTTTAATATAAAAATAACTTAGTTTTAAATGGACAAAATTAACGAGTTATTATGCCATACATGTTAAATAATCGCATTCATCAAAGATTTGACTTATAATACAAATTTGATACTCAATACAATCGCTAGATATCATATCATTCCATAATCTATATAATTAAGTGGTAAAAGAAATTTATGATAAAATATTAAAATTTGTAATCACGAAACATTACTTATTTAAAATCACAAGGAGGCTATCTTAATGTAATACAGTAATACTATTGAAAAGGATGAACCAAAAAAAAAAAAAAATCATTAACCTTAGAGAGAGAGAGTTATAATTGAAATAGTCAAATGGTTGAGTCCGATAATTTGAGGAGAGAGAGAGAGGGATTAGACTGGAGAAATGCATAGACAAATACATCTTTCAATGCATTTATCTCTCCAACTTCCCCCGTTTTCAGTTCCAACCCATTTGCCACGGGATCTGGTTTCTTTGCTTTGGGATAGAGAGGCATCTTTTATGGGAAATGTTAAGCGATGTTAAGAACACTCTAAATCAATTATTCTAACACCATACATTTTGTCACAATTTTCTACAACTTCATGATATGATCAATAATGATGAGTGAATAATCATTATATAAATTTACAATTTGATGTGTCCATTTTTAAACATAGCACAAAAGTGTAGCCATTAAGAAATGTTTATATGTTTTTTTGGGTCATGTTAACGGACATCTTTAAGGTAATTGTTAATAAATTATTTTAAAAAAATTTTGACACAACTTTCATAAAAAATATAATAAGCTATCAAAAATATTAATTTTATTTTTCCGTAAAAATGTTTCCAAAAATATTTCCCAAATTAGGAATTTTCAATGGTGAGCTATTAAAAATGCAATCCCAACAAATGTGATCCTCAAAAAGCGCATGACCATAACAGAGGACTGCTGTGAACAGTGTCAGGCCGAGTCTGAAGATACGGTGCATGCATTGTGGTCATGTCTCCTCTACTTGGCACGGTATGGGAGCAGCACGTGGATTGGGATTTTCGTGATTCAGAGGTTTTTGGCACTTTCAAGGAGCTAGTGGAATACGTTGTGGAGCAAGGAAAGGATTTGGCTCTCTTCGCAACAATTGTGTGAATGGAGTGGCATAGAAGGAATGCATTGCGAACCAGCTCAAATCCATTTCCGGTTCAGCAAATCCAGCAGATGGTGAGATCCCTCAAAGCAGACTTTGTACACTCTATACCCCCAAAACCCCCATACCAACCTACTCCAACCACACTAAGACCTCTCAGCAAACCCTCCCACCTTGGCCAAACATCAAGGTCAATTTTGATGGAGCTTGTTTTCAAGACGAAAAACTAGCAGGCGCAACGGAGGTTTTTCAAGACAGAAATGGTCAGGTATTAGCTACAATGGTAGATAGGTATCCTCTTCCTCACTCTATAGTGGCAGACTGGCAGTTGAGGCGATAGCAGCTGTCAAAGCTCTCAAATTAGCACTTGAGCTCGGCCACAATTCTATCATCCTGGAAGGAGATTCCAAATTAGCAATTGAAGCAATGCAGAGTGGATTCCCAACTTTGGCTAACTATGGACATCTGATAGAAGAGGTTAAGAAGTTGGCGGAAAGTTTTGTAGCTATTGACTCTAGTTTTGTTCCAAAACAGTATAATTTTTTAGCCCATATGTTAGCGAGTATACGGTGTGAATGGAGGATATTCCCCCACACCTGTTCACTGTGACTCATGCCACTTTGGCTCCGTAAATAAATTATAGTGTTCCTTCTCACAAAAAAAAAAAAAAACTGTGATATATATATATATATATATATTGATTCTAAAAAAAAATTGAAAATTCTATGCAATAAAATAAGTAAATCCACATATAGTGTTTAAGTCTCCAAGTCTCCGGTTACAGTTGCCACAATTAATTTTAACATATCAACAACGAACTCATCAATGCATTTAATGTTTCTCTAATTATAGAAGTATAAAATTTTAGGCCAAAAATACTGGTCCTTGACATTTGCCTTTTTAGGCCAAAAACACTGGTCCTTGACATTTGCCTATTAAGCACAATTGGCGAGTTTTCAAGGGAGCATTATTGGCCCCTAAAACTTAAAATATATATATATATATATATATATTAAAAAAAATTGAGCAAAATTGATCCTTTTATTAATCTCGATACCTACGAGGCTAATAAAACAATAACATGACAAATCTTGTGTGAGGTGGCATCAAATTTAATTTAAAAAAATTAAAACTCATTGCTTACTCTTTAAAAATTCTATGACCTGTTACAAATCACAACATGCTGCTAACCCTGCAACTCGAACCATTTTCTTCCTTAAACCCCCAAGTATTTTGTGTAATGGGAGGTGCCAATTCAGCTATAAGGCCTTTGGCGGTAAGAATGCACATTATTTGGTCTATAATCGGAAATTTTTAAAAAATGTAAAGTTAAGGATATTTCAAATTCTACAGTATAAATTTTAAAAATTGACATGTCACTAATTATAAAAGGTAATTCAACATGTATTTCTTAAATTATTGAAGTAACACCAAACATATTCATTGTTACGTCAATTTGTAAACATTTTATATTATCTTTTTTTTATCTTTCAAAAAGATAATCACCATTAATCCAAGAAAAAGTAAAGGAGAAAAATAATCACCATTAAGTTTAACTTTTTTTTTTCTTATAAGAAATTAAGTTTAATGATTTTGGGTACAGAAATTAAAAATATAAAGTAGTTGGATTTTCAAAAATATAATCATCAATAATCCATCACCGTTAAGTTTAACTTTTTTTATAAGAAATTAAGTTTATAATGATTTTGGAGAAAGAAATTAAAAACATGAAGTGGTTGGATTTTTCTGACAGTATAATCCTTACCTAAGATTTGGATCTGATACAATAATTAAAAATAGAGAGGTGCTACGTCCACAATATTTTTACAATATTTTCACAATAAATTATAAGTAGTTAGTTATTATTGATTCAAATTTGAACCTAATATAAAGATTACTTTTTTGCCCCAATAATAACAACTAGTAATAACCTGCCACTTAAGATTTGTTGTAAAAATGTTATAAAAATGTTGTGCACGTATCATTTCTTTTAAGAATATTATACAATATAATTACCACTTAGTTATGAAATGTAAAAATTAAAATGGTAAAAAAAGAAGAAGTAGATAATGAAAGGATACTAATTCGCGTGTGTGATGAGGGTTTTTTTTTTTAACAAAAAAAAACTATATTTTTATTATATATTTTTTTTATTTTGTGAATCTAATTTATAAGTGGATAAAGTATTTTGAAAATTAACAGGAGAGTGCTCTTTTTAGCAAAAAAAAAATTATATTTTTATTTTGTGAATCTAATTTATAAATGAATAAAGTAATTTAAAAATTAATAGTAAAGTGGTCTTAATTTTTAGATAATATTTTAGTGGGAGTTAAAATTACATTTTTATTAGATTATCCTTTAACTTTATTTCTACTTAAATATATGGGTGTAAAATTATTTTTAAACTAAAAATTTAAATAGAGAAAATTTCTTAAATAATAGTATTGAAAGATGTTAATTTTTACCTGCAGTAATTGCATGCACTTCAACCAGTGTGATTTGATTTGTGGAAGTTTGTCGTTTTGGTGGCAAAATAGTCTTTTAAGCACAATCGACAGAGATTTTGGTGACGTGCCCAGAACGCCCAGCTCGTGCGGTGGATCCCATAGGATATTCTATTGCGTCTCCATCAAAAATTAACCAACGAATTACGTGTACGGCTAAGATTTCTTTGCTTTCGTTTGCTAGGTGGTCGGGGATTCTTATTACTGGTTCTTTACAATATGTGAATTTCACTTCTCGCGAGAAATTACAATCTCGACACTTTTTGTTACTTTAAAATTTGTAAAATTAGTTCATTGCTCCCTTTACTTAAAATATTAGAAAAATATTAGCCACTGACTTAAAGGCATTAATTTAGTAACTATTTTTAAAAATATTTTTATTAAAAAAATAATAAAAAAATAAATATCATTTTTCATTTTTTATATTCTCTATAAAAATAATATCAAAATTTTCGTTTTATTTTTTATTAACAATTACCTTATGAACATCTAATTTCATCAATTAACCTAACAATAAATAAGATCGTATTCATTACAATAATATAATTTTTTTTTTTTTTAAAAAGTCTACCTTTTACCTCAAAAAAATGTTGAACCATTATTTTATAAATAACGACATATCAGTTTGTATAATTTGTAATATAAGTATTTTTTTTTCCTATGACCATGACATTTTTTTTTCTAAGTGTTTAAATATCCTATTGTAAGTACACCACGTTCACTTGTACAAATGATGAAATTGAGAAAAAAAAAATAACATTAAAATTGAATTAAACTAGAAAATCTAACATCATGAAATTAATTACATTTTTTTCCCAAGTAATATTCTCTCTCATAGATTCATATTATATAAATAATCTCATGCTATTAAATTGTTTTTCTTAATTCAAATTTAATAATGGAATCACTCTTTTCCTTAGTTTTCATGCTTACCAAATTTTCAAAATCCCTAATTTGTCCTCATGTTCAGGAGGGCGAAATAAATTTTAATTTTAATTCTAATTTTTTATTAAAAAAAAAAAAAAAAGGAAGAGTTAACAATCATTAAACAATAAAAGCTAGGGTTGATCCTCCTTTTGATGGTGGAAACTAACTTTTACTTAGGTTATTTTTGTGGTAATCCACTCCTGTATTCCCATGAACAAAGAGTAATACGATAAGAGAGTGCATATCAAAGTATAGCTGAAAATCAAGTTAGAGACACAAAGTTTCAATGCACCCATTTTTGAGTGTTGATAAGCACTTTAATTTTCATATTTTCACTTTTTTCAGTTGTACTTGATTTTCTAATAATTTTTAGAATGTTTATGAGTTTTAGGAATGATTCTTAGCCACTTTAAGGCCAGATAATGCTGAGGGAGGTTTAGAAAATTTCAATTGCAATTAATCGTCTTATTTTTCAAGATAAATAGTAAATTATCTAAAAATACTTATAAATTATTATTATGCGTCTTTATTATGCATGGTCGGCCAATAATACCCTACTCATATAAAGCTTATACATCAGAGAGAATGAGATGGGGACATAACAATCCTAATCTAACCTTGTCCCATCCCATTATCATCCTATTAATAGTACATCTCTAATCAATCACTCATATATACAAATACTAACCAAGGATTTTGTTTGTATCATTTTGGGTGGTTTGATCGTTATTTATTTATCATTGACATGTTAGTTAGGCATATTTTTTTTATTGACAAAAATGTAAAGCTGACGCTCTAACTTTTAGTCTTTTTCATTTCAGTCATCAAACTTTCAGTTTTGTCATTTCAGTCTTCTAATTTTCAATTTTTGTCAATTTGGTACTTCGTTACACTCCAATTATGACCTGCCGTTAATTGAGCCAAAACGAGTCTTTTTGGCTTCTTCTTTTTTTTTTTTAATAAATTTCAGAATTAAAAGAAAATTTTTTAAAAAAACTAATATTAAAAAAAAAAAAACCATTTCAGAACCAACGCATCAGAAAATTCAACACAAGTAACCGAAGCAACTCTAAAGTAAACACCATTTCATCAAAAATCAAATCCAAATTAACCAAAACCAAAGAGAGAAACATAAACAGTAATATCTTTATCATAACTCAACAGGGAAAAAAAGAAAAAGCCAAAGATTCCCAATTTCCACCTAGTAAAACCTCAAGATTAATAATCTCAAACACCCATGTAGAAAATTCCAAAAATCAAAGCCAAACTACAACTTTAAAATTTTGGGTTATTTCACAAACAAACCCAAAGTTAAAAAAAAATAAAAAAAAAAAAAAAAAACAAAACCCCACCCACCAAAAGATTTGAGATTAGAACATTGCAGAAAAACATCAAATCCTTAAACAAAAGTAAGAATCAAAAACATCAAATATGATAATTTTTTCTTACTCTTCTTGTGCTTAATTTGTCTTCAGCTCTTTAGGTCAGACAAGCTCCCAAGTTTATTAGCCTGCCCTTTTTCTCATATGATCATCACCACCAACTCTCGCCGCCGCCAACGACAACGAAGGCAATGTAGCCAATGGAGATTAAGAAGAAGAAGTAGCAGACGATGGAGATTGAGTTAAACTGACCTTCTCTTTGATATCCTTAAGCAATGTAACCCATTTCATTGTTTTCTTCCCTTTCGATCTCTGAAACATATGCGCCTCTCTCTCTCATGCGCTTCTCTCTCTCATCCAACGTAGACAATTCTATCCTCTCTCTTTGGTTTTGGTTAATTTGGTTTTGGTGATTTTTTTATTTTTGATGAAATGGTTCTAAAATGGTTTTTTTTTTTTTCTTTTTTCTCAATATCAATTTTTTTTAATTTTCTTTTAATTACAAAATTTATTTTTAAAAAAAAAGCCAAAACAACGTCGTTTTGACTCAATTAATGGCAGGACATAATTGGGTTTTAATGAAATACCAATTGACAACAATTGAAAGTTAGAGGACTGAAATGACAAAACTAAAAATTAGAGGACTAAAATAAAAATAAAAAAACTGAAAGTTAGAAGATCAGTTTTATATATTTTTTTTTATTTAATTTTCTAAAGAAGGTTTGTTAGGCATTTAATGAGGGGGAAAATAAAGTCTAAATTATTGGTGGGACAAAATGATATTTGTATTTAATAAATTGATAAACACAGATGGCACTTTTTTTTTTAATATGGATGATATAACGTTGGCGAACCGAAACCTCCAACCGTGAAACTGCATGCAATGGCATGTTTGGTTGTGAGACAAGTGGCACAAAAGTGATGTGACTATACCCACTTTGGAGAAATTATCCAACTAGGACGACATAATCAATGTTTACTGGAGCAAGTCATGTGTAAATGTCCATGGCCCATTATTAAATTTTATAAAAAAACATTTTGGTACTCTGTCTTTTCAGTTTTCACAACCTTTTGGGCCCATCTGTTAGCAAATCAACTTGTAACTGATAACATTCCCAACCTGTCCTGATTCTATTTAAGGATTGTTTAGATATTATTTATTTTGTTAAAATTAAAAAATTATTTTTATAAGTATTAAAAATAAAGATAAAAATTAGTTAAAATAGTATAGTAGGATTAATAAATAGTGCCAAAAAGTATAATAAGACCTATAAATAGTAGCAAAAATAAACTGAATAATGAAATAATTTTCATTTTTCATCCCTATCCAAACACACACTTAGAGTGACTTTAGACATGTTAAAACTTTCAATAACTTCTTTCTCAAATAAAAAAAACTTTCACTAACTTATTAAAGCACTAACATCGAGGATGTAAAAAAGTGTCTATTGTGGATCATTAAATACTATTTTATTTATTTTACTAACTTATTTCACAACTCGCTCTACATCCTAATTTTTATTTTTACCTACAACCCTATAAATGAATATAAACTAATTAATAAAATAATAAAAAATAATCTCTCTTTTCTCTGGTCTCTTTTTCTCTTCACCCACAACTACAAACACCACACCCTAACATAGCAAAAAAAAAAAAAAACCAAAGCTACCATAGCACAATAACCACCACCCTCAAAGCCCGCCACAACCTAAAATCCAACAACACCACCACCACTACTGCCAAATCCATACCCACAAACCCAAATAAAAAAACGAAACTAAAATCAAATTAGAACCACAACCCACAACCACCAACCACACAAAAATACAGTAATCACCACCGCCAAACCCACCACTGCAATCTACCACCAAACAAACCAGACTCCACCACCTAATGATCCACCAAAACCCAAACCCACATAACCCACACTCACCAAGACCCACCACGGTCCCATGCCCGCCATGACTCACCACTACCCCACGGCCCTCACGCCTACCATAACCCACCACGGCCACTAGCAACCCACAACTTGACATTTCCAAGGCCAATTCGAAGCCCACCCACCCAAACCGATCTGAAGCTACCCCAAACAACCAACCAACCAAAAATTTACATCCCCACCCCCGTATGTGGGGCTTTTCTTTTATTAGTTGATAAAATAGCAACGGGGGTGTTTACACCACCAATGCTAATGCTCTTACAAAAGACTTGAGATGGTATAAAAATAGAGTACATTAAACTTATAAATTAATATTATCAATTATGAAAAGGTAATTCAAATATTTAGTTATGGGGTGGTTAAAGTTCACTTATAATATTTATCATCACATTAATTTAGAAGTTTCAAGTAGTAAAATTTATAGTACCTTTAGCATTTTTCATAAAAATAAAAAGGAAAAACTAACTTTAAAAAAATTACTTTATTAATTTATAGTTTTATACAATGTATGATACAATGTTTAAATAAGGGAGAATGTTAAAATGTATGATACAATTGAGTTTAAGAATCTTGCTTAGGTGAAATGGCCTAGTACATTACCCCAAAATTGTGTACATTTGATCAAATTAGATTATATGAGTATATAAATGATTATAAAAAGTTTTGATAGTAAGTTTGTAGGAATAAAGGGCCCATAAGTGTATATTGGGCCGTGAGCTTTGTCCAAGGATGTCTATTAGTCCGAGGACCAGAAGATAACAAGGAAGAAGTGCAAATCAAAGCGCCACAGACAAACTTTTGATGTAAAGGCTTGGGGAGGTAGTCCGAGGAGGAGTGCCTCCTTGGCTAAGCAAGACAGAGGTCAGAGGGATTGATCTACCCTTAAGGGCAATGCTTCGAGAAGTTCTACTGATAAGGATAAGCATCAAGGAAACATAGGACAGAAGGAAGCTAAGAAATATCTAAGGGAAAGCTGTTACCATCGCATTGAATACTCTGCAGTTAATCCTCTGGCCGGGTTAATGTGGAGGTGATGCCTAAACAGTGATAAGCAACTTTACAGCTACTCCCAAAGATTTAAGAAAGATGCTGATAGGATAAGGATTAAAGCTAACAGCTTGACCTACACGTGGCTGGTGGAGATGAAGAAAAGAAGGATATATAATGGAGAGGGACTTCCCCTACAGATGGGGTAACTAAAAATAGAGAGAGAAACATTGTAGCACCAAGAACTAGACTTGTAACCAAATTCAAAAGATAAATATATAAGATCTAGTCTCCTCAAACTGTGCCGAGGACGATTTACTTAAAGCAAAACCTTTTTATTCTTGTTTTCTTTTCGTCTGGGCTCACTGCAATTATTATCTGATTCATTAAAGCCTAGTTTTCTAGCCCATTCTCTACAAATTTATTATATTGAGCTCTTAAATCCTAGATACTTTTCCCTTTAGGCTGTGGCACCAAGCTAGGTCCTTACAATTGGCACCATCTGTGGGAAATTGCTTGAGCTTTAGTGAAACCGACACTCAACTATGGTAGGCTTAGGGCCAAACCGAGAGGATTCTGTTGGGTCCCAACATCAAGATGAACGGGGAAGGGACTGGGAGGTTAGTGTACATACCACACATACAATTAGGATCCAGTCCAAAAGTGGGAGCTATGTCTCTCATGAGGCAACTACTAGAAGCATGCAATTAGAAATTGATCGTTTGAGAAGAAAGTTACACCGAAAGCGACGTGAAGGAACTCCTTTAAGTTCTAACCATTCTTTTGATGGTGATAATGATCATATCTACGGGCCCAGGTTAAGGACTCCTCCTAGCAAGTCTTTTTCATGCAACGAGGAGTATCGTGATAGGTGGGGGAGGAGAAGTTCGTCACGTAAAGGCTTGGGCAACAATGCCATGAGTAAAGCTCTGAATTAGATCTCTAAGTCACCATTTACCCAAAGAATTAAGGAAGGAAGGCTTCCCCGACGGTTTACTTAGCCAACGTTTACCATGTACAATGGTAAGACGAACCCTGTGGAGCACATGAGCTATTTCAACCAGAGAATGGTTGTTCACTCTAAGAATGAGACTTTGATGTGCAAGGTGTTTCTATCCAATTTAGGGCTTGTGACGATAAGGTGGTTTGATGGCCTGAAGGGGGACTCTGTTAAATCATTTAAGGAGCTTACAAGGGCCTTTAGTTCTCGGTTTGTAACTTGTAGTAGGGTTCCTCAGCCTTTGGACTCCTTACTATCGATGGCTATGCGAGAGGGAGAAACCTTGAAGGCGTACTCTGACAGATACTGGGAGATGTTTAATGAAATAGATGAAGATTTTGACGACGTAGCTATACAAACATTTAAGGTTGACCTTCCTGCCGAGCACGGTTTGAGGAAATCATTGACAAGGAAGCCAATTAGTAATGTGCATCAGCTCATGGACCACATTGATAAGTATAAGTGGGTCAAAGAGGACCAAAAACTAGGTAAAGGCAAGGCTAAAGTGGTCCCTCAATATAGGAGGGACTTTAGGTCAGACAAATACAATAATAAACGTCCTCAGCGGGATTTTTCTGGGCAATCTGGGGCTGCTGCCGTTCAAGTGGTTAACATCAAATCTTAGAAAAAATTAAGAATGAACCATATTTTCAATGGCCAAACAAGATGAAAGGGGATCCCACAAGGCGCAACCAAAGCTTTCATTGTCAGTACCACTAGAAGCGAGGACATACTACAGAGGACTGTAGAACTTTGTGGAATCAACTAGAGCAGCTAGTTTGAGGTGGTAAGTTAAAACAATTTTTATATCATCCCAATGGACAGGGAGGCCAGGCAGGGTCAGCATCTCAAAGAGATACTTTTTCAAAGCCACCTCTAGGTACAATCAGCGTTATTCTTGCCGCCCTAGGAAGGACTGGTTCTTACCCCACTAGGGTACTGTCCATATCTCAGCCACCCACAAAGGACTCCTCCCTTGAGCCGAAGAGGAGTAGGATGGAAGTCCAACTGGCCCTGAGTCTCTCTGATAAGGACAAAGTTGGTACCTTGTAGCCACATGATAATGCATTGGTGGTCACCCTTACGATAGGGGGTATGATGTGAAGCGAGTGTTGGTTGACTAAGATAATGGGGCAGAGATTATATACCTCGATTTATATAAAGGGCTAAAGCTGAAATTAGAAGATCTGACCGGTTATAATTCACCCTTGGTAGGTTTTTATGGGAATGTGGTTATACCAAAGGGCCACATCAAACTACTAGTACAAGCAGGGTCAGAGGTGGTAAAGGTGGACTTCATTGTAGTGGATGCTTACTGACCCTACACTGTCATCGTGGCAAGACCCTAGCTATATGCCATAGGTGCCATCTCTTCCACCTTACACTTGAAGGTGAAATATCCATTCCGCAACCAAGTTAAAGAATTGGTTGGGAGCTAATCTATGTTAAAGGTGAACCCTTAGCCTTTGCCGAGTGGGGCTTATAGCAATCAATGAAGCCAGTATTATTTACAAATATGGTATAAGGGGTTAAGTGTGAGGACTTAGAAAAGGTTGTTATAGGTGATGATGGGAGGAAGTTCTTCTAGGTTGGAGCTCAGCTGCCACCTCTAGGAAAGGAAGAGCTGATAGTATTTCTTAGAAAAAAATATTGATGTGTTTGCATGGAATGCTTAAAAGACTCCTAGGGTGGACCCGAACTTCTTTTTTCACCATTTAAATTGTTAGGACATATGTGATTGAATGTTAGGAACATATGTCACTATTTTATGTAATTGGCTAATTCTTTGACAAAACGCACTTTACTTGTAATTAGATAGACCTAGAATGTGTTTAATACTTCAAGGAACAAGAGTTCAAGTTCAAGTGTTAAAGCCATGCAAGTCTATCCAAGATTCAAATGTGAAAAATGCTATTCATTAAAGCTCGACAGCTAGCATCTATCGAGACTTGAAGAGGCTCGACAGATAGGGAATCTATCGAGGTTTATGAAACTCAGAATCTCTAGTCTGTTTTTCATTCAATCTGCAATTGTATGTTTGGCTTTCTTTTCTCACAACTCTAGATATATAAAAAGATTATTATAAGGGCCGCATCAAGTTGCACAGTCAAGAGCACAATTACACAAAAGCATAATTCCTCAAGTGTGATTGGAAACCTAGTTTGCCCTAGTTCTTGAAGAAGCTGCTGTGTTTGTACACCATAGGGTTTTATGACCAAGCAACTTTTGATCTTCATCATGTGATGAACTGAAGAACTTTGCAGCCAACAATCTTCTCTAGTTGGTGATTGAAGTCGCGTACTAGGATCCGCGCAATTGGTTAATCACGTACTGGGAGCCATGCATTGAAAAGAAGAGATTGTCACTACAGAACAAGTTCAATTAGGTATTAGGATAAGGATTCAACTGTAGGTTGGTATAAGGTATTAGGATTCGTTTACTTGTAATCGCTTGTTGTGATAATAGTGAATTCTCGAGAGTGGTGACCTTAAAATTTCCTGGTGGAGTTTTTGCCTCGAAAGTTTTCCCCATTCGTAAACAAATCACCATGTCAATTTAATATTCACTGCATACTTTAGTTAATTGGTGATTTATTTATACTACCATGCGTTTGCATGTTAATTTGATTAATTAATAAACTTGGTTAATTAATCAATTAATTCATCACAAGGGGTCAATACATTCTTGGCCTATCAAGTGGTACCAGAGCGAGCACACTATGATTAGGGTTAATCTTTGTGTGTGATCCATAGATCCCTATTTGTTATGGATAGAGGACAATTTCTTATTATACCTCAATTGTTTGATGATACTAACTATGCATACTAGAAAGTACGTATGAAAACTTTCTTGTAGTCTCTAGATAAGAAGGTGTGGCAAGCTATAGAGATTGGCTGGACCAAGCCAAAGAAAGCGCCAACCAATTGGGATAATGCTAAGATTAAGGCGGCAAACTTCAACAGCAGGAAATTGAATGTTTTATTCAATGTAGTCACTAATGAGCAGTTCAAGAAGATATCCTCCACTGAAACTACTAAGGACGCATAGACCATTCTCCAGACAACCTATGAGGGAGCCAAGGCTATCAAGGATTCAAAATTTCAGAGGTTCACTACAAGCTTCGAAGAGATTAAGATGAAGGAGGATGAGTCATTTGATGAGTTCTATGCCAAGCTCAAGGACGTAGTGAACTCAGCTTTTAATCTTAGGGAAACCATTCCTGAACCCAAGATTGTAAGAAAGGTGCTCAGATCTCTACCCGAGAGATTCCATGCCAAGATCACTGCCATTAAGGAATCAAAGAACATTGACAAAATTCCTTTGACAGAGTTGATTGGGAATCTGTAGACCTATGAGTTGGGTTTGACAAGGATCGAGAAATCGAGCAAGAGCAAAAGTATGGCACTGAAGGCCAAGAGTAGTGACACTGATGAGTCTTCCGATGATAAGAATTCCAAAATGAAATCCTACATCACCTGGCAAATCAAGAAGTTCATGAAAAATTCCAATGCGAAAGGCTTCGACAAGGACCGTAGGCAATCTAGTTCTTCTCAGTTCAAGAGCCAAGACAAAGGGAAGAAGGATGCAAGGGATAACAGTCAGTACACTGTTCCCCCAGGACCCAAGTGCTTTGGATGTCAAGGTTTCGAATACATGAAACAGGAGTGCCTCACTTATCTCAAGTCTATTAGGAAAAGCAAGGCACTTACTGCTACTTTGAGCGACACCGAACCTGAGGATGATTCCCAAAATGAGGATAACGGAATCCTGAATGTCTTCCTTCTAAAGGGATTGTAGAAGATGTGGAAGAAAAAGAAAACTTGGTAAAGTCAAAATTTGAGAAGATAGATGAACAAGATGACATCCACACTACCTATGCAAAGTTATACAAGGTCTCAGAAAAGCAAGAAAGTTGTATAGATTGGCCACCAAGAAACTTAGTGATCTGGAGCTTGATCGTGAAGAACTTTCCACAAAGTTTAATGAAACCAATCAGACTATAAGAGCACTGAAGTTTGAGAACAATTTCTTGGCTGAGAAGACTAAGAAGCTTAAGGCAGAATTGTTCCAAGTCAAAGTTCAACTAGAAAGGACTTCAAGTACTAAGCTCAATGACATGCTCAGTCTTTAGAAATCAACTTTTGATCGAACCGGTTTAGGGTATGATTTCTCTTCTTCTAATATATTTTCTACTAATACTACTGTTTTTGTTTCTCCTAGCAATAATGTTGATATTGAGAACACTAATGTCAAAACTGATTTAGCTAGTGAGAACATAGACAAGGATAAATCTATCTTAGGAGCACCCCCTAAGCAAGATATATAAAAATAATAATAATAATAATAAAAAATAAAGCTAAAAACCCTAGGGCTAAGAAGGCTACCTCTCAAAAGCCTAAACAGAATAAGCAACATCTATGTCATCACTGTGGAGCAGCCGGTCATACTTGACCTAATTGCTATAAATGATTAGCCACTCAACAAAGCAACGACATGATTGCATTAGGAAACCAGAATCAGTTTCCATCCTCTTTTGCTCCTCTTGGAGATCTTCTCAAAGCCCTCGTGTTCCTTTTGAACTTGAATGGTTTCAATTCTTCCCCCTCACCACCAGTTCAAGGCTTTGCTCAAAGGAAAGGTTCTTCCAAGGTGTGGAAGGAAAAGGGGTCCGAGTGATTCAGTCACTTTTTCTCTCTCCCTCCTTTTGTTATGCCTGCATTACTTGTGTGTTTTGCCTTAGTGTTTTAAGTCAGTCTAGTTTTATACTTTGCATTGCTTTGTTTTACATTTTTTTTTTTTCAGTTTTTTTTTTTTTTTTTTTTTTTCATTCATAAAAATAAATAAAAAATTAAAAAATCAGAAAAATACAAAAACAGTTTGTGTTTGTATACATTAGTACTTGTGTACCTTGAATGACCAATGAAACAAAGTTTTCTAAAGTTTGTATCTCTTGTACCTTAGATGCGCATCTCTATGCACAACTAAATAAGTAAACTTTGTGACTCGTGTTTGTAATGAGTAAGATTAAGTTATCTCTTGTACTTAACACTCGTATCACTCTTTTTGTCAGAAAGGACTAGAAAATCCTAAGAGAAAGGCATAAATAACCATCTCACCACTGTTTTCTCCCAATCATGAAATGACATCTGTATGCTTCGGCATAGCAAAAGTACAATGTCAAATGCTTAACATAATTGAGTATTTCTTTTCTATCTCTTATATGCCCATGCATGATTTGCTTAGAAGAAAAATATGCAAAGAAAAATAAAAGCAAAAATATCAAAATACTTTATATATGATTGCAAGCGTGTATTCTAGGAGATGTGATAGTTATAGGATGTACCTTGAAGGTAATAGTCCCCATCAAACAGTTGTGATTGTGTGTGAGTTAAAGTGATTTTTTCATATCTCAAATCATCATAACATGTATACACATATGCAATCTTGCGATGTTTTTCACACACAACACGCAATATTTTTTGCTACTCTTGATACATGTGCAAGTACAATGTGATTTGGACATCACAAGGTTTACATGTGTTAATGTATACTCACTAAACTATCTTGACTTGTTTTTGAAATACAAAATTGGTTAGACTTGTTTAGTGTGTGTGTGTGTGTGTGTGTGTGTGTGTGTGTGTGTGTGTGTGTGTGTGTGTGTGTGTGTGTGTGTGTGTTTTAGGATTTATGTGCTTAAAAATTTTTGTTGAAAGATGTTTTTTAGAGATCAAAATGTTGGTTGGATCCTTGTTTGAGTTGCATGCTTAATTGCATTCATATCTATGTTTTTCTCTACTTGAAAAACTGTTTTTAAGTAATCTCGACAGCTCCTCAACACCTCTCAATACCTGGCTAATCTATCCAGTTCTTCAATTGCTTTTTATCGCAATCTCGACACCTCTCGATAGCTAGTGGATTGATCAAAAAATTTTCTTTTTCCTTAATAGCTCCTCGACAGCTACCTCAATCTATCGAGCTTCTTTTGCCTTGGACACCTGCTCAATAGCTACTTCTATCGACCACTTTAAAGCTCGACAGATCCTCGACACCTCTCAATCTGTTGAGAATTACTGAGATGCTATATAAGGAGCACTCATGATCTCAGACTCATTCTGTTCGATCTCTCTCGATTTCTTTTAACCGTTTCACCTCCCAAACGCACTTCTTTCTCTCTAAACCTCTTCCTCAAGGATTCTTCAACCTTAATCAAGTTTTCTTCACTTAGTAAGTGTCTAAATCCCTCAAATTCATGCATTTCATGATTTTTAACCTAAGTTTTTGGGATTTTTGAAAATTTTGTGGTTTTTCAAAATCAAAGAGGTTTTTGAAAACTTTTGGGATGGGTTTTGAAAATTTGATCTTAAAAACTTCATACATTGAATCTCAAGTGCATTATAACTATATTTTCATGCATTTAGATGTGTGTAATATATGCTATCTTATTATGTTCTAGTAGGTTTGGATTAGGCTGAGCCTATGATGCTTTCTCTATTGCATATTATATGTTCATGCATTCCCATGCATACGCTCTTTCTTTTCATATATCTGGATATATTTGAACTGCTTGGGACTTTTCTGATTTTCTCTCTCTCCCTCTCTCTCTTCTGCTTACGTTAGTCTGCTTCTATGGCACCCAAACGTAAATTTGTTCCATCCTGGAACCCTCTACGATCCGGGGCATCCACTTCTGCTGATCCTACTCCCTCAAACGTTCGATTCCGTGATGAGAAGGCCAAATTAAACTTCTTTGAGAACTTTTCCCGATGAGGCATTCATTCGGAATGCCAAGTCATTCTGTTGAACTTCTCAGACACTGACCTTCCTACTGTCACCCATAGTAGGGAATGAGAGTCACTGCGTGACGTCCCAGTCGCATGTCCATCCATGCTGATCCAGGAATTCTACTCCAACATACATGGATTCAATTATCAGTACCTCAGTTTTTCACTCACATTCGAGGTACGCACATTGTGGTCACTCCGGATATTGTATTCGACGTGTTTCATGTTCCTAGTGTAGCGCATCCTGACTACCCTGGTTGTGATCGTCTTTAGAATGTGTCTAAAGATGAGCTTATATCCTCTTTTTGTGAGTGACCTTTTGATTGGGGTGAGCATCATTTCACTTACTGTTTAGGCTTTGCTAAAGACCCTCGGTATTTGAACTTGGTTATGACGTTTGTTCTTCATCCCCTATCTCACTATAACTCTATCACAGAGCTTTGTGCTCGGTTTTTGCTTTCCCTACTTGAGCATCTTACTATAGATTTTTCTTCTCACTTCATTCTTTCCCTCATAGATGTGTATAGGGATACGGCGACCCATGATAAACTTATCTTCCCTTCTACTATCACGGGGATTCTACGCCATTTTTTTGTTCCCTTTCCCGTGTCCAACCACTTTTCTGTTATAGGTGCTATAGATGCTGCTACCGTTAAACAGAGTGAGGCACAGTTTCAGTCTAGACGATCTAGGGTCAGCAGCTCCTCCCACTCCTTCGGCTCCATCCACATCCGCTCCCTCTTCTTATACGAACGGTGTGACTCTTGAGGAAATCATGGCACAGCTTCAGGTAATAGATGCAAACCTTGACACTCTTAGTGATGAGTTGTGTCAGGTGAACACCCGTGTCAATCGTATTACATGACAGCAGGTAATCATGGGTGGCTTCGTTACTTCTCCTCCACATTCTCTAGAGGCTTCTAAGGATAAGGATGATGTTGATGATGCTACTACTTCCGATGATGAGGATGATGGTAATGCTAGCTCTTCCAGTGCTGATGAGATGTCTACTTGACACTCTTACCCTTTGTCACTCGTGACAAAAAGGAGAAGTAGTTTTGGTTATGAGAATAGTCATAGTTAGGGGGAGAGCTAATATAGGAGATTTTTGTTAAGAGGGTGTTGATTTTGAGAGATATAGTGAGGATTTCATGTATCTTTTTCTTTCTCTCTATGTTTAGATACATTGTTCATGTCCTTGAATCTTGTGATCATTTTGTAATAGCAAACCTTATACTTGTTGATAAATATACATTGTGAGGTTATTATTACAGTTCTTTCACCTATATCTCCATGTGTTGTTTCTTTTCTCTCTTTATGCACATGCTTTTTATATATTGTATGCAATCTTTTATTTTTGTTTCACACAATGATGCCTTGATGAGTTTTGTTTAAGTGTTTCAGAAATACAGGTTGTCAAAATCTTCTTGCTATAAACTCTCTTCTTGCAAAGTTTTTCAAGAATTTGTGTTAGGATAGATTTTATTGTACTTAACAAGTGAGTATGAGTTGAGTGATTTATGACTTCTCTCATATGTTCATTTGTTTGTTGTGGTTTTGTCACGGATTGCCAAAAGGGGAGATTGTTATGACATATGTGATTGAATGTTAGGAACATATGTCACTATTTTATATAATTGGCTAATCCTTTGACAAAACGTACTTTATTTGTAATTGGTTAGATCTATAATATGTTTAATACTTCAAGGAATAAGAGTTCAAGTTCAAGTGTTAAATCCATGCAAGTCTGTCCAAGATTCAAGTGTGAAAAGTGTTGTTCATTAAAACTCGACAGCTAGCATCTATCGAGACTTGAAGAGCTGTTCTAGCCCGTGGCTCGACAGATAGGGTATCTGTCGAGATTTATGAAACTCAGAATCTCTAGTTTGTTTTTCATTCAATCTGTGATTGTATGTTTGGCTTTCTTTTCTCACAACTCTAGACATATAAAATGATTATTTTAAGGGTCGCATCAGGTTGCACGGTCAAGAGCACAATTGCACAAGAGCATAATTCCTTAAGTGTGATTGGAAACCTAGTTTGCCCTAGTTCTTAAAGAAGCTGTTGTGTTTGTACGCCATAGGGTTTTATGACCAAGCCACTTCGTGATCTTCATCATGTGATGAACTAAAGAATTTTGCAGCCAACAATCTTCTCTAGTTGGTGATTGAAGTCACGTACTGGGATTCGTGCAATTGGTTAGTCACGCACTGGGAGCCGTGCATTGAAAAGAAGATATTGTCACTACAAAACAAGTCCAATTGGGTATTGGGGTAAGGATTCAACTATAAGTTGGTATAAGATACTAGGATTCCTTTAATTGTTACCGTTTGTTGTGATAATAATGAATTCTCGAGAGTGGTGACCTTAAAATCACCCGGTGGGGTTTTTGCCTCGAAAGTTTTCCCCATTCGTAAAAAAATCACCGTGTCAATTTAATTTTCGCTGCATACTTTAGTTAATTGGTGATTTGTTTATGCTACCACGTGTTTACATGTTAATTTGATTAATTAATTAATAAACTTGGCTAATTAATCAATTAATTCATCACAAGGAGTCAATACATTCTTGGCCTATCATAAATGTCAACCCGGCGGTCATCCCTAGAAAGCAACCACCTTAGCGCTCGTCTAAAGAGTATTCTGATGCTGTTAAGGACAAAGTGATCAAGTTTAAGTAGGCTGGAGCTATTATAGAGGTTTTTTACCCTGATTGGCTGGCCAACACAATGGTAGTGAAGAAGAAGAATGGGAAATGGCAAGTGTGTGTTAATTTCATAGATTTGAACAAGGTTTGCCCCAAAGACCCATTTCCTATGCCTCATATAGATCAATTGGTAGATGCTACTATAGGCCATTCTCAAATGAGCTTTTTAGATGCTTTCCAATGGTACCTCAAATACCTTTAGCTTTAAATGATCAAGAGAAAATAACTTTTGTTACTCCTACTAGAAATTAGCATTACATGGTGATGCCCTTTGGTTTGAGGAACGCAGGATCCATCTATCAAAGGGTGATGACCAAGATGTTTAAGCAACAACTAGAAAAAAAACATTGAGATTTATATAGATGATATGGTGGTGAAGAGCAAGTTACAATCTGAGCACGTTAGTGACCTCAGAAACATCTTTGGAACATTGAGGAAATACAAACTGCGCCTTAATGCTTCTAAATGCTCTTTTGGTGTTGGTTTAAGGAAGTTTTTGGGACACATGATCACTCATCTTGGAATTGAAGTCAATCTTGATCAGATGAGAGCAATTAACAGTTTGCAGCCTCCTCGGAACCCTAAGGAGGTCCAAAGATTAACGAGGATGACTACTGCCTTGAACTGATTTATCTCTCAGTCTGCAAACAGGTGCAAACCTTTCTTTCAATTGTTAAATAAGTGAAAAGGGTTTTAGTGGACCGAGGAGTGCACCCTAGCCTTCCAGCACTTGAAGGAGTATCTTTTTCAGCCATCCATCATGTTCAGGCCCGAGGAGGATGAGATCCTGTTCGCTTACATTGTTGTGGCTTCCCATGCAGTTAGCTTGGTTTTAATATAGGTTGATGATGGGGTCTAGAGGCCAGTCTACTATGTGAGCAAATCCTTACATGAAGCAGATGTTCGGTACCTACCATTAGAGAAGGCCATATTAGGAATAATGCATGCAACACGTAAACTGCCCCATTACTTCCAAGCTCACACGGTGGTAGTGTTGACTCAACTTCCTCTTCAATCTCTACTTCGGAAAGCTAATTACACTGGAACGATTTCCAAATGGGGTACAATTCTAGGGGCTTTTGATATCAAGTATATGCCTCGCACCTCTATTAAGGGCCAGGTCCTTACGAATCTAGTGGCTGAGTTTGCTGAACCCCCCTGAAAAGAAGAAGAAAGGGAAAAACAAAACATGGATGAAAAATCATTTAGAACGGTCTCCTTACAAGAACCTCTGTCTTGGAAGGTATATATGGATGGTGCTACTAATCAGAAAGGCTCCGGGATGGGGCTAGTCATGGTATCTCCTAAAGGGATTATCATTGAAAAATCCTTAAGATTGGGCTTCCCGGTCATAAAAAACAAAGCGAAGTATGAAGTTTTGTTGGTAGGGATGACTATGGTTCAAAAAATGGGAGGAAAGTTGGCAAAAGTATTTTCATATTCCAAGCTGGTTATTAGGCAGGTGGGAGGAGAATTGGAAGCTAGGGATCTAAGAATGCAAGGATACTTAAGTCAAGTAAGACATTTACAATCAAGGTTCAAGTCTTTCACCTTACAGCAAATCCCTAGAAGGAGAAATACTCGTGCTCATTCTCTTGCCACACCGCGACCTCCTCGGTACATAGTAACCTTGGGTCATCCTGGTTGAAGATTTGTGTAAACCTACCGAGGAAAAAAAAGAGAGGGCGTAGATTCATCAGATTAGGGTGGGACCTAGTTGGATGGATCTCATTGTTATATTCCTTAAGGATGACATCTTACCCAAGGAGAAAGGAGAGGTTGATCAAGTATGGGGAAAAGCTCCTCATTTTTTGTTGTCCGATGACCAAAAATTGTACAAGCGATCCTTTTCTGGGCCATATCTGTTATGTGTCCATCCCGAAGCAGTAAAGCCCCTCCTAGAAGAACTACATGAGGGGATTTGTGAAAGTCATACATGGGGCAGATCACTATTTCACAGGGCATTCACTTAAGGATATTGGTGGTCAGGTATGCAAAAGGGAGTACAAGAATATGTGGGAAAATGTGACTAATGTCAGAGGTTTGCTCCAAACATTCATCAACTTGGGAGCGTTCTTAATCCTCTCTCTAGTTCTTGGCCTTTTACTCAATAAGGCTTGGACATTGTGGGACCTTTCCCTAAAGTATCAGAAAACAGGAGATGGCTTTTAGTTGGCACTAATTACTTCACCAAATGGGTTGAAAATGAGCCCCTAGCAAACATCAGAGATATGGATGCTAAAAGATTTGTGTGGAAAAATATTTTCACTCGGTTTGGAATTCCTCACACCCTCATCTCAAATAATGGGCTTCAGTTTGATAGTAAGGCTGTCAAGAGGTATTGTTGCAAAATGGGCATTAAGAATAGATATTCAACTACGACGTATCCCTTGGAAAATGGGTAGACCGAGATCGTGAACAAAGTCATAGTTAATGGGCTCAAAAAGAGGTTGGATGATGCTAAGGGCAAGTGGGTGGAAGAGTTGTCCCATGTTCTTTGGACATATAGAACTACCCCTCGTAGGTCCACGGGGGAGACTCCCTTCTCTTTGACTTATAGGGCCGAGGCTGTAATCCCTCTTGAACCTAGATTCCTAACTTTGAGAACAAGGTTGTTTACTCCGGACAACAATGATGAGTTATTAGAGAAGAGCTTGAATTTGATTGAAGAGCGAAGAGAATATGCCATGGTTTAGTTAGCGTATTATCAGCAAAAGCTTAAATAAGGGAATGACTCAAATGTGAAGTTAAGACCATTAGCTCCTGGAGACTTAGTATTACGGAAGGTTTTGGGCATTGAAAAAAACCAGGCATAGGGGAAGTTAGGGCCTGGAAGACCTGAAAACCCAGCTATCACCTCAATAGCTGGTACAGGAGCGTACTTCCTGGAAGACCTGGATGAAAAAGTTGTACCTCACCCCTGTAATGTAAATAACCTATGAATGTATTACTATTAATGAAAGGCATTTTGCCATGTTTTACTTACGTCATTATTTGTTGCATTAATTACTTGTCTAAGTATTAAATAGAACCTTGATTATATCTGGCTCCTCAGACCACATACCTTGGGTAAATTAATACTTTTTATCACTTGTCTAAGTATTAAACATAACATTGGTCATGTCTGACTCCTCGGATCGCATACCTTAGATAAATTAATAATTCTTATCACTTGTCTAAGTGTTAAATAGAACATTGGTCATGTCTGACTCCTCAGACCATATACCTTAGGTAAATTAATACTTCTTATCACTTGTCTAAGTATTAAATAAAACTTTGGTTATGTCTGGCTCCTCAGACCACATACCTTGGGTAAATTAATACTTCTTATCACTTGTCTAAGTATTAAACAGAACCGTGGTCATGCCTGACTCCTCAGACCACATATCTTGGGTAAACTAATACTTGTTATCACTTGTCTATGTATTAAACAGAACCTTGGTCATGTTTGGCTCCTCGGACCACATACCTTGGGTAAATTAATACTTCTTATTATTTTTCTAAGTATTAAGCAGAACTTAGGTTATGTCTGGTTCCTCAGCCCACCTACCTGAGGTAAATTAGCAGTGTCAAGCATCTAACTCTATGTTAAATAGACCCTCAGTTATGTCTGGCTTTTCAAGCCTCCTGTCTTGGGTAAATTAACATCCTTTTGACTTGGAGAATACTAAACAGAACCTCGGCCATATCAAGTTTCTTAAAGCACATGCCTTGAGAGAATTAGTAACTAGCCTAGCTATGATGGATAACCCAAGCATTTGCATGTAATTAGTCTAGCTATGCCACACATGAGCATAACTTAAAGCATTTGCAAGTGTATCCATGATCAGATCATGAGCTAAGAGTCCTCTGCAATTCCTTAAATCTGCTGCTAAGGGGAAGGGTTTGTGAAACTATGGATGGTATGTAGGGTCCAATAAGTGGGCTATGTTTAAGGTATGTTCTTAAAGTTAATGGTCTGTTTTGTCAAGATTATGAGCCTGGATGGTCCTGTCAGATCTATTGTTGATTGTATGGGATGTGGCAACTACATTATCAATTACACAGATAATAGAATTAGATTATCTCTTTGTTCATATATTGACTAAGTGGGAAAAGTATTTCTTCTAAGTTAAAGTCACCTCTTGTTAAAAAATGTAAGCTTGGAAAGCTTCACTTATCCTGTGATTAATCATGTAAAGTAGGGTGATGATACTGTCACTTGCACCAATGATCATCAAAGTTAAATATATAGGCATGTGTTAAGTCAAATGATGTTATTCCCCATTCTTATACTAGTTAAGTGTGAAGTACAGCAGAAATTATATGAGGACTTGCATAAATATCACAAGAATAAAAGAAAAGCTCATAATTGTCATTAAACCAAGCCTTGAAAAAAAGGCAATTTGATTACAAATTTGGGAGGCTAGAAACAACAATTATAAAATAAAAAATAAAATAGAAACTATTACTCTAAGATAGTGAGGATTGGCAACGTGGCTGGTCTGTTTCATCCGCCAATCTGGAACCTTGACCTAGAGACTGCCTCTTTCATCTGCCATGGTCTGTGTCACCCTGACTTATTTAGCCCCCTTCTGGGGCTCAACATCCTTAGAAGGGTGGCTTTTTCCTCCTTCTACCACCTCTTTGCCTTTTTGTTCCCTTTTCCGCTTGTGATCAGCAGGGTCAGGTTGCTGACCTTAGGTAGATGGAGGGGTGGGAGGTTTGTTCTGGGTAGCTTTATCTGGCACATTGCCACCTACCAAATCTCGAAGACTTATTCTGGTCCTGCGCTAGATTGCCATAGCGTCCGGGATGGAAGGATCTTCTTGTGAGTGGTTCACTTAGGTAGAAGGAAGATGACTGAAGTCCTCGATAGGAGCTTTGGGAGACTAGCGGTGGCTGAAGACTTCAAATTCGTCTTCAAACTCAAAGATTTCAACCACTTCCTCCTCCTCCTTAATGACTGGTAAGGATGGTGTGGCTACTTCCTCGGCAGCGAGTTGGAGTGGTAGTTCTACCTGCTGTACGCCTTCTAGAATAGGGTTGGTAGTGAGGAAACCTGGAGCAACAATGCTTATCTGGTGCAAGCGTGGATCTTTTGCTTTGATCACGTTCCTCGGTGCTTGAAAACTGGACGAAAGAGGGTTGTAGCAGAGGATGAGGTGGGCCGCTTCTAATTGACCGTCACTATGAATGAAGACCTCGACTATAAGTATCTTGTCTAGATCTGGCTGGTTGGCAAGATTTAAGTTGGGAATGGCAGCATGCTTATCTGCAAAGCCATTAAAAAAAAGAAATTATCAGAAAAATGGCATAACTCAAAGAAAAATTCAATTGCGAGCACAAGCAAAAAGAAACAAGTGCAGAGAATGTCAAAGAGAAAAGGGGGGAACTTAAGAGTAATGAACCTAAACTTAAGAACCCCACCTGGTATCCCATATTTCGTCGGGCAATGAAGGTCATTGTGCCACTCTCCTGAGATGATTAGAAAATCTTCGTTCATGTCTTCGTTGGAATCAGGGAGGCATGAGATTAACCTAACCTTAGGAACCCTAGTCTTTAGGTAATACCCCTGCCCTTTTAAAAGGTGAAGGTTGTAAATCTAGTTGACATCGTGGTAGGTGAGGTTCAAGCCCATCCTTTCATTGAGGGTGTCTACACTACCTAGGATCATAAACATGTTTGGGGCACACTGGGTGGGGGAGAGACAGTGAGCTATTAATCCCTAGTGACTCTACCCATGGGGATTCTCATCCCCCCTCTATAAAGGCAATTATAGGGATTACTACTTCCCCCTCTTGCCTCATGGCGTGCCACTCCCCTTGTTTACAGTACCTAATGGAAACCCCTGGGGAAATTCGATATTGGGTTCTAAAGTCTTTTATACCCTCTAGGTGTTTACCAAGTAAGCGAATCTCCCCAAATATGTAGAAGAATTGAGGGGATTAGGTGGCCGAGATGAAATTGTAAGGGCCAAGGAAAGGAAAAGGATTTAACTACAAAGAATGACCGAAGGGACTAGGAGAAAGAAAGAAAGAAGAAATCACTAAAGACTACTTACGAAAACGAATAAAGACTCCTTGGATTAGCTTTTGAGTTCAGAAAGTGCAAAAGTGAAGAATGTGAAGTTTTTGGATAGTATATATATGATATAAAAAAGCAAGCGGGAGAATTCCCGCCCAAGTTCCAACGAAATCCTTAGCCATTGGATCTTCATCACGGCGTAGAACATGGGAGACATGGAGTCGTAGAAATTTAATGCAAGCGCGCCCCGGATGCCTAAGCGTTAAGGACCTGCGTTGGGCACTGGAAAAGGCATTTGTGCAAGCAGAAGATGATGTGTGACAAGAAGAGGATAATGATGATAATATCAAAATCCCTTTCTTTTCCGAGGAGCAAAAGAAGGAAATTTTGAGGGGCTATTATAGGGATAAAGGGTCCATAAGTGTATATTGGGTCGTAGGCCTTGTCCGAGGACGTCTATTAGTCTGAGGACCAGAAGATAACAAGGAAGAAGTTCGAATCAAAGCTCCATAGACAAAATTTTGATGTAAAGGCTTAGGGAGGTAGTCCGAGGAGGAGTGCCTCCTCAGCTAAGAAAGGCAGAGGTCAAAGGGATTGGTATGCCCTTAAGGGTAACACTTTGAGAAATTCTACTGATAAGTATAAGCATCAGGGAAACATAAGACTGAAGGAAGCTAAGAAATATTTTAAGGGAAAGCTGCTATCACCGCATTGAATGCTCTGCAGCTAACCCTCTGGCCGCATTAATGTGAAGGTGATACCTGAACAGTGGTAAGCAGCCTTATAACTACTTCCAAAGATTTTAGGAATGTACTAATGGGACAAGGATCAAAGCTAACAGTTTGACCTACATGCAAATGGTAGAGATGAAGAAAAAAAGGATATATAATGGAAAGGGACTCCCCTTACAGAGGGGGTGTCTGAAAATAGAGAGAGAAACATTGTAACACCAAGAATTGGACTTGTAACCAAATTCAAAAGCTATATATATATATATATATATATAAGATCTAGTCTCCTCGAACTGTGCCGAGGACAATTTACTTTGAGCAAAACCTTTTTATTCTTGTTTTCTTTTCGTCTGGACTCACTACAATTGTTATCTAATTCATTAAAGCCTAGTTTTCCAGCCCACTCTCTACAAATTTATTGTATTGGGCTCTTTGAACCTAGATCCTTTTTCCTTTAGGCTGAGGCACCAAACTAGGTCCTTACAAAGTTGATTAATCATTTTAAAAGATTTATCCTAACAAAAGAGATTTTTCAAATACGTATTTGCGTTGTTTATAAATTGATGGGTAACCAGAAAAAATCAACCATCATCTAAAGAGAATGAAGGAGCATCATCCAAAGACAAGATTCATTCATCTAAAGAAAGATAAACACTTAGCATATTTCAAGAACTTGCACCAGCTAAAAGTCAATTACACCACGATTAACTATTTGAGACTTGGGGTAAATTTCTCGAAATTTGCTCCTCTCTCTCCACTAAGTCCACCCATTTCCCAAGATGGTAGTGGCACCTAATAAGCAGACCTACTTCAAGTTCTCTATATGAAGGACCAAACCTCACCAA
Source organism: Castanopsis chinensis (assembly GCA_032878915.1). Classification (NCBI taxonomy): domain Eukaryota; kingdom Viridiplantae; phylum Streptophyta; class Magnoliopsida; order Fagales; family Fagaceae; genus Castanopsis; species Castanopsis chinensis. Next base: position 11,942,339 of record JAVQMG010000125.1, on the reverse strand, counting down.
GCAAAGGTATGCACAACTAAGAGCCTATCACCTTCTATACTTGAGTCCTTGTGAAAAATTCTGACTTAACCGTAGAAAGGTCCTTAGCTGACATCATACTGGTGCACTCCAATAGTCCCTTTTTCTCTTTTCAGGTCGTTGATTCACCATTAAGTTTAAAGCATACAACCTACTGATATTGCACATCATCATAAATAAACATCCATGTTTAGTTTTTATCCTTTTTTTTTTTTTTTAATGCACACCATAAAGAGAAATTAACAAGATTCTCTAAATCATTAGCAAACACATTCATGTGAGGGCAAATATCATGATAAAGGAAGGAAAGAAAGAAAGGGAAAAAAAGAAAACTATTTTTTCGGGCCTCTCATCTTCTTTGTTCTTTCTCTATTTCTATTATTTTCCTCTAAATTTTCTAGCGTGAAGGACAAATTAAACCAGTGAAAAGACAGTGAACTCTTTATTTATTTATGTCTGGATGAAAGACAAAAAATCAAGCACAAGAAGAAAAAAAAGTTATCTCCCTAACTCATTTATCTTTTACAGAATGAAATATAGGAAAAACAAATAATTGAAACGAATGAGGAAGACAGGCATAAGCACAGGGCATTACCCATTCTAAGCAAGAAAGCAAAATTGTTAAATCAAAATCAGAAACCAAGCAAGCAACTTCTCTTATTTTCTTGCTAGCGGCCCCAGCCCTCTCTTAGAAGTGGAAAATGCTTACGTGATACTACCATTAATTGTGTCTAAAAAGAAGGCAAACACCATTATTCTAGACTGGACACTAGTTGTTGGTCATTCGATCGAATGTCTAATCAACTCTCGAGAAAAGAGAAATCCTAGTTGGAAAGAGAGTTTTCGGTCTCAGCTACACTGAGTATGGACACTAGTTGTTGCTCATTCGATCGAATGTCTAATCAACTCTCGAGAAAAAGAGAAATCCTAGTTGGAAAGAGGATTTTCGGTCTCAGCTACACTGAGTTGCATCATGAAAACAACATAATTGGAGAGAAGAAAAGACGCGAGTGAAAAAAAAATCAAATGTGGAGATAGAGATCGATCATGGATTTCAAGGATATTTCACAATCTAGATATAAATCGAAATATGAAGATTCTCTTGCCTACGAAATTCAATATTCATATGCAACATCATTAGTGAGACATGAAATGTTGGTGTTTTGATGTTGAACAGTCCCAACTCCCAAGACTAAAAAGGACGTTTCCACAAAATGTAGAACAATGGACACAAGAGTCACCTTCCCACGACGATATTGATTTTCGGGTCTTTCTTAAAAAAAAAAAAAAAAAGTTTTTTGAATTTTCTTCGTACGCATTAACACAACCCATATTCAATTACTAGTTATAATTTACGAAATGGGTAATTCCTGTTGCACGTGTACGTATACACTGTATGCAACGATCAGTTCCGAAGAAACTAGCATATATCTTTGTTGCAAGTGGTGGAGTATAGCTCGACTAGTTCATATATAGACTCCTTGAACCCATATCAACTTTTTGTCCTCGTGTGCTTGCATCACCCAGCTTTTGGGCAAAAGCTAACCGGTGTTGGCCAACAGATACTGATACTATGGGCTGTTTTGAGGGATTTGGATAGAGGAATTCGGGATAGGCAATACTTTGGATCCCATAGATTTCATGCTATGGAGCTTCCCCCACTTACCACTGTCTCACAACATCAGCTTGGGATTGGCATTCATGACTCTATGTCATAGATCAATATATTTTCTTAGCCTTTGTTGGCATTCATGACCTATAATATATTCGTATGTTCCTTTCTACCTCATTTATTTTGTTGTACTTAGAGAAAGTGTGAAACCATTCATTCTTCATACAGTTGTGGTTTTGTTGTAACTAGTACTGCTTATTTTGGAGGCAGTCTGACATTTATATATTGTGTATACAACATGATTCATCAAGCCACTAACATTAAGCCTCCCTTTTTAAGAATCGAGGGTGGTTGGTACAAAAAGTTAAAAACATGTGGGGTTTGCATGTAGATGAGTGACCTTGAAGAATAGGATAGAGGTATCCTAGGTAAGGCTATTACAATGTACAATTCTTTTTATCATCTCTCATTATTTGGAAAAGCTTTTATCCAGTACTCCAATGTATTGGATGTAACACAATCCATACACATGTCCAAATTATGCCAGATCCAATGCTATGGCTAAACCCCCTATTATCAGGGATGTTGGGAGCAAAGCCGGTACCCAGGACTAGCAATTTAACAATTTAGATGTCTACAACCCATCCCTTCCCTAAGGGATGTAAGCAAGCTGAGCTTTGAGAATTTTTCAATGGCAAACATGGAGAAAAGAATGGTGATTATCAAGAATTAGCGTGACGTAAAGACCTCTTAAGATTGAGTTTATGGATCGTATTCCACACTTTTGCTTAGTTTAAGGAGTAGCACTTAGCTCTCGTTGGTGATTCTGTACTACATGCCCCCATTTTTTATGCCTTGAAGGCCAAGAGTTAGAGAAATTCCCCATTTTGTATGCTTTAAGGCCAAGAGTTAGCTAAATTCTTCTCAAGGTATGGAAAGGAACCATAAAAAAGACACTGAAGCTCTTCACAAGCAAGTAGACGATGTCAGTACTAGCATGATGAGGTAAGAGTTGAGGTTGAGGGCTTATGGGCTAACCTAAGGATAGGGGCGGCGGGCCGGCGGCACTTGAAGGCCAGGGTGGTCATAGGACCACCTGACCTGAAATTTTTTTATATAAATAATTTAAAATTTTATATTTGTCTACTCTTCAAAAAAATTTGAGAACACCCTCAGTTTTTTTTATGCCAATAAAATTAAATTTTACTCCATAATCTGTTCTACTTAACAATATATTAGGGCTTTCAAGCAAAAAGAAGCCCAAAAAAAATTGAACTAAAATCTGGAAAAAAAAAAATTATAACATAGCAAGCCCAAATGCTTGATAAATCCCAAGAAAAAAGCCCATGATTAATTTTTTTTTTATTAAATTATGTAATTTATGCCTCTTAAAGAACACTTTGAGAAAAATTTCTAAAGCTACCACAGCCTAAGGACACATGACTCAATTGGACTGGGCAACTTAAGGACACATGACTCAATTGGACTGGGCAACTTAAGCGCAAGCTAGATGGTTGAAGATTGAGCTTAGACAAATGCGGCAAGAAGCTTTAAACGTAGAAGAGGTGTGAATGAGCAGACAACTCCACATCCATGAGTTGGAATTGCCTCAATGAACTTTATGAGCAGATTGATTCTCTTAGCTCTCTTGTTGTTACTTGTTAGGCTGAGGTAGAAAGGGTTGCCAAACTCAGTAGGGAGATTACATTCAGGCTGAGTGAGGGGTAAAATGCAGGATTTGTTAGTCCATGGAGGAAATAAGAGATCTACACGCCAAGCTTGACTTAACTGAAGAAAGGTTCCGAGACAAAGCTTTCCAAAGCTATCGATGCTTCACTATTCCATATTACTCACATTGCTCATGCTTTGAGAGATGAGGTAGCAAGGCCATCAACGATCTCAAGCCCGATGATTCAATTCTTGCCTCTGCAATTGGCAAGCTGTCCTAGGGTAGTTGCTAGCTTGGGAGACATCCTTAATTTTATTATGGTTGTCTTTTTCCACGTCAAATCCCAATCCAACTATGTAAAAAGAGATTCAAATTTTGGAAAGAAGGAATCACAAATTTTTATGATTAAGAATTTTACCATATACACATCAACAAAATCCCACTCCATTTATCCAGTTTTGTTATCCATTTACAAAAAGCTAAGACCACACATTTGCCCACACACTTTGACACAACTTAAATACTAGACAATAAAATATTTTCATATTTTACAGTAAAATATTTGGTCAAAAGTAAAATATTTTCAGTCAATCAAATCAACTTCTAAATTTGTGTAAAATATTTTACACTTAAATTTCGGTAAAATAATTTACATTTGTTCTCTCCCTCTTGCCCGATAACATTCCATGTGTAAATGATATAATTCAATCACATATTGACAAATGTGCAAATTGTGTGGGCAATTGTGTCCATAGAAGAACTAATCTTTTTATTTCTTCATGCAGTTAGGCGCAAAATAGGGTGACAAACCTCACACTTAGCTTGTTAAGCCAACAACATCATCACCCATTTCTGAATCAATTCACGACTATCCATGCAGGCAAACTCCAACCCACATATTTCCACACAAGCACCCTATGTGCAACATCAGGCGCCTGTGGCCATGCTTGGACAAAGCTTCCACGATAATCAACCATACATGCTACCCATAGCGCACACATATAAGCCTGAAACTCGTCACAATAAGTGCAAGACCAATGACATAACACTCAATAGCAAATGCTACCCGCAGCATCCAAGCCCGTATGGGTGGCTCAGTCTGTTGCCACCACAAACATCAACTCAAGCTCTTGACATACCCTCCTTATGCGCATGAATGTCTAACTAACATGCTTGTTGCATACATGCGGGAATTATGATTTTTAAGCTACATCAACCACAAAATCTAACACAAAAATCAAAATTGTTGAGAAGTTTGATGAATCAACTAAATCATTCTCTACTTAAGAATACACACAATTTTTCTCAGATTCTCGGGGCTGCCAAATTTAAACCCTACATATCATAGCAGACCTTAACATTAACAGCAGCCCAGCAATGAGATAGAAATTATCAAATTCTCAACCAATCTATATATATATATATATATATATATCAGCCAATCCAGTAACCCAGGTTTTCACACAATACATCTAGCCATTAATTCCGCAGAATCAAAAACAATTTTCCCATTTAAATTTTGGCCAGAGAATATGTAGAAGTGTTGTTTTGTAGCGATATAACATTATCAGTACTCAACAAGCAGTTTTTTTTTTTTTTTTTTAATTTTTTTCTTTTTTTGAGAGAAGAAAAAAGAAGTTTAGAAAAAAGGAATGTGAGAAGTTCGGTAAGCAGATTAGTTGACAGAGATCAAAGAGATCTCACAACAACCGGCCAGTTAACTTCTCTGAGCCATTTGATATAGCTACAGCCAGTTTGGCAAATTCAAGATCAAGGGTATTGATCAAAGTTTCTCACCCTTCCCTTGGTACATGTAGCGGCCTCACCCAATAAATCAACATCGCACATTGAAAAAATAAATAAATAAAAGATTGAATGGAGTTAAAAGAGTTACATAAGTTATAACTAAAGGTACGTAACAAGCAGATTTGAAATACGCACAAAGCTAAACAAAGTTCAGCAGACAGGGAGTATAAATAACATACAAAAGGGAAGTGGGCTCCAAAACCAAAAAAGCGATTGCCATATGGCAGTTAAATCCATGGATGATATGGTATATATAGTAAAGCATCAAACATACATCGCTTAACAAGTAAATGTTCAGATATCTAGTTTACATATCTGCCCATTAAGATATTACATGACAGGACACATCAGTACTTTGCAACTTCATTGTCTCTTACATAACACGAGATATATATATCCCTACTGACCTACAGATCAACGATATTTCCAATTGCAATGCATTTTTTGATATGAATGCCAACCCTGTGAACAGAAAAAACACACCACATCAGAATTTGGCCCAAGAAAACCAAGCTAATGATGGAAGTAGGCCTATTGCATTGAGTTGCAAATATTGCATAACTATTTAGTAGGCAACTTATATTCAAATAAGAAGAGAAATTTTAACACACAAGCCAATCATACACAATAAGGTAAGACCACCACTCACAAGCTTAAATTGGTACTTCAGTAATAGTATCACACCTTTCATATCAAGCAAGGCAAGGCAAGTAAAAAACACCCACTCCCCATTGTGAAGAAAAAACTGTGAAGATAGCCAAAAAAGAATAGTTCTAATTTTCAAAGAAAAGAAAATGTAACTAATCCAACGTCACAAAACTCACAACAGTCTTAATTTGAAAGCTATAGGAGCATGCAAATAATGGATCTAATTTTCAGAATAATTATAGTTACAATGGTCTTAAACTGGGAGTTATAAGAGCCAGCAAACAATCTCTAATTAGACTAGAGACATAATTAGTCAAGCTAGCAAAAACTTTAGCTCCAAACTTCCACCAAATAAGTCTCACAGAAGCTACGTTCAGCCATTTTAAACACAACTTTCTCCAGATGCAAGCAGATTGTGGCTAGCAGTATTTAGTCATCAATTCAATTCTTTTTTTGACATAGGAGAACTTCAATTTAGATTAGTTGCAAGTAGCAAAGCATACTACAACAATTATCACTCTTAATCAAAACTCCTACAGAAAACTGACCCCACCCACCAGAATTATTTACCGGGTAATCGAAGGGCTTTTCATCCATGATGGGCTTAAGCAATTTATCCTCATGCCCAGGAGGAGTCATCAATTCAAATTCTAAGGGACTAATACAACCAGATCATCTTGTGCAGGTAAATAATTAGAATAGAGAAGGTATAAAGTTAAAGCAGTTGATGGCAATGGATTATGGATATGCTCATATGCATGAGAGAATCTATAAACAAACAAACATAGATCTAGTTTGATTTCTACTGAATGCCACATCATGTCAAGTTTCTCATAGCCTGCAGTAATGTCAACCTGGCAGATACCTATCAATGTAGGAGAAATTCATTGATTCAACCTGGCACAACCCATTAATTCATTTTCTTTAAGCTCTCTATGTTATACTAAATTTATTATAATGTCCTTAGCATTTTAAAAGGTCATATGATTAGCAGGGTTTGAGGGATACCCCATTGGTTTCAGCACCTTCTTCCTTCACTACACCAAAACTCCAACTTCTCTACTTAATCAACACTGAAATCAGAGTACACTATTACTACCATAGTTACCATATTACTTAATAAACACTGAAATCAGGGAGCTTTCTTTCAAAACTAAAATTGGCAGGAGGAAACAGCTAAAACAGAGAAAGAGAGACGACAAAACAAGATGGAAGGGGTTATCTGTGAGGAATCAGAATACTAGCCTGCATGTATCTCTATCGTTAACAAAGAGTTGGGACTAAAACGCACTATCCGTATAGACGTTGAGTTCATAGACCACAAGAAAGCTGAATGATTACTAACTAACACACACTATCAGTTGTAAGTGTCAAAAAAACTAAACTAAACCCATGTAACTAATTATTTAGTTAGTTAGATGATTGTTTAAGAATTGACCAATAAGATTTACACACTTGCCAAGGTTGCCAACGAGCAATTTTTGAAAATTTATAACACGATACAGCAGATAGGACAAGCACCCAAATGAAGTGTCCGTGCTTCCTAGGCCGCCAATACCCAAAAAAAAAAATAGTATAAATATCAGAATGTAAGCAAATTAGAGCTTTTTTGGGTTCCTTCATTCTTTGTAGAGGTGCCTAACCACTATCAATTGGTTCCAAGCAAATTATGTTTTGGGTTTCAAATGAGCCTTTGTAAAAAAAGCCATGAGGAGTTGTAGTTGCAAAACGGAGTTTTGGGTCTTCAAAACTCGCTTTTAAGCCCGCGAAACGCCTAACCCTAGCAACTAACTAAAACTATCAGCATCAAATAAACTAAACCATGCAATCACAATCACATAAACATAGTAAAAATTATCACAATTAATCACAAAGAAAAAACCAAACCCTAATAATTGAATTACAGGCTCAAAAAAATAAAATTAGGAATCCAAAAAGCATGAGAATTAACCAAAACAAATCAGAATTACCAATTGATTTAGTTATAGTAGAGCTCGAGGCCCATGCCGTCGTGGATTTCATAGTCCTTAAGGGTGATATGGTCCTTGTAGATGTTGTACCACTTCTGGATCCGGATCTTGTCGGATCGGGTACCCGTCTGGGCCGCCACAAGTTTCTTCAGGTCTCCGATGGTGTCGTCCTCGTTGCACTTCACTCTCACCTTCTTCCCTAGCCGATCGTTCAGCACCACCTCAATCATCTTCGCTACCCTCAACCTCAACCTCAACCTCAACCTCCGATTTCCAAACCCTAATTATTCTCTCTCAAACGCTCTCACCAATTTCCTCAGAAACCCTCTTTTTTTACCGAAACCCACCCAAAATCTCTCTCTTTCTCTCTCTCTCTGTATATATCTTTCTCTCTCTCTCTCTCTCTCTCTCTATATATATATATATATCTATTGATTTTTCTTGTCCGCCACGGAACTTCACCAGTGAATTTCCATTTATGCCCATGAATAGTACGATACCCTCCGTTCCTTCTGAGGGTACTTTAGTCATTTGGTTGTTCAAAGTCGGTCGAAAAATAAAAGGTTCATGTTTTTTTGATGAATAATAAACGGTTCATGTTGGGCATGCAAATATGCAATACGCATGGAGTCTTATTATTAGTATTATTATTTTTTTGATTGATTTGTGAGGAAATATAATTTTATTACTGATGATTTTATATTTATGCCTACGAAATTACAACATGAAAATCTTGTGAATCCAAAAGTCTTCATAAATTTTGTTTTTCATTTTTTAGATATACGGTTGAATTTTTTATTTTATGACATAAATGAAATATTCTTAAAATTTTAGATATATGGTTTACTTTTTGGATTCTAATTGTTATAAAATGATAAAACTGAAAATTTTGAGTAAAATACTATTTTAGTTTTTAAACTTTACTAAAAAAAATTTTTTTATCCCTAAATTTTAAAAATTTTATTTTTCATTTTTAAAACTATTAAAAAGTTTGTCTTTTGTTCATAAATTATTGAAAATATTTTACTTTCTATCCTTAAACTATATCATTTTTTTTTGTCCTTAAATTATTGAAAAAATAAAATTTTTTTCTAAACTATTAAAAAAATTATTTTATAAAAGATTAAGCAAAAAAGCAAACTTTTGGTAAAGTTTAATTACCAAAATAATATTTTATCCTCAAATTGATTTTTTTAGACATTTCCCATGTGAAAGAAAACTATGTCACTTCTAATATTATAATATTATTATAAAATAATTAAAGCAATTAGTTTTTAAAAAATTTATTTATTTTTGCTCAATACATTTTGAGGGTCTAAAGCAACAACTATAAAAGATTCTTTTTATATTTAAATATCATTTAGATAAATATAATATAAATTTATTTTAATTTCTACTAATACATAATTTTTTGGATTTTCTAATGATGGAGTAAAAATAAATAAATTCATATATGTCTATTTAAATAAATAAAAAAATCATTTATTCCCTCATACTTGGGCCTTTCTCTAGTACAGGCCCTAGGCTATGCTTAGGTGACCAAAAGCCTAGGGCCGACTCCATCATGTCGCTATTGCTATTATCAAAATGATAAGAGATTAATAATGACCAAAACCTAGTTACAAATAGGGACAAAAAACTCATTTTGCATGTCAACACAAACTACGAAACATTATTGGCTTATTGCTAAGTCAGGGTCCCTGTCTTTATGTCCCTGTCACAGGGACATAAAACTGATTTTGTTTGTTAAACAACAAATTATTGTTGCTAAAACAATAAAACCGGCCACTGACCCATTGTGAAATATACTACGCAGTTTTCCCATAAAACACACAACCTTCTTGAGTGTAACACTCGACTCCCTATAATATTATTTTATTTATAAATGGTTAATTGTTCGGAGTGTTTTTGCAAATAACACAAGATAAAGCTCTCAATATGGATACCTCCTCACATTTGCAACTCACCATTTATCTTTGCTGATGTTTAATAATTTGCACATAAAACAAAACCATAAGAGAGTTGTGTTACTCTTAATACTTCAAAGGCTCCGAATTATACACCATAAATCACAAATAGGCATTGTATACTTTTTCCACCTTTTAATTATTTGCTACAATATACACACATAAACTATAACATATAAATCCGGTTAATGTGTGCCCTTAAGAAGTCTTAAGAACATCATTCCCATCTACTTATGGCTTATTGACTGCTGCATAATAACAATTGTGTCAATAATAAATCAATGTTGATCCAATTACAAGAAGTCCTATCAACAGTGCTCAATGTTGTGTCTAGCCTTTCTCTACTATTATTTCCGTATACAACGATCATCTTACAGATTGAGCTACAGTAGTAGCCAAGAATGACAGGCATAACCAGGAAACAAAAGACAAATAATAGCTCCCCGGTCTCAAAAGGAAAAACGCAAAGCAGACCAATATCGATTATTGAACCGGTTTGTCTTCTAACAAATGAGGCGATTTAAAAGGTGAGAAAGTCTATATATATTGGATGCATGATAAGAAGGCTATATATATTGGAAGCATAAAATAATTATTGCTAATAAGGAAACAAGAGTGAATAGACGCGCCAATCATCTCGCTAAAGGAGGCCGCACCCTTATGGTTATAGGAAATTTTGTTGTTTTAGGCTTGGTTTGGATACAGCTGGACATTCAACGTTTACCAGCCTTTTTTTTTCTTTTTCTTTTTTTTCCTGCCACGTTTCAGACACTGAGGACAAAACACACACTGTTTACACGCTTCTTCAGCAACTTTTTATTAAAAATAAATTTCGCAATACTATTTATACATTTAAAAATTATTTTACTACAATATTTTCAATTTTTAGTTTTCAACTGTATCCAAACAGACCCTTAGACTCCTATCTCGGAAGAATTATGTATTATCTTAAAACTCTGATGCTTCTGGTTTGTTTTCCTTAAAGCTTTCAGCCAGTACTTCACCTTTTATGGCTATTTAATTAATGCAGATCATCCATTTTAAACCACCCCCCCCCCCCCAAAAAAAAAAAAAAAAAATCAAATTACCCAATGATAAAATATGCTCCGAACATCCCAAACTGCCCCTAAAGGAGAATGGGTAAATAAAAGTCCAACTGATATAAAAATAACAAGAACAATTTCAGCAAGAATAAATATGATTATGATGGATCTGGGAAACCCCATAAATCAGTAACAAAGAGGAAACAAAACCTTGAATGATAAACAACAACAAAGTATAACAAATAACTAATAAGATCAATAACCATGACACAGACTACTATCAAGTCCACTTAAGGAAACAAAATTATACTGTACATACATCTGCTGCATAGGACCTTGCCAACCAAAAATGGGGTCCATTGCTGTCGGATCCTATTTTAAGGTTGAAACTTGAAACATAGCAGCGTCCACCCACAGTCACTCTAAAACAGCAACCTCTTGATCGACCCTCCAATAATTTGCATCATTGAACTCCTTCATTCCAGGTCCACCCTCATCGGAACTCTCCTTCTCTGGCACCTTTTGTATAATGTTTCTCTTCAATGGCCCTGCTTCCCCAACTATCCCTTCCTTAAGAGCCTGTTCCATAGCCTTCTCAGTACCTTCTAATTCAACACCTACAAACTCAACATCCTCTTCAAACAATGAGGGCACAGCAGCAGATCTCTGACTTGAATCACTACCTACTGAACCATCACCACTAGAAGCTGTAGTGGTTGAAGAGCCATTTGGAAGTATGGATTCTCCACTTGAAGGGGAACTAGCATCAGAAGTCACTAACTGATCTTGACTAGAAGGATTTACATCAGAGTTATCATGATCCACAAATGGATTCACGCTTGAACCACCAACTTGCAGATCAGAAGAATCGCCCCATCCCACCCAATCAGGTAAAGGCCTATCTCCAAACAACTCCTCATTGTCAGGTGTCTCGAACCTGAAGAATCCTAAATCATTGGAACCACTTGCCTTCTCATTTTCCTTGTTCAAAATCCCACCATTCACGGAACCACTCCCAGTAAACCCGTTCAGGAAGTTCGCATTTGAACTAGATGTGCCATTGACAGAATCTTTGCTTTCAGCCAACTCCTCATCCTCTCCAACCACCACTTCATCATCACTACTGCTGTTACCACCATTTGCAGTTCCATTTAAGTTTATGTCATCCATCATCTCTGATGTACTCACAGGTGCATGACCAATTCTTTCGTCTTGGAATGCAAACCAGTTGGAATTCGTGAACAGACTACTGTTTTAAAGGAGAGAAAAATATTAACTTTCATCTTCATCTTCACATAATTTAGTTACACAATAGAACAAATTATAATAATACACAATGCTGGACAATACAAAGTCCTTACACTACTAAATACAATCATGTAATTCTATATATATAAGTAATGAAGTTTTATTGAAATTCAAATATACTTCACATTCACGATGATAAACAAAGGGTCAAAAAGTACAGAATACAATCAGGTAATCTTTAATGACAGACAATGAGTTGCAGTCAGACTCAAAACTTCATAATGCAACCTGGAACATTGACATGTTTTTACTGGTAAGTTATATACACACCCAGTGGATTTTGAACCCCTGATCTCATCCTTTATCTGACCTATTATTATGGGAAGAGGAAATAACATTTCTTTCTTTCTTTCTTTTTTCTTCTTTTTTTTTAGTAAGTTTCGGCCCCAAGGGTCAGTTCTTCGTTCCTTCTTAGAATGAACTTTGTTCTCTATCGCTCTCTCTTTTTCCACTAATACCAAATTCAGTAGCACAAACAATGATTGCATTTAGAGCACCAAAAATCAACATCAGGAAGAGGTTGGACCAGAAAATAAGGAGCACTGTAGTGATACCATTTGGTATGTTCACTTTTGTACCACATATGCCAGTAAGGACTCCTAAAATAAGTTCAATAGTACAAAATGCTAAGCAAAGCTATTACAAGTCATCCTTGCTTGCAAACAATATCTTCCCAGTCAAAAAATCATTAGCATGTCCTGAGTTCTTCCTCGATATACTTTAACTCTAAACAATATCATTTACAAACATACCTCCCTTGGTCATCGCCTAGCCTCAAGGATGATATCACAACCTCAGCAGATTCGTCATCAAAGTAGACATCCTGCATATTGGTTATCAAAGGAAGATATTTCAATATAAAGTTCAATAACAACATACAAGTTCAAACTTCCTCTTTGCTTTGTTATTATTGTCTCTGCAACCTATGCATTCTCGATTTTTTTTTGAATAACCTATGCATTGTAGATCCTTTTTACATTTCCAAAAGTGATTCAAGCTGAATAAAACATAATCACACATCAATGTTTAACAATCAAATCAGGAAAAGAATTCTAGTTATTCAGGAGTTCCCAAACAATTACCTCATCATCACGATCAATGGTTCCATGGTCCTGAAACCATGATGACACAAAAAATTAAACTGAAAAGTAAATTCAAACCCGCTCACCCCCCAGGGGGAAAAGGGAAAAATATGACAAAAAAAGATGGAATGGCTAGATTAGAAAACGTCTAACTAATTACCTCTTCAGCATCTTCATTCCCATAGATTTTGTAGCGGAAGGCCTGGCTCAAATTATTTGCTAGAGCTGCTACATCATAATCTCTATCATGAAGGTCATCATCATCACTATCCCTTGTCCTATCTTGCAATGCAGTTGGACGGCTGAAAATAGTGAAAGAAAATAAAAAGGATCAAAGGTGTTGGAAAGAGATCAAAATAGTGAAAGAAAATAAAAAGGATCAAAGGTGTTGAAAACAGATCAAGAACATGGCGGACAGACTATCATAGAGATCCAATCAAAAGGGAAAATAGAAGTGACCTTTTTGGTTTAACAGCAATGAATGCAACTGCACCATGGCACAATGATCTAAAACCTCACTAATCCCAATATTGTTGTGAAAGGAAAAAATGAACAAACAATTTATCATACATTTTGTCAGATCCCTCATATATTAGAACAATTCAAATCTCACTTTTTTGGCAAGAATATCCTGTAAAACACAACTCCATTTATAACTTACATTATTTCCCCATAAGTTATCAGCTAAAAATCTCCAATTCTCATATTTGCCAAAAAAGAAATACACCTAGTTAGGCCAAAGGCTTGAAGAGAAAGCATACGAATTTTTAAAGAGCCAAATCACACTTCTCATTCCAAAACATGCATGGCATGGCATATAAATCAGGCAAAATCATACCCACAAGCCCATCGGTATACATTTTCAACTGCATTGCGCTCCTGCAGAACAGTAGCTTGCCACTCATTCCATTCACTATTTTCCTATAAAGAACACAAGGAAATATCAAATATAAAACATTAGCCACTTAAGCATTCATTTTTTTTTATAGGTAAAAAGCAAGTATATTAGAAAAAGCTAAATGCAAAAAAGCACTAGCATATCAAAAGTACAAGCAAACACAAAGAAACAAAAACATAAAAGATACTAACTACAAAGAAGAAGAGAGCTAAGGAATAAAGGAAGAGAATCACTAGATATGAGTCCCCAAGCCTTTGCCCAAACAAAAAGGGAACCAGAAAAAAGAACAAGCAGATGATCATCAGATCTATCCAAATCCTCAAAAGTCTGCCAATTGCGTTTCCTCCAAATACACCACATCAAACACAATGGAACTAAATTCCAAATGTGAGATGAATGTTTCCCCATCCAATTCCACCAGCCAAAAAGAAAATCCGATACCGTGCTTGAGGGGACCCATGAAATCCCAAAGGTTATATAAGCAAAGCACCATAACCGATAGGCCTTTCCACAATGCAACAACAAATGATCCACTGTCTCCCCACAACACCGACACATAATACACCAATCAACAAATTCAAAGCCCTTAAGCCTCAAATTATCTCCTGTGAGAATCCTATTCCATGCCGCTATCCAAACAAAGAAAGAGACCCGACGGGGTGCCTTAACCTTCCAAATACCTTTCCATGGAAATACAATAGAAGGAAATCCATGTAACTTGTGATAATATGAGCCAATAGTAAAATCCCCATTCTTTGTCAATTTCAATGGAGCTAAAGTTTTTAGCTTTTAGCATCTCAAAAACCCACTTTATCAATTTTAACACACTACTTTACAATACACCCAACATCAATGGTTCCATTTTTTTTTTTTTGCACTTCATTTAAATGTTCTTTCTTTATTTTTTTATTCTTCATCTCTCTCTCTCTCTCTCTCTTCTTTGAAGCAAACAAGCAAGAACAACAATCGCGCTCCAACCGCCAGCAACAAAAGTGTCTATGGAAACAGAAGTTTCAAAGCTACTGACAAAGAGGACAGCGAGACTTTACATAATTAGAGAAGCACCATCAAAGGCAAAGGAGATAGGTCTAGCAAGGGTTATTTTGACAGTTCCAAATAAAGAGACACAAAATCTGCTACAAAAAAGAAGATACTGGCTTGGAGAATCTACCAGATATAAGACATTCTAGAGTTAGGGGATCCGATTTGGGAATAGAGGATGCTGGCCGTGCAGCCCTTGGTTGACGAACAGAGAGGGACGAGAGAGAGTGAGAATTCTGAGATGTGAGAGAGAGAGAGAGAGAGAGAGAGAGAGAGGATCTGGCCTGAAATGTAAAGGGTGAGGAACAAGAGAGAGAGAGAGAGAGAGAAAGGAGCTGAATGATGGAAAAAGAGTAAAAAAAAATATTAAAAGCAAGTAGCAACCTGCTACGGTGAACTGATACTAGTACCAATTCACTGTAGCAAGCTGTCAAATTTTTTAAAATATGGCACCATCAATGTAGCACAGGTTTTGTAGTTTGTGGTGCTAAAAATGCATTTTAGCAATTTAACACTATCATTGTGAGTACCCTAAAAGATGTCACAAAAACATCCTTAAATGTGCTAAAGACAGTTTCCGTTACTTTATTTTATCAATGATAGATACCAACAATCCACCAAAAACCTCATACACAACCAGTAAGAGAAAATACTGATTTTTATATGAATTGACAAAAAAAAAGAGAGGAAATTTTGGAGATTGTGCAACTTTTTTCAGGAGCACATAAACGAGTGGTCTAAAAGATAAGTAAAACTAATAATCTTGTCTGTATTGAATACAAAAGATACACCAAATATCCAGGCTGTAAAGTGAAAGGAGGTATTTTTCAAAACTCATCTAGTATTAGTCAGAGCACCCAAAAAATTATCTTATGAAAATTATACACACTTTTACTTTCTGGACAAATAATAGCTCACAGTGGAATTGCTTTATGAAAAAGTAAAATGTATTATCCACCTGTAGATATGCCTGAATGTGGCTTTGGCTGTTTCCAAATTGAATAAGCTTGTTAGAAATACGAGTGATGTGTCCAAGGTTTCCTGCCCGAGGTGCCCGTTTTCCAGCAGCGGGTATTGTTGGCTAGACATTAAGGAAAATTTTACAATAATCAGAATTATAAGAACCATCAACAGCTAGGAGAATACAAATGACTATCTATGTAACTACATGCTATTACAAAAATGGAAGCCCTAAGTACATTTCTCCCTCTCATACATATAATAAAAAGGACACCAGAGATGGATACACAACGATATGTATTCCTTTTTTATTGGTTTGATCATTATGGGTTTTTTTTTTTTGTCGCTTTGGCCCTGTTGATTCAGCAGAGCGTTTATAGATGTACTATTATGGTATTTGAAAATCATAAAAGCCAGTCACCTGATCATTGTCACCAGAAAGAATTGGATGTTTATCCGTATGGAGAAACCTTCCAATCAAATTGCAATCTTGAAGTAGATGATTAACAATAGTATCACTCTTGCTTTCCAAACATGACAATATGATACTCTCTACATGATGATGTAATGAGTTATTGTACGGGTACCTGCATTAGTTAAAAGCACAGATAACAAACTAAAAACCACGTATCTTCGGTCAAACTAAAATAAAAGGAGCAACACATCTTGCAAGCACAATCAAGCTTTCTATAGACACCAATAAAATTTCCTATCATGCATTCAAAACCACAAAATGAAAGCTTACTCAAAGAAAAGATCAATGACTCGTCGAATGGTTCCCGAGCTGACCAATTCATTCTCTGCAGCATCATTGCCCGTTCTCAATAGTACTGCAAGGAACTCCACAGTCTGGCACAAAGAGCAAAGTATTTTAAAAAATATAAAATTAGATGTCCAAAAGACATCAATATGATCAGTATCGCACAAACAAGAGTTTTTTAAACTGAATTCTGAATCCTATACGGGCTTATAATAGATGACAGCCAACTCTGTTCTTTTACTCCACTCAAGTTCAAATTGGTGATTAGGCTCAAATTTGTCTCTTGCATATTGAGTTCATAATAAATAAATAAGCCAACCTTTAAACGATGCTTCCCAAGTGGAGGCCTCAATTCTCCATATGTTGTAGGCAGTATCTTCTCATCAGAAGACACATTTAGAAGTGTAAGCAAGTCACCTGAAAAACAAGAGTGGTATAATTGACAGTTTGGCAGGCATAAAGACACCACTATTAGTGAGGCTATTAGGTTGTGTCTAATATGGCACATATGGAATTATAGTAATAGATGCAAGTTTGTAACTTTCAGTTCAAAATTGTAGTAGGTTTTTTTTGCTCTAGCTCTTTGAATGGGAGGCACTTTTTAGTATTTACTCCTCTCATTTCCTAGGACTTTCTAGACATTCAGCGTTGAGATTATTTTCATCAAGGGACTAATGTAGTATTTACCAGTACACCAACTCGCTAACGTTGTTCCTCTTCCAACAAGTTTAAGGCCAGTTTGGTAGCAAAAATTGAAGACTTTTGTGTGATTTAAATGCTCAAACACACGGACCCCACTTTTAAGTTGTGTTTTGTAAGAGAACTCTCATAAATACTGGTATTTAGATAATTGTTCTCACTTTAGGAGATTTAAGGCGTGTATTTAGATTTAGAGAGGTGTTTTCAGAACTCAAGTAACAATTTTGAGTGGCATTGCTGTGAAAATCAAGGGCACCACACGAATTTGACGTGACAAAGAAAGCACCTAACAGTGCATTTTTTTCTCTCTTTCACAAGCTCTTCAACTCTCTCTCTTCTGGCCACCATTCCTTGGTCTGCTGCCAGTGGTCTTAGCAACTGGTCCTCGCTTCATTTTACTCTCCTCTCTTTGTCATTGCCATTGCTACACAGCACATCTCTAACCATCCATCACACCCCAGTTTTGTACTCTCTCTCTTAGGGTTTTTGTGGAGTAAACTTTGTGAATCTGATTTTTCTTGGGTGGATCTGATTTCGTGGCATGGGTTTCTCACTCTTTTGTTGTGTGGGTTATAGATGGTGATCTTCATCTGCATATTTGTGGTCGTGTTTTATTTTTGGCTGGGAGTTCTTTGTGGCTGGGTAAAATTTTACAAAGTTCCTCCCAACAATTAACCAGACCATGAGATCTGGTCAAATTTGTGGCTGGGATTCCTTTGTAAATTTTGAACAATTAACCATACAGATAAAATTTACATTTGTGGCTGGGATTCTTTGTAAAATTTGTGGGTCTTGTAGAGGATCATAAGAACTTTGAGCACCCTCTTTAATAATTTGTAGGTAGTTATGGGATCTGGTCCAACACAACATTAATATAGGCATTTGTATAAAATGAGAATCATTAGAACTTTGAACAAAGTTGATCATGGGGTAGAGCTTGGCCTGAAGGCAAAGCAGACGAGAGGGAGACAGGAAGAAAAGAAAAATTGCAGAAGAGGGGGATTTCTGTTGGTGAGTTGTGGGAGTTTCTCTCTTCACTGAAATTTTTTTACTTTTTATCAGTCAGACTTTTTCTTAAAGACTGATACTCATACCAAGCATCCAATTGTGTGTTTACAGTTTTTAAAAAATGTCATAGAAACACGTTACCAAAAACATGTTTACAGTTAAGACCAAAAACATTGTTTGAAAACCAAAATCCCAATACTGCTAACAAACGGGCCCTATTGTTCACCTAAAAGAGCTGGTTTCCAAGGCAGAAAACACCACCAGTTACACTACGCATGTCATTAAATTCTAGGCTAGAGTACACTCATAAATTTAAATATCTCAAGATAGAAGGTGGCAATATCAATATGTGGGTTCCTTCATCAAAGATGGATGTGGATCCTATACTAGAGCAACAAATAATTATCATGTCCATGCAGCATGCTACTAATCCAGCAAATTTTTGACTTGTTTTCCCATGTCCAGAACGTCTCACCAATTACAAACTTATGAAAAGTCACAGATGTACCCAAATGGTAGGAAGTATTCATCTTTTCCTCCTGATGGCAACAAGTGCTAATTAAGAAATCTGTTTTATATGCACTTCTCGGCTAGTCCAAGAATCTTAAGGGATTGCAATTTATCGAACAAGAAGACTCACCTCTGCTTGTATATTACATCTCCAAAATTAAAACATTTTTCAGAGGGCAAGGAGACAGTATGTATGATGCATCACCAAATCATAAATTGTAGAATGAATGAATTTAAACTGAGCATATAAAAGATAAACCCAACACCAGATACTTGGAGAAATAGGCCTTTTCAGCTTCAATCACACCATTAATAACATAAATAAACAACAAAAGAGAAATTGTTTGAATGTGATATCAACTTTAACATGTCTAATGATCAATTTTGTAATCTACAGATCTAGGTTTGACAAACAATTTGTTAGTGTGACCCTTTATTTTAAGCCATCAGGAAAGGTAATCAAACAACAAAAATAGGACCTCACTTGTTGACCACAACTGACCAATCGTAGACTAACCAACAATTAAGTAGCACTAAGTTGGGAAAGTCTAAAACATGAAACCCATAAAGAAAACTATGTAGCCATCAAAGCAAACACAACTTTCATTGCAACAAATTAATGCAAAATTAAAATACCAATTTTTACTACACAAGCTTGTCTAGATTTACTAATACCACCGTAAAGAAAAATTAACGCCAAATAAGGCTAAAATAATTGTTTTTATGCCTAACATCCATCAAGTGAGTATGCATGCCGATTTGCTATTGCTGTATGAAATAGAACTGTAGAGCTTTAGAAGAAGAGCTTTAACCGAAAAGTCTGTGTTTTGAGTGTTTGGCAAATAAAAATTAATAGTGCTTTAAAGGTCCAGATTTACAAAGCATGAACAAAGAATTGTTCCCTAAAAAGTTCTAAATTTCAGCTTTAATCTCAAAGTTGTTTTAGCTTAAGGACCCCTTTAAAGCCCTTTAGCTAGCTAAAAGAGCTTTAACCCCCTAAAAAGCACTTTTCAACCCCTCAAGAGAAAACATACGAGCCCGTGCACATCTCTCATGTCAAATTTTCAAAACTACAACATTAAAGTACAGGCAATCTTCTCTTCTTTCATAAGGCAACCAAAAGCATTTATTTAAACAAAGTATAGGAGACATAACTTGAATGAAAGAATTTCCTGTAACACAATTATAAAACAAGGAAATATGCACTTGACACCCTCTAAGTTTGGGGTCACTTCTAAATTGGTCCCCTCACTTTCAAAACCTGAAATTTATACCCATGACTATTATAACGATCCCAAAATCATAATCGAAGGGGCACATTGACATTTTTGTAATAACAAGGGTGAAAATTGCAAATTTCCATAGCCAGGGACCAATTCAGACGCAACCCCATGTAAATAGTATTTTCACCTTAAAACTGACTTGAATATAAATTTTATACTGAGGAGTAAATTCTGAATTGAAAGAACCTCTCTTCTTGCCAACAAAAAAAACTCTAGCAAGTAGCAAAACGAATAGTGACATGTAATAAGCTTCTAACATATGCATATGTAACTTAAACGGGAGCACATCAAACAGCACATTTTGCATGAAAAAAAAAAAAAAAAAAACACTTTTTAAACAAATTTCACATCATAAAAAACCAAAGCAGCAGATATTCACAAACTCACCAAGTTTGGGGAGCATTGCACCAATTGTCTCGGGGTTAATGGTGATTGGAGGCTCATACATATGTTGAGTTCGAAAAGAATGAAACATGGGAGAAGCTGCTACTGATCTTTTAGGATCGAGCAAAGAAATACAGACAGAGAGCGAGTGGACTAGGCCAGATTTTGAATGTGAATCTTCCAATGCATGACCAAATATCCTTGCAACAAAGCTGATATTGACAAAAAGCTTTAAGTCTCTCCATAAAGTATGTACAAGTACATAACATGTGTTCAATAAACAAAACTGCTCTCAATACAAACCTTGGACTAGAAAGTTTAATGGCTAGGGCTGACGAGGCATTTCGAGTTATAGCACATAGCGTTTCAGCTGCATTAGCATGAACCTCAGGAGTACTCTGGTCCAAGTAAAATCAGATATTAGATAAATCATTACAGAACACACCAGCCCAGATTATAAGGGATAAGGGAATATTAAAAAAAAAAAAAAACTCATTACAAACTTAGAATAGACTTTTAAGCTCCATTATAAGCTTTTCTGTTCCATTTTGATCCTTAGATTTTAAAAAATTTCAATACCATCCCCAAAAAGTTTTAATCTTTGAACAAATTCAGTACTGTCAATTAGACAAATGACGCCATCATGGAAATTGATGAAGAAGAACATATCAATGGTTTCAACGCCATCAATTTGTGTGACAGTATCATCTTCAATATGTTTAGAAGGATTACATCGCTCAAAATAAAAATTTACAGAGATGAAATTGTAACTTCTTAAAATCCGAGGACCAAATTGAAACCTTCCCTATGTATATTACACATTCAGTAGGTTTTGAACCCACAAACTAATCCCCCATGACCCATGCATTTTTGTGCGAGAAGTGCCATTTAAGCTAGAGCTCATTGGCAACCAACCCAAATTTTAGGGACCAGAATATACTTTAGCTACAATTATAAAGCATTTCAATTTCAAAAAGTTAAAAACTTAGAGTGATAGCAATAAAACGAGGCAGCATGACCTTATCCACATTCTACATCATAGCTAAGATGGCAGAACCAAATATAAATATAAAGCAGCTCTTTCAGAATTCCATAAGTGGGCCAATCAGGGATACATTCAACCACAACCGACCAGCATTAGAAAGAGAGTGAGAAAGACAACAAATACAAAAACACACACAAAAATTAAATTTGGCTTCTAAATCTGTAAACTATGGCCTTGTTTAAGCCAGATTTCTAAACCTTTGCCAAAGATTGGTACACTTATTAAAAAAAAAAAAAGAAAAAAAAAATCATTTCTCAACAAAACAAATCAAATATCTCTCCAGGCACCCAGACTCTAGCTTCCAATTAGTGCCAAATACAAGAAAGCCATGATTTCAAATAATGCTAAAAACACACATTACATGAATTTTCAAAGGCTCCCACACAGAGAATACATGAAAATTAAAAGTTAAATCATCCTTAATGGGTTTACCGGTCAACAAGTATAAAAATGAATATTAAAACATACAAAAATACAACATAGCAGAGTGATGGAATTGTAACTTGACACAATTCCTATGGCTTCTAAACGAAGTGGAAACTCAACGTTGAGAAGCACCAGTGCGGCATTTAGGCTGCCGAACCCGCGTCTGACGCAGGGTGCGGTGAGTGACGCCACTGCTTGCGCATCGGTGCTGTGTCCCTCCGTGTCCCTCTTTTTTTTTCTTGGTGCGATACATGCTGATTCACGCCAACGCGGCGCCAAGTCGGGCCAGCGCGCGCAAAATCAGGTCAATCCACGCCGAATCGGTCCATATCGGCCGCGGCCACTGATACCGGCGCCAAACCGGCTGATTCAGGCCGAAATTCAAAAAAAAAAAAAAAAAAGGTGCAAAACACACCGTTTGGAAAGAAACAACAAAACCCTATATCTCAAATGGGAGTCCACAGCTCTATCTCACTTCTCCCTTCTCATCTTCAGCTCTCTGTCACTCTCTGGTCTCAGTGCTCACTGCTCCACGCCACGGCTCTCTGCTTCTGCTCTCCATCTCCCCTCTCTCATACAATCTCACTCACATCCTCACCGACACGGCGACCTACTCTCAAGTCTCAAGCTCAGGTATCAATCTCAAGCTTTCAATCTTAGTTTTTCATAGCTCTCACATGCTATGACTATTGTCAATGTGTCTGTGAGACTGATAGTGTGATCTGATTTTTTTATTTTTATTTTTTTTTATATAAGCTGTAATGTAATAATATTGTGACTTGGGTTTTATTTTTTAGTTTCAAACTTGTGGGTTGTACTTAATTTATCAACATTATATTTTAGTTATTATCTAATATTGCTCTTAAATTTAGTATATGTTTATATAATGTAAAAAAGTATGCTTAGCAATATATTAAAAATATAAATAAAAATATTTTTAATAATTTTTTAATCGCCGCACCCGCACCCTACTTTCTCAAAAATTGCAGGGTCCCGCACCCACACCCGAATCCGGAAACGCACCCGTGCTTCATAGAACTCAACCAGTATGTACACCCCTTACTATAAATGCAGTAAAAAAAGCCTCAGCTGATCCTAAATTAGAAGTGCATTGTATAACTTACTGATGGATTCAGTTTATCCACTATCATTTCTAGCAGATTGCTCTCAGCCAACCATTGCATCACATCTATAAAATTGGGATACACATGGTCATCAGCGCCTACAAGTCGAACCAAAACCTGCATAACAAGCTCACCTCAGATCAACATTCAAACTAAAATATGAAATGCAATTCTTTCAACTTAAGAATCAGAAATGAAATAGAAAGTCGTAGTTACTTACCTCCATGATAGATGTAATTCCTATCAAATCGACCAGCTGGCGAAAAACATCCTGATGAGCCTGTAAAGATCAACCAATCAAATAAAGTTTTACAAGGACATAAAAGTAGATATAGACAGAAACTTCTATAGATTATAGACAACTACCATGCCTGTTTCCTGCAGGAAATAGGTAACTGGCTTCAAAGAGTCCTCAAGGAATCAAGCCTAGAGGAGAGATCTGTTTTTTTCTTTTCTTGATAAATAATGAAATTTTATTGAACCCAAAAAGAGAAACGTGTCACCCAAGTATGCAGGATATATACAACTGGGGACCAATACAATCAAACACGCAAATTACAAGCATCCATCAAAGGAAAAACAGTAGAAATAGAATGACTGCCTAGAACTGACATCCAATCCAGTAGCATTTTTAAGAAAAAGTTAGGCAATACACTAACCATCAATCCAGAAAAAAGTTTTACATCCTGTCAAGATTCAAAAGACCAAATTGATATGTAACTTTCAAAATGACAGACGCAACAAAATCACTCTGGTCAGGATTTCTTGGTTATATTATCCAAGGATCGGAATTTTCAAACAAAAAGTTTGCACCCAAAAAAATGCATTGATAGCTTCAAAGATTTCACTAGACAGTCATAAGAAAGTAAAGGGTGAGGGTTGAGTGTTACCAAAAAGACAAGACTCAACAAAGTCAGTCCAGTCAGGATTTCCTGGTTATGTTATCCAAGATGCTATTAATACTAGAACAGCAGAATTTTGGCATAAAGGGGCCAACATGATAATACAAAACCCCGACAAGTTGTTTAATATTAGCAAAGAACTTGAACCCTGTACTATGAATGCACAAAAACATCCTTGGGGGAAATAACATAGAAGCCATTTAGGGCATAACTTCATGTACATGAGCAACAATCCCAAGTTATTCTGAGGGTGCAGTTGAGCCACAACCCAAAGCTTACATTAATTTCGGGCACATATAGTTTATGCTGACCATGAGCAAGAAGCAATAGATTCAATTTTGTGCACATTGTTGTTTTCTCCACATTACAACGGCTCAAATAAGAAGTAAAACTCGAGTTATATACACAATGCAAAAGTTAAGCAAATCACTCACTTGAACATAATTCATAAGCGGGACCGTCTTCCGTATCATAAGGCATACAACAACCTAAAACAATACCAAAAGTAGAAAATCATCAAGTGGTGTGACCAAAGCAAGAGTAGGACAAACATTGCCCAAGAAATTTCAAACAAACCAAGTTTCTAGTATATCAGGATACCTTGCTAAAATACCCAGCCAACAAGGTACTATGAGGACGAGTTGGTTCCAAGAACGAGAAGAGTATGTTCATCAGCTGCAATCACAAGAGAAGAAAACGAAATCATAATCAAAATTATCATATCAACTTCCATCTTCAAATATGACATGCAATCTTTAATAACCCCAAGCCTGTACCTCCTCTTCTTCAACCAAAGTCTTCAAAATAACATCAATTTCACATGTGAAAACCTCACAGGCAATGAATGGAAACCTAATTCATGAAACAGGTTTTACAAATAACAATCAGTACCAAGGAAGAAAATGAAAAAAACAGTAGGAATTTTGGAAATTGGAAATTTCCTCAAAAAAAAAAAATTCCTTTATCAAGTCAGAGAACTATACTTGAAGGCTCGTTTGCTTTCAGATTCCTCTGGGGGTTCTTCAACAATATAACGCAATAACTGCTCCACCTGAGCTCTATCTCGTAGACTGTAAACATAAATATCAAATAGTTAATTTCCTGGATCAACTTCTATGTCATCCAGTAAACAGTCTAGAGTTCATATCAATTACATTTACTCCCAAGCAACCCAAACATGAAATATGTACAAATTGGTGGCAAAAATTAGGTAACAAATAGTAGAACAGAGAAGAAACATTACAAGTTAATAAGACGACTGTTTAATCCCTTGCATTCTTGAATTATTTCTTCTTCATCTAGCAGCTCTTCCAAAGTAAAATTCTCCTTGTCTAATATTGACTCCACCTGTATAAAAGGACAACACCCAACAAACTTTTATAGGTTAGAGAGTAAGAGAGACATGGGGTAAAGGACAAAGATTTTTTTTTTTTTTGTCAAGTAACTTTATTAATGGGAAAGAAACCCAAGTACACAAGGGGTACACAACCCAAGCAGTAATAGGTTACTGTACTTAAAAAATTCTATATAACTAACTACCACTCAAACAGTCACACATCTTTACTGGTTCACTCTGAAAAAATCACTGATAGAGTGATCATGCTCCGAATTCAAACTCGCAAGATTAGCAACTTTTCATTGTCATCCTCATCCTCCACAGGTAAATAGGGTTTGTAAAGCAAAATTCGAATTCTACCGCTTAAAACTAAATTCATATTAATTAAAGACCAAACCAATAAAGCAAATTAAAAACCCAGAAAATTAGAGCCAAAAATGTAAGCATATATAACATCAATTCAGCAACCAAAACTACTAAACCACAGGTTGAATAGTCCAAAGCAAATTCAAATGAAAAAAAAAAATTTGAGTACTATGCTTAAACCCCCCACCCCCAAAAAAAAACAAATTAAAAAAAAAACAATTAATTGCCATTATATGAACAAAGAGGAAATCTGATGCAGAAAATTCAAAATAAACAGCCTCAACCATGCTATTCTATTTCATTAAATTGCAGTGGCAGTGATTTAGCATTTTGAAGACTCTGCAAAAAAAAAAATTCACATACAGGTGAAGAGGCAGAGAGAGATGTGAGCTTCCAAAACATGTCGAAGAAAGAGCGAGATTTGGCAGAGGTCGAAGCAAGAGCTGTGCAGATCTGCAAACCCTAGAACCGCGAGGAAATCTAGGTTACGGAAAGGGGCGCGGAGAGCTCAAGATTCGAGGGAGCTGTGAGAGAGAGAGAGTAAGGGTTATTGGAGCTGAAAACCCTAATTTTCGTGAGAGAGATCGAAAAGTGGCCAGGGCCGTGAAGATCGAGATGCAGAGAGAGACAGAGACAAAGAGAGAGAAAGGGCAGGCCAAAAAAATCGCAGCTGACCAGTGCGTATTGCTGATGGACGAGAGGGGCAAAAGTACAAAATATGGTACCCCGGAATTCCCACAATAACAGTTTATTTTATTTTTGTTTATTGTGGACCTGTATATGTGCATGTGTGTATCTATGCTATGCATGTATGGTTGATATTCATAAAAATTAAAAATAAATATATAAATAAGAAAAAGAAGAAGAGATATATCTCATAACTCTTTTTGATGGTGGAGTTTGCTAGGGTTGTAGGTCACTTGTGATGGTTAGAAAAATGGTTGTAGGTCACTTGTGATGGTTAGAAAAATTATTCAGTGCTTTGGAAGCAATGCTCCCGGAGGAGGCCGGAGGCCAGAGCAATGCTCTCTACTTTCAAATGAATGGCGCGGTCTTATTATATAAGCTCAATTAATGGTATGTATTGTTGTGTTAGATAAGATAACATTGATCCCGAATTATTGGATAATTACTCATTGTAGTAATAAATTATGTTATTATAAGTTCAATTAATTGAATGTGTTGTTCTGTTAGATAAGATAATATTGCTCCCGAATTATTGAGAAAGCCGTTACAAATCTATCTATAGTATTGTCGGTCCAATTTCCTTTCTTTTTTTTTCCTTCTTCTTCTTTTACTTTCATCATCTCTTTTACCTTTTTTTTCCTCTTCTTTCATTGTGTGACTCCACCCCACCCCACCTCACCCCACGAGGAACATCTGGTGCCTATGGGCCACTATAACTATACAAGAAGACCACTCGAAAGTGGAAGGACAAACAAACGCACCCGGTGGATTGCCGAGTTACAAGTCCCATGACATAGGAGCAGGATTCTCTAAAAAGCCAAGGCTGCGGGTGGCCAAGAGGGCCCACTTGGAGAGTTGGGTTCTCAACAAGAAATGCGAAGGTTGTTTAAAGTCGGCCAATAGGTGAAAGAGAATCCACTAGTTTTCTTCTGATCTGAGTAGGGTTATAATAACAAATACTTAAACCCTAGGAAGCGGAGCCAAACCATCCTTTGTTCGCAGTCGACATTTTGGCAGCAAACCTTTGAATTCCGTTTCATTTTGGTTGTTTTTACCACCATTTGTTGTTATGATACATATTAAACCCCATATTCCACTTCAGCCAGAAATCTGGCATGTATTGTTCATTTAGCGAAATTTAGGCATTTTCATACAAAGCATGCATTATATACTAATTCTTATGGGGATTTTTTTTTTTTCTAAAGAAATAGGCTCAAATTTAAGAGATCTTTTTATAAACTTTTTGATATTTTGATTATCTAATTAGAGTTTGACACTCAAAACCTGTTTAACAAATGGTCAATTTTAGCAATTTACCCTTCAAATTTTGGCTATTTTAATTTAGTGACTTTGTTTGAAATTTAGTTGTATATTTATACAAATTTATTTGATTAGAGTTCAACACACAAAACATGTTTAACCAATGGTCAATTTTAGCAATTTACCCTTCAAATTTTGGCTATTTTAATTTTTAGTGACTTTGTTTGAAATTTAGTTGTATGTTTATACAAATTTATAATGAGAATTGTGTACAAGTTATTTGTGTAAGGTAAACATGTTAGCCTAATTACGTGTCTATTTATCAAATGAATTGTGTAACACAACTTGTCAATAAACGAATTATGTGAGTCGAGTCATGTCATGTCAACCTAGTTTAATAAATAGGTCATGTTAGGGTCGAGGGATATTGATATAATTATTAAACTTGTTATGTTCATGTCAACTTATATAGTCAATACTCATAAGTTAACATAACATAAATATGACACATGAACACGATTAACTTCTTTCTTGTTTTGTCATAATTAAATTTTATTATTTCATTATTATTTAGATTTATAATTAGTTGATCGAGGAAAAAAAACCATCACATCCTCTACAAATTCACAAATTAATAGCTATGGTCAAGATAAAAGGAAATTATTTATCAACTTCTCATATTTAACTTGGTAGTAGGTAGAGATAGAGTTGTTTTCCACTAAAGATTTGTGAAAAACAACTCAATCTTACGTAAAGTTAAACAAGGAAAGTAACTTTATTTCACACAAAGCTAATAAGGGAAGTTAAAAAATAGTTTTCCAACTTATTTTAATATGACTACCAAACATAGAAAAATGATATAGTTTTCTACAAAAAAATATATATATATATTAGGAATGACTCTTTTTAAAAAAAAATTAATATTAAAACAAACGGATCTTTAAATATATCGGTTAAAAACATAAAATGTGTCAATTGAGTTGCAAAACCGATAATTGATATAATTCAATCCAAAAATAGTATCACTAATGACAAAATGGCGACCTTGCGATGACCATCCATGGCCACAATCCCTTGTGCAAGATTTGTGATCCGAGAGAGGCTATGACGTATGACTCCTTCGGGGAAAAAATACCTACATTGTGGAGTAGCATATGACTTTTGTTCAAACTTTTTGCGACAATTTGGAATATTTAAGTAAATGTTATAACACATGTAGCTTGATGCAGACCATAACGTTTTGAATATCAGTGACAGTTTTGTGCACGTAGCATGACTAAAACTCTTTTACTCCATCTTTTCTGATGAATCATGATGGTGATGGGTATGGGGACGGCATGGATCATGCGTGATTTGGAAAAATAGGTATACGGATCGTGTGTGCGATAACATTTTTTATTTTCCAGTAATACCCTTTAGGATTTCATATAAAATGCCCTTGCCTTACAAAAAGGCCAGTCGGACCAGTTTGGACACGTTGGTTTGGTGTTAGTGTCATAAATTCACATTGTCTGTTTTCCTCTCAAATTCCTTTTTTTTGAATTTAACGGTGCTGAATTGAGTGCAGAGTGCACCACCATTAACCCTTTACAAAGTGACTTTCTAGGGGGTTAGGTTGGCACTACTAGATCATCACAACATTAACAAAAGTTGAGCACAAAAGGGGGAGGGTTTAAATTAAAATAAAACAAAAGAGGTAAATATGCAATAATTCAGTGTCATTTTACTCATTATTATGTCAAAGTTGGGTTAAGTTAAGAGTGTCTTTATTGGCCATGAGGTTTACTTTTGTTTTTGTTTTGTTTTTGCTTTGTTTTTTTTTTGGGGGAAATTTCAAAATGGGAAGGGCATGAGGCATGTTAGCATTTTGATCAAATCAAAATGGTTACACCATATGTAGGGGTCAAAAACGCGAACAACCGAGAACAATGCTTGCGTTCTTGATCAACACAACTAATTTATGGGTAAAAAGGGGGTAAAACTAGGGATGGCAATTTTGCCCCGCCCCGCTTAACCCGCCCCTCCCCCGCTTCGCCCCGCGCGGGTTTTTCCCGCCCCGCAAAGGTAATGGGGCGGGGATGGGGCAAGATTTTAACCCCGCACCACGGGGTGGGGCGGGGATGGGTTTAGACTTTTTAGACTCGCCTCCGCCTCCGCCCCCGCCCCTGCCCTCGCCCCCGCCATGCCTGAGTTGCAAAGGAGTATAATTGTAAATTTTTCATATCCTAAAACCCTACTATTTAAATAACATATTAATATTAGCTTATTTTATTCTACCAAATGTGGTTCTCTGTCTTTATTTTGTTATGTGTTATAATATGAGTTTTTTTTTTTTTTTTGGTGATTGTCTTGTTAAACACTTGGATATATTATTCAATTTTTTTCTAAAAATTGATTTGATTTGATGGGATAAATTTAGTTGTAATTTCAAGTATATTTTTATTAATGAAATAGGTTTCATTAAAAAAATTGTACTAATTGTAGGGCAAATTAATAAAAAGTAGAGTTTTACGGGGTGGGGCGGGGCTTCGCAGGGCCCCAAGGGGCGGGGATGGGGTGAGAAAGTTTTCCTCGTCATGTGGGGCGGGGCGGGAATGGGGTAAGACAAAGCTATGCGGGGCGGGGACGAAGATCCCATTTTTCGGCCCTGCTCCGCCCCATTGCCATCCCTAGGTAAAACTCCACAATTGGAAGATTAGACAGATGATTGAAGGCAAGGAAGATTAAAATAGGCACTTTAATTAAGAAAAACTGGTTTCTCAAGATATAATGAATGAATATAAAGAAAATACAAGTTCTTGCTCTCGTCTTCTCTCTCTCTCTCTCTCTCTCTCTCTCTCTCTCTCTCTCTCATTTTTCTCTTTGATTTTTTTTGGGATCTACTCTACTGTTGGCTCTCTCCTCCTTTTGTCCTCCCTCCTCTCCTCCTTTCTAGTTATGTCTCTTTTGGTTGGATCTATAGAGATACTAGTCTTATCACACACACCCCTCATGTCATTTCTTAATCATGAGGGTAAACTTTTGGGGTGTTTCTCCTGTTCAAACCAATCATTCAACATTTGATGAGGCTGACAATAAGTAGAAACACCTAGTTAATGTGAAGATGACTGTTACGTTGGGCTTTGCTTTGTCTTCTTCGTGTTCCTCAGGAATGGGAACCGAAGCCGCATCCTTGGTGAATCCGTTGGTTTTAGATATGGTGTTGTTAAGTAATTTTATTCATTCTATGACTATGTGCCAGTTTATTTAGGTATAAATATATAAAAAAATTTAGCTTATTATTTAGGTTGTACTTACGAAACAAAACATTTGCCTTGGTTATTTTTTTATTTTTTGAGTAAACAATAATACTTATTAGAACACACATGAAAATAGTAATATTAGTGTTTTAAATTGGGTTTATAATACATTATTTAACTAGAGTACAATTATAAAAGGGTTTAACTTTTGTAGTTGTAGACTTGGTGTATAAATAGCGGATACTAAACACATACAACCAATGTAGGATAAACATCTTTTTTTTTTAATAAACAGTAATACTTATTAAAACACACACGAAAATAGTAATATTAGTATTTTAAACCAGATTTATAATACATTATTTAACCAGAGTACATTTTTATTGATGGAGAGAGTGTGGCAGAGAAGCCATGGAAGATGGTGGAGTAGGTGTGGAGAATGGTGGGGGTTTGGGTGGTGGTGGTGTTGGTGGTGGAGAGGAGAGAAGTGTACCAGTGAGTGCGAATGGGGAAAATGGTGGGTTTGGAGTCTAGGTTGACTTGGATTATGAAGATTTTGGATTTGGAAGTGAGTGTGGGTGAGGGTGTGGAGGGGGTGAGGTTTGCCATCTCTCTGTTCTATATTTTTTTTCCTCTTTTTTTTTTTTTTTTTGGTTCTTGTCTCTAACCCATGGCCATGGTTGAAAGCTCAATTTTGTCGGGGTTTGTGGTTGTGGTGGTGGTGGGGCTTCCAATTTGGTATTGGTGGGTTATGGGTTTGTTTTGAATTATGTTTTGGTTTGAAGAGGATGTGGTGGTGGTGTGGTGGTGGCTGTTGGTTGTTGGCAGTTATGTGGTGGTTATTGATTGTGATTGATGAGTTGTAAATATTATTATAATATGTTGTAGATATAATTTTAATATATAGAATTGAAGAATAAAATATGTGATAAATGACAAATTGTAAAATGATGTGGTAAAATAATAAAATAAGTTTTTGGTGTGTTAAAATAGTTTTTTTTTTTTTGAAAGAGTTGATGTGAATGCTCTAAAGTAGACACTATCTCATGTCCTTGTTCATTGTCCACATAAACATTTTGTCAGCAATCCACCCTATTTATTAAGAGAAGAATTTTAGCCACCTAATTTAATGTCTTGTCCCTTGTAGTCTCTCCTCTCCACTACATATAAGTATCTATATTCTCATTGTATGAGACTAGTAGAAACGGAGAAGCACTAAGAAATAGAGAATAAAGAGATATATATGTATTCAATGTTAGAAATAATAGGATGTGATTGATGACCATTAAAGAATAAGTAATTCAAATAAAATCTTACCCACTTTCTAAAAAAAAGGGTAAATTACACTAAACTGTCCCGAGATTTGAGAAAATACCAAATACATCAACAACTTGTTAAAAATAGCCAATTTAATCCTTCAACACAAACGGTGCTAACATCTACCATTAATAACAAAGTCTGACTCTTTCTCCTCTTTTCTTTTTCCTAATCTCACCGTACTCTCTCAATTTTTGCTCTCTCCAAATTTGACTTCTCACCATACTCTCTCTGTCTCTTTTCTTTATCACAATCTCATCTAACACTCTCTTTCTCTCTCAATTTTCTTTGCTTTTGGTTATCTGAATCTTGCCGATGATGGATGATGGATTTTCTCTCTCTCATCTCTCTGTTTTGGTGTAGAGATGTGGTGGGACTGGATTTGGGTTTGGCTGACATGGATATCACGAGTTTGATGTTTGCTTGGTGGTTGATGGCAATTTTCTTTGTGAATGAGAAAATGACTTGTTTTTTAAGGTTCTTTTTCTTTTGGTTTTCTCGGCTACTAAACACTACATGGAGGAGATGAGGCTTTTTCTATGACTTTTCTTTTTGATTTTCTCAGCTTTTGCCTTTGATTTTCTAGGCTACCAAATGCAAAGTAGCAAAGTAATTAAGTTTTTTGTTTTTTTTTTGTTTTTGGGAAGAAAAAAAACAAAAAAAAATGCTGTGTTGTTGATTTTAAGAAGAAAAATGGAGGAAATTTCAGAGAATGAATCTTTGGTCCATAAATGGACTATTCAAAATTTTAAAATTTGGAGAAGCAAAGAAAAAGAAAGTTGAGAGGGAGACCGTGAGATTAGGAAATAGAAAAGAAGAGAGAGCTAGACCTGAGTTTCAATTTTTTTTTTTATAGAAAACCTTGTTATTAACAGCAAATACTAATACTGTTTGTGTTGGAGGAATAAGTTGGCCATTATTAACAAGTTGTGGATGTGTTTGGTATTTCCTCAAACCTCGGTGAAGAGGATAAAATTAAGGTAGACAGACTTGTTCAACCAAACCTGCCATGGGAGACGGTACTAGGATAGTGGATGATCAAAGTGAAACAAGAACACGCCGGATCATGTTCAAGGAGGATGGACTTTCCCTGATGGACGGATGAGAAAGTAGACGGATGCAAAGTGGACAGGTAGCAAAGCCATCTGGCATCCACATGGCTTAAGTGGTTTTCAAGAAACTTCAAATGGAAATGTCTTGTGCCCCACGATTAACCATAGTCAGCAAAATCTTTATATGGAAAGGATCCCGTGAAATACATGTATTTATGATGATTTTCCCTACAAGGAAACATCTTCTTCGCCAAGGAACCAAAGTTAGTTCTACGCTACTATAAAAATCCAAAACCCTCAAAAATCAAGGCAGGCATGATTGACCCCAGCTCTGACACTCTAGAGTTATGAAAATTTTATAATTTAACCTTCAGAGAGTATTTGGCCGGTACCACAACAGTATTCTTTGCAGGGTTTTTTTTTTTTTTTTTTTCTTTGTTGTGCAGGTCTTGTCTAAGAGTGCGTAGAAACCGTGTAGTTTGCTGACGATTTTTAGCATCATCACTCGGGATAATTTAGTGTAATTAAAAAAAAAATATATATATATATATATATAATCTTACTCTCATATATATATATATTATGTTTATTTTATAACAAAAATGACATGTATGGTGAAACAATGTCCTTTTCAATTTATGATATCTTGATATGCCATGTGTCTTAGTATTTTGTATCAATCTTGATGCAAATCAAATTTGGGCTCGTTCATTATTGCTACGGCTGGTTTATGGTATCATGGTATGTGATATATCCAACTTCTCCCATGGGGCTCAGATTCAAAACCGGTTGGAGGCAAAAGCCGCAAAGGACCCCTTTAATCTTTATATATGAAAAGAGGAATAAAAAAACAAAAAAGTACCCTCTAAAAGTTTTTATTAGCAAGGCATGAAGCATATTCCGTTGATTTCAAACCTACCCAGGTCGAAAGTAGAAAGCACGAGTAAAATGCATTTTTTAAATAATTGATAAGGATTCTGTCGCTGGCATGAGTCACTTACGAATGTGCAATGCTAGTATTATGTGTTAACTTTTTACGTTCCATATTCTACACTCATGAATAAAAAAGTTCATTAAAACTTAAAACGCATATTCCAGAGAGTCATCATCGATTAAACAATTCGGATTAGCAGACACATATGCCTTCCAATTGATATTAAGGTAAATCAAGACAATAATCATAATATGAATATTGTTTATCCAAAACACAAACAGACATTCATTCCAATAAATTGGCGAAGGCAAACTAAGAAACATGGACACTTTATTTGGAGTGTCGTATCCATGTCTGTATCTTATATGTCATATCATATTATAATTTTTTAAAAATTATTTGTATCGCTATATCATACCCATACTCATGTCTGTGCGTCCTAGAAAAAAAGTGAGAATGTCAGGAAAAAGACGTGAACCATTTCCCGTAGGTTTAATGTTTAAACTATATATTAATCTAGCAAAAAAAAAAAAAAGAAAGAAATAATATATTGTGCTAGATATTCAAAACAAAAGAAAGGGTGAAGAACATTGAGCATGCATAGGCTTTTTGTTTGGTGAGGTGAGGGAAAGAAGACAAAATAACTTGCATTATCAAACGGTCAAAGTTATATATCTGCCTAAAGACTACTAGACTAGTCAATGATTATATTTGGATGGTATCACCATTACCTAAAGGAGATAAGCCTCCCATTCCTACTACAGGTAAGTCATTTTCAAGTTCAAAATATCTTATTCTTCTTTAATTATTTGGTCAGAAATCAATTGAATCAGAACCGAGTTTCAAAATCTATTGTGTCTCCTGAACGTGCCTGGTGCGATGAATTCACTATTCCAATTCTCGCAGCCCATTAAATATTTGTTGGGTCACTTGTGTGTAAATGCTATTCTAATTGAGGTTTTTTTTTGAGGATACTACCCTAATTGAACTAGGAAGTAATTTCAAGAGGTTAGGAGTAACTTCATGTCCATAGTTCAAGCTAGGTTGGTTTTGGACCCAACTTGGACTCAACACGCCGGCGTTGGGTGGAGGGCGGAGGAACCCGAAATTGACCACTAGAATCAATCGGTGGAGTCATTTTTGGGTAAGGGTGAGTATCAGTTGATTGCTAGAACCTAAAAAAGTCATCGAGATTTGCAAAAAAAATCGTCAAAATCTAGAAAAACTCGCTGGAATATGCATTTTATCGCCAGAATTTGCATTTTACGTTGAAATCTGCATTTTTTCGCTAAAAATTGCTGGCATTTGGTTGGATCTAGCTAAATCCCACTAGATCTAGATTTGGTTGAGATCTTACCGAATTTGGCTTGTTTTGCAGGATTTGGCTGAATTTTTTTATATAACTTCGGTCGGGTTTGGGATGCTCAGGTTTTGGAGAAGCAAACCCACCACTCGACTTGTCAGTTGGTTCTTGGAATCGAAAACTCATCGCTAACCGACTTGAGCTTCGGTTCAGGTTGAAATCAGGTCGACGTCAGGCAGGCTGGTCGGATCTGGACACTCTTAGCCTAAAGTGTTTTAAATGGGTATAAAAGAAATTGTTACATACCTCTTGGAATTTGTGTGTTTGTATGTGATTGTTTTTATTTTTATTTTTTTGGGTAAAAAAATTTGTAGAGGGGCTGACCATTGTAGCTTCTCTATTAAGGTGTGACCATAGTAGCATCTTACTTGCTCTCGAGCAAGACCATATACTTCCTGTGTGTGTGAGGAACTCACTTATTTTGAAGATCTACCATTTAGAATGGAGATGTGATATAAAGAGTACCAACACATAGCTAGTTGTTTGAGACTTGAACCCAAGTCTTGAGACTTGTTAATCTGGTATCTTACCAACTAGGCCATCCAAACGTTGGTATTGTTTTCTATTGTTGGTATTGTTTTCTATTGTGATCTTACCTCCATGTCACATACTTATGACGGTGGTTGCTACCAGAGCAAGTCACACAAAATCTACTACTAAAGCAAGGCACCTCTTTTGTAACTCACCAATTTATGTAAAGTTTTTGACGTTACATAGAAGCTACAGGCAGCAAGGGGCATGACCTAATCACGCAAATAACAATTAACAATTTAACATCCCCCACTCGCAAATAATGGGCATGACCTGATCACGCATTTTTCATGTCATTATACATGCACTTTGTTCATATTGTTTAATAACCTTTGTGCCCATTCAGAACACTCGCGGGAAAATTTGGGAGCACTATCCTATATCTTTTTTTCTTTTTTGGTAAACTTTCTTTTGGTAAACCACTATACTATATCTTATCAAAGTACTAACATAGCAACATTCTTAAAGTTTCTTGTTATGGTCCGACTTATTTGGCCACATTAGAATAATTCAGAATTTTTAATCCTCCCCGTTGTCTAACTCAGAGTTATGCTTAACCTCTACAAACATGTTGTACCCACAATTATGTTACAACATCTGAGAAGCTACATAACTAGGGCCTAGGGGCGGAGCTAGGGGGTCAAGGTGGGGTCCCCCAACCCCACCACCTCACCTTAAAAACCAAGATCTTTTTTTTTTTTTTTGTAATAATAATCTCAAACTCAATACTTCTTTATTAAAAATATTTTTGTAACTCTAATAATCTACCCAACAAAGTTTATTATATATAGCTTTAAAATTATAAAATGGTATATTATGGCAGCATCCCCTAGTGAAAATGTTGAATTATATATATATATATATATATATCTTCTAAGATGTTGCAATATACTTTTTAAGATTTATTTGCAATATTCCCACCTTTTAATAGTTGGAAATGTGATCAAAGATAAAAATAATAAGCATAGATTATGTTAAGTTAATTTAAAAATAAAACATCACAAAATCTCTTTAAAATATAAAGCATACATAGAACATATTAGAGAGTTCAAGTATACCATCATACTTTTAATACTTGTAAATTAATTTATTTTTTTATTCTATTGTTGAGTAATCAAATGACTTGTTTAAAACTTTAAATATCTTGTATTTAAATTAATCGTTTATCTTCATATATTGTTAATTTGTATGTATATCTTTTTCTTGCTTGATGTGATATATATACACACACACACAGGCACCTTACATTATGAAGTGTTTTAAGCATACTAATGATTATAGTTATAACTTACATTTATACTATATTTACTATGTTAATAAAAAAATAATTGATTAAGTAGGTTTTATTTATTTTAATTAACATTATTGAAATTAATTTTTCCTTCAGCTTTTTATTTTAATATTGCTCCCATTGAACCAAAATCATGACTCCACCATTGTACATAATATCTTTGCAGTGAATACAAATAAAATGCACACGTGTTACCAAATAATCGTCCCTACGCTCTCATGCATGCCACTAATAAATTTCTAGCCCAATTGCTTTCCTAGCATTGGCCCTATAAACCGCATTATGGGTAACGTACACTAAACCTCCACCTCATGACATATTAGAAGGTCATCCAAGACATAAAATAAGATTTTTAACAATGACCCAAAGGACTCACAAGGTGAGTAAGTATGGATACATTCACTCACCTTCATTCTCATTGAATAAGCCCAAGTAATATAAAATATATAAGCTATGGTGGAGTTCTTTCTCCAATCCAAAAAAGGATATGTCTAAGCTCAATATAATATATAGTCTAGATGCTAACCAAACTCCTAATTCGATCGAGTCTTCTATTTGCTCGCCATCCTAGATGCCAAATTAAAGTACTGCATCTAGCTAGCTGACTAGAGGCTACATGAATTGTGGACTATCTACGCAACTATGCAAGGTCTTAAAATAAAAAATCAGACTTATCCCAACTAAGGTGACATCCACTTTTTCAATTACCTGAATTTTATACAAATACAATATTTTATTTCTGCTTGTTACGTAATGGCTTGTTTTATTTCCGTCCCTTTTATCCAAACAAACCCTAAATGCCAACGGTGATCCCTCAATAAGGAGTAATTCTTAGGTATTCTCAAAGCATAAATAATTGTGTTCTCTTTTTTTACATTTATAATGGGATCTACTCATTAAATTCATAATAGGGTCAATCATAAATGTGAGAAGTGAGAGTATTATTTCACTACACTTTGAAAATACTTAAAAATTATGCTCTCTTCTCTTACATTTATAGTAAGATCTACTCATTAAATTGATAATGAGATCAATCATAAATGTGAGAGGTGAGAGTACTAATTCACTATACTTTAAGAATGCCTAAGAATTTTCTATCAATAAGACCCTGTCTAAGCTTGTTGCCATGCATTTCTGCCATGCTATCCAACGTATATCCAACGTATATGGTAGATTGGTAATGCGTGCTCGCTCTCCAAAATTTAGTGGTAATGCTGCCACGATTATAGAAGATGTCATGTATCATGTGCATGATACATATGATATGAACAGCCAATATCATCTTTAGAAAAAATGTATATCACACACATCACAAGGTCAACTATAAACGCTAAGATAGTTTCATTTAGGACCACATCTCTCCATGCGCAACTGCATTGCAGTGACCTTCAATAATTACGCACGTACCATGAAAAATCCGTGAAATGCTTAATCAAAACACCTACAATACTTTCTAAAAAACATACACCTACAATATTATAGTCAGCAATTTTAAATGCGACTTTGACTTTTTGGTCATCAAAAACCTTTATGAAGTGATCCTGGGTTTCAGTCAGCAATTCACATGATGAAAGGCATTTAAGGAATCTCTTTAATTTAGTACAACATACAACAAGATAACCACTTTTTATTTCATTTATAGGGTAACGTGACCGATACTATGTTGAATGTTCCTAAGGAGAATCGTATACCAGGTTAACCATTACTCTCTATAGGTTTGTCTACATTGCACCAAAAAACCACTCCACAAAATTAAAAGAAATACCATCGTTATCCTTCTAATGAAGTTCTAATATCCAACTCATGAGCAAATCACGATGGAGTCCAATAATTAATTTTTTTCTTAAATAATAATTAATTGTTGTACATTTTTTTGAGATAGTAATTGTAAGGTCGCAATTTGTACTTAAGCCCAATAGTAGATAGGGTATAGGCCCAAAAAGTCCAATACAACAAATTTGTAAAGAGTGGATTCTAAATTTAGTTTCTTACGGGGTTAATTTACAACGGTAATGGTTCAAGATCACAAAACAATATTGATGGAATAATTTGTATGATGAAAAATTGTCCTTGGACTCAAGCCGAGGAGTTAGCTTTTATATTTCGTTATTCTCAAAGGAAGATTACAAAATATCCAATCTACAGTGTTTTCTCTATTTCTCTTTGGTCCCCTTTCCTGAATGTCTCCCCTCCTTTTATATCATTATTCTTCCTCTCTACATCCTCCATGTATGGATCAGATTACTGGTTTGGATACTTGTCTCATCGGCCATTCCTTGAAGTCCTTGGAAGTAGCTGTAAGACTGAACTTTGATGCTCAGTTATCACTTTCCCATTAATGCGACCAGAGATTTAGCTACAGAGTATTTAATGCAGTGGTAGCAGTTTTTATCTTGGATATTTCATAGCCATTCTTTCTATCCTGTACGTCCCCCATGCATACCCTTACTTACAGGATCTCCTAAAACATTGCTTTTGGATGTCGGGCAACACTTTCCTACCTCAGCTTTATTTAGCAGAAGAAGGATTCCCCCTCGGACCACCTTCCGGGATGATCTTGATCAGACTTTATCTCTTTACTTACCAACACGGCCTCTTGGGTCGATATTTCCCCATCTTCGGATCATTTAATGTCCTCGGATTAGGCCTCTGGCCCAATAAACACATACACATGTGATATTGAATTTATCGTCCCTACAATAATAATATGCTGCTAACTCCTTAATTCGAATACTTTCCTTCCCAAGTACTTTGCGTACGGGGAAATGTCAGTTTAACTACAATTGACAATTAATTGTTGTACTTGTAGGAGTCATTTTAGCCACAAAGATGAGAATACAGTTTTTTTGGGATATTTTTCATCTCATTAATTGTTTATAGATTTTAAAGTATGCAATACGAAATTGTTTCTCTTCAAACATTGGCAGGGTGGGGGCGGCAACGAGACAAGGAAGGTTGCGTTGATCGACAAGGCTAGGTTGAGCCGGGGGCAAAATAACTCTCTTGCGAGGCAAAGGCAGGGTGTCCATGCTTCAATCCTACCCCATTGGCAAATTCTCTTGGTGACTTGATTGACATAAACAAATCGTATAGATGATCATGGATTGTTTTCAATATATGAATATATCTCCTTTGCATACCATTCATCCTAATCTTAGAAAACAAAGACAAATTGGTTGTCCCCTATATCATGACGTAACATCCCTTTCTTTGGTTGTCATAATGTTTGAAGTGTTGTTTTCATTGCTGTCACTTTAAAATCTTTATTTGTAAACAACAATAATCGTCCCATTTGTTGTAATCCATCGCTAGACACCTAAGGCTCCGCTTGGGAGTTCACAAGAGAAGGGAATGGAATAGAATGGAATGATCATAAGGGAATAGAAAAGAATGGAATGGAATAAATTTAAGTAAGGGAAATGAATGGAATGGAATGGAATGGCATAAATTTAAGTAAGGGAAATGAATGGAATGGAATTAAGTAACCTTGATTGGATGTTTTAAAATAAAAGAATGGAAAGGAATGAAAATGAATGGAATGTAAGTAATCTTGTTTGGGAGTAACATGGAGGGAATGGAATGGAATCCAATATTACTATTAGACCCCTGTTTTAGCTTCCAAAGAAAATCGTGTGAGGTTTTAAGGGAGAAGGAAATTTCTTCCACAAGAGGGAATGGACAATTAAAACTCCCAAACAAGGGAAGCGAAGAATATTTTAAAATTATTCTTTTCATTCCTTTCCATTCCATTCCATTCCAGTCCCTTCTCCCAAGCGAGGCCTAAAGCAAGAACAAACGACCAACCCAGCTTCCAAAGAAAATCGTGTGAGGTGAGAAGGAAACTTGCACAAGAGCAATCACGAAAATTCTCATTACATCCAAGTCTACGGTCTACCTAGGAAACCTATAAACTTAGAGTAACAATAGTTAAAGGATAAACTATTCTTTTGGTACCTTAATTTTAAAATGTTTAGATTTGGTACTTGAAAATATAAAAAGGGAGGGAACATTTAAAAAATAATAATAATAATTACAACATGCTGCTAACTTCGTAGTCGAACCCTTTTCCCCCAGACCCCCAGACATTTTATACATGAGAATGTGTCAATTCAATTACAAGGTATTTGGCAAGGGAACGAATAATTTGGTCACTCCATTTAAAAAAAAAATTATTTATTTGACTAAATGGGATGCTGAGGCACCCCTTTTTGAGGATTAAATTGAACCAATCAAGTAAGGGATCAAAATCGAACAAACTCCATATTTAAAAACCAAAATTTCTTCTCTTATATAAAAAAAAAAAAAAAATTGAACCACCCCTGCTTAAGGGACCAAAACTTACCTAAATTTTGAAAAATGAAATTATT
The DNA here is from genome assembly GCA_032878915.1 of Castanopsis chinensis. Lineage (NCBI taxonomy): Eukaryota > Viridiplantae > Streptophyta > Magnoliopsida > Fagales > Fagaceae > Castanopsis > Castanopsis chinensis. The sequence continues at coordinate 11,900,433 of JAVQMG010000125.1, read as the reverse complement.
TACTTGTTGAAATTTAAGGGATCAAAACCAAGTTTTTTAATTGAAGGACCAAAATCAAAGTTATATGAACCGATACATAATTTACCTTAATTTAAAGTCCAATCGATTCTCAAAAAAAAAAAAAAAAAGGTCCAATCCTATGCAATGGATTATCTTAACTAATAGGAAATACTAATAACAATTAGAATTTAGAAACAATACATAAGTTCTTTATTTATCCAAAAATAAATAAATTAGGTTCTTTAATTAAATTCAAACACTTTTTTTTGAGTAAATTAAATTCAAACACTTGATTGCATTGACCAATAAAACATAAATACTCTATCTAAGTTTTACATATTCATAAATGTGTGTGTATTATATATTAATTAAGTAAGAAAATATAGTATTTCTCTTTTATATTTATTTTTCTTTTTGTAAATGAAAATATAGTATATCTAAGCTTAAATGCTTAATAGTTGGGTTTGTCGAGCAAACATATCGAAATTCTTTAAAGAAAAATTGCTTCAACCATTCCATTCATTGTGGATTTTCTTCAAAGCCAATCTTGCTTGGAAATTAAAATATCAATGAAACCGAAAATAATAATAATAATAATAATAATAATAATAATAATAATAATAATAATAATAATAATAATAATATAATAATAATAATAATAATAATTGTGGGGGACAAAGATGTTGAAGCACTATGTGGGCATTGGGCCTGGCCCGAGGACGTAGACTCCGCCAATGGGCCGAAAATCGAGAATGGGGCCTCCTAAAACGGGGGCCCAAGAGCCCGCCGACCAGGCATAGGCCCGTGGGAAGAGAGAGCCCGAGGAAAAGGTACCCTCGAACAACGGCATCAAGGGCCGAGGAGCGCGGCATGGTGCCCAAGGAAGAGCTCCTAGAGCCCAGTAAGTCATACAGAGTTTCGACGGGACGCCGAGGAAGGGGACAAGTGGGACGTGCTTTGTATAAAGCTGCTGCCACCGTATTAAAGATTTCTCACCTGCCCGTTTGGCCGCATTAATGGGGAAGTGACTTCTGAGGGGACGACGGTTAGCTTTATAGTCATTGGGGAGCGTTTTCAGGGAAAAGACTGATGGGAATCAAGAGTGAGGAGTATAAATTGAGAAGGGGGAACCACTGGAAAGGGATCTGGACCTTTTTTCTCTAAGTGTATTCTCTCCTCCTAGAAAGGGCAAGGGAAGTAAGGACGGAGACTTCTCGGCCCACGTCCGAGGAAAAGCCAAAGTCACACCGCTAGCTCGAAGTGCACCAATAATAGACTCAGCCCAAACGCCATCACTCTCTACCGCCCCGGAAGGTCCAAGCTTCAAGCCCACTCTCTAAAAATTTATTGTATAGGCCACTTGGGCCGACCTGGTCACGCATTTAGGCCCAAGGCTCGATTTGTGTCCCTACAATTGGCACTGTCTGTGGGAAGCCTCGACGAAAGGGACGTGAAGTGTCATGGAAGGCTCGGGTTTACGTGGTGCAGAGTTCATAGGATCCCAGCGTGAGGATCACTTCTTGCAGTTAGAGCGAGAAAGAGATCGTGAAGCCAGCGTGCACACTGGACATACGCGCGGGAGGAGTCACGCACGGGACAGAAGTAGAACTTCCCGCGAGAAAAGTGTCGAGACCCTGCAAAGGAAGATTGATCACTTGAAAAAGAAACTGCGCCGAGAGAAACGACGGCGTACGCCCTCTCCTTCAGACCGGTTTTCAACAAATTCTGGCAGTAGCTTCCGTAGCTCCAGGTCAAGAACCCCCCCAGCGAATCCTCCTTTCACGAGAACGAATGCCATTGCGAACCTAAGGATAAGAGGACATCCTCCAGAGGATTGGCCAACAATGCGCTGAGCAAGGTGCTCTACCAGATTTCTAAGTCGCCCTTCACTCGGAGGATTGAGAAGGGAAAGCTTCTGAGGCGGTTCACCCAGCCAACCTTCACCATTTACAACGGAAGGATGGACCTAGTAGAACACGTGAGCCATTTCAGCCAGAGGATGGCGGTGCACTCAAAGAATGAGACCCTGATGTACAAAGTCTTCCCTTCCAGTCTGGGACCTGTCGCGATGAGGTGGTTCAATAGCCTGAAAGCAGGTTCTGTCGATTCCTTCATGGAGCTCATTAGAGTGTTTGGCTCGTGGTTCATCACATGCAGTAGGGTACCTTGGCCGCTAGATTCACTGTTGTCCATGGCCATGAGAGAAGGGGAGACCCTCAGGGCGTATACTGACAAGTATTGGGAGATGTACAACGAAATTGATGGGGACTTCGACGAAGTCACCATAAGCACCTTCAAGGTTGGCCTCCCGAATGAGCATGACTTGAGGAAGTCGCTGACCAAAAGGCCTGTCAAGAGCGTACGTCGGCTTATGGATCGCATCGATGAATACACACGGGTTGAGGAGGATCAGCTGCAAGTGAAGGGGAAGGCGAAGGTTATCCCTCAAGAGAGGAGGGATTTTAGGTCGGATCGATACAGCAACAATAGGCCGAGGAGAGAGTTCGTTGGGCAACCTCGTCTGACACCTACGCAGGTGGTCGGCGCCGTGTTCCGCGAACCCATACAGCAGGTGTTTGAGAAAATCCGTCACGAACCCTACTTCAGGTGGCCCAGCAAAATGATAGGAGACCCTACGAAGTGTAACCAGAATCTGCACTACCAGTATCACCAAGAAAACGGCCACATGACCGAGAACTGCAGAAATTTACAAAATTATCTAGAGCACTTGGCAAAGGAGGGAAAGTTAAGGCAGTTCTTGTATCGGCCGGATGGGCAGGAAGAACATCTGGGGACAGCAGATCACGGCCGTCACACCCCTAGGCCCCCTTTGGGAACCATCAATGTCATCCTCGCTGCTCCTAGGAGGACCAGCTTCTGCCCCTCCAGGGTAATGTCCGTGGTGCGAGCCCTAGCCGAGAGTCCTAGCTCCGAGCCAAAGAAGTTTAAGGGTAACGGACCCCCGATACTGGGATTCTCGGACGAGGACAAGGCGGGAACCATTTAGCCACACGACGATGCCTTAGTCATAATGCTAAGAATCGGAGGTTACGATGTGAAAAGGGTAATGGTGGATCAAGGAAGTGGCGCAGATATCATGTACCCTGACCTGTACAGGGGGTTAAACTTGAGGGAAGAGGATCTTTCGGCCTACGACTCACCACTGATAAGCTTTAAGGGAAAGGTAGTTGTCCCGAAGGGGCAGATCAGGTTGCCTGTACAGTCAGGCCCAGCAGTGGTAGAAGTGGATTTCATTGTGGTCGACGCCTACTTTCCCTACACGGCCATTGTGGGAAGACCCTGGCTGCACGCTCTAGGGGCTGTCTCCTCCACTCTCCACTCCAAGGTGAAGTTCCCTTTTGGTGGCTAAGTCGAAGAAATTATTGGGAGTCAATCTGCGGCGAGGCAGTGCCTAACGGCCGCAGTTATGCGTGGGCCGGAACTTGAATTCGCGGCCCTGACTGCGCCGACCTAATAGTAATTAGCCTTTTCTGCCACAACGGCGGGGACAGTGGTGGAAGAGCCCGTATGCAAGGGGCTAGACAAAGTTCTCGTGGACAACGACCCAGATAGATTCTTCCAAGTAGGAACCCAGTTGCCGGCCGAGGAGAGAAAGGGACTGATCGCATTCTTGAAGGAGAACATTGATGTGTTTGCATGGGACACGTACGAGGTGCTTGGGATTGACTCGAACTTCATTTGCCACCACCTGAATGTCAACCCGGCTGCCATGCCGAAGAGGCAACCCCCTCGACGCTCTTCCAAAGAGCACTCGGAAGTCGTTAAAGAAGAAGTCATTAGACTTAAGAGAGCTAGGGTTATCAAAGAGGTGTTCTATCCTGAGTGGCTAGCACACACAGTCGTGGTGAAGAAGAAGAGTGGGAAATGGAGGGTCTGCGTGGACTTTACGGATCTGAACAAAGCCTGCCCCAAAGACTCCTTCCCAATGCCTCGCATAGATCAGTTGGTGGACGAGACGTTCGGCCACCCTCAAATGAGTTTTCTGGACACCTTTCAGGGGTACCACCAGATACCCTTGGCTTCGGAGGACCAAGAGAAAACGGCCTTCGTTACCCCCACCGGTAATTACCATTACAAGGTGATGCCCTTCGACTTGAAAAATGCGGGGGCTACCTATCAGAGGATGATGACCCGGATGTTCGAGGCACAGTTGGAAAAAACCGTTGAAGTATACGTGGATGACATGGTTGTGAAGAGTAGGGCTGTACCAGAGCATGTGGCTGACCTGAACAGCACATTCCAGACTTTGAGGGAGCACAAGTTACGTTTGAACGCCTCCAAATGCTCCTTTGGTGTAGGGTCTGGCAAATTTCTGGGCTATATGCTCACTCATAGAGGTATTGAGGCCAACCCCACCCAGATCACCGCAATCTGTAACCTACAACCTCCTCGCAACCTGAAGGAGGTCCAAAGGCTGACAGGGATGATGGCAGCCCTCAATAGGTTCATTTCTCGGTCTGCGGACCGATGCCAACCCTTCTTCCAGCTGTTAAACAAATGGAAGGGATTTGAATGGAACAAGGAATGTTCCTTGGCCTTCCAACAGCTGAAGGAATACCTCTCTCAGCCGCCCATAATGTCTCAGCCGGATTTGGATGAGGTACTATTCGCATACATAGCGGTGGCCGCGCACGCCGTCAGCCTGGTTCTGATACGGGATGACAATGGTATACAGAGACCAGTCTATTATATCAGCAAGTCCCTACAGGAGGCTGAAATTCAGTATCTGCCGTTAGAAAAGGCGATTCTAGCCGTGGTGGACGCGACGCACCGGCTCCCGCACTACTTTCAATCCCACACCGTTGTCGTACTGACCCAGCTCCCACTTAGATCCGTGCTGCGGAGTGTTGACTACTCCAGCAGAATCGTTAAATGGGGAACCATTCTGGGGGCCTTTGACATCAAGTACATGCCCCGCACTTCTGTGAAGGGGCAAGTCCTGGCTGACCTAGTGGCGAAGTTCGCTGAGCCTTCCATAGAGGAAAGCCTAGAGGGCTGGGGTATGGACGAAAGACTAGTTGGCGTAACCTCGTGCGAGAAACCTCCAGGGTGGAAGCTTTATGTGGACGGAGCCTCCAACCAGAGAGGTTTGGGCGTGGGAGTAGTTTTGATATCTCTGGATGGAATTGTCGTGGAAAAGTCTTTAAGGATAGCGTTTTCGGCTACCAATAATGAGGCCGAATACGAAACTTTGCTGGTAGGAATGGACATGGTACGAAAGATTGGGGGAAAGTCGGTGCAGACGTTCTTAGACTCACAGCTGGTGGTCGGCCAGGTGGAAGAGAAATTGGAAGCCAGGGAACCGAGAATGCCAGAGTATTTAGCCCGCGCCAAGCACCTGCATGCCAAATTCGAGTCTTTCGCACTATCGTATGTCTTTAGGAGTGGTAATACCCACGCCGACTCACTGGCCACACTCGCAACTTCCTTGGCTCAGGGTCTCCCTCGGGTGATTCTCGTTGAGGACCTGTTTCGGCCGGCTGGGCTAGATTGCCATACCCTCTAGATCCACCAAGTCAGAGCGAGACCTAGTTGGATGGACCTTATAGTGTCTTTCCTTAAACACGGCACGCTACTAGAGGAGAAGTCTGAGGTCGACAAAATCCGTAGAAAGGCTCCGCGGTTTTGGCTATCCGAGGATGAGAGGCTCTATAAATGCTCCTTTTCAGGGCCCTGCCTACTGTGTGTGCATCCGGAAGGAACAGAGCAGCTCTTGGAGGAGTTGCATGAAGGAATATGTGGTAGCCACATGGGCGGAAGATCACTAGCTCACAAGGCCCTTACACAGGGGTACTGGTGGCCAAACATGCAAAGAGAGGCGTAGGAGTATGCGAAAAAATGTGATCAATGTCAGAGATTTGCTCTCAACATCTACCAGCCTGGGGGTGTCTTTAACCCTTTGGCCAGCCCTTGACTGTTTACACAGTGGGGCTTAGACATAGTGGGACCATTTCCGAGGGCAGCAGGCAACAAGAGGTGGTTGCTCATCGAGATAGATTATTTCACCAAATGGGTGGAAGCCAAGCCCCTCTCGAATATCCGAGATGTGGATGCAAAGAAATTCGTTTGGAAAAACATCATCACCAAGTTCGGGATCCCCCGTACTCTAATCTCGGATAACGGACTGCAGTTTGATAGCAAAATCTTCAGAAAGTATTGTGGAGACTTCGACATCACAAACAGATACTCCACCCTAACCTACCCACAGGGGAACAGCCAAGTCGAAGCAATCAACAAGTCGATAGTTAATGGGCTCAAGAAGAGACTAGACGACGCGAAAGGAAAGTGGGTGGATGAGGTGCCACACGTCTTGTGGACTTACCAAACTACGCCGCGAAGGTCCACAGGGGAGACACCTTTCGCGATGGCGTATGGCGTCGAGGCTGTGATTCCTATAGAAATGGGGTTCCCGATGATGAGGGCACAGTCTTTCACCCTAGATGCTAATGATGACATGCTGCTGAAGAGGCTGGACTTGGTGAAAGAAAGGCGGGAAAACGCTATGGTCCGACTAGCTTGCTACCAGCAGAAGCTCAAGCGGGGATATGACTATCGCGTAAGATCCAGGCCCTTCGCTCTGGGAGACCTAGTCCTGAAAAAAGTTGTTGGAACTGTTAAGGATCCAGCGTGGGGAAAATTGGGACCAAACTGGGAGGGACCCTACCGTATAAACTCAGTGGCCGGTATAGGGTCATATTATCTCGCCGACTTGGAAGACAAACTTGTAAAACAACCCTGGAATGTAAACAGCCTCCGAAGGTACTACTATTAATGAAAGGCATACACGTTAAGCATTTGGATGTTATTGTATCATGCTAATTGTTAATATATCAATCTCTATCGCCAAACTATGCGTAAGTGTTAATGTCAACCTAGGCTAAACTAGGTCCTCGGACCTTCTACCTTGGAAAAATTTAACACGCAATTCATTTTTAACTAAGTGTTAATGTCAATTTAGGCTAAACCAGGGCCTCGAACCTTCTGCCTTGGGAAAATTTAACACGCAATTCATTTTTTAACTAAGTGTTAATGTCAACCTAGGCTAAGCCAGGGCCTCGAACCTTCTGCCTTGGAAAAATTTAACACGCAATTTATTTTTTAACTAAGTGTTAATGTCAACTTAGACTAAGCTAGGTCCTCAGACCTTCTGTCTTGGGAAAATTTTACATGCAATTCATTTTTTAACTAAGTGTTAATGTCAACCTAAGCTAAACCAGGGCCTCGGACCTTCTGCCTTGGGAAAATTTAACACGCAATTTATTTTTTAACTAAGTGTTAATGTCAACTTAGGCTAAGCCAGGTCCTCGGACCTTCTGCATTGGGAAAATTTAACACGTAGTTCATTTTTTAACTAAGTGTTAATGTCAACCTAGGCTAAGCCAGGTCTTCGGACCTTCTGCCTTGGTAAAATTTAACGGGCAATCCATCTTTTAGCTGAGTGTTAGATTACGCGCGATCAAATTTTACACGCACTTTGTCTTTTAAGTAATCGTGGGACTGCGTAAATTAGCTTTTTGTTTATTAACCCAATTATGTCGGGAATCACGTGCAATGAGGCAAATTATACAAAAATAAACATAGTCCATCAAGGAAGTTACGCTATCAAAGCAAAACACTGAGATTCAAAAAAGCTGTTTACATTAAAGCTGGAAATAAAAGTTACAAGGCAAATGATTAATGACGAACTCCCTAAGAAAAAAAAAAAAAAAACTGTGCAAAAACGGAGCCAGGGGTGGCCTATCCCTTTATTTTCAGCAGAGGGTCCCCTCTCGTTTTCACCTAGGACTCCTTGGCCTTTCCCTCCTTCAGCTCCTTTCTCCCCAGCCTCTGGCGGAACCTAGACCTACTTCCCCTTGTCTTTTGGCTTGGGCGGAGGTATGACCTGACCAGCCGGCTCGCCCGACCCCTTCTCGGCCCCTTCATTAAGGGCAACAGCCTCTTCGGGGGGCGAGACTTGTTCGTGAGGGGAGGGAGGCAACGAAGGGGCCAAAGTCTCAGGAGCAACCAATGGGGCAGGAGCGTCTTCGATAAGCCTGATATCCTCGGGATACAAAACCTTCTCTGCTGCCCTCCACTCAGAGTTGGCAGGGACTCCCGTAGTATTTAGGGCTTCCGCCCAAGCCTGCTGGCAGTATTCCCTGCACAGCTCGGCCAACTCCTCGATCAGGTAGTTCTCCGTCGCCTCGACCCCTTCATTGTAGACGGCTTTAGTGGCGGCCTCCACGGTCTCTTTTATGGTGCGAGCCGCTTTTTTGGCCTAGGCAAGCTCTCTTTTTAAGTTGGAGATTTCCTGCCCTGCTTTAGACAGTGCCTCGTCCTTTTGGTGTAAGAGCTTGCATTGGGTCTCCACCTGTACCGCCGCCGTCTTTAAGCCCGCATCCAGGCTTCTCCTCTCAGTCTGCTCCGAGGACAGTTTGGCAGCCAGGTCAGCCTTTTCTGCCTCGGCGCGGCCTAGCTCCTTCTCAACCTTTGCCTTGGCTGACTGCTTGGCACCGACTTGATTTGGTAGTGCTCCACCAGCGCATTGGCAGCGAAGGCCTCCTGGATGGCCTGCAGGGAAAGTTCCAACGGATACATAGTAAACGAAAGGTTAACATACACGAAGACTAAAATGACATACACGAAGACTAAAGCTGGAAATAAAAGTTACAAGGCATATGATTAATGACGAACTCCCTAAGAAAGAAAAAAAAAACTGTGCAAAAATGGAGCCAGGGGTGGCCTATCCCTTTATTTTCAGCAGAGGGTCCCCTCTCGTTTTCACCGAGGACTCCTTGGCCTTTCCCTCCTTCAGCTCCTTTTTTCCCCAGCCTCTAGCAGAACCTGGACCTACTTCCCCTTGTCCTTTGGCTTGGGCGGAGGTATGACCTGACCAGCCGGCTCGCCCAACCCCTTCTCGGCCCCTTCATTAAGGGTAACAGCCTCTTCGGGGGGCGGGACTTGTTCATGAGGGGAGGGAGGCAGCGAAGGGGCCAAAGTCTCGGGAGTAACCAATGGGGTAGAAGCGTCTTCGTTAAGCCTGATATCCTCGGGATACCAAACCTTCTCTGCTGCCCTCCACTCAGAGTTGGCAAGGATTCCCGCAGTATTTAGGGCTTCCGCCCAATCCTGCTGGCAGTATTCCCTGCACAGCTCGGCCAGCTCCTCGATTAGGTGGTTCTCCGTCGCCTCGACCCCTTCGTTGTAGACGGCTTTAGTGGCGGCCTCCACGGTCTCTTTTATGGTGCGAGCCGCTTCTTTGGCCTAGGCAAGCTCTCTTTTTAAGTTGGAGATTTCCTGCCCTGCTTTAGACAGTGCCTCGTCCTTTTGGTGTAAGAGCTTGCGTTGGGTCTCCACCTGTACCGCCGCCGTCTTTAAGCCCGCATCCGGGCTTCTCCTCTCAGTCTGCTCCGAGGACAGTTTGGCGGCCAGGTCAGCCTTTTCTGCCTCGGCGCGGCCTAGCTCCTTCTCAACCTTTGCCTTGGCTGACTGCTTGGCACCGACTTGATTTGGTAGTGCTCCACCAGCGCATTGGCAGCGAAGGCCTCCTGGATGGCCTGCAGAGGAAAGTTCCAACGGATACATAGTAAACGAAAGGTTAACATACACGAAGACTAAAATGACATACACGAAGACTAAAGCTGGAAATAAAAGTTACAAGGCAAATGATTAATGACGAACTCCCTAAGAAAGAAAAAAAAAACTGTGCAAAAACGGAGCCAGGGGTGGCCTATCCCTTTATTTTCAACAGAGGGTCCCCTCTCGTTTTCACCGAGGACTCCTTGGCCTTTCCCTCCTTCAGCTCCTTTCTCCCCAGCCTCAGGCGGAACCTGGACTTGCTTCCCCTTGTCCTTTGGCTTGGGCAGAGGTATGACCTGACCAGCCGGCTCGCCCAACCCCTTCTCGGCCGCTTCATTAGGGGCAACAGCCTCTTCGGGGGGCGGGACTTGTTCGTGAGGGGAGGGAGGCAACGAAGGGGCCAAAGTCTCGGGAGTAACCAATGGGGCAGGAGCGTCTTCAATAAGCCTGATATCCTCGGGATACCAAACTTTCTCTACTGCCCTCCACTCGGAGTAGGCAAGGACTCCCGCAGTATTTAGGGCTTCCGCCCAAACCTGCTGGCAGTATTCCCTACACAGCTCGGCCAGCTTCTCGGTCAGGTGGTTCTCCGTTGCCTCAACCCCTTCGTTGTAGACGGCTTTAGTGGCGGCCTCCACGGTCTCTTTTATGGTGCGAGCCGCTTCTTTGGCCTGGGCAATCTCTCTTTTTAAGTTGGAGATCTCATGCCCTGCTTTGGACAGTGCCTCGTCCTTTTGGTGTAAGAGCTTGCGTTGGGTCTCCACCTGTACCGTCGCCGTCTTTAAGCCTGCATCCAGGCTTCTCCTCTCAATCTGCTCCGAGGACAGTTTGGCGGCCAGGTCAGCCTTTTCTGCCTCGGCGCGACCTAGCTCCTTCTCAACCTCCGCCTTGGTTGACTGCTCGGCACCGACCTGATTTGGTAGTGCTCCACCAGCGCATTGGCAGCAAAGGCCTCCTAGATGGCCTGCGGAGGAAAGTTCCAACGGATACATAGTAAACGAAAGGTTAACATACACGAAGACTAAAATGACAACAGGAAACTAGGGGTATAGCACATACCAGGCCTAGGTTCCTCTTGAGGGAAAGAAAGAGGCGCGTCCGACCCAACCTCCTTAAGTCCTCCATGTCCCTAGGCAGGAGAAGGGGCTGCTCTAGGGCGTTGGCTAGGTGAGAGGTGTGACCTCTCTAAAAATCCCAGATGCTCTCTTGGAGAGACACCGGAGCCCCGTCCACCTCTAGAGTGGGGGACTAGCTGGACTCCCCTCGGTGGACCTTGGCTTGTCCGCGGATCTCCCCGCTCTCGACGGATGACGCTCGCCCCTTACCCTTGGCAACTTGCTATTGTTGTTGCTACAGCTGCCTCTGGTGCTTTTGCTTCTTCTCCCTCTCTCTGTCCGTCTCCTCATTCTCGTTCCTCCTCTTCTTTGGGACGATAGGGGTAGGAGGGAGTGGGTCGGATAGAGGGGGAGGGAGAGGCGGGGGCAATTTTGGCTGGGACCCGGAGGTGTCCGCTCTGGAAACTTGGACGCCCCTCTTTCTGGCAAAAAGCTGTTTCAAAGACACCATGTCGTCGTCTTCCTAGGAAGAATCCTTTGGTCGGGCAACGACTAGACTTTTGATATCGGAATTCCTGTCTGAGTTGCTCTCTTCTTCGTCCGAGATATCGACCACGTGGTCCCCCAATGGTCTCTTGGCCTCCTCTAGATGGAACCGGTCGATTTCTTCGTCAAGGGATGGGGGGAAGCCGCAGACTCTTCTCGGACAATCTGGTCCTCCTGCTGTACCGCCAAAGGGACAGCTTAGACGGCCCGACCGTACAGGATGGTGGATGGCGCGTCTGGTATGGCTCGTGGGGCGAGGAATTCGGGGTAGCGAACGTCAATCCTCGCGCGTCTGCGATCACCCACAAGGATGGTGTCCTCAACCTTGCCAAAAACCTTCGATATGGGATCGTACCCCAATATGAGGTGGGCGGCCCTCACCTACAAATATCCGGTTACAAAGACCTCAGATCTTAGAACCTTGTTAAGGTCCGAGATGTTGACGTCGCCCAAGCGAGGAGAAGTATGCCGTTTGTCTGCAAGGAAGACAACAGAGGAGCCAAACATGGTTAGATACTAATGGCAAATCCAGTAAAGAAAAGCAGCAAATGGCAACGAATCTACCAAGGGGAGCATAAAGGGGCGAAAAACAAAAAAGAAAGAGGGGGAAAAACCAAAAACTCCTAAGTCTTGGGAAATCACACTTGGCTGCCCTTTGCTCATTGGGCAATGAGGACCGTCATACCACCGCCCGATGGCGATGAGGTAGTCATCCTTCATGCCCTTATTGGACTTGGGCAGACAGGAGATGAGCCTGATGGCGTTAGACCTCGACTTGAGGTAATAACCGGCATCTCTCAACCGATGGCACTTGTACATGTAAACGACGTTGTGCCATGTAAGGCGCAAACCCATCTGCTCGTTCAGGGCATCGACGCAGCCTAATATCCTAAACATGTTGGGTGTACACTGATCTGGACACAACCTATGGTTACGGAGGTACTCACTAGTCACATCCTTCATAGGGAGAGTCATTCCACCCTCTAGGAAAGCGATTGTAGGGATGACTACTTGACCCTCTTGCCTAGAATCTGCTACGGCCTCTGAGGGGCAGTATTTCAGGCCCACATCGGGAGGAATGTGGTATTTGGCCCGAAATTCTTCCATGCCAGAAGCTGTATCAACTAGACATTTAAATCTACCCATTGGGTTGAAAATCAAGGTAAAGAGTTATGGCGAAAGGGAAGGGAGATTGATAGTTGAAGAGAGGAAGGTTCGAAGAGAGGAAGAACTTACAAGAGAAAGGTGCGCAAACTTTTGAGAGCTTCTTGAAAGAGAGAGAGAGAGATTGAATAACTCCAGAATATGTCTGCTCCTTGGAAGAAATGGTGAACGACACGACTACTGAAGCATTTTGAATGACTGGGGGGCGACGGCTCGTGAGAAACATCCCACTCAAATTTTCGGGAGTAAACCCGAGCCGTTAGATCCACATCTCACTGTTGAAGGTGCGCGACAGGGAGTTACTTAGTGCAATTAATGCAGGCGTTGCGTATCACGAAGCATCAAAAGTCTTCCTAGAAGGCGCGGGTGGATTTCGCACGTGTAGCAAGTAAAAGGCCACGTGGATAAGGATTCGCGGGTCAAAAACCCATTTGCCTCCTCAACTCGAAGTCAAATGACTTTTCGAGGGGCTATTGTGGGGGACAAAGATGTTGAAGCACTACATGGGCATTGGGCCTGGCCCGAGAACGCAGACTCTACCGATGGGCCGAAAATCGAGAATGGGGCCTCCTAAAACGGAGGCCTAGGAGCCCGCCGAACAGGCGGAGGCCCGTGGGAAGAGAGAGCCCGAGGAGAGGGTACCCTCGGACAACGGCATCAAGGGCCGAGGAGCGCGGCATGGCACCCAAGGAAGAGCTCCTAGAGCCCAATAAGTCATATAGAGTTTCAACGGGACACCGAGGAGGGGGACAAGTGGGACGTGCTTTGTATAAAGCTGCTGCCACCGCATTAAAGGGAAAATGACTTCTGAGGGGACGGCGGTCAGCTTTATAGCCATTGGAGAGTATTTTTAGGGAAAAGACAGATGGGAACCAAGAGTGGGGAGTATAAATAGAGAAGGGGGAACCACTGGAAAGGGATCCAGACCTTTTTTCTCCAAGTGTATTCTCTCCTCCTAGAAAGGGCAAGGGAAGTAAGGACGGAGACTCCTCGGCCCACGTCCGAGGAAAAGCCAAAGTCACATCGCCAGCTGAAAGTGCACCAATAATAGACTCAGCCCAAATGCCATCACTCTTTACCATCCCGGAAGGTCCAGGCTTCAAGCCCATTCTCTAAAAATTTATTGTATAGGTCACTTGGGCCGGCCCGGTCACGCATTTGGGCCCAAGGCTCGATTTGTGTCCCTACAATAATAATAATAATAATAATAATAATAATAATAATAATTTCAATAATTTGAAAGTTTGAGTAATATTAGAGACATGCTAAAAAATTTCAATTTTTATTCACAAAAATTGACTATATTTTTTTGTTCTCAAGACATTATCTATTGTGTTGTTCTATAAAAGAAAAAAAAATGTCATTAGAGTTATTGAGTTAATTTATATCGAAACAGGGGAATGTCAAAAACGTGGTGCAACTGTACAACTACATCCTTACAGTGAGTTGGATAGTTTTAACTTTTAAAACTAGCCTTAACAATTGGTAAATGAGATAGGTAAGACGTAATTAAGCTAAATTAGTATTAGTAGTTGTTGTTTGTTGGTGCTTTCAATAGGAATAGTAACGAGTTGGGTTTGGGGTAGGTTTTTTTATGCCCAAACTCGCCCTGCGGGCCCACCCCCGTTGCCCGAACCCACCTCATTCAATAAATGGGTTTTTTTTAACTCCCAAACCCGTCCCGTCTGGCCCTACCCGTCATGCCACTTCAGGGCCAATCTAAAGGCCCTAAAATAAACCCAAAAATGAATAAACTAAACCAAAAAATGAATAAAAATAATTACAGCATTTTCTTGCCATCCAAATGGATGCTAGAATCTAACAAACCAATCCATACCGAAAATCCAACAAATCCCAAAAATTTTGCAAACCCATAAGGAAAATTAGCAAATATGAAAATCATACGAACAAAACACAAAAAAACCCAACAAATTTGGCTCACAGTAATGGCAAACCCAACTAACCACATGACAAATTCCCCTCACCTTACAAAGAGAAAAAGAAAACGAAGCTCTCATCGTAACAATAGCTTCATGTGATGTGAGTCCACAACTAGCAATTGAGGTCCCGAGCTTCTGTCGGTGGCTGTTGGCGGAGCGATGTGGGGTTGGTGATTGGTTCATAGCTGGCAGTCAATATTTTTAACTAACCAGTTCTGGGTCTGTAACGGGTGAGGGGTGGTTCACGGTGACTATGGAGATTTTCGTGATTGATGAGAGTTTCAACTTGTCGGTGGCGGGATTTTTTTCTTGGATCGGTGATGAATTTTTTTTTCTTGGATTTTGTTTTTTGGCCTTGGTTATGGCTGTGGTGGTTTGGGTGTGTTCCGTGGTAAAAGCTTGAGAGAGAGAGAGAGAGAGACATTTGAGATTGATTAAGTGGCAGGCAGAGAGAGTGAGAATGAGAGCTTGAGAGATAGAGAGCAAGAGCTTGAGAGAGAGAGGGTTGGCTAAGAGTGGGATTAGGTTTAGAGTTTGGGTAAGAGGTTAGGGAATTTGATTGCATTCGGTTCGGGTCCAAGTTTGGGGCAAGTATCACTAAAACTCGCACTCAACCCAAACCGGCTCCGAGTTTTATTTAAAAACCCAAACCCAATCCTATTGTTTCATGGGTCAGTTAAAATCCGATCCATTAGGGTCGGGTCGGGAAAAATTGCCATTCCTAGCTCTCAATGTCCTTTCTCATTATTGTTTTATTTTAATGAAATACTATATCCACAATATTTTTACAACAAATCTTAAGTGACTGGTTGTTACGAGTTGTTATTAATAGATAAAAAAGTAATTTTAGTGGTAGACTCAAATTATAACAATAGTAACTTACCACATTTGATTTGTTGTGAATGTGTTGTAAAATATTATGGACGTAGTATTTTTCTTTATTTTATTATATAAATAATAAAGTTAGAAATACAATAAAAATTTTTTTTTAAAAATACAATAAAAATTTACACTCTCAAATTATTTTATCATTTCATACACTTGAAAAATAAATAAATAAACTATCATAATTTGCAATAATTTTTGAGGTTATTAAATAATTTGAAAATGTGGTTAATTATTTTAGTGGTGCGGACTCTTAGATATATGATAAATTAATTAATAAAAAAGCCAAATGAGATAGATATAAAAAAATTATTTTATGTTCTCTTTCCCTCTCTTCAAGCACAACTCTCATTGTTTGTATTATTTAATATTGTATTTTATATTATTTTAATAAGTCGTATAGAAAAATAGAAATAAGGATGTTGGATGAGTTGTAAAATGGGATAGTAAAATAAATAAAAAGGTTTTTAGGGTATAAAATAGAGACTCTTTCGCATCTCCGGATGCTAGCACTCTTACTGTTGTTGGGGGCGAAAAAATTTCCTTTCCGACAAATGAGATTTTTATTGGGTCGGAGGCCTAAACTGAAACTCGACGATGGGCTTGATGCATGGCCCAAAGGCTATCGGCGAAGATCCAAATAATCCACCAAATTTTTATGCCCTGGGCCTAGATTAAGACTTATACGAATGGCCCTTAAACAATCGCTATAGCAAACACGTCAGTATGATTAAAAAGTCTACTGTAAGAAATAGCCCAGCGATAAAATGTTTCTGGAGAAAAAGGGTAACCCAACTGTAAAATACTTCTGCAGAAGAGAGTAACCCAGCTGTAAAGTATTTCTATGGAAAGAGTAACCCAACTGTAAAGAACTTCTGCAGAAAAGAGTAACCCAGCTATAAAATACTTCTGCAGAAGAGAGTAACCCAGTCGTAAAATACTTTTGCAGAAAAGAGTAACCCGGCCGTAAAAATATTTCTGCAGGAAGCAACCCAGCCGTAAAAATAGTTCTGCAGAAAAATAACTTAGCAGTAAAGTTTTTCAAAGATTGAGGGAAACATCCATATTTTAGGACTCATCATCCGTTAGTTCTGAAGAAGAATCTTCTAATACGTCAATATAAGGAAAAAATTCTATTGTAACAATTACATCATAACCATTAATAGTAAAAGAGTAAGTAAATGTCATGGGTTCCATGGTAACAAACAATGGAGAAGACTTAGTGTGAGATGAAGGAAGAGAGAGAGATCCCAACTAGTGCAGCAAGATCATTATGGTGCCAAAGCATGCTCTTGGGTGTAATATATGTAATGTGTAAAGAGAGGCATTAGTGGGGGTGTATAGAGGGCTGCTGGAACTTTCTGCTGGGAAGGAGCTGTATGCTTTTTAACTTGAGGTATGAGAGGTGTTTTTAAGCTAGGAGTGGGGGAATTCAGTTTCCATGTTTAAGAATGAAAGTTTTGTGGCTTAGAACTTTGTTGGGATCTTGAAAAGCTGATACAGAAAGGTTTTTGAGAGTTTTCCTTTGTGAGTGTGTTTCTTGGTGTCTTCCTTGTCCCATCTTAAGGCATTAATAGAGGGTTCTATTTATGGTTGAGTTTTAGGGGGCAATTGGCAAATAATCTTTGCTAAATCTTCCCCAATCTTCAAAAAATTCTTAGGGATTCGTTCTTAGAATGTTAGCTAAAAATGGTAAGCTTATTCTTTTGGAAGACTCTTGCTGTTTTGAGGTAATATCAGCTGGGATTCTGACCTAGCATTAATGCTGATTGGTCTTGGCTGATGGGGGTTTGAGCATGCATTAAGCTAATGACTTTAGATGTGCTGCTTACTAGGTTCAGAGCTCCCAAAAGCAAGTTACATCACCCCAAGCCAAGTGTCAACCTTGGAGCCTTTGCTGGGAGCTCTGTTGGGATCCCCTTGGTACCCTCCAAGCCACATTTCCCTAAGTTTCCCCATGAGGGGTTCATATACTTAGTCCATGAACCAGAAAATACATATTTTTTAGCATGAAAATGAGTTGATTTCAGCTTGCTTCAAGAGCTTTAATGGCTACCTCTGATGTTTGACTGAATGGGTTGGAGAAGAAAGATGAGATGGCTGGTTGAAGTGCTTTCAGCTTCTGGTCAAGTCTTTTCAAGCTTATGTCAAGTCTGTTTTAGCTTTATATCACACAATAAATGATGATGTTTCAGCTTGTAGATGAAAGGTTTGACCCTGATGGACATGTGTATTGTGCTGACTTGATTGGACAAGTTGGAACCTGATAGGAGTGGGCTCCAACTGCTGAATTTGTGCTAAGTTTTGGCTTGTTGGCTCACGTAAGCTCCAGCTGCTGGGACTTGAGTGTGGCCTGGGTTGGCCCCAGCTGGGCTTTATATTTGGGCTTGATTTTTCCTACAAAATGAGGAATTTTGCCTTGGATGATATTTATGAGTTTTTATAAACTTTGCAAGAGAAGCATTCCCTGTAGAATGAATACTAATATTTCCCATGAGTAAGGGATTTGGTATATGTGAAATAATTGTTAAGATGATATTTAAATTTTGTAAATATGTGCCAAAATAATATTTGGGCTTTTGCCAATATAATATTGGGCTTCATGAGATAGTGCCAAAATGATATTGGGCTTTAGAAAATAGTTGTCAAATTAGTAATTAGGCTTTGTAAAATAGTTTGCCAAGTTAGTATTTGGGCTTTGTAAAATAGTGCCAAAATCATATTGAGTTTTATGAAATAGTGCCAGAATGATATTGGGTTTTAGAAAATAGTTGCCAAATTAGTATTGGACTTTAGAAAATAGTTGCCAAATTAGTATTTGGGCTTTGTAAAATAGTGTCAAAATCATATTCGGTTTTATGAAATAGTGCCAAAATGATATTGGGTTTTAGAAAATAGTTGCCAAATTAGTATATGAGCTTTGTAAAATAATTTGCCAAATTAGTATTTAGGCTTTGTAAAATAGTGCCAAAATCATATTAGGCTTTATGAAATAGTGCCAAAATGATATTGAGTTTTAGGAAATAGTTGCCAAATTAGTATTTGGGTTTTGTAAAATAGTTTGCCAAATTAGTATTTGAGCTTTGTAAGATAGTGCCAATTTAATATTAGGTTTTATGAAAATAGTGCCAAATTAATATTGGGCTTTATGAAAATAGTGCCAAATTAGTATTGGGCTTTAGAAAATAGTTGCTAAATTAGTATTGGGCTTTAGAAAATAGTTGTCAAATTAGTATTTGGGCTTCGTAAAATAGTTTAAGATTTTGTTGTAAACAAAATATTGCCGTATAGCAATGGGCTTCGTAAGGTGCAGTGTAGTAACGGGCTTAGAAGTGCCGTGTAACAACAGGCTTAGTAAGGTGTCGTGTAGCAACGAGCTTAGAATGGTGCCGTGTAGCAACAGGCTTAGTAAGGTGCTGTATAGCAACGAGCTTAGAATGGTGCCGTGTAGCAACGGGCTTAGTAAAGTGCCGTGTAGCAACAGGCTTAGTAAGATACCGTGTAGCAAAGGGCTTTGTAAGGTGTCGTGTAGCAACATGCTTAGTAAGATGCCATGTAGCAATGAGCTTAGAATGGTGCCATGTAGCAACGAGCTTAGTAAAGGGTTTTGTTGGGCTTTTTGGGTCTTTCCCACGAGTTAAATGATTTTGGGCTTTTTGTGGAGGAAGTATAATTTTGTGGCCCAACGTTGGTAGCAAGGTGATGGACATTTTTTTGTGAAAACCCAAGTTGGGTAATGTGTGGAATGTAGTGGGTAACATTTGTGAGAGGGCCCAAAGTAAATTGTGGGGCTTATATATGTAGGAAATATTTGTGGAGATATCTATATGGGCTTCAAAATAATTATTGGGCTTGTATGGGTATTTTGTGAGTGGGCTAAAGAAATTAGGGCCCAAAAATTTGTATCTCAACAACTGTTCACAAACTATAAAATTTTTTAAGTATACATTCTCGGATGAAGCTCAATTTTAGATGGTCAATGGCTATTTTATCAACTTGAGGGGTTCCCCCCTCCCCCCAATGCTAATGATCTACCACTTGTGGAAGAGTAAATTTCATGACTACTAAGTTCACAAATGGGTATTACTAATATTACTTTATTATTCATCATTAAAAACTTACAATATTGTTTTCTTGTGAACTTTGTTCCAACTCTAAACTAATTGCTCCAAAAAATGTATTGAGTGACTACAACATTAGCGAGCAAATTATTTTATAGAAGAGCATACACGAGTCCTAACATACAAGATATAATAGGAAAATTAGTTGACCATTCTAATAACACAGGTCAACATTAGAAAAAATTGGTTAGAGAAAAATTATCTTTGGTCAACATAAAAAAAATGACTTATTTTAGAGATTACTTTCTATTATTATTATTATTTTTTAAAACAACTCTATCTCACAGTAAGCTAAATAAGGGAAGTTAAAATATTGTTTTTCAACTAATTTAAGACTACTATCAAATATAGGAAAATGAAATAGTTTTATAGAAAACATTTTTTAGAAAATGACTCATTTTCTAGAAAACGGCTCATTTTCTAGAAAACATTATTACCAAAATAAACAAAGTGTAAGCTCTTTCATTCGTATCCTAATCTTATTGGCCGCATTCTAGATTTAGGGCTTGCACTTATTTTCCATAGATTCTATAAGTTATTTTCTTCATGATCTTTTGCTTTTACCATTTGAAAAATTAGGAAAAGCTAGAAAAAAAGGAATTCAATTCAAAAGTTCAATTGGGTGGTGTTAATGTATTGCATCTAAGTTACTAATATACTATATGTAAGTTTCATTTATTTATTAAAAAGGCATGAAAATATAGTATATATATTTTTTTCTTTATAGTATATCTAAGCTGAATAGTGTTGGGCTTTGACATTCAAACATATAGAAATTAAATAATAAAAAATTGGTTCAACCGTTTGATTAGTTGTGGATTTTCTTCAAAGCCAACCTTGCTTGAAAATAGGAATTTCAATGAAACATGAAGAAAATAATAGGAGAAATGATATATCTAAAACATTTTTGTAATATTTTTACAACAAATTATAAGTGACAGATTGTTACTAGTTGTTATTATTATTGTTAGGCTGAAAAAGTAATTTTAGTATTATATTCAAATTTGAACCAATAACAACTAATCACTTATAATTTATTATAAAAATAATATGGACGTAGCACCTCTTAAGGAATAAAGAGTTTCAATAAATTGAAAGTTTGAGTAATGTTAGAGACGTGCTAACAAATTTTTTTTTTTTCTCTCAAGACTCTTTCTATTTTTGAAACTTGAAATTGTAATTGAGACCCTTAGGCCCTGTTTGGATAAAAAAATTTGCTCACTCAATTTCCATCACTCATCACCCTTCACTCATCACTTATCACTTATCACTCATTACTTAAAAATACTATACCCGTTTGGTACCATCACTCAGTTTGGGTGTATTTTTCACACTATTTGTGGGTCAACAGTGCCTTTTTTTTTTTTTCCTGGGTTCTTCTTCAAGATGTCTTTTTTTTGTTTTTGTTTTTTTTTTTCCTGTAATAAAACCCAAAAAAAAAAAAAAAAAAAAAAAAAACTAACGAGTTTCAATAAATTGAAAAAAAAAAAAATAACGTTAACGTTGAACCCAAAAAAAAAAAAAAAAAAAAAAACCTTGAGTAATGTTAATGAATTACAAAAATGACATTAAGTTATGAGTTATGGAAACTGAAAACAGCTAAAATGTGTTTTCAGCTATAACTCATAACTTTTTTTTTTGGTTTTTATTTTCAAGACATTTTCTATTTTTTTTTGAATGAGTTATGAAATTATGAATTATGAGAAAATCCCTTAAGGTGAAAGACTATAGGTATTGTACTGTGCGCAATCACACCACACCCACTCACGTCAATTTTTTACCACTTTCATTTTTTAGCTTTTAACTTTTTAATTTTTTCAACTTGTTTTTTATTCAATAGTTGAGATTAAGAGTTTATTTTTTGAACTTTCAATCCCAACCGTGTAATGGTATTGCATCAGGTTGAATAGCCTAAGCATTGCACCTTACCGAATCCTTGGCCGAAATATACTTCAGTGATTACTGATCACAGCAGCAGCGAGCAGACCATTTTTATTTACACAAATAACTAACTTTTACAACATAGAACAAACAACGTTACACGAAAATCAGTTGACCCTTCCGCGAACTCACGTCACTTTGACAAAAACCAATTTCATTCGCAACCTCTATCATCCAGATCCTTCCTTAACACGACAATTACAACAACAACGACAACAACCTTAATCTGACAATCTCACTCAGAACCCTATTTTTCTCAAATATTCGATTTAGGGTTTACACTCTTTTAACTCTTTCAATTCACAAAAAAAAAAAAACTACTTAGATCGTTGGGTGGCGGTGTTGATGAAATTGAGAGAGATTATTGAGGTTGCTGTTGCTGTTGTTGTTGAGGTGGGGAAATGAATGTGAGCCACGCGACGGTTCACCCGGTGGAGGAGTTTCCTACGACGGACGCTGATGGTGGTGGTGGTGGTGGTGGTGGTGGTGGTGATGGTGGCAACCCTCCGAGGCTGAGGATGAAAGATGTACAGGGCATGCCAGGCACGCCTGGGGGTCTAGCCTTGCGTGTGTGCCAGTTTCTCTTCGCGGTTGCGGCTGTTTGTGTCATGGCTACCACCAGTGACTTCCCTTCTGCCACTTCTTTCAGGTTTAACAACAACTTCACTTTAGCTAAAGCTTTATGAATTTGATTTTAGCTTTTTTTTTTCTTTATTATTCTTTTTATAACTTCTTTTTGTTACAAAATAGTTTATGAACTTTGGATCTGGAAAGCATGTTTGGATGAATAATTTTGATCATACTGTATACAACATGTAGCCCAATTTGGGTTTTTGGAGATATCTGATTACAGTTTTGTTATTGGTACATTAATTTTTAAACTAATTTCAATTTAGGTTCGCCTAACTATTATCAGGACTATGACTTCGGATAGAATAGAATTGAGGAAAGGAATACAGGTGACCCTAAGTAATATCTGATTAAAGTTATGTTATGGGTGCATCGATTTTTATTCTAATTTCAATTTAGGTTCACCCAAGTACTGTCTAGACTATGACTTCAGATAGAATAAAGTGGAAGAAGAGAACAAAGGTGACTCTAACTAATTTGTTGAGGATCCGTAGTCGACCCTAACAAATTTAGGACCAAGCCTTTGTTGCTGTTGTTGTAACTGTTATTAGTATTGTCAGGGAGTTCGTAAATTGGTTTCTTGTCAATCTCTATGGGTAGGCAAATGCAAGAGTTAAGCTCACTTAGAGCATTTGGGGCTCATTCTAGACATTAACTTTGTAAGTCAAAGAGGATAAATATATGCGTATAAGCATCCATCCATCCCTCAAACATAGGTACATAGAAAGTTAAGTGTTTGTCAAGTTCAAAACATGGTTGTGGAAATCTACAATACAGACAGGGCTGCAGGTTACACTTTTAAAATAGGATGCCTAGGCTGAGGTTATATACATGTTTGGAGATACAGTTTGGAGAATTAATAAGCTTCTAAAGGGTTTTTGGTGAATTTTTTTTTCTGAATGATGGGATTCCCACAAATGGGATCCCTTATAGGAAAGTGACATTTGCATTTTAAAGGTTCTTGTGGGATGATACATTGCCCAAGTTTTCTCATCTTTCACCTCCGAGCATATGCTGTCTCTGTTATTCCCTAGGAGCTGGCTTGTGGATGATGGGGGAGACGTTCATAATTTCTTAAGCATTTCCACTGGTTTTGGGCTATGCTTGGTGGGGCATTTAGAGGAGTGCTTAAGCTTTTAAAAGATAGAAGCCACCTCAAACTCATTTGTTAACCCAAGTGTGCTTTAGCTTTTCATCAATTTTGTAAAATGCTTTGCTTTTTTTTTTTTGTGGGATAGGAATAATCACAACTTTGAGGGATGTTAACAGACTATTTTGGAGCTGAAACTGCTGTTTTTCAAATCTTTGCATGAGTGGATGCTAGCTTTAGGCTACTTTTCCGCTTCCACCCTTGAAGATTTGCTTGATCATTGTACTTTAAGACTTGAAGTTTGATGTACCCATAGTCTTAGAAATCTCCTCCCTGGTACTCTTCTCTTTCATAAGTTTTAGATTATGAATTTATCATATTCCAGAACGTGATGTGGTTTGGCTGACTGATGTTAAAATTGATGCTGATGTCTGTTGTACCTGTGGGTTCTTGTTAGTTCACAAAAATTCTTAATAGGAATCCTAACCTACTTGATGTATAATGTTTGCTTTTTGGCTGTAAGTATAGTAATTAAATGCATTGACAACAGAAGTGTTAGCTTGATGATCTTTTTCCCTTTACAAACTTGGATATAATGATGGCGGAAATGCGATATTGGCGGGCTAAAAGGGCTTTCGCTAATATGAGGTCTGTGAAATTATTAAGTATCAATGTGACGTGGGAACAACAACAACAACAACAATTAAGCCTCATTCCCAAATTTTTGTGGAATGTGAATAATTGGCTTTCCTAAGTGAACAAGAATTAGGGTTCAGTTTTAGTAGCCTATATAAGGGTGCTATTGTTCTCCTATGGAGATAAGTTTGCTTGGTTAATAAAGTTTCTTTTGGAATTTTTTAGAATGTCTGGTGCTGACTCTTAGGCTTGTTCTCTCTTGGTTAGTCTGATTCCAAGAAAGCTTAGGTGGTTATCTATTTTTTATTTTTCTGTTCTTCAATTTTGTTATTGCATCGATTTTGATTTGGTTCTACATCACAATGTTGGGGAAGCCATGCAAGGGTTAGGAGGATGGGAAAAAAAAATCCAATATTCAGTTATTCAACAACGATATAATCTAAGATTTGGGGAGTAGACGGATCTGGCACCTAGATACACTTCTGCAACTGACTATTTATGTGTATGCTTTTTCTTATACTTTTGTGTTGAATATATATCCATAAGATTTTTTACATTTATTTCATGTTGCTGTTTTTGAATTCTTAGAGCATCCCATTGGGTAATGCAAGCAAACAAAACCCTTAAAACACACTCCAGCAGCTCATCTCTTACTGTAGCAAACAATACATGTTGCTACAGTAAAAATAAAGAATACTGTAGTGCATCCCATATTTCATTTGACAAAATCATATTCTCTCTCTTTTAGTTCTCTACTTCTCTCTCTTGGCTGCATTGGTGCTTTTTTTTTCCTTAATGGGATGAATTGGAAAATAAAGAATGGGATGTGGGGTGTTTTATTAAAATGGTAATGTAAAATAAATGAAGTGTGTTTTGGTGATGCAAAATGCATATGTATTTAAAGAAGCCAATGGGAATGCTCTTATAAGCTTGACTATTTTTAATTTGTTGTTTCCTATCTAATGGTAGTCCAGCCATTTACTATTCCATGTCCTCAAGTTTTTCAAATTTTGATTTCCAGCTACCTTGTTGCGGCTGCTGGCTTGCAGAGTTGCTGGAGCCTTTCATTAGCTATCATTGATATCTATGCCCTTTTAGTGAGGCGTTCATTGCAGAATTATCGAATTGTCAGTTTGTTTACTATTGGTGATGGGGTAAGAAAATCACATGTGATTCTAGCAAAAGACCGGATAACTTCTAGCACATGTTGGCACCACTTGCACTTTCTGCATGTGCGTGTGTGTGTTTTGTTTTTTCAGGATAAATAAATAATGTCACTTGTTTTGTGTTGGTTCCAGGTAATCACTGAATTTATGATTTCCTGGCCCCCTGGTTGTCTTATTATCACATTTTCCATTTAATTCACTGCACAAATTTCATATTTACTGTTATGCCGTCATTAACATTCATAAGCAGCATTGAACTCTTGTGTCATTTGCGAACTACTTGGCTAGCCTGAAATGATCTAATCATTCATAAATTAATGAACAGGAACATTTTTCATTCTCCATAGTTAGTTTTCAAGAGTAACTATGCATTGCATAGCTATCCTATGCAATGAAGAACCAATTTATAGATGGCTTTATTTCTTCCCCGGTGAATACTGTAGGGAGTCCAAGTTGGCTCAGAACTAGTAGGGAACTCCTGCTATTCACTGATTACTACAAGCAAACTGGAGTTGAGTTCAAATTGACTTGAAATGATAAAGATTGTTGTGACTTATGTGTAAAATACTAGCAGTAACCCTTAGGTTTTCTTTGGGCAATTTTCCTAATTATGCATACTAAGTTAGAAACTTATGTAAATTTGATTATGAAACTATGTA
Organism: Castanopsis chinensis; assembly: GCA_032878915.1. Lineage (NCBI taxonomy): Eukaryota > Viridiplantae > Streptophyta > Magnoliopsida > Fagales > Fagaceae > Castanopsis > Castanopsis chinensis. The sequence goes on along the minus strand of JAVQMG010000125.1, from coordinate 11,875,021 downwards.
TCTTATGTCTCCATCATGTCTTTCCTGCTGCAGATAGTCATAAACCTTAGGTTTTCCTTGTGCAGTTGTCCTAATTATGCATGCCAAGTTAGAAGCTTATGTAATTTGATTTTGCTACCATGTATCTTAAATCACATCCATGTCTTTTTTGGTTGCAGATTACATCCACTCTTACTTTTGCTGCAGCCTGTGCATCTGCTGGCATCACTGTCCTTATTGACAATGACCTTGGTGTCTGTGGAGAAAACCACTGTATAGAATTTGAAACGGCTACGGGAATGGCTTTCATTAGTTGGTTCACTGCATTGCCATCTTTCCTTCTGAACTTCTGGTCATTGGCATCCCGATGAACTAAAAGAAAGCGAAAGAAGATTAGAGGCCATTTGGAATATCATGTGAAGCATAGACTTTGTTGGTTTGATCTTTCTTTCCTGTTGTGTTTTGCAATGTCCAAAGTACTCAAAGTTGGTTGTGTTTAATCATGTGTATATACTATGTATATCAGGCTGGGATGTTCTTCATATACTCAACTCAAGTTTATAGTGATCACAATGGTGAAGTGGTAAACATTCATTTGGGATTTATTACGTAAAAAGTAATAGATGAGAATGAGTGATATAAAAGATTTTAAAGGATTGGTTGTGCATATGGTAAATGGCATGAAGTAATTCATAATTTAACTGATACATTGTCTCAACCCTCCACTCCATGTCTGTGATTGCTGGAGATCCAAATAAATTTCAACTCTGTAATTGCTTGATTCTCTAGCCTAGTGTTATCCCCTATTCATTCATGATGCAACTCATGGCAACTCATTTAATCCAATTACTTGATAGAACTCACCATAAAAAACCAGCTTGCAAGAGAAGGGTGCCCAAGAATTTATATATGCATGGTTAGGCATACACTTAAGCTATGTGAGACACTTAAATTGTTACATCGTGATATAAATATCCTAAAACACGAAACAAACCCTTCATGATGGGATTTCAGTAGTCACGAAATTGCATCTCCTATAGAACTTGACTGTTAAAGAAAGGAAAGACACACTAACAGATAACATTAAGCATCATTTATTAACAAATTTAGCTTCAATTTCAATATAGTGCTTATCAACAATGTACTCCATTACAATGTAGTTAATACCGTATCGGTACCGGTCAGTATGTATCGTATTGATATATATACTGGTATCAAAATGTCAATGTTTTGTACTAATTTAAATACCGGCCGTACCGGTCATACCAGCCAATTTCGGGTTATACCGGCCAATACCGAGCATACCGGCCGATACGAAAAAAGTTTTTTATTTATTTATTTTTTAAAGTTTTGTAATTTTTGAATTTTTGTTAAGGCAGAATAGTAACTTATTTGCATTAACTTATTAGTAGTATTTGTTTTTTTAGTATGCAATGGTAACTTTTAAGTTTTCTATTTTTTATATTGTGTTTTTTTTTTTCCTTTTAATTGATTCTAAAATCTAAAGCTATTAATAATTTGTTCTGAATTGAGAAAATGTTTTATGGTAAACTTTTATACTTATTATAATACACACACACACACACACACATATATATATATATAAAATAACGGTAAACCCGAAACGGTACACCGGTATTGACCGGTATCGAAATATATCGTTTTACTAGTTAAACCGGTACAGCCTCCGATACGAGATTGACTCCCTTACTCCATTATCTTCATAGACATGCGCTGAAGATCTGAAAATACTTAGAATTAAAAACCACAAAAATAGCCTCATTGCACTAAATGGAAAAGCAATTACCAGTTACAGCTAAAACAAAAACTATAATTAATTATTACAAAGCTTATTTGAATCCATCAAATAGTATTTTACTATTTAAGAAAGATTAAAACAACTAAGGCACTTGGTAAGAAAAAGAAGGTGCTAACTGCTAAACAGCTCCCATTATTATTAATTCCTACGATTACTCACCATTTACAGCACAAGTAGTTCTCAAAGTGTAAAAAGCATCGAGCATTCCACAGTGAACCCATATAAGAAATAAATAAATAAACTAACAAACTCAAACCCTCTAACTGCTGGCATCAAAAGCCTTAAAGTTGAGTGACATTGACTAGCTCATTTATGGCTCTCATCAATTTTTGATCAATTAGGTTTCTACCCCAAAAATATAAACCAAAATCAAATTTATAAAGCAATATATTTGCCAAAGTGGAAGGAATTATTTAACTAAACATACACACATAGAGAGTAGCGATGGAGTAGCGAAATCAAATTTATACACACGAGTGCCGCCATGGGGTAGCGATGTTGCTATAGAGGAAGCAAAGCAAGGGGAGAAGCTTTGGACACCATAGGCGAAATCATATGTAAACATTTTATTCTTCTATAACAAGTTTGATTAGTATGTGTATATATTATTGCTTTGACTTGATTACTATTTTTCCAATCATAAAATTTCAAATTGTTTCCTTTTATGATGTGATGTGCATCTATGTTTGCCTGTGCATTAATTGTATGATTTGGTAGTGTTTCACCGTAATGTTTACCTTAATTAAACATGAACTAGTATCTTTACTCTTTAGTTGAAGTTGATCTATTCAATCATGCGAACTTTGGGTCTATAATACTTTCCCATGCCCATACCCTAACTTCGGACCTAAGTTCAATTTAGTTGGACTTTTGGATAGAGGTCAAGTTTGGTTCTCGAACTTATAACCAAGTGGCAACTCCTTTCTCTACCCTAACCTCTAAGTTAGTGGTGTATTCTAAATCCCACATTTACGATGGGCACACATTGGGCAACTTCCATGAAATTCATTCACAAAGCATACGTAATTACATTCATAGATCGTGCCATAAAGCACTCACCGGAAGAGCGAGAGACATTGGATGAGTTTATCGAAGAATTTGCTAGACTCGCACAATATAATGAAAATCAAACGAGAATGCAAAATGAGACTCAAATTTGTGAGCTCTCATTTTTACTTCACAGAAAATGAGCTATACAAAATGCATTTTTTGAAAATGCATTTCAGGACAACCAATGGCTACATGCATTTCACATTATAGAAAATTTGTGAAATGCATTTTGCATAGAGGATTCAGACATTGGCTTAATTAATTATTCCTTATCTCACAATTCATCAACAAATAAAGAAGCATAGCTTTTGTGTGCACCGTCAAGGACAAGAAGTTAGTGACCTAATCGTGACATTTTATGGATGTTGTCTAAGAGTATGTCTTGCATAAGAAACAAGTTATTCAACATTTTAGTGGACATCATAATAGAATGTAGATTTCAATGTACAGCTTTTTTAATCCTTTTACAAAAGTGGTTAAAAATGGATCTTCATTCTTCACTTTGTTCTAAAGTTCGTTAATCTCTTCTTATGTCACACACTCTCCCTTGTGAAACATCCCAACAATGAAGTATAGACATTTTACCATCAGGCACAGGTGTTTTTTTTTTAAACTAAGGACAGACCATTTAGGTGAGTGACTCAGTGGCAAAGTGATCAAAATGTCCATAACAAAGTGATCAAAATTGCACCGTAGTAGCCATTACAGCTGAAAAGTTCAATGTCGGCCCCCAGATTTTATGTACTACTTAAACCCCTAGAAAAATATTGATGTAAATATCAGACTATTCAGTTTATGCTAACCATTTCCACAAGTCCAACAGGTACATATATTTCAGACCAGTGCAAGATTAAAAGGGTCTTTTGAAAAAAAAAAATTTAAGAACATAAAGATAAGATTATTGAACCAAAACTTTTGGGACGACTCATTTTGGAGCTCCGCCATTATAGAACCAAAATTGTCAAACAAGCTCACTGCGGTGCTTCACCATTGTCTGATAGACCTCTAACTCCTGCTCTGTCTCCATGTGGCATTGCATATGGTAGCAATGCCAGTAGCCAGAAATACCATGGACTTGGTGAGGAGCTCCAATATAGATCAAGGAAACAAGCAGCAACGACACAAAACAAGATGAGTAACTATCAACAACCAAAATCTGTAGGAATCGTTTGACCTGTGAACAATTTCTTGGATCAACAAGTCTGAATACCATCGAACATTTCCATCCCTCAAATTGCTTTTTTCGGTTATAAAAACGAAACCAACTCGGACAGTAGAGAATTAACCCGACCCAACCTACTGATTCAATCGGATTTTTAAAGCCATGGTCATAGATGCCTAATAGATATTTCTAGAGAGAAATTGTAGGATTTGCTTCTGCTTCTGACATTGATGTTGATTCAATCATTCAACAAGGTGTATCCATATATTTTAGCAATGCTAGAAACAAAATTCCACCACCTTTTTAATAGGGCACATACCACGAAATTTGAACTAGTCTAAGAGCATTAGTAGTTTAGTACTCCGCTTCTAAAACCCATAATATGCTATATTTTAGCATTAAAGCTCAAAAAACATGCATTACCCAGACTTCTAATTGTAAAAAATTGTATAATCTTGCTACAGTAACCTCTTACAAGTAAGAGTTTAGAGGATTAGCATCCGATATCTTTAAATTATTCTATTTTACTATCTCAAAAGTAACTTTATTTATTATACCATACCATTTTACAATACATCCAAATCTCAATTTTTTATTTTAAAATACAACACATTAAAATAATATAAATTATCCAATAAAATAATAAAAAATTATATACCTCTCTTCACTTTCTAATTTTTGTCACAGCCTCTCTGTCACTCTTTCATGAATGAAACAACTCAATCACTACCATGCCACCACTGCTCTCTGCCCACCAAATCCATTGGAACCAAAAAAAAAAAAAAAAAAAAAAAAAAAAAAAAAACGAAAAACAAAAAACAAAACAAAACCCAGCAAATACCCACCAAGAACCCAATAAACCCATTAAAAAAAAAAAAAAATCAAACAACCCAGTCACTACCACCACGCCACCATTGCCCACCAAAGTCCCACCAGAACCAAAAGCCTTCCCCCCCCCCCCAAAAAGAAAAAAACAAAACCCACCAAACACCCTTCAAACCCATTAAAAAAAAACATATTGTCACTACCGCCACACCACCACCATGCCCAACATGTCATCACTGCCCACCAAAATCTCATCTAAACAAAAAAATCCAAAAAAAAAAAAAAAACCAACCGAAAACCTAGCAAAACAGTAACGAAAAAAAATCAAAAAACTCACTGCCCACCACACCAACCTAACCAACCAATCTAAATCCAACCCAAACCCATCAGAATCCAAAACACCAACCCATCGGAATCCAAAATCCAGCCCATCCGAACCAAAAGACAAAAATCCATGGCAAGAAATCAGAGAAAACACCAATCTCCACCACGCCATGACTACTCCAAATCCAACCCAACTCTAGTGGCAAGCTTTGAACGAGAGAGAGAGAGATGTGAGAGAGGGAGTGAGAAGTGAGGACCGAAGAAAGAGGAATCAAGTAAAAAAAAAAAAAAGGAAAAAAGAGAGGAAGAAGTAGAACTAAGTGGCTCACAAAGAGAGAAAAAAATAATATAATATTATACACGATGCTACAATACCGTTATAAAAGTAAGACAGTACTGTAACACTACTGTAAAAAATTTTGCAACTAAAAGTTCGAATAACACATGTTATTTGTGCTATGATGCTAATATACCATATTTTACAATTTAGAAGCCTGCATACTGATGCTCTAAATGTAATAAGATCGTATCATTAAAAAATATTATTTTACTATGTTTCTTTTTATTTATTTATTAATATTTGTGACTCTCTCTCTCTCTCATATTAGTTCAATCATTCTTCTCTCTCTTCCTTCTCTCTCTTCTCTTCAAACCCAAGACCCATGGTCAAGAACACCATCACTAGAGCTACCCATGGCTGGACCCACTCAGAGAGGCCATTGCAAGCCACCACCATCATAGGCCGCCGCTGCATGCAAGCCGTGGGTTTGCTCTCTCTCTCTCTCTCTCTCTTTCTCTCTCCATTTGTGGTGTGGGTTGATCTCATTGTGGGATGTAGTTTGATCAAGCCGTGAGAAGTGGGTTGATCTCGCCATTATCTGTGGTGTTTTTGTGGATGTTTTTCCTATGGGTTTGAGTGGGTTTTGTGAGTCCGACCATGGGTGTTTAATGATGGTCGTAGGGTTTTATTGGTGGAGGTGGTGGTGGGTTTTATGGGTTTTGTTATCAGTGGTAGGGGTGAATTTTTTTTCCCGATGGTGGTGGGTTTTGTGGGTTCTTTGATGCTATGGTGTGGTGGGTTATGTTTGGATTGGTAGCCACGGCAATGGGTTATTTTTGGGTGATTTGGTGGGTTTGCTGATCTGTTCTTGACTGGTAATTTTTTTATTTTTATTTTTTTGAGAAAAATCTTGATGGGTTGTTGGTGGTTAAATAATGGGTGCAATTCTCGTTTCTTGGCAGTGGGTGGTGTAACTAAGATGGTTGGTGGTGGTGGGTGGTGAGATTGGAAAGCTTGGCAATGGTGGTGGTGGTGGGAGGTTGAGAGAGAGTAGAGAGAAAAGTTAGATATATTTTTATATTTTGTTGCTTATATTATTTTAATGTGTTGTATAATAAAAGAAAAGTTAAGATGTTAGATGTATTATAAAATAATATATTATAACAGATAAAGTAACTTTTAAAATGATAAAATGGAATATTTTTTAGAAACCTGAAACTAAGCTCTAAGGGAAACTTGTTCCACAACTAATTGACTAATTGAAGTTACGAAAATCAAAATGTGCTAGTAATAACTTCATTTGAAAGTGATTATCCAGTCCTCACAATTTGTTGAGTAGTGAAACAAAGTTATGTACATAACAGAGTTGCCGAATTTTAATTTGTTTGGCAGAAAAGAATGGGGCATAGCGAAGGTAAAAATGTAACATGTGAGAGAAATCAAGATATCAAATGGTTTCTCATCATAACCTCTACAGAGAAAACTGATGATGGGAGGTTAAAACTGAAAAGGGAATGGAAAAACTTCTGAGAGACCTCAGTTTCTTGGCAGAGAATACTCAGTAACCCCATCGAGATTTCAACGACCCTGATCCCATGGAGCAGGCGTGCGTGCTTGTTGCACATAACCGTACTTTCAGAATCCTCACAAGTCCATAACTACAAACACTTTAAATTCAAACAAACAAACAAAAGAGAAATGATGGTATCGTAAAAAAGACACAGTCTGTCAAACACCTATATCCAATGGCTTTGGCGGAAAAGAAAAATCTCAAAAAAGTAGGTCATTAAAGTTTAAAGAGACAAGCCTAGTAAGTACAAAATTAATGCACCTACAGAACAAACTGTGCTAACTTTTACAGGCCACACTGATTCAACATAAGGACCCACACAAAGCGTATGGAATGAGGGGTCCAGATAAACAGTACTTTAGTACAAATAGATGGTAACTTGTAGCTAGACACGTATACACATACGTGCGTACCAAATTTAGTCAGTCAATAAAAAACACATAATCACTAGTGATGTACAGCAGCATGAGTTGGAAACAAAGCCTTTTGTAACCGCTAATTTGTCAGTCACTGCATGCTAAGAAACACCGAATAGAAAAGAAGACACGTCTTTGTTCCCCCCATTTCGGTTTTTGCTTCAAGTTCCAACACCAATCTTTAATGGTAAACACTTCCACTACCAGAAAAATTTCACATGGACAACTCAAAAACTCGGGTGCATTTATAAAAATTTAATCAAATTAATATAATGCAAACCTGGGACTAGGATTTAAATAAGTACAAAACTTCCATTTTCTTTGCCCATTTTTTTTTTCTTTTTTTCTTTTTTTGTTTCCCGAATTCCAAATTCAAGATGGAAAATGAGGAGGGTGATTGGAAATATCAACTAAAATGTTCACACAAAAGACCAATTTACGAAAGAAAATGCTAGGCAATGGACAGTGGTCTCATCTGCAGCAAGGACTTTCCATGCAACCGCTTGTTCATATGAAACATGGCGCCCCATTGTCGACATGCAGATTCCACCCGGCAAGTAAGTGAATCCCTAATATCAAAATAAGCAAAACATTCAGACATTATGGGTTTATAACGGATATGTTAGGCAAGGAGTTTCTATACAGCGAACCACTAAAAGATGGGTGAGGAATGAGTTCAGCATAGGACTTAAGAACCAAAACTATAATATGGTCCCAAAAGAAAAGAACCAAATATGCATATGTATATCAAGCAGAGTGCCAAAGAAGAAATTATGGACCGGACAAGAGACATCAAGCAACCTAACGGCACACTATAATAAAATAAATTGTCCATTTATAACTCACCTGCTGCATTAACTTGGCAAAGTCAGCACACAATGCCTTGCGTCCAGACTCATCAAATATTTTATCAAGTGTGATGTCTTGTAAAGCCACTAGAGTTGTTTCCAACATGTCAAGCCCTGTCTGGTTTGCGAAGATGAAAACTGGCATTGTCTGCAATGCCAATGAAAATCCAGATTTAATAAATAATACTACCATTTAATTAGACTACAACAATTGAACAATATGCTAAACCACTATATAAACTCCACAACTGTTCCATCAAAGTATAAAAAAAGGTGTGTTTTCTACTGGAATCTGTACCTTTAATGAACAGCACAAAATGGCATCCTGGTGATTCCATAAATGTTTCAACACCGAATCACCACCCAGAGAATCAGATCTCAGCAAGTCTGCACCTATATGGTAACTGGGGAAAAAACAAAGAATATAATTAACTAGCTTGCAAAGGAATATATTGGAAGGGCCTATATTAAAGCATTTAATATCAGCTCAACAGAAGATAGGTTGATCATGAACTTAAAAAAAATTTAACATCCACTTTTTAGTGTTCAATGGATTCTGCAATGCCAACCAGAGTGTCACACATCCCAACCACATTATGAGAAATCAAAGCAGAACTCACCTATAGCTCTGGCAGATCCAGTGAGCCAGTGTAAGAGCCTCTGGAGAGCCTGGGGAAAGCTTTGGTCCCATGGCTGGGCTCAATCCAGTTGGAGATATTGCCATGGCAACCCTCTGCACAGAGGAGATGACACTTCGGACATACTGGCGTGCCATGGTTGCAACATTGTCTTGTAGACTGCTATCAAATGGAAACTGGAATGCAATAGTCAAAACTGATCGAGAATAATGACACGATGGCACATCTCCCGCAGCATGGTTTGTTGCTGGGCCCACTTCAAGACTTGATGTAAGATCTAGGGTGCGATGAGTCGACAATGAATCCTTTGCATCACTCTGTATAAAGATAACAGTAAGCATAAGGGGGAAAAATAGACCAAATAAACATGATTTCCAGTGTTCAGATAACTATCTCAGACTTTTAAGAGTAAGCATGTGCTTTTAATCAAATAAAACTCCTGTGATATATCCATCACAATATATAATTTACATATAAGTTCTGTCACAAGGAAATTCTGACTTCATTGTGTCAGAGAAATTGACATTGCATTTCATCTACAGTCAAACATTTTACTCGTTCACAATTATCTGAAATTGATAGACCATTGAAAATGTGAATAAGTATAAGATTATTCAGGGAAGAACAGATAAACTCACTGTTTTTGAATCCAATGGAATGATACGGAAACCAGATGGTAACAGTGGAGCATCATCAGGAAACATTTCATCAATTGGAGCAAATACAAGTTCAGAACAAGCTCCCACAGCATTCTCGTCAACTCCACTACATATCTGCCAAAGAAATTAAGGCATTTAAGTATGATTACATACAACCAACAAATTCTGACCCTTTATAGCTAGGACAACCAGAAAACAGGAAGACAAAGTTAAATAATGCCAGGTCCCAAAATCCAGTAAAAACATATTCACCAATACGTTAATATTTTAACAGTTGGAAAATCTGTCGAATATAAATGTGTTGACATGAAGGTTTTGGGTAAACCCCCAATTCTCAGGTCAAAAAATCAGATCAGGTGGCATTCCGCATTCCAATAAAACTGAACCCACACAACTGCTATGTCTACTTGCCAGGTCATGATTTCAACACAATGTATATAACCATGTCAGAATTTCACAAATTAGTGCATATCAATGCTAAAACTTCAACAAATACTTTTTTTAAAGCAAGATAAGAGTAACTTGTTGATTTTACATTTGAGGAAAAAAAAGAATGCAACATAACCAACAATAAATAAACCTGAAAAAAACAAGCAAAAAGTTCAGAAAAAGCACCTGTAATAGATGAATGTCCCTTGATGCAAAAGCATCTTCTTGAGGAAGAGAATGTCCTTCAAGTCGAATAACTTCAAGCAACTGGAAGGCCACACCAAGAGTTAACAAGAATTAATATCTGTGATATATGTTATCCCACAGTCTCAGTGTGTCATTGCACTTTCTCCAAGCAAATCTAGATTAACACATCTCTGCTCACTCTAATTGGGGGATATTATATATCCATGCCAAAATACCCACCTAATAAGAAGAAGAGGGAGGGGAGACGACAACTACCATTTGAAAAAAGAAAAAGAAAAAGAAAAGGAGCATACTTCTTCATGTTCTATTGTGTGGCCAAGAGGCATGATAATTTGGCTCCCAGTAAACCTTGTAGGCCTCATCCCTGGATAAGCATATGAGCCCGCTTTCAGTGATGCAGCTGAATACGCATCAACATTGAAATCAGCCCACTCTGAGCGGTGCTCCCTCAGGAAGCGCACCAGTACAGCAGGAGGGACATTCTAACAAGAAAAGAAAAAGGAAAAACACAAAACTGCTTAGATACATGCATAAGTGCAGGATGCAACCAACAGTCTGACACCCATTTCAGAATTCAAGACTTACATGGATATACAAATTCTTGATGTATGTCTTGCCAAATATTTCAGTTTAATTTATCGCTAATTAGAATATCGATGAAGTACAAACTTGACAATAACCATTATAAAGATACAGACGATAACGCCAAAGTATTTAAGAAAATAAGGCTTCACTTCACAGATCAGTGTTTAAGATCAAACAAATCTAGATAGTTTTGATTCCAACCAATGGAGTGAGGAATTAAAAGTTGCGATAGCTGGCCAAATTTCTTTTTTCACTTGCTAAAAATCTCTTGTAACAATCAACTAGTTTAATAGACATGAGGGAGACTTTCTATACTTACTTGGAGTAGCATTGAAGCCTTTGCACACAGAATTCCTCCAACGAATGAGAGGGAGTTTGCAGGATTAGACGTGGCACTCAAGTTCTTGGTTGAATTAACTGCAATAATCACATCTTCAGCACCATCACTGTTGATCAACGACCAGCCATCGTCATTGAATCCATTGACAGCATCATTGAAGCCTCTGCAACAAAGAAGAAAATTATAAAGAATTGATAGCTTACAGATCAACATACAAAGTCAAAGGCCAAAAGAACTCAAATTGATGACATGACTTTCACAACAATCTGCTTTGATGCAGCAGAGAATCCAGGAAATAAAGATAAACAGCTACCTGCTCAATCTTTGGCTAAAAGTCCTCAGAACAGCCGGCTGCCTGCCCAAACCATATACGACCTCACCACTTGTCTCCTGAGCTATTTGCCTTATATAGCGCAGGGCCTTCACAGAAAGTATCTAGTCAGTACATTCTAACATTTTCTTTTTTCAGGGTAGGTAAATTTGGTTGTACTCAAAGGCTTGGACTGAACTCCACATGCAGAAGAAAAAAACTAAATTATCAAACCAACTAGAAACTACTCACTGCAATCGTCATTTTCTGGGCCACTACTTTTGATGATTCATAAAGGGGTCGCAGCACTTCTGGCACGCTCCATGCCTGAAATATAATAAAAGGAATCAATTTCCATGCCAGGTTAGAAATACCAAGAAGCTGATCGTTAAAACTCAAACCTCAAGATTCAGGTGGTCAACAATATGGATGATTGACCCTCCACCCTCGCATGGCCGAATCAGATAGCCACAAGGAAGCATTTCAGCTCTCACGAACTGGCTAGCAGCAGCTGCATTTGGGCCAGCACCAGAACCAGACAGAGATCTCTCACAAACCTTGAGATATGGAGAACAAAATACACATAAACAGCATATTACATTAGGCATCCACTTATAAGGAGACAGTGCATATCTATTTGATAATAAAAGGCATGCTTACCACAAGACTGCCATTGTCTAAGCTTGTAGTGTATCTTAAAGTCCAAAAATCTCGTGCAGGAGCCAGTGTAGTTGGAGCATATGTCTGAAGCAATTTGATGTTCTTTCTCAGGATAAGAAGATTCATATGTAGATAACAGAAGAAACATAGAGTAACAACCATTTGTGCTTACCTGTGTGTAAACAAGTTCAATTGTCCCTCCATTACCAGCTGGAAACATGGTGAAAACATCAAGGCTCCGACATTCCCGAAACCAAGATGGACGATCTTTAAGGATCTCTGCGATCTGTTCACAATTTTGTGAAAAAATACATCAAATTCAAACAGTTCATGAACCTAAACAATTGATAAAACAAATACCAACTGAGAAATGACAAGGTCTGGATTTTTTCTACAGATGCCAATAAGCTTACCTTTGTAGGTTCTAAACTTACAAGACCACAAGCTCGAGCTGCCACTCCATTGCAACTTTGGGAAATGGCAAAGATCCCAACCGAATCCGGACCAGGCTGAGAAGAGAATTAAAAAATTGCTTAGTTAATTTAGGTTCAGGAGTGAAGAAATATGTAATATCATTGCAACTTGAATAAACTAAAAAATGATTTCTTAAAAAAAAAAAAATTCTTTTTCAAATAAAAATAAATAAATACCTTCATCCCAGGCATCTGGACCCAATCGACAGCAGTTCCTGTAGCCTTTGAAAGGAACTCTGCCAAGGTCTCCTCTGCAATGGAGAGGAGTCTACCAAAACAATAATTTAAATAAAGAAATCAGACACAGCGCCAATAACAACATTTATTTCCAGATAATGCGGAGAAAAGAGAAAGCTCATAGCCATTGGTATTTGAGATTACCCAGCAGGGTTAGTAGCATCTCTCAGAGAATGCTGAGGAGTGGTAACCACAGAGTCACAACTTGCATCAGTAGTTGCCGCTGATGTCTACAGAAGAAACAATTAAAGGTTAATAAATTTTACCAAGCGATAAAAACAAACAAAAAGGCCATTGCTGAATTCTTTTGCAGCACAATTAGGTACACTAACTTGTCCAAGGCCAGAAAAGCTGCAAGTGCCATTAATATCCTTGAAATGTCTTAATCGTGGAATAGTTCAAACATAGTAAAAAGCATGCAAGAATAGAACAAAATGCAAGCAAATTGGGGCCAAAAAATAAAATTATTGCACATGAGAATGAATAGTAGTCCAACAAATAAATGAAGTGCAGAATTTAACAAGATTTTGTCCCACATCAAATATCTTTTCAAATTTGGTCCTACTCTTGAATTCTCTTTGAAAATGATAAGACCACAACACTAATGGATCAACAGAATTACCTATTCTTGAACACACATACTGCAATTTGAAACACCTAATGGACCATATACACAGAACAAGATCCACTACAAGGAAACATATAAAGAAAGCAATCTACAAGAGAAAAGACTCATAAACTTACAGTATGCAATTGTTGCCGCATATACCCATTTTCGCATACCAGCTGCGAAACCTGTTTCTGCAGGCGATCATTCTCCTCCATCAACAGCTTGTTCATCGCTGTCAATTTCCTGTTCACAGTCTGGAGCCGTGAAGACTCTTTTCTCTGCTTCTCTCGGCACCTGCATGGCCAAAACGCCATATAACCCAAAAAACCATTCAGCCTTCTATGGAACTAAAACACACCCACTTAAATTAGTCACAAACCCAATTGAAAAAAAAAACAATTTTTTAGGCTAAATTCACCGTCTTTGCACAAAAAAGACCACAAATTTATCATAGGACTAAAATTGCAACAGATTCGGAAATGCCATAAATATAAACATATGGTTCCAAGTTCAAACTGTTGCACTCACAAAAAAGGAAAAGATTTATGAAAATATAAATAGAACTAAAGAATGAAACCCAAGTTTCCCAAAATGATACCTGCGATTCTGGAACCAGACCTTGATCTGCTTGGGCTCGATGTTTGAGAGAATGGGGCACTCTCGAATCAGCTGCTGTCTACGCAAAGAGCTGGGCTTTGGGCACTCAGAATAGACTCGCTCGAGCGCCTCCACTTGCTCAGCTGTGTACCTAACATACTTGCCAGCATCAAGGTGCCTACTGATACTCCCACTGCTACTCTCTCTGTGCTGCTGAGCCACAGCCATAGCCATTTTTTTTCCTCAATCAAGAAAAAGCTGTTCAAGAGCTACTACTTTTTCTTTTTTTTTTTGCTTTGGTAATTAAAAGGCTAAAGATTCTTTAGTTTAGTAAAGTCCGTCTTCTAAACAGTCAAGAAACTTATTGGTGAAGATTAAAGCCAAAGAAATGATTAAAGGCTAACACTACGCATGTATGAATACAGACATACACACGCATACGGCTTTTTTTTTATCCTTCTAGAGCCTCAGCTATTGGTCGGTGATGATGTAAAAACAAACTGCTATGAAGAATAAAACGCTGGGTTCAGTTTGGATTTCTCACAGATACAACCAAAACTAACCGAAATCTCTCACTGTTTTGAACTAATCTGAACTAAGATGCCCAAACCCAAAAAAAAAAAAGAAAACTTTCCAGCAAAACAAAGAAAACCCACTTGTCCCTCAAACTCACTGACACCTAGTCTTCAAGTTTTTGAGCTAAATCTCAAAAGAAAAACTTCACAGAGATCCTTCAGCAACCCACTTCAGACCGATGCAGAGAGCCTGTTGAGTGAGCTTGAGAGGAAAGAAGACGAAGAAGAAAGCTACGGCTCTCTCTCTCTCTCTCTCTCTCTTAGTCAGTGTTGGGGGCAAAAGAGAGCCAATGGTTGAAGCATCAGAGACAACCAGGTAACAATATGCAAACGAGAAGAACACAGAGTGATGATGAAGAAACCCTAATCATGACGAGAAAGAAGAAGATAACAGTGAAGAAATGAGAAAAAATTTGGAAGGAAGATTTTGATTTTAGGGGCTATTTTAGAGAGAGAGAGAGAGAGAGAAAGAGAGAGAAAAAAAGACAGTGATCTGAGCTGAGCTGAGCTGAAACAGTGGGGAATAAAAGAGAGGAGAGAGAGAGAGAGAGTTGATTTGCACGCAAATCCACAAAACTAAGGAACAGGCCATGGTTGTTTTTTTTTTTTCTTTATAATTTACGGCGGAATTTACGTCATTGTCCCTAGTGTTTCTTCGAATTGACGTCTTTAGACCATTGCTGCCTCATCTGTCAATCGCCCCACTGCATCGGTCAATTAACCAAATCTTTATTGGCAGGACTAATTTATTGCTGTATTTTACATTACAACATATACTAGTACTGGCTATTATTATTTAATTATTATTTTAGTACTCTTCTCTTCTTTATTTATGCCGATTTTAGTACTCTTTTTAGTACTACTCTAAATTTTAATTTGGAAAAATTGGATAAAATACCGGACATATAACCTCTTTATTTCAACTTTTTGTCGTAAATATACATATATATATATATATATATGTATATATATATATACCATAGTACTACTCTAAGGCCTCGCTTAGGAGGAGGAAATGAAATGGAAATAAATGAAAATAATAATTTTAGAATATTTTTTCTTTCCTTTGTTTGGGAGTTTTAATAGAGGGAATGGAAAATCCATTCCCTCGTTTGGGAGTTTAAGTGGAAGGAAATAGAATGGAATGGATAGGAGGGAACACTCATTCCTCTCTATTCCTTTAAAACCTCAAATTTTCATTTCCCTCGAAATTGAGATGAACGAGAGGGAATGAAATTAGATTTAATAAATTTTTTATTAAAACTCCCAAAATACCCCTATTTATTCAACCATTTATTTTAAAACAGGGATCTAATAGTAATATTGCAATAAAATGATTTCATTCCATTCACTCCATGTTACTCCCAAACAAGATTACTTACATTCCATTCATTTTTATTCCTTTCCATTCTTTTATTTTAAAACATCCAATCAAGATTACTTAATTCCATTCCATTCAATTCCATTCTTTTCCCTTACTTAAATTTATTCCATTCCATTCCATTCTATTCCATTCTTTTCTATTCCCTTATGATCATTTCATTTCATTCCATTCCCTTCCCTTCCCTTATGAACTTCCAAGCGGAGCCTAAATATTAATTTAGAAAATTTGGATAAAATATAGGGCATTAAGGAAGTGTTTGATTCATGTTTTTAAACAATTATTTTCAGTTTTTAAACAATATTTAATACACTTTTTCATTCACATGTATTTTTACAAATATTTTTAAATAACAATTTTCAATTTTTAAACACATTTATCAAGTGGGCCTATAACTTCTTTGTTTCAGCTTTTTGTTGTAATCTTGACTCCGTTGATTATAAGTGTATTGAAAAAGAGGTGGATTGAAGTGAAAAGTGTTAGAGTTGTATTGTAAAAATTGTAGTCCTAAAATTACTCTTTTATTTAAAAAATGATTTTATTAATAGACGCTCTTGAAATTTAAAATATTTGTTAATGGATTATTTTATAAAATTTTCAATACAATTTTCACAAGAAATATAAAATCTATCATAAAAATCAGCTCTTTTTTCCCTCACAATTAAAAAAAAAAAATTATAAACTACCGTCCTTAAGAGATTTGTTAACATTTCCCTTAAAAGAATAACTAGAGTATAACCTATGTTTACCAACAAAAGTGATAATAAATTAGTCTTATAATCTTATGTATTTTTTTTTTTGGAGAAACATACTCTTATCTAGTTCAGTGATGTAGAAGTTGCTCAATACCTTAGAGCTTGAATTCAATAGAGTCCTAGATGCTTGATAGCTTGATTATGGCAAAGCTTTTATAACTTTTGAGAGAGTTCCCCTTGAAGCTAATGAGTTAGGAGTATGGAGAGTGTTTGATAACATAAATGAATTTTTTATTTTAAGAAATAATTATAATATGTTGCTAACCTCACGACTCAAACCTTTTCTCCCGAGCACTCAGTGGATGGGAAGGTGATACGTGTCATAATTTAGATAAAAATACTCTTAAGTATTGTTCACCGAGAGACAAATGACATTATTTGGTTTGCAAACTATCTTAATTTGTAAAACATGGGAATAAAAATATTAGATTGCATCTGTAACTTTAATTAAATATAGACAAGTGTAGACTTGTGATTGACCTTTAACGAGGAAAAATAAAAATCTATTGAGATTATCAAATTATTATGTCCAAATCACACTCTAATTACATTTAAGAGGATTTTTTAAATATAAGTGGAACCCAATAGCCATTCTATGTAGGAGGGCAAAAGTCAGGCCCTTACCAAGCCTGAGTTGAACATTATTATGTTAGATCTGGCCCAAAATGATGAATACCGAACTACAAATACACAGACTTACATGTACTAAGTAAGCATATTCGAACAAATCCCACTATCACTTAAAATGAAAGGCAATGCCTTGGAGGAATCCGCTTGCTGAACACAAGATTCGATGTCAGACACAAGTTACTAGAAAATCATTTCAACATTAGGATTGTGGATCTCACCCTGATACAAGATTAGACATGCTAGAACCATAACCAAGACTTAAGAAGCCATCCAAACTCCATGAGTGGAGAGACCCATGTACATGAAGGATATTCCTTCATCATGACAAACCCGTTAAAGCAAGAGTATAAAAATGGAGGAAAGGGTAACGAAGGGGGGTTGGAACATAACTTTGGGGAGAGATGCATGAAAGAAAAGTGAGATATTAGAACACCATTCTAGGGTAATGCGATCCAGCTCGGACACCCAAAGGGGCAAATCAACTATCTAACGATCTCATTGGCCAACCACATTTCTAACAAATAATTATCATAGCACCATTTTCTACTGTCTATTATTAGCTAAACTTCTTATGGGATCTCCCATTGTGGGCTAAATCTAGTACAAAATACAAATTAATTGGATTTTAGGCCCAACAATCCCAAAGTCGCTGGGAAGTCACGACCACATTTTAGTTATAGGATATATCAAAAACACACCCCCACAAAATAGCCATGAAACATAAAAAAAAAAATAATAATAATAATAAAACTTTTAAAAGGAAACAACAAAATAAAAAGTTCATGGAAGAACAAAATTTGCAAATTCTTAAAGCTTAAACCTATAGTTACTCTTTGTTTGGCTCAGCTGATTAGCCACCTCATGTAATTTGTTTTATTTATGTATAATTTTTGAAAATCATTTTTTTAGGTATAATTTAGTTATATTCAATTTATTTTTTGAAGTAAAAATAAGCTAATAAACTAATTGAGAGATTTATAAAGTCTTTCAACAAGAAGTTGAGAGAGAGAGAGAGGGGGAAAGGACGAGAGGGGCAGTGCAATGACATATATATCCAACTCCCCCAAAGAAGTGAAGAATCATATCAAACATTTTGAACGATGTTGCATGTTTCTCTCAATTCGGACTTAAGGCACCCAGTTTTCCATAGAAACATAGAGGCGGCTCAATAGGCAAGTTCTAAAAGAACTAAACGAGGCTTCTAGATGCCTCATTTTTTTTGTTTGTTTGAGAAGGAAGGAGCCTCATTTGGAGCTTGATCCAAGTCAACCAACATTTATATGGCCTACAGTACAGTCCAACTTTAGAAACAAAGAGAAAGGAACATTTCTCCCGCCAGCTTCTGTTTAGTTTTCAATCTACAATTGGAATTTTCATGGCTATAGTGTTGTTTTCGAGTCTGATATTTTAGTTGTCACTAGTACTACCATTTGTGTTTAATCTAAGTACTAGATTATCACCATCATATAATAATAAGTATATACATAGTAGGTTATAATTAAAATCTATGCCATAAACTATTAAATTCCTTTTTCTAAAAAAATAATTTTATAAACAAGATAATAGAAATTTCAACTGAATCCATTGATATACAAAAATAGAGAAAACAATATGCGCAAAATAAAATTATCACACAAGAAAATATTTACGTGATTTAGACGAAATTGCAATGATTTTACTATTCATAGAGAAATAATATAAGATGCGGCAGTACAAATTTTTTTTCCCTCTCAAGACAATATTATTTTACTCCTGAGGATTCATAACGAGCTAACACACATGGCAAAAAATTTTCCATGAGCATTCTAGCTTGAGCCGTAGCACTTTTATATTGGGTCAGGTCATAATTCGGATCAAACATAATTAGGTTACACATAACTTTACAAAAAAAATTATCAACCATTTAAATTTTGAGATTTTTGGCTATTAAACTCGATACTAACGTGAGATAACTTACAAGTCCCCCCAGAAAAGTCATCGACCAAGTGAGAAGAATCATAATTTTTAAGTCAAATTTGAAGAGTAGGGGCCAATCTTCACCAAAGCTGTGTTATTAATTAATCAAATCATTGGTAAATCGCAATAGGCCAAAAGATGAGAACATTCTTTAACAAGATATATATAAAAAAGAAAATGATTAATATTTTACACTTAAGTGCCTTATAGTGGCAGTCTCGAGAATGGTCGTCACCAAACAAGGACAATTCGAAAGCCAAAATAAAAGGGACCATATATTCCATTTGAATATGACTCTCTCTCTATTTATGAGTTTGAACTCGGTTTCTTAATTCCAGACCAACCAACCTTATTATAAAAATTTTATTAAAAAAAAAAAAAATACCCATCAAAGTGGGATTCTGATTTGGAATTTCTTCCGGCGCAGACCATCACGCACATTAGTCTTTGGTCGGTGATATCTGGGGATTTTCCATCACATACTACAAATTAACTTGTTTATTCATGTCATATATTTTATACATGTAGATTATATAATTTCATCTATAAAAAAATAATAGTCTCAAATTACTTATTGTATGGCATTTTTCATTTTTGGGACTTTGCTTTTGGCATGCGTGAAAAGTAGGGTCACGTGCTTCCAACAAAAGCCCACACACATAGCAAAAAAATGTCTTATATTTTACTACTACTACTAGTGTTTCTTCTTCTTTGTGAGAACTAAGAAATAGAGTAATAATTAATTTGACTTGTTTATGTTTTTTTTTTCCTTACATTGAAGATTGAACAAGCAAAGGTCTTATCTATATGTTTTTTTTTTGGTGAATAAAGAAGCAGCAAGAGGAGGCTGTATTGCATCAGAAGCAACAAGGAAGTGTAAAAGATATTATTATTTTACGCATCCAGTTGAAATTAATCTTTTTGATACCATGATGATTGTGTTATTTTAGTTGGGGAATTTAAAAAAAAAAAAAAAAGGGGTTTTGATTGCATAGATTCAGCTCAATTTGCAGAGGTGTCAGTGAGCTATTGAAGGATCGGATTGGTAGTTGTTTGGTTCACTTTAAAGTTGGCCACGTCATCAAGAGGGTTATTTACATCTATACCCTATAGTTGATGATAATATTATTATCCATTTAGGCCTTCAAGGGTTCTACTTTACGAGGATAATATAAACTGGACTTTGCTTAAGAAATGAAGCATCAAATTGGAGCATGAATCCAAGAAATGAATCAAATTGGGCTCCACCTGTGTATAAAGGTTCATGTTTGCTGAGGATTTATTCCAAATTTAGGCCCCAAATGAAGTTGTAAATTGTGATGAAGTCATGTTGTGGTCGGTAGACATGTTATGCTTCCATTCATTAATGGATAAACACGGAATTTTAAGAGTAGTTGAGTCCAGAACTTATGTTAATGAATCATCCATAGGCCGGTATCGTTGAGTTTTTTCCTTAAACAATATAATAACATAACAAATAGGTGATTTACGAGAATGCTCCCAAGTCATCAAAGGAAGCAAAACTGGGTATGCAGAGCAAAGTTGTTAAAGCAAGAAAAACTTGGCTTGCAGGAGCATGTTCAAGTCGCCCAAGTAAGAAAAACTTGATTTGCGAGAATGCGCCCAAGTAATCAAAGTAAACAAAGCAAGAAAATGATGGGGTGAAATTTGATGTGTGCATGCTAGACACGTGTGTCTTTAAGTTATGATGAGATGCTTGTGAGAGCTAAGTGGGGGATGCCAAAAAAAAGGGCAATGTGTTTTCAAGTGAGGGAATGCGTATAAACGCTCTTTGATCACTTTCTCTTGCTTCTCATGATGTGTTTTAGCACAAGTCTTCTTGTTTTATAGTGTCTCATGGCCTAGTTTTTGTTGAAGGGACTTCCTTCTCTTTTCTTTTTTTTTTGGATGAAAAAATGGATCTCACGTGTATAATCATTGACTCGGTCCACTTAAATTTGCTATTAATGATGTGGGGCACTTGGGCACGTTAAGACTATCCGTATCGTAGTACAGCATTTTTGTAAAGTGCACAAATCGAACCCCATAGCTCCTAAACTCGCGGATGTGACCAAATCCAGGATTTCTACCAATGCGCTATGTTCCCAGGGAGCACTGAAGGGGACTTCCTATGCCCTTGATTTCTTAGAGTACCTATGCTTAGGGCAGATGGTTTACCTAAAGTCTTAGGGTTTGCTTAAATTTATTTCCATATTAGGAAATAAGTTAGGTGAAAGCAGTGTTTAATATTTATTAACCCCAAAGGGGAGGATTGCTTATTCGTACCATATTTACCAATGCCAAAGCAAAGTCAGCAATTAATGCAAATAGCCTTGGAAAAGAGGAAGATTGTTGGGGTATTTAATGCTATGAAAACTAATTGATAATTGTGGGCCAATTTTTATAAACAACAATTTTATTAATAAAAAAATAAGAAACAACGTGGGTGTGTTTGGTAATTATTATTATTTTTTATTTTTAAAAAATAATTTTTTATTTTTAAAATTGAAAAATTTATTTGACAACACAAAATAGACGAGAACAAAAACTGTTCTTAAAATTTAGTTTGTGAAGGAAATTAAAAATACGCAAAATATTGTTTTCAATTTCTTATTTTTAAAAGCCAATGAAAAAATATGCATTCAATTTAATGAATCTGTCTCATTTAATGAGTTAGCATTAAAATTCAAATTCTAGTAACAACATATTTTAGTATTTTTTATTTTTTTTCAAAAAACTATTTTTTATTTTATTTTAACTAACCAAACATGTTTTTGATTTAAAAAATACAAAAAAATTGTTTTTTCTTTTTTTTTTCCAAAAAACAAGTTTTTAAAAATAAAAAACAAAAACTGTTACTAAACATAACCTAAGAAATCCCAATTCTAGCTCCCTCAAGAGCTTATAGATCACAAAAACACTAGGGGGACTAGACATGCATGCCTAGCTAAATGGATCCAACCCCTTAGTTTATGCGCCCTAAGTTAATTAGCACCTTAATTAAGGACATAACTAACATTTCATCTAATTCAAAAAAATCACTCCCCTACCGGTTAAACCTCTTCTTCCCTTGCCATAAAATTTGAAGTCTTAATGGACTTGAGCAAGTGGTTAGATTGGATTGAGTGTGATTTCAATTGGCTAGGATTATTGTATATTGATGGCCATGTAATTTGGCCTATATATTCAATGGCTAAATAGGTTCGTTTGGCCATGAAATTAACTAACAACCGTTACCCAACTGTTATGAGCATTCATTACGTCATCAATTTCCTATCAAACATACATACATACATACATACATACATATATATATATATATATATATATATATATATAATCATCAATTGCTACCACCAAAGTAATATAACCTCTCATAGTTATGAAAAGGGAGCATTAATGAGAGCAACGGTCAGTCTATATAACGATGGCCAACCCCATTTTTCAAAGGTACGAGACATTCCACTAGAATTTCTATTCCTGACTCTTTTCTTTCAATTCTTTGATGTTTCTTAATTTAAGCATTGAAAATCCTTAGTTCGGTGCAAGTGCAACATCAATATTCTTGGATCAATCTTGAAGACCTTTCAAAGCTTTGTGCTTAGGCTAGTGGACTATTGAATATTCTTGCATCCTCAAACTCTCCATATTTTAGGGTGGTTTCAAAAGAAATCCTATAGTTTTCAAATTAAGTCGTGAAATTTAAAACTGTTACATATTAAATCTACAATTTTCTTAGTTTTGGGTTGAATTATGAAGTTTTAAAATTGTATCAAATTAAACTCTTCAATCAAACCCACTTCAAGGTTTAAATTAATATGGTTTTAAAAGTTTAGTGTTTGATTTGAAATGAATGAAAGTATAAAGTTTAATTTATAACAATTTTAAAACTTCAAAATTTAATTTGAAAATTTGCAAAATTTAAGATTTGGTTTTAAACCTCCCATAGGGTTTCAAATATAATTTATTATTTCCCTGAAAAAATATTATTTATTAAAATGAAGGGAAATATTGTAGTTTGATGTCGTGGATTTAGCTTGGTAAACCTATTTGTTTCTCAAAAACAAAAAAAGCTTAGTAAGCCTATTTGCGTGCATGATACAGCATGACAATAGGCTTGTGTTATCTTTTCTTTCAATAAATAATTTTCAATTATATTAAGGATTTCTCCATCAGTAAAGAGAAAAAAAAAAAAATTCTCTTCCTTTAATAAGAATAGGCATTACTGTGCGTGTATCATAGAATAGGGTATACCCATTAAAAAAAAAAAAAGTAACAAAGAATACTGCCAAGTGTCAAGTTTGATTAATTGGGAGAGGTGGCTCCAAAACTTTGAGTTCGTCGAAGTTAACAGCTGGCCAAGGTGCCGTCCCCCCGGACCCCCCCCCCCCTCCCCCCCTCCCCCAAAAAAAATCAATTATCAAAGACCATCGGATATATGAAATTTTGGGGGGGAAAATTGGTTTAACTAAATTGTTTGTCAGCACTTAATTGAGATTACTTAAAGAAATAATTAATTGCATAGAGGCCCTCTTCCATCTTTAGCTACTTCCAACACATAAACAAGGAACAAAGAACTTTAACGTTATAGATGATATCATTGCATATTTTTAACGCGATTGTTATTTTATAAGTACTAAATTCTTGTGGAATAAGAGGTAAAGATTGATATTCATGTCTCTAGGAGAGGATTCAAGTTTTTAAGAGAAAATTTCACAAACATATATATTTAAATTAAGTTAAAGTAAAATTTCTACAAATAATAATTGAATATGAAAATATTTTTTTTTTTGAAACCGAAAATCAATACGAAAAATCATAAAAGATAACATTATAATAATAGTAATTTTGTTTATTAGCATTTTGAATAGGGTATATTAAAAAAAAAAACATTAAAATTGCTAAGAATTTCATTGAGGAGATGATAATGGATAGATTTTAATATATTTTTATCATTCATCATTAAGTATAACTTAGATGAGAGATGCCGAATTTTTTTAAATGTTTTTATTTTAATATATATATATATATATCTAAGGTACATGCTTAGATAATTTGACATACTCATTGAAATTTAGGAAGATGATAAGTTTTCGTCAAAAATTATCTTTGTATATATATATGTGTACATATAATATATGTAAAATTTATAAGTTATTCTAATATTAAAAATTAAGTATATATGTATGAGTCATAATTGTTTACGCGCTCTCGGATGTATGTGTTTTGAGTTCATCTTAACTACTGTATTAGAACTATAATTAACCCTTAAGTCTGCCCCTGAGATCGAGTTAAAATTCTTTTAAATATAAAATATTCTTAAAAATTAAACCAAACAAATTGTGTATGTAAAAGTGAAACAATGGATAAACGATAAATTTGTGCACCGAAAAAGGAAAAAAAAAAATATATCCTCTATGAGAGAGAGAGAGAGAGAGAGATCTTTGTTTGGATCCGGTGATGGAAGATTATTCAACTCTCAAAATTCAAAAGAACAGATTTTCAATCTCTTTGTATGACTTTTGCAATCTCCATATTCCAGGAATGCCAATGGGATAAACCCATGTGGAAAATTCTTGCGGAAAATAAAAGTGAAGAATTTGACTTTCAACATTGAAAAGCCTTTCATGCTCTCCATATTTGGTGTTGTCGGTATTATTATGTACGATCAGTTTCAGAGACAACTCTCTCTGTTCTCTCTCTCAGACACGAAAAAAAGAAGAAGTTAAGTATATTCTTGATGTGTAGACAAGATTTTATGTTCATGATGTGCCTTTGTCACACTTAGGTTTGTATCTAGACTATATAAGAGACATTCTTCGTTTCCCATTAAAACAAACAAAACCCACAAAAAAAAAAAAAAAGTGACACACGTTTTAATCTTTCCCGTTGAATTTTTCTGTCAAAACCAAAATATTCAAACCCAATATCTCTCATTTTGTTGAGTGCTTAAATGATAAAAGAATGAATTTGTCAAAGAAAAAATATATATATTGGAACATGACATGACTAAATAAAAAACATATTTTTTATTAAAATTATCACGGATCTATGGTATGGTACTGAAAAGAAGTGAAACAACGTAACACACGGGTTTTTTTTTTTTTTTTCTGTGCATGACATTAACATTACATGTTTCTTCTCTAGCTAAATAAATAAATAAATATAAAAGTACAATCAATGGTGTATGATGAGCTATAACAAAGTCAAATGGGTATATTTTTCTTTTAAAAACTTTATGTCATGGGATTAACATCCTTCCACTTTGTCCCCCTCTTCCTCTTAATTTTGTTTTCCCTTTTGTTTTCTTTGCTTTTTTTGATTGTTCTTCTTCCTAATGGGTGGAGGGTTCCCATCTTTTGCCTTGAGCCATTGCTTTTCTCATAGGAAAGGAATATAAATGCCAGTGCTCCCCCCTAACCCCCTTTTGGGCCCCATCACAGGTCCAATCATGTGGGCCCTTCCTGTCCGGGCCGACTCCATGCACATCAATCTCATATCATCTCTCTCTCTCTCTCTCTCTCTCTAGGAAGAAAAAAATAAAACTTAAAAATACAATAATATATATGTTGTTGCGTAAATCAATAGAATGCTGTCGTGGCATTGCTTTGAGGGTAGGTGTCGTTGAAGTGGAAACTTGACCCCACACAACACAAGCTAGCCAGCCAGCCAGCCAGCCACTTTGTTTGTCACACAGTGTCACTCTCTCTCTCTCTCTCTCTCTCTACCTTTGCTTGTTTGGCACACTTAACATTGTTGTAGTAGTACCCCTCTTTTTAACATCATTTCACACTCCCCATGCTCTGTTATTTTCACCATAGAGCTTTAACCCACAAATGGATAAAGATGCCACTGCTGCTTCTTGGTTAGGGGTGTTGCTGAAGCAAAACTAGTCACTTTGGGAGAAAAAAGAAGGACTGTGGTCACTCCAACCCCTATTGAATAAGACCAGCTACATGACAAAATTTCTTATGACCCATTTAGTGTGTGTTTCTTTGTTCAAATTGATTAATTATGTTTAACCACTTGATAGATACCCCAAATCTGCCATAAAGAATAGCATAATTAGGTATCGTTATAGACTTTTTTATAGCTTACCTTCCAACTCAGGAGGATGCACCACAAAGTGAGATAAGATTATGGGCACCCACAACCACAATGGTCATTTTCTGCTTGGGGGAATTGGAGAACATTACTACTAATTTTTTTTTAAAAAAATTAGAATTTTAACTTATGGCATCTGCTTCTTATAATTGTGTTTTTTATTATCAGACCAAAGCACCAATTAGTTTTTAGTGTAAGTAAAAATTGAACCTTAAATCTTTTATTCAACCATCAAAAATTTTACTCGTTGATTAACAGAACCCACACTACTACACTTTTGATACATTGTCATTGGTTCTTATATCAATATCAATGTATTTTGCATGTCACTAATCACTAATCACATAACATTATATACAAAAAGTAGGCAAGTGGAGGACCTCTTAAAGGCAAAAATGGATTATACCCCTGACCATGAGATCTGCATGGCCAAATATCTTGTTGATTTTGGACCACTTAAATAATTGATTACCATAGTATTGAATTTTTAATTAATTGAAACATATAGGAACATTGCCGTAGTGGTCAAACATATCGTACAAATTGATTTTTGGTATAAGTAAAATTCAAACTCAAATTTCTTATTTACTAACAAGAGACTTTGTGTTATGACCTAAGATAATGTGCGGGATAAATTGTTATTTGCATTAGAAATATTTAAATTTAGGCTCGATGATAGATCTTTATTTGAATAAAGTAGTAGGAGTATATTAGTATTGTTATTTGCTTGTATTTCAGTTGGTCCCTACGTTTTAGGAGAGGATTAGTTCCTATATTTTATGATTTGTTGATGAGATTATCTAATCATTGGCTATTTGTGTACATTGAATGCATTAATAAGAATTAAGCTGAAAATTAATTAAAAAAATGTCTATTTTCTCTCTCAAGTTCAGGAGATTGATTATCTTGAATTGACTATACTATCTTTTATTTTCAGCAATGTCATAACACTTTGCTTGTAATTGAACAAATTGAAATCCACCTGATTAATTAATAATGTTTAACATTGTGAATGGAACATATCATATGCAATTGAAATTTTCCAAAGAGAAAAAATTGTCGCACATGTTTTGAGAGTACCTAAGAATTTTTCAATGCTTAAAAAGATGAAATTCAGCTGCCAAAGACAACCTGCTTTCCTGTTTTACAAACCCGGATTGGCTGAACCAAAGGTACAAAGACAGAGAGGACTGAAATATAGTTCAAGAACAATAAATGAATGGAAATGAAAAAATTGACAACATACTTGTTGGGCATTCTAAAAGCTCAATTATGCATTACTCTGGCTTGTCCTAGTTCCTCTATTTGTAGAAAGAAGGACCTGCTCCATAATTGGTGTTGAATTTTTACATGGTGATGATCATGGGCAAGAAGGAAAATGCCCACGTACCATCTTCTCCTTTGAGATGGTACGAACTTGTTTGGTTGTCAAGCTCACCGACTGTATGGCTGTACCTGATCTATCTTGCTCTTGCATTCGTAAACCTTGAGGTCATGTGCAACATTTCATTTCAAATTGACTTTCTATACAAATTATAGATTGGCAAACAGGTTCAAAGGTGACATATCCAAGTTCAAAATCACCTTTAATTATATATATGCAGAATTACGTACTAAAATTTGGATTATGTAGATCACATTGGATTGGATTATGATATATTTTGCAGATGTGACCTTGCTTCTCCAAATTGGGAAAATGGTATCATAAAAAAAGAAAAACCCAAAAGGGAAAAAGGGGCAGAAACTCATATTGGAAAGTTGGAACAACATGAAAGATAGAAGCCCACCAAGGTAATGGGCCTGAAGAAAGTGTTTTTTGTTGTCTTTCATTTTCCAATGAATTATTGCAGCATGAGAACAGTCTCATCACTATGGGCCCATGAAACTAGTGTCATATGAATCTTAAAGGGGGCCGCTGTTATATATATAGTTTATACAGTACCCGTTTCTCACTTGGAACTGGAATCGATTTTGGACTGCGCGTGGTGACTGGTGAGGCTCATATATATGACAGTCATGCAAGTCCAAGAATGAGTGCTTCAAATCCTTGTAAAACAAGTTTACTTTACTCTAAAAAAAATATTATATTGCTAGGATATAGTCCCACCCCCTACTCTATATAATCTTGATATCCTCCCAACATAATAAAAAAATTAATTGAGTTGGGTAAATGATTACAATTGATAATGGTCACTTTCCGAGGCATGGAGTGCATTAAATTATCAGTGGAGGATATAGTTATCTAGTCTTTTCAAATCATCTTTTTTAGATGGGTTCAGGATTTTACAAATTCCATTTTCTTATCAAATCGTGCTTTTTAAAATTTTTAATTTTTACAAAAAGTCTTCCATGAAGCACAGCATCGTTTTGGTGGTAATAGAAAATAGTAAGAAAGAAAGCAACAAGAAAATATTGCTTTTTTGTGGAATTATACTGTATTTCCCCTTTGTTTTGCTTTGGCATTGACCTCCCTTAAATTTGAAAATGCTGGACACTCACAGATTGTAATTTTCATTTAAATAACTCAACGTAATCTTTTCCTGGTACTATAATTAATTGTTGTAAACAAAACGTGTTCCTTCATTTGTTGTTACAGATAGTGAGGAAGTAAAATGTGGCATGTCAAGTCCAGGAGCACACCCTAACTTGGAGGTCAAGCTAACAAGCAAACCCAATAGAAGATGAAGAGGAGCCAGGGGCTACTTCTCCATTGAACTAGATAATCTACATTCTCTCGAAACGAACTAATCGCTTAGCATGCCAATAACACGTCTCAGTAAGATTTCCACTTAAAATCTGAATTGCACTCTGAAGAAGACTAAACACATTTCTCCATAGTTTAACTAGGATTAAAACATTTCCTCCAAATGGTGCAGCAAGAAGAGCTATACAAGCAAATATTAAAAATTAAAATTTTAAGAGATTATGAATCCAAGCCGTGGACCACGTTTAGTACTTCTTCCCTAAGGTCCCCAATGATTGAAAGTCCACTCATCAAGAGCTCTGAAAGAAATTTGCATAGAAAAAGGCAAAATTTTAATCACCTTTGCAATTCCACTCTCACAACAAACATGGACAAGCAAATAATAAAATATGAGCAAGGAGGTTGACCCAGCTGCTAATAAATGGCAAAGATATGAGACTGCTGATACTAATTTAACCTGCTCTGTATCTTCTAACAAAACAAGGATGAAAAAGGTAACCAAAAAAGAGAGCTAAAGTAAGAACACTCATATAACAGATGAGAATAGATAGACAGGACAAACTTCGGGGCACCACAAAACCATAACTTAGCTTTCCACAAATGCAAAATCTTCCCTAACCATCATCAGAGTTTGAGTTGTTCGAAGCTTTGTACTGTCTCAGATTCTTGTTGATTGCTTGCAGTCGTGCTCCTCGTTTCCTCGACTTGAGCGGATAATTTACTTGACAGGGTAGGTGCAGTAACAGTTGGAGGATCTTCTTTTTGAACAACCGGAGGATCGTCTTTGCGAGCTGGTGGAGCAGCATATACAGGTATAGCCTGCATCACTGGTTGTGGAAGTGGTGGGGCCTGCATCACCTGAGCGGTTAGCTTCACTGGTTGTGGAAGTGGTGGGGCAGAGTAAACAGGCATTGCAGTCCTTATTGTCACAGGTGGCGCGATACCACGGCAGGGTGTCCTAAATTGTCGGATGGGAACATAGGGAGCAGCACCTGCTGCAGGGAACTTCTGAGAACGGATCCCACGACCTTCCAGTGCAGTAGACTGTGGCGACAACATGTGGCTGTCGTTTACTGTTGTTAAGTGGTGTCTGTTTCGAGGAGCTGTCTTCTGGCAGATTAAGGGGAGGATCTTTGATGTGGTAACAGGTGGCGGTTGTGGACTAGATGGTCTGGGGCTCTGCATTGGGAACTTCTTTGCAAATGGTATGAAAGCATTGGGGTTAGCCATTGCTATCTTTTCCTTCAATCGGTAGTTCATTAAAGCTCGTGCTATTGTGATCTGTTCCAGCTCATCACTGTTTTCTGGTTCAGAAGAAGAACTTGCAGCCTCTTTTGCCACTGGCCAGAAAGAAAATAAGTTACTTACATTCAACAAGAAATTCATAGGCATGATCTAGGCGCATTGATGGATGATGACATCTCAAAATAGCATTCACTGAAATCATGGAATCAACTTAGAGAATTTAATTGTCTATAAGGCAAGTCCAAATGAAGCAATAACTGCTCCACCAAATATTCTTGTTTCAGCCCCAACAATCAGGCTTCCATTCAAAATGATGACTGGTGCACCAAGGCCAGACCTTTGCTACATTATAAATGTTTTGTGAGAAAAATATGGTGTAAATTATTATTTTTATTTTTAGTGGAATTCCAGATATATGTATGAGATCTATCTTCTGGTGGCACTATTCCTTATGATAGTTTATTTAAGGGAATGAACCAAATAGTCAGCTGGAGAATTCCTCCACTATAAAAAGACCAGTCTTAACATTCTATCATTATAACTATTGACAGAAAGTTCAATGAAGACTCACATTGTTTTAGAGATGACCAAGCTGCCATAGCTGCATTCTTCTCTGCTTGTTTCTTATTCTTGGCGGGTTCTCCTGTGAATGTGATTCCAGCCAATTCAACTGTCCCTGTAAACACGGGTAGGTGTCCAAGACCAGACCTGAATGTTGTGTATTGTGGCAATGGGGCTCCAACTCTCTGTGCAATTTCCTGCAGGAGGTTCTTGTAAACCCCCGTCTCGTCCTAACCAAAGGCAAGCCTAATCAGTATCAAAACAACAAAACTAGATACAGCTGTCAACTTAGTGTATTTAAAAATGTGAAAAGTACAGATGTTTGTACTCAGAGGTAACTGAAACTGATAGGCTACACATGGTATTTGCTTAGATTTATTCCATACAATTATGTGTAAGTTTGTACAGAAGATGAGAAAGAATGCTTATGAAATAAGTAGAGAACTGCACATAACTCAATGACAATGTTATGAAGGAAAATCTAAGATTCAGATATGCATCTACCTAATTTCTTCTTCATTTTTTTATTTAATACTAAACAGGTGGGCCGGAATTCAAAACCTTCTCTCCCATGGGAGAGCAGGGCATCCACCAAATTTCATTCACAAAAAGAAAGAGAAATTTAATAGTTCACCAGTCAAACCATGCCTCTCTTCTCTTTCATCTAGCATCATTATTAAAATTAGAATCACAATAAGTATAGAGAAATAATTGAAGAGTCACAACCTAACATGGCGAAAATAAAGGGAAAACTTGAAACAGGATAAGTGCAAGCAATCTAAGAAGTTACGTTAAGAAAACTTAGATACTGAATAAACCTGGATCATAGCATGCACCTCACATGAATAGAACTAATTTATTATGTCTAAGATCACCTCATATACATCAGCTATATGAATTTTGTTTGGAAGGAAATTTGTTTGGAACATCTATATTTGCTTATTCTAGTTCAATTGGGTTACAAAAGTGTTAGATTAAATTCACCATTTTCTAATAGCTTAAGCTCTTGGGACAATTGGTATTTTTCGTAGTATCAAACCATAAGGTTCAATACCAATCAAAATTCCCATATTTTAAAAACAATACAAAATACAAACTTTTTGCTTCCATTAACAAAGATATAAAGCATTTATTTCCATTACTAAAGTAACTAAACATATCAAATGTTCATTAAAATCTTCACCCTTAAGATATAAGACTTGAAAACTGCCGAGTTAAATGCCATTTTATGTGACAACAACAGCTATATATAGCATTTAGACTTTGACAAAACTTTGACTTCATAGCAAATTTTACTAGCTAACCCAAACCTAACCTCCCCCAAAAACCAATTCATTTATTTATTTAATGAAAAATGGAAGAAGATAAGTAGTCAATTAGATTAAAATTATTTTTTAAGAAAAGCTCAGACAGGTTGAAATTCAATATCAAATCATAGATTTCTCATTTTTCTGGAACGCAAGACCAGAAAGGCCTATCATTTGAGTTGATTACTATTTTTTTTTTCCTCTCTCCAAACTTCTGGAAGCCAAGACATCAAAAAGAAGACATTGTTAAATCATAGATTTCTCATTATTCTGGAACGCAAGACCAGAAAGGCCTATCATTTGAGTTTATTACTATTTTTTTTTTCCTCTCTCCAAACTTCTGGAAGCTAAGACATCAAAAAGAAGATATTGTTAAAAAATTTTAAACTTCTCAAGAATTTTCCACTGCTTTCTTCGGAACCAATCAGAGGGTCAATGCTGAAGAAAAAAAAGGTTTACAAAAAGTTCTGGGTCATCAAAGAACCCCACTTCTCCCAAACACATTTTATTTTTTTAATGACCGAAATACCCTTTCTGGAGCAGATTATTACACCAGCAAATCCGGGAGACCCAATACAGCTGGTTCCCAGAACATAGAAAACAAACAAAAACAAAAACAAAGACATTATTTTTTCTCAACCTCTCTCTCTCTCTCTCTCTCTCTCTCTCTCTTACACACTTTTGCAAGCAAAACTTCTCACAGAAACTTCTCAGTTCCTACTATTTTCTTTAATTTTCTTTTTATAAATAAAAAAAATGACTTTTTTTTGCAATATAATATATTTCAGTCCTCACGCGTCAGCTAAAAAAGTCAGAAAAATGCCACTGCTTTGAAAACCCAATTGCAAGAAGTGGAGCAAGGGGCACTTCCGTAATTTCCCCAAAAAAAACACAAAAACCCAAACCTTGAAACTCGCCGGCGATAAATCCGGGTTGTGCGCGCAGGATAACCAGAGCGGCGCACGTTAGCCAAAAAAAACAACAACAACAATAACATAGGATAGGACTGGACTTCAAAGAAAATTGAAGAAGTTGATGACAGTAATAATTGATCAGTTTAACAAAAATAGAAATAGAAAGATCAGAAGAGCTTAAAACTTAAAACTAGAAGCAGAAATAGAAATAGAAATAGAAAGGGAAGTGACGGAACCCTAACGGCCGTTTAAAAAGGAAGAGGGTTGAGCAGAACTGACCAGGATCCTGGCGGCGAGAGAGTGAGAGGGGCCACGGTGGGAGAGAGAGTTGAGGGCGACCTCGGCGGCGGAGTGCTCGGCCTGGCGGAGAGTGGAGCAGTACTGGGGGCTCTCGAAGATCTCGCCGTTAAAGTTGACGGTGGCCTTGAACCTGGGCGCGTGGTCGGGACCTTCCCGAATGCACGTGTAGGATGGGAGGTTGAAGCAGCTCCGCTGGGCCAGCTCTTGAAGCTGGTTTTTGTACATTTCTTCTTCTACTGCTCCTCTCTCCTATATTTTCCGCTCACTCCTAAACTCCGACTCTCTCTCTCTCTCTCTCTCACAAGCTTCAATTACTACTACCACTACTCTCTCTTCTCTGTGCTTCGCACAGGGCAAAAAAATGGAGGCGGACCCAGATCGGATCCGCGGGTTTTCGGGCCGTATGATGAGAAGAAAACGGTTCGGGGTTCCGTTTTAGACTGTAGTGCCGGAGAATGAGGTCCGGAGAGGTGAAGGTGATTAGGGTTTTTATAGAGAGAGAGAGAGACAGAGAGAGACGGAAGCAGAGAGAAATGGTGCGAAGCTCGGACTTTAGAGAGAGAGAGAGAGATGGGGGCTTAATTTGATAGTGGAGTAGTAATGTAAAGTATTTCTCTTTTTCTTTTTTGTTTTTGTTTTTTTTTTTTGTTTTGGGTTTTTGGGGAGAGTATTATTAAAATGTGGAATTTATTATACTATTGCCTTTATTGTCGCGAGTCAACTGAACGTTAGGCTGCATGGATGTGATCTTTTTCTCTAGATTTTCTCTTCTTTTTTTATTCTATTTATTTTAAATTAAAAATGCATTTTATTTTTTTCTAATTAAAAATAAGAAAAAATTGCATGTGAAATCTATTATAATTTTGAAATTAGCAAATATGGAAATATAAACTTTAAAAGGTAAAAAATAAATTAAAAATCTCAAGTGGAGCCACGTATTTTTGGTTGAATATGCATTACTAATTTTAATTTGTTACCATTTTTTAACTTCTTGGTTTAATGTATTACCTTTGAAAGATAAGATTTAATTGTGTAGTCTTATGTATGCAACTTTCTTTAACATAGCTGTCATGACTTATTGTAATTTGAACGTCCCTTTTACATGGGTACTAATTGTATTATGTACCAATCGCCAGCTATTTTGACATGTCGTAGTTTTGAAAAAAAAAATGTTGTATTCTAAGATATTATTTTGGAAATTTTTTCTTCATCTAACCATAGTAACCCGACTCATTAAAGATTCATCACTCAAACCCTAATTTTAGCTTAAAATGGGCTGCATAGACGTTTTCTTTTTTCCTTTTATTTTCATAACTTTTTTTTAATTGTACCATGTACCAATCGCAAGCTATGTTGCCATGTCATAGTTTTGAAAAAATAAATGTTGTATTCTTAGATATTATCTTGGAAATTCTGTCTTCATCTCACCATAGTAACCCAACTCATTGAAGATTTAACACTCAAACCCTAAAATTAGCTTAAAATGGGCTGCATAGACGTTTTCTTTTTTCCTTAGATTTTCATAACTTTTTTTTCTATTTATTTGAAATAACAAATATTTTTATTTATTTTATTAATTAAAAATAAGAAAATATTACATTTAAAAGTAACAAATGAAACTATACAATTTTAAATGGTAGCAAATTAAATCTCAACTTTTCAACCCATTCAAGTGGAACCACGTAATTTTGGTTGAATATGCGTTACCGATTTTAATTTGTTACCCTTTTTAAGCTTCAAGGTTTAATGTATTATTTTTAAAATGATAAGGTTTGACTAAGTACCTCCATGCATCCAACTTTCTTCAACACGGTTGTCATGGCTTATTGTAATTTGAACATCTCTTTTTTACTTGGGTACTAATTATATTATGTACCAATCACAAGCTATGTCGCCATGTCGGTATTTGTGAAAAAATGCTGCATTCTTAGATTCATCATCTTGGAAATTCTATCTTTGTCTAATCATAGCAACCCAACTCATTGAAAATTCAACACTCAAAACCCCTAATTTCTTATCTTTTTCCTTAGATTTTCATAACCTTTTTTTTCTATTTATTTTAAATTAATTTTTGTTCTAATTAAAACTGGAAAAAATTACATCAAAAATTAACAAACAAAACTATAATATTTAAAAGGTAAGAAATTAAAAATCTCAAATGTTCAACCCTTTCAAGTAGAGCCATGTATTTTTGGTTGAATATGCGTTACGAATTTTAATTTGTTACCTTTTTTTAACTTCATGGTTTAATGTATTTCTTTGAAAATGATAAGGTTTAAGTGAGTAACACCATGCATACAACTTTCTTCAACACAGCGGTCATGATTATTGTAATTTGAACAAAATTGCTTTTACTTGGGTCCTTTACTAACACAGATTGTATTATACACCAATTACAAGCTATGTTGCCATGTCGGTAAATTCATTATCTTGGAAATTCTACCTTTGTCTAACCGTAATAACCCAAACTCATTGAAGATTCAACACTCAAAAAGCCTAATTTAGCTTAACATGCACTGCATGGATGTTATCATTTTCCTTAGATTTTCATAGCCTTCTCCCCCCCTTTTTTCTATTTATTTTAAATTTAAGTGTATTTTATTTTCCTAATTAAAAATAAGAAAAAATTACATTCAAAAGTAACAAATGAAACAATAGAATTTTTAAAGGTAGCAAATTAAATCTCAATCATTAGAGCCTTTCAAGTGGAACCATGTGTCTGTGGTTGAATATGCGTTATGTGTTTTAATTTATTACCCTTTTTAACTTCATGGTTTAATTTACTACCTTTAAAATGGTAACGTTTAATTGAGTAAAGCTATGCATGTAACTTTCTTCAACTGTCATAACTTATTGTAGTTTGAACAACATCATTTTTATTTGGTCCATCACTAATGCTAATTATATTATACACCAATCACAAGCTATGTCGTTATAATGGTAGTTGTGAAAAATGTTGTATACATAGATTCATTATCTTGGAAATTCTACTTTTGTCTAACCATAATTACCCAACTCATTGAGGATTTAACATTAAAAACCCTAATTTTGGCTTAACATTATGTTCCATGGATGTTATCTTTTTTCCTTAGATTTTCAGAACCTTTCCCCCCTTTTTTCTATTTATTTTAATTCTAAAATATATTTTAATTTCAAAATGTATTTTGTTTTTTAATTAAAAATAAGAAAAAATTACATTCAAGATTAACAAATGAAACAATAGAAATTAAAAAATGTATAGCAAATTAAATCTCAATTGTTCTACCTTTCAAGTGGAACCACGTGTTTGTAGTTGAATATGCGTTGCGAGTTTTAATTTGTTACCTTTTTTTAACTTTATGGTTTAATTTATTACCTTTAAAATGATAAGGTTTAAATGAGTAATGATATGCATGCAATTTTCTTTAACATAGCTGTCATGAGTTATTGTAATTTGAAGAACATCATTTTTACTTGGGCCCATCACTAACACTAATTGTATTATGCACCAATCACAAGCTATGTCATCACGTCGGTAGTTGTGAAAAATGTTGTATTTTTAGATTCATTATCTTGGAAATTCTACCTTTGTCTAACCATAATAACCTAGCTCAATGAAGATTCAACACTCAAAAAACCCTAACTTTGGCTTTACATGTGCTACATGGATGTTATCTTTTTTCTTAGATTTTCATTACATTTTTTTCCTATTTCTATTTATTTTAAATTCAAAATGTATTTTATTTTTACAAATAAAAATAAAAAGATTACATTTAAAAGTAACAAATGAAGCCACAAAATTTTAAAATATAGTAAATTAAATCTCAACCGTTTGACCCTTACAAGTGGAACCACAATTCTGTGGTTGAATATGCGTTACAAGTTTTAATTTGTTACATTTTTTAACTTCATGGTTTAATTTACTAACTTTAAAATGACAAGGTTTAACTGAGTAATGTTAGGCATGCAATTTTCTTCAACACAACTGTCATGACTTATTGTAATTTGAACAACATTGTGTTTACTTGTGTCCATTACTAATGCTAATTGTGTTATGCAATAATCACAAGCTATAAAATGTCGTATCCTTAGATTATTTATCTTCAAAATTCTACCTTCTTCTAACCATAATAACCCAACTCATTGAAGATTCAACACTCAAAAACTCTAATTTTGGCTTGAACAGAGGTTGCATGGATGTTATATTTTTCCCTAGATTTTCAGAACCTTTTTTTTTCCCTTATATATATTTATTTTAAATTAAAAAAATATTTTATTTTTTCTAATAAGAAAGAATAGAACAAACTACATTTAACAGTAACAAATGAAACCTTCAAATTTTTAAAGGTAGCAAATTGAATCTCAACCTTTCGACCCTCTTTGTTGAAACCACCTGTTTGGGGTTTAGTACATGTTACTGAGTTTAATTTGTTATATATTTTTTTAATTCCATAGTTTAATTTATTATTTTTAAAACAATAAGGCTTATATGAGTAAGGCATGCAACTTTCTTCAACAGTTGTCATGATTTATTATAATTTGAATAACATTGTTTTTACTTGGGTCCATTACTAACACTAACTAGTATGTAACCCATGCTACCGCACGAGAATTGATATAATTTAATAAAACAATGGAAATAAATATATTGCATTTTATTATTTAAATGATACTATTGGTTTTGTTTATTTATTTATTTATTAATTACGAGTTTAGTCATGTTTAAAAGACTTAGTTTATTCATGTTTAATAAAACTTAGCATTATGTAATTTTTTAACAAATATTTTTATCATACATAGACATATATATTCAAAATTGATTCATGCATGGTACATATAGCTATGATTAAGTTTCTTTATCACAAACCATTTTTAGCAAAATATTTTAATCAATTAAATTTAAATCTCATAACGTGCATCTCATAACAATATATAACAATAAAATAACGTGAATCTTATTAAATTTTTTTAATAAATTAAAAATCACTAAAATTATGAGCATAAAATGTAAAGACAAACAAATAGGATAAGTACTAATTTCTTAAAAGAAAACTTACAGTGAGTTGAGAAAACTGCACAAATAATCTTTGATGGTTGAAGAATAATGGGATTACAACTTCCTTTCGAAATTTGGTAGAGACTCATGTTGATAACGTGTTATGAAAAATAAAAAAAAAACATGCAACATCAATAATAGGAAAACAAAACAATTTTATAATTAAACAATAAAAATTATTAACAAAAAGGAAAGAAAGTATAGGCAGATAAAAGAAAATAAATATGCAACATCAATCATAGGAAAACTATAAAATTATATAATTAAACAATAAAAAATTACACAAAAAGGAACGACGGTATAGGCAGATGAAAGAAAGTAGTAATCAAACCTTAGGAATGATTGAAATTTGTTTTGCAGAGTATAAACTAGGACCATGAAAATTGTAAAGATAAGTACAATCAGAATATTTAGAGAACCTCTTCTTATATAAGATACAGAAATACTCAAATACATGCATCATTGATATCGAGAGATTCTTTTGAAATTCCATAGCATTGATTGAAGAAGAGGGGAGTTGTATATTAAGGTGCCTGAATCGGTGTGGAAAACGGAGGTGAACCTGAAAATATGTGAGTGTGGAAAATGGAGGTGAACCTAAAAATACGTGGGTGTGGAAAAGGGAGGTGAATCTGAAAATACACGGGTGTGAGAAAAAAAAAAGCACATCAAAATTACAACAAATGGAGGAAAATTAAACTCCAATTTCATATTTATATTGACATGTGACACAATATAGAGTAGAATTCTAATTTAGAATTACAATTGAAGTTTCTCTCTGCTTCACTTATTTTATATATATATATATATATATATATTATATTATGCACCAATCACAAGTTATGTCATCACGCCGTTAGTTGTGAAAATTATTATATCCTTAAATTCATAATCTTAGGAATTCCACATTTGTTTAACCATAATAACCCAACTCATTGAAGATTCAACACTCAAAAACTGTAGTTTTGGTTTAACATAGGAAGCATGAATGTTATATTTTTCCTTAGGTTTCATAACCTTTTCCCCTCCCTGTTTTTCTCTATTTTATTTTAAATTAAAAATGTATTTTATTTTCCCAATTCAAAATAATAAAAATTTATATTTAAAATTAACAAATGAAACCATAAAATTTTGGAAGGCAGAAAATTAAATCTGAACCGTTCGATGCTCTTTGGTGGAACCATGTGTTTAGGCTAAATATGCGATACAGAGTTTAATTTGTTACCTTTTCTAGTTTCGTGGTTTAATTGATTACTTTTAAAATAATAAAGTTTAATTGGGTAATGCCATGTAACTTTCTTCAAACTAGCTATCATGACTTATTGTAATTTAAACAACATCACTTTTATTTGGATCTATCATTAACACTAATTGTATTATACAC
This sequence comes from Castanopsis chinensis, assembly GCA_032878915.1. Lineage (NCBI taxonomy): Eukaryota > Viridiplantae > Streptophyta > Magnoliopsida > Fagales > Fagaceae > Castanopsis > Castanopsis chinensis. Next base: position 11,835,152 of record JAVQMG010000125.1, on the reverse strand, counting down.
TGATCATTATTATGTTGCCATGTCAATAGTCGTGAAAAATGGTGTATCCTTAGATTCATTGTCTTGAAATTCTACCTTGGTCTAACCATAATAACCCAACTCATCGAATATTTAACACTCAAAAACCCTAAAAGTAACAAATGAATTTGTAAATTCTTAAAAGGTAGCAAATTAAATCTCAACCATTCAACCCTTTTAGGTGGAACTGCATTTTTGAGGTCTAATTTGCATTACAGAGTCTAATTTGTTACCTTTCCTAACTTCATGGTTTAATCTATTATTTTTAAAACAATAAGGTTTAATTGAGTAACTCTAAGCATGTAACTTTCTTCAAAATGGTTGTCATGACTTATTGTAATTTGAACAACATCACTTTTACTCAAGTCCATCACTAATACTAATTGTATCATGCACCGAAAACAAGTTATATCGTAGTTGTGCAAAATGTTCTATCATTAGAATTATTGTCTTGGAAATTCTACCTTGATGTATCATCATAACCCAACTCATTGAAGATTAAGCACAACGAGCAAGGATGGAGGGAGACTTGGACAAGGGGGGGCAATGGCCCCTCTAAATTTTTTTTAAAAAAAAATATATATATATATACACACACACACAGGCACCAATTGTATTAATTTTGTTCTATAAAATCACACTTTGCTCCCTTAACATTATCATTGATTCTTTTAAGAGTACTACTCTAGCCACAAATTTTTCAATAACATTTTTACAAATTGTTGTGATAGTAAAATTTGATTGGTTTGTGATAGTAAAATTTTATTGGTTTGCATTTGAGCCCATTATTTATATTACATTTTTACTTACTAATAACTACACACCATATTAATAATTTGTAAAAAAGTTTAAAATTCTAGCATCTTCCTCCTTTTAAAAGCCAGATCTAAAATTTAAAGCAAAATAAACAAGCCCAAAAAAATTATTCAACAACAAAAATTACCAATACTAAAGCTAAAAACGATTAAACTCAATTAACCAATTTTACTCAAAACAAACAATTGACATTTTTTTACCTGAATGCACACATAAAAAACACAAAAAAAAAAAAAAAAAAAAAAACTATTAGTTGTTAAATCCCTGAGAAAGAGGGGTCTAAACAAGTCCACAAAGTAAGGTAGTACAAAGTGCTTCTTAGAGCTGGTTCAGCCATAGTCTAACCTTTGTCCTACTACGTCTTGTTAGTGTCAAACATTGGTAACAATGATTATGATCAAATCAATGTCATACCATTTGCATTGAAGGTCTGAAGACTCTGAACTTATAAGTCTTAAAATACTATACACTAAGCCACATGAGAGTAACTCTTTGCCATCGGACTGCTCACCCTTGATGGTGATTAATCTTCGACCAAAATACAAATTGTGCCTTTCATATTTGTCTTAGTTTTTACTTTAGTACTTGATATTAAAAAAGAAATTAAATGACGTGATAAAAAAATGTTTACTTTTTCTTTCTCTTAATGATAGGAATTGAAGAAGCATGTAATAGTCATTCAATTGACGGTGTATAACCTCTTGTTTGGTTATTAATAACACAAAGAAAAAGGGAGGATTTTTGTTTTGGATTCCCATAATACATATTACCATTTGGTCATAATTCACTATTGAAATTTACCTCGTTGTGCTTGACATATGAATACTATTTCATTTGGGAAGTTTGGTTTCTCTTATTTGATGCAATTGCTGAATTTATAATTTTATTAAGCTTTTTAAAATTTTCACCGATTGATAACTTGACCTAACCGACTGTTAATCTGAATAGTGAGGATATAGTTGGCTTCGCTCAACAATTCTAGTAACAATAGGTGGGAATATTTTCTAACTCTTAAGAGTCAAGTCGTATGATAAGTTGATATAAAACTTGACCATACTTGATCCATGAGCACCCTTGGGTATTTGGTTGATTTGATCGATGGGTTGGATGACTTTACGTAGGTTGAATGGAGTTGTGAGAGAGTGGTTGCCACCATCCTTGGTGGTGGTGGATAAAAATGAAGAATAAGAAGAAGAGAAAATAAAAAATAATTCTTAAAGAGTTGGTTGATTTGATCGATAGGTTGGATGACTTGATGTAGATTGGAAGGTTGAATTGAGTTGTGAGAGAGTGGCTGCCAGCCTGCCACCACCCATGGCAGCGGTGGATAAAAATAATTTTAAAAAATTTTGTACTTAAAAAAAATGATATGACATATCTTAATTAAACTATCTACCATAATTGAAAGCTTAGTTGATATATAATTGAAACATCATAGAAATGAACAGAAAGAGGACATTGAAAATGACACGAAACCTTAGGAAGCAAAATCTTTTTTAAAAAATATGGACTAAAAGTCAGAACTAATCCAAATAATAAGTGTGTAATTTGCATTTTAGTCTGAAATTTATCATTATCTAATAATAGAAAATTTTCTACATAATTATATCATAATTTTCTTCATGATATCATGTAATAAACATATTTGCCCAAATTTATTTATCAAGCATATTTTTACATTGTTTCATAATAAATTTTTATTTATTTCATAGTTTTCTTCATGATATCACGTAATAAACATATTTGCCCAAATTTATTTATCAAGCATATTTTTACATTGTTTCATAATAAAATTTTTATTTATTTCGTTCCATATAATTATATAATGAGTTTCCATGGTTTGATTGGAATGTATATTTTATTTAAAATTTAATTGGACCAATTTTTCATCATGTAATTTTAAAATTGTAATTATTTGAAGCGTTACAGCTTCTTTGGGAGGAGGGAAATGAATGAAATAAAAAGAAATTGAAAGAATAATTTTATACTGTTAGGATTTACTTTCACTGAGCTGTTGTGTACTTTGATGTATAGGATTAGTGCCTTAACTGTGGTTAATTGAAACTGCTGTTAGTTAGTTAGTTACTATGGTTAGTTAGATTGGGGGGTTAGTTGGTTAGCCATCCTGTATAAAGGCTGAGCTGTTGAGCAATAAACTTCTCAAGCAAGATATAATTGATTCGGTTACTTCTTTTCTCAATTCCTCATTCTTCCTCTTTTCTCTGTTCTGGAGGCAAGGCTGTCCTCGAAGTCAGCCATCACCATTTCCTATTCTTCTATAATTAGTTACGGTTCTTCCAATTGGTATCAGAGCAGCTTTCCTTGGCATCCATGGCAGAGACTCGTGCTTCCTCTGCAACCAACGAGGCCATTGCTACACTTCGAAATACAACTGACCATCATACGAAGGAGATAAAAGAAATGAGAACCGTGCAAGAAATTCACACGAGAACACTGAATGAAATGAGTCAGCAATTAACTACGATTCTGCAGAAATTAGAACAGGGTGGATCCTTCCAATCTCATAGACTTGGGGAATCGCAGAGAATTGGGGAAAATCAAAACCCTAATTCTGCTCTGGTGCATGTGTCTCGGCCAGTGAAGTTGGAATTTCCCAAATTTTGTGGTGAAGACCCAGCGAATTGGATGTATAAAGCTAGTCAATATTTCCGATACTACAATACACCCAGCGGAGAGAAGTTGATGTTAGCTTCGTTTCACATGGAAGGAGAAGCGCTGATATGGTTTCAAGAAAGCGAGGAAACAGGGGTGTTCTGTGATTGGGAGTCTCTTGTTCAAGCTATGCAAGTGAGGTTTGGTACAACTTCATATGATGATCCTATGGAAAGATTAACAAGGTTGAGACAGACATCTACAGTGGCGGTATACAAAGCCCAGTTTGAAGTCTTGTCAAATAGGATCAAGGGCCTATCTTCTGCACACAAATTGAGTTGTTTCCTTAGTGGTTTAAGGGATGAGATTAGACTCCCTGTTCGCATGCTTAACCCTCAATCATTGAATGAGGCTTTTGGATTATCAAAGATTCAAGAAGAGTATAACTGGAGCTGTAAGAGGACTTCAAGACTGCCGATGGATCAAGGTAAACCTTCAATTTTAGGTACGCCTAAGGTGCCTTCCTTGTCTGATACTAAGACTAATAAATTGCCAATTAAGAGAATATCTCCTGCTCAAATGGAAGAAAGAAAGAAAAGGGGGTTATGTTATAATTGTGATGAGAAATGGGGTCCGGGTCATAAGTGCAAAAATGCAATGTTATTTCTTCTTGATTGTGTGGAATGTGTGCCTAATATTAGTTCAGGGGTGAGAATTGCTGAATTAGACGAAGGTTGTGAGAGTTCTGTCATTGATTGTTCTTTACATGATAAAGAAGGCAGTATTGAAGAAGCTGGGATCACACTTTATGCTCTTAGTGGTACACCTACTTATGGTACCATGAGGGTGATAGGAAAAATTAAGAATAAGTCCTTGGTAATTTTGGTAGATTCGGGTAGCACACACAACTTTGTTGACACTATTATGTTCTCTCAACTGCACATTCCTATGGATACTTCTCAGATTTTAGAAGTGAAGGTGGCTAATGGAGATGTGCTTAGGACTCAAGGATTGTGTGAGGCAGTCCCCATTTGTTTGCAAGGGCATCAATTTTTGGTGCAATTGCATGTGCTTCCTATGGGGGGTTGTGATTTGGTGCTAGGAACTCAATGGTTATGTACTCTTGGGGTCATTCAATGGGATTTCAAGTTACTGACTATGTGTTTTTCTCATGATCAAGAGTCAGTGATTTTACATGGGTTAAAGGGAGCAGGTACTCTTATTCAAGAAGGCAGCCAATTTTTAAAGGAATCAGTGAAGAGAGGATTGATCTTGCAAATTGCAGGACCTACTAATACTTCCTCTATAGATCAGGTTACCCAACTCCCTGCTCAGGTGGCTGATCTGCTCTTAGAGTTTGATTCGGTCTTTGCCACTCCTGTTGGTTTACCTCCTATCAGAGGGCATGAACACCAGATCTAGCTCAAAGAAGGAGCACAAGCCATATGTCAAAGACCCTACAGGTACCCCTTTTATCAGAAAAATGAGATTGAAAAAATAGTTCAAGAATTGTTGTCAGTTGGTTCAATCAGGCATAGTTGCAGCCCATTTGCTTCACCTGTTCTTTTAGTAAGGAAGGCTGATGGGTCATGGAGGATGTGTATTGATTATCGGGCTTTGAATCAAGAAACCATTAAAGACAAGTATCCTATTCCTGTCATTGATGAGTTGTTGGATGAGTTGGGAGGGGCTTGTGTTTTTTCTAAATTGGATTTGAGGTCTGGTTATCACCAAATCAGAATGAAAGAGGATGACATCCCTAAAACTGCTTTTAGAACACATGAGGGCCACTATGAATTCTTAGTGATGCCCTTTGGCTTGACTAATGCACCATCTACTTTTCAATCATTGATGAATGCAATTTTCAGGCCCTTTCTATGGAAGTTTGTTTTGGTTTTTTTTGATGATATCTTGGTTTATAGTAAGTCCTTGCCTGCTCATCTTGGTCATCTCAGATTGGTCTTGGAGACTTTGGCTAAACACCAGTTATATGCTAAGAAATCTAAGTGTGTGTTTGCATGTGAGGAGGTAGAGTACTTGGGCCACCTTATTTCTGGTAATGGAGTGAGAACTGATCCAAAAAAAACTGCTGCTATGCAGCAATGGCCGGTACCTAAGGATGTTAAAGCTTTGAGGGGTTTCCTTGGACTCACTGGATACTATAGGAAATTTGTGAAGGGGTAAGGGCAAATTGCTGCCCCTCTAACTGCTTTATTGAAGAAGGACTCCTTTGTGTGGACCCCAGAAGCTGACAAGGCCTTCCAGCTGCTCAAGGAGGCTGTTTCAAGTCCACCAGTGTTAGCTCTGCCTGATTTCTCAAAGTCCTTCACTGTGGAGTGTGATGCTTCAGGTTTGGGTTTAGGGGCTGTTTTGATGCAGAGTCAAAGGCCTATTGCCTTCCATAGTCAAGCTTTGAAAGGCACTAAACTCTCACTCTCTACTTACGAAAAAGAATTACTAGCTTTAGTGGTGGCTGTGAGGAAGTGGAGACCTTATTTGCTGGGAAGACCATTTGTTATCAAGACAGATCATCAAAGTTTGAAATACCTTTTAGAACAGAGGGTGGGCACCCCAGCACAGCAAAGATGGATTACCAAACTCCTTGGCTATACTTTCATTGTGGAATACAAACAAGGAAAAGAAAATTTGGTGGCTGATGCTCTCTCAAGAAGAACAGGTGATGAAAATGATACTCCTGCTTCTGCCCAAATTGATTTGTCCAATTCTGTTCCAAGTATGTCAGTTATTTCGGATGTTTCAACTCCTTCTGAGGGTACTTTGTGCATTATATCATTTCCTACTCCCTCTTGGTTGTCTGATCTTAAGCTTAGCTATATATCTGATCCTAAGATTCAGACTATCATAAAGGCTCTTCAATCGGGTTCTGATGCTCCTCATGGATTCACCTTCTGCAATGGCTTATTGTTTTATAAAGGCAGGCTGTATTTGGGTGAGTCTACTAAGGGATTGAAGTCAGAGGTTCTACAACAGGTGCATGACAGCCCTTTGGGGGGCCATTCCGGCTATCTTAAGACTTTACAGAGGCTTCAAAAGGACTTTTACTGGTTTGGACTAAGACAAGACCTGAAACAGTATGTGAAAGAATGTGATGTTTGTCAGAAGCTTAAGCATGAAACCTGCTTCCCTGCTGGGTTGCTGCAACCCTTGCCTATTCCAGAAAAACCATGGTTAGATGTCAGCATGGATTTTGTGGAGGGGCTACCCAGGTCACATATGTATTCAGTGGTGTTGGTGGTAGTAGATAGGCTTACCAAGTACACTCATTTCATGGCTCTTGCTCACCCTTACACTGCTGCTAAGGTGGCTCGTGTCTATCTACAGTTTGTGTTTAAATTGCATGGAATGCCTTCCACCATTGTTAGTGATAGGGATCCAGTTTTCACTTCTCACTTTTGGAAGGAATTGATGCGGCTACAAGGAGTCACCTTGAATATGTCTTCTTTTTACCACCCCCAAACTGATGGATAGACTGAGGTGGTTAACAAGAGCTTGGAACACTACCTTAGGGCCTTTGCAGCTGACAAACCGACTACTTGGGTGGAGTGGTTACCTTTAGCGGAGTTTTGGTTTAATACCAATTACCATGTTTCTGCTAAAATGACACCCTTTAAGGCTTTGTATGGTTACCCTCCTCCTCGGGTTCTTGATTATATAGCTGGTACTACAAGGGTTGGGGCAGTGGACTTGCTGCTTAAAGACAGACAGCAGCTACTGACCTTGCTTAAGCAGAATTTGAGTGCTGCTCAGGAGAGGATGAGGTGGTTTGCTAATAAAAAAAGGGTGGAGAGGTCCTTTGCAGTAGGGGATTGGGTGTATCTACGGTTGCAGCCTTATAAACAGTCTTCAATCCACCATAAGAAGCTTGGCAAGTTAGCTCTAAGGTTTTATGGTCCATTTCAGATTCTCCAGAAACTTGGTGCAGTCTCTTATAAATTGGACTTGCCTCCTGGTTCCCTCATTCACCCCGTGTTCTATGTTTCCAATCTCAAAGCTAAGTTGGGTGCCAAGGTGGTGCTTAGACCAACATTACCTGCTGTGAATGAAGATCTGGTAATTACTCCAGAACCGGTGCTGATCTTGGATAGGAAATCCATTCAGTTAAGGAGTCGTACTGTGACTCAAGTCTTGGTGCAGTGGCAAGGGGAGTGCAAGGAGGATGCTACCTGGGAAATCCTTTATGATTTGCAGGCTAAATTTCCTCACCTTGTGGGCAAGGTGCTTTAAGGAAGGGGGAATTGTTAGGATTTACTTTCACTGAGCTGTTGTGTACTTTGATGTATAGGATTAGTGCCTTGACTGTGGTTAATTGAAACTGCTGTTAGTTAGTTACTATGGTTAGTTAGATTGGGGGGTTAGTTGGTTAGCCATCCTGTATAAAGGCTGAGCTGTTGAGCAATAAACTTCTCAAGCAAGATATAATTGATTCAGTTACTTCTTTTCTCAATTCCTCATTCTTCCTCTTTTCTCTGTTCTGGAGGCAAGGCTGTCCTCGAAGTCAGCCATCACCATTTCCTATTCTTCTATAATTAGTTACGGTTCTTCCATATACTATTCTGCATTTGTATTGTTTGGGAGTTTTAATGGAGGAGATGGAAAATACATTCTTTTATTTGGAAGTTTAAATGGGAGGAAATGAAATAAGTAGAAGGGAATACTCATTTCTTTCTCTTTTCTCAAAACCTCAAATTTTTATTCTCTCCAAAAATACCCCTATAGATTTAGCAATTTATTTTACAATAAAGGTCTAATAGTAATATTGTCATAAAATATTCAATTTATTTTCTCTTGTGTTATCTCCAAATAAGATTACTTACCTTCCATTCTTTTCAATTAATTTATTTTAAAATATTCAAACAAGGTTATTTATTTCCTTTTTTTTTTTTTCCTTTTTTACATTTATTTCCCTTATTTAAATATATTTCATTCCATTTTATTTTCTTATGAACTCCCAAATGAAACTATAGTGAATCTCAATTAAATAAAAGTAATGAAAACTTAAGTCAGTTGCACTTGAGTCCTATATGGGCTGAAAGACACTTCACACTATTTTAGTGCATTTAGCAAAAACAAACGAACAAACTAAAAAAATTAAACGAAATTAAAACAAAAAGCCATAAAATGATTATATCTTTAATCAATTGAGTCATTTGTTCGAGTTTTAATACATTCATAAATCATTTTTTGAATTTTTGTAGTTCAAAATATTACCTACAGATGCAGCTTGCAGGATTTTAGTTAGTTTAGTTACAAGAAGTGAAGAACATTCATATTGCAATAATTTTTGAACTGCCGAATTGTCATTGACGAAAACTTCAACTAATATTTTTTTATGACAGGACTATGTTCTTATGTCAAATTATATTGTAAAGTTTATCATGTTTATTATTTACTAAAAGTGAAGCATGTGAGACACCCAGATGGTGGTTTCAATAAACTTAAGGAATGTACTGAAAATTTTGAGATTAATTATAAGTTCCTGATTCAGATTATTTAGTTCATGGGATTTTCTTTATTTTCATTGAATCTTATGAATAGAAAGTGAAATAGACTCCTAAAGGTTAGGACAGCATGCAGCAGGTTCTTCAATATATATACTGAAAGAGTTTTAGTCGAGTACGTCGTTAGGGTATAAATGTATAATTAGTAAACTATATGTAAAAATAATTAATTATTATGAAGAATGTGAAGTTCTTGATAGACATGATAGTACTGTGAAATGTGAACCGACTGATGTCACGCCCCAGTTAATGTGAAGTTATGTATCTACAGTGTTTATCTCAATAAATGTACACAGTGGGTAATTAAATGAGCTGTGCCGTTGTTTTCATAAATCATGTCATTTAAGAAAAAAAAGAATTTAGGTCATAGCTTCTTCACTCTCCATTTATTACTACGACTTTAAGATTTTTTGTTTCGATAATAGTGCTTGGCTTGAATTTTTCTTTTTAAAGATAGGTAGACAATGGAAAATATAAGTTTTTTTTTTTTTGAATATCAATGAAAAATATAAGTTTAAATAGGAGACATAGAGGTACTATAAAGAATGTCACTACTACGCTGTTACATTTTTTTTGCTATTCACTATTACACTATTACTTGAATTAACAAATTCATGCTTCATGTGAATATAGTATCATTTTTCTTAAAAAATAGGAAAAAGAAAAAAAAAATCCCCCTATCTAATTAGGGAAAAAAATAAGATATTATTACATATTGGATTTTATTGACATGTGCCTTAAGGACACAAAATAGTATACTAATTTTGAAAAAAGTTTTATCAAGAATTAAAAAAGTTTTGATAATTTTTTCAATTCTTAATAAATTTTTTTCAAAAATGAAGTTGTGCCTTGAGGCCATACATTAACAGGACCCTTGCATATTTATACAAACTAAATTATTAGATTGAAGTCATCCTTCCCCTTCCCCTTCCCCTTCCCCTTCCCATAACCTCAAGAAGTTAATTTTAGGCATGGCAAAATTGTCGCTAAATTAATGTTTTGAGTCTTCGACAAATAATGTCTTAATAGTTAATGGTAAATAATAGACATTACAAACGGGACGGGAAGTATAGGTTCAAGTTTGACATGGTTGGGGGTCAGGTCAAATCCAAATCTTATGACCATTATCCCAGTTTTTGATGGGTCAAGTCAATTAGAAATAATTTGTATTTTTTTTTCATTAATAAAATAACTTTCTAACCCTCTTTTTTTTTTTTTTTGTATTTTTTTCAATACAATTAAAATAATAAAAAAAACACTTAAAAATATAAGTTGAATGATATATAAATCCACAAAAGAATAAACTCATAGACATGTTACGTATGAAATATATATGAAATAAAGTCAAAATCAGCTTTAAAATATATGTTTGAATTAGCCTATTTTCTAAAAGTTGTCAAATGTTTATTTGTACTTCAAAAATAATAAGGTTTTAAAAGGCTGAGATATAATCAATATGAGATCAAGTTAAAATCGCATGGGTGGTGCTAGCCATAGCCTAGGGGGCTGAAATGAACCCCTGACTTTTTTTTTTTTGGCTGAATAATGAACCCCTGACTTGGCCTATATATATAATATAATATTTTTATTTGTTTTAACCCTTTAAGATAAAAAATTTGATTACTCTAACCCTAAATTTGTTTTAAGCACAACTAAAATAACCTTAAATATAATCCTTTTACCAATATCTTGGCATTTTTAAACAAACAAAAAAAAATCCCAACAACAAGCCAATTTAATCTAAGACCTTGAAAATAAAAATTAGTTGTTTAATCTGAAGTGCTTTTTAATTTATTATTTGTTGAGTGAGGACCAGGTGCATGGGACTAGCCAAGAGTGATTGAGTAAAGACAAAAGCAAATTTTAACACAACAAAAATTTTCTTAATATCTATTTGGGAACAATTTATTTAGCTTTTTGCTGAAAATATAAAATAAGTAGGAGCTCACATGAGACCTGCAAATAATAGGAAAAATAATGAAGTAATAAGTTGGCTTATAATCAAGACCCAAACACACTTAATACAATTATAAAGAATAATAGTTGTCAAAGTTGAGTTGAATTGTTAAATATAAGAATAGTAAAGAGTTAAAACAAACTAATAGATAAAAGAATTATGAGCAATAATAATTAAAGTTCATTTAGCGATAATAATTAATATGTTTATCTATTTGAAAATAATGGATGATTTCCAAGATTTCATTTTAGTAATAATAATTAATATGTTCATTGTATTATGAAACTATATGCCAAATGAACTAATAGTTTATATTTTATTTTCTTACTAATACTATAGACAAATTTGTAATAAGGAAACATCATACACCACAAGATTCATTTTTTTATCTAAGATTTATCTTTTTATTGACCCTTCTAAAAAAAATATTGGAGCCGCCATTGCATAATCACCTATAAAGTGAACAAATTGTACACTTGAATTAGCTTATTTGTTGAAAGTTTCAAACGTTTATTCGTATTCAAAAAATAAAGGTTTTAAAGAGCTGAATACGGAGTTCTGATAATAATTAAGAGAGTTGGAGACAAGTTGAATTTTTAATTAAGGTGACAAGCTCTAGTAAGATCTACGTTTTATTTTATTACTTTAAAAAAAAAAAAAAGATCTACTTGTTCATACAGTAGGGATTGCACATTAACATATTGTGTAGGCAATATGGTCCGTCCCTTGACAATCATTTTTTTATTAGGGTTTTAAGCTTAGGCTTCCCCCTTTTTTTTTTTTTTTTTTTTTCAGCAGGGTTGTAATTTTTTTTTTCTCTTTTCTCTGATATTTTCGAGTTAGGTTCTTTCCCATTACACTTCAAAGTTAGTTGAAATCAGTATGAAATCATTTATGGTTTGAAGTTGCCATTCAAACATACCAGCATAATTCACATATTTGGATTTTGTCTTTGCTTATAAAAGTCGTAGATGGAATTAATTGATCAATAATTCTGAATTAATAATTTCTTTAGCTTTTGAAGAAGGCAAAAAAATGGATGACGGATCTGTTTGAATAAACATGACGGTACTGGGTTGGTAGGTTGATAGTGGACAGGTCCAAGGTGAACGGACACGCGGTGGATGGATCTGAGGGCCACGTGGCATCACTCGGTTTTAGTGATTTTCAAGGACTCCTAAATGGAAATAACTTGCGTCTCATGATTAACTCTAGCCGATAGATTTCTAATATGAATAAAATCATAATTAAGAGGGATTCCGTGATATACGCCCATTAATGATGATCTTCTCTATAAGGAAACGCCTTCACATGCAAGAAACGGAGGTTGATTCTACACCACTATAAAAACCCAAGGACCCTTAGAAAACACGATACGCATAATTCATTCCAGTTCTGGCACTTTAGAGTTGTAAAAAATATTGTGAAAATTTTTGTGCATTATTTTATTTTTTAGAAGTGTTACATTCACAACAAATCCTAGACGTGAAATTGTTACTATTTTTCATTTGAACTCACTATTGAAATTATTTTTTTGTCCATCAATAATAGCCCGTAACAACTTTTATCACTAGAGATTTATTGTGAAAAATGGTACGAACTTTTCTTATTTTTCATTTGATAAAAAAATATTATTTTATTTATAGACTAATATTTTGGTTTAATTAATACTATTATAAAGTAAGAAATGATTTTATTGGTTAAAATTTAAGGGCTTACACGAACTGCTTTATTTGCCTATAGAGGTGACCCTGTCTGTGAGCTAGACGCAAAATGTTTTAAATCTTCAGCAAAGGTCGACCTCGCCTCACTTATTGGTGAGACTTGAACTTAAAGCGATTATTGCGAGCGAGGAATCCGAACTCATTCCACCTCACTTTACGAGTTTCGGTGGTGCTGAACTGGTGATACAGTAGTCACTACAAAAGTACTAACAAAGATTTATGGTTGCCCTATAGTTGAAGGTACGCTGTGGTTAATGATGGGAGTGAAGGTGACCATCAATCGTACGACAAATAACAAAAAAAGGATTGCTTCATCATGAGCATGGCCCAAACAATAGCATTGCTCGTATATATAATACGAAAGATGTTATGTTCACAATATTTTTATAATATTTTTATAATAAATTATAGGTAGTTAGTCGTTGTTGGTTCAAATTTGAATCTAACATTAAAATTATTTTTTTGTCCTAATAATAACAACTAGCAACAACTTACCACTTAAAATTTGTTGTAAAAATATTGTGAAAATATTATAAACATATTATTTCTCGTATAATACGCCACTTCTCACTGGGTGAAATTTCACAACTAATCATGTGATCTGAATTATTCGGTATTGAATGCGTGGTGGCCTCCAATCCACAGTGAATCAATGCCTCTTTTATTTTTTTATTTCATTATTATAAAAAAAAAGTAATGTTACTATATAAATTATTTTATAATTTATTAACGTAATTTTAACATTTTTCAAATAATTACTTACAAGTAAAAATATAATATTAAAAGTAGACTCAAATTAAGACTAGTAAAAATTTGATAAATTAATTAACAATTTGTAAAAATTTGATAAAATAATATGTGGGTGTAACATTAGTGTAATAAAAATGACGAAACATATATATAATGCTCAAGTCAGAGGCACCATTGGCAATGGAATCTCTGGAAAAATTCTTTGAATTTCAAAAGTACCCCCACATTATTTTGGTAAGGTTGATGGAATTGTATTTATTATTGTTGTAAAGGGTTTTTAATGTCATTGAACATCATTAAAAAGCATTGGACTTCATTATCATGGACAAGGTGAGTGGGAAACATAACTTTTTAAATCTCCGATATTGGTGAAGTTTGACTGTTCTAATTCACGAAAATGCCACCGCGTAGTGAATACTTTTGACAAAAACTTTTAAGTCCACAATATGGTGATGGCTAACGTAAATGAACAAGTTTGAATATTTCTCCCCTTCAATTAATTGATATTGATAGTCGATCCCAGCAAATAAGAATAAAAACAAAATCATAGTCGCTTACCAAAACAAATTCAATTTTTAATACCAGGCTTTAAATGTGTTGAAAAAACCATTATGAAGCAACGTACCAAATCTTCTTCAACTCACCTATATAATTATAATTCACTTAACAAGATAATTTAAAAAATAAAAAACCCTTGCATATATGATATATGGCTCTACCCTTTTTTTTTTTTCGATATTCGTTAGAAATGATCCTACTGCTACTTGAACCATTTTTCCCTTTTAATACTTAGATACTTATCACTTGATCCAAATATCCGGTGGTGATTTATAAAAGCATAGTTTGATAGTAATATTATTTTTGAGTAAATTAGAATTAAGGTAAAAATTACTATTTTATAAATTCAAAGGTGAAATCATCATTTTATATGTTTATAAAACTTTATATTTAACCTAAGATAAAAATTCACATCATAATGGGCATTATGAAATGAGAAATGATATGTCTACAACATTTTTACAACAAATTCTAAGTGACAGGTTGTTACTGGTTGTTATTATTGAGGCAAAAAAGTAATCTTCGTGTTAGGTTTAAATTTGAACCGATAACAACTAACCACCTGTGATTTGTTGTGAAAATGTTGTGGATATAGCATCTCTCTTATGAAATTCAATGACAAAATGGTCATTTTGTTGGGGTGAAATTTTGAGTTTTTGATAAGTCATATGATAGGAGATTTGTATGGGTTGATAATGATTATAAAGAGAGCATGAATACATTGAATTTGAATAAATTGATTTTAATTGAAATGTGAGAGAAGTAATGAAAGTCAATATTACCGCGCTCCCTTGATGCGATGGTCATTCCATAAGTATAAGTGTTTGTGAGGTGTGTGGGGCAAGGGCCGAGATTTAAGTCTCTAGGAAGGAGTTTCATACACATATATACTTCGATTAGGTGTAGAATTTCTATTTTGTATAATAAAAATGTAGTCAATTAAAATCTTAAGTCTCATTGGTTCAATTGAAATATTATCATGGTCATGCATGCATTGGAAGATCCTACAAAATAATGTTAGAATTTCTAAAACTAACCAAAAATTTATACTTTAAATACAAAACAAAAAATCGAAATAACTGAAAAATTGGTAAAATATGAGATTTTGAGTCAAAATGTTGATCGGCATTTTAACAAGGCCAAGAAGGAGCAATCTGACCCTTTTGTTTCTAGGTTGACACTCTATGAAGCTAAATTGACATGCTGCTCTCTCGCTTTCAAGAATTCCTTATTTGCCTCTAGACATCAAATTTTGTGCCCTCACATATGGTTCAAACCCCAAATTCCCAATGACAACCCTCACATCCCATCTGGTAGTGCAATTGTAACCATTAACAGTGATTGTTATATGGTCAAGGTTTTTATTGCTAACATTCTAATTTTGGAGAATCAACATGAAGAAGAGGATGTCGAGTTCTGTTTTCAGGATTTAAATTTGAGCTATTGTACACCGTCACTGTCTCTAACCTAAAGCCAGAATACTTCTCAATATTCTATGACCCGTAATTATGAGTCTGATAGTTTTAGTTTGAGCCTTCCAAGTCTAATATTTTTTATGTGCCTGATGTCTGTTTCTATTTCCATTAAAATGAAGTATGATTTTGCTTATGTTATGAGTTATGACTTTAGACATTTTCAATAATGAACTAAACAATGGTAAGGCGCTTAAAGATAACAATGCTTCAAATGTTGTTAATTGTAAAAATTGTAATCAATTTATTTTTATTTTAATTAATTGTTATATTAACTATGTTGTAGTTCAAGTTTTGGTTATATGTATGTAAAGCTCCCTTTTGGAGACTTGAACTCCGGCTCTTGACCCCATACCTCACAAGCACTTATACTTGTGAAGTGAATTTTTAAAACTATGAGGAATAAATGATCTCATGGTACCACATTATGATTGCAGAGTACTTACCCTAAGTGTTTCTTTTTCTTCAAAGAATTTATCCTGAGCCTGCCATTGCTTCTTTGGTAGAACTTATTTTTCAAATTTTTTTTTTTTAAAGTGATTCTTTGAAAAAGCTGAACTCAATATAAACAAAAAGCTTCACGCCACAAACTTAGGTACCAACCATAGAAAGAGTTTGAGAACGTTGTAAAGGTACCTGAATCCTTTCTCTAGTCTTCTGTACTTGGTTGATGTTGCATGTTCCCCAAACGCCCTATTTTCATGTTCCAAAATGAAGCATATACGCTTGGAACAATTTTAAATTTATGAGTTCAGAGTTCCTCTGGATTTTATGTTGTCTTCAGTAAATTTTGACCCATTGGTCCCCGCCTCACTTTAGGTAATGGGAGGAATATTAATTGGCCATGATGTTAAGTTATCAGTTGTGAACAGTATGAATTTTGACAAAAGTCAAACAAGACGCTTCAGTTTTGATTCCAGGCTTTCCACCAGCACAAGAGACGACAACACTGACGCTTTAACAAAGAAATCCAGATAAAACCCAGCACAATATTTTGTTAGAAGAAGCTGCTGAAAACTGAAAAGTGGTGGCTCAACCAACTTTGAGGCCTAAAGCCATATATTTAAATGAGTCCCTTTTGTTATTAATTAATTAATATTTAACTAATTTTCAATATCATAATTTTTATATAACAAAAATGTATTTTTTTTTAATTGTAATATGTTTTTTTTTTTCTTTGAAGAAATGCAAAAACTATAACAAATTTTAATGAATGTGATTAAAAACTTAAAGATATTGTAGCAATGAATATAATTAATGACATTTCAAGAAGATAATAAACGAGTATTTAAATGAATGATGTTAAGGATACTATAAATTTTACAACATGATACTTATAAAGATGTATTATTAAGTAATTTAAAAATGCATTTAATATGTTGTTGATGTTTACAAATCATATTAATTGCCACATCAATTTGTATAAAGGTTTTAAAAGTAAAATTTATAGATTTATATTATTTTCCTTCCTAATTTTCTCTTGTAATTAGTGACACATATTTGTAAGTCGTATGTATTTAAAGTTGTAATATCTATAGCATTACTCAATTCTTTGGTACTTCTTAAAAGTAGAAGAAAAATGTAATACTAACTTTTTTTTCCTCTATCTCAAAAAAAAAAAAAAAAGAGGAGGGAGAAGAGAAGTCATTAAATAGAGAGAGAGAGAGAGAGAGAGAGAGAGAGAGAGAGAATAAAATAATATATATTATTTTACAATCGTAAAGTGCAGTTTGGGGATGTTTGAATGTAAAATAGAAATTTGGGAAGTTTTACACCCCCAATGCCAATGCCTAGATATGTATAATTGTATATACTACTATAGAGTACCTACTTCTGTGAGGCAGCAAGTGAATATCTATCAATAAGTCTAATAACACAACAAATTTCACCTTATTTTTTCACAATTGTTGGTATATAATAAAAGTGATGTTAGTGATGATCCCATTGTAAGTGTTGTTATACTTATCACAACTTGCCACCTTAACGGTTGTGAAAAATATTATGAAATTTGTTATGTCTAGACTAGTTGATTATGTAAACACCAAACCAGTTTTATGCATCCTCCTCCAAAATACACACACTCAAATCTATTTTCTACTTGCCCCGGAAGTCTCCCACACAGAACAAAATTAAAAAATGTAAGCTCAGTCAACCACAAACACAGGAAGAAGAAAAATATTTTGTAATAACAGCATAGTGAATGCCCTTGATACTCTCTCCTTCTTGTGAGCACCATTGAGGACTTCATTTCTGAGAGCAGCATTGCATATTTGCATGTATAACATAAACAGATGTTAATAACCTAACCTAACTTTCATATCAAGTACTCGGAAGTCCAACCCGACATTGTCTATTGCACCAAGTATTATAAATATTGGTGTGTATATTTCCTTTTATTAGTAGATGACACAGGACTGCTCTTACAAATTGATGATGAGGAGACTCAAGAAATTGGTAGACTATGATCAACATGTCAGCATCATGGTAAAGAAAGAGTGATAGAAAAAATTATGGTGGGATTTCATTTAAAAATAAATTAAAAAAAAAAAAGAACAAAACTATAGTACAAGCTGATTACAGAATAAATGGTGTATCACCACGAAAAGGGGCTTGCTCCAAGCAAAAATATTTCATTTTCCACATCTTTCACCCATTGGCAAACTCGGTTGCAAGTCTTTATCGCCACTGCCTACAAATTTCAAATAAATTAAGACCCAGGATGCATCCAACAATAAATTGGGAGTATAAATGAAAATAATCAATAATAGGTGGCTTGACTATATTTTCAACAGCAGACAGATGTCACCCGCTCAATGTACCCATCTTGGATGATGACAAACACAAGGTTATTGCATTGGGCAACATAGATTCATATGAAACTAGTTAAAGGCATGATAAAAATCAACAGTTGATCTACACTGTATCAGAGACCAAGAAGGCCAATATATCTATCTGACCAGAAGGAAAAAAAAAAGGTGAATATTTCAAAATCCTTTGGCACAGGTAAACAATATATTATCCAGAGCATTGAAGGTTACAACATTAAATTCATAAGAGGTGCAGGACACTTATTAAGGGCAAGAGTAAAGCTAGTTATATGTGGTAAAATTTATCTGACACATTACTTCATCCTGATTTCTCCTCTACCTTGACAGTTAACCAACCACAGAGAGCCATATATTTAAGCTCTTCATAGAGAAGAACTGAATTTGTATGATAAAAAAAGGGTCAACAAGTATTCGCATTATTTGTTCTAAGAAAACAGACAAAAATAATCTTGGAGACATGAGCATAAATAATACCTTGTCTGCAAGTGGATCAAATGCTGCATATAGTTCAAAATCCTGGGTGACCCAACAGAGTAGAACTGACACAATAGAATGATCGTGTAATTTCATCAGGAAAGCCTTTAAATGGAGCAAGTAAACATGATAATGAATATCTAAATTTATGCTACAGAAAAATAAACACGTCAAGATAACACTTTATAATTGTGAGAAAGAGGTTCAAACAACAAGAAGGCACATTGCAATTATGAAATGGAATTAGATGGAACAAAGGACAGGCAACAAAACAGAAAAGAGATGTTAACCATATTTCTTCATGCAAATCTATTAAAATATGTTACATCTTTTGGCTATAGTATGAACTGAAAGATTAAATACCATAATTTTCATCTCTTCTAAACTGAGTTTTGTGAGGCCCAATTCCTTTATCATGCATGGAAGCATAAAGGTTCTGGTAAGCCCTATATAATCTGCAAAACAAGAACCAAGTTTTCTTATGCAACAATAGAGTTTAAAATAGCTGTGCCCCATAGAAGAGCGCATTAAAGGCTTGTCCAGCATAGTTGCTGCAAAAGTGCGAGTTTTACCTTTTCTGTTTACGTGGGCTATTAATTGGTGGTGAAAACTCAGAAGATACATATTGATCCAGAAATATACTACGATACATGAAATGCCAAAGTCCAGCAGGACCACCAATACCAACAAATGGTTCTCTGAAACTCTCAGGAGAATCTCTGGGTTGGCCCAGATGTGGAGATATAGTTCCAGAACGAGGTAATGGATCAGTAGGCAAATACTCAACATGCATTCCTCCATCTAGCATGGATCTCTGAACTTCGCTAAGAACATTTGACTTCAAAAGGACCATTTCAATACGAATCCTATGAAATTGGACCCAAATTTCTCAAAATAAAGTGGAGGGAAAAATAATATATTATACACTACACAGTAAGCTCAAATTTATTTCTGTGGAGCATAAAGACAGCAATATTAAGTTACATTCATCTGAATAAATATTAATAATGATAATAGTAATAATAATATAAATGGTCACATCAGTCATATTAAGAAAAAAAAAATGGTATTTAGTATTTTGCCCTAAATGTGACTAAAACAAAGTACATTGTGTGTAAGTTTAGCAGTTTAGTAAAAGTAGAAACAAAGGGAAGTGGTCATAAAACATAATGGTCAAAGACATACCCAAGAGAGTGCTATTGATATCTTAGATCAACATTTCATAAAAATGGAGAGATCAAAGAGGATGCAACATGATGAACCCCTACTAATATTATCAATCAAATTTAAAACCATAGTTTACCTGCAATCCTTAAGATGATAAAAGGCATCTGAACTAGTAGTAAGCAACATCAAGTATGTGTCAACCTGCCATGAGTAAAAAGTGTTCAAGTCATTTCTTGTGTCATTGATCTAGGTATACCAGAAGAATGTCCACAGTGCCCAGTGATTGCACAATTTGCAAAAAATAAATTGAGGCTGGCCTTTTTGCGTACAACCACTAGCCAGAATCCGCTAAATACCATGCATTTGAATTCTTTTTTATTGGGTACACAAGCACATAGTGGGCCTTGAACCCACGACCCTCATCCTTCATCCCATTTTTATAAGAAAGGAAGCGCCAGTTTAGCTATAACTCATTGGTGTTAAACTTGCACATGAATCATGAATCTAAGTCTCACTCACATGTCAAGCAAGAAAAAAGAAAGTCACACTCACATCAAGATAATGGACATAAGCATACAAAAATGCCATGGGATTATATCTTGGCAGGCAGATTGGTGAAAATGATTCGGAAGTCCTGCATAGAGCCAAAAAGGACAAATAAGATTACAGTCTTGCAAAACAAAACAAGAAAAGTTCACATATAAAAGTACCCACAAAGATTTAAGTCCACTCAAACATAATAAAGAAATAAATATAGCTTTCACCTTGTGTATATACTATGCTTTATTAATTTTTTTAACCTTTATTAAGAATTAAGCATTAGGCTCAAGTATCAACAGAATATTGTTGAAGATGATGTCTCATAGAAAATTAGAGAAAAATGATGCAGTTATTCTTGGTTGTATGCTATTGGGATGTACCTATCAAGAAGAAGAAAATGTTGATAACTAAGTAAAACAAAACTAGGCATGTTTCATTAGACAAAAATTTGGAAGAATATATTTGATAAGCGAAAACAAGTCCCAAAGCATAGACATTAAGAGGTCGGGACAAACAAGAAATGCGAATTTAGAGACAGAAAACATTCCTGAAATGTTTTTTTTTTTAGGTGAAAAATTCCTGAAATGTTAACTGCTGGTAATACAAAGAGTTCTATTGAATTTAATTATCTTTTTCATAAAGCTATTTTGCCAAAAAGCATAAAAAAAGACAAGACAGGAATGCTAACTTCATTTACCAAACATTAATTAGTTAAAAGGCCACTGAGTGGATTCCAGTTAAGCAATCTAAAAGAGCCTGCACCACAGGCTTCAACTTTCTATGGAAAAATGCCCTAAAATGAGACTAATTTGATCAACAGTATCTCAACTCTCAAGATCTAAGATGCACGGATATGGGTATGGGTACGAGGATACAACATTTCTTGAAAAACCTAGGGTACGATAAATTGGGAATACATGTATTAATTACTTATTAAATATATATATTTTTATATATTGTTAAGCATCTATCAGTTTAAGAGCAATAATGGATAATAAAGTGAATCCATGGCCATTAAATGATATTTAGAATACAAACCAAGATCCAAAAAGAGTTAATAAAAAATAACTAAATAATTTTTTAACATTGAAACCAATATATATAAAATATAAATAAAAATTCTTACAAGTTTAGGCTATCTCTCACTATTGGGGGTTGGGTTACAACAGTATCCAAGCCGTAACATAGGCATATCCAGGATGTATTGGCACTAGGAAAAAAAAAAAAAAAAAAACTAGCTGGGTATGCATCTTAGAGGTATCTGGTGTGATAACAGTACGATTGGATACGGGGATACGGGTACATGAGCAAAAATGGAGTATCCGTGCATCCTAGCTCAAGATGTAATAGAAAGAGGAAAAGCTTAATTTGAACACTCATGCTAAATCATTTAAACCGACTTCTGCTTTTAAATTCATTCTCAAAAATCTCAACCCCGAGCATGGTGACCCAAAGGAAAGCACAAATATAAGTAAGAGGCAGTAAAATGTAATTCCTAGTACATGTTCAAATTTTCCATGCCAGGGTGATCATC
The DNA here is from genome assembly GCA_032878915.1 of Castanopsis chinensis. Taxonomy (NCBI): domain Eukaryota; kingdom Viridiplantae; phylum Streptophyta; class Magnoliopsida; order Fagales; family Fagaceae; genus Castanopsis; species Castanopsis chinensis. The sequence continues at coordinate 11,813,182 of JAVQMG010000125.1, read as the reverse complement.
AAAAGATGATGTAAGAATTATAAAAGTCAAAATAACTTGCCTAAATGATTCTGATGACATAACAAAGTTGGCAAGTAGTAACATATCATCAGGATGAAGAGAAGCTTTTTGAGCACCAACAAGACTGATAACCTGTAATCAAGCTTCAAGGCTTAATAATGCCCAGTAAAATATTTATAAACTGAACAGAAAAAGGCAGCCCCCCGAAGGAGGATGACTTGAGATTGTGCCCCTATGGATGAAAAGATTCAGACAGAAGAAAAGGGAGAGGTTGTGTTAAGTGTTAACCTTGTGTTTGCACATTAATATTGCAAATAGAACACCAGAATCAGCAACATCTTGCAATATAGCACCTGCAGCTTGCCTCGTTGCATAAGCCAGGGGAAGACAAGTGTATGCATGAAGAAATGTAGCCGGATTCCTGAAATCAAAGAAATGAATAGCAAAACTAATAAGCACCACCAAACTAGAGTGATATTTTGATAATAAAAGAGCAAAGGAAACCTTAGGAAAAAATAACCAAAATAAGAAAAATGGAATTTCAATTGCACTTCAGTGACTACGAAACAGATCAAGAAACATCAGAAGTAGAAACATGTTTCCACAAAGAACATAAAAGTAGGATGCAGTTTAAACTAAAGAGCACTGTGGAATGACTGTGACTACTAGCTTTGTATCCAAGGCAGAAAAAGAATAAAAAATTTGTATGTAACCATAGTAGGTATAAATATTTTTGGTTGTACAACTTTTACTAATGTTTCTCTTTCGTCCTTATTTTTAAAATTTCACCAATTTAATTCTCAAACAATCACACTTGTCTCTATTTCGTCCTTCCATCCCAATTAAAACTAAGAGTGTTAGTGATTCCAGACCAAACTGATGACATGGCAGCTATCTCACATGCCATATCACTAATTTTCTGTTTTAAGTTAAAAATACATTCCAATTAACAAAAAAGGGTTTTCTTTTTCTTTTTCTTTTTATTTTTGTTTTGAGCTATCACCACCCAATGCTGGCCACATTCATTCTCTATCAGCCACCAAAACTTGAAAATTCCTCAGCCTCAATGTGGTAGAGCAACCTAACCTATTCTCTCTCTACAAATCTGACTTTTCCACCTCAAAAACCTGGATCGTGACCCCACCATCCCGCAAAACCCGGATCAGGACTCATCCAGCAATGCTCAAGCCCATCCAGCAGTTGTTGCCCCTTTGAAGACTGTTGGCAGCAAACTGTCACCGTGCCCAAACAATAATTGGGAGAGAGAGAGGGGGGGGGGGGCTCAGGTGGGAGAAGAGGATAGAGAGAACAATAAGTAATTCTTAATTAAAATTTTATTTAATTTAAAAATGAACAATTGAAACTATTATTTTTATTCATTTTGTGTTGATGGGGAAAGTTTAGTGCCAACCAGACTAACGTATTGCCATTTTAACTGACAGGGCATGTGATATAGAAGCTATGTCATCAATCTAGGTCAAGTCACTAACGCTGCTAGCTTTAATTTGGACTTAAGGGCAAAATAAAAACAAGCGTGATAGTTTGACGATTAGATTGGTAAAATTTAGAAAATAGGGACAAAATAGAAACATTGATAAAAGTTGGAGGACCAAAAATGTACCTTGCCCAAAAATTAATTATATTAATGATTCGAATCTTTAATATTGTGTGTGTGTGTGTGTGTGTGTGCGCGCGCGCGCGTGTGTATATGTTGTGGATCCATCCAATCAGCTTGATGCTCAAACCTTCAACCTGAGATCCAGCCCATTCAGGGTTTTTTTAAATGGATTGATTAGAAAAAATGGAGCCCTATATATATTTACTAACAATACTAGAGCATCTGCAAATATGAACCTTAAGATTGTTTCTCTCAATAACTTCTAGCTGTAAGATCCTGTGCATTCTACAGAATATTATGTTACTTTAACTTCACCAGAGAAAGGAGCTCATGAATTCATCTCCCTTTCCCTCTGTTGTGGGTGCACCAAAAGAACGATTTGCAAAAGAAAATTTCACTTCCAGAAATGAGGATTTATAAATATCTAGGTTCTTATACATGCAAACATATGTAAAATATACATGTTTTACAATACAGGCAAACCACATTACAAAAGGGAATAGAGAAACAAACCAACTGAAAGAGTGGATTAAAGATGAGAAGACAACATCTGTCCCTCCAAGCAAAGGTGTCATATCAAACTTTGGGTTCTTCTCGAAACACCTATTTACTGACTTCGTTAAAATAAGAAGCATCTGCATTCATATCATAATCAATCATTTGAGGAAGTCCTGCGACTATAATAAGAAAATTTTATCTTATAATAAAAGTGAATGAAAAATAGAACAATATATTTAGTCAAAAAGAAAAAAGAATAAAGGAAGTAGCCAACATATTCATAAGGGAACAACATGTCAAACAGTCAAGCACATTAATCCTGAAAAAATTTTTTAAGGGCAAGCAGGAAAGGGGAAGACTCAAATCCTACCTGACCATATATTAGCTCCAGTTGCCCCCTCAATGACTCATAGGGCTCTTCTGTGCAGCTAATGCAAACTAAGTAAATGGGTCCTTTCACAAGAAAAACCACCTGATCATCCAAAAAATTTACAACAATGTATTTAACTGATTGCCCAAAATGAGCAGGAGGGGGGGTTGACTTGAAAACCCCCTAAAATGAAAAGCAAACATTTAACACTTTCAAATTTGGACATTCTATTCCTCAAGCACAAGTGACAGACATGGTCCTTTTTTTTGGACAAGGAATTTGCATAACATGCCCCAGTTAAAGAACTAAGAAAAGAGACAAAACACTTGTATTCATTTATGAATATATACATATATATACATCTGACAATGTTTCCATGTGAGTAAATGTCTTCAAAATTGTATATATCACTTTGCTCTTACAAAAACAACAAACAAGCCTACATTTTAGAATTATCACAGAAAGTTATATTTTCAGGAGAAGAAGAAAACAGTTCAATTATATGTCTCCCAAAACGAGAATTGATTAGCAATTGAAAACTTGAAGAATATAAAAAGACCTGGTGATTTCCTGCCCTGACCAATTTGACACGATCCCCCCTGAAAAGCGATTAATGTGAAGAACTAATTAGAGCCCCTGTAGATTTTGGCTTGAAAGAAATTATTATGCTAAGACTAGGAGTATAATCAAAGATGAAAATCATAAAATAAAACCAAGGTAGAAAGAGCCATGTACCCGTTCTCCACAAAGGAAATTATAGCCTGTAATGTTGCTGAAAATCCTGCTAGCTTGTGTTCATCCCCATATCTGGTAGTTAATTAGATATTCAAAGAAGGCCATAAAACAACAGAGGGTCCAGAAAAGAATTTATAAAGCAAACTGTACAATTCCTAATGCTGAAATATGCAGAAGCTGGAGACAAACCTGGAATATATTGGTTTGCCTGAGTTACTTAAAATAAAGAAGTGCTTCTTCCTTTTTCTCCAAGATAGGGAAGCATCATCCTGCACTTCAGTTATTAATCAATCAGTACATAATACCACAGGCATCCTTGAGAAATAAAATTTTGTCAGCCACATCGGTACAAGTAAAACATACAAATATGCTCTAAGTTTTTAAAAACAAATATATTTGATTATAGTGCTAAAATCATGTTCAGATGAGGAATTTTGAGTTGGCATTTTACTCAAAGTTGTAATTTGGAAATTCCAGTGTTAAATTCCCTTATTTGGGTTTTAACATGAAAATTAATTATAAAATTCCACCAGATTTTGAATTTTGGGTTTTCAAGCATCCAAATTCCAAGTTCAAAATCCAGGGGGCAAGGTGTAATTCACAAATTCTACCAACATTACTACTCTCATACCATTATCATTAGTACTCTTCCGACTTTACCACCTCTATTACCACCAACACCATCACCATTGTCACCACCAGCACCAATGCTACTACCACTACAACCACCATCACCGGATCTAAAATTGTAGTGCTGCACTGGAATCTTTCCCCAATCCCTATTCCCTACCCCTACCTCTATCATCACAATATTCCCATAGTAAATACCCCTTTGACCTTGTTCTTTTGCCTGTAAAGCAGAGAATAGAAATTATTGGAAAACATTCAATTTCTCTTTTTCTTTCGTGTGTTGTTGGGTTTGAAAACTAGGCAAAGGAAAAGACTTTTATGACTTTATAAACTGACCCAGAGCAAGAGAGACTCAAAGTGTGTGTGTGTGCGTGTGTTTTGCTTTTTTACTAACTGCACTTTCAAAGACCAGATTTGGTGGACATTGCATACAAATGAGTTTAGCAAAGAGCTAAAGAGAAAACAAATGTTCCATTAAGCTATCTTTCAGTGCTCATGTTTGATACAACAGAGAATTAGATAAATCCCATACCCAAATCTGATTTTAGTTAGTTGAATGTTTATTTTTATTTTTTTAAATAACACATGTGGCAGTCCATGTAGAAGCCAGGCAGCATAAAAATAATATTTTAAAACTTCTGTTAGTCAATTCAACGTCTTCCATCCTCCAAATAACAACAAGGACTATTTTGACACAATAACAAAAAGTTAAGGACTAAACTAACACATTTGAAACATTAAGGACCACTTTGACGCATAAGACATGGCAGCCCATGTAGTAGCCAGCGGCATAAAAATAATATTTTAAAAGTTTTGTTAGCCACGTCAGTGCTTTCCATCCTCCACTCAATGGTAGACTATTTTGACACGATATTTAAAAATTAGGGACTAAACTAACATATTTGAAACAGTAGGGACCATTTTGACTAACCAGAAAACAAAATTTTCCATTCTTCAATTGCATTTGTTTTCGTTTTGTCCTACATTGCTGTGGGTTATGTGTCACAATCACAACCACCCCCTCCCCCCTAAAAAAGGAAAACAAAAACAAAAATCACCAACCCACACCAAGCCAAGTTCGTCGAAGTCTCAAACCATCCACACCACCAATAGCAAAGCCCATCCACCATACAAAGTCCCATTACCACCATCTCAAGTGCCCAACCCCAAAACGCCAAAATCAACAACCCAAGGCTAGCACAATCACAATCACGATCATAATTGCAACCCAAGTACCCAACCCCTCAACTAAACCCACAACCCGATCCACCAAATCACAAAAATCATTGACCTTCAGCGACTCCATTATGCTTTTCTTAAAAGAAGATGCCAGAGGGGTGAAGCAATCACATGATGACCCTCTGGTCATCATGCTCATGATAGAGCGATTCAACACCAGACGAATTCTAGTGGACAATGGAAGCTCTGCTGATATCATTTACCTCTCTGCCTTCCAACAGTTGAAAGTAGGCCCAAGAAGGCTTCGTCCATTCAAGCTCCCCTCGTCAGTTTTAGTGGGGATAGGGTTTATAACCTTGACAGTTACAGCGGGCGCGTACTCCAAGCAAATAACAAGGCAACTCAATTTCTTGGTGGTAGATTGTCCCTCATCCTACAATGTCATCATTGGACGACCAACTCTCAACCACTGGAACTTCAACATACTACTTAAAGGTAAAATTCTTTGGCTAAGAACCACTGCAAAGGATCAGTTGACTCCACGCCGTCCTCTTTCTAATTTCTTTAAGGATGTGCATATTGTTAAGGCATATAAAGCCTATTACTGTCAAGCTTCAAGGCACCCCAAGACAAACTTATCCCTAAAGTAACGTGAGCCCGTGCCTAGGCTGACCCATATGCATGATCCAAGTTTCTTTATAGGTATTTATTAGTGGGCTTTGGTTCAAGTCAATTAGGGTTAGGTTTACTAGTCAAAGTAGAAGCCCTAGTTATACTAGGAGAAGTTAAGGTCTGTACAAGGATCTTATTGTACTCAAACAAGTTATAGTTGTTTTCAGTATTGAGGCACGTTGGCCATAGTGTACTTTCCTCTCTCTTTCTCTTCTTTATTTTCTTTCTCATGGTACTATTCACGGACACTGTTCACTGGTCTTGTTGCATATTTATTAAAAAAAAATTAAAAATCTGCTTCTGTTTTTCCCCCTTTCTATTTTCAACCATAAATAAAATCTTCTCTCTCTTTAATTCTACCCCTTCTAAAAATGTTCTCAACCCAAAATCCTCTTAAACCTTATAACCACACTTAGATGAATTCCCATGATTTGTCCTATACCAAGCCTTCTTTCTACCTTCCCAATAATAGTATTTCAAACCACTCCGGCCTTAAAAGAACCCAAAGGCAATCCCAGGTTAATCATAGGAAGGCAGCTGACCTTAGAACCCAACAGTGAGGCCAGTCTGAAGACATTAGTTACATTGTCAACCAGAGCCAATCAGGTTCCGCTTAAATCAACTCTTAGGCTTGAAACTGTTTCAAAACAAAGAACGCACTGCATCTATCCAAGTTAAAGGGGATTTGACTCGCAAAATATAATTGGGTCATTGCCAAAAGGAAGATAAATTTCTAAAACTCCTTTATTTTCTCCATCAACCTTAAAACCTACTAATGGGGGTAAGGCTACCTACCATGACCTCTCCCAGGCCTTGCAAAAGGTGAGAGCTTTGTGCACTAGGTTGCAACCTTTTTTTTTTTTAGCATAAACAAAATATAAGACAAATGTTATCCTTGCCTTAAACCATTTGAGCTACCAAGTGGATGCCTGCAAGAGGCATGGATGTTTTACCTAGGAAAACTGACCACTACAATCAGTCTACTCTGATTTCTATTACGAAGGGTAGAAGGAAGTTCATATGCATAGCAACCTTCAGTAAATGCATAACTGAAAACCTTGTTCCTATCCCAAAAATACTCAACTCTTGTTTAATTATGTCTTTGAATACTCATTCTTCCACCGTATGTATCCTAGAATTTTATCTTAGATTGAAGATAGTCAAATAAAGTTTTAATAAAATCAATCATGGGACGCATTCGGTTTAGATAATTCAAATTCAAATTTGATACCAATGTACTATTTAAAGGCTTACTAATATGTCTTGTGGAAATTATACTTGGTGCCTAAAATCCAAAGTCATCTCCCCAAATCTTGAAGCCCAAACACCAGAAATGAAGTGTATTTAACTACCAATAGTCTGTAGGAAAAACTAAATAATGTATAAACATAAAATATCATGCACTCCCAGCAACAATGTTTGCAAATATTTGTGACAATTGAAGAAGTAAAGAATCGAATTGAGTACCTCGTCGACGTGACGCTTTCCAGGCATCCACGAGGCCTGAGAATCCTCGATGGAATCAACATTGCTGACTTCCTGTATCTCATCATCGTCGCCGCCAATCCCACCGCCAATCATCTCGAACCCGCCACTACTCCCACTGCCACTACTACTGCCCCTTTCACCGGCGTACCCACTGCTACTCGGGCTCGACGGCACCTCCACTTCCACCTCCGAATTCGTCCTCCTCCACCTCACACTCAGCCTCGCCTCCAAACTGCTCCCAACCACTCCTTCTCGTTCATTGCTTTCGATCTCCCCTTGATTGTTCTCGCTCACCGAACCATTCACGACGCCGTTTGGAGATTCTTGTATCTCCGGCGGTTCGTTGTCGGGCTCGGTCAATGCGGCCGATGCGAATTGATCTTCGAGAGGTTTGGAGGTAGAATTAGGGTTAGGGTTGGTGAATTCGTCGCCGGAGGTTGAGCTGGAATCGGAGGACATTTGAGATTTTGAGGGTTTTTGGAAAATTTAGGAAATCAGAAATTGTAGCGTAGCAGAGAGAGAGAGAGAGAAAGCGGGGTTTGGTCTGTGTGCACTTCGTAGGGAACCACGAATCACCTACCAGTCGTTCGAGCCTAGCTGCTCCGGTGCAATTGGTCTAGCGTGAAACGCACCGTTTTAGCCTCTTCGAGAGTCGTGAGTCGTGACACTCTGACCAGTAGGTGGAGAGAGGAGTGAATCCGAATGACCGTTTCGACTCGCGCGAACTGTTTCGTTACGGGCCGGGTTTGAGGTTTCGCGTTCGTTTTTTAAATCTGGGTCAAATGGGCCTCCCTTGGCCCTATAATAATAAGTTTTGTACGGTACTCGTTTGTTTGTTTGCTTTTCTTTGTTTTTGATATACTAATAATTGTTTTAGCAGTTCTAGAGAGCTCAACTGTTAAAATTTTTTATCTTCAAATAAAAAATATGAGATTCAATCCTCGATTACACTAAAAAATAATTAGTGTCTTAGTATGATGATAAAGAGTAATTATCAAGAACGGACACTATATATTAAAAATTATTTCTCAAAAAAATAAAATGCTTTCATTCAATTTTTTTTTTTATTGCTATGATGATATATAACTTATGACATTTTCTCTATGCTAATTGTTATTTATCCGAAATAAGTTGAATTTAGTGTAGGCAGAATCGAACTCAAAATTTCTTATTTCTTATTGGTGTCTTGGTCTGATGATAAAGAGCTATCATCAAGAGCGGACGTTATAGGTTGAAACTCTTTAAAAAAAAAAAAACTAGAATCCACAATATTTATGACAATTTTGTACTAAGGAAATGGGACAGAGTGGGTGTAAATGGCTTGTATATATCTGGTGAATTACAATTACATTGTGGGACTGGGGAGACGCAAACTCATCAAATCAAGGGTTGGCAGTGGGCACTGCCATTTTTCTTGTTTTTCTTGTTCAGGACAACTAGACAAGAGCTAGCAGACAGTTCAAAAATAGTTCGAATTTGATAAGCATTGCATTGTCATGGCGGTGTGTGTTATGCCAGCCAAGGAAAAGTTTAGAATACCAATTGGGTAAGGAATAGGGCCCATTGAGTTTTTTTTTGTCCTTTTTGAGAATCAGGCCCCATTATAGTTTTTGGGCTCTGATAGACCTATAATGTTTTTCAGCTTCCGCAGATACTTGGAAGTAGGAACAACCTTTGTCGCAGGACCATAAGGTTGAGACAGGGCAATATTATGTGCATGCTGAAAGCGTGTATATTTTAAGGCAAATGTTAATAAGCACTGTGGTATTTGTTACGGTTAAAAGAATATAGGTCCTACTTTAATAAAAAATTGAAGAAATAAGAAAAATTATATAAAATTGACCCTAAAGCCTATAAAGCTAACAAAATACTGACATAAAGCTGGGTGACAGACAAAAATTTTGATATAAAGTGGTGTGTTAAAGGGCACCGTTACCGGTGCCCGTTAACACAGCCCATATTTTAATAAGAAATGATATGTTAAAAATATTTTTACAATAAATTTTAAGTGGTGATAGGTTATTATTAGTTGTTATAAGTGGGTAAAAAAGTAATTTAAGCTGTGAATGAATTCAAAGATTGTGGACGTATCTTAAGTGATAGGCTGTGAAAAAATTGTGAATGTAACATTTTTCATTTTTAATTAAAATTAGCAAATGGATTTTGTTGTGTGGGTTTCGTAGCTTATTTTCTCTATTAAAAAAACAAAAAAAAAGGCTTCCGTGGCTTTATATAAGGTTTTATCTAACAACACAAATTTTGGCAATTTTTTGTTCTAAGAGCATTCAAATTAGCTTGTGATTTTTTTTATTTTTTATTTTAGCATAAAATTTTATGTTTTTCATTTTATATAACTAATTTTAAAAATACATATATCAAATTATTTATTCTAAACTCAATTTCATTAAAATATCAAATTTTCTTTTTCTTCTTAAACACAATAACTGATGGGATATGATAAAATAAACTCCAATTTCGTCCATGGAGATCGTCCAGGACGAGCAAGGTGCAGGGACGAGGTGTTGCACAACTTAAGGTCAACACCAGGGGATGTTGTCCAAGGGAACCACCCACGTTCACAAGAGTCTCGTCCTGGGAAAGGAAGAACCTCCCTTGTGGACGAGGTACACATGACTAGAGGACTCTAGGACGAGGTAGGCATGACTTGAGAGTCTCAGGATAAGACATTGACACTTGGAAAAATTTACGAGTGTGTAAAACAACTCCGTATCATACGTGTAACTCCCAATGACCGTTACGCATAAGGAATGTAATTCCTAAACAGTTGAGGAAGTTATATTCGAACACACACATTTCCTCAAATCAGGGGGAGGTTACAAATCTAGTAACTGCTCTTAGAACACTATATAAACACCGATTCAGATTAAGAAAATGTACGTTCTATGATTCCTAAAAGTTGGAATTAAAAAATAATCGAGAGAAAACTGACTTTGTCATTGGAGGGTTATTGGCTGGCAACCCCGGTCACCTTTGATTACCGTTCTTTCTTTTTCAGGCCATCAAGACAACCGATAGTCCTCTCTAATCCGAAGCATCCAGCTTATTGATTTTCTTCGCATCATCAATAACAATCATCAACTTTTTTCATCTTTGGAATACATAAAGAAAATATCAAAAACTAAATGTAAAATAAAGTGATTGAAGCTTTTACCTACGTTTTATTTTACATCATTTTACTTTCCTTCTAATAGCAAGTGGCGAATGTGTGTGGACTTTACTGACTTAAACAAGGCTTGCCCAAAGGATAGTTATCCGGTGCCATGCAATGACCAGCTAGTGGACTCGACGGCAGGTCACAGGTTGCTGAGCTTCATGGATGCCTTCTCAGGCTACAACCAAATAAAGATGGACGAGTCAGACCAAGAGAAGACTTCATTCATCACCAGCCAATGATTGTTTTGCTACAAGGTAATGCCTTTTGGTTTGAAGATCGCGGGGGCGACTTACCAAAGGTTGGTGAACCACATGTTCCGTCCTCAGATTGGGCAAAATGTAGAGGTCTACATCGATGATATGCTGGTAAAGAGTTTGGACGAGGGGAAGCATCTGGACAACCTTCAAGAGACCTTTGATACACTCCAGCGATACAACATGAAACTAAATCCGAAAAAGTGTGCTTTTGGAGTTTCATCGGGGAAGTTTTTGGGGTTTATGGTTTCGTATAGAGGAATAGAGGCAAATCTAGACAAAATCCAGGCAATACTCAACATCAAACCTCCGAAGAACATTAAAGAAGTCCAGTCTCTTACTGGACGAGTTGTTGCCCTCAATAGGTTTGTTTCGAAAGCTACTGACAAGTGTTTACTGTTCTTTAGAGTTCTTAGGAAGGCGTTTGAATGGACGGATGAGTGTCAGAGAGCCTTTTAAGATTTGAAAAGTTACCTCACAACAGCACCGTTACTAAGTCCATCTGTACCTGGTGAAGAACTGTATTTATTTTTGGTGGTGTCCCCACACGCTGTAAGCTTGGCATTGGTTAGAGAGGAAGGAGGGATCTAGAAGCCAATATATTACTCGAGTTGGGCACTTAAAGGAGCGGAAGGACGGTACCCGATGATGGAAAAGTTGGCCTTTACCTTGGTCACAGCTTCCAGAAAGCTGAGACACTATTTTCAAACTCATGTTATCATTGTCCTAACGGATCATCCTTTAAAGAAAGCAATGAACAAATTGGAAGCCGCAGGACAGCTAGTCCAATGGGCAGTGGAGCTCAGCGAGTTTGATGTCAAATACCAGCTAAGGAATGCAGTAAAGGCGTAAGCGCTGGCGGACTTCATTGAGGAGTTCACACCAAGCCAAGACGAGCTTGACAAGGATGAAGGAACAAGAAGGCGGGTTATCAATGTAGACGGATCATCCACGATGTATGCAGGAGGGATTGGAGTCATACTTAAGTCCCAAGAAGGTGATAAGTTGGAGTATGCAGCCCGTCTATAGTACCAAACTATCAACAATGAGGCTGAATATGAAGCCCTACTCAAAGGGCTGGAATTGGCTAAGTCCCTAGGAGCGGACTCATTAATAGTCAGAGGAGATTCTCAGCTAGTCATCAATCAAGTCAATAGAATGTGCGAGGCCAAGGAAGATCGGATGAAGAGATACCTCAGCAAAGTGAGGAGGCTTGTACAAAAATTTTCAGAAGTGAGTTTTGTTCAACTCCCAAGGGAAGAGAATATAGAAGCAGATGCGTTGGTAAGAGCAGCTTCGGCAGGAGAAGTTATGGACAAGTATGACAAGGTCCAATACATGCCAAGCATAGATCTCTAAAAAATACAGCAAATTGGAGGAGAAGAAAATTGAATGAGTCCAATAATAATTTATCTCAAGGATGGAAGGCTTCCGGAAGACAAGAATGAAGCCAGAAAACTGAGGGTCAAGGCTGCCAAGTATGTCCTTATAAACGAAGTTCTCTACAAGCGAGGCTTTTCTCAGCCCTACCTAAGGTGTCTAGCTCCGGACGAATCCAATTATGTTTTGAGGGAGGTTCATGAAGGAGCATGTGGGAATCACTCAGGGGCAAGATCGCTAGTCCATAAAATCGTTCATGCAGGCTACTACTGGCTTACGATTCAGGCAGATGCTAAGGCTTATGTCAAGGTGTGCGACTAATGTCAGCGCTATAGCAACGTCCCTAGGCAGCCGTCGGAGTACCAGACCCCAATGATGGCCCCGTGGCCCTTTGCACAATGGAGACTAGATATCCTAAGTCCTTTCCCCCCAAGAAACAGACAAATGAAATTTTTGGTAATAGGAATTGACTACTTTACCAAGTGAGTGGAGGCCGAACCCCTTGCAAAAATTACACAGCAAAACGTTAAGAATTTTGTTTTGAAGAATATTCTGTGTAGGTTCGGAGTATCGAGGGTGCTGGTATTTGACAATGGACGACAGTTTGACAACGCACCATTCAGGGACTTTTGTGAACATTTTGGAATCAAGAATCACTACTCCTTACCCTTCCATCCACAGGCAAATGGACAAGCAGAGGTAGCAAACGGATCCTTACTGAAAATCATCAAGACTCAGCTCTAGGGGGCAAAAGGGATATGGCTAGACAAGTTACCAGGCGTTCTTTGGGCCTACAGGATGACTGTGAGAACCCTGATAGGAGAAACGCCCTTTCAAGTTAGCTTACAAAAGTGAAGTGGTCATACTTGCAGAAGTTCATATGGCTAACCATCGAGTGATGAAGTATCAGGAGGAAGAAAATGGAGAACTGCTTCACCTTGACCTCGATCTCATTGATGAGGTAAGGATGGACGCAGAGCAGAGGACAACAAGATACAAGAATCTCATGGTTAGGCAGCATGATGCCATGGTGAAACCCAGGCGCTTCAGCATAGGGAACCTCGTTCTTAAAAGAGTTTCCTTGGCAACAAGAAACCCAGCTCATGGAAAATTGGGACCTAATTGGGAAGGACCGTATAGGGTAATCAACTGCAAGAGGCAGGGGTCGTACCATTTGGAAGCTCTGGACGGATGAAAATTAGAGCATCCATGGAACATGGGGCATCTGAGGTGGTACTACCAGTAATAAGCCTAGACGAGGGAATAGATGTGGACGAGGTCACAACTACGATGTTTACTAGTACTAACTGTTGTGTTTTTATTACTACTATGGTGTGTGGTGTGTACCAAAACTAAAAGTGCATTAATTCTTAAATGTTTGCACCGCCTACAGACAAGTTTGTGAATGACGAGGTTATGTACTTGAGTATTTTCCTAGGTACTTTCATAAGGCGCTAGCTTCTAAGCAAGTGCTATATTTCTGAACAATGTTCATGTAATGATATGGTTTAGATTTTCAATGTATTTTATGCATAAAATCTAACTCCCATGATAATACCCGCAAGGGGGGCAAAACCCTAAGACGAATGAAAAATCCCTGGACGCAGGGATGTAACGTTCACAAGCTTTCCTTAAGACGAGGGTAAAGTGAAATAAGCTAAGGCACGAAAAATTATATAGTGAAACACAAGTCCATGGACGAGCATCTGATCAAGACATCCAGGTGTTCTAGGACGAGTCAAACACAATCTCTTGGACAAAAGGCAAAAGCCAAACCTATGGACGAGGTAAATGTTTAACGACTTATCATTGCTGTGGAAAAGTCCGTATAAATAGGTCGTCCACAAAAATGAAATAAAGAATGGACGAACCTCAAGCATCGTCCATAGGAAAGCATGTGGATGAACTAATAACATTGTCCATAAGAAAAATGTAAGGACGACCCTTTGATACTTAAAAAAAAAAAAAAAGTATGTAAATTTCACTAACAAGCAGTGACAAGGCAAGCACGTCCATATAACAACAAAATGAATAAAAATAGACATTCATTGAAATTTTGAAAATGATAGACGACCACCATCCAAAAACCCTTACAAATTAAGTCTCAAGGCAATTGTTAATAAACTTGTCCATAACACTCTAGATGAGATAATTGTACTCAAATACATTTCAATAAAAAAAAAAAAAGGAAAGCAAATAACATTCAAACAAATGATAGATTCATCTTAAACAGGTGGGGTGTTGGCATTGGGTTCATCCTGAGGGGGCAAGGTAGTAGCATCGTCCTCCACGTTAATATCCTCTGAGCTAGTCTGGACGAGGGAGCTTATAGAAGCCCCACCAAGGTTCAGTTTAATAGTACTGAAGTCCACCTCAGTGAATTTATCCATGGCGTCCATCCTAAAGTCCTCAAAGCCAGCTGTGTAGTTGGCGTCCATTGAATTAGTAAATTCTTTGGATGCCTTAAACTCTGCGACGGCGTCTCCTTTAGCTTTTTCAAGAAGGGCATTTAGCTCATCATTCTTCTTTTGAAGGAAAGCAAGATGAGCATCCTTCTCTTGGACTTCAGTCTCCAACTCAGCGTCGCGATTTTGCAGCTTTTCTGCATCGTCCTTGGCCTTGGCTGCCACCTCCACCCACCTTTTGGACTCATCCTTTCCTTTTTTAGCTGTCTTCTCTAACAGTATCCTCGTCTTGTCTAGTTCAGTTACCTGCCTAGACGCGGCGATGAACTTAGACATTGCCTACATAGATTGAAGTTTTATTATAATGTATGCATGAGCTAATAGCAAGACGAGATAAACATATATAAAAAGTATATACCTTAAAAAGATCATGAACATTAGAGTGCTTAAAATCCTTCAATGACATATTGTAGCATGCCGTCACGTCTTCATCTGTCACAACCCTTTCAAACTTCTCCCAAGCCAAGTCCTTATTTTCAAGAAGATTGTAAGGCACCTGGTAAGAAGGTTGAGACGAGGCTGGGACATCGACTCTAGACGGGATTTTTGAAGACGGAGGATCCTTCGGTTCTGGATCAACGTCCAGGATTTGAACAGGATGGCTGGGAGGGACGAGAAAAGAACTAGGTTGGTCATCCTTAGCTTGGACGTCCTAAGGCTTGGACGACCTATGCTTAGCCTTCTTATCCTTATGCCTACTTGGGAGATTTCCCCAAGTCCACGCCTAAAGAAAGGCTCTTTCTTTTGTCACCAGAGGACGAACGAGGATGGGATTTCACCCCTTGCCTAGTTTCCTCGTCTACTACTTCCTTACCCTTATTTTGTTTCATTGTCGCCATCCCTGCAAGCAAAGACGTTAGTTTAAAAAAAAAAAAAAAAAAAGAAGGGAAAACTTACGTCTTTGAACAGTAACCTCGTGGGCAATAGATTCGTCTGACGGCTCAGGACCTAACCCCCAGGTGGCAAGACGCTGTAGACTAACCAAAAAATGAAAAGTCCTGTCAGTGTAAAGACGCACCTTTTGAACTCGTTCCAAATGGAACCTATTCAAGTGGGGTCGTCTAACACCTATTTCAAAACAAAACAAAGTACATTAAACGACCATAATCAAAGACGAGTCTAGCAAATGTAATGACAAACACATACCTTCAGGACGAAGGTTCCCTATCTCTCCTGTGTAGGGAGGAAATGGATCCTTGTCAACCTTAATAGGGCGTCCAGTCTAAAAACCAGATATGAAGAAAAACTCTGTCTTCCAGTTTCTATCTGAGGTGACCAAGGACTTTATCAACCTATAATCTTTCCCTCTGGCTGTAAATTGATAAAAACCAAGGGATTGGTTAATTTCGGAGGGCTTATGGCAAAAGAGGAACTCGTCCACGGTAAGAGGACGGTTCCCCTCAAACACCTCTCTCCACAAAACTTGCATGGCTACTATTAGCCTCCATGCATTGGGGTTGAACTGACATATACCTAAATCTAATTTGGAAAGCAACTCCTCGGCAAAGGCATTGAAGGGCAACCTCAAACCCCCCCGGAGGTAAGCCTCATAAATGCCGACGCCAAAACGGGGTTGACAACACCACTTGTCACGAATAGGTATCCTAGGATTTAAATTTTTTGGGATTTGGTACCAAGCCTTAAGAAAACCTAACTTCCTCTCGTCTGTCTTAGAACCAACCCTAACGGCACAAGTATAGACTACCTCTTCCTCGTCTTGAGCAGAAGACAAAGGAGCACTTGTGCAAGCCCTAGAACTAGACTTAGCTTTCGTCCTAAGCTCTTCCTAAATACCTCTAAAGGAATCCCAGCGATGCCAGACGTATACTCGTCTGTAGTATTTTCATCACTATTGCGATTGCTACTACTAGCACTGCTATCACTAGAACCACAAAAACTACTCGGGTCTTGGTACTTGTCTATAGCTTTGACAATACTATCACTAGACAAGGAAAGCACTACCTCAGACATTCTTTAATGAAACTTAAAACCTGAGGACGAAGATTGGAGAAAATACCTGGATCTAAGCGAGGGGAGACTATGGACGCAAGAAGACTTCTAGACGAGGCGCTAACACGAGAGATGTCAAGGAAGAAAATTTGAGAAAATGGGGAGGGTAGCGGAGGAATTTTACTATTTATAGGCATTGACCCCAGTACACGAAGCGAAGCGATCGGCCAAAATGTGACAAATGGCATGTCCCTCGAAAAACGAGCTGACATGATTGGTCACGCATTAGATCATGACATGTGGCACCTACAGCAGCTGACATAAGGACACGTGCCCAAATAATGACATTAGTTGGTGCGAGTCCTAGACGACCTATGGACAAGGTGGCAACTGATGGGATATGATAAAATAAACTCCAATTTCGTCCATGGAGATCATCCAGGACGAGCAAGGTGCAAGGACGAGGTGTTGCACAGCTAAAGGTCAACACCAGGGGATGTCGTCCAAGGGAACCACCCACGTTCACAAGAGTCTCGTCCTGGGAAAGGAAGAACCTCTCTTATGGACGAGGTACACACGATTGAAGGACCCCAGGACGAGGTAGGAATGACTTGAGGGTCTCAGGACGAGACATTAACACTTGGGAAAATTTACGAGTGTGTAAAACAACTCCGTATCATACGTGTAACTCCCAATGACCGATACGCATAAAGAATGTAACACCTAAACAGTTGGGGAAGTTATATTTAAACACACACATCTCCTCAAATCAGGAGGAGGTTACAAACCCAGTAACTGCTCTTAGGACACTATATAAACATTGATTCAGACCAAGAAAATGTACGTTCTATGATTCCTAAAAAGTTGGAACTCAAAAATAATCGAGAGAAAAACTGACTTTGTCATCGGAGGGTTATTGGCCGGCAACCCCGGTCACCTTTGATTACCGTTCTTTCTTTTTCAGGCCATCAAGACAACCGGTAGTTCTCTCTAATCTAAAATATCCAGCCTACTGATTTTCTTCGCATCATTAATAACCATCATCAACTTTTTTCATCTTTGGAATACGTAAAGAAAATATCAAAAACTAAATGTAAAATACAGTGATTGAAGCTTTTACCTACGTTTTATTTTACATCATTTTACTTTCCTTCTAATAGCAATATTAAAAAATAAAGGAGCTTTGAACAAGCAAATTACTTAGGACCAGACCTGGGATTTTAAGCTAATGAAGGCCAAAGTATAAAGAAAAAAAATACTCCAAATAGACATCCATATAGTAATTAAAAATTAAAAATGCATAAAATCATTGTTTCTAAATACATTAAGATGCAATCATCTACCAACAAATGCAAAAACAAAACAAAATAATGTTTTTCTTTTTTAATAATAAGCCTAGCTAGGATTTTTTTTTTTTTTGAAGTTGGAGCATTTACAATGGATGTGCTAAAAATTTTAGCTTACAGTACCTCAAAAGTTACGTTATCTATTTTACCACCTCATTTTACAATACATGTAATATCAAATGTTTTATTTTTTTTATCACTTTATTTAAAAAAAAATTTAAAAACTCATTAAAATAATAAGGAAGATAAAGAATTTGAGTTTTTTAATTGAAGAAAGAGATATAATCTGAATAAAATATTGTATTTTATTTTTAATAACTTACTATAGTTAACTGGTATTTATACCAGTTTACTATAGTTGTAAGAAAATTAGCTTTAACTTCTCCAATATCACATGATTTTTTTTGTTCTTTGGTGGTAAAATAGTTTTTTTTTTTTTGTTAAGTTTTTGAGTTAGATAGTTGCTGTTTGAGTTAGGCTAGCTAGACTAATTGGGGAGAAGGGGATCCAAGTACAAAATGAAATATAGAATAATTAAAAAAAATATTTTGGACCCAGGGGGGCCGGGCGACTGGGCCCCTTTGGGCCCCACCTAAGCCCGTCCCTGAAATTACTATTGGTCATGTTAACAGCGTCTTTAGGACAATTGTTTTGTTTTGTTTTAATAAAACTTAGAGCAATTGTCAGTAAACTAAATTTGAAAAGTTTTGACACAATTTTTATAGAAAATATAAAAAGCTAGGTGACCGTCTTAGTAAAGAGAGATTGGAGATCAATGAATCAACAGATTGGCAATTGCTAAATATAAGCGGAAGATCAAAAAGGATAAAAGAAAAGTTGTGATACTTAGCAAAATAATATAAATAAATTTGTTATTGATTTTATTTTTAGAAACGTTATTTATTTATTTTTTTTCAAAAACAGGGCCTAGCCCCAAACTAGTTTTATTAAGAAACTTAAAGATTAGCACAAACATAAGCGTCTACATCAGATGGGACGGGTTCCATCCAAACTAGCAGAGGAAAAGAAATCCTTGCCTTTTGGGCTAAAGCATGTGCAACAGTATTACCTTGCCTAACAATATGAGGGAAAGATGAACTCCAAAAGGAGTTTACAAGAATTTGGGTGTCCTTCACTAAGTGCCCATTTATTGCATCGAACCTAACTTCCTCTGCTGTTTCTGCTGCCACTGAGATCACCATGGACTGATTGAAAGTTCGGCAGAAATTTTTTTTGCAGCTTCCCCAACACTTCCTAGCGGTATAGTCTTCTCATATATCCTTGATTTGCTGCGATGAGTCCATAAAAACCATGCCGTTGTCACAAACATTTCAACCACTCTTGACTTTGATAATAATCTCTCAACTAAGTCCAACCACGACCCATGTGCTGCCTCAAACCAATTTACCCAACTAAATTCCTTACATCGCACATCCTTCACTGCTTCGCAATCCCACAAGGCATGTTTTGTATCCTTTGAAACTTTCCCACAGAGATGACATGTAGGATCAGTTAAAATTTTCCTCTTCATCAAGTTTGCTTTTGTTGGTAAACTTTCGGAGTAGGCCTTCCACATAAAGTGTTTTATTTTTCCAGGCACTTTGAGCTTCCATATCCCATTCCATAAACCCAAAACAACACTTCTATTTGAACCCGAGGCAGCTTCACTTCTATCTTCTTCACAAATAAGTTTGTAACCCGATTTCACCGAATAAACTCCATTGATACAATTGGATAAAGCCTGAAATTTCCGTTTATACTGAGCCACTGAACTGACTTGCCTCAATTTTGACAAAGCTTCCATGGGTTCATCATAGGTTAAAGTGCCAAATCTAACATGCAAAGCCCTGATGAATGCATCCCAACTAGTGAACTGCCTTGCATCCTCAGCATCTTGGAACCAGACCAAAGCTTCATCCTCCATATGATAAGAAGCCAACAAGATCCTTTAATTAAGTGGTACATCGTATAATTGGAACAATTGTTGAGCTTTATACACCCAACCTGAAGGATTTTCCCCTCTAAACTGTGGAAACTCCAGCTTCACAATTTTAGTGGTTAAAACTGAGTCTTGGTGTCCTTGCACTCTTGGAGATAAAGCCCTTGTTAGAGAATTGGGCCTGGATTGCCATCTATTCCCAGCTTCAGAGAAACTTTGAACTGTATTAAATAAGGTCTGCAACATGGTTGTCATTGCATCCATCTTCTGGTGCAAGTTGAGCTGGACTGCTATTGTGGGCTGTGGGTTAGTTTGTTAGTTAGGGGTGTAGTGCTTATATGGGAAGGGAGGAAATTGTAAAGGACATTCATATAAGAATCTCATTGTTTTACCTCTCCATTCTTTCTCTCCCTCTTACTCTTATCCTCCTTGTTCCAATTCTTAATTCATTCCTTCTTCCATTGAATCTGTTAGAATCTTATCAATTGGTATCAGAGCAAATTTCTATAACCATGACAGAATCTTGATTCGTAGCTACTCTCACAGAAAAATATAATGCTTTGTCTAAGACTACAGAGCAACATGAC
The DNA here is from genome assembly GCA_032878915.1 of Castanopsis chinensis. Lineage (NCBI taxonomy): Eukaryota > Viridiplantae > Streptophyta > Magnoliopsida > Fagales > Fagaceae > Castanopsis > Castanopsis chinensis. The sequence continues at coordinate 11,792,896 of JAVQMG010000125.1, read as the reverse complement.
AATGAATTCCAAAATTTTCACCAGAAGATGGATGCAATGACAACCATATTGAAGAACTTATCTGAGACAGTTCAAAGTGTCTCTGAAGTTGGGAATAGATGGCAATCCATGCCAAATTCTACAACAAGGGCTTTGTCTCCAAGAGTGCAAGGACACCAAGACTCAGTTTTAACCACTAAAACTGTAAATCTGGAGTTTCCAAGGTTTAGAGGGGAAAATCCTTTGGGTTGGGTGTATAAAGTTTAACAATTTTTCCAATTGTACAATGTACCACTTAATTAGAGGATCTTGCTGGATTTTTATCATATGGAGGATGAAGCTTTGATCTGGTTCCAAGATGCTAAGGATGCAGGGCAGTTCACTAGTTGAGATGCATTCATCAGGGCTTTGCATGTCAAATTTGACACTTCAGCCTATGATGACCCTATGGAAGCTTTGTCAAAATTGAGGCAGGTCAGTTTAGTGGCTCAGTATAAAGGGCAATTTGAGGCTTTATCCAATTGTATCAAGGAACTTCCAGACAAGCATATGCTTCTTGTTTCTTGAGTGGCTTGAAGGAAGATACTAGGCTTCCTTTGGATTGGCTAAGATTCAAGAAGAGTACCTTAATGCTAGCAAGAAAGGTACTAAGTCATGGGATGAAGTTCAGGTAGCAAGACCTTCAATTCTTGGTCCTTCACCTACCAAGATTGACTTCAAGCCTTCTAAACCACCATTTTAGAAGGTTCTAGCTGCTCAGATTGAAGATAGAAGAAGGAAAGAGCTATGTTTTTACTATGGTGAGAAGTGGGTTGTTGGGCATAAGTGCAAGACTCCTAAGATTTTCCTAATGGATGGGGTGCAAGCTTCTGTGCCTAAAGTAGAAATCTGTTTTGAGGAGATTTAAGTGGAGGGGTGCATTGGATTTGAGGTATCTTCTGACTTGATTAATTCTACTACTGAAGTTACATTGTATGCCTTATAGGTAGTCCATCTCCAGATATCGTGAGAGTGCTTGGGAGGATAAATCATCAAGAATTGGTGATCCTAATAGATACAGGTAGCACTCAACTTCTTGGACACATCCATTTGGATGTTGTTGAAATTACCTATATCTGTTGAAGATAGCTTTGAGGTCAAGATTGCCAATGGTGCATTGGTGCAGACCAAGGGTGCTTGTCATGCAGTCCAACTTAAAATTCAAGGGTAGACATATCTCATGGACCTCAATGTTTTGCCATTAGGAGGGTGTGATGTTGTATTAGGCACCCAATGGCTATACACCTTGGGATTGATACAGTGGGACTTTCAGCATCTTACTATGGAGTTTATCTTGGATGGAAGGCTAGTTTTGCTTAAGGGCTTATAGCCCTTTGGTCTTGACTTCCAGGACTCTATGAAGTTCTTCAAACCTGAAGTCAAGAGGGGGTTGTGTCTCCAAGTTATCTCCCCAATTCCTTCTTTAGTTTCAGATCAGATTCAGCCAGAGATTGAAAACCTTTGAACTGAATTTAGTGTTGTCTTTGTTGTTCCATCTAGTCTACCACCCTTGAGAGGTCATGAGAATCAAATTTTGCTTAAGGAAGGGACCCAAGCGAAAGACCCTACAGGTACCCTTTTTATCAAAAATCTGAAATTGAGAAAATTGTGCATGAATTATTAGAGGTTAGGTCTATTAGGCATAGTCAAAGTCCTTTTTCTTCACCAATGTTTTTGGTGAGAAAGGTAGATGGTAGTTGGCGCATGTGTATAAATTATAGGTCCCTTAACAAAGCTACAATCAAGGATAGGTACCCTATTCCTGTGGTGGATTAATTGTTGGGTGAACTCCATGGTTCTTCCATCTTTTCTAAGTTGGATCTTAGATCAGGATACCACCAAATCAGAATGGAGGAGGAGGACATTGAGAAAATTGCCTTTAGAACCCATGAAGGGCATTATGAATTTTTGGATAGGCCATTTGGTTTGACAAATGCCCCTTCAACCTTTCAATCCCTCATGAATCAGATTTTTAAACCTTACTTAAGGAAATTTGTTCTTGTCTTCTTTGATGATATTTTGGTGTTTAGTAAGAATTTGTAATCTCACTTGTCTCATTTGAAAGTGGTGCTTATTGTGTTTCTTAACAACAAATTGTATGCAAAAAGAAGTAAGTGTGTTTTTGGTTGTGTGGAAGTGGAGTACCTTAGGCATTTAATTTCTAGTTAGGGGGTTAAAACAAATCCTAGGAAGATTGAAGCTATGATGCAATGGCTTGTTCTTATTTCTGTTAAGGCATTAAGAGGGTTCTTAGGGTTGACAGGTTATTATAGAAAATTTGTAAAGGATTATGGCTTTGATTGCAGCTCCACTTACTACCCTATTGAAGAAGGACTCTTTTCAATGGTCTGCTTAGGCTGAATTGGCTTTCAATACTCTCAAGCAGGCTATGTCACAACCACTACTGTTAGCCTTACTTGACTTTACTAAGCCTTTTATTATTGAGTTTGATGCCTCAGGTACAGGTTTGGGGGCTGTCCTTATGCAGAATCACAGGCCTTTGGCTTTCCATAGCCAAGCTCTTAAGGGCAGAAGCTTTCTTTTGTCAACATATGAGAAGGAATTATTGGAATTGGTCACTGCTGTGAAGAAATGGAGACCATACTTGGTGGGAAGGCCCTTTATGATCAAGACTAAACAACAAAGTCTCATATTTCTTTTGGGGCAAAGGATTGGAACACCTGCTCAGCAAAAATGGTTCACCAAATTGCTTGGTTATTCTTTTATTGTTGAGTACAAGAAATGCAAGGAAAATAAGGCAGCTGATGTTTTATCTAGAAAGGAAGAGGGTTCTGAGGTGCAACCAGTAGATGTATTGGTTCAATCTTCAGAGGATGTTGGTTCATTATTCCTTATTTTCTTTCCCTGCCCTACCTTGCTGACTATTTTAAAGGATACTTACCATGAGGATGTTAAGTATCAACAGCTACTTGCTTCCCTTTCTGGCAGCCCTTTCAACTCCTCTAACTTCTCTTTGCAGAATGATCTTATTCTATATGAGGATAAGGTGTTTTTGAGCTCTTCCTCTCCATTGAAGTCTTTAGTTCTTTAGCATATGCATGACAGTCCTGTTGGTGGTCATTTTGGCCACTTGAAGACTTTATACAGGGTAAAGCAAAACTTCTTTTGGGAGGGAATGAAATCTGATGTCAAGAAGCATGTGAAGCATTGTGAAGTATGTCAAAGAATTAAAGTAGAGACTACCAAGCCAAGGGGTTTGTTACAACCTTTGCCAATTCCTTCCAAGCCTTGGACTTATATAAGTTAGGATTTTGTAGAGAGTCTTCCTAAATCCCATGGTTTTGAGGTCATTATGGTGGTGGTGGATAGGTTGACCAAATGTGTGCATTTCATGCCTCTTCCTTATCCATTCACTGCTGTTAAGGTGGCTGCCAGGTTTATGAATGATATTTTTAGGCTTCATGGCATGCCTCAGTCCATTGTGAGTGATAGAGATGTTGTGTTTACATCCAAGTTTTGGTAGGAGCTTTTTAGACTTCAAGACAGCAACCTGACCATGTCTTCAGCCTACTATCCTCAGACAGATGGTCAAATTGAAGTGGTTAATAGGAGTTTAGAACAGTATCTTAGAGTCTTTGTCATTGATAGGACAAATTCTTGGGTTGATTGGTTACACTTGGCTGAGTTCTGGTTCAACACTAATTACCACACCTCTACCAAATTCACTCCTTATGAAGCTTTAAATGGCTGCCCTCCACCCAAGCAGTTGGACTATATTCCTGGCACCACCAAGGTTGAGACAGTGGATAACCTTTTTAGGGCTAGGTCTAAATTTTTGTCCTTACTTAAACAAAATCCCTTTGCTGCTCAATCCAGAATGAAGCTCCAGGCTGATCAGCATAGGCTTGACAAGTCATTTGAGGTTGAGGACTGGGTTTATTTGAGGCTTCAGCCATATAGATAGCTGAATTTGAGTTCCAAAGGCTTCAACAAGTTTTCTTCGGGGTACTATGGTCCCTTTCAGGTTTTGCAGAAGCTAGGGTCAGCTGCTTACAAGCTGGCTTTGCCTTCAAACTGTCTTCTACACCCAATTTTCCATATTTCCTGCCTTAAGAAGCATTTGGGGGCTCAAGACATTCCCATTCCCACTTTATCTTCTGTTTGATTTTGATGGTTTTATACATCCTGAACATGTTGCTATCTTGCAAACCAGAACTAAACAACTTCAGATCAGGTTGATTACTGAAGTTTTACTCTAATGGCAAGGGCAGGATTAAGTTCATGCTACCTAGGAGTCTCTCTATGCCTTGCAGCATCAATTCCCTCACCTTGTGGGTAAGGTGTTTTAATTTTTGGGGGGGGGGGGTTATTGACAAGCTTAGTATTGTATTGTATTGTTGACATTTGTAATTGTGTAAGAGTATATGTGTGCAAAGGGGTGTGTGTGTGTGTGTGTATGTGTAATGTTGTGCCTGTGTGCCTGCATGTGCTGTGTAGATATGCTGTATAGAGGGATGTGCGTGTGTATGTGCAAGGTTGTGCGTGCGTGCCTGTAAGTGGGTGCATGTGAGCTTGCACAACGGTGCGTGGGTGTGTGCCATAATTAGTGCAGTTGAGCTGGACTGCTATTATGGGTTGTGGGTTAGTTAGGCCAGGGTGTCAGACTGTTAGTTAGTTAGTTAGTTAGGGGTGTAGTGCTTATATGGGAAGGGAGGAATCTCATTGTTTTACCTCTCTATTCTTTCTCTCCCTCTCCCTCTTATCTTCCTTATTCCAATTCTTAATTCATTCCTTCTTCCATTGAATCAGATTGGATGAAGTAAACAAATACTGATAGTACTCTTCTAATATACCTACCACCTTATCATCACCCATAAACATAATCCCCCTTGAGTCTTCTAATCCCAAGATTTTAATTCTCCTAAACCTTTGTGAGGCTTTTTTATGGAAAAACTTAAAGTTTATATTCCCATTTTTCAGCCTTAGAACGTTCCTGCCACATCTGCTCCTCCTTAATCACCAAACCTGCCAATTAATTTTTTAGCTTCACCAAGTTTTCAACATTTTTCCCCTCCAAGGCTGAACTCTCTGCTTCCTTCATTTGTTTTTGTTTTTGTTTTTGTGTTTTTTTTTCCCATGTAATATTTGCAAAGCATCTTTTACTCCACCACTTTAACTTTGTTTGACACTTTCTCACTTTTGTTAGGACATATGTGTTTCATTTGTTAGAACATATGTCATTTTTTTTATGTAATTGGCTTATCCTTTGACAAAACACACTTAGCTTGTATTTGGGTAGATCTAGGATGATTTTAAAACTTCAAGAAATAAGGTTTCAAGATCAAGTGTTAAACCCATGCAAGTATGTCCAAGATTCAAGCTAAGAAGTGTCAGTCATTAAAGCTCGACAACTAGCTCAACACCTTTATCTATTGAGCTTTAAAGAAGCTGTTCAGCCCTGAGGCTCGATAGCTGCTCGACAGCACCTTGACACCCCTAGCTGTCGAGATTTACTAAAAACAGATTTTGAAATTCTGTTTTGATTCCAATCCGTGGATGTGTCTTTGGGCCTTTTTTTCTTCTAACCCTAGACATATAAAAGGATTATTTTAAGGGCCGAAAAGGAGACACAAGTTGCACAAGCATTATTCAAGCAAGTTGTGACCTGAGACAAAAGTTCTGGCCTAGTTCATCTCGTTTGTGAAGAAGTTGTTGTGTCTTTGCACCATAGGGTTTTGTAACCAAGTATCTTTTTTATCTTCATCGTATGGATGAATTGAAGAATTTTGCAGCCAACAACTTCCTCTAGTTGGTGATTGAAGTCGCGTATTGGGATCCGCGCAATTGGTTAATCACGTACTGGGAGTCGTGCATCAAAAGGAGAAATTGTCACTATAGAACAAGTCCAATTGGGTATTGGGGTAAGGGTTTAACTGTAGGTTGGTATAAGGTATTAGGATTCCTTTACTTGTAACCGCTTGTTGTGATAATAGTGGAATTTTGGAAGCGGTGACCTTAAAATCACCCAGTGGTATTTTTGCCGTGTAGGTTTTCCCCATTCGAAAACAAATCACCGAGTCATTTAATTCCCACTGCATACTTAGTTTAATTGGTGATTTGTTTCTGCGACCATGCGCTTTGTATGTTAATTTGATTAATTAATAACTTGGTTAATTAATCAACTTAATCTATCATTAGGGGTCAATACGTATTTGGCCTATCAACTTTGTCCACCACCTTACCCAATGATGAAATTCCCTCCCCCAATAAAGCCCATTTCTGCCTCAAATTGATCTCCAAAAAATGGGTATGAATTGGCTTGACAGATTGCACCCTAGCCCACTTACCCAGTTTTGTAGAATTTTGAACCAATTTGGATTCAACTCCAACAGTGTTACAGCTTTGAGTCTCGACACTTTCAATCATTTGCCCTTATGAGTCATCCTCTGTTTGTTTCAAGAGTTTCTGAATTGTACCTGTGTTTCCCTGTTTCATTACCCCCAACCTCTCAATCACGTGATCATCAAGTTTTTTTGTTTCACAGTCAGCCTCTTCAATATGCCTAAGGACCGATACATTTGGACATACACTTGGTTGTATGGATTTGAGTTTGTCCCAAGCATTATATCCATTCGTAATCCATCTTGGAGAGTCCGTGCTTGCTCACGTGGTTGTGTTAAGACCGAATCCCAGCTATTGTCAATAGCATCTTTCCCCACATCACGCTTCAGTTTTGGAGAGTTTTGAATTGAAATTAAGGCTGCGTTTGGCTCAACGAAAATCATTTTCGGGAAAAGAAAATATTTTCAGGAATATATTTTCGGGAAAGGAAAATATGTTTAGGTGTTTGGTAGCATTTTAGAAAATACTTTGAAAAATATTTTCAAGTGTTTGGTAACATTATGAAAATGTAAATTTTTCACTGATTTCTCACATTTTCTCAGCCATTTTCTCACATTCCAAACAAATTTTATAATAAAAAATTGGAATCCATCAAAACAACAAAAATCAAAACAACACCAGCAACAATCCATTCCGTCAAATTCTGTCAAAACTGAGTGTGGGAAGTGAGACAGGGAGGATCGCGCCGGCACGACCACGCCCTTCGATCTCGCCTGGCATAAGCACGCCCTTCGATCTCGCCCGGCGTGAGGTCGCTCCTCGATCGCCCGGCACGAGGTCGCGCCTCGATTGCCCTGCGCGAGGTCGCGAGATCGCCGGGCGCGAGATCACCTGGCGCGAGGTCACTCCTCGATCGCCCGGCATGAGGTCACGCCTCAATCGCCCGGCGCGAGGTCGCGAGATCGCCCGGCGCGAGGTCGTGAGATCGCCAGGCGTGAGGTCAACGGCGTGATCTTGCCCGGCGCGATCTCTCTTCGTGCTTTCCTCTCTCTCTCTCTCTCTCTCTCTCTCTCTCTCTTTTCAGTCCGAAAATGTGATTTGAAGGTAAAATAGGAACTGAAAATATTTTCAGTCTGAAGTGGGTAATTTTACGGTCAATGCGGAAATGAATTTCCGTTGACCCAATTTTCTGATCGTACCAAACACGGCAATTTCAAGAAAATGATTTCAGGAAAATGATTTCCTGAAATGCATTTCAGCCGAAACAAACACAGCCTAAGTCCCCCCAATTTTCCTCCCCAATAATAGCTTTCCCTTTATTTCTGGAGCACGTTTTTAAATCTATAATTGTCATCCCTTCAGTAATTAATTCTGAATTTAACTCCCCACCAAACTCCTTAATTTCCATGTTTACATTCTCCTCCACATCGACCACCGTCGACCTTCTTCCCGCCGCCTCCGACTCATATTGCCTCCCTGCACTGGGCCTACTCTCCTTTTCCAGCCCCGATTTATCGAAAAAACCCGAAAACATAGATCACCCTTTGGTTTGATGGCCTATTGGGAGGTGCTCGTAAAGATGCACCAAATTGTCTATCTTCATTCTTGAGCGTTCCTTTGCTTTGAACCCACAAAGGACAATCCTTATCACCATTAGACAACCTGCCACACCAAAAACAGAAATTTGGCAATCGCTAATATTTGAATGCCACCCAAGTTTTCTCTCCATTGTCCAGAGTTATGACTCGTCTTTGGCATAAAGGTAGAGAAAAATCGAGCTTAATTTTAACTTGGATAAACTACTTCCTTCCTTAGTTTCAGCTCCAATGGATCGAACCACCTCACCAATGATATTGCAAATATTTTCCGCAGCTTCAGTTGTCATATACCTGATAGGAATATCGTGCACCTGGACCCAAAACATTGCCGTCTCAAAGGTTACAAACCTTAATGGAATATCCTTATCATACCTCTTCACTATAACCAGACGCTTGTCGAAACTCCATGGTTGGTTTGCCAAAATTCCAATGACATCGCGTTCATCATCAAACACAAATAAGGCTCACTCATGTTTCGCCAGACTTGCTTGAAAGTTCTCCCCACAGCATCCATAATCAACGCCCTAGGAGTTAGGAATTTTGCCACAATCATAAACTCATACTTCCTTTGTGTCTTTGGTAATACATAGCCTGCCTTTTCTTTCTCACTTAGAGATGAGTTTCCCCACCCTCTTGATAAATCCTCCATACTGTTACGAAAGTGGAAGGATCTGTTTGCAAAATTGTTTCACTTAAACCCCGAAAAAATAAACCCATTAGCTCTACAAGCACTCTTGGCACTTGAGAGAACACTCGCATCTCCTAAGAGGGACAAAATTCTACAGCCAAAAAGAAGAGGGGAAAACCTTCTTTCATAACAACAGAAAAACCTGCTTTTACTGAAAAGATGATTTGCTGTTGAGATACGTTATTGAATTGAGTATAAATAATTAGTAAACAATTTAACTCATTCGCAACCGTACCAAAAGTTGATATAACCTATAAAGCCAACATCTATTTTTCTTTTTCCCAATAAAATAAATCCAAAATCTTTAGACTTTAATCTTCTCAAAAAAAATAAAAAATAAAATCTTTAGACTATACTAATTAGGTGTAATCCTTTTCCCCGTCAAAACATGGGGAGCTTCATCCCCTCTCAACAATCAAACATGTTTTCTGCAGCAAAAGCATAAGTTCAACTTGCAATCTTTCGCCAAAGCAATTTGCTTTGATTCGAGTTCTCTCACTCTTTTTGACTAAATTCTGAAAACTACTTTTATAAAACACGTGATATTTGAATTGAATGTCAAAAAAAGAATTTTCTTTTTCTTTCTTTTTATAAAAAACAAATAATTAAAAAAAAAATTCATACCTCTCACGCATGCTTCACCAAAATTCCATGACACCAAAGTTGACGCCACCAGTGTCACAGCTCGCGCACAAGTACACATTCCCGTGTCGCCAAAAAAAGTGAGGAAAAAAAAAAAAGAAGACAGAACGATGAAAACGACACGCGGACTTAAACGAAACGCAAAGCTAAAGCCAGAGGTGTGGTTCCAAGGAAACGAAAATTTTGCGGTCTCTTAGAGCCCGTTTGGTATGTGTGTTTAAAAATTGAAAATTGTTGTTTGAAAATTTTTATGAAAATACGTGTGGGTGAAAAATTGTATAGAAATGCGTGAAATGCTGTTTAAAAACTGAAAATTGTTGTTTGAGAAGAGCCACCAAACACCCCCTAATCCTCTAATCTGCCTTTAGCTTTATTTTGTGAAGGACAAGCGTTATTGGCTTATTGCATTTACACCTATTCCAGTTTCAATTCAATATGTTTTTTTTAGTGACTTAGGATGACTGTTCCTTATAATTTATAAAATCTGCAACTGCAAATCTCTTAATACTATATTGCTAAATTGAGTTAACAGTGGAGTATACATCATAATCAATAGTTATAGGCAACTCTTGTTTTTAGAATTTTTAATTATAAAAATAAACTATTTATAGGGATTAAAGTGTCCTATCAAACAAGATTGGCATAAACTAGCTCCATACTAATCTGAAAGTAACTAATCTAATTTAATCTTTGTTCCTAACCAATTAAACTTTTCAAGATCATCTTATTCTGAGTATGTAATTATTTGACTCTAATCAAGTTTTTTTTTTTTTTATTTAACAAAAAAATTTCTTTCCAAACATAGTGAAGGGTATTAGTAAAGATAAGTAAATTATTGGGCTAAGAAAGATGTCTGGTCACAACAAGCAGGTGATGTTGTCCAAGGAGCCTAAAGTTCGACCACCCATCAAGTACTGGGTAGTGGGCAACCATGCTTGGGATGATAAGCTTTAGAGAGAAGTTAGTTAACAAAGAATTGAGAAATATTTAGGAAGAAAGCTGCCACCACCATATTGAATGCTCTGCACCTAACCAACTTGCCGCATTAATGTGGAGGTGATACTTGAACAATGAATTCTAGCCTTACAGCTATCCAAAAAGACTTCAAGAAAGGGGACAAGTATAAAAAAGATTAGTTATTTGATCAACAAGTGGAATGCTAAGATGAGAAAAAAGGAGAGAGAGAGAGAGACCACTTTGTAATTAAAAACTTAAATATTTGTATAAGTTTGGGAGCTAACTTGACCGAGGAGTGTTTTTCTTTTCAACTTATTCATCTTAGTCATCCCAACACTAAACTAGCCCATTGTGATTTATATTTGACTCGCTGAACGTTTAGTGATAAATTCACTCTCTTACAAATTTATTGTTGTAGGCTTATTGGGTCATTGTTCAAATTTTTGGATTATGGATCAATTTGTGTCCTTACGCTTGGTATTATACAATTGGCTGAGTAAATTGGGGTTTCATTTAATTTATACCATTTATTCGTCACTCTCCTTATTTCATTTTTGTGACTGACAGCAACAAAAATTAGTCCCATAGATCAATTTTACGGATATAAAAAACTCAAAGAATTATAAGAAAAAATTGAAATTCTAGGGGTCAATTTACAACTACGCTCAACTCTAAAGGGAGATTGTTGACCAACAGTGACAAAATTGACGGATTAGTATTTTATGTTTCTTTTTCTTTTTTCTAATGTCACTTTTGTTTAAAGTTCAAACTATTGCTTTCCCACATAATTTTTCATGTATATTCTGAATCCAATTTAGGGCTTCTTAATGGCTAAAAATTTGAAAATTTTTCTATTTAAGACTTGTTTTCACAAATAAAAGTGTGTAAGAAGTCTAAAAGAGCGGAAGAAATTAAACATAGTTCAAGTCATTTTTATTCGAGTGATGCGTAAAAAAGGGCCATTTGCAAATTAGTGTCTTAGAAGAAATTCTTCTAATATATGGCAAAAAAACATGCATCATTTTAATGCTAGACAAGGGACCCCTATAATAACAACTCATTTAAGCCCTACCACAATTACCCATAATTGCCACCGCATTGCTGCTTCGCTCTCCCCTCAGCCTAGCTTCAAGCACCTCAAAACACTGCCTCCGATTCTTGTTTTGACCACCTCCAAGCAAGTGTGAAAAGAAAATCACAACAATATCTTTTTTATACAATATACTTGCATTTTTTTTTTTTTTTGTTGCTTATAACTTTTTTTTTTTTATTCAAGATAGAATTTCTACTCTAGCCTAATCTAAGTGTATATATGTGTAAAATTCATTCCTGGAGATTTAAATATTTGTAGAGTGACCACTGCACCAAGGGAGAGTGGTGGTTTGCTTATAAGTTTATATACAAATAAGTAATATTCCAATTTACCTAACTATTATATTCCGCACCCATGAGACAATCCTTATGATGTCGGATAGAATTTACAATTAGACTGTTATTATTTATTAATTTTGATATTTAATTTGTAATTTTCAAAATTTAAGGTTTAGAGTTATTATTTCCTTATTTTTAGGTGTTTTTAATGCTTTAAAGTCAAATTTGGTTTCTATTATGGTTAAGTATTAATTATGATTTATTTTGTAATATACTTTATTGTCTGACAAGTTTAATGAAAAAGTGATATTAATGGTGGGTTTAGATGAAAACCAATAAAAGGTTGACCACATTAATATTTTGTAAAAATGTTATAAGATAGTTTGTGATTGTAGTATTACTTTTTCTTGTTTTCTTCAAGTAACTTGCTAATCTTAAACTTATTTTTGTTTTTAAGAATGCATGCTAATAACTTAACTATTAACACAGCATATTGTTTTATTCAATACTTACTTTTACAATAATAGATGAGCAATTAATGTTAGTAATAATAAAAAATTAAGGTACATTAAAAGAAAAGAAAAGTGTGATTCAACAATAAATTAAATGACAAATTTAAAATTTAATGATAATCCAAATAAAAATGGATAAGATTAGATCCATACGATATATGTTTTTTATTGCTGAATAGTTTACGAGATGGGAGTAAAGTGAAGGTCAAGGTTGTTAAAATTGAGATCCTACGTAAGATCGTTGAAGGTAGGTGGGATCGTAGATCACAGGATCGGATTGTGAATCGTAAGATCCTACATATTTTTATATTTAATGCAATAAACACATTGATAATGATTTTGTATGTTGAATAATCACGTTAATTATAAATTCATCCATAAAAAAACTAAAATTTCCATCATATGATGTAATTTGCATGTCATACATCACTAAGTCTATACTAACAAAACAAATATATTTAAGTTTTGACCCAATGTATCTAAAATTTTCGATAAATGTTTAATTAGATACCAAATACCAAAATATTATCAAAACATATGAAAAATATTTTCCAAGTTCTAAGTTCTAAGTTCCAAGTTTGAAATTCAAAATAAGTTAGAAAATGGAAACTAGTTAACTAAAATATGAAATCCAAAAGCAAAATGAATATTAGGGTGAAATGAACATTTAATTATTCACATTCTAAGGTTATTATAATTATAAGGTCACGTTTTGCACCTAAACTCACAAGTGGGAAGGGGATAGTCCCAAAGAGCCTAATACAATGAATTTTTAGAGAGTGGACTAGAATTTTAGGTTTTAATGAGTTTTGTTAGCAGTTTAGTTGGGCAAAAATCACAATAGGAGGAAACTGGAGCAATTTGAATAGTAAAAATTGTCCTCGGTCTTGAGCCGAGGAGGTTAATTTTTATATTTCTCTCTCTTGAGGATAAATTACAAATGGTGTTGCTGTGTTTACAATTTTTTTTTTCTCTTTTTTCCCGATCCCTCTTCTCTAGGACCTTCTTCACTCTTATACTTCCTTCCTCCTTTCCTTTTTGCATTTCACGAGTAGGTCTAGACTACTAATGTTGATACTTGTCCCATCAGCACATTTCGGAAGTCTTTAGGTAAGAGTTGTAAGGCTGAAAAACACTGTTCAAATATCACTTCCTCATAATGCGGCCAGAGATTTAGATATAGAGCATTCAATGCAGTGGAAGCAGCTTTGACTTAGATATTTCGTAACTGTTCTTGCTCTCTGTGCCCCTGTGAAACATATCTCCATCCACAAGACCTCCTAGAAGATCATCCTGAACAACATGACGTAACATCTGATCCTTACTTCGCTTAGCTGAAGAGATACCCCACCTCGGATTACCTCTCTCAATTTCTTTTGCCACAATTTGCTCGTGGATCTCTAAGTCTAACATCTCCATCGCTATCAATCAGTTTTTGGGCAAGTGAACAACCTCGGACAAAGTTCATGACCCAAAGATGCACTTCAGGCCTTGTATCCCTACAATAACCATCGTCCTAAGTACCTAATTATCATCATTCATTTCATTATCTATGTAAACACTATATATTTGTATACTAGAGTTGTAAAAGACATCAAAATACAATTTCACACTCAACTATTCAAGTTATACCACTCAGCAACAATTAAAGAGCATGCTTAAAAAAATCAATCAATTAATATACAAATACAAGCAAAACTGATAAAATTATATATAAAAAAAATATTTTAGTAATATTAGAACATAAATTAGTACGTTGATCAAACAAATTTAACAACATTATAATTTAAAAGGTAGCAAAACCAACATCAAATTTTTTATTTAGAAATGATGAAGCATTCATTCATTTTGATACAAGTGAACTAGAAACTAGAAAACATTTGCTTAGGTTAATTTTATAAAAACAAAATAAAAAGCCATATTATCATACATGAAAAAATAAAACTATTAAAAGTTTCATCAAAACAAAAAATTTATCCCATAAAAAAAAAACCAAAATTTTTTGTTTTTGGTAGAATCAATAAGATCCTATATGATTCTACATGATCCTACGTATGATCCCATATGATTCTACATGATCTTACATATGATCTTACTATTTTAATAAATTGAGATTATAAAATCGTGTGATCATACGATTCAAATCGTGACTTTGACAACCATGTTAAAGGTCCCAACATTATCCTTAACCCGTCCTTCTTTATTCTATTTCTTAATTGGACATGGATAACAAAATAGGGACTTGCAACTTCCCATTTTCTTTTTTGGAAAATAAAAAGAAAATCTCCGATGTGAACTTATTCACGTTATGTGATGGGACAGAAAAAAATTACACGTATCGCATAGACCTTGCTAGAACTATCACTCAATTCACACCACTTTGGGTATTTGGACAAAAGCTTATACCATCAAGCCACGTATATTACTTCCCAAGTGTCTCGCGTGTCTTACTCTTTATCACGTTAATTGAATGAAGGTCATAGTCAAAGGACGCCCCCACGATACCCATTATTGCTTGGAATGCAAGTGTCCAAATATCAGTCCAGGTACACAATTTGCAGAATATATAATTAGAAAATATTATATCCACAATATACTCACCGAAAAGCAAAACTTAGCAAGGACATATTAGAAAATCTTGTATCATAAAAATAACGTACCATATTGTCTTTTAGCAAAATTTATTTCAAGTGGGGTCGTTATCTTAAACTCAAATGGTTGCCTGTGCTTTTTTTTCTTACCTACCCCACACCTATATTTAAAAATAATAATAACAACCCAAACCCCACCTATCATTGAACCAACGGGGCCTACTTTCAATTTTTTATTGCATAATTGGCCCTCCCAAACCCTTTTATCTTCAACCACTACAATTTTTGTACTTCCAATACTTGACAATGAAGTCTCCGAAGAAAAATAGTACAAAAGAAAAAGGCAAAAAACTCAAAATCGAGGAAAGTGAAAAGCAATTTCTCCGCAAATTCGAATACAAATCTCCCAAGTTAGAAAATTACACGCACCAAAATGTTCCTCTCTCTTAAACGCGTAAGAAAAAAAACGGAGGACTATAAACTAAAGACTACGTCGGAATTAAAAATATTCTAAAGAATAGTCCGCCATATTTGATATTTCTGGATTTTCTTCTCTATTATTTTTTTTTATGGAGAATACTTCTAATCTTGGAACCCAGTTTTTTCCCAAATTGCATTTCGGACCCTACTGAGATCTCTTCCTTTCAGAGTTCTCCCAACGCCTTCGTGCACCGAGAACGAAGCGATCCTCGTCCTCGCCATCTGCTTAGCCAAAAACTCGTGCGGCGGGACCCGAACTCCGTTCTCGCTCTCTTCGTTGCCGTCGAATTCATCGTCGTCGGCGTTGTCCCTGTACCGGTTGTTATCTCTGTACTCGTCTCTCAGGATCTTCGACCAGTCTGGAATGTTCACCGGCAGCGACGACGGCGTGGCTCCGACGACGACAGCGCGCTCCGCCGGCGACGGCTTGGAGGACGGCTTCTTGGAGACGCGGGAACCCGGAGTGGTTTGTTTGCGGAACTCGGGCGAGTTGGAGCGGGCCGAGTTGTAAATATCCGACTCGTCGAGTTCGAATGCCGAGTCTTGAGCGATCGGAGCGCCGAGGTGGTGGTCGCGCTCGTTCGGCAAGAAACGGTAGCTTGGGCGAGCATAGTAGCTTTTACTGGCTGCCATTTAAAAAAAAATAATAATAATATCGGCCCGATATTTCGGTTTCGCTTTGCGTCTCGGCCTTTCCTTTCTCTCTTGTGTTTTTGTTTCTCTGCGAAAGAAAAGACAAGAAAAGAAAAGGTGTTGGTTTTTGGGTCTTTGAGGAAGTGAGGGGTTTTGATCTGCCTTTTATAAATGTTCGGGACGCGCTGTCTTAGCAAAGTGGATAAGGCTTATTCAACCTTTATTATCTCTCTCTACTCTCTACGCAAATTCATGCGTTTAAATTACCAAAACACCCCGCGCTTTTCGAGGAAATCCCACCTCATTTTTCTCCATTATCCACTCAATTTTTGTGTCGTTTGTCCCCAAGCATATGCTCTAGCCTCTAGAAGTTTTCTTCTTTTTTTAGGAATATCCTTTTCATAAAAGGGTCCTGCTAACGAATGCCCTAAGGGCATTGGTTAACAATCCATTTTAGGAAAGTTTTTACATCACTTTTATGGGAAATAAAAAAAACTGTCAAAACATTTATTGCTTTATTTCATTTTCCCATAAAAACTTTCCTCAAATGGATTGTTAACCAATGCCCTAAGGGCATTCGTTAGCATTTTCCTTTATAAAAATATGTCCTATCCTAACATTAATTTTTCGAAAATTACGGGATAAAATAGTAACTATATTATCCATTTTAACTGTAAAAATCTTAGAAAAAAAAAACTAAATTACTTTATCCATTTTTTATCTCTTTTTAACGCTGACATCCAACGGTTTCAATGAAGACACGTGAAAGCTTATTTGATGGTACAAGCCATTGATCAATGCCACGTGTTGCTGTTTGACGGTTGCTAGTGGACAAAAGGAGTGGTATTACGGGGAAAAATGAAATTTGTCTAATTCATAATTTTATAGTACTGTGAGTGGACCCGAATTTTGTCGCGACGTTGAGATGGGGGATTAATCTCAAGAAATTGTAAGCGTCCCCGATGAATAATAACAGAGTGTACGTCATTTCACTAAAAAAAAAAATTTATTTATTTAAAGTTAATGAGCTGAAAAAATTTTTAAACAAAAATTAATTATTGATTCAATAATTTTAAATAAACGAGAGTTTTTTTTAGTGAAATGTAGAACACCAAAACTATATAATTTCTCGTTAATCTCACCTGGGTTCTAGGAAAGTGAACAGAGTGGTCCTGTTTAAACGTTCGAAGATTGTGCCACGTGTAATTTTACAAGTACTTGAGCCACGTGGCTCTCAATGGGTTCACGTAAAGGAGGGGGAATGATGGCACGTGAAGTAGGGTCCATCACTGCGCTCGGATCCATCGCTTCCTCTCTGCCAGCTGTGTACTGCTTTAATCTTTGTCCTCTCAAAACGCGACACTTGCGATAAATTGGCCACGAAATATTGCAAAAATTTCGCGATAAATCGGACTTGTTGCTGGGCGGTACTTTGATCGCTACACATTTTGATACAAGTTGGTTTGAGAAAACTTCAGCTTATCATGTTCATTATTTTTCCTCGTATTAAGATGTTAATTGGTTTTTAGTGTGAGCATGAATTGAAGCATTAAATCTCTTTTCTTTCTCTTTTTTATTTTATTTTATTTTGGGAGAGGAGAAGCCCCAAATCTCTTATTTTTTAATAAGTATGTAAACAAAAGCGTCACCAATAAATTATATGTGATAAATTGTTATTGGTTTTAATTTAAAATTATCATTAAAGTTAATTTTGTGTCCACCAATAACAACCGGCCATTTAACATTTGTTGTAAAAGTGTTACAAAAATATTATAGACATATCATATTCTGAATATATAATTTCTCATATATAAATAATGTAATTCAATAGAGAAGTGTTACATTCACAATATTTTTACAATAAATCATAAGATGTTCATTATTATTAGTTATAATTTGAATTTACTATTGAAATTATTTTTTACCTAACCAATAATAACATGTCACTTATAATTAATTATAAAAGTGCAATAAAACTATCGTGTAAATAGCATTTTTGACAAATGTATAAGCTAAGTCAAAATGTATGGACACAGATGAAGATGGCATTGATTTTTATACTTTTTATATCACTTTATTTATTATAGTTAATACGACTTTTGAGTTCGGTTGAACGTTGAATGGAACATCATGCTTTACATATGAAAGCGAAAATTATTTTTTGACTTTTTTTACTCTTTCGGCAATATTGGGCTTGTGATATACTGATATTGTCCTCTCTCTCTTTTGTTTTCGTTGATGTGAATAAAAAAAAAAAAATTATTATTCCTGAAAATGTAGCTACTACTAATTATTTAGAGTCAGTGCTGGTCATAAAGGTAGAAAGGCTATTCAAAATTTTTGATTCGAGCAAAAGAGTTCATGATTTTGAAATTTGGAAGATAATGGATTCTGCTGGCTTCCATTAGAATATAATTGGTGCCGAACGTGGTCCAATTGATTATATCTAACAATGACCTTTCCAGCCTGTTTCTTAGGTTATATTTCTCGTAATATTCTTTATTTGTTTTGAAATTTTCGATAAATGAATTTTTTAGCGATAGTTTGAACTTACGATAGCTGTTCTTAATAATTATTTTTTATTATTAAATTAAGATATTAATTAGTTATTGGTATAGACGGAGTTACAAAAATCGAACTATATATCTCTTATTCGATTATTAGACACCTTACCAATTTAATTAACTAAAACTCACTATAAATGAACTGATAAATAAAAAAAGCATTTAATCCGTAAGTTTTTTTATTTTAATTTTTTTAGGTGTAGCCTGTAAGTTTTAATGGCGAAAAGTATGAGAACTGAAAACTTTTTTTTTTCTTCTTCTTGAACTGAGACCTTTGAATATGAAATAAAAAAAAAAAAAGGGAAAAATTTTACTTTCGTTACTAAGAAAAATCAAGTCAAACGTATTTTTCTTCTAACAAGAAAAAGTCAAATGTAAGAGCCAACAAGTCAGGTTTGTGATTTTTTTTTTTAACAAACGAAGTCAAGCATATTGTGGTATTTTGTGTGTGATTTGTATATTTAGTCATAACTTTTTTATTTTTAGAGTGAATATTTTGTCATAACTTAATTCAGTAAAAATCTTAATTCACTAAATTTCTGTTAACCTTATCCACTTAAAGTGAGAAAAAAAATTAGTGGTTGTAAAAAAATTTAAACCTTCTTAAAAATATATGGATAAGGATCCATCAAAAGAAATAGATAGGGCTCCACCTGCTGAAAAAGAGCAGCTACACCCATAGATATAAAACCCAAATCAACAGTTAAAGCATATCTACAGTTCCTAATGATGATATCTCTTTTGTTTGTAAATTTTCCCTAAATATAATCTTGTATGTGTCTATTTTCAAAAACGCTTCCTATCACAAAAATCAATTAGCAAGTTTACACAAAACTCTCCCCCATTTAAAAATAAGAAAAAAAAAAAATCTATATTAGAGGCCCTTGATACAAACAACACCAAAATAAGAATAATAATCCATCAAGATTATTGTACTCACACTCGATGAATAATAACTGTAATGTCTTGAGAGTTTTTGAGAATCTATTGTATTTATTATCAGTTCAAAATACTAATTGGCTTATAGTGTAGGCATGAATCAAGCTTCATATCTTATTCGGCAACAAATTCTTTTTTACTAATTAAACTAATTAAAACTCACTATTATAATATATATAGCTTTGTTAGTAGGTGATCCGTGACGTGCGTCAGGGGTTAATGACTTGCTTTTTATACTCAAACAATGTTATTTTCCACTATAATATGCTGAATAAGACTTTTAATTTAATATAGCTATAAGTGTATAACTTGCTAATGTATGTCTCAATTATAACCAGTTATCTCTATCCTATTGGCTATTCCTATTAAATAAGAAGATGATTAGCATTTCTTAGAAAAAAGTACACAGCATCTATTCATGCCACTTGCAGGGTCTTTTGCCTGAAAAAAAACAAAGAGTAGCCGCATTGTTTTTCATAAAATGCTCTTTATTTAAGTAATTGTTTTCTTTTAACCAATGGAGGAGATCTAACTCCAAGACAAATAAGAAACGAACCCACTAATGAATAAGTCACAAATATAATATCAAATTATAGTTTGTGATTTGCATATACAAAGTTGAACACTTGGAATAAATTATTAAATAAACAGTAGGAGACTTATGTGATTCTTAAAAAAAAAAGGGTTTGTTTATGTTTTACATTTTGCCTAGATTCGATCTATTTTAACTGGGGAAATGCATTTCGGTTTTTCTATTCAGAGAATACCTAACAAATCCAGATAACCAGTGATTTTCCTTGTTTTTCTATATTCTCTTTCTTTTTTGTATGGATTTGAATGCCACTTCTCAAATCTACAATTGTTCGAGGGCCAGCAATAATGCAGCTTTTGGTTAGTGGGTATTGGTTATGATACATGGGGAATTATAGGTGTGTCAAAAAAAGCGAATTTGCATAAAAAAAAAATTGGAGTTGGAAATGAAATTCCTAAGCAATTGAAATTCTGTGGGAAAATGAAAAAGTGAGATGCTTAAAGAGATTCCTATTAAAGAATCCTATTAAATTACAAAAAATTAGAGTTAGAAATAAAATTCCTAAACAATTGAAATCTTGTGGAGAAATAAAAAAGTGGGATGCTTAAAGGATTTTTATGAAAGAATCCTATTAAATTACAAAACTCTTGGGTCACATCAGAACTTTAGCAAAACATATTATTAGGAGGAGTAAGAACTAAGCAGAAAACCAATTGCCAATAAAAACAGACTTGGTCCAACAAGTCATGGATGGAAATAAGTTCAAACTTATCACAAGAAAAAAGTTCAATTAACATTTCTTCTTACAATTGATACATTCCAACAACAACAGTGATTGAGCTGTAGCCTAATGTCTTCCACAATAGTTTGCTATGGTCCAGTGAGAGCATGCCTGTTGCATTTTCTATTGGCGTAGGACATTCAAAGCATCATCCTCAACAATAATGTTATAACAGACAGCAACTTCAATCATGCTTGCAAATAATATTAATTATTTCATTTAACCAAGAATAAACGATTCTATATTCTATAACTCTGAAAGAGAAAGAAAGCAAAAAAGTCTATACCTATAAAAGGAATGGCAGAGTTGGATGGGAATAGCCTTATAGGTGTATCCCCTTTCACTGAATAAAGCATGATGTGCTATGTGTGGGGCTGAAGGTTAGAAAAACTCATCGACCTAGATAGAGAGAGTTAAGAATAGCAATTAGTGTGGGACTACCTGGGCTAAAGTTTCTGTTCTTTAGTTAATTTCAAGTTTCAACTTTGAGGTTTATCAAACATCATTATTTGCCTTGATGAAAGTTAAAGTATTGGCACTTGAAAGTTGAAATGACAACTTATCCCAATATTATGTCTGCATTATCCTTCACAACTCATAGCTGTCTATTGCAAAAGCCTAGCAACTTTATTGAGGTCCTGATTTAGTGAGCCTGCTGGAACATTATTATTCTTTAGTGTAGAGTGTGATAGGCTTGTTCAGATTAGGGTCATAAAAATGTAAGGTATAGGTTGTAAGAGATAAAGATCCCGGATCGAGATCCAGATTGTGCAAACTTTTGCTGATGAAGGATTCAATCCAAAGAGTAGTGACCAGATTTACCGTACTTTAAACATTTAAAGTATCCTACTTGGGATCAATTTCCAATGCCCTCACAGTTAGGATTGGGTTGGTTGGATGTGATACAAAAAACTAATCAGTTCTCACCCATTAATTGCTTTTCCATCATTCGAAGAAGAGTTGGCCTTGGAGTAGCTTTGAAATTGCTGTCATATGCCTTGAAACACTTAGACTTTCTTACTTCCCCACAAACAAGGTTTGGCTATAACTTATAAGCCTTGAAAACCCCTCAAATTAAATGCAACCCAGGGATATCTTGAATGTATGACACCATTTGCTATTCACTTTCATTTGAACCAACTCATTTTACAAGTAAATGCCTTGATATACTCCTATACACTACCAACTTGTATGAGGTTGTGTAGCTTCTCGTACGAAGTTTTCATGTAAGTGAAGGGGATAAATTACTGCTTAAGATTCTTCTTCATGTTGCACCAATCTTTAATCTTTCTCGTCCCTCATTTGTTGATTAATTTTTAAGACACCGTTGAGATTCTGGAAATTGAACCTTGATGTCCTCTCGCCTGTGCGCATACCTTTCAATAGGTATTACACTCTAGTGAAGTCCAAAATGGGGTTCTCAAAGTTTTGAGAATCATTGGGTTCATCAATCCTTATGCTAGGAAAATGCAAGTGCTTGATACTGGATTCATAAAGGGCAACCTAAACTTAACCGATATGATAAATAAAGGTAGGCTGGATAAATATATTTTATATTTTTTGGTTTTATAAGATAATAAAAACATTCAAAAATTAAAGGATAGATAAGTTCACCACCAAAGTACCTAAAGAGATACAGATAACACCACCCAAGGAGATTAACTAAGGATACAAAACTATTTTGGCTCATCACTCTATGGGATTTATGTTGAAAAAACTTAGTTTGTATTGCATACAAAACATATGCAGTGGAAAATTAACGGATTTACTTCATTCGCACTTGTTAACATGTACTATGTAAATTTTAAAATTCAAGAACAAGAGTGTACCTTAGTGTGGTGAAATTCAAAACCAAAGATTAGAAGTACTTGGAAACACTTTTAATATTCACTTCAATTCTACTTTATGCCCAAGAAGTGTAGTCTCTCAATCAGTTTTCAAGGAGAGAATAATAGAGTGGCCTACACTCACATACACACCATTTCATTTCTTGTTCAACACTTATGAAATTCTGTATATTTCTCTCTTTATATCTAACTGATTATTTAATTGGATTAGCCATTTGGGCCATTTTAATTAGGCTTTAGCATGTGGTTTGGAGTGGGATTAAAGAGAATAATAAGACTCTAGCTCCAATGGGGCATTGAACTTTTTAGTCAACTCTTGACAAGTCCAAAATTATTATTAATTATATTTAATACTACTATATAAATATAATTGTACTCTAGGCCTTATTAATAAATTATATCCCAAGACTTTATTATACATGCAACATCTTCATAAAATATTCGTAGTAATACAAAGTCATGAAAGTTGACTGCCACTTCGAAAATTACAACATCTTAATTCTTGAGTACCCGGTTTAATCCTTTAAGTTATTCATCATATATTTATGAAATCCTATTTTATAAATATATACTTTAGTAACTCCAAACTAAAGTGGTTAGGCCTAACACTCTGAATAACTAAACCCATTAAATTTATCTCAAGGGAATATTTTATATCTTCGTTAAGAGATTATGAATTCCATCTTGAAAATATATGTTTCATCAATACTAAATGTGGCCGCCCAATATACTGAGATTTTAATCGTGACTTTAGACATCATTCTTGATATATCAAAGCAATATACACTTCATGATTAGGTCCATTATTCTCTCAAGATTAAGAGTTGATGTAAATTGAAGTCGTGAGATTTATTATTTATTTGACAGTCGTTAAGAGAATAATAAATCTAACAGTGATCCAATTCAATATGTCTTAACTTTTAAAACATATTAATTAGAAATCTCCATTTCCATGATCAAGACAAATCATTTTAGTTAATATGTTATAATCTTCGCAGATGAAATGCCCAATTTCATCACCAACTACGAACTAGAATTTTGAGTTTACAAAGAACTTGTGATCTATATCTTCTGTGACTAAATCACATACTATGCAACTCATGGATTATATGATAATGTTTAAATATTTATGTTACCATTATTTTAGATAATAATAAAATAATTTTATTAATCACAACATTAAGTCATACATAGTATCATATAATAGAATTTAAGGGCACTAATCCTAACAATCTTCCACTTGTCCTAAAAACAATTGTACTCTAATCTAACTCTCATTCCCTTCAAATGTGACTCAAAAGTCCTTTGGGGAAAGACTTTGATAAAGGGATTTGTTAGATTACTTGCACTATCAACCTTTGCTACTACCATATCTCCTCGAGCAACAATGTCTCAATGACGTGATACTTTCTTTTTATGTGTTTTCCCTTCTTATGATTCCTGGGATGCTTGGATTTTGCAACCACTTCACTATTGTCACAGAATAATGTGATAGAAACTTACTCCATTCTCACAACACCAAGATCAAAAAGGAATTTCTTGAGCCAAACATCTTCCTTAGCTGCTACACAAACAGCAACATATTTAGCCTACATGGTGGAGTCAGCAATACAAGATTGCTTAACACTCCTCCAAAATATGGCTCCACTGCCCAAGGTAAACATACAACCTAACCTAAAGTGGACTTTTTGAAATCAAGATCTGACTGAAAATCTGAATCTGTATAACCAATAGGTATCAAATCCTCACAACGATAATTAAGCATATAACCTCTCATTCTCCTTAGATACTTGAGAATATGTTTTACAGCTTACCAATGTTTAAGTCCTGGATTTGATTGATATCGCCTGACCATGCCAACTGAATAACAGATAGGTCTAGTACAAAGCATGGCATATATGAGACTCCCCACTGCAGAAGTATAGGGAACTTGTCTCATTATATTTTTTTCCTCAAAAGTCTTAAGCCTTTGGTCACAGACAGAGGAACTCTATGTCTGAAAGGAAGTAATCATTTCTTGGAGTTTTGCATGTTAAATCGTTGTAGAACCTTATTTATATATCTAGCTTGTGACAAGCCTAACATTCTATTCTTTCGATCTCGCCAAAGCTTGATCCCTAGAATAAAGTTAGCTTCACCCAAGTCCTTCATATTAAATTGCCTCGACAGCTAAACATTTACTTATGACATAACCCCTACATCATTTTCAATGAGTAGAATATCATCAACATAAAGTACTAAGAATATTATTACTTTATCTCGATGTCTTTTGTACACACATGATTCATCAAGATTTTGTTTAAAACTAAATGACTTAATTGCTTGATCAAATCTGATGTTTCATGATCTAGATGCTTACTTAAGTCTATAAATGGACATTTTCAATTTGCATACCATATGCTCTTGGTTCTTTGCTATGAAACCTTTCGGTTGCATAATATAGATTTTTTCTTCAAGATTGCCATTAAGAAATGTAGTCTTGACATCCATTTGGATGGCTATTGGCGAAAAGGTTTCCTCATATTCAATACCATCTTTTTGTGTATACCATTTCGCTACAAGTCTTGCTCTAAAGGTTTCAACTTTTCTATCTATCTCTCTTTTTCTCTTGTAAACCCATTTGCAACCAATAGGTTTAATGCCGTTAAGTGCCTTTACAAGATCCCATACTTGATTGGAATACGTAGAATCCAATTCCGATTTCATAGCATTGACCCAATGATGTGCATCTATATCATTTATTGCCTCTTCATAAGTGTAAGGATCAAATTCAACCTCTCCTGGGATAGCTTCATAAGTTTCTCTCAAATTTATAAATCTTATAGGTGGTTGAATAATTCTCCCACTACGATAAGACATCTGTGTACTAGTCATTTCATGAGTAGAATCTTGTGGTGTTCTAATACAACCACATTATTCCTAGTTTCATCCATTGGTTGTTCAATTACAGGTTCATTTATTTCAACAAAAAAAAAATCTACTTCTAAGAGTATAATCATTCATATAGTCATTTTCCAAGAATTAGGCATTTGTACTAACAAACTCTTTATTATCTTTATGACTAAAGGATAAACTTCCAACAGTTCCTTTTGGATACCCTACAAAGAATACCACTTCTATTTTAGATTGTAACTTGTCAGACTTTTCTTTCAATACAAGTGCTGGACAACCCCAAATATAGAGATATCTCATACTAGGCTTACACCTTAGTCTCAACTCTACAGGTGTTTTAGGAACAGACTTCAAAGGTACTAGATTCAGAAGACACATTGTAGTACTTAAGACATATCCAAAAAAAAAAAATGGTAGAGTCAGATAACTCAACATTGATCTAATCATATCTAAAAGAGTCATATTCTTTTTTTTCTGCTACACCATTTTGTTGTGGAGTTCCAGGTGCAGTCAACTGAGATATAATCTCATTTTCAGTTAAGTAATTCTTGAAATTCCCAAGAAGGTATTTGCCACCTTGATCAGATCGAATGACCTATATGCATTTACCGAATTGATTCTCAATTTCAATCCTAAACTCTTTGAACTTTTCAAAGCCTTCAAACTTCTGTCTCATTAGGTACATATAACCAAATCTAGAGTAATCATCTTCGTAGGTAATGAAATACTTATGGTCATCTATTGCTAATATCGACATATGACCACATATATCTTAATGTACTAATTCTAGCAATTCTTGGGCTCTTCTATCTTTTGCATTAAAAGGTCTTTTGATCATTTTACCCTCCAAACAAGATTCACAGACTGAAAATCCATTAAAGTTCAAAGGCTCCAAGAGTCCATCTTTGATCAGTCTTTAAATTTTGTTTGAATTAATATAACCCAAACATAAATGCCAAAGATATACATCATTAGTAGAAAGAAACTTTCTCTTTAATGATTTCACATGTGAATTATTATCTAATTTAGAATTGTATAATTCATGCTTATCAGGAGTTAAAATATAAAGACCATCTACAATATTACCAGAACAGATAAATACTTTATCCTTCTTTATTATAATATTGTCTTTCAAGATAACACAATATCCATGTTTACCTAAATAAATTGTAGAAATTAAATTCCTACGAACATTAGGTACATACAAACAGTCTTCTAATATTAAAACTCTATATTCAAAACATATATTAAACACTCCAATAGCTACAACTGGAATTCTGCTCCCATCAGCCAAAATAAGAAATTGTTCTTCCTTATTCAACTTTCTGGTCTGTTGGAACTCTTGCAAAGAATTACAGATATAATTAGTAGAACTTGAATCCACACACCAGGAATCTGTGGAATTTTGTGCTAAACATATTTCAAGAAGGAATCAACTTTTTATACCCTTATTATTGGCAGCTCTAAAAATTGGACAATTCCTCTTCCAATGACCTTTCTTTCCACAATGGAAACACTTTCATTTGGCGTAATCCTTTTTCTTTTCCTTGTTGTCAACTCCTAAGGCAATTTTTTTACTATCTTGCTTAGCGAAGTCCTTCTTCTTTTTCTTACCCTTACCTTTCGACTTAGATTGAGAAGTAGAAGCTTCAATCATGTTAGCATCAACACTGGATGTACCAAGAATGCCTTTTACCACTACCAATTCATTAATTAATTTAGACAATGTACAAATTTTTTTGTTCATATTATAATTAAGTCTGAATTCCTTAAATGCTGCTGGTAGTGATTGGAGTATCATATCCGCTTGGGATTCTCTATCAATATTGACACCTAAAACCTCCATTGTATTAAGATAAAAGATCATTCTAAGACAATGCTCCCTCACTGAAGTACCTTTAACCATTTTGGTATTATAAATCTGCCTCATAGTTTCTTGCCTTGCAGAACGGTCTTGCTCACCAAACGTCTCTTTCAGACTTAGCATTATGTCCGAAACTAGTTTTATATCCTGCATTTGATACTATAGAACATTTGAAATAGATGCTAGGATATAGCACTTGGCTATCTCATTAGATTTTTGCCCATGATCATATCGTTGTTTTTCCTCAAGAAGAGTATCTAATGATGGAAAGTTAGGACAAGGCTAACTAAGCACATACTTGTGCTCTTCAGCAGTAAGAACAATATCCAAATTTATTTTACAGTTAACATAGTTGGATCTAATCAGTTTGTTTTGATTAAGATTAGCAACAAGTGGGCTAAAAGATGTCATGATTTAAATCTGAAAATAACAAATATAAATATAATAAGTAAACTGAACATTATTAACTTAACATATAAACATATGATATGGAACCTTAATAAAACCATAACATAAAATATGCAACGACAACCCAATTCCATATTCAATATCCTTCAGCATAAAGTGAACATTAAATACTATAATTGATTTAGAACTATTCTCATTATTAGTGCTATCATGATAACTCTTATCAAACACTAATAATATGCCGTTATACATTTAGCCTTTAAATAATAATAGTAAGAACTCAACATAGAGGATACTATAATATTTAGTCAAGTGTATACCATTGTCTAGAATCATGTGTAGCCATATTTCATCTCCCTTAATAGGTTTATCTTATAGTACCATGATTCAAAACACCCTTCACATGTAATGCTAAGCTCGAAGAAAAGACAAAGTATATATTTCATACTACTATGAATTGACAATGGAGGTCATGAGATCCAACCCTTGTATCTATCTCCCACTAGATGTTTTAAAAAAAATGTTTTTAAATAGAAATCATGTGTAATCTCATTACACATAGCCTTGCACTTCATCTATGTTTTAGAACTTAGTTAAAATTCAAAAACAGGTCATTTCGATTGGTCGAAGCTATTTCTCGATCGATCGAAACCTTCAAAAAAAATATTTCAAAGTTTCTGGATGACTCGATCGGTACCCAATTCTTATTTGATCGAAAGGAATTCTGGATCGATCAAAAAATTGAAAAACACCTCACCAAGTCTCGGGTTGATTTGATCGATTCTCGATCGCTACTTGATTGATCGAACAAAACATTCGATTGATTGAAAGTGATTCTCAATCAATCGAAACTCATGAAAACTGAATTTTTCAAATTTTTTGGTAACCGTTTTTGACATTTCACTTCAACAAAACATTGTTTCTTGATCACATCAGAAAGAGATTGAGATTAAAACTAAATTCCATTGATGCTATAGCCTTAAAGTTCAATCTAACATACTTAATATCAAAATTAAACAATATCATAACATCGATTTCAGTTTTCATCAAACAATAATTTCCATAACCATGTAGAAAATTGATTATATAATCTTTTAACATCATGAAATTGCTATCTTTAATTCCAAAACACACAATTGTTGGAAAAACATAATTTGTATTGCATACAAAATATATGTAGCGAAAAATTAACGGATCTACTTCATTTGCAATTGTTAACATGCACTGTGTAAATTTCAGAATTCAAGAACAAGAAAGTGTACCATAGTGCGGTGAAATTCAAAACCAAAGATTAGAAGTACTTGAAAATACTTTTAATCTACCTCCAATTCCACTTTATGCCCAAGAAGTGTGGTCTCTCAATCAATTTCCAAAGGGAGAATAATAGAGTGGCTTACAGTCACATACACACCATTTCATTCCTTGTTAAACACTTATGAAATTCTGTATATTTATCTTCTTATATCTAACTGATTATCTAATTGGACTAACTTTTTGAGTCATTCCAATTAGGCTTTAGTATGTGGCTTAGAGTGGAACTAAAAGAGAACAAATAAGACTCTAGCTTTAATGGGCCTTGAGCTTTTCAGTCAACTCTTGACAAGTCCAAAGTTACCATTAATTATATTTAATACTACTATATAAATATAATTGTACTCTAGACCTTATTAATAAATTATACCAAGGTTTTATTATACATGCAACCCCTTCATTAAATATTCGTAGTCATACAAAGTTATGAAAGTCGACTACCACTTTAAAAATTATTACATCTTAATTTTTGATTACCCGGTTTAATCCTTCAAGTTATTCATCATATATTTATGAAATCCAATTTTATAAATATATACTTTAGTAACTCCTTATTAAAGTGGTTAGGCCTAACATTTTAAATAACCAAACCCATTAAACTTATCTCAAGGAAATATATTATATCTCCGTTAAGAGATTATGAATTCCATCTTAAGAATATACGTTCCATCAACACTAAATGTAGCTGCCCAACATATTGAGGTCTTGATCGTGACTTTAGATCTCACTCCTAATATATCAAAGCAACCTACACTTCATGATCTTGTCCATTATTCTCTTAGGATTAAGAGTTGATGTAAATAGAAGTCGTGAGATTTATTATTCATTTGACAGTCATTAGGAGAATAATAAATCTCACAGCGGTCCAGTTCAATATGTCTAACTCTTAAAACATATCAACTAAAAGTCTTTACTTCCATGATCAAGACAAATCATCTTAGTTGATATGTTATAATCTTAACAGATAAAATGCTCAATTTCATCACCGACTGCGAACTAGAATTCTGAGTTTACAAAGAACTTGTGATCTATATTTTCTGTGACTAAATCACATTAATCACATACTATGCATTTCATGGACTATATGATAATGTCCAAATATTCATGTTACCATTATTTTAGGTAATAATAAAATAACTTTATTAATCACAAGATTAAGTCATACATAATGTCATACATAGCATCATACAATAGAATTTAAGGACTCCAATCCTAACAATTTAGATTAACACCACCTAAGAGATACGAAAATTGATACTCGTCACCCAAAGGAATCTACCCAAGGGATAAGAGTTAATTTAGAAGAAATCCATTTTTCAAAAAACACAAGGTTTTTTAATTTTGCAAATACACTTCGAATTTTATTTGATTAAGCCAAAAGGGTTAAATAGAGCTTGGAATAGCCCCCAAGCATAAAAAATGAAAATAATAGTAAATACATTCACTTAACCTGACCAAAGTTAGGTATGACTTTTAAGAACTAGAAACACAATAAAATACTTGTCTGTTTAGAAGAAATAAAATAAAAAGTCTGAATCATCGTAGGAGACACTAATTAATGACTATTTTGACTTTATTATTAATGATAAAAAAAACACTCAAAATAATGGGCTATTATTCTTATCTTTAAGAAAAGATTTTGGGCTGGACAGACATCAGATTGGACTTGCCAGATCTTGGTTGGAACTTGAGACACTCCGGTGTCAGGAGGAATAAAACATAATGGCTGAATGTTTCCTAGGAAACCAACATTAAATACTATTTAACTTCTTGAAGAAAATGACTTCAAATATCTTCTGAATTGTCAGACAAATAATTGCTTTATTTTATGGGCTTGAAAGTCAACATGGTTGGGCTTAAGAAACTGATTAGATTGGGCTGTAGGCTTATACTGACACTCCTCATGCCACCATTTTGTAGCCACCACTTTACTCCGGTGTCAGTGCTACTTAAGGTAACAATCTATGTTCCCAATTGCTCATCTCATTTTCTTAAGATTTATGTTGTTGGTTATCATTTTGTTTCATGAGATGAGGCTCTGCTCCATAATCGGGATTCATTCCCTTCCTTCGTCCCCTATTCCAATGAGCTCTTGCTCAATGTGCCATGATAATCATCAAGTAGTGCTCATATTCTTGAGGAAGACTTTCAAGAACAATTGAAGTAGAGGTGAAGACGAATCAAGCAAACTAGAATCTTCAAGAATGAGAATCATGTTTATAATGCAAAAATTAAGCTTCATGTTGTGCTAATTGTATTCATGCATGCAATAATATGGGTAGTATCTAAGATGATACTTTTAATGTCTTACCCATTTAGTCTTTAAATTAAGCTGGTTTGGTTCAAGAATAACATGTCTAAACAACTATGCCATGCATTGATTAACCCATTATTTTCCAAAGCATGTGATAAATTTTTTTTATGCGTCACTTGAAAAATGATTATACAATATGCATGACGGAACGAAGGGTCCATTTGTTTTGTTTTAAAATGTATTTCGACAAACATTTTCAATATTTTCAGGGTGTTTGTTTTGTTGTAAAATATTGGTCAAATTTGGAAATAATTTTTGTTGATCAGAAAACACACACATATCTTGTAACATATTTTATAGAATTTATTTTTTTTGTAAAACATTTTCCAAACCCCGCGTAGCACCCCCAACTCTCTCTTTTCGAAGTTGACCTCCCCTCGCCCCTTAAAATGCCCCCTGCTTTGTGATTGACATTAATGTTGCAATCCAACACACTGGAGGCCATTGCTCTGATGTGATTATTATTATTCTTATTTGATGAAAAATGTTTCCATTTGGGTGTGTATGTCTTGATTTATGTTTGATTTGTTGTAATTTGCTTCTGTCTAGTGTGATTTACTCTTATTTAATAATTTGGTAAATTTTAATTTTTTGTAGAGCAAAACATTGAAAATGATTTTTCAAAGTATTTTAAAATGCAATCAAACAATGTACAACAATTTATTTTCCTTTAAAATGTTTTCAAATTAAAACATTTTCTGTCGTAAAATATTTTACAAGGAAGCAAATGCAACGTAATTGTCAATGGTTACACATGATGAAACCAATTGTATATGTTCATGAATATAAATGTGTGATTGATTAAGACAAAAATTTTAATTGATGATATTAGTCAAATGATATTTATTTAAATTTATACATTTTGATTTTTTACTTAGAGTTCATCACTTTCATTTTTAGTTACTGTAGGGGTAATAGGTCCAGGAGTACATATTTATGTATCTATTGGGCCAGAGGCCCAATTTGAGGTCAGGAAAATATCTTCTTAAGTATCCATATTGGTAAGTGAGGGGGTGAAGTCTGATCAGCATCGTCTAAGAGGGTGGTACAAGGAGGAATACGTCCTCGGCTGAGCAAAGTCAAGGTCGAAAGGTGTGGTCTGCCACCCAGAAGCAACTTTTCAAGAAATCATGTAGGTGAGGATATACATGGTAAGAGCACATGACAAGGAAAGACTGTGAAATATCTAAAGGGAAAACTGCTACTACCGTATTGAATACTCTGCAGCTAACTCTCTAGCCGCATTAATAAGGAGGTGATGCATGTGCATCAGTGTGTAGCTTTAAAGCTACTCTCAAAAGTTTCAGGGAGATGTTGATGGGCAAGTATCCATACTAAAAATCTGATCTATACATGGAGGATAGAGAGAGGGGGAAAGGATGGTATAAAAGGCGGAGGAAACCTTTAGAAGGAAAGATGGGAGAAAAAAAGAAAGAAAGGAAACACAATAGACTAAAGAACAATGTTTGTAATTTATCTTTTTGGGAGATATATCGAAAAATTAGCCTCCCCGAATTGAGTCCGAGGACAATTTTCCTTATATAAGTTTGTATTATCTTTACTTCTTGGTCATCTTGATCCATGACAATTGATAGACAAACTCATTAGAACCCACATTCCAAACTCGCTCTCTACAAATTCATTGTATTGGGCTTTTTGGGCCTATCCCCTTCCTATTTTGGGCTTAGGTGCAAAACGTATCCTTACAATTACTAATTACACTTTTGTATTCAAGCTTTGTTAACACCTCAATTTTAATTGATGATATGACTAATCATCCTAATCTTTCTTGCGACTATAGATTTTAGGTAGGAGAATAAGTTTATGGATAAGACAAAAAGATTAGTTTGATGGTGATTGATTATCAAGAAATGTTTTTAGAGAGATGAAAATCAGATGTGGTTTGATGATGATTAGTTGGAAAAATTCTTTTTTAAAAGAGAAACTTGTAAGAGACATTGGTGGAAACACTTTTTTTGAGTGATATACACACACACACACACACATACGCGTGTGTGTTAATTTTTAGTTTGACATTGACACTTTCCAAAAAAACTGATAAAAGTATGGGATATATTTTATTTTATTTGTTGTTTTGGATATATCTTAGTTTAATTATTATATATATATAATGATAATAATAATAATATATACTATAGGACTAAAATTATGGGGCCTTAGGCCATAGCGGACGCACCCCATACAACTCTATGATCACATAAAATACCTTAACTTGCACACACACGCAAAACTTGAAAAAACAAATTTATATTTATAATTTTTTTAACTGAAATTTTGTTTCTACATTAAAAAAAGTTATTGAACATTTTTACTTGAGAATCTTAAGAATTTGGGTTCAATAAAGGTAGAGCAATGCTACATTTATAACGTTTTCACAATAAAAAATTGTAAGTTTACAAAAGTATCTAATACGGATCACCTTGAGTTGGTTTCATCCTTTTTATTTTGTCCGTCTCACCCTCATGATTCTTACAAGTTATAAGTTCGAAAGCAATTTCAAATCATGGTTTTATCCGTATATATTTTTTAATTTAAAGAAAAGCATCTAGTACCTTTATTTATTTTTTTATTATTATTTTAGAACCTTAACAATGCAATTTTTATATTAAATAATAGAAACAATTCATTTAATATATAGCATTCTTTTTTAAAATAAAAAATAACATTTTTTCATATATTTTCTTTTATAGCATTTGGTAATCTACGAACTCTATTCACATAATTTAGTATATGTATATCGTTGTTAAGTTTACAAAAGTATTTAATACGTACTACCCTAAGTTGTTTTCATCATTTTTGTTTTTCACCCACGTCTTAAGTTATAATTTTGAAAGTAACTTTTCAAACTTTGGTTTTAGCCATAAAATTTTCTTTTCAAATTAATTTAAAGAAAAGCATCTTGTAGGAGGGCAAAGGTATAGCCCATGCTAGGCCCAAGTCAAGTACCATTAATTTAGGTTTGGCCCAAATTTAATAAGCACCAAGCTGGAAGGCAGGCTTGAGCGTCCACAACATTTGTATCCGAATAGATCACACTATCCCCGAGGAGGAAGAGTAGAGCCTTAGGGGAATTTGTTCGTCGAGCATGAGATTCAGCGTCAGGCCTAAGTTACTAAAAAATCATTTCAACTGCAGGGTTGTGGGACACATCCTTGTTATGCGATTAGATGTACTGGAACAATAACTTAGACTTAGAAAGCCACCCAAACCCTAGGGGTGGAGGGACCCACAAACATGCAAAAAATTCTCTCATCATGACAGGCTCACTAGAGCAAGCCTATAAAAAGAAACTTGAAGGAAAGGGTTGGAACATAATTCTAGGGAGAAAAACATGAGAAAAAAAAATTAGAACACTACACTGGGGTAAAGTGATTTAGCTTAGACATCCATAGGGGCACCTCAGTTGTCCAAGAGTCCCTTTGGCCAGCCTCATCTCTAACAAATAACCATTGCATAGTTGTTTTAAACTATCATACACCATCCCATCAGTCTTATATCATTTGTTGTCAATCAAGCTTCTTTTGAGATCTCCCATTGTGGGCTAAACCTAGAATAGAATTCAAATTAATTGGAGATTCTGGCCCAACAAACCCAAGGTCGTTAGGAAAACATCTCCACACATCTAATACCCTAATTTTTTCTTAAAACCTTGACAATACATTTAAAAAAAAAAAATTAAATAATAGAAACAATACATTTGATCTATAACATTTTTTTTTTTGTATTTTATTTTATATCATTTGGTAATCAGCAAACACAAATTATATAATTAAGTACATGTAAATTGTTGAATATGTGTTCTTTTGTTGTTAGAAATACTAGAAGTTATCAATTAGTTGGAACTTTATGAGTTAAGCTAATAAGAACTCATATCATATCAAATATTAAATATGAGTTAAGAGCACTCACAGTAGAGTTGCTAAAAACTACTTTATGTATTTTAACAACTCACTTTATAATACACCTAATACCAAAGCACCTAAAATTTTTAGCTTTTCATTTAAATATTCTTTTTTATTACTTTTTTTATTCTTTCTTTATGTTTTCTTTGTTCTTTGTTTCCAAAGGTAGTTTCAATCATTCATTTGAACGTGGCAAGCACATTTTTTAAAACCTAACTTTTTTTAATAATTTTTTTTAATTAAAAATTCATATTTATGGAAATCCATGTTTGTCGGGACTATCATATTTTTAGTTTTTTTTTTTTTTTTTCCTTCAACTACCATGAATGTTATTTATTAATTTTGTTTCTTCAACTACCATGCATGTATCATATGCACTCACCTTATAAGACATTTCTCTCACAGACATGTGGGTCCCACACTCGGAGCATTTGAAAATTTCTCAACGATCTCATATATACTCCAATTGAACTAACTATTAACCTGTCAACAGTATTTACATAAATCATATACTTAACTACAAACCTAACAAACCTCATATCCAATGGCAAACATATTATAAAGGTCATTACCCTGCTTGAAGTAATTTTAGCAACACTAAACTACCAACGTAGTCCACAAAAATTCACATACTAATTCTTTCCTCCTCCATTAGAATTCTTTTCTCCTCCAATCGAATTTTCTCTTTATCCCTCAACTCTTCCAAGCACTACAACAAAATGTATTTTTAGTGACGAAAATTAGTGAGGAAATATTTTTCGTCACTAAAAATACAGTTTTAGTGATGAAATATGAATTTCGTTACTAATAATGAAAAAAATTATAACATTTAGCGACGAAAAATAAATTTCGTTGCTATTGTGATCTAAAAAATGGGCGCCAGCGGAGGGAAATTTTGGTGCTAGTTTACTTAATCTATAGTGACAAAATATTTCGTCACTAAAAGTTGAAATTTTTAGTGACGAAATATTTCGTCACTGTAGGTATTATTGTGGATAGTATTAGTGACGAAAATCCTTTCGTCGCTATAAAGAAGAATTAGTGACGAAGAATATTCGTTACTAAAAATAATAATAGTTTTGCACTTATATGTTTTTAGTGACGAAATCACAATTCGTCACTAAAAATATGATTTAGCGATGAAATATGAATTTCGTCTCTAAAAATCTTAACAAAGCCTGGTCTTTAGTGACGAAACTGAAATTCGTCGCTAAAAACTTAAAAGCTTAATTTCAATACCCAGCTAAACCACAAATCATTTCAATACCACAAGAGCCATTTCGGTCAAAACCCAAACCGTTGTGAAGCCACCATTGTCGATTAATCTCAACCGTCGCCGATTAAGCTCAACGACGATGCTTCAGCGTGCAGATCGCTGGCAACGCTTCAGTGTCGCGATCGGCAAGCTATCGGTGACCTGAAGCGTCGCGATCTGCGAGCTGAAGCATCGCCATAGATCGGCGAGCTAAAGCGTCGCGGACTGTGACGCTGAAGCGTCGTCGATCGCGACGCTTCAGCTCGCCGATCGATGGCGAAGCTTTAGCTAGCCGATCGATGGCGAAGCTTTAGCTAGCCGATCGATGGTGACGCTTCAGCGTCGCAGATCGATGGCGACGCTTCAGCGTCAAGGATGGCGATGCTTTAGCTCGCCGATCTATGGCGACGCTTCAGCTTGCAGATCGTGATTCTGAAGCGTCGCCATCGGCGAAGCGTCGCGATCGGCGACGCTTCAGCTCGCAGATGGCGACGCTTCCACCCAGCCGGCGACCCTTCGCCTCCCACCCTTAAGCCTGGGGATTTTTTATTTTTATTTTTTCCTTTTCCTTTTGAGTTAATTTCTTTGTTAATTTTTGTTTAATGATTCTAGTTCCTTTGGGTATTTTTGTTTAATGATTCTAAATGCTTGATGCTAATTTTTTTGTTTAATGATTCTAGTTCCTTTGGGTATTTTTTTGTTTGATACAATAATGGGTATATGCATTTTTGTTTAGTTTGGTTGTGAAGAAAGTTTCTTATATATGTACTTATCAATTGTTGTAATTCTTTTTGATTTCTATGGTTCTTATTGTTTGGATGATTCTAGTTTTGGATCCTCACTCTCTTGGTTTGGTTTCCACATTGATACCAATTTTAGATATATGTAGTGTACAAGTTCCTATACATTAGGTATAATGTATGAACTCAAAATGAGATTACCCATCTTCTAAATTTTCTTGTGTTGATTATTGCTCAGGTAATGATACTCTAATTTCACAATGGAATTGTGTCCTCTGACTGTTATTTTATTAATTTAATGGGGGATTGTTCTCTAGATTATGTTTTAGATACATTATGCTACTCTATTCATATTTCTTGCAGGACAAAAGATGAGATTTTTTTTCCCTAATTGCTAGTTTTTTCTATCATCCACTTTGATGACAAAATGAGTGTTCAATCTGAGAAAGGAATATTAGGATGACATTGTCTCTAAAACCAGGTTGATGAAGGTTGTTTTTTTTGGGAGGTGGGGTCCTTTGTTATCAATTATCATAAGATTAAATTCAAATATTTTGGGATTAGCATAGAATGAGGATATAGACTATAGAGATATATGAATGACATTGCAGTTGAAGTGAATGACTTTGTGGAATTAGAATTTGACACTAGTATTGATTAGAATCATGATGACACTGTACTAACTGCTTTCTTCTTCTTGATTCCATCTTGCTTGGGCATTATGTATGTTGAAATTTTTTTAATGTTTGAGCTGTACTGACTGCTTTCTTCTTCTTCTTCTTCTTCTTTTTTTTTTTTTTTTTTTTTTTTTTTTTTTTTTCATTTTACAGGAAATGCCTTTCAGATAGGAACCTTTTGTAAGTCAAATTAATGCTTAATACTTTAGGAATGGACATGGTGACATAAATGAATTGTTTTTGGAGTTTATCTCTTTGTGCACTTTGTTGATATTATTAGTATTGTTGGCTATACGGGTTTGGTGAATAGGAGACCCATCAATTGAATTTTCTTTGTATATAGTTTGTAAAGGCTTTTGATGAATGCCCATTACTGACATAATTTGAGGGCTTTTTCTTTTTAGTATTGGTGACAAGGTTTTTGGTTGAATGTGATGACAAGGTTAGTGATTGTTTGGGTTGCTGTGGGGGAATAGAAAGAGGCTTAGATCTATGAAAGTCAAAGACCAAAGCTTAGCCAACAAATTAGACTTGTACACTTAGCTTGATCATAGTAAGTAAACTCTGTTTAAATACTTATAAAACCCTATACTTGTGGTGTTTGTGATTGGTTTTGTGGTGGGTTGTTGTGTTGATATGGATTATGATATGTAGAGTTCATAATAATTTTCTTATAACATAGTTAATGTCTTTACTTTACGATTTTAATGTAGTATTGTTTTTATATTTGTGCAGATTTCTTATTGGTGACTTTTAGGGGATTTACTTTTGGCATTACTTGAAGACATATGAGGACATCTTCTGTTAGTTCTAATTATGTTATGCTACCCTTTTTGTATTGTTATAAAACATCTTGAGTTATTGTATGTATTGCAAACAATTATTATATGGAAGGAGTTTGAATTGGATTCTTTTTTTATTTTTTACTTGTGGAATGTATATCTTTTTTTCTAAATGTGTTGTTGAAATAAATGTGTTATTCAAATGTGAGGTTTTAATAATGTAATAACAGGTAACAGGTTAATATCAAAGGCATAAAAAACATAAAAACAGAAAATTAGTTTTAGCGGCGAATTTTTTCGTCACAAATATAGCAACAAAAAATTGTTTTAGTGACAAAATATTTCATTGCTAAATGTAGCAAAATTTTGTAAAAAATGGGTTTTAGTGACGAAAATTTTCGTCGCTATGTGCCTGGATTTTCTTAAAAATAGTTTTAGTGACGAATTTTTTCGTCACTATATGTACCCGAACATAGTTTTAGTGAGGAAATTATTCGTCACTAAATATGATTTAATAAACTAAAGTATTTTTAGTGACGAAATATTTTCGTCACTAAATAGTGTTTTTAGCGAGGAAAACATTTAGCGATGAAACATTTTCGTCGCTAAAAGTTTTTAAAAAGAAAATCAAATTGGACTTTTAGTGACGAAATTTTTCGTCGCCAGGATTTTTAGTGACGGGGTTTCAGTGATGAAAAGAGTTTCGTCACTAAAAGTCTAATTTCGTCACTAAAGGTTCTTAGTGATGAAAAACTGGACTTTTAGTGACGAATTTTTTTGTCACTGAAAATATGTTTTGTTGTAGTGAAGTGAACCGTTTCCGCTTTGATTTGAAGACTTTCCCTTTCTTGTTCTTGTGACTCCTCAACATATTTCATCTTATTCACTAGCTTTTTTTCTTTCGATTGGCCTTTTCAGTAATGGTCTCAACTTTAGGCGAAGAATTAGAAACAAGCATTGGATTATTTTGGGAAAAACCCAAAAAAGGTGAGTCAATATCAATGTCCCATTCTATGATACTAGTGTACAACAGCAAGTCACCTTGTGAGTCCATAACTAGATAATGACACAACCTACTTATTAAAGACACTCCTGCAAAGCACCCAAATCACCAAGAATATGAGATTATAAAACAAGATAATGAAAACCTATGTGTTTTGAACAAAAACATAGTAGGTTAAGCTGCTTGACATATTTGAAGTATTATGAATTCATGTTATCAAGGATACAATGACTTCTTTGAAAGATTAAATAAATGTAACTGAATGTAACTAGATAAGAAAAACTGAAACTTTTGGACGAATGTAACTGAAATTTTGAAAAAAAAAAAAACTGACATTAATTATTTCAATAAACATACTTAAAGTTAGTGGCCAAAGAAAGTCATGGGTCCCTTAAATAAGAAATTAAGAATCAAGTACATGAATGAATGTCAATAAGTTGAACAACAACTAGATTATGATATTTCAAATAAAACCATATGATTTCATAGCCAGGGCTGCCCCAACAAATTTTGGGGCCTAAGGCGAATTTTTTTTGGGGCCTAAGGTGAAATTTTATATGGAGCTTTTGATACGTAAACATTAATTAAATAAAATTATATAATACTAATTAAATTAAGACTAATTTGATGTAAATATAGAAATTGATGAATAATACTAACTAAACGGAAAAATATTAGTTACTCCCAAACTACTATAAATGCGTACTCCCTCCTCTCACATGAAAGGTGGGTCCCATTATGAATTTAATTAGTGAGATCCACCATTTATGTAAAAGGAAATAGTACGCATTTATGGTACTCTGAGAGTATACAATAATTTTCCCTAACTAAACTAAGTTAATTTCATATAGAGGATTGAATATCATATTTGAACCATAAATTTAAACAAAAAGAACTAAAAAAACATTATTTAAAAAAAAAAGCTTACTTTAACTTAGATATATGACTATGCATAATTAAGTAAAGTTTTAATCGCATGAAGTTTTGGTATTGGCGTGTAAGTGTATTTCCTTATCTCATCCTCCTTCCCCTATATTTATATGTGTGTGTGTGTGTGTGTGTGTGTGTGTGTATTTCTCAAAAAAAAAAAAAAAGTAAAGTTTTAATCTAAAATTTAATTTTATATCTTCTTTTTAAGAGGATAGATAGATATTGGTGTGTGGCCTTGTAAAAGATTAGTTTACAAAAATTAAAGTCTCAAAGTATTAAGGGGAGATTAGTAATCATTAATGATCTATCACATTTGCAGTATATATATATTTTTTGAAACATTTTAGGGTTTCAATTGGGTTAAATTTCTATTAGTCTCCTATTTTAGAAACCTTGTTAGAAATGAAAAAGAAAAATGCTAAAGATACTATAAAATATTCACAATATAACGTGATAATGACTGTAATTAATGAATTTCAACAACTTAATTTATTTGTGTTTGAATTACTTTTTTATGTGATTGTTGACATGTCAGTTAAGTCTATAGTAAAATTTGTAGTATCTTTAACATTACTCATAGAAAAAAAATACCTATTATAGCAAATTGAGTATCCCTTTCAGTACAAAACAAAAATTAAGATATATCATGGCTCCACAAAAAGTGTAGGTCCATCCATTTATATATCATGACTCCACAAAAATTAACATTGATAAATAGGTCCCTTTTTGATGAATGATAATTAGGTCCCTTATTCAAACATTAGATCTAATGAATTGAACTAATTGAAACCTTAGACACAAGTTGTTCATAAGTGTCTTTTCAAAAAAAAAAAAAGTTGTTCATAAGTGTATAAACAGGTTAATGGTTATATATGTTTTCTAATTTTCATAGGTGTATAAACAATTGGACCTTATATTAAATGCAAAATTAATAGCAAATCAAATAAGCTTCTTAGTTACTTTCTTGTGAAATTGAAAAGCTTTGTGCTGTTGCACCATCATCAATCTTTTCCTCTTCTTTTTTCTTTTTGATAAATTTTATCAAGTACGGAGTGAAAGCATAAAGAACAAGAAAAAATAAACGCAAGTATGAAACTATTAAGAAACGGACCTGCCGGTTGATGAACTGAAATGCTTCGTTGTCGAGATTGGGGCACTCCCTTCGACGACCAATAAGAAATACCCAAAACCAAACCCTAACCCAAAGAAATACATAGTCCCAATGGAAGAAGTATTGGGTTTGGGCGAAGGGGAGAAGTTGGGCAAAGGGAGTGGGGGCTAGGAAGAGGGAGGACTAGGCAAAGGGGAGAGAGGGCTGGGCTGGGCTGGGCGGAGGGAAGGCAAGCCTAAGAGAGTCCTAGGCAGAGAGAGGTTCTGTAGAGAGAGGCAGAGCTGTTGCTTCTCTTGTTTTGCGTCTGCGTGTGTGAGATAGAGAGCGTGTGGGAATAAAATATTGTTTTTAGCATATAACTTTCAGCTATAGTGAGATGCTAGAGGGTTCAGAATTGTTTATTATGATATGCTGGTCCATCTAGCATAGATGTAAGAAATGCAGGGTAAATGAGGCAGTAGCTCCTTTGGCAAAACTTTTGGACCCGGTAAACCAACACCTCTAGGAATTTCAATAGCACCAGGGAAAGCCTAGTATAAAATAGCCCCCCAAAGAAAACAATTTGGAAGCCCCTTGATCTGAGCACTTTGAAAACAAACTTGTTTGGT
This sequence comes from Castanopsis chinensis, assembly GCA_032878915.1. Classification (NCBI taxonomy): domain Eukaryota; kingdom Viridiplantae; phylum Streptophyta; class Magnoliopsida; order Fagales; family Fagaceae; genus Castanopsis; species Castanopsis chinensis. Next base: position 11,750,622 of record JAVQMG010000125.1, on the reverse strand, counting down.
GCTGTTTTTGAGGATTTGGGTGTAGCAAGTATTGGTGTAGTGGTTTGCAGTTCTCTTGGAGAAGTTAAGGCAGCCCTTTCTAAGATCACCCCCCTGCCTTCATTAGTAGTTGCTCTGGAAACTCTTGCAGCTAGAAGGGCGGTCCACTTTGTTCAAGAACTGGATTTGCAAGGTTTGATTTTTGAAGGCAATTCAGAGTCATCCATCTCAACTATAAAAAACTAGTGTTTCCATCACCCATCCTATGGTCAGTTGATTAAATACATTATATTGTGTCTTCAGTTAGTTCCCTTCAGAACTATTCTTTATCCTATATACGTTGGCAAAGCAACGCTTTGGCACATGCTTTAGATAGGAGAGCAAAATTGTCCTTTCCTATTTTAGTTTGGTTGGAAATTGTTCCTCCGGACATTTATAAGTTTTATGTATCTGAATTTTCAGCAATCAAATAAATTGGCTAGTTGGCCTTCTTCTCAAAATAATAATAATAATAATAATAATAATAATAATAATAATAATAATAATAATAATAATAAGCGGCTAGAGATAACAACCATGATTCAAATTATATTAAGTTTAACAACTTTGTTGTAACGTGTGTGTTTAGTGTTTGAATTGCTAAAATGACTATTTAGTCATTTTAACAACCTTATTGTGAGTGCTCTAAGCAAATAGGAGCTCGTTTCATATAATTTCAAATAGTAAATTGTTTAATTAAAAAAATAAAAGGTTTTGTTGCATGCTAGTATGCAATAAAATCTTTTTTATTGAAAATTTGTAACCTTTTATCAAAAAAATTAAAAATTATTGTAATAAAAAAATGTTGCGAAAATGGATATTTGCCTATAATTTTCAAACTATGCAGCAAGATGCCCATATTTTGAACTATTTAGCAAAATGTTTATGTTTTTGAAGCTCGATTTTAACAAAACCGACTTTTGTGTAAAATTCGATATTCTCAAAATCGAGTTCTATGTATATTTTTAAGTAGGACTCAACATTAGTAATGTTGAGTTTCACTTTAATTTTCATCGACTCGTGTAGTATCTCAATGGCTTGAATACTTATAACAAGTACCAAGACTTGGGTTCGAGAGTCGGTGAGAGAGAGAGACCAATGAGAGTTTTACTTTAATTTTCAAAAAAAATTAAGGCTGCTTTTTTTTTAGGTGTAAATGAATTTTAGAAAATATTTTACACCCAGTAGCGTGTTTGGTAAGACCTGTAAAATAAAGTTGTAGGGTAAATGGGCCCGCGAGTAGGTATTGGGCCAGAGGCCTAATCCGAAGACACTAAATGGTCAGAGGATGTGGGAATATTGACTCAAGAAGCAGTGCTGATGGATAAAGAGGCAGAGATTAATCATGGTCATCTCGGAAGTTGGACCAAGGAGGAGTCTATCCTTGGCTGGATAAAGCCGAGGTAGGAAAGGGTTGCCTGACATCCAAACGCGATGTTCTAGGAGTTCTTATAGGTAAGGACATGCATGGTGGGTGTACAGGATAGGAAGAAGGGCCATGAAATATCCAAGATAAAGCTGTTACCACCGTATTAAATATTCTGCAGCTAAACCTCTGGTTGCATTAATGGGGAGGTAACGTCTCAACATCAGGTTTCAGCCTAATAGCTACCTTTAAGGACCTCAAGGATGGGACAAGTATCCAAATCAGTAATCTGATCCATATGTGGAGGATGGAGAGAAGAAGAAAGATAATATAAAAGGAAGAGAATACATTCATGAGAGGGGATCCAGGGAAAAGAGAGAGAAAAATACGGTAGACATTAAAAATCAATATTTATAACTTGTCTTTGGAACAGAGAAATATAGAATCCAGTCTCCTCAGCTCGAGTTCGAGGAAAATTTTTGTTGTATAAACTATCCCATCTGTGTGATATTGCGATCTAATTCATTATCTTTGTCATTCAAAATCACTCGAACCTAGATTTCAAACTCACTTTCTACAAATTCATTGTATTGAGCTTTTTGGGTTTATTCCAATCTTTGTTTTTGGGTTTGGGGCCAAATTGTGCTCTTACAAAAGTCAAATGGAAAATCATAAACTTTGACCGGAAAATAAGCCCTTTGACCCGGAAAATATTTTACACTTTTATTTTACCTTCAAATGATTTCTGGACTTAGAGAGAGAGAGAGAGAGAGAGAGAGCACGAAGAGAGAGTAGAAAGAGTGAGATCGAGCTTGTGCTGTCAAGGTCAGACCACTGCCCCAAGCCTAGGCGCACCGTCAAGCTCGCGTTGGCAAGATTGAGCTGCAAGATTGCATCGTTGAGATCGCGTTGGTGAGATCATCTCGCCGAGATCGCGTTGGTGAGATCATCTCGCCGAGATCGCGTTGTGAGATCACACCTTATAACGCATCGCTGAGATCGAGCCGCCATTGCCCTCTAGATCGAACTCTTTTCGTCTCAATCTCAGTGCCACTTAGAGCCTGTCGCCTCTGGACCGGTCTCGTCGCCCATGACCCACCCATGACAGATCTCTCTCTTTCTCGATCTACTTCTCCTTTTCCCTTGATTTGCGATCACTTTCTCTTCCTCCTCCCTCTCTTAGTTTGACTGAATGATTTTGTTTTGATTTTTGTTTCTTTAAAAGTTTATATATTGCAATTTTCTGTTATAAAATTTGTTTGGAAGCTGAAAAAATAGCTTAGAAAAAGTGAGAAATAAGAGAAAATTTGCGTTTCCAAAATGTTACCAAACACTTGAAATTATTTTCTAATATAATTTTTAAAATGCAAGCAAACAATAGAAAATATTTTCCTTTCCCGAAAATATTTTTACTTGAAAATATTTTACACTTGGAAAATATTTTATACAGAAACAAACATAACCTAAGTGACAAAATATGTATAGAATTCAACATTACTAAAGTTGAGTTTCATTTGTAACTCGATTTTGTTAAAATCGAATTTCAAAAGTAAGAATATTTTGCTAAATAATTTCAAAATATGAGTATTTTGCTATATAGTTTGGAAATTAGAAGCAAATGCCCATTTTTCTTAAAAAAAAAAATGTCATCCATATGTATTATAATACCAAAATAGCCATCCCATATCTACGAAATGCTTAAAACCTCCCAAATATCCAAGGGCGAAAACAGACTTTTGCAGTGAGATTGAGCAAAACCCTAGCCTTTTTATATTTTTGCCAACTCTTACTCTCTCGCTTCGCTTCTCTGAAACCCTAGCTTTCACAAAAGTAGCAGCCTCATCATCTCGACCCAAAATCCCAATCAACAATGCCGCCGAAGCTCGACCCCTCCCAGGTCGTCGATGTGTACGTCCGAGTCACCGGAGGTGAGGTCGGTGCCGCGAGTTCACTCGCCCCAAAGATCGGTCCGCTTGGTCTCTCGCCGAAGAAGATCGGAGAAGACATAGCGAAGGAGACTGCCAAGGACTGGAAGGGCCTGCGCGTGACGGTGAAGCTGACTGTGCAGAATCGTCAGGCGAAGGTATCGGTGGTGCCATCGGCGGCGGCTCTGGTCATCAAGGCACTGAAGGAGCCGGAGCGTGACCGGAAGAAGACGAAGAATATCAAGCACAACGGGAACATCTCCCTCGACGACGTCGTTGAGATCGCCAAGGTTATGCGCCCTAGGTCCATGGCCAAAGACCTCAGTGGCACCGTCAAGGAGATTCTCGGCACGTGCGTCTCTGTGGGTTGCACGGTCGATGGGAAAGACCCTAAGGATTTGCAGCAGGAGATCTCCGATGGTGACGTGGAAGTCCCTCTGGACTGAGTGAGAGAGATAGAGAGAGAGACAGACAGAGAGAGAGATAGAGGTTCTTCTTCTGTTTTAATTTTGGAAAAAAAAAAAATCGGATATTTTGGGAATTTTGTGATATTTCAAGGGAATTAGATGAATGAATTGGATGGATAATTATTTAGTTTTTTCTTAAGAGGAATTATGCTGTTTGAGTTGGACTTAATGATTTTTGTGGTTAATTTTGCTTTTATATGTTTGATTTTATGATTGTTTGGTTTGATGAGTTGTTGTTAGCTCTGTGTAGATGGGCATTTTATGTTGTTACGTACTAAACATTTTAGTGGTGGTAGTGCAGATGAGTAGCAATTAAGTGTAAATTAGAGTTTATTTTCTGAATATGAGCTTTTTTGGATTGAAAGAAGTTTTTCATTTAGAATTTTGATGGATTTAGGTTGTGCCACATTTTTTGTTTATGAAACCTTTGCCAGTGAAATGGCATTGTTAGTGTCTAGGGAAATCAAATTTTGTAGTCAATTTCATGTTTCTATCATATTATCCCACCATGAGCTCTAATTTCATTTGGACCATGTTTTGAAACATCTTACAACCTTAAATTGTTAACTGTAACATTGAAACTGCCACACATTAGTGCAGCCACTGTTGTACTCTCCAAAATCTTATTAAGGCCCTACTTAAGGTGATGTTGTAGGAGGGGCTTGAAGCCAAGTGTCATCTCCTAGGATATTGCTGGTTGCAGTTTGAGTCACTAGGTTTATAATATATTACAATTTATGGTTACTTATAATAAGATTTTTCTGGCTGATAGAAAAGTGTGAAGTAACTTTCTGTTTAGTGATACACAACTCAAATGTTCTTCATGTTTCTTTTTTGTTGGAACGTTCGTACTTGTTCAGGGGAGTGTTAATGCAAGATAGGGTTGTTGAATGTTCCTAGTCTCTACATGAGCCTGACCAAAATGTATGCAGTGTAATTGTTTTACGGTTAGTGCAATACCATAAGGATGGTGAGATTGACTATTATTCCTATTGAATGAGTGAAACTGATGGCAGGTTAATTGTGATTTGGGATTTATTTTCCCAACCAGATGATAGTGGTAGCTTGTTCTTGAGAAAACTAGAACCCAGTTTTTCGGCTTGCCCACCACTAAAATACACCAACAATCTAGGGGTGATAAATCGTGTGAAATGGAACTATTATTTCTATAAAACTATCTCATTTTTCAATATGTGGTAGCAACTTTAAATGAGTTGAAAAACAACCTTTTGACTTTCCTTATTTAGCTTGCTGTGAGATAGAGTTGTTTTTCAAAAAAAAATTAATGGAAAACAATCTCTAAAAAATAAGTCATACTTCTTATGTTGATTAAAGATAATATTCTTTTTCTTATGTTGATTAAAGATAATATTCTTTTGACTCATCTTTTTTTATGCTATCAAACAATTGAAAACATGGAAAATTTGTTTTACAAAAGGTTTTCCATCGAAACAAATGGAGAACTGGTATATTCATTGTTGGGTGAGCATATATGAGAAGTGTAGTAAGACTGTAAAGAGTCATAGTCCTAGATGGGATAGTTGTTAAGTAATGTAGAAGTTTTAGAGAAAGTTCAATTTGTGTAGCTGGCACAGCTGCAGCAGTTTGTATTTATATTAGTAATCTGCTGTTCATAAATTATGGGAAATGGAGTTAGGATACTGTGTTTACCTATACCTAGGCTTGATAGATATTTGGTCTTTTTCAACCATACCTACCATTAAGGGGTTTTTTTCTGTGGTCACTTTCTAAGGGATGCTTGGATGCTGTAGCAGTTTGTGTTTCAGTTAGTAATCCCGGTGACATCATGGGAAATTGAGCTAGGATATTGTGTTTATGTATACATAGGCTTGATAGATATATTCAAGCTAGTAATCTATGTATCATGAAGCATGATTTACGTTAAAAAAAAAAAAAAGAAAAGAAAAGGAAAAACAATCTATGCTTTGTGAGGCGTGGCTGATTCTGCTGCCCTTTGAGGTTATGAAATAGCATTGTTGTTATCTATTGAAGTAGCATCTGAATTTTTGAATCTCTAGGGTCCGATTTTGAATTGCTGTTTTTTCCTTCTGGCGTCAGTTTTTGTGATGGAAAATTGTTTGATTGCTCCTTTTGCCAGAGTTCGCTTTTCCTGGTTAATATATTCCAATTAACACTAATCATTGCTTATTATAATCCAATTAATGTTAATCATTTCCAACATGCTCATCTCTAGATTAAAGGGGAAGTGGGCTTTAAATTTTGCGGGCATGGTTGATGGAAAGAGTTAAATATGATAAAAATGCATCGGCTCCTTCCCTTTAGTTTTGAATCTCCTTCCGCTTAGTTTTGAATTTGTTGTTAATGCGTGATTTCATTCCTTGTTTAGAATTACAATCATTCTGTGCATTTGACAGATAGTGACGGCTTAATCTTGATGATTGAGTGCATGTTATATTCCATTCCTTTCCTTGTTTAATACCTTTTCCTTTTCATTTTCTAACAAGGTTAATGCTTAGAATATATCGAAATCATCCAACGTTAACAATATAGGTCTGTCTGCAAACCATCAACATATGTAAGTTTTATGTTGCTCGAGAATGCTCTAGTTCATTGAAAAACCAAAGACCCATGCCTGAAGCCTGAACATAAAATTGAGTTGGTCGGTTAAGTCTAGCTCGATTTTCATGTAATATGAACAAACCCAATGCTCTAATCTGCATTATAGAAGATGTTATAACTAGAAATTTATTTATTTGTTTCTTATATTTTTGGAATGAAACATTGTGGGCCCCTAGCCAAACTCGTCATGGTTAGTCTAACTCTAAATGTTTTAAAGAGTCGTGAGGATTTTTTTTGGCAAAATAGCACCATTTTGCTAACACTTTCGTTAGTTAGCAATGTTTTCAAACAATTTAAGAAACTAGCCTCTTGAGTTTCTTATGCTTGAGTTTACTATAGCAACTTGAGTCTAAGAGACTTGAGTTTCATGTGCTGGTAGCGTTGAGGCGGATTAAAATGCATGTGGAAGTTGAGTCCCTAAGGCTCGAGTTCCTACTTTGCTTTGCTTTCCTTCTTCCTTCATCTTTTTTTTTTCTTTCTCCATCTTCCTGCTCTTGCCATCCCACTGCTCCTCTCCTTTCTTAGACATCCAGCATGTTCTTCTTCTTCTACTCTCCTTTCTTAAACTTCCAAAGCCCCAAGAACAAAACCCAAAACAAAAATTGATTGGATTTGAAACCCAAACCCAAAAAAAAAAAAAAAAACCCCTCTGGCAAAGAGGACAAGTGATCTCAACGTTGTTCCGAATGCTATGCCACCGAGGCCCGTTGAGTTCGACTTGAGGTTCCGATTAGCATCCAAGTCGCAATCATGGCGTTGATCAGGTGTATTGCTCTGTCTCTCTGTGTGTATCTAAACAGATTAAAGTTTGCTTGGGCTTGTTGATTTTGTTTCTCTTTGGGTTTGGGTTTGTTGATTTCATTTATCTCTGAGTCTGTTGAAGTTGAAGTTGGTTGAAGTTGGGTTTATTGATTTTGTTTCTCTCTAGGTTAGTCGAAGTTGAAGTCTGGGTTTGTCGAAGTTGAAGTTGGTTTTGGGTCTGTCGAAGTTAGTTGAAGTTGAGATGGTGAATGCTGTGCTTTAGGGCCATGTGGATAATTTTTCCACCTCAGATCTGCCAACATATGTAACTCGAGTCTCTAAGACATGAGTTGCTATAGTGAACTCGAGTCTCTTAGACTCGAGATATTAGTTTTCTAAATAGTTTGGAAACGTTGGTAACTAATGAAATATTAAAAAATTGTGTTATTTTGCAAAAAAATCCAAGTCATGAATTCAAGACCCATGGAATGTGTATAATTACTCATTAAGCTCTCATTTGGGAGGAAGGAATGGAATGGAATGGAATGAAAAGGAATAAAAAGAATAATTTTAGAATATTCTTCTCTTCTTTTGTTTGAGAGTTTTAATGGAGAAAATAGAAAGTTCATCCCTTTATTTGAGATTTTAATGAAAACTTAGAGAAAGAGTGTACATGTTAAATGAAAACTGAGAGAGAGAGAGAGAGAGAGAGAGAGAGAGAGAGAGAGAGAGAGAGAGAGAGAGAGAGTACATATTAGTTTTATTTTTTTGGAACCTATTGTGTAATGTTAGATACAATTTTTTGTTTCCACAATAAGTTGTGATTGCTACAACATCAATTTAACATAAGTCCACCAATTAATAACATTTTTATTATGTCCTAAATCTTAATAATAAAATGTCACGTTTATAGTTATGAAATCTTTGGAAAATGTTATGGTTTTAGACTTATTGAAACCTATTAGGATGCTTTTTGGAGACTTTATTGTGTGTGTGTGTATGAAAGCATTCTGGAGACTTCGCTAACCAAATTTCTATTCTAAGTCTGGGGAGATATATATATATATATATATATATATATATATGTAAGTTTTCTGGAGACTTCATTAACCAAATTTTTGTTTTAAGTCTGGATAGGTCCAAGATACCATTTAAGGACATTTAGAATTTGGTTTCCTCTCTTTGTTTTTCCAGTTGATTTTTTTAGTGAAAAATATTGGCTTTAATATTTTTGGTAAAGGACACCAAATAAGCCAATTTGGCCCTAGAAGACAACCTCTTTCTCCTCCATTCATTTTCAGGAAGCTTTGGCCAACCATCCCTTTTCACATACTAAATTCGGTTCCCATTGTTGATGGAAGTTTTCAGTTTTTTAATGCCCTTCAGTTAAGCTTGACCTATCCGTGATATTCTCTTGGTTATTTCTAAGTTTAGAGCCAGTGCCTGCCCTATATAAACAGAGTTATTCATCACCTTTAGCTCAAACCCAACTTTTATCTCCAAAAGAAAAAAAAAAAAAAAAAAGCTTAAACCTAACTCTCAGATACTTTCTGTTGTCTAGTTTATTCACCATCCTGTGTATGACTCTCTTTCTCATCCAAACATAGGAGAAAGAGAGATCAAATTGAAACCATCCCCATTACACATATTAATGAATTCATCCAAATTTGTTTCAGTCCTAATGGCAAAGCAGCTCAGGTATACAATGAAGCCCTGGATTGAAGTTGCACCATCACTCCTTGATTTCCCATTGAGGCCCTCTAATGCCCCTGCATTGGAGACAATTGTGGAAGAGAGAGCTGAGGAAAACGACGACGATAACAACGATGAATGAGGATAAAATTTGGAACTTCGGCTATGGTTTCGGGTGGACTTGGTTTGTCTATGGAGTAAGCTCTTTTTGGGGTAAGGGTGAGCAGATATATCCAGTAATAATAGAGAAAATCAAAAGTTCAACCGCGATGGAATAGTATGATTTTGAGTGGAAGAGTTATCAAAGATGTTCAACAGTTTTTACTGTTTTTTTTTCATCTTTTGGTAAGGCTTATAATATGATTTGTAATATGTTCTGTAACTTTGTGTATATATAATGAGAATCTAGTTATTATAACATCATGTTCATGAGTTCATCACATACATTTTATATTTTGTTTCTACAAATGCCATGTAGAATATCCCAAAAAGTGGATATAGTCCTTGCATTAGGCCCTCGAGAGTCGAGGGTTTGTACTTTAATTCAATTTAGAAGGAACAAACTTGGTACCGCATTAGGGCCTGAGGGAATCCAAACCCAGGTGTCTGTGTCGAGTTCTTTCCTCACATTTCATAAGTTAACGAGGGTGGTCAATTGATGGTGTGGGGGATTCAGATCCTCTAGATTTCTTAGGGAACTTTACCAAGTAGATTTCATTAAATCTTAACCATTCTTTAATAATTTAATGGTCAAGATTCTGCCATGTCAGCATTCCACTGACAATATTCTTAATTGTTTTGTTTGCAACATTATTTTATTATTTTAAGAATATTGTTAGTGAAATGCTGACATGGCGGAATCTTGACCATTGAATCATTAAAGAATGGTTAGGATTTAAGGAAATCTACTTGGTAGAGTTTCCTAGGAAATCTAGAGGATCTGAATCCTAGTCTAGGCCTTTAAATGGAGTTAAGTTTAGCACCCCCCTTGCATGATGGGCTTGTGCCTCTCTTCTACTGCAGAAAGAACTTTTGTATATTTTCTATATGATATAATAATAAAGAATGGGTTAGTGATAATTTTTAGTGGAAGATAAAGCAACATCAATGTACATAGAAGGATGCTCAAATTTAGTTGCTATTAAAGATTCTTATAGACATTAATAAAGCTCAGATTAACCTAATATATACCTAATGTGAGATTCATCACACACCCACACTTAATCAGTATTTAATCAATTTACGGCATCACAATTTCCCTTACTTAAATGTTTGCCATCCTCGTTAGATCCCACTTTGTGGGACAATATCTTCAAGCCCACATGGTATTACTATACTAGGGCTGGCTTAATACAAGTCGGGGTCTTAGGCTAAAAATTTAAATACACATTTATGTATTTAAATATCACTTAAATAATATTTAGTTTATGAATAATCAATTTAATTAATGTTTTATACCATTTTTTTTTATATATATTTAAAATTCTTTATTCTCACTTTTTATATGACTAATTCACTTGAGCAATGCTAGAAACATTACAAATTTTATTGCACAAGTCTTACAGACTGACTAATTCATCATCTATTCTTGCCTCACTAGTTTGTGAGTATTTTGTAGTAGCTTTAACATTTTCCATTTACTTAATGGTGATTTGGTTGGATTTTTATTAATCTATAATTTATTTTGGAAAAATGCTAAAGTTATTATAAATTTTACTACAAAATGCTTACAAGATGATGTGGAAAAGATTGCGATTGATGGCACTTCAACAAGATAATATATAAAGATTTGAGTTACTGTAGAGAGGGAAAATTCCCGGCCTATCACAAGCTGACACGTCATGCCACCAAGTCCGCCAGGTATGGCTAATTACAAAGTATCATATACTGCTACTAAGAATTTGCTAAATTTCATTAAGACAGGAACAGGAAAAAACATGCAAAATGCTAATCACATGGAGGCGCGTGTAAGCGATGATGCAAGCGAATCCGGCTGTGTAAGCGATGACTCAAGCAATCCGGCTGTGTAAGCGATGACACAAGCAGACCAATCAAGTTGTGACATGTGTCACCAATCAAACTCCGCCACGTGTCGCTCACCTACCTCCAAACTCCTATAAATAGAAGCCTTCCTAAGGCATTTGGACACACCAAGCTATCTAGAGCACAAGCTGCATCAAAGAAGCATTCAGAAGTATTGAAACTCTGCTGGAATCAAGCCTCAAAGCCTCCAAGAACTTCAAGAACTTCAACCTTCGAATACGATGAACATTCGAAGCAAAATCATCAAAATCACTCTCCTAAATCTTAGAGGTCACTGAAATTAAGCTCGAAAGCCTTCAGAAACCTCGACAAATCACAAATCAACAAAGCTTTATGGATTCAAGCCTTTAAAGCCCCGAAAAGCTTCCACCATAAACCTTTGAAGACGAAGAACGCACGAAGAACACGAAGAACACGAAGAACATACGAAGAACACGAAGAACGCGAAGAACAAAGGATTTCTAACAAGCTCATAGCCAGAAATTCATTGTAATTCTATTTCAAAGATCTTCGATCCATCCTTCAGCCAAATTGAAGGATACTTTGTGTTCAAATTAAAACCACATCACAAATCTTTTAAGGAGATCGAATCAGAGGATCAAATCCTTGTAATTACAGAGAATTGTACCACACACACTCATCAATACAAATTCGTATTTGAGAAACTATTTTACTTTGTTTGATTTATTTCGAACCAAGAAATTTAGTCTTCTACAGTTACTTATGATTGTTGACACAACAATTTGAAAGACCTATGTAATAAAATTTGTAGTATTTCTAGCATTAACCAAATTTTGAGCTTTCTTAATAGGGAAAAAAATTGTACAACTCAAGTTATTGGCCCCTACATTTGGAGGTCTTTCTCTAGCAAGGGACCTTAAAGCATTAGCATCCGGGGATGGGAACCGGTTGCTATTTTACCATCTAATACCAACTCACTTTATAATACACCCTACATCCTAGTTTTTATTTTTACATACAACCCATTAAAATAATATGAATTATTTAATAAAATAATAAAAAATATTCTTCTCTCCCTTTCCACCCACTCTCTTCACCCACAACCACAAGTATAACCAACCACCAACCACCACACACCAACAATCAAACTAGCCACCTCCACCACAACCTACAACCAACCTCCACCTCCACCATAATCACAATCATAGTCACAACCACAACCAATAAAACCACTGTCACTACCACTACTACCATCACCACCATTAGCATCCACAACCACCATTACTAAATTCATACCCATAAACCCAAATAATAATACCAAATCAGATCCATTTTCTACCACAACCACCAAACCTAAGACTTGCGGTGGTCCAGGACGAGCAAAACCATAGCCACGCGACGACAATTTGAATCCCACCCATAGTGAGCCACGACAACCCACAAGCACCCACCAGCCCATGGAGATCTGAATCCCACCCACCCAACGCCTCCACGCTGATTTGCTATGTCGATTTGCCATGCCGGTCTGAAGCCCAAAAGCCGATCTTGAGAGCTTCATCGTGAGAGGAAGATATAATCTTCACCGTGAAAGGAAGATAGGAGAGAGCGTGAGAGAAAGATAGGTGAAAAGAAAGAAGAGAGGAATTTGAAATTTAGAGGAAGAGAGAGCGCATGAGATTAAAAAAAAAAAATGTTTTTGTTACAATCCCATGAACAGTAAGGTTGCATATATGCAACCTTACTGTAGCGGTGGAATGTAAAAATTTTTGGAGCTTGAATCTAAGGGTTTAGCAATGGGGGAGTTTTTACACCCCCAATGCTAGTGCTTTTAGGCCATGACCCAAGTTGCCTAGGCGTAATGATGGCCTTGTGTTTTATCTAGTTGGCTATGATACCATTTATAATAACTCAAGGATAAGAACTAGTTTGGTCAAATACTCTTTTAATATAATATATATCACTTATGGACCCCCATTTGTATTTGGAGGCCTTTCTCTAGTAGGAGATCTTAGGCCATGTTCTAAGTTGCCTAGGCCTAGGGTTGGCCCTGGATATTGTTTGATTGGAATTGATACCATTTGTAATGATTCAAAGAAAAAACTAGTCTAATTACTGACTTTTTGAGTAGTCTTGTGAGAGATCGCACCCCCGGCCCGTTTTAATGGTGTTGGGCCAAACTCACATGAATGGGTGGAGTCGTGTTATTGCCTCTCAAAATGGAGGTTCGACTGATTATATTTTCCCCTTTAGATTAAGAGTTTTACAATGGAGCTGCCACTTATTTAATTATTGAAATAAATAAGAAAACCAAAATTAAAAAATTCCTTATTTTATTGATTTTCAATTGAATTTACATTGATCATAAGAAATTACATGGCTTTGATCCTAGATACAATCTAAGATAAAGTACATGGTTTTGTTTCCTAGTTACAATCTTTAAATTGAAAATTACAAGGAAAAGCATTGGTTTATCAACTCTTGATCTAAGCTCGGAGGCTATGTTACAAGATGGGAAGGTGTTAGGCACCCACCTTGCCCTGTGAAACCTGTCTTCTAGATTATGGTGGCCAACATTCATATCACATCATCCAATATGTTATCAATCAATTTGCATGTTAAATTTATAGTGTGTGCATGTGATAAACCCTAATTCAATTTATTAAGTACTTCATTTGGATTGAAAAATAAATTCTAGTGAATGTGTGTGGATGGTGATATCCTAAATTTAAGAATTTAAAAGAAGGGTAAATTACAAATTACACCCCTAAAGTTTGGGGGAGATTGGATTTTACACTTTGAAGTTTCAAAAGTTGGATTTTACCCCTTGAAGTTTAGTGATATTTGAATTTTACACCCCGACGTTTCAAAATTTGGATTTTACCCCCTATAGTTTAGGAGTGTTTGGATTTTACGCTCTAAAGTTTTAGAGTGTTTGGATTTTACACCTCAAAGTTTCAGAATTTAGGGGTGTAAATCCAAACACTCCTAAACTTTAGGGTATAAAATCCAAGGTCTGAAACGTTAGGGTGTAAAATCGAAGCACCCCAAACTTCGGGGGGTAAAATCTAATTTCTGAAATTTTAGGGTGTAAAATCCAATCATTTCCAAACTTTAGGAGTGTAATTTGCAATTTACCCTTAAAATAATTATTAAACAAGCATATTTTTCATGTTTTTGTTGTGGATTTAAGATTGAAACTAGTGTTATGCATGAACATGTGATGAACAATCAAGAACATGTGATGAACATATAAGAATAATTAAGAACATTCAAACATATTCAAAGGAATTTAAATGATTATTATCATGCTTTAATCTTAAACTCTCATCATGGCAACACAAAAAAACAATTAGGGAAAATGATTATACCTTCATGCAAGATCCATATGGTGGATGAGGAGATTCTTGAGGGAGGTCCTAGGGTGGGGGAAAAGAAGAGTTAGGAAAGGAAAAGTGAGTCTCACTCAATACCTTGAGTCTCAAGAAGACCAAGATATGACAAGACCACTTAACTAGGAGTGTCAATATTCGACCCAACCCGAGAACAAGGCACGAACCTAACACGAGTTTTTTCGAGTTAGGGTTAAACCTTAATAGGTTTGGGTGATAATCGGGTCGACCCGAAAGAGATACGATAAGAAACATGTCATAAGCGGGTTAATCCGCGTAGCCCGCAATAGACATGTTTGATACGCCAATTTATTTTTGTCAACCCAAAATGACCCACTTAACACAACCTGTTTAATTCGTATAACAAATAAATATTCATCTTATTTTAGATTTATCAAATAATTTTTATATCCAACATATATTTTAAATTTAAAAAGAAAAGTGAGTAATTACAAAAATTTACAAGGGATATAATTAAAAATTGAAACTTTACAAACCCTAGATCTCTAAACTCTACAAACCCTAAATTTCTAAACTTTCTTATAAATATCTTCTTCTTCTTTTTTTCTTTTTTTTTTTTATAATAATTTCAGCCGTACTACTCTTCTCATGCCAAATTCTCAAACTTAAAGTGTCAACTCTCAAATCGGTTATTTCTCTCTCTCTCTCTCTCTCTCTCTCTCTCTCTCTCTCTCTCTCTGTGTTTATTTTTTCTGCATGATGCTTTTGTACAATAAACTTTGAACCCATGTGCCTTGTGTTTTTCTTGATTGCATGATATGGCTCACTTGTTTTTGTTGAACTATGTTATTTTATTTTTGTTAAACTATATTATTTTGAATTTGGGCTGAGGTGTATTCATTTTTTTTGGAGTGTAAAGAACTTATTTCTAGATGAATGTTATATTTTTGTTGAATTATATTATTTTGAATGTGGATTGAAGACTTGAAATGTATGCACTCATTTTGGGATGTAAAAAAAATAATTTCTAGATGAATATTATATTTAATATTATGCAGGCTGAAACATTCATGTCAACCCAACACGACTCGTTTATTAAGTGTGTCAAATGGGTTGGGTCAGGTCAATCCGCCTTATTAACAGGTCGGGCTAAAGTTGAAAGATTATGACAAGATTATTAAATAGGTCGGGTTAGTGTTGAGTTATTTAGTCGAATACCCCTACCTCGAAATGACACGAATCCGACACGCTAACCCGAATTGACATCCCTACACTCAACTTCACTAGAACTCAAGAGAGGGGAAGAGATGGGGTTTTTCTGTGCTTTGGAATGGAGGAGAGGGTTTTGACAAAGAATCATGAACCTAGACCTTATTTTAGCCTTTGGGGAAATCTGGTGCATTAAATGTAGAGATTGATAGGACTGAGGAGGAAGCCAAAAATCGGTTCTGTTGTAACAGCTTGTAGAGTCAACTTCGAAAAATCATATCTAACTTAATTCTGATTGGAATTGTCTCGTTCTTGTGCTCAAATTGAAGCCTGGATGTCTAGTCTCTGGGAAAATTAACCTCATTCATAGATTCAAAATATTCTGAGAGATATTGATAAAATAGTGAGCAGAGGTCATTTGTTAGAAAATGATTTCAGCACAATTAACATTAATAGATCCCAAATTAGCTCCCAATTAATATTAAATGGCTCCAATCACTCTCATTTCAAACTTGTTTTTGAATAATCTATTTCCTTGTGAATTTGAATGAAACATTAAATGGCTCCAAATTTCATTTAATTAAAAATTTACTCTAATTTTAAGATAATTGCATAAATTATTCATTGAATAATTAATATTTAACTATCTAATTAAAATTATTCATTGAATAATTAATATTTAACTATCTAATTAATTAAGTGTGTACAACCTTACTATAAAATATAGTTCTAATCAATCAGATTATGGCACATCAATAATCTCAAATTGATTATAATTATAACCAATTGGAATCAATTATTCATAATCACATATAGTCGGACTCAATTTGTGATAATCTATCTCGGCCATTAAAACTTGATTTGATAATAACTTTCAATCTGATGGTCCGATTAGGGCTTATGACCAGTTGATTTGATCGTTACAATATCAAGATCATTTTGGTAAAATGAGATTAAGGATCTAATGACCAGAATCAAGATGCATATTTCAAAGACGAAATTACCCTTTTACCTTCCATATGAAGTTAAATGCGGGTTGTAAAATTAGGTGTCAACAAGTCTTTAAAAAGTCAAGTGCTAAACTAAAACGTTTGAAAGTTAGGAAGCCATTTCAAAATTATAAGAAAAAGGTGAAGAGCCAAATATATAATTAAGCCAAAATGAAGCAAGACGCATTTTCTTTTCCTAATATGGCTCACTATTGCTCTTTCTCTTACTCCTTGATTCGTACTCAAGCTTTCATGACTCAACCCCTTTCCTCTTGTCAAGACTCATAATGTGTCATTCTTATGAGGGAAATATTCGGGGTGCCACCAATATTCTAATCTGTAACTTTATTATCGTATAGATTAATTGAAAAAATAAAACAAAAAGACTCACCTACCAATGATAGGTCACCCTCAACCTTACATACCAAAAGAAAAAAAGTATCATATCGAATTCATCATACAAATGTTGTTTGGACACGTGGTGCGCTTTGAACCACAATGTATTACAAGTACTTTAAAATAAGAAAGCAACTTCCGCAATTCTTGAAAAAAAAACTTCCGCAATTCTTGAAACATATTATTGGGAATGTGATGGAAAAGAGAATAAAATTAGAGTGGGGCGGTGATGCTGGTCGATTTCATCCCATCACCATTTAACAAAAATACATATGCGGTGATTGAGCTATAGTCGGCTATTTGGTCTATTTCCTTGGTCGAATTAATGAATGAAACATAGAACACTAGATTAGATTTTGTGTTTCAATTAAAGTGTCACCAACTGCGGTAATTAATAATTATAGATTATTAGGCATATTTCAGTAGCTACAATCAGTCAGCTATCAGTGCAATTCTTTTTTTTTTTTTTTTTTTAATTTTTATAAGTCATTAGCGTCTCCACTATCTGATGGCTCCACTTGAAAGTGGAAAGGGCATGCATCATGTACATAAGTTCACTCTTACTCTATGGGGTTCAAAAAAATTAATTAATAATAAAAAAAACACTATGAAATTAGAAAATTTTTATATGGCAAATCTTAGATTCTTGTTCGAATAGCTGAAAGTTTTAATCGCTTCATTGTGAGTGTACTTCCATATACGGGATTTCTACAAACACAAAAAAATGAAAAAGAGGTAAAACAAAGATTTATGTGGCTCAACGTTAGCCCTATGTCAACATGTCTCGTTTAGAAGAAAGTTTCATTAAGAAAATATGAGAGTACAAAGTTGGCACAAAGGCACTTTAACAACCTCAGGCACTAAAAAAAACCCCAAAGAGTTATCTATCATAAAAAATAAAAACAAGAGAAAATTATCTTTTTCATTTACTATTCTAGAAGAACAACACAGCTAAAGTGAAAACAAAAGTCCATTGCAGTATCAGAGATTCCTGGGATAAAGAAGACAACGAAAGTTGGGACGTATCTTTAGTTGGTGCCTGCACAATTACTAGAAGATTGCTATGCGATTGGCTTCTTCCCTAAGGGTTTAATTTTCACACTCTAATGGTAAAGTTAGTTCATGATTTTATGTGAATGAAAGTGTATTTTTGTGGATGGAAAATGGATTATACCTCATACTCTTAAAAGGTGCCTTTTATACTTGTAGAAGACCTCTTCCCCACCTCCATAGGCTGGGCCTCGAAGCCTAGATTACTTTGATTGAATGGATGCTTGTTGTCCTAGTCTGACTATGTCTAGGGAACAATTGGGTGGTTCAATTTTCAGTCCTGCCTTAGTGGGGGGAGAGAACATGTTGAAGTACATTTAGACATGGCAAAACGGGTTAGAATTTTCTGACCCGACCCAAACTCGACCTGACCCGTCTGTTTTACCACGTCTACCAATGTTGAGTAAATTGAGATTGAGATGTAATTTTTATAAAATATTTACTTATTCTTCTTTACTTTATATGTTATGTACTCATTATAGTTTTTTAATTCTTTACTTGCCACCTTCATTTTCTCTTCCTATTTTAAACAGATCAAAAATTATACCAAGATTAGCTTCTAGAAAGCTAGAGCAAGAGTTGCACCAAATTTGGGTATCAAGTGTTTAGTGGTAATTGGTAAGTGGTAACAGTATCTCCAATGAGAATTTAATCACAGTTAAGGAACTCATAAACAATTGACAGATTGCATCTATTTCAAAAAAAAAAAAAAAAACTTGTTTGAAAAATAGGGGTCAACTCGACCCGACTTGAGACCTGATTGACCCATTTAAAAATGACCCGTTTTGACCCGTTGCTTGATTGACCCGCAAACCTAATTGACCGACCTGAATTGCCCGTTTTGCCACGTCTAAGTATATTATAGGCAATGGGACGTTGTTGGGGGTATAATAGATGCGAAAATGACCGCTATTTAGCATGACTGGCAATGCCTTTTAAGCAAGGGTCTTGGTGATATGATGAGAACAACAAGACGATTTCCCTAAGTTCAGTCCCAACCAAATGTAGGCAATTTGCCGTAGTTGATGATTTCAGTAAACTTTGATTTATGTGTGCGTGTGTGAAGGGAAGGAAGAATGAAGGTATGTCTCTCTTTAAATGTTTGGTTACATGAAAATAATAGAAATGGAGTACTTCTTTTATTTGGTTCCTAAAGAGAAAACATGATAAACGAACAATGTTATATATTTTTTATAGAATTAAAAACAATTAATTACCGAGAAAAAAAAGGAGAGAGGACTTGGAACCATCTCTATAATTTGGAGCAAAAACCCAAGAGAGGAGCTGGTAAAAGGCTCATCCCATTTTCAAAAAATAGCCCAGAGAGCAAGGTTATGATTTAAGAGTAATAAAATTTAGGCAAATATACATTTCACACCCTATAAATTTGACAAATTTTCATTTTAGTTCAATAAGTTTAAAAATTGTTATTTTAGTCCACTAAATTTAAAAATTGTCAATTTAGTCTAATAATTTCGAAGAATTGTCATTTTAGTCTACTAAGTTAATTTTTTTTTTCATTTTTATGGTTTAAATAAATTCATAAAATAATCTCTAAAATTATTTTAAAATGTTAAAAATGTGAAACGGTATTATTTTAAGAAAGTTAACAAAGACTTTTAAATTTTTAACGGTATTGAACGGAAGAATTAAAATGACTGTGTTATCAAAGTTAATGAAGTAACATTTGTAGGGTCAATGGACCCCAGAGTATATATCTATGTATGTATTGGGCCAATAGCCCAATCCGAGGACATTAGGAAGTCCAAAAAAGAGAAAATATCTCCTCAAGGGTCCAGGTTGGAAAGTAAAAGGATAAAGTCTAACTAAGGTCGTTTAAGAAGGCGGTTCGAGGTGGAATATTTCCTCGGCAGAGTAAAACTGAGGTTGAGAGGGATGGTCTGTCTACAAGAAGCAACTTTCTAGGAGGTCCTATAGATAAGGATGTACATGGTAAGATTATAGGACATGGAAGGGCTGTAAAATATCTAAGGAAAAAGTTGTTGTCATCGCATTGAATGCTTTATAGCTAACTCTTTGGCTGTATTAATGAGGAGATGATGCTTGAGCATCAAGGTTCAACCTTACAACTATCTCCAAAGACTTCAGGGATGGGCTGATGGGACAAGTATCCAAACTAGTAATTTAATCCACACATGGAGAATGTAGATAGGAAGAAAGATGATATAAAAGAGTAGGAGATATTCAGGAAAGAGGATCAGAGAAAAAGAAAGAAAATACTGTAGACTGGATATTCATGTAATCTTCCTTTAAGGAGAAAGAAGTATAAGAACTAACTCCTCGGCTTGAGTCCGAAGACAGTTTTTCATCACATAAACTTGTCCATCAATGTTGTTTTGGGATCTTGAGCCATTACCGTTGATAACAAAGCCCATAAGTAACTAGATTTAGAGCCCACTCTCTACAAATTTATTGTATTAGACTCTTTGTGCCTATACCCTTTCTACTATTGGGATTAGGTGCAAATTGTGACCTTACAACATTGTATCTAGTTGGGCCATCTATTATTTAAAATAGATTTAGTAGGAAGGATGTTCCAAGCTATTCCCCAAAGTAGATACTTCAGTCTTTCATTTATTTTGAGTTTTCAAAGAAGCTTCCATATATTCCATTTTGTTTCGAGGTCCTAGGTCTTGGAATCTAAGGGATTGATCTAAATGGGCAGTAGAGTTGACAGTAAAGTTCCCAAGCTTGTTTTTTTGTCCAAAGGAATTTTTCAGGTGAGGAGGAGGATGGAGTGGTGATTTTTGATATACATTGTATTTTTGGATTCATAAGAAAAAGAGTGGAGAGTGTATTGGTATCTTAGGTTGAATCAAGTTAGGTTTTTAATTGAAAAAACCTAACAAGTTTCATTTGGGACTGTTCCTAAAGGGACAAGGATAATGGTTTGTTTTTTTAATCTTTTTTTTTGGGCAGAAAGTGTAAGGATATAGTTTGGTAATGATAGGATCCAACAATCATCCCAAATATTGACCTCCATACTTAGCATCATAACAAGCACTTTAGTCACTAGATCCCTGCTTTTCTATATTCCTTCAATAAACCAGGATGATTGATTCCTCTTATTAGCTTTTGAATACTATTTCCCTTTCAAGTATTTTTATTTCAACAAATGAATCCAAATTTTACTTGTCTTGATGTTACTGCTCAGCCTAATTTTGCTAACACTGCTTTATTAACATGCTTTATCCTCCTTAAGCCCAAACTCCCATTCTCTTTTGATTTACATAAACTACTTAGGGACAAAGTGGATTTGATATTTCCAAAACCAATTGCTGGTGAATTTCCTCATGCAAGAGTCAATGGCTTGACGATTAGATTTTGAGAGGGACAAAGCTGAGGCTGTACAGATTGGTAATTGTTACAGTTGATAGACGTACAATGTTACTTTGAGTGGCCAATTTGGCCAATATCCTTACATAACCAAAAAAGAAATTTGTGTGGTCATTAGAAAAACTAAGGAGTAAGGACATTATTGATAATTGAAAAAGAATTCCATTTTCACTTGTTTCCGTCCAAATTGGGTGGAATTGGAAACAAATATGTAGGCTTTGCACCCAGAAAGAAAAGTCCTTTCCTTTCCCATTTTCCTCCCATCCTTTCTCCAAGTTTTCTCCCAAAAAACATAATGTTTAAGGCCTGTATTAATCATGATAAAATTTGGCTGATGATCTCTCTCTCTGTGTAAGTGTTTTTGTGTGGAAATAATTTCTAATTGAAATTGTGTTCGTGATTATGTGTTTATAAGCCAAACATTGGGTGTTTATATATAACTAAGATTCTTGGAACAGAATTATGTTTGTTCAACTGTTTTGGTCCTTCAGAAATTATCACTTTTTCTGTTCACTATTATTATTATTTTTTTTGGAAATATTATTTATTTTTTAGGTGAAAGAATATTTGACATTTTATAGAACATAATATTTGTAGGGTCACAATTTCCACCCAAACTCAACAGTAAGAAGGGGATCGGCCCAAACAGCCCAATACAATGAAATTTGTAGAGAATGTGCTTGAAATCTAGGTTCTAGTGATGGTGAATGGCAAACATGATGAGCTAGATTGCAACATCATACACATTGGATTGTTTACGTAACAAAACTGTCCTCTGACACAAATAGATTACAATTATGGGTGCTAATGTATACAATGTTCTCTCCTTTTTTTTCTTCCCCTCCCCCCTTCCTGAACGTCTTCCTTTGCCTTTTATATCATCCTCCCCCTTCTTCCCATCTTCCACGTATGGATTAGATTAGTGATTTAGATACTTGTCCCATCAACCTATCCCTGAAATCTTTGGAGGCAGCTATAAGGCTGAACTCTGATATTCAGGCATTACTTCCCCATTAATGCGGTCAGAGAGGTAGTTGTAGAGCATTCAATGCGGTGGCAACAACTTTATCCTAAATATTTCACAGCCCTTCTTCTTATCTTGTACATCCACCATGCCTAACCTTACTTATAGGATCTTCTAGAATATTGCCTTTGGACATCAAACAACCCTTTCCTACCTCGACTTTACATAGCCGAGGACATACGCTTCCTCGGATCACCTTCTTGAATAACCTTGATCAAATATCACTTCTTTATCTATCAATTTAGCCACGTGGGTTGATAGTCCCACTTCCTTGGACCATTCAGTATCCTCGGATTGGGCCTTTAGCCCAACACATATTCTTGGGCCTATTGACCCCACAATAGCCCCTCGAGATTCTCGTTTCTGCCACCTCAGGAGGAAAAGAGGATCTCGACATTTGCCACCGTTAATTTGTGTTCACCATACCTCTTCCTTGACAATGATGATGTCCCTTAAACTGCCCACTTCATGTTCCTAACGTTTCGTCATGTGAAGCGTCCCCTAATTAAATTCTGATGGCTTTTTGTCCCCCATGTTTGACGAAGTGATGCACATCCAACGGTTAAGGATTGCAAAGGCACATAGGCGGGAATTTTCCTGCTTCATAAATCTCGTTGGTATAAATATCAACAATTTAAACCACCTTGTTCACTTCAACACTCATTCAACGAACCTACCAACTTTTTCAATCTACATGTGCCCTCACAATTACCAAGAATTAGGCCGAGGTGGTTTTCTCATTCTAAAGCAAGTCTTCCTGAACTTCTTCGTTCATTATCTTTTTACATAATTTTCACTTTTTTTTTTTTTTTTGTGTTTCTTCCTCCTCGGCTCACCTGTCCCTTTCTATATTTGTCAACACCTTTAACCTTCTCCTACAAATGGGTAGATTCACTTCTCTAGTAGATTCTGATGAAAAGATAGAGTAATTTAAGGCTCGGTATGGAATTCCACCAGGGTATCCGTTACATACTATACGGAAGGGGAGTGGCATGAGAAAAGGCAAACGGGAGAGTTAGTTATCCCTATGATCGCTTTTATAGAGGGAGGGATGAATCCAATGGGGACGGTTACTAGGGATTACCTTAGGGCCTTTAGATTAGCTCCTACCCAGTGTCCCCTAAATATGTTTAGGATTTTGGGTTCTGTAGATGCATTAAATGAAAAGATGGGTCTAGGGCTCACCCGTCACAACTTGAATTGGATTTACAATCTCCACCACCTAAAGGGGCAGTGGTATTACTTAAAATCTAGGTACCCCGAGGTTAGATTAATCCAATGTCTCCCCGAATCTAATAAAAGGACGAAAAATGATTTCCTAATCATATCAGAGGATTGGCACGATGGTGTCCCCTGTTCGACAAGGGAAGGGGAACCAGGTGAGACTTTAAGTTTAGATGAATTACTCATAATTACTCTTTCGTCTTCTTTTCTAATGTGAATTTATGTAAAAACATTTGCTTGATTTAATATTGTTTTTCTTGTTGATTTTGTAGACCTACACCCAGCTATTCGCCACTTTGATCTTGTCAACCATGAAAAATTGAATGAAATATTAAAGGCTGAAGTGTTCGTGCACACAAACAACCAACTTCGAGTAGCACACCTGATCCTTGGCTACGGTCCTATCTCTAAAGCCTTCTAGGCGCTGAAGTGTGTGATTAGAGCGAAGGACCCACTCTTACACCGGATAAGTGTTGCTGCCGAGGGCTTCCTTTTACCTGTGGGCACTCCTATCCCTCAAGGAACCCTCGTCACACAACCCATACCTGATGGTATTCTCTTGATTCCTCTTCCAACCCAACACACAGCCGGTGAACCGACCTCTTCTCAACCCATCATAAAGGAAGAAGAAGAAATTGTTGAAGTTTTAGATTCCGAGGACGAATTTGAAGTCTTCAACCACCCCCTTCTCCTCAAGATCGAATTGGTGACCTCGGCACGTCATCTTCAAGTCATCCACCAAGAGAAACTCACAACCTTAACACCATGAGAATTCAGCTTAAGCCCAAGCAGAACTTTAGAGACATAATGAAAGCCCAGGTGGGGAATCAAGAGCCTGAAAAGGCTTCTTAGACCAAACATCCTTAGACCAAGGATAAAGGCTCAGAGAAGTCCTCTCAGCAGAAACTCCCTCCTTCCCCACCCTCCCAATCTCAACGCGTTGACCAAGCTGATCACAAGAGAAAGAGGGGTCAGCATAAAGGGAAGGACGTGATTAAGGGAGGGAAAAGCCTTCTTCCTAAGGATGTGGAGCCCGAAAAGGGAGTTAAGTAGGCTCACACAACACAAACGAGGTCAGAAAAATGGACCGAGATCCATGTGCTTGTGTCTGCCCCAATTTGGGCTCTACCAATGACCATGGATGATCATACGGTTATCGCTGATGCTTCCATCACGAGTTTTGACGCAGGAATTGCTACCTGTGTGACAGACGCGTTAGAATAAGCTCTCCTATTGCCTGAGGACATGAACGAGCTAAGGCAGATGAGGGATCAAAATATCTTGATGACATTAAAAAATGAGCTTGCTATGGCATTTGACTGTTTCACATTTCATTTTCTGTTACACTTAGGGTTTTTACTCTGACTATATCCTTTTGCCTCGCTGTACTACTGTGTATAGGCAGTCTAGTCTACCCACAGGGCTGAAGAGATTGTCATTAGCACTTACAAAGTCCTTAAGGATGAGGAAATAAGGCGTAGCAATGCCTAAGAAGACCCTTGAGATAAAAGACAAAAAACTACAAGTCACTGCCCAATTGAATAAGGTAGAAAGCGAAAAAATGGGCGTCGTGGCTGCTTTAAAAGTAGTTGAGAGGCAAGCCGAGACCCAAAGGCTACAGCTTTGACAAGCTAACGAGGATTATGTTGCAGCGAAGAAGCTAATAGGGTACCTTCAAAAGGATCTAAGGGAAACTGTGAGGACACAGGAGGAGGCCAACAAAGCCAAGGAAGAAGCTACCAAAGCCAAAAAAGGAAGCCGAGAAAGCAAGGGACCAAGTTGAGCAAGATTGGTATGAGGTTGGGGTGTCCGAGACCAAAGAAAATCTTAGATCATAGGTCTCGGAGGTATGTAGGCATTACTGCCTCCAAGTGTGGAACGAGGCATTTACCCGAGCTAGGGTTGATGCCTCTTCTGCCCTTTGGAAGACAAACAATGTCTGCTACCCCCCAGCTATCTAAGCTTCTACTCCATTCGTTACCAAGGATGATGCCATTACCCAGGGAACAGGATAACTCAGCTGAAGCCCTTGCCTCTACTCAACTTCAGCTCGAGGAGATTGAGTAGCTTGAGGCCACCAAGCAACCTACTGAACCAGCAAAAGGGGTGACCAATGATGATACTCAGCCTCCTAATGCCCCTAAGGAGTCTACCAAGAAAAAGGGATCTAATGAGACAATGGAACTGGTCTTAGCGACCATTCTTATCACAATTAAAGAAGATCCAAAGGGCAAAGGGCTTGCTTCTGACTTCAAGGCTCCTATCTAGCCCCCAAAGGATCCTAAGGGCCATCTGAAAATAAAGCTAAAGCCGTGATTGATCCTTATCCATTCTTCCTCTCAACTTTATTTTTCCTTTTATTTGATGTAACTTGATAATTTGTAAGCAAGTTGTATTTCCAAGAGACTTTGAATCAATGAAAAGATCAAGTAGTTTCTCTTATACGTTTGACAATTATGTTTTTTTTTTTAATCACCTCTACTTACTGAATACTTAATTAATAAGACAATGGCACACACCTAGATTTGTCCATAAATGATAACTCCTTTCTGATGAATTTAGGATTAGTTAGTCAACCAAATCTAGCAAAACCATCTAATAATTGAAAAGTCTACATGTCACAATAGAACAATAATGCACATCATTTCCCATATAACTTGGCATGAACCAGACAACAAATATATCTAATATACCTACAAATGCTTTAAGTGATGCTTATGAACTCCCATCTGTTCATCACTGTTTTGGGAGTCTTCAAGATACGCAGTCATAATGGCAAAATAGTGCGAAAATCAAGTATAGATATTAGTTGACTCAAGAATAGATCGTCCGAGGATCATACATAATTAAGATTCTAACCAATATTTAATAAAATATTAATATATACAAGGTATGTGATCTGAGGAGCCAGGCATGACCAAGTTTCAGTCTGATACTTAAAAAAATGAGCTGAAGTATTAATTTTTCCAAAGTAAATGATCTGAGGACTAGACATAACTACGGTTCTATTTAAAACTTGATAAAATATCAATTTATACAAGGTATGTGGTCCGAGGAGCCAGACATGACCAAGTTTCAGTTTGATACTTAGAAAAATGAGTTGAAGTGTTAATTTTCCCAAAGTAGGTGATCCGAGGACTAGACATAACTAAGGTTCTGTTTAACACTTGATAAAATATCAATTTATGCAAGGTATGTGGTCCGAGAAGCCAGACATGACCAAGTTTCAGTTTGATACTTAGAAAAATGAGCTAAAGTGTTAACTTCCTCAAAGTAGGTGATCCGAGGACCAAATATAACTAAGATTCTGTTTAACACTTGATAAAATATAAATTTATACAAGGTATGTAGTCCGAGGAATAAGGCATGACCAAGTTTCAGTTTGATACTTAAAAAAATGCGCTGAAGTGTTAATTTCCTCAAAATAGGTGATCCGAGGACCAGACATAACTAAGGTTCTGTTTAACAGTTGATAAAATATCAATTTATGCAAGGTATGTGGTCCAAGGAGTCAGGCATGACCAAGTTTCAGTTTGATACTTAGAAAAAATAGTAATTAACGTAACACAGTGTCAACAAAAATTAGATGGCAGAAATGCCTTTCATTAATAATAATACATTTGTAGGTTATTTACATTCCAGGGACATGGTACAACATTTTCATCTAAATCTTCAAGATAATAGCCCCTATGTCAGCTACCGAAGTGATACGATAAGGTCTTTCCTAATTAGGTCCAAATTTTCCCCATGCTGGGTTCTTCGCAGTACCTAAAACCTTCCTCAATACCAAATCTCCAGGTCCAAGTGGCCGTAGCTTCACATAAGAATCATACCCTTGCTTGAGTTTGTGCTGGTAATAAGCTAGCTGAACCATGACATTTTCTCGCCGCTCTTCAATTAGGTCTAAGCTATTTTCTAATAAATTGTCATTACCGTTTAGGATGAAAGCGCTCGTCCTCAATGCTGGAAACCTAGTTTCCAGAGGGATTACAGCCTCGGCTCCATAAGTCATAGAGAATGGTGTTTCTCTAGTGAATCTTCGAGGTGTTATTCAATACGTCTGCAAAACATGTGGCAATTCTTCCACCCACCTTCCCTTAGCATTATCAAGTCTTTTCTTAAGCCTATTAATTATAATTTTATTGATAGCCTCGGCTTGCCCATTCCCTTGCGGATAAGCTGGGGTGGAATATCTATTAGTGATACCGAGATCACAGCAGTATCTTCTGACGGCCTTACTATCAAATTGCAGGCCGTTATCTGAAATAAGAGTATAAGGGATTCCAAACCTGGTGACAATGTTTTTCTAGACAAATTTCTTTGCATCCAAATCGCTAATATTTGACAACGGCTTAGCCTCAACCCACTTAGTGAAATAATCTGTTCCAATGAGCAACCACTTTCTATTTCCTGCTGCTTTTTGGAAATGTCCTACAATATCCAAGCCCCATTGAGCAAAAGGCCAAGAACTAGACAGGGGGTTAAGGACACCCTTTGGTTGATGGATGTTGGGAGCAAATTTCTAATATTGATCAGACATCTTTGCATAATCTTGTGACTCTCTTTGTATATTTAGCCACCAATGCCTTTGTGTAAGAGCACTATGAAATAAAGACCTCCCCCCTGTGTGACTTCCACAAATCCCCTCATGTAACTCTTTCAAAAGTAATTCCGTTGCTTCAGCGTGTATACACAGCAAATATGGTCCTGAAAAGAGCGTTTGTACAATTTCTAGTCTTCAGACAGCCAGAACCGAGGTGTTTTTCTACGTATTTTATCTGCCTTGGACTTCTCTTTGGGCAAGATATCATTTTTAAGGAATGACATTATAGGATCCATCCAACTACGTCCCACCCAGTATGGGTGATCTTGTACCGTATCGGCCGATACGACCGGTATATATCGTACCGGCCAGTGCACTGGTATAGGTATAACCCCTGTTTCGTATCGAAAAAATACCGGCTATACTGGTTGCTTACCGGCCGTACCGACAAAATCCGGTTGTTCCGACAGGTAAATGGATACCAAGTCGAAACATGATTCTGCCATTTTCTGGGTTCACAATCACATGGGAATTGGTTTCCAAAACAAAGCTAATACCTAAAGGAACATGGAAACTGAAAAATCCAAAGATTTGTGAACTTACCCGACCGAGAATTGCCCGGAGCAGGCTGGGTAATGGCTGGAGAAGCCGAAAAATACCTCTTTAGAGTCGCCGCCCAAAAATGATTTCTTTTTGGGTTTAGGGAGTGGCCGAAGGCAGCTCTCTCTCTCTCTCTCTCTCTCTCTCTCTCTCTCTCCAGAGGACAGTGATGGGAACCCAAAGAGCACTCATCCCACATTAGGGTCATCACATCGAGCTTCGCTTCGATGATCTGGGGTTGGTGGTGGTGGTCTTGGTTGAACTCGATCCCATCAACCAAGAAGAAGAAATGGAAGGGAGATACAGATGGGTTTGTTGTCAAGTTAGGATGGGATTTTGGGGGTGAGTTTCTCTCAGTCGAGTTAGGGTGGGAATTTGGGATTTTTCTTTTTTTTTTTAGAAACTGGATTTTAGGATGAGGGGTGGGATTTTGACGTCTCTGTCCCTTTTCTTTTTGAGAAATAACAAGAGGGGTGGGATTTTGACTCTTTGAGGGTGTTACCATTTTTTTAAAATTAACTTTAATTTAAAAAATAAATAATAAAATAAAATTTAAAATATAATATAGATTTAAATGAGGGGCATTTCCAAGGTTGTGTTTGTGTGTGTGTGTGTGTGCGTGTGTGTATATTAATTATATAAATTAGCGGTAAATCCAAAACGGTACACCGGTATTAACCGGTACCCGAAATATATCGTACCACTAGCCAAACAGGTACAGCCTCCAGTACGGTATTGACTTCCTTGGTCCTATCCTAATTTGATGAATCCGGACGGTGTCACTATTCATCCTAGTGGGTTTACACAGATCTTCAATAAGGATGACCCGAGGTAGGCCTTGTGTAGAGGAGGTCACAAGGGTGGCTGGGAGTCAGCATGGGTATTCCTACTCCTAGAGATATGTAACAAGGTAAAAGATTCAAATTTCGATTGTAATACCTGACCTGGGTTAGATACTCTTGCATTCTCGGATCTTTAGCCTCTAACTCTCCTTCCACTTGGCCTACCACCAACTGAGAGTCTAAGAACATTTGCACTATTTTTCCACCCATCTTTTGAACCATAATCATTCCTACCAGTAAAGCTTCATACTTAGCCTCATTATTAGTGGCCGAGAATTTCAATCTTAAGGACTTCTCAAAAGTAATTTCCTTAGGAGATACCAAAACTAGCCCCACTCCCAAACCTCTTTGATTCACCGCTCCGTCAACGTACACTTTCCATAGCAAAGGTTCCTTGCACAAAATCATGCCAACTGATTTTTCATCTATGTCCAACCTCTTAGCATTCTCTTCTAATGAGGGCTCAACAAATTCCGCCACCAAATTAGTAAGGATTTGGCCCTTCATAGAGGTGCGAGGCATATACTTGATATCAAAAGCCCCCAAAATGGTACTCTATTTAGCAATCCTTCCCTTATAGTCAGCACTTTGAAGTATAGACCTAAAAAGTTGTATTAAAACAACAACTGTATGAGATGGGAAGTAATAAGGAAGCTTATGCGAAGCACGCACTACTGCTAAGATCGTTTTTTCCAACGGTAAATAATGCACCTTGGCCTCATATAGAGATTTGCTCACGTAATAAACTGGCCTCTGTATACCATTATCAACCCATATTAGTACCAGACTAAAGGCATGATTAGCCACAGCAATATATGCGAAAAAAACCTCATTCGTTTTTGGCTGAGACATAGTGGGTGGTCACGAAAGATACTCCTTAAGTTGCTGAAAAGTTAAAGCACACTCCTCGGTCCATTCAAATCCCTTTTACTTATTCAACAACTAGAAGAAGGTCTGTATCTATCTGCGGACCAAGAAATAAACCAATTGAGGTAGAAGTCATCCCTGCTAACTTCTGAACCTCTTTAGGATTCCGAGGTGGCTGTAAGCTATTAATTGCCTTGACCTACGTAGGATTAACTTCAATTCCTCTATGAGTTACCATATAACCCAGAAATTTACTAGATCCCATAACAAAAGAACATTTGGAAGTATTAAGGTGCAACTTGTACTTTCTTAGCATCTGAAAGGTGTCATTTAGGTCTTCCACATGCATGGAAACCGTTTTACGTTTAACCACCATGTCATCCACATACACTTCAATAGTCTTTTCCAGCTATGGCTCAAACATCCTAATCATCATCCTTTGGTATATAGCCCCTGCATTTTTTAAACCAAAATGTATTACCTTATAATGATAATTCCCTGTAGGAGTGACAAAGGCTGTCTTCTCCTAATCATCTAAAACCAAAGGTATTTGATGATAACCTTGAAAGGCACCTAAAAAACTCATCCGAGGATGCCCAATAGTGGTATCCACCAGCTAATCTATACGTGGCATTGGGAAATGATCTTTAGGACAAGTCTTGTTCAAATCTGTGAAGTTTACGCATACTTTCCACTTCCCTTTCTTCTTCTTCACTACCACTGTATGAGCCAACTATTCAGGATAAAATACCTCCTTGATAGTGCCAACCTTTTTAAGCTTGACTATATCTTCTTTTACGGCCTCGGAATGCTTCTTGGATGAGCGCCGAGGTGGTTGCTTCCTTGGTACCATGGTTGGATTAACATTTAGATGATGACAATTAAAACTCAGATCTACCTCGGGGGCCTCATAAGCATTCCATGCAAATACATCAACGTTCTTTTTTAAAAACATAATCAATTCCTCCTTCTCCTAAGTTGGTAACTGAACTCCCACTTGAAAGAATTTTTCAGGGTCATTACCTATAGTAACCTCCTTTAACTCCTCACACGCGGGTTCTTCTACTGCTGCCACCCTGGGCGTGGCTAAAGACATTGATTGCTATAAGCCCTCTTCAGCAGAGGTTGAGGACTCCGACCCAAGATAATGCAAAATTGTAGCCGCCATGCATTGTCTAGCCATAAATTGACTCCCAATCAGCTCTTCGATCTAGTCCCCAAATGGAAATTTCACCTTCAAATGCAAAGTTGAGGAAACCGCACCTAGGGCATGAAGCCAAGGTCTTGCTATAATGGCTATGCAGGGAGAATAGGCATCTACCATAATGAAATCCACCTTTACCACCTCAGAGCTTGATTGCATAGGCAATCTAATTTGGCTAATTGGTATGACAACCTTCCCCTCAAAGTTTATCAATGGTGAATTATAAGTCGTCAAATCCTCAAGCATTAAGTTCAACTCCTTGTATAAGTCAGGGTACATAATATCTGCACCACTGCCCTAGTCCACCATCACTCTCTTCACGTCGTAGGCCCTTATTCTCAGCATAACCACCAAAGCGTCATCATGTGGTTGTATATTCCCAATCTTGTCCCCTTCTATGAAACTCAATGCTGGTAAGATACTCCCTATAACCCTTCATCTCAAAACTAGAATCCTCGGCTAGGGTTTGTGCTACGAACATCACCTTGGAAGGACGAGAGCCAGTCCTCATAAGTGCCGTAAAGACAACATTGATCATACCTAAAGGAGGCCTTGAAGAAATGTTGCCTTGATTTACCGAACCCGAATGGTCTCCCTACCCATTGGGCCGATACAAAAATAGCTTTAACCTTCCCTCCTTAACCAATTGCTCCGAATGATTCCACAGGGTCCTACAATCCTCAGTGGTATGGCCCCTTTCTCGATGATATTGGCAATGAAGGTTTTGATTACACCTCATAGGGTCCCATGCCATCTCGTTGGGCCATTTGAAATATGGTTCATTCTAGATTTTCTCTAACAGTTGTGCACCAATTCCCGAAATACAATATTAACCACTTGAGGAGTGGTAGGACCAGATTGACCAGCAAAATCTCTTCGGGGCATATTGTTATTGTATCTGTCTGACCTAAAATCCCTCCTTTCCTGAGGGATAACCTTCGCCTTTCCCTTACCTTACTGTTGATCTTCCTCCAACCGTTTATATTCATCAATGGGATCCATGAGTCGAAGTACACTCCTTACAGGTTTTTTGGTCAAAGATTTCCTCAAGTCATGTTTGGTAGATAGGCCAACCTTGAAAGTTCTTATTGCTACATCGTCAAAATCTCCATCGATCTCATTGAACATCTCGTAGTATCTGTCAGATCATGTTTTCAGGGTTTCCTTTTCTCGCATGGCCATTGACAATAATGAATTCAGGGGCCGAGGAACTCTACTACATGTAATGAAGCGAGACCTAAACGCCCGATTGAGTTCCATGAAGGAATCTATACAACTTGCCCTCTAGCCATTAAGCCACCTCATCGCCACAGGTCCCAGGCTAGAAGGGAAGACTTTGCACATTAAAGTTTCATTCTTAGAATGCACCGCCATCATTTGATTGAAATGACTCACATGCTCCACGGGGTTCGTTCGGCCATTATAAATGGTGAATGTTGGCTGGGTGAATCGCCGAGGGAGCTTCCCTTTTTCCACCCTATGTGTGAAAGGTGACTAGGAAATTTGTTGCAACACCTTACTCATAGCATCATTTCCCAAGCCCCTGGAGGAAGGCTTCCTACCTTCACGACCACAAAGATTATGCTCCTCATAGGAAAGAGACTCGCTGGAAGGAGTTCTTAACCTAACCTGTAACTATTACCCTGGGTGTCCTCAAAAGAAAGGTTAGAGAAAGAGGGAGTTCGCCTTCGCCTTTCACAGCGCAACTTCTACTTCAGGTGGTCAATCTCCAACTGCATGGCCTTAGCATTTTCCTCGTGAGGAATTCTGCTTCCACCTCAAGAATGACTCCTACGAGTGTGGGCTGTGTGCACACTGCCTTCCTGATCTCTTTCTTGTTCAAGATGCAGGAATTGATCTTCATGCTGGGACCCCATAAACTCTGCATGGTGTGGACCTGAGCCTACCATAATGTTAACCTTCCTAGAACACAAGATTTTTCACAGATGGCGCTAATTATAGGGTCACAATTCACACATAGACCCAACAGTAAGAAGGGGATAGGCCTAAACAGCCCAATACAATGAAATTTGTAGAGAGTGGGCTTGAAATTTAGGTTCTAGTGATGGTGAATGACAAACATGACGGGCTAGATTGCAACATTATACACATTGGATTGTTTACGTAACAGAAACTGTCCTCAGACACAAGCCAAGGATGGATTATTATCTTTCACTCTTTCAAAGATAAATTACAATTATGAATGCTAATGTATACAGTGTTCTCTCCTTTTTTTTCTTCCCCCCCCCCCTCCTGAACGTCTTCCTTTGCCTTTTATATCATCCTCCCCCTTCTCCCCATCTTCCATATATGGATTAGATTACTGATTTAGATATTTGTCTCATCAACCTATTCCTGAAGTCTTTGGAGGCAACTGTAAGGCTGAACTCTGATGCTTAGGCATCACTTCCTCATTAATGCAGCTAGAGAGGTAGTTGTAGAGCATTCATTACGGTGACAACAACTTTATCCTAGATATTTCATAGCTCTTCTTCTTATCTTGTACATCCACCATGCCTACCCTTACTTATAGGATCTTCTAGAATATTGTCTTTGGACATCAGACAGCCCTTTCCTATCTCGGCTGTACATAGTCGATGACATACTCTTCGTCATTTCACCTTCTTGAATAACCTGATCAAATATCACTTCTTTATCTATCTGTTTTACCTTGTGGGTTGATATTCCCACGTCCTCGGACCATTCAGTATCCTCGGATTGGGCTTTTACCCCAACACATTTTCCTAGGCCCATTAACCCCACAATATTAATTCTCAATAGTTTCAAACGTTTGAATATTGGACATATAAGTGTGTCTCAATGTGATACCCATCATACCCTAGTTTATATGGACTGTGGACTACATTAATAAGATAAGTATGTTTTTTGCAATCATGTGTTGAGCCATATGTCAGATGCTTACTAAGTTGAAATTGGGCTATATAAGTGATTACACAGAGCATTGATTGCAACTTATCTAGTCATTTAGGGTATAGGCATAGCTCATATACAATGATATTAGAGTCATCTTGGTAACACAATGTGATAGGGGTGGCAATTCATGCTAATGTGTTGTGTTTATGTTGTATCAACTCATGATTATTAGACTTTGTAGGTCAACACGATCACTTGACATAATTATTAATCATATTAGGATCTCTGGACCCTAACACAACCTGTATATAAATATGTTGACATGACATGACTCAAAAAACTTGTTTAATAAATAAGTTGTGTTAAGATCAACATGACCCAACACAACCCATTTGATAAATAGGTCAGGTAATCAATTTAACACGTTTACTTTACACAAATAATCTGTTAACAATTATCATATTTTATAGAATGTATAAGTATACAACTAAATTCCAAACAAAATCACTTATTACAACCATAAATTTTGAAGGGTAAATTGGTAAAATTGACCTTCAGTTAAACTAGTTCAAGCTAGTTCAAACGGGTTTTGCATGTCAAACTTGAATTGACATGTTAATTGAATGGTTCAATTCATGTAATCTTGAATCATATACAAAATCGTTAAGCCTAAACTCTCACCTGCTATCTTCATGTTGTGAGTTGTATCAAATATTGCCTCCTCTACCATGCGACTTGGGGCACTTTAACACAATTTAAGACCTAATAAGAATGCGGATTACATTAAATAGGTTTGTGTTGTGTGTGCATGTGATAAATCCTACATCGGGTGTTTACTAGGTTGAGCTAAGCTATACAAATAATTATCAGAAGCCCAATTGTAACTTGACTAGTCTTTTTTAGGTATAGTGTAGATGTGATTAGTGCTTCATCAAATTGCGACACTTAGTACCTACATTTCTTATTTTGTTTGTGTGTTTGAGGGTTTTTTTTTAGCATTTTTAGACATGAATATTTTCAAACTAAGCGTTACACATAAAATGGAAGATGATTTTCTGGTGAGCTCTTTGATGTTGTAAATTAAAAAAAATTTTGTTAGTATAGAATCAATAATAGATGACTTTCAGGATTTTTTATAAGAACGGTTGTTTTTTTTAATAAATGATTTAGTCAAACGAATTAAAATAAAAAATATATTGTATATATATTGTTGATAATGATTTTATTTTTATGTATTATTTTAATTTTGAATCTAAATATATTACTCATTTGTTAATGGCAAAAGTTTTTTTGGATCATTCTTTGTACCCATGATGAAATTCTAGTTCTGTTAGACTGTTACTGTTATACGTACTGTGACAATTTTGGGTATATATATATATATATATATATGTAAAGCAATAATCAGGACTAGTCCTAGACATTTTGGGGCCTAAGGCCGAACTAAAATGGGGCATTTTTTATACTTATATATTAATTAAATAAATATTTAATTAATATTTTTATATTATAATATATTTCATTTAAAATCTATTTTTCTTGTCCTTTGAGATGCAAATTGGTTAATTAAATTTTTGTATTCAAGTTATTCTAACATCTTCTTTTGAAGTTCATTATCAAGATTTGTTTTATTTCAAAATTGAGCATCATTGTTATCTTGCAATTGTATCATTTCATTATCTTCCAACTCTTTTTGGTAAATTTCTTGTTCATTTGTGATATTTTTATCTAAAATTTGTGTTATATTTTTTTTATTATTAATAACAAATTTATCCATTGATCCTTTTTGAGACTCAATTAATTTTTCTTCTTTTTTTCTTTTTTTAAGTTTTTCATATCCAGATGCATATTTTCTAGTAGACATTTTTAATCAAACAATATATTTATAAAGGCTAAAAGAAAAAATAACTTTCAAGTGTAGAACAAATGAGAAATAGAACCTAATTTATATAAAAAGTATTGTTGTAATTTCGCAGAATAATAACAAGTTTTTAGCAATCTCAACCTGCATAAATAAAGATTTGTTCATTATATTACCAATAACTAAAATATATATATATATATATACACACATATAAACACAAGATTAAAATTAAAAATAAAATAAAATAAGCACAGCCATAACAAAAACAAGCCCAACCCAGCCAAGAGGATGCCTACCAAGACCCACCCACCAAAAAACATAAAACAAATTCTATTACTGTATCTGTATTACACCACCTATAACCAAAAAAAAAAAATGTAAGCTTAACAAAAAAACAAAAAAAATGAAAGCCCAAACGTGAAACACTGAAACGTCCAGCCACAAAGCCCAGCCCTCTTAACAAATCTAAAGTAGAAAGCGAAGTCTTATTATAAGTTGGGTCTGGTAAATGTGTGCCCTTAAGACACACATTAAACCATCCGAGAAATTTTTTTCCAAAAATGATTAATGTGTACCTTTAGGGCACACATTAGCAAAATCCTAATAAGTTATACCTCAAGCTCAAGAGTCAAAACCCATCTGCAGAATGCTAGAATCAAAACGCAACACGGCAGTAGCGAAAAAAAAAATAAATTGGCTTGGCAACAGTGGAGACTCCTCAGAGTTTTCAAATCATAAATGATTTAGATCGGAAGAAAGGAAGCTTAAGTGCTTGAGCCAGGTCATCAGTCCTAGCAACAGTGGAGAGAAAGAATGAGAGAGGTAGAGAGTAAGAGTTGAGAGAAAAAGCAGAGCAATAAATGAGAAAAAGACCCTAAAAATTTTAGGGATTTTAGGTTTTTTATTTGTTTTAATTATTGATTGTTTTGTAGTTAATTTCTTAAACCGGATTCGTAGTTTATCTTGTTGAATTTTGGTTTGTCTAGAGGATAATGATGTTATTTTTGGGACAATTGATTTTATTTAGACCAATTTTTTTTTTTTTTTTTTTGGTGCTACCAAAGTTTAACGAAAATAACAGAAATTTTGGTTTTTAGTCAAAAGAATGTGCTGGATTTTTTTAGATTTATCTGAAATCAATTTTTTTTTCCCTACTACTCCTTTATTTTGGGGCTTCCCTTCCACTTGGGGCCTTAGGCAATTGCCTAATTGGCCTAGTGGATAGGGCGCCCTGGCAATAATTAGATGTGCATTAGAAATTTATAACAGTAATAATAACCTATCGAAATTAGTTAACTTGTAATTCTGTCATTCTGTGATCAAAATCGTACAACAGATTATCAGTATACGCGCTCCTAGTATTAGTTTGCTACAACTCTTCTGTGTGGTCTCTGGAGACTCAATAATGCGAGAGGATAAAGATATTATTTACACAGGGAACCTCATACCTAGCTGGAATAGGTGATTAATATTAAATTTATAGATAAAAACCATTAGCAACCTCATACATGACTGTACGTAGCGAATATCATCGATAAACACTGAAGAGGAATGAAAATGAACGTAACCGAGATACCTGGGTATATGCGACGCTAATAGGATGGAAGGTTTGTTGGTGACGAATCTAATGAGGACGGACCCACGGTGGACGGACGAAAGCAACACGTGGCAGTTATTTTTCCAGGTTTGGCTCCAAGGTTTCCTAAATGAAATTGACTTACAGTTCACGTTAGGTTTGATATGGTTTTGCTTAACCTTCACGCAAAAAGTGTATAAGGAGCATTCTTGCATCGCACACCTAACCCTAATCAAGAAGACTCCTATAAGGAAAAGAAATCTAAGGGGGTCAATCCTAAAAGGAAAGGGCTTCGTTGCCAAGGCATCGATGCTAAACCTACACCGTTATAAATACTCCGAAACTCTCACAAATCAAGGTACGTATAATTAACTAAACTCTGGCACTCTAGGGTTGAAAAAGGTTTCTAACTTGACCTTCGGAGAGTTTTTGGCCGGCACCACACCGGTGCTCTCTGTTAGGTCTATTCTTTCTGTTGTGTAGGAGTTATTCTGATCATTGAGGGACCGTGTGGCTTACTGGTGATTTTTTGGCTTCATTAGTTGTCGCCGTCTGTGGGAAACAACACGATCAATTAGCCGTTGCACTATCCCTAAGACAAAAAGTTGCATGATACTCACTCAATCAATGACAACAACCAACAATCTGGGCGATGGACCACGTACTACGGCCTTGGAGAGACAGGTCCAGACGCTCGCAGCAGCAGTGGAACGTCTAAGAAAGCAGAATCATGATTTAGAAGAGCAGTTTCGGTAAAGGACTGCGCAGGCTGGTACACAAGAGGAAGACTAGGAGGGGACAAGAGCCGAGAGGAGGCACCAGGAAGGACCGGAGGGTAGCAATGTTTCGAGTAGACCGGAGCGGCAGGACACCAGCGGGCCATCTATCTCAAACGTTCTAGCACCACACATAGCCGTTGAGATACAAATGATGAGGGAACGGATGGATGTGATGATGAACGCCCTTAGAGGTCGTGTATCTAGCGACCTTGATGACCTGATCCAATGAACCGACTCGCCTTTCACAGCACCCGTTACTTCATGGCCCCTTCCACCGAAATTTCGCATGCCTCAAGTAGAGAGTTATGACAAGTCTAAGGACCCCGTAGACCACCTAGAATCTTTCAAGACCATAATGCATCTTCAAGGGGTTCCATACGAGATCATGTGCAGGGCCTTCCCCACCACGCTGAAAGGGTCAGCGAGGGTATGGTACAGTAGATTAACACCCAATTTGATCAGCACTTTCAAGGAGTTAGGCGCTCAGTTCGTGTCACACTTCATTGGAGGCCACTGATATAAGAAGTCCACTGCATGCCTAATGAGCATTAGGCAACGAGAAGAAGTGACGCTAAGATTGTACATAGCTCGCTTCAACAAAGAAGCTCTCTCAGTTGACGAAGTGGATGACAAGATACTCATCGCAACATTCACCAACGAGCTGCGTAAGGGTAAGTTCCTATTTTCCCTGTACAAGAATTATCCAAAGACTATGTCTGAAGTACTTTACAAGGCAACGAAGTATATGAACGCGGAGGACGCATTACTAGCTAGAGAAGAGAAGCCAAGGAAAAGGGAGAGACCAGAAGATACACATTTGGATAGGGGCCGGAACCAGGCCAGGACGGGAGAACGGCAGGAACACAGACGTTCCAAACCACCTCTGGAGAAATTCGCCAGCTTTACCCCGCTGACGACTTTGATCGATCAAGTCCTGATGCAGATAAAGGATAAGGAAGTACTGACATTTCCAGGAAAATTGGAGGGAGAACCTAATAAAAGGTCAAGGGACAAATATTGCCGCTTCCATTGCAACCACGACCATGATACGGTTGACTGTTACAACCTGAAGCAACAGATTGAAGCCCTTATTAGACTAGGAAAACTGCAGAGGGTCATCAGCAAAGAAAGGTTAAATCCGCCACAGGATTAGGCCCCCCGACGAGAGAATGAGCGTCCCAAACCGCTAATAAGGGACATAAGAATGGTAGTTGGGGGTATTGTTGGATCCTCCAAAAAAGCACACAAAACTTATCTACGGACGGTTCAGAACATCTAACTAACAACACCGAAGATGGCACGAATTGATGTCCCGACCGTAGGGTTTTCAGGATAGGATGCTCGACGTCTTCACCATTCGTATGATGACACGCTTGTCGTCAGCATACGAGCAGGGGATTACAATATTCATCGAGTATTGGTTGATAACGGAAGCTCAACGGACATTCTCTATTACTCCACATTTCAGCAGATAGGGATTGGTAGAAAACAACTGGTTTCGACCAACGCTCCGCTCGTCGAATTCGGAGGGACAAGGGTCTATCCCTTTGGCATCGTCATGTTGTTTGTAACGATGGGAGATTACCTGCAACAAATCACTAAGGACGTGGTTTTTCTTGTGGTCGATTACTCATCTGCCTACAATGCTATCCTCGGACGCCCTACTCTCAATGCATGGAAAACTGTCACTTTGACCTACCATTTGATGGTCAAGTTCCCTAGAAAATATGGAGTAGGAGTGCTACGTGGAAATCAGGTAGCCGCACGTGAATGCTATGTGGCCATGATGGAGATGGACTACCACCTACAAACATTAACCATCGAGGAACAGCAAACGGTAGCAGAACCAGTGGAAGAGTTGGAAGAAGTACCCCTCGATGACTTAAGGCCCGAACGCATCACGAGAATTGGTACGCTGGCAGGCTAATCAACACGACAAGCACTCGTAATGCTCCTTAGAACAGGATGAACAAGATGTTTGCCCACCAGATTGGAAGGAACATGCAAGTTTACATGGATGATATGCTTGTAAAGAGCGTGCGGGAATCTGACCACTTGAACGACCTCCAGGAGACCTTCAACACTCTTCAGTCTTACAATATGAAGTTGAATCCAAGCAAATGCATATTCGGAGTAATCGCAGGAAAGTTTTTAGGGTTCATGGTTTCCCATAGGGGTATTGAGGTCAACCCGGACAAGGTAAAGGCAATAATGGAGTTAGCCCCCCCAAAGACGATGAAGGAAGTTCAAAGCTTGAATGGCAAGGTAACAGCACTTAGCAGGTTCATTTCCAGGGCAACGGACAAATGTCTCCCATTTTTCCGCACGCTAAAGAGATCATTCGAATGGACAGACGAATGCCAGAGAGCATTTGAAGATTTGAAGGCTTACCTTTCCTCCTCGGCATTACTTAGCCCATCAAAGCCGGGGGAAGAGTTGTTTTTGTATCTAGCCGTCTCCCCTGTAGCCGTCAATGCGGCTCTTGTTAGAGAAGAAAATAAGGTGTAAAGGCCCGTATACTTTATAAGCCGAGCATTTAGGGGGGCAGAAGAGAGATACCCTCAAATGGAAAAATTAGCTTTTGCATTAGTTACTGTCGCGCGAAAACTCAAACCCTATTTCCAAGCACACGTCGTTAATGTCATAACGAATAAGCCCTTACGAAAAGCGATGAGTAGCCCCAAGGCTGCGAGATGAATGGCACTATGGGCAGTTTAGCTGAGAGAGTTCAATGTTTGCTACCAACTACAAACTGCTCTAAAGGGACAGGTCATAGCAGACTTCATTGCTGAATTCACCATGATGGACCAGGGGGCAGAGGAAGTTTCTATATGGAGCATCCACACTGACGGATCCTCTACCAAACATGTAGGTGGCGCCGACGTAATACTTCACACACCAGAAGGGGACAAGATCGAGTGCATGATCCACCTAAACTTTTCAACAACCAATAATGAAGCAGAATACGAAGCCTTAATTGCAGGACTGGACCTCGCAATAGCTGTTGGGGCTAAGAGTGCGGTCGCATACTCCGATTCGCAAATCGTGACCAGCCAGGTTAATGGCAGCTACGAGTGCAGGAATGAAAGAATGAAAAAGTATCTAGAGGAAGTGAAAGGTCGAGCAAGTAACCTTCAGGTCGAGTTGGTTTAAATCCCAAGGGAAGAGAACCAAGATGCCGACCGACTTGTAAAAGCTGCTTCCAGTGAACCCATGATAGTCCCTGACCAGGTGTTGTCCTTCTGTCATTCTGTGATCAAAATCATACAACAGATTATCAGTATACACGCTCCAAGTATTAGTTTGCTACAACTCTTCTGTGTGGTCTTTGGAGACTCAATAATGCAAGAGGATAAAGATATTATTTACACAGGGAACCTCATACCTAGTTGGAATAGGTGATTAATATTAAATTTATAGATAAAAACCATTAGCGACCTCATACATGACTGTACGTAGCGAATATCATCGATATACACTGAAGAGGAATGAAAATGAATGTAACCGAGATACCTGGGTAAATGCGACGTTAATAGGATGGAAGGTTTGTTGGTGACGGATTTAATGAGGACGAACCTATGGTGGAAGGACGAAAGCGACACGTGGCAGTTATTTTTCCAAGTTTGGCTCCAAGGTTTCCTAAATGAAATTGACTTACGGTTCACGTTAGGTTTGATATGGTTTTGCTTAACCTTCACGAAAAAAGTGTATAAGGAGCATTCTTACGCCACACACTTAACCCTAATCAAGAAGACTCCTATAAGGAAAAGAAATCTAAGAGGGTCAATCCTAAAAGGAAAGGGCTTCGTAGCCAAGGCACGGATGCTAAACCTATACTGTTATAAATACTCCGAAACTCTCACAAATCAAGGTACGCATAATTAACTCAACTCTGGCACTCTAAGGTTGAAAATGGTTTCTAACTTGACTTTCGGATGGTTTTTGGCCTGCACCACACCGGTGCTCTTTGTTAAGTCTATTCTTTTTATTGTGCAAGAGTTATTTTGATCGTTGAGAGGCCGTGCAGCTAACTGGTGATTTTTCGGCTTCATCAAACACCTTATGATTCAAATCATTTGTTTTTGGTAACATCCAAATAAGTTCATCTGGCAAACCATCGTCACCTACTAACATGACAACATTGTTAGCAATATGATAATCATTTTGATATATCTATTTTTTTCTTTTTCTTTTTCGGATAACATATATGATAGGTTGCTTCAATACTATTGGAACTGACATATAATAGTTCCTATATATCTTTCATGGGTTGGGGATATTCTTTTAGTTTTTCGGTCACACCTTTTTTTTTTTTTTTCTAAATTCCTCCACTTCAAAGCTCATTCTAAGTGCTAAGTCCATGGAAGAAAATAAAGTATTGGAGAGTGATTGGTCCTGAGATTAATTGCAATTTGCAGATGCTTGTTGATTTTTTAATGGACCCCTGTAGTTTTTGATTTTTGTTTCTTTCTACCAAACACAAAATTAATCAAATCAAAGTACATGAGCCCAAGCTGAACTTTAACTATCAAACATTCAAACCTCATAGCCTATTATGGGAAATTAATCAATTATGCTAATTTAAAATAACTTTGAGAAATGAAGTTTTAGTTAGTTCAACTAGAAAAGTCTCTGATGATTGAATAAGATATTTGGGTTCAGTTTTTGCCTACACTAAAATTCGATTAGTGTCTTAGTTTGATGATAAATAGCTATAATTAGGAGTAAACGTCATAGGCTGAAACTCTCTCGAAAAAAGAAAAAAAAAATTTAAAAAGACTTGTAGTTAAAACTTCAATAGAAACAAATATTGAACGAATGTATGATTCAATCAGAGGCCAAAGTTTAAGTTTTTAGGAGGGAATTTCACACACATATACACTTAGATTAGGTTAAAGTAAAATTTTTATATTGTATATATATATAAAAAAAAAAAATCAGAAGGTTTGACAAAGATGCATTAAATTCCTCTACAAACTCTAGTAAGTGTTTTATGCATTAAAAAGACTTAATAAATCTATAGCAAGTCTTAGTTACACCATATTTATCATAATTGCTCATTTTATTTGTGTTCTTCATAATTTTTTTACATTGCATGCGATAACAATTATGTAATATAGATTATCTGGCTTATTTTTTGTGTATCACTTAAAAAAAAAAAAAAAAAACCTTGAGAATATTATCGTTATAGACTGTTGCCCTACTTGCCTACCTCGTTTCGATCATATGACCGTTCTAAATTTAATCACGCATTCTTCTAAAATAAATAAATAAATAATCACACATAGCCGTTGAATTTGTTGAATTTTCCCCATGCATGACAGTGGACCTGGGACCATCAACATAGGTGAAAGGAAAAAGAAAAAAGAGAGAAAGTTCTATAAATAAATAATAAATCAAGAGCCGTTGGAGGGCAAAGTGGGTCCATGCAAGCGAAATTAAGCTAGCTATATGGTCGGCAAAAAAATTGTGTTAATCATACCATTAGCAACCATACATATTTACTCTTATTTTATTTAATTTTTTTAAAACCATAGACTTCAAATCATGAACCTATACTCTCTGGTCCTCCATAAATAGACCTTTGCACTCACTCCTCCATCCACAAATCACAGCACAACACACTTCAACTTCTTCTTTCCCTTTTGAACTCTCTTTACTTCTATTTCTAGCTCAAAATAGTTGTTAAGATTAAGTAAGTGATCGCTATGACAAAGGATGTTGAAGTTGCAGAGCAAGGAGGAGAGTACTCAGCTAAGGACTACCATGACCCACCTCCAGCACCTTTGATCGACCCTGAGGAGCTAACTCAGTGGTCCTTTTACAGAGCTCTTATTGCAGAGTTCATTGCCACACTTCTTTTCCTTTACATCACAGTTTTGACTGTGATTGGGTACAAGAGCCAGACTAACCCCGCCAAGAACGCAGACCAATGTGGTGGGGTTGGTGTTCTTGGTATTGCTTGGGCCTTTGGTGGCATGATCTTCGTCCTTGTTTACTGCAC
The DNA here is from genome assembly GCA_032878915.1 of Castanopsis chinensis. Lineage (NCBI taxonomy): Eukaryota > Viridiplantae > Streptophyta > Magnoliopsida > Fagales > Fagaceae > Castanopsis > Castanopsis chinensis. The sequence goes on along the minus strand of JAVQMG010000125.1, from coordinate 11,706,056 downwards.
TGCCGGTATCTCTGGTAGGTTAAATTTCCTCATGACCCTCTATTAATTGCGAGTAATTATTCAGTGCTCTAGTATTCTTTTTAATCAAGTAATAACGCAGCACTTAAATTTATGATGAAATTTATTATTCTTATAAGAGGAGAAAGTCCGTGTATGTTGCTGTACTACAAAATACGTTATAATTTTTTTCAACTTGCTCATTCTAAAAATGAAAGGAAAAAAAAAATAGATACTCAAGTTTTAGCGAGGTAGTATGAGCTAGTATTCTATTCAATCATGTAACAGTAAATTTTAGTAATTAAATTAATGAGAAAATAAAAAGTAATACGCCTGTAAAAAAAAATTAATAATTTTCTCACACATACACAATTTTTTTTTTCTCCTTCAAGAGGGTGTGTTTAATTGTTGCTGGATAGAGAAATCTCAGTGATAAATATGAAAACTTGGGCATGCAGGAGGACACATAAACCCGGCCGTGACATTCGGGTTGTTCTTGGCGAGGAAGGTGTCGCTGATCCGAGCAGTGTTGTACATGGCAGCACAGTGCTTGGGAGCGATCTGCGGTGTTGGGCTGGTGAAGGCGTTCCAGAAGTCACTGTACACTAGGTATGGAGGTGGAGCCAATGAGCTCCAAGCTGGGTACCACAAGGGAACTGGATTGGGGGCAGAGATAATTGGTACCTTTGTTCTTGTCTACACTGTCTTCTCAGCCACCGACCCTAAGAGGAACGCTAGAGACTCCCATGTTCCTGTAAGCATCTCATCATGCCCTCTGTTTTTAATTTAATACAATTATACTACATGTCAAGATTTTCTCATCCCAAGTCCTAACCCAACGGGTTCATTTTTTTTACTTTGTTTTAAGGAATTACTCCATACAAAAATTCTAGGGTAGTGTGCTATTGACTTACTTCCATGCTTCAAGAAAAGTAAGTAAATATTTTTTTACACTTCTTTTTTACATATACATATAATATTCACAATTATATGTATTGATCTACAAATTTTAAAATGCGAAAAGATAACGTCTACATTTAAACAGATTTTTTTTTTTGGGAAGAATTTTAACCTATAAATTTAAACATAGATAATAAACGGATTCAAATAACCCTTCAAAATTTACAAAATTAACTCACTTGTTTGGTTAAAAAATTGTGGGGTGTAGGCCCGTTATTTGGTAGGTATTGCTAATGCTGCCTCACCTAATCCTAACTATATATGAATTTTACTTGATAATTAACTTTTTTTTTAATTTTTTTTTATTTTCAATATTTCTTTACCTAATTCCATGGATTTTTTTAAAGTGATAAAAGTTTTGCACACTATTTGCATAATTTGTTGTAATCAGTGAATAATAAAAAATGTATCGACCCAAATGAGAATAATGTTCCTTCAATCACAATAAATTATATTAATAGTCGTGAAAATTATAGTATTTCTAGTATTACTTCAAAATAAATCCACATGCTTGTAACATAGCACAGTTACTGTACCACCATATCACAAGTCACTGGTTTGTGGAAGGATATGGCAGATTGACCACTATGCGTAGGATACTATGGCAATTTTCTAAACATAAATTTGCTAATATATATGCCTGAATAGTGTGTACTCTACATAAGCCATTATTCGGCAAAAAATACATAAGCCTTTGTATTTGTCACTTGGTTGATTTTGTTTTTTTTATTTATTTATTTAAATTAAGGTATTGGCACCCCTTCCCATTGGATTCGCTGTATTCATGGTTCACCTAGCCACAATCCCAATCACTGGCACTGGTATCAACCCAGCTAGAAGCTTTGGAGCCGCAGTGATCTACAACCAAACCAAGGCCTGGGATGACCAAGTACGTGCCATCTCCTTCTTCTTCCTCTCACTATTTATATATATATATTTTTTTAATATATAAGATTCTCATATATAATTATATTTATGATGTGTTTCAGTGGCTATTCTGGGTTGGACCTTTTATTGGAGCTGCCATTGCTGCCTTCTACCACCAATACATTCTTAGAGCAGCAGCCATTAAGGCTCTAGGATCCTTCAGGAGCAATGCTTAAGTTTTTCCAACAATTATGTATTTTCCCAAATTAAGATGGAGAGAGATGGTGTACTTACAGATATTTTCCCAAACTCTCAGATATTTTTTCTTGTATTTTTGAGACATTTAACTTGTATCTAGTTTATTCACCATCTTGTGTATGACTCTCTCTCTCATCCAAACATAGGAGAAAGAGAGATCGAATCCATTACACATATATATTAATGAATACAGCCAAATTTGTTTCAGTCCTAATGGCAATGAGTTCAGTTTGTTAATGGGTTAAAGCTCTTTTTGGGGTAAGGGTAGACATGGCAAAAAGGGAGGGTCGTGTTGGGTCGAGTCGGGTGAAACGGATCATGGGTCAAAAACGGGTTATCTTAAGCGGGTTAAAAACGAGTTCGGATAAATCAGGTTGTAGTTCGGGTCGGGTTGACCCGTATTTTTTAAATGAATTTTTTTTTTAAATAAAGTAAAATCCATTATTTTGAAAAGTTATGCAACAAATTATTTGATGCAAAATGGATTATTTTGACTTCACCACTTATATCAAAAACGAATTCAGTTAAACTTATTAATACTTATTCAATAATTTTAAAATTATACACAAACCCTAACATTGTTATCTAAAACAAAATAACACAAACATAAGTAAAACAAATACATATGTTTTATTTCTACACAATATCAACATTCCAAAATATAAAACAAAATTACAAATGACTTATTAGATAACTCATTTGATAAAGAATAAAAACATATAAGAAATTTACAATCTTGAAAATTAATTTTTTAATCTATTATCAATTGTGGTTGGCACTTTATTTCAATTTGAGATATACATTAAAATTTGATTGCTTACTTATTTATACATGGTCTCTTTTATGAATATCATATCATTGTTAAGTAACACACACTCTAGGAAATATCATAATTTATTTTGAAAAGCCGTTTATTTTGGACATAAATTGTTAAAAGATAAGTCTAAGCATTCATAATTTATTCTAATTTGATACTTTTGCTTCACAATTTTTACACTTGTAAATGTTTCTCACAAATGTCTACAATTTTAAATCTATATTTTTAACTCTACTATAACCATATTATCTTGGCATGTACTTTGTTATTTGATATCTAAAAATCTTTACTCATTACAGAATGCTCAACTTTTTATCTTTCAATTAATTTGCATATGTAAATGTATCAATTGTTTCCTTAAAGCTTACAATAAACAATTAAATTACTATTGTCTTAATTTTACTTTTTTTTTTACCCAAAAAAAATGTTTTAAAAAAGTAATTCGGATCGGGGTTGGTTCGGGTCAAAAAATTTTGACCCGTTTTGTCATGTCTAGGTAAGGGTGAGCAGATATATCCAATAATAATTAAGAAAATGAAAAGTTCAACCGCAATGGAATAGTATGATTTTGAGTGGGAGAGTTATCAAAGATGTTCAACAGTGTGTTTTTATTAAAAAAAAAAAAAAAAGGTGTACCGTTTTTTTCGTCTTTGGTAAGGCTTATTTTATGATTTGTAATATATTCTGTAACTTTGTGTATATATACATTTTATATATATATACATTTTATATAACATCATGTACATCACATACATTTTATATTGTTAATTGTTTGTACCAATGCCATGCATAATCATTGTTCTCAAATCCGAACATCATGTACATCACATACATTTTATATTGTTAATTGTTTGTACAAATGCCACGCATAAATGCATAATACGCCAAAAAATGGACCTAGATGGGATTCCTAACTACTAAGCCGACATAGTCCTCGCATTAGGCCCTGAAGATCGAGTCGAGGGTCAGAGCACTTATAATAGAGTAGCTAAAATAAAAAAAAAACTATGTAGTTATTTTAGCTCTACCAAAACATAAAAAACCACCATCCAACAGTGGAATTATAGCTATTTTTTTTTTTTTTTGCTTCATTGCTACTAAACACATCTATCTATAGATAGATGTGCACTGTAACTTAGAGCTAAAAAAAAAAAAAAAAATTTTATTTCCTATCCAGTTGTGTGTGTGTGACTATGATGGTTGTGTACAGTGAATATGTTATTTTATTGTAGTAGATATTTTATTTTATTGTGATGTTTATATTATTTTATTATGTTGAAAGCTAAAATAGATACACTTCTGCAGCATGCGTGTAGATAAAATAAATAAAATAATTTTTTGTGATACCAAGTAATTAAATTTTTAGTTCCACTGCTGTGGATACTTTAGTACTTAATTCAATTTAGATGAAACAAACTTGGCCTGGAAAGCCTAAGAACTGGTTCTGCATTAGGGCCTGAAGGATCCCAAACCCTTGTGCTATTGGCGTGCCTGGTGCTATCCCATGTGTTTGTGTTGAGTTCTTTTCTCACATACCACAACGAGGGTGTTCGTTTGATGGTCTGGGCCCTATACGAGAGAGGGGAGTTGAGTTTAGCGTTGCTGCATAATGAACTTATGCCCTTTGCCCTTCTTCTACTGCATAAAGAACCTTTGTCCATATTCTTTTTTTTAAGATAGTTTTAACCTATGACTTCCGCTCTCCATAATAACTCTTTATTATTAGATCAAAATACCAATTAGTTTTTAGTATAAACAGAAATTAAATTCTTATTTAACTTTCAGATGTTTTACCAGTTAAGCTATTGTCTATATTCTATTACTAAGTGAACTTTTGTCTCCTTTTTTGTCGCTACTAGCGATAAAACAACATCAATGTATATAAAAGGATGTCCAAAGTTGCGCATGGTTTAGAATTTTCCCAAAATCAACATTATTTCCATTGGATTATTGTAACGATCCAAAGAGTATTTGCACTATACCCCAAAACAAATAGTACAATTACAATTAAAATCCTTGTAGTCGTTAATAATGTCTAGATTAATCCAGCATAGGCGGAACGTGGGACTCACCACACACTCACACTTAATAAATATTCAATCAATCTAGGGCATCACACTCTCCCCACTTAAATCTCTGACATCCTTGTTGGAGCCCATTTAGTGGAGCAATGCCTTTAAGACCACATGGTATTATCATGATAAGGTTGGTTTAATACAAGTTGGAGCCTTAGGCGAAAAATTTCAATATCATTTAAATAATATTTAGTTTATTAACAATCAATTTATTCAATGTTCTACGCAATAGTTTTTTTAAAATTTAAAATTCATTATCTTAACTTTTTTTTACTAATTCACTTGAACGATACTAAAAACATTGCAAATTTGATCATGTAAGCCTTATAAACTAAGTCATCATCTATTCTTGCCACATCAATTGTAAGCATTTTGTAGTAACTTTATCATTTTTTATTTAGTTTATTTTTTCAAGGAAGAACACAGCTTAAGACAAAGGTGAAGAACCAAATATATAATTAAACCAAAATGAAGTAAGACAAATTTTCTTTTCCTAATATGGCTTACTATTACTCGTAATCCTAGTCCTACATACGTACCCAAGCTTTCACAACTCAACCCCCACCTCTTGTCAAGACTCAAAATGTGCTATTCTTATATGGTTGCCACCAATCTGCTTCGGCCTTTCACAAATATTATAATCCATAACTTTATCATCATATCATATAGATTAAATGAAAAAAAAAAAAATAAAACAAAAAGACAGCGACAAATGATAGGTCACCCTCAACCTTACATAACCAAAAGAAAAAAACGTTTATCATATAGAATTCATCATACAAATGGTGTTTGGACGCGTGGTGAACTTCGAACCGCAATGTAATACAAGTACTTAAAAGTTATAAATAAGAAAGCAACTTCCGCAATTAATTTTTGAAACATATTATAGGAAATGTGATGGGAAAGAGATTAAAATTAGAGTGGGGCGGTGATGCAGGTCGATTTCATCACATCACCATTTCACAAAAACACATCTGTGGTTTCTGTTGTGAATTGTTTTTTTTTTTTTTTTTTTGAATTGTGATTGAGCTATAGTTGGCTATTTTGGCCTATCTGATGGCTCCACTTGAAAGGGCATGTATGATGTATCATGTACATAAGTTCACTCTTACTCTATGGGGTTCATAAAATAAACAATTTAAATAAAAAAAAAAAAAAAAAACACTATGAAATTAGAAAATTTTCATATAGTAAATCTTAGATTCTTGTTGGGATAGCTGAAAGTTTTAATCACTTCATTGTGAGTGTAGTTAGTTCTACAAGATTTCTACAAAGACTTATGTGGCTCAGTGTTAGTCCTATGTCATCAGGTGTCGTTTAGAAGACAGTTTCACTAAGAAAATATGAGATTATAAAGTTGGCACAAAGGCACTCTAACAAAATCAAACACTAAAAAGACCCAAAGAGTTGTCTATCATAGTAATATAAACGAGAGAAAATTCTCTTTTTCATTTACCATTCTAGTTGAACAACACAACTTAACTGAAAACAAAAACCCATTGCGGTATTATGGATTCCTTGGATAAGGAAGACAACAAAAGTTGGGGTGTATCTTTAGCTGTTATTTGCACAATTACTAGAAGATTGTTATGAGATCGGCTTCTCCACTAAGGGTTTACCGGTCACACTCTGAGTGTATACTTTTGTGAATGAAAGTATACTTTTGTGGCTGGAAAATGGATTATACCTCATACTCTTAAAAGGTGCCTTTTATACTTGCAAAAGGCATCTTCCCCACCTCCACATGCTGGGCCTCGAAGTCTAGATTAGGTGTCAATTCGAGTTAGCGTGTCGGGTTCGTGCCGAAGTAGGGATATTCAACTAAATGACTCAACTCTAACCCGACCTGTTAATAATGCGGGTTGACCTGACCCAACTTATTTGACACGCTTAATAAGCAAGTCGTGTTAAATTGACACGAATGTAACACAACTCATTTCAACATGCATAATATTAAATATAGCATCTATCTAGAAATAATTTTTTTTACATCCCAAAATAGTGCATACACTTCAAGTCTTCAACCTACATTCAACATAATATAGTTTAACAAAAATATAATATTCATCTAGAAATAAGTTCTTTACACTTCAAAAGAAGTGCATACACTTCAGAGAGAGAGAGAGAGAGAGCAATAACCAATTTGAGAGTTGACACTTTGAGTTTAAGAATTGGGTGTGAAAAGAGTAGTACAGATGAAATAAAAAAATATATATATAATTATAAGAAGGTTTAGAGATTTAGGGTGTGTAGGATTTAGAGATCTAGGATTTGTAAAGTTTCAATTTTCAATTATATCCCTTGTAAATTTTTGTAATTACTTACTTTTCTTTTTAAATTTAAAATATTTGTTGGATATAAAAGGTATTTGACAAATTTAAAATAAAATAAATATTTATTTGTTATACGAGTTAAACGAGTTATGTTAAGTGGGTCATTTCGGGTTGACACAAATAAATTAGCATGTCAAACATGTTTATTGCGAGTTACATGAGTTGACCTACTTATGACACGTTTCTTATCGTGTCACTTTCGGGTAGACTCATTTATGACCCAAACCCATTAATACCCAACCCTAACCCGAAAAAACCTGTGTCAAGTTCGTGTCATGTTCGCAGGTTGGGTCGAACAGTGACACCCCTAGCCTAGATTACTTTGATTGAATTGATGCTTATTGTTCTGCTCTTACCATGTACAGGGAACAATTGGGTGGCTCAATATTTTGACTTGCCTTAGTTAAGGGAGGGAACATGTTGAAGTGCATTAAATGCAATGAGAGGTTGTTAGGGGTGTAATAAATGTGAAAATGATCGCTATTTAGCACAACTAGCATTGCCTTTTAGGCAAGGGTAGTCTTGGTGATATGGTGAGAACAACAAGACGATCTCCCTGAGTTCAGTCCTATCCAAATGAAGGCAATTTGCCATTGTTGATGATTTCAGTAAGCTCTAATCTATGTGTGCGTGTGAAGAGAAGGAAGAATGAAAATATGTCTCTCTTTAAATGTTTGGCTACATGAAAATAATAGAAATGGAGTACTTCTTTTATTTGGTTCCTAGAGAGAGAAAAAAGATAAACGAACAATGTTATATACATTTTATATAACTAAAAATAATTTATTACCAAAATGAGAGAGGGTTTGGAACCATGTCGATCATCTGAAACAAAATCCCAAGAAAGAAGAGAGGGGTTCCTCCCTTTGAGGGCTTGGCTATGAAAGGCAATAGGCCTGCCTTGCTGCATCAAAATTGCTTCCAACCCTTTGCCTGAGGCATCACATTCTATGACAAATGGCATATCAAAATTTGGAAGAACTAACATAGGTGGTTGAACCATGGCAGCCTTCAATTGCTGGAAAGCTTGCTCAGCCTCCTCAAACTAAGAAAATGCATCCCTCTTCAATAGTGTAGTTAAGGGAGTAGCAAGTTGTCCATATCCCTTAACAAATTTTCTATAATAACCTATAAGCCCCAAAAACCCTCTTAAGGACTTAAGATCAGTAGGGGTAGACCACTACTGCATAGCAGCAGTCTTCTTAGGATCAATGTGAACCCTAGCACCAATGATGGCATGCCCTACGTGCTCCACTTCATTACAAGCAAATTTGCATTTGGACCATTTTGCATACAGTTTATTTAAGTCCAAAATCTCTAAAACAGATCTCAAATGAATCACATGCTGAAATAAAGAAGTACTATAAACCAAAATATCATCAAAGAAAACTAAAACAAATTTTCTAAGATAAGGTTTAAAAACCTGGTTCATCAAGGATTGAAAGGTTGAGGGGGCATTGGTTAAGCCAAATGGCATTACTAAGAACTCATAATGCCCCTCATGTGTTATGAAGGCTGTTTGGGGCACATCCTCCTCCTTCATCCTGATTTGATGGTATCCTGATCTTAAATCAAGCTTGGAAAAGACAATTGCTCCATGCAACTCATCTATCAGCTCATCAATGACTGGAATTAGAAACTTATCCTTCACAGTGATATTGTTCAATGCTCTATAGTCATTGCACATCCTCCGAGATCCATCTGCCTTCCTTACTAACAAGATAGGTGAAGCAAAAGGACTGGTGCTATTTCTAATTGACCAAACAGACAACAGTTCTCTCACAATCTTCTTAATTTCATTCTTTTGATAGAAAGGGTATCTATAGGGTCTCTGGCATACTGGTTGAAAGCCCTCCATAAGAGTGATTTGATATTCATGACCCCTCACAGGTGGTAAACTAGTAGGAGTTTCAAAAACCTCTCCAAATTCCTACAATTACAACTCCACTTCTGCAGGTACACTATCTTCTAACACCACATCAGCTGTAGGAGTGATTTGAAGCAGCAAGCCCTTCCTTACTAATCCCTTAAGCAACTGATTACAATCCATGAAGGAAGTGCATGAAGAGGGACTTAAATCCTGCAGCAAAACTTGTTGATCCTTGTAATGGAATTTCATAGTCAACAATTGAAAATTCCAATATATTACACCCAAGCTGCTTAACCACTGAGTGCCCAACACAGCATCACAACCTCCCAATGCCAAAACATAAAATTGAACACAAAATTCCACTCTTGCACACACACTGGTACATTACTACAAAAACCTTAAGTTCTCACCATAGTACCATTAGCCACCTTAACTTCCAAAATTCTTGAAACATCAACCTTTAACTGTAAATTAGAGACTACTAATGCATCCACAAAATTATGAGTACTACCTGTGTCAACTAGTAACACTAACCCACTGCCATTAATCTTGCCTCTAACCCTCATAGTGCCTGGTGTAGGAGTTCCAGTCAAAGCATACAATGTAATTCCCACATCTTCTTCCTGTTCAATTGGTTTACTAAGAGCACTGCCCACTTCCTCACCCAACTCAGTAATTTGCACTCCAGATTGCAACCTATGTATTATATCAATCCTCTCTAAAAGAAACAGTTTAACATTTTTACACTTATGCCCAGGCCCCCATTTCTCATCACAACTATAACATAACCCTTTCTTTCTCCTTTTATCCATTTAAGCAGGAGTAATTCTCTTAACTGGTATTTTTGATTTAGTATCTAACACTACATTACTCTTAGGTAAACCAAGAATTGAAGTGTTACCTGATTCTTGATGACTCCGTATGCTTTTTCTACTACTCCACACATATTCTTCTTGAATCTTAGCTAATCCAAAAGCTTCATTCAAGGATTGGGGATTCAGCATTTTTACAGGTAACCTTATTTCATCCCTTAAACCACTCAAAAAGCAGATGAGCTTATGTAAAGGAGAAAGGCCTTTGACTCTGCTAGGCACAACTTTGAATTCTGCCTTATACAAGGCCACAGTTGAAGTTTGCCTCATCCTGGTCAGCACCTCCATAGGATCATTATAGGCACTAGTTCCAAATCTCACATGCAAAGCTGGTACAAAAGATTCCCAATCTGAGAACACCCTTGCTTCTTCTGCTTTTTGGAACCAAATCAATCCCTCCATATCCATGTGGAAAGAAGCTATCAATAGCTTTTCTGTAATTGGGGTTTGGTAATACTCAAAATGTTGGTTAGCCTTGTAAACCCATTTAGCTGGATCAACACCTAAGAATCATGGAAAATCCAACTTCACAGACTTGGCAAGTGACAAGGTTGAAGAACTTGGAATTGAATTTGATTGCACATTTCTCTGAGGTGAATTCTGATTCACATCTATGGAATTCAACTTCTGTAAAATCGCATTGATGTTCTGATTCATCTCATTCAAGATCCTGATATGAACGCCTTGAATCTTTTGTATTTCTTGGATGTCCCTATTTTGGTGATCAGAGGTGGTACGGAGAGAAGCAATGGCTTCATTCACCATATTAATGGCAGCAACTCGTGTCTCTGTCATGGCAGGAACGATGCTCTAATACCAATTGTTAGGATTGGATTTGTGGCTTTATGGTGTAGCTGGATTCGAGGTCCGTTAAGCCTCCAGAATTGAGAGAAAGGAAAGAACAAGGAAAGGAAAAGGGAAAGGTTGCATTGGAAAATACACTTTGCTTGATTACCCACTATACAACTTATTAGTCTCTTATACAATACCAAAACAACTGTCAATGAACATCAGTCTCTAACTAACTCTAGTTGACTTACACAGTCACTACCCAACTCTAATGTACCTCACATGTGGACAATTAGGCACGTATACAACTAGCACACTTATCACAGCCAAACTAGCCACTGCTGCATCATAGCTTTTGCATCATAGTAGCACTGCATCACTGTTGCATCATAGCTCTTCTATCACAGCCTGCACTGCATCACAACACCCTTTGCATCCCAGCATAAACACCCTCTTATTATACAACATACAAACCAACACCCTCTTATTATACAACATACAACTATGCCTAACAATAATTGTGTTGTGTGCAATCATGTGCTAAGTCCTATATTAGATGTTTACTAAGTTGAAATTAGTTTATATAAGAGATTACAAGGAACACCAATTGTAACTTGACTAGTCCTTTGGGGTATAGAACAAATACAACTAGCATTTTCCTCAAGTTGTGACAAATGATATGCAAGCCATCTTGATAACACCATATGCCAAGGGTAAAATTCATGTTGACGTGTTGTGTCAACTTTTGAATTTTTGACTTTATAAGTCAATACGAGCATTACACATTTGTTAATCATATTAGGACCCCTTGACCCTAACATGTCTTGTTTATATACAGGTTGATATGACATCACTCAAATAACCTGTTTAGTAAATAAGTCGTGTTAAGGTCAACATGACCTAATTACATGACCCATTTGATAAATAGACCAATCATGTAATCAAATTAACATATTTACTTTACACAAATGATTGTAAACAATTATCATACTTTATAGAATATTTAAGTATAAAACTAGAATTTCAAACAAAATCACTAACAATTAAAACATATTATCATACTTTATAGAATGTATAAGTATAAAACTAAAATTTCAAACAAAATCACTAACAATTAAAACATAACTAGAATCATAAAATTTTGAAGGATATTGATAAAATTGACCTTCAGTTAAACGGGTTCAAGCTAGTTTAAACGGGTTTCACATGTCAAACTCAAATTAACTTGTTTATTATATGGTGTAATCGATGTTGACCCAAATCAAACACAAAACTGTTAAGCCTAATGATGTAAAATAGACAGCCATGGCCTTTCTGAACTCTCACGCACCCTTGAAATCATCGTGCAAGGCAAAAAGGCAATAGTAGAAATCATGGGTCTTGGAGTCAGAATCGCATGAAATTTGGTAGATTGAAACGAAATGGCCTTCTGAGTAATAGTCGTTGCTTTGCCATGAGGTACCCCTTGAAATTGGCAAATTTCTCTGTTTAGCCTCCAAAAATTGCGATTTTACCGTTTATAGTAATTTTTTTCCTTAATAACTTTTTGCTCAAAAGTCAGAATAAGATCTCGCTTGTTTTAGGACGATCCTTAAGGTCAGTAGTTTACGATTTTGCATTTAGCTCAATTTTTCTACTTTTGGTAAATCTCAGTATTTTGTCATCTAATCGCATAATTAGTGTGAATTAGGGTTTTAGACGTTTCTTAATCGTCGTAGGGTTTTGCTTTTTTAGTATTCATATGTTTTGTAGTCGTCAGAGGCAAATCAAATTAATAAAATTGCAGAGTTTTTCTCAAACTTTTCTCTGGTGGATTTCAGTTTATCTCCTTGTGAATTTAGGGAACCCCATCATGGATTTGAGGTTTACTACTAGTAGCTAATAGTTATTTTTTGTTCCATCAGGAGAGTATTGTGTGTGCTTTCTTCGAATTTTCATGACATTACCTAAACTCTAACACACTAACTTCATGTCGTATTTGAGTATTGTGTCAAACATTGCCACCTCTACCATGTAACTTGGGGTACTTCAACACAATTTAAGACCTAATGAGAACATCAATAATTTAAGTAGGGAAAATTTTGATCCCAAATCATGTGGATTTCATTAGATTGTGTTATGGGTGCATGTGATAAATCCCATATCGGATTTTTATTAGGTTAACCTAGGTTATATAAGTGATTGTAAGAAGTCACAATTGCAATTTGACTAGTTTTTTTGAGGTATAATGTAAATGTGGCTAGTGCTACATCGGATTGGGACACCAAGTGACCGCGCTTCTTATTTTCTTAACATGTTTAAGGTTTTATTTTTTATTTTTTTGCATTTTTAGGCTTGAAGATTTTCAAAACTAAGCTTTACACATAAAATGGAAGATGATTTTCTAATGATCTCTTTCATGATTTAAATTGAAAGAATTTTTTTGTTAGTACACACACACACGCACACACACACACACACATATATATATATATATATATATATATATATATATATTCTAATGAGCTCTTTCATGATGTAAATTGAGAGACTTTTTTTAGTATATATAGAATCAATAATAGATAACTTTCAAGATTATTATTATTTTTTTGTATAAATGATTTAGTCCAAATGAATTAAATTACAATATATATATATGTGTGTGTGTGTGTGTGTGTATTGTTCATAATGATTTTATTTTTTTTATGTATTACTTTAATTTTGAATCTAAATATATTTTACTCATTTGTTCATGGCAGAAGTTTTTGGATCATTCTTTGTACGGATGATAAAATTCTAGTTCTGTTTCCTCAAAAAAAAAAAAAAAATTCCAGTTCTGTTAGACTGTTATTGTTATACCGTGACAATTTTGAGGCTATCCTATGATGACACTTTCATAGATATAAAACAATAATTAGATGTGCATTAGAAATAATAATAATAATAATAATAATAATAATAATAATAATAATAATAATAATAATAATAAGGCGAAAATGCACTTTTCGTCCTTACATTTTGGGTCAATTCCTATTTTAGTTCTAAAATTGATTTCATTGCGAATTTCATCCCTAAAAAAAGAAAATCGTTTTTAAAATGGTCCTTACCGTCAACCTACTGACGAAAACCTCCTACGTGGCAAACAGAGTGTCCTGCTTGCTAACGTGGCCATTAAAATTTTATTAAGAATAATTATTTGGAATTTTTAAATGCCACATCAGCATTTTAATTAATAAAAAATTAAAACTAAAAAATTTTAATTCCTCAATTTTAATTTTAATTTAAAAAATAAAAAACAAACAAAAATTTTACTTTTTTAGTTTTGAACGATTTTTTTTTTATTAATCTTACCTAGGTTCTAAGCTCATCTCCACTTCATCTTACCCAGGTTCTTCTCCAACAATCTCATCGAATGCCTTGTACTGTATACTCGCTACACTGAATTCTCTTCACCAGGTGCTTGGCACCACAGGAGTCTCAACCACATCACTCCTCTCTTGAGCCTCCCTCTTCTCATCCTCTTCAGCCTCTCTCAATTGGGTCTCAATTTTTCTGCAAGACAAAGCTGCAGGCACTTTTCTGCGGTTGCCTGACACTGTCGGTGCTGAGGTAATAACAAAAAAAATGACCATCTCAACCACCATCTCGGCCACAATGAAGCTCAATCTCAGTGACTTTGGGTCAGATCGGCTTTGCGTGGTGGGTCAGATTGGCGATGCGTGGTGGGTCAGATCGACATTTTTCTCCTCCGCCGACCCCAACGAGTCCACCTTCACCACCGAAGTGGCGACGCTCTTCTTCAGATCGGTCATTCTGTTTAGGTCTTGCTGGGTTTTGCTGGGGTTTGTCTTGTGGGTCATGTTGTTTGGGTCTTAAGACTGTGAGAGTTGATCTTGATTTTCAGTGGTCATGTCGTTTGGGTCTTGAGACCAAGAGAGTTGTTCTTTTTGGGAATGAATGGGATAGCTTGGGTTCATCAATGAAAGAGTGAGAGATGATAATTTGTTTTTTCTTTTCTTTGGTATTCTTGTGATAGGTTTGAGTTCTTGGATGCTGAGTTTGATTTGGGAAGAACAAGTTGTAAAATGAAGAACAAGTTGAAGACCGTGAAGAAATTTTTTGATCTCTGTTTTTTTTTTTTTTTTTCATTTGTGTTGTTGTAATCTGGATCTGTGTTTGATCTCTATTTGTGTTCAATGTCTGTGTTTGTGTTTGATCTCTGTTTTTTTTTCTTTTTTCGTTTGTGTTGTTGTGATCTGGGTTTGAGTTATTGGTTGTGGGTTTGTGTTCTTGTAATCTGGGTTTGAATTCTTTGTTGCTGCGATTGATTGGGAAGAACAAGAAGAGCAGTGAAAATTAATAATGATCAGTAATTTAAAAAAAAAAATTAAATCAGATTTAAGCTTTTTTAAATTTAATTTCTTTTTATATAAATTTTTTGACGTGGATCTATTTGAAATAAATTAAAATGCTGATGTGGCATTTAAAAATACCAAATAATTATTTTTATAATATTTTAATAGTCACGTCAACAAACAGGGCACTCTGTCTGCCACATAGGAGATTTCCATCAGTGAGTTGACAGCAGGGACCATTTTAAAAACGATTTTCTTTTTCTAGAGATGAAATTTGCAACGAAATCAATTTTTGGACCAAAATAAAAATTGACTTAAAATGTAAGGACGAAAATTGCATTTTCGCCTAATAATAATAATAATAACACCAACAACTTATTGAAATTGGTTAACTTGTAATTCTGCCATTCTGTGGTCCAAATCGTACAATAGGTAGTATATACACTCCTAGTATTTATTTTCTACAACTGATCTTCTGTGTGGTCGCGGGAAACTCAATAATGCAAGAAATAAAAATATTCTTGGACTAGGTGACTTATATTAAATTTATAGATAAAAACCCATTAGCAACCTCATACATGACTGTAGCGAATATCATTCATAACCACCTTATGATTCAAATCATTTGTTTTAGGTATCATCCAGATAAGTTCATCTGGCAAACCATCGTCGCCCACTAATATGTCAACATTGTTAGCAATATAATAATCATTTTGATAAATCTTTTTTTTTTCGGATAACATATATAATAGGTTGCTTCAATACTATTGGAACTAACGACATTTTAGTTCCTATCTATCATGTGTTGGGGATATTCTTTTTGGTTTTTTGGTCAGCCTTTTTTTTTTTTTTTTTTTTTTACTTTTAAATTCTTCCACTTCAAACCTCATTCTAAGTGCTATGTCTATGGAAGAAAATTAAGTGTTGGAGAGTGATTGGTCCTAATTGCGCCTTTTATTTGTGCTCTTCATAATTGCTTTACATTGCATGCTTTAAACAATCATGAAATACAAATTATTTGTCTTACTTTTTATGCATCATTTTATGTACCCAAAAAAAGTACAAGAACATTATTGTTGTAGACCGTTGCCGCAACTTGCCTGGTTTTTCTCGTTCAAATGACTCTTTTAAATTTAATCACACATTCTTCTAAACAAACAAAATTAAATAATCACACATAGCCGTTGAATTTGTTGAATTTTCCTCATGACACTGGACCTGGGACCATCAACATAGGTGAAAAGAAAAAGAAAAAAAAAAAGGGAGAAAGTTTTCCCAATAAATAAATAATAAATCAAGAGCCGTTGGAGGGCAAAGTGGGTCCATGCAAGCGAAGGTAAGCTACATGGTCGGCAAAAAAATTATGTTAATCATATCATTAGCAACCATACATAATCACTCTTATTTTATTTTTTAATTTTATATATATATATATATATATATATAATAATTAAAAAAAAAAAAAAAAAAAAAACATGGGCTTCAAATCATGAACCTATGCTCTCTGGTCCTCCATAAATAGACCTTTGCACTCACTCCTCCATCCACAAATCACACTTCAACTTCTTTCCCTTCTAAAACTCTCTATTTCTAGCTCATACTTCTTGTAAAGCTTAAGTGATCACTATGACAAAGGACGTTGAAATTGTAGAGCGAGGAGGAGAGTACTCAGCTAAGGACTACCATGACCCACCTCCAGCACCTTTGATCGACCCTGAGGAGCTAACCCAGTGGTCCTTTTACAGAGCTCTTATTGCAGAGTTCATTGCCACACTTCTTTTCCTTTACATCACAGTTTTGACTGTGATTGGGTACAAGAGCCAGACTGACCCCGCCAAGAACGCAGACCAATGTGGTGGGGTTGGTGTTCTTGGTA
Organism: Castanopsis chinensis; assembly: GCA_032878915.1. NCBI lineage: Eukaryota > Viridiplantae > Streptophyta > Magnoliopsida > Fagales > Fagaceae > Castanopsis > Castanopsis chinensis. Next base: position 11,689,008 of record JAVQMG010000125.1, on the reverse strand, counting down.
TTGCTTGGGCCTTCGGTGGCATGATCTTCGTCCTTGTTTACTGCACTGCCGGTATCTCTGGTAGGTTAAATTTCCTCATGACTCTATTAATTGCAAGTAATTATTCAGTACTCTAGTATTCTCTTCTATCAAGTAGTATTGAGTTTCAGTAATTACATTCATGATGAAATTCATTATTCTTGTAAAAGAAGAAAGTACTTATACATCGCTATACTACAAAATACCTAATATTTTTTCTTAACTTGCTCGCTCCAGAAAAGAAAGAAAGAATAAAAATAAAAATAAATAAATAAAAGATATTCAAGTTTTAACAAGTTAGTACTTGCTAGTAGTCTGTTCTATTACATAAAAGTGAATTCTGTTAATTAAATTCACGTAAAAATAAAAAGTATCACACATGTAAAAAAAACCTAATAATTTTCTCACACGCATATACATTTTTTTTTTTCCCCTCCTTGGCAAGCCTGTGTTTTAATTGTCGCTGGATAGAGAAATTTCAGTGATAACTGATAAGTATGAAAACTTGGGTATGCAGGAGGACACATAAACCCTGCCGTGACATTCGGGCTGTTCTTGGCGAGGAAGGTGTCTCTGATCCGAGCGGTGTTATACATGGTAGCACAGTGCTTGGGAGCAATCTGCGGTGTTGGGCTGGTGAAGGCGTTCCAGAAGTCACTCTACACTAGGTATGGAGGTGGAGCAAATGAGCTCCAAGCTGGGTATAACAAGGGAACTGGATTGGGGGCAGAGATAATTGGTACCTTTGTTCTTGTCTACACTGTCTTCTCAGCCACCGACCCTAAGAGGAACGCTAGAGACTCCCATGTTCCTGTAAGCATGCCCTCTAATTTTAGTTTAATACAATTTTATTAGGCAACATGTCAAGATTTTCTCATCCCAACGGGTTCATACAAAAATTCTATGGTAGTGTTGTTATTCACAATTGTTTCTATGTTTCAGTTAATATTTGTTTATACTCATTTTCCACACAATATTCATAATTGCATATATTAATGTACACATTTTAAAATATGAAAATGTGACGTCCAATTGTAAAACGTAGAAAACTAATGTATATGGACGATTAGGAATAAGTTGTTTAGACAATCATTGTCCCTTCAAAATTTACAAAATGATCACTTGTTTATTGAAAAATGTAGGGTGTAGGCCCATTTTGGTAGGTGTTACTAATGCTTCCTCACCTAATCCTGAATTTATATGGATTTTATTTGATAATTAACCTTTTTTTTACCTAACTCCTTGGATTTGTATAAATAATCACTTATTAAAAAAATCATATATTGTTGGTATAACTTATTGTAATTTGTGCGTATTAGAAATTGTATCAACCCAAATAAAAGCAAGGTTACTCCAATCACAATAAACTGTGTTAACATTTGTGAACATAATCATATCTATTATTGCTAAAATATAAATCCACACGGTTATGACATAGCACAGTTACTGAACCACCATGTCACAAGCCACTGGTTTGTAGAAGGATATGGCAAGTTGGCCGGTTTGCATAGGATATTATGGAAATTTTCTAAACATATAAATTTATGGCTGAATAGTGTATACTCTACATAAGCCATTGTATTATTCAGCCAAAAAAAATACATGAGCCTTGTATTTATCACTTGGTTGATTTTGTTTTTTGTTTTGGTTAAATTTAGGTATTGGCACCCCTTCCCATTGGATTTGCTGTATTCATGGTTCACCTAGCCACAATCCCAATCACTGGTACTGGTATCAACCCAGCTAGAAGCCTTGGAGCCGCAGTGATTTACAACAAAACCAAGGCCTGGGATGACCAAGTATGTGCCATCGATCCTTCTTCTACCTCTCACTTTTTATATATATTTTTTAATATATAAGATTCTCATATATAATTATATGTATGATGTGTTTCAGTGGATATTCTGGGTTGGACCTTTTGTTGGAGCTGCCATTGCTGCCTTCTACCACCAATACATTCTTAGAGCAGCAGCCATTAAGGCTCTAGGATCCTTCAGGAGCAATGCTTAAGTTTTAAGCTTTTCAAACCAATTATGTATTAAGATGGAGAAGGGTGTTTCAAAGTGAATAACAATACTGAGGAGTGCAAGTCTGTCTGAGGGTCCCTTTACCAATCCTCAATAGTCATGGAGGCCCATGGAATTGTAGATAAACGTGTCTGTGGGACAGGACAGGGGGGCTGCCTTTTGTGTATCCCTTTCCTTTTTCTCTTTTCTTTTCGTTCATGTATTTATGTGGTGATTGTTGTCCTTGTTTATCCTTGAATCATCTTTTACTTTTTGCTTTTTCTATGTGGTTGTGTATTCGTGTTGTTTCCACATAAAAGCTAGTGAAAATGGAATTGTGTTCACCAGTCTCAATCTCAAATTCTCAGTCACCTTTCATTTGCTTTAGAGTCAAGTCTTCTTCATACTTGCAAATTACGCTATATAGGGTCATCGCTCTTTCCTTGAAGTAAATTTCACGGAATTTTCTTCTCAATTGCAATGTTGAGTTTGAGACAATGACAAAGACTTCGCAATAAAGCATATATATTGTAGCATCTCTTGTGACATAAGGGATAAGGGCTAGAGAATTTATTAACAGTTCTTCAGTGATTTTTTGTCATGGTTACCAATTATTCTTACATAAAGCTAGTGGGCAAATTGAAAACAAATAAAAATAAAAATAACATTTTCAACCCCGTGTTAGTTGGAAATAACAACGCTACATATGCAACAAATTTCACAATTATTAAGATAAATAAATTAGGATGAGCATGACATTATTTTTATATAGAATTCGACATTAACATTATTATTTTTTTTGGCAAACAACATTAACATAATTTTTTATTGTTAACCAATCTCTCTTTCCCTTACTGTATATTATATTGGGATAAGTGACCCTTTCCAGCTCTTCAAGGTATCAATTCAGGGTGGTGAAGTCTTAATCTTGTAATAATTGTTTAATTGAAACTATATGGCTTTGTTCGAAGCATTCTTATCCTCATAGGTTAAATGATCATAAATGAGTATTGATCAAGTAGCGTATAGTACCAATGTACCATACATTTATATTAGTTGCACTATAGAAAGTGATAGCCCACAAGATAATATAAGTTTCTTTTAGAAGAGATTATATAAGTTGGCCTTTGTTTTTTGAGTTTTTTTTTTTTAATAAGTTGGCTTTTGTGGTGGTGGTACTTGGAAGAGATAATGCATTCAATTCTTAATCTTTGTAATATTTTTAGTTGCGGAGGGGCCCAATATATAAAGAAAAGAAAGGAAAAGAGATAGCATGTTAGTCAAATAGAGCTTAGGATTCCTAGCATTTTTAAAAGGTAATTTGTCTCTTTCTCCTAGATAAATTATAGTTTTAGTGATTTAATTTCAATCTCTCTTATCCTATATTCCCGTCATTATTTTTTGGCTCTCAGACAATTTTCTAGACACGAGTAGGTGAGGTTTGAGCTGTATGATGATGCACAAATTGGCTTAAATAATGGAGAAGGTGAGGTTTTCCCGTTGGAGTGCGTGTATGAGAGTTGATTATCAATGTCAGTCCTGTTCATATATTTTAGGACTATTTTGGAGCCACAAAATTTTCTATTTTGTTGGTGACCAAGACATAGGACTATTTCATGCCCTACCATAGGACAAAGGCCACCAAAAAATGACAAAAATATTTCTAATTTTTTTTAAGCTTTTGGTCGGAACTCAACAATAGGAATAAAAAAAAAAATTGTGGACAAAAAAAAATTAGTTATAAATTATACTCTCATTTGATCTTTTTGAATATAAAATTTAGAAAATGAGTTTTGCTTTATCATCCATAAAATCAAAGAAGTCAAAACTGTTCACATTATTAAACGTTAGTGTAGGGATAAAGGGACCATAAGTGTATGTTGGACCGTAGGTCTTGTCCGAGGATAACTATTAGTTTGAGGACTAGAAGATAACAAGGAAGAAGTGTAAATCAGAGTACCACGGAAAATATTTAGATGGAGAGACTTGAGGAGGTGGTCTGAGGAGGAACATCAGGGAGGCTTAAGGGAGACACTTCGAAGGGTTCTCCTAGTAAGGATAAATATCAGGAAAATATAGGACACAGGGAAGTTAAGAAATATTTAAGGAAAAGCTACTACCACCGCATTGAATACTCTGCAGCTAACCTTCTGACCGCATTAATGTAGAGGTGATGCCTGAATAGTGCTAAGTACCCTTATAGCTACTCCTAAATATTTCAAGAATATGCTGATGGGACAAGGATTAAAGTCAACAGCTTGACCTACATGTGTATGGTGGAGATGAGAAGAAGAGGGTTATATAAGGGAGAGGAAGTCCTCTTACAAGAGGAGATAGAAAAAGAGAGAGAAAAAAACTGTAGCATCAGGAACAAGACATGTAACCAAATTCAAAAGAAGCATATATATATATATATAAGATTTATTCTCTTCGGACTATGCTGAGGACGATTTACTTCATGCAAAACAATTGTATTCTTATTTTCTTTTCATCTAGGCTCACTACAATTATTATTTGATTTATTAAAGTCTAGTTTTCCAGCTCACTCTCTATAAATTTATTGTGTTGGACTTTTTGAGCCTAAATCCTTATCCTTTCCCTTTAGGCTTAGACTTTAAATCTGGGTCCTTACAATTGGTGCCGTCTATGGGAAATTGCTTAAGTTTTGGTGAACATCTATAATTATGGTGGGCTCAGGGCCAAACCGGGAGGAGTCTATTAGGTCCCAGCGTCAAGATCAGTTTCTCAACCTTGAGCAGAGCAGGGACCAAGAAGTTAGTGTGCATACCACCCACACCAGTAGGAGCCGGTCCAAGAGTGGGAACCACGTCTCTTATGAGGCAACTACCAAGAGCATGCAATTAGAAATTGATCGTTTTAGAATAAAGCTGCACCGGGAACGACGTAGAGGAACTCCTTCAAGTTCTAACCATTCTTCTGATGGTGATAACGATCATAGTTACCGGCACAGGTCGAGAAATCCTCCTAGCTAATCTTTTTCATGCGACGAGGACCGTCATAATAGGTGGGGGAGGAGAAGTCCATCATGTAAAGGCCCGGGCAACGATGCCATGAGTAAGGCTCTGAATCAAATCTCCAAGTCACATTTTACCCGGAGAATTGAGGAAGGGAGGCTTCCTCGACGGTTTACAAAGCCAACGTTTACCATATACAGTGGTAGGACGGACCCTGTGGAACACATGAGCCATTTCAACTAGAGAATTTCATTCTAAGAATAAGACTTTGATGTGCAAGGTCTTTCCATCTATTTTGGGAACTGTGGCGATGAGGTGGTTTAATGGCCTAAGGAAGGGCTCTATTAGATCTTTTAAGAAGCTTACGACGGCCTTTGGTTCTCAGTTTGTAACTTGTAGTAAGGTTCCCCGGCCTTTGGATTCCTTGCTGTCTATGGCTATGCGAGAGAGAGAAACTTTAAAGATGTACTCTGACCGATACTGGGAGATGTTTAATGAAATTAATAGGGATTTTGATGACGTAGCAATAAGAACGTTTATGGTCAGCCTGCATATCGAGCAAGGTTTGAGAAAATTGTTGATAAGGAAGCCAGTTAGTAATGTGCTTTAGCTCATGGACAACATTGATAAGGACAAACAGATCGAGGAGGACCAATAACTAGGTAAAGGCAAGGCTAAGGTGGTCTCTCAGGATAGGAGGGAGTTCAGGTCGAACAAGTACAAAAACAATTGTCCTCGACGGGATTTTTCTGGGCAATCTGGGTCTGCTACTGCTCAAGTGGTTAACACTGTGTTCGAAGAACCATTGCATCAAATCTTAGAAATAATTAAGAATGAACCATATTTTCAATAGCCAAACAAGATGGGAGGAGATCCCATGAAGCGCAACCAAAACCTTCATTGCCAGTACCACCAAGAGTGATGGCATACTACAGAGGACTGTAGAACTTTGTGGAATCACCTAGAGTAACTAGTCCAAGGTGGTAAGTTAAAACAATTTTTATATCACCCTAATGGACAGGGCGGTCCAGCAGGGTCAATCGCAAAGAGATGCTTATTCAAAACCACCTCTAGGTACAATCAGTGTTATTCTTGCCGCCCTAGGAAGGACTGGTTCTCACCCCTCTAGAGTATTGTCCATAGTTCAGCCATCCGCAAAGGATTCCTCCCCTAAGCCGAAGAGAAGTAAGATGGAAGTCTAACCAGCGTTGAGTTTCTCTGATGAGGACAAGGTTGATACCTTGCAGCCACGTGATGATGCATTGGTGGTTACCCTCAAGATAAAGAGGGTATGACATGAAGTAAGTATTGGTTGACCAAGCAGTAGGGCCAAAATTATGTGCCTTAATTTGTATAAAGGGCTAAAGCTGAAACTAGAGGATTTAACTGGTTATAATTCACCCTTGGTAGGTTTTGATGGGAAGTGGTTATACCAAAGAGTCAGATCAGATTACCAGTCCAAGCAAGGTCAGAGGTAGTAGAGGTAAACTTTATTGTAGTGGATGCTTACTCTCCCTACACTGCCATGAGGGCATCTCTTCCACCTTACACTTGAAAGTGAAATATCCATCTGGTGATCAGGTTGAAGAATTGGTTGGGACCCAGTCCATGGCTAGGCAATGTTTAGTTTTTGCTATTAGGCATCAGGCTGAATGTGAACCCCCGGCCTATGCTGGGTAAGGCCTATAGCAATCAAAGAAGCCAGTATTATTTACAGATACAGTAGAAGGGGTGAAGTGTAAGGAATTAGAAAAAGTTGTTATAGGTGATGATGGGGAGAAGTTCTTTCAGGTCAGAGCTCAGCTGCCTCCTTGAGAGACGAAAGAATTGGTAGCATTTCTTAAGGAGAATATTGATGTGTTTGCATGGAATGCTTATGAGGCTCCGAGGGTGGACCCAAACTTCATTTGCCACTATTTTAATGTCAACCTGACGGCTATCCCTAGAAAGCAACCACCTCGGCACTTGTTTAAAGAGCATTCTGATGCTGTCAAGGATGAAGTGATCAAGCTTAAGCAAGCTGAAGCTATCAAAGAGATTTTTTACCCTGATTGGCTGGCCAACACGATGGTAGTGAAGAAGAATAATGGGAAATGCCGAGTATGTGTAGATTTCACAGATTTGAACAAGGCTTGCCCCAAGGACCCATTTCCCATGCCTTGTATAGATTAACTGGTGGATGCCACTATGGGCCATCCTTGGATGAGCTTTTTAAATGCATTCTAAGAATACCATCAAATACCCCTAGTTTTGGACGATCAAGAGAAAACAGCTTTTTGTTACTCTTACTAGAAATTACCATTACAAGGTGATACTTTTTGGTTTAAAGAACGCAAGATCCACCTATCATAGAATGATGACCAGGATGTTTGAGCCATAACTAGGAAAAAACATTGAGATCTATATAGATGATATGGTGGTGAAGAGCAAGTTAGAATCCGAGCACGTTAGTGACCTCAGAAACATCTTTGGAATATTGAGAAAACACAAGCTACGCCTTAATGCTTCTAAATACTCTTTCAGTGTTGGTTCAGGAAATTTTTTGGGGTACATGGTCACTCATCATAGAATTGAGGTCAATCCTGATCAAATTAGAACAATCAAAAGCTTTCAGCCTCCTCGGAACCCTAAGGAGGTCCAGAGATTAACGGGAATGACTGCTGCCTTGAACCGATTTATCTCTTGGTCAATAGACAGGTGCAGACCTTTCTTCTAATTGTTAAATAAATGGAAAGGGTTTGAGGTGACCAAGGAATGCGCCCTGGCCTTTCAGCAGTTGAAGGAATACCTTTCTCAACCACCCATCATGTCCAAGCCTGAGGAGAATGAGGTCCTGTTTGTTTACATTGCTGTAGCTCCCCATGCAGTTAGCTTGGTACTGATACGGGTTGATGATGGGATTTAGAGGCTAGTCTATTATGTGAGCAAGTCATTACATGAAGCAGAAGTTCAGTACCCACCACTAGAAATTTGCATATTAGCAGTAGTGCATGCAACACGTAAACTCCCCCATTATTTCCAAACTCACACGGTGGTGGTGGTGTTGACCCAACTTCCTCTTCAATCCCTACTTCAGAGAGCTAATTACATGGGGAGGATTTCTAAATGGGGGACAATTCTGGAAGCCTTCGATATCAAATATATGTATTGCACCTCTATTAAGGGCCAAAACCTTATGGACCTAGTGGCTAAATTTACCGAACCTTCTATAGAAAACAAAGAAGAAAAGTAGAACATGGATGGAAAATCAGTTGGAGTGGTCTCTTTACAAGAACCTCTATCCTGAAAGGTATATGTTGATGGCGTTGTTAATTAAAAAGGATCTGAGGTGGGATTGGTTATGGTATCTTCTGAAGGGATCGTTATTGAGAAATCCTTGAGGTTAGGTTTCTTGGACATAAATAGCGAGGTTAAGTATGGGGCCTTGTTAGTGGGAATGACTATGGTTTAGAAAATGGAAGGAAAGGCATTAGAAGTGTTTTTAGATTCTAGGCTGGTTGTTGGACAGATAGAGAGTGAATTAGAAGTCAGGGATTCGAGGGTACAAGAGTACTTAAGTCAAGTCAGACATTTACCATCAGGTTTCAAGCCTTTCGCCTTACAGCAAATCCCTAGAAGCAAAAATACTCATGAGGATTCTCTTGCCACGCTTGTAACCTCCTCGACTTAAATTTTTCCCCAGGTCATCCTAATTGAAAATTTGTGTAAACCTGCTGAGGCAAAGAAGGACATGCTTTAGGTTCATCAGATTAGGATAGGACCTAGTTGGATGGATCCTATTGTTATGTTCCTTAAGAATGAAATCTTGCTTAAGGAGAAAGGAGAGGTTGATAAGGTGCAAAGAAAAGCTCCTCGTTTTTTGTTATCCGATGACCAAAAATTGTATAAACACTCTTTCTCTGGACTGTACTTGTTGTGTGTACATCCCGAGGCAGTAGAACCCCTCCTAGAAGAGCTGAATGAAGGGATTTGTGGGAGTCATACAGGTGGCAGATATTTATCTCACACGGCCCTCACTTAAGGGTACTAGTGGCCAAGTATGCAAAAGGAAGCACAACAGTATGTAAAGAAGTGTGACCAATGTCAGAGATTTGCCCTAAACATTCATTAGCCTAGGGGTGTCCTTAATCCTATTTATAGTCCCTGGCCTTTTGCTCAATGGGGCTTAGATATTGTAGGACCTTTTTCCTAAAGCAGCAGGTGGTGTGCTGTCACAGGCAACCAAAAATAAAACCTATACTCCTAAAAATATATGTAGCAGTGTGAATAAGGTTCGTTCCCATGGAGAGTATTTAGTCTAGTTTTATGCTACATGAACAAGGAGGGAGAGTTTGAGTATAATGAAAACAATTTTAAGAAAAACAACTAAAAAACAATTCAAATTAAAATATCGAAATCAATCAAAAGAATAAACCTTGGTCTAAGTCAACATCCACCATCGGAATTTTACAACTGATCATCGATGCAAGTATATATCAATTTACACTTTGAATATTCACCGTTGGAAGTATTGTCCTATCTCTCCTTAGTCCCAGTTAATTAGAAGACAAGCGATCTAATAAACCCTAACTACTAAACAACCCAAGAAAAGCGCTAAAGGTTTAATCTAGTAGCAGTCCTAAGAATTAGAGAGATCGATAAAACTAAACAACACAAACACAAGCGGTTGCATTTAATTTATTTGAGCATTCTTCCTAAGATCTAATAATTTCTGACGTAGCAAATCATTAAATCTTAGTTGCTTCACAAATTAGACGGATCAAATATTTACGGATTTGATATCTAACCTAGCAGTAGATTGCAACGAATAATACTAGTAGGCCTCCTAGTAATTAAATGAGACAATCATGAAAAATAGGCATAGAAGAACATTCGATACTCAAAGCATAAAATTGAACAGTAAAAACAAATTAGATCTCATAGTTTTATTGATTCCAAGGCTTCAGTTTCCTTCAACCAAGTATAAAAGTTTTAGTCACGCAGGTCCATGACATAAACTCAAAGGAGAAAATTAGAGAATAGGGGAGAGAGAGGCATGTGTGAATTATGATTTTTCCTCTCCCTTTTACACGTTAATTCCCCCTTTCCCAAGCCTACAAAATCTCCTAAAAATATTCTAAATAATAATATCCAAATCTGACTAATTAAGAAAAAAATATTAAAAATAAAACAAAGTCCTAATGTAACTATGAAAGTAGTGTTTTTCAGCTGGAATTTTCGTGTATTAGATTTGGAAGCTTCCGAAAATAAATCACATCAAATCCGTGTATTAAAATTGCAGGCTAAGGAATGTTCCAGAACATCAACAGTGCAGGTACAGAAACTTCAAGCCCTATTTCGACCTTTAGGCAGCCCGTATCTCTCAAAATTCAAAACATGAAAGTTCTAGATCTTTGTCTTGGCATTCCATAGCATCTTGAATCATCTCAATTGGAGCTTGAATGAGAGAGTTATGCCCAGATTATGAAGCAATGTCAAAGCTGTCCAAAATCGCCCAATTAGCTATGTTTTGCACTTAATGCCTCCATTTGCATCCTAAATCAAAATATAAGACTAATGAGTATATTTAGGCATCAAATGAGCGTAGAAGACTAAACATTAAGGGAAAAAATATGGCATTTTGCATTCTCATCAGCAGGAAACAGGAAATAGCTTTTAGTTGGCACTAACTACTTCACCAAATGGGTTGAAGCTGAGCCCTTGGAAAACATCAGAAATATGGATGCTAAGAGGTTCATGTGAAAAAATATTGTCACTCGATTTGGAATTCCTCACACCCTCATCTCGGATAATGGGTTTCAGTTTGATAGTAAGACTTTCAAGAGGTACTGTTGCGAGATAGGCATCAAGAGCAGATATTCAACTCCAGCTTATCCCCAGGGAAATGAGCAGGCCGAGGCCGTAAACAAAGTCATAGTCAATGGGCTCAAAACGAGTTTGGATGATGCCAAGGGCAAGTGGGTGGAAGAGCTACCCCACGTTCTTTAGACATATAGAATTACCCCTCGTAGGTCCACGAGTGAGACTCCTTTCTCTCTGACTTATGGGGCCGAGGTTGTAATCCCTCTGGAAACTAGGTTCCCAACACTGAGAAAAAGCTCGTTTACTCAGGACAACAATGAAAGGTTAGTAATGAAGAGTTTGGATTTGATTGAAGAGCAAAAAGAAAATCTCATGGTTCAGTTGGCGTATTATCAGCAAAAGCATAAGCAGAGGTATGACTCAAATGTGAGATTAAGACCATTAGCTCTTAGAGATTTGATACTGCGGATGGTTTTGGGTACTGCAAAGAACCCAGCATAGGGGAAATTAGGGCCCAATTGGGGAGGGCTATACCGTATCACTTCAGTAATTGGTATAAGAGCGTATTTCCTAGCAAATCTAGATAAAAAAGTTGTACCATGCCCCTGGAATGTAAATAACCTGCGAATGTATTATTATTAATAAAAGGCACTTCTACCGTATTTTGCTTATGATTTTATTCGTTGTGTTGGTTACCTACTTAAGTATTAAACAGAACATTGGTCATGTCTGGCTCCTCGAACCACATACGTAAGGTAAATTAATACTTCTTATTATCTATTTAAGTATTAAACAGAATATTGATCATGCCTGGCTCCTTAGACCACATACTTTGGGTAAATTAATACTTTTTATTATCTATCCAAGTATTAAACAAAATCTTGGTCATGCCTGGCTTCTCGGACCACATATCTTGGATAAATTAATATTTCTTTTTACCTACCTAAGTGTTGAACAGAACCTTGGTTATGTCTGGTCCCTCGAACTACTTACCTTGGGTAAATTAACACTACCAAACATTTAACTAATTGCTAAACAAAACCTTGGCCATGTCAGGTTTCTCGAACCACATACCTTGAGAGAATTAGTAACTAGTCTAGCTATGACGGCTAACCCAAACATTTACAAGTGTATCCATGATCAAATCATTAGCTAGGAATCCTTTGCAATTCCTTAAATTTGCTGCTAAGGGGAATGGTATGTGGAACTAAGGATGGTATGTAGGGTCCTTTAAGTGGGCCATGTTTCAGGTATGTTAAGTTAATGGTCTTTTTTGTCAAGATTATGAGCTTGGATAGTCTTGCCAGATCTGTTGTTGATTGTATGGGATGTGGCAGCTATATTATCACTTACACTGATAACAGAATCAAGTTATATTTTGCTCGTATATTGACTAAGTGTAAACAGTATTTCTTCTAAGTATCTTGTGATTAATTATGTGAAAAGGGGTTATGATACTTTCAATTGCACCAATGGTCATCAAAGTTAAATATGTGAGCATGTGTTAAGTCAGATGCTATCATCCTTTACTCTTAAAATAATTGAGTGTAAAGTAGAACATTCCTAATGTAGGAAACTTCTTAACTATCATTAGAACAAGCCTTGAAAAAATGCAAGTTGATTACAAGCTTGGGAGTCCAAAAATTGCAATTACAAAAAAAAAAAAAAAGACTATTATAATAATCACTTAATTTTTAGATCAATTTTGTCCTTTGCTTGAGTCTTAACAAGCTAGGCAGGGGCTGTTGTGGAAGAAGCAGGGGCTGTTGTGGAAGAAGCAAGGCCTTTACCCTTGAGGTCTTCCTTGGTAGGCATGGGTAGAGTGGCAAGGACAAGCTCCAGGTTGTGGGGGGCCTCTTTTACCTTGAAAGGGTCCTTAGGGGTAGGTAGAGGTAGGGAGATGTCAAGGGCCACTTCCTTGATTTTATCAGCTACTTTTTCAGTGACCTCAGGCTACTCGGCCTCCTTGGACGGGCTGCCAATAGAAGGGGGGACCTGAGCTAGGCTGTCCTTGCCAACATCTGCCTTCTCGAAGGCAGCGTTAGCTTTGGGGACAGAGGAGCTGGAACCCCTGATGGCAAGAGGGTAGTACACACTCTCTGCTCTCCTAAAGGTAGAAGAGGCCTCTACTCCAGCTTGGTTGAGGGCCTCGTTCCACGCCTAGAGGCAGTAGTATCCACATATCTCCAAAACCTCAGCCCTGAAGGCCTCCTCGGTCTCTGCCACTCTTACTTCGTACCTTCTTGGTCAGCCTGGTCCTTGGCCTTCTCGGCCTCCTCCAACTTCTTTGTTAGGTTTTTATTTGGCTTTTAGCTGTGACAAGCTCGTCCTTGGCCTGGAGGAGCTACTTGCGCTGAGACTTCGCCTACTTCTCTGCCTTGTCCAAAGCAGCCTCGAAGCTTTTCTTTTCTCTCTCAGCCTTGATTAGCTTAGTGTTAAGCTCTTGCATCCTTTTCTCTGCTAACTCAAAGGCCTTCACCGCAGTAATACGTCTGGCCTCCTCATTCTTCATTAAACTGTAAGAGATAATGACTATCTCTTCAGCTCTGTAGGCGGTTTGAACAGCCTGTCAAAGAAAAAAAAAATGCAAGTGTTGGAAAAAGCAAGTATAATAATAATAATAATAGAAAGAGAGAAAGTCCAATTAGTGTGGTTATCAGGGCGAGGTCTCTTTTCAGACTGAGAAACACCTTGCTGCTTTCTCAGTGCCCTTAAATCGGCCATGTCCCCTGGCAGTAGCAAAGCCTGCTCCACAACATTGGTCACGTACCCAGCCCTCCCTTCCTAGAAATCCCAGATAGAGGCATCAGCTAGCAAAGGGGCTCCGTCCAGCACCATGGTAGGGTTCCAGTCTAGAACCCTAACCTGGAGACCTCATCTTTTGTCTGCCACGGTCTGGGTCACCCTGGCTTGTTTGGCCCCCTTTTGAGGCTCACCGTCCTTGGAAAGGTGGCCTTTTTCTCCTTCCACCACTTTTTTCCTTTCTGTTCCCTTTTCCGCTTATAATCAGCAGGGTCAGGACGTTGACCTTGGGTAAATGAAGGAGTGGGAGGTTTGTTCTGGGCAACTCTTTCAAGCACATTACCACCTACCTGAGACTCTGTCAGATCTCGAAGGCTTTTTATGGTCCTACGCTAGATTGCCATCACGTCTGGGATGCAAGGGTCTTCCTGTGAGTGACTTACATGGGTAGATGGAAGGTAACTGAAATCCTCGGCGGGAACTTTAAGAGACAAGCAGTGGTTGAAGACTTCAAATTCGACTTCGGACTTGGAGATTTCGACCACTTCCTCCTCCTCCTTGATGACTGGTAGAGATGATGTGCCTACCTCCTCGGCAGTGTGTTGGAGTGGCAGTTTAACCTACAGTACGCCTTTTGGAATGGGGCCGGTGGTAAGGAAACCCAGAGCAACAACGCTTATCTGCTATAAGCGTGAATCCTTTGCTTTGATCATGTTTTTCGGCGCTTGAAAGTTGGATGACAGTGGGTTGTAGCCAAGGAAGATGTGGGCCGCTCTTAATTGACCGTCGCTGTGAACGAAGACCTCGAATTTTAGTATCTTGTCTAGGTTCGGCTGGTTGACAAGATTTAGGATGGGAACGGCAGCGTATTTATCTGCAAAGCCATTTAAAAGAAAATATCAGAAAAACGGTGTAACTTAAGGGAAAATTCAATTGTAAACAAAAGCAAAAAGAAATAAGTACAAACAATATCAGAGAAAAAAAGGGGTGACTTGAAAGTAATAAACCTAGACCTAAGAACCCCACCTAGTATCCCCTCTCTCGTCGGGCGGTGGAGGCCATCATGCCAATCCCCCGAGACGATTAGGAAATATTTGTTCATGCCTTTGTTGGAATCAAGGAGGCATGAGATCAGCCTAACCTCAGGAACCCTAATCTTTAAGTAATACCCTTGCCCTTTTAAGAGGTGGAGGTCGTAAATCCAGTTGACGTTGTGGTGGGTGAGGTTTAAGCCTATCCTATCATTGAGAACATCTACACTACCTAGGATCCTAAACATGTTTGGAGCACACTGGGTGGGGGAGAGACGGTGAGCTATTAGGTAATCCCTAGTGACTCTACCCATGAGGATTCTCATCCTTCCCTCTATAAAGGCAATTTTAGGGATTACCACTTCTCCCTCCTACCTCGTGGTATGCCAATCTCCTTGTTTACAGTACCTAATGGAAACCATTGAAGGAATTTTGTATTAGGTTCTAAAGTCTTCTATACTTTCTGGGGTGTTCACCAAGTAAGCGAATCTCCCCATATATGTAAAAGAGTGGAGGGAATTAAGTGACCGAGGTGAAATTATATTGGCCGAGGAAAAGAACAGGGCTAACTAAAAAGAATGACCGAAGGGACTGGGAAAAAGAAAGAAATAAAAAATCGCTAGAGACTACTTACGAAAATGTATAAAGGCTCCTCAAACTAGCTCTTGAGTTCGGAAAGTGCAAAAGTGAAGTATGTATTGTAAAGTTTCCAAATAGTATATATATGAGAAAGAAAAGCGAGCGGAATAATTCCCGCCCAAATTCCAAATAGAAACCTTAGCCGTTGAATCTTCATCACATCGTAAGACGTGGGAGACATGGAGTCGCAGAAATTTAATACAAGCACGCCCCAGATGCTGAAACGTCAGGGACGTGCATTGCCGAAGCGTCAGGGACGTGCATTGGGCACTAGAAAAGGCGTTTGCGCAAACAGGAAATGACGTATGATAAGAGGAGGATAATGATAATGATAATAATAGAAAAATTCCATTCTTTTCCGAGGAGCAAAAAGAGGAAATTTTGAGGGGTTATTGTAGGGATAAAGGGCCCACAAGTGTATGTCAGGCCGTAGGCCTTGTCCAAGGACGTCTATTAGTCCAAGGACCAAAATATAACATGAAAGAAGTGTAAATCAAAGTGCCACAGACAATCTTTAGATGGAGAGACTTGGGGAGGTGGTCTGAGGAGGAGTGCCTCCTCGACTAAGCAAGGCAGAAGTCAGAGGGATTGGTCTGCCCTTAAGGGCAATACTTCGAAGGGTTCTCCTAGTAAAGATAAACATCAGGGAAACGTAGGATACAGGGAAGCTAAGAAATATCTAAGGGAAAGCTGCTACCACCGTATTAAATGCTCTACAGCTAACCCTCTGGCGGCATTAATGTGGAGGTAATGCCTGAACAGTGGTAAGCAGCCTTACAGCTACTCTCAAAAACTTCAAGAAAGTGCTAATGGGATAAGGATCAAAGCCAAAAATTTGACCTACACATGTATGATGGAGATGAGAAGAAGAGGGTTATATAAGGGAGAGGAAGTCCCCTTACAAGCGGAGATCGAAATAGAGAGAGAAAAACACTATAGCATCAGAAACAAGACTTGTAACCAAATTCAAAAGAAGCATATATGTAATATTTAGTCTCCTCGAACTGTGCCGAGGACGATTTATTTCATGCAAAACAATTGTATTCTTGTTTTCTTTTCATCTAGGCTCATTAGAATTATTATCTGATTCATTAAAACCTAATTTTCCAGCCTACTCTCAATAAATTTATTGTGTTAGGCTCTTTGGGCCTAAATCCTTTCCTCTTTAAGCTTGGGCATCAAATCTAGGTCCTTACAATTAGCATTGAGAAAGTATTTTAAGATATACTACCAGTATATTTGCTACCCTTTAAAAGTGAATTTTTCTTAGAAGATTCGCATCACGAATTCTCTTGAAAATTCTGTCCTACTCAAAAACTTTATCTAGGTGAAGGATCAAATCAATGAATCATAAAAGTTAATGATTATATACAACCAAAAAAGAAAAGAAAAAAAATTGAGGCAAGATGCAAGGGTAGCAAAATTCAGCTATATCAATAATAATCAAAATATGATACCAGACAACTTTCATGATTGGGAATCGGAGTGTTGATGGATCAAGCTAACCAGGATCTACCTCCTTAATCACTATTACATTTAAGGGAAATGTTAACAATTAGAACATCTATCAGTGAACCATTTTAAGAAAGTTTTTATGAAGAAAAAAAAAGTAATTAATATTTTAACTTTTTTTTTAATTTCTCATAAAATTTGTGTCAAAACTTTCTTAAAATAATTTGTTAACAATTGTCTTAGGGTCACCTATTAACAGAACTCTATATTTAATTACAATTTTGAAGCTGTGATTTACTTTTATATGGCATAGGGATCTTTAATTTCTAAAATATTGATTATACAGATGACTACATAATTGATAATTTACAACTCCCATGAAAGTTGTTAAGGTCACCTTCTCTTTCGCCCTGTCTACTTGCAGCATTTCTCTATTAAATTTACTAACATGGTCTTGTGGGTGGCTCACCTTTGTCCTCTACTTAAAATTGA
Source organism: Castanopsis chinensis (assembly GCA_032878915.1). Lineage (NCBI taxonomy): Eukaryota > Viridiplantae > Streptophyta > Magnoliopsida > Fagales > Fagaceae > Castanopsis > Castanopsis chinensis. The sequence goes on along the minus strand of JAVQMG010000125.1, from coordinate 11,671,851 downwards.
GATAAAAGGTTGGTCTCTTATATCTTTATAAAGTTATTGAACCATATTCTGGCTAACCGTTTGAATGTGGTTGGAAATGCTTGGCACATGATTTCATCAATCACTGCTTGATGCATTATATGTTTCTAGATGGTCTAAAGGGTTTTTGGAGCCAAAGGTTTCTAGCTATGGATGTTGAACTTGGGCCAGGGTGGCAAAGTGTCCACCATCCATATGCTTTTTTCATGCAAATATGAGAATAGCTATAAAATCCTAAAAGACATTAGTGCAGTACCAGCCACTAGAACTTTGATGCTTAAGTTAAAAAAATTTCCTCCAAAGATAAAAAAATAGTTTTAGATTTTGGTTTTAGACAATATATTTGGTGGGTTAAGCATCCAAGCTGGATAGATTCGTTGGGTTGGTTGAAAACATGTTATGCCAGGCAAATCTCTTCTTGTCAAGCTAAATATATTGAGATGTCTGAGTTAAGTAAGCATTTATTGAGTTGGATAAGCGGATCTAGTGACATGTCCTCCATCGTGATCGTGTACATCCATATCAAACATCATTGTTTGAAAATATTATTAGAGACCTTGTTTAGTAGTTATGCACTTATGCTCTAGTGTATTCAAACTTAACTTGTTTATAAATAAACATACATGAACGAACTTTTTATTAAGTCAAATCAAGTCAAGTCCAAGTTATTTATGAATGACTTGGTTTATTTACAATCCTAAATTATTTTCCCGACCCACCTTCTAGTTAGGGTCATTTTATAATCGTTCTTAATCAAAGAGCAATTAATTCTCTCTATTTTCAAATTTCAAAAAAAAAAAAAATCTTCACTTTTGAGAAAAAGAAAACTATCAAACAACAATTACATTGGTGAAACATGAATTGATTTTGCTTGGTTTTTAGTTTAACCAAGTCCCAATTTTTTGGTAACATCATAATTTTTTGGAGCTTTGAGGTCAACGTACAATTTTAATTTCCAAATTTCTTAATATCCTTAGCCCTCTATGCAGATGACACCTTTTAAAATCTTTTTTTCCCCTTTTTTTTTTTCAAGAGAAACAGATGAAGAAAAAAAAAAGCAATTCAAAAGTAGGCCAATGATCAGTTCCCATGTCGCGTTTGCGTATTATGTTAATTAAGACGTGTGTAGGTCCGTAGATACTCATGGACTCATTCATCCACTGCTCAAAATTTTTGGATAGTTTATGGTCCAAAGGTCCCAAACTCGACTTGCATTAAGAAGCTCAAAGGTAGGACTACTAATCCGTATCTTGAAAGTAGGCTTCTTTCAAACCCAAAGATTCTTCATAAGAATAAACACAATCACCCTATTTCTTCCCCAACATTTGCAAGGTATAAAACTGTAAATTCCAATAGTATTTAACCATTCCAAGATATGGGTGCCACCTAACATGGAGCAAGTTTTTATTTTTATTTTTTTGAGCAGCTAAAAAAAGAGGCTCGCGTATTCGTGTGTAATTATCACCTCACACTCCAAGGTACAAATTAGGTAAGCTCAAAGATACTACCAGTGCACAACATGGCATACTATTACTCGCATTCACATCTTACACCGTTGAGTTAGCTTTGACCAAATGTTGAATCTGACCATAACACAAAGTTGCAAGAGCTGAGACTCAAAACTTTGAGCAAATGGAGCTTTCAAGAGTTTCCTCCCGTTAAGCCACACTCACTAGTGGTGTCAAGTTATTTTATCATTGTGCGAGAGATTTGGGATTGAAATCAAGATGGTGGGCTATAAATATTTTTCATTGGGTATTCATTGGATTAAAAAATTTGCTTTCCATAAATAATTTGATTAAAAAAAAAAAACTCAAGAGCAGCATACACTGGGAATGGAAGTAGACGAGTCTTGAAATTTGATAGGAAACACAAGAGAGAGACGAGTCTTGTGATTTGAGAGGTATATTATTAATACATGTGAAACCCCTAACAACCCGATTAACCACAGGCAAGGATCTTGTGCAAATATTAAATGGGCCTTGCAGACAGAGAGAGAGAAAGAGAGGCCATGAAAAAAGTTGGGAATAGAAGAACACAAGGTAAAAAGCGTGAATACTGACATGATTTTAGTATTAGAGTGGGGGGTTGCAGAATGCTTGATTTAAGCTACAGCATGCGTTGGACCCTTTGCAATAATGTCCACAGTCATGACATAGATATGTTATAGCCATTATGATTACACGCATAATACATTGTATCTTATGACCTCTTTGCTGATCTCCCAAGCTAAGAAAACCTCGCGCCCACTTTATTTTATATTTATAGAAGATAGACACAAAGATAAAAGAAAAACATTCTTTCACGCTAATCCATCTTTTTTTCATGGTTTGAATTTCATAGTCATAGATGATGATAACTTTAATTTGTCATGTTAAATTGATGTGAGAGGAGATCAGCAGCCAGGAAATAAAAGAGGTTTCACCTTTTTGTTTCTTTAGTGGGAAGGACATTGTTGCTTTAGTACCAGCTTGTTAAAAAAGAAAGAGAGTTCTCATTCTCAAGTGGCAGCATCAGTAGGAAAAGTTTGTGTGCAAGCATATTAATACATATCAATTCATCAGGGGCTTTCAAGTAGATGAATTAATATCAAGCAGTACAGAAATATTGTTGATGATTAATGCATAAATCATTTTATTCCCAGTCCCCACTCATATATTTGTTTGAGAAATGCACTTGAGAAGGGAAAAAAAAAACACGATATCTCGAGAAGGCACTCAAGTAGTAGATAACCTAATTCTCAAAGCCACGTTAAGGAGAGCAGCTTAACAACAAATAGGATAATGAGAATCATATTACCAACTAAAATAGGAAATAATCATGTAAACTACAGGAAACCCAACTAAAGTAGGCAATAATCAAATCACCAACTAAATATCCCCTTTTTCTTTTTTTCTTTTTTAATAAGGTTCACTATTTATAGCTCTATTCAGGACTGACACGCAAAATCCCAATGAGGTTTTATTTAATTCATCAAAATCATCACCTTGTTGAGTCATGAGTGTTGACCATGAGAGGACAATTTGGGGAGTGTAAACAGTTTTTTAGCTTAGCTACGACAAATATACACTCCCAATCATTCTGTTCCCTCCTTCCTACCCTCTTTTTCATCAACAAAACTCACTTTGAAGCAACAACCACTTCCTAAAGACCTTATAAAAGCTGGTCCAATGTGCCCAAAAATTTCACAAAGAGCAACAACGAATCTTAGCTTCAAGTCAAACACGAAGTGAGAAATATGTCTCCCTCGATTTCTTTCTTGCTATTCCTCTCTTCCCTAACTATACTATCCATTACTATAGCTCAAGAAAGAGCCCCTCATGGCCTTGCTTATGAGAACCCAATGGCATTTTCACCATCGGCATATGATTTCTTCCATCCAAACACGCAGAAATCCAACACCAAGGATGCCTGTTCATCATCCAGTTGCTCGCCATTGCCCATGGCAGCTCAAGTAGCAGCCACTAAAGCAAATGATGTTCAAGTATCATCGTCCCAGAAAGGTGGAAGTCGAGTGGGAGCTGGAGGCGTTGCTGGCATTGTTTTTGGCTTTGCATTTGTAGTGCTTTTGGCAATGGGTGTCTACTATGTAGTGATCACACGCCGAGGCAACATGAATCGAGCCAATTCTGTTCAACCTGATGCTTGATGTGCAAGAAGCTTGTGGAACTTAGACCAGAACACCCCCCCCCCCTCCTCCCTCTTTCTTCTTCTTGTCTCTTTCTTTACCTATTTTCCTTTTATTCCCATATATAGATATATATATATATATATATATATATTTTATTTGGGTTATGGAATGTAACTATTAACTTTTAGTAGTAAATTAGTAATCAACTGCATGGTACTTGATAATTAAGGCTCATGGTCTCCTTACAAAAACGAAAAAGAAAGGCTCATGGTTCATTTATTGTTCCACTTTTGCTACATGAGCAATAAAGGTAGTTGAATGATTACTAAGCTACAGTCAAAGAGAAGTGAATCAATATCTCCAAAATTGGGTAAAGTTACCTTTCAATTACTTCTTCTAGGTCTAGCAGAAGCTCCTTGTGCACTGGATATGACCCTTTCAGTCAAAAAGAATGGGAGACACAGAGAAGTAGAGGCTCTGAAAGTCAACAAAAACAACACTCTAAAGAGTAAAGAGCAGTATCATTATTGCTATCTGAATCTGAATAATAAAAGCATACAGAATTAAATTTGCCCCAGAGAATACTAAAACAATATCACGTGAATTATCGCGATAAATAGATTGGATAATACCAGAAGTCACATTCTTCCCTGTGAGGTTACCAATTGAACACAGAAAAATCTAGTTTAGGGCCTATTTGGATTGAGCATCATCCATAACTCAAAACTCATAACTTAAATCTCATAACTCAAACTCAAACTCAATTCTCATAACTCATTTCTCTAACTCCATTTTTTCCCTCAGCAGCAAACAAAATATCAATCACTCAAATTCAATAACAACTCAAATTCTTTGTCCACCTTCCAAATTGTCTAGCAACTTGCAACAAGATCCTGATGACAACTTGATTTGTGAGAGACTGCAATTAGGTTTGTAAATGAACCAAGCCGTTCATAAATAGCTTGGGCTTGGCTCGATAAAAAGCTCGTTCATGTTTGTTTGTTTATAAACAAGCCAAGCTTAAGATTTAATTTTAGACTTGTTTAATAAATGAGCCGAGCCCAAGTAAAAAATATTGTTCACAAACAAGCTTATGAACATCAAGGCTCGATATAAAAGTAACAAAATAAGTTGAACCTAGACTTATTTATGAGTTTGGTAATAAAATTGATATGAGCTTGATAAGTAAACTCATATCCTTTAAAGACTTTAATTAATTATAAGTTTAGACTATTCATCAAAACCAAATAGGCTAGATAATAAACTTGATATAGGCTTGATAATATACTTGTGTTTGATCTCAAGTTCAAAAACATGATATTGAGCTTGAGTTTGGGTTTGATATTATGCTCGAGTTTGGCTTGACCAATGAATCAAGCCAAGCCAAGCCAAGCCGAATTCAAGCTTTTATACTTTATAACAAGCTCAAGCTTGAACTTTATTTGTAGGCTCGTATCAAGCTCAAGACAAGCTTGAACATTCTACTTTTGTTGTCGAGCCGAGCTTGAACATTCATTACTCGACAAAGCTCGGCCCGTTGACAGCCCTAACTGCAATAGTGAGATATCTAGGTATATTTACTATTTCTCACAAACATTCATCAGTTGGAAAAGGGAACAAAAATAAGAGTGATGCAAATGTAACTAGATGAACTTAGGAGGAAAATAGGAAGAGAGAAGCTTCATTCTCAAAACACTACTTCTCCAGCAATTAAAGATCACTATAACAAGCATCATTTAGTTGTAGATCTACCATGAGTAAGGTCTGATGAACTTGAAACAAACATGTTGGTTGAAAACAGTCTCCAACTCTCCCAAAGTCCAAATACATTACGGCAAATCAAGTGATAAGGTGAGTCGTAGTGTGGGTCATATGCAATATCCATAGATTCAATTATCATCACTATCCCAAATTGTATCAAATAAATGCATTCCATCTAAGAGAAATAGATGGTACAAGGAAAGACTTGTATTGTGTTTGCCCAATTCGGCCAAAATAGATGCTTGAAGAAGTAAAAACAACTATACCATGCATCATTGTTCATTTACTGAGAAGAAAATAATAATTGCAGGTAATATTATTATGGAGGTCCTCAATCATGGCCTATGTTCCATTCATAGCACAGAACATGTAATGTCGGTAAGCCATAGCATCTGTCTACAAAAACAGAGATACACTCATACATGATACATCAGTAGTGAAATACCATGGCACTTCTACCACCCACGTGAACTAAGGGATTCAATAACGGGTCCAAAAGTCCGATCCACAGCTTTGTTCCATAGATGTGCTAACTCTGAGCGAGATCTCTTCCCAAATATGGGTTCTCTCACCTGGAAGAAGTTCAAAGCTGAAACTATTAGAATTTACTGCCTAGCACTGTTTGAATTATGTACTAAAACATTTCAAAGAAAATAATTGCTGTATTAAAGATCATACCAACTTCATCTGTTTATTCAATGAAATTCATATTATCACATTATTATTGCTGAGTTTGATAAAGAAGATCCAAAACAGATTAAACATAAACAGTTCCTCAGGAAAAAACACATAAACCGAACCTCAATCAAAATTCCAACAATATGTATTGATGGATCTATATCTAAGATATACAGAAAAAAATAAAGTAAAATAATCTCACATTTTTGTTGATAGAGGCATTGAATACATTGTACTCCCCAAAATCCAGCATAAAGAAAGGATTTCTTTCTGATGCTCAAATGCTGCCCCGCCTGATGAATCATATCAGATTCATAATGAGAGGCTCAATCATATCAGATCCCTATGTAGTCACCTTATTTCCATCTCCCCACTAACAACAATCATTTAAAGCTATTGAGAGATTTAAGTTTACAGATGTAGAGGCATCACGTAACTAACTACAATTTTGCCCTTACATTGACACCCCTGAACAACAAATTTCTGTTGTTTTCCCACAAGGCAATGAAGAAACTGCAAGTTCTTACAATAAAGATAATAACAACATAACTTGCTCAACAACATGAAGGGCCTACAACATTGAGCGCATTGAGGATTGTAGATGAGGCATGTGAAGCCATTTTTTTTTAACAATTATAAGATGTGGCCAAAGTATAGAAGATTTTTTTTAAAGGTACATTACGCACCCAGTGAGTTTGGAACGAATAATCTCACCCTTTGACACCGGAGTGTCCCAAGTTCCAACAAGCCCAATCTGATACTAAGCCCGGCCCATATATAGGGGTGTCAATTCGGGTTAGCGTGTCGGGTTCGTGTCGTGTCGAGGTAGGGGTATTCTACTAAATGACTTAACCCTAACCCGACCCATTTAATAATCGTGTCAGGATCCTTCAACCCTAACCCGACCTATTAATAAGGCGGGTTGACCTGACCCAACCCATTTAATACGCTTAATAAACGAGTCGTGTTGGGTTGACACGAATGTAACACAACCCATTTCAACCTGCATAATATTAAATATAACATCTATCTAGAAATAATTTTTTTTTACATCCCGCAAAGCAGTGCATACACTTCAAGTCTTCAACCCACATTCAAAATAATATAGTTCAACAAAAACATAACATTTATCTAGAAATAAGTTCTTTACACTCCAAAAGAAGTGCAACGCTTCAACCCAAATTCAAAATAACATAGTTCAACAAAAATATAGTATCCTTGGAACTTGCCAAATGCTAAATATCAATATTGAAAAAATTTGAGCAAACAATAGACTAATCTTGACTATGACCACGATTATCATCCATAAATTCTTTGTTGATGTCTAAATTCATAACATCCATAAATTCTTTGTTGATGTCCAAATTCATAACATCATACAAAAAGGTCCGGTTTAGTAATTAATATTTTCAAAAAAAGGTCCGGTTAGTAATTACTCACTTGTAAAAAGGTCCTGTTAATGTATCCCTTGTAAATTTTTGTAATTACTCACTTTTCTTTTTAAATTTAAAATATATGTTGGATATAAAAGGAATTTAACAAGTCTAAAATAAAATAAATATTTATTTGTTATATGAGTTAAACGGGTTATGTTAAGTGGGTCATTTCGGGTTTGACCCAAATAAATTAGCGTGTCAAACGTGTCTATTGCGGGTTACACAGGTTGACCCGCTTATGACACATTTCTTATTGTGTCGTTTTCGGGTCGACCCGTTTATGACCCAAACCCATTAAAGCCCAACCCTAACCCGAAAAAACCCGTGTCGGGTTCGTGTCGTGTTCACGGGTTGGGTCGAACATTGACACCCCTACCCATATATGCTCCTTGAAGACCAGAAGTGCAGCCCACCATTTTGAACTTTTATCATTAATAAAAGAAGTCAAATAGCATTTAATTGGGGTTTTCCTAGGAAATGGTTAGCTATTATGTTTTAGTTCTTCTAAGCAGTCAAGTCATTTATTTTGTTATAGTTCCTATGAGTCAAGGTCTTGAAAATGTAATCTTTTAAATGATATTTTCGTTTTCCCATGCTTAGAGGGTTGTTCTAAGCTCTACATAAGCCTTTCGGCTTAATTAATAAGATCAGAGTGTATTATCAGATAAAAAAAGCTTTGTGCTTCAGAAGATGGATTTCTTCTTTTAAACTCTTATCCCATTGGTGGATTCCTTAGGTGGCGAGTTCTGGTTCTTTATCCCTTTGGGTGGTGTTTCTGTATACCACAGAGTGGTGAACTATTTATCCTTTTTATTTACTAAGTGTTCGGTTCAACCCATCGTATCATATTACATTCTAGCCATCCTTCACCCCCTTATTGGATCCGTTTCATTTTTCCCAAAAACCAAATGGATACCGGATTTGTAAGAGAAAAACCAATTAAAAGATTACATTTTCAAGACCTTGACTCAGAGGAACTATAACAAAATAAATGAGTTGTCTGCCTAAGAGATCTAAAACATAAAAGGTAACCATTCTCTAGGAAAACCCCAATTAAATGCTATTCGACTTCTTTTATTAATGATAAAAGTTCAAAATGATGGGCTGCACTTCTGTTCTTCAAGGAGCACATCTAGGCCGGGCTTAGTATCAAATTGGGCTTGCTGGAACTTGGGACACTCCGGTGTCACCCTTCACCCACACTTGTCACAGGAGGAAGCTCCATTTGAGTCAATATTGCAGCCATGAAAGACTGATTAGCTAGTACTTTGCAAATTGGCTTATTCAAAAATTATTTTATAGGGTACAGGTGTGAAGTTTAATTGAAGTAAAACTCATGTGATTCGAGTCCTTTCTTCTTCTCTTTCTTGTAGTACTGTTCACAGGCACCATTCATGCAGCCCCTTGACACCATAAATTCTCTTTTCCTTCTTCCTTACGACCCCAGATCAAGCCCTTTCTTTTACCTATCAAAATCCTAAACCTCGCATACTTTCTTTTACCCAATAACACATCAAATCACCTTTTAATTCCTATCACAACCTCATAACCCTTTCTTCAACAATTCTTTTTCTTTTTTATATGTAATAAGAATAGTATTAATCGTGAAGAAAGAACGAATAAAGCAAGTACAAGGTGTTCATGATGGTGAACACAAGAAAAAGCAACAAAGAACAACATAGATAGAAAAAGCAGGTTAGGGGATAATACTAAGGGCAGAAAGAAACTCAATGATGGAAGAACAAATTGAAGAAACCCAGCTCCTAGACCAATCAAACAAAGTACTCTGGCATAGAGCTTGTAATTGAACAATCAATTTCTCTTTAGCCTCAAAAGAGCGCCGATTTCTTTCCATCCAAACAACCCACATCAAACAACCAAGAACCATAATCCAAATGTCTGAAGAAAATTTTCCCAACCAAAAACTCCAACAAGACACCAAACTCTCCACAGAACTTGGCATGACCCATTGGATATCAAATACCTGTAACATTCATACCCACAACGAGTGAGCTACTAGACAGTGTAGGAAAAGATGATCCACAATTTCCTCATTACAGCAGCACATACAACACCGATTCGCCAAAAGGAGATCCCGGAGCATCAGATTATCCAAGGTAAGTATCTGACCATAAGCTGTTGTTCACATGAAAAAAGCCACCCCTTCAGGAATCTTAATCTTCCAAATACCCTTCCAAGGGAAACTAGGGATAGAACCACCCCGGATCTTATTGTAATAGGACCGAATATCAAACTTGCCATTCTTCAACAATTCTGAACCTTAGATCCACAAATTCCTAACCCTAAACCCACAACAAGCACACAGAAAAATTCCTCAATTTATCCTACATCAGCCAAGATATAATATTTACAAAACTTAAAAGGGAATTTTGCAAGTTGCCAAAGAGGAATGTGCATGAAGGATTCCCTTCCTAAAACTGTCCCAACCAACAACATTCTAGATTCATTTGGCAAAACTTGCAAGCTTTTTCCCTTATCCCCCCTCCCCCCCAAACCCCCTTTTTTTTCTTTTGAATCTGTTCTTGATCTATCAATGATATCTCCTTTTATATTCTCTTTGGTCCCTGGACGGCAGGAACATAAAAGGTTGCAGAACAAGATTGAAGATGTAAAAACAAGATGTGCTAATTGAAAGCTCGACATTTTTATAATAAGAATCGCATAATCTTACAAACAAACTGGTAGCAGAACAAATAGCTAGATATTAATTAACTATTGTCCCAAATAATAAAAAAAAAAAAAGACCACCTCCTCTCATAAGCTACCTTAGAGACAATTTCCTGAAGTCCCACGCAGAATAAATCTCTCTATTTACACCATCAGCATATAAAAAAGTTCAACCACAATCGCCTGCTCCTCTCCAACACCCAAGCACGCCCAAATTGATGTGAATTTATTTCATATGTGTATGAGACATGTGGTAGAGCCAAAGTGATGTCAACCACCCAATATTGCACACCTAGGTTTATATATCCCATCTCTCATTTGGTCTTTGCTAAAACTAATCAGATGATCTCAATGCACATTTATCAGCTTCTTATGTGATTACATTTTTTTTTTTTTTTTTTTTTTTGATAGGGCTTCTTATGTGATTACATTATGTGATCAAGACTTCCCAATAAATTGACGACTAAAGCATAAAATCCACCACTCCACAAGATTACCACCCAATAGTCAATAACTAACGGGACATTTACACCAATCAATAACCCTCTTGACTCAAGGAAACACTAGTGTAAGCCATAGAAAAATTATTAAACTTGATTCCCTAAATAAATGAGAACAAACCCATTGCCCTCACTACCCTGTTTTGCTTCAGCCTTTATATAGCAACAACTCTACATATTAACTATATTATCACACTTTGTTTGAGGAATACTTATGATAATTAGATTTATGTCCTCATTCAATTTTTTTTTTTTTTTTAGTTTTGGCATCTAATCTATTAAATTAAAGCATAAATATAGAAATAAAAACAACAGCAAAATCAAAATTTAAATTTCCAACTAAAAAAAAAAAGGCAGAAATTGAATTCTAGGGTTTGAGAAAGCGAAATTGAAAATTGCAATGCGAAAGAAATGGGAGATGGGAATTACGAGAGAGTGGGTATCGGGTTGAGAAATGGATCTATAGATGGTTCTGCGTTGCTCAAACACCACGATCCCCGTCAATATGCTTCCCAGCGCTGCGCCAAGTAGACGCTCCTGCATTTTCCCAATCACTAATAATAATAAGTAAACCATAAAAAACCATACGAAAATTTAGAAAACGAAAAAACTTAGAAAGAAAAATCAAGTAATTTTTTTAAGGAATGAATGAGCACTACCTGAGCTAGAACGCTGACCATGGTGCTGGTTTTGATTTGATATTGTGCGAACCAGGAAGAGAATTTTTGTTTGCCTTGCCAGCAGCAATAGCGTAAGATATCGGAGCTGATTAAAAGCCTAGGGCCTGGTATTAGATGGTGGTTGGGCTTAGGTCCAAAGGTGTTCTGGATCTGGCAGAATATTGGGCTACTGGCAAAGTTCAGCCCAGTGTTCTAGGCTTCTAGTTCATTTGAGTTAGATGATTTAGGAAAAAGGGGAAAGTTTAACTCCCGTCAGTTTTGTGGCTATTGAAAAAATCATTTATGTATATTTTTATTTGTGTAAATTGTTTAATAAGTGATATGACTTGTTTAAAATATAATAAGTTCAAATTGCAAAGAGAGGGATCGAGTGAATCGTGCATCTTGCTTTGTAAATATGAAGAGATTTACAGAGCGTGGGAAATTCGAAAACCAAAATCAAAACCCCACTTTCCTTAAAAGAGAAAAAACTGGAGTTTTGAGGGGTTATTGTGGCGATAAGAAAGCCAAGTAAGGACATTGGATTGTGGGTCACGCCTGAGGATGCAAAGCAACCCGAAAATGAACAAACAGTAAGAAGAGCATGTGGGTTGACAGGCCTAGGACAAATGCAAACAACAGCAAACAAGGGATGTCTCTCGAGGAGCCAAGCTTCTCTCGGGTGGCAGTGTGGGAATTTGGGGCTCGATCACGTAGAGAACATTATGCAAGGGGCAACCATACTTTGGAAGATACGCTTTAGAGAAAGGAGTCAACAATGAACTGAGAAATACCTGAGGAGAAAGCTGCTACCACCACATTAAATGTTTTGCACCTAATCATCTGACCGCATTTATGTAAAAATGACACAATAACAGTGATATTTAGTCTTACAATTACATCAAAAACTTCTGAGAGGGTTCTAATGGGACAATCATCCAAAAGATCATCTAGATAATCAACAAGTGGAAGGTTGGGATGAGAAGAAAGAAGAAGACTATATAAGGGGAGGGTCTCCATGACAGGGGAGGCATGGAATCTATAGAAAAGAAAGAGAAGAATTCCTTGTACTAAGAAAAAAGTTAGAAAAAATATAAGAACATACCTTCCTTAGACTTGACTGAGGAATGCTTTTCTCTTCATATTGCACTCTTTAATCGTTCCAATGCAAACTAATCTACTGTGGGCGACACTTGATTCATTAAATCTTCACCTGTAAGACCCATTCTTTAAAAAATTCGATGTTAAGGGCTTATTGGGCCATCACTTATTTCTTTTGGCCCAAGGGTCAAATCCAATCCTTACACTCACAAAAGGCATTAATAAAATGTTCTGTTCAAAATCCAATTGACTATGGTTGCAATAGATCAAGTCTAAAACCACATTCATAAGCAAACCAAATTGCTCTAGCAATAGAACAAGATAAAAACAAGTGGTTTGCAATTCCTTCATTCTCACCACAAAGTACACATGCGGAAGATTTAATTTGTCTTTTAACCAACTTTTCTTTAACAAGTAAAGCATTGTGTACTAACTTCTAAAAAAAAAGACCTAGCATTCAAAAGACAATTTCAACTTCCATAACCTGGTCCTAAGTTTTTGACTAACAGAAGAAGCAGAACTCAATTGATCATCTAAGCTTTTGTGCTTTATATTGATGACACTCATTCTTCACAAAATAAATCACAGACTGTAAGTGTGGTTAAATGACCTTATTCTTAAGATTCCCATTGGACACAGCAATCTTAAAATCTCATCTACGACTAAAGGATGGTAAAGGGATTTAATGAAAAAGGTCTTCTAGCAGATCTGCCACAGAATGCACAGAAGAACTAAGACCATTATTCACCCCCTCTTTCATGATAAACCAAGCAAGGTGATTGACTGGGATAGATTTTCCATCTCCTACACACCACTTTAGCCTTAGTCAAAACTGAATTTCTACAATAGAGTATACCTTCCCAATCCCAAAAATCATAACATCTCATCCTAACACTGATATTATTTTGTCTACAATTTTTAGCTTGCAACACCTTAAATAACAAACAATTTTGGTTCAATTTGAAAAACAAATTTTGATCAAATTCATAGAATGAACTTTCCAACACCTTCTAAATGGTCCAAAAAATGATAGATAGGTATTGAAGTAAGCACAGGTTTGAGCAAAGTCAATCTTCTAGCCAGAGACAACAGTTTTGCCTTCAAGTAGACTTCTAAACAAGTTAGATTTCTTCTAGCCAAAATCTCAATTGAGATACAGGTGTTACCAAGTCTATTAGCTTCTTTAACCTTAAAAAAGCTAAAACATGTTCTTTACACACTCAGGAAAAACACTACAGATTTGTTAAAATTGATCATCTGACTAGGAAGATTGCAAAACCACTCCAAACTTTTTAGGCTAAAATGCACAACACTCTTATGTTTGGGGTCGCTTCTAAATCTGTCTATTGATTATTAATACTTGCAATTTAGATCCCTAATGTATTGCACCCACCATGTCACTGTGCTTCTTCTGTCAACATCTGCTAAAATCTTTGAATTGTGTTTGTGTCCTAATTAAGAGATACTTTAGTTCACAAGTATTTTCCTTGAGATTATTTATATACACATTGATTTTTGAGTTTATGATGTTTACATGCTAAGTTTAATTCTTTAAAGGATGTATGAATTTAATTAGTTTGAAAGTAACTAACTGATATTAGCTAATTAGTGGCAATGTTAAAAATAATTTCAAAGAAATCCAAATTGGGTTCCCCTTTGAAACAATTGTTCTTGGTTGCAAATTAGTTAATGATGTGTGTGATCAACTTAAATTAGAATTAGTACAGACAAAGAGCGAGGAAGTGAGAGAATGTCTATTTCTCCTTTATTTTATTAGTGTTTTAACTTTTTGGTTTCCTCCTTTCTATTTTGTGTGTGTGGTTTTTTTTTTTTTTTTTTTTCTTCAAGTAGCATTGGGACTTTGCAATTATTGTTGTATGAAAATATGTGATTTTATTTAAGCAGTATCTTTATTTGAAGGTATAGAGAACTAAAAACAAGAAAATTCCGTTCCCAACAAATCACTTTGTAATATATGCCCACCACAACATTTAGTTTAGTCCCTTGCAACTAACATTTTCTTGCATCTATTATTTTATTATCTATATGTTTGCTGGAAATTTATTTTATTTTATATTAAGGACATTGTAATATATGACTAGATTTTTGTGAGAATAGTTTTTTATTTATTTTTTGATCTAAAATCTTATTAATGATTTTGTTTATTTATTTATTGATTGATTCTAACTCTGTCCATTGTGTTTGGATCCAGAATGCAATTAACAATTTGAAGTTGTTTCGATAAGCTTGACATATTAACATGGGAAACCAATAGAGCAATTGTCATTGGAAATTGAAGAGTACAAAAAACAAAATGTTTTCAAAGTATGTGCTATGAGTTAAGGCTATGTTTTATCTCTATAAACCCAAAGCCTATTAAAAAAAAAAAAAAAAAAGAAAGAAATCACCCCAACATAAAAGGGCTTTAGTTTGTGGTTAATTTTCTTTGGGTTGGTGCTTTTGTGTGTTCTCGACGACATATGATGCTCACTATGTGCTTGATATTTTTTTCCTCAATGGACACCATTGTAACATATGATATATATTTTTTAAATTCTATAAAAGATAATTGGAGTTGATTTTAAATGGAGTGATATTGTATTTTATAAATAGCATTCCTACAAGTAGGACAAATGAGAAGTTGTACAACATGCCCTTGACGAATTTTTAATTTTAATGTGTTGTTATATTAAGTTGATTGGTTTCTAATTCATCAAATGATCTCGCGCATTGCGCAGGTTAAACGCTAGTCTATATATATATATAATAGGTGAAGCAGAGAGAGTCTCCAATTGGAATTCTAAATTAGACTCCTAATTTTGTGCCATGTGTCAAGATTCATGTGGTTCCATTTGTCTAAATTTAAGTGGATCAATTGTAATTTCGATGTGTTCTTTTTTTTTTTTCACACCTGCGTATTTCAAGGTTCATCACACCTGTGTGTTTCAAGGTTCATCTCCCCACATTTGCATATTTCAAGGTTCATCACACCTGCGTGTTTCAAGGTTCATCTCCCCACATCTGCATGTTTCAAGGTTCAAGGTTCATCTCCCCATCTCCAATACAACTCTCCTATATTAGAAGAGGTTTTCCATAGATTCCTATTGTAATTTTTTGATTTCATGTATTTTTTCTCAAAAAAAAAAAAAAAAAAACACACCTCCACTACTCATATTCATCCGAACCTCCTCTCACTTTCTCTCTCTCTTTCTGCAAAATTCAATTTCTACTTCTCTACTAAATCTGTTTTACCAAGATTTTTTTTTTTGTTTCGTTCCGTCTTTGCAAAATTCAATATAATCTCTCTTTCTCTCTCTCTATATCTATGTAGTATTCTTTCTTTAGAATTTTGTATGATAAAATTATTTGTTAAAAAATTACATAATACTAAGATTTATTAACATGAATAAACTAAGTCTTTTAAATATGACTAAACTCATGATTAATAATAATAATAAAAAAAAAACAAAACCAATAGTATCACTTAAATAATAAAATGTAATATATATTTTTTCATTGTTTTATTAAATTATATCCATTCCCGTGCGGTAGCATGGGTTACATACTAGTATATATAAAAGCAAAGGCCTCATATTAAAGAGTATGAGGTTGTGACACGTGGCGTATTTCTTGAAGTTCTCTTTATTTAGGGTTCTAAATCAACAAAATTTGCATTTATATCAAAGTGTTAGTTCATTAAATTAGCTAATAGTGTAAATGCAGATATTAATTATCTATAGTTGTGCATTAATTATTTATATCAAATGAATTTATATGATTATTTTTATAAACTCAATATAGGATAATTTCTAGTTGGAATAATAATAATAAATTTAGAATATGACATTCCTACTTATATTTAGTTGCTTTGACAACAATTGACACAAAATCCACAAAAAATTAAATATTTGTAAATTCACTAAAATAAATCTTAGTTCTTTAAATATCCTAACTCCTCCCAATCACGCGTAACACACACACACACATATGTGTGTGTAATAGAATAAATATATTTATTTTGCTATAGAATAATGAAATTAAATATAATTTTTATAAGATTTATATTAGAAACAATTTTTTCTGTATGTGAGAAACAACTGAAACACTATATCATGCAACAATTGAAGCAATGTCCAACAGAAAGGGGAAAAATTAGTAACACATAATTTAGAATGTAAAAAATAATAATTGAAGGATATATGCACTTTTTTAGTAGGCATTAAACAAGCTTATCTATATTAACCACTATATCATGCAAAATTTTCAATTTATGAACACACACACACAAATGTGTGTGTGTGTGTGTGTGTGTGTGTGTGTGTGTGTAGTGCGATTTCTATTTTGTCTATAAAATAACTAAATATTAAAACTTTTTACAACAAAATTTATTCAAAATTTTTTTTATACATCGATAGTTGGAGGATCTAAGTCATGAATGTCTCTATGTGAAATTGAGGTGCCAATCAAATAAAATAGAAGATTCTTAATAAACTTATTGAAATATTGGAAGAAATTAGTAATAAGTTGCACCACACATCATGTGAGAATTTAGTTAATTAAGAAGTAAAAGCAATGTACCCGTCTTATTATAATTGAGTCCATAGAAAAAATGTATCAAGGTGCTTCCACCTACCTCTACTCTTTAAAATAAAATAAAATAAAATAAAATAAAAACTCTCCACCTACCTCTACTCTTTAAAATAAAATAAAATAAAATAAAATAAAAACTCTCTATTTTGCGCGTGCCACCTTTTTCTTAGAGTACTTTTAGTCGCCTCATCTCCCAGCCAAAATTTCAGAATTTTCAACTTAAACACCTCCCAGACTACATTTAACAAGATTAAGTTTGAAGAAAAAAGAAAAAAAGAACAACAAATCAATTCTAATATATATTAGAGAGAATTAGGTTGTGACATTTGGCATATTTTTTTAATTTCTCTTTATTTAGGGTTCTAAATTAACAAAGTTTGCATTTATATCAAAGTATTAGTTCATTAAATCGTGTAATTATTAAGTATTCTCAAAGTACTATAAATGCGTACTCCCTCTTCTCACATAACTGTGAGTCCCACTAATTAAATTTATGGTAGGACCCACAATTCATTTGAGAGGGGGGAATATACATTTATGATACTCCCAAAGTATTCAATAATTTCTCCATTAAATTAGCCAATAGAGTAAATGCATATATTAATTATCTAAAGTTATGCATTAATTATTTATATCAAATGAATTTATATGATTTTTTTTATAAACTCTATATAAGATAATTTTTAGTTTGATTACTAATAATAAATTTAGAATATGACATTCTTACTCATGTTTAGTTGCTTCAACAATTAACACAAAAGCCACAAAAAAATTAAATATTTGTGAATTCACTAAAATAAATCTTAGATGCAAACAATTTGAGAATCCTTCTTCAATTTAATAAAGAAATCTATATATATATATAATAGGTGAAGCAGAGAGAATCTCCAATTGCAATTCTAAATTAGAATCCTAATTTTGTGCCATGTGTCAAGATTTATGTTATTCCATTTGTCTAAATTTAAGTGGATCAATTGTAATTTCGGTGTGTTCTTTTTCTTTTTTCCACACCTGCATATTTCAAGGTTCATCACACCTGCGTGTTTCAAGGTTCATCTCCCCACATCTGCATATTTCAAGATTCATCACACCTGTGTGTTTTAAGATTCATCTCCCCACATCTTTACATTTCAAGGTTTATCTCCCCATCTCCAATACAACTCTCCTATATAAGAAGAGGTTTTCCATAGATTCCTATTGTAATTTTTTGATTTCATGTATTTTTTCTCAAAAAAAAAAAAAAAAAAAAAACACGCCTCCACTACTCATATTCATCCGAACCTCCTCTCTCTTTCTCTCTCTCTCTCTCTGCAAAATTCAATTTCTACTTCTTTACTAAATCTGTTTTATCAAGATTTTTTTTTTTTTGGTTTCGTTCCATCTCTACAAAATTCAATCTAATCTCTCTTTCTCTCCCTCTGTTTTGCAGATCAATTATATATCTCCTTTATAAAGGCAGGCTTCATATGCAAGGTAATTGTTAATTAAATATGATTTTTTTTTATTATTATTTTTTGTTCACAAGTTTTATGGGATTTATAATCTAGCTCTCACTCTTTATTTTCATTAGATCTATTTATTTTCATCCTATGTTCTCAATCTCTTTCTCTCAAGAATTTTTGGTTTATAGAATTGATAATGGGCTTTTTTTTTTTTTTTTTTTTTTTTTTTGAAGTGTTAAAGAGATATATAGTGTTTACTGCAAAGGTAGACTTTGGATGTATAGTTTTTTTTTTTTAAATTATTAAATATGGGAATCTTCTCAAGATTGAACCACAATCTTCTTAGATCTTTACTTATCAAAACTCAGACTTATATACAATTGGTGAAGACATGAACTCAAACTATATTACAGATCATATATACAATTAGCACTTATCCTATTTATTTGTCTTTACGTTTTATGCTCATAATTTTAGTGACTTTTAATTGATTAATTTTTTTTTAATGAGATTCACGTTATTCTATTGTTATGAGATGCATGTTATGAGATTCACATTTACTTAATTAAAATATTTTGTTAAAAATTGTTTATGATAAAGCAACTTAATTATAGCTATATGTACCGTCTATGAATCAACCTTGAATATATATATATCTATGGAGCATTCTTTCTTTAGAATTTTGTATGATAAAAATATTTATTAAAAAATTACATAATGCTAAGATTTATTAACATGAATAAACTAAGTCTTTTAAATATGACTAAACTCATGATTAATAATAATAAAAAAAAAAAAAAAAACAAAACAAAACCAATAGTATCACTTAAATAATAAAATGCAATATATTTTTTTTCATTATTTTATTAAATTATATCCATTCCCGTGCGGTAGCATGGGTTACATACTAGTTTTATTAAAGATAGTAATAAAGAAACTTTTTAAAGAAATGCTCAATTAACGAGTGCGCTTAAGCCAGTTGTTAATAAACAATTTTAGGAAAGTTTATGAGTCATGTTAATAACGGCCTTAAGACAATTGTTAACAAACTATTTTAAAATTATGAAAGATTTGACACAATTTTTATGAAAAATATAAAAACTATCAAAACATTAATTTTTTTCCCATAAAATTTTTCCTAAAATGATTCACTAATAAATACCTTTAGGGAATCTATTTACATTTCCCTTTGTTTATTTCATGGTAAAATTTGATAAAAATTGAAAACGTTTTATGTTAATTATAAAATCTTTGGTAAACTCTAGAAAAACATTTGATTTAAAAAAGAATTGGTGAAACATTTTATAAAAACATATGAGTCTTGTGGCTCAACTACTAATTTTGATGGTTTGTATTTAAAAAACAAATTACATATCACAAAAAACCTAGAAATGTTTTACTAAAAATGATTTACATGTGAAATTTTTATATGTAAAACATTTTTCATTTGATAGCATACAAACCTAGTTCCTAAAATAGTGGGTAAATAAAAGCATGACCTTCAAGAAAACTAGCCTACCATAGAGGTTTTTTTTTTTTTTTTTTTTTTTTTTGAGAGAGTAGTAATAGTATCAACACAAATTCTATTACATCCCAGACTAATAAGGTCATATATCAACACAAAGGTAGCTTCTCTAAAGCAATGGTTGATATACTACTAGGGATTTGGTTTAGCAGGTCTTGCAATTATCAACAATAGGTGCATATTTGGCATTTGAGGAATCATTATTGGAGAGCAAGCTAACAACGGAGCCAGCATTAATTTATATTTCAACAAATTGAATTTGGAGTAGAATGCATAGGCCAAGGCCATCCTTTACTACCCATAGTTCAACTTCTAAGCTATTAGCACGACCAATAGATCTAATAGGAACATCTCCCCCTGCAAGCCCATATCTATCTTACCTCTGGGATTTGAGCATTTTGTAAACTACCTGTCATTCTAGTCTCACACTCAAACCAACCTGAACCAAATCTCAGTAATAGAACGGTGATGTTTTGCTCCTAGTTGTTAATACCGTGAGTCTATTAGAGGATTACAATATATTATTGTTAGATACAGAATCACATTTTAGATAAAAAAATATATTTATATAATTGGAGTTCGTTATGCAAGAATGAAGGTATATAAATGTGATTAGTGTAATGATTCATCGTTAAGCAAGTAACATCTCTCTTATTTCAATGGTGTACATTTAATGAATATTTTTTAAATTAATTTGATTTGACATTTGATGAATTTTGTTTTTTGATAAAGGCTAAATGAAGAATATGTTTCAGTACAATGTTGCTCCTTACTCTATATATATAGCTTGACAAATATTGCATGCAAGGCTTAAAACACACAGCACTTATTGAATGCTTATTAACTTATAGTAAGCATAATTTTTAAAGCACTATCATACTTATTGAATAATTATATCAGTAATAGAACGGTGATGTTTTGCTCTTAGCCGTTAATACCGTGAGTCTATTAGAGGATTACAAAATATTATTGTTAGTTACAGAATCATATATTAGATAAAAAATATATTTATATAATCAGAGTTCGTTATGCAAGAATGAAGGTATATAAATGTGATTAGTGTAATGATTCATCATTAAGCAAGTAACATCTTTTTCATTTTAGCGGTGTACATTTGATGAATATTTTTTAAATTGATTTGATTTGACATTTGATGAATTTTGTTTTTTGATAAAGGCTAAATGAAGAATATGGTTCAGTACAAAGCTGTTCCTTGCTTTATATATATAGCTTGACAAATATTGTATACAAAACTTAAAACACACCGCACTTATTGAATGGTTATTAATTTATAGTAAGCATCATTTTTAAAGCATTATCATCCTTATTGAATAATTATATCAATAATAGAACGGTGATGTTTTGCTCCTAGCTGTTAATACATGAGTCTATTTGAGAATTACAAGATATTATTGTTAGTTACAGAATCATATACTAGATACAAAATATATTTATATAATTAGAGTTTGTTATGCAAGAATGAAGGTATATAAATGTGATTAGTGTAATGATTCATCATTAAGCAAGTAACATCTCTCTCATTTCAATGGTGTACATTTAATGAATACTTTTTTGAATTGATGTGATTTGACATTTGATGAATTTTGTTCTTTGATAATGGCTAAATGAAGAATATGGTTCGGTACAATATATATATAGCTTGACAAATATTGTATGCAAAGCTTAAAACACACTGCACTTATTGAATGGTCATTGACTTATAGTAAGCATCATTTTTAAAGCACTATCATAATTATTGAATAATTATATCTGTAAGGCCACAATTTGTGGGCCCATTGACCCTACAATATCTTATAGAGCAATTGACATCTTATAGTATTTTGAACACATATATTTAGAATTTAAATTTATCTTTTTCGAATTATCAAGTTATTATATAAAAAATCCACCTAAGAAAAAGTTATTATATAAAAACATAATTGGGATCAATTATGTGCAAATTATTTTTTATTTTATCATTTTTTAAGGTTTAAAAGTTACCAAAATATGTTTTTAAAAAGAAATAAAAAGGCAATAATTGTAATTCAAGAGAGAAAAAAAGAGATTATTTTGCTTACATATTTCCAAAGTACCAATCTAGCAAAAAGAAAGAAAGAGATTATCGTACTTACTGTGTCTCATCTACACAAAACATAATTAGAAATGACCAGACAAGAATATCACAAAAAAGAAGGGATTATTAGATTACTTCCCAGTACCAACCCAATAAAAAAGAAGAAGAAGAAGAAGAGAGGAATCAACAATTGTGCAATTTTTACCCAAAAACTTAAAACAACTTGCTGTGAGAGTGAGAGGAATCAAACCATAATTAGGGTGAGTGTTTTTGACAGCCAAGTTTTCTCGATGACACTTATAAAATGGGAATGTGCTCTACATGCTTTAGCTACCAAACATTACTCACATATTAGAGAGTTCTTCATACAGAGTACTATGTTTCTATTCCTTCTTCATCTTCCTACACATACAACTATGGCAAACCCTTCCCCAAGAGTTAACTCTTTACTTGACTCAATGAGAGCCTCTTCACCTACACATGTCAAGCCACACCTTTGGCTGATAGTGCCTCCAGCTCTTCTATTGTGAGTTTAGACTCTCACTTTTTTTTAAGAAAAGAAGGATTTTTATTTTTTATTTTTGGTTTTTGTGGTGTTGCGTAGGATGAATTTGATTTTTGTTGCTTTAATATTGGACAAAAGCAGATCATGTCTTGTAATGAGTTGTGTTTAACAATAACATGAGTTGTGTTTAACAATGAAACATAGGTTTCTATTACTTGAACAGATTATGGGGTCTTTTGGTGTCACATGCATATTTGTGTCCTGATAATTGAATAAAATGATCATATATTTATTTTGTAGTAAAAAAAGCTAACGAAGGGATATTAATTAACATTTTAATCTTCAATCTTCATATGAAATGAAAATTTAATTTCTTGAATCATACATATAGGGAAGAAATTTTTTGTGCAACTACAAAATACCTTCAAAACTTGCTACAAAATCATATGTCCATATCTATATGTGCTTATGTTTTAGTAATTGGATTTTGAAAATTATGATTACTCTTAAACTTCATGGAAATTAAGTAAAGAAAACACAAACAATATATAATACAAAAATATCAAAATTATTTGTATTGCAACTCATTAATTATTTCAACAGTTTATTTTATACCTACATCTAAATTTGGTCAAAAAGGTCCAAAGATTGCTCAATGCACTTTGATATTATACCTTCCATATCTATATGCTTGGATATTACCTTTTCATTCAACAAGGATTTACGACAACTAAATGGTTGCATTAGGTGCAAATTCACATTAGTATCCAACTCATCAAATAATTGATACCGAACTTAATATTATAAATCTTAAATTTTTGTATCCCTTTATTAAAAAAAGTCCTCAATTGATCTTCAAATAAAAATTACATCATATCAAAATACTAAAATTGTATAATTCACCAAAAAGCTAAAGGAGGAAAAAAGAACATAAAGAAAGCTTAGACCACGAATCATTAAATTAATCAATTAAAAATAATAATATTACTTTTGTCATTTAAATATTTTTTTAATAAATTCGGATATTAAATAGGTACTCTTAACTCAGACCTGTCGTTTTCCATTATTAAGTAAGTGCACTAAAATGGACTGAACTTGACCCAATCGACCAAAGTGGATATAATTTGGACCGAACTTAATTGAAATGGATTGAATGGGACAAAGTAGACCAAAATGGACCAAATTATACCAAAATCAAAATTGTGACATAGCCAATGATATGACTCAAGAGGAGTGTGACAACATTCAATTTTATGTTTCAACTTTTAGATATTGTTTAGATTAGATCAGATTTAGATGAATAGGTATGACTATAGATATGGAGAAACACCCCCCCCCCCCCAAAATGCACACATATAACCATCCATATCTACATATAATAAGAACCCTTTGAATTTTTGTTGGCTTCTTCTAACTTATTACATATATATATTTGAAAACTAACATTAATATATTGGCGAAAAACCCATTTTAGTCCCTACATTTTCACGCGATTCCCACTTTGGTCCCTAACTTTTTTTTTCCACCGCTTTTAGTCCCTAAAATAAAAAAAGTGATCTCGTTTTTGTCCCTACCGTCAGTGCCCTAACAGCAAAGTCTTAGGTGGTACACGGTACCTGACATGGTGCTGACGTGGCGCTGATGTGTCAATTAAAATATTATTAAAAAATATTATTTGGCATTTTTATATGCCACGTCAGCATTTAAATTTTTTTGAAAAGCCATGTCAGAAAATTTAAAGCAAAAAATAAAATAAATTGAAAAACAAAACTTAAATCTGATTAAAAAACGGTTTCAAAAAAAAAAAATCTAATTAAAAAACAAACCTTT
This sequence comes from Castanopsis chinensis, assembly GCA_032878915.1. NCBI lineage: Eukaryota > Viridiplantae > Streptophyta > Magnoliopsida > Fagales > Fagaceae > Castanopsis > Castanopsis chinensis. The sequence continues at coordinate 11,647,413 of JAVQMG010000125.1, read as the reverse complement.
AATTTCTTAATTTTGATTTTAATCTCTCTCTCTCACTCACATTTTTCCTCAGACCCAACAAATCAAACAGTCTTAACAACAAAAATGGCTTTTGAGATTGACAATTCCAGATCCGGATCTACAACCAATGACGAATCTCCTCCATGCGCACCACACAAAGTTGCCCTGATCACTGGAATCACCGGCCAAGATGGTTCCTACCTGACTGAGTTTTTACTCGACAAAGGCTACGAGGTACAAGGCTTGATCCGACAGTCCTCCAACTTCAACACTTTGCGAATCAACCACATCTACATCGACCCCCACAACGCTCACAAGGATCGAATGAAGCTCCACTATGCTGACCTCACCGATGCCTCCTCTCTTCGTCACTGGCTTGACACGATTCTCCCAGACGAGGTTTACGACCTCGCTGCCTAATCCCACATGGCTGTCTCATTTGAGATCCCAGATTACACTGCCGATGATGTCGCCACTGGGTTTGTTTTTTATGTGGGTTTGATGGTTTTTCTGGGTTTATGGGTTTAATTTGTTGGAGGTTTCGGTGGAGGATGGTGTTTGGATGGAAAATGGAAATATCGTCGGTTGGTATCTAGGTTTGGGTATTTGGGATCGTCGGTGGGTATTTGGGTATCCTTGCTCTTGTTTTGTTCTGGGTTTGTTTGTGTTTTTGATTTATTTCTTATTTGTTTGTGGTTTGGTGGCTTGGATTTATTTCTTGTTTTTCTGGATTTGATGGAGTAGATTTGGTTACTAGATTTGGATTTGAATTTGGATTTGGTTGCTGGATTTGGATTTGGGGTTTACTGGAGATTGATTTTTTTTCATGGATTTAGGAAGAACATGAAGAACAACTTCAGTTCTTCCCAAAACATAATGAAAGTAAAAAAATAAATAAAAATAAAAATAAAATTTAAGTTTTGTTTTTCAATTTATTTTATCTTTTGGTTTAAATTTTCTAATGTGGCTTTTAAAAAAATTTTAAATGCTGACGTGGCATATAAAAATGCCAAATAATATTTTTTAATAATATTTTAATTGCCACATCAGCTCCATGTCAGCTATCATCTGCCACCTGGGACTTTGCCGTTAGGGCACTGATGGTAGTAGGGCTGTCCACGGGTCGGGCCGGGTCGGTTTCCGACCCAACCCAGACTCGACCCGCTTGCGGCAGGTGAAGGGCTGAGTAACCCGAAACCGACCGCCGAAAAAATCGGTCGGTTCGGTTTCGGGTGATGGTGAACATCGGTCGGGTCGGATCGGTTGCCAGAATTAAAAAAGGAGTCGAAATCTGCAAAAAAATCATCGCCAGAATTTGGAATTCTCGCCGGAAATTGGAAAATCAGCTGGAAACTTCAAAAAATGCGCCGAAAACTGGAAAAATATCGCCAGAATATGGAAAACATGCCGGAATTGCATTTTTTTCTGAAATCTGCATTTTTTTTTGCTAGAAATTGTTGAAAGTTGGTCGGATCTGGCAAAATCCCACCAGATCTAGCCGTTTCTAGTCGAGATCTCGCCGAATCTGGCTCGTTTTTGCAGGATTTGGCAGGATTTTTTTATAGTTTCGGTCGGGTTCGGGTTGCTCGGGTTTTGGAGATGAAAACCCACCACTCGACCCGCCTTCGTCGGTTTTTGAGAACGGCAACCCGCCGCCGACCTACGGGACCTTCGGTTCGGGCCGAAATCGGGTCGGCGTCGGGCGGTTTGGCCGGGTTGTCGGGCGGCGAGTAGGTCTAGACAGCCCTAGACGGTAGGGACAAAAACGAGATCACTTTTTTGATTTTAGGGACTAAAAGCGGTGGAAAAAAAAGTTAGGGACCAAAGTGAAAATCGCGTGAAAATTTAGGGACAAAAATGGGTTTTTCACCTAATATATATTCAAATCATAATTCATTATTATTGAAAATTTTGTTTTAGACCTTTTATGCATTCCAATTGGTTTTATACTAGTTGAAAATCTTATTTAGAGCTCAAGAAGTCTATGCAAAAATATAAACAATTTAATTCAACAAGTTCATTTTGAATTCCACAATCAAACCAAAGACATCAAATACCAAATTTAAAGCAATAATAATAAAGTGAGGCACACAAAAAAAGTTGCTAACTAAAGGGAAAACCAATAAAAAAAAAATCTTAAATGGAAAAATCACTTTATAGAACCAGTAGAAAATTAATTATAGAAAAAGCAATTATAATGATATACTTACAAGACTCTTGTACAACACTACAGCTAAACCTTCGAACTTCTTCCACAGGCTCCTTTTTCACATGATCTAAAGCCTTACAATTTAAGGAACCTCCTTAAAATAAGTGGAAGATTGGGAAATAACGTAAATTGAAAAGTGCATATTTTTGGAATTTTATCTCAAGTGAAATTTAATTGCTCAAGTGAAACGATCACACAAGCAAGTTTGCTCAAGTGAAATGATCACACAAGCAAGTTTTATAAATGAATTGAAGAAAAACTATCTTTTTAAAATTTAGAAGTTCACTCCAGCAAAGATCAAAGAAGGATCACTTTATAAACATAACTTGACAAAAGGAATAACTTGATACGAAACTTATAGTTGAAGGACTAAGTGACAAAAAATGTAACTAAAAATTCACTAAATTTAACAAGGATTTTACTAATATATGCTATTATCTAGGACACACATTAGTAATTTATTTTAAAAAACTTTTATGAGAAAATGGAAAAATGACTACTTTTTTTTCATAGTTTTTTAAATTTTCATAAAAAGTCATACATTAACTCGGCTCATTTAGAAAGTGTAGTTTTTTTTTTTTAAGAAATGTTATGTTTACATCTTCACACCAAGATTTAAATGACAAATTGTAAAGGTTATTATTTTAAATCTACTACTAAAATTACTTTCTTAGCTATTAATAATAAATTTTCGGCTAATATTTGTTATGAAAATATTATTTACTTAGTTTGTGTTTTTAAAAGAAAAGAAAGTGGAGTTTGAATTTTAATGAATTATTTTTTAAATATATTAAAAAAATAATTAGGGATAATAAGGCTCCATTTGGAATGCGAGTTTAAACAGATATTTCTAATTTTTAAACAATATTACACGAATTTTACACACTTTCTCATTCGTACTTATTTCCAAAAATGCGGAGAACTATTATTTACACTCTTGTTTGTTTCGATGTAAAATATTTTGCATGTAAACATTTTACTTGTAAAATAATTTACTGTAAAACATTTTCCAGTGTTTGGCAAGTGTTGTGTCCTAAATATTGCAAATATAAATTAGTTACCACCAGCCATCACATACCTAGCCACCACTAATAATTGCAAAAATATACCCACTATAATCCCATTCCATCAGCCACCATCATTTACCCAAACACCCAAGAGCCATCAGAATCACCACCAACCACTCAAAACACAATCATCAAAACCACCACCAAAGCTTTAAAAAACCGCCCCCAACTACCAAAAAAAACAACCACCAACCACCCAAAAAACAACCATCAATAACCCAAAAATCCATATCAGAAAAGCTAAAACACCCATAAAACCATATCAAAAACTTGAAAAGAAAATCCACGAACAAAGAATCTAATATGAAAATCCAACAACCCAGCAAATCTAGCGGCAACAAGATCAAAACAGTCACCAGCAAGATCAGAGCAACCATTGAAAACCCAAGCTGCCTCCAGCAATATCAGAGCAAGATCGGAACGGCCACCAACAACCCGATGGACTTTGTGAGAGAGACGAAAGGAGGGAGGAGCGTGGAGTCGGTCGGTGGTGGTGCCATAGGTGGGTGGCATCGCTAGTGGGTGGCACCGGTCAATGAGTGGATTTGGTCGATGGGTGGCGTTGCTATTGGGTTGCACTAGTCAGTGGGTGGCGCCACCAAGTTTTAGGAGAGAAGGTTCAGGTTGAGAAGGAGAGAAAGTTAAGTGGGAAAGAAGAGATAGCATGAAAGGGAGAGACAGATAGCCTAAGAGTTGTTGGATGAGAGTTGAAGAGAAATTATAAAATATTTTACCAAAATTTTAAGCATAAAATATTTTACAAAAATTTATTTAAGTTAATTTGATTAACTGAAAATATTCTATTTTGACTAAACTTTTTATTGCAAAATAAATAAAATAAAATGAGAAAATATTTTCCTATAAATATTTTACGCCAACTCAATCAAGAACACTTGTCAAACGGTCCTACACATTTTAAAAGTACTTTCCAAAGGAAATGGCAGACGCTGCAGCAGCAGCACCCAAACCCAATAACTCGAAATTCTCCCTCAGCATTTGGGGCCCCTCGCAGCGGATCCGCGACGCTGTGATCGTTCGCCTCTCCGAAACCCTATCATCCTCCCACTCCAACCACCACCAACCTGTCCCCGCCGCCCGCATCATCGAAGACCAGGCATTCTATGCCGCCGACGTGCGTAATGTCCTCAACAACCATTTACTCAACCCCACCGCCTCCACCACTGCCCACCGGTAACGCCAACACTCGCCAATTTCCAACAGTAGAAAGACTCGTCTTCCTTATCGACAAGTCCAAATCCATCAACCACCTTCTCCAACTCCACGCCGCACTCCTCCGCCACGGCCTTCACCACCACTCCATCTTGAATTTCAAGCTCCAGCGCTCTTACTACACTCTCGGTCGCCTCGACTATTCTGTTTCCCTCTTTGAACGTACCCACAACCCCAATGTCTTTTTCTGGACCTCCATTATTAACGGTCACGTACAACGCGCTCTACACGACCAAGCACTCTTCTACTACGCGCAAATGCTGGTTCATGGTGTCGAACCCAATTGCTTCACCTTCTCTTCGCTCTTAAAATCTTGTCCACTTGAACCCGGAAAAGCCCTTCATTCCCAAGCGATCAAACTTGGGTTCGTGTCGGATTTATTTGTTAGGACAGGTCTCGTTGACGTTTATGCGAGAGGGGGTGATGTGATGTCTGCGCAACAGCTGTTTGATACTATGCCTGAGAAGAGTTTGGTTTCTTTGACGGCAATGATTACTTGTTATGCCAAATATGGGGAGCTTGGCAAGGCCCGTGTATTGTTCGAAGAAATGAAGGAGAGGGATGTAATTTGTTGGAATGTGATGATTGATGGGTATGCTCAGAATGGGATGCCAAATGAGGCTTTTATATTGTTTAGAAAAATGTTGAGGGCAAGAGTTAAGCCTAATGAAGTGACGGTGTTGTCTGTACTTTCTGCTTGTGGGCAGCTTGGGGTTTTGGAGTCTGGTAGATGGCTTCATTCTTACATTGAGAATAATAGGATTGAGATCAATGTTCATGTTGGTACTGCATTGGTTGATATGTATAGTAAATGTGGTAGTTTGGAGGAGGCAAGATTGGTTTTTGATAGGATCAAAGATAAGGACGTCGTTGCTTGGAATTCAATGATTACAGGGTATGCAATTCATGGACTTAGCCAAAATGCCTTGCAATTGTTTAATGAAATGGGCATGATTGGTCACCATCCTACTCATGTAACCTTCATTGCCGTTTTGAGTGCTTGTGGTCACGCGGGTTTAGTCAGCGAGGGATGGAGTTTCTTCCATTCAATGAAAGATCAATATGGGATTGAACCAAGGATTGAGCATTATGGGTGTATGGTAAATCTTCTTGGCCGTGCTGGGCATTTAGAAGAAGCATATGCGCTTGTCAAAAACATGAACACAGAGCCAGATCCTGTCTTATGGGGAACTTTGCTTGCAGCCTGTAGGCTCCATGATAACATTGCTTTGGGAGAGGAAATTGCACAGTTTCTGGTTGGCAAGAACCTCGCAAATTCAGGAACGTATATTCTTTTATCAAACATATATGCAGCCGCTGGCAATTGGGATGGGGTGGCAAGGGTGAGGACCTTGATGAAAGACAGTGGAGTGCAGAAGGAGCCTGGCTGTAGCTCAATTGAAGTGAATAATAAGGTACACGAGTTTCTTGCTGGAGATAAGAAACACCCAAACAGCAAAGAAATTTACATGATGCTAGAGGAGATAAATGGTTGGCTCAAGGCACACGGCTACACCCCACAGACAGAAATTGTGTTACATGACTTAGGGGAGAGACAAAAGGAGCAATCCCTTGAAGTACACAGTGAGAAGCTAGCTATGGCTTTTGGGCTCATTAGTACTCAACCTGGAACTACTATCAAGATTGTGAAGAACCTCCGTGTATGTCTGGACTGTCATGCTGTGACCAAGTTGATTTCAAAGATAACTGGACGTAAGATTGTGATGAGGGACCGTAATCGATTTCACCACTTTGTGAACGGTTCTTGTTCTTGTGGGGATTACTGGTGAATTGCAATATTGTTAAATGTTCATGTTCTTGTGGGAATTACTAATGAACTGTAATATATCACTCTTTTACTATAATTAGCAGTCCACTGATCATATAATTTGAATAGTTTTTGTAAACCCACTGCTATCAGATTCCCCTAATCTGTTTGACTGGTGATAGTTGGCTCATTCCTCAACATCAACTGAAAAGATAAACGTTCAGCAAAGAAAAACTGAAAGGATAAACAAAGGAAACGCAATGTAACTGGGTAACAAACATCATTCCAAATAACAATCATTGGGAAAAGAAATGGTAAACTAGAAACCATAAATTATGGTCCAATTCAAATAATTCTTTACATAATTGGGTTACAAACTTACAATTCACTTCTACCAAGCATAAGCCTGACAGATAATTGAGTGTTAAGGACTCTTTTTTCGGTTCACATGGCATCACTTCATTGGCAACTCATGCCACATCAGCGCATTATTGATTTTTTGGTAAATCTCTATAAAGTCCAAAATAAGCTTATATCTCATGGAGTGGACTCACATGGCCCACAAGATCCTTACTTCAAGAGGCAAATTCATGGTCCACATTTCCATTTCATCAATTGGGATCATAACTCATAACATCATCAACATCAACATATGGATCGAGCTTAAGCAATGAATCAAAGCTCACGGCCCATATTAAATCTCTTACACTCATGGCAAGCGGCGTCTTCAACAAGAGCCCATATTCACACAAAATGACAACAAAACCCGAGGTACGTCATCTCATCTTCGGCTTATGATCCAAGCTCATAAGTCTCTTTGGGGAAACTTTGGGAGTCGTGGTTTGGAGGGATAAGAGATATGTTCAGTAAAACTCCAGCGGTTTAAAGTTGATAAAAGAAACATGTTGCTTGGCATGTCTTCTCTAACTTCCTAAACTCTGACGAGTCCATGTGTAGCGGGTACCATATGGTAAGCATCTCTTATCACGTAGCACTTTAGATGATAAAATTCCCTATTACTCTTTTCCTAAAACTTAATATTCATCACATGACTCATACTCAACATCCCCAGCCATAAAACTGCTGGGATTTGCTCATTCCATCCCCAGCTGTTGCTATACAGTTTTGGAAACTTCATTATATTACTCTACATAAATCTTATTACTGCTTTCAGCTAAAATTCAACTCAAACACATGGATCTGATTGGCTATCTTTTATCTTCAACTATATACATAATATTCATAATATCACTCATACCCAGCTGTTGTCTGCCACAATTAGACCATATATTTCTCTATCAGCTGCCAAAACTGAGTATTAAATACTCTTTTTGCTCACCAAGATTCAGTCACAACAAAATGAGGCCTTAACTAAATCTCTAAAGCTTCCTTAACTTTCAACCAATCCTTCTATTACTTACTAGAAATGTGTTCTAATGGAATCTTGTATCAAAAACACAAACACCCAAGAGGGAAACACTTCCAGCAGAACCCCAGCAGTGCATTCAGCACTTAACACCTGGCTGGGAGTGATGTCATCAGCTATTTAATGCTGAAATCCCAGTTGCTAGTTGCTATGACCAAAATAGCAAATTACCCTTGAAAGAGACCTTACCATTTTCAGCTAAGTTCATAAAATAAATGCTGAATGACCTCTTCTACACTCTGAAATCACCATGTTGACCTCTTATGCTTCTGCCCAAGGTGAGCTGTCTCATCACAGCTGTAACAGCTTTTCCTAACAACTGGGACAGCTTTTCCTGATAGCTGGGATAGTCTTTTCAGAACAGTTGTCACAGCTAACTCAACAGCCTGGGCATTACTTTTTTTTCCTCATTTGGCTAAAACCAAAAACTAGCTGAACTAACCATCTTTTCCTTACCAAAATACCTTCCTTTTTTGCTACTTTTTCCCCAGCAGCTCTTACCCGAAATAGCAAGTATACCTTAAACCTAAACATACTTTTTTTGTCCAAATCTTAAGATGAATTTTCTGAAGATTCATTGCTATTTGGGACAGATTTTGGCTGATATTTTTTGCTGAAATACCCTTTAAACTCAGCTAAATAAAACCCTCCATCAACACCAAAAGGCGGAACCAAGGGGGAAAAGGGAAACTCTCTCAAAAACTTCTCACTCCCTCTAATTATCTTCTGAAGCTCTCAAAGGAGTTCTGGGTTTTAGTTTCCAAATCAGGAACTAAACTCTTCATCCCTTAGCTCACAAATGTCTTTCATAAACCTTTGTACATCCTACAGCAGAAAATCTCAGCAGTACATACTAACAGAAAAGCCCAGCAGTAAATTCCAGCAACATTGCTGAACACTCTACAGCCCTATTGCACCTTTTGTACTCATTCTCTCACTCTTCATACTCAGAAAATACACCTATTTTATTGCTCCCATCTCCGAATACCTATACATATCTCTATACTCTTCTCTTACAAAATCTTTTCTCTTGGAAAGCAATCTCTACAACTTCTTCAATGGTTATAATCTCATATTTTTACTATCTTTAACCATCATATCTTTCATACTTCCATATATCATACTACATCCCACAAAACATTTCTTTCTCCACTTTTCTTACATAATCTCATACACATTTGCTATACCATTACATATGGCTCACTACATTCATCTAAACTCCACTCTCATACTCTCTCACTCTGAAATTTCTACTGTTTTGCTACTCATAAACACATATCAATACTCTTCTCTATTTCACTTATAAAAGCCCTTCTCGTGAAAGGCATGAACCTCTACTACTAAAGCCCTTCTCCTAGAAGGCATCAAAATCTCACATCAAAGCCCTTCTCATGGAAGGCACAAATCCATCTTCCATAAGGCCCTTCTCTTAGAAGGCACAAATACTTCATACAAAAACCCTTTTCATGGAAGGCAACACTATTCATAATTTCACAACAACTAAAAGAGCATTGTCAAGAGGAAAATTCATTTAAGCGTATGAGAATATGGGCAAGCTTAACCAGCCCTTACACATAGCTGGGCATACTCTCTCCCTCCAAGTTGCACCCATTTTTCCCCACAATCTTGAAGCTATCATGGCAAACTGCCTCTCTACTGCTGGAGTCACTCTGCTGGGATATTATCAACTTATAAAAGCTGTACAGCTGGGCTATAAACAATACAAAGATAAGTGGTTCTGCCTCCTTATCTTTAAATTTACATCATTGAATACAGGATTACTTCACATTTGAATACATATTACTTTATTTCAACTATTAACCAAGGCTTATATTCATTTAAATGCATGATAAGAGGGGTAAGCTTAACTAGCCTCTACCGCTGGCATTTTGCTGCCTCTACCGCTGGCATTCTGCTGCCTCTACCGCTGGCAAGCTTAACTACCCTCTACCGCTGGCATTCTGCTGCCTCTACCGCTGGCATTCTGCTGCCTCTACCGCTGGCAAGCTTAACTAGCCTCACTGATGCTATACAGCTGGGCTACAAATCACATAAAGATAAGTAACTTTGCTTCCTTATCTTTAAATTTACATCATTAAGTATATGATTACTTTACCTCTAAATAAATATTACTTTATCTCAATTGTTAATACAACTACTAATCAAAGCTATCATATCAAACACATATTACATATTTATTCAACATTACCGTGATTCTTAGACTTTAGCTTTAATAGTTTGGTAGGCTTAAAAGTACACCGGTAGCCATTGGACCATGTGGCCCAATGTTGAGTTCCGGGACACAACTCCCCAAAAAGAACCCGGGTCTAGTAAGGTCACCCCTCCAAAGGAACACACGTGGCCGAGCAACCGAAAAAGGCCCCCGAACATTGAGTAAATGTGATTACAAAAGCGATCAACATAAGTGAGCAATGTCTGATCTATGGTTAAAACGCAAAACCTACCCACCCAAAATACACTTTTTACCCATCCCCATTAAAAGTAACATCTCTACAACTAAACTTTGAAGACCAACTAAGAAGTTAATATCATTCCAGAGGTCATGGGGCTTTGGAAAACCAGGAAATTTGTAGAGCATTTTCCAAGAGCTTACATTCTGAAATCCAAAGCACTAACTGTATTGTTGGCAGAACATGCAGCAATCTTGTCACCTTCCTTGTTCCAGCAAACTTCAGATATGCCCCCATTGCCAGTATAAGTTTCGACAATCTTGTTTTCCTTCAATGACCAGATGTGCATGGATTTATCAAGTGATCTACTGGCCAAATACTCACCATTTGGGCTAAATGCAACAGACTATACAGGATCCCTGAAGTTTCAATATAAGACATCAGTGAAATTCAAAAGCATTTCATCGGTTATAATCACCTTCAAATAACATCAATGACAGCAGCAAGGGCCAGTACCTGTGTCCATTTAAGCTGTATAGAAGTTTCCCAAATTCCACGCCATAGCTTCATTGTTGAGTCAAACGATGCACTACATAGAAACACAACCAACAGCATATTTTAACTGAAATAAGTAAAAACAAGAAGGAAGACCTAAATATGTCCTGCAACACAGAATATTTTAATTCTCTGTGTGTGTGTGTGTGCGTGCGGTTTGTATGCAATATGATGCACAAAAAATTTATTCAGATCTTGTCCTGGCAAAACCTTAGTTTGTCTTAACACAGTAATATAGGCTTAGTTACACAAGTAGCTCTCAACTTTTGCCCCATGTTTCAAATTCATTAACAGATAAACAGGACTATGCATCTACTGCTGTAATTGAGGTTTTCTCTCATGTGAGTCATACACTCTTCAATCCCGCGGATATTATACAGAAGGTGAGTTCGAACTTTGGACTTTCATTTTTCAATTGCATTTGAGCTTTCAAGTATTTATGCCTATGTTAGTTCATTTAAGTGAATCTCTCCCTCCATTAATTGCTGATCACTCCAATGACTTATTTTTAGAAAAGAAAGGGGGAAAGCCACCTTTGAGCTATCAATCATTTGTGAAGTGTGCTTGGCAACCCTCATGGGTGTTGCAGTGTTCTATTTCCTACCCTTTGAAATGCTTCATTTTAGTTCTTACATTTTTAAATTTGTGTCAAAAAAATACTTATCACAAAGAAAAGTTTGTGTCAACTTTCAAGAAAGTCCTTGCAGTTAACTCCTACTTTGATTTTGAGTAGAGATTGTTCAGTGAAATCCCAAGGATTTTGATAGCAGCATATAAGTGAAAGGATTGGCTATTCAAATACTTTGTTTTGGAGTAGAGAGAATCAAAATAAGAGCTAACGACAACAAACATTAGACATAAACTTAAAATTATAAGGACCAAAATGAAACATTTCAAAGGCTGAGGACCATTTCAAATCATGGGGTGAAGGCTCAGGACTTAAAGTGAAACTAATCCAATAATATATTGTTTAACCCAAAAGCAGCCTCCTCAGCCAAAAAATGAAAGGGAGGTGGGGGTGACGAAATATAATGACCATCATGATATATTTTTTGATAGGAAAGTTAAATGATAATAGTGAAACCAGCACCATATAGTAATGCAATAAAGTTATCCATCACTACAGACAGGAGTTGAAGATGGGCCAAGTCATAAATTTTGAAGTCTACAGTCTGAGAAAATAAGCCTGACCAAATGGCAATGGAACATTTTCAACACAATGGTGGCTTCACTTGACAACTCCTGATGCACTCTACCTCTTAATAATATTGTATGAAACTAATTAAAGTTCAATGTGTTTTGTATATATGAAGATGTTAAATACAAACTTCTTTAACAATACAAGATGAGTCAAGACTAATAATACAAGTCAAGGGTACTAAGGATTCAAAGTAACAGCACCTTATATAATCAATTGAGTTTTACTACAGGCTGCCAGTAGCTAATAATTCTGTGCCTCTGAAAATTTTGATAACATTAACAGGTTTTCTAGAACAAATCCGTAATTCATAATCCATATTAAATTCACTTCTCAAGGAATAAAAAGTTAAATGATCAACTAAAAAAGCAATTGCAGAACTATCAAATAGAATAACTAGATAACCGGTGCAAATGCATAAAAGTAGATGAAAATTAATGGCATTCAAATTCATTAAATCAACAGCGCATACCTTCCAACAATAACTGATGATTAGGGTTGCTTGTTCCAGGTCCAGTGGGACTGCAAAACAATTATTCAATGTTTCTGAGAACAATCCAGTCAGAGCAGAAGTGCATATGCAGTTAGGCAAACACATTGAGATTAAAAAGAGATACAAAATCTCCACAGTATCTTATCACGATTCTTTAAGTCATGAACATACCTTTCCTGCTTCATACTCCATATCAACAACATTGCTATATATTAGTTGAAGTTGAAAACAAAAGCACACCCAAAAGAAAAAACCAACAGAACGATATATATTTCGGAGTGACAAGAACCAAGATAAGCCAAGAAGAAAGGCGATGAAACTGTATAAAATAGGTCAAATTAATTTAAAGATTGAAATACAAATTGAAGATGGCACGCACGCCCACACACACAGAAATAATGCTAAGAGCAAACATCTACGTCAATGGAACATAAGATGCAAATCAATGTACTAATAGTTCCATAAACAACCCTTGCAGTGACAAAAGTGCAGACGCACAAACATGCACAGTGAAAATCTATGTGAATGGAACATAAGATGCAGGGGGGGTTGGTGCTCTAATTCTGGGCAGGGGCCCTACGGAGTTTGTCTTTGGAAGAGGATCAGGAACGGGTGCGACACTTTTTATCGTTTTGTTAACTTTAAGGTGGGAGATGACTCTTCTATAAAATTCTGGCATGACCCTTGGTGTGGGGGGCTTCCTCTGAAAGACAATTTCCTGAACTTTATGGCTTTGCTTGTAACAGGTATGCTTCAGTGGCAGACTTGTTATCTCTTTCAGAGGATAGTTATCATTGGAATGTCAGTTTTGTTGTACCAGCACAAGATTGGGAATTGGAATTGGTTGTCTCCTTTATGGATGGGATCTATTCTGGCCTGAGGAGAAAGAATGTAGTGGATGGGCTTTGCTGGATTCCCTCCTCCAAGCAGACTTTTGATGTTAGATCCTTTTATGGGGCCTTACATTCTTCTAGTCAACTCTCTTTTCCTTGGAAGTCTATATGGAAGCCAAAAGTACCTACAAAGGTTAGTTTCTTTCTTTGGACTGTGGCATTGGGGAGGATTTACGTAGTGATAATTTGAGGAGGTGTAGAGTAATGGTGATTGATTGGTGTTGAATGTATAAGAGAGATGAGGAGACTATTGATCATTTACTTATGCACTGCCCTGTTGCTAGAAAGTTGTGGAATTTGGTGTTTTCTCTATTTGGCGTTCTGTGGGTTATGCCAATGGGGTTGTGGATCCTCTAACAAGCTGGCCAAGTAAGTTTAACAGATATAGATATGCGGCGATTTGGGCCATGATCCCTCATTGTCTCATGTGGCGTATTTGGTGGGAAAGGAATGCTTGAACTTTTGAAGGAAGCAAGAGGTTGATTCATGATTGAAGCTGCTATTCTTCCAGACTTTATCTGAAAGGACAAATGCCGGTTTTTTTACTTTTAACTCTTTGGATGATTTACTTGATAGCTGTAATTTTCTTGCTTTATAGTTTTGTTTTCTTTGTTGGCCCCTAGCACACTGCCTGTGTGCTCTGGTCCCTTCTGTGTGTTTGTTTTTTATTCGATGAAGCAGTAATTACTTACAAGAATGAAAATAAAACATAAGACGTAAATCAATTTCCTAAAAGGAAGGAGTAGCATAAACAACCTGCGGTGATATCATCAGAGCAAGAGGCCAACAAAGAACCTATTGGATCCCATTTGACACAGTTACCTTCACCCTGAAATTGCACAAAGTTCATAATTAGCATTAAAAAAAAACTTTACAATGAAATCACTTCATAAGTCAATGCACACAATTTGATCTAATGCTTTCCAAACATTAAGAAGCCAACAGGTTTTGCTACTTGATAGTCAAAGTGAACAGATTTAGACACAATGAGGCAATTCTAGTAACTACTACCACTAATGTAGGCACTAAGCTGGTAAATACATGTTTTGCTACTTGATTAATCTTAGGTCGATGCATAAATTTTGAGTAAACTGAAACATTCCTAAAGGTGGAGCTGGAAATTCCCAGCAAAAATCAACTCTAAGCCCCGAGGTTGGCCATGAATAGAAAAGTATAGAAGCAATACTTAGGGAGCAATATGAGCAGCAGAATTCAAGAACAAACCTGATGCACAGCAAAAGTTTTGATAGGACGGTTTTCTCCAATCTTGCAAACATATATCATATTGTCTGTGGAACTTGTTGCAAATGAAACATTGTTGCGCCAGTTGACATCAAGTGTTGGACCAAAATGATACAAAAATATTCAAGTTTAAACCCAAACAAAGGAAATTGTTGCACAAGACAAACACTGATGAGTATCAACATTCATTCAAACGTAACACCTGCATGGAATTGAAATTGTTGTTTCCATTCCTCTGCCTTCAAATCCCATACAATTGCAGTTTTATCACAGCTGCCTGTAAGAAGATAATCACCCTTCTTGTTCCACTTTAGAGAGAATATGGGTCCTTTATGTTTTCTTAGAGATCTCCTTAATTCACCTGAACAAAGATAACAACAAAAATCAGTACACCAAATAAATTTGTGCGATGTAATGAAGACTAGCATACAATTACGATTTCAAGTTCCCACATAAATATGACACACACCACATGAAAGAAATATATATATATATATATATATATATATATATATATATATAAAGAATAGGGTCGGGTATAGGTTTAAAAAAAAAAAAAACCCGAAGTGGGTCCGGGTTTTATCAAAAAAATCCAAAACTCGGCCCGAAACCTGGCCCGGTTAAATACCTGATATATTAAATTACTAAAACACCACCCCTTATATATGTATATCATTTTGTAACCTTAACTCCTTAAGTCACTCCTCACTACACAGCCCAGCCGCCCCTCTCATTCAGTCACTCCCCTCACGCCTCATCACGCCCTCATCTCGCCTCATCACTCCCTCACGCGGCACGCCTCAGCCCTTCACGCCTCAGCACACAGCTAAGCCTCGGCCAAGCTCACTGCTCACAGGATCAGCCACGCCTCATGCCTCAACATTGTAAAATTGTAACAATGTCTTCGATGACGTTGTTGCAGATCCCCCACCGATCAAGAACCAAAAAACAATGTCTTCGGGTTCATCATTCAGCGGCGATGAAACAACACCGTTCTTCGGCTTCCTCGGCATAGCCGCAGCACTCGTTTTCTCTTGTACTTTTTCTCTTCAACCCTAACTTACTTTTACCATTTCTTCTTTTAGATCCATATCATATAATGAAATTCAAATAATTCGATTATCGGATCGTTCCTTTTATGTAAATTGATTTTTTTTAGAAGCGTTCAGTTTGATTAGTTAAATTAAATTTTATTTCGAAGCAAGATTGTATGGCGTTCGATTGAGTTTAATGCTTAGTTTTGATAATCAAGCTCTGGAAAATGCTCAATATAAGTTTGATTGGTGTAGATCGTATTGAAATTTTGAAGCTTTGATGAGGTTTTTTTTAATTGTGGTTTGATTGGTTGGTGTAGATATTTAATGGGCCTCAAATTTTTTTTTTTTGTTGGTTGGGCCAGATTTGGGCCCAAGAAGATAAACGGGGCCAGCGAGGCCCGGCAGGGCAGGTCTGGGCCCCTGGAAAAAAACCTGATTAATAATCGGGCCGGGTTCGGGTTTCGGATCTTGACCCACGGGTAAGGCCTGGGTATGCAAAAACCCGACCCGAACCTGACCCGTTGACATTCCTAATCGTGGCCTATAAATCAAGTTTGCAGAACTCGATTTCATTTAAATTGAAATCGAGCCTCACAGAACTCAATTTATTTAAATTGAAATTGAGCCTTTCTCAATTAAATTGCAGACTCAATTTCTCATTCATGCTTTTCTGTTACACTTCGTCACTCACACCCAGAAACTCAATCGAAAAAACCCAAAACCCATGAAAAAACCCAAACCAACGAAGACGGAAGCCCAAACAAACGAAGATAGAAACCCATGACGAACTGAAAACCCAAACCACGAAGACAAAAAACAAACCTAAGGTGGCGACAGTGAAGGCGGTGGCGATTAAACCCAGGTGGCAAAGGCAGGCAACAACGACGGGGTTTGATGTTTCTCTAGATCTTTGGGTGGGTTTCTTCATGTTTCTTTCTCTGGGTCTTTGGGTTTCTTGATGTTTCATTGGGTTTGTTGAGTGATCTAAGTCATTGGGTTTGTTGAATGATCTGAGTGAGAGAGAGATGGAGTGTGGAAGAAGGCAAGATTGAGAAATCGAGTCTGTAAGGCTCGATTTCAATTTAAATGAAATCAAGTTCGATGGAATCGATTTTAGCACTCCAAAATCAAGTGTTTTGCACTAGAGATGTTAGCTTCCTAAATAATTTCAAAAGTGTGCTAACTAACAAAATAGTTTGAGTTTTAGTGTTATTTTCCTAAAAAAAAATCCCAAATGAATTCAAAACTCTTACCACAATTCTTTTACATGGTAGACTGTGATTGATTAACTTTTATTTCCATACCAAGTACTTTTTCTCCACCATTTATAGTTTTACATGTGAAGAGTTGTAGTAAAAATTGTTCATTTGGTTGTGGTACTAGATTTTTTTGGTTTTTAATTATGTATTGAAGGATAAGAATTAATTATATATTTCATTTGTTTAGCTAATAAGAAGCACGAAAGGAAATAAATTATAGACAAATTTTGGCTCTAAATCAATAAGAAGATGGCATTAGTTCTTCTTGTATATAATACGCATGACTCACTTAGCCCAACAAACTAAGTTATGTACATTGCACAAATAACTGGACATATATTATCTTTCGATTGTTGGTTGGACCCCAAGACTTCAAAAATGTTTGTAGCCAAACCTTTTACATAAATTCTAATTTTTATTAATTTTCTATTATAAATTTATCATATAAGTATTTATTTTTTTGGTTTCATAATTTTTTTTTTTTTTAAACTTTGAAGTTAATAACAATAACAGAAATCTTACAAGAATGTATTTCAACATATAAATTTCAAGAAATACGCTTCAAATTTATTATGGACTTGTTGTACTATATGTGCAGTATGTTTCGTTTTATTTTATTTTTTAATTTTTTTTGAAACCTCACTTATAGTAAGATTGCACCAATATATTTAGACTAATAAAAAAATTAATGGAATAGTAAGGTGAAAATATTTTTCACCTAATATTTGACAAAATGATAAAATACAAAGCAAAAAAAAAGTGATTAGGGGTAAAAAGGTAAATTTTCCTTCCCTTCATATATTCTCTCCATTTTAGAGTGCTAAAAATTTGTAGACTTGGATAAAAAAATACACTCCCACCCTGGTGTCAATTGATATCTACTTATAAAAATTTAAAAAAGTAAAAATGCCCATTTACCTATTGATGATGTAAGGAAAATCAGTAGGCTGGATGCTTCAGACTTCTAAGGGCTAATAACTGTTTTAAAGGCTTGAAAAAGAAAAAACAAATGATCAAAGGTGACCGGGGTGGACCAGCCAATAACCCTTCGATGCCAAAGTTAGTTTCTCTCTCAAATTCTAGAGTTCCAACTTTTCTGGAATTGTAAAAACTTACCTTTTATTTGGTCTGAGTGGGTGTTTATGTAGTATAACCTTGAAGCGGTTATCTGATTGGTAACTTTTCCTATATTTGAGGAGGTCAAAGAGCTCAAGGATAATTTCTACAACCGCTATGAAAGTTATATTTCATCTTTATCTTCTATAACTGTCGTTGGCAGTTAAGCACTTAGTTGGAAGACATAGTGGTGAACCCTGGACGACCCCTAGACGAAGGGGCAACTGGTGGTGAATTGAAAATAGAATCAACTCCAGATCGTCCATGGGTGTCGTCCAGAACCGAAAGATAGCAATAATGATATTCAGCAAGACAGTCGTCCAAAAACAAAATGGGCTGTCCAAGACAGTCGTTTATGTGCGAGCAGGTCGTCCATGAGAAAGGCACATGGACGACCCCCCAACACTTAGGAAAATTCCAAGTGCTATTCATCCACACAAGTGACCATGTATTATCATTCCAAGGCATGAGTGATACGCGGGTACCATTGAGTTTTGAGACAAGCTTTTATTTATCTTATTTTATTGTTATTTTGTCTATTTTTTTATTTTAAACGTTGGGCCATGTGTCATGCTTTCATTGGTGACTGGCCACAACAATTTATTTCTTCAAGGTGCATTCCATGTGTCATTCTCTGATTGGTGTAGTTGTTTTAGATGCCAAAATTTTCCGCCTATAAATAGTGGATTTCCTCTCGTGCCCCTCTCATTTCTAAAATTCTCTTCTTTGACACTTCTCATTCGTTGCCTCGTCTAGAAGTTTCCCAGCGTCCTTAGTATCCCTTCGTCTAGAGCTAGATATTCTCCTCATCCTCATTCTTAGGTTTTCCTTTAAGCTCCAGCATGTCTGAAGTAGTTATCTCCTCGTCTAGCAATAGTGTAGATAAAGCCATAGACGAGTACCATGACTCCACCGGCTATAGTAGTTCTAGTAATGATAGTAGTAGTAGTGGTAATACCACGGAGGAATACACCTCTAGTGTTCCTAGAGTTCCTCCTGAGGTCTTTCAGGAAAATCTTAGAACGAGGGCAGCTTCTAGGGCTGGCACCTCAACGAGTATTCCGTCGTCTTCTCCTTTAGATGAAGAAGAAACCGTGGATAGTTGCGCTGTAGAAATTCCTTCTAAGACGGATGAGAAGAGGTTAGACGCCTTTAGGAGTTGGTACCAAATCCCAGACAACCTTAACCCTAGGTTAGCCGTCCATGGGGAGTGGTGCTACCAGCCCCATTTTGGGATAGGTATTTACGAAGCTGACCTTCTAGGGGGGCTTAGGTTACCCTTAAATGCCTTTACTAGAGAATTACTTACTAGATTAGGTTTAGGAATTTGCTCGCTTAACCTTAACGCATGGAGACTCGTCGTCTCTATGCAAGTTTAGTGGAGGAAAGTATTTGAAGGGAACCATCCTCTTATTGTGGATGAGTTCCTCTACTGTTACAAACCCTCTAAAATCAGTCAATTCCTGGGCTTTTATCAATTTACAGCTAGGAGCAATGACTGTAAGTTGATTAGGTCTTTGGTTTCGTCTAACAGAAACTGGAAGACAGAGTTTTTCTTCGTCTCTGGTTTCTGGGTGGGGCACCTTGTTGAGGTTAGCAGGGATGCATTTTCCCCTTACACTGGAGAATTAGGGAACCTTCGTCCTGAAGGTACGTTGTGTTTTTTCTTTGTTGTCTTCTTCCTTTCTCTCTCTTTCTCTCTCTCTCTCTCTCTTGCATGCAGTCGTCTAACCTTACTTTCTCTTTCTTTTTGCAACTGTTAGACGTCCTTCTTTAAGTAAATTTCACCGTGACTGCGTCCACAGAACTCGTCTACACGCTGACAGGAATTTTCACTTGTTGGTGACCCTTCAACGCTTATCTACTTGGGGACTTGGTCCTGAGCCGTTTACTAAAGCCCTTGCTCACGAGCTAACTGTTCGTAGACGTGAGTCTTCTTTTTACTTAGAAGTCTTAAAGTGTTATTTGACTTATACTTTCTGACTAACACTCTATTTTTCCTTTGTGGATGGCAACTATGAAGGAGAGCAAGGGGAATGAGGTGGTTGATGGGACAACCAGGGCCGTAACTGGTGAAACGTGGCTGCGAGCTACGACATGTCCTTAAGGGAATTTGAGCACTCTAGTATCCATGATCTTTTTAAGGTAAACATTTTTACCTCGTCTTGTCTTAGTAGCATTATTTTTTTTTTATTGTTATTTTTTGAACTGAGCCCTTCAATCACTTATGCAGGCCATGTCAAAGTTCATAACTGCGTCTAGATAGGCCACAAAGACGGACAAGACGAGGATTCTCCTTGAGAAGAGGACCCAAGAGGTCAAGGGCGTTGCAAAACTTAGGCTGAAGTGGCAGCTAAGGCCAAAGACAAGGCCAAAGAGTTGGATAATTTGGTGGAGGAGTTGAAGTCTAATGCCATTGAGAAGGATACTCATCTTAACCACCTCTAAAAGAGGAACGATAAGTTGAGTACCCTTCTTGAGAAAGCAAAAGAGGAAGTTGTGATGGAATTCAGAGCATCCAAACAATTTACTGATTTGCTAGACACCAACTACGTAACGGGCTTTAAAGACTTTAGAATGGACCGCTATGGAAAACTTTCCCGAGGTTGACTTTAGCTCCATTAAACTCAATCTTGGCATTGCTACAAGCTCCCTCCCCACAGATGGCGCCAACTGATGATGTAAGAAAAATCAGTAGGTTAGATGCTTTGGGCTTCAAAGGGCTAGCGATTGTTTTGAAAGCTTGAAAAAGAAAGAACAAACGATCAAAGGTGACCGGGGTGGACCGGCCAATAACCCTCCGATGCCAAAGTTAGTTTCTCTTTCAAATTCTGGAGTTCCAACTTTTTGGAATTGTAAAAAATTACCTTTATTTGGTCTGAGTGGGTGTTTATATAGTATACCCTTAAAGCGGTTATCTAATTGGTAACTTCCCCTGTATTTAAGAAGGTTAGAGGGCTCAAGGATAACTTCTACAATCGCTATGGGAATTATATTTCATCTTTATCTTCTATAACTATCATTGACAGTTAAGCACTTAGTTGTAAGACACAGTGGTGAACCCACATAACACTCATGCCTTGGCATGATAACACGTGGTCACTTATGTGGATGAATAACACTTGGAATTTTCCTAAGTGTTGGGGGTTGTCTATGTGCCTTTCTCATGGACGACCTGCTCGCACATGGACGACTATCTTGGACGACCCATTTTGTTTATGGACGATTGTCTTGCTGAATAACGTCGTTGCTGTCTTTCGGTTTTGGATGACACCCATGGAAAATCTGGAGTTGATTCTATTTTCAATTCACCACCACCTGTTATTTTCCTTCCTTCATTTCTATCTTTCCAAAATTCACCTCAACCAAAAAGAGTCAAGTTACTTAACTTGATTGTGATGACGCTAATTAAGATATCATTTCAAATATATATATATATATATATATATATTGTGGGGGTTTAAAAACACAAACTCAGAAGAACCAAGCTTGAGTTCTTGATCAACACAACTAATTTGTAATTAAGTAGGGGTTTAATTCCACAATGGGAGAACTAGACAGATGATTCAAGATTAAGAAAGTAGGAATAGGCACTTTGATTGTAAAAAAATGGTTTCCCAAGGTACAAATGAAGACTTAAAAGGAAAATACAACCTTTTGCTCTCTCTATTTCCTTTCTCTTGTTCTTCTTTGTAAACTTTTCTAGATCCCTCTTCTCGTTGCCTCCTCCTCCTTTTATTCTCCCTCCCCCTCTACCCCCAGTTGTATCTTTCTTAGCTAGATTTAGGAGATACTTGTTCCATCGACCTCTCCTTATGCCATTTCTTGATCATGAAGGCAAACTTTTGGAGTGTTCTCATTGTTCAAGCCAATCATTCAACAATTAGTGTAGCTGGCATTAGATAGGAGTGCTCATTAATGTGGAGGTGACCGTCACATTGGGATCTGCACCATCTTCCTCATGTTCATTGAGAATGTAACAGAAATAATATCCTTGGTTAACCAACTTGTCGCTTCTTTGAGGGTTTGCTTCACATTGGGATAGTTAGGTTCCTTAGACTACCTCAATAACGAGCCCAAATGGTTTCTCTTTTTCTGGGCTTTGGCTATCTCACATTTACAGATGGGCTGGGCACGTTCCATGAAAGATGATCTTTAGAATCTTCTCATTGGCCCAGTGTCCACGGGGCTCCTGGATCCTAACCCCCACATATATAAAATAATTCAATAGTTATTAATCTTTACCTTTGCCATCTAAAGCTTGTGGCTTAATAGGAACAATAGTGTGTTTAAGGAGAAAGCCCCCCACCAAAATACCCTTTGGACAAAAACGCACATGGCCACAAAGTTCTACTTCTACGCTGGGAAGACATTCACCAAGAAGGCTAGAGCTGAAGCTATTGTGTACTAGGAGAAACCTGAGGTGAATTGGTTTAAGCTCAACATTGATAGGTCATCTATAGGGAACTCGAGGAAGGCAGGTGAGGGGGGCCTTATTCGTGACCATAAAGGGAACTAGATTTTTGGATTTGCCTGTGGCATAGGGAAGCCACAAGCGCAGATGCTGAGTTATGGGCTCTCCGAAATGAACTCCGTAGATGTATGGAGCTAAATATCCAAGCTGTGAAGTGGAGTTAGACACAAAAGTAGTGGTTGATTGGGTTGGTGGCTCAAATTGTCCCAATAATTTTCACTATTCTCTTATTGTGAACTGTATGTACCTCCTCAATCAGCTGCCCCATGTGAAGATCAAGTGCAACTTTAGGGAAGCCAACCAATGTGCCAACACGCTTACCAAACATGGTGCCTTTGAACTGGAAGATCTATCTATTTTTGACTTCCCACTTGGGGAAATCACTTTGCTCTTTTATTTTGATTCTGTTGGTGTACGTTTTGTAAGGTCTTGGCCAAACTCTTCGTTTTTATTAATGCATCCTTTTAACCAAAAAAAAAGAAAAAGAAAAGGTGAGCACTTTTGGAGTGATTTCTTGATTAAATAAAAGAGATAAAAATCTAACTTGAACTTTGAAGAGTTGGTCAATTAGACGGGGATATTGTATTTTTGGAAGAACCACCACTACTAGCCCTTGAGGCATTGTACTTAGATTCTATTTCACTGAATGAATGAATGAAGCTCCTTTCGTTTTCAAAAAATAAAACTTTGAAGCGTTGGTGGCTAATCACCATGTTGGTGTTCTATATTTACTTATTTGATTTCATAGAGGTACTTTAATAAGGTTATTTTATTTACAATAAGTTTTTTTTATTGGAAAAAGAATTTTAGTTACAATAAGTGGGGCGAAGATATCTGAAGTTATAAACCTAAATTCTCATAAGAATTGAATGATGTTTACTTGATACCAAATTTTGATTCTTAATTGGACAGATTATGATTTACTTATAACGGATATAATTTTGAATTTGATATTGCTACACCGCCCACCTCTAGATTAATGGGAAAGAAAGAGGTGAACCTTTCTTTTCGCTGCTGCTTGTAAGCCAAAGCCATTGAACATGCAGATATTAATACCCAATAAAACCGCTAACGCCCAAGAAAACATAACTGCTTTTTTGAGAGAACAAGGAAACAGAATTTCATTCTTAAATCATGGTAACGTTTGTGTTTTCATCCTATCCTATCCACTTGCCAATAATAAAAGACAATAAAAATATTAAAAACAAAACAAAACAAAACATGGTTTTTTTTTTTTTCTAAACTTTTTACAGTGCAAAATAGTGACATCAAAACGACGTCGTGGGAGTTGGAAAATTGGAAACCAAACCAAACCAAGCCTCACGTTTAACGTTGTAAAAACCTTAACTGTGGTCTTTTCGTTCAGTAATTGAGTCAGTCCCTTGACTTTCAATAACAGTATATAAAACCCTACGCAGTCCTAATTCCTCGCTCGCTCAGATCTCAGACTCACTCCTCACATCACAAAAAAAATGCCGAGTCGACTCGTTCTACTTCTCTCACTCACCGCTTTGGTTCTCTTCTCCTCGCTCTCTGTAACACTCTCTTCCAAAGCTGTTGAAAATGACATTGATGAAGACGAAGACCTGAGCTTCCTCGAGGAACCCGAGGACAACAGCGACGCCGCGCACCTCTCAGATCCAGACCATTACGACGAAGATTTCGCCGGCGACGAAGACTTCGAAAACTACGCCGATCTCGACGAGTCGGCTTTCCATGGCGAAGACGAGGACTACAAGGTCCCCGATGTGGACGAAAAGGACGTCGTCGTTTTGAGGGAAGGGAATTTCAGCGACTTCATCGAGAAGAACCAGTTCGTGATGGTTGAATTCTACGCGCCGTGGTGCGGCCATTGCCAAGCTCTGGCTCCTGAGTACGCCGCCGCCGCGACTGAGCTCAAGGGCGAGAACGTGGTTTTGGCTAAGGTCGATGCGTCTGAAGAGAACGATTTGGCTCAGCAATACGATGTTCAGGGATTTCCTACTGTGTATTTCTTCATAGATGGTGTTCATAAGCCTTATACTGGACAGAGAACAAAGTAATCAAACCCTTTTTCTCTTCCTTGTTCTTTTTGAATCAATAGCTTTTATTATTGATTATTGACTTGTTTGTTTGAAATTCAGAGAGTCTATAGTGACATGGATCAAGAAGAAGACTGGACCTGGATTAAACAATATAACAACATTGGAGGATGCTGAGCGCATTTTGTCCTCTGAGAGTAAAGTTGTTTTGGGATACCTCAACTCTTTGGTGGTATGTCTTTTTCAATGTCTTAATTATTTTGAATTTGTCTTTGCTCGATTTGATTGGTTAATCACATATACATATTTGATCGTGCAATGCGGATTCAGAAAGATTACTGCCTGATTTTTGTACTAGTAGATATAAAGCAGCAGTAAGCTTTGTCTTGGTAGAAAACATTAAGCCTATTAGTTTAAACAATAGCTAACTATCGGCACTGATTCTTGAGAATTTGCTTTCGTAGATGAGTAACGCAAATGGCACCTCCTTTCTTTTTAAGAGTACAAGCACAATGATCTATGCTAGATCAATCTTCTTTCATATGGGCGGGCGACAGCTTTTTTCACAATGGCTGATGTGGCCTGTTGTGATTGGTGCATAGTATAAGTAGTGTCGTTGTGTGAAAGTGGTGTTGCTTCAATCACAACTTTTCACCTTATCAAGTTGTGAAAAATGTTGTAAAAATAGTTGTGTCTATAGCAGTGCTCTTGAATATGTGGTAGATTACTAGCAGGGTTAGGTTAGATACAGGACAGGGTGGCTCAGCTGCCATGTGGCATTATAAAATAATTTTGTGAAACTCATGGTATGATTAGCTTCTTCTTTTTTTTTGGTTATGGAGGCTAAAATCATGTTGCAATAAGCTCTTACAGTTAACTCTTGTATTTGGTTACACTGCTTTTTCTTATGATCTTATGAATTACTGCGACCATCCTAATGATGCAGGGTCCTGATAGTGAGGAGCTTTCAGCTGCTTCAAAGCTTGATGATGATGTCAGCTTTTACCAAACTCTGAATCCCGATGTTGCAAAGCTTTTCCATTTTGATCCTGAAGTTAAACGACCTGCTTTGGTTCTGCTCAAGAAGGAGGTTGAGAAATTGAGCTACTTTGGTTAGTGTCTTCATGTTTATCATATTCATTGCAAATTGAATTTGTCTGGGAGATCTCTTTGACATCTGGTTTTTCATTTTTGCAGATGGTCAATTTGCGAAGTCTGCAATAGCTGAGTTTGTATTTGCAAACAAGCTTCCTTTGGTTAATCTCTTTACTAGGGAAAGTGCCTCTACAATTTTTGAAAGTCCCATTAAGAAACAGGTATATGTGCTCTACAGGTCTTAAGTGTTAATTTTGACACTAGGGTAAAATGTACTTTGGAATCTTTCCGTCGCTCTCTCATAGTTAATTGATTTTTACAATCTTATGCTATCTTGTTGACATATCTGTAAAATTTTTATTCTCAGTTGTTGCTATTTGCTGCATCAAAAGACACAGAGAAGGTTTTGCCAATATTTCAGGAGGCAGCAAAACTATTCAAGGGAAAGGTATAATTATTAACAACAAAAGCCTTTATGTTAATACCCTGTACATGATATTAGAGAAAATGCAAGGAGATTTTTGTGTGACAAAAGGATCTCAGATCCACTCTTTAGGGGTTCTTCATTAATTATATGATTTAAATATAAAGGACAGTTGGAGTGAATTTATGTTAAGCTTTAATTTTAATTAAAATAATAGCCATTTGTGTAGATTTTTTTTTAAAAAAAAAAAAAGAAAGAAAAAGGAAAAAGAAATGGAGTAAGAAATCCTATCAACTTTGTGGAGGTTGAGTATTGAAAATCACTTGAAGGAATGAACGGCAATCAAAGGATTTGATGGTGAAAGTTAACTCATTGATGTATGAATAGCATCTGAAGTGATCCTTTCTTTTTCCTGCTAAATTACAGTCTAGTTAATTACTTCATTGGTTGATTGCAGCTTATCTTTGTGCATGTGGAAATGGATAACGAAGATGTTGGAAAGCCTGTTTCAGAGTATTTTGGTGTCAGTGGAGATGATCCCAAAGTAATCTTTTCCATACTTTCTTAAATTTTTTTTTCTCTCCTTATTTCTAATTTTGTTTTATTATAGATGTAAGTGATTGCAATTTGTTAGTAATGCATTGGTTTTGAAACATTTGTTTGTACAGGTTATTGCATACACTGGAAATGAGGATGCCAAGAAATTTGTGTTTGATGGGGAAGTGGCCTTGGATAAACTTAAGGTTAAAACTCTCTCTCTCTCTCTCTCTCTCGATCCCATTCTATACGTATCAATGTTGCTATCTTGTATCTTTTTGTGTGCTTGGAAGAGGCATGGTGTGCTGAACATTGTGAATGTTTGTTCTGCAGGCTTTCGGGGAGGACTTTCTGGAAGACAAGCTAAAACCTTTCTTTAAGTCGGATCCAATTCCTGAGACTGTGAGTTTGTTTTTTTTTTTTTTCTTGTTCCCTTCTTATTTTCCAGATGATTTATTTTTTGTCATTTTGCACTACTCTAACTTAAATTTTGATTTCTAATCGACTCAGAATGATGGGGATGTGAAAATAGTGGTTGGGAATAACTTCGATGAAATTGTTTTGGATGAGTCAAAGGATGTTCTCCTCGAGGTATCATCAGAGCTTAAATAACCAATATATAAAATTTTTTCCCTTTATATGGGGCTCATTGTAGCTTATAAATTGCACAACCAGATTTATGCTCCTTGGTGTGGGCATTGCCAATCACTGGAGCCAACATACAACAAGCTCGCCAAACATCTACGTTCCATTGATTCTCTTGTCATTGCTAAGATGGATGGAACAACAAATGAGCATCCCAGGGCAAAGGTAATACCAAAATCAAATTTTGTGTTGGTCAAGGACTACAGAATCATTTATTTACATTACTTCAAACTCACCATTTTGAACCTTATTTGCAATTGCCTACTGAAATACTTGGTACTGATGAAAAAAAATAAATACTTGGGGACTCGTAGGGACTTCTTTGTTTAAAATTAAAGCAATAGGCTCTGGTTCCCTGGTGATTTAACAAGCATGTGCATTTAAATCTTCCCAGCTTTAATATGTAAATGCCATGCCATGCAAGGACATTTTTTCAAGTCAAGAGCGTCATGTATATATTGTGGTCATTGGATGAAAATTCTAGGCACAAAGGAAGAGAAACTTTGTTGTTAATGGTTGTGCAAATGTTTTTGCAGGCGGATGGGTTCCCCACCCTTCTCTTCTTCCCAGCAGGAAACAAGAGCTTTGATCCAGTGAGTGGTGTTCAAAGTTTTAATACATATATTCTCTGTTTTGCTTGTGTAGATTACATGTTACACACAAAAATCACACATGTATATACATTCTCCATTCTTTTTGTGTGTGTTATATATAGATCTCGGTAGATATGAAGAATATTTGGTTCCTTTGTGTTGGCAGGTTACTGTAGATACTGATCGCACAGTGGTGGCCTTGTATAAATTCATCAAGAAAAATGCATCAATCCCTTTCAAGCTCCAGAAACCAACGTCAGCACCAAAATCAGAGAGTCCTGATGGCGAAGAGAGCAAAGAAAGCAGCACCAGTGATTTGAAGGACGAATTGTGAGGATGTTTAATGTAACGATGAGTATCTTTTATCTGTCATCAGAGAGTTAGACAAGAAATAGTTGTCAAATAGATGGAGATAGAGTGACTAGAGAAAATATCAGGATTCAATCCTCACCCCCCCAAACCAAAAAAAAAAAAAAAAAAGGGAAAAATGAATTAATGTTAATTTTTGCACCTGCTATGTATGTTCCGAAGCTCTGATTAAGAATTCAATAAAAAAGATCCTATCTTTAATCATATTTCGATTAGTGTACCAATGTTTTTTTGTTTGCCCTTAGCTTTTGTAATACCAAAAAAGTACAACACCAATTACCATACCATGGATTGTATATAGATAGTTTGTGATGAAATTATTCAGCCTGGCTGGAAAATTGAGGTCAGAAAAGTGGAGGATCTTGATCCTTGATCCAAAGAACTGACTGAACCCGCTTCATCAAGTGTACCGCTTCTAAACCCAACGATACCACTTCTAAACTCAACAACGAAACCCATCTTTATATTTATCCATACCATGCTAATTAATTTGGATTGAATTGGTTTTGTTCTCATGTTACTGAACTTGATGTGATGACTTAGGGAAACCAATAAAACGACTCATTTCTTAATAAAAAAAACTTAGGGGAAACTATCCTTATAGAACAATCCACTATATCAAATTGAGATTTACTGTCAATAATACCAATTTCTAATAAATCTAACACAATTACCAAACTGGGCTTTGAACTCCTCAATCTTCTTTGATCTTGAACTTGCTCTTACATGAGCCTCTAGTTCATGTCTTGATCTTTAGTACACTTGATAGCTGAAGGCTTGACTGTAACTTTACTCCACTGGTACTAGCAATATGAGTTTGATCTCCGATGGGTGCTTGATAGAGTTAGAATGTACAAAACTTCACCAATCTCACAAGAGTGACTCTCAAGATTTGAAAAACATGTATTATGGTATTCCTTTTATACCTAGCAGTATTAGGCTCAAAGCCTAAACATTTCGTAAGCTGTTGGGCCTTTTTTAAAATTATGCAGATTCATAGTTCGATTGGTCGAGCTTTCACTTTGATTGATCGAGCTTGACATATTTTGAATTATTCTTTCTGCAGATTTTGATTATTAGGACTACTAGCTTATAATTTAATGCATATTGACAAAATGAGAGATGTTAGTTTAGCCAAAGACAATAGGAGGATTGGGTTTTCGTGACTTATGCAAATTTAATGAGGCCATGTTAGCAAATCAAGTTTGGAGATTGTTATATAAAATGAATTTCCTGTTTTATTGGGTTTTCAAGGCCAAATATTTGATGCAAAATTGTCTTCGGGTTATTTATGCTTGGAAAATCATTTTAAAAGCTAGGAAGGTTATTACATTGGGTTCAAAGTTGAGGGTGGGGAATGGGTCTTCAGTCCGGATTTACGAGGACAACTGGATACCAGGTAACCATGAAGGAAGGATCATCTCTCCTAAACTCAATTTGCCCCACAATTAGTGGCAGCGCCACGTTATGCTCAGGGTGTTCCTAAGAACACCTTGATTTGAAATTTTTTTTATATATATAATAATTAATTTTTTTTATTTGTTTACCCTTAAAAAAAAAATCTATTTCATAATTGATTGCCTTAATTAAAATTAGGAACACCCTCAAATTTAAAAAAAAAAAACCCATATTTGTTCTACTTTCAAGAAAAAAAAAAAGAAAAACATGATTGTCCAAAAAAAATTTCAAATAAAATCTGAAAAAAAAAAAAATATTCATACCGTATAGAAGAAACATTGTAACTGAGAAAAACAATGAATGACAAGCCCAACATCAAGCCTAAAGAAAATAAGCCCAACATTTCCGTCCATTACAGCAGCAAACCTTCAAAACTTGCGAATTTGGAAAAACTCAAAACTGGAAAGTTGTAAAAAAAAAAAATCTGGCCTTGTATCCATTGGATTTTTGATGAGTGAGATACGCCCAAAATACCCTCAAATCAGATTTTTCCTTTTCAGATTCTGCCTCTTTGATTTCTTTCCTGAAATTTTTTCCTTTTCAGATTCTGCCTCTTTGAGCTTCCAATCATGGTAGATGATCAAACTCCAGCTGCTCCTTAGACATTTGAGCATGGTTCTTTAGCTCCACTTTAATTATAGTTTGGCCTCCATTCTCTCACAAATTCCTGTAAACTCATCTTTCTCACATAATTTCTTGAAAGTAGAAAATTACAATTCAAGAAATTATGTAAAGCTATATAATAGGGACTAATGCAAATAATGGTTTAATTATACAAATTAAGCATAGTAATAAGGAGATAACGCCCACGTAAACATATAACAAGTATACATTTTAAGGCGTTATCAGCGCCACATTATGCTCAGGGTGTTCCTAAGAACACCTTGACTTGAAATTTTTTGTATATATATAATAATTAATTTTTTTTATTTGTTTACCCTTAAAAAAAAAAATAGGAACACCCTCAATCAAAATTAGGAACACCCTCAAATTTTTAAAAAAAATTATTTGTTCTACTTTCAAGAAAAAAAAAAAAAAGTCCAAAAAAAATTTCAAATAAAATCTGAAAAAAAAAAAAAAAATTGTAACTGAGCAAAACAATGAATGACAAGCCCAACATCAAGCCTACGACAAGCCCAACAGATTACAGCAAACCCACAAATTCTCAAAAAAGGAAAAAAAAAAAAAAAAACAAACCCCAATACAGATCAGAAACCTCAAATAAGTACATCAGAAATCACTAATTATGACTCCACCTTGTTTGGATGTTTTTAAAATTAGTAAGGGGAAACGGAGTAATTAGTCATTCTTCTTGTTTGGATGTTTTAAAGAGAATACATTCTGTCCGGAGCTGGCGTAAAGCAGCTCTTTTACGCCACCACTAATAATGCGCCACATCAGCCAATAATTATAAACTTCATACACCTTATTACACATGATTAACCCACATAATATCCCAAAAGCTCATGCGCATTTTCAACAAAACCCCCTAATTATTTTGTGCATCTAGAATGCGCATTCTTCTCTCTGATCCCTCTTCTCTGTTTCTCTCTCCCTCTCATCAAAACCCAGCGCCGATCTGCCGGAACCAAAGCATTTAAGCTTTATATTCCAAATTCTGACATATCAGTGAGGGAAGGCCAAGCGGAGTAATTAGTCATTCTTCTTGTTTAGATGTTTTAAATATTAGGATGGAAAGGAGAGGAAATGATTTAAATAGACAAATTTACCCCTATTTAAAAATGGACTTGTAACATTGGTCTATGATTAATTTGTTAGATTAAATAATTATGACTATAGCATGCAATATTTTTTTTGATAATTTTTTTTTCTGATGTAAATTAGACAATCAATATTAGTCTAAGATTAAATATTTTTTTCTGCTTTTTTATTATACTAAAAAAAACCATCCTTAATTGATAATAATTAAAATAAGAAAAAAATGTTTGGATGCTGAGGAAAAAAAAATCATGAAAAAAGACTATAAATATTAAATGTTTAAAAAGAAAAAAAAAAAGATTGAGAGTAAGATCAGATTTTATTTTCCTACCTAGTTTTTTCGGTAGCCTAGGCGCTCCCTCTTTCTCCTTCATTCTTCAACGCCATTTCTTTATCCGTAGAAAGAAATTCTCAAACTCCTTTTCTCTTCTTTCCTTTCCTTTCAGAGAGAAAATGCAGAGAGTGTGAGAGAAACTAATTCAATTCTTTACACAATACCTTTCCTTATATTCACGTCTTTGCCATTCAGAATTACTTGGCTTTCAAAGGTGGGTGACATGTTGGAGATTTGAGATTTGAGAGTGTAAGCCTATAAGGTTTGTTTAATTATCAATTCTTTAAATTTAGGATTTGTTTGGTTGCTGAGAAAATGGACAAGAAAAATTTTAAAAAGCGAACTTTTTTGTGGTTTTTATAGAGTGTGAGAGAAAAAAAGGAACCCCTGGCGACTTGGAAATATTGAATTATTTGTTTTTTAGTTGCGTTAAGATTTCTGTAGAAACTCGAATTTTCCTTTTAAGTTTTCTCGTATTTCATTTTCTCAGTAACCAAACAACGATTAGAGTTAAAAACTTGCATGGGTCTCTATTCCTCGTCTATTTGTTTTTTTCTCTACTGAAAACTTTGGATTTCCGTATTTCATGGTTATTCAAATCTAGACTCAGTTAGGGAAGAGACAATATAGAATTTCACTGTATCATTAATCATTTTCTTGGCAACCAAACAGATCATTACGTTAGTGTTTAATTTTCTCAGGAAACAAACAAAGATTATATAATCAGTTTGTAATTTTGTTAAGTTAAAAAGGGTAAATTGGAGAATTCATTTGGTCAATAATTTATTTACTGTACTGTCCTTCCAAATCTCTCCAATTTGGAGGAATTAACAATGAGGGGTTAGAGGTAATTGAAACCCCTCCAAACTCCTCCCCCTCCTTCCTTAAAAAACTTCCAAATAAGGTAATTAAATTACTCTCCCTCCTTTTAATCTACTCCCCTTCCTTTTTTTAACTTCCAAACAGGCCATAAAGCTAAAGCAAACCTAAAAACAAAGCAACAGAGCAACGCCTCCCCTTAGAAGTTAGATCGGTCCAATCGCAATCCAGACTCCAGAGCACATCGTCACCCGTCATTGGAGATCAGTCCAGTTGTAGTCCAGAGCACATCATCGCCCTTCATTGGAGATCGGTCTGATCGCAGTACAGAGCACATCGTCGCTCATGGGAGATCGCTTGCACATTGCATCGCACATCGTCATCGCACAGGTATTTCTCTCTCTTTTTCTCGTTGACTCTCTCTCTCTCTCTCTATTTGAAATTTGAAATGAAATGAATAAGTTATGAGTCAGTCTCTCTCTCTCTCTCTCTCTCTCTCTCTCTCTCTCTCTCTCTCTTTATTCTTGAAGAGTAACTTTATCTTTGAAGAGTAGCTTTATCTGAACTATGATTGGCTGAAGCAGTGAAGCTTTAACTTTATTAGTTTTTTGACTTTTTGAATTTGGCATTTTGGCTTTATCTTATGATTCTTATCCGTTGGTTGGTGTGTGTTGGTGTTGGTGTTGGTGTTGGTATTGGTGAGATATTAATTGTCTTTTTGTGTAAAGTTATTGTGATTTGTGATTTGTGATTGTGAAATTTTCTTATTGGCAACTAGCTCTTGTGATTGGGGGCATCAGGTAGGCTTGTCTATTGAGTGGGGTGGGGGGTAGATGGGCTGATGGGCACATAGGGCTGGGTAATTGGGTAAAGCAGTGTAATGTGCACATCAGCACATGAGATGTGTAATGTGCACATGACTAGCTCTTTTAGTGTAATATGCACATAGGATGTGTGCTAGAACAACTAATAAAAAATAATTTAATTAACCAATAATTAATTGGGAAAAACAACTAATAAAAAATAATTAATAATTTAATTAACCAATATATTATAGGCGAAAACCACATTTTCGTCCCTACATTTTCACGCAATTCCCACTATGGTCCTTAACTTTTATTTCCACCGCTTTTAGTCTTTATCCTAGAAAACGCGTCTCGTTTTTGTCCCTGTTGTTACATTAGAGACGGAAAATGCATACGTAGCAAATGGAGTGCACTGTTGGCACACTAAATGCTAATGTGGCCATTAAAATAATAATAAAAAATGTTATTTGGCATTAAAAAATGCCACGTCAGCATCTAAAAAAATTTATTAATTTTAACTAAATAAAAAAAAATTAAAATAGAATTAAAAACCAAAAATCACATGAATTGAGATCTAAGTATATCTTGAACAAGAACACAAACCCAGATACAAGATCACTGTGGTAGGCCTTTTTTGTAAATGTTGAGCTAGGCTGCCTCCTTCCGTACTAGGCCCAAAGTGTTCTAGATCAGGGAGTTATGACCGGTCCAATGGCAACCCACCTTGGTCCAGTTTATGCAGAAATTATGCCCTGTTTGCCAAGATTTTTTTATCACATGCCCATGACAGGCAAAGCTATTATAATAATCACGACCGACAAATATAATAAAGACAATAATAGAGATTCATTCACTATTTAGACAAAAGTAAGTAATGACTTTGACAAGGAATGCTTGTTTTATGAAACAATAACAAAAAATAAATACAAAAGAGGTAGTAATAAGCTTATTGAGTCAAACAAAATATCAGCTTGCCGTGTCAAATTATGTTATGGAGTCCAAGTCAAGAAGGAAGCCATTTCCTCAACGTGGATAATCTCTCTAGGGAAGAAATTAACTGCTTTGAGGAAGCGGGCCTAAATGACTTGTATCCAGAGAAGTCATTTGCCGTTAGCAGAGGACATGGGTTTGAGAGGGAGATAGGGAATCAACTTATTTGGTGCATGTCTGCCACTCTACTTTCTCCATTTTTTTTTTCTAGTTTTTCTCTAATTCTTTCTTTCTTTTCTTTGTTTTATCTCTCGGTGCTTTTTCTTAGTTGTTGTGATTCTCTCCTTAAAGGTTGCAATTGTCCTCCCCTTTTCGATGCATAGTAAGGTTCCTTATATAATGCCTGCCGCAGCTGGTTATTACCATTTTAGCCCTTAACCGTCTTTGTCTGGTGTGAGTGTCCTTGCCGGCCATTACTGATTAGTCAGTCGCCCAATCAATGTCACTTACCTGGTATGGGTGCTCTCTCTCTCTCTCGCCCTTCATGGCATGCACTTAGTGGTTCCAACTCAATCTTGCTTCTTTTGGGTGGTATATCATCCTAGCAAGACACTTCTCCTAAAAGAACCTGAGTAGGAACCATGGAAATAGGTTTTCCCCTCTCCCCACCGCCAGACCATGCCCTCTTATCATGGAAATAGGTGGTGTCTGGACCTTGCACGTATCTCACTTCCACGTTCGTCCAAAATCTACCTGCTGCTCATGCGTTTGCCACGGTCTGGAGGTCCGTCTACCCATTCTGCCGTTCGTTCTTGACTTCTTATGGCGTGGGTTGCTCTCCTGACTTCCCATTCTTTATGGCTTGTCCCCTTAGGGGCTGGGCTTTGCCTGATTGTGGGCTTCTTCGTGCCATTCTCCATGCTTTATTCTTACGGTCTTGCTGTTTCTTCCTGCCACATCATTCTGTTAGTCCTGCCGTGATGTTATTTGACCCAGAGCTGTTGGGTTTCTTTGGGTTTGCTGTTTATTTCTTTTCTAATGGCCTAATAAGCTCATTGGGCCTTTTATTACATTACTTGTGGGCTCCTGTGTCCCTTTTACTTCATTTTGGGCATCCTTGGCCCATTTACTTTCTTGGGGCATCCTTAGTCATTTTTAAATCTGTGCTCCCCATGGGCTTTTACTAACTCCTTGGGCTTCCTTGGCCCAATTACTTTATACTTCATCCTTGGGGCCTATGGACTCTCCATTGCCCTTTATTTTCTTTACTTATATTACTTTAGGCTTACTATGGTAGTCGTGGCCCATTCTCGCTTTTCTACATCCATACTGCCCATGGGTTTGCTACTTTTCTCTTTCCAGGCCTTTTTAGGCCCATTTACTTTTTCAAGGTCCATTTGTTTGCTTTATGGACCTATGATCCATTATTCCTGCCGCTTGGGCTTAGTGGCTCTTCTATCCAACTTTCTTCTGCCCACGTTGTTGGGCTTCTTTCTCCTGTTGGGCTTCCGAAAAAATGAGCATCTACAATCACAAACCCAAACCCAGTAATTTAAAGAAAAAAAAAAAAAAACAAGTAAATCAAAACCCAACTCCACATAAAATAGACCTTAGAGGAGAGTATGTTGGTGAAGTAACCCATTGCTTCGAGAATGTCTTCACTGCCACCTTCTGCAATGGTACACTTTGGTATAGCTCTGAGGAAACCTGGTAGGTATTGTAGTGAATAGGGCGAGACTTTCATTCGAAGCGGTGACAGTGGAGGAGGAGCTGACGTGGTTGCCTATAACGGATTTTCTCGGGAAGTTACGGCAGTTGAGGAGATCTTAGCCGTTGGTTTTGACAAAGTGGCGGAGATTGTCAAACGGTTTTTGTTTTTGGTGTCAGTGGTCGTAGTGTGGGTCAGGGTGACCCCTTGATTTCTGTCAAATCATCTCTCTCTATCTCACTCTCTCAGCTCTCTCGGTGTGTCTCTTTGTCTCACTCTCTTAGATCTTTCTTCATTACACACACTTGTATCATTACTAAAACAACATAATCTATGGCCTTTGTTATAACCTAGCCAACCGAACAGTAAATTTTGAATGAAATGGTGTAAGACGATGCAGTTCCAGTTCCAGTTCTGTTGAGATTCTCTTTTTCTTGCCCACTTTTTGATTTGTTTCACTTTTCTATAGCTTTCGCTCGCTGATTTCCAGTGGGTTTTGGAGGTCATTTTTGGCGTTTTTTCTTATTGGTTTCTTCTGGGTTTTGCTTGATTTTGATTTTGGACTTGGGGGTTTGATTATGACTTCTCCCTTCCTAGTTCTATACTGGGTTTTTGTTAAAGATCTTGTGCGCACTACATGTATATCAATATTCCTTTAAGAATTAGCTGTCATTTTGTTGTTGAGAATATGCTATATTTTTTTTTGTATCTAGGCTTGTGTTCTTATTGTTATTGTTCAAGACACATTTAGATCTCAATTTATGTGATTTTTGGTTTTTAATTTTTTTTATTTAGTTAAAATTAATAAATTAATTTTTTTTTTATTTTGGATGCTGACGTGGAATTTTTTAATGCCAAATAACATTTTTTATTAATATTTTAATGGCCACGTCAGCTTTTAGTGTGCCAACAGTGCACTCTGTTTGCCATGCGTGCATTTTCAGTTTCTGATATAACGGCAGGGACAAAAATGAGACGTGATTTCCAAGATAGAGACTAAAAGCGGTGGAAATAAAAGTTAGAGATCAAAGTGGAAATTGAGTGAAAATGTAGGGACGAAAATATGGTTTTCGCCTACATTATAAAAGACAAATAAATAAATGAAACAACTAAACAACAATAATTAATAATTTTATTAATATTTCAAATGAACTTATAGTTTATTGTTTATTCTTTTGCTAGAATTATAGAAAAATATTTGATAAGAAAACCACGTACCCAAAATTCATCTCCTGTGCAAGATTCATCTTCATCTTCTAAGCGAGTTTGTGTTGACTTTAACTTAGAAAATCTTCCTTCAGATCCTAGGTTACTAGAAAAGATATCATCTTATCATCCTAAAAATCATGATGAAATAAGAAGTTATTATTTAACAAAAGCCCCATCGATTTAGATCCGAATGGTATGTAAATAGAAACTGGTTGGAATATAGTATAAACAAGGATGTGGCATTTTGTTTTTATTGCTACCTATTTGGGCAAGATGTTGGTAAGCAAAGAGGAGATGAGACTTTTGTAACGAAGGGATTCAAACTTTGGAATCAACTTGTGAAGTTAGATTCCTATGTTGGAGGAGTTAATAGTGCTCATAACCAAGCTGTCAAGAAGAGTGAAGATCTACTGAAGGAAAAACAACACATTCAAAGTGTTTTGGTTAAACAATCAAATCAAGATAAAATTAAATATTCGGTTAAATTAAACGCAATAGTTGATTGCATAAGATTCCTTTTATGCCGGGGATTAGTTTTTCGTGGTCATGATATATCTCAAGGTTCAAGTGATAAAGGAAATTTCTTTGAGCTTCTACAATTTTTGGGGGATCACAATGAATCTATCAATAAAGTGTTGCAAAAATCTTGGGAAATTGCAAGCTTACCCACCATGATATTCAAAAAAACATTATGAATGCAATTGCACGTGAAACACCAAAGCCATCATCAAGGATCTTAACAATGGGTTCTTTTCAATATTAGTTGATGAGT
Organism: Castanopsis chinensis; assembly: GCA_032878915.1. Taxonomy (NCBI): domain Eukaryota; kingdom Viridiplantae; phylum Streptophyta; class Magnoliopsida; order Fagales; family Fagaceae; genus Castanopsis; species Castanopsis chinensis. The sequence goes on along the minus strand of JAVQMG010000125.1, from coordinate 11,609,596 downwards.
CACATGATATCTCAGTTAAAGAACAAATGGCCCTCGTTCTTCGTTATGTGAACAAAAAAGGAAATATTATAGAGCGGTTCCTTGGTATTGTACATGTAGCAAGTACCACCGCTTTGTCACTCAAATATGCTATTGAATGTTTACTTTGTGAACATAATTTTAGTTTATCAAAACTACGTGGGCAAGGTTATGACGGGGCTAGTATTATGCAAGGTGATATCAATGGTCTCAAAAATTTAATTTTAAAAGAAAATAAGTCAGTATTTTATGTCCATTGTTTTGCTTATCAACTTCAATTGACACTTGTTGCCGTTGCCAAAAATCACATTAACATCGCTAAATTTTTTTATGTGGTTAGTAATTTAGTAACTGTTGTTGGAGGCTCTTGTAAGAGACGAGATGCTCTTCGAGATGCACAATTTGCCAAAATTAAAGAAGATTTAGAGAATGTTGTACATAGAAGTGGGTAAGGTTTAAATCAAGAGACAAATCTTAAACATTCTAGTAATACACGTTGGGGATCATATTATGGGACTGTTCTCAACTTAATTTTGATGTTCTCTGCTGTTGTTGATGTACTTGAAATTATTAAAGAAGATGGCCTCTCTGACCAAAAAGTTGAAACTCGATCTATTATGAGGTCAATTGTATCTTTGGAATTTGTCTTTGCTCTACACTTGATGAAAAACATTTTAGAGATCACAAATGCGTTGTCAATAGCATTGCAAAAAAAAAAAAAAAAAATCAAAATATAGTTAATGCTATGGATCTTGTTAAAGTGTCTAAGCAGCGATTGCAAGTGATGAGAGATGATGAATGTATATCTTTATTAACTGAAGTGTCTTCCTTTTGTACCACACATGATATTCTTATCTTAAACATGGATGAAATATTTGTAGTTAGTGGGAGGCTGCGACACAACACCCAACAAAATACAAATTTACATCATTATCGTGTTGAGTTATTCTACACAGTCATAGATATGGAACTTCAAGAGCTTAACAACCGTTTTTCAGAGGCGAATACCGATTTGCTATTTTGTATGGCTTGCTTGGATCCAAGTAATTCATTTGTGGCTTTTGATAAGGAAAAGTTGATACGTCTAGCAAAGTTCTATCCATCTGATTTTCTTAGGACATATATCTTGGCACTTGACTCTCAACTTCAAAATTACATTTTGGATATGCGCAACAATGACTTGTTTTTAGAGCTTCAAGGAGTTAATGAACTTGCTAAAAAGTTATTGAACACAAGGAAGCATGAGACTTATCCATTAGTCTATTTGCTCTACTGCAACAGTAGAAAGAAGTTTTTCAGCAATAAAATATATATAAAGAATGAACTGCGCAATTGACTAGGAGATCAATGGATGAATGATTGCTTGATTGTGTATATTGAAAAAGATGTAGCTTGTAGAATTGATAATGAGATTATAATGCAACGATTTCAAAATATGAACACTCGTAGAAGGCAATTGTAAACTTTATGTATTTATGTGTTTTTTAATTGTTGTTGTTGTCAATATATAAAATTTTCTTTTTACTAGATTGTGTAATTTATGCTTGTTGAGGAACACCCTGAAAAAAATTCCTAAAGCTGCCACTATCCACAATGCTACTATTCCCATGTAATGGATATAAACTCGGGTTGGTGGAATTTTATGTTGATTGACTAATTTTCTGCCATTTGAAGCTCAGAAAATGAAGGCCATCCCGCTGTGTTCTTTCAACCAACCCAGCCATCTATGTTGGCCCAAAAGCAGTAATGGTATGTATCCTATCAAAATAGGTTATTGGCCTCTTTGTGAGGAAGCCACCAAGGGAGATGTAGCAGTTTCATCGATTGAAAGGGTAAAAAATTTCTAGAATGGTATATGGAATCTAAAGGAACTGGGAAAATTGAAGCATTTTATGTGGCGAGCTTGTTCAATAATGCTCCTTACAAGATGCAATCTCAAGAAGTGCAGGGCTTGCAGGACGTTACTTGCTCCCTTTGCTTAGAAGCTCCAGAAACAATTCTCCATGCTTTGTGGGAGTGCGAAGCCAAAAGACCTCTGTGGAATCAATATTTCAATTAGGTGAATCGATACACAACAACTCTTGGCTCATTTTCTGATTTGGTATCACTAATCCGAGGCAATCCTATGTCCATTGAACTATTTGCTGTCACAGCTTGGTTGATTTGGACTCCGCATAATAAAATCCACCTTGATGAGACTTTTTACCTCTTGACAGATTGCTTGAGTTAGCCTGGTCAAATTTGCAGGAGTTTCACAAGTACAACAAGCCCGCTGCGAAAAGCCTCCGACTTGCTAGGAATCCTTGGAAGCCTCCCCCTGCCAAAATCTTCAAGACTAATTTTGATGGTGCTCTCTTCAAAAGTGAAGGCTCAGTTTGTATAGGAGTTATTATCAGAGACTCCCGTGGTGAGGTCTTAAGCTTTAATATCTGAAAAAATAGCGTCACCCTCATCGATGACTACTTTGGAGATGAGAAATTAAGATTCATAATTCAATTTTTTAGCATTAACCTCAAACCTAATTTTACTTTGTATGCAAGCCAAGTCCTTTACTTGTACTAGAAGTCTATTAGTGTAGGGTTTAGTCTACAATATATACATATATTATAGTTCTTTGTAATACAAGATTTGTATAACACTCTAATATATTATTAATGTAGCCTTTTAGGGTTTACTCTGTGGATGTAGGGCATTAGGCTGAACCATGTAATTCTCGTGTGTTATTGTATTCTACATTTCATGCTTTCACTTCCGCATCCATACTACCATATTCAACATGATGTATCAATGCTAATATTTAACATGGTATCAGAGCCACCTTCTTGTAGCCATGGTTTTCTGTCCTTACAGTGTATTAAAAGCAATCTTTGACTTACTTGGTGTTTCTTCACTTTGGCTTCCCACTACAACCGTCAAAACTCTTCGGTTATAGTCATATCACCATTAGAAGTCGCACCAACACTGGAAGACCATTGCCTTCCTCAAACCACCGTCACAAAGCCAAACTTCATTTCAGTATCTTCTCAACCTTATTAAATCTCAAGGTTTCATTAAGCTTTCATCTTGAATTTTGAGAGGGAGTGTTAGAGATATATTAGTTCATTAGCATAAGCCCAAACCTAATTTTACCTTGTGTGTAATCCAAGTCCTCTACTTGTACTAGAAGTCTATTAGTTTAGGATTTAGTCTATTATATATACATATGTTATAGTTTATTGTAACACAGGATTTGTACTACGCTCTAATATATTATTGATGTAGCCCTTTAGGGTTTCCTCCATGCATGTAGGCCGTCAAGCTGAACCGCGTAAACCTCATGTGTTATTGTGTTCTACACTTTATGATTTGAAATCCATATCGATATTAGCATATTCAATATGGTGTATCAGTGCTAATATTTAACAGAAGGCAACACAGAGGTGGCGATTAACTCTCTTAATAAAGGTGATATGTTGAATTCAGCTTTTGGTAATCTAGCTAGAGACACTTTAGTGTTATCAAACTCTTTGTAGAGTTTTTATTTCGCTCGTACTTTAGTTGCATGTATTAACTTGGAGAGCAAGTTTTTCTTTTCCCTTATTAGTTTGGATGAAGTTTGTTCCACTAGGCATTACTTCTGTATTTCATGCTGATCTTTCATCTTCTTAAATAAAAAAAATGGACTATGTTTGTTTCTCAACAAAAAAGAAAACAAAAAAGGTTACTCAAACCCATTTTGCACCTTTAAATATCTATTTGGATTGAACTGAATAACTAAACTATTATTAGTAAATTATTTCAATTTTTTTTATTGCTATAATAATTAGATGCCGAACGTGAGTTTATAAATGACAAAAATATTATTTTGGGAAAAATACCTATATGGTTAACGGAGTGCACAACTAACACTCTTAATATTATGTGTCCATAACATTTTCACAACAAATTCTAAGTAACAAGTTGTTACTAGTTGAGTAAAAAAAGTTGTTACTAGTGAGTAAAAAAAGTAATTTCTATTTCAATAAAAAAAAAATTAATTATAGTGGTGAGTTCAAATTAGAACCAATAACAATTTACCACCTATAATTTGTTGCAAAAATATTGTGGACATACTATTTCTCATTAAAATAAAATTAACTTTTTTTAATATATACAAAAACGTCCATCAACATTTAAAATTGAAAAAAAAAATTAAAACAAAATTTGATTTCTTGATTCCAAAGATAGGGAAAAAAAAATGTAGCAACATTCTCAGATTTTCTTCCACTTTCTTAGCAACTAAACACAAAAACACAAAAATCAAATTTATCAACCCACATTGGATTTTTTTCCATTTAGCATCATTTTAGCAACAATTTCATTACTTAGCATGTTTTTGAAACAATTTAGCAAACTAATTTCTTGAGTTTGTTAGACTCGATTTCAACAAACGAAATCAAGTCTAATACACTCGATTTATGCTCTGCCAGAGGCTGATGTGGATCTTCTGTACATGTGGATCTCGAGTCTAATACACTCGATTTATGCTTTGGAGAAGAAATATCAAATATTACACATCTGATCTGGAGAACACAGAGAAGAAGAAGATTGCAAGTGGGTTTTGCAGGTAGAGATGGCAATAGAGGAGTGAATTTGGTTTTGCTATGGGTGGGTTTGGTTTTGCAGGTGACTTCACGGAGTGGGTTTGGTTTTGCTGTGGGTATCTTTGTCTTCTTCGTCTTCTTCTTTTCCTTCTTTCTTCTTCTTCTTCTCCTTCGTTCTACTTCGTTTTCTTCTTTGTTTGTCAGATCAGTAAATCGAGTGCATGAGACTCGAGTTCTACGTGTATAAAAATTTCCAAATCAGCCTTTTAGAACATCAAAATCAAGTGCGTGAGAGTCGATTTCGTTCGTTGAAATCTAGTTTAACAAACTCAATATGTTAGTTTGCTAAAATGTTTCAAAAACATGTTAATTAACGAAATTGTTGCTAAAATGATGCTGAAGAGCAAAAAAATCCACCTACGTTGACAAAAATCGTTGGATCGGCCATTAACAAAATTTTTTACACCTCAAAATCATCGGCTATGGCCTATGGGTGCAGGCAAACGAGGTGGATTATTCTTCGAGAACACGTGATTTGGCAGTAGAATTGAAGAGAGAAAGGTGGAAGAGTCGTGATAGGGTGATGAAGTTGCAAATTCTGAAGAGGAAGTTGATTTCTCCGATTGTGTGGGATAGAAAGAAGTGAAACTCTTAGCAAATACCAAAGAGTTGAGCGTTTAGACCCAAATGCAGCTCTCTTAGACATGATCTTCTCTGTCAAGAACCAAACATTTGGAGGTAATCAAAGTCAATTAAGAAAGAGCGAATTTTCATTGCGGCATGTTCTTCCACATGCTCCACTGTCTTCTCCTTGTTTGAGGTGTAATTAATTTTCATTTTAATTTTGTTAATGGCGGATCCAATGATTTCGGTAATGAGAGTTGATAAATTTGATTTTTACGTTTGGTTGCTTAGAAAGTGCAAAAAAGAAACCTGGAAATGTTCCTCATTTTTCCTTTTCTGACTATAAATTGAGAAATTAATTAATTATGATTCTCATTATTTTTTGAGAAATTAAATAATTTTGGTTTTTTTTTTTCAATTTTAAATGCTGATGTGTCATTTATATATATTAAAAAATTTATTCTTGGATGCACAACTATAACTCATTTAGATTTATTGCTTCTATATGCCCAAGTCTAGTAGGTAGGGTGGCATTATAGTCACTCCTAATTGGAAGATGCAATTTATTTTTTATTCATCCAAAAAAAAATATATATATATATATATATATATTATTTTATTAGATACATAAACATTTTTTAATAATAAGTTAATGGTATGATTAAATTGACTGACTCTAAAATGTAAAAATCTTAAAAAAAAAAAGAAGAAGATATTTTTGCAAAAAAAATTATTAGTAGAAGTTAACATTTGAATAATAGCTAAAAATCTTGTAACCGAAGGAATACCACTTCGTATTTTCAAACAAAACATCTAGAATTCAAATATATATCATATTTTCCCTGACATTAAGGAGGATATTTTTTTCTCATTAAATTAGAGACTTTGATTGAAATTGTGTTAAGTGGGACTGTGCGAGGTGAGCATGTGACCCCATGTGCAATGGAATATAATAGAATCCAGCCATTGCGTTCAGTTTGTTTGCTTATTACACAAGTCGGGGTCTACTCAACTGGGCCTTGTGAAATTCAGACTTTGTGGGGTTTATAAAGTTGTTTGAAAAGTAATCCTTTTACTAGTCTAGTTCTTCTTGTTTGAATATAAAGATCATTTCAAAGCTTTTTCCTCTTGGTGGCCATAAGAAAGACTTTTGTAAGTTTAAACTGGAATGGCGGCGATTCTTGGGCCTCAACTCCCAAAGAACATATATACATAGTTTTTTTGTCCTGTCTTGTCTTGTCTTGTCTTTTTTTTTTTTTTTTTTTAATAATATTAAGAAGCAAACACATACACATAAGGGAAAGATAAATGAGTTCTAACACAAAGTTACACTACAAATTCTACTAAAAAATCATGGTAACTTTTAGGATTCCTAGGAATGTGGCATTTGGAAAGGAGTAATGTTTTAATATTCCTAGAATTGTTGAAAGATTCACATGTTTGGCTGCAAATCACATCAGGAAATCAAATGCCAAAGGTATTTGAATTCCAATTCAACCCTTTTCTTATAAGAATGTGGATTCTTTTTAAAATAGGTGGGTATCCAGATTCCCACGTTTAAAAAAAATTATATTTGTTATAAATTGTCAATTTTAACCATTTTTACTTATCATTTAACTAATGGAGATAAAACCAAAAAAAAAAATCATCATTATCTCTTCCCGCCAAAGCAACATAAACCAAAAAGAAAACCCTATTGATATAGTTTTAATGAAATTGTTAGGCTATAGTTTTAATGAAATTGTTAGAATTTATAGTTTATATTTTGTTTGTTATTATTTATTTGGAGTAAGATTTTTTTAAAAACAATTAGTGATTTGATATTGGGTTTACAAATCAAACGATAGCATAGGAAAAATAAATAATTCATCTAAGATTCGTAGGAATAAACTAAACATAATAATCTCACATTCTTAGGAATCTAATGTTAAACTAAACATAGGAATAGTTACATTCCTAAGCATCTATATTACAAGACATCACATTTCTTGTAATCTGAATATCGAAAGTAATATGGATTCCTCTATACCAAACACCACCTATGGAAGTGTGGAATAACTTATACTACACACAACACGCTCTTTTAAGCAATATGAGACAATTACCTCTTTTTTTTAAGAAACAAACACACACACACACAAGAAATGGAAAGAGATTCTAACACAAAAGGCACACCACAAACTCCACTCAAAAGTCCCATAATAACTTTTAAGGGATTCTGACTTGTCTTCTAAACCCTTTCCGAATCAAGAAACAACAGTATTTTTTTTTATACCACATTGTTAAGCAATGTACTAAGTTGGCCTTTGGTGCACCGAAAATGTTGCTCTAATTTATTCAACCCAAGATTACTTGCAAGCTAAGTGAAGTGTGAAAACTCCGAAAAAATAAAAATAAAATATTTTTAATCAGTACACTTGTTTTATTTAATGATAAATTAACTCAAGCATCAATACACAAGATCCTTGGTATATTAGTATATATATATATATATATATATATATATATATATATATATATATGTAGGGCCACAAAGTTGGCCTTGAGCCCAAATGCGTTGCCGGGCCGGCCCAAGTGGCCTATACAATATAATTTATAGAGAATATGCTTAAAACCTAGACTTCCTCAGGCTCTAGAAAACTATGGGGGAAGGGTTAAGTCCGTTGCTGGCGTGCTAGGAGTTGGGGGTGCACCTCTACCTTTCCTCGGACGTGTGCCGAGGAGCCTATGTCCAGGCTTTCCTTCTCTTTTCTGAGTGAGGGAGAGAGTCTTCTTTCCTTGGAGAAAATCCCGGGTCCCCTTCTTTGGTCCACCCTTCTCTATTTATACTTCCCATTCCTGGTTTCCATGTCCACCGTTCTCTCAGAAGTCATTTCTCCATTAATACGATCAGGCGGGTAGGTGAAAGGCCTTTAATGCAGTGGCAGTAGCTTTTTGCACTGCACGTCACCCTTGTCTCCCTCCTCGGCGTCTTATTAAGGCCTGGGATGGCTCGCCGAGCTTTAGGAGCTCTTCCCTGAACGTCGTGCTACCCTTTCTTATCTCTGACCCTTATGTCCGAGGAGACCTTCTCCTCGGATCCTCGTCCAATGGGTTGACGGTCTGGTCGGCGGGCCTTTGAGCCCCAGTTTTAGGAGGCCCTATTCCCGTCTCACGGCCCCTTTAGTGGAGTCCACGTTCTTGGACCAGACCCTAGGCCCATATGGTGTTTTGACGCTTTTAACCCCCACAATATACACACACGAACTCCACTTAAAAGTCCCATGATAACTTTTAAGGGATTTTAACTTGTCTTCTAAACCCTTTCTGAGTCAAGAAACAACTGTATTTTTTTATACTACATTGTTAAATAATGTATTAAGTTGGCCTTTAGTGCACCGAAAATGTTGCTCTAATTTATTTAACCCAAGATTACTTGCAAGCTAAATGAATCTGTGAAAACTCCGAAAAAATAAAAATTAAAAGATTTTTAAGCAGTACACTTATTGTTTTATTTAATGATAAATTAACTCGAGCACCAATGCACAAGATCCTTGGTATATTAGTATATATATGGCCGAAATAAGGGGCATAAACCATAATAGATACTCAAAGGCACACATTCAAATATTCTATTGATGCTTACTCGAAGAGTCGAAGGTAAATATTAATTGATAAAAGCCAAACCTTTGACTTCGATTTTTTTTTTTTTTTTTGTAAAATTATTTTATAATCTATAATCATCGTATCATATCATATAGTATTATATAATAAAAGTTGAACTTAGAAGTCATGGTTTTGCCAAATAGTTTCATCAAATTACAAAAATATTTTGGATAAAACCAATTTTTAGATAAAACAATAAGTTATTTGTTCTTATTAATTTCTTTAGATAAAGTAATAATTAATGTTTTAAAAAAACATGCAACACGCATTTTAGATAATTTAACAATAAGTGTTTTAATAAAATATGCAACATGCATCTAAGTTTCAGTTAATAAAGATAGCAACTTATTCGTTCTTATCAATTTTTTAAAATAAATTAACAATAAGTGTTTTAACAAAACATGCAATACGTATCTAAGTTTTAGAAATTTAAATCCTACTCCAACTAAAAATCTATTATCAAAATTTCAAAACGTATATGTATTCAACAATGGTCTTTCCATAAAATCTCTCTTGCACCCTTTTTTTTCAAGTTCCAATTTATGCATATGTATTTGTATTGGAAAGATATGCATATTGTATAGATTCATAGGAGTTGATAAATTTATTTGATACTCTCTCTTTAACAATTTTTTTCCTAATAAACAATTACTCTCATTAATTATTAAATTAATTTTTTTATTAATTGCTGGGATATATTTCCTCAAATTAAGAGATAAAATTAACAATAGTTTAATTTATGCAAAATTCTATCATTTAATTTTTAACAAATTTAAATTCTATTCAAACTAAAAGTAACTTTAAAATCTATGTTTCAGAAATTCAAATTTTATTCCAACTAAAAATCTATTATCAAAATTTCAAAACTTATATATCACTAATGGTCTTTCCATAGAATCCTTCTTGCTCCCCACAATTTTATTTTGTTTTTTGTTCTTTTCAAGTTGCAACTTACTGATAACGCCTTAAAATATTTACTTGTTATGTATTTATGTGGACGTTATCCTCCTTATGACTATACTTTTTTTTGAGAAGTCCTTATTACTATACTTAATTTGTATAATTAAGTCATGATTTGCATTAGTCTTCACTATTTATATTTATATAATTTCTTAAATAAGATGTCATTCATTGCGTATAATTTTCTACTTTTAGGAAATCATGTGAAAAAGATGAGATTACAGAGGTTTGTGAGAGAATAGTGGTCAAACTAGATTTAAAGTGGAGCTAAAGGACCATGATTAAATGTCTAAAGAGGTGCAGCTGGAGTGCTTGGGCCGTCTACCATGTTTGGAAGTTTCAATAAGGAAAGAAATTAGAGAGGTAGAATCTGAAAACGAAAAATCAAATTTAAGTATTGGTCAGTATTTGGAGCGTATTTCTCTTCTCAAATATCTAATTGACATAAGACTAGATGGGTTGAAACCGTGACTTAAATGTCCACAACTTTTTAGTTTTGAGTTTTTCAAAATTCACAATTTTTGAAGGCCGAAATTAACTCACAAGTTACTACTGTAAATTTGGATGAAAATTAAAATTGTAAAAGTTTTATTTTCTTTAGACACTTTGACATTAGGGTTTTGAAGGAAGGCTGAGCATAACAAATTTTGGAGAGAAAACCTTGTATTTTCCTTTCTCTAATGGCAGCCTAAACTCTTTGCTAGGGTTAGGGGTTATGTTTCTTCTATACAGTATTGTGAGGGCACGTTTTGCCCCCAAAGCCCAAAAGAAAGGTCAATGGCCAAAGAGTCCAAATCAATGAATTTGTAGAGAGTGGGTTTGAAACTAAACTTTCAATGAGTTAGGTTGGCAACAATCACAGTAGGCTGATCGTTAGTATAAAGCATAAACAAATAGTTTGTGTAAGGCAAAGTCCAAGTAAAGCTATTCTTATATATTTCTCTTAAACTTAACCACAATTATAGTTCTTGCGTGTACAGTGATTTTTCTACAGATTATCTGATCCCCCTCTTGTAATGGGGGTTTTTCTTCTTTATATTCCCCTTCTTCACTCCATCTCAGCTCTCCATGTGTAGATCAAATTGCTGACTTTAATACTTGTCCCATCAGTACCTTCTTGAAGTCTTTATAGGTAGCTGTAAGGCTAAATGTTACAATTCAAGTCTCACCTCCACATTGATACAGTCAGGAAGTTAGCTGCAAAGCATTCAATGCTGTGATAGTAGCTTTCCTCTCAGATATTTCTCAGCTCTCTTTTTTCTTATCCACACCTGATGTTTATCCTTGCTAGTATGATCCTCTAGTGCCTTATTCTTGACAAAAGGTCGGACTTATAACCTATACTCTGTTTAGTTGAAGAGGTACTTCTCCTCGGACAACATTTCCAATCCCTCATGACCGAACTCCTTCCACGGACCACTATCCTGTAGGTCTGCATCACTAGTACCTGTCTTCGGACTACTTGATGTCCACGAACATGGCCCACAACCCAATACCCATATTTGGACCCTTTATCCCTATAGGTATGAATATTCAATATAATTCTTTCTAGGATTTTATCAACAACATATTTGATTGGTCAATGAGATTTCTTTTGATGTATTAGTTCTTCCATACTTTCAATAAGTTCAATTATGTTTTTCTTATTGTTTAGATGAATTTCTAATAGTTTCAAATAGAAATCAAGTTTTAAAGTGAACGAGTTTTTTTGAAACATTTTCTAACCATATTATTAATCTAGGTTATCATGCCTTCTTGAATTATCTCAGTTCAACCGAATCATAAGTATTTAATTGTATAAGAACAATCAATTATGAAATATATAATTTCTTAAATCATAAAGAATTTCATATTGATATAGGGAACCACCCTGAAGCCCTAGTATTTACATTATTGACTTAAATCAGTTATCGTTATTATTCTTGTTAACAATCACCTAACAAAAGTATTTTTCTTCTTCGCAAAAATTATTGTTTAATTATATTGTCTTTAAATTTACCTCACTCCTTATGGTTCAACCTTGGTACTCTGAGAACTATATTGCTACGATCTCCTACACTTGGAAGTGAGCAAGCACTTAAGTATATGTATTTTTATATGATAGTTTTGATTAAATAAATTCATCTTGCTTATTGTTATTTGTTTCTAAATTTTCATGTATGGATGTTATGTTAAAGGAAGTCTATTATATAAAAGCAAAACTAGGGACACCCATTTAAATTCTTGATTTATCTTAGATAAGTTTATTTATTTATTTTTAAATTCTAAACTTTTGAATGATTTTGTGCGTTTTAAGGTTTTGGTTATTCTATGTATTTAGTTTGTAAGTGTTTTGAATTATTCAATTGACTATCATTACAAAAACTTTGGTTCAAAACATGTCTTTCATGTGTTGTAATTTGTGGTGGGCCTTTTTGTGTTTTTGGGTTGTACTATCTCGTGCCGCATTAGGGCCGAGTATTCTGGATAAAAGAGTCGAGACAGGCCTAATTGCAACTCACTTTGGTTCTGTTTGCGCACAAACTATGCCTCCGTTTACTGAAATTATTGTCACGTGCCCACGACAAGCGAAACTGCCGCAGAAAAAAGTTGTGGTAGAATGGGCGCAACAAAACAATGGTAAGCAAAATACGTTATTGTTAGGCAAACTAAATAATCAATCTTTTAATAAAAGAAGGGAACGGGTTGTGAGAGTAATAATAAAGGCTGGAGGAGAAAATATAACAATAATTAGTAAAGTCAAAGAAGAATATGACTAGTTTGCCACATCTAACTTAGTTACGGGGCTGTAGCCAAGAAGGGAACTATTTCCTCAATGTGGGTAACCTCGCAGGAGCATCCTGTCTCAGAAATTACACACTTTGAGGGAGCGAACCTAAATGGCTTGTGCTTAAGAGTATTCCTTAGTAGAGGGTAGGCTTTAAGAGGGAGAGAAGGAGTAAACCCATTGGTACATGCCTGCCATTCTAATCTCCCTTACCCTTTTTCTTTTTAACTCTCTATTTCCTTCCTCTGTTTTACTATTTCAATTCTCCGTAACTCTCCTTTTTTTTTTTTCTCTCTTTTCTTTTAGTGCTCTTTTATGCATCTGATGGTGATCACTCTCGTGGTGATTGCTACTGTTCCCCCCTTTACTGTGCATGGCAAAGGCTCTTTATATACTGCCTATCGCGACTATTTCTTTACCATTTTACTCTTTAACAACCTTTTTCTGGTCTAGGTGTCCTTGCCGACCACCATTGGTCTGTTAATGCCCCAGCCACCACCACTTACCTATGCTATCTGTGGTGCTCTCCATTATCAGACAAAGAAGGTTATTTTGTTTGTTTGCTCATCGTGGCCTTCTCATCTGCCGCGATGTAGGTGGTCTCCCTTCCTATCCCTCATGTCGTACACCTAGTGGTTCTAGCTTATCCTCCCTCTTTTGGGTGAAATGTCATCCCAACATGATATTTCCCCTACAAAAGCTTAAGCAAGAACCTCAGAATAGGCTTCCCCTTCTTCCTATCGCCAGACCATACCCTCTCTTACCTCTGGCCTATGACCCACCACTCCTGTATTGGCATGGTACTGGCTGGTAGGGCCTGGTCTTGCTCGTACTCCACTTCTTGTGTACATCCAAACTATTAGGACATATGTGATTGGTTGTTAGAAACATATGTCAACATTTTATGTAATTGACTAATCTTTTGACAAAATACACTTTACTTGTAATTAGGTAGATCTAGGATGCGTTTAATACTTCAAGGAACAAGATTTCAAGTCTAAGTATTGAAGCCATGCAAGTTTGTCCAAGATTCAAGCTAAGAAAGTGTTGTTCATTAAAGCTCGATAGCTAGCATCCGTCGAGACCTGTAGAGTTGTTGAAGCCAGTTGCTCGATAACAGCTTGACAGATAGGCATCTGTCGAGGTTTATGAAAAACAGAATTTCAGATATGTTTTGACTCCAATCTATGATTATGTGTTTGGGCTTTCTTTTCTCACAACCCTAAACATATATAAGAATTATTTTAAAGGTCGTATCTGGTTACACAACTAAGAGCACAATTGCACGAGAGTATAATTCCACAAGTGTGACCAGAAACCTAGTTTTGCCCTAGTTCTTGAAGAAGCTGTTGTGTATGTACACCGTAGAGTTTTGTAGCCAAGCAACTTCACGATCTTCATCTGTTGAAGAGAAGAAGAACTTTGCAGCCAATATCTTCCTCAAGTTGGTGATTGAAGTCGCGTACTGGGATCCGTGTAATTGGTTAGTCACGTACTGGGAGCCGTTCATCAAAATGAGAGATTGTCACTACAGAACAAGTCCAATTGGGTATTGGGGTAAGGGTTTAACTGTAGGTTGGTATAAGGTACTGGGATTTTTTTACTTGTAAAGGCTTGTTTTGATGATAGTGGATTCTCGAAAATGATAACCTTAAAATCACCTGGTGGAGTTTTTGCCTTGGAGGTTTTCCCCATTCGTAAACAAATCACTATGTCAAATTTATTTTCCGTTGTATTTAGTTTATTGGTGATTTGTTTGTGCTACCACGCGTTTGCATGTTAAATTGATTAATTAATCAAACTTGGCTAATTAATCAATTAATACATCATAAGGGGTCAATACGTTTTAGGCCTATCAAGTGATATTAGAGCGGGTACACTCTGATTGGATTAATTTCCTAATTATGATTATTGACCCCCGTTGTCATGGATCGTGGACAATCTCTTTTGATTCCTCCTTTATTTGATGGCACTAATTATGCGTACTGGAAAGTTCGTATGAAAGTGTTTCTTGCAGTCTCTAGATGAGAAGGTGTGGTAAGCTGTAAAGATTGACTAAACCAAGCCAAAGGAAGCATTGGTCGACTGGGATGATGCTAGGATCAAGGAGGAAAACTTTAACAGCATGGCATTAAATGCCTTATTCAGTGCAGTCACTAATGAGAAATTCAAGAAGATATCCTCCACTGAAACCGAAAAAGGAGCATGAACCATCCTCTAAACAACTTATGAAGGAACAAAGGCTGTCAAAGATTCGAAGCTACAGAGGCTTACTACAAGCTTCGAAGAAATTAAAATGGAGAGATATGAGTCGTTTGATGAGTTCTATACCAAGCTTAAGGACATAGTGAACTATACTTTTAATCTTGGGGAAACCATTTCAGAACCAAAGTTTGTGAGAAAGGTACTCAAATCTCTGCCCGAAAGATTCCATACCAAGATCACTACGATTAAGGATTCAAAGGATATTAATAAAATTCATTTGACAGAGTTGGTTGAAAATCTACAGACTTATAAGTTGGGTTTGTCTAGAATTAGGAAGTCTAGCAAAAGCAAGAGTATGGCATTAAAGGCCAAGAGCAGTGAGATAGAAGAGTCTTCAAACGATGAAGATTCTAAGATAAAGTCCTACATCACCAGGCAATTCAAGAAGTTCATGAAGAATGTTAATGGGAAGGGTTTTGACAAGGACTATAAGCAATCTAATTCTTCTCAATTTAAGGGCCAAGATAAAGGGAAGAAGGATGCTAGGGATGACAGTAAATATACTGTTCCTATTGGACCTAAGTGCTTTGGGTGCCGAGGTTTTTGACACATGAAATAGAAGTGCCCTACATATCTCAAGACTGTTGGGGAAAGCAAGGCACTTGTTGCTACATTGAGTGACACCGAGCCTGAAGATGGTTCCGACAATAAGAATGACGGAATCTTGAATGTCTTTACTGCCATAGTCAATCCTACTGAGGGGATTGTTGAAGATGTGGATGAAGAAGAGGAATTGGTGAAGTCTAAGTTTGAGAAGATGGATGAACAAGATGACATCCACACAGCCCATGCAAAGTTATACAAGGTCTCAGAAAAGCATGAAAAGTTGTATAGATTGACCACCAAGAAGCTTAGTGATATGAAGCTTGAGCATGAAGAGCTCTCCACAAAGATTGATAAAGCCAATCCACTACTAGAGCACTAAGGTTTGAGAATAACTTATTGGTTGAAAAGATCAAGAAGCTTGAGGCAGAACTGTTCCAAGTTAGAGCTCAGCTGGAAAGGACTTCAAGCACTAAGCTCGATGAATTGCTCAGTCTTCAGAAATCCGCTTCCGATCGAGCCGATTTAGGGTATGATCTCTCTTCTTCTAATATTACTTCTTCTAGTACTACTGTTTTTGTTCTTCTTAGCAATAATATTGAAATTGAGAACACTAATGTCAAAACTGAAGTAGATAGTGAGAACATAGACAAGTATAAATCTATCTTAAAAGCACCCCCTAAGCAGGATAAGAAAGAAGTTAAAAACCCTAGGGCTAAGAAGGCTAACTCTCAAAAGCCTAAACAGAATAAGCAGAATCTCTGTCATCACTGTGGAGCAGCTGGTCATACTCGACCGAATTGCTATAAGTGGTTAGCCACTCAAAATAGCAACAACATGATGGTGTCAGGAAACTAGAATTAGTTTCCATCCTTCTTTGCTCCTCTTGGAGATCTTCTCAAAACTCTCATGTTCATTTCAAACTTGAATAGTATCAATTTTTCCCCCTCACCACCGATTCAAGGGTTTATGAAAAGGAAAGGTTCTTTCAAGGTATGTATGGAAAAGGGTTCCAAGTGATTTAGTCACTTTCTCTTTCTTTCTCCTCTTCTTGTTTTTGGTTTTGCATTACTTGTGTGTTTTACTTTACTGTTTTGGGTCAATCTAGTTTTATGCATTGCTTTGTTTTGCTTTACATGTTTTTGTTTGTTAGTTTTTAATTTTATTTATTTTGTTTTTGATATAAAATAAAATAAAATAAATTGATAAATTCAGAAAAATACAAAAATAGTGTGTGTATGTGTACTTTGGTACTTGTGTACCTTGGATGGCCATTGAAACAAAGTTTTCTAAACTTTGTATCTTTTGTAACTTAGATGAGCATCTCTATGCATAACTAAGTAAGCGAGCTTTGTGGCTTTTTGTTTGTGATGAGTAAGGTTAAGTAATCTCTTGTACTTAACACTCGTGTCACTCTTTTTTACGAGAATGACTAGAAAATCCTAAGAAAAATGCATAAATAACCATCTCACCACTGTTATCCTCCAATCATGACATGACATCTGTATGCTTCGACATAGCAAAAGTGTATTGTCAAAAGGCTTAACATAATTGGGTATTTCTTTTCTCTTTTTTATACACCCATATTTAGTATGCTTAATAAAAATAAAGAATATATGCAAAGAAAATAAAAGCAAAAAGAGCAAAAAGAACAAAATACTTTAAAACTTGATTGCAAGCGTGTATTCTAGGAAATGTGAGAGTTATAGGATGTACCTCAAAGGTGATAGTCTCCATCAAATAGTTATGATTGTATATGAGTTAAAGTGATTTTCTCATATCTCAAATCATCATAACATAGAGGAACTCATGCAATCTTGCGATATTTTTCACACATAACACGCATTAGTCTTTGTTTCTCTTGATACATGTGTAGGTACAATGTGATTTGGCCATCACGAGGCTTACATATATTAATGTATGCTCACTAAACTCTCTTGACTTGTTTTTGAAATATAAAATCGGTTAGACTTGTTTAGTGTGTGTGTGCGTGTGCGTGTGTGTGTGTGTGTGTTTTTGGGATCAATGTGCTTAAAATTGTTGTTGAGAGATGATTTTGAAGATCTTAAAATGTTACTTGAATCTTTGGTTGAGTTACATGCTTGATTGCATTCATATCTGTGTTTTTCTCTTCTTGAAAAACTATTTTTAAGCAATCTCGACAGCTCCTCGACACCTCTCGATACCTGGCTTATCTATCGAGCTCTTTAGTTGATTTTTATTGCAATCTCGATACCCCTCAACAACTAGGTGGATTGATTGAGAAATCTCCAGTCCCCTCAATAGCTTCTTGATCCATTAAGCTTATGTTGTGGTCACCTCTCAATAGCTGCATTTGTCTAAGCTTTTAAAGCTCAACTTCTCTCTCGATGCCTCTCGACACCTCTCGACACCTCTATCTGTTAAGATATACTGAACACCTATATATAGGTTTCTTGCTGCAAATCACTTGGTATGATCTCTCTTTCTCTCATTCTTCATGATCTTTTCATGCATTTATATCTAGGTTTTGAGTTTTTGAAATTTTTTGGGGATTTTCAAAATAGTTGAGTTTTTGTCAAACTTTTTGGGATGGGTTTTGGAGATTTGATCTTACAAACTTCATGCATTACATCTCATGTACATTATAACCATATTTTCATGCATTTATATGTGTGTTATATATGTTAAACTGTTTGTGTGCTGGTAGGTTTGGATTAGGCTGAGCCCATGATGATATTATTGTTGCACATCACATGTTCATGCACTATCATGCATACGTCCTTTACATTCAATATATTTCTATACATTTGAACTGCTTGGGACTTTTCTGAGTGCTTCTTTCTTCCCCCTCTCTCTCTAGTTTACATTAGTGCATCAATGGCACCGAAACATAAGTCTGCTCCGTCCCAAAACCCTCTTCGTTCTAGGGCCTCTTCGTCTTCTGATCCTACTCCCTCTTCTGTTTGGTTCTGTGATAAGAAAGCCCAAAAGGACTTCTCGGAGAACTTCTCTAAATGAGGTGTTCATTCGGAATGTCGAGTTATTTTGTCAGATTTCGTCGACATTGACCTTCCCATTGTCTTTCACAGTCGGGAATGGGAGTCACTGTGTGAGGTCCCGGTCACATGTCCTTCCATGCTAATCCAAGAGTTCTACTCCAACATGTATGGAATTTATACTTCAGTATCTCTTTGTCATACTCACGTTCGAGGTACGCGCATAGTGGGTACTCCAGAGTTGGTATCCGATGTGCTCCATGTTTCGAGCATTGCATATCCTGACTACCCCGGTTGTGAGCATCTGAGGACTGCGTCCAAAGACAAGATGATTTCTGCTTTCTGCGAGCGCCCAGCTAATTAGGGCAATCGTCAGTTTACACCATGTTCGACCTTTGCTAAAGGTCCTAGATTCATGAACATGGTGATGACGTTTGTTTTGCACCCTCTCTTTCACTATAACTCTATCACAGAGCCCCGTGCACGATTTTTGCTTTCCCTTCTTGAGGATCTCACTATAGATTTTCCTTTACATTTCATTATTTATATCATAGATGTGTATAGGGATACAACAACTTGTGATAAGCTCATCTTTCCTTCAGCTATCACGTGAATTTTATGCTATTTTTCTGTTGCTTTTCCCTCGTCTGACTACTTCTCCGTTATGTGTGCCATTGACTACGCTACCATTAAATGAAGCGAGGTGCATTTTCGATCGAGGCGGTCCTGTTCAGTAGTTCCTCCCACTCCTTCAGCCCCATTCACCTCCACTCCCTCTACTTCAGCAAGAGGTGTGACTTTGGATGTGATCATATCGTAGCTTTAGTGCATGGATGCTTGCCTCAATACACTTTCTATTGAGTTGTATCAGGTAAATACCTGTATCGGCCGTATTGCTAGACGGCAGGCTTGCCTTGGTGGCTTTTTGGAGTCTCCCTCTCTTCCTCCTGAGGCATCCAAGGCATTCGATGATGATGGTTCCGACGACGATGATGATAATGATGAGGATGGAGATGCTAGCTCTTCTAGCTCTAACGAGATGTCTACTTGACACTCTTACGCTTTGTCACTTGTGACAAAAAGGGGGAGTAGTTTTAGTTATGAGAGTAGTCATGCTTAGGGGGAGGGTTAGTATATAAGAGAAATTGTTAGGGGGAGTGTTGATATTGAGGGATGTAGTGAGGATTACTTGTATCTTTTTCTCTTCTTTCTTTTAGAGATACATTGTTCTTGTACTTTAGGTCTTGTAACCATATTTAAATACATTGTACTTATCTTTGATGTATATATATATATGTGATGATGTATGTTTTCTTCACCTATCTCTACATGTGTGTTTCTTTTCTCTCTTTATACACATGTTTCTTTATTTGTATGGAATCTATTATTTCTGTTTCACACAAAGATGCCTTAATGTGTTTTGTTTAAAGTGTTTCAGAAATACAGGTTGTCAAAGTCTACTTGTCATAAACTCTCTTCTTGCAAAATTTTTCAAGAGTTTGTGTTAGAAAAGATTTTATTGTGCTTAACAAGTGAGTATGAGTTGAGTGATTAATAACTTCTCTCATATATTTATTTGTTTGTTGTGGTTTTGTCACTGATTGCCAAATGGGGAGATTGTTAGGACATATGTGATTGGTTGTTAGAAACAAATGTCAACATTTTATGTAATTAGCTAATCTTTTAACAAAACTCACTTTACTTGTAATTGGGTAGATCTAGGATGTGTTTAATACTTCAAGGAACAAGAGTTCAAGTCCAAATATTGAAGCTGACAAGCTGAGAAATTGTTGTTCATTAAAGCTTGACTAGCATCTATCGAGACCTGTAGAGTTATTGAAGCCCGTGGCTCGATAGCAGCTCGACAGATATGCATCTGTCAAAGTTTATGAAAAACAGAATTTCAAATTTGTTTTGACTCTAATCTGTGATTATGTGTTTGGGCTTTCTTTTCTCACAACCCTAAACATATATAAGGATTATTTTAAGGGTCGTATTTGATTACACAATTGAGAGCACAATTGTACAAGAGCATAGCTTCACAAGTGTGACCGGAAACCTAGTTTTGCCCTAGTTCTTGAAGAAGCTGCTGTGTTTGTAAATCGTAGGGTTTTGTGATTAAGAAACTTCACAATCTTCATCTGTTGAAGAAAAGAAGAACTTTGCAGCCAACATCTTCCTCAAGTTGGTAATTGAAGTTGCGTACTAGGATCTGCACAATTGGTTAGTCATGTACTGGGAGCCATGCATCAAAAGGAGAGATTGTCACTACAAAATAAGTCCAATTAGGTATTGAGGTAAGGGTTCAACTGTAAGTTGGTATAAGGTACTGGGATTTCTTTACTTGTAATCGTTTGTTTTGATAATAGTGGATTCTCGGAAGTGGTGACCTTAAAATCACCCGATGAAGTTTTTGCCTTGAAGGTTTTCCCTATTCGTAAACAAATCACTGTGTCAAATTTATTTTCCCCTGTATTTAGTTTGTTGGTGATTTGTTTGTGCTACTACGCATTTGCATGTTAAATTGATTAATTAATTAAACTTGGCTAATTAATCAATTAATCCATCACAATGGGTCAATATGTTTTTGACCTATCACAAACCTGTTATCTGCTCATGCATTTGCAGTGGTCTGGAGCTTGTCTGTGCGTTCTGCTGCCCACCCTTGACCTCTTATGGCATGAATCGTTTGATCTTTTATTCTTTATTGGCCTGTTTCTTTCCAAGGGCTGGGCCTGTTTTGTTGCTACTCTTGCCACACCATTCTGCTATTCTTGCCATGGTGTTATTGGACTCGTGTTTGCCGGGCCTCTTTGGGCCTGCTGCACAGCCTTCTTTCAATGACTCTGTATAGTCATTCATGTTACATTACTTTCCCAATCCGTTATATTGCTTGTGGGCTCTTTTGTCCCATTTCTATCTCCTTGGGCATCCTTGGCCCATTTGCTTTTCTTGGGTATCCTCTGCCCATCTCTTAATTCTTCATTCCCATGGGCATCTTGCTAACTCTTTTGGGCTTCCCTGCCCAAATACTTTATCCTTCATCCTTGGGGCTCATAGGCTTTCCATCAACCCCTTTCTTTCTTACTTCATTTTATCAGACCTACTGTGGCCCATTCTTGCTTTTCTTCATTGGCAGAAAAGCAAGAAATCCTAAGTGCTTACTACTTCCTCCTTTGGGTTCCTCTGGGCCCCTTTACTTTTTCTAAAGACCCATTTATTTATTTTATGGGCCTATGATCCATTATTCCTGCTGTTAATGGTTCCTTCCTATCAATCTGCTAACTCTCTTCTTGCCTATATTGTTAGGCTTCTTTCTACTGGTGGGCTTTTTTTAAAAAAAATGAGCCTCAACATAATTCAATCGGATTCCATGCTACTTTTACTTATTGATTGTTAAGACTTTATCAATATCTATATATTTTTATATTTTAAAATTCTGCTTGTGCTTTGTGTTAATTTCTTAGTATGCTGAATTCTTCCCATATTTCTTAAAAAGTTTAACTAAATTAAATTTAGAATTCCTCCTATATTTTTTTAGATCATAGATAATATTTGGCTAAATTACATTCATTGGCCCAATTTCCTATGTAAGTCTATCTTTACTTAACTTTTTTATATTTTTTAGTTCAAAAATTTGGATTGTTTTTTCAGGTGTAATATTAACATATGTGTTCTTAAAGGATAAAACACAATATAATTAGAGACATTTCTCAAGTTGTATAAGTTAGGGTGTTAACCATTTGAATAAAAACAACACTATAAAAGATTATTTAAATATCAAAATAGGATTTAAAAATGAAATTTCTTCTAGATGTACAAATACAATTTGATGATGCAAAGAAGATCAGTAGGCTGGATGCTTCAGATTAGAAAGGGCTCACGATTGCCTTGGTAGCCTGAAAAAGAAAGAGAAGTGATCAAAGATGACCGGGGTTGCCGGCCAATAACCCTCCGATGACAAAGTCAGTTTTTCTCTCGAATATTTTTAAGTTCCAATTTTTTAGGAAATGATTTCACGTACTTTTTCCTGGTCTGAACCAGCGTTTATATAGTGTCTTAAGAGCGGTTATCGGATTTGTAACCTCCCCTTGAATTGAGAAGGTTTGTATTTGAATATAACTTCCAACTATTTAGGAGTTACCCTTTTTGTACACAACAGTCACTAGAGGTTACTCGTATAATACGGAGACATTTTACACTATAAATTTTCCAAGTGTCCACGTGTCGTCCATAATTCCTCGTCCTAAGGTCTCCAAGGCAGCTTACCTCGTCTTGAGGAAGTCAGAGCTGCTTACCTCGTCTTGAGGAAGCCAAGACAGCTTACCTCGTCTTGAGGAAGCCAAGACAGCTTACCTCGTCCTGAGCACATTGCTCGTCCTGGACGATCTCCATGGATAAACTAGCAGTTGTATTTTATCACACCCCATCACAATTATTTTTCAATCTTAAGTTTCGAATTAATTATTGTAGGATAACCTTATGTATACAAGTAATAGAATAGATTTAACTGCTTGAGTTCAAATCACCCTCTTCATTAACAAATAAGGAATTATAAAAAAATAATTAGAAAAGTTTTTATTAACAATTTTAATTAGAGATATTATATATAAGGATAAATGTACAAAATTATGCATTTTATATAATAATAATCATTCATTTAGTAGAAATGAGTTCTAAAATTATGTAATAATAACTCATTTAGTTATTATTGCTCAAATTATATATATATATATATAAGAAAATTCATAATTAAAGCCATGCATCACACGAGACTTTTATTAGTAATCTATATAAAACTAAAGACCTTTGTCTTTTTTATATTAAGATCATAATATTTTTTCACATAAGTTTTTGTTATTCACATTTTTACAACAAATCCTAAGTGGCAGGTTGTTACTAGTTATTATTGTTGGAGAAAAAAAGCAATCTTAGTGTTAGGTTCAAATTTGAACCAATAACAACTAACCACTTATGATTTATTGTGAGAATGTTATAAAAATGTTGTGGACGTAGCATCTCTCCCAAAGAGAAATGATATGTCCACAACATTTTTAAATCAATTCAAAAAAAAAATTTGAGATAAATTAATTAAATTTAATTATATTTTACATTTACTCTCTCCATTAAGTTATTAACCCAATTAAAATAAACTATTATAATAACTACGATCATAATTCCTATAAATACCATAGTTATTAAATTTTTATATTTAGGAAAAAGAAATATTAATAACTATCTTAATTATCAAATTTCATATTTTGTTACAGGTCATTGACCAATTTATAATCTAGATTCTATAATTTATGATATAAATAAAATTGATACTATTTGACTTTTGATCGACCTCATAATATTGTGTTTTTTTCTTTTATGGGAAGACCACTAATATGATCCAAAGTGAGAATTAAAAATTACATCATGGAGAAAATCCTCTTCTAAGAAATAAGGACTCTTAAATCTAAGCAGACAAATCAACAATATTTAAAGCATGTTTTGTTAGTAAATGTGCAGGCCTATTACCTTGCTTACCAATATGAGATGCCTCAACTCTATGGAATTCATGAAAACCTGCCAACATACCATAGATGAAAGGAGTTATTGAGGATGAAGGGGGAGAACTCACAATTATTTCAATTTTTAGATTATGACACAACCTAACAAAACAAAAAAAAAAACTTAGATTTGTAAATTAAACTGTTTAGATTAAAACAAAAAAACAAAACAAAAAACTATTTTTTTTAAGTGGATTGAGAAGTTTTGTTTTAATTTTTGGATAAATTTGTTTTGAAGACATGAATTAGTAGGAGAATATCCTATTTTGTAGGTATTTTAACTAGAATTTGAGATATATTTTTACTGGGTTGTCCCTGTTAAACATAGGATCTAGGGGTATTTTTAAACCGCATAAAAGTCTAGCATAAAGAGGGAAATCTTCTTGTAGATAGTATCTATCTATCTATACTATTAATAAGAAAATTCCCTTGTTTCATCTTCAATTTTTGGTATACCAAAATATCCTCATACAAATTTTGAAATAACATACCCTTTAGTTTAATTTTTTTTCTCTACAAAAAAAGTAAAAAAGGTTAAAACAGTAATACTATCTCACGTACAAAAGAAAAAAAAAAACTGTTATTCTCACCACCCATTTATATTCAAATGTCTGATTCCTATCTGCATTCGTTATCTATTTGAATTCAAATACTTCAATTATCTTTATCAAAAAAAAAAAAAAAAAATTTTTAAAAAAACCCACTACCTCATGTAAAAACTACTCATTCTTATCCAGATTTTTTTTTTTAATTCTTTAAAACATTCCGTTGTTTTTGTTATTGAAATTCTATATAGTTATCACAAATCGCCATCTATACACACTAACGTATATCATCTTTCATTTATTCAAATCTCACTTTTTTTTTACTTATCACAATTCTTATCCCAATTAGTAAATTCAAATGTCTTTTTGGGTTTTAACTTCTTACAGTTATTTATATTCCATGTTACCTCACTTCCTTCTTTAAAAAAAAAAAAACAGTTATTTATATATCACTTTTAAGCATTATTGCACGCATAAAGTGCGTGTTATGAATCTAGTAAATATATAGGCAAAAATGCAAAACTGGCCCTCTAACTTTCAGTCTTTTTCATTTCAGTCCTCTAACTTTCAATTGCTGTCAATTTGGTACTCTATTAAACCCTAGTTATTTCATGCCGTTAATTGAGCCAAAACGAAATTGTTTTGGCTCTTTTTTTTTTTTTAATAAATTTCAGAATTTAAAGAAATTTTTCTTTAAAAAAAACTGATATTAAAAAAAAAAGAAAAAAAAAAAAGAGAGAAAACATTTAGGGGTTTGTCGTTCCCCTTACCTGAAATCAAAACTGAGGAATCACTCCATACCCAAAATCCCTAACTAAGAGAAATTGGGGAAACGATTAAGCAAACCTAGTTTAGTTCTCAAAAACTTTCACTAATCAGCACAAACATTCATAAACCTATACTCAAATTATCAAATTCAGTGACCGAATCATACATATATATTCAATGACTTTCACCATAGCAATCCAACAAAGAAATAACAAAATGAAACAAAACCCAGATTGCATTACCGGAGTCCCGTGAATGTCAAGCCGGAGCTTAACAAAACCCATTGACGACCCGAAATGCCGCTTCATCATCTCGGCCTGGATTTCGGCCTCCGACATATTCGACAAACTGGAAGGCTGAAGATCGAAGTGACTAGAAGGCGTGGATTTCTTGCCCTACTCCTTCCAGGCCTCGTCCTCCTCCTCGTCAATGACATTGTCAAGATCGTCCGTTATGTGGATGCTTTGCTTTGTCGTCACATCGGCTTCTCAGACCGGTTTAAGGCTTTGAGAAAGGAGGAGGAAGAGGAGAATGGTTATGTATTTCGCATACTCTCTCTCTCTCTCTCTCTCTCTCTCTCTCTCTCTCTCTCTCTCTCTCTCAATGTTTCTTTGGTTTGGTTTGATTTTAGGGGAAGGTCATCGTTCCCCTTAAATGTTTTCTTTTTATTTTTCTTTTTTTACATTTTTATTCTTTTTTTCTTTTAATTCCGAATTTTTTTTAAAGGAAAATGACGTCGTTTCAGTGACATTAACAGCAGCCGTTTAATGGAATCCTGCATTGACAAAAATTGAAAGTTAGAAGACTGAATTGAAAAAATTGAAAATTAAAGGACTGAAATGAAAAAGACTGAAAGTTAGAGGGCCAGTTTTACATTTTTGCCGTATATATATATTTATCAAACTTTTTTTTTTTTTTTTTTGAGAATGAAAAGAAAAAGGGGCAACACGAGGACTTCTCAGGACTCAAAAGGTCACCTATCCTAGTACTACTCTCACCCAAACATATTTTTATCAAACTTAAAATTTTATTCTAAATTTAATCCTACAAATTTAAGATAGAATCTTACTATATCATATTTTCTTTAAATGGTATATTATACTAATATTAATTTTTGAGGGACACATTATACCAATATTAGCTTTAGTATCAGCTCAAAAAAAAAAAAAAAATAGCTTTAGTATATTTAGTTCCTCATAAATCCACAATCATAATAAAAATATAAAATGTCTATTAATAAAAATCATCATTAGTAATTTCTATAATTAAACCCAAAAAAAAAAAAAAATCCTTATAACATTAAAATATTTTGTGTAATACACGGGTCATCATCCACTACTCTTAAATGGCCAAACCTGAATTCACGAAGTATATCCCATAAATAGCGTGCAAGTAGAAATCTAATCACATTCCACAACACAGATAGAGCTGGCTTTTGATTGAGAGTAAAGAAAGAAAAACCCAAACCCGTGAAAAGAAATCCAAATACAAAAACAAAAACAAAAACAAATTTTCCTCACCGATATATACGCACACAAGATTACCCCAAAAAAACCAAGAAAAACCGTAGAGAGGGTAAAAACTTGTATTTCCTCCTCCTCCTCTGCAGTCTCTTTCCCTTCATCTTTACGCCTTATCATCAGTTCATAAACAAACATCACAGTCTCTCCCTTTTTTCACTCAAATTCCTCAACTCACGGATTTTGTTTTCTTTCCTCTCATTTTAAATTCTCCCCAAATTCCAAATTCCCTTCATTTCCAAGAATCCATTTTACCTCGAACTTCCGATCCAGTGCTTCGCCTCTGTTCCCTTCGCTTCTACGCTGCCTACGTGGCCAGATCCATTTCCGTTCCCGTCAATCTAGGCCCCCTCCGCTTTTCTCTCCGCCCGAGAAGTTTAGATCTACATCTACTCCTTAGTACTACATTTTGCTTCAAAGTTTGAAACCGTTTTGTTTATATTTTGCTCAACCACACTGTTATACACAATACAACTTTCTCAGATCCACAGAGTTTTCAATTTTTATATCTCGCTAATGGCGAAACTCGCACAATTCTACGTCGCTTTACTCTTGGCGGTTTCCTTGGTTGGATTCTCCGTGTCTCAATCTTCGCCGCCGGCGATATCTCCGTCTCCGGGTCCTCAATCAGGATCCGACTCGCCGTCGTCTCCGCCGGCTCCTGTTCCGGCTCCGGGTGGGGCACCGGCGCATTCTCCAACGGATCAGTCTCCGAGTTCGTCTCCTCCGTCGCCTCCTCAGGCACGAGGCTCGTCTCCGACTCCAACTCCGACTCCGGCGCCGTCTGCCGATGATCAGGAGGGCGAGGTCCACAACGATGAGAGTTCCGATTCGAAGCACTCGTCCGGCGGCGGATTGAGCGGAGGGAAGAAGGTCGGGATCGCGATCGGAGTGATATTCGCGTTCGCTTTGGTGGCGGTGGGAGGCATGGTGTACAAGAAGCGCAAGGACAACATTCAGCGAGCTCAGTACGGATACGGAGCCAGGAGAGAGATTCTCTGAAAC
This sequence comes from Castanopsis chinensis, assembly GCA_032878915.1. Taxonomy (NCBI): domain Eukaryota; kingdom Viridiplantae; phylum Streptophyta; class Magnoliopsida; order Fagales; family Fagaceae; genus Castanopsis; species Castanopsis chinensis. Next base: position 11,581,841 of record JAVQMG010000125.1, on the reverse strand, counting down.
TTTTCATTCTCATATTCTCTCAACAATGAAATTCAACTTCATATACTACAAAAATTTCTTGATGATTTAGAGGTCTATTATTACTGCTATAAATTTCTTTTATAGTAATTAATTGCTTTTATAGTTTATATCAGATCATTGTGGTAGTTTTTTGGTTAAAATGATTGGTACATTATTTTGAGATGGTGAATTGGTGTTTAGAGTTAATTGAATTTTCATGCTTCATTCTTTTTGGATTTGATATTTGGAGCTAATATGTTTTTTTTTAAGTCAATAATGTCTTTACAATTACAGATATTGAGTTTAGTTTTAGTGTTCAAAAATATTGTTATACAGAAAGTCTACTTTTGCTTGTTTTTATTTATCTATTTATTGTGGTTGTTTATGCTATTAATTTTAATTTTTACGCTACTTTAGATTCTTCTATTTTGGTTGGTGGAGGAAAAGGGACTGCCAAAACGTAAGTAAATTGTGGCTGATTAATAGAAAAAAAAAATCACATTTTAGTTAATCGGATCCAAAATTCACCAACATTAAACTAAGTAAAATTATGTAAGAATACATAATTACTATAGTAATCAATAATTTACACTTGCACAATTTATTTTGCATTTTGTCTATTTATTCTTTTTTTACATATCCGAAACCTGATTGAGATTTTAGTGAAATATAACATAATGTTAAGTGTCACTAATTTGATATTTTAGTGAAATATAATATGATGTTAAGTGTCACTAATATGATGTTAGGTGCTTAGAAATGTGCATATATGTAAAATAGATAAAAGTAATTTCTTATAAAATTTTTGAATAATTGGAATCAACATATTATTATAGTCCTTCATAAAAAAAAAATTATTATTATTATAGTCTTTAAAAGAAAATTTTATTATAGTGTCTCTTGACCCTAATCATTTTTGTTAATAATGAATTGGATGATTGAGTTCTTGTGATGTTAGAAATTTCTAAATGCGAATACGAATGATTCTTACCTTTATTATTATTGGGAATTTTGTCATATCTTGGAATATCGTTGCGTTGGTAATGAAAAATGGAGAACAATTTTAATGTGCGACTTTGCGAGTACCTGCCAAAAGTGTCATGCAAATGCACATGCACATGTGGTAGAAGTAGTAGAACATGACGTGACCCCCATACCATTCGTAAAAATGTTGTACGTGGGACCATTTTTAATTACGTGAGAGCCCCACAAAGCAGCGCTGTTCTTTATTATTGTGTTAAAGCGTTGTATTTTTCTTTTTCTTTTTCTGCAAATTGTTTTTGGCTGTCCCTGACAAGAGCCAGCTATGTTCATTCACTCTCAAAGGTGGAACTGAAAGGTGTCTGAAATCTGACTTTTGATGAGGGTTTGTTTGAGGTGAGAGAAATTATACAAACTTGCTGCGCACACGTTTACACACGTATGACTGCATTCAAATTATGACCTCAAGCCACAATTTCTAGTTCGGAAATTGTGTAAAAATGTGTGAAATAAAGTATTCCCTGTTATAAAAGAGCATGAATCTTGCCTACTTATTAGAAAGGTTTCTTTCAAAAGTATGAAAAATGTGTTTTCATGAAACAAACATTTGATGTAACTAGCACGTATGATAAGTTATTTGGTTATCTAGGCTTTAATAATGCTCTTTGTTGTATTTTTTTATAGTCATTATACCCTAGTTTATGAGTCGAGTCATCAGTTCAACCAATGGGTTATTGATAGTAACATCAAACAAAACTTTTTAAAAAATAAATATTTATGAAAATAAGTTTAAGAAATTATATTATAAATATGTAAATTAAAAAAAAATTTACATATTCCTAAATTAAACTGGCAATTATTATTCAAAATCAATGTTTCATAATAACATAGTACTCTTTTGATAGAATGAGAGTCTTGGAAATAGGTAGGCAAACAAAGAAGTGCATTTAAAAAAAAAAAAATTATTTAAGTTTTTTCTTTTTTAAATTACCATATTATAATACATTAAACAGTAAAAAAAAAAGTCAATAAAATAGACCTATAGATGTAATTTATACATTTCACAAACCCTATCGACTTATTTAAACACATTCGGGTTACTCAAGTTGCCACAAACTTGCCTGGTTTGACTGGGTCTCATGCAGAAATGACCTAGTTTTAAACATTGGATTGGTTTAGGTGCTGCGTCATAGTGCTTTAAGTCCGACTAATGGAGCCAGCTCGACCTTTTTGTTTTCAGTTTCATTCTTATTATCAACTCATTAATATAATTTGTTGAAATTTAATACTTTTGCCATTGCTATGCCCATTGGGTAGTAGTTCAACTTTTTTTTTGGGGATGAATACGCTAATCGTTCAGCTTTCCCAAATGTTTACTCAATTAAGAAAAAGAGAATTTGGTAATCAATATCATATGCATGTCAGTCTCAAAGTGATCTAAAACAAAAAGAAAATTACCAAAACTTTGCTTCCGTTTCTTCTCCACTGAGTAGATTGGAAAGAGAGTTTACTTTAAAAAATTTGTCATGCTTAAAAGGCTCCGGTTAACGCCCTATGAAAAAATGTAAAAGAAAGAGCTATGGGGCAGCAAGTGACAGCAACTATCTACTTTTCTTTGGTTAGACAAAAATGCTGGGCTTCATAAAGGTTGTGTGAAAAGTAGGATGGTTCAGTCCATCGTGATTGCTGTGAGATTCCAACTAGTTAAAAATAAAATTACGAAAGAATGATACTCTAATATTTGACACGACCCTTTTTATATTTGAAATTTTACTGTGGCGCAACCGTGCAAGAATTATGGAAGAAGGGTGCATATGGTGTCCTAGGGAAGGTAATGATTACGATTGATGAGGTGGGAATTCTTTAAAAATGGTGTTGATGAAGGTGGAGCTTCCTAATCATTGGATTAGCCTCATCATGAACTAAGTTGCTTCTTAAAGTATGGCACTTATGTGCAAATGGAGAAAAAGACAGATTTTTTTACAATCATAGAGTTGCATCAAAGGGATCCACAGATATCAGGGAAAATATGCAGCTTGAATTTATTTCTAATGATGGAAGTAGTACACGGATGTTTGCGTAGCAATTGATGAACATATATTGCATATGCTAAGCTTACATGTAGTTTCTCTTCTATTTATCCTGTATTGACTACAACTTTGGGGAGTGGAGTTATATAAAAGGATTGGGACAGTGGTTTCCCTTTGATAGTCTCTTACTTCCTATCAGCCAGCCGGAACTGCTTGTGCTTGCGCTTATTCTTCTGCAGGAGGGTCAACCCAGCGGCCATGATCTTTTATAAGCTGGATTAAGGCATCAGTTGCACGCTCCATCTCAATTCCACGCTTCACCACCGTCTGAAATTCAATCCAACTTTCGTCAAGTTCACACAATTGTTGAGATTGTGAACCACATTATCATGAATACAACAAAGTACTGGTACTGCAAATGATATGCCAACTACTCAAAGATGTCTTAGTACTACCTTCTGATTTAAGAAAACAAAGTACTTTTAAGAATAACCACTCCACTACATCACTAAATGGTAAAAAGTGGTCATGAATTAAATGTTCCAGGGAACTTCCCAACTGAGCTATGAAGATACATTCAGTCTCATGATTAATTGACAAAGGATCTGGGGAATTTACATGTGTTTACATCATTTACAAGCCCTTGTCAAGTCCCACTGTGTGGTTTAGGACTCTAAAGGATGAGAGGGATTAAATGCCAACAATGTATAACATCAATATGGTTTAACAAATTTGTGTTCAAGTAAAGAAATATAGTTTCTTTCTTCTTTTTTTTACTGAAAATTTTCCTCATTGTTCTATTGATAATTTTCGGATTTTTATGTTCCTAACAAATGGCAAACAAAGCTACGATACTCAGTCTGTTTTTATAAGAGCACAGGGATTGATTCCACAACTATTCACTCATTCCCACAATTTCCAAGATCCATTACAAGTGGTTCGTAATTAACATATGACTAGATCATATCAGTAATTGACAATCACATGATAACTATCTTGGTCCCCAAATCTGGTATGTTATTGATCTCTATTAATAGCATGATTTTATTAACATCATTCAACAGGCAGTGACCAAATAAAATCTTACGGTCATATGCACATGAAGGTCAGCAGTATTGAACTTCCAGGTTACTTCCTGGTCATAATGAAGACATACTGTGTCCTTGTATCACAGTATCCCTACTCTACTGAAGTTTGGCTGTTAGACACCTTGACTTAGAGGGCAAAATGTACAGGTTTAATTCAGAAACTTTCATACTTATTATTAACTACAACTTAATAATTAAACTAATAAGTTCAGTTTAATTAAGTACACTACATTCATAGAACAGTATTTAAAAGGAAAAAAAATTAATTATGCATAGAACCGTATTTAAAAGGGAAAAAAAATTTAATTATGCATGCAAGTCGTATCATAGGTTGCAATTGAGAGTGGCACGTATCCTAGCTCAATTTTTCTATAGGATGCAAAGTTTCTTAAATACATTTCAGTTAAATCCACAAAAAGATTTCAAACCTTCCCAACATATAGGTCAATCTTTCCAGGAGCACCACCAACATATCCAAAGTCTGCATCAGCCATCTCTCCTGGTCCATTCACAATGCAACCCATGATTGCAATCTGGCACAGTAAAGAAAGAAAAAGTTTAGCTCAATGACAAGAAATTACATTATATAACTTGGTAACTTGGAACAGGAAGTTGATATTCAATATCATCTGATAACAGAACAAAAGGATTAAGTAATTACTGAAACACCAGGCAAGTGTGATGTCTTTTCCCGTATTTGTGCACTTATTTCTTGAAGGTCAAACAATGTTCTTCCACAGGATGGGCATGAGACATACTCCTGAAACAATGTTTAGGCATATTAAGAAATAGTACAATAGTGTCATTTATTCCTCAGATGTTAAATCCTTTTCTTTTCAGCATAGAAACTACATACTGTCTTTGTATTCCGCATTCTGCAACCTTGTAGTAAATTGAAAGATGTATTCCGAAGAAAATCAAAATCTTTATCTGGGGCTTCTAGTAGGACACCATCTCCAAGTCCATCTACTAGAAGTGCTCCAGCATTTGTACCAGCACCAATGACCAAGTCATCCCTGCAAGCAGAAGAAAAGTACCACGATAAAAAACTACTCACTATTCCATCTGCCTGAACAAGTGTGGACTAAATTACCTGTGAATCCCATTTGGAAAATGGATATGGTGAATAACAGGGAAGTTCAGAGAATTGTCTCCTAGGTACTCAAATAGCCTGCAGATAAAAGTAAAATTATCAGGATAGGAAAGATTTGTACAATTTTGTGATGAATCCTGTTAAAATTTGCAACTAAGCACCCGGATAGAAAGGCAGACAACTTCTTCAAATATAGTCTATCTGCTGCCTAAAGCCAATGCTTCATTGGGTCACACCAGACACCGGTTTTGGAATCTTATAGGCAATTTTTAAAGGAAAAATGTCTAGGTCACTGGAGCCAAACCAATAGACAATAGAGGTGGACCCAATGACAAATGCAAGAAGACTGATTCAAGAATGGTTTTATACTTGGACTTAACGTGACTCCATGTTTGATGTAACTCTCTCTCCACAAGCATATATATAACTTTATGCATAAAATAAATCATCATTTCAGCACCAAGGGGAATCCAATCAGTGTTCTGAACAGACATGGGTCATCTGAACCTACGAAAAGCCAAAGGGGAATGTTTGTCTGAACTTGGTATTCCCTGCAATCCCTACAAGTGCATTTATGTTCCTTTTTTCTTTCAATAATTTGTAAATAAACCTAGTTAGAAAAATAAGAAAAAGTAAATAAACTAAACAATTGGCCTTGAACTACTTGCCAATTGCCTTGGGTTACCATATTTCTTCAACTGACTTATTTGTGGCATTTATAAATAACATTATCAGTTATTACCTCCTTGCTGCATGCACTCTGCTGATTTTTTCTTCAGTAAAGGGTAGTTCATGAAGAAGCATGGTAGCATCAATGTCTTTGAGGATTTCTAGCTCTTCATAGGGCTCATCGCCACGTAAAGACACAACCAAACGTGAACCTGAGAGGTAATCAATGGAATATAAAACAAGATATAAAAGTTAAGGCTGTAATGGAATGTGCTCAACTAAGGGAAATGAAAAGAAAAATGATGCGTTCATGGAAGAACTTGATACTAGTAAAATGCTAAGTGGCACCTTCTGGCAAAAGCTTGTATGCTCCAGTTGATAATTCCTTAAGGTTTACCAAGACCAAGGCATTGGGCAATGGCTTTGTTAACTGCTCTGACAAGGGAGTTATAACCCCCATACTTATATCTATCAGCCTTTTGAGAGCTAGCCGCTGTTCATGATACAAAGAATAATATCATATCATTCCAAAATTGTTTCAATGACTTAAATAATAATGCAGCAAAATGGTTTAATGATATGCGAAGGCAGAACTGGTGAATTAAGTGTGCATGTGAGAGAGAGACAGAGAGAGAGCACATATGGAATTCTTTTCCTAAAGTAATGAAGCCAAAGAGAAGTAGGTTTCTTACAGCATCATCATCATCAACTGATGGAAGTTCTCTCAATAAAATTGAGTCCACTGTTGCCAAATCCTAAATCAAAATCAATGTGTCACTAAAATTATACATATAAACTCCACAAACTGTAAAGCTCAACAATCTTTTATGCAACCTCATGGAGTAAGAATAGACCTTAAATGGCATGCCAACAACAAGCTTAGCTGCAAGTGACTTGTAAAGGAGTTCTGGCATCTGTATTTGAAAAAATAAAAATAAGAGAAAAGAAAAAGGATTTATTAGACTGTTCTACAGAATCAAACCCCTGCCCCTATTTCTTTCAAGAAAAAGATTGAGAGGAAAAAAAATAAAAGTACTTGTACAAGGAAACAAGGTAACCGCAGTCCAAGTAGTACCTTCAACTGATCCAGGGAAACCGGCATGAGAACAGAGCCATCACGGTGCAGGACACCTCTATAATCCACCTCCTCACCCTGTACTTAAAATTTTAAATCTGTTAGAAAACTGTAAATAAAGCAATATGAATGCACAATTCTATAACAATTTCCAAAAAATTTAAGATGTACCTCCTTTTGGATTGGCAATTGACCAGTTCGCCGTTGGAAATCAAAATAATGTCTGTGCTTTTCTTCAAACGGTGCCTGATGGAAATAGTGTCATAAAGAGCAATTTCAAAGGATCATCTTAAAATCACTATTGAGGTGATTAAGCAAGTTAATTTAATCTTTTAGAGGATATTGAATTATCCTACCACCCCTTTCTGAAGCTCAGCTGCTCTCATACCGAGGTTGGCCAATCTTCTGCAGGGGTCTATCTCCTCTTCTGGTGGTTCTGTGAGAGAAACTCTAATTGTATCACCCAGACCATCCTGCGTATCCAACAGTGTCTTTAAATTTCCAACTAAAGTAATTATATGGCTTTGAAAACTCGATGCTTTTGAAGATGTAAAATTTACTACTAAACATTTTTAAAAAGAAAAAAGGATTTTATAAGTGTAGGATCCCACACATGCATATGTGCCAACTAATTTCAATTAAGTTATGTTTGGATGAAAAATTAAAGAAATTTATAGAATTATCAAAATGAAAGAATTTCAATTGATGGGTTTGAAATCCACAGCAATTTAAGTTCACATTGTTTGGATAAGTTCAAAATCAGCACAAGCCTACAACATTATTGAGGTTTGAAGAACAACATATTACCAATAATCCTAGATAGCATAATTCATACTTGACAGCAAATGAATACATCACAACATAATAACAGTATAAAAATTCAAAATGATCATCCATTTCATTGAATATCCAGTTAAACCAGACCTGAAGAAGGGTCCCTATGCCAATTGCAGATTTCATTCGCCCGTCCTCACCTTCTCCAGCTTCAGTAACTCCCAAGTGTAATGGATAATCCCAGCCCTGAACATACATTTCAGCTACAAGCAGTCGGTATGCCTGGACCATGACAACTGGATTGCTCGCTTTCATTGAGAAGACAAAATTGTGATAGTCCAAATTCCGGCATATCCTTGCAAACTCAAATGCAGATTCAACCTGTTCAAGGAATGCTGAATAGTATGGCATCACTGAGTTTATATTTATTTATTTATTTTCCAGTGAGTTATGTCATCACTGAACTTGAAAGTAGAAGAAAAAAGCACAAAAGTTTTGCTTGGCAGAACTATAAATAAAAATAACTAATCACCATTCCCCTAGGAGAATCCCCATAGTAGCTCATTATACGATCTGAAAGACTCCCATGGTTGGTTCCAATACGCATTGCTCTTCCATACTTCTTACATTTCTCAACCAATGGAGTAAAAACCTGGTGCAATTGAAAGCCAAAAAAAAAAAAAAAAAGTTTCAGTAGATTCTCAATTACATTGTTGAACAGTTGATATTGACTGACCCCCATTTTGACCGTGACAGCTTTACTTTTGGACAAGATAAACTTTCTACAAACATGAATACAGCTAAAGAATAGATTGCAGTATGGTAGAAGAATAATAGCTGTAATCTTTGAGTTCCATCTGGCCCACTGAGGTGAAAAAATGTGCTTGTAAATAACTTAAATAACTTCTACACTTCACTGATTCTGGACTTAAAAGTTAAAACCGTAAAGAAATTAGAGTATTATCAGGATTTACACACAAAAAATGCGTCAAATTTTGCGGAAGACCATAAAGGTTGTAACATATGTAGGGTCACTTTAAGAAGAACATATGGGTAGAAATTTGAAAACAGAGACACACAGCATTTCTCATTTCCCCTCTTACATGTTCTCAGTCACGTAGCCATCCATGCTTGTAATTAAAAACAATATAGGAGTTCCTATAAAATCAAAAGATTAGTGGCTTGACCTGCTCTATGTGCTCAAGTTCTTTCTGATAGTCCTCTTCTGTGTACTCTAGCTGCTCAAACTGAGCCCGCCTATCAGCTGCAGTGAATCACCTTATTATATTCAGAATACTTGTCTTCAAGCAGAAAACAAAATTAATGAATGGCAAACTGCATACCAAAATTTCCAGGGTTGACACGTATCTTGTCAAAGCATTCTGCAACCCGCAGTGCAACTGAGGGAGCAAAATGAATATCTGCCACCAGAGGTATATTGTAACTGCCCAGATATGTAGTTAGTCACTAGTTGATCTTTTTATCAAATATGAATATCAAGTTTCAAATAATGCCCAACATTCCTTACAATAATTCAGACCTACTTTTTCTGCACAAGCGAGTTTTTGATTTCAAAACACGCATCTGCTTCTTTCTTCCCTTGGACTGTTATCCGAACAATATCTGCTCCTTTGTCAGCTATTCTCATTACCTACCAGCAGATTGGCATTTGGTTCAATGAAAGTTTCCCAGAAAATGAAATGAATGAGAATCATACAAGACATTTTTTTTTTGGGATAAGTAATCATATAAGACATTTTTTGCTTGAACTCTTCTGCCACTTTCACCTATTTTACTTCTATATAGTTCGAGTAGTTTATGATATTTAAAAAGATGTTAATTGGACACAAAACCATTGTGTCATACCCTGCAAAATTTGAAATTTAGAACCTAGTACTGAGAACAAAAGCACTTTTGGGTGCTGTTGATTCAGACCCGTTATGCTGCTCCGGCAGTAAAACCTAAATTTCCTCATTATTGCCTGGCTTAATCAAATAGACAGCAACATGGGCCATTCAGTAATAATTCTACCAACATAAACATCACTTTATGAATATAAATAATTGTCATCCAGTTCCCAACACAAATTACATCATATGCCAGTCACCTATATCACATCTGCAGATACGGAAGGAAATGTGCTTGGTCCAAATCCTCTTGCTATCTTAGAAAGACATAGCAATTTTTTACATAGATAAGAATGGCTCAATCAGGAAAGTAAAAGAACCTGTTCAACTGTTGCAGCAACATCTTTAGTGTCAGTTGTGGTCATTGTTTGAATCCTTATAGGATGCTCACTACCAAGAGCCACATTTCCCACCATCACTGTTCGTGTTTTCCTCCTGACAGTTTTGTGTATGGATTCACAATACTTTTGCCTAGGAACTACATTCACATAATTATCCATCCATCATGAACAAAACTAGCCACAAAGACAAAACAGGTATACTTATCAATTAGATATTGAGCGTTTTAAATAAAATGAATAAAAAACGGTGAACAAAAAGTAATTAAAAAAATTTATCAACACTCAACTGAGGTAAACAAAATTGAGTTTAGTACAACCTTTTGGCTTAGTTGATTATAGAAACCAAAATTACTTTCTGTAATTACACTCCTTTAAAAAAAATTTTGAAACTCCATTTGAATTCTCGAACAAAAAATTAATTAATTAAAATCATAAATCCAATTATAGGAAACCCAAAAAAATTATTAAAAGGAAAAAAACAAGAAGCTTCTGTTCTTTTCTTTACTTTTTTCATAAGTAACCTAAGAAATTTTATTAAAAAAACCAACCAAGTACACTGGAAGTGTACTACAGTGGCACAACTCAAAAACCCAAATTACAACGAGCTATAAGATTGGCGAGAGAAGAAGCTTCTGTTCATGTTTTGAATGATTCCTGATCTAATCAAAATAAAAAATATATATATTAGTGCTTGATGGGGTAAACATTTTTCCGGTACTTGGATTATGGGAAAGCTATAACAACATCACATGCCTATTTAATAACTTCTAACAATACCTATCATCAATTCACCCTACATAGTAGTCTCAAAACTGTTGCATTCCTTTTTCAAATATTCGAAGGAACATGAAGCCAAGACATTGACAAACATAAACAGAGAGCATCAAAGACTAAACATAACACATATATTAAGTAATTATACCGAATAGAGGGCTTCCCTCTGATGCCTGCTGAAGCTCAGCAATATCCGAGCCTGGATTCGAGTTCCTTATCATCAAGACCTTTCTTTTACTAGCCTTAACCCTTCTCATATCAGAAACTCTCACAAAATCCGTACTTTTCGTGAACCCCAAACTCAGGTCCCTGCTCTTGAGACCGGTGAACGAAGCCGGTACAGCAGCTCCGGTAGCCATTTCTGTTCACCTTCAGAGTCTCAAAAACGTAATTCAACATTAATTCAGTTCATCAAAATTACTACTTGCAAATTTGTAATTGTACACCCCGTTTAGTTGCTGAGAAAATTGATAAATCATTAACCAATTTTCCTTCAAAATCATCATTCTTTTCGTTCCCTAAACTTTCTCAGCAACCAAAGGGGAAAAAAAAAAAAAGTTTTCTACTTTAGCAGTAAATATTCACAAAAGATAGTAATAATTATAACTAACAAAATTAACCTTTTTTTAGTCTTTTTAACTAATTTGGTATTGATCACTCTATACTATATGATCAGAAGCAGAGCTCTCAAATTGTAAACAAAACACTTAAAAACACAAAAACAGAAACAAATACTTATTTTGATTACAAATTCAAAGTGCTTTTTAGAAAAGCCAGAACTGTTTACAAAAATGAATTGAGCTTAATAGACAAAGCTTAAACATGTGGACCTGTGGTTGTAGTTTACCTTAAAAGCTGAGCTAGAAGTGGGCTTTTCAAGGAGAGTGAAAGGGAAGGATCTAGAGGAGGAACCAGAACCAGTGGTAGATGGAGTTTCACTTCCTAGGCCTCTGTTTTTAACGATTTTCTGAATAATGTTTTTCTGAATTTTGGTTTTTGTTTTGTTTTTGTTTTGTTTTTTAAAACAGTCAGGTGAAAGCAACGTTAGGGAAGAAGACAATAACGTTTTTCCGTACCATACAAAAGATGCAATTTTTTGCACACAATATTTTAACTTTTTGGCCTTTTTGGCCACAATATTTTAGAACCTTTTCACTTTGCTATATAAATATAAATAAATATATATATATATATTTATATATATATATATATGTGTGTGTGTGTGTCTGCGCGCGCGCGCGAAGGAAGAGAGAGTTCAAGTTACATATGATATAATATAAATTTTGACAAATTTATAATTAGATTATATTATTTTTATATATTTTTCGTAATTATAAAATTTTAAGGTAATCAAAGATCAATAGCAGTGGCATTGATCAATTTTTTAAATTCAAGTTTTGTAGTTTAAGATAATGCATAAAAGACGAGTTTATATCTCGAATGATAAATAATATCCAATTGGCATGAAAATTGACGTGTATGTTAAGAACATATAGAATATGTAATCTAACGGTGTAATTTTCAAAATTATGAGTTCAATAACAAATTATTAGATAGTGTAATATTATTTAGAATTATACCAGATATAACTTGAAACTAATCTTAAATTTGTATTTTTTTTTCTTTTTCTTTTTCATTAAAGATAAAGTAACTAACGAAAATAGATGAAAAATTCAATATGAAAATAGAATTAAATATAAAGAACTAAAATAAAAATTTTAAAGGCCAAAATAAAAACTACCTTAATCTGTAAGAATTAAAAGCGTACTGTACTCTATTTTAAAGTTTTGTTAAAAAGTCCTTACAATTAATCGTTGCTTTAATTTTTTTCACTCTCCAAACAAACATAAAAGAAAAGAAAATAAAATATGTGAATAATCAATCTCTTTTCGTGTTGGACGCCATCCAAAATCAAATCTTTGGGCTTTCTTTGAAAAATCCCAACTCAAAATCAAAACACAAGTTTAAACGGTAGATACATTTTTTATACTACAAATTTAAAGTATAGAGACAGAGACTAAAATAAACGTTTCAAATGTTATAAATCATTTTGAAATATGAGAAAAATATTGAAGACTAAATGAGAAATTAAATCAAAAAAATTTAAACCATATTTCTTTTTAGAGATACGAATAAATATTTTCCTAATAAGTTTAATGAAAAAACTACTCATGAACCCAATCTAGATGTCCTAAAAAAATAAAAATAAAAAGAACCAAAATTAAAGAAAAAGATGAAGAATGTGGACTGAGTGGAGTTGTACCATAATACAATGGTCAAGTGCAAACTTTTTTTTTATGATTCCCGGCTTATTGTGAAAGGAAGTGCCTAGGTAAGGTATATTAGAATGGGTCCGGTTAATATGTGCTCTTAGGGTATATATTAAACCATTGATTTTTTGAAATATTTTCTCAGAAATTAAAAAAAATTTCAATATTTTTTCAAATTTCAAGAAAATATTTTTAAAAATAATTAATTATTGTGTGCTCTTAAGACACACATTAACAAAATCCTCTTAGAATTGGAATCTTTTGAATATCTCATTGCAATATTTTGTAGTGGGAACAGTGAAACACAGCCTACCCACCATTAGATTTGTGGCCTTTCCATGCATTTACTCACTTGTGCCACATGCTTACCCCACCGCAGAAGTTGTATTTTATTGTGCTTTTTTCTTTTTTTCCTTTTTTTTTTTCAGAATCATATTTGATTGTACTTGACATTTGAAAATATGAGTCTGTTTCAAAACTGCTAATTTAACCGAAATTGAAAATTTATTTCTAAAATAACTGTAGATAAAACTTTACAAGAAAAAGGTAACTTGTTTTCTTGTAATTGAGCTGGGGATATATATTCTTGCAACTGCTAACTAAAAACGGTAGCCAAAGACTTTTTGGGAATTTAATTATTATTTTTTTGTGTGGTAAAAATGTTTATATCCGTGAAAATCAAATAACAGTAAAAAAAGGTGGCTATAAATATTTTAATGCAAAGGCGCACGAGAATCACGATCGAAACAAGGAGCACGAGACTCACGATCGTGTATAGTAAGTTGTTGGCAAAATCACATCAATCCGTGAAATTTGACCACACAACTTGACAAATGATAACCTTATTAATATCATACTCATGGTGGCATTTGCGCGTACAGGACTTTGCTAGCTTCTCTGGAACTGTGACACAACTTATGTTATTCTTAATCATTAGAGTATTTGAAGCAATGGAGCTAAATAGTTATACCACCAAAATAAAAGAAATTACTTTGTAGTAGTGGAGGTGTAGGTATTTCTTTTTAGCTCTCAACTACAGTGCACATGTATAGATACATGTGCCTTGTAGCTCAAAGCTAAAAAAAAAATAAAAATTTATTCCAGCTTAAGATTAAAATAATACCACTTGCTCCTTTTTTTTTTTTTTTTTTCATTCTTTTATCACCGTGCCTCTCTCTCTCTCATTCACTTTCATCTCATCGTCTAAAGCTCAAGCTCACTCTCTCAACTCCAGTCTCCTCACTCTGTTTACCGCTGCTGGACTGACTCGTCGTCAACGTCGCCGCCACTGAAGCTCAACGTCACCAATCCACCAGCCGTCCCAAGCCACCGATCAGCTCAGACCCACGCCGCCATCCGCCTCAGACCCACGCCGCCGATCTGCCATCAGCCTCAGACCCACGGGTAGAGCGATGAGATCGAAGCCGAGAGAGAGATGTAGCGTAATCGGAAACCAAAGCATCAGCGAGGATGTTGACAGCGTGGGCAACATCGACACGTGGGTTTGTCTTCAATTTGTGCTAGGTTTGTCTTCAGTTGGTGATTTTGTTTGGTTTGGATCGAGGAAAAAGATTGAGGATTTGGATTTTTTTTTTTTTTTTCTGTTGAGGACTACTGGTGGTGGTGGTGGTGGTGGTGGATGTTTGTGCTGTGTTGGGTGTGGGTTGCTATGTTTGGCTACCAAAAAACTCTACGAAAATATGGGAAGTTTGTGTTGGTATATTATTTTATTGGAGTGAATATATTATTTTATTATATTGAAAGCTAAAATAGATTCACTGCTGCAGCATGTTTTGTAAAGTGAGTAAGTAAAATAGATAAAGTAACTTTTGTGGAGCTAAAAAGCTAAATTTTTAGCTCTACTGCTATGGATGCTCTTATATGATGAAAATACCCCTTTAAGAGCATCCACAACGGAAATCTCATCCCATCCTATTTTACTATCTCAAAAAACTACTTTATCAATTATAACATACCATTTTTCAATACACCCAACATCTCAAAGCTCTATTTTTTTTTCCAGTTTATTTAAATATTCTTTTTTATTATTTTTTTACTATTTCTCTCTCTCTCTTTTCCTTTTCGTCTCTCTCCCTCAGCCTCAGGCACAAGAATAGATAAGGAAAAAAAAAAAAACCAGCAAGGTGTCTCTGGGTCTAAAACATCACCAACACCGTAAATCCATTGTCACTCACATCCCAGCAAACCCACCACGCCACTAGCTAGCAACCACCTCCACAACCACAATAGCCACCACCACGTCACCGCCATGCCAAACACCAAAACCCATTAAAAAAACCACCAAACCCACCAACAACAATCCACTGCAAGAAACAGCCACCACAAAAACCACCAAGAGAGAAAAAAAAAAAAAAAAACCACACAAAAACTGCAAAAAATCACAACCAACAATCATGAGAAACAACCACTACAAGAACCACCAAAGAGGAAAAAAAAATCACAAAGCCGAACCCCAAAACCCACGGCAAAACCATAACCCCCATGACAAAACCACACCATAACCCCCACGGCAAAACACCACATCAGCCACCTGTTGATCTAAACAAACCCAATCAACACCCACAGCACACCACAGAGAGATTGGCTCTGTCACGAAGGCTCTGCACTCCACTGAGAGATTGGCTCGTGTCGCTCCGAGCACCAGCAATCTACACAGACTCAACGACGATGATGGACCAAAATCCACGTTTGGTTTTTGGACCTTGCATCGGAGACTCGACACCGAAGATTTCCACACAGACGCTGTGCTCATCGTCCCAGTTGTCTCGGCTGAGTTCATATTTGAGAAAGTGTGAGCTCTGATCCGGGTGAGTAATTGTGAGAAAGAGAGGAAAGTGATGGAGAGGAAAGTGAGTGAGAGACAAAGAAAAAGAGAGATGATAGAGAAAAGTATGAATAAAATATTAATATTATTTTTGGCATAGTGCTACAGTGTAAGATGGCACTGTAGCACAATGCCAAAAAAATTTGCACTTTTCCACTTTTGGTCTTCTAGCTGTTGAGTATATTTTAGGCCTAAATGCCAAACATATGAATGAGTGAATGAATACTAAAAGGTTTACGTAGAACTAGAATGCACCTCAGCAGCTCAAATAAAATAGCTGCTTTCAAATCACCATTAGAATCATTGACATGCCCATTTGAGTTAATGGATCAGCAAACAGTTTTTGTTTGTTTGTTTTAAAGTTGGATTTGTATTCTGCAAACAGTTAAAACGGTGGACTTGTACAGAGCTCAGAGCAGAAGAAATAACCAACCTGACACTACTGTCAAAAAGATATACTTGCTTAGTAGATCCTCTGTAATGCTAAGATTACAAACAATCGTGCAATCTTTTTCACTACGTGATAAGCTATGGGCTTTTTTTTTTTTTTTTTTTTGGCTGAGAAGCTATGAGCATATTTTGATCATGCTAGTTTAGGCAATTATTATATATGGGTTTTTTTATAAAGATGCCTCACTGAAAAAGGTGTTGCGAAGGATTAAGATCATTTCCATAGAGACTTTTAAAAAATTTAGCATTTATCATCTCAAAATTTATATTTATAGTATATAACACATCACTTTATAATGTCCCTTATATCAAAACTTCTATTTTTTTTACACTTCATTTAAATATTCTTTACTTATTATTTTTATTCATTTTTTTATTATTTCTCACTCTTCCTCTATCTCTCTCCCCCACTATCTTTTTATCTTTTTCAACCCGGTGAAACTTTCCTCCCTTTGATATTTACTCTCAAAACCTCCACGGTCTGAGCTTTTCAAGCTCATCATCAATAAACCACGGTCACGGTCACAGCCACAGCTACCACCACTAACCACAACCTCAACCCCCAACCACCAAAATAAAAAGTAAATAAAAAAAAAAATCCACCTCACAAACCGAGAAGCTTCTCCCTCTCTTTGATATTTGCTCTCAAAACCTCCATGGCCTGAGCTTTTCAAGCTCATCACCTCTAACCACAACCACCCACCACCACCACCAACCACAACCTCAACCCCCAACCACCAAAATAATAAATAAATAAATAAAAAACCCCACAGCACAAACCGCAATGAAAACCCACCACAAAACCCATCACCCAGCAACCCCGATCCTCACCTCAACCTCGATCTTCAACCCATGGCCTCAACCAACTCAACCCACAGTCTCAACCAACCCCTACCACCGTCGAACCCAAACCCACTTGCAATCATCGAGACCCATCAGACCCCCTAGAGAGAGAATCTGAGAAAGAGAGATGAGAGAGAACGAGAATGAGTGATAGTGATAATCTAAAGAGAGAGAAAAAAATATTAAAAAAAGATAGCAGCTTATTACAGTGCGGTCTCAAAAATGAGAGCGCACTGTAGTAGTATTGTAAATTTTTTACAATATACTAGTTTGATAAGGTGCGTGTTTTGGGATTCAGCTGCTAAAAAATAAGATTTATAGCATTTAGAACACTTAATGAGAATGCTCTAATCATTCTGTTTATATTGTCAAATAGGAAGACCAGCAAAATATTTTGGTCAATTTGTATTTATTTGAGACAATTTGGTGAAAGAAACGGCTAGGAGAAGAAGACAAAAACGTTTTTCTGATGGCCTTTTTATCTGTGGCCATAGAAAAAATGCTGAGGTTAAATTGTCGGAAATTATAATTCTGGACTTGTAATTAGTAGAAATTCTGCTTATTGCCCACAATATTAGAACTTTTTTACTTTGCACACTCCCTTTTTCATTGTAATATAATTGAAATTAATTTCTCAAATATTATACCACATATTGTGCTTTATACCAAATATTAGATCATGAAGACAATTACTCAGAAAACATTTTAAAATGAACCTATATTGTATTTGTGCATTTCATAAAGTGTCTCTCATTTTATTTAAGATTTTGGTAAATCACATAAGTTTCTTAGACTTAGGGATTGTCTCAAATTAAATCATTTTATAAAAAAAAAATTATAATAAAATTGTACAAAAAAAAAACTTTTTTTATTCTTCATTCCTCTTATGTCATATGATATATATATATAATGCATGAACAGTTGTTCATGCATTCACAGTGCGGAGCACTTGAGCCTGTTTACGCAGTGAACACTGTTCATGTACTTTTTTTATTTTTCATTTTCACACATTCTACTCAGTTTCAATTTTCAGTAATAAATAAGACACACTATAAGTACCTTAAAATAGGAGTTAAATGCAAAGAGAGCCCCTATGGTTCGAGTCATTATGAAACACTCCCTATCTACAAAAATTAACCTTTTAAATTTTTATGATATTTAAAATGATGTAATTGACCATTCTATTAGATTCATATCACTTTCATTAGACGAACAATAACCACATGAAGTCGTGAACATACGTGATTAGCAGGACTTAGTTGTGCACATGTTTTGGCTTGCATGGTCATCTTTCATCCAATAAAAATGAAAAGTCTCAACAAAAGGGGCAATTGCGTTATTATAAATGTCATAAAGGTTTAAAATGTCAATTTTGTAGCATATGCGGTGTGTTTGATAATGACCCATACCACAAGGGGGTATCTTTATAATTGATACTTTATTTCAAAGTTTTAAGTATTTCCACTAAAATTCTACTACCAAGAGCTTCTATAAATTGTGTACCATTTATATATTTTTTAATAATCTACCAATTGTTTAGTTTTTAATAGTAAATATTGGGAAGTATATTTCCCACTTGTACAATGCAACTCAGTGTAAGTATTATAAATTGTAGAATATAATTTCACCATGTGAATTTTTATAACATATGAAAACCACAAGGATCCAAATAAGTTGGCCAATGCGCACGAGAATCACAATTGTGTGCTTCCGGTCAAAATCGCTTCAGTCCCATCAAAGTTAGACGCTAGACTACTCAAGCACAACCCTCCCCTAATTAAAATTATGAAAATAAAAAGTTGTTGTTACTAATTACGGCTTATCATTACGAGTTTTAGTTAACTTAATTGATAAAATTTATGAATTTTAGTTTGCTTAATTGATAAAATTTATGCTAGTTGAATAAAAAATCTTAAATTCAATCACTGTCTACACCAAAAATCAATTAGTGTCTTGATCTTATCATTGTTACACATTCCTTTTGACTTGATAGTATCTTTAGTGTAAAAAAAGATTAAATTTTTTATATTCTTTTTTCCAAGACAAGCTTTACCTAGATCCCTAATGATAAGGGTTAAACTCTCTCTGTTTGGTTTTGAAATGAAATTATGCAAACCTTTTTCTTTTTTTCTAAACTGAAATTATGCAAACCTATTGTTTTGATTAGATACTAAGATAATGAGTTAAATGATGTTATTCTAAGTTTGAAATGATTGCTTAAAATGTGTAACATTATTCTCTTTGCAACAAATTCAGCTTGCAGCGATTAATCTACACACACACACACACACACACACACACATATATATATATATATATATATATATTTGAACGCTAAAGTATAGTATTTATTATTATTATGCTCCTATTAAGCCACATCACCCTCCATCCATTTTCAATGACCTCATTATCCACCAATTTTCAACATTTTTTAAACTCTTTTTTCTTTTTTATTAATTTCCCAATTTATTATTATACTTATATATCTGAAAGCTAAAGTATAGTATTTATTATTATTACGCTCCTATTAGGTCACATCACCCATCCATTTTCAATGGCCTCATTATCCACCAATTTTCAACATTTTTTAAACTCTTTTTTCTTTTTTATTAATTTCCCAATTTATTATTATACTGTCTCTAACTTTTCCCTTCCCTCTTACCTTTTCATCTACCTATTATTATCTACCTTAATATCATTTTCATCTATCCCTTTATCTTTCTTTACCTTTGGCTTTTCTTATTCCCCTCCTCTTACTATAAATTTACAATTATATTTCTCATTTTATACATAGTTTTCCTATACACAAAAGGTTATTTCTCTCTCTCAATTTTTTTTTTCATTTTCTTGTGAAATTATTTATTTTTCTTACGTCTCTACTTTAGGCTGATGAATTTTTGTATTATTTGAAACTCACTTTAGGTTGATGTAATTATGTTTTGTGTTTTTAAGTTTTTATCTTTTTTATTCTCTTTAATTTCATAGATGTTATCATATTACATTATAAATATTGTATATAAGAATATAATGTTATTTTATTACATAACATGGCTTGGATAATTTGGTGTTTATTACTATATTTTTTATATTTACTTTTTTCTTCTCATATTATTTTTTATAAATTTATTATTATTCTCCCTCACTTTCTTTCTTGAAAATTCTCTCTCTCTCTCTCTCTCTCTCTCTCTCTCTCTCTCTCTCTCTCTCTCTCTCTCTCTCTCTCTCTCTCTCTCAGTTTTGGTTTGATTTTTGTTTGAGTTAATACTTAATTGTTTTGGTAGTAAGGATTAGAGCTTATATCAAAATGGGCCACCTCGAATGGCGTGAGTCGCATGCTACGGTGCTGGTCGAATTATAGATTTAATAGACAAAACTTATCTTCAAGCTTTACCTTATTCTGATCGTTCAGACAATCTTGACTATACTAATTACAGATTAACATTCAATCCATTTTGGTCCACTTCATCTATTTGGTCTGATTTAGTCCACTTCAATCCAATTTAGTCTACTACAGTCCACTTCAATCCAATTAGGTCCATTCGGTCTACTATGGTCAATCTAGTCCAATTCAGTCCACTTCAAACCAATTTGGTCTACTTAGCTCCACTTCGATCTATTCCGCCCAATTTAGTCCTTTTGATCTACCTTGGTCCACTGGGTCCAACTTGGTCCACTTCAGTCCAATTTAGCCTATTCACTCCAATTTAGCCTATTCAGTCCATTTCACTCCACTTTTGTATATTTGGTCTATTTCAGATCACTTCGGTCTAGTTTGGTGTACCAATTTAAGAATGGGAAAAGACAAGTTTGGGTTGAGAGTACTATCAATTATTTGAATAATATCAATTGTAATTATATGATAAATTTTGGTTATCGTAATAATCTCCTTAAGATAATAAGAATTTGAATAATAGTTTTGAAACTTGACATTTTTTATTGTACCAATGGTCCAATAGAAAATAGGAAAATACAATGCATAATAAAAATAGTTAGAAGAATATGAACCATTTAAAAAAAGAATAATATCAATCAAAAACATCAAAAATTATAAAATTATATATTTGTAAAAATAGACTGATGGAAATTACTTTTTAAAATTGTTTAATTTCTAAGGACAACAAATTATCTACAGTAAAATACAGGCACCGCGCGCGCGCGCCCACGCGCGCGCACACACACACACACACACATATATATTGCATAAATGTATAATCAACCTCATGCAATTCACATAAAAAAAACTCATGCAATTCATTAAAGTAACGATGTTAAAGTAAATGAATAAATGCCCTAAAGATTACATTTTTATATTCATAGCTTTTATATTTAATAAGGCTTTTGTGGGGGCCTTTTTTGCAAATATTGAGCTGAGCCGCCTCCTGCTGCACTAGGCCCCAAATTGTTCTGGATCAGGGAGTTGAGACCGGTCCAATAGCAACTCTCCTTGGTCAGGCTTATGTGCAAACGACACCCCCGTTTGCCAAAATTTTTATCACTTGCCAATAGCAGGCAGAGTTGTTATAATAACTATGGCAGGCAGATATAATAAAGACAATAATAGGAATTCTTTTATTATTTAGACAAAGGTAGATAATGGGCTTTGGTAGTGAATACTCGTTTTATGGAAAAAGCAAAAAAGGATAAGTATTGAATGAATAGCAATGTGCTTATTAAAAGAAAAAAAGTCAGTCTGCCATATCAAGTTACATTATTGAGTTTGAGTCAAGAAGGGGAACCATCTCTTCAATGCGACTAATCTCTCTGAAGAAGAAATTAACTGCTTTGAAGGGGCGGGCCTGAATGACTTGTATTTAGAGAGGTCTTTTGCCATTACCAGAGAACATGGGTTAGAGAGGGAGAGGGGAATCGACCTATTTGGTGCATGTCTGCCACTCTGTTCCCTCCCTTTTTTACTTTTCTTTCTATTCTCTCTCTGATTCTTTCCTTCTTTTCTCTTTGTTTTTTATCTTTCAATATTTTTCTCAGTTATGGTAATTCTCTCCCCACCGAGGTTGCTCCCTTCGTCGTGCATAGTAAGGGTTCTTTATATAATACCAATCGCGGCTGGTTTTTACCATTTTAGCCCTTAACTATTTTTATTTGGAGTGGATGTCCTTGCCGACCATTACTGATTGGTCAGTTGCCTAACCAGCGCCACTTACCTGTACTGGCCACGCCACTCTACCTCACCAGACAAAGAAGGATATTTTGTTTATTTGTTTGTCGTGGCATTCTTACCTGCTACGGTGTAAGTACTCTCTTCCTATTCGTCCCTCACGGAATGCACCTAATGGTTCCAACTCAGCTTTGCTTCTTTTGGCCGGTATGTCATCTCAGCAGGACATTGCCTCCAAAAGAGCCTGAGCAGGAAACACAAAAAAAGGTTTTCCTCATCCCCACCGCCAGACCATGCCTTCTTACCTTTGACCCATGACCCACCACTTTCTGTATTGGCTGGGTACATGCTGGTAGTGTCTAGGCCTTACGAGTGCCTTACTTCCATGCTCATCCAAAATCTACCTACTGCTCATACGCTTGCCGTGGTCTAAAAATTCATCTGCCTGTTCTTCCATTTGTCTTTGACTTCTTACGACGTTGGCTGTTTTATTTCTGCTTCTTTATAGCTTGCTGGGCTTTGCCTGATAGTGGACTTCCCTTCCCTCACGCCCTCCTTCGTGTTCTATTGCTAGCTTTGCTATTACTTCCTATCGTATTATTCGGTCATGCCTGCTGCGATCTTTACTTAACTCGAGGCTGTTGAGCCTCTTTAGGCTTGCTGTTCATCCCTTTTCTTATGGTCCAATAGACTTATTGGACCTTTTACTACATTACTTGCGGGCTCCTGCGTCCCGCTTACTTCCTTTTGGGCTTCCTTGGCCCGTTTACTTTCTTGGGGCATTGTCAGCCCTTTCCAATTCGGTACTTCCCATGGGCTTTTACTAACTCCTTGGGCTTCCTTGGCCCAAGTACTCATGCCTCATCCTTGGGGCTTATGGATTCTCCATTGCCCCTTACTCTCTTTACTTTCATTGCTTTAGGCCTTCTGTGGTAGCTGTAGCCTATTCTCACTTTTCTACATTCATACTACCTATGAGTTTGCTATTTCTTTCTTTTTGGGCCTTCTTAGGCCTATTTACTTCTTCAGGGTCTATTTGTTTGCCTTATGGACCCATGATCCATTATTCCTACCACTTGGGCTTAATGATACTTCCATCCCGCTTCCTTCTGCCCACATTGTTGGGCTTCCTCCTCCTACTGGGCTTCTAGAAAATGAGCATCCACATTTAGCCCCTAGAGCATATGAAATGGTCCTGCAGCTCATATATGAATAAAAACTTTCCTGTCCCTTCTGTTTTTTCTTCTTCTTTTTTTCCTTCACAAGCTTTTTCAAAAAGTGGACTCCAACTCATACATTTTTCTTTTTTCTTTTCCTACCGTGAACAGTGTTATCTCTTCAAATTTCCCAGTTTAGCAGTTATTCTAAAACACAACCCCCGCTTCATTAACTCCTTCCCTTATCCGCTGATTGACCCATCGCATCCCTTCGTACAATTCTCCTGGTGCTGGTATTTAAGGCCGAGTCCCTTCATATTTCAGACACAAACACCCTTTCTCTTCTCTTTCCTTCTCTGTGTCCTTCTTCCCAATCACCGCAAACTGTCTTCCCCAATCAACCGATACTCTATGACACCGACAAAAGGTCAAACCTCTTCCTGCCATAAGGGGAAAGAGATTATTGATGATCCTGCTGCGCATGAGGCGGGCAAAGAGGCCGCCTATTCTAAATCGAACCATTCAGATGAGGAGGTAGAATGGCGCGATCCCAACAGTGAGTGTGTCCCCCTTATAAATCCTTGGTATGATATTCATGGCCATTTCCCTAAGGTTCCCAGTGATTATGCGCCACCGTTGCCGAGCTGTGTGTGGCTCGCCCTTTACCAGCGTAACCCTGATGTTTCTTGGGCTCTATTGGCCTCTTCGATTTTCGATCTTGCCATCCGCCAAGGCACTGCATTCCTTGTACCCATCCATTTCGAATTTGGGTCCGGCGCCACATCGGGTTGGAAGGAGTGGGTAGATAGAGAGCTGTCTGATACGAGCTTCATGGGATTACTACAACGGGCCGGTGTATTGAAGGCCATCGTCCTATCTCATCGTTTGGCTAATTTCAAGGACTTATTCAAACTCCGCCATTTAGTCCGTCGATGGTATACCACCACCCACACTTTCTTTCTCTCCTGCGGTGAGATCACCATGACTTTTGAGGACGTGGCGAATTAGTTGTTTCTACCCGTCCTTGGCGATGTCGATCCTGCTACTCTAGCACTTCCTTCGAAAGAAGAGGCCGTGGAGGCCGAGTTGAAGAAAAGGATGAATGGCAACGCCAAGTTATCATTTTGGATTGGTTCTCCTTCAAAGCTCTCTATCGCTGCTAGTTATGCGGCCTTTATCACATTTTGGCTATGTAAGTTTATTTTTGGTTCCCATCCCCACTACGTTGTGAAGCTTCTGTACTTTCAGTTGGCTATTAAGATTTCTGCTGGGGTGAGTCTGTCGTTGACACCTATGTTCTTGGGGCATCAGTATGTCCAGCTAGACATCCTGGGAGCAATGAGAGTCAGGCATGTTCTTGTCACATAATCACTACTTCTGTTCATAGTACCATCTTGCAGCATACGTTTTATAAGCGTTGTGCCAGGCATCTAGCAAAGTGTAGGCTGGTCTGATTTGCCAAGGAGAAGTACAGTTCATGTCCGAAGGTCATTACGGACTTCTGTGGCAGGTTTGATTTTGATTTTCCTTTGGCTTTCCGTTGGGCTGGTTTAAAACCAATTGATCATCCTGTTATTGAATTCTTTGATAAAGGAGTTGGGATTTCCTAGAGGGCGTATAGGAATTTAGGTACAGGTTACGTGTATAAATTCTGTAATGGGTACATTTGTTGATGTTGTTGGCACTACTACCCCACTAACTAGCTTTAAGGAGAGGGGTATGAGTGGTTGCCTTATTTGGCTAATGAAGGCGTCAGGTTTGTACATTATCCTGCTAACCGGGTGAGAAGGCAATTTGGACTAGATCAGGACATTCCTAATGACATATCTTTTCTCGCAGAGTCTCCCCTTCCGTCCGACCATTCCTGCGACATACCACTTTTGAGTTTTGGAGCCAGTGCTTTACCGCAGTTACTATTCCAGGCTTTCACAGGGAAGGCATTTACACTGCTACTATGCATGGTTACTGGCAGGCAGTGATGATTTCTTTCAAAGAGTTGTTGGGTAGTCGTGGATTTTCCCTCATCCCTCCTAATGGACTTGGCGCGATTGTCTCCGCCAATCCCTGCTTGCTTTTGTCTTCTGCGTCTGTGCTAGCTTACGCTAAGAAACAAATCTGTTTTGCCATATTCAAGTGGGTCGAGGAAGAAAGGGGGTGGTATTGGCACGCTAGTGATTACCCCATGAAATGGGAGAAGAAAGTGAAGGTGACTAATGTCCCCGTGCCTGCGAAGAAGGGTTCCATCAAGTCCAAGTCTGCGAAGAAGAAGGTAGGTGATGATTTTTCTAAGACTTGCTCAGATATTGTAGCTTTTGAAAGTAACCTTCCTCCTATGAGTAACATTGTATTAGAGAGCACTACTCCTCTTTTTGTTCGCACCCGCTTTAATAAGCGTTCCATCGCAGGCAAGACTAGGCCTATCATTCCTCGGCCATCCATTGATACTTCTCTTTCCAGCAGGTCCCGAGGTAGTAAAAGAAAGATTTCTCCTCCTCAAGCACCCACAACTATTGACCAAAGAGTATGTCATCTCTAACTTTCCCTATTCTTTATCATTCTTGTATAGGATTCTTCTTGCGGCTAACCCTGTGCTCCTGTTGGCTTGTCCCCTTCTCCTTTTTTTTTTTTTTTTTTTTTTTTTGCAGTCGAAGTACAAGGAGGACTCGTCTGCTACCCATTCTATTTCACTCGATGAGCCCGAGTTTGAAGTATGCCTCCTTCTTCCCTTTTTTTTTTTTTCTATACATGTCATTAACCTTCGTCTTTTGTTTTCTCAGGCCGAGCTTGAACTCATCTCTGTCTATCACCCCACGGCTAAAGAGATTTCTACCTCCATGGGTACTTCCATGGGGGGTTTCTTTGACAGGGCAGATGCGGTGTTCCCTGCTGCGACTTCTGCCACTCCTGCTGCTCCATAGGGAGTTCCTGCTAAAGGGGTTAGTGAGACCATTCCCATTCTTGCCTTAACACCCACTTCCCAAGAAGGGGCCATCCCTGTTACTGCTGTTCAGACCGAGGTTGTCTCTTTGGTCACACCCCTTATCATCTCCATCATTGACCCTTTCACATCTTTATCCTAGGCCGTAAAGGATGGCTCCTCCTTAGTGGTTACCCGTTTGTCCATTCCTAGTTTTGCCACACGCGGTCTTGATGTAGACTTGTCCTCTGAAGAGTCTGAGGATGTTCTTGTGGATCCTAATGACGAACCCACCAAGAAAAAGAGAATTTCTGAATCTGAAGAAGAAGAAGAAGAAGAAAACTTTGAGCACGAGGTCGAATTCATGGGTATGCTTCTCTATGTATTGCCAAACTTCTCTTCCCCCTTTTTTTTTTTTTTTTTTTTTTGCTATCTTTCCTTTATATATATATCAATGTTACTCCCCCTGCTACGATCTCTTTTCATTTTGAATGTCCATTTTTTTTTATTACAGAGACTTCTGAAGAGCTAGAGGTTGAAGCAGACAAAGATATGCCCGCAGCTACTTCCCCTGCCACACGTGTAGCACATGTTTCTGCCGTTCCTACAACCCTCATTCTTGCAGGCCTTGGTAAGTTACTCTTTTCCTCTTCTCTTCATCACCCATTCACTATGTGTTTCAATTTGCTTGCTTCATGTATTCTTATTTCACTCTTTACACCTTCTGTCAGATTTGCTTCCCACCGTTCCTTCTTAGTCCGAGATGGGTAACAGTTTTGCCATGATGCCGGATTCAGCGAGTGAGGCTGCAGCCTTCTTCACCCGCTTCAACCAACACGAGGTTAATGACCTCGATCCTGCAGATTTCTAGGGTTTCGGGCCTCCCTATGTCGACTTTCATGGCTTTAGGATACCTGAGGATTGCGCTTCTTACCTCGTGGTGATTTACAGCAGCCGCGGCGACTTTATGCAAGAATTTCGGTATGGCCATTCTACCAAGGAGCATTTTCTGAAGCTGCTAGGGAGTGTGATGAATGACATTGAGCATAATTTTTTTTACACTATTTCAACCGAGAGGATCCTGCAGTGGAGGGCAGCAATTCAGGAGCTTGTTAGTGTAAGGTTTGCCATAGAGTTCATCCTAGATCATCTTTATGAGATTGCTCGTGCCTTTTTTATGAGGAAGGTTCAACTTGCCATTAATGACATTAACACACGCCTTGAGGTTCTGAAAAAGGAGGTGGTAGACTTAGAGGGTCGTTGTGAGTGCCTTCTTTCCAGCATTGGTGGTTCCAGCCGTTTTGGAGAGCAAACCCTTATCTCCAGAATTCGTTGATGATGACGTGGCTCCTTTCCTTTTCTATTTGATACCTCTTATATTTCCCTTCTCTTTTTTTTTAGCACTTATTTGGCAGGTTTGCCACAATTTAGGTTTTGTAACCATAAGATGCTACACTTGGTAATTTGTTTTCTTTTTTTGCTACTGCTATGACATGGAATGTTTTATAATGCTTCATAACTTTTCATTGCATATTTTCATGAAAGCACATTACAGTTCTTTGTTTTATGACATGGTCACTTGAAAAAGAAAACAAAAGGGAAACATAAGACTCTTCAAAGGAAAAGGGTGATTTTGTGACCTCTCATTCTTCCTCATCCTATGCATAATAGCACTTAAACCATTTTTCATTGATGGGATCCATCAAATCTTTGCCATCCATCTAGGTCACACGGTAATACCCAGTGGGATGCGCCTTTCTTATCACAAAGGGTCATTCCTATTTTGGTGCAAACTTAGATGGTCCTGCCATGCCTCGCCTGACGTAGTCTGCCACCTTTAACACGAGTTGTCCTTCCTCGAACACCCTTTCCTTTGTCATCTTGCCGTAAGCTTCTGTCATCCTTCGCCTATATCTACAACTGCGTTCTTGAGCTTCTTCTATATTCTCGTCGAGCCCTTTTAAGTCCTCGTACCTCTCTGCCGCAAAGACTTCATTCTCTTTTTCCTTCTCCTTCATTTGCATGACCCGTAAGGAAGGGGTCATTACTTCTGCTGGGCTCATCACTTCTGTTTCGTACACTAGAGAGAAGGGTGAGAATCTGGTGGTTGACTTTGACGAATTTCTATAGGCCCAAAGGGTGTCTCGCAGATGCCTTGCCCATCCTTCTATATACTCTTGACTCATCTTACTGATAATCTTTATAAGGGTTTTGTTTGTCGCCTCCACTTGCCCATTTCCTTGCGGGTAGTAAGATGATGATCAATGGTGTTTGACTTGGTAAAATTTCAACATCCTTCTAACGTCATTGTTGACAAATGGTGTGTTATTGTTGCTGATAATTCTATGGGGCACCCCGAACCTTACAATTATATTCTCTTTAATGAAGTTCACCACTGCTCCTCCTGTGACTTCGCAAAGTGGCACTGCCTCTGCCCACTTAATGAAATACTCCATGACCACTAGGATCCATATGTATCTGTAGGACGATAGGTTAACAGGCCCCACCAAATCAAGCCGCCAAATATGGAATGGCCATGGGGTAACCATAATGTACAAATGCTGCGGGTGGGTGTGAATCAAGTTGGCTTGTACCTGGCAGCTGTGACATCTTTTACAAATTTTGACATGTCCCTTTACATGGCAGGCCAGTAGTAGCCAATTCGTAGTAGGCATCTGTATAGCTTCTTCTTCCCTTGGTGCTCCCCACATTCTCCCACGTGTACCTCCTTTATCATACATTTTGCTTCCTCGGGGCCCAAATAGCGTAGTGAGTCTCCACCATACCCTTTTTTTAAGAGAACCCTGTTGTGCAAAAAATAACGTGTTGCTAGCCTTTTAAGCTTGTATCGCTCACTGTGCTTTTATGGCAGGATACCTTCTGCTAAGTACTGGGTGAATGGTTTTCTCCAGTCTTCGCAGACGAACACAGCGTAGTTTTCTTCTTTGTCAGCTGCAAGCTGGTAAGTCTCACATTGGACTTGGACTTGGTCCGCATCCCTTCCCATACTTGGCCAATAAAAACCTGCCCTTTGGAGTCTGGGGTAAAGGTTGATCTTTCTGCAGGATCCGCAAGTCTTGTCGTGCACTTCCTTCAACTTTCTCTAAATCTCTTTTCGCCCCGCACATCTAGACAAGACCCCGCCTAGCATCCTGCGGTATAGTTCTCATCTTACGAAGGTGTAATCTTTTAGTACCTTTAATTCCACAGGCTTTCGTTCCTTCATCAAGACCTCCTTTATGGGATTCCGCCAATCCTCTTTACATTGTTCCTCCTGAAACATTTCTTCAATATTTCGACTATATATTCTTTCCTCTTGCTGATTTCTATACTAGAGCTATCCCTTTCGTAGACTATTTGTGAGCCTAATGAGGCTAGCGCATCTACGAACCGATTTTCGCTTCTCGGAGTGTGCTCTATTTCAAAGGTCAAAAACCTTTCCTCCATCTTTTGGGTCATCGCTCTGTACGGGGCTAGGCTAGGTTCTTTTAAAGGAAAGCTTCCTTTGGTCTGGCAGACCACTAGGTTCGAGTCCCCTATTGCTCTCAAGTGCTTGACCCCCATTTCAAGGGCTGTGGCTAACCTAGTTAGATAGGCTTCGTATTCTGCCGTGTTGTTTGAACAGAGGAATTCCAATTTGAATGATAGTGCTACAGCTTCTTTTTCTTCATGATACAGAACTACCTTCATTCCCCCTAATCAGGTGGTGGAAGACTCATCAAATTTCATCACCCACCGTTCTTCGACCTATTCTGCCACGGCTACTTCTCCTAGGATTTCATCATTGAGTGGGAATTCTTCTTCTCTTGGAAACTGTGCCAACAGATCCGTTATAGCCTGGCTCTTTACCGCCTTGGGCGTTCCCGCCTTCAGATCATATTGTGACAATTGTAGCAAACACTAGGGTATTCTACCAGAGAGAATTGGCTGTTGTAATAAGGCTTTGATGGCGTGACTTAGTCATCAGCCATACCTCATAGGCCAGGAAATAATGACGGAACCTCTGTGAGGCATACACGATAGCTAAGCATGCCCTCTCTGCCCTTAGGTAACGAGTTTTTGCGTCTTTTAGAGCTCGGCTAATGTAATAAACTGGTTGCTCCATGCCATCTCCATCCTCCTAAGTGATCAATACGCCTACGACACATTGGTTGGCGGCTAAATATAACATCAGTAGCTTCCTGCAGATTGGAGCTTACATAGTAGGGAAATTCATCATAATCTACTGTAGCCTTTTAAAGGCCGCCTGCTGTGTCTCCTCCCATTCAAAGTCTTGCCCCTTTTTAAGCAGTTTCTCGAAAGCAGAGGTGATGGATGCCAATCCGGGGATGAACTTTGGATATATGAGACCTTCCCCAAAAAGCTTTTCAACTCCTTTACTGTGGTTGGAGGCTTCATAGTTGCTATGGTTGTAGCTTTGGCAGGGTCTATGTCTATTTCTTTGCTGTGGACCAGAAAGCCTAATAATTTTCCTGAAGACACTCCGAATGCGCATTTGAGAGGGTTAATTCTGAGCTTGAAAGTTCTACACCTTTCAAATACCCTCCTCAATACTTGGACATGTTCTTCCTGCTTCTTTGATTTACCACTATGTCATTCACATAGTCTTCTAATTCTCAATGCATCATGTCATGGAATATAGTTGTCATTGTCTGTTGATAAGTTGCACCTGCATTCTTTAACCTAAATGGCATTACTGTATAGTAAAAGTTGCCTATAGGTGTTCTAAAAGCAGTCTTTCCTGCGTCCTTCAGCGCCATTTTGATCTGATTGTACACACTGAACCCATCCATGAACAAAAACATGGTGCTTGCTACCACAGAATCTATTAGTAAGTCCATGTTTTGCAGTGAGAATTCATCTTTTGAGCAGAACTTGTTGAGATTTCTGAAATCTATGCAACACCTTATCTGCTCGTTCTTCTTCTTCACTGGCACTATGTTGGATAACCAGCGTGGATGTTGAATGAGCTTGATGAATCCCGCGTCTAACAGCTTCTGTACCTCTTTGACTTTCTGTCCTTCTATTTCGGTGTGGAATATTCTAGCAGGCTGGGCAACCGATTTGGCCTCTAGATCCACATTCAGCGTATGCACTACTAGCCCAGGATCCAATCCTGGCATTTCGCTATATTCTCATGCAAAGACATTTTTGTATTCCTTCAATAACAGTATTAATTCTGACTTTTTCTTTTCTGACAACTTTGAACTGATTGAGATGAGCCTTGGTTCCTATGAGTCGGGACCCCAAGTTGACTTCCTCTAACATCTCTTCTGTTGTAACCTTTACATCCCTATCTGCCGTAACCTCCTCATGATTTTCTTCCTGATTTTCTTCTTCTGAGCCTTTCTGAGCTATGCAACACACCATGCTTTTGTGTTGCCACTCTTGTTTGGGGCCCGCTTGTGTTTCACTCATGGGCCCCACGCACCTTCATAATTTATACACAATCCTGCCATCAGGTCCTCGGACCCTAATGCATTGTGGCATGTCATCTGGCTCTACAACAAGTGCTTCTTTTCTCTTCTTCTTCTGAGAGAGTAATTCTCTCAGGTCAGGCTCTGAGTCACCTCGAATGTCTTCCCACCTAGGGACAAAGGTGCCTCTTGGTTTTGATACTGAGTTTTCCTCAGATGGTTCCCACTGGTCATAAAACATAGTTTCTACTAGATGAGCCTCTGCTTGCTCAAATAGTAATGGGTTTGTCGCTATGCGTATCATCCTACCATTCAAACCTCCTTTCACGCACTGGTGGTAAGTAGACAGCATTAGTCGGTGTTTATGCGACCACAGCGTCCCTAGGAGCACGTGGTATGAGACTTCCATCTTTACCGCATAGAACCGAGCTAAAAAGGCTATAAGGCCCACATTTAACCATAATTGAATGTGGCCTACGGTATATTCACCACTTTCTCCGAACCCAGTTACTTCCATTGGGCACCGTTGGATCTTTCTTTCTAAAATTTCTGCCACCTGCAAGGTGCTTAATGGAACAAGGTTTACTGAGGCGCCTATATCCATCAAGGCTCTCTTTATGGGGATCTGATTTATGGATACGGATAAGTGAAGGGACCTCCTGTGGTCAGGGCACCCCACTTCCATATCCTCATTACTAAAAGTGATTTTAGTTAATTCCTGTAAGAAAGCTCTATCATCAAAAACTTCTGCTGACAAACATTCTACTCCTGCCCCGGAAGCAATGCTTATCAAGGCCTCTATAGCTATTTTCCGCTCTTTCGTTATAAGGTAAAGTTGGTCAAATAGATTTTTGAACTTAGAGCTCTTCTGTAGGGTGGTGATTGCTGCGGCAAGCAGGGCTGGACTTTCCTCCTCGTCTTCCCCTAGATCCACATAAATTACTACCACTGCTACACCTTTCCCTTTGTGATTTGGTAGGGCATTTCTCTGAACTACCAACTGCAATAGCTCCAGGGTCCTTTCTTTGATCCTAAAGTGCACCAGTATGTAGAGCGCCCAACATTCTGCGGTAGGATGTCGCACATAGTTGTGCAAGCGGCAAAAGCGTGGGTTCCTCCGCTCTTCTTCTGTGGGCTCCCTGGAGACTTGAGTGGGCTTAAAAACTTCGTCCGCTATCCACCTGTCTAAGAGCACGTCTAGCTCCTTTGGGGTGCATGGTATTGGCGGAGGGG
Organism: Castanopsis chinensis; assembly: GCA_032878915.1. Classification (NCBI taxonomy): domain Eukaryota; kingdom Viridiplantae; phylum Streptophyta; class Magnoliopsida; order Fagales; family Fagaceae; genus Castanopsis; species Castanopsis chinensis. The sequence continues at coordinate 11,548,861 of JAVQMG010000125.1, read as the reverse complement.
TATCGTGCTCCCTCCCATCAGTTTTCCTTTTCCTTTCGCTGGTGGATGCCACCATGACCTGCGAGGCGTTTTTTTTGTCAGAACTTGGCCTCACCGATTGAGTGGTCTTCCTGGCCTTTTGTAACAGCTGCGAAAACTGGGAGATTTCCAAGTTTTCCAGGACAGATCTGTATTCCCTGATCATATTCGTCATACACATCTCCACCAATGCCTTTTCCTCACAATGGTCATAGCAATCAAGCGCTATGTCTCTGAATCTCTTGATGTACTCCATTAAATCTTCTCCGTTTCTTTGCTTGGTAGCTTGCAAAGTAGCAAGCGTCATTGTTTCTTCTCCGTGGAAGTATTTAGTGTAAAATACATCCACCATGTCATCCCAGGTTGGGACTGATCCTGGTTTTAGATCGATGTACTAGGTGTAAGCACGGTCACATAGTGATTTAGAAAATTCCCGAAGACATAAGTCCTCGTCTGCCGCATAAGGGCCAAGAGTATCGATGAACTTGCTCACGTGCTTAACAGCACTACCCTTCCTGTCGTCATACTGTGCGAAAGCACGTGGTTTATACCTTTCGAGATATGGCTTGCTAAGCACTCTTAATGGATAAGGAGGTCTCCGTGCATAGAATCTCTCCTTGGGTGCTCTGACCCTCTATTGCTCTAAGAGAGCTGCTACCTCGGCCATGGTGATGTAGCGTTGTCCTTCATTCTGCAGGGCGCCCTTAACTAGCGTCTCCTCTTTGTCTGCCGCATGCTCTGGGACATGCTGGCTTCCTTTCTCCTTGGTCTTTTCTGTTTTCAGCTGACGAATTTCCTCCATCATTTGCTGTTGTGATTATTGCAATGCTTGCAGCACCTCAACAAAAGTATTGGCATTGTCAACGGGATTCCCTGCATGCAGTTGGGGTCCAACCTCCAAACCTTTGATGTCTTCTGCCTAATTAGGCTGATGAGGCGTTATTAGCCTCAACTCAGCCTGCGAGGGGGCAGCGCTCATGTTTCGCATCATCCTAGATTTTGGCGGCATTTATTTGCTAGGATCTCTGTCCCTGTTTGCTTCCCAACTCCCCAATGGAGTTGCCAATTTAAATGTGGGGGCTTTTTTTGCAAATATTGGGCTTGGCCACCTCCTGCTGCACTAAGCCCCAAAGTTTTCTGGATCGAGGAGTTAGGACCAGTCCAATAGCAACTTTCATTAGTCCGGCTTGTGCGCAAACGATGCCCCCGTTTGCCAGGATTTTTATCACTTGCCCATGACAGGCAGAGTTGTTATAATAACTACGGCATGCAGATATAATAAAGACAATAATAGGAATTCTTTTACTATTCAGACAAAGGTAGATAATGGGCTTTGATAATGAATACTCGTTTTATGGAAAAAGAAGCAAAGGATAAGTATTGAATAGGGGTGTGCAAAAAACCGACGAACCGAAAAAACCGCTTCAAACCGACCGAACCGATGCAAAATTTTCTGTTTGGTTTCGGTTCGGTTCGGTTTCGGTTTTTTATACAATAAAACCGAAAATTTCGGTTCGGTTGTCGGTGGCAAATTTTAATGCACTGAACCGACCGAACCGAACCGATATATATTTTATATAAGGATATATATATGTATATTATATATATATATATTTATGTAACATTAAGTCACATGAGAGTTTGCAGCTTGGTGGTAGGCTGTGGCTTTAAGGACTAAGCCTTCTTGGGTTCGAGCTCTCGCGCCTGCGTTTTTTATTTTTTTTGTTTTTTTAAAACCATTTAAACATAAAACCCTAGCTCTCATTTTCCCTCACGCCTCCCTCATCTCCCTCTTTTCTTTCCAGCCGCATCTCCATCTCCCTCTTGTCTTTCCAACCGCCATCTCCATCTCCCTCACGCCTCCATCTCCCTCTTTTCTTTCCAGCCGCCATCTCCATCTCCCTCACGCCTCCATCTCCTCCATCTTACCCTTTTAATTTCCAGCCGCCATCTCCCTCATCCTTATCTCCCTTACACCTCCATCCTCCATCTCCCTCAAGCATCACGCCTCCATCTCCCTCACGCCTCATTCCTCTAGGCTCCATCTCCCTCATGTCCCTCACGCCTCATGCCTCACGCCTCTAGCCTCCATCTCCTTCATCACCCTCACGTCTCACGCCGCTGCTGCCGCCTCCACATGGTGGCCTTCACACGCCGGCCTCCCCACGCGGCTCGATCTTTTTTTCTCACGGTGACCTTCGAAGTCTCTTTTTAATTTCTTGATAACTCTCTCTCTTTTTGTATTTTGTATTTTGTTTAATACTGAATCAATGCTAGTTTTTGTGAATGTGATGTTGAGCTGTTATTTTCTTATTGAAAAAAATGTGATGTTGAGTTTTTTTTTTTCTTTTTGTGATGAAATTCTGTGACGTTCATTGAAACCGAACACCGGACCGAAACTGAAACAAACCGAAACCAACGGTGTTTCAATTTTTTCGTCATTTCTTGACAAATTTGGAAACCGATAATTTCGGTTTCGGTTGGCCAGTTCAAAAAAAACCGACCGAAACCGAACCGAAACACCCCTAGTATTGAATGAATAGCAATGAGCTTATTAATAGGAAAAAAGCCAGTCTGTCATCTCAAGTTACGTTGCTGGGTTTAAATCAAAAAGGGGAACCATCTCTTCAACGCGACTAATCTCTCTGAAAGACAAATTAACTGCTTTAAAGGGGTGGGCCTAAATGACTTGTATTTAGAGAGGTCCTTTGCCGTTACTAGAGAACATGGGTCGGAGAGGGAGATGGGAATCGACCTATTTAGTGCATGTCTGCCACTCTGTTCCCTCCCTTTTTTACTTTTCTTTCTATTCTCTCTCTGATTCTTTCCATTTTTTCTCTTTGTTTTTTATCTTTCAATATTTCTCTTAGTTATGGTTATTATCCCCTCACCGAGGTTGCTCCCTACGCCATGCACAATAAGGGCTCCTTATATAATGCCAGTTGCGGCTAACTTTTACCATTTTAGCCCTTAACTGTTTTTGTCTGGTATGGGTGCCCTTGCCAACCATTACTGATCGGTCAGTCGCCCAACCAGCACCACTTACTTGTGCTGGCCGCGCCACTCTATCTCACTAGACAAAGAATGCTATTTTATTTGTTTGCTTGTCGTGGCATTCTTACCTGCCATGGTGTAAGTACTCTCTTCCTCTTCATCCCTCACGGCATGCACCTAGTGGTTTCAACTCAGTTTTACTTCTTTTGGGCGGTATGTCATCCCAGCAGGACATTACCTCCAAAAGAGCCTGAGCAGAAAACACAAAAAAAGGTTTTCCCCCTCCCTACCGTCAGACCATGCCCTCTTACCTCTGACCCATGACCCACCACTTCCTGTATTGGCTGGGTACAAGCTGGTAATATTTGGGCCTTGCACATGCCTTACTTCCATGCTCATCCAAAATTTGTCTGCTGCTCATGCGCTTGCTGTGGTCTAAAGATTCGTCTGCCTGTTCTTCCATTTGTCTTTAACTTCTTACGGCGTGGGCTGCTTTATTTTTGCTTCTTTATGGCTTGCTGGGCTTTGCCTGATTGTGGGCTTTCCTTCCCTCGCGCCCTCCTTCGTGTTCTATTGCTAGCTTTGCTATTACTTCCTGTCGTATTATTCGGTCATGCCTGCTGCGATGTTTACTTAACCCGAGGCTGTTGGGCCTCTTTAGGCTTATTGTTCATCCCTTTTCTGATGGCCTAATAGACTCATTAGACCTTTTACTACATTACTTGCGAACTCCTGTGTTCCGCTTACTTCCTTTTGGGCTTCCTTGGCTCATTTACTTTCTTGAGGCATCCTTGGCCCTTTCCAATTCAATGCTTCCCATAAGTTTTTACTAACTCCTTAAGCTTCCTTGGCCCAAGTACTCATTCCTCATCCTTTGGGCTTATAGATTCTCTATTGCCCCTTACTCTCTTTACTTTCATTGCTTTGGGCCTACTGTGGCAGTTGTGATCCATTCTCACTTTTCTACATTCATACTACCCATAGGTTTACTATTTCTTTTTTTTCCGAGCCTTCTTAGGCCCATTTACTTCTTCATGGTTCATTTGTTTACCTTATGAAGCCATGATCCATTATTCCTGCCACTTGGGCTTAATAGTACTTCCATCCCACTTCCTTCTGTCCACGTTGTTGGGCTTCCTTCTCTTGCTGGGCTTCTATGTTAAGGTCATATTTTATGTAGTTGGCTAATCCTTTGACAAAACGCACTTTACTTATATTTGGGTAAATCTAGAATGTGTTTAATACTTCAAAGAACATGTTGTTCAAGTCTAATATTAAAGCCATGAAGATTGGACCAAGAAACAAGTGAAGAAAAGGTGTTTTACTAAAGCCAGACAGATAGTTGGACACCTGCTAGACACATGTGGACACTTGCGGACAGCTTCTCAATACCTCTATCTATCGAGGTTTAATGAATCTCGACAGCTTCTCGATCGATCGAGGTATCTATCGAGGTTACAGGAATTTAGATTTCCAAATCTGATTTTTGGCCCATGTTTATGTATTTGTGTAGGATTTCTTTTCTCATAACCCTGACATATATAAGACTTATTTTAGAGACCATCATATAAGAGAATATAAGAAGAACATATGCAAAAGGTGACCGAAGCCTTATTCTCTCAGAAAGAAGCTACTGCGTCTTTGCGCCTTAGGATTTTGTAACCAAGTGCTTCTTGATCTTCATTGTTGATGAAGTGAAGAACTTTGCAGCCAACATTCTTCTTCCTCAAGTTGGTGAGTAAGTCACGTACTGGGATTCGTGCAAAGGAGTTAGTCACGTACTGAGATCCGTGCATTAAAGGGTGGCGTTCATATATTGAAGAGTTCAGAGGTTCTGAAGCGGTAGAAGGTTTCTGCTATGAGTTCATCTATGAATTGTAGAGTCTAGGGACAAAGGTTTTGTACTAGATCTGAAACTTCTCTTTACTATAGTGAATTGCTTTTCAGGAAGGTTTCCCCCAAGGTTTTTTTACTATGAAACTGGTTGGTTTCATTGGTTTTCCTAGGTCATCATATCTTGTCTTATTTATTTTTCCGCTGTATATTATTTGTGACATGATATTGATGTTTATTTGTTTTAACAAATTTATTCATAATAAATCTAATTAACAATTTGAGTTTAAAACTTGGTAATTCTATCAACTAAGGTCTAAATTTCCCAACATTCTAGAAAATGAATATCTACAACTTTCACTTAAATTTAGTCACCGAAGTAGACTGAATGCTACATTAATATGGCTCAACAAAAGCGTAGCAACACTAAATGATATGCATAAAATTTTAGATATTACAGATTTGAAATTTATATATTTTTAATAAATTAGATTTAGAATAGGTGCTTGCAACCCAAAAATATCTTCTCCCATTATGTAAGTGCACAAAAATGGATCGAAATGGACCAAAATGGACTGTAGTGGTCTAAATAACCTGAATTGGACCAAATGGAACAAAGTGGACCGAATAGGAATAAGCTGGATCAAATAGGACCGAAGGGAACTGATAGGACCAATGTCGACCAAATAAGAATGAATGGACAGATTAAAACCAAAGTGGATAGAATGGACCAAACAGAGCAAAATTGGACCGAAGTGGACAAAATGAACTGAATAGAACCATTGTGGACCGAATAGAACCAAAGTGAACAAAATGGATTGAATGGCCCGAATATGACTAAAGTGGACCAAAGTGGAAAAAATGGATCACAAATAGAACCAAAATGGACAAAATGAACCGAATAGAACCAAAAATAGAACCAAAGTGGACAAAATGGACAGAATAGGACCGAAGTGGACAGAATAGGACCAATGTGAACCGAATAAGGTCAATGCAGACCAAATGGACTGAATAGGATTAAAGTGGATTGAATAAGACTGAATAGGATTGTATGGACCAAATAGGAGCAAATTAAACTGAAGGGGATAGAATGGACCAAATAAAACCAATGTGAACTGAATAAGACTTTTAAATATTTATCATTTTTATTGCATTTTTAGGACTTATATTTCTAATTTCTAACGTCTATTTTCTTCATGTTTTTTACCTTAAAACTAAAGAGTTTAGCTCAAATATAATAAATCATTTTCAACCCAAAAATTAAGAGAAAAATGAATTTTTGAGCTAAACTTGAAAAGGAGACTTACCAAAACAAAATCAATTTAAGGCCCAATTAGTCTAAAATGGACTGAAGGGGACCAAAATTGACTGAATTGAACCAAGTGGACCAAATTGGCCTGTAGTAGACATAATTGGACCAAATAGGACCAAAATGGACCGAATGGATCCAAAGCAAACCTAACTAGACCAAATAAAAATTGTTTAATTTTTAAGTAGAACAAATATCTTCAACAAATTTTAGAGAAAAACTATACATTATAATGCTAAACAAAATAATTATTTATTCCTACACATCACATAGGTCTGCGACTAGTTACTATAATAAACCACCCACAAAGTCATAAAAACCAACGTCAAGAAACTACTTATAAGCACAGTAACCAGAATAAGAAAACACAAAAACACAGTGATCCCTTGGAGAAAAGCCTATTCACTGAGACTTAACAATGCCCCTACTATATCTTGACTGCAAGTTGATTGATGGCCATGGTCTGCATCACATTTTGATCTGAATAGCATCTGTGGCTCTGAGGAATCTGACTCATCCCCTTGGCAGTTTAAGATTTGACTTTGAAGCAAACAATCAGGCAAAAATGGAGGGGGCGGGGTAAAAGAACATATTTAGGATTATAGGATGAGTTATCTTCAGATGTACTTCCCTGCTGGCATTAAACAAAGATATTTATATGGAGTCCAGACACTGGTACTCTCTTCCTCAAGATTTGCTTATGATGAATTACATTTATGCCAATGACAACAGGAATTTCCTTTACCTATAAAGAATTGATGAGAGCGGTCACCATTTATACTAAGCTCACTGTTAAAAGGTTGATGTCCTTTCAAATTCTATGCAAAAGACAAGGATATGATTTCAGTTTCACCAGATGTACACATGATTTTAATGGTTCATTGGCAATGAATATATAAATTCTTTTTTGGGTGAATGCCGTTACCATAATTCAGAATTTAGATAAGAGGTAAAATTCAGTGAAACTTTCCAATGCGGTTCAAGAATATGACTAGTGGTTAAATAATCTGCAATACAATGATGCAGACTCACACAATTTCTCGCACACCCAAGTAGAACCTTTCCTGGTTCCTGCCTCTGTAATAAAACAAGAAGTCCCTGAATATTGTTCGTCACTTCCTCAAATAGCTGTTGCTTCTTCTAGTAGAGAATGTCTTTCAAGAATTGCTATAGTCTCTTCCTTTGCACTGGAAATACAAGGCAAAATATAGGCGAGTAAATATTCATGGGCTTATTAGCACTAGTAGGATTTACATGAAAAATAGAACTTTAAATTAAGCATTCCTGTCAATCATACAAAAGTCTATAGTTCTGCAGAAACAGCAAATTCCAAGTGCAAAAACAAAAGAATATATTTGTATTTATAGATAGCTAGATGAGAATTAATTCATACATATCCCGTTATAATCTTCAACGTGTGCGTGATTGCTTAACAAATGAAACTTGAATTTCAGAATCGCTTTAACAATTTTTGTTTTATTCTTGGTTTTTGAGCATAGGGCAATATACTTTCACTATACTCATACCAGGAAAAAAAAAAAAAATCCTTTTTAATATTACTATCTTTTAACTATTTAAAATAATTAATGCAATGTTTGCAGAATGCATTCTTGAAATTATGAAAGGCATATGTAACAATCAACAGACTGCTTCTACTAAACAATGATTATCATGACTTTATTCAAAACATTCAAAAGCTATGTTTATAATATTTATTTTTCCTCCTTCTCTTCAACTGCATTCTTGAAATTATAAAAGGCATATGTAACAATCAACAGACTGCTTCTACTAAACAATGATTATCATGACTTTATTCAAAACATTCAAAAGCTATGGTTATAATATTTATTTTTCCTCCTCTTCAATTCACAATATAGTAATATACTACCAACTCTTACCTTCCAGGTCTTATAATCTTGTACTTTCCTAGCCTGGTGAGGTCCACAATTGTTGAGCCTGCTCGACCAGATGGAAGCACACCACCATCATAAACAAATGCACAGTGTTGCCACAGGTTCTCAAAATCTTTGATGCAGACACTACTTGGCTGCCCACTCAGATTTGCACTGGTAAGGGCCAGTGCACTTCCCAAACCACGAGCAATAGCCCTGATAAAGTTACAGTCAGGCACTCGGACTCCTATGCTATCCAATCCTGGGTTCAAAGACTTCTCAAGTATACTTGACTCTCCTGTAAAAGATTCAAATACCTACACTTAGACTACATCATAGTTCAACAATTAACAGCTGCAAGTACAAAGAGAATTATTCAACAACAGATCCTAAGCACTATAATCTCTTCCGTTTTCTGTGAAGACAGATGACTGAGTCACAAACCTCGCCTTAATACAACAGTAACAGGCCCTGGCAGTAGAGAATCAAGCAAGCCCTGAGGCAAATAGTCCGTGACAGCAAAGCGCATTATATCTGATACATCCCCAACACATATTGCCAAAGGGCGTGTATGTTCACGTCCTTTAATCTTGTAAATCCGATTCACTGCTTCCATAGAACTGTAGACCACAAGAAATAAAGCATTAATATAAATCTTCCAAAGTGACAAATGCATTTACAGAATTGAGACTGCACTATTTTCCAAAACTGAGCAGTAAAAGTCTTACTTTTAAACACAATAATTAAAAAACCAAAATAAGATGAGACTTGATGGACTGAGAGTCCGATACTACATAGAATCATTCTTAAAAGTTAAAACGTCTTTTGTCACGACTTGAGGAAGCGCTAGTTACATCTGCCCTATATGGCCCTATACCCTAAAAAGGACTAATCGAGTTACATTTGGGGCTACTCAGCACACGTCTGCACTACACATTCATCCAATCCAATCCTGATTATCCAGGATATCACATCTTTTATGTTTATAGGCAACACAACCACCGTGAAATTTCAGAATACGCATACCAAGTTTCACCTATTCTTAAAACTTAAAGACAAGAAATCAGGAACCAATACTAATGCGTTGAGGATTTTCAACAAACAGGTGATAGGCAATCTATCAAAACGCATACCAGGCATCACAAGCGAACCCATAAATTGTATCGGTAGGCACTACAATAACCTTCTCAGCTTTAAGTGCTTGAATTGCCTCCTTAGCGCAATCTTCAGTGGCAGGGCGAACCACCCCCAGCTTATTTTCAACACCCACATCGCAGTTTTCCAAACTCAGAGTCATTTTAGTCGACAACCCCACTCTCACTCTCCTACTATGACACAATATTGGCACATGTGAACCAAACTTGGAAGAACCTGGAAAACACAGCTTAATAAGTTCCATAATTTTTGTTGCTGGGCCATAACTTGTAGTAGGTTTCTCATATTCAGATACAGAAAGCAAGTACAAAAAAAGAAAGAAAGACTCAAAAGGTCTCTTTTTTTTTTTTTTTTTTTCTTAACAACCAAACAGAGTAGTAATAATGTTAAGAGAGAGTGAGAGTCAGTGACCTCGGAGAGGGAGAGAGAGGAAGTGAAAGGCACGAGCATTGAGAAGACGTAATCTTTGTGCAGTTGTTGGAACATTCATCGTATTGGGTATTCGGTATTCCATTGAATGTGGAGTGAGTACGCAACTCCGCAATCTTCTGCGTTGACTGTTTCTCTTTCTTTCTGTAAGTAGCAACCCTGCTGTAATACAGTCAGAGTCAAGAGTTTACTTATACTGGGGATTCCTTAAATATATATATATATATATATATATACTAGGTAAACTAAATTCCTACTAACAAGAAAAAACATGTGTTATAAATTCAAGGAAAAAAAATTTTCATATGCACGTGCATGGTAAGACATATATATGGCTTTACGTTAAAATTGAATGCAATAGAGAACACACAAACTTTCACCCTATTTGATAACGGTGTTTTTTTTTTTTTTTTTTTAATTGGAAGAGGGCCCAATTCTATTTTTCTCAACCTATGGCATGTAATCTTAGGCCTTACTGCTTCTATATAAACCCTATTAAGGTCATTGTAACAATACACAATGCTAATATCAAGTTGTAGTTGTTGAAGGGCTTTAGCCCATGGACATAGGTCGTCAAGGCGAACTGCATAACCCACGTGTGTTCTCTCTCTTCCTCTCTTGCTTCTAGTTGTTAAGTTTATTTGTTTTAGTTGTCAAAGTGTTAGTTTTGTTGTGTCTTAAAGTGACAATTGAAAATCAAGTTGAAGAAATAAAAGTTGTTTAAGAAAATATAATTTTTTGCCTTGTAAATAGAAAGCTTAACTCCAATCTCATACCACCTCAATCGGTCAAGCCTTGAAAGTGATGTTTCGGTATGGACTCTAGCATTGATTCCATCTCGATTCGATAGGTTGAGTTTGCGCAAATGAACAATGCAAAAGACCTAATACCTTGTATGTTTCAAGCCCAATTTGTGTCATACTTGTTAGGATAAAAAAAGGACATTATATGTTGTTCCGAGAGAGTTTTTCTTGAGGAGTGAAGACTCCATCTGTATGGCTAGAGTTTTGTAATCACATTTTCCTCAGTTTCACCATTCTGGAGAGTTTTAAGTAGATCTGAAGATTAGTGGGTAGGTGAAATTTGAAGCTACAGTACCTACCATAAGAGGATATTTGCTCTCTAGCATGATAATAGAAATTATTTCGTTAATGAACAAGGTTTTGAAAACATTTAAGAAAGTAACACCTCGAGCCTTGGAGGCTCGAGTTCAGTGAAGAAACTTGAGCCTCAGAGGCTCAAGTATCTGAAGATTAGTGAGTGAGTGAAATTTGAAGCTAGAGTACCTACCATAAGGGGATCTTTGCTCTCTAGCATGATTATAGAAATTATTTCGTTAGTGAGTAAGGTTTTGAAAATATTTAAGAAAGTAGCATCTCGAGCCTTGGAGGCTCGACTTCAGTGAAGAAACTTGAGCTTCAGAGGCTCAAGTTCTCATGGAGATCTGAGGAGAAAGAAGAAGATCTAAAGAACCCAACCCACGAAGAATCTAAATATCTAAAGAACCCAACCCGAAGAATCTAAAGATCTGAAGAATCCAACCCATGGGGAAGATCAAAGGACGAAGAAGAAGAATAGAACATGTGAATTTTATGCAACATAACAGAAACTCGAGTATATAAAACTTAAATTCCAAGTGGATTTTATGCATTTTGAGTCTTACGGACTTGAGTTCTATCTTTGAACACGAGTTTTAGAGCCTCAAAATACTAGTTTGCTACATAGTTTGCAAACATGACAACTAACTAAAATGTTTAAAAAATAAAACTAAATAAAAAATATAAAATAAAATAACTCCCTAGCATAACCCTAACATTACTCTATCTCAAAATTAACACAACTAGGGTCTAAAACCCTAATTAGTGTTCTGTGGGGGGTAAAAGCATCAAAGCACTATATGAGCCTGGGGCCTGGTCCGAGGATGTGGACTCCGCTAAAGGGGCCGTGAGTCGTGAATAAGGCCTCCTAAAACTGGAGCCCAAAGGCCCGCCGACCAGACCACCAGCCTGTTGGATAAGGATCCAAGGAAAAGGTCTCCTCGGACATAAGAGTCAGGGACAGAAAAGGGTAGCCCAACGCCCAAGGAAGAGCTCCTCAAGATCGGCAGGTCATCCCAAGCCTTAATGAGACGCCTAGGAGGGAGACAAGGGAGACATGCACTGCATAAAGCTGCTACCACCGCATTAAAGGCCTTCCACCTACCCGCCTGGCCGCATTAATGGAGAAATGACTTCTGAGGGGATGGCGGACAGTCTTATGGGCATTGGGGAGCGTTTTCAGGGAAAAGACAGATGGGAACCAGAAATGGGAAATATAAGTAGAGAAGGATGGACCAAAGGAAGGGGACCCGAATTTTCTCTAAGGCAAGAAGACTCTCTATCTCCTCTCAGATAATAGAAGGAAAGCCTGGACATAAGCTTCTCGGCTCACGTCCGAGGAGAGGCAGAGACACTCCCCCAACTCCTAGTACGCCTGCAGCGGACTTAACCCTTCCCCCATAGCCTTCTAGAGCCCTAAGAAGTCTAGGCTTTAAGCCCATTCTCTATAAATTCTATTGTGAAGGCCACTTGGGCCAGCCCGATTACGCATTTGGGCTTAAGGCCAAATTTGTGCCCTTACAATTGGCGCCGTCTATGGGAAAGCCTTGGCGAAAAGGGACTGGAAATGTCATGGAAGGTTCAGGTTCACGCTATGTGGAGTCCGGGGGGTCCCAGCGCGAGGACCAATTTGTGCGGTTAGAGCGGGAGAGAGAGCGCGAAGCCAGCGTGCACACGGAACGTACGCGCGGGAGGAGCCATGCACGCGGTGGAAGTAGAGCCCCCCGCAAAGAAAGCGTTGAGACCCTGCAAAGGGAGATCGACCATCTGAGGAGGAAGCTGCGCCGGGAGAAACGAAGGCGCACGCCTTCCCCTTCAGACTAGTCCTCAGCGGATGCTAGCAGTAGCTCCGACAATTCCAGGTCGAGGACCCCCCCTTGTGAGTCCTCTTCCCAGGAGGACGAACACCGTCGCCAGCCCAAGAATAAAAGGGCGTCCTCTAGAGGCCTGGCCAACAATGCACTGAGTAAGGCGCTCCACCAGATTTCCAAGTCACCCTTCTCTCGGAGGATTGAGAAGGGAAAACTCCCAAGGCGGTTCACCCAGCCAGCCTTCACCATTTACAACGGAAGGACGGACCCAGTAGAACATGTGAGCCACTTCAGCCAGAGGATGGCGATGCACTCAAAGAATGAAACCCTGATGTGCAAGGTCTTCCCTATCAGCCTGGGACCCGTCGCGATGAGATGGTTCAACGGCCTGAAGGCGGGCTCTGTCGATTCCTTCGCGGAGCTCACCAGGGCATTCGGCTCGCAGTTCATCACATGCAGCAAGGTCCCTCGGCCTCTAGATTCACTGTTGTCCATGGCCATAAGAGAGGGAGAGACCCTCAAGGCATATACCCACAGATATTGGGAGATGTACAACAAGATCGATGGGGACTTCGACAAAGTTGCCATAAGCACCTTCAAGGTCGGCCTTCCAAACGAGCATGACTTGAGGAAGTCACTGACCAGGAGGCCTGTCAAGAGCGTGCGTCGCCTCATGGACCGCATTGATGAGTACACGCGGGTGGAGGAGGATCAATTACAAGTGAAGGCCAGGGCGAAGGTTATCCCTCAAGAGAGGAGGGATTTCAGGTCGGACAGGTACAGCAACAGTAGGCCGAGGAGAGAGTTCGTCGGGCAACCTCGTCAGGCGACAACGCAGATGGTCGGCGTTGTGTTTCAAGAACCCATACAGCGGGTGTTTGAGAAAATCCGTCACGAGCCCTACTTCAGATGGCCCAGCAAAATGATAGGTGATCCTGCGAAGCGTAACCAGAACCTCCACTGCCAGTACCATCAGGAGAACGGCCACACGACTGAGAACTGCAAGAGTTTACGGTACTACCTAGAACAGTTGACGAAGGAGGGAAAGTTGAGACAGTTCGTGCAATAGCATGAGGGGCAGAGAGAACACCCTAGGCTGGCAAGCCAGGGCCACCATGCCCCGAGGCCTCCTCTAGGAACCATCAATGTCATTCTCGCCGCTCCTGGAAGGACCGGCTCGCGCCCTTCCAGGGTGATGACCGTGGCACGAGCCCATGCTGAGGGCTCTCACTCCGAGCTGAAGAAGATTAAGGGCAATGCGCCACCCACACTGACCTTCTCGGATGCTGACAAGGAAGGGACCATCCAACCCCACGATGACGCCCTAGTCATAATGCTGAGGATTGGAGGTTACGATGTAAAGAGGGTGATGGTGGACCAAGGAAGTGGCGCAGACATCATGTACCCCGACCTGTACAAGGGGCTAAACTTGAGGGAAGAGGACCTCTCGGCCTACGACTCGCCACTGATAAGCTTCGAGGGAAAGGTAGTGATCCCCAAGGGGCAGATCAGATTGCCTGTACAGTCAGGTCCAGCAGTGGTAGAAGTGGATTTCATCGTGGTGGACGCCTACTCCCCTTACACGGCCATTGTGGGGAGACCTTGGCTGCACGCCCTAGGGGCTGTCTCCTCCACTCTCCACGCTAAGGTGAAGTTCCCTTTCGGTGGCCAAGTCGAGGAAATTATTGGGAGTCAGTCCGCAGCAAGACAGTGCCTGACCGCCGCAGTTCTGCGCAGGCCGGACCCCGAACCCTCGGCTCCGGCTGCTCCGACCGCATAGCAATTAGCCTCTTCCGCTACCACTAGAGGAACGGTGGCGGAGGAGTCCGCGTGTGAGGAGTTAGATAGGGTCCTCGTAGACAATGACCCAGAGAAGTTCTTCCAGATTGGGGCTCAGCTGCCGACCGAAGAAAGGGAAGAGTTGGTCGCGTTCTTGAAGAGGAACCTCGACGTGTTTGCATGGGACGAGCATGAGATGCCTGGAATCGACCCAAACTTCATATGCCACCGCCTGAACGTCAACCCGGCGGCAGTACCGAAGAAGCAACCCCCTCGGCGCTCTTCCGCAGAGCATGCCGAGGCCGTTAAGCAGGAAGTCTTTAAACTCAAGAGAGCTGGGGCTATCAAGGAAGTGTTCTATCCAGAATGGTTGGCGCACACAGTCGTGGTGAAGAAGAAAAGTGGGAAGTGGAGAGTGTGCATAGACTTCACGGACCTCAACAAAGCCTGTCCCAAGGACCCTTTCCCGATGCCTCGCATAGATCAGCTGGTAGACGCGACGGTCAGCCACCCACGTATGAGTTTCCTGGACGCCTTTCAGGGGTACCACCAGATACCTTTGGCTTTAGAAGACCAGGAGAAAACTGCCTTTGTGACCCCCACCAGCAACTACCACTACAAGGTGATGCCCTTCGACCTGAAAAATGCAGGGGCTACCTATTAGAGGATGATGACCCTCATGTTCGAGGCACAATTGGGAAAAACCATAGAAGTATACGTAGATGACATGGTTGTGAAGAGCAAGGTCATATCGGACCATGTGGCCGACCTGGGCAGCACGTTCCAGACTCTACGGGAGCATAAGTTGCGACTGAACGCCTCAAAATGCTCCTTCGATGTGGGGTCTGGCAAGTTCCTGGGCTACATGCTTACTCACAGGGGTATTGAGGCCAACCCCGAACAGATCTCCGCAATCTGTAACCTGCAACCACCTCGGAACCCGAAGGAGGTCCAGAGGCTGGCCGGAATGACGGCTGCCCTCAGTAGGTTCATCTCCCGATCTGCAGACAGATGCCAACCCTTCTTCCAGCTGCTGAACAGATGGAAGGGATTCGAATGGACCGAGGAATGCTCCTCGGCCTTCCAGCAGCTGAAAGAATACCTCTCTCGGCCACCCGTTATGTCCCGCCTGGATCCGGACGAAGTCCTGTTTGCATACCTAGCTGTGGCCGCCCACGCCGTTAGCCTGGTTCTGATACAGGACGACGACGGTATACAGAAACCGGTCTACTACGTGAGCAAGTCCCTACAGGAGGCCGAGATCCGGTATTTACCGTTGGAAAAGGCAGTTCTGGCCATAATGCACGCTATGCGCCGGCTTCCACACTATTTTCAATCTCATACGGTCGTCGTGTTGACCCAACTCCCACTTAAGTCCGTGCTGTGAAGTGCCGACTATTCCAGCAGAATCGCCAAATGGGGAACCTTTTTGAGGGCCTTTGATATCAAGTACCTACCTCGTACATCTGTGAAGGGGCAAGTCCTGGCCGACCTAGTGGCAAAGTTCACTGAGCCTTCCCTAGAGGAAGGCCCAGAGGGATGTGGCTTGGGAGGAAAGCGAGTCGGCGTAGTCTCGTGCGAGAAGCCTCCGGTGTGGGAAGTTTATGTAGACGGAGCCTCCAACCAGAGAGGTTCAAGCTCCGGAATAGTCTTGATATCTCCAGATAGGGTCGTCATTGAAAAGTCTCTAAGGATAGCGTTCCCAGCTACCAATAATGAGGCCGAGTACGAAGCCTTGCTAGTGGGGATGGACATGGTTTTGAAAATGGGGGGAAAGGCGGTGCGAGCGTTCTCAGACTCGCAGCTTGCGGTCGGCCAAGTGGAAGAGAAGCTAGAGGCCAGGGAACCGAGAATGCGAGAGTATTTAGCCCGCGCCAAGCACCTGCAGGCCAAGTTCGAATCCTTCGCCTTATCGCATATCTCCAGAAGCGGAAACACCCACGCAGATTCGCTAGCCACGCTCGCAACCTCCTCGGCACAGGGCCTTCCGCGGGTCATTCTCGTTGAGGATCTGCTTAGGCTAGCCAGTCTGGGTTGTCAGGCCATCCGGGTCCAACAGGTCAGAGCAGAACCCAGTTGGATGGACCCCATAATGTCTTTCCTTAAACACGACATACTGCCGGAGAAGAAGGCTGAGGCCGACAAGATCCGCAGAAAGGCTCCTCGGTTCTGGTTATCTGGGGACGAGAAGCTCTATAAACGCTCATTTTCGGGGCCCTACTTACTATGTGTGCACCCGGAAAGGACGGAGCAACTCTTGGAGGAATTGCATGAGGGGATTTGTGGTAGCCATACGGGCGGAAGGTCACTAGCTCACAGGGCCTTCACGCAGGGGTACTGGTGGCCGAACATGCAGAGAAAGGCACAGGAGTACGCGAGGAAATACGACCAATGTCAGAGGTTCGCACCCAACATCCACCAACCTGGAGGCGTTCTTAATCCGTTGGTCAGCCCTTGGCCGTTTGCGCAGTGGGGCTTGGACATAGTGGGACCGTTTCTGAGGGCGGTGGGCAACAAGCAGTGGCTGCTCGTCGGGACAGACTATTTCACTAAGTGGGTGGAGGCCGAACCACTCTCGAATATTCAGGACGTGAACGCAAAAAGATTCGTCTGGAAGAACATCATCACCAGATTTGGGATCCCACGTATGCTAGTCTCTGACAATGGACTGCAGTTCGACAGCAAAGCCTTCAAGGAGTATTGTGGGGGCTTCAGCATCACAAACAGGTACTCCACCCCAGCCTACCCGCAGGGGAACGGGTAAGCCAAAGCGGTCAATAAGTCGATAGTCAATGGACTCAAGAAAAGACTGGATGACGCGAAGGACAGATTGGTGGATGAGGTACCACACGTGCTCTGGACTTACCGAACCACGCCGCGAAGGTCCATGGGGGAGACCCCCTTCGCAATGACGTATGGCGCCGAGGCCGTGATCCCGGTGGAGATAGGGTTCCCGACGATGAGGGCGCAGTCTTTCACCTCAGACGCTAATGACGACATGCTGCTGAAGGGGTTGGACTTGGTAGAAGAAAGGCGGGAAAGCGCTATGGTCAGGCTAGCTTGCTACTAGCAGAAGCTCAAGCGGGGGTACGATTCCCGCGTACGATCCAGGCCTCTCGCTCCGGGAGACTTGGTTTTGAAAAAAGTCGTCGGGACTGCTAGGGACCCATCATGGGGAAAATTGGGACCAAACTGGGAGGGGCCCTATCGTATCACCTCAGTGGTCGGTATAGGGTCGTATTATCTCCCCGACTTAGAAAACAAACTTGTAAAACGACCCTGGAATGTAAATAACCTCCGAAGGTATTATTACTAATGAAAAGCGTGAGCGCCCTATATTCGGATTTTATTGTATCACGGTAATTGTCACTATGTTAGTCTTTGTCGCAATTTTTATTAAGTGTTAATGTCAACTGGGGCTAAGCCAGGTCCTCGGACCTTCTGCCTTGGGAAAATTTAACACGGTTCAATTTTTATTAAGTGTTAATGTCAACTGGGGCTAAGCCAGGTCCTCGGACCTTCTGCCTTGGGAAAATTTAACACGGTTCAATTTTTATTAAGTGTTAATGTCAACTAGGGCTAAGCCAGGTCCTCGGACCTTCTGCCTCGGAAAAATTCAACACGGTTCAATTTTTATTAAGTGTTAATGTCAACTGGGGCTAAGCCAGGTCCTCGGACCTTCTGCCTTGGGAAAATTTAACACAGTTCAATTTTTATTAAGTGTTAATGTCAACCTTGGCTAAGCCAGGCCCTCAGACCTTCTCCCTTGGGAAAATTTAACATGCAATTTATTCATTAAGTGTTAATGTCAATTTTATTTAACCTTGGTTAAGCCTTAACACGGATCAATTTTATTTAAGTGTCAACCTTGGTTAAGCTTTAACACGGATCGATTTTATGTAAGTGTCAAGGTGAACTGGGGCTAAGCCAGGTCCGCGGACCTTCTGCCTTAGGAAAATTTAACATACAATTTTTATTTTATTTAAGTGTTAACGTTAACGAGGGCTAAGCCAGGTCCTCGGACCTTCTGCCTTGGAAAAATTTACCACCCTGTTCAGTTTTCATTAAGCGCTAATGGGTCTTTTGAGCAATTGCGAGGCTGCGTAAATAAGCTTTTGTGCATCAACCCATTCGTGTCAGAAATCAAGTGCAAGAAATTGAATCACATAACAGTAAACACAATCCACCAAAAATTTAATTATGCTATCAAAGCAAGAAAATGAGGTTCATTAAATACTGTTCGAAATGGAATTGAAGGAAAGAAATTACAAAAAATAATAATAATACTTAAAGTCTACATAAGGGCAATGGATAAAGAGGAAAGTCTGCGCAAAATGGAGAATGAGGGCCCGAGGTTGCCTACCCTTTGATCTTCAGCGGGGGTTCCTTCACTGGCTTGGACGGAGGCTCTTTGGTCTCGCCCTCCACCTCGGTTCGCCCTGGTGCGATCTCGGATGGGTCCTGGACTTGCTTCCCTTTGTCCTTCGGCTTAGGCGGAGGCAAGACCTGGCTAGCCGGCTCACCCAACCCCACCACGGGGGCAACAACCTCCTCGGGGCAAGGAACCTGATCCGAGGAGGAGGGAGGCAGAGTGGAGGGAGCATCTTCAATGAATCTGATGTCTTCAGGGTACCAGACCCTCTCCGCAGCCCTCAACTCGGAGCTAGTAGGGACTCCAGCAGCGTTTAGGGCTTCCGCCCAAACTTGCTGGCAGTACTCCCTGCACAGCTCACCTAGCTCCTCCGTCAGGCGGTTCTCCGTCGCCTCGACCCCCTCGTTGTAGGCGGCCTTGGTGGCGGCCTCCACCGTCTCCCTGATGGTGCGAGCTGCTTCCTGGGCCTACGCAAGCTCTTTCTTTAAGTCCGAGACCTCCTGCCCTGATTTGGCCAGGGCCTCGTCCCTTTGCTGCAGGAGCTTACGTTGGGCCTTTTCCTGTGCCATCGCCGTCTTAAGGCCCGCATCCAGGCTCCTCCTCTCCGTTTGCTCCTCCGCCAGCTTGGCACCCAGATCAACCTTCTCCGCCTCGACGCGGCTCAGCTCATTCTCGATCTTGGCCCTTGCTGACTGCTCGGAGCCAACCTGGGTCTGATAATGCTCCACCAGGGCATCGGCAGCAAAGGCCTCCTGGATGGCCTGCAAGGGAAAGTTCTAGCGGAAACATAATAAGCAAAGGTTAGTGTACGCGTAAGCTAAAATGACAACGACAAAACTAGAAGCGTAGCACGTACCAGGCCCAGGTTTCTCTTAAGGGAGAGAAAGAGGCGCGTACGGCCCGTCCTCCCCAGTTCCTCTATGTCCCTAGGCAGAAGGAGGGGCTGCTCCAGCGAGTTGGCAAGGTGGAGGGCGTGACCTCTCTGGAAGTCTCGGATGCTCGCCTAGATAGGTATCGGAGCCCCGTCCACCTCCAGAGGGGGAAACCAGCTGGACTCCCCTCGGCGGACCTCGGCTTGTCCGCGAATTTCCCCACTCTCAACGGATGAGGCCCGTTCCCCACCCTTAGCAATTTGCTGCTGTTGCTGCCGCTGGTGCTTCTGCTTCTTCTCCCTCTCCTTGTCCGCCTCTTCGCTCTCATTCCTCCTCTTCTTTGGGACAACGGGGGCAGAAGGGAGCAGGTCGGATGGAGATGGAGGGGGAGGGGGAGGGGGAGGGGGAGGCGGGGGCAGCTTGGGCTGGGACCCAGAGGCGTCTGTCTTGGGAACTTGGCCCCCCCACCTTCTGGCAAAAAGTTCTCTCAAAGACATATCGTCGTCCTCTTCGAAGGAATCTTCCGGTGGGGCAACGACCAGACCTTTGATGCCGGAATTCCTGTTCGAGTGGCCCTCTTTCTCGTCCGAGATATCGACCACGTGAACCCCCAAAGGTCTCTCAGCCTCCTCTAAATGGAATCGGTCAATTTCTTCGCCAAGGGAAGGGGGGAAGTCACGGACTCTTCTCAGACGACCTCACCCCGTGGCTGCACTGCCAAAGAAGTAGCTACGACGACTTGGCTGTACAGTATGGTAGAGGGCGCGTCCGGGATGGCTCATGGAGCAAGAAACTCCGGGAAGCGAACGTCTATCCTAGCACGCCTGCGATCACCCACGAGAACGGAGTCCTCGACCTCGCCAAATACCTTCGAAATAGGGTCGTACCCCAGTATGAGGTGGGCGGCCCTCACTTGTAAATCTTCTGTCACGAAGATCTCGGATCTCAGCACCCTGTTAAGGTCCGAGACATTGACGTCGCCCAAGCGAGGAGCAGTATGTCGTTTATCTGCAGGGAAGACAACAGAAAGTTAGGCATGGTTAGACGCAAATGGCAGACCCAACGAGCAGAAGTAGCAAGTAACATCGAATCTACTAAGGGAAACACGAAGTAAGGAAAAAGGGGAGAGGGGAAGAACCAAAAACTCCTAAGTGGTGAATAGTCACACCTGGCTGCCCCTCGCTCACTGGGCAATGGGGACCGTCATGCCACCGCCCGGTGGCGATGAGATAATCGTCTTTCATACCCTTATTGGACTTGGGCAGACAGGAGATTAGCCTAACGGTATTAGACCTCGACTTGAGGCAATAACCGGCGTCTCTCAGCCTGTGGCACTCGTACATGTAAACCACGTCGTGCCACGTGAGGCGCAGGCCCATCTGCTCGTTCAGGGCGTCAACGCAGCCTAATATTCTAAATGTGTTGGGGGTACATTGGTCTGAACACAGCCTATGGTTGCGAAGATATTCGCTGGTCATGCCCTTCATGGGTAACGTCATCCCGCCCTCTAAGAAGGCGATTATGGGGATGACTACCTGCCCCTCCTTCCTAGAATCAGCCACGGCTTCTAAGGGGCAGTACTTCAGGCCCACATCTGGAGGAATGTGGTACTTGGCCCTGAATCCCTCCATACCAGAAAACATATCCACTAGACACTGAAACCTACCCATGGAATATAGGCTCGAGACGAAGATTCGTGAAGAAGGGAAGGAAAAGCTGATAATCGAGGAGAAAAGAATTTGGGAAGAGGAGAAACTTACAGAAGGAAAAACGTGCGTTCTTTGGGAACTTTTTGAGAGAGAGAAGGAGATTAGATAGCTCTGCAGTAAGTTTGCTTTTTGGAAGAAATGGTGAGTGTCGCGACTACCGAAGTGTTTTAGACGATTGGGGAGCGACGGTTCGTGGGAAACATCCCGCTCAAAATTTCGGGAACAAATCCAAGCCGTTGGATCCCCATCTCGCCGTTGAACGTGCGCGACAGGGAGTTACTCAGTGCAATTAATGCAAGCGTTGCGTATAACGAAGCGCCAAAGATTTGCCCAAAAGGCACGGGCGGGCTCCGCGCGTGTGACAATTTAAATGACACGTGGAGGAAAGATTCGTGGATCAAAAACCCATCTGCCTCCTCGGATCGGAGTCAAACGACTTTTTGAGGGGCTATTATGGGAGGTAAAAGCGTCAAAGCACCATATGGGCCTGGGGCCTGGTCCGAGGACGTGGACTCCGCTAAAGGGGCTGTGAGTCGTGAACAGGGCCTCCTAAAACTGGGGCCCAAAGGCCCGCCGACCAGACCACCAACCTGTTGGATGAGGATCCGAGGAGAAGGTCTCATCGGACATAAGAGTTAGGGACAGAAGAGGGTAGCCCAACGTCCAGGGAAGAGCTCCTCAAGATCGGCGGGTCATCCCAAGCCTTAATGAGACGCCGAGGAGAGAGACAAGGGAGACATGCACTGCATGAAGCTGCTGCCACCGCATTAAAGGCCTTCCACCTACCCGCCTGGCCGCATTAATGGAGAAATGACTTCTGAGGGGACGGCGAACAGCCTTATGGGCATTGGAGAGCGTTTTTAGGGAAAAGACAGATGGGAACCAGAAATGGGAAGTATAAATAGAGAAGAGTGGATCAAAGGAAGGGGACCCGGATTTTCTCTAAGGCAAGAAGACTCTCTATCTCCTCCTAGATAATAGAAGGAAAGCCTGGACATAAGCTTCTCGGCTCACGTCCGAGAAGAGGCAGAGACGCTCCCCCAACTCCTAGTACGCCTGCAGCAGACTTAACCCTTCCCCCATAGCCTTCTAGAGCCCCAAGAAGTCTAGACTTTAAACCCATTCTCTACAAATTCTATTGTAAAGGCCACTTGAGCCAGCCCGGTTACGCATTTGGGCTCAAGGCCAACTTTGTGCCCTTACATGTTCTTTCTCAATTCTCTACCATATTTCACTTTATTTTAGATTTCAACATGATAAATCACCAATTGTTCAAAAAACTTAAGCTCGAAGAACATAGGACCTCCTACTTTAATGTCATAATAAATTACCAATTTTTCCAATAACTTAAATTGTTAAAAAATAATAAATTTAATCACCTAATTATAATTTGTTTCAATACACAATGAAAATCTAGGCGAATATTGTGGAGTTATATTTTGGCAATAATATACCAAAAATCCAAAAACACAAGCAGGACTACACGTCCATTGTCGTGGTGGCATTATTCAATCTATCTTCATTTCTAAAATCTTTACCAACACTTGGCGCTCGGCCAGACATTGCGAATTCATCACACACGCCTCACAGTTCTATATTGAAATAGGATTTGTGACTTGTCCAGCAAGGACTAATTTGTATTGCGCTTGTCTTTTGCATTTTTTTGTTTTTTTAATAATTCGATTTGGAAGTTGAGAGATTTGAACCCATGATATCTTGTGCACCCTTCTTGACACTATAGTATCTCCGAGATAAAGAACATGATAACACTTTGAATACAAAATCTTCTACAATATAGAAAAAGTACCTAATATTTTGAATGCATGCATCATCACACTCATAACATGTGGATCCCACCTACCTAAGAGACAGGTATGTTGTTAGTGTGATGCATCTGAAACACTGAATACCACCACCAAAAATACAAGCTCAAAACTTCTGGAATCTGCAAATGTATCCAAATAAACTGCAGCAGCAAAATACATATTGGATTCATTCTATTACTACCATCAGAAGCCTGTACAAACACTACTTTGTGTTATAACTTAAGCATATAAAGATACGTGTGAGATTCCTGGTTGTGATGATACATTACTACAAGTCATCAAATGCCTCAACTCAGGAATAACAAAATCAGCTGGAACCATTGCAGCTAGCTAAGCCATGTAAATATGTAATATTAACCCCCAATGAGATATTTTTTCAAACACCACTAAAAGTTTCTGAATTTTGAACTTCAGTTTGGTGGCGGCGTTCAGGGGGGACTATTCGTGGTGAGTTTAACGGTCTAGGGAATTGACCTGGTCGAGTCATCACTTGTGAACCATTACGCTGCTCTAACTGGGCCTGCCATCTTCTTCGCAATCTAAAAAACTCGACAAGGATGGAACTCCCACTCATTGCGACACCAAAACCGGCAAATGTTGCTAGCAGAATCGACAGGACTGCTTGCAAAGATACCTGTAGTCCACAAATCAATGCAAGCAATACATAAAAATTTTTATTAGATTTGTTTTACTTGGAAAGTGCAATTCATTGCTGTTCTAATCATACATCAGTCTCCCATGACTAATCTACTGTGCTAAATCAAAGTGAAAAAGCGATGCTACAGTAACTAAAAAAAAAAGAGCTACAAAAGTGTAACATATTGGCTGAAGCACCCATCTTATGCTTGGTTAGCTCATCTGGGATCTGAAGATTCAAAAACTGGAAACGAGCCATTTGTAGATCTGGCGATGGATACTATTAATTCAAACTATATTTCAAGGGAAAATGATTTACCTACCTCAATCTGGATATGACTCTTATATTGGGACCATGACCAAAGTTCCACCCATAAAAATATGGTAGATACAAAGTTCAAACTAAGATTTGTAAAATCTTTTATTCAATCCTATATATGTAAACTTGATTCATGAACCATGATGTCCATAAGGTTACAGGCTAAGCCCTCCTTCAAGATAATCACCTAGGAAGCATGGACAGAGTATGGGTACGGGTACAACAAGGCGACAACATTTTTTGAAAAAATAAGACACGGGTATGGCAGGACACTTCTATTAAAGACTTATTAAATATATTTTTATTTTCTATATATTTTCAAGAAATTATTTTTCACATAATGTTAAATAATATCAATTTAAGAGCAATAATGGATAATAAAGTGAAGTCGTGACTGTTAAAGGGCGTTTAGAAATTAGAATACAAACCAAGAATAAGAATATTTATTAATTTCCAAACTCACTGTTACTATTAGAGTATGGATGCTCTATTTGTTTTGTGATTGGGTAATTTGATTCCTCTTGTTCCCATGTCCCACAATTTATTTTTTTTTAAAGGACATGACTGTGGCACGCAGCAAAAGTTTCTTAGGCGTGTCCCGTGTCCAACACAGATACGACGCCCTAAATGAAGTGTCTGTGCTTCATAGATAATTACCGAACCATCACCCTAGATTTCTTGGATCAATCAGCTCTATTGTAGTTCCAAGCAATTAAGCAAGCAATGAAAATATAAGAAGAAGAAAGGCTCTTACCAGAGAGTAAAATATATGTGCAAAGAGAACCACCAGAGCAAACTGAACTGATGCATAGACCCAGACAAATCTTCTCTTCACTGAATACAAGGGTTCAAAAGGTGAGGGTCAGTAAAATCGTAAGGAACAGACAATTGGTCAAACATAATTTCATAGGTGAGTACCATTCACAGTCATTATTGCACCAACATTTACTAGGACATTTTACACTTAATCAAAGCTTTAATGTTTATTATGAAATTATTGATTACAGTTGCCTTCGGTGTGTCTGTGTCTTCTAATTAATCTGGTTTCTTAATGTATTTGGTATTCCACTGGTCCACACGTCCAATTTGCAACAAATAGTTCCCCAGATAATATCCCTACAAAAGATTCATCAATCTTTACATTATTCCTTATTCATTAAGGATCTTTGATAGCATACCCATGGTTGATGAAGTCATGGATGAGAGTAGACCCAGCACACAGGAAAATGGAAGTGATATAGCGATTGCACCAGTACCCATATTCCCAACCTGCACACAAAGAGATACATTACCAAGGATGTATAACAACAAATTGAATAGATCTCGATGTGAAACTGCGAATATTACCAGGAGCTGCTCAAGGAAACAAAAGTAGGCCAGCATGCTGATAATGACGAGCACTGGTACCTCCTGCCAAACCCTAACAAAATTTTAAGTAATAAAATTCATGACTATTTCATTATAAAGATTATAATACAATAAGAAAAACTTGGACAATATTGAAATTTGATTGGATTTTATACCAGGCAAAACTCAAAGTACTCATGATTTTCCTCAAAGTTATAATACATTTAAGAATAGAAGGATCATGGAAATGAAGTGTTCAAGAGATAGTAATAATGGATGACTGCTTCTTATCTCAACAAAAATCAGAAACTTGATAGTGGATAAGAGGCTTACATTGTTCAAGCCTCGAGAAGTTTCAACTGGCAGTTAATAGCTTGAGATTCATGAATCTCAAGTCAGTGTGCAAGTTCAGTACTAAATTAATGTAGGATAAATGATGAATTATGTCCTTGGCCCCAAAGTCTGGATATGGCCTGAGGCAAAGAAAAGGTAGAACTCAAACCTGAGGGACTGGAATGGTGTTGAGACAAAGGCTTCAATGCCCATAACCATTTCCTCGGCTAAGTGGAAACAAAATGCTTTTCTTATGGATGATTTTAAATAGAAATAGAGAATCAAGTAACTAGATATCGTTATAATCCCACTCTTCTATTGGATCATCTGAAAAGCGGGTTGTTTTGAATACATTCGAACAGAAAAGCCAAGTTAGATGTTATGGACCAAATTCAATTTTATACAGTATTACTACAGGATCCAGAGATGGGTGTCTAGAGAGATTAAATTAATCTACTATATCCAATTTTAGATGCATGGTTCTTATAGAGGATTTTTAAAAGGAATATACAGGATACCACCTGCACAACTGGAAAAGATGTACTGAATTCAAATAAGGGTGGAAAAAGTAAAAACTCTTCTGGTGAGCAAAGAGGCTAGCTAAATGAGGATTATATCTTGTTTTAATTATGCAATAATTTACCAGTACAACAGCATTGTTGGGACAAGAGTCTTACATAGGCTCATCAGTGGCCAGAAATGAGATATTAAAGGAAGTCATGAATTCCCAAATTAAAACTGTTAGCTAGTTCAAGTTGAAGGTTTAGGTTTCCTTTGAAGCAAACCTTACTCTTATTGTTTATCTTAACTAAACTGGATAAAAGTAAGAAGAAAATAGTTCAGAAAATTAATCCACCACTCACAAACCAATCCAATACTCAAGACATAAACTCATAACAATGAGGCACAATAAGAGAGCCTACAGTGCTCTGAGAAGAATAAGAGAAATAAAAGAAACAGGCCATAGACATTTTTAAATATTTAAGGGACTCTAATAACTTGGCTGGCTGGCTCCTCAGATTTTAGAACATATTGGGGTTAGGTGTGGCTTCCACAGGATTCCATATTTTATCTTGATCTCCCATATTTTCTTAGCAATAAGTAATCAATGAAGCACAGTTACAAGTTCAGGAGTTAAATTATTTTCACTTGCCTGTATCCAGTAGCATCTTCTAGTGCTCTACTAGCTCCAGTATTTCGAGTTCGCATACTTTGAATACGTAAAAGAGTGACAGGTAAATTCCGAACGTCTTGCTTGCACACATCACAGGTCTTGTTACCCTTGATGCTGAACCATTTTACAGCACATTCTTGGTGGGCAAGAGCAAGTTCACCTTTGCAGCTGCACTCCATCTTGAGAGTCTCACCTCCTTCACACAGTTCAACCAGACAAATTCTACAGACAGCCTCTTCTTCAGCTATGTCTTCACCATCATCATCATCGTTATCTGACCATGAGATTACAATAAGATATCCGCTGATAACTTCAAGGAACAGATTTTATAATATGCAAACAATGAAAATATTAAAATAATAACATTCAGTTAAAAAACCATTGAAAAGGAGGAGAAGAAAGAATTTTTCTATACGCCTCTTGAAAATCAGCAATATTATGCATATACACCACAAGCTAGAAGTTAGTGAATAGTGAACTTGTCCCATTTTTAAGAAAAAATAAGGAAAAACCAGGCCTTGTTTTTAAGAACTTGTCCCATTTTGATTTCTCAATTTATTTTCTATCATATAAATTAGAGCTGTCAAACATAAAATCCAATTAAATTCTGATATTCATGAATGCAATCATGAGTGCTCAAAAAAATTAACACAATGAAACTACCAGCATCCTTGGTGGGAGAAGTATTTGACATTGCATCAACATCCTTCACTCGAGGTGTAGAAGGAATTACACGGAAAAACGAATCCATCCTCCTAATGCTTCTCTCTTTGTTGTTTATAGGGACTGAAAGAGAGCGAGATATCTGCACTCGTACTCCTTTTCTCTGCAAATGGAAATAAAAAATAAAGCTATGGATGCTAAGATCCTTGTACAAATATCACCATGATGTTAAGACTTCAAAATATATAAAATCTTAGGAGTTGGAAAAAGAAAGGGAAAGCTAACTCAAAGTTAGCACAGGCAACTTCGGATGTGATTGACTTATTCTTGTGATGCCTGCTCAGTGCATATGCCACATTGAAAATATTTAACTATAAATTAATTTCCTTGTCCCTAAGCATTGCAAACAAAGAAATTTACTACACGTCCAGAGAAGCTGTGCACCTAATGTTTAGTACCATGTGTTGGTTCATAGAAGTCTGGTCAATCAACTACATTAAGCATTCCGAAGACACTAAAAATGAAAAACTTACACTTGAATTTATAGGTCCAGCTCCACCTACGCTTCCAATATGCACAGATTCCAGGTTTGAATGTGCAATTGGAGTTACAGGTAGTGATGATGTTCTCTTCACCCTAGGAGTGAAAATTTTTGTAAGAGAATAGGACCTTGAGATTGAAGGCTTTTCTTGTGCCCCTGTAGATGAAGCTTCAGAAGCTAGGATGGTGGCCTTCTCAACATCTGAGGAAGTTCGATACATGAAGCTTAATTTTGGTAAAAGACTTCTTATGGATGATTTGCCTCTAGTTGAGGAGGGCCCAGGAGACCCAGTAATTCTTTCATCAGAAAAACCAGGTGTTGGCAGAAAATTAACTTTCTTGGAAGTGGGAGTTGGTGTTGAGGATATCTTTATTCCAACAAAATCCTGAGAGGGCTCTCCTGATGTTCTGGAGGGTATCTCTAGGAAGAGATTTTGCCGCTTCCAATGATGAACATGTGGGGTTTCTTCAGTTATTCCCATTGAGTCTTCAGCCTGAAATAGAACAAGGAGAGATTGGAAAATATTCATGATGGGCACATAAAGTGAAATAAGTTTTTACTTGCTCTTAACAACCTAGCAAAGAAGAAAACTAATTTTTTGGGATATTTTAGATTGCTGGTCTTTTAAAGCTTTGTAGGGATTTCAGTTAACATGTTGATTTCACTAAACTCACTTAACTAGCTACCCTGCAAAACTTTAATAGACAATCATCCTAAAAAATATGACAGAATTCATTGAAATTATATAAATACATATATTCTCAACTCAACTATTAAGTGGTAAAGGAAATTAAATGATATCACCTATGGATCCTCATCAACTAATCAAGAATGACCACATGAATTCTTCTCATCATTCTATCCAATCATACTCTATGTTGATTCCCTATTTCACTAATCCTTCGCTACCTCTACTCCATCCACTTGTTGTAAATCACACTCTCTCACTAGTGCATTAATTAGTCTCTGTTGCACAGGAAAACTATCTTAGGTGATTCTCCCTCATCTTAAGATATGAGTACAAATATATATATATATATATAAATATATATAAAATATATATATATATATTTTTTAAAAGGAACATAAATGTAAAAGCCTAATAGTCTCAATCAATAAACTTCAAAATCCTCTATTAAAAATAAATAAATAATAATAATAATAAATAAATAAGTTTCTTTTTGAGGAAAGGAAAAGGGGATCACGCACATTTTAAAAGGAATAAATTTACTGAATTCCATTTAAAACCCAATGGATTGATTTCATCTCCATAGGGCATCAAAACACCCACTTAGTAACATTACCAATAAAAGTCCCAAACCTATAGCCACTTAAGTTTAAGTCACTTATCAACAATCACATGCAGCACTTTTTTTATATTTAAACAAACTTTTCGAGCTGCAAATAGAGTGAAAATAAAAAATTGCCAGAGGTTGGCTAGCAACAGAATGAATTCTGCCATCATCAACAAATGGCAATGTATTCACTGCACAAGATAGCATTTTCCTGGTTGACCTTCCATGGTCCACAGCAAATAGTCTCATCATTATTCAACTACCTTATTC
This sequence comes from Castanopsis chinensis, assembly GCA_032878915.1. NCBI lineage: Eukaryota > Viridiplantae > Streptophyta > Magnoliopsida > Fagales > Fagaceae > Castanopsis > Castanopsis chinensis. The sequence goes on along the minus strand of JAVQMG010000125.1, from coordinate 11,519,187 downwards.
TTCTTGACTTAGCTGAAACCGGAAAATGATCAACTGATGTGTGAAATCAGTCTAAAATAAAAAGGCCTTGCTAATTTGAAAGATATTTTAGTGCATAGATATTTTTACAAGCAAGCAAAAGTTTACTTTAACAAATGAAAACGTGCTAGTGGGCTTACATTAAAGTGGTAAAACGGTAACCGCTGAGGCCAGAGCACTTGATTTCTACACTTATATGTACAGTTTTTGGTCCTGTCGCCCTTATAGCTGCAATTAGCTATTTGTTTTATTGTTTTCTATTATAACAAAAAAGGATTTATATCCCTTAAACTTCTTCTTCTTCTTTTTCTTTAAATATTTTCTCTGAACAAAAGATTAAACTTTGGAGGTGGGAGGTATATGTTAGTTAATTTCGACATGATCAGCTGGTTTTGATGGATCTTTTGTTATTTGAACATTGCTAATCTGGAGCAGGATTTCAAATTTCCAAACATGGGTTTAGCATGTTAATTATACACACTGCATATCATACCATTATTAGTGCAAAATTCGATTGCCTTAAGAGAAAATATAAATAACCAGACACTTGCTTAAACTAATTTCCATATCTGCAGTTAACTGAATTGGATTCCGTAGTAGTAGTTCACATATGTAGTGTGTGACAACCAAAATTCTAACATCAGAAATTAAAGAGAAACAGTTCATTATCAGGTAATGATATTCCCCAAAACACAAATAGTTGAATCTTGAAGAAAAATCAAAATCAAAACTTTAAGACAAAGAATGATAATATTCATCCAAAACTTTTAAATTTTGGCTCACAGATAATAAGGTAGAAAGTTTCACATGAAAGGACTCCTCTGCTACATATTGGGAAAGGAAGAATTTAAAGAAATAGTGAAACACACACAAAAGCATAGCAGAAACGAAGAAAGGAAGTACCTTGTGAGCTGGGATAACAATTGTCGCTTCACATGAACCAACGGCATGGCCTTCCACAGCTACAGGCTTCTGGTCCTCTGTTCCCATTTTGTCATAAAAAAAGCTAAGAACACTGCCAACAAAAAAAAAACCCACTACCCCAGATCCCAACTGCCCAGCAAACCTTGTACCAGACAAGATTATATAAACAGTGCAAAGAAACAAAAAAGCGTATCCCAACTCCCCCCTCAAGCACAATGAAGTTTTGTTTTAATTAAATACCACTCCAAGACACACAGAAAGAGCGAGAGAGAGAGTGAGAGAAGAAAGAGTGGTTCCTTCACTTCCTTGAGATGTGGGGAAGAGAAATGAGAAAAGGGGTTTCACACATTTATGGCAAAAGGTGGTGGGAAGTCTGGCCTACCAGCAAGCAGTGCCACTCCCCACTTAATTCCCAGACACCAGTGCGCGAGGACTCGAAATTTCAACACTAAACACACCATGTGGTTCATCACTGCCTTATTTGATATTTTTGTCCTTTTTTCTATCTACAACTCTGTTGATTTTGTCATCCCAATTTCTCACGATAAACCGAACCAGTCTCCCTTAACTCAGCAAATACAACCGCCAATAACCACTGCTCCTGCCTCCAAGCAACAGCTCCAGAAAAAATGTTAATAAGGATATTGACTATATAGTATATATACACCGCTACATTTTTAATATGTCTCTCTCTCGCAAATGCATTGCAACTATCACAATTGCTAGCGTTAGTCTAAAAGCAACAGCAATTTATTAACTTATTATTGTAAAAATTATTGTGTATAAACTTTCTTTTTTATAATAATTATTGTGTATAAACTATTACTCATAGCATATATGGTCTTAATATATTGAAAATTTATTTATAAACATTTGAATAGTTAATTACACACGCCATTTGTATGTTGTTGAAACTATCTCTCAAGCATATATAGCACAAAACGGTTATACATGATTTGTTGTTGTAATAATTTTTAGCATTTGCCAAATCATATATACAGTGACACATTGAAGTAGAGATGTCCATAGGTCAGTGTGGGTCGAGTTTATACCCAACTCGAACTAGACTTGATCACTTTGGGTTTCCAAGATCTGGACCCTCCACCGTCTAGAAAAAGGGGTTGAATCAAGCAAGTTAGGTCTTCTCAAGTAGCGATTTGTTGTCTATCGGAGTTGAAGAAGAGAGATTAAGCCAAAACTGGCTAGATTTCTTGCTACATCTATCAAGATATTAACTAGATCTAACTGAATCTACCCATATATAACTTGGAAAAAATGCTTGTACAAGCGGAGAACAACGAGATTTAATGGTAGAGACCAATCGAATTGGTTGGTTTTCATAAAACAACCCGCCCAACGACCTACCGGTATCAGTTTCTGGAGATCAGTTGAGTTGGCTCAAATGGTTTGGGCAAGTAATTTGGGCCCACAATTTGGTTGGACCCCCCAACATTGAACCAATGAAAGGTTAAACGTTTGAATAGTTAATTATACACACCATTTGTATTTTATTGATGCTATCTCTCAAGCATATACAGCACAAAAAGGGTTATACATGATTTGTTGTTATTGTAATTCTTAGCAATTGTCAAACCACTCAAACAGTCAACACATTGAACTAGGGCTGTCCATGAGTCAATTGAGGTCGAGTTTATACCTAACTCAAACTAAACTTAATCACTTTGGGTTCCCAAGATTTGAACCCGCCACCAATCAAAAAAAGGGGTCGAATCGAGCAATTCAGGTCTTCTCAAGTAGCAATCGGTTGTTGATTAGAGTTGGACAAGAGAGATTGGGTCGAAACTAGCTGGATTTGGTAAGATCTCGTTGGATCTATCAAGATCTCAACTATATCTAGCCTGATCTACCCATATTTGACCAAAAAAAGGCTTGTACCAACAAAGAATGGCGAGATTCGATGGTGGAAACTAGTCAAGTTGGTTGGTAGAGATCAGTTGGGTCGGCCCGAACAATTGGATAGGTGGGTCAAGCCCATAATTTGGTTGGACACCCTAACATTGAACCAATGAAAAGCTAAATACTAGTCCACACTACTTCTTTCAAAAAATTTTAAACTGAACATTAATGCTTGACAAATTGTGTGTACAATTGTGTACAATAACTAGTATGAAATAAACATGGCTCTTTCTTGAAGAAATACCTAAAGGGTGAAAATACTAGATGAATCCATATTCATACCCTTTGACCTAACTAAATTCCCGGGGCTAAGGGTGATGCATCATCAAATGAGCATAAGGAATTAATGAGAGGGAGGCTGGTGGTTATGTTCATTCTTTTCTAAAAAAACAAAATACGGCGGTCGTTGATTGAGTAATTAAATGAAAAGAAACAAATGCGCATTTAATAACTCCGTATAGGATAAGCTATTGAAACTGGAAGTTTGTTTGCTTTACGAAAACCAAAATTAGAAATTGACCGACCAACTTGCAAATAATCTTTTTCTTTTGCCAATTTTAACTGTAAAGAACCAAAGGAAGCATTCAACTAATAATTAAATTCCACTACGTTTGTGGGATTTCAGTTTTCAACGGATACCACCTCTACTGGTGCTACCAGCACGGGAACACCGACACCCTAGAAAATGCCACACTCACCAATAAACTAATAAAAGATCTATATACACGCAAAATTTGATAATTGCTTGATATTAGTTAATAATTTATTTAAATAAAGTTTTTATGAATAAAGAAAAAAAAATTATTGTTTTGACAGTTTTTTTTTCATTTTCTATAAAATTTATGTTAAAACTTTTCTAAAATGAATTGTTAATCAATGTCCTAAAGGCACTCGTTAGCATGACCCATTTAATATTAATTGATTTGTAACTACAATAAAAAATAAAAGTCACGTTAACCGACACCCATAGGGCAATTGCCATCACTTTCATGGAAAATATAAAAAGCTGTTAAAAACATTTATTATTTTATCATTCTCCCAATAAAATATTTTTTAAAATAGCTCCTAAACCAATATCGATAATGAGTTTAAATGATAACCAGTTAAAACTTGTCAATTCAGCTATCGTAAACAATGTTTTGATTCTTTTTATTTTTTTGCTAATATAACATTGCTTTATAATTAGTTAAAATTTGTCAACTCAGCTATCATAAATAATGTTTTGAATTTTTTTTACTAATGTAAGATTGCTTTTATATATATATATATATATATATATATATATATATAATGTTAGGAAAGAACAACAGCAATGAAAATTATTTAAAAAGTAATTAAATAAATAAAAGAGAAATGTTATATTTACAATATTTTTATAATAAATTTTAAATGACATGTTGTTATTAATGAAAAAAATAATTTAAGTGATAAATTTATATTAAAATTAATAATAATATGCTATTTAAAATTTATTATAAAAATATTATAAAATAATAGGAAACACAGACTTGAAACAGCGAAACTCATTTAGTGTGACTCTCAATTTGTTTTTTTTCAATTAGTTAGGGCATGCTTTTTATGCAACTTTTTACAGGCCTATGCAATTTGAAACTTTTCTGAAACAGTTAAATGTAACAGTACATCTCATGCGATGAGTCTGGACCAATGATAGAAGATTAGTTTTTATTTTATTTTTTTAAATCAAAGAAGAATAGTATTGAGAACTCCCACTTTTTTCTTTTTTCATAATTTGTTCAAATTATAAGTTATGAACAGAATAACATTATTTTTCATATAGAATTATAGACCAACCGTTAACACTAACTTTATCGTATATTAATTCATGCAACTTCTCTAGAAATCATTGAGCTATCTGACCGACAATGGTGGGAAAAAAAATTAAAAAAATTGTATATATTTAAAAAAAAAAAACTTATAGCTGAGTCTGAGATACCCATTATCTAATTCTCGTTGGGAATTGCTCATCTCGCAATAAAAAATAAAAAATAAAAAATGGAAAAAGAAGTTGTGGCGTGAGTTATTGTACAACCTGTGGCGGTGGATAGCTAATCATGATTAACGTGTCAAAAAATCACATCATGGGCACTAAACAAAGCCCGCCTCTTTTGATTTGATTTGAGAGTCTCTTTGTAGCATTATCGAAAAGTTACAACTGTAGGAGGGAAACAGAAAAAGAGAATTTGCAAAGCGTAGTGGTGGGGGCACGGTGAAGATGAAGACATACGAACCGGATGTTTGATAGAATAATTTGAGTTATGTTATTCGAGTATTTTTGATATATATGTGAATGAAAAATGTGTAAAAATCTAAATAATATTGTTTAAAATGTAAGTTATTGTGTTAAAATTCACATGCCAAACAGGCCTAGATTGATCAAAAATCCCCCTTTAAACGAAATTATCTACTGCAGTATGCAGCTAATTAAGATTCATGATTCATTGAACTCTGTAGTCTGTATCCTTTAGGTTTTAATCATGGAGATAAGCTTGCATCAGTCAATTGGAGAGTATTGGAGACGTTAGGACGTGAACAGTATTCAATGCATTAGTACATTGGACCGAAGCTGTGTCTTTAATTATGATATCAGATACTTGCTAATCTTTGCATTAGTCTCTTTCTTTTGTGCTCCTTGTTGACTTTAGTACCGTGAGAGATTTGTTTTATTATTATATGACATTGCTTTTTTTCTTTTTCTTTTTTTTTGTCATGTATGCATATATGCTTCATATTTTATATATTACATTATCAATCGTTTTTTATAGATTGGTGCAACTGATGCAAATTCTGAGTCCAGCTGCCCCATATAATTTCTATTTCAAAATGTGCACTGAGATGATTTGAACAATTGTGCTAGCGAGATGCTTCAAACTTTTCGAAAAAACTACAAAATCAAAATGTATGCATTATAATTATATATATAAATATATATATATCCTTTTTAATTTCAAACCACTTGTATTCATTAATGAAACAAAAGTTTGCTAACAAAAACAGTGAACAATTTATTATAAAAAAAATATATTGAAAGAAAGTTTCAATGGCAATGGTAGGAAGTATATTTTCTTATTATTTTATAATTATTCCTTTTTGTGGGGGGCCAAAAGTAGCCATGCTCTTTCTGAAAAAAAAATTTTTTAAAAAGTAGTCATATTGATACAGTAGGTTTGAATTGCAAAAGGCTGAAGCTGAAGCTTCGATTTTTTAGTTTATTTCATTTAAAAGGAGGTCAGGATTCGATCAAAGAAAATCTTGACTGTCAAGGATTTTTTAGAATTTTTGTATTGAATTTTCTATATATTTTGAGTTTGTTTAATAGTGTTAAATGTTTAACTGCCTTTTGCTTTTCCAAAAGATGCTTGCAACATCTGGTTTGAATCGTTTGATGAGGCCTCAAGCCCCTTGGTTTCAATAATTTGTTGTTTGCAACTTGCAAGGTTAAGATACAGGAATGATGGGTTACAATGCTGCATTTATCGAAATTAATTATGTTGATAACACTCTATCCCATAAAATTTGATATTTTATTTTATTGATCGGCATTTTTTATGTTTTCAACAGAGACATATAAGTACAAAAATTATTGACTTATAAAAAAAAAAAGAGAAATGATATGTCCACAACATTTTTACAACAAATCCTAAGTGGCTGGTTATTATTGGTTATTATTGCTGGGGCAAAAAGGTAATCTTAGTGTTAGGTTCAAATTTGAACCTATGACAACTAACCACCTATGATTTGTTATAAAAATGTTGTAAAAATGTTGTGGACGTAGCACCTCTCAAAAACAAAAAGGTTTCTACATGTGGTTAAAATCTACGAATTTATCTATATTTAAATATGTTGAATAAGAATATATTACCTAGTGGCCTCAAATTATTGATCATTTATTATATTCTAGAACATTCCAAATTATACTCATCTTTAAAAAGTTAATGAATAAATCTCTCAATTAAATACCATTATTTCACTAGAGATTAAATTAATAAGAGTTGTTTTGAAAAAAAAAGTATTTAAAAAGAAAAAGAATTTCAACCTATAATGTTTATTCTTAATAACAGCTTTTTATCATTAGATCAAGACACTAATCAGCTTTTGGTGTAAGTAAAAATTAAAAAATATATACTTTAAAATCTCTTAATTCAATACCTTTAAAAAAAGTATATCTTAAAAAGTTGAATTTTCTAAACAAAATCAACAGTATGAAATTTATATAGTACTAGATTGTTTCATAACTTAAGAGGGAGTAAGCGAGTTATAATCAAAGTTATACAAATAACAACTTGAGAGAGAGAGAAGAGAGAGAGAGAGAGAGAGAGAGAGATAATAAAATGAATTTTTATTGGGTTGCTTTTATTATTATTATTTTTTTTTTTTTGAGAAACACACACACATATATATAGGAGAAGGAGGATGAGATAAGGGAATACACTCACACGCCAATAGATGTATTGTATGTTGAAATAGAAGGTAAAATATATGATGTATTGTTAAGTTGTATGTTAAAATAAATAAAAATAATTTTTTGGTGTGCTAAATTCTACATTTTTAAGGACCCTCTTATAGATTTTAGAAGAAATTACTGTCAATTAATAAGTGATAAATTAAAAGAACAAAAGTTATCTCCTTATTCTAGGTGGTATGGTCCGGAGTCTGGTGGGTTTTACAATTTATAATGCGTCAATTTTTTTATAAATTTAACAAGGGTTCCAAGTGCAGAGGGAAAATTGACGTCACTATAAAGATAATCAATAACTCAGTGGGATAAAGTGCTTGTAGATGTTTCCTTTTATGGGTTTTACTTAAAAAGAGTGAAAATAATTATCAAAAAAATTACAAAAAAAAAAATACTTGTCAAAGGCGGCAAAAAACTGCCAAGAAATTGAAAAAAACTGTTATTAACGGCACCTTAACACTATCCCAGTGGCTGTGAGTTTTGGTACTTGACACCTGACAGTACCGGGTACGGTCGGAGAGAGAGAAGTGCAATTCTGACTTTGGAATTTTTTTTAATTAAAAAAATCAGAATTAAAAAATATAAAATTTGAAAAAAAAAAATAGTACTTAATAAAATCAGCTAAAAATAGTTAGCCAAATAAGCCTACTATGAGGACCATGTTCAACGGGAAACAGAGAATTTAAGGGGACAAAGGATAGAATACTCAAAATTAGAACAATTTTCGGGAAGACAATGTTAACCTCAATGATTTTTTATTTTATTATTATTTTTATATATATAACTTCCTTTTTATCTGTGTAAACAAATTAGTATCCTTCATCTCAAGTGTTTGTACGACTAAGAGCATCCATACCAGTGCTTCTAAAGTCTTTAAAACTGTAAAAAGTGACAATTTACACAATTTGAACAAAAAAAACACCCACATTAGTGGGTGTAAAAACATATAAAGTTGTACAAATTCATTCACAAACTATAGTGACCGTGTATATTTACACAATCACTGCAGCTCGTTTATTCCATATTTTAATATTTGTTTCTCTCTCCTTTACCTCACTCTCTCAGCTTCTCACTTTCACCTCTCTCTCTCTTGTTTTATCTATCCCTCAGTCTCACCGATCTCACCTTAGTCCAATCATAAAAGCTCCAATTTCACCGTTACTGGTTTTTTTTTTTTTTTTTTGGTTGATTGTGGGTGTGGGTCAATGAGTTTTGATCTTGATCGGCTTGTTTTTTATGGTTCATTGGTGGGTTTTGATGATCTTGCCGCCGATTGGGTGGGTGAAGAATGGGTTTAGGTGTGGGTGTGGCTTGATGGATTGGTGGGTGTGGTTTGTTGAAGGATGGGTGTGGGTGTGGCTCGACAGATTTTGTTGAAGGGTGGCTGGTTAGGTGTGGGTGTGGCTCAACGAAGAAGACGCAAAGAGGAAAAGGAAGGAAATAATAAAAAATGTAAAAAGAATGAATATTTTATTGAATAAATGTGTAGAATAGATAAACTAATGTGAGTGTTTTGTAGAAGTAGATGTGTAAAATAGAAAAAGTAAATTTTTTCTTGCAAAATAGACAGAAAATTTGAATGAATTGATGTGGTTGCTCTGTTGTAAACGAGGTGACCTTAAAATCTTATTATCCCTTCTAATAAAAATAATCATGTTTTTGCCTCTTTTCTTTTTTTGAGAAGAATCATGTTTTTGCCTAAAATGAAAAATAAATCCAACTCTAATTTTATTGTTTTAGACAAATTACATTATTGGTCTTTAATCTTTAATTTAGAAGCAGCTTTAACTCGAACCTGAACTTCAATGTGTTCGTACTTCGTGGTAAAATTCAAAATCTTCCCTTTTAATCCTTAACAAATTTAAAATAATTGCTTGCTTTTAGTTCATACTTCGTAGTAATATTTAAAATCTTCACTTTTAATCCTTTTTTTTTTGTTGAGAAACCACTTTTAATCCTCAACAATTTTAAAATGATTGCTTTATTCATTTCTTAATATAACTAACGAAGTGATAACACTTTTTTTACAGAAGTGCTATGTCCACAATATTTTTACAGTAAATTATATGTGATTAGTTATTATTAGTTCAAATTTAAACTTACACTAAGATTACTTTTTTATCTCAACAATAACAACCAGTAACAACTTATCACCTATAATTTATTATGAAAATATTATAGATATAACATTTTCTTTTTTATTTATACAAAATTAAAATTCTACTCTAACCATCTAAGTGTATATATTTAGATGCGTATGTGTATAAAACACCTTTTAGAGATTCGAACTTCACCCCCTTGTACTTGTGTAATGAAGTGGTACCATAATAGCCTTAAGTTTGACCAAGAAATAAAAGCAATTATTCAGCCAAAAAAAAAACAATAACTTTAAATTGTAGGACCTGTTAATGGTTAGTTTAGAACAATATATTTTAAAATTTTTTTGAAATATAAATTTGGGTTAAGATAAGTAAAGAGTCGGTTTAGACATTTTCAACTTTTTGAGGTGGCACAATGGTGACCATTCAAATAAAAGGAATGATTTGAGAATTTGAGATTTAAAAGAAGTACGCAATTCCTGTCTTTTAATAATCCACGCATCCAATTGGAACTGCTCGCATGTCCTGTGTCGGCTTGGGATCTAAAAAGAAGAGAAAGCAAAAGGATAACACTCAGAGAGAGTGAAAGCAGAGGATGAGATTGAACTTATTAACGGCTTAAAGAGTGAGTGACATGGTCCAGACCAATGCATTCGGTCTCGGCGGTTAAGGCAGGCATGGGGATTTTTTTTCGTTATTGAAGGAAGCGCAAACCTAAAAGGTGCAATAAATTTGGGCAGGTCAAAAGCATTCCATATCAAAGCCAGACCAACTTTTATATTTGAAAAATAAAGCATAGTCTGGCCTAGAGATAGAGAAAGGTGTAAATTGACAACATTTTTCCAGTTCCAGATACTATTTTGCTTGACAGGCCTAGCATTACCTGTCTCCACTACCATTGAAATGGAAAGAAACCCATAAAGCTTCAGTTGAAATTCAGCCGAAGCAGCAAATTGCAATATCGGGTAAGAAACAAGTCACACCACCAAAAAATGATAAAAAGTATTGGCATTGCTTGGTCTAAATACTTTAATGAGCCTATATATAAATAATTAACACTAATATTCATGGCTTCAAACCCACCAGGTGTGTGAAAACTTTAAGGATAAAATTTATATTACTAATATTCTACTAGTCTCTTCAAAAGTTCAAATTACTTTGCAAAAAAGAAAAAAGTGCAGTAATACTCCTGTGGGCTTGTGGCAGTGGGCAGTGGCGGTATGTATCACATGACTTGCAAATCTTATCCAGTGACCAAACGTCACTATCAAAATCCACCCAATCCTCTTGAATGATGGACGTCGTGGGGGGATCCAAAAAATTACACTATCAAGGTCCACTAAAGCTTGTGTATCATTTTGTGTAGTTTCATTTAGATTATCAAATAAAAATTAAAAAAAAAATTGTGTAGTTTCATTTCTTTTTCTTTTTCTTTTTAATATATTTAATTCAAGTCAAAATGATGATCAAATGTGGGTGATCTCTATTAAAGTGCCAACTCAACTGCGGACAGTTGGACACCTTACAGTAAATCCAAAAGTGGGTGAAGTTGTTTATGCGGGCCAGGCTTATATAGCATCCAACCAATTCCAGAATCAAAGCCCAGGGCCTGATACCCACGACAGCATTGAAATATATGGGCATGCACATCATTTTTATTACCAAACTTATAATCTGTTAATTCTATTAAAGATCACAAAAACCAAACAAGTTGGTAATAAGTTGATGAGTTAAATGGAGTGAAAGCACGCGGAATTATGTTCATCGAATTTGCATACAACAATATAACAAAATTGGTAAATATTAAACTTTTACTATCTAAGTTTGTGGGTAATAAGAACTCATCTAAGCCTTTGGCAAGTCCTTTGGTTCATACCTACCTTTCTAGGAGCATCACCAGTTCACAGTGCACAGTATGTGGGAAAAGATCAACAGCCATGGCTTTTACAGGTTGGAAAGGCTCTGAAGGGGGCATAGACTTGGCTCTGTGCCGTGCTAGACCAGTACCACTCATATTTCTCCATCCCCGGTTGTTTTTATTCCCTTTCTCAATACTCTCAGGAGATGGTGTGCAAAGTTCAATAGCATTTGCCACCAAACTTTCAGGATTACAGGAAATGTAACTGCACCAAACAGGTTCAAAATTGAATCACATTAAAGATAAGATATGAAAAATGAGAAACAGAAAATCAGTTGGGAACTAACACAAGCCTCCGCAGACGAGGATGAGTTCTCAGAGCTTTTATCACCTGCATCCCCATAAAACAAGAGTAAGCATCTTAAGTATTATGGTTTAAGGGCAAAAGATATCTAGTCCAAAATTACAAGATGTCTCCCGTCCAAAAAGGAGAAACCGCCCATAAGTTCTTATACATGTTTACTGCAGCCTAATGGTACCATTCTTATGGCACCAATCCCAGCCTAATGATGGTAGTTTTCTGAAAACAGCTTCTGGAATCTATTTACATGTGATATCCCCACACCACCACCAACCCCCACCCCACCCCCCCCAAACCCAAAAAAAAAACTTTTTCTTTACAACTCAAATTTTTTTATGACGTGGAATCTTACCAAGGCAGGGCCTTTTGGACCCACCCTTGGGAAGTAAACTACGGATACATGACCCCACTAGCCAAAACCGTGAATCAGGTAATCCAGGGGAAACAAGGCAGGGCCCTTTATAACTCTAATTATGAGATATTGAAGGAAAAGGGAATACATTAATGAAGAAATGATGTATTATGCCTGTATCTGAGCATAAGTAAAGAACTCTAAAGACAAAAAGTATTATATATGACGCAAGCATGGTGAATGACAAAGCTGACTTGATCATAATAATCATAAAAGTGCTGTAGATTTCAGATCCCTCTAAACATTTATTCAACAATACACTAGGTGCTTCCATGTGATATTTTACTTTCTAACCTGGACCTTTAGGTTGGAACCCAACCTCCATTTGAATTAAGCCAAGCAAAATATTGTTAATTTATGACCTAAGAAATCCAATGATCCTACTTGGCTGGTGTAAGAGTAAGAAAGAATAGAAAATTCTATGTATCCCATAAAAGTTGAAAATTCAGGAAACAACTTGGTTGGCGGCAAGGGGAGGAAGTTTTAAACTAATCCATTTGTTAATTTTTTTTTACAAGTCCAGGGAAGCCTTAAACTAATCTTTAGCCATGCGGGAAGCTCTAAATTCTAAAGAATTTTTTAGATTATCGAGCAACCAAGGCATTTGTAATAATAGAATGAATAGAGGTGTTGACGATCATTTCTTTTGTTTTTTTGGTAAAAAAGGAGATTAGATTCAACTGCACATATCAAGCATGTAACTTACGATGGGATGTAGTCCAACACGTGGAGGATCAACAATAGCAACAACATTTTTAAACTGCTGCACAGAAGTATTTCCACTTTCAGAAGTGCAATTCTTCTGGAGCTGGCTTCCAGCTTCTTGCTCTTCATTTTCTGCACAACCAGAAGCACTTTTGTTATTTGTAAGATCATGGCTTGAGCTCTCTTCAGGGTCTAGTACAGCATCAATTGAGGTATCTTTCTCTCCAGCAGTAGCGTTTTCTTTGTCACTATTTTCAGAAGTATTTGAAATCTCATCAGGCTTCTGAGGCACATTTAGGTACTCTTTCAATAATGATCCCATCACATCCTCAGCCTGTTGCCTCATCAATGGAAAACACACAACAACCATGTGATACAATTAATACAAGCAACGACGACAAGCCTAACCAAATTAAAAATCAAATTTAAAGTTGTTTAATCAACTCCTAAGGGGCCAGTTGGTTTGCAGAATCTTGAAAATTCCTATTCCTTTCTAGGAAGTTAATGAGATTACCTCATTTAGTTCTCCAATTACACAACACATCCTGGGAATGTCACGTTCCCACAAGCATTATATTCCTATGTTCATGGAAATGTGATTATCACTTTGAATGGGTATGCATTGTGAATATGTTTGGGTATGCACCATGGAATATTTACATTAACGTGAGTGAAGTATTTATTTAGAATTTTGTTTACTTATAAATAAATAAGAAAAATTTATAGAATGTATTTTCATATGCTATATAATGCTCATGGGTATTTTTAAAAATTCTGGGATTGTCACATTCCCACAAGTATCATATTCCTATGTTTCATGAAAACGTGATTACCACTTTGAATGGTTATGCATTGTGAATACGGTAGGGTATGCACTTTGAAAATTTACATTAAAGTGAGGTATTTATTTAGAATTTTGTTTACTTTTAAAAAAATTAAAAAAAAAAATTATAGAATGTATTTTCATATGCTATATAATGCACAAGGTTATTTTTGAAAATAAGAAAAATTTATAGAATGTATTTTCATATTCCTATATAATGCACATGGATATTTTCAACAATTCTGGGATTGTCACATTCCCACAAGTATCATATTCCTATGCTTCATAGAAACATGATTGCCACTTTGAACGGGTATGCATTGTGAATATGTTTGAGTATTCACTATGGAATACTATATATAATTGAGGAATTAATTGAAAGATTTGTTTACTTAATAAAAAAATAAGAAGAATTTAGAGAACTTGTTTTCATATGCTTTATAATGCAAATGGGTAATTTTAAAAATTCAGTGTAAAAGTTGTAAATATTATTGGGAATGTTACTATCTAACTAAACATTAAAATTTTACCTTCATCAGAATCTAACAGGAATACAACCAATGAATTGAATGCATTAATCCTATATTCCAAAAAATATGGTTTTGGAAATCCATGATTCTGGGAATTCTGATTTTCATGGGAATCCAAGATTCAAAGAACCAAACAACCCCTAATAGAACTATAAATGGGAATGGATTTCTTTCTTGTGATTTCTTTGTTAGGTTTACAAATGGAAACCAAGTTAAAGATGCAAACTGTAAACTCACCTTTGCACAAACAAATTTACAGTTTTTAATGCCATTTATTTCAGCATTCCTGTAAGCATCTGAAACTGCAGAAGCATTCATTTCAATGCCAATAACCTGAAAGAAAATTAAAGCCAAAACAAGTTAAACCTTTTGAGAAAAGAAAAGAAAGGAATTAACATGGACCAGTTTTCTATAGTATGAAACTCAATCAGCCAATGCAACATTTATCATTTTACTTATATTCTTTTTTCTCCAAAATGGGAGACTCGTGCTTTGCTTAGGGCACTGAACAATTACGATCCTGATCACATGTCTGAAAAGAAGAAAAAATGCAGGAACTGGGTTGGTTACTATTACCATACCAACACGATGTGCTAAAGTCAGCCCTATTGTTCCAGTACCACAGCATACATCAAATAGCAATGTATCAGGACCCAGACCAGCCCAATCCCCAGCAAGCGAATATAGCTTCTCAGCAGCAAGAGTGTTAACCTGCAATAGAGTTAGGGAAATATTAAATGCCACTAACAAAACTATTTTCTTGAGAAAGGGATGCACAAGAATCTGAGATCCAAACCTGGAAAAAAGCTGTGGGAGATATACAGAACTGAAGATTGCTTATAGAGTCACGAATTCTAGCCTCTGCAACATCATTGGTCTCCAGTTTAGCACTAGCAGCCTTTGGAATGGGCAGTTGGCGCAATGGAGCATCAGCTGGTGCAGCATTTGATATTCCTTGGTGATCCTGTATGAAAACCAACCACAAGGCATTTAGAAATTAACAAGAGCGTTATAAACTAGAAAAAGTATCACCACGCTGCCTCGACTCCGCCAGGCTTTGGTTTTTTCCTCTTTCTTGGGGCCTGTGACATAAGGCTATTTATGACAGGTAGATTATAGATATACACTACAAACCACCATGTGCTACAATTAGACAGAGCATGTTGGTAAAATCATTTCAAGATTCCTGCCAGAATGTTAAAGCACCAAGTATCTAGAAGGCTGTCAAATAATAAGCCTCTCCAATAATGAAAATTTATGGTAAGAAGCTAGTACCTGAACAACCAAAGCTGTTAGAGGCAAAGATGGAGAATTTGCAATAGATCCTGCAGCAAATGATTGAACCAGCCTCTCAAATTCACCAGTTACAACAGCATCATCAAGGCCCACAGAGCAAACCTACATAACCAAGATACAAAGAGAAATGACTATAAAATAAGAGGTTTACAAGAAAAATCATGATTCATATCATTTGTAAGCTCCTCGATCCAGTTTATTCACATTTGAAATGACTATAAAATAAGAGGTTTATAAGAAAAATCATGATTCATATCATGATTCATATCATTTGTAAGAGGTTTACAAGAAAAATCATGATTCATATCCAGTTTTCATCTGTCATACAAGTGACCAATTGCACCAGTATGAACCAATGTGGCTTCTCTGTTCATTCTTTCTAACAACATTGTGGAGCTTTCAGACATGCATGGCTAATAGGAATTTCACTAATTGAAAAGGTTTATTTAAAAAAAACTAAAGTATAATTAGACAAGTTCATTAGGCACTAACCTGAACAATAAGCATGACCTCTGAAATGCTGGCATCAGAATTTTCAACGTCTACAACCTTCCCAGGGGTCCTTCCTTCTCGAACCTTGAAACATGAATTATGACACAGAATGCTTATATAAAGAATGACAGTAATGTTTACATTTCTAGGTATGTATCGACAGAAGAGTAAGCATTCTCTATCAGTAGCTCAAAAGCTGCATGGCAGCAACAATAATTATGAAGGTAGTGTTCCCTCTGTATTTTTCTCTCTGCCTTATGTTTTTCTGCATAAGGTAGTGTTCTTGAACATATATCTGTATTACCTATCAAAAAAAAAAAATTATGATTAAACTTCCAGAACGTAGAGCTCTGGAAACAGCATATATACCGTTAATTGACGCCAAAATCCAATATTTTTAAATCTGTTCCAAATTGGTAATTCTGATTGTTGCAAAAATTCCTGAAAGATAGAAGCATATTTGCAAGCAATTCTTGAAACATTTGGGCAATCCACCGGTTCTTCGACTGCTGTCACGCCCTCCCTGAGAAGTTTCTTTAGTAAACTATTCAAATGCCAAGTAGTACTCCAATCACTGAGCAAATGGAAAGTACCTAAAGTTGCCGAGCATAAATCCCACTGTTGCTTTGCCCTGAAGAGAATATCCAACCGAAAACTCACACTTATTTCGATATCCATTTACAAGTGGTGATTCAAGTATGCCCTCTAGTTTACATGAAAGACCACCTGCAGGGTTCAAAAGAAGAGGAAAAGAACAATAATGGACATGTGAGCCACTATAATAACTCATCATGCTTCTTCTTCTTCTTTTTTATAAGTAAACATATTGAAATACAGCGAATCTTGCTTCAATAGAATGAAAGAAACACGACTGTGACTCTGTGAGCTCAACAAAGATGGAGCAATTAAGAGAGTCAGTGATGTCATAAGCAACCCCATCCACCAAATATCAACTCAAAAAAATATTGAATGAATAGCTCTGTGGCATCATGCTCTGGAATTTTTATTGACAGTAAGAAGAGTACCTATTTCCCTAGATTTGAGAATCCATTCTGGAAGCGAAACACCATGGGGACAAGCTTTACGTGCATTTCTAGTCTGCCACAAGAAATCGTAATAGTTCAGTTAGCTTCTCTAATAAATTGACATTAAAACAATCATAGACAGAATATATGATCCGAAAAAAGTGTTTCTAACAAGCTTTTTGAGATTTTGCATAAGGGAGGTCTTTTTGTGCTCCAACTGATCACTATAAGGCATATGAGCAAGGGGAGTCACAACATCGCGGACACTTCTTGCCCTTGCAACAGAGCCATCAACTGTTGAACCATGTTTTTCATCATCATTTGTATCACCATCCTCAACCCCATTTGAAGTTATAGAGACCCCTGTATTCTCACCATCCAATGAATGTTCCCCAGCTTGTTGTCCATTTAAAGGGGGAGCCATTGTTGATCTAATTTTCTTATCAAATGATCGAGGAATGACATCGGCAACCTTTAAAATTTTGTTGCCAATAGATTTTCCTTTCAATTCCTGTTGCAATGAGATTAGTGCCAGTGAGCGTATTTATTGCAAGTTTGATGTACTAATTACATACACAATAAACAGGGCATACCTCCTGTGCATTTTTCAATTGTTCTGCGTTTTCAAAAGTCACAAAACCTACAGTCATGCCTTTCTTTTTCTTCACAGATTTGAACTGAACTCCCTGGAAAAAGAAAAGAACTTTTAGATTTCCAGTATCTCTTCTATCACACACTAAAGATGGGAAAGAGTCATAGATGACTTGTAATCAACTAACCAAAACATCTAAAGAGAAAAAAAAATTGGTAAGATTGAAAAGCTTGTCACTAACTCTTACCTCCCTAAAGAATGTTAATGTCATGCAAAAACATTCCCAACCAAATCATTAACTTCAATAATATGTTATTTTTAAACAAACCATATGACAGACACGCCAACAATTCTTCTTTTGATTGGTAAGTTTAACACAAAACCCTTTTTTTAATAAGATATGTTTTATTGCAAAAAGATTCCATGTACAAAGGACATAAAGAAGACTAAAGAATAGAACATAATAAATTTTATGTACAAAGAGAAAACTACTATAAAGTATAAATTCAGGAATGGAACTCATACTAGTGCATCCCCATGCTCTATACCAATCACATAGAAAACCATGAAACAAAGCTACCAATTGGGTTGCTGCGGTTTCCATATCCTCAAATGTACAACAATTTCGTTCCCACCAAGTTGCCCACATATCAAACATAGTGGGACTAAATTCCAAATGTCCGACGAATGTCCGACAAATGTTTACCAAACAATAGGTCAATAACCTTCTCCAATAACACCCACTGAATCCCAAAAGAACTAAATGCAAAACTCCACGATGCAGATGCAACAGAACAAAACAATGTAACAACAGATGATCCACTATCTCCCCATTTTACAACAACAAATAAAACACCACCCTAATAGCGTATAGCCATGCTTAATCAGATTCTCTTATGTTAGGATATTCCCCCAAGCCATGGTACCGCAAAAGAAAGGGACACATTGAGGGATTTTAACACACAATCTTGCCCTCCATCCAATTCTTTTTTTGTTTTTTCCTTTTTCTTTTTTGTGATAGTTAAGAACAATTTTATTAAAAAAAGACTACTTCGTGTACAATGGACACAAACAAGCCTAGAGAATTACATCAAAAAAGAATTATGCTCGGGAAGGGTGTGACTGTAGTTGAAGAAGGGAGGACAGACATAGAATTAAGTTAAAATATTTTTTTTTAAGAGGTTTCCTTTGATTATGGCTCATCACACACGAATGCCATTGGTTTTTCATATATCACATATGCTAATTTTTCTTGTACATTGCAAAAAATACAGCTGTTTAAACTTTAAAGTTTAAACCAATCAGTAGAGAAGCACAAGTATAGGCTCATCTCACATGCCATTTCTTCTTGTATTCACAATCTACTATCTATGTAACATTTTCCCTTTGTTTCCTATTTTTCGCTATCTTTTAACTACAAAATCCAGAAGTTGAATGGATAGCACATTCCACTAGTCCATCACTGAATTTATCAAAAGAATTTGAACTTCACTAAGCATGTTCAGTTTGCACATTTCCACATTTTTCTAGCAACCAAACAGAATAAATTACCAATTGTTACAAAATTGAACTCAGTGAAGCACGTAACAAAACCTGAAAACCAATAACCCTTACTTGCCTGTTCACCAAGAAAGCTAGTCAAATTCTGGGAGTTCCATTTCCTAGGCAAATGAACCAAGCACTTGCTAAGCTCAGGGTCCAAGCAACCACCACCACCATTATTATTATCATCACCATTGTTGTTGTCGTCGTCGTCGTCGTCAATAAGCGGCTCGGTCATCATGATATCCGCTTCGCAAACCTCGCTCTTCTTCTTCGTCGTCGTCGTCGTCGTCGTCTCGGACCTCATGGCCTTCTTCGCACGGTCAGAGGTCGGGTCCCACGTGTTATCGGGGCGCGGACGGAGCTCCTCCTCGCCGTGCGCGTACTTACACGCGTCGCCGTGGCTGCAGGACCCTGAGTCGCGCCTGAAGTAGGAGCAGAGGCTCGTCTTCCACAGCGGCGGTAGCTCCTCCTCTCGCTTTCGCTTCTCGCCCGATACGGCGTCGTCTGGCGCTGGCAACGGCAATGGCGGCAATGCTGCCGCTGATGATTCTGGATTGGAGAGTGGTTCTTGATTGCTGTCCAGTTGAGATTGAGTGGTGATGGTGGTGGTGGTGGTGGTGGCGGAGGTGGACTCGTGGCCGTCCATTTGGGGAGGAGTGGACGGTGGAGAGTTTAGGGTTTCGATTGGAGAGAGTTCGTTATTTGGAGAAGCCGCCATTGCTGGTTCCACTGGGGGAGGAGTTTAGGACTAAAAGGTGGTTCATTATCTTAGTCCATTTCGGCCATTTCTACCCGATCCGAATCCGGATCCAAATGGATGCAGCATATGTTTTGGTTTGGTCCGTTTTGGCTGCAAATTTTTTTTCATAATTTTTTTTTTTTTGAGGAACTTATAAAGTTATACATAAATAAATAAATTCAAAAACTTTTTAAAAAAAAGTGATTGATAAATTTTTGAAAGACTATTTTGTCTATAAATTTGTCTTTAATTCATAGGATTTCAAGAATTTTGGAGGAGTCATGATTCATGAATGTAAATCTGTCCATGGTGATGAGAAAATATTTGATAGCCATGCCATGATAAATTGAAGTATTTAGAACCTTTTATTTATTTATTTATTTTTTTTTGCTGAGAGAAGAATTTAGAACATTTAATTTTTTAGGCACGCCACGTTTTTAATAACCATAAACTATGTGATTCCGCAAGCTTCATCCTAAATGTCACATTCAAGACAGTTTATTACAAGGGGAAAAAAAAAAGATTTGTTTTCATTTTATAGAAATTTTCGTGCACATTGTGCATGTAATGCCATCCAATACTCAAGCTTTTAAGTCCTACATTTAATTATGTTTTTATTCATGGTATTGATAGGTAATTATTGTCCGGGGGAAAAAATTTTCTTTCCGACAAATGAGATTTATATTGGGTCGGATGCCTAAACCGAAACTCGACGATGGGCTTGATACACGGCCCAAAGGCTATCGGCGAAGATCCAAATAATCCGCCATATTTTTATGCCTCAAGTCTAGATTGAGACTTACAAGAACGGCTCTTAAACAATCCCTAGGTCAAACACATTAACATGGTTAAAAAGTCTACCGTAAGAAATAGCCCAGCAGTAAAGTGTTTTTGCAAAAAATAACCCAACGGTAAAGTGCTTCTGCAGAAAATAACCCTGCCGTAAAATATTTTTGGAGAAAAAAGGGTAACCCAGCTGTAAAATACTTCTGCAGAAGAGAGTGACCCAGCTGTAGAGTACTTCTATGGAAAGAGTAACCCAGCTATAAAGTGCTTCTGCAGAAAAGAATAACCCAGACGTAAAAATATTTCTGCAGAAAATAACCCAGCTGTAAAATACTTCTGTAGAAGAGAGTGACCCAATTGTAGAGTACTTCTATGGAAAGAGTAACACAGCTGTAAAGTACTTCTATGAAAAGAGTAACCCAGCTGTAAAGTACTTCTGCAGAAAAGTGTAACCCAGCTGTGAAAATATTTCTGCAGGAAATAACCCAGCCGTAAAAATAGTTCTGCAGAAAAATAACTCAGCTGTAAAGTTTTTCACAGATTGAGGGAAACATCCATATTTTAGGAGTCATCATCCGTTAGTTCTGAAGAAGAATCTTCTAATACATCAATATGAGGAAAAAATTCTATTGTAACAGTTACATCATAACCATCAATAATAAATGAGTAAGTAAATGTCATGGATTTCATGGTAACAAACAATGGAGAAAACTTAGTGTAAGATAAAAGGAGAGAGAGAGATCCCAACTAGTGCAACAAGATCGTCATGGTGCCAAAGCATGCTCTTGGGTTTAGCATATGTAATGAGTAAAGAGAGGCATTTATGAGTAGTGAGTGGGAGTGTATAGAGGGCTGCTGGAACTTTCTACTGGAACTTTCTGCTGGGGAGGAGTTGTATGCTTTTTAACTTGAGGTATGAAAGGTGTTTTTAAGCTAGGAGTAGGGAAATTCATTTTTCATTTTTAAGAATGAGAGTTTTGTGACTTAGAACTTTGCTGGGATTTTGAGAGGCTAATATATAAAGGTTTTTGAGAGTTTTCCTTTGTGAGTGTGTTTCTTGGTGTCTTAAGGGGCAATTGGCAATTGGCAAATAACTTTTGTTAAATATTGAGGCATTGATAGAGGGTTTTATTTATAGTTGAGATTTAAGGGGCAATTGGCAAATAACTTTTGTTAAATCTCCCCAAATTTTCAGAAAATCCTTAGGGATTCGTTCTTAAAATGTTAGCTAAGAATGGTAAGCTTAATCTCTTGGAATACTCTTGCTGTTTTAATGTAATATCAACTAGAATTCTGACTTAGTATTAATGCTAATTGGTCTTGGCTGATGGCGGTTTGAACATGCATTAAGCTAATGACCTTGGATGTACTGCTTACTAGGTTCAGAGCTCCCAAAGGCAAGTTACATCACCCCAAGCTAAGTGTCAACTTTGGAACCTTTGCTGGGAGCTCTGCTGGGATCCCCTTGGTGCCATCCAAGCCACATTTCCTTAAGTTTCCCTATGAGGGGTTCATGTGCTTGGTCCATGAACCAAAGAATACATATTTGTTAACATGAAAAATGAGTTGATTTGAACTTGCTTCAGGAGTTTTAATGACTGCCTTTGCTGTTTGACTGAATAGGTTGGAGAAGAAGGAGGATATGGCTGACTGAAGTGCTTTAGCTCCCTGTTAAGTCTTTTCAGCCTTATGTCAAATCTGTTTCAGCTTTATGTCACACAATAAATGATGATATTTCAGCTTATGGAGGAGATGTCTGACCCCTGATGGACATGTGCCTTGTTCTGACCTGATGGGACAAGCTGAAACATGACAGCAGTGGGCTCTAGCTGTTGACTTGTGCTAGGTTTTGGCTGATTAGCTCACGTGAGCTTCAGCTGCTGGGAACTGAGTTTGGGCTGGGCTGGGCTGGTCCAGCTGGGCCTTATGTTTGAGCTGTCTTGGGCTTGATTTTTCCTACAAAATGAGGAATTTTGCTATGGATGATATTCATGGGCTTTTATAAACTTTGCAAGAGAAGCATTCCTTGAAGGATGAATACTAATATTTCCTATGAGTAAGGGATTTGGTATATGCGAAATAATTGTTAAGATGATATTTAAGTTTTGTAAATATGTTTCAAAATAATATTTGGGCTTTAGGGAATGTTTGAAATAGTTGCCAAAATGTTGTTGGGCTTTATGGAATAGTGCCAAAGTCATATTGGGCTTTTATGAAATAGTGCCAAAATCATATTGGGTTTTATGAAATAGTGCCAAAATCATATTGAGCTTTAGAAAATAGTTGCTAAATTAGTATTTAGGCTTTATAAAATAGTTTGCCAAATTAGTATTTGGGTTTTGTAAAATAATGCCAAAATCATATTGGGCTTTATGAAATAGTGCCAAAATGATATTGGGCTTTAGAAAATAGTTGCCAAATTAGTATTTGGGCTTTATGGAATAGTGCCAAAGTCATATTAGGCTTTATGAAATAGTGCCAAAATCATATTGGGTTTTATGAAATAGTGCCAAAATGATATTAGGTTTTAGAAAATAGTTGTCAAATTAGTATTTGGGCTTTGTAAAATAGTGTCAAAATCATATTGGGTTTTATAAAATAGTGCCAAAATCATATTGGGTTTTATGAAATAGTTTGCCAAATTAATATTGGGTTTTAGAAAATAGTTGCCAAATTAGTATTTGGGCTTTGTAAATAGTTGCCAAATTAGTATTTGGGCTTTAGAAAATAGTTTGCCAAATTAATATTTGGGTTTTGTAAAATAGTTTAAGATTTTGTTGTAAAAAAATATTGCCATGTAGTAACGGGCTTAGAGGTGCCATATAGCAACGGGCTTCGTAAGGTGCCGTATAGCAATGGGCTTGAAGGTGCCGTGCAGCAATGGGCTT
Source organism: Castanopsis chinensis (assembly GCA_032878915.1). NCBI lineage: Eukaryota > Viridiplantae > Streptophyta > Magnoliopsida > Fagales > Fagaceae > Castanopsis > Castanopsis chinensis. The sequence goes on along the minus strand of JAVQMG010000125.1, from coordinate 11,495,703 downwards.
AGAATGGTGTCGTGTAGCAATGAGCTTAATAAGGTGCCGTGTAACAACGAGCTTAGAAAGGTATCGTGTAGCAACGGGCTTAGTAAGGTGCCGTGTAGCAAAGGACTTGAAAAAGGTGCCGTGTAGCAACGAGCTTAGAATGGTGTTGTGTAGCAATGAGCTTAGAATGATGCCATGTAGCAACGGGCTTAGTAAAGAGTTTTGTTGGGCTTTTTGGGTCTTACCCACGAGTTAAATGATTTTGGGTTTTTTGTGGAGAAAGTATAATTTTGTGGCCTAACGTTAGTAGCAAGGTAATGGGCATTTTTTATGAAAACGCAAGTTGGATAATATGTGGAATATAGTGGGTAATATTTGTGAGAGGACCCAAAGTAATTTGTGGGGCTTATATATGTAGGAAATATTTGTGAGAGCCCAATAACATGGAAAATATTTAAGTAATACGTGAGAGATATTTATGTGGGCTTCAAAATAATTCTTGGACTTGTGTGAGTATTTTGTGAGTGGACTAAAGAAATTAGAGCCCGAAAATTCGTACTTCAACAATTATTATATACTTTTCCTCCAAAAAAATAAATGGTACTTATTATTTACTTATTTTCACATCTCTTGAAGATTGTTTAAATTTACACATACATTTCATTCTCTCTTATTTTATAAATCGGCAATACACGATAAAATCTTCTCTTTTTTTTTTTTTTTTTTTTTGAGAACCAGAAAGATTTTCCTATATGCAACCTTTATTGTATACAAGGGTATGTGGCAGCAAAAGAAAAGAAAAAAAAAAGAAAAAAGAAAAGGGGGGAACATATATTCAAAGGTCATGTATAATTCACATGACTAGGTGAACCTTAATTTTGTATCCAGCATCTATCTTTCTTACCGTTACATGCACCATTGAATCGTATGTATTTATTGATGGATTAAAGTTTCACACAGACATCATATACATACATACATACATATATATATAGATAGTAAACAATGACAAAATTGCAACCAAGCGCTCTGTTTGTTTCGATATTAATGTTTTTCAAAAGAGAAGTGTTATATCCACAACATTTTTACAACAAATCTTAGATGTCAAGTTGTTATGAGTTTTTAATTTAAATCCGTCATTAAAATTACTTTCTTGCTTGCTAATAACAGTAAGTAATAATTTATCACCTAGAATTTATTGTGAAAATGTTACAAACTAGCATTTCTTTTTTCAAAAAATTAGTCATTTTTTTTAATAAGTATTTTTAAATAATTATCTTATTTTTCTATGTTTGGTAGTATTTTTTGAAAAACCTTCTTTTTTGGGAAACTATCTTAATTTTCTATATTTGTTAAGGTCCTTAAAAATGAGATGGATAAACATGTGTTATTTTTTTGGTCATTCTATTTTATCTTATCTGAAGTTAACTTTTTTTATGCTCCTATTAATGTTATTTTAAGTCTTCTTTTATCTTCTTCTTCTTCTTCTTCTTCTTTCTCTTTTTTTTTTTTTTAGCTTGAATTAACTCACTTTCTTCTATCTGTGTGTTGATTGCCATTCTCTAAATATAACCAAATCATCTCAATCAACTTTCTCTCTCATCTCTAATAAGTTTTTGTATGGATGATATCATCCATACCAAAAAAAAAAAATCACCAAACTTTATATATATAAAGAAAAAATAATCCTATCAAAAGGTAACAAATGATAAGGAAAATATAAAACATAAAAATAAATAAATTATTATAGGGTCACAAAGCTTATGGTGCCTAGGGAAACTAAGAACTAAGAGTGAAAAATAAATTAAAAAAAAAAAACAAACAAACAATCAAACTTTGGCCAAAGATTTTCTTGATGGTAAGAAACTTACTATACATTAATGCCGGTGCCAGGTGAGGGATAGGAAGAACAAAACAGTGGAATGGGTGTAAAAGAAATCACCAAAAGCACACAGATGAAAAAAAAAAAAAAAAAACACAAATAACGAATTATTATGCTTGTGGTAAGTGGGAAATGGTAAGAACTAAAAAGAGTGAAAGTGATGCGAGAAGTTTGAGTTTGGCATAAAGAAATAGATGTGTATAAGGTGTGAGGTGAAAGTGAGAGAGTATAAGGTGAATGAAATACAAATAGGAGAGGAGAGGACAAAACTTAAGTACATCACCTAAGGTGCTGTTTCTTAGATTCCTATCTTAGGATTCAACCATATGACTATTTCACTAAAAAATAAACTTTCATCCTATAAGAAAAAATTCACATGACAGAATCTTACAAGGGAAATCAAAGGAACTGCAACTAAGTATTATACTTAAGTCTTGCTCAATAGGTGAAAGCAACAACATAACATTAACACACCATGTACCAAGCGTTACCATATGGTAAATCTAGTTAGAAGAAAAACTCTGCAATAGTTATTGGGAGACTATTTGACTAGAGAGAGAGAGAGAGAGAGAGAGAGAGAGAGAGAGCTGTATGCACCTTTCTGACTAAACAGGAAAATTTCATTTATATGAGGTAACTCGTCAACACTATTCTGAGTGCAACACCCATATACAAACATTGGATTAAAACAGATGCAAGGCCGCTGTATCTTCACACCCGTTTGAAAACCATTATTGTGAAAACAGGCAAGCTTATACAGAACTTCACAATTTTCTGATCGGAGGAAGACTTTTCTTAAGCATCAGATTCAGGTCCATTGCTCACCTTGATTTCCAGGAGCCGTTCAATCGGTTGCCTACAAATGGGGCATCTGTCTGTCTGGATGCTCAGTGCCTTAGCACAGCCACTGCACATGCACTGCATTATCAAGGACAAAAATTAGCCACAACAAAAGCAAGACAGACCTCCTTCATATTCATATTTTCAAAGCTGGACTAAAGTTGAAAATTTTAAACATCCAAAGGTGAGCATCTTCACGGGGCATTGAACTCTCAACTTTCTTTTGAAAGTAGTTGTTTGATTAACCACATCCCAAACTTCATCTTGTGTGTGTGTGTGTGTGTGTGTGTGTATAATTTTGAAAATAGTTTCCCCTTTCTAATAATATTCTGCTCATTCATAAAAATAAAATTAAATAAAAGATTTCCCATGACAATGCTCTGAATCCAAAAGAAGAATTTCCTATAAATAATTTTACATGTACTCTAAAGAAGTACCCAAACAAAATATCTGATATCAAGCTGAAGCCAACTCAAATTGGGTACGCAAAGTGGGCCATCAGCACATCTATCCGTGTTCAAGAATTGAAGTCTACACAATTGATCTCACCAAAGAAAAAAATTGCACCTAATACGCATGTGTGCACACACACACATGAATTTCTGAAGTCAATTTTCTCTCTCTAAGACTTTGCAAGTCTAATAAACTGTTTGCAAAAATTGAAAGCAATTTTCAGCCCAATAGACATAAACAAACTAATCTGGTCTGCTCCATATCTGCAATGTAATCAGTAGGACAGATCCTACCTCTCTTCATCAGAAGGAAGAGAGGGGAGGGAAGGGGATAGAGAGGAAGTAGTATCTGTAATTACCATGTGTCGGCATGGGAGGACAGTTGTATCGCGGGGTTCTGACAAGCAAATAACACATTCTTTCCCAGATTCATTCTCTTCTGTATCACCATCAACCACATTCCCAATTCCATAAATTTCCTGCAGCTCGTACCTCATCCTATTCACCCAAAGGATCTGTTTCATCACCCGCACCTGGTACTGACCATTCTCCTTCTTTTCAAACACAGCCTTGGTGATCTGAGAATTCCTAACTGGATCTCCTTCTGATTCATTATGGGTCAATGGGCATGCTTCAGCCTTCACCACAAGTGGGTAAATCTCTATATCACCATAATTTGTCAACTCAGTCTCCTCAATCTTCGAGAAGTCAATTCCAGTTCCACAACGTTGTCTAAACTTCTGGCCTAGATCGTCCTTAAAAGAGATGTTGACAGAATTAAGCAGGCCATCCTTTGTAGCTGTAAGGTTACAGTCTTCATTTTCTTTAGCGAAAAACATAACTGTAATGCTGTTACATAGATGAAGAAGAGCAACCATTAGAAAAGAAAGAGGTTCACAAATGCAGTAAGACTATACACATAGCAGGTCTTAATTTATCTAATGGTGGCAGAATGAAAAAAAGATACATAAGCATATCACAATAGCTGTACAACTACGGCTAAGCAAATCAGCATATCAAAACAAAAAATCTATGTGTGGAATGTGCAAAAACAATATACCAGTTTCACAATTTCCAATGGCTGGTGAATTTGCCCAAACAATGACTAAACCTGCACCTCCAAAAGGAGACTGCAAAATATAGAACATTTCATGGTAAAGCAGATTGTATCTCATTTCTAGAATAGACCTGGAGATTATGTAAAACATCATTATCAAGTAACATTGGGGTTTCGTCTTACCAATAGAAAAGCTCCAATAGAAGCCAAGTAACACTTATCATTAACAAATAAGTTCACAAACCATAATCCATATAATAAAACTAGGCTATAATTTGCAAAACATTCATCGGTTTTATATCCAAAATGAAATAAAAGAACTGTTTAAATTCATATTACAACTAAGATCGATCCATATTCTGAAATTATCTTCACAATGTTCCCATCTAGGAGGGTCAAAATTCACTCCAAAACTACATTGATTCCACATGTACAATTCACTATCATATGAATATGATACTTAACAAAACCAAATTCAAAGCATTATATTATTAATAATAGTACCTTCCAGGTGCAGTGGCATCGAACGTGAAGGCAACAAGGAACTGTCCGGGATTCTCCTCATCCGGTTCAAGCCTCAGAGACTCCTTCTTAATGTTCACATCATTCCTAATAGTGACTGCCTTTTGATGTTCCACTAATGGGGTAACAGGGTGGTGGGGGACTGCACCTGCACCAGCACCAGCACCATAATGGTGCGGTCCATTAACCCAGTTGCCGGGGGCCGGGTAGACCCCACCACCCACGTGATAAGGTGGCGGATAAGAGCCCACCATGGGGGGTGGCTGAGGGTAGTATCCGGGGTAGTATTGGGGAGGGTTAGGGTTGGGGTATGGGGTGGCAGCAGCAAACACATATCTGTTTGCGGTTATTTCAGGCTGCGGAGACGGCTGACCCTGGTGGCTACGGTGGTGCCTCCGCCGGCTCGCACTACTGCTTCCATTATTTCCCATTCTGTTTTACAACTATTCTCAAACTTTCGATCCTGAACAAAAAATTTTCAAGCTCAACACAATAGTCATCATCAACCAAAATTTTTTACTGAATTCTCTCTGTTTGTTTGGTAGAATTTATATTGAAAAAAAATGAAAACCCAGAAAAGGAAAGATGCTAAATTTGGTGTTTAAAACAACGTAAACGCGTGAAAAATCAATTTCGAGCCATCAATAAGCTCAATTGTAAAGATGGGATTTTTATGTAATGATGAATTAGGATTAGGATGATCAGTTTCTTACAGAAAAGAAAGGATCATCTTTGTTCAGAAATTTGAGAATTTTGCAGATAATAAAAGAAAAAAGATTGTACCTTTGGAAAAGCGTAAGCGTGGTTCCTGATTATGTTGTTCTTGAAACTGTTGTGCCAAATATAAACAGAGAGAGAGAGAGAGGGTAAAGGATTTTCAATGAAAGAATGATGAGGTTGGAATAATGTGGAGCAAGGGAAAGCAGAGACAGCAAGCTACCGAGTCCGCGAGCACCCACCAGCAAGCATCACGAAAAGGGAGGGTAGGCAATGACTTATACGAGCCCTGAAACACACAAAAAAAATTGCCGCTTATGCTATAAAGTTAACAAGACAGTATATAAAAATGGATTTTGTTAATACGTGCTCTAAGGTCACATAATAAGTAATTATTTTTAAAAATATATTTTTTAAGGATTGAAAAAATATTGATAATTTTTTTAATTTTTAAAATAATATTTTTAAAAATAGATTGTTTGATGTGTGCTATAAGGGCACACACTAAACAGACTCTATAAAAATAGGCATCTTTCATTATTATTATTATTATTATTATCACTTTTTTTTTATATATTTATTGAGATAATAATGGTGCGTTGCAGACGTGGTGTACTACCACGACCATGTCATTACTGTAGTGTAGGCCTCCTCCACTTCACAATCAGAGGTGACGGATTTTTCATTTTTGTACAGTTTTCTTTCCCGTGTCGTGGATTTCGTGGGATTGTGTTGTAAGAAACAATTATTATAGTTTAGGTCGGTAAAAACAAACCTTTAGGTGCAAAATGTAATGAAAGCAGGGCGGCTACAATTGGAATTTTTGAACCCCTGACTTGAAAAAATATACTGTAAATATTTATATATATAATTTTTTTTATTAATTTAATTATCCTTAAATATATTTTTGCACCACTTGGCTTAAATTTTGCACACCATGATCACAAATCAATGCCTAAAATCAAACAACATAAATCAGCTCATTCCAAAACTAATTAACAACACAAATCACTCTCATTTTCTCTCAGGAATCCCATCTCATCTCATCTTTGTTCTCTATCTGACTTTCTATGTATCTTAGACTCTAAGAGTAAAATGTGAGTGTTTGTGAGTTCTAAACGTCTCTCTTTATTATAAATTTATATTATATATATGTGAGAAAGTGTGTGTGTTTGATATTAATAGAGAGGTATAGTTTAAAATGGTAAACAAGAAAAATGTATTTTTTTTTTCTTTTGATTGTGCCTTAATATGTCACAATTAGATTGAACAACTATTTGTATGGATCTTCATAAAAATGGGAAGTCAAATTTGTTATTCTTTTTTTACTTTAAGAAATGTTATTTTTACATCATTTTTATAACAAATTTTAAAATGAAAGGCTGTTGTTGGTTGTTATAGGTGAAAAAAAAAAGTAATTTAATTTATGGATTTAAATTAGAATTATTAACAACTCAACACCTATGATTTGTCATGAAAATATTTTGAACCGTAACACTTTTTTTCTACCTATGAACAATTTATTACTTTTGGTTTCCAAATAAATGTCGGTACGTTGTCTTGAACATTGTACTAATGAATCCCAAGGTACTAATGAATCCCAAGTTGTGCATGTCGCATGACTCTACGGGGTTGCAAAAAGTTGCTGAGGTTTTTTTTAGGATGGGACGTTCTTAAGATTTTCAAGGGATAGTTGATGATCCAAGTCGATCCATGTTTGGCAGGTTTCTTGTTCTAGAAAGTTAACCGGCTCTCTTTTATAGCCAAAAATTAGAAACTCGTCTACCCATAATGCTTATCCACCCTCGTTGAATACTAAGTCCTTGTTCAATGAGTTTTTTATTAGTCCTTGTAGATATAGGCTTTATTTCCATATTAGGTAACTAGCCATTAGAAAGTACTTTTTATATGCTTGCATTTTACACTGGCTGAAAAAAGACCATTTTTTTATTATTATTTAGAGTTTGTTTGAAAATAGCTTATTTAGTTGATACTGAAAATTTTTTGTTAAAAGTATTGTGTGTGCATTTGGATACCACTTATTTTGTTGAAAATTGAAAACAATAAAAAAATATATTTCAAATTATTGTTCACAAGAAAAACACTATACACATGCCTATTTGCACTGTTCATGTCCAATGAACAGTGCAATAGGAGCTGGTTTAAAAAAAAAAAAAAAAAAAATTGACGCGTAAAACAAACCGATTCAATAAAGAAAGTTAGAAAGTAGTTAAAATAGTACAGTAGAACCCATAAAGTAGTTGAAATATTCATCCCCATCGCAGTATGGAAGGCAAGTTACAACATAATGCACAAGAGGGTTGACTTTGTTAGTGATAAATTCAGTTGACATCTTACCCAAAAAAGAAAAAGAAAAAAAAAAAGATAAATTCAGTTGACAATACGTCCAAGGGTGTTAAAAATAGACATATGCACCTTTTTATGGCAAACTTGCTTTTGTTATTTAAGAGCACATGTGTTTCCCTTAAGACACAAAACCCAAAAGTCGTGGTAGAATACAACATTTTTGGATTTACCTCCCCTTCCTACCAAACCTTACCTCCCAGGAGTTTTGATTGGAACAGGTTGAGCTACTTTGCAAGCTTAGGTAGCTAATAGACCCATTCGACCATAAACGTATTGACTTTTGCAGTCAGTAAAAACCACATGTTGTGGTTCTTTATGGTTGACTTTTGGCCATTAGGTTCCTTCTTCCGGGATATCTTTCCGTTCTAGTATATTGAGCATTTTAGTTCTCAATATGACCTGGGCTGATTTTCCCAGGCTTTATTAGCTCGGGAATTTGCGTTTGTGACTTGAGCGATCATGAGCACTTGTTGGGGCCCAATTGTCCCAAGCTTAGGGTTTTTTATCCTTTCTACAAAAGGCTTAAGTGTGACTGGTTTTGGATTTACGAGCTTAGAGTGCATGGCTCAGAAGAGGAGCCAGGGGGGTCTAGGGCGCAGTTGCCCCCCGCACTCTTTGAAAAAAAATCATTGAAGTAGGTATATTATAAACTATTTTTTGATACTTTACCCATACAAAAAAAAAAGACTCTCACTTTAACACATGTACAGACCCTTAATACCAAAAAAGTAAAAAAAAAAAGAATACAAATCTTCTCCCACATACCAAATCATATCACTTTTTTATCAAATTTACTATTTTTATTAGTTTTATCTTATCACGTATGTCTTCACCTATTTCATTGCTCCTTTTTTTTTAATCATTATTTTCAATTTACTATTCACAACACTTTTCTTGTAGAGTAATGCTATGAATATTACAAATTTAACAAATTAACGTATTGTCAATTGTAAAAAAAAAAATTCATTCAAACATTTATTTATTATATTGTTTAAGCATCATACATTCTTGTCACATCAGTTTGTGAGTTACAGTAGAATCTAAGTCCACAACATTTTAACAACACTTTACAAAAAATCTAAAGTAATAGGTTGTTATTGGTTGTTATTAGTGAGCAAAAAATTAATTTCAGTAGTGGGTTGAAATTTGAACCAATAACAATTTACCACTAATAATTTGTTGTGAAAATATTGTGAAAATCTTGCTTATCACATATTTTTTCATGGTAATTCAATTAGTGGTCCTCATAAGTAACACATAATTATCAAGAAAAAAAATACTTAATGTCCTTTTATTACTATTTTAATCTTGCCCCCCAACTAAAATCCTGGTTCCACCACTGGCATGGCACATATTTAGGATTATGACCCAATAGGAAGAGAACATGTATTTTTCCTGTTTTTGGGACATAGCCTGTGTGGAACTTTCTTCTCAAGAGTCAAGTACAATAAGGAAAAATTACTGATAAAATGATTTAGCAGTGCAACACAAAGGCATAAAACTTCACACGCACTATGATTTTTAATAATTGTTTGTGTTTGTCATCAGTCTTATAGCTTTTAATATAAGTTCCTTTAAAAAAAAAATCTCTATCTCTCTCTATACATGAGTTTACAATAACGCCAAGAGCTTTGTAACTTAATTGATTAACACCTTCTAGTATTTCCAATAAAGACATCAATGGTTCTAATGTTCGAATCTTCCTCTTTCATTGTAATTATCAAATTATCAACAACAAAAAAATCATTCCAAATGATCATACTATTTATTAAGAGAGGAATGCAATTGTAATCAATTTGCAAGCCTAAGACACTTAATTTGGAGAGAAAAAAGTGTGCAGTTTTCATTGCACCTCTTAACCTATGCATCAAATGTCAATTTTTTGAAAAAAAAAATTGTTATTTGAACAATTGTGGTCCTAGAAAGGGGATGTTATAAAAGAATGAGGAGGTCCAAATTAAGATTGTTCATTAAATTGATAGGCTTTTGGGCCAGCAATGTGGGGCCTAAAATTTCCAAACTTCGAGTCAAGTGTCCAGTGATTCTCAAAAATAAAAATAAAAGGTGAAACAGTGATTCTCGTCAGTCATTTCTCTCAGGTCTCAACTGTCACATTCAGCTATACATTAATATGATCAAAAGCTGAGAATGGCACATGCAACTGGAACCTCCTCCTCCTTCATGATAAATCCCAAGGAGGCCCTGCCGCTATTCACATTCTTTGTCGTTTGCTGGCTGACGACCACTAATTTGTCTCAAACTATCACAAATTCTTTGGTTGAAATCAATGATGCTAAACCATTTCTGGGTTTACTCCTAAGAACCCACATGAACAAAAACCTAGAATGCAAAGAAATTGGAAATAAGTTTCGCAATCAGTTTATTTGTCTAAGAGTTTTATAGCTTCACTGATACTTTCTGACGTTTCTAATGGAGAAATCCATACTCAAATACTCATTTTATTTGTTGAAATCACTTTTTTTTTCGATTGACAGTTTCTAACATTCCTAACGAAAATATCCATATTCAAATGTGAATTTTAGACAATTTTAACTGATAGATCAATCAGCAGTGAACACATTTAACCTTATTGAACAAAATGTTAACCACACAGCAATTTCCCGATTAATGCATTCACGTTGGTTTAAGATTTATTTTGCACATATTCATAAAATATGCTTCGGCTATGCAGCAAAATTAGGGTTGTATTAACAGGCACCTTGAGGTGTCCGTTAACAACAATATTTTTGTATATTTTCTAACAAAAATTTTTGTTTTTATTCACCTTTATGTTAAATTTTTAACTTTTTAAGTATTATATAGTTTTCTTTTTTACTTTTTTTCTAACAATTTTTTTTTTGGGTCATATTTCACCTTAATAAGCACCAAACAGGTGCTTGTTAACAAATCCCATATATAAAAGACAAAATGCAAAATCGATAGGTATATTATTTACATTATATTATAGCCTACCGAAATAGTGTTGATTTTGTTGCTTTCTATCATGATTCATTACCATACGAATAACATTAACAATGACGACAACTTGAAATAGTGTGACTTATCCCATGCGCAACTTGAAATACACTCTAAAGCGCAAAAAGACACGCATTTGTCATTTCAAGGCGATCTCGGATCACCAAAATCGTTCAAACCATGGTACAGTGTCTCAATATGAATTGTTCATCGACCAAAAAATCAGCTAGAACTTTCATTAATCTTTCCATAACTGTTATAGCCATCTCAAGGAAGAAAAAATTACAGTATAATAAATAAACATCCAAAAAAAAGAAGAAGAGAGGCATAGCTGTAGTTTGGTCATGGAGGGTTGTCAATGCTCTTTCTTCTTTTAGGCACTCAATTATACTAGTGTAACAGTGTGGATTTTCTCTCTCTCTCTCTCTCCTTTTTACACACATTGGAAAACATTTTCCAGAAAACTGAGTTATTTACATATTTTTGGTTGTTACTCTGAAAGTGATTTTAAAATATAGTCAATTGACTTGAGCAGATGGTGTTTCATGTAGGCACGATGATGGCAATTGAATGATAGCAATTGATCCTAACTTGTGGCAGAGAGGTCGCGGTGATGATAGCAGTGGGGGTGGCAGCAAACAATGGCACAAATGATAGTTGTGTAGTGGTGATGAGCGAATGATAGTGGTGCGGTGGTGATGATTGGATGCTGCTGCCGATGGTGATGGTGATGGTGATGGTGGTGACAGCACAAAGGAATGAAATGGGTAACCAAAGATAGGAATGGATTTTTATTTATTTTTATTTATTTTCTGGTTTTGGTCTTGTTTTTCCATTGTTTATTGTTGACTTTCACTTCCCATCCTAAAAAACACCAAAAAAAAAAAAAAAAAAACACACGGAAATATTTTTGTCTGAAACGAACATGGAAAAGAAGCATGGGAGCAATAAAATGGAATCAGGAATAAAGGCATGTAACGTAGAGCTCTATGGGGAACATTGAAGCCTGAAAGGAGATTAAAAATGGTTTCGTACCTTTTTTCCCCCTGAACTAAAGATTCCTCAGCTTAGAAGGGAATAACAGGAAACATTTTGTCTCTTTCAACTTATTTTATTTTGACCACATAATAATTTTCTGCTGACTTCCAATTTCCATTGTACAAGGTAGAAAACATTGTCCGTCAAGACAAACATTGAATAAAATGAGACGCACCAAGGCAGTGAAATAGTTTCAGGAATAGATGCGTGAAAATTACACCTCCATAGGGAAACTTCGCACTTGGACGGAGATTAAGAATGGGAATGTTGCATTCTTCTTCTTTTTTTGCTTTTTTTTTTTTTTTTTTTTTCCTGATCTCCACACCTCACATTTTTTGCATGGAATAGATGTGGAAAAGAAGAGAGACCAGACAAACAGAAAAACAGAAACATAGAACCTCAACATAGGGCCTACTTTAAGCTACGAAAGCATCGCTAAGTGTACAATGAGAAGCATGCAAATCGCATCTAACCACCTCATTGGAAACTCATCCGAGTATCTGACCACATCGTAGAACACATCAAACTAGATAAAACCTCAAACTAGTTATTAGTTCTATTTATATAACCTCGAATCCACTGCCAGCATCTATTAAAGAACCACAGCATAAATTGCTATGACCTACAATGGTGCATAAAACATTGGCAACTCTTACCAAAGAGCTGTGGCTCGCTTGAAAAGAAAGTAGATGTTTAATTCAAAAATAAAATGATAAACACTGACTGCTACTATAACAAATTGGAGCAAACGCCACTGATAGCAGAAATTAGAACAAGTAGTGGGCATGTTCTACTATTGCTAAGATACTCCAAGCTATTGGAGAACCTTTTGGAGCAGGGTAGTTGCATTGAAATTGGAAAAGAACCTGAAACATTCCAATAACAAACACCAAACCTAGAGCATCACATAATTATGAAAGAAGGCTTTCCAATTTATTGGTATAAATAAGTTGGCCGTGAGTGAACTTTGAAAGTTATGAAAGGAACAGAGCATTATCCAACTCTACTCAGTGCCTCTCAAAAGCAATAAAAAGCAGAAACATGAAAGTAGAAAGGCATTCAAATACAGGCATGTTAAGAATAAGAAAACTACTTTTCAGCTAGACAAAAGCTATCTCAGTGATAATCAATTCTAGTCAACAAAATAAATGCACACAGAAGCACCTTAAAGGGCCGAGTTGGGTTGCAGATACTGGATCTTCCTTTCAATCGATCCAATATATTGTCAACAACCCATAACGGCACAATTGTACACAAACACACCAACATGCTCCTTCACACCAAGAACCTTCCAATCCAAGGTTCCATTCTTGACGCCAGACTTTGGACTCCAAGAGTTCAGCACAATTCCTTCACCTTCTGGGCCTCTTTGCCCACCCACAACCAGAAGTTCCTCTCCAGAAGCCTTGAATGCCAAGCCCCAGCCATTTGCTAAATCAGCCCTCACCGGAAGCCTACCCAACACATTCCAGGTGTTCTTTACTTTGTCATACTTCTTCACCATGTTGGTTAAATGCTCAATTGCATACAATTGGTTATTAACAACTGCCACAAGAGGAGGAGCCTGGGCAGCCCTATTGGCAAGGGGATACATATCCTCAATTATTCTCCATTTCCATGTCTGAAGATTGAACTCCTCTCCACAGGTCAATGGAACAGTTGCATTTAACATCCCACCAATCACATAGAATTTGTCATCCATAAAAAAACCAGTGCACAATCTACGTGGTGTGTGCATGCTGGGTAACATTTCCCATGTACCTGATGAAGAATCATATAATTCTGCAGATTGCAAAACAGTTCCATTTTTATCGCTCCCACCTGCAACAATAGCAATAGAACCAAGGCTGCTTGACCCAAATAAACATCGGGGTCGATTCATCCCCTGACACTTAACCCAACTACGAAGAATCAAACTATACTTCCAAATAGCAAATTCCAACAACTCACGACCAAAAACCAACAATTCACAATCCACAGCCAAGGACTCCTTATCAGCATGGTTAAAACACTCGTCACAAGGTATTTTAGGTAACGTCATCCATCTGTTCCTCACAGGATCAAATGCCTCCCATCCCCTTGGATCACAAACCATATACACCCAATGCTCCACAATCCCCAACTGCTTTCTGCACCGATTTAAACCCCCACTTTTGACTAACTTATTAAACCTCGTATTAATACACGATAACGACGTGAAGTCTGATCTATTCACCCGAGAAAGGCAATTCAACGCGACATCATCAATAAGACCTGGGAGCAAGGAATCACTTGATCCAAATCGACAACGACCATCATTCACTCCTCCCGCAGAATTCATGATCGAAAGAATAATAGACTCTTTTTCTTCTCCTTCTTCCACCCCAAGAAATAATCCAAAACAAAGCTTTTGTTTGTTATGTTAAAAAACAAATCCTTTTACTATACCCCAACAAAACCAAGCAAATTTCTCATACAAAATTCAACCTCGTCGTAAGGTTGCAAAAACTTCTTCTATACCACAATTCCCAAACAAGCTCCCAGTACCCGGAAAACAATTTCCGAGCTTTGAACGCAACCGTTCTCCATGTGTATATTCTTTCCATCAATTTAACCAATCAAAGTATACCCAGAAAAATAAAATTATTCCATTTGTGCAAAACTTTTTCTTTCTTTCTTTCTTTCTTTTTTCACATTTAACGAAACTAATACAATCTTTAGAGCAAACGAATCGAGTATTGAAACACATGCATCTTCGATTAAAGATTCAGAAAATTTTTGCTGATACCACCGAGTGTATATTGATTATCCGGAAAATTTTCTCGGCAGATTTCCAGCAATCCAAACAGAATTATCTGAAATTCAAATAAAGGATAAATTAACAGAAAATTCAAAAACAACAAAAACAAAAGTGAAAAAAAAAAAAAAAACAACAACAAACAAACAAACATCGATTTGAACAGTGAGAAATGAGCAATAATATTAATAGTAATTGTATAGAACAGGTTTGGTCGGATCCGGGTTAAACACTATAAGCGTTATTCGGATCCAAATCGAATGATTATTCGGATCTCACCTTAGGTGGAAATGAAAAAACAAAAATGAACGTTAAAAATAGAGGATGGATATGTGTGTACTGTGTACCTTGAAGTGTGAGGGACGGGTCGGAGCTAAGAAAACGGGTCGCCGTATAATGCGCCGGAAAATTATTTCCGTCGAACATGTCGCCGGAGACCGGCGAGGGAGAAAATATGAGAGGGAGAGGGAGAGAGAGAGAGAGAGAGTGGTGTTGTTTTGTTTGTCTCTTGATAAACTTGGAACTGTGATGAAAGAGAGAGAGGAAGAGGAGACCGGGGTTTGTTGAAAAGTGGGGGTGGGTTATAAAAAAATATTAAAACCGAAAAAAATAATATGCAGGATGTGTTTGCTTAATAACCCTACTTTTGTGTGTGTATTCAGTATTTAACATCTTGCTATTTTGTCTTGACTTTTTGCACCAAACAACACATTATTATTGGCTGATTATTAATACTCGTATATAATTAGTTAATTACCATATACTATGTCCTCGTAATTCTCCCAAAAAAAAAAAAAAAAACCTACTTTTGGAGATACTTGAATGACGGTAAAGAGTTGAAGGGTATTATCTTTTTATAAGATTTTCGACTTATCTTATAAGTAAGAAGTTAAACTGTCTGGCCAACTATTTAGACATCTATTCCTTATATTAAAAAAAAAAAAAAAAAAAACTATTATATACTTCTATCCAAGCTTCTTTCAATACTTCTTTGAATTAGTTGAGTGTGTATTGAGTTGTTTTGTCTTCTTCTTATTTTAAATAATATTGAAGAATACCTTGTTCCATTTTGATTTTGATTTTTTTTTAACTTCACTTCATTATCTAAAATTCTACATAATTCTCTTCTAATTAATACAGTATGAAGTTTTGCGAATTACGGACATGCCAATGTGCATTAGTATGTGTTTATATTCAATGATATAATTTAATGAAGTAAAACCATGTTGTAAGTTCAAAGAGAAGAAATGGGACCTGAGAGAGGGAGACTTATCCGACCTAGGTTACCCACCATAGATATACGTTTAGTTTGTGGGTAGGTAGTCATATGTCGTAAAAATAGATGATTTATATATCTGATGCATAAGATATCTTCTCTTAAAGTAAGGAGAACTCTATTCAAAACCAAGATGGGGTTGGGAGAAGGGGTGGGGATAGCAAACAAGATCCTGCAAAACAACTGAACTCAATTATAGTCTCTACTTACTCAGGTGGCGTTTGGTATAGGGGAACCCACATTATCCATGGCAGCCAAATTTATGGGGAAGTGATGAGTGGTAATATGGATGAATAGAAATGCAACTATTTTTATGTTTGGTTTGATTTGGAATCTAATAAAAATCTTGAGAAAATGAGATTTTTGATTTTTTTTTAAGAATCTTCTAAAAATTCTTTATTTTTTCCCAAAATACCATTTAATTCATAAATAAAACATCAAGTCTTTTTTTAAAAAAAAAATGTCCGTCCAAATAAATTATGAGAAACAAAACATAAACTAAAAATCATGGAAAATTCAATAAAATTATAGTATATATTTTTTTAAATGACATGTATAATACAAAAAAAAATTATATTGTCAATTTATAATATATTTAAGAATCTTATAAGAATTATTTATTTTTTTCCCAAAATACCATATACATTCATAAATACAACATCAAGTCTTTTAAAAAAAATAAAAAATAACCTTCCTCCAAATAAATTATGAGAAAAAAAAATATAAACTAAAAATCATGGAAAATTCAATAAAACTATAGTATGTATATATATATATGATTAACATGTATAATACAAAAAAAATTATATTGTCAATTTATAATATATTTATTATTTCTATTGGTTAAAGGGTATGAATGATGGATAAAATTGTTAGTTTATATAAAATGTAAATTTATCCAGGCATAGGAATGTGGATATTCACATTTTTTTTAAGGGAATCCACATTCCCAATAAAAAAAAATTGAGTGAGAATCAAGATACTTCTAGTATCATATTCTCAAAAAAAAATAAAAAAAAAAAGAGAGAAAGAAAGAAAGAAAAAAAGACACTCCTAGTATCTAATTTTTGCAACCAAACGTGAGAATATTCAACATTCTCAAAAAGACACTTTACACTTATACTAAACGTGTTTTAATTTTATTAATTTTTTTTTAAGAGTTCGGTAAATACATAAGGATGAGATAAATTGTTATGGTAGTTTTGAATAAATATTATCTACTTGTTGTAGTTAAGAATTAGATTACTTTAAATTTGAAAGTTAGGTTTATTATAAAGCCATCTATTTATATGGCTTGAAACATAATACTACTTTTTTTTTTTTTTTTGATAATCTATAGTTCTACTAATATAGTACTCAAATAATCTATTTATTCTGATGGTTCCCATGAACCAACCAAGAAAGAATTGAATATTTTTGGGTTTTGGGTTTGGAAGAAAGAATTGAATATATAATTGAAGTAGGGGTATAGTCTATAGACTTTATACTCTGCATAGACTCTCTGAAAGAATTTCAAGAAGTTCAAGTGAGACAGGTTTGTCACCAAACTGGGCCACGTACTCAGACTATTGAAGTGGTGGTTACCTCCGTCGTCAGGTTTGTTCAAAAATTATATGAATGGATCATTATTTATTGAGTTGAACAAGATTGGGGTCTAACAGGGTGTTGTTGTTCAGGATCGTACAGATTCTTTTATCGCTGCATTAATTTCATTGGAGATGTGTACAATTTCTGAAGATAAGCCTTGGCATTATAAGGCGGTTTCGTACATGTATTTTGTTTACGATTTTTAAAGATTACATTTATTTTTATATATTTTTTTACTCATAAGTAATTTTAAAAAATACAAATAATATTATCCAATGCCCCATAGTTACTGTATTGGAGTTTACCCTTTGCGGTTTGCGGATATGATGTGATTCTTCACTAGGAGTAATTATAATACTGGAATTATCAATGCGTTCAAGGAGGGGAATTCAATTATTTCTTATAGGAAAAATGATTAAGTACCCTTAAAGTAACATAAATGTGTACATTTCTCTTTCACATAAACGGTAGATTTTATTATGAATTTAATTAATAGGATTTACTATTTATGTGAAAGGAAGAAATACACATTTATACTACTCCGCGAATATACCATAATTTCCTTCTTATTAGTTGGTCACCGGATTGAATTTGCAAATTGTAATTTGAGCCAGTTTAATTATTTTCCTAGTGTCTCTGTTTGTAGAGAAGAGAATTAATGAATCAATGATGCTGCTTTTGTTTTAGCATCCCAGGCTAGATCTTTAAATTAGTGTTAATATCTGTCTTGATGATGCACCATTTTCTGGTGGATGTATTTGTTAGTGTTACTGTTAATTTGTGATAATCCCCGGAATAGAAAAACCAAGAGATAACAGTTTAGTACTCACTCTATGAAGGTTAAAGTCGCTAAATAGTGTTAAGATTTATCACTCTTTACGGGAGTTTTTTTTTGTGTGTGTGTTGTGTGTGTGTTGATAAATTCAATAGTACAATGAGAAAATGAGGATTTGAACCAAGATTTTAAAAACCAGACATGACTAACCAATTCGACCAGTTCAATTAGAAACTGGGTACCAATATGGTCTAATAAAAATGCCCAAAACCGGTAAAAACTGGGAACTGGAGGCAAATTCGGTTTTGGCCTCGATTTGGTTTTTAAAATCATGGTTTGAACCCTAGATATTTCGATTGAAAATATCAAGGGGTGTTAATTGAGTTACAAGATTTTTGGCCTCTTTATGTGATGATTTTTGTTTTCTATTTTTTGGGTGAGAAAACTCTTTATGTGAAAGTTAAATTGCTTGTAATGTTTGTAATTGGTTGTTATGGATTTTCTATGTCCATACAAAGGCAATTAATGATTTATGTGCAAGAAATTTTTTATAAAAAAAAAGTAATTTAAAGCGTGAGAGAAGTAGATGAGTATTTTTAAGCATCGGGTAATGTTAGGGATGATTTAAATTTTATTATATAAACGTATCAATTTTTAAACCCAATATAGTAAAATAATTAAGAAATTTGTTTATTATGTTATTAATGAGGAACAATCACATTCATTATCGTGTTAGTTTATAATTTTTTTTTGATAATAAAATTAGTAGTAGTTTTAACATTTTCCTTAAGCATTATGCTAGGTTTATTATTAAATGCAAGTTCTAGTGACTTAATTTTTCTTACAATTTCCTTTAAGAAAATAAAAGTTTCTTACAACTTGTTTGGGTAGTGAAATAGACGGGAATGGAATGAAGAAAAAAAAAAATTTTCATTCATTTTCCATTCCTTCACCTTTTTAAGTCCATTTTTTAATCCCTTCAAAATTTGTTACAACCATACATCATACATAATGAAATATTATTTAATGCATTTATTCTTAAGTTATGTAGCTTTCATAAAAAAAAAAAAAATTGTTATGTACCTTAGGTGAAATATTGAATATTGTATTTAAGTTTTATCCGTTCTTAAATCTCCATAACACTATTTTCCCATAAATATCTATGCCTTTTTTTTTAATACTAAATATCTATACTTATATATATATATATATATATATATATAAAAGGAAGTGATGTTTCATTTTTTTAGCTAAACTATTCCATTCTATGCACATGAGGCATCCCAAAAAAATCATAAAGAATAATGTAATAAATTAAACTTAAGACCACTGAATTAACATTACACCCCAAACTAGCACCACCCAAGCATTCCATGGGGTTAAAAACTTAAAATATCCGTACCTGTATTTTTTTAAAAAAAATTAACACAATACTAATTTTTTTTTTCATGTAAAAAAGATTCCTTTGTGTTACTTTTCATTCTAACTCTTTTCTTCCCCTAAAAAAAACCTATATATTTTTACAACGAGAGAGAGAGAGAGAGAGAGAGAATTTACTAATTTACACCTTGACTCTCCTAAGAAAGTTGGACTAGATAACATTCCATTATCATTTTTTTTTGTGTGGAGAAAGTAACATTCAATAAAAGAAAAGTATGGAGAGGAAAAAGATGAATGTTGGTTTTGTTAATGGTTTAGTTATTCCAAGTTGTGGGAGAAGTGGAGGATTAGCCTTGTTGTGGAAGAAGGAAATTAAGGTTGATGTTCAAAGCTACTCGGAAAGACACATTGATGCCATTATCTGTGATGATTCGGGGTTTATATGGAGGATTACTGGATTTTATGGAAATCCTGAATCTCATAGAAGAAAGGAATCATGGGAGTTATTAAAAATCCTTAGCAGAAAGTTTCAGCTCCCTTGGTTGTGTTTCGGGGATTTTAATGAAATAGTTTCGATGTCGGAGAAATTGGGGGGAGCTCGTCGATCCCAAAGGCAGATGGGTGATTTTAGGGAAACTATTAATTACTGTGGATTTAAGGATCTTGGATTTTGTGGCCCGGAGTTCACTTGGTGTAATATGCAAGAAGGAAGGCAGCGGATATATCTTCGGTTAGACCGTGCTTTGGTTACACAGGATTGGATTGACCACTACAGGGACATGAAGGTTCATCACCTTGTAGAATCTACCAGTGACCATTATCCGCTCTTAATCACTG
Organism: Castanopsis chinensis; assembly: GCA_032878915.1. NCBI lineage: Eukaryota > Viridiplantae > Streptophyta > Magnoliopsida > Fagales > Fagaceae > Castanopsis > Castanopsis chinensis. Next base: position 11,475,242 of record JAVQMG010000125.1, on the reverse strand, counting down.
ATGCCAATATACCACAAAGACATACGAAAAAAAGGTTCCAGTTCGAGGCAATGTGGACAAGGCGAAACGATTGTAGAGATGTTATCAAGGCTGTTTGGAATGGGGGTGGAAATTTTTACACTCCGAATGGCATGGTTGAAGGTATTAAGCAGTGTGCTGATGAGTTATCCAAGTGGAACAAGGCAGTTTTTGGTAATGTTCCTAGGCAGATCCAGAGTAAAAGAACTGTCCTAAATGAGCTAATTTTGAAGGATCGTGACGGAAGTAACGGGCATGCAATTAATAAACTCCGGAAGGAAATTAATGAATTGTTGGAGTGTGAGGAGATTATGTGGCAGCAAAGGTCTAAGATTCAGTGGATGGGGTTAGGGGATCGCAATACAAAATATTTTCATACAAAAGCTTCTGGGAGGAAAAAGAAGAATCTCATAACTGGATTAATGAATGAAATGGGGATATGGAAGGAATCTTCATCAGAAGTGGCTGAAGTGGCAGTCTCTTATTTTGAGAAGCTTTATGCGACTTCCAATCCGGATAAGATTTTGGAGGTTGTTGATGTTATTGATGCCAAGGTTACAGCTGATATGAATCAAAGCTTGATCCGACAATTTACAAGAGACGAAATCGAAGCTGCCCTTAAGCAGATGCACCCGACCAAGGCTCCAGGCCCAGATGGTATGCCAGCTATATTTTATCAAAAATATTGGGATATTGTTGGTAATGATGTTGTTAGCATGGTTCTAAATGTTTTAAATTCTGATGTTTCTTTGGCTAACATAAATAAAACCTTTATTACTCTTATCCCAAAGTCTCACAATCCAACTAAAATGACAGATTTTAGACCGATTAGTCTATGTAATGTAATCTATAAGCTCATTTCTAAAGTCTTAGCTAATCGTCTCAAGTCTGTCCTCCCTCACATCATTTCTGAAAATCAAAGTGCTTTTCTTGCCGGGAGGCTTATTTCTGATAATGTTCTTATAGCCTTTGAACTCATGCATTTTCTAGACCATAAGAGAAATGGTAGGGAGAGCTATATGGCAATTAAACTAGACATGAGCAAGGCTTATGATAGAGTAGAATGGGGATTCATTGAGCAGATTATGAAGAAATTAGGCTTCCATGAAAACTGGATCTGTCTGATTATGCGGTGCATTACTTCTGTTTCCTATTCTGTTCTTATTAATGGCGTAGCGTATGGTAATATTATTCCATCGAGGGGTCTTCGTCAAGGAGACCCCCTGTCATCTTATTTATTTTTGCTTTGTGCAGATGGGTTTTCTTCTCTTATAAGTAAGGCTGTAGAAAATCAGATGTTGAGTGGCCTAACTATCTGCAGAGGATGTCCTACGATTTCTCACCTCTTTTTTGCGGACGATAGTCTGCTATTTTGTAAAGCCAGTGGTCAGGAATGTGAAAAATTAATTGAAATTCTCCAGAGATATGAAGCTGCCTCTGGTCAGAAAATTAATGCAGACAAGTCATCAGTATTTTTTAGTGCAAATACGGGGGAAGAAAAGAAAAAGGAAGTTCTGGATATTTTAGGGCCTATGCTGGATTCTAAGCATGGCAAGTATCTTGGCCTTCCATTCATTATTGGCAAATCAAGAAATGAAGTTTTTGCGGAGATTAAAGAAAGGGTTGAGAGAAAACTTGCTGGGTGGAAAGAAAAGTTCCTTTCTATTGGTGGTAGGGAGATCCTCCTTAAGGCGGTGGTCCAAGCTGTTCCGACGTATGCTATGAGTTGTTTTCTATTACCAAAGGGGTTGTGTAATGATATAGAGGGCATGATGAGGAGGTTTTGGTGGGGGCAGCGTGGTCAAGAGTCTAAATTGGCTTGGGTGAGTTGGAAGGGCTTATGCAAATCAAAGCTCCGAGGGGGAATGGGTTTTAGAAACTTTCAAGCTTTTAATCTTGCCATGTTAGCGAAGCAGGGGTGGAGACTTCTCATGAACCCAAACTCATTGGTTGCTCAAGTATATAGGGCTAAATACTATCCCCATGGTGATGTTCTTAATGCTGTTTTGGGTTCCAGGCCTTCCTATGTTTGGAGAAGTATTATGCAAGGGCTTGAAGTCGTCAAAAGGGGTTATCGATGGAGAGTTGGTAATGGAAGATTGATTCATATCTGGAACGACAAGTGGCTGCCTACCCCTACATCGTACAAGGTGGTCTCCCCTCCCCGTGACTTTGGAGATTTCCCAATGGTATCGGCCTTAATTGATTATGATACTAGAAGGTGGAAGGTTGATCTCATTAAGTCAATTTTTTTGCCATTTGAAGCAAGAGCGATCCTCAACATGCCAATTAGCTATGATCTTCCTGAGGATAAAATTGTTTGGGCTGCTAACTCTAAAGGCGTGTTTTCTGTTAAAAGTGCTTATTATGTAGCTCTTGATATAGTAGATCCATCTGAGGAAGGGGAAAGCTCGTGTGGAGATCCTAGAGGGCACTTGTGGAAGAGAGTTTGGCATTCAAATCTTCCTTCAAAGATTAAAATCTTTGCTTGGAGGGCTTGTATTGAGGCTCTACCAACAATGGTAAATTTGAGGAGAAGAGGTATCGGTGAGACTGACCTTTGTCCTTGCTGTGGAAGAGAGGTGGAAACTGCTTTACATTCCATTATCAGATGTGAAGTTGCAAGGAGAGTTTGGGATAATTGGGATGTTCAAGTGGTTCAGATGGGGCAGAAGGTATATGACTTAGCTGATGTTGCGATGCGAATCCTTGATTTCGAAGCAGCCCGAAATCTTGAAGTCTTCTTTGGAGTGGCGTGGTTAATATGGTATAATAGGAATTCAGTTGTTTTTGAAGCTTCTTGTATGCTGCCGAGATATATATGGACATCTGCTAATAGGTTTATTCAAGACTTTTGGGAAGCAAGGGTGGCCATGAACAGTAATCAAGCTGAAGGAAATATCAGTTGGATCCCTCCACCAGTTGGGTTTTGTAAAATTAACGTGGATGGTGCTACCTCTGTGGATGGAAGAAACTCGAGTGTAGGAGCTATTATTAGAAATTCTGAAGGAGCAATTATGGCAGCTGGTTGCAAATATTTTCAAGGCCAATTTTCTATCGAAGAGGTGGAAGCGCTGGCTGTGGAGAATGGAATTTTACTTGCTCGTGACATGAAGCTAAACCAAATACTCATTGAATCTGATGCTGCAACAATTGTCAATGAGATTAATGAGAGGTTTGTGGATGGTAATCTTGGGCATTTGTACCAAGGAATTTTTGAGTTGCTGCGTTCATTCACAAGTTGGAAGATCAAGCACGTGAAAAGGGAGTCCAACAGAGCCGCCCACGAGCTGGCTCATCTCGCTAGGGTGAGGAAAGAGTCCCAGGTGTGGATAAATTCTTTTCCCTCAGTTTTGCTTGGGTTAATTCGGGATGATTGTAATGGGTTGCTTTGATTGTAATGGGTAGCTATCTGCTTTAGTTTAGCCTCTGTTGTACTCCAATTTCGGTTGTTTGAATGCAATTTCATTGTTCTTGCATCAAAAAAAAAAAAAAAAAAGAAAGTAACATTCAATTATCAAATACATCAACCTTTTTTTTTTCTTTCTTCAATTGTCGATTACATTTGTTGCTCACTTCATGGTAAAAATTTCAAGTAATCTATAAGACACGTGTAAAAGGGAGGTGGTTCTCATTTAATAAGAGGATGGTTATGGTGGTCACATGAATTTTGTAAGCAATAGCTGACAAATGCTTAAAGCGTTTGTACATATCGCATAGATCGAAAAAGAAGGTAACGACTAAAAGTGGAAGAAAAACTTATGTGGTCGGCTGGTTGCTTGCCCCACTGCACCTCCTATTAGGCTAATCACACACCTATGTCCCTTTCTTTTGGTAGCTTCAGACATTTTTATACGGACAAGATAACTCATGCTCATGCCCACTCATGGCTCCATGGCTATTTAAAAAATATATATATAAAAAATACTTAATTTTTGTCACAGTTCTCTACGTAGCTAATCGTGATTGATAGATTAAAAAAAAAAAAAAAAAAAAGTTCATGTGAAAGTTGTATTCTGTACGTCACAATTTGTTATAAAAAATATCTACTTTTTGTCACAATTCTTAGTGTGATTAATTGTAATTGGTGAATAGAAAACAAAATTTATGTTAAAGTCACAATCTATTATAAAAAAAAAAAAATACATATTTATTTGTCACAATTCTTGATGTGGATAATTGTAATTGATGGATAAAAAAAAAAGAATTTATAGTGAAGATTATGAGTTTATTTGTAATATTAAAGGAGCTCAAGAAAAATATTCTAATATGGTTAGATACTTTTTTTTTTGAATGAAGATAGAATATGGTTAGATACATTGAATGATAACGATTGAGATAAAACGATTCTCAAAAAAATAAAAAAATAAAAAAAAGAAAAAGAATGAGATAAACGATAAAATTGATCATCCCACGCCGCAACAATTTTAGGGTTGACCGGTGCATACACACCTAACCAAAAAAAAAAAGAAGCTTGTTCAATGCGATGATAAGATAAACATGAAACTCCTTAATTTTAATTTTCAAAACTTCTCGAAATTATTATTGTAAGTAGTGAAAAAGAAGTGGTTGTCCAGGCTGCCAGGTAGTCAATCACTTTAACAAGATGAGATAAAAGAAAGCTGTTCCTAGGAATCTTATTACATTAAATATTGCTCAATTTTCTCCTTTATCTGCTTTATTTTTTGAAAAGTGACAAGTTTACAATATTAGCACAATAATTTATAGTTGGTTAATTATTATTGTCTTATTAATTTTAATTTGAACATATTATTGAAATAAATTTTATATTTATCAATAACAACTTATTACTTAAAATATATTATAAAAATATTATGTACGTGTCATTTTTCTTATTTTTTGAAGCACTACAATTGTAATTTCTACTACAAGTATTTTATACTAATGGTTGTGGCAATCTACATGACAATAGGATCCTATCAACAATTAAATAATCAATTTATCAGATCTGTTTATCATCAATTGATTTTTAAAAAGTGTTATATCCACACAATTATCCTAATAAATCATAGCTAGTAAGTTCTTATTTGTTTTAATTTGAACCTATTATTTAAATTATTTTTTTGTCTACTAGTAACAGCTTATAAGCAATAACAACTTGTCACCTTCAAATTTACTATAAAAATGTTGTGTACGTAATACCAAGGTGGTCGATAAAGTTTCGTACTGATACGTACAACAATACCAAAACGTCAATGCTTCGTATCGATTTAAATACTGGTCTATTTTGGACGTTTCGGCACGTACCGGGCATATTGGTCAATATAGAAATAAACCTTTTTTTTTTTTTTTAGTTTTGTAATTTTTGAATTTTTGTAAGGGTAGAGCAATAATTTATTTGCACTAACTTATAGTATTATTTGTTTTCTTAGTATGCTAAAGTCTAAAATCTAAAACCATGAATAATTTGTTCTAAATTGAGGTAATGTTTTATGATAAACTTTTATTTTTATTATATAATATATATTTATATTTATATACGTATATTTATAAATATAAAAAATAGTAATAAATTCAAAATAATGATATTAACTAGTACCAAAATATATCGTTCTACTGATTAAACTGGTACAAACCTCTAGCCTACCATAATACATCTCTGAAATTTTTGAAAAAAATATCCCAGCACAACCCCAATGAGACTCTTTTAGAAATTCAGTGATAGGAAATGTAGACCATAGGTTCTTCACCGACTTGCTTATATCGTTATTAGGCTGCCAAGCAGATTACAAACACGTGGAGACTGGAGAAAGCACATGGAGAGAAACACCAATTTGTGAATTGTGATCCCAAAAAACGTAAACACTGGCGCTTGAGTCCATTTTTCAAAAGCTTAATTGGTAAGTTAGGCTGGCAAACAGTAGGAAAATAAGAACAACTCATTGAAAAGGACCCATATTAGCTACAAAGTACAAACTTGAGAATCCTCCTGGTCCATCTCACAAATACAGCCATTGAGAGGTCTTCTTGACTCTATCAACATCTCAATTCAAAAGAAGAGGCCTGATAGCAACCAACTGTTCATCAAATGTGAAATTTTAGTTTTAAACATAATAAGTTAATATGTGAAAATGTTATTATTATCATGTTAATTTGTAAATTTTTTCCTTTTTTTTTTGGTACTAAACAATTTGTAAGATTTATATGATAAAAGTTATAATATCATTCACATTTTCTTAGTTTTTAATTTTATCCTCCTACTATAATCTTTATGTTTAATATTTCTTTTATATATATTTGTTAATAGTTGGGAGTGCTGGAACTTGAAACCTGAATGTTTTTATTAGAAATAATAAAAATGTCAATTAATTAAGCTACACAATTCTTGACAATTTTCTTATTCTTATAGAAGTTTACCTATTGCTACCTAGGGTATTATACCATGTGCGTTGAGATCACGTATTCATGTGCAATTTTTCCCCAAAAACAACATTATATATTAAAAAAGAAGAAGTTAGATGTGTGTATTGCATATGGTGCAATACTCGTTGTTAATCCTTAACCAAAAAAAAAAAAAAATACTCGTTGTTAATGTTACAAAGAAAGGCCTAGATATACAGAACACTTTTATCCCTGGCCGCATCATGGTCCAAGACCTAGTGTATGATACCCTACTAGCTTTTCAGTAAACTAGGTAGCTAGTACCAGTCGTGTAGGCCTTTAATATCTTTATTGAGCATCCACACTTTTTCTTTGATAAAAAACAGTTTAAAATTAAATTGGAATAGGGTGAGCATCCACACTTCATAAAAGGAATGCTTGGCTTTCCTTAGATTCCACCAATGAAAACTATAGGTGCCTTCTAAATGTTTTATACGATACCTATCTCAAATTGGCATCATGAAAAGACAAACGGTAAACAATTTGCCAAGTTTTAGAAAAAAAAATGGTTCTATTTTAAAATCAAGTGTAGAAAGTATTTTATTATTCTAGTTTATGAATTTCTCTACCGTCGGGTCTATGTCACATTTTCTTTTCCATTTTTTTTTGTCTACAAAAGAATCTTCATAAAAAATTTATACAAAATATCTTGAAACTCATTTAACATGTGGCCTAGGTCTTTGAAGTGCCATACACGGTACCATATTTAAAATAATTATTATTATGTATGGGTTTCCTGCTTATTTAACAGAGCCCAAAAGGAAAACAGTTTTTTTTTTATCCCTTGAGTAATGCCTAGAATTTTTTAGTGGAAGATGTTATGATGCCTAGAATTGATTCCCCTACTAGCAATATTAAAAAAAAAAAAAAAAACCATGTATTTTGAACTTTCTACATTGTTCAATTCACCCCTTTACATAAAAAAAAAAAGAAGTAAAATCATCTTTCAAAACTCAATAAATCTAGAGATATACATAAATCTATTTTCATAACTTGTTTTTCTTTTGATTCTAAAAAAAAATTTAATTTTTTTCTTTTAGTGTATTTCATAAATGATAAAATGTTTTACAACAATATTGGTTTCATATGTCTTCTCAAAAAAGAAGAAGAAAATATTGGTTTCATATGAATCCACGGGTAATATCACTTGTATATGAATTAACCTATAAAGACAAAACAAATTTAAGGTTATAAATCTGCCTGTCTGTTTATAAATTCATTCTTATCCGCAAGTTTGGTCTTAAAAAAACAAGAAAAAAAAGCTTAGTCAACTCACGTGCTTGACTGCGGCATTGCCGAGTCAATTTGCTCGCTTTCAAAATAGCCGTGTTCAATGCTTTTTGTAAAGTCACAAACATAAACGAGTGTGCAGCTACAGCTGGTGGTGCTGGTATTTACTTGGCCTATAAGAGTTAAGAGTTATGCTTGTGGCCGCGGCACAAATTGTGCCACAATTCGCTCATATGATAAGTTGTGGATGATAAAAAAATATTTTCACATAAATTTATTATTATTTTTTATCACTCACAACTCGTCATGTGGCGAGTTATAATATAAGTTGTGTCATTTTATGTGACACTAGTATAACTTAACCCATAACGGTAAAATACAGTCTTTAGAGCAATATACCAAAATAAATTCCATGACATTTTTCAAAACAATTAATTAACTTTTTATTAGCTCTCATTTGAACTCATTACAAACATTACTTTTTTATTATATATTAAAAATCTATCATATTGATATATCAATAAACTAATTTAAAATTTGTTGGGGTTAGTGCATTGGACCTAATTTTTTATTTGTTGAATAAAAAAATGGGATTTTCAATGTGGATTCATCGACCATACGCCACATGACGACAATAAATAACACCGTATCCCACTGAGGTCTTACTGAATTATTGCTCAAAGTACACCGAACCTAACTTGTGACTAAATTTTTGTGTCAATAAATTTTTTCTTACAAATTAGGCAATTAGCTAGCTATAGCCAAAGCCAATTATAGCATTAGCTCGTGAAATGCAAAAGCATCTTAGAGTAGTGTACTTTCTTTTTCTTATTGAAATGTTATTTTAGACATGTATCCAAATCGTGTTGGCTTCAATGAATTGATGAATTGGACTTAACCCGTCTTCAAATTTGTGTGCCTGTAAACTTTCTCGTACAGATTAGGCAGTTAATTAGCTATAGCAAATTATAGCAGAAGCTGGTGAAAGTGAAATGCGAAAGCATTTTAGATTTCTACAGTAGCACACTTTTTTTTTTTCCCTGTTAGTTATTGAAAAGTCATAATTCTAACATAACATAAGAAGTACACCAAGATCTGTCAAGAAGTACATGTACTAATTAAAAGAGTTACGAACACTTGGGGGTAAAGTAGTAAACAAACAATGACAAAAACAAGTACGACTAAAATCTCCTCCTTTTGTTTTATGGTCGGAAAGTACCATTAATTCATTCACCAACACAGTACAACTTTCCTTTTCTTTTTTCTTTTTTGGCTGGGCCTTATTTTACACAATTACACTCCTCACAGGATTTTTTTTTTTGGTAATAAAAATTCTAATTTGTCTTTTTAAAGAAAATTGAGTTAACTGAATTTTTATTTTTATTGATATCATAAAAATTCCCCAATAGTCCTTATTAACAACTTTTTTGAAATATTTCTGACAATTTTTATTTTGTTTTTTTTTTTTACAATTTTATCTCATTTTTCAATTTTATAAGTACCATTTGGTATCATTTTTTATTTTTTTCTAACTTTTTATTATTATTTTTGTAACTTAGTGCTTATTAACATTTTCCTTATATATATATATATATATATTTTTGATACATCCTTATCTTTGCTATTCACAAAAGAAAAAAATAAATAGAACTTGCTCTATGCTTGTTAACATTTTCCTTATATATATATATATATATATTTTTTTTTTTTTTTTGATACATCCTTATCTTTGCTATTCACAAAAGAAAAAAATGAATAGAACTTGCCCTATGCCATTGGCACGAAACAAATATTCTGTCTGTTTTATATCGTGCATAAAAGAATTAGTAACATAAACATGAAGAGAAGGAAAGGAATCAAATACTTTTCTTTATTCCAAAATTGAGCTGTGTGAAGAACAAATAGCCTTTTAACATGCCACTTGTCAAGCTCAAAAAGCTTCGTACCTTTCTTAATCATCTTAATGTTATGTTATGGTTTTTTTTAATTACTCTCCAACGCATATTTCGAATATGCTTCTCTATCAAGTTACTGTATAGATATCGTGGTTAGATTCTTGATAAGCGCGCGCGCGCACATACATATATATATATATCTCGTGGTTTAAAAACTAAGAGTTTACCACTATGTAGTCTTTGTTTGATCTAAAGATGGATATTCACTAATAATAATTATAATAATAATAAAGGAAAATATGACCAATGCTCTTTTAGTATGGTGAACTCTTGTTGAGGGCCGATTTTTAACTAGTAAACATGTTTATGCTTTGATGCATTGGTAGTTAGACCCAAGGTTGTTTGAGAAGTCGAGATTAAAACACGTGCACGTATGGTTTGTCACAACTTGCACTGACGCCACCAAAAAAGGCCTAGATTAGTTTTCCTTTTGTTAGTGTCTAGGTGGTCTCTTGTTTCTATAGAATATTATTAATTGTTCACTATATAAAAAATAAAAATAAAAAAGGAGTTGATTTCGTAGTAATAACTAATAACCTTATTGTTTGGACCACTTATTATAATGAATAATTGTCCTAGAACACATGATATAGTTGTTGCCCCATGTTGTGCAAAGTAGGCGAATTGTGTAAATTGAAAGCAAAGTGATTTTGGATAGAAAGAAGTCTCAGAGCTTCTTGATACATTATGTAAATGATCATGTAATGTTTTTTAGTCCAAATGAAATGATAACCTATAATTTCTATAAAAACAAATTAAAAAAAAAAAAAAAATCCTTTGTTCTACGGATTTCTTTTTTTGGCTAAAAGGATGCCTAGAATTTTTTAAAAGTCCGACTATTCGTTTAAGTGTGCATGGTCCCCCATGTCACATACATTACTTAATTATCGAGGGGAGAAGTATTTTTGAAGATGATCTCAGGTTGTTGACCAGAAATTTTGAACCTAAAGAATATCATAGATCTCATCAGATTTTAATAACTACTAGACCAATCCTTTAGGGTTATTTTTCCTCTTTTGTAAACAAATAAATAATTTCTAATTACAAGATTACGTCGTACTTATTACGGATTGAGTACTGGATTTCATTTTTCAAAAGAATAAAGTCCATATAGATAATTTTCTTTTTGGCCAGGTTGATACAATATGTCAATGATCATGTAAATTTTAACTGGGACTGTGAATCCTCATCTAGAGGTTTGAAGAAGAGTAGGAGGATCATGTAAACAGCCATAGAGATATAGAGTATCCTCAAAGGTAAGCTTATAGCTCTAAAAGCCTCTACTCTCTAGTCAATACTGTAATCATTTTTAAGTTTATCATTTTTGTTGGGTATCAACTTTTTTAGTTTAACAAATGCACCTTTTTTTCTTTTTTTTTTTGGGCTTAAGCCATAGGCATTTGAGAAAGAGAGAGACGTGTAGAATATGGGGAGCTTGTTAGCCAAAAAGTGAAGTAAACCACAAATAAGCAAAATTCTGCCGCGGATAATGGAACCCAAGTCCCCACTCCCTTATCGGTTTATCCCCATCCGTACAAGTTGTTAGGACGGTTTATTCTTTATACGTATTACTTTCAAGTTTTTTATTTTTGGTTTTTGAAAAATATGAAATGGATTCTGACTAAACACCAAGAAAAAGATGCAATGGACAAGTTTTATTCCCCCATAAAAAAGAAAACAATTGGAAAAGGGGACAAATTTTTTAATTTAGGTAAAATGTAGTGACATTTCTTCAACTTTTATATAATTGCATTGACATGCTTGAAGTGATCTTTTAGTCGATTTAAACTATTAAGAAGTAAAAATGGTTATTTTATTCTATTATATAGGTAATTATTAAGTGTTCTTGTAATACAATTGATGTAGTACTATACTATGATAAAAACAAGTCAATTAATAAAATTATATGACATAAATTCAAAAGTCATGTGAAAAATGATAAGTTTTGTATCAAATGACCTATTTTATATTGGTTTGCAATATCATGCCCACTATAATAAAATAACTTAGGAATACCTAACAATTTTTCAATAAACAGTAAATCATTACGTATTAGTTACATAACTATTAATAAACACGAGATCTAAACTAACAACTTTTGTTTTTTTTTTTTTATTTGTTTTTGGTTTTTTGCTAATAATGAGTGGTGGTCGTAGGTAGGGAATTTGAAGTTAGGTTCTTTTCATAGGGCAATGAAGTGGTGCTATTGAGCCACAAGACTCTTGGTGGACTAATAACATATTAAAAACATTAATTTTTGTTAAATATATCTCTCCTTGAATGATGACACTACTATTTTTGTGTTTAGAGACATATGCGTGCAACAATCTACCATGCCTATGCTACATAGGAGACTTTTTAGATATAATTAAACTACTTGGCAGCATTAAAGAGATTCTGCATCCGTTTTTCAATCCCATCTTAGCAAGGAAACCATTATCATTACCTTTGAAGGTGGCACCATGACAATTGTTGTAATAGCAGAACCTGTAATACCACTTGTTGAGACAATCTACCTTCTATGTGTAGATTTAATTAAATAAATTATGTAATAATGATATCAAAACTCAAAATAACTGATGAATACTAGTTAATTAGGTAGCATGCAGTTTGAACAGCTTCAAAGAGTAGCTTAAGTAGTTTAACCATTCTTAACATACTACATTTTACATAAAATTGTGTTTTATCCTCTATACCACATCATTGTGATGTGGGTTAATAGAATTGTCTTCTCTTGTCTGATTCCATACTAAGGAATAATTTTTTAACTCACTAGACATGTATTCATCTCCATTATCGATACAAGGAGTCAAAGACACTTTAAAGGTTTACCTTTCTCTTTCTCCACCATATCTGCCCAACCCACACCCTTTAGAATTTCTGCTGCTTCTTCTCTTGTTCTTTGTGACAAGAGCATGTTCATTATCCTTAAGTCTGATCCTTTTTTTCATGTTTCCTCATTAAATAAGCTATTATTTTTTCCCCACACCAATTGTAACAAACATTGGGTCTCTAGTCGTCCAAACTATCAGGCAAAGAGCTAAGAAGCACCATGTAGCTCTAACTTCATCAGATCCAAATATACCCAAGTACAATCACTCAGTTTTAGGGAATAAACTTTCCCTCCTTAATTTTTAAATTTACATGCAAAAGTAATATTTTGAACAGTAATCTTCTCATAGAGACTCCATTTTTCCCCCAGCTAGTGTTTACATTACTGACCAATATTCATGCATGAGGTAAATTCATTCAAAATCATTATATTTCCTAGTGTCTCCTGTCCAGAAGCCAAAACAGATGGAGATCAGAGTGGCACTCACTTTGGTTAACCAATAACTGTCTCATGTGATGAATATGTACATATCTCTCCTCTCATAGTGTGAAAGCTTCACACAACTGTCAAGTCCACACATTATAAAAAGAATGACCCATATATCCAATACATTAGATACCTTCCCCTAGATGTATTCCTCGTATTGGCAGATATGTTGGCAGATATGTGAAGGTACCGATTTTCACTTGCCGGGATGCAAAGGAGTCAAATGTAGAACCAACCAAAGGAGATAGAGTACTAGTATATTTTTTCAATCAAACAGTCAACTCAAAAATAATAATTTAGATGCAGCTGACCTGGTACAAGTACAACACAAGTTTCTGTACAAATCATTACTTGATTCCCAATTTACTAGTACTGAATATATCTATTGTTATAACTCAAAACTCAAAAATCCTAACCAACTCATAGCCTTTCTTTTTGGACTGGTTCATCCTTGAGCGTGATGGGCCTCATATTTCTTTTACTCCAGAAAACTTTTCCTAGAATTCTGCCTAATCATGATTTGCCTCCCTTGCCAATCAGATTAATGCATCCCAAAAATAAAATAATAAAACAAAGAAAAACATATTGATGGATCAAAAAAAAAAAAAAAAAAAAAAAAAAAAGAGGCGAAAGAAAAAGAAAATACATGCTACCCTTTTGACTGTACAAAATTTAGTCAGTTTGGGTTATGTAAAGTATCATCATTGCTCACATCAGATTCTTCCTTTGGCAGGTTTTTACGCTTGCACCAACATAAATACTGAGGAATTGGCCCATCTTCACCAATAACCCAAATATGCTCTGCAACAGCCGCCAATGTCAATCTCTCATTTGGTTCTGCAAAAAACATTGAAAAAGATCAAACTTGAAGACAGCCCAAGGATACAAAGGTATCCATTGACAGGCATAAACCCACAAACAGATTACAAGGACATTAGAAAACTCTGGAAGAAAATCAGTGGCTCTAAGGGTTTGGTTGGAAATGACAATGTTCATAATGAATTGATTATACTGACCTTTGCATAAAAGTCCCTCTAGCAAGTTCCTCAGTTGTGGGTTCATATCATTTGGGAGAAATAATGGGTTGTTAACAATCTGGATAAGTAAAAACACGTCCATTTAGACAATCTTACAAAACAGAAGGATGCAAGACGAGAAAATCAGAGGAATTGACCAGAAAAATAGCAGCAGCAAATTTAACACCTTGTCATATGTATCCTGCAGTGTTTCACCCAGAAACGGATACTGACCCAATACCATACAGTACAAAGTAACTCCCACAGCCCAGGTGTCTGCAGCTTTGCCATGATAGGTTAGACCTGTCAATCAGAAGGAAAATCAAATGACATTGTGAATATATCCCACTTCCATTAATTTCAGTGTCACTAAAGTGTATTTCTAGCTAGAGAGAGAAAACTAACCAAGACAGCACTCAGGAGCAGTGAAAACAGGAGTCCCAGGGGATCGACGAAGCACATCATTATCATCCTGCAAATAAAGCCAGTACCTCCCAACATAATTAGATATCTTCTCAATTTCATTTATGTGATTAAATATATTATATTACCAGAATAATGTAGTTTAAAGTAAAGCATAACTGCTTCCATAGTGGAAAACAAGTCAATTGTTAATACAATTATGTGAAATGGAAAAATGTATGCCAATCAAATAGATACAACTCAACTCAACTAACTTAGAGCTCAACTAATTGGGTTCAACAACAGTTCCAAAACCAATTGAAGTTGGCTATGTACATCAACCTAATCTAAAAGTCTCATCTTTTTTTATGCCTTCTAACTACATTTTTTTCTTTTTCTTTAATTTTTTTTTCAACCTTCACTAAACCCTTTTCACTTGGATCGACTCACTCTTCCTCAAGGGCACAAATATCTGTCTTCACTACTCATGCAAACCATTGGAGCACATCCTGTCCTTGCCCATATAACATTCATTTACCATTTTTTTATTTGTAGTTATACATGCATCCAATAGATCTTGAACCCACGACCTCACCCTCTACCTAGAACTTGTAAGAAAGTGCTAGTTGAGCTAGAGCTCATTGACATAACATTCATCCACCATAACATCCTCTTAGCTACTTTCCATAAAACCCACAAGCCTTGGTGGCAAGTGGCAACAATCGCATTCCTTGACCTCCAAATAATCTATATGCTATAGCAATTTCCTCACCTGGCAATTAAAAGGCTGTACCTAGTGCACAACATTTCTACTTTTACAGGGCCTGAAAGAGGTGATTGGTGCGCAACCTTACCCCACCCTCCCCACCCCCAATTTTTTTTTGGATTGGCCAACTCCCAAACTCAGATCCATGATCTGTCGCTCTTAGTGGAAAGCACCTGTCATCACACTAAGGCTTGACCTCTTCACCAAGCAAATATTGCCATTTAAGAACAGAAAAATATCTCTCAGCCAGTCATTTTGGCAAAATTTGGCAGCTTAAGCTCCATCCTATGCCATTTTGCAGTATGTAAGTAGCAATAGAATGTGTTTTACTTGTTTAAAATCCATGCCTGGTAGTTCAGGCTACCAATTTCTATGACGGATCCATAAACAAAATACAAATAGCTGGCACAACTGGAACATCCAACCCCATGACCTCTGTTTGTGCCAAGTCCCACCACGCACATTGTAGTTCTAACTTCTAGGTTTAAACTCTACAGCCAAGAAACCAAAGATCCTCCTTCATGAAATCTTTCACTCTTTTATTAATAATTTCATTCCATCTGAACATCCAATCCCATAACTATATTCCACAGACAGTTCATTTTTGAAACCAGGTTTAGGACAATTTTGAGAACAAAATTTAACCTAAATTTTTAAATTTAAAAAAAAAAAGAAAAAAAAAAGAACTACACCATACAGAAAAATTGTGCTACTCTTTCCAACTACTTTACTTCTGACATTGTACTTCATGATGTAATAATGTCTGTACAAAGGTTGCAATCTATTTAGTAGTTGTATCATGAAAGTTACAATGCAAATTTTGAAACTGGAAGTAGTCAATTTTCGAGTATTGCTCTAGATAATCTAAAATAAGCGCAACCACCATCTTATTATATAAAATGACTGGTGAGTTGGCCTTAAATTTGAATAGCTTTTCGGTCTGAAATATGAAAATTAACTCAAATTTTATGATATAAGGGATATTGATGATCCAAGATATGTCAGGGTTGCATGCTATAAACCCATATCTACCTGTCAACCAAAAAGAACTCCTCAATGTGTTTAAGAACCATCACTGATTTCAATTGGAGAAGAAGTGATGTAAAACAAGTTTGGGGGCTAAAACTCTACCATTAGAAGACTTTTAAATGTTCCACAATTTTCAAAATTATTTGATTTTGATTTTGATTTTAATTTCCTTATTTTTGGAGTACAAGAGATTTTATTAGAAACAATAAAATAAAAAGAGTCCTCGTAGGATACTATATAGGTTAGGCTCATTTGAATAAATTTATTTATTAAATGGCAAATAAGGATTGTAGAACCTATAAATTGGCTGCAAGTACTATAACGAATTAATTATATAATTTTTTATCAGTAAAATTTCCATGAGTTTTTTTCCCCTTCTTCTAGTAGACGCAAGAACCCTTTTGAACTTGGGGTTTATTGCATGCATTACATCAAAAGGTTTTCTTCAGATAATATGTTTGCCCATTCTTTTTTGACAAGGGAGCATTTGCATACACAAATCCTTGACACAAATATCACATTCCACCTTCATGCATATTACTAAAAAATAATATCAGAGTATATTTTCACCAGTTTTATGCTTGCCATTCAATGAAGTAATCTGAATGAAATAAAGGTGAAGCAATTTGATACCTCAAACACCTGGCTGACACTGAAATCCCCTATCTTCACCGTACCATTATGAGAAACCAAGAGATTATCAGGTTTGATATCACCATGTACAATATTCTGCATTTTCAAAGGAAAGATAAAAAGAATTACTATAGCATTGAAGGCAATCAACTAATATGTAAACTAAAGAGGCAATACACACTAATCATCCAAAAATGAAATGCTGCAACCCAGAAACACCAAACCTTTTTACAAAAAGCTTGATCAATACTTTAAATTCTTAGAGTGCAAAGAATGATTTTAGGATTTGAAAATTAAGAAAATATCAATGCATGGTAGAGGCAACTTGCTCTAGTCCATTACTAAAAGCAGAAGAAAAAAAGGATATCATGCATTTGCAAGAGGTAGAAGACTCTACAGACAAAATTTATACAGAAATCACTGATCTTAGTCCAAGCAATTATTGGACTCATGCCAAAAACATTGTTGAAATAATACCATAAGACAATAAAATATAACAAAAACCCAAACTAGCTCTTATGAAATCAAACCAGAATATCTAGGCAAAAAGGTGATAAATCATTCAACTATCAAAGTCAAATTGATAAGCAGACTTTCAAGATCATACATGAGCATGGAGATACATAAGTCCCGAAACTATATCTCGCAAATACTTTCTTGCTTTGGTTTCTCCCAAGCCACCTGGTGGACCCGAACCCTCACAAACCCATTTTCCCTCCACGAATTCAAGAACTGAACAAAAAGAAAATCACTTAAAATCAAGATAATCTAATGTATCAATTTTCAAATATTCATATCTTTGTGAAAGTATTACAAAATATAGCACATTTTGAAGTGAAAGTAGAGAGCTGTAAAACATACCCATGTAGAAGTGATCTGTGTTTGGGTCATCAATCACCTCAACGAGATTAACAATATTAGGATGATCCAACATTTTCATTATTTGAACCTGCAAGGAAAAAAAGAGAGTACTACTATTGAGGATAATACTAATACTTAAAGATGAAACAACTAAATGAGCTACTGCAATCAACCATTGATAAGCAACACCCCCTCCACCCCCCCACCCCCAGGGCGTTGGGAGGGAAACAGATGTAAGAGCATCATTATTGGTTGAGGCATATAGCCATAATGCTATTTTTGCCTCCTCAAAACTACAAAATATTGTGCATATTGGTGGCGCCATAGCCAAAAAAATATGGCTACATGCTACAGTAAACAGGTACTAGTACCTGTTTACTGTAGCTCAAAGGTATATTGAAATAATAATATTTTATTTGCCCCTTAAATTAAATAATGTTTCTTCATTTTTTTCTCTTTATTTTTTCTTTCATATTTCTCCAGTTCAGTCTTCAACCTCTCCCCCTTTGTTTTTTCCTCTCTTCCTCCAGCCGACCCAAATCTTCCGTAGAAGCTAATCCTCACCCTTTTATTTTTTCCCTCTCTTCCTCCATTCTCGCCGACCCATCTCCGCTGCCACTCGCCTCTGATCCATCAGATTTCCCCAGCCGCAGACCCATCGAAGCTCTGTGCTCAGTCAAGGCAGACAGCAAAATGGTGCTGTGATCAGCGACAGCAGGATTTCTGGGTTCATGGGTTTTGGATTGCTGGGTTTGTGGGTTTCCGATATGTTATTTTTCTTTTTTTGTTTTTGCTAGTTTTTTCGGTTCTTCTTCACATGGGAGTGGTGATGCTTGTGTGGGAACAACCTATGGTGGGATGTGGCTTATCAAATGGTGAAAATCTTTAGGGAGACAGTTGAGAAGATGGTGATAGCTAGCTCTGGTGTGAATATGAGACGCAGGTTCTTTTTTTATTTTTTTTATTTTTGTGGTTGTGGGCTGATTTTGGTGGTTGTGGTGGCGGAATGAGAAGGCTGTGGATAGTGGTGGTGGTGGTCGGCTGTGTGAAGCGGTGGTTGACCGGGGTGGTGGTGGGCTGTATGTTTTGTAATTATTTATATAGTTGTAGTTTTTTTATGTTATTTTAATGTGTAGTATATGCTATTTTATTGTAGTGGATATATTATTTTATTGTGTTGTATATAACTTTATATTATTTTATTATGTTGAAAGCTAAAATAAGACTACTAATGTTGGGTACTTTGTAAAGTGAAGAGGTAAAATGCATAAAGTAGCTTCTTGTGGAGCCAAATTGCTAAATTTATGGCTCCACCAATGTGGACGCTCTAACAAGGCATTATTAAGCTCTTCTAAAAATACTTTTTGAACATTTACTTGTACTTGAAAATACTTCACACTGTTGGAGATATCATAACTAGAAGAAGTATCAAGAACCTTAAGCAGCGTATGATATAGAAATTTTACATGAGGTATGAGAACAATGATCCAGAAAACCCTTTTTTATAAGTCAGAAGTAGCATCCCCCTCCCTCTCGCGGGAGGGAAACAGATATAAAGGCATTATTATGCTCTTCTAAAATTACTTGTTGAGCATTTGCTTATAATCGAAAATACTTCACACTGTTGGAGATATCATAACTAGAAAAAGCATCAAGAACCTTAAGCAGTGTAAGATATAGAAATTTTGTATGAGGTATGAGAACAATGATCCTGCAAACCCTTTTTTTTTTTTTATAAGTCACAATTAGCATCACAAAATAAGAAAGTAAGCAGATACCTCACGAAGCACATCAGTCATAGCAGTCTCTGAGGGTGCAACTCGCTGCTTTAACAAATGAGACTTATGAAAGGCCTGCCATGCAAAAAGTAAGCCCATAAAGTTTTGAGATAAAGCATTTGTGTAGCATGAACTTGTAAATTATCCACAAAGTGCCAGAGATTTTATTATTTACAAATCTAGAGTAACTAGATAAAAAAATACAGAACTAGCATCACTCACAACTGCCTCCAATATCTTAAATTTCAGAATGGGTAACAAATATTACGATATGAATGGAGAAATAGACTAGCCCAAACAATTTCCTTAATCCAAATAAACAGAATAAATCACTCAATGCTACCATTTCTTTGAACATAACATGCACATCACTCCTTTAAGCCAAAAAGAAAAGGAAAAAAGAATACCTTAATTGCATAATGCTTTCCATCTACAGTGCTTTGATATAAAACCTGTTCCACACGCAAGGAGAAATCGTAAATAAAGAACAGGAAAAATGCTAAAGAAATAACTGCTATAAGCAAGAGATACAACACAATGTCATCAAGATTATGCTTACCACTTTCCCATAGCTACCAGCACCAATCTTATACTCACGAACATACTCATTGACCCTCTTATTGCCATTCTCATCCTGAAAATGCATTATAAAAAATGTAATAAGAACATTGATGCAAGTGAAAGTGTGGAATGGAGAAACTACTCTGCATGTAGAGAAAAATGAAAACAAATAAGCACCAATATGAGCCCTTGCACATCCAACCAAGAATAAGAGGTACTAAACTACTAACATACATAACCTTCGTCACTATGTTAGCCTAAATCTGCAGTTTGATTGCATTATACTGAGAGAGAAAAAGAGAGCTTCTAATGTACATGAATGTCACAATTAATGCCATGACAATGAAACATACAAAGCCTAAAAATGATGGTATATAGTTATTATTAGTTAAAATCCTAGTGGGAAACTGTTAGAACATAGCTGAGACATAATGAAATACCGCTGCATGCCTGAATCTTTAGGAAGTAATAAAAGCACAATAAAATTTTCAAAAACACTGTTGATTCAGAAAGCATACATCTTTATGCAACAAACTAACATCCTGTTGCAACCTATGGTCAACCACATTGCATTTCTATGCAATAAGTGTCAAATAGCAATAGATTAGTCGGTGCATGTATCTTGAATGGTTGTCAAGTATCAATTGGCATGCAAGTAATACCAAGATTTATACCTCTGTGCGAACAACTTGATGAGTTTCCTTGACTGGAAATTGCCTGCAAACCATTCCACTTTGTTCTCTGAGCCTTAAAATCTCTTCAGAACATTTGGTGCGACCATGCGACTCAGCATCATCTCCATGATTGGTATCAGTAACATCACCATTGTATGAACAATCATCATCATCTTCGATCTCATCATCCAACAACAACTCCTGTGAATGGTTATTATTGAAGGCAGACGGTGGTCTCGGTTGTGGTCTGGGCCTTCTACTAAAACCAAAGCAGCCACAGCAACCCATCATTCTAGCTAAACTCTTATTCAACATGAGAAACTTGAATCTTCAAGTGGTTAACTATATATCACCAACCAAAGAAATTTATCCCCACCACCTGGAAAAAAAGACATACCCCTAAAATGAACAAACCAAAAAAATTCCATAATCCACTTCCAAAAAAAAGCTACTTTTCATATTGAGGTAGGTTTCACAGCACAAATATTGTCAAGTTAAGCAAAAACCCAAATTGGGTCTACTAGAATTTGTTCATATCACATCATATATAAGCCAAAACCAAATAGATACACAGAGTTTGAACTTAGAGCAATGAATACAAACCTGATTTTCACAGAAGAAGGAAAGGGCTCCAAGCCCAAATCAACTTGGCTATTGCAATGGATGCCATTCAGCTAAATGAAAGAAAGGGCTTGTATTGTCCAGATTTTCCCATTTGGGATTCAAAGAGAGCATCTTGATCGCTCCAGCTTATTATAACAACAAAATGCAGGCTCAAACTGGACCCTGCCCTACCCAACAACAAGTTGACCTTTTCTATTACTATTATTATAAACCAAAAAAAATAAATAAATAAATAAATTAAAGACAATAATAAAACCAAATCACATCAAATTCAACAAATTCGATAAAAAAAGACAAAAAATTTACATACAATTGTCAGACATGAAATAAATACTATGAAAATTTGAGCATATGTAAACAGAACAAAAAATCAAATTCCAATACGCTACCTTATTGTTCGGCTTGAAAGTGACTTCTTTTTTGACAAATGGTAATCAAGAACCAAAATTTTCCTCCGAAATGACGACTTTCAGGAGCTAAATTCAACCCCAATTAATTAATTTACTGTGGGGGAAAAAACCCTAATTTGGGTAACCGAAATGGGGGAACAAAGAACAAGATTCTAGATTTCGTGCAAATGGGGGCTCTACACAAGAAACCCTAAAGTCAGATGGGAATTTTTTTTTTTTTTTTTTGGGGGGTGTTTTGATTTTTTGGAGCTAGAATATGGAGGTGGTGATCTGAGAGTAAGTAGAAAGTGGAAGGTGTATTTGGGACATTTGAAAAGTTTATGAAGTGAGAGGGATGTGCTAGCAAATTTGGAGATTGATTTGGGGTTATATTATGTTTCTATATAAATATATAGTGTGAGGGACAAACAGAAATAGAAAAACACTAGGGCGATGCGTGTCCGAAGAAAGGGCAGTGAGAAGTGGGAAGGGCAAATAAAAAGTAAGGTATAGAGTATAAACAGGTAGAATCAGGTATAAAGGGGAAGTTGTTTTAGTTTTGGAGGTTTATTAATTCTAGAGAGAGAGAGAGTGTGTGTGTGTGTGTGTGTGTGTGTGAGAGAGAGAGATGAGAGGTTAGACGAGAACATGTGGGAGAGAACAATGGCCAGTGTGAAGGAGAGGATAGTTTTGCATGTTGCAACCCCCACTACATAATAATAGATAGGTCAGGTGTGTTTGGATGGTAACCTGATGGTTTGGTTTTTCATTTGAAATTTTAGTTAAAGATAGATAATGAAGGATGCTAGCTAGCTAGCTAGCTAATCTGCTAATACTGTTTAGGGTAGAGTTCATTCAGTTTCCTTGCTTGGCAAGCTTTGGTCCCAACCGGTAGGATGCTATTATGTATGGCTACTCTCAATTAGGGATGCCACATTCGATTACCACTTCCAACCATTTTTTTTTTATTAGTAGTATATTTACACTACCATTTTGAGTGACCGTGTTAGTTTGATAGGTTTTTTCCCCTTTATTCCTCCAAGATAATAGGGTTTGATGAATGTTTGATGAGAAATATAAATGAATAGAAATAGTGACAAAAGTGATCCCCTTACCTTCATGAATTAGTGGGGTATTTATGGAGGCGAATTGGAGATATTTAAGGTGAATTCCCACGAGACAAAGAGGTCCTACCGGCTTTGCATCCTCTTAGCAACTCATGGATGAGACGTGTAACTTGGGTAACTTTTCCAAATATGATAAATTGGATGTCATTGTTTGGCTGATAGTATTTAATGCTCAACCCATTAATGGGTGAGTCATTAACTGTTGATTAGTGAAAGCAAGATGCCGACAAAGGTTCTTGGGGAAGCCTTTCCTAACTTTTTTTAGAAGACTCATCTCCTAAATGGCAGTAGTGTTTGATCTACAATCTGGCTAAGCTAGTATAATTCAGCAAGTGGGTTGTCAGTAGTGAGTCATAAATGTATTTAGTTTGAAGGATGCCAAAGGTTCTTGGGGAAGCCTTGAAAATAAAAACTGAAAAATGTTTTCAAATAACAATTTTCAGTTTTTAAACACATGTACCAAATGGACCCTTAGTCTCCCACTTTTCTAATCATGTTTCTTCTACATTAAATACATATTTAGGAGTCTAACGTTGTGAATCTATCTTTCAAGTGTTCACCACTTGAATATTGTTTTTAAAAATAATGTTTTCCCTCAATTTTGAAATTCTCTACGAGTCTATTTGGTTGGATTAGAAATGAAAGTATTGTATATGTATTTAGTTTGAAGGATGAAAAAGTAGAGAGAGAAAAAAATCAATTGTTTGGTTGAAAATAAAAATGAAAGGATTGAAAATGAAGTCAGTATAAATTTACAATTATGTCCCTGTTATATTAAACAAATTTTTTTAATAGTATATGAATAATTCCTTTTTTTTATTTAACCAAAAAAAAAGAATAATTCCTTTTTCATTATTATTATTATTATATAAGATAAAAAATAATGTTATCAATTATATATATATAAGCAGCAAAGTATTTCTTTTAAAAAATTTTAGAAATAAAAAAGAACCAAATAAAATAAAATAACTATGATTAAAAAAATGTAAGTAATGATGTACGTTCCAGCAAGTGGCAGCAACAAGGACAAACAATGAGAATAACGTCCAATCAAAAAAAAAAAAGAAAGAGAATAACGAATTAAGACAAGCAAGTAAGAAAAAGGCACCGTGCAGCATTAATAACAAATGGGGTACTCATGTAATTTCCTTATTGGTAATAAGTAGGGCTGTCCAGTGATCCGTATAATCCGACCCACCCGACCGTATCCGCCCGACCCGAAGGCCCATGGGTGAATCCGAGTGCTTCTATGGGTCGGTCACGGGTAGAGCTGTAATAAGAACCGATTATTCGATTCGGATCTCGGGTTACACAGCAAAAAATCCGAATAACCCGACCCGACCGACTATTTGATAAAATAAATTCAACCCACCCATTTCCACTCAGTCAAGCACCCAGAACGTGTAAGTGAAGTCACATCTGGTCAGTGGGTAACATGTAATGGAGAGCAACTTTTTGGGCACAAATTCCCAATTTTAAATCCGGCGGTTTATATGTTCAAAATTTCAAATCAACGGCTATGATTTTTTTTAATCAAAGTGATGATACAGTGATACACATCCGGAATTCCAGATTTTCAGCTGATTTTTTTGGACAGCCCACAGAAACATCACATCATCACTTTAACAATCCAAGTTATCCAACGGTTACAATCAAATGGTTAAAATCCAACGGTTACAATCCAACCACACCGGCTTCAAATCATGACAGATCAGTATACCACACTCACAATCCAACGGTTACAAATCATTATGGGTAATCTACAACTACAAATCCAACGGTTACAAGTCAGATCCCCTAACAATTCAAATCAACGGTTCAAAAAACACTCACTTGCAATCCAACGGGCCTAAAACCTCTCTTCATTCTTTACCTAATCTCATTCTCATATCCCTCACAGTCCGACTCTCTTAGTCTCAAACGCTCTCTCTCTCTCTCTCTCTCTCTCTCTCGCTCTCTCTGTGACTCTCAAATCACCATTCACCAAATCCTCAAATCTCTTCACCACACCACCGAATCCTCAAATCTCTTCACCACCAAACCCTTAAATCTTCAGTCTTCACCAATTTCATACGAAATCTCTTCAGATCTTCACACTTTAAAAGCTTTGATCTTCACCAGACACCAATGGACAGACCACACTCTCAAACTCTCAGTTCTCACTTTGCCTCTCTCTCTGAAGTCATTGGTTGCGAGGTACACAAAAACCCATCTGCTTTTTCAATTTTCATTTGATTTTATCATCTGGGTCTTCTTTGGTTTTTGTTGATGCTAAAATTTTTGTTCAATCAGTTAGCTGGGTCTCGTTGAATAAACATGCTTTCCACTTTGCACCTTATTTTCTATATTTTTACAAGTTCGCTTTTGTTTTCTTGTCTATTTTCCGGGATAGAAAACGATAGTTTTACAATTTCACTTTGACTTGAATTAAAAATTAATTTCCACAGACCCCTAAGATCAAAAGATGATATGATGCTGGCTATGCGAAATTTTTATAGTTTTACAATTTCGCTTTATGTTATGTGTTTGTTTGTTTGTTTTGTTTTGTTTTTTTTTTTTTTTTTTTGAAGAGAGACATATTAGGAGTTAATTTCTCATTCGACCCTTAATGATTTTGGAAAAAAAAAATTAACAATCACATAATATTATTTATTTATGTTATGTGTTTGTTTGTTTGCCTCTGTTTTTTGTATTCAAAGTTGGGATTTTGTTAATTTTTTGTTAGAGACTTAGAGTTGATGCATGTAATTTAAGCTGCTGTGAATGTGTTCAATGTTTCTGTTTTTATTAGTTAGTAAAATTTATACTGTTAAATTTTGTTTGCCTCGGTTTTTTGTATTCAAAGTTGGGATTTTGTTAATTTTTTGTTAGAGACTTAGAGTTGATGCATGTAATTTAAGCTGCTGTGAATGTGTTCAATGTTTCTGTTTTTATTAGTTAGTAAAATTTATACTGTTAAATTTTGTTTGCCTCTGTTTTTTGTATTCAAAGTTGGGATTTTGTTAATTTTTTGTTAGAGACTTAGAGTTGATGCATGTAATTTAAGCTGCTGTGAATGTGTTCAATGTTTCTGTTTTTATTAGTTAGTAAAATTTATACTGTTAAATTTTGTTTGCCTCTGTTTTTTGTATTCAAAGTTGGGATTTTGTTAATTTTTTGTTAGATACTTAGAGTTGATGCATGTAATTTAAGCTGCTGTGAATGTGTTCAATGTTTCTGTTTTTATTAGTTAGTAAAATTTATACTGTTAAATTTTGTTTGCCTCTGTTTTTTGTATTCAAAGTTGGGATTTTGTTAATTTTTTGTTAGATACTTAGAGTTGATGCATGTAATTTAAGCTGCTGTGAATGTGTTCAATGTTTCTGTTTTTATTACTTAGTAAAATTTATACTGTTAAAAATCAAATAAACTCCCAAGTTTTATAATTTGAAACACTAAGTAAAAAAAATTGAGACCCTTAACCATTTTACTTTTTCTGTTCTTTGTTTATTTGTTTCATTAATTCTTTGTGTAGTTAATTCTGTTCCTATTTTAATTTTACTCAGGTATTGAAAGTTGTCCAAGTGGGGTTTTCAGTCTTCAAATTCAAAACTCCAACACCCCTAGTTCCTTTAAGGTATGATTTTTGTTTCCCTTTGTGTTTTGTGTTAAAAGTTGGATACTGTTTTATGTTAAAGTTTTATGTAGGATACTGATTTATTTTTTCTATTTAGTTTTATATAGGATACTGTTTTATGTTAGAGTTTGATGTTTTATGTAGAATACTGCTATTTGGTTTGTTTGATTATTATTATTATTATTATTAATTGTTGTTGTTCTAGTTTGCTAATTTCTATATTTGTTTTTTTTAGGTCATGGATTCCTCCGCTACACAACTTGATGGTTCCACTGCTACACAACTTGATGGTTCCACCGCCACCCAAACTGGTGGTGCTATTGCCACCCAAGAGGTTCCTGCTGCAACCCAAGCTGAAGCTACTGATGGTGAGTTGCGCCCAGTTCCATCTAGTAGTGTAGTGAGTAAGACTGGTAATGGTAGGAAAAAGTCTTTAGCTTGGAATCATTTTGAAAAAGTTAAGGTAGATGAGGGTGTCACTATGGCTGTGTGTAATTATTGTAAAAAATCATATCGTGCTGATAGTAAGAGTTGTTGTACTAGTAATTTGTTAGCTCATGTGATAATCTGTCCTAAGAACCCTAATAGAGAATATAAAGGGCAGAAAACCATAACTTTTGAACCCAAACATGATGGAGATGAAGGGTTCAAACTTGTGTCAACAACTTTTTCTGTTGAGGCTTCTAGAAAGGCACTAGCTGAAATGATTGTAATTGATGAGTTGCCTTTTAGGTGTGTTGAGGGTTATGGGTTTAAGAAATATGTAACTACCTTACAACCTAAGCTTCGTCTAAAAGATATTCCATCTCGTCAAACTGTGGCTAGAGATGTGATTGGAATTTATAATAGTGAGAGAGAGAAGCTAAGGAAGTCCTTGAAGGGTTGTAGGGTGTGTCTTACTACGGACACTTGGACTTCTATACAAAATTTGAATTATATGTGTCTCACATGTCACTTTATTGATGATGCTTGGAAGTTGCATAAGAGAATTTTAAATTTTTGTCAAGTTGAAGATCATAAGGGGGAGACTATAGGTAGAAAAATTGAGATGTCTTTGCGTGAGTGGGGTATTGAAGGCATATTCACTTTGACAGTGGATAATGCGAGCTCCAATTTAACCACAATTAAATTTTTGCAAAGGGTAACAAAAGATTGGAATGTGATTGTTTTAGAAAATGAATTCATGCACATGAGGTGTTGTGCCCATATCTTAAATCTCATTGTTGGGGAGGGTTTGAAAGAAATTGATGGATCTGTTGCTAGGGTGCGTGAAGCTGTGAGGTATGTGAAGTCCTCACCTAATAGAAATCAAACTTTTAGGAATTTTATGGAGAGGTTAGGTATGGAGTCCAAGAGTCTTCTTTGTCTAGATGTACCTACTAGGTGGAACTCAACTTACCTTATGTTAGAAACTGCTGAAAAATTCGAGAAAGTATTCCTTAGGATGGACTTCGAAGATGATGGTTATTCATCATACTTTAGGAGCAAGGAAGATAATGGTGGTTTGGGATCTCCTTGTATGAGTGATTTCCAAAATTGTAGGGCATTGGTGACTTTCTTGAGGCTTTTTTACAATGCAACAAAGAAGTTTTCTGGCTCTTTGTATGTTACCTCAAATGCCTTTTTTGATGAGATTTTTGTTATTCAAGAGAGTATTTCTCATTTAGTTAAATCCCAAAACATCCTCTTGAAAAACACAGCCATAAACATGCAAACTAAATTTGAGAAGTATTGGGGGGAAGGTGATAAAATTAATCCTCTTTTGTATGTGGCTGTGGTTCTTGATCCACGGAAAAAATTGAGGTTTTTGAAGTTTTCTTTTTCTGAAATTTATGGGAATGAAGTGGGGAAAGTGAAGGTTGATAAGGTGAAAGATCTTTTGATGAAGTTGTATACATTTTACTGTTTTGTTAATTCTCCAAATGTGCAAGAATCAAGTGTGAGTGATAGGACACAAATGGTAGGCGATGCTAGTGATCCATATGTGATGTTCCACTCTCGATATGAGCTTTTCTTAGAAGCTGAGCAATCTGTAGGCTGTAGTAATGAGGTTGAAAAGTATTTGGCTGAAAATTGTGATGGTAGAAGGGATGTGAATTTTGAGGTATTGGGGTGGTGGAAGGACAATTCTAGTAGGTACCCAATGTTGTCCAAGGTGGCTAAGGATGTGCTGGCTGTGCCAGTTTCGACTGTTGCATCTGAGTCAGCATTTAGCACCAGAGGCCGCATTGTTGATCCATTTCGAAGTTCTCTCTCTCCTCTCATGGTTCAAAACCTTGTATGTGCACAGAATTGGCTTCAAGCCATAGTACCAATTTCTTATCGCCAATCAAGGGATGAGGTTGAGGCGTTGGAGGAGGAATTTCATGATTTAGGTAATATGTTTAAATTCTAGAACTTTATACTCTTTATTAATTATTATTGAATGTCTCATGTTTAAACAAATTTTAATATGTTGTATCTATTTCCTTCTTTTTCTAGTTTTAAATCAACAATCATCATCAAGCGCATCAGCAAGTACCAGCTCCAAATTCGGTTCTAGCTCAAGCAAACGACCCATAATTAGTGTTGAAGATTGATAACTGACTTGGTATGTTTCTGCTTTTGGCCTCTTATTGTTATAAACTTGCTGCCTTTTATATTTGGTCTTGTACTTGGTAATAATGTATTATTTGTTAAATATTTTTTTTGTCTTTTGTAGGTGGAATCATATATTTTGTAAAGGAGGCAGCCTTTTGGGAACATTGTTGAACCTTTTTTGTAAATTGCTTTTCTAACAATATTAGTCTTAATGCTTATAGAAAAGAAATCCTAGGAATCATATAGGTTTTCTTTTCTATTAGTTATAAGCTTGAGTATATGTCCATTTAATGCTTGGGAAAAGCTATATTTTTGGAAATACTTGTGATATTTTATTATTGTAATTAATTATAGTGCTAGGAACATTTTATAGCCAGCAAGGTAGGTTACTGCCTTCTTATGATTACTGCCTTCTTGCAGTAACCTCATTTTAGCCTATATGACTTGCCTATTATATAAATGGAAGTATTGTAATATAAATCTATAGCTTATGCTTGCTGTGATTGGAAATACTACTTGTGTGGTTGTTGGAAATACACATGTTTTGTGTATTGATTTGCTATCTTTTCCAGGTTATTTGCTGTGTTAATTTTTGGATAGTTATTGTGGTTGTTAAACAAGTCGCAGGTGATGAAAACTGAAAATAAGAAGTTTTTCAGTAAGTGGTTGTTGGAAATACACATGTTTGTGTATTGGTTTGCTATTTTGTCCAGGAAAATTGCTGTGTTAATTATTGGGATAGTCATTATGGCTGTTTAACAGGTCATAGATGATGAAAAATGAAAATAGGAAGTTTTTCAGGAAGTAGGAAGTGGTTGTTGGAAATACACGTTTTGTTTTGTGTATTGGTTTGCTATTTTGTCCAGGTTGTTTTGTGTGTTAATTTTTGGGTTTTGTTTTGTGTATTGGTTTGCTATTTTGTCCAGGTTATTTGGTGTGTTAATTTTTGGGTTTTGTGGCTGTTTGACAAATGAAAATATGAAATTTTCCAGGTAGGTTGAGGTATTTTTTTCAGAAAGTTTTTGTTCTTAAGGCCCAATATTTTTTTCAGAAAGTTTTTGTTCTTGAGGGAAGGAGCTTAATTTAAGTTTACTTGAAGGCCCATTAAAAAAAAAGAATAAGAAAATTGAGGCCCAATTTGTTTTATTTGGAAAGTTTTAAAAATATGACACCCAATGATTTTTAAAACTGCCACCAGACTCCTTAATTTGGGCCTGAAGGGCTGAAAAAATTGAAACAAAAAACATTGCTCAGAAGTCCAAAAACTGGGCTAGTAATGGCCCAAACCCGCCTAACCGACAACACCGACCCGCTTATCCGATGGCCCGAAGTGCCGGATCTGACCCGACTATTCGGTCGAATACGGGCCTAAGATCCAACCACCCGACTCAAACGGGTCGAGTTCGGTTTGGGCCCAGACCCGAACCGGCCCGACCCGTGGACAGGCCTAGTAATAAGGTACTCATGTAATTTCACACTTTACATATTCTTCTTCCTTGTTTTCTCTCGGATTTGGGAAGATTGGTTTTTGTGTGTTAGAGCACTTACAGCAGTGGAGTTAAATAGCTATATAGTTATTTTAGCTCCACAAAAACACAAAAAATACCCTTACAGCAGTGGAAGCATAGTTAAAAATTTTAGCTTAATTGCTACAGTGCTCATGTATAGATTCATGAGCACTGTAGCTCACAGCTAAAAGAAAATAATATTTTTTTAATCATGTTCGGATTAAAATAACAAAACTTATTTCTTTTCTTCAATCTTTTTATTCACGCCTGAAGCTCACTCGATCTCTCAATCACTCTCTCAATCTCTCAATCTCACCGTCCATCTACGCCGAAGCTCTCACTCTCTCAATCTCACCGTTCGAAGCTCTCACTCTCTCAATCTCACTATTCGAAGCTCTCAATCTCTCAATCTCACCGTCGATCTACGTCGAAGCTCTCATCGTTGAACACCCTTTTTTATTGGTTTGGTTTGGTTTTTCGCCGATCAGACCCACACCGATTTATTGGTTTGGTTTTTCGCCGATTAGACCCACACCTCCGCCGATTTATTGGTGATTTTTTATTTTGTTTGTGATTGGTGATTTGTTTGGTCTGGGTTGAGGAAGAAGATTGGAGATTTCGGTTGGTTTTTTTTTTTGCTGTGGACTGGTGGTTGTGGCGGTTGTGGGTGTGGCTGTGGCTGATGGTAGATTTGGTTGTAGTTGGTGCTGTGAAATACTTTTTTAGTAGTTAGATATATTATTTTATTGTAGTAGTAATATTATTTTATTGTGATGATTATATTATTTTATTATGTTAAAAGCTAAAATAGATCTACTGCTGCAGTATGTTGTGTAAAGTGTATAGGTAAAATAGATAAAGTAACTTTTTGTGGAGCTAAATTGCTAAAATTTTAGCTCCACTGCTGTGGATGCTCTGAAAAGTATAAAATACTTAGGGTCCGTTTGGATAGAATTTATTGTTAAAAATTGAAAATATTGTAACAAAATAATTTTTAAATGTGTAAAAATACTGTTCATTCCAAAAATTACTGTTCATTGGCCTAAAATCACTGTTCATGGCCAATGAACAGTGACAACGCGCGTGAAAAAAAAAAAGAGTAGAAACGCAGCCGTGGACACACAAACGCGCAATCCAAACGCTGCCTTAAACACATGAGTCCTACCAAAATTTATCCTCTTTTCTCTCTCCACTAAACGACCAAAAATTATTTTTTCTCTTTTCCATTTTCCATCATCCCAAAATTCACTCCATCCAAACGCACTCTAAGGGTGACTGTTATTAGTACTTAATATCTTGTATTGTACAACTAATTGTCCATTTGAGATTCACTTATTTTGCTAAAACTGAAAACTTTTTGCTGAAAGTATTATAGAAAAAGTAAAAGTTAGCTGAAATAGTACAGTGAGACCCATGAATAGTATCAAAAAGTGCAGTGAAACTCATAAATAGTAATAAAAATAAGTTGAATAGTAAAATAAATTGGAAAAAATAATTCATGCCAAATGCACACTAACTGAGGGATTCTAGTAGCCTCCCATTGATAAAAATTATGGTTTGTGAGATTTGTGGAAGATTTGCAAAAATTGTGGCATATAGCCTTTAGGAAAAGTAATCAAAGACGTGACATGAGAAAGAAGTTTTCTTTAGACGCGTAAACCAACTATCCAGTGTCAACTGAAATCACTTTCATCTAGAACAATTTTTTCTAACACTATTAAATTGAAGAAATATCTTGAAATTTATGAGTTGCAAGAATCTAAGAATAGTTTTATAGTAGATAGAAATATTAAAATGTAATGACTATTTGTTTTGTATTTGCCTTTTGATGATATTGAAGTTAGACGTGCAAATTTGAGTTTTATGAAAGAAGGTTTTTTGTTTTCCTCAAAAAATTATGTATTTTTTCTTTAAAAATTTGTCTGGTAACTATGTTGCTTATGATTTTTAATCAGGTTGAAGTGAAACATGTATAAATCTAAGATTTATAAATTAGCATTTGTGCATTTTTTTAAATTTCACTCAATATATTAGATTTGTGTTTTTAGTATTTTGGGTAAATTTTATGGAATTTTGTTGTAATCTATAACTCATCCGAGGTATTATTGTTCACTTGATGGTCGAATACTAAAGGTTTTGTTCGATCTATTGGACGACATCATGTGAGAGAGTTTATCATCTGGCAGGATTGAATTGAGTAACGAATTGACTCCAAAATTGAATTAACTTGACCCATGAGTATATTTGGCAATAGAACTCATGTAAATGAGGCCAGCGTGTTATAAGAGAGAGGGTGCGTATTCTCTTAGCTACTTAGTGGATGAGACGTGTAAGTAGAGCAAATTTCTCAAAAAAATATAAATTAGATTACCCTTTTTTGACTAATAGTATTTATCTTTTTGAAAAAGAAAAATTATTAAGTACTCTCGAAATACCATAAATGTATATTCTCTCCTCTCATATGAATGATAGATTCTATCGTAAATTTAATTTATGTGACCTACTATTTATGTGAAAGAAAAAAATACGCATTTATAATATACACAATAATTTTCCCTCAAAAAAGACTAATAGTATTTAATGCTCAACCCATTAGTGAGCAAATCATTAAATGTTGATTAGTGACAGGAAGATGCCATCAAAGGTTCTTGGAGAAGCCTTTCCTAATGTCCTAGTCTCCTAGAGAAGACTCATCACCTAAATAGTGTCTGATCTAAGATTTGACTGAAATAGTATAATCCAACAAGGCCCGTTTGTTTATTTTCTGATCCTACCTTGGTTGTCATCTAAAAGTTAAAAAATGAGTCATCCTCAAACTCTAGGCAATCCTTGGCCCTACCATGTTTGCTCACACTTCATTCATTTTACCATATAAGGTTTTCCCCCTTCAACCCACCATTCCTAGAGCATCCACATAGATCTTAAATATATATTTTATTATTAAAATAAAATACTATCTCGTAGGAGTAATTAGATAAGTGGAAGTAGTGGGATAAATCACTTTTTAAAATGGTCTAAAATTAATGGCCTGTTTGGAAGTTTAGAGAGGGAGGAGAGTAGAGGGGAGTAAAGGAGAATGATTATCCTCCACCTTGTTTGAATATTTTTAAAATTAAGTAAAGGGGAGGGGAGTAATTAGTCTTTTCATTTGTAATTTTGTTAATATAGTAAGAGCAAATTTGATAATTTATTTGGTCAAGCATTTTTATCCTCCACTTTCCCTTCAAATCTCTCCAATTTGGGGGAATTAAAAATAAGGGGTTAAAGGGAGTTGAAACCCCTCCAAATCCCTCCCCATTTTTCCTTAAAAAACTTCCAAACAAGGGTATTAAAGTACTCCCCCTCACTCTTCTCTACTCTCCCTCCATTTTTAAACATCCAAACATGCCATAAGTCCCCCACTTTTTAAAATTGTCTAGAATTAAGTCCCCCACCTTTCTAGCCATTTTTCTTTAATATTAAATACATATTTAGGAGACTAACATTGTGTTTGCCACTTGAATATTGTTTTATTTTTTTTTTAAATGTTCTCTAAAATTTGAAATTCTCTAAAGGCAATTTTTTGAAGTGATAAAAGTGATTGTTATTAGTACCTAATATCTTGTGGGGTACAACTAATTGAGAGATTCTAGTAGCTTCCCTTAACAAAAAATATGATGGTTTATTAGATTTGTGGTTCAAAAGATTTGCAAAATTGTAGCATTGAGCCTTATAAGACAAGTAATCAAAGACGTGACATGAGGAATAAGCTTCCTTGAGATTTGTAAAACCAATTATCCAAAGTTAGTGAAGTCACTTTCATTAAGAACAATTTTTCCTAAAATTGTTAAATTGAAGAAATATCTTGAACTTTATGACTTGCAAGAATCTATGAAAGTTATGATATCTATTGGCAAGAGTAGGAAGCTACAATCCCATCATGGAATCACCAAAAATAGTGAGTTTTCCTCCTTTTGAAAAGGAGACAAGATGGGGATGGGCACCATTGATCTGACCTCATCCCGTTGCTATCTTTATTCGTGGGTAGCTTGACTTCAACAAGAGTTAGGAGCCTTTTTAATTTTATCTTCATGACTTGATATTTTTGTAGTAGATTGAAATTGATAGGGATATTTTAGACATTGATTTAATACCCTTGGACACGTCACGCAAGGAAACCGGCGACGTTCACAAGCCCATCAACTATACGGAAACAAATGGAAGGATTAAAGGGGACGACAACACAAACAACGACCTTGTAATGACAACCCGACAGACACTTCTATAAACTGACGGGGGACCCTTGGACGGGGTGAAGAGGCCGAAGGAGTGAATAGGTTGAAGGGTCCAGCGTGGTTTGACTTGGTCCCCACGAATGCCTATACATGGAAAAATCTTGTGTGCCACATAAGATAAAGCCCGTTATTCACCCATATCGCTCTCATATGAAAAGATGCCCTGAAATTTTGGAAACCCTAGGTGTCAAACCCTCTAAACAAGAAAAGATCCCTACTTTAAAGGGATTTCAATTCACCACTCATCACTATATAAGCACCAGACCTCCACTTTTCTCAAGTATGTAGAAAATCTCTAGCTCTCTCTCTCTCTCTATAGACTTCTTAGAGATTTCTCATTCACTGACTTGACCTTCAGAGGGTTCTTGACTGATACCATGTCGGTGCCTTCTATTTGGTCATATTGTTCCTATTCTACAGGTATCCATTGACGTGATTTGGAGCTTACAACTCATTGACAATTTCAGCACATCATCAGTTGGCGTCTTCTGTGGGAATTGACCATATCACTGCCCATACGACAAAAGAGTTGCATGGTCCAAACACGTTCGATTGTTACCATTAACCATCAACCAGGAAACGAGAAACCCTTCTAACGCCTTGGAGAGATAGGTAAAACCCTGGTTGCAGCGGTAGAGCGACTAACCCAGCGTAACTAGGAGTTGGAACAATAGCTAAACTAGAGGAACGAGCGACGTTAGGAAAGCCCACGTGACGAACGAGATCTCGACGAGCAGAATGGTAGTCACCTATTGATGGGGGATAGACAGGAAAGGGAAGACCAGGAAGAAAGCAACGTCCCCAATAGAAGGGACAACCCGAAAAATACTACCCGCCCCTTCGAAATGGAAGTCGGGGTGATGTGCATGGCCTAAGATATGCAGATGATAAAGGAGAAGATGGACATGATGATGAATGCCATGAGAGGATGAGTATCTACCAATTTGGATGAGTTGGTCCACCGGACCAACTCCCCATTCATTACACATGTGACTTTTTCCCCCTTCTAGCAAAGTTTCAGATGCCGCAAGCAGAAACGTATGACGGGTCAAGGGATTCGCTCGACCATCTAGAGTCGTTTGAAACCCTCATGCACCTGCAAGGAGCTTTAGACGAAATTATGTGTAGGGTTTTCCTTACCACACTAAAGGGCGCAACAAGGGTATGGTTTAGCAAGCCTACCCCAAACACAATCTCCACCTTCAAAGAGTTGAGTGGACACTTTGTCACACACTTTATCAGAGGATAGAGACTAAGAAGATCCTCCGCAGCCATATTGAACATTAAGCAATAGGAAGACAAAAGCTTGAGGTCATATGTGAACCTTTCAACAAAGAAGCCCTTTTGATCGGCGAAGCTGATGACAAAGTCCTTGTCACCGCCTTCACCAGTGGATTGAAGCGAGGAGAGTTTTTCTTCTTCATCTACAAGAATGACCTAAAAACAATGGTTGAAACACTATACAAAGTCACGAAATCCATGAATACCAAAGATACGATAATAGCTCGGGGAGATAGGCCGAGGAAGAGCGAAAGACAAGATGACCCTTGTCCAGATAGAGGAAGGAAGTCAGCCCGAACAAATGACAAAAGGGATGATAGGAAATCAAGACCCCCATCGAGGAGGATGACAAACTTCACTCCCTTAAACACCCTACTGGACCAAGTCCTCATGCAGATAAGGGACGACGTTAGGGATGTTCATGGTACAGTGTTATGTGGTTTTGGGCCATTTTTAGTACCGCATTTTGCGGTACGGTTTAGCTAAAACCATAACTGCACCGTACCTTATTTTTGCGGTCACATGTGTGGTGCGGTTTAAAATTTAGTCAAAACTATAACCGCATCGCCCGTACCGCACCTTACTTTTGCTATCACATGTGCAATGCAATGTATAAGATACGGTTTAAACGATTTGAAGTTAGTATATTTTTCAAATTTTGGGTTTTTTCTACCCAGCCCAAAACTAATTTCCCCTTTATTTTGGTCAAAGTTTCAGACTATTGAGCTAGTTTTTCTTTATTTTGGGCTGGCTTTCCTAGTCAACACTTGCTAGGTTATCAAACTATTTTTTTTTTTTGAAAACTAGGGTCATTAAACTATTAATAATATATTTAATATTAAAAATAATTAAATATATTAATATATAAAGAGAGTGTGGTGCGGTGTAGTGCAGTTTTCTTATTATAAAACTGCAAACCGCACTACACCATGCGGTGCGGTGCGGTGCGGTTATGTCATTTTGCCTACAGTTTTGGTGCTATTTTTGTGATTTGTGCGGTTTGATGAACACCCCTAGATGACGCAACATTAACTTGGCATAATAAACTGAAGGGCGACCTGAACAAAAGGCCTAAGAACAAGTACTGCTGCTTCCACCAGGACCATGGACACAATACCTTTGAATGCTGTGACCTCAAGTAGTAGATTGAGGCCTTCATTAAACAAGGGAAGTTACAGCGGTTCATCAGGAATGGAGAAAACCCGCTGAGGGACCCCGAGCCCAACTAACGAGTCGAGAAAAGACCTAAAGCCCGCTTGGAGATATAAGGCTGATAGTAGGAGGGAGCACCATGGCGGGATCATCTAAGAAGGCATGGAAGACATACTTGCGTATGGTACAGAGCGTCCAGATTTCCAGGCAGCCTCCTAAAGCGACCAAACTTGACAACCCTGCCATCAGCTTTACGAAAGAAGATGCTAGGCGACTACACCACACTTATGACGACGCCCTAGCCATTGGCTTGTTAATTGCATATTTCAACACCTGACGAGTGCTAGTAAACAACGGGAGCTCAGAAGATATCCTTCACTATACCGCATTCCAGCAGATGAGGGTTGACAAAAAGCGTCACCTACCCTTGAACACACCGTTAGTAGGATTCGATGGCACCAAGGTTTTCCCTGTAGGAACTATAACCATACCAGTAACCATTGGGA
Source organism: Castanopsis chinensis (assembly GCA_032878915.1). Lineage (NCBI taxonomy): Eukaryota > Viridiplantae > Streptophyta > Magnoliopsida > Fagales > Fagaceae > Castanopsis > Castanopsis chinensis. The sequence goes on along the minus strand of JAVQMG010000125.1, from coordinate 11,437,541 downwards.
CATACCCTCAGCAACTCACTAAAGAAGTCGATTTCCTGGTCGTCGATTGCTCCTCTACTTATAACGCCATCATTGACTGACCTACGCTTAATACATGGAGGGCGATTACATCTATATACGATCTACTGAAGAAATTTCCAATAGGGAATGGGATAGGGGAAGCATGAGTGGACCAGATGGCTGCTTAAGAATGCTACATTGCCATGCTGGAAATGGATGATCACTTACAAGCTTTAAACATAGAAGAAAGAAGGATTTCAGTAGAGCTAACGAAAGACCTGAAGGAAGTCTTCTTGGATGTTGACATCCTGGGTTGAACCACTCGTATTGGCACACAAGCCGACTCTTTAGTTTGCAAAGAGCTTGCCCTTTTCCTAAAGAACAATCGAGACGTCTTTGCTTGGAGACACAAGGACATGTTGGGAATCAACTTTAGTACCATAGTACACAAGTTCAACGTATGCCCGTCCTTCCCTACAGTCCGACAAAAGAAGAGGGCCTTCACCTAAGAAAGGGACAAAGCTAAAAGACAAATGGCAAATGGAGAATGTGAGTGGACTTCACTGATCTGAACAAAGCACATGGGAAATGTAGAAGTGTACATAGACGACATGCTCGTAAAAAGTGCATGGGAAGTTAGCCACTTAGACGACCTTCGGGAAACATTTGATACCCTTCGCTTCTACGATATGAAGCTCAACCCCAGTAAGTGTGTGTTTGGCGTAGCGTCAGGGAAGTTCTTAGGCTTTATGGCGCCGTATTGTGGGGTGGAAGCTAATCCCAAAAAGGTTCAAGCTATGATGGAGATGGCTTCGCCAAAGAACATCAAGAAGGTACAAAGCTTGAATGGCAGGGTTGTAGCTTTTAACAGGTTCATCTCCAGGGCAACGGATAAATGTCTACCTTTCTTCAAGGTGCTTAAAAAGGCTTTCAAGTGGATAGATGGGTGCCAGGGGGCATTTAAAGAACTGAAGACATACCTTGCATCCCCATCATTACTTAGTCTATCCAAATTTAGTGAAGAGCTCTCCTTCTATTTAGTTGTATCTCCAACGGCCCTTAGTTCCGCTCTCATATGGGAGGAAGATTGAGTGTAGCTACTTGTCTACTACACTAGCTTTCGCACTCTGAGGAGCTGAAGGGAGGTATCCTCCAATGAAGAAGCTAGCCTTCGCACTAATCATAGCTGCACGGAAGCTCAGGCCGTACTTCCAAGCACACTCCATAGTGGTCCAAACAGATAAGCCTTTACGAAAGGCAATGAACAACCTAGAGGTAGAATGGTGACTAGTTTTATGGGCAATAGAACTCGGCGAGTTCAACGTCCAGTATTGACCTGGGACTGCGATCAAATCACAGGCTCTAGCTGATATCATTACCGAGTTCACAATAAAAGAAGACAAGGAAGTGGAGCTAATGGTGTGGATGATATAGACGGACGGTTCGTCTAATTAATGGGCCGGAAGAGCTATGGTCTTACTATGATTACCAGAAGGAGATATAGTAGAATGTGTGATCTGCCTCCAGTTCTCAATAACCAACAATGAGACAGAATACAAAGCAGTCATCTCGGGCCTCGACTTGGCTAAAGTAGCGGGAGCGTCAACAGTCATACATTGCAATTTACAGGTTGTTGTCGGGCACATCAATGGCGACTACGAGGCAAAAGGGGAACAGATGAAAGAATACTTGGGCATGGTCAGAGGCAAGATAAGCGAGGAATTCTTGGCTAAGTTTGTGTAGGTCCTAAGGGAAGAGAACCAATAGGTAGATCGCTTGGCCAAAGCTACATCCACAGAGTATACAGACGTCACTAATCAGGTACTATCCTTTGTCCAAATTCCCCTGCCATTGAAAAAGTAGATGTATAGGTTATCCCCTTGGGGACTGACTGGACGAAACCAATCATATCCTACCTCAAGAACGAGACATTGCCAGAAGACCACAACGCTTTATGTAGACTGAAGGTACAATCATCATGTCTTTTAATGATTGGGAATGTCCTTTATAAAAGGGGTTTCTCCCATCTCTATTTGAGGTGCCTAACCCCCGACGAAGTGGACTATGTCATGAGAGAAGTACATGAGGGATTATGCAAGGGGCACGTTCATTGGTCCACAAGATGATATGGGTTGGGTACTACTAGCCCACTATGCAGAAGAACGCCTAGTCCTACGTGAAGGCGTGTGACAAATTCCAGCACTTCAGCAACTTCATGCGGCAACTAACTGAGGAACTTACACCAATGAGCACCCTTTGGCCATTCGCCCAACTGGAACTGGACATAGTAGGATCCTTCCTCATTGCCATATGATAGCTCAAGTTCCTTGTCATATGGATCGACTACTTCACTAAATGAGTTGAGGCAGAACCATTGGCCATTATCACGAAGAAGAATGTCAAGAGTTTCGTCTGAAAAAACATTATTTACTATTTTAGAATCCTCAGGGTCTTCGTCTCTGACAATAAAAAGCAGTTCGACAACAATGCATTCAAGGATTTCTACCAAAAGTTAAGGATCAAATACCATTACTCCTTTCCCGCTCACCCCCAAGCCAACGGGCAAGTTGAAGTCATAAACCGATTCCTCTTAAAGATGATCAAGACTCGGCTTAAGGGGGCAAAGGGTATATGGCCAGATGAGCTACCCGGCGTCCTGTAGGCGTATAGGACAACAACTCGCACGCCTACAGGGGAGACCCATATACAGACACGAAGCCATCATCCTAGCGAAAGTTGGACTGACCAGTTATCAAGTATCCCGCCATAATGTAGAAAAGAATGAAGAAAGGATGCGTCTATAGTTAGATCTTCTTGACGAAGTCAGAGTAATGGCAGAGCATAGGATGGCTCGTTATCAAGTCGGGGACTTGGTCCTAAGGAAGCTAACAATGGCTACCAGAGATCCCTCACATGGTAAGCTGGGCCCTAACTAGGAGGGGCCCTACAAGATCATTGATTGCTATAGAAAAGAGACCTACTACCTGGAAACCCTTTACGGATAAAGGCTCCGTCACCCATGGAACGCTGAGCACTTGAGGAAGTACTACCAGTAGTAGACAAATGCAGCTTATTTTATTGCTTTCTTTTATTTTCATGTCAAGAGAAATTGAAATTTTAAGGATGTTAAGTTTCTTTTCAGCTCTTTCATTTATTAATAAGACTTGGATGGATTATTAGAAACATTGTTCTACTCTCTACCCTTCAATATATAATTTAATTGCACTAAGTCCTACCTACAGGGTGGACATGCGACCAAGGATACCAACAGATACCTGGTCTAAAAAATTTTACCAAGTCCTACTTACGGGGTGGATAGGTGACCAAGGATACCAATGGGTACCTGGTCTTAAAAATTTTACCAAGTCCAACCTACGGGGTGGACAAGTGATCAAGAATATCAACAGGTACCTAATCTCAAAAATTTTACCAAGTCCTACCTATAGGGTGGATGGGCGACCAAGGATACTGACGGGTACCTTATCTTAAAAATTTTACCAAGTCCTACCTACGGGGTGGATGGGCGACCAAGAATACCAATGGGTACTTGGTCTAAAAATTTTTACCAAGCCCTACCTACAGGGTGGACGGACAAGCAAGGGCACCGATAGGTACTTGACCCTAAGTTATGTTTAGCCATGCCTACAAAGTAAACAGACGACCGAGGATACCAACGGGTACCTGGTCTAAAGAGAACCGGATGGATAAAATAGAAATGACGACGAGGGCATACACAAGCATCGTAATAAAAATGAAACAAGTATAAAAGTAGTAGGTAAACACCCAGAAAAGGTAATGTTTTTACACAATATAAAGATAAATGTTTTAACTTAAAACCTGACAAAAGGGGTAAACACTGTTGTCTTACAAAGAGAGCTCAGAAAATGAAAGAAGATCACTTACAACTTATGAAGAAAAAGGATTTCAAGACGGGGGAGCTTGAGAACCGGTCGAGTCCACAGAAGACAGACCATTCGCGGCAGATGAATCGATGATAGAATGGACGGCAGGAGTCTCCAAGCTGTCAGGAGCAAGTTGAACAACGGTCTCGGCGTTGGCATCCTTTACTCCGAGCGCAACAGTACAGATGGAATCGCTGGTCTCTTTGCTAATGGTGTCATCTCCTCCAGGCGTCGGCGGGACGATGTCATCCATTGTGATTTGGGACAAATTGAGATCAGGGTAAGCAGCTCCCACTTGCTTCAAGCAATCGCCAAATCTATCACTATAATATATGCCATAGGTGTCAAAGAAGGGCTAAGAGACCTGGAACTCCGCCATGACGTCGACCTTGGCCTTCTCCATTTGCTCGTGGAGAGCATCCAACTCCGTCGCTAGATTAGTCCTTACCTTTTTTGCCTCCTTATGCTGATGGGTCTCTTTCGTAAGTGTTGCAATTTTGACCGTCAACTCCTTGTTAAGGGTGCGGATGGCCTCTGCATACTGTGCCCATTCCTTGTTCTGTATCTCCTAATGCTTGTGAAACCATCAGATCACCCCCTCGTTGGTAGGGCTGTCCAGAGACCCGGCCAACCCGACCCAACCGCCGCCGCCGATTGAACCCGACCCGTCGCCGACCGATCTGACTTCCTTGGGGGTCGGCGACGGGTTTGTTCCTCAAAAACCCGAGTTTGGCGGGTCGGAGGTCAGTTTCCCTTCTCCAGAATCCAATCAAACCGATCCGACCCGCCAAACAAGATTTTCGATGCTATTTGGTAGATCCGGTGAGATCTAGATCATTTTTGTCAAGATCTCGACGAGATTTCGCCTGATCTAGCTGAGATCTTGTCGAAAATGGCCTAATCTAGGTTGGATCTAGAGAAACTTCAAAGATTTTGCTAGATTTTTGCCGTTTTTACGCCGGACTTTCGCTGTTTTCACGTCGAATTTTCACCGTTTTTTGGGTTTTTGATACCAACAGACCCGACCGCTGCCAGTTGATGGTCTGATCCGCCCAATCCGAGTACTCTGGAGGTCGGCGGCGGGTGCATTTTTTTGGTACCCGATTCTGGCGGGTCGGTTTCGGGTTGGGCACAAACTCAACCCGAACTGACCCGTGGACAGCCTTACTTGTAGGCCACAAACCTATCTTGCAGGGCCTTTATACGCACCAGCGCCTAAAATGAAAAATAACAGTTAGAACGAGAATGCAAAAATAACAAAGTACCATAAGCGATAGAAACATACCCTGGACAGGTCGAAGAGACCAAGCCCCCAAGTCCTTTGAGGAATGCTCACCGCAAGGATCCAAGTCCATCTCCTTGATAATCGAATAACCATCTTGACGACATAGTCCTTGTGAGTGACTGGCTTGTGGACGGGGACAAAGATGACGGGCCCCTTTCATGTCATCAAGCCTTTCCTAACTCTGTGATAGGGGGAGAATGGGGGGAAGGAGACTTCCGTTAATGATCCCCAATGGACGAGCTTGTCCCCTTCTTGGGTGGACGGTAGTCCTTCTTGTTGTTTTTTCTTTTTAAGGTGGTTTTAATAGCCCCCTTGGGGGTTGATCTTGAAGCCTGCCTTTGTTGTTTGCGTGTGGTGGTGGACTTCCTCACTAATTCCCTCTATTTGCCTGCATCCATTTCTACAAAAATATGATGGAAAGGTTTAAAATAGTATAAGGTATACTAGAAAGAGATGAACAAGGGTATAACTTATGGTGACGGGTGTAAGCATGAAGCCGATGGGCTATTGGTGTTGGCACCGGACCACCACAGAAGGCGTGGAAAGTGTCACAGGTCACCAGATCTTTCCACTTCCTCTGCTCGAAGGGAATATCTAAGACACGTCTGATAAAGCTCTCTTGCTCGTTAGTAACCTGCTAACGGACTTGGGCTGAAAGCAAAAACAAGAGAAGTGTTAGATGTGTAACAAAAACGGATAAGGTAAAGATAAAAAGATGTAGATGACAGCATACTTGACTCCCTTACAATACCCTGTGCATTATCAAACTCGTCAGGCATGTTGTCCCATTACTCACGTCTACACAGCCAATACATCCTTTAGATAAAAATGTATCTATTCTTTCAATTTCTATTTGAATCAGGCATATCCAACACTAGCCTAAGTGACGTCTTCCTCGCTAAGAAGTGATAGATAAAAGAACTCATCAAGGGTAAGGCGATGGTTGCCACCACTTAGTTGACCCCATATCATTTCAGCCCCAAGAAATATGCTCCACACGTTAGGATCTATCTGGCTGATAGATAGCCTAAGATAATTGGCCAGCTAATGGTGCAGTTCTGTCAAAGGCAACCTCAGACCCGTGGCAAACATGGTGTCAGACAAACTAATGTCTGCTGTCTTTCCCGAGTAACACTTCTCAAATTCCCTTGGTAGACGGATTGGAATATTATCAGGGATTTGGAAATAGTCGCAAGGTTTGTTAAAGACGTTGGGGGACATGGTCGGATAAAAATCATATATCGTCCAAATAAGAGGAAGGATGAAGGGCCTAGGGCCATCGCCATCTGCTCGATGCGCCATCTCCTAGTTGCCCTCTCCTCCGTCACCTTCCTCATCATTTTCCTCATTTTCTCCCTTTTCCTCTCCTTTCTCATCCTTGTCACCCCATGCCTCTCTCTTATCTTCTTCATACTCCTTCTCTTCCTTCTCAGCAGGGAAGTGAGCAGACAGTTCCCTTTTTGGGGACCAAGATACATCCTCCTCAGACTCACACCCAGATGGATAGACTTCGTTGTAGCCCGCACCCTCACAAACTAACAACGATTGTTCACTCATCACTTCTTAATCACCTGACATCTATTCACCTACAAGTGACAAAGATATTCTAAGAACCTATTCAATGGGTCTCTATATAGGTGACAATCCACTAGAAAAATGAAAAAATAAAAGAGAAAGGGGAAGGAACTTACAGGAAAAATGGACGGTCCCTGGAAGTGACGGTTACTTCGAGGATGACGGAGTGAATGTACAAGACGGATGCTGTTAAATAATGGGCTGAAGCTCGTGCTCTGGTCTCAAAGATCTTAAGGAGTGAAAATGAAATGAAGAAAATGATCAAAGGAAGGAGGGGACACTATTCATAAAGAGAAGGGGCGCGATATACAAAGCAACGCGATATATGAAGCGACGCTTCTAATTAGAAACGAGGCCAACTAGCAAGGGCCACGTGTTGCCTAGCATTTAAACTTAGGGTTGCCTACACTATTTAATGACACTTTCTCCAATAAAACATCTAATTAATGGTCATGAATACTCATGTACTCCAAGGCCCATCAGCCAAAGCCGACGATACCACGGAGTAGGGGGCAACTGATAGGGATATTTTAGACAAAAATTTAATACCCTTGGACATGTCATGCAAGGAAGTCGACGACGCCCACAGGCCCGTCTGCTATACGGAAACAAACAGAAGGATTAAGGGGGATGACAACACAAGTGACGACTCTGTAATGACAACTTGACTGGCACTTCTATAAATTGACGGGGGACCCTTGGACGAGGTGAAAAGGCTGACGGGTCTAGCGTGGCTTGACTTGGTCCCCACGAATGCCTATACATGTAAACATCTTGCGTGCCACGTAAAATAAAGCCCGTTACTCACCCATATCATTCTCATATGGAAAGATACTCTGAAATCTTAGAAACCTTAGGTGCCAAACCCTCCCAGCAAGGAAAGATCCTTACTTTGAAGGGATTTTGATTCACCATTCATCACCATACAAGCACCAGACCTCCACTTTTCTCAGGTACGCAGAAAATCTCTAGATCTCTCGCTATAGAGTTCTTAGAAGTTTCTCATTCACTGACTTGACCTTCGGAGGGTTCTTGACTGGTATCACACGGATGCCTTCTGTTTGGTCCTATTGTTTCTATTTCACCGGTATCCATTGGAGTGATTTGGAGCCGCCTACAACTCACTGACGATTTCAGTGTATCATCAAAAATATTGAAACATAATGAATATTTGTTTTGTTTTTGCCTTTTGATGATATTAAAGTTAGACCTGTGTAATATCGAGATTTATAAATTAAGGTTTTTTGTTTTTCTCAAAAAAGTACGTTTTTTTTTTTTTTAAAATTTGTTTGGTAACTATGTTGCTTATGATTTTTAACGAGGTTGAAGTGAAATGTGTATAAATTTAAGATTTATAAATTTGAATATGTGAATTTTTTATAATTTTACTCAATAAGTTAGGGGCCGTTTGGATTACTTGTTTCCATAACTCATAACTCTGTTTCCATAACTCATAACTCAAAAATGGTGGGGCCCATGACAAAAACTTTGTTTGGATTTCCATAACTCAATTTCCATAACTCTGGATTTTTGAGTTATGAGTTATGGAAACTGAAAACATATTTTAACTGTTTTCAGTTTTAACTGGACATTTTTGTAATTAAACATACATTGGGGGACCCACAGCCGCAACTTTTGACCGTTGACTTTTTTTTTTTTTTTTTTTTTTTTTTCAGTACCAGATCACCTAAACCCAGAAAGAAAAAAAAAAAAAAAAAAAAAAACTGTTAAGCTAGACCGAACCCAGAAGAAAAGAAAAAAAAAAAAAAAAAAGGAAAAAGCTGCACTGATGACAGACGTGGGACCCATAAATAGTGTGAAAAATATGAGTGATGAAAACTGAGTGATGGTGCCAAACGGGTATAATATTTTTAAGTGATAGGTGATGAGTGATAAGTGATGAGTGAAGAGTGATGGGTAATAAGTGATGAGTGATGAGTGATGGAAATTGAGTGAAGAAAATTCTTTAACCAAACAGGGCCTTAGATTCGTGCTTTTGGTCTTTGGAGTAACTTCTATGGAATTTTGTTGTATTTCGATGATAACTCATCCAAGGCATGATTGTTCACCCAATAGTCGAATACTAAAGGTTTTGTCTGATCCCTCAAACGACATTATGCGAGGGAGTTTTTCATCCGACGAGATTTGATTGAGTAACGATTTGACTCTAAACTTGAATCGACTTGACCCGTAAGTATATTTGGCAATAGAACTCAGTGAGGTTGACGTATTATAAGAGAGAAGGTGCGTATCTTTTATGCTGGAGATCCTTTCTAAATGGTGCGAGTGACTTGGCCAAGAGCTTGGTAACTTGCTTTCATTTATAATAGGGAGAATTATGGTTGAGGTAATATCTATTATCTATTACACACCGCTCTATTATAGATAATTCAATTTTTAAACTAAAACAGTGTCTTGAAGTCACGATTTTAGTTAAAATAAAAAATAAAAAATTTATGTGTTTGTTGTGTACAACAACCTGTTTACATTATAGTTTGAATTGAATTCCTCCTCCCCATTGTCTTTTCAATCATTAAATAAATGAGAAATAAGAAAGCTACTTGGACCCGCTGGCAGCATGATACCATGCTGTAATAGGTGAAACTTAAAGCTAAAATAAAATAAGAAAGTTACTTGGACCCGCTGGTTGCATGATACCATGATGCGTTCATCAAAAAAACCATGATACCATAATGTAATAGGTGAAAATTAAAGCCAACATAAAATAAGCGAAGGTGGTGGCAAAGTGGCCAGGGGAAACTAACGAGGAGCGCCATAAGAAACAAGAGGCCCTCTAGTCGATTACGTCTCTCTATCTCTCTCTCTCTCTCTCTGAATTTGTTTCGTTCGCAGATTCACTCAGCCAAATCTTTCGCGAACATGGCCCTCGTTGGCGTTCTCGCTCTACAGGGATCTTTCAACGAACACATCGCAGGCACATCTTCTATCTCTCTCTCTCTCACACACACACACACACACTCTTCACATGCTGTTTTCTGTGTGCTCAATCTCTCTTGTCTTTGTGTACGGTCTCAGCGCTGAGAAGGCTAGGAGTCAAAGGCGTGGAGATAAGGAAGCCAGCGCAGCTTGACAGCGTAGCCTCCCTTATCATCCCCGGAGGAGAGAGCACCACCATGGCTAAGCTCGCTGAGTACCACAACCTGGTCCTCTCTCTCACTCTTTACATTTTTATTTTCAAAAAATGTTTCTTGCGAAAGTAGTACAATCAAACAACGCTAAAAATTCAATTGGGTAGCTAATAATGTAGACCCTCTTGCTAATTTGCTCCAAGCCTTTTACTTTCTAACAAGTTAGCGTGATATGTAAATATATACCATGCTAGAGTTTGAAATTTTCTTCTTTTTAATCTCAAGAATGATGCTTAACGTTGATTAGGAGAGAAAGGAATTTATTTTAATGTACCATGTGATTCCTTGAACTTGGTTGTTGTTGTTCATTAAATTTTTCTATTGACAAGGTTTGTTTTTCAGACCCCAAATTATTTAAAATGCTGGGCTTTGGAGTACCTAAACTTTATGTATTTTTCATTCTAGTGGTTTGAAATAAATGCTAGTTATAATGAACTTGTCTAAAGTTTTCTATTTGACAAGGTTTTGTTTTTTCACAGCCCAAATTATTTACAATGCAGGGCTCTTGAGTAATTTACATTATGTTCTTAATTGTTCTTCAGAACCAATGTAGCTTATTTATTAATTTTGAATTTATTCGTAGTTTCCTGCATTGCGTGAATTTGTTAAAATGGGGAAGCCTGTTTGGGGGACCTGTGCAGGGCTAATCTTCTTAGCAAACAAAGCTGTAGGTGGGGTTTCCATCCTTTGTTCTGTTTTGCATTGGGTTTACTTTAATGCTTTTTTTTTTTTTTTTTTTTTAAACGTTGATTTGTCCTTAAAGAAATAGAAGCACCCAAAACTTGTTTATACATCGAGTGGTTGGCATATCTTTCCAGGGCAAAAAACAGGTGGGCAGGAGCTAGTTGGTGGCCTGGATTGTACTGTGCATAGGAATTTCTTTGGTAGTCAGGTAACTGTTTGCATTCTTATCTCTCAAGAGCATTATGTTTAATTCAGATAGTTATGCAACAAAGGCTAAAGCTGTTGGGGTTTGTAGAGTAATGGTCTGGAAATCTGATATAATATGATGAGACATACTTAAGCATGTTTGGATATGATGAGGAGTACTTAAGTATGTTTGAACATCTTGTAGTAATTCAATCAATTTGTTTTCCATAGCATCTCATGTCACAAATCTGTCATTATGGAGCCTTTCAAAAAGTTGGGATTTATATCCTAAAAATGATTGTAGGATCAGGTCTTAGGATCTCTTGAAACATTTCAATTTTAACCCTATATATATATTGAAATATCTTTATTAGTTCTTTTGTTTTGAAGGTTTTGTATAAAAATTATATGTAAAATCCTTTAAATATTCTAATGTGTTCTAGTTGTCTAGTAGCATAGGGTTAATTCTATAGAATATTTGTTAAATGAAAATGTGTGTGTTTGGGGGGGGGGGGGGGTGGTAATGCTGGCAGGTTTCAGTTAATTAGCAGCTGTCCTGTTCTGTATTTGAGTTTGAAGAGTTCATGTGGTCTAAGAAGGTATGGACTGAAGTAGGTAAAAACTGCTAAAGTTATTTGGTTAGGTTCAGACTTCTTTGTTTGCATATTTGGTTGGAAAGAGATTAACTGAACTTTCTCTGTTTGATACAAGGACGGGTAGAGCATTGAAAGAGCTACCTTGTTTATTGCAGATTCTCTAGTAATGTTTTTGCATTGAAGTAATGATTTATGAAGTCTTTTCATGGAGTGTGGGGTTAAATTCCTTAAGTTATGTATTTTTTTTGTATTGAGTATATGTAGTTTGCTTTCTTGATGAACAGAATAAAATATATAAAGCATTCATACTCATTTGGCTGGAAAAGCCCCGTCTTTATTATTTTACTCACCTAGAAATTTCTTAGATAAATATTGATTTATCATGTATGAAGTTACTCCCCTCCCTCTGGCCCTGGTAGGTGGCCAAAGAAAAAAGGGAAGAGGAAAATGCGCGAAGTTTATGGCACACAAGTTTGGATCTTCCCTTTTATGAAAAGTCCTGCTGTTGAGGGATTGACTTCTTTAAAATTTTGTATAGTGAGATGTGTGTCAATTTATTGTCAATGTCCACCTATGGGGTTTCTCAAATGTCTTTGTTATCTAAAAAATTCATGTGTATATAGATTCAAAGCTTTGAGGCAGAGCTTCCAGTACCGGAGCTTGCATCCAAGGAAGGTGGTTCTGAGACATTTCCTGGAGTTTTCATTCGTGCTCCTGCAATCCTTGAAGTAGGTCCAGAAGTTCAAGTGCTGGCTGATTATCCCGTCCCATCCATCGTCTTGGATTCAAATTCTTCTATTGAATCCCCAGAGGTTTGTTATAAGCTCATTGCTGTAATGATCTATTGCTTCAGTACTTTAACGGAAAAATTTAATCTGCTACATAACATACAAACAGTAGAGTATTTTATTTGTCTTCTCCAAAATATGGTTGACCATGTTACTATTTAAATGCAATGTGAAAGATATGCATGCATCAGTACAATTGTCATATCACACAACAAAGAGTACAATCTGTTCTAATTAGTGGATGGACTATTCTATCATTTGTAGATAGAGGAAGTGAGATTAGCAGGGATGGCTTATAGAACTCATCTTAGATCCTGAAACCATGATTTGACCTCTATGGTTCTGGTATAGCATCATATTTTGGGTCTTATAAAGGTTATATAGATAGAGAACAGGCTATCTTGCGAACTAGCAATCTGATAGTGAGCATTTTTTCAATACTTACAATTTTATTCTTGATGTGCCTTACAATGATTGCTTTCTTTATGAGACAAGGACATCTTTTTAATGTTGTACTTGTGCCTTTTATCTCTTATGACCTATATTAGCCTTTAGATAATGTAAAATTGGAGCCACCATTTCCACCGTAGTACAAGTTATTATGATTTTATGGGTGGAAAGGAGGAAAAGAAAAAAAAAGGGCGGCTAGTGCTTCCCTTTGTCTCCACTTCTAAGAGCATGAGGAAAATCCGGTTTTGGTTGAGCCTTCTCCCATGGGGTTTTAGAGCTTTAGAGGGCTTGCCTCTGTGCCTAAGAGCTGCCACATGAACTAGCAAGCCACAATTTCATTTGCTAGAGTACTATTCCATCATTTCTTTCTTCACAAGAGCTGCTGTAAAAACCAAACTGTGTCAAAGTCATTTCTTGTTATAATTTTTTTTTTTCAAAATTGAAGACAGTAAGTTTCTGATAATGTTTATGCACAGGAGCCATACTAGACACTGCGCTAGAGACATTGTGATGATGACTAACTGTGATAACTGACTTCTATCATCAATGCTTCCCTAGCGTATATTTTGAAGATATGCTGGAGTCTTTGGTGAGGGTGCAATAAATGCAGCTATTTAGCTTGAAAAAAGAAAAAGCAAAAAAAAGAGCCAACGCAGGACACTTGTTAGTGTGTGTGTGTGTGTGTATATGGGTTAAATAGTGATCATAATATGCCATACACAATATCACTGGAATGGTTAAAATGGTAGCGATTGTATCAATTAGTTATCTACTTATACATTGTTCAATATTTCAGGAGAAAATTCAGTCTGAAAAGAAAGTGATTGTAGCTGTAAGACAGGGAAACTTGTTAGGGACTGCCTTCCATCCTGAATTGACAGCAGATACTCGATGGTATATGTATTTTGACTATTTTCCATTGCTTAAATATTTTTATAATATTATACCAGGTCTAAGCATTTGCTTCTGCAGGCATAGTTACTTTTTGAAGATGGCAAATGATGTTGCAGAAGGGGCCTCAACTAGCATTATCGCTGTTGGAGTGGATTTAGGTGCAAACAATCAGCCTAGGAATGACCTTCCTATATATAGGAGCATTAAGAACTAAAAATCCTCTTTACCACATTTCTTTCTCTAAATTATTTTTCTTTCTATTATGTAGTTTTCGCATCCTTGTAGAACTGTTATATCTTTTAAAGGTCATATACATTGAGCTAGCATTCTTTAAATTTTGTGATTTTGATTTAAGGCAGACTCTCAGTCACATGGTGTATATATAATTTGAAATAACTATATTTAGTCATTCACTTCTTGTTAAATGGCAATGAACATATGTTTGCAAACTAATAATGTGGTGTTTACCATCAATGTTAAATTAGGATATAATGCTCGTTTTGTCTGTCCAACTAGGCCAGAAGTTTTTGAAGTTATCAGAGTACTGATGCTTTGAAATTTCACTGATATAGATTAGGGAAATGACACCAATCAAGTTTCCATTATATTTGATTATCAATTGGGTGGACGTGTACTCTATATATAATTTGATGCAGTGCTTTATTCATTGGTTGCAAGTGTTGGCAGCCAATTGGTGATGCAATGCAGCCTAGGTGCATTGTTGCTGTGGGCTGTGCGCGCCAGCAAGTGCAGCCAATAAGTGTTAGGCTCTTTGTATCTCATCTAATAAGTGCCAACAAGAACAATTTTTCTGCCAGGAGGCTTCTAGCTCCACTGCCAAGAACGAGTAGAATATAATTGTGCATGACAATGTCATTACCTGAAGTAAATAACTTTGATCTGGTTGTTGGGCTTCGGTGCCGTTTTCCTCAAAATCCAGACGCATGCAGAATATAGGTTTGTTTGGTCAACTCCAGTAGGTTTAAAGTTTAAACACAATATATAGATTTATCTCTAGCAGACTGCAATTTGTTTTGATCATCTCAACGGACAACGATGGCTTTAATAATGACATTATGCCAGTTCTGTTTTTTTAAGAATCCAAAAGGGTGGCTCACGTGTGTTATCAGAGCCCACCACACTCCATAGATACATTGTTTTTTTTTTTTAGAAACCAAAGTTCAAACCCCACGCCTGTGGGGTATGAGGACTCAAACCCGTTCCTGGCACAACCATCAAGAAGGGGGCAATCACTACGCCACACTAGCTGGTGGTTAATTCATATATTCTTATTTGATGTACATCCGTTTATCTATAGTTCTGTCTAAGGAGTTTCTCCTGTTTGGACTGGATTTTTTTTGTTCTAAAATACCCCTATATTTCTATATTTAATCAGAGACAAAACTAAAGGATAATTCGGTAAAAATACAATTTTAACTCCCACTAAAACATTACCTAAAAAATAGGGTTATTCCTCTCTTGATTTTCAAATTTCTTTATTTATTTATAAATTAAATTCTCAAAATAAAAATTATATATATAAAATAAAAAAAAGCACAATTTTTTTTTTTTGCCTACAACCACTAAAAAAAAAGCACAATTATATATTTAATGTTTTAACGATTTTTCTGAGTCGCATTATCAGTGATGACACTGTTTTTTTGTTTTATATTGATTGGTTCCTCTAATTTTTTAATAATATTAAATATATCAACTGATTGACTTTATATATTCATTTTGACTGATTTTAACTTTATATATACTTGTATCAAAAAAAAAAAAAAAACTTTATATATACTTTGCGTTTACTCATTCATTTAATTTAATTTAGAAAGAACTCATTTCATACTTTTCTTTTTCATCACTAGTCCTTAATTCATTGCCTCTCCATTTCTTTCGACCCTTCCTCTACCCATCAAACCCGAATGACTATCCAGGTGCTTCAATTGCTACTTCTTAAAATTAGAAAGTCCACTGATTTTTTTTCCTATTAGTTTTTTAAATGCCCTCTTGTCCTCTCACCTCTCGCATTCATTGAACAAGTAGAATCCAAAGGTGAGTTTCTCTCTCTCTCTCTCTCTCTCTCTCTCTCTCTCATTTCCAGTGGATATGTGATTTTTTTGGGGGCTAATCTACTTCTAAAGTGTGCTGGGTATATTGAATTTTTTTTGTTGAGCTTGATTGAATTTGTGACTTTGGGTTTAGAATGAAGACAAATCTTTTCAGACTAATTAAGTTGGGGCGGAACTACATTCCCCCCCACCAGGCCACCACCCAAAAAAATTAAAATATATATTTTTTCTAGTATATGTATTAGTGAAAAATTTTAAAGGATTCATTAAAAAATTAGGATTTGGCCTCCCAAAAAATTTAAATTCTCAAACAATGCTCTAAAAAAAATAAAGAATTGACTAATAGACCAAATAATTATAGAGATAATGTATTTGTTTTTCTCAATTTCATTTTTTATAATTTCATTTGTTTCTCAGCAATACTTTTTAGGTTTTGGATCATTCACAATTTTGAAGACTTCTTAGTTTCATTGGAGGTGTTAGACTACTTAGTAATCTAGATGCAAATGAAAATTGTAAAAATTCACTATGAAGATGATAATAATTAATTTTATTCTATGAAATATCATATCAAGTTTTATTCTATAAGTTTTAAAAATACCAATTTTTTTTGGTTTTTTTTTTGGTGTGTGGTACATATCTAATATCAAGGTAAACATTATTATGAACACTAGATGATAACTTCAACATTAATATATATGTGTAATGTATCAGTACTACAACTTGGCCTCCCAAAGTAAAATTCCTGTGGTTCTGTCCCTAAAGCCTAACCAAAAACTTGGGTACCAATGAAGAACTAGATAGTGGCGAGTTTGTGCAGTGGGAGTAGCATAGATCTCACAAACTGAGTGGCTCGTACTAAAATCTTCTTCATTATAATTCCTCTCTTTCTTACAAACTTTTAAAATGATATTGATTGGAGTGCTTTCCAAAGATTTTTGAATGGGAAAGGATTTGCTGCAAACTAAGTTACAACAATTCTTGAAAAAAATGCACACATGTCAATGTCTCAAATAGATACTTATTCAGGTTTATATTTAAATATTGAAAACTTCTTTGTCAAGATTGAATTTTTCATCAAATGGTCATTTGACATGAGTGTATTTTGCAGGAGTTGTTGCAACTTAGTTTGCATCAAATCCTTGTTCTTTTTGAAGCAAGTGTTGCAATCAAGTCCGTAAGGAAAGAGGATAAGAAGAATGACAGGCATGTTTAATTACAAGAATAAAGCAAGCCCTAAATGGGTTCAAGAGTGTACCTAACAACATCCATTCAATTGTAATTAGAAAAAATTAAAGCTATAACTTTCGTTTGTTTGGAACCAATTCTATTTTTGTATGGACAAAGATTTGTCGCAAACTAAGTTGTAGCAAATAGAGGGAGAGACAATAAATTTAGTTGCTATGACAATGAATTTGTCATAGCACTCAAAATAAAGCTATGATTTTGTTTGTTCGGAACCAATTCTATTCTGTTGCTATCATTTTATTTAGTATGACAAAAAAAGAGGGAGAGACAATGAATTGAAGTAAGAGTAATGAAGAAATAGAAAAGTGTGGAAGGAGTTCTATCTAAAATAAAGTAGACGAAGGTGTAAAGGCAAAGTATATGTAAACTTAAAATCGTTCAAGATATTATTAAAAAAGACCGTCCAAGATGAATATGTAAAGTCAATTAGTTAATATGTTTAATATCATAAAAAAGTAGAGGAACAAATCAATTAAAAAAATGGTGATGTGGCCAATGATTCATGCCATTCGGTTCATTTTGGTCCACTTTAGTCCATTTGGGCCACTTTGATCCAATTTAGTCACTTTTGTCCATTTGGGCCATTTCAGTTCATTTAGTCTAATTCTGCCTACTTTGGTCTATATGGTCCACCTCGGTCTACTCTGTCCAATTTGGTTTACTTCGGTTAACTTTTTTTATTTAACTAGATATCATTTTATTTTCACGTCTTTTATGATTGCAGTCAATGATTCACTAATTGACTTCTTAAAATGACTAAACAAATTTAAGTCATATAGAAATTAGGAGATTGCTATACCAATGGTTTATTTAAAAGCTTTTAAATATGATTCACTTGAGCACAAAAAAGCACCCTTTTTTTTTTTTTTTTTTTTTTTCTATTGACATATAAAGCTCATCTTGTAGTAGATGAGTTATTTTACATAGCATGGCAGAAATTCCATTATACATAAATTTATTGTCCACTCAAATCTTTAACAAGATTGATTATATATATTTTCATACAAGTATTCAAAATAGTTAAAATGACTCTTCTTAAAAAGAAGAAGTTAATATGACAAAACGAGGCCACACGAAGTAGTCTCTTTATGTTGATGGCTCTGTTGTGTGGTTGAAAAAAGTACAAAAACTTTTTATTGAAAAAAAATCGACACAAAAAACTGTAACTATCCCACAAATTATACGGGCTTGCCAACTAGTTTCAAATGATAGTATTAACAATAATATTAAATATAAGTAGATGAACAGGAGTGTGAAACCTGCACGGATGGCCATGGGGCCTTGTGATAAAGAAAGAGTGTGCTGTATCATTATTTCGACCGGTTAGCTTTGATGTCTTCCACACAAAAATTTTCCCACCTTAAAGTGAAATAGTACCCTTTTAAAGTAGAGTTGAGACTTGAGACAACGTCCAAACTCAAAAACTTTCAATTGATAGGAAAAAAAGGTTTCCTTCAAACACGCATTTACTTGTTGAACTATTATTCAACCCAAAGTTTTTACATAAATAAATGGGTAAAAACTAATTCATACAAATTCTATTGTATACATTTAAACTGTACATAAATCATGACTTTAAGACTACGTTTGGATCATGTTTAAGTTTGGTGTTTGGACGTTTCAGCCTTTTTCTTTAAACTAGGGTGCATGAACAGTGCAAATAAGTAAATGAACAATAACCCATGCATAAACAGTAATTTTATTATTATTATTTTTTACTATTTTCAGGAAAATAAGCGATATTCAAATGTATCCTAAGTCACAAATTCCAAGTAAATATAAGATGGTGGAAAGGCCCTCCAATAGGGCAGTATTGGACTTCAGAACTGCTAGGCTAGCTTTAAGAACTACTGAAATTTTTTTTTTTTTTTCCTTTTTACGCCGTGTGAGCTCAAGTAAATCCCAGGAAAGCTAAACAAGCCTACAATGACCTAGTTTGAGCAGAAAAGAACCATGTTTGTTTCATTCCCTCAAAGGTCTCATTAATCGTATTAAGCAAGAAATTGCCGACCCTTTTCCAAACTTAGCTGCCAATCCCAGCTGTGGTTCATAAAAAAATAAAAGTTTTGTATATCAATGAGGCGGTGATTCATTCTAATAATCTAATTAATCAGCCATATTTAGTGTAAAGAAGACAAAAGAAAAGAAAATCCTCATCAGTCAAGTTTGGATAGAGTATCATGGGATCCAAGGCATTCAAGGGTATGTACTAATCACATGAATGGTGCGTAATCAGGACGTTATCCAGGACCAACTGGCTCATGTGCCCATTTTCTGCAAATTTTAGAGAGGCAAGTTGAGCTGGTATATTTAATTACAGGTGATTTCACGCTTATCAAAGGCTATATTCATATGTAATATTGTTGCAGGAAATCCAAGTTATTTTCTCCTAGAAATAAAAGTTCTCTCTTGCTGGTGACTTCTTAAGAATAAATTTAAATTCACGCATGCATGCGCGCACATACTCATTTTTATATATCTTGATTTATTAATTTCTTAATTGATAGGCAATTCATTAAATTTCAGCCTTTCAGGGGACAATTATTGTTCTAATTTCTAGACTCTAAAATGTTAGTTAAGAGAAATTATTAGGTTTACTAGGAGGACTACTGAAGTGGTCCTCCCAATTAATGAAATAATATCACATATGCAAATGTGTGAGTCAGTTTCCTAATCAGCACACAAAATAAAAAATCACCAAGTGGACATCATTGGGCATTTTTTAATCAGTTAGGAGGACTACTTCCTCCTAGTGGACCTAATAATTTCTAATTATTAAGTTAATTATTAGGTCAATCAAGAAAACTGCTAAAGTGGTCATTTCAATCAATGAAACAATATCACATATGTAAATGTGTGAGTCAATTTTTAATCAATACAAAAAATAAAAATAAAAAATTACCAAGTGATGTAACATTTGCATAAAGAGCATCTTTTTTTTAGTTAGGAGGACCACTTCAGCGGTCATTTTGTGAACCTAATAATTTCTAGAAATTATTAGATCCACTAGGAGGACTAATGCAGTGGTCCTTCCAATCAATAAAATAATATACCATATGTAAATGTGTGGGTTAACTTCCTAATTAATGCAAAAAAAAAATAAAAAAATTACCGAGTGATGCTACATTTGCATAAGGGGCATCTTTTTATTATTTTGGAGGACCACTTCAGCAATCTTACTGAAGTGGTCTCCCAATCAATAAAACAATATAGCATATACAAATGTGTGAGTCGGCTTCTTAATTAGCACAAAAAATAAAAAATAAAATGAAATCCTTAATAAAAGAAAAAAAAATTCATAAAGAAGTCACCCTAATTAGCTTCATTTGAATGTGGCTAAAACTAAAATAAGACATTTAATGGTGAAAATTTGTTGAGGAAAATCCATTTAACTAAAAATAGCATTATAATTTGCTTAATATTTTTTCTCCTTCCAAAGACCATTTGCGCCACCTACACTTTCTTGCTCGTTAAAAATGTTGAAGTCATTTATATCAAAAGCTTAAGCAAACGCAAACCTTTATAAGTTTTGTAAGGGACTTCTTACAAAAAAAGATGGTACAAAACTATGTTGTCAAAGCAAGGAATCTTAAGAATTTATGTGAAGAGGAAAATCGACCTGAATTAAGGCGAACTCAAAGGCATAGTACCCACCTGGACAACCCTTTTTAAAGGCCCCTTGGCACCCTACCCTTTACATATCTCTCTTCCATTCTCGTATCAACAGAAAATCGTCTGAAGGAGAAGAAAAATACACTTACCTAGTTGCAATGGATAAGAAAAAGTCACGCATTCTGATGGCTTTCTTTATTCTATTGCTATCCATGGATGCCATCTTTGTCCAGGCTGCAGGCAATGGTAATGCCAACAATGGCAACAAAAACAACAACAATCAGAATGGCAACAACAATAACAATGGAAATGAAAATAGTAATGGCAATGGAAATGGCAACAACAACAATGGTAATGGCAATGGCAATGGAAATGGCAACAACAACAACAATGGTAAGGGCAATGGCAATGATGGCAACAGCAGCAAAGAAGATTATGACGTGTTATCACCAGAGTCTGATGGAAAGGAAAGAGCTAAATGCAAAGCAAATGGAGCTTGTTACGCCAAAACTCTTACATGTCCAAATGAATGCCCACAGAGGAAGCCCAAAGAGAACAAAAAGAAGAAGGGATGCTATGTTGACTGTAGTAGCAAATGTGAAGCCACTTGCAAATGTAAGCTAGCATCCTTTATTAACAACTTCTTATTTGAATTTGTGATGAACATGTTTAAATTTTAATTTGTATATCTATTGCTGATGCTGAGAGCTATATAGATACATGAAGATTTTGAATTTGAACTAATGTGGACTCCATATTATTTGACAGATAGGAAGGCCAACTGTAATGGATACGGCTCCCTCTGCTATGATCCTCGGTTTGTTGGTGGAGATGGTGTAATGTTTTACTTTCATGGAGCAAAGGGAGGAAACTTCGCTGTTGTTTCAGATGAGAACCTCCAAATCAATGCCCATTTCATTGGAACTCGACCAATAGGAAGGACTCGCGACTTTACATGGGTCCAAGCTTTGGCTGTAATGTTTGAAAGTCACACCCTTGTCATTGCAGCAAAGAGAGTCACACATTGGGATGATAGTGTTGATGCTCTCACTGTAAGGTGGGATGGTGAAGCAGTTAACATCCCTACTGATGGAGAGGCTGAATGGAGGACCAATGGTGAAGAAAGAGAAGTGGTTGTGGAAAGAACCGATGATGCTAACAGTGTAAGAGTTAGAATTGCTCGGCTGGTTAAAATGGACATTAGGGTGACACCTATTGGAGAAAAAGAAAACAAAGTTCACAACTACCAGTTACCCTCTGACGATGCCTTTGCTCACTTGGAGACACAATTCAGGTTTTTCAATCTAACAGATCTTGTTGAGGGAGTGCTAGGCAAGACATACAGGCCTGACTATGTTAGCCCTGTCAAGATTGGAGTTCCCATGCCAATGATGGGTGGGGAGGACAAGTACCAGACTCCATCCCTCTATTCACCTATTTGCAAAGCTTGCAGATTTCAGAGGCAGTATGGGTTTGGTGCTATAAAAGAAGTTGCTCAATACTGATTATACTCAAGAATAATAAACACGAAGTCTGCTCAGAACAAATGAGATTCAAGAAATGTAATCTTTGTTCTTTAGCCAATGAGTTAGAACGTGTCTCTTGTTTTGACTCTTCAGCTTTGTATTTGATTAAGAAAACAACAATAAGGGCTCCAAAGTTATGTCCAACTCAATAAAGATGAATAATATACACTAATTTTTTTTTTCTGTATAAAAATTATATGTAAAATCCTCTATGTCTTCTATTGTGATCTGGTTATATGGTACTATATATCATTTCTAAATGAAATCAATAGATAATTTTTTTTCCTAAGCAAGGCCAACATCTACTGTTTTGTCCTCAATTGGCAATTAATCCACAACATCTACTTTGGTTGTGCCTGGAATGTAAATATGTAATATAGTAGCCTTGGGAGAGGGACACAATACACTGCTTTAAAGGGAGTAATTTGATGTCTGAATGATAATTGGTGTTAATCCAAAACTCAGCTTGTGTTAGCTAAGGGTGGCAAAATCTGACACGACTTTCAAACTCGACACAACTAACCCGTTTATAAATAGGTCATGGGTTGTGGTTAAATGAGTTCGGGTTATATTCGAGTTGACACGGCTAACCCACTTAACAAACGGGTCGTGTTCGTGTTCAACATGCAAACCCGTTTGACCTATTTAGCTTATAAAATTATTAGTTAATTTGATATTATTGCTTAATTAATGGTTGTTTTTATATGTTTATTACTATATCTATAGTTGTAATTGCATTTTAATTTTAGATACATGGGAATTGATAAAAATTATATAGGTTTGGTATGACCTATTAATCACATAGATTATTAAATGTGTCATTTGTATTGACCTTTACATGACTTGTTAATTAAACGAGTTAAACGTGTCGGGTTGGATCGACCTGTTTAATAAATAGGTTGTGTTCGGGTTGAGAATTCTTGACATGTTTACTAAACAGGTTGGGTTCGGGTCAACCCATATAACCGAATTCTCATGACTTGACACGACATGAACCCGACTTGCGAACACGAATTGATACCCTAGTGTTAGCCACTCTACCCATTCTTTGGACCTGTCACCAGCACATGACTTTAGAAAGTGCTTTTAAGCTTTTATTCACTATCTTAGTTTGCCATCAATTTGAGGGGGATATGAAAATGACATGTCAAGTTCCACACATTGCAGCCTCATCAGTTCTTCCGAGAAGGCTACAGTAAAGACAGTGTCTATGTCACTCACTATTGAGGAAGGCAACCCATTTAATTTGAACATATGTTGCACATATAATGCTCCAACTTTGGCTACTGCATATGGATGGGACAATGCAATTAAATGAACACACTTGGCGAGCCTATCAACTACCACCAATATCATATCATGTCTGTGAGATCTAAGCAATTCCTCCACAAAATCCATGCTAAAATGTGAAACCATGACTTGGTGGGAATTGTTAGTGGCTGTAGTAAATCCAGAAGGGCTACAAGTCTTTCATTCTCTAGCAGACCTCACTTCTCTAATATGCTTAAATAATTTTTCATTCCCAATCAGTAGAAGTACCTAGAATGGCTACGTAGATGGCTATTGTGAATATATGCTGCAACACTGAAGGCTTAAGATTGTACTTAGGTCCTAAAAGCGCCATCCCTTTGTAGGGTAGTAGGCCCAAAAAACCAACACATTTGGATTTGGATCAGCTGCACTTGGTACAATTACCCCCTCTCTTCTCACAAATTATTTTTACCATATTTACCTTTTTAACTTTAGTTTTTAAAATTTTTTTCTCACTTTTTTTTATTCAATGGTTGAGATTGAAAGTTGCTTTTCAACTCTTAATCTCAGCCATTAAAAGCTATTGCATCAGATGTAATACCCAATCTCAGTCACTCACATTTCCACTATGATCCACTTGGAGAAGTCAAATAAGGCCAGGATTATGTAGTTTGCCACTGTTGTTTTATGCTAGTGAAATACATCCTCAGCTTATAGGGTTAATCAAGAGAAAATAGGAAGATATTCTCATACAAGCCATTGACTAGGATTTCTTGATATATAGGTTGACTCTTGGGATGTTTCCTTATTTTTTGCAACAATCAGTTGTGACTGTAAATGGGCCTTAGATGCAGAGCATAACTAATTAACTTCCTCCATTATGATAGTTATTCTTGGTGTGTAATTAGAAATTCCCATAACATGGCATTCCCTTGGCTTAGGTTGTATTCGGTAGGGTTTTCTTTGATCGGACTTTTTCTTACTCGGGCTTCTTAGCACGTCGGTCTATATTATTATTGGGTCATGCAGTGACATGATATCTATATTCCTTTTTCTATTTGTAGTACGTTACTATGAAAGCTTGGTTTTGAAATATCAAAATTATAAAGAAGAAAAAGAAAAAGTAGGAAGAGCCTGGGCCTAAACTTAAACAAAAGGAGCGAGCCCATGACCAATACCTAAATCCAAACCCAAAAACAAGGCCTACGTTGTTAGTAGTGCCTTCCCCGAAATACCTAAGCCCAAGACCCTACGAGGCTAGCCTAAATCCAGCCTGAGTACTCCACAATTCATGCCCAAACTGGAGCCCAATGGCTCAAAAAACTATTAAACCCATCAACGCCGAAAATCCAATAAAGCTGTCTACTACCCAACCGAGGCTTAAAAGTGAAAACATAAAAAGCGAGATCAAGCCCAACAAAAAGAAGCCCATCTTTTAAAATTTTTTGTTTGTTTTTGAAATTTTTCATATTTGTTTGACGGTGATCATAACCAAAGAGTAATTCTAGTACCATCAAATAAGTCACAAATTTTACTGTAATTATCTTACATAGCAGATTATAATTTGGTGTTTGTCACTTTTATATAAACTCATAATTTTTTCTTTACCACACTTTGTCAAGTAGATAGTTGTGACAAAAATTGTGGTTAGTTTGTGTACTAGAATTTTTGCCCTAGCATTTGATCTAAACCCCATTAAGAGAATCTTTGGGGAAAAGGGTATTTTTGCTAAGATATATATATATATATATATATATTGTCACACATTTAATTTATATATATATATTTGTCACACATTTAACTTAAAAATTATAAAAAAAATTATATATTTTTGATAAATGCTAAAAAAATGAACAACTAAAAATTGCATGATACCCAATCGTACACTTAATGTTGAGTTTTATAAGCTGTTGCTATTTTATTGTTTTGATGCCCGTTCTTAGATCATGGGCATGGTCGTTGTGATAAAGAAAGAATGTCTTATATCTTAATCATCGCTGATTGCTGCACTGATTATGGAGTTGATTGGTCATGGTCAACGTTATTGTCTTCCTTTAGGTTAAAATTTTGTAGGAGCAAAGGTTTTCAGCGAATTAGAAGAGAAGGAATAAGTTGCAATCCAATAGGATGGGAATTGCTGCACCTTTACATTTTAAGGTGCAATCCAATAGGACGGGACACTTTGTAAATGAGACAAAACTTGTGAAAGGAATCCATATCTATATTTAATATGCGATACATTAAGAAACCATTTAAGGAAACGTTTTATGAGAAAATAAAAAAAGTGTCCAACTTTTTTGATAATTTTTTCAAATTCCCTTAAATAGTTTTCAAAAATAGAGATTAATATATGCTCTGACTGGACTTTATTTATATATACTATAAAATCGAAGTATTTAACTTCTTCTTGGCCATTTAAAAATGTGTTATCTCAGTTTTGTACTCTCACAATTTCATAGCTTTTTTTTTGTTCATAAAGTAACATATTTGTTTTCTTCTAACTTGCTTGATATTAAAATACATATGGAAAATTTAAAATTGTTGAACAAGTTTTTAATTCGAAACATTTTACCTACATGACTTCGGGCCATTTTCAAATGATTCATTTTTGTTTTTAACTGGTTTGTAAAGAATGAAGGAACTACACACCCTTTGGAGAAATGATAAACTGTCGAAAAGCTCTAGACATCCTTAACATTAAAAAAGAAAAAGCAGCTTTATGCATGAGGGTATAAGCCCCTAGCTAGACATGGCAAAACGGGCGGGTCGGGTCGGGTTCGGGTCGGGTCAATCGGGTTACGGGTCAAACGGGTCACGGGTCAAAAACGGGTCATCTTAAGCGGGTTAAAAACGGGTTCGGGTCAATCGGGTTGCGGGTCGGGTCGGGTTGACCCGTATTGACCCGTATTTTTCACATGATTTTTTTTAAAATTTTTTTAATTTTTAATTTTAATTTTTTTATAAATAAAACAACATGTATTTGTCATTTGAAAAGTTATGCTACAAATTATTTTATGTAAAATGCATTATTTTGACTTCACCACTTATATCAAGAATGAATTCAGTTAAACTTATTAATACTTATTAAATAATTTCAAAATTATACAAATCTTAACATTGCTATTTAAAACAAAATAACACAAGTATAAGTAAAACAAATACACATGTTTTATTTCTACACAATATTAACATTCCAAAATATAAAACAAAATTACAAATGACTTATTGGATAACTCATTTGATAAAGAATAAAAATATATAAGAAATTTACAATCTTGAAAATTAATTTTATATTCTATTATCAATTGTGGTTGGCACTCTATTTCAATTTGAGATATACATTAACATTGGATTGCTTACTTATTTATACATGGTTTCTTTTATGAATATCATATCATTGTTAAGCAACACACACTCTAGGAAATATCATAGTTTATTTTGAAAAGCCATTTATTTTGGACATAAATTGTTAAAAAATAAGTCTAAGCATTCATAATTTATGCTAAATGATACTTTGGCTTCACTATTTTTACACTTGTAAATGTTTCTCACACATGTCTATAATTTTAAATCTATATTTTTAACTCTACTGTAACCATATTATCTTGGCATGTACTTTGTTATTTAATATTAAAATTTTTTTACTCATTACAGAATGCTCAACCTTTTATTTTTCAATTAATTTTCATATGTAAATGTATCAATTGTTTCTTTAAAGTTCATAATAAACAATTAAACTACTATTGTCTTAATTTTAATTTTTTTTTACCAAAAAAAAAAAAAGTTTTAAAAAAGTGATTCGGGTTCGGGTCGGGTTGCGGGTCGGGTCGGGTTGACCCGCAAAAAATACGAAAAACTCGGGTCGGGTCACGGGTCAACCCGTTTTTGTTTCGGGTCAAAAAAATCGGGTTCGGGTCGAGTATTTTTCGGGTCGGGTCGGGTCGGGTCAGAAAATTTTGACCCGTTTTGCCATGTCTACCCCTAGCACAGGTGGTCAAAGTCAACCACATAGTTGATGCAACCACACGTTCGCCGCCCTTAACCTCATGTGTTGGTCACATGGGATCCACGTCATAAATCAATCCAATGAATACTGGCCACATGGTAAACCGCCACTGTGAGCTTCTTTTTTTTAAATTATTTTTTAAATTATTTTTTTTTATCACATCAATTGGCATTCAATTAACTGGAAAAAAAATGATCAGCAACATCTTCCTTAATACATTTAATAGGAATTTTTATTTTGTGTTTTCGTTTTATATATATATATTAATACATACTAAAAATAAAAAATAAAACTAAAATTTTAATTTATTTCAATCCACAAAATGATAGGTTCTTGGAATCCATTAGAGAGAAGTAATAGACAAACGTATGAAATTTTATTATTTTGATAACTAAATTGCCTTGGAAGTTACAATACATTTAAATAATAAAATAAAACCTAAGGTAGGAAAATATCCAGAACACTCTAATTTGTGCCAATCATGAAATTAGGTGGTGAAATAGTAATTTTAACAAAAAAAAAAAATGAGATAATTGCAGAAATTAAAATTATGGTCTTTAACGCTCTATTTGTTTCAACGTTAATATTTTCTAGAAAATGAATAATTTTTCGAAAAATATTTTTTATAAAACTATCTCATTTTTCTATTTTCGAAAACAAACTTGAATAAGTTGGAAAACAATCTCATAACTTCCTTTATTTAACTTGCCAAGAAGTTGTTTTCTAAAAAAAAAAAAAATTGGAAAACAATTTCTTTAAAAATAAGTCAAACCTCTTTCGTTCGAAATTGTTAGTCTTGTTTAGAAAACCAACTTTTTAAAAGAATATTATTTATTGTGTTGTCTCTTAATTAAAAAGACAACAGTTTCTAAAATTACCCTTAAACAAAGTTATCAAAAAAGTTTTATCGTTTAAAGTACTTGTGTTTGGTAGGAGCATAATAGAAAACTCAATAAATTAATTACTTCTAATTTTAGAATCGGGATAAAATTTTGGGACATCTCATAATAGAATACAAGGCCAACAATTTGGGAAACGTGAAAAATTATATTCACTCAAGCTAGCATCCTTATTAACTTAAACTAGTCGCTAATCCGTGCGATGCACGGAAAAGATACTTTGAAATATCTGTTTAAATACATTATATTCTCAATCTTTTCAAAAGAACACACATGTTAACAACTTCTATCCTTTTCAACTTCATTACAAAAATATGGGCAACTTGTTTTGGAGAGAGAGAGAGAAAGAGATTGTACCTATCAAAGTATCTGTTTAAACTCCTCTATTAAAAATATCCATCCATTGGATTCATAATAATGCCATAGCCTCTACACAATAAACCATATGCTCTAACCCTTTGATTGCAGTGATCCTTTAATGACCACTACTTCTGCCATTAAAGGATCATTCGAATTAAATTTCTTTGTGCAAGCTTTAAGATAAGATTGCATTTCATCTCGAGCTGCTACTCCCAAAATTGAAGCACCTCGACATTTAAACTTGATTAGTCTGTAAACCAAAACATTTATGTCATATTGCTACATTGCACATAAATATTTTTAATTACAAATTATCCTTGCACAAAAAGATCATTAAAAGCACTTAATCTTAGCATGATTCTTCATGTAATATAGCAAAGAAACCATTGGTAGATTATCCAGTTCTCTCCAACCATCTTATGGGTCTGTGTATTTATATTACAAATCATTTAACTTGCCTTTATGCTGTAAACTTGTAGTTGTTTCTTTCTGCAGATTATGTATGAATAAATGTTACAATTATCTACTTCCTTATAGCATGTTCTAATCAGATCAACCACACCATGGATCTCAAAGAAGGTGGTATCCTTGACAAATGAAAACAATAACTTGGAAAATGCCCTCATCTCTTATAAACTAATTTTCATTATTGTAGTCTAAACATACATTAACAACCAAGATAATCAGTAAAGCAAATGAGAAACTAATAAGCTACTTAAAAAACTTCTAGCTTAGTTGAGTATTCTCTGCACTTAATTTTGTGTTATTTCCCATTTCCAAGTCATCCAAAGAAGCTGTCCCATTAGTGAACAATTCTTCCATTACTTATAAAAATTGTTTAAAGAAGAAGAGAAAGAACTAAATTGTACTAATAACATGCTGCTAAGTCAACAAAGTTTTTAAAGGTACCACATAGTTCAACTCCTTCCACATCTTGGATTAGTTTGATAACATTATATAAATAAATTATGAACAAAGCACGAATGTAATGATTGATTGATGTGCACCGAATCATACCCAACATATAAAATGGAAATTTAAATTTATTTTTCTACCTATTAAAATCTACTTACAAATCACTCTAAGACAATTCCTTTATTCATGTCAAGGATTTTATAAACGATTTGCAATTATGATACATCATATTTCTAGCCAACTAATTTGTAAAGTTAATTTTTATCAACTGAATGTGTCCATTATATTAATGGCTGTGACTAACAAATAAGGAGTACTAAATAGTTGAACCCATTTCTCTGCAATCTCTATGTTCTCCCTGTATCCATCTAACTTCTACACAATAATCTACACATAAACCTCTCATAAATTAATTGATTTACCTAATAAAGCTGGAGGTTCTGAGATCAGTCCATAAACATCCTAATTTTTTAAAGGTATTAGAAATAATGCATTAAGACACGGAAAACAAAAAGCACAATATTATAGAAGGTAAATTGACCTTCCTCACTATAGTGAAAAAAGCATTCCACGCTCCAAAATAACGTTGAGGCACCCAAGGCAGTAATTTTCCTTCAGATTAAAGTTCAACTTTGACAATTTGCAATCCACACAACAGAACCAAATAAAAAAGAAGAAGAAAGGACCATTAGATAGTAAATAATCAAGTTGTGTCTCTCTTCAATAACTACTTAAAACCTAAAAGACAAAACATTAAGGAAAAATCTTAAAGAGACAAACTAACCCTTATTTTATGGACCATAAAAAAAGGAAGAGGTTTTTTTCCCCCACATTTTTTAGATAGTTTGTCATAATTTTTGAGTAATGTATTGGCCAAGTCCAATGCAACCTCCATATATTGTTCAAAGAAGAAAAATAAAGGCAAGAGAGATAGAGAAAGGGAGTACCTTCAATGGCTTTCAAATTTGGTAGTTATTCATCAATGTCACCACCTTTTCTTGTGCTTTGGCATTGTTGCCCTCAATTCCTACAAAAAAAAATCAAATGCACTCAATTTTCATAGAGTAAGAAATGCAAAATATTAAGTACTCTAAATGGTATAATGGATTCTGCACAGTGACCTTGTCTAATCATATCAAAATATGCCCAAAGGATCTAGAAGCCAAGAGAAAGTAGTAAAATTAAAAACTTTCACCCTTGACCATAACACTGCTTGCTTTGTAAATCAATTTGTTGTATTCAAATGAAAATATTAAATTAACGGGTGTGATGCTCTCAACTTAGCTATGGCAGCCATCCACAATCTTTGGCAAGGAATTAATATGGACTATAATAAGAGAACCATAACTATCTTTAACAATAATACCCAAACCTACATAATTGGTGGCTTTTCAAAAAAGGTCAGCGCCATATTCATTTTGAGATGAGGAGAAATAGGTGGCTGCCATTGCCATGTTTTAGGAGCTGCAGTTGTTGGCTAACATTGCAAAACCTAAATAGTTACTGGTCCTGGATTGAAATTTTCATATAAAAAAAATCCAAATTGCATAGAAAAATTCCTAATTTTTGCAATTGAAAATAACCCCCTCCCCCCAAAAAATGATTAATTGCAACTGAGAAACTCAAACTTATAATTTGCTTGGCTGACATGTTCAGAAAGTGACCAGGTCCTTTGCATTGAAATAGCATCCATGAGGTTTAGAACAAACCACCATCTAAAATCTCACTTGCAATGTTATATCAAGTAGCAAATGAAGGACTCATGAAAAAAAAAAAAAAAAAAAAAGAGAATACGATTTGTTAATTTGATGGACCCAACTTACCAAAGTTGGCAATTGAATTCCCCATGAAAACTTGTTAGGCCTAACCTTTCAGAAGCCAATCAACATTGAACAATTTGCACTAATGGTTGAATTTAAGGAAAATAATGGTTCTGGGGAATTAAGATGTGAAATACCCAAGATGAAATGATTTATCATATAACTAAATAGGCTTCAAAGATTGATAAGTATGAAGAGGACATTACCTGTACTTTAAGAATTGGAGGTAGAATATGCACAACCATACCAAATGGTGGATTTGATTTTAAGGCATGCAAGTGCTTTGTGGTCAACTTCACATCCAATTTCTATTACAAATCTCAACCACATCCTACATGAAATTCACCTGAACAAAAAGCAGCCAAAACACCAAAACATTTACAAATTCCTATAAAGTATATGCACCCTAAAAACCAAAAATAAGAAGGTAATCAACATTGGATCCCTTCACTTACTAACCCAACAAATTTTGAGTGTAAATATGCTTTATTAACAAAAAATTAAAAATAATAATAATTCCCAAAGCCAAAGTTCACCTATAGAAAAAAAAAAAAGCGAAAACCATTCAAATGAAACCCAAATAACTCAACATAACAAAGTTTTCAGCCTTTTGAGGGAGAGAAAGTAACAATTAGATAGCAAGGACCCAAGGCCACATACAAACCCAATTGGAAAACACAAATGGAATATACCAATATGAATATATATGTAGAGCTTACATAGTTCAATATCACATACATATACTTGAATAAAACCACAACATTAAAAAGAAAACCAAATTTCCAAAGAACTAATATTGATATCACAATTGACAACAAAATTTAAAAGAAATATGTAAATAGCATTGCACGTGCATAAGCAATTGGGTTCCACACATCCAATCCAAAGTTTAGTTTAAGCATTTCTTCAAACACTTGTGCGGCATTAAGAAACCAAAGAAAAAAAAATAGAATTCCAAAAATTAAGAAACTAAATAAAATAACAATATGCCAGAATTGAAAATCCAAAAGGATTAAAAAATGAAACGTGGATGTTCCAATACCAAAGAGAGAGAGGGAGAAAGATTAGGTATTGTTGTCATGATGTACCTTTCTCTGTATTCATCTAGCCAATCTAATTGCTAGATGATTTTGTTGAAGCTCTTGGTGATGAGCTCTTCAATTGTGTAGTCATGGCACTGCAAGGTTGAAAGCTAAGTAGAATGGAAAAATTAAAAACAGAACTAAAAGACACATGGAGACAGTAAAAAATTCACCTAGCGTCTGCCTTTGGTTTTTCTGAAACGGCAGCAACTGAAAGGATTGGAACATCTGGAGGAAGGAAGAGCCGTGACAATAAAAGAGGGAGAGCCCTGGCATTATGAATCTGAAGTATAAACTCTGAAGATTTGAAACTGTCTATGGAAGGGAGAGAGGCAACCGTTAGCAAGCTTGAAACCGTGAACACAGGGGTAAAGCAAAAGGCGGGGAGATAGAAAGGGGTTTTTGCCGTTAAAAATTAGAAACCATTCGGCTGGGTTTGGGCTTTGGACAACATATAGGTCTGGGCTTCATGCTATTCATCATTAATGAGAGATTCATGGCTATAATTAAAGCTATAAAGTTTGGGCTTTATGGTGGAGATAAGGTTAGGAATCATTTTTCTTTTATTAGTATTTTAAAATTTAGGAAAAGCATTTTAAATTATAAGAGAAATTCAGAATTTAAAATTTAGGAATAGCATTTTAAATTATAAGAGAAATTCAGAAAAATTGTTGGTAATGACATGGCTGCTGATGTGGCTCAATGAGAGTGTAGCAACATTAAATGCTACGTTTCAGCTTTTAGTATTATATAGATTTTATGTTGACTAAAGATTTTTTTCATTTGACCAATTTTCCTGATACTATCATATATTAGAAAACGTGAGAAATTATCATCACTTAAGGTTTTTCATCAAAATAAAGAGAGCATAAGAGACGTTTTAAAATAGACGGGACCTAGTTATTACTTTTAAACTAAAATTTATTAATAAAATAAATATTACTAAAAATGGAAAAAAGCTAGATTTTAGGGGCTAAATAATGGAATTTGCTTGAAAAGTATCTTTGGTTGTTTTCAAAGGCGCCAAGTTGTGATCTTAGCACTGTTTCTCTTCACATCACTATATTTCATGCAGTTTTATTTAAGGCAGTCAATATCGTATTGTACCGGCCGGTACCTCTAGTATGTATCTTACCGATATGTGCATTGGTACCTAAACGTTAACTTTCTGGACCGATTTAAATACCAATTATACTGGCCGATTTTGGGCTTAACGGCCGGTACAAAAAAAACTTTTTTTTTTTTAAATTTTAATTTTGTAATTTTTGAATTTTTGTAAGGGAAAAATAGTAACTTATTTACATTAACTTATTAGTATTATTTATTTTCTTAGTATGCTAAAGTTTAAAATCTAAAACCATAAATAATTTATTCTGAATTGAGGGAATGTTTTATGATTAACTTTTATTTTTATTCCCCTAAAAAAAAAACTTTTATTTTTATTATAATATATATATATATATATATATATATGGCAAAAATTTAAAGCTGACTTTCTAACTTTCAGCCTTTTTTATTTCAGTTCTTTAACTTTCAGATTTATCATTTTAATCCTCTAACTTTCGATTGTTATCAATTCAGTACTCCGTTAAAAGAAAAGAAAAGGACCGTTAAAAAAAAACATTTAGGGGGATGATGGCATTTACCTGACATAAAAAACAAAGGAATATTGAGCGAGATCCAAAACCCTAACTAAGAGAATTTGGAGAAAAAAATGAACTGGTCTTTCCATGGTCTTTCCCTAACTTAGATCAAACCATACCCACGAAGAACCTAGCATAATTAATTCCCATGTTCTGCTTAGGATCTATTTATATAAAAAACGACACAGCCCAAAACATAAGAATGGCTGCTCAGTTTATAAAATCTAGGAAAAAATGGAATAGGTATTTTACCTGGTAAGCTTTTATGAGGGGAAGATCTATGATGGAAGGATTGTTGGCTTGGATTCCGGTAATGGATTCAGACAACCCAAGACTCTGACAGGACTGTCTCACAGTGAGAGAAGCCAGTGAATCATTGTCGACTAAGAAAAGTGGCCAAGTGAGTCTAACACAGTTGAATCCCATGGAAGCAATCTTCTTGGAGATGGCATCCATGGGCTGAGATGTGACACCCAATTCACGCATTCCAGCTTCACTCGTTCCCCTAAATGTTTTACTTTATTTTTTATTTATTTTAATAACAGTTTTTTTCTTTTCTTTTAATTCCAAAATTTATGAAGAGAAATAAAAAAAATAGCCAAAACAACCTTGTTTTGGCTCACCTAATGGCACCAAGTAATAGAGGTTTGAGAGAGTACCGAATTGACAATAATTGAAAGTTATAAAATTGAAATGACAAACCTGAAAGTTAGAGGACTGAAATGAAAAAGACTAAAAGATAGAGGGTTAATTTTAGATTTTTGCCTATATATATATATATATATATTTATAAATATAAAAAATAGTGATAAACCCAAAATGGTACACTAGTATTAATTGATACTCAAATATATCGTTCCATTGATAAAACCGACATAGCCTCTGGTATGACATTGACTCCCTTGGTTCCAATATTGTCGTTAATGATTTCTAATAGTACTTTTCTATTTCTTAAATTTTGTACTTATTGACTTTTGGTGACCTCTCATATCAAGGAAAGTTTGTGTTGCCTGTTCTACATTATATTCCTACACTTAAATTCGCGATTTGTCGCTTTTGATAGAAGACACTCTACATTGCATCAAAACCTAACCTCTTCTAATGTAATTGCACTACAAAATAAGAATCAAAACTATAATCATAATTCATTCTAATCAGCCATGTTTAATCCAAAGAAATTTTTTTTAAAAAAAATTGCAATTTGCCAAGTTTGATTAGAATATCATGGAATCCAAGTCATTGAACGAGTCCGAAACTCCAAATCACATGAGTTCTGCGTAATCGGAACTTCAGCAAGTAGCTAAGCTACCACTACAATATGAAATGGTTCTATTTCCTTTCCTATGGTTTTAAGGTCCATAATTGCAGGGCTCGCAAGCTGCATTCAATTGGGTCATCTGCCCCTTTTCTGCAAATTTTAAAGGCCACTTCAGCTGATGTCTTTAATTAAAGGATGACTTCACGCATATCCAAGGCTATGTTCATACGTAATGTTGCATATCATCCAAGTTATTCTATTAAAAAAAAAATGTCTTTATCTGCGGGTGACTTCTTTAGTTTGAATTTCAACGCATAATAAACACGTTCATATTTGATATAAGTTAGTTTCTTTATTTCTAAGCAGCCCACTAGGTTTCAGTGGAACATTAATTACTGTTCTTACTTTTTTTTTTTTTTTTTTTTGATAAGAACTGTTCTTACTTTTTAAATTCAAAATAGGGAGCATAAATTATCTTGAAAAAATATTCCAAAAGGAAGACTCCCCAATTAGTGCTTTATTTGACAATTGGCTATGGGAAACAATTTAGGTTAAAAAGAAAATGATATGACCGTTTAAACTTAAATAATTTTTGCCACAATTTATCACGTAGAGAGTTATATTAAAAGTTCGTAGAAGTTCTATCAATTAAATTACTCATTACTAGTAATTGTTAGTAACAACTTGCCATTTATGATTTGTTGTGAAAATATTGTACACATTTCTCTAATATTCCTCATTGCAAAGACCATTTGCATTACTTATTAGTCTCTAAGTGATCAAAAGCTTGGTGCACTTATTCATTTGTATTCTCATAAGTCCTTTGGAATGCTAATGAAACATGGCAGCAATGGCATCCATAACCATAAGGTTGGGTAAAGTTGGGATTTTTTTTTTCCCTTTTGATCGACAAGTGACTGCTACAAATTGAAAAGGGAAAAGCTTTTGGCTAGCTGTTTTGCTTTTATGTTTTCATATCTAATTTTTTTCAATCTTTCATGCAAATTTGCACCGATAGGAAGACTGAACTTAAAACGCAATTGGTAAAAAGAAAGGCTATTCTTTCCAAACAATTGTGAACTGCATTTTAATAAAGACCTAAAATTTAAGGTTCACGCAAATATGAGGCCTCACTTAAAAATATTGGAAGTCGTACCAGGTCGTTTTTCACATGCTTAAGCAAACACAAACGTTTATCTCTTTTAATTACTTAAAAATTGTCCAAAGGTATACAGTCAAAGCAATAAATCTAACGAAAACAATACTTGTAGAATAGCTGTTACTCATCTTTTAGTTTATACTTTATAGGAAGAAGAAAATTCACATGAATTATGGCGTACTCCAAGGCCATTTACCACCTTAGCAAGCCCTTTTAAGGCCCCTTGCACCCTGCATTTTCCATATCCCTTCTCCATTCTCACATCAATAGAAAATCAACAGAAGGAGATAGAGAAATAAACACAAAAACAGTGGGATTGAACATCATAGAGATGGGCAAAAGAAAGCTATACATTTTGGTGGCTTTCTTAATTATACTTCTCTCCATGGATGCCATTTTTGCTCAGGGCCAAGGCAATGGCAATGGCAATAACAACAACGGCAATGGTAATGGCAATAACAACAATGGTAACAACAATGGCAATAACAACAATGGCAATGGTAATGGTAGTGGCAACAACGGCAATAACAATGGCAATGGCAATGGCAATAGTAGCAATGGCAATGGAGGCAATGGCAATAGTAATGGTAATGGCAGCAGTGGTAGTGGTAACGGCAATGGCAACGGCAACGGTAACAATGGCAATGGCAATGGCAACGGAAACAATGGCAATAATAATGGTAATGGCAACAATGGTAATGGCAATGGCAATGGCAACAATGGCAATAACAATGGCAATGGAAATGGCAACAAGAATAGTACTGCACCAACAGATTATGAAGTGTTGACACCAACGCCAAAAACAGGACAGGAACGAGCATCTTGCAAAGCTAG
Source organism: Castanopsis chinensis (assembly GCA_032878915.1). Classification (NCBI taxonomy): domain Eukaryota; kingdom Viridiplantae; phylum Streptophyta; class Magnoliopsida; order Fagales; family Fagaceae; genus Castanopsis; species Castanopsis chinensis. Next base: position 11,400,347 of record JAVQMG010000125.1, on the reverse strand, counting down.
AGGAGCCTGTTACGGCAAAACCCTTGTGTGTCCATCTCAATGTGCACACAGGAAACCCAAGCAAAACAAGAAAAAGAAGGGGTGCTATATTGATTGCAGTAGCAAGTGTGAAGCCACTTGCAAGCGTAAGAATTCTTTCTCACTAAATTTTTCTATCTTTATGTTTTTATTACTTGCTTATATTTACAATACATATTGTTAGATTCTAATATGTTTCCATGTCAAATTCTGGGAGCATGCATAAGATGGATAGGATATTGAATTTGAATTGACACTTGGTCATGTTATTTGACAGATAGAAGAGCAAATTGCAATGGATATGGCTCCATATGCTATGATCCTCGATTTATTGGTGGGGATGGTGTAATGTTCTACTTCCATGGAGCAAAGGGAGGAGATTTTGCCATTGTTTCAGATGAAAACCTCCAAATTAATGCTCACTTCATCGGAACCCGACCAGAAGGAAGGACTCGTGACTTTACATGGGTCCAAGCCTTGGCCGTCATGTTCGACACTCACACCCTTGTAATTGCAGCAAAGAAAGTCTCACACTGGGATAATAATTTTGATGCTCTCACGGTAAGGTGGGATGGTGAAGCAATTAACATCCCCATTGATGGAGAGTCTGAATGGAGGACTAATGGTGAAGAAAGAGAAGTCATTGTGGAAAGAACTGATGATGCTAATAATATAAGAGTTAGTGTTACTGGGTTGGTTCAAATTGACATTAGGGTGAGACCTATTGGAGAAAAGGAAAACCGGGTTCACCACTACCACATACCAGCCAATGATGCTTTTGCTCATTTGGAGACACAGTTCAAGTTTTCCAACTTATCAGATTTTGTTGAAGGAGTATTGGGCAAGACATACAGGCCTGGCTATGTTAGCCCTGTGAAGATTGGTGTTCCAATGCCATTGATGGGTGGGGAGGACAAATATCATACGCCATCTCTCTATTCACCTCTTTGCAAAGTTTGCAGGTTTCAGAGGCAGCCTGAATTTGGTGCTATAAAAGAAGTTGCTCAGTACTAATGAGTAATGAGAATCAAGAAATATAAACATTGCTCTTTGTAGTGAAAAAAAATGTGTTAAAACATTTATTTTACTTTGGATCTTCATATTTGTATTTGTTGGAGCATTGTGTTTGCACCAACTGTATTTATTAATTAAGAATAATAAAATGAGGGCTGAAAAGTCAGCTCGTAACAGTCATTTTCAAACGCTTGTCATATTTGTTTTTGGGAAAATTACGTTTTAAATCCAATGATTTAGGGATATAAAAATTAAACTCAGTAGTTTCAAAGTATGAAGTCCTATCCTAAATTTCAAAAATTAGCAAATAAAACCCTATAATTTTAAAATTAATAAATTAAATCCTACGGTAATTTTGGAACAGCCAATCCTTTTATATCTTGGTTTTGAGTTACCAGAGCCAACAATTGTTATAAACTGCTACTTCCAGAGATTTAATCAGTACGAAGTTTATCTATACATGCAAGTGTAAATTAGGGTAAAATTTAAAAACTTTATATTCTTTTGATCCTGAACGGTAGTATATCAGAAGATGCCGTAGTCCATCCTCAGAAGTTTGATTTGGTCAGGCAAATGAATTGTTACAGTTCTAGCTATATAGAACTTCTCCAGTGAATACTAGTTCCTGGTTGCTATAATGGTGTATTGGAAAAAAATCAAGAACTATATCTTGTACTAGCCATTATTATTCCACAATAGATCAGATAACCTTATTTTTTTTGGCAAGAATACATTGAGGACACATTTCCTTTTCTGGAAGGAATTTTTTTTTTTTTTGGCTTCCATAACCAATCTAAAAGTTTATTAAATAGAGATCTATGAGGAAAGCTCTTAAAATTCATAGGTGAATTCTTGGAGCATGTCTCTTTGTACAGGAAGCTTCTACTGCTAAACTCTTTGATACTCCTTTACATGGGTCACCAAATGTATTAATTGATACTCCAACTCTACAACTCTTTGATCCAACACAAGCCTGTAAAAATTCAGACTAGTCAGTATAAACCAAAATAAGTTGAGTGTTATAAAGGGAGGAGGTTCATGGAACTCTTTAAAAAAAAAGTGAGCAATATCACACCTTCTGTACAACTGCAAGAGCATTACTGCTACTGCACTGGCCATGACCAAAGCTCCCACAAGTCCCATGAGGAGTTCCAAAACTTGCAAACTTGATTGAAGAGATGACCTGACCAGGAAATGGGCATTCCAATGATAGTAGAGGCCCTTCTTTCATTCCTGATGTTGAATTTGCATCCCATGTATCTACAGGCGATGGGTGAGACTCTGACACATGTGAGCACAAACTTCCAATCTGTCTTGTGGCAAAAGATATCTTCGTTGGATCACCACCAATTTCTTCAAACAATACAAGAGTATTGTCAGTTGATTGCAACCATGAGCGGGGTACATGGTACCTGTGAGATCAGTGATATGAGAAATAAATCTTTTTACTTCAATACTTTTCCCATGATGAGTACAACACTTACAGTGTTTGAGATGGCTTCCCACAGTTCTTGAGGCATTTACTTGAACTATAAGATCCTCGGTAATTGCAAGAGTCAGTGCAGCCACTATTTGAAGCGACATACACTGGCCAATAACGCCCAATGCTTTGTCCATTCACCCATGCCTCACCCTTCCCCATCCCTGTAAAGTCTATTACAACTGGGTCATTGCCAGCAGGTGCATCAAACTTTGTCTGCATCAACAAGTATAGTTCTCCTATTAGTATCTAAAAAGTTTTTCCAATAGCATTTCCATCGATCTTCTTCTAAATCATGCAAGTAGACTAGTGATACTGAAATCCACTTCAGTTGGATATGGACAACAAGATACAGAGGACAATTGAGCCATTGTGAGTAAAAACTCACCATTTATGATTCCCTTGGTCATGAAATAAGGTATTTGAATGATTCAACTCAAAATTAAAGTTAAAAAAAAATTACCTTGTACCAAGTCAAGGGTTGGTTTTTGGGTAAGGTAGATTGTGAAACCCACTGTGAAGAACTTCCACTAGACAGACCTAATTCTTCACCTTGAAGTCCAACCTGCACTTGCAACAACAAAGAGAAAAATAGAGGAGAAACGAATATTGTTGATTAATCCTTTTTGAGTTATGAACAAAAAAATTAAATATCCTTTTTAGGAGTTGTATTTCAGCTTATTCTGAACTAATTAATTAATAAATAGGTTTCTTCAGTTTTCCTAGTTGGTGGGACTCATCCCATTGTCTGTTTAAGAACTTCTGTCTTTCCCAAATCTGTAATAGGACATATTGATTTTGATTTTTTTTTTTTTTAACGAAGAAAAAAAACGAAAAAGAAATAGCAAGTACACTGACCTGATATGTCCACTGCTGAGAAGAGAGATCAACAGTAGTGCCACTTTTTGCACTTTTCAGCTTTACCGGTCCAGTAATCCCCGCACCCGTTTGGTCATAAAATGCTCCATAGTTCTGATATAAATATATAGAGGTATTAATTAAAAAATACTTATAACTACTGATTTATTGAGTGCTGAAACTTGTTCATCCAATAAATATTAGATTTATTCAACAAAAACTATTCTGGCAAAAATAATTTCCATTCTTTAATAAATGCAGGAAGGCTAAACCTGAAGTCCCACTGTCAAACTCAGGAGATCAATTGTGTTCTTCCCAGCTGAAAGTGTAATGGGGATCTCCAATGCAACCTTAGCATTGCCACTGTTGCCTTTTCCACTCCCTGTAAAGGTTCCAATACTTATATCAGACTATCAGGACAAAAGACACAGCATAAAATAATTCTAAACTAGCATGTATCCATCAAACATTTCAAAAGAACTACTGTAATTATTACATGAAAGTTTTGTGTCTGGATCAGGCTTGGTCCTAGTTCCTTTAACCTTTGAATTTACAGGAGATATCAAGGTTCTTTTTTTCTGGATCTTGGCACCCACATATAGAAGTAACTGAACACTTAAAAAGTATATTTATAGTACACACCTGCACACTAGATGTTTTGAGAACCTATGCCTTCCTTAACCTACTTAATGATAAATAGCTTGTGTCTTTCACAAATTAGGAAGGAAGTCAAGATCGAGCCTTCCTCTAGACCTTTAACCAACTCAGCCTTGGTAGTCTCGTTGCAAGAAAAAATAATTGAAGAAAAAAGATCAAAAGAAAGCAATTATTCCATCATTATTCCTCAAAACGCTACACGCCTCAGGTTATCAAGGGAGTAACCATCCAAAACTTAAGATATGGTACAAAAAACAAAGGACCTCCAAGAATAGTGGCAAAAGACGAAACAATATGGAAAGACAGAGAGAATCATACTTCTATGGTAAACCAAGTATATCACATTCTCATTACTTAATACTTTTTCATCACCTGCAAGTTTCCCATTAATAAAGACATGAAGGGCATGACCAAGTGATTCCACATGAAGAACTGTTTGAGATCCATCAAGGAAAGGCTCGTCACCTTTAATATTAGTGCTGACAAAATAGCAAGAAAAAAAAAAGTTTTACAATTGTGAATGCATCACAACTGGCTAGAGAGGCTAACAATATGCCAAAGAAATAAGCCATATGAAAAAGCGACTTGTATACCTTAATGAGTACCACAAGTAGTCGCTTTTATCAGCTGTAGTATTTATTTGCTCCAATAGTCCAAGTTTCACAAATGCGCTGTCCAATGAGATACCTACTGGTTCATTTATCCAACTCCACTGAGAGCCTATTGCTTCAGAGGAGTCAACATTACTGTTTAAAGATTGATGAATGAAGCTTGGAACCATAGTGGCAGAGTTAATCTGTTATGAGAAAATTATATTCAAAGTGATCAATTAGGGAATGCTAATAAAAAAAAATAGAAATTGATTACTAAGAGAAAATGATAGCCACAAAAATGCTTATGTTAGCAGTTTTGGTTGCTTCCACAGTTCTCATGTGTGAACAAGCAAGAGGGTGCTTTACGAAATAAAATTCTCTTGAAACAACCATTGCATTTCTGGCAATAATACTCCTCTTTGGTTGCAGCACAGCAAGAGTAAGAGAAACTCATCCTTTTACCATTATGGAATCATGAGATAATAAGAGAAATTGAATAGAAAGAAAATCTTATAACGATTGCATAGGCCAGTAACGCAAATGCAACAATCCATATGATAAGAGAGATTACTGCGACTGTGGTGTATAAACTTTACAAACAATAACTTCATTTAATGTAACTTACACACATATTCCTCCTACATGAACATAACTTTACAACCATTATAAAATTTCTCAAATAAACTTGGACAAAACTACTAGGTAGGAAGCAGCTCCAATATAATAAAAACCAATCAATTTAGGCAACCCATCAAAATTCAAAACTTGATTTAAGTTTCTGACAAATTCATGGAAAATAATCTCTTACAAAGATTACAAGTTCTGAAACGGTTAAAAAAACTCATGACTCTGCTTGGGGCCTAATTACAAGCAATCTAGACAAGCTGTAGTCTTTCAGCGTACGAACTAAATCAAGACCAATGAAAAGGAAATTTTGAACTGCCAAAGAATCCTAATGCAAGTTAAAAATCCTTTATGACATGCTTGGATTGAGGGGGGAGGGAGGGGGTTCATCTGCTGTAAAGCATATGAATAATATTTAACTATAAAATAAAATTTAGGAACAAACAATTCAGGTGATATAAGAACTAGAGTGCTTTATAGATTTATAATTAATTAATACTCTTTTTAAAGGGAACTCGACAGAATGGAGCTACTAATATAACTAAGAAAGAGCAATCATGATTCACATTTTATCACCAATTATAAAATAGTTCGTGTATCATTATGAAACCAAAGGAATCTGTCCCAATTAAAATGTATAAAGTGCAATGGAAGCTAATGAGCAAACCTTTGCAGTATTCAGAACTACATTCTTGCAGTCAGGTAAAATGCTCACAGACCATGCAGGCAAGAGATATGAATTGCCATTGAATTTCACAGTTGCATCAGATTGGGTGCCCACATTGGCAAGAAAGGCTGCACACGTGGATCCTGTTTTATAAACTGCAGCCTGAAATTCAGAATAAGCCCATGTTAGTTTAAAAACCTCACTTTACATCTCAATGCATAAAAAAATTTATTTGTAGAGATTCTACACACCAAGTTGTTATTGTATTATTTATTTTTTCTGAATAATTAGGTGATGGATTAAAGCATAAAGTAGAACTGGTATTTCTTACAAATGTAAAAGATGAAAATGGACCATAATGAGCTATACCTCCAAGTTTGGACCAAGAGAAGTAACTGTTGGATCAGTAGCCACCAATGCTGCTTCACAAAGCTTCACTGCCTTGTGCACATCTTTTAAGTGGCCCCACTTAGGCTGTCTAATAAGCCCTGCACAATACGTGGAATTGAATTTAGGCACAGACCAAAGACATTCCTACCATATTATAAAACCAAGAACCTATGGGCTATTATATAACTTCTTATTTTCAAACGTAAAAATAGGATATGCTTGTCATAAGTGCTTTTGCACCTCTAAGCATCATATTTACAGCAAATGCGAGTTAGGCTGTATATGGTTGATGACCTTGAGAGGGCATCGGTCATAGTGATCCCCTGATTCAACTACTTCAACCATTGTTGAACACCTCACAGCATCTACATGCAAAACTCTCAGGCTTACATTGTAAAAGTCTGATATATAATATTGATGAAAGAGGGATGGGCACCATACCATACTCGTCAAGTGGAGCATCATAATCATAACTTGTAGAAATGAAGGGTCCACCAGTAGTCCGACCAAAGTTAGTCCCACCGTGGTACTGTTTAAGAGCAACCAACAAACTTGATCTATCACTTCATGTTTTTTGGTAACAGAGTTTAGGCTGAATATTGTCCTAGAGTGCACACATAGGAAATCCTGATAAAACTATGTTAAACCATCATAAACTGCCAATATATTGCAATACCATATAATAATTTTGTAAAGTTCCACCAAGCTGAAAAAAGCGAGCCACAGAAAATGCGAGGTCTTCCACAGGTCTGTAGGGCGCAGCACCACCAAACGAGAGAAACCTAAAAATATTCCATACAAATCAGAAGGTATATAATTGTTAAATTACTGATTCCCCCCAAAAGCTTAAGCTGTTAAGAAATAGTGATATGAATCACTAAACCATAATTTTGACACCAGTAAACGAAGTAAATTTATTTCCAGCCAAAAAAAGAAAAGAAAAAAGAGGTTGAATGCTGAAATAAGCAATTAATATACAGGGGAACACATCCCATTTAGCAAATGCAGCGACAGCTTACCATCCACTCCAATTCTCAGTCCACATTTTTGGCTTCTGGTTAGAATTAGGTTTGAATTGATCACAGTAAAATCCATTGCAAGTGTTAATCTGCAAGTAATTGAGATTGAAAAGATGATAATAACTAATTGAGTAATTCCTCTGATTAGTAAAGCCTCTATTCAATATTATTTTGGTCACCGCATTTATAAAACTTACAAGTCAATAAATTTTCATACAAGGTAAATGAAAATACTCACAATGGGATCAGGAGCATCAGCTTGCTGGCACATGACCCAGGGCACCCCTGTATCCAAAGACACAGCCATGTTTGCTGCCCATTTTACATAGGATTTTCCAGCAGGCCCATATGCCGACTCAATGCCACCGTTTCCATACTCATTTTCTATCTGGCATTGAAAAAAAAAAAAAAAAAAACCACAAAGTTAATAAGAAATCATTATTATATTATTATGCAAGTGCAATCAGAACCGAGTAAAATACTTGCAAAATTAACCTGAGATAAAATAATAGGTCCACCCTGGGAAGCATAAAGTTTCTCCCCTTTCATTAAGTCCACAATCTTAGCTGTAAATCGCTTCATTTCAGCCTGAAATAGTGAATTTTGCAATCATGAAAACAACTTTTTAAAAATACCAAATTAATAGCACACTAATCCAAAGCAGGGTGAGCTTTAAAACCTTGAAGGGCTCATTATCAGTTCGAAACACAATTCCAGGTACAAAATGCAACCATACAGGAAAACCACTGTTCAAAAATTGAAACTTTATCAAGGATTGGAAAAAAAAAAGGTAAGAAATTATTAATTAATGAACTAATCAGCAATTATTTTCCCACAAAAAGGCAAGCAGACCAAATGAGTAAAATATTGTAAAAGTCATTACCCATAATTCCACTCCGCACATGCATAAGGACCAATACGAAGATGAACATAAAGCCCAGCATCAGCAACAGTCTTGACAAATTTCACCAAATCCTTCCTACCCTCGAAATCATACTGTAGAGTTTTTTGGTGGGTCAGCGAGAAATTAATTTTTTTTTTAAAAAATCAAGAATTATAGTATCAAACTAACAATCACCCTCTAATTGTTAGCTGAGAAAACAAAGGAAAATCCTAATAATGATAAAAATAAAATCTTTTAGTTCAATTTTCTTTCCTTAACTACTGAGAACGCTACACTAAGACCAGTTGACTAGCATTAGCTCAAAAACATTTTATATCTAAGCTATAAACCAAAAAAAAAAATTACATAGAAAAGAGGAAAACAAACTAGCCTGGCTTCGAACTGGTTCATGTAAGTTCCAAAAAACATAGGTCTCGATCACATCCAATCCTCCATCTTTAGATTTTTGTACTAAGTCCGGCCACATCTGCAAACAACATTAAACAATTTAGTATTGGAAACACACACACAGCTTAAAATATAGAATAAAACAACAACAAAAAAGTTGGAACCTCGGGAGTGCTACGCGGGTAATGAATGGAGCCAGAGATCAAGACTCGACGCTGGCCGTCGATCACCAATGCTCTGTGATCGTAAGTCACATTGGCACAGTACGACGTTGTCGCCGCCGCCAGCAACCACCACAATGCTAACACAAACACCGTTGTCCCTCCTCTCATAGTCATGGCTACCACACCCAGACAGACTTGTATTTCAAAATGAGACGAGTATTTTTACTTTTACTTTCTGCTATTTATACAAGTACACACCACTTTTCTTAATAATGGCTTAAAAGCAAGTGTTTTTTCTTGCTTTCTTGAAACATTAACTCTGGTTTAGATGCTTTGTTTGACAAGTGTAAACTGTGAGTTGCTTGCCCGCTTTGTATTATAAAGACTTGGAGACAAGGGAACCAAATACAAGCTATACAGGAATAGATAGCTAAGGATATATACTCCTAATTAAGCTGGAGGGTACACGTCAACTCCTCATAAGAGCGTCATCATCACCATCATCATCATCCTCATCATATCGTCGTTGGTTTTTCTACTTTTTCTTCGTCTTCTTCTTCCTCTTCTCCTTATCTACTCGCACACTTCACTCACTTTATCTTCTGTGTCTGGATGGTAATGCCAGGCCTAATTTTATAGAAGGAGAATTATTTATTTATGGGAAATGTTATTGAGTTTAGTAAGTTATTCGTTTGTTAATTTTTTACAAATATTTTATAAAAAAATGATAAAGTAATTTTTTATATTTTTCATAAAAATTATGCAAAATTTTATTAATATAATTTATTAACAATTATCTTAAAACTTATTAATTAGACTGACTTTTTATTTATTTATTTACTTTCAAATATAAAGTATTTAAATTTTTGCAAATATCTTAATATTTTATACTAGATTATCATTCGAATGAATTCCTTTAAGAGGATCACAGGAGATTTCAAACTTCAAGATTTTAGAAATAACTAAACCAACTTCTTAATTAAGTGTGCATTTAGCTCAAAATTAAAAAGTTAGTTTATTTTACTATTCTGTTTATTTTTACTATTATTTATGGGTTTTACTGTACTTTTAATACTATTTGTAGTTTTACTGTACTATTTCAGTTAACTTTTACTTTTATATATAATATTTTTAATAAAAAATTTTTAATTTCAATAAAATAAATAAATTCTAAAAAGATTTAAGATTAGAATTATTTTATAGTGATTAAGTGGAAGAAAAGGAGTATTTAATAAAGTACTTTAAGATGAGATTTTTATAATTTTTTTAAATATGTGTGAGTGAAAAATATGTAAAAAAATATGTAATATTATTTAAAACGTAAAAATATAAATTTGAGATAAGGTATCAAATAACCCCTAGTATGAGTGTGACCATAATTAAAGATTGGTGGTCCTGCCATTTATTCTTTGTCATGTGTAGGTGATTTTGAGTGGAAAAATAGAACAAATGGTGGGACACACTATTGAATTTGGACCTGGTACTTTGGTATGTGAAATTTTTGCCGGTGTTGTGTTTGCCAATTATTTTATGGCGCGAGGTTGTAGTGGATTGGGTAAAAGTTAAAATTAAGAGCGGTGGAGTGGAGAAGAGTCAGTGATTCACACTCAGTGCAAAACACGTAATAATTTAGACTCAGACGATTGGGCCGACAAAACACAGTAGAGTAGACTCCACAGTTCATACTTCAGTGGTTCGTGAATAATGGTCTAATAAGACATGTTATTCTCTTCTCTCAACAACTAATAGCTGGTTTTATTAATTAAAGTAGAAATAACTCTTACACACAACAGTACACCCACTCTCAAGGCAAGATTAGTAAACTAAAAGAGTTACGAATAGAAATGCTACCGTTTATTATTGAAAATAAAATATATTGTAATAAAATAACTAAAGTTATTTATCAATTTCGTTTAGCTGTAATATTAAAATAAAATTTTAAATTTATTTTAAAAAATATCTTACTTATATATTAATTTTAGAAATGGTTATATGTATTTTTTTAATGATTTTTTTATTTTTTTAATAATGAGTGATGAGTTTTTATTTAATGATTTTTTATTTTTATAATTGTTATATGTATACATAAAGTTTGTTTATTTAAAAAATATAATAATTTTAGAAATTTTTATAACTACTAAGAAATATCTATTATAACATTTTTAAAGAAATAATTATTCCTCATTTTAAAGAATAACCATTCATAAGGAATTACTATTAATTGTTATAAATACGTAACCAAATTATAGAATAGCTAAACCATAGAATAATTATATGGGAAAAGTTAAAGAATATCTTAAAGGCATTTGTTAATAAATTATTTTAAGAAAGCTTTTATGGGAAAAAAACAATTAATGTATTGACATTTTTTCAATCTTCCATAAAAGTAACATAAAAATTTTCCTTAAATGAATTATTAATCATTGCCCTAAGGGCATCTATTAACATGACCTAATAACTATTACATTAAAATGTCTATTACAATTTACCAAACATACCCTAAATTTTAGTTAGTTGGTTTTATTTATTAAAGGAAAAACACACAACAGTATACATGCTAGTTTTAAATTGAAATCATGACTTGAAGTGAAGTCACAATTTTCATAAACAATTTCAATTTAAAATTAGCACATGCATGCATGATTGTGTGTATTAGCGTGTGTAATAATTTTTTTTTCATTAAATATATGGTGATTTGAAATGAGAGCATACGGTGTAATTTTTAAAGATATCTAAAAATGTTCTTGATAGTTATTGACTTGCAAATGAGTGAGTAGATAAGTTTTTTTTTTTTTTTTTTTTTTTGTTTTGAGGGTGAGTGAGGAGATAAGTTGATCATGTAGTTTCTAATTTCTGAACTAAATTTTATGTTTCATTTGATGATTGTTATGAATACTAAGTTGCATAAAAATATTCTCTTTTTGTTTTTCATAATTAGTAATTTAGTAAGACGTCATGCTGTAATCATTCATATCAATACACACACACACATATATATAAAAGCAGAGGTAAAGCATGAAGTTCTATCATGTGACGCTTTATTAGAGTAGTTTTACATTTACCTTTCTACGTTAACCAAACAACTCAAATATTTAATATAGATTTATTACTTTAAATGCTTTAGATGGATTCAGTGGATAAAAACAAAGACCTTATGTGCAATAGTATGAAGTTATTATGCCATGCATGTGGCTCTTTATTAGAGTAGTTTTGCACATACTCTTCTACATTAACCAAACAACTCAAAATTTTAATATGTCTTTATCACTTTAAATGCTTTAGATAGATTCAATTGATAACTTTTCAGTTTTCTCTTTTCTGCATAAGAATTAAGTTCAATGTAGAATTGTAAGAGTCGGATTCAATGGATTGGATAATATGGTTATTTGTCTCCACACATTTGTCCAATCAAGCATAAAAAGCAACCTCATTAAGAGCTATCCTTCAAGAATTAAGTTCAATGTAGAATTACAAGAATCAGATTCGATGGATTGTGTAATATGATTATCTGGCCATACGCATTTTCCCAATCAAGCACAAATAGCCACCTACTTAAAAGTTTTCTTTCGAGATAAACTTGGATGAAGTGACTTTTAAAGAACAAAGCAAGAGTAGAAGTTTTGGTTCAAGATGATAACGGGTCGCTCATTGCAGCATTGAGTTGTGAGGAGAGAGCAAATTGGATTTGGAGGAGGCAAACTAGTTGCAGTTGTCCAAATTTGCAACTAAGATAGGTGTAAGAGATATCATCTTGGAGGGAGATTTAATATATGTATTGACAAATTAACTTCGATCCCAGGAGGAAGATAATTCATGACTATGAGTTATGGTAGAGGCAGCAATATTAAGAATAAGTATTATGCATGCTTATTAAAATAATTTCATATAGATTTTTTTTTTATTTTATGAAATATTTAAAAGAAATTTATATAATGCCTATATATTGCACGGATATTGGCTACTTAATATTAATAATACATTGTGGGTTTCAGTTAACTTAATTGGTAAATTCGTTGATGGTTGAATAAGATATCTGAGGTTTAATTTCTGTCTATACTAAAAACTGATTGGTGTCTTAGACTGATAATAAATAGCTATCATCGGGAGCCGACGTTATAGGTTGAAAGTCTTTATAATAATAATAATAATAATAATAATAATAATAATAATACATCATCTATATAAAAATAATGTTGCCGTATTAACTAATCACATTAGCCATTAAAGAAATATATTAAGATTGTGAAATATTTCGTGCTCTTTAGTATTTACTCTATGATTACTGTTATTGGAAAACTTAAAATAGTCTTTGCCACGACCGGGGACCATCTTGCCTCTAGAGAGGCTATTCTCACCGAAAAAAAAAAAGAAAAAAAAAAGAAAAAAAAAAAAAGAGAGAGAAGAAAAGTCTAGTGAGAGAGAGAGAGTAGTGAAGAGCAGGGCAATTGCAGACAAATAGTCCAGTCATTAAAGTGAATGCAACCAACGTTCTTTGATTCTCTTAAATTGAACGTTGAAAATGATTTAAACCTTTTTTTTAAAATTTTTTATAGTAAGAAGATCATGATTTTTCTTACCTCTAATCATTCAGGCCTATGTTAGACTAATATGGCAATAAGGTCTACTCTCTTTTGCTTCGGCTTAATGATGGGTTTTGACATGTTATGTGTGTCTGTTGTTATCATTTGATGGAGTGTCCCATAACCCCTTTTCAATGAAAAGTGAATGTAAATGTACTAATGTCTTCTTTTTTTTTGGTAGAAAGGCAGATAAATGTACTAATGTCGTACCTTGCTATTTTTTTTTAATAAAAAATTTAAAACACCTGTTTTAAATTTTAATCACTAAAACACATAAAATTTTAATTTAATTTCTTTCTTTTTTCCTAAATGACAACTAAATTCCTGAACAATTGAAAGGGTCATAAATACATTCTTGATTCTTTCATTATTCTCCATAATTTATATTGTGATGATATATCAAATTAATTTCTTATCTAACACTTAGAGTTAGCTTGGCTAATGGAAGTCCACTTAAGCATTGGCACGCTTACAATAAAAATAAAATAAAATCATGTGGTAATTAGTTTTATCTATCCATATGACAATTTATTCGTTTTTCTAAACCTAACAACCATTTCTATTTGAGAATCTTCACATCTAAGATCTAACACGAACACTGATAGAGAGATTTAGGGGGTGTTTGACAACCCTTTTCAAACAACAATTTTCAGTTTTTAAACAGCATTTCACGTATTTCCATACGTTTTTTCAGCCACACATATTTTCACAAATATTTTCAAACAACAATTTTCAATTTTTAAACATATTTACCAAACGGCCCCTTAATTGCTGAATTCTTAAAAGCTATTTGAAATTTGATTGTAATTTTTTTTAAAAAAAAATTTTATACTCAAAGAATGAAATTGAAACTTCGTTTAATATGGCGAGGTTGAATTCATCTAATGTCCTTGTCCCATGAGATGACTGATGAGTCGTGATGGATGAACAACCTCTCCTAGACGAGACAACCTCTCCTAAATCGGAAAAGACCTCTTGATTAAAGGAAAGCAACTCTTCAAATATGTGACCTAAAAAAAATGTGACCTAAATTGATCATGAGAATAAAAGTTATATGCCATAAATTTACAAAATCCTATGTTACACACCTTATTTATCTTGCCCATGAATACACGAAAAGTGAGCTCCTTAACCATAATTACAATAATTGTTGAAATGGCAGGACAAATCAAGGACTCTTAAGATTCTATAATATATTGTCGTAACCGTAATAATGAAGTGTTACGGTAGAACAACACCATTCTAATAGCGCAGCCAGGATTTGACTTCAAATAAAAAAAAAATATAACTATAACATATATGTCTCTGGATAGTTGTGGATATATGCAATACGCATATTATGCACGTTCACAATACGCATATATTATATGTAATACTTAAGATCAATCTATACAATAAAATGACACTCGTGTGAAGACTAAGCGACATTTTTATAACCAATAAAAATATAATATATCCATTATATTGTATTTATTTGTTAGGATTTTAATATATGAATAAGTTGTATTGTAATTTTTTTTCATTGTCAAAATATCACTTATAATTTGCACGTAAATATTTTAGAATTATATAAAACCTCAACTACAACTTATGTTAATTTTTGTTAAACTTATAAAATGATTAAACTACAACAATTTTAAGCCAAATAGTAATTATATCTGCATTTAAAACTTTAGAATTCACTGCAAAATGATATCAAATCATGAAGGTTATTATGTAATTATTTTTAAATTTTATTACTTATACATTCATTTTGATGAAAAATAATGAATTATCATATAAAGATTTAATATCTTTAACCCGTTAGAGGATTTTTTGTGCGTATTTTTTCTCTTCAATTTGAATTCTTTAATTCTCTAATTCTTCTACTTCTTCTTATTATTACATCCTTAATTTTCTTTTATAAATTTGACCATTAAAAATATTGATAATAAAAAATACAAAAAAAAAAAAAACATAAAAATGAAAAAAAAAACCCAAAGAAAATATGTAATCTAATTAAAGTATTAGCATTGGTGGTGCTAAAAAGCTATGTTGCTATTTTTAGCACAATTAAATACAAATTTATGGTTACATTGGTGGAGCTAAAGTCAAAAAATTTGGCTCCCAGTTATAGTGTATAGCCAAAAGTGGTTGTGCACGGTACATAGGTAAATAAAAAAAAGTATTATTAAATTGCGTGTTCACATTGCTTTATATTAAATAATTATTTTATTTACTTGTTCACACTGTTTTATACTGGATATATTATTTTATTGTAGTGGATATATTATGTTGTTGTGTTAAAAACTAAAACAAAACTACTGATGTTGGATGTTTTGTAAAATGAAAAAGTAAGATAGATAAAATAACTTTTCTGTGAAGCTATATTATTAAATTTATGGTTCCACCAATATAGATGTTCTTAGGGGGTGTTAATGGTGGGGCCAATCGCCCCGTCTCAAATCCCTTTGAGTATCCGTTTGAATACAAATTATAATTGTTGCGTTTTGGGTTTCTACGTATTCTGCTTTTTTTTTTTTTTTCAATGTGCATGAATAGTAATTGATATTGTTCATGCACATTATTTTACTGTGCTGGTTACTGTTCATGAACAATAACATATATTGTTTAGCACTGTTGGGGGAGACAAAATTACTATTCATGCACTGTTTATGAGACCTACAAGTTTTTTTTTAGAAAAAAATATTAAAAATGGGTCTTACAGTACTATTCACACATTTAAAAATTATTTTGTTATAGTGTTTTTAATTTTTAATTTTCAGCAATAAGTTCTATTCAAACGGACCTTGAGTCCACTTATTTCTATTACCAAAATTTATATTATTAGAAATTATTGCGAGTAATTAGAGAAATTTATGTTAACATCACTTCGGTGCCATATGAGTTATTCAATCCTCTTTCTACAAGTTGTCCCAACTCCCAACTTCAAGCAGGTTGTGTAATCATTGAATTCTTCAAGTGCTGGCTTCAAATTGCTATAATAGTTCAATCCATCGGAGCAGTTTCTAAATGCGCTGTTTTAAGTCTCCTGTAGTGGTGGTTTTCAAAACTGCTGAAAAAAAAAAGTGGCTATAGAACCAGATTTTTTTGTAGTGATTATTTAAATATTAAAATTGTGATTAAAAAAAAAAAAGTCACGTTGAGGGCAAAATCATCAAAATGCAAAATGCATTCCAAAATATACAAAACTCTCAAAAATACACCCGTATCTAGGAAAGCATCACTGTAGCAACTATACAGCTTGCTACAGTCAGACGTAAAAGTAAAACCCCCTTTAGCAAGTTGTATAATTTTTTATTTTTTATTTTTTATTTCGTCTCTCTCTAACTCTCTCACTATGTTCTTGTTGGTGTGATTTATTATTATTATTATTATTATTATTATTAGATATAGTTGTTGGTGTGGGTTTAATAGATTGTTTTAGTTTGATGAATAGTAAAATAAAGACCGAGATGTAAAATATATTATTAAATAAAAATGTAAAATAGATAAAATGGTATTTTGAGAGATGAAATGTATATATTTTTTGCATTGTCAAATGGGAATGCCCCACTTCAATCCATTTTGGTAAATGAATTTTAGTTGAGTACCTTCAATAAGAGTAACTCACCTAAGTGTACTCCTACATTATTGGCTTAAAGTCCCAACCCTTAATAACTCCAATCTAGCATCATGTGTTGTCTGTTGACTGTTGTCATGGGAATAACTCGGGTCTCGATATCATAATATCATATATGTTGTCACGGGAATTTGACTAAAAGCGGTACGTATGGCCTGATCCACTGTCATTATTATTATTGTTATTATTGTTTTTTTGATGGACACTCATTATTAAATCTATACAGTACCATCTAAAAATCAAATCTTATATACACTTTGTCCCCCTAGAAAAGAGTGAATATATTTTTATTATTATTTTTTCTTTATTAAGGTTGTATTTGAATGATTTATTTTTTGTCAATTTATTTTACTATTTAAGAATTTTGTTGTACTGTTTTAGTTAATTTTTACTTTTATCTATTGTACTTTTAGTAAAAAATTTTCAATTTCAACAAAATAAGTAAATCCTAGACAAACTCTAAATTGGTACAAAATTTGTTATGACTCAAAAAGAAATAAAAAACAATTTTAATTCAAAAAATAAATATAAAATTATTCAGCTTATTGCAAATGATATATCCCGCAGCATCTCTAACCACTAGCTAGTACCAGCAAAATCTTTTCTATTTTGGACGTTGCTGGAAATTATAGATTATTGAGTATATTGTTTATTGTTTAGTTGTATTGGACCTATTTAGATAATGATACACACATGTCTAATAGTGGACATTTGGTATCATCCAAATGAGTTTAGTGTAAGTGAATATTAGACTCAGTCTTTACCTGAAAATTACATATATACAAACAATCCACTTTTTTTTTTCTTCTTTTTTTGGCTGAGATATACAATGTAAGTGCACAAATCAAACTAACCCAAGTTAGAACCAGTGGACCAGCCTAATGAGCACTAAGCAATGAATTTATAGAGAGTGGATATCTAATCTGGGTTTCGGGACGATAGACAACACAAATATTCAATTCAATCATGTAGTTCTTGCACTTTTCTTATACAACAGTGTGATATTAAGCTGAATACTTGAATGCCGATGAAAGTTCTTCATATCTCTTTTACAAATTCTCTCCTTCTCTCTTCCTCTTCTTTTTCTCTCCTCTTTTTCATTCTCCTCCTCTCTCTCGACTTCCTTTTCCTTTTATAGGCCTCACTTTCTTCTTCTTCCTCCTTCCACGTGTAATCCAAGTGTTTCCTTTTAGATACTTGTCCCATCATTCCCCCTTACTCAAATATCTGGCGGTGATGGTAGGGCATAATTTCAATATTCAGATGTCACTTCTTCATTAATGCGGCCAGAGGGGTAGGTATGATGCCTTCAATGCGGTGGCAGCAGCCTTTCTCTGATATTTAATCCATCAACTTAATTTGCTTTATCCTCACTCTCTCTCTTAGTCACTTGTACGTAAGATCCTTAATATGGGAGTCTTTGAACTACCAGGCCACTAATATTGTC
Organism: Castanopsis chinensis; assembly: GCA_032878915.1. Classification (NCBI taxonomy): domain Eukaryota; kingdom Viridiplantae; phylum Streptophyta; class Magnoliopsida; order Fagales; family Fagaceae; genus Castanopsis; species Castanopsis chinensis. Next base: position 11,381,923 of record JAVQMG010000125.1, on the reverse strand, counting down.
CTCGGCAACAATCTGCCGAGGACAATTTCATCCTCGGACGTCGTGTCCCGTGGTGCAGCGCTCATACATGATAACTTCCTTTGTCACGTGGCATCGCAGGAAGGAATCATTATGTCCTCGGACCACCAGGACTGTTAAGTTGGACTTTCTTCTTTGTGAGGGTCTTTGGGCCGGCCCAATATGTGATTTGGGGCCCATAGGTACCACATACAATTACAAACAATCTGCTAGCTATTATTAATAAAAAGGATGCAGAGAAATCAATATACTAAATTAGTTCACAAGTCTGGATAAATAATTAGTTCAAAATTCTGTGCAACCTAACCCAAGGTAGGTGATCTTCTTTTATTTAATTTTCAGGATAAGCATTAAAGACTAATTTTATCAATCCTTTTCAAATGCCAATACAACATGTCATCATACGGTCAAATTAAAAATCTATTTGCCGAAAGTTGATCCATGGATATAAATAATGTCATCAATTCAACGAGAAAAGTCACCTTCAAACGTTTCAACTAACAAAAAGAAAAAAAGTCACCTTCAATCATGTCGTGCAGTAGTGGGAACTCATGCGGCCTTGGAGTCTTGGACTTGTGTAGTGTGTGAATGAAGATCATTTACATTTTTAGATTAATCTTTTTCTATTTTTTAAATTCTTGAAGTATTTATAGCTTTCTTAAATCCGATTATTTTCTTATCAAAAAAAGAAAAAAAATCCAATTATTTTGAGGGCTGGTATGTTATTAGGTATCTGGCTGAGGGCTAGTATATTATTAGATATCTGGCTTCCACTAGGACTAAAGGGGCTACTTGATTTGAGAAGTGATACATTCGTAATGTTTTGACAATACTTTTATAACAAGTTTTAAGTGATATATTATATAGTCAGTAACAACTGGTCATTTAAAATTTGCTATGTAAGTATTATAAAAATATTGTGAACATAACATTTATTTCGTTTGATTATGATTTGTTGCTAAGTACTCAGTAGAAAAGCACAAAGAAGGGGTTAAAGAAAGAGAGGAGGGTAATCGAACTGCAGAGAGGTAGGTTCATCATGCAGATGGTGAGATGCCCTTATCATGAAGAACGTATTTCATGCCTCTATTATATGCAATGCTGCAATGGGTGTCTCGCACGTAAATACGTATAGGATTCATACATATTTATATCTGTAAAACCCATATGAAACATCATATGCATGCATATCAGCATATGATTTTTTTAAGAAAGAGGGGATGTTTTATATGATTAAATAGTAATTACAAAATTTAGTTCATTAGTTATCTTTAGGCAGAGTTTAACATTCAAGGATGTTAAAAAACACTCTCGAGATGTTGTGCATATTTCACTAAACTATTTCTCTACATTACTCCTCTCTTATAGCCAGACTACTTACAATGCTATTAACTTCACAAAAGATATGATGTGGTAGGACGGTTCACGCTTTGCTTAGTTGGGCCTTGCAATCACAAATTAATGATCCATAGTGTATTTTTAAAACCAATTGTAATTGAGACATTCCACTGTTGTCATAAAAAAAAAATTGTAATTGTTGTTTATTTATTTATTGAAGTAGAGCTTGAGGTGGCACATTCCACTGTCACCCTACAGGATTTTTTTTGTTTTTCTTTTTTGGAAGGAACAGGACCTATTTTATGTTCATTAATTTTTCATTTCGCACTAACCATGTCATGACCATCTTCTACGGTATTTTTCTTTTTGGTAATTAAGGATTTAGATTGACTAAGCAAAATGTACAAGGCGGATGCTAACGATCTACCGAAATACTATTGGGAGTATTCAGACAACGTTATCAAATATCAATATAAGTCTAAATACTACGCGGAGTGTTGAAACAACATTATCTATAGTTAAAATCAAAGTATTGGATGATCATCTGCTATTGGAATCTCCAAAACAATCTGGTAGTATTTAGGAGTTCTCATATAATCTAATTAAATACAATAACATATGCTATGTAAAAATAGTAACTCCTGTAATATTTTCAAGGAAGCAAACCAAAACACAAACTCTTATCATTCTCTCTTAATCTTTTTAGAAAGGAGAATAAAATAAAATAAAATCCTCAACATGTGTTATCCTCAAAGCGACCAAGGTGTCAACGATTTATTCGAACTACCATAGCTTATGGTTATAGCAATGGGAGGGATACTTAGAAATTCTTCTCCCCTAAAAATATTGCATAACTAAGTGTACAGGCATCACCTTCTCAGGCCCATTTGTCCGTAGGCCCACAAGAATGATTATTCGCTTAGGGTCCTAACGCTGATCAGGCCAATGGGCTTATCCCGAACCGGCCCAACGCACACCGAGCGTCCTTAAGGCAAAAGCGAAACCATCCGTGATATGCTCGACAGTGGTAAATCTCGTCACTCCGGGTGAACACGTCTCCAGGATCTAATCCATGTTCATATGCACGGCATATCTGGGTACCGTCGGTCATCAAGCGTACAGACTGTGCGAGTCCCGAGGTCACTATCATCCTCTTCCTTCCACCTAACCTCCAACCAAGACTGTCAGTACTGGACCATTCATCCGTCGCTTTGGGAACCCTCCTGCCGGGAAACAGACATGGCGGTGGAATTAAGTTCTAATTCCACCATCGTTCTCTTTTCACTCATAATTTACCATCCACTTAGAGGGAATGATATTGGACCTCACTATCCACTGAACTAGAAGATGATCGCAGCAATCCCGCAAGCTGTAACTATAAATAGGGAAGGGGGGATCAATGGAATGGGGGTTGGAAAAATTGGGGAGAGAAGGAGGAAAGAGAAGGAGAATCGAAACTTTTGGGTTGCCGAGCACAGAGCAACCCCATTGTACGAAATGCAAAGACCCACAATACAAATAGATTGTGAGCCCAAACTTCTTCAAGGCCCAGTTGCTGTATTTTGGGTGCCCACAATTGGCGCCGTCTGTGGGAATCTCCTTCGTAGCGGTAGTTTTTTGCGAGACACCCTGGGAGAATGTCGGGGAGCAGATTGGGAAGTTATGCTGAGAGCGGCTCTGGCGGGTCATCGCGAGGGTCAACGTGGTGAGAAAGGAGACAAAAGAAACACGAAGACGGGAGGCAAAATGAGGCAGGGGAGTCTGGGCCTGGGGAAGGATTGTTCCAGACACTTCAGGTAGTATCTAACGCCTCGGGCCGTAGCCACCACGAAAGAGAGGACCAAGATCCCGGGCAGAAGGATCAGGAGCTCGAGCGACTGCGCAGGTTGGTAAGAAACCTGGAATTAGAAGCCAGGGTTAGACATCGAAGAGGGGATCATGGAGGACGTAGGGAAAGATCTGTCAGTCCAAAGCCCCACCGCGCAGCAGGATCACAACAGTCCGATTCTCGTCGGTATCACGAGCGTTCATGGGAATACGCGAACCGTGATTCGACCTCCTCGAATGAAGGGCGACCTCAAAACGCGGCCATGGACGCCATGAGCAGGGCACTGCGCTAGGCTGCCAGGTCTCCGTTTTCAAGGGACATCGAGAGCGCCCTTATATCGAGCAGATTTACGAGCCCACAGTTCAATTCCTACACAGGAAAGACAGACTCGGTGGAACACGTGAGCCACTACATCCAGATGATGTCTTTACATGCCCATAATGACGCGTTGATGTGCAAAGTCTTCCCGTCGAGCCTCGGTCCCACAGCTTTGAGGTGGTTCAACGGGTTAAAGAAGGGATCGATCCACAGCTTCTCGGAATTGATACAGGAGTTCGGTATATGGTTCATGACGTGCAGCTGAGTCCTTTAGCCCGTGGACGCCCTACTGTCAATGAAAATGGGGGTCGGAGAGACCCTTCGCAGCTACGCTGGCCGGTACTGGGAGCTGTATAATGAGATCGGCAGAGGTAATGAGAAGATCGCGACGAGCACCTTTCGCATAGGACTACCTGACGACTCTGGGTTAAGGGAATCTCTGACAAGGAAGCCCCCCGAGGACATGAGGCAACTGATGAGACGCATCGAAGAATTCAAGCGGCTGGAGGATGACCGGTTATAGAGTAAAGGGAAGGCTCCGGTCATAAATTACCCTCGGAATGGCGGCTTCCAACCTTGGCCCCGGAGGGGTGTCAGAATTCAAGAGCTTGGATTGGCAACGAGGGGAGTGAATATAGCCTTCAAGGAACCAGTCCACAAAATTGTCGATTGAATAAAAAACGAACCTTACTTTAGGTGGCCGAACAGGATGCCCGGCAATCCATTGAGAAGAAACCAAAATCTATATTGCACGTACCACAAGGACAAAGGGCACACAACCGAGCAATGCAGGGTACTAAAGGACCACCTGGAGCATTTGGTGAATGTCGGGCACCTTAAGGAGTTTGTAGCAGCAACAAGGAACCAGGGGGCCGAGCAGAACGATCATACCCGTGAGAATCCCCTCCCGCCTCCTTTGGGAATAATAGAGGTCATCCATGCAGTTCCGAGAGAAGTACTGACAAGGGAAGTCTTGGCCGTGACGTCGGCGGAAGCAAAGGTGCATCGGCCAACCCATTGCATTCGATGATGGCGACATGAAAGGCATCATCCAGCCACGCGGCGACGCCTTGGTGGTCACGGCCTGTGTAAGAGGGTTTGTAGTGAAAAGGATAATAATAGATCAGGGGAGTGGGCCAGACGTGATGTACCCTGACTTATACAGGGGGCTCGGATTGAGGAAAGATGATTTATCCAAGTATGACGCACCGCTAATGGGGTTCGACGGCCATATGTTTGTCCTAGAGGGGCAAATTTCGCTCCCCGTTAGCATGGAAGGAAAGGAGGTGACAGTGACGTTCATAGTGGTTGCTTCTTACTTGTCGTACACCGCGATCCTCGAAAGACCCTGGATTCACGACATAGGGGCCGTACCTTCCGCACTACACGTTAAGGTCAAATTTCGCACGGAAGACGGGATTACGGTAGTGAGAGGCTGCTAGCAGGCAGCCAGGCAATGTCTAGTAGCTGCTGCAGGAAAAGTGGCCGATCAAACAAAGGTCGCCGAGACGACTTCTTTATAGCAATCACAGCGACCCCAAGTGGGAGCAGGGGTTAGCTGTGCCGAGGATGTGCTAAGGGTGAAGATTCTTCCAGACGATGATAAACATTTTCAAATAGGGGCGGGCCTCAGAGACGAAGAGAGGATGGAACTGTTGCTCTTTCTCTTGCAAAATGTGGACATGTTCACTTGGAGTCCGTATGAAGTGCCGGGAGTCGACCCCGAGTTTATAGTTCATAGACTTAACGTGGATCCTTTATACCCCCCTAGGCAGCAGAAGCTGAGGAGGTCGGTGAAAGAACATGTCGAGGCTGTAAGGCTGGAAGTGGCGAAGTTGAGGGAAGTGGGGGCCATAAGGGAGATTTTCTTTCCCGATTGGCTTGCAAACACCGTGGTAGTACGAAAATAAAGTGGCGAGTGGAGGGTCTGCGTCGATTTCATTGATTTGAACCGAGCATGCCCAAAGGATCCATTCCCCATGCCGAGAATTGATCAGCTAGTAGATACTACGTATGGGCATCCTAGACTGAGTTTTCTAGATGCCTTCCAGGGTTATCACCAGATTGCATTGGCTACCGATGACTAGGAAAAAACCGCGTTTATAACGCCTAATGCCAATTACCATTATACGGTAATGCCATTTGGATTAAAGAACGCGGGGGCTACTTACCAACGGATGATGACAAGGATGTTCAGGGATAAGATCGGACGAACGGTCGAGGTGTACATCAAAGATATGGTGATAAAAAGAAAATAGGAAGGACAACATGTCGGCGACCTGAAAGAAATATTTGAAATACTGCGGCGACACCGTTTTCACCTTAACGCCGGCAAGTGCACATTTGGCGTGGGCTCCGACAAGTTCTTGGGGTATTTAGTCACGAAGCGGGGTATCGAGGTCAACCCCGAGCAAATAGAAGCCGTGAGATGCCTTAGTCCACTGAGCAACTCGAAAGAAGTTCAAAGATTAACCGGCATGTTAGCTGTCCTAAATCGGTTTATATCCAAGTTCGCTGATCGGTGTCGCCCTTTTTACCAGCTTTTGAAGAAGTGGAAGGGTTTCCTATGGGACAAGGAATGCGACGAAGCTTTTTACGACCTAAAGGAATATCTTGGACGAGCCCTAACACTAACGGCACCAGAACTTGGGGAGGACCTTTACATGTACCTCTCGGTATCTGAGCATGCGGCCAGCACGGTGCTTTTGAAGGACAGTGGCGTGCAATTGCCGGTCTACTACGTAAGCAAAACATTTGTAGACGCCGAGAGGAGGTATTTGCCACTGGAGAAGTTGGTGTTGGCTCTGGTACATTTCACTCGAAAACTGCCCCACTACTTTCAGGCCCACACCGTTTATGTTCTGACTGAATACCCACTTCAGTCACTGTTGAGAAGATTAGACTTCATCGGGAGGATCGCTAAATGGGGGACCCGCCTTGGCTCTTTTGACATCAAGTACAGACCGAGGAACTCGGTAAAGGGACAGGTACTTGCAGACTTTATTGTCGAATTCTCACCGAGGAGTCTAGATGTTGTATGTTTGGTGGAGGTTAAGTCGTGGACAGTATTTGTGGACGGTGCCTCTAACACGGCTGGAGCGGGGGCTGGAATCATGGTGATTACCTCGGAAGGTATAAGGTTGGAACAATCATTCAGGCTGGGCTTTAGGGCCTTTAATAATGAAGCCAAGTACGAGACGCTGTTGGCCGTGTCAAGAGTCACCATGGACTTAGGGGCTACGGAGGTAGAGGTGTACTCGGACTCTCGGCTTATTGTGAATCAAGTGCTGGGGAGTTTCGAGGCCAAAGACCCACAGATGGCCGAATACCTGCGAATTGAAAAATAGGCTTTAGGCCAATTCTCTAGAGCGAAGGTAGAGCAAATCCCGAGGGGACAGAACCGCCACGCCGACTCCCTGGCTACTTTAGCATCTTCGATAGACAGTGAACTCCCACGGCTAGTTAGGATAGAGCTGGTGAAGGAGCCGAGCATCAGGGCAAAGACGGAGGTATTACAAATCATGGCTACCGAGAGGTGTTGGATGGATCCCATAATCGAGTTTTAGCCGAGGATAGAGTCCCGGAGGACGAAAAGGAGACAGCCAAAGTGAGGCAAAATGCTTCTCGGTATTGGCTATCTTTGAGTCGGAAGCTGCATCGGAGATCTTTCGGGGGTCCACAATTGCAATGTTTACACCCTAGCTGACAGAAGGTCTCCTAGCCAAGCTCCATGAGGGCCTCTGCAGCAGCCACATTAGTGGACGATCATTGGCCTACCGAGCAATGACTCAAGGATTTTGGTGGCCGTGTGCAGAAGGACGCCCTTGAATATGCACGAAGATGCGAACAATGCCAAAAACACGCATCAATGATCGATCAGCCTGCAGGGAACCTAAATCCCGTCAGCAGTCCATAGCCCTTCGCTTAGTGGGGATTGGACATAGTCGGGCCCTTTCCCTAAGCAACCGGGAACCGAAGATTTGTTTTGGTTGTAGTGGATTATTTCACTAAATGGGCGGAAGCGGAGGCACTGGCGAACATCTGGGACGTAGACGTCAAAAAGTTTATATGGAAGAACATCACAACTAGATTCGGGGCTCTAGAATCGTTCGTTTGTGATAACGGGCTGCAATTCGACAGCAAGGCCTTCTGTGAATTCTGCAGCAACCTTGGCATCCGAAACCGGTACTCTACCCCGGTATACCCGCAAAGTAATGGCCAAGCCGAGGCTACAAATAAGGCTATCATCAACGGGCTGAAGAGGAGGCTGGACGGCGCCAAGGGCATGTGGGCCGAGGAGTTACCAAGTATCCTCTGGGCGTACCGGACAACTTCGTGGAGATCCACAGGAGAAATGCCTTTTTCCCTAGCTTTTGGAGCAAAAGTCGTCATTCCAGCTGAGATAAACCTGTGCAACACCCAAGTAGCTGAATTCACCCTAACCGAGAATGACGAGTTAATGCTAGACTGGCTAAATCTGTTGGAAGAGCGCCGAGAAGCAGCGACGATTTGGTTGGCATAGTACTAGCAGAAGCTCGCCCAGAGGTACAACAAGAATGTAAGGAAAAGGGAATTTGCCGCCCGAGATTTGGTCCTACGAAAAGTTGTGGGGAACGCTCAAGACCGTAACGCGGGGAAATTGGCCCCGTCTTGGGAGGGGCCGTACCGAGTAACGGCCATTGCTGGCATTGGAGCCTATTATTTGGAAGATATGAGCGAGAAACCACTACCCCATCCATGGAATGTTTGTGATCTTAAGAAGTTTTACCACTGATCTGCCCCATTTAGGTGGTGTAATCCGGAGTCAGCACGTGTCAATATAATACCTGTTTGTACTTTTGCGCAACATTGCATTCTTTTTATTTTTTGATCGATAAGTGTGAACAGGGTAATGAAGGACAAGTCACTATTTTCTAAGGACAGAAGCTTGACCTCGGTTCGATCCTATCACCGGGCAGGTGGATACCTTATCACTATTTTCTAAGGATAGAAGCCTAACCTCGGTTCGATCCTATTACCAGGCAGGTGGAAACCTTATCACTATTTTATAAGGACAGAAGCCTAACCTCGGTTCGATCCTATCACCGGACAGGTGGAAACCTTATCACTATTTACTAAGGACAGAAGCCTAACCTCGGTTCGATCCTATCACCGGGCAGGTGGAAACCTTATCACTATTTACTAAGGACAGAAGCCTAACCTCGGTTCGAACCTATCACCGGGCAGGTGGAAACCTTATCACTATTTACTAAGGACAGAAGCCTAACCTCGGTTCGATCCTATCACCGGGCAGGAGGGAACCTTATCACGATTTTCTAAGTACAGGATTTCATCCTCGGCTCAATTCCTATCGCCGGACAGGTGGAAACCTCAACTGGTTCCCCTAAGGATGAAAACCAATTCCCGGTTCAGGTCCTATCACCAAGCAAACGGAAAACTTGGAGTGCTATCACCCAGACCTATCTGGTCTGCAATTATCCCATAAAACCTAATCGACTTCTAAAGGATCAAGCCCACCAGTGGCCTGATTATCCCCATACATCTAAGCCTGCGCAAGGCATAATCATTGGGACCAATCATGACCGTACACGAACAATTTCCAAAGCAAGCTTAGATGCATAAAAGATTTGTGAAAGGAAAAACCAAACGCATGCATCCAAATCATGATAATAAAAATTAGAACCAAACAGTATGAATTAAAACTGTCAAAGCGGTAACTCAATTGTCTCATCGCCATAGCTCGACGATCTAGGCTCTTGATAAAAATAAAATAAAACAAACTAAAATAAAATTTTTAAAGAGGGGCCTTCGTCTTCATCGTATCCTCACACTTTGGGGTCGGAGGGGAGAGTCTGGGCAAGAGCCTGTCCGGAACCTTCTTCGGTAAGTTGAGAAGGGAGGGGAGTCTGGTTCGGCACATCATCATCTCTAGCAGGGGCGTTGCTCATGGCTTCTAAGTCCACCATTTCCACGTGAGAGGTAATCACCTGCACGAGATTCCTCAAACTCGGCATATCCTCATCCTTGGCACCCGTCTAGCTCTGCACGGGCTGAGGGTTGGAAGGATAGGGAATCCGCTTAGGGTCCCATAAAGGGGAACCCTCCGGTACTTCTGCAGCTTGAAGGGCAGCCGACTAACCCTCACTGAAGCCGTGTTGACGGGCTTGCTAGACAATGGGTTCCACCGAGTTCTCTACCTCCGTGAAACCTTCATTGTACCACTTGTCTTCACAAGCTTCGAGGGCGTCCTTCAAGGAGGTGATCTGATCGGCCTGAGCCAAGTTCAGGCTATTCGCCTTTGCCAGCTCAAGCTCCATCTCCTCCAACTTAGCCGTCAGGACCCCCAACTGGCTCTCTGCGGTCTGCCGTGCCTTCTCGGCGTGTACCGCCTTTCTTCCCACAGCATTAGCAGCCTCTCCCCTCTCCTCGGCCAATATCTCCGCGGCAGCCCTCAACTCCAATGCCGGATCAGTAGCCTTGGCCCCCTCCTTCAGCCTCCCATCCACGATGGAGGTCAGTTGCGTCGCCTACGAGCATAATGACAGCCAGGTGTTAAAGTTTGACAAACTCCCACACATCATTAAACATGGTAAAAAGCTAAAAAACCTTACCACGATGGTATGCCATTGTAGCTGCCTGGCGAGCGACTCGTCATCACCATCTGAGTAAATATGAACATCCTCGGGCAGTAGGAGGCCTTGCACCAGGCTTCGAGCCACCCATCCTCAATCGCCTTTGTCCTATCACCAGACGCAGGCTGTCGTCGGTAATGGTCCCCCACCGAGCGAGAAGGTGTGCCTTTAGCTGACATCGTTAGTAAGGGAGGGCGCCACATCAACCACAACCTGGGCAGGCGAAGGGGTAGCGACCCGTGGCTCTTGGATCGTTACCCCACCCTTCGGTCGGGGCGGGGTTTTCGGCAGCCCATCACCGGGAACTGCAATGTTCTTCTTGGCGGCCCTTTTTCTCTTTAGGGCTTCGCCAACTGGCTGAGGGGCTTGACTGGTGCCCACTGGGGATCGAGGCTGGGTTGATTGGCCGGCATTGGGTATGAACCGAGATAGGGTCATAGTCCTTTTCCTCACCATCTCTTCTCATTGGATGGGTGCCATGACTACTGGTTCAGCGTTTTCCTCCTCAGTTACCGGGAGGTCATTTACCGGCTGTTTGATGGCTTCGTGTCTCCTTCGATTTTGTGACACGCGCTTGGCAGACTCGTCCCTGATCGGTGGAAGGTCGTCTGCAGTTGTGTAGCGGGGGCCCAAATCTTGAGCCTCGCCTACCGTGAGCGAGGGAGGGAGGAATTGCTTGTGCTGGACGTCAATGTACGACACAAGGGGGCTGTCGACCAAAAGCGCCTGGCCGAAACCCTGCCAAGTGGTGTACACGGGGCTTACTCCGAGGATCAGGTGGGACGCCCTAAGTTGCTCGTCATCGTGCATAAAAATTTCGGACCTGAGAACAAAGTTCAGATTTCGTGCGTGGATGACTCTTACGTCCGGCAAAAACCTCTTCGATTCTGCAATAAGGCCAAAAAGACAACGGTCAGTTAAACGCGCAAATAAAGCATAAATCTTAAATGAATAAAAGGTCTTGGTATCGACCAACGTCGCGAGGCGTAAGCGGGCAGTGTAGCTCCCCAGCGAGCCAATTGCCGCGCACCTGAATGAACTCCCAAGCAGAATTCCTATTTGAGTCCGGCAGGCAGGATATCAGTCGGACTTGTGTATCCCTAGTCTTTAAATAGTAGCCTTTTGAAAAATTTTCGCACAATTTGTACATAAAATATAATCGTGGTGATCCAAATTCAGCCCGAACAGCCGGTTCAGTCGGCTGACGCAACTAACAACCCTATAAAAGTTGGGGGGAAGTTGGTCAGGACACAGGCCGTAAAACCCTAGGGTACTTATGATGAGGGGGTCTAAGGGGAACCTAACACCTCCCTCTAATATGGACATCAACGGAACGAAAATGACGTTTCGGCCTACAGCCCTCTCAAGAGCAATGTCGCCCTTATTACAGTATGTGATGTCAATATCCTTAGGGATGCGAAAGGTCTCTCTAAAATTGACCAAGGATGCCCTAGGGGTCAGAAGGTGGGAAAAACCCATTCCTAGAAGTATAAAGCAGGAAGGAAGTGAAAAAAGAGGAGAAAGAAGTAAAGCAAACTTACTTGGGGCTCTAAGAAATGAGGAACTGGAGTAGTGTTTTTCGCAAGAAGAATGCTCGGCAGAGAAGATGTTGAGAGGAAGTGCAAAAAGTGAAATTAGGACTTGAAAAGGGGAATATATAGGCGCAAGGGCAATTAATGAGGGAAGGAACGGGAAAATGAAACCCCCACCCCCTGCCAGGCTTTCTCTTGGGTAAACTGCCCACACACGTGGGCACGGCTTACGAACCGTCGGTCTGTTGCCATCTGATGGTTCGCTAATCGACGGGTCATAATTACAGAAGTGACAGCCTGTCGCGGCATTATTTTTCGTAAAATCCTCAGCAGTTGCCCTAGCCGTGCATACGAAAGGTAACTGGTAATTTCGCCGACTCCTGGCCTCATAAACCTTGATTCATCACTGAGGACCATGCATGAATCAAGGGGGGCTATTGTACGAGCATCACCTTCCCAGGCCCATTTGTCCATAGGCCCATAAGAATGATTGTCCGCTTAGGGTCCTAACGCTGATCAGGCCAATGGGCTTATCCCGGACCAGCCCAACGCACACCGAGCGTCCTTAAGGCAAAAGCGAAACCACCCGTGATATGCTCGGCAGTGGTAAACCTCGTCACTCCGGGTGAACACGTCTCTAGGATCTAATCCACATTCATATGCACAACATATCTGGGTACCACCGGTCATCAAGTGTACAGACTGTGCGGGTCTCGAGGTCACTATCATCCTCTTCCCTCCACCTAACCTCCAACCAAGACTGTCGATACTGGACCATTCATCTGTCGCTTTGGGAACGCTCCTGTCGGGAAACAGACATGGCGGTGGAATCAAGTTCCAATGCCTTCATCGTTCTCTTTTCACTCATAATTAACCATCCACTTAGAGGGAATGGTATTGGACCTCACCATCCACTGAACTAGAAGATGATCGCCGCAATCTCGCAAGCTGTAACTATAAATAGGGAAGGGGAGATTAATGGAATAAGGGTTGGAAAAATTGGGGAGAGAAGGAGGAAAGACAAGGAGAATCGGAACACTTGGGCTGCCGAGCACAGAGCTACCCCATTGTCGGAAACGCAAAGACCCACAATACAAATAGATTGTGAGCTCAAACTTCTTCAAGGCCCAGTGGCCGTATTTTGGGTGCCCACACTAAGGGTTATATGAATTGTTATGTATCACAGACATCTTCATGGCGGATTCCATTTGCTGGGCTAGGCTTTAGAGAGTTTTTCCCTTTTGGGTTTCTCTTTGTAAACACATCTTATCTTTGTGTGTGTTGGTGATTTATTTATTTATTAATTAATGCTTATCCATGATGCTTGCAATTTAAATCTGATTAATCAATCACTTGATTAAAATTTGTAGCAAGCCGTACTAGGGTCTAAACTCGGAACTTTCATGGATCATTTCCAATTTAGATGGCAGCTTTAGGAGAAGTGGGATGGCAGTCGTGAAAGCATGGGAAATTTTGAGCCCTTAATTTGATTACCAACTAGGTGTTATGTTCCGTATTACAATAAAAAAAAAACTACAAAATAATGGCATATATGATATATCATTACATAAACGTTTAAATTTGGGTAACTAGAAATTACATTGATCGAAAGAATTCAATTGGCACATAAAGAACGCATAAAAAAGAAGAAGAAGAAATGTTTGACTATTCCATAACGTGTGGATTTAACATAAATCTTTTTTCTTATAAATTGTTTTCTTTGTTTTAGTATTTTATATAGCTAAAATCTTTTAGTAAAACAAAAAATCTTTTCCTAATCAACTGAAAATAATGAAAAAAAATAATTAAGGACCGGGTGTTCTTTTATTACTATTCCAAGGTAATTCCTTGTTTATTTATCAATATTTCACATGTTAATGTTTTTTACTCAAAATTCTGTTGGATATAATAGTAGATCCAAACATATATACATATGTTTTTTATTTGTCACTTTGTTTAAATTGTATCAATTGGTTGGTGAGAACTAGAAGATTAATAATTTACAACTTGTTTATAGATTTGTTATACTTATACTTACTTTTCTAATTTCTAATACAACTAAAAAATGAACGTTTTTTGCCATTTATATTATTAAAATTGTTAGAAATATTTCTGGAGAATGCACAAAATCTTAAACAAAGAATTATAATTCCAAAAACAAACAATCTTAAACAAAGATATGATGCACAAGACATGAATCAGACTTTTATTATTATGATATTACACCATTATTTTGCTGAGAGACCACCAGCTGGTTGACCATGGACCAACTAGAGTGATCTACTACCTTTGGTCCTTTTTTTTAGCCCTAGCTAATTACAATAATACTAGTACCGGTACAGAGTACTGCACACTTTGTCATAACTGTTCTATGTACATTATAGCTAGTTCCATACCTAGCTAGACTATGGACCAAGTAACTCCTACGACACCCAGATCGATCCTGATTCAAACCCAAAGTGTCCCAAACAGAACTCGACCCATCAACAATATTACAATAATACTAGTACAGAGTACCGCACACTTTGTCACAATTGTTCTATATACATATTATAGCTAGTTCCATTCTTAGCTAGGCCATGAACCAAGTAACTCCTACAACACCCAAATCTTGATTCAACCCAAGGCGTCCCAAACAGAACTTGACCCGTCTACAATATTATTATTGCATGGTGGCTGACCTGCATGCAGTGGGGTTGGCCGAGTGATTGGGCACTCGGCCTCAAAGTGGCTGTCTTGAGTTTGACTAGGAGCTCCCTAGTTCAAGTCCAGACACAGTACTTTGAAAAAACTTTTTGAGCTAGCGATTTACCTCGTTATGAGCCCACCTGTCGCGATCAGCGATTAATTTCTAGTTGAAAATTTTGAGGAAACATTGTGGGAAACCAAAATATTCACATCTCAAAATTCTATCTCATCCTATTTTATCATCCTAAAAAGGTACTTTATCAATTATACCATACCATTTTACAATACTCTCAGTATTTTAACTTTTATTTTACAATACAATACATTAAAATAGTATTTCTACACAATAAAATAACATATCCCAAAACCCAAATAAAAACAAAAATCCAAAACCCAGTGAGAGAGAGAGAGAGAGAGAGAGAGAGAGGAATTGATAAAGTGAATAAAATATGAGTTTTTTTTTTAATTATTTTTTTATAATTGAGCTACAGTGCAATTTTGCACTATAGCTCTATTGCAAATTTTTTTGCAATAGTTGGTGTTTGCAAATCCGGATGCTGAGCTTGTTTGGTGCATTAATGCTAAAATTCTCTTACATATAGCATTTGCAATACCAAATGCGAATGCTCTTATATAGGCAATGTAGTGCATTCAATCCCTATGGAGTCATGTTGTATTAGGAAGGTTACAAATTTCATTACATAACTATTTAAAATTAATGAATCAAAATCACAAAAATCACAAAGATTTAATTTGGACAGTTGTTTATTTATTAGGAAATGCTAAAACTAGCATCAATTTTACAAGAAATTTTATAATAATGTGTGACAATGAACGTAATTCTACCACAGTAATTAACAACTCAATAAATTTGATTAGATGCTAATAACTGCCATACACTACAGATTTTGCATCTTTTGACAACTATTCGATTTTATTAGAAGCTAAGTGCCACATACTGCAATACTACATATTTTGTTGCTACTTTACAATACTTCCTTGTCCATTTCTGGAATGCATCTTCTCGATTGATTATATGTGCTGACCACATTTTTTAATAAGACTGGCCGATTATATGGCTAACCAACATCTTTCTAATATGACGTTTAAAAAGAAAAAGAAAAAAAAATCAAAATCAGAAGTTGAGTGGTTGATATTCGATCCTTTCATGATAGGACAAAACTATTTCTTATCGTTTGCTTATGGTCATTGGATAATAGGGTATGGCCAATAGATATATGTTAGGATAGTACATGCTTTGTTGAATTTTTTTTTTTTATATATTTTACTTTAGGGAAAAACCTTGCGTTTATATATTTTGTGTTCAAGTTCCTTAGGTATCTTCTCGGCTTCTCAGTTTTTTTAAGTTGCAAATTCATAAATATGGATAGCTTCTTTGGAGAAGATTGTCATCAAGATTTGTTTAAGGAAGAGTTCCATCAATGTGATGTTATTGAGATTGAAGAACAAATGGAATATGTCATAGGATGAGGCGGACAATTTGTATAGAAATATTGGGGCAAGATTTGTTTTGGATAGAAAAAAGAATTTTTGATTGGGGCGATCATAGTTGTTTCCCTACATGAGCATTGCTATTATAGCATCCTATTTGTTGGGTCTAAATCTGCAAGTAGGAAAACTAACGAGTCATAGTTGTTATCCTAATCTCACGAGAGCATTAGTGAATATTTACCTCACGATAATTTTGGAGATTTTGAATTAAATTTCAGGCTGTATATTGGTATGCAATTTTCCCTTGAAAGCGTTGAGGTGCATTTTATAAAGAATTTGCAAAGAGAAAAAGAAAGTTTTGGAATTTGCGTTTGTTCTAGTAAAACATCATCTAGAAGTGAAGATGTGATGTTGTTACGTGGCTTTTAATTTGGTCAAAGGAATTGACCAAATCCTAGTACTAGTAGGATTGTTTTGCCGACAAAGTAAGCCATTCCACTTCTAGGTGGAGTTTGTATTTCACTCAATGACTAAAGGCCCACGTCTCTATATATATACACTAGCTATGCGGCTATTTGTTGTTGTTGTAAGGAGTGCCGCAATATTAGAATAGGTTTATTATATTCTCTGGTATTTAGTATAGGGTTCTAAGGCGTGACTTTGTTATAGAGATTTTTAGGTTTCTCTAGTTACGTGCTTCTGGTGATTGAGAGCTCTTTTGAGTGTATTTGAGGTTTGAGTTTTGTGAGAGTGTTTTGGATAATACCTTTGTAATCTCTTCCTTTTGTTAGTGAAACTTTCTCCTTGACACCGTCCGTGAATGTAGGCCAAAAGCTAAACCACGTAAATCTTTATGTTCCCGTGTGATTATTTCTTTTGTCGTTCTATTTCTACTATTGATATTCACGCTTCTACTATTCTCAACAAATTGGTATTAAATCTTCCGCTTTTACAACATGTGACAAGTCGTATTTATGTTAGCGGTGAAGGGCAGCGCGAAACAAAAACTGTTGAAGTTTTGTTCAACTCTTAGAACTGGTGGTAAAGCAATGCTTAGGGGTGTCAAAGGCTAAAGAAGTCTAAGAAATGGGTCGTGGACCATTTTTCAACAACCACAATCATGCTATGATCAGTCTAAAGAGTGTTGTATCTAAAAAATGTATGCTATTGCTAAGAGCATCGTTGAAAAATTTAGTGAAGAAGGAAGGGATTCCAATAGAAAAAGTTTTTTATTTTTTTATTTTAGAGAGTGAGATACTACAAAATTTTATTGCATAGAGCTCAACATTAACAACTAATATGTTTTTAATTACAAAAGGAAAATAATTCAAACATTCATTTATTAAGTAATTGAAGCTCACCAATCATATTTTACCACATCAATATGTAAGTTTTATGTACTAAAAATTGTAATTTTTTTTAGCATTTTTCAAAAGTAATATGATTGTGTATATAAGAAGTGGTTGGCTTATTCAAATATTAATAAAAATTTGATTAGCTTACAGTCTTACACAATAAGATAAGCAGTTGAGCACCTACGTCCTTCTCAAAAAAAAGAAAAAAAAGCACCAACGAGCCGAAACATCCATTAATCACAAACAGCTATAAAGGCCAAGAATGCTAAGCCCGACAATAAATGTCTAGAAAAGAAAAGGTATATGGGCCAAGCACAATTGAACTGGATTCACAAGCAAGACGTGATAGAGCATGTGTATTATAGGTAAGATCCAAGTGTAAGCTAGAGACTTTAAGAAATAATACAGACTCAAACTCCTAGGACTCAGGATTCTCAAAAAAAAAAAAAAAAAGCAAGTTTGGAAAATGGAACACAAACCTACGTAATATTTTTTTTTCCTCATGTTTATTGTTTTATATAGATAAAACTTTATTTGATGACTTCAGAAAGAATTTATAAAATTCTGCTGAATGATGGGGCGATCCAAGGGTCTTGAAACAGTAACACCAGAGCCCAAACTCTGCTGGATAAGCCCAACCCATTTAGTACTATGTTTAATTTTCTTCTCCTCATTTGCTCATATGGTAAAGCCGAAGCCGATAGAGAAACTTAAAACTCGTACAGTTATAGAACTTATTCCAATTTCTCAAATAGGAATATCCCCGCAATCTTGAATTTATTACCCGGCTTTCTCTCAAAATGAGGTGGGGTTAAATAGTGATGATATATGTGAAGAATGTGGGTAAAGCTCGGGAAACAACGTTAAGAGGACATGTCTTTATATATGGTCCTGTGAAAGAGCCAAAGAAGTAGACTGGGTAGTGACTTGGCGGATAAATTGTCATTTGGGGTGGAAGCAGAGTTTATTGATATCTTGTGGCATCTGCTCTTAGTAATAGGGGTTTGAGTCAGTGAAGGCATTGGCGGCTTTACAGTCAAGTGGGGTTGCAGGAAGTCAAGTTTGAAAGTGACTCTCAACTGGCCGGTCAGGCTTATGCACATTAACATAATATTATCTCAAGCACTAGAGACTAGAGTCTTGCTTGGAGCTTTTAGATTATTCTGCAATTGTACACGTACAGAGGCAAGGCAGTCATTAATCAACCAGCACATTAATTTGTTGGCCAAAGGACTAGTGGGCGATTTTGTAGATTGATCCTGGGTTTCATTGAGAGAGCTTTATACCATGGCCGTGGCCCATGATCGATGTTTCTCATTTGGTTTCTTGATCAATAACTATAAAATCACTAGTCTTGCCATTAAAAAAAAAAAAAAACGGCGTAGGGTTTGCAAGCATGAAATGTATAGAGATACTATATCATAGATGCTATTTCGAGGAGATCGATAATGTAATCTCATATATGGTGAAAACAAAGATATGATCTACAAGACATGGTTCAAACTTATTTTGATAATATTACATTATTATCCAGCTGACCAGCACTGGCGGCTCCATGTAGAGTCCAAGGTGGTCATAGGACCACCCTAACTTGGGAAAAAAAAAAAATTATTAAATGTAAATATTAAAAATTTTATGATTTTTTATTCTCCAAAAATATTTGGGACCACCCTAAAGTTTTTTAGGCTTAACATAATTACACGTTGGACAAAATTTAGCAACAAATTTAGTTGTAGATTAAGACCACAACTTCACTCAATATTTTTATATTAGATGTGAATTTTGGCAAATCCACTATTAGATTACATTTTTTTTTTTTTAATTCTCCATACTTGCAAAATTTCAAAAAGATCAAATATCTATAGTGTATGGGCGTCGCTCTCGTTGAAACCATTCGTCCACAAAAGCCCATTGCTACTACGCCACGTGTGGAACCTTACGCTGCCCGGACGCGTTGGCTCATTTTGTGTAATCTTCGGTACTCGGTATGCCCGGCATCACTCAATGAAAAGCTTCTGCCGAGCAAAGGGCCTAGCGGTGGACCTGGTCCCAATGCCATTATTACCTTCTACCCAACACCAAACACCCACTCAGGAGCAATGGTATTGGACCTCCACTCCATTGTTTAGGGAACGCCTCTGCCGAGCGACAGACCCAGCAGTGGACCTAGTCCCAATGCCACTATTACCACCAATCCACCACCTAACACCCACTCAGAAACAATAGTATTGGACCTCCCCTTCACTGCGTAGGAAACGCCTCTGCCAAGCAACAGACTCCGCGGTGGAATTAGTTCCAAGGCTATTGTCATTTTCCCCCACTCGCATTTAAAGCACCCACTTAGGAAAAGAAACATTGGACCTCTCCCTCCACTGACTAAGAAAATTATTGTGGCAGTCACACTAACTTGGTCTATAAATAGGCAAGAGAGATTCAGGGGAGGGGGTTGGCAATTCTGAAGGAAAAAGATGGGAGGGAAAAAGCAGTCTCCTTGAAGAAAAAATGGAGGAAGGTGTTAGAGAGAGAGAGAGAGAGAGAGAGAGAGAGAGAGTAAGGGAGATTTGGGAGTTGGGTTTGCCAAGCATATTACCACCCATTGTAGGAAACTCGAAAGCTCCACCTTACAAATAGATTGTGAGCCCAAATACCCCTTAGGCCCAACAGACGTATTTGGGTGCACACAATTGGCGCTGTCTGTGAGAATCTCCTACGAAGCTGTGGTTCTGTCTAGGCACGCATGGGAGAATGTTTGGGAGCGGATAGGGAAGCCATCTAGAGAGCGGCTCTGGAAGGTCGTCGTGAGGGTCTACAAGGCGAGAAAGGAGGCAAAATAAGCTGGAGGATAGAAGAAATGAGGGAGCAGAGGAGTTTGGGCCTGGAGAAGGATCGTACCAAACCCTCCGGACAATGTCTGATGCCTCAGGCTGTAATCGCCCCGACAGAAGAGACCGGGAGCTTGAGTAGAGGAATTAGGAACTTGAGCACCTGCGTAGGGCGGTGAGGGATTTGGAGTTGTAGGCACGGGGAAGATGAAGGAGAAGGGACCATGAGGAATAGAGGGAAAGGTCGGCCAGTGTGGGGAATCACCATGCGGTAGGATCCCATCAATCTGGGTCTCGTCGACGTCGTGAGCGTTCGCGTGAGTATGCAGACTGTGAATCGACTTCCCCGAATGAGGGGCGACCTCGAAATGTGGCCATGGATACCATGAGCCGAGCATTACGCCAAGCTGCCCGATCTCTATTCACAAGAGACATTGAGGATGCGCCTATGCCGAACAGGTTCACACGGCCCCCGTTCAACTCCTACACTGGAAAGATAGACCCGGTGGAACATGTAAGTCACTATATTCAAATGATGTCTTTGCACGCCTATAACGATACATTGATGTGTAGGGTTTTCCCCTCGAGCCTCAGCCCTATTGCTTTGAGGTGGTTTAACGGATTGAAGAAAGGCTCGATCCCCAGCTTCTCAAAACTGATCAAGGAGTTTAGAGTGCGGTTCATGACCTGCAGCTGAGTTCCGCAGCCCATAGATGTGTTACTATCAATGAAAATGGGGGCTGGGGAAACCCCTCGCAGCTATGCCAATCGGTACTGGGAGTTGTACAACGAGATTGGTGGGGCGAATAAAAAGATCGTGGCGAGCACCTTTAGAATGGGGTTACCAGAAGAATTCGGGCTGAGAGAATCATTGACCCTGAGACCTCCCGAGGATATGAGTCAGTTGATGAGGCGTATCGAGGAGTACAAGCGCTTGGAAGACGATTGGTTACAGACCAAGGGGAAGGCCCCGATCATCAATTATCCTCGGAATACTAGCTTCATCCCCAGACATAGGAAGGATTTGAGAGTTCAGAAGTCCAACCTGGCGATTGGGGGAGTCAACGCGGTGTTTAAGGAGCCCGTGCACAGGATCATTGACAGGATAAAAAACGAGTTGTATTTCAAGCAGCCGAATAAGATGGCGGGTGACCTATCAAGGAGAAACCACAATTTGTATTGCACCTACCATAGAGATAAAGGGCACACCACAGAGCAGTGCAGAGTATTGAAAGATCATCGGAGCAATCAGTGAAGGCAGGACATCTGAAGGAATTTCTGGCGGAGACCGGGAATCAAGAGACATGACAAGCAAATCGGCTGCATCGAAACCCTCTCCCACCCCCTTTGGGAGTAATAGAGAACATTCATTCAGCACCAAGGGGCACTAGAGCGCCGGCCATAAGAGGGGTATTGGCCATGGTATCAATAGAAGGTTGCGCAGACGAGCAACCTCGGGGGAAGAAGCCGAGGTATACCGGACAACCTATAGCGTTTGACGACGATAACCTGGAAGGCACCGCCTAGCCACACCACGATGCTTTAGTGGTCACGACCCATGTAAGGGGCTTCATAGTGAAAAGAATAATGATAGACCAGGGGAGTGGCGTAGACGTAATGTACCCAGACCTATACAGGGGGCTCGGCCTGAATAAGGAGGATTTATCCAAGTATGATACGCCATTGATAGGATTCGATGGGCATATGGTGACACCAGAAGGACAGATTTCACTCTCGGTCAACATGGGGGGTAAGGAGGTAATCGTGACATTCATAGTGGTTGCTTCTTTCTCACCGTATACAACAATCCTCGGAAGGCCATGGATTCATGACATGGGTGCTGTACCATCCACATTACACGTCAAAGTCAAATTTCGAACGAAGACGGGATTACAGTGATACGGGGTAATCAGTAGGCAGCCAGACAAACAGTGCGTGGTAGCCGCAGCTCACAAATAAGTTGAGCAAAAGATTTCAACCGAGAGGGATTCCTTATAGCAATTACAGCAGCCCCAATTGGAAGGGTTTGCTGTTGCTGAAGGTTTGATGAGAGTGAAAATCCTGCTGGGCAGTGAAAGGAGTTTCCAGATAGGGGCAAACCTGGATGACAGGGAAAGGGTGGAGTTATTGCTTTTTCTTATGCAAAACGTGGATGTGTTCGCTTGGATCCCATATGAGGTGCCCGGGGTCGACCTCGAATTTATAGTTCACAAGTTGCAGGTAGATCCTTTATGCCCTTCTAAGAAGCAGAGGCCGAGAAGGTCCGCAAAGGAGCATGTGGAAGCCATTAGATAGGAGGTTGGGAAGTTAAGAGAGGCGGGGGCCATAAAAGAAACGTTTTTTCCAGAATGGCTCGCAAACATGGTGGTCGTGAAGAAGAAGAACAGTAAGTGAAGGGTTTGTGTTGACTTCATCGACCTGAACCGAGCATGCCCAAAAGATCCTTTCCCGATGCTGAAAATTGATCAATTAGTAGACACTACGTACGGGCACCCAATAATGAGCTTTCTTGATGCTTTCCAGGGTTATCACCAGATTGCCTTAGTCGCCGAGAATCAGGAGAAAACAGCATTCATAGCACCCAATGTTAACTATCATTATACCGTGATGCCGTTCGAATTGAAGAACGCGAGAGCCACCTATCAACGGATGATGACGAGGATGTTTAGGGATTAGATTGGGCGTACTGTTGAGGTATACATTGATGACATGGTGGTAAAAAGCAGGCAAGAAGGGCAGCACATTGATGACCTTAAGGAGGTGTTCGAGATACTTTAGCAACGCCAGCTGCGCCTCAACGCCGATAAGTGCGCCTTCGGAGTAGGGTCCAGCAGATTCTTGGGTTACCTAATTACCAAACGAGGAATCGAAGTTAACCTCGATTAGATTGAAGCCTGAGGCGTCTCAAAACACCAAGCAATCCAAAAGAGGTTCAGAAGTTGACCGGTATGCTGGTTGCTCTCAACCGATTTATTTCAAAGTTTGCTGATCGATGCCGACCATTTTACCGGCTTTTGAAGAAGTGGAGGGGGTTTCAATGGGACGAGGAGTGTGATAGAGCCTTCCAAGACTTGAAGGACTACCTTGGGTGGGCACCAACGTTGGCAGCCTCGGAACCAGGAGAAGACCTGTATATGTACCTTTCGGTATTCGAGCATGCAGCCAGTGTCGTGCTATTAAGAGATAATGGTGTGCAGCTCCTGGTTTATTACATCAACAAAACGTTAGTTGACGCCGAGACCAGGTACCTATCACTGGAGAAACTAGTGCTGGAGCTCGTGCATTCTACCCAAAAGTTGCCTCATTACTTTCAGGCCCACATCGTCTATGTCTTTACCGAATACCCACTTCAGTCATTGTTGAGAAGATCTGGCTTCACGGGGAGGATAACTAAGTGGGGGACTCGGCTAGGCTCTTTCGACATCAGATACAAGCCGAGGAACTCGGTGAAGGGACTAGTACTCATGAACTTTATTACCGAGTTCACGCCGAAAAGTATGGATATATTCTTCCTCATGGAAGTCAGGCCATGGGAAGTATTTGTAGATGGCGCATCCAACGAGGTGGGAGTGGGGGTTGGAATTGTGGTCATCACCCCAGAAGGGCGAAAACTAAAGCACTCGTTTAAGTTAGGCTTCAAGGCTTCTAATAATGAGGCCGAGTATGAGGCCCTGCTCGCCGGACTAAGAGTCGTCACAGATCTGGAGGCCAAAGAAGTGGAAGTTTACTCGGATTCTCTCCTAGTAGTTAATCAGGTGCAAGGGAACTTCGAGGCCAAAGATAACTGGATGGTTGAATATCTACGACTGGTAAAGTAGACCTTAGGTAATTTTTCAAATGTCAAGATTGAACGGGTAGCTTGGGGACAAAATCGGCACGCCGATTCCTTAGCAACGCTGGCATCATCAATAGCTGACATGGTACCTTGGTTGATCAGGGTGGAGTTAGTAGCCGAACCAAGTATTGCTGCTAAAGCGTCGGTTGCCTAGGTGACCGTAGCCAAGAAGTGCTGGATAGACCCCATCATTGACTTCCTTGCAGAGGATCGAGCTCCAGAAGACGAGAAATAAGCGGCCAGAATACGACGCAACGCTGCTCGGTACTGGTTATCTCCCGACCAGAAGTCATATTGGAGGTCATTCGAAGGACCGTACCTGCAGTGCCTTCGTCCTAATCAGGCTGAAGAGCTGTTGGCTAAGCTACATGAGAGTGTGTGCAGAAGCCACGTGGGGGGACGATTGTTGGCGCACCGGACAATGACTCAAGGGTTTTGGTTGCCGCAGATGAGGAAAGATGCAACTAAGCATTCCCAGAGATGTAAGCAATGTCAGATACACACGCCGATGATTTACCAACCCGCTGGGAACTTGAACCCAGTAAGCGGCCCTTGGTCGTTCGCTGGCTGGGGGCTAGGCATAGTTGGGCCATTTCCTTGGGCTACGGGCAACCGGAGGTTTGTGCTGGTGGCCGTAGACTACTTCACCAAATGGGCAGAGGCGGAAACGCTAGCAAATATCCGAGATGTTGACGTCAAGAAATTCATGTGGAGAAACATTATAACGAGATTTGGCGTTTTGGAGTCTCTTGTGTCGGACAATAGTTTACAGTTCGACAGAAAGGCCTTCCGAGAGCTCTGCAACAACCTAGGAATCCAGAACCGGTATTCCACGCCAGCGTACCCACAGAGTAACGGCCAGGCAGAAGCGACCAATAAGGCTATCGTGAGCGGATTGAAGAAAAGGTTGGAGGGCGCCAAAGGCAGATGGGTCGAGGAGTTGCCAAACGTCTTGTGGGCATACTGAACAACTCTCAAGAGATCCAAGAGAGAAACACCGTTCTCTCTAACTTACGAGGGCAGAGGCTGTCATCCCCACTGAAGTGAACCTGTGCAGCGCCCGAGTCGCGGGATTCACTCCAAACGAGAACGAGAAGCTGATGGCAAAGGAGCTGAACTTGCTAGAGGAACACCGAAGAATGGCCACCATTCGGCTACAGAATATCTGCAAAAACTAGCGCGGAGGTACAAAAGAACGGTGAGAAAAAGGGAGTTTGTTGCTGGGGATTTGGTACTTCTCAAGGTTGTGGGGAATATGTGAGACACTAATGCAGGAAAGCTAGCTCTGTCATGGGAAGGGCCTTACTGAGTGACCACCATCGCTGGGGCAAGGGCGTACTACTTAGAAGATTTGGAGGAAAAACCACTTCGCCGGCCGCGGAATGTGCATAACTTAAAAAAGTTTTACTATTGACCGGCTATCCTCCAAAGATGTGAACTTGATGTAATTCCGCATTATTACACGCTTAATATGAAGGCCTTTATTCATTAAGATGCATGTAACCCCATTAATCTCAAGCTATTATCACCGGCCAAGAAATATACGGAGAATCTCGAGAAAGGCAAGAATTAAGTTTCTAAGAACAGAAACCTATCTTCAGTTCGATTACTATCACTGAGTAGTTGGAAACCTTAACCTAATTTTCTAAGGATAGAAATCTGTCTTTGGTTCGATTACTATCACCGAGTAGGTGGAAACCTTAATCTAATTTTCTAAGGACAGAAACCAGTCCTCGGTTAGATTACTATCACCGAGCAGGTGAAAACCTTAAAACTTCATTTTCTAAGGACAGAAACCTATCCTCTGTCTGATTACTATCACCGAACTGGTGGAAACCTTAAAACTTCATTTTCTAAGGATGAAAACCTGTCCTCGGTTTGATTACTATCACCAAACAGGTGGAAACCTTAACTTTATATTCTAAGGACGGAAACCTGTCCTCGGTTAGATTCCTATCACCGAACAGGTGAAAACCTTAACTTCATATTCTAAGGACGGAAACCTGTCCTCGGTTCGATTACTATCACCGAACAGGTGGAAACCTTAACTTCATATTCTAAGGACGGAAACCTGTCCTCGGCTAGATTCCTATCACCGAACAGGTGGAAACCTTAACTTCATATTCTAAGGACGAAAATCTGTCCTCGGCTAGATTCCTTTCACCGAATAGGTGGAAACCTTAAAACTTCATTCTCTAAGGATGGAATCCTGTCCTCGGCTAGATCCCTATCACCGAACAGGTGGAAACCTTAAGACTAAATTCTTTAAGGATAAAAACCTGTCCTTGATTTGACCCTCTGAGACGGGCAATGCAAACCTAAGCCAAAAATCCTAAGGGCAAAAAAGTAACTCCCAGCCACCGTAAGTGAGAAATCAAGGTATGATGATCAAATAAAACCCTAATCATATAAACATTCGGCAGTTACCAAGCAATCATAAAAGAATCTGTAAATAAGAAACAAAACACATAGACTTGTATTCCAACATATCGGTTAAATTCGC
Source organism: Castanopsis chinensis (assembly GCA_032878915.1). Lineage (NCBI taxonomy): Eukaryota > Viridiplantae > Streptophyta > Magnoliopsida > Fagales > Fagaceae > Castanopsis > Castanopsis chinensis. The sequence continues at coordinate 11,355,602 of JAVQMG010000125.1, read as the reverse complement.
CCAAACGACATAATAAATCATTCTGTCGCCACATCCCGACGATCTAGGCTTACCAAATGTAGGGCTAATAAAAAAAAAAAAAAAAGACAGGGAAAATGGAAAGATCATTTCATCATACGGCAGGGTCGGAGGGATTTGAAGAAGGGACAAGTTGCTCGGGTCCATCTCCGGTCAGTTGAACTTCTGGAAAAGCCTAATTACGAGCTGCTACATCTCCGGTACAGATGTTGCTCGTAACCTTTGGGTCAGCTGTCTCCACATGAGCGTCTATATCCTACACAAGATCAATCATGCTGTTGACACCTCATTTTGCAATCCGCATTTAACCTCACTTGGAGGGTAAAATGGTAATTTCACATTGGAAATATGCATCTTGATTTTGGTCATTAGATCCTTAATCTCATTTAACCAAAATGATCTTGATGCTGTAGCGATCAAATCGATTGGTTATAAGCCCTAATCGGACCATCAAATTGAAAGTTATCATCATCAAATCAAGTTTTAATGGCCGAGATGCACTATCACAAATTGAGTCCGACCTTATGTGATTATGAACAATTGATTCCAATTGGTTATAATTATAATCAATTTGAAATTAATGATGTGTCATAATTTGATTGGTTAGGACTACATTTTATGGTAAGGTTGCATACACCTAATTAATTAGACAGTTAAACATTAATTATTCAATGAGTAATTTGTTCAATTATCTTTTAATTAGGGTAAATTTGGAACTAATTAGGTCTGAAATGGGAGTGATTGGAGCCTATTAATGTTAATTGGAAACTAATTTGGGACCTATTAATGTTAATTGTGTTGAAACCATTTTTCTAACATATGATCTCTGCTCAATATTTCATTGATATCTCTCAGAATATTTTGAATCTGTGAATGAGGTTAATTTTCCTAGAAACTAGATATCCGGGGCTTCAATTTAAGCACAATAACGAGACAATTCCGATCAGAATTGAGTCAGATATGATTTTTCGAAGTTGGCTTTAAAGGCTGTTGCAGCAACTACGGGAAAACCGAATTTTGACTTGCTCCTTACTCCCATCAATCTTTCCATTTAATGCACCAAATTTTCCCAAAGGCTAAAATGAGGTCTAGGTTCATGATTCTTTGTCAACCCTCATTAATGACCTTCCATTCATATTTCCTCCACCACTACTATATAAACCCTCCCTCTCCTTCATTTCAAGACAACAAAAAACCCCTCTCTTCTCCTCTCTTGAGTTCTAGGAATATGAGTAGTCTTGTCATATCTTGGTCTTCTTGAGACTCAAGGTATTGAGTGAGACTCACTCTTCCTCTCCTAACTCTTCTTTTCCTCCACCCATAGGACCTCCCTCAAGAGTCTCCTCATCCACCATATGGATCTTGCATGAAAGTATAATCTCTTTCTCTAACTTGTTTTTTGTGTTGTTATGATGATAATTTAGGATTAAAGTATGATAGTAACTATTTAAATTCCCTTGAATATGTTTGAATATTCTTAAATGTTCTTATGTGTTCATCACATGTTCTTGGTTGTTCATCATATGGTCATGCATAACACTAGTTTTAATCTTAAATTCACATCAAAAATATGAAAAACATGTTTGTTTCATAATTCTTTCAAATCTTTAAATCTAGGATATCACCATCCACACACATTCACTAAAATTCATTTTTTAATCCAAATGCAATGCTTAATAAATTGAATTAGGGTTCATCACATGCACACACTTTAAATTCAACATGTAAATTGATTGACATATTGGATGATATGATATGAATGTTGGCCACCATAGTCTAGAAGACTGGTTTTATAGGATAAGGTGGGTGCCTAACACCTTCCCACCTTAAAACATAGCCTCCGAACTTAGTTCAAGGGTTAATAGATCAAATGCTTATCCATATAATTTTCAATTTTTAGATTGTAACTAGGAAACAAAGCCATGTACTTTATCTTAGATTGTATCTAGGACCAAAGCCATGTAATTTTTCTATGATCAATGTAAATTCAATTGAAAATTAATAAGATGAGGAAATTTTCAATTTTGGTTTTCTTATTTTTCCAATGATTAAATAAGTGGTGACTCCATTGTAAAACCCTTAATCTAAAGGGGAAAAATATAACTAGTCGAACCTCCATTTTAAGAGGAAATAACACGACTCCATCCATTCATGTGGGTTTGCCCCAATACTTATTATAAAACGGGCCGGGGGCGCGGTCTCTCACACATGCTTGGAGTGTCTTCTTCACCCGTGTTCTCAGCTTGGCCCTAAACAGGGGGAGGAGGGGTCGGATAGGGGATCTGCATTGGATTCCACAGTGAGGAATCCTCAGCCAACCCCACGGCTTGAAGAGCAGCCAGCAATCCCTCTCCAAACCCATGGCGCCGCGCTTGGTAGATGATCGGTTCTGCGGAGTTTTTGACATCCGAGAAGCCCTTGTCGTACCACTCATTCTCGCAGGCCTCGAGAGATCTCTTCAGTTCGCCGATTTGATCAGCTTGGGCTAGACTCAAGCTATCCGTCGTCGCCAACTTGAGCTCTGTCTCGCCCAGCTTTATCTCCATGACGGTCAGCTTATTCTCAGCAGCTTGTCGGGCTTTCTCGGCGTCTACCGCTTTCCTCTCAGATGCCATGACGGCCTCCTCTTTCTCCTTGGCAGTAATTTCGACAACCGCCTTCAGCGCCTTCTCCCGCTCAATAGCCTCGGCTGCTTCCTTCAACCTCCCGTCCATGACGCTGGTTAACTGTGCAGCCTGCAATTAAAACAGCAATGGGATGGTGAAGTTTGGAAGAAAGCTACCTGCTACACACATATACAATAGAAGGAATGGGGATTTACCGTAATAGTGTGCCATTGAAGCCGCCTAGCGAACGTCTCGTAGTTGCCGCTTGAATAATACTGGATATCCTCGGGCAGCAAGAGGCCCTTGCACCAGACTTTGAGCTACCCATCCCCCTTCACCCTTGTCCCATAGCCGAAGGCTAGCGGTTTCTGGTAAAGGCATGTCACCCAAGAAGAAAGCGTACTGCTAGCCAACTTCGTGCTGAGAAGAAGATGCCATGTCAGTCCCAATCTGAGCAGCAGGAGAAGTAATGATCGGCGTCTCCTGGATTCGAGGCCGGCCCCTAGGGTGAGGCCGATTCTTTGGCAGAGCATCGCCGGGAACAGGAGTGTTCTTCTCGGCAGCTCGTTTCCTCTTCTTGGTTTCAGCAACAGGAGGAAATTGACCCGATTCTTGGGGGGATCGAGGTTGGGGCTCAAGTCCAGCACCAGGGATGAACCGAGCAAGAATGATCTCCCTACGCTTCACCATTTTTCTTACGTGATCGAATTTAGTGCCTGAAGTACCTGCCGGTTCGGCCGCTCCTCCCTCAGTTATTAGGGTTGCGTTGTTTGGCTGTTCGATTGCTTCGTGTCTCCTTCGATCTTGAGACACATGCTCGACAGACTCGTTCTTTACCGACGCTATATCGTCTGCGGTTGTGTAACAGGGACCAAGTTCTTGGGCTTCGGCAGTGGTAAGCATAGGAGGAAGGAATTTTTTGTGTCGGACGTCTATGTACGATAGGAGCGGACTGTCCACCAAAAGTGCCCGGCTGAAATTTTGCCAAGTGTTATACACTGGGTTGACTCCGAGGATCAAATGAGATGCCCTAAGCTGCCCATCGCTGTGCACGAAGATCTCCAACAGGAGAATGAAATTGAGGTCGCGCGTGTGTATGACTCGGGGATCCGGCAAAAATCTTTTCGAGTCTGCGACAAACCCAAAAACCTATCAATTAAACACAAAAAGGGGGAACATGAGAGCAAGAGCAAAACAGATGAATGTTCTTGGTACCGACCAACTTCACGTGGTGAAAGCGGGCAAAGTAGCTCACTGTCGAGCCAGTTGCCACGCACTCGGATGAACTCTCCAGTCGAGTTTTTGTTGGAGTCGGGGGGACAAGAGATAAGACGGATTCGCATATCTCTAGTCTTTAAATAATAGTCACTATCAAAATTATTGCACAGTTTGTACATGAAATTGATGTCATGATGGTTCAGTTGCAGCCCGTACATCTGATTTAGTCGGCTGACGCAGCTGACAACTCTATAAAAATTGGGGGGAAATTGGACGGGGCAAAGACCATAAAAACCTAAGGTACCTATGCTGAGAGGATCTACAGGGAATCTGACCCCACCCTCAAGTATAGACATTAACAGAAAAAACACAATGTTCGAATCGGCAGCCCTCTTAAATGCAATATTGCCCACTTTGCAATACACAACGTCGACGTCCCCTGAGACACCAAAGGTCTCCCTAAAGCTGGGCAAGGCAGCCTCAGGGGTAAGAAGGAGAGAGTACCCCATCCCTAAGATATGACACAAGGAAGAATCGGAAAAGGAGAGAAGGTGAAGAGGACTTAATTTGGGCTCTAGGAAGTGAGAAGCGGGCCACCACCGTCTCCACCTTCGCTAAAGTCATTGAGTGTGAGACGGGCAGGGTGGCCCAACACAATTTGGGGTCTAAGGTGAAAATTTTATGTGGGTTGGGCTTTTTATATTTAAACATTAATTAAATAAAATTATTTAATAATAATTAAATTAAGACAAATTTGATGTATTAAATATAGAAATTGATGAATAATTCTAACTAAAGTAAGGCAAATTTAATTTTAGGATTAAATATCATAGTTGGAGCATAAATTTAAACAAAAATAACTATTTTTTTTTTTGTAATATAAAAGAAACTTAGGGCATGTTTGGTTAGCTGAAAAAAGTTGTGCCTTCTGTTTTCATTTTCAATGGGGCCCACTACCAAAAAAAAAACTTGTTTGGTTTAAGAAATTGTACTCATTTTTCATTTTTAGTATCCTAAAAGTTAGATTTGAATATAAAGAATGAAAACACATATTCATCGTTTTTATTTTCATAGAAAATGAATATAGTGGCAATTCCATGAATTTCGTGAAAACGCAAAGGGCCCCACTTGATTGATGTGAGTGTGCGTAAGTGAAAAAAGTAACTTAAAAAAAATAAAAAAAAAATAATGCCAAACCATGTATGATGAATTTTATACCCAAAATTACGTATTCAAAATAACTTACAAAACACCATCAAATGTAAAAATGGGTCTTTTATCTATCTATCTATCTATATATATATATATATATATATATATTCAATTTTAGAATTTGAATACAGAAAAGAGAAAATGAAAAGTGAATACATCACTTTTTAGAACCAAACAAGGCCTTACTTTAACTTGGATATATGATTATGCAATAGTTAAGTAAAGTTGTAATCTATATATGAATTTTATATCTTATTTTTAAGAGGAAGAGAGAGATACATAGATATTATTTGGTGTGTAGATTTGTAGGAGATTAGTTTACAAAAATTAACGTCTCAAACCATTAGGGGATATTAGTTAGCATTGATGATTTAACACATCTGCAGCATTTTTTTTTTGTGTAAATGCACTTTTAGTCCCTACATTTTGACGTTTTTTCATTTTAGTCCATACATTTTATTTTTACCACTTTTAGTCCCTAAATTAATTAACGTGTGTTATTTTTGTCCTTTTTGTCAGTCAACCGACGGAAATTGTTGAGGTGGCTGTCGGAGCAATTAAAAAATTATAAAAAATGCCACATCACCATGACACATCACCATCAATTTTTTTTTTATAAATAATTTCTCAATTTTAACTAAAAAAAATAAAATAAAAACACAAACTCAAATTTAAAAACACAAAAACACAAACCCAGGAAATCAAACCAAAAACACGAATTCAAAATTAAAAGAAATGACTTACTAGGTCTTATAAACTAAGGTGTTATGAGAATTTCTCATAACACAAATTCAACTAAATACATAGAATTTCCTCCCAAACATATCTCCAAAACCAGTAAATCATAACCCAACCAAATCAACAACAAAAAATCTAAATCATTTAACATCAACAACAAAACAAAACCCAATCATCAAACCAAAATCCATAAATTCCAGACCACAAATCCTCAACAAACCCCAGAGAAATATCAATCATCAAACCAAAACCCATAAATTCCATCCAAAATCATCAAACCACAAATCCTCAACAAACCCTAAAGAAAACTCGGATCCTCAACAAACCCATATATTTCAATTTTTTATTTTTGTTTTTGGTTTTCCGAGTAACCAGACAGATCAAATGAGCAACCGAAGTAATCACAAAGAAAGATCCTGAAACTCTCTATCGACAGCGTGAGCAAACTGAATCCTGCCGGCTTCTTCCTCAAAACGTACCATTTCACTGAATCCCCCATTGATGATCTCACCTCCATTAGATATGTAGGATTCGATTGCCCATGCCCAAACTATAAAAACCCATAAAAAAATTCACCAATCGCTACGAATTGGCCATGGGTTTAAAGAGAGACAAAGATGTTTAGTTAGAGAGAGAATGAACCATACATCTAGAGCTTGAACTGAGAAGATAAAAGATTTGGGTTTTCGACCGTCTGTGGCATCATCCATGTTCAGCTCATGATCTGGAGTTCCGGCCGTCAGAGGCAGTGGCGGTGGCAGTGGCTTGAACTGAGAAGATGAGAGAGTTTGCTTGAGAGAGACTCATCTAGTGGGTTAGAGAGAGAGAGAGAGAGAGAGAGAGATGAGAAAATGAGAGAGAGGAGTGAAAGTGACCGTGTGATTGAAAGAAGAGAGAGAAAGAAGTGATATTTTGTTAATGGGTTTAATTTTGAATTCGTGTTATTGGGTCTGATTTTCTGGGTTTGTGTTCCTGTGTTTTTAATTTTGAGTTTGTGTTTTTAATTTTTTTTAGTTAAAATTGAGAAATTATTTATAAAAAAAAATTAGATGCTAATTTGTCATGGTGATGTGGCATTTTTTAATTCCTCCGGTAGCCACCTCAGTAATTTCTGTTGGTTGACTGACGGAAAGGACGAAAATAACATGCGTTAATTGGTTTAGGGACTAAAAGTGGTAAAAATAAAATGTAGGGACTAAAATGGAAAAACGTCAAAATCTAGGGACTATAAGTGCATTTACGTCTTTTTTTTTTTGAAACATTTTAAGATTCTAATTGGGTTAAATTCTATTGGTCTCTTATTTTGGAAGGCTTGTTAGAAATGAAAAAGGAAAATGCTAAAGATATTGCAAAATGTTCACAAAATAATGTGATAAAAACTGTGATTGATGAACTTTAACAACCTAATTAATGAGTGTTTGAATTGTTTTTTTATGTGATTGGTGACATGTCAGTTTGTAAACCTATAGTAAAATTTATGGCATTCTTATGAAGGTTATGTTATTCAACAGCCTATTCAAGGCTAATTATAATATTTTTATAAAATTTTAGGTCTTTTACAATTGAGGGTGGGGTCTTTTTTTTCTAAGGAAATTTTGTTGTTGTTGTTGTTGTTGGGCCTTAGGCCTAGGCCTTGGGCCGGCCTTGGAGACAGGCTTGTGTGGAGGATGTCAATTAAGGGTGGCCCAACAATTTGGAGGCCTAAGACGATAAATTAAAATATGACATTTTTGTTATCACTTAAATAAATAATTTTTTTTTTTTTGAGAATGCACTTAAATGATATTTAACTAGTGTTTAATATCATAATTTTTTTTATAACAAAAATTCATTTTTTTCATTTTGTAATATGCTCTTTTTTTTTGAAAAAATGTTTAAACTATATGAAATTTTACTAAAAAAACTTATAAATGATGTAGCAATGAACGTGATTAGTGACACTTCAAGAAGATAATAAATAAGTATTTGAATGAATGATGTTAAGGATATTATAAATTTTACAACATGAGGCTTACAAAGATGTATCAACAATCACAAAAAGTAATTCAAATGCATTTAATAGGTTATTGAGATTCACATATCATATTAATTGTCACATCGATTTGTAAAGGTTTTCAAGTAAAATTAATAATATCTCTAGCATTTTCCTATTTGAATTATTTCTTGCGATTAGTACACATATATTTGTAAGACCCATGTATTTAAAGTTGTATTATCTTTAGTATTACTCAATTCTTTGGGACTTCTTAAAAGTAAAGGAAAAATGTAAATGGGGGGTGAGCACCTGTACTGAGGGTATGAGTTGCCTCTGCACGTAAGGGTACCAGAGGACTTGCAATTTTGGCTTGGAGATGGTGAAGAGCCACCTCCACCTCCACCTACAGAGCATATGTGGGTGTTGACATCAGGGTCATCGTTGCATTTGTCGTGGATGCAAATCAACTGGCCTCTACAATCGTTGAGAGTTCTGCATGGACCATTGCAAGAGGATGTGGCACGTGCAGGGGAGAGGGAGGGAGAAAATGTTGAAGATTAGGAAAAGATGAACCAACAACAATACTATGTTTGCCATTGGATAGAAATATGTAATTGGAATAGAATTTGTGTGGGGAAGAAATAGATTTCCAATGTAATTTTTTTGTTTTTTTGAGAATCATTCCAATGTACTTATATATATATATATATATATATATATAAATATAGGCAGTGCAAATAGAAATTTCTATTTCACTTTGGGTCACCTTAACCTTAGAGCATTTCCAGTAGATTTTCTAAATTTTTGTACTGTTTGGAGAATGAACAGTAACTTTTACCTTTTAGTTACCTATTTTTTCAAATACACTTTCTAACAGATTCTTTATCTCATTTAAATATTATTTCTTCATTTATTCTTTATTCTTTTTTTATCATCATGTATTCTTTCTATATTCATTCTCAACAATTATATTTTTCAATGAAAAGTGTTATATTCACAACATTTTTTGTAATACTTTCATAAGAATCACATCAAAATCTTATGTGAAAAGTTATTACTAGTTCTAATTTGAACCCACTATTGAAATTATTTTTTTATTCACCAATATTAACTAATAATAATCTATTACTTAAAATTTATTGTGAAAATATTGTGGTAGCATTTCTGAATTGAGATTTTTTATTTTTTATATTATTTTTTCTTTCTTTCAATTCATTCTCATCCACGTTTTCATTTCTTTTTTTTCTTTTTCTTTTTCTTTTTTCTTGTTTTTCTTCTCCACACACGTGTCCATCCTATCTCTACCCCCCACCCCTTCTTTTACTTTCTTTTTCTCCCTCAAATTCAAGAACATTTTGAATGAACATTCCAGCGAGCTCTCTTTTTTTCTCCAACTCTCTCTCTCTCTCTCTTTTACTTGATTCCAGAACATTCACCAACTCTGCGATAAGAAAAGAAAGAAAAGAGGTATAGAGAGAAAGAACAAGCAAGATGGGTCACTGCCGTCACTCATCTTCGTCCTCAATGCAGTCCAGATGGCTTTTGGCTTCTGTCTTTTTTTTTTTTTTTTTTTTTTTTTTTTGCTTTTATTGTTATGATTTGATTAATTTTAAAATTGTGTTTTTGAGTTTGTATTTTGATAATTTGATTATGCTTGAGTTTAGAGATGTTGAGAGAAGGATTGTAGTGTTTATAGCCGTTGTGATTATAGCTGTGAGAGGAGAGAGAAAGAATTGTTTTATTTTTTTATTTTTTTATTGAGATGTTTGAATTTTTTGAGCGGAAAAATTGATTTGGAGTTGCTACAGTGTTCTCTAGATTAAGAGAACTACTGTAGCAACTTTAAAAATTTTTTGGAAAAGTTTTGTGTTTAGAGAAGTTGTAGGAGGATGAAAGTGGCCTTTTTTCTCAAAAATATACAGATAGAACATCTGTTGGAGATGCTCTTATACTCCACAAATCACAACTCTCTTGACTATTTTCTATAAAAATTTTAATTTTGGGTATTTTATAATTAAGAAAACAAAATAAATATATTGTAAGCTGTGTTTGGTAGTCATTAAAAAAGTTGTCATGCATTGTGGAAATAACAATGTGAGTTAGATTTTGAATGAGAGCATTCCTATCAGTTTGTGCAAAATTTTTGTCTATTTTAACATAAGAATTTACTTCTTCTTTTTTACACAATTAATTTTCAAAAACATCCAAATCAAATTATTTATTATACATTATATTTTATTCAAATAATCATTTTTCATTCTTTTTTTTTTTTTTTATTATCATCTTCGTAAAAAGAAAGAAAATCTGGCAAGACATGAGAACAAGAGGAGAGAGAAAATAAAATAAAATAAAATATTGAATTACAATATGAATAGCGTTCATGTATATATCTATGGTTACTATGACAATAATGTATTTTAACATAATTTTGGATAATCTGATGTGGGTAAATTTTGGGCTTGATTGACAAAAATGTGGTCCTTATTTTATTATACAAGCATTAATGTGGGTTCTATGCATTAAAGGGTTAAGCATGTAAACCGTGTCTAAGTTTCCTTAGATGATGTCCTCTTTCTCCTCACCCTTTGTATGTATGCATTTGAAGATAAATATTAAGATAAGAATAAAGAAATATGAAGATAAAATATATAAAACTTAATAAATAAATTGATATTTGTATCAACCTTAAAGTCTTCATTGCCTTTGTGTGGAGGGCAACATGAAAGACCACGGAAATTTGATGATATCAACCTTAAAGTATTTTTTCTAAAAAATAAAAAACTTAAAGTCTAACTTGCCCTCTATCTCTATCGAGGGCAACATGAAATTTAAATACATACAATCAGTGGGGAGCTGAGACATATACTAAGACAAGACAAAGAAATATAAATATAAAATATAATTAATAAATTCCATAAATGACTTAAAGTAACATCATATAATTGGTTAACTTAATGTTTTTTTTTTTGGTTGATACAAGATATAATTTCTACTCTAGCATAATTTAAGTGTATATGTGTGTGAAACTATCTCTTGGAGACTTGAACCTCGGCTCTTGAATCCCGGCCCTTGTGCCCCATACCCCACAAACATTAATACTTATGGAGTGACTACTACACCAAAGGTATGCGGTAACTTAATGTAAATATGTAAAACTTAAAGTAAAATGTAAACTGCATATAATATAATTGAACTGAAAGCTTTTATTGAAAAATTATTGAAAAGTACTTACCAATGTAGTTGGCTGGTTTAACTTGAAATATTTGTAATGAAATTACTTGAAATGAGCATATATACACTCACACACATATATATATATATATAGCTGAAACTTTTTTTTTTTTTTTTGAGAAACATATATAGCTGAAACTTAGTATTTATTTTTGCTATACTCTTTATTGAGTTATATCATTGCCTACGTCGTTTTTTCTATTTTTTTAAAAATTTATTTCCCATTTTTTCATTCTTCTACAAAAAAAAAAAAAAAAAAAAAAGTCTTTATTTTGCTGATTCACATTTCTATTGTTACTTTGTTTCATATTCCCACCGTTTGCCATCCTCTTGAATTAATTGCTTCTTCTCATGTTCAAGTTTGAAAGTAAACATGTGTAACAGTTCTTTCAGGAAATTCTTAAATTCGCTTATGCGCCTCCATTTCAATCCAGACACAGCTGAACAAGCTCTAAACGCACTGTGCGGATGAGAGTTTGATTCAAGACGCCGCTAAACAAGCTCTAAATTTGCTTATGTGCCTCCATCTCACCCAACACAAATCCATTCTTCGATTCTCAGGTTTTTTTATTTTTTTATTTTTATTTTAAAGATTCAAGATTTCAAGCAGATGAGAGTTTTTATCGGAGAAAAAAAAAATCATATACAGGATTTCTACTTTGGCTTTTTCTTGTCGAGCTTTCTTGATTATTATTTGGAGTAAAACTTCATAACTGTGATGAAGCCTCTTTCACTAGGGAAGGTGCGTGAAAGTAAGTTGGTTGGAATATTTTTTGTTTGTTGTTTCCAAAATTTTAATTCTTATATGTTTTGAATATTTAATTTTGGGTCTTTGTCTTGTTGATAATGCAGTTCGGTAGTAGAGATTCACGTTGAGATCTTATATCGAAGAGAACATCCCCAAAGGTTGTTTAGGAGGATACTGCCATATGTTAGAAAAATGCTTCAAAACTATCCCTTTTTTGAAGAAATTGATTTGATTGAATGTCTAAAATGACTTGATTGGAAAATACAAATGCACACATTTAGGATTCTTTTTCTTAGGCTGCGTAGCTTCAATTATACGATTGCAAAAATATTGTAGATAACTTTAAGGAATGGAATGTGTCATTATTATGAAATTTCTCAGAATTATGTTCCATAAAATGGGAATTTTTTTATAAATAGGTAGAAGTTTCTGGTAGTAGTTGTTGATACTCATTTTAGAAAAGCCCAACGATAGGAAGAGGGCCAACAATATGGGTAGCAGAAGAGTAAGTGGATTGAGAGAAAAAAATCCATCAAGCCCGAATGACAGGATTAATGAGTCTTAGGCCTATAAAGTAAACAAATGGGTTTAGGGAAAAGCAAATGGGCTACAGGAGCTCAAATGAAGAAGCAGTAAACTCATGGGTATTATATCATGTAGAAAAGTGAGAATGGACCACAGCAGACCCAAAATAATGAAGTAAGAAAGCAAGGGGTTAATGGAAAGCTCATGAACCCCAAGGATGAAGGATATATTGTAATTGAGGCAAGGAAGCCTAATAGAGTTAGTAAAAACTCATGGGTATTAGTTGGAAATGAGGCGAGGATGCCCAAAGAAAGAAAATGGGTCGAGGATGCCCAATGAGGAAGAAATGAGCCAAAGGAGTTCACAAGTAATGTAATGGGTCAAGAAAGACCAAAGTAATATGAGTATAAGCCTAATGACAATATTGGAACATTGTAACTAATTGAGGGAAGAGTATACAGTAGGCCCGAAATAGGCCCAGCAAGCATAGATCAAATAGCACTGGAGTAAGAATAGCAAAATGGCATGGCAGGAATACTGGCAAGCTAACAGAAGGGACAAATAGCAGACTGAAAGAGAAAAAAGCCCACAATCAAGCAACGCCCAACCCTCGGGAGAAGCGAGCCATAAAGGATGGAGGATCAGAAAACAGTTCACGCCACAAGAGGTTAAGAATGAGCGGCAGAATGCATAGACAAGCCTCCAGTCCATGACAAACGCATAAGCAGCAGACAAACGTTGGACATACACGGAAATGGAGCACGCATAAAGCCCAGGCACCACCAACCTGTACCTAGCCAATACAAGAGTGGTGAGTTATGGGTCAGAGGTAAGAGAGGAAATAGTTTGGCGGTCGAGAGAAGGGAAGGCCTTTCTGGGGTTCTTGCTCAAACTTTTTTGGGAGAAATGTCATGCTGAGATGACATACTACCCAAAAGAGGGAGGACGAGTTAGAACTACTAGGTGCATGTCATGAGGGATAGTGAGAGAGAGAATGCCTACCTTATTGCAAATAGGAGTGCTACGATGAACAAGTAAACAAGGTAGAATTCTTTATCTGGTAGTGGAGTGTGGCATGGCCAGCGCAGGTAAGTGGTGGTGGCCTGGCAACTAACAAACCAATAAGTGGTCTAGAAGTACACCCACACCCAGACAAAAGTAGTTAAAGGGTAAGATAGTAAAAACCAGTCCTGGCAGACAGTATATAAAGGGTCATTGCCATGCATAGGATCAACATCACAATAATAGCAGGCACTAGGAGATAATTACAACACCACCATCACCATAACACTACACGAGTAAGCACTAAGAAAGAAAAAAAAGGAGTGAGAGATAATCAAAGTAACAAAACAGGAAAGAAAGAGAAAAAGAATTAGGAAGAGAAATAGAGAGTGTAGAATGGCAGACATGCACCAATAGGCTAATCCATTCTCTCTCTCTAAAAGCCTACCCTTTGCTAATAATGAAGGATTCGTTTGGATATAAGCCATTGAGGCCCATTCCTTCAAAGTAGGTAATTTCTAACAGTAGGATCCTCTTGCGAGGTTACCACGTTGAGGAAGTGGTTCCTCTTTGGTCTTTGTCCCGTAACCCAACTAAACATGGCAAATTAACCTTTTTCCTTTTGATTTTATTATTTATCGTAATTATTTCGTTTCTTGCCTTTGTAATTTAACTCAAAACGTGTTTCTTATTGCTAAATCACCCTTTCTTCTTTATTTCATCTAACGGGAAACATATTGCCTTTATTATTGTCATACTGTACTTGTTTACCATAACTCTTCTGTAATAGTTTTGTCTGCTATGGGTGTGTGACCAAAGTTTCAACAAAAGGGGCATAGTTGTGCACAAGCCGGCTTAAGGTGGGTTGCAATTAGACCGGTCCCATTTCTCCTATACAGAACACTTGGGCCTCAGTATAGTAGGAGGCAGTTCAGTCCAAAATCACAAAAGGCCCACCACAGTAGTCATGAAATTTCTGTGTTCTAGATGCAAGGATTGACAAGATAGATTTGTAAAACAACCAAATCTTCTCTCTCTCTCTCTCTCTCTCTCTCTCTCTCTCTCTCATGTTGTTGTCAAAACAAATACTTAAATTTCCTCCTATCTTCCTCTCACAAATAGTTTTGCCGCTAGCTCAATGGCACATCGATAGATTTAACCATATTCTAAATTATTTGAAAACCACAATGTTCACCTCATCGTCTCTTGGTTCAAATCCAAAGCCATTGTTTTTGGTAGGTTCTAACATTGTAAGACTTATTGTCACTACTGAAAAACGGGTTTATAGTCGCGTTTTATAACAAAGCAACCATAGCCAATCTAAAGCCACGTTTTTAACAAACGTGGCTTAAAATACTGACCTATAGCAACGTTTTTAAAGCGCTACAATAGGCCAAGTCTATAGTTGTGTTTTTAAGGGTTTTTAGCCACATCTTTTTGGATAAAGCCCATTGCCGAGTTCAAGAAGCATGACTATAGGTCTAGTTGAAATTTTTTTAAAAAAGAGGACCTATTACGGCATTTAAAAAATGCTGCCATAGCCAATCTATAGCCACGTTTTCAACAAATGCGGCTTAAAATCTTGACCTATAGCAGCGTTTTTAAATCACTACAGTAGGTTAGGTTTACAGCGTTTTTAGCTACGCTTCTATGGATAGGGCTTGCTGCCACGTTCAAGAAGCATGACTGTAGGTCCAACAAATTAAAAAAAAAAAAAAAAAATTAGGACCTATTACAGCGATTTTAAAGTGCTGCAATAGGTCTTTTACCAAAAAACATTCAAGTGGACCTATTACGGCTCTTAGAAAGTGCTGCAATAAGTGTTTTTTTTTTTTTGAAATAAAAAAACCCGTAGATTTAAAATTGCAGTTTCAATTCTCTCTAACCAGATCTCAGCTTCTCTCTCACTTTCTCCCTACGACTCTCCCACACCCTAACCGTTAATCTAGCCCACCTTACTACCGATCCTCTCACCGTGTTGTCGCTGACGAAGCCTAGGCCTCCATCACTGGTGCCGCCAATCCCACCCAGTAGCGTTGTTTTTAGAAGCCACGTTTTAAAAGGCGGCTCTAAACTTGTTTTTTTGTAGTGTGTTCTTATTCAGGAAGAAAATAAAAAAAAGTAAGATTTACAATCAAATACATATTGATAAGGGACAAAAAAGAGGCTGAAATGGTGGAGCTACTGCAACCAAATTTCTATTTTATGCACCACTTGCTAAGGCTTTTGTGAGGTTTTGTTTGTCTCTTGGTCACCGTTTGCTAAGGAATTCAATATTCATTTGTTCAAAAGGTCTAGGATAGAAAGTGTCGCAATAAGTGTTTTTTTTTTTTTTTTAAATAAAAAAACCCGTAGATTTAAAATTGGAGTTTCAATTCTCTCTAACCAGATCTCAGCTTCTCTCTCACTCTCTCCCTACGACTTTCCCACACCCTCACCGTTGATTTAGCCCACCTTACTGCCGATCCTCTCACCATGTTGCTGCTGACGAAGCCTAGGCCTCCATCACTGGTGCCACCAATCCCACCTAGTAGCATTGTTTTTAGGAGCCGCGTTTTAAAACGCGGCTCTAAACTTGTTTTTTTGTAGTGTGTTCTTATTCAAGAAGAAAATAAAAAAGAGTAAGATTTATAATCAAATACATATTGATATGGGACAAAAAGGAGGCTATGGTGGAGCTACCGCAACCAAATTTCTAATTTATGCACCACTTGCTAAGGCTTTTGTGAGGTTTTGTTTGTCTCTTGGTCATCGTTTGCTAAGGAATTCAATATTCATTTGTTCAAAAGGTCCAAGATAATGAGAGAGAAAGATATATATATATATATATATATATATATATATATATAAATACAAGGAAGGGTGGAGAGACTTGATTTAATGCTTAGAATGATGCTAGTACCAACTGTCATACGTGGTGTGTATATTCAGGAAGAAAATAAAAAGAGTAAGATTTACAATCAAATACATATTGATAAGGGACAAAAAAGAGGCTGAAATGGTGGATCTATTGCAACCAAATTTCTATTTTATGCACCACTTGGTAAGGCTTTTGTGAGGTTATGTCTCTCTCGTGGTCACCGTTTGTTAAGGAATTCAATATTAGATATATATATATATATATATATATATATATATTTATCAATACAAAGAAGGGTGGAGAGATTTGATTTAATGCTTAGAATGATGCTAGTACCAACTGTCATACGTGGTGTGTATATTCAGGAAGAAAATAAAAAGAGTAAAATTTACAATCAAATACATATTGATAAAGGACAAAAAAGAGGCTGAAATGGTGGAGCTATTGCAACCAAATTTCTATTTTGTGCACCACTTGGTAAGGCTTTGTGAGGTTATGTCTCTCTCGTGGTCACCATTTGCTAAGGAATTCAATATTCATTTGTCCAAAAGGTCTAGGATAATGAGAGAGAGAGAGAGAGAGAGAGAGAGATAAAAAAAATGTGGAGGACTTGGAAAAATAGCCCAAAAGTTTGGTCAAGTCGCAGAAGATTGGATCCCTTATTAATGTCTTATTTGCAAATTTGATCTAAGAGCAGTATCCTACCATCCTTAGATGATGCTCCCTTTCCCCCCTTCTTCCTGGATTTCATAAAAAAGGTTGTCCGAAATAACAAGGTGAGCTAGACTTCTAAGAGTTGGTGTTGTGCATCCAATTAGGCTCGTTTAAATGTACATCATGCTTAAGTTTCTTTAAATATTATTATGGGTCATGAATGAGTGTCTTTATGGCAATGTTTAACAATCCATTTTAGGAAAGTTTTGACATCACTTTTATGGGAAATGAAAAAAAATTGTTAAAACATTAATTGTTATTTTTTTCTTTTCCCATAAAACCTTTCTTTAAATCGATTATTAACCAATACCCTAAGGGCATCAGCTAGCATTTCCATATTATTATTTAGAGCATGAATGTTCTTTTTGTTTTATGAAAAGGTATTCGATTCTTCTTGTTCTTGTTGCCTGACTGTGTTTTTTTTATTTATTTTAAATAATATAGCTTGAATACACATACAAAAGTGTTTAAGGAGGGTTAAGTATGACACCCAAAATAAAGTATTCTTGCTTCCTAGTCATTAATCAACAGCACATTGAAAGTAAATCTCAATTGGGCTGCACAACATTACAAGGGACTACTGATCAATCATGCACATCAACATTATCTCAAGCACCATAGACTAGAGTCTTGCTTGGAGCTTTTAGATATTCTGCAATTGCACATGTAATGAGGCAAGGTAGTCATTAATCAACCAGGACATTAATTTTTTCGTTAAAGGAGTAGACAATTTTATCTTGGGTTGAGGAAAACCCGTGTTTCACCGAGAGTGGTTTAGAGAATTTGCAATAAAAATATTAAAAACTATTTTACCACCACAAACACTAAAGTGGTAACTAGTTTCTCCCTTCTTTGATTAGTATACTTTGATTATTGTCCTGATTAGTATACTTTGTGATTTACAGTTGCCACATTACGTGGATCCTTTGTATTCATCACATCAGAACATTGGATTTGATAATCAAGTAAAACACTAAGGAGTTGTTCTTAACGTTTCAAAGAACCTTGTTTTCCTGAGTTATCTTGTGGACGGGTTAGCCTAGAAGTGGCACTTTGGTTCTATTAGATCTTAGGTAAACAGTTCTTTCTAAAAGAAACTATCATGGCCAGTTCATCTCCAGCAGTTACTGATACCACTTTCTTTGCGTGAATCCACTGCAAATAGGTTAGACTACTTGTATAAAATCTCCCACGTACCTGAAGATAGCAAGATTCTTATTACTGATTTCCCTATTGTAAATCCTTACACCGTATTTGATAAACCCCAAAATTCTTTCAAAAAATCCATAAAAAAGTTTTTAGGTCCTTCTCATCCTTCTACTATAAAAGAATATGTCCAAGCTTCTAAATTTGATCAGTTCAATATTCTAGCAAGCGAGAATGAAAATTTTATTACCCTTGCTCTTACCTGAGAATTTGTAATCCCATGGCAAAAACAAGGGTACACCCACCTCCATTTTGGTGCAGTAAGGTTGGCACTAACCTTTCATGGAAGAAAAGGACTCCTTATAGCCTCTAGAATTTCACTCCTTGATTCTCGGTTCTTGGAATATCACAATGCAGTTATAGGAACTGGTCAGACAACTCTTAATGTGGGAACAGTCTTTGTCACACTTTTTCCCAACTTTAACATGTCTCTTAAAGATCCTCACCTTTGTGATGCTCTTAAAGTCCAAGTTCATATCACAGGAGCTTCGTAAGTGCAAGATAATTTTGTAGCTACACTTCATTACCAGCTCGCCTACAGACTTCAAAACTATGCTTTTGACATGGCTGTGCCAAAAATAGCCCAATCTGATGATGCTTTATTGATCCAAGTCAATCCAAGCATGGCGCCTATGTGCACATTTGTTCCAAGACAGTTAAACAAAGAACAGATGACCTCTCTTTTTCCAGAATCATGGATTACAAAATATGATATGCTTCATTAGGCGGCTAAGCCAATACAGTCTAATAATTCTTTCTTTATCAAAAAAGCAAATGGTGAAGTTGAGGTTAGGTTCTTGGCGGCTACACTAGAAAAGAAAGAGGTAACAGTCTTTCCTACTCAAATTGCTATGATCTAGCCAGTGTCATATGAGGGCCTAGATGGCTTTCAAATCAAAGCATTCCGAGAAGATGGAAAGCCTTGTTATGAAGGAAAATTATCTTTTGGTCATATATGGTGGGATGTTTGTGACTGTGCTGATTGCCAAGAGGCAGAAGTTTTTGAAAAAGATCATTCACGAAGAAAGAAAAAGTCCTCACAGCAGATTCTCAAGGAAAGATATGAGGCAGGAGATCTAGAAGTTGATCTCCTTGGAGAACCCTCTGAAAAATTTGATTATTATGTTCTCTATCCCAGAACTAAGAAACAAAATTCTCCTTCTCTTTCTCTGTGCAAAGAACATCATGGTCAAAACCAGAAACCTCCATTAATCCCATACTACCAGAAAGTCCTTCCCCAAATACCAAAATGTCAACCCAAACCTACTAGTCAAACCCATACACAAAAGATCTTACTTTGTTACATGTTTGACCATGCTTCACCCTCCTATTGACAAAATTTTTCTCCACTTGAAAGTTTTGACCATCCCCAAACCAACATCAAACATGTTTAGAAAATCAAAAATCCTGTTGGAAACAATCCAGACGGAACCAAGAAACATGTTTCTACGGCTGAAGCAGCTTTGAATTGGCAGGCAGAAAATGTTGTGGCACAAAACCAAGTCCTTTCAAAGATTCTTGATAATCAACAAAAGATGGCTGAAGCGGTTACTCATACCTTTTTTTCCTCAAATTCTCTTATTGAAGACTTGAAGAAGAAAATACAGATAATTGAACAAGAATTGGCAACCATTGCTTCCACAGTAAAAGACTTGTCTGTCTCCTTCCCTCTCATTGGGTAAAAAGAAAAAGAAAGAAAACAGTTGTTGATGTAACTTCATTCTATGGAGAATTTAAGGAAAGAGGTTACCCAAGCTCTTCCAATGCAAGTCTACATGCCCTATCAACCTCGCTAATCATTGTATAAAGATCTGTCCATGCCTTTAACCTTACCATTCTCCTCGGTTTCTCCTTACCAAAACCTCCAACCACTAGGCATGATACATCCTGACCATAATCCTTTTAAACCAAGTGGAATCTTTCCTAGTATAACATGTTCAGCACCACTCCAACTGGAACCTCAAACCAGACCACAAAATAAAACTTCTCCAATGAAAAAGGACAAAGAACCATTATACCAACCCCCAGATTCAACTATTGGTGCCTCTTTAAGACCTCTAGATATAAACATGTTGGCTATAGACCCTGACCCCCCAAACCCAATTTCATAATTTCTCAAAACCCTTAACCTTCAAGATCCAAAAGAGCCTTTTGTGCTCCTAGTCATTGATAACACAAATCTAGACTTGTCTGATCTTGAATTAGAAGGAGTATTTATGACAGACCCAAAGGTAGAAGAAAATGATGATGTCCTTCACCCTGAACAACCACTCCCACCACCAATTTTTCCTCCACCACCTTTGATCCTTAATTACCAAACAAGATTAACCTACTCATCAACCACAGATTCAAAACACTTGTTCACCATTGATAATACCCCCTTTCAAAATGGCATGATGAGATTTTTAACATGTATTCATGGTGCATAGCTGAACTCCAAGCCCCAGATAACACGGTTGCACCAATTATTGCCATATTTGTTACATGACTTACAGGAAGGTTGAGACAATGGTGGATCAATCTTGGAGAATACAGGCAAAGATAGGCAGCCCAGTGCAACACTCTAGAAGACTTTTTCACAATCATTAACAGTGAATTTCTTGGCTCTATGGCTCATTATACAAAAGTGGCAAGAGAAGAATTCTTACTGATGAAATGTTGCTCCTTTGAAAGGAAAGATTTGGAAAAAATTTTTGACAAAATGTCAAGCCGATGATGTCAATTCTAAGCACATCTTTCTTAACTCCTTCCCAAAACCATTAGGAGATGAAACTCTCCGTATGATGAACCTTCAAAAAATAACTTTGTAGCAAGCTTCTTTGGGAGAAATCTACCAGCATGTGCTTATTGCTCTTGAAAAACTCTGCAATTAGAGAAAGTTCCTTTCAGAAATTGACAAGATTCAGAGCAAACTTAAAGACAACTGTAAAAGAAAAGATTTGCAGATAAAGTGCTATGACAAAAATTGTGCTTGTACGACAAAAAGGAGAGACCATTTCAAGAAGTATTCTTGGAAGAAGAGACATTATGCAAATCAGAAGAAGAAATCCTTTAGAAAAAAGAAATGGAAGTTTCTCAGAAGAAAGCAGTTTAAAGGAAAAACTTCAAAAGTTTGTTTTGTATGTAGAAGACCAGGTCACTTTGCAAAAAATTGTCCAAAGAAAGAAAAAGCAATAAAGCTTCTTGAACAAGCCCAAATTCATGCAGATGATACCCCCTTCTCAGATATAGAATCACTTTTCTCATTGGATGATGCTTACTCTCCCCAAGTTTTGACAATTATGGCTTATTCTACCTCAGAAGATAATTCCGATCCAGATAATAATGATGATTTAGATCCAGAAATCCAAACCATTTACACATCCTAGCCTATTATAGACCCCCTAACCAGCCCCACACCCATAGCCCAAGTACATATCCTCCTTGATACTTATTCCAAACCCATTCCAATAATAGCCTTGTTTGACACAGGAGCAGCAGCAACAATACTCCATCCCAAGATATTACCAAAAAAATTTTGGCTACCCCACCACTAGATGTTCAGAGCAGCAAATGGAGAAACATTTTTTATCACCCAGAAAAGTAATTCTATTCTCATTAGAATCTTTCCGACCCTTACCATTAAACACCAAGTTCTCGGCTCCCCTCTCACAAGCAGAGACCTTCTTATAAGATTTGATCTCCTTCATCAAATACCTAGCCTCAGATGGTCATCAAAATGACTTTTGCATAAACAACATCTTCTCACTTAGACCCAAGTACCTCATTTATTCACAGTAGACCCATTTGACTCTTTGAGACTCCAAATTATTAATGAATGTTGTGCAACCACCCAATCTGAATTCCTCCTTAAAAATCTAAACCCTTTGTGGAAAAATTCATCTTTTTTCATAAATCTAACCTTAAAAAAGAATGAAGATGTTAACCCCACAAAAGCCAGTCATAGAGGGATGAATCCAGAACATTTGACCTTGGCTAAACTAGAGTTATCCACTCTTCTTTTAGAAGGCCTCATTGAACCTACAACCTCTCCATGAGTGTGTGAAGCTTTCTATGTCAACAAGCATATTGAGCAAGTTCGTGGAAAACTCAGATTGGTAATTAATTACCAAGATCTTAATCATTTCCTCGTAGATGAAAAGTTCCCTTTGCCAAACAAAAGTGCTCTTTTCCAGCACTTTTACACGCTAGGGTATTTTCAAAGTTTGATCTTAAAGCGGGATTTTGGCAATTAGGAATCCATCTAGATAAGAGATACAAGACAGCGTTTTGCATTCCGAATCACCATTATCAATGGACTATTATGCCTTTTGGTCTTAAAAATGCTCCATCTCAATTCCAAAAAGCAATGGTAAAGCTATTCCAGCCACTCTTGACAAATGCATCAATCTATGTAGATGATATTCTCCTATTTTCAAAAGATGTAAAATCCCATGAAAAATTGCTTACTGAATCCTACAATTTAGTAAAAGTTCCAGGGATAATGCTTTCAAAAAATAAAATGGTCATAGGAGCGACTTCTATAGATTTCTTGTGAGTAAACATTTCAGATGGAAAGTATACTTTGCATCCCTACATAACAGTTTCTCTTGGAGAATTTCCAGATAAGCTCACAAGTACCAAACATATACAATAGTTTCTTAGAATTGTTAATTACATGTCAGACTTCATCCCAAAAATCTCCAGATACAGGAACTGTTTGGTTCAATTGCTGAAAAAATCTCCTCTAGAATGGAATTCAGTTCATACAGAAGCAGTCCAACAATTGAAAAAATTAATAGAAACATTTCCCCATTTACAGATTCCAGGACCAGGCAAACGAATTCTACAAACAGATGCAAGTGATGAGTATTGGGTAGCAGCTCTTTTTGAAGAAGTTGATGGTAAGAGAAGTATTTGTGGTTATAAAAGTGGTGCATTCAAGCCGTCAAAGCTTCATTACCATTCTACTTTCAAGGAAATTTTGACAGTTAAACATGGAATTGAAAAATTCCAGTTTCACCTTCTTGGGCACAATTTTCTAGTAAAAATGGACATGTCCTCCTTTCCCAAAATGTTCCAGTTCAAAAGAAAAATGCTTCCCCATCTCAGTTAATCAGATGGTCAAATTGGTTTTTACAATGGTTTTTTCAAGTCAAACACATCAAAGGAAAAGATAAACTTCTCACTGACTATCTTTCTAGAAAACCTCCAGTTCTTAACACCACAATTGTTCCTCCACCTTTGTGTGTATATCCAATTACAGATCCATCTTCATCCTCAGATTCTTCCTCTGCAACCCTCATGATATTCTTAGCATAGTAGAAACCCTTCCCCCAGAAATAAAAGACCAAATAAAAACCTTGACCCTTGAAGCCAGATCCAAACGAATCATTAGAGTCCTCCATGATTATCTTAAAGAGAATCAGTGCCATTTTCTTGCTATTTTCCCAGATATAGAACAACTATGGAAAACCCCTTTTGCCTTTTGGATAACCAATTGGACAGTTGTACATTACGTCTATGTGTGGTACCTACTCAATGAATATCACTTGTGTCTTCATTTTGAGCCAGAATTTTACTCATATATTTTTCCTTGTGAAAATAAGTATTTTCACAAATTCTGGTTTGAGATCTTGAAAAATGATGCTCATGCTGGTGAATGGTTCAAGTATTCCAAAATAG
This sequence comes from Castanopsis chinensis, assembly GCA_032878915.1. NCBI lineage: Eukaryota > Viridiplantae > Streptophyta > Magnoliopsida > Fagales > Fagaceae > Castanopsis > Castanopsis chinensis. Next base: position 11,331,885 of record JAVQMG010000125.1, on the reverse strand, counting down.
AGCACCCATGCTTTGGTCACAAAATTACTTCAATATGTTTAGTTGCCAAATTCAATTCCAAAAATGATGTTCATGCAGAAGGAATCCTTCACCCTGCAGAAATGCATTGGGTAACTAATATAGATGGTACTCTTCACACACACATGGATGTGTCTTGGATATCTTGTCACTATTCTCTCATAATGGCAGAATCCCTTAATCAAGGAATCTTACTTGAGATAGTACTAGCTGATCCAGATGTTTGTAGATAGCAATGGCCATATGAAGATCATTGAAAAATGCCTAATACTCTTATTGGACATGATGACCCTTACTATCATAACCATGATCTAGATGCTGACGTTGATGAAGAATGGTTCCAAGGGAGAGATGGATAAGACGACTAGATATTTCCAACACTTAAAAAAAAAAAAAAAGTTCCAGAAACATCTTTAAGCAAGTGCATCTTATTTGACCACTAGTGGACTATCGAAGAATTTTCTTGCACCAGCCCCTACTATCCCTGCCAAATGTTTGTTACGAACATACCCCTATTACTTTACAAAGACAATTGTCAACCATGCAAGAAGTTCTTATCTTCTCCTCCCAGATGATATTTATCTCTTTGTCACCAACATATCCGGAGAAAGATCATTACTGAACCTGGACCCCTGACTCTAGATGACATTTGTCAATCCATTTTCAAGACCCCTACTCTCTTGAACATCTGTCAAGAACGATTTAGCCCCTACCATCTGCTGAAGAGTTTCTTTATCTTCTGAATGTAAAATATTTCTGTAAATTATTGCCTATAAATAGGCCTCTTGTATCTTTTGAAGGGGGATAAAGAGTGAAGAAAGCCCTTGTAAGATGTGTTTCAATATCTCTTATGTCTGACGCAAAAAAACCGTTGAATCTAATAATATCCCTTAGTTTGTTGTATCTTCTTTTGTGTTCCATTCCTTATGTTCAGGTTATCTTTTATATGTTCTTAACAATATATGCTAGAGACCAATAGCAAAGTTGCTGCCCCTAACTTCAAGTTCTAGCTCCATCCTTGCTTAGTGCCCAGCCCTTCCCCAGCTTCCCTCTCCCTCTCACCCAATGCCTTTCTTCTCTTTGTTTCTATCGCCATGAACCCAAGTCAAAGCTTCAAGGCTATCTCTTCTTCATGGCTTCATCACTTTATCTCCTCTATGTTCTCATCTCCATTGATCCATTAAAGTCCTCTATGTTTAGGTGTGGTGGTGGTCGTCACTTGTGGTGGCTAGATTAGGTTTTGTCTGCCGCCGTTGGTATAGGTTTGTGTGAGTGAGACCTCTGGATTGTAAGTTTTGTCTTTGCTATCATTTTCATTGTGGGTTTGTTGGGGTTGAGGCAATGGTTGTGTGGTGGTTGTGCATCATGTATGGTGGTGGTTGTGTGGATTTTAATGGCTTTACAGTGGGTTGTTGAAGATGGTGGTGGTTGTGCTTGTGACTTTTTTTTTTTTTTAGGTTGTGGTTCCTACAATGGTGGCTTTGGCTAGTTTTGGGTGACCAATTGCTGTGGTTTTTTGTGGTGGCTTTTTTTTAATATTGTTTTAATGGGTTGTTTTAATCTGATGTATGTAAAAATAGAAGATTTGATGTAAGGTGTATTGTAAAGTAAGGTTTTAGAGCATTCTCATTAAGAGTTCTAAAAATTTTAGCATTTAACAACTCAAAAACTTACTTTATCTCTTTTAACGCTTCACTTTACAATATACCCAACATCAAAACTTCTATTTTTTTTTTATCACATTATTTAAATATTCTTTCTTTATTATTTTTTATAATTTTTTTTTATTCTTCCCCTACCATAAACCAATCACCCACAAACCCACTACTCAAACCCAACCACAAACCACCACAACACAACCATAGTCACCATCATTGGCGGCACCCACAGCCTCTACAAATTGGGACCCCCACCACCCAAAACCAAATAAAAAACTCAACAAACCAACATCAAAACCACCAATCAAACAAACTTAGCACCATCGCAAATCACAAACCTACGTTAGAAATCATAGACCCAAAATCAGAAATAGCATATTCTTTGAATTTCTCACCCAAAATCGAATCACAAAACCCACCCAAACCCAGCCACACCTGTTGAAACCCTGCCACGCTCGGTGAACCACCGCAACCCAGCCACCTCGATCAATAGTAGAGACCCATGAACCACAAACTCAACCTCATCTTCTTCACTAGTTTCGCTGAACCACTATCTACACTGGTTGCCGGAGTCAAACTGTGGCTTAGTGAGAAAGAGGGAGACAAAGAGAGATCGGAGTCAGATCCTAGCTCAATGAGAAAGAGGGAGACGGGGAGGCAAATAGAAAGAGAGAAAAGATAGAGAGAGTGAGAGATCAGAAAGGAAGAGAGAGAAAATAATATAAAAACATAGCACCTTTCTACGTTAGAGATGGCAGCTCACTATAGCTGGGTGTAAAAAATTATAGCATTTGACATGTTTGATGTAAAGTGTTTTTTGTGTGATAGTTGTTATTAATAACATTTTTAGCATTATAACACTCTTGATGTGAATGCTCTTAAAATATATAAAGTAGGATTTTGAGTTGTGCTAAAAAGCTAAAATTTTTAAAACTTTTGATGTGAATGCTCTTATATCCCATGATGTATCTCATTTGGTTTATTGATCAATAAAAATTTCTAGTCTTACCATGGATGCTATTGTGCGGTGAAAATAGAAAGATATAAATATAAAATCTTTTTCAGATAAACATTGAAAAGAGAAATATATATGATGCACAAGAAGTGGATCAAACTTATTTTGATAATATTACACTATTATCTAGCAACTGAGAGATTACCAGCTGACCAATGACCAAGTATTAAATAATATTATTCAATTCAATAACTAGAGTGACGTGCCGCCTTTGGTCCTTCTTTAAGCCCACGGTAGCCAACTAGCTAAGCCATGGACCAAGTAATTCCCACGATACCCAGATCTTGATTCAAACCCAAGGCCTTCCAAACAGCACTAGACCCATCAACAATGTTATTCCCACATGGTGGCTGACCTGCATGCTCAGCATCACACCCATGCACAGAGTCACACTCATCCACCACCTTAGCCGTCACACTCTTCCCATTGCTAGCCGTAATCCTTATCATCTTCCCACACCGCGACCCATGGTTATACCACCCTGTTGATAAGGCCACCACTCTTTTTGAGTTATTGTGGTACTTTCCGTCACACTCCGATGGGCCACCACCGTCTCCGCCTTTGCTAAAATCGTTGAGTGTGAGACGGGCTTGCGTGGAGGACGTCACTGGGGGTGAGCATTTGTACTGAGGGTGTGAGTTGCCTCCGCACGTAAGGTTACTAAAGGGCTTGCAGTTTTGGCTTGGAGAAGGTGAAGAGCCACCTCCACCTCCACCTCCAGAGCATATGTGGGTGCCGGTGTTGGGGTCGTCGTTGCACTTGCCGTTGATGCAAATCAGCTGGCCGTTGCAGTCATTGAGGGTTTTGCATGGGCCATTGCAGGAGGAAATGGCACGTGCAGGGAGAGGGAGGGAGATGATATTGAAGATTAGGAAAAGAGGAACCAACAGAAGTACTATATTTGCCATTTGAGAGAAATATTTTGGACTAAGAAGTTGTGGAGGAAGAAGAAGAGAGTTTCCATGCATATATAGGCAATGCGTCCGTATTATAGTATTTCATTGTAAATCACAATTTTCTTTATTATTATTATTTTTAATAACTTTAGTTATTTTACATTAGATATGAAAAAAAAGTATACATATAAAGGGTGTGGCTTGTGTCCAATGAAAGTTTTCACTAGACACATTGGATGGTGGACACGTGTCCGAATTTGGACATGTCCAGTGAAAATTTCCACTGAACACAAGCCTTACCCATATATAAAAACTTATGATCAACTCGGCATAAGGTTGAAAATAAATGATGGGATAGATGATTTTTATTTAGACAGAAAATTCATACCCACTTGAGTTATTGGGGTAGTTATAAATTTTTGTTATATAAGTGTTACAAATTTTTGGCGAAACCACGCTGTCCCTTAAGTTTATCTAGTGATTGTTTTCAGTTCTTTAAATTTCAAGGTAATGCTATTGGTCTTTAAAATTTAAAAAATGAGCATTATTGATTATTTTATTAACTTTTATTGGTATTTATTCTTATGCTGCTAATGGAGAAATGAAGCGGCACTATTTAAGTGAGATGACCGTTTTTTGTTATTTAAAAATTAAATACATATCCCAGATTCCCAGCAAATAGCCAACTCATCAGAGCTGACCGGTTCCCTCCCAAAACCCCTGTGCGCTAGCCACCATCCCCAACATGACTTCCAAAGATCAGGGTGTGAACACCACGTCCTCGAATCTCTACTCCAATCAATTTCAACGACGTGGATCACTGCGGGGTGGATGAGGTTTTTTTCAAAAAATTTTTGTTAAAGATAGAAAATTTTGGAAGTTTTAGCCATGTGCTAACATGGAGGACTTGGAAAAATGGCTCGGAAGTTCGGTCAAGTTGTGGAAGTTTGATGTCGTTTGCAAATCTTATTCTAAACAGAATCTTGGGGGAAGCTTACCCTATGCAACTAGTATCAGCAAGTGGACAGTGGATAATACAACCTTAAAGTCTTTCTTGCCCTCAATGGATAGCAACATGACATTCAAATACGTATATATAAGGCATTTGTTAAGGCATTTGTTACCGTGTGCCCTTAGTATATATAAGGCATTTGTTAAGGCATTTGTTACCGTGTGCCCTAAGGGCACACGGTAATGCCAATGATAGGGGCCTTTTGCACAAGAACAAATGCATAGGAGCTTGAAACAATCTGAACAAGACAATGACAATAACAATGCCAATTTTGTCATCCAATTTTTTTACACAAGCCGGATCTAAACAAAGTAAAATGACAATATTGTCCTCTAATTTTTTAACTAGCCGGATCAAACAAAACAAAAGGATAAAAATGATCTTTTTGCCTCCATTTCTTATTTCCCTCCATTTCTTATTTCATCTCCCACCAATCCTTACTTTACCAATATTTACTTTTTCTTCTCTTCCACTTTACCAATATCATAAAAAAAACTAAAAGAAAAGTTCAAAGTTGAACAAAAAGACAAGAAAGAAAGAAGAGTTCAATGAATGATCAAAGAATGTCTACAAGAATATAGTGTTCAAGAAATTATAAATAAGGTACATATTTCTTTTGTTCTTAATTCATTTCTTAAATATATTGAAAAATGATGTTAATATTTATTTATCATTTTTGTTAAATTATTGTAGAATCAATGGATGAGAATTTTGTTGAGAAGAGTTCAATGAATGATCAAAGCATGTCTACAAGAATATAGTGTTCAAAAAATTATAAATAAGGTACATATATTTCTTTTGTTCTTAATTTATTTTTCAAATATATTGAAATATGATGTTAATATTTATTTATCATGTTTGTTAAATTATTGTAGAATCAATAGATGAGAATTTTGTTGAAAGTGAGATTCATCAATTAGTTCCAATGAGTTGTTTTAACTTAAATAAATTACCTCAAGAAGGTATACTATTTTGTTCTATTTTATTTTATTTATAGTTCATATTTCATTTATAATTGAATATGATGTTGATTTTTTTTTTTTAATCCTTGTTACAACATAGAGCGAATGAATGATATTGTAATTGTAAGTGAGATTTATCAAAGTGTTGCAAGGAATTGTGTTGACTTAAATGAGCTTCCAAATGATGGAGAAAATAATGACATTTGTGAGGAGGACTTAGTGGTTTGGAATGAATATCCAATGAAAAAAATTGGAGTTATTGAAGAAAATGAAGATATTATTCAATAGAAAATGAGTTTGAACCTTTTGTTGGACAATATTTTCTTAGTGAAGGAGAGGTTTTTATTTTTTATAAAAATTATGCAAATAGATATGGTTTTACGATTCAAAAATATAGTTTTGTCAAAAAAATGAAGAATTCAATAATATAATATAAATATTTAAATTATTTTTTTTATAATTGGCTATACATCAATTTAAAATCGAATAATGTATTAAAAAAATTATATTGGTTAAAACTCAAAACCGTATTTCATTAAACTGTGCAAGGAAAGGTCAAAAAACAACTGACTTCTTTGGGTTCATCAAAAAAGACAACTGACATCTTTGTATTGTTCGGCCCAATTTTTTAGACCTTTGTGTCAGAAGTGAGTCAAACTAACTGATCAGTCCGTTCAACATTTTCGGCCAATTCCATCCTCTGTAACTGAAGGGAAACTAGCTTGAATATCCATGTCCATTCAATATTCTTTAATCCTCGGCCTCTTGACTATTAGTTGCTGCCCATGATGGTATTTATTGGTGGAGGCACTATTTCCTTATCTCACGCAATAATGGATGGAGCTAATTAATTGAAGGAAAATTTATAGGAATAACAACTGATCGGGTTCGGGGCGGATTTTTTAATACTCGAGCTCGACCCGCGGGTTTGTACTCATGACCCGAACCCGGCCTGTTTAGTAAACAGGCTTTTTTTTTTTAACTCCGTACCCGGCCCATCGGGCCCGGGGGCTCCACGGGCCCCGTTGGGCCATGGTACTTTCAGGGCCTATTCTGTGGCCCAATAAAAAAAAAAATTGCTTGCTTGGTTTTGATTTTCTCAGCAACCAAACGGTAAGAGAAAAAGAACATAAGAAAATCAAATTTGAACAAATCAGAAACCAACAAAAACCATTATTTTCTCAGCAACCAACAGATCGGAACAAGAATTATAAAAATAGCACTTAAACTAGAAAATACAAATTTGATTAAAAAAGAAAATACAACAGATCGGAACAAAAACCATTATTTTTATTTACAAAATGTTCCATTGCAGAAGCTTGAGTTCACAACGAGGTGAGGGAGATGAGAGAGATGCGGCCTTGTGAAATGGAGGAGGGCTTAGCGAGGTGAGGAGGAGCAGAGCCGTCTGCAAGCTGTGGCAAGGTGAGGGAGGCAAGGAGGAAGACCGGCGAGGTGAGGCATGCAAGGGGCAGGTGAAGGGAGCAGCGGCGCAGGTGAAGGGAGCAGCGCCGGTCTTGTTCAAGTGAGAGTGAGAGTGAGAGTGAAGGTGAGGGAGAGAATGAGAGGTGGCTTGGCAAAGACAGAGAGAGTGTGTGAGTGAAAATGAATGGGTCTAAGGGATTTAGGGTTAGAAAGTCACTATTTATACTTAGGTTTTTTTTTTTTTTTTTAAACATTATATATACGGGTCGAGTCCGGGCCGGGTATGTCTAATACCCGAACCCGACCCGAACCGAACCCGCTTCTGCCTTTTTAATTAAAACCCAGACCCGACCCTAATGTTAAACGGGCCGGGTAAAACCCGACCCATTAGGGTCGGGTCGGGTCGGGCCGGGTCCATTTTGCCATCCCTAAAAATTTACACTCTTTATTTATTTATCATAAATTACTAGTGTTGGTGGTAAGTGTAAGGCACGTGCTGAATTATACAGTAGTGAGAAAATTAATACAAATTTTGTATATTGAATTATAAATTTTGGCTCATCTAATTTGATTATATTAAAAAAGAAGTCTAAGAATACAACAAAATATCACAATATTTTTACAATATCTTCATTTTTAAGATCCGAATAGATATTTTTTTTATTTTATTTGAGAGAAATGCTACATTCATAACATTTTTAGAACAAATTCAAATGACAAATTATTATTGGTTTTAAACTGATAACATTGTTATTGTTATTTTCAAAACATTTATTTTTAGTTGTAGTTGGTCACAGTCTTATATTTTATTATTTTATTTCGACTTATAAGAAATTAATACTTCAATATTTGTAAAAATATTATGAAATTTGTTGTATTGGTTTTAACAACATATATGCTAGCTTATATACATAAATATTTAAAAGAGAAAAAAAAAAAAAACACAAACTGATTATTGGGAAAAAAAAAAACTTTAGGCACGGTAGAAATTAATGTTAAAATGTTGTGGACTTAGCATTTTTTTTATTTGATCTATAAGAAACTGAGATCTCAACAATTGTGAAAATATTGTAATAATAATAAGTGTTGAAAAATTTTTCCAAAAAAAAAAAAAAACTTTAGGCACTGTAGCTATAGTGCCAGTTGAATAAACCAAAAGCACTGTAGCTTTAGTTCTATCCATCAATAATAGCTTACCTATGTTGTTGTGAAATTAATGTTAAAATGTTGTAGATTTAGCATTTTTTTTATTTGATATATTAGAAACTGGGATTTCAACAATTGTGAAAATATTGTGATAACAATAAGTGTTGTAATATTTTCTCAAAAAATTTATTTTCAATTGTGGTCATAGTCTCGTATTTTTTTTTTTTTTACTTCGACTTGTAAGAAATTGATACCTCAATAATTGTGAAAATATTGTGAAATTTGTTGTGTTAGTATAATAATATATATGTTAGTTTATATAAATATTTAAAAGAAAAAAAAAGACACAAACTGATTACTAGGAAAAAAAAAAATTTTGGCACTATAGAAATTAATGTTAAAATGTTGTGGACTTAGCATTTTTTTTATTTGATTTATAAGAAATTGAGATCTCAACAATTTTGAAAATATTGTGATAACAATAAGTGTTGTAACATTTTTTTAAAACATTTATTTTCAGTTGTAGTTAGCTACAGTCTCACATTTTATTATTTTATTTTGACTCGTAAGAAATTGACACGTCAATAATAGTGAAAATATTGTGAAATTTGTTGTGTTAGTATAACAATATAAATGTCAGTTTACATCAATATTTAAAAGAAAAAAAAAACACAAACCAATTATTGGAAAAAAAAATGACTAACTAAACCAAAACACTGTTGTAGCTACAGTGCTACAGTGTATTGTGATAATAATAAGTGTTGTAACATTTTTTTAAAACATTTAGTTTCAGTTTTGGTTGACTACAGTCTCATATTTTATTATTTTATTTCGACTTGTAAGAAATTGACACGTTAATAATTGTGAAATTTGTTGTGTCAGTATAACAATATAAATGTCAGCTTACATCAATATTTAAAAGAAAAAAAAAAACAAACCAATTACTGGAAAAAAAAAAAAAACCAATCTCATATTTTATTTTGACTTGTAAGAAATTGACATGTCAATAATTGTGAAAATATTGTGAAATTTGTTATGTCAGTATAATAATATAAATGTCAGCTTATATCAATATTTAAAAGAAAAAAAAACATAAACCGATTACTGAAGAAAAAAAAAAAACTCATTAAACCAAAACACTGTTGCAGCTACAATGTTGCACAGTATTTTGCACTGGATGCACAGTGCAAAAGCACTGCAGCGGCATTGCCGCTTTGATGCTGTTTTAAGAGGATCCGATTATTTGGTTCTAGTCTCGGGTTACACAATAAAAAATCCGAATAACCCGACCCGACCAAATACTTGATAAAATAAAGTAATAAGCTCATAAACCACCTGTAGACATTAAAATTTTATGATGTATTCACAACCGTCTGATTGTTCATGATGAAATATTTATGATCAAATTAATCTCTAATTGATGAGGTGGACGATCAACAAATGAAATCAAACCACGTGACAACATCAAATGAGAAAGCCATATGGCAATGTCAGAAGAAAAGACCTATATGGAAAGTTCTTATTAAAGGGAAGACCAAATTAAATTCATTATTAACTCTCAATAAATGCCGAGAGAAAATTCCAAATTAAAGACAATTGAGTTGCTTATAAATAGAGGCTACTCATATGAGGAAAGGAGGACACTTAGAGAGAAAACCCTACTGATACTTTGTCAAAATAGAGAGTCATCTCTAAGCCCACAAGCATTTCATTTTTCATCAAGGTTTATTCCTACTTCTTCAAATCAAAGTAGGGATTCTCCTTCAATCCAGTTCGAGATTAAGCCAACGGCCCTTGCATCAAATTAAGCACGTTCAAACATTCATTCAACTTGAAGGCATCAAAGCACGATTCAAGATCAAGCCTCATAGCCCCATTGGATCGTAAAGTTTCTTGGAGATCGAATCAGAGGAGTTTATTGTACTCTTTCATTGTAAAGATTCACACAGAGGATTGTACTCACATATATATATACAAATCAAATACAAGTTGATTATTTGTTACACTATTTCGTGATCGTGTGATTCATCTTTTATGAAAATTGTGTGTACACCACCAATCTCCATTCAACCTCAAGCACTCACATCATATAAGTCATATCATGTGCTTTGGTTAGTGGGTAACGTGTAGTGGAGAGGAAACCATCTGATCAACCATTTTTGGGCACAACTTCCCAATTTCAAATCCAGCCATTTAAATCAATTCAAGATTCAAATTCAACTGTTATGATTAAACTCTACAGCCCTAGCACAGAGACATCATATCACTTAAACCCTACAGCCCTAGCAATTACAAATCAACGGTTACAATTAAAACTAATATCACAATCCAACACTCACAATTAAAGGTAAAATATTTGGTTAGATATCTCAATGACTCTCAATCTTAATCTCATATCCTAATCCAATACAATCCAACGGCTTCGAAGTCTCACACGAAGTCTCTCTATCACTCTTCACCAAATCAAGTTGATCAATGGCCTCAATCTCTCTTCAGTCTTCACCTAATCACCAAATCCATGGCCTTAGACTTCACTCTCTCAATCTCAATCTCATATCTCTTACTCTTAGACTCAGACGCTCTCTCTCTCTCTCTCAAATCCTCAAATCTCTTCACCAAATCCTCAAGTCTCACACAGATGCTTTTTGTCTCTCTAATCTCTGTAGTCTTTACCAATTTCATACGAAATCTCAAATCTTCATCACTCTTCATCAGTCTTCAATCTTCACTCTTTAAAAGCTTTGATCTTCGGTCTTCTCACCAATGAACAGACCACACTCTCAAACTCTCAGTTCTCACTTTGCCTCTCTCTACTCCAAGGTCCAAACCCTAGCTTATTACTACAAGCTCTTCAAACCTAGTCGCCGCCACCACCACCACCACCACCACCACCACTAACCACTCCTCTCCCTGCCATCGATCATATGGGTTGAACCTTGGGTATGTGTTCTCCTTTTCTCATTGTGAGAGACCGCACCTTGGCCCCGTTTTTAGGTTGTTAGGCCAAATTCACGTGAATGGGTGGAGTCGAGTTATTGTCTCTTAATATGGAGGTTTGACTGATTATATTTTCCCCTTTAGATTAAGGGTTTTACAATGGAGTCGCCACTTATTTAATTATTGGAATAAATGAGAAAACCAAAATTGAAAAATTCCTCATTTTATTTATTTGAAATTGAACTTACATTGATAATAGGAAATTACATGGCTTTGGTCCCACATACAATCTAAGATAAAGTACATTGCTTTATTTTCTAGTTACAATCTAGAAATTGAAAGTTACAAGGATAAGCATCTGATCTACTAACCCTTGATTTAAGCTCGGAGTCTATGTTACAAGGTGGGAAGGTGTTATGCACTCACCTTGCCCGGTGAAACCGGTCTTCTAGAATATGGTGGCCAACATTCATATCAAATTATCCAATATGTTATCAATTAATTTGTATGTTGAATTTAATGTGTGTGCATATGATAAATCCTAATTCAATTTATTAAGCATTGCATTTGGATTTAAAAAATAAGTTTTAGTGAATGTGTGTGGATGGTGATATCCTAGATTCAAGAGTTTGAAAAAATTATGAAACAAACATTTTTTTTTTCATATTTTTGATGTGGATTTAAGATTAAAACTAATGTTATGCATGAACAGGTGATGAACAACTAAGAACATGTGAAGAACGCATAAGAACAATTAAGAACATTTAAATATATTCAAGGGAATTTAAATAATTACTATCATACTTTAATCTTAAATTCTCATAATGGCAACATAAAAAAAAAAAAAAAAAAAAACAGTTAGGGAAGGGGATTATACCTTCATGCATGATCCATATGGTGGAGGAGTACACTCTTGATGGAGGTCCTAAGGGTGGAGGAAAAGAAGAGATAAGAGAGGGAGAGTGAGTCTCAGTCAATACCTTGAGTTCAAGAAGACTAAGATATGACAAGATTACTCAATTTCACTAGAACTCAAGAGAAAAGAAGAGATGGGGTTTTTGTGTGTTTTGAAATGAATGAGAGGGGGGGTTTATATAGCAGTGGTGAATGAAATATGAATGGAAGACCATTTAATGAGGGTTGACAAAGAATCATGAACCTAAACCCCATTTTAGCATTGGGGAAAATCTGGTGCATTAAATGTAGAGATTGGTGGGAGTAAGGAGCAAGCAAAGTTTAGTTTTCCCGTAGCTACTATAACAGTCTGTAGAGCTAATTTCAAAAAATCATATCTTACTCAATTATGATCAGAATTGTCACGTTATTATGCTTCAAATTGAAGCCCCAGATGTCTAGTTTCTGAGAAAATTAATCTCATTCACAGATTCAAAATATTCTGAGAGATATCAAATAAATTGTGAGTAGAGGTCATTTGTTAGAAAACAATTTCAGCACAATTAATATTAATAGGTCCCAAATTAGCTCCCATTTCAAACTTAATTAGTTCCAAATTTACCCTAATTAAAAGATAATTGCATAAATTACTCATTGAATAATTAATGTTTAACTATCTAATTAATTAGGTGTATACAACCTTACCATAAAATGTAGTTCTAACCAATCAAATCGTAAAATATCATTAATCTCAAATTGATTATAATTATAACCAATTGAAATCAATTGTTCATAATCACATATAGTCGAACTCAATTTGTGATAGTGCATCTCAGCCGTTAAAACTTGATTTGATGATAACTTTCAATTTGATGGTCCGATTAGGGCTTATGACCAATTGATTTGATCGTTACAACATCAAGATCATTTTGGTGAAATGAGATTAAGAATCAGAATCAAGATACATATTTCCAAGGTGAAATTACCCTTTTATCCTTCATGTGAGGTTAGATGCGGGATGCAAAATGGGGTGTCAACACTCATCTTTTTTTTTTTAGTCCCTCATTGATTATATATGTTATGAAAATCTACTGTTAAAATCAAATAACCCTAAAGTTTTATAATTTGAAACCCTAACTAGAAATAGTTGAAATCTTACCATTTACTTTTGTTTTTTGTTTTTTGTTTTTTGTTCTTTGTTCATTTGTTTGATTAATTTTGTTCCTATTTAAAGTTTATTCAAGAATTGAAAGTTGTACAAGTGGGGTTTTCAGTCTTCAAACTTGAAATTAACACCCATGGTTTTTTAAGGTATGACTTTTGTTTCCCTTTGTTTTTTGTGTTCAAAGTTGGGATTTTGTTCTTTTTTTGTTAGAGACTTAGAGTTGATGCATGTAACTTAAGTTGCTGTAGATGTGTTCAATGTTTCTGCTTTTATTATTTAGCAAAATTTATACTGTTAAAAATCAAATAAACTCCCAAGTTTTATAATTTGAAACACTAACTAAAAAAAATGAAACCCTAACCATTTTACTTGTTTTGTTCTTTGTTTATTTGTTTGATTCTATTCCTATTTTAATTTTACTCAGGAATTGAAAGTTGTCCAAGTGGGGTTTTTAGTCTTCAAATTCAAAACTCCAACACCCCTGGTTTCTTTAAGGTATGATTTTTGTTTCCCTTTGTGTTTTGTGTTAAAAGTTGGGATTTTGTTCTTTTTTTGTTAGAGTTGATGAATAACTTATGTTGTTATGGTGGTGGTAGTTGTTGTTTTGATGTTTTTGTTTAATAAATTTAAGCACCAATTTTTCTGCTTTTATTATTTATTGAAATTTCAAGCATCATTTTGAGCACCAATCTAGGTTCTGTTTAGTTTTATGTTAGAATTTTATGTTTTATGTAGGATACTGTTACCTGGATTCAAGCATCAAAGATTTTGTTTTTTGGTTTGTGTGATTATTATCATTAATTGTTGTTTTTGTTCTAGTTTGTTGTCTTTGTTTAATAAATTTTGAGCATCAATGTTTCTGATTTTATTATTTATTCTGCTTTTATTATTTATTGAAATTTTAAGCATCATTTTGAGCACCAATCTAGGTTCCGTTTAGTTTTATGTAGGATACTGTTTTATGATTTATGTAGAATACTGTTATCTGGATTCAAGCATCAAAGATTTTCCTTTTTGGTTTATGAAATTATTATTATTATTATTAATTGTTGTTGTTGTTGTCGTTCTAGTTTGCTAATTTTTATATTTGATTTTTTTAGGTCATGGATTCCTCCACTAATGCTCCCTCTATTTCTACACAAGCTGATGGTTTTACCACTACACAAGTTGATGGTTCTACTGCCACCCAAGCTGATGGTGCTACTGCCACTGTCATTGCCACCTAAGAGGTTGCTATTGTAACCCAAGCTAAAGCTACTGATGGTGAGTTGCCCCCAGTTCCACCTAGTGTAGTGAGTAAGACTGGCACTGGTAATGGTATGAAAAAGTCTTTAGCTTGGAATCATTTTGAAAATGTAAAGGTAGATGAGGGTGTCACTATGGCTGTATGTAATTATTGTAAAAAACCATATCATGCTGATAGTAAGAGTTGTGGTACTAGTAAATGAGTTCATGCACATGAGGTGTTGTGCCCATATCCTAAATCTCATTGTTGGGGAGGGTTTGAAAGAAATTGATCTATCTGTTGCTAGGGTGTGTGAAGCTGTGAGGTATGTCAAGTCCTAAACCAATAGAAATCAAACTTTTAGGAATTTTATGGAGAGGTTAGGTATGGAGTCCAAAAGTCTTCTTTGTCTAGATGTACCTACTAGGTGGAACTCAACTTGCCTTATGTTAGAAACTGCTGAAAAATTTGAGGAAGTATTCCTTAGGATGGACTTTGAAGATGATGGTTATTCATTATACTTTAGGAGTAAGGAATATAGTGGTGGTTTATGATCTCCTTGTATGAGTGATTTCCAAAATTGTAAGGCATTTGTGACTTTCTTGAGGTTTTTTTACAATGCAACAAAGAAGTTCTCTGACTCTTTGTTTGTTACCTCAAATGCCTTTTTTGATGAGATCTTTGTTACTCAGGAGAGTATTTCTCATTTAGTTAAATCCCAAAACACCCTCTTGAAAAACACAGCCACAAACATGCAAACTAAATTTGAGAAGTATTGGGGGGAAGGTGATAAAATTAATCCTCTTTTGTATGTGGTTGTGGTTCTTGATCCATGAAAAAAATTGAGGTTTTTGAAGTTTTTTTTTTTTTTTTGAAATTTATGGAAATGAACTGGGGAAAGTGATGGTTGATAAGGTGAAAGACCTTTTGATGAAGTTGCATACTTTTTACTATTATGTTAATTCCCCAAATGTGTAAGAACCAAGTGGGAGTGAGAGGACACAAATGGTAGGTGATGCTAGTGATCCATATGTGATGGTTCACTCTCGATATGAGCTTTTCTTAGAAGCTGAGCAATCTGTAGGTTGTAGTAATGAGGTTGCAAAGTATTTGGCTAAAAATTGTGATGGTAGAAGGGATGTGAATTTTGAGGTATTGGGATGGTGGAAGAACAATTCTAGTAGGTATCCAATGTTGTCCAAAGTGGATAAGGATGTGTTAGCTGTACCAGTTTTGACTGTTGCATCTGAGTCAGCATTAAATACCAGATGCCGCATTGTTGATCCATTTCAAAGTTCTCTCTCTCCTCTCATGGTTCAAAACCTTGTTTGTGCACAAAATTGGCTTTAAGCCACAGTACCAATTTCTCATCGCCAATCACGGGATGAGGTTGAGGCATTGGAGGTGGAATTTCATGATTTAGGTAATATGTTTAAATTCTGGAACTTATAGTCTATTAATTATTATTGAATGTCTCATGTTCAAACAAAATTTAATATATTGTATTTATTTCCTTTTCTTTTCTAGTTTTAAATCAACAATCATCATCAAGTGCATCAACAAGTACCAGCTCCAAATTGGGTTCTAGCTCAAGCAAACAACCCTCAATTAGTGTTGAAGATTGATAATTGACTTGGTATGTTACTGCCTTTGGCCTCTTACTATTATAAACTTGTTGCCTTTCTATTTGGTCTTGTATTTGGTAGTAATGTATTATTTGTTAAATATTTTTTTGTTTTTTGTAGGAGGAATCATTTATTTTGTAAAGGAGGCAGCCTTTTGGGAACATTTTGGAAGCTCTTTTGTAAATTGATTTTCTAACAATACTTGTCTTAATGCTTATAGAAAAGAAATCCTACGAATCATATAAGTTTTCTTTTCTATTAGTTATAGACTTGTTAGCTTGAGTATTTGTCATTTAATGCTTGGGAAAAGCTAATTTTTTTTGGGAATACCTGTGGCGTTTTATAATTGTAATTAATTATATTGCTGGGAACATTGTATAACCGACAAGGTTACTGCCTTCTTATGATTTACTGCCTTATGAACTTGCAGTAATCTAATTTCCTTTGAAGCCTATATGACTTACCTATTATATATCCATATATATATATATATATATATAGGTGGAAGTATTGCAATATAAATCTGTAGCTTATGCTTGCTATGGTTGGCTTATTTGTTGTTGGAAATACTACTTGTTGTGTGGTTGTTGGAAATACACATGTTTTGTGTATTGT
This sequence comes from Castanopsis chinensis, assembly GCA_032878915.1. NCBI lineage: Eukaryota > Viridiplantae > Streptophyta > Magnoliopsida > Fagales > Fagaceae > Castanopsis > Castanopsis chinensis. The sequence continues at coordinate 11,315,292 of JAVQMG010000125.1, read as the reverse complement.
TTTGCTATTTTGTCCAGGTTATTTGTTGTGTTAATTCTTGGGTAGTCAATGTGGCTGTTTAACAAGTCACAGGTGGTGAAAATAGGATTTTGTGAGTTACTTGTGTTGTTCTCTTTGTCCAAGTTTTACAATATATATTGATGTGGTTAGTTTTTATGGTCAATGTGTGGATGCTTAACAGATGTTGTAAAAATAGGTTTATTTTGTGTGTTGTGGTGGGGTATTTTGTCCATGATATTTAATGCTTAACAGGTGGTAAAAATTGGCTTATTTTGTGACCTGTGGTGAGGTATTTTTTCCAGGAAGTTTATGTTCTGAAGGCCCAATAGATTTATAAGTGAAGTAGTTGCTTAATTGAAGTTTATATTGAAGGCCCATTTAACAAAAAAAAAAAAAAGGAAAAGGGGGGCCCAATCTGTTTTATATGGAAAGTTCAAAAAATATGACACCCAAATAATTTTTAAAACTGCCAAACTCCTTAATTTGGGCTAAAAGGGCTAAAAATTGAACAAAAAAAAATCATAGAAGTCCAAAGATTGGGCCCATTAATGGGCCAAACTCGCCTAACCAACAACTCCGACCCGCCCATCCGATGACCCGAAGCACCGGGTCCAACTCGATTATTCGGTTGAATACGGGTTTAAGATCCAACCACCCGACTCAAAGGGGTCAATTTCGGTTCAAGCCCAAACCCGAAACGGCTCAACCCATGGACAGGCCTACTTTGTCTCATGAACTATCAAATTGTACGATTCATCCCAAAAAACTATAACATTGTTTCAATGTCTTCTATCGTTTGTTTTGGTATTAAGTATGACGAAAATAAATATTAAAAGATTAATTTATTACCTCTATTTTAATATTAAATTTCACACTTAACAGCAAAATAGATGATAGAAAGTTAAGTGTTACAAAGTTTTCGATTTAAGGGGTTGATAGTGCATTTTGATAGTTCAAAGAACAATGTATAAAATACGGTATAGTTTAGGATTAAAAAGTATAATTTTTCCTTAATTAAATTTAGGTTTAATTATATGTTTACTAGTTCTCAACATTTGTTTGATGTACTAAATTAGTCCCATCTTTTAAAATGTTTCATTTTAGTTTTTATACTTTTAAATTTGTGTTAAAAAGGTCCTTATAGTAAACTGTTACTTTGACCTTCTCTATCTCCAAACAGACATAAAAGAAGCACACAAAATATTTGAATAACTAATTTCTTCCGTCCTTCATTGCTATTAAAATTCCTGGGATTTTGCAGAACAATCTCAACTCAAAATCAAAGCAAGAATTAATGGTAATGACCTTTTGGACACAAATTTTAAGTCTAAGGACAAAAATGAAATATTTCAAAAAATAGTGAAACATGGGGTAAAGGTTAGTAATTACATTTTTAATTAAGCCTTAAATTTATGATGAGATTTATCTTCACCTGAAAAGGAGTACTATATTGCCCTGTTTTTGGGAATATTTAATAATTTTACACAATAATTTTCACAACAATTGAATCAATAAATTTTTATTGATTTTCATATGGGTTTACCACTATGGGCGCAAGCACCCGTGACGTGGTTTCATCCTCTTCGTTGGGAAGTACGTCTTAGCTAAGGTGGACCATGGCGGAGGGTGTAAATGGAATCTTCACCTAGTTTAGGTTTAGGAATCATAAATATAGCATCATTTATAAAATGACTGCTTTTTACCAGAGCACGTGTCTAGAGTTTAGGTATGGAGATGGGAAGGTGTTAGGCACCCAACCTTACCTGACCTGTGGGCCGGCTTCCACTCATTGTGTTCCAAGTCTTAATCTCATTAAAGGCATATTTAACACGTAATTCTAACACACACACACACACCAGCATGCATCAAGAGCAAACAATCATGGCATAATCATCCCCAAACCTAACATACATCTATCATGGCATATAAGTATATATTAACAAGGGTAGAGGCACCACCAAATAGTTCTAGATAAGCATGTTATTTCATCTAAACAAAAAAAAAAAAAAAAAAAAAACCCTATTAAGTATGGTAGAGTTAAAACAAACAAAACTAGGGGTGTGCGCAGTTCGGTCGGCTCGTTTTTTTTTTTTTCAAATTTGTTACCGAACCGATACAGATCGGTTTTGTAATTATTAAAACTGATGCATACCGATTAGGGTTGGTTTTTCAACCTATAGTGGTGCGGTTTGATCAGCTCGGTTTAATTGGTTTGGTCCATTTGATTTGAAACATTAACATGTTTTTTTTTTTTAATAGAAAAAATCTGTTCAACAGAAACTTTATATATTTCCTATGACAATTTTATTGCCTCATAGGTATTCGATTTTCATTCAGAGACTTCTCCCTTAACTTGTTTCAGATCACCGACAAAATCAAGTGGGCAAGGAGTTTCCATGCCAAGTTTTCTTCAACCAAGGCAATGCCAAAAACCATTGCACGTATATAAATGGGTAGGTAGACTTAACTTTTTTAACAAAAAAGAAGAAGGAAGAGACATTGATAAGGATCAATAAATGACATGCACAGATAGGTTTAAGAACAACTATGGACATTGCATTCCAGTAAAATTTTGAAGAATACAACATTGAGCTTAGTTGCAAAATCAGCCTTTATATTTAATTATAGCTGAACCCATGGAAAACGATGCCTGTAAATTCTATCCCTCATTATAATGGTGGAAACATGAAGACAAATCATTTATATCGGAGAGAGGGTTGCTGGTGGCTAACCGTTGGTTTGCCGTGACTAGTGAGTGAGCGCCTGCTAGTTGTTGTAGAGGCGAAGGAGAGAGCTCAACCAAGGCGCGTCATTGCGTCAGGCGAGAGGCGAGAGCGAGAGAGAGAGTTAAAGGATTTTGATTTATGAGACAAAAAGAATGAATTTATACAAGGAGTAGAATGTGAATACCTAGCATAAAACGCACTGTTTTGCTTTTTTTTTTTTTTTTTTTTTTTAACACCCATATATGATGACATTTTATTTAAAAAAAAAAAAATCAGAACCTGTACCAATTACCTAACTTGGGGAGAGAACGAAGAACTTTTTTTGACTGAAAGGGTAGAGGGAGAACGAAGAACTAAAGAACATATAGCTTAGCTGCCCTTAATCGGTTTTCGTTCGGCATATATCGGTTTCGAATTTCCAGCTTCGACGACTGCACCACACTGGCATCGAAACTCCCTTCGCACTCCGATCGCTGGCATTGGCTTCGTCGGTCGGTTGCAGTGGCAATGCAGGACAATCGGTGCTAATCGGTTGGATCGATGCCGGTGACTTTCTACTCACCCCTAAACAAAATAGAGCAAAACAAAGGAAACATATGTATACAAATGTGAAAACTAGGTTAAACAGAGGCTAAACATGTAAATAAAACAAAGGAAAACAAACAGAAAATGAATTTAGTGTTTCTGGGCAAAAGTATGCATGCGCATACACAGGGCATGCGTATGTATCCCAACTGTATGCATACTTGAAGTATGCGCATGCATGCAAGTTGCATGCGCACTCATACACACCCGAAACCCTGAACCCAAAACCTAGAAAACTAGAATAGGGAACAAAGAAAACCAACAAAAAGAAGAAATAAAACAACCTAACATGCTTCAAACACAAATACGAAATAGACCTAAGCTAAACAAACATATTTAAGCAATTAAAGCATACATATAAACACAAGAACAAAGGAAAAATAAAGAAAAGTGAACGGCCAAAGTTAGAAACTTTACCTCAACACTATAACTCTTTAGAGCTTAATTTTGACCATTCCCTTCAGTCAATCTATTCAAAACCTAATCAAAGACTAATTAGTAAACTTAAAACTTAAAGATCAAGATCATAAAAGGCCCGAATCAAACAAAATTGGCTTGAGGATGTTTTGTGAAAATACTCCTTCTTTGATTCATAGTGAATCTTACGTCTTTTACTACTAGAATTCATCATCCCTTGAAAAAGTACCATTTATGGATTTATATAGTTGAAAAATAGGGGTTTGAGGCGGCTCCCAGATGATGTGGGATTCGTTTCAAACCAATTTTAAATACAGAAAACTTGCCTTTCATAGTTTTTAGAATCCTAGCGTGCACACACATGCATGTGTATGCACACGCATGGGATTCGTTCCAAACAGTATTTAAATACAAAAAACTTGTCTTTCATAGTTTTTGGAACCCTAGCATGCGCACGTAGAGCTTCAGTATACGTACGCATATGTGTGTATACGAATGCACACCTTAGGGTTTTCATGGCCTTTCTTTTCTAAAAGTAGTTTTATACTCCAAAAAATAAGTTATATTTTCTATAAACACTTTCCTTAAGTCAATTTTCATCTGATTGGGCCCTAAATCAACCTTGGGCCTTAAAGTTTTAACATTATCAAGGAACGAAAGCCCGAGTTGTAAGGGGTACAAAATGTGGTGTCTACAACCACCAACATTACTTTTAATATATATATATATATATATATATATATATATTGGTTTGACTGAAATTGATTTTTTGAAAATTTTATCCGCATTTATGGGTCTTTGGGGTGACCATGGTTTTAAAAACTGAAATGGTCAAAGAATTGAAAAAGGGACCAGTTCCCAATTTTTCTCGGTTCTTAACTGGTTTTTACCTATTTTTCCTGATCCAATCCATTTTTTAAAAAATGTTGGTCAACTCGAAATTGTTTTCCAGTTGATTGTAAAATAAGACACTTATGATAGAAATTAGTTTCCACTTTTCATCCAAAACTTATCAATCGAACCACCACCCTGCACTAACAACCTTGGTCTTTGGTGGCCAACCACCGCTGCTGGTGGTTGGTGGCCTCCGGCTACTGCCACCGTCAAGAGGATCAAAAAATTTTATGTAAAATTTTCATTTTTATTACATATGTGCTTGGGGAGATGAGAAAATGTGAGAAAGTAGTAAAATATATATTTTCCATAGCATTTTCAAGCGCAACCAAACACAAAGAAGTGTGTTTTAAAGCATTTTCTTGAATGCAACTAAATACTTAAAAATAATTTTTTTTCAGAAAATACTTTCACCAAAAAATGTTTTAGGGTTGGATAATATTTTCCGTCCAACCAAGCACAATTGCTACCCTTAGGCTTATTGTATTTCTGGTGCCGTTCTATATACAGCTTATGGGCCCGTAGTACCAACAAAGGCCGGGACAACTATTTTCAAAGAAGCATCTAGTTTATTTGGGTTGAATGACCACAGCCCATGTATCTTTGTCCGTTCGTACTTTTCCTCTCCAGAGTCCCACCCCCAAATCTGACAAACAAGCACTCCTAGTAGCTTCGAACCTAGAAAGCCAGAAACTCAAAAAACAATGGCTTCCTCCAAAAAATCCACAACAGAAGAGAAAAAGAGCAAAGAAACCAAACCCAAAAACACACCCAAGAAGAAAAACAAAACTACTAGTACCACGAAAGGCAACCCAGAAAAGAACAACAACGACAACAACAAGGTTAGCAACGGCACAGTTAGCGACTCCTCCTCGGACGTGATAATAATCCCATCTTCAAGCATTGAATCCGGACAAGATGAAAAACAAAAACCCAACAAAAGTTCTGGTGCGAATAAAGGAACCGCCGACACCGAATCAAGGAAACACAAACAAAAAAAGCAAAAACGACAGGAGGAAGAGGTAAACGACGTCGTTGATAAAGAGGAAGCGAAGACCCATAGGTTTCCTATGAATCGTATCAAGACGATTATTCGGAGCCAAGACTCCGATTTGCGCATTACCCATGAAGCCCTTTTTCTCGTTAATAAAGCTACGGTATCAATTTTTTTTTCCAGCTTTGTTTTCGTTTATTTACAAATGGCTGAAGAAAATTAAATGTGGGTTATATTGGGTGGTTCGTGTGTTGGTGTATTTATGAATTACTTCAATGGTTGCAGGAGAAGTTCCTTGAGGAATTTACAAAAGATGCACATGCGTGTTGTGTTCAGGACCATAAAAAGTCGCTTGCTTACAAGCACCTATGTATGTACAGTCCCCTACTATCTTTTCCTTTCAAATGTTGTTTTTTATTTATTTTTTATTCGATAGTCGGAGGAGGGGGATATGAACCTTGGATGAACTAAATGCTACAAGGCTATTTGCCAAATGCTGTTATTAAGTTATATAATTTGTGATGTGGAACATTTGGATTGATTGAATATATCGTTTTGGCTTTCATACGTAGCTATTTGCTCTGCATTAGTGTGTTATAAACATTGTTGGTCATAAGTTGAAGCTTTATGCTGGTAAAGAATTCAGGGGGGAGTTGGGGTTTGTGATTTATTAAGGGAAGTACAATACCATTGCCAAGCTACCCATAATGTCGTATATTTACTTTTCTAACTAAGAAACTTGGGGCCTTAGTGGTTTTTGAATTTAGGTTTGTGATTTATTAAGGGAAGTACAATACCATTGCCAAGCTACCCATAATGTCATATATTTATATGTAGTGTTAGGAACCCACATGCAGAACTTTCCCTTCCTTGAAAACCAGCTTGTAGGGGGAGGGGGCCCTCAAGAGCTTATAAACTCATGGTTAAGCTTATACTTAATCCATGTGGGACATTAGGAGCATAACATACCACCATGCACCACATTTCGTAGCCGACGTCTAGGACGGTACACACTAGCGACACTAACCCGATGGCTGCCCTTTCTCTTTTTTGATGGCTCCACTCACCTATCAGTTTTTTAATCTAGCCTCTAAGTCGCCTCGTTCGAGATCTGACCACAAAGCCGTAACTCATTTGATCCCATACTCAATGAGCTACGACTGATTACTTGACATAGTGGTAGGGTTTGATACTAAATGTTAGGAACCCATGGTTAAAGCTCACCCTTGAAAACTGGCTTGCAAAAGGAGGGTGCCCAAGCGCTTATAAACACGTGGTTAAACTTACACTAAATTCATGTTGGACATGAGGATCATAACAGGTAGCTTGAATTTTGTATTTGAAGCTACCAGCTGCCTTGTTAGAAATTTTCATTTTCATTTGATATTGATGGTGGCAAGAACTATTCATTCGACATTTTCTCCTTTTAGTTTATTAGAAAACTGGAAGTCAGAACTTTGAGGTATACTCCAATTAGTCTGTGGAGGATACATAGTCAGTAGCAAAATATTGGGACTAAGGCATTTTTGTTATTGCTTATTGCTTTCAATTGATGGCAACCATTAGTTTGTACATAATCGGTCAAACACCTGTTTAATAAATCAATTGCCATAAATTGTGTTAGATATTTGGAAGTTGATGTATGTATTAAAATGCTTCTTCTTGTTTCAGCATCAGTTGTTTGTAAAACGAGGAGTTTCGACTTTCTTTCAGGTACTTCTATGCTACCTCTCTGTAAAAGATTTTCCTATTTGAAAGTGAGATCTCTAAACTTTTCTGCAGTTTCTGCTATTATTTACCCTCCTTTCTGGTGTATTTCCCTTGTGTCTGTATAGATTTTGTACCAGAAAAATTAAAGGCAAAGGATGCCTTGGCAGAGAGAAAACTTGCTGAGACTGAGAATGAGGCAGCCTAGGACCTTCAAAATGGTGTTGATTGGGATGATAATCCTGCAATTTTCTTGATTGAAGCTCATTTCGTTGTGTCCTGTTTTGCCCGTTGGAAGTGTATTTTAGAGCTAGAGATCATATTACTTCTTGTACAACTATAGTGGATCCATGTGTCATCACATCTACCTAAGTTCGCTTAGAACAGTTGAACCATATTCATGTTGGTCTAAGAAACTCTTCAAAACAGGGAGATATGTTTTGGCTGGTTGCTTCTTTAGACGGCCAGTGAGCTGGTTTGAATAGAATTCAAAGAGCTGTAAATACGGTTATTTTTGCAATGATTTATTGGGCTATTCTTATTTTGGTCTTGTTAATTAGCAATGCTTTGATATAATTCTGCAGAGCATATTGTTATTTCCTGCCTATCATGAATTGGGCAAGCAATGTGAAAGAAATCATGCCATAGGCCCATAGCTCACTTTTCAATTGGAATAACGAGGATTTATCTTATATTTTTGTTATTGCTTGTTTTACTTTGTGATATTCAATACTTAAGCACAAGACTTTTCCTGCATAATATTGCACATTCACAATTGTGTGGGTGACCACAAACAATAAAGTTAAAGATATCTGCATAACATGAGGACCAAATGTACTTTTTGGTTTCTTGTTAAATAAGATCCTGGAAACCTATGAACAACCGTCTCATGGTTTAGGATACTGTGTTGCTGTTTGCTAAGCTTGCTTCTTTTTCTTCTCCAAATAAGAGCGGTGCTGTTGGAAGTCTAATACTGCTTTCACCAAGTGCCTTAGGCCAATCTCAGGCCAGAGCACAGCAGGAGAATACAATAGGCAATATGTAGTTTGCCAGAGTTGGAAATTGCTCAGGCGGCGTTCGCCAGAAGTTCGAATCAAGATGTCAGGATCAGGTGCTACATCCATGTACATATGCTTCTCTATATCTCTTAGTTTTATAATGGCTTTCTCCTCTATTTGATATTCCTCATCCCCAATTGCCTGATTCCAAGCTTTACTCCCATTCGCTTCTTGTATCTTCGTTTCTTGTATCCCAACCCATTTCTTATTGCAGGTTTCTTGAATGGCATGCACGATCTCATCAGTGGAAGTATAGGCCACACAGATGAAGAGCATCATCCCAGTATTGTTAGCAGTGGCCACCATTGCCTTTTCAGCAGCAACCCTGATGGGCTCAGTCAGAAGTGTCATGTTACCTCGAAAATACACTCTGGCGCCATACTTTTGCACAATACTATCTTCCTTAAGTAACCCCTGGATTTTCTCAAGCATCAGATCCATCACATATTGAACTTCATTAGGCCGTCGTTTGAAATTATCAATGCTGAAGGCATAGATCGAAACACACTTGATTCCCAGTTCATAGCAGTACTTGAGCATAGACGTAAGAGCTAAAAAGCCAGCCTTGTGGCCGGCAGCATTATCGGCCCGTAGATTGTGCTTCTTAGCATATCTCCGGTTTCCGTCCATGATGAAGGCAATGTGATTGGGGATGGCACCCACGGAAAGTATCCTAAAAATGAATTTTCTCATGTAAGAACACACAACATGAAAATATTTGGTTGCACTATAACTTTCCCCCTCCATTTCATAAACTTGCGGAAAAACTTTTGGCGGATTAATTTAGTACCTTAACCAAACTTTTGGTGGGTTAAGAGTTGCAGCGGGGTTGGAATTGCAATGGAGCATGCAAAAAGAATGAGCAGTGAAAGCCGGGTAGGCAAAAAGATTTATAGCATAGTATGGGGGACATGCAATATGAGTGAGCACTAATGGGAAGTTCATTAATTAGGGGGTGTGTTTGGAAACTGCTTATTGTTGAAACTGAAAATACTATAATAAAATAATTTTTAAATGTATAAATGTGAAACTCAGTTTTAAAGGAAAATTTGTTGAATTCCGTACTTGTAGGTCTCATAAATAGTGCATGTAAGCCATACAAAAAAATGCGGATGCACACATCTCTTGTTTTCAGTGCAATTCAAACATACACTAGGTGTTTTGAGTGGTTGAGTTTTTTTTCCTTTAAAAAAAAAAAAAAACCCTCTGAAAAGCATTACTTGCAAGGAAAAGACTTTCTCCAATTCCCTCTCATTTTTAACATAATATATGACACATGATGTTTATTTAATTTTTAACAATAAAAATTAGAGAGAATTGGAGGATTCTGGAAAGAAAATAAGAGGCCTAAGCAGAACAAGGACATTGAGAGAATAGATTATAACCCCCGATAAAGCTAATTGCTTGCAATTGCTCAGTATTGAAGATGTTTTTCTAGAAGAATACGAGCAAGAAAGATCGTGAATGGCCCTTCAATATATTTGTATAATTTTTAGGACCGAAAGTATTGCTTTAGAGTAGTTGCTAAATATGGACTTTTTAAAGTAGAATTAAGAGCGTCAAAATAATCATAAAACACAAGAATGACATACCGCAATTGGGTAACTATCTTATTATTTAGAGGGGAAAAAAAAATAAAAGAAACAACCGAATAATTTGCAGGAAATTGCATTAGGAGGCATAAAAGAAGGAAAAATTATAAAAACTCACGGGAGGGCTGTTAAAGTGGTCTTTCCAACCAATGAAATATTGTCACCTATTTAAAATTTTTGAGTTAGATTCCTAATCAACAAAACTATTCACTACCCTCTTTTAACCCTAGCTTCTTTTAATTTAAAACTAACCACTACCCTTTTTTTAACCTTAGCTGTTTTATTATTTTGCCACTAGATAGCTTCCCTCTTTTAAACCAAAATTTTCTAATACCCATTATTTTAAGAAATACTTCTCTCTCTCTCTCTCTCTCTCTCTCTCTCTCTCTCTCTCTCTCTCTCTCTCTCTCTCTCTCTCTCTCTCTCTCTCTCTCTCTCTCTCTCTCTCTCTCTCTCTCTCTGTGTGGGAGGACTTGCCTTGTCAGAATCCTAACCCCATAGTGTGCTGGTAGTCTTTTGTGTACACTATTGTTGAAGTTTATTTATTTATTTATTTGAGAAGACACTATAGTTGAAGTAATTGGCCAAAGTGGTGTAGCTAGGATAATTATTGAGCACTCTCGTAGTATTATAAATGTGTACTCATCTCTTTTACATTACTGTGGATCACACTAATTAAATTATGGTAAGACTCACAATTAATGTGAGAGGGGAGAGTACACATTTATAGTACAAGAGTATACAATAATTTTCCCTGTACATAACCATGACTAATCAAGGTATATTAAAGGCTTGTTTTACTCTATTTCAAAGTTATCATTTTCTTGTGTTTTCTCTCTATTTAGTTTATGATTTTGTAGTGCTTTTATTTATTTATTTATTTATTTTTAAATGTAGTTAATAGATACGATCCCCTACTATTTGATAAAATCCCAAAATGACAAAGTAGTGAAAGAACGAAAACTCCTAAATATATGTTGCTTTCTCTCTATCTAATTTATAAATATGGTGCCCTCTAGGCTCTAGCAATTTGATAAAAATCCATAATGTGAAAAAAAAATTAAACGAATGAAATTAACTCTAATACCTTCAAATTAGAAAGTCTTGCTAGTCTCATCAACATTCTGTTGTTAAATTGTGAACTGGTTTGTGCATTTGTATTAATGAACATGGAATTTATTGATGTATGTGACAGAACTGCACTGTTGTATCGTAAAGATAAAGAGATTGAAATATTTTTTAAGAGATTAGTGAGTATTAACAGTGTCAAGGTGTCTAGTGCTAAGAATGTTTTACCTCCAGTGAGGAAGGCTTTGGCAAATGACTCATGTTTTCCCTCAGAAATGGGTTCTATAGTCTTTTTCATATGGGCACACGAGCCCACGAGAGAGGACATTTGTGTTTGTAAGAGGAATGACAAGTACCTGTAGTTGTAACAATGTTATACAGCTGGATTTAGGTAGTTAGGCAGTTAAGGCAGTAGGCAGCTAGGATGGAAGGGTAGTTGACTTAGGGTGCTGATGACATGGATTGTATAAAAGAGAGAGTTGTATTCTATAAAGGCATGCTAATAAGACTGAATTGATTACTCTCTCTCTCTCTCTCTCTCTCTCTCTCTCTCTCTCCTTCTTATGGAGGTCTGATCCCCTCAAAGTGATCAACCACATTTCAATCACTCTTTCCACACCCTAGGTACTTAACATTTTAGTATTAGAGCATTGATCCTTCTCACCCACCATGACTGAAACTCATACCCAAGCTCAAAACACAACGAAGATTGTAGTTCTGTCTTAAGCTTCGGAACAACATGAGCAAACTTTACAAGAGATTCAGAAGCAGTTGCAAGCCATTAATGTATTCATGCAAAGAATGGTGGAAGTAGAAGAAAAGAAACAGCAAAGCCCAAATTTGGGGTCCAGAGCTCTCTTGATTAACAACAATTTGGGGGTCTTAGAACCTTCCTCGATGAATTTGATCAAGAACCTAAAATTGGAGTTTCCTCGGTTTCAAGGGGAAGATCCTACCTATTGGGTGTATCGTGCAAAGCAATTCTTCTCCTACAATCATACCCTAGAACACCAACAGGTGATGATGGCCTCATATCACCTTGATAGGGAAGCCTTGATATGGTTTCAGAATGCAGAGCAGGCTGGAGGGTTTGGAAGTTGGGAAGTTTTCATCCAAGCATTACAAACCAGGTTTGGAGCTACAACTTACGATGATCCTATGGAGGCATTGACTCGCCTCAAACAAACTTCTACAATGATAGCATACAAAGGTAATTTCGAGATCCTTTCTAACAGAATTGTAGGATTATCTGAGGCTCATAAATTGAGTTGCTTCTTAAGTGGCTTAAAAGATGAAATTAGGTTGCCTGTAAGGATGTTAGTACCTAAAACCCTTAATGAAGCATTTGGTTTAGTTAATATTCAGGAGGAGTACTTACTGAGTTGCAAGAAAGGGTTCAAGGGAGTATTTGAAAATGGTAGACCTTCAATCTTGGGTTTGCCTAAGTCTGAGGGTAGAGTTGATTCTAAGATTAAGCTTCCTTTACAGAAATTAACTAGCTCTCAGGTGGAAGAAAGGAGGAAATTAGGCCTTTGTTACAATCATGATGAGAAGTGGCAAAGTGGTCATAGGTGTCAGGGAGCGAAGTTGTTCTTGTTGGAAGAATTACCTATGGAAGTTGATCAGAAGCCTCATGGTGTGCAGTTGGTTGAGATAAAGGATGGTGGTGTGTTGGTAGAATAGCATGAAGAAAACAATGAGGCTGCTGGTATTACTTTATATGCCTTATTTGGTAATCCTTCCTCTACAACCACGAGGGTTAAGGGAAGAATTCATAATCGTGAGGTAGTTTCACTTTTGGATTCAGGTAGCACTTATAATTTCATTGATGCTACTATCTTACCAATCTTGAAGTTTCCCTTTGATTCTTCTCAAGTGTTGGATGTTAAGGTTGTTGATGGTGATGTCATTAGAACCTTGGGGGTTTGTCATGTAGTAATTCTTTTGATGCAAGGGCATAAGTTTACCATTGATTTTAATGTCCTACACCTAGGGGGCTATGAGGTAGTGTTGGGTGCTCAATGGTTGTTTACTTTGGGGGTAATCAGTTGGGACTTTCAGTTATTGACCATGGAGTTTTGTCACTTGGGTAAAAGGGTGTTCCTACAAGGGTTAAAGCCTACTGGTTCCTCTTTCCAAGAAGCAGATAGGTTCTTCACTAGTTCAACTAGGAAGGGACTGGTTCTTCACTAGTTCAACTAGGAAGGGACTGGTCCTTCAAATTACTGATGTTAAGTCTGTTGCTGCTGTCCAGTCACATCTTCTAGTAGCTCTTTCTGATTTATTGGATGAATATTCCAAGGTTTTTGAGATGCCATCTGGTCTACCCCCTATCTATGGTCATGAGCATGGTATTACATGTAAGGAAGGTTCTCAGCCAGTGTGTGAAAGACCCTACAGGTACCCCTACTTCTAGAAATCTGAAATTGAAAAGATAGTTAATGAATTGCTTAATTTAGACTCTATTCAACCAAGTTAGAGTCCTTATTCCTCCCCAGTTTTATTGGTGAGAATGGCTGATGATAGTTGGAGGATGTGTATAGACTATAGGGCTCTTTATAAAGCTACTGTTAAAGACAAATTTCCAATCCCTGTAGTTGATGAGTTGTTGGATGAATTAGCTGGTGCACCTATTTTTTCTAACTTGGATTTGAGGTTTGGCTATCATCAAATTAGGATGAAGCCTGAGGATGTTCCTAAAACAGCTTTTAGGACGCATAAAGGGCATTATGAATTTCTGGTGATGCCCTTTGGGTTGACCAATGCTCCCTCTACATTTCAGGCTTTAATGAATGCTATTTTCAAACCCTATTTGAGGAAGTTTGTTTTGGTGTGTGTGTGTGTGTTTTTTTTTTTTTTATATGACATTTTGGTCTTTAGTTCTTCATTGTCTGCCCATCTGGTTCACTTAAGGACTGTGTTGGATGCTTTGCTCTCACATCAGTTGTTTGCTAAAAAGTCCAAATGTGTGTTTGGCTGTTCTGAGGTGGAGTACTTAGGGCATATCATTTCAAGCCATGGTGTTCAAGCTAACCCTAAAAAGACCTCTGCTATGCAGCAGTGGCCTGTCCCCACTTCTGTTAAAGCTTTAATGGGTTTCTTGGGACTTACAGGATACTACAGAAAGTTCATTAAGGGGTATGGTTTCATTGCTCAACCCTTGGCTAATCTTCTTAAGAAGGATTCCTTCCATTAGGATGATAAGGCTCAGCAAGCATTCACAAGTCTTAAGGAGGCAGTCTCTCATCCACCAATTTTGGCACTACCAAACTTTTCACAACCTTTTGTCATGGAATGTGATGCATCTGGTACTGGATTGGGGGCTGTTTTGATGCAACACAATAGACCCATTGCATTTCATAGCCAAGTTTTGAAGGGAAAGCATCTCCATCTCTCTACCTATGAAACTGAATTGCTAGCTTTGGCAACTGCAGTGAGGAAATGGAGACCTTACTTGGTGGGTAAATCCTTTGTGGTGAAGACTGACCATCAAAGTTTGAAGTTTCTACTTAAGCAAAGAATTGCAACACCTACATAGCAGAAATGGTTGGCCAAGTTGTTAGGTTATGTGTTTGTAGTTAAGTACAAGAAAGGAGTGGATAACAAAGTGGCTGATGCCCTTTCTAGACAATTTGAAGCCATTTCTGGACTTGATTCTGATCAATTGGGTAGTAATAGTGTTTCTGTGGGCTGTTTGTGTCTCTTATCTATTCCAGACCCAATCTGGTTACTCATTCTCAAGGATAGTTACTCTTCTAATGCTGAAATTTAGCATATCATTCAGTCTATCCAGTCTGTTGTTTCTCCAAAACGTTTCACCTTTCAAAATGATTTGCTCTTTTACAAAAGGAGGTTTTATTTGGGTTCTACTTGTCCCTTAAAGGTTCAGATTCTACAGCATGTGCATAGTAGTTCATTGGCTGGACATTCTGGCTTCCTTAAATCCTATCAAAGAGCTAAGAGGGAATTCTTTTGGCATGGCAGGAAAAAGGATCTCAAGCAGTTCATTAAGGAGTGAAGTCAGAGGGTGAAGTCAGAGACCTCTGCTCCTGGGGGATTGCTTCAACCCTTGCCCATTCCTACCACTCCTTGGACTGATATCAGTCTTGATTTTGTGGAAGGACTTCCCAAATCACAAGGCTTTGAGGTCATTCTTGTGGTAGTGGACAGGTTGACAAAATATGTTCATTTTGTGCCTATTTCTCATCCATACACTATAGCTAAGATTGTTTCTTTATATATGCATCATATCTTCAAGCTTCATGGTATGCCTATTTCAATGGTGAGTGATAGGAATGCCACCTTTACCTCTCTCTTTTGGACTGAATTGTTCAGATTACAAGGCACTGAGTTGGCCATGTCCACTGCATACCATCCCCAATCTGATGGCCAAACCAAGGTGGTGAATAGGAGCTTGGAGCAATACTTGAGGGCCTTTACTAGTGATAGACCTCATCAGTGGCCTGACTAGCTTCCCTTGGCAGGATTTGGTTCAACACCAACTTTCACACCAGCCTTAAGCTCACTCCATTTGAAGCACTTTATTGGCTTCCACCTCCTAAATTACAAGCTTACATTCCTGGTACCACTACGGTGGATGTCCTAGACTCATTACTCAGTTAAAGGCAGGAAGTTTTGGCTACTGGCTGCACAGGAAAAGATGAAAACTTCAGGTTGATAAGCATAGGGTTGCAAGATCCCTTCAGCTTGGTGACTGGGTCTATCTCAAATTGCAACCATATAGGCAAAGGACCCTAGCTTGCAAGGGAAAATGGAAGCTCTCACCTAGGTACTTTGGGCCTTTCCGAGTGATTTAATTAGTTGGTAAAGTGTCTAACAAGCTAGCATTACCGCCAAAATCCAAAAATTCATCCTGTTTTTCATGTTTCCTGCTTAAAATTGAAGTTGGGTAGGGAAGTCACTCCTTGTCCTACCTTGCCACCAGTGGATGATACAAGACAGCCTCGTTCTGAGCCCATTGCAGTCCTACAGACCGGAACAAAATCCTTTTGAATTCGAGATGTTACTGAGGTGCTGGTTCAGTGGTCACGTTCTACTGCAGAGGAAGCTACTTGGGAGTCCCTGCATCAGCTCGAGATTTCTTTTCCTCACCTAGTCACCTTGTGGGCAAGGTGCTGTGAATGGGAGGGGTAATGACAAGTACCTGTAGTTGTAACAATGCTATACAGCTAGATTTAGGCAGTTAGGCAGTAGGCAGTTAGGATGGAACGGTAGTTGACTTAGGGTGCTAATGACATGGATTGTATAAGAGGGAAAGTTGTATTTTGTAAAGGTATGCTAATAAGACTGAATTGATTACTCTCTCTCTCTCTCTCTCTCTTCCTTATCTCTATCTCTGTCTTCTTCTTATGGAGATCCCCTCAAAGTGATCAACCACATTCCAATCACTCTTTCCACGCCCTAGGTTCTTAACAAGGGTTAAGAAGAAAGCTATCCCAGCAAGCCTTGTTTACCACAGATTAGTATCGCCATGCTTTTTGTTAAGAAAAAAAAATATGAACGAAACGGAAAAACAAAGATATCAAAAACATTGGCAATCATGTAAGAACAGAGGCCAGCCAATTGGGTATTGCGGGAACATATAGCCGTGAAACACCAACTAAGACACTTCTCGTGTTATCTTACAAATGTACAGACTTGTAACTAGAGGCACCAGTTTTGCCAGACACTGGCGGTATCTCCTTTGAACTATTACCTACAGGAATTTCTGGGTTGCTTGATTGGCTTTCCGAATTTGATGGTCTCACCCAAATCTTTACATACCCTTCTCGACATGCGGTGAGAATAGATTCCTCAGTAAAAATTAAGCCAGATAACGGTTCTGAATGAACACGGTGGGCAACTAATGGGGAGAGCTTTGGCACATCTCGCATGCTCGGAGCAGGTTGTAGAGTGCCCACTGGGCTAATGCTGTCCCAATGAGATGATTGGCTTCCAGTGCTAAAAGTGGGGGACCCACCAGGTGGACAACGGCGAAGTGGCACTACAATCTCATCCATTGATAAATCCCACAAAAGCAACTGTGTATCCTGTAAACATATCACCAAGTTGCAGATTTAGACAATGGTACATACTTTTCGATAAAAAGAGCAAGGCAGGACACAAACGAATACTAGAAATCACTTCCAGGATAATATGAAAGCATGACAAAAATCAGATAAAAAGTAAAAAGTTGTGCGCATAAAAATCTTTTAATAATGTATGGTAGTAGAAATGTAACCTTTTCAGGGCACATGAAGTTGGATTATTCTAAAATAAAAAACCACACGATCTTGGTTTTTACTCCTGATTTGAAAAGCAAGTGCAAAATTGAAGACCTTTATCAACATTTAGGCAATACCTCTGGACATGGTTCCTAATAAAGCAAGGCCCAGCTTCTTACAATCAAATTTCCAACGCACCAACCATAAGTCCTAATTTTTCCAACAGCCTTACACATACTACAACCTATTTATGCTATTTGTCCAAGCAGAAACTTGTCCAATTGTTTTTCATTTGACAATTTAAACTCATCATCATAACCACAAGGCACCTGGCACTTCTGACCTTTTTTATCTGAAACAATTACTCCAACATGTAAATGAATTGTAATCTTCACAACCATTGTTAAAACTTAATGATATGATTACCAAAACTAAAGGTGGCAATCAATTCAAAGAAGGAACCATGCAATAACAACAACAACAACAACAACAAGGCCTGGATAGGAGAACACCACCAGGAAGCTTTTACATGTGAAGATAATTGACATACCAATTCCTTAAAAGTAAGGTACCTACTATTTCTATATTAAAGTAAATAAAGGGGTCTTTACTTCAGTTAAACATATCCATCATTGTATATTTGCAGCAAATAACAGCTTTAAACAGATAATAAATGCAGTAACATTTGTTCTTTTATTTCTTTCTTTTTATTTTTCCATTCTGGTTTTGTGTGTTTTTGTTTGGAAAAGAAGGGTGTGAGAGCACAAATTACCTGACCTACAGAACCAAACCGGTACATGACACTTTCTTCTGTGCCATCTGATGTTGGTGATGACCAATATGAGTCAAAAGCCACTCCACTGACCTGCAAGCCATCCTCTCTAAAATGTTTAAGATGGCAATATATATGCAACTCATATCAAAACTTATCAAATCTTGATTTAAATACTTAACAATTTAGCAAAACTTTACCCATGAGTTGTGCCCTTCACCCCATGCTACTACCTTCCGATCTTCCATACTCCAAACTGTAACTAGATCATCTTCACCTCCCGTCAGGATGTATTTTCCATCCATACTGAGAAACAGGAAGAAGCAGAATAATTAATTAATTATTTTTAAAGGATTAGTAATAAGGAAACACTTTTTTTTTTGTTGTTGATAAGTAATAATAAGGAAACACTTTGTGTTGTGTAACTAGAAGATCCTGAAAATATATAAATGAGGAAACATTGACTAAGTAATAATCTCATACATATCAAATTACCTCCAGGCACAACATAGAAGAGCACCATAATAACTTTTTCCACCACATATTAGTTGTTCTTTTTGGTAGTCAAATACCCGTAGATATCCTACATTAAAGTGCTCAATATCAGTACCTTTATAATAAGTGATACTTGTAAAATCACAAGAATAGTGGATCAAGAGAATACCATC
The DNA here is from genome assembly GCA_032878915.1 of Castanopsis chinensis. NCBI lineage: Eukaryota > Viridiplantae > Streptophyta > Magnoliopsida > Fagales > Fagaceae > Castanopsis > Castanopsis chinensis. The sequence goes on along the minus strand of JAVQMG010000125.1, from coordinate 11,296,587 downwards.
TCTCCCAACAGTTGCCAAATATGCACCATCAGTAGAGAAAGCAATGCCATTGATTGAACTTTGGCAGATATGCCATCTAGCAATTGGATTACTCTGCAAACAAAACATGAAATTAAAAGTGGATTACTCTGCAAACAAACCATTAAAATAGAAGTGGATTACTCGGCAAATAAAAAATTTGAAGATGAAATAGGTAAAGAAACCATGAGGAGAAGAGGAGGGAAGCAACAAAAGCAGATAGGTTCAGGTTTGTATCTTCTATAAACTTTAGAATATACCAAAAGAAAAAGGTTTTATAATTATTAGCTGAGATGTATGCAGACAATTTGTGATGTTTAAAACATCACAAATTGTTGACATTAAGTAACAGACAATTTATTAAGCTTTAAACATCACAAATTGTTGACATTAAGTTGTCCCCATGTCCCCCACTTTAAATAGTTAAACACAATTGATTATGTTTTAATTAGGATAATGTAAAATTATTTGCATAGGCTTGGAATATGTTTTGACCACTCAACTGTCCAACAGCTTGACATACCACACAGACAAAACCACACTGCTGGTTAAAACCTAAAACTGCTTTTCAATTTGCAATAGTTATAAGCAATTGATGAAGGGGCATCTCAGATTGTGATGTCAGCATAATTGAAAAGCTTGTTAGTTAATAGTTAGTAGTTGAAATCCATTAGTGCACGTGTGCTGAGTTGTACAGTAAGTTGATGTAACAACTATAACAGATTCTGTTATCAATTAGTTACTTTCTGTTACAGCTAGTTCAACCTCTAGACTTAGAAGTATAAATTCTACGAACTATTATAATTGAATGACTAGTTAGTAAATGAATTCAAAGCTTATTACTATTGTTTCAGAGATTGGTTCTCTGTGCAGAGGTGTGTCCACACGAGAGCTACTCTAAGCAACTCTCATTTCTTCTTAATTCTTAGTATACCCCCTTTGTGTATTTTTCTGCATTAGTAATTGTCTATGAACAACCTGCATAAATCATTATTTTATCTGGTAATCTTGAAAGCTACACTGGATTTGAAGTAGCCGATTATAGAATAGCAATGAGCTGCTTGAATACAAAAAGGGGTCAGGATGCAATAAGAATATCAATTAAAATTACCTTACTGGACCTTGCATGTGCCACAGAAAACTGATTTTGATCTTTTACAACTGGAAATGTAGTATCACCAGTACCATCCTTACTCTAGAATTAAAATGGAAGTTACACTTGATTTAGCTTGTGCAATAGAATGGAAAATAACAGTAAAGGCAGGCCAAGAATAGGCACATTGAATAAAGTTGAGGCTTGCCTTTTCATACACATACAAGTTTCCATCAGCATGAGCAACAACAAAAGCACCATCAGCTTTGGGAACCCATGCAACACTGGTACATCGACTGTTAAAAACAACTAGTCAGTTTGCACATTCAGACTAGTAATTACATTACACATGCACACATCTCATCATTATATTAAATAAAAATGCCACAACTTGCAACACAAAAATTATTTGCTACACAATTCGTCAACACACACCCCCCCTTTTTTTTTTTTTTTTTTTGGTATAGTCTAGAAAAACAAACGTACATCTAACCTAATACCCATTCATGGTAGGACCCAAATTTCCAATGAATGAAATAAATTATCTCAAAATGTACCACTTTAACTCACATGAAAACTTCATGAAAATTCAAAGAATGATTCAACTAAAATAATATCTACTACTTTTTATACAATTACGACCTAGAGAATGTAAAATATCTGCAGGACTTCACTTTTTTCTTCTAAACTTCCAACTCTGATGACTATCAAAACCATCATGCATAGACATAGAGTACTGTAAACACATTGATCAAACTTTATGAGTTATGTTGTCTTGGTCAACCATCTTTTGTCAAGGTTGATGACCTTGATGATACATCCAATACATCAATATTTTCAGAATTTGTGCTTGTCCCAAAAGCTTAAAATGATAGAAAATGGTAAATTTAATCACTTAAAAATTATTCTAACACTCCAAATATGTAGGCCAACATTTCCTTTCAATAAGCAGGTCCTAACATGTAGAATTTTTTAACTTTAAATGGAAGGTAGAGTAAAGACAAGCGAACTCAAGACTGCCTGCTCTGCTACCATAATAAATTACCACTTAATCCTAAAAGCTTAAGTTGATAGGAAAGAATGAATTTAATAATTAAATCATTATTCTAACAACTCGATTGATACGAGAGTCTCTTGGTTCCAAGACTTCTAATGATTCCATTACTGTAGGTGGTTATTCTGTCTTTTTATAGAGAATTTTAAACCTTTCTTAATAAAGGCATGTGGCTGAATCAACTCCATTGAGGATAAGCGGGTATTAATAGTTACTTAGTTGAAACTCTATGAGGATGGTAATTCTGTCAGAATGAGACGGATTCCTTTACCCACAGTATTTATTGGGAACACCAGATGGTGACACATTCGACTTTGCCTAAAGGAGAAGACACTAATGCTGAAGAAGAGGAAAAAGTATTGAAATGAAGTTCAAAAATGACATGGGTTCTCCAGAAGTCACCACAAAATAGATTAATGACAGAATGTTTTCAATTAAATTTCAGAACTATAGTTTTAAGTTCTTATTGAAAGAGACACTTGGGAACCGAATCCTACTACAAAGCTAGCAGATAGAATCTCCAAATACCAAAAGAAAAGAATTCTTTTTTATTCATATGTTATTTTCAAATTATATTCAGCACATATTATTTTCTAATTTTTTATTCATATGTTATATTTTAGATTCAAATAAAAAAGTGTCACTAATGTCACAATCTTATCTTCATCCTAATGAATCACCATTGTTTCAAGCCTTTTCACTCCGTGAAGGCACGATGAGTAGCATATGCATTAAACATCTGCACTCTCTAATTCTTCCCTCTGGTTAAACTTTCTCTTCATCAAGTAGTGACTCTCCAACATGCTTTATTAATTCTACTACACATGGTCTAAGTCGTATTTAAGGCCACATGTTTGTTGGCAACTGAATTTCTTTTTTAACACTAGGTTCAAGTTATACTTGATGTCCCTACATCACCACCATGTTAAATACCAACATTGTATCATGTGTGGGAAGCAGTACTTTCATTGTTACGTCACCCTGTTGGAGGAAAGATCCATTAACTTGATCCACATGACAGGACTTGGATGGCTTCCATTAATACTTGAGGAGGCTCCATGTCTGACTGGGATTTAGAATATGAAACCATGCAACACGCTAACATGATTCGGGTAGATATCACTCTTGATAGGGTTGGGGTAGATGTACCTCTCTAAGTTTTTCTTTCATTTCTTCCTATTCTGCTATGGTAGGCTATCCCTTCCAAAGCAAAGGTTATCAATATCATACTAATAAAGCTTTTCTCTACCTATGAGTGTCATTTTGGCAAACCTAAACTTCTTGTCATCTAACAAACATGTTTGTTCAACAAATTGTTCCACCTCAAGTATCAACTGGCAAAAATCCATGAGTCTTGAAAAATATCAAATGTAAATGTCCCCAATAAAATCACCACTAGAATAATAAGTTTAACAAATAATTGTAAAAAGAACCTAAGTTGGGCTAGTTATGACTTATGACCTGGTCTTGACTTGAATTACATTTCTGTGCTGGCTAGATCTACAGCTAATGACTAGGCTTCAGAGAAGTAACTTGTGTGTCCTGACTTTCAAGCAAGGCAAATGGGCTTCAAACTTGCACAAACAAACTCTAATGAAGACAACAATTCCCACTTGCTTTCCTTTGTAATTGAGTTGGACATGACCAACCTAGTACCTAGTCAATTTTTAAATCTATTCTTGTTACGAGCTCATAAACCAATTTGCTACAAGTGAGAGATAGTTAGCACCCTTAAATGGCATGGTTGAGGACCAGCTAAAAAAGCGCTCGATCCCAGTTTCTATGAATGCGTGTTGAGACATATTGAGCAGCGATATGGCCTAAGCAACAAAGATGAGGCGCATCTCCGATGAACTTCTAGTGGAGGCACGATGCACAAAGACATGCAAGACTACAACACACATTGTTGAGACAAAATCTTAAGTTGGTTTGCGGCCAGAGATGAGAGCCATGGAGGATCTGCTTGCGAAGGTATGAGCTTTAATTATCATCATTGTGTGAGAATTAAGTGATGAGGACTCAACAAGCTTGACGGTGATTGAGAATTACTATGGAAATGCTTTCACAGATAAAGAAGTTTAAAAGAACAATAGACTTTGTAATGGGATCTCAGCGATCTAGTGTGGATGAGGTTGTGGGCGCCTAGCATCTGTGGACACAGGTTTGACTCATATGGGTGGGATTTGACACAGGTTTATGGGTACAAAGTTTTCTAAGGAGTTGAAATTGGTGAAGATGGACGCTGGTAGGGTTGTTGTTTTGTGATGGGGCTTCAATGGCTCAATCTTGCAAAGATAGAAGTGATGGGCTTCATAAGAGAGGTGGTGGGTTTCAAGGTTTTCTTGGAGGCAGTGGTGCCAACTTTGGTAGCGTTGAATATCTTGTGGGTTAACTAAATATGGTTCAAACAGGCTATGAACTTGTGAGGTAAGTACTTTCACTTTAATTTGAGTCATCAGGGGGTTTAGTTTCTGGTTTTGGGGTGGCTAAAGGGGATCCAATATGCTCTGATGCCAAATTGATGTATGACATTTGGGCTAAGAAAAATAGAAATAATTGGTAAAAGGGAATGGGACACAAAACACTAAGCTACACCACCAGAGAGTGCTTGGAATCACCTCCAAGTTGTAGAGAAACACTAACCAGAAAATTCTTCTTCAAAATACAATGTTTCAAACAATTGATGAAGATTCTTTTTAATAAGCCTCAAGGATTACATCAATAAGAAAAGTCTTAATCAAGCCACAATTACATCCCATAAAAACCTCAACTACAACAAGTCCAAATACAAAAACAAAAACAAAATATGAAAACCTAAAAAAAGAAAAATTCTATTAACATTTATTCTGGTTGCAGTCACAATAACAAAGGGAGAACAAAACAAAGTTGTTTACTCTATATAGAGAATGAATTTTAACATGGGTATGCTGTGAGTATGGGAAAGTATAACAAATAGAGAATGAGATAAAGAACCAAAATAAAAATGAAACTAGTCTTGCCTATTTGTGACTGAACCTTCCTTGTTATAGTGTTGGGCACCAACAAGCTTCTTCCCAACATCTTGTAATTGTTGTCTCAGAGATACTGAGTAAACTACAATAACATAAAAAATAAACAAGTCAAAATTTATTCCTATAAGAACCCCCATAAATCATATCATACAAAATAAACATCTACCATCTCCCGAGTTCAATCCTATAAGCAAGTCATGTCCATCCTTGGCTTCAGGATCAAATGAATGGCAGATAGGATTTGAAGTGCTAAAATGTAATGATTTAATAGGATCCTACATATAAAAAGAAAAAAGAAATATCATCAATATAATTTACAAACAAAGACGCAAATATCACCAACATCGACACCCCAAGGACACGAAATTACCTTATCGTGTGTATTGAGGTCGCTGACAAATAAACTATCCCCAACATTGAATATCAGATATGCCCCTTTACCATCATAATTCGAATTAAGCATAGAATGACTACCATTTGACGCAGCCAATGAACTACTTCTACTAGTTCCATTCGCGGCTTTACTCGTGCCATTCCCTCCTACAAAACTAAGGGCGCGACTGCCATTCCCACCCCCTACCCCTAACAGCCTTGCAGCAGCATATCTAACTCCACTACTTGTGCTCGCACCCGAGCTCGACGCTGTCCCAGCTTGTGCAGGCTTTTCCTTGAGATACGCTAGTGTTATCTGAAAAATCACATCCAAAAAAAAAAAAAAAGTCAATTCTTCAAAAAAAATTTGAGGAATTCAAGATTTGCATAGTATCATTTCCCACAATTTTGAAAGTCAGCAATTTGCGATTCAAGAAACATATCAATCGAGTCTACTACTACAACTAATTGCACTCAAATTACCTCATTTTCTCGGCAACCAAACATGAAAAAAGAAAGGAAAATCTGGAGAAAGAAAAGAAAAAAAACCCTACCTGAGAAACTGATTTGCCATGGGAATAAGGAAGAATACCAGGCGGGTGAGTCTTCTCGGAATGGAGCTTGTACCTTCCTTCCGGGGTTTTGAAGTACGTCTTCAACCCTTGCTGCTGCTGCAGCTGCGTCGATTGCCCATTCGCTGAAGCTGAAGAAGAAGACAACGACGTCGTTGTGGGAGACGCTGACGTCAGCACTCCGTTACCGTAGCCATTGTTTCCGTTATTGTGAATCATCGTCCGTTCCTCGCCAATTCGCTCTATTCTCCGTTCTCTCTCTCTCTCTCTCTAAAATCTTTCGCTCTCTGACATTTTCTAGTTTCTCTCTCTAAAATCTTTTTTCCTGTTGGTTTTGGATTTTTATGTGTTTGCTTAGTTTCTGTTTAGAAGGTAGTGCCTGCATCAAGAGCGCGAATCGTGTACATCACGTAGTAGGGAGGGTTGTGTGTGGTCACTGGCCAACGCCACGCACGCATTACAAGTTGTATACGTGGACCAATCAGGGATTGGAGAATATGTGAAATTATGTTTAACCACGTCACTTGTTTATTATTCCGCTAAAAAAAATTACCAAGTCAGATTAAGATAAAAAAAATTTTAAATAGAAACTGACTTTTATTTTTTGAGAGAGTTTCAACCTATGGCGTTTGCTCCTGATGATAGCTCTTCATCATCAAATTAAGACACCAATCAATTTTTGGTGTAGACGGGAGATTGAATCTTAGATTTCTTATATAACCATCAGAGACTTTACTAATTGAGCAGACTAAAACCCATGACTTCTTTGTTAAACTGACTTAACAAAACTTAAACAGGTGAAGTCTTTTAATAAAATGACCAAAATTTTTCTAAAATGGTTTATTAACAATTATGTTTAATATTCATCAACATTTCCATTACAGGGAACAAGTGATGTGATTTACTACAAAGAACCGTGTAATTTGTTGAAAAATGAGGGCTTAGCGTGAAAGTTGGGTTATTTTTAGATATGTTAACTAATTATTTATCACTTTTATATAAAACTTGTTACATTTTCTCGATGGTTTGCCCCTTGAACAGTTGTGGCATTTTACTGGGTCTTAGAATTTAGGGTTTTTAGTTTATATTTTTTTTATATGCAGTAGGAGGAGACTGTGTTGGGCGAACTGGTTAAAGTCTTTAGATTCTTGTGGGCCGCACGATGAGTGGACCTTGTTTTGTCTTTGACTCTCAGCGTTGTTATCTTCGATGTGCTAAGAAAAAGTCCAATTCAGGAATATTGACTATCTAATTGTTTTTTTTTTTTTTTTTTTCAGAGAAACCGACTATCTAATTGTTAACCATTATTTCAATCCTCTAGAGACATTATTTGGTACCCTAACATTCCGCTTAGGTTGAGGAGTTAACAAAGAAATGGCATGGATTGACTTTATCTTGTTTTAGATGTTTGTGAGGAAAATAATGTAGGGAAAGTTAACTTGTTTGATATTATTACTATATTAGAAGAAAGATTAAAAATGAATATATTTAGTAAGTAGCATCTATTACAACATTACCATTATTCCATTAATGTTAGCGGCTCTATAAAAAAAAATAAAAAAAAAAAAAAGTGGGGGGTGGGGGAGAAATGCTAATGGATGTTCTTAAGGCAATGATTAACAATTCATTTAAAGAAAGTTTTTATGCGAAAATAAATAAAAATAATAATTAATATTTTGACAGCTTTTTACATTTTCCATAAAAGTGGTGTTAAAACTTTCATAAAATGAATTGTTAACCATTACCTTAAGGGCACCCATTTACAAGACCTTAAAAAGAAAAAAAAGGACAAGTAACATCTTTAGCCCAATTTTTTATTTTTTATTTTCCTTTGAAAAAAGTTCTTTTTACAGGGTTAGTCTTAGTTTGGCATTAATCCAGCTAGTTCACTTCAGATTCAAAAGATTTTTTTTTTTTGGCTAAGAAAAAGGATAATAATTGGTAATGCTTAAGGACTATATTTCTTTGGTGTTTTAGACTTTCAGTTTGAACATTTCTACTAGACAAATGCGCATAATTGTAAGGTCAACACCTTTGTACAAAGGCAAAAATTACATTTTTGTTCCTACAGTTTTACGCGATTCTCACTTTGGTCCCTATATTTTATTTTCACTACTTTTAGTCCCAGTTTAGAAAAACGTCTTCTATTTTAGTCCTTTCTGTCAGTGCTCTAACGACACTGACCTACGTGGCAAACCAAACTATTAAAATAATAATAAAAAATTTTATTTTGGCATTAAAAAATGTCACGTTAGTATCTAAATTAAAAAATAATAATTTATTAATTTTAACTAAATAAAAAAAATTAAAAACAAAAAAAAATTATATTAATTAAGATCTAAGTGTCTCTTGAAAAAAAACATGAAGAACACAAACTCAAATCTAAGAATACAAAATTAAAATTTAAAAATCAAAAATCAAAAATCACAAACCCAAAAACACAAACACAAACACAAACCTAGTATGGGAAAAATGTTGCTAACCCCAACCAGAACCAAGTCTCAACAACAACCCTCACCGTTTCGAAGAGGCGACCCCACCACCAACGCTCCTCAGAGCTCGTTTGGGTAACAGATTTGGGCATGGAAGACTAGCATTACTTCCATGACGTCGTTCGTAGGACACGTATGATCTATAATTCTCTCCGAATCTTGTCCTTGATGGAAGACGATATACACACTGCCTTTGTGATGCGCGATCGCAGGCTCTTGCTCAACCGAGACAAGCAAATCGTAGGGTCAATCCCTGGGGTCTACATTGGTGATCTGTTCTTTTTTTGAATGGAGTTGTGAGTGGTCGGCTTACATGGCCAGGCTCAAGTCTGGATTGACTATGTACCGGCAAGCCAGAGCTCCAATGGTGAACCCATAGCTACTAGTATCATCGTCTCTGGCAGTTATGAGGACGATGAGGATGCCGGGGATGTGATCGTCTACACTGGTCAGGGTAGGCAGGACAAGTATTCAAGACAATGTATGCACCAGAAGTTGGAAAGTGGGAACTGGGGAAAAATGTTGCTGGGTTTGTGTTTGTGTTTGTGTTTCTAGGTTTGTGATTTGTGATTTGTGATTTTTAGATTTTAATTTTGTGATCTTAGATTTGAGTTTGTGTTCTTGATGTTCTTGTTCAAGACACACTTAAATATCAATTAATGTAATTTTTTATTTTTATTTATGTTTTTAATTTTTTATTTAGTTAAAATTAATAAATTAATTTTTTTAATTTAAATGTTGAAATTTTTTATTATTATTTTAATAATTCTGTCTGCCACGTAAGTCAGTGCTGATAGGGCGCTGACGGAAAAGACTAAAATAGAAGGCGTTTTTCTAAACAGAGATTAAAAGTGGTGAAAGTAAAAGATAGGGACCAAAACAGGAATCGCGTGAAAATATAGGGACGAAAATGTAGTTTTCGTCTTGTACAAATATAGAGTTTTCTATGTTATTGCTGTTTATTTCTTTGTAATCATCATTATTGTATTTTCTCTCAACCTTTTCACTTCTAGAATTCATGAATCATGAGTTCATTGATGATTGATCTAGGCCAAAGTAACTTTTCTTCAAGATAATATATGTCCGTTAAGATGTGTAAAATGTAGCAAAGTGGCAATGTGCCTTTTTATTTATTCATAATTTGCAATACCATAAATCAAGAAAACGAGATACAAGCTAGCTAATTTGCCTTACAAATAGACTCGTTAACTAGGAGAAGATTACCATTATGGGGGAAAAAAAAAAAGAAGACTTGCAATGTGCTTTTGACTTTATGAGATATTAAGCTGCCCTTGACAAAAATAGAAAGACAAAATTTTGAGATAAAAGTGTAACACATGTTCCTCAAAAAAAAAAAAAAGTGTAACATTATGGATGAGAATGTTCCCAACTAGCCTTTCATTTTCATCATTCAGAAAAAATTTGTAAACAAATACAAAACTAACCTAGTTCTCACTGTTACAGATACAGTTGGATAATGAAATGTTCCTAGAACTGACACAAGTTGAGCTAAATTGGCCCATCCCATTGAGAAGTAATAGAAACAATTTTTCCTCCTTTTTTAAAAGGAAAGCCAAAGAGAGAGAAGAGAAAAAAAGGGTTTGGGGGGGGGGGGGGGGAACCCGTACATGAATTGAAAACAAAAAGTTTACTAAATCACAATAATTATAATAATAGAACATAAAATAGTATTGGCTTATATCTTTGAAGGCAATGATACCAACAACATACAGGATGATTAAAAATTAATGTTGATGTTCCTATAAGTCCTAAGTTTTCCTTGACAACAGCGGTTTGCAGGAATGACTCTGGAGTTAAAGAGATCTGTTCGTTTTTAGACCCCTTAAGCACAACCAGATTAATCTAGTTATTTAACCAAGTGATTAACTTAGGTAAATTATTCAGATCTAGGTTAAAACAATAACAATCATATTATGTAAAGCAGTGCAGAAAAAATAAATAAAGCACGATATGATAACCTAAGAAAACCAAATTGATAATAAATCTGGGGAGGATTTAACCTAACTATTCTCAAGGTAAAACAAATCCACTATGAAAGAATTGAAATTTTACAATAAAGACTTAGATCACTAACATCCTATTACTATCTCCAGTAGAAAATTTACTATCATGACCACGTGACAGCTTCGAGTCCACGGATTACTTCTTTCTCAAATCCACAGCAAGCACAAATATACCACTTGTATTTCTTGAAGTTCTTTATGCAGCAACTGAAACGATTACCAAGCCCTCGACATCAATCTCGATCTTGATAACCCTAAGTATGTATGAAGGCAAACACCTCTAGATTTCACAAGAGATTCACATATACAATATTAAATAAAAAGACTCTAGAGAGCTTTTGGATACAAAACCCTAGATTTACAAAGGAGACACTCTTCTCCCTCTAAAAAAAACTAAAAACCCTCTCTAGGGTTAGCTTATAATGCCCTTTAAATATTGAAAAATAAAGGCTCGTGATTTGGGCTTCAAACGATCAAATTATGACATTTTTGCGTTTGCTAATTTTTGCTGATCTTCGACTTTCGATCGATTGAATCTAATTTTTGATCGATCGAGTCTTGTAGAAATTGAATATTAATTTTCTGCAATTACTCGATTCCAAACTTAATTTAAACCAAACTTTGAGCAAGTCTAAACCTAGATTAAATGTTTTGATTATGGTTTGCCAACACATTACATATTAAAGTTCTAATACATTAGTCCCTAAGGTCTTAGAACCTAATCTCCAATTTTGACAATCTGTGACAAAACACATCACAAACATGAAATGCTCAAAGTTACAAAAAGCCCAATCAGATTTAAAAAGCCCTAATCACAATTCAACCTAACTACTATCTATCAGTTGTCAGTGTAGACAGCAGCCACGACTGAATTCACCTGTATATTCCTGAAACACTCAACAAACACATAAACGCATGTGTGGAAAATACAAGCAATCCAATAAGAAACACAATATAAAAACAAAAGTAAATTAACTCTCCCCTTAAGTTAGATACATCAAAAACTTTTATTTTCTCCCCCTTTCAAATACAATTTCATCTCCCCCAAACAAAACATTTTAAAAAACTTTTCCAAATTTCATCTATTTCTCCCCATTTTTGTCACGTATTGACAAAGACAATTCAAACAAAGAGTAAGTAGAAAACATACGCAACAAAAGTCAAGAGAAAATAGAGAAGCAAGGAAACAAATGAATCCAGCTTTATAGAAAATAGAAGCAGCTCCCCCTGTGAACAACAAAGTTTAAAAACAAGGTTTTCCCCCTTTAAAAATAGGAAAAACAAAACAAGTTTTGGGAAAAATAATTTAGAGGAAAATATAGGAGGTGGAGATAAATAAAAAGACACAAACTAAACCAAAAAAAAAATTGAAGATTCACTTGAAGAAAAATATTCTCTCTTTCAATATATGCAAACTTAACACTATGTGACCCATAAATAGTTGCATGAGTAGAAAAAATATTTGCATATTGATTATCCATTTTATCTCTTAAGAAAAACATTTTCTTCAGTTTGCACATAAAAAATAGCATATACTAAAATGTACAAAGGACTCAAAAAGTAATCAATCAATTTTTAAATCAAGTTGAGTACTCAATTTAGCAAAGTGTATGTATGTTATGTCTGAAAAAAAAATGAGAGATATGACTGCAAAATTGCAAGATGAATACAAAAAAAAAAAAAAAAAAGCAATGCATGTAAATCTTAAACATAAATGATGCATGAAAACAAAATTAGGTAAAAAACTTAGAAACTGAAATTTTTTCAGTTTCGATTGATTGAGCATCGATTGAATATCAATTGAGTCAGGAAGAAAGCAATGATTAAAACTCAAGGGATTTTTGATCAGTCGAAAATCACATTCAATCGAATGAAATTCTGGAAAATTAATTTTTTTTGAAAAACTGTAGAAGTTTATGCAGAAAACACTTAATTCAAATAATTTCATGAATGAAATGCATGAGAATGAGTTTAAAAGTTTTTCAAAAACATGAGTTTTCAACTCAGAACTTCAAAACAAGGTTTTTAATCATCAAAAATACAATTTTTGCCAACCCTTAAAAATATTTTGCATCAAACATCATAGAAAACATAATCTTGGATGGCCAAACCAAATTCACACACAATTTTATGTACTAAGTTTAACACATAATAACTTGTGTAGTGTGTGCAACTAGTAACAACATGAGATACATGTGAGGTGATATATAGATCGTAATCAATTACAATTTTCACATTATTCATCACATAAATTTAAAAGTGATTATCACCTAAAGAGTTACATCATATAACTCTCACATCACCTAGAAAATAAGTTTGCAATCATGCAAGTTTCTTAATTTGCCTCATAATGTACACACCAATTTTTATTTCAATTTGAATTTATTATAGTCCAATAATGTACACACTAATTTTATTATTTAAACTGAGGCTATACCTTATGTTATTTTTGTGCATGTGCTACATTTTCTCGAGCACAAAATCATATGATATGCACTAAGGTGTTTATGATTGACTAGTAAACAGTGGTGAGATGGTTATTTATGCATTTCTCTTAGGATTTTTTAGTAACAAATAAAAGCATGTGACTTCAAAATCAAGATTATGTGATCAAAAACTATAAACAATCCCACATAACATGCACTACATAGCTAAAACTGGCAAAGTGTAGAAAAATAAGCTCATCCAAGCTAATAAATAAGGTACACAAACATGTTATGTAAAGATAATATGACCAACCTTGATTATAAATCCAAGATAAATAATACAAAAGAAATAAATTTGTTTTTGGTTTTAAAAAAATTTATGACCAAAAACAAAAAGCACACATTATACTAAATGAACAATGCAAACCTATGCATGATAGTGCTTAACTAAGCTATAGAGGGTACACAAACAAGAAATATCAATTTCTTAATTAACCCATGAGTACATGTACAAGCTAATACATAATCATACAAAATCAAAAATAGCTTAGCACTTATATAACACATACTATTCAAGTTTTTCTATAATGTCAAGCATGCTTTAAATCTAGAGAGAGATATCATAATTCATGTAATCTCAAGAAAAATAAAACAAGACTCAAAATAAAATATTTTTGTCTTTTTGAAAATTTTCAATGTTTTTGGATTTTTTTTTTTAAAACAAAACAACCTAAGAAAATAAAACAACAAAAAACTAAAAGTAAACATGTCCACAAATAATTGAAATAATTTAATCAGGGACAAGTCAGCAATATTCACCTTAGAGAATCCTTTCTCACCCATATAGCACAAGTTTTCGGCTTTGTAGGTGAAAAACCACGATAACTAGAGTGTATTTGAGGGATTATACCAATCTTTTGGGAAAGATTAAAATCCTGCAATTTCCTTTCACAAGCCAACAAGCTTAAATTTTTCAAAAGTATATGAAACAATTTATTTGGACTTATGGCAAGAGAAATATCATCACATATTCTAGATTGAAATACAGAATATTTAAATTTTATTTTATGACAATTAGGACGAATGTGACCGGAGACATCAAAAAAGTGACAAACAGGAACAAATTTAGGAACATCAATATTCCTAATAGCAAATCTAGTCTCAAATTTTGGTTTTTGTCTCAACAAAGAACAATTTGGTCTAATATGACTAACAACACCACAAAGGTGACATGTAAGCACAAAAATAGATTTCTTATGCTCTCTAACAGTAGGTTCAAACATAGGTTTAGAAACTTCATCGTCTACATCAAAATTTTTACCTTTGTCTGGCCTAGCAAGATAAGAATTTTCTTATTAGTCCTCTTGAAAGGAAGGATATAAACTTTCTTAGTTTTAGGCTTAAGAGAAAGAGAAACACTTCTATTATTAGCAACAGGCTTGGTACTAGTCAAATTTTCAATTTTAGCTTTAAATTCAACTAACTCTTGTTCCAAGCTATTCATCTTCTAATCTTGAGAGGAAATTTGATTTCTCAAAAATTCGTTCTTTTTATTAGATTTATCTAATCTAACAACCAATTCCTCTTTTTCAATATTAGTCAATTTTAACTCTTCCTTGAATTTCTTAGCAATTTTCATAAATTTCAATAATTTCTTACAGAGAGTTTCACAGGCATTAATAAGATCAACAGATTTAACAGTGTTCTTTTTATTTAAATCATCACAATAAAAAATAATAAGACACTTAAAATTATCCATGATAATAGGGATCAAGGATCAACTTTTAGAACAAAAGATCTAAACACTAGAGCTAACCTACTCTGATACCACTTGTTCGTTTTTAGACCCCTTAAACACAACTAGATTAACCTAGTTATTTAGCCAAGTGATTAACTTAGGTAAATTATTCAGATCTAAGTTAAAACAATAACAGTCATATCATGTAAAACAATGCGAAAAAAATAAATAACACACGATATGATAACCTAAGAAAACCAAACCGGTAAAAAACCCTGGAGAGGATTTAACCTAACTATTCTTAAGATAAATCAGATCCACTATGAAAGAATTGAAGTTTTACAATAATGATTTAGACCATTAACATCCTATTGCTACATCGAGTAGAAAACTTACTATCATGATCATGTGACAGCTCCGAGTTCACGGATTACTTCTTTCTCAGATCCATAGCAAGCACAAGTATACCACTTTTATTTCTTGAAGTTCTTTATGCAGCAACTGAAACGATCACCAAACTCTCGACATCATTCTCGATCTTGATAACCCTAAGTATGTATGAAGGTAAACGCCTCTACATCTCATAAGAGATTCACACATACAACATCAAAACAAAAAGACTTTAGAGAGCTTTTGGGTATAAAACCCTAGATCTACAAAAGAGACACACTCTTCTCTCTCTAAAAGTACTAAAAACCCTCTCTAGAGTTAGCTTATAATATCCTTTAAATACTATAAAAAACGGCTCACGATTTGGGTTTCAAATGATTAAGTTATGACCTTTTTACATTTGCTGATTTTTGCTGATCTGTGACTGTTAATCGATCAAATCTAATTTTCGATCGATCGAGCCTTGCAAAAATTGAATATTAATTTACTGCAATTACTTGATTTCTAACTTAATTTAAACCAAACTTTGAGCAAGTTTAAACCTAGACTAAATATTTTGATCATGGTTTGCCAACAAATTATATATTAAAGTTCTAATACATTAGCCCCTAAGGCCTTAGATTCTAACAAGATCATCCTTGCACAGTCTTTTCTAATGCCTCCAATTGACATCTTTATTAGGAAGGTACATGTTGCTCTCTTGGCTTTGAAACTAGCTATCCTACATAATCTGAATTTTGTTGTGCTTAAATTATTCCAAATCTGTCATTGAAGCTCTTCAAAATACCTCATCGACAACATAATTCTTGGCTCCTTTCTCTGACTCTATTAAGGCAGATTTTGGTTCACTATTTTGTTGGGAATATAATAGAATGTGTTGGAACGTTATTCTAGCAATACTCAAAACCATGGAGTTCAGCTCATATTGGTTTCAACTTAAATCATAATGTATCACTAGGCATCTACATTTAATTGATAAATGGAGCCACAATTGAATCTTTTAAGCCTAGAACTGATTGAGATAACGAAACCTATTGTCTCCCTACTTTGATCCAAGAAGAACACACAAATCTACTTAAAGGAATCTCAATTTCCAGAATAAGTGTAAACATCAATCATTCGATGTTTGCTAATGATACCATCTTCTTTTTCCAAACTGATAAAACTTGCAACAACAATAAAATCCATATTGGATTGGTATTTCCAACTATTAAGGCAAGTTGTCAATTTCAACAAATTAGAAATATTGTTCACCCAAGCACTTGATTTACAATCAAATATATTTTTGGAGCATATGAAGCTGAACATACTGGAAAGTACCTAGATTTATCTACACTTTGGCCCATCTAAGAAACTTCTGTTTCAACTTGTAGTTGATAGACTAAAATTTAAACTACAGACCTGGAAAGCTAAGTTTCTCTCACAAGGAGGAAGATTAACTCTTGTAAAGTCACTCTTAAACTCTATCCCTTTGTACAATATGTTGCATTTTAAGTTACCTAAACAAATTTGACAACAAATAGACAAAATTACATGCAACTTTTGGTGGGGACAGGATCTCAATGAGAGGCATCTACACAAAGTGGCCTGGGAGAAGCTTTGTCAGTCCGAAAAAGATACAAAGCTAGGATTAAGACAAATTGAGGTAGTGAATCAATTCTTGGTAGCTAAACAATTCTGGATGCTGATAAAACATCCAACTTCACTCTTACCAAGAATCTAATTAATTCTTCAATGTCTTACTGTGATACCCAAAATTCTACTTCTTTGGGTTGGAAAAGCATTCGAATTTGTAGCGTAACCTTGTACGATGCTATGTGGCAAGTGGGGGCAATATATACTGCTCAATGATGCTCATTGGCCAACACCAAATAGAGAGGTCATACACACACATGGAAGACATCCTCAAGGAGTGAATTAATTTTTAGACTCAACAACAAATAGATGAAATGAATAGATATTGATACAACTCTATGATAGACAAACTGTCTCCAACATCTTGTAAAGAGCAACTTCAACCACATGTGAGCAGGATCAATTAATATGGCCACATTGTATGTTTAGGGGAATACACAGTGGAACAATCCTACACTCTGTTGCAAACATGGTCAAGCCAAAGACCAAGGTATCATACAAAATCTCACTCAATTTCAATGTTAGAAGCAATGGAAAACTAAAACCCCCCTATAAAATCACAAAATTCAATTTAGAAACTCTTGAATAAATCATTACCATTCAAACAAGAACTCATCTACAAATCTATCACTGTCACACAAACCTTGCTATGCTTTCTGTAAGAAGGAAGTATAAATAATAAATCATTTGTTCCTCCATTGTCATTTTGCTAGAATGGTGTGGTTTGGTTCCCCTCTTACTTTAAAAACGGATACATTATATACAACCTTAGTTACTCAGTGGCTGCAAGAATGGATTACAAAAGGTTCACACAAAGAAGTTGAATAGCAATTTCCACTGTTAAGAATGCGGTGTATTCTATGGTCCCTATGGAAGAAACATCATTTATTTTTAAAATTACTCCAAATCCTCACATAGTCATTATTGGGTAAAACTTAGATACAATAACTTATGTGCAATTCATTAAGTTCTCCAATTAAATTCAAACACTTAGTTGTATTGACTAATAAAACACAAATAATATTATTTTTTTGAAGGAAAATTAAATTCAAAACAACCACGAATTTGAATTCAATTGAAGAACCTAATGTATTGCATACTGATCTAGTTCAAACAACTAGGTATTTAAAAATGGATGTCTCTGAAAGAAATAACCTAATTTTCTTAACATCCAACAAAATTAAGAATTGTGCTTATTGGGACAGCAGAGACCAGAGTTAAGATGGAGGGATAAGATGGTGTGTTAGGATCTGCTAAACCTTGTAGAAAATTTCAAGGCAGGTACTTTTCTATTAATCCAACGGCAAATTACAACAATGCAGAGTTCTTTAGCCAAGGAAGCCTTGTATTCGTTTCTCAATTAGACTTGGCAATGGATAAAAAATTTTGATTATGTTATGTAATTATGTACATAGACTGTTCTAACTAGTGTACTTCCCTCAAGTAAATGAATAATTTACTTCCTTCTTCTTCTCCTTCTTCTTCTTCTTCTTCTTTTTTTATTTTTTATTTTTTAAATATAAAAAAATGGAAATAAGGGCATCAAATGCACTGCATCATTGTCTCCCTATGAAGGAAGCTTCTACTCTAGTTAAGCATTTGACTCATGAATATGTTGCACATAATTCACTATGTCCATAACTTTATTCTTCATTAACAATCCATCTTTTTCTTCTTGACTGTTAGTGTGGGACTCACTTTCTCCTTCCTTGATAATGGTATAGGTAGGGTCTTTGTTATCACAAATAATGCCATGACCTTTTCATCCCTGAAGTCTCCTCCTCAAACTTCTTCTTTCATGTTTGGTCATAGACAAGAATTAAGTTGATCGATTTCTTCCTCTTTTTCCACCTAGTGCGTTTGAGTATTTTAGGCTGCCATTGCTCTTCCACACCCACCAAATTATGATGGTAAAGCTCTATAGTCTATATATCAAAATATAATTTATACTTTTATACCCATTAAGTTTGAGTTAATGGGCTTTTTACCCCCTTATTTTTTTAAGTCTTTAAACTTTAACATTTTTGCTAAGTTAGTCATTCCATCAATTGTCATCCATAAATTTTGGTTACTTTCAGTAAAACAACGTCGTATCACATATGTGAAAAGCAACAACTTTATAGATGATAATGGATAGAAGGACCAGCTTGTCAAAAATGTTAAAGTTTAAAGACTAAATTGACAAAATAAACTTTAAGAAAGAAAAAGGACAATTCTCTCAAATTTAAAAGGAATAATTAAAATTTTAGCAAAAAATAAGTTGAAGAAGACTTTTTTTCCCTTTCCAAACATGTTTTTGACTTTAGTATTTACAACAATATGAAATTTATATTGGAACAATTTTTTTTTTAAATCAATAATTATTTAGAATTTTTAAGTAAATTTTCCCATGTATTATATAGTTTAAGGATTAGGTTGCTTTAACCCATCCCATCTAAAGTGGATTGGTTCCTCCCTGAGGGCTTGGGGATTGAGAAGGGGGGAGTGGGTTCAATCTGTGGGGTAGTATATCTAGTATTTCTAACCAAGTTAAAAAAGAGAGAAGAAGATTATGTTGTTTTATATTTATACAATTTATAACTAAATATACCTTGGACCTCAGAGCACTCACAGTAAAGTTGCTAAAAATTATAAATTTTAAAAACTTAAAAAATTACTTTATCTATTTTAACAATTTACTTTACACTCAACATCAAAGTATCTAAAATTTTTAGCTTTTCATTTAAATATTCTTTTTTATTCTTGTTTCCCATATCATTACTTTTCATCTAAAATATTCTTTCTTGTAGGAGAGGTTGCGTGTGGGAGACTAATAACTCTAAGTTAGAGTGTGTATTTTAGTGTTTGGGTTGCTAAAATGACTATCATCTTAGCAACCTCATTGTGAATGCTAAGTCTTAACATCTCCTTGTGAGGCCAGACAATCATGCAGAGAAGTAGCTGACCTAATTGGTAATTACTCACAAGTCCATGATTCATGCCCAAAGCCTAAATGAGAGAGTTCTATTGTCTGGCACCGTATGGGCCTGGAAGGCACCAAGTGTCTGACATAGCAACTGGCTTTTGGGCCGAAAGTGCAATATTTCCATGAATTGAACCCAAAAAAAAAAAAAAAAAAAAAAAAAACAATTCTAGAATTTACAGTGAACGCATATCCAAAAAAAAGAACTTACAGCGAACAGTATGTCAACTCTGCTGGTGACCCATTCACATGGAGCAATCAACGTTGAGTAAGCTGGCATAGGTCAGAGGGTAACATCCATGAGGTTGGGCCAGTGGAACCTCACTTGCAAATCTGTCATTGGTCCTCATCATAGATATGCTCTTCCACTGTGAAACCTACAGAAACTTCTTTCTTAAGTTGGTGGCAAAGAAATCGGTTTTTGTAGCACAATTGCGTAATTAAAAAGTGAAAGCAAAGCAATCATGCACATCTTTATTAGCCCACACACTCCACTTGAGATATTATCCCTTCTGTTTTTCCTGCCTTCCCAAGCAAACTGGTCGCTCAAAGAGCAAAATCTCTCTTATTCTATCCATTCATTTCACCACCTTCCATAAAAACGATGAGCTGCTAACAACTGTGGTTTTGCAACTATAATTGTTCCCTTTCACCTAACTTTGTCATACCTCAACCTTAATAAAAACCCTCTCCTCTTTCTCATACATATCAAACACTCGTTCTACTGCAAGGACCACTCTTGCATTTAGCACATTGCCAAAGCAAAACACTACCAACCCCACTTCCCCAAAAAAACACGCCACAAACATGAACAAACAGGGTTTCTTCTCCCTCTCCCTTGTACTAGTTTTCCTCTTCCATTGCACCACAACTTTAGCCCAGCCAGCTCAGGCCCCGGCACCACCCGGGCCAACCAACGTGACCAAAATCCTAGAAAAGGCCGGTCAGTTCACGATCTTAATCCGCCTCTTAAAGAGCACCAAAGTGGCTGACCAAATCAACCAGGAGCTCAACGATACAAACAACGGCCTAACCTTACTTGCTCCAAGTGATAGCGCATTTTCCAACCTCAAATCCGGCACTCTTAATTCTCTTACTGATGAACAAAAGGTTGAGCTAATACAGTTTCACATGCTACCCAATTTTCTATCTATATCAAACTTCCAAACCGTGAGTAACCCATTGAGGACACAGGCTGGAGATTCCAGACCTGGTGAGTTCCCACTAAATGTGACCACTTCAGGCAATTCAGTGAACATCTCCTCTGGTCTTGTCAATACCACAGTAGGGGGTTCAGTTTATTCTGATAATCAGCTAGCTGTTTATCAAGTGGATTCAGTGCTTCTTCCACAGGCAATCTTTGCTCCTAGGCCTCCTGCACCAGCACCTGCACCTGCTGCCCCTAAAGCTAAGACTAAGAAGAAGGCTACTGCAGGAAGTCCTAATTCTGCCACGGCGGATCAGAATGGTGCATTGAGTCGCAGACTTAGTAGACATGGATTTTTGTTGTCCATTGGAGTTGCTGTGATTGCAGCTCTACTTTCTTTGTAACAAAGCGTACATGATGAATTATGCATCAGCTGGATATAAAATTTGCTGGGGGTCCAATTGTCGAGTCCCGTATGATTTTTGGTGAGTTGGATTGAAGGGTCGTGATCAACACCGAGTGCTTTCAAATAATTTGCCATTTTCCTAGCTGTCCTGTTATGTATAATGCCAGTTTGTGATGGGTACCAGTGTTCTGTTAAGTTTTAATATTGATTTTTTTGAGGGTATTATGTTATTTTTCACTTCCAGCTTCCATGTACTTGAGAATTTTGTATAATTGATTTTTATAGAGAAGTTGTGTCATTCATTAGGCTTGAGCATTCAAATTTCCATTATGAGTTATATACTTTTAGGATAAATGATCATGGATGCTTTAGATAAGAAATACATACAAGAATGAAACTAGCACTGCAGCTAGCGCACATGTATTGGTAAGCCATGAGCAGTTGATTGCAGTGCATGATTTACTGTTTAAGAGAAATAGTTTTTCCAGTGATTAAACAAAATTGATTTTAGATATGGCAAAGAGGGAATTGATTCAAGAAAATTATATGAATCGAATTCGACCATTTTTGGCCATGGAGCACTAGAGATAACAAAATGATGATTTCTTCCTAAATTGAGAATGCGTAAAGAATATGATGCCATCAACATATATGCCTGTCTCACTTGAACAGATATATGAGTAGAAGTCACGAAAACACACCCCAACTTGATACACAAAAAAAAAAAAAAAAAAAAAAAAAAAAAAAAAAAAATCAAATCAAATCAAATTTTCTGCCTAACCGGACAAACTAGAAGCTATGTTCATTGCAATCTTTTCTTTCTTTCTTCTTCTTTCAATCTCTTTTTTTTTTTTTTTTTTTTTTTTTTTTTTTGGGGGGGGGGGGGTGTGTGGGGGGAGATTAGATCTCAACTACTCTAACAAGTCTTTCGATGGTTTTAAATTACTACTTATGCAAAACGTCTACAAGGTAGTCAAGAGCCTTGTATGGTTTAGGCTTTAGCATTACCTGCTATTCTTTATGAAGAGAAGAATTAAGGTTCGAAACTTTGGATCTCACACTTGGTTGTTGTAATTATTGAATTTATATTAAAAAAAAAAACCTGCAAGGTACTTTGGCATTAAACATCAGCATTACGACAAATAATATAATTTTGAGAACATGTTACTAAGCAATGTATAATAGATGGCACTTCTGAAGGGAACATGATCATTACGCTATTGATCTGCTATGCTTTATTTCAACTCTACACAGTAAAGATAATAATTATTTCTCGCTATTGGAGCTTAACTCAGTTAGCTTCTAGTTATTATTTGTTGAAGTATGAGCACAAGTACCCTTGTGGTAATGTCTCAAAAATCATCACTTTTAGAAAAGAAAAATAAATTTTGGCTTTAACTTATTGTTATCTCCTTAAGTCCAAGAAACCAAAAATATTCACTAAAGCAAGCTGACTAAAACTAACTACACATATATAGCAAAAGTGAATTTTATGTTGTAATAGTAATTTGAAATTCTGTCATGATACAATCATGTGAACAAGTAAATCTTGTAATCTATGGGCTTGAAGTGAATCCAGGCCGTCCCATCTGTAATAAAGTCCTTGAGTGGAAAAATTAACTTGACTATGACAGAATAATAAATAAATTAACTTGAGTGGAAAAATTATCCTTCTCCATAAATTAACTTAACGTAAATGGATTAGTGACGGGCTAAAACTTTTTCCAAGGAACCAAGCTCAATGAATTTAAAAAAAAAATCCGAGAAAAAAAAACTATTAGACTATATATATATATATATATATCTAATAGTTTTACCTAAAATATATGTGTAATTTGATTTAACACATGCTATTTTCTTATATATAACTAAATTATTTACATAATCTGAATAATTTTTTTCCCATCTAGTCAATTTTGTAATCAATGAACTATCTTTTAAATTATATTGTTGATAATAAATATTCTTTAAACATTTTATATAAAGAATTTTATTGAATAATTTAGAGGTTACACGCATAAAGTATACTAATATTTTTTAATAATTACGAAACATTTAAAATTTAATCAATTTTAAATTCCTTAAATAATAAAGGTCACTACAATGACCTAAACACATACAAGTTAATATATGAAAAATATAACAATAATAAAACTAAAAAAAGAATCTCATATATATATATAGATAGATAGATAGATAGATAGATGACAAATGCATTAAGGACCTCTAACTCCTAACCACGAAATTTGAAATTGTTATTCCTTCTAAAAATAAAAATGAAAATATAGTGTTCATATATCTAATTCTCCAAATGTTTGAAAATATTTACTTTTTGAAAATAGGGAAGGCCTTTATTAAAAAGATTTACTTATATCTATTTCTATTTTTTTTTTGGACAAAATTTATATCAATTTCTAGGAATGTATATTTGAATATGCTTTGATTTATTGAACAATCTAAGAATCTAAGATACAAGATTAACAAAAGGAAAAATTGATGCACTAATTAACACTATAAATTTATCTATTATAGGATGACATAATTGAATACACTTTGATTTAATAAGTTAAATATGGCATAAGAGTAATAAGAGGAACGAAAATAATGCATTAATCATTTCTCTCTACCCAAGGGCTTCATAATTGAATTGACACTTTCCCATATACAAAATGCTTGAAAGCTATTAACTTATTGTTTAAGTGGTTATAGAAGGGACCAAGTTTAATTAACATAACTAATATGTGATGAGCCTGATGACAAGCAACACCAACAGACCAAGTGGATATTAGGTCACGTAGAGCCGTCATAACTAGTATAAGATTATATCATAATGATGGATATTGAAGATGATAAATCAAGTGACTATATGCCAAGGTAAAATTAAATGCAAGTGACAATATTCTCGTGTTTAATTTGAAGAACAATGAAAATGGACCGCGATACAAGAGCACTAACAAAAAAAAGAAAAAAGAAAGTGCATTGGCAATAGCTTGTGAATAAGTGAACATAGTGTATTTTCATAGAACATCAAATTAGTATTCTCTGTTTCAAAATTTTATTTTTACTTCAGAGGAAAAATTCAATTGAAATTTTAAAACACTGTATGTATCTGGGTTATTAACTTATTATTATGTTATCTAAAACAAGGTTTTTTTTAATTATTTATTTTATTTTGGAAATTACAACTTCCTCCATCTCCTAAGCAAACAAACTAAGTGTTAAAAAGAGAAGGAAGGAAATCCTCTACCTGGGAAGAAGGATTTGCAGTGGGAGTAGGGAAGGAGACCAAGTAGGCGAATCTTCTCCATAACCAAAAGGTTGTCGCATGAACAAATGAGTTTTTATAGCTATAAGATTCATCATAAGAGAAAGCTAAGCAATCATATCCATCTTTCTAATCCCAAAACACAATTCGGATCCCCTATGTTTTTCCTGATTTCACAGGCAAACTAAACTGCAAATAAAATCTCTCTCTCATTCTATCCAATCATCCTCCACCTCTCACAGAAAAGATGAACTGCTAACATCTAAGGTTTTGTAACTAAGATTAAGTTCTTTTAACTAAGATTGTACCCTTTCACCTAAATTCATTGCCTCCCAGCCTATATAAAAAGCCACTTCCATCCCTTCAACACATATCAAACACACTCCAGCAAGTACAACTCTTGCATCAGCAAACTCCCTAAACCAAACACAGCCCACTATAGATACATACAAAACATGGCCAAACAAGCTCTCTTCTTTCTTTCACTTCTACTTGTTTTTCTCTTCCACTGCACCACAACCTTAGGGCAGCCAGCTCAGGCCCCAACACTGCCTGCTGTGGCTTCACCTGCCAATGCCCCGGCCCCGCCTGGCCCTCCAGATGTCATCAAAATCCTCCAAAAGGTCGGTGGGTTCACGATCCTAATCCGCCTCTTAAAGAGCACTGGAGTGGCTGACCAACTCAAAGGGCAGCTCAACGATTCAAGCATTCGTTTCACTCTTTTTGCTCCAAACGATAACGCATTTTCCAACCTCAAAGCTGGCACTTTAAACTCCCTCAGTAACGAAGAAAAGGTCCGACTTATACAGTTTCATATCTTGCCCACTTATTATACTTTGGAAAACTTCCAAACTGTGAGCAATCCAGTGCGAACACAGGCGGGAGATAACAAACCTGGTGATTACCCACTAAATGTGACCAGTGTTGGAAGCCAAGTGAACATTTCGACTGGCCTTGTCAATGCTTCAGTGAGCGGTACTCTTTATTCGAATTTTCAGCTGGCTATTTATCAAGTAGACAAAGTGCTTCTTCCTCTTGATCTTTTTGTTCCAAAGCCCCCATCACCAGCTCCAGCACCAGCCCCAACTAAGCCTAAGGCTAAGAAGACCCCGGCAGCTGCCAGTCCAAAGACTAGTACTCCTACAGTGATTGATTCTGGTGCAGCGAGTCTTGTAACGCATGGAATATTGGTGTCGATTGGAGTTGCTATTGTCATTCCATTTTCTTTGTGATGAAAGAAAGAAAAAAAGAGGTGACAATAAATGGAACGAGAGGATATTGAAAATTATACAATATTTCGAGAATATATTAATAGATTATTTCTTTTTCTCATATAAATAGTGGATCATACTATTAATTTAATTAGTGTGATCTATTATTGTTTGAGATAATGAAGTAAAATATTATTGTATTCCATTGTATAATTACTCGAAGCTGGACATGTTTTGGTAGTGCAAATTGTCTACTACTATAATATTTTGCTGAGTTGGATTGTTTGCTCGTCATTGTCACAGAGTGCTTTCAAATAATTGCCACATCTTTCTATGTATTACTATTTTTAAGGTTGATTGTATGCCTTTTTTTTTTCCTTAATAAATAAATATAGTTTTTTCTATACCTTCTCATTACCAGCTTCTGTTCTTCAGAGAATTTTGTATAATTGTCCAACATATGGAGCTAAAAATTTATCTTTAGGGGTCAAATTTATAATTAACGTGTGTGTGTATATATATATATATATATATATATCATGTTATATATAGTGACATATGAAAAGTAAACATAGCTTTGATATATAAGAAGTATTTTATAAACCAATAGACATAACAAAAGGGGTAAAATGCACCAAGATCCTCTAAACTTGTGATCATTATAGTTAAATTCCCCTCATTCTTCATTTTTGCCAATTTGGGACTCTAGTTTTGATAATGAATAAAACAGACTTTTTCTATCAAATGCTTCATTAATTTTTACGGAAGAATGATCAGGTGGCTCTCACATAAGCTTAAAGTAATCTTTGATAAATTGTTGTATGGAGGTACTCGGTTGGTAGCTAGGTACAAAAGGAAACATAAATACAAAACCTAAGCATTCTTTGTGAAAAATATGGTTTAAGCACTTTTAGATATCTTGGGAAAATTACACTTTACCGTCTTAAACTATACCTTAGATTACACCTTGCACTATAAATTATGCGAATGCACAGTTTGCACTCTAAATTATGATATTGTTACACTTTGCACCCTGACATTAGTTTTTTTATTAAATTAGATGGAAATGTAAAACATGTGACTTGCGCATATATATTGCTTAAGTGGGAAAAACCTAAGAGACCAAAACGCCCTCTTTATAATAAATTAAAAACAAAACTTTTTTTTCCAGCTCTCTCTTCTGCTTCGCATTAGGCGCCCCTGCCAACTGCTTCACCACTTTGTGTTAATTGATTACTTATTTTTTTTTTCTTTTAAAAATTTTCTTCCCTTTCTTTATTTGATTGCCACTAGCATGGCTCACCCTTTAACCCAAGCCCCTTCTCATCACAGAAACTAAAATCGTTCTCTATTAGATTTCAACTACTTTGTATTTTAGAGCAGTTCGCGATTTCCACACCCTTTTTTTTACCTCATCAATTATCTTCCCCAGTATCATTATAACACTTCCATAAGGACCATGACCAAGCTATAACAACCGATCATAGCAGCATATACACAACCAAAACTACCAAATATGATTTTGATTTGGGGATTTAGGGTTGCAAGAATTTGATTTGGAGATAGAGACTGGTACGCATGAGATAGAGAGAGAGAGAGAAGTTTTGTTTTTAATTGATTGGGTAGAGGAGTTTTTGGTCTTTTAAGTTTGTGCCACTTAAGCAATATACATGTGCAAGTCTTGTGTTTTATATTTCGAATAGTTTAGGGTCCAAAGTGCTTTATATTTTTGTCTAACTTAATAGTAAAACTAACGTAGGGGTGCAAAGTGTAACATTATTAGTAGTTTAAGATGCAAATTGTATATTCGAATAGTTTAGGGTACAAAGTGTAATTTAGGGTATAGCTCAGGATGATAAAGTGTAATTTCTCCAGATAACTTAAACAATCAAATACAAGGTCTAAAATGAAATTCTCAATAATTTTCCTTTAATATAGACCGTACTAAAATTATTTGCCCCGAAACTTCATTGATCCTTGGAGATTAGAAAAGAGCTATTTGGGAAATGCAGTTTAAGCATTATAATCAAAAGGTGTATTGCTTTCTAAATTGTAAACATATTTTCTTTTAAAGAATGTTTTGGTTCTCATTGGCATTACCTAAATTTTAAAAGTTATATTAATTATAATAAGGATTAAAAAAAAAATCCTTTTTCTTGGTGATGATTGTTATACTTAATAAGATTAGATTTTAAAAAACAAGTATTTAGTATAAATATATTAAAAAATTATCTTGAATGGAATCAAATATGAATTAGATTTAAGGTTTTTTTGTTCCTTGAACAAAATATATCATTAAAATTCAGAAATAAGGGGATAAATTTTTTTTAGGTAAAATAATGAAAGCAATTCGGGTAGAAACTTATATATTCTTGCTGTGGCCTGAAATGGGAAAGAGGTATTGTGACATGAAAGATATGTGGTGGGGTTCCACCAATAGTCACAAATATATGTAAACGGGAGAAGGGGGTAGGGGTGGGAAATCAGTAGAAGCTATTCTTTGTTAATCTCCTAAAGGGAAGTGCAAAAGAAAAAGAAAAGAAAAGAAAAGAAAAGAAAATCTCAACTTGATTGAGCAGTTATTAGTGAACCAAACCACATTAATCTTGTTCCATTTTATTTTAATATTCAGTTATTCTGTTTTGAATTATATACTTGTAGGATAAAGCTCTTGGATAAACTAACATTTCTTGATGTTTCTAATAGAAACATTCAGCCTTCAAATCCTTTATATCCTATTGTACTATTAATTTTTTTTATTTTTATAAATTGGCTAAAAAATGAGATTTGCACTACACAACACATGCATTGTTAAGCTGTGAGCTGTTGAGTGTTGTGCATGATGCACTATTTAAGAAAAAAAAAGGAAAATATTAAATTTATACAAATTTTACTATAAAATATTTACAAACTAATAAGTATGATTGATGGACTTCAGTAATCTAATTAATTAATATTTAAATTATTTTTTGTGATTGATACATATCAATTCATAAGTTTTACATGTCAAAATTTATAGTATTTATATTACAGTTTTTATGAAGGTTGTATGGTTATGCAAACAAAATTGAAAATGATATAATTCAACATTTTCACTAAAAAGAACCAAACGATGATTTTGTCCTAAGTTGAGAGTGCATAGTGTATACAAATTGTCTTACACTCTTATACATTATTTGTACACATCATATGTAATTATGTGTTAAATGTGGACATTTTTAAAAAACACAGTGGACAGTGTGGACATTCTATATAAGTAATGTACATAAAAAAGTGTAAATCAATATTTAGAGTCTAGGATAACTAATTTTAGTATTTTTTTAGAGACTTTCTTAGTAACTGAAGTGCTCATGATGCATTTTGGGTTATGTGAGTGTTCTTGGAGAGTATTCGAGTTTTTGAGTTTTCGAATAGGAATTGATTGATGTATATACCTCTTTATTCAATGATTATATTTGCGGCTTAAAATGTTTCAATGATTAGGTAATGATTGATGTAAATACCTCTTTTTTAGTTTTTTAAAAGCTTTGTCTCAACCTCAAACTTTTTTCTCAAGGATGTGGCATGCAAATGAGCTTAGCTAAGTAAGATTCATCGTAAGTGAAAAAGCTAAGCAATCATAAACATCTTTCTAAAGCCAAACACATTTCGGATGCCCTATGTTTTTCCTGATTTCCCAAGCAAACTAGTTAGCTAAAACGGCAAATAAAATCTCTCTCTCATCCTATCCACTTATGCTTCACCTCTCACAGAAAGATTAACTGCTAACATCTATGGTTTTGCAACTAAGATTAAGTTCTTTTAAGTAAGATTGTACCCTTTCACCTAAATTCATTGTCTCCAAGCCTATATAAAATGGCACTTCCTCACTTCAACACATATCAAACACACTCAGCAAGTACCACTCTTGAAATCAACAAATTTCCAAGCAAACACAGCCCACCATACATATAAAGATGGCCAAACAAGTTCTTTCCCTTTCACTTCTACTTGTTTTTCTCTTCCACTGTACCACAACTTCAGGCCAGCCAGCTCAGGCCCCGACGCTGCCTGCAGTGGCTCCGGCTGCACCTGCCAATGCTCCGGCTCCACCTGGCCCCCCTGACGTCACCAAAATCCTCCAAAAAGTCGGAGGGTTCACGATCCTAATCCGCCTCTTAAAGAGCACCGGAGTGGCTGACCAACTCAGAGGGCAGCTCAACGATTCAAACATTCGTTTCACTCTTTTTGCTCCAAACGATAATGCATTTTCTAACCTCAAAGCTGGCACTCTAAACTCTCTCAACAACGAAGAAAAGGTCCGACTTATACAGTTTCATATCTTGCCCACTTATTATACTTTGGAAAACTTCCAAACTGTGAGCAACCCAGTGCGAACACAGGCAGGAGATAACAAACCCGGTGATTACCCACTAAATGTGACTAGTGTTGGAAGCCAAGTAAACATTTCGACTGGCCTTGTCAATGCTTCAGTGAGTGGTACTCTTTATTCGAATTTTCAGCTTGCTATATATCAAGTAGACAAAGTTCTTCTTCCTCTTGACCTTTTTGTTGCAAAGCCTCCATCACCAGCTCCAGCCCCAGCCCCAACCAAGCCCAAGCCAAAGAAGACTACGGCAGCAGGCAGTCCAAAGACGAGTACTACTGCTACTCCTACAGTGGTTAATTCTGGTGCAGTGAGTCTCGCAATCCATGGAATATTGGTGTCGATTGGAGTTTCGGTTTTCATCGCAGCATTTTCTTTGTGATACAAACAAGGGAGGATATATGCATCAGCTGGATATGTTTTGGGGTATAAATTGTCTACTACTTTATGATTTTGCTGAGTTGGTTTGAACCCTGATCATTGTCACCGAGTGCTTCTGTACTGTTAAGGTTGATTGTATGCTCTTTTTTTTTCCCTTAATAAATAATTTTTTCTGTATCTTCTCATTTCAAGTTGTCTCTCTAATTAAGAACTTTGTATAATGTTCCAAGAGGGAGCTAAAAATTGATCAATAAGGGTAAAAGTAAGTCTATGATGATTATTATTGTTTTATATTATGATTGTTAATTTAAAGTTTTAAGTGGCTTATTAATTATTATGATATATAGTTTAATAATATATGTCTTTTTTTATTACATTAAAATTTTAATTAATTCGCGCGATCACACAAACATACTACTGGTATTAATTAAAAATTCAGCAATAAGTGGCTAAAAATATTTGAATAAAAGAATAAAAGCAATTTGGAAAGAGATTTATATATTCTTGTTATGGGCTAAAATGGGAGAGAGGTATTGTGACATGAAAGATGTGCGGTGGAGCTCAAACATGCATGATGTATTGTTTAAGAGAAATGAAAATGTTAAAATTAAGGCAAAATATTTAATAAATGATGAAACAATGAATATAATTGGTAGGAATTAAGTTATTGAACCATTAGAATTAAATCATCAATTGGTTATGATTTGTGATAGATCAGTTTTGTAACCATTATGTTGTAAAATTTGTAGTACTCCTATAGTACAATTTATAAGCACAAGAGAAAAAGATTGTATGTTCATGTGAACAAAATTCAAAATGATATAAGTAGATCATTTTCGAACATGGAGCTTTAGAAATAACCAATTGATGATTTGGTCCTAAATTGAGAGTGCATAAAGAATAGGGTTTTGATTGTATCTCACACTCTTTTTGTACATTGTTTGTATACATCATGTGTAATTATGTGTTAATTAAATGTGGACATTTGGGGGAAAAAGATACTTAATTTGTGTGAAATTATGAACATTGTGTGTACATTGAGGAGCAAGAAACATAATTTTCCCAATTTGATATTTATTTATTAAAAAAAAAAAAAAAAAATTTCTGCTGAATCGGACAAACTAGGTGTGGGGGAAAGGGGTGGTGTTTGCTTAAATCTCAACTATGCTAACCCTATTATAGTTTTAATTACCATTAAGCTTAAACACCTGTCAAGGTATATTTTGGCATTCATCAGCATCAAGAAAAATCACATCTTTTAGAAACAAATGACTTCGCCAAATTATGCACATGATCTGCTATGCATATTTTATCTTCTAAAGATTGAAAGAATAATCATTCTTACCTATTGGAGCGTCAGTTAGCTTGTAGTTATTATTTGTTGAACTATGTATGAAAATAACTGCCTTTGGTAATGTCTCATAACATCTGAAGATTTTTATTAATTTTGCCTTTAAATTGGAAATTCCAGGTGGTTGAGGATTGCGACTGTCCTATTAATGAAATCATGTTTGATATTCAAATTAGAATCTCATATAGTCATCTCGTAAAATCCAAAAAACCAGAAAAAAATCACTAAAGCAAGCTCTTTATAACTAACTGCGCACACATCTAACAAAAGTGAATACTATTTGTAATAGAAATTTCATATATTTACA
The DNA here is from genome assembly GCA_032878915.1 of Castanopsis chinensis. Classification (NCBI taxonomy): domain Eukaryota; kingdom Viridiplantae; phylum Streptophyta; class Magnoliopsida; order Fagales; family Fagaceae; genus Castanopsis; species Castanopsis chinensis. Next base: position 11,264,366 of record JAVQMG010000125.1, on the reverse strand, counting down.
ATATGTTTATTATTTTTAGTAATCCATAATTACCACAGTACTTAAGCAAACTCGGGAAAATGCTAATGTTGATGTAATTTTCTGGAATTCTATTATGGCCACAACAAAATCTCTCAGTACATTTACACAAGTTGTGGTGTCAACCTAACTTAAGTTAAAATAAAATAAAAACTGAAATACACTTTTGACCCTTATGTTTCAAAAGCTATTTATGTTTAATTCTATTTTCATATTGGCCTTGCCACCTCTATTGTAATTTTTTTTGTTAGGTGTCAAATAAATGCTGTCTATTAATACACATCACCAATATAAGTTTTTTATTTATTTTATTTTATTTTATATAAGATAGAATTTATATTCTAGTATAATTTAAGTGTATGTGCGTGTTAAATTTCCTTCTGGAGACTTGAACTCCGACCTTTACCCCTCACACTCCACAAGTACTTATCAAAAACACGTCACCCATATAATCTATTTCTTTTATAAATCTGATTGTTAAGTGTCTAGAAAAGTACATTCAATTAAGGCACGTCCCTCATATAATGTCAAGTATTCCCATATTACTAATGAAAATGGATGACAAGACCAATGTCAAAACAAAATCAAACATGAAGGGCCAAAATCATAATTTTGAAACGTTAATGACCAAAATGAAAACAAGCACCAAAATTTTAGGGCAAAAAATGTACTTTAATCTTTTTTTATTTTGACTTATGGCATTCCAACATCACAATTTGTTGTGAAAATGTAATGAAATTTTTTTGTGGCTATATAAGAAGTCCATATTTAAGTTACATCAACATTAGGGTATAAATTGGCATAATAATTTGTTTCTTTTGGGCTTCCCACTGACTTATGTATGGTTCTAGGTTCAAACAAGGATATAATGTGATCATATTCATAAAAATTGTTAAATATGTGAAATTGGATCGAATCTATGCATTGCTTTAAGTTAAATGAAAATTTTAATGTTTGGAATTCATTGAAAATTGTATCTTACTTATCCAATTTAATTGAGACACAAATTATAAGCCCTTGAGTTTTATCATTTGAATACTTTATTTATTTTACTCATATATATGCTTAATCTAGTTAGTTAGGATTTTGTTTACTTATTAAGTTGTTAAGCTCATCCCATCTTTCTTTGTTTCAAATTTTGAATAGTAGAAGGTTTGGGCTATAGTTGAGGTGGTCAGCACGAAAAGAGTATTAGCATTTGACATCAATATATACTTGGTGTTGGAAGATTTGAAATTTGTGAGCTTTTTAGTTAGTTGTAATTTTCTAGAAATTTTCTTTGACTATTGATTTATTGGAGATTACCTCTACTGTTTTATTGTTTATGAGAGAATAGTAAATTAAATTTTTATTTGTTATTAAATCTCAATTAAAGAATAATTTTTGAATTTAGTGGGAGCCTCGCGCACCTGGAAAACAAAGTTTGATAGGTATGCAGTCGTTGTCGCGTGCCTAGCTCATTCGTTGGGTTGGGGGGCGTGACAACATTCTTGTTGGATTCTCGGTGAACATTGGAACATTCCTGCACTAGTTAGATCATAATAATCCTGAGAATAATTATATAAATATGTGTGTAGGTATGCATCTAAGTATACACTTATAAATAGATGTACTTATATCGGAAAATGTTTCTTTCCAAACTAGTTTAGAAGGAAATCTTTCAAATTCTTCTAATATCTCTTTATTGGATATAAATTTTGAAAATATAATTGTTGGATTGCATGTTTTTATCATATACCCTATACTTGCAAAATTTAAAGAAGATAAAAAATTAATAATTATGGCATCAATCAAATATTTAAATTTCAAGTTTTGTTATTTAAAATTATGCATAAAAAATAAATTTATTGATTGAATAGTAAATAACATCCAATTCGAACAAAACTTGACATGTGTGTTAAGAATATAAAGACTATGCAATTTAATAGTTAGATTTTTAAAATTCACATCCAATAAAAAGATAGAGGAGAGTAGAAGAGTTCTTCCTCAAAACTAATTTGTAGAGAAACCATGTCTATCTAGATATGTATATATGCATGTATGCATATGCTTATATGAAGATGTATCTATACTAGAGTATATATATGTACGTGTTTGTATCTATGCTTGTCCCTATTGTTTGTTTATAGAAGGCACCAAGTTGATTAACACAAGATATGCTTGTCTCACCTTTTACTAAATTAGACTACGTTTGTTTTGATTGAAAATATTTTTGGACAGGAAAATGTTTTAGTTGAAAATACTTTTAGCTATTTATTTGCACTCCAAAAAACATTTCCATGTGTTTAGTCTATGAAAAATTCCACCTATTGACTATAGAATTCAGTATTCATCAAATACAAAACACAACCAAAAAAAAAAAAAATTAAAAAAAATAAAAAACAAAACCTAGAAATTTGTAGATCTCAATATACTTAATTTAACAAACCAGAAGGATTAAGAAATGAAGATCTACAATGACGTGGTGGTCACAAACCAAAGGTTGATTCGAAGGTAGGAGGTGGAGATTTGGGGGTGAGAGTGTAGTGGTGATCGCAAAACAGAGGTTGATTTTGGGGTGGTTTGGTTGAGATTCTTGATTGTTGATGATGAGAGAGAGATGGTGAGATAACTAACTTGGGGACAAAATGCGTACGCCAAAATGCCCCAAACATGGGGACTAACTTGATGATGTAATACGTACGCCAAAATGCCCCAAATTTTATGGTCAACCAGAAAATATTTTCAAGTTGACCAGCATTTTGTCATACTAGATACATAAAATTGGAAAAAAAAAATATTTTTTACATGAAAAAAATGCAACCTAAATAACAAAATTATTATTTAAAAAAAAAATATTTATTTATTTATTTTTTTAAATCTCTTCTTTAGCAAAAATGCTACCAAAAACTATGGTATGAAAAACTTACTTCTAGCAGAGTCATAGACCACCCACCGTGTCTTGAAGAAGAAGAAGAATGAAGTTGGAAAGCTATTTTTATTTTTTAAGGCTTTGTCTCAATTAAAACAAAATCTGTCTGAGTTGTTATTTTGTTTTGCTTTATTTTCTTTTTAAAACTGGTTTATGAAAATACAACTTTGTCCATCTCCTGAGAAATCAAACTGTGTTAGAAAGAGGAGAGGAGAAAGGACACCCTACCTGGGAAAAGGATTTGCAAAATTGGGAGTAGTGAAGGAGACCAGGGAGGCGAGTTATCTCTTTAGGTTGTGGCATGCAAATAAGCTTTTATAGCTATATAAGATTCATCGCATGAGAAAGCTAAGCAATCATATCCATCTTTCTAAATCCAAACACATTTCGGATCCCCAATGTTTTTCGAGACTTGCCAAGCAAACCAAACGGCAAATAAAATCTCTCTCTCATTAATTTTATCCACTCATCCTCCATCACTCACAGAAAGATGAACTGCAAACATCTAAGGTTTTGTAACTAAGATTGAGTTCTTTAAAGTTTTAACTAAGACTGTACCCTTTCACCTAACTTCCTTGTCTCCAAGGCTTTATAAAAGGGCTCTAATTCCTCTCTTCAACACATATCAAACACACTCCAGCAAGTACCACTCTTGCATTAGCAAACTCCCCAAACAAAACACAGCTCACTATACATACATACATACAAAGATGGCCAAACAAGCTTTCTTCTCACTCTCACTTCTACTTGTTTTTCTCTTCCATTGCACCACCACTTCAGGCCAGCCAGCTCCGGCCCCAAAGCTGCCTGGTGTGGCTCCGGCTGGACCGGCTACACCCGGGCCCCCTGATGTCGCCAAAATCCTTCAAAAGATTGGTGGGTTCTCCATCCTAATCCGCCTCTTAAAGAGCACTGGAGTGTCTGATCAACTCAGAGGGCAGCTCAACGATTCAAACATTCGTTTCACTCTTTTTGCTGCAAACGATAATGCATTTGCCAACCTCAAAGCCGGCACTCTAAACTCTCTCAATAACGAAGAAAAGGTCCGACTTGTACAGTTCCATATCTTGCCCACTTATTATACTTTGCAAAACTTCCAAACTGTGAGCAACCCATTGCGAACACAAGCAGGAGATAACAAACCTGGTGATTACCCACTTAATGTGACCAGTATGGGAAACCAAGTAAACATTTCGACTGGCCTTGTCAATGCCACAGTGAGTGGTACTCTATATTCGAATTTTCAGCTTGCTATTTATCAGGTAGACAAAGTGCTTCTTCCTCTTGACCTTTTTGTTTCAAAGGTTCCATCACCAGCTCCAGCACTGGCTCCCGCCCCGGCTATAATCAAGCCTAAGCCTAAGCCTAAGAAGACGCCGATAGCAGCCAGTCCAAAGACCAGTACTAGTACTACTACTGCTACTCCTACAGTGGTTAATTCTGGTGCAGATAGTCTGGCAACCCATGGGATATTGGTGCCCATTGGAGTTGCGGTTTTCATTGCAGCATTGTCTTTGTGATACAAAAAAGTGACGATATATGTATCGATCGGCTGGATGTGTTTTGGGTGTGTAAATCGTCTATTAGTTTTACGATTTTGTTGAGTTGGATTTGAACGCTCGTCATTGTCACCGAGTGCTTTCGAATAATTGCTATCTATCCCTGTATCGGTACTGTCAAGGTTGAATTGTATGCTAATTTTTTTCCTAATAAATAATTTTTCTCTGCTCTCATTTTCAATGAAAACTAGTATGTAACCCATGCTACCGCACGGGAATAGATATAATTTAATAAAACAATGAAAAAATATATATTGCATTTTATTATTTAAGTGATATTATTGGTTTTGTTTTGTTTTCTTTATTATTATTAATCATGAGTTTAATCATATTTAAAAGACTTAGTTTATTCATGTTAATAAATCTTAGTATTATGTAATTTTTGAACAAATATTTTATTATACAAAATTCTAAAGAAAGAATGCTACATAAATATATATATATATATATTCAAGATTGATTCATAAACGAGACATATAGCTATAATTAAGTTGCTTTATCATAAACAATTTTTAACAAAATATTTTAATCAAGTAAATGTGAATCTCATTGCATCTCATAACAATATATAACAATAGAATAACGTGAATCTCATTAAAAAAAATTTATCAATTAAAAGTCACTAAAATTATGAGCATAAAACGTAAAGATAAACAAATAGGATTAGTGTTAATTGTATATATGATCTGCAATATAGCTTGAGTTCATGTCTTCACCAATCGTATATAATCTGAGTTTTGTTAAGTAAAGATCTAAGAAAATTGTGGTTTAATCTTGAGAAGATTCTCATATTTAATAATTAAAAAAAAAAACTATACATCCAAAGTCTACCTTTGCAGTAAACACTATATATCTCTCTAACACTCCAAAGAAAAAAAAAAAAAAAAAAAAAAAAAAAAGCCCATCATCAATCCTATAAACCAAAAATTCTTGAGAGAAAGAGATTGAGAACATAGGACGAAAATAAATAGATCTAATGAAAATAAAGAGTGAGAGCTAGATTATAAACCCCATAAAACTTGCGAACAAAAAATAATAATAAAAAAAAATCATATCTAATTAATAATTACCTTGCATATGAAGCCTGCCTTTGTAAAGGAGATATATAATTGATCTGTAAAACAGAGGGAGAGAAAGAGAGATTAGATTGAATTTTGCAGAGATGGAACGAAACCAAAAAAAAATCTTGATAAAACAAATTTAGTAGAGAAGTAGAAATTGAATTTTGTAGAGAGAGAGAGAGAGAAAGAGAGAGGAGGTTCGGATGAATATGAGTAGTGGATGCGTGTTTTTTTTTGTTTGAGAAAAAATACATGAAATCAAAAAATTACAATAGGAATCTATGGAAAACCTCTTCTTATATAGGAGAGTTGTATTGGAGATGGAGAGATAAACCTTGAAATATGTAGATGTGGGGAGCTGAATCTTGAAACACGCAGATATGATGAACTTTGAAATATGCAGATGTGGGGAGATGAACCTTGAAATATGCAGATGTGGGGAGATGAACCTTGAAACACGTAGGTGTGATGAACCTTGAAATACGCAAGTGTGGAAAAAAAAAAAAAAAAGAACACACCGAAATTATAATTGATCCACTTAAATTTAGATAAATAGAATCACATGAATCTTGACACATGGCACAAAATTAGGATTCTAATTTTGAATTGCAATTGGAGATTCTCTCTGCTTCACCTATTATATATATATATATAGATTTTGATTTAAACAATAATTTTAATTAGTTCAAATTGGTAAAATCTCTTATTATCCAGAGTTTGAACCCCACTTACATAAAAAATAGATTGCAATTTTTGTATGGTGATAAAGTACAATTATCAAGCAATGGATACTATCTATTGCAATTTTATCATATTTATATATAAAAAACAAATATTTAATCAATTAATTTAATTCTTATTCAAAATAGTCAATTGACCCTAACATTCAAATCAACTTTCATAGAGGTACTAGGTAGGTTGGTCTAAAAGGAAAAAAAATACAAAATCTAAATATCACTAGTTGAAATTGTGGTTTAACTTCTTATTGATAACTAAAGCAATCAAGAATCAAATCTAAATTGAAATTCTCAATAATTTCCCTTGGAGATTATTAGAAAAGACCTCTTTGGGAATTGAAGTTTGAGTATCATAATCCCAAGGTTTATTACTTTCTAAATTATCAACATATTTTCTTTAAGAGAATGTATTAATATTTCTCAACTTAGTTTTACATGAAGTATATGAGTGAAATCAAATACGAATAAGAATTAAGATTTTTTTTTCCTAAAAAAAAAATATTAATTGAATATTCAGCAATGAGAAGACAAAAAAATTGGGGAAAAGAATGATAGCAATTTGGGAAGAAACTTATATATTCTTGTTATGGCTTGAAAATGGGAGAGAGATATTGTGACATGAAAATGGCACGGTCGGGCTTTGCCAATGATAACAACTTCCAAAAAAGAAGAAGAACTATTATGTGTCAATCTCCTAAGTGAAGTGTAAAATAGAAATATGAATTTCTTTAACATCTTAATTTTAGTAGCAACAAGAGAAATAAGCCACATAATCTTTTTTATTTTATTTTAATATTTTAATTGACTGAAAAATTAAGAGTTAGAATAAGATTGTAATTTGGGGCTTTTATGGGAGAAGGTATTAGAAATCTCTAAAATCTTTCTTATGTTTTGTTTTTCAACTTCTAGGCCCCTCAGCCCTTTGATATTTAATGTACATACCAGTGCCAAGTAGGGCTATAAATGAACTAAGCCGATCATAAACAACTCAGACTTGGCTCGATAAAAAGTCTGTTCATATTTGTTTGTTTATAAATAAGTCAAGTTTGAGCCTTAGTTTTAGACTCATTTAATAAACAAGCTGAGTCCTAGCAAAAAAATTTGTTCACAAACATTCATATAGTTAGGATGTAGTTGAAGAGTTCAAGAGGTCTGAAGTAGTAGAAAGTTTCTACAATAAATTAATTTATAAGTTGTAGAGTTTAGGTAAAGGGTTTTCTTAGATTGAAATAATCTCTATTGTTATGGTAGATTGTTCATGGGGAAGGTTTCCCCTGGTTTTTCTCTTAAACAGTTTTCCTCAATTTTTCACTTTATCACCATATTGTTGTCTCTTGTGTGATTGATTGAATTGGATTGGTGACACCACATGCCATAAAATTAATATTTTTTAATTGGTTAAAACAAAAATTATTTAATTGGCATAATTGGACTACATTGATTAATTCTACAGCATAATATACATAACCCAACATTTACGATCAATGTAAGTCGTAAGAAAATAAATTTTTTCCAAACTTATATAATCACAGATAATTATTAGCAGACATATAGTGAACTTTAAATAAGTAGCGTAAGTAAAACATATGCACATGGTTTTTTAAATAATCACCTAGTGTTAAGGAAGAAAGCTTTCCAAATCTTTTGGGGATTTTTTTTATTGATTTTAGGTAAGGGAGAGAAACATCCCTTTTATATTTTATTACTTATTAGACAATGATTAGAATTTAGAAGTTAGATGAGGACATGAGAATTGTGAGGGTAGCATTGTTTGTTTGTTTGTTTGTTTGTTTTTTTTTTTTTTTTTTTTTTTTTTTTTTTTTTCATTTTAAAGAATCTAAGATAATTCACTCTACCCCACTGATAGTTAAAGAAAACACAAACTAGAAGCCAATAACAATGACAATTACAAGACACCTAAAAGGTACATGAGTTTACACATCATGAGTTCCGACAGATCACATCAATGACAATAACCGAATAATATATATCACAGGGTAGTTTATTAAAAGCGTAAGGGGGAAAAAAAAAAAGAGTTACTTCAAGGTACATGAAGGAAATATGTAATAATCATGCGGTGCCCGACAATGGTTTCCTTATCATGATATTATCACAAACCTTGTGACCCAATCCAAACTATCCTAGCCCAGGATTTGGGAAATTTACAGTCTGCAATTGGAACCAATTCAGGCAAGCTCATTAACCCGTTGCTAAACAAGCATTAGAATTGATTGCACTTACATTTGGGTTGAAATGAGATTGGCATGGTCTAGCCAGAGTCAGTGAAAGGGCGATTAAAAATGGGGAATTCTAGCTAGTTCAGGATTGGGAATTGTCACATTAATCAAAGCAAAAAAAGAAAAAAAAATTGGATATGTTTGTTAGAAGTATTGGTTAAATGATTAAATTTACCATATTCTAATAGCTTAAACTTTTGGGATAATCGGTAATTTAATATGGTATCAGAGTATAAGATCTTGAGTAAAGGTAGTTTCGGCCCACACGTGAGGGGGAGTGTTAGAAGTATTGATTAAATAATTAAATTTACCATATCTCAATAGCTTAAACTTTTGGGACAATCGGTAATTTAACAATGTTGTTGGAAATGACGTGAACCTTAATTAATGATTAGAATCTCAATTTTTTACTCTTTAAAAACTGGAAAAAAATTTTAACTCAAAGGACAGCCCATTACAAGTGTTGAATTTTACTCTGTTTGAGGAAATAAACCAAAACAGGGTAACAAATTTGATACAGGAGTTTACTATCTTTGCTTTTCAACTTTCTTCATAAGCTTGTGGAAAACAAATGAGTTTCATAGCTAAGAATAATCATCTGTGATTGTGAAAGCAAACGACATGACAAGAATCTATATTTTCCCGCACACACAATAGAGATCCCCTCTCTTTTTCCTGCCTTCCCAAGCAAACTAGTTGCTAAAGTCACAAGATCTCTCACTTTATCCTTCCATTCCTGCACCTTTCCAAGAAAGATAAACTGCAAAGAGTTAAGGTTTTGTAACTAGACATTCCTCCACCTTTCCAAGACAGATGATCTGCAAATCACTAAGCTAATTCGTAACTAGAAGTGTACCCTTCACCTAATTGCAATGTCTCCCAGTCTTAATAAAAGCCCTCTCTTCCCTCCCACACATATCAAACACTCCTGCAAGTGCAAGTGCAAGTGCAAACACCACTCTTGCATTTCAAAACATCCCAAGTAAAATTCAGTTCTCCCCACAATAAAAGAACTACAAAGATGACAAAACAGGCTCTCTTCTCCCTATCAATTTTACTTGTATTACTCTTCCATTGCATCACAACTTTAGGACAGCCCGCCGCTGCTCCAGTCCAGCCAGCAAAGGCACCAGTTCAGCCTGCAAATGCTCCAGTCCAGCCTGCCACGCCACCAGTAGTTCAGCCTGCCACCCCACCAGTAGTTCAGCCTGCCAAGGCCCCAGCCCCAGTCCAGTCTGCCAAGGTCCCGCCCACAAAGAAAGGTGTCCCCGATGTCACCAAAATCCTTGGTAAGGCTGGTGGGTTCTCAGTCTTTATCCGCCTTTTAAAGAGTACCGGAGTGTCTGACCAATTATACGGCCAGCTCAACAATTCAAATAATGGGTTTACCATCTTTGCTCCTACTGATGCTGCATTTTCGAGCCTCAAAGCGGGCACTATAAACTCTTTGTCCGACCTACAAAAGACCCAACTAGTACAATTTCACATATTAAACACAGTTGTTACTCTGTCAAATTTCCAAACTCTGAGCAATCCAGTGCCCACAGAGGCCGGAGATGCCAGTGAGTTCCCACTAACCTTGACCACTGCTGGAAACCAGGTGAACATCTCTACTGTTCTTGTTAATACCACGTTGGGTGGAACCGTGTATTCGGATAACCAGCTTGATATTTATCAAGTGGATCAAGTGCTTCTTCCTCTTGACATTTTTAATCCTAAGCCTAAGCATAAGGCACCAGCCTCGGCGCCAACATTGTCAAAGCCTAAGTCTTTGGACAATGGTGCAGATGCAGATGCTGGTGCAGATACTCCTTCTGCTGCTACAAAAGTGGATGAGTCTGGAGCACTGAGCAAGAGGCATGGAAATGGAATATTGATGTCCATTGGAGCTGCTCTGGTTGCAATCATTGTCACGAAGGGACATTGATGGTGTAAAATTGTAAATGTATTTGCTTCATATTCTTAGGTGTGTTCCAACTGTCTCGTGCCGTACGATTTTGCTGAGTTGGGGTGAACGGTCGTAGTCCACACCGAGTGCTCTCAAATGATTGCCATCTTTCCCTGTCCAATATCAATAATGCCAGTTTGTGATGAGAACTATTGATGTTAAGGCTTTATCTTGATTATTATTTTTTTTAATTTCTTGTTCTTGTCATTTTTAAGTTCCAATTTCTATGTACTTTATGATTTTCAAGGATTTTTCAAGACTTGTCTTTATGAGACTGAGGGCATTATTTGAATTCTTATGATCAAATCTATTTTACATTTGCTTTTTTTGGTAGCAAACCATCTCTTAACAATGACTTGTTCTTAGAAAATATATTTGAAAAATTTCAGTAAGATGTTTAGCAAGTATTACGCCCCCTTGCTAGGAAATTATCCCATGGCAATACCTATCAATATACTCAAGACACACCCCTAAATACAAGACATTCCATTCTTTGATGGGCATGACGAGTAAGTTGGATTTTATTAATTGGCTCTTGATGTGGAAGAGTATTTTAATTATTGGGAAATCTATGATGAAGAAAAGGTCAAACTTGTTTATAAAAAATTGGACAGAGAAGTAAAGGAATGGAGGGAAGAAATTCAAATCATTGAAAGTGTTGAGGTGAGCATCCAAATCGCTCTTAGCAAAGAATGAAAAATGTGTTAGTTGATTTTTGGTTTCCACATGATTATTATGATATACTAGATTATACAAGTCATGAGCAAATTGTAACATTTAGAACTTAGTTTTGTCTAGTGGTTTAGTCTAGACATATTTTGGAACAAGACAAAGCATAAATGAAGACTCAAGAAATCTGGAAAAGATAAGTGCGGAAAAAAAGATTCACTTATCTCGACCAATTGAGATGCACATCTCGATCGATCGAGATTCTTGTAGAGATGTTCTTTCTTTCTCAACCATGGATCTAGGTTTTTGATGGAACTTAAGGAGATTTAAATTAAAACCCTAGAGCACATTTTTGCACATTCAAGAGGGCAGTGTTTGTACATAGATTTGGAGTTTTTTCAAACCCTTTTAAAGGTACAATTGGAGACTTTGTGCAAACAACAGATCCAGTTCTAGTGGAAAGTTGTTGCATCAAATCAACTATAGTTGATGATTTAAACCTTTGAGTGAAGATCTCAAAATCAGAAACTGAAAGTTTGTGTGCAACAATTTCACAGTAGAAGAGTCCATAGTTTCGAACTACGTGTGGTCACGTGAGTAAGTACTGCATGAGGTAGCAGTAGATTTAGGGTTAAATTTATTGTACAAACTTATTGTAAGGACACAAATGGTGCTGGACCTACGTTGTACTTGTGGAATCAGCCCAATGAGCCTAAGCCAATGAATTTATAGAGAGTGGGCTTCGAATCTAGGTTTGTAGAATTTGGATAACACAAAAGCTAAGTAAAATCACAAAACACAAGCATACTCTTTGTACATGGATGAAACACTATCTCATATATTGATGCCGAGGTCCATCTTTGGTATTTTCTTACAATTTCTTTCTTGTGTCCCCCTCTTTTCTTCTCCCCTCGCCTCTTATAGGCCTCGCTCCCCCCCTTTTACGTGTAGGTCATCTTCTTCTTTTAGATACTTGTCCTATCACCCTACGTTACCAAAGTCTTTGGCGGTAGGTCTAATGCTGAATTCCAACATTCAGGCGTCACTTCCTCATTAATGCGGCCAGAGAGGTAGGTATAGAGCCTTCAATACGGTGGGAGCAGCTTTATCATTGATATTTTTTTGTCACTCCTTTTTATCTCCTATCCTTGTTTTTTCAGCCTTTGTGTCCAAGGTCTTCAGTATCGATTCTCTTGAACTGTTAGATCATTCTTCTCGTCCTCAGCAGCATATAGCCGAGGATGCGGCCATCCTCGAACATCATGCTTTGTGATATTTTGCTTATGCATGGCACCTTTGTTTTGTCACGTTACTTCATAGGCGGGACTTATCATGTCCTCGGACCGTCCATGCTATTGGGTTGGGCTTTCCACCTCGTGAGAACCTTTGGGCCAGCCTAGTATATGTCTTGGGCCCGTTGGCACTACAATAGCCTCTCGAGATCCTCATTTCTACTTCACTAGGAGGAATGAGGATTTCGATACACGCACCCTGGACAATCTGCTTCTGAAGTTTTGGTCTGCAGAACACGCTTCAATTAAATGTTGGCGGCTTCCTGTCCTCCACGTTCAACCACACGATGTCCGTCCAACGGATGAGCGCTGTGCAGGGATGTAGGTGGGAGATTACCCACTTTATGATTTTCTATGGTATAAATATTGCCAATTTAAGTGCTGTTTGTTTATTTCAGAACTCACACAACAAATTTAGCCACCCTTGCACTCCACACACGTCATACTGCCTTTCAAGATCTGAGTTGAGGTGACCCTATTGTTTAAAGTAAGTTCTTTCCAACCCTCTATTTGTTGCATTGTTATTCTTTCTTTCTTGTCGTTCTCTTTTTCTCTCCTCGGCCATCTAAACTACCCAACCTTTTCGCAATACTCTCTCTTTCCCTTTAGAAGATGGGTAGGTTTGCACCTTTAGTAGATAATCCTGAAAAAATAGAGGAGTTTAAGGCTAGGTATGGAATCCCATCCGAAGTGTCCATTAAATATTGCAAGATAGGAGGGTGGCATACTGAGAGAAAAGCCGGCGAGGTGGTGATTCCCATGATGGCCTTCAGAGAGGGGGGAATGAGAATTCCCATGAGACCGATTACTAGGGATTATCTCAGGGCGGTTAGATTGTCCCCCACACAGTGTGCCCTAAATATGTTTAGGATTTTAGGTGCCGTAAACGTTCTAAATGAAAAACTAGGATTAGGACTTACCTACCACGAGGTGAATTGGGTTTACAACCTTCACCACTTGACTGGGCAAGGATATTACCTAAAGTCTAGGCACATCGAGGTGAGGCTAATTCAATGTCTCCCTAATTCAAACAAAGGCCTAAACAAAAACTTCCTTATACTGTTTGGGGATTGGCATGACGGTCTCCCCTGTCCAACGAGAGAGGGGGAACCAGGTGAATACCTACACATCCCTTAGCTATACATGTATATATGTAATTTCTCTGCTTTGCCTTTATTACTGTAATTCGTTATCTAATATTTATTTATTTTCTTTTGCTCACCCTTTCTTTTAACGATTGTGCAAATCATTGAGCCCTTACTTGTCACGCCCATTTGGTCAATTTTGCTCGTCTGGACAAAATTTTAAGAGCCGAGGTATTCGTACATTCGGACGGTAAGCTTCGGGCAGCACACCTTATCCTCGGATATGATTCGATTTCAATTGCATTCCAAGTGCTGAAGTGTGTGATTAAGGAGAAAGATCCACGGTTACCTAGGATCAGCGTTGCAGTTGAAGGCTTTTTGCTCCCTGCGGGTGCTTCTGTTCCTTAAGGGACTCTCATCACTGAGCCTGTGAGGATTGTCCCAGGAGCCCTTCCTCTCACTGTATCCTCGGCTCGACCCATGTTGGGTGAAAGCTCTTCTTCCCAGCCAATTATAAAGGAAGAAGAAGAAGAAGAAGAAGAAGAAGAAGAAGAAGAAGAAGAAGAAGAAGAAGAGATTGTTGAACTCTCGGATTCAGAAGAAGAATTCGAAGTTTTTGATCAGCTTCCATTGCCTGGAGACCAATTTCCTATCGTCGGCACGCCTCCACTAACCTCCTCGGATGCCGACCAACAATTCGTGACTATGGGTATTCAACGTAGATCTAAACCCAGTTTTAAGGATGTGCTGGAAGCTCAAGTTGGAGCCCAGGAGCTTCCTAAAGTGCCCCAGGTGAAGACCAAGGATAAGGGCACTGAGAAGGTTCCTTCACTAAAACTTCCTCTTCCTCCTTCAACCCAACCTCAACACCTCAACCTAGCTGACCATAAAAGGAAAAGGGATCAGGCCAAGGGAAAGGAGGTAGTTGAAGGGGGTAGAGACCTTCCTGCCAAAGATGTGGAATAGGAAAGGGGAGGGAAGCATGCTCGTTATGTTCAGACGAGGTCGGAAAGACGGGTTGATCCCCCTGTAGCCGTCCATGCGCCCATTTGGGCCCCCTAGATGAATGTAGATGATCAGGCAGTCACTACCGATGCCTCCATCAGGGGCTCCAATGAGGGCACCGCTGCATGCATCGCCGATTACTTGGAGTAAGCGCTTTTGCTGTCCGAGGACATTGGCGAGTTACGGAGAATGAGGGATCACAACGTCTTCATGATCCTGAAGAAAGAGCTTGCTATGGTAAGGGTTTTAGATAAGGAGCTTTTATGTCCGCGTTTTTCTTTCAATTTTTTATGTTTGTATATTGCTACTCTAACGCGTTTTGTATGTAGGCCGTCCAGTCTGCACACAGGGCGGAGGAAATTGCTGCCAATTCCTACAAGTCCCTTAGGGCTGGGGAGGTGAGGCTCGATCACACCCAAAGGACCCTTGAGCTGAAAGAGAAGAAGTTGCAAGAAGTTACCGCCAGCTTAACCAAGACAGAAAGTGAAATGTTTGGTTTGGAGGCTCAACTAAATACCACTGAGCGGCAGGCCGAGGAGCAAAGATTGCAACTTAGATAGGCTGACAATAATTTTGCCTCAGCAAAAAAATTGATAGAAGGCCTCAAACAGGATCTTAGAAATTCTGAGGAGGCCTGGCAGGAGGCCATTAAGGCTAAGGAAGAGGCCCTTGCTAAGGCGCAAGAGGCAGAAGAGATGGTTGACCAGGCAGGCAGAGTGGCTACGAGGTGGGGTGGTAGAAACTACTGACACCTTTAAAGCCTAAGTGCCGGAGGTTTGTAGGGATTACTGCCTCTAAGTGTGGAAGGAAGCCCTCTCCCAAGTTGGGGTTGATGCTTCCTCTCCCCTATGGAAGGTAGAAAATGCCTACATCCCCCCTGCTATCCGAGTGGCCACTTCTGGTCAAGCCGAGGATGATGTCGGCTCTTCTGCAGCCGGGGTACAATTAGAAGAAGTTGCTGTTTACACTGCTGCTCTTGAGCATTCCCTCCCAACGCAAGGTGAAGAGGCTCAACCTGAAGATGCATAGCTTCCAGTTACCCCAAAAGAGCTGCCTCCCAACCCTAAGGCCAGCGAAACATTGGAAATAGTCTTGGCAACCCTGCCCATTGTGGCAAAAGGGGGCCTCAAAGGCAAAGGGGAGGCTGAAGGGTCCTCGGCCTCAACAATAGCTCCTACTGACCCCAAAGGCCATGTCTAGCCCAAGCCGTGATGGTTTCTGTCTCTGCTGTTTTGTTTTTTGTCTTTTTTTATTTTATTTTTATTTTATTTCAGTTAATTAGTTTCAGCTCTTACTTTCCTTCTCTTGTAATTCACCAATTTCGTTGTGAACGTATTGAAAAATCTTTCACTTAATGAGAAGAATTTCCAATTTGAATCACTACTTTGTGTTATACTTGTTGTTGATAGGTTCCATTATCATTATTCATGTAGTATGACAAAGTAACAGCTTGAATTCATGGCACGCGTTAATAATTCCATATCAATAACCAAATAAGGATAAAAGAAATTTGCGAAACTTATATACTTGCAAATACTTTGAGTGATACCCACAAGTTTTCACTCAATTCTGGTGATGAATAAGACACTTAAAAGCGAGACATTAGTGTAAAATCAATTCGATTAAGACCTGCTTAAGAACTATCTTTATAACAAGATGTTAAGACAAGAAACACTAACCTCTCTGATATGTTCCATATTTGAACCAGGGGTGGCTCAAATGTTATGCTTAATAATTAGTAATGAATGAAGTTCCATGGAATCCACATTCGAGGTACTTTTTGCGATCACATACCTGTTGGGTACTTACTAAAGTACTTATCTCTGTAGGACGTATAGATGTACTCCGAGGAGTCTACGCAACCCAATTTTTGTTTAATAACTAACACCAAAACGTTTATTTTTCAATGTAGAGGATCTGGGGATCCGACGTAACCTCGATTTTATTTCAGACCAAGGTAGAGAATCCGAGGATCCGGCGTAACCCTGTTTTTATTTTTAGACCAAGGTAGAGGGTTCGAGGACCCGGCGTAACCCTGTTTTTGTTTTAGACCAAGGTAGAGGGTCCGAGGACCCGGCGTAACCTTGTTTTTGTTTTAGAACAAGGTAGAGGATCAGAGGACCCGGCGTAACCTTATTTTTAGTTTTAGACCAAGGTAGAGGATCCGAGGACCCGGTGTAACCCTGTTTTTGTTTTTAGACCAAGGTAGAGGATCCGAGGATTCGGCGTAATCCTGTTTTTGTTTTAGCCAAGGTAAAGGATCTGAGGACCTGGCGTAACCCTGTTTTTGTTTTTAGACCAAGGAAGAGGATCCGAGGGCCCGGCGTAACCCTATTTTTGTTTTTAGACTAAGGTAGAGGATTTGAGGACCCGGCGTAACTCTGTTTTTGTTTAACAATTTATATTGACGTTGCTGAACATAACATTAATTATGGCATAATAGCAATAAAATTAAAGTGGCTGAAGTGCCTTTTATTAATAGTAATATCGTTGCAAATTACTTACATTCTAGGGATGCGGCACAACCTTTTCATCTAAGTCTACAAGATAGTAAGTCCCTATGCCAGCAACTAAAGTGATGCGATACGGTCCTTTCCAGTTTGGTCCTAACTTTCCCCATGCTAGATTCTTGGTGTTACCCATAACTCTCCTCAACACTAAATCTCCAGGAGTAAGTGGCCTTGAGTTTACGTGTGAATCATACCCTGCTTCAATTTTTGTTGATAATAAGCCAATTGGATCATGGCCATTTCTCTCCACTCATCCACCAGATCTAGGCTCCTTTCTAGTAATCTGTCATTACTGTCCGGAGCGAAGAAACTTGTTCTCATTGTCGGGAATCTAATTTCTAAAGGAATCACAGCCTCGGCGCCATAAGTTATTGAGAATGGCGTCTCTCCCGTGGATCTGCGGGGCGTGGTCCTATACGTCCACAAAACATGAGGCAATTCCTCCACCCATCTACTTTTGGCGTCATCTAGCCTTTTCTTAAGCCCGTTGACTATAACTTTGTTGACCGCCTCGGCCTGCCTATTCCCTTGTGGATAAGCTGGAGTAGAATACTTGTTGGTTATGCCGAGGTCACAACAATATCGTCTGAAAGCCTTACTATCAAACTACAAACCATTATCTGAGATGAGAGTATGGGGAACTCTAAACCAAGTGACAATATTCTTCCACACAAACTTCTTTGCATCCACATCTCTAATATTTGATAGGGGCTCGGCTTCTACCCATTTGTGAAATAGTCGGTGCCTACTATTAACCACCTCCTGTTTCCAGGCGCCTTTGGGAAGGGTCCCACTATGTCCAGACCCCACTGTGTAAAAGGCCAAGGACTTGTCAGAGGATTAAGCACGCCACTAGGCTGATGAATGTTTGGTGTAAACCTTTGACATTGATCAAAATTCTTTGCATAATTTTGAGCTTTTCGTTGCATGTTGAGCCACCAGTATCCTTGCGTTAGAGCTCTGTGAGCCAAAGACCTTCCTCCTGTATGACTTCCACAGATTCCTTCATGTAACTCTTTCAAAAGCAACTCCGTCACTTCAGGATGTATACATAGCAAGTATGGCCCAGAAAAAGATCGTTTGTATAGTTTATGATCCTCGGACAACCAAAACCGAGTTGCCTTTTTACGTACTTTATCCGCCTCTGTTTTTCGTTCTGGTAGGACATCGTCTTTAAGGAAAGATACGAGGGGGTCCATCCAACTAGGCCCTACCCTGATATGATGAACCTGGATAATACCTCCAATTGTTCCTGTGAGCTTAGATAAGTCTTCAACAAGGACGATCTGAGGTAAACCTTGTGCCGAGGACGTGGCAAGAGTTGCTAGAGAGTCATCATGTGTATTGTTGCTCCTAGGAACATGTGACAAAGTAAATGATTCGAATTTGGGTTGCAACAATCTGACTTGAGTTAGGTATTCCTGCATCTTCGGATCTCTAGCTTCCACCTTTCCTTCCACTTGACCTACAACTAGTTGTGAGTCCGAGAACACCTACACAGCTTTTCCGCCCATTTTCTGAACCATGTCCATCTCTCTTATCAAAGCCTCATACTCGGCCTCATTGTTAGTTGCCGAGAATCCCAATCTCAAGGATTTTTCTAGCGTAAGACCCTTTGAGGTCATAATTACCAACCTTACACCGGATCCTCTTTGATTTGCAGCCCCATCAACATAAACAGTCCATATCTAAGGTTCTTTGCACGTAATCATACCAACTGATTTTTCTTCAATGTCCATGCTCTTGGCACTATCTTCTATCGTGGGCTAAGCAAATTCCGTGACTAAATCAGCTAATACCTGACCCTTCACTGAGGTGCGAGGCATATACTTGATGTCAAAAGTGCCCAAAATGGTTCCCTACTTAGCAGTTCTACTTGTATAGTTCGCACTTCGGAGGACAGCTTTAAGAGGAAGTTGAGTCAGAACTACCACCGTATGAGATTGGAAATAATGAGGGAGCTTACGTGTACCATGCACTACGGCCAGGATTGCTTTCTCCAATGGTGTATAACGTACCTCGGCTTCATGTAAGGACTTACTTACATAGTAGACCGGCTTCTGTGCATTCCCGTCGACCCTTATCAGCACCAAACTGATAGCATGACTCACCACTGCTATATATGCAAATAGAACTTCATCAACTTCGGGCCGAGACATGATAGGAGGACAGGAAAGATACTCTTTAAGCTGCTAAAAGGCAACGACACATTCCTCTGTCCACTCAAATCCCTTTCACTTGTTTAACAACTGGAAGAATGGCCTACACCGATCAGCAGAACGTAAGATAAATCTATTGAGTGCGGCAGTCATTCGGTCAATCTTTGCACTTCTTTTGGATTCCAAGGTGGTTGTAGGTTATTAATTGCTTTGACTTGGGCGGGATTGACCTCGGTTTCCCTGTGCGTCACCATGTAGCCCAAGAATTTACCAGATCTAACTCCAAAGGAATATTTAGATGCATTGAGATGTAACTTATGTTTTCTCAGCGTTTGGAAGGTGCTATCCAGGTTTGGTATATGAGCTGAGATAGTTTTACTCTTGACCACCATATCATCTACGTATACCTCAATTGTTTTTCCCAATTGGGGTTCAAACATCCTTGTCATCATTCTCTGGTAAGTAGCCCTAGCATTCTTCAAATTGAAGGGCATCACTTTGTAGTGGTAGTTTTCTGTGGGAGTGACAAACACTGTTTTCTCTTGGTCCTCTAGAGCTAAAGGTATTTGGTGGTAACCTTGGAAAGTATCTAGAAAGCTCATCCGAGGATGCCCTACAGTAGCATCCACCAACTGATCTATGCGGGGTATTAGAAACGAATCTTTAGGACAAGCCTTATTCAAGTTTGTAAAGTGCACACATACTCTCCACTTTCCATTCTTCTTCTTCACTACCACTGTGTGCGCCAACCATTCTGGGTAAAACACCTCTTTAATAGCACCTGCCTTTTTGAGTTTTAGTACCTTCTCCTTAATAGCATTGGCATGCTCCTAGGATGAACGCCGAGGTGGTTGCCTCCTCGGCACTGCCGCTGGATTTACGTTCAAGTGATGACAGATGAAATTTGGGTCGACCCCTGGAGCTTCATAAGCGTCCCATGCGAATGCATCAAGGTTTTGCTTCAAAAACATGACCAGCTCCTTCTTTTCTTGGAGTGGCAATTGACTTCCTACCTGGAAGAGCTTCTCCATATCATCAGCAATAAGCACCTTCTCTAAGCTTTCACACCCAGGATCCTCATCCTCAGCCACCTTTGGCTTGGTTGAAGATGTTAATTGCTACAACCTTCTCTTACCTGAGGACTGGGACTCCTGCCTGGCCTGATGCGTGATGGCTGCCGTTATGCAGTGTCTGGCCATGGATTGGCTACCGACTATCTCTTCCATTACATCCCCATACGAGAATTTCACCTTAACATGCAGGGCTGATGACACGGCACCTAGGCCGTGTAGCCACGGCCTTGCCACTATGGCCATATAAGGGGAGTAAACGTCCACTACGATAAAGTCTACATCCACCACTACTGGTCCTGATTGCACAGGTAACCGGATCAGTCCCTTTGGAATGACAGCCTTTCCTTCAAAACTTATCAACGGTGAGTTGTAAGCCGTAAGATCCTCAGGTTTCAAATTAAGTCCCTTGAACAAGTTCGGGTACATAATATCGGCCCCACTCCCTTGGTCAACCATCACCCTTTTTACGTCGTAACCCCCTATCCTTAGCATGATAACTAACGCGTCATCGTGTGGTTGGATAGTGCCAACTTTATCCTTCTCAGAAAATCCCAAAATGGGCGAAGGATTCCCTTTAATCCTCTTCGGCTCAGAGCTGAGGTCCTCGGCAGGATGACGAGACACTGACATTACTCTGGTAAGGCAAGATCCAGTCCGACCTGGAGCAGCAAAAAAGACATTGATTGTGCCCAATGGAGGTCTTGAAGTGTTGTTGCCTTGATTTACAGAACCAGATTGTGTGCCTTATCCATTAGGCCGATTCATAAATTGCCTCAACTTCCTTTCTTTGACCAGCTGATCTAGGTAATTCCATAAGGTCCTGCAGTTCTCCGTGGTGTGACCCTTATCCTGATGATAATTGCAGTGGAGATTCTGATTACGTTTTATAGGGTCTCCTATCATTTTATTGGGCCACCTAAAGTAGGGTTCATGGCAAATCTTCTTCAACACCTGCTGTAATGGCTCACAAAACACGGCATTTACTGTCTGAGGAGAAGCCGACCTAGACTGGCCAGCAAAATCCCTCCGTGGCCACTTGCTATTGTATCTCTCTGTCTTGAAATCCCTCCTCTCCTGAGGGATAATTTTCATTTTCCCCTTGCTCTGCTGTTGATCCTCCTTAACTCGCTTATACTCGTCAATTCGATCCATAAGCCGACGAACAGTTTTTACTGGTTTCTTGGTCAAAGATTTTCTTAAATTGTGCTCAATTGGAAGGCCGACCTTGAAAGTGTTAACTGCCACTTCATCAAAATCACCGTCAATCTCATTGAACGCTTCCCAGTATCTATCCGAGTAAGTTTTCAAGGTTTCGCCCTCTCTCATGGTCATGGATAATAACGAGTCCAGAGGCCGAGGTACTCTGCTGCACGTAACAAAACGAGACCTGAATGGCATTATGAGTTCCATGAAGGAATCAATGGAATCTGCCTTCAAGCCATTAAACCATCTCATCGCAACAAGCCCTAAGCTTGAGGGGAAAACTTTGCCATCAAGGTTTCGTTCTTTGAATAGATCGCCCTGCATTGGTTAAAATGATTCACGTGCTCCACTGGGTTCGTTCTGCTGTTGTAAATGGTGAAGTTTGGCTGCGTGAAACGGCGAGGAAGCCTTCCTTTCTCGATTTGACGTGTGAAAGGTGATTTGGAAAGTTGGTGCAACGCCTTTCCCATGGCATCGCTGCCCAAGCCCTAGGAGGAGGCCTCTTGCTCATTCTATCACGAAGGCTTCCCTCTTGGCATGAGAAAGTTTCACTAGGAGGGGTTCTTGACCTGGGCTTATAACCATTACTCTAGGAGTCGTTCGAGGAGGGATCAGATACAAAGGGCGACCGTTTCCGTTTGGCACGACTTAGCTTCCTCTTCAGCTGATCAATTTCCCTCTGCATGGCCTTAGTGCCACCTTCGTGAAAGATCTTGCTTTCGCCCCGTGAACGATTGCTGGCAGTTTACCCTGTGTGCACATTGCCCTCTTTATCTCCCATCTGCTCTAAATGTTGAAAAGGATCTTCGTGTTGAGATCCCAAAGATTCTGCATGGTCTGGACTTGAACTCGCCATCACGTTATTCTTCGCCCAAAACACAAGATCCCTACAGACAGCGCCAATAGTAAGGACACCAATGGTGCTGGACCTACGTTGTACTTGTGGAACCAGCCCAATGAGCCTAGGACAATGAATTTATAGAGAGTGGGCTTCGAATCTAGGTTTGTAGACATTGGATAACACAAAAGCTAAGTAAAATCACAAAACACAAGCATACTCTTTGTACATGGATGAAACACTATCTCATATATTGATGCCGAGGTCCATCTTTGGTATTTCCTTACAATTTCTTTCTTGTGTCCCCCTCTTTTCTTCTCCCCTCGCCTTTTATAGGCCTCACTTCCCCCCTTTTTATGTGTAGGTCATCTACTTCTTTTAGATACTTGTCCCATCACCCCACGTTACCAAAGTCTTTGGTGGTAGGTCTAATGTTGAATTCCAACATTCAGGCGTCACTTCCTCATTAATGCAGCCAAAGAGGTAGGTATAGAGTCTTCAATGCGGTGGGAGCAGCTTTATCGTTGATATTTTTCTGTCACTCCTTTTTATCTCCTATCCTTGTTTTTTTAGCCTTTGTGTCCAAGGTCTTCAGTATCGATCCTCTTGAACTGTCAGATCATTCTTCTCGTCCTCGGCAACATATAGCCGAGGATGCGGCTATTCTCGGACATCATGCTTCGTGATGTTCTGCTTATGCATGGCACCTTTCTTTTGTCATGTTACTTTATAGGCGGGACTTATCATGTCCTCAGACCGTCCATACTATTGGGTTGGGCTTTCTACCTCGCGAGAACCTTTGGGTCGGCCTAGTATATGTCTTAGGCCTGTTGGCACTACACTTATATTCTATTAGTAAAATGTTGTCTTGAGAATTGTTTAGGTTAAATCTTCCTCTCTTTTTTTTTTTTTTGGACTTTGAAACCATAGTTTCAAAAGTTTTCTTGAGTCATCATTCTTAGTGTTCATATGATGAATGTTTGATTCAAATCTATTGCATAATTAATTTAATTAATTATTTGGTTGATATTTGATAAAATCTGAGACAATTAGGGTCTAAAACCCTAACAGAATATATGTTCAAAACATGAAATGACAACCACGAAACCAAAATTATCACATCCAAATCCATGTGTCAAGAAAAGAAAAGGGTTTAAGGGTTGGCAAGATTCAGTCAATTTCAAAAGAAAATATTAAAGTGGTTGAAAAAGATCAAGACTTGCAACAATTTGTTTAATATTGAAGTTGCCACTTTTCAATAGTTTTATGAAAAGTCAAAGAAAAGAAGATTGAGTTGATTGTGGATAATGACAACAATTAAAAGACAGTAACTATTGAGAACATTGTGGAAGATCAAGTTAATGTCAAATATGAGGATGAATCAATAACCCATATTCCCTAGTTTTCGGTTGATTTTTTGAAGATTATTACAAAATTTGTTGATTTTCTTGGAGTAGAAAATTTTAGTTTTATTATCAATTGTTTGTTGATTGATGTTGCAAATAAATTGAAGGTCAATGAGAAGAAATTTTATGGTACACTATTGAAGGAAGATTTTCGATCTTGACTATCAACTTGATGATAGGTTTTTCCCAACTGGAAGGATTTGCTATAGGAAAAAATCTTCAAATTAATTTTTTTAATTTCTTATTTTTGGTAATTTTATGTAATTTTCAGATTTTTAGGGTTAAAGTTATTATTTCCTTAATTTTAGGTGTTTTTAATGTTTAGTCAAATTAGGATTTTGTACCCTTTCTAGCCACCCTAGTTCTCTAACCTCCTTAGGTTTTCCTTTTACTATTTAAAAGCATTGCAGTCTCTAAAAACAATTAAGTTTTTATATTAATAAAGTTTCAGACATTTGTCTATTGCTTCTTTTTGTTGGATTCTAAAAACCTATTGCCCTGTGAATTCAAGGATTTCATCAAAAAGCTAACGTAATTAGTTTCTTTTTATTCAAAAAACAATATGTTTTTTTTTTTTCATAAAGCTTTTGCCATGTCAACAAAACAATTCAAACCCTGATCAAATACAACTCTAGTCCACGAATTAGGTTAGTTCGAGTTTATGGTTCAAGCCAGTTCAAAAGCACAGTTCGATCAGTTGATGTGATCATGAATTGGATCAACCAAATTTTGTTTGGGTCAAGTCTAAACTAGGCTCTGTCAGTGTACAGATTTGTCAAATGATGTGGCATACATGACGTTGCAGACATAAGGCTAGGGATTATGTGGCACCATTTGGTGATTATATGATATCTTGTTAGCATTGTGTGTCGTGTGTGTGCTAGCACGTGTCTTGAGCATGGGGAGGCTTGAACAATTTGACTATTTGAGTGGCGTATGCTATGTGGAATTGGAGACCAAAATTTCAGGTGGCATGCCCATTGGTTGCAATTCCACCGCAGTTGGATATGGTGTGGTAAACAAAGATTGGTTTTGAGAGATGGAGTGTCTAGGTGTTGGCGGCAGTAACTCACTTTTTGTAGTGGCAGATTTAAGAAGACAAAAGAAACGAAAAAACTATTTGAGAGATAAGAATAGAGCCTGTTTGGATGAGGGTGTTTTTGGATCATATCACTCAGTTTCCATAACTGAGTTCTCAAAACACGTTGATCCCATAAAAAAAAAAAAAATTTGTTTGGCTTGGTTTTCAACCTTTGTTTCTATTACTCAATTCTCTAATTTTTAAGTGATGAGTTATGGAAACTGAAAACATATTTTAGATGTTTTCAGTTTCTAATGACATTTTTGTAATTAAACCCAAGTTTCAACCGCAATGTTTGACTTTTGGGATTTTTTTTTTTGTTTGAAATAAAGCCCAGCCGCATATCTTGCCTTTTTAAGTTTTTTTTTTTTTTTTTTTTTTTTACAAAAAACAAAGTAACTGCAGAACTGAGTAATGAGTGCCAAACAGGTGGGTTTTGGGAAGTTTGGGTATTTTAAGTGATGAATGATGAGTGATGAATGATGAGTGATGACAGATTGAGTGATGACAAATTACAAACCAAACGGGCTCTTACTCTTGAACACCAAAGAGTTAGAGCACTGGAATGACATGTTAAATACTAATGTCTTATTGTATAATATATTGTACAAGGGAGTGAGGGATTGACTTATCTTGTATAAAATATATTACAAAGGGCTGACTTTATATAGACATAGTGTATCTATATTACTTTTTTTTTTTATTTTATTTTTTTTTATTTTATAAGAAAACTAGAACTTTCATTCATTTCAAAGTTGAAACAAGTTGGTGTACATCCGAGATAACCTCAGTGTTTATAATGGGTGGAGTTTCCTCCATCCACGTTACAAAGTCATTTATAAACTGAGCATGTTGTGCAAGGCCGTGAGCTGCTCGATTTCCCTCCCTTCGGGTGTGCTAGACTTCAGCCTGGCGTATTTGCTGCATAAGCTAAATAGTACTTGAGGTGATATTTGCAATAGTTAAGGGAGGTTCTATTGCCCCCTGGATGGCAGAGCACACCACTAAACTATCGCTTTCAAAAACTGCCTTTTGCGCACCAATGTCTTTTGCAAAGACAGCAGCTTCAATTGCTTTAGCCTTGACCTCCAATGCACCCAGTGGAACTCGAAGCCGTTTGCTCATAGCTGCCACCACCCTTCCTTGCTCATCCTTTGCTATCACTCTAATACCAGCCCCTTTTTGCTTTGAAAGGACTGCCCCATCTGTATTGACCTTGTACCAACCATGTGGAGAAGGTGTCCATTTTTCCTGGCATGGTGAGACATCCCCAGTTTGGCTCAAATTTTCTTGTGCTGCATAATATTCTTGCAGCATTGTTATGGCTGTCCCATATATTGCAGCAGCTGCTAGGATTTTACCCCCATGTCTCCTTTCATTTCTATTTCGCCATATACCCCACGCAATCATCAAGATCAAATGCAGCAAGTTAGAGTCTTGATCTTGATTCATTCCATTAAAACACAGTATGTCAGCAAAGTCTCCTTTGTCCTCAAATAGGTGAAGCAGGCGACAATGGGTCCACACTTCTCTGGCCTTCGGACACTGGCAGAGCACATGGTGGTCAGTTTCGAGTTCAAGACCACATGCATCACAGATTGGGTCCTCAGTTACTTGCCTATGGAATAAGTTCATTTTTATAGGAAAAATATTCTGACAGGCTTTCCAACCAAAATCTCTAACCTTATTTGGAACCTTTGCTTTCCATAATTTCTGCTAAAAGCACTTCATGATTGAAGAATCTGAGCTCTCTCCCCTATCCTTCCTCTCCCCACTTCTAGCTAAGTTATATGCACTCTTCACACTAAATTTCCCATTAGCAGCGGCTGACTATACCAGTTTATCAGCTGGTAGTAATGTGCTTACGGGGATGCTCAGTATGGAGTCAGCCTCATGCTCCAGGAAGACATCCCGAATCAAATCAACTTTCCACTCTCCATTTTCTGCATCAATGAGTACACTAACCTTCGCCTCCATGGGTAGAATTCTCTGAGGTGAGGCTATACAGTAAGTAGATGGATTTGCAATCCATTTGTCTTTCCATATGCTGATACTCTCACCATTTCCCACCTGCCACCTAACCCCTTCACTGATTAGTTTTTGAGTTGCCCAAATGCTTCTCCAAGCAAAGGAAGGGTGATGGCCTTTCTTGGCATGGATAAAATCATCATCAGGGAAATACTTATTCTTATAGACCAGATAGAAAAGAGAGTTTCTTCCTTGTTGGAGTCACCATCCCTGTTTTGCCAATAAGGCAAGATTAAATGCCCTCAAGTCTCGGAATCCCAAACCACCTTTTGTTTTTGGCTCACATATCTTATCCCAACTCATCCACGCCATCTTCCTTTCTCCCCCTTTTTGTCTCCACCAGAAATTTCAAACAATACTCGTCATCTCATCACATAAACTGACAGGTAGCAAGAAGCAGCTCATGGTATGTGCTGGAATGACCTGTGCAACTGCCTTGATCAGTACCTCCTTGCCCGCATTGGATAATAGCTTCTCTTTCCACCCAGATAACTTATTTGCTAGGTGCTCCTTCAGCTGTTAGAAAGTATTTCTTTTCGACCTTCCCACAAGCAATGGTAGTCTAAGGTATTTCTTGTGCTGCTTTATAATCTTAGCCCCAAACATTTGTTTGATGCATTCTTGGGTATCCGAGGGAGTATTCCTACTAAAAAATAGGGTTGTCTTCTCCCGGTTGAGTTGTTGGCCAGTAGACAGCTTATATACTTGGAGGAGGCGCAAGAGCTCTTCACATTCTCCTGGGGCTACTTGGCAAAATAACAAGCTATCGTCTGTGAAGAACAAGTGTGATAGCTGCGGGCCCCATTTACAAATGGAGATACCATGAATTCTTTCCTCCAAGGCAGCTTTTTTGATCAACAATGATAAACCCTCTACACACAACAGGAATAAATAAGGAGAGAGAGGATCCCCTTGGCGTAAGCCCCGTGTTGGAGTTATAAGCCCTTGGGGAACCCCATTAATCCGCATAGAGTAGGTAACTGATGAAATACATTGAATGGTAATGTTAATCCATTTTTGGATGGAAACCCATTCTTTTCATAATTTGCTTCAAGGCCATTTCCCCCTTCAAACCACCCTTCTTTTGGCTAATATGGTTCATAACTTCAAAAGCTACCAAGACATTATCAGTGATAAGTCCATTTGCCATGAACGCACTCTGGTTCTCACCAATAAAAGTTGGTAGAATAACCTTTAGTCTATTGTCTACACATTTTGAGGCAATCCTAGAAACCAAATTACTCAAACTAATGGGCTGATACTCAGTGATTTTCTTGGGGTTTTTAACTTTAGGGATAAGTGTGATGTGTGTTTCATTCAATTTTGGTGGTATAATACCTAAATTCAAAAAATCCGGTATGCATTTTGTAACACAGTCACCAACAGTAGGCCAAAATTTCTGATAAAAGAGAGGGTTCATACCGTCTGGTCCTGGGGCTTTCAGTGGGTGCATTTGCTTGAGAGCTTTCCTCACCCCTGCTACTTGGAAATCTCTGATCAATAATGCATTCATGGGCTCCGATATTCGAGCTTCTATGGCATCAAGGAGTTCTCCCTGTACATTGCCATGATTACTGCTAAATAAAGTCTAGTAATATCCTCCTACAATGCCCTTTACCACCTCCGAGTCATCCTGCCACTAATTGGACTCATCCATTAAACCCATGATAGTGCTCTTTCGTTTCTTGCTTGATGCCTTTTCATGGAAGTATCGCATGTTCTTATCACCTGACTTTGCCCAGTTACTCCGTGATCTCTAGTGCCACATGTCCTCTTTAATGGCATAAAGTTTGTTTAATTCCATCCTCGTGTCTCTTATTTGTTCTTGCTTAGAGAGGCCTTTGCTTGTGCTTCCAGAGACTGTAATTTCCTCTGCAAATGCTCCATATTCTTCCTAACATGGCCGAAAACTTGCGAATTCCATGCTGTTAATGCTATCCTACAATGCTCCAAACAATGATCCAATGTGTTCTCCCTTCCCATGTGTATCCCTGTTTCCCATGCTTGTTGAACAACTTCCATGCATTGCTCGTGCTTAAGCCACATTGATTCAAAACGAAAGAGTTTCTTGGCTCTTTTTTGTCTTGCGGTTTGTTCGAGTCTTAGCATCAAGACACAATGGTCAGACGCAGAGTTTGCTAGGTGAAAAAGCCTTGCTCGTGGGAATGTTCTACACCATTCACTTGTCCCCACTGCTCTGTCCAATCTTGCCTGGATACACCCATAATCTCTTCTATCAACTGCCCAAGTGAACCATGAACCCATAAAACCCAAGTCTCTTAGGTCATTACTATCCAAACATTGCCTAAAATTTGCAATCTCCTGACTAGATCTATCAGCCCCACCTTCCTTCTCGGTGACACTCAGAACCTCATTAAAATCACTAATGCAGACCCACGGTTTATCACACAACTGTCCAAGATTTTTCAAAGTCTCCCATGAGCCTATTCTCTTATAAGTTTCAGGGTTTCCGTAAAATCTAGTTAATTTCCATATCCCAATCTCACTACCCAAGTCAATCAAGGCATCAATATACCAACGATTTAAGAATATTATTGAAACCTTCATATTAGACTTCCACAATAAAGCCAAACCCCCACTTCTGCCATTACTGGGCACTGCTATCCCTTTTACCATACCTATTTCATACTGTACCCCCTTCATTTCCTCTACATCTAACTTAGTTTCCATTAGAAAAACCAAGCTAGGATCTTCTCTTCGAATGACCCTCTTAAGGGCCTGAATTGCCCAAGGGTTCCCAATCCCTCGGCAGTTCTAGCTCATAATACTCATTGTTCCCAGCGAGGTTGCGTAGCAACCTCCGTCGATCCCAAAAGCTTTTTGAAAACCTTACCTAGAGCCACCTCTTTGATGTCGAATTTTGCTCTCTTGTCCTGCATCTTGTTCGGATCTGTCTTGCCTAGTGGGAGTAGCAGCTTCCGCTTTGGTCCTTTCTCCGTTGAGACTCCTTCCATGTTCACCATGTTTGTTTCCTTTCTCTCAAGCCATCTCCATGTCCCTTTCGAGCTTGTGGGAGAGCCTTCATCATTCTCTTTTCACTCCAGACTATCTTCTTTGAATTCCCCCAAATGATCGTGTTTTTTCTTCTGTTTAGGGATTGTAGGTGTTGCTTTATTTCCCAACAGAGTTTTCTTTGCACGGAGTGGCTTATTTACATTGCTTACCGTAGGTGGGCCCAAATTTAAGGAGTCCTTTTCTGTTTTAGCATGTGTGCCCAAGCCCATTGTTGAGCCCATTATCAATCCCTCATTTGGGCTCGGGTCCATTACCTTTTATCACTACTAGCTTGGGCTTTCACCACATCAGTCTTCCTCCCTCCAAGTTCAAAAGAGTCACCTGCCCTCCTCGTATTTTCTGTCTTGGTCAGAGATCCCTGAATATCTGCTGCAGCGGTCACATTCTTCCCCAGTTCCTTATCGATTTCTGCTAACGTCTTTTCAAAGATATCACCATTACCCACTGACGTTGCTATCCCTGGATTTTGTGGCGTAATTGTAGTTCTGTTTTGTCTACGTTTTGTTTCATTCGTGACCGCCGTGGGTTCTACCTCCATTCCACCGCCCTTCTCTGTCTCAGTCCTACTTTGACTTCCATCTTTCGTCGTGGTGATCTCTATGGGCCTGCCATCAGAGCTGCTAGTCTTCCTTTTCTCTACATTACTGACTTGTACTAGCTGGGGGCATTGGAGTTTATTTGGTTTTGCCATTAACCAAGCCCCGTATTGCTGGTTATGTGGCTGTAACGATTCTCGGTTAGCCATATCCCACAATCTTTTTCATCATGATTTAGTTTGCCACACCAGTAGCAAAAGATTGGCAATCGTTCATATTGAAATGATACCCACACTGGTGTTGGCCCTCCAAACTTAATTAATCTTCCTCGGCGCAAAGGTTTGGTGATGTCCATTTTCACACGAACTCTAATAAATTTGCCCAAGAGATTTGCCGTTGTTGGGATGTCCACCTTTTCAATTTCACTCAGCGTTCTCTTGATCTTCTCATTGGTTTCCCTTGTCATTCTTCTGGTTGGGATGTCATGAAGCTGAATCCAGAAGCTAACCTTATCAAAACAAATATTTTGTATTTGTTCCTCCTCGCCTAGCTTGTGTACTGCTACCAGATACATATCAAAAGACCATTGGCCATTTGTCAAAACACGAACCATGTCTGTCTCATCTTCGAATAAAAAAATTGATTTATTTTCACCTAGATCACGAACCTCAAAACTGAAGTCCGTCCGCCATGCACTTTTCAAAGTAGTTGCAACAGCTTCAAGATTGACTTTTCTTTTCGTGAAGAACTTTGCCACAATGGCTGCCCCTTCCACCAGTTTTGTGTCTTGGAGGTCATGCTCTACTTCTTCTCTTTCATTGAGGGAAAGGTTCCCCCATTTCTTCGTTACTTCATCCATGTTGTACTCCTTGTAGTTACCAACAGCGTTTCCACCCCGAGGGAGAAATTGTTGCTAGCTTAGCTAGCAAAAGTTTCTACTGCTAAGTTTTCACTAGAAAGCCTAGAGAGAAAAAGCTCCTTTGGCATTCTTGTAATGTGTATTTATATTACTATTTAAGAGATTTCTCCTATTTGAGATTTTTAATTTTGATGGTCAAAATACCCTTAAATTCATCCATTTTTAAGGCTTAAATCATAGTGATAAATAGGTAACATTAGTAATTTAAAAACTCCTATTTAGCTATTTTTTTGTTAAAAAATAGTTTTTTCTCCCACCTTCATATTTCTCTCTCATGTTAGTTGTCAAGTACTAATGCATCTTCTTCTTTTTGAAAAAAATAAAAATAAAATTGCTTTTTTTTTTTTTCTTTCACAAATATACTATTTTTTTTTGTCACTAAAATGTTTTTTTTTTTCTCATCTCCACGTTTCTTTCTCACATTAGTAGTCAAGTACTAATGCAACATTTCTTAAAATAAAAAAAAAAAAAAACAGCCATGGGTAAAACATATAAACCCAAAAAATAAAATATAAAAAGCCTCATTGCACGCGCTAAATGTGTGTGATGAGGCCAATATGTTATAAAGGCAATAGAGTGCAACTTGAAAACAATGGGCTGAGTGTTGGTCATGGGCTTGGGCTTGGGCTTGGATTTGGGTTTGGGTTTGTTCTCATTTTTTATTTAACCCAAAAAAAAAAGAACAAAAAAAAGCAATAGAGTGCGGTACAAATTTAGTGTATTACAATAGCTCAATCTTCAATGGGCCTAAACCTGTTGGGCTTACTTCTATCATTCCAAACTCTCCTAGACCATGCTTTTGTAGTTTAGTCATTCCGTCACAGAGACGTAGATCGGTCCAAATAGATGCAATCGGAACCAATTGAAGCAACCTCATCAACCTCGTTGTTAAACTAGCACTAGAATTGTTCGCTCTTACATTTGGGTAGAGCTGAGATTGTCTTGGTTAAGCCAGTGTCAGTGCAAGGCTGATAAAACATGGGGCATTTTAGCTGAGGTTTGGCAACTGTCACAATAACAAATAAAATTGAAACTTCGATGTGTAGCAGGAACTAAAGTGACCCTTAAGTATTTATTATTGAACTCTCATACTTTTTTCTTATGGAAAAAACCCTCATACTTTTACTACTTGAAAACTGCGAAAAAAAAAATATTAACTCAAAGGTTAGCCCATTATGTGTTTATAACTAATTGCAATCTGTTTGAGGAATTAACCAAAGCAGGGTAAGAAATTAGATACAAGAGTTTACTTTCTTTTCTTTTCAACTTCCTTCATAAGATTGTGGCAAATAATTGAGTTTCATGGCTAAGAACAATTATCTGTGATTGTGAAAGCAAAAGTTATGACAGGCATCTTTACTTTCCCGCACGCACAAGGTCTGTAAACAATTAAATTCTGTAACTATACATTCCTCCACCTTTCCAAGACAGATAAGCTGCAAAGAACTAAGGTTTTGTAACTAGAGGTGTACCCTTTCACCTAATTGAACTGTCTCACAGCCTTAATAAAAGCCCTCCCTTCCCTCTCACAAACACCAGACATATCAAACAAGCCCACTCCTCCAAGTGCAAGAGCAAGTGCAAGTGCAACCGTCACTCTTGCTTTTGAAAATATCCCAACCAAAATTCAGAGCTCCACACAATAAATTAACTTCAAAGATGACAAAACAGGCTCTCTTCTCCCCCTCAATTTTACTTGTTTTTCTCTTCCATTGCATCACAACTTTAGGCCAGCCTGCCGCAGCACCAGTCCAGCCAGAAAATGCACCAGTTCAGCCTGCGAATGCTCCAGTCCAGCTCGCCACTCAACCAGTAGTTCAGCCTGCCAAGGCCCCAGCCCCAGTCCAGTCTGCCAAAGTTCCACCCACGAAGAAAGGTGTCTCGGATGTCACCAAAATCCTTGGAAAGGGAGGTGGGTTCTCAGTCTTTATCTGCCTCTTAAAAAGTACCGGAGTGTCTAACCAATTATAGGGCCAACTCAATAATTCAAATAATGGGTTTACCATCTTTGCTCCCACTGATGCTGCATTTTCGAGCCTCAAAGTAGGCACTATAAACTCTTTGTCGGACCTACAGAAGACCCAACTAGTACAATTTCACATATTAAACACAGTTGTTACTCTTTCAAATTTCCAAACTCTGAGCAATCCAGTGCCCACAGAGGCCGGAGATGCCAGTGAGTTCCCACTAACCGTGACCACTGCTGGCAACCAGGTGAACATATCTATTGTTCTTGTTAATACCACGTTGGGTGGAATTGTGTATTCGGATAACCAGCTTGATATTTATCAAGTGGATCAAGTGCTTCTTCCTCTCGACATTTTTAATCCTTAGCGTAAGCATAAGGCACCAGCCTCGGCACCAACATTGTCAAAGCCTAAGTCTTTGGACAATGGTGCAAATGCAGATGCAGATGCAGACACTCCTTCTACTGCTACAAAAGTGGATGAATCTGGAGCACTGAGTCTCAAGAGGCATAGAAATGGAATATTGATGTCCGTTGGTGTTGCTCTGGTTGCATTCATTGTCATGAAGGGACTTTGATGGTGTAAAATTGTAAATGTATTTGCTTCATACTCTTAGGTGGGTTCCAACTGTCTCGTGCCGTACGATTTTGCTGAGTTCGGGTGAACGGTCGAAATCTACACCGAGTACTTTCAAATATTTGCCATCTTTCCCTGTCCAATATCTATAATGCCAGTTTGTGATGAGAACTATTGATGTAAGGCTTTATTTATTTATATTTTTTTAATTTCTTGTTCATGTCATTTTTAAGTTCCAATATCTATGTACTCTATGATTTTCAAGACTTGTCTCTATGAGATTGAGAACGTTATTTGAATTCTTATGATCGATTCTATTTTAAATTTGCTTTTTTCGGTGGCAAAACTTCTTTTAACAATGACTTGTTTTTAGAAAATATATTTCTAAAACTTCAGCTACATGACCAACGAGTATTACAACTATAGCCAGCAGTCGCTACCCCACTAGCTAGGAAATGTTCCCATGGCAACACCCATCAATATACTCAAGACACACTCCTAAATACAAGAACATTCCATTCTTTGATGGGGATGATGAGTAAGTTAGATTTTATTGATTGACTCTTGATTTGGAAGATTATTTTGATTATTGGGAAATCTTTGATAAAAAAAGGTCAAACTTGAGTGTAATAAATTGGACGAAGAAGCAAAGCAATGGTGGGAAGACATTCAAATCTATAGAAAGTGTTGAGGTAAGCATTCAATTCACTCTTGGCAAATAATGAAAAAGATGTTTGTTGATTTAAGGTTTTCACATGATTATTATGATATACTAGATTATACAATTGTTAATTATAGATCTGCATATTAATATGAAAATTAATATATGTTCAAAAGTTGAAATGCCAACAACAAAACCAAAATAAATTGAAGGTCGATGAGAAGAAATTTTATGGTACACTATATGATGGATACAAGTTTTAAAACCCAATCAAATTACTAAAGCATTCAAAGTATTTTTTATTAGGAGTGGAAGATTTTTAATCCCGTCTATTAACTCGATGATGAGTTTTTCCCAAGTGGAAGGATTTGATGTAAGACAAAATCTCCAAATTAATTTTTGTAATTTCTTATTTTTGGCAATTTTACGTAATTTTCATATTTCTAGGATTAGAGTTATTATTTCCTTAATTTTAGGTGTCTTTAATGTTGTTTAGTCAAATTAGGGTTTTGTACTCTTTCCTACCCACCTTAAGTTTTCTAGCCATACTAGGTTTTCCTTTTACTATTTAAACACGTTGTAGTTTCTAAAGGCAATTCAATTTTTAGATTAATAAAATTTCAGATTTTTGCCTATTGCTTCTCTTTGATGGATTCTAGAGAAGCAATAGGCAAAAATCAATGTGTTTGTTCAGAAAAGCAATGTGTTTGTTTTCCTTAAGAAGCTAAGATGTTTAGTTTCCTTTCATTCAAAAAAGCAATGTGTTTGTTTTCTTAAAGCTTCAACCACAACAACAACAAAATTCAAACCATGATCAAATTCAACTCTAGTCTACAAATTAGGTTAGTTCAAGTTTATGGTTCAAGCCTGTTCAAAAGCTCGGTTCCAACTACTGATGGGATCATGAATTGGATCAACCAAATTTTGTTTGGGTCTTGTCTAAGTTAGGCTATCAGTGTGATCGAATTACTGGATGAATATGTATTGTATTTCTCAAATAATAGAATATATATGAGTGCCTTTATATAGAAGGCAGATGTGTGTAGTACAAGTAAGAGTGTAGTACTTGTATATGTGCTATATAAGTAAACAAGGTGAGTCTAAAGCCCACAACCCAATATGCGTTAATAGCCCCCCTCAAACTCAAGGTGGGTGTGAGACCAACTTGAGGTTGTCAACCAAAGCACTAAGGTGTCCCTTAGGAGATGTGACTTGGTGAAGATATCAGCAAGTTGATCTTTAGAGGAGACTGAGAATAGTTTGAAAGCACCATGGACAAGATAATAACGAATAAAATGGCAATCGATTTCGATATGTTTAGTCTGTTCATGGAAAACATCATTGTGAGCAATATGAATGGCACTCTGGTTATCACAATAAAGAGGAGTAGCAGAGGATGTGGACACACCTAAGTCTTTAAGAAGTCATCGCAGTTAAAGGAGCTCAGATGTGGTATCAGCAAGGGCACAATATTCTACTTTAGTACTGAAGTAGGCCATAAGGTTTATTTCTTGCTGTGCCAAGAAATCAGAGAAGAAACAATAAGAAAGTAATAACTAGTGGTGGTCCTACGATCAGTGGGATCTCCTACCCAATCAGAGTCAAAGAATACAAGGAGAACAAGAGGAGACTAAGCAGAGTAAAAAAGGCCATAGAAGAGAGTGCCCTTCAGGTATCGAAGAATGCGCAGAATAGTAGCATAGTGAGTCGTTTGTGGAGTAGACAGATACTGCTTCACCTGGTGAACAACGTAGAAAATGTCTAGACGAGTGACACTGAGATAAACTAAGTTGCCAACCAATCGGTTGTAAAGAGAGGGATTAGACAATGGTTTCCCCCCCCCCAAGGGAGTCAGATGCGCATTAAGTTCAACTAGAGTATCAACAGTCTTACTATCAATGAGTTTAGCTTGAGACAAAAGTTCAGAAGCATACTTGGCTTGAGTAATATAAAGACCAGCTGTGGAATGAGTGACTTTAAGACCCAAGAAATAGTTGATATGTCCAAGATCTTTCATCTCAAACTGCTGAATGAGAAAATCCTTGAGTTCTTGAATGCCATTGAGGTCATCATTGATTATGATCATATCATCCACATATAAGAGAAGCAAAATGGTGCCTTTGTTAGTGTGATGAAGAAATAAGGCAGAATCATAAGAACTGGCAGTGTAACCCAAGCAAAAGATAGTGGAGCTGAACTTGGCAAACCAAGCTCTTGGAGTTTGTTTAAGTCCATAAAATGCACATCGAAGGTGAAAAATCATGTTTGATTCAACAGAGAAACCAAGAGGAGGTTGCATATAAACTTCTTCACTTAAATCCCCATTAAAGAAGGCATTTTTGACATCCATTTGAAAAATGTCTCATTTACTGGCAGCGGCAATAGCTAAGAGGGTACGAATAGATGAAATATGAGCAACCAAAGCAAAGGTCTCTTCATAATCAATCACACACTCTTGTGTAAAACTTTTTACAAGAAGACGAGCCTTGTAGCGCTCAATGCATCCATCAGAACGAGTCTTGGTCTTGTAGATTCACTTATAATCAACCACAGATTTCCCAGGGGAGAGAATCACCAAATCCCAAGTATGGTTTTTAGATAATGCATCAAGTTTCTCTTTCATTGCAATTTACCATAAAGGGTCAGTGGAGGCCTTATGATAGGTGTGAGGCTCGTGTAATGTAGCAAGGACAGTATAACAATAATATTCAAGTAAATGTGCAGGAATGGATCTTACCCGAGTTGAGTAATAAGGTGAAATGTCTTGTGCAAGATATTCAGGCGGAGCAGGAGCAGGGGACCTAAGCTCAAGGTTGAATGGCTCATCTTCGACTTGTTTATTTTCCACATCTTCATTAGAGGGTGATTTAGGAGAGGCATTAAAAATATCTGGAGGTTAGACAGAGAAGTCTATAGAAAGATCATGAGTAACTATAGAAGGAATATGTGGCTCATTTGGAAAAATATCCAAGAGAGAGGAGGTAGATTGGGAGGCACGAAAGTGAGAGAGCTCGACAAAGGAGCGATGTTTCCAAAAGATAACATTGCAAGAGGTACGAAGACGATAAGAGATCGGATCATAACACCGATTCCCCTTTTGAGTTTCACCATAGCCAAGAAAACAATAAAGTCTAGACTGAGGCTTTAGTTTGTTATGCTCATGTGGCTATAGAAGAATGAAACAAGTAGAACCGAAGTAGGAAAGGTGGTGATAGTATGGAGGTGACCTAAAAAGGCGCTCATAAGAAGTTTGATTTTGGATGACAAGACTGAGATTGCGATTAATAGCATGGACAATATGGAGACTAGTTTCGCCCCAAAAAGGTGTGGAAAATTTGGCAGAGAGAAGAAGAGCACAAACATTGTCAAGAATATAACGGAATTTTTATTCAGCTCTACCATTTTGGTGAGAGGTATCTGGATAAGTTAGTTGATGAATAGTGCCATAAGAATGCAAAACAACTTGGAAAGCATATTGAGTGAATTTAAGAGCATTATCAAATCGGAAAATTTTGATACGTTTAGAAAATTGGGTTTCAACCATTTTTGAAAATTATAATATATTTGCAATAATTCAGAATAATGTTTCATATGAAAAATCTAGTTATAGTGGGAATAATCATCAACAAAGATAAGAAAATATCAAGATCCACCAATACTAGAGACAGAGGAAGGCCCCCAGACATTAGAATAAATTAAGTCAAAAATATCAGTGGACATTGATTCAATAGTATTGAAAGGCAAAGCATGTTGTTTTCCTAACTAACATGAAACAAAATCAAAATTTTCTGTGGACACTGGACCTAACAAACCTATAGAAGCCAAGTGTTGTACCAGAGAGGAGGATGTGTGACTAAGTCTGGTATGCCAAAGAGCAAGGGAAGGAATAGAAGAAACTGCAGCAGCAGCAGCGATGGAAACATGAGCAACAGGTGGAAGATAAAGATTGTCCATAAGAAACATACGCCCAACTCTAAGACCAGTCCCAAGCTCTTATCCTGTTCTCGGATCCTGCACAATACTCCCAAAATAATTAAAAGTAATGCGGTAGCCCAACTCAGCTAATTGCCCCACAGAAAATAAATTGTAGGAAAGGTTAAGAACATTAAAGACCTCAGGAACCGAGAGGTTGGAGGTCAAGATAGAACCTATATTATGACTAAACATTTTGGAACCATTAGCTGTACGAATATTAAGAGAGTGTGGTGCAGGCTCAAGTTGAGAAAATAATGGTGAATAAGGTGTCATATGGTTGCAATAAGCAGAATCCATAAGCTAAGAGGAAGGAGACATACTAGATGAAACTGTAAGAGAAGAGGAAGCATATGAATGGTATTAGTGATGATGTTTTATAGGTCAATTGTGGAAATGGTGATAGTGGATCCAAAACACTTGGACTTTGCGGAGACGGGAGCCATTGGTTGGATACTCTCAATGTTAGACATAGTAGCAGCAGAAATGAAAATAGTTAATTTGTTGCGTTGTGATAGTAAGTCTCAACATTGGCTAAGACATTTTCAAAAATTGTAAAAACATTTGTTGGATTGTCGACGACAATTGTTGTAATAAAAAGAAGACCTATTCTTATTCTTTATTTAGAAGCAAAATATGCAAAAATGAAATCTAGGCAAAAAACTGGGTAAGAAACACTTAGACTGCAAAAAGTCAACTCTAGGTCAAAAGTCAACTGTCTCTGACACAACAGGTCAATGGATGATGTAGCGTGTTGACATGGCAGATGATGTAAGCGGCTGTTGTGGCAGTGATGACGTCAGCAGGTACTTCACCAGAGTGTTAGGCGTGTGGGCAACTCGTCGAATCTTTGAACAACGCGTGGGGGCACGTGGGCACTCAGAAGGTGTCGATTTTGGTGGGGTTGTGTAGATTGGTTGACAATTTATAGGACTGTATTGCTGGTGTCGTAATCGGAACTTCAGAATTGTTAGATTCGATGAAGGCAGTGATCATGGCGACGAAGAGAGATCTTCTAGCGATGATTATTCAACTCGGAGTGCCTCTGACGATGGCAGAGTAGTCAGAAAAAGGTCATAGATAGGTTTGTTAACCGGAGAAGGTTGAGGTAGCGAAGAATGCTGAAGAAGACAAGACTGCATGACACTAAAAAGGTTAGAGCAATGACTCGGATACCATTATAAAAATACTGAATGAATATGCATTGTATTTCTCAAATAATAGAATATATATATATATATATATATATGAGTGTCTTTATGTAGGAAGCAGATGTGTGTAGTACAAGTACGAGTGTAGTAGTGTATGTGTGCTATACAAGTAAACAAAGTGTGCCTAAAGCCCACAACCCAATAGACGTTAACGGGGCCTTGTCTAAGTTGGGTCGTCAATGTGCTGACTTGTCAAATGATGTGGCATACATGGCATTGCTAACGTAAGGCTAGGGACGATGTGGCACTATTTGGTGATCATATCTTGCTAGTGTTGTGTTGTGTGTGCGCTAGCTTGAACACTTGGAAAGGCTTGTATTTTATAAGGAATTGGCGACCAAAATTTAAGGCGGCATGTTTTTGTTGGTTATATCCAATGGTGGTTGCGTTGTGATAAACAAAGGTTGGTTTTGAGAGATGTAGTGTCTAGTTGTTGGCAGCAGTAACACATCACTTTTGGTGGTGGCAAATTGGAGAACAAAAAAAGAAACAAAAAAACTTTTAGGGATACAAGAATACTCTTGAACACCAGAGAGTTAGAGCACTGGATTTGATAACATGTTAAATACTAATGTCTCATTGTATTGAATTGTATAAAATATTGTACGAGGGACTAACTCTAATATATATATAAATAAAGGAGTGCATGAAGTTATACCATGTAGCACACTCTTTTAAGAAAATTGAAATATTCTTAAGTCACATCAGAAATAAGAACAAATTTAAAAATTGTGACTTTTTATTTCCTTTGGTTCGATGTTTTAAGACTTACTGTTGTTTTCTTGTATTCAATGTTTCAAGACGTTTCACTTCTCTCACATTCGCAAAACTTAGTGTGGGATGTGGAAGCGTCAAGAAGCAGAATACATTTACTTCAAGAAAATAAGAAACAAAACACATTTGATTATGAAAATAATCTTGAATCCATGAGGGTTCCTTGAATCCATGAGGGTTCTTTGAATCCACAAAGAGAAAGGGTTGTAGAATCCACCAAAGAAACAATAGACAAAACTCTATATTTTTATTAAAATCAATAAAACAAAAAAACGTTTACCGACTTGGAGGCATATTTAAGGGCTCCATAAAACTCAACAAATAAGAAAATATAATCTAAAATAAATCCTAATTAATACCTAACTATAATTGGAACCAAATTTGACCCAAAAAAAATAAAAATAAAATAAAACACCTAAAATCTTGGAAATAACTGTCCTAAAATGTTAAGCTTTTAGGTGGTAATTAATGGTGGAATAGGGAATTATGAGTGGTTGCTTCGAGGGAACCAGTCCTCCTAGAGAAGAGATAGAGAGAAGAATTAGAGAATTAAGAACAATGAAACTTTTGTAAATTGTGTTACGAATTTGATGTACAAGATACAAGTCCTTTAATAGCTAATTCTATAGCTTCTGGTAGTTACTCTCAGTTAGTTATTATAACTAACCAACCTAACTAACTTCCCTCAACCACATCCTAATTGTACCAGCTTATCTGTACAACAGATCCTAATTAGTTACAATCAATCCAATAGCTTGTTACTAACCCAATTACAACATCTATACAGAGTCTTAACATAAACTTAGAATAACGAAAATTCCATAAAAATACCAAAATTAATAAATTACAAATATTAAATAGTATATTATCTCCTACATCAAAACTCTTTGCATTTCCATTCGCCATTTTTACTTCTTCATACTTGTAACTGCTTGATTAATGATCAGTAGATTTTTGAGATTGGTGACCTTAAATTCATTCTGTGAAGTTATTGTCTTGTGAAATGTTTTTCCCATTTATCAACAAATCACTGTGTCAATTTAATTTATACTGCATTTAGTTTATTTAGTTATTTGTTGATGTCTCATTGATTTGCATGCAATTTGACTTAATTAATCAACCTGAGTAATTAAATTAATTAATTGGGGTCAATCTATCTTATTCTAACAATTCTTTAAATTCTTATTTATAGATTTCAAAATCATTTAATTAGTTTAAAAAATAAAGTCTACTTGTAATAGTAAATATTATAATATGTTACAATCTTATAGTATTATACAATTAAGAAAATCAAGTTTCAAAGTGTTCAACAATATTGTGGGCAAACTTAAATATTATACAATAAAATAAGTATTATATATAGGTCATAATATACATAAAAATTATTTCAAATGAAATTGTAAAGTATCAATGCATTGTACAACACATCATCTAGTATTGTACATATATATATATATATATATATATAAATAGTATTGTACAAAGGACTGACTTTATATGGACACATTGAATTACAATGGTTCAATCTTCAATGGGCCTAAAGGCCGTTGGGCTAGAGACGTCGTAGATCGGTCCAAATAGATGCAATCGGAACCAATTGAAGCAACCTCATCAACCCAGTTGCTAAACTAGCACTAGAATTGTTTGCTCTTACATTTGGGTAGAACTTAGATTGTCTGTGCAAGGCTGATAAAACATGGGGCATTCTAGCTGAGGTTTGGCAACTAGTACTGTCACAATAATAAATAAAATTGAAACGTTGATATGTAGCTGGAACTGAAGTGACCCTTAAGTAATTATTATTAAACTATTCAGCAAAAAAGTAATTATTATTAAGCTCTCATACTCTTTTTTTTTTTTTTTTTTATTGGAAAACCCCTCATACTTTACTACTTGAAGGTTAGCCCATTATGTGTTTATAACTAATTGCAATCTGTTTGTGGAATTAACCAAAACAGAGTAAAAAATTAGATACAAGAGTTTACTATCTTTTCGTTTCAACTTCCTTCATAAAGCTTGTGGCAAATAATTGATTTTCATGGCTAAGGACAATGATCTGTGATTGTGAAAGCAAAATTAATGACAGGCATCTTTACTATCCGGCACACACAGTTGAGATCCCCTCTCCTTTTCCTACCTTTCCAAGCAAACTAGTTGCTAAAACAACAAAATCTCTCACTTTATCCATTTCCACCTTTCCAAGACAGATAAGCTGCAAAGTGCAAACAATTAAGTTTTGTAACTAGACATTCCTCCACGTTTTCAACACAGATAAGCGGCAAAGAACTAAGGTTTTGTAACTAGAGGTGTAACCTTTTACCTAATTGAACTGTCTCACAGCCTTAATAAAAGCCCTCTCTTCTCTCCCACAAACACCAGACATATCAAACACTCCTCCAAGTGCAAGTGCGAGTACAAGCGCCACTCTTGCATTTGAAATTATCCCAAGCAAAGTTCAGAACTCCACACAATAAAATAACTTCAAAGATGACAAAACAGGCTGTCTTCTCGCTCTCAATTTTACTTGTATTTCTCTTCCATTGCATCACAACTTTAGGCCAGCCCGCTGCAGCTCCAGCCCAGCCAGCAACTGCTCCAGTTCAGCCTGCGAATGCTCCAGTCCAGCCAGCCACTCCGCCAGTAGTTCAGCCTGCCAAGGCCCCAGCTCCAGTCCAATCTGCCAAGGTCCCGCCCACAAAGAAAGGTGTCCCTGATGTCACCAAAATCCTTGGTAAGGCTGGTGGGTTCTCAGTCTTTATCCGCCTCTTAAAGAGTACTGGAGTTTCTGACCAATTATACGGCCAGCTCAACAATTCAAATAATGGGTTTACCGTCTTTGCTCCTACTGATGCTGCATTTTCGAGCCTCAAAGCAGGCACTATAAACTCTTTGTCCGACCTACAAAAGACCCAACTAGTACAATTTCACATATTAAACACAGTTGTTACTCTGTCAAATTTCCAAACTCTGAGCAATCCAGTGCCC
Organism: Castanopsis chinensis; assembly: GCA_032878915.1. Lineage (NCBI taxonomy): Eukaryota > Viridiplantae > Streptophyta > Magnoliopsida > Fagales > Fagaceae > Castanopsis > Castanopsis chinensis. The sequence goes on along the minus strand of JAVQMG010000125.1, from coordinate 11,220,909 downwards.
ACAGAGGCCGGAGATGCCAGTGAGTTCCCACTAACCGTGACCACTGCTGGCAACCAAGTGAACATCTCTTCTGTTCTTGTTAATACCACGTTGGGTGGAACTGTGTATTCGGATAACCAGCTTAATATTTATCAAGTGGATCAAGTGCTTCTTCCTCTTGACATTTTTAATCCTAAGCCTAAGCATAAGGTAAAGGCACCAGCCTCGGCACCAACATTGTCAAAGCCTAAGTCTTCGGACAATGATAATGGTGCAGATGCAGACACTCCGTCTGTTGCTGCAAAAGTGGATGCATCTGGAGCACTGAGTTTCAAGAGGCATGGAAATGGAATATTGACGTCCATTGGAGTTGCACTTGTTGCATTCATTGTCACTAAGGGACTTTGGTGGTGTTAATTTACTTGTTTGATATTCTTAGGTGGGTTGCAATTGTCTCGTGCAGTATGACTTTGCTGAGTTGGGGTGAGCGGTCGTAATCTACACCGACTGCTTTCAAATAATTGCCATCGTTCCCTGTCTGATATGTATAATGCCAATTTGTGATGAACTATTGATGTTCAGGGTTTATTTTAATTTCTAATTTTTTGTTCTTGTCTTTTTTCATGTTCCAATTTCTATGTACTACAGAATTTTCAAGGATTTTTCAAGACTTATGTCTCTGAGACTGAGAGCATATGCATTGTTTGAATTCTTGTGATTAAATCTATTTACATTTTTAAGCTTCGTTTGCTTCGAATTTTCAAAAATTTGTGTGTAAAGATAGCTTTTTACGCTTTCCAATATTAGTTAGCACTAGAAAAAATGAGGTAAATGATTATTATTTTTTGTCAACACAAAAAGTATAGTTTATATTTTAGAAATTGTTTTTCACTATTTTTTTTGGAAAACAACTTTATTTTATGACAGGTTAAATAAGAGAAATTAGAATATAATTTTCTTACATATATAAGGTTGCTACTTAAGGTCCGTTTGGATAGAACTTATTGTTGAAAATTGAAAATACTGTAGCAAAATAATTTTTAAATGTGTGAATAGTATTGTGGGATTTAATGAAAAAGTGGTTGAAAAGTAAAGTTTGTGGGTCCCATGAACAGTGCACGGGACCCATTGATGTACACTATATAAGGTAGAATGGTCAACAATTGCAGTTGAAAAAAAAATAAAAAAATAAAAAAAAAGAGAAGGAAATGTGATGTGCAAAACGCAGACCCGCAATAAGTTGGATCCAAACGCTACCTTAATATAAGAAAATCAAATGGTCTTATATAAAATACATTCTGAAAAATAACTAATTTTCTAGAAAACTTTAATGTCGAATAAAGATAGAAATTATATACTCAGAAAATAACTCATTTTCTTGTATTTGGTTGTGACCCTAAGAATAGGTTGGAAAAATGTTTTCTGTTGGCTCATATGTAAAATTAGTTATATATTTTCTGTAAATTCAAATATAAGATGCACAAAAACTTTCAATAACAATGTGAATATTAGTTTGAGCGACTAGAAAACCAACCTAAAAATTACTTTCCTTTTTTGATTTGACCTCTTGTTGTGCTAGTTTTGCTAATGTCTACGTGTATGGAGTTGCTACTAATCATTGGTTATACGGGTGTGATTAGCTAGAAGGTGTGAAGTCTCCTAATCAAACTTAAGGAATAAATGTCTACAAATCAAATTGGTTCATGAATCTTATGTGTGGAGAAGGTCTTAGGCACTTTATGTAACCATATTGTGTCCTTTTTATTTTTCATACTTATTTTATTTGCAATATTGGTTTTGTTACAGTTGCTAATCAATTTTCCATCCAAAGCATAATTGATTAACTAATCCACCTGGCTTAATTAATTAAAAGAAAATCAATGGGGGTCAAAAAATTCTCACCCTATTTCTTTTACTTCTATTTTGTTAGACAACATTAGTTATAGTATAATGGGTTCAGTTGCTCAGACAACATTCTCTTAGACTAGGGCTTGTGAGAACAAAGACTTGAGGTGACAATATGGTCCTTCTTAATTGGTGAAAAGAGGCAATTCCACGGTAGTGAATTTCAAGTTAAATATTTAATTGTTAACACTATTTCCCTTAACTTAAGGACTTACGTGGGGTTGTCACTTATTTTATTTATAATTTTTTTTAGAAAACTCAAATATAAAGTTCATAAATAAACAATAAGAAATTACAAGACATGTCAAAATAAACCAAATTATATGAATTTGGTCCTAACTACAATCCGTTTAAAAAAAAAAAAAAAACAACTCACCTTTTTTTATCATATAATAAAAGAACAAAACCAATAAAAATAGAAAAATAAAATAGAAACATCCCCAGGCATGAATTGTTTGCATAATAAAAAATGACAATTGTGGTAGTGCAACCCACAATTGTATGATAATCATTGGGCCTGGACCCCAATTAATTTGTATGATACTTTAGGTATAGGTTACAATGGGAGGTCCCAAGAAGAGTAGGGTTGATAGATGGTGGTTCAGAATGGTTGTAGGGTGGTTGTATACTGTCAATTGGACTACTCGAAGGGGTTCTTAGGTGGTCGAGGTACCCTTAAAGTGTCTCGAGTTGGACTATTTCTTCCTAAATATTATGTGGTAGCCTCTCGTTCACTTGTGTTTTGTCTTCTAGAAAAAAATGTTCCAACCCCTTTCCCTCTTGAGCCTCTTCTCTTTTATGCTATCCTGTTAGTGGATTGGTGATGAGAATATTCCACCTGTGCATGGGCCTTGCCTTTTACAGGATCTAGGTGGCCCTTTAAGTCTAGGCTACTATTCTAACATGTCCAATCTCATATCAAGATGGTGGGCATATTACAATAATTCCCTAGTAACTTGAACTTGGCATCAAGGCCTGTGCACGGATGACAGATTCTCCCAAGATATTATTTCTCATTGTCGATATTTCCCTCCTTGGGAAGCAGGTGGGATCTGTCTAGATCCTATTGTAGTAACTTGGTAACTTATGCGATGGTTTAGGTCAGACCTTATACATGCATGCAAATTGGGCTAGGGGTTGATGGGTCTCGGCCCAAGTTTGGTTTGGGCTAAAATTTGTCAACCCTCAACGACTAAAAAACAAAGGCACTTATGGGTTCTTCATTGATGGAACATTACGCAAACTAAAAAAGAAATAAAAATACAAATGCCACCTATTTTAACATGCATGGATATAATTGAAAATGCATGAACATTTAAGAAAATAAAAATGCACATACTAGATATTGTTTCTCACATGACTTGTGATTATAATTCACATGTAGTTCTAAAAATAAATATTGAATATCAAATCTAGAAATTTGATATTCTAACATTTTTTCTATCACTTCATGTGAATTATCTCAATATTTATGCAAAGAAAATATCTATACCCATTCTAAATGATATGTTAAGTATATGGATTTTTTTTTTTGGTTTTCTCATTCTTTTATGTGATGCAGGATTGAAAATGAATACGTTGGTTCGGTTGCACTATTTGATGCGAAAAAAAGTGGCAAATCTTTTAACATTGCATAGTTTAAGATGAACAGATTTTTATTTTTGTTGTTGGGCTTATTATTTTTTTTTTCTCCACAGATTTTTGAACAAATTGGTTTATTGTTAGGTTTTGCATTGTGTTTAAAAAGATCAAGATATTATAAAGAGGATCATATTGACGCTTATTTTAGTTGGGCATAAAAAAATTAGGAACAGATTGTTTAAATTTTACTTTAGGAGACTCAATTATTTTTTAAAATAAATATAATAATAATTTTAGCTGGACACACTACCTAGGGCCGCCCTTGACAAGTTTACATGTTTAATCATATTTGGCAATTTAAAAATAAAAATAAAAAGAAGAAGAAAAAAAAAAATTCATAGAAGTCAGGTCTTAGGGCAATGAAAAGTGTCCTTTACCGAAAGTGATAAGTTGTGAATTCGAGGCCGAAACTTAACCTCTAAAATAAAGGGATAAAACTATCTGTGATCATCTCTTTCACTAGACAATTTTTTTTTTTTTTTTTTTTTTCCTTCTAATCTTTTATACCAATTTTTCCGATCGATGTAAACACTTACAATATGTTTTTTTTCCCGAACACACTCATATATAATAGGTAGGTCCTTACATATATCCTTAAACATGGTATTCATTTTCGGACTTTAGGTAAAGCTAAATAAGCCTTCTGATTGCTATGTCTCTTTTCTCGCATCACATCTACCCTAGTTTTGTTCAGTCTGTGAAAGCTAATCAATAAAGTGATTCATATACATCTTTTTGTGCCTGTACACCCAATTGATTGAGATCTCCTCTCTTTTTCCTGCCTTCCCAAGCGAACTGGTTGCTAAAGAAACAAAATCTCTCTTTCTATCCATTAGTCCCTTCACCTTTCTAAGACATATCAGCTGCAAACAACTAAGTGTTTGTAACTAGAGGCGTACCGTTTCACATAATTGCACTGCCTCCAGCCATAATAAAAGCCCTCTCTTCCCTCCAACACATATCAAACATTAAAAACACACCTGCAAGTGCAAGTGCAAGCAAAACATCCCAACTCCCAAGCAAAACAGAGTCCTAGCCTCCACACAATAAAATAACTTCAAAAGATGACAAAACAACGGGCTCTCTTCTCCCTCTCAATTTTACTTGTATTTCTCTTACATTGCAACACAACTTTAGGCCAGCCCGCCGCAGCTCCAGCCCAGCCAGCAAATGCACCAGTCCAGCCTGCAAATGCTCCAGTCCAGCCCGCCACTCCGCCAGTAGTTCAGCCTGCCAAGGCCCCAGCCCCAGTCCAATCTGCCAAGGTCCCACCAACACAGAAAGGTGTCCCTGATGTCACCAAAATTCTTGCAAAGGCCGGTGGGTTCTCGGTCTTTATTCGCCTCTTAAAAAGTACCGGAGTTTCTGACCAATTATACGGCCAGCTTAACAATTCAAATAATGGGTTTACTATCTTTGCTCCCACCGATGCTGCATTTTCGAACCTCAAAGCGGGCACTATAAACTCTTTGTCCGACCTACAAAAGACCCAGCTTGTACAATTTCACATATTAAACACAGTTGTTACCCTGTCAAATTTCCAAACTCTGAGCAATCCAGTGCCCACAGAGGCTGGAGATACCAGTGCCGGTGAGTTCCCACTAACCGTGATTACTGCTGGCAACCAAGTGAACATCTCTACTGGTCTTGTTAATACCACGTTGGGTGGAACTGTGTATTCGGATAACCAGCTTGATATATATCAAGTGGAGAAAGTGCTTCTTCCTCTTGACATTTTTAATCCTAAGCCTAAGCATAAGGCACCAGCCTTGGCACCAACATTGTCAACGCCTAAGACTAAGGACAATGATGATGAGGATTCTCAGTCTGTTCCTACGGAAGTGGATGAGTCTGGTGCGGTAAGTCTCAGCGGGCATGGAATATTGGTGTCCATTGAATTTATTTTGGTCGCATTCATTCTCACGAAGGGACTTCATGGTGTATATGTACCTGCTTAAATTCTTAGGTGGCTTCCAATTTTCTAGTGCCGCGTGATTTTGCTATGTTTGGGTGAACGGTTGAAATCGATTCTGAGTGCTTTGAAATAATTTTCATCTTTTCCTTTGCAATATGTATTAATGCCAATCTCTGATGAGAACTTATCTTGTTTTTAATTTTTTTTATTCTTAAAAATGTTTGTTATTTTTCATTGTCAAGTTCCAGTTTCTATGTACTCGATAGTTTTTTATTTTATTTTATTTTATTTTTTTATTAATAATTTTTCAGACTTGTTCCTTTGAGTTCCACATGTATTTCATGTTTGAAAATATTGTCAGTCATCTTTTAGAAAATATTTTATAGAAAATTGACTCCACATTTAAAACATTTTTTTTTCTTGAAAAAATAACACCAAATGATACCAATTTGGGTAAAACTCACGACTAAAAACCAACTTACATAGAAGGGTGTCCAAAAGTATATATACAGGGTTAAATTTACACACACTTGAACTATGAAGGACACTAGTGGTCTATTTTAGTGCTTAATCCAACTTTTTGAAGAAAGGGAATTCCAAACTTGATTTCATAACTTTGGGTTGCTTTAGAGACAAGAGAGAAGCTTTCAAGAACTCTTTCCTATTCTTGGAGATTTTCTTTCACTTCCCTCTATTTTATTTCTTTCTCTTAATAGTCCTCATTTTCTAAGGATTCCCTATTGATGTCTTTAATAAGGATAAAGGTGGGTATTTATAGTGAAAACTAGCATTGCTTGAAAAAGGTCGGCATTGAAAACTACGACTGCTTTTTCATTACGTTTCTCTTCCTTAACAAGTGAATTGAAGAGATCCACTAGTTGCGAATCTTAAGGTGTGGATTTATCTATCGATAATCGATGCTCCATAATCCAAGAGACCTCTTTTTAATGAAAAAAATGGTGAGTAAGGGTGACCATTGTGGCAGATTTTTACGAGCGATACCATTAGGACACTCACCAGCTAGAGAATGTTAGATTGAGCCATAATTATTACTGTTTGAGGTGACAACAAATCTCACCCTAGCCCCATGAAAAGTGTAGTACCCTTTGGCTAGCTGCAAGGAGTTCCCACATTCCGCATAATCCAAGAGACTTAAAATGGAGTTACCACGTAAATTAATTTTTTTAAAAAGGAGAAAACTAAGAAAATCTCTAAAAGTTATATTTCTAGATATGAATAATGAAGATTACATTCATCATTTGGAAAAATATGTACATGACTTTAGTCCTAGATACAATCTAAATAGAGAGGAATTACATTTTATTTATTTATTTCCTAGTTACATTTTGAAACATCAAGAAAAAAGTGCATAAAAAAATTAACCTACATCCCAAAGATTAAGTTCGGGACTTATATAACTAGGTGAGAAGGTGTTTGACACCCATCACGCCTAAGTTGGTTACCTATGGTAATTTAATGGCCAATATAAACAAATTCACTAAATGGTCACACAATTTAAGTGATAAAAATATCAAAACATAAAATTTATATCCATCACTATGTACTAACGTATTCAAGAACAATAACTAATAAGTCCATCACATTAATTAGTCATTAGAGCCCTAGCATTAGGTGTGCCAAATGCCAAATATTTGGCATTTGACACACTAAAAAATGTCTCACATGAGATGTTCTAAATGTCAAAATATTTGATATGAATGAACAGCGCAATCTCAAATTTGAAAGATCATTGTTCACAAATTGTAAAATTATTATTACTTTTTATTCACTGTTGAGCCTCTTTCTTTTCTTCTTATTTTTTTCTTTCTTCTCTCTTTCTTTCTCATTTGCTCCGCCCATTTCTCTACGTTGTTCTCTCTCTCTCTCTCTCTCTCTCTCTCTCTCTCTCTCTCTCTCTCTCTCTCTCTCTCTCTCTCTCTCTCTCTCTCTCTCTCTCCAGTTTGGGTTGATTTGGTTTTGGTGGGTTGTGGTTTTGACTTTGGTGGTTGGTTGATTTTGGTTGGTGGTGGTTGAGTGATTTTGGCCGATGGTTGTGGTAGTGGTGGGTTTTGATTTGGTGGGGTGAGGTGTGAGTGGTGGCTGTGGGTGGTAGGTATTGTAGGGGTTTTATTTTTTTGTTTGTTTGTTTTTTTTTTTTTTTTTTTTGTTTTAAATAAATTGTAGTAGTTTTTTTAATGTTATTTTAATGTATTGTATATATTATTTTAATGTATTGAATGGGAAGATAGAACATGGATGTATGACGTATTATAAAATGATATGTTAAAATAATAAAATAAGTTTTTTGATGTGTTAAAATTGCATACTTTTGTAACAGCTGATGCTGATGCTCTTAAGAACTCATTAAATCATGATAATGACAATAAAACAAAAGCGTTGCACAAGAACTTATTTAATGCATGAATATAATTAACAGGGATGGACTAGGCGGGGGTCCAAGGGACCTGGCCTCCCTTGGCCCAATTATTATTATTATTATTATTTTACATATGCTTTTTTTTTTTTCTTTTTGTTTTTGTTTTTTTGTTTTTTTGTTTTTTTTTTTTCTTTTTGTGGTGGAAAGCCCCCTCTTATAAACTTTAGGTCTCCATCCTTCCAATCAGCCTAGCACAACTGGCAACTATCCAACCTAAAAACTTAATAAAAACAATAAAAGAATTCACAATGGTGATGTATTCTAGCAAAAAAAAAAAAAAAAAAAAAAAAAACTATTTGACTATTAAAAAACCAAAAAACATGTGTTATTGGAAAACCTAAAGGTAATTTTTTTTGCAATTATTAAATTGTTATAAATACCAGTTGACTATAACGAATTGTTAAAAATAACATACAATATTTTATTAAGATTATTTCTCTTCCTTTAATTAAAAAACACAAATTCTCTCTCATCCTTATTATTTTAATGACTTATGTATATTATTTTAAATGAAGTGGTAAAAAAAATAGAACATTTGATGTAAGGTGTATTGTAAAATCAGCTAATAATAATAGCTAAAGTAACTTTTTGAGGTGCTAAAATCTAAATTTTTTAGCAGCACTTATTGTAAATGCTCTAACTTAAAAAAAATAGCTACCTTGGTATTAATTTTTTTATTTTGATTAGATGATTGCATTTTAATGTATTAAGAAACAATATTTTGGTGTATTTATGATTTGTTTACTATATGAATGTCTATTTGGAGTATTTTTTTTCATATACTACCGCCCCCTCTAACTTAAAATCTTGGGTCTGTTCCCGATAATTAAAATGTATAAATATGGGATGAACATTTTAAAATGTGAAGATATAAACCTAGATACAATTCTTACATGACATATGAGAGTATTTTACTCGATTTGCTTAAAATCAAATTAGCCATCAAACTGGAGCTTTAAGATCTAAATCCACTTTTTTATAATATCAAAGTGAACTATTGTCATTCCTACGTAAAGAAAACACAGACATCTATCCTATTTGACATGTGAATGTTGTGTAACAAAGAAAACATATGTTAAAATCGTGACAAGAATGAATAGATCTTTTGTTCTATCGATTTAATCTAACCAAGGCATGATGCATGAGCATAGGAGTTATGATTATAGAATTACAACTAACGGTAAAAACAAATTTACGATGATAAACTCCATAATCTAGAGTCTAGACTAACGCTTGGAAACTAATCTAACCTAACACACGTTTTTGAAAAATTTTTAATTATAAAATCATGATAAAACCTAACTAAATATGCTCTAAAAATAAAATCAGCTGTGAAGGAATCGAAGATACCTGCTTGAACTTTCTAGTTATCGATCAGTTCTTGGGACCGGGGTGGATAGTTGATCTTTCTTGCCACTACAATCGTCTTTGATCTTACATTGTTCAGATTTCCGCCTATTATATAGCTTCTCTGTAAGATAAATGCTTGTTGACAAATCTTTGTTTTGTTGATGATGATTGATTGATGCAATAGTGTAGAATACTATTTGGATTTGTGTTTGTGAATAAAACAAAGGAGGCTAAAGTGATTTGTGTGTTGTGAAAAGTGTGTGTACGATGAAAAATATGCAAATCTATATCTATATCTATATATTATTAAAAGCTGAAGCGTAGTGTTTAATGCTGCTGCTCTCATATTGCGTCACATCAGCTGCTATGTCATTTTAAAAAAAAATATATAATTTGTCCTACAATTTTAAAATGGTTTTTACAATTTTAAGCTCTATAAATGCAGTTCATTACTTATTTATTTACTTTCACTGTCACCCTATAATAAATCCAGCCCACTACTTATTTATTTATATCCACTATCACCCTATAATAAATTTGTATAATTAATCTAGCCCCACCTTTTATTTATTTAGTTCTACTATCAAGCCCAACTCAAAGCCTTTTCAGTTCAGTTTTAATGTTTTCTGTGAGCCTTTTTAGCGGCTTCAACAGTTTTTTTTTTCCTATAATTGTTTTTAACATATATTTTTTTAATATTTACACATTTCTAACCTTTCTCTCTTCCTTACCATTTCATCTCCCCACTACTTCTTCAATCTTTCTCCCTTCCTTACCTTTTCATCTCCCCACTACCCTCTACATTAATATCATTCTTTCTCTTTCCTTTCATCTTCCTTTATTTTTGTCTCTTCTTATTCACACCCTCTTACTATAAATTTGTCACTATTTCTTCCATTCTATGCATAGCTTTCCTCACAAAAAATGGTTCTCTCTCTCTTTCTCTTTCTCTTTCTCTCTCTCTCTCTCTCTCTCTCTCTCTCTCTCTCTCTCTCGCTCTAATTTTTTTTTTTTTTTTCTGGCATCTCTACTTTAGGTTGATAATTTTTTATATTCTTTAAAACTCTATTTTGGGTTAATGCGATTTAGTTTTTTTTTTAAAATTGTTGTTGTTGTTGTTTTTATTTTTATTTTTTATTCTCTTTGATTGTTAAATGTTATCCTATTGCGTTCTAAAGAATATAATATTATTCTATTACATAGCATGATTTGGATAATTTGGTATTTATTCTGTTACATAGCATGATTTTTTACAGTGCTCAATTTAGATGTTAAATTATGAGATTTTACTAATTTTTGTTTATTTTCTAATTCTTTGTGGTAGACAAAGTACTCTTAATAGTTGTATTAGAAATACTTTATAATGTCATTCATTTAAAGAAAAGTAAAGGTTAGTCAAACGAAAATAATCAGATACGTGACAAATTTTAACTTTTGCATTTTTATTTTAATTATTATTATTTTATAACAATGCATATATAGAAATTTAATTCTTAGATTTTGCTAATAATTGTTTATTTGATAATATGTTTTGGGTGGCCGAAATTATAATTTCGGTAAAGAAAATAACCTTAATAGATAGTCAAAAACAAAATTTTATCATAATATTGGTTCAATTAATTATTGTTAAGTTTTATTAATTTTTTTTAGTTTACGTTTTTTTGGTGTTTTGGATTGTTTCTATATTACATTTAAGATTGTTTCTATAATAAATAAAAATATAATTACAAATACATTACTCATTATTATATTAGTTTAAATTGTAAAAAAAAAAATTAATAAAACCACCATAAAAATAATTATCACGCGCAATGCGCGGGTTCGCAGCTAGTACTATATAAAAACTAGTTAAATATTAATGGCTATATATGATGGGTAAAAAACCTAGGCTCCAGAGGTTCACTAAACTACCATAGGCAAAAAAATCTTGACCATTTTTATATGGGATACTTATCCTATTTTTAGAGAGAGATATTTTCCTAAATTTTTAAGGCTCAGAGGCCATGCAATTGGTGGTTTTAAATCCTATCAAACGAAACTAGAAAAAAAGAAAAAAAATAAAAAAGAAAAGAAGAAGACGAACTTCAATTTGTTAAATCAATTGAAGTCATGCAATTGTTAAGTTGCTAATGATTCAAAAAGCTTAAACTATTGTGATATGATAAATTTAATCGATTAAATCACATACTTTTATCACTCCCCTTCAAGTGTGAGTCGAAACTATCGTCTAATAAGTGAGGTTCAATACGTGGGACTTTAAATGAGAGGTAAAGTGGATGAGATAATAATCGAACTCAGGATCTCATATTTTGATACTATGTTATATCACAGGTTGTCTCAAAAACTTAACATTTAACCACATGCTTCTAAGAGCAATTGGATCCACCCATTGGCTGGGCAACAATATTTTAGTTGAGTTATGGGCAATTAGAGATGAACTTCAATTTGCTAAATCAATTAGATCAAACCATCTAATAGTGGAACTTTAAGCTAACCTGATTTTGAATTTTCTATAAACTTTATCACTGCACATAATTTTTATGCTAGAATTGATAGAGATTGCATATCCCTCATGAGCTCAATTCCCATCTAGAACTAATCCATTCCTACCATGAAGGAAAATCAAACAGCTGACTGCTTTGCGAATCTTGGATGGATGAATGACTTGCCTCTTGTTATTCATAGCATACCTCAGTAGCAACTTAAGCCGTTAATAAAATTTAATATGTCAAACTTGGTTTCAATTCGTTTTATAAAAATATGTAATAAGTCTTTTATTTTGCTTTATTTTATCGTCATGTTACCCAAATTTTTTTTTTTTGGATGCACCCATTGGTTGGGCAACAATGTTTAACTGAGTTATGGACAGTTAAAGATGAACTTCAATTTGCTAAATCAATTGGATCCACTCATCTAATAGTCGAACTTGATGCTAAATTGATTTTACATTTTCTAATAAATAATATAATTGATTTAAGCTATTAGAATAGAAAAATGTAATCATTTAACAATATAGTTCTCATACTCTCTTTCACATATATGTAGGTTCAAACTCTCTTTTAATAGGTGAGAGCCTACATGTATAATTTTAAATGAGAGGTAGAATGAAGAAAACAATGATCAAACTTAGAAATTCCTACTCTAACCATGTTAAATTACCAATTTTCTAAAAAACTTAAACTTTTTGAATAATCGATAATTTAAGAATCATGTACTGTGCATATCATTTTTATGTTGAAATTGAAAGAGATTGCATATCCCTCTTGAGCTTGATTCCCATCTTGAACTAGCTCATTCCTACCATGATAGAAATCAAGCAACTGACTGCTTAGCAAGTTTGGATGGATGGATGACTTGCCTTTATTATTCATAGCATACCGCAGTTATATGTTACAACTACTTAAGCTTTTGTTAAATTTTGATTTGTTGGCTTTCAATTTTTTTTTTTTTTTTTTGAACTTAGTTGCGACTCTTTTTATAATTATATGTAATAACTCTTCTATTTTTTATTTATTTTATAATCTTTCTATCCAAAATATATATATATATATATATAGATATTTATATATTCTATTATACTAAACTCTAAATATCTTAGAAGGTTTTTTTTCCAAACCCTTAAAAAATGCATTCAAATTAATACTGGTAATTTTCATAGTTTCATCAATACTTAAATTCATGCTAATGAGACATGTGAGACAAAAAGCCAGTTTAATTAACAGTCATGAAAGCATGTCTGTTTTAAACACAAAATTTAAATAAAAATAAATTCACACTCGTATCCCTAAAATTTTGAAACCTCTGCCCCATATATGCTCTTTTTTCCATCCCTCCATTCATAAGTTCATAGGCACTTTACCAAAAGTTTTACGCACGATATTCTTTTTATTTACCATTTTTTGATGTTGTAATTACGTGGGTCCAAGTGGGGTGAGTGAGTAAGAGAGTGCAAAAAAATTTTGGTGCTTGTAGCAGAGTTATTATCCCACCCCCACAAGGCGGGGTGAGTGCGTATAAGAGTGTAAAAAAATTCTGGTGCTTGCAGTAGAGTTTATCCTCTACTCTCACCACTAATTTTTAAGTAATCTTGAAGTATGAAAAATGATACTTACTCTTTTTATATTTGTAGTAGAGTACACATTTATTAAATTCATAGTGAGATTCATTATGAACGTGAAAAGATGGAGCACCATTTTTTCATACTCAATGCTCTAAGAGTACTTAAGAATTTTTTCATTCTCACTATTCCCTATTTACCATCTCCTATTCTCTCTCTCTCTCTCTCTCTCTCTCCTTCCTTTGTTCATGTGTGAGTGAGTGGTCAGGAACTTCAATTGAGGGGACCAAAATTCTGAGGAGTAAATTTGTCATTCGATCTGGATTAGTATCGTAATGTTGATGTGTTAAAAGTTAAAACATCAAATAAAAGTGTTGAGCTAATAATACTGATATAACAGATACTTTCTACTTAATTTGAGAGAGAGAGAGAGAGAGAGAGAGAGAGAGAGAGAGAGAGAGAGAGAGAGAGAGAGAGAGAGAGAGAGAGAGAGAGAGAGAGGAGGTTCTACCTAGTTGATGCAATGTTAGACTGTTACTGAAAGGGAAGTAAGTTCTTTTGCAAGAAGAGATGAACCGAAAACAAAAGCTTAACCTATGCGAACTTTAATGCATAGATGCAAACATGCATTTTTTTTACTAAGAACTCATAAAGCATATTTCCTTCTCTGGGAGAGGTAGAGTAGAACACTCATAATAGTATCTTATAGGTTACTTCTCCGATCCCTTTAAAAAATATATATTCAAATATTTTATATGGTTTTGTTAAGACTAATTCTATGAATTTAGAGAGGCAAATATAGGACAGATCCTCCCTCTTTTTCACTCTTCTTTATTGAGATGAGCTTAAATCTTCCTAGAAAAAGAAATATATACCATTCCCTGCTATACTTCAACCTAAAATTAGTTGAAAACCTAAAACTTTCCTTAAACATTAATCAACATCTGTTTCTAACATAGAGTAGTATTTTTTTTTTTTTTTTTTGGGGTATTATAGAAAAAGAAGTTGACTCCAGCTTTTGTGCTTAAAGGTCTGAGCTGCTTCCTTTGCCAAATCTTGGAATTCTTGACGGATTAGAGTTGAAGCTACCTTGAAGTAGAGAGTGTGGAGCATGTTCTTTTGACTTCAGAAAACTTCCATTATAACTACTGCATTTTTGTGTTTTACATAATTTTAGCTAATCTATGATTAAAACTCAAATCCTCCATTTCCCAACTATTGAATTATTTTTATAAAAAAAAAAAAAATCTAAGATGAAATTTATTATATGCTTCATTATCATTTCAAATAAACTGAAATGATTATGAATGATAATATCAAATCTAGTATCACCAACTACGCGTCTTGTAGTTGTAGATTAAAAATTTAAACTTTCCAGTAATACCCAACAGGTTTAATCAACTTCGATAATTTACATCTATATATATTTGAAAGTTGTTGTATTTACTGTTACAATGCTTATTTTGAGCTATCTCAATCATCATGTCATTGGCTACATCATTATTCTTCTTATTTACTTTTTACTTTTAATTTTTTTTGACAATATTTATATATAAATATATTAACTATACAAATTTATCTAAGGTGGTTTAACTTTATACATTCATCTACTTTAATTTTGATTCTATAACTAAATAATAAATCAATGATTTTTTTTTTTTTATAAAAAAATTGTCTACACATATTCATTTTGGGTAATTTTAACTTTACATCTAATTTCACCTTTACATCTTCATTTACTTTAATTTTTATGTAAATAACTGAAAAATGATCAATGAAGAGTTTTAAAAAAATGTTGATATAAAGGTATTCACAAGTCTTGATTAATTTTTTATGGTGGAAAAGATACAACCTAACATCTGCCCCATAGGAGAAGTCCGAATCAAGTGTAGATGATCACTTACTAGAGGTTTGTACCCCATTGCTCTATTATTGATTAATTCATTCATGTTCCTTGGTGGAAGTATTTATTTTCATCATTTTATTTACAATACTAAATGCTTTTAAGGAATGGATGTTATTGTTGACTTGATTTTGGGGGAAATCATATTATAATATGTCTTTTGTTATTAGATTTTACTTTAACAAAGTAGTCTGGAAATATAATGAAAAAAATTTTGTGCTATTGAAGAAGATGGTTTTTGTGCATTTTTTTTTTTTACATTGTTTGTAAATATTTTGTTTTAACAAATTGGCAAAAGTAGTTAGATCTTTGATATATGATGTTCGTAATTACTTGAGTAATTGTTTTACGTGTTTATGAATATTTTATATTGCTCTTCATTTTACTTATCTCAATAGTTTATTCTTTGATTTTTTTTAAGAAAATAATTTCAATTTATTGTTTAAATTATTTATTTATCTAGTCATTATTCACATGTTGGATTAGATTAGGATAGTATTTACAAAATAACTCTTCTTCTTTTTTTTTTTTTCAAAAATTTTCCTCTACTTATTTTCCCTTTGGAATTGTACTCTTATTTATTTTTTTTAAAATTAAAGAAAAAAAGTTACAATTATTATGTATAAAGTTACAACCAACACTTTTGCTTGAGATCATAAATCTATTTCTATTGTGTGACTTCAAATCCTTATTAAATTTTTTAAATTGTTTATGCATTAGATATTTGACTTGCTCATATCAACTTTAATATATTTTACATATTTGGGTTAAAGAATTTGAGTTCAATTTTTTACCTTTCTTTTTATTTTGAATTGTAGTTTGGTTGAGTTTTACTAATTTTTTAAAGGCAAAAATTCAAAACTGACCATTTAACTTTTAGCATTTTTCATTTCAGTCCTCTAACTTTTAATTATTATCAATTCGGTACTCTGTTAGACCTCAATTATCTACTGCCGTTAAGTGAGCCAAAACGATGTCGTTTTGACTTTTTTTTTTTTTAAATTTTTGTAATTAAAAAAAATTAAGAAAACTGTTATTAAAAAAAAAAACATTCATTTTTTTCTCATTTTCTCTCTCGTCAAACTCTCTCTCTCTCTCTCTCTCTCTCTCTCTCTCTCTCTCTCTCTCTCAGTGTCGTGGTGCAAGGCCTCACCATTGCTGCCGGCCTCCACCCACAACCTCCTTGCCATGGCCGACCTCCACCTATCCATCTCTCTCTCTTCGTCACTCACTCCACCAAAATTTGAAACCCAAAGTCTTATACCCCCTCTCCACCAAAATCTAAAAGCAAAGAAAATAATCTCATACCCTCTCTCCCATAATCTCAAACCTAATCTAGGTAGTACTGACCACAGCCCTAAACTGCGAATTTTGGGGGAAGAAGGGAGAGCCCGTTTGGGTCAGGAGTGGTAAGAAGAGCGACAAGAAAGAGAGAGAGAAAATAAACTGGGAAGAGCAGGCATGGCACAAGAGGCGACGAGTTTGGGCGTTTTCTCTACCTCTACGAGGCACATGCGGCAGTTTCTGGTGATGGAGAGGTGATTGTGGTAGCAGAATCGATGGATATTGATGCCAGCGATTTCGCAGGCATGAGGACTGTCATTGCCTTTGGGACTTTCACAAAGTACCCATTGACAAACACTTTGATAGTGTCTTTCGAGAAATGGACTCGGACTCCAGCCACAAGGGACTGGGGCGACGGAAGAGAGGGATCTGGAGTCGGGTCGGGTTAGTTTTGGATTTAGAGGGTCTTTCTAAATGTTTTTTTTAGAGGCTGGCCTAGAAGTTGTGGGTGGAGGCTGGTGGCGATGGTAAGGCCTTGCCTCATGGCACTGTGAGAGAGAGAGATAGAGAACGAGAACGCGAGAGAGAGTTCGACGAGAGAGAAAATGAGAAAAAAATGAATGTTTTTTTTTTTTAATAACAACAGTGTTCTTAATTTTTTTAATTACAATTTTTTTTTTAAAAAAAACCAAAACGACGTCGTTTTGGCTCACTTAACGACAGTAGGTAGCTGAGGTCTAATGGAGTACCGAATTGACAACAATTGAAAGTTAGAGGACTGAAATAACAAAATTAAAAGTTAGAAAACTGAAATGAAAAAGTCTGAAAGTTAGAGGGTTACTTGTGGTTTTTTGCCATTTTTAAATTTTAAGATACGTTTTTTGGTGTTTTGGATTGTAGGGTAGAAAAAATTAGGTTGAGAAAGTTTGTTCAAAATTGAAAGAATAAGTTCCAAATTCTATGTACTTTTTAATAATACACAAAATGTTATAAATAAATTTTATTAAAAAATGAATATTTTAGTTAACTTACCTTTTAAATTCCTAAAAATGATTGTATTGTTTTTATTTTAATATGACAAAAATAATATATATTACATTTGTCGTTGTTTCTGTAATAAATGAAAATATAATTATGAAAAAAATTGCTTTTTATTTCATCAGTCCAAATTTTTTTAAAAATAAATTTAATGAGACCCTCCCAAAAAAAAAAAAAAAATCTTGTACAGCATGTTGCACATGTACATGCAAATCCGTGATTAATAAATAAATAAATAAAATACACTGCAATGAAAATAATTGCTACAGCATGTAACTTTAGGGTCGGTCTGGCCCTTGGCCTTTGATTGCTAAATCCCTCGTCCCACGTTCCATCCACACTCATCTTATTCCGTCTGTGAAAGCAAAGCAATCATTTACATCTTTATCTGCAACTACTTCAGATTAATTGAGAATTTGAGATCCCTCCTCTTTTTACTGCCTTCCCGAAGCAAACTAGCTGCTAAAACCACAAAATCTCTCATTTTATTCATTCATTTTTCCTAGATGCAGTTGGAACCGAATCTGGCAAACTCATTTAATTAAACCCGGTTGGTAAAATAGCACCAGAATTGTTTGCACTTACATTTGGATTGAATTCAGATTGGGATGGTCTAGCCGCAGTGAAAGGTTGACGAAAATTGGGGGATTCTAGCTTGTTAAGGAAGATGGAGTGTCTCATTAATCAAAATTCAAAACAACAAATTGAAAATTTGGATATGTAGCTAGAACTGAAATGGACATTAATTAATGATTATAATCCTATATTTTAACCCTTTTATCTGCAAAAACAAAAATATTTACTCAAAATACATCATATTATAACTAATTGCAAATGGAAGAATAGTGTTGAAGTTTACTCTGTTTGAGGAATTAACCAGAAACAAGAGTAATTTTATTTATTTATTTTTGGATAGATATATAATGGGGGAGGGGTTATGGGATTCAAGTAATAGGCCAATGATAGTACTCCTTTTGTGGTGCTTCGTAATGCTATCTTTTGTTTACAACTTCCTCCATAGGTTGTAGAAAACAAATGATTTTCATGGCTAAGAATAATTATATGTGATTGTGAAAGCACAAGCTATGACAAGCATCTTTATTTTCCCGCTCACACAATTGAGATCCACTATCTTTTTTCCTGCCTTCCCAAGCAAACTTGTTGCGAAAAGCCTAAAACAACAAAATCTATCATTTTATCCCTTCTTTCCTCTACCTTTCCAAGACAGATTAGCAGCAAACAACTTAGATTTTGTAACTAGAAGTGAGCCCTTTCACCTAATTGCACTGTCTCCCAGCCATAATAAAAGCCTTCTCTTCCCTCCAACACACATCAAACACTTCTGCAGGTCCAAGTGCAAGCACCACTCTTGCATTTCAAAACTTCGCAGCAAAACAACAGAGTCCTCCACAACAAAATAACTTCAAAGATGACAAAACAGATTCTCTTTTCCCTCTTAATTTTACTTGTATTTCTCTTCCATTGCATCACAACTTTAGGCCAGCCAGCCGCAGCTCCAGCCCAGCCAGCAAATGCTCCAGTCCAGCCTGCAAATGCTCCAGTACAGCCTGCCACTCCTCCAGTAGTTCAGCCTGCCAAGGCCCCAGCCCCAGTCCAATCTGCCAAGGTCCCGCCAACACAGAAAGGTGTCCCTGATGTCACCAAAATCCTTGGAAAGGCCGGTGGGTTCTCAGTCTTTATTCGTCTCTTAAAGAGTACCGGAGTCTCTGACCAATTATACGGCCAGCTTAACAATTCAAATAATGGGTTTACTATCTTTGCTCCTACTGATGCTGCATTTTCGAACCTCAAAGCGGGCACTATAAACTCTTTGTCCGACCTACAAAAGACCCAACTAGTACAATTTCACATATTAAACACAGCTGTTAGTCTGTCAAATTTCCAAACTCTGAGCAATCCAGTGCCCACAGAGGCTGGAGATACCAGTGACAGTGAGTTCCCACTAAGCGTGATGACTGCTGGCAACCAAGTGAACATCTCTACTGGTCTTGTTAATACCACGTTGGGTGGAACTGTGTACTCGGATAACCAGCTTGATATATATCAAGTTGAGAAAGTGCTTCTTCCTCTTGACATTTTTAATCCAAAGCCTAAGAAGCATAAGGCACCAGCCCCTGCACCAACATTATTGTCAACGCCTAAGGACACTGATGATGAGTCTCAGTCTGATTCTACCAAAGTGAACGAGTCTAGCCCAGTAAGTATCAGTGGGCATGGAATATTGGTGTCCATTGCAGTTGTTTTGGTCGCATTCATTCTCACGAAGGGACTTCATAGTGTATGAGAAAATGCTTGGTAGGTGGGTTCCTTTTTTCTAGTGCCGCGTGATTTTGCTGAGTTTGGGTGAACGGTCGAAATCGATTCTGAGATCTTTCAAATAATTTTCACCTTTTCCAGTGCGATGTGTATTAAGACCAATCTGTGATGAAGCTTTTTTCTTTTTCCTTTTTTTTGTTCCGCTTTCTATGTACATTAACAGTTTTTATTTAATGATTTTTCAAGAGTACGTTGTTCCTTTGAGCTCCAACATTTAACTTTACTTTCCGAATTCTAAAGATCAAATGTATTTTCTGTTTGCTTGTTTCGGTAGATAACATTTCCTTATCAGTAATTTTTTAGAAAATATTATCTAGAAACTTGACTATTAGCTCCTTCAAAACGTTTTTTTTTTTTGAAAAGCTAACCAATTTTCTCATATTTGGCGGCAACCTTCAAAATAAATTGAAAAATATTTTCTGTTGCTTAGCTCGCACAGAAAATTACTTAGAATTTTGTAATTTCAAATAATCATTTGCACGAAACCTTCATTCACATCATGAATATGAGATAGAGCAACTAGACAATTACCCAAAAATTGATTCAGATCCTGGCACGGTGGTTTTATTGTGTGTGTTGCTATTTGATGGAATGTGGAGTCGCCGCAAGTGATGGTATGTACAAGTGTGATTGGCAACATATTGCGTAATTACTAAGCAAATGCAAGGATGGTGTGAAGTATCCTAGCCTAAATTTAGGAATAAATATCTACAATCTAATTGTATGTAACTTTGGAAGTTCCGTGATATATTATGTGTGGCCGTGTGGGGAAATAGTGCAATATATGCCTCGCCACAGTCACCTTACTGCTATGACTTCTATTTTATTCTACTATATTAGTCACAGCCCCATGCAATGTGCTGAAAAATTTGACGATTTGTTTTTTTGTTAAGTCAAAAGAAAAATAGTAGATAAGATTTATATGTGTTAAAATGATGTGATTATTTTTTAACAAAGTATAGTTGATGCAATATATTAGATTTTCTAAATTAATATATCTATCTATATTTGTTATTTGAAAGTATCTTAAATTTTGTACATAATTTTTTTTCAAGGAAATATAATTCATTTTTACATTCAATTATTATATAAGAGATATGTTGTAAATAATATAATATGTGGTTGAAATTTGTTTTTAGTACTCTTTACAAAATGTTCATCTTACGTACTTCTTGAATGACCTAAAAATAAAGTAGATATAAGTAAATCCATCATTTATATTAGAAAAAAAAAAACATAAGATTTTAATAAAATAAGAAAAATGTATTTTATCAAGAACCTGCCAATGTTATGTTGAGAATGTGACATAATTAATTGTTAAAAAAACAACTCCTTTTTCTAAAAAAAACCTCTCCTCCCAAAACATCACCGAAGTGGTCCAAATGGACCAAATTAGACTACACTGATTTGAAGTGGATTAAGTGGATCAAAAGAACCAAAATGTTACGCTGATGTGGTTCAATAAAAGCGTAACAATAATAAATGTTACACTTAAGCGTTTAAATATTATAGATATGATATATTTAAAAGATGGTATACTTAGCAGCCTTGGAAGCATTCTCCAATCATGTTTCGTGTTTTTGATAGTTGGTTTGGGGATAATGTCTTTTAGGGCATCCTTGTTTATTGCCTTTGTTCAGAAAGTGAGTCTTAGAAGTCTAGATGAGACAAGTGGCCTATTCTAGTGCATAGTCCAACTTGTTGAAGAGGAGAACTTCCACAATTGATTTCCTAACTTTAGGTGGCTTTAGAGAACTTCCTTTTTGATTGCCGGGTTGGGTTGTAGAGACTAGCGAGCTAGATTCAGGAAATTATTCGATAACTCTTCCCTATTCCTGAAGATTTTCTATCACTTTCTCTGAATAGTCCTCATTTTCTAAGTATTCCCGATGTCATTAATAAGGATAGGGGGGCTATTTTTATAGTGAAAACTTGCATTTCTTGAAAAAGGCTAGTTTGGAAACTACAACCCAAGGAGACCACTTTTTCATTATGTTTCTCACTTTGTCCTCCTTTACAAGTAAAGAGAAAATATCCACCGGCTACAAATCTCAAGGTAAAGATTCATCTGTCAATAATTGATGCCGCCATAATCCAAGGGATTTACAATAAAGTTACCATATGCTCATGCTAACGGGTGCTCTTAGGACAATAGTTAACAAATTATTTTAAAAAAATTTTGATACCACTTTTATGGGAAATAAGAAAGTTATTAAAACATAATATTTTTTTTCTTTTCCTATAAAAACTTTCTTTAAATAAATTGTTAATCATTACCCTAAGAGTATTCGTTAGCATTTTTTAGAAAGTATTAACCTATACATCTCAAAGATTAAGCTTGGGGTTTATTTTACTAAGTGAGAAGATGTTTGGCACTCATTGTGCCCAATTTAATTAAGTTGGACCCTTATAATACAGTTATCAAATATAAACAAATTCACACAACCATTACACAATTAAGTAATAAAAATATCAAAACAGAATAATTATAGAAACTCCAGCACTGTGTATTTACATATTCAAGAATAATAACTAACAAGTCAATATAAGGACATTAGCCATTAATTAAGGACTCATCAAATCATGATAATGACGGAAAATTATTAGGTACTTCTGGAGTACCATAAATACGTACTCCTTCCTCTCATATGAATGGTGGGTCCTACCATGAATTTAATTAGTGTGACTCACCATTCATGTGAGAGGAGAGAGTATACAATAATTTCCCGATAATGACAATAAAAGAAACACTAACTTCGCACAATAACTTATCGTAAGATGAATGAATATGATTAAGATGTATGGATATGGATGAACTTGCTAAGATGTGAAGATATAAACCCTAGATGCAATTCCTACATGACATATGAGCATATTTCACATGA
The DNA here is from genome assembly GCA_032878915.1 of Castanopsis chinensis. NCBI lineage: Eukaryota > Viridiplantae > Streptophyta > Magnoliopsida > Fagales > Fagaceae > Castanopsis > Castanopsis chinensis. The sequence goes on along the minus strand of JAVQMG010000125.1, from coordinate 11,198,178 downwards.
TTTGCTAAAAATCAAACTAGGCATTAAATCTGGAGCTTTAACACATCTAAATCCATTTTTTCAAGCGAACTGTCGTCCATCCTATACATGTAAAGAAAACAGAGACATCGATCTATCTTAGATGACTTGCGAATGTACGTAATGCAACAAAGAAAGTAGATCTATGAAAAAAAAAAAAATAGATCTTTCATTATATTGAATTAATGTAACAAAGCCACGATGCATGAGCATAAGAGTTATGATCATAGAATTACAACTAACGCTTAAAAAAAAAAATCTAAGATGATAAACTCCATAATCTAGCCCAACACTTGGAAACTAATCTAACTTAACACATGTTTTTGAAATATTTTTAATTATAAAAGCATGATAAAACCTAACTATGTCTAAACATGCTATAAAAATAAAATTAGCTATGAAGGAATCGAACCTGCATGCAGTTTCTAGTTATTGGTCAGTTCTTGGGCTCGGGGTGGATTGTTGATTTTTCTTGCCACCACAATCGACTTTGATCTTAGGTTGTTCAGATCTCCACCTATTATATAGCTTCTCTGTATGATAAATGCTTGTTGATATATCTTTGTTTCGTTGATGATGATTGATTGATGCAATAGCCTAGAATACTATTTGGATTTGTGTTTATGAATAAAACAAAGCAGGCTAAAGTGATTTATGTGCTGTAAAAAGAGTGTACGATGAAAAATATGCAAAATATTCATGGCTCACTAAACTACCATTTGCAAAAATTATTTACATTTTTTAGTAGGGATACTTGTCCTATTGAGAGAGAGAGAGAGAGAGAGAGAGAGCTATTTTCCTTAGTTTAAAGGTGCAGAGGCCATGCAAATATTGGTGGTTTTATATCCTATCAATCTCTCACAAGTTTATACAAAAGCAGATGAACTTCAATTTATTAAATCAATTGAAGTCATGCAATTGGATCCACCCATTTGCTGGGCAACAATGTTTTAGTTGAGTTATGGTCAATTAGAGATGAACTTCAATTCGCTAAATCAATTAGATCAACCCATCTAATTGTCGAACTTAATGCAAACCTGCTTTTGAATTTTCTAACAAACAATATCACTGCGCGTAATTTTTATGCTAGAATTGAGAGATATTGCATATCCCTCATGAGCTCGAATCCCATCTAGAACTAACCCATTCCTACCATGAAGGAAAATCAAACAGCTGACTGCTTTGCAAAGCTTGGATGGATGTATGACTTGCCTTTTGTTATTCAAAGCATAGCCTTTGTTAAATTTTAATTTGTCAAACTTAGTTTTAACTCGTTTTGTAATTATATGTTGTAACTCTTCTATTTTGAATTTATTTTACTGTCTTGTTATTGCCAAAAAAAATTATTAGACAAATCTTAGAATACAATTATTTAGTTAAAATTAAAAACTTTTTACTGAAAATATTGTAGATTTAAAAACTAACTGAAATAATACAGTAGAACCTATAAATAGTACAAAAAAGTGCAATTAAATTCATAAATAGTAACAAAAATAAGCTGAATAGTTAAAAAAAAAAAAAAAAAAAACCATCTGAATAGTTAAAAAAAAAAAAAAAACCATATTTTTCAGCCAACGCCAAAAGCAACCTAAAGGTATAGTAGTAGAGCACTTGCAATATCTTAGAAGGTTGCATCTCCAAACTCTAGAAAAAATACATTCAAATACTGGTAATTTGTATAGTTTCATTGGGATTTAATTTCATGCTAACGAGACATGTGAGCAAAAAAACCAACTAAACAGCCATGTAAGTATGTCCGTTTTAAACAAAAAAAGTTATAGATAAAATCACGCTTTTATCCCTCAAATTTTGAAACCTCTGCCCCATCTGTGCTCTTTTTTCCATTCCCCCATCAAATAAATTTTGGTGCTTGTCCATTCACTTTTTCCCCATTTTTCAACATTTCCCATTTTGTCTATCTATAACCAACTTTGCTCAGGCTACCAAGTGGTGGTGGTGATTAGATTCGAAGCCATGATTTCAATTGAGGGGGTTCAAAATTTTGAGGGGCAAAATTGTCATTTGAGCCGAATTAGCATGGTAATGCTGATGTGTTTATTGAGTTAAACATCAAATAAAAGAGTTGAGCTCACAATATATAATGACACAACAGATACTTTCTACTTAATTTAATTCGATTAAAAAAACAGGAAGTTCTACCTAGTTGATGCAATGTTGGTGAAAAGGAAATAGGGGAGTAAGTTCTTTTTCTAGAAGAAATGAACCGAAAGCAAAAGCTTAACATAAGCACGCTCTTCGATGCAATCATTAATTTCTTACTAAAAACTCATAATAAGCATATTTCCTCTTCTGGGGGAGGTAGAGTAGAACACTCATAATATCATATAGGTTTACTTCTCCAAACCCTTTAAAAATATTTATATTCAAAATATTGGTATTTTAGTTTTACATAGTTTCATTAAGATTTAATTCCATGAATTTAGAGGCAATAATTGGAAAGATCCTCCCTCATTTTCACTCTTCTTTATTAAGATGAGCTTAAATCTTCCTAGAAAAAGAAATGTGTACCATTACCAGCTCTACTTCAGCCTAAAATTAGTTGTAAGGCCTAAAAATTATTTTCATTTTAAAAAAAATCAAATTATCTTTAAGAAAAGAAAAGAAAAAAGAAAAAAGTATTCTAAGATGATATTTATTTTAGGCTTCATTATTACTTCAAATAAATTGAAATGATTATGTATGATTAATAACAAATAATCTCTATTATCATTTTAGATAAATTGATATTAATAATTATGTATGATAATATCAAATAATGTATAATATCACCAATTACGAGTCTTGTAGTTGCTAATTAGAAAATCAGAAGTAAATCGCAAAGTATGTCTTAAAATTTGGAGTTGTTTAGATTTTACACACTAAACATTAAAAGAATGAATTTTACACCTTGTTTCATTCCATTAACAACTTCGATAATACACCCTTAAATTTTCACAAAGATGGAAAAAAAAAAAAAAAAAACAACTTCGATAATAAATAAACAAGAGGATGCAATGAAAAGAATTGCTACAGCATGTAACTTTAGAGAAGGTCTGGCCCTCGGCCTCTGATTGCTAAACCCCTTCTCTCATGTCCCATCTGAGTGCAATTTTGTTCCGTCTGTGAAAGCAAAGCAATCATATACATCTTTATCTGCCTCCACATCCAAATAATTGAGAATTTGAGATCCCCTTTCTTTTTCCTGCTTTCTGGAAGCAAACTAGATGCTAAACCACAAAACCTCTCATTTTATCCATGCGTTCTTCATAGATTCAGTTGGAACCAAATCTGGCAAACTCATTTGATTAACGTGGTTGGTAAAATAGCATCAGAATTGTTTGCACTTACATTTGGATTGAACTGAGATTGTAATGGTCTAGCAGCAGTGAAAGGCTGATAAAAATAAGGTATTCTAGCTAGCTGAGGATTAAGGACTGTAACATTAATCAAGACTCAAAATAACAAATTGAAAATTTGGCTTTGTAGCTGGAACTAAAATGAACCTTAATTAATGATTATAATCCTATATTTTAATTCTTTTATCTGCCAAAAAAAAAAATTATTAACTTCAAAGACATCCCAATCTAACTAACTGCATATGGCAGATCAAAGTGTTGAATTTTACTCTGAGGAATTAACCAGAGAAGAGGAAGAGTAATTTTTATTTTTATTTTGATAGATAGATAGTGGGGGAGGGGGTGATGGGATAAAGTGATAGGCTAATGGTAGTGTCACCCTTTGTGGTGACTCGTACCTGTGGGTTATGAAAGTTGATACTACCTTTTGTTTTCAACTTCCTCCTTAGGCTTGCAGCAAACAAATAATTTTCATTGCTAAGAATAATTGTGTGTGATTGTGAGAGCAGACGATATGAAAAGCATCTTTATTTCCCCGCTCACACAATTGAGATCCCCTCTCTTTTTCCTGCCTTCCCAAGCAAACTAGTTGCTAAAACAACAAAGTCTCTCATTTTATCCAATCTTTCCTCTACCTTTCCAAGACAGATTAGCTGCAAACAACTTTGGTTTTGTAACTAGAAGTGAACACTTTCACCTAATTTCAGTGTCTCCCAGCCATAATAAAGCCCTTTGGCCCCTCTCTCCACTCCAACACATATCAAACACTTCTGCAAGTGCAAGTGCAAGCACCACTCTTGCATTTCAAAACTTCCCAGCTAAACAAGACAGTCCTCCACACAACAAAACCACTTCAAAGATGATAAAACAGACTGTCTTCCCCCTCTCAATTTTACTGGTATTTTTCTTCCATTTCATCACAACTTTAGGCCAGCCGGCTGCAGCTCCTGCCCAGCCAGCAAATGCTCCAGTCCAGCCTGCGAATGCTCCAGTACAGCCTGCCACTCCGCCAGTAGTTCAGCCTGCCAAGGCCCCAGCCCCAGTCCAATCTGCCAAGGTCCCACCCATACTGAAAGGTGTCCCTGATGCAACGAAAATCCTTGGAAAGGCTGGTGGGTTCTCAGTCTTTATCCGCCTCTTAAAAAGTACCGGAGTGTCTGACCAATTATACGGCCAGCTTAACAAATCAAATAATGGGTTTACTATCTTTGCTCCTACTGATGCTGCATTTTCAAGCCTCAAACCAGGCACTATAAACTCTTTGTCCGACCTACAAAAGACCCAACTAGTACAATTTCACATATTAAACACTGTTGTTAGTCTTTCAAATTTCCAAACTCTGAGCAATCCTGTGCCCACAGAGGCCGGAGATACCACTGCCGGTGAGTTCCCACTAACCGTGACCACTGCTGGGAACCAAGTGAACATCTCTACTATTCTTGTTAATACCACATTGGGTGGAACTGTGTATTCGGATAACCAGCTTGATATATATCAAGTGGATCAAGTGCTTCTTCCTGTTGACATTTTTAGTCCTAAGCCTAAGCATAAGGCACCAGCCTCGGCACCAACATTGTCAAAGCCTAAGAGTACGGACAATGATGATGATGCAGATACAGATACTCCGTCTGTTGCTGCAAAAGTGAATGCGTCTGGTGCAGTGACTGCGAGTCTCAACAGGCATGGAATATTGGTGTCCATTGGAGTTGCTGTGATTTCATCATTGTCACGAAGGGACTTGATGGCATAAATATACATGTTGGATTTTGATAAGTGGGTTCCAATTGTTTAGGGCCTATGATTTTCCTGAGTTCGGGTGAGCCGTCGTAATTAACACCGAGTGCTTTCAAATAATTGCCATCTCTCCCTGTCCAATCTGTACCATTCAAAATTGTGATGAGAACTAAGGATGCTAAAGCTTTATCTTTGTTTTATTTTATTTAATTATTGTTCCTTTTAATTTAATTTGTAATATTTCTGTGTACTTGAGAATTTTCCATGATTTTTCAACGGCTGTATCATTTTTTTTTTTTATGGGAACGGTTGTGTCATTGGAATAGTGGAATTGAGCATTAAACTCTCTCTTTTGAATTCTGGTCACATAGTTAATTAGCCTGAGCCTAAGTGCCTGACTCAAGAAACTGAATTATATATGGTTGAAAAATTTCATAGTTAATTGAGCATTAAACTTTATCAATTTTACAAATTAAGTCCAAGTAGTTAATAAGCCGGGCTCAATAATATGAATGAAAAATCACAACACGAATAACCACACAAGAGACGAGGATTTATTTACAAAGTGAAAACCTAGGAGGAAAAACAGTTCGGGACCTAGTCCAATCTTGTCAAATCTACTATGAATAGGTTGTGATGCAATTAAGACTTACAAAACCTCCAATACATGTAACTTGACTTGTATCTAAACTCATAACCTCTAACTGCAACTGCTTCCTTAACTTATGTCTTTAGAGTGATTTGTCGTAGCTAATTGAGACTCCAACCGCCCAGTGGCGGAGCTATATTGGGGCCGAGAGGGGCTTTGGACCCCAATTTTTTTTTTTCTTTTTTAAATTGAAATATATGCCTCATAAATGAAATATCCCATAATTTTAGAAGATTTTTCTAGGGTACCCTTCTGGCCCTCCATCCTCTATTTGTTTTTCGGAGAAACTTCTTTTGTTTAACAATTTTCTGAAGAAAGAAAAATAATTTCAAAAAATGCCTTTTCTCATTTTTTGTAGAAGAAAAAAAAAAAAAATCTCTAGATTACTTTGGTATTGACAGTTGAAGGAGAATATTTTTCTAAGGTACCCTTCTGGCCCGCCATCCTCCATTTTTTTTTCAGGGAAACTCCTTCGGTTTAACAATTTTCTGAAGAAAGAAAAATAATTTCAAAAAATGCACTTTCTCGTCTTTTGAAGGAAAAAACAGTCTCTTTAGCTTACTTTGGTATTGACAGTTGAAGGAGACTGTGTTTCACACACTTTTTTTCTTCATCTTCAAAAAATTACGCCATTGGTGCCACTGCCCCAGGAGATTTGCAGTTTACGTTCTCTTAGTTTTCTCCTTCGTCTCTCTATCCCATTTGCCTTTTCCTTCTCTTCTATGCTTCGATTAATTGATTTAGTGCTATACAATTTACAGACTCCGAGACTTCGAAACTACTTTCTCTAATTCCAATACAATAAAGCTATTAAGAAAGGATCACATGAATGGTTCAAAAACAGACATGTCAAAAGCAAACTTGATATATCAATTTAGTAGTTTAGTTTACTCCCAAGTGTGGTTCGAAAGAAATATGTTACCACGATTTATTTCACAATTTTTTTGTTATAAGATGTAGATAAGTATGATTGTTGGAGAAAAAATAATTAGTTCATATATAAGTAATAAATAACCATTCACAATCTTCATAACAGAGTTATGAAAAAAATTTGTAAAATAATTATGGTCCTAAAACCACTATGACTTGTCTTCATCGATTATTTATTTTTTTTAATTGATAAATATATTATATAACATATAAATATACAAACTTATTATTAATTTGACAAAATATATTACTAGATATTTTGATTCAATTTATGTCTATGCATTTCAATGGTTGTTGTCTAATTTTTAGCCATCTTTTAACCTATTAATAATATTATTTTATCTTAATTATTATAATTAATGTGTTGTAATTTAACTTGAAAACCTAGGTTGATAGGCAAATTAAAAACTATATTGAGTTATAAATTAATCCACTTAACTGTATATATGTATCACCAAAAAAAAAAAAAAACATGTATTGTATATTGAAATGTGTTTATGATACTACTATATATTTTAGATAATTGTACACAGTATGGATATATATTAAAAAAAAATGTAATCCTCTTATTTATTACTCTGCCTCCCCAAACATAGATTCTTGTCTCCGCCACTGCAACCACCAGACCAATCTATCAATTACTTCAAGACCACAAGAAGATTTTTGGTCATCTGTGTGATTTTAGCACAACACTCCAATAACACAGGAGGTGCTGTAATGTTTTGGGTGTACTTTGAAATCTCCTCTTAATGGTTTCATCAATTTGGAGAGTTTAGAGAAAAAAAGGGTTAACAGGGTTTTTCTTTTGGCTTTGGTGGTCTTCTTCCTTCTACAAAGATAAGGGTTTATGTAGGGTTTAAATATAAGTTGGGTTTGGCTTGAGTATGGCACACAACCGTTTCTTGAAGCATATTAGGATAAATTCCCCTAATAGGAATTTGGTTAACAAAGACTTTCTATTAGGGTCTTGTTTGACGGAGAGTGGTATTGCATGATCAGGGATTTGAATTTCAGTTGACTGACTGAGGTTGAATCATCGCACAACCGAAATACTTTGACGTACACCACTCTGAAGGTTCAACAACAAAAATCCTAACACCAATGATCAAACATATTTTAGAAAAATGATATTGGATACCTTAAATAAGAAATTGGTGAGAATCACTCTAAAAATAAAAAAGGCAAACCCCAAAAAAAAAAAAAAAAAAAAAAACCAACAAACCCAAACCACCCAATATTCATTATAAACTCTTGCTTCTAAAGTGCCAAGTGAGATTTGTATCACAAATTTCTTTCTTTCCCACTCTTGGACATGTAAAAGACATATATCATTTGGATAAAATTTAGGTACATACTTTCGGTTAGGCTAGAGCCATTTTGTCTAGCCTAATAAAAACTAGGGTTTTGTTACACTATTTTAAGCTCATTATTCAATTAATTATTGTAATTTATACAATTTGTTTAATCTCATCAAAACTAATTCTCAAATTTTAAAAATAAATCAAAAGAAAACACTTTAGTTGAGTTCCGAAATTCAAAATTAATCAAAACTAAATTATATAAATATATATATATTAACCTATTAGTAGTGCAGGTTGGGTCGCTTACTCAAGTTTTAAAAATTCCCACTTTGAACCCAACCCAAGTTATCGACTCATGTTAAACTAATCTCAGGTGTCAAGTTAGTGTGTTGAATGAAATTAAAACTTAAAAAAAGTTGATACTATCTTTCTCTTTTTCTTTTTCTTTTTTTAGAGGTAAAATGAAAACTTCATTCAACTAAGCAGAAAAAAGAACAAAAGTCTTGGAACAAAGCCTATTAGAGTACAATTATGGATATGATAAGGACACATCTAAAATTTAGGAGCACTACAAAAAAAATTTACTATTGCAGCAAACCAAAAGCGCTACAAAAGCCCAAAAAAACCGCCGCTAAAGGTCCATTTGACCTTTAGCGATCGAGGCTATTGCAGCGGTTCTACCTACCACTGTTGTGGTGCTGTTATAGATCTATTGCGGCAGTCACAAAAAGTGCCGCAGTAGATCAACCTTTTAGCAATGCTTTTGGCATAAAATCGCCGCCATATGAGGTTACCATCAGGGTCAAGTGACCTTTTTGCGGCGGGCATTAAGCGTCATTATAAGGTTTGTTAAACAACAGACTAGCGGCGGTTACACCTGCCGCTATATGTGTGAGGTTTTAGTGGCGGGCTATAAACGTCGTTATAAATCTCCAATTATTTCATAATTTTAGTCTTTCAGTGGCAGTTTTTGTCTGCTGCTATAGGTTAATTTTTTTTTTTTTTCTTTCCTAGGATTTAAAACCACATTTCTATTACAAATAATCTGTAATAATTTTAGCTTCACTAAGACAATACCACAAATGTAACTAGATAACACCACAAATGTCTCCAAACTAATATTATTAACATAGAAATATATTTTCAAATACATAACATTGTCTATAACCATCATCATAAAATTAACAAAAGAAAGATGTGATTCTTTGTACACGAAAAGTCCTTCAATACTTAAATTAATCTAATACCATAATCAAATTTTCAAAGTGTTTCAAATTATTTTTCAACACTTGCAAAAAATGTGTTTGTTCAAATGTGGTTCTTTGTACACAAAATTTCCTCAAACACCAACATAAAATTTATAAGCTACTTGGTTGATGGGATGCAACTGATGATTCTTGGAGAGCTGGGGATTGTAGGATCGGAGGAACGTCCTATATACAAAAAAAAGGCAATAATTAGGACACAACGATATCAAATATTGGAATATCTAAAATTGCTTTGCGACATCCAAAATTGCTTTGGTTGTCATGTCAGCATGCACAGGTATGAAAGATCAACCAAAACAATGCAAGTAATATCAATATGACATCTATTGAAAAAAAAAAGACATAGGGTATTCTCAGCAACTTATTCTAAGCTCTGTATAACCATATCTTAAGAGAATGGCTTGGAATTCTAAATTTATTTGGAAAATTGTAATACTAAAATCTACAAGAATACTCTGAGGCATGTTGCTTAAGAAGGAGTGAAACAAACAATACTCAAGAGATCATAGAATCAAAATGTGAAAATACTGCAAGTTAAGTCAATGGCAGTGGCTGATTACATGATGCACAATAAAATAAGAACAAAATGTGATATAAATTCGAATCCAATGGCAGAAACATTTATAAAAAAACATACTCACCTGTAAACCAACTAGGAAGGGCTACCACAAATAGTTAATAACACAAATAAGTTATCAATTAGTTGCTAAGACTTCAGCTTTTTAACCTAGCCATTCAAATTCCACTAATTATGGAAAAATTGCAAGAGCAAATAACTGAATAAATTAGTTTCATTGGTTGCCACTACTAACAACCAATTAGCAATTGCAATTTGAGTATTATCAGAAATCAAAACAACAGCCAAAAGTGTTATAACTCAACTAGCACTTCCTATTGGCTAAATTGCAAGGATGAATAACTAAATAAATAACCTTACTAGCTTCAATACTTAAATGAGTTTCATTGACTACCACTACTGGCAACAAATTAGTAATTGCAATTTGAGTACTATCAAAACCAAAACAATATATCCATCACAGCAAATTATTAGCAAGGAACTCAGCAAACAAACATTAATGCCAACCATCACAGCAAATTATAAGACAAACCCATCAAGGAAATAGCATTATCAAAGGAATTAAACAAACATTAATGCCAACCAGACTGCATTGTGAAGTTATTTGTTGCATTTGTTGAAGCATGCAAGCCATTCTTTGCTCCGTCTCTTCGAATTTTCTAAGTCTTTCCTTCATTTCATCAAAAGAGGACAATTTCTCCTGCATATTAGCCAAGGAAGCCTTCAGTTGTGCAACTTCGTCGTCCTTTGCTTGACTTGATCGTATTTGAAGGTTCGTGAGAGCACTCTTGCTACTTCGGCCACTTAGGCTTGGACCAAATCCTACCCACGAATACCACCTTAGCAACATCATTTGATTCAAGACAACAAAAATTATACTGAGAAGCATACACAATTTATTTGACAATAAGCATAGACACAAGTAGTGGAGTTATTATTTATAGGTCATAGATAGAAGCATACCAGCATCTTAATGATTTTTTAGTATAATCAGGGGAATCATCCTTTATTTATTTATTTTATGGTTGCATGTATTGAGCAGAATTTGCACTCAAAACCTCACACTTCATCCATTCTTATGGGAAAAGGAAGTGTCATTTGAGGTAAAGCCTATTGGCATGACTATCAAGATGAGAATAGTAAAAGACTTCCAAACTATATATATATATATATATATATATATATCTTGCCAACCCTCCATGATCTATATTAGTAGCTAGCAAATTCAGCAAAGAGGAAACTAAACTCCCTAAAGGTCAAAAGCTTGTTCACCTATAAGTTACTTGATGCATGAAAATACCTATGCAATTTCCAACCTCAAGTACAAAAATTTCCAATACAATGCCTAAAAATAAAGGAAGTTAATCCAAAACTCCTTTAGACTTCCAATTGCTTTCGCCTCAACATAACACAAAAGCATTTAACAGATGCTATTGAATATTTAGGAACAAATTTATGTGAAATCTAAGTTGAATATGGTATCTTAAATCTAAACATACACTAGTAGGCAGTCCATCTTTCAAAGTTAAAGTAGCTTAACCATATCTAAAACCCACTAACATTCACAAGTCCCATTCATAGGTAGACCTCAAAAACTTGGACAAAAAAAGATGATAACACTTAATGATTGACACTTAATGATGACAAGGGATTCAGCTACTCAACCCAAAGTAACTGGAAGTAGGACTTTGCCAAGCATGATATGGGATCCCCATTAATACAAAGGAAGGCATCTACAGCTCTAGATAAGACCTAATGATGAAAAAGGGATTCAACTACCCAACTCAAAGTAATTGGTCCGAGTAGGCTTCGCTGAGTTCAATATGAGAAACCCTTTAATCATGAGAAAAAAATCATGTAAAGCATCAATTTCGGTGAAAAATATTAGACAATTAATCATAAAATGTAGATAATGCATTCATGTTAATAGATTTGAATGTGTTGTGAAAAAATCACATTGAAGTAAAAGTTAACTTCTCTATAAAAGTTCACTCTTGGCCCTTGAAACAATTCATTTCCTAATTAACTATCAAGTATGTATCAAGTGCATAAGAAGTTCAATTTCCAATATACAAACCCAAACACCAACCATGACACCATCATCTATTTTATTTATGAACAGCTACTCTTATTCAGGACATGAAACCCAAAGCCAAAATACTACTATGAACAACTTGACATTATTCTAGCACTCTATTAATCTTATTGAATCCATCTCCAATTGCTACTAGAATAAGAAAGATGGCAACTATATTAAAAATAAATAAAAAGCCCCCCAAAAGCATCTTATTTACAAAATTCATTAAAGTGAGTTCAAACATCAATTTTCACAAAACCCCACTAACCTAAGCGACCCAAAAACAAGAAAGAGATCTCAAATACCATGTGTTTCATATAGCTCCAAAATCAAACAGGTTGCGTGCACACTTAAACCCAGATAAAAAACCAATCATACATTTTTCTCATTTCAAAACTTTAAACCGAACATACTTCAAAACCAAACCTTTAAACCTAAACAATCATAGAAAATTAAAATCCAAACGAAACAAATTTACAAATCACAATTTAATCAAATTGTTCCACTTAATTAAATCCCTCATCACCTTAAAAGATCAAACTGATCTCACACGAAATTAAGGCATGCAGTCCCGATATAGTTGGATCCCTTGGGACCCATTTTGCCATTTCGAAATGGGTTTCCATTGCTTTCAAAGTAACCCCTCTTCAACAAGCATTCCATCAAGTCCACACACTTGGGCCACGGGTGCGATATCTGAACCATTGTTCTCTCAGCCTTGGTGGGTCTGCTCAGATTGAAGATAACTTCAGGTTCAATAGTTGATTGGGTTATTTGGTTTATGGGTTTTGAAGATTAGAGCTCTTTAACTTCATTCATAATGAAATATAGTTTGGATTTTGGAGGAAGAGGCTGTTCTGGACTGTCGGTGAGGATGGAGAGAAAGAGAGAAGAAAATTGACGTCTTAGAGAGAGGGAAACAAATTTTGGGGAAAAAAACTAAGTAGAAACCCTAAGTAAAAAGTTAGATTTTGGCTTTGAGGGGAAAAAAGTTATAAGTGAAACACATTAGGATGGAAACAAATTTTTGGGAAATTTTGGGTGGGAAAAATAAAAGAATATAGATTTATTTTGTGGAAAAAATAAAAATGACAGAAGAAAATTTTTAATTAATTACCATTTTTGACTAGCAATTACCATTTTGTTATGCATTTTGTAATTGTATATAAATCAAACACATCTATATATCTAAGTGAGTTAATGAGTGCAAACTATTAAGAATATAATATTAATGAGCTATGAAATACAATTTAAAAACAAAAAATAATCACATATACTCAATAAAATTCACCACACAACTTTCTCAAAAAAAAAAAAAAAAAAAAAAAAAAAAAAACACATACACACACAACAAAAATTTTCACACATTTTATTAAAAAAATGATCATAGCTATTATCAAATTTATGTAAGAATTTTAATATGTGACTAATTACGTTTACTTTTTTTAAAAAAAAAATGTTATGACTAATTGGATGGTCAGATTAAGAGAACATAACCATACAAGTACACAGCACATGTCCATCACGCACCATACTTAGATTTGAAATCTAATCGTTTAATTTGAGGAGTGTAATGAAAGGTTAATTCTAGTAAATTATGGTCACAATCAAACGGTTGGTTATAGAGAAAGACGCGATCAAAGTTTAGTCAAAGTTGGTCAAACCTGATCAAACTTAATTGATGGTCCCGAGTGTCCAAGACCATTGGACTTGGTGAAATTCATATTCAAATCTTGATCAATTGGATTGAGGAGTATGGTGACATACTGGTATTGGTGAAATTTGAGACCAATTGGATAGTTAGATTGAGTAAATAGAACCATAAAAGTACACAACACATATCCATCATGTGCCATACTTAGATTTGAAATTTAACCGTTAGATTTGAAGAGTATAATGAAAGGTTAATTATAGTAAATTATGGTCACAATCAAACAATTGGATTTAGAGAAATGCGTGGTCAAAGTTGAGTCAAAGTTAGTCATATCCGATCAAATTTAATAGATAGTCCCGATATCATTGGACTTGGTGAAATTCATATTCAAATCTTGATCATTAGGATTGAAGAGTATGGTGACATATTGATGTTGATGAAATTTGAGACTACTTGGATGGTCAAATTGAGAGAATATATATAGCCATATAGGTACACAACACATGTATATCACATGTCATACTTAAATTTGAAATCTAACCGTTGGATTTGAAGAGTGTAATAAAAGGTTTACTCTGGTAAATTATGGTTACAATTAAACGGTTGAATTTATAGAAAGGCGCGGTCAAAATTTAGTCAAAGTTGATCAAATCCGATCAAACTTAATAGATGGTCCCGATACCACTAGACTTAGTGAAATTCATATTCAAATCTTGATCATTAAGATTGAAGAGTATGGTGACATATTAGTGTTGGTAAAATTTGAGACTAATTGGATGGTCAGATTGAGAGAATATATCACGTGCCATTGTTAGATTTGAAATTTGATCGTTGGATTTGAAGAGTGTAATGAAAGGTTCATTCTGGTAAATTATGGTCACAATTAAACAGTTGGATTTAGAAAAAGGCGTAATCAAAATTTAGTCAAAGTTAGTTAAACCCGATCAAACTTAAGAGATGATCCCGATACTACTAGACTTGGTGAAATTCGTATTCAAATCTTGATCATTATGATTGAAGAGAGTGGTGACATATTGGTGTTGCTAAAATTTAAGACCAATTGAATTGTCAGATTAAGAGAACATAGTCATATAGGTATACAACACATGTCCATCACGCGCCATACTTAGATCTGAAATCTAACCTTAGGATTTGAAAAATATAATGAAAGGTTAATTCTGGTAAATTATAGTCACAATTAAACGGTTGGATTTAGAGAAAGGTGCAGTCAAAGTTTAGTTAAAGTTGGTCAAACCTGATCAGACTTAATAGATAGTCTCGAGACAACTAGACTTGGTGAAAATTATATTCAAATCTTGATCGTTGGGATTGAAGAGTATGGTGACATATTATTGTTGGTTAAATTTGAGACCAATTGGATGGTCAGATTGAGAAAACATAACTACATAGGTACACAGCATATGTCTATCACGCGCCAAACTTAGATTTGAAATCTAACTGTTGAATCTGAAGAGTGTAATGAAAAGTTAATTTTGGTAAATTATAGTCACAATCAAGTGGTCGGATTTAGAGAAAGCCGCAGTTAAAGTTTAGTTTAAATTGGTCAAACCCAGTCAAACTTAATTGATAGTCCCGATCCCACTGGACTAGGTGAAATTAATATTCAAATATTGATCATTAGGAGCTTCAATTGGCTAGTGGCGGCAGTGAGTGCTAATAGAGAGAGGCCCAATCTAGGGTTTGAGAGTGAGAATGCATGGTAGTGGTGCGAATATCGATCTTTGGATATTGAGATCAACGATGTGAGATTTTAATTTAAGAGAGAGAGAGAGAGTGTGTGTGTGTGTTTTTTTTTTTTTTTTTTTTTTTTTTTAGAGGGATACAATCGGACGAGAAATGAAAAATGTTAGGGTCTAAATTGATTGATTTAGGTGGGGGGTAAAAAAGGGAAACAAAATTGGACTAATTATGGGTGATTCAAAGGTCTATTGCGGAGGTCACAAAACCACTGCTATAGACCAAAACAAACATTGGTAAATCTTAGCTATAGCGGCGGGTTTATGGGGTGCCACTATAGCTAGGTATAACACCGCTAAAACTTACATATTATGGTGGTTTTCGATATCGCCGCTATAGTATCCCCTCAAATGCTATATTTATTGCAGCAGGCTTCTGGAGTGCAACTATATCTATGTAAACGCCACTAAAATGCACATATTGCGGCGGTTCTATGTACCGTCACTGTAGTGCGCCACAAAAGATTAGAACTGCTGTGGTGGTCCGAAAAAATGCCACAATAGATCCAATATACAGCGGCGGTCCGAAAAAACACCACAATATGTGACATATAACGACAGTTTTTACACCCATTGCAAAAAACCTGCCAAAATAGTACAGATTTCTTATAGTGAAAGAAAATTAAAATTCACTAAAAATAATAGGCAAACGAATTCCCACCCTAGCAAAAGTGTCAACGCATCTATTTGCCTTTTTATAGCAATGGTTCACCTTTGCTTAGGTTGCGTTTGGTTAGAAGTGGAATAGGAAGATAGAAAAGAAAAATGAAAAAAAATAAGTTTTGAGTGTTTAGTGAGAAGAGAAAAGTGGAAGAATTTTTGGGGGGGCTCAAGCATTTTCGCCCTAGGCCCACTAAAAATTGATCTTTCTAAAATGAAGACAAAAGTGGAGAACAAAAAGCACTGGTCATTTTAGCCAAAAATGTTCTCCTTCAAAGTTCAAAAAGTGTTTTGGTTTATGTCATTTTCTTCAATTGGTTTTTATACTTTTTCTCCTCTTATTTTTCATACATTTTTTTTCCCTGCTTTGTTACTTCTTATCATTCAGTTTAGCTTCTTTTTTTTTTTGGCCTTCATCATTTTTTTCCTTCACATATTTTTGGTTCTCATTTGTTAGTTCTAGTTGTTTTATTTTATTTTTTTTATGTTCATCCTTTTTTTTTACTCATTTGTTTTGGGTTCATCCTTTTTTTATGCAATTTTTTATTATCTAATAGGAGCATGTGAGTAAATTTATACAAACTTTATTTTCTATCCTCCCACTTTGTCCTTATACAAACAAATGAGTTTTTCATCCTTCCAACCAAACATACATGACACACATGAGGGAAAACTAAATCATTTTTATCCTCCCACTTTGCCATCCTTTCACCATTTTCTATCCTCCTACTTTTCTATTTCTCCAACCAAACAAAACCCTTAAGATATTTGGGAAATCAATTGCCTATAGCCAGCTACAAGAAAAATGTTAAAGTTTTTAGTGATTTCAAAATTTTGAAATTAAGTGTCCATTTAGGAACAACTTATTTAATTTTTTGCTAAAAAGTTTTCGATGAAAGTGTGCTACAATATACTTGTACCTGGAAAAAGTTGATAAAAGCAGGGGAGAAAAATGATGTTTTAAAAAATTGTATATAAAATTTAAAAGCTTAAAACTGATGTCAAAGTGATGTAGAACTGATAGCATATGCCTTCCTAGAGTAGCACAGGCACCAGAGGTCATGGTGCAAGATCAAGGCAGGGTGCTAGTAAAGTCCATCGGGGTGACGCTATCGAAATTGCATGAAATTTGGTAGGTTGAAGGGAAACAACATTTTGATCCAAACTCGAGACCTCAAGCATCACCTAAATTTAGGCAAATTCCTTCGTTAAAGCCCTGAAAATAGTGTTTTTGCTATTTATAGTAATATTTGTTTTTCCTTAATATATTTTAATTCGAAGTTCAAAATAAGATCTTGTCTATTTTGGAACGTCTCTTAGAGACATTATTTTCAATTTCTGCAATTATTTTCAATTTTTCTATTTTTGGCAAAGATTACTATTTTGCCACCTAATTACGTGATTAGCACAAATTAGGGTTTTAGATTTTTCCTAGCTGCCCTAGGGTTTCTTTTCACTTTTTAAACAAATTTTAGCCTCTAGGACAATTTAATTTTTTTTAGATATATAAAAATACAGGCTTTTTCTATTTCTCTATAGTGAATTCCAAAACCCCCCATCACCTTGTGGATTTAAGGGACCCCTCATGGATTCGAGGTTTTCATTCAGAAGTTAACGGGTTTAGTTTTTTTTTTTTTTTTTTTTTTTTTTCTTTTTCTTTTTCCATTCAGAAAGCAATGCGTTTCTTTTTCCTGTAATTTTCGTGACATCACAAACTCACCCTAAATCCACTACCACTTTAACATCCAATTCAATCGCTATAGCAATTAGGGGCCTGTTTGGTAAGATAGTGTTGATACCCGTTTTTGCGACACATTTTTTACAAGTTCGATTCAACCAAGCCCGATTTCATTGTGGGCTCAATTCATATATTATATTTTATTTTATTCTTTTAAGCATGGCCCAAGCCCATGTGACTTATTGGGGGAAATTGAGGAAGTGTGGTTTGAATGGTATGGGTCGGTTCCTTTCGAATCTTTTGCATAAGCCCAGCCCATGCGTGCTACCAAGTGGGCAAGGGACACTAGTAGCACCTCAGGCTCATGGAGGAGGTCTTGTATCCAAAATTTCCACCCCAAAATAACTTTTATGCTCTAGGTGACTGTGGCCCAAAGTTTCTGCCCAAACTTTTTTTTTTCCTCTAAACATAGTTGGCTCCCATTGGCCAACTCCATATGCTAGCCCTCACTTAGGTGAGCCTCCTAATGGTTTGAAATTTTTGACCAAAGGCAACCAATTAAATAAAACCCACTTAATTTCCAAAATCATGTTAAAATCATACAAAACTCTTCCCTAAACAAAAGTAACCCAAGCCAAAACACCAAAATAGTATCATAGGGGATAAAAGCCTCTTCCACCACTCAAAAACCAGTCAAGAGCAACACCTCAAACTCTATATAAAACTTTCTCATCAGTCCAAAACAAAGGCATCCACGTTCTACCTAGGGACCTGAAACTTCAGAGCAAAAGCCCATTTATCTAGTCAACAATCTCACAATTTCGAACCTGAGGGGTGGAAATATGAGTACAGGGGAACCTTCCCTCTCTTCCTCACAATCTCTCTCAATTTCTTTTTCTCGGTGACTGTGGGTCGAAATTTCAAACCTGTTGAACCACGTTTTCCTCATTGAGCTGAAACTTGAGAGCAAAATCTTACTAAGCTAGGAAACATTCTCATAAATCTGAACCTTAGGGATGGAAATATGGGTATAGGGGAACCTTTCCTCTCTTCCTCACAACCTCTCTCATTTTCCTCTTTTCGGTGACTGTGAGTCGAAGTTTCAGACCTTTTATGTTTTTATACTTTTTCTACATTTTTGCTATTGGCATTTTGATTTTCTTTTGTAAAAGCATCATTAGCCTTTTGTTCATTATACATTTGAAATTTTGGGCTTGATTCTCCACAATAAACACTTCTAAAAAACCCAAGGAGAGATTTGGGCCATTCTCACATTTTTGGCCCTTGTCGCAAAAACGTCCTTGACATTTTGGCGACTCTACTGGGGAGTCAAGTAGCTGAAACAAGAGAAGTAATGTATTTGAAGATGCAAAACCAGCAAAAAGATGGTATTTCTCATGCCAACTTGTCGTTCCAAGAGAAACCGTATGATGCTTTGTCGCATAAGAAGAGCATGGTGAAGGTGAGCAGAAAAAAGTCCTATCCTTATCTCTTTGAGATGTTGGAGATGCTCCAAATCATGTGACAAAATCGCTCCAATCTCTTGAAGCCATCCAAGAAGTGAAGGATGGAGGGAGAACCAACTTTCTTATTCATGGAAAAAATTTTCTTCCACTCATTTATACTATTTTTTAGCTATCATTCTTAGCGATGAACTATCCTACATCTCTTGCTTTATATGATATTTGTGAAAATTTTTGTTGTAGCTTGAAAATGAAAATGGTGCGCCACAAGTCCAACCGCAAAGGGAATAACGGCTCCAACCAATAATCAACAAAGCGAAGTTCTAAACATCAATTCCAACCCAAGAACCCCCAACGACAACGCTAAAAGCTCATTGTCAATATCTCCTCACCATATTTTATTGTTGAGTTGTATTGTTGCCAGGGTTAGTGCTAAAGCATATGGAGATTGTCGCGGATGATTAACTCATTTTGGGATGAGTATAGTGAACGCTGTGTGTGAACCTTCACAGTTGAATATTTTTTTGGCGTCATTGCTAATTGAAGTCTTCACCAAGTAGCTAAGGGCCATAACTAAGTAGCCCACTGCAAGACGCTAGATATTCCATACACCAAGCCTTGAGGTAGCAATATACCATACATCAAGTTGTATTGTTGCTGAGTTAGCGCAGAGCATTTGAGGGCTGTTGCTAGTGATTGACTCATTTTAGGACGAGTATAAATGATGCTATGTGCGTCATTTCACAGCTGAATAGTTGACATCACCACTAAATGAATTCTTCACCAAATAGCTAAAGGCCATAGCCAAATGGCCTATCGCAAGTTGCGGGATATTCCACACACCAAGTCTTTAAGTAGCGATTCATAAACCAAGTCTTGAAGTCATACGAGTGACATACTAGCGCCAAAGCATACTTAAGCTACGACTCTCAAGCACTCTCTTTGCTAATTCATTTTTTTTATACATATCGTTTAAACCATTTCAATCCTTTAAATTTTTAATCAAAATATTTTCTATAAGTCGTGTATGCTACTTTGCTTAGCCATGACTATCGTTAACTAATATAGATCACATTTGCACTTAAGTTGAAACGGAAACCTTCTTGGAGCACCCAATGACAAAGGAAATCCGAACTCAATTCCCTCTCACAAAAGCCGTGACACACTCATGCACGCTAAGCTATGACAAGCTCACGGATCCAAAATCATGGTCGATCCACGCTCCAAGCCATGGCATGTTTATATATCTCAAGTCGTGACAAACGCATGTATTCCAAGCCATGCCAACGCCAACGCCAACGCCAACGCCTTAATCATTCTTGAATTCAAGATTATGCTTGAAGAGGGAAGCGCCAATGTTGTCATTATGAAGAAAATTATTCTTGTCACTCAATTATTGCGATTGAAATTTGCAGCCAAGCCAACTGATAAGGAGAGTTTGCGCGCACCTTTAAAAAATGCTTTACTAGAGCTCGCTCTAAACACTGATGTCAAACAACTCAAAAATCGCAAGCTGGTTGCTGAAAATCCATTCCAAAAGATTTTCGAGTGGAATTTAGTATAATGTGGAAATGTGGAATAAGCGGCATAGAGGCTAACGATAGAAATTGTTGTGCTAGAGATGCTACAACCCTACACCTACGTCTCTAATGCTCAGCCCATCATTATCTCAAAGTTAGAAGTCAAGCAAGCCAACTATGGAGTCCCTATTTGCGATACCATGTATCTTTGACAAAGAAGCTAGCCAAAACGTGAAAAAAAAAAAAATTGTTGTGTTGGGGATGAAGCAATCCTATATCAGCATCTTTGATGCTTAGCCGATCATCGTCCCAAAGATAGAAGCCAAATTAGCGAAGTATGGAGACGCTATTTGTGGCATAACAAATCTTCGACAAAGAGGAATGATATTCTGCCCTCTATATAGCAAGTGAAGAACCCTATTTTTGGGATTCATCTTGGAGGAATATGGTGAGTATGAAGGGAGGAATAAATCACACCAACTCTTGGTGATGGGATACCATTAATTTGGCATAACCAAATTTGCTAAAGTCGCCACACTTCCAAGTGCGCTCTAAGCTTATACGCATACACCATATAAGCCTTCAAGATGTGAGCGCTCCATAGCCTTTTATACTCAGGGACTTGATCTCATTGGACCTATCTATGCACCCTTAAATGAGTATGTTCGAGTCTTTGCCGCCACTAAATAGTTCACTAAGTGGGCGGAAGTGATTTGACTCAAGAAAAGCGATGGGAATGGTTGTAGCCAAACTCATCAAAAAGCGTATCATTTGTCGCTTTGACATCTCATTCATAAGCGACAACAATACATCTCACTTATACCAATTTTCGAAGGCAAGCCCTATGAAATGCTAGGAAGCCAACGAAATATCATGTTATCCAAGCGTGGTGAGGTCCCTACATGCGAAGGTGCAATGCCTTCAATAAGGTAGGGAAAGCCAACGCTTTCTTCTAACGAAAAACCTTGCAAAGCGGTAAAAAAGCCAACAAATTACTCTTATGGCAAAACCTGTACATGCGAGAGTTAAAAAAAAAAAAAAAAATACTCTCAATAAGGTAGGGAAAGCCAAAGCCAATGAGATGTTTCATTGTGGGAAGACCCCTATTTGCGAGAATGCAACACTCTGAACAAGGCAGGGAAAACCAACATTATCTTAATGGCAAGCCTTACAAAATAGTAAGGAAGCCAACATAATATCTTATACTTCAAGCGTGATGATCCATTACATGGTAGAAATAATCATCCCTAAAACATTATGGGAAAATCGATGCATAATCACTATCTCATTGCCACATGGTAATTTGCCATACGCGAGGATAACATCCTTCCTCAAGAAATTAGCAAGCCTATGCATTTTATGTGAGAACACGATCGCCCTATGAAACGGTGACGAGCAAATGCACCATGAGCCACAATGCACGAAAATGCAGCCCATATGTGGGGGCTTCTTGAAACTAGTGGAATAGCAGCCTAATACATGTCGAGAATAAGTTGACTACCAAGCGACGAGCCAAGCTTTAATATATATTAGCTGCTATATGTGAACTCAAATATGTCCGTCAATAAAGCGCTGAAAAATGGTGCACAAACAGCGAGATATGCATTTACTACATGAGGTAGCATTAGATTTAGGATTAAATCTTTTATAAAAACTTCAATTCTCTTATAGCGGATTTGGTTTACCTTGAGGATAGCTAGGTCCCTAGGTTTTTATCTTGAAACAGGGTTAGTTTCATTGGTTTTCTAGGGTAATCATATTGTGGTGTTATTTACTTTTCCACAACTTTGCATGATATGATGATTTGTGTTTAACCTAGATCTGAAATATACTCTAAGTAATCACTTGGCTAATATATTAGGTTAAACAATCTGTTTAAGGGGTCTAAACAAACTCTCACCTTGAAAAATAAATATGAACTTATAATATATAAAACTTAAATAATAGCCCTAAGCCTTTGTTTTGGAGTTCATAAAGCAATGGAATAAAATGATCATAAAGAAATGTAAATGAATGAAATGCATTTAAGTATGGGAAATGGATGGAAAAGAAATTAACGTAATAGAATTAAGTAATTTTGAGAATTAGAATGGAATGTAAGTAACCTTGTTTAGGAATAACATAGAAGGAATGAAATAATTTTTTTTTTTTTAATGATCAGTATTGCTATTAGTCTAGTTAGACCCTATTTTAAAATAAATGACAAAATATATAGGGGTATTTTGGAAATTTTAGTAAAAAATTTATTAAATCTAATTTCATTCCCTCCAATTTCTATCAATTTAAGGGAGAATTTAAATTTGAGGTTTTGAAGGAATAAAGAAGAATGACTGTTTCCTGTTACTCATTCCATTCTTTCCCATTTAACTCCCAAACAAGAAAATGACAAGAAAATGAATATTTTAAAATTATTTCATTTATTTCATTTAGACTTTAAAAAAGTAATTGAAATTTATATAAACAAATAATAAATCATTTTTTAAACTTATAATATAAGTAACTCATTAAAAAAGATATTTGGCATTTATGCTAAAAACTGATTATAAATAATTTTTTATTCATAAAATAAATAACTCATTAAATCTCTTAGTCCAAAAAAAAAAAAAAAAAAAAATCAAAGTGTATATGTGGTAAATTTTCCAAAAAATATATAAGTATTACACATGATATAACTTTAATGAGAAGTGTTATGTTTACAAAATTTTCATAAATAATTCATAGATGTTAAGTTGTTATTGGTTCTAATTTAAATTTAGCGCTTGAATTTTTTTTTTCCCACCAATAACAACTAGTAACCACTTGCCACATAAGATTTATTGTGAAAGTATAATAAAAATATTGTAGACATAGTATTTTTCAACTTTAAATTATGTTAAACCACTCAATATATTTTTATTGAGTCTAAATTTTTACAAATCTACCATTGGATTAGATTTTTCTTTAATACTTTACTAATATGTAACTCATGCAAACGCATGGATACATTTAAAATTAAACACAATTTTTATTATAAAAATATATATAATTAGTCAAATTTTTTTTTTTAAAATAGCATGTAACACATGCATACGTGTGTGTGTGTGTGTGTGTGTGTGTGTGTGTGTGTGTGTGTGTGTGTGTGTGTGTGTGTGTGTGTGTGTGTGTGTGTAATTAAACACAATTTTTATCATAAAAATTATTATTATCGTATATATATATAATTAGCAAATTATTATTTTTAAAAAGATAGAACATGTGGTGATCTTGTTGTGTGGTGATTTTTATTGAGTATATGTGATTGGTTTGTTTTTTTTTAATTTTATATTTTATTAATATTAGATTCTTAGTATTTTGCAATCATTTACTCACTTGACACAAATATTAAATAATTTAAGTGAATAATTATGGTGTGGTCCCCACATAAATTTAGACATATGGAACAAAATTGATTCTAATTGAACTTTCTCTAAGTTTTACTTATTAATATATATATATATATATATATATATATATATATATAGATATAGATATGCTTGCGAAATTTCAAGATGATATGAGATCAACAATTATGTCATTGTTCAAATATTTAAATTTTAAGTTTTTGTATTTATAATTGTGCATAAAATATGAGTTTATAGATCGAATAGCAAATAACATTTGATTGACATAAAACTTGTTATGTGTGTTACAAACACAGATAACATATAATTTAATAGTGAAAAGTTTGCTATATTGATCAAATAAAAAGTTATTAGGCAATGTAACTTAAACTCAATCCATATACACGTAACTATTCTTTGGATTTAATTTTTTTTATATATTAATTAGCCTAACCCTTTTTAAAAATTTTATGGGTCACCTCTTGGCCTCAAACTGTATTGAACCAATCCTATTCAAAAGTTATCAAATATTTTTTAATTAAAAAAATGGTAGGTGATAACTGATAAGTAAACCTCTTTAATAGAGAAAAACACACTATGTATTGAATACATGAAACCTTCCTCTCACATTAGGGTGGATTCATGCACCAAATGATATATCAATATGGGGTCCACCTTCCTGTGAAATCATGCACCCAATGCATGATATATGTCAAGGTTGTCAAAATCGGGATCCTACGTAGGATCGTTGAAAGTAGGTGGGATCATAAATCGTAAGATCGGATCATGAATCGTAAGATCGGATCGTGAATCGTAAGATCGGATCGTGAATCGTAAGATCCTATATATTTTCAAATTTAAAGCAAAAAACACATTGATAATGATTTTGTATGTTGAATAATCACGTAAATTATAAATTCATCCATAAAAAAAAAACTAAGATTTCCATCATATGATGTAATTTGCATGTCATACATCGCTAAGTCTATACTAACGGAACAAATATATTTAAGTTTTGATCAAATGTATTTAAAAATTTCATTAAATGTTTATCAAAACAAATGGAAAATATTTTCTAAGTTCTAACTTTGAAATCCAAAATAAGTTAGCAAACGGAAACTAGCTAGCTACAATATGAAATTCAAAAGCTAGATGAATATTAAGGTAAAGTGAACATTTAATTATTCCCATTCTAAGGTTCTTATAACCATCGTCCTAAATTCCTAATCATCATCATCTATTTCATTATCTATGAAGACATTATATATTTGTATACTAGAGCTGCAAAAGATATCAAGATACAATTTCACACTTAACTATTCAAGTTATAATATTCAGCAACAATTAAAGAACATGCTCAAAAAAATCAATCAATCAATATACAAATACTAGCATAACTGATAAAATTATATATATATATATATATATATATATATATATAAATATTTTAGTATTATTAGAACACAAATTAGTATATTGATCATAAAAATTTAATAATATTATAGTTTAAAAGACAGCAAAGTCAACATTAAAATAAAACATGACAAAATAAAAACCCTTAAAGTTTCATCAAAACAAAAAATTTATCCCATAAAAAAAAGAACCAATTTTTTTTTTTTTTTGTTTTTAGTAGGATCGGTAGGATCCCATACGATCCTACATGATCCTACCATTTTTACTATTCTAGTGAGATTCTAAACGTTTTGGTGAGGTGTGATCGTAAAATCGTGTGATCCTACGATCTAAATCACGATTTGATAACCATGATATATGTGAAGTCCACCGCTTATCTGAGAGGAAGGAGTCACGCATCCAATTGTATATCAGTGTGAGGTACACTCTTATGTGATATGGCAAACTCATGCACCTAATGAATGATGTACCTCCTCATTTTTTTTCTTTTTGATAGAGTTTTAATCTATGACATCTACTTTTACAGATTGTGTTCTTCATTATCAAACTAAGACAACAATTGATTTTTTGTGTGGGTGGAAATCAAATCTCAAATCTTTTATTCAACCATAAAATATTTTACCAATTGAGTCAAATCGAATCCACACCTCCTCCTTTAATAGAAGCTTTCTCAATTTTTCAAAAACAAATGACTAGTAAAGACAAAATTAGATATTTGAGGTTCAATTCCCGCTTATACCAAAAAATGATTGGTATCTTGGTCTAATAATAAAGAGTTATTATTAAGAATAAATGCCATAGGTTAAAACTTCCTGAAAAAAAAAAAAAAAATTCAAGAAAAAATAATAATATTAACAATAATCTAGCCCAAAGATTTCTTCGCCCTCCAAAGGAATGTATATCTTTCCTAAGAATTCTTTCTTCGCCCTCCACATGAATATATATCTTTCCCAAGATTTCTTGGACCCCACATACATGTATATCTATTGGCCCCCAATAAGTGAATTAATCTCTAGCTCCAAAAAAAAAAAAAAAATAATAATAATAATAAATAAATAAACTCTTCGGCTAATATGTCATTGGCGATATTTAATTCGCTAAATGCGTTGAAAGTAGCAGTTAAGTACTATGTTATATACACAATTATTTTTTCAAATTATTAAAATGACAATTATAAGCTATGGAGAATCACTTTTACATAGACCTATCGCTAATATCATATTTATTTTTTGCCACTTACAAAATGTTTTTTGTTTTTTCACAAATTATTAAAATGACAATTATGAGCGGTGGAGAATCACTTTTATATGAATTCAGCACTATTATCAACATATATCATCACTTTTAGAACTCTCAATAAATTATAAAAAGTTATAAAACAAATTGCGTTGCTAAACGTATTCAATTAAGAAATCATCTAATTTTGAATTCACGGATCTCCCTCTCCCAAAGAAAAAAAAAAAAACTTTAATAATAGAAGGTTCAAATATAAAATATATATATATATATAGCAGTTTAATTGTAGACTTTCCTAGTTTATTCCGTCCATTAATCAATTGTAGAATATAGAGAGTCAACTTTTTCTTTTTTGTGGGATGCATGCAGCATGCGTGCTTGCGTAGGGATGTCATGAATTTGGCTTTCTATATCTATAGCAGGTTTTTTTTTTTTTAATGTTATATTTCAAATAGTTGACACGCTCGTGCGTGCTTCATAAACCAATATATAGCGATAAAGAACACGGTCAATAGAATTAAATTTAAGCCTCAATTCCATTTATTTCATTAACAAATGTTCTCTCTACTAGACATTTTCGCTGAACATCATAGCTCCCAAACCCTTCTATCTTCTTACTATTGTTGGGCTCTATCCTCATTATTATTTCTCTTTCAACCATAGAAACCTTGCCCTTTCAACACAGAGAGCAAAGATGATGAGTCCTGAGACTTTCGGACCTATCACTAATTATAATTATGGATTGCCATTGGAGTGGCGCAAGTCATTGCTTCAGCGGCTATGGGAGAACAAGGTATACCGGGTGGCAATGACGATTAAGAAAGTTGGACAAGATGATCCGCGGAGAATAGTCCATGGACTAAAAGTAGGTCTGGCTATCACATTGGCTTCCTTCTTGTTCTACATCGAACCAATCTATGATCAGTTTGACCAAGATGGAATATGGGCTGTCATGACAGTTGTTCTCATCCTTGAGTTTTCTGTTGGTAATTAAGCTTGCAACCTATTTATAATATAACAGCTACAGAATTGGAGCTCAACGTCTTTGTTTTGTTTTGTTTTGTTTTTCGTCTTCTATAGGAGCAACTCTGGGAAAAGGCATAAACAGGATGATGGCAACGTCGTCAGCTGCTGCTCTAGGTGCTGGAATTCATAAAATAGCATTTCGTTCTTTAGGTACTATTCTGGCAGGGGAGGCCATGGTGCTTGGATTCTTCGCCTTTACCATAGGTAACATGTTACAAACATACAGATTCTGATATTTTAGTAATAAAAAGTTCGAACTTTTCAAACTCATTTCATTGGTTGAGAGGTGTGATATGCAGGTGCAATTTGTACATTTATGAGATTCATTCCCGCACTCAAGCCGTATGATTACGGGCTAATGATATTCATATTGACCTTCTCCATGGTATCTGTATCGAGTTACCGAACAGACGATTTGGGAAAAATCGTCCAGGACAGGATACTAACAATCATCATCGGTAGCGTCATCGCTATTGTTGTATGCATCTGTATATGCCCTGTTTGGAATGGAGAGGATTTGCAAAATTTGATTGCTAAGAACATAGAAAAGCTAGGGAATTTCTTAGAAGGTATACTTCTAAATAATACTGCCATTATAATATTTCATATACAGTAATATACATTCCTAGAATCCTAGTAAAATAGATATCAGACCTTCATGCCCCATATTCCTTTTCATTCTCTTTTCCTTTCTTCTTTTTTATTTCAGTTTCTCAATGAATTTTGTAAAAATATTTATTTTAAATTTGGGAATCAGTATTGACCAATACAAACTTACAGGATTTAAGGGTGAATACTTTCATAAGGGTGAATACTTTCCACAATCAGAGGATTGTCAGCCATTGGATAATAAACCATTTCGTAAAGGATATAAAAGCGTTCTTACTTCCAAAAGCAGTGAAGAAACTATGGTGGGTATAAAATTTGTCACCCAAACCCTCGTCTGCATCCCAAAAAATAATAAAATTATTTGAATTCCATTTTATTCAACTTTAATATATATTTTTTTGATTATATATATATATTTTTAAACTTTCAGGCTAATCTAGCTAGATGGGAATGGCAATATCGTTTCGGGTTCAAGCATCCCTGGAAACAATATGTTAAAGTTGGAGCTTTAACACGGGAATGTGCCTACAAAATTGAAGCTCTTAATAGCTACTTTAACTTTGAATTCCAAGTAAATCATTACTAAATTTCTAAATAGATAATTTATTTCCACAGGCCATCAAATATAGAACTATTTTTTTTTTTTTATTATTAATTTTTTTTTTTGCAGATATAATTAAAGTTGACCAAAATTTGTATACTCATGCATATATTTAATTTTGACAAAAAAACCATTTCGGTCTATACAATAGATGGTCACAACTAATATCTTTATATTTTAATAACAGTCAATTTAGTTGTTGTTATTTTCAACTTGTAATTAATTTGGTCATAAATCTATGACAAATAGTGTGAACTGAGAAGCTTATGTGGCCTATAATATGACAGATTTGGCCCAACCAAAATCAACCACATCAATTAAAAATCCAAGTCACATCTCTGTTAGAAAAATGAACAAATCTAGTTGTCTCTCCGATACTCATCCAACCCAAATCCCTTCTCTCTCCAAACTCAATCCCAGTCATTCCTCTATTACTCCTCATCTTCATCTCCCCCTCCCACCTCCTTCGCCCTCCTCCACTTGAAATTTCTTAATCCGTTGTAGTATTTAGCAAAAGCCAAACTCAAAACAAAAATAATTTTAAGTCTTTCCAAACTCAATCAAAAACTTCATTCTTTTCCTCTTGCCAATTACTATCAGCAGTCACAAAGGTTAGCACATCTTTAACCCATAATCATGTTCCACGGATTGAGTTTTGGGAGAAAAGGGATATAGGATTGGATGAGCAACAGATAGAACAACTAGTTCCATTAATTTTCTTCATTTTCATCATCCCATTGTGCATTATATATAAAGTAAAGTCCAAAATCAAAAAGAAAAACGTCTTTAAAAAAAAAAAATAATAATCTGGATAAACCTAACAAACCATATATGAGCTGAGTTAATTCAACCATGGCCGATTTAACTTAGTTAACTAATAATGTGAAGTGACCAAGTTGACCTTCTAAATTTCAAACTCTGAAACCTGAAATCTAGCCATAGCCAATTATCAACCTCAAAACGCTTGCCTCTCTTTGCTGGAGCTATTGAGGTGGACATCAAGTTAAGCGAGGCAACTTGCCAAGTGCTAATCCGTACAAGGAAGAGTGTAAGGAGCAGAGTAATCGAAGAGGAGAGGCAACTGAAGGGGATGGGATGGTGGTGACGGAGGGTGATGGAGAACCGATGAAAAAGAATGGAGAGACAGTAAAAAGTAGCGTTGGCCCTGTTGGATGTCTATACATTCCTTAATAATAAAAATTATTAGTTATTTTATAATATAGTGACATGATACCCATTCCTGGTACAATAAATTTAACGAGGAGAACTTATTATCATATGAAAAGAAAAGAAAAGTCTTTCATTTTCACACTCCAAAAAAAAAAAAAAAAAGTACAACCAAGGGTAGATGTACCTTTAGACCAAGTGGGGCCATGGCTTGCCCACGCAAAGTTTTATTAATTTTTATATGCTTGTTCGTAAAATTAAAAATTTTAGAGAGTTTAGCTTCCAAAAAATATATAAAAATTGCCCTCCCACAAAAAAAAAATAAATAAATAAAAGAAAAAAAAACTAGTGTGTTAAGTAATTTTTTTATATATCCTTTGGGCCATGGCCCCCTGCCCACGCAAAGTTTTATTACTTTGTTAATTATGGGTCAAAATTTTTTATATATTCTAAGCATCTAGCGTATTCAAAAAGTATATTAATATTACGTGGGGTAGCTAAACGTATTTTTTATAAATAAAATATCAAAAGTTTAAAATGTTGAAAGTTTCAACAAATTAAAAAAATTATCTCATAACAAGATAAAAATATATTATGCATGCCATATAATTGACCTAAATTCACTTTTTTCTATAAATTCTATATTTTAATTATGTTATAATATATAAGTCTCATTACACGTGCTCACATGTGTGATGAGGCTCTTTGAAATAGTGTAAACGTGAGATATATATTTAAATAAAGAGTGTGTTAATTTTTAGAAAAAGGAATTCTCTTGTAGTTTTTTTTTTTTAATTTTTTTGAATTACAATTTTAACCCATTTTTTTATTTTCTAAAAAATAAAGATTATCTAATTAGATTAGGGGTATTTTTGATATTTTTGGAAGCTAAAACTAAGTTTTTGAATCCTTTTAATATTTGGAAAAGAAATAACTTATTCAACTTTATATGAAATTTTTTACATAACCATGATTGTTGGTAATAAAAATCTAACAATAAATTCAAATTTTACATATAATTTTAGTTTAGTTATTTCTCACAAAATATGAAGAAATTTACTCTTATTTCAAGCAAAGAATAAACACATACATAACTACATGTGAGGGTACGTGCGTATATGGTGATTTGAGTTTTGTACAATTTCATTTTGTTCCTAGAGGGTCTACCCTCTGAAGGAAAGATTCTTGGCTTCGTCCCTAAGTACCACATTGTTATACTTGTGAAATATTGAATGATTACCCTTTAACCATATCATAAAGTGACTTCACTAACCTATTTTTTGCCATCCTCACAGGCACCCTATGAGTTCAGAAGCAAAATTCAAGAGCAATGCACACAAATTTGCTCAGAAACTGGAAAAGCTCTTAAGGAATTAGCATCAGCAGTTAAAGAAATGACCAGACCAACATCAGTCAATATCCACATAGAAAAATCAAAAGTCGCTTCTCAAAAGCTAAAAGGTTTACTTGATATGATCCTTTTGGAAGATTATAATCTGCGAGAGATTATACCACCTGCGGCAGTTGCTTTAATTCTAATTGATGTTGTACCATGCATCGAGAAGATTGCCGACGCAGTTCATGAATTAGCCTTCCTTGCACATTTCAAGACACCAGACTTTATAGTGTCACCGTAGCGTACATATATTTTCTCTATAGGGAAATTTCTGTGACTTTTCGATGGGCATTAATAGATTTTTCTGCTTAGTGCAAGTCGACTACAAAAATATTGGAGAGTATAAGTATAATGATTATCACACACCAGCTATTATATACCCACAATACATACACTGCCACTTAGGCTGAAATCTTGTTTTGATCATACGATTTTCACAAGGAGTGTGTTCAATAAAGAGTGTAATAAGATGTAACCTTTTTTTAACCTAAAGGTAGTGAATAACATCTCTGTACAATGTATAAAAGGAGATGCTGCTTGTAAGCCTTAGAAGTTGGATAAAAGAAATGTAATGGCGGAGATGACAACATTTATAACATATTATAAAAGTTGGATCCCAAAATTGAAGGATGTACTTCTCTTAACATATTATTATGACATGCCATCTCTTTTTAAAACTAAAAGACTCATAAAGAGATTTTACTAAAAATTACTATTCATTTACTACTAAATCATTTCAATTTCTTTTCTAAAAAGAAAAAAAAAAAAAAAAACTTTCATTTTTCTCTAAATTTCTTCTTCTTCTTCTTCTTCTTCTTCTTCTTCTTCTTCTTCTCTCTCTCTCTCTCTCTCTCTCTCTCTCTCTCTCTCTCTCTCTCTCTCTCTCTCTCTCTCTCTCTCTCTCTCTCTCTCTCTCTCTATATATATATATATATATATATATATATATATATTGAAGAGGAGAAAATCACCCATGTCCATCATATGGCAAAAGAAGAGAATGCCAGCTTCATTCATCAAGCCAGCATCGTCCATGTGATGAACGACTACAACATACATTAAATGAATTCTTCATAAATGACATGAGTAACGGTTAATACGCCAAACAGGCAGAAGCGTAATTGATGGACTAATGGGCAGAAGACCATTGAAGTCTATTACACCTCCTCATTTATTACTGATGAATTGTTAAGATTGTCCATCTCTTGATAGATGAATTAAATGCTATTCAATGCAAGGTGTAACATACAAACATGAATGACAGACGAATCCTTAAAAGGCATTTAATGCCTAAGATAGCTAAAGAGTAACATACGGGCACCAACAGACGAATAGCCATTGGCAGACAAAAAAAAGCCAGCCATTAATATCAACGACTCCATATCCCATAAATGCAAATATTCATTCAGACAATGAAGACAATGGCTATAAAACCCACACAAACCAAAATGACTAAATTATCCTCAAAAATTTTGAAACACCCGCCATTTACTCTCTGCAAAACCTAAAACCAAATACTTTTCGTCTTTTCACAATCAAATCTCATTCTCTCTCTCCCCAGTCCACACGCCACCATAGCCCCTGCTCTCTCTCAAACCCCAACCCCAACCCCAACAACCACTACCTAGCTACAACGTCTCCGGTGACACAACACTACCGAACATTGCAAGTTCTGATGAGACCAACCTTTGTCTCATTAGAAAACATCAAAAATCTCTTTTTCTAATAAAACATCCTACGCCGGAAGCTTTCTTACTCCTTCCAATATCCGACAGTCACAAGAAGGTTTTTTCTCTCTCTCTATTTTTTTTTTCCACATATTTTTTGTATGCTTTTTTGTTCTTAAAATTACAGATTTGAAAAAAAAAAAAAAAAAAAAAAAAAAAAAAAAAAAAAAACTCCAAATGAATGTTTGTGTAGAATGGAAATTTGTACCTGTTTGATAAAATGTCTCAATGAAGATGGATGCACAACTATTATCAATCAATGGAATCTACAATTAAGATACAGTAATGGGATAATCTTTTTTCTTTTTTCTTTTTTAAATGTTCTTTTGAAACAGATTAAAGTTGGGGTTTTTTTTTTCCACTTTTTTTATTTTGTAATAGTTTCATATGTAGTTTTTAGGGAGAACATAGATCAATAGTTTTTGGTGGTAATGAAATATGATAATTACTTGATCAACTTCTTTTTTTTTTTATGCCAAGGTGCAAAGGTTGCTTATAGTATGGGAGATGATGATTGGATTCTACCTTGTGATGGTGTTGCCTTCTAAAATGATTAGATTTACACAATGATTAAGTTTGATGATACGGTGGTCTTGAACAAGTTCGTTTGAAGTGTATGAATTCATTATAATATTTGGATTATAATATTTGGAGAAAAGCTCTTGAAGTGGACTCTAGTGTTCTTCTTAACATCTATGCTAGATTTACATGATGCTAGTTTTCAGGGCAATGTTGATTCTCTTTAACTGTTCTAATTGCATTGTTGATAAGCACAAGTTGTTTGCATATGTTAGTTGTAATATTGACATACCATTTAATTGTTCTTTGACGATTTGGATTGAATAATGAATTGCTTTTGTTAAAGACAGTAAAGAAATGGACCAAACTAATGGGTTTTCTTACAAATACTTGATTGATATTACTTATTAGTTGATGGTTATGACTTATGATGTTCAGAGGCTTATTATTCTTATTTACATCTTAGTGGTAATTTATCAAAAGCCTATGAGAAAGTTTTCTTTTTAATTGTTTTTTTCTGCTGCTAATATTTAATACAAAACAGAGACAACAACAACATGGAGGAAGATGATTTAAATTTTGAGATTCACCATGGGGGAAGGTTCAGGAATCTTAATGGGTTAATACATGTTTAGAAATCTTAATGAGGCAAGGTTAGCTTTGTGCTCTAAGTTATTTTTATTTTTTAGGGGGATAAATATTTTGATGCTTATGTATATATTGTTTTGTGTGTTATAATGTAGGATACATTATAATAGCTACTGTTGCAAGTGCTGAAGATTCAAATTCAAAGTATGCAAGCCAAGAAAAAGAACAAACCTTGGACAATTTGAGAACATATAACTAGGCATTAAAAATAATCTGTTTTATGTAATCCACATACATTTGGTGGTGATAATTTTGGAGCTTTAGGTGATATAGATTATGTACCCTCAAATAATTTTGTAAATTTTTTTTTTTTTTTTTTGTCCTTAATATAATTCTGCAACTTTAGGTGATAATTCTCACCTATTTATCCTGGACAAAGCTACATTTTTACAAATTGCATATTTAGGTGATATATATGACTCTGTTGTTGCATTAATAGCATGGGAAACTCTTATGGGAATACCTATTCTGTTAAACTTGAAAATATGTCATTGCAAAATGAAATTTGTCAAAGCTTGAGTAAGATTTTTTTTTTTTTTTTGGGACATGGTTTTGGAATTTGGATTATATATAGTGTGTCGTTGTTGTTTGCCATAATACCTATAATTTAGATTATATCAAATGCAACGGTGTTGGTTACCTACCTTAATCAGTGGTGTCAGACCGTTGGTGTTGTCTGTCTTTGGTACCCAATGATTATCAAAGTTAACATAAAGCTAAATTTTCATTTAACTTCATAAACTCAACAAAAGGTAACATTAATCTACAATTGTCTAGTAAATCAAACGCTAACATAAAGATACATTTTCTGATACATCACTATTATTGGCATCAATATTCAAAAAGCTACATCAAGGTAACAGTGTATAGGCTGCTTTTCTTTTGCTAGCATACACCAAAACAAACTGCAAAAAATAGCCATGATCCTATTGATGCCTACTTCAGCTTCTTCACAACTATTTTGTACTTATCCATCATTGATTGATACTTCAGAGCTTCAATTTATTCCACTGCTTCATATTTGACATCTTCATCAATTTAATGAAAAATCTTACATAGTTGACAACCCTTACAATAATCCAACAAGAAACAAAATATTAATAATTAGTATAGCCAACAACAATACCGGATTTTCTTTTTTGGGATAGGTAAATGAAACTTCATTGCAATTATGATTAAAAAGTACAAAGAAAAAGACAAAGCAGGCAACGTGCTAAGAATCATAAAAATAGCAAACTAATATATAAGAAAGTATAACTATCTAGCAAATCTGGTAAGCAATTAAAAGTAAAAAAAAAAAATTGTAGTATGGTTAGATCACTCTTTGTGCTTACTACCTCAGTTTAGATTGCCATATGCACAAGTATGTTGAAATGAAGAAAAAATTAATAGTTGCTAAAGAAGATACCGTTATAGATTTGGAATTTAATTTAGTGATTTGTAAATCATGTAGAAAAATTAATTTGTGGGAATCAGTGAGGGGTGTGAAGCGAGAGGCTTGAGAAAAAATTTTGGAAGAAAAATTACCTAAGAAAACACATAATCCTTTCTCCACATGATCTGGAATGAGGGAGAGGCCAAATTCAATGTCTTCAATTTGGGATAATTTTAGTCTTTGGGTTTTTTGGGATAGGTCTGGGACTAAGGCTAGAAACTAATCTGGGATAGAGTATGCAACATAACTTCAAAGTACCTTCATTAGTAAACACAACTAAAATAATACAAAGTACGGGATTGGGGTCAACAACCTTCACACACGAAATTAACTTGTTCAAGACCAAAATTTCAATCACCGTATTAGCAAATAATTAATATTTTTTTAAATAAATACATTAAACACTCCCCAAATTGACAGGTGCAAGATTTTGTCAAACAAAGAAAGAAGCTTTATGTTTCTACATATGAAACTATAACAAAAAAAGTGGGGGAAAAAAAAAACTAACTTTAATCTGACCCAACTTTAATCTGATTCAAAAGAACATTTAAAAAGAAAATTAAAAAAAAGATTAACCCATTACTGTATATTGTACATTCTATTGATTGATAATAGTTTAAGAAAAAAGGAGTGCATTCATCTTCATTGAGACATTTGATCAAACAGGTACAAATTTCATTTCTACACAAATTTCATCAATTTTGCCTCAAAATCAATTAATAATAATTGAGACACACTTTAGTCTCTTATGGCATTTGACATCACACCTTGGGGGTCTATTTTTTGAGATATTTTGGGGAGTCAAGTTATGGTCCTTACAATGAGGCCCCCTCCCCTTTACAATGAGTCAAATTTAACCCTTTGTTGTTACTAAACTACAATTTTAACTCAACAATTTTAACCCTTTGTTGTGCAATCATAAACTACTACTATATGAATAAGAAGTAAGCATTTCCTTTTGCCTCAAATACGAATCTCTTATATTTACAAGCACTCTAATATTACTTTCCATACATTATCATGCATATTCCAAACTATAAACATAGTAACAACTTTAACAACTGGGTATTTTGAATCAAAATAGTCATGAACACAATAAATATTTTCAAAATTACATATATTATTTCTATGACTATATTTTAGCTTGAACATACTATTATATAATAAATAAGACATTCTTCATAAGACAAATGCATGTATCTAAACATAAACAAAACACAGCTTATACAACTGGGGAAATACCAAACTACTACATAAAGTTCATATGATTAATACATTTTTATCCAAAAAAACAGTCTACATAGATGAATAAATTCAAAATACATAACATATTTCACTACATCATAACTTGAGGACAAATTGTTCAAAATACTAAATTACTAATGAAAAGCTAGTCTAATACATTATCACCAAAGGTTTCTGCTGAGGAAGAATCACCTCCAACTGATGAAGATTGCATTATCCCGTCCCTTTGACTTATCATAAGAGCAAGCCTGACTGCCTTTGCTACAATTTCCTTCTCAAGATTAGTTATCTCGACTCCAAGCTCACTCAGCTTATTCTCATTATCACGAGAAATACATAACTTAGAATCAGTCCAAATCTTGTCAAGAATGAATTAGACCCAAACTTCATATATAGAAAATCCTTGATGGTGTTCTTCAACTCAAGTGCCTTCTTCAAATTTGAACTCTCAGCCTTGTACGCTGCATATCCAGCAGCACTACAACAAGCAACTAATGTCCAAACTTTCTCAATGAAACACCTAGCTTGCACTTGTCATAAAGTTAGGATATCTCTTTACAATCTCTTCCAACAGTAACAGACCCTTTGCAAGAATCTCAAACCTCTGGAATATGACAGTATTACTTGAAAGAGGATAGAAATCAGCTACCACTTTCTCATATAATTGCTAAACCTTGAGAGGTTCTGATTACTACTTGGTCATTCTCTCTACTGTTCACATAATCATCAATAAGAGACCTATCACTACTTGGGCAATCTCTCGATTGTTCACATAATCAGCAAAGGTGCATTATCCTTCACAAATACTACTGTAAATGGTGAAGATGAACAGTACCATAGATCATACATTAGCAAAGAGGGCTCAACCACTCTAACCTCTATGCCAGTGGCTCTAATTCCGGCAACAATAACATACAAGAGGTTCTGATTTCTGCCCTAAACCTTGAGACAAGAGGTACAATGATATACGAGATCAAAATCTAGAGGTCTAAGATTCCTGTAGAGGGTTTGTTACTATGAAATCAACAACCACTTTCTCACATACGAAATCAGCAGTCATTGTACTTCTGGAACATGACAATATTACTTGAAAAAGGATAGAAATCAGCTGCCACTAGATCTCGTATGTCATTGTACTTGAAAGAGGATAGAAATCATCTTGAAAGAGATTCACAGAAGAGATGTAGGTGAAACCTCAAGGCTTGGTTCTAAACCTTGAGACAATTGGTAAAGGTAATGACAGAAATTCAAATTAGGGTAGATCAAAATCCAGAAATTCCAATAGGAACAGAAGTAAATCTAGATCTGACCAACAGGTACAATGTTGGAATTGTGGCAAAGCTGGCCATTTTAAGAGGCACTGTAAAAGTCCTCAGAAGAAGAATGATGATGATTTTGCTAACGCTGTAACAGATAAGGTACATGATGCACTACTTCTTGCTATAGACAGTCCACTTGATGAGTGAGTTTTGGACTCAAGAGCTTCGTTTCATACCACTCCACACCAAGAAATCATACAGAACTATGTTGTTGAAGGTGATTTTGGTAAGGTGTATTTGGCTGATGGAGAAGCCTTGGATGTTGTAGGTAAGGGAGACGTCCGAATTATATTGCCCAACGGGTCTGTTTGGTTACTGGAGAAGGTTTGACATATTCCTGACCTGAAGAGGAATTTGATTTATGTAGGACAACTTGATGATGAAAGGCATGCAATACTATTTGTTGGTGGTACCTTGAAGGTCACAAAGGGGGCCATGGTATTGGCTCATGGAAGGAAAACTGATACTCTGTATATGACCTTAAGTCTAAGGGACACAATTGCAGTTGCTGAAGCAAGTACTGATGCAAGTCTATGGCACTGCAGACTTGGTCACATAAGTGAGAAAGGAATGAAGATGCTACTGTCAAAAGGGAAACCACCAGAACTGAAGTCTATAAATCTTGATATGTGTGAAAGCTGCATCTTAGAAAAGTAGAAAAGGTTGAGCAAAAACAGGTAGGACATCGAAGGCTGGAAAATTGGAGTTAATACACACTGATTTGTGGGGACCTTCTCTAGTTGCATCCCTTGGAGGTTCAAGGTACTACATTACTTTCATTGATGACTAAAGTAGAAAGGTATGAGTTCATTTTCTGAAAAATAAATTTGATGTATTTGAGACTTTTAAAAAGTGGAAGGCCATGGTTTAGACAGAAATAGATTTGAAAGTAAAATGTTTGAGATCAGGTAATGGAGGAGAGTACTTAAATGGAGGGTTCAATGAGTATTGTGTTGCACATGGAATTAGAATGAAGAAGACCATTCCTGGGACACCATAGCAGAATGGTGTGATTGACACATGAACAAAACTCTCAATAAGCGTGATAGGAGTATAAGCTTGCATGCTAGATTACCAAAAAATTTCTAGGCTAATGTTGTTAGAACTGTAACTCACCTAATAAACTGAGGACCATCAGTCCCCATAGAGTTCAAAATTCCTGAAAAGATTTGGAGCGGTAAAGAGGTAAAGTTTTCCCATTTAAAATTGTTGGTTGTGCTTCTTATGTTCATATTGATTCTGATGCTTGTAGTAAACTTGATGCAGAGTCTAAAATATGTTTTTTTTTTCCTTTATTGACTATGGTGATGAGAACTTTGGCTATCGGTTTTGGGATGAACAAAACAGAAAAATTATCAGAAGCAGAAATGTGATATATAATGAATAGGTTATGTATAAGGACAGATCAACTATAATGCCAAATGTTATAAAGATAGATCAAAAGAAATCTGAGTTTGTCAACTTATATGAATTGATTGAAAAAACTATCCAAAAGGAGGGTGAAGAAGATAAGGAGAACGTAAATTCACAACTAGATCAGAGTACACCTGTAGCTAAAGTTCATAGATCGTCTAGGATCACT
This sequence comes from Castanopsis chinensis, assembly GCA_032878915.1. Taxonomy (NCBI): domain Eukaryota; kingdom Viridiplantae; phylum Streptophyta; class Magnoliopsida; order Fagales; family Fagaceae; genus Castanopsis; species Castanopsis chinensis. The sequence continues at coordinate 11,158,254 of JAVQMG010000125.1, read as the reverse complement.
AGACCTCCATAGCGTTATTTACCTGCTTTAAATTATCTCTTGTTGACAGATGGTTGTGAGCCAAAGTGTTATAATGAAGCCTTGCAAGATGAAAATTCAAGCAAGTGGGAGTTAGCCATAAAGGATGAGATGGATTATTTGTTGGGGAATCGAACATAGGAACTGACTGAATTACCAGAAGGAAAGAAGGTTTTGCAAAAAAAGTGGATATACAGAATAAAGAATGTACATAATGGTAGCAAACGCTACAAGGCTAGATCAGTTATCAAAGGGTTCTAGCAAAAGAAGAGCATCAACTATTTAGATATTTTCTCTAGTTATGAAGATGTCAACAATTAGACTAGTACTAGGAATGGTGGTTGCAGAGAATCTACATCTTGAGAAGTTAGATTGAAAACAACATTCCTTCATGGTGACTTGGAGGAAGACATTTACATGAGTCAGTTAGAAGGGCTTATTGTTCAGGGACAAGAAAGTCTAGTTTGCAAACTAAGAAAGAGCTTGTATGGACTAAAGCAAGCTCCAAGATAGTGGTACAAGATATTTGATAGTTTTATGAATGGAATTGGGTTCAAGAGATTTGAAGCTAATCACTGTTGCTATGTTAAGCTCTTTGACAATTATTATATCATTCTACTGTTGTATGTGAACGATATGCTCATTGCAAGGTCTAGCACTGAGGATATTAATAATATGAAGAAGCAATTGTCAAAACAGTTTCTAATAAAGGATTTAGGTGCTGCAAAACAAATCCTTGGTATAAGAATCATTAGAGACAAGGCTAATGGTACATTGAAGCTTTCACAGGTAGAATATGTGAAAAAGATTCTTTGCAAGTTCAACATGAATGAAGCTAAACCAGTCGACACACCCTTGGGTAGTCATTTCATATTAATTAAAGAATAATCACCGAAGACAAAAGAAGAAAGGTACCACATAAGCATGGTGTCTTATGCCTCAGCTATTGGCAGCTTGATGTATGCTATGATGTGTACAAGGCTAGACATTGCACATGCTGTGGGAGTTGTGAGTAGATACATGAGTATGCCAAGAAAGTAGCATTAGGAGACAATCAAGTAGATTCTAAGGTATCTGAGAGGCTCAACAGATCCATATCTTTACTTCACAGGTGCAAGTTTGAAACTGCAGGGTTATGTAGATGCTGATTTAGTAGGTGATATTGATAGTAGAAAGAGTATTACTGGGTTTGTATTTACTCTAGGTGGTAAAACTATATCTTGGGCTTCAAATCTACAAAAGATTGTTGCTTTATCTACTACAGAAGCTAAGTATGTTGTAGTGACTGAAGCTGTAAAGGAGATGATTTGGCTACATAGCTTCTTGGATGAATTGGGTAAGAAGCAAGAGTTGGCCATTCTACACAGTGATAGTCAGAGTGTAATTTTTTTTGCTAAAAATTTGGCTTTTCATTCAAAGTGGAAGCACATACATATGAGATACCATTTTATCCGTTACTTTATTGAAGATAAACTGATAATACTTGAGAAGATTTGTGGATCTAAGAACCCGACAGACATGTTGATTAAGGGTGTCACTATTAAGAAACTGAAGCTATGTGCAGCTTTAGTTGGCCTTCTAGCTTGAGGATAGGAGAATGAGTTGCAATGATAAGAGATTGTCTTTGGGGGATTGCATTTGATGTTGGTGATTGAACTAGTCTCCAAGTGGGAGATTTGTTGGGCTTTGTGGAGACTAGTTGTGTTTGATCCGGACTATGACCTAACCCAAAATAATATTGTTGTAGTTTTTAATGCGAGATTATTTGAGGCTTAGTCCATAAAACGAAGGTTGGGCCGATTTTGTAGCCTATTATAAATCTTGTGCGCAGGATGTAAAAACTGTTGTTTTGGAGATTAGGGTTTTATGTTATTTTTTGAGAGAGAAAATTATACTGCCGCACTCTATATTTTTTCTTAAGAATATTGAAATCCCTGTCTATCAACCATAAATGCAAAAGAAAAGCTCTCTCAAGCTCACATTATCTCCTTTTTTCACTCCATGAAACACAATCAACTGGACTCATTCAAATTCGTGACCCAAGGCAAGCTGCTCACACGTTACTGGGGGGGCTAAATGTTAAGGTACAATTTTTCTCATGTGCCACATGTCCTAATTTCATTTCCCTACTCACCAAAAATACTCATACAAGTCCTATAAATTATTTTAGGCTCTCACAAATATTTCCAATATTACTACCCAAATTAGGCCCCCACAAATATTTCCTATATTGAAACCACACAAATACTTCTCATATCATAATCAAAATTAGGCCACAAAATTAAACCATCTCTATAAAAGCCCAAACTCATTTATCTTATGGGCAAAACCCAAAAAGCCCAACCAATTTATTACTAAGCTCGTTGCTACACGGCACTCTTCACAAAGCCTATTGCTACATGACACTATTACAAAGCTCATTGCTACACAACACCTTATTACAAAGCTCGTCGCTACATGACATTCTTTACAAAGCCCATTGTTACAAAGCACCCCTTACAAAGCCTGTTGCTACTTAGCACCCTATTACTACCGTTGCTACACGACACAAAGCCCGTTGCTATACAGAAATATTTTACAAAATCTCAAAATATCTTATTAAAATCCCAATACTATTTTGGCAATCTTTTACAAAAAGACCAATACTACTTTGGTAACATTTTATCAAAAACCTAAAACTATTAATTTTTCGGCCAAAAAGTTATTCTATCAAAGCCCAAATATTATTTGGCAAAAATACTATATTATGCTTAAAGCCCAAAGTTAACAATCTTTGGCAACAACATATTTTGACATGCTAAATTCCCTAGTAAATATGCTAACTCATAGGAAACATAAAAATATCTATGACATATTACCCATCTCATAAAACTATTCATTCTACAAAATCTATGGGAATTATACTTGTTTTTTCCATAAGAAATTACAACTACAAAAGCTTATGTATAGTATAAACCCTTGGCAAGACTATCTATTTTGTAGGGACATGTAAGCCCAAGAGCTCAATGACAAGGCTCAATAGAAATAGTCCAGCCCATGTGCCAATTCTCAGTAACTCAAGCTCACATGGGTGACTAAAATGGCTAGGCCAGTTAGAATTTAGTTTTAGCACAATTAGACGGACAACTAGGACTCATTGCAATCACCTTCAACTTGTCAAATCAGGACAGAGGGTGACACATGTTAAGTTGAGCTTAAACCCTTCCTTGGGAAGCTGATTTCTAATCATTTTGACAAGACAAAAAGCCTTGTTGATGTATGAAGGCTGAAGTCAGCCACTCTCCCTTTCTTTTCCTACAAATTCGGTCAAGAGGCTAAGGGAAGCCATAACCAAACCTTAGAAGCTTCTGGAGTTACTACTATACAACTCATTACCTTGCTAAAAATATATATTATCTTCTTCATGAACCAAGCACATCAATCCTAATGGGGAAACTTAGAGAAATGTGGTTTGGAGGGCACCAAGAAGATCTTTAGCAGAATTTCCAACAAAGGGCTCTAAGATTGACACCTGGTTTAGGGTGACACAATCTACCCTAGAAACTCTTATAATAGCCACAGATAACCAAGATCACTAGCCATAATACATGCTCTAATTCCATTGGCTGAGGACAATTCAACATTTAATGCTAAGTCAGAGCTTCCAGCTAATATTAATTGAAACAATAAATACTCCTTAAAGTTGAACATACCATTCTTAGCTAAATCCTAGGATGGATATTCTGAAAATTTATTGCTAATTAGGATAGATTTTAGCTAAGATTCTTTGCTAAATACCCCATTAAACTCAACTATAAATAAAGCTCCTCATCAACACACCATACCACACTACAAGAGAAGAACTAATCTTTCATAACTTCTCTACTTACTCTCTTGCTCTAATTATCATCTTAGCTCTTTAATGAAGTCCTAAGCTTCTGAGTTCTTAGTACTCAAGTTAGTTACTACGCTCTTCGGTCCTTAGCTCATAAATACCCCTCGTACTACTACTCATAAACACTCATCCATCCCTTAACAGAAAATCTTAGCAACATTGCTAAATACTTTCTCACTACTCATACTACCAAAATGACCCTTACTACTCACTACATAATACAATTATTATGAGCATAACTTGGCATAAAAGTGATCTTGTTGCACTAGTTAGAATCTCTCTCTCTCCCTTAATCTCACACTAAGCTTTCTCCATCATTTGTTATAGTGGATCTCATAGTGTTTGTTTATTGATTTACAATTGAAGGTTATAATGTATTTGTGACTATAGCGTTTTTTTGCTCATGTTGTTATAATGGAGCTCTCAATGGGTCTCTCAGATGATGACTTTGGAAATGTAGATGCACTGTTTAAACTATGAAATTACTAATGGCTTGAGGTTTATTCAGTTCTATCTTATTTTACTACTGGAACATTTTACCATTGGAATATTTTTTTGCTGGGATGTTTCTTTGTTGCAATGGGCTTTTTCATTTGTGCTGACATGTTTACTATAGGAAATGTTTTGGGCCTCCCCATAATCCTTTTCGAGCCTAATCTAGTAAAAAGGCATGAAAAAGGGAATCTCTCAAAAGTTTCACCAATAGCCTTTGGGCCGTGCTTCAAGGCCATATTCGAATTTCGATTTGGCCCCCACCCAATTACAACACATTTTTCGAAGGGAAAACTTTTTCAACCCAACAATGGCAACAACTTCAAAGAGTAATCGGAAGCTTGAGTCATCAACCTTGAATCACCGATTGACACTTTGAGAGAATTCGGTTAACATTCACCTTAGGTTGACAACCCACAACTCTAAAGAAAATTACTTTTTTTACGTCACCTAGGTTTTCTTTAATAGTTTGGCTTTAAAGGCATGAAACCCTAGAAGTGTAGATGACTAATTGAGTAGGATCTAAAAGTACGATTCTCAATCTATCAGGTTACGCGATATTTTTGAGATTTTGGATCTATTAAACATGTATTATTACATATATCAAGAATGTCAAACTTGTAGTTTCTATTGAGCAGTCTTGGGCCAAACTTGTAGTTTTTATTGAGTATTCTTGGATTAAGAAGCTTCCACTTCCTCCATATACAAATAAAATGAAAATTGTGAGGCTATTGAAGGGGAGAAATCACACTTGACAATGATGGTAGGTGTATGTGAAAGTTAGATTTTAGAAGCTGCAAAATGTGTATCTCTAAACCATAACACTAGTACATTTGAAATACCATTTGTCAATGCTTAAAAACAATATATTTCTTCCATGAATAATAAAAGAGCACATGGGAAACCCCAAGAGAGGGCAAGAAAAACTGTAATGTGGAGTTGTGGACACAACAAGGAGTTTCCACCTAGTTTTTGGAATGTTCTAGGAACCATATAGATAACGTCCTCTCGAGGAAGAACCACTGATCTTACTACCAGAGATATGAGTTTGGAGTAAAGGTATGGTCTTGGGAAGGTATTAGGCACCCAAAACCGATCAGTCTTAGGGTTGGCTTCCTCTCATTGTGTCTTATCTTTTAATCTTATTAAAGGCACATTCAACATTGCATCTAAAATCACACACATGCTAGCATACATCTAACAATCAACGTGGCATCAATCATCCCAAAACCTACTTACTCATCTATCATGGCATATCACAACCCAAGCATACACCTATTTCATCTCATCTATGGCAACAAGCATATCACAATACAGTAGCATCAATAGGGCATTAACATCAAGCATATCCCAAACATCCAAGCATAGCATCATGGTATTAACCAAACATATTCATCATGTTCATAAACCATACCATGTCCATCATTCCAATCAAATGGATGTTCATGTAATTATGCATGACTTACCTCACTTACCTCATAGTACCACAGCACCTATGCATTAGTGTATGTTCAAGTTCATATACAAGTTCATGTGAGATATTTAAAATATAAACCCTAATTATCAATCTATCAATCCAAACATGTGAAATATGTTATTCTACTAACCCTAGACCTAAACAAGTGAAAACTAGACTCAACAAGACTTAAACAGAGGATTAAAACTAAGCAAAACAATCAAAATTGAAAGAACCCTAAATCTACATTTCTAGGCATGAGTATGCATACGCATACATAAGTATCCACACGCATATACACCCAAAAATATAGTTTTAGTGCAAGCAACAAAACAACAATCAAATCATACCTAACATGCTTCAAATATAAAACTAAACAATATAAACTAACAACAAAGATATCAAAGATAAACACAATAAAATCTATTCCTAAATATGCATTGGATCTAACAACAAACAAGAACAACATCAAAACATGTTCATCAATATATCAAATCATTCAACTCTCCAATCGAAACATGATGAGATACAACAAAACAAAACATATCTCTAAAAACATATAATACATATATATATATATATATATCGAATATGAACAATAAGAACATAAGTTATACAAATCCAAAATTAAAGAAGAGCCATAAAGAGAGTCTCACCTTACTTATAGAACACAAATTGTTTGATATTTAACCGGTCCCTCAATGCCTACACAACAAGATTTAATGATAATCAAAGGAATCAATACTACAAAAAACATGACTTGTTTCAACCCCCTTTTCCCAAGGTTTTAGTAAAAATGGTTGAAATAAACACTAAAAACCGGTGCACTAATTAAAATATGACTAATCTTGTTACAATGGTCATTAAAACCCTTGAAATAAACTAAAAAACTAAAATCCTGCATTTTTTGCCTCCAAATTTTTACATTCTTCAACAGAATTCTAACACAACTCTCAATAAAAGATATCCAAGTGTTTTTACCCTCGGAATAAAGTCCGTCTGTCTGTCTGTCTGTCTGTCTCTCAAACTTAGAATTCTATAAAACCATTTTCGAATAAAGTCTTTGCTCACTCTCTTCGAAAATCCATTTTCATTTTGTTCAGCCATCCTCCAAACTAAATGAGAACTCTTAGAAAATTCTCTCTCTCTCTCTCTCTCTCTCTCTCTCTCTCTCTCTCTCTCTCTCGGAGCTTATCTCATCTCCAACAATCAGTTGAAGCATGGTGGTCGGCGATCCTATCTTTGACGATGACTAGCTGTTGATAGTTAGAGCCATCTCCTCCGCCCCTTTGTTCGATTACAGGTCTCTCTCTCTCTCTCTCTCTCTCCATGTGTGATTGTCAATCCGCCATTGTAGAACCTTGAACTTATATGAGATTTCGACATGCTATTAGAGCTGAACTAATTTGGAGAGTCTTCAATCTAGTACTCTCTAAAGTTTCTTAATTTGATTTCTTGTTTTTCTTTAGTGCTTTCTTCAAATCAAGTAAAAATATCTCTTTGTGTGTTTCTTTTGATTTCTACACCAATTTCTTTCTTTTATAATCTTGATTTTCTTTGAGCACAATTGAAATCTTGATTCTTTCATTCACAATAGCAAATTAAGATTCTTGATTTAGGGTTTTCAATTTCTAGTTTAGGAATTCAATGGTTCTACTTCTTCAATCATTAAGGTCTTGTATTGATCTTAGTGTTTGGTTGCTCGCAAAATTCTGAGTTGATTTTTGTATACAATAGAGTTGATTTGTACAAAATCAATTCTTGTCTTGATATTATGTTGATTTGTGAATTGTGAATCTTGATCTTCATTGGATTAAGAATGACTGATAGTGCATCTAATGCCTCTATACCAACTGTTCAACCATAGGAAAATCTATCTAGTTCCTATTTCTTGTCCCTTGTGGTTCAACATCTGACTAAGGAGAATTATAACACATGGAGTAGAGCAATTCTTACTTCTTTAGATGCCAAAACCAAGTTAGGCTTCATTGATGGTTCCATACGAAAGCCACAGTCTATGAATCACCTTTACCATACAGCTTGGTGCAAGTGTAATAGTAATGTTTTGGCCTGGTTGTTCAATTCCATTTCTAAGGACTTGCAACCCAGTGTGGTGTACTTCAAGACAGCAAGGGAAGTTTGGGTTTACTTGTAGTATAGGTATTCACAGGGTAATGGTCCTAGAATTTTCAAATTAAGAAAGGAGGTGAGTTCTTTGACACAAGAAAATTTGACCATCAATGCATACTACACTAAATTCAAGGGACTTTGGGACGAATCTTTCAACTACAGAACTTGTACCTATGGTCATCAAGTAAAGGATTGTACCATGTCATTCTTGATGGGGTTGAATGATACTTATGCAGCAGTCTGAGGACAAATTTTGCTTATGGATCCTATTCCTCTATTGAGCAAATTGTTCTCTCTTATACTTCAAGATGAGAAGCAAAGAAAGGTAGGTGCTACCAAGAAGATGTAGCTTGACATAGTAGCTACTTTAGCAGCAGCATTAGCAGCCAAGAATGTTAAGAATTTTCTAAGTCCAAAATAGGAAGGCCTCAATGCACTCACTGTGGTGCCATGGGTCATGTGGTTGATAAATGCTATAAGTTGCATGAATACGCTCTTGGCTATAAGTTTAAGACTAATAACCAACACCATTTGCCAACAATGTTGTTGCTATTGAGGATAATGCTAGTGAAGGTGTCAATCTCACTAGGTCAAAATATCAGTAACTAATTAGTTTGCTGAACTCCCAATTCCATTTTGGTACTCAAGCACCATCATAGGTAGCTGCAGATACCCATCAGGTTGCAAATATCATCACTCAACCTTCAGTTGATCTTCAAGGACATAAGCTATGAAGTATATGGTCTTTTCCCTCTTTGAATATTCAGTTTTCTCTTCAATTATCAACACATCTCATATTCTGTCCACTGATTGGATCCTTAACAGTGGAGCCACTGATCATATGGTCCATTCTTTAACATTTTTCACCTTAATCACTTCCAAAGTGCAAATTTCTGTTAAACTCCCTAATAGAGATATGGCTAAAGTCACTCACATTGGAATCGTGCAACTATCACCTACTTTAACTCTTGAAAATGTGCTTTGCATTCCTACTTTCTCTTTTAATCTGATCTCTATCAATAAATTGACCCAACATCCTTCTTGTTGTTGTATTTTCCTTTCACAATATTGTTTCATTCAGGACTTACAGCTCTGGAATATGTTTGGGTTAGGTAGAAAACAAGGAGGATTATACACATTGCTTGCCAAATAGTTTACCAACATGTGTTTCTGATGCTCTTTCCAAGCTTTCTTCTTCTTTTTCACATGTAATAGCTCTCAATTCTTGTAATATGAATGCAATTGATAAAACTAGTCTACGACATTGTAGGTTAGGGCATCCCTCTACCCAAAGACTAGATTTGTTACAATCTGTTGTACTAGATATCATTTCTTGCAATAATAAAGCTTTTGATTGTTCCATATGTCCTCTAGATAAGCAAAAGGGATTATCTTTTCCTACATCCATTTCTCATTCATCTTCATGTTTTGATTTAATACATGTTGATATCTGGGGTCCATTTTCCACACCATCTCTAAATGGATCTAAGTATTTTCTCACCGTAGTGGGTGACTACAGTAGGTGCACCTAGGTTTTTCTAATGAAGCATAAGTCAAAAGCTTCTATATTGCTTCAATCATTTTATAATCTCATACTTACTCAATTTAAGCTTCCTATTAAGATCATTAGATCAGATAAATGGTCCAGAATTTTCTTTGAATTCCTTTATGCTTCCAAAGGGATTATGCACCAGCTTTCTTATGTGGAACACCTCAGGAAAATTCAGTTGTTGAAAGAAAACACCAACATCTTCTTACTGTAGCTAGGGCATTGAGATTTCAAGCAAATTTTCCTTTAAGGTTCTGCGATGATTGTGTTCTCACAGCCACTTATTTGATTAATAAGATCCGTAGTCCAATTTTACACAATGTCACTCCTTAAGAGAAGTTGTTAGGACATTCACCTTCTTATGGTCATTTAAGGACTTTTGGTTGTTTATGCTTTGCTTCATCCTTGTTTAGAGATAGGACCAAGTTTGATGCCAAGGCTAAGCCTTGTTTGTTCCTTGGTTATCCTTTTGGTATTAAAAGCTATAAGGTTCATGATTTGGCTACTAAAACTAGTTTTGTCTCTAGAGATGTTATTTTTAAAGAATCTATCTTTCCTTTCAAACATTGGATTTCCCATTCTAAGTCTTTTTCTATTCCTTCGTCACCTTCTGTGTTTCCTTCTCAACCTGTCATGCCAGATTTTGGTCCTTCTTTTCCTACTACAGAAATTACTCCTTCATTATCCACAGATTTAGCTACTCCTCTTGATGAGTTTCCTAACCTTGTCCACCCTGATTCTGATTCCTCTAATGCACCTTGTGATATTCCTTAGTCTCCACCTATTGTTCAACCTATTAGGCAGTCATCTAAAGTTAGGAAACCACCTAATTATCTTCAAGACTATCATTGCAACTTGGCTTCTGCACATGTGTCCGCCTCAATTTCACTTCCTTAATCAAATATGATAGGCCAAGAATGTATTGACCTCCTTGTGATGAATTTGGACATTTTTAGACCCCTAAACACGATCAGTTTAACCTAATTATTTAGCTAAGTTATTAACTTAGGTAAATTATGCAAATCTAGGTTAACACAAAACAATCATATCATGCAAAGCAGTGGAAATATAAAGAACACAATGATATGATGAGTCAGGAAAACCAAACCGGTAAAAAACCTAGAGAGGATTTAACCTAGCTATCCTCAAGGTAAAATTGAATCCACTATGAAAGAATTGAAATTTACACAATAGCGACTTAGACCACTAATATCATATTGCTACTTCGAGTAGGAAACTTACTACCACGACCACGTGACAGCTCCGAGTCCACAGACTACTTCTTTCTTGGATTCTCAACAAGCACAAGCACTCCCGCTTGTATATTTTTAAGCTCTTGAATCTGCAACTGAACTGATCACCAAGCTCTTGACATCAATCTAGATCTTAATAACCCTAAGTGTATGTGAAGGCAAACACATCTAGATCTCACAAAAGATTCACACACACACAAAGCATAAAGAGCAACCTTAGAGAGCTTTTGGGTACAAAATCCTAGATCTACAAAAGAGGCATAAGATACACTTTAATCTCTCTAAAAAGCTCTAAAAACCCTATCTAGGGTTAGCTTATAATTTCCTCTAAATACTTGAAAAAACAGCTCGCTATTTGGGCTTCAAACGATCAAGTTATGGGCTTTTTAAGTTTGCTGATTTTTGCTGATTTGCGATTTTTGACTGATCGAATCTAATTTACGATCAATCGAGCACTGTAGCAATTGAATAGTAATTTCCTACAATTACTCGATTCCAAACTTAATTTAAACCAAACTTTGAGCATGTCTAAATCTAGACTATATGTTATGATCATAGTTTGCCAACATATACAAATTAAAGTTCTAATACATTAGTCTCTAAGGTCTTAGAACCTAACAATCTCCTTCTTTGGTAATCTGTGACAAAACACATACCAAAGCAAAATGCTCAAAGTTTAAAATAGCCCATTACAACAAAATGCCCAAAAACAATTCAACCTAACTACTATCTATCAGTTGCAAGTGTAGACAGCAGCACAATTGAATAAACCTGTATATTCCTGAAACACTTAACAAACACATAAACACATGTGTGGAAAATACAAGTAAAATAGCATGACTTCTTGATTTCACATAAACATAAACTACAAGACATATATCATGAATAACCTCATAAATATAGATCAAAAATCAATGTAGCACAATGTGAAACAAGAAACAAACAAGCAAAGTATCTTCCCCTTTCAAAAACAATTGCAACTCCCCCTAAACAAAACAAACAGGATTCCCACATTTCATCTATTTCTCCCTCTTTTTGTCATGTATTGACAAAGACAACTCAATCAAATAGTAAAAAGAAAACATATGCAACAAAGGATAAGAGAAAATAGAAAGGGAACACAAAACAATTCAACTCTCTAGAAAATAGAGACAGCTCCCCCTATGAACAACAAAGTCTAAAAACAAGCTTCTCCCTATATAAAAATAGGAAAAACAATACAAGTTTTGGGGAAAATATAAGAGGTGGGGAATATAAAGACACAACACCAAACATAAAAACTAAGTTGATGATACACATGAAAAAAAGTATTCTCTCTTTCAATAAATGCAAATTTGACACTATGCGACCCATAAACAGTTGCATGAGTAAAGAAAATATTTGCACACTGATTATCCATCATATCTCTTAAGAAAAATGTTTTCTGCAGTTCACACAGAAAAAATAGCATGTACTAAAATGTACAAAGGACTCAAAAATTAATCAATTAATTTTTCAATCAAGTTGAGTACCCAATTTAGCAAAGTATTTGCATTTTATGCCTGAAAATAATGAGAGATGTGACTGCAAAACTGCAAGATGGATACAAAAAACAATGCAATGCATGTGAATCCTAAACATAAATGATGCATAAAAAACAATTTGGTAAAAAACTTAAAACTGAAAAATTTTCAGTTTCGATTGATTGAGCATCGATTGAATACCAATCGAGTTAGGCAGAAGCTAACCAAAAATTTTAACGCATTTTTGATCGGTCGAAACAAACTCTCCTTCGATCAAAATTCTGGAAAATAGAATTTTTTGAAAAACAGCAAAAGATTTTGCAGAAACCACTCAAACCAAGTTATTTCATGGATGAAATGCATGAGAATGAGTTTAAAAGTTTTTTAAAAACATGAGTTTTCAACCCAGAACTTCAAAACAAAGTTTTTAATCATCAAAAACATAATTTTTGCCAACCCTTAAACATATTTTGCATCAAACACCATGGAAAACATAATCTTGGATGGCCAAAACAAATTCACACACAATATCATGTACCAAGTTTAACAAAGAGTAACTTGTGTTGTGTGTGCAACTAGCAAAAGCTCGAGATACATGTGAGGTGATAAGTAGATAGTAATCAATCACAATTTCTACAAAATTCATCACATAAGTTTGAAAGAGACTATTACCTAAAGAGTTACATCATATAACTCTCACATCTCCTAGAATAAAAGCTTGCAATCATGTAAATTTCTTGAACTGCCTCATAATGTACACATCAATTTTATTTTATTTGATTTGAAACTTATTAAAATATCCAGGATAATGCACACACCAATTTTATTTCAATTTGAATTTTATTATAAGCCGAGGCTACACCTTATGTTCTTTTTGTGCATGTGCTACACTTTCTTGAGTACAAAATCTTATGATATGCACTAAGGTGTTCATGATTGGCTAGTAAACAGTGGTGAGATGGTTATTTATGCCTTTCTCATTAAGTTCAAGTCCAACAATAAAAAACATGTGACTTCAAAATTAAGATCAAGTGATCAAAAATTATAAACATCTTCCTACACAACATGCACTACAAAGCTCAAACTAGTAAAGTGCAATTAAATAATCTCATCCAAGCTAAACAAAGTACATAAACAAGTTATGTAAAGATAATATGGCCATTCTTGATTACAAATTCATGTTATGTAATACAAAACACAAAAAAAAAAAAAAAAAAAAATTGGTTTTAAAAAAAATTTATGACCAAAATCAAAAAGCACACATTATGCTTAATGTATAAAATGCAATTGCAATGCATGACAGTGCTTAACTAAGCTATAGATGGTACACAAACAAGAAATAACAAATTCTTTATTAACCCATAAGTACATGTACAAACTAGTACATACTCGTACGAAATCATAAATAGCTTAGCACTTATATAACACATACTTTTTATGTTTCTCCACAATGTCAAGCATGTTCTAAATAAAGAGAGAGATATCATAATTCATTTAATCCTCAAGAAAAATAAAACAAGACTCAAAAAAAATATTTTTGTATTTTTGAAAATTTTCAATGTTTTTGGATTTTTGAATAATCAAAACAATCTAAGAAAATAAAACAACCAAAAACAAAAAGAAAGCATGTCCACAATTAATTGAAACAATTAAATCAAGGACAAGTAAACAACACTCGCTTTAGAGAATCTTTTCTCACCCATATAACACGAGTCTTCGGCTTTGTAGGCGAAAATCTATGAGAAATAGAGTGTATTTAAGGGATTACACCAATCTTCTGAGAAGACTAAAATCCTGCAATTTCCTTTCACAAGCTAACAAGCTTAAATTTTTCAAAAGCATATGAAACAATTTATTTGGACATATGGCAGGAGAAATATATCACATATCCTAGACTGAAACACAAAATTTTTAAATTTCAATTTATGACAATTAGGACGAATGTGACCGGAGACACTACAAAAGTGACAAACAGAAACAAATTTAGGAATATCAGTATTCCTAACAGCAAATCTAGTCTTAGATTTTGGTTTTTGCCTCAACAAAAAAAAAATTTGGTCTGATACGAACAACAACACCACAAAGGTGATAGGTAGGCACAAAAACAAATTTTTTATACTCTCTAACAGTCGGTTTAGACACAAGTTTAGAAACTTCAGCGTCTACATCAGAATTTTTATCTTTGTCTAACTTAGCAAAATAAGTCTTTTCTTTACTATTCCTCTTGAAAGAAGGGATATAAACTTTCTCACTTTTAGGCTTAAGAGAAACAAAAACACTTCTGTTATCAACAACAGGCTTGGTACTAGTCAAATTTTCAATTTTAGCCTTAAATTCAACTAACTCTTGTTCCAAGCTTTTCATCTTTTCATCTTGAGAGGAAATTTGATTTCTCAAAAATTCATTCTTTTTATTAGATTAATCTAATCTAACAACCAATTCCTCTTTTTCAAGATTTGCCAATTTTAACTTTTCCTTGAATTTCTTAGCAATTCTCATAGTTTTCAATAATTCCTTACGAAGAGTTTTACAAGCATCAAAAAGATCAACAAAAACAATAGTGTCCTTTTTATTCAAATCATTACAATAAAAAACAGTAAGATACTTAAAATTATCCATGATAACAAGGATCAATGATCAACTCAGAGATCAAAAGAGCTACAACAAAAGAGCTACCTGCTCTGATACCACTTGTACATTTTTAGACCCCTTAAAACAATTAGTTTAACCTAGTTATTTAGCCAAGTTATTAACTTAGGTAAATTATGCAAATCTAGGTTAACACAAAACAATCATATCATGCAAAGCAGCGGAAATATAAAGAACAAAATGATATGATGAGTCAGGAAAACCAAACCGGTAAAAAACCTGGGGAGGATTTAACCTAGCTATCCTCAAGGTAAAATTGAATCCACTATGAAAGAATTGAAGTTTACACAATAGCAACTTAGACCACTAACATCCTATTGCTACCTCGATTAGGAAACTTACTACCATGACCACGTGACAGCTCCGAGTCAACGGACTACTTCTTTCTTGGATTCCAAGCAAGCATAAGCACTTCCGCTTGTATATCTTTAAGCTCTTGAATCTGCCACTGAATTGATCACCAAGCTCTTGACATCAATCTAGATCTTGATAACCCTAAGTGTATGTGAAGGCAAACACCTCTAAATCTCACAAAAGATTCACACACACACACAGCATAAAGAGCAGCCTTAGAGAGCTTTTGGGTACAAAACCCTAGATCTACAAAAGAGGCACAAGATGCACTCTAATCTCTCTAAAAAACTTTGAAAACCCTATCTAGGGTCAGCTTATAATGTCCTTTAAATACTGGAAAAAAAAAGCTCGCGATTTGGGCTTCAAATGATCAAGTTATGGGCTTTTTACGTTTACTGATTTTTGCTGATCTGTGACTTTCGACTAATCAAGTTTAATTTCCGATTGATCAAGCATTGTAGCAATTGAATAGTAACTTCCTACAATTACTCAATTCCAAACTTAATTTAAACCAAACTTTGAGCAAGTCTAAACTTAAACTAAATGTTTTGATCATGGTTTGCCAACATATACAAATTAAAGTTCGAATACATTAGTTCCTAAGGTCTTAGAACCAAACATAATTAATTGATTAATTAGCCAAGTTATGCAAACGTGTGGTAGCACAAACAAATCACCAATTAAATAAAGTATGTAGTGGAAAATCTATTGACACGGTGATTTGTTTACGAATGGGGAAAACCTACAAGGCAAAAATCCCACTGGATGATTTTAAGGTCATCACTCCTGAGAATTCACTATAATCACAACAAGCGGTTACAAGTAAAGGAATCTCAGTACCTCATACCAACCTACAGTTGAACCCTTACCCCAATACCCAATTGGACTTGTTTTATAGTGACAATCTCTCCTTTCAATGCACAGCTCTCAGTACGTGACTAAACAATTGCGCGAATCCCCGTACGCAACTTCAATCACCAACTAGAGAATGTTGTTGGCTACAAAGTTCTTCAGTTCATCACACGACGAAGATTAAGAAGCTCCTTGGTCACAAAACCCTACAATGCACAAACACAGCAGCTTCTTCACAAGAAAGATGAACTAGGACAAATTCTATTTCTAGTCACAATTTGCATTAACAAACTTTGCTCAACATAACTCTTGTCACCTTTGACGGCCCTGAAAATAATCTTTTTATATGTTTAGGGTTATGAGAAAAGAAAGCCCAAACATACAATCACGGATTGGATGAAAAACAGACCAGAAATTCTGTGTTTCATAAACCTCGACTGATACCCTATCTGTCGAGCTACTGTTGAGCCACAGGCTGGAACAGCTCTTCAAGGCTTGGTAGATGTTACTTGTCGAGCTAGCGGTTGAGCTTTAATGAATAACACTTTTCACACTTGAATCTTGGACAGATTTGCATGGCTTTAATACTTGAACTTGAAACAAGGTTTCTTGAAATATCAAACACATTCTAGATCTACCCAATTACAAGTAAAGTATGTTTTGTTAAAGGATTAGCTAATTACATAAAATAGTAACATATGTTCCTGACATTGAAGCACATATGTCCTAATAATCTCCCCCTTTGGAAATTCGTGACAAAACCACAACAAACAAATGAACATATAAGAGAAGTCATAAATCACTCAAAGCATTTCATTTGTTAATTACAATAAAATCTATCCTAACACAAACTCTTGAAAAACTTTGCAAGAAAAGAGTTCATAGCAAAGAAGACTTTGACAACTTGTATTTTTGAAACACTTAAATGAAACTCATCAACGCATCTTTGTGTGAAATAGAAATAAAAGATTGCATACAATATTTAAGAAGCGTGTGCATAAAGAGAGAAAAGAAACAACATATAGAGAGATAGGTAAAAGAACTGTAATAACAACCTCACAATGTGTATATATCAACAAGTACAAGATTTGCTATCACAATATGATCACAAGATCTAAAGTACATGAATAATGTATCTAAAAATAGAAAGAAAGAAAAAGATACATGAAATCCTCACTACATCCCTCAAAATCAACACTCTCCTTAACAAAAATCTCCTATACTAACTCTCTCCTTAAAACCCTAAAAAATGACTACTCTCATATCCATCTAGAACTACTCTCCCTTTTCGTCACGAGTGACAAAAGGGTAAGAATATCAAGTAGACATCTTGTCAGCACTAGAAGAGCTAGCATCGTCATCCCCATCATCATCATCGTCGTCAGAGTCATCATTGTCTGCAGATGTCTTAGGAGGAGGAAAGGGAGACTCTATGAAGCTACCAAGGCGAGCCTGCCGTTAGGCAATACGGTCGAAACGGGTGTTCACCTGACATAACTCATCATTGAGAGTATCAAGGCAAGCATCCATGCGCTGAAGCTGCACTATGATTGCATCAAGAATCACACCACCCGCAGAAGTAGAGGGAGCGGAGGTGGATGGAATAGAAAGAGCTGGAGGAACCGTCAATCCAGACCACCTCGAACATAGCTGCACCTCGCTCCATTTAATGGTAGCGGCGTCTATGGCACATATAACATGGAAGTGATTGGATGCGGGAAAGGGAACAGAAAAATGGCGTAAAATCCTTGTGATAGCAGAAAGGAAGATAAGCTTATCACGGCTTGTCGTATCTTTATACACATCTATAATGGAAAGAATGAAATGATAGGTGAAGTCTATAGTAAAATGCTCAATGAGGGATAACAAAACTAAGCACGGTGCTCTGTAATAGAGTTATTGTGAGAAAAAGGATGCAAGACAAAAGTCATAACCATGTTAAGAAAACGTGAACCTTTAGCAAAGGCCATATAAGAGGTGAACTAACGATCACCCCAATCAGAAGGACGCTCACAAAAAGCTTATATAAGCTCGTCTTTAGACACAGTCTTAAGACGCTTACAACCAGGGTAATCACGATTCGCTACCCTAGGGACGTGGAGCACGTCGGATACAAGAACCAGAGTGACCACAATGCGTGTACCTCGAACACGAGTGGAAAACTAAGGTACTGAATAATCGAATCCATGCATATTAGAGTAGAGCTCCTAGATTAGCATGGATGGACATGTGATCAGGACATCACATAGTGACTCCCAACCCCTACTATGAATGACAGTGGGTAGGTTAGTGTTAGAGAAGTCCAACAGAATGACTTGGTGTTCCGAATGATAGTCTAGAAAAATTCTCAAAGAAGTTCGATTTGGCCTTCTTATCTCGGAACCGGATGTGTGAGAGAGTGGGATTAGCAGAAGTGGATGCCCTGAAATGTAGAGGGTTTCGGGATAGAACAGATTTATGTTTAGGTACCATAGAAGCAAACTAATGCAAACAGAAGAAAAAGAGGGAGAAAGAGACAAACAGAAAAGTCCCAAGCAGTTCAAATATATCCAAATATATTGAAAAGAAAGAACGTATGCATGAGAATGCATGAACATATGACATGCAATAGAGAAAGCATCATGGTCTTAGCCCAATCCAATCCTACAAGCACACAATCAGATAACATATATAACACACATCTAAATGCACGAACATATAGTTATAATGCACATGGATACAATGCATGAAGTTTTTAAGATTAATTCTTCAAAACCCATCCCAAAAAT
Source organism: Castanopsis chinensis (assembly GCA_032878915.1). NCBI lineage: Eukaryota > Viridiplantae > Streptophyta > Magnoliopsida > Fagales > Fagaceae > Castanopsis > Castanopsis chinensis. The sequence goes on along the minus strand of JAVQMG010000125.1, from coordinate 11,139,357 downwards.
TTGCAAAAGCCTCCTTGATTTAGAAAAACCCCAAAATTTTCAATAATCCCAAAAACTTAGGTTAAAAATCATGAAATGCATGAATATGAGTGATTCAAACACTTACCAAGTGAAGAAACACTTGATCTAGGCCAAAATATCCTTGAGGAAGAAGTTTGGGGTGAGAAAGAGAGGTTTTGGGAGGTGAAGAGACGAAAGGAATCGAGAGAGATCAAGAGAAATGAGATCCAAATCGCGCTGACCCTATATATAGAAGCTCAGTAATTCTCGACAGATTAAAAGGTGTTGAGAGCTGTTAAGCTTTAAAAGAGTTGACAGATGCAGCTATCGAGTAGGTGTACAGAGGTATCCACAGAAAAACAAGCTCGATGGATCAAGGAGCTATCAAGGAGATAAAAACTTTCTCGATGGATCGAGGACCTATTGAGAAGCTATCAAGATTGTGATAAGAAAAAGCTGAGGAGTTCAATAGATAAGCCAAGTGTCAAGAGGTATTGAGGAGTTGTCAAGATTGCTTAAAAACAATTTTTCAAAGAGGAGAAAAATACAGATATGAATGTAATCAAGCATACCACTCAACTAAGCATTCAAACAACATTTTAATATCTCAAAAACAATATCTCAACAAGAAAAAAGTAAGCACATAGATCCCAAAACACACACACACACACACACTAAACAAGTCTAACCAACTTTATATTTAAAAAACAAGTTAAGACAGTTTAGTAAGCATCTATTAACACATGTAAACCTTGTGATGGTTAAATCATATTGTACCTAAACATGTATCAAAAGTAGCAAAGAATATTGTGTGTTGTGTGTGAAAAATATCGCAAGATTGCATAAGTGTATACATGTTATGGCAATTTAAGATATGAGAAAATCACTTTAACTCATACATAATCATAACTGTTTGATGGGAACTATCACCTTCGAGGTACATCCTATAACTCCCACATCTCCTAGAATACACGCTTGCAATCAAATATAAAACATTTTGATCTTTTTGCTTTTATTTTTCTTTGCATATATTTGTTTTTATTAAGCATATCATGCATGGGCATATATAAGAGAGAAAAGAAATACCCAATTATGTTAAGTTTTTTGACATTACACTTTTGTTATGCTGAAACATATAGATGTCATTTCATGATTGGCTGGCAATGGCGGTGAGATGATTATTTATGCCTTTCTCTTAGGATTTTCTAGTCATTCCTGTCAAAAAAGAGTGATACGAGTGTTAAGTACAAGAGATTACTTAACCTTACTCATCACAAATACGAGCCATAAAACTTACTTGCTTAGTTGTACATAGAGATGCTCATCTAAGCTACAAGAGATACAAATTTTAGAAAATTTTATTTCAATAGCCATCCAAGGTACACAAACATCAATGTACACAAACAAATTATTTTTGTATTTTTCTGATTTTTTCAAATTTTTTTAAATTTTTATATGAAAAACAAAACAAAGAAAAATTGAAAACAAAATCAAACAAAAACATGTTAAACAAATTAAAGCAAAGCATAAAACTAGACTGACTCAAAACACTAAAGCAGAACACACAAGTAATGCAAAAATAAGAAAGGGAGAGAGAGAAGAAGAAGTGACAAAATCACTTGGAGCTTTTTTCCTTCCACACCTTGGAAGAATCTTTCCTTTGAGCAAAGCCTTGAACTAGTGGTAAAGGGGAATAATTGAAACCGTTCAAGTTTGAAAGGAACATGAGGGCTTTGAGAAGATCTCCAAGAGTAGCAAAAAAGGATGAAAACTGGTTCTGGTTTCCCGATATGATCATGTCATTGCTCTGTTGAGTGGCTAACCATTTATAGCAATTAGGTCAAGTATGACCTACTGCTCCACAGTGATTACAGAGATACCGCTTCTTCTGTTTAGGCTTTTGAGAGTTAGCCTTCTTAGCCCTAAGGTTTTTAGCTCCTTTCTTATCCTACTTAGGGGGTGCTCCTAAGATAGATTTATCCTTGTCTATGTTCTCACTAGCTAAATTAGTTTTGACATTAGTGTTCTCAATTTCAACATTATTTCTAGGAGGAGCAAAAATAGTAGTACTAGTAGAAGCAATATTAGAAGAAGAGAAATCATACCCTAAATCGGTTCGATTGGAAGCTGATTTTTGAAGACTAAGCATCTTATCGAGCTTAGCGCTTGATGTCCTTTCCAACTGAGCTCTGACTTGGAATAATTCTGCCTTAAGCTTCTTAGTCTTCTCAGCTAGGGAGTTGTTCTCAAACCTTAGTGCTCCTATAGTCTGATTGGCTTCATCAAATTTTGTGGAGAGTTCTTCACGTTCAAACTTCACATCACTGAGCTTCTTGGTGGTAAACCTGTACAACTTTTCATGTTTCTCCGAGACCTTGTACAACTTTGCATAGGCAGTGTGGATTTCATCTTGCTCATCCATCTACTTAAATTTTGACTCCACCAAGTTTTCTTCTTCTTCCACATCTTCTACAATCCCTTCAGTAGGATTGACAGTGGCGGTGAAGGCATTCAGGATTCCGTCATCCTCATTGTCAGAATTATCCTCAGGTTCAATGTCTCTTAATGTAGCAGCAAGTGCCTAGCTCTTCCCAATGGACTTGAGATATGTGGAGCACTCTTGTTTCATGTGTCTGAAGCCTTGAAACCCAAAGCACTTGGGTCCTAAGGGAACAGTGTACTGACCGCTATCCCTTGCATCCTTCTTCCCTTTGTCTTGGCTCTTAAACTAAGAAGAACTAGATTGCCTATGGTCCTTGTCGAAGCCTTTTGTGTTGGCATTCTTCATGAACTTCTTGAATTGTCTAGTGATGTAAGACTTCATTTTAGAATCTTCATCATCGGAAGACTCATTAGTGTCACTGCTCTTTGCCTTGAGTGCCATGCTCTTGCTTTTGCTCTTGCTTGATTTCCCGATCTTTATCAAACCCAACTCATAGGTTTGCAGATTTCCAACAAATTTTGTCAAAGGAATTTTATCAATATCCTTTGATTCCTCAATGGAAGTTATCTTGGCATGGAATCTCTCAGGTAAAAATCTGAGCACTTTTCTCATAATCTTAGGTTTAGGAATGGTTTCCCCAAGATTAAAAGCTGAGTTTACTGTGTCTTTAAACTTGACATGTAACTCATTGAACGACTCATCCTTCTTCATCTTAATCTCTTCGAAGCTTGTAATGAGCCTCTGAAACTTCGAATCCTTGACAGTCTTGGTTCCCTCATAGGTTGTCTAAAAGATGGTCCATGCTTCCTTAGCAATTTTAGTGAAGGATATCTTCTTGAACTCCTCATTAGTGACTACACTGAATAAAGCATTCAATGCCCTGCCGTTGAAGTTTGCCGCCTTGATCTTAGCATCATCCCAATTGGCCAGTGCTTCCTTTGGCTTGGTCCAACCAATCTCTACAGCTTGCCACGCCTTCTCATCTAGAAACCGCAAGAAAGCTCTTATGTGTACTTTCTAGTATGCACAGTTAGTACCATCAAACAATGGAGGTATAACAAGATATTGTCCTCTATCCATGACAAACAGGGGTCAATGGATCACACATAAAGATTAACCCTAATTAGAGTGTGCTCGCTTTGATACCACTTGATAGGTCAAGAATTTATTGACCCTTTGTGATGAATTAATTGATTAATTAGCCAAGTTTATTAATTAATCAAATTGACATGTAAACGCGTGGTAGCACAAATAAATCACCAATTAACTAAACCACGCAGTAGAAAATAAATTGACATGGTGATTTGTTTATGAATGGAGAAAACCTAAATGGCAAAAACCCCATCGAGTGATTTTAAAGTCACTATTGCCGAGAATTCACTATAATCACAACAAGCTGTTACAAGTATAAGAATCCTAGTACCTTATACCAACCTACAGTTGAACCTTTACCTCAATACCCAATTGGACTTGTTCTGTAGTAACAATCTGTCCTTTCAAATTACGGCTCCCAGTACGTGACTTAACAATTGCGCATGTTAGGACATATGTGGTTTACAGGAGTGCCTAACATACCTCAAGACAATTGGTAAAGGCAAGGCACCGAGCTTGAATATAATTCCAGCAATGAGGATGATGGAATCTTGAATGCCTTCACTACCACAGTTAATCCTACTGAGTGGATTGTTGAAGATGTAGATGAAGAAGAGGAATTGATGGAATTCAAGTTTGAGAAGATGGATGATCAAGATGACATTCACATAGCCTATGCTAAGCTATACAAGGTCTCAAAAAGGCATGAGAAGCTATATAAGTTGACCATCAAGAAGCTTAGTGATGTGGAGCTTGAATGTGAAGAGCTTTCCACAAAGTTTAATGAAGCAAATCAAGCTATTGGAGCACTGAGGTTTGAAAATAACTTCTTGGCTAAGAAGACTAAGAAGCTTGAGGCAAAACTGCTCCAAGTCAGAGCTCAACTAGAAAAGGACTTCAAGCACTAAGCTCGATGAGATGCTCAGTATTCAAAAATCTATTTCAGATCGAACAGGTCTAAGGTATGATTTCTCTTCCTCTAATATTTCTTCTTCTAGTGCTACTGTTTTTGTTCCTCTTAGTAACAATGTTGAAATTGAGAACACTAATGTCAAAACTGAATTAGCTAGTGAGAACATAGACAAGGGTAAATCTATCTTAGGAGCATCCTGTAAGTAGGATAAGAAGGGAGTTAAAAACCCTAGGGCTAAGAAGGCTAACTCTTAAAGGTCCAAACAAAAGAAGCAGCATCTCTGTCAATACTGTGGAGCAGCTGGTCATACTCGACCGAATTCCTATAAGTGGTTAGCCACTCAAAATAGCAACAACATGTTGGCGTCAGGAAACTAGAATCAATTTCCGTCCTCAGTTGCTCCTCTTAGAGATCTTCTCAAAGCTCTCATGTTCCTTTCGAAGTTGAACAGTATTAATTCTTCCCCCTCACCGCCAGTTCAAGGGTTTGCGAATAGGAAAGGTTCTTCCAAGGTATGGAAGGAAAAGAGTTCCAAGTGATTTAATCACTTTTTCTCTCTCTCCATCTATTTTTTGTTTTTGCATTTCTTGTGTGTTTTGCATTTTTATTTTGAGTCAGTATAGTTTTATGCATTACTTGTTTTACATGTTTCTAGTTGTTAGTTTTTTAGTTTTAGCTATTTTGTCTTGTTTTAAAAATAAAAAAAAATAAAAAAAATTGAGAAATTCAGAAAAATACAAAAACAATGTATGTTTGTGTATATCAGTTCTTGTGAACCTTAAAATGGCCATTGAAATTGAGTTTTCTAAATTTTGTATCTCTTGTAACTTTGACGAGCATTCTTATGCACAATTAAGCAAGTGAATTTTGTGGCTCTTTGTTTGTGATGAGTAAGGTTAAGTGATCTCTTATACTTAATACTCGTATCACTCTTTTTGATGAGAAGGACTAGAAAATTTTAAGAGAAAAGCATAAATAACCATCTCACCACTGTTATCCGCCAATTATGATATGACATCTGTATGCTTTGGTATAGCAAAAGTGCAACGTCAAAAAGCTTAACATAATTAGGTATTTCTTTTCTCTCTTTTGTATACCCATGCATGGTTTGCTTATTAAAAAGAAAATGTGCAAAGAAAATAAAAGCAAAAAGAAAAAAATGCTCTAAAATATGATTGCAAACGTGTTTTCTAGGAGATGTGTGGCTTATAGGATATACCTCAAAAGTGATAGTCCCCATCAAACAGTTATGATTGTGTGTGAGTTAAAATGATTTTCTCATATCTCAAATCGTCATAACATTGAGACACTTATGTAATCTTGATACATGTGCAGGTACAATGTGATTTGGCCATCACAAGGTTAACATGTGTTGATGTATGCTCACTAAACTGTCTTAACTTGTTTTTGAAATATAAAATTGGTTAGACTTGTTTAGTGTGTGTATGTGTGTGTGTGTGTGTGTGTGTTTTTGGAGCTATATGCTTAACTCTTTGTTGTTTGAGAGATGATTTTGAGAGGTTAAAATGTTGGTTGGATCTTTGGCTGAGTTGCATGTTTGATTGCATTCATATCTATGTTTTTCTTCTCTTTGAAAACCTGTTTTTAAGCCATCTCGATACCTTCTCGACCCCTCTTGATACCTGTTTATCTGTCTAGCTCTTCAATTGCATCTTATCACAATCTCGACACCTCTCAATAGCTTCTGGATCGATCGAGAAACCTCTTGACTCTCGATAGCTTCTCGACAGCTAGTGGATCGATCGAGCTTCTTTTGTGTATCTGATGTTTAGTTCCTCGATAGTTGCATCTGTTGACGCTTGTATTTCTCGATACCTATCTCGACACCTATATTTGTCAAGATTTCCCCCCTGCCTCTCTCTCTCTCTCTAGTTTACGTTAGTGAGTCAATGGCACCAAAATATAAGTCTATTCTGTCCCAGAACCTTCTGCGTTCTAGGGCCTCTCCGTCTTCTGATCCTACTCCCTCCTCTGTTCGGTTCCCATGATGAGAAAGCCTAATTGGACTTCTTGGGGAAGTTCTCTAAATGAGTTGTTCATTCAAAATGCCGAGTTATTTTGTTAGACTTCATCGACACTGACCTTTTTGATGTCATTCACTCTAATATGCTTGGAATTGATACTTCAGTACCTCTCTTTTATATTCACATTCGAGGTACATGCATAGTAGTTACACCGGAGTTGGTATTCGATGTACTTCATGTTTCAAGGGTTGCGCATCCTGACTACCCCGGTTGTGAGCATCTACTGACTGTGTCCAAAGACAAGATGATTTCTTCTTTCTGTGAGCGCCCAGCTGATTGGGGTGAGTGTTAGTTCACATCATGTCGACCTTTTGCTAAAGGTTCTAGATTCTTAAACATAGTGATGACGTTTGTCTTGTATCCTCTCTCTCACTACAACTCTATTACAGAGCCTTGTGCTCGGTTTCTGTTGTCCCTTCTTGAGGATCTTTCCATAGATTTTCCCTCACCCTTCATCTTTTCTATTATAGATGTTTATAGGGATACGACTACCCGTGATAAGCTCATCTGTCCTTCTACTATCAAGCGAATTTTATGCCATTTTTCTATTCCTTTTCTCTCTTTCGACCACTTCTCCGTTATATGTGCCATTGACTATACTATCGTTAAACGGAGCGAGGCGCAGTTTCGTTCGAGGCAGTCCGGTTCGGTAGCTCCTTCCACTCCTTTGGCTCCTTCTACCTCCGCTCCCTCTACTTCAGCAAGAGGTGTGACTTTGGATGCGATCATGGTGCAGCTTCAGTGCATGGATGCTCGCCTTGATACACTTTCTACAGAGTTGTATCAGGTGAACACTTGTGTTGGCCGTATTGCTAGACGGCAGGCTCGCCTTGGTGGCTTTGTGGAGTCTCCCTCTCCTCCTCCTGAGGCATCCGAGACACCTAATGATGGTTCCAACGATGATGATGATGAGGATGGAGATGCTAGCTCTTCCTATTCTGACGAGATGTCTACTTGACACTCTTACCCTTTGTCACTCATGACAAAAAGGGGGAGTAGTTTTGGATATGAGAGTAATCACTCTTAGGAGGAGAGTTAGGATATAGGAGATTTTTGTTAGAGGGAAAGTTTGTTTCTTTTTGAGGGATGTAGTAAGGATTACATGTATCTTTTCTTTTCTTTCTTGTTGGAGATACATTGTTCATGTACCTTGATAGGCTACAAACGCGTTAACCCCTTGTGATAAATTAAGTTGATTAATTAGCTAAGTTTTTAATTAATCAAGTTAACATGCAAATTGCGTGGTAGCACAAACAAATCACCAATAAACTAAAGTATACAGTGGAAATTAAATGACACGGTGATTTGTTTACGAATGGGAAAAACCTACACAGCAAAAACTCTACCGAGTGATTTAAGGTCACCACTCTCGAAACTCTACTATTATCACAACAAGTGGTTACAAGTAAAGGAATCCAAGTACCTTACCAGCTTACAGTTGAACCCTTACCTCAATACCCAATTAGACTTGTTCTGTAATGACAGTTTCTCCATTTGATGCATGGCTCCCAGTACGTGACTAACCAATTTGCGCGGATCCCAATAAGTGACTTCAATCACCAACTAGAGAAAGAGTTATTGGCTGCAAAGTTTTTCAATTCATCCACATGATGAAGATTAAGAAGATGCTTGGTTACAAATCCCTACGGTGCATATTACACAGTAACTTCTTCACAAGAGATAGACTAGGGCATGAACTTTGTCTCAGGTCACAAATTGCATGAACAAGGATTTCTCAATACTTGAGCAACTTGAATATCTTAATGGCCCTTAAAATAATCCTTTTATATGTCTAGGGTTAGAAGAAAAGAAGTCCCAAAGACACATGTACAGATTGGTATCAAAACAAAACTTAGAATCTGTTTTTCTTAAATCTCGACAGCTGGAAGAGTCAAAGTGTTGTCGAGCAGCCGTCGAGCCTCGGGGCTGAACAGCTTCTTAAAGCTCGATAGATGCATGTGTCGAGCTAGGTGTCGAGCTAGGTGTCGAGCTTTAATGAACTTGCACTTTCCAGCTTGTTTCTTGGACAGACTTGATGAATTCAACACTTGATTTTAAAACATAGTTTCTTGAAGCGTTAAACATATCCTAAATCTACCCAGTTACAAGTAAAGTGTGTTTTGTCAAAGGATAAGCCAATTACATAAAATGATGACATATGTGCAAAACACCTTAAAACACATATGTCCTAATATACCTAGATCTTGTGATCATTTTTACATACATGATGTTTATCTTTGATATATATGTGATGATGTATGTTTTATTCACTTATCTTTACATGTGTTGTTTTTTTTCTCTCTTTATACACGTGTTTCTTTATTTATATGCAATCTATTATTTCTGCTTCACACTAAGATGCCTTGATGGGTTTTATTTAAGTGTTTCGGAAATACAGGTTGTCAAAGTCTACTTGTCATGAACTCTCTTCTTGCAAAGTTTTTCAAGAGTTTATGTTAGGATAGATTTTATTGTATTCAACAAGTGAGTATGAGTTGAGTAATTTATGACTTCTCTCATATGTTCATTTGTTTGTTGTGGTTTTGTCACAGATTGCCAAAGGGGGAGATTGTTACGACATATGTGGTTCACTTGATATGAACATATGTTATTCTTTTTATGTATTTGGTTAATCCTTTGACAAAACCCACTTTACTTGTAATTGGGTAGATCTAGAATGTTTTTAATACATCAAGAAACAAGGTTTCAAGATCAAGTGTTAAAACCATACAAGTCTGTCTAAGAAACAAGCTGAGAAGTGCTCATCATTGAAGCTTGACAGCTGCATCTATTGAGCTTTAAGAAGCTGTTCCATCTCCGTGGCTCGACAGCTGCTCGACAGCACCTCGACACCTCTATCTATCGTGGTTTAAGAAAAACATATTTTCAGTTCTGTTTTAATTCCAATCCGTAGATATGTCTTTGGGCCTTCTGTTCACATAACCCTAAACATATAAAAGGATTATTTTAAGGCCTATCAAAGTAAGCACAAGTTGCAAAAGCATTGAGCAAAGTCTGTTCAAGCAATCTGTGACCAGAGACAAGGTTTGCCCTAGTTCATCTCTTTGTGAAGAAGTTGCTGTGTCTTTGCATCGTACATTTTTGTAACCAAGCATCTTCTTGTTCTTCATTGTGAGGATGAACTGAAGAACTTTGTAGCCAACATCTTTCTCAAGTTGGTGATTGAAGTCGCGTATTGAGATCTGCGTAATTGGTTAGTCATGTACTGGGAGCCATGCATCAAAAGGAGAGATTGTCACTACAGAATAAGTTCAATTGAGTATTGGAGTAAGGGTTCAACTGTAGGTTGGTATAAGGTACTGAGATTCCTTTACTTGTAACCGCTTGTTGTGATAATAGTGGATTCTCGGAAGTGGTGACCTTAAAATCACCTGGTGGGGTTTTTGCCTTGGAAGTTTTCCCCATTCATAAACAAATCACCGCGTCAATTTATTTTTAGTTGCATTTTAGTTTATTGGTGATTTGTTTGTGCTACCATGTGTTTGCATGTTAAATTGGTTAATAAATTAAACTTAACTAATTAATTAATTAATTCATCACAAGGGGTTAATACGTTTTTTGGTCTATCAGCGCGGATCCCAGTACGTAACTTCAATCACCAACTAGAAAAGGTTGTTGAGTGCAAAGTTTTTTAGTTCATCACACGATGAAGATTAAGAAGCTCCTTGGTCACAAAATCCTACGGTACACAAACACAGCAGCTTCTTCACAAGAAAGATGAACTAGGGCAAATTCTATCTCCGATTACAATTTGTATGAATAAACTTTGCTCAAAACTTGTGCAACTTGTGTCACCTTTGACGGCCCTTAAAATAATCTTTTTATATGTCTAGGGTTGTGAGAAAAGAAAGCCAAATATACAATCACAGATTGGATGAAAAATAGACTAGAACTTTTGAGTTTCATAAACTTCGGCAAATACCCTATTTGTCGAGCTGCTATCGAGCCACGGGCTGAAACAGCTCTTCAAGACTCGTTAAATGCTAGCTGTCGAGCTTTAATGAACATCACTTTTCACACTTGAATCTTGGACAGACTTGCATGGCTTTAACACTTGAATTTGAAATAAGGTTTCTTGAAGCATCAAACACATCCTAGATTTATCCAATTACAAGTAAAGTGCGTTTTGTCAAAGGATTAGCCAATTACATAAAATAGTGACATATGTTCGTAACATTGAATCACATATGTCCTAACAAGATGATTCCACTGCTTTCGGTGATACGGGTATTCTTTACCCTCTTGCTTTAGCCCTTTCATATGCCAAACTGTCTTCTTCTCATAAATCTTTTGCCCTTGCCTTAACCATTGCTAAGAAACTTGATTCTTATGCTCAAGATTTGAATGATTCTAAATGGCTTGATGCCATTGAAGCTGAAATTGATGCTCTTCAAGCTAACAATACTAGGGTTATGTGCAAGTTTCCTTCTAGTAATAGGGTGTAAATGGGTTTATAAAATTAAGTTAAAGGCTGATGGTTCTATTGAGAGGTATAAGGCCAAATTGGTGGCTAAAGGTTTCACTCAAACTGAGGGTATAGATTTTTATGAGACTTTCTCTCCTGTGGTGAAGTTTCTCACTGTTAGGACTCTTTTGGCACTTGCTGCTGTTCATGGTTGGCATCTAACTCAGTTAGATGTCAACAATGCTTTCTTACATTGAGACTTACATGAAGAGGTTTATATGCTTCCTTCACCTGGATTTGGCAGCAAGGGGGAGGTTTATAGACTTAACAAGTCTCTTTATAGGCTTAAGCAAGCCAGTAGACAATGGTTTGCAAAGTTGTCCTCTACAATTGTGGATCAAGGGTTTATTCAATCCAAGTCAGACTACTCTATCTTTACCAGAGTTAAGGGAGGTTCTATTATCATCATTCTTGTTTATGTTGATGACATACTCATTGCAAGTAATGATGTGGATGCTATGAATGTGTTTAAATAGTTTCTAGACAGCAAATCTAAGCTCAAAGATTTGGGAACTTTAAAGTATTTCCTAGGTCTTGAGGTAGCAAGAACTTTAAGTGGAATATCATTATGCCAGAGAAGATTCACTCTTGAGCTCTTATTTGACGTTGGCATGTTAGCTTGTAAGTTGTAAGCCAACAAGCATTCCCATGGAATAATCTGCTAAATTCAGTAGTACTATTGGTGATGCTGTCTCAAATCCTTCATTGTATAGAAGGTTAATAAGGAGGCTTCTTTATTTGACATTAACAAGGCTTGACATTTGTAATGCAATCCACAAATTAAGCCAGTTCATGAGTTCACCTAAAGTGCCTCATTTTCAAGCTACTTATAGGATCCTCATATACTTGAAAAAGACACTAGGACAAGGATTGTTTCTTTCTGCAAGCTCAGAGTTGCAATTGAAGTCTTATTGTGATGCTGACTGGGTAGCCTGCCTTGATACTAGAAGATCAATCACAGGGTTTTGTGTGTTTTTGCTTGATTCACTCATTTCTTGGAAGAGTAAGAAACAACAGGTAGTGTCAAGATCTTCTGCTGAATCAGAGTATAGATCTATGGCAACAATAACTAGTGAGGTAGTTTGGCTTATTACTTTGGTTAAAACCTTTGGTTTAAACCATACGCAGCTTGCTTTCCTTTACTGTGATAGAAAGGCAGCCCTCTACATTGCTGCAAATCCTGTGTACCATAAGAGAACAAAATGTATTGAAATTGACTGCCATTTTATTCAAGAAAATATTGAAGATGGAGTTATTAAAACATTTCATGTCCCTATAAGGCATCAGATTGCAGATTTCTTCACCGAAGCTTTTAGGCGGAAACAATTCTTTCACTTTCTTTCCAAGATGAACTTGATTAACATATATGGTTCATCTTGAGGGGAAGTTTTAGAAGCTAAAGCAGATTGATCAAAGAGCTCAAGTCTTATTTCTGGTTAAGCTACCAATAGTTTAGTAGTAGATATCTATATATTACTAAAAGCTGAAGCGTGACATTTATTGTTGCTGAGCTCCTATTGCACCACCTCATTGCCACATTATTTTCCACATAATTATTATTTATTTCTATTTTTAAATATATATAAATAGATTATTGACTTTACATATTTATCTTTGTCGGTTTTAACATCTATATATATTTCTTTTTTATTTCCAATTTTCCTATAATTTTTTTTTACATTCACTTATTTTTTAAAATATTTTCACTTTCTTCAATTTTTCTTCTTCCCTTACCTTTTCATCATCCCACTACCCTCTACTTTTATATTGTTATTCATCTTTCCCTTCATCTTCCTTTATTTGTCTCTTCTTATTTCTTCTTTCTTACTATAAATTTGTCACTCTTTTCCATTCTTTGCATAGTTTTCTCTCACAAAAAGGTTTTCTCTCTCTCTCTCTCTCTCTCTCTCTCTCTCTCTCTCTCTCTCTCTCTCTCTCTCTCTCTCTCTCAATGTTTTGGTGGATTTTTATTTTTTATTGCATTTCTACTTTAGGTTGATAAATTTTTGTTTCTTTAAGAACTCTAATTTAGGTTGATACGATTTAGTTTTGTATTTTAAGTTGTTGTTGTTGTTATTATTATTATTATTATTATTATTATTATTTTGCTCTTTGATTGTTAAATTTTATCCGATTACATTATAAAAAATTAATGATAGTAGATAAAAATAAAATAGTATTCCATTACATAGCATAATTTGGATAATTTAATGTTTACTGTTATATCTTTTAATTTTTCTTATTTTTTTCTTCTCTTCTATTTTACTCAATATTGAAATTCAACCACATCCTCCTTATCATTAAATTATTTATATTTTCTCTCTCTTTTTGTTTTAAAAAATTAAAAAATATAATATTTTACTTAAATTCAAATAAAAGAAAATTTTAAAGTGTAACATTTACACTTTCTCCAACCTTTCTCCAACCTTTCTCCTTCTCTTTACCTTTTCATCTCCCCCAACATTCTACCTTGATATCACTCTTCCTCTTTCCTTTTATCTTCCTTTATTTTGTTTCTTTTTATTATCATCTTCTTAGTATAAATTTGTCATTCACTCTTCCATTCCTTACATAATTTTCTCTCACAAAAATGTGATTATTTCCCACTTTTTCTCCTTCAATTTTTTGGTGGATTTTTATTTTTTATTTTTCTTGCATCTCTATTTTAGCTTGATAAAGTTTTAAATTCTTTAGAACTCTATTTTGTTTTTTGGGATTTAGTTTTGTGTTTTAAGAATATTTTTTGTTTGTCTTTTAATTTTTTTTATGACTTTGATTGTAAAATATTATCATAATGCGTTAAATAATTAAAAATAGTATATAAGAATGTAATATTATTACATGACATATAATTATTTGGATAAGTTAGTGTTTATTGTTATGTATGTTATTTTTATTTTTTTCTCATATCATTTTATTTAACATTTAAATTCAACCACATCCTCCATATATATCATTAAATTATTTATATTTCCACCCCTTTTTTATTTTAAAAAATTTAAAGTATAATATTTTGCCTAAATTAAATAAATAAAATTGTCCACATTAAGTGGAGTAATGCTAGGGAAACACTCATTCTCACACCCAATGCATCAAAGGAAGAATGAAATACAAAAAAAATCAAGTTAGAAACACTAAATAAAAATAATAATAAAAAAACTAATAATAATGCATATTTATTGTCATAGAATCATCATCAAAATTTGGAAAATGATAGGTTGCTAATGGAGAGAGAGAGAGAGAGAGAGAGAGAGAGAGAGAGAGAGAGAGAGAGAGAGAGAGATGGTATAGAAAAAAACCAATACAAAGTAATAAAGAGTAGATAAAGAAAAAAAATGTCAATAGTATTCATTGATTGGAAAACAAAGAGATTGTAAGGAAAAGTAAAAAATAAAATAGAAATTATAGTATGGAAAACATTAAAAACTTTACAGTGTAGTAACGAAACCGTTAAATTCATTTAAAAAATTAAATCAAAAATCAAAAATTAAATACAATCATTGTACTAAATTTGAATTTAAAACTGATTAAACTCTAGCTATGGAAACCATATTAATCATAACTAAAAAAGAGATGTTCTTTGACAGTAGTAGAAATTACTTAAGAAATAAAGTTGGAAAATTTAAAAGTCCATTTTTTGACATTTCATTTAACCTTATATAATATATATATATATATATATATATATGTAATTTTCATACACTGTTACTTTCGAAAATCTAGTGAACAATGCTACCTCTCATTTATCATCTTTGTTATGCAAATCACTAGTTAGTAAATATATGATAATGGTAAGAAGCGTTACAAATGAGATCACTAAAAAAAATATAAAATTAATTAGCCACTATCATTATGGAGTAAGATTTTATAATTTTACGTGTCCAAAAAAATAGAATATATAGAGTTTTCTTAAAAGTATGTGTAAAAATTTACTATATGTGTGTGTGTGTGTGTGTGTGTGTGTGTGTGTGTGTGTGTATAAAGGTAAAAAAAAGGTATATTTAAGGATTTTATTAACTTAAAATCTAATGAAAAACCAATGGTTAATAACTAGTGATGTGCATGAAATATATACAATAAAGTACTTACATATCTACATATTTAGCCTTACTTTTATGTTATTTTGTTACTGATTATATAATATCTTTATGTTGCAAGTAACAAGAGCTTTACATGCAAAGTGGGTCTAAGTCAATTAAATTCAATCCAAGTGGATCAAGGAATCAAAGGAAATTTGCACCAAATCCAAGTCCAATTCGGATTAGGAATCCAGCCTGCACATCAGTAGTATTTTTAGCATAACTTTCGACTCAGATATCCAATTGAGATGATTCAAGTTGGGCTGGAAATTTAACTTAAAGGGCTACAACTTTGTAGTTTAACAAAAGTCCAAATTCTGACGTTAAATGGGCCAAAATCGTCGGTTAAATGAAGCCTAAAACTCTGGAATTTTCTCCAAATGAGAATAGGACTCCTTGACCTATTTAAAGACTTTTTAGATAAAAAGAAAAAAAAAAACCCTAGAGAGGAAAGGAGGTCCCGCAGAGAAGAACTTGTTTTGGAAGTTATTATGAAGAGGAGGATCTAAGGACAAAGGTGAGAGCTTCAAGTTGATCAACCAATTTAGATGAAAGACATAAGTTTTGTTTGCTTTCTTTTCAACTTTATCATGAACTAAATTTATTTTCTAGAGCATTGATGTAGTCTAGCAATGAACACACAATTTATTTTCTGAGTTATTTTATTTTTAATATTTCCATGATTGAGTGTTTAATTCTTATTCTTAATGCTTACTATTTTCTTTACGAATTATAGTTAGATCAATTGAATTACAATGAGACCAAGAGGTGATTTGTTATTTTAGTTCTAGAATTAAACATCATTAGTTGAGGGAAAGTAGAGATGCTTTACCGCGATTAGTGTGATTTTTCAGAAAATTGAAAGTACGTAATGAGTCTTCAATTAATTAAATTCATATAGAGATATGGAATTGTTAGTTGAAGATATTTTTGATATTATTTGAGAGAAGATATTGAATACTTGAGGAATTTTTAATCATCAACGGGAGATTATTAGAATTTAATAATTAGGAGGAATAAATTGTGTGGGATTTGTTAGGTGAAATCAACCGCTCTAGATCTATTCTTATCATATTTTTACACTTTTAGATTTTTACATTGTGTTAATCTTTTATTCGTAGATTTATTTTTATTAAGTAGTTTAATTTAATTCAGATAGTAGAACGTTCCATTTATTTTCAATTTTCCAAATAGTAATTGATTTAGTGAATTTCGGTATTCAATAACATAGTTAATCTCTGTGGGTTCAACATTCGTTTTTCTAAAAACACTTTATTACTTGTTACGATTTTGTGCACTTGCAGATTATTTTACGTGAACAACTAGAATTATAGTATTAAGTTTCTCAAAAAAAAAAGTATAGTATTAATAAAAAAATTAATTTAATGAGATCATCCTAAAAAAATTATCACATGCAATGTGCATGTATGTGACTAGTTATAATAATGTACAGAACGACATGTCATTTGTATATTAAACAAAATAGAGTAGTTAATTGTACTTGTCATGCTTAGATTGGTTGGATGGTTTGTTATTTCGTTATGATTTTCCCACTCCTCTGTTCTCATTATATAAAGAATAGGGGCAGATATTTATCATATACATATATACATTTTCTCAATCATTCTCTCATAATCTCTCTCTCTCTCTCTCTCTCTCTCTCTCTTGTTGTCAATCCACCATTGTATAACCTTGAGCTTGTATGAGATTTCAACACTCTCATTCTCTCCATTGACATTTCTCTTCCTCACCAATAATATAATTTTGGCCTAGGGTTTGGATACTTTGGAAATGGAATTACATACCCGTCTTTTGGAATTTGAAGTATGGGTTGGATGTATGAGGTTTGAACATATTATATTGAATAAATGCTTAAAAAGGAGTTGGTAAGTGTTAATGGTGTAGTATTTCAATAATATCAATTCAAGTATAGGTTGGATCTATGATTTTTTTTTTTTGTGTTGCTGTGTTTGTTAAATTTTAGGTTTCCCAAGAAAATGAGCATTGGTTTATCAATAGTATCAAATTAATTTTTGCTTGGTTTGGGTCATTGCAATTCAATGCACTGTTCAGCTTCTTTACATTGCAGAGATTTTTACTCTCATATTGTTTATAAAACTTACTAGAGCTTATGAATTTTATAAATTCATTTTCAAGTTATGTAGCTTGGAATTGGTAATCTATTTTTCCCTTATATTTGATAAGATGTTTATGTCTGACCTGAAAGTATTAACTCGGTGTAGTTATGGCATGGTGTCAATGCATCAATTGACATCATATTGATGCATTATAAACTTGTAAAACTTCCTGTAGTGCTGGAAAATTCACCATTTGAGTATGTGGGTAACAGGAATAAGACCTTCCATCTGAGTTAAAATTTTGATTGCAGATATAGGCAATTTGACATTTAAATGATGACTTCCAACTTCTCATGATGCATACCTTTTACCTTATAATTGAAAGTAATTACTATGGATTAATGTTGTACAAAAATGTACTTAGATTCAGAAAGTGTCATCTGTAATAATTGCTTGTGAGGCTGTTAAATATATCCGTTTGCTATTGGTAATATAGTCATTTGTAAAATGAGCCGAGTCTCCTTATAAGCATTAGAAGTTGCTAGCACAGTTCTCCATTTTGATTCTTAGTTTGAGATGGGCGAAGAGCTGTTTTTGCTAAATGAAATAATTTTTCTATTGTTTAATGGTCCTGGCTTATTAACAAAGTAGTTTCATCTTTAGTTTTATGTGGCCACACACCCATGCTTTGGATTATGTGATGCAATTTTCTCTTTTTCTTTCCCATTATGGATACAAGTCCTTCCTAACTCAGTTTTTACAAATTGTTTTAATATGTTAAATCCCTACGTTCTCATCTCTTTCTTTTGTTTTGGCTCTATTCTTGTCATGGTTCAGTCTAGAAGCATGAGCAGCAATCTTGTGGAAGAGTGCCAAAGCTGCTCCACAATGTTAGGACATATGTGATTCATGTTATGAACATACGTCAACATTTTATATATTGGCTAATCCTTTGATAAAATGCACTTTACTTGTAATTGGGCAGATCGAAGATATGTTTAATATTTCAAAAAACAAAGTTTCAAGTACAAGTATTAAAACCATGTAAGTTTGTCCAATAATCAAGAGAAGAAGTGTTATTCATTCAAGCTCGACAACTAGTATCTATCGAGGTTTAAAAGAGTTGTTTTAGCCCAAGACTTGATAGCTGCTCGGTAGATAGAGTATCTGTCGAGATTTATGAAGTTCAGTTTTTAAGAGCTGATTTTCATCCAATCTGTGAATATATGTTTGGCCCTTCTTTTCTCACAACCCTAAACATATATAATGATTATTTTAAGGTCTGTCATAGGTGGCACAATTGCATAAGAGTACAATTCCACAAGTGTGAAGAAAAGTGTTACCAGAAACCTAATTTGCCCTAGTTCATCTTGAAGAAGCTACTGTGTTTGTACACCATAGAGTTTTGTAACCAAGCAACTTCATGATCTTCATCGTGTAATGAACTGAAGAACTTTGCAGCCAACATCCTTCTCAAGTTGGTGATCAAGTCGCGTACGGGGATCCGCACATCTATTTTTTAGTCACGTATTAGGAGCCATGTAATACAAGGAGAGATTGTCACTACAGAACAAGTCCAATTGGGTATTAGAGTAAAGGTTCAACTGTAGGCTAGTATAAGGTACTGAGATTCCTTTACTTGTAACCGCTTGTTTTGATAATAGTGGATTCTTGGGAGTGATGACCTTAAAATCACCCAATGAGGTTTTTGCCTCGGAGGTTTTCCTTGTTCATAAACAAATCACCATGTCAATTTATTTTCTGCTGCATATTTATTTAGTTGGTGATTTGTTTGTGCTGCCACATACTTTGCATGTTAATTTGATTAATTAATTAAACTTAGCTAATTAATCAATTAATCCATCACAAAAGGTCAATACGTTTTTGGCCTATCACACAGGGTTTATATAGTATTCACTCTTAGGATTTTCTGCCTGTTGTTAATTTAATTTTAATCTATTAAAAGTTTTTTTTTGTGCAGGCAACTAAGACACTAAGGATTAATACTACCGAGTTGTGCAAGCTGCAAATTGTAGATGGTGTTATTCCTGTAAAATTTAAAAGGAACCAAATTTTATGAAGGGGGTCTTGATTGAGTGCGATTGAATGCTTGGATTTTATGAAGTCTGCAGGGTTGAAGCCGCCTTCCACAGCCTACAATCTCCTGATTAATGTCTATGCGCAGAAGGTATGTTGCTTGTTGCCTTGATTAAGCAATTTACTTTGAGTGAATAAATATATATACACACACACACACACACACACACACACACACATATACACACACACCCTATTGCTTTGGCGTGGCCATAATAGGATAAGATTATAGGCATTCTGTGTTATTTGTGTCCTGCATATATCAGAACGCGTTTATATGTTAACAACATCTTCTATACTTGTACCCTTTTGAGGAAGTGCTAGTAACCTAAGACAAGTCAAACAAGCAGTAGCATTTGAGGTGATCATTGACACTCTTTTCCTTACAGTATTGCGTAAACTATGAGATGGCTTAAACTCTTAACGGGAAGATTTTAATTGCCAATGTTGGTGATTTAAAGGCCCTTTTATGCACAAAGAAAATCTAGTCTGGTCAGGGTACTGGTTCTCTAATATCTCCCCCCCCCCCCCGCCCCCATTTTTTTTTGTTTATTAGTGATATTGATTATTGACTCTTTAACCAGTTGCATCTAAAAGATAATTGAACCTAATTAATGGGAATAATTTCTCCTTATGGATCGTTTGATGCCTTATTTTTTCCATATGGATTATTTAATGCCTTATTTTCTCCAATTCTGTCCATTTTTTCCCAAACTGTCAAGTACTTCAAGAATGGAGCTTTTGAAGTTGATCAATATGATGAGTACTTAAAGCGTAAGTTATCTTAGTGGTATGGTAGTTATTACATTGACGCGTAATTATCAATTCAGGTGTATTGGTTTTAAAGGGTTATAGCCCACCTAGTTCTAGGATAGTTAGGAATCAAGAGGCTTAGTTGCTCTGCTGTCTCATGGAGAAAACCTTTATTCGTTCTTCATTGGCTGTATAATGCAGTAAATAAGTTGGGCAACCTTCAATCTGATGGGCAATTACCCAACTTGTAGTTTGTCTTTTGTGTGCACAATGCCAACTAACTGGATGGGCTGGGTTTGGGTTTCCAAAGTGGGAACCTTTGTTTTTGATGGTTTAGAACAAAGTTTGCTCCTGTGGGTTCAGTTTTAAGAAGGGGCTTCCCATCTCAATCCTGGTCTACTGCCACTCCTACTCTAATTGGGACTTGGTGATCGCTCCTCCTTCATGCTTCTAATGGTTTGAAACGATGATTTTGTGTGGCCAACCACCAAATCAATTTTAATATGGTTCAGGTGGTTTTGGATTTTCTTTATTATTTATGTTCTTTTTAATCTTTTGCCTTCTCAGTCCCCCCCCCCCTCTTTCTTCCTGATAGTATGACAAAAGTGCAAGTTATATCCTTTCATTTATTTTCATTACAAATTTACTCTAATTGAATCTTAAAGCTGTTCTATTGCTGTTGGTGATTCAATTGTTTAGGGTATGAAGATGCTACTTTAAAAACACAACGTAGCCTTGCATATTTGAACTTTGGCCAAAATTTAATATTTAGCACGGCTCTTTCAATATATCTATGGTATTATGTTCAAATGGAATTATGAATGGTGAGATGATAGTTGGTGATTTGGTAAAATATGTTCTTATATGCTTGTAATGAAATTTATATTTTCAGAAAGGATTGGCTGATGGTTACACAAATTATGGATTAATGTTGTAAAGTTGTAATTTACAACTATTTATGTTGGCTTTAATTCTGTGCCAAATTTGATTATAATTTTGTTTAATCTTTTGTACCCTGTATTTTATGTGGGATTTGTTTGTAAGGATTGTGTGTGAGAGAGAGTGTGTAAAACCTCAAGGCAACATTGAAGTCTAAAGAAGTTTTAAGCGGGTAGCTCTCGAATAGCCTTCTCGCGAAGTGAAGCATGTGCTGAGCACATGACTGAAATGAAAAGAATCAAGACAAATGGTGACAGCTGGTTTTTGTGAGTGTCTCATGGATAATATCTTCCCACGAGATACCCGCGAAGTAGTCTGTTTTGCTATTTTGTCATATTTACTCCACGACATCCTTATACACACTATATATACCATTATTACCCACATATTGAGAGGAGTGCTTTTCAGAGAGAAAATCCTAGCCACAAACCCTTTAGAGTTAGAGATTGTCATACCCACAATCTTCTACACCATCTATTGTGGTTTTCCTCAACTGCTACCTCTCCCTATCCAAATCCTTGAGAGGTTGATAGCCCAAACACTTATCACACCCATACTAAGTGTCAAGTGAGGTTTTGGTGCTACTGGGAAGTATTGGAAAAAGCCAAGTTTTGATGGATGCAATCGTGTTCATTACGGGATCCAAGAAGCTAGATAAGACATGGTTCTGAGAAGCCTTGTTGGAGTAGGAGCATGAAGGGCTTAGGTGCACTGAGTATATTAGGCTTGGAGGGTCTCTTACTATTCGTGTATCCCAACTTATTGTCTAATGAATCGATTTATCGCTTGGAGGGCGGCGGAGAAGTTTTCACTAAGTTTTTTGGTTTCTTCTTTGATAACACATCGACATGTTATCTTGTATTTGTATTTCTCTTCCCTACTCTTTTAGCTTTCATTTTACTGCCGTGTTGTGATGAATATGGCTTAGAGTAGTTGTTTTGCTTGTTCGCTTGCATTTACTCTATTCCACACTTAGTTTAAGTTAAAGTAAAATCAATTGAGCTGTAATTTGTTAATTTAGGTCTAAACAGCTCTTGTATTTTTAACACAAATCTGAGCTCTCAAATGTCATGGCTTCGGTCATGGTGAATGGATTTCTCTTCCAATTATCTCTTCCACTGAATTATCTTGGCAGTGTTTATCGTGAGACCATACAGAGTCTTGTTGATATGAAGTCCATGTTTCAATTGCTGTAGGTATTTCTCAAGGAACTTCCTACAATTCTCTTGCAGTTTAATTATCCTGGGTTTTATAATTTGTTTACAGTTGCATAATATGTTTGTTAGTTTGGATTTTCTTTCATCTCAATATGTGTTTTTTCCTTGAGAAAATGACTTGTAATTTCTTCACAGGAGATCAAGATTCATTTCTTCATATGGACTTCATTGTATGACAATTTTTCAATCAAACACCTCAACCATTTAAAAAGTGCATGATTAATTGGTTTGTCTATTTCCTTGCATTCTCGTAACTTGGAAAGCTAATTGAATTTTGTTTTGATATTTGTTTTTTGGTATAATATAGATTTTTTAATATGTGGTTCTTTAAAGTCTATGTGCATGGTTGTGGGTTTTCATTTATTTATTTTTTTTTAAAATAGAAAAACCTTTTTTTGAGGGTTGGGAGACCCTCAAAAAAAGGTTATTGTTCTTGTATCCCTTTAAAATTTTCAAAGGTTGCCGATCCTTGATAAAGATAAAAAATTTGTTTCGAGGTTCATGTAGGCTGTTGAAATTTTGGTTTCAAGGGTCACGAAGACCGAATTTGTTTCAAAGGTCCTCAAAATAATATCTTTTGAGGGCTTTTAATTCAAGGGTTTTGACCCTAAAAAAAATCAACTTTGTTGTAGTGCAAAATATTCATTAGTTCATAAGTAATCACAACTCAAAATAAAAGATGTTCTTAAAAAGATTGTTTAAAAAAGTTTTTGATTTGGATTAGAAAGTAGTTTCTAATCTAATGAGTAAGAGAGAAAGGTTTTGAAAAGTAAAAAACATGTTTAGTGCTTGATGTGCAGAAAAATCAGAGTTAGAAAAGAGTTTTGGAGAAGTTTTAGCGAAAAATCAACTCTCTATTGCAAGGGTCTTAGTTTTGAGGCATAAGGATGTATTTATAGGTTTAAACTAGGGTTTTCCAACTTATTTTTAGGGTTTTGGATGTTCCATAGGGTTTTGGGGCCAAGCCCCATCAAAGAGGAAGGCTTTGGGCCCTAAAAATTGAAGTTCTGAGGTTTTGAAACAGGCCATGTGTCTGTATGAAGTATCTTTAACCTTTTTGGAATTTCCACTAACTTGACTATTAGGGTTCATTTGGTTGGAGGAGGGAAAAAGTGGAAGGATAAAAAATGAAGAGTGGATAGAAAAGTAAGGGGATAGAAGAGATTTAGTTTTCTCCTATTTGTGTTTGGTTGGGAGGATAGAAAAGTGAAGAAATAGAAAACTTATTTGTTTAGTTGAGAAGAAAAATGAGAAGATGGAAAAATGAAATTGCTATAAATTTACAATAATGTCTCCATTAAATAAAACAAAAAAGTAACACTTTTTTTAGCAAAAAAAATTGCGTTTGTGCATGGGGACAAAAAAAAAAAGAGCAACTAGATGAAAAAAAAAAAAAAAAAAAAAAAAAAAAACACGCAACTAGGCATGGATGAAACCCATGGGCATTTTCGTCCCACAAGGTACTTCATTTTCTCCCTCCTAGTTTTCTCCCCATTTTGGGGGAAAATATTTTTTGATGGGTCTGGAGAGAAAACACTTAGGTCCCACCATCTCTTTTCTCTCTCCCCCTTCCAACCAAATACCCTCCAAATAGTTTTTTCCTCATTTTCTCTCTTTTTTATTTTTCCATCCTTTCTAAAATCCACTTTGCCACACACGGCCTTAGAGTGCCTCTGACCAACCCACCAATTGGTCTACGGTCTAGTGAGTTGCTCATTCTTAATTTATAGACTTCCCATTGGTGATCACTAGGACATCCGACCTCTGTTCTTATTTGAATCTTTGCAGCAACATGCATGCTTCTTTGTTCTCCCAAACTATATGGCTATATTCAATTTATGTTGCCCGTAAATCAAATTTATCATGTAGCTTTAATAGGATTAAAAATTGATGCAATGTTAGTGAAAATGAACTTGAGGTCATTATCAAGAAGAAATGAAACTAAAACAAAATTTTAACATCAGCGCACTTCTGTCCATAGATGCAAACAATGTCTTACTAAAAATCAGGGGAAAAAAACCATATTTAATACTCTTGTGGCACAATAAGTAGTGAGCGCACATTAGAACTTATAGGTTATTTCCCATTCTCATATATATAATATACATTTTTCCACTAAGACTCAATTCCCTGAATATTATTGGTCTGGTGAGGCTAATACAGGAACGAACCTCCTTGTTCCACTTTCAAGTCCTCTTTATTGAGACGAGCCTAAATCTTCTTTTTTTAGAAAAAAGTAATGTACCACATAATTGTAAGAATGGATATCCGTGCCTGCTCCACGCAACCAAAAGTTGGTTGAAAGGACAAAACATTATCTTAAACACTAATCCACGTCAATTTATATAATATTAATATATAGTAAGATGGGCCTCATCATCATTAGAATTCGAATATTGTTAGATCTAATGACTAATATGCCGTAGGCTTCATTATCACTTCATAATAAGATGAAATAATTATGTGAAGATAATAGCAAGTATAGTATATAGGTTAAAAAGGTCAAAATAAAAAAATTAAAAAAAGGGAAATTTTTTTTTATAAAAAAAAAAAAAAGGAAAAGAAAAAGAATTGCCATTGTATGTATGGAATTTATAGTCTGTGATTGTCTAGTCCCTTTTCTTGTGCCCCATCTACTATCTTTTTGTTTAGTCTGTTAAAGCAAAGCAATCATTTACACTTTTATTTGCCTACAAACTCGATTACTTGAGATCAACTCTCTATTTCCTGTCTTTCCAAGCAATCTAGTTGCTAAAATAGCAAAATCTCACACTCTATATCCTTTCATCCTCCACCTTTCCAAGACAGATAAGCTGCAAACAACAAAGGATTGGCAACTAGAATTGTACCCTCTCACCTAACTTCACTCTCTCCCAGCCTTAATAAAAACCTCCTCTCCTCCCTTTCACACATATCAAGTACTCTTTCAACTTCAAGCACCATTATCACTATTGCATTTCCAAATTTTCCAGAAAGAATAATAAGTCCACCTTTCCACATACACTACAAAGATGACTAAACTGACTGTTTTTTCCTTCTCACTTGTACTTATTTTTCTCTTCCATATCACCAAAACTATAGCCCAGACTCCCGATATCCTCAAAATCCTCGATAAGCCGGGTGAGTTCACCGTCTTTATCCGCCTCTTAAAGAGTACTGGAATGTCTGACCAACTCAACGGGGAGGTCCAGAAATCAACCAGTGGCTATACTGTTTTTGCTCCAAACGATAAGGCATTTGCAGACCTTCGATCGGGCACTATAAATTCTCTCACTGACCTACAAAAGGTCCAACTTATAGAGTTTCATATCTTAGCAACTGGGGTTACTCTGTCAAACTTCCAAACTTTGAGCAATCCAGTGCCGACCCAAGCCGGAGGTACAGGCAAAGGGGAGTTCCCACTGAATGTGACTTCGTCCAGCAAGCAAGTTCAGCTTGCCACTGGCGTTGTCAAGGCCACACTAGGCAAAACATTATACTCTGATGATAACTTGATTGTTTATCAAGTGGACAAAGTGCTTCTTCCACTGGATATTTTTAGTGGTTATGAGCCTACAGTATCGGCACCGACAGAAAGCTCTCCGGTTGCTACTAAAGTGAATGAGTCCGGTGCAGTGAGTCTTGTCCTGAATGGAATGTGGTTGTACATTGGAATTGCTGTGAATATTGCAGCATTTTCTTTGTGACCAAAGGAACACTTTTTTTTGGTTTATTTTTGTTTTTGACCTTTTCTTTTTTGGTCGGTAGAGAAGTTGATGGTATGTACACCAAGGTGGGCATACTGTTGGTGGGGTTCACTTGTCTTGTTCTGTGTGGTTGTACTGAGTCGGATTGACTGGTCGTGATGCACTGTAAGTGCTTTCCATCTTTCCCTGTTCCATTTGTACCATGCCATGCCAGTTTGTGAAGGCAAACCAATGCATTTTTTTGTTTTTGAACCAATGCTGGTAATGTTGAACTTTATGGTCTCTCTTGTGAGAAAAGAATGGCCATCTTTTTCTCAAGTTTCTTTTTATTTTTCTCACCGAACTTTACACAAAAACAACTTAATTACTTTGGCTTATCTCTATGTCAAAACGATATGTAATTGAAGTAATTTTATCAGGTTTGAAAGGACACTTTAAATTAACAATTATAATTAACTCTAATGATTCAAATCGTTACAATTGAGTCAGAGAATTAATGCATGGAAAAAGGAGTTAGAAAAGGACATCGTTGTGATCTCTCGATACCACTTGTACTCTGATGCTTAAATCAGCTACTAAGCGTGTTAAAGGAGAAATTAATATAATTTTCTTTAAATTTTTTGGTGACATGCCCCTTTCTTGGTTCCTCCGTTCCTTTTTATGGTGTGTTCCTTGTGATTAAAGTGGAGTCCATTTTGCTTAATTTTTTTGTTTTACGTGGATAATGGTAAATAATATTTTGATTAATTTTAGTACAACATCATTTATTATATTTTTTTCACAACTATTTATACGATAGATTGTGATTTACTAATTGTTACTTTCACGTGAATCTATCACTTTTTTTTTTTTTTTTTCCACTCATAATCTATCAAATAAAAATTGTTGTACAAAATGGTGTGATCCTAAATTTTTTCTAATGGTTTGGATGGTCTACATTAACTAGTTAGATAATTTGACAAGGGAACCTCGCAATGGTTGAACAAAATAGATGATGTGGCATTGTTCTAAGCGAGCTGAGTAGATGACGTGGCCATACACATGCATATAAGTATGGATATTAATATTAAACTCCAATGATTGAATTAAAGAAATTAAAATTAAGAGCTTAAATTAAAAGTAAATATAAATTTTGGAGGGACCAAAATGTATTTTGGCCAACAAAGTATCTTCAAGCATACGATAACCATTTGATCAAGATCCAAATGACTCTAGTAAGCCCAGTTGGAGTATCTTCATTCCCTTCTTGGCATTTTCAGCTCCTACATATGCGTTTTGGAGGAAAAATTCCTTGAATGCTTTGGATAAAAATTACATTATAAATAAATGCCCATATGGTGGGTAAGTGTATTACCTGCAATGTAATTGTTCTTTATCATCAAGCTAAGATATTAATTGGTTTTTAGTATAGTAATGGATTAAATTCAAGATCTCTTATTAGATGATGGGAAATTATTGTATACTCCCGGAGTACCATAAATGCATATTTTCTCATCTTACATGAATGGTGGATTCCACTAATTAAATTCATGGTTGGACCTACCATTTATGTGAGAGGAGGGAGTACGCATTTATGGTACTCCAGGAGTACCTAATAATTTTCCTTAGATGATAAGAGATTTTACTAGTTCAACTATCTGGAACACACAAAATTCAATAGAAATTGAATTTACAATGATACCAATATGTGTGTGTGTGGGGGGGGGGGGGGTTGGGTTCAAGTTATGTGTAACTCTAAACAATATTACATCACTCCAATAATTTTTTATTGAATTCATAGTTTGAAAATGCAACCATTGAATTACATGTTCCATATGTTCTTAACATGCATGCCAATTTTCATGCCAATCAGATGTAATTTATCATCCAATCCACAAGCTCATTTTTTATACATTATTTTAAACTACAAAAACTTGAATTTAAAAATTAATTTATGACATGACTATTAATCTTTGATTATCTTTAAATTTTGTAAGTATGAATAATATACAAAAATAATGTAATCCAACTATGGATTTATTAAAATTCATATCTAATTAAAAAAATATTAGATGGTGTAATATTACTTAAAGTTACAGTATGTGTAATATAGGTGCCGAGTATTGATGTAAAAAAACAAACATAAATTCATGTATTACCTGACAATTATGAGCTACATTAGTTTTATTTGGGGGAGGGCGTAGTTTAAAAGTGGGATGTCAAAACTAATAGTAATTTTATTATAAGAGGTTTATAAACTAACATTCAATTGGTGTGTCACACTAATAGTATAATAAACAATTTTTTCAAAGACATTTTCCTTTTTAAATAAAAAAAATTGGCATGGCAATTTGTAATAAAATGTATAATATTTCTGATATCACTCTCATATACAAGTTACATAAGAACTAATACATGTGTTTATTCTAACGAATCATTCTATCATATTAACAACTATCCTCCCCCCCTTTTTGAGAGTAATGAGTGTGACACCATAAAAAAATAAATTTTTTTGAAAATAGGTATTTTACCCCTCCAAATCTCTCATTTTTAACTCCCACAAATTGGGGGAATTTAGAGGGGGAGGAGAATGAAATTGTACACGCACAAACAACAACAACATAGTCTTACTCCCAAAATTTTGGGATTAGCTATGAATTTACAACAAGTTAATTAGGGTCAGCCATATATATATATATATATATATATATATATATATTCTTTTATTCCATTTTATTCTTTTTCAAGTTATATTTTCTATCACTTCCTTAATTGACATGACTTATTTTTTGTTACCTCTAATAATGTGATTAGTCACTCTCCTCTAGACATGATCAAACCATATTAAGCCTCTCTCATCATTTTATCAATAGGAGCTAGCCCATAACTTTTAAGCGAATTTTCTTATTACAGATCATATCTTTCTTTCTATTTCCACGTATCCATCTTAATATTCACATTTCAACTACACTCATTTTTTTGGATATGTTACTTCTTAATAGTCCAACATTTGGCACCATAGAGCATATATAGCAGTTCCGGTTATATGTATTTAGTTTCTTTATAAAAAAAAAAAACTTAAATTATTAATTTTTCCATTATGTCTATTTTCATAAACTAACAAGATTATAATTTTCAATTTATACGACCATTTTCCTCAACCATTCTATTTCTCTTAATTTTAAAGCATCCTTACAAAAGAGAGAGGTATATCAAAAGTTTTAAAGCATCAAACAAGGGAAAGGATAACTACTTCCATCCTCTCTACTCATCTTCTCTTCCTTACCCTCCATTCTCCTCTCACTCCAAATTTTCTCACCGTCAAACTCTACCTAATTAAAAACTCTATTTTATAATGTAAAACCAAGAGAATATTTTAACAGTTACATATGTACGTAAAAGAAGAGTCAAATGTAATTTTCTTCTCGGTCACATGAGTGAATAGATTGTCCTTATTATTTTAAGTCAAATTAAAGTTGTGCAAGGTTACTTTTGAAAATAATAATAATAATAATAATTTCTCAGGGTTTTCCAGTAATTCCAAATACAATTATAACATTTCTAACAATTTGGCCAAGCATAGACATCATTAAATTTTTAACATTAAAATATTTGAACGTAAGTGTGCATATATAGAATTTCCTAAACCAAACATCACAGAGACTAAAAATGGCAGTATTTATCGTTTTTGCAAAAGCCAACTTGACATTATTAGTTCGGCCTTCCCACTGACATTATTATAGATTGTAGTTAAAAAGGCCAAAACCCATCTCAGAGATCAAATTAGTCTTCTCCATCATGATTGACAATTATTTTCGACTCAACGGGGGAGCAAATGAAATGAGTGAAAAAGCTAGAAGTGACCTGTAACCCTTTATTTAAAATTCAAAGTGGAAAAATGTTCACAGCCGTCACAGTTGGAAGGAATAGCAACTGGCAGAGGCATAGACGTACAGGAAAAAAAAAAAAAACAGTCACGAGCAATTTTGTCTCACAACGTTTTTATCAAACGTTTGTGGGAAAAAGATAAAAGAGAAAAGTGGTACTACTACATGCATGGAGGGCCCCGACTACTCTCTTGCCCTCTGAATCTCTGATTGCCATCTCCCTATTTTTTGTTCAGTCTCTTCATTGTGGCCCTCTTCTTCTTCCCTGACTACTCACAAGACTTCACTATCTCTCTCTTTCTCTCACTCTCCCCCAAGTTGACTCGCTTGCTTCCACGGATATTCAACTCAGGATCGATCACCTACTCTAATTTCTCAGTGTATGTGCTATCATAAACTAGCTAGCTAGTGTCATGAAATCATATAGTACATCAAGGGGCTTACCTTCATTGGAGTTCAATGATGCCCACTAGTGTAATGGCTCAAGTCCATTGCTGAACCCATTGAAGCAAACTTAGCTAGCTCTTGCTGCAAGAAGGGTCTGCTTGCGTCACCACCAACACCAAGAAAATCTCTAGTTAGACTGCGCTCAACTTCATTTGAACTGGCATGGTGCTTTCCAGCTGGAACGTGTTGGTCATGCTTCCCATTGTTTGACATCAGCCAATGCTCCAAATTCTTGGTATTCTGCAAGAATGAGCTCGAGTTTGAATTTACCAACATTGACCCATCTCCAACTGTGGTGTTTGGAGTTGAAGAAGGGAAAGAACTTAATAATTCGTTCATGTTCCCAGCTTGATTTTGTTGCCTGAAAATTTTCTGAACTTCATTTCTACTGTTTGACACATGTGAGTGAGATGTACACATCAACCCAAAAGCTGTGCCGTTGAATGATGGATTGCTCCTTGTAGATCCTATTTGGGCTGCTTTCTGTAAAAGTGCAGTGGCTGACATGTGACCTGGTCCTGTTTGCTGATTCTGGTTATTATTAGGATACAAAGTAACTCCACTTTCCGACAAATTTCCTTTGTTTTCTTGTTCCTCCTTTAGTACCCTTGGCAATGACGATATAGTGAGATCGGCACTTGTAAAGGATGCTTCTGGGTACTTATTAAGCCATTGCATCTGAGAGGTCGATCCAAACATATGACTCATAGATGCATTTGGAACCAATTCAGGCAAGCTTGCTAAGTAGGCATTAGAATTATTTGTAATCCCAATTTGTCTGAGCTGAGCAGCATTGTCTAGCCACAGTGGTAGCTTTGGCTTTTGCCCATCTGCTATAAGATTGCTCACTGATTCGGAGCCAGCAAATTCTGGATGAAAGGCTGAGGGTAATTGGGGGATTTCAGATAGTTGAGGATTCGATATTGTCCCATTAATCAAATCATGTTTAAAGTTTTGATTGACAGCTGAAACTGAAGTGAACCTTGCATTTTCTTCAGCCAAAGCATCACAGAATGCTCTATGAGTTATGAAGCTATCCTTCCTGTATTTATTATACCCACAAACCCCAGTTCAACTTCGTTAAATATATAACTATATACACTTACAGATCCTTTTAGTCAAACCGCAATAAATTCAAATAGAAAAGCCCATAAAAGCATCTACGTGAGTGTATTAAATTCTTCAACAAACAAATCATATAAAGCAAAGAATTTCGAGGAACAAAAAATAGAAGTAATACCTGGAGAAGAGTGTGCCGCAGTCACATTTGTACTCTCTAGTCCCACAAATCTTGCTATGGGCCTTCCAATCTGACTGCACCGCATACTTCTTAGAACATTTCTCGCACTTCCATTTCTTCTCGCCGTGCTTTCGGCTGAAGTGCTTCTTTATTCCAGTGAGATCTCCTAGCGCCCTTGACGGATCGTGGTGCACGCAGCTCTTCTCTGGACAAACGTACACCTTTTTGCGAACTTCTTTGTTTGTTCTTTGCTTTAGCTTCCACGGAAGATTGTGGCCTCGTCGGTGAAGCTGCAAGTTCTGGTCCCTCTGGAAACCCTTGTTGCAAATTTCACATAAGAATCGGTTTGTTGCCATTAAGGATTTTGGTGACAAAGCTATGACTTCTGCATCTGGATCTGCTTCAACAAAAAATAATTTTACTTAAGAAAATATGTGAATAAATTTTGTTAACATAAACACAAAGAAAAGAAAAGAAAAGAAAAGAAAAGAAAAGAGTTGGGTATGAAGCAGATAGAGGAATAGATGCTTGCCTGGTGTTCCTGGTAAGCTTCTCTTTCTCTTCAATGGAATTGAATTTGGATTAGGGTTAGGGTTTGAGTTCAGTTCTTGAACAAACCCTCCGACAGTGGAGGGAACAGGAATCCCATCTTCAGACATCATTTGGAGCTGAATTCTAAGAAACTTGTTGTATCCTAAACTAGCAAAACCAGAAGAACAATTTCACTGGAGCTACAAAAGTACACTACCAAAATAAAGAAAAAACCAAAAAGCTGAACTGCAAATCTAATCCGAGAAATCAGAGTATACGCAATCCTTTCCTTTCACTGAAAACAAAGAAACTTGGTTTTAAGAATCTTAATCAGGCTCATCTTGCAAACCATCTTCTTCGCTCTAGCTACTTGAAACTTGAAAGGAAAAGCCAAAGAGAAATGAAAGCTAGCTAGAGAGAATATTTTAATTCCTCTCTCTCTCTCTCTCTCTCTCTCTCTCTCTCTCTCTCTCTCTCTCTCCTTATCTTACACGGCTTCCTCAAAGTCGGTCAGCCATAGACTAAGCTGGACCACTGTCTCTATCTTTATATCTATTTATCAACACAATATCTTTGGTAAGTATGTTATTAAGAAATTTTTTTTTAAAAAAAAATCTATATATACATATTATAAAGAGAGCTATACTTGTGTGCGTCTTTTCAGGATTATCTGTTTCAACTTGTATTATTTTAATATAAGGAAGCAAGAAAATTTTGAAAGAAAACAAAGTGAAAAGCATACAAATAAAGTGTTAAAAATCGTATCTAAGTGTGAAAAAGGCGAGGGAGAGTAGAGAAAAGTCACTTGCCTTTACAGCCATTCATGAGGTAAAAATGATTATGCTATAATTGTAATAAGGACCAAGAAGAAAGAAAGATTGAAAAGAAAGAGAGAGAGAGAGAGAGAGAGAGAGAGACAGGTTGAGAGGGTGGTGCCGTCCGTGAGACCTGACTGGGTAGGCGGGGGACCCATTCTGGCATTGTCAGTGGCAGTAATAAGAGAGAGAAGAGGAAAAGTTGATATAACAAAGACAAGAGATGACTCGTACCGCTCTCTATGTCCACCAATCCACGAGACACACTAAGCCAACTCCCCTTATCTCTCTCTCTCTCTCTCTCTCTCTCTCTCTCTCATTTTCTTTTGAATTTCTCTCCCACGGTGGCTGGTGAGGTGAAACAATTGGAGAATCTTTTTCTGAGTTGACTCGGTCATCTTTTTCTGTTTATCTCGCAGAATCCTTGATTCAATAAATAATTCTGTTCATACAAGGATTTTTATCGCTCGTACATTTTCGTTTATTATTAACAATATGAAATGTTAGATGATGTGATATTTTTATAGGTAAAATGTAAAATTAATTCTCTAAATTTTTTTATATTTTATTTTAGTCTTTTAGTTTTGCTTTTATTTATTTCAATCTTCTAATTTTCAAGTTTATTCAATTATAGTTTTTTTATCAACTTTTGTTAGATGTTGTGGTTAATTTTTCAATTTTATAAATTTTTCTTCAAACTTTTAAAATTTTTTAAATTAAAAAAATTCAATTAATGATTGAAAAATATTTTCTAAATTTTTTTTTTCAAAAAATTTTAACAAAAGTTAACAGAAATGCTTTAATTGAATACATCTAAAATTTAGAATACTGAAATGAACAACAGCAAAGTTAAATGACTAAAATAAAATTTAAAGAAAGTTAAAAGGCCAATTTTACATTTTAGCATATTTTTAACCATTTGTATTGGTCACTTTCAAGATATAATAGAACATTCACATTAGTTTATGCAGCCTATCACAAGCAACGTCGTGACTTGATCAATGAGGAGGAGCATCTCATAATATAGGCACAAGATTAAGTAGGAATGATAACAAATTGGGTTTGGGTGGGTTTCTTTAAACTTGAACCCACTTTGCAGGCCTGAATTCGCCCTGTTTAATAAATGTGTTTTTTTTTTCCAACCTCAAACTTTCCCCGTTGGGGCCCCATCCCGTCATGCCTGACCCTAAATCACAACACAACACACAAACACGGAAATCAAAAACATGAAAGTTTTAGATTTATGATTTTCCCAATCAAAATCACAAACATAGATATCATAAACACAAAATTTTCAAATTTTCTCATTCAAAATCACAAACACAAACAAAAATCCTAACACAAACACAAACGCAATTTTCAGATTTTCCCTTTCAAAATCACAAACACAAACACAAATTCTAACACAAACACAAACACAAAAATCACTAATACAAAAATTTCAAGTTTATCATTTTCCTTTTCAAAATCAAAATAAAAACCACAAATAGAGAAATCACAAATACAAACAAAGATAAAACAATGAAAGATGAAATGAACCAAAAAAGAAAAAAGAAAAATCATAGCCATGAGGCTGAACAAACAGAGCCGTGAGGTTGAACAAGGCCATTGGACTGTGAGGTTGAGCGAGGCTATGAGGGGGGCCGGCAATAGTGCATGAGAGCTTGAGAGAGAGAAAGGCACTGCTGAGATTGAGAATTGAGGGCTTGAGAGAGAGAGAGAGAGAGAGGTGACTGAGTGAGAGGGGAGTTAGAGATTTAGTAATAAGGGTTTTCTAAGGTTATATATATATATATATATATATTCAAGGTTTTTGGTAATTTTGCTCTTTAATGAGTTAGGTTCAGGTTCGAGTTTAGGGCGAGTTTCACTAAAACCCGTACCCAACCCAAACCCACTTCGGGTTTTATTTTTAAAATTCAAACCCGACCCTATTGTTTTGTGGGTTGAGTAAAACCTACCCCATTAAGGTCATGTTGGACTAGGTACTCACGAGTCGGGTACTTTTTCCATCCCCAAGATTAAGTGATTTGACTTTGTCTTCCGAGATTCGGCACAAGTTGGTTTTGAGAACCATGTGAAGGGTTATTTTCCAGCACAGCTCGATTAGCACTTTTATTTTGTGTTGATAAATGGAAGCCCCCTATCAAGCAAAATTATAAATAAAAAAGTTGTTTTTCTATATATTTTAGAGTAATAATCTATTTTTCTATTTTATTTAATCACTTTTCAAACATTTGCAGCTGATTATCTATTCAATATTATATTTTATTAAAAGTTCAAAAGAAAATTTCAAATTCTTTCTCTCTTCTAAAAACTTACTTAGTGTATAAAACACTTATGAATTTTTAGGCCCCCAAAAACAAATTTTTCAAAACA
Source organism: Castanopsis chinensis (assembly GCA_032878915.1). Taxonomy (NCBI): domain Eukaryota; kingdom Viridiplantae; phylum Streptophyta; class Magnoliopsida; order Fagales; family Fagaceae; genus Castanopsis; species Castanopsis chinensis. The sequence goes on along the minus strand of JAVQMG010000125.1, from coordinate 11,104,251 downwards.
AGCTTATATTCAAACAATATATATGCAGAATAAGAAATATAAGCAATACCCAAATTAACACACTACTCTAAGCCATTAATAAATCACAACTAGTAGAAATTAAAAGCTAAGAGTAAGGGAAAGAGAGATGCAAACACAAGATAACACCGGCACGTGTTATCGAAGAGGAAATTGAAAAACTCGGTGAAGAACCTCTTCGCCGCCCTCCAAGCAATAAATAACCCACTAGAAAATCAATTGGGATACATGAATAGCAATAGATCCTCCAAGCCTAATCTTCCTAATGCACTTAAGCCCTCTAAACTTCTTACTCCAACAAGGTTACGTTGAACTGTGTCTTCTCTAGCTTTCCGGATCTCGTAATTAGCCCATTACATCAACTAATATGAATTGGTTCTCTCTTGAATTGCTTCCTAAACACCAAGAACCTTCTCACTACTCTGAATTTGGTGAGGTAAGGATTTGGTCAATAATCCTCTCATGGGTATGACAATGGAGATGGTGAGAGTAAAGGAATTTAGAGAATCAAGTGTATAAGATTGTGGATGTATCAATCTTTTTTTTCTCTAGGGTTTCTCTATCAAAATTCTCTCTAGAAGACCTCTCTCACTCATACATTTTGTGGGCATAAGAGTATTTATAGTAGGGTATGAGATGGAATGTGAAAAGTCATTTTTCAGCAAACAGAGTGCATTGGCGAATCGCTTCGCAATTGGGATGAGTCATGAGTTCTAATCACTAGTTACCAGATCAGGCCAGATTGTACTTTTTGTCCTATAGTGATCTAGCTATCCTGACTCTTCAACTTCCTGCATGCTTCACACGTGTGCTTCATTTTGGTAAGTCAGTCGCGAGTCACCTTTTTGTTGCACACTCTTGATCAAATCTTCACATTCTTTCACAGACCACCCTTACATTATTCTCACCTAAATACAAGGTTTTTAAATATTGAATTACAAGCAAATTTGGCATGGAATAAAACCAACATGTAGTGAAATAAATTCAACTTTACAATCTCCTCCTTTGGCTATTCTATGAAAAAACCCTAAAACAAACCCTAGACTTAAAAATGTGAGTTGAGAACAGTTGCCAAAACTTACTCATACATAATTCTAGATCTGTGAAGCTCTTGAACCATATGAACAAATCTTCTAAAAACAATATCACAAAATGCACTGATTAAGTTCATTGCAAGCGGAAAACTTAGAATTCATATGGAGCAAGAACAATATGATCAAGCAAGTATGAATATGATAATGAAGCATAACTTGACCATACAAAAACAATCACTATATTTAGTGACTACAATGAATATTCACACGGTGAATGAACATCCGGACATGCAAGCAAATAAGCTCAATGCATAGTATTATTTGCATGTTCAACACTCAACCGATACAAGAACACTAAAGCAAGAAGCATTAGGTTTAAATTGCATCAAGGAAACAAGATCCAACAAGGGCACAAGAGTACAAAAGAAAATGCAAGACATTAACTAAAAGTACTAAGCTACATAAGCAAGAGTACATAGAAGCATCATAACATAGTACATAGTCAAGTGCACAACATAAGCTTAAAATATGAAATATGAACATAGACTAGTAATAGCAACAATGAAAAACTAGAAAAGCTTGTTGCTTGATTGCCTGCTCTTGCATTTCTTGCTCCCCCTTTGATTTAGCTCTCTCCCCCTTTTTGCCATGGAATAGCTAGTCATCATCTTCTTCTAGCTTCCTTTAGATTTGATCCAATTGAGTTTGGAGAACGGTAAACGTTGTCTCAAATCGGGTGTGCTAAGAGTGCATGATAGTTATGAAGCCGGACAATTTTGTGCTAATGTCTTGCACGGAAGCCATGATGTTGTTTAACTTCTCATCATAGGAGTGTGAGATAAAGCTTGTATCACCTTGAGAAGCATTACTCTCTTGCTTAAAATTCTTTCGGGAATGGCCAATTATAGCATTAAGAGTGCTAATGTTGATTAGTCTTTGCTTCGGTTTAGGAAACTCATCTTCCATTGTGGGTACTCCTATTAACTTCAATATCTTTGTGATGAGGTAACAAAATGGAAGACAGTTTCTAGAGGCCGTTCTCTTAGCAATTTTGACCAAACCGTGAAAGATATGAGAGCATACATTAATTTCTTCATCGGTAATCAAGTCATGAAGAAATAGAGTTCAACCAAGATTCATATATTTGGTGCTCGAGAGAGGATAGAGATTATGAAACATTATTGTTCTAAGCAACCTCAACTTAGGAGATAAAGATGACAGACCAATTGATTTCCCATTTAAAGACACATCCAAATTTTCTTTGAAAATGTCATGAAAAATTTCAAGATCCGGGTTCATCTCATTATACACTGGTGGTTTTGTAAACATTGGTCGATTGATGTTCAAAATGAGAGTAAGATATGAAGGCGTTATATTGAAGTCTTTTCCTCTTACCCAACATCGTAGCTCTTCACCATCAAAGAGGGTATTCGCATAAAACTCTTTCACAAGCTCGTCATAAGGATCATCAAGATTCGATAGAAGGTAGTTCCAATCCTTAGAAACGAACTATATAGGGATGTTTGTATCAAGAAGGGTAGCTTGCTCAACAACTCGTTCAATTACAATGGGGGCACTTTTGAAGTAGCTTGAATACGCTTGAAATGTGGTATAGGATCTGAATCAACTGTCATCGAAAACTCTAGCTAAGGATCGAATTTTCTTTGACTTAAGGGAGAAACTAGTGAGGTCAATATCTGGTTTCTCCCCTTTGCTACTGCCTCTTTTCACTGCTAACCTTTTGAAAGGAAACATCTTCAAACAGAGATCATGAAATAGCAAAGAGCAAGGTGAAAACAAATGGTAACAAACTTGATTAGCAACAAGTTAGTACCAAAAACAAAACTACGAATTAAAACCTAAAAATAGAAATTTAAAGAGCAATTAATAAAAATTGACATGTGAAGATGCTAAACATCAAAGCATGATATAATCATGGCATTAGTCACTCAATATGTCAAAGATTGTGTGTGTACATCATATGGAAAAGTGTGCATATAAGAGGCATGAAAACATGCAAGGGGCAAAGTGTGAAACACATAACCATTAGTTGTTCCAAACATGGAAACATGATTATCCCCAGAAATTGTACTCAATGGAGTCCAAAAACACACACAAAAACATCTAAATAGACATTTTATCGACAAAATGGTAAGCACACCACAATTCAAAACGTTGTATAATGCATGAGCATGTGATAATCTTGATAGAAACATGAAAAACAAGCATTATAGCATCATTCTCAACAAAACTCATATATCAACTTCATCAAAAACTACAAAAACCCTTGTTCTTCAACAATATTTCAATATCTCAACAAAACCAACAAATCCATCAAATAGAATGCTTTAAACTTGACATAAAGTAAAAAGTAGTGAAAACCCATACCTATTCTTGGATTTAGAGTGAAGATTGAAGAGAAAAATGAAGGTTTTTGGATTGAAAATGGTGGTTTTAAGAGAGGAAAAGGGGGAGAAGACAAATAGACATGCACATGATGCGAGGAAAACTGAAAAATTTTGAAAAATTGTCTTAGTTTTATCCCTACTTTTGCAAAACACGCATTTTTCGTGACTCAACTGACTCGCAAATGAGTCACCAAAAATCCTTAAACCCAAATTTTGAAAAAAATTTCTAAGTCTTTTTTGCAACTGGACCTTTTACTCGTTTATGAGTCATGAAACCCTCGGGTTGAGCTCACAACTTGAGTTTGAAAACTCGTCATGTGTGAGTGAGTAGCCAAAATGCAAAGTTACAAATTTTGGGATTTTTGTGAAAATTTTCAAATCAAAATACTTTCTAAAAACAACTAAAACACTCAAAAATATTTTTGGGTTTGATCAACAAATGCTTGAGTATGTACATCACATTTAATCAAGTACAATCACACAAATGAATAAGACATTTATTGAACATAGACATCTGTGATGTGGCTGGGTATCAAATATGAGATAGTCCTTAGTCTAATGCGAAGCTTCAACGATCGATTCAACCAAGTCATACACAACTAGCACTAAGTAGAGTGGCCTATCTCAATTGTAGAAATGAACATATATGACCTCCCACATAAACTTGATTAAATTGAGTTAGAAGATTTTCATTTGGATTCTTTTCTTTTGATCATTTTTATCCTTACATCTCTTTTTAAGATCGATAATTGAAATTTTTTATATTTCAATTTGATGAGTAAGCCTTTGGGTTTTGGCACCATAAATTTTAAATACATGTCAATTTCTCTTTTTCCTAGTCAAATACTAGTTTGTGCGACGGCTTTTTCAACTCATTATCTCTTTTTGAGATTTAACATTTGTTGAGCTTTTAAGCCAAAAACGATGAGTGGGAAGAGATATAGGCATAAGTCTACGCATGTCTCAAGATCAACAAAACTATTAAATTATCATTCATGACAAGTTTGAAGATCTATTTACAGCAATCACATAGATGTCAAGATGTTTCCCACAAAGATACAAGTCCATAGAGAACAAGCTAAGCTCATTAATACACAAAGCCATTAGCACGGAGGTACAAGGCTAAACATACATGTGACAATGCACAACATCGCCAATCAAACTTTTTGAATTTTATACTTTTTATGTATTTTTGGATTTTTGACACAAAGCAAAGTAAAGAATGATAAAAAAAAACAACAAACAACCAAAGGTTTTAAACAACAAAAATTTAAAAACATGCTAGAATGTAAAATAAACAAGCAAAAAACATTGTCACATTATATAGATAGAATTAATGCATGAACATGTTATAATGCTTATGCATGAGTACCCTTCTTCACCCACATGACACATGCGTTTGGGATGATATCTATTGAGGATTGGGTCTTGAGTCATGATTATCAAACCTTAAGGTAAAGTTAGCCAAACATGAGATAATGGTGTCAATCATCTTCATCACATCACTCATAACGGGTTCTCCTTCTGGCCCTTTAGGTTGCTTGGGTTTCCTGTTGCCTTTTCCTTGTCTTCTTGGCTTTTAAAAATCCGTATTATTCAATGCTTGGAGCTTGTACCAATTTGGTCTAGTGTGCCCTTGGATTCCACAATGATGGCAATAGTGTTGCGGTTGTGGACATCTTTGTGTCTTAGGAAGAGACTTTCCCCTTGCTTGGGCTTAGCCACAATTGGATGGATAGACTTTGTTAAAACATTTGATTCACCACAATCGGCTTCTTTTTCAATTTTTACATTATCAACAAGAGGATTTTATGCTTCTTTAGCCTTAACAAACTTCATTTCCTTAGACACTTTAGAGCTTAAGCTACTTTCTCTAGTATATCCTATGTCACTTCTATCCGAAGAGGGCTTTTGATAGGCAAGCACTTCATCAAGGTTCTTGGAAGCAACACGCTCCACTTTGTCATTTGCTTGAACAACCCCAAGCTCAAGAACCTGATCTTGGAATAGGCATTGTTTTGTTCTTCATTTAACCCTTCAACTTCACACTTGATCTATTTTACCACACAAGGATGCTTTTATAATCCTCTTTGGCTTTCTTCATCTTTCTAATGTCTACCTTATCCACTCTTGCATATTCTCCATTCTTTTCAAGAAGTGCATTGTATGATTCTTGCAATCTATTTGCTCCTTCATAAACACACTCTTCTTCATCATCATCGAATTCATTTCCAACACCAATAGATTCCACTTTGGTATGTTCACCAAGCTCTTCCTATAGAGTACATAAATATTTCGAAAAATCTACGAGTGCAATGGTCATGAAAGCGGAGTAGTTTCCTTCCCCATCATAGTTTTCTTTAGAATCAGAGTTTGAGCTATCCGAATCACTAAGGGTTGTAGCAAGAGCTCTACCCTTTGCCTTCAAGTAGGTAGGGCATTCTTTCTTCAAATGACCATGCCTATTGCACTCAAAGCATGTGATTCCTTGAGAAGAAGAGGAATCTTTGGAATCCTTCCTTTTGAATTCCTTCTTGTCTTTCTTGAAATTGGAGAATTTTCTTTTCTCAAAGAACTTCCCATCCCTTTTGAACTTCAAGAACTTGTGAAAGTTCTTTGAAAGGAATGCCATTTCTTTTTCAACATCATCCTCTTCTGAGGAATCTCGAGCTTCAATTCTCTCATTGATCGACTTAAGAGCAAGGGATTTGCTCTTCCTTTGAGATGGTAGAGTGAGCTCATATGTTTAAAGAGAGCCTATAAGTTCTTGGACCTTCATCTCATTAAGATCTTTGCTCTCCTCAATGGCGGTCACCTTGGCTCGAAAGCTCTGTAGGAATGATCTTAGGATTTTTCATACAACTTTAGAGTCTTCGGTCTTCTCTCCCAATTTCAATTTTTCGATTACCACTTCATTCAACTTTCTATAGAATGAGTCGAATGATTCATCTTCGCTCATCTTCAATTCTTCAAGCCGAGTGATAAGCATTTGAAGCTTGGTGTCCTTCGCCTTCTTGGTGCTTCCGTAAGTAGTCTCCAAAATTTTTCATGCCTCATTGGCAATAGACACATGAGAAATCCTATAAAATTCATCTGGTAAGACACCAAAAAATATAGCATTAAGTGCTTTGCTATTAGTATTAGCCGCCGCGAGAGATACCTTATCCCAAGTAAATTTGGTAGCCTCCGGCCTTGTCCAATCAATTTCTATAGCATCCCACACACTCTCATCAATGGAACACAAAAATGCATGCATACGCACTTTCCAAAATGTGTAATTACTCCCATCAAAAAAGGGAGATGCATTGAGGGATTGAGACGTATCCATCCTAGGGGTTAAGGATTACACTAAGGATATAGAAATTTGTCAAATTGTACCCGCTCTAATACTAATTGAGAACTCACTTAGTGTATAAAATACTTGTAAATGTTTAGACTCCCCAAAAACAAAATTTTCAAAGCAAGCTTATATTCAAACAATATATGTGCCGAATAAGAAATATAAGCAATACTAAAATTAACACACTACTCTAATCCATTAATAAATCACAACCAGCAGGAATTAAAAGCTAAGAGTAAGGGAAAGAGAGACGCAAATACAAGATAGCACCGGCACGTGTTATTGAAGAGGAAACTGAAGAACTCGACGAAAACCCTCTTTGCCACCCTTCAAGCGATAAATGATCCCCTAGAAAATCAATTGGGATACATGAATAGCAATAGACCCTCCAAGTCTAATATACCTGATGCGCCTAAGCCCTCCAAGCTTCTTGCTCCAACAAGGTTACGTCGAACCGTATCTTCTCTAGCTCTCTAGATCCCGTAATTAGCCCATTGCATCAACCAATATGAATTGGTTCTTTCTTGAACTACTTCCCAAACACCAAGAACCTTCTCACTACTCTGAATTTGGTGAATTAAGGATTTGGTCTATAATCCTCTCATGGGTATGACAACAGAGAGGGTGAGAGTAGAGGAATTTGGAGAATCAAGTATATAAGATTGTGGATAAATCAATCTTATTTTTCTCTAGGGTTTCTCTATCAAAATTCTCTCTAGAAGATCTCTCTCACTCATACATTTCATGGGTATAAGAGTATTTATAGTAGGGTATGAGATGGAATGTGAAAAGTCACTTTTCAGCAAAACAGGGTGCATTGGCGAGTCACTTCGTGACTGGGATGAGTGGCGAGTTCTAGTCACCAGGTACCAGACTAGGCCAGACTGTACCTTTTGTCCTGTAGTAATCCAGTTGTCCTGACTTTTTAACTTCCTGCATGCTTCACACTTGTGCTTCATTTTGGCAAGTCACCGCCCGCTAGTCAATCACGAGTTCCAGTCGTGAGTCACCTTTTTGTTGCACACTCTTGATCAAATATTCACACTCTCTCACACACAACCCTTACATTATTCCCACCTAAATACAGGGTTTCTAAATACTAAATTACAAACAAATTTGGCACGAAATAAAACCAACACATAGTTGAATAAATTCAACTTTACATCTTCATTCACAACCAACATCTAGTCTATTAAAAGCACTCACCTTCTCCAAAAAAATACAAAAACAAATAAAAAAACAACAACCAACATCCACCGCCCTCTTCCTTCACCCTATAGCAAACCAACAAATTAAAAAACAATTTTGCATAAGCTTATTTTGCAAACACTAAAGTGAAATCTTATTTTGCATAATGATATATACATGAGCTGATGAGGGTGAATTTTTAGATTCATTGGGCAAATTTAGGGACTTATTCTATCTTAACTTAAATGATGAGAATGCTCTTAGTTAAGAGGTAAACAGATTTTGAATGCAAGTATTAAAAATTCTTATCTAAGATACACAGAAAATTAAACTAAACTTTCTTTTACAATAAAATTTATAATAATTTTAGTATTTTCAATATAAAACATTTGCAAACAGTTTTGCCAAAGAAAATGGCAATGAAATGGCAATCATTTTATGAAAAATAATATGCGGAAGCTTGCAAGATATGCACTTATATGTATTATTATACCACGTCGGTATGCAAGCTTTGTTGTCTACAAAATTAGTCCTATCGACATCCTCTGTCCATTTTGTTGATGAATTTGTCACATTTTATACATAAATTTTAATTGAATGAAATCTTCCTCAAAAAGTCATGACTATTCTGAGCATAATACTGGAGATTCTATTCTTTATATATACAGACACACACACTTGTGTCTAAGCATTTGCATTAAACAATATAAACTATAAAAATTGCTCAATTTTACACATCTAAATCCCAAAATCACTCACATTAATTGATGATGCCTAAAATCTTCAGTGAGTTAATCGTCCACACACATGTCAAATGAGATACTTGAAGAAAAAAGAAGATGAAGAACCTACAAAGAGCATCAGTGGGGTATCAGCCAAAGACCCTCCGAAGGTTAAGTTAATGATAGAAGAATCTTTAATAACTCAAAAGTATAAGAGTTGGGAAATTGCACTTATCTTAAGAAAGAGGAGGCCAAGTGCTTATATAGTGGTGTAGAGCTGACTAAGATCCCTTATATGTAAGATTTTTCCTTGAAGAGAAGATTTGGAGTTAAGACCCTGAGATCTTGGGCTTTTCTTCCCATATAGGGAAGACATAAGCGTGGAGTTTGGTCTTTGGGCGTGGTGCACAAATTCTTTCCATATAAGGATGCATAAGTGGAGAATACATAAAGGTTTGTGGGACCCAATTACTCAACTGTAGATATTACCATCCGCTATGGGACCCAGTTACTCAACAATTAATATGACCATCCATCTGTTGGTATGAATATGAAGGATAAGATGTGACCATTTGTTGGGTACAAATGCAACCATCTGTTGGGCACATACGTGGAAAACTGATTTGCAGAGACTTCAAGGAAGTCAAATGAGAAGTTCATCCACGGGTTCATAGTTGGCGGGTCCAGCTAGAAGAGGCACATACCCTGATGGGTTAGTGGCAAAGTAGTCCATCCTAATGGGTCAAAGTTCTCGAAGGACTTTATTGGACGAGAATACCCTTATTAGTGTGCAAGTTGGTTTGTTGATTGGATGATTATAGTGAGTCTTTTATCAAAGGTGTCTCATCGATCTAGACAAGTTAGTGTCTACATGTTCTGGACAATGAATCGGATACCTGACCACCCCTTGATATGGAACGACCATCAGGGCGTAATGTGTCGTATGTTATTAGGGAATGTACCTGACAACCCCTTGATACGTGACGACTGTTAGGAAGGAATGTGTTGCATGGCATCAAGGTACTTGACGACCCTTAGGTACCTGGGGACCCATTAATACATGACAACCATCTAGGTAGAGCGTTTTGCACAGTGTCAGGAAATGTACTTGATGACCCTTTGATACCTGACAATCCATTGATATGTGATGACCGTCAAGACGAAGCATGCCGCGCAGTGTCAAGAAAGGTACCTAACGACCACTAGATCCTTGACGATTCCTTGGTACTTGATAACTCATTAATACAGGATGATAGTTAAGGCAGAGCATGTCAAGCGATGTCAAGGAAGGTACCTGACGATTGCTAGGTACCTAACGACTCATTGATAAGTAACGACCGTCAAGGTAAAGTGTGTCATGCGGTGTTAGGGAAGGTACCTAATGATCGTTAGGTCCCTAATAACCCATTGATAAGTGATGATCGTCAGGGCGGAGTGTATCATGCACTGTTAAGGAAGGTACTTAACGATCGATAGATACCTGATAACCCATTGACACATAACAACTGTCAGGGCAGAACATGTCGCACGTTGTCAGAAAAGCACTTGACAATCGCTAAGCACCTAACAACTCATTGATACATGGCGACCGTTAAGACGGAGCATGTTGTGCAATGTTAAGGAAGGTACCTGATGACCGCTAGGTCCTTGATGACCCCTTGGTGCTCAACGACCTATGGATATGTGACGATTATTAGGGCGAAGCATGTCACGCTGTGTCAAGGAAGGTACTTAACAATCGCGGGGTACCTGACGACTCATTGGTACGTTACAGCTAACAATCGTCAAGGCAGAGTGTGGCACATGGTGCCATACTCCCTTTTATGAACGATGATGCTTTTGGTGACCAAAGATTCTTTTGGTAAGCGCATGATGCTTTTGGTGACCGAAAACTCTATGGTGTTAGAAAAAAAATTTTGTCTAGTGAAAATATTCCCTATCAATTACCCCTTATTCCGTGGTTGACACGCAAGTGGACGAGTGCAAAATATGAAGGCTTGTTCTATAATCGTAGAATGTTAGAGGTTCTTTTGTTTGCCTTCCATTCCATGAGTGACTTAATTAGAGGATCGTTACTTAAGTTGATTGTCATCGAAGGATCGCTACTTGACTCAATCATCTTTGGAGGGTCGTTCGTCACCTTGGTGACTTGGTTCAACGATTTCTACTTGAGTCTATCATCTATAGAGGATCACTTGGATCATTTGTCACCTTGGTGACTTGGTTAGATGATCTCTACTTAAGTCGATCATCTTAGGAGGATCACTTGGATTGTTTGTCACCTTGGTAACTTGGATCATTCATCACCTTATAGGTAAGAGGACTTGGATCTTTTACCAAGGCACTCATTGGCAACTTGGCATTCGTCCGTCCATGCGTAGGTTGGAGGACTTAAATTTTTTATCAAGGCACTCGTGAGTGGCTTGGTTTGTCGATCCTCCCATTGGTAGGAAGACTTAGATTTTTTACCAAGGCACTCATGGATGGCCCAATTCATCTATCCACCCGTAGGTAGGAAGACTTCGATTTTTTATCAAGGCACTCATGGCTGACTTGGTTCTTCCATCCACCTGTAGTCGATTTTGGTTGTTGTTATTCCCTCTTAGGTATGAATTTACTTTGGACTGCCCACCCGTAGGCAAATTTGGTTTTTTGTCTACTCATAGGTGACTTTAGTTGTCCTTCCCCCTTATGGATGACTTTCCTTTGGACCGTCCACCCGTAGGTGATTTTGGTCATTATTATTTCCTCTTGGGGATGACTTTATGTTAGACTATCCACCCATAGGTAACTTTGGTCGTTGTATTTCCCTCTTGGGGACAACTTTACTTTAAACCATCCACCCGTAGGCGACTTTGGCCGTTTGTCCACTCATAGGTGACTTTGATTGTTGTCCTTCCCTCTTAAGTATGACTTTATGTTAGACCATCCACCCATAGGTGACTTTGGTCACTATCCTTCCCTCTTGGGGATGACTTTACTTTAGACCATCCACTCGTAGGCAACTTTGGCCATTTGTCCACCCCTAGGCGACTTTAGTCTTTGTTCTTCCCTCTTAGCGATGACTTAATGTTGGACGACTTAATGTTGGACCGTCTACCCATAGAAGACTTTGGTCATTGTCCTTCCCTCTTGGGGATGACTTTACTTTAAATCGTTTACCTGTAGGCGACTTTAGCTGTCTGTCCACCTGTAGGCAACTTTGGTTGTTGTCCTTCCTTTTGGGGATGACTTTACTTTGGACCATCCACTCATAGGCGACTTTGGCCATCTATCCACTTGTAGGTGATTTTGGTCGCTGTCCTCCCCTTTTAGGGATGACTTTATATTGGACTGTCCACCTATAGGCGACTTTGGTCATTGTCCTGCCTATAGACACTGCATTTTGTACCACTTACAACTCGGGCCCCCGTTCGCCAATGATATTGAATTCTAAGATCCAGGGTTGGTTTAGGGCCCAATCAAATGTTAAATTGACTTGAGAAATGTTAAAATAGAAAATATAACTTTTAATGAGCAATCATATCTATTTTTTTAAAAGTGAGGCCAAGGAAACCCTCCCTATGCGCACGTATGAATCGGCCTATGCATGCAACTTTCAACATGCGCACACAAGCACGATCTTGTAAATGCATAACAAATTCTAGAAACTAAACAAGATAAGTTTTTGGCATTAATGTTAAGATTTGAAACGAATCCCAAATCATCTAGGAATCGTTCCAAATCCCTATTTTAACACTATAAGTAGCCTTATATGGTATATTTTCAAAACACACAAAAATCCCATGAGAAAATACTAAGATTCACTAGAAATAGTGAATCAAAGAGGGAGTTTTTTCACAAAACATCCCCAAGTCAATTTTCTTTTGATTAGGGCATTTTTTGGCCTTGATCTTTGAGTTTAAGTTTACTAATCACTCTTTTATTGAATTGTGAATAGATTTGATTGAGGGAAACAGTCAAAAATCAATCATGACGAGCTTTTGTTTGAGGTATCTAGTCTAAACTTTTCCTTTTGGCTCTTTAATCCTTTTGTTTGCTTTAGTTTCTTGTTATAATATGTTTTAATATGTTTATGTATTCTAGGTTTACTTATTTATATGCCTAAAAAGTATGTTAGGATGTTAGATTTAGTACTTTAAAGCTTTGCTATGTTTCTAGGGTTTCTAGGTAGAAACCCACGTGCGCATAATCTTGCATGCGCATGCAAGCTTAATTATGCGTAGGCAGGATTGTTCATGCGTGCGCATGAACTAGCTTAGAAACCCTAATTTTTTTTTATCTGTTTTTGCTTCTGCCTTCACATGTATACATTTGTTTAACCTCTTTTCCATGTTTTTATGGTTTTCAGTCTTTTGTTTCACATGTTTAAATTGCTCATTTGCCTTCACATGTTAGAATTAGGGTTTGTTCTATCTTTGTGTTTGATTCCATGAACATGCAGCGCTAGCCCTAGGCCTAGGCCAATTAGGCCATCACCTAGGGCCCCTTATTGGAGAAAGGGCCCAAATTTTGGGCAAAAATTGATATATTTGTTTTTGGAAATACAGGGAAAAAAAAACATTTTGTTATAAAAAAGTTATGATATTAAATACTTGTTAAATATTATTTAAGTGATAACAAAAAAGATTTATAAAAAAAAAGTGATAACAAAGAGGTTTCATTTAAATATATTGTCTTAGACCTCCAAATTAGTTGGGCCGCCTCTGTGAACATGCATTCATATGTTCATACATAATGCCATAGGAGTTGAGTTGCTACAAGGTAAGTGAGGTAAATTATACATTCACACAAACATGCATCTTTGAGTAGGATTTTGTTTAATGATAGATGTGAATATGATTGTTTCGATGAGTTGTGCTTAATCACATGTTTGATTGAACCTCTTAATGCCAATGTTTCTACCTTGAATGGATATGATGATATGATGATAGTAACATGCTAGGGTTTTGCTAAATGAATGTTAGGGTTTATGATGTGATAATATGTTTAGATGTATGTAAGGCTTTGTTTGACAAGCATGATAGATGTATGGTTAGGGATGATTGATGATATGTTGTGTGTTTAGATACATGTTAGTGTGTGCGTGAGTTAGATAACAATTAATATTGAGAGTGCCTTTAATAATGTTAAGACATAAGACACAATGAGAGGAAGCCAACCTTAGGGTTGAGCGGTTTTGGGTGCCTAACACCTTCCTAAGACCGTACTTCAACTCTGAACTTATATCTCTAGTAGTAAGATCAATGGTCCTTCCTCGAGAGGACGCAATATATATGGTTCTCAGACTATTGTAAAAACTAGGTGGTGTCTCTCGACATTCCATTGTGCCCACACTTGTCTCTTGGGAATGACTTTACTTTGGACCATCCACCCGTAGGCAACTTTGGCCATTTGTCCACCCGTAGGCGACTTTGGTCAGTGTCCTTCCCTCTTAAGGATGGCTTTAAATTGAACCGTCGACCTTAGGCAACTTTGGTCGTTATCTTTTCCTCTTGGACTAAAGTGAAATCTTATTTTGAATAATGATATATACATGAGCTAATGAGGGTGAATTTTTGAATTCATTGGGCAAATTTAGGGACTTGTGCTATTTTAATTTAAATGATGAGAATGCTCTTAGTTAAGAGGCAAAATGATTTTGAATGCAAGAATTAAAAATTCTTATGTAAGATTCACAGAAAATTAAACTAAACTTTCTTTTACAATAAAATTTATAATAATTTTAGTATTTTCAATATAAAACATTTGCAAACAGTTTTGCCAAAAAAAGTGACAATGAAATGGCAATCATTTTATGAAAAATAATATGCGGAAGCTTGCAAGATATGCACTTATATTATATGTGCTGTTAGACCACGTCGGTATGCAAGCTTTGTTGTCTACAAAATTAGTTCTATCGACATCATCTGTTAATTTTGTTGACGATTTTTTCACATTTTATCCATAATTTTTAATTGAATGAAATCTTCCTTAAAAAGTTATGATTATTTTGAGCATAATACTAGAGAATCTAATCTTTATATATATATATATATATATATATATATATATGTATGTATAACACACAAACACACACACAAATATATATATATATATATATATATATATATATAGACACACATTTGTGTAAGACCATTTGCATTAAACAATATAAACTATAAAAATTTCTCAATTTTACACATCTAAATTCCAAATTCACTCACATTAGTCAAGTTAAAAATTTGTAAATTTGCAAAATTATTACAATAACCCTATAAATTTAACTGGCACTATTCATTTTACTTTTTTTTTTTTTTTTTTTTTTTGAATCCTGAAAATAATGGAGGAAAGTAGATAGTATTTGTTATGTGTGAAGAAAAAGATATAATTTAAAAAAATTAAAAAATTGATATTTCAATAAAATATGTTAGAGATATGTTAGCCCAATGTAATAGGCTCAGGTTCAATCCTTCTAGTCTAAAGTTTAGCTTACTATATATAGGGTACGTTTGGGTAAGGCTTATTGCGTTTGCGTTTTCTTAGGTTACGTTTTTTGGCTGGTCCATGGCACTGTTCATGGACCAGCCTAGTGCTAAAAACGGTGAACAGTAAATTTGAGCAATAAAAAATATTTTGTTACAATGTTTTCAGTAATAAATTTTCAATTTTCAGCAAAATAAGTGGTATCTAAATGTACACATAGTAGGCTAAACCCTAGACTAGAAGGATTGCACTTGAGCTTATTATATTAGGCTAAAATGGATAATCTTATAAGAATATTTTGAAAAGTGATTATGTAAAATAAAAATGGTAGATTCTTATACTAAAATAAACAAGATTTTTTGCATGAGATGTGAACTCTCTAACATACCCTACCTAACTGTAAATTGGTCACATCGACGTTAATTTGTTTTGTTGCGGTTGGTTTCTACCTTTCCGATCCACTAGATTGGCATACTTGTACAAGCTTTCAACGGCCATCTCTTGATGGCTATCATTATTTTAATAATTTATTGGGTATATAAATTATGTTGTAATGTTAGAAATTAGAAGTGTATGATAAGAATTTAATTGGGAAAGTGTGAGAAATCAAATTTTGCATATTTCGCTCAATCGAAGATGTATTCAGTTTAGTGAGATGGTCGCTCAACTGAAAGAAAACCGAGGAATAGGCAAGCATTTTGTCTAAAATTTCCAGATTCAATAACAGGTCTTGCTCAACCAAAAGTACGTGAACTCCGTCAAGCAAAACAATTATCTCAGTCTAGCAAATTCATAATGAAGGTGAAATATATGTTGTAATCTAATTCTTTTTTTCTTTTTCTTTTTTTTTGAGAAAAAACTGTCGTGTTTCCTATGCATAATTTTTTGAGTTTACCTAAGTTTTTTGACATGGTTTCAACTGCGCAACAATCGAAGAGTTACCAATTGTTTTTGAAAGGGTATAACACCTAACTTATATCCTTTCTCTTGATGTCTACTTACTTAAAAATACACAGTTTTCAATAAATAAAAGACAAGTTTAGTTATTTCCTGCAACTTTTTTTTTCCTGCATAATACACTTTTATTAGAAGTTTTTAATTATTTTAGATACTCAAGCTTTGTTGTATCCTAGATTTTGTTAGCCTGTAATTCACGTAACAAACCTTTTGAGTGGAGGCAAATCTCATCTTAAAAGGTAAGTTCTTACTTGCCTCAAAGCCTTTATTTTTGTTCTTGCCTTACCCACTATTCCCAAGAAGTTTAGGACTAGATTTTCATGAAGGGAGGATATGAAATGATGATGAAGAACCAAAACTTTGTCAAATTGGACAAGTTTGCAAGATGGCACTATTTTTTTTTTTTTTTTGGGAAGATAAGATGGTATTCCTACTCATTGTCTTGAAGATTTTTTGTCTTAGACCCCTATATGCTGCCAATTCCTAAACCTTCTCTGGATAAACTGATTCTTTGAAGGAAGCAAGAAAGAAGAGAGAAGAAGATGTACTTTTGTGCAGGGGTCACATTTTCAACCCATTTTCTGATTGATTATATGATCTCTTCATCACAATGACTTATAATAAAAGGAGATACGGAGTGCATTAGAAGAAAAATAAAAAAACCGCAAAGTGAGGTATAGACAAGTTTATTATTCCAATCAAAAGTATTTTGATTAAGTGTGTTTTGGACCATATGCATGAGTTGTAAATTTTGGTCCATACACTCCACCGTCTTTCGATCAATCTCCTCGAATCTTTCCAAGTTGGGGGTATATATATAATTGATAAACTTCCACAAAATTGGGATAAGTATAGGAAGAAATTATCACACGTGACAATGGATATTACTTTGGAACACATTCAAAAACACTTTCGAATCAAAGAAATTAGTCGAACTCGTAAAGTGCAAAAACAAAATCTTGACATTGCCACAATTAATGGCTAAGGTGATGCATGAATAAATCAATCATGAGCACATTGTAGTACTTGTTGAATATTGATTTTCAGAAAAAGGGAAGGTCCGTATAAGTATGACCAATTTACTTGTGCAATATAGTATTCTCATTTCATCAAGAAGAGGAAATTCTTCTTTTATCTTTTTTATTTTTTATATAGATATAATTTATGTGAAATCAATATTATTGATAGATTTTATGAACACATATGGTTAGTGATCTGTTAAGAATGTTTGAACGTATAAATAGTATGGTTAATTAAGAAGTGAAGTCTTACATTGAATACTAAACTCAGGTTTTTGGATGAAGGGAGCTAGAATTACGCTAGCTTGAGGTTGGGAGCAAGAACTTGATAAGAATTGAAGGAAATTCCCTTCCTTGTTAGTTGTTGCTGGACCCGAGAGAACTTGAGCGTGTTTTTATTAGAAAAACTAATTAAGAGCCAAATGAGATGGAGATTTTTGTTTGCATGGCCGGCTATGTGGCTAATTTTTTGAGTGCTTAGAGGACATTTGTCACTCTTGCTAGTGTACCGTACATTATGTGTCTATATTATGGTTACTACAAAAAATGCGAGCTATAACTATGTTTTTTTAGCCACGTTTACCAAAAAACGTGGCTATAGCTAACCTATAGCTACATTTATAAATGATTTTAGCCGTGTTTTTTTTTTTTGGATAAGACCTATTGTTGCGTTGAAAAAATGAGGCTATATCTAATCTATAGCCGCATTTTTAAAAGTGGCTATAGGTTAGGTCTATAGCTATGTTCATAAACATGGTTTATATAGCCACATTTTTTGTAGTAGCAGTAATTTACTAAGTTGCCATGTACATATATATAATATAACAATTAAGGACTTGCCTTTTTTTAATACAAGATAAAAATTCTAATATAGCCTAATCTAGGTGTACAAGTGTATGAAATTTGTTCTTGGAGATTTAAACTTCAACGTTTGCCCCCTATACTCCACAAACAACTATACTTGTAAAATGATCATCCCGCTAATTGTGCACAGTGATAAGTTTTTTATTAAATAAACATAATTTTCTTCAGGACTTAACTCTTAATTAACTTAATTTATAACTAATTAGTAGACTAAATCTAGGTATTAAATGGTGTGGAACATATACACATATCCCAAATTGTTATATAAATGATATCACATATTTATTCAATTGAAAAGTAAATATAATATTTTGGGATATCATAAATTGAGTAGTGAATATAACATTTTGGGATATCATCCGAAAATGTTATATTCAGAAGCAGAAATTATATGATATACAACAAATTCTTTTTACATAATAGACATGGCGTTCAAAGTTCTAACTACTACTCATTTTTCCATTTTCTAACCATAAAATCAATTTTCTATTTTCAATTATTAATTACAACTATTACAAAAATGAGAGAACTAATGACTCAACAACCAAGAACCTCTTGGGGTTTTGATCCTTTGAAAACTTCAATGAAACAATGATTGCCGAGCTTGCTTGGTGGATTCTATACGACGAGGATAGTTTTTGTATCGAAATAGTGAGAGCTAAATACCGTGTTCGATCTACTGGGCATGTGACAGAAATTTGTCCCCGTAAGATGTGGTGTTGTAATGCTATAGTTAACACATTTTATAGGACATGGTGATTATGTTGTCAAAATTCGAATTGGGAGAGCACTTTTTTTCCTAGTAATTAAAGTGTCAAATACATGTTAATTTTTTTTTTTTTTTTAAATTTAAGGTATTTAAACAGTAATTCTAATTAAAGGACATGGTGGTTATGTTGACTAATTCAAGATTCGAATTGGGAGAGCACTTTTTTTCCCTAGTAATTAAAGTGTCAAATCTCAAATACGTGTTTAATTTTTTTTTTTTTTTAATTTCTAAGCTATTTAAACAGCAATTCTAATTAAAGTGTCAACCAAATTAATTTAAACTTTCTAAATATGTACAAATGATTAAATTAGTTAAAGAAATAAAAAAGACATGATTGAAGTAATCTTGCAAATTACATGAATATGCATTTTATAGGAAGGTTGACATGCACAAACAAAATCAATTAGTAATTTATAGGAAGATTGATATAATATATTCTTATTTAACATATTCCCTAATAAATTATTAAGAAAATTTTGTGAGTAATTACATCAATTTTAGCATTTTGTTATTGGATGTAATGATACTAGTGGCATCAATAAACTTTCTATACGGGTGAAAGTCAAAATAATTATAAAAGATAGTTAACTTTACAAAGAAAAAATAAGTAGCAATAATACTTTCCATACAAGGGAAAGTTGAATTCAAGTTATAACTACAACAAAATTAAGATATTTGACTTTGCAAAGAAAGAATAAGTAGCAATAATATTTTCCCTACAAGTGAAAGTCAAATTCACGTTTTAATCACAACAAAAATTCAATTAAGCAAAAAAAAATGTAATTACTCAAAAGGTGCACTTACTAGTGTGGGACGAGCCTTGGGATCCGTTCATCCCTGATTTTATTACTAAACCCAGAGAACAATTAGCATAATGTGCCTTGCATAGTGGTATCCCAACTAGTTAATTAATGTAACAAAATAAATTGGGTTGGGACTTCGATAAATTAGTCCAGTTTTTTTGGCGCACACACACAGTAAATTAAGGCCATTTAGAACATTCCAAGATGGAAAGGACCCCAGCATTAATGCTAAATTTTACCCAGACATAGGAGGTCAACCAAATATGATTTTTTTTTTCCTAGCTTTTATTTTTTAATATAATATAAATTTAATAATCATATTTGATGATGCAATAAAATCGTCAGTAAGCTGCACAGTCCGCACGTGCTCCTGATAACGTACCTGCACAACAAAGAGAGTGAAGACCTAAGAAAGGGCACCGGTGTGGTACCGGCCGAAGACCCTCCGAAGATCAAGTTAGAAACCCTTATTTTCCACACTAGAGTGCTAGAGTTGAGTTATTTGTGCGTACCTTGCTTTGAGAGGGTCTTGGGGTATTTATAGTAGCGTTGGGTTGAGATTCAAGCCTTGGCCAAGGAGTTCTTTTCCTTTTAGGACAATAATACTTGGATCTCACGTATCTCCTAGAATCCTTGTCCTTGTAGGAATCTTCTTGCTTAATCGTGTCGTTCAAGAATTGTTTGTGTACACGTGTTGGTCAAGTAAGGTTGCAGATGGAGCCGATACTAACCCCGTCATCCTTCTCCCGTCACCTAGACTATACAATAGGATTATGGGCAGAGGTCGTCAGCCTTAGGTCTCCGTATGTTTTAGGTCGTCAGAATCGGGTAACCCAAGAGTTGAGGTCGTCAGCCCTGGGGTCGTCACCCCCAGGCTCGTCAGCTTTATGTCATTTAGGATAACCCTTATCAGCTGCCCCCTACTCCATAGCCTCGTCAACTTATCCTGACGAGCTTTGGAGTATATACCTAAAACCTCGCGCGGCTTTCATTAAATGCAAGGACACGTGGCTTAGCTTGATTCGCCTCGTTCTGCGACGAGTGTGTCGCTTCGTCTTTCGTGCCCCCTTTTTCTTATATATATCTCCTACTTTCCTCATTTCAAACTTTCCAGCACTTGTATTATTTTGAGAGCCAAAGCGTCAAGCTCACGACTCACGTCAGTCTTTTTGCTAGCTTCGTCTTCCTTGATCCGTCAGCTTTTTTGGGACCGTCAACTTACATCAGACGACATTTAACTTGTAAGTTTTTCTTTTAATTCTTTTTATTTTTCCACCCTGTGCCTTTAGCGAAGCCGTTGGCCTAGGTTCTTAGAACAACGACCCTCGTTTGTAGGTAGTCAGATGTCGAGTGAGCAGTCGTCAGTCCGCGAGGGAGCGGGTTATGACGAAGTCTTTCCGTCAGGCCGTCAGCCCGAGGAGGGCTTGTCCTGGTCGTCAGAGAGGGACACATCGGCCCATTCTTCTGACGAAGTGGATAAAATTAGTAGAGAAAGTGAGGATGGGGGTGGTAGGGAGAAAAGGAGAAGTGGTGACGGGAGTGAGCATGAAGGTGACGAGGAAACTTTAGAGAGCACCTCTGGAGCTCCGGGTGATGACCGCCCCTTCATCCTTCCCCTTGAGTGGTCCGTCAATAGTTTTTTGCCGACGATGTCAGAAAACGTTTTCAACACTTTACGGGCCCGCTACCAGATCCCAGACGACGTCCCAATCCGTCTCCCCTTGGAGGGTGAACGGTGTTACACAGGCCGGACAGCAAACGTGGGCATGTATGACGCCATGTTTGCGGCGGGCTTCAGACTACCACTGACGGAGTTGCACCATCAGTTAACTAACTTTTTAGGCATCTCCGTCAGTCAAGTTGCCCCCAATGCGTGGAGGACTTTCATCGGCGCGGAGATTTTGTGGGGTCGTCTCAGCGGTGGGCACCGTCAGTTAACTCTAAACGAGTTCTTTTGGTGCTACCGTCTACAACATATTTCCTCGTCCAAGGGTTTCTATCACTTTTCCGCTAGGTCGAGAGTCCTGAAATTGGTGTCGGACATGCCTGACTCCAATAGAAACTGGAAAGGAAGATACTTCTTCGTTGAAGGGACGAACTGGGTGTGTCGTGAAGAAGAGTGGCAGTTCATGCCATATGGTTCTTTCGACAATACTTGGGCACATGTTAGGGATTCAGGTTGACCCCGTCGGCCCCTCTTTTTGCCTAGATCTGATTGATTCCTAACCCCGTCTGTTTTTCTTTCAGCCAACGTTCGTCCAAACATAACTGCGGAGCAAGAGGAGTTCATTCGCCGGGTGACGTCGATCCCTCTAGACGAAAGGAGGTGCCGGGACCTAATCACCCTAGACACTTTGCACCTATATTGCGGTGGTCCCGAACCGTCAGACGAGGCTCGTAGGCTAAACGAATTATCCCGTCAGCGTGAGTTTCTTGTAGTTACCTCCGTCAATTTCCTTACTTTATTATTGTTTTTACTCACTTTTGTCTTTAACAGAAATGGAGACGGCAAAACAAAGAATCCGTGCTGCCGCTGCTAAGAAAAAGCAGGAGGAGGAGAGGGCTAGAGGTGAGGTGACACCACCGTCAGTGCCTAAGCCCGTCGGGAAGAAGGGTGCCAAGAGGAAGGCTGACGGGGAGGACGACAGGTCCGGGAAGAAGGTAGTCCCCTCCTCTGGGGACAAAACTACCAAGAGGCCGTCGCCCCCAAGAGCTCCTCACAGGGTTGGCAAAGGCCTGACGACGGCGTCAGGGGTCGTCACTCCAGACCCCGTCCGTCACCTCCTTACCCACAAGGACTACGCCGTGGAGGTGGCGGAATCCGTCCTTAAGGAGGAGGAGATGGCGATGTGTGACAATGAGTCGACGGACGAGCTAAGGTCGTCAGGGATTTTCGACCTCACACGGGTATACTCTTCCTTCCTCTCGTCACGCCACATGGTCGACCTCATAGCGGACTGACGTTATTTTTATGTTTCGCAGGCCATGATCCGGATGAAGTACTTATGGGACAAATGCGCGGACAAGGAGGCTGTGGTCTCCCGTCTCCATACCCGGCTAAGGAATGCTGTTGACGCTCAGCAGCAGTACAAGGAGGCCAACGTCCACTTAGCCAAGGAGGTGACGAGACTGACGGACATGCTGTCGGAGGAGGCCCGTCGACGAGGCCTTGCTGACGAGGCAAGGGTGACGACGGAGAAGGAGCTCCAAGCGCTGATGGGTCAAGTAGAGACGGCCAGGAATGACGCTGTGGCGGAATTCAAAGATTCTCAGCAATTCATCGATTCCTGCGCCGTCTACTACGCTGACGGTTTTGAAGATTGCTTGAAGCAGACAAAGCGCGCCTATCCCGACTTGGATCTTTCTGGGATAAACATGGATGAGCCCATGCCGTCAACCCCGGCGGGTGATTCTGTTCTCGAGGTGGATGACGAGTCCACCGATCCTAAGGCAGACTCGAGGGACAGCAGCTTTGTTCTTGCCCAACCTGCCCTGGAGAGATCCGTCACCTTGGATCCATCAGCCGGCCTTGATGCAGCCAAGTCTAACGCCGACCCTTCTACCCCAGTCGTCGTTCTTTCCCCGTCGACTACTCCTTCTGTTCCGTGAATCCTTTTGTAAACACTTTATTTTTGTTTTTGTAATGAACTTTTGTACTTGATGCCCGTGGTTTTGGGCTTTTTGTAAAGACAATTTTATTTTATAATATTTTAATTATCTTTATTTCGTCGACTTTGTACCGTTGCTTTGAACTTTTGTAATGTTTCTGACGAGGCGACTTTGTATATCTTCTTTCTTGGTGGGGTCGTCCCCTTCGTCCACCTTATGGATTTAAGGCCGTCTACTCTGTGGGCCTTTAGGTCGTCAATTTCGTGGACTTAATCCTAACTTTGCTTTTTGTGGGTTGATTGCCTATTTTGTAAATTTGGGGATTTTTACCAACGTTGTAGTCATAAGTTCGTTGCTTATGTTGCCGTCTACTTTGTTGACGAGGTCGTCCCCTCCAAGGGCTTTTAGATTGCCGTCCACTTTGTGGATTTTAGGTTGAGATCGTCCGTTGGACTATTTTCCCTAATTTTGATGGATTTGAGGTCGTCTACTTGGACTTTGTTGTAGGCCCGTCCACGTAGTAGTTCTATCCATTGTTTCAAATGGTCGACCAGTCCTTTGCGGGCTTAAGGTCGTCACCTTTGCGGACTTTGGGGCGTCCACTTTTAGGGTCGTCCACCTCGAGGACTAAGGTAGCTTTGTCCATTTTTGTGGATTTTAGGGCCGTCCATTTGGTGGACTTAGTTTGTTCCGTCCATTGTGTGGACTTAGTAGCTTCGTCCACCTTTGTGGACTTAAGGTCGTCCACTGCGTGGACTTAGTAGTTCCGTCCACTTTGTGGACTTGGTAGTTCTGTCCACTTAGTGGACTTAAGGTCGTCCACTGCGTGGACTTAGTAGTTCCGTCTGCTTAACAAATACATCAGTTACTTTTGAATAAACTCCTCTTATTGTGATGAATGCATACGTAGAAAATTGTTCCCAGAAAGGACAAACTTTATCCCTTTGGTGAATGTTTTAAAAGTAAACTAAAACAAATGATTTAGAATAAATGACTGAAAGAAATAGATTGGAAATGAGGAGTAGCGTCCGTTGTTTCTCTACTGGTAGTACTTTCTGAGGTGCTCGGCGTTCCATGGATGGCGTAGTTGTAGTCCGTCCAGGGTCTCCAGGTGGTAGGTGCCCTTCCTTAGCCATGATGTTATTCTATAGGGCCCTTCCCAGTTTGGGCCGAGTTTTCCTTGCGTAGGGTCTTTGGTGGTGCCCATTACTTTCCTTAGGACGAGGTCTCCAACTTCGAAGTCCCTGTGCTTGACTCGGGAGTTGTAGTGTTTAGCCATGAGGTTCTGGTATCGCGCGAGCCTTTGTTCAGCCGTCGCCCTAACTTCGTCAGCTAGGTCAAGTTCTTGACGCATGGCTTCGTCATTCCTCCCTTCGTCGTGGTTGTCCATTCTGTAGCTCGTGAGTCCGACCTCGGCTGGTATAACTGCTTCAGTGCCGTATGTTAGCCGGAACGGAGTTTCTCCTGTGGGGGTCCTGACGATTGTTCTGTATGCCCATAGTACGCTGGGTAGTTCCTCCGGCCATATGCCTTTTGCTCCCTCGAGCCGAGTTTTGATTATCCGAAGCAAGGATCGGTTCGTGACTTCAACTTGTCCATTGGCTTGGGGATGAGCAGGGGAAGAGTAATGATTTTTTATCCCTAATTGTGAACAAAAATCCCGGAAGGCGTTATTGTCGAACTGTTTGCCATTGTCCGAGATCAGGACCCTTGGAATTCCAAACCTGCAAATAATGTTCTTCCAGACAAAACTTCGCACGTTCTTCTCGGTGATAGTGGCTAAGGCTTCTGCTTCCACCCATTTGGTGAAGTAGTCGATTCCGACTATTAGGAACTTCAGTTGCCTTGCTGCCGTTGGGAATGGGCCCATGATATCCAACCCCCACTGGGCGAACGGCCACGGAGCAGTGATCGGGGTTAGTTCTTCAGCTGGCCACTTGATGGAGTTACTGAACCGTTGGCATTTGTCGCATGTCTTGACATATGTCTGGGCGTCTTTTTGCATTGTCGGCCAATAGTACCCGGCCCGGATCAGTTTGTGGACCAGCGACCGCGATCCTGAATGGTTGCCGCAGATTCCTTCATGTACCTCTCTCATAACGTAATCCGCTTCTTCAGGTCCAAGACACCTTAGGTATGGTCGGGAGAAACTTCTCTTGTGTAGGATATCTTTTATTAGGACAAATCGGGCCGCTCGGACTTTCAGCTTTCTTGCGGCTTCCTTTTCTTCAGGCAGTGTGCCATCTTTGAGGTAGGCAACCAGAGGGGTAGTCCAATTTTTCTCCGATCCTACCTCCTGTACACTGATGGTGTCTATTATTGGTGCAAGTTGAGTAAAATATAGTGCCTTGGCGGGGATGATCACGTGTTGCGCAGATGCAGCTTTTGCAAGGCGGTCGGCTTGCTCATTGTCTCCCCTCGGAATTTGAACAACTTTTGCCTGAAGTTCATCTACCCTTCTCTTTGCTTGTTCCATGTACATCTTCATTCTTTCTCCTTTACATTCGTAGTCGCCGTTTACTTGTCTAGTGATTACCTGCGAGTCGCAATGGACTACCGTGTCTACGGCTCCTACGGCCCCGGCAAGTTCCAGGCCTGCTATGAGGGCTTCATACTCTGCTTCATTATTGGTTGTAGGAAAGTTAAGTCGGATCATGCATTCGATCTCGTCGCCCTTTGGGGAGCGAAGTACGACTCCTACTCCGCCGGCGTTTTTGTTAGATGATCCGTCAGTGAAGACATTCCACTGGGAACTCTCCTCCTCCCGACCTTCCTTATACGTGAATTCCGCAATAAAGTCAGCTAGTACTTGCCCTTTGATGGCAGTGCGGGGGCGATATTTTATGTCAAATTCGCTCAACTCTACCGCCCATAAGGCCATACGTCCTGCGGCTTCGGGGTTACTCATTGCTCGCCGTATGGGCTTGTCAGTTAGTACGACCACCGTATGTGCTTGGAAGTACGGCTTAAGCTTGCGGGCTGCCGTAACTAGAGCGAAGACCAGTTTTTCTAGCGGCGAGTATCTTTCTTCTGCCCCGTGGAGTGCCCGGCTGGCGTAGTACACTGGCCTTTGTACCTTGTTGTCTTCTCTTACGAGAGCTGCGCTCACAGCAGCTGGTGAAATGGCCAAATAGAGGAATAGTTCTTCGCCTGGTTGGGAGGGGGTTAGTAGCGGCGGCGATGATAGGTAGGTCTTGAGGTCTTCAAATGCTTGCTGGCATTCGTCCGTCCATTCGAAGGACTTCTTCAGCGTGCGGAAGAAAGGGAGACACCTATCCGTCGCCCTGGATACGAATCTACTGAGCGCGGCGACCTTGCCGTTAAGGCTCTGTACTTCCTTCACGTTTTTGGGAGGCGTCATCTCCATTATGGCTCGGATTTTGTCTGGATTGGCTTCGATGCCTCGTTGGGACACCATGTATCCTAGGAATTTTCCGGCCGTCACTCCGAAGGCACACTTGGCAGGATTTAGCTTCATGTTGTAGGAGCGAAGGGTATCGAAGGTCTCCTTCAGGTCTTCCAAATGATCCTCCTTTCTTCGACTTTTTACCAGCATGTCGTCGACATATACCTGGACGCTTCTCCCGATCTGCTCCGCGAACATCTTGTTCATAAGCCTCTGGTATGTTGCGCCTGCATTCTTCAAGCCGAACGGCATGACCTTGTAGCAAAAAAGGCCTTGACTTGTTACGAACGAAGTCTTTTCTCGATCAGCTTCGTCCATTAGGATCTGGTTGTATCCCGAGAACGCGTCCATGAAGCTTAACAGCTGGTGTTGGGCCGTAGAATCCACCAGGAGGTCGACCCTTGGTAGAGGATAGCTGTCCTTGGGGCACGCCTTGTTTAGATCGGTAAAATCTACGCACATCCTCCACTTTCCGCTACTCTTTTTTACCATGACGACGTTTGCTAACCACTCGGGATAGTAAACCTCCTGAATGAAGCCTGCCTCCCGCAATTTGCAGACCTCCTCCGCTACTGCCCGATCCCTCTCCGGGGCGAAGACTCTTTTCTTTTGCCGAACCGGCGGGAAAGACGGTGATACGTTCAATTTGTGTACTATGACCGTCGGGTCAATGCCCGGCATATCCTCGTGACTCCATGCGAATACGTCTCGGTTTGCTTTGAGGAAGGCCGCAAGTTCCTGTCGTATCGTCGAGTCGGTAAGAGTACCGATCTTGGTTGTCCGCTCTGGCTGAGAGTCGTCGAGAGGTATGTCTTCGAGTTTTTCTGTGGGCTCCGTTGATGCATGTTGTTCTATGCTCATGGTTTGTTGGTGGTCGTCCATCTCCATCATCGCTACGTAACATTCGCGTGCGGCCACTTGGTCCCCTCTGAGCTCTCCCACTCCATAATCCGTCGGGAATTTTATCATTAAGTGGTAGGTTGAAGTTACAGCCTTCCATGAGTTAAGCGTGGGACGTCCTATGATGGCGTTGTAGGCTGAAGAGCAGTCGACCACGAGGAATGCTACATTCTTGGTGACTTGCTGAGGGTAGTCTCCAATAGTGACCGCCAAGGTGATAACACCGAGGGGAAATACCTTCGTTCCTCCGAAGCCGACTAGCGGGGCGTTAGCCGGAGTCAGTCGTTCTCTATCAACTCCCATCTGTTGGAACGCAGGGTAATAGAGGATGTCCGCCGAGCTCCCATTATCGACAAGGACTCGATGCATGTTGAAGTCTCCTGCTCGTATGGTGACGACGAGTGCATCATCGTGGGGGTGATGGAGGCGTCGTGCGTCTTCCTCCGAGAATCCGATGAGGGGGTTATCAGTCCGCGGCATCTTG
Organism: Castanopsis chinensis; assembly: GCA_032878915.1. Taxonomy (NCBI): domain Eukaryota; kingdom Viridiplantae; phylum Streptophyta; class Magnoliopsida; order Fagales; family Fagaceae; genus Castanopsis; species Castanopsis chinensis. Next base: position 11,076,265 of record JAVQMG010000125.1, on the reverse strand, counting down.
GGTACGGACCCCGCCAACTGGATGTTCTGCACCATCCTGAGATACGTCTTTCGAGCTTTCTTTGTCGATCCAGCGGCCGCCGTCCCTCCTACAATCATCCGGATATCGCCTAAGGGCTGTCTGGGGCGTTCGTTTTCCCGTCTGGGAGCTTGGTCTTGCGGCGGTTCTGTTCGTTCTTTGCTAACGAACCTCTGCAGCCTTCCCTGCCTGATTAAAGCTTCTATCTGTTGCTTTAGGTCGTAGCAGTCGGCCGTGTTATGTCCATGGTCTCGATGGAAGCGGCAATATTTGTCCCTTGGTCTTTTGTTGGGATCTCCCTTCATTTTGCCAGGAAAAGTCAAAGTCCCCTCGTCCTTGATCTGCATTAGGACCTGATCGATAGGGGCGGTCAATGGTGTGAAGCTCGTGAATCTCCCTGGGAGTGGCTTAGAGCGGCGATCATCCCGTCGCTCTTCAGTCCTGGCTTTCTTTTGCCCCCTATCCGTTCGAGTGTCTTCTTGCCTTTCCCTCTTCTTAGGCTTGTCTTCCCTTGCAATCAGCGCGTCTTCTGCGTTCATGTATTTCGTTGCTCTGTAAAGTACTTCGGACATGGTCTTTGGATCGTTCTTGTATAGGGAGAAGAGGAACTTCCCTTTTCGCAGCCCGTTGGTGAAGGCTGCTACTTGTATCTTGTCGTCAGCCTCATCTATTGAGAGAGCTTCTTTGTTGAATCGCGTTATGTAGGACCTTAGAGTCTCGTCTTCCCTTTGCTTGATGCTCATCAAGCATGCCGTGGATTTTTTGTACCGGTGGCCTCCGATAAAGTGCGACACGAACTGAGCGCCTAGCTCTTTAAAGGTGCTAATTGAGTTCGGCGTCAACCTGCTATACCAGACTCTTGCGGACCCCTTCAAGGTGGTTGGGAAAGCCCTGCACATAATCTCGTCGGGCACTCCTTGAAGGTGCATTATAGTTTTGAAGGACTCTAAGTGGTCTAGGGGGTCCTTGTTTCCGTCGTAGCTTTCCACCTGCGGCATACGAAACTTCGGGGGAAGTGGGCATGACGTAACGCGTGCCGTGAAAGGTGAATCGGTTCGCTGTACTAGGTCGTCGAGATCGTTAGACACTCGTCCTTTGAGGGCGTTTATCATTACGTCTATTCGTTCACGCATCTCCTGCATCTCGGCGGCGATGTGAGGGGGCATGGCTTCAGAAGGGGTAGTCAGGTTGGTATCCCGCCTCTCCGGCCTGCTCGGGGCGTTGCTGCCTTCGGGCGCTTCGGGATCCCTTCTCTCAGCGCCTGTCTCCTCCTGATTTTCCTCTTGTATTCTAGGACGCGCGTTCCTCTGACGCAGCTGCTCCTCTAAGTCGTGATTTTCCTTAGTTAGGCGCTCGACCGCTGCCGCGAGCGTTTGGACTTGCTTTTCCAGAACGGTTGCGCGCGGTTCGTTCTCCTGAACGTTGTTGGTGGTGGCCATTGAGCGGGTGAGTACCATGCAAATTTTTGTCCGGGAAGCGTCAGTGTGGCGTTATCACTCGTTTCCCACAGACGGCGCCAACTGATGATGCAATAAAATCGTCAGTAAGCTGCACAGTCCGCACGTGCTCCTGATAACGTACCTGCACAACAAAGAGAGTGAAGACCTAAGAAAGGGCACCGGTGTGGTACCGGCCGAAGACCCTCCGAAGATCAAGTTAGAAACCCTTATTTTCCACACTAGAGTGCTAGAGTTGAGTTATTTGTGCGTACCTTGCTTTGAGAGGGTCTTGGGGTATTTATAGTAGCGTTGGGTTGAGATTCAAGCCTTGGCCAAGGAGTTCTTTTCCTTTTAGGACAATAATACTTAGATCTCACGTATCTCCTAGAATCCTTGTCCTTGTAGGAATCTTCTTGCTTAATCGTGTCGTTCAAGAATTGTTTGTGTACACGTGTTGGTCAAGTAAGGTTGCAGATGGAGCCGATACTAACCCCGTCATCCTTCTCCCGTCACCTAGACTATACAATAGGATTATGGGCAGAGGTCGTCAGCCTTAGGTCTCCGTATGTTTTAGGTCGTCAAAATCGGGTAACCCAAGAGTTGAGGTCGTCAGCCCTAGGGTCGTCACCCCCAAGCTCGTCAGCTTTATGTCATTTAGGATAACCCTTATCAATATTAGTACAAAATTATTGTCTAAATATAAAAGGGACATATTAGTGAGTAACTTTAGAACTATTGTTAATAAACTATTTTAGAAATATTTTGATACCATTTTTATGAAAAATATATAAAAAAAATTAAAAATTAATTGTTTTTTTTCTTTTCTCACAAAAGGTTGCAAGAATATGTTATAAACCAACGTTCTTAGAGCATCCATTAAATTTTCTGAATATTAAAATTTAATCATTATAATAGTTAGGATAAATTGCAAATTACACCTCTAAAGTTTGGAAATGTTTGGATTTTATAAACTAAAATTTCAGAATTTGAATTTTACCCCCTAAAATTTAGGGTGTTTGGATATTACACCATGGCGTTTCAAAATTTGGATTTTACCTCTAAAAGTTTGGGAGCATTTGGACTTTGGATTAAACACCCCCAAATTCTGAAATTTCAGGGTGCAAATTCCAAATACTCCCAAACTTTAAGAAGTAAAATCCAAAAACCCCTAAAATTTATGGGGTAAATTTCAAATTCTAAACTATTATAGTGTAAAATCTAAACACTTTCAAACTTTAAAGGGGTAAAATTCAAATTTTAAAACTTCAGGGTATAAAATCAAAACACTCCCAAACTTTAAGGGTATAATTTACAATTTACCTTAATAGTTATTAAGATTTAAACTGGACATAGAAGCACAACCAAATATGTTTTTTTTTTTTTTTTTTGTATAAGTATGACTTTAATAATCATAATAATTATTAATAATATTTTTGTTATTGTCTTATAAGTATAAAATATAATTATCATCCACCTAAAAAAAATATAATTATCATGATAGTTATTAATAGGTAATTATGAAAGTTATGTCTTTTATTTTTTAGTTAGTCTAAATATAGGAAATTAATCATTATGGTAGTTTTAATAGGTGACATGGTCATTAATAATATTCTTTTATTTTAATTATGACAAGATTTTTATAAAGAATTTAAATTTAGAGTCTAATTTAGCTTTAATTTAAAAAAAAAAAACATATTAGAGTAATGATTATAATAAATTTGCTATTTAATCAGCAACCCATGATGCATGGAAAAAAAAAATTGCCTTTAAAAAAATATTTTTTTTCTTACTTTTATTTTGTATATAAGTATTAAATTTGATAATTAGGATTTTATTATAAATGTGTTTGTATATGAAAAATTAAAGACAAAAAATTTATAATGATAATTGTTATTAAAATGTATTTATTATTAAGGGAGTGTTAATTTCTTCAAACCTTAAAAGAGGTAAGTGTTTTTTCCCCCCCATTCATGTTGAGTCCAAATCTTCTGTCTCACTCTCTCTATCTCATTTTATACTCCACAAATAAAAACTTAACATATGTACATATATTTTATTAATTCTTAATTTTCAGCCTCTGTTATTTCAGTTACCTTAATTAATTGAAAATTAAAAAAGACACAATAGCCAACACATCCCCACCACCACCATCTTTCTCCGACGCCACATGCCCCACAACCACCAACAACAACCATCGCTAGCCCCATTAGCAATTGCAGATGCGGTCAATGCCGCCAGACACAACCATCCACTGTTGCCATTACTGGGTAATGGTACTTGTTATCATTGGCGGATGCCATCATCTAAGCTATAAAAACTTTTTTTTACAGATCTGAAGAAGATAAGGTAGCAGTAGGTACTCATCATAGATTTGAAGAAGAATCTTGTTTCTTGGAATATGATGTCAATATTTTCTGCTCCAATTTTTTTTCCGTTGGTAGTGGATGGCATACAAACTATTGGTTAAGAACGGCTAAAGACTTAGGAAAGAAAGAATAAAGAAGAAACAAGAGAACAAAGGAAGAAAAATGTTGCTGGTGATAAGTGGCATCGTAGAAAGATGGTGGTGGTGTCAATGGTGGGGATGTGTTGGCTGTTGTGTCTTTTTTAATTTTCAATTAATTAAGGTAATTGAAATAACAAAGGCTGAAAATTAGCAATTCATAAAGTAGATGTATATGTGTCAAGTTTTTATTTGTGGAGTATAGAGTGAGATAGAGAGAGTGAGACAGAAGATTTGGACTCATTCATGTTTGGGGTGGAGTGTCGTTCTTCCAAACCTCAAAGGAGGGAAAATTAATAAAGTAATGCTAGAGATACAAAATTTTCTACAAATATATATATATATATATATATATATATATTTACAATCTGCTAATGTGGTGAGCAATTATTGGTAAATAAAAAAGTAATATTAATGGTAGGCTTAGATGAAAATTAATTAAAAGCTAGCCACATTAACAATTTGTAAAAATATTGTAAAATAGTTTGTGATTCTAGCATTACTCAATGTAATAAGCCTTTTTGGAAATAATCAACTTATATAATTAATGAGATCACTTTTTTCTTTTTTTCTCTTTCTTAGTTATTACATTTAGTGGGGACTTATTTTTTCTTTAATGGCTTTTTTTTTTTCCTATCTTTTATTTATTACATTTAGTGAGGGCTTATTTATTACAAAGAAACATTTACCCCTCAAACCAAATAAATTGGAGAGAGAGAAAATGATGCAATTAATGGAATAAATTGAGATAGCAAACAATAAATTCCTAATAATGACATGATCAATTGTAAATGATGTAATTTTTGTGAAGTTACAGTCGTTTTAACTTGAACCATCTCATAATGAATATTGATGTGTAAAATTGTGAGGCCTCAAGACATAATAGAGAGATGTTACGTCCAAAATATTTTTACAATATTTTCACAACAAATTACAGATGGTTAGTTATTATTGGTTCAAATTTGAACCTAACACGAAGATTACTTTTTTACGCCAATAATAACTATCAATAACAATTTGTCACTTAGGATTTGTTGTAAAAATGTTGTAAACATATCATTTCTCGACATAATATGACAAAATATCGTTAGTTTAACCGAAAGTCATATGTCTTTCTTAAAAATGTATGATAGACCAATTGTCTTGACAATAAACATCATATTTCCTTATAAAAATCAATAAAGTTTCTCTCTAAACTAGTTTGAGTGTAAATTTTGAAAATTTAACCATTGGATTAAAAGTTTTTATTATATAGTTCATGCCTGCACAATTTCAAGAAGGTCAAAGATTAATTGCCATGTCATCAAACAATTGTAAAAATTTCAAATTTTTGTGATATAAAATATATTTATTGATCAAACGTTAAATGACATCTAATTTGAACAAAATTTGATATGCATATTAAGAATATAAGGAAAATGACACACAAAAAAGAAATATATGAGAAATTTGAAAACTTTCTATCCAAATTAGTTTTGAGAGAAACATTGCTCTATATAAATAGGAGTTGTCATGACAAGATTTTCATGTACTAGCTTCAAGCTTTTGTAAGATTGTGAGATAGTGAAAGAGAGCGATGGATTTTCAAGCACAATTGTGCTTCATCCTCTTGCTTAGCTTTGCCACAGTGTGCTTCGCTCACCAAATCCCTTTGGGTATGTATTCTACATTCGTAACAATGTTGAACAAACTTTGATTTCTCCATAATATAGAAGAGAATCATGAGAAATTTTTTTATTTTTAATTTAGTTGGCAATTTGGCAAAAAGATTTTCTTAAGACAATTCATTTTACTTGCAAATAATGAGGAGGCTTTGTTCTTTGACTACATCCCAACACATACCCCTCCACATACCTTTCACTTTTAAGTATGTTTGATAATTTTTCTTTACAAAACCATTTTATACATAAATTGTTGTGAATAGCTTAATAGAAATTAATTTTTAACTTAGCTGACAATTTGGCAAAGAGGCTTTCTCAAAACAATTCATTTTACTTGTAGAGAAAGAGGAGATTTGTTTCACGACTACACCCCTCCACTTACCTTTTGTCCTCCCCCAAATGTGTCCACTTTACTTTCCAGTATGTTTGATCATTTTTCTTTACAATAGCCATTTTCTACATAAATTGTTGTGAATAGATTAATAGAATTTTAATTTTAATTTAGTTGACAATTTGCAAAGAGGGTTTCTCAAGAAAATTCATTTTCCTTGCAGAGAAAGAGGCAATTTTGTTCCATGACTACACCCCTCCACATACCTTTCGTCCTCCATCGGATGTGTCCACTTTATTTTCAAGTATGCTTGATAATTTTTCTTTATAATAGCCATTTTCCACATAAATTGTTGTGAATAGCTTAATAGAAATTAATTTTTAATTTAGATGACAATTTGGCAAAGAGAATTTCTCATGACAATTCATTTTACTTGCAAAGAAAAAGGAGACTTTGTTCCCTAACTACACCCCTCCACATACCTTTCATCCTCCCCCAAATGTTTCCACTTTACTTTCGAGTATGTTTGATCATTTTTCTTTACAATAGCCATTTTCCACAAATTTTTGTGAATAGATTAATAGAAATTAAATTTTAATTTAGTTGACAATTTTCAAAGAGGGTTTCTCAAGACAATTCATTTTACTTGGAAAGAAAGAGGAGAATTTGTTCCTCGACTACACCCCTCCACATACCTTTTGTCCTCCCCCAAATGTGTCCACTTTAATTTCGAGTATGTTTGATCATTTTTCTTTATAATAGTCATTTTCTACATAAATTGTCGTGAATAGATAATGAGAAGACATTTCATGTTACTTACAGATAATGAGAAGACTTTGTTCCCTAATTATGACCCTCCACATGACCATAATTGGCCTCGTCCTCCTTCGTTGGACATGTCCACTTCACTTTCAAGTATGTTTATGTTTGACCATTTTTCTATAAAATATCTGTTTTCTACATACATTCCTATAAATAGCTTAATTGAAATAAATTTTTAATTTAGTTAATAATCTAGCAAAGGGAATTTTGAAGATATATCACATTATTTACAAATATTGCGAAGACTTTGTCCCCCCCCCCCCCCCCCATCCCCTCCACATGAAACATTTTGTAGGTTTTTCATTTATTTATTTGACACCTAAAATTGTGGTGAAAACTTAACACATCAAAGGCCAACACTCTGCTTTACAATTATTGTGTTGAAAAATTAATTTTTATTAATTAAAAAAACAATTGAGTTCTTGATATTTGAAGTTTTTTTTTTTTTTTTTTGGAGAAAATATTTGAAATTAATTTATAGGAATTGAATAGATGTTATGAGAATTATTATTATTATTTTTGTACAAGATAGAATTTCTACTCTAACCTAATCTAAATGTATATGTGTGTGAAACTCCCTCTTGGAGACTTGAACCCCGGCTCTTGCCCCCCACACCCCACAAGCACTTATACTTGTGGAGTGACCATTGCACCAAAGGTGTGCGGTGGTGTTATGAGAATTATTAAAACTTATTAACGGTAGAATAAATTAAAATTCTGTAAGTAGTGAAACATGCTTATTCATCTGTTAATTGTTGTACATATATACCTATGTGTTGTCTTATAGACTTTTACTCTTATTCACTATTTATGTGTAATTATTATAGATTAACTTAAATTAGAAAAGATAGATCTACACCATATATTTCTTCAAAAAAAAAAAAAGATCTACGTCATATTGTTTTATTTATTATACAAATGCAGTAGATTTTAAATCTATAACATCCTCTTTATAATAATTATTCTTATTATCAAGCTGCGATACTAACTGCCAAAAGCCTTGAAACTGAATTGATACCTCCCCATTCACAAAGTGCTTGGAGGTCTAGGAGAATAAAAGGTCCAAGCTACAGGATTAACAGCATGTTGTAATTATTTCTCTAAAAAAAAAAAAATTATGATACTAACTATTTTTAGTGTAGGCAAAGTTTGAATTGTCAAAATTTTTGAATAATTAGATTTTATTTGAATTTCAGTGACATAACAAAGTATAAGTTATAAAATTATGGGAAATTACTTTAAGGCGACATGAACATAAAAACTTTATGGTGTCTTTTTATTTTATCTTTTTTGGTCGAATGACATGGAATAAAATAACCTCTAATCAGTAATAATAGTTTCTTATTGGAAAAATTCTCAAAAAAAGATGTTTCTTATTGGAAAAATTTTCAGGAATTATTTACTTATTTGCCTGTCACGTTGTGTACTACTAATAAGCATTGTTTTCAGAACCGGACCGGACCGGGAGGTCGGACCATGGAAACAGGGAACCGGGATGAAAACCAATTTTTTAAGCATAAAGAACAATATTTTTAGTTAATTCCATAAACTCCTAAAACTGGGATTGGACCGCATGAACCGATCAAGAACTGTGCGGTCCAACCCCTTAGCAATTTTTTTTCTTTTTTTTTTTTTTTTTATAAAAACAACTTAACACAATTTTATTCTACTTAATTAAATTATCCATCTCTTACAAGGAATAAAAAAAATATAATTAAAATCCTTCAAAGATATTCAACTTTACTTCAAAAATTAATCATAAATTTTAATGTTTTCATGGTTATTATTTTATTTTATTAACTTTCTTATTTAATTATTAAATATATGCTAGAAAATCATTAAATTTTCCTCACATATATAGATATATTAGTCAATTTTTCTAGTTTTGTAAATTTAATATCTATATTTAGGTTTTAATTAATTATGACATCATCACAGTTCGACCCCGATTCAATCTCGGTTCAACCTCAAAAACCTTGAACCTCTCTCTTTTACGGTTCAATGAACGGTCCGGGTTTCAAAACCTTACTAATAAGACATCTTCATTAACCACAAAAATTTGTGTCATTTTGTAGCGAGGGGATAGGAGGGCTACAACCCTCTTCATTCCAAATAGGGTGGCAACGTTGCAAAGACAGACTAAATTTTTGAGATCGTTGATTAAATATAATGTATTAACAATAAATAAGGAAACGTAGTTTAGCATTTTCAAAAAACTTTTGTATCTTGTCATCTAATATCAAGCATGTCAAGAACTTTGTAGCTCAAACTCAACTAATTGGCAATTAAAAATTTAAAATGGCACTTCCTATCTTGACGTCTTTAAGGTTGGTAATTAGGGTTCAAATATCCCCCTTCTCCAACTATCGATCTATTAATTAAATAAAATATATAATTTCGAGCAATTATTTTCTTCTATCAGATCATTGCTCTCAAACATGAAAAGTGTTCAAAGCATAAATTTTAGGCATAGTATATATATAACTTTACAAAAATTATACATTTTTTAGACCATAAATTTCTAAGAAATCTAATGATTAGAAAATATCTATAATCAATGTCATCTTTAAAATTAATTATTGTTCATATTAGCTAACCTAATTAATTTGACAAAATGTTATATTATTTTCTTTTCTACTTTCTTTCTCTCTTCTAATTAATTCAGCCATAACCTTGCACAAGAGTCTATTCTCAATGTTCTTGAGTTGCAAATTTTCTTTCTCATGGACTTATTCTTATCTGGTATTTACATATTTGATTATTTGATATGTAAGGCCATTTACCAAATGATCATTTGGGTCTAGATTAGATTTCTTTATTTTGGATTCGCAAATCTTGTGGTGGAATGTGAAAATCAACAGTAGGTGGATGCTCTTAATAAGGGAGATGTTTATCTTAGTGTGGAAAAGTTACTGTCAAATGATCTTAGCCTCTTAGATATTGTTTTTATAAGGAGAAAAACAAATGAAACCAAATATGATCCTTAGATATAAAATAAAATTATCAAATTGTAAAGATTATAATTAATGAGATTGAACTATCAAAATTTGACCTATAGTGAATAGAATTTGTTTGTATTTCAAATTCTAATCCCTACCATATGACAAGAAAACAATAATGCCAGGAGAGTAGGAGTTCTTACCATATTAAATCTCTCTCTCTCTCTCTCTCTTTCTCTCTCTCTCAACATTTAAGGAGCCACCAACCATAAAAAATTAAAAAAAAAAAAAAAACGTTTAAGGAGCCAATACGTGGATATTCTTGTGTTAGGATTATCTAAACTTCACGTAATACCAAATAAGAATATAAGTCTATGGGAAAGAAAATCTGCAACTCAAGAGCATTAAGAGTAGGCATTTGTGCAATGTTAGGTATAAATTAATTAGGAGAGAAAAAGAAAGTAGAATATAATATAATATAATATTCTCTCAAATTAATTAAGTTAGCTAATATAGAAAGAAATAAATTTTAAACATGACATTGATTATAGTGATTTTCTAATTATTAGATTTCTTAGAAATCTATAGTCTAAAAAATGTGTAACTTATTTGCTATTCGATTCATAAACTCATATTTTACGCAATATTTTAAACTATAAAAACTTGAATTTAAAAAATTTATTGATAATATGGCTAATGATATTTGATCACCTTGAAATTTTGCAGATATGGAGAATATACAAAGGCAATGTAATCCAACGATTGATTTGTTAAATTCGCATCCAATTAAAAAATGTTGAGTCGTGTAATATTGCTTAGAGCTACACCAGGTGTCTATATATATATGAGATGTATTCAAATTATACCTAGTTACACCTATTTTAAACCATTGATTTTTCACATATCTAACAATAGAAAATATATATATATATATATATTTATGAGGATATTTGTGCTTACCTTAATGAGATGCAGCATGTTTCAATTAGTTGTATAAAGAGAGGGGGGAATATGGTGACACATTCATTAGCTAGGTATGAAAAAATATTAGTGATGAAGTCTATCGGGTAGAGGATTCACCGCCACCTGCGGTGGAGGCTTTGTACAAAGATTTTTTACATATTATTGAATGAATGAATGCCTTGTTTTTCCAAAAAAAAAAAAAAAAACTCATCTCATCTAATTAATACTAGCATTTTTGTGTCTATCTTATTTATTGCGTATAACAATATATAAGTATCTTAACATTTAGGGATATAATTTCAAGCAATTAATTTCTTGACACAAATGTTCCAGGTGTCAAGCATTAATTTTTGTTAATTTGCTAAATGCTTATTACGTATAGGAGGTTTTAGGATAGAAACTATTCAGCCGGTAATCATGGTAGACCAGTTGTCAAGATAATAGGCAATAGACATTATTTTTCCTATATAAATACGGGTTGTCATTACAAGGTTTTCATGTACTAGCTTCAGAATTTTTGTAAGAGAGTGAGATAGTGAAAGAGTGGGATGGATTTTCAAAAGCGATTGTGTTTCTTCCTCTTGCTTAGCTTTACCACAGTTTGCTTCGCTCGCCAATTCCCTTTGGGTACGTATGCTACATTCATAACAATGTTGAACATACTTTCATTTCTCCATAATATAGAAGAGAATCATGAGATTTTTTTTTAAAAATATTTGATTTATTTGACAATTTGGCAAAGAGAATTTGTCATGATATTTCATTTTATTTGCAGAGAATGAGAAAACTTTGTTCCCTGACTATGATCCACCACATGATCATAATCAGCCCCCGCCTCCTCCATTGGATGTGTCAACTTCACTTTTGAGTATGTTTGTTAATTTTTCTATATAATATACATTTTCTACATAAACTTTTCTAAATAGATGAATTGAAAATCAATTTTAATTTAGTTAATAAATTAGCAAAGCTAATTTCTCTCTACGTTTCATGTTACTTACAGATAATGAGAAGACTTTGTTCCCTGACTATGACCCTCCACATGATCATAATCAGCCTCCTCCTCCATTGGATGTGTCAACTTCACTTTCAAGTAAATTTGATGAATTTTTCTATATATTATCTCTTTTCTACATAAATTGTTGCGGGTAGTCAAGTTGGAATGCATTTTAATTTAGTTAATGATTTGGCAAAGGCACACTCTCACGAAAATTCATGTTTCTTACAGATAATGAGAATACTTTGTTCCCCGACTATGACCCTCCACATACCTTTCATTGGCCCCCTCCTCCACCATTGGATGTGTCCACTTCACTTTTAAGTATGTTTGCTAATTTTTCTATAATATAGCCATTTTCTACATAAATTGTTATGAATAGTTGAATAGAAATTAATTTGTAATTTAGTTGACAATTTGGCAAAGAGAATTTCTCATGACATTTCAATTTATTTGTAGAGAATGAGAAGACTTTATTCCCCGACTACGATCCACCACATACCTTTCGTCAGCCCCCTCCTCCTCCGTTGGATGTATCCACCTTACTTTCGAGTATGTCCTTTTGTTTTCCTAGATAATGTACATTTCCTACATAAACTTTTGTAAATAGATAAACTGAAAATTGATTTTAATTTAGTTAATAAATTGGCAAAGGAAATTTCTCACGATGTTTCATGCTACTTACAGATAATGAGAAGACTTTGCTCCCCGACTATGACCCTCCACATGACCATAATCAGCCTCCTCCACCATTGGATGTGTCCACTTCACATTCAAGTATGTTTATGTTTCACAATTTTTCTATACAATATTTTTTTTCTACATAAATTCTTGTGAATAGCTTAAGCTAATAATTTGCCATTGAAAATTCTCAAGTTATATCAAATTATTAACAAATACTGTGAAGCCTTTGTTGCCCCTATCCCCTCCACGTGAAACATTTTATAGGATTTTTTTTTTATTTGACACCTGAAAATTATGGTGAAAAAATAACAAATCAAGGATGTATTGTACAGTTATTGTGATAAAAATTCATTTTTATTAATTAAAAAACAATTGAATCCATGATATTTGAAGTAAAATTATAGAGAATAAAAAATGTTATTAGAATTATAAAATGTTATTTTTCTGTAGAATAAATTAAAATTGTGTAAGTAGTCTAACATGTTTACGTACCTGTTAATCCTTATAAATATACATGTTGTCTTATTCAGTATGTATGTGTAGTCATTATAGATTAACTCAAATTAGATAAGTTAGATCTACACCAAATTGTTTTATATTTTTATTTTTTGTAAATACAATAGAATTTAAATTTATAATGAATATCTCATCATAATGATTGTTTTTATTATCAAACTAAAACACCAATTAACTTTGGTCTAGGCAAAGTTTGAATTGTCAAAAGTTATAAATAATAAGATTTTATTTTAATTTCAATGATATAAGCAAAGAATAAGTTACAAAATTATGGGTCACTTTATGGCGCCATAAACATAAAAAACTTTATGGTGTCTTTTCTTTTTATCATTTTTGGTCTAACGACATGGTATAACCTCTAATAACTTTATGGTGTACTAATAAGACTTCTTCACTAGCTCTAAAAATTTGTGTCATTTTACAGGTAATGAGTAGGAGGGCCACAATCCTCTTCCTTCCAGAATTAATGGGTGGCAACGTTTGCAAGACTCTAAATTTTTGTGATAGTTGGGTTATATATAATAATATATTAGCAATAAATGTGGAGATGTCGTTTAGCAATTCTGGAAATCTTTTGTATCTTGTCATATAAAATCAAGCTTGTCAAGAACTTTGTAACTCAAACTCAACTGTTTGGCAATTAAAATGACACTTTCTATCCTAGTCTCTTTAATGTTGACAATTGGGTTCAAATAACCCCCTTTCCCAACTATCGATCTATTAAATAAAATAGGTATTTTCAAACAATTACTTTCTTCTATTTTATCATTGCTCTCAAACGTGAAAAGAGTTCAATTCTTGAATTTTAGGTATATATATATATATATATATATATATATATATATAGATATATATATTGGATGAATTATCAAAAGAGGTCAGATCGAGGTCAAAATCACTAGTGCTACTTGACATGGGAAAATTGAAATGGGGGGACAAGCTGAATTCATATATGTATTATCTCCCTTTCTGGCGCAAACTGAAATGGTATTTTAACTTCCAATCTTTTACAATGAAATTCGCCTGGAAGTACCAAAGAACACAAAACAGACCAACAAGTTAAGAAGAAAGAAATCACCATTTGTGCTTTAGAAGACATCATAATCTTACTATTGATTTTGGTAGTGGTGTAGAAAAAACAGAGATTGAAGAAGAAAACAGAGAAATGAAGATTGGAACTAATCTTTCATTTACTGAAGAAAATACAGAATTAACTAACTGATGAAATTAACACCTAAACTACTTATATACAAGCAAGAGAGCTTCAGCTCTGTACATCCCGCGAAGCAAGGAGGAATAACTGAAAATTAACTAACAACCAACTACCAATTGACAGCTGTAATCCATAACAGAAAACTTGGAACTTCCGCACGTGTGTCTCGTGTGTTTTACACAAACCAAAATGCTCAGTTTCATTAATCCTTCTTTCTTCTGTTTCTTTCCTTTGCCGTTTTGCCTCTTTTGTCTTTCTTTCCTTCTGTCATTTCAGTTTGTGTACTGCAGGCTTCTATTTTACTTCTGTCGTTTTTGATCTGTGATTCACAAGTGGCTTTATTTTCTTCAACACTCCCCCTCAAGTCCAGAGAAGCAGACTCTGTGACTTGGACTAATGAATCCACCTGCAATTGTTTCAGCTTTTCCTTCAAACACTGGGGTTGAAAAATATCTTTCAATCCTAATTTATTTGACAACTTTACAAAGGAAGAAAACCCCAATGCCTTTGTAAAAATATCTGCCACTTGAGAATTTGTAGCCACATGAAAAGTCTTGATCATGCCTTCCAAAATCTTGTCTCTCACTAAGTGGCAATCCACTTCAATGTGCTTGGTCCTCTCATGAAAAACCGGATTTGCTGCAATATACAATGCAGCTTGGTTCTCACAGAATAACATAGCTGGCCTTGTATGCTCAATCTTCAAATCTTTTAACAGCTGCAATACCCAAGTGATTTCACAAGCAACACTTGCCATGGCTCGGTACTCTGCTTCAGCAGAAGACCTGGAAACAACTCCCTGCTTCTTTGATCTCCAAGAAATCAAAGAGTCCCCCAAGTACACTGCATAACCTGTGAGAGATCTCCTTGTATCTGGGCAGCCATCCCAATCTGCATCACAAAAGGATTTGATGTGCAATTCTGTATTACTAGGAAAGAAAATGCCTTTACCAGGTGATCCTTTTATGAATTGAAGTACCCTATGAGCTGCTTGTAAGTGTGGTTCCCTTGGTTGAGAGACAAATTGACTTAACCTATGCACTGCATAAGTCAAATCTGGTCTTGTTAAGGTGAGATATAGGAGTCTCCCAATTAGTCTTCTGTACTGCCCTGGTTCTTCCAACAACTTGCCTTCATATTTTGACAATTTTAAGTTTTGTTCCATAGGAAACTTGATTGGTTTGCTACCAATAAAACCAGTGTCTTTGAGTATTTCCAAGGCATACTTTCTTTGATTGAGGCTGATTCCTTCTTCAGTCCTAGCTACTTCTAAACCAAGAAAGTATCTTACTGAACCAAGATCCTTTAAACCAAACTTAGCATCCAAAACTCTCTTTGAGTTATGAACACAAGCAACATTGTTCCCTGTTAAAAGTATATCATCAACATACACTAATAACACTGTAAAAGAATCTCCTTGTGTGTGAGTAAATAGAGAGTAATCTGATCTGGATTGTACAAATCCCATCTGCAAGATTGTGGAAGAAAATTTCTCAAACCATTGTCTGGATGCTTGTTTGAGACCATAGAGGCTCTTGTTGAGTTTGCAAACCAAATTATGCTCCCCTTTGTTGTGAAAACCAGGTGGTAAGGACATGTAAACATCCTCAAGCAACTCTCCATGAAGAAAGGCATTGTTTACATCCATTTGGTGGAGAAACTATCCTTTCACAGCAGCTAAGGACAACACAATTCGAACTGAAACAGACTTAGCAACTGGGGAAAAAGTTTCTGAATAGTCTAGGCCATGTTTTTGTGTAAACCCCTTTGCTACAAGCCTTGCTTTATATCTCTCAATAGTACCATCAGGCAAATACTTAACCCTATAAACCCATTTGCAACCTATGGTAGATTTACCAAAAGGCAAAGGGGTTAAGGTCCAAGTATTGTTAATTTCCAATGCCTCAAGTTCTTTGTCCATGGCAGCCCTCCATTCAGAAAATTGGACTGCCTGATGGAAAGAGACTGGTTCTGAAGGAGCAGAAGAAACAGCCATGACAAAGGAATGAAAGGTGGTACCAAGGTGGGAATAACTCACATGATCTGAAAGGTCATAAGGCATACCAGGACTAGGTTTGGCACTAGCAAAGGAGCAAGAGTAGTCTGATAGGTAAGAAGGAGGCTTATGAGTTCTGGTAGACCTCCTAAGTGGTGCAAGAGAATTGGCATGGCAAGGGAGTGGATCACAAAGAGAAGTAGGAACAGAAACTTGATCACAATTAGAAATAGGAGCAGAAACAGGTTCTGCAGAAGTATGTTCTGCAGAAATTGGTAAGGCAGTGGTAGGTTCTGCAGATACGGAATCAATAGGCAGTGAAGAAGAACTAGGAGTAGGAAGAGGAAAGGAAGAAATAGGAATGGAATCATTGGAATCCAAAGTGGTATGAGGAAACACAAATTCATTTAAGTAGGAAATAGAAGGCTGCGAACAATCAGCATAAGGAAACAATGTTTCATAAAAAATAATGTCTCTAGAGATGTAAACTGAATTAGACTGAAGATCAAGGACTTTGTAACCTTTAATGCCATGAGGATAGCCAAGAAACACACACTTTCTGGCCCTAGGTGCAAATTTGTGCCTATTGTGTGCTAAAGTAGAAATGAAACATAGGCAGCCAAAGGTTTTTAAATGATTATAATTTGGTGAAGAGTTGAAAAGCTTTTCATAAGGACTTTTATTTCCCAATTTTTTTGAAGGTATTCTCTTAATGAGGTGGACAGCAGTTAAGATGCAGTCACCCCAAAAACATAAAGGAACATGGGATTGAAGCAATAGAGCCCTTGCAACATTGAGGATGTGCTGATGTTTTCTCTCAGCAATGCCATTTTGTTGAGGAGTGTTGACACATGAAAGTTGGTGCAAAATGCCATTGGAATGAAAAAAATCTTTTAAGAAAAACTCAGTTCCATTGTCACTTCTAATGGTTTTGATTTTGCAATTGAACTGAGTTAGGACCATAGAAGCAAATTTAGGAAACAAGATTTTAGTTTCAGATTTATGCTTAAGCAAATACACCCATGTGCACTTAGTAAAGTCATCCACAATGGTCAAGAAATAGTTGTAACCATTCAAAGTACTAATAGGAAATGGACCCCATAGGTCACAGTGGATCAATTCAAAAGGTTTGGTGGTTACATGAGAACTAGAAGGAAAAGAAAGTCTTTTCTGTTTAGAAAAGTGACATATATCACAGCAGGTAGCTTTATTTGGAATATCAATGTTTACAAAGGGCTTCAACAATTGAAGCTTTGACAAAGATATATGACCTAATCTAGAATGCCACAAATCTAAGGCAGAAATGGGACTGACATTAGTGGCAAGGGCAGCAGCTGATCTTGATGAGGAAGCAGAAGGCTGAAGCAAGTACAAACCATTGCTTTGTTTACCCAGACCAATCATGCTCCATTGAGCAAGGTCCTGGATAAAACACCAATCACCAAGAAAAACAAGACAACAAAGATTGTGTTTAGTGAGTTTGCTGACTGAAATGAGATTAAAACTAAAAGATGGAACACATAAAACATCTGTGAGTGTGAGTGTAGCAGAAATTTGCACAGTGCCAATGTGTGTTACTTCAGCCTTTTCTCCATTTGGCAGGTAAACATAAGAATGAACAATGGAATTGATTGTAGTTAACTGAGATACTGAATGTACCATGTGATTAGTGGCACCAGTATCAAGAATCCAAGAATCCGATTGGAAACAGTGTCTATCTATGACTTGAGCTGAAAAAATAGAATGAGATAAGGTGGGGACAACCAAAGGATGATTACCTGAGAAGTTAGAGGAGGATGATGAAGTGGGAACAGCTGTGGGGGATGAATTATTTGCTGCAAAAGGAAGAACAGGTGCCATTACTGAAGCAACCTGTGATGCAGACTGATTACTGATGCCATTTTGAGTGCTAAAACTAGAATTGGAAGCGGAATGTGCCTTCAAAAAATGAAGGAGTTGTTCACACTGAACTTGAGAAATAGGACATTGAGGCTGAATGGTTTTGGTTTGTTGGCTATCTTGAAGACCAAAACCACCAGGAAAACCAGATTGGGAAGCACCAGCATAAGCTTGAAATCCAACATTGGACTGATTAAGATCACAAGATTGAACATTAAAAGGGCCATTGAAACCAAAATTCCCTGTGATTTGGTTGGCCATAGCTTTATGTCCACTTTTAGGTTTGTAACCTAGAGGGTATCCATGAAGTTTATAGCATTTATCTGCTATATGACCAGTGAAACCACAATAAGTGCAAACTGGTCTTTCCTTCTTGAAATTACCACCTTTGGCTCCATTGTTTCTAGCATTACCTTGAAAAGGTTTGTTACCAGCCACATACATAGCAACAGGATCCACCAATTGTTGAACCATATTAACTGTGCTACCTATATTCCTTCTTTTCTCTTCCTGTAACACCAATGAGCACACTTTACTAAGAGGAGGAAAAGGTTCAATGAGTAGAATTTGCCCAATCAAATTTCCATAACAATCATTCAAGCCCATCAAGAATCGGAAAACATGTTCCTTTTGTTGTGCATCAAGCTGAGATGCCTTAGAGCCACAAATGCAAGGACAATTGCAAGTTGTGAAAGGTTGATTATTCACAAACTCATCCCATAGAGTCTTGAATTTGGTGAAGTAGGAGCGCACGGAGAGTGATCCTTGAACCAAATGTGAAATTTCCTTTTGAAGCTCAAATAATCTTGGAGTATTGTCTTGAGATAACCTGTTCTTGAGATCAATCCATAGGTCCTTTGCTGAATTAATGTACATCATACTAGCTTTCAGATCAGCACTGAGTGAATTGGTCAGCCATGAAAGGATTGTGGTGTTGCATCTATTCCATGAATTGAACAAAGGTGAGCTTGGATTTAGTTCAGAGATTGATCCATTAACAAATCCAAATTTGTTTCTGGAACTCAATGCTAGAAACACTGATCTTGCCCAGGTCATGTAGTTCTCAGGACCAGTGAGAGGCTGAGATGTTAGAATCAATTCAGGGTTTTCATTCGCTGGTAAAAAGAAAGGGTTATTGGCAGATTCATCCCCTGTAGTTGCATTTCTAGTTGGTGCAATCGAAGGAAATGGCATGTTTGATGAATCTGAAGCCATGGAAACCAAGAAAATGAAGAAAAGTAAACCTAAATTTCTGTTTGGTAAGGGAGAAAATGCAGGAAAATCTGCTCTGATACCATGTAGAAAAAACAGAGATTGAAGAAGAAAATAGAGAAATGAAGATTGGAACTAATCTTTCATTTACTGAAGAAAATACAGAATTAACTAACTGATGAAATTAACACCTAAACTACTTATATACAAGCAAGAGAGCTTCAGCTCTGTACATCCCGCAAAGCAAGGAGGAATAACTGAAAATTAACTAACAACCAACTACCAATTGACAGCTGTAACCCATAACAGAAAACTTGGAACTTCCGCACGTGTGTCTCGTGTGTTTTACACAAACCAAAACGCTCCGTTTCATTAATCCTTCTTTCTTCTGTTTCTTTCCTTTGCCGTTTTGCCTCTTTTGTCTTTCTTTCCTTCTGTCATTTCAGTTTGTGTACTGCAGGCTTCTATTTTACTTCTGTCGTTTTTGATCTGTGATTCACAAGTGGCTTTATTTTCTTCAACAAGTGGGTCATGTTGCCTACATGTGCAAGTTCTTAATGGCTGGGACGTAACTATTAGTAGATAGGGGACATGGCCCCTCCACAATTGTTTTTTATAATATATATAAAAATTATGTAATACTTCATGGTTTGGGCCTTCAAAAGGATAAGTTCATTACTACTGTGCATTTTTTGCATGATGGTCATTCTACAAGTATAAAATTCTTGTGGAATGGAGAGATATGGGCCGGGGTTCAAATCTCTAGAAGTGAGTTTTATATACACATATTTCGATTTTACTAGAGTAGAATTTCTATCTTGTAAAAAAAAAAAAAAAATAGAGGATAAGTTCACTTTTAATGGAGTGAAATTGGGGAAGTTATTACTCTAACCTATTATAGATAATTCAAGAGATCATTCACTTGGAATTTACTGAGTTGTCTAATTTGGAGTCAAAGCACGGGGAAAAGAGAACAAGCCCATGAGCCATAACCATAATTTTTCTTTAGGTTCTAACTTCTAATATATCTACAGTTTTGCTCAAACAGAAAATTCAACACTAAAAATTTAAATTTCGTATTGAGAACTTTTTTATTAGGTGTATGCTGCATGTCATCAAGCGCGGTAATGATGAAACTAAAGAACATGTTTAGTTTTTGGCACCTAGCTACGACAATATTTGCAGAAATCTTAAGCAGTGATGTTCTTTTCATAATTATTCGAAATAGGGTTATGTCATTTGTCAGTCCAAATTGGTGTGAAGCATGAACTGAACACAAGTCAAAAATTTCATGTCAGAATTATCAATCACTTTTCATACACTAAATTGAGATTTTTTTAATTACTTTTTGTTTAGAGAGTTTTAACCGAATTCCAAAGCTCTTATTTGACAATAAAATACTTTACCAGTTGAGCTTTTTTTATTATTTTGTTGGCCTACAAATGTTATTGAGCTTTGGATAAGGTGTTAGGGGTGTAAAGTAGTTCTGCTCCTTAACCTAAAGTTAATAGCATTAGTTACACAAAACATAATCTTACGTGTTCCCACCCCATTTTTTAAACAGGCCACAACGAGCCGAAACCCAATGGAAGCCCAAATTTGTCGGCCTTTGAGAGTGACAACGCCCAAACTAAAACATTGGCTTACAAGTTCCCATTATCAAAAGGCAAAATACAACGAATTCCGCAGAATAAGTCAAGAGCCCTAAATCTGCCACGATATGCTCTCAGCATATGCCCCTAGTGGCCCAAGCCTAAATATCCGAAGCCCTGGGTCCGATAAAACTTGAGGAAGCTAGCCTAGGTTATGTTGCAGAACAGATATCCGTTAGGAAGCTAAATTAGAGCACTAGAATTGGGGCGTGTAAAACCCACTTCATCTGGATTTGGATACCTAAAAAAATTTGCAACCTTACTATTCCTAGGTTGTAAAGAAAAAAAATTATATTTAATCTTGTGGTTGTGTGTGAAGAGAAAAAAATAATGGGAGAAAAGAGAGAAATAAGAATACTTTTTTATTATTGTATTAAATAGTTTATATTATTTTATTAAGGTATACATAAAAATAAAAACTAGGATGTGTGGTGAGTTATAAAATGAATTGGTAAAATAGATAAAGTAGTTTTTAAGAATACAAAATAATTTTTTTTTTTTTTGGCATCCTCAGATACTAGTGCCTAGCAACCTAAGCTTGCAAAAGGAACCTAAGCCATCACCATTGAATCTAGAGAGGTATGATTTGTTCAGAAGGGGAGGAGAAATCTGAAGAAGTGGTTGTTCCTCTCTCCCTCTAATCTCACCTACCCATAGTTTTCTCCTTTGAAATACTATTTTCATTAATTACAAGGATGGAAGAAGAATGTTCACTTTAGGCAGATCCCAAACCTCACAGCTTTGAACATCCTCTGAGAGTTCTCAAGTTTGCCGAAGTTAGGGTGACTCTTAACATTTAAGATGAATCCTCATATATATACATATATTGGACTTACTTTATTCTTCACCAAAAGATAATCACTAACCCTTTTTACTTATTATTATGTTTCATAAGATACTGCCAAAAGCTTTGTAGCTAAATTGACATCTCCACATATACGAAGTGCTTGGGATTTAGGGGGGAAAGGGTTCGAACTGCGGAGTTTGCAGCATGTTGTAATTATCCCTATAAAGAAAAAAATGTTTCATAAGATGCTATTTGGGTTTTAATGTCTGTGTGCAGTCTAATAGTGGGCAAAAAAAAAAAAAAAAAAAGCCCTTTGGCCCCATCCTTAGGCAAAATAGGACCCAAGAGTGCTAATAATACATGTTTTTATGCACAAAAAAATCATTATTTTCTATATTTGAGATTGGTTTGGGTATCAGATTATAGGATTGGCATAAGTATCGTAAGATCCTACTTTTCAATTAAAAAAATATACTAAAAAAATACTCATAATTATAGTTCATAATATGTATTAAAGAAACATTGGGAAAAAAAGGTAATTTTTTTACACAAATTAGTAAATTACTAACAAAAAGAAAAGCACCAAATTACAATTATATAAACAAAATTCAAAAGTTACAACTCACAAAATACCAAATTCTAAGTTAAACAACTCAAAGCATATACAATTTCTCACATAAACAACTCAAAGCAAATAACATAATTAGTAAAATACGTTATGCGTTTAATATGGTAAGTATATGGATGAACATTATTCCACATCTTTTTAAGAAGTACGTTTCAAAATTTTGGCATAAAAATATGAAAACAATGAAAAATATGTATGGGCATAGGATGGGTATAATGCATTTATTTTTAAAAAGTACATAAAAAAATAAGAAAATATTTACCATATACATTTTTTTTTTTAGATAAATACAATAATCTTTGCATCATGACATTTTAACTCTTACCAAGTGTGATATAATTATTGGAACATCCAAATGTAATCATGGTCACAAAACTAGCCATGATTATTATGAGTTATGTAGAATTAGGGTTGAAATCTTCATTCACCCTAATATTGAATCATAAAAATAAATAAATAAAAGTGAAAGTCTAAGGACCAAAAAAAAAAAAAAAGCTACAATACTTTCCAAAGAGTCTTATTTTTAGTTGCAGTGGGGTTTGAATATAATATTTTATTATTTCATTTTATTTTATTTTTAGCGCAACTCTTAAAAAATAGATCCAATATTATTATTGTTGTTGTTGTTGTTCATGGGCCTTGTCCAAGGACACTTAGTAGTCTAAGAACAGATAGACGATAGGGAAGATGTAAGAGCCAAAACTCCATGAGCAAACTATGACTGCGAAGGTTTGGGAAGGTAGTCTGAGGAGGAATGCCTCCTCACTAAGCAAAGCAAAGGTCAGAAGGATTGGTCTGCCCTCGAGGGCAACGCTTCAAAAGGTTCTACTTATAAGAAAAAACATCAGGGTAACATAGGACAAAGGGAAGCTAAGAAATATATAAGGGAAAGCTGCTACCACCGCATTTAATGTTCTGCAGTTAACCCTCTTGCCGCATTATTGTGGAGGTGATACTTGAACAGTGGCCAACAACCTTACAGTTACTCCTAAAGACTTTAGGAAGATGCTATTCGAATAAGGATCAAAGCCAACAACTTGACCTACATGTGGATGGTGGAGAAGAAGAAGAGCGGGGTATATAATAGAGAAAGAAGCCCCTTATAGAAGGGATCAGAGATTTGAGAGAAAAAACACAATAGCAACAAATACTAGACTTGTAACCAAATTCAAAAGATATATACGTATATAAGAACTAGTCTCCTTGGACTATGCCGATGATGATTTTCTTTGGGTAAAACTAGTTTATTCTTGTTTTCTTATCATCTAGGTTCACTGTAATTACTATCTAATTCATTAAAGCCTAGTTTCCTAGCCTAATCTCTACAAATTTATTGTATTGGGATCTTTGAGCCTAGATCCTTTTCCTTCTAGGTTTTGACACCAAACTGCGTCCTTATAATTGATGTCGTCTAAAGGGAAATACTTGAGCTTTGGTGAGATTAGCATTCAGTTATGGTAGGCACGGTGTCAAATTGGGAGGTGTTCGTTGGGTCTCAACACTAGGATCATTTTGTCAATCTTGAGTGGAGAAGGGACCGAGAGGTTAATGTGCACACCGCACACACTAGTAGGGACCAATCTCGTAATGTGAGTCATATCTCCCATGAGGAAAATACTATGAGCATGCAATTAAAAATTAATCGGTTGCATAGGAGGTTACACCGTAAGCAACGTAGGGGGGCTCCCTCTAGTTCTGACCATTCTTCTGGTGGTGATAGTGACAATAGCTACCGGCCTAGGTCAAGGACTCCCCCAGTGAGTCTTTTTCGGGTGACGAGGAGCGCCATTATAGGTAGAGAGAGAAAAGTCCATCTTACAGGGGCCTAGGCAATGATGCTATGAGTAGGGCCCTATATCAGATTTCTAAGTCACCCTTTACAAGAAGGATTGAGAGGGGGAAGCTTCCTCAGTGATTTACTCAGCCAACGTTCATTATCTACAATGGCAGTACAGAACCTGTGGAGCATGTAAGCCACTTCAACCAAAAGATGACTGTTCACTCCAAGAATGAACCCTCGATGTACAAAGTGCTCCCATCCAATTTGGGGCTCATGGCGATGAGATGGTTCAATGGTCTAGAGGAAGGATCTATTATCTCCTTTAATGAGCTCACAAAGGCCTTTGGTTCTTGTTTCGTCACTTGCAACTGAGTTCCCCAACCTCTGGACTCCCTGTTGTCTATGACTATGCGAAAGGGGGAAATCCTGAAGACAAACTCTGACCGATATCAGGAAATGTTTAATGAAATAGATGGAAATTTTAATGACGTGGCTATAAGGACATTTATGGTCGGCCTACCTGCCAAGCACGGCTTAAGGAAGTCTTTCATTGGAAAACCTGCTCATGAATCGCATTGACAAGTATAAGCAAGTTGAGGAGTACCAACAGCTGAGTAAAGGCAAGGCTAAGGTGGTCCCTCAAGATAGGAGGGACTTCAGGTTAGACAAGTACAATAATAATCATCCTTGACAGGATTTTACTAGGCAATCTGGAACTATTGCTGCTTAAGTGGTTAACACTGTATTCCGAAAGCCAGTGCACCAAATTCTCAAAAAAATTATGAACGAACCATATTTTCAGTGGCCAAATAAGACGGGAAGGGATCTCACGAGGCACAACCAAAGCCTTCATTGCCAATACCACCAGGAGCAAGGGCATACTACGGAGAATTGCAGAACTTTATGGAATCATCTAGAGTAGCTGATCTAAAGTGGTAGGTTAAAGCAATTTGTATATCACCCTAATGGGCAAGGAGACCAAGCAGGGTCAGGATCTTAGAGAGATGCTTCTTCAAAGCCACCTATAGGCACAATCAGTATTATTCTTGCTGCTTCAGGAAGGACTAGTTCCCACCCCTTTAGGGTAGTGTCCGTAGCTCAGTCACTTGTAGAGGGCTCGTCCCTTAAGCCAAAGCAGAGTGAGATGGAGGTCCGACTAGCATTGAGTTTTTCTGATGAAGATAAGGTTGAAACCTTGCAGCCACATGACGATGCCCTGGTGATCACTCTTAGAATAGGGTCTATGATGTGAAGAGGATGTTGGTAAATCAGGGCAGTAGTGTAGAAATCATGTACCCTGAGGTGTACAAGGGACTAAAGTTGAAACTTGAGGATTTGGCATGTTATGATTCACCTTTGGTAGGTTTTGATGGGAAAGTTGTTGTCCCGATGGGTCAAATTAGACTAGTGGTCCAAGCAGGTTCAAAGATGGTCGAGATGGACTTTATTGTTGTGGATGCTTACTCCCCTTATACTGCCATTGTGGCTAGACCCTGGCTTCATGCCATGAGGGCCGTTTCTTACACTCTACATCTCAAGGTGAAGTACTCGTCAAGGGACCAGGTAAGAAATTGGTTGGAAGCCAATCTATGGCTAGACAATGCTGGTGGCTGCAATTAGGCATCAAACTAGGATGGAGTCCTTGGCCTCTACTGGAGAGGGCTTATAGCAATCAAAAATGTTAGTGCTATCTGCGGATGTTGCAATGGAAGGGGTAAAGTGCAAGAAGTTAGAAAAAATTGTTATAGATGATGAAACGGAAAAGTTTTTCTAGGTCGGAGCTCAGTTGCCTCCTTGGGAGAAGAAGGAGTTAATAGTGTTTCTTAGGAAGAATATTGATGTGTTTGTATGGAGTACTTACGAAGCTCTTAGGGTGGATCCAAATTTCATTTGCCATCATTTAAATGTCAATCCAGCCATCATCCCCAAAAGCAACCACCCTGGGGCTCATCTAAAGAGCATTCTAAGGCTGTCAAGGAGGAGGTGATCAAGCTCAAGCAGGCTGGGGCTATTAAGGAGGTGTTCTACCCTGAGTGGTTGGCCAACGTCGTGATGGTGAAGATGAAAATTGGGAAATGGTGAGTATGTGTAAATTTCACGAATTTGAACAAAGCTTGCTCCAAGGACCCCTTTCCTATGCCTTGGATAGATTAGTTAGTGGATGCCACTGTAGGCCATCCTCAGATGAGTTTTTTAGATGCCTTCCAAGGGTACCATCAGATGCCCTTAGCTTTGGATAATCAAGAGAAAACAGCTTTTGTTACTCCTATTAGAAATTACCACTACAAGGTAATGCCCTTTAGTTTATAAAACGCAGGATCCACCTATCAGAGAATGATGACCAGGATGTTTGAGCCACAAATAGGAAAAAATATTGAGATTTATATAGATGATACGGTGGTGAAGAGTAAGTTAGAATTCGAGCATGTTAGTGACCTCGAAAATACCTTTGGAATATTGAGGAAACACAAGCTCCGCCTTAATGCTTCTAAATGCTCTTTTGGGGTTCATTCAGGAAATTTTTTGGGTTACATGGTCACTTATTGTGGAATTGAAGTCAATCCTAACTAGATTAAAGGGATTAAAATTCTATAGCCTCCTCAGAACCCTAAAGAAGTCCAGAGACTAATAGGAATGATTGCCGCCCTGAATCAATTTATCTCTCGGTCAGCAGACAGGTGCAGAAACAGATGTTTGGTATCTACCATTGGAAAAAGCCATATTGGCAATAGAGCATTCTACATGTAAACTCCTTCATTACTTCTAGGCCCACACAGTGGTGGTATTAACTCAACTTCCTCTTCAATCTCTACTTCGGAGAGCTGATTACACAAGAAGGATTTCCAAATGGGGTACAATTCTAGGGGCTTTTGATACCAAGTATATGCCTCGTAACTCTATTAAGGGCCAAGTCCTTGTAGATCTGGTGGCCAAGTTTACTAAATCTCCTTGGGAAGAAGAAGGAGAAAAACAGAACATGGATAGAAAATTAGTTGGAATGGTCTCTTCATAAGAACCCTTATCCTAGAGCGTATATGTTGATGGTGTTACTAATCAAATAGGATCCAGGGTGGGGCTAGTCATGGTATCTCCTGAAGGAATTGTTATTGAGAAATCCTTAAGGTTAGGCTTCTCGGCCACAAACAACGAGGTAGAATATGAAACTTTTTCGGTAGGGATAACTATGGTTCAAAAAATGGGAGGAAGGGTAGTAGAAGTATTTTCAGATTATAGGCTGGTTGTTGGATAGGTAGGGGGAAAAATTGGAAGCTAGGGATCTGAGAATGCAAGAGTATTTGATACAAGTCAGACATTTACAATCAGGGTTCAAGTCTTTTGCCTTACAACAAATCCCTAGAAGCAGAAATACTCATGCTAACTCTCTAGCCTCGCTCGCAACTTCTTTTGCCCCGAGTTTACCTCGAGTCATCCTAGTTGAAGATTTGTGTAAACCTACCGAGGTAAAGAAAGAGGGGACGAAGATTCATCAAATTAGAGTGGGACCTAGTTGGATGGATCCCTTTTTTATGTTCTTTAAGGATGACATCTTGCCCAAGGAGAAAGGAGAGGCAGATAAAGTGCAAAGAAAAGCTCCTCGTTTTGGTTGCCCGAGGACCAAAAATTGTACAAGTGCTCCTTTCCTAGGCCATATTTTTTATGTGTCCATCCTGAGGCAATAGAGCCCCTCTTAGAAGAATTACACGAAGGGATTTGTGGAAGTCATATAGGGGGCAGATCACTGTCTCACAAGGCCCTCACTCAAGGATATTGCCGACCAGGTATGCAAAAGGGAGCATAAGAATATGTGAGGAAGTGTGACCAATGCCAGAGGTTTGCCCCAAATATTCATCATCTAGGGGGCGTTCTTAATTCTCTATCTAGTCCATGGCCTTTTGTTCAATGTGGCTTGGACATTGTGGGACATTTCCATAAAGCAGCAAGGAAATATGGATAGCATTGATTACTTCACCAAATGGGTTGAAGCTGAGCCCCTAGCAAACATCAAAGATGTGGATACTAAGAGATTTGTGTGAAAAAATATTGTCACTCGATTTGGGATTCCTCACACCCTCATCTTGGACAATAAGCTTCAGTTTGATAGCAAGGCTTTTAGGAGGTAGTTTTGTGAAATGTGTATTAAGAACAGATATTCAACCTCGGTTTATCCCCAAGGAAATGGACAAGCCGAGGCGGTGAACAAAGTCATTGTTAATGGGCTCAAAAAGAGGTTGGACGATGTCAAGGGCAAATGGGTGGAAGAATTGCCACATATTCTTTGGGCATATTAGACTACCCGTTTTCTTTGACTTATTGGGAGACTCCCTTTTCTTTGACTTATGGGGACGAGGCTATAATTCCTCTAGAAACTAGATTCCTAATGCTGAGGACAAGTTTGTTTACTCCCAACAACAATGACAGGTTATGAGAGAAGAGCTTGGATTTGATTGAAGAACAAAGAGAAGCTGTCATGGTTCAATTGGCATATTATCAGCAAAAGCTTAAGTAGGGGTATGACTCAAATGTGAATTTAAGACCATTAACTCCTAGAGACTTGGTATTGTGGAAGGTTTTAGGTAATGCAAAGAACCCAACATGAGGAAAGTTAAGGCCCAATTAGGAAGGGTCATACCGTATGACCTCGATAGCTAGTATAGGAGCATACTTCTTGGAAGATCTAGATGAAAAAGTTGTACCACGCCCCTGGAATATAAATAACTTGTAAATGTATTACTATTAATGAAAGGCATTTCTGCCATATTTTACTTATGATATTATTTGTTGGATTGATTATTTGTCTAAGTATTAAACAGAACCTTGGTCATGTCGGGCTCCTCAGACCATATACCTTAGGTAAATTAATATTTTTTATTACTTGCTTAAGTATTAAACAAAATCTTGGTTATGTCTGGTTTCTCGAACCACATACTTTGGGTAAATTAATACTTCTCATTATTTAACTTAGTATTAAACTAACCGTGGTCATGCTTAGTTTCTCGAACCACATACCTTCTTATTATTTAACTAAGTATTAAACAGAACCTTGGTCATGCCTGGCTTCTCGGACCACATACCTTGGGTAAATTAATACTTTTTATTATATGTTTAAGTATTAAACGAAACCTTGGTCATGCTTGGCTTCTTAGACCACATACCATGGGTAAATTAATACTTCTCATTACCTGCTTAAGTATTAAACATAACCTTGGTCATGCGTGGTTCCTCAGACCACATACCTTGGGTAAATTAATATTTCTCATTATTTAACTAAGTGTTAAATGGAACCTGGGTCATGCCTGGCTCTTTGGACCGCATACCTTGGGTAAATTAATACCGCTTGTTATCTTGCTAAGTGTTAAACAGAATATCGGTTATGCCTGGTTCTTTGAACCACCTACCTTGGGTAAATTAGCACTACTAGACGTTTAACTAAATGCTAAATAGAACCTCGGCCCTGTCAGGTTCCTCGAATCACATGCTTTGGGAAAATTAGTAACCAATCTAGCTATGATTTATAATCAAGATCCTCATTGTGGTAATTTAAGTGAAGGGAAACACTTATCTATTGATAAAGGAAGGGTTACGTGGAACAATGGATGAATGGATGCTCCACCATTTTCTAGGATCAGTTAAAAGTCCAATGATATGCAGGTTTCTTTAAGTTATGCGTAATGTATGTTTGTGAAGTTAATAGTATATTTTGTTGAGATTATAAACTTGGATGGTTTTGCCAAATTTGTTGTTGATTATATAGGATGTGATAACTGCATTATCACTTACAAAGATAACCGAATTAAATTATATTTCGTTTTTATGTTAGCTAAGTGTGAAAGGTATGTTCTCTAAGTTGAAGTCATTTCTGGTTGAAAAATGTAAACTTGGAGAGCTTCATTTATTTTGTAATTAATTATGCGAAGTAGGGCAATCATGTTGTCACTTACACAAATGATTATTAAAGTTAAGTACATAGCCATGTGTCAATTCAGACACTATTGTCCCTCATTCTTATACCAATTAAGTGTAAAGTAAAGCACAGGATATGTTAGAAACTTGCACAAAACATGTATAATAAAAACTTTATAACTGTCATAAAACTAAGCCTTTAAAAAAGGTAACTTGATTACAAATTTAGGAGGCCAAAAACAACAATTACCAAAAAAAAAAAAAAACACTATTCTAAGAACTACTTAATTTTAAGTACAAGTTTGTCTTTTACTGGGGTCTTGACAGGCTGGGCAGGGACTGTTTTTGAAGATGCTAGGTCTTTACCCTTGAGGTTCTTCTTGGTATTCACAGGTAGAGTTGCGAGGACAAACTCCATATTATGGAGGGCCTCTTTCTCCTTAGAGGGGTCCTTAGGAGTAGCTAGAGGTTAGGTGACCTCATGGGCCAATTCCTTGGTTGTATCAGCTTCCTTTTCAACAACCTTAAGCTGCTTGGCCACCTTAGAATGACCATCAGAAGAAGGAAGGACCTTAGTTAGGTTGTCCTTGCTAGTATCTACCTCCTTAGAGGTAGTGTCAACTTTAGAGCTCGGGGAACTAGAAGCACGGATGGTAGGAGGGTAGTATATACTCTCTGCTCTCCTAAGGGTAGAGGAGGCCTCAAATCCATCTTGGTTGAGGGCCTCATTCCAAACTTGGAGGCAATAGTACCTACACACCTCCGAGACCTCAGCCCTGAGGGCTTCCTTGGTCTTTGCCACTCCCAATTCATATTCGTCCTGCTCAACTTGGTCTTTGGCCTTCTTGGCCTCCACTAGTTTCTTTGTCAGGACTTTTATTTGGTTTTTGGTTATGGCGAACTCATCCTCGGCCTGAGGGAGCTACTTACGCTGAGCCTCTGCTTGCTTCTCTGCCCCCGTTTAAAGCGGTCTCAACACTTTTCTTTTCCCATTCAACTTCAGTTAGCCTAGTATTAAGCTCTTGTATCTTTTTCTCTGCTAACTTGAAAGCCTCCACAGTAGCAATGCACCTAGCCTCCTCCTCCTTCATTGATTTATGGGAGCTGGTGATTATTTCCTCGGCTCTAGGCGTAGCTTGGACAGCCTTTCAAAAAAATAAAAAATATGAAGGTTAGAGAAACCAAGTATAAGTATGAGTTTAAAAAAATAAAATAAAAAAATTAATATAATAAGATAGAGGGGGTAGTTGGTGGACTTACCAAAGCGAGATCCATTTTTAAGCTGAGGAACACCTCATGTTTTCTTATCGACCTTAGGTTAGCCACGTCCTCAGGCAGCAATAAGGCCTGCTCCACGGCATTGGCCACATATCTGGCCCTCCCTTGTTGGAAATCCCTGATGGAGGCATCAATGGTCAGGGCAACTCCATCTAACACCAAGGCAAGAGACCAAGCTGGAACAACGACTTGAGAGTCACCTTTCTTCTCCACCACTGTCTGCATTATTTTGGCCTATTTGGCTCCCTTTTGGAGCTCGGTCTCCTTGGAAGAGTGGTTTTTTTCCTCTTCCACCATTTCTTTACCTCTTTGATCCCTCTTCCTTTTAAGATCAATGGGGTCAGGTTGGTGTGCTTAAATGGATGGAAGGGTGGGAGGTTTGGTCTGGGCAGTTTTCTCTAGCACGTGGCCTCCTACCTAAGACTTCATTAGGTCCCGAAGACTTGATTTGGTCTTGCGCTGGATCACCATAGCGTCTAGGATGGCAGGATCTTTTTAGGAGTGACTTACTTGTATTGGGGGGAGAAGGCTGAGGTGAGGCTCAAGTACCCCTCTTGGAGTAACACTAGTGATGAGGAAACATGGGGCAACAATGCTTATCTATTGAAAGCACGGGTCTTTCGCCTTAATCACACACTTCAGCACTTGGAAACTAATCGAAAGAGGGTTATAGCTGAGGAAGAGGTGGGCCACTCTTAACTGACCGTTACTGTGAATGAAGACCTCAGATTTCAATATTTTGCCTAGGTCTAGCTGGTTGACAAGATTTACGTTTGGAATGGTGGCGTGCTTATCTGCAAAACCATTAAAAAAATTGTCAAAAAAATGGCATGAATCAAAGAAAATTTCAATAACAATAACACACAAACAGAGAGAAAGGGATGCAGAAGATGTAAAAAAGAAAAGGGGGTGACTTTAGAGTAATAAACCTAGACCTAAGAACCCCACCTAGTATCCCATATCTCGTTGGGCAATGGAGGCCATCGTGCCACTCCCTTTAGATGATTAGAAAATCGTTGTTCATGCCTTTGTTGGATTCAGGGAGGCATGAGATGAGCCTAACCTCAGGAACCCTAGTTTTTAGGTAATATACCTGCCCTTTTAAGTGTTAAAGGTTGTAAATCCAATTGACATCGTGATAGGTAAAATTTAAGACCATTTTCTCATTAAGGGCGTCTACACTATCTAAGATCCTAAACATGTTAGGGGCACACTGGGTGGGGGAAAGCCTATGAGCTATTAGGTAATCCCTTATGACCCTGCCCATAAGGATTTTCATCCCTCATTCTATAAAGGCAATCATAGGGATTACGACTTCTCCCTTTTGCCTCATGGTGTGCCACTCTCCCTATTTGCAGTAGCTAATGGAAACCCTTAGTGGGATTCAGTATAAAGTCTTGAAGCTCTCTAGACCCTCAAGGGTGTCTACTAGATAAGAAAATCTCCCCATGTGTGCAAAGAAAAGTAAAGAAACTAAAGAGATGAGATGAAAGTGGATAGGACGAGGAAGAAAGAGATCTAAATGAACTATAAAAAAAAGGACCAAAGAGGAAGAAAAGATTACTAAGAACAACTTACCTGAAGGAAGAAAGGTCCTCAGACTAGCTCTTGAATTTTTAGAATGCAAAAAGTGAAGTAAATGAAGCTTTTGAACAATATATATATATATATATATATGAGAGAGAAAAGCAAGCAGGAGAATCCCTGTAAAAATCCCTAGACATTGGATCCCCATCGTAGAACATGGGGAACATAGAGCCACAGGAATTAATTGCAGGTGCGTTTCGAATACTGAAGCGTTAGAAGCGTGCTTCTAGTCAGTTGAAAAGACACCTACACAGACATGAATGATGTGAGGGAAGAGCAAAATTGGGATTATGGTATCAAAATCCCTTTCTTTTCCGAGGAGCAAAAGAAATAAATTTTGAGGGGATATTGTAGGGATAAAGGGCTTAAGAGTATATATTGGGTCGTGGACCTTGTCCAAAGACGCTTAGTGGTCCGAGGATAGATAGACGATAGGGAAGAAGTAAGAGCCAGAACTCCATGAGCAAACTATGACTGCGAAGGTTTGGGAAGGTAGTCCGAGGAGGAATGCTTAATCGGCTAAGCAAAGCAGAGGTCAAAAGGGTTGGTCTGCCCTCGAGGGCAACGCTTCGAAAGGTTCTATTGATAAGGATAAACATCAGGGAAACATAGGACAAAGGGAAACAGTGGCCAGTAGCCTTATAGTTAAATTAAGCCATTCACTCATTCTTATAGACTTGTTTATTAATTTTGTAAAATAAAGTTTTTTTTGGTCATGATTTTTTTTAGTTAAAAACTTTTATTATCTTTGGCTTGGCCTCCTATAAAGTATTTTTGGTTTCACTATTGACTATGTAAATGCTTATTTGAAGTTTTATTGTTTACTTATACTTTGCCCTCCCTAACTTGAAATCCTGAGTCCATCCCTGAACTATTGCAAAAACGAAGTCTTGACATTGTCACAATTAATGGCTAAGGTGATGCATGAATAAATCAATCATGAGCATGTTGCAGTACTTGTTGAATATTGGTTTTCAGGAAAAAAAAAAAAAAAAAAGGGAAGGTTTGAGTATGACAAATTTACTTGTGCAATATAGTATTTTCATTTCATCAAGAAGAGGAAAATCTTCTTTTATCCACTTTTTTAAAAAGTTTTATGTAAAATCAATATTATTGATAGATTTTGTGAACACATATGGCTAGTGACAAGACTTGAACCTAAATGATGGTTAGGGACTTATTCTATCTTAACTTAAATGATGAGAATGCTCTTAGTTAAGAGGTAAACAGATTTTGAATGCAAGTATTAAAAATTCTTATCTAAGATACACAGAAAATTAAACTAAACTTTCTTTTACAATGAAATTTATAATAATTTTAGTATTTTCAATATAAAACATTTGCAAACAGTTTTGCCAAAGAAAGTGGCAATGAAATGGCAATCATTTTATGAAAAATAATATGCGGAAGCTTGCAAGATATGCACTTATATGTATTATTAGACCACGTCAGTATGCAAGCTTTGTTGTCTACAAAATTAGTCCTATCGACATCCTCTGTCCATTTTGATGATGAATTTGTCACATTTTATACATAACTTTTAATTGAATCAAATCTTCCTAAAAAAGTCATGACTATTTTGAGCATAATACTGGAGATTCTAATCTTTATATATCTAGACACACACACTTGTGTATAAGCATTTGCATTAAACAATATAAACTATAAAAATTGCTCAATTTTACACATCTAAATCCCAAAATCACTCACATTAATTAATGATGCATAAAATCTTCAGTAAGTTGATCGTCCACACACACGTCGAATGAGGTACTTGAAGAAAAAAGAAGATGAAGAACCTATAAAGAGCATCGGTGAGGTGTCAGCCAAAGACGCTTCGAAGGTTAAGTTAGTGATAGAAAAATCTCCAATAACTCAAAAGTATAAGAGTTGGGAAATTGCACTTACCTTAAGAAAGAGGAGGCCAAGTGCTTATATAGTGGTGTAGAGCTGACTAAGATCCCTTAAATGTAAGATTTTTCCTTGTAGAGAAGATTTGGAGTTAAGACCCTGAGATCTTGGGCTTTTCTTCCCATATTAAAAAGACACGAGCGTGGAGTTTGGTCTTTGGGCATGGTGCACAAATTCTTTCCATATAAGGATGCATGAGTGGAGAATACGTAAAGGTTTGTGGGACCTAATTACTCAACTGTCGATATTACCATCCGTTGTGGGACCCAGTTACTCAACAATTAATATGACCATCCATCCGTCGATATGAATATGAAGGATAAGATGTGACCATTTGTTGGGTACAAATGCAACCATCTGTTGGGCACATACGTGGAACACTGATTTGCAGAGACTTCAAGGAAGTCAAATGAGAAGTTCATCCATGGGTTTGTAATTGGCGGGTCCAGCCAGAAGAGGCACATACCCTGATGGGTTAGTGACAAAGTAGTCCATCCTAATAGGTCAAAGTTCTCGAAGGACTTTATTAGACGAGAATACCCTTATTAGTGTGCAAGTTGGTTTGTTGATTGGATGATTATAGTGGGTCTTCTGTCAAAGGTGTCTCATCGATCTAGACAAGTTAGTGTCTACAAGTTCTGGACAATGAATAGGATACCTGACCACCCCTTGATACGTAACGACCATCAGGGTGTAATGTGTTGTATGGTATTAGGGAATGTACCTAACGACCCCTTGATATGTGACGACTGTTAGGGAGGAATGTGTTGCATGGTGTCAAGGTACTTGACGACCCTTAGGTACCTGGGGACCCATTAATACATGACAACCATCTAGGTAGAGCGTTTTACGCTGTGTCAGGAAATGTACTTGACGACCCCTTGGTACCTGACAATCCATTGATATGTGATGACCGTCAGGACAAAGCATGTCGTGCAGTGTCAAGAAAGGTACCTAACGACCACTAGGTCCTTAACGATTCCTTGGTAATTGACAACTCATTAATACAGGACGACCGTCAAGGCAAAGCATGTCAAGCGATGTCAGGGAAGGTACCTGACGACTGCTAGGTACCTAACGACTCATTGATAAGTAATGACCGTCAAGGTAAAGTGTGTCGTGTGGTGTTAAGGAAGGTACCTGATGATCATTGGGCCCCTAATGACTCATTGATATGTGATGATCATCAGGGCGAAGTGTATCATGCACTATTAAGGAAGGTACATGTCGATCGATAGATACTTGATAACCCATTGACACATAACAACTGTCAGGGTAGAACATGTCGCGTGTTGTTAGGGAATGTACTTGACAATCGCTAAGCACCTGACAACTCATTAATACATGGCATCCGTTAAGGCAGAGCATGTTGTGTAATGTTAAGGAAGGTACCTGATGACCGCTAGGTCCTTGATGACCCCTTGGTGCTCAACGACCTATGGATATGTGACGATTATCAGGGCAAAGCATGTCACGCTGTGTCAAGGAAGGTACTTAACAATTGCGGGGTACCTGATGACTCATTGGTCCGTGACAACTGACAATCGTCAAGGCGGAGTGTGGCACATGGTGCCATACTCCCTTTATGATCGATGATGCTTTTCGTGACCGAAGATTCTTTTGGTAAGCGCATGATGCTTTTGGTGACCGAAAACTCTATGGTGTTAGAAAAAAAAAAAAAATTTGTCTAGTGAAAATATTCCTTATCAATTACCCCTTATTTCGTGGTTGACACGCAAGTGGACGAGTGCAAAATATGAAGGCTTGTGTTGTAATCGTAGAATGTTAGGGGTTCTTTTGTTTGCCTCCCATTCCATGAGTGACTCAATTGGAGGAACGTTACTTAAGTCGAGTGTTATCGAAGGATTGCTACTTGACTCAATCATCTT
This sequence comes from Castanopsis chinensis, assembly GCA_032878915.1. NCBI lineage: Eukaryota > Viridiplantae > Streptophyta > Magnoliopsida > Fagales > Fagaceae > Castanopsis > Castanopsis chinensis. The sequence goes on along the minus strand of JAVQMG010000125.1, from coordinate 11,039,659 downwards.
TGGAGGGTCGTTCATCACCTTGGTGACTTGGTTCAACAATTTCTACTTGAGTCTATCATCTTTAGAGGATCACTTGGATCATTCATCACCTTGGTGACTTGGTTAGATGATCTCTACTTAAGTCGATCATCTTAGGAGGATCACTTGGATTGTTTGTCACCTTGGTAACTTGGATCATTCATCACCCTATAGGTAAGAGGAGTTAGATCTTTTACCAAGGCACTCATTGGCAACTTGGCATTCGTCCGTCCATGCGAAGGTTGGAGGACTTAAATTTTTTACCAAGGCACTTATGAGTGGCTTGGTTTGTCGATCCTCCCATAGGTAGGAAGACTTAGATTTTTGACCAAGGCACTCATGGATGGCCCAATTCATCTATCCACTCATAGGTAGGAAGACTTCGATTTTTTACCAAGGCACTCATGGCTGACTTCGTTCTTCCATCCACCTATAGTTGATTTTGGTTGTTGTTATTCCCTCTTAGGTATGAATTTACTTTGGACTGCCCACCTGTAGGCAAATTTGGTTTTTTGTCTACTTGTAGGCGATTTTAGTCGTTGTCCTTTCCCCTTAGGGATGACTTTCCTTTGGACCGTCCACCTGTAGGTGATTTTGGTCATTATTATTTCCTCTTGGGGATGACTTTATGTTGGACTGTCCACCCATAGGTGACTTTGGTCGTTGTATTTCCCTCTTAGGGATAAATTTACTTTAAACCATCCACCCATAGGCGACTTTGGTCGTTTGTCCACTTGTAGGTGACTTTGATTGTTGTCCTTCCCTCTTAAGGATGACTTTATGTTAGACCATCCACCCATAGGTGACTTTGGTCACTATCCTTCCCTCTTGGGGACGACTTTACTTTAGACCATCCACTCGTAGGCAACTTTGGCCGTCTGTCCACCCCTAGGCGACTTTGGTCTTTGTTCTTCCCTCTTGGTGATGACTTAATGTTGGACAACTTAATGTTGGACCGTCTACCCATAGAAGACTTTGGTCATTGTCCTTCCTTCTTGGGGATGACTTTACTTTAAATCGTTTACCTGTAGGCAACTTTGGTCATTGTCCTTCCTTTTGGGGATGACTTTACTTTGGACCATCCACTCATAGGCAACTTTGGCCGTTTGTCCACCTGTAGGTGACTTTGGTCGCTGTCCTCCCCTCTTGGGGATGACTTTATATTGGACTGTCCACCCATAGGCGACTTTGGTCATTGTCCTTCCTATAGACATTGCATTTTGTACCCCTTACAACTTGGGGCCCCGTTCGCTAATGATATTGAATTCTAAGATCCAGGGTTGGTTTAGGGCCCAATCAAATGTTAAATTAACTTGAGAAATGTTAAAATGGAAAATATAACTTTTAATGAGCAATCATATCTATTTTTGAAAAAGTGAGGCCAAGGAAACCCTCGCTATATGCACGTATGAATCGGCCTATGCATGCAACTTTCAACATGCGCACACAAGCACGATCTTGTAAACGCATAACAAATTCCAGAAACTAAACAAGATAAGTTTTCGGCATTAATGTTAAGATTTGAAACGAATCCCACATCATCTAGGAGTCATTCCAAATCTCTATTTTAACACTATAAGTAGCCTTATATGGTATATTTTCAAAACACACAAAAATCCTATGAGAAAATACTAAGATTCACTAGAAATAGTGAATCGAAGAGGGAGTTTTTTCATAAAACATCCCCAAGTCAATTTTCTTTTGATTAGGGCATTTTTTTGGTCTTGATCTTTGAGTTTAAGTTTACTAATAACTCATTTATTGAATTGTGAATAGATTTGATTGAGGGGAACAGTAAAAAATCAAGCATGACAAGCTTTTGTTTGAGGTATCTAGTCTAAACTTTTCCTTTTTTTTTTTTTTTGCTCTTTAATCTTTCTGTTTGCTTTAGTTTCTTGTTATAATATGTTTTAACATGTTTATGTATTCTAGGTTTACTTATTTGTATGTCTAAAAAGTATGTTAGGATGTTAGATTTAGCACTTTAAAGTTTTGCTGTGTTTCTAGGGTTTCTAGGTAGAAACTCACGTGCGCATAATCTTGCCTGCGCATGCAGGCTTAATTATGCGCAGGTAGGATTGTCCATGCGTGCGGCATGAACTAGCTTAGAAACCCTAATTTTTTTTTTTTATCTGTTTTTGCTTTTGCCTTCACATGTATACATCTGTTTAACCTCTTTTCCATGTTTTTATGGTTTTCAGTCTTTTGTTTCACATGTTTAAATTGCTTGTTTGCCTTCACATGTTAGAATTAGGGTTTGTTCTATCTTTGTGTTTGATTCCATGAACATGCAGGACTAGCCCTAGGCCTAGGCCAATTAGGCCATCACCTAGGGCCCCTTATTAGAGAAAGGCCCCAAATTTTGGGCAAAAATTGATATATTTGTTTTTGGAAATATAGGGAAAAAAATAGTTTTACATTTTTTTTTTTTTTTTTTTTACTTTTAAGAAGTTCCAAAGAATTGAGTAATGTTAGAGATAATACAACTTTAAATATGTGAGTTTTACAAATACGTGTCATTAATTATAAAAAATAATTCAGATAGAAAAATTCTAGAAATATTATAAATTTTACTTCAAAACCTTTACAAATTGATGTAACAATTAATATGATTTGTGAATGTAAACAACTTAAATGCATTTTTGAATTACATTTTGTAATTGGTGATATATCGTTATAAACCTCATGTTATAAAATTTGTAATATCCTAACATCATTTATGCAAATACTTGTTTATTAGTTTCTTGAAGTGTCACTAATCACATCATTGCTACATTGTTTGTAATTTTTTTTTTTTAATAATAAAATTTGCTATAGCTTTAGCATTTTTTTTTTTAAAAGAATATTGCAAAAAAAAAAAATTGTTATAAAAAAGTTATGATATTAAATACTTGTTAAATATTATTTAAGTGATAACAAAAAATATTTATAAAAAAAAAAAAAAAGTGATAACAAAGAGGTTTCATTTAAATATATCGTCTTAGGCCTCCAAATTAGTTGGGCCGCCTCTATGAACATGCATTCATATGCTGATGCATAATGCCATAGGAGTTGAGTTGCTACAAGGTAAATGAGGTAAATTATACACTCACACGAACATGCATCTTTGAGTAGGATTTTTGTTTAATGATAGATGTGAATATGATTGTTTCGATGAGTTGCGCTTAATCACATGTTTGTTTGAACCTCTTAATGCCAATGTTTCTACCTTGAATGGATATGATGATATGATGATAGTAACATGCTAGGGTTTATGTCATGCCATGCTAAATGAATGTTAGGGTTTATGATGTGATAATATGTTTAGATGTATGTAAGGCTTTGTTTGACAAGCATGATAGATGTATGGTTAGGGATGATTGATGACATGTTGTGTGTTTAGATACATGTTAGTGTGTGCGTGAGTTAGATAACAATTAATATTGAGAGTGCCTTTAATAACGTTAAGACATAAGACACAATGAGAGGAAGCCAACCTTAGGGTTGAGCGGTTTTGAGTGCCTAACACCTTCCTAAGACCGTACTCTAACTCTGAACTCATATCTCAAGATCAATAGTCCTTCCTCGAGAGGATGCAATATATATGGTTCTCAGACCATTGTAAAAACTAGGTGGTGTCTCTCGACATTCCATTGAGCCCACACTTGTCTCTTGGGAATGACTTTACTTTGGACCATCCACCTGTAGGCAACTTTGGCCATTTGTCCACCCGTAGGCGACTTTGGTCATTGTCCCTCCCTCTTAAGGATGGCTTTATATTGAACCGTAAACCTTAGGCAACTTTGGTCGTTATCTTTTCCTCTTGGACTAAAGTGAAATCTTATTTTGCATAGTGATATATACATGAGCTAATGAGGGTGAATTTTTGAATTCATTGGGCAAATTTAGGGACTTGTGCTATTTTAATTTAAATGATGAGAATGCTCTTAGTTAAGAGGCAAAATGATTTTGAATGCAAGAATTATAAATTCTTATGTAAGATTCACAGAAAATTAAACTAAACTTTCTTTTACAATAAAATTTATAATAATTTTAGTATTTTCAATATAAAACATTTGCAAACAGTTTTGCCAAAAAAAGTGACAACGAAATGGCAATCATTTTACGAAAAATAATATGCGGAAGCTTGCAAGATATGCACTTATATTATATGTGCTATTAGACCACGTCGGTATGCAAGCTTTGTTGTCTACAAAATTAATTCTATCGACATCTTCTGTTAATTTTGTTGATGATTTTTTCACATTTTATCCATAATTTTTAATTGAATGAAATCTTCCTTAAAAAGTTATGATTATTCTGAGCATAATACTAGAGAATCTAATCTTTATATATATATATATATATATATATGTATGTATGTATGTATGTATAACACACACACACACACACACACACACACACACACACACATATATATATATATAGACACACATTTGTGTAAGAGCATTTGCATTAAACAATATAAACTATAAAAATTTCTCAATTTTACACATCTAAATTCCAAATTCATTCACATTAGTCAAGTTAAAAATTTGTAAATTTGCAAAATTATTACAATAACCATATAAATTTAATTGGCACTATTCATTTTACTTCTTTTTTTTTTTTTTTTTTTTTTTTTTTTTTTTTTTTGGAATCCTGAAAATAATGGAAGAAAGTAGATAGTATTTGTTATGTATGAAGAAAAAGATATAATTTAAAAAATGTAATAGGCTTAGGCTCAATCCTTCTAGTCTAAAGTTTAGCTTACTATATATAGGGTGCGTTTGGGTAAGGCTTATTGCGTTTGCATTTTCTTAGGTTGCGTTTTTTGGCTTGTCCATGACACTGTTCATGGACCAGCCAAGTGCTAAAAATGGTGAACAGTAAATTTGAGCAATAAAAAATATTTTGTTACAGTGTTTTTAGTAATAAGTTTTCAATTTTCAGCAAAATAAGTGGTATCTAAACGCACACATAGTAGGCTAAACCCTAGACTAGAAGGATTGAGCTTGAGCTTATTATATTAGGCTAACATATTTTTAACAAAATAGAATTTAAAATGGATAATCTTATAAGAATATTTTGAAAAGTTTATGTAAAATAAAAATAGCAGATTCTTATACTAAAATAAACAAGATTTTTTGCATGAGATGTGAACTCTCTAACATACCCTACCTAACTGTAAATTGGTCACACCGACGTTAATTTGTTTTGTTGCGGTTGGTTTCTACCTTTCCGATCCACTAGATTGGCATACTTGTACATGGCTTTCAACGGCCATCTCTTGATGGCTATCGTTATTTTAATAATTTATTGGGTATATAAATTATGTTGTAATGTTAGAAATTAGAAGTGTATGATAAGAATTTAATTGGGAAAGTGTGAGAAATCAAATTTTGCATATTTCGCTCAATCGAAGATGTATTCAGTTTCGTGAGATGGTCGCTCAACTGAAAGAAAACCGAGGAACAGGCAAGCATTTTGTCTAAAATTTCTATATTCAGTAACAGGTCTTGCTCAACCAAAAGTACGTGAACTCCGTCAAGCAAAACAATTATCTCAGTCTAGCAAATTCATAATGAAGGTGAAATATATGTTGTAATCTAATTCTTTTTTTCTTTTTCTTTTTTTTGAGAAAAAACTGTCGTGTTTCCTATGCATAATATTTTGAGTTTACCCGAGGTTTTTGACATGGTTTCAACTGCGCAACAGTCGAAGAGTTACCAATTGTTTTTGAGAGGGTATAACACCTAACTTATATCTTTTCTCTTGATGTCTAGTTACTTAAAAATACAGTTTTCAATAAATAAAGGACAAGTTTAGTTATTTCCTGCAACTTTTTTTTTTTCCTACATAATACATTTTTATTAGAAGTTTTTAATTATTTTAGATACTCAAGCTTTGTTGTATCCTAGATTTTGTTAGCCTGTAATTCACGTAACAAACCTTTTGAGTGGTGGCAAATCTAATCTTAAAAGGTAAGTTCTTACTTGCCTCAAAGCCTTTATTTTTGTTCTTGCCTTGCCCACTATTCCCAAGAAGTTTAGGACTAGATTTTCATGAAGGGAGGATCTGAAATGATGATGGCCTTCAAGTGAAGAACCAAAACTTTGTCAAATTGGACAAGTTTGCAAGATTGCCCTTTTTTTTTTTTTTTTTTTTTTTAACTTTGGGAAGATAAGATGGTATTCCTACTCATTGTCTTGAAGATTTTTTGTCTGCCAATTCCTGAACCTTCTCTAGATAAACTGATTCTTTGAAGGAAGCAAGAAAGAAGAGAGAAGTAGATGTACTTTTGTGCAGGGGTCACATTTTCAACCCATTTTCTAATCGATTATATGATCTCTTCATCACAATGACTTATAATAAAAGGAGATACGGAGTACATTAGAAGAAAAATAAAAAACCGCAAAGTGAGGTACAGACAAGTTTATTATTCCAATCAAAAGTATTTTGATTAAGTGTGTTTTGGACCATATGCATGAGTTGTAAATTTTGGTCCATACACTCCATCATCTTTCGATCAATCTCCTCGAATCTTTCCAAGTTGGGAGTATATATATAATTGATAAACTTCCACAAAATTGGAATAAGTATAGGAAGAAATTATCACATGTGACAATGGATATTACTTTGGAACACATTCAAAAACACTTTCGAATCAAAGAAATTAGTCGAACTCGTAAAGTGCAAAAACGAAATCTTGACATTGTCACATGTAATGGCTAAGGTGATGCATGAATAAATCAATCATGAGCACGTTGTAGTACTTGTTGAATATTGGTTTTCAGAAAAAGGGAAGGTACGTATGAGTATGACAAATTTACTTGTGCAATATAGTATTCTCATTTCATCAAGAAGAGGAAATTCTTCTTTTATCTTTTTTATTTTTTATTTTATATATATATATATATAATTTATGTGAAATCAATATTATTGATAGATTTTATGAACACATATGGTTAGTGATCTGTTAAGAATGTTTGAACGTATAAATAGTATGGTTAATTAAGAAGTGAAGTCTTACATTGAATACTAAACTTGGGCTCTTGGATGAATGTAGCTAGAATTACGCTAGCTTGAGGTTGGGAGCAAGAACTTGATAAGAATTGAAGGAAATTCCCTTTCCTGTTAGTTGTTGTTGGACCCGACAGAACTTGAGAGTGTTTTTATTAGAAAAACTAATTAAGAGCCAAATGAGATGGAGATTTTTGTTTGCATGGCCGGCTATATGGTTAATTTTTTGAGTGCCAAAATGTGATGGTGCCAAACGGGTAGAGTATTTTAAGTGATGAGTGATGAGTAAAGAGTGATGAGTGATAAGTGACGGAAATTGAGTGACATTTTTTTTTAAACCAAACAAGCCCTAACTAGTGATTCAACAACCAAGAACCTCTTGGGGTTTTGATCCTTTGAAAACTTCAATGAAACAATGATTGCCGAGCTTGCTTGGTGGATTCTATCCGACAAGGATAGTTTTTTAATCGAAATAGTGAGAGCTAAATACCGTGTTCGATCTACTGGGCATGTGACAGAAATTTGTCCTCGTAAGATGTGGTGTTGTAATGCTATAGTTAACACATTTTATAGGCCATGGTGATTATGTTGTTAAAATTCGAATTGGGAGAGCACTTTTTTTTCCTAGTAATTAAAGTGTCAAATACATGTCTAAATTTAAAAAAAAAAAAAAAAAAATTCTAAGCTATTTAAACAGTAATTCTAATTAAAGGACATGGTGGTTATGTTGACTAATTCAAGATTCAAATTGGGAGAGCACTTTTTTTCCCTAGTAATTAAAGTGTCAAATCTCAAATACATGTTTAATTTTTTTTTTAAAAATTTCTAAGCTATTTAAACGGCAATTCTAATTAAAGTGTCAACCAAATTAATTTAAACTTTCTAAATATGTACAAATGATTAAATTAGTTAAAGAAATAAAAAAGACATGATTGAAGTAATCTTGCAAATTACATGAATATGCATTTTATAGGAAGGTTGACATGCACAAACAAAATCAATTAGTAATTTATAGGAAGATTGATATAATATGTTCTTATTTAACATATTCCCTAATAAATTATTATGAAAATTTTGTGAGTAATTACATCAATTTTAGCATTTTGTTATTGGATGTAATGATACTAGTGGCATCAATAAACTTTCTATACAGGTGAAAGTCATAATAATTATATAAGATAGTTAACTTTACAAAGAAAAAATAAGTAGCAATAATACTTTCCATACAAGTGAAAGTTGAATTCAAGTTATTACTACAACAAAAATTCAATTAAGATATTTTACTTTACAAAAAAAGAATAAGTAGCAATAATATTTTCACTACAAGTGAAAGTCAAATTCACGTTTTAATCACAAACAAAAATTCAATTAAGCAAAAAAAAAAAATGTAATTACTCAAAAGGTGCACTTACTAGTGCGGGACGAGCCTTGGGATCCGTTCATCCCTGATTTTATTACTAAACCCAGAGAACAATTAGCATAATGTGCCTTGCATAGTGGTATCCCAACTAATTAATTAATGTAACAAAATAAATTTGGTTGGGACTCCGATAAATTAGTCCAGTTTTTTTGGCACACACACAGTAAATTAAGGCCATTTAGAACATTCCAAGATGGAAAGGAAATTAAGGCCATTTAGAACATTCCAAGATGGAAAGGATCCCAGGATTAATGCTAAATTTTACCCGGACATAGGAGCTCAACCAAATATGATATTTTTTTCTAGCTTTTATTTTTTAATATAATATAAAATTAAAAATCATATTATTACAAAATTATTGTCTAAATATAAAAGGGACATATTAGTGAGTACCTTTAGAACTATTGTTAATAAACTATTTTAGAAATGTTTTGATACCACTTTTATAAAAAATATATAAAAAAATAAAAAAATTAATTGTTTTTTTCTTTTCCCACAAAATTTTGCAAGAATATGTTATAAACCAATGATCTTAGAGCATCCATTAACTTTTCTGAATATTAAAATTTAATCATTATAATAGTTAGGTTAAATTGCAAATTACACCCCTAAAGTTTGGAGATGTTTGGATTTTATAAACTGAAATTTCTGAATTTGAATTTTACCCCCTAAAATTTGGGGTGTTTGGATATTACGCCATAACATTTAAAAATTTGGATTTTACCTCTAAAAGTTTGGGAGCATTTAGACTTTGGATTAAACACCCCCAAATTCTAAAATTCCAAGGTGCAAATTCCAAACACTCCCAAACTTTAAGAAGTAAAATCCAAAAACCCCTAAAATTTATGGGGTAAATTTCAAATTCTAAAATATTAGAATGTAAAATCTAAAAACTTTCAAACTTTAAAGGGATAAAATCCAAATTCTAAAATTTCAGGGTATAAAATCAAAACACCTCCAAACTTTAAGGGTGTAATTTACAATTTACCTTAATAGTTATTAAGATTTAAACTGGACATAGAAGCACAACCAAATATGAATTTTTTTCTTTTATCTTATTTTGTATAAATATGAATTTAATAATCATAATAATTATTAATAATATTTTTTTTATTGTCTTATAAGTATAAAATATAATTATCATCCCCCTAAAAAAATATATAATTATCATGATAGTTATTAATAGGTAATTATGAAAGTTATGTCTTTTATTTTTTAGTTAGTCTAAATATAGGAAATTAATCATTATGGTAGTTTTAATAGGTGATCATGGTCATTAATAATATTCTTTTATTTTAATTATGACAAGATTTTTATAAAGAATTTAAATTTAGAGTCTAATTTAGCTTTAATTTAAAAAAAAAACATATTAGAGTAACGATTATAATAAATTTACTATTTAATTAGCAACCCATGATGCATGGAAAAAAATTTCCTTTTAGAATTTTTTTTTCTCAATTTTATTTTGTATATAAGTATTAAATTTGATTATTATGATTTTATTATAATTGTGTTTGTATATGAAAAATAAACACAAAAAATTTATAATGATAATTGTTATTAAAATATATTTATTATTAAGGGAGTGTTAATTTCTTCAAACCTTAAAGGAGGTAAGTGTTTTTTTTTTCCCATTCATGTTGAGTCCAAATCTTCTGTCTCACTCTTTCTATCTCACTTTATACTCCACAAATAAAAACTTGACACATGTACATCTATTTTATTAATTGCTAATTTTCAACCTCTGTTATTTCAGTTACCTTAATTAATTGAAAATTAAAAAAGACACAACCGCGAATGCATCCCCACCACCACCATCTTTCTCCAACTCCACATGCCCCACAACCACCAACAACAACCATCGCTAGCCCCATTAGCAATTGCAGATGCGGTCAATGCCGCCAGACACAACCATCCACTGTTGCCATTACTGGGTAATGGTACTTGTTATCATTGGCGGATGCCATCATCTAAGCTATAAAAACTTTTTTTTACGGATCTGAAGAAGATAAGGTAGCAGTAGGTACCCATCATAGATTTGAAGAAGAATCCTATTTCTTAGAATATGATGTCAATATTTTCTGCTCCAATGTTTTTTCCGTTGGTAGTGGATGGCATACAAACTATTGGTTAAGAACGGCTAAAGACTTAGGAAAGAAAGAATAAAGAAGAAACAAGAGAACAAAGGAAGAAAAATGTTGTTGGTGATAAGTGGCATCGTAGAAAGATGGTGGTGGTGCCGGTGGTGGGGATGTGTTGGCTGTTGTGTCTTTTTTAATTTTCAATTAATTAAGGTAACTGAAATAACAAAGGCTGAAAATTAGCAATTCATAAAATAGATGTATATGTGTCAAGTTTTTATTTGTGGAGTATAGAGTGAGATAGAGAGAGTGAGACAGAAGATTTGGACTCATTCATGTTTGGGGTGGAGTGTCATTCTTCCAAACCTCAAATGAGAGAAAATTAATAGAGTAATGTTAGAGATACAAAATTTTCTACAAATATATATATATATATATATATATATATAAATATATATATATATATATATATATATATTTTACAATCTGCTAATGTGGTGAACAATTATTGGTAAATAAAAAAGTAATATTAATGGTGGGCTTAGATGAAAATTAATTAAAAGCTAGCCACATTAACAATTTGTAAAAATATTATAAAATAGTTTGTGATTCTAGCATTACTCAATGTAATAAGCCTTTTTGGAAATAATCAATTTATATAATTAATGACATCTCTTTTTTTTTTTTTTTTTTTCTTTCTTCGTTATTACATTTAGTGGGGACTTATTTTTTTCTTTAATGGCTTTTTTTTTCTATCTTTTATTTATTACATTTAGTGAGGGCTTATTTATTACAAAGAAACATTTGCCCCTCAAACCAAATAAATTGGATAGAGAGAAAATGATGCAATTAATGAAATAAATTGAGATAGCAAACAATAAATTCCCAATAATGACATGATCGATTGTAAATGATGTAATTTTTGTGAAGTTATAGTAGTTTTAACTTGAACCATCTCATAATGAATATTGATGTGTAAAATTGTGAGGCTTCAAGACATAATAGAGAGATTCTACGTCCAAAACATTTTTACAATATTTTTACAACAAATTATAGGTGGTTAGTTGTTATTGGTTCAAATTTAAACCTAACACGAAGATTACTTTTTTACCCCAACAATAATAACCAATAACAACTTGTCATTTAGGATTTGTTGTGAAAATATTGTAAACATATTATTTCTCGACATAATATGACCAAATATCATTAGTTTAACCAAAAGTCAAATGTCGTTGTTAAAAATGTATGATAGACCAATTGTCATGACAATAAACATCATATTTCCTTATAAAAATCAACAAAGTTTCTCTCTAAACTAGTTTGGAAAGAAACCCTTCAAAGTCCTTATATATCTATATATTGAGTGTATATATTGAAAATCTAACCATTGGATTAAATGTTTTTATTATATAGTTCATGCCAGCACAATTTCAAGAAGGTCAAAGATTAATTGCCATGTCATCAAACAATTATAAAAATTTCAAATTTTTGTGATATAAAATATATTCATTGATCGAATGTTAAATGACATCTAATTTGAACAAATTTTGATATGCATGTTAAGAATATAAGGAAAATGACACACACAAAAGAAATATATGAGAAATTTGAAAACTTTCTTTCCAAATTAGTTTTGAGAGAAACATTGCTCTATATAAATAGGAGTTGTCATGACAAAATTTTCATGTATTAGCTTTAGGCTTTTGTAAGATTGTGAGATAGTGAAAGAGAGTGATGGATTTTCAAGCACAATTGTGCTTCATCCTCTTGCTTAGCTTTGCCACAGTGTGCTTCGCTCACCAAATCCCTTTGGGTATGTATTCTACATTCGTAACAATGTTGAGCAAACTTTCATTTCTCCATAATATAGAAGAGAATCATGAGAAATTTTTTTATTTTTAATTTAGTTGGCAATTTGGCAAAAAGATTTTCTTAAGACAATTCACTTTACTTGCAAATAATGAGGAGGCTTTGTTCTTTGACTACATCCCAACACATACCCCTCCACATACCTTTCAACCTTTGTCAGATGTGTCCACTTCACTTTTAAGTATGTTTGATAATTTTTCTTTACAAAACCATTTTATACATAAGTTGTTGTGAATAGCTTAATAGAAATTAATTTTTAACTTAGCTGAAAATTTAGCAAAGAGGGTTCCTCAAGACAATTCATTTTACTTGTAGAGAAAGAGGAGACTTTGTTTCACGACTACACCCCTCCACTTACCTTTTGTCCTCCCCTAAATGTGTCCACTTTACTTTCGAGTATGTTTGATCATTTTTTACAATAGCCATTTTCTACATAAATTTTTGTGAATAGATTAATAGAAATTGAATTTTAATTTAGTTGACAATTTGCAAAGAGGGTTTCTCAAGAAAATTCATTTTCCTTGTAGAGAAAGAGGAGATTTTGTTCCATGACTACACCCCTCCACATACCTTTCGTCCTCCATCGGATGTGTCCACTTTATTTTCAAGTATGCTTGATAATTTTTCTTTATAACAGCCATTTTCCACATAAATTGTTGTGAATAGCTTAATAGAAATTAATTTTTAATTTAGCTGACAATTTGGCAAAGAGAATTTCTCATCACAATTCATTTTACTTGCAGAGAAAAAGGAGACTTTGTTCCCCAACTACACCCCTCCACATACCTTTCATCCTCCCCCAGATGTGTCCACTTTACTTTTGTGTTTGTTTGATCATTTTTCTTTACTATAGCCATTTTCTACATAAATTTTTGTGAATACATTAATAGAAATTAAATTTTAATTTAGTTGACAATTTTCAAAGAGGGTTTCTCAAGACAATTCATTTTACTTGCAAAGAAAGAGGAGACTTTGTTCCCCGACTACACCCCTCCACATACCTTTTGTCCTCCCCCAAATGTGTCCACTTTAATTTCGAGTATGTTTGATCATTTTTCTTTATAATAGTCATTTTCTACATAAATTGTCGTGAATAGATAATGAGAAGACATTTCATGTTACTTACAGATAATGAGAAGACTTTGTTTCCTAATTATGACCCTCCACATGACCATAATTGGCCTCGTCCTCCTTCGTTGGACGTGTCCACTTCACTTTAAAGTATGTTTATGTTTGACCATTTTTCTATAATATATTTGTTTTTTATATACATTCTTGTAAATAGCTTAATTGAAATTAATTTTTAATTTAGTTAATAATCTGGCAAAGGGAATTCTGAAGATATATCACATTATTTACAAATATTGTGAAGACTTTGTCCCCCCTCCCACCCCCCCCCCCCCCCACATGAAACATTTTGTAGGTTTTTCATTTATTTATTTGACACCTAAAATTGTGGTGAAAACTTGACACATCAAGGGCCAACACTCTGCTTTACAATTATTGTGTTGAAAAATTAATTTTTATTAATTAAAAAAACAATTGAGTTCTTGATATTTGAAGTTTTTTTTTTTTTTTTGAGAAAATATTTGAAATTAATTTATAGGAATTGAATAGATGTTATGAGAATTATTATTTTATTTTTTTGTACAAGATAGAATTTCTACTCTAATCTAATTTAAATTTATATATGTGTGAAGCTCCCTCTTGGAAACTTGAACCCTGACTCTTGCCCCCCACACCCCACAAGCATTTATATTTGTGAAGTGACCATCACACCAAAGGTGTGCGGTAGTGTTATGAGAATTATTAAAAGTTATTAACAGTAGAAAAAATTAAAATTTTGTAAGTAGTGAAACATGCTTATTCATCCGTCAATTGTTGTACATATATACGTACGTGTTGTCTTATAGAATTTTGCTCTTATTCACTATTTATGTGTAATTATTATAGATTAACTTAAATTAGATAAGATAGATCTACACCATATTTTCTTCCAAAAAAAAAAAAGGATCTACGTCATATTGTTTTATTTATTATACAAATACAGTAGATCTTAAATCTATAACATCCTCTTCATAATAATTATTTTTATTATCAAGCTGCGATACTAACAGCCAAAAGCCTTAAAGCTGAATTGACACCTCCCCATTCACAAAGTGCTTGGAGGCCTATGGGGGTAAAAGGTTCGAGCTGGGGGATTAATAGCATATTGTAATTATCTCTTTCAAAAAAAAAAAAAAAAAAACTATTGTACTAACTATTTTTAGTGTAGGCAAAGTTTGAATTGTCAAAATTTTTGAATAATTAGATTTTATTTGAATTCCAGTGACATAACAAAGTATAAGTTATAAAATTATGGGAAATTACTTTGACATGAACATAAAAACTTTATGGTGTCTTTTTATTTTATCTTTTTTGGTCGAATGACATGGAGTAAAATAACCTCTAATCAGTAATAATAGTTTCTTATTGGAAAAATTCTCAAAAAAAGATGTTTCTTATTGGAAAAATTTTAAGGAATTATTTACTTATTTGTCTGTCACGTTGTGTACTACTAATAAGCATTGCTTTCAGAACTGAACCAGACCGGGAGATCAGACCGTGAAAACCAGGAAGTGAGATGAAAATCGATTTTTTAAGCATAAAGAACCGTATTTTTAGTTAATTCTGTAAACTCCTAATACTAGGATTGGACCTCACGAACCGGTCAAGAACCGCATGATCCAACCCCTTAGCAATTATTATTATTTTTTTTTTTTATAAAAAAAACTTAACACAATTTTATTCTACTTAATTAAATTATCCATCTCTTACATGGAATAAAAAAAAATTATAATTAAAATCCTTCAAAGATATTCAACTTTACTTCAAAAATTAATCATAAATTTTAATGTTTTCATGGTTATTATTTTATTTTCTTAACTTTCTTATTTAATTATTAAATATATGCTTGAAAATCATTAAATTTCCCTCACATATATAGATATATTAGTCAATTTTGCTAGTTTTGTAAATTTAATATCTATATTTAGGCTTTAATTAATTATTATATTAATTATGACATCATCACGATTCGACCTCAAAATTCAACCATAGTTCAACCTCAAAAACCTTGAACCTCTCCTTTTTACGGTTCAATGAACGATCCGTAAGACATCTTCATTAACCACAAAAATTTGTGTCATTTTACAGCGAGGAGATAGGAGGGCTACAACCCTCTTCATTCCAAATAGGGTGGCAACGTTACGAAGACAGACTAAATTTTTGAGATCGTTGATTAAATATAATGTATTAACAATAAATGAGGAAACATAGTTTAGCATTTTCAGAAAACTTTTGTATCTTGTCATCTAATATCAAGCATGTCAAGAACTTTGTAGCTCAAACTCAACTGATTGACAATTAAAAATTTAAAATGGCACTTCCTATCTTGACATCTTTAAGGTTGGTAATTAGGGTTCAAATATCCCCCTTCTCCAACTATCGATCTATTAATTAAATAAAATATATAATTTTGAACAATTATTTTCTTCTATCAGATCATTGCTCTCAAACATGAAAAGTATTCAAAGCATAAATTTTAGGCATAGTATATATATAACTTAACAAAAATTATAAATTTTTTAGACAGTAAATTTCTAAGAAATCTAATGGTTAGAAAATATCTATAATCAATGTCATCTTTAAAATTAATTATTGTTCATATTAGCTAACCTAATTAATTTGATAGAATGTTATATTATTTTCTTTTCTATTTTCTTTCTCACTCCTAATTAATTCAGCCATAACCTTGCACAAGAGTCTATTCTCAATGTTCTTGAGTTGCAGATTTTCTTTCTCATGGACTTATTCTTATCTGGTATTTACATATTTGATTATTTGATATGTAAGGCCATTTAGCAAATGATTATTTGGGTCTAGATTAGATTTCTTTATTTTGGATTCGCAAATCTTGTGGTGGAATGTGAAAATCAACAACAGATGGATGCTCTTAATAAGGGAGATGTTTATCTTAGTGTGGAAAAGTCACTGTCAAATGATCATAGTCTCTTAGATATTGTTTTTATAAGGAGAAAAACAAATGAAACCAAATATGATCCTAGATATAAAATAAAATTATCAAATTGTAAAAATTATAATTAATGAGATTGAACTATCAAAATTTGACCTATAGTGAATAGAATTTGTTTGTATTTCAAATTCTAATCCCTACCATATGACAAGACAACAATAATGCCAGGAGAGTAGGAGTTCTTACCATATTAAATCTCTCTCTCTCCTCTCTCTCTCTCTCTCTCAACATTTAAGGAGACACCAACCATAAAAAATTAAAAAAAAAAAAAAAACGTTTAAGGAGCCAATACGTGGATATTCTTGTGTTAGGATTATCTAAACTTCACGTAATACCAAATAAGAATATAAGTCTATGAGAAAGAAAATCTGCAACTCAAGAGCATTAAGAATAGGCATTTGTGCGATGTTGGGTATGAATTAATTAGGAGAGAGAAAGAAAGTAGAATATAATATAATATAATATTCTCTCAAATTAATTAAGTTGGCTAATATAGAAAGCAATTAATTTTAAAGATTACATTGATTATAGTGATTTTCTAATTATTAGATTTCTTAGAATTCTACCGTCTAAAAAATGTGTAACTTATTTGCTATTCGATTCATAAATTCATATTTTATGCAATATTTTAAACTACAAAAACTTGAATTTAAACAATTGATTGATAATATGGTTATTGATATTTGATCACCTTGAAATTTTGCAGATATGGAGAATATACATAGACAATGTAATCCAACAGTTGATTTGTTCAAATTCTCATCCAATTAAAAAATATTGAGTCGTATAACATTGCTTAGAGCTACACCTGGTGTCTATATATATATGAGATGTGTTCAAATTATACCTAGTTACATATATTTTAAACTATTGATTTCTCACATATTTAATGGTAGAAAAAAAAAAAAAAAAAACCTAGTATTTATTGCTTTCCAACTCATCTCATTTAAGAGCTGTCCCAAGTTTGTCTTGCCATAACTCCTTGCTTGGACATATTTATGATGATATTTGTGCTTACCTTAACGGAATGCAGCGTGTTTTAATTAGTTGTATAAAGAAAGTGGGGGGGAATATGGTGGCACATTCATTAGCTAGGTATGAAAAAATATTAGTGATGAAGTCTATCGGGTAGAGGATTCACCGCCACCTACGGTGGAGGCTTTGTAATATTCTTTACATATTATTGAATGAATGAATGCCTTGTTTTCCACAAAAAAAGAAAAAAAAAAACTCATCTCATCTAATTAATACTAGCATTTTTGTGTCTATCTTATTTATTACGTATAACAATTTATAAGTATCTTAACATTTAGGGATATAATTTCAAGCAATTAATTTCTTGACACAAATGTTCCAGGTGTCAAGCATTAATTTTTGTTAATTTGCTAAATGCTTATTACGTATAGTAGGTTTTAGGATAGAAACTATTCAGCCGGTAATCATGGTAGACCAGTTGTCAAGATAGACATTATTTTTCCTATATAAATACGGGTTGTCAGTACAAGGTTTTCATGTACTAGCTTCAGAATTTTTGTAAGAGAGTGAGATAGTGAAAGAAGGATGGATTTTCAAGAGCGATTGTGTTTCTTCCTCTTGCTTAGCTTTTCCACAGTTTGCTTCGCTCGCCAATTCCCTTTGGGTATGTATGCTACATTCATAACAATGTTGAACATACTTTCATTTCTCCATAATATAGAAGAGAATCAAGAGATTTTTTTATAAAAATATTTGATTTATTTGACAATTTAGCAAAGAGAATTTCTCATGGTTTTTAATTTTATTTGCAGAGAATGAGAAAACTTTGTTCCCCGACTATGATCCACCACATGATCATAATCAGCCCCCCCGCCTCCTCCGTTGGATGTGTCAACTTCACTTTTGAGTATGTTTGTTAATTTTTCTATATAATATACATTTTCTACATAAACTTTTCTAAATAGATGAATTGAAAATCAATTTTAATTTAGTTAATAAATTAGCAAAGCTAATTTCTCACTATGTTTCATGTTACTTACAGATAATGAGAAGACTTTGTTCCCTGACTATGACCCTCCACATGATCATAATCAGCCTCCTCCTCCATTGGATGTCTCAACTTCACTTTCAAGTAAATTTGATGAATTTTTCTATATATTATCTCTTTTCTACATAAATTGTTGCGGGTAGTCAAGTTGGAATGCATTTTAATTTAGTTAATGATTTGGCAAAGGCACACTCTCACGACAATTCATGTTTCTTACAGATAATGAGAATACTTTGGTCCCCGACTATGACCCTCCACATACAATTCATTGGCCCCCTCCTCCACCATTGGATGTGTCCACTTCACTTTTAAGTATGTTTGCAAATTTTTCTATACAATAGCCATTTTCTACATAAATTGTTATGAATAATTGAATAGAAATTATTTTGTAATTTAGTTGACAATTTGGCAAAGAGAATTTCTCATGACATTTCGATTTATTTGTAGAGAATGAGAAGACTTTATTCCCCGACTACGATCCACCACATACCTTTCGTCAGCCCCCTCCTCCTCCGTTGGATGTGTCCTCCTTACTTTCGAGTATGTCCTTTTGTTTTCCTATATAATATACATTTTCTACATAAACTTTTGTAAATAGATAAACTGAAAATTGATTTTAATTTAGTTAATAAATTGGCAAAGGAAATTTCTCACTATGTTTCATGTTACTTACAGATAATGAGAAGACTTTGTTCCCCGACTATGACCCTCCACATGACCATAATCAGCCTCCTCCTCCACCATTGGACGTGTCCATTTCACATTCAAGTATGTTTATGTTTCACAATTTTTCTATACAATATTTGTTTTCTACATAAATTCTTGTGAATAGCTTAAGTTAAGAATTTGCCATTGAAAATTCTCAAGTTATATCAAATTATTAACAAATACTGTGAAGCCTTTGTTGCCCCTATCCCCTCCACGTGAAACATTTTATAGGATTTTTTTTTATTTGACACCTGAAAATTATGGTGAAAAAATAACACATCAAGGATGTATTGTACAGTTATTGTGATAAAAATTCATTTTTATTAATTAAAAAACAATTGAATCCATGATATTTGAAGTAAAATTATAGAGAATAAAAAATGTTTTGAGAATTATAAAATTTTATTTTTCTGTAGAATAAATTAAAATTGTGTAAGTAGTCTAACATGTTTACGTACCTGTTAATCCTTATAAATATACATGTTGTCTTATTCAGAATGTATGCGTATTCATTATAGATTAACTCAAATTAGATAAGTTAGATCTACACCAAATTGTTTTATTTTTTTATTTTTTGTAAATACAATAGAATTTAAATTTATAACAAATATCCCATCATAATTATTGTTCTTATTATCAAACTAAAACACCAATTAACTTTGGTCTAGGCAAAGTTTGAATTGTCAAAAGTTATAAACAATAAGATTTTATTTTAATTTCAATGATATAAGCAAATAATAAGTTACAAAATTATGGGTCACTTTATGGCGCCATGAACATAAAAAAACTTTATGGTGTCTTTTCTTTTATCATTTTTGGTCTAACGACATGGAATAACCTCTAATAACTTTATGGTGTACTAATAAGACTTCTTCGCTAGCCCTGAAAATTTGTGTCATTTTACAGGTAATGAATAGGAGGGCTACAATCCTCTTCCTTCCAGAATTAATGGGTGGCAACGTTTGCAAGAAAAGACTCTAAATTTTTGTGACAGTTGGGTTATATATAATAATATATTAGCAATAAATGTGGAGATGTCGTTTAGCAATTCTGGATAGCTTTTGTATCTTGTCATATAATATGAAGCTTGTCATAACCTTTGTAACTCAAACTCAACTGTTTGGCAATTAAAATGACACTTTCTATCCTAGTCTCTTTAATGTTGACAATTGGGTTCAAATATCCCCCTTTCCCAACTATCGATCTATTAAACAAAATACGTATTTTCAAACAATTACTTTCTTCTATTGTATCATTGCTCTCAAACGTGAAAAGAGTTCAATTCTTGAATTTTAGGTATATATATATATATATATATATATATATATATATATTGGATGAATTATCATAAGAGGTCAGATCAAGGTCAAAATCACTAGTGCTACTTGACATGGGAAAATTGAAATGGGGGGACAAGCTGAATTCATATATGTATTATCTCCATTTCTGGCGCAAACTGAAATGATATTTTGACTTCCAATCTTTTACAATGAAATTCGCCTGGAAGTACCAAAGAACACAAAACAGACCAACAAGTTAAGAAGAAAGAAATCACCATTTATGCTTTAGAAGACATCATAATATTACTATTGATTTTGGTAGTGGGTCATGTTGCCTACATGTGCAAGTTCTTAATGGCTGGGACGTAACTATTTGTAGATAGGGGACATGGCCCCTCCACAATTGTTTTTTATAATATATATAAAAATTATGTAATACTTCATGGTTTGGGCCTTCAAAAGGATAAGTTCATTACTACCGTGCATGATGGTCATTCTACAAGTATAGACTTCTTGTGGAATGAAGGGTTATGAGCCGGGGTTCAAATCTCTAGAAGGGAGTTTTATATACACATATTTCGATTTTACTAGAGTAAAATTTCTTTTTTGTAAAAAAAAATAATAATAATAGTGGATAAGTTCACTTTTAATGGAGTGAAATTGGGGAAGTTATTACTCTAACCAATTATAGATAATTTAAGAGATTATTCACTTGTAATTTATTGAGTTGCCTCATTTAGAGTCAAAGCACGGGGAAAAGAGAACAAGCCCATGAGCCATAACCATAAGTTTTCTTTAGGTTCTAACTTCTAATATATCTACAGTTTTGCTCAAACAGAAAATTCAACACAAAAAATTTAAATCTCGTATTGAGAACTTTTTTATTAGATGTAGGCTTCATATCATCAAGCGCGGTAATGATGAAACTAAAGAACATTTTTAGTTTTTGGCACCTAGCTACGACAATATTTACAGAAATCTTAAGCAGTGATATTCTTTTCATAATTATTCGAAATAGGGTTATGTAATTTGTCAGCCCAAATTGGTGTAAAGCATGAACTGAACACAAGTCGAAAATTTCATGTCAGAATTATCAATCACTTTTCATGCACTAAATTGAAACTTTTTTTAATTACTTTTTGTTTAGAGAGTTTTAACCGAATTCCAAAACTCTTATTTGACAATAAAATACTTTATCAGTTGAGGTTTTTATTATTTTGTTGGCCTACAAATGTTATTGAGTTTTGGATAAGGTGTTACGGTTGTAAAGTAGTTCTGCTCCTTAACCTAAAGTGAATAGCATTAGTTACACAAAACATAATCTTACGTGTTCCCACCCCATTTTTTAAACAGGCCACGACGAGCCGAAACCCAATGGAAGCCCAAATTTGTCGGCCTTTGAGAGTGACAACGCCCAAACTAAAACATTGGCTTACAAGTTCCCATTATCAAAAGGCAAAATACAACGAATTCCGCAGAATAAGTCAAGAGCCCTAAATCTGCCACGATATGCTCTCAGCATATGCCCCTAGTGGCCCAAGCCTAAATATCCGAGAGTCCAAATCTTCTGTCCCACTTTTCCTACTCCACTCTATACTCCACCAATAAAAACTTGTCACGTGTTCACCTAATTTATTAAATACTACTATTAATTAATAACGGTAGCATTAATAAGTCAATTAATGATAGTATTTAATTAATTAGGTGAATACGTGGCAAATTTTTATTGGTGGAGTATAGGGTGGAGCAGGAAAAGTGAGACAGAAGATTTGGATTCAATATCCGAAGCCCTGGGTCCGATAAAACTTGAGGAAGCTAGCCTAGGTTATGTTGCAGAACAGATACCCGTTAGGAAGCTTAATTAGGGCACTAGAATTGGGGCGTGTAAACACCCTCCATTGCTATTTTACAACTCAATAGAGCAAAACCCACTTCATCTGGATTTGGATACCTAAAAAAATTTGCAACCTTACTATTCCTAGGTTGTAAAGAAAAAAAAATATATTTAATCTTGTGGTTGTGTGTGAAGAGAAAAAAATAATGGGAGAAAAGAGAGAAATAAGAATACTTTTTTATTATTATATTAAATAGTTTATATTATTTTATTGAGTTGTACGTAAAAATAAAAACTAGGATGTGGGGTGAATTGTAAAATGAATTGGTAAAATAGATAAAGTAGTTTTTAAGAATACAAAATAGATTTTTTTTTTTTTTTTGGGCATCCTCGGATGCTATTACTTAGCAACCTAAGCTTGCAAAAGGAACCTAAGCCATCACCATTGAATCTAGAGAGGTACGATTTGTTCAGAAGGGGAGGAGAAATCTAAAGAAGTGGCTGTTCCTCTCTCCCTCTAATCTCACCTACCCATAGTTTTCTCCCTTGAAATACTATTTTCATTAATTACAAGGATGGAAGAAGAATGTTCACTTTAGGCAGATCTCAAACCTCACTGCTTTGAACTGATGGAATCATACAGTGCAGCGGAAGGAAATGTAAATAATGCGTAAACGGATCTACTTCATACATAAAAGTTAACATGTATTATTTAAGTTTCAGAATATATGAACATGAAAGTGTACCTTGGAGCGGTGAATTTCAAAACTTGAAGATGAGAGGCTCTTGGGAATACTTTCAATCTTCACTCCAATTCCACTAACGCCCAAGATGTGTGGTCTCTCAATCAGTTCCAAAGGGAGAATGAAAGTGTGTCTCACACTCTCTCTTTTTCTCTATGAAATCTCTACCAATTCTCTCTTCTAAAAATTCTGTGTGATTCTCCCTTTGTATCTAACTGATTATCTAATTGGGCCGGCCTTTTGGGCCTTTCCAATTGGGCTTAAGTGTGTGGCTTGGAGTGGGACCAAAAGGGACCAATAAGACACTAGCTCCAATGGGCCTTGGACTTTTCTGTCAACTCTTGACAAGTCCAAAGTTACCATTAACTATATTTAATACCACTATATAAATATAGTTGCACTCTAGGCCTTATTAATAAATTATATCCCTAGACTTTATTATGCATGCAACCCCTTCATAAAATATTCATAGTAACACAAAGTCATGAAAGTAGACTGCCACTTTGTTTATTACTACATCTTAATTCCTTGAGTACCCGGTTTAATTCTTTAAGTTATTCATCATATATTTATGAAATCCAATTCCATAAATATATACTTTAGTAACTCCTTATTAAAGTGGTTAGGCCCAACTCTCTGAATAACAAACTCATTAAACTTATCTCAAGGGAATATTTTGTATCTCCGTTAAGAGACTATGAATTCCATCTTGAGAATATATGTTCCATCAACACTAAATGTGGCTGCCCAACATACTGAGATTTTGACCGTAACTATAGATCTCACTCCTGATATATCAAAGCAACCTACACTTCATGATCAGGTCCATTATCCTCTCAGGATTAAGAGTTCATGCAAATATAAGTCGTGAGTTTATTATTCATTTGACAGTCGTTAGGAGAATAATAAATCTCACGCCGGTCCAGTTCAATATGTCTTAACTCTTAAAACATATCAACATATCAACTAGAAATCTCCATTTCCATGATCAAGACAAATCATCTTAATTGATATGTTATAGTCTTCGCAGATGAAATGCCCAATTTCATCACCGACTACGAACTATAATTCTGAGTTTACAAAGAACTTGTGATTTATATCTTCTGTGACTAAATCACATAAATCACATACTATGCATCTCATGGACTATATGATAATGTCCCAATATTCATGTTACCAATATTTTCAAATAATAATACAACTTTATTAACCAAAACATTAAGTCATACATAATGTCTAAGATAATAAAATACATAGCATCATACAATAGGATTTAAGGACATATATCCCAACAATCTCCCACTTGGCCTAAAAACTATTGTGCACTAATCTAACTCCCATCTCCTCCAAATGTGACTCGAAAGTCCTTTGAGGCAAGGCTTTAGTGAAGGGATCCGCTAGATTCTTTGCACCATCAATCTTTGCTACAATTACATCTCCACGAGCAACAATGTCTCGAATGATGTGATACTTTCTTTCTATGTGTTTTCCTTTCTTGTGATTCCTTGGATCCTTGGATTGTGCAACCGCTCCACTATTGTCACAGAACAATGTAATAGGAACTTGCTCAATTCTTATCACACCAAGATCACAAAGGAATTTCTTGAGCCAAACAGCCTCCTTTGCTGCCTCACAAGCAGCAACATATTCGGCTTCCATGGTGGAGTCCGCAATACAAGATTGCTTAACACTCCTCCAACTTATGGCTCCACCTCCCAAGGTGAAAACACAACCCGACGTGGATTTTCTGAAATCTAGATCCGACTGAAAATCTGAATCTGTATAGCCAATGGGAATCAAATCCTCACAATGGTAAACAAGCATATAATTTCTCGTTCTCCGTAGATACTTGAGAATATGCTTTACAGCTTGCCAATGTTTAAGTCCTGGATTTGATTGATATCGGTTGACCATGCCTACTGAATAACAAATATCTGGCCTAGTACAAAGCATGGCATACATGAGACTTCCCACTGCAGAAGCATAAGGAACTTGTCTCATCGTATTTTCTTCCTCTTGAGTCTTAGGCCTTTGGTCATCAGACAGAGGAACCCCATGTCTAAAAGGAAGTAATCCTTTCTTGGAGTTTTGCATGCTAAACTGTTCTAGAACCTTATCTATATATCCAGCTTGTGACAAACCTAACATCCTATTCTTTCGATCTCGCTAAAGCTTGATCCCTAGAATATAGTTAGCTTCGCCCAAGTCCTTCATATCAAATTGGCTTGACAACCAAACTTTAACCGATGACATTACTCCTACATCGTTTCCAATAAGTAGAATGTCATCAACATAAAGCACTAGGAACATTACTACTTTGTCTTGATGTCTTTTGTACACACATGGTTCATCAAGATTTTGTTCAAAACCAAATGACTTGATTGCTTGATCAAATCTGATGTTCCATGACCTAGATGCTTGTTTAAGTCCATAAATGGACCTATTCAACTTGCATACCATATGCTCTTGGTTCTTTGCTATGAATCCTTCTGGTTGCATCATGTATATTTTGTGGTGTATCTAATACAACCACTTTTTCCTTAGTTTTATCCAATGGTTGTTGATTTACAGACTCATTCATTTCAGCCAATACAACTCTACTTCTAGGAGTAAAATTATTCATATAGTCATTTTCCAAAAATTTAGCATTTGTACTAACAAAAACTTTGTTATCATTTCGACTATAGAATAAATAACCCCTAGTTTCTTTTGGATAACCAACTAGCAAACACACTTCCGATTTTGGTTCCAACTTATCAGGCTTCCCCTTTAGCACATGTGCTGGACAACCCCAAATGTGGAGATACCTCATACTAGGCTTACGCCCACTCCACAATTCCATGGGTGTTTTGGGGACAGATTTTGATAGAACTAAATTCAAAAGATGTATTGTTGTATCTAAGGCATATCCCCAAAAAGAAATCGGTAAAGTTGAATAACTCATCATGGACCTAACCATTTCCAAAAGAGTCCTATTCCTTCTTTCTGCTACACCATTTTGTTGAGGTGTTCCAGGTGCAGTCAATTGGGATATAATCCCATTTTGAATTAGGTAATCCTTGAAATCCCCAAGAAGGTATTCGCCACCTCGATCAGATCGAATGGCCTTTATGCGTTTGCCTAATTGATTCTCAACTTCAGCCCTAAACTCTTTGAACTTGTCAAAAGCTTCGGACTTCCGTCTCATTAGGTACACATAACCATATCTTGAGTAATCATCCGTAAAAGTGATGAAATACTCATAACCTCCTTTTGCTTGGGTTGACATAGGACCACATACATCCGTATGAACTAATTCAAGCAACTCTTGGGCTCTTCTACCTTTTGCATTAAAAGGTCGTTTGGTCATTTTACCTTCTAAACAAGATTCACAAACTGGAAATTCATCAAAGGCCATGGGCTCTAAAAGTCCATCTTTGATCAGCCTTTGAATTCTGTTTGAATTAATATGACCTAAACGCAAGTGCCAAAGATATGCATCATTTGAAGGAAACTTTCTCTTTAATGATTTTACATGTGAGTTAGTATCTAATTCAGAATTATGTAGTTCATGCTTAATAGGAGTTAAAATATAAAGACCATCCACAATATTGCCAGAACAGATAAACATTTTATCCTTCTTTATTACAACATTGTCCTTTAGGATAACACAATATCCTTGTTTACCCAAATAAGTTGCAGAAATTAAATTCCTACGTACATTAGGTACAAACAGACAGTCTTGCAATATTAAAACCCTAGTCTCAAAGCACAAATGAACAACACCAACAGCTACAACCGGAATTCTGCTCCCATCAGCCAAAGTTAGAAACAATTCCCCTTCACTCAGTTTTCTGGTCTCCTGAAACCCCTGCAAAGAATTGCAGATATGATTAGTACAACCTGAATCCACACACCAGGAATCAATGGGATTCTGTACCAAACATATTTCAAGTAGAAAGGAAGTTTTCATACCCTTGTTCTTGGCAGCTTTAAACTTTGGACAATTCCTCTTCCAATGTCCTTTCTCACCACAATGGAAACACTTTCCTTTGAGCTTCTTTCCTTTATCGGCAACCCCTAAGGCAATTTGCTTACCCTCTTTCTTAGTGAAGTCCTTCTTCTTCTTCTTACCCTTACCTTTCGGCTTAGGTTGTGAAGTAGAAGCTTCACCAACATTGGCTTCAACATTAGAAGTACCTAGGATGCCTTCCGCTGCCACTAACTCATTCATTAATTCAGACAAAGAATAAACCTTTTTGTTCATATTATAATTTAGTCTGAATTCCTTGAATGATTCCGGAAGTGACTGGAGTATCATGTCCACTTGGGACTCTCCATCAATGTCGGCACCTAAAACTTCCAATGTGTTCAGATTAGAGATCATTGTAAGATAATGTTCTCTCACTGAACTACCTTCAGCCATCTTGGTATTGTAAATTTGCCTCATGGTTTCTTGCCTTGCTGAACGGCCTTGCTCACCAAACATCTCCTTCAGACTTAGCATAATGTCCGAAGCCAGTTCTACATCCTGCATTTGATGCTGTAGAACATTTGAGATGGACGCTAGGATATAGCACTTGGCCATTTCATTAGATTTCTGCCAACGATCATATCGTTGTTTTTCCTCAAGAGGAGTATCTAATGAAGGAAAGCTAGGACATGGTTGAGTAAGCACATATTTGTGCTCTTCAGCAGTTAAAACAATGTCCAAGTTTCTTTTCCAGTCAACATAGTTGGATCCAGTCAGTTTGTTTTGATTAAGAATAGAAACAAGTGGGCTAAATGATGCCATGTTCAAATCTGAAAATAATAAACATGAATATTATAAGTAAATTAGACATTATCAATTTAGCATATAAGCATATAATATGGAACCTTAATAAAACCATAAAATAATATATGCAACGACAACCCAATCCCATGTTTAAAATTCCTTGGAAGCAAGTAAATTATAAACACTATGATTGATTGAGAACCATTCTCATTATTAGTGCTATCATGATAACTCTTATCAAACACTAATAACATGCCGTTTCTACTTTAGCCTCTAAGTAATAATGACATAGCTCCGAAGGGAGATTAACATTAAACTTAGTCTAGTGTACACCATTGACTGAATTCTATGTGAGTCATAAAGTAACTCCACGGAAGCGTGGTCGTTCTTTATCTAAAAACACATATAATTCATCATAAAGAAGTTTAACCTGTAGTACCATGAATTAAACACCCTCCGAAGGGAGCAAGGCATATACGCCAAGGCGAGGTGCTTAATCACACTACAATAAACCGACAATGGAGGCCATGAGATGCAACCCTTGTATCTCTCTCCCACTAGATGTTTTAAAATAAAGGTTTTTAAATATTAAAACATGCATAATATAATTACACATAGCCTTGCTATTTTATATATGTAAAAACACTTAGAAAAAATTCTGGTTCAACAGTTCTCGATCAATCCTCGACAGATTCTCGATCGGTCTAGAAAAGTTTCGCGAAGCTCGACAGATCCTCGATCGATCGAGAAACTTTCTGTTTGCTCGATAGATTCTCGACAGATTCTCGATCGATCGAGCTTCGCGAATTTTGAATTTTCCAGAATTTTCCAAAAACAGTTTTTCAACGTTTTCATGTACAAAACAACCATCATACGATCATTATGAACATAAATTGATATCTAAACTGAATATCATTGATGTTATAGCCTTAAAGTTCAGTTTAACATACTTAAACTAAAAATCAAACAACATCATAACATCAAAAACAGTTTTCATGAACAACAATGATTTCAATGACCATGTAGAAAACTATTTTCTAACTGAAATCATTGTTACTAAATCCAAAACTCAAAAAAAAAAAAAAAAATGTTAAACAGATATGTAATGATGACCGCTCTGATACCAATTGATGGAATCATACAGTGCAGCGGAAGGAAATGTAAATAATGCGTAAACGGATCTACTTCATACATAAAAGTTAACATGTATTATTTAAGTTTCAGAATATATGAACATGAAAGTGTACCTTGGAGCGGTGAATTTCAAAACTTGAAGATGAGAGGCTCTTGGGAATACTTTCAATCTTCACTCCAATTCCACTAACGCCCAAGATGTGTGGTCTCTCAATCAGTTCCAAAGGGAGAATGAAAGTGTGTCTCACACTCTCTCTTTTTCTCTATGAAATCTCTACCAATTCTCTCTTCTAAAAATTCTATGTGATTCTCCCTTTGTATCTAACTGATTATCTAATTGGGCCAGCCTTTTGGGGCTTTCCAATTGGGCTTAAGTGTGTGGCTTGGAATGGGACCAAAAGGGACCAATAAGACACTAGCTCCAATGGGCCTTGGGCTTTTCTGTCAACTCTTGACAAGTCCAAAGTTACCATTAACTATATTTAATACCACGATATAAATATAGTTGCACTCTAGGCCTTATTAATAAATTATATCCCTAGACTTTATTATGCATGCAACCCCTTCATAAAATATTCATAGTAACACAAAGTCATGAAAGTAGACTGCCACTTTGTTTATTACTACATCTTAATTCCTTGAGTACCCGGTTTAATTCTTTAAGTTATTCATCATATATTTATGAAATCCAATTCCATAAATATATACTTTAGTAACTCCTTACTAAAGTAGTTAGGCCCAACTCTCTGAATAACAAACCCATTAAACTTATCTCAAGGGAATATTTTGTATCTCCGTTAAGAGACTATGAATTCCATCTTGAGAATATATGTTCCATCAACACTAAATGTGGCTACCCAACATACTGAGATTTTGACCGTAACTATAGATCTCACTCCTGATATATCAAAGCAACCTACACTTCATGATCAGGTCCATTATCCTCTCAGGATTAAGAGTTCATGCAAATATAAGTCGTGAGTTTATTATTCATTTGACAGTCGTTAGGAGAATAATAAATCTCACGCCGGTCCAGTTCAATATGTCTTAACTCTTAAAACATATCAACATATCAACTAGAAATCTCCATTTCCATGATCAAGACAAATCATCTTAGTTGATATGTTATAGTCTTCGCAGATGAAATGCCCAATTTCATCACCGACTACGAACTATAATTCTGAGTTTACAAAGAACTTGTGATTTATATCTTCTGTGACTAAATCACATAAATCACATACTATGCATCTCATGGACTATATGATAATGTCCCAATATTCATGTTACCAATATTTTCAAATAATAATACAACTTTATTAACCAAAACATTAAGTCATACATAATGTCTAAGATAATAAAATACATAGTATCATACAATAGGATTTAAGGACATATATCCCAACATGAACATCCTTTGATAGTTCTCAAGTTTGCCGAAGTTAGGGTGACTCTTAACATTTAAGATGAATCCTCATATATATATACATGTATTGGACTTACTTTATCCTTCACCAAAAGATAATCACTAACCCTTTTTACTTATTATTATGTTTCATAAGATGCTGCCAAAGGCTTTGTAGCTGAATTGGCACCTCCCCATTTACAAAGTGCTTGGGATTTAGGGGGAAAAGGGTTCGAACTGCGGAGTTAGCAGCATGTTGTAATTATCCCTATAAAAAAAAAAAAAAAAGTTTCAT
Source organism: Castanopsis chinensis (assembly GCA_032878915.1). Classification (NCBI taxonomy): domain Eukaryota; kingdom Viridiplantae; phylum Streptophyta; class Magnoliopsida; order Fagales; family Fagaceae; genus Castanopsis; species Castanopsis chinensis. Next base: position 11,009,019 of record JAVQMG010000125.1, on the reverse strand, counting down.
AAGATGCTATTTGGGTTTTAATGTTTGTGTGCAGTCTAATAGTGGCCAAAAATTAAAAAAAAAAAAAAAAAAAAAAAAAAAAAAAAAAACCCTATGGCCCCATCCTACAGCAAAATAGGACCCAAGAGTGCTAATAGTACATGTTTTTATGCACAAACAAATAATTATTTTCTATATTTGAGATCGGTTTGGGTATCGGATTATAGGATCGGCATAAGTATCATAAGATCCTACTTTTCAACTAAAAAAATATACTAAAAAATACTCATAATTATAGTTCCTAATATGTATTAAAGAAACATTGAAAAAAAAAGTAATTTTTTCACACAAATTAGTAAATTACTAACAAAAAGAAAAGCACCAAATTACAATTATATAAACAAAATTCAAAAGTTACAACTCACAAAATACCAAATTCTAAGTTAAACAACTCAAAGCATATACAATTTCTCACATAAACAACTCCAAGCAAAAAACATAATTAGTAAAATACGTTATGCGTTTAATATGGTAAGTATATGGATGAACATTATTTGACATCTTTTTAAGAAGTATGTTTCAAAAATTTGGCATAAAAATATGAAAACAATGAAAAATATGTATGGGCATAGTACGGGTATAATGCATTTATTTTTAAAAAGTACATAAAAAAAATAAGAAAATATTTATCATATACATTTTTTTTTTAGATAAATACAATAATCTTTGCATCATGACATTTTAACTCTTACCAAGTGTGATATAATTATTGGAACATCCAAATGTAATCATGGTCACAAAACTAGCTATGATTATTATGAGTTATGTAGAATTAGGGTTGAAATCTTCATTCACCCTATTATTGAATCATAAAAATAAATAAATAAAAGTGAAAGTCTAAGGACCAAAAAAGAAAAAAAAAGCTACAATATTTTCAAAACAGTCTTATTTTTAGTTGCGGTGGGGTTTGAATATAATATTTTATTATTTCATTTTATTTTATTTTTAGCACAAATCTTAAAAAATAGACCCAATGTTATTATTATTGTTGTTGTTGTTGTTGTTCATGGGCCTTGTCTGAGGACGCTTAGTAGTCTGAGAATAGATAGACGATACGGAAGATGTAAGAGCCAAAACTCCACGAACAAACTATGAATGCGAAGATTTGGGAAGGTAGTCTGAGGACGAATGCCTCCTCGGCTAAGCAAAGCAAAGGTCAGAAGGATTGGTCTGCCCTCGAGGGCAACGCTTCGAAAGGTTCTACTTATAAGAAAAAAATATCAAGGCAACATAGGACAAAGGGAAGCTAAGAAATATCTAAGGGAAAGCTGCTACCACCGCATTGAATGTTCTGTAGCTAACCCTCTTACCGCATTAATGTGGAGGTGATACTTGAATAGTGGCTAGCAACCTTACAGTTACTCCTAAAGACTTTAGGAATGTGCTAATGGGATAAGGATCAAAGCCAACAACTTGACCTATACGTGGATGGTGAAGAAGTAGAGAAAGAAGCCCCTTATAGGAGGGATCAGAGATTTGAGAGAAAAAACACAATAGCAACAAGAACTAAACTTGTAACCAAATTCAAAAGATATATACATATATAAGAACTAGTCTCCTCGGACTGTGCTGATGACGATTTTCTTTGGGCAAAATTAGTTTATTCTTGTTTTCTTATCATCTAGGTTCACTGTAATTACTATCTAATTCATTAAAGCCTAGTTTCCTAGCCTAATCTCTACAAGTTCATTGTATTGGGTTCTTTGGGCCTAGATCCTTTTCCTTCTAGGTTTTGACACCAAACTACGTCCTTATAATTGATGTCGTCTAAAGGGAAATACTTGAACTTTGGTGAGATTAGCATTCAGTTATGGTAGCCACGGTGTCAAATTAGGAGGTGTCTGTTGGGTCTCAACGCCAAGATCATTTTGTCAATTTGAGTGGAGAAGGGACCGAGAGGTTAATGTGCACACCACACACACTAGTAGGGACTAGTCTCGCAATGGGAGTCATATCTCCCATGAGGAAAATACTAGAAGCATGCAATTAGAGATTAATCGGTTGCATAGGAGGTTACACCACAAGCAACATAGGGGGGCTCCCTCTAGTTCTGACCATTCTTCTAGTGGTGATAGTGACAATAGCTACCGACCTAGGTCAAGGACTCTCCCCAGTAAGTCTTTTTCATGTGACGAGGAGCACCATTATAGGCAGAGAGAGAAAAGTCCATCTCATAGGGGCCTAGGCAATGATGCTATGAGCAAGGCCCTATATCAGATTTCTAAGTCATCCTTTACTCGAAGGATTGAGAGGGGAAAGCTTCCTCAGTGATTTACTCAGCCAACGTTCACTATCTACAATGGCAGGACAGAACTTGTGGAGCATGTAAGCCACTTCAACCAAAGGATAACTGTTCACTCCAAGAATGAACCCTTGATGTGTAAAGTGTTCCCATCCAATTTGGGGCTCATAGCGATGAGATGGTTCAATGGTCTAGAGAAAGGATCTATTACCTCCTCTAAATAGCTTACAAGAGCCTTTGGTTCTCGTTTCGTCACTTGCAGCTGAGTTCCCCGACCCCTGGACTCCTTGTTGTCTATGACTATGCGAAAGGGGAAAATCCTAAAGACGTACTCTGACCGATACTAGGAAATGTTTAATGAAATAGATGGAAATTTTAACGACATGGCTATAAGGACATTCAAGGTCAGCCTACCTGCCATGCACCACTTAAGGAAGTCTTTCATTAAAAAACCTGCTCATGAACCGCATTGACAAGTATAAGCGAGTTGAGGAGGACCAACAGCTGGGTAAAGGCAAAGCTAAGGTGGTCCCTCAAGATAGGAGGGACTTCAGGTTAGACAAGTACAATAATAATCATCCTCGACGGGATTTTGCTAGGCAATCTGGAACTATTGCTGCTCCAGTGGTTAACACTGTATTCTGAGAGCCAGTGCACCAAATCGTTGAAAAAATTAAGAATGAACCATATTTTCAGTAGCCAAATAAGATGGAAAGGGATCTCACGAGGCGCAACCAAAGCCTTCATTGCCAATACCACCAGGAGCAAGGGCATACTACGGAGAACTGCAAAACTTTATGGAATCACCTAGAGCAACTGGTCTAAAGTGGTAGGTTAAAGCAATTTTTATATCACCATAATGGGCAAGGAGACCAGGCACGGTCAGGATCTTAGAGAGATGCTTCTTCAAAGCCACCTATAGGCATAATCAGTATTATTCTTGCCACTTTGGGAAGGACTAGTTCCCACCCCTCTAGGGTAGTATCTGTAGCTTAGTCACTCGTAGAGGGCTCGTCCCTTGAGCCAAAGCGGAGTAAGATGGAGGTCCGACTAGCATTGAATTTTTCTGATGAAGATAAGGTTGAAACTGTGCAGCCACATGACGATGCCCTAGTGATCACTCCTAGAATAGGGTCTATAATGTGAAGAGGGTGTTGGTAAATCAGGGCAGCAGTGTAGAAATCATGTACCCTGAGGTGTACAAGGGGCTAAAGTTGAAACTTGAGGATTTGGCATGTTATGATTCACCTTTGATAGGTTTTGATGGGAAAGTTGTTGTCGCGATGGGTCAAATTAGACTAGTGGTCCAAGCAAGTTCAAAGGTGGTCGAGATGGACTTTATTGTTGTGGATGCTTACTCACCCTATACTGCCATTGTGGCGAGACCCTGGCTTCATGCCATTGGGGTCGTTTCTTCCACTCTGCATCTCAAGGTGAAGTACCCGTCAGGGGACCAAGTAAAGAAATTGGTTGGAAGCCAATCTATGGCTAGACAGTGCTGGTGGTTACAATTAGGCATCAAACAAGGATGGAATCCTCGGCCTCTGCTGGAGAGGGCTTATAGCAATAAAAAATTTCAGTGCTGTATGTGGATGTTGCAATGGAAGGGGTAAAGTGCAAGAAGTTAGAAAAAATTGTTATAGATGATGAAACGGAAAAGTTTTTCTAGGTCGGAGCTCAGTTGCCTCTTTGGGAGAAGGAGGAGCTAATAGTGTTTCTTAGGAAGAATATTGATGTGTTTATATGGAGTGCTTACGAAGCTCCTAGGGTGGATCCAAATTTCATTTGCCATCATTTAATATCAATCCAGCCATCATCCCCAAAAGCAACCACCTCGGCATTCATCTAAAGAGCATTCTGAGGCTGTTAAGGAGGAGGTGATCAAGCTCAAACAGGCTGGGGCTATTAAGGAGGTGTTCTACCCTAAGTGGTTGGCCAACACAGTGATGGTGAAGAAGAAAATTGGGAAATGGCAAGTATGTGTAAATTTCACGAATTTGAACAAAGCTTGCCCCAAGGACCCCTTTCCTATGCCTCGGATAAATTAGTTGGTGGATGCCACTGTAGGCCATCCTCGGATGAGTTTTTTAGATTCCTTCCAAGGGTACCATCAGATACCTTTAGCTTTGGATGATCAAGAGAAAACAGTTTTTGTTACTCCTATTGGAAATTACCACTACAAGGTAATGCCCTTTAATTTAAAAAACGCAGGATCCAACTATCAGAGAATGATGACCCGGATGTTTAAGCCACAACTAGGAAAAAATATTGAGATTTATATAGATGATATGGTGGTGAAGAGTAAGTTAGAATTCGAGCACGTTAGTGACCTCGAAAATACCTTTGGAATATTGAGGAAACATAAGCTCCGCCTTAATGCTTCTAAATGCTCTTTTGGGGTTCGTTCAGGAAAGTTTTTGGGTTACATGGTCACTCATTGTGGAATTGAAGTCAATCCTAACCAGATTAAAGCAATTAACAGTCTGTAGCCTCTTCGGAACCCTAAAAGAAGTCCAGAGACTAATAGGAATGACTACCACCCTGAATCAATTTATATCTCAGTCAGTAGACAAGTGTAGACCTTTCTTCTAGTTGTTGAATAAGTGCAAAGGGTTTGAATGGACCGAGGAGTGTGTCCTGGCCTTTCAGCAATTGAAGGAATACTTTTCTCAGCCACCCATCATGTCCAAACCTGAGGAGGATGAGGTCCTATTTACTTAAATTGTTGTGGCTCCTTATACAGTTAGCCTGGTACTAATACGGGTTAATGGCAGGGTGCAGAGGCCAATCTATTATGTGAGCGAGTCCTTACATGAAACAGATGTTTGGTATCTACCATTGGAAAAGGCCATATTGGCAGTAGTGCATGCTACGTGTAAACTCCCTCATTACATCTAGGCCCACACGGTGGTGGTGTTAACTCAACTTCCTCTTCAATCTCTACTTCGAAGAGCTAATTATACAAGAAGGATTGCCAGATGGGGTACAATTATAGGGGCTTTTGATACCAAGTATATGCCTCGCGCCTCTATTAAGGACCAAGTCCTTGTAGATCTGGTGGCCAAGTTTGCTAGACCTCCCTGGGAAGAAGAAGGAGAAAATCAGAATATGGATAAAAAATTAGTTGGAATGGTCTCATAAGAACCCTTATCCTAGATGGTATATGTTGATGGTGTTGCTAATCAAATAGGATCCAAGGTGGGGCTAGTCATGGTATCTCCTGAAGGAATTGTTATTGAGAAATCCTTAAGGTTAGGCTTCTCGGCCACAAACAACGAGGCAGAATATAAAACTTTGTTGGTAGGGATAACTATGGTTCAAAAAATGGGAGTGTAACACCCCATAATTTTATTACTTATTTTAACTATTATACATAAATTAAAAAGGTGGCCTACAATTAAATGGATTATTTTGTTTGGGCCTAAGATATTAAAAGTAAGATATACACTATGGAATATGAAGCCCAAGTGAGGTGGCATAAGTAAATATATGGGCCTTGTTAAGTTTAAAAAAATAAAATAAATAAAACCCTAGCTTTCTTCCTCTTTAGTCACACGTGTTTTTCCTTGTGCTTCAGCTGAAACTGAACCTTGCTTTCTTCACTGTGGCGTTGAGTGGGAGACGACAGGTACGGTTCTCTTTGCTCCTAAACTTAGAAATTTGAAATACCCATGAATCTCCACCTGTCATTACATCTAGGGAAAAGATGTACTATATTGTTTTTATATTAGAAAAAGGGTGGCGTAAATAGCTATATGGCAGGAGGAGACTTTGTAGCTTTTAGTTTTGATAGAAAAAGTAGAGTACTATAGAAGCATGGTTACTCTGCCAACAAAAGATATAAGTGACAAGCTTGTGACCTTAGTCTCTACATATGGCCATGTTAGTTTTGTCTTATTCGGTTTGGTTGACCATTCTCAAACCAACTCCATTCATACTCTGCCGTGGGCCTCCCATTGTTCAAAAATTGTCCTGCTTCATGCATCTTTAAGTTTGGCGGTATTAAGGGAGTAATGGGCTGATATGGGATTGATATATATATATATATATATATTAAGAATAATATTGGCTTCAACTATATATATATATATATATATATATATATTAGATTGACCAAATAAATATCATTCAGCCATACTAAAGTTTCATGAATACCTATGGTTATGTTAATGAGAAACTTGATTAGGCAGCGATATTTTAAGTCTCAAAAATCTGATCAAAGCTGAAAGGAATTGAATAGTTAAGCAGATAAATGAAGAATTTTTGGATATATCCGTATTGTCTAGGACAAATTGTTTAAAGCGTGAAAATTAATTTTAAGTGGGAAATTGTGTATTTATGGACCTATCTTTGGTGTTGCTAGGTTCTAATTCTTCAGATTCATTGTGACTCAAGGGTGATTGATTCCTTTTATTTTTGCAACTAAGAGGTAAGTGGCTTTTGCTAATTTTGGGGGTTTTTCCCAAATAATGTTGATTTATTTAAACTATTTTATATAAAAGGAATATGTTGTTATTCTATGTGTATGGATATTTTATAATTGCTTGGTGTGCATATTCATTTTTCATTTTATGAAAAACCTGTGGGACAACCTAAATTTATTTAAATTTGCATGTGTGAATATATCCTTGTATTTTTGAGAATTATGAATGTGATATTTTATGTGAGCATCTTGAATATGTTTTGAAAACCTATGGCAAGTCGTGATTAAAAAGCTCAGCATTGTGTTAGTCCTTAGCAAGGGACAATCATACTGTAGCTAGTCCTTAGCAAGGGACGGTCCTAGAAAAGAGGACAGTGCACATTTAGTAGTTCCTTAGCAAGGGAGTATACTAATGAGGATCCAAAAAGGAAGCTCCCTAGCAAGGGAGTGCACCTTTAGGATCCAAAGAAACCATCCTTAAGAAAGGGGATGAAAAGGAGGTTCCAGTCCCAGAAAAGGAGATAGCACAACCCTGTCAACGGGGCGTAAACGTTGACCACGAGTAAGGCCTAGGAATTGTGTTTGTGATGGTATTGATATATATACACTATGATGGCTCACTACATAAAAAAAATTATTATTTCTTTTATATGAAATATTTGATGATAAAATATTGACGAGGTATGAGTAATGAATTGTTTGTAAGGATTTTTTTTTTTAAAGGTTGTTCCCACACCCTAACGTTAGTGAATGCCACTTATTAAGTTATCTCACCCCCCTTTATTTCCCCTTACAGATACATTAGAAGGATTATTGGAGTAGAGATTCCTGGAAGTCAACAATTACAAATTGTTTTGTGGAACTGAAGATTTTATTTTTATTTTTATGGTATTAAACTTTGTATTGGAGAACTATTTTGAGGATATTTTAATTTTTGGTGGATTAGAGCTCTGACGTTTGTGATGAATTTTTTTAGGTTACTGGATTCTTTTACTTAATATTTTTATGGATTTTTCAAACTAAATAGAATTTTATTGCTTATGATTTGGGGCGTTACAATTGTGGTATCAGAGCTTTGGATATGATTCTGTAAAAAATTGAAAACTAGGATATGATTCTATAAACTTAAAAGTTAGGATATGATTCTATAGACACTTGAAAACTAGGTTATGATCTTGATTTTTTTTTTTTTTTTTTTTGTCAGAGCATTTGGTGTCTAGGTTATGTTGATGAGATATTTTAGATAATTTTGGCAATATTGCTTCTTATATTTAGTAGTAATAATTGTTACACCATCTATATCTCTTGATTTCTTTGTTAACTAGGTATCATGCCACCTAAAAAGAAGAGAGTAGCTAATTCCAATAGTGAGGAACCTATTGCTAATTTGCGAAGGCCAACCAAAGCAAGGGTTGGTACTAAGGCTGAAGTCACTCAAAACGTGGGAGATAATGAACGTCCTAGGGTGACACGCATTGATCCTTTAGATGAAGCTGCTGCACAATTGTTGGATAGGTTGACCTATGTTGCTAGTAGAGGTGCAGGTAGAGTAGAGGCAAGGGCTGGTTGCTCTTTTGAGACTTTTATGAAGCAGAATCCCCCTTCCTTTGATGGGAAGCCAAATCCTACAGAAGCTGAGAACTGGTTCTTGCAAATGGAGAAATTGTTAGAAGCTTTAGATTGCACTAACTCTCAGAAGGTGTGGTTTGCAACTTTCAAATTGATTGGAGAAGCTGAGCGTTGGTGGAGATCCACTAAAGCCATTTTGGAGGGAATGGACACTGAGAGAAACCCCATCATTTGGGATTAAAGGGGTTTTCTGTGATAACTACTTCCCTGAGGTGGTTCGGGAATGAAAAGAGAGGGAATTTGCTGATTTGGAGCAAGGAAGTATGACTGTGGAACAATATGCCGCAAAATTCATCGAGTTATCTCACTTCGGACCCCACTTAATCCTTACTGAGGCGAAGAAAGCAAGCAGATTTCAAAAGGGGTTGAATGAGAGACTTCGACACCATTTGATTGCATCAGGGGTTGATAATTATGGAGAGTCAGTTTAGAGAGCTATGAGATTGGAGGAAGATTTCAAGAACAATATTAAGAATGAGAACCCACCTAGAAACACTGGACAGACAGGCTTTCGACAAGGCAATGCTCAAGGTCATTGGAGCAAGAAAGGATCTGTTGGGAGGTTTGGGAGTAATTCATCATCAAATAAGCCAGAAAGTAAGAATCCACCCCAGAATGCTCAAGGTAGAAGTTCGAATGTTTGCCCTACTTGTGGAAGGCTTCATGGAGATAAGCCATGTTTCTTTGAAGGAAAGGCTTGTTATAATTGTGGGAAGACATGACACTTAGCTAGAAGTTGTACATCTCCTTAACAAAACTCAATGGCACAACCTAGAAAGGATGATCAGAGGAGGAAGGCACAAGGGAGAGTGTTTGCACTCACACCACAGGATGTTCAAGCTTCAGATACTGTGGTTACAGGTATCCTCCTATTATTCTCAAACTTTGCTAAAACTCTATTTGATTCTGGATCTACACACTCTTTTATCTCTACTCGATATGCTAAGTTTTGTGATAAGAAACCTGGACTTATGGATTATGACTTGTCTGTGGCCACACCTATGGGTGATTCCTTAGTGTGTAACTCTATGCTTAAGTCTTGTGTCATTCAAATTGAGGATAGGGAAATGTTAGCAGACTTGATTTTGATGGACATGTATGACTATGATGTAATTTTGGGGGTGGACTGGTTGGCAGCTTATCATGCTAGTGTGGATTGTTTTAGAAAAGAGGTGGTGTTTCAACCTATAGGAGAACTTGAATTTCGGTTTAAAGGCTCTAGGATGGATGCTTTACCTAGGGTGATATCAGCCCTTCGAGCTCAACGTTTATTACGGAAAGGATGCCAAGGGTACCTAGCTCATGTGGTGGACTCTGGGGAAGAGGTTTTGAAGTTGGATGAAATCCCGGTTGTAAGGGAGTTTCCTGATGTCTTTCCTGAAGACTTACCAGGGATACCTATAGATAGAGAGATTGAATTTTTCATTAATTTGCTCCCTGGAACTTCTCCTATATCAAAAGCACCATATCGGATGGCACCCACTAAACTTAAGGAACTCAAGGAACAATTACAAGAACTCCTTGACAAGGGGTTTATCAGACCCAGTGCATCTCCTTAGGGTGCACCAGTTTTATTTGTGAAAAAGAAGGATGGGACTATGAGGTTGTGTATTGACTACCGTGAGTTAAACCGGGTTACTGTGAGAAACAAATACCCTCTTCCTCGTATTGATGACCTATTTGATCAATTGCAAGGGGCACAAGTCTTCTCTAAGATTGACCTTCGTTCTGGGTATCACCAGTTGAAAATCAAGGGTGAAGACATACCCAAGATAGCTTTCCGGACCAGGTATGGGCACTATGAATTCTTGGTAATGCCTTTTGGTTTGACTAATGCTCTTGCTGCATTTATGGACTTGATGAATAGGGTGTTTCATGAGTACTTAGACCGCTTTGTTATTGTCTTTATTGATGACATACTAATCTTCTCCAAAAGTGTGGAAGAACATGAAGAGCACTTGAGAATTGTTTTTCAAATTTTGAGGGAGAAGAAGTTATATGAAAAGTTTAAGAAGTGTGAATTTTGGCTTGACCAAGTGGTGTTCCTAGGGCATGTGATATCTAAGGCAGGAATTTCTGTAGACCCTAGTAAGGTTGAAGCTGTGGTTGATTGGGCAAGACCGACGAATGTGAGTGAGATTAGAAGCTTTTTGGGCCTTGCTGGCTATTATAGGAGGTTTGTGGAGGGATTTTCCCGTATTGCAGCCCCATTGACTCAACTAACTCGTAAGAATGTCAAGTTTGTGTGGACAGAAGAATGTGAAAAGAGTTTTCAAGAACTTAAGCAAAGGTTGGTCACTGCACCAGTACTAACCATCCCTAGCAACTCGGGAGGCTTTGTCATCTATAGTGATGCTTCAAGAAAAGGTCTTGGTTGTGTGTTGATGCAGCATGGTAAAGTAATAGCTTATGCTTCCCGCCAATTAAAGAGTTATGAACAAAATTATCCCACTCATGATTTGGAGTTGGCTGCAGTGGTGTTTGCATTGAAGATTTGGAGACACTATTTGTACGGTGAAAGGTGTGAAATTTATACAGATCATAAGAGCTTGAAGTACTTCTTTACTCAGAAAGAATTGAATATGAGACAACGAAGGTGGCTTGAGTTGATTAAAGATTATGATTGCTCAATCAATTACCATCCAGGCAAGGCTAATGTGGTAGCTGATGCACTTAGTCGGAAGCCTTTTGGTTTCTCAGCTACCTTGTTAACTACTCAAAAGGAGATTATTAATGACTTGGAGAGGATGGGTATTGAAATTTTCATGGGCAACTCCCAAGTCTTTATGGCCAGTTTAACAATACAACCTACTTTCATTGAGAAGATTAAGAGGTCACAGGTCGATGATGCACAAATTGTAAAGATTATAGGAGAAGTACAAGAAGGGAAGAGACCAGAATTTAATGTGTCTAATGATGGTGTTTTGAGGTTTGGAAATAGACTTTGTGTGCCAAATGATTTTGCATTAAAGAAGGAGATTATGGAAGAAGCCCATCGTACCCCATACTCAATGCACCCTGGTAGCACTAAAATGTATCGTGACATTCGAGAAACTTATTGGTGGAATAACATGAAGAGAGAGATAGCTCAATTTGTGGATCAATGCTTGACTTGTCAACAAATTAAGGCACTAAACCAGAAACCTTTAGGATTGCTGCAACCACTTCCCATTCCCGAATGGAAGTGGGAGCATATATGTATGGATTTTGTGACTGGTTTGCCAAGATCTCCTAAGGGACACGAGGCCATTTGGGTCATTGTGGATAGGATGACAAAAACAGTACATTTTATTCCGGTTAAGATGACTTACTCACTTGATCAGCTAGCACAGATATATATTGATGAGATTGTGAGTCTTCATGGAGTTCCAGCATCAATTGTGTCTGATCGAGACCCAAGATTCACCTCAAAGTTTTGGGAGAGCCTACATAAAGCTTTGGGTACTAATCTTAGCTTTAGTACAGCTTTCCACCCACAAACAGATGGACTATCAGAAAGGACTATTCGTACTTTGAAGGATATGTTAAGGGCTTGTGTACTGGATTTGAAAGGAAGTTGGGAAAAGTACTTGTCTTTAGTGGAGTTTTCCTATAATAATAGCTACCACTCTAGTATTGAGATGGCTCCTTATGAGGCCTTGTATGGTAGAAAATGTAGGTCCCCATTATGTTGGGAAGAGGTTGGTGAGAGAAAATTGTTGGGACCAAAAATCATTCAGATGATATCTGAAAAGATTAATCTGATTCGTAAAAGATTGCAAACAGCACAAAGTCGACAGAAAAGTTATTATGACAACTCAAGAAGGGGAGTGGAATTTGAGGTTGGAGATATGGTATTTTTGAAAGTCACCCCAATGAAGGGTGCGATGAGATTTGGGAAGAAAGGGAAGTTGAGTCCCAGATTTGTTGGTCCATTTGAGATCCTAAAACGCATTGGTAAAGTTGCCTATGAGTTGGCCTTACCACCTACACTTGCAGGAGTGCATAATGTGTTTCATATTTCCATGTTAAGGAAGTACATTCCAGACCCTTCACATGTTTTGAACTATGAGCCACTTAAGATCAAAGACAACTTGACTTATGAGGAAGTTCCAATCCAAATTCTTGACCGCAAGGATCAAGTACTACGCACTAAAACCATATCATTGGTTAAGGTCCTTTGGAAGAATCACACAGTGGAGGAGGCATCTTGGGAGCGAGAAGATGAGATGAAATCAAATTATCCAGAGTTGTTTGTTAACGAAGGTATGTACAATTTCGAGGACGAAATTTTTTAAGGGGGGAAGGATGTAACACCCCATAATTTTATTACTTATTTTAACTATTATACATAAATTAAAAATGTGGCCTACAATTAAATGGATTATTTTGTTTGGGCCTAAGATATTAAAAGTAAGATATACACTATGGAATATGAAGCCCAAGTGAGGTGGCATAAGTAAATATATGGGCCTTGTTAAGTTTAAAAAAATAAAATAAATAAAACCCTAGCTTTCTTCCTCTTTAGTCACACGTGTTTTTCCTTGTGCTTCAGCCGAAAACTGAACCTTGCGTTCTTCACTGTGGCGTTGAGTGGGAGACGACAAGTACGGTTCTCTTTGCTCCTAAACTTAGAAATTTGAAATACCCATGAATCTCCACCTGTCATTACATCTAGGGAAAAGATGTCCTATATTGTTTTTATATTAGAAAAAGGGTGGCGTAAATAGCTATATGGCAGGAGGAGACTTTGTAGCTTTTAGTTTTGATAGAAAAAGTAGAGTACTATAGAAGCATGGTTACTCTGCCAACAAAAGATATAAGTGACAAGCTTGTGACCTTAGTCTCTACATATGGCCATGTTAGTTTTGTCTTATTCGGTTTGGTTGACCATTCTCAAACCAACTCCATTCATACTCTGCCGTGGGCCTCCCATTGTTCAAAAATTGTCTTGCTTCATGCATCTTTAAGTTTGGCGGTATTAAGGGAGTAATGGGCTGATATGGGATTGATATATATTAAGAATAATATTGGCTTCAACTATATATATAAATGTATATATACATATATTAGATTGACCAAATAAATATCATTCAGCCATACTAAAGTTTCATGAATACCTATGATTATGTTAATGAGAAACTTGATTAGGCAGCGATATTTTAAGTCTCAAAAATCTGATCAAAGCTGAAAGGAATTGGATAGTTAAGCAGATAAATGAAGAATTTTTGGATATATCCGTATTGTCTAGGACAAATTGTTTAAAGCGTGAAAATTAATTTTAAGTAGGAAATTGTGTATTTATGGACCTATCTTTGGTGTTGCTAGGTTCTAATTCTTCTGATTCATTGTGACTCAAGGGTGATTGATTCCTTTTATTTTTGCAACTAAGAGTAAGTGGCTTTTGCTAATTTTGGGGGTTTTTCCCAAACAATGTTGATTTATTTAAACTATTTTATATAAAAGGAATATGTTGTTATTCTATGTGTATGGATATTTTATAATTGCTTGGTGTGCATATTCATTTTTCATTTTATGAAAAACCTGTGGGACAACCTAAATTTATTTAAATTTGCATGTGTGAATATATCCTTGTATTTTTGAGAATTATGAATGTGATATTTTATGTGAGCATCTTGAATATGTTTTGAAAACCTATGGCAAGTCGTGATTAAAAAGCTCAGTATTGTGTTAGTCCTTAGCAAGAGACAATCATACTGTAGCTAGTCCTTAGCAAGGTACGGTCCTAGAAAAGAGGACAGTGCACATTTAGTAGTTCCTTAGCAAGGGAATATACTAATGAGGATCCAAAAAGGAAGCTCCTTAGCAAGGGAGTGCACCTTTAGGTTCCAAAGGAACCATCCTTAAGAAAGGGGATGAAAAGGAAGTTCCAGTCCCAGAAAAGGGGATAGCACAACCCTGTCAACGGGACGTAAACGTTGACCACGAGTAAGGCCTAGGAATTGTGTTTGTGATGGTATTGATATATATACACTATGATGGCTCACTACATAAAAAAATTATTATTTCTTTTATATGAAATATTTGATGATAAAATATTGACGAGGTATGAGTAATGAATTGTTTGTAAGGATTTTTTTTTTAAAGGTTGTTCCCACACCCTAACGTTAGTGAATGCCACTTATTGAGTTATCTCACCCCCCCTTTATTTCCCCTTACAGATACATTAGAAGGATTATTGGAGTAGAGATTCCTGGAAGTCAACAATTACAAATTGTTTTGTGGAACTGAAGATTTTATTTTTATTTTTATGGTATTAAACTTTGTATTGGAGAATTATTTTGAGGATATTTTAATTTTTGGTGGATTAGAGCTCTGACATTTGTGATGAATTTTTTTAGGTTACTGGATTCTTTTACTTAATATTTTTATGGATTTTTCAGACTAAATAGAATTTTATTGCTTATGATTTGGGGAGTTACAGGGAGGAAGGGTAGTAAAAGCATTTTCAGATTCCAGGTTGGTTGTTGGACAGGTAGAGGGAGAGTTGAAAGCTAGGGACCTGAGAATGCAAGAATATTTGAGACAGGTCAGACATTTACAATCAGGGTTCAAGTCTTTTGCCTTACAACAAATCCCTAGAAGCAGAAATACTCATGCTAACTCTCTGGCCACGCTCGCAACCTCCTTTGGCCCGAGTTTACCTCAAGTCATGCTAGTTGAAGATTTGTGTAAACCTACCAAGGTAAAGAAAGAGGGGACGAAGATTCATCAAATTAGAGTGGGACCTAGTTGGATGGATCCCTTTTTTATGTTCCTTAAGGATGACATCTTGCCCAAGGAGAAAGGAGATGTAGATAAAGTGCAAAGAAAAGCTCCTCATTTTAGTTACCTGATGACCAAAAATTGTATACGTGCTCCTTTTCTAGGCCATATCTTTTATGTGTCCATCTTGAGGCAATAGAGCCCCTCTTAGAAGAATTACACAAAGGGATTTGTGGAAGTCATATAAGGGGCAAATCACTGTCTCACAAGACCCTCACTCAAGGATATTGGTGGCCAGGTATTCAAAATGGAGCATAAGAATATGTGAGGAAGTGTGACCAATGCTAGAGGATTGCCCTAAACATTCATAAGCCAGGGGGCGTTCTTAATCCTCTCTCTAGTCCATGACCTTTTGTATAATGTGGCTTGGACATTGTGGGAAATTTCCCTAAAGCAGCAGGGAAATATGGATAGCAATGATTACTTCACCAAATGGGTTGAAACTGAGCCCTTAGCGAACATCAAAGATGTGGATGCTAAGAGATTTGTGTGAAAAATATTGTCACTTGATTTAGGATTCCTCACTCCCTCATCTTGGACAATTAGCTTCAGTTTTATAGCAAGGCTTTCAGAAGGTAGCGTTGTGAAATGGGTATTAAGAACAGAAATTCAACCCCGGTTTATCCCCAAGGAAATGGACAAGCCGAGGCAGTGAACAAAGTCATTGTTAATGGGCTCAAAAAGAGGTTGGACGATGTTAAGGGCAAATGGATGGAAGAATTGCCACATGTTCTTTAGACATATCAGACTACCCCTCGTAGGTCCACAGGGGAGACTCCCTTTTCTTTAACTTATGGAGATAAGGCTGTAATTCCTCTGGAAACTGGATTCCTAATGCTGAGGACAAGTTTGTTTACTCCCGACAGCAATGACAGGTTATTAGAGAAGAGCTTGGATTTGATTGAAGAACGAAGAGAAGATGCCATGGTTCAATTGGCGTATTATCAGCAAAAGCTTAAGTAGGAGTACAACTCAAATGTGAATTTAAGACCATTAACTCCTAGAGACTTGGTATTGCGGAAGGTTTTGGGTATTGCAAAGAACCCAACATGGGGAAAGTTAAGGCCCAATTGGGAAGGGTCATACCATATGACCTCGATAGCTAGTATAGGAGCATACTTCTTGGAAGATCTAGATGAAAAAGTTGTACCACGCCCCTGGAATATAAATAACTTGCAAAGGTATTACTATTAATGAAAGGCATTTCTGCCATATTTTACTTATGATATTATTTGTTGGATTGATTATTTGTCTAAGTATTAAACAGAACCTTGGTCATGTCTAGCTCCTCAGACCACATACCTTGGGTAAATTAATATTTCTTATTACATGCTTAAGTATTAAACAAAACCTTGGTCATGTCTGGTTCCTCGAACCACATACTTTGGGTAAATTAATACTTCTTATTATTTAACTTAGTATTAAACAATACCTTGGTTATGCTTAGTTCCTCGAATCACATACCTTCTTATTATTTAACTAAGTATTAAATAGATCCTTAGTCATGCTTAGATCCTTGGTCATGCTTGGCTCCTCGAACCACATACCTTGGGTAAATTAATACTTCTTATCATATGCTTAAGTATTAAACGAAACCTTGGTCATGCTTGGCTTCTTAGACCACAGACCTTAGATAAATTAATACTTCTCATTACCTGCTTAAGTATTAAACAGAAACTTGGTCATGCGTGGTTCCTCAGACCACATACCTTCGGTAAATTAATACTTCTCATTATTTAACTAAGTGTGAAAGGGAACCTTGGTCATGCCTGGCTCTTCGGACCGCATACCTTGGGTAAATTAATAACTCTTGTTATCTTACTAAGTGTTAAACGGAATCTTGGTTATGCCTGGTTCCTTGGACCACCTACCTTAGGTAAATTAGCACTACTAGACGTTTAACTAAATGCTAAATAGAACCTCGGCCATGTCAGGTTCCTCGAATCACATTCCTTGGGAAAATTAGTAACCAATCTAACTATGATATATAATAAAGATCCTCATTGTGGTAATTTAAGTGAAGGGAAACACTTATCTATTGCTAAAGGGAGGGTTACATGGGACCATGGATGAATGGATGCTCCACCATTCTCTAGGATCAGTTAAAAGTCCAGTGATATGCAAGTTTCTTTAAGTTATGTGTAAGGTGTGATTGTGAAGTTAATAGTATATTTTGTTGAGATTATAAACTTGGATGGTTTTGCCAAATTTGTTGTTGATTGTATAGGATGTGATAACTGCATTATCACTTACAAAGGTAACTAAATTAAATTATATTTCGTTTTTATGTTAGCTAAGTGTGAAAGGTATGTTCTCTAAGTTAAAGTCATTTTTGGTTGAAAAATGTGAACTTGGAGAGTTTCACTTATTTTGTAATTAATTATGCGAAGTAGGGCAATCATGTTGTCACTTACACAAATGATTATTAAAGTTAAGTACATAGCCATGTGTCAATTTAGACACTATTGTCCCTCATTCTTATACTAGTTAAGTGTAAAGTAAAGCACAAGATATGTTAGAAACTTGCACAAAACATGTATAATAAAAACTTTATAACTGTCATTAAACCAAGCCTTTAAAAAAGGTAACTTGATTACAAATGTGGGAGGCCAAAAAAAACAATTACCAAAAAAAAAAAAAAAAAACACTATTCTAAGAACTACTTAATTTTAAGTACAAGTTTGTCTTGTACTGGGGTCTTGACAGGCTAGGCATGGACTGTTGTTGAAGATGATAGGTCTTTACCCTTGAGGTTCTCCTTGGTAGTCACAAGCAGAGTTGCGAAGACAAACTCCATATTGTAGGGGGCCTCTTTCTCCTTGGAGGGGTCCTTAGGAGCAGCTAGAGGTTGGGTGACCTCATGGGCCAATTCCTTGGTTGTATCAACTTCATTTTCAACAACCTCAAGCTGCTTGGCCACCTTAAAATGACCGTCAAAAGAATGAAGGACCTTAGCTGGGCTGTCCTTGCTAGTATCTACCTCCTTAGAGGTAGTGTCAACTTTAGAGCTCGAGGAACTAGAAGCACGGATGGTAGGAGGGTAGTATATACTCTCTGCTCTCCTAAGGGTAGAGGAGGCCTCAAATCCTGCTTGGTTGAGGGCCTCGTTCCACACTTGGAGGCAATAGTACCTACACACCTCCGGGGCCTCAGCCCTGAAGGCCTCCTCGGTCTCTACCACTCCCATTTCATATTCGTCCTGCTCAACTTGGTCCTTGGCCTTCTCGGCCTCCTCTAGTTTCTTTGTCAGGACTTTTATTTGGTTTTTGGTTATAGTGAGCTCATCCTCGGCCTGAGGGAGCTACTTACGCTGATCCTCCGCTTGCTTCTCTGCCCCCGTTTAAAGCGGCCTTAACACTTTTCTTTTCCCATTCAACTTCAATTAGCTTAGTATTAAGCTCTTGTATCTTTTTCTTCGCTAACTTGAAAGCCTCCACAGTAGCAATGCGCCTAGCCTCCTCCTCCTTCATTGATTTATGGGAGCTGGTGATTATTTCCTCGGCTTTCTGCGCAACTTGGACAGCCTTTCAAAAAAAAATATATATATATGAAGGTTAGAGAAACAAAGTATAAGTATAAGTTTAAAAGAAAATAAAAAAATAAATACAATAAGATATAGGGGGTAGTTGGTGGACTTACCAGAGCGAGGTCCCTTTTCAAGTTGAGGAACACCTCATGTTCTCTCATCGACCTTAGGTCAGCCACGTCCTCAGGCAGCAATAAGGCCTGCTCCACGGCATTGGCCACGTATCTGGTTCTCCCTTGTTGGAAATCCCTGATAGAGGCATCAACAGTCAGGGCAACTACATCTAACACCAAGGCAAGAGACCAAGCTGGAACAACGACCTGAGAGTCACCTCTCTTCTTCACCACTATCTGCATTATTCTGGCCTGTTTGGCTCCTTTTTGGAGCTCGGCCTCCTTGGAAGAGTGGCTTTTTTCCCCTTCCACCACCTCTTTACCTCTTTGATCCCTCTTCCTTTTAAGATCAGTAGGGTCGGGTCGGTGTGCTTAGGTGGATGGAAGGGTGGGAGGTTTGGTTTGGGCAATTTTCTCTAGCACATGGCCTCCTACCTAAGACTTCATTAGGTCTCGAAGACTTAATTTTGGTCTTGTGCTGGATCACTTTAGCGTCTGGGATGGCAGGATCTTTTTAGGAGTGACTTACTTGTACTGGGGGGAGAAGGCTAAGGTCACCAACCAGGCTTTCTAAGGAGGAGGGTAGGTTGAAAAATTCAAAATATTCTTCAGAATCTGAGACTTCAACTATTTCTACCTCCTCTTCTTCTTTGATAGCAAATTGGGAAGAGGTGGCTTCTACAGCTGTATACTAAAAAAGCAGGGTTACTTCAAGTACTCTTGGAGTAGGGCTAGTGATGAGGAAACATGGGGCAGCAATGCTTATCTGGTGCAAGTGCGGGTCTTTCGCCTTAATCACACACTTCGGCGCTTGGAAACTAATCGAAAGAGGGTTATAGCCGAGGAAGAGGTAGGCCACTCTTAACTGATCATCACTGTGAACGAAGACCTCGGCTTTCAATATTTTGTCTAGGTCTGGCTAGTTGACAAGATTTAGGTTTGGAATGGTGGTGTGCTTATCTGCAAAACCATTAAAAAAATTGTCAAAAAAATGGCATGAATCAAAGAAAATTTCAATAACAAACACACACAAACAAAGAGAAAGGGATGCAGAAGATGTAAAAAAGAAAAGGGGGTGACATTAGAGTAATAAACCTAGACCTAAGAACCCCACCTAGTATCCCATATCTTGTCGGGCAGTGGAGGCCATCGTGCCACTCCCTTTAGATGATTAGAAAATCTTTGTTCATGCCTTTGTTGGATTCAAGGAGGCATGAGATGGGCCTAACCTCAGGAACCCAGTTTTTAGGTAATATACCTGCCCTTTTAAGTGTTAAAGGTTGTAAATCTAGTTGACATCGTGATAGGTGAAATTTAAGGCCATTTTCTCATTAAGGGCGTCTATACTATCTAAGATCCTAAACATGTTAAGGGCACACTGGGTGGGGGAAAGCCTATGAACTATTAGGTAATCCCTCATGACTCTGCCCATAAGGATTTTCACCCCTCCTTCTATAAAGGCAATTGTAGGGATAACGACTTCTCCCTCCTGCCTCGTGGTGTGCCACCCTCCCTGTTTGCAGTACCTAATGGAAACCCTAAGTGGGATTCAATGTAAAGTCTTGAAACTCTCTGGACCCTCAAGGGTGTCTACTAGATAAGCAAATCTCCCCATGTGTGGAAAGAAAAGTAAAGAAACTAAAGAGATGAGATGAAAGTGGATAGGCCGAGGAAGAAAGAGATCTAAATGAACTAAAAAAAAAGGACCAAAGAGGAAGAAAAGATTACTAAGAACAACTTACAGGAAGGAAGAAAGGTCCTCAGACTAGCTCTTGAATTTTTAGAATGCAAAAAGTGAAGTAAATGAAGCTTTTGAACAATATATATATGAGAGAGAAAAGCAAGCAGGAGAATTCCCGTAAAAATCCCTAGCCATTGGATCCCCATCGTAGAACGTGGGGAACATAAAGCCACAAGAATTAATTGCAGGTGCGTTCCGAATGCCGAAGCGTTAGAAGCGTGCTTCTAGTCTGTTGAAAAGACACCTACACAAACATGAATGATGTGAGGGAAGAGCAAAATTGGGATTATGGTATCAAAATCCCTTTCTTTTCCGAGGAGCAAAAGAAAGAAATTTTGAGGGGCTATTGTAGGGATAAAGGGCCCAAGAGTATATATTGGGTCGTGGACCTTGTCCGAAGACGCTTAGTGGTCCAAGGATAAATAGACAGTAGGGAAGAAGTAAGAGACAAAACTACATGAGCAAACTATGATTGCGAAGGTTTGGGAAGGTAGTCCGAGGAGGAATGCCTAATCGGCTAAGCAAAGTAGAGGTCAAAAGGATTGGTCTGCCCTCGAGGGCAACGCTTCGAAAGGTGCTACTGATAAGGATAAACATCAGGAAAACATAGGACAAAGGGAAACAGTGGCCAGTAGCCTTATAGTTAAATTAAGCCATTCACTCATTCTTATAGACTTGTTTATTAATTTTGTAAAATAAAGTTTTTTTTGGTCATGATTTTTTTTAGTTAAAAACTTTTATTATCTTTGGCTTGGCCTCCTATAAAGTATTTTTGGTTTTGCTATTGACTATGTAAATGCTTATTTGAAGTTTTATTTTTTACTTATACTTTTCCCTCCCTAACTTGAAATCCTGAGTCCATCCCTGAACTATTGCAAAAACGAAGTCTAAACATTGTCACAATTAATGGCTAAGGTGATGCATGAATAAATCAATCATGAGCACGTTGCAGTACTTGTTGAATATTGGTTTTCATAAAAAAAAAAAGGGAAGGTATGAGTATGACAAATTTACTTGTGCAATATAGTATTCTCATTTCATCAAGAAGAGGAAATTCTTCTTTTATCCACTTTTTTAAAAAAATTTATGTAAAATCAATATTATTGATAGCTTTTATGAACACATATGGTTAGTAACAAGACTTGAACCTTATCCTTTACCCCCCACACTCTACAAGCACCTATACTTGTGAAGTGACCATCATGTTAAGGGTGCACAATGGTAATTTTTTTTAATGCACTTATTCTTCAAGACTTAACTCTTAATTAAAATAATCAATATATATAAATATATATATAACCGAATCCTCTGAACCTCCCACAATTTTCCACATCAACACAATATTTTTTTTATAAAAAAAAACATAAACACAAAAAAAAAAACTTTTCACGCAACATAAAACTTTTCTAAAACCCGATAAGCGTAAAACCCACTCTCTGCCTTCTCCTTCCTTAATCAAAACCCACCATACCCACAAACCAACAGCGATCTCCTTCCTCAGACCCTATTTCTCTCATTCCCCTTCTCCTTTCCCATTTCACCCACAAACCACCACAACTTAGCAGGCAACAGCACCCACAATAACCGCAATACATAGACCACCATAATCAAACCATATCAAACCCATAACCCAAAAGCAAAAAATGATTATGAAGATCTACAATTGCCCAAAGTTAAAGTCATTGTTGAACTTTGTTCCTATAACTCCATTATAGAAATTCGAGATCTGGGGAAGTCTGATTCTAGATGAATGCTGGGAATGAGAGATAGGGGAGGAGTGGCCTAAAATTTCCCACATTTGAAGCTATTCTCTTCTCCTTTAAATTAATTAAAAAAAAAAATTACTGACTCCAATTGCTCTTGCTAATTTCCTTTAGCTTGGGCATGTAGACTAATCTGAAATAATTCATATGTTGTTCTTTTGGGCATGTAGCTTGTTAAGATAAAGTTTGTCAAAGAAAAAGATAATGAAGAAGAGCAAGAGCAAGCCGAAGAAGAGGACCTATAATTTCTGTGATTCTAGATTCATGATTTGAGATTGAAGTAGAGATTTTTGGATGACGATGGTGAATGATGATTTGTGTGTATGGGCAAAGTTCATTCTTCGCTTGATTCAGTTATAGTCTAATCCAGTCATGGGTCGCTTCTTCAAACTCTTCTTCTACTTCATCTTCTTTTTTTTATTATAACTAAATATCGATTAATTATCCTAATTATTTCTCAAATTTTGAATGGTGGTTGTGCTTTTAATTGTGGTAGTTTAAATATCAGTTTTTGCTTTATTCAACAAAATGATAAAAAGAGTCTCTATAATAGTGCCTGTGAGGTGTTTGATGCTAGGTCTCAGTAGGATTCTGCATATGGGAAGCAATGATAAATTTGATAGAATTACAACAATTTTTTAATTTCTTTTCTATTATCTGAAACAAAATTGAGTCTTATTCAATGCACAGGGGAAAATTTCATATATTTTCCTACAAACTTTTCTAAAACCTGATAAACTCTTCTCCATAATCCCATGTTTACATAGCTTTTACTTTAGAACCTATATGGAACTTAAGGAACCAGGTGGAACACTGATCAACATCCCAACCACCATTATATGAATTGAAAATAGGGCAACTGAGTAGAAGAAAGGACAAGTTTGGAACTTTGGTAGAAGAAAGGGTGGTGAAAATGGACAAATATAGCCAAGGCTTAGTGGTTGAGTTTCTATTTCCTTTGATAATTTTGAGAAGCTGCCAATGCTTTGTGAGTATTTGTTATATATGTAATTGATTTTTAAAAAAGTTTGTTTAATGATTTATATATGCTTCATAATTGTTCATAAGTCGCTGTAAAGAAAATTTTAGCTTCACTACTATGACATTTATTTAAGCGCATCTTTGTAAGTATATGTTTCCACATCCTTACCATGACAAATACTTGAAAGGAATGTTAGGGGATTTTTCCCAGATAGTTGTCTACAAACCATTTTTAAGGTTGCTTTGAATGTTGTGTAAAGAAAAAAATACAGATCAATCTTACTTTATTTACTTATTGTGTTTTTTGGTTTGTGAGAAATTAAAAGTTATGCATAAGTAAGAAGAAATAATGTGTGAACCCGATAACTTGAATATTTGTTTCAAAAATTTCAAAATATAAAGAAGCAAAAGCAAAAAGAAAAAAAAAAAGAAAAAAAAAAAAAAAAGGAGGCATATAGAGCATGAAGATGAGAATTCGGGGTAGAGCTCAAATTCAATTAGAAATAAAAATGAACAAAAGCAATAGTCAATTGCATTGCTGAAGCTTTTTATTTTATTTTTTAAAAAAAGATGCAAATGATATGGGAATTTAATATTGTTTTTGCCTTTTTGATCAGCAAATGATGAGTGTATCAAATAAATTAAGCCACAACCTTGCTTTTCTGTTCTTTAAAGTAGTGTAGATGTCAAGTTTATTCATTTTCTTGACTATAGTTTTATTTCTCAATCTATCAGTAAAATATATAACTTTTAATTGTATAGAATATATAACTTTTAACTTTATACAATGAAGTTTTGCACAGTTCTAGAGTCGTATTTTTGAAAGGAAAAAAAAAAAAAAACACTTAGACTTCTTGGCTTCTGCAGCAATTTCCTCAGCTGGCAGACTGCCTACGATAGCAGCTATCAATCAATAATTCTTCATCTTTAATAGAAATTATTATAGACTTATTTAAATTTGATAAAGATTTAAATTTTAGGTTCAAATTTATAGTTGAATCTGCCCCCTAACACATTGTATTCTTTACTATGTTGTTAATTTAATATGCATTAACATATTTGGTGATCAGCTTCTTCAATAACATCATTACAGTCCAATGTTTCTGGTGCTCAATGCACTTTGTGGTCACATGCTGTATTTTAAATCCACAACCATAGTGTCATGTTTTGTCACCAGCTGCTTTTTTTTCAACACATTCATTCTTATTTTTGTTTGTGTTTTTGTCTCTTCAATTAGAAATAAAAATAAATTGCTTTGGTGAGAATTCCATTGTTGTGAATCTATTCTGCTTTACATGGAAATAGCATAACAATTGATGAGATCCTATGATGTGTAATTTTAATCTCTAAGAATATGTGAAAGGAGTGTTAGGGGATTTTCTTTCAGATAATTGTCTGCAAACCATTTTTAAGGTTGCTTTGAATGTCGTGTAAAGAAGAAAATACAGATTTTACTTACTTTATTTACTTAGTCTGCGTTTGGATACTGAGTCTGCGTCCACGTCCAGTGTTTTAGCTTTTTTTTTTTTTTTTTTTTTTTTTGAGAAGCACATTTTAGCTTTCCAATAGGTCCCATGTACTGTTTACGGGACCCACAAATCTATTTTTTCAACAAAATTTTCATTAAAAATGGATCTCATGGCACTATTCATACATTTAAAAATTATTTTGCTATAGTGTTTTCAGTTTTTAGCAAAATAAGCGGTATCCAAACGCACTCTTATTGTGTTTTGTTTTGTGAGAAATTAAAAGTTATGCATAAGATGAAATAATGTGTGAACCCAATGACTTGAATATTTGTTACAAAAACTTTAAAATATAAAGAAGCAAAAAAAAAAAAAAAAAGGCATATAAAGCATGTAGGTGAGAATTTGGGTTAGTGCTAAAATGGGCAGTCGAAGTTTCCAACACAAAGTGAGTGTATATGTATTAAAAGCAAAAATAGAGGTTGTAAGAAAACAATACACCCCAAAACATAAAACATTAGATTTTTTTTAGTGTATGTGTATTTGCATGAGTGTTTGTGTTCATTTTACAATTACAGTTGGCTTTGGTTCTAGATTTAAATTCAGAAATTAGGGATTAGAAAATAGGATTCTGATATGTGACAATTTTTTTTAAAAACTTTCGTTAATATTTTTTTTAATTTGCCTCTTTTGGATTTAAATCATTCAGTCTCTTTGTAGAGATGAAGCGGAATTTTTCACAATGTAGAGACTCTAATTTCATCAAAGCAAAGGTATTAATTTCTTTTTCTAATATTCTCTTCAATTATAGTTTCTTTCAGTTTCAGGTTGCTAGGGTTTTTAATATTGTCTTTATTAGAATTTGTTTTAATTTAGGCTTAGGTTTGGGCATGCGATTTTTTGAAAGAAAAATTATATCTGTTAACGGAGAATGTTCATAATTTATGATTGTTTAAGGTCCTCGGATATTGTCAAGAATTGTTTTTCTTTTTTGTTTCTCTAATACTACACAGTATACTAAAATATGCATTTTTCTTTATAGAAATAGTCCTATAGACAGTGAGATTGACATGCCCTTCCATTTGATTTTTGAATTTGATTGTGATTGTCAATTTTTCATATACTTACTAATATATTTACTGTTTCTATGTCTTATTGTGGTACAAATCGAATACTTTAGTGGGGTTTTTCAAACTTGGGCTTCTTCCTCTATAGGTTGAAGATTTTTCTATTTTTTTCTTTGGTTTTGGGTTATTGGTTCTGAATTTGCATTACTTTGTTGAAATTATTATTTTCAAACATTGTATGTTTGTTTGGAGTATGTTTGTTTCTTTCATCAATTGCCCTTTTAAATTGGTAGATTTTGGATCACACTGAATTGTATGGTGTCCTTTCTTCAAAATTTCAGACCTTTATACAACACGTTGAGATAAAAAATCAACCAATGAGTACTACAATTTTGCAAAAATCAAAATATACTAGAATAGTGAACACTTACATTTATATTGCTAAAATAACTCTCTTTTTTCCCCTTTTGGGAATTTGGATTAATGGGTTTTGGGTATTTTTTCTGTTATCTTTCTGTTATTCACCTTGCACTGTTGACATTGAGACCTCTGTAATACTTATGCTACCAATAATTTTTTTTTCCTCTCTTTTTGAATTACAATGGATAGGCTCATAGGCTTTAGGATTTAGGACAAAAATTGAAACATTCATGAAACTAATGCAAATGTAAGTATGTTATTTTAGTGATTGAATAATTAACTTTTTTAAGACATATGTGATTCATGTTAAGAACATATGTTATCATGTATTGGCTAATCCTTTGACAAAACTCACTTTAATTGTATTTGGGTAGATCTAGGATGTGTTTAATGCTTCAAGGAACAAGGTTTCAAGTTCAAGTGTTAAAGCCATGCAAGTCTGTCCAAGAATCAAATGAAAAAGTGCTAGATTTTAAAACTTGACAGCTAGTATCTATCGAAGCTTAAAAAACTGTTTTAGCCTAAGGCTCGATTGCTACTTAATAGATAGGGTATCTGTCGAGGTTTATGAAAATCAATTTTTCAAATCTGACTTCATTCCAATACGTGAATGAATGTTTGGGTCTTCTTTTCTCACAACCTTAAACATATATAAGGATTGTTTTAAGGGCCGTCAAAGGTTGCTAAAGTTGCTCGTGCGTGTAGCAAAATTTTACTTATGCAAATTGTGATTGGAGACAGAATTTGCCCTAGTTCTTCTTTCTCTTGAAGAAGCTGTTGTGTTTGTACACCGTAGGGTTTTACGACCAAGCAACTTCATGATCTTCATCGTGTGATGAATTGAAGAACTTTGCATCCAACATCCTTCTCAAGTTGGTAATCAAGTCGCGTACTGGAATCCGCGCATCTATTGGTTAGTCACGTACTGGGAGCCATGCATTAAGAGGAGAGATTATCATTATAGAACAAGTCCAATTGGGTATTGTGTTAAGGATTCAACTATAGGTTGGTATAAGGTACTGGGATTCTCTTACTTGTAACTGCTTGTTGTGTTAATAGTGAATTCTCTGGAGTGGTGACCTTAAAATCACCCAGTGGGGTTTTTGTCGTATATATTTTCCCCATTCATAAACAAATCATCGTGTCAACTTTATTTTTCACTGCATTTTATTTTAGTTGGTGATTTGTTCGTGTTGTCATGTATATTTCATGTTAATTTGATTAATTAATAAACTTTGGTAATTAATCAATTAATTCATCACAAGGGGTCAATATATTTTTAGCCTATCAAGTGGTATTAGAGCAGGCACACTCTGATTAGGTTTTAATCTTTGCTATGTGATCCATTGACCCCTGTTGTCATAGCTACTATTGGCAAGAAATGATCTTTTGTTTCAAATATATCTTGTTTTTCTAATCTCTATTTAATTGACTGTCTCAGAAAATGCAAGTCTAAAAGTTATTTGAAAACTATCATGATGATAATTGAAAAAGATCTTGACATGACAAAGAAGAAACTAGACTGCCTCAAAATGAATATGTGCAAAGGAGTTCTTCTGAGAAAAGTGAAGGTTAATTATGCATACTTGGCAACAGTATTCAATTTTGATCTTAGCCTCCCAATCCTATAGGTTTTGCTTTCATGTGTTTCTGTTCCATAGTTTTTTTTTACTATCTAGGATTTACAGTTTCATGATCAGGCTATGTTTTATACTATCTCATGTATTGTTTTCAAAAACTGCTAATTCATGGTCAACTAGAACGTTTTTTTTTTTTTTTTTATTGTGAAGTGAATGTGACAGTGATTTTGGGTTTTAAAGGTTTTGTGTCTTACTATCATGTGGACATTAGTGAAACATTTTTAAGTTTTTTTTTTTTTAGAGTGAGGTTATGGTTAGCTCAAAAACCCTTTAATGATTGTTCCTGCCCTATGTGCATATGTGGGTTGTGCATTGTTCTCAATTCATCATATCTTTCATAATGTTCAATAATTTTACCTTATTTTATATTATTTGGGTTCCTTTGTGAATCGGTATTTGGAAGTTGATTTCATGCTTTAAATTTTTGTAATTAAAACCCTCAATAGAGAATTTTATTCATGCTGTTTTTTTTTTTTTTTTTTCCTTCTTTTCCTTTTAAGGAAGAGGGATGCAAATAAGGTGCTTGGTGAAGTGCAAAACAGGATGACTCAGGTGTGTTTTTCACTAATCAAACCAATCACACTGAATTACATAAGAAATGGGAAAAGGCTACAATTGTTGTCGGGGTTTTTTTAGTTGCAAATGTTCTTGAGCATTTAGAGTGGACAACTACAAATAAAGAGGTTGAACATGACCTAGTTATTCTAGGTGAGTGGCTACTTGTTATTTCCATATTCTTGAAGAATTTAATATTGTAGGTACCTAAAGGTTTTGAGAGCATGATAGCATGATTTTTTTCCAAAATAATATCTAGACCAAAAGGATTTTAATAATTTCCCTTTGCTTTGTTAGTGGGAGTGTATGGTTAGGTGCAGTTTGGATAGAGTAGCTGGACGTCCACGTCTAGCTGCAAACGTGTTTCCTCTTCTTTTTTTTTTTTTTTTTTTTTTTTTTTTTTTTTTTTTTTTTCTGTTTCTGCTGCTGGGGGACACAATGCACAGTACGCGTACTGTGTGCACTGTGCGAGCACTACGTGCACTGTGTGCGCACTGTGCATGTACTTTTTTAGCAATTTTTTATTAAAAATGGGTCCTGTAGTACTATTCACACATTTAAAAATTATTTTGCTACAGTATTTTTAGTTTTCAGTTTTCAGCAATAAGCTCTATCCAAACGAACCCTTAGTGTAGAAGATTCAAAACTGTTGTTCATAGTTGTTAGGTTTTAGACCCTTTAACACAATATGTTTAACCTAATACTAAGCCTAGTTGATTAACAAGTTTGTTAATTAAGTCCAGGTTAAACAAATATGCGTAGAACAAATATAATGTGAAAAGTAAAGAACACAAAGTTCTGATGACCCAAGAAAACCTAACCAGTAAAAAACTTGGGGGGGGATTTAACCTAGCTATCCTCAAGGTAAAAACAGATCCACTATGAAAGAATTGAAGTTTGTACAATAAAACTTAGACCACTAACATCCTACTTCTACCTTGTATAGAAAACTTATTACCACGACTGCATGACAGCTCTGAGTCCACGGACTACTTCTTTCCTTGATCTGCAGCAACCACAAGTTCACCTACTTATGACTTTAAGAGTCCACTCAAAGGATTAAGATCTTCTTTAAATTTCTTTACGCAGCAAATAAAACAACCATCAAGTTCTTGATGTGAATCTTGATATTGATAGCTCAATATGTGTGCATAAAGGTAAACACCTCTAGATCTCACAAAAGATTCAACACGCAACTCAACAAAGACTTCTAAAATGTAGTTAGGGTTTTTCCTTTTGTACTTCGAGTAAAACACTTAACCCTACACGTCATATGGGCTCGGGCTAGTTTGATAATACTGCAGAAATTTATTGATCTGCGAGATTCGGTCGATCGAGTCTAATTTTTGATCAATCGAGCCTTGCAGAATTTGACCATTAAATTCTTGCAATCACTCGATTCAAACTTTACATAAAACCAATCTTTGAGCAAGTCTAAACCTAGACTAAATGTTTTGATCATGGTTTGCCAACATATACAAATTGAAGTTCTAATACAATAGTTACTAAAATCTTAGAACCTAACAATCTCCCCCTTTGACAATCCGTGACAAAACACATATCACAAAACAAAATGCTCAAAGTAAAATAGCCTAAATACACATTATTGCCCAAAATACAATTCAACCAAACTCCTATCTATTAGTTGCAAAAGTAGACAGCAACTCAAATGAATTAACTTGTAAATTCCTGAAATACTAAACAAACCATAAACACATGTGTAGAAAATACAAGTAAACCAAAATAAATTTCTTGATTTCACAAAAACTAAAATAAAAGACAAATACCAAGAATAACCTCATAATATAAATTGTAACCAGAGTAGCATAGTTTGTGAAAAAAGAACATAAAAATAAAAATAAAAATAAAAACAAAGTCTCTCCTTAACATATACAATCATATCATATGCCTCTACATACAATCTACATCAAATACATCTCATCTCCTAAAAAAAATATCTCATCTCCCCCTATCTATGCACTCCCCCTTTTTGTGACATATTGCCAAAGGGCAATCAAGACTGATCCGAGCATGGAGCCGGTGAAGAATCACCTCTAGTAGTAGCCAAATCTTCTCATAAGGCTACAACCTTATTGAGCATATCCAACAAAAGCTGACCATGCACCACCTGAATGGTGAGACACATCTCTAGCATAGTACACATAGAAGAAGACGATGATGTAAAAAAGGTGGAGGATCCACGGTAGCAGTGGGATCAACAAACTCCTCAGCTGGAGGATCGCCTGTAGAAGGGTCTCTAGATGCATTACCTGTAGACGACTCGACTCGAGGGCGTTTGGAGCTAGTCTTTAACTGAGCAGCCATTTGCCTAAGAAAGGTGGCACCTATGGGAGCGATGATATGAACAAGCTCAAAAGGGGGGAAGACCTCTAAACCTAAATCCAAAAGGATCCTATGGATAAAAACCTGGAAAAAAAAATCATGAGATTTTGCATTACTCGTATGAACCTCAACAAGAGAACGAATGAAAAGAGTAGGAAAATTGATAGGAGCATCAATGATGAGAGCATACAAAAACGTAATTGAGCTCAAATGCTATGACAAGAAATCCTAAAGAAAATGTAATTGAGATCAGTAAGCTCATGTGTGGTAATCTTAAGATTAGTATCCCAACTAATGGTAGTACTAGTAAGAAGAGACATAATGTCATCAAGGGAAGGAATCTCTGTGTAAGGATACACAGGCTGTTGTACCAAAGGTACACCAAGAGCAAAAGCCACTACCTCACGGGTAATGACAAACTCTTCACCCCTTATCCAAGTTTTTGCATAGTGAATGTTAGAATCATTGGAGTGGATAGAGAGGTTTGAATAAAAATCTCTAATCAAAGCAGTCAAAAGAGGACGCTCAACATCTAGAAGAGGTAACCAACTTCGACTCTCAAAGTTCCTACAAATCTCAGGATTAACCTCATCTAGGATGACTTTCCTTTCAACCCAAACAGACCTAAAGACATTCAATTTCTTATAGGTTTCTTGATTAGATTTAAGCTGAAATCTAGTGTTCTCAAAGTCAGAAGAGGAGGAGAGGGCAGTGTTTTTCTTAGTTCTACTTTTCCTAACCATGGTTCTAAGAATAGGAAGGAAAACACAAAAACTAAGGGTAGACTGCATTAGAGGGGGTTAGAGCTCAAAATATATCAACAAATAACAAACTATATGATGCATGTAATGAATGCACATATATCCACAATTTACTTGAATAAAAGAGTTTTAATCAAAAACCCCAAATTTAAAAAAAATCCACTTTTCAAAGCCAAATCAAATTGATCAATTAATCATCACACTAGTTAGAAAACTTCATATAATGAATTAATCTATCAATTACTTTAGTCAATTTCATCAATTTTACCCCAATTGAACAAAAACCCAATTTTATCAAAGTTTCAAGCCCTAGAATTTCCAATTTTTCTCAAAAAACAAAATTGATCAAATTAATGCATGAGAATCACATGTATATGAACTAGTAACAAAAACCCATTGATAAAAAATGAATACAAACAACCTAAACATCAAAATCCCCAAAAAACTTTAGTTCAAAAATCCTAAAGAAAATGCATGAAAAATGCATGTAAAATGTAAATAAATTGAAAAATGAAGGGTACTTAGGTCATACCTACACTTAAGGACAAAAACCCTTGAAGATTTGAGGAAGAAAACGAAAAACAAGCTTGGATTGGATCAGTCCAGAAAGAAAAGGAAGAAAAAGAGAGAAAAGACTTTGAAAAAGTGATGAACAGGTGCTAAGGAAAAGACTTTTATGTTCTTTTCTTTTGAATCTCGATCGGTCGAGTACCAATCGGGTACCAATCGAGCCAGGCAGATTATTTTCTTTAAAATTTTCGATCGATCGAAATTTTGGAAACTTGGAATTTTTGATAAACAGTAAAAGTTTATGCAGAAAACACTCAATTCAAATAATTTCATGAATGAAATGCATGAGAATGAGTTTAAAAGTTTTTCAAAAACATTTGCTTTCAACCCAAAACTTCAAAAACATGGTTTTCAATCCTTTTTACCCCAAATTTTCAACCATTGAACATATTTTGTATCAAAATCATAGAATATATAATCTTGGATGGCCAAACCAAATTCACACACAATTTCCTGTACTAAGTTTAGCAAAGAATAACTTGTGAAGTGTGTGCAACTAGTAACAACATGAGATAAATGTGAGGTGATAAGTAGATAGCAATCAATCACAATTTCTAAATTATTCATCACATAAATTTGAAAGTGACTATTACCTAAAGAGTTACATCATATAATTCTCACATCTCCTAAAAAACAAGCTTGCAACAATACAAATTTTTTTTACCTCATCATATTTTTATTTTTATTTTTTATGCATATTTTCTTTTCCAACTTTTTCTTTTCTTTTAACGGCAACACCTTATGATTTTTTATGTGCAAGTGCTACACTTTCTCGAGCACAAAACCTTTTTAGATACATTAAGGTTTTCGTGATTGGTTAGTAAACAGTGGTGAGATGGTTATTTATGCCTTTCTCTTAGGATTTTTTTAGTCCTCACAATCAAAGACATGTGACTTCAACATCAAGGCCATGTGATAAAAACTTTAAACAACTCACACACAACATGCATTATACAGCTAATACTAGCAAAGTGCAAAAAAAAAAAAAAAGCTCATCCAAGCTAACCAAGGTACATAGACATGTTATGCAAAGATAAAATGGCCAACCTCAAGTACAAATCCATGATATGTAATACAAAACACATTCCTCTTTTCCTTTTTTTTTTTTTTTTTAATTTTTTTTATGAAAAACAAACAAAAACAACCTAATATGAAATGCATGAATGCAATGCAATGCAAATCCTAGGAGCAAATCCTAGGAACAAAACAAAACAAGAATCAAGAAAGTAGTCATAAAGGATTTTCAAATGAAGCACAAGGACTATGTCAAAAAGACTTAATTAGATTAAGCCTTTTGTATCCAAAATTGTTTAGATGCAACTTTGGCTTTGGAGTTATTATTCAGATTAGAATAATGAGCAACTCCAACATTGGAATAAAGGTTTAAAGCCTTTACCAATTCAACAATAAGTACCACAAGATCTTGTACTTGAGACATGGGTACTTTTTGCTTATTTTCTTTGCTTAACAGCTTGCAACTTGAAACAGTTTGGGCAAGTTTGCCCAGCTTTTCCACAAAAATGACAAACCCACGAAGGTCTATCATGCTTCTTACCATTAGGTGAGTTAGGATTCTTAGGCTTAGACTCTTTAAGATCTACCCTAATTTTTCTAGGAGCAAAAACTCTTCTTTTGGCTTAGCAATTTCAACTTTAGATGGTTCAGAAGAAGGAACAAAGTTTGTGGAATGCATTTCAAACACAGAGATGCTATCAACAAAACCTAAACCTGATTTATCTAAGGGAGACTTCTGAATACTCAGCATGTGATCAAGTTTAGAACTAGCAGACCTATTTGTTTGTTTTCTAGCAACAGATAATTGTAGATCTAGATTCTTAATCTTATCAAGCAACATACAATTTTCGGTCTTCACCTTATTAATTAGTTGATTAGCATGAAGAAAATTTAGCAACAATTTTTTCTTTTCTTTTTCCATAGTGGCTATCTTCTTTAGCCCTAAATCAACACTCATTGTATCCTTTGCAGCAACCTTGCACAACTTGTTATAAGCTTCTTGCAAGTCAGCACTGTCAGAGAGTTCCCCATTAGAAAGGTTCTCTTCAATTAGATTGTTTTCATTAACTACAATAGTAGCCATGAAAGCAAAGAAGTTTCCATCTCTATCACTTCCAGTCTCGTGATCAAAAACTTCATCATCACTAAGGGTTACAACCATAGCTTTACCCTTTGATCTCAAGGATGTTGGACATTTAAATTTCATATGACCATACCCTTGACAACCAAATCATTGTTAACCTAGTGAATTACCAGAAGATTGACCAACTTTTTCTTTTAATTTTTCAAAATTACTAAATTTAGTTGGTTCATTTTTCTTAAAGTTCTTAGGTTCAGCATTGTTTTTACCCCTTGCCCTTCTATTGTTATTCTTAAGAAAGTTTGTAAAGTTCTTGGCAAGGTATGCAATCTCTATAGAAGAGAGATCACCATCAAATCCATTATCATCAACGCCATCAAATCCATTATCATCAACATCATCAACTGACTTAAGAGCCATTAATTTGGATTTGTTGGTTTTGGGTAGGTCTAACTCATAGGACTGAAGAGATCCTACAACTTCATCAACAGGGATGGAGTCCACATCTTTGCTTTTAGTAATAGCAATTACCTTAGGTCTAAAGTCCTCAGTTAAGGATCTAAGAATTTTCCTAACAATCCTGGGTATGATAGATTTACTTCTTTTTCTAGTCATGCTCAATTTTAGTTTATTCTTCCACTTGTGTTGACGAAATGCAAAATTGTTCAGTTGTTATTTACATGGTAATGTATTAGATTTCCTGAGAAAATAATTGGTTCAAACTTCAAACCAGTTTCTATACTTGTTCAGAGGTTCTTCCATTTTTTTGGTAAAGGTTAATAATTTGAATCCATTATAATTTGGGGTTATTACATTTTCTAATCACAAAATACCTAAGAGTGTAATGAGTATTAGACGTTTGTGGATGAAATAATTTTTTCATTACACCCTAGGTATTTTGTGATTGGAAAATGAATAATCTCAAATTATAATAGATTCAAATTATTAACATTTACCAAAGAAATAGAAGAGCCTCAGTTGCTTGTTTTATTGAAAAGGCTTTCATGTTATTATTTTTTTTCTTAATAATTTTTTAACTGGAGTTATATATATGAAGTTATATATAATCTTAAAAGATAATCACTTAGTATTAAAATCCATAAAAATAACTAAATAATTAAATTTGTATTAAAATTTTTAAAACACCTTGAATAGGGAAATGTTAGTAGCTTTTGAATACATTTGTGTAGTACCTTGATTTTGGATATAAACATTGGTGTATTTTTCATTGTGAATATGGTTTTTTGTTTGATTTAATTTGTATAACAAATTATTTAAGTGTTAGGTTGGATTAAAATTGATTGGTAGCTGATTTTGAGTGTAAATATATAATTTTCAATGTCTTTCACACCCTTAAATTTAATTTTCACAAAGATGGAAATAGGATTAAGGCTTAGTTGAAGTAAAAGAAAATTTAAATAGTATTATTTCTTAAAACACCAAGAATTCCGTTTAAGAGGTCCACCTGTTCTCTGAATTTAATATCAAGCGATGTAATATTTTTTGGTGCATCTATTATTTTTTTGAACCCAAGCCCAAAAGTTTAATGAATGAAAATTATTCCATTTGGATTGTGAACTTTGTAATGACATAGAAAGATATACTTGTCATAGAGTGACACAATTATCATTTTTTGTTTTAAGAGAAATAATTGATATCAACATTTTTTTTTAAATCCTAAAAGGCAGCCACTTAGTCCTAAAAGTTAGCTAGTTATTGCACATCCATAACAAAATTTCCAAATGTTAAAGACTCTCACGTTGTAAACTCGGAATTTTTTTTTCAATTTTTTAAAATGGTAGTTATTTAATCCTAAAAGATAGGCACTTAGTACACATCCATAACTAAATTTTAGGATGCTTAAACACACCCCCCCCCCCCCCAAAAAAAACTAAGAAGGGCTATCAACGTTACCATTGCTTTAATTCTAAGAAAAATGTATTTTCTTTTTTTTTTTTAATGAGAGTTATCAATTTTTTTTTAATCCAAAAAGGCAACCACTTAGTCCTAAAAGATAGCTAGTTACTCTATTACACATCCATAATCATAAAAAAAATTTCAAATGTGAAAGACTCTCCGTTGTAAACTCAGAATTTTTTGAATGGTAGTTATGTAATTATAATTAATCCTAAAAGATAGACACTTAGTACACATCCATACTTAATTTTTAAGATGCTTAAAAAAGCTATAAAAAAAAAAAAAAAAAAAAAGAACTAAGAAGGGCTGTCAACATTATCATTCCTTTAATTTTTTTTTGAAGTATTTTCTTTTTTGAAAAAAATGTGCAATGAAAGGCACAACAAATGACAATATTAAATTTCATATGGAAGAGATTAGATTGAGAAAAATGAAACTAAAGTGTATCTGTTTCAATTAATTGAAAACATAGTGTTACACAAATTAATTAATAAATATAGGCATATATAGGTAAGATATTTACAAAAATATGGTCTTTAATAACTTCTTAATAGATTGACTACCACTTCACTCATCCGAATTCATTCAATGTGCCTACTATGCAATCTAACAAAATTATTAATATATCACCCTAAAAAAAATACAAAAAAATAAAGAGTAAGACCAGAAAAAGTAAGAGTAGAATAAAGAGTGCAAAATATTTTTAGATGCCTTACTCTAATTTTAATAAAATCAAGTGGGTTTCTTGATTTATTAGCAATACACGTACCCTACTTATTAAAAAAGAAAATTGCAAAACTAACAGCTAATCCAACAAAATCTCAACTCAACTAAACACAACTCGTAAAGCCTATCTATATAAGACTGCCTTTAAACAACAAAATTACAATATTTTCAATATGGTTATGAACCTAAAGTAATTGAGACTGTTCATGAATATAAATTCCCATTTATGTCAGGCCTTTTAATCTAACATGCTATACGCTGCATACTTTTTAGGATTGCTCAAATTATGACCCTGATTTCTGCAAAAGAAAATAGTAACAAAAGAAAAGTGGGTTTCTTGATTTATTAGCAACACACGTACCCATTTTCCTACAGAAGAAGAAGAAGCAGCAGATGTAAATGGGTTTCGGTGGAGTGGGGACAAGAGATGAAAGGTAAAAAAAGAAGTGAATTTTGTTTTTTGAAAATGGGAGCTTTGGTAGGTGGAGCATTTCAAGTACATGAAGGGTGAGTGTTCCTATTTTGTAGGCAATATTTTAGTGAAAGTTAGAGTTATATTTTTACCAGAATGTCCTTTAATTTTGTCTCTACTTAAAAAAAAAAGGTAGAGACAAGAAAAAAGTGTATATATCTATTTAGATTAGTTTTTTTTTTTATATATATTTAGATTTTTTTTTTGGATAAACGTAGGGTGTTTAACTTATTTTTCTATTTAAAAAAAAAAAAACACAATAAACGTATAGTTAAAAAGTGGGTTAGTGGAAGAATGTTCCTAATTTGTAAGCAAAGTTTTAGTGCAAGTTAGACATATATTTTTATCAAACTATTTTTTAGTTTTGTCTCAACTTAAACCTAGGGGTGTAGGGGTATTTTGAAACCCAAAAAAAAATCCGGTCTAAACAGGGGAAGCCCTTTAAATAGTAGTATAGACAAAATTAAAGGATAGTCTGGTAAAAATACATGTCTAACTTACACTAAAACATTGCCTACAAAATAGGAGCATTCTTCTACTAACCCACTTTCTCAAAGTAACTATACGTTTATTTTTTTTTTTTAAATAGAAAAATAACCCAGTTGCTGCTTTTTTTTCCTTAAAAAAAATACCCCATGTTTATCCAAAAACAAAACTAAATATCAAAAAATAACTAATAGTTATAAAAATAAAAAATAATAACATAATAAAAAAAAAAACCTAAACTAAATAGATATATTCACTTTTTTATATATATAAGTAGATATATCTTTGACTCCCACTAAAACGTTGCCTACAAAATAGGACCACTCTCCTAATGGTTTTCAAATTACTCTTTTTTTTCTTTTTCTTTTTTGAAAAGGTTAATAATTTGCATTCATTATAATTTGAATTTACAATAAACGTGTAATTATTTTGAAGAAGTGGGTTAGTGGAAAAGTGTTTCTATTTTGTAGGTAATATTTTAGTACAAATTTGACATGTTTTTTTACCAGACTATCCTTTAGTTTTGTCTCTACTTAAACCTAAAGGTATAGGGGTATTTTGGAACAAAAAAAATCCAGTCCAAATAGGTGAAGCCCCCTAATAGTTTAGAAAAACTGATTATCTAATTGGGTTAGCCTTTTAGGCTAGCCCAATTGGACTTATGTGTGTGCCTTGAGATGGGACCAAAAGGACTAATAAGGCTCTAACTCCAATGGGTGTCAGACTTATCTGTTAACTCTTGACAAGCCCAAAATTACCATTAATTATATAATAAGTATTACTATGGAAATATAATTGCACTCTAGGCTTTATTAATAAACTATAACCCAAGACTCTAATATGATATCATTTGATCCCTCCATGAAATATCTATAGTGAACAAAGTCATAATGAGTTGTCACTTTGTAAACAACTATTCTATTATTTGAGTACCCAGTTTAATCTTTTAGTTATTCATATTTATGAAATCTAATTTCATTAAATATGAACTTTAGTAACTCTTTACTAAAGTGGCCGGCCATGAATAATTAGTTTCCATTAAACTTATCTTAGGGGGATATTTTGTGTCTCTATAGAAAGAGATTATGGATTCCATCCTGATAATATGTGCTCCCTCAACACTATGTGTGGTTACCCATCATACTGAGGTTTTGTTCGTTAAACTAAATTTCACTCATGATATATCAAAATAACTTACATTTCATGATCAAGTTCACTATCCTTTCAGGATTGAGAGTCTTATACACATTAACTAGAAGTCTCCACTTCCATGATCAAGACAAATCATTTTAGTTGAAGTATTATAGTCTTTGTAAATGAAACACCCAATTTCATCATTGACTGTGAACTATATTTTGAGTTTACAAGGAACTTGTGATTTATATCTTCTGTAACTAAATCAAGGACCATGATAATGTCCAATTAGTTCATTTATAAATAGTCTTATATGATTAAATAATTTAATTATTTATAATATGCCAATAATTGGATTTTAGGGTATAAACCCTAACAGAAATAACTCACATTTATTATTTTGGACTGGTACAATTGGAGAAGGAGAAAATCTGGAGTTGATTGTTTCGAATTCAAAACTTGTCTCTCATTAATCTCATCATTAAACTCCTAAACAAAATCCTTAGTTTCCATATTCAAGTTTGCCTTTCCCAGAGGCACCTTCCCATGCTTTCTGACCGTCGTGGGTAGGGTAGAACTTTCTGCCATCCTTGCTTCCTTACCATCCAAATTTGATCCGTCATAATATCCCGAGACAAAAATCACATTTTTTTTGGTGGGTAGATAGGAAGGATCTCTAATACTCGGAGTTGAATTTCTTTTTTTTTTTCTTTCTTCAGTAAGAGTCCCTTTACTTTGAATCCACAATGGGCAGTCCTTATCTCCATGATTTAAGCGGCCACACCAATAACAAAGGTTTGGTAAGCGTTCATACTTAAAGGACACCCAAGACTTCTCCCCATTTTCTAAGGTGGCAATTCTCCTTTTGCACAAAGGCAACGAGATATCCAACTTCACTCGCACCCTAATAAAACCTCCCCCCTCTTCACTTTTTGCTCCAATTGCACGAATAACCTCACCAATTGTATCGCATAAATTTTCAGCCAGCGTGGTTGTCATGAACCGATATGGAATATCATGGACCTGTACCCAGATCATCACTTTTTCAAACTTCAAATCACCCACCAAACTATCTTATTCATATCTTTGTAGCAACACCAAGTGCTTATCAAAGCTCCATGACTCACTAAGTAAAATTCTGTTTACATCATGATCATCCTTGGAAACAAAGAGTGCTTTATGATCCCTCAAGTTTCAAATCTTAAAGCCATCACTG
Source organism: Castanopsis chinensis (assembly GCA_032878915.1). NCBI lineage: Eukaryota > Viridiplantae > Streptophyta > Magnoliopsida > Fagales > Fagaceae > Castanopsis > Castanopsis chinensis. Next base: position 10,968,929 of record JAVQMG010000125.1, on the reverse strand, counting down.
CATTTCCATACCTATTTAAATGTTCTTTCCACTGCATCCATATTCAAAACCTGAGTGGTAAGGAATTTTGCAGCTATGATAAACTCATTTTTTCTTTGTTCTTTGGGGAGAGTAAAACCTCATTCTTCCCTTTCCGAAAGAGAGAGATTACTCCAAGAACTAGCCAAGTCTTCCATAGCTAGCACGCTGCCACAAACAATGCAAGACTAAATGTATACTGTATCCCAATAACTCTAGAAAAATTCCCACTAGCTCTATAGACACACTTGGTACTTAAGAGGACAAAGCCACCTACAAAAGGGACGACAGTTCTACAGCCTAAGAGAAGAATGATAACCCGACTTTCTTAGCGACAGAAAAAAAGTTTTCACTACAAGGAAATAGTGTAGACTATAGAGAGAAAGACCAAGTGAAAGTTGAATTCAAGTTATAATTAGAAAGAAAAATTCAATTAAGATATTTGACTTTACAAAGAAAGAATAAGTAGCAATAATATTTTTCATATTAGTGAAAGTCAAATTCAAGATGTAATCACAAACAAAAATTCAATTAAGCAACAGACAATGTAATTACTCAAAAGCTGCACTTACTAGTGTGGGATGAGCCTTGGGTTCCGGTCATTCCTGATTTTATTCCTAAACCCAGAGAACAATTAGCATAATGTGCCTTGCATGGTGGTATCCCAACTAATTAATCAATGTAACAAAATAAATTGGGTTGGGACTTGGGACTTGGATAAATTAGTCTAGTTTTTTTTACACAAACACAGTAAATTAAGGCCATTTAAAACATTCCAAGATGGAAAGGATTCCAGGTTGACAAATGGTATTGGTCATGTTAGGTTAAAATGAATTAACCACTTACAAATTAATTAATTACCCAAGTTAATTAATAAGTCAAATTACATGCAACAGCGTGGTAGCACAAACATATCACCAAATAACTAAATGCAACTAAAAATAAATTTAACAAGGGTGATTTGTTTATGAGTGAGGAAAACCACCAAGGCAAAACCCCACCGAGTGAATTTAAGGTAACCACTCTTGAGAATCCACTATTATCAATCACAAGTGGTTACAAGTATAAGGAATCTTACCGAACGCTATGGCCTATCCCGAAATACCAACCTATAGTTGAACCCTTATCCCAATACCCAATTGGACTTGTATTGTAGCGGCAATCTCTCCGTTCAATGCACAAATCCGAGAACATGACTAACCAATGATGCACGAATCCTAATACGTGACTAACTCCTTTACACGAATCTCAGTACGTGACTCACTTACCAACTTGAGGAAGATTGTTGGCTACAAAGTTCTTCAGTTCATCAACAATAAAGATGAGGAAACTCCTTGGTCACAAAACCCTTGGCGTAAAGACGCAGCAGCTTCTATAGAGAAAATGATGAACTAGGTCACAATATGCTTGTATTCTGTTTGTATCACCTTTGCATATTTTGTGCATAATGCGACGACCTTTAAAATAAGTTTTATATATGTCTAAGGTTGTGATAAAAGAAACCCTACATAAAAATAAATTAAAATATGCGTGTAATCAGATCTAAAAAGTCTGATTTCGTAATTCTCAATAGATACAGCTTGTGTCGACCTTCTATCAAGCTTCAACATTAAATTTCGATAGAAAAGATTCAGTTGAGCTTTAATGACCAGCACTTCCTCCACTTGTTTCTTGATCAGACTTGCATGGCTTCCATACTCAACTTGAACACTTGTTTCTTTAAATACTAAACCCATCCTAGATCTATCCAATTACAAGTAAAGTACGTTTTGTCAAAGGATTAGCTAATTACATAGAATATTTCCTAACAATCTACCCCTATGGAAATCCATGACAAAACCACAACAAAACAAATAATCATGAGAGAGGTCTTAAATCACTTAACTCATAACCATTTGTTGAAATACAACATAAATCTAACCCTAACAAAAACTCTTGAAAATCTTTGCAAGAAGAGAGTTCATGGCATGGTAGACTTTTACAACCTATCTTTCTGAAACACTTAAACAAAACTCGTTAAGGCATCATATGTGAAACAGAAATAAATATTGCATACATAAAGAAACATATGTAAAAAGAGAGAAAAGAAACAACTCATGAAGAGATAAGTGAAGAAAAACATACATCATCTTATATATATGAAAATAAAGTACAATGTATTTCATAAATGGTCACAAGACCACTATACAAGAGGCTAATGAAAAGATAAAAAAAGAAAATATATGTAAACCTCACTACATCCCTCAAAAACTACAAACACTCCCCTATAAAAAAATGTCCTATACTAACTCTCCCCCTAAGCACAAGACTACTCTCTCAAACCAAAACTAAGAATTCGTACAAAGGAGTTAGTCACGTACTGGAATCCGAGCATTATTGGTTAGTCACATACTAGTATTCGTGCATTGAACAGAGAAATTGCCGCTATAATACAAGTCCAATTAGGTATTGGGGTAATGGTTCAACAGTAGGTTGGTATTTCGGGATAGGCCATAGGGTTTGGTAAGAGTCCTTATATTTGTAACTGCTTGTGATTGATAATAGTGAATTCTTGGGAGTAGTGATCTTAAATTCACCTGGTGGGGTTTTGCCTCGGTGGTTTTCCCCATTTGTAACAAATCACCCATGTCAAATTTATATTCCGCTGCATTTAGTTATTTGGTGATTTATTTGTGCTACCACGCTATTGCATGTTATACTAATTAATTAACTTGGGTAATTAATTAATTTGTAAGAGGTTAATTCATTTTAACCCAACAAGTGGTATCAAAGCGGGCATGTCATAACGCCTTAAAATGTATACTTGTTATATATTTATGTGGGCGTTATCTCCTTATTACTATGCGTAATTTGTATAATTAAGCCATGATTTGCATTAGTCCCTATTATTTATCTTTACATAATTTCATGAATAAAATGTCATTCATTGTGTGTAATTTTCTACTTTTAGGAAATCATGTGAAAAATATGAGTTTACAGGAATTTGTGAGAGAATGAAAGCCAAACTAAAATTAAAGTGGAGCTAAAGGACCATGCTTAAATGTCTAAGGAGGTGTAGCTGGAGTACTTGGATTGTCTACCATAATTGGAAGCTTCAAATAAAGAAAGAAATCAAAGAGGCAGAATCTAAAAAGGAAAAGTTTGATTTGAACACTGATCAGTATTTTGGACGTATCTCTCTCATCAAAACTCCAATTGACACAAGGATGGATGGGTTAGAACTATGACTTAAATATCTACAGCTTTTCAGTTTTGAGTTTTACGAAATTCTCAATTTTTAAAGGCTGAATTAACTCACAAGATACTGCTCTAAACCTGGACGGAAATTAAAATAATAAAAGTTTTATTTTTTTTGGGACACTTTTATGTTAGGGTTTTGAAGGGAGGCTGTATAGAACGAATTTTGGCAGAGAAAATCTTCCATTTTCCTTTCTCTAATGGCAGCATAAACTTATTGCTAGGGCTAGGTGTTATGTTTCTTCTATACGTTATGAATATACAATGTGATTCTTTCTAAGATTTTATCAACAACATATTTGATTGTTCAATTAGATTTTTTTTGATGTATTAGTTCTTCCATGCTTTCAATAAGTTCAATCATGCTTTTCTTATTGTTTAGATGAACTTCTAATAGTTTCAAATTGACAGGCCACAAACGCGGTGACCCCTTGTGATAATTTAGATTAATTAAATTAGCCCAGTTATTAATTAATCAAATTAACATGCAAATTTACGTGGCAGCACAAACAAATCACCGAAACTAAATTATGCAGCGGAAAATAAATAACACGGTGATTTGTTCACGAATGGGGAAAACCCTAAGGCAAAAACCCCACCGGGTGATTTAAGGTCACCACTCCCGAAACTCCACTATTATCACAACGAGCAGTTACAAGTAAGGAATCCCAGTACCTCACCAACCTACAGTTGAACTCTTACCCCAATACCCAATTGGACTCGTTCTGTAGTGACAATTTCTCCAGTTCAATGCACGGCTCCCAGTACGTGACTAACCAATGTGATGCGCGGATCCCAGTACGCGTCTTACTCCTTTGCACGAATCCCAGTACGTGACTCACTCACCAACTTGAGAAAGAAAGAATGTTGGCTGCAAAGTTCTTCAAATCATCAGAGATGAACTAGGGCACGAACTTTTCTCACAGATCACAATTTGCATGAAGAGAGAAGATGCAACTTGTATCTTGTGATTTCTGCTTATTCACTTGTGCAGCTCTTTTACGGCCCTTAAAATAATCCTTTTATATGTCTAGGGTTAGGAGAAAAGAAGTCCCAAAGACACACACACGGATTGGACTTGAAACAGACTTGGAATTCTGTTTTCTTTAATTCTCGACAGATAGAGGTGTCGAGAGGTGTCGAGACAGCTGTCGAGGCTCGGGCTAAACAGCTTCTTTAAATCTCGATAGATGTATCTGTCGAGGTTATCTATCGAGCTTTAAAATCTTGCACTTCCTTGCTTGTATCTTGGACAGACTTTGACGGCTTCAACACTTAAACTTGAACCACTGTTTCTTGAAGTGTTTAACCCATCCTAGATCTACCCAATTACAAGTAAAGTGCGTTTTGTCTAAGGATAAGCCAATTACATAAAATAGCGACATATGTTCACAAGTTTGAACAACTACATATGTCCTAACAATCTCCCCCTTTGGCAATCCGTGACAAAACCACAACATACAAATAAAGATATGAGAGAAGTCATAAATCACTCAACTCATATTCACTTGTTACATACAGTAAAATCTATCCTAACACAAACTCTTGAAAAACTTTGCAAGAAGAGAGTTTATGGCAAGAAGACTTTGACAACCTGTATTTCTGAAACACTTATAAACAAAACACATCAAGGCATCTTTGTGTGAAACAGAAATAATAGATTGCATACAAGTAAAGAAACATGTGTATAAAGACAGAAAAGAAACAACACATGAAAGGTAGGTGAAAGAAACATACATCATCATATATAAGAAGAATATAAGTACAATGTATGGTAGAACATGATCAAAGTATCTCTAAAAGATAAGGAAAGAAAAGAAATACATCTGATCATCTCACTACATCCCTCAAAGCACACTCCCCCTAACAAAAATGTCCTATGTCCTATGCTAACACTCCCCCTAAGTATGACTACTCTCATACAAAACTACTCCCCCTTTTGTCACGAGTGACAAAGGGTAGAGTGTCAAGTAGACATCTCATCCGATGAGTCAGCATCTCCATCATCATCATCGTCGGAAGCATCATCATCATCGCCATCATCATCAGCCTCGGTCTCAGACGACGCATGAGGTGGCGGAGGAGAAGCCTCTGATGCAAAGCCGCCCATGGTCGCCTGTCGCCTAGCGATGCGGCCAACACGGACATTCACCTGATACAACTCAGTGGTGAGTGTATCGAGGCGAGCGTCCATGCGCTGTAACAGCGTCATGACGTCTCCCAGGGTGACCTCGCTCGTAGAAGAAGAGGTAGATGCTCGAGCGGATCTGGAGGTGGTCGGACGGGTGGAAGGAGGTGCAGCATCCGGCTGTCGCGATCTGAACTGTGCCTCGCTACGTTTTACGGTAGCGGCGTCTATGGCAGACATGACATGATAATGATCGGACGTAGGGAAGGGAATGGAAAAACGACCCAAAATCCTCGTGATAGCGGAAGGGAAAATGAGCTTATCACGGGTGGCCGTATCTCTATAGACATCGATAATAGAAAAGATGAAGTGAGAAGGAAAGTCTATAGAGAGATCCTCAAGGAGGGACAACAAGAACCGAGCACGAGGCTCTGTGATCGAGTTGTAGTGAGACAGTGGGTGCAAAACAAAGGTCATCACCATGTTAAGAAATCTAGGACCTTTAGCAAAAGGTCGACATGGTGTGTACATGTGATCTCCCCAAAGGGTAGGACGTTCACAGAACGCCGAGATCATCTCGTCTTTGGACACAGTCCAGAGACGCTCACAACTAGGGTAATCGGGATGATCCACCCTAGGGACATGGAGTACCTCAGAGACAAGCTCTGGGGTGACACAGAAGCGCGTACCTCGAACGCTAGAGAAGAAGGAAGGTACTGACGAATCAATCCCGTGGATGTTGGAGTAAAACTCTTGAATCAGCACGAGAGGAGACGTGACCGGGACGTCACACAGTAACTCCCATCCCCGAGTGTGAATGACATCGGGAAGGTCAGTGTCGGCAAAGTCTGCCAAGACGACGTGGCGTTCCGAATGAACACCGCGTTTAGAAAAGTTCTCCGAGAAATCCTTATGGGCTTTCTCATCACGGAACCGAACAGACACAGGGGTAGAATCCGAAGAAGACTGCCCCTTAGAACGCATGGGGTTCCTAGGAGGAATAGACTTACGTTTAGGAGCCATAGACGCTACTAACGTAAACATAGAAGAGGGGAAAGAAGAGACAAACAGAAAAGTCCCAAACAATTCAATATTGGCAGAAAGAAATATTGAAATGAAAAGAACGTATGCATGAAAATGCATGAGCATGTGACATGCAACTCAAAACACATCATGGGCTCAGCCCAATCCAAACCTAACAGCACACAATAGGAAGGCACACATCTAAATGCATGAAAATACAATTAGAATGCTAATGTGATGCAATGCATGTGGTTTTGAAGATCAGAACTCGAAAACCAACCCAAAAATTTCAGGAAAATCCCGACAATTTTGAAAACTCCCAAAAATTTTCAAAAAAAACACAAACCTAGGGTTTTGAAAACAATGCAATGCATGAAATGAGAGATAAAAGGCTTACCAAATGATGAAGAAAGTGAAGAAACACTTGAGAAAGCCTTGAGAGAGGTTTGGAGGGAGAGGGAAAAGATTTTGAGAGAGATCCAAGTGTTTTCGAGCGAGAGAGATCGAGAGAAGTGATTTCAAAATCGCGAAGGACCCTTATATAGAATCTCAGTAAATCTCGACAGATGCAGGTATCGAGATCTGTCGAGGTATCTGCCGAGGTAAGCTGTCGAGAAATGCTCGTGGACAGATGAAGCTATCGAGGTTAGCTATCGAGGAAGAAGAAACAAGCATGTGGTGACCTCGATCGATCCAGAAGCTATCGAGGAGCTATCGAGCAAACAGAAAGTTTCTCGATCGATCCAGCTGCTATCGAGGTATCTGTCGAGACTGCGATAAGAATGAGTCTAGGGATCTCGACAGATGGCTATGTGTCGAGAGGTATCGAGGAGGTGTCGAGATGCCTTTCAAAGCAGTTTTTCAAAAGAGGAAAAACACAGACATAATGCAATCATGCATGCAACTCAACCAAGGATACAACCAACACATTAAGCTCTCAAAAACATCTCTCAACAAGAAATATGATGCACATGTATCTCAAAACACGCACACACACATTAAACAAGTCTAACCAATTTTATCTTTCAAAAACGAGTTAAGACAGTTTAATGAGCACACATTAACGCATGTCAACCTTGTGATGGCCAAATCACATTGTACCTGCACATGTATCAAGAATAGCAAAGAGTATTGCGTGTTGTGTGTGAAAACATCGCAAGATTGCATAAGTGTCTCAATGTTATGACGATTTGAGATATGAGAAAATCACTTTAACTCACACACAATCATAACTGCTCGATGGGGACTATCACCTTTGAGGTACATCCTATAACTCCCACATCTCCTAGAAAACACGCTTGCAACCATATTTTAAAGCATTTTTAATCTTTTTGCTTATTATTTCTTTGCATATTTTCTTTTAACAAGCATATCATGCATGGGCATACAAGAGAAAGAAAAGAAATACCCAATGATGTTAAGCTTGTGACACTGCACTTTTGCTATGCCGAAGCATACAGGTGTCCTTGACATTGCACTTTTGCTATGCCGAAGCATACAGATGTCATTGACATTGCACTTTTGCTATGCCGAAGCATACAGATGTCATATTATGATTGGCGAGTAACAGTGGTGAGATGGTTATTTATGCCTTTCTCTTAGGATTTTCTAGTTCAACCCGTCAAAAAGAGTGATACGAGTGTTAAGAAGAAGAGATCACTTAACCTTACTCATCACAAACAAAGAGCTACAGAGCTCACTCGCTTAGTTGTGCAGAAGAGTGCTCATCTAAGCTATAGATGACACAAAGTTTAGAAAACTCTGTTTCAATGGCCATTACAAAAGTTCACATGAACTGATGCACACAAACACACACTGTTTTTGTATTTTTCATTTTTTTAATTTTTTTTTTTTTTTTTTAAAGAGAAGCAAAAATAAAACACAAAACTGAAAACACACAAACAAAAACATGTAAAGCAAAACAATGCATAAAACTAGACTGACTCAAAACAGTAAAGAAACACACAAGTAATGCAACACACAAAATAAAGAGAGAAGAAGAAGTGACTAAAATCACTTGGAACCCTTTGGCTTCCACACCTTGGAAGATCCTTTCCTTTTGGTTGACTCTTGAGCCGGTATAGGGGGAGAAGAATATGAACCGTTCAAGTTTGAAAGGAACATGAGGGCTTTTAGAATGTCTCCAAGAGGAGCGAGAGAAGACTGGAGCTGATTCTGGCTCCCAGATGCTATAGCGCCATTGCTCTGTTGAGTGGCAAGCCACTTGTAGCAATTTGGTCGAGTGTGACCGCCGAGACCACAATGATAACAGAGATGCGACTTCTTATGTTTGGCCTTTTGAGAGTTATCCTTCTTATTCCTAGGGTGTCTAGCTTCCCTTTTCTCAATTTTAGGGGGTGCTCCTAGGATGGATTTGTCCTTGCCTATGTTCTCACTAGCTAAATCAGTTTTAACATTATTTTCCTCAGTTTTAATGTTATCAGCCGGTGGAACAAAAACAGTAGTACTAGCAGAAGGAGTATTAGAGATAGAGAATTCATACCCCAATCCAGTACGATCTGAAGAGTATCTCTGAGCACTCAGCATCTCGTCCAGTTTAGCACTTGACGTCCTCTCCAGTTGTGCCCTGACTTGAAACAGCTCTGCTTCAAGCTTCTTGGTCCTCTCAGCCAAGAAATTGTTCTCGAACCTCAGTGCTCCAATGGTTTGATTCGCTTGATCAACCTTTGTGGACAGTTCCTCACGGTCAAGTTCCACATCACTGAGTTTCTTGGTGGCCAGCCTATAGAGCTTCTCATGCTTTTCCGAGAGCTTGTATAGCTTCTCATAGGCAGTGTGGATATCATCTTGATCATCCATGATCTCACACTTGGATTCCACCAACTCTTCTTCTTCATCCGCTTTCTCGGTAACCCCATCAGTAGGATTAACAGTGGCAGTGAAGGCATTCAAGATTCCGTCGTCCTCATCCTCGGAATCATCCTCTGGCTCTGTGTCGCTTAAGGTAACAGCAAGTGCCTTGCTTTTCCCTATGCTCTTTAAGTACGTAGGACACTCTTGTTTCATGTGTCCAAAGCCTTGACACCCAAAGCACTTTGGTCCTGTGGGAACAGTGTACTGACCGCCATCCTTGACATCCTTCTTCATTTTATCCGGATTCTTGAATTGTGAAGAACTGGATTGTCTGCGGTCTCTGTTGAAGCCCTTTCCGTTGGCATTCTTCATGAACTTCTTGAACTGCCTTGTGATGTAGGACTTCATCTTGGAATCTTCATCATCTGACGAGTCATCCGTGTCACTGCTTTTGGCCTTCAGTGCCAAACTCTTGCCCTTACTTGACTTGCCTAACCTAGTCAGCCCTAACTCATAGGTTTGCAAGTTTCCAACTAGCTCAGTCAAAGGAATTCTGTCAATATCCTTTGATTCTTCAATTGCCGTGATCTTAGCATGGAATCTTTCCGGCAACGATCTGAGCACCTTCTTACAATCTTGGGTTCTGGGATGGTTTCCCCAAGATTGAAGGCTGAGTTCACTATGTCCTTCAGCTTGGCATAGAACTCATCAAACGACTCATCCTCCTCCATTTTAATCTCTTCAAAGCGTGTGGTGAGCCTTTGTAGCTTTGAATCTTTGACAGCCTTGGTGCCCTCATAGGTTGTCTGGAGGATAGTCCATGCTTCCTTCGCAGTTTCAGTTGAGGAAATTTTCTTAAACTCCTCATTGGTGACTGCACTGAATAGGGCATTCAATGCTCTGCTGTTGAAGTTAGCCGCCTTGATCTTTGCATCATCCCATTCGGCTGGCGCTTCTGTAGGCTTGGTCCAGCCTATCTCCACAGCTTGCCACACTTTCTCATCTAAAGACTGCAAGAAAGCTCTCATGCGTACTTTCCAGTATGCATAGTTAGTGCCATCAAATAGGAGGTATAATTAAAGATTGTCCTCTATCCATGACAGCAGGGGTCAATGGATCACACACAGTAGATTAAACCCTAATCAGAGTGTGCTTGCTCTGATACCACTTGACAGGCCACAAACGCGGTGACCCCTTGTGATAATTTAGATTAATTAAATTAGCCCAGTTATTAATTAATCAAATTAACATGCAAATTTACGTGGCAGCACAAACAAATCACCGAAACTAAATTATGCAGCGGAAAATAAATAACACGGTGATTTGTTCACGAATGGGGAAAACCCTAAGGCAAAAACCCCACCGGGTGATTTAAGGTCACCACTCCCGAAACTCCACTATTATCACAACGAGCAGTTACAAGTAAGGAATCCCAGTACCTCACCAACCTACAGTTGAACTCTTACCCCAATACCCAATTGGACTCGTTCTGTAGTGACAATTTCTCCAGTTCAATGCACGGCTCCCAGTACGTGACTAACCAATGTGATGCGCGGATCCCAGTACGCGTCTTACTCCTTTGCACGAATCCCAGTACGTGACTCACTCACCAACTTGAGAAAGAAAGAATGTTGGCTGCAAAGTTCTTCAAATCATCAGAGATGAACTAGGGCACGAACTTTTCTCACAGATCACAATTTGCATGAAGAGAGAAGATGCAACTTGTATCTTGTGATTTCTGCTTATTCACTTGTGCAGCTCTTTTACGGCCCTTAAAATAATCCTTTTATATGTCTAGGGTTAGGAGAAAAGAAGTCCCAAAGACACACACACGGATTGGACTTGAAACAGACTTGGAATTCTGTTTTCTTTAATTCTCGACAGATAGAGGTGTCGAGAGGTGTCGAGACAGCTGTCGAGGCTCGGGCTAAACAGCTTCTTTAAATCTCGATAGATGTATCTGTCGAGGTTATCTATCGAGCTTTAAAATCTTGCACTTCCTTGCTTGTATCTTGGACAGACTTTGACGGCTTCAACACTTAAACTTGAACCACTGTTTCTTGAAGTGTTTAACCCATCCTAGATCTACCCAATTACAAGTAAAGTGCGTTTTGTCTAAGGATAAGCCAATTACATAAAATAGCGACATATGTTCACAAGTTTGAACAACTACATATGTCCTAACACAAATAAAAATCACGTTTTAAAGTGAATGAGTTTTTTTGAAAACTATTCTAACCGCATTATTAATCGAGGTTATTACGCGTTCTTGAACTGTCTCAGTTCAACCGAATCATAAGTTTTTAATTATATAGGAACAATCAATTATGAAATATATATTTTCTTAGATCACAAAGAATTTCATATCGATATAGGGAAACATCCCGATGCCTTGGTATTTACATTATTGATTTAAATCAGTTTTTATTATTATTCTTGTTAACAGTCACCTAGCAAAAGTACTTTTTTTCTTCACCTAAATTGTTGTTTAATTATATTGTCTTTGAATTTACCTTACTCCCTGTGGTTCAACCTCGATTCTCCGAGAATTATATTGCTATGATTTTTTGCACTTGAGAGTGAGCAAACAATTTTGGCGCCGTTGCCGGGGAGCTGCTGCGTGTTCAGAGACAATTTTTGTTTGGAGCAAAGCATAACTGGTGGAAATTCTTCTATTGGTAACTTTGTTCCATTTTTTTCTCTTATTTTGTTTTTATTTTTCTGTTTGTTTTTATTTTATTTTATTTTATTGTGTATTCATTGTTGCATGAACATTTGGGTTAGAAACGAGAGAGGCAGATTAGAAATTTTTGAAACTTATTTTGGTAATCTTTTTGACACACCATCACCTTCACCTTTTTCATCAATCATGAGTGATGAAACACGTAATAATCATGAGGAGAATAGAAGAACTATGTATAAACTGTTGCATCCCACACAAAATTATGTTCCTTCATGCATCATGTTTCCACCTAATGCACCACATGTAGAATTGAAACAAGGTTTATTACCAATACTTCCTAACTTTAGGGGACAAGAAAATGAAAATCCTTATGTCCATGTTAGAGCTTTTGAAGAGGTAATTAGTAGTTTCTATGCACAAAATATTATTGAGACTGCTAAGTTACGTTTCTTTCCTTTTTCTCTTAAGGATAAGGCAAGAAGTTGGTTTTATACCTTGAAACCTAGGTCTATAAGTAGTTGGGGAGAGATGGCCCAAGAGTTTTTTAAGAAACATTTTCCTCCCCACAAAGTCTAGCAAGTAAAAAGAAGGATAGTTAGTTTTGTCCAAGGAGAAAATGAGACCTTATACCAAGCTTAGGAAAGATACAAAGATCTCTTCAAATTCTGCCCAACTCATGGGTATGAAGATTGGAGGTTGGTTAGCTATTTTTATGAAGAACTTACACCTAGAGACCAACAATTTGTTCAACTCTCATGCGGAGGGGACTTTTTAAAAAAATAACCCGAAGATGCAATGGACTATCTTGATGAGATAGCTAAAAACTCTAACACATGGATTGGACCTTGCCCCATGGACTCCACTGATAGGACTAGAACTAACACTAGTGAAAGTGTTTTCAAGTTGAGGGAAGATGATAACATGAGTGCAAAAATTAGCATGTTAATTAAAGAAATTGAGACACTCAAAATGAAAGGAAGTAGGAGTGTTAGTGCTACCTTTAGAGATAAACCATGCTACAAATGAATGTGCATCACTTTCATCATTCTTAAATGTGCCAGAAGAAAAAGTACATGCATTTAATTCATATTGGCCAAATAATTGTTCATATTCTAACAATTATAACTTAAATATGCGAAACCATCCGTATTTGAGTTATAAGAGTGACAATGTGTTGAATCCTTCTGCTCCAGGGAATTTTAATTCACCACATGCATCATCATCATCTAGAACTTCCTTGGAGGATGCACTTAGTACTTTCATTCAAAGGCAAAGTGAGCAAAATCAAAAGTTTGAATCCATGCTCACTAGACTAAATGAAGAGGTAAGAGAGACCAATAGTCATATAAGTAGGCTTACAAATTCATTGAGTGGGATAGAGAGAGGGAAGCTTCCTTCCCAAACTCAACCCAATCCCATCAATCAAAATCTAAAATTTGGCTCTAAGAATAAACATGAGGAAGTAAAAGTTGTGACCATTTTGAGGAGTGGTAAAGAGATTAAAATAAAAAAATTCCTTTAGTAACTAAGAAATCTAAGGAGACCCCAGTTCAAAAAGAGAAGGATGAAACTGAGTCACTTGGATTTGGTGAAATTGAACAATGCCCAGTCGCTCCACCATTTCCACAAGCCTTAAAATTACCTAGGAAATTAGACACCGCATCTGAGCTATTAGAGCATTTGCATCAAGTCAAGATAAATTTGTCATTATTGCATGTTATCAATCAAGTGATTGCATATGCCAAGGTAATTAAGGACCTATGCACCTTCAAGATAAAACATCATGTGAAGAAGACTGGATTCCTAACAGAACAAGTAAGTGCAGTTATCCAACATAAAGCCCCACCAAAGTATAAGGATCCAGGTTGTCCTATGATCTCTTGTACTATTGGAGATTACATCATGGAGCATGCATCGCTAGATCTTGGGGCAAGTGTTAATTTGATCCCTTTCAGTGTATATCAAAAACTTGAACTTGTTGAGTTGAAACCTACTTCAATAACTTTACAGTTGGCTGATCGCTCTGTAAGGGAACCAAGAGGGATTGTTGAGGATGTGTTGGTGAAAATTGAACAATTTTATTATCCTGTTGATTTTATTGTTCTAGATCACCAACATATTTTACATCCTAGTGTTCATACCACTATTATTTTGGGCAGACTTTTTCTTGCCACAGATAATGCTTTAATTAATTGCAGAAATGGAAGGATGCAACTCACTTTTTGTTCCAGGACTTTGAACCTAAACATATTTCATGTGACTAAACAACCACATGAGGATGATGACTGTGCTTATGTGAACCTCATTAGGGCGGTGGTTTAATAAGAGTTTAATAAGAATTGTTTTTCTGATCCTCTTGAAACTCTTCTTAATAATTCTGTTGGTTCTTATGATTTGGAATGTGATATTCATGTATCTAAGAATTTTTCTTTGTTGGATTCCTCACAGGGTTTGGAAGAACAATAGATGATAGCAATTAATGAAGGATGGAAGCCTTGCTTTGAGGAGCCACTAGAGAATGAAAAAAAGCTCGTGCATTCAAGTGAAGAGGCACCACAACTGGAGCTTAAGCCGCTGCCTGATGGTCTTAAATATGTATATTTAGACCCAAGTAAGTTAAAACCTAAGTGGAATGATCCTTTCATTGTAAGGGAAGTGTTTAACTATGGAGCTGTAGTAATTGAGGACCCTAGAGATGACAGGATTTTGAAAATAAATGGACAAAGGTTAAAACCATTCTTAGGGGGAGTTATACCTGAGGAGGAGACTATGTCACTAGAGATCCCTACCTATTGGGATGCTATATGAACTCTGAAAGAGCCTTATGAAGTTATACCATATTTGTTTTAATTTTCTTTTCTTTCTATGTTTTTTCTTTTTGCCTTTTGTTTTTGTTTTTGTTTATGTTTTCTGTTTTTTGTTTGTTATTATTTTTCTTTTGTGAGCTAACATTTGTAGGTGTGAAAGAAATTTCAAAAAAAAAAAAAAAAATTAAATGCTTAAGGTAACTTCTTCCCTTTATACTTGAATTTATTTTGGCTTTGATATATTGAGGACAATGCAATATTTTAGTTGGGGGGAGACGTCTACACATTTTGTTGCACCTTGCATGATTTTTTTTCTTTCTTTCTGGTTCCAAATTTTCAATTCTAAAAAAAAAATAAATAAAAAATAAAAATAAATAAAAACCTTGAATTTGAATGTAGAAGAGTTATAAGCTTTATTTTTATATCATCTGATGGAATGAATAATGTTGAGTTGGTTATACTATTTGCTATATTAAGACTATTTCATGAAGAGCACAATTGGAAACTTTTGAGCACAATAGCCAGGTTAGCGGAGGGTTGGATGTTGGATGTTAGATATGCATGGATCATGAACAAGCTAGATATAAGCTGAAACTCAACCCATATGGAGAGCTCTTGAGCCTTACTTTTCTTTGTGAGAGTATATCTTTGATTGAACTCTTAAATTTCTCTCATACGCTTCAATTTTTTTTAAAGATCTCTATATTTTTTGGTTGACTATTGGAAACATTATGGGGAGATATACCATGATCCTACTTATTTTTGTCCTTAAGCATGTTGGTTTATGTGGAATTTTCGGAGATAAGAGCCTAAGCCCACCAATTTTTTGTCACCAGCTAAGCAAATATTCAGCTTACCTTTACATTAACCATTATCACCATCATTTGAGCCATGAGAAATACTTTTACAATACCACAAAAAATTTTTATTTATGGGTATTCTCTTGGGGATTCAAGTTTTGAGCAATTGATGTGTTTAGATACCACCATTGTCTCTCTTTTCTTCAAAAAAAAAAAAAAAAATCAAAAAGAAAAGGAAGGGGAAAAAAAAAAAAGAGGAAGAAAAAGAAAAAGGAGGAGACATATATAATCAATAAATAAATCATTGATGTCTTACAAATCTTTCATGTATTTCAGAAGGGTTATATGGTTGAGTAAAGGTTATTTTGATTCAAGTTGGTTGTTATTGTTATAAGTTGGGTTTGGCTTGAATTTTCTGCATTTGATTCATATACCTCATATTCCAAAAAGAGCAGTTTGCCTTCATAAAGATTATACTACCACTGAGCTTAAAGTCCTACTTAATACTAAAGGTGCATGGCTGGTATGTGTTTGGGATAAAAACTAGGGATGAGAATGATATTAACCTCATGTTTTCAGGAATTCCACATCCTTTCCAAGAGATCTTTCTTCACTGTTTTAGCGGCTGCTTTTGTATACACATGTGATAATCTTAAAACTTCTTCTTTCCTTTTTATTCACATGCGATTTGAAGAGAGAAACCATTACTTCTATGTTTTTTCTTTCAAAGTGTTGATGACTTAAAAAAAGCTTTGGAGTAGAGGCTTTAATCTAGATTATTCTTGGTCTATGCATGTTTGGAAAAGCCGGTTTGATTGGATGGGCTATGCACACACACACTCCAAAAGTGAAGCTAGTGAAAACTCTTTAATATGATGAATAGTATCTCAACTCAAAATTGAAAGTTCATTTGCATGATATAATAATAAAACAGACTAACATTTGCTGCAGGAATTTTCAAGAAACCTTTGACTTTTGTGGGTAAAGTCACTGCAAACCCTCACGAGAGTAAACTCGTCCACTAGGGTGACCTAGGGATTCAAAGACTTGCTACATATAGGAAGTGCAGTCGTGTAGCCTAAGAAAGTGGCTTGTATTTTAGTTTTAATTTTTCACTTTTAGTAGACATGGTTGTTTTGTGGATTGCTAGGGACTAGCAAGATTTAAGTCAAGAGAGTGTGATAATGCCTTAAAATGTATACTTGCTATATATTTATGTGGGCGTAATCTCCTTATTACTATGCTTAATTTATATAATCAAGCCATGATTTGCATTAGTCTCTATTATTTATCTTTATATAATTTCTTGAAAAAAAATGCCATTTATTGTGTGTAATTTTCTACTTTCAGGAAATCATGTGAGAAAGATGAATTTACAGGAATTTGTGAGAGAATAGAGGCCAAACTAGAATTAAAGTGGAGCTAAAGGACCATGCTTAAATGTCTAAGGAGGTGCAGCTGGAGTGCTTGGATCATCTACCATGATTGGAAGCTTCAAATAAGGAAAGAAATCAAAAAGGTAGAATCTGAAAAGAAAAAATCTGATTTGAGCACTGATTAGTATTTTGAGGGTATCTCTCTCATCAAAAATCCAATTGACACAAGGTTGTATGGGTTGGAACCATGACTTAAATATCTACAACTTTTTAGTTTTGCGTGTTTTGAAATTTTCAATTTTTGAAAGCCAAAATTAACTCACAAGTTACTGCTATAAACTTGGACGAACAATAAAACTTAGACACTTTTACGTTAGGGTTTTGAAGGGAGGTTGTGTAGAACGAATTTCGGCAGAGAAAACCTTGTATTTTCCTTTTTCTAATGGTAGCATAAACTCTTTGCTGGGACTAGAGGTTATGTTTCTTTTATATGGTATGAATATTCAATGTGATTCTTTCTAAGATTTTATCAACAACATATTTGATTGTTCAATTAGATTTCTTTTGATGTATTAGTTCTTCCATGCTTTCAATAAGTTCAATCATGTTTTTTTTATTGTTTAGATGAATTTCTAATAGTTTCAAATAGAAATCACATTTTAAAGTGAATGGGTTTTTCTGAAAACTATTCTAACCACATTATTAATTGAGGTTATCATGCGTTCTTGAATTGTCTCAGTTCAACCGAATCATAAGTTTTTAATTGTATAAAAACAATCAATTATGAAATATATATTTTCTTATATCACAAAAATTTCATATCGATATAGGGAAACACCCCGATGCCCTAGTATTTACATTATTGATTTAAATTAGTTTTTATTATTATTCTTATTAACATCACCTAGCAAAGTAGTTTTCTTCTTCACCAAAATTGTTGTTTAATTATATTGTCTTTGAATGTACCCTGCTCCTTGTGGTTCAACCTCGGTACTCCGAGAATTATATTGCTACGATCTCCTGCACTTAGGAGTGAGCAAGCAACACACTATTTGTGATTTATTGACCCCTATTTGTCATAGATGAAGGACAGTCTCTTATTTTTCCTCCTTTAAGAAAGTACACATGAGAGCTTTCTTGCAGTCTTTAGATGAGAAAGTATGGCAAACTGTGGAGATTGGCTGGACTAGGCCAAAGAAAGCGCCGACTGATTGGGATGATGCAAAGATCAAAGCGGCAAACATCAACAGCAGAGTATTGAATGCCATATTTAGTGCAGTCATGAATGAGGAGTTTAAGAAAATATCATCGGCTGAAACTGCAGAGGAAGTATGGACCATCCTCTAGACAACCTATGAAGGTACCAAGGCTGTCAAGGATTCAAAACTCCAAAGGCTCACAACTAGCTTTGAGGAGATAAAGATGGAGGAGGATGAATTATTTGATGAGTTCTATGCAAAACTCAAGGACATAGTCAACTCAATCTTTAATCTTGGGGAAACCATTCCCGAACCCAAGATTGTAAGAAAGGTGCTAAGGTCTCTGCCTAAGAGGTTTCATGCCAAGATAATAGTAATAGAAGAATCAAAGGCGATTGACATCATTCCTTTGACGGAGCTGATTGGCAACTAGCAAAGCTATGAATTGGGTTTAATTAGACTTAGAAAAGGAACCAGAAGTAAAAGCATGGGACTGAAGGCCAAAAGCAATGAGACTGAAGGCCAAAAGTAATGAGACTGATGAGTCTTCAAATTATGAAGATTCCAAGATGAAGTCCTACGTCACTAGGTAATTCATGAAGAACGCCAATGTGAAATTTTTGACAAGGACCATAAGCAATCTAGCTCTTCTCAATTCAAAAGTCAAGACAGAGGGAAGAAGGATGCTAGGGATGGCAGTCAATATACTATTCCCTCTGGAACAAAGTGCTTTAGATGTCAAGGTCTTGGACACATGAAACAAGAATGTCCAACATATCTCAAGTCGATTGGGAAAAGCAAGTCTCTTTTTGCTATCTTAAGTGATACCGAGCCTAAGATCTAGTCAGATGACAGTGATGACGAAGGAATCTTGAATGTTTTCACTGCCACATTGGGCCCTACTAAGGGGATCATTAAAGAAGTGGATGAAGAAAAGGACTTGGTGGAATCCAAGTTTGAGAAGATGGATGATCAAGATGACATCCATACAGCCTATGCAATGTTATACTATGTCTCTAAAAAGCATGAGAAGTTGTATAGGCTATCCACTAAGAAGCTTAGTGAAGTGGAGCTGGAACGAGAGGAGCTCCCTACTAAGGTTGATGAAGCCAACCAAGTCATTAAAGCACTACATTTTGAGAACAATTTCTTGGCTGAAAGAACCAAGAAGCTTGAAGTAGAATTGTTCCAAGTATGAGCTCAATTGGAGAGGACTTCCAGTGCAAAGCTGGATGAAATGTTGAACCTTCAAAAATCAGCTTTTGACAAAACCAGCTTGGGGTATGAACTCTCTAACTCTTCTCATATTGCCTCTTCTTGTAGAACTATTTTGTCTCACCTGCTAATAATGTTAATTATGAGAACAATGAGTCTAAAACTAATATAGCTAGTGAGAACTTAGACAAGCGCAAATCTATTGTAGAAGCACCCCCTAAGGTTGAAAAGAAAGAGACTAGAAATCCTAGGAATAAGAATAAAAAAAAAGTCTCAACCAAAGAAGCCATATTTTTGTCATCATTGTGGAGCTTCGGGACACACTCATCTAAATTGCTATAAGCGGTTAACCACTCAACAAAGAAATAATGTGTTATCATTTGGTGGTCAAGGTCAGTTTCCACCATCTATAGGTCATCTTAGAGATCTTTTCAAAGCCGTCATGTTCCTTTCGAACTTGAACGATTTCAATTCTTCCCCCTTTCCTTAGCATCAAAGGTTTGCACAAAGGAAAGGTTCTTCCAATGTGTGAAAGGAAAAAGGCTTAAAGTGATTCAGTCACTCTCTCTCTCTCTCTCTCTCTCTCTCTCTCCCCTTTTATATTTATGCATTACTTGTTTGTTTTGCTTTGTAGCTTTTGAGTCAGTCTATTTTTATGCTTTGTTTGTTTAACGTGTTTTTGTTTGTTTGTTTTCAGTTTTGATTTATTTGTTTTTCATAAAAAAAAATTGAAAAATCAAAAAAATACAAAAGAGAGTGTGTTTGTGTATATTGGTACTTGTGTACCTTGGATGGCCATTAAAACAAAGTTTTCTAAACTTTGTGTCTCTTGTAGATTAGATGAGCACTTAATAGGCCAAGAATGTATTAACCCTTTGTGATTAATTAATTGATTCATTACCCAAGTTTATTAATCAATCAAATTAACATGCAATGTATGTGGCAACACAAACAAATCACCAACTAAAGTATAATGCAGCAAAAATTAAAATTGACACAGTGATTTATTTACAAATGGGGAAAACTTCTGAGGTAAAAAGCCAACCGGATTATTTTAAAGTCACCACTCCTGAGAATCCACTCCTATCAAAACAAGCGATTACAAGTAAAGGAATCTCAGTACCTTATACCAACCTACAATTGAACCCTTACCCCAATACCCAATTGGACTTGTTCTGTAGTGACAATCTCTCCTTGTATTGCACGGCTCTCAGTACGTGATTAACCAATTGATGCGTGAATCCCAATACACGACTTACTCCTTTACACGAACCCCAATACGTGACTCACTCACCAACTTAAGGTAGGATGTTGCTGCAAAGTTCTTCAGTTCATCACAGATTAAGATCACAAAGATGCTTGGTCACAAAACCTTATGAAGTACAAACACAGCAACTTCTTCAAGATAAACTAGGGCAAACTAGGTTTCCAGTCACACTTTACTTTATACTTGTGCAACTGTTCAACTTGTGAGGGCTTTTAAAATAATCCTTATATATGTGTAGGGTTGTGAGAAATGAAAGCCCAAACATGCATTCACGGATTGGATGAAAATTATAACTAAAAATCTGTTTTTCAAAAACCTCGACAGATAACCTATCTATCGAGCAGCTGTCGAGTCTTGGGCTGAAATAGCTTTTTAAACCTTGATAGATACTAGCTGTCGAGCTTTAATGACCAGCACTTCTTCACTTGATTCTTGGAAAGAATTGCATAGCTTTAACATTTGAACTTAAAACCTTGTTTCTTGAAGTAGTAAACACTTCATAGATCTACCTAAATACAAGTAAATGCATTTTGTCAAAGGATTAGCCAATTACATAAAATGTTGACTTATATTCCTAACATGAATCACATATGTCCTAAAAATCCCCCCTTTAACAATTTGTGACAAAACCACAACAAATAAATGAAAATATGAGAGAAGTCATAAATCACTCAACTTTTACTCGTTTGTTGAATAGAATAAAATCTATCCTATCACAAACTCTTGAAAAACTTTGCAAGAAGATAGTTCATGGCAAGGAATACTTTAACAACCTATATTTCTAAAACATTTTAAACAAAACTCATCATGACATCTTAGTGTGAAACAGAAATAAAAGATTACATACAAGATATAAGAAGCATGTGCATAAAGAAAGAAAAGAAACAACACATGTAAAGATAGGTGAAAGAACTGTAATAACAACCTCAAATGTATATATATCATCCATAAGTATAAGGTTTGCTATCACCAATAAGTACAAGGTTTGTTATCACAAAATGGTCACAAGACCTAAGGCACATGAACAATGTATCTAAAAGAGTAAGAAAAGAAAAGGATACAAAAGTCCTCACTACATCCCAAAATATAAGCACTCCCCCTAACAAAAATAAAAAAATATAAACACTCTCCCTTACAAAAATGTTCTATACTAACCCTCACCCTATGAGTATGACTACTCTCATATTCAAAACTACTCCTCCTATTTGTCACGAGTAACAAAGGGTAAGTGCATCTAATAGACATCTCATCATCATTGGGCAAGCTAGCACCATTGTCCTCATCAGCATCATCACTGTCGGAGCCATCATCACTCTCATCCTCTGAAGCTAGTGGAGATGGAGAGGAAGCAACAAAACCACCCATGACAGCTTGTCGTCGTGTGATATGACCAACATGGGCGTTCACCTAACACAACTCATCACTGAAAGTGTCAAGGCGAACATTCATGCATACAAGCTGTGCCATGATGTCCTCAAAAGTCACCCCACCCATAAAAGAAGGAGTGGAAGTGGATGGAGCTGTAGAAGCTAAAGGAATCGTCGTCCCGAGCCGCCTTGATCATAGTTGTGCCTCACTCCGTTTAACGGTAGCAACGTCTATAGCACACATGACTAAGAAGTGGTCCGACTCTGGATAGGAGACTAAAAAATGGCGAACGATCCGCGTGATAGCCGAAGGGAAGATGAACTTATCATGGGTTTCCGTATATCTATAAACATCTATGAGGGAAATAATGAAATGAGAGGGTAAGTCTATAGTAAGATGCTCTAGAAGGGAAAGAAAAAATCGAGCACGGGGCTCTGTGATGGAGTTATAGTGAGACAAAGGAAGCAAACAAAAGTCATCACCATGTTAATGAACCTCAGACCTTTAGCAAAGGCCGAGCAAGGGATGTACAGACGATCTCCCCAATCAGAAGGTCCCACAAAAAGAAGACATAAGCTCGTTATTGGACACAGTCCTCAGAAAATCACAACCAGGGTAGTCAGGATGCGCTACCCTCGGGACATGGAGCACCTCGGATACAATATCTAGAGTGACCACGATATGCGTACCTCGAACGTGAGTGACAAAGAGAGGTACTGAATATTCAAATCCATGCATGTTGGAGTAAAACTCATGTATAATCCGGAAGGACAGGTGACCGAAATGCCACATAATGACTCACAACCAATATTCTGAATGATAGTGGGTAGGTCAATATCGAAGAAGTCCGATAAAATGACTTGGCGTTTCAAATGAATACCTCGTCTAGAAAAGATCTCCAAAAAGTCCTTGCGGGCTTTATCACCACGAAACTAATGTGGGAGGGGGTAGAATCAAAAGAGGATGCCCCGAAACGAAGAGGTTTCTGAGACGAAGTAGATTTTTGTTTAGGTGCCATAGAGCAACTAACCGAGAGAGAGAGAGAGAGAGAAAGAGAGATGTAGAAAAGCACCAACAAAATCAATATATAAGAATATAAAGAATTGAAAGTACGTATTAATGAAAATAGATGAGCATGTGATATGCAATAGTAAAAACATCATGGGCTCAGCCCAATCTAAACCTACTAGCACACAACATTTCAACAAAGGTAAAACACACATCTAAAATGCATGAATCATTGTTATACAGCATATGTGATGCAATGCATGATGATACAAGATCATTTAAACAAAACCCATCCCAAAATTTTATCAAAAACCTCAACAATTTTGAAAAATCCTAAAAGATTTCAAAAACCCCAAAAGGTAGGTCAAAAGATATGAAATGCATGATTAATGAGTGATCCTATTTATAGGAATCTCATAATTCTCAATGGATCGAGAACTATTGAGAGATGTCGAGAATTAAAACAGTGAGAAATAGCTATCAAGCTAGCTATCGAGGAGCTGTCCAAAGATTTTCACAGCAAAGAGGCTCAATGGATCGAGGAGCTATCGAGAATATATCGAGGAGACAGAAAATTTATCAATGGATCAAGGAGCTATCGAGATTGCGATAAAAAAAAATGCTGAAGAGCTCGATAGATAGCCTAGCTATCAAGAGGTGTCGAGGAGCTGTCAATTGCTTAAAAACAGTTTTTCAAAGAAGAGAAAAACACAAACATGAATGTAATTAAACATACAACTCAATCAAGGATCCAACCAACATTTTAAGCTCTCAAAATCATCTATCAAAAAAAAAAAAAAAATATCATGCATTCCAAAACACACACACACACTAAACAAGTCTAACCAATTTCATATTTCAAAAATAAGTTAAGACAATTTAGTGAGCATACATTAACACATGCAAACCTTATGATGGCCAAATCACATTGTACTTACACATGCATCAAAAGTAGCAAAGAATATTGCATGTAGTCTGTGAAAAACATAGCAAGATTGCATGACTTTTTACATGTTATGACGATTTGAGATATGAGTAAATTAATTTAACTCACACACGATCATAACTGCTTGATGGTGACTATCACTTTTGAGGTATATCCTATAATTCCCACATTTCCTAGAATACACGCTTGCAATCATATTTTAAAGCATTTTGTTTCTTTTGCTTTAATTTTTCTTTGCATATTTTTCTTTTTTTAAGCATATCATGCATGGGCATATAAGAGAGAGAAAAGAAATACCCAATTATGTTAAGCTTTTTAACATTGCACTTTTGCTATGCCAAAGCATACCGATGTCATTTCATGATTGGTGGGCAACAATGGTGAGATGGTTTTTTATGCCTTTCTCTAAGGATTTTTTAGTCCTTCCCGTCAAAAAGAGTGATACGAGTGTTAAGTATAAAAAATTACTTAATCTTACTCATTACAAACAAGAGTCACAAAGCTCACTTGCTTAGTTGTGCATAGAGATGCTAATCTAAGCTACAGGAGATACAAAGTTTAGAAAATTTTGTTTCATTGGCCATTCAAGGTACACAAGTACCAATGTACACAAACACACGCTCTTCTTCATTTTTTTTATGAAAAACAAAAAAACTAAAATTAAAAAAAAAAAAAAAAAACAGACAAACAAAAACATGTTAGTCAAATAAAAAGAAAGCATAAAACAAGATGCATAAGCATAAAAGCACGATTCCATAAAGATAAGAAATCAAGCATGAGAGTCCTACTTTAGATAGAAAGAATTAAAGCAAAGAACAAACAGAAAGACAATTAAGTCTTAAGATCCTTTGTCACTCACACAGCACGAGTCTTTGGCCATGAAGATGAAAAGACCCGTGTCCTAGTATAACTACTAGAAGACATAGAGGAATTAGAATTCCCTTGAAATTGAGTCAAAAAGCTCAAAGCCTTTAATAACTCACCAAGAATAGTTATAGAGCCTTTAAAAAAAGGATGAGACCTATTTGATACTCGCTTATTAGGAAACAACATGAAACAATTAGGCCGAGTGTGATCGGAAGCACCACAATGGTGACAAACATGAGTAGTTTTCGAACTACTATACTTCCTAGAAGGAGATCTAACCATAGAGGTTGACAGAGACCTCAAATTAGGACAATTTGGCCTAATATGATCAACATTATGACAATGATGACAAATGGGGATAAATTCAGATTTTTCATTCAATCTAAGAGGAGTTTTAGACATAGGTTTAGAAACTTCAGCGTTAATATCAAATTGTTTACCTTTGTCTATCCCAGCAATATTAGCCTTCAACTCTTGATTATTCCTTTTAAATGGAGGAATATAAAAATCTTTTTCTTTTGAGTTAGGCTCAACAATAAGTTTGACACTAGTCAAATTTTCAACTTCAGTTTTAAATTCAACTAGTCGCTTTTCCAAATTCTTAATTTTGTCCACCTAAGATGAAATTTGATTTTTGAATTTCTCATTCAAATTATTTGCTTTATCCAATTTTGCAATCAATTCATCTCTTTCAAGTTTGACCTTTTTAAAATTAGCTTTTAATTTTGTAGAACATTCAAGAGATTTCATACAAAAATTATAAAGCTCGCAATAGGCATCTTGAATATCATCATCATTCAACACAAGATCATGCAAATCAAAACAATCAAAAGTTTCCATGACAACGGGGGCCAATGGATCACGTAGCAAAGATTAAAACCTAATCAGAATGTGCCTGCTCTAATACTTCTTGATAGGCCAATAATGTATTGACCTCTTATGATTAATTAATTGATTAATTATCCAAATTTATTAATAAATTAAATTAGCATGCAATGTACGTGACAGCACAAACAAAACACCAACTAAAATATAATGCAGCGGAAGATAAAGTTGACACGGTGATTTGTTTACGAATGGGGAAAATCACTGAGGCAAAAATCTCACTATGTGATTTTAAGGTCACCACTCTCGAGAATCCACTATTATCAAAACAAGCAGTTACAAGTAAAGGAATCTTAGTAATTTATACCAACCTACATTTAAACCCTTACCCCAATACCCAATTAGACTTATTCTGTAGTGACAATCTCTCTTTGTATTGCATGGCTCCCAACACATGACTAACCAATCAATGCGTAATCCTAGTACGCAGCTTACTCCTTTGCACGAATCCCAGTACATGACTAACTCCTTTGCATGAATCCCAATATGTGACTCACTCACTAACTTGAGGAAGGATGTTAGCTACAAAGTTCTTCAGTTCATCACAGATGAAGATCACGAAGTTACTTGATCACAAAACCCTACAGTATACAAACACAGCAGCTTCTTCAAGATGAACTAAGGCAAACTAGGTTTTCGGTGACACTTTACTTCACACTTGTGCAATTGTGCTCTTGTGCAAACTGTGACAGCCCTTAAAATAATCCTTATATATGTTTAGGATTGTGAGAATAGAAAACCCAAACATACATTCACGGATTGGAAGAAAATCAGAATTGAAAATCTGTTTTTCATAAACCTCGACAAATACCCTATCTATCGAGCAACTGTCGAGTCTCAGACTGTAAAAGCTTTTTAAACCTTGATAGATACTAGTTGTTGAGCTTTAATGACCAGCACTTATTCACTTGATTCTTGGACTCACTTGATTCTTAAACAAACTTGCATGGTTTTAACATTTGAACTTAAAACCTTGTTTTTTGAAGCATTAAAGTGTGTTTTGTCAAAGGATTAGCCAATTACATCAAATGTTGACTTATATCCCTAACATGAATCACATATGTCCTAACAAAACTTTAATTCACAACTAAACAAGTGAGCTTTATGGCTCGTGTTTGTGATGAGTACGATTAAGTTTGTCTCTTTTACACTTAATACTCATATCACTCTTTTTGACAGGAAAGACTAAAAAATCCTGAGAGAAAAGCATAAATAACCATCTCACCACTAAAACCTGCCAATCATGTATAACATCTGTGTGATTCGGCATAGCAAAATTATGATATTTTGGCTTACATAATTGGGTATTTTTTCTCTCTCTATATATGCCTATGCATGATATGTTCAAAAAGAAAATATGCAAAGAATATAAAAGCAAAAAGAATCAAAATGCTTTTAAATATAGTTGCAAGCGTGTTTCTAGGAGATGTGGGAGTCATATAATGTACCTCAAATGTGATAGTCCCCATCAAACAATTATGATTATGTGTGAGTGTACTTTGATGCTCTCATATCTCAAATTGTCACAATATGAGAAACTTGTGCACACTTGTTATGTTTTCACACATAACACGCAAAAATTCTTTCCTACTTTTGATACATGTGCAAGTACAATGCGATTTGGCCGTCACAAGGAATACATGTGTTATTATATGCTCACTAAACTGTCTTAACTTGTTTTTGAAATATAAAATTGGTTAGACTTGTTTAGTGTGTGTGTGTGTGTGTGCGCGCGCGCTTCTATATTGATGGATGCTTTGCTTATATGTAGAAAGATGTTTTGAGAGCTTAATATGTTTCTTGGATCCTTGTTTGAGTGGCTTGCTTCTTGCATTCATCTTTATGTGTTTTTCCTTAAGCTTCAATAGTTTCTCAACAGATCCTTAACAAATTCCTCTTCTATCGAGCTTTCTTTTTTCAGCCTCGATAGAATCTCAACAGATCCTCAACAGATTCCTCTTCTATCAAGCCAAAATTTATAAGCATTCGGTGTGACCGATAGACTCTCGACAGCTTCTCAATCCATCGAAGTGTTTTGCCATCGACAGATTCTTGACAACACCTCGATAGATTCATTTCTGTCGAGATTTAGTGCTCAACAGATCTCGATAGCATCTTCGATCCATCAAATTGTGATTTTTATATAAAGGTCAGACACGATTCAAACTTCATTCTTCACTCTCCTCTTCGACAAAAGACTGTTCTCTCTCGACCCAAAACCCTTTTTCCCTCTAAAATCCCTCTATCCATCAAGTCTTCGGACTAAACCAAGCTAGAATCACTTGGTAAGTCTTCTAAATCCCTTTTACTACATGCATCCATGCATTTAGTCCTTGGTTTTTGGGGGTTTTTCAAAAAATTTGGCGTTTTTAAGTTTTTTTTTGAAATTTTTGGGTTGGTTTTTATGATTTTGTTATTATACGTTCATACATTGCATTTTTTATGCATTATAACTATGTTTCATGCATTTTAAGATTGTGTGCTTGATTAAAAATTATGAGTGCTGTTAGGTTGGTATTTCGAGATAGGTTATAGGGTTTGGTAAAATTCCTTATACTTGTAACCACTTGTGATTGATAATAGTGGATTCTCGGAAGTGATGACCTTAAATTCACCCGGTGAGGTTTTGCCTCGGTGGTTTTCCCCATTCGTAAACAAATCACCTATGTCAAATTTATTTTCCATTGCATTTAATTATTTGATGATTTGTTTGTGCTACCACACTATTGCATATAATTTGACTGATTAATTAACTTGAGTAATTAATTAATTTGCAAGGGGTCAAATCATTTTAACCCAACAGGTCAAAGACTTCAAGTTCAGACTTATTAGGAAATCCAAGATTCATGATAGATTAAAGATGCATTTGTGGCAAATAGCTTCAATACTTTGCCTCCAGAGGACATTAATGCTAAATTTAACCCGGACATAGAAGCTCAACTAAATATGATTTCTTTCTAGATATTATTTTTTAATATAAATATAAATTTAATAATCATATTATTATTACAAAACTATTGTCCAAATATAAAAGGGTCATATTAGTGGGTGCCTTTAAAGCAATTGTTAATAAACTATTTTAGAAATGTTCTAATACCACTTTTATGAAAAGTATAAAAACTTTCAAAAAAATTAATTGTTTTTTTTTCCCATAAAAAGTTTACAAGAATATGTCATAAATCAATGTCTTTAAAGCATTGTTAACTTTTCTCAATATTAAAATTTAATCATAATAATAGTTAGGGTAAATTGCAAATTACACCCCTAAAGTTTGGGAGTGTTTGGATCTTACACCCTAAAGTTTAAGAATTTAGATTTTACCCTCTGAAATTTGGGGTGTTTAGATTTTACATCCTAATATTTCAGAATTTGAATTTTACCTTCAAAAGTTTGGGAGTGTTTGGACTTTGGATTTATCACCCCAAAATTTTGAAATTTTAGGATGTAAAATTCAATTACTCCCAAACTTTGGAAAGTAAAATCTGAATACCCCTAAAATTTAGGAGGTAAATTCCAAATTCTAAAACGTTACGATATAAAATTCAAATACTCTCAAACTTTAAGAGAGTAAAATCCAAATTCTGAAACTTTAGGGTATAAAATTCAAACACCCTCAAACTTTAAGGGTGTAATTTACAATTTACCCTAATAGTTATTAACATTTAACCCAAGCATAGAAGCTCAACAAAGTATGATTTTTTTTCTCTTATATTTTATTTTGTATAAATATGATTTTAATAATCATAATAATTATTAATAATCTTTTTGTTATTGTCTTATAAGTATAAAATTTAATTATCATGATAGTTATTAATGGGTAATTATACTAGTTATTAATTGTTTTTTATTTTTTAGTTAGTCTAATTAAATATAGGAAATTAATCATTATGGTAGTTTTAATAGGTAATTATGGTCATTAATAATATTATTTTATTTTAATTATGACAAGATTTTTATAGAAAATTTAAATTTAGAGTATAATTTAGCTTTAATTAAGAAAAAAACATATTAGAGTAATGAATATAATAAAATTACCTATAATCAGCAACCCATGATGCATGAAAAAAAATATATGATTTTGTCTTTAAAAAATGATTTTTTTTTTTCACTTTTATTTTTTATATAAGTATTAAATTTGATAATAAGGATTTTTTTATGATTGTATTGGAATATGAAAAATTAAATAAAAAATTTGATAATGATAATTGTTATCAAAATGTATTTATTATTATGAGAGTGTTAATTTTCTTCAAACCTTAAAAGAGGTAATTTTTTTTTTTTTTTTTCCAGTCATGTTTGGGGTGGAGTGTCATTCTCCCAAACCTCAAGGGATGGAAGTGTAATAAGCCCTTTTGAAAATAATCAGTTTATCTCCTTAATGGCAACTTTGTTTTTCTCTCTTTATTAGTTATTACATTTAGTGGGGACTTATTTGTTTCTTTAATGGCATTTTATTTTTATATCTTTTATTTATTATATTTAGTGAGGGCTTATTTATTACAAAGAAAAATTTGCCCCTCAAACCTAATAAATAGGAGAGAGAGAGAGAGAGAGAGAGAGAGAGAGAGAGAGAGAGAGAGAGAGAGAGAATGATGCCATTAATAAAATAAATTGAGATGGCAAACAATAAATTTCCAATAATGACATGATCAATTATAAATGATGTAATTCTTTTAAAGTTACACTAGCTTTAACTTGAACCATCTCATAATAAATATTGATGTGTAAAATTGTGAGGCCTCCAGACATAATATGACAAAATATCTTTAGTTTAACCAAAAGTCAAATGTTGTCATTAAAAATGTATGATAGACCAATTGTCATGACAATAAGCATCATTTTTTCTATATAAATGAACAACGTTTCTCTCCAAATTAGTTTGAAAAAAAAAAAACCCTTCAAACTCCTCATATACCTTTGTATTGAGTGTAAATTTTGAAAATCTAATCATTGGATTGAATGTTTTTATTATATCCTTCATGCCTGCATAATTTCATAAAGATCAAAGATTAATTATTATATCATCAAACAATTGCTAAAATTTCTAATTTTTATGATCTAAAATTATGTATAAAAAATATATTTATTGATTGAATGTTAAATAACATTTTATTTGAACAAAATTTAATATGCATGTTAAGAATAAAAGGACAATAAAATTCAACGGTTAAATTTTCAAAATTCACACCTAAAAAAAAAAAATATATATATATATATATATATTTATATTTATATATATTTATATATATATATATATGAAAAGTTTGAAAACTTTCTCTCCAAACTAGTTTGGAGAGAAACATTGTTCTATATAAATAGGGGTTGTCATTACAAGATTTTCATGTACTAGCTTCAAGGTTTTTGTAAGAGAGTGAGATAGTGAATGGGAGCAATGGATTTTCAAGCATGGTTGTGCTTCTTCCTCTTGCTTAGCTTTGCCACAGCGTGCTTCACTCGCCAAATCCCTTTGGGTATGTATGCTACATTTGTAACAATGTTGAACAGACTTTCATTTCTCCATATTATAGAAGAGAATCATGAGAATTTTTTTTTTTTTTTTCATTTTAACTTAGTTGGCAATTTGGCAAAGATATTTTCTTAAGACAATATATTTTACTTGCAGAGAATGAGGAGACTTTGTTCCCTAACTACACCCCTTCACATACCTTTCAACCTTCGGCGGATGTGTCCACTTCACTTTTAAGTATGTTTGATAATTTTTCTTTACAAAAACCATTTTCTACATAAATTTTTATGAATAGCTTAATAGAAATTAATTTTAATTTAGTTGACAATTTGGCAAAGAGAATTTCTCAAGACAATTCATTTTACTTGCAGAGAACAAGGAGATTTTGTTCCCTGACTACACCCCTCCACATACCTTTCGTCCTCCCCCAGAAGTGTTCACTTTAATTTCGAGTATGTTTGATAATTTTTCTTTACAACAGCTATTTTCTACATAAATTGTTGTAAATAGATTAATAGAGATTAATTTTTACTTTAGTTGACAATTTTTAAATAGGATTTCTCAAGACAATTCATTTTACTTGCAGAGAAAGAGGAGACTTTGTTCCCCGTCTACACGCCTCCACATATCTTTCGTCCTTCGTCAAATATGTACACTTTACTTTCGTGTATGTTTGATAATTTTTCTTTA
This sequence comes from Castanopsis chinensis, assembly GCA_032878915.1. Lineage (NCBI taxonomy): Eukaryota > Viridiplantae > Streptophyta > Magnoliopsida > Fagales > Fagaceae > Castanopsis > Castanopsis chinensis. The sequence goes on along the minus strand of JAVQMG010000125.1, from coordinate 10,937,131 downwards.
CAGCAGCCATTTTCTACATAAATTGTTGTGAATAGATTAATAGAATTTAATTTTTAATTTAGTTGACAATTTGCAAAGAGGGTTTCTCAAGACAATTCATTTTACTTGCAGAGAATGAGGAAACTTTGTTCCCCGACTACACCCCTCCACATACCTTTCGTCCTCCCCCAGATGTGTCCACTTTACTTTCGAGTATGTTTGATAATTTTTCTTTACAACAGCTCTTTTCTACATAAATTGTTGTAAATAGATTAATAGAAGTTAATTTTTAATTTAGTTGACCATTTGTAAAGAGGATTTCTCAAGACAATTCAATGTACTTGCAGAGAAAGAGGAGACTTTGTTCCCTGACTACATCCCTCTACATACCTTTCGTCCTCCGTCGGATATGTCCACTTTACTTTCGAGTATGTTTGATAATTTTTCTTTACAACAACCATTTTCTATATAAATTGTTGTGACTAGAGTAATAGAAATTAAGTTTTAATTTAGTTGACAATTTGCAAAGAGAGTTTCTCAAGACAATTCATTTTACTTGCAGAGAAAGAGGAGACTTTGTTCCCCGACTACACCCCTCCTCATACCTTTCGTCCTCCGTCAGATGTTTCTACTATGCTTTCGAGTATGTTTAATCATGTTTCTTTACAACAGCCATTTTCTACGTAAATTGTTGTGAATAGATTAATAGAAATGAATTTTTAATTTAGTTTACAATTTGGCAAAGAGAGTTTCTCAAGACAATTAATTTTACTTGCAGAGAAAGAGGAGACTTTATTCCCCGGCTACGCCCCTCCACATGACCATAATCGGCCTCGTCCTCCTTCGTTGGACATGTCCACTTCACTTTTAAGTATGTTTGTGTTTGACCCTTTTTCTATACAGTATCCGTTTTCTACATAAATTCTTATGAATATCTTAATTGAAATTAATTTTTAATTTAGTTAATAATTTGGTAAAGGAAATTCTCAGGATATATCACATTATTTACAAATATTGTGAAGAATTTGTCCCCCCCCCCCCCCCCCCCAATCCCCTCCACATGAAACATTTTGTAGGTTATTTATTTATTTATTTGACACCTAAATTTGCAGTGAAAACTTAACACATCAAGGATCTAAACTGTACAGTATAATTATTGTGTTAAAATTAATTTTTATTAATTAAAAAAACAGTTGAGTTCTTGATATTTGAAGTTTTTTTTTTTAGAAAATATTTGAAGTTAATTTATACGAATTGAAAATATTTGAAGTTATTTTAATGTAGAATAAATTAAAATTCTATAAGTTGGGCAACATGTTTATGCACCCGTTAATCGCTATACATATATACATACGTGTTGTCTTATAGACTTATACTCTTATTTACCATGTATATGCAGTTATTATAGATTAACTCAAATTAGATAAGTTAGATCTGCACCATATTGTTTTATTTATTATATAAATACAGTAGATTTTAAATCTATAACATCCTCTTCATAATAATTGTTCTTATTAACAAGCTACAACACCAACTATTTTTAGCCTAGGCAAAGTTTGAATTGCCAAAAGTTATAAATAATTAGATTTTATTTGAATTTCAATGACATAACAAAGTATACGTTATAAAAGTATGGGTAATTACTTTATGGTGTCTTTTTATTCTATCTTTTTTGGTCGAACGACATGGAATAAAATAACGTCTAATAAGTATTAATACTGTAATAGTTTCTTATAGGAAAAATTCTCCCAAAAAAAAAAAAAAAGTAGAGTTTTTTATTGGGAAAATTTTCAGGAATTATTTACTTATTTGTCTGTCACGTAGTGTACTAAAAATAAGACATCATCATTAACCACAAAAATTTGTGTCATTTTGCAGCGAATAAATAGGAGGTCTACAATCCTCTTCGTTCCAGAAAGGGTGGCAACGTTGCAAAGACAGACTCTAAATTTTTGCAATCGTTAATTATATATAATGTATTAACAATAAATGTGGAAATGTCATTTAGCATTTTCAGAAAACTTTTGTATCTTGTCATCTAATTAATATCCACCATTTCAAAAACTTTGTAGCCCAAACTCAAATGGTTGGCAATTAAAATTTAAAATGACACTTCATATCCTAACGTCTTTAAGGTTGATAGTCAGGGTTTAAATATCCCCCTTCCCCAACTATCAATCTATTAAGTAAATAAAATTTATAATTTCAAGCAATTATTTTCTTCTATCATCAAATCATTGCTCTCAAACGTGAAAGAGTTCAAATTAATCATATATATATATATATATATATGAAATGAGTTCAAATTACACTTAGTGTAACTTCAAAAGAGTTACACTAATTTTAAATTATTGATTTCTCATACATCTAACGAAGAAGAAGAAAAAAAAAAAAAAAAAAAAAAAAAAAAAAAAAAAAAAACCTAGTATGTATTGCTTTCCAACTCATCTCATCTAATTAATACTAGCATTTTTCCTTCCCACTTTCTGTCTAGTTGGAGTCTGCTGCACCCGAATTAGTTGCTTTTGTAAACAATGATTTGCTAGCTACTTAATAAAACTATCAAACGATGGATTTCTCAAAAAAAAAAAAAAAAAAAACTCATCTCATCTCATCTAATTAATACTAGCATTTTTGTCTCTCTTTTATATATTACATATAACCATTTATAAGCATCTTAACATTTAGGAAGAACCACTGCGCACCCTTGGTGCCAGTGGTCACTCATTTATACTTGTGGGGTGTGGCCAGCAATAGCTAAGGTTCAAAACTCTAGGAGGGAGTTTTAAACACATATACACTTAAATTATAATAGAATATAAATTATATCTTATAAAAAAAAAAAAAAAACATTTAGGGAGATAAAAAAGTTTTATCTCCAAAATGTAACCACTTATGAGCCTCTTAGGTGTTGTTTGGAAACCCACAAAACTGGACGATATCATTCTGTTTTCGTAACTCATGATCCAAAATTGATGGGGCCCACGGGAGAAAAGTTGTTTGGATTCCATGACTCAGTTTTCGTGACTCAGTTTCCATCACTCAATTCTCTGAGTTTTGAATGATGAGTTATGGAAACTGAAAACATATTTTAGTTGTTTTCAATTTCCATATCTCATAACTTAATGACATATTTGTAATTAAACACAGATAGAGGGACCACAGTTGTAACTTTCGACCGTTTGACTTTTTTTTTTTTCCTGGGTTCGGTCTTCCGTTCTACTTTTTTTTTTTTTCTTCTTCTTTCACTGGTTCGATCTTCAGTTCTTCCTTCTTTTCTCTTAATTTTTTTTCCTTCTTCTTTTACTGGTTCGGTCTTCAGTTCTTCCGTTTTTTTTTTTTTTTTTTCTAGGTTCGGTGGGTGTAGGTACTGAAAAAAAAAATGCACTGAGTGACAGGTATGGGGCCCACAAACAGTGTGAAAAATATTGAGTGATGACAAGTGAGTGATGGTGCCAAACGAGTAGGGTATTTTAAGTGACGAGTAATGAGTGACGAGTGACGAGTGACGGAAATTGAGTGACCATTTTTTTAAACCAAACAAGCCCTTAATATTTAGGGAGATAAAAAAGTTTTATCTCTCTAGATTTTTTTATTTTTGGGAAGTACATTAAATATTAACAATGAAATCTGATTTTTTTTTTTTTTTTTTTTTTTTTTTTTTGAGGATCGCCAAACTTGTTCAGTTGTTTAAAGATATAGATTTAATTTGCTAAATGCATGCTTGTTACGTATAGTAGGTTTTAGGGTAGAAACTATTCAGCCGGTAATCATCGTAGACCAGTTGTCAAGACAATAGTCAATAGGCATCATTTTTCCTATATAAATACGGGTTGTCATTACAGGATTTCATGTACTAGCTTTAGGCTTTTTGTAAGGGAGTGACATAGTGAAAGTGAGGGATTGATTTTCAAGAGCAGTTGTGTTTCTTCCTCTTGCTTAGCTTTACCAGTGTGCTTCGCTCGCCAATTCCCTTTGGGTATGTATGCTACATTCGTAACAATGTTGAACAGACTTTCGTTTCTCCATAATACAGAAGAGAATCATGAGAAATTTTTTTATATAATTTAGTATACAGTTTGGCAAAGAGAACTTCTCATGACATGATCGTAATCAGCCCCCACCTCCTCCGTTGGATATGTCCACTTCACTTTTGAGTATGTTTGTTAATTTTTCTATATAATATACATTTTCTACATAAACTTTTGTAAATAGATGAATTGAAAATTAATTTTAATTTAGTTATTAAATTAGCAAAGGAAAATTTTCACTACGTTTCATGTTACTTACAGATAATGAGAAAACTTTTTTCCTTGACTATGATCCTCCACATGATCATAATCAGCCTCCTTATCCTCATTTGGACGTGTCCACTTCACTTTCAATTACTTTTGATGATTTTTCTATATATTATCTCTTTTCTACAAAAACTGTTGCAGGTAGTCAAGTAGGAATATATTTTAATTTAGTCAATGATTTGGCAAAAGGCATTCTCTCAAGACAATTCATGTTATTTACCGGTAATGAGAATACTTTGTTCCCCGACTATGACCCTCCACATACCTTTTGCTGGCCTTCTCCTCTACCATTGGATGTGTCTACTTCACTTTTAAGTATGTTTGATAATTTTTCTATACAATAGCCATTCTCTACATAAATTGTTTAGAATAGTTGAATAGAAATTAATTTGTAATTTAGTTGACAATTTGGCAAAAAGAATTTCTCATAACATTTCAATTTATTGGCAGAGAATGAGAAGACTTTGTTCCCTGACTATGACCCACCACATGATCATAATTAGTCTCCTCCTCCTCCATTGGACGTGTCCACTTCACTTTCAAGTACATTTGATGATTTTTCTATATATTCTTTTTTCTACATAAATTGTTGCACATAGTCAAGTTGGAATGCATTTTAATTTAGTTAATGATTTGGCAAAGGCATTCCCTCACAATAGTTCATGTTTCTTACAGATAATGAGAATACTTGTTCCCCGACTATGACCCTCCACATACCTTTCGTTGGCCACCTCCTCCACCATTGGATTTGCCCACTTCACTTTTAAGTATGTTTGCTAATTTTTCTATACAATAGCCATTTTCTACATAGATTGTTATGAATAGTTGCATAGAAATTAATTTGTAATTTAGTTGACAATTTGGAAAAGAGAATTTCTCATAACATTTCATTTTATTTGCAAAGAATGATAAGACTTTGTTACCCAACTATGACCCACCACATGATCATAATCAGCCCCCACCTCCTCCATTGGATGTGTCCACTTTACTTTCAAGTATGTTTGTTAATTTATCTATATAATATACATTTTATAAATAACTTTTGTAAATAGATGAATTAAAATTTAATTTTAATTTAGTTCATAAATTAACAAAGGAAATTTCTCATTAAGTTTCATGTTTCTTACCAATAATGAGAGGACTTTGTTTCCTGACTATGACTCTCCACATGACCATAATCAGCCTCCTCATCCTCCATTGGTCGTGTCCACTTCACTTTCAAGTACATTGAATGATTTTTTTAAAAAAAATATATCTTTTTTCTACATAAATTGTTGCAGGTTGCCAAATTGGAATCCATTTTAATTTAGTTAATGATTTGGCAAAGGCATTCTCTCAAGACAATTCATGTTATTTACAGGTAATAAGAATACTTTGTTCCCTGACTATGACCCTCCACATACCTTTCGCTAGCCTCCTCTTCCACCATTGGATGTGTTTATTTCACTTTTAAGTATGTTTGATAATTTTTCTATACAATAGCTATTCTCTACATAAATTGTTTAGAATAGTTGAATAGAAATTAATTTGTAATTTAGTTGACAATTTGGCAAAAATAATTTCTCATAACATTTCAATTTATTTGCAAAGAATGAGAAGACTTTGTTCCCTGACTATGACCCACCACACTATCATAATCAACCTCCTCCTCCTTCCTTGGACGTGTCCACTTCACTTTCAAGTACATTTGATGATTTTTCTATATATTATCTTTTGTCTACATAAATTGTTGCACATATTCAAGTTGGAATGCATTTTAATTTAATTAATGATTTGGCAAAGGCATTCCCTCACGACAATTCATATTTCTTACAGATAATGAGAATACTTTGTTTCCCGACTATGACCTTCCACATACCTTTCGTTGGCCCCCTCCTCCACCATTGGATTTGTCAACTTCACACTTTTAAGTATGTTTGCTAATTTTTCTATACAATTTTCATTTTCTACATAAAATGTTATGAATAGTTGCATAGAAATTAATTTGTAATTTATTTGACAATTTGGCAAAGAGAATTTCTCATAACATTTCATTTTATTTGTAGAGAATGATAAGACTTTGTTACCCGACTACAATCCACCACATGATCATAATCAGCTCCCACCTCCTCCATTGGATGTGTCTACTTCACTTTCAAGTATGTTTGTTAATTTATCTATATAATATACATTTTATATATAACTTTTGTAAATAGATGAATTAAAAATTAATATTAATTTAGTTCATAAATTAACAAAGGAAATTTCTCACTACGTTTCATGTTTCTCACAGATGATGAGAAGACTTTGTTACCTAACTATGACCCTCCACATGACCATAATCAGCCTCCTCCTCCTCCTCCATTGGACGTGTCCACTTCACTTTCAAGTACATTGGATGATTTTTTTAAAAATATTATCTTTTTTTCTACATAAATTGTTGGGGGTTGTCAAGTTGGAATCCATTTTAATTTAGTTAATGATTTGGCAAAGGCATTCTCTCAAGAAAATTCATGATAATTACAAATAATGAGAATACTTTGTTCCCTGACTATGACCCTCCACATACCTTTCGCTGGCCCCCTTCCTCCACCATTAGATGTGACCACTTCACTTTTAAGTATTTTTGCTAATTTTTCTATACAATAGCCATTTTCTACATAAATTGTTCTAAATAGTTTAATAGAAATTAATTTGTAATTTAGTTGACAATTTGGCAAAGAGAATTTCTCATAACATTTCAATTTATTTGTAGAGAATGAAAAAACTTTGTTCCCTAACTATGAAATGGAAATTAATTTTAATTTAGTTAATAATTTGGCAAAGGAAAAATCTCATGACGTTTCATGTTCCTTACTGATAATTAATGAGAAGACTTTGTTCTCTAACTATGACCCTCCACATGACCATAATCAGCCTCCTCCTCCTCCATTGGACATGTCCACATCACATTCAAGTATGTTTGTGTTTCACAATTTGTCTATACAATATCTATTTTCTGCTTAAATTCTTGTGAATAGCTTAATTGAATATAATTTTTAATTTAGTCAATAATTTGGTAATGAAAATTCTCAAGTTATATCAAATTATTTACAAATATTGTGAAGACTATGTTGCCCCTATCCCCTCCACGTGAAACATTTTATAGGATTATTTTTTATTTGACACTTGAAAATTATGGTGAAAAAATAAAACATCAAGGATGTATTGTACAGTTATTGTGATAAAAATAATTTTTATTAATCAGAAAACAATTGAATCCTTGATATTTGAAGTTAATTTATAGGCATTGAAAAGATGTTATGAGAATTATAAAATGTTATTTTTCTGTAGGATTAATTAAAATTGTGTAAGTAGTCTAACATGATTATGCACCCGTTAATCCTTATACATATGCGTGTTGTCTTATTCACTATGTATGTGTAGTCATTATAGATTAACTCAAATTAGATAAGTTAGATCAACAGCAAATTGTTATATTTTTTATTTTTTATAAATATAGTAGAATTTAAATCTATAACAACCCCTTCATAATGATTGTTCTTATTATCAAGCCAAAACACCACTTATTTTTGGTGTAGGCAAAGTTTAAATTGTCAAAAGTTATAAATAATAAGATTTTATTTTAATTTGTTTGACATAAACAAAGAATAAGTTACAAAATTAGGGGTAACTTTATGGCGTCGTGAGCATGAAAAACTGAATGGTGTCTTTTCTTTTATCATTTTTGGTCCAACGACACGGTATAACCTCTAGTAACTTTATGGTGTATTAATAAGACTTCTTCGTTAACCCCAAAATTTGTCATTTTACAGGTAATGAAAAAGAGAGCTACAATCCTCTTCATTCCAGAATGTGTGGCAACATTTGCAATAAATATATTAGCAATAAATGCGGTGATGTAGTTTAGCATTTCCGGAATGCTTTTGTATCTTGTCCTCTAACATCAAGCCTGACAAGAACTTTGTAGTTCAAACTCAATTGTTTGACAATTTAAATGGCACTTTCTATCCTAATCTCTTTAATGTAGATAATCGGGTTCAAATATCCCCCTTCCCCAACTATTGATCTATTAAATAAAATACATAGTTTCAAGCAATTACTTTCTTCTATCAGATAATTTCTCTCAAAAGTGAAATAGTGTTCAATTCATAAAATTTAGGTATGTATATTTTTTGGATGGATTATTATAAGAGGTCAAATCGAGGTCTAAATCACTAGTGCTACTTTACATGGGATAATTGAAATGGTAGACAAGTTGGAGAAATTATTAGATCCACTAGGAGAACTACTAATGTGGTCCTCCCAATTAATGATATGATGTCACCTATGCAATTATGTGAGTGAGTTTCTTAATCAGCACAAGGAATAAAAAATTACTAGGTGATATCACATTTTCATAAATAATAGTATTTTTTTGGTTGGGAGGTCATGAAGGACCACATCAGTAGTTCTTCTAATAGGCTTAATAATTTCTCAACAAACTGAATTCGCATATGTATTATCTTCCTTTCTGGACCAAACTAAAATAGTATTTCTAACTTCCAATCTTTTACAATGAAATTCGCCTGGAAGTACCAAAGAACACAAAACAGACCAACAAGTTAGGGAGAAAGAAATCACCATTTGTGCTTTAGAAGGTTGTCTACACCATGATCTTACTATTGATTTTGATGGTGGGTTATGTTGACTACATTTACAAATTCCGGATCACAAGTGACCATGGCCACTCCCCAGATTTTCAAATATATATATATACAAATTTTGTAATAATTCATGGTTTGGGCCTTCAAAAGGATAAGTTAACTTAACTAGTCTTATTCTTTTCATAATTATTCGAAATGGGCTTATGTAATTTGTCAGGCCCAATTGGTGTCAAGCATGAACTGAACACAAGGTGAAAATTTTATGTCAGGACTTGATGGTCTGATATCGCTTCAATGTTTACTTTATCCTTTCATGCACTAAATTGAGACTTTTTAATTACTTTGTCGGCCTACAAATGTTATTGACTTTTGGATAAGGTGTTACGAATGTAAAGTAGTTCTGCTCCTCACATGAGTTCCCACCCCATTTTTTAAAGAGATCACGACGAGCCTAATGGCCTGTTTGGGAGTTAAAAAAAAAGAAGGGGAGTAGAGTAGAGGGAGGGAGAGTAGTTCAATTACCTTGTTTGGGAGTTTTTTAAGGGAGGAGGGGGAGGAGTTTGGAGGGGTTTGGAGAGGTTTCAACTCCCTCCAACCCCTCATTTTTAATTCCCCCAAATTGGAGAGATGTGGAGGGAGAGTGGAGAATAAAAATGCTTGACCAAATGAATTACCAAATTTGCCCTTATTATATTAACAAAATTACAAATGAAAAGACTAATTACTCCCCTCCCCCTTACTTAATTTTAAAAACATCTAAACAAGGTGGAGGATAGCCATTCCCCTCTACTCTCCTTCCCATTACTCTCCTCCCCTCTACTCCCCTCTACTCTCCTCCCTCTCTAAACTTCCAAACATGCCATAAAACTAATGGAAGCCCAAATCATTTGGGCGTTTTAGAGTGACAAAGCCCAAACAAAGACATTGGCTAACAAGTCCCCATTGTCAAAAAGCCCAAATACAAGGAATTCTGCAGAATGGATCAACAGCCATAATGGTTAGAATCCAAAGTTGCAGATCCAATAAAACTCGGGGAAGCTAGCCTAGGTTATGCCACAGAAAAAATCAACAAATAGCAACCTAAGCTTGCCAAAGGGACCTAAGCCATTACCGTTGAATCTAGAGAGGTACGATTTGGTCGGAAGTTGGGCCCCTAGTGGAATAGCTCGAAATGAGTTCTGGCCCAAACTCCACGGGGCACCTCTTCAATACTGTGTAAATTTACACAATTATTGTAGATATGCAAATGAATATTTTAGTAGTTCTTTTAGATTGAGGGGCACTGATTTTTTGTTGAGGAATAGGGAGATATGATTTGAGATAATTATAAAAAAAAATTGATAAAAAAATAGTATTTTAATAAAATATAGTGTAGAATAGATAATATGATGTGACATATTTTGAAAAGTGAATATATTAAAAAAAAAAAAAAACTATAGGTTCGTATGATAAAATAGATGGATTTTTTTCCACGAACTAATGTACTTGCTCTAAGAAAGCAATTATGAAGAAAACCAAGGCTTGAATCACTTGTTGTTTTTTAATAGGTAAATTACAAATTACACCCCTAAGGGTCTGTTCGGTTGGAAGAGTAGAAAAGTGGGAGGATGGAAAATTGAGGGAGGATAGAAAAGTGAGAGGATGAAAAATATTTAGTTTTTCCTGTTGTGTGTCTTGTTGGAGGGGTGGAAAAGTGGGAGGGTCAAAAAGTGGGAGGGTATAAATTGACTATTATACCCTTGTTAATAGTAACATTGAAATAAAAAATAAAAAAAGTTTATCAGTAACATTGAAATGAGAAAAAAAAAAAAAAAAACAAATTCAACGTTATTACTGAACGTTGAAAAAAAAAAGAAGAAAAAGGTTCAACGTTACTGAACAAGAAAAAAAAAAAAAAAAAAAAAAAAGGAAAAAGGTTCAGCGTTGACGTTGAACCTTCTTCAGTAACATTTGAAAAAAAAAAAAAAATCCAACAGTAGGTGGGATGGGGGCATTTTAGTAAATGCCCCCATCCCAAGTTTTGTGGGCCCGGGAGAAAAATTTTCCTCCTGGTTTTCCATCCTCCCTCTCTTTTCTCTCCAAATGAACAGTGGAAAATGCCTATTTTCCTCCCTTAGTTTTCCATCCCTCCTATTTTCTCTCCAAACGGATGCACCCTAAAGTTTTGGAATGTTTAGATTTTACACCCTAAAATTTCCAAATTTGGGTTTTATCTCTTAAAGTTTGAGAGCTTTTCAATTTTATATCCTAAAATTTTATAGTTTGGATTTTACCCCCAAAACTGTGAGGAGTAAAATCCAAACACCCCTTAAATTTAGGGAGTAAAATCTAAATTTTAGAACGGTTGTAAAATCCAAACTCTCCAAAGCTTTAAAGGGTAAAATCTAAATTTTGAAACTACAGAATGTAAAATCTAAACACCCTTAAACATTAGGAGTGTAATTTGGACAGATAGTTAACATATATGGTCAAAACAAGGAAAGACAAGTCAAGAATTAGTAAAAATCGGGAACCAGACTCTCTTGTTGTTCACTATTACAGTTTTAAAAACCATGAATACTAGTGAGTTACGAGACTCTCGATAGTTTATTAATATCTACTCTAATTTCAAAGTGTATATATATTCAAAGAGAAAACAAAAGAATTTTTAAACTAGGATGACCAAAACAAAGGTGTAAATTCTAATTAACCATAAGGAAGTTTTCATTATTGTTCTAGATAACTACATAAGAACAAACCCTTTTATCCTTTTCATCTGAAATTGAGAAGAAGCTAATGATTCTTCCGAACCAACCGACCAAATGAAGAGAGATTTGGAAAACAAAGTAAAGCCTAACCATGAAAAGCCCAAGTAATAATGATATGTTGTAGCTTCTTTAGATATAACATTATTAAAAAATAAATAATAAAATAAAGAAATTGAAGAAGTCTCTCTCTCTTTTTGCTTTTTTTTTCTTTGCTCGTTTGTCATTCTATGATAGAGATATTCGAAAATGAAGATTAAGGCCCATATAAATAAGAAAATGAAAAAGACCAAAAAAATAGAAAATAAGAGTATTCCTTAGATACTAATGAGAAATCAAACAATGCTAGGTATTCCATGCATCTATCACAAGAGAGGTTGGGATTCGAACCCAAATCTTCCATGACCCCCCACAAATTAGGAAAAACAAAGCTACCAAACTAGTATCTACTTTACTGATCATTATCATGCTTTAGCACCACTCGTTCCATCTGTACAATACAATCATTTGGTTCACTTTGTCATACTTTAGGTGCCAATTTCAACAGTTCAAGCTTTGACACCATTTCCATAGGCAGTTATTCCTATGTTAAGATCCACCTAAACCCTTCCTTGTCTTAGTGTTGTAGCTCAAGGGTTTTCAAGACTTGTGATTCAAGTGAAAGTTGAGGCCCACGGTCTCAAAGATGGATAGTCTTGTAGCTTTTAGGAATTCAACAAGCTACTCTATTCTGCCTACGCAAATAGTTGCTTGTTGGGTCATCTTCCTTCTTATAGTACAGCAAGCTTATAACGTGACAAGCAAGGCGATGAGTGGGGAAGAATAGCATATGAGCATCGAGTAGAGGTAGTATATGGCTTCTTCTTGAGGTATGCTGCCTTAAGGAGAGGTGTCTACCTATTACAATGATAGGATCAATTTAATTCAAGAAAAAATAGAGAGAAGTTGAGTAGTTCTTCAAGGGAACTAGGCCTCCTAAGGAAATTGTAAATGTGAGAGAGAGAGAGACAAGTGAATAGAGAGAAGATTATGTATTAACATTCTAAATGATTTTTTACAATTCATATAATCCCCTTTAAAGGCTTTACAATACCAATTCCATTACACTAAAGCTACTGACTAACTATCAATTAGTTATACCAACTAACTACTTGTAACAACCATAAAAAGAATAACCCCAGCTCAGCATAACTACCTCCAGCTCAACATGACTGACTTCAACAGCTTCAGCTCTTATCATTCCCTTCCCCTTAAAAAAGACCTTGTCCATAAGGTCCATGCCAATTTTCAAGTACTTGTAACTTTAGTTTGAACAACATACTACATTAGCAAACATAACAACTCCGGCTGCATAAATCAATTTAAGGACATAATTCCACTACAACACACTACATAAGCAATCATAACAACACCAGCTGCATAAAGCAATTCAAGACACAATTCCACTACAACACACCAGATATGCAAAACTAATTCTGCACTACCCTCACCAATACCATAATCCAAATCAATACATATCACCCCTCCTTTCAAAGAACCCTGCCCACAAGGTGGGGAAACTTATTTTGGAGGAAAAACAACTCCCAAGTAGCATCTTCTAGAAGTTCGCCCTGCCACTTATCCAAAACCTTAATGATGAATCTAGTCCTCAACTGCTTAGATCGAGTTTAAAGGATAGCAATAGGTTCAAGATGGAACAACCCGTCATCATCAACATGTGGAAGAGTAGGAATAGGAACCACATTGCTGCCTAATTTGAGCTTTAAATAAGAAATGTGGAAAACTGGGTGAATAGAGCAGCCAATAGGCAGATCTAGCTTGTATGCCACCTTTCTAATCCTTTGTAGAATTTGGAAAGGACCATAATATCTGGGGGACAGCTTATGAAAGTTGCTGGACCTAAGAGAAGGCTGCTTATAAGGTTGGAGTTTGACGTAAACCCAATCACCAACTGAAAAGGACTTGTTAGTCCTATGTTGATTAGCCTAAGCCTTCATTCTTGCCTGAGTTTTCTCCAAATTCTGCAGTTAAAGTGGTAACAAGTGCTGTCTCTACTGTAACAATTGATCCACATCTACTACCTATGTAGTACCTAGAACATAATCAAGCAATTTTGGAGGGGAATAACCATAAAGAGCTTTAAATGGTGTCATTTTAGTGTAGGTGTGGAAATTAATATTGAACCAGTGTTCTACCAAATATAACCAAGTCACCCAAGTGTGAGGTTTATCATTAACAAAAGCCCTATGATAATGCTCTAGGCTTCTATTAACCACTGCAATTAGTCCATCAGACTGTGGATGGTAAGCAAAGGACATGGTCAATTCAATGCCTTGTAATCTGAACAACTCCTTCGAGAACTAAGCAATAAAAACTACATCACTGTCACTTACAATAGAAGCAGGCATGCCATGCAATCTAAAAACTTCCTTCATGAACACAAAAGCTACCTTAGTAGCAGTAAAAGGATGGGATAAAGGTAAGAAATGCACATACTTTGTGAGCCTATCAACCATGACAAAAACAACCTCATACCCTATGGAAACATCGACCAAAACAACCTAATGTCAACCCAAGGCTTGACAGGAATGGACAGTTGATGTAATAACCCGGCAGGTTTTGAAGTGTCCACCTTGATTCTTTGACACGTCTCACAACATTTAATATGGGACTTAACATTTGATTTTATACCCTTCCAAAAAAAATCTTGTTTCAGTCTTCAAATACCTTGAGTGACCTCTAAGTGGTGAGTCATGCATGTGCTATAAAATCAGAGGTTTTAAAGGAGAGCACTCAAAAAGATCGTATCCTTGTACAAAATAATACCATTATGCAAAGAGAACCCTTTAATGCTAGTAAAAAAAGCAATAAGCTGTTGGTATTTCTGCTCATTAAGGTAATTGTCCTATAGAATGCTTAGCCAAGAAGGACAAGCGAAAGAAATTAAAAACAAGACCATATCCTGGTTAGCATACCCTAATCCACTATCCTTATCAGTGTCAGCAGGAATAGAAACCATGGAGTTGAGAACACCCTCCATTCTTCAAGACAAAGCATCAACAACCTTATTATCCTTACCCTCTTTATACTCATCCACAAAAGAATAGCCCAAGAGCTTCATGATTCATTTTTGTTGAGCAAATGTGCCCATCCTTTATTCAAGAAGAAACTTCAAACTCTACTGGTCAGTTTCGATGACAAAAGGTTTCCCTACCAAGTAAGGTCTCCATTTGTTTACTGCCTTCACCACAGCCAAAAACTCCTTCTCAAAGGTAGAGAGGTACAAACATCGACCTTTAAGGGCTTCGCTATGAAAAGCTAATGGCCTTCCTTCCTGCATAAGAACAACACCTAACCCTACACCATAAGCATCACATTCTACCACAAACAACTTTGAAAAATCAGGCAAAGCTAGAATTGGGGGACTTGAGATAGCCAATTTAAGAGCATTAAAAGTAGACTCAACTTGTGAAGTCCACTAAAATGCATCCTTCTTTAATAAAGCATTCAAAAGGGCTGCTATGATACCAAAACCCTGAATAAGCTTCCTATAATATCCAGTTAACCCTAAGAAACCCCTCAATGCCTTCACAAACTTTGGAGTAGGCCATTGTAACATAGCTTCAGTTTTCTTAGGGTCAGTTTTGACCACTCGACTTGAAATGATATGACCCAAGTACTCCACCTCAACACAGCTAAAGGCACACTTGCTTTGCTTTGCTTTGCATATAATTGATTAGCAAGTAAGATGGTTAAAACAGCCCTCAAATTTTTCACATGATCTTCTAAGGTCTTGATAAAGACTAAAATATCATCAAAGGAGACCAAAACAAACTTCCTCAAGTAGGGTTTAAAAATGTGATTCATCAAAGATTGGATAGTAGATGGAGCATTAGTTAATCCAAAAGGCATAACTAGAAAATCATACTGCCCTTCATGAGTTCTAAATGATGTATTATGTATATCAAAATCTTTCATTCTAATTTGGTGGTAACCCGATCTAAGGTCTAACTTAGAGAACATTGTAGCACCACCTAATTCATCAAGCAATTCATCCACAACTGGAATATGATATTTATTCTTAACAGTGGCTTGATTTAGAGATCTATCAACACCCATTCTCCAACTACTACCATATGATTTTCTCACCAATAAGACAAAAGAAGAAAATGTATTGTGACTCACTCTAATAGAACCAGCTTCAAGTAAATCATACACAAATTTTTCGATTTCACACTTTTGATGAAATGGATACCTGTAAGGTCTTTCGTAGATTGGTTGAGTGTCCTCCTTTAACACAATCTGGTGTTCATGACCTCTATAAGTTGGTAGATCAGTAGTTAAAGCGAAGACTTTGTTGAATTCTTACAGCAAGATGTCAATCACAGCATGTTGCTAAACTGATTCTGCAGAAGATTTGTAGTTGATGATCTGCAATAAACCTTTCTTGATGGTAGACTTGAAGAAAACATCAGCATCTTGAAAAGCTAGACCAGATGGTTTCAATCCCTGAAACAAAATTGATTTCCCCTGCTGAATGAACCCCACTGTCAGCTTCTTGAAATCCCATTGAATCAAGCCCAAAGTGTATAACTATTGAGTCCCCAAAACT
The DNA here is from genome assembly GCA_032878915.1 of Castanopsis chinensis. Classification (NCBI taxonomy): domain Eukaryota; kingdom Viridiplantae; phylum Streptophyta; class Magnoliopsida; order Fagales; family Fagaceae; genus Castanopsis; species Castanopsis chinensis. The sequence continues at coordinate 10,920,873 of JAVQMG010000125.1, read as the reverse complement.
ACATATAGCCTCCCTAGGACAACACATCCAAATCCAACAAGAAATTAGTGCATCCAACACATCCAACACATTCAAAGAAACTGCATGACAAGCCCCCTTTGTTCTCAACACAACTCCATTAGTTACCTTCACCTCAAAATAGTTTGCAATAAATAAGGGTATTTGCAATGGCTACCACATAGACACATCCAAGAAATTATAAGTACTACCAGAATCAATCAAGATTATCATTTCTTCATTATTAATCCTTCCCCACACTCTCATAGTACCTAGTGATGGACCACTAAGCAGAGCATAAAGAGTAATTTCAGCTATCCCTTCTACTATGGCCTGTGAACTCCCTAAATGGTCACTAACTTCCTCCACTAACTCATCTTTAGGATCTATCTCACATGAACAGATTAATTGCTATTATAACCTTTCTAACAAAAAAAACTCTAGGGGTTTTACATTGGTGACCAACAACCCACTTATCATCACAACGAAAACACAAGCTCTTCTTCTTCCTTTTCTCTACTTGAGATGGTGACAGCTTCTGAATTGGCAATTTGACACCCCTAGCTTCATCCTTGACCAATGGTGGTGGACCAAGAATTGATCCCTTCTGATTATCATTCCATGGCCTTATCTTCTTACTAGACTTAAGGTATTCTTCTTGGATTTTTTTCAAGTCCAAATGCTATGTTCAAATTTTGAGGATTCAACATCTTCATTGGCAAACTTCTTTCGTCCTTCTACCCACTCTAGAAACAACTCAACTTGTGCTTCTTAGAGAGTTCCTTGATTCGATTAGACAATGCCTCAAATTGACCCTCTTAGCCTAGTTAGAGTTTCCATTGGGTCATCATTGGTTAATGCACCAAACCTAACATGTAAGGCTCTCACAAAGGCTTCCCAACTCGTGAACTGCCCAGATTCCTCAGCATCTTGAAACCATACCAAAGCTTCATCTTCCATATGGTATGAGGCCAACAAAATTTCCTAGTTAAGCGGAGTATTGTATAATTGTAAGAATTGGTGAACCTTATAAACCCAACTCAATGGATTCTCACCCTTAAACCTCGTAAACTCCAATCTCACAACTTTAGGAATAGCTGCTAGAGTGGAATCTTGATGATTTATGGTCATTGGAGATGAAGTTCTTGGAAGGGATGTAGCTTTATTGCCAACCATTGCCAATTTCTGAAATTCCTTGCATAATTTCTAATAGAGTCTGCAACATACTTATAACTGCGTCTAGCTTCTGAAGAACTATACGAAATTCTTGGTCGTGTTACTCTCTTCTCAATGACAGAGCATTGACTTTTTCATTAAGAAAAGAAGAAGATCGAGTTTCTGCCATAGTGACAAAATCGAATTTGATACCAATTTGATAGGATCAATTCAATTCAAGAAAAAATAGAGAGAAGGTGAGTAGTTCTTTGAGGGAACTAGGCCTCCTAAGGAAATTGTAAATGAGTGTAAATGAGAGAGAGAGAGAGAGAGAGAGAGAGAAGAAGTGAATAGAGAGAAGATTCTATATTAACATTATGAATGATTCTTTACAATTCATATAAACCCCTTTATAGGCTTTACAATACCAATTCCATTACACTAAAGCTGCTAACTAACTATCAATTAGCTATACCAACTAACTACTTGTAACAACCATAACAGAATAACTCCAGCTCAGCATGACTAACTCCAGCTTAGCATGACTGACTTCAACAACTTCAGCTCTTATCATACAATTAGCTAAGAGCAGGTGAGCCGCAACTTAGTATATCCAAAATTCATACTTTTAGTATGAGTTGGACTGAGACTACCAATGAGACCAAACATCGATACCTACCCACCCACCACTTTGATCCAAAAGCCATTATGGAGAGCAAATTTGTAGAAGGTCGTTACCAAGGACGTTTCTTGAAATGGAAACTGGAAAGGCGAAGACTTGAACATGCTTCCGAAAATCTATTTAAATGCGATCTGGTGGCCTTGCCTTCCGAACGAACTATTCAGTAGTGGGTTAAGGAAGCTAGAGAACCAGTCTTTTAAGCGATCTTTCTCTACAGTTTTCACTGATTAATACATGTGATTCTGTATGAAAGCAAATTATCATACATAGAGTGGTGCCATATCTGTAAAGGAAAAGGGAAAACCCACTCATTCAAGACTGGGGTCTTTCGACAGCAAATCCTTTTTTTTTTTTCCAAATATCATCTTGATTAATAAGTAACATAGAAAACATTTCACGGTTAGACCACATTTACTTATCGTGACATGAAAAACTTACCTTGTCTCCTTTTTCAATTAATTATACACGTTCATAAAAAAAGGATAAGCTTTTTGATCAAACACATTAAAAGACAAAGATAAGCTTCTTTATCAACACATTAAAAGACAAACCTTAACTGACAAACCTACCTAGGATTCGTTTTCTTCTTACACATAAGACTCGCCAATATAAATCGATTGGAACAAAGCTAATCATTCCTGGCATGTTTTACGTTTTAGAACAGGTAAGGTTTTTTTTTTTTTTTTAATTTAGAATCTTTTCGAACAGGTAAGTTCAAAACTAAAACCAGTAGTCTAATTAGAAACAAATCAAGACATGAGCATCATCGGATTGATTTGATCAAAGATGCCTGTAAAAGCTACCTTTTTATGATAAATAATATTTATCCTAATTCCAATGCCACTGGAGAGATTCCAAGTAGCTCAAGTGGGCATGGGTGAGTTGATTTTCCTAATAAAAAATTTGCGAAAGATTGTAAAGTTTGAGCCATCCCTGTGATATATTACTCCAACTGATGATGCGTAGTAATAACGTACCGCTTCTCAAAGCCCCTTGGCTCGTTGAAAACGATGTCAGGGTTGGGATAAAGACGAGTGGAACATCTTTAAGGTTTTTGCAAACATCAAACTTAAATTTCAATGTGACTTTTTAATATGGTACTTTAACTTTCTATTTGAAGTTCTGAAAAATTCACTCCCTGCACTTTAGTTTGGTAATAAATTAGACCTTTCATTAGTATTGATGGAGCAGTTTCCCCGTCAGTTGTGAAAGGGTGCGTCAGGATGGAACCGAACCCGTATTTCTCCTTGATAGCAGTTAAGAGAATGGCAGCAAAACCTGAAAAGTGTGGTCACCGGTGTGGTGCCTACCAAAACACCTCCGATGCTTAAGTTAGTTTTCTGGAAATTATGCTCAGAATGATAAAGAATGGATGTGTTGTAGTATGTGTTTTCTTACCCCCTGCTGGTGTTTTTGGAGGGTTTATATACCCCCTTTTTCCTTCTAGCCGTTGCAGTAGTTATTTTGGTTTTAATGCTGTTTCAAGTAACGCCTTCCACTTAATGGCAAAGCTTCAATTCGCTTCCAACGGGGTGCACAGCTGTTTTACATAGCCTGGGATATTATTGGTGGTATTAAACGTTCCTGGCGTTTTCGCCTATTCTGGCACAACCTATCTTCGTCGTCACAAGTTATCTTCGTCTCTCATGATTTCTTCGTCCGTGACGCTTTTGTTGTCAGTATTTTTCTCGTCAGTCCCATCAGTTGCCCCCGGGTTCCTTGGTCGTCATGACGTGTCGCGACGATCACGGAAGTTGGAAAGTTGCAGGCGACGCTTGGAGTTTCGTGCCTCATTAAATGCATGATGGTGGCGCCGTACTGATCGTGGCCATGTGGCATGTTTCAGTGGGTGAATTTAATGCCTCTATCATTTGACCTTTCGTTTTTCCCGCTATGTCTCTTCAGTTTCTGTGCTTTTTTAGTTTTTAACCTCTCTTCCTTTGTTCTTTGCTTTCCTTTTTTTAAAAAAATACTCTTAGTGCTCTGGGTTTCTCTTCTCCTTTTCTTCTTTGCAAAAATTTTTTCCGGCGGCTTTTCCCTTTCGCAGCGTGTGGTGGTGTGGTAGCGCTTCTACTCTTTAAGGTATTTTCTTTCTCGATTTTTGGTTCTGACTTTCATTTTCTTCTTCCCGCGATTTTTCTGATTTTTCGTTTCCTCCTCTTTTTTCCTTTTTTTCTTTTTCCTATTTTTTCCTTATTGGGGTATCTGCTTACATTGTTATTTTTTAGACTTTGATGGTTAGTGGTTCCGAGGTTAGGATAGTTTGTCCTTCAATTTCTTTCCTATTTGCACGTTTGGGGGGATTTTTACGTAGCTCTCCGTGTCTTGAGGGTTTTGTTTGCGAGGGTTCTTGTTTGGGGGTTATATTGGCTGACTTGCTATCTTTGCTTCGTCAGTTTGTAGACTGGTATAAGGATAGGGAAAGGGTGTTAGGGATCATGTCTGATGTCAGATCTAGCGAGTTGGACACTGGGCTTTCGTCTAGTGACGATCCAGTGGGAGGGGATACTGCCGTTTCAAGTCTTAGAGAAGTTGGGGCTTTTCACGCCCTAGGGGAGGAGTGTGGTCTTGATGCTGACACATTAGGGAGGTTTAGGGATAGGTTTCAGTTTCCGGAGCGGGTGAGGCTTCGTTTACCAGGAGGAGATGACCGGGCTTGTAATTTTTTTCCGGGAGAGGTCTGCTTCTACGAGGCGGCTTTTTTGTGTGGGTTGAGGTTTCCCGTCCATCCCTTTTTTATGGAGATGTTGGATTACTTTGGCATAGCTCCTAGACAGCTTATGCCTAACTCTTGGAGGATTGTGGTCAGTTGCATGGGTATTTGGATGGCGGCTGTGGACGGAGACATGCTCAAGATTGACGAGCTTGTTCATTTGTACCGTCTGAAATCGTCCAGAGAGTATGGGTACAATGAATTAGTGCCTTGGGAGAGAAAAAATAGGATTATCAAGGGGTTGCCTTCGTCTTTCAAGTACTGGAAGTCTTGATTTTTCTTTGTGTCGAGGGACGAGTTTGAGAGCCCCTCAGGTGAGCCTTAGGGTGATCTCCCGAGATTGCGCCGTCGGTGGGGAACCCTGACTTTAGGTGCGTCGATATCTATCTCCGTCCATTCAGTTCTTTCATGCCCATTTGTCGTTATTGATGACGCTTTCCTTATTCGTTTTTTGCAGTTACGAAGCGACCAAAGCTAAAAAGTCGGTACAAGGAGAGAGTACGAAAAGCCGTCAATTATGCGCAGACGGTTGAGAATTGGGACGACTTTGTGGATCCTCGGACCCTTGCGTTTTATTTTTTGGGTCCAGAACCTTCTTCGTTCGTTCTCCGCAACATTAAAATTGAAGAAAAGAAAAGTAAGTATTAGGTTCATGTCTAATAATTTCCTTTCTTCGTCACTATTAACTTAACCCCCTTTTTTTTTTTTTTTTTTTAGAGATGACGACGAGATTTAACAAGGATTTGTACGCCAAGATACGGTCGAAGAAAAATGAGCCCCTGTCCAACTTGGGGAGAAAGGGAGTCCAGGTGAAAGACTCCTCTGCTTACCCTATTGTCCAGGTTACCCCCATCACCTCTAGAGCGGAGGTGACGAGGACGGTTTCGCCCTCCACGTCAATCAAGGAGCTCCCTACTCCTGTTTCCAAGAGGCCCGAGTGGCCATGGAAAAGGATAAGGCTGCTCTTCGTTCGTCCACTATTTGGGACGACGAGGGCTTGGCGGTCGAAAGGGCACATGGGCAGTGGCTACGAATGACCTGAAGGCTCTCTCTAGAGTGCCTTTTAACAATATTGTGAGCTGCCATGTCCAGAAGATTGTTCAGGTAAGATTTTAAAGTGTGGTAATCTTGGGATTCTTTTTCGACCTTCACGTATTGATAGGCTTGGCTTTCCGTTTCAGGTATTGGGGGAAAGCTTACACATTGCTTCCGAGTATTTAACCCAGGAGGCTAAGATGGCTTCTCTTGAATCGAGGGTAGGGGTTTTGGAGGCAGAAAACTCCGGCTTGAAGAAGGAACTGATCCAATCTATGGGAGATGCCAACGAGCTGAAGGAGAAGGTGAAGGGCCTGAATGACGATCTTAGGGTTGAGCGTCAGTTGACCCTCGAGAAGAACGAGCAGCTTTTGGCTTTTAAAGACAAGTTGAAGACAATTGCGGCTAGGTCCATTGAGGCTTTCCAGACCACCGAACGAGTACAACACAGTTCTGCTCAGTTAGTACTTCAAAGGGTTCGAGCTCTTGAGGAGGTATCTCGCCAAACATCCTTCAGGAGTGGATCTGGAAAACCTCGACCTCGAGGAGATCGACCAGGAGATGGCTGCCGACGAAGCTGCCCAGTCTTCCTCTGCTCAGCCTGATGCTTCTAAGAATGCCTTAGCCGATAATCCTGCCCTCGATGACGCTGCTCCTGCCGATTGCTGAACTAGACTCTCTCTTGGTTGTGTTGTGTTTTTTTTTTTTTTTTAGTCTTACTTTTGAAACAGCTTTCCTTTCATGAACAATTGGTTGGATGATGGTTTGGCCCAGTGTTTATGGGTCTTTAAACAATAGAATTTGTCCTCTGTTTTTGGGCTGTAACTAGATACACTTGCTTTCTTCTTGCATATTCATAACTTAGTCATTTTCTATGTTGTTGTTTTCTTTCACATTCACTAGCTACTCATACCTGTCAAAGCTGGCCTTTGTCTTTTAGCGATGTTTGAGATTCAATCTCTTGTAATCGTCAGTAACTTACATCCGTCAAAGCGGAATTTTGTTACTTGGTTATATTTGAGATTCAATGTCTCTTGTAATCGTAGGTAACTTACATCCGTCAAAGCGGAATTTTGTTACTTGGTTATATTTGAGATTCAATGTCTCTTATAATCGTCAGTAACTTACATCCGTCAAAGCGGAATTTTGTTACTTAGTTATATTTGAGATTCAATGTCTCTTGTAATCGTTAGTAACTTACATCCGTCAAAGCGGAATTTTGTTACTTATATTTGAGATTCAATGTCTCTTGTAATCGTCAGTAACTTACATCCGTCAAAGCGGAATTTTGTTACTTAGTTATATTTGAGATTGTATGGGATTTTTAGCTGAGAAAACCTATGGGCACAGAAGCATTAGTAATTTAAAAAAATCTTCTTTATTAATCCTAAGCATATTCACTGGTTACAATCATTGGTGGTATTTCCTCAAATGTTCAATGTTCCAAGGCCGTGGAAGTTTCTGCCTGTCTATGGTCTCTAGATGATAACTCCCTTGCCTGGAATAGTGAGTAACTTGGTAGGGGCCTTCCCATGTAGGACCCAGCTTTCCCTATGCTGAATCTCTTATGGCTGTGCTGACCTTGCGTAAGACGAGGTCGCCTATTTCGAGTCGTCTAAGCTTCACCCTCTTGTTGTAGTATTCTTCCATCTTCTGCTGGTACTTGGTCATTCTGTTGGAAGCCTGGTCCCTTACTTCGTCAAGACAGTCGAGGTTGACCCTGAGTTGTCCGTCGTTATCTCCTTTGTGGAATGTCTCACGCCTGAAACCGGTGATCCCTACCTCGACCGGGATCACGGCTTCAGTGCCATACGTGAGCCTAAAAGGTGTCTCCCCCGTCGGAGTTCTTGCAGTGGTTCTGTAGGCCCACAGCACATTGGGTAGTTCGTCTGGCCACGCACCATTTGCATCGTCCAGCTTGGTTTTTATGATCTTCAGCAACGTCCAGTTCGTCACTTCTGTCTGACCGTTGGCTTGCGGGTGCCCTGGGGATAAGAACTTGTTCTTGATTCCCAAACTTGAGCAGAAGTCTTTGAAGTCTTAGCTATCGAACTGCCGACCATTATCTGATATGATCGTCATTTTTTATCCCAAATCTGCAAATTATATTTTTCCAGATGTAACTCCGGATCCGCGCTTCAGTGATGGTTGCTACGGCTTCTGCTTCCACCCATTTTGTAAAGTAATCAATTGCAACCAACAAGAATTTTACCTGTCCTTTACCTAAGGGTAATGGGCCAACGATGTCAATTCCCCATTGTGTGAACGGCCAATGAGAGGATATGGTCGTCAGTCGTTCTGCAGGAAGTCGTTGGACATTCACGAACCTTTGGCACTTGTCACATTTCCTAACAAATTATGCTGCATCCACCTGCATGGTTGGCCAGAAATAACCTGTGCGAATGATTTTTCTTACCAGGGATCTGGGTCCGGCATGGTCCCCACAAACTCCTACATGAACTTCCTTCAAGATATATCTGGCTTCCTCTTCATCAACGCACCTCAGGTAAGGCATAGAAAAACCTCGCTTGTATAAGGTATCGTTTAGGATTGTGAACCTGGCCGCTCTTTTCCTGACTTTCTTGGCCTCGTCAGCATCTTAGGGAAGGTGTCCATCCTGCAAAAAAGACATAATGGGGGTGATCCAGCTATTTGTACCTTGGATCTGGAAGGTCGATACTTCTTCAATGCTGGGATGCTTCTGGACTTCAATTGCTAGGCCGTTCCCTGATGGCCTTTCTTCTGACGATGACATTTTTGATATCTCGTCAGCCATAGTGTTCTGGTTTTGAGGGATCTATTCGAATCTGACTGCATCAAATTCCTGGATAAAGAGTCTCGTCAGCCTGAGGTATCTTTGCATTCTATCTTCTTTTGCCTCGTACTCTCCCTTTATTTGTTCGGTCACCAGTTTCGAATCGCTTCGGACGAGCAAGTTCCTAGCTCCAAGGGCTCTTCCCAGTCTTAATCCAGTCAGTATTCCTTCTTATTCGGCCTCGTTGTTGGTGGCTGGGAACTGCAACCGGACCCCATATCTGAGTATTTCCCCATCGGGCGTGATTATGATGACCCCTACTCTGCCTCTTTTTTGAGCTGACGAACCATCAGTCTGTATCGTCCACAGGTCATCGTTTCTGGTGTGGTCTTCCTCATTCGCAAAAGTGAATTCGGCAATGAAGTCGGCCAGGACTTGTGCCTTGATGGCTGTCCTGGGATGGTATTCTATGTCAAACTGGCTAAGCTCGATTGCCCACTGGACCATTCTCCCAGCTGCTTCAGGTTTGTTCATGGATTTTTGATAGGTTGGTCAGTCATGACTAGAATTGGGTTCGCCTGGAAATACTGCCGCAGTTTGGATGAGGCCATTATTAGCACGAACACAATCTTCTCGATCATCGGGTACTTAAACTCGGCTCCTTGGAAGGCCTGACTGACGTAATAAACTGGCAGCTGTTTCTTACCCTCTTCACGAATTAAGGCTACGCTCACGGCCGTGATTGATACCGCCAAGTACAACTGTAATGTTTCTCCCTCTTTAGCCGGGCTTAGAAGGGGCGGGTTACTCAAGTAGCATTTGAGCTCCTGAAAAGCCTCCTCACACTCGTCAATCCATACAAAGGCCTTTTTTAAGGTTTTGAAGAAGGGCTAACACTTGTCCGTTGCTCTGGAGACGAACCTGTTCAGTGCTGCGATTCTTCCAGTTAGCTTTTGGACTTCCTTAACCGTTCTTGGCGACTCCATATTGATTATGGCTCGCACCTTCTCCGGGTTAGCTTCTATCCCTCTATGGGACACCATGAATCCCAAGAATTTCCCCGATGCTACGCCGAAAATGCATTTGCCTGGGTTTAGCTTCATCTTGTACTGCCTGAGGGTGGCGAATGTTTCCTTCAAATCTTCCAGGTGGGAAAATTGTTCTTTACTTTTGACGAGCATGTCGTCCACATATACCTCTATGTTCCTGCCAATTTGGTTTCTAAACATCTTGTTTACCAACCTTTGATAAGTGGCTCCAGCGTTTTTTAGCCCGAAAAGCATCACCTTGTAGCAATAGAGCCCTTGGCTCGTGACGAAGGCAGTTTTTTCTTGATCTTCCTCAGCCATCTTTATCTGGTTGTATACGGAGAAGGCGTCCATAAACGTCAGTAACTTGTTTCCAGCCGTGGAGTCCACCAGCTGATCTATCCTCGGTAGAGGGAAGCTATCCTTCGGGCATGCCTTGTTCAGATCCGTGAAATCCACGCACATCCTCCATGCTCCATTAGCCTTCTTTACCAGGACGACGTTGGCGAGCCACTCCGGGTAGTGTACTTCCCGAATAAAACCTACCATTAGGAGCTTAGCGACCTCGTCTTTCACTGCCTGGTCTCGATTTGGGGCGAAGGTTCTGCGTCTCTGGTGGACGGGCTTCCTTTTAGGGTTCACCCTTAATTCATGCTGGATGACCTCTGAGGGTATGCCAGGCATGTCTTCGTGGCTCCAAGCGAAGACGTCTAGGTTTTCTCTAAGCAACTCGATGAGTCTGGTCTTCATCTCTAGGCTAAACGTTTTTCCTACCTTCGTCGTTTTGGTTACCTCTCCGAGAGCTAACTCCACAGTCTCCAGAGCCTCTTCCCTTTCTTCTTCTTTCTCTTCTATCGTCCACGTATGATTTTCCCGCGCAGCTAGTACAGCCTGGTAGCATTCTCGAGCTAAAACTTGATCCCCTCTTACTTTGCCGACGCCCTCTTCCGTTGGGAACTTCACTTTTAAACAGTAAGTAGACATCGCCGCCCTCCATTTGTTGAGTGTTGGTCTCCCGATGATGGCGTTATAAGAGGAAGGGTAGTCTACTACCAAAAAATCCAGCTGATGGGTCAACTACCTCGGGTAAGTCCCTACTATGACTGTCAACGTCACCATGCCCTTGGGATATGCCCGGTCCCCACTGAAGCTGACGAGTGGGGAGTCGAAAGGTCACAACCTCTTTGGATCCAGTTTCAATTGCTGGAAAGCGGGGAGGTAGATAATATCTGCTGAGCTACCGTTGTCCACGAGGATCCTCTTGGTGTTGAACCCTTCCAGAGTCAACATTATGACCAGAGGATCGTTGTGTGGTTGCTTCACCCCTCGAGCATCTGCCTCATTGAAGGACATATCCTGGTCTGTTCGTCTCTGCTTAGCCGGGCGTATCATGTACACACTGTTCACTTGCCTCTGGCAAGCCTTCCTAAGGGATCTAAAGGATCCTCCAGCAGAAGGTCCTCCCGTTATCGTTGCAATCTCCCCGATCACATTCTGCGCTGGTTGGGTTTGACGATCTTCGTTTCTTGACGATGACCCTTGCTGGTTCTGGTTCCCATCTTTTGATCTGCTGTATTCCCCTTTCTTCACATACTTCTACAGCTTCCCCTTCCGTATTAGCTCCTCAATTTGTTCTTTGAGATCCCGACAGTCCTCTGTGTAGTGACCGTGATCTTTATGGAATCAGCAGTACTTATTTTTGTCACGGACATTGGACGATGAATGTAATGGTCGTGGCCATCTCAAGTGGGGCTCATCTTTAATCCGTGACAAAATCTTGTCAACGGGCATAATTAAAGGGGTAAACTTTACCGTTCGGGGACCTTTATCGTCCCTTCTTCTGTTACCGTCACTAGCTTGACGATCAGGTCGTTCCCTCTTATGCCCTCTTCGTTCGTGGTCTCTGGTTCCGGTGTTCCCCGATCTTACTACATCCCCTATGGCTACGAGCGCATCTTCGGCATTCATGTATTTTTGCGCTTTTAAGAGCATTTCTGCCATCGTCTTTGGGGGGTCTTTGCAAGTGATGCCACGAGATCTCAAGATCTTAACCCTGCCTTGAAGGCCGTCAATTGCACTTTGTCATCAGCTTCATCCACCTCCAAAGTCTCTCGCGTGTAACATTTTACATATGACCTCAATGTCTCCTTCTCTCCCTGCCTAACAGTGAGTAAATAATCTGCTGGCCTCTTCGGTCGTTGTCCCCCAATGAAATGTCTCAAGAAGGCACCACTTAGTTGCTCGAAGTTATCTATTGACGAAGTTGGAAGCTTGGCGAACCATTCCCTAGCTGCTCCTTTGAGAGTAGTGGGGAAGGAACGACACAATATCTCGTCAGGGGGCTGCTGGAGGCCTAACGTTGTTTTGAACGTGTTGAGGTGATCTTAAGGGTCCTTCAATCCGTCGAAATGTTTGAGCTGGGGCAAACGAAACTTGGGCGGGACTGGATGCCCGAGCACCGCTGCAGTGAAGGATGAGTCGGTGGCTCTTATCATCCTATCCACACTCCGGTCTGCCTTCTCTTTGATGGCATTTCGTAGTTCGTCCATCTCTCTCCTCATTTCTCTTAAGACATCCGAACTTTGTTCGTCAGGAGTGAGAGGTCCGAGGACACTGACCCTCCTGTGACTATCCCCTTCGTTTTCCAGGCCGCCCCTGGATTGACTCTCTTCCTGCTGAAGTTGTTGAAGTTATACCTTCATTTCCTGATTCTGCCTGGTGAGTTCTTCGACAGTGGCCACAAGGGCCTGGATTTGCTGGGTCAAGGAGGTGGGATCTTGACTAGATTCCATCTGACTGTAGGAACTGGTGGGATCACCTCTCCAAGTATGAATATGGAAATGTGATGTTTTCCCACAGACGGCGCCAAACTGATGGAGCAGTTTCCCCGTCGGTTGTGAAAGGGTGCGTCAGGATGGAACCAAACCCGTATTTCTCCTTGATAGCAGTTAAGAGAATGGCAGCAAAACCTGAAAAGTGTGGTCACCGGTGTGGTGCCTGCCAAAACACCTCCGATGCTTAAGTTAGTTTTCTGGAAATTATGCTCAAAATGATAAAGAATGGATGTGTTGTAGTGTGTGTTTTCTTAACCCCTGCTGGTGTTTTTGGAGGGTTTATATACCCCCTTTTTCCTTCTAGCCGTTGCAGCAGTTATTTTGGTTTTAATGCTATTTCAAGTAACGCCTTCCACTTAATGGCAAGGCTTCAATTCGCTTCCAACGGGGTGCACAGCTGTTTTACACAGCCTGGGATATTATTGGTGGTATTAAACGTTTCTCGCGTTTTCGCCTGTTCTAGCGCAACCTATCTTCGTCGTCACAAGTTATCTTCGTCTCTCATGATTTCTTCGTCCATGACGCTTTTGTCGTCAGTATTTTTCTCGTCAGTCCCGTCAAGTATATTTATTTAAATTTAACGAATGTAATCATGTGTGTATAATAATTATAATGACCTCATCAAAAAAAAAAAATTTAATGACATTTTAAAATTATTTATTATTATTTCAAAAAAAAATTGTATACATCATGTGATCAAATATGTTATTAAATACACATCAAATTGTATACATCATTATGTAATTAAGTGTGTGTATTTACCAGTTTGTTTCTAAAAAAATGTTATTTTCAAAAAAAAGATATTAGTACATTGTCTGAAAATTGTAATTGTTTAAATCAAAAAGTCTATAGGTTCTAGCTAGCTTAACTAGTAAAATTTCTAATGGTTAAATAAAAAATCTTGGTTCAATCTCCCTTTACACCAAAAATCGATTAGTGTCTTGGTTTGATAATAAAGAACATAATCATTAAAATAAGAGATTTGAGTTCAATCCTTATGTTAAGAAAAATATTATTAGCAACGCAATGTGTAATACTATGTTGTATATGCTAGAGTGGATGCGGAAGGGGAAGCATAGAATAGGAACAACAAGAACACGAGATTTACGTGGTTCAGCCTTGTCGGCCTACATCCACGGAGGAATCCTTTTAAGGGCTGCATCTTTATTGTATAAGAGTCTAGTACAATAACCTGTGTTACAATGAACCCTAACATGTATATATATAAGCGACTAAACCCTAGACTACTAGTACAAGCAGGACTGGGCTTGGGCCTGTTACATTGGGCTAATATGTCTAATATATCTCTAACACCCTCCCTCAAACTCAAGGCGGAAGCTCGATGAAGGCTTGAGGTTGGATAGGCTTGAGGTTGGATAAGCATGAGAAGATCCCTTGGAGATGTCTTGAAGAATGCCTTTAAAGAAACCACAATGAAGAATATGCCAATTGACCAATTTTGGAGTTTCAAACGAAGAAACGGAGTCCAAAATTGGAATCTACATGAAAAATTAAGCAAGATAGGCCATTTCGGAAATTTTGCCTTTTGGTCAAAAGTCAACGCAAAAGTCAAAGTCAACAAAAGCCAACGGATCCTGGTCAAAGTCAACGGTCAGCACTCACAGGTCAGATCCGGGTGGTCCGAGTCGGGTCGGTCTGGGTCAACGGTCAGCTAGGTGACGTGGTGCTGATGAGGCGACACTGCTGACGTGGCTGATGACATGACTAAGGCTGACGTGGCATGCGTGCGTGGCTGCTGACGTGGAATGATGATGTCATCTGATGATGTCAGCAGTGATATTCCGGCGCATGTGAGAGTCCACCGGCGCGTGTGACCGATGGCGAGATCCCAGGAGGCGCGTGAGAGCGCATGCTGGCTCGGATGAGGACTAGATTTTCTCGAGTTTTGCAGATCGGTGGGCCACGAGTTCGTCAGGGCGGCGCGTGTGGCGACAGTCCTATCAAATCTCGGCGGCACGTGGGAGATTTACTGGAGCCAACTTCGGCGCATGGAGGCGCGTGGCTGGGTTTTGGATGACCGGATTTTTGGGTTTTGATCGCAGGAGGTTGTGGAGCATGTTTGTGGTGTTGGTTTCATCAGGCGAAGCTTCAATTTGCGCTGATCTGAAAAGTTAAGTCATGGTTTGCTTGGTTGTTGGATTTTGACACAGCACAGAGCCATGGTGGCTGCGAGATGTCGTGAAGTCTAGATCCAGCAGACAAACATGTGTGACTTCAGATGATGGTGTGCACGTGAGAATCTTCTTTGCTATGCAGAGATGTTTGTTTGATGCCAAGAACGAAGTTTGGCTCTGATACCACGTTAAGAATAACATTATTAGCAACGCAATGTGTTATACTATGCTGTATATGCTAGAGTGGACGCGGAAGGGGAAGCATAGAATAGAAACATCAAGAACATGTGGTTTACATGGTTCAGCCTTGTTGGCCTACATCCACGGAGGAATCCCTTAAGGGCTACATCTTTATTGTATAAGAGTGTAGTACAATAACCTGTATTACAATGAACCCTAACATGTGTATATATAGGCGACAAAACCCTAGACTACTAGTACAAGCAAGACTAGGCTTGGGCCTATTACATTGGACTAATATGTCTAATATATCTCTAACAACATGTACCAAAAATCAATTAGTGTCTTGGTTTAATTATAAAGAGCACAATCATTAAAAGTAGACGTCATAGAACAAAATTCTATAAAATAAAATCAAAAAGTCTAATACCAAATTGACACTCAAATTAAGTGATATTGAAAATATCACATTTTATTCCTCTCTTAAATTGAATTTTCTACCAAATTCCCGGCTTACATGGTATAATATCTACTAATTAAACTGGGCAGACTAGAGTCAGTAGACACATCACACATGCCTTACTCAACTTGTTTTTTCCTCTATAAAGTTAAACTAATTAAACAGTTGGAACCGTCTGCCGTCTGGACAAATTCTACAAGATCCAATCACCTATTTTCTTTTAAAGTCCACAAAAATCGAAAATTATTGCCAACTACAAGAACAAATAGTTGAAAAACTATGGGACGTACTTGTTTTTACTCCCTCTAGAATTTTTTCTAAGCAACAATTATTGACAGCACACACTTTTCTTGAGCAGAAAGACCGTTAGACGTTAGTGTACGATAAATTCAAAAAGTAGAGAAGTACTGGCAGGGCCGCGCTAGACATTTTGGGGCCTTAGGCGAAAACTAAAAAATTAGGCATTTTTTATACCTATATATTAATTAAATTAATATTTATTTAATATTTTTATATTATAATATATTTCATTTAAAATCTATTTTTCTTGCCTTTTGAGATGCAAATTGACTAATTAAATTTTTGTATTCAGGTTCTTCTAACATCTCCTTTTGTATCATTTCATTATCTTCTAACTCTTTTTAGTGAATTTCTTGCTCATTTGTGATATTTTCATCTAAATTTTGTGTTAGATTTTGTTTATTACTAATAACAAATTTATCCATTGATCCTTTTTGAGACTCAATTAATTTTTCTTCTTTTTTTCTTTTTTTAAGTTTTTCATATCCAAATCCATATTTTCTAGTAGACATTTCTAATCAAACAATATATTTATAAAGATTAAAATAAAAAATAACTTTCAAGTATAGAGCAAATGAAAAATAGAACCTGATTTATATAGAAATTATTGTTGTAATTTCACCGAACAATAACAAGCTTTTAGCAATCTCAACCTGCATAAATAAAGACTTATTTAATATATTATCACTAACTAATATATATATATATATATTAACACAAGATTAAAATTAAAATTAAAAAAAAAAAAAAAAAACAAATAAGCACAAGCATAACAAAAATTTAAGCACAACTATAATACTAGGCTTATTAATTTATAATACCCCCCCAAAAAAAAACACAAAACAAATCCTATCTATAACCAAAAAAAAGAGGCTGAATCATTACAAAGTTATATGGCTGAACTGAATTAAGGGGCTGAATCAGTAAATAAAAAAAAACAAACAAACAAACACTGGAAGGCCCAACTGTTACAAAACCAAGCCCAATGGTCCCAATCTCATTATCTCAATCAGTCAAAGTTACAAATTTGTTAGATTCTCATTTCTCAACGTACCGGACCCCAAATATCTCAATCAAACACTCAAACCTTAACCGGATCCCAAATTTTTATAAATTATACCTGAAGATGAAGTTCACGGCTGGTAAGTCTGTGAGTGGTGAGCAGTCGAGCAAACAGCAGGTGACTGGCGAGGCGGAGTCGCGGGGAGGCCGAGGCGGCGAGGCGAACTGACTGGCGAGGCGGACTGTCGGACTGATGTCTGATCTGATGAGCTGCTGCCTTGCTTGCTTCAGTTCAGTTGCTTGAAATGGATTTGGAGAGAATCAGAGTTCAGAGAGAATGAGAGACAGTCAGACAAAGAGAGGCGGAGAGCATGAGAGACAGAAGAGGTGGAGAGCAGAGAAAGGTAGTAAAAATTTTAGGGTTTGAATTTTTTTATTTGTTTTGATTTGTAAATGTTTTTTGGTTAATCTCATAGACTGGATTTGTAGATTATCTAGATGATTTTTGGTTTGTCCAGAGGATAACATTGTTTAACTGGATTTTTGGATTGTCTGATACGTTTTTTTTTTTTTTTTTTTTTGGTTTAAATCTGATACTATTTTTTTTTTTTTTTTTTGTTTAAATCTGATGCTGAATTTTTTTTTTTTTTAATCTGATACTAAATTTTTTTTTTTTTTAATCTGATACTAAATTTTTTTTTTTTTCCTACTACCCCTAATTTTTTAAAATTTGGGGACCTCCCTTCCCTTGGGGGCCTTAGGCAGTTGACTAACTTTCCTAAGGGAAGGGTCGGCCCTGAATACTGGTAGAAACCATTGATAACATGAAGAGAAAGTGCAGGGAGTAAAACCGGATGCCTTTTTTTTTTTTTTTTTTTTTGAGCAAATTCCTTCAAATACGCTTGAAATATGCATTTTGGGCCTTTTGGCCGTGTTCAGTAATATTTATTTTCTTAATAACTTTTGGTTTAAAAGTTAAAATAAGAGCCGTCTATTTTGGAACATCTCCTAAATACAGTATTTTTAATTTTCACAATTAGCACAAATTAAGGTGTTCTAAATGCCCTGTGTTTTCTTTTTACTATTTAAAAGCATTGTAGCTTTCAAAGCAATTTAGTTTTTCAGATTTGTGAAATTACAAATATGTTTGTTTATTATTTGTCTTTAGTGGATTCTAAAACCCTATCACTTTGTGGGTCTTAAAATATGAATTCAAGGTTTTCATTTAGAAGTTAACGTGTTTAGATTTTATTCATTTAAAAGTAACGTATTTGTCTTTTTTAGTTTCCCCGGCATTATTTATAATTTGAAAGTATCTTGTAATTTGAGATAGTGAGAACTTTAATAACATTCGAAACAATTTGTGCATCACTAGAATCAACTTGCTGATATATTTTGTGTCAGAGCAATTGAGTCAACTAGTTTATTCACGTCCGCTTCACCAACTTTTGAGAAGATAAATATATGAATAACCAAAACAAAACTTGGTTGTCAATGAAATTTTTTTACAGCGTGTGCTAATTGTCATGTCTCCTACAGTTCATAAATGTGTTGGCAAATTTTAGTGTCAAAACATATCAAATTTTGGTTGTATCAATAAAATTGTATTAAGGTTGAGTACTTGAGTTTGGATCAAAAATTGCTCCAAAATTACTACATTTTGATTTGCTCAAAGAGGCCAAGTCGATGATCTTCTACTAATATCTTTTACACCATGATAAATATTTAGAGAAACTTGTTTTACTCAAAACAATATCTTTAGACTTTCAAAATGGATACAAATTTGACTAATTTGGATTTGAAATAAGTAAGATATGACTATTTGAAGTTAGCACCATTGTATTTACTCATGTGACCACAGACAACTCCAACTCATTGAACTCTTTTATCTTATGGATCTCTTCAACTGTGCATGGATATCCAATCCATGTCTAACTCACAATAGCAACAACTTGACTGTAGTAGTCTTCACACAGGAACTTCACTTGAAAATGCGACTTGATCTTCAATATAGTCCTTGAGATGATGCTTGGTACAAAACCCTTGGCGCACAGTCATTGTAGCAAAATCTCCTCTTCATCAAAGTGTTCTTTTATTTATGGTGACCTAATATGACTTTAAATATTTCTTGAATCCTAGTTCATGAATCCCTAGGCATCTTAATCATCATGCATCATAACTCTAGAAAATAGAATTCTTAGAGCTCTACTAGTTGACCTGTAATCAAGCCTACAGTTGAGGCAGCATAACCTTTAGGTTTTAAGCAGTTTCTTATTTCTTCAATGTAGATCTTTAACAACAATTCTAGACACTAAAAACTTATAACTCGGTTACATTTGAACAAGGATTTGGAAAATGGTTTGCCAGCACAAAACACATTTGACCCTAACATTTGGAATCTCGACTGGCCCTTGATCATCTCTTAATCAATCAAGAATAGCCTCTTGATCAACTCTCGATCAAGGCTCAATCTTTAAGATACAAAAAATCATAAATCCAACGATGTGGGGTATTTTAAACCTAATTAGAGAGCCTATATAAAGGCTCATTATGCATAACTTGTTAGAGTATGTGTGTTTCAAACTCTTAAACTAAGCTTGTGTCCCACATTGGTTAGAGATAAGTTCTCATATAGGTTTATAAAGCATAGAACCTCTTAAGTGGTAGATTGAAAGAAAAAGGGCTAAGGGTTACAGTTAGGCATGGGTTGGTCTTAAGCTTATCTCCATCTCTCTTGGGCCTCATTTTTTTTTCCCTTTCTTTTGCGTCAGCCCGTTGGGCATTAAATTTTCAGCCCATTGGGGCATTAATTGTGCTGCCCGTTGGTGCAGCCTAGCCCTCCCATCAATTGGTTTATAAACCCTTCAAAACACACTATTCATCACATAATTTCTATTCATTCTTCTCCAGCCGTTTCTCTCTGCCTCTTTGTTCTGTTCTGTTTCTTTTTTTTGGCTGCACAGAAATTTTTTCTGCACAGAAAATTTCAGCTTTAATTTTCTTAAGGAAAGGAAAGGCAAGTAAGGTTGTTCCTAGTTCTTCTTGCTTGAGTGTGTGATCAACTTGAAGAAATTACTATAGTCTAATCTTGGGGGGTTGTTCGGCCAAGAGAGCCATTCACACCGAGTTCTACTCCGGGTGGCACGAATCAACCTTTAAAGACAACGCATTTTGCGTGATTCTATAGTTTGTGAGATCTTTCTAACTCTATCTATTTATTTTTGTCATTGCTAAATTTTAGGGTTTGTCTTGTTGAATCAAAAACTTGTTTATTTAGCCATATTTCCAACAATTTTAAAGGTTGATTAGTGTGATTTAAAATGAAGAAACAAGTTGTTGATTCACTTAAGGTCATTTCGAAAATTACAAAGCTTGAGGCTTTTGATGGATATAATTTTAAGCGTTGGAAAGAAAGGGTTTTGCCCCTTTTGGAATTTACCGAAATTGATCGGGTTCTTTATGAGCCTAAACCCGAAGATGATCCTAAAAATATAGCAAAGTGGGAAAAAACAAATAAATTATGTGTTCATACTATTAAGTGTGGTTTATCTAACAAGTTGTTTGATAATTATTGTTACTTTACTTGTGCTAAAGATTTATGGGATGAACTTAATAGTCGTTATGGGTTTGAGGATGAGGGTGCTAAAAAGTTTGCTACGGCTAAATTTATGTCTTTTCAAATGGTTGAGGAAAAAAGTGTTTCTAGCCAAATTGAAGATTTTCAAAAATTAGTATCCGACCTAGCTAAAGAGGGTGATGTTTTACCCGAGAGGTTTGTGGCTCATGGCCTAGTGTTTAAATTGCCGGATTCTTGGAAAGAGTATAAACACCGGTATAGCCACCATAGAACCTATTTGAATCTTCAACAAACTATCATTGATATTCAAATTGAAGAAACAAATAGGATGTCGGAAAAGGTTTCTAGAGCTAAGGAATTTACTTCCAAGGCTAATGTTGTAGAGGAAGGACCCTCTAGACCTCCACAACATAATAAGAAACATGATTTCAACGGAAAAGGAAAAGGAAAAGAAAATTTTCATAATAAAAATGGCCCAAATCCTCAAATCCAAAAGAAAAAGGGTAATTGTTTTATTTGTGGCAAGGTAGGTCATTATGCGGCAACATGTAGGGCTAGGGGCAACTTCAACAACAATAAGAACAATAACAAAGGCTCTACATCAAATAAGGCAAATGTGGTGCAAACCGAAGAGATCATTGCGGTCGTGGTGTGTGAGGCACACTTGGTAACAAAAGTGAAGGGATGGGTAGTTGACTCGGCTTGCACAAGACACATTGGTGCATTCAAAGAGGAGTTTAGTTCCTACACTCCTATGGCGGAAGGCACCGAATGCATCTATGTTGGGGACAATAGATCCATGCTGGTGAGTGGTAAAGGGAAGGTATTCTTGAAGCTAACTTCCGGTAAAACTCTTTCACTCAATAATGTCCTTCATGTGTCTCACTTTCGACACAATCTCATTTCGGTACATTTACTTGGTAAAGCCGGTATTAAAGTTTTATTTGATGGTGGCATAGTTACCTTAACTAAGAATGAAGTCTTTGTGGGTAAGAGCTATGATGATAAAGGTCTTTTTGTACTTAATGTTGATCAAGTTATTAATGAAAGTGGTTCATCTTCTTGTGCATACTTAGTTGATTCCTTTGATGTTTGGCATGGTAGACTTGGACATGTTAATCTTGGCTATATAAAGAAAATGAAAGAATGTGGAATTATTAACTCACTAAGTGAAGCAAATATGGACAAATGTGAAATTTGTGCCGAAACTAAAATCACCAAGAAACCTTATAAATCCATAACAAGAGAAACCAAGCTTCTTGGATTGGTACATAGTGACTTGGGTGATTTAAAACACATCATGACTAGAGGTGGTAACAGATTTTATGTAATCTTTGTTGATGACCACTCTAGATTCACTAAACTTTATTTACTAAGAACTAAAGATGAAGCTTTGGAGATGTTTATAAAGTATAAAAGTGAAGTTAAGAACCAAAAGAATAAAAGAATTAAAAGACTTAGAACCGATAGAGGTGGTGAATATGAGTCTAATCCTTTTAAGGAATTTTGTGAACAAAATGGCATAATACATGAAGTAACTCCACCTTATTCACCGGAATCTAATGGAATAGCCGAAAGGAAAAATAGAACTCTTAAAGAGATGATGAATGCTATGCTTATTAGTTCCGGGCTATCTTCCAACATGTGGGGGGAGGCCATTCTTTCGGCTTGCTATATTCAAAATAAAGTACCTCATAAGAAAACCGGTAAAACTCCTTATGAACTTTGGGAAGGGCGTAAGCCTAACTTGGAATACCTCAAAGTGTGGGGGTGCTTGGCTAAGGTCATGCTACCCGAGCCTAAAAGGAGAAAGCTTGGTTCTAGAACATGTGATTGTGTGTTTATTGGCTATGCTTGTAATAGTTCATGCTATAGATTTCTTGTCAATAGAAGTGATATATTAGAATCATAAACCATTATAGAATCCAAAAATGCCATATTTTTTGAGCATGTGTTTCCTTTGAAAAATAAGGAAAAAGTATTGCATGATTCTATTGAAATTTCTAATGACTTTGTTGATGATGTGCAAGAAATAAGAAGGAGCAAGCGAGCTAGGAAGGAAAAGGATTACGGTAACGATTTTCTTGCCTATGTCGTTGAAGATGAACCTGTAAGTTACTATGATGCAATTAAATCCATAGATGCACCTTTTCGGTTGAAAGCAATTAATAATGAATTAGAATCTATTATGTCTAATCATACTTGGGAATTAGTTGAGCTTCCACCCAAGGTTAAACCTATTGGTTGCAAATGGGTGTTTAAAAGGAAATTAAAACCGGATGGTACAATCGATAAGTTTAAAGCTCGCTTAGTAGCCAAGGGCTATAAGCAAAAACATAATGTGAATTACTTCGATACTTATTCTCCGGTTACTAGAATTGCATCTATTAGAATTTTATTTGCCATTGCTTCTATTTACAAACTTATAGTACATCAAATGGATGTTAAAATAGCTTTTCTAAATGGTGATTTAGAAGAAGAAATTTATATGGAGCAACCCGAGGGTTTTGTAGTTCTTGGACAAGAACATAGAGTTTGTAAGTTGGTTAAATCTCTATATGGTTTAAAACAAGCATCTAAACAATGGCATGAAAAATTTGATAATGTTATGCTTACACATGGGTATGTGATCAATGGTGCCGATAAATGCATATATAGCAAGTTTATTAATAATGAAGGTGTTATTATATGTTTATATGTTGATGACTTACTTATATTTGGAACTAGCCTTGATGTTGTGCATGATACTAAACACTCTCTTGCCTCTAATTTTGAAATGAAAGATTTGGGTGAGGCAAATATAATCTTGGGCATCAAGATCCTTAGGGATAATGATTGCATTACACTATCACAATCTCACTATGTAGAGAAAATTCTTAAAAAGTTTGAACACTTTGATATGTCACCTATGTCTACTCCTTTTGACTCAAAGGTTCACTTCTTTAAAAATCGTGGTGATAGTGTTTCACAAGATAAATATGCACAAATCATTGGTAGTTTGATGTTTTTAACAAACTGTACTCGCCCTGATATTGCATATGGTGTTGGTAGATTGAGTAGATATACTCATAATCCTAGTATTGAACATTGGGATGCAATATCTAGACTGTTGAGATATTTAAATGGTACTTTTGATTATGGTTTGTCATATTATGGTTATCCTGCTATATTAGAAGGATATTGTGATGCTAATTGGATTTCTGATACAGGTGAGGTAAAGTCCACTAGTGGATATGTGTTCATACTAGCTGGAGGGGCTATCTCTTGGAAATCATCCAAGCAAACTTGCATAGCGAGATCCACCATGGAATCAGAGTTAGTAGCCTTAGAAAAGGCTGGGTCCGAAGCCGAGTGGCTTAAGAGTTTGTTAATTGATATACCATTGTATACTAACTCTATTGCCTCTATTTTCATGCATTGTGATTGCCAAGCTACCATAGCACGTGCTAAGAACAAAATCTATAATGGAAAAAGTCGACATATTCAATGGAGGCACAATATTGTGAGGCAACTCATTGATAATGGTGTGATGTCCTTGGACTTTGTGAGGTCAGAAAGGAATTTGGCCGATCCTTTGACCAAGCCACTAGCAAGAAGGCTGGTGAGTGAGACATCGAGGGGGATAGGACTGATACCCAAATTGTGACACTATGGCCAATGCCCAACCTCTATGATGGGTGATTCCACGCAAGGGGTTAAATGAGTAGAGGTCATTTGTGGTCCATATGGGGACTGTCAGCTTTATATGTTCTGCTATCTCATTGAGGAGATTAGTGATGAGTCCATCCCTATGGTGTGAGGCAGTGCTAAGTTGCAGATCGTTGGAGGTTGAGCTCTAGCTCTTAATGGATCCATAGTCCCTACCTGTTGGGATGGGGTGTACTGCACACACTCTTGATGGATGCCACCTATGTGAGAGTGGAAGTTATGCCGCTTGCTATGAGACTTGGGTAGGTCTCTAGAGCTCTCATGAAACCCAATGGCGCATGGCCTGTATAAGGCGCTAACCCGCTTATGGAACAACCTTAGTAAAGAAAGGTATGTGGGTGGTAAGTTTGGTCATCTAACAGCTTGGTTAAAAGAGTTTAACTCTACCATTGCCTAGTAGTTCCTACTTATTTATCCTAAGTATAGTTAAAACCTTATGGTACCATATTGATGCATGTCTTCTTGAGTTTATTGCCTTTCCTAGTTTAGTGTTTGTAACATGTGGGGGATTGTTAGAGTATGTGTGTTTCAAACTCTTAAACTAAGATTGTGTCCCACATTGGTTAGAGATGAGTTCTCATATAGGTTTATAAAGCATAGAACCTCTTAAGTGGTAGATTGAAAGAAAATGGGCTAAGGGTTACAGTTAGGCATGGGTTGGTCTTAAGCTTGTCTCTATCTCTCTTGGGCCTCATTCTTTTTCCCTTTCTTTTGTTTCAGCCCATTTTATTTCTGCCCGTTGGGCATTAAATTTTCAGCCCGTTGGGGCATTAATTGTGCTGCCCGTTGGTGCAGCCCAGCCCTCCCATCAATTGGTTTATAAACCCTTCAAAACACATTATTCATCACATAATTTCTATTCATTCTTCTCCAGCCGTTTCTCTCTGCCTCTCTGTTCTGTTCTGTTTCTTTTTTTTGGCTGCACAGAAATTTTTTTGCACAAAAAATTTCAGCTTTAATTTTCTTAAGGAAAGGAAAGGCAAGTAAGGTTGTTCTTAGTTCTTCTTGCTTGAGTGTGTGATTAACTTGAAGAAATTACTATAGTCTAATCTTGGGGGGTTGTTCGACCAAGAGAGCCATTCACACCGAGTTCTACTCCGGGTGGCACGAATCAACCTTTAAAGACAACGCATTTTGCATGATTCTATAGTTTGTGAGATCTTTCTAACTCTATCTATTTATTTTTGTCATTGCTAAATTTTAGGGTTTGTCTTGTTGAATCAAAAACTTGTTTATTTAGCCATATTTCCAACATAACTTTCATAAGGTTGTAAAGGCAAATTAACTTATGTTATTTAGAGAGAAAACTCTAGCCTGTACATATTTAACCCGTGAGTACGAAAGTACTGAAGTTATTTTATTGTGTTGTTGATGCTATAGTGCAAATCAAGGCCAAAGTCACAGAGCCATCCCATGGTTTGCTACGAATATGGAATCTTCAAGAAGTTCTTGGAGTCATGGGTACCATTTGTGGGGTAACAACTGTAACTTTAATTGGAGGTATTAAGTAGAGATAGAAGTTAGTTTCTATCGCACACTTCAAATTTATTAGTAAATTTCTTCTTGGGGTTTGGGAACCCTTGTAGTGGCTTTTCTATAAATGGTTTCTAAGATTTCCACTTTGTACTCATGATATTGTTGGGCTCTTTTATTTTATTGTTTGTTGCATTATGCACGCGTGTGGTAATTAACTGGTATAAATTATGTTTTTCTAATCGGTTAATTTGTTAAATTAATTAATCTCACTATAAATTAACTAAAGTAACCCTAAAGAGGAATGATTTCATATTTCACTTCAAATATGTTGGCAAATCCTAGTGCCTAAACATATCAAATTTTGGTTGTATCCAAAGAATTGTGTTAAGGTTGAGTATAAGTCTGAAGTTGCTCAAAGGTGATTTAAGTTTTGATTTGTTCAAGGATGCTGAATTGATGATCTTTTGCCTATATGTTTTACACTATAATGAATTTTTGTAAAAACCAATTCATTAAAAAGTTAAGGGACTTTAGAATGGACACAAATTAAACCTAATTTGGATTTAAAGAAAAAAAAAAAAAAGATATGACCATTTGAAGTTGGCACAACTATGTTCTAGTTCATTCAAGTTTCAACCCTCACTCAAAGAAATTGTGGCAATGAGTAAATCAACTTTGAATGTCTAATGAATTTACCTAATGATTTAGAATTTTCTATATAAAACCACCTTTATTGCACAAATTGAGAGGAGAGACGTTGTCATAAAAGAGTAGATCTAAGAGTTGTAACTAACCCACCCCAAAATTTTGGGACTAAGTTTTGATTATTGTATTTACTATTGTTTTGTACCCTCACCCAAGAAATAAAATCCCGATGCCGTCACTGTCTATTGGAATTTTTTTTTTATTGGATTTATTGGAAATTATACTAACATAAACCCTCATATATTATTATTAAAGGGATTCAATAGTATGGGGTATGGTCACCAATGACCATGTCAACATAACCAAGACACTCGTTGAATGTCAATTCCAACAAAGTAATGCCGAACAAGTTGCTTTCGCGTTTCTTTATGCCTCGACGTAAGTTTTATTGGTTCCTTCCTGTTTATTATCTTTACATATATGTTTTCATCTGCATGAAATACCATATAAATTATATATTTGCCTCGTCTCTGTACTCTCCTGTTCACAACTTACCAAGTTTCCCTTCTCTTCTTCATCATTGATTCCTATGGAAAAAAAAAACGTAGTCCAATTTCCCAACTACCTCCTGGTTTCAGATTCCGTCCATCTGATGAAGAACTCATTGTTCATTACTTGCAAAACAAAGTGACTTCACGTCCACTCCCAGCAAACATAGTTGCTGAAATAGATCTGTATAAGCACAGTCCATGGGAACTACCCAGTCTGTTCTGCACTTTCACTCATTTTATTTCTCATCCATTACACCCTAACATAACTGAATATTATTATTTTTTGTTCTCCTACTTTATACAGAGAAAGCTTTGTTTGGAGAAGATGAATGGTACTTCTTTAGCGAGAGAAATCGGAAGTACTTGAATGGAGCAAGGCCTAACAGAGCAACAGCTTCGGGTTACTGGAAAGCCAGTGGTACCGACAAGCCAATTCTAACCTCTTGTAGATCAGAGTGCATAGGAGTCAAGAAAGCTCTAGTCTTTTATACTGATCGGCCTCCAAAAGCAGTTAAGACAGATTGGATCATGGATGAATATTGACTGCTCGACATGAGTAAACCCTCAAGGTTAAACGGGTCAATGAGAGTAAGTGGGTATGGGTGTCAATGATAATCTATACATATATAACGAAAATAGGGTCTAGAAAGTAGTGATAACATAGATAGCTTACATTAGAGTCCATGTACAAGTCCTTAATTATTTTCTCTTCTTATTATTATTGTTTTTTCTTTTTTTCTTTTTTTAATCCCATTATACACAATCATAGCTGCAATGAATTCATGTTGTACCTTTTTTCTTTTTTCTTTTTCTTTTTTTGCGTAAATGCACTTTTAGTCTCTACATTTTGACGTTTTTCCATTTTAGTCTCTATATTTTAATTTTACCATTTTTAGTTCCTAATTCTATTAACACATTTCATTTTGGTCTTTTCCGTTAGCTCGCCAACGGAAATTGCTTAGGTGGCAAACTGATGCTAATGTGGGCAATTAAAAAATAATAAAAAAATTTAATTAGCATTTAAAAAATGCCACATCAGCTTTTAATAATAAAAATTATTAATTAATTTTAACGAAATTAAAAACAATAAACACAAACACAAAGAACAAACAAACTTTTCAGGCTCGAACACCATCCTCCTCCCAACATCAACATCACAGTGGTTCATTTTCTGTGGTTGTTCCGGCGGGTTCTGTGGTTTTTTTTTTTTTTTTTTTTTTTGTTGTGACCGGTGCTTAAAGGAAGAGGTGGGTATGGCTGAAGTGGGTTGTGGGTCGTGGTTTTCTCAAGTCTAGTGCTGCTAGGTTTTATTGGTCGTCGGCGAGGTCACGACGAGGTGGAGATAGGGGTGGATTTTTCTGGGTTGCTCAGATTGGTGATGGGTTTGGTGGGGATCAGCGTGGGTCACGGCGAGGTGGATTCCGATCGATTTTGCTATGGATCTCACAACCGCTGCCTTACAAGTTGCCGATCTCACCGCAGCAGACCTTACACGCCACCAACTCGCCCCTCACCAATCTGAGTTTCTAGGTTGTGGGTTGATTTCATGGGTTTATGGTGTGGGTCTTTGGCGAGGTCACAACGAGATGAAATGTGACGAATCATCGACGAGCCAATTGGTCTCTGGGGCAAGCTTGGCTCTGCAAACGGGGCATGTAGGCAACAAATGGAGTGTCTCGTGGTCCTAGAACTCGCTTAAGCAAATGGCGCACTCGAGGGCACTTTTGCCGATTTTGAGACCCTTAAGGAAGAGGAATCGATTTGGGTAGCTGTCACGACAGCCACGCGCTCTCGAGTGCACCTGCGGAGGTAGATCAAGAAGAAGCCCAAGAAAGAGAAGAAGCAAACAAGTATAATAGTGATAATCGCCGGCGATGGCTTGATCTCCCAATCCAAATCGAACGAGTTATCTGGTGTGTTTGTTGTATTTGTTGTTTGTAGTAAAAATCTAGTGTTCACTTTAAAACTAAAAAAAAGAAAAATTTTGTTTTGTTTTTTATTTGGATTACAAATAAAGGAAAATATCGTTGTTGGGTTTGCTCTTTGATTATGGGTTTGAAGTCGTTGCTGGGTTTGATGTCGTTGTTGGGTTTGATGTCTTTGATATTCAATCTGGGTTTGCTCTTTGATTCTAGATTTGATGTCGTGTCGTTGCTGGATTTATTTATTTATTTATTTTTATTGGAAGCTGGGTTTATTTCTTGATTTAAGAAGAACATTGAAGAACAAGTTTTTATGTTCTTAGATATGTAATTTTTTTGTTTTTAATTTTGTTTTTAACGAAAAGGACCAAAATGAAATACATTAATTGAATTAGGGACTAAAAGTGATAAAATTAAAATATAGGGACTAAAATGGAAAAATGCCAAAATGTAGGAACTAAAAGTTCATTTACGCCTTTTTTTTTTTTTTTTTTTACTCCCCCGATTCTAATCCCTTTGTATTGAGAAAACAACAGCAATGCTAACAGGCAAGGATGTTGAACAACATAAAAAGAACCTTCTTAACTCCCCAAGTATAACAGAATGTCCAAAGAACATACTTCAGGCCATTATCTATACATCCCCCTCTTTTTGATTCCCACATGTAACCTACAATCCTGAACTATTTGCTAGCATCATCTATAATATATGGACTGCCTTCCGGAAATAGCTTAAGCTCAACTTTCAATATCAATATCTTGATTCCCCAGCCAGGGAGCAGCAAGCAGAGACAACAACGAAAGCAACAAAGATTAATAAGCAAAGGGCATAAAATGTTGAATAGCTATTATATTTTCATGTGGCACCCAGAAGGCCAAGGACCTGACATCATAAAGAAAGTGACCTAGGTCCATGCTTCAACATGATTTCATATAAATGATTTTTCTTGATGTTAATTTCGTTTTTCATTTGTGCTTTGGATCTTCACACTAACTTCATCAAATATAATCCAATTAAATGAATGGAAATATTGCCTCTTTGTTGTCACGGTTGGATGAATGGGTATTATGCCGGGTTCGAACAAAAGGCAACATACCAAAGAACACAAGTGAAGATCAAGACAGCTGTGGGCTGGAACTCTCAAGATACCCACCAAAAATTGAGGTGCAGCCTACAAATATAAACCATTATTCTGACATTATAAGAGATTGCCAAGACAAAGACTGTCAACTGCTTGCTTCAATACTTGCCAGTCAAGCTCTCCCTCCCATTCAGACCATTTCAAGTTTAAGCTTTGATGCAAGCAACAAAGCCAACAGTTTTACTTCAGTTTATGGCAATGGTCCCAATAATTTGAATACTCCAATACCAGCTTCTTCTTTGGGGAGTTATATCAACCAATTGGAAAGAAAATCTAGTGAGGAAAGTAAGTATTATGAGAATTTCCTGTCCAATGAGATTCTAAAGGACAGGAACGAAAACAAAGATCTTCAACCTAGTAAGACACTGGCCATTTATGATATGAAGTACGACAGCCAAGACCAGTCCCAAGACATTTTCAACCCTAAGCCCTCAGGACCCATCATTAATTCAGGAGATTATTAAATTATCCTTCACAGAAAAGAACTTACACTGAACAATGCTTCCTAAAAGGCAAAAGGTTCCTTAACTGTGGTGGCACAGTCACGAAGACAAAGGTCACATTAGATGTAGATAAGGCACATGAGGCAAATTAGTCT
The DNA here is from genome assembly GCA_032878915.1 of Castanopsis chinensis. Lineage (NCBI taxonomy): Eukaryota > Viridiplantae > Streptophyta > Magnoliopsida > Fagales > Fagaceae > Castanopsis > Castanopsis chinensis. Next base: position 10,890,979 of record JAVQMG010000125.1, on the reverse strand, counting down.
CCAGTGGCAAGGGCCAATTAATAGAATGAAATCAGAAATTATGAAGCATACTTTGTATTTAATTCTGTACTGTAGAGAATGGACTCTATGTCAAATATCTGTATTTGTGCTTTCTTTAATAAAAAACAGTGATATTAGGAATCTAATGGCTAGGCATAGTTATATGCAGGACCGTGAAAACAAATAAAACATGAAACCTGTTAGTTGCGAAATAATCTTTACTTATATAGTCTTACGTAACTTGAAATTGAGTGTGCTTCAGTTGTAACATTAGTTGTGCGCATCTTAAATTCGGTTCATGTCCCTATAATCAGGAGGCCTATCCTAAATAGAGAAGGCAGATTAAGGCAGAGTTAATCTGCCCAAATTGCCATTCAACAAGAGCACAAAAGGCCATTCGAATATTTAAGGGCACATGCACTTGCTGCTCATATAGCTGTACATTATAGATTTCTAGTAATGACATCATTTAAACTATATGCATAAACTTGCCCAAAATATCAGTGTGCACATTTTCCTCGCAACTTTGAAGTATCACCCTGGATCTCTACGGTTAAGGAAATTAGTACCATTTACAGGGACACCATTGGTCTAGAATGACAGATCCTAACTAATTGGTAAAAACGGGAGGTACCTAGTGCACAAAGCTCCCAATTTTGTGGGGGAATGGGAAAGGATGCTCAATAATTTCATTGTGTTGACCAAGGTGAAAGAGAAGAAAAGGTTTTCATTCGAAATGGGCGAAAACGAAAAAGAAAAGCGGTAACATATCACTGTGACACAATTTGATCATTACCTATAAGCTTGAAACTGTGGTAAGCTAGAAATTTATAGGTAGTCTACTTTGTTAGGAAAATTTAGACCAATCTTTAAAAGGCCAGTACAAATTAAATAATTGATGAACAGATGGTCTTGAAAAGATACATGAGAATCCCTCAAATAATGAAGGTTATTGCCAGACAGCTTTATGACACAATAAGCTGTAGAAGAAGCCTTCGAAATCAGTTCAGCTCAAAATACTGAAACAAACAAAAGTGAAACATAATTAAAAAAATAAAAATAAAAAGTAGAATATACTGTCAAAGAATACAAGATCAGGTGACATATTATAAAGAGATTTATTGGATTACTAAGTATGCCAAAAGTACTAAGAGCAGCTTTAACTGATTTTAACATTCTACAAAATTTAGATACTCATCAAAACTATAAAGGCAATAAGAGCAGCTTTAACTGTCAATGCTTCCAACAATGGCACAAGATGTATAATTTACAAATTCATTAAACAAGCCAGATTACTTGAGAGTAAGTAACTCTTAAAAGAATAAATGATTGTTGAAGGCTAGTGTTTATCGATTCCATTAACAATACATATGATGGCAGAAAGAAAACCAATGCTTCACAAGTCCTCACAAAGATTATGAGACTAGCAAATAAAACATAAACAAACAGTGACTCATTTATATATACAGGGTCAATGCTTACTCTATAAAAGTTGACTTGAGAACAGGCCCATAGTGGCTTGTATTGGCTTCTTGTAAGAGACAAAACGCAGGGTGAGACCAATAAATTTAGTTTAAACACACACACACACACACACACACACACATATATATATATATATAGAGAGAGAGAGAGAGAGAGAGAGAGAGGGAACACCAAAAACAGTTCGCTATGACTTCCAGAGAAGTTTGACACTATTGCTAATTTGGTATGATCCTATCCTCCCCCAAATCTTGCCATTCAAAAAGATGAAAATGCCTTCATATTCACTGTGTTCATATGCAGTTGTTAACCAACCGATCTTTCTTCATTGGCATATAAATATTGTAATTCTAAACTTAATAAATCCTTATGCATACTGGTTTTTCCAGCTACATAAACCATTGTTTTTTTTAGATTGGATAATTAAAACACATAAACCATTGTTTGACAGCCATCTCTCTCTCTCTCTCTCTCTCTCTCTCTCAAAGAGCCAAGTGAACAGTAGTCATTGACCAAAATCACTTTAAAAACCAATTTTTCCTTAGTGTCCGTGATGTTTTTGGGTTAGCAACAAAAAAAGAGGACCCCATACCATGCACCATATGCTTTTATAAGAGTACAGGGATGGTTTTGGCATAGCCTTCCACTTATGTATGAAGCCATAAAGTTAACAAAAATTGCAAATGCGATTATCCTTTATGTGAGAAATGAAAGAAAGATCTCTTAATTTTGTGAACACATTCAAAACTTGCTACAGTTTCTTCAAGGAAAAAAAAAAAAAGAATCTTGGCACACTTCAAACTGTGGAACAAAGTACTAGGGATGAGAGGCCTTTGCAAAAGTCAAAAACCTCCATTTTCATAACCATGGCAGTATTCTGATATTTAATCTCTCAACTGGAATGATTCCTGGAAACTCTAGGTCAACTGGCACCTCCTCCACCTATGAGGATTGATCTCTTGAAAAAATTGTATCTTGAGTACTTCGATTTTGGTGTTAAAATAGTGAATAGAACAAGAAATAAAGAAAGGTAAACACGAGGTAATCACACCTAGGCTTTCCTAAGCAATCACACTTAGGTAGGAGAAGGCATTCACACCCTCAAAGCTTAAAGTAAGCTGCTAGAGTTTTTACTAGAATCACTCTAACTTTCAATATTATTGACTACAAAGTCTACAATAAAGCCTTTATATAGGTTATTGTTAATCCTCTCCTAGACGGACTAGAAATCTAAATAACCTATTCCTAGAATTACTAGGATTACTAATAACAAACAAAAAGTACTTAATAACTTTTAAACCAAATAAGAAAAAGACCCAAAACATAAATTAAGACTTATGGGCCTTTGGTACAGCCAAGGACAGCCCATTCCCAAATCTGAAAATTACCAAATTTCCCATATTCTAGTAAATTTATTAAAATTAAACCAGCAACTTTTGAACGTAAAAAAACTTAATCCTAAGACTCAATAATATCTAAGTAAGCTATGCAATGTGCCAAGAAAGTCCCACATCAAACCTAGCCCACAAATCTTGAACCTCTTGGTATTTAATCGTGTTTCTCCTCAAACTCTTTCTATCCACATTAGAGAGCGAGGTCATGGGTTCAAGACCCATCACTTTGCCAATAAAAAAAAAAAAAAATTTCTGGAGACCCATAACTCAAATAAACAAAAGTCATATTTCATAATCATTACTTGATTTGCCCGATCAAATTAACACATTCAAGCAAAAATCTTACATAATTTTAATCAGTAATTAATAAATAAAGACCTTTCGGCCCATGATAAAAAAAATATAAAAATAATAAAAATAAAAGGTCATCAAGAAGCTGAAAACATAATCACATACCATATTCTAAAAATATTGTTTTATTCTGAGAGAGACAGGACTTACTTATATAGGTAGGAAATGATACCAAGAATTATACACACCAGAATGATGTCGATGCAAAAATTTCGACTGGATCTCAACTGAAACAAAACCAGTACAGTTTATCTCAACCACACCAGTCTCACCAGAAGATACGAGTGCATAATATATCGGTAAATTTTATGACAGGTACCTGGGTCAGACTTTTCTTGAGCCTAATGTTAGTATTTTTCATATCAGATGTCACCTTGTCCGCCTATAAAACCACCAAAAATACCAGTAAGTAACTATACTTACAAAACATTTTCAAAGTTGCTTGTGAGCATGATCTGATTGGAAAGACAATGATCATACTGAAGTAATAAATTTCTCACCTTTGTCTCAATTTCATCAACTAATGGAACCTGCCTGTCCATTTCCTGAACATATTGAAACAACTGATTAATCTCTAGTTTCTTATGGCAGCACAATCAAATCAAACTACATGAATGACCAACCTCATTCATATCTTCAGCCAAATTTTTCAGTGTACCCAATCCATCTGATATGAAATCAAGACCTTGATCCTGCAGTTTATATATTTAATGAAATGAGAGTGCAGAACTGGAAATGATACAAGGCAGTAGCCCAATCATATCATCTGCCTTAAGCCATTCAATTGCAGTATGGACATAAAGATAATATTCAGGAATCTTACATGCCTGTTTCATTTTCCGCATTTCATATTCTTGTCTAAATTGACTTGATTCTTCAGTTTGTTGGAAAAAATCACTGTCAAAATTTCCATCTGAGGTTGGTAGTGAAACAATCAAGTATTAACAATCAATTGAAATGTTCAAATTCATTAAAAATTGTGACTCAAGATAGATTACAGAAGCACTGGCACCTGATGAGTCGAACTTGATATTCTTATGGGATGCTGAAGCTCCCCACCCTCCAGTTTGTTTGGCTGCAGTTGTGGTACCATCTGGAATTGCTTGAATCCTCTCAGGCAGTGTAATAACCAGATCATCACGGGCGGCTAGATCTTCTTTTGAAAGACCTTTAACCTGTTTTATTAGATACCATAGAGAATTCAAGTTGAATGGCTTTGCATAATTAATATTTGCCAATATGCAAATCAGAATGAAGAAAAATGAACCTTCACCATGTAATTTGGAAAGTCAGGACAATAACCAAATGAAAAGTCCAGCTTTGAGAACTATACAAGCATCAGTTTGAGACATACATATCATGCCTATCCTCTGGGTGAACTTCAATGCAATGCCCTTTTTATTTTACTTCTTTATATATTTCTTTGGGTCATGGATCTCACTTCATTGTTTACAACAGGTTTTCTATGGATATATTTGTGCCCATTTCATCTATACCACTCCTACTCCACATTCTGTTCTGGTCCAGCAAGGGTGGTTTTCTCAAAATCTTGCTCCAATAGACTCACAAACTTTGCACTCAAAGTTATTGTTAGGACCTAACTTCATGATACCCATCAACTACAGGGCTTTGTGCACATTGGTTAGGTGAAATATATGGTTGTAAAAGCAACCCCACATCGGTCTAGAAAGGAAATAGGCAATAGCAGCAATACCATCATAAGGTGGCAAGTGTTACATGAGAGCAAAGTGGAATTATCACTCATAAGAAATGTCTACCTAACTAGGTGAGTATAATGATAGCAAGAACTTTCCAAGGTTTGTATTAACTCCAAGGAAACATACAAAAATGGAAGACCCCTTTATCGAGCTCCAAAGTGAAAGCTATAACAAGCAAAGTGGCTAACATATGCCAAGTCAGTAGAGAAGCCAATGCTGGTAATTAACCCACCATGAACTCCCTTAATTGATCATAAGTAAAACAAGGGTCTTCCTACATGTTAAAATAACTAAACCTAAGACTTAGTAACTCCCACCCTCTCCCCCCCCACACCCCCCCCCCCCCCCTTCCTTTTAGATATCGCTCTACCCCTTTAAAATTGAGCCTTTTGTGGTAAAATTAATACGGTAATTTTCAACAAATAACACATGTTAAATGGACATTAATATCAAGAACTCAAGAAAATTTAACTAGCATTGGTTTGATCATAGGACACAGGTTATTGCTTGTCCTCTTCGAAGCCTTTGTCTCTAAATCTTGGTATACTATTTCACCTTTTTGTTATATTCTGGTGGCCTCCTAATTGTTTCTAATTTAGTTCATTTGATATTACTATGTATGGATAACAATATGAACATGATTTTGGATTTATCATCACATAGTTTTAGCAGTTAGCAAGGTAGATTCCATACTAAAATTTGGAGGTATTGTAACATGCTATCTGTGTTTTTTTTGCATACAAATAAATTTGGAGCTACCATTACATAGTTTTAGCAGTTACCAAGCTAGCAAATAGGAAACCCCAAAAAAAAAAAAAAAAAAAAAAAACATAAATTATGAAAAAATCCATAAATGTTAAAAGAAATTTCACAGCCTATAAAATTTCAAAATTTGCACATATATTAAATTCTTTTTTGACGCATAAATAAAATTCAATAAAAATTTACCTTCTTCATTGCCAATTTTCGCAGCTTAGGAATTTCATTCATCAATCGAGCCTTGGTTCGACGAACCTCCGCATTCATTGCCACAGCAGATGCCCTGTTAGTCTCCATTGAAGCTATCTCAGATTTCTGCATATTTCATTCAATAAAATTCCAAATCATTTATATATATATATATATATATATAATCCCTAACATTCAGATTCAGATAAGAAAAAGGAAAAAAAAAATTTGTTAAAATGATAAAGATTCGGACATGAAAAGCAGATTCGATTTCGGCTTCGAGGGAGGAGTAGAGGTGAGCGAAGGCATCGTCGCCGTAGGCATTGAGGTCGCGTTGCTTTTCGATGTCGTACTTGTCGTACTTCTTGCATATCTCGTCGACGCGGAAGAGAATGTCGATCACGCTCATTTTTTTTGTGTTTTCTTGGAGGGGATAGAGAAAGCTCGAGAATGAATCGTTCGCGGCGAAAGAGAATAAAAAAAGGCGCGTTCGTTTTTCGGATTGGCGTTGTACCTGGCATTGTGTCTGTTTGTTACTATCTGTGTCTCGCGATTTTCGGACGCTGTGTGCCCAAATGTGAAGTCCAGCGTAGAGAGTGGTTTGGGGAAGAGAGAGAGAATGAAAACAGCGTGCACAAAGATGATTTTTTGGCGGGTTCAAGTTCAACGCCCTGTATGTCCAACTTTCCCAATACTTCTTTAATTCTTTTTCTTTTTAAAATTATATTTTAAATTTCATAGTTAAAACAATTAAGAAAATTTTTATAAGTTGAATAAGATATTTGAAATTTAATTTCTGACTACATTAAAAATTGATTAATATCTTAGTCTTATGATAAAATATAAAGAGCAGCCGTTATAAGTTAGCTCTCTTAAAAAAAAAAAGTCATAACTCTCACTTTTTTTTTCAAGATTCAAATTAAATCCTACATTTTGGGAAATCATATACCCATTGCAGGTGATATTGTTAACTAAAATGTGTCTCTTGTATACTTTTTTTTGAAGGTTTAAATTATTTCAACATATGACTATTTATAACTCTTGGACACCCATTGGGCCCTTGCACATTAGTTTAGCCTTTTGGGCCTGAAGATCAAGGGTTTTACTCTTCCAATGCACAAAGTTAAAGCGCCAGAGTTCTAAAAATTTGAGCAAATCAACCAACCTCGGCACCTACTTCAACACTACGTAACTGACTTCTAGACAACCATCAACCCCAACCCCAACCCATGTTTGTGACCCAAGGCCAAGCCCACTGTTTTTGAAATCAAGTAAAGGGAAAGTAAATTGGCAAGTAATAAAGAGGACAAATGCTGGGGGGAAGTGGCCACATGGAACCCATACAACATTACAACCTTCACACATCATTTTTTCTTACTTCAAAAATACTTGAAGAATTTTTCATATAAATATATATTATTTCCTCAATATTGTCACACAAAAACAAAAAATATAATATATTACTTTCCTCAAAGGCTAGACATTCTTCCGGCGACCCCAATCTGACAAAGGCATTGAACAGGTACTAAATGTCCTAGATGTGGCTAAATCTAGGACTAGCAAATAATTCACCCATGCAAATTGCAAACTCATTGCTCTAGATCCAACAGGCACTAGCAGTCTTCCATCGGCATAAAACCACATCCTTGACTCTCAATTAGCGTCACTACCAGATCCCTTACCTCATCACCAAAAGCATGTTTCCTTTCCAGTATGGCTATCTACTCTCAGAACTTATTACTTCCACTTCCACCCCATGGTTATAAAGGAAAAAAGGTCACTGGTATCAGGTGTGCTAATACCAAATATTTGGCACACCAAAAACCTTTTAAATCTAATAAATTTTAGCACTGAGTTAACATTTTAAATTTGAGATAGTACGGAAAAATGCTAAAAAAAAATTAATATTTTTTTAATTCATCTCTCTCCACTGTACTCTCTTTCTCTGTTCTCTGTTCTCTGTCTTCTCTTATCTCTCTCGCCTGTGTTCTCTTTGTCTCTCTCGACCCAACTCCATAGAAACAACAATCAAAGACCCACCTTCAACAACACCTCCCCCAATCACCACCGATCACAACAAATAAAATCACCGGCGAAACCAACCAAGCACCAACTTTAACCACCAAACCCAATCGCAGGCGAAACCCACCGATCACAGCATGCCCAATCACCAGCAAACCCCATCACCGGAAAACGCCACCGATCACATTAAACAAACCCACAAAGCCAAACCCATCACCGGCCAAACCCGTCGCCTCTTTCTTCTCTTACTGAGAGTCGACCCTCGCCGTAGGAGGAGATCGGCTAAATTTTTTTCCTCCGGTGTTCTGAGTTTTTTTTTTTTTTTTTCCCTCACATGGTGGTCACCGGTGAGTTTGATACATATTGTGATTGGTTGTTGGTGGTAGTGGGCAGTGGGTTTGAGGTGGTGATGGTGATGGTGATCAGGTTTTTTTTATTTGGTGGTGGTGACTGCTGAGTTTCAAAGAGACGCCCAAGATTTAAATCTCACTCTCCCAACTATCTAATTATATTACAAATAAATATTAAAAAAAAAAAAATCTTCTCACCGAGAATTGAGATTGCTGACCGTTTTGGTCCCGAACGACTAGGATACGGCTAAGCTGAGCACGGACCAGTTGAGTGAACGGGGTGCGCCGGAACATACAGCGTGTTTCCCATGAAAACCCACAAGTACTCTCGACTTCATTGTCTTGAGAAAGATACGCAAGTCCATAAGCGACTCTAACAGAATTACTGTAACTTTGAGTACACAAATAATCTTGATTTGGCTTGTGGATTTGCGTATCATTCTCAGAACAATGACTGGAGTATATAGCAGAAAACCACCGTTGTGACTTTGACTGTTATTGGGCATCAATGATTTGGCTTGGTTGCGGTTGTGGTTGAGGTTGAAGTCTGTTGGTGATAATGGAGTTACAAGATTTGGAAACGCATCTGAATCGGACTGAAATGCTTTCACTGTAAGGCTTAGGTTTGCGGCAGAAATAAGGGACCAAGTTTAGGTTAGGTTTAGGCTTGAGTTGCACTGTAAAATGAAGGAGATTAGTTGCAACTACAAGTATAAGAGAAATAAAGCAACTTTTGGTAAGTACTATTATAATAATCAATCAGTGATACACGTGGTGGACGCAGATCAAATCGTTAGATTTTCGGGATGAGGAATTCTGAAATGGTTTGCCACGTGGTGAACAAAGAGCAGAATACTGGTATCCAACGGCTAGAAATTCAGTAGAGAGAGAGAGAGAGAGAGCAGGTATGAAATTACTTTCTAAGGTTTACCATTGTTGTGTTATTTCTTTTTCAATAGGTAACGAGTGATGAAGGTGATTCGAATTAAAGTTTTTCTGTCATAAAATTAGTGCTTTACCATTGTTGGGTTTACCATTGGTGTGTTTGTTATTTTATAGTTGACATTGAAGACTGTGATCCCTATGAATATTTTGATTAGATGCATCTTTAGGTTGTCTGTGATTCTATGGAGACAAATTGTTTAGTTGGTTGTGTTTCTTGTCTCCCCTGACCCCACATTAAATGGTATTTTATGTTGTACATAATTATTTTGCTTTTGTCAATAATTGGTGCTCTATGTGCATGTATTGATTATGTAAAAGCATGACTATTGTTTGTGCATGTGTTTTAACTCTTGCAGATGGCTTCTGAAATTCATTTTGATTTTATTATTCACCATAGCGGGAATTTTGAGTGAAACCCTGGTTTAGAGTATGTAGGTGGTGAGGTATCTATAATGGGTAATATTGATCCAGATCTAGTAAGTCATTTTGAGGTACAAGAAATTTATGCTGATACTAAGGGGCCCATTAACAGTAGGATTTATTATTTAATACTGGTGGTGACTTAGAGCAAGGGTTAAGGTTAATTACTTCAGATGATGATGTGACCTACATGTGTGACCTACATGTGTGAACTACATGCTGAATGGCCAACAAATGAAATTACACTTTATGTAGAACCAGAAATTGAACCAATTACTATTGAAGGACCTATAGTTGAACCAGATCAACCAATTGCAGTAGACCAGCCATGGGAAATAAATGATGAAGATGAGGATACTGATACTGATTATGAGGATGTGACCAATAATGTCTCTATCAGATCATCTGTGGTTGACCAAAATGATGTTAGTGAAGAACCTGTTGAGGGTTTAAGGGATGGTAGTGTTGATGGAGCTATGCATGTCAAGGGTTTAAGGGATGGTAGTGTTGGTGGAGCTGTGCATGTGGATGACCATGCTACCTATGGACAGAACGTGGGTGACAATGCTACCTATGGACAAACTGTTGGTAGTAAAGATGTTCATGTGGATGAACCTAATTGGCTAGATGAATGGTATGAAGGACTAGATTATCCTGATGACATATTTGGTGCTCAGAACAATGAGGTGCCCAATATGAGAGAGCATCAAAGAGATACTGAAAATGTAAATGAGGGAGAGCATTTGACAGAGCCAGTTACAGATAATGGGAAGAGACCAGGAGCTGCTGCCAGTGATCAAGCAACTGATGATAATGATTGGGCTGAAAAAGCTCTTGATGATGATGACACTATTAGCATTAACAATTTTTGAGGATGAGGATGAGGATGAAAGGGTGAGATGTCCAGCATTTAATGAGAAGACTGACATGAGTAACCCTCAGTTATGCAAGGGTATGAAGTTCCCAAATGGGAAGGTGTTTAGGGCTGCCTTGAGGGAATATGCAATGAAAAAGCCTGTGGACATTAAGTTCAAGCTTAATGAAAAGACCAAAGTGTATATCCACTACAAGTATGAACGTGGTTGGAGGGTATATGCATCACAAATTGCAGGGGAGTTAACCTTCTAGATAAAGACTATGGTTCCAACTTGTACATGTGGGAGGACATTCAAGCATAGCCAAGTCACTTCTACATATGTGGCTAGGATAATTTCAACATATTGGGCAATTTCTGGTGTGAAGCATCAGGTTATGTAAAATGCGTCTGTGGACTTGAGCATAAATCAAGTGTATAGAGCTAAGAAGAAAGCTAGAGAGTTTATACTAGGTGATGAGAGGTTGCAGTATGGGAAGCTCAGGGACTATGCAGAGATGATAAGAGTAACAGATGTGGGGAGTAAGGTGATTCTGCATACTGAGATTACTGAGCCTAACACACAACCCAAGTTCAAGACGATGTATATGAGATACAATGCACAAAAAGTTGGATTCTTGGGGGGGGGGGTGCAGGCCACTTGCAGGATTAGATGATTGCCACTTGAAGGGCAAGTTTGGTGGACATATATTATCAGCAACTGTAAGGGATGGGAATGACAATATTTTTCCTATTGCATTAGGCGTAGTTGAGTAAGAAAACAAGGATACTTGGGTGTGGTTTTTACAAACATTTGTAGATGATATTGGGAGGCTAAATGAGTTGAATTTGGTGTTCATTTCAGATAGGCAGAACGTAATACAATTCACTTGCTTTTTGAGATTTCTGTTTGTTCTTAGTCATTACATTTTGGCTTTTTGGAAGTTTTGTTTTTGTTCTTAGGCAGATGGTGTTCATTTTTTTTCTTTGGATGTTTTTTTATTGTATTTCTGATAACCAGGGATTGATACCTACCATGGAGATGTTGTCCCGACAGTTGAACATAGATTCTGTGTGAAGCATATTTACAATAACTTTAAGTTGAACTTCAAGGGTTTAGAATTGAAGGCTGCATTATGGAGGTGTGCTGCAACAACAACAGTTAGAAAGTTGAGAAGAGAATGCAAGATATGAAGGCATTGGACAAAGAAGCATGGGAGTATCTAGCAGACATCCACCCAACCCAATGGACCAAGTCACATTTCACTCCAAGGGCCATCTCTGATTGTTATGTGAACAATCTTAGTGAGTCATTTTATTCTACGATACTAGAAGCTAGGGATAAGCCTATCATTGCCATGTTAGAGTGGATTAGGGTTAGGTTGATGACTAGAATGTACAGTAAGAGGACTAGGATTGAAAAATTCACTAGTGACATATGTCCAAACATAGTGCAGAAGTTTGAGCAGTTGAAAGTTGATTCTAAGCCATTTTCTATTGCTTCATCAAGTTGCTATATATATGAGGTTGATAATGAGTATGAGATGCATGTGGTTAACCTTACAAGAAAATGTTGTACTTGTAGAGTTTGGGATTTGACAGGAATCCCATGTAAACATGGTGTTACAGTAATCTATAAGAACTTGGAGAGGCTTGAGGATTATGTGCATGCATGCTATAAAAAAGATACCTATGTAGCTGCATATAAGGAGTTAAGTACCCCACTGCCTAGCCAAGATGAATGGGTTGAAACCAACCATCCTACCCCTGTTGCTCCAATTGTGTATAAGCCTCTAGGTAGGCCACCAACGAAAAGGAAGAAAAATGCAGATGAGCCAAACAACCCATACAAAGTTTCTAGGTATAAAATGTGGGTTTTTTCATAAGAAGTGACATAATTCAAGGAGTTGTAAGGCTAGAATAACTGGTGAGACACCATGGCAAAGGAGACAGAGACTTGAGAGGCAAAAAAAATTTGCAAGTAAAGCAAGAATGTGTTCACTATGACAATTTGTAAGTAAATCTATTTCTGATACAAGACAATTCTTTTTGTAGGGATAAGAGGGACAAGGAACAAGTATTGACCAACCACCAAGCACTGACCAACCAAGTCAGGGTGCAACTTCAGTACCTCTGCCAACAAGGAGGTTTGCAAGGCAGCCACCCTGGTTTGCCAACCAGGCAACCAACCAAGAAGCCAGCCACCCAGCCAGTCAACCACCTAGGCAACCAACAAGAAGGTTTGCAAGGCAGACAGCCACCAACCGAGTAGCCAGGCAACCAACCAGCCACCCAGCCAGCCACTTAGGCAACCACCAATGAGATTACCTAGGCAGCCAATCACTCAGGCAGGCAACCAATCAGCAAGTAATGCAGTCAACAAGATTAGCAAATAAGAAGGCCAACCAGGCAACTACCATACAAGCAAGGCAACCACCTAGATCTAAAAACAAGGTAGCGAACCAGCAAGCAAGGTACCCACCTCGACCAGTAAACAATGCAGCCAAGCAAACAACCAGTCAACCAACAAGTGAGGTAGCTAGCCATTCAATAAGAAAGCCAACCACCTATCAAGCAAGTCAACTAGTCAACTAGCCACAAAAGCAGCCACTAAGGCAACTAACAAGCAAACCCTACACACAGCCAACTGAAACATTTGCTTCAATTTCAAGCAGACCACCACCATCTGTTGCAGATTCAAGCAGACCACCACTAAGTAAAGCACCCACAGCTCAATGATTCTCATGCAGCCAGCCCATCTATCATACTTCGAAGGAAACATAGGACACAAGAAAACCTCTATCTTAGGTATATACACAAACACAAACACCACCCTTTATATTTACATAAAACATTGGATTAGGTCTTGATATGGAGTTGCTATGTATTTTGCAGCCTCCAAGGGGGTTGGTACCACTAAGGGTAGTTAGGAGTAGTCATTTGTTCTCATATGGAGAGGAGGTGGATTAAAAGCTGAGACATCTGGTGCAATGTTCTCAATTGGCAGGAGCAAGGGCAAGGATATAGACATAAGCAAGGTCTTTGGGAAGTGAAGATTAGAGAATGCGCAAGCAAAAACTTTACTTTTTTTGTTATTGTGCATGTCTAAAAGTGGCATGTCACCACTTTTTTGTTATTGTGCATAACTTTCTACTGTAAAGTTATTTTGTTTTTGTCCTAGTGGGGGACAGAACCACCTATTATTGAAGTTCTTTGGCAGTGTTTAGCCATTAATGTTAGGTGGACTTCACTTGTTTTGAACAATGCTTATTATATATGTATGGAATGGTACTCTTGCTTTAAAACATACTTCTTTATGCTTCTTCAATTGATGTAAACAGAATCATGTGGGGTGCATGTGCAATTCCCGTTTTATGAAGAAGAACAAATTGCATACCCTATTCAAATTACTAAATTACATTACATAAAGAACACATTATAAGGCAGCATTACACATTACATAAACAAGGCAGCATGCTCTGTTTAATTTACAAGATCACATTACATAAAGATCACATTACATAAAGAACACATTACAATGCAACATTAAACTTACATAAACAATGTAGCATTACAAAAACAAGAACAAATTATATAAAGAAGAACACATCACATAAAGAACACATTGCATACTTTATTTAAATAAACAGCAACATTACATAGTGTCAAATACATGGTTACCACTTTTTTTTTTTTTTTTTTTTGTGGTAGTACCCCAATTTGTACTTATACAATAACTACAACAGCTTGCCTTCAAGGCAAACTCAATGGCTTTGTTCCAAATTCTCCCATCCTTCTAGAAAACACAAAAAAAAAAAGAAAAAAAAAAAAAAGCAAAAAACCCCCCATGACACAACAAGTGCAAATTTGTACTTCTGTAACTTCTCTTTAGTTATTCTCTCTCTAACCCTAGCTTTTTCTTCCCTTCGCTTGGATTCTTTTTCCCTCTCAATAGCTATTGATTTCCTATCACTAGCCTCATTTTCCTTTTCTTCTGCAACTCTTGCTTGATTCTTGTACATATTGAATCTTGCAAGGACAATGGGTGCAGCTTCAGACCCACGCTTACATGTTTTGCCATCCAACCACCTAAAGTATTTACAAGTAGGTTCATCATCCTACAAATAAAATCAAATTAGGGTTATTCATAAAGCCAACAAAACTAGAAAGAAAAAAAAAATCTGAAAACCAACTGTTACTCACCACATCATAGTAGCTACACCCATAAAACCTTCTCTCAAAATTGTTCAAGGTCAAAGCAATCGATACCCGACAATGGTCAGCCGAGCATGAATGGTGACTGGAACTCGAGTAATAACTTGAAGAAGACATGTTCAGATTGCACTTGGCAATCGGAGTACAGAGAGAAATGGGTTTGGGGATTTTTAGGGATCTTGATATAGAGGAAATGGGTTTGGGGTTCTAAGGTAGAGAGAGGGAGAGAGTTCGTTCTTTTTTTAAGGTTCTATCTGGGTTCTAATTTTGGCTTATATAGTAAATGAGATTTTCTAACGGAAAGGGCAGAGGTGGGTAATAGGGGTCTAACGGAGGCCATCACAAGTCGATTAAATGATAACTTTTAAACCACGGATGGGCAATGTTAAAACCAGCCAAATCACAGGTGAGTAAAGTGCAATTTCTCCTAAAATTGTGACCTCGGCTTGTTTGATTTACTTTTTTCCTGGTCTAATTGTTTATTCTTGCATTATTTCCATTTTATTTTATTTTTCTCTGTTGGTTAAATATATTTAAGATCCCTAACTTCATATTGCCTTATTGGACTTGTATTCTCACCTTTAGTTAAATCACTACTTATTCTTCATGGATTGATTAAGATGCCACTTTATTCTTGCAAGATTGATTGAATGAAGAAGTAATTACACATAACCCACCTGTGGTTTGGACGAAAATCACTTTGCCTACCCATGATTTGAAAAGTGTCATTAAATCCACCTGTAGTATGTTTCCGTCAATCTCTGTAACCCACCTTCAACCCAGCCGTTAAAAAAATACCTCTTAACCCCAAAACACAACATAACGCGAATCAAAACACCCAAAACTTAGAAACTTTTTCGCAAAAGAGGCTTGTGGTGAGATCAACGTGTTCTTCGTGGTTTGGAGTATCTAAAGGGGGAGAAAACACAAGTTTCGCAACATCGAAGCTAGGGAAGGTATGTGTGACTGTTGTTGATCTGCATTTGGGTTCTTGATAGCATTTTTTTAACGCGACCCACCCACGTAGTTAGGGTTTGTAAAATTTTCTCAAAATTGGTGTATGTTAAATGTGCATTTTGCTATTTATATGTAGAATCGCTTAAGATGTAGCTAATGTACTGCTATGGTTTTTTATATAATGTGTATACCTGAAAGAATCAAGTCTATTTGTCAATGATTACACTTGTTCGTGAACTGTGGTTAGGGTGGTCCTCATTTTGCGTGTGCTTTATGTGGTCCTTTGTCCATGTGTTCTCTCTCAACAACCTAACCAATTTTATATGAAAACAAAACAGCACTATATTTGGCTTGTTGTCTCTTTTGGCTTGTTGTTTTTTTCTGTATGTCAGTGTGTAAACAAACTACTTGATGGGATTGACGAGAAAAATTATAGACAAGGACAATGAGATAGACGAGGATCATCATATGCGAATGCCTACATCACTGACGTAGGCAGCAAGGTAATTCAATACCACCAATAATGCCCCAGGCAGCTACAAAACCAGCTGTACAACCCGTTGAGGATAAATTAAAGCCCCATTACTTAGCAAGAAGCGTTACTAAAAGAGGTATTAAAGTCACAATAACTGCCACAACGGCTAGTGATTGGAGAAACATATATAAAGCTCCCACAAGCACAAGTAGAGGGTACGAAAACACACATAAACACACTTATTATTCTACTATTTTTTTTGTCTTTTCTAAGGCCTTGTTGGTACTGACTTAAGCGTCGGAGGCGTTTTAGCAGGCACCACACCGGTGACCACCCTAAGGAAGTCTTCCCACCGTTTCCATACTAGCAAGAAAGAAGGTTTGGTTCCATCTGAACTCGTTTATTTGGACTAACGAATTTATACTCCATCAGTTTGGCACCATCTGTGGGGAACGACATTTTCATATTCATATTTAAAAAAGTGGTTTCCTCTAACTTCTATATTCAGATGGAATCCAATCAAGATTCTGCAGCCTTGGCTTAGCAAATCCAAGCTCTTGCGGCCACCGTTGAGGAACTTACTAGACAAAATCAGGAAATGAAGCTACAACTTCCATAGGTTCAACAGGATAAGAGTCGATCCAAGGGTAACCTAGAGATGAGGGGGACAGCCATAGAAGAACTAGTCATCAAAGACCTTCTACTCTATACGAAAAGAATTCAGATCTTATTCGAGAGATGAGGAAAGAGATGGACGAGTTGAGGAATGCCATCAAGGAGAAAACGGACCAGAGCGTGGATAGAATGATAAGGGCCATGGATTCGCCTTTCACTACAGCAATCCTTGAACGTCCTGTGCCGTCTAAATTTGGTCTACCTCAGCTCAAGCCGTTCGACAAGTTAAAGGACCCTCAGGATCACCTCAACACCTTCAAAACGGCGTTGGGCCTTCAACAGCCCCCTGACGAGATACTGTGTCGTTCCTTCCCCACTACTCTCAAAGGAGCAACTAGGGAATGGTTCACCAAGTTGCCAACATCGTCCATTGACAACTTCGAGCCACTGAGCAGCGCCTTCTTGTGTCACTTCATTGGGGGGCAGCGTCCAAAGAGGCCAGCAGACTACTTACTCACCATTAGACTAGGGATGGCAATTTAGATCCGACTCGCGGATACCGGGCCCGGCCAGACCCTAATGGGCCGGATTTTACCCGGTCCGATAAAGAATAGGGTCGGATATGGGTTTTTAAAAAAAAACCCGAAGCGGATCCGGGTCGGGTCCGGGTTTTTTAAAAAAATCCGAAACTCAACCCGGATAAAAACCCGGTTATATTAAATTACTAAACCCCCCCTTATATATATATATATATATATATCATATTAGTAACCTTTGATTTGAATCGATGAAACTTTGTATCTTTATTTATATAATAATAATAATAAATATGATATTATTTTGAATTTTTGAATATGTAAATGTAAATATATTAATCACAATAATAACCTAGTTGTTGAAATATACCAACTATTTAATTCTTCTAAGCAGATAGAGAATATAACGTTTTCATATAACGTCTTCAAGCCGACAATGATAATTGTTTTTTTCATATTATATATCATATTAGTAACCAAAAATTGTAATGGGCTTCAAATTTTTTTTTTTTTTTTTTTTTTGGTTGGGCTAGATTTGGGCCCAAGAGATAAACGGGGCCCGCGGGGCCCATGGGGCCCGGCGGGGCGGGTTTGGGCACCGGAAAAAAAACCCGATTAATAATAGGGCCGGGTTTGGGTCTCGGGTTTTGCCCCGCAGGTCGGGTTCGGGTATGTAAAAACCCGGCCCGAACCCGACCCGTTGCCATTCCTACATTAGACAGGGAGAAAAGGAAACATTGAGGTCATACGTGAAACATTTCACTCGGGAGACCTTACAGGTAGACGAAGCAGACGACAAGGTACAGTTGACGACTTTCAAGGCGGGGCTGAGAACCAGAGAGCTTGTGGCTTCACTCGCGAAGAATCCTCTAAAGACGATGGTAGAAATGCTCCTAAAAGTACAAAAATACATGAATGCTGAAGATTTGTTAGCAGCCATAAGGGATGTACAGAGGCTAGAAGGCGTGGGAAGAAAGGATAATGAACGTAGGGGGCAAAAGAAGGAACGTCCAAATCGTCAGACTAGTGACAGGAATAGAAGGAAAGATGATAAAGGTCCTCGAACAGTAAACTTCACTCCCCTAGTTATGCCTGTTGACAAAATTTTAGCACAGATTAAGGATGAGCACTACCTCAAATGGCCGAGGCTATTACATTCGTCACTCAACGTTCGTGATAAGAATAAGTATTGTCGATTTCATAAGGATCATGGCCACTACACGGAGGATTGTTAGGACCTCAATGAGCAAATAGAGGAGTTGATATAGAAAGGAAAACTGCAGAAATATGTGAAAAACGGAGAATATAGTAGGTTCAAAGATGGCAATAAGAACCAGCAAGAATCCTCGTCCAAAAACGACAATCGTCATCCCCAGCCTCCATAGGATGTGATCAGGGAGATAAAGACGATTGCAGGGGGGCCCTTCACCGAAGGGTCATTTAGATCCCCTAAGAAAGCATGCTAGAGACAGGTGAACAGCGTCCATATGATACCTCTGATTAAGCAAAGATGAACAGATCAGGATATGTCCTTCAATGAAGCGAATGCCAGAGGAGTAAAGTAGCCTCACAATGACCCTTTGGTCATAATGCTAACTATAGAGGGATTCAACACTAAAAGGATCCTCATGGACAATGGTAGCTCTGCAGACATCATCTACCTTCCTGCTTTTCAGCAACTGAAGCTAAATCCAAAAAGGCTGCGCTCATTTGACTCCCCCCTCATTAGTTTCAGTGGAGATTGAGTATATCCCGAGGACATAGTGACGTTAACAGTAACAATGGGGACCTACCCGAGGCAATTGACCCGTCAGCTAGACTTCTTAGTGGTGGATTTCCCTTCATCTTACAATGTTATTATCGGAAGGCCCACACTCAACAAATGAAAGGCAGTCACGTCCACTTACTGCCTGAAGGTAAAATTCCCAACGGATTATAGGGTCGGCAAGGTAAAAGGAGATCAATTCTTAGTCCAAGAATGCTACCAAGCCGTTCTAGCTGCAAGGGAAAACCATACATGGATGATTAAAGAGAAAGAAGAAGATAAAGTGGAAGCCCTAGAAACAGTGGAACTGGCCAAAGGGGAGACAACCAAGACGACGAGAATAGGGATACAGCTAAGTCCTGAGATGAGAACAAGGCTTATCCAGTTACTTAAAGAGAACCTAGATGTCTTTGCATGGAGTCACGATGACATGCCAGGCATATCTTTAGAAGTCATTCAGCATGAGTTGAACGTGAACCCTGAAAGAAAGCCTGTCCAGCAAAGACGCAGAGTATATGCCCCAGAGTGGGACCAAGCGGTTATAGACAAAGTTACCAAACTATTAGTGGCAAGCTTCATCCAGGAAGTGTACTATCCTGATTGGCTCGCGAACGTTATCTTAGTAAAGAAGGCAAATGGGAAGTGGAGAATGTGCATGGACTTCATGGACTTGAACAAGGCGTGCCCGAAGGATAGCTTCCCTCTTCCAAGGATAGACCAACTAATGGATTCTACAGCTGGACATAAGTTGCTGACGTTCATGGACACTTTCTCAGGATACAACCAGATAAATATGGCTGAGGAAGATTAGGAGAAAACTGCTTTCATCACAAGTCAGGGACTCTATTGCTATAAGGTAATGCCTTTCAGATTGAAAAATGTAGGAGCTACTTATCAAAGATTAGTGAACAAGATGTTTAGGAAACAGATCGGCAGGAACATTGAGGTATACATGGATGATATGCTCGTCAAGAGTAAAGAAGAGCTTGCCTATCTGGACGACCTGAAGGAGACGTTCGCCACCCTCAAACAATACCAGATGAAGCTAAATCCTAGCAAGTGCATCTTCAGTGTGGCTTCAGGGAAATTCTTGGGATTCATGGTGTCCCAGAGGGGAATAGAAGCAAACCCGGAGAAGGTGCAAGCCATAATCAATATGGAATCACCCAGAACCGTCAAGGAAGTCCAAAAGCTCACAGGAAGAATCGTGGCGCTTAATAGGTTCATCTCTAGAGCGACAGATAAATGTCAGCTCTTCTTTAAGACCTTAAAGCAAGCTTTCGCTTGGACCGACGAATGTGAGGTAGCTTTCCAGGAACTCAAATGTTACCTGAGTAGTCCACCCCTCTTAAGTCCAGCCAAAGAAAGGGCAAACCTAAATTTGTACTTGGCGGTATCGGCCATAGCCGTGAGTACAGCCTTGATCCGAGAAGAAGGTAGGAAATAGCTCCCAGTTTATTACGTCAGCCAAGCCTTCGAAGGGGCTTAGTCTAAGTATCAGAGGAGTGAAAAGATTGTGTTCGCATTAATAGTGGCCTCACGCAAACTAAGACAATACTTTCAAGCAAATCCTATCCTAGCAATGACGGACCAACCCATAAAAAAATCCATGAATAAACCTGAGGCAGCTGGAAGAATGGTCCAGTGGCAATTAAACTTAGCCAATTTGACATTGAGTACCGCCCCAGGACAGCCATTAAGGCACAGGCTCTGGCAAACTTCGTAGTCGAGTTCACCTTTCCAAACAAGGATAATCTCATCAACGAGGCCGAACAGTGGACGATACAAACCGATGGTTCGTTAGCCCAAAAAAAGGGCGGTGTAGGGGTCGTCATATCTGCCCCTGATGAAGAAATGCTCAAATATGGAGTTCAGCTGAAATTTTCGGCCACCAACATCGAGGTTGAGTACGAAGGAATATTGACGGGGCAGAGACTTGAAAAGATGCTTGGAGCCAAGAACCTGTTAGTGTAAAATGACTCAAAGCTAGTGACTAGGCAGATTAGGCGAATACGAGGCAAAGGAAGAAAGAATGCAAAAATACCTCAGGCTAACCAGACGTTTAACTTAAGAATTCGATAAAATGGAATTTGTACAGATCTCCAAAAGTCAGAATATTATAGCAGACAAAGTCTAGAAGATAGCATCGTCAAAAGAAGGGGCAGCAAGCAGAGGCTTGGCAATAGAGATCCAAAAGCACCCCAGCATTGAAGAAGTTCCAACATTCTCGATTCAAAACACAAACAGCTGGATTACTTCGATCATGTCTTTTCTACAAGATGGACACCTCCCTCAGGATGCTGAGGAGGCCAAAAAGATCAAGAAAAGAGCAGCCAGATTTACGATCCTAAATGACAAATTATACAAGAGAGGCTTCTCCATGCCTTACTTGAAATGTGTCGATGAAGAAGAAGCCAAATACATCTTGGAAAAAATCCACGAAGGAATTTATGGGGACCATGCCGGTCCCAGATCCCTGGTAAGCAGGTTATTCAAGCAGGATATTTCTGGCCAACTATGCAGGTAGACGCAATCAAATTCGTCAAGAAGTGTGACAAGTGTTAGAGGTTCGGGAACGTCCAGTGACTTCCGGTGGAGAAACTGACAACGATATCATCCCCGTGGTCGTTCGCACAATGGGGAATCGACATCGTCGGCCCATTACCCCTAAGTAAAGGTCAGGTAAGATTCCTACTAGTTGCAATTGATTACTTCACAAAGTGGGTTGAAACAGAAGCGATAGCAACAATCACCGAAGCACGAATTCGGAGCTTTGTGTGGAAGAATATAGTTTGCAAGTTCGGGATTCCAAGGACGATTATATCAAATAATGGGTAGCAGTTCGATAGCCAAGGCTTCAAGGAATTTTGTTCAGGCCTAGGCATCAAGAACGAGTTCTCATCCCCAAGACATCCACAGGTCAATGGACAGACGAAAGTGACGAATTGAACATTGCTCAAGATTATTAAAGCCAAGCTGGACGACGCAAAGGGTGCCTAGCCAGAATAATTGCCCAATGTTTTGTGGGCCTACAAAACTATGGCGAGAACCCCAACAGGAGAAACCCCTTTTAGGCTCACTTATGGCACTGAGGCAGTAATCCCAGTCGAGGTAGGGGTGACCAATATCAGGCGAGAGGTATTCCACAAGGAAAACAACGATGACCAACTACGAATCAACTTGGATTGCCTGGATGAAGTAAGAGACAAAGCTTCCAACAAGATGACGAAGTACCAACAGAAGATAGAAGAATACTACAACAAGAGGGTAAAGCTTGGACGACTTGAAATATGCGACCTCGTCTTGCGCAAGGTCACTAGGCTACTAGAAACTCTGCCAAAGGAAAACTCGACCCCACATAGGAAGAACCCTACCGGGTCGTTCACTATTCCAGGCAAGACAGTTATCACCTAGAAACCCTAGACGAACAGAGACTCCCACAACCATGGAACATTGAGCACTTGAAGAAGTACCACCAACAAATGTAACAATGGATGTATTTATACCTAAATTAATAAAGGAATTGCTCAACTAATATCTTTGTGTCCACAGGTTTGGTCAGTAGTAAGCCAAAAAACAACCTAAAAAAAAAGGGCTAAGTAACAAGATTCTGCCTAGAAGGATGTAAGTTACTAATGGAGCCAAGAGATAACCAATCTCAAAGATGGCTGGGTAACAAGATTTCGCCTAGACGGATGTAAGTTACCGACGAAGTACCTAGAAGAAGCCAAGAATTTCTAAGTAACAAGCACAAATTGCTGACATACTAAGAGCCAATGAGTGTGCAGTCACAAAAGCAAGTAAGTACTTAGCCATAAGTTTAATTAAAGCCCAAAAACAATGGGCAAATCCCACTGTCTTTACATCTAAAAGCCCATAAACACTGGGCCAAAAATAATGTTCTTAAAACAGATTAAAGAGAAAATGTCACGAAGTTAGAATTACAAAACCCAAAACATCATGAGCATAAAAAAAATAATAAAAAAAAAATTAAAAAAAATTAGAAAGAAAACTCTTTAAGGCTCAGGTTCAGGGGCAGCACTGTCACTAACAGGGGCATCACCGGCAAGGACATTCTCGGGGGCATCAGACTCAATAGTAGAATACTGAGCAACCTCGTCAGCAGTCATCTCCTGGTCAACCTCTTCCAAATTTAGACTCTCCAAGTCTACTCCACAAGGCTGCTTGACGAGGTCGAAACCCTTGAAGTACTAGCTGAACAGGACTGTGTTATACTCGTCTGTGGTCTGGAAGGCTTCAACAGACTTGGCAGCAATGGTCTTGAGCTTCTCCTTGGCGCCCAGAAGTTACTTATCCTTCTTTAGGGTCAACTGGCACTCAGCTTTGAAGTCGTCACTCAAAGTCTTCATTTTTTCTTTCAAAGTGGTGGCCTCGCCCATAGAGTCAATTAAGTTCTTTTTCAACGTGGAGTTCTTCACCTCCAAAGCCTCCATCCTCGATGTGAGGGAAGCCACCTTGACCTCTTGAGTGAAGTACTCAGAGGTAATATGGAGACTTTCCCCCAACACCTGAAACGAAATCCAAAATCATCAGTAGGATGAAGAAGAAAAAGAACTAACGGTTACCATACTCGAACATTTCACCTGAATAAATTTATGGACATGGCGACTCGCGACATTATTGAAAGGCACTCCAGAAAGGGCCTTCAAATCTTCGGCAGTCACGCCCCTGTGAGCCCTATCCACCGCCAGTCTCTCGTCATCCCAGACAGTGGATAGACGAGGATTGACCTTCTCCTTCTCCCTTTTGGACAAACGCGGCCTCTTAGAGGCAGAAGCAAAAAGCTCCTCGATTGAGGTCGAGGGAGAAGTTGTCCTTGTCGCCTCAGCACCGGAAGCGACGGGGGTAACATGGGCGGCCGGAGTGACAGAAGGGCCCTTTCCAGTGACGCGCACTATCTTCTTCCCTATACTGGACAGTGGCTTGCCTTTCTTCGACCTCATTTTTGCATACATGTCTTTGTTGAATTTGATCATCATCTCTACAAGAGGAAAACATGTGTAAAAAAAAAAAAAAAGGAAGAGAAGAGTGGAAGACAGATGCAAGACATTACAACATAATCAGTGCCCATGAATCTAACACTCACTTTTTTTCCTTCAATTTCAAGATTCCGCAAGACGAAGGAGGAGGGCTCTGGTCCAAGACAATAGAATGAAAGAGTCCTTGGATCCACAAGATCGTCCCAGTTTTCAATCATCTGCCGGTAGTCGATGGCTTTTTGCACTCTCTCCCTATACCTGCTCTTAAGTTTAGGCCGTCTCTTAACTGCGCAAAATGAGAAGTGAAAGAATCAGTAGCGATAATAATGAACACAATAGAGCCGAAGTGACAAGAAGAAATATGGACGCACCTAAAGTTGGGGTTCCCCACCGACGATGTAACCTCAGGATATCACCCCAAACCTCGCCCAAGGGGGTCTCAAAATCATCCCCAAACACAAAGAAAAATCTTGACTTCCAATACCTGAAAGACAAAGGTAAACCCTTGACGATCCTAGTTTTCCTCTCCCAGGGCACCAGTTCATAGTACCCATGCTTCTTAGACGCTTTTAAGCTGTACAAGTAGACAAGCTCGTCAACTTTGAGTATATCTTCGTCCATAGCTGCCAGCCATATTCCCATACAGCTGAACACAATTCTCCATGAGTTTGGCATAAGCTGCCCATGAGCGATACCAAAGTGGTTTAACAGCTCCATAAGGAAGGGGTGGACAGGAAACCCTAATCCATAGATAAAGGCTGACTCATAAAACATACCTCCCTTGGTAAAAAGTGACATGCCCGATCCTCCCCACTAGGTAGACGAAGCCTAACTCGCTCCGAGAATTGAAATCTATCCCTAAATCTCCCCAGTGTGTCAGCGTCTAACCCACACTCCTCTTCGAGGGCGTAAAAAGCCCTAATTTCTTGAAGAGTTGAAATGGCAGTATTCCCCCCCCCCCCCCTCACTGGATCATCACTAAACAGCAATCCAGTCTCAAGTTCACTAGACCTAACTTCAAACATTGTTGCTCGTGCTCTTTCCCGGCTCTTAAACCAATCAATCGACTGATGAAGCAAAGGCAGCAGGTCAGCCAATGCAAAGCCCAAGCAATTACCCTCAAAAACAAAATTCTCAAGGTAAGGGAAAATGCCTAAAGACCCCCCTATGCGTGCAAATAGGAAGGAAATTGATGGGCAAACTATCCTAACCTCAAAACTATTGACCATGGAAATCCAGAAACAATACGAATGGAACAATATGAACTAAACCCCCTAAAAAAAAAAAATCAAAAGCTGTAAAATGAAAAAGGGAAAAGCAGAGCCGGAAAGAGAAGAAATAGTTACCTTGAAAATGGCGAACAAAGGAAACACCACTGCACAACGCACCAGTCCGAAGAAGAAGTTGCAGAGTAAGGTTTAGCAAAGAAAAGACTTAGAGCAATGGGAGCTTTTTTTGAGGAAAGTAAAATACAAGAAGGAGAGATTAAAACCAAGGTCCAGAAAAACTGAAAAACAGCGGGAAAACCGAAGAGTCATATGATGAGGACATTAACCTCTCCAACTGGAGCGTGCCACATGGCCACGATCAGTATGGCGCTGCCACTACACATTTAATACGGCGCGAAATCCCAAGAGTCGCATGCAAACCTTTCATCTTCTATGGTCGTCATGACATATCATGACGACCATAGAATCCGGAGGCAACTGATGGGACTAACGAGAAAAATTATAGACGAGGACAATGAGACAGACGAGGATCATCATATGCGAATGCCCACGTCACCGATGTAGGCGGCAAGGTCATTCAATACCACCAATAATGCCCCGGACAGTTACAAAACTAGCTGTACAACCCGTTGAGGATGAATTAAAGCCTCATTACTTAGCAGGAAGCGTTACTAAAAGAGGCATTAAAGTCACAATAACTGCCGCAACGGCTAGTGACTGGAGAAACATATATAAAGCTCCCACGAGCACAAGTAGAGGGTACAAAAACACACATAAACACACTTATTATTCTACTATTTTGTTCTGTCTTTTTATAAGGTCTTATTGGTACTGACTTGAGCATCGAAGGCGTTTTGACAAGCACCACACCGATGACCACCCTAGGGAAGTCTTCCCACCATTTCCATACCAGCAGAAAAGAAGGTTTAGTTCTATCTGGACTCGTTTATTTGGACTGGTGAATTTATACTCCATCACTACTTATTTTAATTACAGATGGTTGACTTCACATTTGATATTGAAATTCATGTTGGGGATGTTTTGTGGAGGACCCAACCCTTGAATATGTGGGTGGGTCTATACATACATTAACAGAGATTGGCCCTGACAAGAGTTTCTTTTAAATTTGGGATTTATACCATTTAGTTGGTGCTCCTAAAAGACACAGTAGATATAGGTATTTACTTCCTGAAGGTGGTCTAGAGGATGATTTAAGGGTCATAGAAATAGATGCAGATGTGGTGAACATGACTACCCTTCATAGGGCATGACCAGCTAACAAAATCATAATCTATACTAACATAAATGTGGAGCCACTAGCAGTTGAGCATCCTGATAGAGGGGGGGGAGTGGTTGATGATGGTGTAGGTGGTAACATAGATGGTGTAGGTGGTGATGGAGGGGTGGATGAAATAGATGTGGAGAGTGATTACGATGAAGTTGTATTGGAGGAAGAAGAAGATGATGAGAATGATGAAGAAATTGTTAAGAATGTTGAGGATATTGAGGTTGGTACAAGGTTTGAAGAACAGGATGTTAAGGTTGAAGAATATAATGTTGAAGGAGATGATGATGATGATTGACTATATGAAGGCCTAGATGGGGATGACTTTGGTGATGACATATTTGCTACTCCAAACTTACCTTCACAATGTTCCACCCCAAAATCAAATGATGCTCCCAATACAGCCCCAAAATCAAGCAATGCACCCTACGCAGCCCCAGAATCAAACAATGCACCCCATGCAGGCCTTGAGAGGGCTGAGCCAGCTCTTGAGGATGACCTGGTAAGCATGGATAGGTCTGATGATGAGCAGGTACTTGAGCAGCTAGAGTTTAATGCTAAGAGTGACATGAGAAATGTTGTACTAAAGAAGGAGATGAAGTTTCCTAATGCAAAGGTGTTCAGAGCTGCTTTCAGGGAGTATGCAATTAAAAAACCTATTGACATTAAATTCAAGCTTAATGAGATGACCAAGATATTAGTTCACTACAAGAATGAGTATGGGTGGAGATGTTATGCATCTCAACTAAGTGAAAAGCTAACATTTCAGATTAAGACCTTGACTGATAACTGTACTTGCCCCAAGTCTTTTAAAAATAGCCAAGTAGCATTAGCTTATGTTGCTAAGAGGATCATTTAGGATTTTAGCAAAAATCCAAATTGGGAGATGAGTGGTGTACACAACGATGCGGTGCAAAATTTATTTGTTGACCTAAGTGTAAACTAAGTGTATAGGTCAAAGAGAGAGGCAAAGGATTTGATCAATGGAGATGAGCAACTGCAATATGGTATCCTTAAGGACTATGCACAAATGATAAACAATGTAGACAATGGGAGTAGTGTTATACTGCAGACAAAAATGGCTGATGAGACTTCCCAACCAAAATTTAAGAGGATGTATATTAGGTTCAATGCTTAGAATGTAGGATTTTTAGGTGGATGAAGGTCATTTATAGGTTTAGATGGTTGTCACATAAATCACAGATTTGGTGGGCAAATCTTATCAGCCATTGTCAAGGATACAAATGACAACATTTTTCCAGTAGCCAAAACTATTGTGGAACAAGAAAATAAAGAGTTTTGGATATGGTTTTTGGAAATTTTTGCTGATAATATAGGGAGGCCAGAGGAGCTTTAATTATTCTTCACTTCTGATAGGCAAACGGTATGCAAGTTTTGTTCAGTTATACTTGAACGGTTTACTTCGTTTGCTAAACTAATATGTTTTATTTGTTTGTTTGGTTATTTGCAGGGGCTTATACCTGCAATGGAGACAATATTCCTTACTATGGAGCATAGATACTGTGTGAAACACATCTACAACAATTTCAAAGTGGATCACAAGGGATTGGAGCTGAAGGATACATTGTGGAGGTGTGCTGCTACCACAATAGTAAGGGAGTTGAGAGATGCATGTAGTACATAAAGGATTTGGATGAAAAGGAATAGTGTTTTTTATGAAAATCACTGTTGGCTTTTTGTAATTATCAATGTAAAAAACAATCACCTTGGAATGTGTTTTTTTGTAATTTACTAGAAGTTAAGGTACAATACACTCCAGGTTGTTATTATGGTATGAAATTTTGTGGTATTATATGGAAGTTGTGGTATTATTTAGAAGTTGTGGTATTATGGTATGGAAGTTGTGGTATATATTCAATTCAGTTTGTATGGAAAATTATTTGTCCAAAATAGTTTATATGGAACATTATTTGTCCAAACCAGATTATACGGAAGTTTATTTATTACTACTACAGGTTGTGTCCAAGTATATTTTTCCAATACAGAGTGTATGGAAGTTGTTATTGTGGATTGGCTGTTATGGTATGCGTAGGTAACTATATGGAACATTATTTGTCTAAACCAGGTTATATGGAAGTTTATTTATTACTGCCACAGATTGTGTCCAAGTAAATTTTTCCAATACAAAGTGTATGGAAGTTGTTATTGTGGAATGGTTGTCATGGTATGCACAGGTAACTGTATGGAACATTATTTGTTCAAAATAGATTATATAGAAGTTTATTTATTGTTACTACAGATTGTGTCCAAGTAAGCTTTTCCAATACAGAGTATATGGAAGTTGTTATTGTGAAATGATTGTTATAGTATGCACAGGTCATTGATAATTGACCAATACCTCTTTCATTATATGCCCAGAGACTAGTGGCATGACCAGTTACCTCTTTCATTGAGTGGTTGTTATGGTATGCACAAAATACTCAATAATTGACCAATTCTTCATTCATTAACACATCAAAACATTACATCAGTAGGCAATTCATTAACACCATTGCCATAACTATTTCTACTAACCAATTAATTACTTTAGGGCAACAACCTCAGTCTCTTCACTCCAGAGAACTCAATTGAGCCAAAACACAACAACAACATAACAATAACGAAAAAGATCCATGACAAAATGCATGCAAACTTCCACATTCTCTACTTCTCTTTAGCAAACATGGCATTTTCCTTAGCTTTTGCACAGACAACTCGAGTCTTTCTCTCCTTCTCCTTAGCTTTGGCTTCCTCTTCAAGAGTCTTTTCTGCCATTTGCCTAGCTTCCTCTATCGTTTCCAGAGTTGTCCCTTCCCTCTCATTGGCAAGTTGGTGAGCACCCTGAAGCCTAGACATCCTCTCTAGAGCCAAAGGTGCAGTTTCATTCCCACGAGGACAGGTTGGGTTATCAAGCCAAACAAAGAAATGACGCTTAGGACCAACCTTATAACGGCTACAACCTAAGAACCTCCTCCCAAAATTATACAAACTCAAACTTGTTCTCAAAACACAATTCTACTCATTGCACATATGCCCACATGAACCCGAGAAATTACCACTTGATGAAGACATATCAAAAAAACACGATTCCTAGGAAGTACAAATTTAGAGTTTCACACAGTAAGTTGGCACTTGAATAAAATTTGAAACCCAAAATCGAGAACAGACACAAATACCTTGATTTTCTTTACCGAAACTACCTTCCCTAGCTTCGATGTTGCGAAACTTGTGTTTTCTCCCCCTCTAGACACTCCAAACCACGAAGAACACGTTGATCTCACCACAGGCCTCTCTTGCAAAAAGTTTCTAAGTTTTGGGTGTTTTGATTTATGTTATGTTGTGTTTTGGGGTTAAGAGATGTTTTTTTCTTTTTCTTTTTTTTAATGCCTGGGCTTGAAGTGGGTTATGGAAATTGACAGAAACATACCACATGTGGATTAAGTGACACTTTTTAAACCACGGATAGGAAAAGTGATTTTCGCCCAAACCACATGTGGGTTATGTGTAATTACCCCTTGAATGAATCCACAACGTCCTTAAGAAAATCTCATTGGAAGTTTGTTTATTGTTGCTGGAATTGGTCCCTCAAGCTTGCTTTGGATGTCTCATCTGAGTCTTGCTAGAAGCGGGCTTGCTTGTTCTTCTCTCTCCCCTTATATGAGATGAGGGAGCAATACTATCGAACTACAAAATAATTACTCCCCATTAGCAACTAAAATATAACTTTTTGGTTAAGAGTTTGGGGTTGACTTTGCGATAAGAATCCAAGTCCAAGGATTATGCACTCTCCATTGAACAAAGCAGAGATAGGGTCAATGGTAAGGCAAAGAAGAGTATGAATTTGTAGTGAATGAATTGGGAAAAGACGTAAGATACCGACTGCGAAGTGCAGAGTGAGGAGCTGCCATGTTTCACTTTTGTCTTTAAAAAGGCAACAAAATTAACATTTTGAAAAACATGGCAAATTATCCTTTTCCACCTGAAACTATGGCTTTGTTTTAACTTAACCCTTTGAGCTATTGAAACACACAATTGACCCTCCATATTTCCTATCGTTTGTTTTGGTGTCAAGTCTAATGGAATTTAGCATTAAAAAACTAATTTACCCATCTCCAAAACAAATAATTGAAGGGTAAACTAGTTTTTTAATGCTAAATTTCATTAGAGTTCAGGAGTCGAACATGTATTTTGAAAGTTCAAGAGGTTAGGTGTAATCAGGATGATAATTGATGGTGGAAATGTGTGATTTACCCTAAAAAAATAAGGGCATGTTTGGTAAAAGGTTTCATGCTTTTGTTTTCAAAACAATGTGAAAACAGTTTTTATAAAATTAGGTTGAAAAACTATTTTCAAAAAATACATAATGCAAAAATTTGTATTTATCACCATGTTTTCAAATTTGTTTTTTAAGAATTAAGAACACAGATTTTCTACCAAGAATTATGCTTGGAAAGAGGTTAAAGCTTATAGTCAGCAATTTTTTAGAAAAAGTGGACTTATTTGACAAAAACGAATCTACACAGATTTCCTACGTATAAAGAGAGTTTATCGTTTGCAGGCGTAATATTCTCGACAAACAAATAAATGAGAGAGAGAGAGAGACAGAGAGAGACAGAGAGAACGTGAACAGAGAGAAGCAATGGTTTTGTCAATGAAATAATCATCGTCTGAGGTCCCAAAACACCCCTTCAAGACCCTAATTTGTCATGCGATGATGAGAAACAAGAGAGCAAAAATGTCGTTGAAGTGTACGTGAATGAGAGAGACAGATGAGGTGAATTGAATGGGAGAAGTGAAGGGAGAAGTGAAGGGAGAAGTTACGAAGTTCGGTGAGTAACTGGATCAACAGTAGGGAAAGAGAGCCGTTGGGGGTGTTGTCTATGTCTTGTCAAATTTGTTTACCACAGTGCCATTAATAACTGTTTTTAAAGTTCTGAAATTTTCAAAGGGTCATGCTAACGAATGCCCTTAGGGCATTGGTTAACAATCCATTTTAGGAAAGTTTTTACATCACTTTTATGGGAAATGAAAAAAACTGTCAAAATATTAATTGCTTTATTTCATTTTCCCATAAAAACTTTCCTCAAATAGATTGTTAACCAATGCCCTAAGGGCATTCGTTAGCATTTCCCATTTTCAAAATACATGCTTTTAACACTGTATTTTGGAAACTGTATTCTACAAAAGATATTCATAATACTCTTACTAAAGACATGATTTAAAAAATACATGCTTTTAACACTGTATTTTGGAAACTGTATTCCACAAAAGATATTCACAATACTCTTACCAAAGACATGATTTAAAAGCGTGACTCACCATTGTCGGCTTTTAAAAAACTGAAAACATTTTTTAAACTTTATTACCAAACAACCCCCAAGCAGTGGCGGCGCCACGTTTGGTTCAGGGTGTTCCCAGGAACACCCTGACCTGAAAAAAAAAAAATTATATATATTAATTTAAATTTTTTTAATTACCTACCCTTAAAAAAAAAAAATAGGAACACCCTCAAAATATTTAGGAACACCCTCAAACTTTTTTTGCCAAACAAATTTTTAACTAAAATCTAAAAAAAAAAAAGTTTGTAATAGAGAATCTGAAAAAAAAAAAAAAAAAAATTTGTAACAAAGAATATGTGAGAATATGTGAGAAAATGATTATGAGATAAGAAATATCTTTTAATTTGGGCGAGGAGCAGATCTAGGCTTTGGAGGAAACAGTGAAAGAGAGGAAACTGCAATTGATCTGCCGCTGCTTCTCCTTCAGAGTGAGAGAAAGAGATTTGAGAAATTTGTTTAGAAGAAGAGAGGACAATCATTTTAAAAAGTTTGGTATAAATGTGGGTGGATACCCTTTGGCCACGTTGATGGTTAGGTGGGAGAGGCACTTAGGTAGACCACTTTTCTTTTCTTTTTTTTTTTTTTTTTTTTTTAATGACAAATACATTTGTGATATGGCTTACGTGGGTTTGAGTGGTCAATCAAAGGCATAAAATCTGAATTATTTGCACTTTGTACACAGCAAGGTTATTTCAATAGGAAAAGTCTAGGACCACATCATTTTTTATAACTTTTTATTATAATTGTAACATAATAGAATGTAATTGGTAAAAAAAAAATAGTGGGTTCATGTATAAATGAGAGTTAACCACTCATAATTTATCATGTTAGAGTTGTAGCAAAAAAGTTATGGAATAATTTGTGGTCCTAGAACCACTCTATTGCAATATTCAAGAGAAACATAAAATATTTTTATAATAAATTCAATTTTTTAGAAGAAATATTTAGATGTGAAATTATATTAACATAGATAAATATTTTTAAATTAAATAATGGTTTTGTTAAAAATACTGAAAATTATATATGATTATAAAACTTTAAAACCATAACCTCTTTTTTTGGTAATTTGTTTAGGTTAACTTCTTTTTCTTCCTCTAAAAAAATGATAATTTATTTTTCTTTTAATTTGAGTTCGATTTAACATGAAAATACTTCTAAAATTTTATATCTTATTTTTAGTAAATATCAATAGCTATATTATTATTTATTTCATTTTATTATTTTTTATAATTACTTATTTATTAATTAAATTATTTATAACATTACTGGTTTGACTGAGGTCCAACTAGAAAACCAGTAACTAGTCCCTTTTCCAAATCTTTCACCGTACTGGTTTTTAAAACTATGGTGGGGGGTGGATGGGGGCATAAGTTCGGGGTGGGATATTTGAATTGGGAGAAGTAAATGCACATGGGGTGTATGCTAATGCAACTAATAAACAATAGTTTAATTAACCAATAATTAATTGGGAGAAACAACTAATAAACAATAATTAATAATTTAATGAACTATTACATTATAAAAGATAAACAAATTAAATTATGTTAGCCTAAACAACAATTAATAATTTTATAATTAATGAAACAACAATATAACAAATTATAGTTTATAAAAAACAAACAAATTAATGAAACAACTAAACAACAATAATTAATAATGTTATTAATATTTCAAATAAACTTATAGTTTTTATATTGTTTATTCTTTTGCTAGAATTATAGACAAATATTTGATAAGAAAATCACATATCTAAGGAACACCCTGGGAAAAATTTCTGGAGCCGCCACTGCCCCCAAGTTAACTTTAATCTTTTTGTTTACTAAAAACAATAAGATGCCGGACAGGCATGGGAAGCAATCAAGCTTGGCAGTTGGCAAGGAAGATATGAACATTTAGCAATTGAAGGATCACCATTTAGAGAATTTCTTGTGACTCACTTGTAGATTGGTTCGGTCATATTCTATGAGAGCAAAATTTGACAGTAGCTTCCTCACATATTAGGGTAATATATAGATCTACTTCGATCTTCACTATATCCTCTACAATCTTTACCCTATTAACCCCAAAGCCAGCTTCTTAAAAGATATAAATAAATATATAAAATATATCCCAAATCTCTAATGAGCAATGAGCTCTATTCTCATTCTCATTTGTAAACGTGCACACTGCACAGCACTTTTGTCATGCAACTTTATCATATATATATAGATATAAATAAATATGTACGTATCTATATATATATATATATATATATATATATATATAAGCCACCAAAATTAACAAGAAGTTTCCCTAAAGCTAGCACTCTTCTAAGCCTCAAATGCAGCAAAGAAAATCACTTTTTCCTCACTCTACATTAGCCAAGTAGTGCCTATCTCATTTCTATATCTATCATTTCAAACTTAAAAGCCACAGAGATAGAGCTTCCTTCAAGATGGCCTGTTCATCCCTCACCTCCCATAAACCAGGTT
Organism: Castanopsis chinensis; assembly: GCA_032878915.1. Taxonomy (NCBI): domain Eukaryota; kingdom Viridiplantae; phylum Streptophyta; class Magnoliopsida; order Fagales; family Fagaceae; genus Castanopsis; species Castanopsis chinensis. The sequence continues at coordinate 10,856,609 of JAVQMG010000125.1, read as the reverse complement.
GCATCGGGTTCAGTCTGACTATCACACTGACAGCAAGAGTGACATAAAAGATATCTCCAACTAACAGATCAAGACATTTTTCTTCAGACTAGCTTCCCTAAATGACACAATCAGAAACTATAATCTCTAATACTGATTGATCGACATTACAATTTACAGCATTACATGAAGATGGAATCATTAGCATGATTTGTTCATTCCTCATCTCTCATAAGCTAGGTAGTAAAGAGGTTCTGATGACACTGACTGCAAGGGTGATGTAATTTCTACTTGGTAGAGGTCCCTGTCTGCTAAACCTTATCAAGAGCAACGACAACAAAAAATAGAATTTCGTTGAAACCAATCTCCATGCCTTTAAGCAATCATAAATTATCGGACAATTTGTAACAATAAACAGGTAGAAGTATACTTTTAAGATTTGAATTGTGATGAACAACAATCAAGTAGCTAATATAGAATTTCATTTAAAAAAAATAAAAAAAAGCATGGTTCATACGGTTAACTTAATGATTCTCATTGCCCTCTAACCACCAAGTAAAAATTTGTGATTTTAATTTCTTTATGCAGACCCTAGTGACTCCAACTAACTGTTTATCTCTACAGGAAGAAATGTAACTGTTTCAAGTAGGCCAATACTGCCCAACTCCCAGCTGTATCATTAACCACAGTCAATATATAACATAAGGAGATCTTTAGTCAGCTAAGGAACAAATCAGAAATCTTTATGACCATTGGAATGTTGGACAGTGGCTCCCACAAAATGTTCAATACTGGAGGGACTTTTGACTTTACATTTTTGCTATTATTATCATTTCCATTGGAGAGTGATGACCGGTGAGACAGACAAGGAACCAAATCAAGAGAGGAAACAATAAATGGAGGAAGGAGTAGGTACACATTTTTGGCTTCTCTAAAAATGAAGCCTGGATATAGCCAAAAAATAGAAGACGAAATAAGTATCGGTTCTTCTTTCATTACCGACCTTGTCTCTCCTTTCCTAAGTATATATTCTAGCTACCATGCCCTTTCATCTCTTCTGATCACCCTCCATTAATATACCCTTAAAGTAGAGAATGGAACTAAACAAAAATTGTTAGTGTCAGTAATGAAGAAAGAAAATTGATAAGGGACTTGTCTAAGATGTAAGGTAAAGAAAGTCCAAACAAGAAAAAAAAAAAGTTGCATTTTGGTAATCAACAACACTATCGACACACCCAATTTCACAACTTGCTGATATTGTCAATTGTAAGTGGTCCACTCACAGTTGAGTCGAACTTCTGCATGTTGTGAAATTGGATGTGTCCCTAGCTTTTTTTTTTTTTTTTTTTTGGTTATTATTAAACTTCTTTGAGGAAAGTTATGGAACTTCTAATAGGCATACACATTACAATAACTAACAAGTTTGATCAATATGCCTGCGATTTTTCTTTCTTCTACTTTCCTTTTTTTCCTAAAAAAGATTGTTTCCAATTATGGTATGGTTCATTTCAAAACTTCCAAGTAAGAACCTGACATAAGTACAAGTCACTCAGAAAAGCTAAAGCATTTATACTTTTGATGATTTATAACAGAGTATATTGGAGAAACCGTTCATAAAGTTTTTCCTATTTTTATATGAATCTTCAACTACGCAATTGATATGATCTAACATCAGATCCAAAAAATGAAAAATAAATTCAAAAAAAGAAATCAGCTAACATTAATCATAGAAATTATGCAATCTGCAAATGTAAAATCCCAGCAGATTTGAGTAAATAAAACCAGATGATCGGAACTCAAGCAAGGCTTTTTCCGATGTTAATAAAAGCCGACGAATCCGAAATTAACATAAACGAAAAAAGTTCAGCGCCGACAAAAATTTACAGAGAGAAAAAAAAAAAAAAAACAAATGAAAACGAAGCATTCAGTTACCCAGTCAAAGATCCGAAGATCAGTGTGAATCTAGAACAGCGATCTAAGAGCTCCGAATCCGAAACCGAGAGCAGAAAATTAAGCGGCGGCGGCGGCGGATCGGCGGTAGAGCTTGCCGAAGACGTGGAGCGCAGTGACGAAGCCGATGAAGCAAAGGCTCATGACGAGCACGACGGTCGGCGAGATCTTCAGGCCGGGAGCGTCGTCGGTGTAGAACCTCAGCATGTTGCCGCCGCCGCCGGCACCGCCTCCGATCCCGCCGGAGGTGGCGTTGGAGGAAGCGGACCCTCCGCCGATCCGACGTCGCCTCATTCCAGCCGTCGCGGCCGCAGAGCCGCGCGGAGCCACGACACCGGGCCTCGAGGTCGAGGAGGACGCTGATTGGGACTGTGATGTGCCTCGCGCCATTGTCACGAAACGAGCAAAGAAAGAAGAGTGAGAGAGAGAGTTGTTGAGATTTGAGAAATAAAGGATAAAGTCTTTTACGAATCTCTAAAGACCTGGATATGTATGAAACTATAAACTTATAATAATAATATAAAAAGCTTGAATTCAGTGAGGCAGGTAGACAGGTAATAAGTTATGCAGCGAATAAGCACGTTAGGTGGTTTTGTTTTGTTCTACCAGCGACTTGGCTATATAATACAGTTTTTTTTTTTTTTTTTTTTGAGAAGATAATACAGTTTGTTAGATTATTATCACAACAATATAATTTTCTTTTTCTTTTTCTTTTTTACAGTAGTTTAATAGTTACAAACTTACCATAACAAAAGTATAGTGGGCCTTTTTGTGATTTCGGGTTGGACTATCTTTACTGTGTTGGGCCCAAGTGTTCTAGATAAGAGAGATGAGATCGATTCAATTGCAACTCACTTTGATCCGCCCTATGCACAAACTATGTCTCCGTTTGCCAAAACTTTTGTCACATACCCATGACAGGCGAAATTACCGCAGAAAAAAGTTATATCGGAATGGGTGCAACAAAATAATGATAAGCGAGATACACTATTATTAGGCAAACTAAATAAGCAATCTTTCATTAAAGTAAAAGAAAAAAACAAGTTGCAAGTGTAATAATAAAGGCTGGAGGAAAAACGATAGCAGTAATTAGTAAAGTCAAAGAAGAAGATGATTAGTTTGTCACATTCAGTTTTGTCACGGGGTTATGGTCAAGGAGGGAACCATTTTCTCAATGTGGGTAACCTTGTAGGAGAATCCTGTTGCAGAAATTATACACTTTGAGAGAACGGACCTGAATAGCTTGTACCCAAACGAATTCTTTTTCTTTAACAAATGATAGGCTTTAAGAGGGAGAGAATGAAAAAACCTATTGGAGCATGCCTACCATTCTACTTTCTCTCCTTCTTTTTTTCTAACTCTCTGTTTCTTTTCTCCTGTTTTACATTTCTATTTTTCCTTTTGTTTTTTTTCTTTTCTTTAGTGTTTCTTATGTGATGTGATGGTAATTACTCTTGTGGTGATTGCCACTATTGCTTCCTTCTTATGTGCACAGCAAATGCCCTTTATATACTGCTTATCGCGATTATTTTTTATCATTTTACCCCTTAAAAACCTTTGTCTGGTCCGAACGTCCTTACTGACAACCACTGGTTTGTCAGCGCCCTAGCCACCACCACTTACCTGTGCTAGCTATGCTACTCCCCATTACCAAACAACGAATGTTATTTTGTTTGTTTGCTCACCGTGGCATTCTCATCTGCCACGGTATGGGTGTTCTCTCTTCCTATCCTTCATGGCATGCACCTAATAGTTTTAGTTCATCCTTCCTCTTTTAGGTGATATGTTATCCTAGCAGGACATTTCCCCTAAAAGAGCTTGAGCGGGAACTCTAGAATAAGCTTCCCCTTCTCCCCACTGCCAGGCCATACCCTCTCTTACCTCTGACCCATGACCCACTATTCCTGTATTGGCTGGGTACAAGCTGGTAGTCCCTGGGTCTTACGCGTACTCCACTTCTTGTATACTTCCAAAGATCTATCTGCTGCTCATACGTTTGCCGTGGTTTGGGGCTCGCATGTGCACTTTGTCGCCCATCCTTGACCTTTTATGGCGTGCACTGTCTGTTGGCCTTTCATTCTCTATGGGCCTGCTTCTTTTCAAGGGCTGGGCTTTGCTTGGGTTTTTCTTCCTTTTAGTCCATTCCTTACTCTACCCGTAGTCTTGTTGCCATTCCTACCATACTACTCTGCTATTCTTGCCACGGTGTTATTTGATCTGTGTTCGCTAGGCCTTTTTGGACTTGCTGCTCATCCTTCTTTCAATGACTTTGTATGGTCATTCATTCTGCTTTTGGGCTTTTTCTCAGCCTGTTTGCTTGTGGGCTCTTTTGTCCCATTTCTTTCTCTTTGGGCATCCTTGACCCATTTACTTTTTGTGAGCATCCTCGGCTTATTTCCTGATTCTACATTCTCATGGGCACTTTGCTAACTCTTTTGGGCTTCCTTGGCCTAATTACTTTATCCTTCATCCTTAGGGCTCATAGGCTTTTCCATCAACCTCTTTCTTTCTTACTTCATTACTTTGGGCCTACTATAGCCCATTCTTGCTTTTCTTCATTACATAATGTCCATGGGTTTACTACTTCCTCATTTAGGCTTCTCTAGGCCCATTTGTTTTTTCCCAAGACCCATTTATTTATTTTATGGGCATATAATCTATTATTCCTGCCATTAATGGGTCTTTCCTATCAACCCACCATCTCTCTTTTTTGCCCAAATTGTCTTCTTGCTGATGAGCTTTTCAAAAAATGAGCATCAACAAAAAGGAGAATGAAGATTTGAATTATAGATCTTAAACTACAAGACTTTTAGCAATCTTCTTAAATATCTTTATATTTTGCAATTCTATATGATAAGTTATTATTATTGTGAGGACGAGGATCCCTAATCTAATTTAAGTGAGCGACTAATATTATTCCTGAGGATACACCTCGTACCTTGGAGACGAGCATTAGCTGTTTGAGGCGCATAAGGTTAAAATATCACAAAGGGAAGAAAGTAGTCTCAGCATAGAATATGATATGGATGAAGGGAGAAGGGTGTAGAAGCCATCCCCTCCGTATTAAATACAAGACAACAACTTCTCTGACCACATTAAAGAAGAAATGACCATGAACAGTAGAGGCACAACTAAGATTGCAGGGTAAATGCTTACTAGCATGTTTTGGATGAGACAGAAGTCCCAGGAATGCAATCTCATTACTTCCCAACTCTCACCATAAAACACCAGGTCTGTGGATCCCCTTGGCCTTATCTATGCATGTCAGGGGGACTTATTACCCCTGCCCCATCCAATTCCAAAAGGCAATGGTGATACTGTTCCAGCCATGATAATGATCATCCAAGAAGAAGGAAGAAAAAATCTACCCAAATGACTCCCTCCATTTACACATGGACACCACATAGGCATGTTGTCAAAATGCTCTTAGTAGGATAGGAATGACCCCCATGTGTACATTTGTCCTAAGACAACTCACTAGGGACTGATGGATTTGATTTGCCAAAACAAAAAATTTTTGGTGGAGTAAGAGCTAGAATTTTTTAAAGTTGAGCTTCAAGAGACAAAAGGAATGGTGAAGGGTTTGTGTGTGTACCTTAATTAATAGCGGACAAATTTGATTTTTTTCCTTGAAGTACTTGTAAAATTATTTTTATCTTAATACTGCAATATTGAAGGACTATTTCGTGGATCAAAATGAAAATTTTTAAACTTAAAATCCAAATTAAAAATAACTCAAAAATTTAAGGGTCATTGGTGAAGTTCATTCTTATATTTATTTAATGTAATTAAGAATTTTTTTAAAAATAAAAACTAACCAAAACTAAACCAGAAACTGAGAAAAGCAAGTTAGTTGTATTCTTCGTTAATTCCATTGATTAATCGGAAATTTGAAGTTAGCTACTTAGTTTTGGTAGTGCTACTAGTGGGCTTTTCTCTTTGAAAACACTCCGATCAAAATATAGGTGCCACGCTCAAATTGAGGAAAGTAATTGAGCAGAGATATCAGCTTTAAATTCTCAACTTTTCTGCCTCGTTCGTTAAATCACACTGATCTTTTCTTTGTTGCAAGGGATAGAAATTTGAGACTACAATTTTTTCTCATGTTCATGACGCGCGGTAATGTATCTTTATCAATCAAGAAGATTGTGATAGCCATTCTGATCAGCTCAAACAACCATTTATGTAACATCCATGACCTGCTTCAAGTAAGAGATGTAAAGCTATAGTGTGATCTACTTTTTTTTTTGATGAATTATAGTGTGATCTACTTTAACTAAGAAAGCAGATATATATACATATATACAGAGTTATATCTAGTTATCTACCACTAAAAACAGTAAAATCTACACTCTTCCAAGAAGAGCTTTGCCTCAGTTCAAACAGGAATAAGCTCTCTGAATTAGCCTGCTTATTCAAACCCCATGAACTTGATGAAACTGGTGGCAATAAGCTCAGTAGATTTGGCTGCAGGGATGAATAGAAGGACCATGAGAAGCACGAAGACGCCGTCTTGTGCGCTCCCGTGGGTCACTTGGCTCAGCAGCATGGACGTAGTGAGCTATGGTTACAGACACAAGTAACACTCCCAAACATAAAACTGCATAGCAGTGGCGACCCAATTTCCCTAGCAACCCACCCGCAATCTCCATCTCTCTCTCTCTTTTTTTTTTTTTTTTTCTCTAACTCTAGCTTTTCGATGCTAATATGGTGATTTGGTAATTACTAATTAGCACTGCATATATAAAGAAGAATTGTATTGGTTTGAGTGAAAGAGACGAGGAAAGAAAAGGAAACAGTGGGCAGAGGTAGTAGAAACTAGAAAGAGAGATGGAAAATTATGGGCAGGTGCTAGGAAAGAAACGAAAATCTGCGGATTGCTGAGGGCTTTGTTTGTCGTTTAGCTGCAGACACACAGAGAGAGAAACATATATAAGTATATAACTCTCTGCAAGGCTGCAAGTATTTATTTTTTATTTTTTATTTTTTCCAGAATTTTCAACACGACAGCAAAATGATGAGTCATATGTGTGTTGATGTGGGTCTCATGTGTGTAACGCTTGGATCCATACGCCATTTGTGCAGGCCTCCCGTGTTGTAATGGATTTTCAGGCATTGGTGGGTAGTGCACGAACGTCAAACGTGCCTGTGGCCCATATATGAGTGTGGGCCTCAAATTCTATATACATGGTCTGCAATGAAGACTTTTACGCCTTATTATTAAAAGGAAGAAAAAGTATTCTATCAGCTTTGTTTAGTTACCTCGCGGTGGATTAAAGATTGGGTGGGTGTAATTACCCCATTTCCCTTTCATAGAGAGTTTTTACCGCTCTCATTTTAAAAATTTTTTTTTTCACTTTTTTTATTTAATGATTGAGTTTAAAAATTGCTTTTTTTTAACTCTTAATTTTAGCTATTAAGAGCTATTGCATCAGATACAATATCATAGATATTTTATGTTACATCTAATCTCAATTCTTAGTGACTAGAATTAAAAATGAAAAATAAAAATAAGAGATCATGGAGAAGTTTTCTTATATTGCTTTTCATAGCTCTCTCTCTCTCTCTCTCTCTCTCCATAAAATATGCCAATTGAGTATTCGTTTGGCATGATTAATTTTACCAGCTTATTTTTGCTACTATTCATGGGTCCTACTGCACTTTTTGAAACTATTCATGGGCCTCACTATACTATTTCAACTAACTTGTACATTTATCTACAATACTTTCAATAAAAAGTTTTCAGTTTCAGTAAAATAAGCAGATCTCAAATAGATCATAAATTTTCTTAACACTATACATTACTGTTAGGGTGGCACATCCTATCTCTTGAGTGTGAAAATTAAGATAAAATTTCTTTTTAAAGAAGTACAAAACTTTACATATAAAAAAATGTATGTCACGCACAAAGTTGGAGTAACTATTTCATATATGAATATCTATTTTACTATAATAGTTTCTTAGTATTTATTTGCTAGAGGCAATATCTACTCACTAAAAATTTTTGTGAATGATAACAAATATCACTATTTTCCAACAATAAGAACTTGAGTTTTGCTAAGACATTATCACAATATTTAAATTTTCATAATAAATGATGTCAAATGTTACAATTGAAACTTTCATCAAATTCCTTCGACCATACACAATGAAAAAATTTTTCATTCATACTTTCTTCTTTTTCATTCTACATGAGCCCAAGTGCAATGTTTAGCTTACTTAGTTTTTAATGAACACCCATTTTAGGCAACAAAAGAAAAAAAAAGGGATAACGAAAGGCATGTTTTATTGAATTTTCCATTAGATAAACTAGTTGAGTTTGTGCATAATGTACAATGCAATTTATTATTAGTTTTCTCCAATATTTCAATAAATTGTACAAAAAAATCTTGTAATTTAACTGATTGACACTTCAATTTTCAATAAAAACATTCAGGATTCACATTCCACCCAACTATCAATGTATAAAAACGATATTTCAATAAATTTCATTGAAAAAAATTGTATTTTTTGTTATTTTATATATAAATAAAATAGAAATAAGTTAAGAGTAGTATAGTGATTTGATCATACTATATATATGTGTTTACAAATTGAAATTGCATGATGTAGTAGCTAATATAGATAGACATGTTTCATATGACAACTAAAAAATGCATATATTTTTTAATTATTTATTTATTTATTTTACATTCTTGATTGTGTGTTACTAAAATTTTCCCTTCCTTTTTGTTGGACATGGTTTCAATTGTTGCAAAACAACTAAATTTCAATAAAAATGACATATTTCAGACCAATTGTTTCTCACATAAAAAAAAAAAAAAAAAAAAAACCAATTGTTTCTCATATAAATCTTAGAAAAATGATATTAAAATTTCATTATACTTAAAATAATCAATATAACAAAATAAACATATTTATTATATTAGTAATCTTTCTATTTTATATATATATATATATATATATATAATAGGTGAAACTAAGGAAAACTCAAATTAGAATTCTAAATTAAAGTTCCAATTTTGTATCATGTGTCCTAAATTATTTATCTTAAAAAGTTTTATTTCTTAATTTTAGAATCAAGTATGGGACCACATCATAAATATTCATCCAAGTGAATTATTAAGTACAAAACCCAAAGAATTTAGAATAAATGAATCATAAAAAAAAAAAAAAAAAGTGCTGCACAATAATTTTTTTTTAAAAAAGAACAATTTACATTTTATATCTAATAATATCCTTACAATTTTTTTTTAAAAAAATTAACAAAATATAAAATGACTGTCAATAGTATTCAAATTATATATATATATATATAGGAAATATATTATGCATCTTATTGTATATCTTTAAGTGAATCCATGTATATGCATGAGGTTTCAAGCTAGTTATATATAATACATTCTACAGTGTTAGTTCTACACACACAAACACAAAGGAGTTAGGAAATTTAAAGAATTAAGATTAATTTTAGTGAATTTACAAATATTTAATTTTTTTATGGCTTTAGTGATAATTGTTGTCAAAGCAACTAAACATGAGTAAGAATGTCATATTCTAAATTTATTATTATTATTCCAACTAAAAATTATTTTCTATATAGAGTTTATAAAAATAATCATATATGTAAAGGGACAAATTACGCTGGACTAAAGTTGAACGTGTTTGACTCAGCCCAATGAGTCCAAAACAATGAATTTATAGAGAGTGAACTTTTAATCTAGTTTATGGACAGCAGATAATACAGAAGGATAAATTTAATCACAGAATTCATGCATTCTACTCGTATATGGGTGAAAGTTGTATCGTATATTAATGCTGAGGACTAGTTTTGGTCTCTTCTTACAATTTCTCTCTCTCTCTAGTGTGTATGTCCTTTTTTCTCTCCTCCTTTTTCTTTCTTCTTCCTTCGCCTTTTATAAACCTACATCCTTTTCTCCTTTCTTCCATGTGTAGTCCAGATGCTCTTTTTTAGATACTTGTCCCATCACTCCTTCTTACCAAAGTCTTTAGCGATAAGTGCTAGGTTGAACTCCAATACTCAGGCGTTACTTCCTCATTAATGCGGCCAGAGAGGTAGGTATGGAGCCTTCAATGCGGTAGTAGCAGCTTTATCCTTGATATTTGTCTGTCACTTCCCTTTATCCCCTATTCTCTTTTTCTCAGTTTTTGTATCCTAGGTTTTCAGTACGGATGCCCTTGAACCGCCAGATCACACGCCTCGTCCTCGGCAACATGTTGCCGAAGACTTGGTCATCCTCGGACGTCATGTTTCGTAGTGTTCTGCTCATGCATGACATTTTTCTGTCACGTGACTTCGTAGGCGGGACTTACCATGTCCTCAGACCATTCATGATATTAGGTTGGACTTTTCTCTTCGTGAAAGCCTTTGGGCCGGCCCAATACATATCTTGGGCCCATTGGCACTACAATATAAATTCATTTAATATAAATAATTAATGCACAACAATAGATAATTGATATATGCATTTATCTATTGGCTAATTCAATGAACTAATACTTTAATATAAATGCAAACTTTGTTGAAGTAGAAAAATAAATAAAGAAAACTTCGAGAAATACGTTATATGGTCCACCCTCATACTTTCCAACATAAAGTCTTTGCTTATATATATTTTGATTATAAATTTTGAAAATTTAAACCTAGAAAATCAATGTTCTCTAATTAATAAATAAAACACCTTTATATCACCATTCAAACTTTCTAAGCAATACTACAATCTAAAACTCAAAATACGTGAAATTTTTTTTTTTTGAAATGTTAAAATTTAGTGGGAGTATTTTAGATATTATACAATGTAATGTTTTAAGAATCATAAGCTTTCATTAGAATTTAATTAAGAGAATAACAATATGATATATTTGCTATTTTCCATAATATTAAGGGGAAAATTGCTTGATTTTCAAGTTTAAGGAGGAATAATGAACTACCCCAAACATAAGGGATGAATAGTGTTTTTATCCTAAGTTTTTATTTTATTTTATTTTATTTTTTGTGTGTATAAAACTATGTATTTTTACTTAAAATAGTGCGTAAAAATAAAAAGACAATAATAAAAAATACATAAAGTCAACCCATGAAAACTATATGTGAAATAATGAATTGTGGTTCAACAAAGTTGACTAAACCAAAAAAAAAAAAAAAAAAAAATTTAAAAACACAAGAAAATGGTACAACATTTTCGTAGTACCTTTATAATTTTTTTTATATATTTTATTTTGACTCTTAAAGAATTGACACTTCAGTAGTAGTGAAAATATTACGACAATAACAAAATGTCTTAATATTTTCACAAAAAAATGATATGTCCACAATATTTTCACCACAAATCATAAGTAATAGGTTGTTACAGATTGTTATTGGTGAAAAAAAAAAGTAATTTCATTGGTAAGTTTAAATTGGATCCAATAACAGTTTACTACCTCTAGATTTGTTATGAAAGTATTGTGAAAAATGTTGTAGATGTCAAACTTTTTTCTTTCTACAATACCTTTACTCTTAGTTGTGGTTGGTTTTAGTATGATGTTTTATTATTTTCTTTTGGCCTATAAGGAATTTACACTTCTATAATTGTGAAAATATTATGGTAATTTGTTGCGTTAATATTTTTTTTTTTAGTGTAACAGCTCGTATGTATATAAATAAAAAATAAAAAATTGAGAAAGCGTGTTCAACATGTGATATTACCCACACAAAAAAGAAAAGAAAAGAAAAAAAAGCCAATGAAACCATGGGGCTTGAATAAAACCAAAACTATTATAGCTTTGCAACTGTAGCTACGTGCATTGTCGCTTTTTATATATAGAAGTTGAGCAAGATCCAAATACCCGTCAATTTGAGCCAAGACGGTACAAGGCAATTTAGTGTACCAATTTTATTATTAGTACGAAATATTTCATTGAATTCTGACCTAATGGAATGGAATGAACAACTTTGTTAACAACACACCTATTTGGTGAACAAAGTTAAGGCCCATTCCTTTTGGTTATGGTTAAATACTTGCACATGTATCCGTTTTTAGAAGAGATGTGAACCGTTGGATATTTTTATAAAAAATATCATATTTATTTAATACTCATTTATCTAAATTGAGAAAATCAACCATCCCTTAATGTCAGATAAGTTAATTGCTAAATTTTGAAAATTCAAATTCAAAATTTGAATAGTTATTGTCGATGGTTTTAATTAGGAAATCTCTGAAAATTAATGTGAATTTTAATATCATATATTGCCAGCTCTTACTATACTTCTCTTTATAAACTTTTACTTTAAAATGTTTCTTTTAATATATTTAATAGTAACATTATAGATAGAAAGTATCAGATATTGTACAACTATATATTTATATCACTTACCGTTGATGGGTTATAGCACTATATATTGCTTTTTATTCTTGGTTGTAATTATGGTGTATAGTCAAGGAATCAAAAAAAAGAATTATTTGATATCTAAATGACAGCCACGTTGGGGGCTGTTATTTTGTTTTTAATGGCATCTTGACACTAAAAGACAAACTTGTTTTGTCTATTAACTTACCTCAATGTACAAACTTTGGAAAAAAAGTTTTGACCGGTTTATATATATATATATATATATATATATATATGTGTGTGTGTGTGTGTGTGTTTGTGTGGGGAAAGAAATAAAAGAAAAAGACACATTTTTATTTTTGAATTACAAAGCTGCAGACTTTTTAAAAATAATATATATATATTTTTTTTGTCCTAAACACTTACTATCTATTGCTTCCACTACTCACAAAAATATTCTATCTTTTACAAAATTTTCTAGGAAAAAAAAGTACTATAGAAAGCTTATATCCTAAGAGCAGTGTAGGCTCGCAAGGATAATCAGCAAAGATGGCTAAGCTGTTGTATTATAGGGACAACGTGTAGAAACTATTTGTCTAATTACATCGGATATACCGTAGACGGCACGATTTGTCTCAAAACAGTAACTTGGTCCACGCCTCATCTCCGCCACCTCTTTTGATAAAATCAAATTGTGTAATTTTCAAGGAAAATTCAGGTATTATTTCTCCTTTATTTCCAACATAAACAAAGGTAAGGATATTTTTTAACCTAATTTGAAATCTTTGAATTGAGCAATCTGTAACCTAACCGAACCCGTAACAACTATTAAAATTGGCTCTATCCAACCTTAGTTTAAGCTAGCTTGCGTTGGATTGTTAAGTTAGGGTTATTTTGTCAAGTATAGTAAAAGAATTGAGCTTTCATTCAACTCTTAAAACCCAATTTTTAATACAAATGCTGGTGTATCAGATGCTTTGCATAAATTTGTGTATCAAATGCTTCATATAAATTTGGGTAGTTGGTGGTAGATATAAAATTTAAGAGCTTGAAGACGAAGTTGGGGCATTGATCAGGAAGAAGAAGGGAGATATTGCAAGATACAGATGAAGAGAGAACAATTTTTCAAAAAATGGCCGTTGCTAAACATATTGTTTTTGCCAAAAATAAGTTGCATTTTTTCTTTCAACTATGGGCCCCATATTTTGTGAAAAGGGTCCAACAAAAATAATTAAAACGCTGAAATTCAGCAAACTTTAAGCATGCCAAACTCCCCTGTAGTTGCAATATACATAGATAGGTATAATAGTCCTATTTCAACTTATTTGAAACTACTAGAAACCCATTTAATATTATTTTCAACAACCAATCCAATTTCTCTTACAAAAACTTATCATTAATACGAGTAAACGACTAGTGAAAAGAAAAGTTACCTCAGGCCCTACCTGTAGCCTATGGCCGAAGGAACTATAGTGCATGCTTGGTGGGATTGTAAAAAGAATAGATCAATTTGGGAAAAGGAATTTCTCAGTGTTCACAATTTTAGAATTGGTGGGGCTAAAAAAACTATATTGCTATATTTTTGGCATCGCTAAATATCAAAATGTGGTTACATTGGTGGAGCCAAATCCATATTTTTTGGCTCCATAGCTACGGTGCATAGTTACTATAGCTTTTAAGCACCACCAAATACCAAAATGTGACTATATTGGTGGTGCCATATATTTTGGCTCCACAGCTACAATGCACTGCTAAAATATATTAAATTGTTGTGTTCGCACTACTTTTTTAATAAAAAAGTCTATTTTAGTCATGGTCACACTACTTTTTAATGAATTTTTTATATTATTTTAATAAAATAACTAAAATTATAGATCTATTGATGTTGGGTTGGTGTTGAAATCACACACAAGCTTGAAGGTCCTGCAATGGTGGAGAGAGAGAGAGAGAGAGAGAGAGAGAGAGAGAGAGAGAGAGAGAGAGAGAGAGAGAGAGAGAGAGAGAGAGAGAGAGAGAGAGAGAGAGAGAGAGTATTGTTGTGAATGATTTCATATATTCATAAATATCTGACTCTGCCCCTTATATAGCTAAAACAGAGCAACGAAAAAGTATAACCACCTAACTAACAATCAAGACAACCAATACAAATATGACAAGTGGCAGAGAGATAAAACTAACTAACTAACTAATTGTGCACTGTATAAACGACACCCGTTTAATGCACTACTACTCTATGCTACTGTAGCTTATCACTTCCATATACAAACTACAATATAGAAAATACAGAACTACTATCTACAAGATAATCCATGCTTTAACACTCCCCTTCAAGATGAACTATATATGTTTACTTAGTTCATCTTGGATAACAAATAATGAAATTGTTTATGTCCAAGTGCCTTAGGAAGAAATTTGTAATCTGGTGTCCAGTAGTTAACATGGAAGGTCTTGATCACATCATCTTGAATCTTCTCTCGAATGAAGTGACAATCTATCTCTATATGCATTGTTCTTTCATGGAAAACTGGATTTGCAGCAATGTAAATAACTGCCTTGATATCACAGTAAAAGAGAAGCTGCTTGATTGTGCTCTAGTCCAATCAAGCAACAGGTTGTATTTAGACTCTGCTGAAGATCTTCATACAACCTATTGCTTCTTACACTTCCAGGAAATCACAGACTAACCAAGAAAGACACAAAAGCCTGATATGGACCTTTTGGTATCTAGACATGCTGCCCAATCAGCATCATAGTAGGCCTTAAGTCTCAATTCTAAGCTTGTAGAAAGAAACAAACTCTGACCTAGTGTCTTCTTTAGGTACAAAGAACTCTATAAGCTGCTTGCAAGTGAGGCACTTTGGGAGAACTCATGAACTAGCTAAGCTTGTGTAGCAAGTAGCATATGTCTGGTCTAGTGAGTGTCAAATAGAGTAATCTACCTATCAACATTCTGTACAAGGAAGGATCAGGAACATCCTCTCCCATTGAACTACTGAACTTTGGCAAACTTCCATTGGCACATTGGTAGGCTTGCTAACAAGCAAACCTGTATAAAAAAGTAGCTCCAAAGTAAATTTCCTTTGACATAAGCTAATACCCTTCTCAGTTCTAGAGACTTCAGGGCCTAAGAAATACTTCAAAGTGCCAAGATCTTTTAGCTTGAATTTGTTGTCTAGGAAAAGCTTGAAGGTATTGACAGGTGTCTTGATGCTCATTTTGGGAAGCCCAGTAGGAGGAAGAAGCCTGACAACATCGACAGAAGAGAGTTAGTAACTGGATAAAAAAACCATTAAGCTTAAGCGGCAGGAATAATGGGTCATAGGTCCATAAAACAAACAAATGAACTTTGCGGAGGCAAACAGGCGTAAAAAGGTCCAGAAAGAGAGAAGTAGCAAACTTATGGGCAATAGGTGATGTAGAAAAGTGAGAATGGGCCACAGCAGGCCCGAAGTAATACAAGTAAATAAAGTAAGGGGCTGATGGAAGGTTCATAAGCCCCAAGGGTGAAGGATAGAGTAATTGGGTCAGGGATGTCCCAAGGAGTTAGTAAAAGCCCCATGGGAAAGCAGAATTAGAAAGGGCTGAGGATGCCCAAAGAAAGTCGAGGATGCCCAAAAGGAAATAAATGAGACACTAGAGCCCGCAAGTGATGTAGTAAAAAGTCCAATGATCATATTAGGTAATCAAAAAAAGAAATAAGTCGCAAACCCAAAGAGGCCCAGCAGGTTTAGGTCAAATAACATCACAACAGGAACAACAAAGTGATGCGTTAGGAAATGATAGCAAGGCCGCAGGAAGAAGAAAAAGAGTGGCCTGAAGGAAGGAAAGCCCACAATCAAGCAAAGCCCAGCCCCTAAAAGGAGTAAGCCAATAAAGAATGAGAAAACAGGAAAACAACTCACGCCGTAAGAAGTCAAGGATGAATGGCAGAATGTGCAGACGAGCCTTCAAATTGCAACGCACGCATGAGCAGTAAGCAGGATTTGGACGAACATAGAAGTGAAGCACGCGCAAGGCCCAAACACCACCAGCTTGTACCCAGTCAATACAGGAAGTGGTGGGTCATGGGTCAGAGGTAAGAGGGCATGGTCTGGCGGTGAAGAGAAGGGAAAACTTATTCTACAGTTCCTGCTCAGGCTTTTTTGAGGGAAATGTCCTGTTGGGATGACGTACTGTCCAAAAGGAGTAAGGATGGGTTGAAACCACTAGGTGTATGTCATGAGGGATGGAGAGAAAGAGAGCACCCATGCCGTGGCAAGTAAGAATGCCACAGCAAGCAAACAAACAAAATATTCCTCTTCATTTGGTGATGTGGAGTGGCATGGTCAGCACAAGTAAGTGGTGCTGACTAGGCAACTAACTAATCAATAATGGTCGGTAAGGACACCCACATTAGACAAAAGTGGTTAAAGCTAAAATAGTAAAAGCTAGCCATGGTAGACATTATATAAAGGACCCTTGCCGTGCACAACAAGGGGGGATCACAAACAGAGTAATAGTAACCTCTAAGAAAGAATCACAACAAAGAAGCAAGCATTGAAAAAGAAAACTAAAAAGAAAAGAAAAGGAGAATTAAAAAGAATAAAAAGGAGAGAACATAGAATGGTAGACATGCACCAAATAGGTTGATCCCCTCTCTCCACTCTTCTGGGTATAAACCATTTAGCCCCATTCCCTCAAAGCAATTAATTTCTTTTTTGAGGGAGATTATTTGCATTGAGGAAATGGTTCCCTTCTTGGTTCCTGCCCTGTAATATAGTTTGGCACGGCAGACTGATGTTCTACTCTTTGATTTAATAAAACTTATTACTATCATTTCCCTACTTAGTTCTGCTGTTTTATGTATGGTGTCTTTTTTTACCCCCTTTATTTATTCTGTCTAAATAGTGAATACATTTCCTTTGTTATCTTTTTTATATATGTCTGCCATAACTTTCCCATAGCAACTTTGTCTACAATGGGCATGTGATCAAAAATCTTGACAAACGGGGCATAGTTTGTGCACAAACCAGCCCAAGGTGGGTTGCAATTTGACCGATCCCAACTCCCTAATCCAGAATATTTTGAGTCTAGTATAGCAAAAGGCAGCTCAGCTCAACATTACAAAAACAGCCCACCATAAGGCATGTTGCTAAATTTATGGCTCTACTAACTTGGATGTACATTTAAGAAATAGAAATCTTTGCCTTTTGATACGCTGTGCTGGTCAGTGTGGAATTGTAGAAACAAAATCAAAGTTCATGGGAATGCTATCCCTGTAAAGCAGCTTTTCAACCAAGTAACTCACCTACTACAAGAATTTCAGCAAGCTAGAGTAACCCACCAAGCCTACTTGGAAGCCTCTTGACCCCTAATGAATTGAAAACAAATTTTGATGGGGCTGTGTTTGAAGACTCGCAGGAAGCACATACTACGTGGTTGTTTGAAATTTCCAAGGGGAAATTATGGCAGATCTGTCCGAGAAAACCCCTTTACTATCTTTAGTTTCTGTTTTGGAGACCTTGGCTTCACGTCAAGCTATTTTGTTCATCTTGGAGCTTGGTTTCCATAATTCCAATTTTGAGGGTGACGCTGAAGTTTCAATTAACGCTCTCCAACACAATAATCTACTCCATTCTGTGTTTGGTTTTCTTGTAAAAGACACTTCGTCTTATGTTAACTCTTACAGATCAAGTTTTTCTTTCTCTCATACTTATCGGTAAGGCAATGCTCTAGCTCACACTTTAGCCAAGAAAGCGAGGTACTCTTTCCCTTTTTTTTTTTTTTTTTTTTTTTAAATCTAAGTGGAGTGTGATCCCCCAAACCTTCATGATTGTTATGTTTCAGACCTTTCTAGTGTGAATTAAAAGCAGAAAAGTTTTTATTCTTTAAAAAAAAAAAAATTTCGTGTAAAACCTAAATGAAAATTGTACCATATTCCAAAAAAATCTGACTGCCTTCTCAAGAAATTTCAGAACAGTTTTATTTAATTTATTTGAAAAAAATGATAAACATTAACAAACTTTTTTTTTTTTTTTTTTTGATGTGATTAACAAACTTATTTGAAAAATATTAATTACTCCTTGGACCTTTTACTCAGTCTAATTGCATGTGTTAATTTTTTTTCAATTAAGGAAATCTCCCGTGGAGAAGTTTTGCCATTTATTTACATTAAAAAATTATTCAAGGTATATAAACATATATGCAGTGGAAGAATTGAACGCATCAGTATCTCTATATTTCAATTCAAAATTTTCAAAGCATATTAAAAGATTATGCAACTCAAAACGATTCCCCGATCTGTACGTTCACTCCAATCATGGCATCATTCTTTTCCCTCCTCTTCCTTGTCGTCATTATCTCCAATCAATTTCAATGTAGCGAACTTTTCAAGCACTTGTTCTTTTATCAAATGAAAAGTCCTTTGGTCCGATATCAATTTCATGTTGGGCACGAGCTGGTTGTGGTATTGGAGCCACTTGATCCAAGTTCACCTCATTGACATCCTTATCATACTCTATGTAACTTTGGTCCGTTTGGTGTTGGTGATAAGAGGATGAGCCATCGCCAACCGGCCGGTGGTGGTATGATGGGGAGGGGGACTCGGTTTCCCAATGCTCAATGTCAAAATTGGATTTTCTTGGCGAAGCTTGGACGCTGTCCATTTCACTCCTGTAGTAGCGCAAGAGATGAGCCGGGGACAAGTGGTGGGATGGGGTTGCTGGTCTACTAGACATAGGTGTTACAGATACAGACCCCTTGTTCTCCTTTAGGTGCTTCTTAGCTGAGTGGTGCCACTTGCGTAAAGCCAAGGCTACTCTTTCATTGAATATGGTTGGTTTCATGGTTGAACCCATCTGCTCATAACATTAAAAAAAACCACTCAAGCATTATGATGTTGAACCATTTTAGAAAAATTTATGTACTTTTTTATTTGACACGTTAATATGTATATGTCTTAGCCATTGCTTTACCTGTGTTACGAGGGCATAGAGTGGTAGAGTGACGTAGCTGCAGAGAATTTGTATGAGGACCCTGAGAAAAGCACCCCCATTTTGTTAGTATATTAGAAAATTTAAGTTGATATAATTTGAGCATTATGAATGTAAGAGGTTTGAGACGTACCCCATTGAGATTCTGATGACGATATCCTCTGTATGCTCGTGGAAACATGATCGCAACCCAAATTCATACTGAAGAACCCAAAAAAGAAAAGAAAAGGGAGGTTCAGCATATTTATACAAATTTTAGTACAATATCCTATAATCGTTTTTGAACTAAAAAACATACATTCTAAAGAAAGATCACAATACGTTGATTTGTTTTTAATTGGTAAATTTTGATTGCAAAACTCACTCCAACCTCCTACCTTTACCAAAAGGCCTAATGATTCATAATTCATGAATTTTCTTATGGGTAAGGCTTTCATTCAGTGCATTAAACGGAATACAATTTTAGACATATGTCGTGTTTGTGTCACGTTCAATACTTCAATACGTTAGACACAATTCAAATCTTCTTTATATATATATATATATATATGTGTGTGTGTGTGCGTGTGCGCGCTTAGCTTTTGTGTAATACACAATGGAAATGGCAGTGAAGCACAATAATTGGCTTCAAATTTAAGCACGTTTTTCATTCTCTTTTTCCAATTTTTCACTCGTACTTTTTTTAGTGCTAAACATAGGGAAATAGAATATAGAAGCTTACCCAAGCCCATGCAAAGAAAGCAAGCTGAAAGGCATTCTGCAATAATGAATAAAGACCACAATGAAGTGGAAGTGAATAATGATGATGTTGGATTAATTAAATCAAATCTAAAGAAGATAGAAAATTGAAAAAGTACCTGAAATAGAACAAAGTTAATGAGGCCGAGAAGGAGGCTAGGGCGATTGAACCAGAAGAGGTCATCACCTGGTTGAACCACTGGGGTACCCTTCACAACCGCTCCTCTCTCTTGGATTCTCAATGCCATTTTGGTTATGATCACCTGTAGCTTGGTCCCAACTAATAGTATGACCTGCAGGTGCATTTTTAGCCGTTAGATCTGCTAATTATGTTAACATTTGAAAATTGTTTATAAAAAATGAATTAAATATCTCAGACACAGAGATAATTTGCTTACAATCAATGGGATAAATGGTAGCCATAGATAAGATTTCCAGCCTGCAAAAGGAAGAGAACTTAGTCAAATAATTCGGCCAAAAATATTCAGGTACAAACTTATGGTCAAGAATACACCATTTATGTGTTTTATAAGGAATCTTTTGTTAAGTTTAGAAATTTCCTTTCTTTTAGGCTGTGTCTAATTTTTTTATTCCCATGCATTGCTTGTGCTAGGCCCTAAACAATTTGTAATCAATCGTGTGAGACATGTATCGGATTTTGGTATTCTATATAGAAGAGAGAATATATATATATATATATATATATATATATATATATATATATATATACACATATATAGAATTGGGTTTAAGTTACACCTGGTGTAACTCTAAGCAATGTTACACCACTCAATATTTTTTATTTGGATGCGAATATTGACAAAGCCACTGTCAGATTACATTATCTTTGTATATTTTTTATACTTGCAAAATTTTAAAGTAATCAAAAATTAATATCCATGTCATCAATTAATTGTTAAAATTTAAATTTTTGTAATTTAAAATAATGCATAAAATATAAGTTTATGGATTAAATGGTAAATAGCATCTAATTGATATGAAAATTAGCATGCATGTTAAGAACATATAGAACATGCAATTTAACGGTTGGATTTTCAAAATATTAATTCAATAACAAGTTATTGAGTATATGAGTTAGGTTCAAGTTACATCTGGTGTAACTTGAAGCAATATTACACCACTCAATATTTTTTATTTGGATGCGAATATTGACAAATCCATCGTCAGATTACATTATATTTGTATATTATTTATACTTGCAAAATTTTAAGGTAATCAAAAATTAATATCCATGTCATCAATCAATTGTTAAAATTCAAATTTTTATAATTTAAAATAATGCATAAAATATGAGTTTATGGATTAAATGGTAAATAGCATCTAATTGATATGAAAATTAGTATGCATGTTAAGAACATATAGAACATATAATTCAACGGTTGGATTTTCAAAATATTAATTCAATAACAAGTTATTGAGTGGTGTAACATTACTTAGAGTTACACCAGGTGTAACTCTATACTTTAAAATAAGTATATACTTTAAAATTTGTTCTTTACTCACCATGAGTGTTAAAGAGCAAGAATACCACTGCCAAAAACCAGATAGGAGGGCTGAAAATTGACAACAAGAAAATGTTACATAAGTCATTGGAGTTAATTAGGGGTGTATAGATATTTAATTAAGAGAGAAAAAAATTATTGTTTCACACTCTTTTAACGTTATTTTTAGTATACACAATGTTTACACTTTCACATTAGCTATCTCTTTTTTTTCTTTTTTCTTTTTGGGGTCAAGAATGTTCACATTTAACATCTGATGTATACGAATAGTATTAAAAAAAAATGTGGGACAAACAAAGCTGAACTAAAATTGAATCTGATAAAAAGTAAGGGCCTGAAGCACAAACCTGATTCCCACTACAACCTTGAAATCCTCTTCCAATGATCTATTGATATATTTCTGGAAGTTAAATTTCTGATGGCTTTGAGGTGCCAAATGTGCCTGATTTATTCCATACAAATAAGGGAAAACTTATTGGGGGAAAAAATCATAGAATGAAACGATTTAGACGTCTAAAATTCATGAATTTGAGGATACATGTTTTATGTTAATCCTAAGTGAGAAAAACAGAATTTTTCAATGTTCCAACTTGCAACTTAATTGGTTGACATTCTTTGTTATTTTTATTGGACAACATGGAATTGACCAAACAAAATTTCTTCTCCTCAAATAATGTATGCTGTTTTCTTGCGCAGTTTAATATTTTAGAGATTTCTTTGACCTCAAACAATATATGCCACATTGTAGCAGATTATAGTTGGTTTCAAGGCCTGACTTGCAAGCCCAAATAATCTCTTTACTAAAAGAAATTTTTGCCCCAAAAAAAAAAGCAATATGGGTTACGTGAAATGTAGATACTCTTATTAGAAGAAATAATTACCATGATAAATCCATGTCTCAAGGTCAAGTAATCAACTTTAGGAACCGACCTGACAAACTGCCTGAAGAAACAAACCTGCAAAAGGAAAATAAATGTGAAAATGAATTTCTAGAAGAAGAAAATTAAAAAAAAAAAAGGAAGTCTCTTATTGAAAGTACTTATTTGACTATGACTTGGAGTAAACTTCATATTGTTAACGACGACATGTTCGTCAATTGGAAGTTGGAATAAAAAATAGTCAAATAAGCTACATAATTTTTTCTCTTTTGAATAAACAGCAACATAAATGTAAGTCAATTCCTTCTCAAAAAAGAAAAAAGAAAAAAAAAAAAAAAAAAAGCTGCATAAATCCATAGAAGAAAAATTCAAACAAAACATAAAACAATGGTAATAAATAAATTGTCCAGTCCTAGATCATCTTTGGACGGCTAGCTACTACGTCGTTTTCAAAACTTGCCATACCAAGACCGTTATCATCTTGTCTTAAGTCGGTATTCTCCAAGGCCGTTGCCTATTCCATCCTTCTTTTTTGGTAAAGTGGAATACAATAAAAGAAAAGAAAAGAAACTAAGGTATAGCAGCACGGTTACCACTTCGCTTGCAATGGCATAAAATAGAAAATTGATGCTGTCAAGGGAAACCTTATAATATATACAAAGGAAAAATTCAACCATATATATATATATATATATTTATATTTATTTATATGAAGGAAATGTATGTATACGTGCGTGTATGAAGGAAAGGATATCAAGCTCTTCTAATTTTTTAGTATTTTTTTTATTTAATTTGAGCTATTCTTGACTGATATTTTTTAATAAACAAATGCACGGTATATAGGTCACCTTTTCGGTGCAGGTAATGTTTAGTGACTCTTGACAGGCACATAATCTAGAGAAGGTTGCCTTTCATTTATTGAAGCTCATCAATACATTAAGTGCATATAAAATTTATTTAACTTCTGTTTGGTTTGTTCACGTTTGCGTCTGTGTTTGGTTTGTTGTGTTTTTGGTCTTTTTTATTTTTTATTTTATAGTTCAGCGCCTCTTGTGTTGTTTATGAGACATGTACAGTGCATTTAGGTTTTTTATAGTAATTTTGTATGAACAGTAATTCAAAAATTAATTTTTTATTATTTTTCATTTTTAGCAAAATAAGCGGTATCCAAACGCACACTTAGTGTTAAAATTTTTTTTTTTTAAGTGGAAAAAATTATTTTTACCATCTTATTTGTGCTACTATTTATAGGTCTCACTGCACCTTTTAGTACTATTCATAGATCTCGCTGTACTATTTCAATTAATTTTTACCTTTATTTATAATACTTTTAGCAAAAAGTTTTCAGTTTTAGCAAAATAAGTGAATCTCAAACGAACCATTAATACTTCGAGGCTTTGAAATTCCATTTTTTTTTCTTTTAACATCCTAAAGGGAATTTGATTTATCTCAAAAAAAGAGATCCTAAAGGGTATTCTACTTGAAAATAATTCTAAAGTCATCAATTTAGTTTATAATATGGTACAATTACTTTTAGATGTGATACTCAGAAGTAGATTTGAGACTAGAGTTCAATAAAAATACCAGCCAAATAGCATATTGAACTTTCTTCGTAAATGACAATCAATGTGTGCCAAAAACAAAAGGCTAGAGGGAATTTTATTTGAATATGAGCCCTAGACTTTTTTTTTTTTTTTGAGAATGATTATGAGCCCTAAACTTCGTTTGTGATCATGCACTGTTCTTTGTTGACAATTAATGGGACATGGGTCCGTTTTGTTAGGTATAATAGAACGTCATGTGATTTTCAAAGTGGGAATGCATCATATGCCCACAAAACTGGTCCTTATAATTTCTATGGTGACAATAATAACTAGAAACACGCATAATGAAATCTAGCTCTATATCTAATGAGTGACTGTAATCAGCGTAGAGTAATTCTTGTTCTTGAAACTTTTAATTGAAACCATTGGTATTTAAAAATTCCATGTATTGAAACCATTGGTATGTTTTCCTATAGAAGGGGATTCAAATAATTCATCTTTCGTCTACATGCTTCGTCAAGTTGGCTTGTGGGGTTCTTATTTATATCGTTTTGCAGAAGAGAATGAAAATGAAGTTTAGCTAGTGTTACCTATAAAAAGTTCAATGAAGTGTACAAGTACTTCTAGCTTCTGAAAAATTCAAACTTGGGATTTATTTTCTTCCTACTTTTTGGCATGATTTAAGAGAGTTCTTTTATCTAAGAGTTACTTTTTGGCAAGAGGCATATGCTTTTTTAGCACCACTGTACCAAAGTAAACTCAATGGGAAAAGAGGAAAAGAGTTACTTACTATCCACATGAGAGTAGGTGTTTTGGTCCAAAAGCTCAAGTGTCTTCTCCCAAATGATGTGTCCCTTGCAAACCTGAATCGCTCTGGGTCTGTGACACATGCAATACTAGGCTTCGTTAGTATACAAATGTAAATGTACTTATGTACCTATGTATAAGCACAAAATCAAGCTACATAATGTTAATTAGGCTAACCGTGTGAGAACTGGTACTCAGCTGTTCTTGTTTCAGTCTCCCAATGCTTCCAACTTCTCATCTGGAACCAAACAGAAGTGTGAGTTTCGAGGAAAAAAATAGGTAAAAGTAATGCAAGTAAATTTGGTAGGATAAATGAATAAATACCTTGGCTCTACCCAAAACCAGTGTGAGAACGCAATAAAGGACGTGAAATAGAGCCAACACGAAGATAAAAATGTGTAGTTGATGAATACCATCTTGGGACACAAATGGGACCATATTCTGCAAATTAGAATAGCAAACACACCCAAATTAGATCTAATTATACACAAATGTACCATATGCTGGCTTTTTGTTCCTTTTTTTAAACACAACGATAAACCTAGCTAGATTAGCATATAAGTCATCACCAACTCATAAAGATTCTTTTGAATAAATTAATTTTTTATTCCATAACTACATAATAGGATTAAAAAAATAAACAGTAAGAGGCACGTAAGTAAAAGAAAAAGAATGTTGCTGATCAGACAAAAAAAGTCAAGAGCTTTGGTGGAAAACCGTGGACAAATTAAATCATTCCATACGTTGTAAACTAGACAATTGACAAGTGTCCCTTGTCCCCATTCTGCGCATATTGCAAGTTTGCTATGGAATTCCAAACCTCGGTTTTACATATATATTTGATTTGATTTTAGTTTCTTGTATAATATTCTCATTCAAACTAATATACTATCATTCAAGAGGCACATAATAATAAAAAATATTTGAAAATAGCAATGCATTGCCTATTCTTTCTTTAAGGTATAAGAAGAGACAAAAGATGGAATATAAACACACGCACCCTGGCTGCACATTTATCTGTAGATGAGGCTGCGCCTGCTAAAATGCGACGAAACCCTTCGCCGGAAGCCGATACATTTAGTAGCCTCCGGCCATTGGTTGAACTCGTTTGATACTCTTGGTTTAGAGCCTCTTCTTGCTTCTTACTGCATGGATGCCATGTTGCTCCAATTTTCTGGGATATACATACACTTGAAATTGGACCTTGTCCTACCGTTAAAAGCAAGGATATAAATCCCAATAACATAAGCTCTGCATGAACCAAAAGAGCAACAAACAAACAAACAAAAAAGTTAATTAATACTTTAATAGTATATAGTTTGTCTAATTTTAACATTGAGATGAACACGAGGAATAGTGGTGTGTACCTGATTTGATCTTTTCTAGTGCTTCATATAAAGCTCTTTTATGTTTCTTCTTCAACCACTGCAAGTTGGTGCAATGAAAAGATCTCAATATTCTGAACTCACAATCAAATAAACATGTCCAAGCAGTAAAACCCCGAAAACCCAATTGAGAATTGTTGAAGTAGAAGTAGTCACAGACATACCTTTCCTATAAGATGAATGATGTGCTCGATGAAAATGGATACTAGAACCAAAATGAAACACACCACGGCAACAGCCCAAGTCGGTGTTTCTTCTAAAGATCTTCCTCCAGCTGCTCCTGCCATGGCCTCAAATTACCAAACCTCTTACAGCTAGAGAGAACTTAACAATAAAACATATATAAAGCTCGATGGCGGCCGGAAATTCTTGAATGAGGTATTCAACTCCAAGGATGACTCGAAAAAGAAAGTTTTTTTATTGGTTCGTTGACAAGGCACAGTTTGGAGGGCTTTGAAACTAGGAAAGCATTGAAACCCGCGTGAGTTGATGGATTACAGTTTTGAGAGATTTGAAACTATGTATGAAATTGATGAAGAATATAGTTTGAAGAGATGAAAAACTAGGGGTGAAGCTATGTAAATAATTGTGATGTAGTAGAAAAATATGTATGGACAAATGAGAGCATAAAATCTTGGGGTGTATATAAGGGAGTTTGTGTAGAAGGAACTTGAGGAAAAAAAATAATAGAAGGGGCAAGTGGATACGACTTTGACCATTTTGACGCGTGAAATGGGGGACACCGAACAATCGTAAAGAATAAGACGGAAAATCCACGTTTTTTTTTTTGTTTTCACGCGCATATATATATATATATGCGCGTGTGTGTGCTCTTACCCTCGTTTTACTTATACTTTTTTATAAAATATTTATAATTATATTCTCTGATATACTTATTTTAAAATTAAAAACAAATATGTTGAAAAATATAAAAGAAAATATGAAATAATGAGTGTGAGATAATCATTACTTGTTTGTTTTATTTTTTGATAGATTTAGAAGCACATAAAAAGATTTATAACTATTAAAGTGGCAAGCTGTTATTGATAAATAAAAAAATTGATCTTAATAATATATTTAAATAAAAATTATAAAAAATTTGTTAACTTAACTACTGTGAAAATGAAATTTATTATAATTCAAACCTCATATAAACTTTAAATGTGTTACCTTAAATTCTAGATATACCTTTGTTATTGTGACACCTACTTGGAAATTATGGAACTCTTTTTTTTATATTAGGAAATTATGAAACTCTGTAATGCATAAATGAGTTATATATATATATTTTTTCCCTTTCGTACTGAGAGAGTACGTCCGTGACTTGATCAAAAAATTCAAAGTACCGGTATTCATTGATTAATTCGTAATCGTGTACAGCAGTACGTCTTGACCGACCTAGATAATTAGGATCAATATAAAATCACAGCAGTTGATCACTCCCCGAGTAAACACCTTTTTGCACCAGCCTTTGTCAAACAAAAAATATTACTGTACGAGATATTCTGAGGTACCCTAACTCTTCAGTATGAAAATTGTGTTTCTTTATCTCATATTTATGATAGATTTTACACGTTAAATTTATGATGAAATCTATTAATTAAATTAATATTAAAATTTATCATAAATATAAGATAATAAAATATTATTTCTTTATATTCTGAGTGTACCTGACATTCTTTCATGATTCACAATTTCAAACCAATTGTTAATTAATATTTAATAACTCTTTTAATTAGGATCAATATAAAATCACAGCCGTTGATCACTCCCTGAGTAAAAACCTTTTTGCACCACCCTTTGTCAAACAAAAAATATTACTGTACGAGATATTCTGAGGTACTCCTATCTCTCAAGTATGAAAAGTTGTGTTTTTTTCTTTCATATTTATGATAAATTTTACTCATTAAATTTATGATGAGATCTATTAATTAAATTAATGTTAAAATTTATCATAAATGTAAGATGAGAAAATATTATTTTTTTATATTCTGAGTGTACCTGACATACTTTCATGATTCACAATTTCAAACCAATTGTTAATTAATACTTAATAACTCTTTTCTCCAAGAAAAATAAAATAAAAATAAAAAAATAAAAAACCCTTTACAACTGAGTCCAGATATACCTTTTGCTTCTTTCACATTTAGAACGGAGTAAAAAATGATCAGCTGCTATAAAATAGGCGCCGTGGCTTGACTGTGAGTGTAAATAATTTAATATTTAACAAAATTATAAATACGTTTCTACACATGTACGTTTCTTGACTTTTTCAGTTTTTTTTTTCAAACGAAATTTCTGCACCCAGCCGCCCCAGGCCTAGGCCATTTAGGCCATGGCGTAAGGCCCTAACATGGAAACACCTCCAAATATGGGGTAGTAAGATTTTTTTTTTTTTTTAAAGGCATAAATGCACTTTTAGTCCCTACATTTTAGTTTTTTATTTATTTTGGTCCCTACATTTTTATTTCACCACTTTTAGTCCCTAAACCAATTAACGCATGTTATTTTAGCCCTTTCCGTCAGTTAACAGACGATAATAACTGACATGGCTAACAGAAGGATTAAAAATCCACTGTGGCACTCATCACTCATGTCACGTGGGTTTCCATTTTATTTGACAGTAATTTATATATAGAAAAAGTCACATAAGATAACATAATAAAAAAATTTCTAAAACATTTGTTAAGAATTTCAATCATGGAAACAATGAAGGGTCGAGAAGTTGGACTACTAAACCAGATCTTACCTCTGCGACTCGAAGACGCAGGCCTCAAAGACTGTGCTCTCCCACTGGACTCAATCAAAGAAGCAATTCTCAGAGCCACCACAACTAAGAAGTCACACGCGTCCTCAAACTTCACCACTAATCTCAATGACGACAACGAAGGTAACTACGTCAAGGATCCCTAGACCACAGTCGACACCAACGACACGCTGATCAAACTTTCGCCGGAGCACGAAGATGAAGCGAATATAGGGCCCTGCACTAAGGAGAAGGGAAATGGATTCCCGGAGGTGGGCCCAGACAATGTGGTGGTCAGCTGTGAGGCTGAGGAGAAAGGGGAGTGATGTGGTGGTGGTGGGAGGAGGAGGAGGAGGAGTGGGTGTGAGAGATGGAGAGGGTAAAGCTTGTGTGGAAGGGTTGCAGAGTTTGAAGACTCAAAACCCACTCGACTTACACTCTCAAACTTGCGTAAATTCTCAAACTCTCTCTCTCTCTCAAAAAACTTTCTTTTCCTCTTTCACCTCTCTCATTGAGCCAAATCGCACGTTGTCTACCTCACCCTCTCAAACCCACACCCTAGGTGGTGGTGCCTAAGAAATGAGGAAATGTTGCAACAAATCTGGTAATGGGTTTGGTGGTTTCGGATCTAGTGTAGCTGTTTGTGTAGGGGCGGATCAGCTTGGGGTGATTTAGGATGGCAGTTTGGGGTGGGTGTGGCTATTTGTGTGGTGACGAATCGGCTTATGGTGGTTCTAGGTGGCAGTCTAGCATGGGTGTGGTTGTTTATGTGGTAGTGGATCGACTTGGGTTTGAATTTCTGGGAATGCAGACTATATTGCAAATCCTGTTTTGTATATGTAAATTGTGTAAGTGTTTTGTATATGTAAATGTGTATGTAACTGAGTGGGTTTAGATAAATTTTTTGATTTGGATTTGATTGGAGTTGGGTTTAGATGGAATGGACTTTGATGGAATGGGTTTCTAGGTTTATGAATTTGGTTTCGAGGATTATGAATTTTATTTGCTGGAGGTTTCGTTGTTGATTGAAAGATGAGAAAATCTAGGTTTGAGTTATGATTTTGTATATCTGGGTTTTGTGGTTTGAGAAAATCTAAGAAGATCTGCAGTTGGGTCTGTGTTTGTGTTCTTGCTGGAGATCGATTTATGTTTGTGTTTGTGTTTGTGTTTGGCTGACAAGAAAAGGGCAAGAAAATTCAAGAAAATCTGGGCATGTGTTCTTATGTTTAATATCTGGATTTATGTTCATTGGTGTTCTTGTTAAAGATGAACATAGATCTTATGTATTTTTGAATTTTAATTTTGTTTTTTCAATTTTAAATCTGTTAAAATTATCTGACGTAACTTTTTTTATATATAAATTAGGCGTAAATGCACTTTTAGTCCCTACATTTTGCATCTTTTTCATTTTGATCCCTACATTTTCATTACACCACTTTTAGACCTTAAATCAATTAACGCGTTTTATTTTGGTCATTACCGTTACTCACTTAACAAAAATTGCTAATATGGCAAACGGTGTCTACTATTGGCACATTAAATATTGACGTGGCCAATAAAATAATATTAAAAATGCCACATTAGCTTATAAATTAAAAAAAATTATTTATTAATTTTAACTAAATAAAAAATATAAAAACAAATTGTTTAAAAAAGAAATTAAATTAATTAAATTAAAAAAAATTTCTTTACATTATGTTCTTCCCAGTCATCATGAGTTCTTCCTCAAAGTCAAGAACATGCCAACATGGAACACATAAAATTAAAGGGCACAGATCTATAAAATACAAAAACCTTCAAAGATTCAAAACACAAAGAACACAAACCCAAACCCAACCATACATGAAAAATCAAACCCTCCATACAAACATCAAACCCACAAAATTCAAATCATCCTTTTTCAGCTCTAGGGGTAGAGGAAAGGAATCGAGCTCGCAATCGGAGCCATCTTCGGAGACGAAATCATCGCAAGGAGGTGGAGGCCACGCAAAGTGAAGTGCGAAATCTTGTTATGGAGCTGTTCTTATTGCGAGTAAGGACTATGAGTCTGTCTAGGGCTTATCACAACGGTTTGTGGAGGCTCGCGAAGCTTGAAGTTAACGATATTTACGGCTCCGACTCCGAAATCGGCAGCTAAGGCGGCAGCGGCAGCAGAGGAAGTGTAGTTGGGAGTAGTAATGAGGAAGCGTAAGCGGTGGTGCGGAGGAATGTAAACAGAATCGTAGGAAGAGCGAGGTCGATCCTTCACTGTGAGGGTTTTAAAGTTTTGGAGTGGAAGAGAATTGTGAAGGTGAAGAAGAAGAAAAAGTGAAGGAGAGGAAGAGAGCATGCAAGGTTAAGAACTGAGGAGAACAATGTCATTTGAAGTAGTAGTTTTGTTGTTGGTGATTCAGTTAGGTGGTTGCGTTTGGTGATGTTAGGACATATGTAGTTCAAGTTTGTTAACATATGTCGTTATTTTATGTAATTGGCTTATCCTTAGACAAAATGCACTTTACTTGTAATTGGGTAGATTTAGGATGTATTTAACACTTCAAGAAACAGTGTTCCAAGATTCAGTGTTGAAGTCATCAAGTCTGTCCAAGAAATAAGCAAGGAAGTGCAAGTTACTAAAACTCGACACCTGGCTCGACACATGCATCTATCGAGCTTTAAGAAGCTGTTTTACCCCGAGCCTCGACAGCTTTTCAACAGATCCTCGACACCTCTATCTGTCGAGAATTAAAGAAAACAGATTTTCAGTTCTGTTTCAAGTCCAATCTGTGAATGTGTCTTTGGGACTTCTTTTTTCCTAACCCTAGACATATAAAATGATTGTTTTAAGGGCCGTTAAAAGAGATGCAAGTTGCACAAGTATTGAACAATCCTTGTTCATGCAATTTGTGATCAAAGACAAAGTTCGTGTCCTAGTTCACCTCTTGTGAAGAAGATAGCTGTGTATTGTGCACCATAGCGTTTTGTGACCGAGTATCTTTTTGATCTTCATTGTGTAGATGATTTGAAGAATTTTGCAGCCAACAACTCTCTCTCTAGTTGGTGTTTAAAGTCGCGTACTGGGATCCGCGCATCTGGTTAGTCACGTACTTAGGAGCCGTGTATTGAAAGGAGAAATTATCAATGCAGAACAAGTCCAATTGGGTATTGGGGTAAAGGTTCAACTGTAGGTTGGTAAGGTACTTGGGATTCCTTGCTTGTAACCGCTTGTTGTGATAATAGTGGAGTTTCGGGAGTGGTGACCTTAAATCACCCGGTAGGGTTTTTGCCGTCAGGTTTTCCCCATTCGTAAACAAATCACCGTGTCTTTTATTTTCCGCTGCATAACTTAGTTTTGGTGATTTGTTTGTGCTGCCACGTGATATTGCATGTTAATTTGATTAATTAATAACTAGGGTAATTAATCAATCTAATCTATCACAAGGGGTCAACGCGTTTGTGGCCTGTCAAGTGGTATCAGAGCAAGCACACTCTAATTAGGGTTTAATCTTTGTGTGTGATCCATTGACCCCTGCTGTCATGGATAGAGGTCAGTCTCTTATTTGAAGAGATCTGTGATATCAAATACATCTTGTTTTTCTAATCTCTTTTCCTTGAGTGTCTTAGAAAATACAAGTCTAAAAGTTATTTGATTTCCTCCGTGATG
The DNA here is from genome assembly GCA_032878915.1 of Castanopsis chinensis. NCBI lineage: Eukaryota > Viridiplantae > Streptophyta > Magnoliopsida > Fagales > Fagaceae > Castanopsis > Castanopsis chinensis. The sequence goes on along the minus strand of JAVQMG010000125.1, from coordinate 10,824,116 downwards.
ATTATTGGAAAGGATCATCTGTTTATACAAGCAGGAACTAGACTGTCTCAAAATCAAAATGTGCAAAGGAGTTTTTCTGAACAAAGTTAAAGTTAAAGGCCTAGCTCGGAAAAAGCAGAGTTCGAGATGAGCATGATTGGAGAGCTGTCTCATTTCCTTGGACTACAGATTCGTCAACAAGATTCAGGTATATTCATCTCTCAATCTAAATATGCTAAGAATCTTGTGAAAAAGTTTAGATTGGAATCTGCTAGTTCTGTTAGAACCCCCATGAGCCCAAATGTTAAACTCACTGTTGACATGTTAGGTAAAAGTGTAGACTCTTCACTTTATAGAAGCATGATAGGTAGTCTTCTTTACCTTACTGCTAGTAGACCTGACATTAGTTACAATGTAGGAGTGTGTGCTAGATATCAAGCTAATCCCAAAGAGTCACATATGATTGCTTTAAAAAGAATCATAAAGTATGTCAAGACTACTGCCAACTTTGGTGTATGGTATAGCAAAGACACAAATAATGTCTTGGCTGGATATTCTGACGTTGATTGGGCTGGGAATACTGATGATAGAAAAAGTACTTTAGGGGGTTGTTTTTATATGGGTAATAATTTGGTCTCTTGGATAAGCAAAAAGCAAAACTCCATCTCATTATCCACTGCTGAAGCGGAGTACATTGCTGCTGGTAGCTGTTGCACCCAACTTCTAAGGATGCAAAAACTCCTTCATGATTATACTATTTGTCAAGAACATCTCACCATCTACTGTGACATACCGGTGCCATCAATATCTCTAAGAATCCAGTTCAACATTCTCGAAATAAGCACATAGAGATTCGACATCACTTCATTAGGGAGCTTGTCGAAGATGGTGTTCTCACCCTTGAGTTTATTCACATTGATGACCAAAAAGCTAATTTGTTCACCAAACCTCTGGATAACAAACGTTTTGAATTCATTCGTCAAAACATCGGTGTCATCTCCATGGATTGATCTCCTTCTATCTTTTTTTTTCCTCATGCATTTACATCTAGTTTTATGCATTGTTTTGCTTTCTTTAGCTTGTTTTTGTTTGTGTGTTTTCAGTTTTGTGTTTTATTTTTGCTTTTCTGATAAAAATAAAAAAAATTAAAAAATTGAAAAATACAAAAACAGTGTGTGTTTGTGTACATTGGTTCATGTAAACTTTTAAAATGGCCATTGAAACAGAGTTTTCTAAACTTTGTATCACATGTAGCATAGATGAGCATTCTTCTGCACAACTAAGCAAGTGAGTTTTGTAACTCTTTATTTGTGATGAGTAAGGTTAAGTGATCTCTTTTACTTAATACTCGTATCACTCTTTTTTACGGGTAGGACTAGAAAATCCTAAGAGAAAGGCATAAATAACCATCTCACCACTGTTACTCGCCAATCTTGATATGATATCTGTATGCTTCGGTATAGCAAAAGTACAATGTCAATGACATCTGTATGCTTCAGCATAACAAAAGTGCAATGTCAAAAGCTTAACATTATTGGGTATTTCTTTTCTTTCTCTTGTATGCCCATGCATGATATGCTTAATAAAAGAAAATATGCAAAGAAATAAAAAGCAAAAAGATCAAAATGCTTTAAAATATGGTTGCAAGCGTGTTTTCTAGGAAATGTGGGAGTTATAGGATGTATCTCAAAGGTGATAGTCCCCATCAAACAGTTATGATTGTGTGTGAGTTAAAGTGATTTTCTCATATCTCAAATTATCATAACTTTGAGACACTTATGCAATCTTGCGATATTTTCACACACAACACGCAATACTCTTTCTATTTTTGTACATGTGCAGGTACAATGTGATTTGGCCATCACAAGGTTTACATGCGTTATTGTATGCTCACTAACCTGTCTTAACTTATTTTTGAAATATAAAATTGGTTAGACTTGCGTGTGCGTGTGCGCGTGTGCGTGTGCGTGTGCGTGTGCGTGTTTTGGGATACATGTGCTTTAAAATTCTTGTTGAGAGATGTTTTTGAGAGCTTAATGTGTTGCTTGGATCTTTAATTGAGTTGCATGCATGATTGCATTCATGTTTGTGTTTTTCCTCTTTTGAAAAACTGTTTTTAAAGGCATCTCAACACCTCCTCGACACCTAGCTGTCTATCGAGCTTATTAGACTTTTTCTAAACGCAGTCTTGACACATCCTCGACACCTAGTGGATCGATCGAGAAACTTTCTGTTTGCTCGATAGCTTCTCGACAGCTTTTAGATCGATCGAGGTTCCTTCATGCTTGATCCTTCTTTCTCGACACATGTCCTTGATAGCTGCATCTGTCGAAGTGCATTTTCTCGACACCTATCTCGATAGCTGTCTCGATATCTCTCGATACCTGCAGCTGTCGAGAATTACTGAAGGTCTATAAAACAGTTCCTCGCGATTTTTTAGTCATTTCGCTCGATCTCTCTCACTTAATAGCTCGCGATTTCCCTCCCAAAACCTCTCTCACTCTCTCCAAACCTCTTTCTAAGGCTTTTTCAAGTGTTCTTCTTGATCTTCATCACTTAGTAAGCATCTTTTCACTCATTTTCATGCATTTCATGTTTTTAAAACCCTAGGTTTTGTGTTTTTGAAAATTTTTGGGACTTTTCAAAATTTTTGAGGTTTTCATGAAATTTTTGGGTTGGTTTTATAGATTTGATCTTTAAAACTACATGCATTGCATCACACTAGCATTCTAATTGTATTTTCATGCATTTAGATGTATGCAAATCTGTTGTGTGCTGTTAGGTTTGGATTGGGCTGAGCCCATGATGTTTTTATTGTTGCATGTCACATATTCATGCATTTCCCATGCATACGTTCTTTCTTTTCAATATATTCTTCTTATATTGAATTGCTTGGGACTTTTCTGTTTGTCTTCTTCTTCTCCCCCTCTCTATGTTTGCGTTAGTAGTGTCTATGGCACCTAAACTTAAGTCTATTCCATCCTAGAACCCTCTGGGTTCTAAGGGATCTTCCTCTTCGAATTCCACTCCACTTTCTATCCGATTCCGTGATGAGAAAGCCCATAAGGACTTCTCGGAGAACTTCTCTAAACGAGGTGTTCATTCGAAACCCCACGTTGTCCTAGCAGACTTTGCCGATACTGACCTACCCAATGTCATTCACAGTCAGGCTTGGGAGTCACTGTCTGACGTCCCGGTCACATGTCCTCTCGTGTTGATACAGGAGTTTTACTCCAACATACACGGGATCGATTCTATAATACCTCTCTTCTACTCTAGCGTTCGAGGTACGCGCTTCGCTGTCACTCCGGAGTTAGTCTTCGAGGTGTTTCATGTTCCTAGGGTGGATCATCCTGATTACCCTAGTTGTGAGCGTCTATGGACTGTGTCCAAACACGAGATGATCTCGGCGTTCTGTGAGCGTCCTTCCTTTTGGGGAGATCATCAATATACACCATGTCGACCTTTTGCTAAAGGTCCTTGTTTCCTTAACATGGTGATGACTTTTGTTTTGCACCCACTTTCTCACTATAACTCTATCACAGCCTCGTGCTCGATTTTTGTTGTCCCTCCTAGAGGATCTCTCTATAGACTTTCATTTACACTTTATTTTCTCCATCATAGATGTCTATAGAGATACGGCCACCCGTAATAAGCTCATTTTCCCTTCTGCTATCACGAGGATTCTTCGCCGTTTTTCCATCCCATTCCCTTCGTTCGATCCTTACCATGTCATGTCTGCCATAGACGTCGCTACCGTAAAACGTAGCGAGGCACAGTTTAGATCGAGACAGTCAGATGGTGCTACTCCTTCCTCCCATCCGACTACCCCCAGATCTACTTGAGCGACATCTGCTCCTTCTTCTTCGAGTGACGTCACGCTAAGAGACATCATGGCGCAGCTTCAGTGCATGGATGCTCGCCTAGATACACTCTCTACGGAGCTGTATCAGGTGAACATTCGTGTTGGTCGCATCGCCAGGCGACAGGCGACCTTGAGCGGCTTTGCTCCATAGGCTTCTCCTCTGTCACCTCATGTTTCGACTGAGACTGAGGCTAAGGCTAATGATGACGGTGATGACGATGATGCTTCCGATGATGATGATGATGGAAATGCGAGCTCTTCTGACGAGATGTCTATATGACACTCTACCCTTTGTCACTCGTGACAAAAAAGGGGGGTGGTTTTGTATGAGAGTAGTCATACTTAGGGGGAGAGTTAGCATAAGACATTTTTGATAGGGGGAGTGTGGATTGAGGGATGTAGTGAGGATCATATGTATTTTTTTCTTTTCTATCCATTTAGAGATACATTGATCATGTACTGACATACATTATATTTATTTTCTTGATATATATGATGATATATGTTTCTTTCACCTACCTTTCCATGTGCTGTTTCTTTTCTGTCTTTATACACATGTTTCTTTTACTTGTATGCAATCTTTTATTTTTGCTTCACACAAAGATGCCTTAATGTGTTTTGTTTATAAGTGTTTCAGAAATACAGGTTGTCAAAGTCTTCTTGCCATAAACTCTCTTCTTGCAAAGTTTTTCAAGAGTTTATGTTAGGACAAATTTTATTGTATGTAACAAGTGAATATGAGTTAAAGTGTTTTATGACTTCTCTCATGTTTTCATTTTTTTGTTGTGGTTTTGTCACGGATTGCTAAAGGGGGAGATTGTTAGGACATATGTAGTTCAAGTTTGTTAACATATGTCGCTATTTTATGTAATTGGCTTATCCTTAAACAAAATGCACTTTACTTGTAATTGGGTAGATTTAGGATGTGTTTAACACTTCAAGAAATAGTGTTTCAAGATTCAGTGTTGAAGTCATCAAGTCTATCCAAGAAACAAGCAAGGAAGTGCAAGTTACTAAAGTTCAACACTTGGCTCGACACATGCATCTATCAAGCTTTAAGAAGCTGTTTTACCCCGAGCCTCGACAGCTTCTCGACACCTCTATCTGTCGAGAATTAAAGAAAACAGATTTTCAGTTCTGTTTCAAGTCCAATCCGTGAATGTGTCTTTGAAACTTCTTTTCTCCTAACCCTAGACATATAAAAGGATTGTTTTAAGGACCGTTAAAAGATATGCAAGTTGCACAAGTATTGAGCAATCCTTATTCATGCAATTTGTGATCAAAGACAAAGTTCGTGCCCTAGTTTATCTCTTGTGAAGAAGATAGCTGTGTATTGTGCACCATAGGGTTCTGTGACCGAGTATCTTCTTGAGCTTCATCGTGCAGATGATTTGAAGAACTTTGCAGCCAATAACTCTCTCTCTAGTTGGTGTTTAAAATCGCGTACTGGGATCCGCACATCTGGTTAGTCACGTACGTAGGAGCCGTGCATTGAAAGGAGAAACTGTCACTACAGAACAAGTCCAATTGGGTATTGGGATAAAGGTTCAACTGTAGGTTGGTAAAGTACTTGAGATTCCTTCCTTGTAACCGCTTGTTGTGATAATAGTGGAGTTTCGGGAGTGGTGACCTTAAATCACCCGGTGGGGTTTTTGCCGTCAGGTTTTCCCCATTCGTAAACAAATCACCGTGTCTTTTATTTTCCGCTGCATAACTTAGTTTTGGTGATTTGTTTGTGCTGCCACGTGATATTGCATGTTAATTTGATTAATTAATAACTAGGGTAATTAATCAATCTAATCTATCACAAGGGATCAACGCGTTTATGGCCTATCAGGTGATTCAATTAGGCTTTTTTAAAACTGGGTTTGATGTTTGTATGGAGGGTTTGATTTTTCATGTAATGTTTTGGGTTTGCTAGAGATTGAGGGTTGGGTTTGGGTTTGGGTTTGTGTTATTTGTGTTTTGAATTTTGAAGGTCTTTGTATTTTGTAGATCTGTGCCCTTTGATTTTACGTATTCCATGTTGGTATGTTCTTGATTTTTTTAATTTTCTCGGCAACCAACCATATTAGTTGAGGAAGAACATAAACATGTTCTTCATGATGACTAGGAAGAACAAAATGTAAATAATTTTTTTTATTTAATTAATTTAATTTATTTTTTAAACAATTTGTTTTTAATTTTTTTATTTAGTTAAAATTAATAAATACATTTTTTTAATTTATAAGCTGACTTGGCATTTTTAATATTATTTTATTAGTTATGTCAGTATTTAATGTGACAACAGTAGATGTCGTTTGCCACATCAGTAATTTCAGTTAAGTGAGTAATGGTAAGGACCAAAATGGAACACATTAATTGATTTAGGGACTAAAAGTGGTGAAATGAAAATGTAAGGACAAAAATGAAAAAGCTGCAAAAATTAGGGATTAAAAGTGCATTTATGCCTATAAATTACTGTCAAATAAAACGAAAACCCATGTGGCATGAGTGATGAGTGCCACAGTGGATTTTTAATAATATTTTAATCCTTTCGTTAGCCACGTCAGCTATCTTCGTCTGTTGACTGAAGGAAAGAACTAATATAACATGCGTTAATTAGTTTAGAAACTAAAAGTGGTGAAATGAAAATATAGGGACTAAAATGGAAAAAATTCAAAATGTGGGACTAAAAATGCATTTACGCATTTTTTAAATTAAAGAAAAATGTGAGTTAGGTGTTCATTTTTTTTTCTCAAAGTCTAAAATATTAGAGTTGTGCTAGTCTATTACAAATTTTATTACACAAGTCTTATAAATTGACATGTCACCAATCACATGAAATAATTCAATACTCATTTATTTTTTTGTTGAAGTGTCATATAATTGCCATATCAGTTTGTAAACATTTTTTAATAAAATTTATAGTAAGTTTAACATTTTCTCAACAAAAAAAAATGTTAAAGCTAATACAAATTTTATGACAAAAAACGTACAAATTGATGTGACAGTAATATGATCAATATCACTTAAACTGTATAATAAATGAATATTTGAATAACTTTTTTTTTTTATTGGTGATATTGTAGTTTGTAAAACTTATATAGTAAGTATCATTAGCTCACTTTAGGTGAATTGATCATATTAATAAGTATGAATTAATAATATATTTGAAATGAAAAAATAAACTAAATATTATTTAAGTGATATTTAGATATAAAAGGTCCCTTTAAAATTTTTGCCTTTGCCTTCAAATTATCTTGGTTCCTTCCTGTGTGCACCAACAATATTTTATTTTTATGGACACAATATTACTAACGTCTAATGAAAATGATATTTTTTTTGTCTCATTATTTTTTCTCCTATAGCAACTTGCGGTGTTATTTTGTGCTTATATTTTAAGAAATAGATTTATATTTTCGTGGCATACAATTTGTTGAGGAGTCATGTTCCTGAACCGACTACTTATATTATATCTACCAAGATTGGGGATCATCTTTCCCCGAGCTGAACTGAGAGCTAGCCAGCCTGTCTTGGTCTCGGGCCCACCATATCCAAATCCTAAGCCATTGCCATTGGAGCTCACTATTCTTCAGATTGGAGGCCCAAGATTTCTATGCCCCATATGGCTATGGTACTCTCTTGCCACTTAGGTACTCTCTTGCCACGTAGGGGTAAGAACCCTTGTCTCCTCACTTAGAGAAGAGCTGAACTGGGATCTAGCCAGCCTGTCTTGGCCTTGGGCCCACCATATCCTAACCCTAAGCCATGGTAATTGGAGCTCACTATTCTTCAGATTGGAGGCCCAAGGTTTGTATGCCCCCCATATGGATATGGTACTCTCTTGCCACATAGGTACTCTCTTGCCACATAGGGGTAAGAATCCTTGTCTCCTTACTTAGAGAGGAGCCATTCGAGCAATAATTTCAGTAAATTCTGTGTGGTACGCGTGATATTATTTATTATCGTCATGTGGCGTGGGGTCGATGAGCCCACACCAGAAACCTCATTTTTCTATTCAGGAAAAAAAATGGTACTCTCTTGCCTAAGTTATGATAATTCCATAATGATTTGTACAAATAGTTATCTCAACAAAATCTAAAAAAATTAAAGATGTAAAGAAGTAAAAGCAAACCACATATTTGATAACGAAGTGAAAAATTAATGAAGAATCTCTTCAGCGGAAAAAATCACACCAATGTTCCAATTATGTCGAAAATTTATTGGAAGAAACAACTACGCTAATCTATACTTACAAAAGTTTTCAGTGCAAGTCTGTCTATGTAACCTCTGTACGTAAATGTTCTGCTTGACCTCACTATTGCATTAGCCCCATATATAACCACGTACTAGAATCCTCTCGTTTTGATTTTCTCCACGAATGGACCTTGTCTACACGAACCAAAACCTCCAACACTTCAATGAAGTCCTTAAATATTTATGGTAATTGTGAACTCACTTGAATCAAACTTTTTGGTTTCAAATAAAAGTTTAAAGCTCAAGGTGTATCAAGAACACCCTTTTTTTTTCTCTTTTGGATCAAGGTACATGGGTGATTTTTCTTTTATTAGACTCAGGAAGAAAGCTTCGGATCTGAATCTATCAACTTTGCCACTACAAGTCTATTTTGGTCTTAAAGTCATGCAACCTATGGTTTATATGGGTGCACAAGGCAGGCTAAAAAAAGTAGCATAAATTATAGTTCTAGTAAAACTCAGATTGCAAAATATTATGATTTTGCTCAAGTGAGAGTTGAGAAAAGTGTCTCACAAACTTGTTTGCTTTAAATGTACCAATCAAGCAAGTCTAGGTTGTGCTCGACTAGAATTAATTAAAAATCCCCGAAATGATGAAGTACGATCAAAACCTCCAAATGACCAATTAATTTATATTATTGATAATCGAGTTTTACAAACTTTTTTAACGGTAAGGAATATGATCCACTCTATTTCAAGTTAATTAGAGAAAGACATTTTCACAGTTAAGATTTTATTTCTTATATCTATTAGTATAAATGATAGTACGCCATCTAAAATAGGCTCACCCTTTTTTATTTTGCTAAAAAAATAGACTCACCTTTAATTCTATAGTGTATAATCCAATTTATGAAAATGATCTATTTCAAATGGAATATATCATTTTTTACTTCCTTTTGCCACTCAACATTATAACTAAGGTGAGACATACTCAATCATGCCAATTGGTGACAAGTTTCCTTCCACTACTTTTATTTTTTATTTATACATCGATAATTAGGGGTGGGGGTGGTTTGAACCCTTTATATTTCCATTAAAAATATTAAGAAATTCCAACCGGTGGTGTTACAATTTACAATGCTCTTAACTCCCTCCACTAAAATTTGTGCAGTGTTTATTCACCAATTAAAAGCCATTAGAAGTAAAAATTCACTTCATATATGCATGCAATGATTGCAATTCACAATCTAGTAAAAAATAATTTTGGACAAACGATTTATGTGAGAGGGGATTATAATTTTATTGACTGAGCATATCGAAGACTAAGATTGAGGTTAATTAGATTGCAAGATCAATGAAATGCCAAAATTGATAGACCACATGTTTTGACAATGTCATTTTATTCTGATAAAAATTGCTTAAAAGGGCACAATCATCAGCCATTTTTCTTCAGCTTCATTAACTCAAGATCTTAGCTAGTTTTGTGCCACACGTTTGTTATAACTGCTTTAGAACATTCTCCAAGTTCACCAATGGAAAAATAGAAGACTAGTTGATTTTTTTACTGTATGGTATTGATGTTGTTCGCAAATCGTGACCTGTGTGGTCTTGATTTGCTTGGCGGTCGGACAAGATGACCTGAGGTACAGGCAAACGTAAACCTCTTGAAAAATATCTGAACAATACTTGTATATAACATCATGACTAAAAATCAATTTTAATCCCATAATTCTGAGAAAATTTGTTGGGTCTCATAGCACCGACCAATAGAAACAGATTCAGCGTATAGGCTGAAGCCCGCCATTCATGACTGGTCTGTTGTATGCAGTGGCGGAGCCAGAAATTTAGGTCAGGGGGGGCAAGATTAAAAGACAAGATTAAAAGTAAAAAATTAATCTAAAAAAATTAATCAATATTAATAACAAAATAAGTAAACAACTATATGATAATGTAATTGTCATTCAAAATCTAACATAAAATGTAAACTTTAATTTATTTTTTCACACTGTAATTTCTCCTTCTTTTTCCAATTTCTGAATCCTTCAGTAACAAATGAGTCTCCCCCTCCTTGATCACCAATATCAAGTCAAAATAGATAACAAAATAGACAATATGCAGCATCTTTTATAATGTTATATTCCAACCAATTAGGATATTCTTTGAACCACACTGGATTAAATCAACGCTTTGTTTTGCCAAATTGACTTTGTGGAAAATCATGATCAACTGGTTGACAAGGTTTATTTTGTAGATAATGCCTTCTAATTTGATCGCTTTCATTAGGATGATAGTTAGAAATTTTTATTCTTAAACCGAGATCCTTGGGAAGATTTGCAACATCCACTTCGATAAGAGTTCGTTTAGGATTTAATCCGGACTCATTATTATGATCAGGATTCTCCATAACCTCAATTAACTACAAATATATATATATATATATATATATATATATGTCATATCATTAAAATAAAGAAAAAAATTACAATTTATGATTAAGAATAATCAAATTAAGAGATCATTATAAATACAAATAGTTTAAACATATAATTTGAATTATAAATTTATGATTAAGAATAGTCAAATTAAGAGATCCATCTAAATATAAACAGTTTAAATATATAATTTTATTCTTTAAAAAATTAAATAAATAAAAGTAAAAGTATTAAAAGTATGTATACCTATAAATATTTGAATGTGTGACTTAAAACTCAACTTGAATGCTTTTAAAAACTGCAAAGTAACACTGAGATCCAAAGAAAGAGACTAAATTGAAAAGAAATTTTTTCTTTTTGATTGGAGGCGTGCCTTGTTTGCATTATATATACTTTATTTTTTTATTATTAGAGTTCTATGCTAATATTGACTTCTATTCTGTGTAAGTGTAGCAAAGTTGTTATTTTTTTTTATTTTATTAACCATTACCAAGTGGGGCCACGGTTTTATTGAATATTTTGAATTCATTAAATAATAGACTTCTACAGCAACCCGGTTTGGTATAAAGCATAAAAAAACTCTGCAGGTTTGACCAATCCATCAAGCTTACTAAGTGAAACCCTTCAATTTTATATATAGAATTGTACTTGCAGTAGATGTCTACTCCTACTAGAAAAGCTGGAAACCTTCTATCAGTTCTATCAAAAAACAAAGAAAGAAAAGCTGGAAAGGCAACGCAGATTTACATAATTGGAAAAATTTTTTTTTTGTCGTTTGTGTAGGGGTGAAGCAAATATGTTCAGGTATCAACAGTCAAAATATTTGAAATTTCAGGGGGGGCAGGTGCCCCCCCTCGCCCCCCCCTCCCTCCGCCCCTGGTTGTATGAATCTGATATATAGCAGAGTCAGCAGCGTCGGACGTCGTTGCCTTGAGAGTTCACATTTACTTGTCCCTGGAAAAAAACAGTTTGCAAAAAAACATTTACGGTCCCGTAAAGTTTTATAGGAAAAAGTTAACGGATGTGTTGATGACAATGATTTAAGATATATTTTTAGAAACTTTTTATATGAAATGAAAAAGAAATTAATTTTTTTCAATGACTTTTTATATTTCCTTAAAAGTGGTGTCTAAATTTTTCTAAAATTGTTGATTAACAATTGTCCTAAGGGCATGTGTTAGTAGAACTCAAGTTTACAAATTGAGAAATTTTAGTCCTTGATGTTTTAAATGTGCACTTTTAGTTCCTAAGGCCCTGTTTGGTTTTTTTTTTTTTTTTTTCTCACTCATCAATCATTACTCAATTTTCGTTACTCATCACTCTTCACTCATCACTCGTCATTCATTACTCAAAATACCTCAATTTCTTATTCCCACCGTTTGGCACACATCACTCAACTTATCATCACTCAAAATTTTCAACTATTTGCGGGCCCCATACCTATCACTTGTCAGAACAAAGCTGTTAGCCTGCCTTTCATCCCCTTTTTTTTTTCCTCTTTTCTCATTTCCCCTTCCCCTTTCAGCCCACATACTCTCCCAGCGGAACCCAGCGGCCCCGGCTAGCAAACCCAAAATAGCAAAACCCAGTAGCGCCGACGAGCAAATCCAAGATTGCAAACCCAGCGAAACTGACGAGCAAACCCAGAGATTGCAAACCCATTGACGCCGATGAGCAAACCCAAAATAGCGGAGCACAACGGCGCTAACGAGCAAACCCAAAGATTACAAACCCAGTGACACCGACAAGCAAACTCGGAATAGCGAAACCTAGCGGCGCGACGAGCAAACCTAGAGATTGCAAACCCGGCGCTATACTCCCATTTAAAAAAAAAAAAAATTATTCTATGATTGTGTAACTCTGATGGGTCTTTTTAGCTTTGATGTTGTTATTTCTTAATGCCTCTGGAATGCTGTTGTACTTGTGATTTTTTTTTTTCTCCTCGGATTCAATTCTAATGTGAAGTTGTTGTGAAAAAATATGTTGTGATTTTGCTAATCGGCGGAGCTGGGCCTTGTGCTTCAGATGGATTCACAATGATATTAAAAGGTTGCGCTTATGCTATGGGTTTGGGAGAACGGAAAAGGGGTAGTGAGATGATGAAGAAGAGCTATGTTTGGTGCTTAGAACAGTAAAGGCAAAAAGACCCATTGGAGCTGCGCAGGATGGGACGGGACACTGGCAGTGGGACCCATTTGTGCTAAAGAATTACAAAATTGCCACTGATATCTCATAACTCATATCTTGAAAACAAGTATCTGGTGTTTCCGAATTCCTTAACTCAACTCTCAAAATTCTCAGTATTGCTAACTGAGTTAACAATACAAAAATAAGCCAAACAACCATCCCTACTTGTGGGGTCTAGTAATTTTGGATTTTAAGTTAACAAAACTCAGTTTTGTTAACTGAGTTAACAAAATCCAAACAAGGCCTAATTATTTTATTTAAAAAAAAAAAAAAAAGGCGTTATCGATGCCTTAGTCTAGTTTCGGTAGTTTCTTGTCTATGTCTCTAACTGTGCAATGAGGTAGCAACTTAGTTTTTATTCAAAATTACACCACGAAAATCTCTGACCCAAACTTGTATGTGTGCCTTTGCCAATTCAAATGATATTGCTCATCTTCCCCAATTAAAAACCAACTCCCGTTTGAGTGCCCTTCATACTCTGCCATGCCCATTAAACCTTGGACCCAAACCAGAATAATATTGCTCCTCTCAATTTTATGACGAAAGAAGGTTTCAAGGTTGCCCTTTAAACTTAACCCTAAAATCTCTCTCTCACATTGATTCTAACCCGCTAATTTTATGGAAACTATTTTCAGAAGATTTTGGAGTTGTTAGTGTCCTTTCATGCATTGTTGCATAAACTTATCACATGAATATTGTTTTGGATTTCTTTCATTTTTATGATAGGTGCATGTAATTGGTTTGATTTAGCTATGCAGTCATTATTTTTAATGGTTAGTGTTGACCACCAGATTTTTTTGATGTCGTACCGTGTGATGACTTGTGTGTGACATTTAGGGTTATGTACCATTGTACATGCATAAGTGTGTCATTTTATCTTTCATTCATTTATAACTACTCATTACCAACTATTGGTTATTTCCAAATGTGTTATTAGTCACCTAAGTCTAATTGATTTTCTTTCCTAGTTTAACTAAGAAAATCCTAATAACTCATAAGCTTATTTGAAGCACCCTACAACACCCACCATTTGATGATACCTTATTTTAAATACATTCCTATGACTCACTACTTGAAAGGTATCTTAAACATTTTGATATTTGGGGTTTTGGAAAAGGGTATATTTTGAAACTGTTTTGCAAGTACACATACTTATCACTTATTTGTTGGAAAATTAAATTACATTTGAATTAAATATGTCTAAACTCTCTCCTTTAGAAAGCATAGTAAGGTTAATTTTGCAATTTAATCTCCCATGTATTTTGTCCTACAAAAAGGACAACAAAAAACGAAAAAGGTTTAATTTCGAGGGAGGGGTTCTATGTTGGCTTAAGTTTGGAGTCCTCTTAAATTTATTCCGTGGATTAATCACTATTTTTTTTTTTTAAATGGAAATCATTATGAAAAATGGTGGTTTTATGGAAAACGAGTTTTTTTAAGGGATTTTTCAAAGGATATTTAATTCAAGTTCTTATTGGATCTTTTCAAAACATATTTTTGAAGAGGGGTCTTGTAAAATAATTTTTAAAAAACATGTTATTTGTCTTTTTGGTATTATCAAAAAAGAGGGCTTTTACGTCAATCAAAATTATTTTTGGGTTTTTTCCAAGAAAAATAATTTTGTGAAAGTTCTTATTTTAGAAAAGGGGAAATGCAATGGTCTTTTTGTAAAATGAAGTTTATTTTCAAAAGGATGGAAAATTCTATGGATTCGTAACAGGAATTTGGAAAAATACTTTCTGTGAGAAATTCTAAGAATTTTGTGAAAATAATTTTTAAATGTTGAAGTCCAATGAGTTTTGGAATGATATTTCTTCAAAAGGAAAATTCCATGTTTTTGGAAAAGTGTTTCTCTTGGGAAAAATCCATGGGTTTTTGGAAAAATACATTTTAAGAAAATTCCAATAAGTTTTCAGGAAAAAGTTTTCAATGAAAAAATCCCATAGGTTTTTAGAAAAAAAATTCTTAGAAAATCCCAAAGTTTTTTTTATATATATATATAGGAAAAACGGAGTTAGAAAGCTTAAACAAGCAAAATAAAAAAAAACAAAAAAAAAAACACACACACACACACATAAAAATCTCTTTAAAAAGGTCAACCTAATAACCCACAGTTCGACTTGACCCAACCCATCCTTCTAGCAAGTCAGGTTTTGGTCGACCCACTTTTCATGGGTCTAAAAAGATCCTACCTTTACCCATATTTTTACTTCAAGATTGAGTAGGTTATCAAGTTCGGGTTTGGGTGTGTGTCCATTTTTGCCATCTATGCTTCAAACCCTATATCCTTCAAGATGCAATCATTTAACACTACTCTAAGGGTTTGTTTGGTTGGGTTAATTTTGGGGAAGATGGAAAAGAGAGAAGAGAAAATGGGAGATAAAACATTTTTTGAGTCTTTTGGTTAAAATGGCTTTTAAGGAGGGAAAATTAGTGGAGTTCAAGAGCTTTCTCTACAGATTCACAAAAATGCTATCTCCCCAATTTGGGGAGAAAATAGAGAGGAGAGTAGTTGCAGTAAAATGACTGAACTACCCCTCTTCTCACACGTTGGTTTTTTTTTTCTTTTACTTTTTCTAGGGCATGCTACACTGCTTTTGTTCTTGTTTTTTTGTCTTCTTGTCTTTTTTTGTTTGGTATTTGGTTCTTTTTAAGGTGTTTTGATCTTCTTCTTTCTATACTTTTTTTTTTTTTTTTTGGGTTTAACTGAATGTGATTTTTTTTTTTTTTTTTCATAAACTTAGGTGATACCCTTTAAAAAAAAAATAACAAAAATTGGGCATCATTTTTTAGTAAGGGCATATGATATAAGTACATTTATACAAACTCTATTTTCTATTCTCCCATTTTTCTTCTCAACCAAACAAAATTTTTTTCTATCCCTCCACTTTTCCACCTCCAAACAAACACAAATAAGAGAAACAAAAATATCTTCTATCCTCCAACTTTTTCATCTCTCAATCAAACAGACCCTAAATTTAGCCATTTGCCACTTTGCCCTTGGAAAGTGGCCTTCCTTCTCTAGAATACAGATGATCTAGTTGAAGTCCACACTAACTGCCTACCCAAGGCAATGAACTCGTGAGTAAAAATTCTTCCCAAATGAAACCTTCTTTAAACCCTACTGAGTAAAGAGTTGAATAGCCTTGGCTATAGCAAGGCAACCAAACTCCAATTATTCTAGGTTTGTCTAGTTGACCCTAACAATTATTAAAGCCTTAAAGGAGAACTTTATAATTGAGAGAGAAAGTTGATGATGATGATGATGATGATGATAATAATAATAATAATAATAATAATAATAATAATAATAATAATAATTATTATTATTATTATTATTATTATTATTATTATTATTATTATTATTGGCGATTAATTGCATTAATTGGGTTTAAATATTTAAATAAAATTTAAAAAAAAAACATTTTTTTATATGTCCAATTTTGTCATTTCTCACATCTTAAACTCTTTATTTGGTTACTACATGCATTCACATCCGATGATGTAAAAAAATATCATATATATATATATACACACACACACACACACACACACACATATATATATATATACCTATTTTACATCATCAAACACTACTTTATCTATTTTACCAACGCATTAAACAATACACTCAACATCCCAATTCTTATTTTTACATACTACCCATTAAAATAATATAATTGCACAACAAGATTATATATATACATATATATATATATATATATAATTTTTTATCTCTCTTCTCTATCTAATTTTGGTCTCTTTTCCCATCTCTCTCTCTCAGCTACCTACTGCCACCACCAAGCAACCCAATCATACCACCCACCGCCGCCGCCAAGAAACTCAATCACAACACCCACCTCTAAAGCCATTGATTCAAACCCAAACCCAATACCCAAAACCCAAACCACCCGTTACCGCCACCTACCATCGAGCAATAATCGCACCACCAACCACCAAAGCTACTAATTCAAACCCAAACCCAATACCTAAACAGAAGCCAATGCTCAAACCCAAAACTCAAACCACCCACCATCGAGCAACCTAATCGCCCCACCCACCACCACAATTGCCGATTCAAATCCAAACCTAAACCCAAACAAAACCCAATACCCAAACTAAAACTCAAAATACCTAAAATGAAACTCACCAAACACCCAAACAAAACCCAAAACCTAAGCCACCAGCTACCACCACCACCACCACCACTACAAACAAAACCCAGCCACCGCCAAAACTTAAACACTATAACCAAGCCTAGCAACCATCGTGACACAGATCGCAGACCCAAACCACAACACCACGACCCAAACCCATCAATCTCCACCATGATATCTGCAACCCAAACCCACCAATCTCCACCATGAGGAACAGCCAAACAAGAGAGAGAGAGAGAGAGAGAGAGAGAGAGAGAGAGAGAGAGAGAGAATGAACTCAAATAGGAAGGAGAGAGAATATTTTCACATTAAAATATTCCTTACAACTTGCTACAGTGAGCATTAGCATTGGGGGGTGTAAACACACCCCCCCCCCCCCCCCCCCCCCAAGTTGCTATTTTACACCCCTACACACCAAAAACATGCTTAACTCAAGTGTGTAAACTCAAAAAATTTTACAATCTAGCTACAGTGAGCTATTATAAATAAGACCTCACTGTAGCTAGGTTGTAAAGGTTTTTTATTCTCAAATATTGTCTCTCTCCTTTCTCTTTTGTCACATCATTGTAGAATTGATTTGTTTATATTATATGTTGGTATAGTTTATATTATTTTAATAAATTGTATGTAAAATTAGAAATTAGGATGTTGGGTGAGTTGTAAAATGAGATGATAAAATAAATAAAGTAGATTTTGAGGATGTAAAATAAATACTTTTTTGCATCCCTAGATGTTAATGCTAAGAATTCACTGTAGCAAGGTTGTAAAAAATTTGGATATACACACTCAGATAAAGTGGATTTTTTATGTTTTGGGATTGTAAAAATAGCAACCGGGGGGTTTTACATCCCCCAATGCTAATGCTCTAAATAAGGGTAACAACTTCAAAACACTTTTGGCATGTTTGGTACACTAAATGAATACTACATTAGGAATAGTAATATTTATTACTGAGAATAGAAGATATTGAAATAGAATAACTATTACTACCAATAAATTTAGTTGTTACATATAGAAAGCCTTTGTGAAATATGGAAAACCTGTAAAAGATGATGTATAAGGAAATTTTATATTTTTGAAAGTATATTAATTTTAAAACCTATATTTGCATTAATGGTTTGTTTGGTTAGAGGTAGAAAAGTGGACAGGAGAGCTCATCGTCCCATCAACTTGTGTCATTTACCACCAGGAAATTGCAATCTAATCGATGTGATTCATGGATGATTTCAATTTAAAGAATTCTCTTACAACTAAGAAATTTTCATTTAAAATAATACAGTTTCTTTTATTTCACATTTAAAGAAAGGAAAGTTTATTACTCAATGTGATGACTGAGGGGCCTGCATGCCTGGGTTGGACCTTAGAGTAGTAGCCATTCCATTACTCTGATTGATATTTCACTCCCAAAATATAACATTTTTTTTAAAACGGTACAACTACAATTTTTTTACAATAAATTTTAAGTGATAAGTTATTATTAATTTTAATTTAATGTAAAAGTATTGTAAAAATATTATAAATATAGTAATTCTCTTTTTTTCTTTTCTTTAATAGCTAAGACTACCAATATATAACTTTAGATTGTATTGCTGGCCATCAAGATTTTTAACATATGTTCATATAAACCATTCGAATATAAATTCCGTAGCTTCCTACCCAAAAACCATTGACAAAGTCTCGGAGAGACCAAATGATTAAATTGTTTTAGTGCTTCTTTGGTTGTGGCTTTTTCCAACTGAAAAGACCGGTAATTAGGATAATAAAAACTCTCTCAACTTAAATTGTGTCCAGATACGCTTTCCTGGGAAAAAGCCTCGCAAAATGATTGTAGCAGTTGAAAAGGTCAGCGCATTCATGTCTACAGTCAACCTTCCATCAGGAAGAGATTATTTGTTTTTTTTTTTGGGGTTGAAATTGTTTGTTTTACCCCAAAGTCATTTTAATGACCCAGAACATTCTATTTCTAGAAGAGATTTCAAAATGCAAGTCATCTTGGACTTTTTTTTTTTTTTTTTTAAGGAAGACATACTTAATTTTACACTGGTTTTTTCTTTTTGAAACTATTTTACACTAGGTTTTAAGACATACGTTAGTAAATTATTTTTTTAAAAAAATTATAATAAGATGAAAATGTGATAACCTTTTTTCACAACTTTTTTAATTTTTTACAAAAAAAAAAAAAAAATAGATAATTAATATATGTCTTAAAGGCATATATTAACTGGACCATTTCATATATACTTACGTTACAGATTTAAAAATAAGAATGCTTGCACGTGTACACAAGTATAGTTGTCATTTCCCTTTTAATTAGCATGAACAAAACTTCATATATACAATCCATAATATATAAATCCTTTTCCAAATCATGAGATTATTGGAAATGATTGATCCTACGAGTCATATCACATATGGGTCACTCAATATGACCTAACTCTGCGAATAATGTAAAATAAAATAGACCATGAGTGAGCACTTACATATTCCCTTTGGGTGCCCAACTTGCCCTCCTATATTGTCCCTTAATTTGACCCATCTTTTGCCACCACATTCAATCTGAATTCTGAACCTAAAAACAATGTCCGTTATTGACCGGAAACTCCAACTCGTGGGAAGGAATATCATTGACTAAAAGGGGGCCCACTGTCCCACTTTCACAGAAATTTTCTCAATAAATATCAGCTCTAGAAGGGGCATCACCTATCAAAACTAGGGACCTCTAAGTGCAAATGCTTTTTCTAATTACCAAAAAACTAGGATGCACAACACCAACACGGGTACAATACGATAACATGAGTATTTTTTAAAATATAATAACATGATACGGTAAATAAGATATTTTTATAATATAAGTACAATATGATTATGGTACTCTAAATGAAATGTTTGTGTATTCTTATTTGTGACCAATGATCTATCCAACAAGTAGTAAACCTTTTACTAATTGCTTGATGCATATCAGCTTTTGGAAATATTATAATAATATTGGATCTTAATTACGTGCTCTAAAAATTTCATGGATAGTTATCACATTGTGGTGGCGGTCTTAATGAACAGTAGTTGGTCATGTCGCGAAGTCTATGACAGAAATATTATGTAGTTGAATTAAAATTCTCGAGAATAATTTTTAGGGTAATCTACGGTAGAAAGAAAAGTAGATGTACATGCACTGCAATTACAAGAAGAAAACGAAAATATAACCTAAACAAATTGTTTGCACCTCCTATAATTCGTTGAATTAAAATCCTCGAGAATAATCTTCAGTCTTTATAATCCATATTTTGTAAAATAGAAAACTTCATGTCCTTCGGTTGTAATTCTTGATCAAGAAATTAAAACTATATACATCTTATGTTATATGGGTTCTAGAAAACTTAAGTGGTAGAGGTTTTTATTGTAGAATAAAAAACTTGAATCAAATGTCTCTTATCTTAAAATTTACTTTATGTTTTGACTTGAAAAGAGTAATTATCACAAATCATACATTATAGGTTCAAATTTATCGTATCTTACAAATAATATTAATCAAAAAATTTTAAAAAAATTATTTTTAAAAAACCTACAAGTTCTCAAGATATGATCATTTTATATTTTATTATGTTAATTTGAGACAAGTGGAATAGTGTATGCATACAAACCACCAGGGTTAACATTTAATAGGCTAGTGGGCTTTATGTACACTATATTTGTCTTGCTTAACACAGGTACTTGTACAACACTCTTGCCTACGCACTCTTATATATGTTACATGGTGTGAAATAAATACTATCTTTCAAATAAAAATTAACATCCAACAAGACAAAAACTAATTGTTTAATCAGTAATATCATTTCTTTCAACCCTAGCTAACTCAATCAGTGCGCGGTACTCTTGGATTGATATGCCTTTATGGATTATATATTCAGCTCTTTGTGAGTCCTAATGAGTATATATAATTAATGACCTTGCAGGTTTGAATTTGATTGGGGTTAGGCTTTGATAGAAGACATACATTTATACCACTCAGCCACATCTGTGTGCATATATATAATAGTTCCTTGGAGCACTGTCCCAACTTGATTCGACTTTACATCAGATTTCTACACTTTAAGGGCCTGTTTGGTAGAGTGGCTCGAACTCACATTTCAATTTTTAAACAGCCTTACACACATTATTCAAACTCTTCTTCCAAACAGGCCCTAAACTTCCTGAAAAGACACAAGAGCTTAGAGTCTGCTATAAAGCTTTGTGTCGGAAAGTAAATAAACACAACGCAGTAGGCGCATAGAAGTTACATGATAAAGCGTTGGAATAAGAGCATTTGTGACCGTGGAAAGTGCTGGTCCAAGTTTCGCATCAAAGGGACTAAAATTTATGAAACTAGCTATAATGATTCAAAGTAGACACTCTCCATTGTTCTTGACTTTGAATATTCTGAAAGACGCAAAACCATGCCCAATCATGCGTATACGTCAAGAATTAATGATGAATTTGGGATGATGGGTGCTTTTAGAGCTTGGCCAGGGCCTCATAAATTAGAATAAAGAAGTAGATATACGGATGAATCATGAACTACTCATTTAAGGAATTAGATCGAGTCTCTTTTGCAAAATAATAAATACATAAAATAGAGATAGAGAGTTTTATTAGATCAAGTCTCTATTTATGTGGCCTTTTGTATGTGATATCCACATGATTGAGATGAGGTGATATATGACCGCATGCAATTGCATGATTGAAAGTTAAAAAAGCATCTTTCAATTTTATCCATTAAATTAAAAAAATAAACATTAAAAGGTGAAACAGTAAAAAAAAATTATAAGAGAAAATTGAGCAATTGCACGCACTAGATCCTAGTCCATATTAATTATCAATAAATTTAAGTTTCCAAATTAGAAATATTCAAGCAAGCAACGACAAGTCGACAACACAAATGTGTTGGACTAAAAGAACCTTTTTATTTTTCGACGGTCTAATAGTTAGATGAGGTATCACCTCTTTCATAAGTTTGAAATCTAGGATTTAATCTCTATCTTACTCATAGGGGGAAAAGAAAAATTCATTTTTGCCTACTGAATGCGGACATGAATAAGAACAGGTCCAATTATATGGTGATATTGACTTGTTTTTGGACCTTTGTGGTCTGAATTCTGAATGTGGACTATAAACCTAATTGAAATGTTGAAAGTTGCAGGCCTGGGTGTTGATAATTAGAGCATCATAGTAATCAAAAAATAGCGTAGGTATATATCAAATTGCGTGGACGGAAGTTTGATAATGATATCTTGTTCTTTTTTTGCTGAGATCACGTAAACGTACAAAATATACGACTATGACCATTTGCTACAATTTGATAAAGATGAGATTCTTCAAAAAAGTTGTACCTTAAAAAAAAAAAACTGAAATCAAAGCCATATTTTGTTTCTTTTTAGTAGAGAAATTCAACGCCATAATAATTAATTACTCTCACTTGATAATATACCATTCGCTGCTTAATTTTCACTAAGAGTAAAGTCAACACACTAATATTAAAGTTTGGGTCAAATAATTCGTGCAAAATTTAAGGCAAAAGTCTTGATAATTTTCCTACAATTATACAACTTGGGCTTCATTTGAATGCTCATTCATTAACAATTGGACAAAACCCACATTCAGGGACTAAACCCTTACAATTTTTTTCTCAAATCCTAGGTTAAAAAAGGAAGTGGTCCTTTTATAGGTAGGCATTAGACATTAACTTGAGGCGGCAGTCCTATGTTTTGACGAGAGGGTATATCATGTCTGCGCCCTCTCGAGGGTGTATACACTCAATCTCTCAGACCCACCACTTGTGTTCTGAGATGTGGGGGTGTATACACTCCAAACATAATATACTTTTGTGGTTTTGACACACAGTGCTTAGTGCATGTTTTTAATAAACTAGAGTCCAATAACGAGTATAAAAGATATGTTAAGAAATTATTCATTCCTCCGAGAGGACCACATCAACAATATCTATTGATCCTCCCACCAAGAAAAATATGCACTCTGTTCTAATTGAGCATAGTCATGCACACAACTTGCCCTAAATAATAAAGACCAAAATACAATACCCTTTAGATTTAGCTTTCAAACACTCATTGACCACCTCCGCAAGCAAATGGCAAAGCAGCAGTGACATTCGATGTGAAGGCATAGAGAGACAAGGATTAATTAATTCGATCGTCACCAAAGAATTTTCATGGTCAGTATTGATGATGCCGAACTCCACCAGTGAGCTGCACGGTCCTGAACGATGGCGAAATAAAGACCTGAAAGACGACAGGAGGAGACCTGAAAGGGGGCACCGGTGTGGTGCCGGCCAAAAACCCTCCGAAGGTCAAGTTAGGAACCTCGTTAATAACTCAAGAGCGCTAGAGTTCAACTGATTGTGTATACCTTGGTTTATGAGAGTTCTGGCGTATTTATAGTTGTGTAGACCTATTGATCTGTTCCCTTGTAAGGGTACCCTATCCTTTGGGGCCTAGGCGTATGGATCAAGCAAAGGCTACAGTACCCTAAATGGGCCACGACCGGGCTCGTTTGGAAGGCCCTGGAGCCAAATATCCGATGAACAGGACACATACCATGCTTATCAAATATTTTCCTCTCCAGCTGCCCCCCATTCCATGAATCCGTCGCCCTACATGACGGGTCCATGGAATAGGTTGCCCAGCCCGTCGATCACCTTCGTTCGTCACTATACATGACGGACAAACGGGGTACGTCTGCCCGTCCTCGTATATCCGTCATGTCCATGTCGCGGGTGAACTGCCAGGTTAGAACAGGCATAAATGCTCGAGGACACGTGGCGAACCTCTATTGACAGTTAACTGGAATCGGGGCGTCTCTTCGTGAGTCGTGTCGCTACCCCTATATATTCATCCCTTGCTCAAGTCATTTTCGCATTTTGGAGAAATTTTTGCTGGTCAGAGCACATCCGTCATCCTCGCGAGCATCGTCACGTAGATCAACCGTTCAGTCCTGCTTCAAGTTTCTACCGTCGCCTAACCACACGTAAGCCTACTCCTCACTCCTCGCACCCCCCTCTTCTTTTCGAACTTTAGTCCGTCGTCAGTGTAGACAAAGAGTCTTAGGTTTCCCTCCCCGTCCTTTGTAGGTGTCCGATGTCTAGCGAAGCTTCCAGCGGTCAATCTTTTCTCCGTGAGGGAGCGGGCTATGAGGAGGTGGGCCCGTCAGGTCATGGAGACCAGGGCACCTCCGTCGAGGATAGAGAACCGTCATCCAGCTCTCCTTCCTTCACGGAAGAAGAAGGGCAAGGAGAAGACGGGTCGGAATATGACTCGAGCGAGGGAGTAGAAGTCGTAGACCTTTCCGTTCGATCCGTGGTTGGCAAGGACGGTCTAAGGGAGTTCGTCCTGCTTCCAGAGTGGACGGTGAATTAATTCACGTCCTCTATCAGTCTGCAACACTTCAATACTTTGAGGGAAAAATACCAGATCCCAGACACAATTCCCATCCGTCTACCCCTTAATAACGAACGGTGCTATCACGAGGGGCTAGAGGACGTCGGCATGTACGAGCAAATGCTCAAGGCCGGCCTTCGCTTCCCTCTAAGCGCCCTACACCGTCAACTTCTACAATATCTGGGCGTGTCCGTCACCCAGATCTCCCCGAACGCCTAGAGGGTGTTCTTAAGTGTAGAGGTCCTGTACGGAGTCATGTCCAATGGTACAAGGCGGTTAACAATGGAGGAGTTCTTCAACTGTTACCGTCCGGACGAAATTGCTAAGTCAAAGGGAATGTACAGCTTCGTGGCAAGAAGCCCGTTGCTTAGATTAGTGTCCGAGACCCCAAACTCCAACCGGAATTGGAAGAGTAGGTACTTTTTCCTACAAGGGGACGAATGGATGGGTCGTCGTGACGACCCAGACTTCACACCCGTCGATAGGACATGGGGCATAGTGTCTCCGTCTGGTATGCGTCTTTTTCTGTGTCCATCTTATGCTTATTGTTTTGGTTATTTTAATCTGACCGTCTATCTTTGCAGCTCGCCGCCGTCCGGACATTACCATCGAGCAGTTCGGCTTTCTCGAGTCCATTTTCCAGAAAACTCAACTGTCATAAAGGACTTGGGCCAAGCTCGTCACATTGAACACCCTCAATTGGTACTGTGACGGCCCCGAACCTTCATCTACGGCCATAAAGTACGACGAGGGGATACGCAAGCGTAAGTCCGTCGACCTTTTGCATGTTTGATTTTTATGTCCGTCGTATGTTCTCACTGTTTACTTGTTGCAGAAATGGACGACGCCAAGAGACGAGCCTTTATCAAGCAGCAAGCCGCCAACAAGAAGAAGAGTGGCGGTGATCTCCCCTCTAAGTCCCTCACTCCGTCTGGTACAAAGGGGCCCGAGAAGACAGACCGCCCGTCAAAGAGGCAGAGGCTGGTGACGGTCGGTCTGCCGGCCCCCCAAGATGTCACCAAGGCTCCGTCGAGGCTTGGTGTTGGCAAAGGCAAAGGTCTCATGACCAACCCTAACCCCACTCCGGAAGAAACTGCTCCCGTCCTGCTCAGGGAGGACTCGCAGTACGCCCTCTCTCAAATCACTTCCATCATTAAGGAGGAAGACTACGAGGACCTCAACAACCACGCGACGGAGGCAATGGGGGAGACGGCTCTGTTTAGCCTGACCCAGGTATATGTCCGTCCACTTTCTTGTTTCGACGTGTCATGTGTTTTTATGCTAACTTCCGTTTCTTTGATGCAGATGGTGCTAATGGCGAAGGGGCTAATGGACCGTTGCTTGGCTCGAGAGAAATCCTTGGACCGTGCACGTGCCAAGGCTAGGGCGACGGGGGAGGAGCTAGACGAGCTAAAACTTTGGAGGCTCCGTCAGGAGCAGAAGCTAAAAGCGTCCGAGCAAGCTCGTGAGGCGTTGGAGAAAGAGGCGGAGGCCTTGAGGGAAGCGGTGAAGGCCAAAGACGACAGCATCCGTCGGGCCAAGGCGGAGGCCATCCAGGAGTACCGAGACCCCGAAGCACTGCTGACGGAGCTTGGTGCTTCCTTTGCTGACGGGTTTGACGACTGTCTCCGTCAAGTGAAGGCGTCGTACCCCGACCTTAGCGTTGGGCACATCAACATCGACGCTGGAGGCCAGACCCCCGCTCGCACCGTCGAGTCCGGGGAAAACGCTGATCTTTTCGGCGAGGTGCCCGACGGAGGCGATGCCCCTCAAAGCAACCATGACGATGCCCGCCCTCACGATCCCGACGGTGCCGGAGTGCCAGCTGACGCCCCCGGAGTAGAATAAGTTTTGTTTTTGATGTCTTTGGAAAAGGATTGTAATTTTAACAACAATTGGTCATGTAATTTTAAGACCGTCATGTGTACTGTTGTAAACAATTTATTTAAGTTCAATATTTATTTGTCGCACGTTTTTCATGAATGCTTTAAGTGCTTTTCGGAGTTTTGCGTATGTTTCGAATAACTATCCGTCCACCGCATGTATCGCAAGTACGACCCGTCCACTTTATGGACGGGTGGATTGACCATTTCTAATTGCCCGTCCACTTTTTGGACTTGATAGATTATATCCATTACTTAAATGGTCCGTCCACTTTGTGGACTTGGTAAGTTATATCCATCTTTTAGAGGGTCCGTCCACTTTGTGGACGTGGTAGGTTACTTCCATCTTTTAGATGGTCCGTCCACTTTGTGGACTTTTGTTGATTATTTCCATCTGTTAGATGGTCCGTCCACTTTGTGGACTTAGGGGTTATTTCCGCCTTTTAGATGGTCCGTCCACTTTGTGGACGTGGTAGGTTACTTCCATCTTTTAGATGGTCCGTCCACTTTGTGGACTTTCGTTAATTATTTCCATCCGTTAGATGGTCCGTCCACTTTGTGGACTTAGGGGTTATTTCCGCCTTTTAGATGGTCCGTCCACTTTGTGGACGTGGTAGGTTACTTCCATCTTTTAATTGGTCCGTCCACTTTGTGGACTTTCGTTGATTATTTCCATCCATTAGATGGTCCGTCCACTTTGTGGACTTATGTTACTTCCATCTTTTAGATGGTCCGTCCACTTTGTGGACTTAGGGGTTATTTCCATCTTTTAGATGGTCCGTCCACTTTGTGGACTTAGGGGTTATTTCCGCCTTTTAGATGGTCCGTCCACTTTGTGGACGTGGTAAGTTTCCTCCATCTTTTAGATGGTCTGTCCACTTTGTGGACTTTCGTTGATTATTTCCATCCGTTAGATGATCCGTCCACTTTGTGGACTTAGGGGTTATTTCCATCTTTTAGATAGTCCGTCCACTTTGTGGACTCAGTAGATTATGCGTTTGGATTTAAATGTCGTTCGAGTGTTAAGACGTTCCAACACTCCTACTATTGCGACGGGTACGTAGAGCTTTGATAAACAACATGAAGAGTAGCCTTTAGGCGATAAGGAAGTAGTACTAAAAGGGACAAAAACTACAACATTGACAAAAGATACAAAGGTTGGTTGTTGTTCTCTTCTACTGATAATACTTCTTTAGGTGCTCTACATTCCAGGGGTGATTTAGCTTCTTCCCGTTTAGGGTCTCTAGGTAGTACGTTCCCTTCCTGTGCGCTGCTGTGACCCTGTATGGTCCTTCCCAGTTTGGTCCAAGCTTCCCTTGGGTGGGATCCTTCGTAGCGCCGAGCACTTTCTTTAGGACTAGATCTCTGACCTGGAAGCTTCTGTGACGAACTCTAGAATTGTAGTGCTTCGCCATTAGATCCTGGTACCGGGCTATCCTTTGTTCTGCAGCCGCTCTTACTTCGTCCACTAGATCAAGCTGTAGTCGCATGGTTTCGTCGTTTCTGAGCTCGTCGTGGTTTCCGACTCTGTAGCTTGTGAGACCTACTTCAGCTGGTATTACAGCCTCAACACCATATGCCAAACGGAACGGCGTCTCTCCAGTCGGTGTTCTTACCGTTGTTCTGTACGCCCACAAGACACTCGGCAGTTCGTCCGGCCATATGCCCTTTGCCCCCTCAAGCCGAGTCTTGATGATTTTGAGCAAGGATCGGTTTGTAACTTCAACCTGCCCGTTGGCTTGGGGGTGTGCGGGTGACGAGTAGTGGTTCTTTATTCCCAGCTGGGAACAGAAGTCCCTGAACGCCTCGTTGTCGAATTGCCTGCCGTTATCCGACACCAGGACTCGTGGTATGCCGTATCTGCAAATGATATTTCTCCATACAAAGCTCCGGACATTTTTCTCGGTGATGGTTACCAAGGCCTCAGCCTTAACCCACTTAGTGAAGTAGTCGATGCCGACCACTAGGAACTTTAGCTGCTTGGCCGCTATTGGGAAGGGGCCCATGATGTCGAGTCCCCATTATGCGAACAGCCACGGGGCTGTTATGGGCGTAAGCTCCTCTGTAGGTTGCCTGATGAGGTTGCTGAAGCGTTGGCACTTATCACAAGATCTGACATACGTGTTGGCATCCTTCTGCATCGTTGGCCAGTAGTATCCCGCCCTAAGAAGCTTGTGCACTAAGGACCTTGATCCCGAGTGGTTTCCGCAGATTCCCTCGTGAACTTCCCTCATGACATAGTCCGCCTCTTCGGAGGCGAGGCATCTCAGATAGGGTCGAGAGAAACCCCTTTTGTACAGCACACCTTTCATCATGACGAACCGGGATGCCTTGACTCTTAATTTCCTCGCATCTTCCCTACCGTCTGGTAGTAGGCCGTCCTTCAAGTATGCAACTATCGGAGTGATCTAGCATTGCTCATCGTTTACCACCTGCAGACTCGTACCGTCGACTGCTGGTGACGTTTGGGCGAAGGATAGTACTTGGTCGAGGACAATCATTGGCTCGGCGGAAGCTGCCTTGGCGAGCTGGTCAGCTTCTTGGTTTTCTTCTCTTGGCACCTGAATTAACCTGACTTGTAGGTTGCTCATCCGACTCCTCACCTCAGAGAGGTACTTCTTCATTCTCTCACTCCTGCACTCGTAATTGCCATTAATCTGGCTCGTGACGACTTGGGAGTCGGAGTAGACATCCACTCTCTCCGCTCCAACTGCAGCGGCGATGTCTAGCCCTGCTATTATGGCTTCGTATTCTGCTTCATTGTTCGTGGCGGAAAAGCACAAGCGGATCATGCACTTGATCTGATCCCCTTCTGGCGTGTGGATCACCACGCCGACTCCTCCGGCGTGCTTGTTGGAGGATCCGTCTGTTTGAACCCTCCATACGGGAAGCTCGTTCGTCCCCTGGTCTATTGTGTCGGTGAATTCCGCAATGAAGTCCGCCAGGATTTGTCCCTTCACCGCGTTTTGAGGTTGATACCGAATGTCGTACTCACTCAGCTCGATCGTCCATAGTGCCATTCGTCCCGCGGCATCTGGACTACTCATAGCTCTTCTTAAGGGCTGATCGGTCAACACATTTATTACGTGTGCTTGGAAGTACGGCTTTAGCTTTCGGGCTGCGGTCACCAATGCAAAAGCCAGTTTCTCCATTGGGGGGTATCTCTCTTCTGCCCCTCTGAGCGCTTTGCTTGCAAAGTAGACGGGTCTCTGAATCCTGTCTTCTTCTCTAATAAGAGCTGCACTGACAGCCGCGGGAGAGACGACAATGTATAATAACAGCTCTTCACCCTGCTTCGATGGGCTAAGTAGTGGTGGAGAGGAGAGGTATGTTTTCAGGTCTTCAAAAGCTCTCTGGCAGTCGTCCGTCCATTCAAACGATTTTTTCAGTGTACGAAAGAATGGTAGGCACTTGTCTGTTGCCCTTGAAACAAACCTGTTCAAGGCCGCTATCTTGCCGTTTAAGCTTTGGACCTCCTTCAGTGTCTTTGGGGGAGCCAAGTCCACAATTGCCTTTACCTTTTCTGGGTTGACCTCGATGCCCCGTTGAGATACCACAAAACCCAAGAATTTCCCGGCCTTCACCCCGAACGCACATTTGCTGGGGTTCAGCTTCATGTTGTAGGACCGAAGGGTGTTAAAAGTTTCTTGTAGGTCGCTCAGATGGTTGCATTCTCGAGCGCTCTTTACCAGCATGTCGTCCACATAGACTTGCACATTCCTTCCAATCTGATGTGCGAACATCTTGTTCATCAACCTCTGGTACGTGGCCCCTGCGTTCTTGAGCCCAAAGGGCATCACCCTGTAACAAAAGAGCCCTTGACTGGTGACGAACGAGGTTTTCTCTTGGTCCCTTTCGTCGAGTTTTATCTGATTGTAGCCGGAGAAAGCATCCATGAAACTTAATAGTTCATGTCTTGCAGTCGAATCCACTAGCGTGTCGATACGCGGCAGCGGATAGATATCCTTTGGGCAAGCCTTATTCAGATCCGTGAAATCAACCCACATTCGCCACTTTCCATTCGCCTTCTTGACCATGACTACATTTGCAAGCCAGTCTGGATACTGTACCTCTCGTATAAAGCCTGCTTGCTTCAATTTTTGGACTTCATCGGCGATAGCCCGGTCCCTTTCTGGAGCGAATACTCGCTTCTTCTGTCGGATGGGGGAGAATGATGGCGATACACTCAGCTTGTGTACTATTACCGTTGGGTCGATTCCCGGCATGTCCTCATGACTCCAGGCAAACACGTCCTGATTCTCCTTCAAGAAGGTGGTTAGGCTTTGCCGCGACGAGGGGCTGATCATCGTACCAATCCTCGTGGTCCGTTCAGGCCTCGTGCCGTCAAGCACTACTTCTTCCAGTTCTTCGACTGCTTCAGCTGTGACTCGCTGTCCCACAACACTTAGTGCTTGCAAGTGATCATCCATCTCCGTCATGGCGACATAGCATTCTCTCGCCGCAGCCTGATTTCCGCGGAGCTCTCCGACTCCATATTCGGTGGGGAATTTAACCATCAGGTGGTACATCGATGTCGCGGCTTTCCATGCGTTGAGGGTAGGACACCCAATGATCGCGTTGTAGACGGATGGACAATCTACCACCAAGAAGACCACGTCCTTGGTGATTTGCTGTGGGTAGTCTCCCACCGTTACGGATAATGTGACGGTCCCAAGGGGATATACTCTTGTCCCTCCGAATCCGGCGAGGGGGTAATTAGTCGGGACAAGCTGGTCTCTATCCATCCCCATCTGTTGGGACGCGGGGTAATAAAGAATGTCGGCTGAACTCCCGTTATCAATGAGCACCCGATGTATGTTGTACTCCCCAGCTCGTATGCTGATCACGAGGGCATCGTCATGTGGGTGGTGAAGGCGTCGGGCATCCTCATCGGAAACACCAAAGGTTGGTACCTCTACCCGCGCGAACTTCGTTGTTATGCCGGTCGTCTGCACATTCTATACCATCCGTAGGTAGGCTTTGTGAGCCCTTTTGGACGGTCCGGGGGTACCCCCCACTATCATTCTTATGTCCCCGATGGGTGGTCTCGGGCGCTCGTTCCTTCGTGGGTGGAGCTGGCCTTATGACGAATCCGTTCCTTCCTTATTGACAAACCTCTGTAGCTTCCCTTGCCTGATGAGGGCCTCGATCTGCTGCTTCAGGTCATAGCACTCAGATGTATCGTGGCCGTGATCATGATGAAAGCGACAGTACTTGCTTCTCGACCTTTTGTTGGGGTCCCCCTTCAACTTTCCGGGGTACGCTAAGGCTTCCTCGTCTTTTATTTGCATTAGTACTTGGTCGATCGGGCCCGTCAGAGGGGTGAAGCTGGCAAATCTCTGTATGGGCGGCTTCGGACGTCGATCTTCCCATCTTCCCTCCGTCCTAGCTTTCTTTCGTCCTCCCTCTGACCGCGTTTCCTCCTGTCTCTCCCTTTTCTTTGGCTTACCTTCTCTCGCTATCAGTGTGTCCTCTGCGTTCATGTACTTCGTCGCCCTGTAAAGTACCTCGGACATAGTTTTCGGGTCATTCTTATATAAAGAGAAAAGGAACTTGCCCTTCCGCAGCCCGTTGGTAAAGGCCGCTACTTGTATCTTATCATCTGCTTCGTCTATCGAGAGAGCCTCTTTGTTGAACCGTGTTATGTAGGATCTTAGTGTCTCTTCTTCCCTCTGCCTGATGCTCATCAAGCATGCTGTGGACTTTTTATACCGGTGGCCCCCTATGAAGTGCGACACAAACTGGGCGCCCAACACTTTAAAAGTACCAATTGAGTTAGGTGTTAGCCTGCTGTACCAAACCCTCGCGGACCCCTTCAACGTGGTGGGGAAAGCCCTACACATAATCTCGTCTAGCACTCCTTGTAGGTGCATTATGGTCCTGAAGGACTCCAAGTGGTCCAGGGGATCCTTGGTTCCGTCGTAGCACTCCACCTTAGGCATTCGGAACTTTGGTGGTAGAGGGCACGAAGTGACATGCACCGTGAAGGGTGAATCGGTTCGCTGGACCAGGTCGTCGAGGTCGTTAGATACCCGTCCCTTGAGGGCGTTCATCATTACGGCCGTTTGTTCCCGCATCTCCTGCATTTCTGCTGCGACGTGGGGTGGTAGGATCTCAGAAGGGGTCGGCAGATCGGCATCCCGCCTTTCCTGTCTGCCTAGCGTGTTACTTCCCTCTGGGGCCTCGTCATCCCTCCTTTCCACGCTTGTTCCTTCCTCTTGGCCTCCGGGGTGTCCATCCTTCCGGCGTAACTGTTCCTCCAAGTCATAATTCCGTTTGGTCAAGCGTTTGACCGCTGCTGCTAACGTTTGGACTTGTCTTTCCAGTGCGGTTGGGCGAGGTTCGTCGCCTCGGTTGTTAGTTGTTGCCATCGACCTTGTGAATACCATGAAACCCTTTGTCTTAGGTGTAGGACAACGTTCGATCGTCCTAGCGTGTTCCCACAGACGGCGCCAACTGATGATGCCGAACTCCACTAGTGAGCTGCACGGTCCTGAACGATGGCGAAATAAAGACCTGAAAGACGACAGGAGGAGACCTGAAAGGGGGCATCGGTGTGGTGCCGGCCAAAAACCCTCCGAAGGTCAAGTTAGGAACCTCGTTAATAACTCAAGAGCGCTAGAGTTCAACTGATTGTGCATACCTTGGTTTATGAGAGTTCTGGCGTATTTATAGTTGTGTAGACCTATTGATTTGTTCCCTTGTAGGGGTACCCTATCCTTTGGGGCCTAGGCGTGTGGATCAAGCAAAGGCTACAGTACCCTAAATGGGCCACGACCGGCCTCGTTTGGAAGGCCCTGGAGCCCAATATCCGATGAACAGGACACATACCATGCTTATCAAATATTTTCCTCTCCAAGTATAGTGATATCGCTTTGACAAAACACCGCCGCTTGGAGTGATGTGCCTTGTGGTGTTGGTTAGTGGGATCTCACCATCGTTTGTGGCTCCATCACTAAAGCCTAAGAGCCCATGGTGACTCTACTATGGTTTTCCAGAATTTGAAGAAGCTTTCATAGTGAAAACAAAAGGATGAGTGGGAGAAGGATGAGAAATTGAGGATGTGTAAGGCCTTGCTTGGGAGGAGGGAATGGAATGGAATAGAAATGAATGAAAATAATAATTTTAGAATATTCTTCTCTTTCCTTATTTAGGAGTTTTAATGGAGGGAATGGAAAGTCCATTCCCTCGTTTGGGAGTTTAAGTGGGAGGGAATGGAATGAATAGGAGGGAACACTCATTCCTCTCTATTCCCTTAAAACCTCAAATTTTCATTCCCCTCGAAATTGGGAGGAATGAGAGGGAATGGAATTAGATTTAATGAATTTTTTATTAAAACTCCCAAAATACCCCTATTTATTCAACCATTTATTTTAAAACAGGGGTATAATAGTAATATTGCAATAAAATGATTCCATTCCATTCCATTCCTTCCATGTTACTCCCAAACAAGATTACTTACATTCCATTCATTTTCATTCCTTTCCATTCTTTTATTTTAAAACATCCAATCAAGGTTACTTAATTCCATTCCATTCTTTTCCCTTACTTAAATTTATTCCATTCCATTCCATTCTTTTCTATTCCCTTATGATCATTTCATTCCATTCCATTCCCTTCCCTTATGAACTTCCAAGCGGAGCCTAAGTGTAAGTAAATGTGGAGAGACAAAAAGGGTTCTCTAGAGCCAGGGCCAACCCAAAATAATTTGAGGTTTAAGGCAGAAATTTTAAAGGGACCTTTTATATCTAAATATCACTTATATAATATTTAATTTTTTTATATTTGTTTATTTTAAATCTACTATTAATTCATACATATTAATATGACCAATTCACCTAAAATGAGCCAATGATACTTAATATATAAGTTTTATAAACTAGTATGTCACCAATTAAAAAAAAGTTATTCAAATATTCATTTATTATACTATTTAAGTGACGCCGATCATATCACTGTCACCTCAATTTATAATTTTCTTGTCGTAAAATTTGTATTAACTTTAGCATTTTTCATTCACTTAATAGAGATTAGGTTGCATTTCTATTAATTCATATTGTTTTTGTTTTGGAGAAAATGCTAAACTTACTATAAATTTTATTACAAAAAGCTTACAAACTGATGTTGCAATGAGGTGATACTTCAACAAAAGAATAAATGACTATTGAATTACTTCAATGATTAGTGATAGATCAATTTAAAGGAATTATGTAATAAAACATGTAATATACTACCATAACTCTAATATTTTAGGCTTTGGGAAAAAAATGTACCCCTAGCTCACATTTTTTTCTTTAATTTATATAAATAAATAAATAATAAACCTTACTGCCCCCATATTTGGGGGCCTTTCCATGTCAGGGGGCCTTTAGGCCATGGCCTAAATGGCCTAGGGCTAAGGCCGACCCTGTCTAAAGTGAGAAATTGATAGGACCACCGTTTGTCTTTGGATTTCGCTGCTCGAAGAGGTTGAAATTGGATATTGCTTGAAAGACAAATCTGGATGGCTATTTTGCTATTTATGTTTTTTTGGAAGTTGTGTGACTATTCTATTCTCAAGTAAAACAAATAAACAGACACGGAACTATGTTCAAAAGTGAAGGCCTTGGACCCCCAAATTTTGAAAATTATATATATCTATATAATAATTTTAATGTTTTCAAAATTTAGTAATCAAAAATAAGAGCTGGCCCCCACAAGTATTTGAATGAATCCAATGATGCTTTTAAAAAAAAATAATTGGTCTAATAGTTATAAAGACATAACTTTATTTTTCGCAATTCTATTTTTTTTGTAAAATGTGCTCTTATATCTGTTAAATATTTAATAAATTTTGACACCAAACATGTTTGAATCATTATTTTTTAACTCATTATATGACGATCAACAAATCATTGACTTATTAAAAAGATGTTGTCACTACAACTTCACATGAAATGTGAAGTTGTGTGACTATGTTGCTCTTTATGTTTTTTTGGAAGTTGTGTGACTATTCTATTCTCAAGTAAAACAAATAGACAGAAACGAAATTATGTTCAAAAGTGGAGGCCTTGGGCTCCCCATTTGAAAATTATATATATCTATATAATTATTTTAATGTTTTCAAAATTTAGTAATCAAAAGTAAGAGCTAGCCCCCACAAGTATTTGAATGAATCCAATGACGCTTTTAAAAAAAAATAATTGGTCTAATAGTTATAAAGACATAACTTTATTTTTTGCAATTCTATTTTTATTGTAAAATGTGCTTTTATATTTGTTAAATGTTTAATAAATTTTGACACCAAACATGTTTGAATCTATATTTTTTAACTCATTATATGGCGATCAAGAAGTCATTGACTTATTAAAAAGATGTTGTCACTAAAACTTCACATAAAATGTCTTTTTAGTTGTCATATAATGAGTTAAAGCAAGATAACTTTAAATATGTTTGGAGCCTAACTTGTTCCTCCAAGTTTTGAATCATTCATGTTTTTGAAAATTTCATTAGTTCAATTGAAAGATTTTTTACTTACTTTAGTATAAAATTTGATAATGTAAGATTGAATTTATTCAACCATTTGTTGGCTTTATTTCGTACTAAATTTGCTTATAATTCAATAATTAGATACCCTATATTTAGGTAGGAATTATGTAAGGGTTATGTGTGAGAGAGTGTGAAGAATTCAAGTGTGTGTGTGCAATCAAGAAGTTTCTCGCGAGTGGTGACTCGCTAGAAGTGCCACACGTGTGAAGCATGCAGGAAGCTGAAGGGTCATGACAACTAGAGCACTACAGGATAAAAAGTACAATCTGGCCAGTTAGTTTTTTTGCGACTAGTCCCAGTCGTGAGTCAAGTCACCAGAACCCCCTGTTATGCAGAAAAATGACTTTTCACATTCCTTCTCATGCCATACTATAAATACCCTTATACCCACGAAATGTAGAGAGCTTCCAGAGAGAATTTTGAGGAAAAAACCACAGAGAAAACAAGATTGACTCATCCATAATCTTAGACACTTGATTCTCCAAATTCCTTTACTCTCACCCTCTCCATTGACATACACTTGAGAAGTTCATTAGCCAAATCCTTATCTCACCATACTCATCTGTGAGGAGGTTATTTGGTGTTTGGTAAGCAATTCGAAGATGACCAATTTATTTGATTGATGCAATGGGTTTATTGCGGAATTCGGAAAGCTAAAGAAGACACGGTTAAGCTTAACCTTATTGGAGTAAGAAGCTTGGAGGGCTTAGATGCATTGGGTAGATTTGGCTTGGAGGGTTTATTGCTATTCATGTATCCCAAATGTATTCTTTAGCGGATCAACTCACCACTTGGAGGGCGGTAGAGAGATTTTTTGTCGAGTTCTTCGATAACACGTGCCGGTGTTATCTTTGTATTTGTATCTCTCTAACCACTACTCTTGGCTTTTAATTGCTACTGTGTTGTTAATAATTATGGTTTAGAATTGTTATTTATTTGGGTATTGCTTGTACTTATCATTCCGCACATCTATTGTTTGAGTATAAGCTTGTGTTAGTTAATTTGAAATTGGAGATCTAAACATTCACTAGTGTTTTACACACTAAGTGAACTTTCAGATAATTTATATCGAAAATGAAACTTTTTAAGAATTTTATTATGAAAATTATAAAAATGAATATTATTTTATGAAAGATCACTATCAAACATAATTTTGATTGAAAATACTAAGCTTTTTTTTTTTTTTTGGGGTGTATGTATATATATAACTTTTCAAATAAAAAAGTGTGTGTGTGTGTGTAATAAAAAGCGTGTGTATATATATATATGTGTGTGTGTGTGTGGGTTGGGGGTGGCGGGGGGATTGTCTTGAGAAATATATCAATGCTATAACTTGGCCTCCCAAACAAAAATTCCTAACTCTGCTCCTGCACATAGATTTTTTTTAATGGAAAAAGTTTGTCCAAAAACTTGATTGTAGCTAGTATCTATCAATGGATTACATTTTCTTCTTATATCATTCATGCTTTCAAAATTTCTAGAAAATAAAAAATCAATAACTATGTCATGAACCAAATGTTTAAACTTCAAGTTTTGTAGTCTAAAATCATGCATTAAAAATAATTTTATGGATTGAATAGTAAATGACGTTCAATTAGCACGAAGTTTGAAATGTGTGTCAAGAATATAGAGAATGTGCAATCCAACAATTAGATTTTCAAAATATTTAGTCATGTTAACTTTTTTAGTGGGAGTTGTAGCCTTAAGCTATGATCAAGTTTGTAGTCAATTTTTTTTTTTTTTTTTTTTATTGAACAGCGGTAGCTTTCAACCTCTTTGAGTAGCAAAACTCAAATACAAAAAGAATCAAATCAAAATTTCACTTCCACCATTTGTCATTCTTATGCACCATGAGGTAGTGTTTAGCTTAATGTTTACATGCAATATTCTCTCACATAAAGTGGATCCCACAAGTTGTGGTAATTTTCAACCGTTACTTAAAATAATAAAACTTGCATTACGATAAAAATAAATAAATAAATAAATATGATCGTAGACACAAAAATGAGTTTTGTGCATTAAGTATAACATTTTTGTTATTACGATCACAACTTATATAATCACATTTATGAAACATGTCTTTGTTTGCAATATTATTTTCAAAATAGGCATTATAGAGCAATTCAAATTCTACAAAACGTTTAAGACAGTTAAGTTTGTCATAGGGCTAAAGTTATTGTGAAAGTTTTTCCTCAATTTGCAGTTCTTTCAATCTTTTTGAGATATTCATAATTCCTTTCCCTAGCCGAAACTAATCCGCAAGCACTAAGCCATACTTTCAACAACACATTTTGAATGGCCCAACTGGCCCAAATAAATCTAACATTGCCTAAACAATAGGGTCACTTTCTTATTGATTTTCAAATTTATTTATCCACTTATAAATTATATTCTCAAAATAAATATTATATATATATATAATAAAAAATGTAGATTTTTTTTTTGGTACTACTACTAAAAAAGGAAAAAAAAAAAAAAAAAAAAAAAAAAAAAAAAAAAAAAAACCTCATCTCACGCATGAAGTGCGTTGGATGAGACTAGTTACTATTTAAACGGCTTTCCCTATTTGGACCGGATTTTTTTTTTCTTAAAATACCCACACATCCCTATATTTAAGTATAGATAAAACTAAAGGGTAATTTGGTAAAACTTTGTCTTTTAACTCTTGCAAAAATATTGCCTACAAAATATGATCACTCTCTATTCAGGTATTTGAAACGCTCCAACTACCCATTCCTTCCATCACTAAACTCACATTTGCAAAAAAAAAAAAAAAAAAAACCTACTCACTGTTAATTGTTTATGTTCACGTTCATTCTCCTCTCTCACCCTAAAAAATAAGCCCTACTATCCAATCCTCATCCCTATCCTCAAGTCTTTTTTTTTTCTTTTTCTTTTTCTTTTTTAGAATTTTATATATACCAAGAACAAAAGTGTAGTTCTAAGTGACGAAAGTGCCTTTCCATATCCAAATAAATTCAAGAACCCTCATTTCATTTTACCGTATAAAACTGGTGGGAAAATCCATCCACGCAAAAATCAAAACCCAACTACTTCCAAAATCAAATCAGTACCAAAAAAAAAAAAAAAAACAAAAAAACACCTTCACGTACAAAAGGAAAAAAAAAAATGTTATTCTCAACACCCATTTGTATTCAAATGTCTGATTCCTATATGTATTTGTTATCTACTAGAATTCAAATGCTTCAATTATCTTTATAAAAGAAATAAATAAATAAATGCTACCACAATTCTTATCTCAATCCACATAATTATCGAAACAATTATCATTTGAACAATAAAAAACTACTCTATTGAAAATTCAACCACTCTCTTCTCAAAAAAAAAAAATCGTCCACGGTCAAGTTTAAACTCACCTCCCTCATATTAAAAAAAAAAAAAAACTCCCCATTATCATATAGCAGTTAGGAGTCTAGCAGTTACAATTTTATTTGACTCTATCCATCCTTATCCTCACATCCCATCTTTTTTGCATATTCAAATTAAAAAAATAAATTAAAAAAAAAACAGTATTTGCTACGTTAAGAGCCCTAGAGGTCTGGTATCGAACCAAAAAATAAAATAAAAGATTGGCAGAGTGGACATGCAAAGAAGGCCAACGCTCAAAATAAAATTCAAAGGTTGGTACTCTAATATTTCCTTACGTATTCTGTAATTGACATTTTAGTTTTTATGTGTTGTGATTTTCATAGGTTGTAATTTATTTATTTGTTTCAATTTGGTGGTGTGTAGGTGGGAATTTATAGGCAAAGATTTGATGCAATTGTTGGTGTATCTCATTTATATGCTAGGTATCCCTCTCTCTCTCTCTCTCTCTCTCTCTCTCATGTTCTTTTTAAATTTTTAGTTTTTAGTTTATTGCCTTATTAGGTTCTATTTGCCAAAATATTCCAAGATAGCATTTCTTCGGCATGCCTAAAACTTTATTGCGGCCAAATCTTTTTTTTTTTTTTTAAGATTTTAAAATTTCTTATATAATTCTATCAACAAATTGTGGCATGTTGATTTTGTTTGTTGGTTTTGTGTATTTTGTAGAAGATTTGCATGTATAAGGTCTTATGGTATTAGAGCAATGTCTTTGCACTCAGTTAAGTGAGGATCAACAATTCAGGTGGATTGATATTCATGTCTATATCTATACCTTCTACTTTGAGTTTTTTTTTTTTTTTTTGTTCCCTTTTTCCTTTTTTTTTCTTTTAGATTTTAGAATTTCTTATACAATTTTATTAGCAAATTACGGCTCCAAAAAACCAAGATATCCATGAACAGAATATTTTTTTTTTTGAATTTCAAATTTTCAAAAGAAATTTAACAGATCTTTTACACACCCACATTTTCCTTTGTGCTACTTTGTTATACTATTTTCAACAAGAAAGAAACTTAATTCTGAGTTCCTTAATTAGGCCCGTAAACAAGGGATTAAAGTTGCCAAATACAACACAATTGAGGTGGACGCTAAGTCAAGTGATCAATTCTATTCAAGTAAGGAATTAAATGGTCTATTCCTTCCCAAATTTGAAACCACTGTCTAGAGAACCCGCAACATACATAATGGGTTAGGCAATACGGGGAACCTCTCTCTGGATTTGTTATCTATAGATATTATATTCTAATTATAAGGAACATAAATTGTATTCAGGCTTTTTTATTTTTTGGATGAGTTACACAATGTCAAAATATTATTGCTCTATTTCCCTGTTCTGTCCAAATTATATAATAATGAAATAACTGCTTTTTTTTTTTTTTTTTCAAATAGAATGTACGAATCTCCATTGGACCGAACTCAAGAACAAGAGTTGAATTATTGCTTTGTAAAACTTTTTTTATAATGATTTTTTAAGAATATTTTAGTTGAAGTTGGGTCTTAATTTTGTATCATATTAATCATGAGACTCATACAAAGTTTTGTTGCTTGAATAGTAAATGCTTTGTAGGCTTTAAAGTAATAAAAAAAATTACAAATATTTTAGTAGTGGATTCAAGATATTTACATTATATATTCATGTAAGATGTTGGGATTAATGATGCACTAATTTGTGGTGAATTAAGTTTTGCTTTATGAATCTATTCACAAAATTTGTTCTATTTGTATCACATCAATATCATTACAATTTGTATTTTGATAGGAGTGTGTGTGTTTTAAGCTTCAGTGTATACAAGTGTGTTAGTTACTATGCCAACTGTAGGTGTTAGTTACTGTTACTATGCTAGCTGTATGTATCAATTAAGAGTGGGTTGATTAGTCTAACTAATTGTAACTACCTGTAACTACTTGATTGGACGGTACTAGCTGTATATAAGGTGGAGAAGGGTGTATGGGAGGGTTAGCTGAAAATAATACAATTCATTTGTCTCATTCTTTCCTAATCCCTAAATTTCTCTTTGATCTCTCTATTTCCCAATTTCTTTTCTCTGGAAATCCTTCTTCCCTAAGCTGATTCTATCAATTTGGTATCAGAGCCAACTCTGTCTTCATGGCAGAGACAAGATCCTTGGCTGCTCTCAATGAGAAATACAACAATCTTTCATTCACTTCTGACCAACATGAGCAAGAAATTCGAGGCATTCACCAGAAAATTGACGCTATGACTTCAGTGTTACAGACACTGACAGAAACCATGCAAGGGCTCACTGAAGCTGGAAATCAATGGCAACAGAGGACTGCACCTTCATCTCCAGCTACTACAGCGATGCAACTAGACTCACTCACGATAGTTCCAAAGTCAGTGAGGTTGGAGTTTCCAAGATTCAGAGGAGAGAACCCTTCAAGTTGGGTTTATAAAGCCCATCAATTCTTCCAACTGTACAATACACCCCCAAATCAGAAGATTCTTTTAGCTTCATATCACATGGAGGATGAAGCTTTGGTCTGGTTTCAAGATGCTGAGGAGACAGGGCAGTTTACCAGTTGGGAAGCCTTTGTGAGGGCTTTACACACCAGATTTGGAGCTTTGGCCTATGATGATCCTGTGGAAGCATTAACAAAATTGAGACAGGTAAGTTCTGTTTCTATTTACAAGGCTCAATTTGAAGCTTTATCCAATAGAATTAAGGAATTGTCTGAAAAACACAAACTTAGCTATTTTTTTTAGTGGGTTAAAAGATGAAGTCTGTTTACCTGTTAAGATGTTCAATCCTCAAACTCTTAATTCTGCCTTTGGACTTGCTAAAATACAAGAGGAATATCTC
This sequence comes from Castanopsis chinensis, assembly GCA_032878915.1. Lineage (NCBI taxonomy): Eukaryota > Viridiplantae > Streptophyta > Magnoliopsida > Fagales > Fagaceae > Castanopsis > Castanopsis chinensis. Next base: position 10,782,273 of record JAVQMG010000125.1, on the reverse strand, counting down.
TTTAGCAACAAAAGAAGTACTAAACCTTGGATAGATGTGCCTAAATCCTCTATTCTTGGACCACCCCCAACGGCAATCAAGAATGAAAGGATAGATGTAAAGACTAGCAAATTTCCTGTTCAAAAAATTCCAGCAGCACTGATTGAAGAAAGAAGGAAGAAAGGACTTTGTTTCCATTGTGAAGAAAGGTGGCATGCAGGTCACCATTGCAAGACTCCAAAAAATTTTCTTATGGAAGGATTGCAAGAATTACACTCTGATGATCAATTGCAGGGGGTGGTGACTGAAGATTCTAATGGATTAAATCAAGGTGTGGAGGAAGGTATGGCTAGATTTAGAGGCACTGGGATTGAGGGTACTACAGAGTTAAAGAGTAGTGTTGCTGAGATTACTCTTTATGCACTTCTTGGTCGTCCTTCTCCAGGTACAACGAGGGTTTTGGGCAGGATTAAACAGCAAGAACTAGTTATTTTGATTGATAGTGGTAGCACCCACAATTTTTTAGATGAAGCTATATGGGCAGCCTTAAATTTACCTGTGTCATCTAAGGATACATTTGAGGTTCAAATTGCTAATGGTGCCTTACTTCAAACTAATGGGGTTAGTTTTGGGGTTCCTCTTAAGGTTCAAGGGCACACCTTTAGGGTGGATTTGAACATTCTGCCGCTTGGTGATTGTGCAGTGGTTTTGGGAACTCAATGGTTGTATTCTTTGGGGTTGATACAATGGGACTTCAAGCATCTCACTATGCAATTTTGGTATGAGGGAATTTCAGTTCTGCTCAAAGGTTTACAGCCCTCAAGGCCTTCTTTGCAAGAAGGTGAGAGGTTCCTAACACCTGTTGTCAAAAGAGGGCTACTGCTGCAAATTGTTGACACAACCCCAACAACCCAATGTGCACAACCCCATCCTGTTTTAGCTCAATTACTTCAGGATTTTAGCAAGGTCTTTGAAGTACCTTCTGGACTACCACCAATTAGAAACCATGAGCATTGAATCACCTTGAAGGAAGGCAATCAACCAATCTGTGAAAGACCATACAGGTACCCTTTCTATCAAAAATCTGAGATTGAAAAGATTGTTAGAGAGTTGCTTGAGGCAGGGTCTATTAGGGTAAGCCAAAGTCCTTTTTCTTCACCTGTCTTGCTGGTTAGGAAAGCAGATGGGAGTTGGCGTATGTGTATTGACTATAGATCATTAAATAAAGCCACTATCAAGGATAAGTTTCCCATACCAGTAGTGGATGAGTAACTTGATGAATTATGTGGAGCAACTATTTTTTCAAAACTAGATTTGAGCTCTGGTTATCATCAGATTAGAATGAAGGAAAGTGATATTCCAAAAACTGCATTTAGAACTCATGAGGGTCATTATGAGTTCCTAGTCATGCCCTTTGGCTTAACAAATGCACCATTCACTTTTCAATCCTTAATGAATGACATCTTTAAACCTTTCTTGAGGAAGTTTGTTTTGGTGTTTTTTGATGACATTTTAGTATTTAGCAAGTCATTGGATGATCATGTTTCTCACTTAAAGTTGGTTTTGGAGGTGCTGCTCAAGCATCAGTTATTTGCTAAGATGAGAAAATGTGTTTTTGGGTGTCATGAGGTGGAGTATTTAGGCCATTTGATTTCTGGGCAGGGAGTTAGAACTTATTCTAAGAAGACTATGGCTATGCAGAATTGGCCTACTCCTACTTCAGTTAAGGCTTTGAAAGGGTTTCTTGGGTTAACTGGGTATTATAGGAAGTTTATCAAAGACTATGGAGTCATTGCTGCCCCACTGATAGCCTTACGTAAAAAGGACTCTTTGCATTGGTCCTCTGATGCTGAATTGGCCTTCAATGCACTTAAGCAAGTTGTTTCTAACCCACCAGTCTTAGCTTTACCTAATTTCTTGAAGCCTTTTGTGATTAAATGTGATGGTTCTGGTTCTGGTTATGGGTTGTGTGCTGTTTTGATGCAAAACAATATACCTCTAACTTATCATAGTGAGGCACTTAAAGGAAGGTGTTTGCGTCTGTCTACTTATGAAAATGAGCTATTGGCATTGTGTTAGGACATATGTAGTTCAAGTCTGTGAACTTATGTCGCTATTTTATGTAATTGGCTTATCCTTAGACAAAACGCACTTTACTTGTAATTGGGTAGATCTAGGATGTGTTAAACACTTCAAGAAACTGTGGTTCAAGATTAAGTGTTGAAGCCGTCGAAGTCTGTCCAAGAAACAAGCAAGGAAGTGCAAGATTTTAAAGCTCGATAGATACCTCGACAGATACATCTATCGAGATTTAAAGAAGCTATTTAGCCCGAGCCTCGACAGCTGTCTCGATACCTCTCGATACCTCTATCTATCGAGAATTAAAGAAAACAGAATTCCAAGTCTGTTTCAAGTCCAATCCGTGAGCATGTCTTTGGGACTTCTTTTCTCCTAACCCTAGACATATAAAAGGATTATTTTAAGGGCCGTCAAAAGAGGAATCACAAGATACAAGTTGCATCTTCTCTGAGAACTCGTTGTCATGCAAATTGTGATCTGTGAGACAAAGTTCGTGCCCTAGTTCATCTCTGATGATTTGAAGAACTTTGCAGCCAACATTCTTTCTTCCTCAAGTTGGTGAGTGAGTCACGTACTTGGATTCGTGCAAAGGAGTAAGACGCGTACTGGGATCCGCGCATCACATTGGTTAGTCACGTACTGGGAGCCGTGCATTAAACTGGAGAAATTGTCACTACAGAACAAGTCCAATTGGGTATTGGGGTAAGAGTTCAACTGTAGGTTGGTGAGGTACTGGGATTCCTTACTTGTAACTGCTTGTTGTGATAATAGTGAAGTTTCGGGAGTGGTGACCTTAAATCACCCGGTGGGGTTTTTGCCGTAAGGTTTTCCCCATTCGTGAACAAATCACCGTGTTATTTATTTTCCGCTGCTTAACTTAGTTTGGTGATTTGTTTGTGCTGCCACGTGATTGCATGTTAATTTGATTAATTAATAACTGGGCTAATTTAATTAATCTAATTATCACAAGGGGTCAACGCATTTGTGGCCTGTCACATTGGTAAAGGCTGTTAAGAAATGGAGACCTTATTTGATGGGCAATCTTTTTTTCATTAGAACTGATCCCCACAGCCTTAAATACCTCCTTGAGCAGAGAATTGGCACTCCTACTCAACAGAAATGGATCACAAAGCTGCTGGGTTATTCCTTTGTGGTGGAGTACAAAAAAGGAAGAGAAAATAGAGCTACTAATGCTTTTTCTAGAGTGCAACCCTCTGCTAACAGCCTTCCCCACTATGCTTCACTTTATCTCATTTCTTTCCCTTGTCCAATGTGGTTGGATTTACTCAAGGCTAGTTACAATTCTGATGTGGCTTACCAAGATTTTTTTTCCAAGCTAGCTGATTCCAACTCTCCTTCTCCAGTTGGTTATTCATTACAGAATGGCCTTATTCTTTTTAAGAATAAGATTTTTCTCAATCCTACATCTTCTTTGATTCCTTTGGTCCTTCAACAAATGCGTGACAGCCCAATTGGTGGTCACTCAAGTTACCTTAAAACTCTTCACAGGGTTAACAAGGATTTTTATTAGCAAGGCATGAAGTCTGCTATTAAGGATCATATAAGGTGTTGTGAGGTTTGCCAACGAACCAAAAGTGATACTTCTAAACCAGCTGGCCTGTTGCAACCTCTTCCCATTCCTGATAGGCCTTGGTTGGATATAAGCATAGATTTCATTGAAGGGTTGCCAAAATCTCATGGTCAGGATGTTATTTTGGTAGTGGTTGACAGACTCACCAAGTTTGCGCACTTCTTCTCTCTTCATCATCCTTTTACTGCTGCCAAAGTTGCTGCTATGTTCATGCAAGGTGTTTTCAAACTACATGGCATGCCCCCAAGTCCATTGTTAGTGATAGGGGTGTTGTTTTCACTGCTACTTTTTCGAAGGAGTTGTTTAAGTCGCAAGGCACTCAATTTGGCCATGACCTCAGCTTATCATCCTCAATCTGATGGCCAAACTGAGGTTGTTAATAGAAGCTTGGAGCAGTACTTGAGGGCATTTGTTAGTGATCGGCCTCATGAGTGGATTGACTAGTTGCATTTGGTAGAATATTGGTTCAATTCTAATTACTATACTTCTGCCAAAATGACCCCTTTTGAGGCCCTGTATGGTTACCCTCCTCCTAGACTTTTGGATTATGTTTCTGGTGTAACGAAAGTGGAGGCAGTGGATCATTTTTTACGTACTAAACAAAAGCTTCTTCCTCTTTTAAAACAGAATCTGACTTCAGCACAGGCCAGAATGAAGCTTTTGGCTGATCAGCACAGGTCTGATAAGTCCTTTGGTGTGGGTGATTAGGTTTACATTAAGCTTCAACCTTATAGATAATCTTCTCTGCGAGTAAAAGGGTATCACAAGTTCTCTCCAAGGTTCTTTGGTCCATTTCAAATTGTTTAACGCATTGGTGAGGTGGCTTACAAGGTGGCTTTACCAGAAGGTTGTCCTATCCACTCTGTGTTCCATGTTTCTTGTTTGAGACAGAAATTGGGAGAGCAGGTTACTCCATTTCCTTCGCTTCCTTCCATGGATTCAGCTGATTTACTTCAACCTGAACCTGTTTCAATTCTGCAACAGAGGTCCAAGCAGTTGAGGAGCCGTGTCATTACTGAGGTATTGGTTCAGTGGCAAGGACAATCTCCTGAAGATGCAACCTGGGAGTCTCTTTATGTTCATCACAACAGATTTCCTCACCTTGTGGGCAAGGTTCTTTGATTGGGGTGGGGGGGGGGGGGGAACTTTGTTGTGATGTATGTCTAACCTTGAGGACAAGGTTTTCTTTTTTAAGTGGGATGGATTGATAGGAGTGTGTGTGTTTTGAGCTTCAGTGTATACAAGTGTATTAGTTACTATGCCAACTGTAGGTGTTAGTTACTGTTACTATGCCAGCTGTATGTATCAGTTAAGAGTGGGCTGATTAGTCTAACTAATTGTAACTACCTGTAACTACTTGATTGGATGGTACTAGCTGTATATAAGGTGGAGAAGGGTGTATGGAAGGGTTAGCTGAAAATAATACAATTCATTTGTCTCATTCTTTCCTAATCCCTAAATTTCTCTTTGATCTCTCTGTTTCCCAATTTCTTTTCTCTGGAAATCCTTCTTCCCTAAGTTGATTCTATCATATTTGAATGGCAAAAGAAAAAAAAAAAATTAGGGAAAAAAAAGTATTGACATTAAAAAAAATGGAAAAACCTTTGAGCATACGTGAAAGGACTAATACGTACATTGCGGTGCATTTATGTTAGTTGATAAAAGCATAGTTCAAGAAGCATTCAAATTGAGTAATATTTTTAAAACTAATTTTCTAATGATATAGAAAAATAAAAAAAATTGACAATTTTCACATTAGAAGAAACTAGCCTCACATGTGCTTAGAAAGGGTTTTTTTTTTTTTTTTTTTTTTTTTTTTTTTTTTTACCCCTAAAGGGGAAAACTTTCTATTTATCATAATTCAGGATTGATGCATTTTTTCCAATCACAAAAATATCTAGGGATGTGATGAGATTTATGCATTTCCAAATGTGATTATACTTTGTGTTACATCTCATCACACTCCAAGAAATTTTTGTTATTTGAAAATATAACAACCCTGAATTAAAATAAATGAAAATATTTTTTTAAATAGAAAATAATAAGTGCCTAATCAAAAATATAATTTTTGGGATTAATAATTTGCATAAATTATAATTTGGGATTAATATATTTTCCAATAAAAAAAAAAAAAAAAACCTTGGGGGTGTAATGAAAAATTTATTTCACCCACAAATGCTTAACACTCGTCACACCCCTAGATTTAAGCAGGGATAAAACTAAAGGATAGTCTGGTATTGCACTAAAACATTGCCTACAAAATAGGAATACTCTTCCACTAATCCACTTTTTCAAAGTAATTATACGTTTATTGTTTTTTTTTTAAATAGAAAAATAATTTAAACAACCCATGTTACTGCTTTTTTTTTCCTTAAAAAAAACACCTAATGTTTATCTAAAAACAAAACTAAATATTAAAAAAAAAAACTAATAGTTATTAAAAAATGTAGTAATTTCAAATTATAATAGATTCAAATTATTAACTAAAAACTAGCCTCTAGGCATGCACACACGCACATGCTCAGAGGCTCTCTTTTTTTTTTTTGGATAAGGGTTAATTTAGAGTATCCATTATAATTTTGAATCACTACATTTTTCAATTACAAAAAAGTATGATGAAAAATTATTTCACCACACATAATACTCACCACACATAAAAAGTATTTATGTTAGTTGATAAAATGGGTACCAACAATATTTATTATTATTACACTAACCTCTGAGCACGCGCGAGGCTCTTCTTTTTTTTGGGTAAGGGTTAATTTAGAATATTCATTATAATTTCAGATTACAACATTTTCCAATAACAAAAAAAAAAAAAAAAAAAAACGTAGGGGTGTGGTGAGTATTATGTGTGGTGAAATAATTTTTCATCACACCCCCTAGGTTTTTTTTCTAATTGAAAAATGTAGTGATCCGAAATTATAATGGATATTCTAAATAAACCCTTACCCAAAAAAAAAAATAGAGCCTTACACGCGTGCTTAAAGACTAGTTTATAACCTGTTTTTTTGAAGATAAAATATATATAACCTAAACAAATTGTTTGCACCTCCTAAAATTCGTTGAATTAAAATCCTCGAGAATAATCTTCACAGTCTTCGTTGTTTCTCATCTTTAGAAAATTTGTACTCCATATTTTGAAAAATAGCAAACTTCATGTCCTTTGGTTGTAATTCTTGATCAAGAAATTAAAACTATATACGTACATCTTATGTTATATGGGTTCTAGAAAACTTAAGTGGTAGAGGGTGTTATTGTAGAATAAGAAACTTGAATCAAATTTCGCTTCTCTTAAAAATTACTTTATGTTATGACTTGAAAAGAGTAATTACCACAAATCATACATTATAGGTTCAAGTGGAATAGAGTATGCATACAAACCACCAGTGTTAACATGTAATAGGCTAGTGGGCTTTAGATACACTATATTTGTCTTGCTTAACACACGTACTTGTACAACACACTTGCCTATGCACTCTTGTATATGTTAGTTACATGGTGTGAAATAAATACTATCTTTCAAATAAAAATTAACATCATATCCAACGAGACAAAACTAATTGTTTAACCAGTAATATCATTTCTTTCAACCCTAACTAACTTAATCAGTGCACGGTACTATTGGATTGATATGCCTTTATGGATTATATATTCAGCTCTTTGTGAGTCCTAATGAATATATATAATTAATGACCTTTCAGGTTTGAATTTGATTGGGGTTAGGCTTTGATAGAAGACATACATTTATGCCACTCCGTCACATACGTGTGCATATATAATAGTTCCTTGGAGCACTGTCCCAACTTGATTCGACTTTACATCAGATTTCTATACTTTAAGGGTCTGTTTGGTAGAGTGGTTCAAATTCACATTTCAGTTTTTAAACAACCTTACACACATTACTCAAATTTCTCTATCAAACGGGCCCTAAACTTCCTAGAAAGACACAAGGCTTAAAGTTTGCTATAAAGCTTTGTGTCGGGAAAGTAAATAAACACAACGCAGTAGGCGCATAGAAGTTACATGATAAAGCGTTGGAATAAGAGCATTTGTGACCATTGAAAGTGCTGGTCCAATTTTCGCATCAAAGGGACTAAAATTTATGAAACTAGCTATAATGATTCAAAGTAGACACTCTCCATTGTTCTTGACTTTGAATCTGAAAGACGCAAAACCGTGCCCGATCATGCGTATACGTCAAGACTTAATGATGAACTTGGGATGATGGGTGCTTTTAGAGCTTGGCCAGGGCCTCATAAATTAGAATAAAGAAGTAGATAGACGGATGAATCATGAACTACTCATTCAAGGAATTAGATTGAGTCTCTTTAGCAAAATAATATATAAATAAAATAGAGATAGAGAGTTTTATTAGATCAAGTCTCCATTTATGTGGTCTTTTGTATGTGATATCCACATGATTGAGATGAGGTGATACATGACCGCATGCAACTGCATGATTGAAAGTTAAAAAAGCTTCTTTCAATTTTATCCATTAAATTAAAAAAATAAACATTAAAAAGTGAAGCAGTAAAAAAAAAATTATAAGAGAAAATTGAGTAATTGCACCCACTAGATCCTAGTCCATATTAATTATCGATAAATTTAAGTTTCCAAATTAGAAATATTCAAGCAAGCAACGACAAGTCGACAACACAAACGTGTAGGACTAAAAGAACCTTTTTATTTTTCGACGATCTAATAATTAGATGAGATATCGCCTCTTTCATAAGTTTGAAATCTAAGATTTAATCTCTATCTTACTCATAGGGGGAAAAGAAAAATTCATTTTTGCCTACTGAATGCGGACATGAATAAGAAGAGGTCCAATTATATGGTGATATTGACTTGTTTTTGGACCTTTTGTGGTCTAAATTCTGAATGTGGACTATAAACCTAATTGAAATGTTGAAAGTTGCAGGCCCGGGTGTTGATAATTAGAGCATCATAGTAATCAAAAAATAGCGTAGGTATATATCAAATTGCGTGGACGGAAGTTTGATAATGATATCTTCTTCTTTTTTTGCTGAGATCACGTAAACGTACAAAATATACGACTATGACCATTTGCTACAATTTTATGGAAATGAGGTTCTTCAAAAAAGTTGTACCTTAAAATAAAAAATAAAATAAAATAAAAATAAAAACTGAAATCAAAGCCATATTTTGTTTATTTTTAGGGTCTGTTTGGATAAAACTTATTACTGAAAATACTGTAGCAAAATAATTTTTAAATGTGTGAATAATACTACATGACCCATTTTTAATGAAATAGTACGTGAACAGTGTATAAACAGTAGATGAACAGTAACTTCTGTCCCCTTAAAAGCTGAAAAGCGGCTGCAGGGGAAAAAAAAAAAAAAAGCTGAAACGTGAAATTTCCCAAACGTGGACGCAGACTCCCAATCCAAACGCCACCTTAGTAGAGAAAAATCAACGCCATAATAATTAACTAGCCTCTGAGCACGCACTCACGCGCGTGCTCAGAGGCTCTTCTATTTTTTGGGTAAGGATAAATTTAGAACATTTATTATAATTTGAGACTATTACATTTTCCAATAACAAAAAAAACTTACGGGTATGATGAGTATTATGTGTGGTGAAATAATTTTTCATTACACCCCTAGGTTTTTTTTGTGATTGGAAAATGTAATACTCATCACACCCCTAGGTTTTTATGTTATTGGAAAATGTAATAGTCTCAAATTATAATAAATACTCTAAATTAATCCTTACCTAAAAAATAGACGAGCCTCTGAGCACGTGTGTGAGCGCGTGCTCAGAGGCTAGTATTTCATAAAAGTTCAATAATCAAAGCATTGCAAAATCCTATCACATCTCTCGACTTAGCTATGAAAAGAATCTCCTCATATAGAAAATTGATATTTTTCTGGAAAAAAAAAATCACTCGGAATATTAATTTAACAAAACAAGTAATAAGGAACATATTTTGTAGAAATTGTTTCTTAAGTAGAATATGAATATTAGACATTGATAGATAGATACGGACATAAGTAGGGTCTTTGTTTTACATAGTTAATTTTTAATACATAAATGATAATTACTTCAAATCTTTCTTGAAGTCATGTAGTCAACCAATTCAACTTTTATGCAATCCAACAAAATTGTGAATAAGTAAATCTGAAATAAAGAGAAAAAAAAAAAGTTACGACAGTTTTGAACACAAAGAAATTGTTAAGATGCTCACAAATCACAATAACATATTTGTTTTATTTTTTAAACAAACTAACAACCAATAAAGAAACTATACATTTGCCACATAAATATTTAAAATTTTAAACATTCTCTTAGATTTGACCATTTCATTTTTCATTCACCAATTCAATGTAAACCAGTTTTTAAAACAATTGTAAAGAATGTATAAGCAATGCTGGTTTTAAAATGTTCAATTAGATTCGGTGGATGACCGGAAGAACATAAAAAATAAAAATAAAAACTCGTCAATTATAAATACTACTTTTAGCGTTTTTTATTTATTTATTATATAAATCATGTGTTCTGAACCTTTTGGTTTAACTGGATGCAGAGACCAAGATTATTAAAAAAAAAAAATTTTGATGCATTCTCTAGAATCTCTTTAGCTGCATGAGTGAAGGAAGTACTTCTGAAACAAACATTGTCTCAATAGAAAAGGATCTCAACCTCACAATCCAACTTTCTCCAACCATTCATCTATTCCTTTGCAATCTTACTGGACTTCTTCAACTCGCGGTGTTTATTTAAGGAACCTTTATTTCACCCATTGTAAACAACACTTTATGCTCACTTCTATATACATCTCTGCAAATTTAAAAAGAGATGATAATAAAAGATTTTATTTATTATTTTATAAGAAAAATAAAAGCAAGGCAAAGAACAAATTATAACTTTAAACGTGACAAAGGCACATAACCTTCAACGCAATAAAGTGGAAAAAATTAATAAAAGGCATTAAAAAAAATTAATTGCAAGAGAAATTGAGTAGATGAGGATTGTGGATAAGTATTCCATACCTGGGTTGAGGAGGGAAAATAAGCAAAATATTATAGTCAATGGATAAGGAAGAGAAATTGAGTAGGTGAGGAAGTAACAGTTTGCAAGTTTTGTAGTTTTCTGAAAGTAATGGTAGTGGGTAGTTTCTGCAGTTGCAAAAGACGTGAAGAGTGGAGTTAGACTTGTTTTTTCTTTGTTAGTTGTCGTAGCCAAAAAAAGAATTAAGATTTTTTATTTTATATCTTTTTTAGTTGTTGTAGCACAACAAAAAAAAGCCTTTTTATTTTATATAGAATTTTTATTTTGAGAATATAATTTATAAGTGGATAAATAAATTTGAAAATCAATAGATGAGTGACCCTATTTTTTAGGCAATTTTTTAGTGAAAGTTAGAGTTGTATTTTTACCGAATTGTCATTTAGTTTTATCTCAACTTAAACATAGGAATGTAGGGGTATTTTAGAAGAAAAAAAAATCCGGTCTAAATAGGAGCAATCACTTAAATAGTAGTATAGATTATTCTCACTTGATAATATACCATTCGTTGCTTAATTTTCGCTAAGAGTCAAGTCAACACATTAATATTAATGTTTGGGTCAAAGAATTCGTGCAAAATTTAAGGCAAAAGTCTTGATAATTTTCCTACAGTTATACAACTTGGGCTTCATTTGAATGCTCATTCATTAACAATTGGACAAAGTCACAAAACCCACATTCAGGGACTAAACCCTTACAATTTTTTTCTCAAATCCTAAGTTAAAAAGGAAGTGGTCCTTTTATAGGTAGGCATTAGAAATTAACTTGAGGCGGCAGTCCAATGTTTTGACGAGAAGTATATCATGTCTAGGCCCTCTCGAGGGTGTATACACTCAATCACTCATAAGACACGAGACCCACCACTCGTGTTCTGAGATGTGTGGGTGTATACACTCCAAACATAATATACTTTTGTGGTTTTGACACAGTGCTTAGTGCATGTTTTTAAATTTTAACTAGTCTCATCACACGCGCTTCACGCGTGCGATGAGACTTTTTTTTTTTTAGTGGTCTTATTTTATAGAAAAAAAAATTATATTTAATTATTTTATATATATATGATTTTTATTTTAAAAAATCTAATTTATAAGTGAATTAATCAATTTAAAAATTAATAAGAGAGTGGTCCTATTTTTTAGGCAATATTTTAGTAGGAGTTGGAGTTGCATTTTTATCGGATTATCCTTTAGTTTTATCTCTACTTAAACATAGGACAGTAAGGGTATTTTTGAACAAAAAAATGAGTTTTTACCGAATTGTCCTTTAATTTTATCTCTACTTAGACATAGGACTGTATAGGCATTTTTGAACTAAAAAAATAGGAATCCAAACAGGAAAAGCTCCTTAAATAATAGTATAGAAGTATAGATAAACTAGAGTCCAATAACGAGTATGAAAGATATATTAAGAAATTATTCATTCCTCCGAGAAGACCATATCAACAATATCTATTGATCCTCCCACCAAGAAAATTATGCACTCTGTTCTAATATATGAGCATAGTCATGCACACAACTTGCCCTAAATAATAAAGACCAAAATACAATACCCTTCAGATTTAGCTTTGGAACACTCAGTGACCACCTCCGCAAGCAAATGGCAAAGCAAAAGTGACATTCGACGTGAAGGCATAGAGAGAGACAGGATTAATTAATTCGATAGTCACCAAAGAATTTTCATGGTCAGTATAGTGATATCGTTTGAACAAAACAACGCCGCTTGGAGTGATGTGCCTTGTGGTGTTGGTTGATGGGATATCACCATCGTTTGTGGCTCCATCACTAAAGCCTAAGAGCCCATGGTGACTCTAATTTGGTTTTCCAGAATTTGAAGAAGCTTTCATAGTGAAAACAAAAGGATGAGTGGGACAAGGATGAGAAATTGAGGATTTGTTGGAGAGACAAGAAGGGTTCTCTAGAGCCAGCACCAACCCAAAATAATTTGAGGCTTAAGGTGGAAATTTTAAAGGGATCTTTTACATTTAAATATCACTTATATAATATTTAATGTTTTAATATTTGTTTATTTCAAATCTATTATTAATTCATACTTATTAATATGACCAATTCACCTAAAATGAGCTAATGATACTTACTATATAAGTTTTATAAACTAGCATGTCACCAATTAAAAAAAAGTTATTCAAACATTCATTTATTATACTATTTAAGTGACATCGATCATATTACTATCACATCAGTTTATAAGTTTCTTGTCGTAAAATTTGTATTAATTTTAGCATTTTTCATTCACTTAATAGAGATTAGGTTGCATTTCTATTAATTCATATTGTTTTTGTTTTGGAGAAAATGCTAAACTTACTATAAATTTTTTTACAAAAAACCTACAAACTGATGTAGCAATGAGGTGATACTTCAATAAAAGAATAAATAAGTATTGAATTACTTTAGTGATTAGTGTTAGAGCAATTTATAGGAATTATGCAATAAAACATGTAATATACTACCATAACTCTAATATTTTAGGCCTTGGGAAAAAAATGTACCCCTAACTCACATTTTTTTCTTTAATTTATATAAATAAATAAATAATAAACCCTACTGCCCCCATATTTAGGGGCCTTTCCATGTTAGGGGGCCTTAGGCCATGGCCTAAATGGCCTAGGCCTAGGGCCGACCCTGTCTAAAGTGAGAAATTGATAGGACCACCGTTCGTCTTTGGATTTCACTACCCAAAGAGGTTGAAATTGGTTATTGCTTGAAAGACCAATCTAGATGGCTATTTTGCTATTTATGTTTTTTTGGAAGTTGTGTGACTATTCCATTCTCAAGTAAAACAAATATACAGATGCGGAGCTATGTTCAAAGGTGGAGGCCTTCCCCCCCCCCCCCCCCCCCCAAAAATAGAAAATTATATATATATATATATATATATATAATAATTTTAATGTTTTCAAAATTTAGTAATCAAAAATAAGAGCTGGCCCCCACAAGTATTTGAATGAATCCAATGATGCTTTTAAAAATAAAAAAAAAAATTGGTCTAATAGTTATAAAGACATAACTTTATTTTTCGCAATTCTATTTTTATTGTAAAATGTGCTCTTATATCTGTTAAATATTTAATAAATTTTGACACCAAACATGTTTGAATCTATGTTTTTTAACTTATCATATGGCGATTAACAAGTCATTGACTTATTAAAAAGATCTTGTTACTAAAACTTCACATAAAATGTCTCTTTAGTTGTCATATAATGAGTTAAAGCAAGATAACTTCAAATATGTTTGGAACCTAACTTGTTCCCCCAAGTTTTGAATCATTCATATTTTTGAAAATTTCATTAATTCAATTGAAAGATTTTTTTAATTACTTTAGTATAAAATTTGATAATGTAAGGTTGAATTTATTCAACTATTTGTTGGTTTTATTCCGTGTCAAATTTGCTTGTAATTCAATAATTAGATACCCTATATTTAGATGGAAATCATGTAAGGGTTATGTGTGAGAGAGTGTGAAGAATTCAAGTGTGTGTGTGCAATCAAGAAGTTTCTCGTGACTGGTTCTCTCGAGTGGCTCATGAGTGGTAACTCGCTAGAAGTGCCACACGTGTGAAGTATGCAAAAAGTTGAAGGGTCATGACAACTAGAGCACTACAAGATAAAAAATACAATCTGACCAGTCAGTTTTTTTTAGACTAGTCCCAGTCGCGAGTCAAGTCGCCAGAACCCCCTATTATGTAGAAAAATGACTTTTCACATTCCTTCTCATACCCTACTATAAATACCCTTATACCCACGAAATATAGAGAGCTTCCAGAGAGAATTTTGAGAGAGAAACCCTGGAGAAAAACAAGATTAACTCATCCACAATCTTAGACATTTGATTCTCCAAATTCCTCTACTCTCACCCTCTATATTAACAAACCCTTGAGAGGTTCATTAGTCAAATTCTTATCTCACCATAACTATATCTATGAGGAGGTTATTTAGTGTTTGGTAAGCAGTTCGAAGATGACCAATTTATTTGGTTGATGCAATGAGTTTATTGCGGGATCCAGAAAGTTAAAGAAGACATGGTTAGGCTTAACCTTATTGGAGTAAGAAGCTTGGAGGGCTTAGGTGCATTGGATAGATTAGGCTTGGAGGGTCTATTACTATTAGTGTATCCCAACTTTATTATTTAGTGGATCATTTCACCGCTTGGAGGGCGGCAGAGAGATTTTTTGTCTACTTCTTCGATTTCCTTTTCGATAACACATGCCGGTGTTATCTTTGTATTTGCATCTCTCTAACCACTACTCTTGGCTTTTAATTGCTACTGTGTTGTGATTAACTATGGTTTAGAGTTGTTATTTACTTGGGTATTGCTTGTACTTATCATTCCGCACATCTATTGTTTGAGTATAAGCTTGTGTTGGCTAATTTGAAATTTGAAATCTAAACATTCACTAGTGTTTTACACACTAAGTGAACTTTCAGATAATTTATATCGAAAATGAAACTTTTTAAGAATTTTATTATGAAAATTATAAAAATGAATTTTATTTGATGAAAGATCACTATCAAACATAATTTTGATTGAAAATACTAAGCACTTTTTTTTTTTTTTGGTGTATGTATATATATAACTTATCAAATAAAAAAGTGTGTGTGTGTATAATAAAAAGCGTGTGTGTGTGTATATATATATATATATATATTGTGGGGCCGGAGGGATTGTCTTGATAAATATATCAGTGCTATAACTTGGCCCCCCAAACAAAAATTCCTAACTCCGCTCCTGCACATAGATTTTTTTTTAATGGAAAAAGTTTGTCCAAAAACTTGATTGTAGCTAGTATCTATCAATGGATTACATTTTCTTCTTATATCATTCATGCTTTCAAAATTTCCAGAAAATAAAAAATCAATAACTATGTCATGAACCAAATGATTAAACTTCAAGTTTTGTAGTCTAAAATCATGCATTAAAAATAATTTTATGGATTGAATAGTAAATGACGTCCAATTAGCATGAAGTTTGAAATGTGTGTCAAGAAAATAGAGAATGTGCAATTCAACAATTAGATTTTCAAAATATTTAGTCATGTTAACTTTTTTATTGGGAGTTGTAGCCTTAAGCTATAATCAAGTTTGTAGCCAATTTTTTTTTTTTATTATTGAACAGCAGTAGCTTTCAACCACTTCAAGTAGCAAAACTCAAATACAAAAAGAAATCAAATCGAAATTTCACTTCCACCATTTGTCATTCCTATGCACCATGAGTAGTGTTTAGCTTAATGTTTACATGCAATATCCTCTCACATAAAGTGGATCCCACAAGTTGTGGTATTTTTCAACCATTATTTAAAATAATAAATTTTGCATTACGATAAAAAAATATATAAATAAATAAATATGATCGTAGACACAAAAATGAGTTTTGTGTATTAAGTATAACATTTTTGTTATTACGATCACAACTTATATAATCACATTTATGAAACATGTCTTTGTTTGCAATATTATTTTCAAAATAGGCATTATAGAGCAATTCAAATTCTACAAAACGTTTAAGACAGTTAAGTTTGTCATAGTGCTAAAGTTATTCCTCAATTTGCAGTTCTTTCAATCTTTCTGAGATATTCATAATTCCTTTCCCCAGCCGAAACTAATCTGCAAACACTAAGCCATACTTTCAACAACACATTTGAATGGCCCAACTGGCCCAAATAAGAGTTGCAATTCGAATTCGGCCCAAGTAAACTTTTCTAACCGCTAGTGGGAACCTGTTGCCGCCCATTCGTTAATTCGAAGTTTCAAACTTTCAATCTATTTGCTTTATATTGTCGTCCCTCTTTCACCATAAAGTCACTTCTTCATGACTTCATTTTCCAAACAATTCAAATTTTACACCTTCAAATTCCTCTGCACCTTGTTTGTGACTCCTTGCAATGGATCATAATTCTACCCCATACCCAGGTACCATTTTGTTTCTCTCTTTTCTCAACTTTTGTTTATATTTTTTGCCTACTAAATCTAACATTTTTTTTCTTCACAAAACAAGGCAAGTCTCGTCCCATAAAACCAAAAACTCACCGAAATGCCACTGCATCAACAAAAAACCTTAACAAAGAACCTCCAATTTCAAGGTAATAACTTACTCTCTATTTTTTTTTTCATGTATTTAGTTTAAAAATAAAATGTTACATTCTCTGTTTTCAGGCAAAGGCGGGTCTTTGGAACAGTCCGCAACACAAACGTACCTGTAAAAACTGTAACCGAAAAACCCATAATCAAACCCATAAGTAGGATTGCTCAAAAGCAACCTAAATCGACCCGAACCACTCTGCCAACTACTGATACTGCCACAGAACCCATAACAGAGGCCTTGGAGCAGAGTACCCCTGTAAAAACAATACCCAAGTTGAAGAAAAGAAGTGTTTCCTTTCCAGAAGAAGTTGAAGAAAATGATGCGACGAATTTGGTGGCAAACAATGTGGTTTTGCCGAAAACTCCAGTGGCGCCGCAGTCTTTGACAAGGGCTAAGAGTCCAGGCACACCATACCACAGTGCAGAGAATTGTAGCAAATGCCGGTTCGATAGGCTCGAGACTTCGTCGTATTGGCTGAGTCAGATCAAATTGGCCGAGTCTGTGGGGAAGCATTTTGTTTCGGCTGCTTTCTTTGGACTTGCCTTTGAATCCAAAGCTGAGGTTTGGTGTTTCACTTTTTCTTTTAAAATTTTGTTTTGTCTTTGCAAGCTTATGCTTTTTATAATGGGAGTTGCCAATTTTCAATGTCTCGTTGTAAGAAAACACTAACGATGCTATGTAAGAAATTAAGAAAGTTCAGGTAATCAATCAACTGTCTAAAAAGTTCTGGAAATCTGGTTAACAGAAAACTAAAAATTTTAAATCAAGAATGTAATGTAAGCCTAATTAGAATATTTTCAGTCCCATTTTGGAGAGTTTTGAGAGTATTGAATTGGCCTATTTCAGGATCTCATGTACTTGATACATTCATCATTTCTCTCACTGTGAGATACACACTAAGAAATAGAGGATACATGTATCCGATACATGAAACAATTAATTATTATTCCAAACTGATTGAACATTGCGATAATCACTTTGATATCATTGCTTGACAAGAAGTACTTGTATATGTATTAAGAATATGTATAGCTGTTAATTTCTGGCTTGTAAATGGTAGCCTATTAGGAGCCTCCGCGTTGAGCTGAAGCGGTATTTGATACGACACGGGTATCTATCTGAGCAGACAGAGTGGAGAGAAGTTTCTGTTAGCTATGGATTATTGAAGGTTAGAAGCAACACAGGAGAGGTGAATTCAGGTGTTGAACAATCTGGTACATGGGAACCCACTGGTAATGGGCTCGATCAAGAACAGACCAAGGAACATTTTGTTGAAGAAACCGAAAGTAAAACAAATTGACTCTGGTAATGTTTATAGAATCTGGATATATAAGGTTTTGGGCCTTTTGGCATGTGCAATAGCAAATGCTTTTAGACTGACCTGTCTCTTTTTTCTTTTCTTTTTTTTCTTTTTTTTTGGAGAATGAGGACTGACCTGTCTCGATTCAGTTTCTGTATTTGTGTTTGTATCAAATATTTTATCAACCAATTTGCATTTGGATTGGTATTCCAACCTTTTTGAATTAGGCAGCAATATGACAATAATAAGTAGCAAGATAGAAATTGTCTGCTTGTATGATCTTCATTTATCTTCTTTTCTTGGCGAACAAATTAGCAGCAAATATTTAGCCATAACAGAATAAGGGGAAAAAATGGAAAAATTTTGGGGGCATTCCGAGAATTGAACTCGGGACCTCTCGCACCCTAAGCGAGAATCATACCACTAGACCAAATGCCCGTTCCGTGCACTATGCAAAAATTGTTAGATAATGATACATTGTATTTCGGGGAGTGGGAACTCGTTGCGAACCCTTTCTCTTCAGGTGAACAACTTGCCGTGGTTTAGACTTTAGAGATGGTAGTAGCCAGGGAAGAGTAAAAATGAAGATGTTGCAAGCTTGCAGTCACTTCTTTTGGCACATCCTAATCATCATTTAGCAATCAAAGTTGCTGTAAAAGGAAAAAGAATACACACAAAGAACTGGATCAATGGAGATTAATGCAACTATGTATATAAGCACTTTGTTTGGAGTCTTGGTTGAGGAAAGAAACGATGGCCCTTGGCTATGAAAAGGCTTTAAATCGTGGTGGATGGTGGTCGTTGGAGTATCAACAAAAAGGTGTTGAATCATTGTTTGGATTTTGTAAAAAATAAATAAAAAATAAAACTTTTTTTTTAAGTGTGATAATGGGAAAAAAAATTACTTACATGTTGATGAGTGATGTAAAATGGTCGTCCATAAAGTGACAGTCAATGCGAAGGACAACTGTCATTACTAAGGACAATCGTAAGCACACATTAATACCTAGATATAAATTCCTCACTTAAATGGTGCAAATATAACGGATGTACAGCCTTTCCAACCATCAGCTCACAACTGTTACAACTAACTCAAGTTAACCATTACACAACCATTACAGGACATTGAATGGGGAAGTTAAATGGCTATTAAATGAGCCATTTAACCCTCCAGTTCAACCATTATTGATGGATAGCGATAACATGCTCGTCTATACTTACAAACCGTCCATGTTAATGATGAGTAAAAGTATGGACGAGTGTAAGCGCATTAGTTCCAGACAACATTTAATATCTAAATGATAAATGAGCACGGAGTCGTTGCTGCCGTCTAATTATGCACATTTAATGGTCGTTACAGACATTAAAGGGTTGAGGATAAATGATCATTATTAGGCCATAAATCCTCCAGCTATGGTATACAAAGTTAGAGAGGCTAGTAGATTGAGCATTTACTCACACAAAGGCTATAAAAAGTCAGGAGAGACAGGTAAATGATTTATGTTGAACACACACACAAATTATTCTACAGATTACAGATTTCTAAAGAGTTTAAGCTAATTTAAGTATCGAAAGGTCTTTGGCAAACCCCAAACCGGTGTCATTATTTACTTAGTGCTTTCTTTGGTACAGGATTGTCGAGGGTTCTTTTTACGTTTCTTATACCTTAGACACATGTTTTGATATTATTGGACAAGGCTTGGTTTAGGCTTTTTCTAAGAAGGAAATTGGGCCTAGCGCTCTGCGAAATGGGCTCCAAAGTACCATTATGTCGCTGCTAGTTTGTGCACAAATGTTGAGTCCAAGTCCAAGAAAAGACGCTGCAAAGTGGGCTTATTCCTTACTTCTGCCATAGAAGGAACTTTTCTCCAGTTTCTGCCGCAAGTCTAACTTTTCTACTGTGCAGTAAAACCGTCTGCAGTGCAATAAAACCGTCTGCTGTGCATTAAAACCGTCTGCTATAAAGTCTTCTGCTATGCTGTAAAGCCTTCTGCTGTGCAATAAAACTGTCTGCTGTAAAGCCTTCTGCTATGCAATAAAGTTGTCTACTGTGCATTAAAGCCGTCTGCTGTAAAGCTTTCTGCTATGCATTAAAGTCGTCTGCTGTAAAGTCGTCTGCTGTGCAATAAAGCTGTCTACTGTGCATTAAAACCTTTTGCCGTGTAGTAGAGCCTTCTGAAATGTGAATGATTACTCTTCATTTTTTACTGTAGAAATACTTTTCTACTTCCTGCACATAAACAAATCTAAAACCCAAAGAAAATACCAATCAAGGAAATGTTAGCTTACATGGATTAGCATATATTCTCAAATATATACATACACATATTCATAAATATACTTATACGTATGCACATATACATCTATAAAATGCATTCTGCAAAACATGAGCAACAAGAGATATGTATATATATATTCTTATGGCAGGATAATGATTAGTTTGTATCAAAACCAAAACACGTAACAACAAATAAAGAAGAAAGCTTCAACAGAAAATATTTAGCTAGTATAATAGCTAACACGGTAAATACAATAAAAAGGTGTTATAACAAAATAACTAGTGCATCAAGTAAAGATACCGCAGCAGGACAATTGATACGGCAAACATGATAAAAAACGTGTTACAGCAGAATAACTGAATACAGCAGATAAAAGTTTTAATGAGTGAAATCAAATATATTTGCAATCAAAATCAAATATTGAATCTTCACATAGAATAAGTAAACCAAGAAAGAACCCAAACCCCAACTTGAACAACCTTGTCATAGGCTTCTGCCATTAAAGTTGTGCATTTTGAAGAATATGCCTAAATGGCTACTAGCTATTACTTTTTGGAAACTTCAAAGAGGGGGTTTGTTAAGAGAGAAGGAAAATATGGTCTATTAATGCATGCCCCTATTCCTACCGTGTTTTCTCTCTTCTGTTTACCAATTTCTTTCTTTCTCTCCGTTCTTTTTTATTTTTACTCTTAGTTTTTAACTACTATCTTGCCGTGGGTTATTTTTCTCACTTAAGTCTTTTCCCTTAAGTGTTTCCCCATTAGGCCCCCCTCCCATGGCTACCTCTTCCTTTTATAGTGAGCTAATTCAATAGGATTTCTCCCTTTTACCCCTAAGGCTTCACCAACTATTTTTGGTTTGTTGTGGGCATCCTTGTAGGACTACCCACCAACTCATTGGTTGCCCCGACCACTGTCATTGCTCAGTACATGTTTGCTGCACCAATACTCATTTCACGATAAAATTCCCTTTTATTTGTTCTTGTTGTATACCTCTACATCTAGGTTCAAATGGATAAAGATTGGGCTACCTCACTACCTAGCTCTATGTCATGCATTAGATGGTCCCAACCATCTATTACTTCTTTTGGGTAAGATTCCATCCTATCAAGGTATATCTTACCCAAAAGAAGTTATGGCAAGAAATCAAATATAGATCCCCTTTTCCCCCCACCACCAAACCACATCCTTTGAATCTCCTTGACTGTGGGCCTACCTCCCTTGTATTAACTGGGTACAGATTGGTGGTACTCCGACCCTTCTGTGCTTGCTTCATTTTCTTCTGTTTTTGTCTCCTTTCGTTCCCACGCCGTTTTTACCGTAGCAAAATAGTTTTGTTTCGTTTCGTTTTCTGCATGTTTTTTGTCTTATTTCTTCATGCGTTTCCCACCGTGTTTGTCATTTCCTTTGGTTTGGCTTTTCTTTCCTTCATGTTGCTGACACTTCCTGCTATTCCTTGTTTCTTTTCATCATGCTTCTTCATATTAGCTTTCACGCCTATCTTTTTTAACCAAAAGATTTGAACCTTTGTGGGCCAAATAATGTTGATTGGATCAAAAGTGTCTTGGGCTCAATTTGTCTCTATCTGTTGAAGTCATTCTGCCAAAGAACTGTATTTTGCAAAAAAGTTGTATTCTGCAGCAGATTTGTATTCTACTGCAGATCGCTTTCCCTTGCATTTCTTCCTTTAGACCTCTCTTACTCCTTGGTCTTCTTGATGGGCTTTTGGGCCTTACTTTTCTTCTTGCAACTTATTGGGCTTTTTTCCTCATAGTCTTTTGGGTATGGATTTGAAAAAATGGGCATCAACAAAGATCTCCAAGTCGTCCATAGTACTGACGAGGTACATACTAACAAGCTCCAGGTCACCCATCGTACTAACGAGGAACATACTAATGAGATGAAATTCTGCTTCATCACAGGCCATAAATCCTCCAGCTGTGGTACAACATTAGAGAGGCCAGTAGATTGAGCATTTACTGGCACAAAGGTTATAATAAGCCAAGAGAGACAGGTAAATAATTCATGTTGAATATACACACAAATTACTCTACAAATTACAGATTTCTAAAAAGTTTAAACTAATTTAAGCATCGGATGGTCCTTGGCAGACCCCAAACAGGTGTCATTATCTGCTTAGTGCTTTCTTTGGTGTAAGATCTCTAGGTCATCCATAGTATTGACGAGGTACATACTGACGAGCTCCAAATCGTCCATTGTACTGACGAGGTGAAATTCTGCTTCATCACATGTTAATATGATATTTAATTGATTGATACACCACCTTTCATATAAGTTTCCACCTATGTTTGAAAATCTTATGTTGCAAAAGTGGCGGTACTCTTTTTATTTTTGGTTTCTTGTTATACACGAGCATTTTACATATGAATTCGACCCAATAAGGAGAATAATTAAAAATTGGTAAGGATTATGGGGTAAAACAATGGAATAAACACAAAATTGAAAGGTTTAGCGGCACAAATTAATTGTTGTCTTTTTTCTTTTATAGGATAATTCTTATCTTTAAGACAATATTAATTCACCCTCATTTAAAAAGCTTGTAGGCAAATCTATCTCTAAGAGCATTAGCATTGGTGGTACCAGAAATTTAGCAATTTGGCGCCACAAAAAGTTACGTTATCTATTTTACCACCTCACTTTACAAAATACCCAACATCATTGGTTTTATTTTAGCATTCAACACAATAAAATAATAAATCTACTACAATAAACAACAATCACCACCACTAACACAATAAAATAATAAGATGATTGTGCACTGTAACTCAATAGCCAAAAAATATGGTTTTTGTGCCACTAATGCAGTAGTCGTTTAACCAATATTAATTCATAAGAGCATCCACATCAGCTGGTGGATACTCTTCTATAATACAAAAACTCTCTTCATTTTACATATTTTGGCCAAAAAAATACCCATATCAATGGGTGTAAAGTTGTGTAAACATTTTCATGAGCTACAGTAACCGTGTATATTTACATGATTACTATAGCTCGTTTATCCATTATTTTATTATTTGTTTCTCTTTCCTCTCTCCTCTCTCCTCTCAACTCTCTCATCTCACAACTCTCTCTTTTAACCGTGTATAGTCTTCTCACTCTCACCTCTCTATCGTTTCATCTCTCCCTCAGTCCACTAATCTTACTTCAGCCCACTGATCAATCCACCGATTCACCTTAGGCTACCGATCTCACTCTCACCGATCTCATTCATCGTCGATACGATCTCAATAGGCAAACGACGCCGTGGCGGACCTCTCAAGGACGTGATGTGTGGGTTTTGATGGGTATTGATCCGTGATGCTGAGTTTTGATGGGTATTGATCCATGATGTGTGGACTGGTTAATGATGGGTTTAGGGGTCTTAATTCCCTATGGGGTTTGGATTTATTGTTTGGAATTTCTATTTGGATTTTTTGTGGGGTGATGGTGGTTGATGATTGTGGGTTGATGGTGGTGGCTGGGTGGCTGGTGGCTGGGTTTGTGTTGGGTCTGTGAGAGGGTTCTAGAGAGGAGGAGAGGGAAGGAAATAATAAAAAATGTAAAAAAAATGAATATTTTATTGAATAAATGTGTAGAATAGATAAACTAATGTAAGTGTTTTATAAAAGTGGAAGTGTACAATAGAAAATGTAGGTTTTTTCTTGTAAAATAGATAGAAAATTTGAATGAACTGATATGGTTGCTTTAAGATACAACTAAGTTAGAATTCTACTTGTAGAATTCTGTGACTAGCTATTAATGGAGGAAAATGTCTCTTTTCCATTATGTTTGGGGCAAAATCCTGTAGAAACAACGCTAATGATAATTGTCTCGCTCAAGCGGCTACCAAGTGGACATCAAACAAACACTTACCCAAGCTCACTTGTATTCTCACCTGTCCTTGCTCAAGCAAACTCATTGACGTCCCAACACTTCAATTTTGCATGCCAATTATTGTATGCTCAAGTGAGTCTATTCTACATTTAACATTTTGTGTTGCATGCTCAAGTGAGTCTATTCTCACTTAAGTGAGCCACTAAAACTAGCATTGGCAATATAAGAATTTTTGTTGAAATTTGGAGTGAGGGATAGAAGAAAGAGAAATAAATGGCAGAAACAAATTATCGTAGTTTGATTTTAGAGATAAACATCTATAACAAAAATGTTGGCGTGAGTGTGTGTGTTTCAACTTTCAAACATTTAAGTATTATGCTTTGTGTCCCACGTTGGTTAGGAGTAAGCTACCTTTGATGTGAGCTACCTTTGATGTTTATAACCCATCCTCCTTAAGTGTCATCTTGAGTAAGCAAGCTAGGTGATGGACTTAGGCTTGTAACTACCACTCTTAGGCTTTATTATTTTTCCTTCCCTTTTCAAGCCATTTAAAGTTTAGCCCATTAGGCTTTATTATTTTTCCTTCCCCCTTTAAGCCATTAGGTATAGCCCATTAGCATTTATGAGCTGTCTGTTAGGCACCAAATCTTGTTGACACCTCATTTTGCAACCCGCATTTAACCTCACTTGGAAGGTAAAAGGGTAATTTCACCTTGGAAATATGCATCTTGATTTTGGTCATTAGAATTATAATCTCATTTCACCAAAATGATCTTGATGCTGTAACGATCAAATCGATTAGTTATAAGCTCTAATCGGACCATCAGATTGAAAGTTGTCATCAAATCAAGTTTTAATGGCCGAGATGCACTATCACAAATTGAGTCCGACCTTATGTGATTATGAACAATTAATTCCAATTAGTTATAATTATAATCAATTTGAAATTAATGATGTGTCATAATTTGATTGGTTAGGACTACATTTTATGGTAAGGTTGTATACACCTAATTAATTAGATAGTTAAACATTAATTATTCAATGAGTAATTTTTGCAATTATCTTTTAATTAGGGTAAATTTGGAACTAATTAGGCCTGAAATGGGAGTGATTGGAGCTATTAATGTTAATTGGAAACTAATTTGGGACCTATTAATGTTAATTGTGCTGAAACCATTTTTCTAAGAAATGACCTCTGCTCACTATTTCATTGATATCTCTCAGAATATTTTGAATCTGTGAATGAGGTTAATTTTTCCAGAAACTAGACAGCCGGGGCTTCAATTTGAGCATAAGAACAAGACAATTCCGATCAGAATGGAGTTAGATATGATTTTTCAAAGTTGGTTCTACAAGCTGTTACAGCAGCTACGGGAAAACCGAATTTTGGCTTGCTCCTTACTCCCACCAATCTTTCCATTTAATGCACCAAATATCCCCAAAGGCTAAAATGAGGTCTAGATTCATGATTCTTTGTCAACCCTTATTAATGGCCTTCCATTCATATTTCATCCACCACTACTATATAAACCCCCTCTCTCCTTCATTCCAATGGACACGGAGAAAAATCTCCTCTCTTCTCCCCTCTTGAGTTCTAGGAAGTTGAGTAGTCTTGTCATATCTTGGTCTTCTTGAGACTCAAGGTATTGAGTGAGACTCACTCTTCCTCTCCTAACTCTTCTTTTCCTCCACCCATAGGACCTCCCTCAAGAGTCTCCTCATCCACCATATAGATCTTGCATGAAGGTATAATTTCTTTCCCTAACTTGTTTTTTGTGTTGCCATGATAGGAATTTAGGATTAAAGCATGATAATAACTATTTAAATTTCCTTGAATATGTTTGAATGTTCTTAAATGTTATTATGTATTCTTCACATGTTCTTGGTTGTTCATCACATGTTCATGCATAACACTAGTTTTAATCCTAAATTCACATCAAAAATATGAAAAACATGTTTGTTTAATAATTCTTTCAAATGCTTGAATCTAGGATGTCACCATACACACACATTCACTAGAATTTATTTTTCAATCCAAATGTCATGCTTAATAAATTGAATTAGGGTTCATCACATGCACACACCTTAAATTCATCATGCAAATTGATTGACATATTGGATGATATGATATGAATGTTGGCCACCATAGTCTAGAAGACCGGTTTCACCGGGCAAGGTGGATGCCTAACACCTTCCCACCTTATAACATAGCCTCCGAACTTAGATCAAGGGTTAGTAGATCAAATACTTGTCCATGTAATTTTCAATTTTTAGATTGTAACTAGGAAATAAAGCCATGTACTTTATCTTAGATTGTATCTAGGACCAAAGCCATGTAATTTTCCTATGACCAATGTAAATTCAATTGAAAATTAATAAAATGATGAATTTTTCAATTTCGGTTTTCTTATTTTTCCAATAATTAAATAAGTGGCGACTCCATTGTAAAACCCTTAATCTAAAGGGAAAAATATAACTAGTCGAACCTCCATTTTGAGAGACAATAACACGACTCCACCCATTCACGTGGGTTCGGCCCACACCTATTATAAAACGGGCCGGGGGCGCCGTCTCTCACAAATCTGCACAATGTTGTTGGAGGTCTAGCCTATTAGACAACTCATTATTCTTTATTTTGTGTTAGCTTATAAAACTCTAAGTCCCTCTTTCTTCTCTTCAAATTTTCCAGGCTCTCACAACCACATTTCTCTCCCTCTGTTATGCTCTTCTACACAGAAACTTCAACTCCTAATTTTTGGTTTAAGGAAAGACAAAATAAGAGTTTTTTTTTTTTTTTTTTCGCCTGCGTGTGCATCCAACTTGAAAAATTATAGTCTAATCCTAAAAGGTTGTTCAACCAAGAGAGCCATTTGCACCGTGTTCTAACTCTCTCTTTCATTTTATGTTATTGCTAATTTCTCAAAGTTTATATTTTGTTGAATCAAAACTTGTTTTCATAGCTATATTTTCCAACAACAAAAATTGTTGAGATGTTACATCCTTATTGTTGAGATCTCATTAATAAATGTGTCAACCTTTTTCTTTTTTGCTAGAAATACTATGAGCGAATTGATGCTATATAAAGACGTTAAAAATATGTTATCCATAAAAACAACTTGAAGGTGTAGTACAACTTAATTAGGCTTAAAATACAAGTGATGAAGCACAATTTCACCTCGTCAGTATGATGGACGACCTGGAGATCTTGTACCAAAGAAAACACTAAGCAAAAATTACACCGGTTTAGGGCCTGCCAATGACCCTCCAATTTTTAAATTAGCTTAAACTCTTTATAAATCTGTAATCTGTAGAGTAATTTGTGTGTGTGTTTAATATGAATCATTTACCCATCTCTCCTGGCTTTTTATAGCCTTTGTATGAGTAAATGCTCAATCTACTAACCTCTCTAATGTTGTACCACAGTTAGAGGATTTATGGCCTAATAATGACCATTTATCCTTAGCCCTTTAATGTCTGTAACGGCCATTAAATGCTCATAATTGGACGGTAGTAACGACTCCATGCTCATTTATTATTTGGACATTAAATGTTGTCTGAAACCAATGCGCTTATGCTCGTCCATACTTATACTCGTCGTTAACGTGGACAATTTGCAAGTACGGACGAGCATATTATCGCTATCCATCAGTTATGGTTGAGCTGGAGGGTTAAATGTCTCATTTAATAGCCATTTAACTTTCCCATTCAATGTCCTGTAACTACTATGTAATTATCAGCTTGAGGTAGTTGTAACAATTGGGAACTAGTGACTGGAAAGGCTGTACGTCTGTTACATTTATGCCATTTAAGTGAGAAATTTATATCTAAGTATTAAAGTGTGCTTACGATCATCCTTAGTGATGACAGTCATCCTTAGTGATGACAATTGTCTTTAGTAATGACAGTCGTTCTTAGTAATAACAATTATTCTATGGACGACAATTTTACACTACTCGTGAACCAGTATTGTTTATATAAATAAATACTAATACAATGACCCTAAATAAATGCTCATAATTGGACAACAGTAACGACTCCGTGCTCATTTATCATTTGGACATTAAATGCTATCTAAAACTAATGCGCTTACACTCGTCCATACTTATACTCGTCATTAGCATGGACGATTTGCAAGTACGGACGAGCATGTTATTGCTATCCATCAGTTATGGTTGAGTTGGAGGGTTAAATGGCTCATTTAATAGCCATTTAATTTCCCCATTCAATGTCCTGTAACTGCTATGTAATGGTCAACTTGAGGTAGTTATAACAGTTATGAGCTAGTGTCTGAAAAGGCTGTACGTCCGTTACACTTGTATCATTTAAGTGAGGAATTTATATCTAAGGTGTGTTTACAATCATCCTTAGTAATGACAATCATCCTTAGTGATGACAATCGTCTTTAGTAATGACAGTTGTCCTTGTTAACAACGATTATTTTATGGAGGACAATTTTTTACACTACTCGTGAACAAGTACTGTTTATATAAATAAATACTAATACAATGACCCTAAATAAATGTTTCTGTCCGTTCAACACTATCACAATAGTTGACAACTTGACATGATGACTACTCCTCAATAATTTTTAATTCACGACAAGCAAAACGTCAGCAAAGTCCGATCTATTGGTTTAGTTACTTTGAATAACTTGATTAAGACATCTAAACCTCACAAGGGGTTTTGTCGTTTTAGAATACGCTATCCCTCAGCTTTCCACTTATGGTAGATTCTTGCATATATAATATAGAAAAAGTGGAAAACCATCACATATCCTTTCTACCCTAGGTAAAGCTTAACCCAGTTGTGTATTAGGAATTTGGAAATGTTTTCCTCACATATGCTACTACAATTCAATATTGGATGGCTGGCCATGTACACACGAAATGAGGACAAGATCAAATTGTGCTTCGTAACTTCGTTTTATAAACCAAGTATAGAACTATTGTATATAAGACCAAAAGTTGACTGCTTCCAAACCTCGAATAAGTTTCCCAGGTATTTGAATTTGTGGACAATAAATTAGTTATCATCTTGTCTTTCCCCAACTCTTCTAGTCCATCACGTATCGTTTTTCTAGTAAAAAATTACAATATACAAACCCTTTTCCAACACTTCTATCACAGTTCACGAGCAACGTTTACAGTCTTGCAGAATCACAAGAAATTAAAGTAATGCAATTTGAAAATGGAATGAGCCATAATAGAATATGTCAATTTGATGCATGGCTACGCTGACCCAAGTTAAATCCGGTGGCTAATATTTTTTTACTCCCATGCATTTTTAGAAACTTCGTTTGGGATTTAAGACGTGCGCTAATGACATCAACTCAGATTAATGGAATTGAATAAACGGAAATTAACCAAGTCAAGAATATATATGTCTTGGGAGGTGTGTCGCATGCATGCAAAATTTCCTTTTTTCCAATTGGGCATACAAGAAACACATTGACGTGTCTCTAGAATTATAATTATAGTAATAACAAGAAGCAATAATAATGATGATAACAGGAGATTCTAACCTTTTGCCCTTATTTTGTAAAAAATTCAGCAATATATCCTTGTTTCCAAACTATTTAGGTCAATGCCCCTGTTTTGAAACTTAATTTTTTCTAAATCGAGTTCAACCCTATAGTGGCGTTTTAAGAAGCCCTATAGCGACGTTTTGAAACTCGATTTTCTCTAAATCGAGTTCCATGCAAGTTTTTTTTTCTTTTTTGCCTATAGCGACATTTTAAGGACCTATAGCGATGC
Source organism: Castanopsis chinensis (assembly GCA_032878915.1). Classification (NCBI taxonomy): domain Eukaryota; kingdom Viridiplantae; phylum Streptophyta; class Magnoliopsida; order Fagales; family Fagaceae; genus Castanopsis; species Castanopsis chinensis. The sequence continues at coordinate 10,752,331 of JAVQMG010000125.1, read as the reverse complement.
TGAACTCGATTTTGAGTAAATTGAGTTTCAAAACAGAGGCATGGACCTAAATAATTTTAAAATATGGGCACATTGCCAAATTTTTTACAAAATAAGAGCAAAATGCTAGAATTTCCGATGATAATAACTCCCATAAATGTCTAAGATTATCGTATGGGATAATCTTAGAACAGAGGTGGAGGCAATAACTTGCATATTTGGTACTAAATAAAAATTTTGATGGTTAAGGGTCTGTTTGGAATTCGCTTATTTTACTGAAATTGAAATTTTTTTGCTGAAAGTACTGTAAATAACAGTAAAAGTTAGCTGAAATAGTATAGTGGGACCCATAAATAGTACCAAAAAGTGCAGTGGGCCCATGAATAGTAGCAAAAATAAATTAAATAGTAAAATAAGTTGACAAAAATAATTTTACCACACACACTAAGAGTCATATTTCCATGTATTGATAATTTGACATATTCAAAATTAAAACATAATTTACATGTATTTGAGTCTTAGTTTTAGTGTGTTCAAGAAGTACAACTGATGGAGAAGAAAAATGAGTCATCATCCAAGCTACTCATCTAAAGGGATCATCTACATAATGTCATCATCCATAGTAATCCATGTTCAACACTTTGTAACTTTAGCTTCATTCATCATATTTGGAGTTTATCTCCCAAGTCCACTACTACTAAATGTGGAAGTGAATTTTAGGAATGGTAACGGGTCGGGTTTGGGGCGGATTTTTCTATACCTGAACCCAACCCACGAGTCTACTACTGTAACCTGAACCCGCCCTGTCGAGCCCCCACATGCCCTGTCCTCTCATACCCAGCCCAGCCTAAAATCATAAACACAAATTTCAATTTATGATTTTTCGGCCCAAAATCACAAACACTAACACAAGTCCAAACACAATCACAAACATAGACACAGAAATCACAAACACAAAATTCAAATCCATGATTTTCCCTCTCAAAATCACAAACCAAACACAAATTTCAGATCTATGATTTTCCCTTTCAAAATCACAAACACAGAATTCATTAACACAAACTCACATGATTGGGACGAACTGAACCCAAAAAAAAAAAATGGAGAACGAGGTGGAGCCGTGAGGCCATGGGCGAGAAAGATGAGAGGGGTAGAGGGTTGTGCGATGGCGAGGATGAAACAGAGTTGAGAGAGTAGAGAGCTGTGCCTGTGCTTGACTGCTTGTGGGCTTGTGGCCGTGTGAGTGAGAGAGCTGAGAGATGAAGAGGGAGAGGCAGTCGTGTGAGACAATGAGCGAGAGAGCTAAGACAGCTTGGGACGGAGGTGAGAGCTAGGGCGGTGGTGAGGCGTTGGGCAGTTGGGCCAGCAATGAGATTGAGAATGAATGAGATTGTGAATGAGTGAGGGAGATGGTGACTTGAAGAGATGAGAGGCGGCTTGAGCTGAAATGAAATGAGAATAGAAAATTTTAGGGTTTATAACTATAAATATATATATATATATATATATATTAGGGTATTTTAGTAACTATATATATATATATATAACCGGGTCAGGTTGGGTTCGAGTCCAGGCCAAGTTTTGGAAAAAACTTGGACCCGCTTCGGGTTTTTTTTTAAAAAACCCAAACCTAACCCTATTTTTAATCGAACCGGGTAAAATCCAGCCCATTAGGATTGGGCCAGGCCAAGTACCCGCGGGTCAGGCAAAAATTCCCATCCCCAGTGAATTTCCCAAAAATCACTCATACTTACTCCACTAAGCCAACACGTCTCCTATGAGGAGAGTGGCACTAAACAAGGAGATCCACTCAAGATCTCCCATATAATAGTCAGACTTCATCAAATCAAAGGTATGTGAGAAATTGACTAACTCTTATATTTTGAGAGTTCATGGAGATCTTGAGGGAATTTCAAAGGGTTCTTGGCTAGTACTACGCCGATGCACTCCAATAGTGTGTTCCTTTTTTTCTTTTTCTTTTTTTCAGGTTTTCAAATTATACACAAAGTCTAAAGTATATAGCCCACTAATTTCATACTTCATCAACAACAAGTGATTAACAAGTGGTATTATCGAAGACACAAGAATACTCCAGAAAAGTAAAAATTGCAAGTCTCAACACTTGTCGATCTATTGAGAATAATTGAATTACAGCTATTCTTTGGAAGTTTCTAAAGAAGGTTTTTATGCCCAATACCTACCATGCTCCTCCTTGCAATGCTTTCTACTAGGTTTGCTTGTGTTTTCAGTTTTCAATAGTTTTATTTTATCTTTTAAGGGTTGGATTTTGTTTTATTTACTTATTATTATTTGTGATTTGAAATGGGATCTTCTTTAGAGAAATATTGTGAATTTTGTTTTCGTGTGTGGAATATTTGAGTTTTTAAATGATTATGACATGGTTTGGGGTGTTAATTGCATTGTGTTTAATTCTTGAGAAAATAAAGAAATAACCGATCTAATTACACCGAACCAATACGGTACACCACACTTTGTGTTGACCAATTCTCACCCTCCACAAGAAAGGTGCACGACCAAGCATGTAGAATAATTGCTCCTATAACTGCAGTGTAGAACCCCTCTACCAAAACCAGTCCCATCGCAAGCCCTAATTAGAACGAAGTAAAAAAATTAAAACAAATAAAAAAGGTTAGTGAGTAAAAAAAATTATGAAAATATTTTAAACACTAAAAGTCAAAGTTCACTTTTAAAAATAAATTTAAAATCAAAATACTGATCCAACCATTATTTAATTTATTCGGCCGACAGATGTCATGTATTTGGCCGAACATTACTCTATTGTCTCTGTCTGCAGTCTGCCACCCTTTCCCAGAGGAGAGGAAAACTTCTTGTGCACCCTTACAGTAACGTATATGGGCGGAGCTTTTTCTGTGAAATTTTTATTAAAGATTTTGGTTAAAGTGATGTTGGGATACGAGTATAAAAAATTTATTTATAAATTAATACGTTATTAATCACAAAAAATAATTTAAACATCCATTATGTTGTTTAAGTAATATTAACCAAATTCTTGACACATTAATTTATAAATTGTGAAATAAACTTTATAGTAGCTCTAATATTTTCTTTTGTGTGATAAAATTTATAACTATTAAGAGTTTTGTAGTTCAACTTGTGTTTTTTTTTTTGAAAGGTAGTTGAACTTGTGTTTCCAATGGAAACATTGAGAAATCAAATTTTGGTCATCCCAGCATTGTCTTGACCGCCTCAGGTAGTCACTAGTCACGTACACGCTGTCATGGCTATGGCGTGCCCACGTGCACAGTAACATGCCCAAATAACCTTATTTTGGACATGTTGGCATAGCTACCCGTCACAATCTATGAGCTATATTAAAACAAAATACATAGCCCCCAACTGCTAACCACAGCTGAGTCAAACTTCTATAGAAGGTAAGACCTCCCCCTAATGCAGGTTGTGTAGACGTCAAGATGGCCAAAGTCCAAGCAGCATTGAAGGGTTAAACGCTAAACGCCTCTTCAAACTTTCATTCTAGACTTCTTTGGTCTTTGGTAGTGTTATGTATTTTCATTCACAAATTCCAGCGTCTACTCTTTATTCATTTCTCATCCCAGCTGATACTCATCAACAAGCTCTCACGAAGAAACGTAGAGAAGAAATTAAACATGGCTTCCGAGGGAGAAAGCACTTCTCCATCTCTACAAGACACACCTATTTGGGCTTTGGCAACCGTTTGCTTTATCTTCATCTACCTCTCGATCTTTATCGAGTACTTGATCCATCTTCTTTCCAATGTAAGCAAACCAAAATTAACTATTGATTTACACAGGGGAATAGTATATAACATGGTCTGCAATTTGATTGATGAACTTTCTTGCTTTTAGTAAGTTCATAAATGCTAAGTCAAAGGTAGCTACTTGATTATTTAACAATGGTTTATTGGTGCAGTTGCTTAGAAGACACCGAAAGACTTCTTTGTTTGAAGCTGTGGAGAAGCTTAAATCAGGTAGGTTTCTAAATTATACAATTTAATCAGTCTATGTATTAAGTGTCCTATTGATTTATTTATTTACTTGGTTTTATTTGGTGTTGTTGCAGTGTTGATGTTCTTGGGGTTCATGTCTCTTATATTAGCTGTAACTCAAAGATACATTGCCAAAATCTGCATACCCATCAATGTTGCAAACTCAATGCTTCCTTGCCGTAAAAGGGCATCAATACAAACTACAAAAGCAGTGGAATTTTCTCACATAGGGACTGGCACATTTGAACATTCATTGCAGCCAAAAGATGCTTTTGGGGATATTCCATGGCTAGAAAGAAGATTGGCAGAAGCCGATACTACTACTACTACCAGCACTAGGAATTCTGATTATTGTGGTTCCCAAGTATGTTATATCAATCTTATTTATTTATGACATTTTTCACAATTATTGAAATAATCTTATCATGATTCTCGCATAATAAAATTGGTGTCACCTATGATATTTTCTAATGGCAATATATTATGTTAGTAATTATGAAAATATTGTGTGTAACATTACTTTTTTTTTCTTTTTTTTCTTTTTTTTTTTATAAAAAAAAAATGTGTGTAACGTTACTAGTTTAGAAAATGGGAGTTTTTTTTTTTTCCATATTTTCTTTTCATTATTAATTGTGATTGGTTTGCAGGGAAAGACATCTTTTATATCACAAGAAGGGATCCTTCAGCTCAACAATTTCATCTTTGTGTTAGCGATCATGCAAATTGTCTATAGTTTTCTGACCATGGCTTTAGGAAGGGCCAAGGTATGCCTACTTTTGCAATTTAATTTTGAGGCAAATTGCATGTTTACTTTTGAATATTTCAGTGAAAGTTGTTAATGATGTGATGTGAAAGACTTATAGTAAATATAGTAGAAAACAAATTGGAAATTTAGATTGATATGATTAACAACCACCTTCCTAACCAAATCTTAGAATATAAAAAATTAGTTTTATTTGGACATTATCTTCGTAGAAAAGATGTGTGCACAAGAAATACAATTAGTATTTTTCCATTAGGAATAACATTACTTTAAATTTGTCCTATTAATTTCCTTTTTGAGCAATCTTTGGTGGAAATCTCAACCTCAAACCCAGTTAATTTGAATACAAGATCTTAGAGTTTTTTTAAATAAAAAATAATAATTAAGTGTAAAATAGCTGCCCCCCTCGTTGGCTTTAATTATATATATCCAAGTCAATGCACGCAATACATAATGGACTACGGTATATTTGCAAAGGAAAAAAATTATGTATAAAATATTAAATTTGATCTTGTACTCAGGTCACAGATAAAATAAAGATCAGTTGAAACAATTGAAGGAGAGAATAGTTGAAATCGTACTGGCCGTTTTTGTGAGCATTAGATGAATTTGGACAAAATATTCAAGGATGACATCCTTAATTGTTATTCTAATTAAGATTTCAGTAGTGCATCATAACATATACTACATTTCAGAGATCTAAGAAGAGTTTGTAGACATCATTATAATTTATAATCTATACAAAACTGAAGTTGTTTGACTTTATCAAATTGTGCCACATCATTAGACCATTATTTTTTAATTAAATTTATATTATATTCTATCTATACTCATACCTTCCATTAGAATTTTTGTAAATCATATTTTCTTTATATAGTAGAATACATATTTATATATATATATATATATATATTCTATATAAAAACACAATCATAACGAATGCATAATATGAGAATATAAAATTCCATATACAAACTTAATTGTAAAAATTTTTTATTTATAAATAAACATGTATGATCAAATTTTATATTTGGACTAGGGGCAATAATTTGTGTTCGCAGAACGAGTTGGTGCCGTGTCAAATCATGAGTATTCAATCATATGGGTTGACTCATACCTGACATGTTTAGCAAACGTGCTAAGAATTCTCAACCCTAACATGACCTGTTTATTTAAAAAAGTTGACCTGACACGACACATTTAACCTATTTAATAACTTGTTTGATTAATAAGTAATACCTTACCTGAATAACTTGTTATCAATTGTCATATATCTAAAATTAAAATACAATTATAACCATATATATAGTATTATACATATAAATACAACCATAAATTAAGCAATAATAATAAAATAATAATAACAAAAGCTAATACTTTTATAAGCTAAATGAGTCAAACGGGTTCACATGTTAAACACGAACAAAACTTATTTATTAAACGGGTTAGCTAGGTTGACCCGAATGAAAAATATAAGGCACAATTTTGTTGATTTAAAGTTAATTTATGAAATAATTTTTTTTCCTTAAGAACTTTATTGTATTTGCGCTTGGTCCTTTTGGAAAATATTGCTGGCTCCACCACTAAATGTCACTTTTCTTTTCAGGTATAAAATTCCATTGAAGGTTGAAAATTGACCATACTCATTTTATTTGAAAATTTCAAATAATTTCTTAGATTATCATACAAAAAAATCATAAAAAATTAATATAATACTATTAAAATCTTATTCTCAATAGTTTTCGTATACATCGCATAAATTAGCAACTAGTTATAAATTATAATGCACTTTATTGATGGGGGAAAATGATTCATAAGTATTCAAACACAAATTTAAAGTAGTTGCATACTTGCTAAATTCCAAAAAAATAATAATAATAATAAATAAATACAGAAGAAGAAAGAAGAAGAAAGAAAGAAAGAAAGAAGAATACTAGTAGTAGTTGCATACTTGCATGTGTTTTTCACTTTTGCTTTATATATAATTGGACTTTTGTTTTTTTCACATACCTAAACTCTCTTTCAATAATTTTAAAAAAAAAAAAATTAGTGAGCAAACTCTTTAATGCACTATGCAGTCTATGCACCTACAAAAAGGCTACACAACACCTTTTATCTACGGTCAACGGTGTACGTTTGGTCATAAATTCATTTGTCAAACCAAAATATAAGGTAATGCCGGGCTGTTTGGTTTAAGGGTGTTTTGAGTGATATAATTCAAAATTTATAATTGAGTTATCAAAATACACGAGATTCACACAAAATTTTTTGTTTAGTTTAGTTTTCACCTTTTGTTTTCATTATTCAATTTTCTGATTTTTGAGTTATGAGTTATGAAAACTAAAAACACCTAAAGGTGTTTTCAGTTTTCATAATTCAGTTTTTAATAGTATTTTTGTAATTAAATCTAAGTTTGAGCCGCAAAATTTGACTTTGTGATTTTTTTTTTTTTAAACAAAACCCAGTGCATGCCAGCCGCATATCTTGACTTTTGTGTGTGTGTATTTTTTTTTTTAAACAAGCAATGCAGGACTGAGCTAAGGTGCCAAATAAGGGTGTTTGAGAAATTGAGGTATTTTAAGTGTTGAGTGATGAAAATTGAGTGATGGTAAATTTTATACCAAACGGGCCCGACACCACTTAAATTTTTTAACTTATAAGTTTATTCTAGAACAAAGTTATCTTTATTATCTCACTAAGAAAAATAACATTATATAACTCATTGATATAAATATTTTTACCAGCAATACACACACTCTGTCTCTCAAAATTAACTTCAATAATTAAGAAAGTTGATATAAAACCTAGATGTAAATAGTTTTTTGTTTCCTTCTTGTTTTTTGCTTTTTCTTTTCTTTTCTTTTTCTTTTTTTTCCCCTCTAATTTGGCCATTGGAATTGGAGGAATGTTAATAGATGAGGCGCTGGGAAGCTTGGGAGAAAGAAACTCAGACAGTTGAATACCAAGTAGCTAATGGTGAGATTCTACCCATTTTGAGAGAAAATTTTTTCCTTTTATCCTCATTGATTTTCTTAGCACATCAATGAAAAAGGACTTAAAAATATATTAAATTTATTTTTAATCTAAAATTGAGAAAGAAAGAAAGAATATCATCCACAAAGATTAAAAAATTTTCTTAATTACAACGTGTCCTCTACTTCTGAGCTTCCACTTGGTTCATACTTTCGCTGGTCTCAATGTTCATAATTGTAGCCTTGTACAAGTAGTCTTTACTTCATAAAAAATAAAATAAAAAAGTTTATTGTGTTAGGCTGTTAGCTACTACGTAGAATACTAAAAATATCAATAAAATTGTAGTCAATGAATTTTAATTAATGCAACTTGAAAATGCTCAGATTATATTAAGCTGCTGATACGGCTGGTTTTTCAGTTTTTCTTCCATTTCCCATTGTTTTTTCTCGGCAGGCATACTTCTACTAGCTAGAATACTTTCGTGTATGTAACCAAACATAACTTCTGTTTATAAACGTACAAAGCTTTCAATTATATATGCTTTGTGAACAATAATATAAAAAATAAAATAAATCCTAATAATTTAATTTTTTATTAAAAAAAAAATCAACACTCACCTCTTTGATATAAGTCATTTTTTTTTTTTTTTTTGATGCGGATATAAGTCAAATCTACTTGTGCTGATATATTAATAAATATACTAGAATTACACTACCCAATTATAAGTCAATAACTATCTTCTTAGTAGAACATTTTCTTCTGCTGCAATTAATCATGTTATATTGTGCAGAAATCCACAAAAATTTGACATAGAAAATAAGAAACGTTTTCATACGCACCTAAAAAAAGTGGACCAACAGGTCCTGCTGTAGTTCTCAGTATAAACATTTTGCATACGCACATTAGAGACAAAGGCTAAGATTATTTTTATCTAGAAATGGAGATCTATATTTGTATTATAATATAATGAAATATATACTTATATACACAAAGATAGTTCACTGTACTATAAAATTAAAAAGGATTTTACTAGCATATGTGCTTAGAACACACAATAATATACTATTTTTAGAAAAGGTTTTATCGAGAATTGAAAAAGTTTTACATCTTTTTCAATTTCTCATAAAATGTTTCTAAAAATGAATAACGCCGGACCCAATTAAAAATTAAAAACAAAGAGTAGGCATTTGTTGTCCCAAAGTAGATCAAAATACATAGAGTCTAGACGAAGCCATTGCTATAACCCAGAAGCCTTTCAGGACCGATTTCCATGTTTTTGAAGAGTCATGTTGTTTGGCCAAATGACTCAAATGATGAAAACAATTTGTGTAATATAAATAGCATGATTGCAAAACCCTAGCCTTAAAGAATGTGGATATTGCCACAAATGCCGCCATGCTAAATTGATTGCAATGATGGCCACAGATACCATTATAGTCATTAATTGTGAGATTTTATTGTGGCAGTAAAAGAACCTCAATGAAAAATAAAATGTTAGAAAAAAGTTGGTAAAAATATGCGATCTTATTTGCAATTTTTATTTTCTGGTAACATATTTTTAAACTCAGCATATGCCTGCTTGGTATTCTCCTTTTTTCTAGCTTTTATCCCATGCCAGTATAAGAATATGAATCATCATATCCACTATTTTTTACATTATTTCAATATTGCTAAATAAAGATTATTTCAGGGTTCAAATTCTTTTACTACAAGCTGATCCCACCATTTTTTTTTTTTTTCACATCATGACTCTTTATTTAGATCCCGATCGATTTAGATTTACAAGACAAACAACCTTTGGGCGCCGACATATGAGTTCTTTTACAAGAATATCATTCCTTCTTTGGATTGTGAGTTCATTTTCTTTTCATTGTGATATACTTCCATTTTTGTCCTTCCCTCAACAGTGTAATTTTTGTATATAAAATTGAATTGAACCAGAAATGCTTCTTCCGTCAATTCTTCAATTCAGTAGCCAGAGTTGACTACCTCACTCTACGCCACGGTTTTATCTCGGTTAGTTTCTCATTCTATTTTTCTGAATTACAGTTTTCATCCTAGATAGTCATTATTTTAATCTAAATCATTCATAAACAGTTTGCACTTTATTCGATAAAAAACTCATTTATGTTTATTTGTTTATAAACAAGCTAAGTTTAAGTCTTGATTTTAAACTTGTTTGATAAATGAGTCAAGCTCAAGCTGAAAAAATTGTTCATGAACAAAGGGTTCAATAAAAAACAAATCACGTTTAGCTTGGTTTGTGGACTTGGTAGTAACTAATAAGCTTGATATGGACTAAGTTTGATATGAACTTGACAAATAAACTCATATCTTACTAAGCATTTAATTTATTGAGAGTTAAACCACTCATTCAAACCAAAAGGCCTTGATAATGTGTTTGTGTTAGATCTCAAGTTCAAAAACTCAATATAAATCTTGGGTTTGAGACTTTGAGTTCAAGTTAGGCTTGACTAATGAATTAAGCCAAGTTTAGTGTTTTGTACCTTTTGACGAGCTCAAGCCAAATTTGAACTTTTTAAATTTGTTGTCAAGCCAATCTTGAACATTCAATGCTTGACAAAACTCAGCTCATTTATAACTCTAATTATTATATTATATGATGACAAAATTTATATACAATACCTTAAGTGTTGTTCCTTAGGTTCCCCTTATAAGATTCAGTCATGTGGCTACTTAATTACTTCCATCCCATGAGAAAATATCCATATGACAGAATCTTAAAATGAGAACCTAAAGAACAGTAACTAAATACTGTACCTAAATCTTGCCCATTATATGATTTATGATTCTCAAAATCATGTTGAGTTGATTGGGAATAGTGTAATTTCTTTACCAAGATGTAATAAACAAAAGTGTCTTCAAGATGTTAAAATTTATAATAATAAAAAAATTAGTAAACACAATATTTTTAAACTATCTAGAAATTGGAATGTACTATTTTCAATTTCTGCCTTTTTCTCTCTTTATTTTTGGATGAATGAGATTCAATGTGTACACAATATACAAGAGCTTAGCTGCATATGTCATTATTTTTATTTATTTATTTATTTATTTATTTATGGAAAAAAGGCTAAGATGACACTAATATAACTCTCTTCCACTGATTTTGTAGGCCCATTTGTCAGCAAATAACAACTACAATTTCCAAAAGTATATACAACGATCACTGGAGGATGATTTCAGAGTTGTAGTGGGCATCAGGTTTTGAATTTATACACCCACTATAAAATGCGTTTGCCCAATTGATGATTGATATTCATATTCTACTTTATATCAATAACTTCTTCTTTTTTCCTGCTTGCCGAGTCCAACAAATTTTTATGAGTTATAGCTAGTTCAATTATTAAAGTGTTTTGTCATCAAATAAGAAATTTAGGATTCAAAATCCTGTTTATATCAAAATCAGTTAATATTTTTAAACATATGATACAAAAAAATCATTCTAAAACGTATCTAAAAATAAATAAAAAATAAGAATTAAAAAGTCCAGCGAACTTTGATATGCGTGCTCAATAGACCCATCAAACCCCATTTAGTCCAAATCCAAAATGATGGGGGCGATCCGCAGTAGGTAAATAAATTGTAGTTAGTTTGGGCTACGTTTCCATCCAAAATGGGCTCCGTGGGCCTTACTAGCTCACATCAAAATGAAGGTTGGCAGGTTGGCATGTAAGGGCCAACATGTAAGCCTTGCTAGGCAATTGTTGGCACCTCTCTCTCTCTCTCTCTCTCTCTCTCTCTCTCTCTCTCTCTCTCTCTCTCTCTCTCTCAAATAAGTATAATAGAAAAAAGAAATGAAGGACATTCTTCAAACCATGACTCAAAGCATTGACGTTTAATTATACATAATTTCTATATTTTGGACCAACAAAAAATTTTCCTATCTATTCTAGATAACAACTTTCACAATACACCTTACATTTCGTTTCTCATTTGCAATATATTTTTAAAAAATTTAGGTAAAATGCAAGACAACCCCATGGGGTATGGATCAGTTGCAAACTAACCCCTTGTGTTATCAATTTTGTATTATCCCCCCCTAAGGTTTAAGAATTGTCCAAATTGACTCCTCTATCTCAAATTATTCATTCCATATTATCCTTTATGTATTTTTATTTATGCATTTTCATTTCGGTTGTTTATGCTGAATTTTTATTTGTTTTTTGAATCAAACGAACATGCTTTTATATTGTACTAAATGAATTTCATCTCCTATATTATTAGAATAAAACTACATACACAAAAAATTTAACAACATTTTTCACACATGCTGAGTTGGCACGTTTTTATTGATTTCATTTTTTTATTGATCGCATACAATCTGCCACATCGACCAAATGTCAACCTCTTTGCCAAAATATTTATGTTTCTAGACTTTCTCATACTATTAACTATGCTTTTACTTTTCGATCTCTATATTATCAAACTTAATAACATCTTTTTTAAACTATGTGAACAGCCCTGTAATGTGGTTTATCGTCGTCATTTTCATACTTGTGGATGTGTACGGTGAGCAAAGAGTCCTTGATTACTTTTTATTTCTTTTTATCATATTATGTTCCATTTTTATAATCAACTAACCTAATAAATTATATTCATAAACTAAAACAGGTTCGCATTTCTACCTCTGGGTATCATTTATCCCATTAATTGTAAGTATATTCAAAACTTGTAATGCAGTTTCTTATAGTTGTGACATTTTACAATGTCGTTTAACAGCCGATTTTCATGCATTGTAGATAGTGCTAGTTCTTGGAACCAAACTCGAAGTAATTGTAGCGAAAATGGCTATTGAACTAAAAAATCAGACTCACGTAATCAAAGGAGCACCTATGGTGCAACCCAATGACAATCTCTTCTGGTTCAGTCACCCAAAATTTGTCCTAACCCTTTTACATTTTACTTTGTTTACGGTAATATATCCCTCCTCATACTTAAATCAAAAAATGATAATTAATCTTCTTACTCTAGGTAAAATTGCTAAAATGAACTGACTGACTGTTTTAATTTATCGTTCTTTTTCCAGAATGCATTTGAGATTTCTTTCTTTGCTTGGGTCACGGTATGGCTTCCTTTTGGTCTTTTTCTATTTGCATTGTATATATATATAGCAAGTAATTGTGCACTCATTTAACAAGTTCATCTTTCTTTTACTTTTCAGTTACAATATGGAATAAAGTCTTGCTACCACGAAAGCCTTGAAATTCTCATTATCCGGATGGTATTAGCGTACGTGATCAATTTCTTTCCCTCTCCTTTTATTTCCCCAATTAAGTAATTCTTTATTTTCCCATCACTACCATCCTAGAAATTTCTAAGATTCACATTTATACGCATCTCCATGCAATTTAATTCAAAAAGGTTAAAGACACAAAATTTTTCATGATTGTTAAGATAATATATTGTAATGGATCGCGATTGATCTACATAAAAATGATATTGCTCTAATTATAATGTGTCATGCAACAGTTTTAGTGTGAGATTTGTTGTGTGCCTAGCATTATTAATTTAAATTTGTTCACTAAAAGTTGTTTATTTTGAATTCTATCTATAGGGTGATAGTTCAAGTCTTGTGCGGCTACATTACTCTTCCCCTCTATGCTCTTGTAACCCAGGTATTTATACGTGCATCTACATGTATGATTTCATGCATGCACATGCTTATTAGCTTATATATAAACTGTGCTATCGTTTGCACAGATGGGATCACAATTCAAAAGTGCGGCGCTAGATGATCAAACAGTGCATGTTATAAAGAAATGGTATGCTGAATCGAGGGACAAGAAGAAACGAAAACAAGATCTTTCACAATATGGTTCAGATTATTTGTCTACTCCATCAAGCAGCAACAGAACCTTTGGTTCCCCCGATTTGTCTTCTCATCATCACCGGGTGCTAACATTCTCTGAGAATATTGTCAACCATGTTTCTAGCGAAATTGAAATTGTTGAAGAACATCAAGAAATTCACCAAGCCACAGACATGGATAGTTCAAATAATAAGGCACAAATAGAACTGACAGAGGTCACTAAAACTCAAAATTAGGGTTTAAAGAATGAAAGCCAACAAGATCAAGATGATGAAAACGGAATTGCCTATTTAGAGGGTTGGTAGCGGGCTTTTTTGATCAAGTTCAGCTTATGTACGTACCAGCTCATCTGTTAATTATAAATATCCATAAAATAGCTTTGTATACATAAAATTTGAAAGTTCTTCTCAAAAAAAAAAAAAATTGAAAGTTGGTTACTGTTGTGCAAGAGGGCCTTCCTTATAAGATTAATTGTGAAAAGTATAATTAGCTTTAAACAAAATCTTTAACCAAATAATAGGAACAAAGAGAATATGATAATTAAAATAAAAAACAACAACAATAAGAAAACAAAACAAAAAACCATGTGTGGGATGGCACTTCCACACAAGTTTAGTTGTGAAAACTATTACGGATTTTAGAAAGATTTCCAAATAAATAATTGGAACAATAAAAATATAAATGAAACTTTTATATGGGATAAAAATGAGAATCGTTGGCTTTTATTGTTCCATACATAATTCAACCTCAATGGTTGACAATGCTATAGTGGACTGTAGAATTGACCTCCAAGGCTCCAACTCACCAATGCTTTTGCACATGTAAACAAGTAGCCCATAACATAATGACACTTATCTTGATCACTTAATAGTCCGAGTCAACATAATTAACCAATCGTGTATCTTCAATCTTTTCTCAAGTCTCAAACCCAATTCATCAATTCCCAAAATGTATCTCAAGATTCATTTAGCAAATTGCCAATGATCTTTCCTTGGATCATGTGTGTAACTACTAATCATACTGACAGTATCTAAAATCTCAGGTCGAGTACTTATCATTGTATACATAAATCTACCAATCAAACTCGCATGTGTGACATGAGTCATGTGCTCTCACTCCTCATTAGTGCACAAGGATAACAAAGAATTAAGCTTAAAGTTAGGGGTACAAATATAGGCTTAGTCTTTCAAACAAAAAACCACTCCTTCATGTGTACTTTGATAGGGGGATAAAAAAGTAAGGAGGATGGAGAATGTGTATCTTTCCTTTTTTTTACTTGGGAGGAGAAGATGAATAAAAGAAACATCATACCACTATTATATAAGAAAATACTTTTATTTTTATTTTTATAGTACTTAAAGTTTAATTACAATAATTTTTTTTTTTTTTTTTTTTTTACAAATGAATATTAAAATCACATCGGGGAGAAAATTGCAATTGTGCCCCTTCCTCCATCTTTTCTCTCTAACTGAGGTGGGTTAAATTTCCTAGGCCCAGATGGAAAATGTTACTCATCCTTACTGTCGATTCTTGTTTTCATCCATGCCAAGTGGATGAAAATCTCAATCTCCCCTCTATTTTTTTAGAAAAATGTTATATGCACAATATTTTCATAACAATAAATCATAAATAGCAAGTTGTTACAGGTTATTATTAATAGCAAAAAAAGTAATTTCAATTGTAGCCTTATAGGTTTTGTCAAGTTTTTAGACCCCTTAAAACAACCAATTAACCTAGTTAATTAGTCAAGTGATTACTTAATCAAATTAAACAAATCTAAGTTAACACAAATATATCATATCAATGTAAAGTGCTGAAAATAAAGAACACAACAATATAATAACCCAGGAAAACCAAACCGGTAAAAAACTTGGGGAGAATTTAACCTAACTATTTTCAAGGTAAACGAATCCACTATGAAAGAATTGAAATTTACACAATAGCGACTTAGACCACTAACATCCTATTACTACCTCAAATAGGAAACTTACTACCACAACTACTAGACAGTTCCGAGTCCACGGACTACTTCTTTCTTAGATTCCGAGCAAGTACAAGCACTCTCGCTTGTGTATCTTTGAGCTCTTAACGCAGAAATTGAATGATCATCAAGTTCTTGATATAATCTTGATATTTGATAATCCTAAGTATATGTGAAGGCAAACACTTCTAGATCTCACAAGAGATTCACATATACAGCAACAACAATAACAAAGACTCTGGAGAGCTTTGGGTACAAAACCTTAGACCTACAAAAGAGGCACACACTTTTCTCTCTTAAAAAGTTTTTAAAAAAACGTGCTTAAGGTTTCCTTTATATACTAGAAGAAGTAGATTTGAAACCCTAATCTTTAATGGGCTTGAATTGGGCCGGCTTAAAATTATGTACAAAATTCCTGATCCATGATTCTCGATCGATCGAGCCTTGCAGAAATAGAACAGTATATTCCTGCAATTACTCGATTCCAAACTTACATTAAACCAAACTTTGAGCAAGTCTAAACCTAGACTAAATGTTTTGATCATGATTTGCCAACATCATACATATTGAAGTTCTATTAGTCCCTAAGGTCTTAGAACTTAACAGGTTTAAATTAGAACTAATAATAACTTACCACCTATGATTTATTAGAAAAATGTTGTGGATATAACACTTTTTTTTTTATCCTCTCCAAAATCCCAAAATAAACTCATGGAGTCGAGCTAGCCTAAGCATTCATCTATCAATTATATATGGTAGCATCAGCTCATTAACTAAAGCACGGCTACAGACATTAAAAAACTCAAAATTTTATTTTCACAACTTCGTGAGGTGATAAGTTGTAGTTGGTTTTACCCAACAAAGGAAAAAAAATTGTAATCAATTCAAAATCACTTTTACATGATTCTATCATTTTCACAATTTTATTAGGGTGGTATTTATTTTACACACTCAAACTGCATATAAATCGTAACTTAAAGTCAAAATTTTCAAGTTGGAAATTGATTTTAAATCACGATTTATGTGCATTGTAAATGTGTATGAGAGAGTGTATAACAAGATCTGTGAACTAATTTTTACCCTTTTTATTATTATTATTATTATTATTATTATTATTATTATTATATATATATATATATATATATATCAATCATAATATACCTCCTTAACAATTTTTTAAAATTATAAAGTTTATTGCATTTATAGACTTACTGCATCAGTCAATTTGGGCCGCATAATCATTCAAGTAAGTGGTGCTCCCTATAGACTAACACTTTCTTTTTTACACTTTTTTCCGTAGACTAATCCAAGATTCCATTTGTCGCATCTAACTTTAAATCAAAATCAGTGATGGATGTATGCACAAAAAAAAAATTGCATAAGAGATGTAGAAATAACATTTTTCATATAAATTAAACCCAAATTCAAATTAACCAAGACAAGTTGCAAGACAATTTTGGGGAACACTCACACACAATGTGCTCCCCAACTTGCATGCCACGTGTACATCAAAAAAAATATGGTAAACATAAAACGACATGACCATTGAATGGCGATGCCATATGCAAACATCATATTGCCCAAACTTGATCGCCATATTATTATGCATATACCCAATCGATGAAATCAAGGTTTTAGTTCTCGAAAGAAACATATTAACATCCTTAAAAATTGAATCTCAAAAAAAAAATTTGCATATATCTCAATAGTAACAAAATTTATGAATTCCAGTTAGCTCAACTGATAAATCTCTAATAGTTGAATCAGAAGTTTAGGATTCAATCTCCACCTATACCAAAAAACCAATTGATGGGTTAAAACTCTCTCCAATAATGAAAAAATTTCTTAAAATATAATTCTAAAATATATCAAGGTAAAATTTTAAAATTTACTGATTGATTGAAAAAAATTTGGAAAAAAATAACAAAAAATATCATATTGAGTTATGAGGAGAATCAAGGTTTGTATACTAACTCCCCTCCTCGCTTATTGTAATAAAAATAAAATAAAAAATAAATAAATCAAAACAAAACAAACCTGCATGTTAGAATTTTTGAAAGTTTATCCTTAGACACAAGACACAATTTGATAAAGGCCACGTGTTTCAAACCAGGCCCAGTTTAAATCAAACATTAATAATTCGTGAATGGATCTTATCATGTTCGAGTTCGACAAAACAAAAATTAAAGCTGGAGCCCACTTCTTAAAAAGTATCACAAACATATTGGCCCATTATTGCCAGAGCATAGCTAAATCCTGCTGCCGAACTTGACATAAAACCGAAAGTCTTCAACTCTGTGCAGTGTGCACTTGTTTGCATACTACGGCCCAAAAACCGTGGACATGGATATACAGAAACACTTTCAAATTCCCCATTTTTTTTATTAAAAAAAAATTTCCTCAAACGACATGAAAGAAAATGAAATACATATAGGAATTATATATTTCCAGCAAATAAATAATAAGTGTAGGGGCAGAAGGGTCAAAGTATGTTCTTAGGCTTTGGGCTTGATCCGAAGGTATTGACCTGTCCGAGGAGGGCTTGTTGATCATAAGAACACTGAATTTAGAGGTCCATAAGCAAATTATTATGACATAGGTTAGAGGAAAAAAAGTCTGAGGAGTGACATCTCCTTAGCTGTTTGAAGTGACAAATATACTGTATATCATGATGTTTATAAGGAAATTTTAGGAAGTTTGATGGAGAAGGATAAGTTCAACATGAGCACAGAGGGAGGTAATGCATAAGAAATATCTTAGAGAAAGTTATCACCACCGCATTAAAAACTCTGCACCTACCTCTTTAGCCACATTAATGGGAAATAACCTTTGAACAATAGAGATCGGCTTTATAGCTATGGTTTGAAAACTTCAAGAATGGGGTGGATGGGATAAGTATCTAAATTGATGATCTAAGTCATACAAAGGGAGAGGAAAGAAGAACGGAGATATAAAAGAAAGAAAAAGACATGGAGGGAAGAAAAGCATTTTGGACATTTTTTTGTGTTCATAATTGGAACCTGCCCTTGAAAGAGAGAAAACAAATACAACTCGTCCTCAGCTTGCGCCCGAGGATAGATTCTATTACATAAATCATTCCTTGTGTGTATTAATGTGAAAAGGATGTCATCTTGATTATCTAACATCACTAGAACCTAAATTTCAAACTCACTCTCTACAAATTTTATTGTAAAAAGGTCTTTCAAGCCTATTCCCCTTCTGACAGTGGGTTCTGGCTCAAATCGTGTTCTTACAATAAGTATTTTTTATTTTTGACATTAACTTTTTTTTTTAAATCACTTGCTCCCTTTGCCAAGTTCATGGGATTTAGAACATCAATTTTATAGTAAGTTCTAGTTAGCTCAACTAGTAAAGTTTCTGGTGGTTAAATAAGATATCTGAAGTCCAATCTCCGCCTACACCAAACACCAATTAGTGTTTTAATCTGATAATAAAAAAACTATTATCAGAAGTAGACGTCATAGATTGAAACTCTCTCAAAAAAAAAAAAAAAATCAGCTTTGTAAGACAAAAATATATAATGTTAATACAAGCTCCATGGATCTTGGTTCGAGTGGGTGCGAGTTATGCCTTGTTTAGGTTTCCCTTTTCCATAAAAACAAAAATAATTTTGAGGCCCTCCCAAATTGTTGTTATAGAGATTATTACGAGTTTATGATTATGACCCTATTGACATACCACGATGAAATTTAGTATTTGTCAATTGTCAGATATCCAAAAGATGTTATTATTAAGGGTCTAGTAGTTGAGGTTGATATTACAACTGCCCCTCTGGCAAGTTGCTAAGAGATATAATTTATATAAATTTATCACTCTCAAATTACCTATAAAAACATAGCCACATGATAGGGGTCAGAGTTTCCTGTGTGTTAGGAATTCAGGGCATCAATTTTTTGGACTTGTAAGTTTTAAGGGGGCAGGCACAAACACATTTATTTTGGAGCTTCTAGGTTCCATGTAAGGGAAACATAAGAATGGTTTCGAATAACCATGATTGAAATTGGTTTCCTGCAACGTAATATTCATACCAACAATGACTTTGCTAGTTTTTCCTCGCTAGAATGCAAACTGGCCCCTCGAAAACAACGCCCACCCACCCAAAAAAAATAAAACTTATGGGCCTTTTAGAGTGGTTTCTATGGAGTATGGAATTAAGTTGTATTATTTGTTATATACAGGGTTTGATTGGACTGTTAATATGTGTATATTCTTTTAATTTAAAGCCCACTTTTCTTGTCTTATGTAACACATATACTTGTACCAGACGCATATATCTTCTATATAAATGTACTCTTGTTCAGTTTAATTCTTAAAAAATA
This sequence comes from Castanopsis chinensis, assembly GCA_032878915.1. Taxonomy (NCBI): domain Eukaryota; kingdom Viridiplantae; phylum Streptophyta; class Magnoliopsida; order Fagales; family Fagaceae; genus Castanopsis; species Castanopsis chinensis. The sequence goes on along the minus strand of JAVQMG010000125.1, from coordinate 10,732,456 downwards.
TAATTCAACCCATATTTCTAACATGAACTAACAATTGGGATTACACCTAGGCCTAATAAACTACTTGAATTGTCTTATGTAACATACATATTTATACTGTACTCATATGTCTTCTATATAAATACACTCTTGTACGGTTTAATTCTTGAGAAATACAATTCAATCAGTATTTCTAACGTGAACTAACAATTTGGATTACACCTAGACCTAATAAACTAGTTGAAACCACTATAGAAAAAATTAACAAAATTAAACCCAAAAAAAAAAATGAGAGAAACAATTTAGAGGCAAAAGGCCAAAAAAATGTAAAATAGAATATGCTGTTTACAAAAATGCTCTTACCATACACGTGTTTTAGTTTGTGCTCGAGACCCTCAGGACTCAGGAGGCTAAAATAAGTTGGGCCGAAGTTGGGCTTTAAGATTTGTATCCAAATAAAAATAAATAAAAAATAAAAACTCAAAAAACAAAAATTGAAAACAAAATGCAAAAATAAAACACTTCTCTAGCACCAAGTTATTACTCCAAAAAAAATTTACTTAAAATTTACCGAAAGCAATAGAACCTCTTTTCATCTCCAAAATTGGGCCTCAATTAACCCCTTACATTTGTCCCCCTCTATTATTACGGTGTTGTACAAATTTTGAGAAGAGAATATATGAGTTTTGAGTTAATTAAGGAATTTTATGAGCCGTGAGACATGGATCGGGTATGGGTCCCTCTCACTCAACCCTTTCCTTATCATAATTTAGCGATAATGAAAGCACTAAAAGCATATCTTAGCCCCAAACCACAAGATCTTTTATCTATAATAATGTTTCTTAGTAAAGTATTGTCCTTAAAAATAAATTTAATGAAATGAATGTGTATGACCCTCGTTCTCATTTTTTTTTTTTTTTTGGTTGTTGTCAAATATAAAACTTTGTTAAAAGCACTTAGTTATGCCTAAGATACTCCAATTGCAAGTTGGTAATTATGGGGATACCATTTGTCCCATAAATAGGACCCACGAGGTCTATTTTCGGTATTAGAGGGAGTATATAGGCTCCTTTTTTAGGCACATAAGCCAAACTAGTTTAGCTTTATTAAGCTAAGCTAGTCCAAGCCTAGTTATATGAGGTCGTACATGCAATCTTTAGAGTTAATTTTATAGGCACATATAATATAACAAGTAACAACTAATAGTAATAATCTTTGGTGTCACATTATCTGAACCAAATGAATGGGGTATACTATAAGATTAGTAAATTTATTAAAAGAAATGCAACAAAAGCACACACATTATTACTGTCATTAGTAAAGAACATTATCTCTCACCAACTTTGGACAAGTGTGTGCCAACCAACACTTTTGTGCATGCATGAGTAGCTAGTAGGCTAGTAGGGTCGTCATCGTATAAAGCCTTGGGCTTAGGGAGACATGGACATATGAGAAAGGGTACGATGAATGCGGGCGATTAGAAATTAAAGAAGAAAGATAAACAAACAAAAACAATGCACCAGACAAACACAAATTTTGGTTAAAGAAAAACAAAGAATCAGAGATAAATAGAGAAAGAGAAAAAAATTTGAGTTGTGTTTGTCGAGCAGTGATTGGGAGCAGCAGAAAGTAGTAGCCGGCATGAGTCTCGAGGGACTTCCTTTTTTTTTTTAATCTCTCTCTCTTTCTCTCTGCTTCACACACTGTGCCTATAGCAGTGTTTTTTTTTATGGATACACAGAAACACACAGTCTCTCTCTCTCTCTCTCTCTCTCTCTCTCTCGTGGCTGAGAAGTAGTAAACACATTTTTCATTTTTTGGATAAACCCTGTGAGAGAAGACACTTGTATTGGCCTTTAATAAAAGTGAGGTTAAATTATATTCAGCGACAAATGTTGGTGTGACATTTCTGTATCTGTGTCATAATGTTAACTAGCGAAAAGGAAAATTCAATCCCCACGTGCACTCAGCTAAGCGTGGGCGCTCACTTATTCACTCTCATCAGTATGGTGAAAAATAAGTAACTTTACGTATCCACTATTCTCTTATAAGTTTCTTACCCAAAAAAAGAAATGATTCTCTTAGACAAGTGAATAATATCTAGGTAATGAAACTATTATTCATTTAAATTATAATAAAAAAAATAGGTGAGTATCGAAATGAATTGATCAAGTTGAGTTTTTCGTTACAATCAATCAACTATTGTTTATTTGTTTTTGTGAATTCTCAATACAATGAGGCTTGCTTGATTCTTCCTTAAGGAGTGCATTTAAACACCCGTTAGCATATTTTATTAAAAATATTATACTTTTGTTAACATATGTCAAAGTACACCATGGAATGGGCAAAAATTGAGTCTAGTGCACTCGATCCATTAATGGTGAGCGAAACTCGAGATTGTTTAACAAAAAAATAAACAAATCTTAAACATATAATCTTGCTTGGTGATAATCTTGAACTCAATCCTGCTAACCCTCCCATTTTTTAAGCTGAAGTTAAACTACGAAACCAAAATGTGAAGCTTGAAAATTTTCCCGTCATTTTTTAAAAGCAATACTAAAAAAAAATTATTTAAATGTGTTATTAGAAAAAATTACTGTCAATAAAAATAAGAATATTGATAATTTTTGGTTCACTATATTTTAAATAGTTTCATTAATCTTAGTGAATTAGAGGTTAAGATTAAAATTGGAGAACACATTAATTGATTTAAATTTTAATTTTTTTTTTAGGGAATAACTTCCTTAAGAAGTTGCTTCCAAACACATATATTCTCAAACTTATATTTTCACTTTTTCTTTCATATTTTAGTCTTTCCTTACAAATTTCAAGAGTCTTATATCTTAATGATATTTTCTGCTTTCTTTTATGAAAAAAAAAATCAAAATTCAAATATTTCACCTCCATTATTGATTTATTATAACTATAAAAATAAAATTTAAATCTCCCTAGAAATAGAAAAATAATTTCTATTAGACACAATAATTTTCACGAGAGTTGAGTTATCAATAAAAACTACCACCTTTGGCAATTATAAAAAATGTTGCCACTCTAGAATTATTGTTATTAGTTGTTAGTTGTTACTAATAACAAGAACAACCAGACACCGAATGTCAAAATGTGTACCCCAATTTACAAATTAGATATTCCAACGATCATTTTCAACGTCATATTCATTCACATTACTTCCAAACACAAAGAGCAAGAGGATGTAGAGCAAAATATCAAAATTCCACGTGGCCATGTTGGAAGGGTGACTATTGATTATTGTAAATACGATTGCACGGTAACAAAGTGAGACAAGAATCTCCACAAAAAAAAAAAAGTGAGATAAAAGGGAAGAAGAATATGGCACATAGGAAGTGGATTTCTAAACTTCAATATCAATGCTCCTGATCAGAAATTAAAAAAATTTTAAGGTAAAAAAAAAAAGTATAATAAAAACTAAAAATTTGTTATGGGTTCCAGTTAGTTCAGCTACTAAAGTTTCTGATAGTTGAATAAATAATCTAAAAATTCAATCTCCACTTACATTAAAAATCAATTGATGTTTTAATCTGCTGATAAAAAGTACAATTATCATAAGGGAACGCTATAAAATACAAATATCTTTCATTGCCAAAAGCTATCCAACTTCCTCTTCAAAAAAAACTCATTTATGTTCACATAGAAATCTTCTCCACTCCCCATGTAAGATGATTTTTGGGTCAAAACCAATAATCTCTTTCCAATAATGCCTATTTAGAGGCTCCATTTTTTTTTTTATAACATTTTCTCCTTTTGGCTGAGAATCCCAATTCCCAAGTTTGAAATAGAATAGAATAAAATGGAAATTTAAAAAAAAAAAAATGCTAACTAATATCCTTAGAGTATTGGTTAATAATTCATTTAAAGAAAGTTTTAATGGAAAAAGAAAAAAAATTAATTTTTTGACAGCTTTCTTCATTTTTCATAAAAATTGTGTCAAAACTTTCTTAAACAGATTGTTAACCAATACCTTAAGGACACTCGTTAACATTACTTTTTTTTTTTTTAATAAAATACACTATACTCTACCCTTTTTTAAAGCAAGTATAATCCACTTTATGTATAACAAAAATATAAATTGGTATGTCAAGAAAATGAAGTCACCATGACAACTCCATTCATCTCTTATGGTTTCAACTGTTTTAGTAAAAAAGAAAAAAGATATATATATATAAATATATAAATATATATATATATATATATATATATATATCTTAGTAATGAAGCTGTGGCTGCCACTTTTTTGTCCATTGCATTTGTCACCGAATTAAGGGTGTCATGTTGCCATCAATACGTATTCGCCACTCATGGTCATGGGCTAAAATTATCCTTTTACTGTAGGCTCTTATTATGAGTTTGTTATATGATAATGGCGTACCGATCCATCATCGAACATGAAAGAAAGGGCCATTTCAGCTGTTAATTAAACTTAAAACATCTTGAAAAAAAAAAAACTTAAAAAAAAATGAGATCATGACTTATCATCTTATATTAAAACGGAGCTACTTGTAGATTTTGACTTCCAATACTCTCTACAAATCACAAATCCGTGCCAAAATGGTTCAAAAAGAGCTCACAAATCACAATTACAGTATCTTTATGATAATTTGATAGTTAAGAAAGAAATGATTTAAACCCTAATTGTATCTATTGGAAACACAAAAAAAAAAAATATTAATTGAATTACAATGCTTTTAGTACAACGATATTAGTACAAGAGCCCGGAAAGACATAAATATTAGAATTCATAAAATTGATAAATTATTGCAGCGCTATAGTTTCCATTTGCTTTATTACTCGGTACACTGCTTACAAAATATATATATATATATATATATATATATTCTATGTGTTTCATACCTCACAAATTCCAAGTAAAATTTTATTAAATCTCAAATTTTACATTTGATAAATTACATAATTGATATATAAAATAAAAATTCATAACAAAGAAAGATATAATTTTTGTCCTTCAAATTCGATTTTAGTCCTCGAATTTAAAAAAGCAAATTTGGCCTCAAAAATTTAGAAAGGAAACGTAATCATGGGGTGCTTTTTGAGGGATTAAAATAAACCAACCTTATATATAAGGGACCAAAATCGAACCAAGGCAGTATATATATTAAGAACCAAAAAAATTTTTTACCTCAAATCACATCCTTCACTCAATTTTGTACTTCAATAATTAAAAAAGCATTAGTTTCAAAGTCAAATGATACATAAATTCTTAAATTTATAGTTCATAGTTCACTAGTCCAATTGTGGGGGGATGAGGATCCCGAAAACAATTTAAATAGGCAGTCAAGGTTATTTTCGAGGAGCTAGAATCCGACTATTTATCTAGGGTAATGATTTCATGATTCGAAAAGAGATTGGGGTAGCACATTTGATGAAGCTTCTAAGGACATACCTTGGACCTCGAGGGATGAGAACTATTTATATGAAGGGCACAAGGTTAAACCATCAAAAAGGAGAGAAAGCAGACTTGGCATGGAATACGATAAGGACGAAGAAAGAAGGGTATAGAGTCATTCCTTTCGCATTAAATATAAGACAATCACTCCTCTAGCCACATTAATGAGGAAGTGACCATGAATAGTGGTTGTTCAGCTGAGATTTTAGTATAAAGCTTGCTGGTATGTTTTGGATGAGACAAGAGTTCTTGGAATGCGATTCCAGCCCTCCAAGTGTAGGATCCAAATACATTATAGTTGGATATAAAAGCAAAAAGAAGATCTAGATAAGAGGAGGGAGCACGAGAGAGAGAGAGAGTAAAAAAAAAAAAAAAAGTTTTTCCATTTTGTAACCTCATCCTCGGACTAGGCCCGAAGACCAACACTTGTGTTTTTTTCTTAATCAAATTTCCAACTGTGAATTAATGGAATAAATACCGTTTCTCATTCAATTCTATGACATAAGTCTTCTTAGTTTTTGCATTGGATATCATAAAACAAATTTGACTTCTCATCTTTAAACAAATTTATTGTGATAGCAAACAGTAAAATCATCATTTAAGACCATAAGGGTGATTTCTCGCTTTTTTGCCATTACACCAATGATTTCACAAAATAAAACAAAATTGAAAGAAATAGTTTTGACAATAATAGAATAAAAACTAGCATCGCAAATTTTATCTTTAAAGACATAATCATAGTAGGATTACTACATAGGCAGATAGTGTTTTTTTTTTTCCCTTAATTTAAAATAAAATAGTTTTGAAAAATATGAGAATGTGTTACAGGAAACAATTAACACTACAAGCATATTACATAAATTTTATTCAAAAAATTATCTTGACTAAAAACAAATAGAATAAATGAGTTACTATAATTTATTTAACTTTTTACATAAATTTTATTTCCTGAAAACAAGAAGAAAAAGGTTTTTAATAACAAGCACACAAAGATAAATGATATGTCCACAATATTTTCATAACATATTTACAACAAATTCTAAGTGGCAGGTTGTTACTGGTTATTATTGTTGGAGCAAAAAAGTAATCTTAGTACTATTTTCAAATTTGAACCAAAATAACTAACTACCTATGATTTATTGTAACAATATTGTGGATAGTTATTAATTAAGAAACTTAAATTATACAAAATTTAATAAAGAGATAACTTGAATTTATCAATGTCATAAAAAAAAAATACCCCAATGCATAAACACAATTTCTTTCTATTAACAAAGATAAAAAGAATAAAAAAAGTGTCATGCATCATGATATTTAAGCATTTATGTGAACATCATTATGCATTTCACATATTTTTTTTTTGGGAGATTTGCATCAATGCCCTAGAGAGAGATAAACATTTGATATTCTAAAAATGTGAAATATGAGAATAACCAACCCAAACAAGAAAATGAAATTTGAAAAAATATTGTCTTTATTATACACAAATTATTTTACAGAGTTTTACACAACCAAAAAAAAAAACCGAAATCACGATTTTTGGTGGTGTGTAAAACAGTTGAGGAATGCTAATGTCACAAAAAATTTCACAATTTTTATCATAACTAACCACAAGACAAATTGTGAGTGGTGGAAACTTGGACTCCATGAACTCACCAATTTTTATCCACCACTCACAACTCAACACTTAGCGAGTTATGATAAAAATGGTAAAATTTGTTGCTTCCGTCACATTCCTCAAAACAGTGAGCATATAACAAGTATTTCTCTTAAAAAAAACAAAAACAAAAGTTGACCCCCGGATCAACCCAACCCAACCCAAAAGACCTTAGCTACTGCCAATTATCAAGTAACAACAAAGAATAAATAAAATGCCCATATTGTCCCTGCTCCCCGCTATAAGCCAATAACAGTTGATTGGGGTAAAAGCCTTGTATTTTAATGATGGAATGCCCGTGCACTGCAAATGTCAGTACGAAACATACAATTCAGAATTCATATAGAGAAAGAGAGGCAAGGACGGTTTAGTAAATTAGAGGATACGAGAGAGAGAGAGAGAGAGAGAGAGAGAGAGAGAGGAGTGTAATCACTAATATGTGATGTGGGGTGGGGGGGGGGGGGGGCGGGCTATGCAGCAGTGCAGCAGCGCCAAAGGCGCAGGTTACTGTTGTATTGTCTAGCCATACAGATATAACAGTTTTCTTAATAAATTTCACAAATGCTGAATTGTTATGTTATTGATAATTCCCGTAATATCCACCACCGATACTTCTTTATTGTCTACAGTTAACAACTTCGGCCTCACATTACTCTAAATTTGTCATGAATGAATGTTGTTGCAGTACCTCTAGGCTTATTTTCTGTATTGCCACTATTGTATGTGCTATGTCTCTCTCCCCCACAGTTTGAGTTTGTCACCCATAAAACTTTTCCAATCCACTCGCCCATCCTTCTTGCATGGAGACCCAGGGCCCAGCTACACGATGGTTTCGGCTTTTTCTATGTATCCTTCATTTTGGGTACAATTATGACACTCAAAATAGGAAAAATGTTAACACCACACAATTTTAGTCACAATTCATCACTTGTTGATCTGTTTAGTGGGTCCATGTAAGTTTATACTTCTATCATTCACAACTCGTCGCATGATGAGTTGTGACCTAACTTTTGTAAAATTATGTGATCTAGTATCGCACCTCAATACAGCTACATAACTCTCTTTTTTTTTTTTTTTTTTTGGTAAAATAATATTTTTCAACCTAGCCACAAATTGGCTGCTATTATGCTTTATGCTCTACTATTTATGTCATATGAAGTTTGAACCTTAACTTTTCCTTGTCATATGTTATTGTGTTTAGTTGTTCTGTACTCAAAATAATTAAGTTGGGCTCTATATGTAGTCTTTTTGGATACAATAATGACCCCTCAATCCAGCTGCATATTTTTTTCCTAGGACAATAATAAACCTTAACCTAGCCCATAAGCTATTCATATAATGTTTTCAAGTAAAGTTTGAAAGCTTATAGATAATTGTTTTCTAGTAAATACCAATCAATAGCATAATTCACGTTACCAACAGTTTCACAATACCACACACTGACACAAAATCATGAATCATCCTTTTTTGTTCATAATTAAAACTTTCAAATGTATTATTGAAGCAAAAGGTATTAGACTAGACCCTACCTTCTACCACTTTTTGCATGCGAGGGCATATAATGTAAAATTGATGAATCTCATTTTATACATGTTGCATATTGAATATTATTAAATGCTTTTTTTAATCAGAAATTATTAAATACTTTTAGAGTAATATTTCTTCCTCTCTCATCATAAATTTGATTAAGAGAATCCACTATTATGTTACCGCATTTTTAGCGAGAGAGCATTGCTCAAGGACTATTGAATAATTAGTTGATATTTATTATGGTTGCAACTTGAACAATTATAAAAATTAGCTGATATCCCGTGTGATGTACAGTGCATTTTGATAAATTTTCTAAGAAGTTATTTATAATACATTCATAAATACTATTATTGTTAGTCATAGTTAATCTTTGAAGTTTTGTAGTAAAACTAAATTCAAAACTAAATACATTGGGGGAAAAAATTCCTCCAATTCATGCAACCAATGAATGTCATTAGATCACAATTCACATTATCACCTACAAACTGTTGATTCCTAGGTGTCTTTTTTGTATGATTTATGCTTTATATAAATATTCTATAATGTTAATTTCTACATTTCTTATGCCACTAAAGTCTTTATATCAACACCTACAATTTTTATGTCAATGAAAGCAACTTTTCATTGATTTCAAAATTGATATGAGAGATAAAATTAAGGCACATTAACATTTTAATTGAAGAAAAGTTTGATTTTCAAATATCGTAATTATAATAGAGAGAAAATTGATAGAAATATATCTTAATCAATTAGCTATAAAAACTGCTAGAATTTTCATGATACAATAATAGAAAAAAAATAATGCAATAGTGATACAATAATATCACAATTTAACCTCCAAATTTTAATTAAATAAAAGCAACCAAAATACCAAAAATACTACAAATCCTTATCAAGTATATGAATCATATGAAAAACCAAAAATCTCAATTGGCACATAATATGAAAAAATCAGTCTAAACACATTATGCTACATCAGTAAAAATGTTTATACATAAAATATAAACAAAATATATAAGACGAACATAATATTTTGGAAATTAACATACCTTTTAGAAAGGGAATCAAAGATATTGTGAGAGAAATTATGGAAGTTTAATTTTTAAGTTCAAAGGAAATGAAGATTTACATTGGACAAATGCAAAGACAAATAATTATATTACTCAGTTTGCTAAATCTGACTCTTGAACTTTTGCATTGCAGTTAGCCTATGTAGAAAATTGAGAAGTTTTCTTAAATCATACTTTTCCCATAACTTTTTAGATCCATTCGTATCTATCCAAAGCATTTAAAATTATAAATATATACGAATTGTTTGAATTATATTAATACATTGAAATAAATGTATCTAACATAAATGCAAATTTTGAATGAGGTGGAAACCCAAATGAAAAAAATGTCATACAATGCACCACTTTGCAGAACCTCGTACTCTCCCGCATGAAGTCTCTGCTTATATATATATATATATATATATATATATATATATTGGTTAGTATTTAATATACTTCAAAAGCAATGTTTATGCCTCTCACATAAATGGTAAATCTCATCATAAATTTAATTAGTAAAATCTATTACATAAAATAAATGAGTATTACTCCAAAGTACTAAACAATTCAAACCATTACAATAACCATTGACTATTCATTAAAATGTTTATAATTTAAGGAAAGAAATTTTTTTCTCTTTAACCAAAATCTGAATTTTATTTTATTTTATAGGAAAATGCTAGAATTACAAACATTATTATTATTATTATTATTATTATTATTATTATTATTATTATTATTTTACAATTGTTGATGTGGTGAGTAATTATTGATTTTATATAACCATAGGATTTGGTTTTTTTGGTAAAACACATCTATTCATGCATTTCATCATTTAAAATTAAAATTAAAATTTTCTACCTTCTTGATACCTATTATTAATTTTTTAAAAATAAAAAAATAGTGTCTCATCATAAAGTAATCCAACATTCATAAGTGTTTGAAATTTGTTTTTATCATAAAGTACTCTATGATAAAACAAATTTCAAACATTTATGAATGTTGGATTACTTTTGAATTTTTTATTTGTCTAAAACAAAAAATAAAGGGGAACAAAAGTTTCTTTTTTAATCTATATTTAAAAATTCTACTAATTTTTGTAAAATAAATTAATGAATCATAGTGTACATCTTTAAATTTCTTCTGCATAGACATAACAATGAAGCATTGCTGGAGGATTTATATATATATATATATATATATATATATATTTCTGTTGGCTGAACAAAAACACAATTAAGAAGGCGCTTGAATTGCACTCCCTTATTACGTCGAGTAGAAACAGTATCTCCAGAAAAATATAAAGAACAAAGAGTGACGAGACTTGAGATATAGGAAAAGTGGGACTGCTGAGAGCTCTCTGAGTCACTGAGTCCTAACAACTAACAACACGCCCACGATAGTTGCTGCCAAAAGTCTCAAGGGTCCCAACTTTCACATTGACAACTCTCTCCATTTCTCTTTTGTTTTTCTATTGATGAACCACACTGTGGCACTGTCTGGTCTGATATCTCAATTCTCAAGCCTCCAGTGAATGCAACATAACTGAAAAAAGATTACCCATTAACAACAGGACCATTTTCTGCTGGACCATTTACAACTTTTTCTCCATTACCTTTTATGTACCCTTTCTTTTTTCATGTATGTCAAGTGAATACAAACATGGATGTCCGTCGAAGACATCAGAAACTGTCAATTGACTTAAAAAGTTTTTATTTTTTGTAAAACGATGCTATAGTATAGATTAAACACTGAATCACTCTGTTACAAAATAGCTCCATTTTATCAAAAGCTAGCAAAGTTTCTCAAGAATGACTTAAAAAGGTTGTTGCTAAATGCTAATATATTACCCTCTCTAAACAAAAAAAAAAAAAAAATGTAAAGGCAATAAATAATGGGATTTTATATAGGTAAACAAAAGAAGTTATAAATGTGCTTAGCTTTAAATGAGTTGCTTTATTTTCTTTTCTTGAGGATGGCTAGCCTAATGGTAGCTTGCTATTATTAATTGGGGAAATATCTTCTTTTTTTTTTTTTTTTGTGTTGTACACTTCGAAGTATTGAATGAAAACCCCCCTTTTGTCTGGGTGGAGGGCCTCACCCACAGTGATAGAAATTATGAATAAAAAAAAAAAGAGAGAAAAAGATAAAGCAAAGACAAAGCAAAGGAGAGAGAGAGAGAGGGGTGGGGGAGAGTGTGGGTTCTGTACTGGCTTAGCCTGTCCCCCCCACCCAACACAGTTTCTCTCTCTTAACAGTCTTAAGTCCAAAAGCCACTACTCTCACATTGGCTTCTTTTGCCTTTTGCTTCTGTGCTTCCTATGCAATTGTCTATGTCTGCTGCTTCTGCTCCCCCTTCTCAGTACCTGCAAATGGGGGAGGAATCATGCTTTGAATTTCTTGTTATTATTTGATACCCACCTCTTTTCTTCTCATCTTTTAGCCATTTGGCTTGGTATCCTCCCAAACATGACTTTCTTGTTGTTTTCTATTCATATGCTTCCCCTCCTCTCCTGTTTTAGCTTTGTGGGTACCCCTTAAAAAATATATATATATAAATATGAATTCCTTATTTTGATTTGACCCCATTTCCCAATTTCTTATTAGTTTTGGTTTTTTGGTAGTACCCTTTGCTATGACCACTTGATTACTCTCATCCCCTCCTTTTTTATTTTTCTTATTTTTATTTTTTATTTTTCATATTCTGGTGGTGTTGGGTTGGCTATTTGGTTGTACTTGTATTGAGCCACACAAGAACCAACTCTGGGTATTCATGGAAATTGATCTGAACCATGCAGTGAGTGAGGTGGAGAAGAATGCATATTGTAATGGGAATTGTGGCAAGGGTGGCTGTGTCTGTTGTCTGTCCTCTTCTACTTCTTCATGTTCTTCAAATTCATCTTCACCCCCCAATGTGTCTTCTTCCATTTATTTGGAGCTCTGGCATGCCTGTGCTGGCCCTCTCACCTCTCTGCCCAAGAAAGGAAATGTGGTTGTCTACTTCCCTCAAGGTCACTTGGAACAAGCTGCCTCAGCCTCTCCTTTCTCACCCATGGAGATGCCAACCTTTGATCTCCAACCACAGATCTTCTGCAGTGTTGTAAATGTCCAACTTCTAGTGAGTTCTGAGTTTTTGCCCTTCTTTTTTTTCTTTTTCTTTTTTTTTTTTAAGTTTTGATTGAATTGTGTGTGCTTTCTTCTTTGTGAAATTCCTCCAATTTAGCTCACACACAATTTCATATTCTTTTAACTTGGTTATGATGTTTGTTCTATCTTGAAACAGGCAAATAAGGAGAATGATGAGGTCTACACACAGGTTACTTTGCTTCCTCATCCAGAGGTATGATTCTATTGCTGCTTGGATTTTAGCAAATACTAGTATTTTCTGTCAATAGAAGGGAAAAAAAAAAATCAATGTTCTAGTGACTTCTTAGATCCTTGTTGCTTTGAAATTAAATTCTCTGTTACAATTCTCCTTTGTTCTAGGAGGGTAAAAAAAAAATGTCACATACAGTGCACAGAGCTCCCACTTTTATGGGGTTTGGGAGAGGTGATATTTTGATGATGATGCCAATTTTGTTTGTTTTGTAGTTGGTGGGAAAGAATTCAGAGGGAAAAGAGCTTGAGGAGTTAGGGGTGGATGAGGAAGGGGGTGGAGGATCACCCACAAAGTCTACTCCCCACATGTTCTGCAAAACTCTCACTGCTTCTGATACCAGCACCCATGGAGGCTTCTCTGTTCCTCGTAGAGCTGCTGAAGACTGTTTCCCTCCTCTGGTGTGACTTTAAAGATATTATATTCTATCCTTTTCTAAATAGATAATTTAACTGAGTCACTCTGATTAAATTGACTTGTAAAATTGATTGGATTTCCTTTATTGTAGGATTATAAGCAGCAGAGGCCCTCTCAAGAGCTTGTTGCAAAAGACCTGCATGGCGTGGAGTGGAGGTTTCGGCATATTTATAGAGGTAATGCTTATATAACTCTGTTGAGGTTTAATTGACAGAAACATTGATTGAGTGTGATTTTTTTTTTCTTTTCAGGTCAGCCAAGGCGGCATCTGCTCACTACAGGATGGAGTATTTTTGTAAGCCAAAAGAATCTTGTTTCAGGGGATGCTGTGCTCTTTCTAAGGTATATATGCTTATCAAAATTCTAGTGGCATTTGGTCACCACATGGTTGTCAGTACATTTCCTTTCTCATAAGAACGAAGGCATATCTTATTTCACCTTTTCTTAATGAAGAATACCTATTATACCATAAAATAAAATAAAAGATCTACATATCTCAAAATGTCAGAATTTTTTTTAAAGGACATATCAGAATTTTTCTATTCATGTAGAGAAATAGACAAATTTCATTTGCTACCTAATTGAACTAAACAAGTAGCAGACATTTCGGGGGCAAAATTTTCAATGCCATGCCTACAAAATAACACGTTTCATTTGGTGTCCACATGTGCCCCAATGTGTCCACCATCTAGTTATATTAATGTCTTCAAACATTTATGATAATCTTTCTAGGGGTGAAAATGGAGAGCTGAGGTTAGGAATTAGAAGAGCTGTTCGACCAAGAAATGGTCTTCCTGATTCAATTATTGGTAATGAGAATTCTTATCCAAAAGTGCTTTCACTAGTGGCTAATGCAATATCCACGAAGAGCAAATTCCATGTTTTCTACAGTCCAAGGTATTACCTACTGGCCATCATCTGCTTATTTTATCTAAGAAAATGTACCTTATAAACTATTGTTATATTGTTGTGTCTTCCATAATATGTTTCCTATCAACTTAATTGACAGCCTTGTTTCTCAGGTAACTTTGGTAGTTGATATCAATAGTAAATATGATTGCAGTGGATTTTTTTTTCTTACTTAAATCTTCTCTAGCTAAGAATTTAATCTGTTAATTTTGGTCATGTATGTTTAATGTTTCACTGAAGCTTTTGAATTAAGGCCTGAGTTCAGGCTTCTGTGTTTACTAAGATGATGATGGCCTGTAGAGGAAGTCTTGACAAACCAGATGACTGAATTCTTGAGTATGCTAGTGTATTTTATATTCACCTTATGATCTTAAGGGCAAGATTTAACAAGGGCAATGAAACATAAGTGTCAATTATATGCGAGGCCAATTTGAACACGTGTGCTAGAAAGAAATAAAGAAACTGAGAAAGAAAAGGGAAACTGAAGCATGTTCTTTGCTCCTTGTTAAAGAGCAAAATAACACAAGCACTAGCAACAGAGTGCTGCCAAGAGAATATACTTATCTTAGTAGGGTGAGAGAGACTTAATGCTTTGAATGAAAACAACTTAATTGAGATTTTAGAGTATGGCTACAAATCACAAGCCTTGCCTCCATGAATGTGCGGGCAATTCATTTATACATTGGTAGTTCATGGATGTTTGACATTCATGTACACACATACATCTTATCATGATAAGATGTGTGTGTGTACATGAATCGTGGGTGGAATTATTAGAAACTATACAAATGTCAGTAGTCCTATATGTTTTTTGCAAAGTCTGCTGATGGGTTTGGGAGCTTTCATCTCTGTACTATGGATCCAACCGTGTCAGTTTTCTAGGAATCCTCCAATAACACCTCTCAGGGGCTTCTCTCTATCTTGTGTTAAATGTGCACAATGATTAAAGGATGACTTGCATTCTCCCACCCTAAACTATAAGGTCAATTGCAATGTTCTCTTTAAACTTCAAATCTCGGCAACCAACCTTCTAGATTATGGGGTCAAGTTGCAATGTCCCTCTGCCTTTAAAGTTCCTCTAATTTCCATTTACCTTCAAATTCACACACTTATCACATGATCATGATCATGTGGTTTTTTTTTAAAAAATATTTTTATCACATGATAAGCATGTTAAAATTTAAGTTAATATGACTCAAATTGAAAGGATTCTACTAGTGGGGGCATTACAACTAATCGCATAGTTTAGGGGTTGATTGTTCGAATTTAAGGGAACATTGCGAATGATCCTATTGTTTAGGATGTGAAAGTGAAAGAGCTTAACCACAATAGTTTGATAACCAGGCCCTCAGCATTGGGCAGGTTGCCCCTTGGTTGTGTTATCAAACAACTCTAAACGAGTCGAATATGCTGATTGCTGTAGACCATGAAGTTGATGTGAGGGTGGAAGAGCATTTGAGCGTGGAATCATGGAAATGCTCAACCTTAGGAGGTTTAAAAGGTTTCAATCGTGTAGGAAGCTGGAAAGATCTGTGCTACGACAACCAAAAATTGTATATAATTTTAAAAATATATATATATTTTTATAACACATTGAAAATAGAAATCTAGAATTTGTCTTACAATATATAAAATTTAAAATATTAGTATATCTAATTTACATATATTAGAGATAAAGAATGAGAAATTAGTCATTGAATAGGAACTCTAAATACCTCTCCATGTGACCTTTATATCAAGCTATAGTTTTCCACTTTTCCCCCTTTTTCCCTCCCCCCCCCCCCCCCCCCCCACCCCCACTTGAACTCATTATGATAACTCACTCGTTTTATTTTCTATTTGGGCATTTTGAAGTCTTCCCAAATTGAAAAGCATTAATCATATGATGTGAAATAATAGCACTTGCTTGCATATATATTGAAAAGGTGTCTGTTTGTTGTCTTACAGATTTTTAGGAACTTTTAAGCATAGTTGGTAAAGCATATGCTTGGAGAGAAATAACTTTGTAACATGTTCTGTTCAATGCTGAACTGCAGGGCAAGTCATGCAGAGTTTGTCATACCCTACCAAAAATATGTCAAAAGCATCACCAATCCAGTGACAATTGGGACAAGATTCAAAATGAGATTTGAAATGGATGATTCACCAGAAAGAAGGTCTTCTTTGATTTCATTTGATTACATGACATGACCAATATTTTTGCCTCAGGATGATTCTCTTCTCAGGATATAATATCAGATTCTGCTTCCTCACAGGTGTAGTGGCGTAGTCACTGGAATAAGTGACATGGATCCCTACAGGTGGCCTAACTCAAAATGGAGATGTTTAATGGTGAGCTTTGTTGTTTTTTCTTTAAATATTATCAACTATAGTGAATGTACTTAAGTTTGAGATACCATTGAATTTTACTCAGATGATCTTTTATAGTCCATTTCTTGATGTAAGTTAGCACAAAGTCCCCCACCCCCAAACAAACAAACAAAAAAGTGCTAATAAACACCTTCACATAGAAATTTGACATCATGATTTAATCACCATTCTGGAATCTAGTAATTACCTAGGGAACCACTCTTTACGTGCAGATTATTGTGTCCATCCAAATGAATTTTTGGTCTAGAATTGAATTAAATATGGCCTTGGCAGGCCCTTCAATGAATACTGTCTTAATGACATTTAAACGCATCTGATGAATACACTACACATGCATCTTTTTTGTGTCACAAAATTCATATTGAAAAACAGGAGTTCTCTAATGAACATGACATGACCATTTAAGCATTAATGTCTTCTATAATACACAACAGGTCAGGTGGGACGAGGATATAGCAAGTGATCATCGTGATCGAGTTTCACCATGGGAGATTGATCCTTCTGTTTCTCTCCCACCCTTGAGCATTCAGTCTTCCCCAAGGATTAAAAAACTGAGGACAGGTCTGCAGCCAGCCCCACCTGACAACCCTGTAACTGGTACAAATCTTTCCAATGAGCTAGTAAAATTAGCACTTAGTTATTTGTGTTTTCCTTCAGCAAAGAAAAAAAATCTATTTGTATTTTCCATTGAGATAGTCTGATTTTTCTTGCAGCAGGAGGGGGTGGGTTTTTGGACTTTGAGGAGTCTGTAAGATCCTCTAAGGTCTTGCAAGGTCAAGAAAATATAGGTTTCATATCACCCTTCTATGGATGTGATACTGTAAACCGTCCACTGGATTTTGAGATGCGATCCCCTGCACATCAAAATCGAGCATCAACTGGGATTGAAAAGTCTAATATTAGTGAGTATTTGACGGCTCATCCCACCACCTACACAGGCTTTGTGGAATCTGATAGATTTCCAAAGGTCTTGCAAGGTCAAGAAATATGCCCACTGAGATCACTGACAAGAAAATCTGAATTTAATTTGGATGCTTGGAGAAAACCCAGTCCTGGTTGCAATTCTTTCAACATGTATCAAGCATCCAAACCCAATTTCTATCCACTGGAATCAGAGAGCCTTCAAAGCGTGTATTTTCATTATAAAGACATCTATAAAGCTGGCTCAGATCCCAGAATGCGCTCTTATGCAAATAACTTAACAATAGAGAATGTCTCATTCAACCCATCTTCTATTCAGACAGGGGTTATAACAAATGAATTTGGAAAGCCAAATCTACCAAATGAGCATAGGCCAGCAACACACGTGCCTGCTCCTCCCACTTTAGGGACAAATATGAGAAATCCAAAGGATGAAAGTTTTAATGGAATTGTGACTGGCTGTAAACTTTTTGGGTTTTCTTTGACTGGGGAAACTCCAAATTCACAAGTTTCTGGTAAGAGGAGTTGCACTAAGGTAAGCTACAATACAAGCAACTTTGGATAGTTACTAGCCTTTTTTACTTCCTTTGCCCACTTATGTTACATAATATGAGTGAAGGTTCACAAGCAAGGCAGCTTAGTAGGAAGGGCCATTGATCTCTCAAGGCTAAATGGATACGGTGACCTCCTGAGTGAACTAGAACGGCTGTTTAGCATGGAAGGCCTTCTACAAGATCCTGATAAAGGATGGCGGATCTTGTACACCGACAGTGAGAACGATGTAATGGTCGTTGGGGATGACCCATGGCAGTAAGTGTCTCTTGTTAGAAATAACCTTCTGCTATTTGTTTTACCTAATAACCAGTTTATTGTGTGATGGTAATCAAATTAAACACATTTATAAACCTGGCCACATTTTTGTTGTAAGAAGAAAATGTGTGGGTGTGTTGGGGGGGAAGAGAGAGAGAGGTTTGATCTCTCCTCTTACCCCTGAAAATAATTGTAGTAGTAGTAAATGAAAATGAATACTACTATTATTATTGAGAATAACAACAGTGTTTAATGGCTATGGATGAATAAGTTGAGATTAGTAAGTTCTCATATTATGGTAGAGTACATTTTAGAGATGCATACAGGGAAAATTTTTTAAAATACAAGAAAGATGGCATCCGGTGAAGCTATTTTGTTTTTCAGTTGATTCATATGGTAGTAAAAATATATGATTAAAACATGTAAAAATAAAAATGAAAGAAGCAGCGGAAGGAAACCGGAGGTAGCGAACTTTACAACACAAACTGATGGCAAACCTTGTTTATTGTGGTTCTTTTGGAAAATCTAAGGTATAGATTGCGTCTCATTCGTGATTTTTGTGGTTGGTATTTATTTTCTGGTGACAGCGAGTTCTGTAATGTTGTGTCCAAGATTCATATATATACCCAAGAAGAAGTGGAGAAGATGACCATTGGACTGATAAGCGATGATACTCAGAGCTGTTTGGAACAGGCACCAGTTGTAATGGAAGCCTCGAAGTCTTCATCAGTAGGCCAGCCAGACTCTTCTCCCACAGTAATTAGGGTTTAAGTATTACTTTTGTATTAATAAGTATTATTATATGTTTGATCTGTTTGTGTGTGCTACTTATAAACACCTGCTTCTGGCCACTTATCTCCTTTCTGGTGAATTCTAAGTTCAGTGGTTGCTATTATCAATGAAGATACTGAACAATAAATTTGCATGCCTAGGCCCACAGGGAAGTCCTATGTTCATTGAACTCTTTCAAACGTTTGGTTTATTCTCATGTATACAGAATATTAGGCAGCCCCGTGGCTGATGCTTTGTTACATCTATATTAAGGCAAGTTTTCTACCCAAAAAAAAAAGGCAGATTGATATCTTTTACCAGCAATTTCTTTAACTCTCTAACTAGCTCCTTTGGTACTCTTAGATAAAGAGCCCTTTTTAATTCGTCAAAATTGTCGGTGGTTCATTGAATGGCTTTACTCTTTGAAACGGAGGACTTGAATTTTTTTTTTTTTAATGTTTCTGTTTTTGTTTTATTAATGGATGGTTCAATTTAAAACCCAATAATGACACTTTTCATCTGGGGAGGTTTCAGGGTTAATAGAAGAGTCAAGTTCAAACTAATGTGCTCGAATGTGGAAGATTTAAAGCTTCACAGACGTCCAAAAACCCAATCTGTTTTTTATTTTTTTTTTATGGATACAATTTGATTGGTAACAGTTATAACTTGCCACCAACCGTAGGAAGTCAATAACGGTTTTTTATTTTTTTTTTAGGGATACAATTTGATTGTTAAGTGTTAACAGTTATAACTTGCCACCGACCGAAGCAAGTCAATAACGTTCTAACACTCGCAATATTTTTTAAACACATACAGATACAAATACAAATAATATTTTTACACCGTTTAATATTTTTTTTATCAAATATTAATTTTAAACAAGTCCATCGTTGAATTACACTATGATTATATATTCTCTAAGTTTGCAAAATTTCAAGATGATTTAAGATCAATAATTGTGTCATCAATCAAATATTTAAAATTTAAAATTTTGTAGTTTAAAATTATGCATCAAAAATAAGTTTAAAAATTTAATGGTAAATAAAATTTGATTTGCGTGAAATTTGGCATGCATATTAAGAATATATGCATATTAAGAATATTAAGAACATGTAATTTAATGATGAGATTTTCAAATTATTATTCCAATAAAAAGTTATTTAATGAGGTAACTTTAATGTGTGTGTGTGTGTGTGTGTGTGTATGGTGTTACTTAACTCCAAAACTATACACGGGTATCAGCCAGTACTAAAATATTTTGTTCTCCTAAACAAACCGAAATAACCTCCAATACAAAATTGATTCTCTTGCCACCAACTACAAGCTTACTTAGGTAACGCTTGGATTGAACTGAAACACAATGCGTTTGCGTTTTAGCCCTTTTTTTTTTTTTTTTTTCCTGGATGCCCGTTTGTTACTGTTCATGAGCCATGAATAGTAATTTTAGCCTTATGAACAGTAATTTTAGGCTTGAACAATAATTTTTTTTTTTTTATTGTTTTCAACTTTCAACAAAATAAGCGATATCCAAACAGATCCATAATGTTCTCCCAGAATTTAATAAAAATAAGGCCGAGTTACAAATTATATCCTTACTTAAACATTCTTTTTAATTCAACTCTTTAAGTTTCATTTTTTAAATTTCATTCCTTTAACCACATCTTTTCTCTCTATTTTTTTGTCCTTTCATCCGGTTGCATCCAATATTATTTGCTTTCCCAAATCAACGCCATTTTGTTTGATATAATGGTACAAATTAGACATAGCCAGAAAGGATTACATTGTAAACGAGTGCAAATTAAAGGACTAAAATGAAAATTAAAAAATAAAAATTGAAACTTAACATACTAAATGGAAATCATATCTAAGTTAAAGATAATGCATATAAATTAGTTCCAACTCCGGCATCTTTGTTTTGAATAAGACATGGCAAGCTAGTTTGAAGATCATGCCTTAAATTTATCTTATTCAACCAGTGAACCAGTGAACATTCATCTTCATCTGGACTTTTCTTCCCTTGACGTAAAATTTTATATTTACTGTAAAGAATCTCAAACAGCTTGGGCTGCATGTATGACTCTCCTGGAAGGAACAAGTGACACTGGAGGATGCTTCAGTCCAGCAACTTAAAAAAGAACGCACAACTTCTTTCCTATTGTTCCTTAAAGAGTTCACGACCTATAATTATTCGTCTGATCTCACTAGTCCCTGCCCCAATTTCATACAATTTGGCATCTCGAAGCAGACGACCAGTTGTATACTCGTTCACGTATCCATTACCACCTAAACATTGTATAGCCTGCAATATTGCGTATAAGCAAACTCTTTTTTTTTTTAACTGGTAATACACCCAGTGGGTCTTAAACCCACAACTTCAATCTCTATCACATTATTATGAAAGAAGTGTCATTTAAGCTATAACTAATTGGCAATATAAGCATACTATTTTGCAGGAATTGGTACTTGTATGCATGCAGTCTATTCAATGAATGAAATCTCTATCGCTGCTGTAATGCTACTGGTCACAGGTCAAGATAAGGAGGGGCTCTACTGGATTGGTTGTACAAATTTCTTAGTAAGGGAAAAATAAATAAATTTGCATGAATTCTTATGTGTTACAGGCTTCAGCTAGGGCATTCAAGCAATATTGCCCTACACAAATCATAGGGGTAGAACAGTACCAACTACGGATCTTCAGTATTTGTTGAGTATATTTTACTAAGGATCCTTGCTCGTGTTAGCATAGACAAACTCTTCTTTGGGAGGGAAGAAAAATCCCCAAGGATCAAGGATTAAGATATGCATCAAGTGAATAAATGCAACCATTATATAAGCATAACAAGAATAAATAAGAACAGAAGTTGTGCGGTGACCTTTCACCTGTAAAGCAACTTGGGTGGCTCTTTCAGCTGCACAAAGTATTACTCCAGCACAATCCTGAAAATTTGTTCCGGTTAGCTTATGATTCAGTTAGCAATCTTATGCTGCTATATGAGAACCTTATTATTTTTCTTTCATGAATGAAAAAAATATATGTGGCAGCATTGCCATTGCTCCATAATCATTCATAGAAGCAATAGAAAACAGCGAAACAGAAATTATAACAATATCAAATTGGAGGCAATTCCGAGGGGTGGAGCAGGGGGGGGCATCATTCCATGGCAACTTTGCAGTGTTTCTTCAAACTTGATCAAAATCCATTTGCAACAAACATATGAATGGAAAATCAATAGATGACAATATGCAACCATATCAATATGTAGACAAACTTTAATAGCCTCCCTCACATGCTAGCCTGCCCAATAACTTTGAAATGAATGTGGGCTTTACAAGTACAAAAGAACACAACGGTTGAGCTTAAAAGAAAAAGGAGCACTAATACAATCTTGGAGAACAGATTATTCTTCATGATTAAGCTTTTAGAAAATGGGCCAATAATGTATAACATCACCACACACTAGCATCATATTGATGTAGACTAATAGAAATCATAAGTAAAACAAAGAGCAGCCAGAATTTGCAGTCAAAAGTTGTCTGCCTTCTTTAATTGTCAATCCAAGGGTAACCCTAAAAGCAATTTTTTTATTTATTTTGGGGATAATAACCAAAAAAATGTGACATTTATTATAGCTTTGATGATGGAGTGGATTTCAAAAGCTCCAACGTTCACCAGCAAAATTCATTTCATTATGGACCCAACTTTACAATATGAATTTGCAATGAACAGGAACATGCTGCCTAGAGATTCAAATATTGTTAGATGCATTAAAATCTGAAGAATTATACTTGGACCCAAGAAAGAAAAGAAAGAGAAATATCAAATTTAAAAGGCACCTTAGGGTTAGTTTTTCCACTGTCAGAGTCTCTTGCAACGGAATACACATATGACCTGAAAAAAAATATATAGTTAATTTCTGCTACATGAAAGATTAATGACTTTAGTAACAGTGCATGATAAAATCAGAATCCCATGCCTTGAGGATTGTAAAGAAGTATACATGTCAGCAATTTTACCCTGCAATTGTAGATCAATAATCAACATAAGGGTTAGGATTCATGCACTGAAACAACTACACATCATCAGAATAATCAGTTGTGTCAATAATAATCATGAACCTGTATAAATTGAAATTCCCCAATTGGACGACCAAACTGCTCACGCTGTCGAACATAAGGTAGAACAACATCAAGACATGCCTGCATAATACCTAGAGGCCCAGCTGCCAATACAAGCCGCTCCAAATCAAGCCCTGACATCATGACATAGACTCCTGAAATCAAAGGCAAACATCTTATTAAGGATAAGACTTGAGTAAAGTAAGATAGACTGTCATCATAAATAACTACAACAAGAACTAGAAACATTTCTGTTGCACTATTAATGTGACATAATAACAAGACCATTGGCGATTATAATTCAGTTCTTCGGGGGGGAGGGGCGACTACTACTTTTTCAGTTACACTAATAATTGACATAATAACAAGACCATTGGTGATAATAATTCACTTTAACAAGAAGTTCTGATTTTTCCGCTTGGGGGGAGGGGGAGGGGGAGTTTAGACAACTACGACTTTGATTAGTAGTTCCAAATCAAATTAACCAAAATTACGAGTGATTAGGTTCCCAGTTTCAAGAGCAATCGGGTTCCTAAATTCTAAGAGTATCCTAAGCATGCAACTTGTAACTCACATTAGGCATCCAACATAAGTAAAGAAATTTCCTTCCGGTAACAAAATTATGAGATTATGGAATGCAAGACCTTTTCCTTCCTGTCCAAGAACATTTTCTTCAGGAACAAAGCAATTTTCAAAGACAAGCTCACATCTGCTCAGACCATTCCGTTATTAGTAGATGATAGGGACAGCAGAGTCAGAATTGGACTTCAACAAAGATATTACATTTAAAGAAAAGTAGAACGTACGTATCACTTCCGCGCATCCCAAGTTTGTCTAATTTCTGGGCAGTACTGAATCTGCAGTCACCAAAAAAAGAATTAACATTTACAAAAACATCATGGATTCAAGATGTTCCTGTTTCAGCCTCCTAAGGTAATTTTAATTTTAATTTTTTTTAAAAAATATTCCTATTGTTACTCTATTTTTCTTTTAATCATTTCAAGCAATCTTCATTTTTAGTCACATTGGGTGCCAATGACAAGAAACCATTCCACCTTGTTCAGTAGTATCTATTTAAGAATATTAACATATTCTCAAGATGAATGCCTACCTCCAGAAAACACGTTTATTCTATATATATATATATATATATATATATCGTATCTTTCCCAGAACCCTCCTTACTTCTTCTATCAATCAAATCATCATGCAGTTGGCATAGCCACAATACATTGCTCATCTAAATTTGAGGTGGGAATCACAATCATGTTTTAAACAGTTTTGATCATGTGTATAAAAGTCCCAACGTTTGAGATATTGTCTGGCTCATACTAATGCTATTTGTAACCAGTGCACATGCCATCTATGAAGGCCCATTACCAAAGTTCCCCTCTTGGACTGGCTATAGCCTAACATGAGATAATTGCTCAATTATATTTCCCAATGACATCCAATAAAAAGTTTGACTTGCACATGTGAAAAGATAACACTAAATCAACTCTAGTGCAAGTACCCGGGCATTCCCTTTTCAATGATGAATGCTGTGATTCCTTTTGAGCCGGCTGTTGTGTCTGTTTTTGCATAAACAACCTGTCCCAGTTCTACAAATCAGTTGTAAGAAACACATGAATATAAGAAAAGTAATACAGTCTAAAAAGCCAAATTGATAGTTGTATAAGCTATTAAATTCTGTTATCATCCACAATTTTGACCATGCAATAAGGCAAAACAAAATGCCTTTGAGGACAAGAGTTAACTCTTTTCCCTTCAATTTTAATTCAAATAGATTCAAGAAAATTGCGGTAAGAACCTAGATGATGTATGATTATCTACCCACAAACGAAGACAGGTGATTCACTTGCATGCATAAGAATATGGCCCAGAAGCAAATATAATTGGTCAACTCTAAAAAACAGGAAAATTTTCTAGCTTGTTTTTTTGGGTTAACATTCAAGGGTGCCTTTATCTGTTCAATTGATTAAACCATCTATTTTCAACCTAGGAGTCATTCTCATTGAAAGAAGGGGATTTTGTCCCTACTGTCAATTATTTAGAGAAGATGATCATACAATCATACGAATAGAATGCTGTCAATTAGAACCCACAGAAAAGATAAAAAATAAAATAGGAAGTCAACTTCATATTAATTATTGATACACTGTACGCTAAAGAAGCTTCTTAGCATTGAGTTCTGAACATTGAAACATTAACCTCACAAGATGGTGGACCTAACATGAATATTAGCAGAGAGAAACTAATCACAAGTCACAACACTAAAGAGTTTCTATCATGGAGCAAAAGGTTGCATCTATTTGAATCTCAAATATTAACGCCAACTTTAAACTTGTATGCCACTAAGTCGCATCCCTCAGTATATGCTGCAGTCCACTGGTGAGGACATAGAGAGTTGACCACTAGACACAGAAAGTAATGGCTATTCTGTGACAGAATAGTGGATCCTCTGTATTTATCACATCAGAACACTGGATTCTCTACAGAGAACTATAGAAAATCTGAAATCCTCTCATGTTCATGAGAAAAGAAAGTAAAAGTATAAATTTCAAGATTAAACTGTATGTTGGCTGACATGTACCTCATACATGGTAAACTGACATTTATTTTGCCAACATATAGTGAATGGTTTTGCCACTAGATATAGTATACAATTAACTAATAATGTGTGATGATAATAACATGCATAACCAGAGGAAAACAATTCTAACAAGAATACCAATGTTTGAGCAACTGGGCCATTGGTGCACCACATCTTGTTCCCATTTATAATATAACCCCCATCTACCCGATCAGCCTTGCATTTCATACTAACGACATCAGATCCAGCTGAGAAAAAAAAAAAAGGTAAATCAGTAAAACTATGTAAAGAAAAGTTACATAGGCCTCAACAACATCTATAAACATAAGACAAAAACAGAGTAATAGTGTAAATAAGTTACCATTAGGTTCACTCATTGCAAGAGCTCCTACATGCTCCCCGCTGATAAGCTTCAAAAAAAGAGATTAACAAGGTTAGCAAAAAGAAGTAAACAATATCAAAGCAAATTCATCTAAATATAGGAAGTTGAAGATGGAAAGGGGGGAAAGTGGTGTCGTGCATTAGAGGAGAGCAAATAACATTCAATTCAATTCAATTTACCAGGAGGTTCTTCCCCTTTTTTCATCACAGTTTAATTCACCCAAATTACCATGATTGGTCAAATTATGACCTTATTATGGATTATATGAGGCATGGAAAGTTTTCATATAAAAAGCTGTTGGTGTCGACAAATTCA
Source organism: Castanopsis chinensis (assembly GCA_032878915.1). Classification (NCBI taxonomy): domain Eukaryota; kingdom Viridiplantae; phylum Streptophyta; class Magnoliopsida; order Fagales; family Fagaceae; genus Castanopsis; species Castanopsis chinensis. The sequence goes on along the minus strand of JAVQMG010000125.1, from coordinate 10,705,818 downwards.
ACCATCTCTTTCAAAGGATTCACCAAAAACTTGTTTTTGACGAGCCATTATTTTTTATGGGCAAGTTGCACAAGTAACCCATGGGTTCTAAACCCACAAGCTCACCTCCATCCATTCTTGTGGGAGAAAGAAGTGACATTTGAGGTAAAACTCATTTGCTTGATGAGCCATACTTGAACCAACTTAGTTTGCTATACTATCCATTGCTATGTTATCATCAATCTTCTTATACTTGACTTGCTAGAGCAGTTATCTGAATAAGTAGTATTAGTAACCTAGACCAAGTATTTGTCAGTAATAGATCAATAAAGAACCTTTGGCAAGTATTTCTGTTTCTGGGCAGTGTTTCCATTCCTCACCTACAAAAAGGAAGGAAAAGGGGGTTAAGAATAAGTAACATCTTAATATTATTACAAACTGAAAAATAGTTCTCTTTATTACCAATTGATTAATGCAAAGGTTAGAATGGGCACCATAGGAGAGGCCAACAGACCCAGAAGCACGACTTATTTCTTCCATCGCTATACAGTGGTACAAGTAACCTAGACCCAGTCCTCCATATTCCTCTACAAGAGAACCAAGAGTTAACTACTGGAAATTCTGAAAACAGGGTGGAACATGATGACAATACACAAAAAAAATTAACTAAATTGCGGAACCAATTCTTTGTAGTGGGACTAGACTTAGTTCAAGTAACTTAATGAAGAAAACTTATTTTGGAAATATAGACACTTGGTTCGATTAATACATATTTTGGAAATAGCAACACTTAGTTTAATTAACTTAATGAGGAAAGCTTATTTTGGAAATAGAACCACTTGGTTCAATTAATCCATATTTTGGAAATAGCAACACTTAGTTTAATTAATTTAATGAGGAAAACTTATTTTGGAAATAGAACCACTTGGTTCAATTAATCCAAATTTTGAAAATAGAAATACTTAGTTCAATTAATCCATAATCTTAAACAATAAGAAATAACACAGCCCAAGAGGAGAAAAAAAATTGGTTGCAGATCAATATGGAGATCTTCCATCAAAACATACCACAAACCATAACACAAGGCAGTGAAAACTCTTATAGAAGGTGGATTAACCAAATTCTTCTATTCATTTAAAACTCTACCTGGTGCTGTAATTCCATGGAGATTGAATTCACCCATGAGTTTCCATAAGTTAATCCCCTGAAATAAGGAAACGAAATACATTCATAGCTTAACTACAGGATAAGTAGAGTTTATAACATGAAAAAGTATAACTTGTACATACCTGTGGGAAAGAATTCGTTTGATCTATTTTTGATGCATGAGGGGCAATGTTCTCTTGAGCAAATTGAGCAACACTTTCTTTGAACTACAAAAATTGCATAGATATATGTCAAAATGCTATGGGCATTATAGAACCTACTTAGCTAGTAACATATGCTCTTTTTTTCTTTTTTATAGGTAGAAGCATATACTCTTTGAAGAAAGCTTTTCTAAAAAATAGCTAAAAAAAGATTCTCAAGTTAGATCAAATTCTTCAACAGCTTCTTGAGTTACAAGGAGAAGCTTAGCTAAAACACACACATAAGTGCCTCTTCTTTCATATCAACATGAAACTAAGTCAAAATGTTTTTACAATTTTTATTGACAGTTAATCGAAAACCAAAACAGAAGTTTGAGGAGCTCACTGACAAAAACAAAATCAGTCCCTACTTTCTTCTTTGCAATAAAAGCATCTCTTTTGCAGTTATTCAATCTTTTACCTAAAATAGAAAATCCAAAATATTAAAACCTGTAAAAAAAAAAAAATTTAAAAGCATGAATACATGGATTATCTTTTTCTTTTGTATTTACTAACTTGCTGGGTGATCAACAAGATTTATTTCATTGGTTTGAATCCAAGCATTTGAGCACTTGAGCACTTGAAATTTCAAATTATAACTACAGTTAATTTCACCCTAAAAGGACCGGCCATATCAAGAGCTCTCGGCAGTTGTTAATATAGCCTAGATCAACCTAATATGCCCAACAACTTAATAGTCCAAATTCACACAATTTCCCTGTTTTCCAATAATTATTTTTACCTAAAAAAAAAAAAAAAAAAAGTCCAAATCCACACAATTTGGATATCACAATCTTCCTCACTCAAATCTCTAATATCATTTTCAAGACCTGTTACACTACAACACTACTAATCACATGGTTGTCACAATTTGAGTAGGGCTAGCCACACTTGTGCTATAACCAAAAATAACTATTCACAATTGGAACTCCCCCTTGATATAGCCTAAGTTGGCATAGAACATGCAAATCCACACAAGATAGGCCATTAGAAAACCAATATGTTACATACACAATATTTTATTGATTGCTACAATGGAACCAATGCCTTAAAGTTTGATATAATGGTCTCCTTTGAGGGGATTCAAACCTCCAAGTTAGACTAGCAAACAATTTGTAACTTGGGAAATCATGACTATCTTTCGTTCATCCACAATTTTACCCATGGCGCATCTCAAATATCCCATTCTCTAGCAATACCAAAATTTCATTAGGTCTCGTTTGGGAGGAGGGAACGGAATGGAAAGGAATAAAAAGAATAATTTTAGAATATTCTTCTCTTCCCTTGTTTGGGAGTTTAAACGGAGGGAATAGAATTAGATTTAATGAATTTTTTACTAAAACTCCTAAAATACCCCTATATATTCAACCTTTTATTTTAAAATAGGGGTCTAATAGTAATGATCATAGTAATATTGTCATAAAATGATTCCATTCCATTCCATTCCATTCCCTCCATATTACTCCCAAACAAGATTACTTACATTCCATTTATTTTCATTCATTTCCATTCCTTTATTTTAAAACATCCAATCAAGGTTACTTAATTCCATTCCATTCCATTCTTTTCCATTCCTTTCCCTTACTTAAATACATTCCATTCCTTTCTATTCTCTTATGATCATTCCATTCCATTCCATTCCCTTACTTTATAAACTCCCAAACGGAGCCTTGGGATTTGGTAAACTTTCAAACATTGAGAATATAATGAAACTCTAAAAAACTGCTCCACTCGAAAATATTTAGCTAGTTGGGTCCTCATTGCCATTGAAATGTGAATATTTGAGTTTTGCTACTTTTGGAATGATAACACTACTCGAACTCGTTGTACTTGGTTCAATCACTGGACCTCCCCGTCCCACATCAACTATGGCACTAGTGAGCTTTTTGAGTGATCGTGGCTTTGGTAGCTTTTTGCATGATCACGACTTAGGTTACCATGAAATTGATTGAGGTGAGCATACATCATAGCAAGCATCTGTTGCATCTCTTTGAAAATTTGTTGTCCTGAAGCTAGAATGCCAATCTTAGCTTCTAATGGCTCAATATGAAGACTCCTACATGACTTGCTCTAATAACATTAGCTACGTACACAATTTTTTTATTGGTTGGCTCAAGGAAACCAAGGGCTAATAAAATGGACTTCTTTGACAAAGTTGATAATTCCTAGACTAGATAACAATTTGTAACTTGGAAAACCATGACTATCTATATCTATTGAGTAAATCAGAATTTACACATGAAATTTCAGTGACAGAATATAAGCTTCAACTATCTAGAATTAATCGACACAACAAATCATAACTTATCCTAATCCAAATTAATCTACCTCATCCTAATCCAAACTAATTTATTTGAAACAGTGTTGGTATAAGCGTCAAGTGCACAGGCTTCTTGGAGCCTAACCACAAAGCGCAAGCACACACCTAATTGAAGTATAAGTGCACATTTGAATCAAATATAGTATCTTATAACCTCTAATATAATTATTCATGACATATAATAAAAATAAAATAAAAACTTTTATTAAAAAAAAATTGATATTTTTCCTATTTGCAATTGTATAATGTTTGTAAGTTCAAATTTCACTTAATAATGTTTGCAATTGATATTTTTCCTATTTCAATTTCTTAAAAATTTTATATGGTAAATTGAAAACAATTATCAATGAACAGTATTTTAATAAACTAGTCATAGAAAGATTAAACATAACATTTCATATAATTCTCCTGCACTTTATAAAAATACACAACCATGAAAGTTATGATCAAAACATCAAATTAAGTATATGATTCAATCAACATATATCTAAAAGGCTTTTGACATGTGAACAAAGAAACTGCTTTTGTAATACAACACCTCAAGAATAGCGTAGGTATAATAAAAATCAATGGTCCATATCATTTCCTTCAAGATTAATCAATTTGTTAGATTAACAACACACTGATTTGAAATCAACAAAACGCAGCACTATCATTATTACCTAATACTAATCAAAACAAATTAGATTCATAACACACACAGGCAAAAAAAAAAAAAACAGAAATAGACCTGATACATTGGAACGCACAAACATAAACTGATAAACAGATACACATACATACATACATACATGCATGGATACATATATTGAGAGAGACCTGTATCTGAGTATCATCGAAGAGTAGAGCGGTAGAAAAGTGTCTCTTCCTTGTGAAAATACTGGCACATACAGACCTCGCTGCAATAAACCTTTGCATCGCTACGCTATCTAATTTTTGGTTTTGGAGTTCAAAGAGAAAAGCAAATTAGAAGGAAAGATTAATTGAAAGAATCGGAAGAAGAAAGAAGAGGAAAGATATGGCAGACAGAGTAGGGGACCCCTTAACTTCTAGGCTATAGGCTATAGCAGTATAAATTTTTAAATACAGAGTAGGGAACCCCTTAACTTCTAGGCTCTAGGCTATAGCAGTATAAATTTTTAAATATAGCCTGTCTGTCGCATCCAAATGTGGCAGTTTTAATTATCTATGGGTGTCTATAAGGTACAGCCGAGCTCATATGAACCTCTGAGATCGTGATTAAAACTTAAAGCTAGTGATGTGATTTTTTTAGGCCATCAAAAAACAAAAACAAAAAAAATAGATGTGATTTGTATAGGCGGTTTAGATTTTTTATTTTATGTGACGAGTTGCTATGATCTGAGAGATTTTTTTTAAGTTCACTGGACTTGGCACAGGTGATAATTACTAAAGAGGAGTGGAGTAAAGTGACCAAACTAGTGGGAGTTTATAGCGTATACGAGTGAAACTCACCGGTTTGGCCTGGTTCATGCCTGCTTCCCTCGTTGCTAGGCTTACATGTGCAATGAGTCAACAGTCCTATCTTATTCTATCCTCTCCTATCCTTCCTCTTTCTTATTTTAAATACCACACAACTTTTTTAATGAATAAATATTATTCAATTCTAAACTATTGGATCCACTTTGTAATGATTTGTTTTTTTTTTTTTTTTTTTTATGGGAAAAGCTTGCAAAATTCATTTAAGCTTGGGTAGTACCCATAGAAAGTACATTAGAAAGAAGACATGTGATACAATGACAGGGGAGTGTCCTCCGTACAGTCAATTACATCATTGGCATGCTTTGCCATTAGGTGAGCTACTACGTTGTTGTCACTTTGAGTGAAACTTGTGTCCCATGAAGTGAAAGTTGGCAGCTACATTTTTGTCCCCGTGACGACCTGCTGGATGGAGCTTGGGGTAGGTGTCTCACACTCAAGGGCTTGAATAACAACTTGCGAGTCTCCTTCAATTACAACCTGCCTTAGGCCTAGCTCCTATGTAAAATATAATTCCACACTCCATTGCCTTTGCCTCAGCCTTAAGTGCACCTAGTGGGAAGCACAGCTTCTTTGAGAGTGCCCCCATGATCTCACCTTTGTCATTGTGAACAACGACCCCAATTTCACACTATCCAGTCTCCTTAAACCCTGCGCTGTCGACAGTGATCTTATACCAATCAGTCGGTGGGAGCTTCTAGGAGGTCAGGGTGTGGGTGGGGCGAGAAACAGGGAGGTCCGCTGCTTGTTTATATTCTTCTATATACCTACGCGCGTTGTTGACAATCACCGTTGCAGTTTTTGAGGTGCCACTGTGTTGAACCTCATTTCTATTATTCCAAATGCCCCACGCGGTTGCTGCAAGTACCTCTAGCTCAGTGTGTTCGTTTTTCTCTTTGAGTACCCAAAAGAGGTCCATGAAATCCTTTGGCTTCCACGAGGGGCTTGGTGGTTTGACAGCGAGGATAGTCCAAACCTCCCTAGAGAGGTCGCAACTCCAGAATGTGTGTTCCGGAGTTTTGGTTGCTTTGCACAGGCCACAGTCAACGTCCATTGGGATGTGGCAGTCCCTGAGGCGAGTTTTGGTTGGCAGGATTTTCTTGCAAGCCCGCCAAGTAAAGGTTCTGATCTAGTTTGGGCACTTTAGACTCCAAATGGATTTTCACATTGTCTTCATAGTGGAGCAATCTGAGCATTGGCCATTGTCTTGGGTGACTTGGAAGTCTTTGGGCGATGCGATATGCACTTCGCATAGAGAAATCACCGTTTGGTGTGGCTGACCAAATTTGGCGGTCTATTGTAAGGAGTGCGTTAAGTGGAATGCCAAGAATTATTTCGGCTTCATGGGGAAGGAAGGTGTTGCGGACTACCTCAGTTCTCCATACGTGCAGGTCATGATCGATGAGGTAGGAGACCAAGTCACCGTTGGCCTAGTGGAGGTCATTTCTTGGGCTTACTAATCTGTACGTCGAAGGGGTGGGGATTCATTTATCTTTCCAAATGTGGGTCTGCATTCCATTGCCAATGCTCCACCTAACTCCTTCAGATATGACTGGCTTGGCTGCCATAATACTCCGCCAGGCAAATGACGGTCTCTTACCAAGTTGAGCTTCAAGGAAGGTGGAATTGGCAAAGTATTTGGCTTTGAAGACCTGGTAAAATAGAGTGTTGTGATTTTTTAGGAGGCGCCATCCTTGCTTTGTCAGGAGTGCTAGATTAAAGGCTCGCAAATCTCTAAAGCCCATTCTCCCATTAGTTTTGGGTGTGCAAAGCTTGTCCTAGGCCACCCATGGTATTTTCCTCTCTTCTTTTTGCTGCCCCCACCAAAACCAGCTGGTCATGGCTCACAAATCCTTGCATAAAGAGTCCGAAAGCTTGAAGTAGCTCATGATGTAGGTGGAGGTAGCTTAAGCAACAACTTTGATAAGTGTCTCTCTCCCTGCACTTGACAACAACTTCCCTTTCCAACCTGCGATCTTTTCCCAACCTGGTCCTTTATCTTATTACAAGCTTTCTTTTTGTTCTTGTCAATAAGTGAAGGTAGGCCTAGGTACTATTCGTGTTGTTTTATGATTTGAGCGTCGAAGAGGTTTTTGATGGCGTCTTGAATATCAAGGGTAGTGTTTTTGCTGAAAAACAGGGAAGTTTTCACTCGATTCATATTTTGACCCAAGGTCGCTTCATAGTCTTGAAGAATCTCCCAGACTCTAGTGTATTCGTTCATGTTGGCCTTGCAAAAGATAAGGCTATCGTCTGTGAAAAGCAGATGAGAGATGGATGGTGCATTTCTGCAAACAGGAACACCATTGATGTGCCCCTGTTGTTGTCCCCTGTTTAGCATTACTGAGAGCCCATCAGCACATATAAGGAAGAGGTAGGGTGATATGGGATCGCCTTGGTGGATGCCCCTAGATGGCCTGGTCGATCCTTTTAGTTCCCCGTTGATTAGGATGGAGTAGGTAGCAGTTTTACACATATCATTGTGAGAGAAATCCATCGCTAGTGAAATCCTAGTTTGCGCATGATCATTTCCAAACACGGCCATTCAACTCGATCAAAAGCCTTGCTCATGTCGAGTTTGATTGCCATGAGACCATCCTTGCCTTTCCGTCGTTAGTTAATGTGGTGCATTGTCTCGAAAGCCACAAGTACATTGTCTGTAATCAACCTGTCAGGGAGAAAAGCACTCTCAAAGGTACTGATAATGTTAGGCAACATATTCTTAAGTCGGTTAGCCAGGACCTTGGAAACAATATGAGATAATACATTACTTTGGCTTATGGGGCAATAGTCTATGATTTTCTGGGGGTTGTTTTTCTTTGGGATGAGATAGATATGGGTAGCATTAATATTAGCAGGCATATTCCCAGAGTTTAAGATATTTAGTACACATTCAGTAGCACTTGGCCTAACGATATTCTTAAATTTTTGGTAGAAGACAGGGGGCATACTGTCATGACCTAAACCTGTACTTAGCATTTAGAGCATGACCGACATGTTAATATCAAGTTTACCTCGATACTAACACGAACCAACCTAAACTGAAGGTGCTTAACAAGAATTATTTCCTGTATACCTGCTTATTTTCTCGCATAAAAGCCATAATATACAAAAATGAGGAAAACCTTGAAAATTCATTCATTTGAACTTTGCAAGATTACCACTTGCTGAAAAACTTAAGGTATTCGTGTAAATATTACATGGCTAAACGTTTAGCAAAACTCTTATTTACAAACCTAACCCCAAAGGCATACAACTGGGGTTCAAAACAAACTAAAGTTCAGAATTACATCTTTGCTCAAGGATCAAGTATATCTTGATTCCTCCTATACAACAAAAGAGCTAACTACTATGCAACAAAAAGGACTATACAATCTAACAAAAGAGAATCACAGAATCTTGCCACCTCTAACACTCTCGCTGCTTCCAAGAAGAACCTGTGCACTGAAATATAATAAGGTGAGCTGCGAAGCCCAGTAAGGTTTTTAAACTCCATGGGCCTTTGATAAGAATGCATGTAAATCAAACATTTTATAGATATGCCAGCTTTGATAAAATAGACTTCATACTATTCATATTACTCTTGAACTAACTTATGAGCTTTTAGATGAAAATACTTCATATACTTATAAAATGACATAATAAGAAATATAAACATAATTCAGCAACTTCATCTTTAAAAATCATTATCTCATAATCAATAACGTAATATAGCTGTTCATAACATATTGGTTAGTCCATATTCTGATAAGTCTGTACAGAGAAGGCCTCATCACATTTGGGTGCTCCCGTGTGTATGATATTGTCCTCTTTGGGAGGCCTGATGGCACATCCCCTCAAGGTTTTATTCCTCCCCGCCGTCCGTACACATTGGGGAGAAGGCCTTGTTCAGATTAGAGTTACGGGCAACCCCATTTCCTCTACTTTAAATGGCCTAGAGTTACGGGCAGCCCCATTTCCTCTACTTTAAATGGCCAAACAAATAACATTTTCCATGGAAAGCCAATAATTAACCCCTACTGGCTGAGTTCAGATCACCAGAGGACATAACCCAAAAAACACCTTTCATACTTATACATCATACTGAAATTTCTCATTTTGCATGATATATCATAATAATAGCATATCCACTTCATTCTTAAATATTATGTTCGTGACATGGATAATAGCATCAATATGCTGAAATTATCATGTATATAAAATTGAACAACTCACGAACATATATTTTACTTAAATCATGCTTATATGTAATATCTCTAATTAAAGGATTTTAATACATAATAGTTTTCTAAACAATTTTTATACTTATCAAACGCACATGTCACTTATCCTTACCTGAAAACAGAAGACGCGAGAGATTTGTACCAGAGGAGCTCAAGTGTCCGTGATCTCGTTCTCGTCACCTAAAAGAAAAACCAAGACTTATTACTAACTACTCTTCCTAAATATGTAACCTTAAACCTCAAACACAACCTAACTCTCAAACTTAATAAAAATCTTAATTCCCACCACATAGAGCTACCCCAAGAACAAGGTACAATCATCAAACACAAAAGCATACCAAAACACAGCGAAACCAAGGCATAAAAATCATCTATGATCTAAACATACCAAAAGATAAGCACATTAAATTATAGCTCAAATCATTAAACATAACTTCAAAATTAAATCCACAAAGTTAAAGTTATCCTTCTCTGTTTACTGCTCCTTTCAGTAGCAACTGCCTCATTTGTAAAATACAAATGGGCTATCTAAGCACATCCAAACGTCATGAAAATTTACAGAGCTACTCCCCTGTATGTCTAGTATATACCGTATAAATTTCAGGGTCAAAGAATAAAACCATGATTTATTAAAAATCGTACCATGCAACGTACTCAAATCTGTCCTGACAGAAAATCATGCAACTTGGAAATTAAACCATTATTTTTGTATTAATCCAAATGCAGTGAGATCACTTCCATAACAACCATATATGTCTTAGGATTCATAAAAACTACTCCTAGCAACTTAATTCACAGCAAATGATTTAACACATATTTTTCTTCTTGTATACCCCAAATCTGTCACAGTGACAGCTTCAGGGCATGTTCTTACAAAATCATCAATTAAATGCAATTGATCTTCATTTCATTTGGATATTTTTATACCAACACTATAAACATTAAAATAAGTTATAAAGCATTCAATAGACCATAAAACCATCAATCTTAAAACTTACTAAAACAGAAACACAACTTCAGCTTCTAAAATCAGATTAGAGAATAAAGAAGGAAAAACAATTAAACTATCAAATTACTCTTAAATCAAATGAAGTTTTGATTACTTACCCCCAACTTTGAAGCTGAAACTTAAGTATTAGGCTCTTAATTCCTTCTATAGAGTGAGATATATGTTGTTTTGGTGAAAAAGGGGGAGAGTGGTCTTGCCATGTGAAAGCAAAGAAAGAAGAGAAACAAAGGAGCAAAGAAAAGGAAGAGAGAAAGAAGAAAAAGAAGCTGGAATTGTTGTCTGATGCAGCCAAGAAGATAAGGAAGGAAGACTTTGTGGGATACGTTTAATGCAAAGGAGAAAAAGAAGACCAAGTCCCACCTTTCCCACATTTTGGCATTTGCACTTTTCACCCCATATATTCTTATATTTCAAGAAAGGCCCAAAGACAAAATAACTTTACACACACACACACACACACACACACACACACACACACACACACACACACACACACATATACATATCCTTATCTTTATAAAATTTCTCTCTACAACATTAAAAGAGCATACATGTTTTATAATATTACAATATCAAAGATTAATGCACTTAAATTAATTAAGATAAAAAAAAAAGCATATAAACTCATAAATTAAATTATGTAATTAGGTTGGGGTGTTACACATACCGTCGGGTCTTAGGGACTTCATTGGATGCACTTTTTGAAGGGCTTTCCAAACTTCATCAGGTAGGAACTCCTTGGTTAGGACTATGTTCATCTCCTTTGTTACTTTTGGTTCGAGGACTTGTTCCACGACAGTAAATTGTGTGGGGCTGTCAGACATGAAGATGGATGTATAGTAATTCAGGATGGTCCTTTCAATGCCTTTTTCAGTGTTTTGCCACACTTCTTGGTCATCAAAGAGGCCTTGAATGGCATTCTTTCTTTGTCTTTAACTTGCCGTAGAGTGGAAGAACTTTGTGTTCCTATCGCCTTGTTGCATCCATAGAGACCGAGATCGTTGCCACCACACATCGTTTTCCTTATCCAGCAGGTCGTTTATTTATTTTCGGAGGAGATGGATATCCTCAGCAAACTTATGGAGCGTGTCAAGAGATTCCAAGTGTTGGAAATTATCCTACTTTTCCTTTAGTTGTTTATTAACTCACTCGAAAACAATCTTGTTCCACCATTGGAGTTGCTTCTGACAACTTTTGATTTGATCTTATGTCGTTGGGACCCCATTGGAGGTGTGTGGCATGGACCATGCAAGCTCAACAATATCCTTACATTTCACCTCACGAAGCCATTTTGTTTCGAAGTGGAATCGGGCTTTTTCCTTCGATTTTTGGGAGCATGAAATGAGTGAAGGATCAAGGAGTAGTTGTCAGATGCACTTGTGGACCTGTGTTGCACTCTTGCCCCTGGGAATAAACTTTTCCAATTGGAGTTGGCCACCATTCTGTCTAGCCTAACTAGGGTTCTTTGCTCGCCAAATCTCACATTGCACCAAGTAAAGCTCGGACCACTGAGCCCAGGTCAAGTAGGTCGCATGCATCGAGGGCATTCCTAAAAGCTTGCATTTGGTCTGTACTCCTCTCAGCCCCACCACATTTCTCTTCTAGGTGAGTAATCTCGTTGAAATCTCCAAAAACTATCGATGGTAGACTGAGTTGCTTATTTAAATGCTCCAGGAGTTTCCAAGATATATGCCTTTGTTGAGCATCCGAGTGTCCATAGAAACCAGTCGCTCTCTATCGCAGGTTTGTTTCTTGGTCAAAGATGATCACGTCAATGTGGGAGTGTGAGTACTTGTGTACTTCTACATGGCTTCCTTCTTTCCACAGCATGGCAAGTCCTCCACTTTTACCATCACTAGGGACAGTAACTCCTTGCGTATATTCTAGTTTTGCTTAAACTTTTTTCATGAAAGAGATATCATATGATTCATATCCTCCTCTCTATCACAAGACTATAAGGGCTTGTTTGGATTGAGGGGAGTATAGTAAAGTTGACTTTATAGACTAATTTTGAGTCAATTTTACTCTACTTTTCCTCCCTCACTCTCAATCCAAATTGACTATAAGAGAATAAAATTTGCATAATTATCCCAAATAAAAAAAATAAAAAACAATTTGCATAACACATCCTGCTCTAGTGATTGTAGCTTTTTTTTTTTTTTTTTTTCCCTTGAGATTTTTATTTAAATCATAATGTGTGAGTCATATTTTCTGAGGTTTATAAATTTGCAAAAACTGTGACCGTCATAATTAATTTTGTTATATATGGGTGCTGAGTTTACAATGGGGAGATAAAAGAATAAAATCAAAATGCTAAATAATTGTTGAGAGCAGAGAATGGGACTATCGACATGCATTAAAAAGGTTGAACTGCCTAGGATATAGAATGTCACGGATAAATGAATACAATTTTGCTCAAATGCTAAATAATTTATGAGAGCGGAGGATGGAACCGTTGATATGTACTAAAAATGTTGAATTGTCTAGGATACAGAATGTCACAAATAAATGAATACAATGTTTCCCAAATGCTAAATAATTGATAAGAGCGGAGGATGGGACCATAGATATGTATTAAAAAGGTTGAACTACCAAGGATACACAATATCACAAATAAATGAATACAATGTTGCTCAAATGCTAAATAATTTATAAGAGCGAAGGATGGAATCATTGATATGTATTAAAAAGGTTGAACTGCCGAGGATACACAATATCATAAATAAATGAATACAATGTTGCTCTCAATGCCTCTCTCGCTCTCTCTCTCTCTCTCTCTCTCTCTCTCTCTCTCTCTCTCTCTCTCTCTCTCTCTCTCAACCCAATTTAGTCAAATTTAAAATTTCTTGAAATATAAGTAATAAACTCAAATAGAGTTTTATGATTCTTTAAAAAAAATGTACGAGAGTTTTGTCAAGGTACGAGAGTTTTGTCAAAGTAACTATCCTAACAATTAATGACTCATTTTATATTTTGGTAATAGAGTTTACTTTATAGTAAATTATATTGATAATTAATGAGAATGTGACCACTTATAGTAAAGAGAAGATAGTCATTTAAAGTAAACACAGTTTTTATGACTCAAATTTAATTATACAATAATAGAATATGATATTAAATACTTTAGTATAACATTTTTGTGAAAAAATATTATAAACTTTATCATTTATTTCAGATGAGTTTCAATTAGCTCAACTGGTAAGTTTTTGACAATTGAATAAAAGATTTGAGGTTCAATTATCGCTTACAAAAAAACTAATTGATATCTTAATCTGATAATATATAATTATATATATATATATCATTGGTTTTCTTAACAATAAATTTGTAGTCAAGTTTTTGAATAATAATAATAATAACATTTATAGTCATAATTTCTTTATATAATTTTTTTTCTTTCTATTATTGATGTTTAGAGTTTTTTGAGCACATAACTATTCCTTGAATGTGCATAGTTCTCCCATCCTACACACATTAAGTAATTACAAAAAGAAATCTCTTAGGAGCACTCTAAGAGAATGGTTATGAATTTTGAACCTAAGACTTTGAATCACCGAATCAACACTTTGAGGTTTGTATTATACTAGTTTCAGTATTTGTACAAATATAAACATCCACAATCTTGAAAAATCTGATTCTTTATAAATTGAAAGAATGAGAGAAAACTATATAGTTTGTGATTGCTTATGTAAGTGCTCTAAAAATAAAGGCCCAAATTCACTAAGAACAATGGTACCCTATCCTTCAAACCAAGCCCAAACAATAGAATTTATTGAGAAAGAGTGAGAAAATACTTCAAGTGCAATTCTAAACTAAGTTCTAGTGTATAGCCAATGAGACTACAGTGATAGAGAAATGAAGTATAAGTAGTGATTGAGAAAAATGCTCTCCTCGGGTAAGTCTAAGGATTGATTTCTTATATGTGAATGTTACAAGTTTTAAACCCAGTAATACACTATTCACTTCCTTGTTTTTCTATATTCCAAAGAAAAGCACCTTACTTCTAGAAGGTTCCCTACCTTTTATGTCCTTCTTTCTTGCATCATAACTCTACACTTGTACGCCTTTAAACATTTTTCAGGGTACTTGTCTCATCATAGCTCTTCTAAAGGTGGTAGAATGAGCTGCTAGCTATGAAGTCAATATTCAGGTGTCATTTCCATATTAATGCAGTTGATATAGTTGATATGAAGCATTCAATGTGGGGGTAGGAAGTATATCTTTCAAGATACTTCCTACCATGTCCCTTGCTCCTTCCATGGTCCCCTTTTCCCTTATTGGGCCTTCGTAAGATACTAATTACCCTGTTTTTGCTTCCATCTTCGAGCAAGTGGACTCCTAGAATATTACTCATCTCCTCGGGCTAGCTTATACAAGCTTTTCAGCAGTCTAATCATCTTTGCTCTTCGAACCCCCCACAACTTAAATCTTAAAAAATTATATGAAAAAAAAATTCATAACATAATTTGTTTTTGACACCACTGTAAGAATACATAAAATGTAACCAACGGTAAAATTTAAATAAGTATGGATAATATTTTTTGCTATTGTTAACAAAACTTGTTGTATAATAAAATTGATATTAGTAATAGATCTATGAAAATTGATGTTACTTTAATCATAACTCGCCAATTTAACAAGTTGCAAAAAATATTAAGAAAATTTTTGTATACGTAACATAGCCTTGAAATTTAGGATATATATATATATATATATATATATTTTATAGAACTAATATTTAGAGGTTATAACTTTTTAAATTACTACTTATTTTTTAAATTACAGCCGTCCCATCAAAATTTTGTAGGAATGACAATGGGTCAAGTTCGGAGCAGGTTTTTCTATGCTCGAACCCAACCCGTGGGCCTGCTACTATGACCCGAACCTAGACCATTTAATAAATGAGTTTTTTTTCCACCCCAAACCCACCCCGTTGGGCCCTGCCCCCTCATGCCTAACCCAACCCAAAACTAGAAACGTAAATTTCGATTTATGATTTTTAGCACAAAATAAAAAACACAAACACAAATCCAAACACACACACAAACATAAACACAAAAATCACAAACACAAATTTCAGATTTATGATTTTCCCTTTCAAAATCACAAACCAAACACAAATTTGAGATTTATGATTTTTCATTTTAAAATCACAGACACAAACAAAAACACAAAAATCATAAACACAAACACAAACTCACATGATTGAGACGAACTAAACCTGAAAAAAGAAAAAAAAAATGGAGAATGAGGTGGAGCGAGGCCGTGAGGCCATGAGAGAGTAGCTAAGCGAGGCCATGAGGGGGGTGACTGAGTGAGGCCGTGAGAGGGTGGCTAACTGGCAGGGTGCGAGATGGGTGAGGGATATGGCAGATGGGCAAGGGAGATAAGAGGGGCAGAGGGCTGTGCAATAGTGTAAGATCGGCAACGGCAACGGCAAAGACAAAACAGAGTTGAGTTCGAGGCCAAGTTTGCATAATATCTAAACCCTTTTTGGGTAGTTTAATTAAAACCCAAACCCGGCCCATTTGCTTCACAGATCAGGTAAAACCTGACCCATCATGATCAGGCCAGGCTAGGTACTTGCGGGTTGGGCCCAAATTGCCATGCCTAAAATTTTGGTAAGAAAAAAAAGAAAAAAAAATTATTTGGTGACGAGTACCCGTTGGTCGAAAAAGTCGTCTTAATAGCTTGAAATACCGCCTTAGAAAAGTTGTTAGGCATTCATTAGCGGCAATTTTTTATAGGCGTAAATGCACTTTTAATCCCTACATTTTGGAGTTTTTCCATTTTAGTCCCTACATTTTAATTTTACCACTTTTAGTCCCTAATCTAATTAACGCGTTTCATTTTGGTCATTTCCGTCAGTTAATCGATGGAAATTGTTGAGGTGGTAGCCGGATGAATTAAAATATAATAAAAAATGCCACGTCACCCTGACATGTCAGCATATAAATTTAAAAAATTAATTTATTAATTTTAACTAAATAATAAAAATAAAAACAGAATTAAAAACTAAAATCACAAAATTAAGATTGTTCTTCAGAGATCATCAAACCCAGCACCATCAAATCTACCCCAAATTCTAACACAATCAACACCAAATTCTCAGCAAATCAAACCCATAGACTCAGTTAACAAACCAACCCAGATTAAACCCAGATCAAGAAACCAATCACAACAAACCCAGATCAACACAACAAACTCAGATCAACACAATTAAACCCAAACCAACACAATCAAACCCAGATCCCACCACCAATGACCGACACAGTTAAGCCACCACCACCCCACCGATCAGTCAACAAACCTACGCCAAGATGGTGGTCGAGATCTGCGAGCTCCATTATGGCCAAGATCGGGACAAAGGCCAAGATTGGCGAGCTCCATTGTTGTCTCCCCTACCAAACAAAACTCGATTATGAATGGACGAAGGCCGAGACCAAGATGGAGACCGAGATGGAGGCCGAGACCCATGTTGAGACGGAGGCTGAGACCCACATTGAGACTGCTGGCCCCATCTGCTCCAAGCCGCTGCCCCCTTCCTCAAGATTTGCTCCAAACCTCATCTCATCCTCTCCCTCTCTCTCTCTCTCTCTCTCTAAACTCTTTTTTTTTTTTTGTAGAGCTCTCATCAGGTCATGATTTTAGAGGGAGCTACCTCAAAGGTTTTGAAAGTTTTTTTTTTTTTTTTTCTTGAAAGGGAAAAAGTAAATATACTTAAATTCAAAATGATATAATGATAAATTTTTGTTTAGGTTGGTTGAGATTAGAGAACAGAGTTTGTGTTTGAGATTATTTTATAAATTTTATTTTAATTTTGTGAATTTTAGTTTTTAATTTTGTTTTTATTTTTATTATTTAGTTAAAATTAATAAATTAATTTTTTAAATTTATATGCTGACGTGTCAGGGTGATGTGACATTTTTTATTATATTTTAATTTCTCCAGCTACTACCTCAGCGATTTTTGTCTGTTGACTGACAGAAAAAATCAAAATAAAACTAATTAATTAGATTAAGGACTAAAAATAATAAAATTAAAATATAAGAATAAAATAAATAAACTCTAAAACGTAGAGATTGAAAATGCATTTACGTCTTTATTATATTTATCGATTTGAGCTGCTCTCAGTCATCAGTCACTCCCACCAAGTTTGAAACTTTTGAATTGAAACACACTCCGAACTCCGAGCCGAGACGGTGACTGAAAACCATGATTCCATAAACACAGTGTCTCAGAGAGACCACTCTCTGTCTCTCTTTCTCTAATTGTCTCTGTTCCAAACAAACCCTAACCATGGAATCTAGAGATAAAAAGGGGTCGGCTCCACCGAAGCCTTCCAAGTTCGCGGTGTACCAGAACGCAGCCCTCTCCGCTGCCCTCACCGCCAAAAGCTTACAGCCTCCCAAGTACACCCTCCTCTGCATCTTCTGTCTCTCCTCCGCCTCCGCCTTCGCTCTTCTCACCGTTCTTTCTCGGTACTATTTCTTCTTTCTCTCTCTAATTTCACTTTCAATTTAGTTTTTATTTTTCTAATTTAGTTTGAAACTTGGTTTTTTGAGTTTAAAATTAGCGCTTGTAAAAAGCTACGAGGAAATTCTGTTGCGAAACGGAGGTTTTGAGTTTTAAAAACGCTCTTTTAGGCTCCCAAAGACAAGTGTTATTTAGTGATTTTGGAAGTAGTTTTTTTTTTTTTATCTAGCTAATGTTGTGTTTTTAGTTGTGAGAACTAGAAGGGAGTTTTGTTTTTAGTTTCTCTATGGTTTTAAATCTTGCATTATCAAGATGAATTGATGGGATAATTTTTGTAAATTTTGGAACTTGATTCGGTTGCTTTTCGGTCTTATTTACTCTTGGTGCTAAAATTTAAATGAATTGTTGTTGCTTTGAGGAGCAAGAAAGTGTTTCGAATGCGAAAGTGTCAATGCCATAGGGTTTTGTGACTTTGTTTCCAAACCCTTTGAATGTGGGAAAATGGAGAGGAAAGGAAAGTAAAAGTTTTGAGTCATGAGTATCTCACTATCTCGTTATTTGGGACCTAACGAAACACAAACTTCTGCTCAATTGAGTCAAAATTTAAACTTGGACAGCAAAAATTCTGACAAAATTTTTTATTGCTTAACAAAACTGTAAAACAATACTGAACCCTGAATTCTTAGATTTTCAAACTTTTTATGCTAGTAGGATATGGAAAAAAAATTATAAGCCAGAAAAGGACTTTAAGTCCTAAACAAAGTAGGAAAAGAAAACAAGACATTAATTACTTTTCTGCTGAAATTAATTGAGATTTTCTATTATAAGCAACCTAGATTCAAGTGTTTATTATCCATTTCTTTTCTCTCCAACCAAAAAAAATCCAAACTAGAATAATGTATTTAAAGATCTTAATAATGTCCATCGGTTTTGCTTTTGAAATTCATGTTGCTAATTATCTTCAATTGACTTTTTGAAGGGAGAATGGGTTCATTGATGATTTGAAGTTCAAAAGTCTTCCCCAAGAAACAGCATGTAAGTTTTTAAAAAAGAAAAAAAATTCCTCAGATTAGTTTACTGACTGCTCTAATTGCTATAGCTATTCTGAAAATCTTGTTTTTGTGTCTCAGATTTGTTTGTCAAGGCAGTACAGACTATAGTGGGCTTAGTCTTTTTTGGAACTATCTTTGCCCTCTTTAAAGCGATCTCTCTGCGTAGAGAAAGAAATATTGCTGCTGTGCCTGTTTTATCTTCCAATAAAGGAAATAAGGATCAAACATGTCTTTCGAACCGTCAACTAGAACTTTTGGGAATAAAACCAAAGGTTAAACAAGTGGTATCCGATTCTTCGAAGAAACCTCCCAAGTCTAGACCTCACTTGACACCTTCTTCAGATGTCCTTGTTCCACTTCATCAGCCAATTACCAGCCCAAATCGTTCATCAAGAACGAGTGCAGATAGATCAAACTCCAGTGGGGGAAATAGGATCCGTGCTGTCAGCACCCCGTCCAAATCACCAAGTTCTTCCTCTTCTTTATATCTTGTCCCTGGTTCTGTTTCACAATTGCCTTCTGTTCAAAATTCGCCTGGGGTGGATTCGGTGGTCTCGTCTCCTTGGTCAAATAAGCGAACCTCCTCTGGAAAAGAGATAACATCAGAAGAACAGCTTGAACAGTTTTTGGCAGAAGTAGATGAGAAAATAACAGAATCAGCAGGGAAACTGGCTACTCCACCCCCAACCATTAGTGGTTTTAGCATAGCCAGTCCAAATACAATTGCCAGTTCGGCTAATACCTCCGGAACTACTAGGAGTACTCCGTTAAGGTCTGTGAGGATGTCTCCGGGTTCCCAGAAGTTTAGCACTCCCCCCAAGAAAGGAGAGGGTGACCTTCCTGCACCTATGTCCATGGAAGAGTCCATTGAAGCTTTTGAACATTTGGGCATCTATCCTCAAATTGAGCAATGGCGCGACCACATCAGACAATGGTTTTCTTCGGTTTTGCTTAATCCTCTACTTAAAAAGATTGAAATGAGTCATATTCAGGTCAATCATCACCTCCTTCTCTCATCCTTTTGTTTTTATTTCTTTGGCTACTTTGTATTTTGTAAAAAAGTATGATGTTCTCAATAAATACTCATGGCATGTTGCGTTTAATTAATTTTCATCTTGATTACAGTTTGTTTATGGTAAAAATGTGGGATTTGGGATTTATTCTTCCCAAATTGAAATTCTAGACTTTCTTGAGTGATATAATTGAGAGGTGGAAGTATTAATTGCTGGGCTTTTATTGGGGATTCCTACTTGAGTTTAGAGAAAAATGAAAAATCATATGTTTATCAATATAATACTACAGAACATAATTTGGAAAACCCATATTATATTCAGGAATAAATCAGCATGATATGATTACTTTTCAACTTTGCTTGGTACTGGTTTCTCATATAAGTTTAAAACTTGACATAATTTGGAATTGACTTGAAAAAACTGAGAAAAGAGTTTGATACCTTGAATGATAGTGATGCAAGTTCTTAAAACCTAACACCCCTCTCCCCCAGGCTCACACCCCTTCTTCTTCTTATTGGGTTATGGTAATACAGAGGGAAATGAATTGCAAGCATATGTTTAATTAAGAGTTTGACTAGTGTCAAGCATCTTAAAGATTAATGTTCCTTTTTTTCATAATATTAACACATGCTCTATGGACATATGAGGGTCCCTAGTCATGTTGCGTGAAAGATTTCCCTGGATACTGCAAAGAGCTGAAATCAAATGAGATAATCAGTAGCATAAATTCCTCTACAATGTCTTTCTATTGATACTTATCTAAAATTCTTGTATTTGTAGGTAATGCAAGCAGCTTCTAGACTAGGTATTTCAATTACAATAAGTCAAGTTGGAAGTGATTTACCAACTACTGGAACTCCAACTACTGTTTCTCCAATTGATAGGACTAAGGAGTGGCAACCAACATTTACTCTAGATGAAGATGGAATTCTTCATCAGTTACGTGCTACTCTTGTGCAGACTATTGATTCTTCCACATGTAAGCTGCCCCACCATCAATTATTTGATATAGGTTATTTTGAAATTACTGGATTTGTTTTGTTTACAGTCACTTGCTGATGTTTTATGTGGTTGTTTCCATCATGTGCAGCCAAGTTGCCTCTAGCCAACCTTCAACAATCCCCACAACAGAATCCCTTGATCCCTATTATGCAGGAGTGCGTAGATGCTATCACTGAACACCAGAGGCTTCATGCTTTGGTGAAAGGAGAGTGGATTAAAGGTTTGCTACCTCAAAGCAGTGTTCGAGCAGATTATACCGTACAAAGGATCCGAGGTAATTGGAATCTTGATTTTTTTCTCCATATGCTTATTGCCTTTCTCAGGTCTCCCATAGACTTCTGAAATCTAGAATATCTTATCACAACTGTTTTGTCTGTGTAATCTAACCTTAGATTACTTGCATGTGGAATTTCTCAGAGCTCGCTGAAGGAACCTGCTTGAAAAATTATGAGTATCTTGGAAGTGGGGAGGTATATGACAAAAAGAACAAGAAGTGGACTCTTGAGCTTCCAACTGATTCTCACTTGCTTTTGTATTTATTCTGTGCTTTCCTAGAGCACCCAAAGTGGATGCTACACGTGGATCCTACATCTTATGTTGGAGCCCAGTCTATCAAGAACCCATTGTTCTTGGGAGTTCTGCCTCCAAAAGAAAGGTTTCCTGACAAATATGTTGCGGTCGTATCTGGTGTACCTTCTTTTTTTCATCCAGGAGCTTCTATACTGATTATTGGAAGGCAAAGCCCCCCAATCTTTGCCTTATACTGGGATAAAAAGCTTCAATTTTCACTTCAGGTTGGTACTCGATGAGATCAATTTTCTGATTACATTGAATATGTCTTGTGCTGTTATTTTGTTATGAAGAGGTCTCATTGTGCTAGCCTAAAATTTTGTAGGGTTCAGGGCAAGTACTTTACATATCTAATTAAGATTTGTTTTCCCATTACATCGAATATGTATTGTTGTGCATGATTGAATATTTTTTTCCCCCATATAAGCCAGGATTGACATCTTGTATGTGTTTTGCCTGTTTTGTCCAGTCTTGATAGCTTTATCGGATGGGTCAAGCTTCTATTTACTAGGTGCCTTTAGTGTGGTAGATCTAGGCTTTGGCAGCTGTCCATTCAATAAACATTCTTATTAGCTATTTTTTTCTTAGTCATTCATTCTTAATAAATTTTGACATTCCGGTGTTTCTGCTGTCCTCTAATAGTGTATTAGTTGAATAAAAATAATTATGTTATTTATTTTCAGGGAAGAACAGCACTTTGGGATTCCATCTTGCTTTTGTGCCACAGGATTAAAGTTGGATATGGAGGGATAGTTCGAGGTATGCATCTTGGTTCTTCAGCCCTGAGCATCCTTCCAGTTCTGGCTTTGGAAACTGAAGACTGAGTACTTGTTAGGGCTGCTGCATTTTGCTTGTAATAGGCTTATTGCTGCTGACATCAGCTGCAAAGGACTCGTGAATATGAGTTCAGACTGCACTTTTCCATTGCTAACTTGGCTGAGTGAAACCTATTTGAGATGAGACCGCTGTTTTACTCACCCTATTCAAGTCCATTGATGATTGACTCTGGGTTCCGGGGTTTCTGGCCATTTTGTATTCTTTAGATGAGAGAGCTTTTGGCCAAAATGTAGGGATAATTTATAATTTATTGGCTTGTACCGTTCTGCAGAAATCTTGGCTTAATTTTCCATTGTCCAAACTTGTGTCATGCAATCATACAACAGCAGGCCCTGATCATATGCTAAACACACTTGTTTGAATAATTCACATTAAAAAAAAAAAAAAAAAAAAACTGCAACGCGTTTTGCGTCCAGACGTGGACGCAAAATGCAGTACCCAAACAGGTACTTAATGGGAAACAATGCCTAAGTTTCTGTACGTATGGCTCAGTCATTATCAGGGTAATTCTAAAAGCAGTCAAAAAGAAAATACCTTACCCTGTAAAAACAAAAATATATTGATCTGAGGTTTAGTTTGATTTAAAAAAATAAATAAATTATTTAAATGGATTCAGTCTGGGTTTAGTGACTCCCAAGTACAAATTTGTTAGAGTTCTAAAACTATCTGACGGACTGACATCATAGGCAACTTCATTTTTTGTTTTTGTTTTTTATTTTTAAATTTTTAATGCCTATCTGTAGGGTTTCTTAGAAGGAGTGTAGGAAACTAAGGAACCTTAAAATTTTCCATTACCACCCCAAATATACTCATGATCTTGGACTAAGACTGCGAATGAGGGACATCTAGATGATGAGACGAAAGCTGGAACAAAACTTGTACTCTCTCATGGAAGATGAAATTCTCCAGAGTGCTTCAAAATCTAGAAAGTAGAAACCTCCTAAAATTAAAATTTCGAAGTTGCATCAGTTGGAAACTCACGGATATGACACATTTAAAAAAAAAAAAAAAAAATGCAGTTGTATGGAATTACAATGGGGTTTATAATTACAACCACAAATGCATAACAAGTAGCCCGTCTAGCTCAGTTGGTAGAGCGCAAGGCTCTTAACCTTGTGGTCGTGGGTTCGAGCCCCACGGTGGGCGCGAGAAATCTTTTTTATAACATGTCCCATTAACATAAGTTATAGCATTTTTAGCTTGAAATATGTTGTCTCCCTCGGGAGCATATCACTTGGCTATAAGGATACACGCCATTTGTATTAGACCATGACCAAGTTTATTAAATTTCATAATTTATGTTACTAAGTGCGTTTGGATTGAGATGAAAAATTAAAATTATTTTACTATTCAGCTTATTTTTGTTACAATTCATGAGTTTCATTACACTTTTTAGTACTATTTATGACCCCCATTGTACTATTTCAACTAAATTTTACATTTATTTACAGTACTTTCAATAATAAATTTTCAGTTTTAACAAAACTAGTCGCTAACTTGTGCTATGAATGCAATGACTGACCTAGGATTTCAGGCTAGGGGGGCTCGAATTAAGCGAATTTTTTTTTTCAAATACACATCCATATAGTATTAAAAAACTATCAACTAAGACAAATACATAAAATCATTGTTTCTTAATATATTAAGATATAATCAACTACCAACAAAAACAAAAGACACGAAACACTATTGCTTCTTAATACAATTATCTATGAAAAGGGAACTCGATGCTCTTTTAAATCTTCAAAATAATCTACAATTGAATCCAAACTAAATGTCAAAACTATATCCCTTTCAATGTATAAATTTAGTATTTTTCACTTCTTTTCAATTTATAAATTTATCTAATTTAGCATTATAAGTTACTAATAGGCACAAGTGAATCACTGTTATTTTCTTAAATTTATGTGACAATTTACTATATTATATGATTTATTATGCATTACCACCAAAAACTTTTCCTTAACTTATTTTTTTTCTATTACTTGTCCTTGTTATTGCACAACTACCGGTCAACAAATAATCAAACATATTCTCTCTCTATCTCTCTTATATTACTTATCTATATAATATAAGAGAGAGAGAGTCACAAACCTAGAGTGACAGAGAGTAACAAAGCCAAAAAGCCCAAAAAAACACCACAGGTACAGATTCAATTCATAATCACCAACATCGATTCATCACTATCAATAAAAACACAAATACCACTAGTCCACAAGCACAGATTGTCAAATTCTGAGATTCACAAACAATCAATAATTATATTAGGTTTTGAAGGATAGAATAAATACTTGTGGATTGCTGGGTTGGGCAAATCAAGCAATCGGCGGGAAGATGGGTCTCGCATCGGCATGGTGGTGTTACTGAGTGGCCGTTTGGGTCTGCGACAGGTGACAGTTGACATGGATTGAGACGGGTTTGCAAGATGGGTCTCGCGTGATGGTGGCATGGGCAACGAGATGAGTCTCTCTCACGTGGTGGCAGCATCACAGCGTGGGCGGCGGCAAAATGGGTCTCTCTCGCCTCTCACTCTCTCAATTCTTTTGTACTACTCTTTACTCTATCTGTCTCGCCTCTCATTACTACAGGGTTTATAGGTTTACTTTTTTTTTTTTTTACATTTACATGGGCTCCGGGCTGGCCGACTCAGTGGGATGGTTTAGGATTTTTGGAAGAGGGCCTGGGCTAAAGAGGGGGGGGGGGGCAAGTCTTCTTCTTCTTCTTCTTTTTTTTTTTTTTTTTTTTTTTTTTTTTTTTTTTTTTCTTTTTTGAAAATTTACTTACTAATTTTTTTTTTTTTTGGGCCTAGAGGGGGCCGGCCCCCTTAGGCCTCCACCTGGGTCTGTCCTTGTATGCATGGGAACTTACCTATTTGTAAGATAGACTAAAATAATTTTATAAAAAATTTAAGAAATTACACTATTACATAATTTGCTTTTGTATGACTTCAATTTGTGTTACAATTTGATGGAGAAGCCGTTGCTTGTACGTGCAATGACTTACAAAAATTTATAAAATGATAATTTTATTTAAATATTGTGTTGATGTGGAAAATTATGAAAGATTCAGAGGATTCGGCTCGCAAATTTGGAGATAAATTATTAATGTTTGAGCTTGAGATAAAATTTCACTCCTTGTTAAATTTGAACTAAACAAAAATAATTTTATTTAAATAATATGATATTTAATTTAAATATTGTACTGATATGGAAAATTGTAAGAGTTTCAGAACTTTCGGTTTTATATATAGAGTTTTACTCCTTGTTAAATTTGAATTAAACAAAAATAATTTTGTTTAAAAAAATGATAATGATGAGTTTGAATTTAAGTTAGACTTGTTAGAGAGATAGAGTTTCACTCTTTGTTAAGTTTAGATTAAACAAAAATAATTTTATTTAAATAAAATGATATTTTTATTTAAATATTATGCTGATAAGAAAAATTGTAAGAGTTATTTTTATTTAAATATTGTGGCGGTATCCAAACACATCTTAAGAAAACCACAAATGATACCCAAAAATTATAATCTTAAAATTGATATTGTGAGTTTCTTTCTACCCTAATTTTTTAGTCCTCCATGGGTGTTTCTCAATGTTATTCTGCCTTGTTCTCTTCTTTTTGAAGAGAATGGGGCATTTATAGGCAAAACAAACTTGTTCCCTAAAGAAGGGTGAGATGGCGGTGATGACCTTTGTCAAATCGTTCATGTTGCCGTCAGATTAGTGGAGGGGTTGTAGGCCTAATCTTATTTCCTCCATTGTTCAGACAGGTTATTTAGTATTTTAATGCTAGATAGTTGTCAGTAATTGGTACTAATCAATGTGAAAGCGACATCATTCTTCCCTTGTAAGTTCTCGTTTCTCAATTCAAAAGGTTCACTACTCAGCATGGGGGCTTTGTTCATCAAGAGGTATTAAGGTCAACTTAGGAACCTCGAGACTTGAGGGTTGTACGAGATCATGAGCCTCAATTTTCCTTAGACATATTGTTGGAAGCTTGGTCCGGTTCGACCCTGGAGATCCCCAAGGGAAGAACTCAACAAGGATCAAACACCCCCCACCAGAGGCGGCCCAACATAATTTGGGGCCTAAGGCGAAAAATTTATGCGGGACCTTTAATATGTAAATATTAATTAAACAAAATTATTTAATACCAATCAAATTAATGTTAATTTGATACATTAAATACATAAATAATACCAACTAGACTAATGTTAATTTCATATAGAGAATTGAATATCATAGTTGAACTGTAAATATTAATAAAAAGAAATAAAAATATATTGCGATTGAAAAATATACTTTATTTTGGATATAAGACGATGCATAGTTAAATAAAGTTGTAATCTAATTTTTAATTTTATATTTTGATTTCAAGAGAGAGAGATAGATATCATTTGGTGTGTGGCTTTATAGGATATTAGTTTACAAAAATCAAAGTCTCAAACTATCCTAGGAGATTAATCTATAATTGGTGATTTAACACATTTGCAACATCTTTTTGAAATATTTTAAGATTTCAATTGAGTTAAGGTTCTATTGGTCTCGTACTTTGAGAGTGTTAATAGAAATGAAAAAGATGCGCTAATTAAAAGTACTATAAAATATTTAAAATATAACGTGACATTGTTTTTCGTTGATGAACTTCATCAATTTAACTAATGAATGTTTATATCACTTTTTTGTGATTAATAAAATAGAAATTTGTAAGCCAATAGTAAAATTTGTGTTATCTTTAACATCACTAATAAAAAAAATGTACAACCTTTAGAAAATATATATAATTTTATAAAAATTTGGGCCTTTAAATATGAAAAATGAGGCCTTTTTTCTTAAGCATTTTTTTTTTTTTGGTGGGGCCTTAGGCCTAGGCAAGTCCAGCACTGCCCCCCCCCCCCCCCCAACAAAAGCTTGATCCTTAAGATGGGCTTGTTCGGGGCCATCGACAATGGGTTTGATTAGGGGAAAATTAATTATGATTAATTTTACATTGTTATTATTTATGAACATGTTGTTTTAAGTTAGATTTCTTTCTCAAGAGTGGCACATATGTTATTTTCAATGGATACGTCAAGGGTTAAAATCTTCTAATTCATCTATATAATATCTGAAAAGTTATATTAATTCTTTTAGAAAATGACACATACAATCTAATATACAATACAATACATTAAGAACTATTCTTTAGTTACCCATTTAAAAATCTAATATACTTATTCTCTTAGAAGCTCTGTCGCTTCTCTCCGTCTCTCTCCACAAGGAGTGCAAGGAAAGCCCAATAATGCATAAGCGCCCAGGTTGTTCAATATGCTCTTGTAGCCTTCCATGCCCAGTTCCACAGGGATCTCCCCCTCTCTGGTACTTTTTTTTTTTCTCTTGAATTTACAAACCCTTTTAACTGGTTTTGAAACTTTCTCATAATCTATATTGGTAGATTATCGCATGCTTTAAGAAAATTTATATTTTGAATATTCAATTTCAATACCATGTTTTACCTTATGAATTCAGACACCCTATTACCTGGTTTTGAAGCTCTCTCATTATCAAATGCCCTTTTTAATCTTCCTTGTTTTGAGTTCTATTAGATTATCGCTCCTATTTTCTTAATGGGTTTTTAACGGGGGGAAAAAAATCGTAAATCCCGTTTGCTCTCTTAGTAACTAGATAGGTGGCTAATTTTTAAAACATGTACCTAAGTAAGAGCATTCTTATCAAACATTGTAAAAAATTTAGCATTTACTCTCTCAAAACCTATATTTATAACATATACAATACCACTTTCCAATCCAACCTATATCAAAACTTCTATTTTTTTTACAATTTCATTTAAATATTGTTTCTTTATTATTTTTCACTAATTTTTTTATTTTTCCTCTCTCTCCTTTGTGGGCCCCATTGAATAAAAAATAATTTAAAGTTTTGCAATTGGTGAATAGTGCCATTTCAAAAATGAGATGGCACTATTCATCAATTGCAAAAATTTTATAATATAAAATGTTTGATGAAGGGGCTTAAACCTTTCAAATGCTAAAAAAATAAAATTTTTAGCATTTGAAAGATTTGATAAGAATGCTTTAACAACATTGTTATTCAGGAGCTGAAACCTGCTCTCGATGTGTTCTCAAAATACCTAAATTAATAATTGTAATTCAAACATTTTTTTTATTATAATTTATATATAAGCATGATTCAAACACTCCTAACTAAACCCTACTGTCAAACATATTTTTTTGGGTTCGCACATTTTTTTGAAGCTCTTAATTCTTAGGGGCTGTTTGATAGCCAATTTCAAACACAAAACAACCAATTTTAAACACATTTACACACATTTCAATACGTTTAATAAAAAACACTTAAATAATATTACTCAAACTTTGTTAAATACTGAAAACTACTGTTTCAGCAAACATACCAAATAAAGCCTAAGCATATGTATCTAAGTTCTGGCCTCCGTAAAAATGTACTTAGAATTGCAAGTCTCACTCTCATAGTCTCATCATTCAAGTAAAAACTCTCTCTCTCACTCACTCAATAAGCTAGTACTTTACTTGGTCTCTCTAAAAGCAACGGACACATTCTTGTCTTGTGATTACAAAAAACCCACCACCCCTTCTCTTCTCTCCCATTCAATCTGATCAAAGTACCGTCGCGACGCTGCGCCTTTCCACCGCCTCGACTCGGTAGCCCAAGCCGCCGCCGCCGCCGCAAAAAAAAAAAAAAAAAACAAAAACCCGTTTGCCAACTGAGAAAACCGTAAGCCCCATTCATTGTGTTCAATCTTTTCTATAATTTTTTGGTTCGAATTTCGTCTCTATTAGCTTGTAGATCAACTAAATATATGAACAGGACCACCTTGTTTCGTATTAGACCATGTTTGTATCTGGGTGTATGCATAGCTTTAATCAATCTCTAAGACATAGTGTTTATGTGTAATTGTAATATCTTATATTTCTAGCAACAGATCCTGAAAACTTCGTCGATTATTGTAAACGAAAAGAACATCAAGTTTTGATTTTTGCCATGTTTGTCATGTTGCAAAGGTTGAAACTGATGTTGGTGTGTTGGAATCTATATCAGAGGGCTTGAGTTGTGAAGACTTTGGGAGTGAATAGTGAATAAGCTTTAACATTGAGATTTTCCCTATTTAACTTATCGACCCAAATTGATAGATTGAAATAAAAAAAAAAAAAAAAATGCAACTTCAGGTTCAGTCTTTGTCTTTGGGTACCTTGGATTATTGGGTATGTGTTAATTTAGTAAATGTTTGTGTTGTTGTTTTTGAGTTCTTAGACCTGGGTAAACACGTGGGATAAGCATTTGAGCTTCTTTGAGGAGAGACTTTGAAGGGCCTAAGCTTTGGAGAGAGTTTTCTTGAATTGATATTTTATCGGATGGAGATGTTTCGCTTATTGGGCATAGTGTTAACCTTCACGATGTTGTTGTTGTTTGTTTGTTTCTGGTGTAGCTGAGTTTAGTTTTCCAGAGGGTTTGGTGGTGGTGCTGGTGGTGATGGGCTCGTCTCATTAAAGTTTGTTCCTGAGAAAACTGAAGTTAAAAGAAATGAAGTTCCATTGTTCTCTGTAATGACTAATGATGTCTTTTTGTCAATGATAGTGTGGCTTAATTTGGGGGTTTTTTATACCTTTGATTTTTGCATAAGAATTTATGTTGATTTTTATTATATAAGAGTATGATGAGTTGGGTTTTTTTATGGATTTTTTTTTGCTAAATGGATTGGATGTGGATTTGGTTTAGCAATTTTTTCTTCTTTGAATTCAGAGTTTGTTGTTGTTGTTGTTCTCTCTCTCTCTCTCAGAACCTGTATACAATCAATGTGGTCAGGTCATAGAACCCAAAAAATTTACGGTGTCCATTAACAAATTTTTAATTTAACAGAATCAGGGGACATTGCTCAATTTTATTTTAAAGTCGAGAAGACATTGAGATGGACCCAATAGTTTATGAAGGAAAGTGAAATTAACCCAAAGTTTTATCTTAATGGATATCTAATTGTTAATCTTCAGTGAATATAATAATATTTGAGGTCTCTTTTGATTGTTTGAGTGAAAATATTTCTGAAGTAATTTCTGTTCTAACACATCAACAGAATTTATCTTGCAGCTTGGTCTCAATCTGAGAACCCATTGCTTTCTTGGCTTAGGGAAACATGAACAACGGAAATGGAAGACGATTGAATGGGGAGACAGAGGAAGATGACGACGACGAAGGAAGTGAGGGAGACCTTGATGCTTGGGAGAGGACTTATGCGGATGAGAGGTCATGGGAGTCTCTGCAAGAAGATGAGTCTGGGCTTCTCCGCCCCATGGATAACACAACCCTTTACCATGCGCAGTATCGCCGGCGCATTCGCTCTCTCTCCTCCCAGGCAACTACTGCTCGGATCCAGAAGGGTCTCATTCGCTATCTCTACATTGTTGTTGACCTCTCAAGGGTATTGGAATCATCGCTTGATACCTGTCTTGTAGTAGTTCCCTTTTGAATTTTATGCAAATGGTTTGTTAATATGATCTGCTAGAACAACGTGCTAGTAATTATATGCTGGATTGAGAAATCAAAATATTGCATCTTTGTGGTGAGTATTGAATTGTAAATTGTAAGATCTGATTAATTGGCATTTCTTCTGCCATGCCTAATGACCGTATCTAGGTAATACAACATACAACAGACTTTACATGTTTCTGACCCTCTAAAATATTTTCTTGAAAGTGGGTTTGACAAAATATGTTTAACCTACAACTAATTTAGCATCTAGGAAAAATATGTTTTTACATGTGGCATGCCCAACATATGAAGAACTGGATAAAGCACCAGAAATCTGGCTTCTAATTGGAAATTACCTTCAATCAATAATGACTAGGGTAGATTTGACAGCATGGATTCAAAAGTTTTGGCAATTCTTTGGATTGATTAATTTTCATTATTTATTTATTTATTTATTTATTTTTCATTTACCTTCTCTCTATACGTGTAGGCAGCTGCAGAGATGGATTATCGACCAAGCCGAATGGCTGTGGTTGCAAAACATGTTGAGGCTTTTATTAGGGAGTTCTTTGACCAGAATCCTCTTAGTCAGCTTGGTCTTGTGACTATAAAAGACGGAATTGCTCATTGCTTAACAGATCTTGGTGGCAGTCCTGAGTCCCATGTTAAAGCATTGATGGGTAAACTGGAGTGCTCTGGTGAATCCTCCCTACAGAATGCCCTGGATCTTGTTCATGGGTATCTAAATCAGATTCCATCATATGGTCATCGAGAAGTTCTCATCTTATATTCTGCTCTTAGTACTTGCGATCCAGGAGATATATTGGAGACTATCCAGAAATGCAAGAAGTCAAAAATGAGGTGTTCAGTTATTGGTCTCTCTGCAGAAATTTTTATATGCAAACATCTCTGCCAAGAAACTGGTGGCTCTTACTCTGTTGCCATGGATGAGGTGAGATCTACTAACTAGTGGGTGCTTAGAGACTATATTGTAACTAAAATAATTAAATTTTTGTCTCCAAGCATTTGAGTGCAAAATGGTGTTCTAAATGAAGCACTAATTGTTGTAATCATTAAAATGATAACTTAGAAGAAACAAAAATCTGATATTCATTTAAATCCACCTGAGTCTAATAGAAATTCAAGAAAGTGAAGTTGCTATGAGGATAATGGTTTGGAGTGCGCTGCTTACTACATTTTAATCATTCAAAGTTTTTTTTACAAACTTTTTTTTTCCTCTTTTTTTGGCAGTCCCACTTTAAAGAGTTAATACTGGAACATGCTCCCCCACCTCCAGCCATAGCAGAATTTGCCATTGCTAATTTGATAAAGATGGGTTTCCCACAAAGAGCAGCAGAGAGTTCTATAGCAATTTGTTCATGTCACAAGGAGGCTAAGGTTGGAGGGGGTTACACTTGTCCAAGATGCAAAGCACGTGTGTGTGAATTACCTACTGAATGTCGTATATGTGGGTTGACACTCATTTCTTCACCCCATTTGGCAAGGTCATATCATCATCTCTTTCCAGTAGTACCATTTGATGAGGTGTCTCCATCAGTTCTGAATGATCCACATAACAGATTACCAAGATCTTGTTTTGGCTGCCAACAAAGTTTTCCAAATCCTGGTAAGCAGTTGCATAGTATGAATAAGAAATTTTTTTGCAAAGCATCTATTACATGGGCAATCCACAGTTTGGCCTGCCAATTGATCTTTTATGATATTGCTGAAATTGCATTTGGTAGTAGGAATATATATATATATATATATATATATATATGTATGTATGTATATATATATATATTGCTGAATCATGTTATACTCTTTTTGGGTTTCAACTTTATTGACGTAATGCATAGGGATAGAAGAAAATGGGGCTAGACTGTGGTCTCTTGAAAATATATTTTTCAAAATAAATGATATATTAGTTTCTTGAATGATCTAGTAAGTCTAGAAAATCTGGTCCCTCTAGGCTTGGTGCTTTAGCACCCGATTCATTTGGCGCTACAAAATGGGCAGCAAGGTTGGGCAAGTGGTGGTATAGAACTAGAACTAAGACAGGATGATGACTTATGAGAACAATATTGTACTCTGATGTAAATGAGAGAAAAAAGGGCTGATACAAATATAATCTAAGCTACTGAAATCTTAGAAGAGTCAGATACAGCATTGAAGTTCTAGAAATCCCTTGATTCTTTTCTTTTCTAATGATTTTGTAAGTATTATATTTGTGTCCATGTGAGATATGCCCTAGCCTTTCCTGCTGATTCTTTTTTTCCCCTTTTAAATGATTTTGTCTCAGGAAACAAACCTAGCCTTCATGTTGCTTGCCCAAATTGCAAACAGCACTTCTGCCTTGATTGTGACATCTATATTCATGAGAGCTTGCATAATTGCCCCGGTTGTGAGAGCTTCAGGCATTCGAAGTCCCCCATTGCTGCTGAAGAATGATGATTCCTGTGACTTAATAATACCCCCCACCCCCATCCCCCACAAAAGGTTCTAAAAGAATTTGTTTTTCAATACTGGTTCTCAAGCCAATTTTTTTTTTTTTTTTTTGGGGAAGAGGGGGAGGGGGGTTGTAAGTTCTCTAAGCCACCCACACAGGCAATAGCTTGCATAGTTGTTTTTGGTTGTGAGAGCTTCAGGGCTTCAATTTCCCCCCAAACACCACCCCCCCCCCCCCCCCCCCCCCCCCCCCAATTGCTAGTGAAGAATGATGGTTCCTGTGACTTTTTAATATCAACACCCAGGTGCCAAAAGAAGTGATCCAATACTGGTTCTCAAGCCACAGTTCTTTTTGTTCTTGGGGGTTTTTGGGGGGGGGGGGGGGGGGGTGTTGTAAGTTCTCTAAGCCACACAGACAATAAAGTTTATGCTGTCAGAACCATCCATATTACCAGTCCATTTGGGCACACTCATATGACACTTTGAAGAGGGAATGCATTAATGCCTGTTAGGTGAAAAAGAGAGAGTGACTTATCATTTTTGCAACCACCAAGGTTAAAAGAAACCAAGTTGGTCATTTTTCCATATGAATTGTGGTACTTTTTATTTATAAAAAGTTTATATATGTTATTAATATGTTCTTAGTGAAGAGAGTTTTTAGCCTTGAAATGCAGCTTTGCCTTTGATGTCTCCCAAGAATTGAATGAGCCTTGGTAGTAATCCTTCATGATTTGTGGTAGGGGATACGAATATGATGGCTTTCTTTACTATCTGTAGAAATATTTTCTTTAAAAACTTCATAGATGACCCTTTTTAATTTTATATGTTTAATGTGTAGATGGAACTCAATATTCTTAGTTTTCGTAGCTTGTTTTGAAGATGTTTGTTATGTTGATGCCCCATTTTAAGCATTGGTTTAATTTGATTAGATACCGTGTGTTTCCTCTTCTATAAAAAAGGAAATGACCTATCTTGGGTTAGAGAAGAGGAATGTTTGAAATGCCCAGGGAACTCTGTTTGCAGTGACCATGAGGGACTTGTGCAATCCAGTGAATTTGTGTGTTCTCTCTTTTCTTGTTGCTGAAGGTTTTGTAATTAATTCAAGATAAGAATGTTATTTGAAATGTGAATATTGAGATGATTGTGGGCTGCCACTCTAGAGAGCCATGCTTGGGAAGCCTCCACATCTTTTATCAACATCTCATTGTCATGCAAATGGGATCCATATTTTTAGAACGACTCTGGGAAAAAAAGTATCCAATCATATTAGGGTATTAGAATGTTCATTGTTAGTTGTACAGAGGATGTCTCAAATTACTGTGCCATTTATACTAAAAAAATAATAAAATAAAATTGTGCTATTGGATTACACGATTAAAAATGATGTATTCTGGCAGCGGAACAAATGTTCTTAATTCCCTCTATAATAGGCTATTTTGTAGTGAAAACATTTTTGTATTGAAGGAGGGTTGGAATGGTTTGTTGCAGGCCCTGCTGGGTGTGTGCTCTTCATTGTTTATACCTTCCTTTGATTTGAACTAGATAATTTCCCGTGCAATGTGCGGACACTTTGCAATTTTATTTAGAAATAATTTTTATGTTTTCTATTGTATATGGTATTTATGTTTTTCCAAACTATTGTCGAATGCTTTAGCTCCCTTTTTTTAATTCGTATTTATAATTTTTCTTATTCTAGAAGTAGTTCCAAATTATTGATTGGCTTTTGTTTACTAATATTGGTATATGAGATTGAAATTGTATAGATATTAGGCATTCCTAAGAGACCATATCATATTATAAATTTAATATTAAAAATAATATATAGAAAAATTGGTACTAAATTGCAGTTGTAGTATACAGAATAAGGAATAATGAAAATACTTGCTTTCCAAACTGATGGTATGTCCTTTTTCTTTAATTAGCTTTGTTAAAGTATCCATGCAATTTTCCTCAATGTTCATATTCAAAATATTTTTATTATTTAATATATTTGTGAAGCATGCTCCCAAGCATTCAAATATAGTATAAGGAAATTCAGCAATATATATAGTATAAGGAAAATTGCAAAAAAAAAAAAAATCTAAAAGTCTTCGTACGATTTTTTAAATTTATATAAAATAACTTCATGTTAACTATTAGCAAATTTTCTCAAATCTATTAAATTATAAATCTCATTCATAATTTTGAATACAATTCTAATAGTTCACACTAATAAGGGAAAAAAATTATTTCATTTATGCGTGTGCAATACAATTCATTAGTATCAAAGTAAAAGTAAAAAAAAAAAAAAAAATTAAAAAAAAAACTATTGTAGAGAATAAGTAAAAAAATACAAAAAGAATGATGTAGAGAATAAGTAAAAAAGAAAAAAAAAAAAAAAAGAAAAAAGTGAAATAAGGGTTGAAGGTTGACAAAATAGTATACAGTGACATATTTATCAAATCAAAAGTCTCAAAGCCCATAAAAGGTTATTCATGGCTTCAGCCTGTTGGCAAAAATACAGTCACACATCATCATAAACCCAACACAAAAGCTCAAACTCCAAAAATCTCAAACATTTAAAGGCTCATATCCAATCACAACCCCACAAAATCCACATGACCTCTAATTTCCGCATTAAAACCACAAGTCGTTTACATCCTTCCTAGTTTGGAGAATCTCATATGTGCATTTGAGTTAGGATAATGTAAAAGACTATGGGCAAGGGTATATAAAAAAGTAGAAGTGCAAGAGATGAAAATCTAAAGAGGAAAAAATAGTCTTGAAACGACGTACGTAAGAAAATAAAGAGTCATTATCTTTTAATTGGTGTTTATTTAGTAAATAAAGACTACTTATCTTGGTGAGAAATAGATGAATAGTCTTGAAACGATGAACCAAAGAAAACAAAAAGTCCATATCTTTTATTGCAAAAGAATCCTCAAGGAGAGAGCCACTTGGCAAAACTTCATGTTCTCTCAAATGAGGTCTCTCCTTTTATATATACTATCTTTTAACCCGCACAATGCGCGGGATCATTTTACATATTAATAAACTTTACATTTGTGAGGGTCCTTTTTTGGACAGTACCTAGGCCCAAGTGGAAACGAGGATCCCGAGCCTTTTACTTGTTGTTTGGTGGACTGAGCTTGGTTCATTGCAGCTAAATGGGGGATGTGCGTACCCATGAGAAGTTGTTGGGCCCAACTTCTATCTGGGCTAACAATCTATTTATTTTGTAGGCTTTTGGATTTCCTACAATGGGTGATTCTATGCCCGGAAACCTAAATACACTTGTTCTCAGTTCTCTTAGAATTGCTATCCTTTTCTTCTCCAGAATGACTACCCTTTCTTCTTAGTGTTTACTCTCAAATTGCCTACCCCTGTATTAAATTTTCCTCTCTTATTTATAGCCTAAGGTTGGTGAAAAAGTTATGATTATTTTCCTAGTGAGTGGAAGGAGAGCTTCAATATTATTTCCTTTAAGTGGATGCTTAGTTATGAGTAGGAGGTGGTAAGAGTGGCATTGGAACTAGTTCTACCGTTAGAGGGACTACCTGGCAACGACACTCCCTAGGTAATGGAAGGAAGGTCCAATACTATTACTCTTAAGTGGATGTTTAGTTGTGGGTGGGAGGTGGTGAGAGTGGCATTGGAACAAGTTCCACCGTTAGAGGGACTGCCCGGCAATGGCACTCCCTAGGTGATGAAAGGAAGGTCTAATACTATTATTCTTAAGTGGATATTTAGTTTTGGGTGGGAGGTGGTGAAAGTGGCATTGGAACTAGTTCTACCGTTAGAGGTACTGCCGAGCAGCGACACTCCCTAGGCGATGCCATACATTCCAAGATTCACCTGCCCGGGAAATGTATCAGTCAAAGGTGATGGGATCTCACCTTCGCCGCTCATATCTTAAACATTTTATCTTCTCAGTCTCGGGCTTGAGATGGGCTTTGAAGCTTGCCTGGAATGAGCTCATGGGTCTGATTAGTGTAAGGTCTTACACGTGACACCATTACAATAGGCTTTTATGAACAAATGGGCTTGAAGGACGGTAGCGCCCCATACAATAGCCCCTTTTTGATTCATGCTCAGCTTTCGGTAATGAATCAAGGATTCTAAGAACCAAGTGTCATTCGATGAGCCCAGCGGGTGGACTATTGATGACGAACCAATAGTGATCCAAGTCATGATGATGGTTTCTCGAGGACACCAAGGACCCTTTACACGTAGTCAGGGTAATTATCGTAGTCCTTTTAAAAGTAGCACCGTGCCAGGTTGTCACGTTAGTAATTATAATATGTAGGTTGGTGAATCGTCTGACGGTTTGTAAACCGTTTGACAGTTCTTGAACTGCGCCCACACTTGTAGGGAGGTTACCCAAAAAGAGTTGGGAGGGTTTTTTCTCGCTTCTTGCCTCATTAATGTCTTAATCCCTATATATAGCTCTTTTTGGGTTCCCATTTCACCTTTTACGTTCTTTCACTCTCAACCTTTTCTCTGCTGGGCATTCCTCTTCTGCGTATAAACAATCCTCCAATTCCTCACTTTCTAGAGCCCAAAGTAAGTCTTCCCTACCTTTTTCTTTTTTTGATTCTTCTTTGTTTCATACTTTAGGAATGGGGTTTTCTCATCTTCTCACCCTTGGGGCTGCCTTTGCTAGTTTTAGAGAGACCTTTGGTGTCCTAGGGGATGTTGACATTGTGTACTGCAATGTGGGTGATATCACTCTTGAGAGGGCTGTTGGTCTGAACGTTGTGTTCTTTCCATTGATGCCTATACTTGAGGGTGAGGTTAGATTTCCTATAGATCCTCTTATCATAAGCACCCTAGGGTTTTATGGCCTATGCCTTGACTAGCTTCCCCCTAATTTTTATAGAGTCGTTAGTTATGTCAGCCGACTGAATTAAATGTTTGGGCTGCAACTGAACCATCATGACATCAATTTCATGTATATTTTGTGCGGCAATTTTTCAGGTGACTATTACTTAAAGACTAGAGATATGCAGGTCTAGTTTATATCTTACTTGCCTGAATCCACTAGAAACTCGGTAGGAGAGTTTGTTTGGGTGTGTGGCAACTGGCTTGCCGATGAGCTACTTTGCCAGCTTTCGCCACCTGATGTTGGTCGGTACCAAGAATCTTCGCTTGTTTTAGTTTTGCATTTCTTTATTGTTTGTGTATTGAACTGATTGGTCCATTTTCTGGTTTGTTGTAGAATCAAAGAGGTTCTAGCCAAATCCCCGAGTTATACATGCGCGAGATCTCAATTTTGTTCTTAGGTTTGAGATTTTTGTGCACGATGACGAGCAATTCTGAGCGTCTCATTTGATACTTGACGTTAACCCAGTGTATACTACTTGGCAATCCTTCGGCCAGGGGCTTTTAGTAGATAGTCCGCTCATATCATATATAGACGTTTGACACGTGAAATTCCTTCCTCCCACGCTTACTATCGGTAAAGCTCGGGACCTCGGTCCTCGTTGTACTACCACGAACGATCTCGTGCCTGTGAGGGACTAGTTTGTCGAGCGCGTGCCCCAAAACCGTAAGAGACACATAGCCGTTGAACAGTTTAAAGCCCCCGCCTCAGTAGTCGAAAAAGAAACGGCCGAACCTATCGGTACTTCAGGCACCAAATCTGACCGCGCAGTAAAAATGGGAAAGAAGAGAACAAATACCCTTGCCTAGTTTTTGCCCAGGGCCAGCCCCGTAGCTCAACCTCAACTCCCTTAAGGGAAGGGTTAGACTCTTGCTGCTGGCAAAGGCAAAAAGAGGAAGCGCACCATCGAGAATACCCATCCCGTCCTGGGTGACGATTTGTAGAAGATCCCTCCCCGCGCAAAAAGTGGGCCCAAGATCCAAGAGACAAAGGGTGTCTCTCAACCGATGGCCCAGGTTGGGACCAACGTGGCATCCTCCTCCCAGCCTGAGGTTGGTTGGTAGCCAGTCTTCAAATTGGGCGA
Source organism: Castanopsis chinensis (assembly GCA_032878915.1). Taxonomy (NCBI): domain Eukaryota; kingdom Viridiplantae; phylum Streptophyta; class Magnoliopsida; order Fagales; family Fagaceae; genus Castanopsis; species Castanopsis chinensis. Next base: position 10,666,600 of record JAVQMG010000125.1, on the reverse strand, counting down.
CGAGCTTTTGTTGGCGACCGCCAGCATACGGATGTGGGCGGGTTGCTCAGAGTCTAGCGCAAGGCCTCCTTCTGCCCAAGGATGCGCACTTCCTCTTAGAAGGCAGTGATGAGTCGCAAGCAAGGCGGCTACAGTGGCACACTATTACGGTAATTTTCTATCTCCTCTTGTCCTTTTACGCATTGCAGCGCAGGTATCTTTCTCGTCTTATTATTCTATTGCTTTTATGTCATCAGGCCGTGCAGTTGACTTGCATCATTGATGAAAGGTTAAAGGATGCAGCTGAGGTCATTGATCTGGAAAAGGTGTTGAAAGCCATTGCTGAGGCCACGGCCAAGGAGAAGGGTGAAGCTGTCGAGGCGTCAGAAAGAAAAGCAATAGATGTCAAGAAAGCCTGGTTGGCGTCGGAGGGTAAGCTGACTGTCGTGGTGACCAGACTAGGCGAGACAAAGCTTAAGTTGGCAACGACAGATAGCTTGAATCTGGCTCAAGTTGACTAGATCGCTGACTTAAAAGAATCTCTTGAAGCCTGCGAGGACAAGTGGTACAATGTTGGCTTCACAGATGTTGAAAATTCTGTGGAGCCCATCATTCATCAAGCTTGGCACCACGGGTTCGGGGAGGGGTGGTTGGCTGCCCTTTAAGCAATGGGAGTGGCTAAGGACTCTCTGCTGTGGAATCCCGAGCAGATCCCCTATCTAGCCCCTTCTCCTCTCGTCCAAAGTCGAGCTGATGCTACGGTCGATCTGGAGGTTACGGACAATGTTCGTACCAGAGCTGAAGATGCTCAAAATCAAGCCCGTACTACAACTCAGACAGCTAAGGACGAATCCGGGCAACTTGTTGTTCTGCCTCAAACTACTGACCCTGCCGCATGACAATTTAGTTTTTAATTTTTTTTGTTTTTTTTTGGTTATATATTTGGTTAGGCTTAGGTCGCCGGATGTGAGGGTCCTTTTTTGGATGGTACCCAAGCCTAAGTAGAAACAAGGATTGCAGGCCCTTTACTTGTTGTTTGGTGGACTGGGCTTGGTTCATCGCAGCTAAATGGGGGTTGATTACGAACCAAGTTATGCTCAAGTAAGATAAATCTCCTCAAGGCAAAAATGTGATTCCTCCTAAGCAATAAAATACCATTATAAGTGTTTTATTGCTATAAAATGACCATTTATTCTTACAAAATAAGTATTCATAATATTTACTATGAGAAGGAGATTGAAATAGAGTATTTGAGGCTTATCTTTTATTGTGTGAACATTTAAAAGAGTTCCTTCGCTTGGTACCTCGGGCGTACTGTCATGGTACCCTAGGTGTGAAGTCGTGGTTCTTAAGGGGACTAGGCTTGTAAGAACCCAGAGTACTGATTCTTTGAACTATATGATCTTTCTCCATACTTATTATGCAATACGATCTTTCTCCATGCCTTTTATTGTGTGAAAATTTAAAAGAGTTTCTTCACTAGGTATCGGATGTACTGTCATGGTACCCCGGACGTATAAGGCCTACAATCCTAGAACGCTAATTCTCTGATCTGTACAATCTTTCTCCATGCTTATTATGCAATGGAGTTTTGTCATTTCCCTTTACCTCTATAGGTCCTGTATAAGAATACACTACACAATACACATATCTTCAAATAATTGTTAGTTTCTTAGATTAGGATATGCATTTTAATAAATATACATATATGTAAATGAATTTTATGAGAATGATTCAGCCAGGAAGATCCTGGCCTTAATTCTAACAGACTTAGTGCTTTTGCACAAAACTTGTGGGATTTGGAACTCAAGTCCAAGTGGCTTTGCTTGGGCATTGCCTTCCAAGATAGCTAGGTGAGGAGGATTTTTGTGGGAGAGACTGATATCTAATGTTTGCATGTTTTGACATATATTTCTTTGGAGGCTAAATGATATTTTTGAATGATCTCAAGGATATGGGACAAATTCCTCTATCTTGGCTCTCTTATTTTTGTTTCTTTCTTTCTTTTCCTTGTTGGGCTTTTAAAGCTCTAAGAATATGTGTTTTAAACCTCTGAACTTTTTCCCTGAATACCAATTTTTTTCCCATCCGAATCCCCCCTTTCTGCTATGCCTTGTGTTTTTTTTATAGCAGACCTGGTCGGGTACCCCGGGCGAGGACGCCCCAGGTCTGCTGGGTAAAATTATGTCCTCTGTGACCTGAAAAGGTGCATTGGGAAGATGTTTAGCTTATTTAGGCAATTATAACTTAAAAGGGGCATTTGGCTTTAGTTATAAATGGAAGATTCCTTCTTGGAAAGTCAAAAGATGGGGTGGGTTGCTCAATACAATGGATGATAACTTCGGTTGAAAGTGACAGTTAAGAGGAAAATGTGGGGAGGTGTCATGCATATGGGAGAATTGAGCTTTCCATTGGTTCATGCATTCTAAGCAAATATATGAACCAAGGGAAAGTTTCGGGATCCTTCTTTCACCAGAAATCACTCTCCTACTGACCCAACCATTCCTCCCTTACTATCCACTCAGGATCCCACGGACTTGGACCATGGGTGATAAAGATAATACCTGGTTTTTTGCTGGATTTTTAATGGCTTGTCTTTTGCTGGAAATCTGAACATACATAGGGTCTTGATGTTGATTCTTCTTACTGCATATCCTCTAGCCTGACCGAGATCCTTGCTGCATGTCCTCTGGTCTGACCAAGATCCTCGCTGCATGTCCTCTGGTCTGACCGAGATCCTCGCTGCATGTCCTCTGGCCGGGATCCTTGTCCGAGATCCTCTTCTTTTTTTCTTTTATTATTATTATTATTATTATTATTATTATTATTATTATTATTATTATTATTATTATTATTATTATTATTATTTCTTTCATTTTTCTTCTTTTTGGGATTTTGGGCCTGCATGGTCCTTCTTAGCTTCATGAATTGGGCATTCTTTTGTCAAGACCCATGATCTTTCCTTACTTTTCATGGAATGGGCTTTCTTGTAAAATTTTGGTCCTCAACACCGGGCTATGGCGACGAAACAATTTCTTTAACATCTGTTCTGACTGATCTTGTTTAAATGGAAGTTGTGTGCTTTTACCATTTCTTCTGCCCCTTACCTTTAAATATATCAAGGCTTGATGTTTGTTACTGTGTTTGCACATGATTATAGTTAATTTGCTCATCATACCTTAATTTCTCACTTATGGTGGCCGGGAGCAATTTCTCACTTATAGCTTAAAACTTCCACTTGCTCAGTGATAGGATCGAAACGAGAATAGGTCTCTGTCTTTAGAAAATTATAGCTTAAGGTTTTCACCTGCTCGATGATAAGATCGAACTGAGGACATGTTCCTGTCCTTAGAAAATTATAACTTAAGGTTTCCACCTGCTTGGTGATAAGATTAAACCAAGGACAAGTTTCTGTCCTTAAAAAATTATAGCTTAAGGTTTCTTCCTACTCGGTGATAAGATCGAACTGAGGACATGTTTTTGTCCTTTGCAAATTATAGCTTAAGGTTTCCTCCTGCTCAGTGATAAGATTGAACCGAGGATAAATTTCTGTCCTTAGCGTAGAACGAGTTGTCTTAGTCTACTCAACTTTCTCCATATTTGTTTATTGGCAATAATGAATTAACAACAATGGAGTTAAAAGTATCTACATGATTAAATACCATCGTATTAACATGTAAAACATATATGCATGATTACATTCAATTTGCACCCTGGTGTACAATCGGTTAGTGATAAAACTTCTTTAAATTGTGAATGTTCCATGGCCGAGGAAGCAGTCTTTCACTTAAATCCTCTAAGTAGTATGCTCCTGCACCTGCAATGGTGGTTCTATAGGGCCCTTTCTAGGACATGGCTAATTTCCCTGCATTGATGTCTCGTGTATTCCCAATAACCTTATGAAGCACTAGATGCCTCGCAGTGAACTCCCTTCTCCTTACACTTTTGTTGTACCTTCGAGCAAGCTTCTGCTGATACTTTTCCAGTTGAATGGTCGCCACTTCACGGTGCTCCTTCAACAAGTTTAGCTGTTTGAACATCAATTCTTCATTCTCGACTGGAGCAAATCCTGCAACTTGGGCGCTACATAGGTTTATCTCAGTTGGAATGACCACCTCTGCTCCGAAAGTCAGAGAAAAAGGTGTCTCTCCTGTGGATCTCCTCGGGGTTGTACGATACGCCTATAGGACGCTTGACAACTCCTCAGCCCATTTTCCTTTGGCACCCACCAACTTTTTCTTCAATCCATTAACGATGACCTTATTGGTGGCTTTATCTTGACTGTTACTTTGCGGGTATGCCGGGGTAAAATACTAGTTCCTGATGCCAAGGTTGCCACAGAATTTGCAGAAAGCTTTGTTGTCAAACTGCAGCCCATTGTTTGGCACGAGGGACTTTGGCACCCCAAATCTTGTTATAATGTTTCTCCATATGAACTTCTTGACATCTACATCTCAGATGTTTGCTAATGTCTCTGCTTATGCCCACTTTGTGAAGTAATCCACTACTACCAATACAAATCTTCAATTGCCCGTTGCACAGGAAAAAGGTACAACTATGTCTAGCTCCCACTGAGCGAAAGGCCACAGACTACTAATAGGATTCAGGTTCCCAGCAGGTTGGTGGAGTGTTGGGGCATGCCTTTGACATTGCTCGCACCTCCGTGCATATTCGAGAGCGTCATTCCTCATTTGTGGCCACTAAAATCCTTAAGTCATTGCTCGGTGAGCCAATGAACGTCCACCAACGTGATTGTTTCACACACCTTCATGTAGTTCAGCCAGCAGTTCTTCGGTCTAGCTAGAGTGTAGGCATTGTAGGTACGGACCTTCGAAAGACCTTCGATATAACTTCTAATCTGTAGATAGCCAGTACTGGGAAGCATTCCGTCATACTTTGGTTGCCTCCTTTTCGTCCTCCTGTACTCTGTCCTCAGCTAAAAATTCGACTATAGGATCCATCCAGCACTTCCCGATAATGGTAACTTGTGAAACTTTCGCCCTCGCACTAATGCTCGGTTTAGCCACCAATTCCACCTTGATTAATCGGGGCACCTCATTAGCTATTGATGATGCTAACGTGGCTAGGGAGTCGGCGTGACGGTTCTGCCCTTGGGCAACTTGCTCCACTTTCACACTTGAAAAGTAGCTCATAGTCTGCTTCACCATCTGTAGATACTCAACCATCTGAGGGTCCTTGGTCTCGAAACTCCCCTACACTTGGTTAACCACCAGCTGAGAATTCGAGTAGATTTCCACCTTCTTAGCTCCCAAGTCCGAGACAACCCTTAATCCGACCAGCAGAGTCTCACACTTGACCTCATTATTAGAGGCTTTAAAGCCTAATCTGAATGAATGTTCCAGCTTTATTCCTTCCGAGGTGATGATCACAATTCCAGCCCCTGCCCCTGCCACATTGGATGTGCCGTTCACAAATACCTTCCACGGGTTGACTCTTACAAGGCAAACTATCTCTGTACTTTTCGGCGAAAACTCAGCAATGAAGTCTGCGAGTACTTGGCCCTTCACTGAGTTCCTTGGCCTGTATCTAATGTTAAAAGAACCCAGCCGAGTCCCCCACTTAGCTATCCTTCTTGTAAAGTCAAATCTCCTCATCAATGACTGCAGAGGATACTCAGTCAAAACATGGACGATGTGAGCCTAAAAGTAATGGGGCAATTTTCGGGTGGAGTGCACGAATGCCAGCACCAATTTCTCTAGTGGCAAATACCTCGTCTCGGCGTTAACAAATGTCTTGCTTATGTAATAAATTGGCAGCTGTACATCATTATCCTTTAGCAGAACTGTGCTCACTGCATGCTTGAATACCGAGAGGTACATATACAAATCTTCTCCAGGTTCTAGGGCTGTCAACATTGGTGCCCATCCAAGATAATCCTTTAGGTCTTAGAAGGCCTTATCACATTCTTCGTCTCACTAGAACCCCTTCCACTTCTTCAAAAGCTGATAAAATGGTCGGCATTGATCAGCGAACTTGGAAATAAATCGGTTAAGGGTAGCCAACATACCGGTCAATTTTTGAACCTCTTTTGGATTGCTCAGCGGTTTTAGACGTTTCACGACTTCAATTTTATTAGGGTTAACTTTAATGCCCCGTTTGGTGATTAAAAAGCTTAAGAACTTATCGGCCCCTACCCCGAAAGCGCACTTATTGGCGTTGAGGCAAAGCTGGTGACGCCAGAGTACTTCAAATATTTCTTTAAGGTCATCAATACGTTGTCCTTCTTACTTGTTTTTTATTACAATGTCATCAATGTACACCTCGACTGTACGCCCAATCTTATCCTTGAACATCCTCGTTATCATTCGTTGATAAGTGGCTCCTGCATTTTTCAATTCGAATGACATCATGGTGTAATGATAATTAGCATAAAGTGTTATGAATGCAGTCTTTTCTAGATCGTGGTAGCTAGGGCAATTTGGTGATAACCTTAGAAAGCATCTACAAAGCTCATCCTTGGGTGTCCGCACGTTGCATCTACCAACTGATCAATCTTCGGCATCGGGAACGGATCCTTTGGGCATGCTTCGGCATCGGGAACGGATCCTTTAGGCATGCTTGGTTTAAATTAGTAAAGTCAACACAAACCCTCCACTTACCATTCTTCTTCCTTACTACCACAGTGTTTGCAAGCCATTCTGGAAAGAACATTTCTTTTATGGCCTCTTCTTCCTTTAACTTCCCAACCTCTTGCCTAACAGTTTCGACATGCTCTTTAACCGATCTCCTCGGAGGGCATAAATGATCCACATTGAGCTGGTGAACTATAAATTCAGGGTCGACCTCAAGCACCTTGTATGGACTCCACGTAAATACGTCCATGTTTTGTACAAGAAAGGGCAGCAACTCCACCTTCTCTTCGTCTTTTAAGCTTGCCCCTATCAAGAAACTCCTTTCACAATCCGGTAGAATCTTTACTTTCACCAGGTCCTCAGCATAGCTGGCCCCCACCTTCTCTTGGGGTTGCTGTAGTTGCTATAAGGGGTCTTGGTGGGCTCTCTTTGCCCGGCTTCTCGGTTAGCTACGGCCACTAAGCACTATCTGGCTACCAGTTGATTGCCCTTTATCACCACGATTCCATCCTTGATGCAGAACTTGACCTTTACATGTAGGGTGGATGGTACGACTCCCATGTCATGAATCCATGGCCTTCTAAATATTAGAGTGTACGGTGAGAAAGAAGTGACCACTATGAATGTTGTAGTTACCTCCTTACCCTCCATACTGATGGGGAGTGACATCTACCTTTCTGGAATTACCATATGGCTGTCAAACCCCATCAATGGCGTATCATACTTGGACAACTCTTCCCTCTTCAGCCCGAGCCCTCTGTATAAGTCGGGGTATATTACATCCGCATTGCTCCACTGATCTACCGTAATCCTTTTTACTATGAAACCCCTTATGCGGGCCGTGACTACCAAAGCATCATCGTACGGCTGGATGATGCCTTTCATATCATCATCGTAAAAAACAATGGGTTGTTTAATCTACCTTAGCTTCTTCCCAGGAGAATGCTCGCCCGCGCAATTTTTGGTCAGCACCACAGCCAATATCCACCTTGTCCTAGACTCTAGAGCACCCTTTGGAACTGCATGGATGACTTCTATTACACTCAAAGGAGGTGGGAGAGGATTTTTGCTCAGCCGATCTGCCTGCCCGGCCTCTTGATTCCTTGTTACCGCCAAAAACTCTTTCAGATGCCCCGCTTTCACCAACTGTTCCAGATGGTCCTTCAATACCCTGCACTGCTTGGTGGTGTGCCCTTTATCTTTGTGGTACGTACAATGCAAACTCTGGTTTCTTCTTGATGGGTCGCTTCCCATCTTGTTCGGCCACCTAAAGTATGGCTCGTTTGTTATTCGTTCAACAATCCTGTGTACCGCCTCCTTAAAGGCTACATTCACTTCTCCTATACCTGGCCCTGGCTCTTGAATCCTCAGATCCTTTAGGGGTCTGGGCTGGAAACCTATATTCCAAGGATGACTTATGATTGGTGCCTTCCCTTTGCTTTGTAAACGATCATCTTCCAACTGCTTATACTCCTCGATACGCCTCATCAACTACCTCATATTCTTGGGAGGCCTTCTTGTCAATGATTCCCTCAGTCCGGATTCCTCGGGCAGCCCCATTCGAAAAGTGCTCGCCGTAATCTTTTCATTGCCTCAGCCGATTTCGTTATACAGCTCCTAGTATCGGTTAGCATAGTTGCAAAGGGTCTCCCCAGCCCCCATTTTCATTGACAGTAATGCATCCACGGGCTGCGAAACTCGGCTGCAAGTCATGAATTGTACACCAAATTCTTGGATCAATTCGAAAAAACTGTGGATCGAGCCTTTCCTTAGTCTGTTGAATCATCTTGAATCAGTGGGGTCGAGGCTCGAAGGAAAAACTTTACACATCAGCGCGCCATTTTAAGCATGCAAAGACATCATTTGAATGTAGTGGCTTACACATTCTACCAGGTTTGTCTTTCCATTGTAGGATTTGAATGGTGGCCGTGTGAATCTGCTCGACATAGGCGCATGTAAATGTCTCTCGAGAATGGCGATTGGGTAGCTTGGCATAACGCCTGGCTCATTGCATCCATGGCTGCATTTTGAGGTCGTCCCTCATCTGGAGAAGTCAAATTACGGTCCGCATACTCCCGTGAACGATTGCGGTACCGATGAAACCCGGATTGATGGGACCCTACCGCACCGTGATCCCCCACAATAACTGACCTTTCTTTTCATTCCTCATGGTCCCTTCTCTGACATCTGCCCCTTGCTTCCAACTCTAAATCCCTCACCATCCTATGTAAATGCTCGAGCTCCCGATCCCTTCGCTTAAGCTCCTGGTCCCTTCTGTTGAAGCGGTTGTGCCTTGAGGCATCAAATGTTGTCCGGAGAGTTTGAAACGATCCCTCTCCTAGCCTGGACTGCTCTGCCTCTTTATGCCTTCTGTCTTCATGCCTTTTCTGCCTTCTTTCTTGCCATGTAGACCCCCGCGATGACCCTCTAGAGCCACTTTCAGCATAACTTCCTGGTCGACTTCCAAATATTTTCTTGTGCGCGCCTCAATAGAACCACATCTACGTAAGAGATTTCCACAGACGGTGCCAATTGTGCGTACCCAAGAGAAGTTGTTGGGCCCAACTTCTATTTGGGCTGATAATCTATTTATTTTGTGGGCTTTTGTATTTCCTACAATGGGTGATTCTATGCCCAGCAACCTAAATACACTTGTTCTTAGTCCTCTTAAAATTGCTATCCTTCTATTTTCCAGAATGACTGCCCTCTCTTCTTAGTGTTTACTCTAAAATTACCTACCCTGTATCAAATTTTTCTCTCTTATTTATAGCCTAAGGTTGGTGGAAAAGCTATGATTATTTTCCTCGTGAGTGGAAGGAGAGGTCCAATATTGTTTCCTCTAAGTGGATGCTTAGTTGTGAGTGGGAGGTGGTGAGAGTGACATTGGAATTAGTTCCACCGTTAGTGGGACTGCTCGACAACAATACTCCCTAGATAATGGAAGGAAGGTCAAATACTATTACTCTTAAGTGGATGTTTAGTTGTGAGTGGGAGGTGCTGAGAGTGGCATTGGAACTAGTTCCACCATTAGGAGGACTTCCCGACAACGGCACTCCCTAGATAATGAAAGGAAGGTTCAATACTATTACTCTTAAGTGGATGTTTAGTTATGGGTGGGAGGTGGTAAGAGTAGTATTGGAACTAGTTCTATCGTTATAGGTACTGCCCGGCAGCGGCACTCCTTAAGTGATGCCATACATTCTGAGATTAACCAGCCCAGGAAACGTATCCATCGAAGGTGATGGGACCTTAACTTCGTCGCTCATGTCATAAACGTTTTATCTTCTCGGTCTTGGGCTTAAAATGGGCATCGAAGCTTGCCTGGAATGAGCTCATGGGTTCGATCAGTGTAAGGTCTTACACGTGGCACCATTACAATGGGTTTTATGAACAAATGGGCTTGAAGGAGGGTAGCGCCCCGTACAGGGGCTGATTACGAACCAAGTTGTGCGCAAGTCACATAAATCTTCTCAAGGCAAAAATGCGATCCTCCTAAGCAATAAAATACCATTATAAGTGTTTTAGTGTCATAAAATATCCCATTACTCTTACAAAATAAGTAAAATAAGTATTCATAATATTTACAATGAGAAGGAGATTGAAATAGAGTATTTAAGGCATATCTTTTACTATGTGAACATTTAAAAGAATTCCTTCACTTGGTACCCCGAGCGTAATGTCGTGGTACCCCAGGCGTGAAGTTGTAGTTGCTAGGGGTACTAGGCCTGTAAAAGCCCAGAATACTAATTCTCTAAACTATATTTTTTTTTACATGCTTATTATGCAATAGAGTTTTGTCATCCCCCTTTACCTCTATAAATCCTGCATAAGAACACACTATACAATACATATATCTTCAAGTAATTGTTAGTTTCTTAGATTATGATGTACATTTTAATACATAAACATATATATATATATATATATAAATGAATTTCATGAGAATGATTCAGCCACGAGGATCCTGGCCCTAATTCTCATAGACTTAGTGCTTTTGCACAAGACTTGTGAGATTTGGAACTCAAGTCCAAGTGGTTTTGCTTGGGCATTGCCTTCTAAGATAGTTAGGTGAGAATGATTTTTGTGGGAGAGAGTGATATTTGATGTGTGCATGTTTTGGTATATGTTTCTTTCTAGGCTAAGTGATATTTTGCATGATCTCAAGGATATGGGACAAATTCCTCCACCTTGGCTCTCTTATTTTGTTTATTTCTTTCTCTTCCTTTCAGGGCTTTTAAAGCTCTAAGAATATGTGATTTGAACCTCTGAACTCTTCCCTTGAATCCCCATTTTTCTCCCATCTGAATCCCTTCTTTCTGCTATGCCTTGTGTTCTTTTTATAGCAGACTTGGTCCGGTACCCCGGGCGAGGACGCCCCAAGTCTGCTGGGTAAAACTATGTCCTCTATGACCTGAAAATGTACATTAGGCAGAGGTTTAGTTTATTTGAGCAATTATAAATGAAAGTCAAAGGAATGGGTGGGCTGCTCAGTGTACTGTGACAACTTTGTTGAAAAGGACAACTGAGACGAAATTGTAGGGAGGTGTCAAGCACATGGGGGGACTGAGCTTTTCATTGGTTCATGCATTCCAAGCAAATATATGAACCAAGGGAAAGTTTCGGGATCCTCCTTTTACCAGAAATCATTCCTTACCGACCAAACTATTCCTCCCTTACTATCCACTCGAGATCCCATAGGCTTGGACCATGGGTTACAAAGATAATACCTAAGTTTTTTTGCTGGATTTTAATGGCTTTTTTTTTTTTTTTGTTGGAAATCTGAATATACATAGGGTCTTGATGTTGATTCTTCTTGCTGCATATCCTCTGGCCTGACCAAGCTCCTTGCTGCATATCCTCTAGCCGAGATCCTCTTCTTTTTTCTTTTTTTTATTATTATTAGTTCTTTCTTTTTCTCTTCTTTTTGGGATTTTGGGCCTTCATGGTCCTTCTTAGCTTCATGAATTGGGCTTTCTTTTATTAAGACCCATGGTATTTCCTTACCTTTTATGGAATGAGCTTTCTCGTGAGATTTTGGTCCTCAACAACATTCAACATAAACTTAGTTCTCTTTCTTTCATTGCATGCATTCAAACCTAAATAAAGGAGTATATTTAAACATACAGTATCCAATATCCCTTAAAAAGTTTAAACATTAGCCTCTTCAAATCACTTCATATGTGTACTTCCCTTCTTAGAGAGTCCACTTGGAGGAACATTTGAAATGAGCAACCACCATTTTTATTACTTTCGTAAAGTTGAAATGATTTTAAACGAAGAGAATTATCCACAATGCTCTTCTATTTTGTATATAAAAATGTAATATCTTCAAAACCATCCAACATTTCCTATCAAAGAATATTTACGCTTTTATGAGCTATCATACCTAAGAGAAAATAGTGTTTATATTTAAATAAAGACGGAAATCACATTTTCGTCCCTACATTTTCGGGCAACTCCCACTTTGATTCCTAAGTTTTATTTTTACTACTTTTGGTCCCTATCCTAAAAAACGATTCTTGTTTTGGTCCCTGTTGTTACATCAGAGACGAAAAATGCATACGTGACAAATGGCAGAATTAAAAATATTAAAAATATTAAAAAAATTTTATTTTGTTTTAAAATAAAATAAAATTTTAGTTATCAATAATTTTAAAATAAAAATATTAAAAATTTTAGTTAAAAATAATTGTTCTTCATGTTCTTCCCCTAAGAACATGGTTGCCCAGAAAATAAGAAATTCAAGATTTTCTTCTCTTTTATTTCACTTTCTTAGCATCCAAACAAGCAAAAACATATACAAAAACATGATCAAACTCAGATACTCTAATACAATCAACTAACAAAACCCAAAACACAATTATGAGCTAGCCAGATCAAACCACGGTGACTATCTGGGTTTAGAGAGAGAGAAGATCAGATTTCAGAGGACCACAGTGACCATTTGGGTTTAAATCTAATTAGTTGAATATATATATATATATATATATATATATATATACACACACACAAAACAAATAATTATACACAAATATACGTTTATATTCAACCATAAATAGGTCAAAGACATTTCTTCCTCAAAATTTCAATAGCCAAAAAGCACAATTTTCCAACAAAATGAAAAAGAAAAAGAAAAAACTAAAAGAGCTCAATGAGATTGTAGAACTGGCTGTGGATATCACCACAAACTGTCACCGGACACTTCACTGGCTGTACGTTCCACTCCTCGACGAGAATCGCCCTCGCCTGATCGCAAAGCGTTTTCACCTCCGCCTCCTACAATGGCTTGCACTCCATCAGATGCTCGATTTGACTGTCCAGATCCGCGTGCTACGACATCGTTTCATGTCTTTTTCAGTCACTCACTCACTCTCCCTCTCTCTCCAATTAGATTTGCACCGCCGAAATCGTTGATTTCTCATAATTGTGTTTTGGTGTATTTTATTGCCTTGCTCTCCATCATCACCATCGTCGCTCTAGTCCTCACCGATGTCTAGCTCAATGTCCTTGTTTCGCTAACTCTCGGTTGATAATAATATGTGGGATTAGTTAAGTGTTTTGGGTTTTGGTAGTTGATTGTGTTAGAGTCATGGTTTTGTATATGTTTTGTTTGCTTGTTTTGTATCTTGAATTTCTTATTTTCTTGGCAACCATGTTCTTGGGGGAAGAACATGAAGAACAATTAATTTTAACTAATATTTTTAATATTTTTATTTTAAATTTGTTGATAACTAAAATTTTATTTTATTTTAAAACAAAATAAAATATTTTTAATATTTTTTAATTCTGCCGTTTGTCACGTGTGCATTTTCCGTCTCTGATGTAACGGCAGGGACCAAAACGAGAATCATTTTTCAGGACAGGGACTAAAAGCGATAAAAATAAAATATAGGGACCAAAGTGAGAATCGCCTAAAAATGTAGGGACAAAAATGTGATTTCTGTCTTAAATAAATAAAAGAATGTGAGTTACAGCAAATAAAACATGTCAAGCTTTTGCAGTGCAAGAAGATTGACATAAATCTGAATTTGGTGTACTTGCCATCACCTAACAGATATCTCATAACTTGGAAATAAGGGGAAAACAACTTAAACTTCAATGAAGCACCAATGCTGCATCTAAAATGTTTTACCCCAACAATTTTTCTGTTCATCTAAATTTTGCAATATTGGTTATATTTTTCATAAAGCCTTCTTCTCAGGATCATGAGATTCTTACCTCTAATTCACTTGTATGCAACTGCTACGAAAGATAAAAAATATACGTAAATAAGTTGAAATATTGAAGAATAGTCACTCTCCATTAGGCTTTTAAATGTCTTATTAGATGATTACCATAGAGGATCATTATGGCATTTGAAATAGTAACTATACAGTTCAAACACATTTGTTGGCTCTAGTCATGTCTTCCCCCAATATAAACTTTGCAAAAGAGAGAAAATTCTAAAAAGTTTTTAGATAATTAAATACTTGTTGATAATATTTTAGAACCAATACTCTGATATATAGAACTTGGGTTTGCTGATGTTCAAACCATCACACATGTTTTTCTGTGAACAAGAAAAAAAAAAAAGTAGCTTCACTTGTCACCAAGTATCTAAATGAAATAGAGAGGAAATTTTGAAAAAATATTGAAGAATTAATTGTTGCATGCTAAGATTTGGGAAAAAGATCTAAAAGATACAATCTTAAGCTAGTAGAAGAATAGCTTGATCCCTTTAAGAGGTCAACCACTTCCCTATTAAGAAAGTTGAATATGTTAATACCTCTTTGTAACCTGATAATTAGAAAAGGCAATTAAAATATTTTTCCATAAATAAGAAAAAATTACAGATTAAAACAAATCATTGTATCAAAACCCTTCGATTTAACAAATTTGAACCTTTTCACCACAAACTTTGAGCAAAAATTCAAAAAGATTTCAATAAAGTAAAAATTATAGATTTGTTGTACCTTATCTTCTCAGACTGGATTGTATTAAGGACTCACCCCTTTCCACCTACAAACCGAGGGAAAAAAATCAACGATAAATGAAATTTACAATTGACTCCAAGAGAGAGATAAGTAAACCTAAAATTGTTCCTAATGAAAGTTGAGTGAAAAGTTTAGAAACTCTTAGGCAGGAATATCATTCAAGAGGAATGATGCATATCTAGAGGCAAAAACTCTTACGTTGATTGAAAATTACCTAAAACCATATTAACCCAAATATCCAAAACCAAACCAAACCAAACCAAAAAAACTACTCTAAGCAAAAAAAAAAATCTCTTTTTTTTTTTTTTTTTTGGTAAAAATGCAAAACTGACCCTCTAATTTCCATCATTTTTCATTTCAGTCCTCTAACTTTCATTTCTGTCAATTCAGTCCTCTAACTTTCAATTTTTTGTCAATTCAAGGCTTCGTTACCGTTTTGTTACTTCTACCGTCAGACCCACTAAAACGACGCCATTTTGGTTGTGTTTTTTTTTTTTAATTTTTTATTCGGAATTAAAATAAGAAAAAAAAAATTAAGGGGAATGATGTCGTCAACATAACCCATATGGTTCTCAACCTAAAGAATAAAAACCATATATCATAACAGTATTCAACACGAGAGAAATCATAAGTTTTTCAAACCAAATTCCAATCACCAAAGAAACAGATACAAAGAAATTAAAAAAAGAAAAAGAGAGATTCACAAAGGCTATCAAAACGATGCACAAAATCATCGTTCTGCTATACTGAAAAAACGATGCAAGAAGAACTAGGAACAGTGAGTAGCTCAGGTTCATCCACGTCGGCAAGAAAGGGATGATCCAAAAGCATCTCTGCCGTGACCATGAACCTGAACATGGGTTTCCATCACTCTAACTTGCTTCTCCACCTCGGCCGCACTCACCAATCCTCCTTCTGACTCGTTCATCAGCAAAGCTAGCTTCAACTCCTCCACCAACATAGTCTTGTTAAACCTTTGCTCCACGTATAGTGGCCACGCCACCATTGGCACGCCTGCAACAACCGATTCTAGCACCAAGTTCCACCCACAATGAGTCACGAGATTCCAATGATTACTTTTCCTTTCCCAAAACAATCTAATTTTGCCTATTTTTTTTGTTATAGAGCCTATAACCCCCATCCCTCTCTCTCTCTCTCTCTCTCTCTCTCTCTCTCAAAGTTTCACGACCAATTTTAGGGATTTGGGTACTTGGGTTTTCTTTTGATTTCAGGGGAAGGGGAATGACGCCCTTAATGGTTTTTTTTTTTTTCCTAATTTTTCTTATTTTAATTTCGAATTTAAGAAAAAAAAAAAACACACACACACACACACACACAACCAAAACAGCGTCGTTTTAGTGGGTCTGACAACAGAAGTAACAGAACAGTAACGGAGCCTTTAATTGACAAAAAATTAAAAGTTAGAGGACTGTATTGACAAAAATGAAAGTTAGAGGACTGAAATGAAAAACGGTAAAAGTTAGAGGGTCAGTTTTGCATTTTATAAGTGAATAGATAAATTTGAAAATCAATAGAAGAGTAACCCTATTTTTTAGACAATGTTTTAGTGGGAGAGTGACCCTATTTTTTATACAATGTTTTAGTGAGAGTTTGGGTATTATTTTTACTAGATTATCCTTTAATTTGGTTTCTACTAAAACATAGGGATGTAGGGGTATTTTAGAACAGGAGAAGCCCCCGTAAATAGTAATATGGATAATAAAAAAAATTTAAAGATTCTAGAAGTACGACAGTTGAGGGAAGATAGATTGTTGGGTTGAGGGAAAAATGAGAATTCAAATAAGTTGAACTTCAGGGTACGCAACATTGCAACACCAACAATAATAACTGCCAATGTGTTTACCACTTTTCCTTGTGTTAAAATGAAATGTTTCAACTTCTTGTGAGTTAGCGACCAAAGTCAAAGCCAAAACTATGGTTTGATACCATCAATCTATATATTACTAAAAGCTGAAGCGTAGCGTTTAATGCTGCTGCGCTCATGTTGAGCAACGTCAGTATCCACGCCATTATATTTTTTCTTTCCATTTTCTTTTAATTTTTAATTTTTTTTATTTCATATTTACACTTCTCCAACCTTTCTCCCTCCCTTACCTTTTAATCTCCCCACTACTTTTCCAACCCTTCTCCTTCCCTCACCTTCTCATCTCCCTACTACCCTCTACATTACTATCATTCTCATCTTTCCCTTCATCTTTCTTTATTTTTGTCTCTTCTTATTCACACTCTCTTACTATAAATTTGTCACTATCTCTTTGATTCTGCGCATAGTTTTCCCTCAATAAATAAAGGTTCTCTCTCTCTCTCTCTCTCTCTCTCTCTCTCTCTCTCTCTCACAATTTTTGAGTGGATTTTTATTTTTTATTTTTTATTTTCTTATCTCTTCGCTTTAGGTTGATAATTTTTTTATTCTTTAATCTACTTTAGGTTAATGTGATTCAGTTTTTTTTTTTTTTTTTAATTGTTGTGTTTTTTTTTTTCTTTTTGATTGTTAAATGTTATCCTATTGCATCATAAAGGATTAAATATAGCATATAAAAATATAATATTATTCTAATACATAGTATGATTTGTATAATTTAATTTGGTAGTTATTGTAATTTGACAGCATGATTTTTATAGTGCTCAATTTAGATGTTAAACTATGAAACTTTAATCATTTTTGTTTATTTTTGAATCATTTGTGGTGGACAAAGTACTCTTAATAATTGTATTAGAGGCACTCTATAATGCCATTTATTTAGAGAAAAGCAAAGGTTGGCTAAACAAAAATTATTGGATGAGAAAAAATTTTTATCTTTCGCAATTTTACTTTTATTATTATTATTATTATTATTATTATTATTATTATTATATAACAATGCATATATAGAAATTTAATTCTTAGATTTTACTAATAATTGTTTATTTGATAACATGTTTTGGGTGGACAAAATTACAATTACTGCAAAGAAAATAACCTTAATAGATTATAAACAACAAATTGTTTTCCTAATTGGTCAAATTAATCATAATTAAGTTTTATTAATTTTTTTAGTTACTTTTTTTCAGTGTTTTGGATTGTAGGCAAAAAAAAATAAGTTTGAGTAAGTTTGTTTAAAACTAAAAGAATAATTTCCAAAATTTATATTCTTTTTAATAATTCACAAAATGTTATCAATAACTTTTATTAAAAAATATATATTTTTCTTACCATGCCTTATGAATTTATGAGAAAAATTGTATTTTTTTTTTTCATTTTAATATGACAAAAATTAAAATTTATGATTTATGATTGTTCCTATATTACATTTATGATTATTCTTATAATAAATAAAAATATAATTACAAAATACATTACTCTTTATTAAATTAGTTTAAATTATATAAAAAAAATTTAATAAAATCACTATAAAAATAATTATCATGTGCAACACGCAGGTTCACAGCTAGTTTTATATTAAAGTAGTCCAACTAAGGCAACAGTCATGTAACAATTCTGTAAGTGTCAAGTTTATATTAAAAAAAATGAATAATAATTGTAAATTAGATAGGAATAATCACTCTGACTAATTACCTTAACAAAAATGATAGCATGATCAAGAAGTGGAGCAAATTGGGATCATTGAATAGTGAGGAAACACGGATCTCCTCCCTCATTAACTCCAACTATTTAGTATTTTGAATCAGAACTTTTTTCATAGTGTAAGTGCCATCATTTGGACAATAAACCAAATTCTGATCAAAATAAAGATTTCATCCCCTTCCTCGTCAACCAACTGGGAAAAAAATATATTCAAAAAAGAAAGGAAACAAAAACAGAAGAACATATGTATATATAGTATAAGGATGGAGAGGGCCAACTAAGATTATTATTTATTAGTGCAACACCCTGTCATAGTTCTTCATATATATAGCGCAAAACAATGATGCAGCGGTGCCTTATGAAATTCCCTTTTTATGTATAATAATCATATTCTTTATAAATTTAAACTGTTCAAACAATTTTATAAAGTAAAGTAAAGTTAAAGTAAAGTAATCAACCAAGTTAAAGTAAAGTAATCCATTTCTTTATTTAGAATTAATAGTGTTGCATATATGAGCCAAACAGTAACTTTTAATTTCAAGTAAACATAGAGATTCAATGTGTGTGTGATAGAAATAGATACAAACACACATACACACTCTAAGAGTATTCACATTAGTTGGTTGGATAATATCAAGTTATCATCAAAGAATAGCTGCCCACTCAGCCTATAAAATAAAATAAAAAATGATATAACGAATTCAATTTGAGATTATTAAGCTCGTTTTCATTCAAACATCAAGGCCTAAAAAGTTCAAAAATGTAGTTACATACGTAGATCATCAAATCCCATAGGCTAATAAAAGAAAAAAAGAGAAGAAGATAAAAGAACAACAACACCACCCCAAAAAATTAGGAAAAAAGAAAAAAAGAATTCAAGGTTTCCATATTGTAAGATCTAACATCATAGAAAGATGTCATAGTTCCAACAAAATTCCCACATCATAGTATTAGATCACAATACAAAAATTCCAATAACGCGAGTATAAAGATTTGCCCACATTATCAAATCTCACCATAGAACCATAACAATACCAACCAAGAAGACCAAAATCCAAAACAAAACTGAATCTAACACAAATACCTAAACCTATTCAAATCCATCAAAATGTCCAAAACTAAGTCATATTCTAACCCAAATCTAAAAAGGGTAAAAAAAAACCTTTCCTGATGGAGGTTTTGATGATCTAATGGTGTGTTTGCCTACGGTTTTGGCGGTCTAAGGCTGGCGTTGGCGTGAAAACTAACGGTCAAGGCAGCCCTTTGGCTTTGTTTTACATCAGTCTTAATGGTGCATTAAGATTCCCAAAACTAGAGTAGCCTTTCGCTTTTAAAATATACATGCATATAATGAACAAAGCAGAGATATGTGGCAGAGAAAGAAAGCGATAGGAGAAGAATTTAAGAAATTGGGCAGTTCACTTAATGTCTTAGATAATGTATCCTAACAATCACCATGGAGAGTTGTTAAATGAAACTGGTGCAATCAATCATAGTAAATATAATTCATACTAAGTTTCTCTACATAAGTTAGGAATACTGTTAAGGACATATTTTATATAGTTGGCTAATCCTTTGACAAAACGCACTTTACTTGTATTTGGATAGATCTAGGATGTGCTTAATACTTCAAAGAACATGTTGTTCAAGTCTAGTATTAAAGTCATGAAGATTGGACCAAGAAACAAGTGAAGAAAAAGTGTGTACTAAAGCTGGACACCTGCTGGACACTTGCGGACACTTGTTGGACACTTGTGGATAGCTGCTAGACAGATAGCTATCTATCGAGCTATCTATCGAGGTATCTATCGAGGTTTAATGAGGCTTGACAGCTGCCCGATCGATCGAGGTATCTATCGAGGTTATGGGAATTCAGATTTCAGATCTGATTTTTGGGCCAGACTTTTGTATTTGTGTAGGGTTTCTTTTCTCACAACCCTAGGTATATATAAGGCTTATTTTTGAGGCCGTCATATAAGAGAATACAAGGAGAACATATGCAAAAGGTGACTGAAGCCTTATTCTCTCAGAAAGAAGCTACTGCGTCTTTGCGCCTTAGGGTTTTGTAACCAAGTGCTTCTTGATCTTCATTATTGATGAAGTGAAGAACTTTGGAGCCAACATTCTTCTTTCTTAAGTTGGTGTTTGAAGTCGCGTACTAGGATTCGCGCATCTGGTTAGTCACGTACTTGGGAGCCGTGCATTGAAAGGAAAAACTGTCACTACAGAGCAAGTCCAATCGGGTATTGGGGTAAGGGTTCAACTGTAGGTTGGTAAAGTACTTGGGATTCCTTGCTTGTAACCGCTTGTTGTGATAATAGTGGAGTTTCGGGAGTGGTGACCTTAAATCACCCGGTGGGGTTTTTGCCGTCAAGTTTTGCCCCATTCGTAAACAAATCACCGTGTCATTTATTTTCCGCTGCATACTTTAGTTTTGGTGATTTGTTTGTGCTGCCACGTGATATTGCATGTTAATTTGATTAATTAATAACTAGACTAATTAATCAATCTAATTTATCACAAGGGGTCAACGCATTTGTGGCCTGTCAAATACAACTATATCTATACAGTTGATATACTTGCCAACGCAACTTGGATAGAGTTAGATCCAGAATTACCACTTCAAATAATTGTCTTTTTCTCTAATTTATTTCTCTCTTTTCAATTTCAATTTCAAATGAAGGTACATTCTTAACAATACTCACAGTGGTTCAAGACTAATCTACATGGTTCCAATGGCTTTGAAAAAGGGACCATTCAGAAACAACAAACCAAAAAACTTCAAAATTTAAAATAAAACTTTAGAGTAGTTTTGATTACTCAAAGGTTTGCGCTTTGAGTAACAAAGCAAATCTTCATTCTACGTGAACTCGTATTCAAAGCAACCTAAATATTCAAAATTGATTCTAAATACCCAAAACATTGAACCAAGCTAAATACCCTAAAAACATACTACTTCTAACCAAAATCATTTAATCAAAACCAAATCTTGCCCAAAATACTAATCTAAATCATAATTAACCCCCAATTGATCCTCCAAATAAAAACCAATCAACTACTAATGCCAAATCTTGTCACTTTCTAACAGCGTTGTTAAAAGTGCGCTTAACAACGCTTTAGGAGAGCTTTTTGCCTCAAAAGCTAAGCTCATTCAAAAAAGCACACTTTAGGAGAGCTTTTTTGCGATTTTTTAAAAAGCTCAAAGCGTGCTTTTTGGAGCTTTTTTATATTTTTCAAAAAAAAAAAAAAAAAAAACCAAAACTGAATTAAAGTTATAGGATCTTGACATTATTGATATAAACCATTGATTTTGTATATTTTTAGTGTAAATTACTTATCAAAAAAAAAATTTGAGTACAACTTGTCCTAAAACCCAACCCACAACCTCCCACATATTCTTTATTTTTATTTTTTCTCCTTGAAACAGTAACCCACCTAGCTCCTTGGTACCAATTACCATGTTGCAATGTTCTCGTATTCTTAGCTCATTCATGAAAAAAAAAAAACGTATGATATAATATATGTAGTAATTGTTTAGTTATTTTAGTGGTTGATTTTGAACATAGCAAACTAATTCTTCTAGAGTTATAGTCATTAAGTGATTAAATTATTAACTAATATTACTAATTAGTCATAGGGCATTATAAATATAGGAGATTTAAGAAAGGATATTACATAGAAGTACTGATATCTAGCTTATCCAAAAAAATAAAATGACTTGACTTGCAATTTTTGTGTTAAAATTGCAAAAGTAAGGCATATCTAAATGTTATATGAATTATATAAAAAGTTTTATTTCAATTTATATGATAATTTGATCATTTGATTGTTGCATTTCTCATTAATAATAATTTTTAAATTTTTTAAATTATTTTTTAAAAACATACATTTCACTTCAATCAGGTGCACGCTTGCGCTTTGTACTTAGGCTCCAAGAGCCCTTTGCGCTTAAGTGCGCCCCTCGCTTTTACCAACACTGCTTTCTACTGGATAAGGAAGACAATATTTTATTCAATTCAAAAGCTTGTCAACACAAAAACCATCACCTATTCATGAATCTTTACATTTGATATTTACAAACTTTGTTCAGGGAGAGAGGAAGAGTACAAACTTTGAGAAGAAGATGTCTCACATTTATATTATAGGGAATATGCATTTTTATTTTTTCATTGTGGTAAAGAAAGTACTAAGAAGAGCACTGGGATTAACAGTGAAAGAAAAATTCGCTATGATTAGTATTACATGTAATATTGATTGTCTTTGACTCTGCCAAGACAGAAAGCCTCATACTTATAAACATATCCCTCCACCTTTATTGCTAATTGAGAAAATAATCCAATAGAAGCCTTGCAATGTTGCCTCCTGCATAACCTTTTGTCCAATTGACATTTAGCCACAAAAGCAAACACCCTCCAAATAAATTTGCAATTACTCCACAATCCACACCATTGATTATACTATAAGATGTCACCCCTACCACACTTTTACATATTTTTGGCTTCAGTCTTCCTAGAACCAAATCCTTCTTACATAACCACCATCAACAAAGTCTTATAGCAGGCAACAACCTAGTACTAAAAAAAATTAAATAAACTTGCATAGCCTCTAAATAGAAACCAAATTGAACCGATTTCCATATTATAGTTTTGCAAAAAAATCATGTTTGCACAACTTCTAAGCAAATGTCAACAATTTTTCTAAGTTTTTTTGTTGACTTTGTAATAACTATAAAAAACATTGTAGACTTCAATCACCATTCACACATTTAGGGATGGCAATTTAGATCCGACCTGTAGATATCCGGCCCGGCCCGACCCTAATGGGTTGGATTTTACCTGGTCCGATAAAGAATAGGGTCGAGTATGGGTTTTAAAAAAAAAACCCGAAGCAGGTCCGGGTTTTATCAAAAAAATTCGAAACTCGGCTCGGGCATGACTTCATCGTTAGTGTAAAGAGAGTTAGAAATGAAGGGAGACCAAAAGTGTGACTGGCGTGAGGGGAGGGAAAGAAGCATTTTGTGTGTAATTTTGTACTAGTCCGGTATCCACTAACCGGCCGAAATTCGGTATATATCGTGGTATGGCCGAAACAGCTCTAGTATGTCTGGTATTTAAATTGGTACGAAATACTTGTGTTTCTGTACCGGCAAAGGTTTTGGCACGATAAATACCGGCCATATCGGCCGGTACGGTATGAGATTGTCTTCCCTAAAGTATACACGTGAGAACAATAGTAGGGCTTGTGTTGGATCTGACTGGAAAGGGCGGAACAGTGATGGGGTGTCAGGATGTGCGCACATAATTGAAAAAATGACTCGACTCAATCGTAACGTTTGTTGGCGTGTGCGGTGTGTCTGATGTGGTTGACATGATTGGTCTTGGTGCAACAGTGATAGGTCCATGCAATGTAGTACAGAAGCGTGTGTAATGAATCACGTGAATGTGTTTCTATCTCAGTGAGCATGGTGAAACTGTTAGACGCTATCGCGTAGCAATGGAAAAGTTGGCCGCATTAGTCATTTGAACTATATTCACATGATTTGGTTTGATATGACTAGAATTAGGGCAACAGTAATGGACTGATGAGGGTACTGTGAAAAAGTTTACGTACATATTCACATGAAGCAGTTTGATAGGACTAGACTTGGCGCAAAAGTAGCCGGCGTATCGAGTTACTTTATTTTTTTTGGGGAATGACTTGGCGCCTATTGTAGTTATTATTACCATTGTAGTTATTATGACTATTACTGGTTGCTAACCCGTGCGATGCATGGACCAATGGAATAACACGATGAAGAAGTGATAGTGAATAGCATTATAAGACTTCTATAAGATTAACATTCGTATACTCCATTTCAGTAGCACGAAAGCAAAACAATCAATATTTCATTAAAAAAAAACCGTTAGACCTAATGCGGGAGTGCATGAGGTTGTGCCAAGTGTTGCTCTATTTTTATTAATTTTTTTTTACTGTTACACAAAGCATGACCTAAACATATTTTACTTTTATCTCATTAATTGTGTAAATTGACTGCACTGCAAGGGTTCATCAATAAATTTCATAATGGAAATATGATGCATGAGGTGTAGTCTACACGGGGACCAAATTCAGAATGATATAAATTCTGATTTAAAAGGGACAACAATATCCAATATTAAACCCATACATAAAAAAAGAGAGGTCAATCAGTGGAAAGTACATGACTGAAAAGCAAAACCTGTAATAAAAATAGTTGTCTGAAGTCAAGATATAGCTTAATCCATTACTCCAAGGAAAATCTCCTAAGTGGCTTATCAGCAATATCAAACCCAGTAAACCAACTATTCTTTCGCAAACCTTCAATTTGTATTAATAATTACTATAATCTAATAACACGTGAACGTTGTAAAGATTTATGAAATAAATCCTATTTACATTTTTGGATCTACTTGATATTATATAGAATCACATAATAACATAAGAAATTCTTACAGTTAGAACCATTTCAATAATACTAATAATAATAATGATAGGCATGAAACTAACTATCATATTAATATATTAAATTACTTTCCACATATACCATGTTCTTCAAACTACCACTAAAATAACAAAATATACAATTGGTTGAAAATCACTACATAGAACTGTCATACAATTCTCCAAATATGTTACAACAACTACAAAAAATTTGTCTCCCCCTTAGGTACAATGGCCAATGGCAATCATCAAGAGTTAGATGGTGAAGAAGGTGGAACAGGACGTCTATAGTTAGCTAAGTCCGCTTGCAAAGCTATAACCTTGACAAGAAGACCATCTAAAAGCTACCTATGGGCTGCCTGAGTTGTCATAACGGTCTCCATCATAGCACAAAGAGAGGGAAGAGGAGGGCCTGTATGCGTTGCAGTAGCAATGTCAACATCTATCTCATCATCACCATCCTTGGCAACAGCAACTATGGGATCCCCATGCGTGTCCTCATTTGGAACATCTTTAGTAGTAGACCATACTCGTGGTCTCTTGAATGAACCAACACTGGGGTTGACTAACTTCTTTTGGGCACTTTGCTATTTCAGAAATTTAGCTTCTAGGGGGCAAGGATGTGGACCAACTCTTGGGAAGGAAAGTACTTTAATCCTAAGTATTTGAGGACCTTATGGATGAAAACTGGAAAGAACAGACCATGCCTTTTATACTTGCTCCTACTCACCTCCGCAATGGTTTCAATGAAAAGGGAAGGAAAACAAATCGAACTATCGGTGATGAGGGTGTAAAGAAAGAAACACCTGTCTATGGGGATTGTATGGACATGAGAGATAGGGAAGATGTTGTGACAAGCTATCCTAAAGAAGATATAATTGAGCTCAATTAACTCACTTGAGCTAGTACTTGGGTTAGAACCTCGAGTGACTGATCTTCCACAAAGAACATCCATAATATCATCAATATGAGGAGACTCAGAGTATGGATAAGTAGGTCTACAATTTATAGGAACATCAAGAGCATTAGATACGTTGTCCCAAGTTATAGTAAATGGTACACCGCGTATCTACGATGTAAATCTGTGACCATAGCAAATATCCTCATGCACCGAGAGATTCGAATAGAATTCTCTAATCAAGTTAGCTGGAGGAGGTTGTATATTTGTACACAAAGATAGCCAATGCCTAGACTATAGATTCCCACGGACAGAAGGATGCAATTCATCTAGATTGATTTGCCTTTCTCCCCAAATAGACCTATATTTAACCAAGGTTTCAAAGGTTTGCTCATTTGCGTGCGTGTGGAACCTTAATCTATCAAACACAACTTTAGGTTCGGATACAGCTTTGGATTGTCCCCACTTAGCCCTCCTCAGAGCCATAACTAACTAATGGTCAGCAGTGGAAACACGAACAACTCACAAAAAAAAAAAAAAAAAGAAGAACCAAAAACCACATTACGAAGGGATAAACACAACACCCATATTCTAATCCTCCTACTGCACAAGATGCATAGACCATTATGCATGAAGTACTACTTCGATAGACCCTAAATATATTTCGCAATCATCTTGATTAGGAAACAATACTAATCAAAGTCTTAAACAATTATTAACAATAGCTTAAAGGGGGAAAACTACTTCCAAAAATACTCATCAAAGTAATGATGAATGTTTTAGTACTAAATACTCATTTCCCAACTTCATTTAAATTTGTTCATACTTTCTCACCCACCAACACACAAACAACCACCGGGACAAATATATACACACAAACACATGCTCATTTCCCAATTGTACCTTCATATATTATATTTTTTATTTTCGTCTTGTTTTCCTAATCCATCAATAGCACATAATATGCTTAACCAAACCCAACTATTAAAGCCATGAAAGGTATAGAACCTATCAACAACTACGTTTGCAATGACCCGTATAGAACAAAACTCCCATGTTCTTGAAAATCCCCAATTTCGCATGCAAACCCACATTCTAAGCCTCCAAATTCTGTATTTCATTAGAGACCATGGCATTTTTCAATGAGTTGTATAAAACCTGTCGACAAAATGCATACACAAAGGCCTATTAATCAGTTCTAACATTTGCACCAACAATCATGAAATCCCCAAATTGCCAAGCATGCATTATCAACCCTAGATTTTTAGTTTTCAACAAAATCTAATGTACTTTTTGCAACTACAAAGTAGTAAACAGGCAAACAACATTCATACTACCTAAAGCATTTGAGAGCTAAACACCAAATTTCATCACAATCTACATAAACAATGAAGTTTGAAATTGAGAACAAAAATTGGAGAATAACGCACCACCATGTATAATTTCAAAGACAATAACGCTTAAAAGAGTCTTACTACATAAAGTCTTCGAAGGATTTGTGCGGGAAATTGTCGATTCTAGCCAAATGTGCCGAGAACAATCGAAAAGTTCCACCTCCCTTTGCTATAGATTCTGCAGAAATGGTGAACTTATCACCGTGGGTTAGGGCATAACTCGATTTATCGGTGATCGAGTTTTTATAAGTAACTCGATTTTCAAGTTATTGAGTTACTTAAAGCAACTTAACTCGATAACTCAACAATCGAGTTACTCCCTGTTGCTTCCACGTCCAGCCTAGAACTTTGCACTAATCCAGATGCAATCCAGGAGGAATCCAAGTGTCCAAAGGGGTCTCGTGAATAACTCAATTTCCTTATAATCGAGTTACATGCAGTGTAACTCGATAACACCAAAATCAAGTTACTCCCTTTTTGTTCCAAATCCAGTCCATTACCTTGGACTGGTCTAGATGCAATGTAACTCGATTTGCCAATAATCGGTGCAATGTAACTCGATTACACCAAAATTGTGTTACTCCATTTGGTTCTAGGTACAACCCAGGACTTTGGACTGATCCAGATGCAATCCAGGAGGAGTCCAAGTGTCTAGAGGGGTCTTGTGAATAACTCGATTTCCCAATAATCGGGTTATGTGCAATATAACTCGATTACAAAAAAATCGAGTTACTTCCTTTGGTTCCAGGTCCAACCTAGGACTTTGGACTGATCCAGATGCAATCCAGGAGGAATCCAAGTGTCCAAAGGGGTCTTGTGAATAACTCGATTTCATAATGATCGGGTTTCATGTAATATAACTCGATATCTGATATATTGAGTTCTTTGAAGCATCCATATACAGCCTTAAACTAAGAACTCATGCAGAACTGTTCACACCCATACTAAATTTACTTGTTTATTCATCATAAAATTTTACCTGTTCACAACCACTTCCATAAACAAATCATCCATATAGTTCCAACCACTTCCATAATCAAATCATCCATACAATTCCAACCACATCCATAAACAAATCATCCCTTCATTTCCAACCACATGAATAAAAAAATCATCCATACAATCTACAAAGGAAATAAGAGCCATTATACTTTTAAAACTATTGAACCAAGTTGTTCACAATGTAAGTACAACCATTTACATATAAATGATGTCTTCTCATAGTTTACAAAAAGTGATTTGAGTTTAAGTAGCACCACAAAAACTATCTCTTTGCCACAAATCCCATATCTACACAAGTATAAAGAAAAATACATCAATACCGCATCTACTAGAAGAAGCAACTACTTGAACAGCTAATCACAAGATTGCCCAAAGTTAAGCTAAATTTGATACATTTATATTACTATCATGGTTCCAATCTAAAAATTACTCTAGGAATCTTAATTACAACTTACATAATTTAATATCTACAAATATAGGGGAACACTAAATTCACCAATTAAAAATCAACTCCTTCATCCATTATTAACCAATACATATATCATCGTAGTTTAGACCTCTAGCATCATGCATACCTAAACATGTGAATTCATAATGTCTGCACAATGCTAGTAACAAGACTAATTGACAACAGATGATGAGAATAACTTATGATATATCCCCTTTTGTTACTATGACTTGTAATTGTTACCTACTATGTAGCACCATGGCTTGTTGATTCCACATTTTGAGTTAGACATCTACAACAGTTATGACCCTCTTGGTGACATAACCCACACTTCAACTTCAGTCCATTCTCAATCCATAAAGAGGTTGTCAACTCCCTATCCTCATCATCTATCTCATTGCGGATTCTCGTGGACTTAGGCCGAATTTTCTCTCAGATCAATCGCGGGTTTGGCATCACTGTTTTCCTTTCTTTCGAATTCGGCCATTTTAACCTATCTTTCAATAGTTGGAATATCAGCTCATAGTTGTGGTACCATTCAGACACGTGGTAGAAATGATCCATAAACTTCGTCGCATCGTGGTTATACTTAGCACAAATTGCTATTAAGTGTGAACAGGGGATCTTGTGTGCTTCCCATTTCCCCCATGTGCATGTCATCTCCATGAGATCAACCATTTGGGTGTGAGCTCCCCCGCCAGTAGCCAAAAGATTAGACTATGTCTTCACTGTATATAAGTGCTATTGCGCGCTTATCCTTCTAACGATATGGAGCTTTTCCTTCTCTTGATTTGCCTCGAACTTGTCATAGGCATATTTGCACCATTCTTGCCCTTCTTCCATCTACTCTATGGTTTTGTTACAGCGGTTATCAAAGTACGAGTTCACCTTGTAAAATGTGAACTTCACCATTGTGGTTATGGCAAGCTGCGTGCTCCCTTAAGTACCCCATTAAAGCACTCTGACAGGTTGGTTGTCATTGCCCCATATCGGTGTCCATGGTCATGTGCAAGTGTCCACTTTTCCTTCCTTTCAGCCTTAAGATAGTTGTATGCCGTTGGATTGACATTCTTGATTAAATCCACTGTGTTTTCAAACTTCCTAACTTGATTCGTAGTTGCTGCCTTCCATACCAAGTTCTTCAATGCCAAACTATTGAACTTAGTGTTAACATTCCTTACTAAATCGCGGAGGCAATGGTAGTGATGGGTTAATGGCGCTTGCAAATAGTCCCTAGTGGTGTCAACAAAGCATGATTTTATCCCATGATGTCTGTCAGAGATTATACACAAATTGGTCTGATCCGTAACATAGGTCAGTAGCCATGCCAAGAACCATCCTTATGTCTCTGTGCTCTCACTTTCAACAATGGCAAATGCGAGTGGCTAAACCTCATTGTTACCATCTGTTGCCATTGCTATCAATAGCTTTCCTTTGTACTTGCCATAGAGGTGTGTTACATCTATACTTATCACTGTCCTGCAATCCCTGAACCTCTAATACACGAATCGAAAGCCTAAAACGCGGAGTTGAATATATAAGTCTCCGGGATATGGGGGTCGCATTTTAACAAAGTTACAGTGTCCAGATCTGCATCGTCCAATGCAGCTAGAAACTGTAGCAATTTCGTGTATAACTCATCAAAATCCCCATAAATACACGCAATTGCCTTCTGTTTGGCTTCCCAAACCTTGTACATAGTTACTTCATGCCCACGCTTTGCATGCAGCATACTACATAGGTCCTTTATGGATCTTGCAATGTCCTCCCATATATATTGCTCAAGTGCAATGGAAATGAACCTTGAATCCATCATCCGTCCATCGGTCGCTACTTAGAGGGATGTGCAACTATGAGGATCCTTACATTTATTGATCAGCCACATCTCGTGCTTCTTGCTGCAAATAGCCTGAATTAACCACAAACATGCATCATGTATGTGTTGGAAAATACATCTTTACATCACATACAAAACATATGTAGTGAAAAATTAATAGATCTATTTCATTTGTAATTGATAACATGTACTATGTAAAATTCAAAATTCTAGAACATGAGAGCGTACCTTGACGTGGTGAAATTCAAAACAAGAATCAGAAGTACTCGGGAATACTTTTAATCTTCACTCCAATTCCACTTGACGCCCAAGAAGTATGGTCTATCAATCAGTTTTCAAAGGGAGAATGATAAAGTGTCTCACTCTCACATACACTCCATTTCACTATGATGTCTCTCTTTTTCATACATATAAATTCTGTATATTTCTCTCCTTATAACTGACTATCTAATTGGGCTAGCCTTTTGGGCCTTTCCAATTGGGCTTTAGTATTAAGCTTGGAGTGGGACGAAAAGGGACCAATAAGACACTAGCTCCAATGGACCGTAAACTTTTCTATTAACTTTTGACAAGTCCAAAGTTACCATTAACTATATTTAATGCCACTATATAAATATAGTTACACTCTAAGCCTTATTTATAAATTATATTTCAAGACTTTATTATACATGCAACCCCTTCATAAAATATTTATAATAATACAAAGTCATAACTGTAAACTTCCACTTTGTAAATTACTACATCTTATCCTTGAGTACCCGGTTTAATTCTTTAAAATTATTCATCATATATTTATGAAATCCAATTTCATAAATATATACTTTAATAATTTTTTACCAAAGTGGTTAGGCCTAACTCTCTGAATAATTGAACCCATTAAACTTATCTCAAGGGAATATTTAATATCTCCATTAAGAGACTATGAATTCCATCTTGAGAATATATATTCCATCAACACTAAATGTGACTGCCCAACATACTGAGGTTTTGACCGTTACTTTAGATCTCACTTCATTATTATGTCCATTATTCTCTCAAAATTAAGAGTTCATGCAAATATAAGTCATGAGATTTATTATTTAATTGACAGTCGTTAGGAGAATAATAAATCTCACAGCGGTTCAGTTCAATATGTCTTAACTCTTAAGACATATCAACATATCAACTAGAAGTCTCCACTTCCATGATCAAGATAAATCATCTTAGTTGATATGTTATAGTCTTCACAGATGAAATGTCCAATTTCATCACCGACTACGAACTAAAATTCTGAGTTTACAAAGAACTTGTGATCTATATCTTTTGTGACTAAATCACATAGATCACATACTGTGCATCTTATGGACTATATGATAATGTCCCATATTCATGTTACCATTATTTTAGATAATAATAAAACAACTTTATCAAATACAACATAATGTTATACACAATGTTATGCACAATGTTATGCATAGCATCATACAATAGGATTTAAAAGCACTAATTCTAACAATCTCCCACTTGTCCTAAAGACTATCATGCACTAATCTAACTCTCATCTCCTTCAAATGTGACTCGAAAGTCCTTTGGATATATTTGAAGTAATTGTGAGGTTATTGAGGATTGATTTATTTCTGAAAAAAAAATGCTTACTTTTTGTTAATAACTGACTATTTAGCCTTCAATTCTAAGATAGAAGAAAATTGTGAGGCATGAACACAATGAAAATTTTTAATGAAGGGGGTTTTGTTTTTCTTTGGAGTTTTGTTTTTTGAAGTATAAGGTATGAAGTTGGTGTCAGAGCTTAAGTAAACCGCAATCTTCTTAAGATTTGCATCCCTTAATGACCATGTGGAGCAAAGAACAGTTGAGTTTTTTTTTTTTGGAAGGAAGGACAGCTGGTTTAATCAACAAGCAGAAAAGACTTACCACATGTTGGCAAGAATTGGAGAGGAGGCAGCTACCTCAATCCAGAGAGACTTACCAAATGAGTTTAATCAATAGGATTGTGTATTCTAATCAAGCATTGTTAGGGAAATGATTATAGAGCTTTGGGCATGAAGTTTTCCTTCTAGGCATGAGGATTGATAAGGGTCATTTTGTAATATTGGCACTCACCCATGATAAGGCGAAAGGCGATGGTCTTAATAAACCCGTTAGCTTTACTTGCGTTCATTAGGAGGCGACGACAGTAGGAAGTCTATGCCTCCACCTTGAAGCTGACGGCGACACCTTGGGTGATGAAATAGGAAGCTAACAGGAAGGAGTTGAAGAACACGTTTGAGTCTCTAACGATGCTAACGTGGCCTTACTCGGTCTCCACGTATGCGCATATAAGGAAATATCTTGTGCCCCACGTTTAATGCTAGTCAAGAGGACCCCTACAAGGAAAAGATTCTGCAAAATAAGTTCATGGGGACACCTATAAGGAAAAGACTTTTAAACCAAGGAATAGATGTCAACCCTCTACTACTATAAAAACCCAAAACCTTCACAGACCAAGATACGCATAATTTGCCCCAACTCTGACACTCTAGAGTGGTGAAAGTTCTCTAACTTGACCTTCTGAGGGTATTTTGTAGGAACCACATCAGTGCTCTCTGTTAGGTCTTTTCTTTTTGTTGTGCAGGATTGTTTCAAGCCATGAGGACCGTGTGACTTACTGGTGATTTTACAGGACCATCAGTTGGCGCTGTCTGTGGGAATCAACGACTTGTAAGCCATACAATCACTTCCCGAAAAAAAAGTTGCATGGTACTTACTCGCTTGATGGCAACCACCAACAACGCTCAAGGAGACGAACTACGCACAATCGCCCTTGAGAGATTTGTTCAGATTCTCGTCGCTACCGTGGAATGCCTCACCAAGCAAAACCATGATTTGGAAGAGCAGATGTGCTAAAAGAACGCAAGACATAACACTCAAGAGGAGGACTAAGAAGGTACCAACGCTAATATAAGGGACCAAGAGGTGCCGAAAGGTAGCAACGCCCTAAGCAGACCAGATTGACAGGACGTGAGCTGTCCATCCGTCACAAATATAAATTCACCTCACAGGGTCGCAGAGATGCAGATGATGAAGGAATGGATGGACTTTATGATGAATGCCCTCAAAGGACGGGTGTCTAGTGACCTCGATGACTTGGTCCTCCGAACCGATTCGCCATTCACCGCGTATGTCCATTCATTCCCCCTTCCGCCAAAGTTTAGTATGCCGCAGGTAGAAAGCTACGACGGAGCCAAGAACTCCCTAGATCACTTGGAATCTTTGAAGACCTTGATACACCTTCAAGGGGTGGCGGACAAGATCATGTGTAGGGCCTTCCCCACTACGCTGAAGGGTCCTGCAAGGATTTGGTTCAGTAGGTTGACACCTAACTCCATTGGTACCTTCAAGGAGTTAAGCTCCTAGTTTGCTTCACACTTTATCGGGGGACACAGGTATAAGAAGTCCACTGCGTGCTTGATAAGTATCAAGCAACGAGAGGGTGAGACGCTGAGGTCTTACATAGCCCGCTTTAACTAAGAAGCACTTTCAATCGACGAAGCTGACGACAAGATACTTGTAGCTGCATTCACAAATGGGTTGTGGAAGGGTAAGTTCCTATTCTCTCTATATAAGAATGACCCAAAGACTATGTCAAATGTGTTTTACAAGGCGACTAAATACATGAATGTGGAGGATGCACTTGTGGCCCAAGAAGAGGGAAAGATAGGAAGACATGCGGCAGGACAAGGGATGAAAGATGGCAAGAACTGGAGAACAAAGGAAGGACAGGCGCTTTAAGTCCCAACACGGAAGTTCACAAGCTTCACCCCGTTGACTACCCTGATCGACTAGTTCCTGATGAAAAACAAGGACGAAAGAGCCCTAACTTTTCCTGGCAAACTAAAGGGAGATCCCAATAAGAAGTCTAAGGATAAATACTGTCGTTTCCACCATGACCATGGTCATGACATAGTTGACTGCTATAACTTGAAGCAATAGATTGAAGCACTCATCAAGCAAGGGAAGTTGTAGAAGTTCGCCAGCAGGGAGAGAGCGACCCACCTCAAGAGCGGGCTTCCTGACGGGACAATAAGCATCCAAGGCCGCCCCTAGGAGACATAAGGATGATTGTGGGAGGCACGACAACTATCGTCTCATCCAAAAAAGCTCGAAAAACTTACCTCAGGATGGTGAAAAACGTCTGGCTAATAGGCTTTGTCCTAAAGATGGCGCAAATCGACAACCCCATTATTGGATTCTCGAAAGAAGATGCCCAACGTCTCCACCACCTGCATGACGATGCACTCGTCGTTAGCATCTGGGTAAGGGATTATAATACACACCGAGTCCTGGTTGACAACGAGAACTCTGCAGATGCAGATTAATAGAGAATGTCTGGTCCCAACCAACGCTTCACTTGTTAGGTTTGAAGGAACAAAAGTATACCCCCTCGGCATAGTCACATTACTTGTAACAGTCGGAGAATATCCTTAAAAAATCACTTAGGACATTACTTTCCTAGTTGTCGATTGCTCGTTCGCCTACAATACCATTCTAGGATGACCTACCCTAAACTCGTGAAAGGCTGTAACTTCAACCTACCACTTGATGATCAAATTCCCCACTGAGTATGGAGTAGGGGAAGTGCGAGGAGATCAAATAGATGCGCGTGAATGTTATACTACGATGTTAGAGATGGACGACCATCTACAGACCATGAACATAGAACTATAGAGAACAGTGGCAGAACCCGTAGAAAAACTCAAGGAAATACCCCTCGACGACTCTAGGCTTGACCAAACCACAAGGATCGGCACCTTCGCCAACCCGACGGTTCACCTGGTGCTCGCTCCTTTTCTCAAGGAGAACCAGGATGTATTTACCTGAAGCCATGAAGACATGCCAAGAATTGACCCCTCGGTCATGGTACACAGGCTGAATGTCGCCTTCTTTTCCACCAATTAGTTAGAAAAAATGGGTGTTCACCTAAGAATGAGACCAAGCAATAGCAGAATAAGTCCGCAAATTACAAGAGACAGGCTTCATCAAGGAAGTATACTATCCCGATTGGCTGGCAAATGTAGTAATGGTCAAGAAAGTCAATGGGAAATGGAGGATGTGCGTAGATTTCACAGACCTGAACAAAACATGCCCCAAGGATAGCTACCCTCTCCTATAAGTCGACGTCCTAGTAGACTCCACGACCTAACATCAACTACTAAGCTTTATGGATGCCTTTTCAGGTTATAACCATATCCGGATGGATGAATCAGATCAAGAGAAGTCTTTATTCATTATCAACCAAGGCCTCTTCTGTTACAAAGTGATGCATTTTGGCCTCAAGAACGCAGGTGTGATGTATCAGACCTGGAAAGGCTCATAAACAAGATGTTTGTGAATCAGATCAGGAGGAATGTACATGTCTTCGTTAACGACATGCTAGTAAAAAGCTGAAAAGAGCCTGACCATTTGGAGAATCTCAAGGAAACATTCGACACCCTTCGCTCTTATAACATAAAGCTCAACCTGAGTAAGTGTGCATTTGGGGTGACAGCGGGAAAGTTCCTAGGGTTTATGGTGTCTCAAAGAGGTATCGAGGCCAACCCGAACAAGATTAGGGCTATAGTAGAGATGGCCCCCCTAAAGAACGTAAAAGAAGTACAAAGTTTAAACGACAAGGTAGCCGCCCTGAACAGGTTCGTATCAAGGCCAACAGATAAGCGTCTACCCTTCTTCCGCACACTGAAAAAGTCTTTTGAGTGGACAGCCGAGTGTTAGCAAGCATTCGAAGATCTAAAGACCTACCTCACTTCCCCACCGCTGTTGAGTCCTTCGCAACCAAGGGAAGAGCTCTTCCTCTATTTGGCCGTCTCCTTGGCAGCCGTCAGCGCAACCTTAGTCAGGGAGGAAGACAAGGTGCAAAAGCTCGTGTACTATGCCAGCCGGGCACTTCGTGGTGCAAAAGAGAGGTACCCGCCAATGGAGAAGCTCGACTTTGCTTTAGTTATGACATCCCGCAAGCTCAAACCATAATTCCAAGCCCACACGGTGATTGTCCTAACCGACAAGCCTTTACGACGGGCGATGAGCAACCTTGAAGCCGCCGAGCGATTGGCGCTGTGGGCAATAGAGTTGAGCGAATTTGACATTCAATACCGCCTACACACTGCCATCAAGGGGCAGGTAGTCATTGATTTCATAGCTGAGTTCACCAACGAAAAAGACAAAGGGGCAGATAAGTGTCCTCGATAGAGTAGACATATAGACAGATCGTCCAATAGATAGGCTGGTGGAGCGAGTATTGTGCTTCTTTCTCCAGAAGGATACAAGATTGAATTTATGGTTCGCCTTGACTTCCCTACCACCAACAATGAAGCAAAGTATAAAGCTCTAGTGGCAAGGCTTAATCTCGCTAAAGCGGCAGGGGCCACAAGTGTGGTTATTCATTGCGACTCCTAAGTCGTCACCAACCAAGTAAACGGGGATTACAAATGTATGCGTGAAAGGATGAAGAAATACCTGGAGCAAGTAAAGAGAAGGGTGGACAATCTACAAGCCAAGATTGTTCAAATCCCTATAGGAGAGAATGAGCAAGCCTACAGCCTCGCCAAAGCCGCTTTAGCAGAACATATGATCATCCCTGATAAGGTACTCTTCTTTGTTCAGCTTTCTCCACTAATAGATCCTATCGATGTGTAGGAGATAGGTTCTGAAAACAATTGGACCATACCATTAGTCTTCTACTTAAAAAATGGCATGTTATTAGAAGGGAAGGAAGCCACAAGAAAGTTGAAGGTCTAAGCAATGTGATTCATTCTAATAAAGGAGGTTTTATACAAGAGAGGCTTTTCTCGCCCATACCTAAGGTATTTGGGCCTAAGGAAGTAGACTATGTCATGAGAGAAGTCCACGAAGGGATCTGGGAAAACCACTCAGGGTCACGGTTGTTGGTACACAAACTAATTCGAGTAGGATACTACTGGCTCACTATGCAGAAGGATGCCCAGACTTATGTCAAAGCTTGTGACAAGTGTCAGAGGTTTAGCAACATCATCAGATAGTCGTCCAAGGAGTTGACCTCGATGGTAGCCCCATGGCCATTTGCTTAGTAGGGATTAGATATTATGGGCCCATTTCCGACAGCAGTATGATAATTGAAGTTCCTTATAGTAGGCATAGATTATTTCACAAAGTGGGTAGAAGCTGAAGCCTTGGCCACCGTCACGGAGAAGAACGTGTGAAGCTTCATCTAGAGGTACATCATCTGTAGGTATGGGATCCCTATAGTCCTGGTCTCAAATAACGGGAAACAATTTAAGAATGACTTCTTCCAGGATTTTTCTCTCATAGTTAGGGATCAAGAACCACTACTCATCCTCTGCCCACCCTCAAGCCAACGGATAGGTTGAAGTCACAAACTAATCCTTGTTGAAAATCATCGAGACTCATCTCGAGGGGGCAAAGGGTATATGGCCTGAAGAGCTGCCAAGCATACTTTGGGCATATAGAACAACAGTTAGAACACTTGCAGGAGAGACACCATTTCGACTAGCATATGGAAGCGAGGCGGTTATCCCAGCTGAAATCGGCTCACAAGCTATAGAGTGGACAATCACGACGAAGGAAAGAACGACGAGGCTATGCGTCTACAGCTTAATCTATTAGACGAAGTCAGGGCGATGGATGAACAAAGACTTGTACGATACCAAGATCTCATGGCCAAACACTACAACGCTCGAGTCAGACACAGAGACTTCAAGGTGGGAGACCTTATTTTAAGGAAGGTGACGAGCGCTACTAGAGATCCCACCTAGGGAAAGCTTGGACCTAACTAGGAAGGACCCTACAGAATCACTTCTTGGTAGAGGAAAGACACCTACCACTTGGAAACGATGGACAGACAGAAGTTGCACCATCCATGGAGCACCGATCATCTACGGAAATACTACCAGTAGAGATGATAGCATGGAGAGCAACACTCCTCATTTTCCAGTTTATCTTAATTAATTTTTGCTACAATACTTTTTAAGCATCTTTACTTTTTAAGCCCAAAGGGCGGGTCTTTTTCTTTAAAGAACAATTTTTCTACGAATGCATGATTTATCATAATAAGAGGAGTTTATTCAGATATGACTAGCGTATTTTTCTACAAAATATTATCAAGTCCATAAAGTGGACGTGTTCATTCCAAGAGGATTAATTAATATTATCAAGTCCATAAAGTGGACGAGTTTACTATTAAGCCCATAATGTGGACGAGTTTATTATTAAGTTTGTGAAGAAGACAAGTTCATCCCAGATAGATTAGTTAATATTATAAAAGTCCACAAGTGGATGAATTTATTGTTAAGTCCATAGAATGGACAAAGTTTGTCACCAAGACCATAAAGTGGACAAGTCCATGATTTGGTCCATAAGTGGACGGGTTCAAGGTACCTTAAGGGTTTATTAAAAACAAACCCCCAAACAAACGGGTTTACTGCAAACTACTAGTAGACAAGTTTCTAGGTATGTCCTTAGAAGGGACGAGGCCTTTGTCAATGCAAGCATAAAGAATGAGCAAAAGCACATCAATACATAAGGATCGACAAACTAAAAAGCGACGGATGCAAAAAAGTGTATCATACATTAAATAAGGTCTTTACAGAAAATGGCCCAAAAACAAAAGGGCATTTAACATTGTCTGGAAATTAAATTAAATATACAAATAAAATTTGTTAAGACAGAGAAAGAGCGGCATCTTGGGGGTTCTCTTCAGCTTTGTCTTGAACGTCTTGAACAGGTGGGTTCTCCACATTTAAAGGCTTAGTGGACGGGATGGAAGGGATGACAAAAGGGTCTGCAGTAAACTAAGTGAGGACAACACTGTCACCCTTTGGGTCAGGCTCTGACTCGGTAGAATCGTCACTCTCTCCAAGGGTAGTGTCGCCAGTAGGTGTTGACGGCAAAGGGTCGTCCATGGTAACCTTGGATAAATCCAAGCTCGGGTAGACGGACTTGACCTATTTAAGGCAATCCTCAAACCCGGTACCATAGTAGACGGCGCAGAAATCAATAAATATCTGCAATGCCTTGAATTCCTCTACGGCATCAACCCTAGCCGTCTCCACCTACCCAAGTAAGGTCGTCAACTCTTTCTCCACTGACGCCTTGGCCTCCTGCACCTTCCCCTTCTAACGACCCTCCTCCTTCAACTTCTCCCTTAGCTCCTTCACCTCCATTTTTAGAGTGCGAAGGGCATCCTTGTACTGATCTTGTTCATTCTTTAGATTTGTATTGTGCTTCCTTAAACGGCTAACGACCCCCTCCTTGGCGACGCACCAGTCCTGGAGCACCTTCATACGCACTAAGGCCTGAAAGGAGCACAACCGTCTGTCAATGAATAAAAAGCGATGAGATAAAATTAACTAAGAAAATAAGCTCACCCGAGAAAGGTCAAAGAGAGCTAAAACACCCCTAGCCCCTCCGTCCCTTGCTCAGCACAAGGGTCCACATCCATCAGCTTTATGATTGACTCTACAAACTCAATGGCATAGTCCTTGTGCGTGAGAAGGCAACGGGGTCCCTTAACGACTGGACTAGTTGAAATCATCAGTCCTTTGCCTGCTCCGTGGCTCAGCTTAGGAGGTGACTTTTTCTTGGGGTGTGTATCCCCAGAAGTGACGGCAACTTTCTTGGGAGGACGGTCGTCCTTCCTATCAGCCTTCCTTTTGGGCACCCCTTTTTCAATGACCTTAGGGGGATGACGAGGACGCCCCATCTTTCCCCTTAGCCTTCCTCTCTTCCTCTTTCTTACGAGCAACAACTACCCTCACCTACACCCTCTGCCTAGCTACCTCCATTTCTGCAAAGAACAAGTGACGTGTGTTAGAAAAAGAGACGACAAGAATAGAAGTGATGGGAGAAGTTGACAATACACTTAGATGACAAGATGAGGCGTTTAATCTACAAGCTACAGGTGTCAATTCTGAACCACCACAGTATGCGTGTAGAGTATCAAGGGTGATCAAGTCCCTACACTTCTGTTGCTCAAACGAAATTTCAAGGACTCAACGGATGAAGGCCTTCTACTAATAAGTTATGTTAGGATGAACGCTGGCTGAAAAGGGAAAATGATGACATTAAAACACTTAACAAATAATTGGAAAAGTTAAAGCAAAAACTGACGATGTTAGAAAAGTAAAAGCTGAAGATGTTAAACCTGAATCCTTGACAATACCCCAAGTATTGCCAAAATCATGGGGCATTGTAACCCACTCTTCTAGACGACATACCTAATCTGTCCCCTGAATAAAGAAGTATCCACTCTTCTAGTTCTGGTTAGAATCGGGCATGTCTAACACAAGCCTTAAGTCTTTTTTTCGAGCAGCGAAGTGGTATATTCCTTTGGATGAGATGATGTGCTAAAGTATGTAACAATAAAAGAACTCGTCTAGCGAAAGCTGACGGTCTCCAACACTTAGACGCCCCCACAAAATCTCAACCCCTATAAAGATCCTCTAGGCATTTGGAGCAATCTAGCTGACGGACAATCCAAGATTATCAGCTAACTGATGGTACAAAGTCGTTAGTGGTAACCTTAGTCCTGCCGCAAACATAGCATCGTACATGCCGATGTCTACAGTCTTTCCTGAGTAGCACTTCTCGCTTGTCTAGGGAGACGGATGGGAATATGGTCTGGGATCTGGTAATGGTCACGTAAATTCTTAAAAACATTGTCGCTCATCTTCGGCAGGAAGTCATTGACAGTCCATATTTTAGGGAGAATGAAGGGACGGTTACCTCCGGGACTTCCTGAAGTTCCCTTGAAGGTTTCTTCGTTACCATCATCTCTGTCTCCGTCACTATCTCTCTCTCCTCGTCTCCTTTATCAACTTCACCTCCACCCTCACCTATTATTTCTTCCTCATCTTCCCTATCACAACTTTCAACTTCCTCATCAGGAGATAAGGCTAACGTTTCCCATTCTGACGACTAGGAGCCCTCCTCGGGCTCTTGACCTGAACGAAAGACCTGGTCGTAGCTCGCTCCCTCGCAAACTGACGTCTGTTCACTCATTGCTTCTCTATACATCTGACTACCTACAAGCGATGAATTCATTCTAAGAACCTAAGTTGACGGCCTCACTGTGAAAGTGATTAACTAGAAAATGAAGAATAAAGAGATAAAGTAAAAGAAGAAGAGAACTTACAAAGTAAACGACTCCTTGGAAAAAGGACGGTCTTAAAGCAATGGAAACAGCAAAATTAACGAGATCAACAGGCTGACAAAAGCAAGGCGTTCAAAAGGCAACGACCTCTTTCTCTTAAGATCAGCAAGGTTGAAATGAGAGAAATGAGGGAAGGGGGTGAGATATATATAGGATAGAATATGCACGGAAGACGAAGCGATACCCTTGTCTAGAAGTGGAACCAATTAGATTGCACCACGTGTTTAAGCATTTAGTAAAGGCTGCTTAAGGAATCGCCCATAAATGCTTTTTCCTTTTTCCTGAACAAATGAAATTATTAAATAAAAGTTACAAAACTAAACCCTATAACCCATCAGCTAAAGTTGACGAGGCTATGGAGTAAGGAACAGCCGATAAGGGTAATTTTGTAATATTGGCACTCACCCATGATAAGGCGAAAGGCGATGGTCTTAATAAACCCTTCAGCTTTGCTTGCATTCATTAGGAGGCGACTACAGTAGGAAGTCTACGGCTCCACCTCGAAGCTGACGGCGACACCTTGGGTGACGGAATAGGAAGCTGACAGGAAGGAGTTGAAGAACATATATGAGTCTTTGACGACGCTGACGTGGCCTTACTCGGTCTCTACGCATGCGCATATAAGGAAATATCTTGTGCCCCACGTTTAATGCTAGTTAAGAGGACTCTTACAAGGAAAGGATTTCGTAAAATACGTTCATGGGGACTCCTACAAGGAAAAGACTTTTAAACCAATGAATAAATGTCAACCCTCTACTACTATAAAAACCCCAAAACCCTCACAAACCAAGATACGCATAATTTACCCCAACTCTAGCACTATAAATTGGTGAAAGTTCTCTAACTTGACCTTCAGAGGGTATTTGGCCGTTATCACACCGGTGCTCTCTATTAGGTCTTCTTTTTTTGTTGTGCAGGATTGTTTCAGTCCGTGAGGACCGTGTAACTTACTGGTGATTTTACGGCATCATCAAGGATAAACTGTTTGGCTCGTCATGGGTGAAAGCACCAAAATTACCTGGTAACTAAATCTGGTAGGTGGAGTCAGTTGCTCGTAAGAGTTTGATAAATAATGAGAATTGTTGTATAGTATGTTGTGTGACATGCAATTAATCTAAGTAAATTTCTCCTAAATCATAAAAAAAAAAGTTTCTCATTTATGGAGACGGGTTATTCCCACCAAATATGGGGATAGAGGTGGAAGAGTTGTCATATGTCCTTTGGACATATCGGACTACACCTCGCAGGTCAATAGGAGAGACGCCTCTTTCAATGACATACGGGGTCGAGGCCGTTATTCCTTTAGAGACTGGATTCCTAACGCTAAAAACAAGTTCTTTCACTCCAAGCAACAATGATGGGCTGTTGGGGAAGAGCTTAGACTTAATTGAGGAACGAAGAGAAAATGCAATGGTCCAATTGGGCTATTATTAACACAAGCTCAAGCAAGGGAATGATGCCAACGTGAAGCTGAGACCACTAGCATCGGGAGACTTGGTGCTAAGGAAAGTTTTAGGCACTGCTAAGAACCCAGCCTGGGGAGAGTTGGGGCCTAATTGGGAATGACCGTATCGCATCACTTTCATGGCAAGAATAAGTGCATATTATCTGGAAGATCTGGATGAAAATAATGTACTTCGTCCCTGGAATGTAAACAACTTGAGAAGGTATTATTATTAATGAAAGTAGTTTTTGCCATATTTTTGGTTTATCATATTATTTGTCATGCGTTTTACTATTTGTTGAATATCAA
Organism: Castanopsis chinensis; assembly: GCA_032878915.1. Taxonomy (NCBI): domain Eukaryota; kingdom Viridiplantae; phylum Streptophyta; class Magnoliopsida; order Fagales; family Fagaceae; genus Castanopsis; species Castanopsis chinensis. Next base: position 10,623,499 of record JAVQMG010000125.1, on the reverse strand, counting down.
ACATAACCTTGGTCATGCCTGGCTCTCCAGACTATATACCTTGGGTAAATTGATATTCTATGACATCTATATAAGTATTAAACAGAACCTTAGCCATGCTTGGCTCCTCAAACCATATGCTTTGGGTAAATTAATACTTACTGAAGATTATTTAAGTATTAAACAGAACCTTAGCTATGCCTGACTCCTCGGACCACATTTTTTGGGTAAATTAATACTTACTAACATCTATCTAAGTATTAAACAGAACCTTAGCTATGCTTGGCTCCTCGGACCACATGCTTTGGGTAAATTAATACTTTCTATAATTTTACTAAGTGTTAGGGCAAGGCCTTAGTTATTTCAAACTCCTTTGACTACATACTTAAGGTAACTTAGTGTTTCTTATTAATTACTTGAATGTCAAAAATGGTCAGCCACTCTAAACAACAAAGATTTTCACTGTGGTAGCAGGCTCAAATTGATGCACATGAGCATCACTTAAAGCATTTACAGGCATACCTGTATTTGTTTGAGAAGTGATTATCCTTCTAGTCCCTCAAACTTGCTAATGAGTAGGGACTAGAATAAGTTTAAACTTATATGTATGACACATTACTGTGTATACTTCTAAAGTTAAAGCTATACTTTGCCGAGGTGTGGGAATTGGCAAATTTAGCATGTCTTAAGGCTAGTCATGCAGATCAATAAGTGTTGGATAACACAGAGATTATGTTTAAATCAATATAAGCATTACAAGTATAAGAAAATGACTGGAAATTTTCATTTATATTAAAAAGTAACTTGCTTATAAAAGATCAACAAAATTACAAGCTAGATAACAAAAATAGCAAGAAAGAACTACACTAAAAGTCTACTTTTTCTTTAGTACAATTTTTCCTTGGGGAGGATCCTTGGATTGAGAAACTGCAGCCTCCGAGAATCCCTGGTCTATGCCTTTGGAGTCACCTTTGGTAGGTACTGGGAGAGTTGCCAAAACAATCTCCATTCTGGGCGACTCCTTGTCCTTAGTAGAATCTAGGGGAACAGTTGGGGGCTTGGTGGCATCAGGGGCCACTCCCTTAGTTGTATCAGCCTCTTTCCAATCCACCCCAGGCTGCTTGGCCACCTTTGAAGGGCTGCCAGAGGAGGGAGGGGCCTTGGCAGGGCTATTCTTTTCATCATCTGCCACCTATGTAGGGGCGTCTACCTTGGAGCTGCTAAAAGAGGAGGCGTGAATGGCTGAAGGGTAGTAGATACTCTCTGCCTTCCTAAGTACAGAAGAAGCCTCAACCCCAACTTGGTTAAAGGCTTCATTCCATACCTGGAGGCAGTAATGCCTACACACCCCTAAGACCTCAACCTTGAGGGCCTCCTCAGTCTCAGCCACCCCTATGTCATACCTTTCTTGCTGAGCCTCCTCCCTGGCCACCTCTTTAGCCTTCTCTGACTCTTTCCTGGCCTTCTAAGCTAGGTCCCTAGCCTTTTTAGTCTCCTCTAATTTTTTCTTCAGGGCAAGGACCTGCTCCTTGGAGGTGGAAAGTTGGTCCTCGGCGTTGCGAAGTAGTAATCTTTGCCCTTTTGTTTGTTTTTCAGCACCATCCAGGGCTGCTTTCGCACTCTTCTTGCCCCACTCTCCCTCGGATAGTTTCTTTTTCAATTCTTGGTTGCTCCTCTCATCAACATTAAAGGCATCCACAACTACATGGTGCCTGCCTTTCTCCTCTTTCATATGCCTGTGACGGGGAATTGGTTATTTCTTCCACCCTGAACATGGCTTGAACGGCCTGCCGAGGAAAGAAACACAGATTAAATAGAAAGAAAAAAAAAAGTAAACAGTAATTAAAGACTAAAGGGATAAGTTAAAAGGCTTACCATGCCCAGGTATCTCTTCAAACTGAGGAAGACCTCATGCCTCCTCAATGACCTTAACTCGGCCATGTCATCTGGGAGCAGTAGACCTTGCTCCAGTGTGTCGGCCATGTTGCCGGCCTTCCCCTACTGATAATCCCTTATGGAGGTGTTAGCTAGGAGAGGGGCCCCATCCAGCATTGCGGTAGGGGTCCAAACCGGAGGTGCGGCCTGATATGCGACTTGAGAGTCACTCCTTTGGCTAGTCCCCCTTTGCCCCACTCTGGATTGTTTGGCTGCCCTTTGAGCCTCATCCTCTTTGGGGGAGGGGGGTTTCCAACTTCCACCACCTCCTTACCCTTAGGCTCCCTCTTCCTTTTGAGGTTAGTAGGTTCAAGGCGAAGGGGCTAGACAGGTGGGGGTGTGGGAAGCTTGGTCTGAGTGGCCTTCCCAAGCGCGTTCCCCCCTGGCTGGGACTCTAGCAATTCTTGCAAGGTGGCCTTGGGTTTGCGTTGGATTCCTATATCCTTGGAAGGTTCAGTAACTTCTTGATTGTAGCTAGACTGGGCTGTGAAAGTAGGGCCGAGATCACCAGCTAGAGCCTCTAGGGACAAGGGCTAGTTGAAAACTTCGAATTTGTCCTCGGAGTCGGACAATTCAACAACTTTTTCTTCTTCTTCTTCTTCTTCCTTCTCTTCCTTGATGATGGGATGGGAAGAAAAAGCCCCTACTTTGGGTATACCTTCAAGTATAGGGGTGGTGCTGAACACACCCTTTGTGTATAAAAGAGAAAGGAGATCCTAAAAGAAGGGGGTCAGAAATTTGAAAGAGGGAGCAGTGTAGCATTTCAAATCATATATGTAACCATTTTCAATCAATATATACTAGAACAAACCTCCTCGGATTATGTCGAGGACAAGTTTACTTAGATAAATCCATTCCATTCCTGTTTGATTGTCTTTTAAATCCATTCTAATTGTTATCCCGTTCATTAGAGCCTAGTTGTCCAACCCACTCTTTATAAATTCATTGTATTGGGCTTGGATCCAACCACACCTTAGGCCAAGGATAAAAAATGTGTCCCTACAATTGGCACTGTCTGTGGGAAATTACTTGCGTGATAGTGAGTGTAACGGTAAAAAATGGTAGGATCAGGTCCACATCAGGCAGAATTCACAGGCTCCCAACGTCAAGATGATTTTTTCAATCTTAAGTGTAGAAGGGACCGAGAAGTTAGTGTGCACACTACGCATACTAGCGGAAGCCAATCTCGAGGTGCGAGCCATGTCTCTCAGGAGCAGAGCACTAGGGCTATGCAGCTAAAGATTGACCAGTTGAAAAGGAAGTTGCGCCATTCACGACGAAGGAAAACCCCTTCCAGCTCTGATGCTTCCTCTAATGATGAAGGAGATGCCAGTTATAGACGGAGGTCAAGAACCCCACCTCAAGCTATAAATTTATGGAACAAAAAAATTTGACATCCATATTAAAGAAATAGAAAACAAAAAAATTAATCCCACCTCAAGCTATATATGCTAAAAACTTTATTGGATTGGCCAACTTTATACTCTTGATTGCTAAGCCCATCAAGGACCACACAAATAAACTGTAATTGCCATAAACAAGGGTGGTTAATTGGGTAAAAAGTCCCTTTTGTAGATATGTCCTTCAAATTTGATATCTATTATTAGGATGGTAATTATAAATTTTTCTTCTTACTGGTCCGTTCAGTTAGAGGAGTGGATAAGTGAGAGGATGAAAAATATTTAGTTTTCTCTCTTGTGTGTTTGGTTGGAGGGGTGGAAAAGTGGAATGGTGGAAAACTCTTTTGTTTAGTTGGAGAGAAAAAGGGAAGGATAGAAAATGTAATTTATATAAATTGACTATTATACCTTTGTTATATAATATGTAAGAAATAAATTTATTTGTACACATTACAGAATATAAAATTTATCACATCATATATATAAATTTATATTATTATTTTTATTATTATAATGTAAAAATTATAATAGTGTACATATAAATTTAATTGGGCAAAGGATTTTGTAACCAGCAAAAAGGTGGTTACAAAACCAGGTCACGTTGAAAAAAAATAGATCAGGTCACGTTAAAAAAAAAGAGAGAGAGAAGAGAACGTTGAAAAAAAATAGATCAGGTCACATTGAAAAGAAAAAAGAAAAAAGAGAGACAGAAGAGAACGTAAATAAAAAATAGATAAGGTCACGTTGAAAAAAAAAAAGAGAGAGAAATGAATGTTGAAAAAAAATAGGTGGGAAAATGGCATTTTTGTCTTTTCTCCCTAGATTTTACTCCCGATTTGGGAGGAAAAAGAATGTGGACCCGGAGAGAAAACTTTCTTCTGGGTTTTCTCTCCTTCCTATTTTCCTTCCTCAACCGAACAGTAGAAAACAACATTTTTCACCCTATTTTCCATCCTCCCTATTTTCACCCCAAACGAACGAACCCTAAAAGAGGGATCCAAACAAAGACTTGAAAAGTTTATCTCAATACAAATTCAATTAGATTTTCACTCTTTTTACACTCAACTCAGGATTCTCCAAAACTTTAAATTAACTACAAATATATATCTCATATCATTAAATAAAGAAATAAAAATAACAAATCCATAGTTACAAATAATCAAAGTGAGAGATTAATCTAATTTCTTAAAATTTAGACGTATAATTTGATTTCATAAAATGTATTAAGAATATAAATTAAATTAATACACTTACAAAGTGTTAAGAGTACAAGAATCCAGTACTTTCTAAATACACTTACAAACTGAACTTATTTTCTCATGCTCAGATAACTTTCTCACGAAAGCAAAACTCTCTTCACAAACCATTCTCCTTTCTTGGAATTTTAGATATTCCAAAATCAACAATCTTGAAAACATTGCCTCTGCCATCTTTAGAACAAAAAACAAGAATATTTGCTAGCTTCAAGTTGCAATGTGCGTTACCTTTTTCATGAATGCAATGAAGCCCTTTAACAATCATCCGGGTATACCTTTGCATATCATATTCCACTAATTTTCCTCCAGTTTTCTTGATTAAATCTTCAAGGGTCTGATCGGTTGGAGGAGTGGAAAAGTGAGAGGATGAAAAATTGTGAGAGGATGAAAAATATTTAGTTTTTCCTCTTATGTGTCCGGTTGGAGGGGTGGAAAAGTGGGAAGGTATAAATGGATTATTATACCCTTGTTAATAGTAACGTTGAAATAAAAAAAAAAAAAAAAAAAAAAAAGTTCAACGTTCAGTAACGTTTGAAAAAAAAAAAAAAAAAACAACCTTCAGAAACGTTTGAAAAAAAAAAAAAAAACCTTCAACATCAGGAGGGATGGAGGATTTTTAGTAAATGCACCCATCCCAATGTTTTCTCCCCATCTTTTTCCTCCTAATTTGGGAGGGAAATTTTTGTGAGTCCGGGAGATAAATTTTCCTCCCGATTTTCTATCCTTTCTTTCTTTTCTATCCAAACGAACAGTGAAAAATGTCTATTTTCCTCCCTTGATTTTCCATTCTCTCTATTTTCTCTCCAAACAGACGGAGCCCAAGGTTGTCTCTTGATGCATACTCTAGCTGCAAGTTATAGAACCCTACGCCACTTTCAATACTCAAATCGTTTCCAAAATAATGAACAATCTAAGGGAAGTCAACCAAGTCTTGCAAGATTTTGGCCTCCTTTTGAAGCGATACAGAGTTTTCAAAAACCGTTGACTTGATAGCTGTCAAGCCAGAGAAAGGAGAGAAGAAAGCAGAACCAACTCGGTTTACAATTACTAAAAAAAGGGTTCCATACAATCCTTTGACCACTTCATCATGTCATGTGCCATTGTTTTTCTTTGGAGTATGAGCCGATGAGGTATAAAGTATTTGTGAGAATGAACGCAATGATATATATATATATATATTTGAAGTAATTGTGAGGTTATAGAGGATTGATTTATTTCTGAAAAAAAAATGCTTACTTTTTGTTAGTAACTGACTATTTAGCCTTCAATTATAAGATAGAAGGAAATTGTGAGGCACGAACACAATGAAAATTTTTAATGAAAGGGGTTTTGTATTTCTTTGAAGTTTTGTTTTTTGAAGTATAAGGTATGAAGTTGGTGTTAGAGCTTAAGCAACCCGCAATCTTCTCAAGATTTGCATCCCTTAATGACCATGTGGAGCAAAGAACAGTTGAGTTTTTTTTAGAAGGAAGGACAACTGGTTTCATCAACAGGTAGAGAAGACATACCCCATGTTGGCAAGAATTGGAGAGGAGGCAGTTGCCTCAATCCAGAGAGCCTTACCAGCTGAGTTTAATCAATAGGATTGTGTATTCTAATCAAGCATTGTTAGGGAAATGATTATAGAGGTTTGGGCATGAAGTTTCCCTTCTGGGCATGAGGATAAACTATTTGGCCTGTTATTGGTGAAAGCTCCAAAATTACCTGGTAACTAGTTCTGGCAAGTGGAGTCAGTTGCTCGTAGGAGTTTGATAAACAATGAGAATTGTTGTATAGTATGTTGTGCGACGTGCAACTAATCTAAGTAAATTAATCCTACATCATCAAAAAAAAAAGTTTCTCATTTATGGAGACAGGTTATTCTCACCATGGCTGTATTTTAAACGAAAAGGTGTAGAAATAAAGAACATTACAAAAATTAACATTAGGATGCAAAGTGTAACCAGAGCCATAATTTAGGTTGCAAATTGTGAATTCAAATAGTTTATAATTTATGGTGCAAAGTGTAATTTACAGGTATGTAAAATGTAATTTCAAAAAAAAAAAAAAACATATATTTGTACAACTCAACAACATTCTATATGTCACGTGTCTCACCATATAATTTCACCAATCCTACCGACAAAGTGTAATTATGTTTTTTTCTAAAAAAAAGTGTAATTTTCTTTTTCCTCCATATGTGGTTAAAAGTTAAAATTCGTGATATCTAGAGTCGGTGTCAATGAATCCAAACCCTACACATCACAGGTTCCCAATATATAATATACCTCAAGAACGCTTCTCTCATTTGTTTTTGTCTACTCTAACTCCAAAGCGGCGGCGTCGATTCAATCGTCTCTCTCTCTTTCAAACACTCTCTCACACACACACGCACAGCTCGAGCTCAGTCCATGTCGATGCTCCAGCCGTTTCTCTCAGGCTCAACAACGCCTTCATTCCCCTTCAAACGCACCGTTTTGGTGTGCTGCGCTCCGTCGCAGCAGTCCCACGTGGCGGTGGCGAACGGACAGGTGCTCGACGCTCGGGTCCCCGAGCGGACCGAGATCCGTTTCGGCCTCCCTAGCAAAGGCCGCATGACCTCTGATACTTTAGATCTTCTCAAAGTACGCATTGCCTTTTTTTTTTTTCCCTTTTCCTCTCTGTTTGGTTCCGAGAAAATTGCATTGCATTGAATTTCTTATAACTTTTGTTTTTGTTTTTGTTTTTTTTGTGTTTGTTTTTATTTTTTTTGTGAAAAGGATTGTCAATTGTCGGTGAAGCAAGTGAATCCGCGACAATATGTTGCGCAAATTCCTGAGGTATGTGAAGGAAATTCGATCTTTTTCGTGAATTGTATTTGTTAAATATTTGCCATGATTTATTCAACATGGAATATATTGTAGCTAATATTTAACAGTGAGAATTATGTATGATGTTAGCTCAGAATGTAATGCTGCCCAATGCAGTAATAATTAATATTGCTTGAATTAATTTGTTTGAGTTGCTTGAAAAGCTGACAATGGAAAAAACATGTATAGGAAGCTTTTTAAAAAAATTGTCGCCCATTGGATGCTTGTGTGACTGACCAATAATTCATAGGTCAGTCGGTTATAGTGGCACTTCCTGGGTTCAAGCCCATTGGATGCTTGTGTGACTGACCAATAATATAAATTGTTAATCCTAAATACATTATGTAGCCAAATTTTTTAATACCCATGTGTTTTGCAGCTTTCCAATTTGGAAGTTTGGCTTCAGCGGCCAAAAGACATTGTCCGAAAACTGGCATCGGGAGATCTAGACCTTGGTATTGTGGGTTTTGATACACTCAGTGAATATGGCCAGGTAAGCATTAAGTTATGAACTGTTTCTGGTTCATTATTTAGAATGCCTATTAAGTTGAGTACTCAATGTTACTAACTGGAGTAATTCAAAATGGCCATAAGGTTAGGTACTCAAGCATGCTTTGTCACTTTCTTTTGTTCTCTGCTATGTGTAACTGTGTTTTTTCTGTGTTTCTAGCTTTTCCAGCTGAGCTGCTATAGTGCCTTTGTACTGATCTAATGTATTTCCTTGAAATGAAAAATCGCTCATTCATAAAAAAAGGGGGTGGGGGGTTAGATACTCAAGCATGGCTTAGAACCCAGAGCAAAATTGTAAGATTTTTTTCAGGGAAGAATTTAATCTCTTAAACACACACACATGCATCCAATGAACACTCTAATTATGTTAAGCATTCCTCCCTTTGTCATTACCTCAATAGAAACTTGTGCACGTAGTTTACACCTTGGAAAGTAGGCAGAGTGCTTCCGAGACCCTTCATATTGGGGGTTACAGACATATAAATGCAATTGCATCCTGTAATTGGCTGGTAGATGCTCTGCCATACTCATAGACTGGTAGATGCTCTGCCATACTCATAGAGGTGGATTGTTAGTAAAGGGTCTGATACTTTTATTAAAATGAAGAGTTACAATTAGTGGCAGATCATGGACTCGTTATGAAATTTAACGCAAAATTTCCTTGTTTCTTGTGTACACCCTGTGTACTAGGATAGTGCTTTATTTTGCTCTCTTTTTTAATGAAATTCTATTGCTTATTAAAAAAAAAGAGTCCTTGTTTTCTTATCAAGGATTGGTACAAGGAAGTGCATTACCATTTAAAGTTCATCATATTTGTTCCTGCTGTCAGGGGAATGAGGAGCTTGTCCTTGTTCATGATGCACTTGAGTATGGGAACTGCCGTTTATCGCTGGCTGTAAGTTGTTCTTGCAGATAGCCAACTGAAACTTACTGCTTATCTCATAACTTTTACTGTTAATAACCTTGGTATATCCTTTGTCCTTTCAGATTCCCAAATATGGGGTTTTTGAGGACATAAATTCTCTGGAAGAGCTTGCACAAATGCCTCAATGGACTGCTGAAAATCCTCTGCGAGTCGCTACTGGATTCACCTACGTATGATCTGTCTTTCATTTGATTATATTTTGAAAAGTTCAGTTATTTATAATTTTTGTAACATTTTCAGTTTTGGCCCTATCCTTCTGCACAGCTAGGTCCTAAATTTATGAAAGAAAATGGACTAAAGTATGTGACTTTTTCAACTGCTGATGGAGCATTGGAGGCAGCTCCTGCGGTGAGAAATGCATTCTTTCTCTATGATTTGCAGATTTCTTTCTTTCTTTTTGTTATTCTCTTTTTGCTCAATTTGGAACTAAATTGTTGATGTGCATTGAGATAGTTGATCTAGTCCCTAGTCATAGTTAAAATGGAAATTTTGTATTGGATAATGGTGTTATCAAGTATAGCTGACCGCTTAATAAATACATGCTATCTCCGCATGAATTTTATATAGACTACTTATCTTTTTTGTAAATTCAGATGGGCATAGCTGATGCAATTTTGGACCTTGTGAGTAGTGGAACAACTCTGAAAGAAAACAACTTGAAAGAAATTGAAGGGGGAATTGTGTTGGAAAGCCAGGTTAGCTATCTTGGACCTTGCCAAGCATCAGATTTTGTAGTTTCTTGAATGCTATTAAAAGAGGGACTTCAGGCAACTGCTTTTGTGATGGTTAATTTTGCATGTTGTCTTTATCACATTTTGTCTTGCAACATCCCTCAGGCTGTTCTTGTTGCAAGCCGGAAAGCATTGATCCAGAGGAAAGGTGCATTGGACATAACAAAAGAGATTCTTGAAAGATTGGAGGCACGTTTGAGGGCTGTTGGTCAGTTCACGGTATGTCATGTTCTTCTGCTGGGGCTGCAATTTATTTAAATTTAGTTTTATGTTGCTTACACATTTTAACTGGCAGGTTACTGCAAACATGAGGGGAAGTAGTGCGGAGGAAGTGGCTGAGAGAATACTGGGTCAGCCATCATTATCTGGACTGCAGGTGTGCCTTGGAATGAAATCAATCACTTTTCTTCTCCCAACTAAGTTTCCCACAATCTTTTTCATAAGTAATAAAAAATTTTAAAATGGAAAGGCTCTAGCCCTAGTACACTGGAAGTATAATGAGAGGCACAAAGAAATCTAAGAACACAAATATAAAATAAAAAATAAAAACCTAAGGTCTAAATTTTCCTAAAGAAAGTAAGAAGCAAAGCCCTCAATCATTCCTGAATTACAGCAGCGCTTCTAAATCCTTTATATTTGTGCAGGGACCTACTTTAAGTCCAGTATTTTGTAAACGTGATGGGAAGGTAGCCTCAAATTACTTTGCCATAGTCGTATGTGTACCCAAAAAGGCACTGTATAAGTCTGTACAACAACTGAGAGCGGTGAGCCATTTTATTATCTATATGTTTTGATAAGTCCATTTTATTATCTATATATAATATTAATTATTTGTAATGTTACGCATGCTGGTTTTCCCATCTCTCTTTACGATGTCACGAGGAAAATGTTAGTTCTTTGGTTCAGCTTTGAGTGTCATTCTGTGGCATGGATTGATGTTTTCCCCTTAGACTAGTGTTTAGCCTTTTGGATAAAAAGATGATACTAGAGTAGCTCTATGAGGTATCTGCTCTTTTCTCTGATGGATAATCTTACAGAATTAACTAGCTTTTGAATGGTTCACACCTCCCCCCTAGGATCGATAAGATCTTTTAATGTATGGACAAGCTAGGTATTTCATAAGAAACAAATGTCACCTTTACAATTGAAAGCAGCTTGTTTTTACAAAGGTTGTTTCAACTTGAAACCAGCTTGTTTTTAAAAAGGTTGGTTCGACTTAAGGTATGACATGCAGGTTTGTCCAGTTAATGTTGCACCAGATACTGAGTTGTGTCTTAACGTGTAGATTCTAAACTCATAAGAAATGTGTGCCCATCTTTTGTATTGAACTATATGGTATACGTTAATAAACACGGACACTATTTTCTGGCATCTCTCATCTCACTAGGGATTATTTTATCTGGTTCCACATTGAATTGAGTTTCCTTGGCCGGAAATCCACCTGCAAACTTAATTGTTTGGATATTGGCTGATGCAGGTTGGAGGCAGTGGAGTTCTTATTTCTCCTTTGACCTACATTTTTGATAAAGAGACTCCAAGATGGCGCAAGCTTCTCGAAAAACTTGGACCTTAGTTCATCTATATTTATATATTATTAAAAACTGAAGCGTAGCATTTACTGTTGCTACACTCACATAGAGTCACATCAGCAGCCATGTCATCATTTTTTGTTTCCAATTTTTGTTATATATATATTTTAAACATTTTCTCATTTAAGGTGATTTAAAAAATTCATTATTTAAAGATTAAAATATATTTTAACCATTATTTTATTATTAATCTTCCAAAACTCTCCTTCCTTTTACCTCTTTATATTCTCACTACTTTCTACCTTAAAGTTATTTTCTACCTTTTTATCTTCTTTTATTTTGTCTTTTCTTATTCTCAACATCTTACTATAAATTTGACATTGTTCTTTTCATTCTATGCATAGTTTTTTCATACAAAAAGGTGACCTCTCTCTCTCTTAGTTTTTTCATTTTTGTTCGATTTTTTTTTCATTGCATCAATTCTTCAGGTTGATGATTTTTATATCAATTAGAATTCTACTTTGGGTTGATGCAATTTATTTTTGTGTTTTAAGTTATTTTTTATATTATTTTTTATTAAATATTATTCTATTGCATTATGCATATAGTATATAATAATATAATGTTATTATATTACATAGAATGACTTGGATAATTTAATGTTTATTGCTATATAGTTTATTTTTACTCTTTTTTCCTCTCATTATTTTATTCAACATTTAAATTCAGTCACATCCTCCATACTGTTAAATTATGTAGTACAAATAAAAAATATGGTTAGACACAAACTTGTCTTCCATTACTATACGATGAGGGAATCAATATATTTGTGTAATAAAGGGTCATATAATTTATAATTTAGATAGCACCTTTTGACTGTGACTAAGTCCATAGATTGAGCAATTTGTAGACTTAAAAAAGGCTATTGAGAATGAACTTTTTGAATTAAGTTTGAAAAAATATGAACTACTTTTAGATAAAAAAAATGGCGTAAATGCACTTTTAGTTCTTATATTTTGACGTTTTTTCATTTTAGTCTTTACATTTTATTTTTATCACTTTTAGTCCTTAAATTAATTAACGCGTGTTATTTTCGGTCTTTCTGTCAGTCAATCGACGGAAATAGCTGACGTAGCAACTGGAGAGATTAAAATATTATTTAAAATGCCATGTCAGCATTTTTTTTTAAAAAAAAATTTCAATTTTAATTAAATAAAATCAAAAAACTAAAATTAAATAAAATATTTTAATTAAATCAAAAATTAAAAATAAAAATAAAAAATCACTCAATCGGCTTTCACTCTCTCAAAATTTTTCATCATCTTCTCTCTCTCTCTCTCTCTCTCTCTCTCTCTCTCTCTCTCTCTCTCTCTCTCTCTCTCTCTCTCTCTCTCTCTCTGTTTCTCTCACTTGTGGTGGCTGCGTGGGTTGAGATCGGGGTGGGGTGCGGTGGGGGTGGGTGGGTGGGTGAGATCGGGGTGCGGTGGGGGTCGGGGTGTGGGTGGGTGGGTGAGATCGGGGTGGGTGGGTGAGTTGGGGTGCGGTGGGGGTCGAGGTGTGGGTGGGTGGGTGGTCGGGGTGCAGTGGGGGCTGGGTGGGTGAGATAGGGGTGGGGTGGGTGGGTGGATCGGGGCGGTGCGGTGGGCGGTGGCGGTGGCTGGGTGAGATAGGGGTGGGGTGGGGTGGGGGGTGGCTGGGTTGAGATTTGGGTTTGGATTTTTTGGGTTTGTCATCTTTGAATTTCTAGGATTATGTTCATAGCATTTGATTTTTGTGATTTTTTATTTTATTTCTGTTTTTTATTTAATTAAAATTGAATTTTTTTTTAAAAAAAGATGCTGATGTGGCATTTTTAATAATATTTTAATCTCTCTGGTTGTCACGTCAGCTATTTCTGTCGGTTGACTGACAGAAAGGACGAAAATAACACACGTTAATTGATTTAGGGACTTAAAGTGGTAAAAATAAAATGTAAGTACTAAAATGGAAAAACGTCAAAATGTAGGAATTAAAAGTTCATTTACGCCTAAAAACTTTTATTATAAATACATTAATATTTTTTTGCCTCATTTAAATCACGCAAACTCAATAATTTCATATTATATGTTAGCATCATCTCTACGTCGTCTTCTTTTTCTTCTCAAAAATATTATGTATTATATTTAAAGGATGCCAATAATATTGATCTTACGAGAAAAGTTATCTAAAATATTGAAAAAAAAAATGTTTTATATTACTATTTACTAAAAATGTTTTACACATTAATCTATTTTAATTAGATTTTTTTCAAAGAAAAAATTAATTTAGTTATTTATAACTAAACAATGACATAATGATTCATAAATAAAATATACATATATATATATATATCTATACATATTTATCTTGTGCGGTTGTAACTTTACATATACTTTTGCATTTATATATTCATCTACTTTAATTTAGATGTTTATAATTTAATAGTGAAATCTATAACAAGGTAATTAAAACAATCATATTTCTACGATTCAAAAAGTCATAATTTCTTTTTTGAGAAAAATGCCTTTTACATTTCCTTTGAATTATTTTTTAAAAATTTTATAAAACTTTTGACATAACATTAACCTAACCATTTTATACATTAAAAAAAATTTAAGGCTCATTATTACTTCCGTTAATATATTATGGATACCTTAATTGATTGAGAACAAACTAGAGAAATATCTTTCATATTTTCTTGAAAATTCAAAAGGAAAAAAAAAAAAAAAAAAACCCCTTTGACATACCACTAACGTAACTACATTTATAACTATTTAAACCATTTATGATATCTATTTTTTATTGATAACCATAAAATTTACAACTAGTAATGGAAATAAACAATAAATGAAGGAAAAAAGAAAGAAAGGAAATTAAACGTCAATTAATAACTGTTATTTGGAAAATAAAAATGTGGTAAAGAGGAGTAGAAAACAAAATAGAGATGGCTACATAAAGGATATTAAAAACTTTATAGTGCAATAAAATCAACAATTCAATATAATAATACAAAATTTAAACTTAAAACTAATCAAACTCTAACTAGGGAAATTATATATATATATATAAAGTCATAATCTTCATATGCCATGATTTAAAAAAAAAATTATTGAATAGTTCTACCTCTTATTTAACGTCTATCTTATACAAATCATCAACTAATAAATATATGGTAATGGTAAAAAATGTCATAGACAAGATTATGAAAAATATGATAAAATTATTAAAAAAAAAAAAAACTCTTTATAAAGTCTAGGGACTAAAATAGTATTTTATCTAAAAAATTATCATGCGCAACGCGCAGATCTACGACTAGTTGTAGTAAAGGTGTTGAGCATATTATTGCAGTTATGTTGTATCAATATCGAAGAGTTTTTTGTAGCTGGGCATTTCAATAAATATTTATAAGCTTAATTAATCGTATACGATGTAATTTAGTCATGAATTTTTTCCTGTAACATTTGTTCTCTTATTTTTTATATTTATATTATTGACTCTTTTTTTAGTTACATATATTTTGTTTATTGATCTGTAATGTATGTTGCACAGGCATGGTACTAGTTGTAGTTTATTTGGTTGTTATAGCTGTCACTTGTGGACATAATGGGTTGCTGTTATCGTAATTAATAATTATTCTCACTCACACATGTTGGATCGGTGTAGGTCTCTTATCAAGGACAATTTGTGTGAACATGGCTTAGAAGCGTATGTTTCTTAATAATAACTAGGCTATTTCCATTTTTTAAACATGGTCAGCTTTCCTATAATTGATAATCCAAAGTTACTTAATTTTATATATATATATATATATATATATATGAATGACAAAATACTTTTAACTTACCTTATTTTTTAACACTTCGAATAAGAGATATCTACCCTAAATAAAAGACAAAACAGGGATGTGATACCATGATCAATCCTACCTTACGTTGTTGCCATCCTTAAGGCTATCTTTTATTATATGCTACTGTATCCAACTATGTAACTTTATCTGTACAAGAATAGTTTATTCCAAACTATAATATTTTTACCATATAGGGATGGGTGGGAAGGGGAAGACATGTCAACCCGCAACACAGGAGACAAGAAAGAGGTTAGATGCCATTGAACTCATGATCGATTCACATCTAGTTTTTGAAAAATTGGAACTCTTTGATTGTATGTTATTCCTATGGGAGAATTTTTTTTTTTTTTTTAAGAGAAAGTCAAGCTCACTACTCTCAGGAGCCAATAGATCGAATCTGAATTCACCCCTATTAAAGAAATGAGCATTGCTTGAAGTGCATGTGTTGGAACTGCAGCATGTGTGCCCTTACAAATTTGAACCTCATGGGCTGAGCAGTAGCCGAGATTAATTATCAATTTTCATGGATCATATTCACTTGATTTTCATTGATAATTAGTGTCTTGTGTCTCTCGAGACTCAAGTCTAGAATCAACATTCTTGAGTTTTGTTTCTAATTAATTTCTTCAACAAGAGTTTCGCTTTTTCTCTTCCAAAAGCTAGGTTTTCTCCTTCGAAATTTCATCAATGGCTTCCTCTGATCAAGCATCTACGAGTATCATCATTGATGAATTGCATCCATTCTTTCTTCATTACGTTGAGAGTCTGGGTGCAATTCTGGTATCCCAACCATTGATTGGAAGAGAAAATTACCCTACATAGGCACGATCAATGGAGAGAGCCCTTAGAATCAAGAACAAGTTTTGGTTGATTGGTTGCTCTGCTACTTTGACTTCAACTATGGAGAAAATTCCTTTTTTTGTTCAAAGCTGGGCACAATGTAATGACATTGTGGTTTCCTGGATTATCAATTGTATTTCTCCTAAAATTGCAACTAGCATGGTGTATCGTAAAACTACTGAGGAGGTTTGGAATAAACATCAAGACATGTTCTCTCAAGGTAATGGACCTAGGGTTTACCAATTGCAAAAGGATCTTGCTAGTTTTCTCATGGAGAGCTCTCTGTGAGTGATTACTTCACTAATCTTTCAATCTTGTGGGATGAGATACAGAACTATGAGCCACTTCCTCTTTGTTCATGTGAGAAGTGTGTGTGCCATGTGAATGAGAAGATTTCTAATCTTCATCAAAGAGAAGAAATTATGCAGCTTCTAATGGGTCTCAATGATTCTTTCTCTCACATTTGAGGCCAAATTTTACTTATGGATCCTATTCCTTCAGTTGACAAGGTGTACTTCTTATTGATTCAAGATGAAAAGCAAAGGTCAATTGGACAAGGTAACAACAACGACCCTTTTGTTGAATCCACAGCCCTTGAAGCAAAGACAATGAATCCTGGTTCCAAGACTTTCAAGAAAGGAAAAGAGAGGCCTACTTGCAGCCACTATGGATTGCTTAGTCATAATATTGAGAAGTGCTACAAAATCCATGGATATCCTCCTGGATACAAGACCAAAGCAAGGGAAAATCAGGTTTCATCTCTTGATTCTATTCAAAAGTCTGTTACTGGTACCACACCACAATCTTTTCCCTTTACATTGGAGCAATGTCAGAAACTGCATGACATGATTGAAGGGACTAATGTGCAGAATAGTTCCATTGCTATGGCTAACAATGTTTCTTTCAATCAAGTTTCAACATCTCAATCCACACCATTGGTAGGTAATCTCAAGCATTCCATATTTTCAACTAAGCTTGTGAATAGAACTGCTTTTGGTAATAGTATATGGGTCATGGACACAAGAGCAAGTGATCACATTATTTGTTCTATCTCACTTTTTCAATCTTATATTGTTGTTTCTCACTGTGTTGTTGACTTACCTAATGGTGAATCAGCACATGTTACTCATATTGGCACTGTCAAACTTTCCAATTGTCTTATTCTTGAACATGTTCTTTGTGTACCTTCTTTTTCATTCAATCTCTTATCTGTCAATAAGCTCACTCAAAGATTGCCCCTTTGTCTTGTGTTTTTGTCTCAATTTTGTTTCATTCAGGACCTTTCTTGTTGGAGGATGATTAGAGTGGGTGAAGTCCACAATAGTATGTATTTGTTGCAAAAATCCACTTCTAGGACTGCACCTTCTCTGTCAAATCTTATCTCCACCAACTAGAATCTCAAGTCAGCTTTTTTAGCTTCTATTCCAAATAAAGATATGTCTATCTTGTGGTATTTTAGATTAGGAAATCCTTCTTTTAATAAACTATCATCTTTATGGGATGTATTGCCTTCTTTCTCATCTAAATGTACTGATGTTTGTACTATTTTCCCTTTGGCTAAGCAAAAGAGACTACCATTTCCTTCTCATAATAATTAGTGTACCGAACCATTTTCCTTAATTCATGTGGATGTATGGGGTCCATATTCTATTTGTACACATGGTTTTAAGTTATTTCTTACCATTGTTGATGATGCCACAAGGTCTACTTGGGTGTATCTCATGAAAGCTAACTCAGATATCAAACATCTCTTAATATCTTTCTATGCCATGATTTTAACCCAATTTAACATTAGTATTAAGGCAATCAGATCAGATAATGCCCTCAAATTTTCTTTGCCCGATTTTTATAGTGATCATGGCATTATACATCAAAAGAGTTATGCTTATACGCCTCAGCAAAACTCTGTGGTTGAAAGAAAGCATCAACATCTTTTGAATGTTGCTAGATCTCTCAAGCTTCAATCAAATCTTCCCTCAGCCTATTGGGGTGATTGCATTCTCACAGCAACTTACCTCATTAATAGATTGCCTATGCCTTTGTTAGACCACAAATCTCCTTTTGAACTTCTTTTTCATAAGAAACCTTCTATTAGTCATCTTAGAGTCTTTGGTTGTTTGTGCTTTGTTTCTAGTCCTCCTACTCACAGATTGAAATTTGATTCTAGAGCTACAACTTGTGTTTTCCTAGGCTATCCTTTTAACATGAAATGTTATAAGGTCCTTAACCTTCATAATAGGAAAATTTCTGTTTCTAGAGATGTTGTCTTCCATGAAACTGTTTTTCTTTTTTCTCTTTCATCTAAATCTTTATTATCACCTCCCTTGTCTCCTCCTTTATCTAGTCCATCTGCTCCTGTTCTTGACTCTTCTTCTTGTCCAATTTCAATGCTTGTTCCTTTTGTAGACACCACACCCTCTTGTTGAGCATGTCCCTACTTCCCCATCTTGTGCAGACACCTCTTTTGCAGAGATATCTACTCCCAATTCTTCTATTTTGATTGGTTCTTTACTAATTTCTTTGGATCCTACTGTCCAACCTGTTCAGTCCCTTATTATTCCTATTGATCACAATGATCAGTCCATAGTTGTTCAGCTCCTCAACCTATTCCTCCTTCTTCATCTAAATCTACTCTTAGAAAATACACTATGATTAGTCACAAACCTGCCTATTTTTAGGCCTATCAGTGTAATGAGGTGTCTCAGGCTCCCTCAAGCACTACTTATCCTTTATCTTTCTATTTGTCTTCTCACAGATTGTCTCTAAGCACTTACACTTCTGTGATGCCATTTCCTCAATTGAGGAGCCCAAGTCCTATCACCAAGCAGTTCAAGATCCCAAGTGGAGGGAAGCTATGGCAGTTGAGGTGTTCAAGATCCCAAGTGGAGAGAAGCTATGGCAACTGAGGTTTCTGCCCTTGAAGCTAACCACACTTGGACTTTCACTGCTCCACCTCATAAAAGGACCATTGGGTATAAATGGGTATATAAGGTGAAATATAGGTCTAATGGCACTGTGGAAAGGTATAAAGCTAGGTTAGTAGCTAAGGGCTTCACTCAAAAAAAGGCCTTGATTATCTTGAAACTTTCTCACCTGTTGCAAAGCTTGTCACTATCAAATGCCTTCTTGCAGTGGCTGCTGTGCAAGGCTGGTATCTTTGTCAACTTGATGTCAACAATGCCTTCCTTCATGGTAATTTAAAGGAGGAGGTTTATACGGATCTCCCACCAGGCTTCCACAGCAAGGGGGGTTGGTATGCAAGCTTGCTAAGTCCTTATATGGACTAAAACAAGCTTCAAGGAAATGGTTTGCAAAATTTTCCATTACCTTACTTCTTTTAGGGTTCACACAATCCAAAGCTAACTACTCTATTTTCATTAAGTAGAATTCTGCCTCTATTATTGCTCTATTGGTATATGTTGGCGACATTTTAATTGCGAGTGATAATAAGCAAGCAGTGGATGAATTGAAGGTTATGCAAGATCAGCAATTCTAGTTGAAGGACCTAGGTGATTTGAAGTTTTTCTTAAGTCTTGAAGTTGCAAGGACTGCAGATGGCATCAATTTGTGTCAAAGGAAATACATACTTGAGGTATTGAGTGATGCTAGAATGTTGGGGTGTAAACTAGCAAGAATCCCTATGGACCAAAATCTCAAGCTTAGTAAGTATGAAGGGAAAGAGTTGCAAGATCCTAGTTCCTACAGAAGGTTAGTTGGAAGACTTTTGTACCTAACCATAACTAGGCCTGACATAACATTTGTTGCGCATAAATTAAGCCAATTCATGGCACATCCTAGAGAACCACATTTGCATGCAGCTAATAAAGTCTTACAGTATCTTAAGGGAACACCAGGACAGGGTTTGTTTTTCTCAAGCAATTCAGAATTTCATTTAAAGGCCTTTGCAAATGTAGACTAGGTTTCCAGCCCTGACACTAGGAGATCAGTGACTGGTTTTTGTATTTTTCTTGGTGAATCTTTGATTTCATGGAAGTCTAAGAAACAACAAACAGTGTCACGGTCTTCAGCATTAGAGTATAGATCCATGGCAGTAGCAATTTGTGAAATCATTTGGCTTCTATATTTGCTTAATGACATTCAAGTAAAACATTCTCAAGAAGCCCTTTTGTTTCGTGACAGTCAGGTAGCCCTTCACATTACTGTAAATCCTATTTTTCATGAAAGAACAAAGCACATTGAAATTGACTGTCACCTTGTGAGAGATAAGGTTTTGGAAGAGTACATCAGAATGCTACATGTTAAGACAAATTCACAAATTACAGATTTGCTAACAAAAGCTTTGAATGCACAACAGTTTTCTTTGCTTGTGTCCAAGTTGAATAATGTCAATATACATGCCCCTCTTCCACTTGAGGGGGGATGTCAAGATAATAAACGAATTGATAGGAGTAAGAGCAAAGAAAAAAAGAAAATCACCAAAAAGCAAGTCTGTAAACTAAACGACACTACTGTTCTTTAGCTGATGGAGTAAGCGGCAAGTAGTTTAGCCTCTATGTATATATATATATATATATATATATATTGATATTAATGATAAGCGTGTGATTGGCACGTGAGTAAGTTTGTTAGTCTGTTAGTTTGTTATTATTGGAGGGAAAGTTAGTTATACCTTTACCCTATTGTATATGTATACGATTGTATCCCCTTGTATTGAATTCAATTGAATACAAAACTTTTCTTTGGATGTTTCCTCTGTTTTCTGATAGAAACCTCATCCAACTTTCTTTTCTACACCTTAACAAAAATGAACTGACTGGTCCAATCCCTTTTGAGCTTGCAAACCTGACACAACTGACTCACCTTTTTCTATTTTATAATTTTATTAGTGGTCAGATTCCTTTTAGGCTTATGAACCTCACAAAATTATCTATCTTGGAACTTGCAGGCAACCGCCCTTCAGGCCAGATTCCAAGCTCCATCTTTAACCTTAAGAATCTTGAATGTCTTGATCTTTCCAAGAACAACTTTACAAGCAAAGTGGAGTTACAAGTTTGTTAAGCTCAAAAAATTATCTTCCTTGTATCTGTCTGATTGTGGGGTTTCATCAATTATTAGTGAAAATACTACACATCAAAAGTTCAAAAATTTAGGATTCGATAGGTGCAACTTGAGCAAGTTTCCTGACTTCCTAGCAAACCAAGATGAATTAAAATGGCTAGAACTAGGCACCAAAAACATTCATGGTCAAGTACCGGAATGGTTTTGGAACGTGAGTATAGAAAATTTAGAGGTTATTGACTTTTCTGAAAACTTTCTTACAATCCTCGGTCAACATCCAATTCCTCTTCCTTGGACCCAGCTAGCCATTTTAGACCTCATTTCTAACAAGCTCCTAGGACCATTTCCAATTCCATCCTTCTCCACTTTGGAATATCATGTATTAAACAATTCATTCATTGGAAAAATTCCAGAGTTGATTCGTAACATGAGTTCTCTTCAATTCCTTGATTTGTCAATTAGCAACTTAAGTGGTTCACTTGCTCAACGCTTGCACAACTTTGGTGATTCTCTGCTCATATTGGATTTACGAAGGAACACATTCGAAGGAAGCATCCCACAAGCTTGGACAAGTGGAAGCAAATTAGAGATGATCAACTTCAACCAAAACAAGTTTCAAGGTTGGTTACTGAGATCTTTGGCCAAGTGTATAATGTTGAAGGCCCTTGATTTCAGTAATAGCCAATTCAAGGATGCTTTTTTGTCATGGTTAGGAAACCTTCCACATTTAAAGATTCTCATTTTGCAGTCCAACAAATTCTATGGCCCAATGAGAACTCATGAAGAAAAATATGAGTTTCCCAACTTGCAGATCTTTGACCTCTCATACAATAGTTTTACTAGAAGTTTGCCATTAATATTCTTCCAGTATTCCAATTCTTCCATATTTGATCATGCAAACCACTTAACATATATTGAAGCAACTCCATCCTTCGTTTTGCCAAACAGTTTTCTAAATCTCGAATGGGGTTTTGATTATAGTTACGCAATAATAATGACAAACAAAAGAGTGGTCATGATTTACATGAAGGTCCAAGAATTGTTCACAGCCCTTGATTTCTTAAGTAATAGTTTTGTTGGAGATATTCTAGAATCCATTGGAAATTTAAATTTAAAAGGACTTCGTTTGCTCAATCTTTCCAATAACATTCTCACTGGCCACATCCCACAAAGTTTAAGAAACTTTGTTGATCTGGAATCACTAGACCTTTCTCAAAACATGCTCTTTAGCGAAAAACCACAACAGTTAACACAATTTACTTTCTTGTCATCCTTCAATGTTTCTAATAATCATCTCGTGGGACCTATGCCACAAGGAAAACAATTTAATACTTTTCCAAGCAATTCATTTGAAGGAATCTAGGATTGTGTGGAAGCCCATTGACAAAGAAATGTAAGAATTATAAGGTTGCACTACCATCACCTTCAACTCTTTGAAGAGAGTGAAGATTTGGGGTCTGCATATCAATTTGGCTAGAAATTTGTTTTGATTGGGAATGGATTTGGACTAGTTGTTGGAGTGAATATTGGGCACATTGTGAGTGCAAGGAATCAAGATTAGTTAATGAAGACATTCAGAATGAGAAAACTGGTGAGGCAAGCAAATGATTTTTCCCATGTTGTCGCTAAAGTTGCTACCCCTCAAACCCTTTTTAAGGTTTAATAAGAACTCTCTGCCTGAGTCTGTTCAGGATGGGTGGAGCAAGGATGTTGTCTTTACTTGTGCTTAATGAATTTGATGCGTAAAAAAAATAATAATAAAAATTTCTTTTTTGGTGTGCTCGTATTTTTCTTTATTGTTTTGATGTACTTTGGACCGGCCAGCATTAATGTATCATATGTAAAAAGTAACTATGATTGTATTGGTTTTTCTTTTTCAGATAGACTTCAGTTATTTATTATGTATGGAATAGAATTGTTCAATGACCACACTTTTTCTCTATCACTTACAATCAAAGCTTACTTGTGGTTTAAAATCTATCACTTACCCTACTTGAGGTGCCCTCCATTAGACAACCATGACCCCCCACTCTAATTTCACTATTAAAAACAGAAAAAATAAAACCAAAAAAAAAAAATCTAAATATAACAGTGATATTTGTAAGAACTATAAGAGTTTTTATACTTTCACTCAAGAACACTAAAAGCAAAACCCATATCAACCAAAAATTGGATCTAGAACCCTACTTAAAACAAAAACTTTCTAAGACTCAAAGTCAAGGCCAAAACCTTTGTCAAAGATCAGTAATTGAAACAAAAACTTTCACAAAATACAAAAAACCCAGGTCTTTTAAGGCTTGAGAAAAAACACGCTCATCTTCTTCTCTTTCTTCTTCCTCCAAAACCAAAACCACATTGATCTCCCAAGTATTCCATTCAGAACCAAAAACCCACATGCTCAAATGCCCTCCCAACCACAATTAATCCTCCTTACATATTCAGATTCAAACCTGTTAACCCCATTTTCAATTTTCACAAAAAATGGGTTTAGGTTGTTCTCTATCAAGACCTCACAACCCACCCCTAATGCAAACTTCGCTAGAAATTTTGTTGGATGAGCTAACCACAGCTCTCTTTCTTACTTCCACCAAAAGCAAAGGACATGGTGTTGGAAGCCAAGGGTCACCGCCGACCATGGTGGTAGAAAGTGGAGCAATGATGCTTGGAGTCATCAACGAAGACAAGGAAGAAAGTGAGAGATCGAGAGAGTAGATGGAAAATTTATCAAAATAAAAGAGAGAGAAATCAAATAGACAAAAAAAATTCACAATTGTAAATCTAACTAAGTAGATAGATAGAGATTAGAAAGAGACGAGGAAGGTTGTATTAGAGAAAAAAGCAGGAAAAAAAAAAAAGAGGAGTTAAGAAGGGAATAGAGGAGAGAGACATAAAAGATAATGAAAAAGACAAATTTACCCCTCTTTTTAATGGTGGAAAGGGTGAGGTGGGTTACGGCTGTCTAACGGAGGGCACTTCAGGTAGGTTAAGTGATAACTTTTAAACCATGGGTAGGCTTTGTTAGAATCAGCTAAATAGCAGTGGGTTTACTGCAATTATCCCAAATTTGTAAGACAAATTGTATCACTTGCAATTAACCACTCTAGAGTTGTCATAAAATTTGTAAGACAAATTGTGTCAATCGCTCTATGGAATAATGCAACTAACTGAAGGTCAATGAATAGTTGGATTTTGCCCACCATAAGTGTGTAAGATATGGATTAGCAGCGCTTCATTGGAAGTTTATGTTGTGTAGTTTATAAGACTATCGATACTTTTATTAGTTCTATATATGCCACACAAATGTATCAATAAGTACTAAATATGAACAAACCTTGATTTTTTTACCTTAATTTTACAGTATTTACACTCTTTACATATATGTAAAGTGTGCACACATTTTAAAAATATGGACATTTTGTGTGGACATTGTGTGAAGTAGTGTACATGTAAGAATGTGGAACAGTTATTTCCCTTTTAGAAATATAGCTTCCTTTTCAATGGTTCATAAAAAATTAAAAAAAAAAAAAAATTATGGTATCAAAGCTTTATAGCCAACTAGTATGTAATTCATGCTATCGCTCGGGAGTGGATATAATTTAATAAACCAATAAATATATTGCATTTTATTATTTAAGTGATACTGTTGCTTTTGTTTTTTATTTATTAATCATGAGTTTAGTCATGTTTAAAAGATTTAGTTTATTCATATTTAATAAAACTTAGTATTATGTAATTTTTTAACAAATATTTTTATCATACAAAATTCTAATGAAAGAATGCTACATAGACATATATATTCAAGGTTGATTCATTCACGGTACATGTAACTATATTAAGTTACTTTATCACAAACCATTTTTAACAAAATATTTTAATTAATTAAATGTGAATCTCATAACATACATCTCATAACAATATATAATAATAGAATAATATGAATCTAAAAAAAAAAAATTATCAATTAAAAATCATTAAAATTATGAGCATAAAACGTAAAGATAAACAAATAGGATAAATACTAATTCCTTAAAAGAAAACTTACAGTGAGTTGAGAAAATTACATAAATAATATTTGATATTTGAATAATAATAAGATTATAACTTCCTTTCGAAATTGGGTAGAGACTCATGTTGATAACGTGTTATGAAAAATAAAAGAAATATGCAACATCAATGATAGGATAACAAAACAATCTTATAATTAAACAATAAAAATTATTGACAAAAAGGAAAGAAAGTATAGGCAAATGAAAGACAATAAGCATACAACATCAATCATAAGAAACCACAAAATTATATAATTAAATAATAAAAAATTTACACAAAAAGGAACGACAGTATAGGTAGATGAAAGAAAGCAGTAATCAAACCTTAGGAATGGTTGGAATTTGTTTTGCAGAGTATAAACCAGGACGATGAAAATTGTAAAGACAAGTACAATCGGAATATTTGGAGAACCTCTTCTTATATAAGATACAAAAACACCCAAATACATGCATTATTGATACCAATAGATTCTTTTGAAATTCTATGTGGAAAAAGGTGGTGAACCTGAAAATATGTGAGTGTGGAAAAGAGAGGTGAACTTGAAAATGGAGGTGAACCGAAAAAGGGAGGTGAACTTGAAAATACGTAGATGTGGAAAAGGGAGGCAAACCTGAAAATATGTGGGTGTGGAAAAGGGAGGTGAACCTAAAAATACACTGGTGTGGAAAAAAAAAAGGAAAAAAGGAAGCACATTGGAATTACAAATTAGACTCAAATTTCAAATTTACATTGATACGTGGCAGAACAATAAATTAGAATTCTAATTTAGAATTCCAATTGGAGTTTTTTTCTGCTTCACCTATTATATATATATATATATATATATATATAGATTTCTTGCAATTGCTCATTCTAATAACCAAGTTAAATTTTCATTAAAGGCTATCATCTATCAATTCTTTCTTCATCTTCTGCAACCAAGTATCCTTATCTGAAATGTCATGCTCCCAACCCAATAAATGAGTTAGGCACACTACAATGGTCACACTTACAAAGTTTTAACCTTGCAAATGTGCAATGCTTTCTCAATTCTTACAAATTAGTCCATATTTAATAGATACATAAGTTAAAATAATCACATGCTATTTCAGTAATAACCAATTCAATGATACTTTTCCGTCTTGGTTAAGAAACCTTCCGAATTTAAAGATTCTCATTTTGTGGTCCAACAAATTCTATGGCGCAATAAAGACTCATAAAACAAAATATAAGTTTCCTAACTTGCAAATCTTTGACCTCTCGTACAATAGTTTTACTGGAAGTTTGCCGTTAAAATTCTTTCTATATTCCTATTCTTCCAAATTTGATAGCACAAACCACTTATCATATATTTAAATAAATTCATCCTTCAATTTGCGAAACGGTTTTCAAGATTACGAATGGCATCGGGAGTATAGTTTTTCAATGATGATGATAAACAAAGGAGTGGTCATAGTTTACATGAAAGTCCAAGATTTGTTCATAGCCCTTGATTTCGCAAGTAATAGATTTGTCGGAGGTATTCCAAGATACATTGGAAATTTAAATTTAAAAGGCCTTCATTTAAACAATCTTTCCAATAACATTCTCACTAGTCAAATCCCACAAGGTTTAGAAAACCTTGTAAATTTGGAATCACTAGACCTTTCTCAAAACAAGCTTTTCGGGGAAATCCCACAACAACTAACACAACTTACCTTCCTAACATCCTTCAATGTTTCTAATAATCATCTCTTGGGACCTATACCACAAGGAAAACAATTTAACACTTTTCCAAGCAATTCATTTGAAGGAAATCCAAGATTGTGTGGAAGCCCATTGACAAAAAAATGTAAGAACTCTGAGATTTCACTACCTTCACCTTCAACTCTTGAAGAGAGTCAAGATTTGGGGTCTCCATTTCAATTTGGTTGGAAAATTGTTTTGATTGGGTATGGATTTGGACTAGTTGTTGGAGTGACTATTGGGAAGGTTGTGAGTGCAAGGAATCACGATTTGTTAATGAAGACCTTTGGAATGAGGAAACTGCTAAGGGCATTGATTTAATTAGTTGGATAGATGACTTCCAAGGTTATTCATATGTACTCTTTTCCACTTTTTTTCCCTGTTGGGTGCGTAACGCAGTGTGCTCCTACTGTTTTTCTTTCTTGTTCTGAGGTACGTTGGACTGGCTAGCATTAATGTATTGTATGTTAAAGTAACAATGACTTTGTTGATTTTTCTTTTTCAGATAGACTTTAGTTATTTATGTATGTAATAGAGTTGTTTAATGACCCTAATTTTTTTCTTTATCACTCACTATTAACCACTCTAGAATTGTCGTTAAATTTGTAAGACAAATTGTGTCAATAAATTTTCTCTATGGAATAATGCAACTAACTAAAGGTCAATGAATATTTGGATTTTGCCCACCACGAGTGTGTAAGATATGGATTACCAATGCTTCATTGGAAGTTTATGCTTAGTAGTTTATAAGATTATAGATACTTTTATATACGCCACATAAACGTATCAATAAGTACTAAATATGAACGAACCTTGATTATATACTCTTTTACAGTATGTGTCAAGAGTGCACATTTTAAACAAATTGTAGACATTTTGTTTGAGCATTGTGTGAACTGTGAAGTAGTGTACATGTACGAGTGTGAAACAATTATTTTCCTCACCGCATATTCTCTCAGCATTTTTGCCATATACGCACTTTACCATTTGAATTCTTGAAAGAATCGTATCAGGATATCTTTCAGAGTTTGACTGTTATCATTACTCAGGTAACAGAAAACTATAAGTTTCTATAGTGCTTTAGAAAAATAAAAGTAAAAAATCGTAGGAAACAATGGCAAGAGCTTCAAGTTTTATTTCGTTACCTCAAATTTCAAACTCATATTCGGAGAAATTCACACTCCCATTAATATAGTTTCGGAAATACCTTTAATGGCTTAGTTAAGAGCCACAAGCCAGGAATGGCTACCATACCAAGCCCTGCCTGCTTCAGTGCTTCTATTCATACTTCAAGTTCACTATTTATTACATAATTTTTTTAGGGGTACCAAACAGAAAATAGTCTGAAAAATTAATAAAAGAAAAAATTGTAAAATAAAATCAAGCTCTTGGAGGAAATTCCACAAGTTGCTACGTTCCTGTTAAGCTACATCAGTATCCACATCGTTAGTATCTATGTTATTAGTATCCACGTCATTATCTTTTTTTTTTTTTTAATTTTTCTATAATTTTTTTTAACCGTTACTCATTTTTTAATATTTACACTTTCTCCCTGTCTTACCTTTTCATCTCCCCATTACCTTCTACTTTGATATCACTCTTCATCTTTCTCTTCATCTTTCCTTATTTTGTCTTTTCTTATTCACACTATTTTACTATAAATTTGTCATTCTCTTTTCCATTCTTTGTATAGTTTTCCCTCACAAAAAAAAAGTTATTTCTCTCTCTCTCTCTCTCTCTCTCTCTCTCTCTCTCAATTGTTTGGTTGATTTTTATTTTTATTTTTTATTTTCTTGCATCTATGCTTTAGATTGATAAATTTTTGTATTCTTTAGAACTCTACTTTTGGTTGATGCGATTGAATTTTGTATTTTAAATTTCTTTTTTTGTTCTCTTTGATTGTTTATCTACTCTAATCAATTATTTAAAAAAATTGCAAATTACCCTTTAAATCCAGGTTGAACAATATTCAAGATTATAAGAGTTTTTGTCTGTATCTCTCTTTGGCAAGACTACCATTCTTTTATCAAAGTAGACAAGGATTACAATATATGATGTTGTCTTAAACATTATTGCCGGTACTCTTTTGTCAAATTTAATTGTTTGGATAAATTGCAAATTACACCCCTAAAGTTTGGGGGTGATTGGATTTTACACCTTGAAATTTCATAATTTGAATTTTACCCCCTATGTTTTAAAAGAGTTTGGATTTTACTTCCTAAAGTTTTGGGGTATTTGGATTTTATATCCTAAAGTTTCAGAATTTAGAGGTGTAAAATCCAAACATTCCTAAACTTTAGGGGTAAAATCCAAGTTCTGAAACGTTAGGGTGTAAAATCCAAGCATCCCAAACTTTAGGGGGTAAAATCCAAATTCTGAAACTTCTGAGTGTAAAATCCAATCACTCCCAAAATTTAGGGATGTAATTTGCGATTTACCCTAATTGTTTTCATGGGTTCTAGTTAGCTCAACTGGTAAAATCTCTAATAGTTGTATAAGACATCTGGGATTCAATCATTGCTTACAAAAAAAACTGATTGATGTCTTGGTTTGATTACATATAAACGGTGAATCACATACATCTGTATAATAATACACAAAGTATACAGATTTAGAACTTGGTCTAATAGTTCTCACATTGTAAACATTTTTTTTTAATAAAAAAATTATTGCATTGTATTTTCATACATATCTCACTATATATAATACCCAACTACAAAATATATTTAATTTGTTAGTTGTCACACCACCAAAAAAAAAACACTTCTAATATAAAACATAATTTCAAATAACACATATTGACTTTTAAAAATATACAATCTAATATACTAATTCAATAATTATCCAATAAAACATAT
Source organism: Castanopsis chinensis (assembly GCA_032878915.1). Taxonomy (NCBI): domain Eukaryota; kingdom Viridiplantae; phylum Streptophyta; class Magnoliopsida; order Fagales; family Fagaceae; genus Castanopsis; species Castanopsis chinensis. The sequence continues at coordinate 10,594,073 of JAVQMG010000125.1, read as the reverse complement.
TCATATCAATTTTTCCCGCGCATTGCGCGGGTCTACGACTAATTAATGCATTAAACTCGAGACATTCATCATTTGAATCTATTAACCTTTCACCTTTGAAAAAAAAATGATACAATTTGTTCACCATCTTCAATTTGATCATAATATCTGTAGGGACACAAATCGAGCTTGGACCCAAATTGATGATGGGGACATGCCCAAACGGTCTCAAACAATAAAATTTGCAGAGGGTAGGCTTGAGACCTAGGTTTCTTAGGACAATGGAAAGCAACGGTGTTGGGCTAAATCCACGATTGCATGCAATGAGATTTTGGTGCAGCGCAAGTTCTCCTCTGATATGAGCCGAGGACGTTCTATATTAGTTTATCTTGTTCTTTTAGCAAAAGTTTACAAAAACCATCCTCCTCTTCAATGTTCTCTCCCTCTCTATTTATATCCTCCTTCCTTGTGCTTCCATTCATGGAGTCTTCAATGCAGATCCCTTTCCCATCTGCCGCCCCTTTAAAATCTTCCCCCAATGACTGTAAGGCTGATCACCATCATTTTAGATGTCACTTCTTCATTAATGCGGCCAGAGGGGTAAGTGCGAAACCTTTAATGCGGTGGCGGCAACTTTCTACAAGGCGTTCCCCACTTATTCTCCCTTTTAGCATTGCTCTGAAGCACATCTTCACTTGCTGAGCTTTCTGGTTTCCCCTCTAAGTTCCTTAGTGTATCTTATGACCCTTACCTCAGTCAGCCGAGGATGCATCTCTCCTCGAACCATCCCAACTAACCCTTGCTCCCATAGTGGGCTTATGGGCCTTCAAGTTTAGTGCCTTTGTTGTCGTCAAGCCATCCTCGAACAAGCTAGTGTCCTCGGATCAGGCCCAAGGCCCAAAGGCATGTATTCATATTTCTGACCCCACAACAGCCCCTCAAAAATTTATTTTACTCCCATCCGAGGAGAAAAATGAATTTTTGACCCAAATCCACAGCTTCCATGTGCCTCTCAAATTGTTGCATGCCAGACGTCCATCTGGCCATTTTGAAACGGCTCCTGTTGCCTCGAAGCCCGTACGATCATTAATTACTCCAAGTAACTCCCTGTCGCCCACATTCAATGGTGAGATGCAGATCTAATGGCCCAGGTTTTTTTCCGAAAATTTGAGCAGGATAATCCTTATGAATTTCCGCCTCGCGAACATTCAAAACATTTGGGAAGCCGTGAAATCAACCATTACTCCAAAAAGCAACTGCATCCTGGAAGCATCCACCCTTATTTTCTCTCCAAAAGCACACAAAGAGTCGTACACCTTTCTCCTCGGCTGTTAACTTCTACCCCTTTCCTTTCTAAATCTCTGCTATTATTTCGACTAGATGGGCAGGTTCAAGTGTCTGGTGGATTCTGAATCCGGTATGGAAGGATTCCGAGCCAAATACCACATTCCTCCGAAAGTGGATTTAGAATATTGCCCCCCTGAAGCTGTAGCTGACTTTAGGAAGGAAGGGCAGGTTGTCATCCCTATTATCGCCTTTTTAGAGGGTGGGATGACCTTTCCTATGAAAAACGTCACTAGCAAGTACCTCCGCAACCATAGGTTGTGCCCCGACCAATGTACACCCAATATGTTTAGGGTCTTAGGTTGTGTCGACGCTCTAAACGAGCAGATGGGTTTAAACCTCACGTGGTTCGATGTCGCCTTCTTGTTTACATGCCTCCTGCTGGTGCAGTCCCTCTTTCGGTGCAGCCCATAGCAACTATTGCCCGAGAAGAGTCCACATCTTCTCGCCTATCTTTTGAGGAAGAGATAGACCAATTCAGGCTCGAGGAAGCTGAGAAGCCTGAAGAGGGTCACATCGTCAATATCTCGGACGCAGAGGACAAACCCATTGAGGCCTCCGAGATAAGGGGTTTGATCATTTTGAAGGTAGACAGCAGCACCAAGGAGGAAGACATGGCTAGTCTACGGTCGCTCATGAATGTGCGAGGTGCACAAGTGGCCAAGAAGGGCGCCACTGGATCCCAACCTTCTCCCCAGCTACCCGCTCCTCCTCCTCCCCCTACTGACCCCAAGGTTCTTGCCCTTGACCTTAAAAAGTAGAGGAAGAAGGAAAGCGAGGAGGCTGAGGTGGCGCAACAAAAGAAGCTGAAGCAACAACAACAACAACAACAAAAGGTTGCTAAGGGTAGGACGCGCGCTCCCTCGGTCGAGAGCGGAGAGAGCCATGGGCAGGCCGAGGTGTGCCGCGCACAGTCTTTCTGGTCTCCTGTGCTGGAGTTGGACAGAACTCCCATTCTTGACCACTCCAGCATAAGAGAGTTCCAGAAAGGGCACTCCCTTTATCTGGCCAAAGCCCTTGAACAGCTCCTGCTCCTTCCTAAAGACATGGAAGCCCTCGAGGAGATGAAGCAGCAATAACTATTCCTTTCCCTGAAGAGGGACCTAGGCTTGGTACGTATTATCTAACCTTTCTTGCTTATATAAGCTTGGGAACATGCTCACTGTACTACATATGTTTTCTATGTGCGTACAAGCCATCTAGGAGGTCTTCGTGGCTAAAAAATGGGTAGAAGACACTCGAAAGAACGCCAAAGCTGAGCTCAATGTTAGAGTTGAGACAGAAAAAGCTCCTGGCCTAGCTGAGGTAGAGAAGGAGAAGCTTGCCAAGAGGCTGACGACGAAGGAGCAGCTGAAGAGGAGCGCCGAGGCTGGACTCAAAACAGCCGAGGCTCAAGCTGAGATGCAACGCAAGAAGCTTCAAGGCTATAAGGAGGATCTTGCCGCGGCCCAACAGGACATTGCTTACTTGAAGGAGGAGCTAGCAAAGGCCGAGGACAGGGCTTGTGCTGTTAAGGAGGCCACTGATGCTGACTCACTTGCTTCTTTCAATAAGGGGGTCGAGGAAACAGAGACCCATCTGGTCGAAGAGCTAGCTGACCTATGCAGGGAGTACTGCAGGTAGGTGTGGTCGGAGGCTCTCAATGTGGCAAGTGCTCCTACCACATCTGAATGGAGAAAGGCTAAGAACGTGTGGTATCCCCCCTGATATCCGCGAATTTGATGCTCCCCCTCCTTCAGCTCCTTCCACCTCCCTAGTAGCTCCTGCTCCTCCTCAAGCCTCTATGGGTTCAAGCCAAGATGCTCTCCTAGAGGAGAAGACCGATAAGGACAAGGGAAAGGAGCCCATGGCCCTACCAGAGGCAGAACCTGCTAATGCTCCTTTGACCCTTGAGGGTGCTGCTTCTCTGTCTACAGAGCTTGAGCCACTAGGAGCAGAAGGCAAAATCCATTTGGTTGAGGCGAAGCCCAAAGAGGATCCTCCATCAAAGGCCAAGACATAAGCTGTTGAGAGCTCTTTTGAATTTTTGTTCAATACAGACACTTTATCGTTTTTGCCCCTTATATATATATATATATATATATGTTTTTTCCTTTTGTAGTTTCCTATGTAACCAAGTTATGATTAATACAAGGATTTCGATTTCTGACTTCTTTGCGAGCATTTCTTACATGTAACTTCCCTGCCTGTATCTCTTGCAAACACGCCATGAAGGTGTTTAAGATATAAACAAATACGATAAACTTTATCTAGGTGCTACATGACTGTGTGAATCAATAATGGGAAAGGCTTCACTTAATAAACTTACTCCTTTAATAAGTAACTCGTACGCGAGAATTATACTAAGTTTCACACCACAGAGACCCATTAAACGCACAAGGATGATAAATATTTTAGTGAAGGACTTGAATCTATGCAACACTCAAACATGAGGATAGATTTAGTCCTACACAACTCTTATAGGAACGAGCTGAGAAGTAAATCTTTCCCCAAAAATGGGTGGTCCGAGGACCAGGCACAATTAAGATTCTGTTTAATACTTAGTAAAAAAAATTGAACTGCATGTTAATTTTTCCCTAAGTAGATAGTCCGAGGACCAGGCATAGCTAAGTTTGACATTAACACTTAGTAAAAACGAACTACATGTTAATTTTTCCCAGAGCAAATGGTCCGAGGACCCGACGTAGCTAAGGTTGACATTAATACTTAGTAAAAATGAACTGCATGTTAATCTTTTCCAAAGCAGATGGTCCGAGGACTCGGCGTAGCTAAGGTTGACATTAACACTTAGCAAAAATGAACTGCATGTTAATCTTTTCCAAAGCAGATGGTCCAAAGACCCGGCGTAGCTAAGGTTGACACGAACTGCATGTTAATCTTTTCCAAAGCAGATGGTCCAAGGACTCAGCGTAGCTAAGGTTGACATTAACACTTAGTAAAAATGAACTGCATGTTAATCTTTTCCAAAGCAGATGGTCCGAGGACCTGGCGTAGCTAAGATTGACATTAACACTTAGTAAAAATGAACTGCATGTTAATCTTTTCCAAAGCAGATGGTCTGAGGACCCGGCATAGCTAAGATTGACATTAACATTTAGTAAAAACATTGGGTTTTTGTTTAATATTGAAGACTGAGAAATTAACAATTAACACAACATAATAACAACTGAACAAATGCCAAAAATGCCTTCCATTAATAGTAGTACCTTCGAAAGTTATTTACATTCTAGGGACGTTGTACAGATTTTTCATCTAGGTTAGCCAGATAATATGACCCTATACCAGCTACAGAAGTTACACGGTAGGGCTCTTCCCAGTTAGGTCCTAATTTTCCCCATGCTAGGTTCCTAGCGGTACCGACAACCTTCCTTAAGACTAGGTCACCAAGGGCAAGGGGCCTGGATCTCACATGGGAGTCGTATCCTTGCTTGAGCTTCTGCTGGTAGCAAGCTAGTCGAATCATAGCATTTTCTCGCATTTCTTCAACCAGGTACAGCCCCTTTTGAAGTAAGTTGTCATTGTTATCTGGGTTGAAGGAGTGTGTTCTCATCATCGGAAACCCCATTTCCAAAGGGATCACAGCTGCAGCTCCATAAGTCATCGAAGAGGAGGTTTCTCTCGTGGACCTTCGTGGCGTGGTTCGATAAGTCCACAGAACATGTGGCACTTTTTCCATTCATCTGCCTTTAGCATCATCCAACCTTTTCTTGAGCCCATTGACTATCGCTTTGTTGACCACCTCGGCCTGGCCATTCCCTTGCGGGTTGGCTGGGGTAGAATATCTGTTTGTGATGCCGAAGTCCCCACAGTACTTTCTAAAGGCCCTACTGTCAAACTACAGGCCGTTATTCTAGATGAAGATGTGCGGGATTCTAAACCTGGTAATGATGTTCTTCCAGATGAACTTCTTTGCATCCATGTCTCTAATGTTTGAGAGAGGCTCTGCTTCGACCCACTTGGTAAAGTAATCTATCCCGACGAGCAACCATCTTTTATTCCCCGCTGCCCTAGGAAAGGGTCCTACAATATCCAAGCCCCACTAAGCAAACGGCCAAGGACTAGTCAGTGGATTAAGGACACCTCAAGGCTGATGAATGTTGGGAGTAAAATTTTGACAGTGATCGCACTTTCATGCATAATCTTGCACCTCTCTCTGCATATTCGGCCACTAATATCCCTGGGTAAGGGCTCTATAAGCTAATGACCTTCCTCCCGTGTGACTACCACATATTCCTTCGTACAATTCTTCCAGGAGCAGCTCCGTTGCTTCAGGATGTATACACAGCAGGTAAGATCTAGAGAAATAGCGTTTATATAATTTCTCATCCTCGGATAGCCAAAACCGTGGAGCCTTTTGCCGTATCTTGTCGGCTTTAGGCCTTTCTTCTGGTAAGACATCATTTTTTAGGAAGGACATTATCGGATCCATCCAACTGGGACTCATTCTAATCTGGTGAATCTAGGTGGCACCACCTCTCGTCCCTGTTGGTTTAAATAAGTCTTCAACAAGGATGATCAGGGGTAGGCTCTGGGCCGAGGAGGTTGCAAGCGTGGCCAACGAGTCGGTGTGGGTGTTCCCATTCCTAAAAATATGTGATACTGCAAAAGATTCAAATTTGGACTGCAAATACTTGGCGAGGGATAAATACCCTTGCATCCTCGGTTCCCTGGCCTCCAACTTTCCTTCCATCTGGTCGACCCCCAGCTGCGAGTCCAAGAACACATGTACTGCCTTTCCACCCATTTTCTGAACCATATCCATTCCCACTACTAACATAGTTTCATATTCAACTTCGTTGTTGGTAGCCGAGAATGTCATTCTCAAAGACTTCTCCAAGACAATTCCCTATGGGGATATCAAAACTATCCCTACACCAAACCCCTTCTGGTTGGCTGCTCCGTCCACGTATACTTTCCACATCGAGGATTCCTTGCACGAGATCCTGCTGACTGATTTTCCATCCATGCCCCACCCCTTAGGGTTCTCTTTCACTGAAGGCTCAGTAAACTCCGCCACTAGGTCGGCAAGAACTTACCCCTTCACGAAGGTACGAGGCATGTACCTGATGTCAAAGGCTCCCAAGATAGTTCCCCATTTGGCGATTCTACTGGAGTAATTAACACTTTGCAACACGGACTTAAGGGGGAGTTGAGTCAACACGACGACCGTATGAGAATGGAAATAGTGCGGAAGCCTGTGCATAGCATGCACCACAGCTAAAATTGCTTTCTCCAATGGTAAATACCATATCTCAGCTTCCTGCAGAGACTTGCTCACATGATAGATTGGTCTCTGTATACCGTTATCATCCCGTATCAGAACCAGGCTGACGGCATGAACAGCCACGGCTATATACTCAAACAAAACTTCATCTAAGTCTAGGCGAGACATAATAGGTGGCCGAGAGAGATATTCTTTTAGCTGCTGAAATGCTAAGGAGCATTCTTCATTCCATTCAAATCTCTTCCACTTATTTAACAGTTGGAAAAAGGGTCGGTATCTGTCCACGAACCGAAAAATGAACCTATTAAAAGCAGCCGTCATCCCTGTCAACCTTTGGATCTCCTTTGGATTTCGAAGGAGTTATAAATTGCAGATTGTTGTGATTTGAGTGGGGTTAGCCTCAATCCCTCTATGAGTGAGCATGTAACCCAAAAACTTGCTAGACCCCACACCAAAAGAGCACTTAAAGGCATTCAGATGCAACTTGTGCCTTCTTAACATATAGAAAGTGTCGCTCAAGTCAGCCACATGCATAGATATAGCTTTACTCTTTACAACCATGTCATCCACATATACTTCGACAATTTTCCCTAGCTAAGCTTTGAACATATTCGTCATCATCCACTGATAGGTAGCCCCAGCGTTCTTCAAGCCAAAAGGCATTACCTTGTAATGATAGTTGCCAATGGGAGTGACAAAAGCTGTCTTCTCCTGATCCTCCGAAGCTAAAGGTATTTGATGATACCGTTGAAAGGCATCTAGAAAACTCATCCGAGGATGGCTGGCAGTAGTGTCCACCAACTAATCTATGAGAGGCATTGGGAAAAAGTCTTTGGGGCAGGCCTTGTTTAGGTCCGTAAAATTCACACATACACACCATTTTCCACTTTTTTTCTTCACCATCACTGTATGCGCTAACCATTCAAGATAGAATACTTCCTTGATAGCCCTAGCTCTCTTGAGTCTGATAACCTCCTCTTTAACAGTGTCGAAATGTTCCTTAGAAGAGCGTCGAGGTGGCTACCTCTTCGAAACTACAGTCGGGCTGACGTTCAGGTGGTGATAGATGAAGTTCGGGTCAATTCCAAGAACCTCATAAGCATCCCATGCAAACACGTTAAGGTTTCCTTTTAAGAACGCGACTAACTCTTCCCTTTCTTCGGCTGGCAATTGAGCCCTTACCTGGAAGAACCTTTCAGGGTCACTATCTACAAGAACTCTATCCAACTTTTCACACGTGGGCTCTTCTGCCACTACCTCCCTAGTTGTGGCAGAAGATGTTGATTGCTATGGGATACATGCAGCCGAGGCCGAGGGCTCTGGCTCTGGCTTTGGCCTGCGCAAAACTGTGGTTGTTAGGCACTGTCTTACCACGGACTGACTCCCGATAATTTCTTCAACCTGACCGCTGAACGGGAACTTCACCTTGGCGCGGAGAGTCGAGGAGACAGCACTCATAGTGTGCAACCACGGTCTCCCAACAATGGCCATGTAGGGAGAGTAAGCGTCAACCACGATGAAATCCACTTCGACCACTGCTGGGCCTGACTGCACAAGCAGCTTAATCTGCCCCTTCGGGATGACGGCCTTCCCTTCAAAGCTTATTAAAGGAGAATCATAAGCCAAAAGATCCTCCATTTTCAAATTCAACCCCTTAAACAGATCAAGATACATAATGTCTGCACCACTTCCCTGATCAACCATTACCCTCTTCACGTTGTAGCCTCCTAGTCTCAACATGATGACCAAGGCGTCATCGTGTGGTTGGATGGTCCCCACTTTGTCCTCTTCCGAGAAGCCTAGAATTAGAGGTATGTTACCCTTAATCCTCTTCGGCTCGGAGCTAAAGTTTTTGGCAAGAGCTCGCGCCACAGACATCACCCTGGAAGGGCAAGAACTAGTCCTTCCAGGAGCAGCGAGGATGACATTAATCATCCCCAAAGGGAGTCTTAGAACATTGTTGCCCTGATTGGCCGGACCATGATGCTCTCCCTGTCCGTCAGGCCAATACAAGAATTGCTTCAACTTTCCCTCCTTCACCAATTGCTCCAAATAATTCCACAAATTACTACAGTTCTCTGTTGTGTGACATCTCTCCTGATGACATTGGCAATGAAGGTTCTGATTACGCTTTGTGGGATCCCCTACCATCTTGCTGGGCCACCTGAAATATGGTTCATGATGGATTTTCTTAAACACCTGTTTCACGGGTTCACGAAACACAGTGTTAACCATCTAAGAAGAGGTCGGACCAGGCTACCCAACGAAGTCTCTCCTCGGCCTATTGTTGTTGTATTTTTTCGACCTGAAATCCCTCCTCTCTTGAAGGATAACCTTCGCCTTCCCTTTTCCTTGTAGCTAATCTTCCTCAACCCGGTTGTACTTGTCGATGCGATCCATCAGCCAACGCACACTTTTGACAAGCCTTTTAGTCAAAGATTTCCTTAAATCGTGCTTATTTGGAAGGCCGACCTTGAAGGTGCTTATGGAAACATCGTCGAAGTCCCCATCGATCTCGTTGAACATCTTCCAATTCCTGTTGGAATACGTCTTGAGAGTCTCTCCCTCTCTTATGGCCATGGATAACAGTGAATCTAAAGGCTGAGGTACCCTGCTACAGGTAATGAAATGTGAGCCAAATGCCCTGGTGAGCTTCATGAAGGAATCAATAGAGCCTGCTTTCAGGCCATTGAACCATCTCATCGCAACAAGTCCCAAGCTGGAGGGGAAGACTTTGCACATCAAGGTCTCATTCTTAGAGTGCACTGCCATTCTCTGATTGAAATGACTCACGTATTCCACTGGGTCCGTCCGCCCATTGTAAATGGTAAAGGTTGGTTGGGCAAATCGCCTCGAAAGTTTTCCCTTCTCTATCTTACGAGTAAAGGGCGATTTGGAGATTTGGTAGAGAGCCTTGCTCAAAGCATTATTGGCCAAGCCCCTGGAAGAGGTCTTATTACCCTTAGGGTCGCGAGGATAGTCGTCCTCGTAAGAGGAGGATTCACTAAGAGAAGTCCTTGACCTAGGGCTGCCGCTTTTACCGTGAGAATCTACTGAAGAAGGATCTGAAGGAGAGGGAGTACGCCGTCATTTCTCCCGATGCAACTTCTTTTTCAGATGGTCAATCTCCTTTTGCATGGCTTTGACACTTTTTTCGCGGGGGGTTCTGCTTCCAGCCCGTGCATGACTCCTCTCACGCATATGCTCTGTACGCACATTAGCTTCTCGATCTCGTTCCTGCTCTAGCTGCGAGAGGTGATTCTCATGCTGGGATCCCATGGATTCTGCATGGTGCAAACCTGAGCCTTCCATGATGCTTCATGTCCTTTTACTCAAGGTTGCCCACAGACTGCGCCAATTGTAGGGACAAAAATCGAGCCTGGACCCAAATTCATGATGGGGACAGGCCCAAATGGTCTCAAACAATAAAATTTGTAAAGGGTGGGCTTGAGAGTTTCTTAGGACGATGGAAAGCAACGGTTTTAGGCTAAATCCACGATTGCATGCAATGAGATTTTAGTGCAACGCAGTTTCTCCTCGGATATAAGCTGAGGACGTTCTGTATTAGTTTCTCTTATTCTTTTAGCAAAAGTTTACAAAAATCACCCTCCTCTTCAATGTTCTCTCCCTCTCTATTTATATCATCCTTCCTTATGCTTCCATTCATGGAGTCTTCAATGCAGATTCCTTTCCCATCCGCTGCCCCTTTGAAACCTTCCCCTAATGACTGTAAGGCTGATCACCATCATTTCAAATGTCACTTCTTCATTAATGCGGCCAGAGGGGTAGGTGCGAAGCCTTTAATGCAGTGGCGGCAGCTTTCTGCAAGGCGTTCCCCACTTGTTCTCCCTTTTCGCATTCCTCTGGAGCACATCTTCACTTGCTGAGCTTTCTGGTTTCCCCTCTAAGTTCCCTGGTGTATCTTATGACCCTCACCTCAGTCAGCCAAGGATGCATCTCCCTTCGGACCATCCCAACTAGCCCTTACTCCCATAGTGGGCTTGTGGGCCTTCAAGTTCGGTGCCCTTGTTGTCGTCAAGCCATCCTCGGACAAGCTAGTGTCCTCGGATTAAGCCCAAGGCCTAAAGGTATGTATACATATTTCTGACCCCAAAATATCCATGGTCATAAGCTCATAGCTTTCACTATTTATGTAGTCATTGAGTCATTGCTCGTGTGGGCTAAGGGGGGTCTCATTTTTGCATGATCTACAGTGCACCAACAAAAAGCACGTCTTGTTTGGGGGTGCCTAATCAACTTTTAAAGGACAAACTCTTCAAACTTAAGCAGAGTACCATGAGTTTTTTTCACAACCTTTGAGGTGACATATTGTGATTGATGTATAATGAAAATGATGTTTCCATATAAAGTATTATTGGACTTACATGATAAAAGCATATTATGTGACCAATAATACTTTTGTTGACAGTTAAGACCAAATTTTTAATGGTAAAACAAAAAATTGTAGTAATTATAAAATTTTGAAATGAATAATGAACTTATATTAAGTTCTAGAAACTTTTAATGAACATTTTAATCGAAGTAGTGTTTTTGAACTTATATAAAATTAATTGTCATTTAAAGTGAACTATATTAATAATTTTATATATTTATAGACCACCATACGATAAAAGGAGTAAAAAAGAGAAGAAGAAAAAAATGGTACACTCACTTTAAATTACATAATATATTGTATTTTGCAATTTAATAAAGAACTATTACAATATTAGAAGTCTTATAACTCAATTGTTACATTTTAGTTTTTTTAAAGAAAATTCTAGGATTCAAATATTCCCAACCCCACCTATCAATTTATCAAAAACAACCATCACAAATTTAGGGCTGGTTCATGACAACCAAATGTTTAGTATCACCTATGTTACCACTCCGGCCCAATAAATTGAAAATTCTATTTGCAATTATAGGCTACTTTCAAATAGCTTAATAAAGGGAAAATATATATATATATATATATATATATATATACTATCAATATTAGTCAAAGAAAATGGAAGGGATAATTCGTATCATGGATTTAAGATGTGACCCACTTGTTTCTAAAAAAGAAAAAGAAAAAGAAAAAACAAGTTGTGACCCACTTTCCGATGGGCTAATACTCGAACACACGTCAGCCCATAAGCTTTTACAGTTCATTATTCCTGTTGGAGTGTTTGGTATAAGAGCAACGGCTGCTAGGTGGTAGATTAGGCTAGACAAATCTTTTTCTTCTTTCCATTTAGGCAGCGTTTGCATTCCGCGTTTACGCGTCCACGGCTGTGTTTCTATTTTTTTTTTTTTTTTTAACGCGCATTTATCACTGTTCATTGGTCATGAACAGTAATTTTAGGTCAATAAACAGTAATTTCTGAAATGAACAGTATTTTTTACCTATTTAAAAATTATTTTACTACAGTGTTTTTAGTTTTTAATAATGAATTCTATCCAAACAGACGCTTATATCTTTTCAACTTTTATATCTTTCATTCTTTTGCTAAGCTTTTACATATTTGTGATTGAATTCTTTTACTTTCCTAACAAAAATCTTATCATATTTTAACTGACAAGTTAACAAGTTGAGGTGCTTGTTTGCCATAAATCAAAATAAAAGAACAAGAAAAAATAATACTAAATTCACATTTTAAAACAAACCTACTGTGAGAATGACCTGAGAATTTTTGTGTGTTTTAAGTCTTTTTCATAGTGCTAAGACAAAAAGCACTGGTCCGTATGCATTGGTAAAGTTTTGTGGTGTTATATAATCACATTGACCCATATTCAAATTCAAATCTAGCCACGCTAAAAAAGCTTTATTGTCAAAAAGCTTATAGTTCAATGGACACTTCCATTTAGGGCTTAAATCTCTCTTCCTTAACTATTAATTTTCTTTTTCTTTTTTTTTGAGGGAGAACTATCAAATTATTTTTTAAAAAAAAAATACTTTTCTTAAAAGGAAAATTAATGTGTAATTCCCTTGTATGCGAACAAACATATTTAAGAAAAACCATAATTGGGTTAGCATCACATTATAATTATTTCTCAAAAAAAAAAAAAAACCATAATTAAATTCATATTAAATGTTCATGTCTAAGTTCTTTTATCTGGCGTTTGGTACGGGATAATATTTTAGAATTCCTGAAAATGTTTAAAGATTACCATGTTTGGTTGCAAATTATGCTAGGGAATCATATACCAAGGAAATTTAGATTCTCCCCTTAAACCTCTCTCAGTAGGAATGTGGATTCCCTTTAAAACAAGTGGGAATTCAGATTTCCAAGCTTAAAAGAAATTGCATTTTTTATAAATTGATAATTTTAACCTTTTTTCCTTATCATTTAAGCAATTAAGATAAAATATAAAACAAATTATCAATATATTCTCTCTTGTCTTTATCTTTTCTCGCCAAAACAACATAAACACGATAAACAACTCTGTTAATATATTTTTTAACAAAGTTCTATTTAGATTTTACGTGTGGAAAAAAAGTTTGAAGGAGACTCCATTAATGCCAGGTATTCACTTTTAATGTTGTGTGTGTGTTGTCCAACAAAACTTTAATGAATTTATTTTCTTGGGAATTTGTTAATGTATCTATCCATATTTCAAATCTTGGTTTTGTTTAGTTTCTAGAAATATAGATCTAGTTGATAGCTTAATTTTTTTTTTTTTTTTGGATTTATGGATTCGTTTCTAGATTCATATGTTATAGTACATGTCAATAATTTGTATCCTATCTAGTGCTTTTGATGTTTGTTTTACAATGATATAGAATTTGTAGATTTTTAACAACCCATCGTATTTGTATGCAATGATGGTGCCAAAGTTAAAAGTCTTTAGATTCTTGCTGCAGTAATGGCTGTATACTTGTCATTTTGAAATGTTAGACAAAAATTTTAATGAATGTGTTGCTAATTAATATTTATATTTTTTCGTTATTTATTTAGAGGAATATATTTTTTAAAGGACTAATTAATAGTTTATATTGTATTTTTTCCATTATTTATTTAGAGGAAGATTTTTTTTAAAAAGGACTTGGTGGTTCACATTCAAATCTATGGATAGAATGGAAAAAATAAATAATTCATTTAAGATTTCTAGAAATACACCAAACATTATCTCATCTCACATTCTTAGGAATCTCACAATGAAACCAAACATAGGAATGTGGAATCTGGATGCTAGGAGTAATGTGGATTTTCCCGTATCAAACGCCACATTAAGTGTTGGTGTCTAAGTTTAACCTTATCAATGTTTATTTTTTAATTTTTGTCAATTCTGAAATACCCATACAAAGATGTCATTTATAATATGCAAATTGCTCAATTGCTCATACATACTAAATAGTTGGAGAAAATGGGCTTTTTCCCTTTTCAAAAAAGCAATCCAACATTTTGCTCATTTTCTCAAACTAATTAGGAAAATGCCTCTATTTTGAAACTCGATTTTTTCAAAATTGAGTTAAGCCCTATAATGGCATTTTCAAGGAGCCTATAGTGACATTTTAAGAACCTATAGTGGCGTTTTTAAACTCGATCTTCATGAAATCGAGTTATAGGTAAAAAAAAAAAATTGCATGTAACTCAATTGCATGAAGATCGAGTTTAAAAATACCACTGTAGGTCCTTAAAACGTCACTATAGGCTTCTTAAAATGCCACTATAGGTTCTAGAATTTTTTTTAATTCAATTTTGAGAAAATTGAGTTTCAAAATAGGGGCATTTCCCTAATTAGTTTGAGAAATGAGACAAAATGCTGGATTGTTTTTTTTAAAAGGGCAAAAGTCAATTTTGTTCCTAAATAGTCACTGCATTTTTTTTATAAATAAATTATGAAAATTCAATCATGAGCATACTACAAAGGTGTAGTAGCATGTCAAATTTTTCATTGAATTTTATAATTAAATTAATGATAAATTCGTAAAAAACGAGGATTAGTTTCAAATAAGGCGAAAGTAATTTTATATTGGAGAGACACTTGTAATAAAATTAAAGTGGATTTGAAATCTAAATAGGATACTTGACATAGAGTTAAAGTAAATTAACTTAATGTATGTTTAGGAACAACTTATCTAGCTTTTTACTAAAAACTTTTTGTTAAAAGTGTGCTAAAGTATACATTTACTTTGAAAAAATTTAAAAAAAAAAATGAGAAAAGCGGGAAAAAATATAAAGTTCTAAAAAACTGTATACAAACACTAAAAACTAAAATCTAAACATAAAAATTACGACTAACACGTTGTGATTTTGCAAAATAGATGCACTTTCTTTATGCCACACAGATAATTCATTCAAGAAAGAATTCTCAACCCACTATAACAACATCAAAACTATCAAAAATTTTTTTTTTTCTTTGAGAAGGAAAACTATCAAACTAATTCTACTGTAGTTGAAATTATATTTCCGATATTCAATGAAGTTTAAAATACTATTTTGATTTATTAAATACTTGAAATTAAAAAAAAAAATCGTTATTTATTTTGAATTATTTTAATTATCCATCATAAAAATTTTTATTAAAAAATTAGCTTCAATTATATGACCCAATTAATTTTTTTTTTTTATTTGTATTAATTATTTTATTGTTCTATTTCAGCAATATTTATGAAATCTTTTTCATTATCTTGAATATGATTTTAAATTAAATTAAAAATTAAATAATATTATTATAGATGGATTACACTTGTGTATGACCGATAGATTAAAAGCACATCCAATGGAGGTGGAAAATGTACATTGAGGCATTGAGCCTTCAATTTTTAATAAGTCCTTTCGATTATCAAAACTAAAAATAAAAAAAATTCCTAAAGTTTAGACTACTTATTCCTAACCTAGCATTGTCTTGATAATTACGGGTGTATTTGGGCCTACACTTTGCAAAATGATGCCAAGGTCGTGAAAGCTGGACCCAATGGTCAGCTGGTCCAAGCCTATAGGCCTTATATTTTAGCATATGGGCTCAATGTCCGTTAGATTCAAATAAAAAAATTTTAAGGAAAAAAAGATTCACTCTCAAATTACATAAGAAATTATCAAAACAAAGGAGACATCACTTTTATGGTCCTCTCTCCAGTCCAAGCCTAGGTTTGATCAATTGAGTAGGATAAGCTCTAAGATTTAAAAGCTATAACATGGGTTTTGAGTGAAGTAGGGCCTTGAGTTTATAACGGTATATTTTCCCTATAAATTCTTAGTACTTTTTTTCCTTGTTAGACTCTTATCTCTGGCAAATAAGTTGTGTGGAAACTGTTTTTTCCCAAGCCATGAGGGACTTAGGAAATGGTTCAGTTTCTTCAATAGAATGAATTAGTGTAAGGAAGAAAAAAAAAAAAATAGTCAGTGCACAAAATTTCAACTTTTATAAGCCTAAGAGAGATAATTGATAAATAACTATACTCTCAATTTTGTTTGGAGAGATCAATTCTCAGATTTGAATGAAACCTGTTTCTTTTAGGCGAAAGCTCTTGTCATTAATTGCACATGTTGTATGCAGAAATAAATTAATAAATAAATTGGTAACGTAAAACAATTCAATTTTTTCAATAGTATGAATTGTCCTCAAACAACGTGATTGTGTGGAACACTCGGCAGCAAGAACTGATGGCCATAAGCGGAGCTAGGGGTGTGTCAAGTGGGGCCATGGCTCTCCTTAGCTTTTGAAATTCTCCATTAATTTTCTTTTATATTTGGTAATAAATTTAAAAATTACACAAAAATATATTCACCGGCCCCTACTGAAAAAATTTCTTGGCTCCACCGTATTGATGGCTCTACGTGGAAAAAAATCTGGTCTCTCAACGTCCCTCCCAAGGTTTAGGACTTTTATATGGCATGCTTGCTCCAATAGTCTCCCTACACAAGACAACCTGAATAGAAGGAAAATGAGGATTGAGCCACAATGCGTAATTTGCTGGCAAGAGGCAGAAATAACTGGTCATCTCCTATGGTCATGCCTAGGGACGGAGGCATATATTGACTAAGGGGGGCAATGGCCCCCCCTAATTTTTTTTTATTAAAATATATATATACACACTAATTTTAGTAATTTTGTTCAATAAAATTATATTTTGTCCCTCTTAACAATATCATTGATTCTTCTTAGAGTAATATTGTTAGAGGCACAAATTTATTTACAACATTTTTACAAGCCTTGAGGTACAAAGTATTATTGGTTAGCATGTGAACCCACCACTTATATAATTTTTTTACTTGCCAATAACCACTCACCATATTAGCAATTTGTAAAAGAATTTGTAATTCTAGCATTTTCCTCATTTAAAGACCATTACAAAATTTATAGATCTAAAATCTAAAACAGAATATACAAGCCCAAATAAATTAGCACAATAACAAAAAATTATCAATAGTAAAGTTAAAAATAATTAATCATAATTAACTAATTTTACTCAAAACAAACAATCAGCCCTTTAAAAAGTTTTAAACAAAAAAAATTGTGTCTTTACCTAGCAAAAAACGCACGCATCAAAAACTCAAAAAAAAAAAATCTTAGTAGCAAAGTCAACAATCAGAGTCGCCCTCCTTAACTTCAAGTCTTGGTTCCGTCCCTAGTCATGCCCGCCTAGCTCGAAATGTTCCAGCCCTTGCTCGTGGTAAGCTGCAAAAACTTCCAAATATGCCACAAGATTTTTTCCCTACTCTTTCAACAGCTGAATGCAAAACTAGAGTTGAAGGATATGGAGAGATGGGCGATGATAAGTTGGGTCATTTGGAATGCTAGAAACAAACTGCACTTTGAGAAAACCCAGGTTCCACCAAAAGTGATCTTCGATGGAGCAGTTGGATTTTTATCAGAAGCTGATGATTGCACAGGCCGTGGCCCAAGCATTTTTCCCATGTTTTGTTTTCGGACTGGGCTATGCCTGGGCCTTTTTATTTGTGTACACTTTCTTCAATATTAATATACAATATCTCTTATCTAAAAAAAAAAAAAAAATATATCCCTTTGGAATTATAACTTGTCTAGTAAAGCTAGCTTGATGATCATACTAAAAAAAAAAGCTTTTGTCATAAATCAAATGACACTCTCAAGGAGTCTTTTACGTGAGTTTCTTACTTGCGTTAAGATACTTAGTTAAATAGATTCAAGGGCTGGACAGCTATAGAGCTTAAAGGAATTCTAAGATAGTTCTTAAATTATTTCTTCGAGATTAAGGTGCACACACCACTTAGTGCTGCCATAGGGTATAAATTAACAAGAATTAAACTTAAACAAAATTTTTAGTTACAACATGGTTTAGGCCATATCAAGATGACGCAAGTAATCCCTAAATTAAATGGCTATAAATCTTATTCAAGGGCTATCAAGAAAGCCATGAACATGATTCAGAGGCTAAGGATTTCTCTTTTTCACAACATAAGACATTCAATATTCTAAATATCAAGAGGTTGTGGTGCTGGGCTTATAATTGGGAAACAATAAACATTACAAAAGCAAGCTTAACAACCATCCAAAGTACAAGTTGTCACTTAATGCCGAATTAGTGAAACTAGACTAGGAACAACAAGTAATTAAATTAAAATTCATGGAATTAACTCAAGGATTGCGTAAATAAATGCAAACACCATGGCTATAATGAGTTATAAATCACGAAGAGAATTCATAAACAAATTCTCAAACAAGAATTAGAATTCAATTCTAAATCATGTTCATGAAATGAAGTTTATGTAAATCAAAAGTTACTCTAAAGTACTTGAAATTGAAGTTCCAGCCACTTAGTTAATTAAAGTATTAGCAAGAACACTTGGTCATTGAATGAATTTTACCCGGTATGTTAAATTACTAAAATACCCCCCCCTTATATATATATCATTTTGTAACCCTAGCTCCCTAAGTCACTCCTCACTACACAGCCCAGCCACCCCTCTCATTCGGTCATTCCCATCAGGCCTTAGCTTCACACCTCAGCACCTCACGCCCTTAGCTTCACACTTCATTCCCATCAGTCCTCAGCTTCACGCCTCAGCCCCTCACGCCCTTAGCTTCACGCTTCAACCTTCAGCCTTCAGCCCCTCACACCTCAGCTTTCAGCCCCTCATGCTTCAACCCTCACGCAATCACGCTTCAGCCTTTTCCAATATTTTTTTGGGTTCATCTATTTTTTGGGGTTCATGTCCTCTCAAATCTGAGTTTGTGCTTGTGATTTTGTGAATCTATGTTTGTAAATCTGTGTTTGAAAGGGAATCTGTGTTTGTGATTTTGTGATTTTTTTTTTTTAAATTGTATAGCGCAACAATGGCGGACACAACGATGCCGTTGAGTTCTTCTTCAGGTCTCGTGGCATTCAGCCTCTCTTCAGGCAATATATGGTGGATTTTATGTGTACGCCGGAGTTCATTACATAAACACAACAATCTCATTACATAAACACAACCATATTTTGTATGTGTACGCCGGAGTTCAATTCTTTTTCTTTTTTTTTTTTTGGTTGGGCCACAATTTGGGCCACCGTTGGGCCCAAATCTAGTTGGACTAAACGGGACCCGCGGGGCTCGTGGAGCTCGGCAGGGCAGGTCTGGGCTCAGGAAAAAAACCCGTTTAATAATCGGGCCGGGTTTAGGTCGCGGGTTTAGACCCACGGGTCGGGTCCGGGTATTAAAAAACCCGACCTGAACCCAACCTGTTGCCATTCCTACACACATTATAGATATTACAGCTTATACATGTTATCATGTGATATTCAAAATTAGGGAAATAGATGTGGCTGCCAAAAATTCAATTGGAAAGACTTATATGACATAACGATGCAGCAACCAATATATGAATACACCGTATAACAACATTTAAGAAGAACAATTTTTTTTTTAAATGTTCATTTGAACCATCTGAATTCTAAATTAGAATACAACCTAAATTTAGTAAAATGGTTTTCATATAAATACAGCTTTATATATAAAATGTTAGTTGAATTCTAATTCAAACCACCTAAATGCAATGCAAATCAATTTAAAAAGTCAAATGCAAATCAACTGTAAGTGCAAATCAATTTAAAAGTTTGTAATTGAATGTCATGGAAATACAATAGAAAAATAAAAGCACTCAATGGAATTAACCCACCTTTTGCAGAGACAACCAACCATTTAGTCAAACTTGGAAAGGATGCTTCAACTCACCCAAATAAATAAACGGAGCACGATCTAATATACCTAGATTAACTTCACAAACAAAACAAACATGATCAGAATTGATTGAGATCAAATACTCTTTGCCCTCCCAAATCACTCTTAAACATGCAACTTAGAATAAGATATGAATTTTCACTTTGTAGAAATACTGGAGCAATTAGAAATATTTCTAATTTCCTGTAACTTGCAACTTGTTGACTGTATTTTAAAACTAAGATAACCACATGATGAAATTATGTTGAGCAATTTTATTACTCAAATTTGCATGCAAGCACGGCCCACACACACAAAAACAGAAAAGGACCTGATGAGAAAAGATGAAAATAATCGTAAACCTTCAATGTAAGCCCTCAGAGGTCCACTGTAAAGTAGAGAAAAATAAAACAGAGGACATTAAGACTATAACGGGTGAGATTGGAGATCAATATTTCATATCATCATCACAATAAAACTCAACACTATAGCACACAACACCATTCTCCATGCTTATAACTTCAACCACGGGTTGTGCATGAGTGACAACCATACCAACAAATCAATGTACATAAAGATAGAATATATACTAAATACTTTTATGCCATGAGAACCTTGTAAGGCATGCATTAGAGCAACATTTGAAGGACAAATTCAAGAAAATTTGGTCATTGGCAATATTAGTATGTAAAAATCCCCAAGTTCTCACTGAACCTTCTCTCTCCATCCGTAGAGATCAAGGATTTAGGGGTTATTTAAGGTGATAAGCAAAATTTTCAATTATTTAAAGGAAAAATTAAGCTAATCAAACTATTGAATAATTCACTATAGATCTTAGTAAATCTATGAATTAAAAACCTCAAATTTCCACTACAAACACACAAAACCCAATTAAATACTAAACCCATAAAGCCAGAAGTTCACTCAAAACTAACGAAAACTCAACTTGGTGAGTGGACGCCATCCAGATAGGTAAGGAGAAGGTAAGGAGGAGGAGGACCAGATGGAGACGTTGCTGGAGGAAGAAGTGGATTAGAAGTTTGATGCATTGGGTTTAGGTTTTGTGAGAAGAAAATGAAAGAGGGAGAGGCAAATTGTTGCGCATACGTTGAGGTTGTGGTTGAATGGAGCCGGAGATGGGTGGTGCTAGACCAAATACGTAACCCTAAACCAAAATCAAGTCTTTTAAAAGAATAAATTATATTTAAGATTGAGAAGAAAAAAAAAACATTTTGACAGAGAATCCAAAAACCCAAAACAAAAATGAATCAAATCTAAACCTATCCGACAAAAAACTCGATCAAAAGTAACATTTCATACCCAAATCTAAAAAATGGAAAAAAAAAATGTACGGTGCCCAATCAATGCAGTTTTTCCCGTTCTGCCTCTTTCTCTGTTTCTTTCTCTGTGTCCCAGGCCTAATCCTCTCTCTATTTCATCGCCTCTCTGTTTCTCGACCTCTCTCTGTTTCATCGCCTCTCTCTATTTCTGACCCAAAATACCAATCTAAATCATAATTGACACCAAATTGATTCTCCAAATAAGAACCAAAAACCCTAAATTTTTAAATTTAAAACAGAACTTTACCGATAGCGATTCCGATAGTCGAGTAGTGAGTGGAGGCTTACGATGATGGCAGAAGATCTGGGTGGCGCCCTTCTCTCTATCTCTGCCTCTCTATTTCTCTGTCTCTTTTTTCTCTCAATCTCTCTTTCTCCTTTCTCTGTGTAGCAATCTATGTTTTTTTTTTTTTTAATTTTATTTTTAAATGCGGTTAGTTTCCTTTTATACCAAGAGGGCTCGAAACAGTGTTTTAATATAGTGAGACATTATATTTTATCGCTTTTAAATGGTGTTTTAGCGTTACCAAACAATGTAATTTATCACTTTTTAACTTAAACGTGCTATAAGAACTTAACTATAACATATATATATATATATAAACAAACAAAAACAAAGCATAGACATAGTGTTTTTTTTTTTCTTTTTTAACCTTGACAGGCCATCGATAATCACAATTCGGCTTGAGGTTCTACGCCAATCCATCTGCCTAGGATCATTCATAACATTAAAAGACCACATATAAACCTAAAATCCATTTAATTTTGAAAGGAAATGTTTCAAAAAAAAATTTTTAGATGTTACTTTCAATGAAAACCAAATAACTTTGTCCACTAACCATCATAATTAAGAATAATGTCACCCACTAACCACATGATCATATTGTGGTAGGAAAAACCAATGTAAGAAAAGAAAAATATCTGCTTATGATTACAATGTAATGAAAACACATTAAAACAAAAAGAAAAACCAGCAGTGTTGACAAATATTCATCAATAAACGTGCCTCTTTCCTTGAGACGGGTCTTTCCAACACTTGGTTTACTGGAGTTAATTGCAGGCTGTACCAAAGGAATCAAAATGATATTTAAGCAAATTTTGTTAAGTGCATATTTAAGTTTATCAAATATATAAATTCATATATGTTATTTATGGGAAGAACTAAATGCAAATTGAAGGAGTTTTTGAACTTGTTAATTGAGTTCATCGTAGGTTAATCGCATCTACATATCAAGATGAGAATGGACCTTTTTAATATTGTAGAACATATGGAAGAATCATACTATTTATCAATATATATGAAACTAATGACTTTAAGCACAAAATACCTTGGAGAGTGAATAGAGAATGGTTTCTGATCTTTGGTCATAGTGAAAGCACAAACACACTCTAGGGAGGGTCCCATTTGATGCATGTCAAGGAAAGCCAACAACTGTTAGAAGAACCGGAAAGATTAGTACATATATCATTAGAAGAAACTTTCAGCTGTCAAACTATCAAACTCCATTAAGCAAAAACACAAACGTATGTGAACATATACAGAAACATATTAAGCCAAAAAGCTGACACTATGAGATTGATTTGAGAAGATACTTCTAGTGCTTGTGAACATAAAAAAAAATCAACCTGGCTCTCAACAAATTAAGATGCAGTCTTTTCTTTTGTAACATCAAATGCGGAAAGGGTCTTCACTACTTAGTCTAGAATAAAGATCTGGGTTTCTCATCAATATTCAGTAGTCAAGAAATGAATAAGAAACTCACAAACCAAAGTTCATGATAAATATAGCAACAACGTTAAGTCTTATAGCAAATCTAAAAACCTATACACAAAATTTACTTTATTTTTGGTTAAATAAAAAAAAAATTTACAAATGACCACATATATAGAAGACTATAGCACTCTAAGAAATTGAATCAAAGGATTACAAAC
The DNA here is from genome assembly GCA_032878915.1 of Castanopsis chinensis. NCBI lineage: Eukaryota > Viridiplantae > Streptophyta > Magnoliopsida > Fagales > Fagaceae > Castanopsis > Castanopsis chinensis. The sequence continues at coordinate 10,571,145 of JAVQMG010000125.1, read as the reverse complement.
CACCTTTCTTAGAGAAATTTAATTACACACATTACATGCAACAACTTTTTCTGTTCATAAAGTGGATCTTTCAAATAAAATAAACAAACGAAGGGATTAAAAAATTGCATAAACATAGAGACACTACATTCGTATTAAAAAGAAGAAGAATGATTAACCTTCAATTAAAAGCAAGTTAGGTCTGGCCTTTGAAGATTGCTTCTTTTGTATCTGTGAATGTCTTATTTAGCCTTGAAGTTCTTTCTCTCTTCCTTCCTGAGTAGCAATCATCTTTCTTTCTCCTTTTTTTGGGCACAGTCTCATTAACGTGTTTAACGTTGATGAAGAGAAGACGTGAGAGAGAGATATATCTCTCACTTATAATTGAATTTAAATATATTATGGCAATGACCCTTAGGTTCATTTCACTTATAATAGATGAATAGAGGAACGTAAGAATAGTCATGTTAATTATGAGGAAGACAGAGAGGTTGGCAATTTGAAACGACTAAATCTTGTAGAAGAAGAGGAAACAACAGCTAAGCTTTTGAAGAGAAGACAAAATGTGGAGTCCTACGTAGCACTACACAACGTAAATGCAAACAGTTAAAAACATAAAAGGCTACAACTTTGAGAACAACACTACTTATATAATAGGAAAAACAACAACCTGAGCCTATATGCAAAATTTAGCGAAATTAAGATGGATGCACGGAGTTCCAAAATAACTCAACAAAACGAAGTATTCAACGGTATGAAAGATAGAGGCTAACAATTAAATAGATATTAATATAAGATACCCAAACTTGTAATAAATAATCTACTACTATTGTAACTCAAATCTTACTACTATCGCAACTCAAATCTTACAAACATGGGTGGGGAAAAATGCTAGAGATCACAAACAATATATAAGGGCTCAATCTGAAATTGAAAGTTTCAAACTGAAATCCCTCAGAATCAAGAAAATTTAATCTGTGAGGTAGACTGAAATGTAAAGCCTAAAAAAAGGATTTTTATTTTCAAAAAATAAACCAAAGAGAACTCTAACAATCTAATTTTGCTTAGAACTATCCCAAATACATCAATCAACAAAATGTAATCCAAAATATCAGATAAATAGAGGGATAGTAAGGTTGTCCTAAGGTGAAAAGTCTACCAAAATGATAGGCCACAAATACGTTGACCCCTTGTGATGAATTAAATTGATTAATTAGCCAAGTTATTAATTAATCAAGTTAAAATGCAAATTCACGTGGCAGCACAAACAAATCACCAATAACTAAAGTATGCAGCGAAAAAATAAATAACACAGTAATTTGTTTACGAATGGGGAAACCCTGACGGCAAAAACCCCATCGGGTGATTTAAGATCACCACTCTCGAAACTCTATTATTATCACAACAAGCGGTTACAAGTAAAGGAATCTCAGTACCTTACCAACCTACAGTTGAACCCTTACCTTAATACCTAATTGGACTTGTTCTGTAGTGACAGTTTCTCCTTTTGATGCATGGCTCTCAAGTACGTGACTAACCAATTGCGCGGATCCTAGTACGCGACTTCAATTCACCAACTAAAGAAAGAGTTGTTGGTTACAAAGTTCTTCAATTCATCCATACGATGAAGATCAAGAAGATACTTGATTACAAAACCCTACAGTGCACATACACAGCAACTTCTTCACAATAGATTAACTAAGGCATGAACTTTGTCTTGGATCACAAATAGCATGAACAAGAATTTTTCAATGCTTGTGCAACTTTTGTACTTATGCAACTTTTGTACTTATGCTCCTTTTGACGGCCCTTAAAATAATCCTTTTATATGTCTAGAGTTAGGAGAAAAGAAGTCTCAAAGACACATTCACGGATTGGACTCAAAACAGAACTTAAAATCTGTTTTTCTTAAATCTCGACAGATAGAGGTGTCGAGAATCTATCGAAAAACTGTCGAGCCTTGGGGCTGAAGCAGCTTCTTAAAGCTCGATAGATGCACGTGTCGAGACTAGGTGTCGAGCTTTAGTAACTTGGACGTTCCAACTTGTTTCTTGGACAGACTTGATGACTTCAACATTTGATATTGAAACACAGTTTCTTAAAGCGTTAAACACATCCTAAATCTACCCAATTACAAGTAAAGTGCGTTTTGTCAAAGGATAAGCCAATTACATAAAAGAATGACATATGTTTGAAACCACTTGAACCACATATGTCCTAACAATCTCCCCCTTTGGCAATCCGTGACAAAACCACAACAAACAAATGAAGATATGAGAGAGAAGTCATAAAGCACTCAATCTCATATTCACTTGTTGAATACAATAAAATCTATCCTAACACAAACTCTTGAAAAACTTTGCAAGAAAAGAGTTTATGGCAAGTAAACTTTGACAACCTGTATTTCTGAAACACTTTTAAACAAAACACATCAAGGCATCTTTGTGTGAAGTAAAAATAATAGATTGCATACAAGTAAAAGAAACATGTGTATAAAGACAGAAAAGAAACAACACATGGAAATGTAGGTGAAAGAAACATACATCAACATATATATATCAAGAAGTAAGCACAATGTATGTCAATAAACGGTCACAAGACCGGGGTACATGAACAATGTATTTCTAAAAAGATAGAAAAGAAAAGAAATACATAAAAAAATACATGTAATCCTCACTACATCCCTCATATCAACACTCCTCCTATCAAAAATGTCCTATACAAGCTCTCCCCCTAAGTATGACTACTCTCATAACCCAAAACTACTCCCCCTTTTTGTCACGAGTGACAAAAGGTAGAGTGTCAAGTAGACATCTCATCAGAAGAGCTAGCATCTCCATCATCCTCATTTGAAGCATCATCGTCATCACCATCATCACCCTCAGTCTTAGAAGCTACATGAGGAGATGGAGGAGAAGCCTCAAAAGCAAAGCCGCCCATGGTCGCCTGTCGCCTAGCAATGCGACCAACATAAACGTTCACCTGATACAACTCCGTAGAGAGCGTATTGAGGCGAGCATCCATGCGCTGAAACTGCGCCATGATGTCTCCAAGTGTGACATCGCTTGAGGAAGAGGAGGGAGCAGATGTCGCTCGAGCAGATTTGGATGGAGTCGGATTGGAGGAAGGAGCTGTAGAATCCGTCTGTCGCGACCTGAACTACGCCTCACTACGTTTAATGGTCGTGGGGTCTATGGCAGACATGACATGGAATGGGTCAGACGATGGAAAAGGGACGAAAAAACGGCGAAGAATCCTCGTGATAGCAGAAAGGAAAATGAGTTTATCACGGGTAGCCGTATCTCTATAGACATCTATGATAGAGAAGATGAAGTGTGAAGGGAAGTCTATAGTAAGATGCTCCAAAAGAGACAACAAAAATCGAGCACAAGGCTCTGTGATAGAGTTGTAGTGAGAGAGTGAGTGCAAAATAAATGTCATCACCATGTTAAGGAAACGAGAACCTTTAGCAAAAGGCCTACATGGTGTGTACTGATGATCTCCCCAATCAAAAGGGCACTCACAGAACGCAGAGATCATCTCGTCTTTGGACATAGTCCATAGATGCTCACAACTGGGGTAATCAGGATGATCAACCCCCAGGACGTGAAGAGCCTCGAAGACCAGCTCCGGAGTGACAGCAATGCGCGTACCTCAAATGCGAGAATGAAAGAGAGGCACTGAAGAATCAATCTCGTGGATGTTGGAGTAAAACTCCTGTATCAACACGGTAGGACAAGTGACTGGGATGTCACACAGTGACTCCCAACCTCGACTGTGACTGACATCGGGAAGGTCAGCGTCGACAAAGTCTGCCAGGACAACTTGAAGTTCCGAATAAACACCTCGTTTAAAAAAGTTTTCCGAGAAGTCCTATTAGGCTTTCTCATCACGGAACCGGACAGACATAGGAGTAGGATCAAAAGAAGAAGAGCCCCGAGAATGCAAAAGGTTCTGGGATGGAATGGATTTACGCTTAGGTGCCATAGACACTACTAACGCAAACATAGAGAGAGAGAGAGAGACACACAAAGAAGTTCCAAAACAGTTCAATATATGATGAGTACATTGAAAAGAAAGAACATATGCATGGGAAATGCATGAACATGTGACATGCAACATGCAACATAAAAAGCATCATGAGCTCAACCTAATCCAATCTTACCAGCACACAATCAGAAAGCACACATCTAAATGCATGAAAATACTGTTAGAATGCTAATGTGATGCAATGCATGTAGTTTTAAAGATCAAATTTATAAAACCAACCCAAAAATTTCAATAAACACTCATCAATTTTGAAAAACCCCAAAATTTTTCAAAAACCCCAAAACCTAGGTTTTAAAACATGAAGTGCATGAAAAATGAGAGAATTGAAGCTTACCAAGAGAAGAAGATCTTGAGGAAAGCTTGAAGAATCCTTAGGAAGAGTTTTGGAGTGAGTGAGAGAGGTTTTAGGAGAGAAAAACCAAATGTATTGAGAGAGAGATCGTGAGAAATGAGAGACAAAATCGCGAAGAATCAATATATACTCCTTCAGTAATTCTCGACAAATGCAGGTATCGAGAAGTGTCGAGACAGCTATCAAGGTAGGTATCGAAAAAAACTACTTAGACAAACACAGCTATCAAGAAAAGGTATCGAGAGATAAAGATTAAGCACAAAATAGTCTCGATCGATCTAAAAACTGTCGAGAAGCTATCGAGCAGACAGAAAGTTTCTCGATCGATCCACCAGGTGTCGAGAAGGTGTCGAAACTGCGATAAGAAAAAACTGAGAAGCTCGATAGACAGCCAGGTATCAAGGATGTGTCGAGGAGGTGTCAAGATTACCTTAACAAGCAGTTTTTAGAGAGAAGAAAAACACAGACATGAATGCAATCACGCATGCAACTCAACCAATGATCTAAACAACACATTAAGCTCTCAAAATCATTTCCCAACAATAAGTTTGAGCACATAGATCCCAAAACACACACACACACACTAAACAAATCTAACCAATTTTAATTTGCAAAAATGAGTTAAGACAGTTTAGTGATCATACATTAACGCCTGTAAACCTTGTGATGGCCAAATCATATTGTACATGCACATGTATCAAAAGTAGCAAAGAATATTGCATGTTGTGTGTGAAAGACATCGCAAGATTGCATAAGTGTCTCAAAATTATGACGATTTAAGATATGAAAAAATCACTTTAACTCACAGACAATCATAACTATTTGATAGGGACTATCACCTTTGAGGTACATCTTATAACTCCCACATCTCCTAGAAAACACGCTTGCAATCATATTTTAAAGCATTTTGATCTTTTTGCTTTTATTTCTTTGCATATTTTCTTTTATTAACCATATTATGCATGGGCATATAAGAAAGAAAAGAAATACCCAATTATGTTAAGCCTTTTGACGTTGCACTTTTGCTATGCCAAAGCATACAGATGTCATTTCATGATTGGCGGGTAACAGTGATGAGATGGTTATTTATGCCTTTCTCTTAGGATTTTCTAGTCCTACCCGTCAAAAAGAGTGATACGAGTGTTAAGTACAAAAGATCACTTAACCTTACTCATCATAAATAAAGAGCTACAAAGCTCACTTGTTTAGTTGTGCATAAGGATGCTCATCTAAGCTACAAAAGATACAAAGTTTAGAAAACTCTATTTCAATGGTCATTTTCATCCACAAGATGAAGATCAAGAAGATGTTTGGTTACAAAACCCTACGGTGCACATACACTGCAACTTCTTCACAATAGATGAACTAGGGCATGAACTTTGTCTTGAATCACAAATAGCATGAACAAGAATTTTTCAATGCTTGTGCAACTTTTGTGCTTGTGCAACTTTTGTACTTGTGCTCCTTTTGACGGCTCTTAAAATAATCCTTTTATATGTCTAGGGTTAGGAGAAAAGAAGTCTCAAAGACACATTCACGGATTGGACTGAAAATAGAACTTAGAATCTGTTTTCCTTAAATCTCGACAGATAGAGGTGTCAAGGATCTGTCGAAAAACTGTCGAGCCTCGGGGCTGAAGCAGCTTCTCAAAACTCCATAGATGCATGTGTCGAGACTAGGTGTCGAGTTTTAGTAACTTGCACTTTCCAGTTTGTTTCTTGGACAGACTTGATGACTTCAACACTTGATCTTGAAACACAGTTTCTTGAAGCGTTAAATACATCCTAAATCTACCTAATTACAAGTAAAGTGCGTTTTGTCAAAGGATAAGCCAATTACATAAAAGGATGACATATGTTTGAAACCACTTGAACCACATATGTCCTAACAAAAAAGAAGCTGAAGTAATCATTATAAGGAAGTTGATCACAGAGCATGACACCAACAAACAAAAAAAAACATAACAATTTTACAGGTTAGTTAAAAAAGAATCATGGAATGCATTTTTTTTTTTTTTAAGAAAAAGCTGTCTAAAATATGAAAAACAAAGGAAATTCAAACAACGAATACATAATGGACAGAATTATCAGATAAACAAAGGAAAAATTAGGCTTTCCTAACCTATCAGTTTGTTCCAGCAACTCTGCTTGCAAATTACTCAAGTTTTGTACTTGACAGAGAACTGCAGCAAATCTGAATTTCAACAAAATGACAAGGTAAAAAGTTTTTTTTTTTTTTTTAATTTCAATAATACAATGCCTAACAATCTATTGGAAGGTGTATAGTAATCAGTTGGTTATTAATTAATTTATTTATTTCTCAAAAACCCAGTAATTAATCCAAAAAACCATAATTTCACTTATAAAAAATTTATAAATTACTATACACTCTAAACTTTCAGATTTTAAACCATCCAAGTATTAAAATTAAGGGCGAAATCCCTAATGTTACCAAAACTTAAAAACAAAAATAATTATTTCAGACCAAATCATCCACAGAGAGAGAATAATTTTTCCATAGAAAGAGAAATAAACCCATCTATATTTCAAAAGGAGTCAAAGAAGAACCCTAGACAATTTGGTATGGAGAAAATTTTGAAATAATTATTGAACAGGAAGATGGTAATTCTTGTAGTATAAACATCTGGTTTTAAACTAAAAACATATACATATTGGAGATTTAATATGCTAATTCGAAAAGGAAAAGCAAAGGTGAAAAGTTTCAGAAAACCAAAACAATATTTGAAGAAGAAAAGAGTACGCTGACCTTTATAAAAATTTTGTTGCAGAGGAGAGATGAGGCAGAGCAGCAAATCAGATGGAGATGGCCAGCCGTATGAAACTCCACTGGATCGCAAAGCAAAGCCTAATGTGAAGAGAGCGCTAGGGTTTTTTTCCTCCTTCCCTTTCTCTCTATCGCAGTATCGCTAGGGGTTTTTTTTAGAGAGAGAAAATGTTGAAGGCGAGTCTGATGAGAAGAGATCGCTAGGTTTTTTTAGATGCTACGTTTTTTTTTTAAACAGGTGTTAGCCTTTTAAAACAATATAATGTTTCATTTTTTTTTTTAAGTGAAACGTTTCTGAACTTTAGAGAGGCAGTTATCCTATTTGTCAGTACCTTTCTAATTGTAGGATTCAACTTTCTCTCAGTTTTGTTATTATATATAGTATTGGCAGTTATCCTATTTGTCAGCATCTCTATCCTATTTATTAGCACCTTTCTAATTATAAGAATCAACTTTCTTTCAATTTTGTTATTATATATAGTATATGATATTGATCATTGGATTTACAATATTATTATTGAACTTTGGAATGTAAGCTTGGAGCTATCTAGAATTCACAAGAAGATGAGAGAGAGAAGAAGAATAAAGGCTACAAGAGATTTTATGGAGAAATACGGCGGTGCATCTTCTTTTATGGAGAAATGTACTACTTTATAAAAGTCAACATTTTCAAAACTCTCTCTTTAGTTTCCAATGTCATTGATTGTCTTGTTGACTTCTTTATCTCTATCTTTAACTTTTTTGTGATCTTAAGTCATTATTGGCTTTTTGAATAACTTTCCAATTTGGATGATGGTGAATACCTTTGTATTTTGATTTTGCTTTTTTATGCATTAGTCTGAACTATTTTGGATGAATGCTTTTATTTTTGCTAGGAAGTGCAGACTTTACCTTCTGGACTTCGCCAGATTTTGCTTGTGTCTTGAGAATGAGTTATCTTTATATATTTATATGAAAATTTTTATAATTATATAGAAGACACTCATTTCAAAAAAGGTGCATACTTTTATATTCTAAACACTTTGAATAATTCAAATAAAAGTTGAATTATATTTATAAAAATGATTAATTAATAAAAATCTTTGCGCAATAATTCAGCAAAAAAAAAAAAACTTTGCGCAATTCATAGGCAAGATTCCACACTCGCATGCTATTGCTTTGAAATGGTGACAGATGGTGTTACAAATCAAAACTACTTAACCAACAAACTCAAGATTATTTCCCCCTAAAACTCGTCTCAATGGCATGACAGGACTTTCATCTTTGGCAGCGTCATCCAAGATAACACTATCGTGGCACACGAGATCATCCATTTAATGTGAAAGAAGCAAGGGAAGATAACCAATGGTTATCATTATTATTTTAAGGTGCTTGGTGGAAGAGAAAGTAATCAAATGGAAGAAATTTATTTTAGGGTAATAGAGGTGAGTGAGATGAGCAAAGGAGGTTGTCGGAGTTGTAATGGTTGAGAAGAGAAGAAGCACAGATAGAGCTGGGTGTCTGTGGTTGTAGTTAAGAGAGTTATGCGAAGGTTAAGGTAATACCAAAGAAGAAAGAGAGAGCAACGGTATTGACTTCAAATTAGACAAGTCACTAACCTAGGCCTCGCAAAGTTTCATCTAATTATAATAACATCACCTTAACAGCAAAACTTATATCTTAAAATTTGAAAACTGCCTAAACAATTAATTCATTTTCCATCACTTTAACTCAAAATTTTGAGTTTTTTCCATAACCAAGATTAAACCAAACATATAGGAGAAGGGAAATGAGATAAGAGAATACACTTAAAAAAAAAACAGAAGACTAAAGCAAACAACTCCAAATTCAATAGGGCCCACGTTTTTGGAGTTTTGGGTTATGAGTTATATAACTCAAAAATCATCAAATCAAACACCTAGGATTTTCAAAAGCTAGATCCGACGGATTGAACAATGTAGAACTATCTATACTTTATCAATTTTAATTTATGAAGGCACCAATAGGCTTCTTTAAATCAAACCGTGGCTTAAAACAAAGGTGATCTTATCTTACCTTTTGTTATTCATCTTGGTAGCTGAGGCCTTGTCAAGATTGTCGATAAACGGGGAACAAATAGGGGGAATTAAAGGGCATGCAAGTTGCTAGCAGCAATCCAACTGTATCACTCTTGATGTTTGTGGACAATCTTACAACTCGAGCTGCGGATAATGATCTTCAACCTATAACCTGGTTTGGTTTATCTTTGAACAAATACAAATCCTCTATTTTCTTTAGCAAAAATGTTATCAACCATCACCTAGCATATAGGCAACGTGCATTCATGGCTTAAAATAATCCGATCCCAGAGTTGCCTACTTTGGAGATAATGCTTGTTTCATTGATGGAAAGCGAGAGTTCTATCCAAAGCTGTCAAAATTGAGATCCTACGTAAGATCGTAGAAGGTAAGTGAGATCGTAGATCGTAAGATCGTAGATCGTAAAATCGAATTGTGAATTGTAAAATACTACATTATTTGAGAAAAAAAATACACATTGGTATGTTAAATAATCACATATATTATACATTCATTGATATAATTACCATACATCACTACATCCATCTGTAATCATTATTTAAAAAGACCAAAAACCTTAAAATGTGACTATTTATTTGGGTCCAACTGACACTCTCTCTACATTAGAGTGAAAAAACTTAATCTATTGGGATTTTATTTTTCATTTAGGTCCAACTAAACCTTCTATCAAATTAAAAAAAATTACAAAAAACCAAAGTCGTTTGGGATCGTCAAAATCATATGATCCTACCAATCCTGAACGATTGCAAAATTCCCAAAAAGATCTAGATCGTTTTGGGCAAGCGAGATCATAAAATTGTAGGATCCAAATCGGAATTTTGACAACCATGGTTCTATCACAGGCAGCTCAAGCCACTGATGAAATAAGTGCTGTCAACAATCCGTAGCCAATATGTCATCTTTGGACTCTTCCAAACTGTGTCTGCGATTCACTTGATAGAATCTTTTGAGATTTCCTCTGAGGTAATGATAGACACTGTTATCTTTAAGCTTCATCTGGGTTTTGTAAGAGCCTCTAAATATGTGAGAGGCATTAGCATGAGAAGATTTTTGATGTTGACAAGGTTCTCTAGCTAACTTGGCTGGTTTAAGCTAACAAACAAAGATAAGGAGTGGGTGAAAATTGTACAAGCCAAGTGCCTCATATGGCACTCACTCACCTACCGGTTTTGATTGTTGCCCCTTGCAATCTACGCAACAGAGTGACAAAACCTACTGAAATCAATTAGAAGCTTGGGAATCAAGTCAAAGGAAAGAAGAATCCTGTAGATTATGGTTACATGCTAACGAAGGAGGGTAGAAATAGAGTTTTGACAATGCCATTAGCTCGGATTGTGTCACTCCGGATGCAATGTCAATGCTTCTGGGAAAATTGTTCATGCTTGGAAGAACTTACCTTCAGTATCCCCCCATTTAGGCTGAAACTAACACAAGCCCCTAATGGCAGTTTAAAAAGCAGCCTCTTTGAGGCTTTCCTATTAATTTTTAAGGTGACTACTTGGGGGTGATTGAACCTATTCAAACTCGTGTGCCCAACTCTCACTGGTATATCTCTAATACTATCAGAGACAGTCTATCTTTTATGTATTTTGCTGTCTGAAGTTGTGTTTATGTAAATCCTGGTTAAAATTTTATTGCCTGTAACCAGGCAGCCTCTTCCCTGGCACAAGGGCACTTACCCATCTCTCTTATCCCTTCCTGAGGAGAGGATCATTGTATTTATTTTTGTTGTTAACAAAATATTTTAGCAACAACAAAATAAAAAATAAAAACAAGAAGAAGAAACTGGATTGAGAAAAGCGACACTTCGTGGAACACCCATTTGATGATTTTTTATTTCTATAAATAACTGAATCTGAATGAACATTTACAGCCTATTTGCTCTCATCATAAAACAGAGACAAGATGACAGATATATGTATTCTTAAGGGGTATCACCCTTCTACATCCAAAGGTTTTAAACCAAAGGATTTAATTCCTAATGTTCAAAGTTCAAAATAAAATGACAATCTGCTATACAATTTACCAGCACTGGACCTGCAGATCTTCAATGAGAATTTAGCAGAAATGCACGAAATAAACCTGTTAAAACAACAGTTATTAAAAACACAACTTACAAGTATAAATGACAACTGGAAATGACATTCAAGCCAGTAACTTACCAACTTCAGAAAACAAATCTGCAGTAGCCAGGAGAGATTTTTCAAAAGGTAATAACAGTTTTCTTGTGTTGTTTGCCGTAGATGCCTTGCATCAAATTCAAAACATCCATTCCATTCCATGTGCACCAAAATGTCTCAACTTTGTTTGACTACAAATACAGAACTTGAGCTTATGCGGATCATAAGATCACTGTAAGATATGTTTTCTACGCCCAGAAAAAATTCAATCTATTAAAAAGGTCCAGTTTCTCTATTCAGAGTCGGAGTCAATAGAAAGATACAACCGCGGCCTTACAGAACGTTTTTGGCGAGGAAACGAGAAAGGGCTATCCTCTGATCTTTGTCTACTAGACTTGTCAGATTTAACATCGTTCATACCAAGAAGCAAAGAAGCTGCACCAGGAAGAAAAGAACAATCAGCCCTACAATTCGGAAGAGATTAAACAGAAAACTTGCAGAAGGCCAGGTTTCAGCGTCTCCAAAATCAAATTACTGAAACAGTGCATTCACATGCTGATGCCCATCAAGATTCATGAGTGGATCATTCCCTGGAACTTCCAGGCCAAAATATGGCACCACACATGCAAATAAATAAATGAAGGAATGTAAAAACCCATCTTGTCTCTAGATTCCAAACCTGGCTTCAAATCCTGAGAAAAATGTCTGGTAGAAACTTTCCGAAACTACTAGAATAATCTGTTACTATTCAAAATTCCAAGTGACAGCAATGGTGTCAAACAAAAGCATAAACACTTGTATAAAAGATCAAGCATGAAGCATTATCCAAACTGCCTATCAGGATATTGTCTCTGAAATTATAACAGAGCTATAGCAATTCAAAGTCGAAAGGGAACAAACCAGTATCAGCCAAAGAATCCAAGGCACCATCTCCAGGTGGAATTTGCTGTCTCGAATTCAATCCATTTGGAGCCGCAGACTCGCCATTACTGCCACTGGCACCACCCCCAAGCCTAAGAGAAATCCAATCCTCAGTACGAACACCATTTGATACATCAGCCTGATCTCTCATATCAGTCTCTACTGATGCAGCAGAAGGCCTTGTGGGAAGAAATATTTGCAGCGAGGGATCATCCGCAGCAAACGCAAAGGGATTATCGACTAAACCATCATTAATGTCAGTATCAGCATGACCAACCGAAGAATCTGGGACTAGGTTAGCAGGTCCCATGGCAGTCTCTGGAGTCAATGTATAGCCATTCATAGAGGTGGAACAATTCATAGAACCATGGTGTAAATTGACTAGGCTATCTGGCACATCTGCCTCAGAACTAAATAACTGAAAACCTGGTCCTGCATGAGTTCCAGGCTGTAGTGACCAGAGGGGTGGCATCCCAAATTCATCATCATTGGCATTAAAAAGACTCATACATCCACCAGTTCCAAGAGGATCTTCTGGATATGTTTCAGAAATTCCAGGAAAAGTCATCCCACCAGCATCAGTTCGGTTCTTCTTATAGATGGTTCCAGAAGATACTAACATGTCATCCTCTCCCTCTGAGTCACTGAGAACAATAACTTCTGCATCCTCTACTAGTGCAGAGGGGTTTTGCCCTAATCCAAATGCTGAATCAACATTCAGAGACATGGAATCCATCTCAATCACATTGTTGTTGGAGTTGTCAAAATTCACTTCAGGATCCTGATTTACACTTGGATCTTCACTTCCTGTGGCACTGCTGCTCATTGGAATAACTTTCTGTTCATGGTTTCCAAACCTCTCTTGTAATCTATTATCAGAAGACGTGTTCACATCTTCAGGTTTGCTGACTTCCCATTTGCCATTACAATTCCTCCTTATTCCAAGTTTCAAACCAGTATGACCTTCTGAAATACCTTCCTGTTTAATCAGCTTCATCCCTTCCATTTTTGATTTAATTTCCACATCAGGGACACACAGGGTACCATCAGGAAAATGCCACTGTGCAAGCTCCCCCAGATCCCTCCGCTCACTTTCATTTTTAGTCTTTACACGCCAAGAACAATCAGGCTTCACCTCAATTTCCGTTACATCTTCTCCACAACCCCTCATCTGAAACACAATACCAGAATAAATTGTGTCAACACATCTTGCCAACAATCCTATGACAACTCTAAACTCAAAAAAGAACAGAAAATGTATTACCAGAGATGCAACACGATTGAAATAAGGGTCAATAATGATATTCTCCAATGAATAGTTCTTGAGACAAATGGGGCATTGCCACTGCAACCACAATCCAATGCTTCATTTAAACACAAAAATTCACTACAAAAGGACCACCCAAAAAAGCTTAGTATCATGTATTGAAACTTACCTTTCTAGAACGTTGATTTAATTCCACAAAAACCTCAAGATCAAAACAACCCATGTGAACACAAGGTTTGAATCTTCCTGCGACCTTCATTCTTGAACCACTCATCTACATATTAGAGTAACAAATAAACATTTTTTTTTTTTTATAATAAAGATTTATAGATATCAAGGCAAGAGACACCTGAGTACACGGGGAGTCTACAGGGGTATACAATCAAATACAGAAATTACATAAATAAACATAAACATAGCAAATCAGAACAATTGCTGAAACCTTGGAATCTAGCATTCACAACAACCCTTAGCAAGAACCATTCACTTCTAGGTCAATGTAGTAAAGAAAATACAACCCAATACAAGTTTAATAGTAATCAAAATATGTAGAATTATGTTCAAGTGTTTGTATCACGAATCCTGCAGTATATTTATGTGCTACAAAAATTACCCCAAATCTGTAAAAGCCACCAAGGCATATGCCAGAGAAAGCACACATCTGCACCACATGAGGATAATAGCACCACCAAGACCATACACGGTCAAATGGTAAGACCAACAAACCTCATATGTGATTCACAACATACAGGAGTCACAATAAAATAATATAAAAAATTATGGAAAGGAAGTCAAGGGAATAAGGCTACTTTATTGACTGGTCAAACCAAATGGTAACTGCAGCTATATGATCACGATAATGTGCATTTGCAGAGAATTTGAAGCAAAGAAAATGTGGAAGGGGGAAGGAGGAGAAGCTTCCACCCTAACCAATAATCATCATATTTTACTCATTTCATTTTTAGTCACACATCAAAACAATAAACAAAACGAACAAATCACATAATTTTAAGTGTGCTACTGAGATGGCATTCAGGCACACTACCACCTTGCACTTAGGTGATTATGTCTCTTCGAATTTCAACATTAAACTTTGTCGACTCCTGTACCACTACCAGTATATTAAGCATGAAACAAAGAGTAATAAGTATCATTATATACAGAAGCTAGACATTAATTTTAACCATCCTAGGTTTTTTTACCACAAAAAGTCCTAGTATACCTTTTTCATAGAGATAATAATAAAAAATAAATACACAGAGAACATGGTAGCAGCCTTTCCAGGTCTCAAGGTAACGACTATAACTCTTATAATTATTAATTACAGAAAATAAATAGCAATCCATTAATTTGCCCAACCAGTTGGATTGCTTCTTTTCAGAAACTTTCACAAGAACATTTCAAAATACTTTACAAGTAATGCAGTAAGATAAAGACATCCCATATTCTGCTTGTTAAGCTTTTCACTAAACAGATTCAAGAACTAACAACATACTAAATGCTTCCTGAGTAATTAAATTAGCTTCTTTACACACACACACACACAAGTTTTAGCCCCCAGAGCAGGGGGAATGGAAGATTCAAACTAGTGACCTGCTTAAAGAGGCAGGATCCCCAACCAACTGTGCTACCACTACAGGTTGAGAAGTTAAAATTAACTTAAAAGCAGACAGATTACCAGTTTTATAAAAGAAAGGCAGGCAAATGAAATATATATATATATACACATATTTATATATTAAACACTGTATAGCTACATCAAGATTAATTATGTTTCCAGTGTGAAGTAAACAACTACCTTTTTTATTAAAGTACGTAGTGCATAACTACATGCCTAAATTAAAGAAAATATTTGTAATTCACAAATTTTGAAGTGGGCTTACAGGACAACGTAGATTGACACCAAAATAATCTGCAACGACTTCTATATCACTGTCGCTATCAGCATTATCTGTAGCAGTTCCACCACCGATACAACGACAAACACGAGCAAGAGCGTCATCGAGATGCTCTCCATCAGACTCTTTGGGAATTAAGTTGAGAATCTGCATGTCAAAGCAAAATCAACACCTCAGATGATAACCAAGGAAATGGTGAGTCAATTAACAGTGACACAAAGGTTAGCAATAACTCTTGAGTTCTTAATATGAGTTATTATAATCTTTTTTTTTTCTTTGAATTAAAACCCAAATTTGCCGACCTGGTTTTATCAATTTGCAAATTCTACAGAACGTAAAACTTACAGCTAAATTATTCAGACACATCAATTCAGCCAAACATGTAATGAAAATTATTTAGTGCACATATTCATTATGATGCAAATACTGAAGTCAAAATTTATATCAAATAAAACCATTTAAAGTATATCCCAAAACTACAAGTGCCATTCCTCAGGCATTATAGTGCTGCAATTAACTGGATCTATGGGCACAAGTTACAAAAGAATAACTTAACAATACGACAATGAAGACATAGACAAACTAATCACAACAAAATAACACCAGCACTAGTTCCAGTCTCCCAGAGCACAAACCAGGTAAGAGATAATCACAAGCCGAAGGCTATACACCCTAAATGTGAATCACTGATTCAAACTTTGGTAATGAAAAATTAAGAAGCACGGGTGGGGTCCTTGGATGGGGTCTTGCTGATTTGAGATAAGAGGGTTTTTGAGAAGTTGGACGTTATAGCTGGACATTTTTCTGTCAGTGAATTATTGAGAGGAGTGGTGGATGACTTTGTTTGGGCTTGTACGAGTGTGTATGGCCCTAATGATAATGGTCAATGGCCTACTTTGTGGGACAAGTTATCTCAGGTGCATGCCAGGTGGCCCATGGCATGGTGTCTAGTAGGTTATTTTAACATTATCAGGTACCCAAGTGAGAGGCTTTAGCCCTGCTATGTTCGCATTCTCAAATTTCATTGAGAATAATTCTTTAGTTGATTTACCTTTAGAGGGGGGCTCCTTCACTTGGTTTAGAGATTCTGGTCTTCCCTCTATGTCAAGAATTGACAGGGCCTTAGTTTCTCCTGATTGGGAGGAGCACTTTGAGAATGTATCCCAACGGGTGCTTCCTCGTGTTCTTTCTGACCACTGCCCTCTTATGTTGGAAGCTGGTGTTGTTCGTCGTGGTCGAAGTGCCTTTAAATTTGAAAACATGTGGTTGAAAGCTGAGGGTTTTGTTGATAGAGTTAAGCAATGGTGGGATGGATACAGTTTTGAGGGCTCACCAAGTTTTACCTTGGCTCAAAAATTGAAGGCTCTAAAAGTAGACTTAAAAAAGTGGAATAGGGAGGAGTTTGGCGATTTGGCTTTTAGAAAGAAGAACAAGTTGACTGAGCTGTTGGGCTTAGATGCGAGAGAGAAGTTAGTGGGTCTTTCAAATGAGGAACAGATTCAGCGTCTTCAACTCAAAGGAGACATAATTCAATTGGCTTCTCTTGAGGAGATTTCCTAAAGGCAAAAGTCCCAGGCCTCGTTTGTGAAGGAGGGCGATAATAACACTTGATTTTTTCATAGAATAGCAAACTCTATGTTTGAGAGGTCTATGAATCGTTCCTCACTTTAATTCCTAAGAAGTGTAATGCCGTTAATAGCAAGGACTTTCGCCCCATTAGTTTGGTGGGTAGTGTGTACATGCTGCTGTCCAAGGTGCTGGCAAATAGGTTGAATGGTGGTTTTGGATAAGCTTATCTCTGAGACTCAAAATTCATTTGTTGGCGGAAGGTAAATTTTGGATTCAGTGCTTAATTGCAAATGAATGCCTGGATATCAGGTTGAAGAGCAGAATTCCGAGTGTGGCTTGCAAGTTGGATATTGAGAAAACTTATGATCATGTGAACTAGGAGGCCTTGTTTTATTTGTTGGACAGGATGGGTTTTGGGTTGAAATGGAGGGGGTGGATTAAGGCTTGCGTTTCGTCTGTCCATTTTTCAATCCTGGTAAATGGTTCCCCTGAAAAAAATTTTGGAAGCTCTCGTGGGTTGAGACAAGGGGACCCAGTATCCCCGCTTTTGTTTCTTTCGATAATGGGGGTCTTAAGTAGACTCTTGAGGAAGACAGAGAAGTGTAATTTTATTCGGGGTTTTCATGTGGGAGCTAGGAACTCTGTTGGTGTGAGTATTTCTCACCTATTATTTGCTGATGACACTATCTTATTTTGTGATGCCTCTAGGGAACAGCTGTTGTCCATAAAGTTGGTGTTGACTTGTTTTCAGGCTTTTACAGGTTTGAAGGTCAATGTAGGGAAAAGTGAGATTGTCCCTATTGGAGAGGTGAATAATCTAGATGCTCTGGCTAATATTCTCCATTGTAGAGTGGGCAGTTTGCCTATGAAATATTTGGGGATGCCGTTGGGAACTTCTTTTAAGACAGCCTCGATTTGGAATCCTATTTTGGAGAAGATGGAGAAGAAGATTTCTAGGTGGAAGCGTCTCTATTTATCTAAGGGTGGTAGGCTCATGCTCCTAAAGAGTACTCTCTCTAATCTCCCAACGTACTTTTTATCCCTTTTCACTATTCCTAAAGCTGTGGCGACGAAATTGAAAAGTATTCAGAGGAATTTCCTTTGGGGGTCTTCTGAGGGGTATTTCAAATATCCTTTAGTGGCTTGAGAAAAGGTGTGTTTACCCGTCGAGATGGGTGGGTTGGGGATAAGAAGTGTGGTGCCTTTTAATCAAGCTCTTTTAGGGAAATGGCTGTGGAGATGTGGTCATGAAGTTACCCACCTTAGGCGACAAGTTATCTCCACTAAATATCGTGAGGGTCAAGGGGGGTGGAGGACTAATGTTTGCAAGAGGTCTCATGGCTGTGGTCTATGGAGAAGCATTAATGAAGGGTGGGAGAGCTTTTCTAAGCGTATGTCGTTTACAGTGGGTGAAGGCACTCGAATCCACATCTAGCATGATAGGTGGATTGGTAACAATAATCTAAAAGATCTCTATCCTGAGCTCTATGTGTGTTCAACGGTTAAGGATGCTTATATCTCTAAGGTTTTGTGGATTCCAGAAGGGGGTACTGTTAAAGTGTCGAATATAAGGTTATATAGAGCCTTTGAAGATTGGGAGTTGGCTGCTTCATATTCTCTACTTTAGCCTATCCAAACTCGTATTCCTTGAGGTAATAGGCGAGATACTCTTTACTGGCGGCTTAAAGGGGATGGTAAGTTTGACACTCAATTTTACTATCATGCGATCTAGGGTGCTTCGGATTCTTTGTTTCCTTGGAAGGGTGTTTGGAAACCAAAGATTCCTAAGCACGTGGAGTTCTTTCTGTGGGCCGCTACACATGGTCAGACCCTCACCTTGGATAATTTTATGCTTAAGGGTCGCCCCTTGGCTAATAGGTGTTGTATGTGTTGCTGTGATGGGAGTCGGTTAACCACCTTCTTCTTCATTGTCCTGTTACCCATTCCCTATGGACTTTTATGCTTCAGGCCTTTGGTATTCTTTGGGTTATGCCAAGATCAGTGGCGGGCTTGTTATCTTGCCGTCGTCAGTGGCTTGGGAAGCATAACTCGGACATTTGGAACTTGGTTCTGGGGTGCTTAATGTGGGTTGTGTGGTTGGAACAAAATCGTCGATCCTTTGAGGACAGAGAAGACGTTGGATGAGTTAAAGCTTTTATGCCATTGTAGCCTTTTATAGTGGTCTCGGTGTTGGGGTTTTACTAATTGTTCTTCTCTCTCTGTGTTTTTGTCCTCCCTTAGCTTAATTTCCTGACTTCCCTCTGTTTGTTGGGCTGTTTGTTCCTTTTTTGTTTTTTCTAGTTGTTCATCATCATGAACTCATTGTATTCCTCTTTTTTCTATCTTTTATAAAAGTTTTCTGATTACCTATCAAAAAAAAGAAGCATGGTGTGTTTGCCACACCAAGAAAGTGGCTTCAAGCATGCCTAGTGAAAAAATAATCTCTACACACACACACACACACACACACGGCTGGGGCAGTTATGACATCATCCCAGAATGGCCATGCAAAAAATTTGACAGGAAAAAAGAGGTTAAAAATCTGAGCCGCAATCAAGAGTGAAGGCCCTTGCGCTCTCTTTCTCGTGTCCCAGATCAGATTGAACTATCTCTAGTCTTCTCTCTCTCCCTCTCATGATCTGCTCTAGTGCTCATTCTCTGACTTATCTGAACGCCGGTGACTCAAATTGGTGGTTATCAGCGCTACTGGAAGTACAATTGCTTGCTCTTTCTCTCTCTTGGCTAAACATGGTAGCATTTTTTGACCCTTTTTCTCTCAGCCATGAAAAAGCATTTGTGTTTGGACTTTTTTTTCCTTTTATGTGCACAACTTCAGGGAATGACACTAAGTTTGGGGCTTTGGGCCTCTCTCTGGCTCTCTGCAGGTTTGCTCTTTTTTTTTTTTTAACGATATTGTTAAAACTTAAAAAACAGTCAAATTTTTTTGCTTATTATTACTCTGTTGCAGTTTGCATTGATAAACAGAGCAGAAGAGTTGATTGCATTTTTTTTCAATTATTGTTTTTAGTAGAGCACTTAAATCTCTTTTTTTTTTAAATATTTCTTTTGGTTGAATTATTTTAGATATGTTTTCAAATATTTTTATAGTTATTTTTTAAACATAAAATATATTAATGACACCTAAAATGCATATTAATCAATTAATTAATTGGCATGCTTCCACTGTGTCATGTCATATTTTTCCAAGAATGTGTGTTTTGTGTCGTGCTTCTTAGATGCTAAGAGCAACAGTAACTATTCTACAAATATCCACGGCTACCAGAATTAAATGACAAATATAATGATTGTCTTGCCTTTTTCTTTTTTTAAGTAATTTTCTCACTTTAATTTGCATCAATTGGTTCCTGTGTGATCAAATGCTTGGTAATATAAATTTTGGGTTGAAATGAGAAATGAAGAAAGCAAGCAAACCAGAATTTCACCAATCTTATTGTAAATAATATGTAATAAAACCCCTTGTCACGTCCTATTTTTTAAAGAATTTCCATGTCTTTGTAGTGTTTGTGCTTCTAAGATGCCAAAAGTATCAGTAATTATTCAAAAAATACTTATAGCTATAAAAATTGAAAGACAAACAAAATGATTGACTTGCCTTTTCCTTTTTTAAGTAAATTTTCTCACTTAAATTTGCATCAATTGGTTCCCACATGATCAAATGCTCACTAATATAAAAAAGCTGGATTATAGCAAGAAATGGAGAAGAAAGCAAGCAAACAAGAGTCTGATGATGAATAAAAAGGTAATACAACCCCTCTCCCCCCTCATCAGACACTAACAAACCAGATGCTTGATAAAGATTAATGATCAATGCATCACATATGTGATTCCTAAATCAAATGAAGTAGGCATCACAGTTTACTTTCATTTCAAGACAAATGGCCATGAACTTTCTTGACAAATTGTTCCATTTAAAAATCTATCTTTGAAGTTCCATAAAAACAGCATTTTAGAGGACAGCATAGCAATTTCCCTTCCCATTACCAAAAGGCATAACTAAAGAAACTACAACTTTTATAACTAAGAAAACTCTTCCAAGTTCAATTCAAGCAAAAATCAGAGATACCTGCTGAACACTGCGGCGCTTTACCATTCGAACACCTATGCAAAAAATGCGAGTATCACATCCTGTTAAGCAAATCTTATTAATTCCGTCTCTCGTATATGGTGTGATCTGAGAAAACAAAAGTAAATTAATAAACTAAATGAATAACTTAGAATTTATTAATAAATAAATAAATAAAACCAATAATTGTATGAAATACATAGAAATAGCGATTTGATAAGCAATCACACACAGAAATCTGGCATATAAAAATAAATAAATGGGTGCACACACAAATATCAAGTTGGACCATAATAAAGACGTTGGTAGAGGTTTGAATGACAAGGAAAAACGGATAAAGGTTCGTAATTTGTTAAGCTCTTGGAGGGTTGATATCGTTTGTTTGCAAGAGACAAAATTGGAAAGTGTTTCAAGAGGTCTTGTCAGAAGCATCTGGAGTTGTCCTTTCATTGATTGGCTGTATCTGGGTTCTGAGGGTGCTTCTGGTGGTATTCTGCTCTTGTGGGACAGAAGGGTGGTTGAAAAAACAGAGGAAGCAGTGGGGCATTTTTCGATTTCGTGTAAATTCAAAAACGTTTGTGACCAATTTGAGTGGGCCTTCACAGGTATCTATGGTCCAAATCGGAATAGGATGCGTCATTCTATGTGGGAGGAATTGGCTGGCTTGATCAGTTGGTGGAATTTACCTTGGTGTTTGGGAGGGGGTTTTAATGTCATCCGCTTTCCATCGGAAAGGTTAGGGGTGGGAAGATTCTCTCGTTGCACGATCGATTTTTCAGACTTTATTTCACATCATGGGCTTATGGACAACCCTTTGGAGGGAGGGTCTTTCACATGGTCTAACTCTTCCTCGGCCTCCAGAATTGATCGTTTTCTCTTCTCTCCCACTTTGGCTGATTACTTCACCCACTTCTCCCAAAAAAGGCTCCCTAGAGTGTTATCCGATCACTTCCCTATTTTGTTGGAGAGTGGAAGTCATCGTAAAGGCCGAATTCCTTTTCATTTTGAGAATATGTGGTTGAAAGCGGAGGGGTTTCTAGATAAGGTGAAGTCTTGGTGGGTGAATTACCACTTTCTTGGGTCTCCTAGTTTCATTCTTGCCAAGAAGTTGGCTGCTCTAAAAACAGACCTAAAGAAGTGGAACGAATCTGATTTTGGTAACATTTCAGTTAAGAAACATCAATTATGGAGTAAGTTGAATGCCTTAGATGTAAAAGAGGACTCTCAACCTCTTTCAGAGGAGAAAAAGTTGGAAAAAGCATCCCTTCGCGCTAATCTTGAGAAGGCTGCTTTGTTAGAGGAGATTACCTGGAGGCAAAAGTCCAGAGTCTTGTTCCTTAAGGAGGGTGACTCCAACATGAGGTTTTTTCATAGGATGGCTAATTCTAATAAAAGAAGTAATTGTATTGAAAACCTCATGATTGATGGGGTTTTGTCTTCCCATCAGGATAGGATCGTTGACCATATTGAGCAATTCTATAGGAACCTATACTCTAAGCAGCAAGTGCAGCTCCCTCTCTCGGTTGTGTTGGATTTTCCAAGTATTTCTGGGGATAGTATGGTGTTGTTAGAGAGACCTTTTGAGGACTCTGAGATTTTTGAGGTCATCAAGGAGTTTGATGGAGATAAATCTCCTGAGCCTGACGGTTTTTCGATGGCTTTCTTTCAAGCTTGCTGGGGGATTCTCAAATCAGACATCATGGCTATGTTTCACCATTTCCATGATTCTGGCCAGTTTGAAAAAAGCCTGAATGCAACTTTCATTGCTCTCATTCCTAAAAATCCTGCTGCAGTGGAAGTTAAGGACTTTCGGCCTATCAGCCTTGTTGAGGGGGTTTA
Source organism: Castanopsis chinensis (assembly GCA_032878915.1). Classification (NCBI taxonomy): domain Eukaryota; kingdom Viridiplantae; phylum Streptophyta; class Magnoliopsida; order Fagales; family Fagaceae; genus Castanopsis; species Castanopsis chinensis. The sequence goes on along the minus strand of JAVQMG010000125.1, from coordinate 10,548,225 downwards.
TAAAATTCTTGCCAAAGTTTTGGCTAATCGCCTTCGCTTGGTTTTAGGAGAGATCATCTCTGCTCCTCAGAATGCCTTCGTGCTAAATAGGCAGATTCTTGATTCCGTTCTTATTGCTAATGAATGTCTTGACAGTAGACTGAAGTCTGGTCTCCCAGGGTTGTTATGCAAATTGGACATTGAGAAAGCTTCGATCATGTGAACTGGGACTTTCTTTCTTCCTTGCTTGAGCGGTGTGGTTTTTCCAATAAATGGAGGCGATGGATTTCTTTTTGTGTTTCAACTGTTCGCTTCTCTATTCTTATAAATGGTTCTCCCCATGGGTTTTTTGGAAGTTCTAGGGGGTTGCGGCAAGGTGATCCTTTGTCCCCTTTGTTATTTGTGTTGGTTATGGAAGCCTTTGGTAGAATGTTGGATAAGATTGTCCAAGAATGTCGTTTGTCAGGCTTTAGTGTAGGTGTTTCTGCCGGAAGACCTTTGATGGTTTCCCATCTCCTTTTTGCTGATGACACTTTAGTTTTTTGTGATGCTAATATTGATCATATGTTGATTCTCCGTATTGTGCTCATCTGGTTTGAGGCTGTGTCAGGGCTGAAGGTAAACTTAGGTAAGTCTGAGCTGGTGGCTGTGGGGTCTGTTCTAGACATGGATCTCTTGGTGGCTGTCCTAGGCTGCAAGAAAGGGTCCCTCCCAATGAAATACTTGGGCCTTCCTTTGGGGCAAAATTTAAGGACAAGTCAATTTGGAATACTATTCTTGAGCGGATGGAAAGAAAATTAGCCGGTTGGAAAAAATTATATTTATCTAAGGGAGGTAGAGTCACTTTAATTAAAAGCACTCTCTCTAATCTTCCTACTTATTTTCTTTCCTTATTCCCTATTCCTGCTTCTGTGGCTAATCGTATTGCTAGACTGCAACGGGACTTTCTGTGGGGTGGTCTTGGTGACGATCCCAAGTTTCATCTGGTTGATTGGTCTACGGTTTGTACTCCGCTTTCTTCAGGTGGGTTGGGGATTAAGAACTTGAGATCTTTCAATGTAGCTTTATTAGGGAAGTGGTTATGGAGATTTGGGCAAGAAAGGGACGCTCTTTGGCGTCAAGTGATAGAGGCAAAGTACGGTTGTGATTGGGATGGTTGGTGTTCTAGCTCTTGCTCTAGTCCATATGGTGTTAGTTTGTGGAAAAATATTAGGCGGGGGTGGCATTCTTTATCTCGATTTATTATGTTTGAAATTGGAGATGGATCTAAAGTGCAATTTTGGCTTGATCGTTGGTGTGGATCTTCTTCTCTCGCTGTCCGCTATCCTGAATTATTTAGGATTTGCCATAGCAAAAAGGCAAGTGTGGCGGATCTTTTGAGGCACACCAATGGAATCCTCCATTGGGAATTACAGTTTTGTAGGGAGTTGCATAATCGTGAATTGGAAGCTTTCAGGATCTTTATCAATTCCATTTATAGCACTCCCGTAAAGGGGTTTGGGGAGGACAAGTGTTGTTGGCTGCCTTGTAAAAGTAAGGGGTTCTCGGTTAGTGCTTATTACCATCTCTTAGTTGGTCATTGTAATCAGCTTTTCCCTTGGAAATTTGGAAGCAAAAGATTCCCTCTAGAGTGGCCTTCTTCGTTTGGACCGCAGCCTTAGGTAAATGCCTGACAATTGACAACTTAAGGAAAAGAAGGATTTGCATTTTAGATTGGTGTTATATGTGCAAGTGCAATAGTGAAAGTGTTGATCATCTTTTCCTCCATTGCCCGGTTGCTTTGGATTTGTGGGATATGGTTTTTGGTTTATTTGGAGTTTGTTGGGTTATGCCTAGGTTGGTTGTTGGTCTTCTGGCTTGTTGGCAAGGTCCTTTTGGTCGTCATCGTAATGGAGATTTTTGGAAGGCCATTCCTTCTTATTTGATGTGGTGTATTTGGAAGGAGAGAAATAGCAGATACTTTGAAGATGTTGAGTGTTCCTTGCCGGATCTCAAGCTTCTTTTTCTCCGAACCTTTCTTGAATGGCTCTCCGTGTGGAAAAACCATGCTTTTTCTTCTCTTTTGGATTTCCTTGACTTTTGTAATGTTCGTTTTTGATTTGCTTCCCCTGTATACTCCCTGTATACTGGGGTGTTATGTTCCTCTCTTTTTTTATCAATGAATCATTATTACTTATAAAAAAAAAGATACAAGAAAAGGGTTATATTTAAGCAGGGGAAGAAACTCACAATTGGACCATCATCACGACCATTAGCCCCAAGCAGTTGGGAGCCAGGTCTATTAATCGTACGAACAGGCATACCTGTAAGTTATATAAGACATAAGCAAAAGTTTTGCTTTAAACACAGCCTAAAAGTATGATCATACAAAAGCATATCATTTGCCTTAATCACCATACCATTAACCTGCAGATCTGCAAATTGTGGCCACTGCATCCTAAATGGAACTTTGTCATTCAAGAGCATACACCAGGCCTAAAAAACAATATCAATATGCACAAATCAACACATCTACAACTGAATCAGTTGTAAGTTCACTATAAATCATTCTATACACTAATTGCAAGATACTAACCGACCTGAACATCATATTCTTGTTTTGACAGTAAGTCCTTGTCCGCCCTTGTGAGTTGAAATGATTTCTCCATACTTTGCACAGGATTCGTACTGGACAAGACAAAAGGTTTAAAAAAAACCCCACATATAAAAATCAAGTTTTTAGGTCAATAATTGACCAAACACATTTACTCTCTCTCTCTCTCTCTCTCAAAACAGTTACATAAATATTTGCACTCTACTTACAAACCATTAATAAGAGGAAGAATAAAAAGTGAGATCCATTGTCAGCATAAAGGAAAAAACACGACAAACTCACCCATCAGTTGGAACACTTGTTGTAATCAACTTCACAGGAAATAAAGGATGTCCCATCGTAACCCAAAATCTGTACAGAAATAAACAGATCACAAATATACAAAACTAGAGCTCCCAAAAGTTCATAAAAAGTAAGTTATATAACACGGGGGAAGAGGGGCAAATATATATATATATATATATATAGACACACACACCATAACAACTTATAGCATGATTAGGAGATGGCTCCTCAATCAAATGAATTATACCAAAAAGAAAAATATAAAACCAGATAAAAGCTTCAAAATAACAGAAATCCTCAAAAGGCTGCAGATACATTTTTGACACATTATGCTGCAGTTGACAGTAAGTACAAACAAGGTCGGGAATCGTTGTACCTAAAAATAAAATCTCAAGCCTAGTATGAAGTATCTCAACAGCTCCACTTCTAAATCATGCCATTTTCAAAATTAATACCCTATTCCTAATTTAACATCTTCTTCATACAATTTGTTAACTAGAATGTCATCATATCTTCTTCATCCATAGCATATACCTATTTAACATTTTTGTTAATTTACACAACAGAAGAACTTCGTATTATGTGTAATTAAATGATAGGTACTAAGTTCCCTGCTTCCAACTATCTTTTCCTAATATCAAGTAGGGAATCAAGCCAATGACAGATGTCATAAAGAAAAATCATTCTAACCCCAAAGGCATGTACAAAATTTAAACAATTCTATCATTTTTAGCATGCAGCTAATGTGAGTGGAGACAAGTACACAACAGCCAAGCCAACTTCCTTTTACTAAAGTAAAGAAAAAGGCAGGAGCACGAGAAGAAAAGATGGTGGCAACAAGGCATCATATAAATATTTTATCATTTCGACTAATTTTAAATTCAAATAACTCCACATCATTTTTTAGGCCACCTACAGGAATCAAACTTGCCAGTCAGCTTTAACTAGAGTAATGATATCTAGTGAATCATCAGCCATTTTCAAAATCTTCTTCAATCATGCATAACAGCGCCTAAAGCCATCATATAAACTCAATTTCATCAACAAATAAGCACTTGTGCACTTCATCCATCGCACTGAAATATTTTAAACAATATTTGGATGGCCTAATTTATGTATTAACTGTAAAATCTGGTCCAATGGTTTTTTTCCTCATTTGATGAACTACTATCTGGTCCAGAAATTCATGACCTCTTCCTCATAAACCTTTGGCTTCAACCAAAAGACCAGGAGAGTTACCGCATGGGAGCATCCCTATTGAACCAATGTCTCATCCAGTTTTAGGTCCACACAAGAAAGTTGATTTTGTTATATCTCCAAAAATATCAAAAATTTTAATTTTAGAGTAACTTCACAAATCAAATAGAAATTGTCCTGAGAATCATTTAAAACATGTCCCTATGTTCTTAATATGCATGTCAAATTTTATGACAATTGGATGTTATTTACCATTCGATCCATAAACTCATTTTTATGAATAATTTTAATATACAAAGACTAGAAATTCAAACATTTTATAAATGAGAGAGCTATTGATTTCTAATCATGTTGAAACTTTGAAAGCATGTAGGTTATAAGAAAGATAATGCACCCCAACAATGTATTTTACAAACCTCACATCCAATAAAAAAGTATAGAATGGTGTAACATTGCTTCAAGTTACACCAATTGTAACTTGAACCGTTGCACTACATGTCTTTCACTTCTTAATACGCATGCCCGATTTCATGTCAATCGGATGTCATTTACTATAAACTCTCTTTTACATATATTTTCAATATCCAAAGATTAGAAATATAAAAAATTTATAGACAAGATAGCCATTGATCTCTGATCATCTTGAAATTGTGCAAGTTTAGGTTTATAAGAAGATGTGATCAAACGGTGGATTGGTCAAAAATTCACATCCAATAAAAAAATATTAAATAGTGTAACATAGATTAAAGTTACACTAGGTGTAACTTGAACCAATCATTTAAATTTTTTTTTTTATCATTAATGCAATTCTTATTGATATCAAAAAATAGTCACCCAACTTTAATGGGAGTATATAGCTGGGGACCAAACAATCAATCACACAATCCTTCATATACAGATGAGACTCCTCAAAATTTACACCCCAAATGAAAGCAGATAAAGAACCCCTTCCAACCATGGTTTTTAAAACCGGTACGGTGAAAGAATCGAAAAAGGGACTGATTACCGGTTTTATGGTCGGACCGAGGTCCGACAGGTGGTTAAACCGTTATAAATAATTTAATTAATAAATAAATAAATATAAAAAATAATAAAATTAAATAAATAAGAATATAGCTATTGATATTTACTAAAAAAAGATATAAAATTTTGGAAGTATTTTCATGTTAAATTTAACTCAAATTAAAAGAAAAATAAATTATCATATTTTTTAGAGGAAGAAAAAGAAGTTAACCTAAACAAACCACCAAATAAAAAAGGTTATGGTTTTAAAGTTTTATAATCATATATAATTTTCAGTATTTTTAACAAAATCATTATTTAATTTAAAAAATATTTATCTATGTTAATATAATTTCACATCTAAATATTTCTTCTTAAAAAATTGTATTTATTATAAAAATATTTTATGCTTGTCTTTGTCTTGAATATTGCGATAACCTTACCGTGTTAAGGAAGTGCTGTATCAATAAAAAAAAAGGAAGTGCAAATAAATGTAGAATCAGTTAATCACAAAGTGGTTTGCCACTCCCACCTAACCATCAACGTGGCCAAAGGATATCCACCCACAATTATGCCGAACTTTTTAAAAAGCTTGTCCTCTCCACTCCTTATCTAAAAGGTGTAAACAAATTGCTGAAATCTCTCTCTCACTCTGAAGAAGAAGCAGCGGCAAAGCTGAAGTTTCCTCTCTCTCTCTCTGTTTCCTCTAAAGCTTAGTTCGACTACTCGCCCAAACCAAGAGATATTTCTTATTTCATAATCATTTTCTCACATATTCTTAAACAAATATGAGATTTTGCCCAATCTAAGTTTCTCCCCAAATCTCCTTTTATCCCTGATCTGAGATTTTACAAATTAGAGAACAGCAATCTTGCACCTTCCTCGTCAGAAGCCACAAAATCAAAGAAAATTTGCCATGAGAAGCAGGGCAGAGGTAGTGAGGGCTGTGACCGGCCAATAACTGGTTCAACCATACCGGTTTCCGGTTTTACAATTGAATCGCCGGTTTTTGGTTATTTACGGTTTTTAAACATAACCGGACCGGATTAATGACCAGTTCCAGTTAACCCGGTCGGACCGTCCAGTCCGGTCCGGATTTTAAACCCATGCTTCCAATAACAACAGCAAAAAAGACCCCAAAAAGTGAGGCTAAAAGATTGCCAACAGGTACAGTACCAAACCAAAATAGCCATGCCAAAAAGTCTCAATAAATAAAACAGTAATGGCATGCCAACATGCAGTTCAGAAAACAAAATAGAACATGAGATACGTACGGGTCAGCTCGACTGAGTCGACAGATTTCACAATAAAATTTGTCAGGTACTGAGGGGATGCCTTCCATGGGTTTTTCTGGAATTATAACACAACCGATATGTTGCCACACGTTGCACCTTGAATCCTCACACTGCAAAGTAAAACAGGGACATGATGCATTGCCAATCAATTGAATGTCTTAGAAGCAACTGCAACTTATGTGATTACCAATGTATCAAAATGAATGGCACTACACATCCATTGAATTAATTACAATCAAAGTGTCTAGAGAGAGAAAAAAACCCATCAACTATTAACTATACCTACCTTAATTTTTGACTCTATATCCAATGAATTCCCACAAAGACATCGAACCTTTGTCTCTGGTTGGAAGTGTTCGTCACTTTCCCCTTTAACTTTCACATTACTACCATCTGACACGCCTGGTGCCTTTGATGCTAAATCAGTAGCCCCAGATACCTGCATTTTTCTGGGAATACAAAAGATGCATGTATGTCAAAGAGGGGAAAGAGGCAAAAGAAAGGAGTTAAAGCATGCTATTTGAGCAGACAGAAGGTATTATTAACCATAGATGCACAACTCAATAGCAAGTAGAGGTATTAGAAAGCCAATATGTGGCGTTACCATCACCTAGGAAGCACGGACACAGACACGGGAAAGAAGAACAAGATGATCCGCAGGGGAGATTGGCATGAGAGGTGGTGCGTTTCAGCCATTTTATTTTTGGGCACAGGCCATGTTCCCACCGTGGACCTGCCGTGTCCCTCAATTTTTCAACAAAAACAAATGGCTGGGACATGCATGAAGCCGTGTCCAGCGCGTTTCCCGTGTCCTGTACATGTCGGACATGGGCACAGCAGCCCAAATGCCGTGTCCGTGCTTTCCAGACCATCAATAACATTGCCAATCAAATCATGGAAGAAATACATCATACAAAAAGCAAACCTATATGTGTCATCCACTAGTTTTGCCACTTTTTCCTTTTCAACAGCATTTTTCTTGGCCCCCCACGGTTTGGAAACTGTAAAAGAAATAATATTGAAACTTACAGTTCTTATAAAGCCACAAAACCTGTCACATTTGGGAATAATAAAACCAAAGTACAAAATCTGAAGTAAAAAGCACATAACACAAGAGCTAACATGATTACAAAATATTCCAAAGCATTACAGATAGACACGTATATTCAATTCCCCCACCACCAAGCAAAATGACACATCCACATTAATGGAAAGGAATGGTAAAAAATAACATGAATCAATGGCATCAATGGAAAAGAAAAACTAAGTTTGTTCAAAGAATTAACAGATGCTTAAAATACAAACAAATACTTCCTCGGTCCTCCTTTGTTTGTCCAGTTTAGAAAAGCTAACTTTTATAGAGAAAATTATTTAATGTATAACTTTTCAAAATCGCCCCTAAAACTTCCAAGAATTTTTTTATTGGTGTGTTACACACACACTCAATGGGTCTTTTTAACCCACAACCTCAGCCAGTCACCCTCCATCCCATTATCTTGGAAGGAGGAAGTGAGTTGAGCTATAGCTCATTGGCTATAAACTTTCCAGAAATTAAACCTTAATAAATCAAGGGCATGGTACATTGGGGATTTAGTAAAGTAATGACTGTTAACTTTTTAAACTGGACACATTTTGGGACAGCCAAAAATGGAATATTGGACAAACAAAACAGAATAGGGGGAGTAAGAGTCCAAAAAATATGTTAGCCTTTACATGTAATAAAATCCTTTGAGAGATCACAACTCCTTAACTTCAAACTATTCTTTCAAATAAGATTTGAATTCAACATCTTAAGATTCTATAATACTAGAATCATAGGGCTTATCAATTTCCATGTTGGTAAGTCGTTTCTAATGAAAATGCAGAGCAAGCCCTACTCTAATACCACAGGCAGCTACACACAGTGTTGTTCAAAGCGCGCTTAAGCTCAGAGCTTGAAGCCCCAAGGCTCCAGCGCTTTTTGCCTCAAAAGCTAAGCTCATTCAAAGAAGCATGCTTTAGGCGCGCTTTTTGGAGCTTTTATATATTTTTCAAAAAAAAAAAAAAAAACTGAATTAAAGCTATAGGATATTGACATTATTGATATAAACCATTGATTTTGTATATTTTTAGTGTAAATTACTAATCAAAAAATATATTTTTTGAGTAAAACTTGTCCTAAAACCCAACCCAAAACCTCCCAGATCTTCTCTATTTTTATTTTTTCCCCTTGAAACAATAACCCACCTAGCTCCTTGGTACCGATTACCATGTTGCAATGTCCTCGTATTCTTAGCTCATTCATGAAAAAAAAAAAAAAAAAAAACGTATGATATAATATATGTGGCAATTTTTTAGTTACTTTAGTGGTTGATTTTGAACATAGCAAACTAATTCTTCCAGAGTTATAGTCATTAAGTGAATAAATTATTAGCTAATATTACTAATTAGTCATAGGGCATTATAGATAGGAGATTTAAGAAAGGATATTACATAGAAGTACTGATATCTAGCTTATCCAAAAATATAAAATGACTTGACTTGCAATTTTTGTGTTAAAATTGCAAAAGTAGAGCATATCTAAATGTTATATGAATTATATAAAAAGTTTTATTTCAATTTATATGATAATTTAATCATTTGATTGTTGCATTTCTCATTAATAATAATTTTCAAATTTTTTAAATTATTTTTAAAAAATGTGCGTTTGGCACGCGCTTGCGCTTAAGTGCGCCCTTCGCTTTTACCAACACTGGCTACACATGAAAGAGGAGGAGAGAAAAAAAGGGGGGGGGGGGGGGTGACACAACTAGGAAAATAACATGAAATTTAAAGTAGCAACTAAGATCGTTTAAACATTTGAATTTGCAAAGAAATAATGGAAGAAGACTTTTACCTGGATCATCAGAGAGGAGGGCTAAAATCCGATCAACAAGGTCCTACATCCAATATTCATAAACAATTCAAGTATTTCATTCCATATAATTTAGAAATATAAAAGATAGTGTATAAAAAATTCATTACAATACACAGGCTCATTAACGGATAAATAATGAATCAGCCGATGTTGGGCTAAATTTTTTGCAAGCTTTATGGGGGTGTTTGGCACAATGGTTTTACCACATTTTTACACATTTTAAACAACATTACACACTTTTTCACTCACGTATATCAAAAACACTCAATCAACATAGCTTAAACTACTCTCCCAAACATCCCCTATATTACTCTGCAGAAAATCCAGCCAGTCATACCCATTTGAATACAAAAATGAAAGGAAATTACACAGCTGATGGAAATCTTGACTTTTGCAAAACTCAAGCAATCCAAGCTCAGATTGGCAGTGCAAATGCCGTAATGAGGAAGTATGAGAAAGAGACAGATTCCAAATAAAGCAAGCATACTATAAGGTGCAAAAAGGTACTATTAAAAATCATTGATAACTAGGTACTGCAGGCAGAAGCATCACCTTAATAAATTGTGACACAATTTAGACAGAGAGAAAGGGAAAAGAGAACAATGAAATCCTCGACAAAGGAATTCATATATATAGCAATTATAAGCTACAGAATGTGAAAGCACAGTTAGATGAGATCCAACACTCGGCCAGCTTCATTTTTCTTTTTACACAACCATATTTGCACTTAAAATAATGATGCCAGTAGCAAAAAAAGTAATAATTCTGGCATCTCACCTGCTTCTTCCCTTGTTTTGAAAGACCTAATTGAGTGAGGACATCCTTGAGCTCTTTTATTCGGAAATAAGCTAATTTATCCTACACGCAGAAACAGGAAGTTGACATAAAAATACTCAAATAGATAAACACCAACCAACAATCTTAAAATTACAGAATCAAGAAAATTTAACTGAAAACCCAAAAAAAATACATGCTCCTTCCTTTCCAGATTTAAGGTTGAGTATATGCAAAGCTCCATGTAGTGAAATCTCAACAAATTCCAGATCTAATCAGTTTCCAGATATCTTCTTTCCTACACTGCATTTATGTGCTTTGAAAAGTATGCACTTTGATTTAAAAGATATAAATCCATAAAGAAAATAGATAATCACCTCCATGGATTGCTCATTAAAGGTGCCAGGTATGAGAAGGGGAGAACAAGACTAACCTGGCACCAACCTATATTCTATACACATCAAATCACCTTCTTTGGTGAGCAATACAACAATAACAACCAAGCCTTTGTCTCATAATTTTTGAAGTCAGATATGGATCCTCAAGAGGCTAGTGAGGGTTAAGCACATGTATTTTGTTCCGTCATACTATTCTTATCTCCTTTAGCGAACAGCATAATAAATAAATAGATAAAAACATTTATATCAATTTATCGACTCAAACAACAATTCCCAATGTTTGCTTTCGCTTGAAACAAGAATACTAAGTAAATAAGCTCCTTTCTTTTTACGGATACTTCAACACACAGCTCTCTCCCCACCATTTACTCATGAGGGACGAGATGCAATTGAGTTCACCAGCAACTAGCATGAAGTATCCTATAGTTAACAACAAGCGATTTTATACAAAGACAAAATTGGAATCCGTCAATAAAGCAATAACGCTGCATGTATTGCTCGAAATGAATGGAGGTTGCAGCAGTTGCATAGTAAGCAAACACCATCGGTGCTACCTCAAAAGTAACAGTTGTGCTTACTTTCTTTTACGTAACTAGCAGCAAAAATTATAACAACCAAGTAGTAGCAGTGGAAGCCATTTGAGTTTACATCATCAAATATATCAATAACCAAACTAAGCACAACAACATCGCGACCATTAACTTGTCAGCTAAATTCAACACATCATGTAAGCCGCATGATCGCGCGGCGTAAATTCCATGATTCCATCTCAACAGTAATCAAATTAACAAATTGTATGAATTTACAAAGTAATACAAACATTAAAAAATAAAAAATAAAACCAGTAAAATTTAAAAGTTCAAACTAAACACAGTGGAAAAAATAATTAAAAAAACAGAAAAGTAGCTATATACCTTGCAACTAGCTACCAAATCCATTTTTCTTAACCCCAAAAAATTAAAGCCTGTAGTCGAAACAAACGGATTACCAGTCAGCAAACCAACAAAACCGACCTCATAGTGCTCCGCAAACAACAATCGATCTAATCAAAAAAAAATCAAAATTATACACCAAAAAAAAACAATCAATCAAATTTTATTTAAAAAAAAAAAAAAAAACAACAACAAACAAACTAATCAAAGGAAATTTAGAATCGAAAATCAAAACCCTAAGTGAAAATATTCTGAGAATCGATTTAAATCTTACGAAGAAATTAAAGGCCGATTGGAAAGAATTTAGGGATTTGGGAAACTCACGCCGACTTTTTTTTTCTCTCTCTCTCTCTCTCTCTCTCTCCTTCTTCCCAATCGTATCTCTCTCTCTCCTTCTTCCCAATCGTACTCTCTGACCTGTTTGCGTTTTGCGTATAGCGTTTCTCTTTTGACCGATGACCAACCCAGAAAACCAAATCCCCCAATTACTTACTACAAAGTTCGGACCTATCGACGATCATCCAATCCGGTTTTTTCCACGAGGACAAGTCCGGGTTCGGCTTCGGTGCGCTCACGTGTAAAGATTATGTGGCACGCGCTTTTGCTCCCGGGAATTATCGGGTGCGGGACAGGGGTGTTTTCCTCTCCGTGGCCTTAGGCTGTTTTGATGTTGCCACGTAGCCAATCTAGTTACGAAGGAGGAATCATACGGCTCGGAAGATTTTGCATTTTAAAAAACTTTTTTTGACCTCTTTATTCGTGGGAATCAAAGTAAGTACTTTAAATTAATGTGGGGTTATAACGTTAGGTATTGACGTGGCATGATCATGGAGGCGGAGTGAAAGTCCACCACGAGTAGGTCCCACAGAAAAGTGTGAATACTAAAGTAATTTAAACAAGAGAAGATGGACTCAAATTGCAAATGCGTCCCCCCCTAGACACGCACGCAGTCAGACGGTACACAAACCACTTTTCATAGACTCCCCTTTTTCTCTTCTTTTTTCTTTTTTGAACAAATAGACCACAGTCGGTACGCTACGCTGGCATTTGTCCATTTTTTGTTTTTATCCCAATAATGGATAATTTAAAAAAAAAAAAAAAAAAAAAAACTTTAAAAGAAACTTTTCTTTTTTTTTTTAAAATGTTAAAAAGTTTATTTTTATTTTGAATAACTTATTTAGTTGAAACTGAAATTTTTTTACTAAATGTACTATAGATAAAGATAAAAATTAGCTGAAATAGTATAATAAGATTCATAAATAATACTAAAAAGTACAGTGAAACCCATGAGTAGTAGTAAAAATAAGCTATATAATAGCAAAAATTAGTTAAATAGTAAAATAATTTGGCTTTATAATCTATTCCCATACGCAACCTTAGTGTCGAACAAGTTGAAAATTTTAGCTTATTTGCAATTTTAGTTTATTTTTGTTACTATCTGATGGGGTATGATAAAATACAACTTCAATTTCGTCCATGGAGATCGTCCAAGACGAGTAAGGTGCTTGAACGAAGATTTGCATGGCCAAAGGTCAACATCATGGCATGTCGTCCAAGGGAACCATTTACTTCGTTCACAAGAGTTTCATCCGTAAATGAAAAACCTCTTGTGGACGATGTACGCATGACTTGAGGGTCTCAGTACGAGGTATGCATAACTTGAGAGCCTCAAAACGAGGTCCACATGACTGGAGGGCCTCTGGACGAGAAACTCTAGACGAGACCTTGACACTTGGAAAAATTCATGAGTGTGTACAACAACTCTATATCATACGTGTAACTTCTAGTGATCGTTACGCGTAAAAAATGTAACTCCTAAACAGTTAAGAAAGTTATATTTGAACCCACACATCTCCCCGAATCAGGAGAAAGTTACAAACCCAATAACTACTCTTAAGACACTATATAAACACTTATTCAGACCAAAAAAATGTATGTTTTTGGCATTTCTTGAAAAGTTGAAACTTCAAAATAATAGAGAGAAAACTAACTTTGTCATCGGAGGGTTATTGGTCGGCAACCCCGGTCACTTTTGATCACAGTTCTTTCTTTTTCAAACCATCAAAACAGCCAGTAGCTCTTTCTAATCCGAAGCATCTAGCCTACTGATTTTCATCGCATCATCAGTTGACACCGTCTGTGAGGAAAAAAATTCAACTTAACAATTTTCTTATGTTCTTTTTGCTCAATCATTTGTTTGCAGCGATTCGCCTTTCCCAGACAAAAGGCTGAATAATTCGAACAAGATCAATGGCTACTAGCCCAGGTCATCAAGAGAGTAAGAATGTTTTTAATAATCCCAACCGCGACCGTCAGTCAGCGCCAGTTATACAACCGCCTTCTGTTCAGCATATACAATCCATAGTTGCCATTATAGCAGAATTGACCCGCCATAATCAAGAGTTGAACAGAGAGATCAATTTAAGGAGGCAACACCATAAATGGTATGCAAAAGGGTGACCCCAGAGTCAAGAGGGTAGAGGAGAAAACGTTGAGTCCGAGGGTCAGTCAATGGGTACTACTTCAATAAGAGTGCCACATTTGGAGAGGAAAATGGACCAGATGAGAAAGCCATGGATGAAATGAAAGAAAATATGAGGCGGGCGAATCCCGTGGAAGACTTGGTTCACCGAACGGACTCCCCTTTCGCAGCTTCCATCAATAGTCATCCCTTACCCCCTAAGTTTAAAATACCTTCCTTGGATTCATATGAAGGAAATCGTGACCCGTGTGATTACATTGCTACTTTTAAGACTACCATGTACCTTCAAGGAGTTCCGAACGAGATTATGTGCAGAGCGTTCCCCACCACACTTAAGGGACCAGCGAAGCTGTGGTTCAGCAAAATACCCCTAAACTCTGTTGGAACATTTGAGGAGTTGAGTAAGATGTTTGTCAATAACTTTATTGAAGGACAACACTAGAAGCGTTCCTTTTCCAGTTTACTAACTATTGAGCAAAGAAAGAATGAGAGTTTAAGGTCCTTCATTACCCGTTTCAACAGAGAGGCTTTGATGGTGGATGAAATGGACGACAAGTTGCTATTGGCCGCTTTCCATAATGGAGTCAATTCTGACTTGTTCATTCATAAGCTGTACGAGTAGGAGCCTCAGACTATGGCTGAACTCGTCCATTCGACCCAGAACTTCATGAACGCTGAGGACGCGATAATAGCCAAGAAGAGGAAAAGGTCAGAACGCTCAGAAGCAAGTCACCAGTGTTATTCAAAGCAGGGTCCACGTCCAAAGAAGGCCCGGGCAGAAGAGAAAAAAGAAAAAGATGTTAAGAAGGCGAGTTCGTCGTCGAGAAATCAGCAATACACACCCCTGAATACGCCATTAGAGCAAGTACTTACACAAACCAAGGATGATCTATCCTTGAAGTGGCTAGAGAAAATGAAAGAAGACCCTAATAAGAGCAATAATAACAAGTATTGTCGCTTTCACAGAGACCATGGTCATGACACGGATGGGTGTTTTGATTTAAAGCAGCAGATAGATAATCTTATCAAGTAAGGGAAGTTGAGGAATTTCCTTGGACGAGACCAGAGATATGAGAAGTTGAAGGCCAAGGTGGAAGAATCATCACGACCCCCGCTTGGAAAAATAAGGGTTATTATAGGAGAAACCTCAGCAGCTCAGTCATCCAAGTCGAGGAAGACATACCTGAAGGTGATACAAAACGTCTAGCTGTCTGGACGGTCTCCCAGGACGAAGGAAGTTGACGAGCAAGCCATCACATTCAAGGACGAGGATGCTGGAAGAGTTCATCACCCCCACGATGACGTGATTGTCATTACCTTGCTTATTGCCGACTATACGACCAGAAGGGTGTTGGTAGACAATGGCAGCTCGCAGACATTCTGTATTACCCCGTTTTTCAGCAAATGAGGCCAGGATGAGATTAGTTTCGTCTAGTGAATTCGCCCTTAGTAGGATTTGGAGGGATGAAAGTACAACCGGTGGGCACCATCACACTGCCAGTGGTTGGAGCATACCCGCAACAGATAACTAAAGAGGTAAACTTCCTTATAGTTGATTGTTCGTCATCATATAATGCTATTATCAAAAGACCAACTTTGAATAGCTGGAAGGCAGTAGCCTCCACCTACCATTTGTCCGTCAAGTTCCCAACTAAGCATGGCGTGGGTCAAGTATAAAGAGATCAGTTAGCTGCTAAAGAATGCTACTTAGCCATGTTGGCGATGGACAAGCACGTACAGACAATAAGCATAGACGAGGGAAGAATCACAGCGGAACCCGTTGAGGTGTTAGAAGATGTTCCCTTAAACGATAGTAGATCCGAGAAGTTCACTAGAATTGGGGCGAGTATGGAAGAAGAGGCAAAGTATACACTGGTCCAGTTTGTAAAAAAAAGCCTTGATGTCTTTGCATGAAGTCATGAGGACATGTCAAGTATTGATCTGAGTGTCATCACTCATCGTCTGAATGTATGTCCCTACCCCAAACCAGTACGTCAGAAGAAGAGGTATTTGCTCCTGAGTGAGACAACGCCATCAAAAAAGAAGTTCAGAAGTTGATCGTCGTGGAGTTCATTAGAGAAGTTTATTATCCAGACTAGTTGGCGATCGTAGTCATGGTAAAGAAGGCCAATAGCAAATGGCGAATGTATGTGGACTTTACTGACTTAAACAAGGCTTGCCCCAAGGACAGTTATCCATTGCCATGCATTGACTAGCTGGTAGACTCGATAATAGGTCACAGGCTGCTGAGCTTCATGGATGCCTTTTCAGGCTACAACCAAATAAAGATGGACAAGGCAGACCAAGAGAAGACTTCATTCATTACCAGTCAATGATTATTTTGCTACAAGGTAATGCCTTTTGGTTTGAAAAACGCGGGAGCGACTTACCAGAGACTGGTGAACCACATGTTCTGTCTTCAGATTAGGCGAAATGTGGAAGTCTACGTCGATGATATGCTGGTAAAGAGTTCGGATGAGGGGAAGCGTCTAGACGACCTTCAAGAGACCTTTGATCCATTTTGGCTATACAACAAGAAACTGAATCCAAGCAAGTGTGCATTTGGAGTTTCATCAGGGAAGTTTTTAGGGTTCATGGTTTTGCATAGAGGAATTAAGGCGAATCCAGATAAAATCCAGGTAATACTCAACATGGAACCACCAAAGAACATCAAAGAAGTCCAGTCTCTTACCGGACGAGTTGTCGCTCTCAACAAGTTTATTTCGAAAGCTACTGATAAATGTTTGCCATTCTTTCAAGTCCTTAAGAAGATGTTTGAATGGACAGACGAGTGTCAGAGGATTTTTCAAGATTTAAAGACTTACCTCACAACGGCACCGTTATCAAGTCCATCTGTACCTAGGGAAGAGCTATACTTGTATTTAGCAGTGTCCCCACACGCTATGAGCTCGGCATTGGTCAAAGAAGAATGACGAGTTCAGAAACCGGTCTACTATATGAGCCGAGCGTTGAGAGGAGCAGAAAGATGATATCCAATGATGGAGAAGCTAGCATTTGCTTTGATCACGGCTTCCAGAAAGTTGAGACATTATTTTCAAGCTCATATTATCAATATCCTAACGGATCACCCCCTAAAGAAGACGATGAACAAGTTGAAGGTTGCAGGACGATTGATCCAATGGGCAGTGGAACTTAGTGAGTTCGATGTCAGATACCAGCCAAGGAGCCCGATAAAAGCACAAGCATTGACGGATTTCATTGCGGAGTTCACCTTTACCCAAGATGAGCTGGACAAAGAAATAGGAGTCGAACGGTGGATTATTAATATAGACGGGTCATCTACATTATACGCAGGAGGGATTGGAGTCATACTAAAAACCCTAGAGGGTGACAAGTTAGAGTACACAGCCCGTTTACAGTATCAGACCACCAACAACGAAGCAGAGTATGAAGTTCTACTCAAAGGGCTAGAATTGGCTAAGTCCCTATGGGCGGAGTCAGTAATAGTCAAAGGAGATTCTCAGCTAGTCATCAACCAAGTGAATGGAATGTGTGATACCAAAGAAGATCGAAGGAAGAAGTACCTCAACAAAGTGAAGTGACTTTTCCGAAAATTTAAGAAAGTAAGTTTTGTTCAACTCCCAAGGGAGGAAAACATGAAGGCAGATGCCTTGGCAAAAACAACTTCGGCAGGAGGAGTTTAGGACAAATATGACAGAATACAATACATGCCAAGCATAGACCTATCGGATATGTAGCAGCTAGGAGGATGAGAAAATTGGATAAGTCCAATAGTAATTTATCTTAAGGATGGGAAGCTCCCAGAAGATAAGGACGAGGCTAAGAAGTTAAGGGTCAAAGCTGCTAAGTATATCCTTATAAATGACGTGCTATACAAGCGAGGCTTTTCTCAGCCCTACCTAAGGTGTCTAGCTCCGAATGAATCAAACTATGTACTGAGGAAAGTTCATGAAGGAGCATGTGAAAATCACTCAGGAGCAAGGTCGCTAGTCCATAAAGTCATCCGTGCAGGCTACTACTGGTCTACGATTCAAGCAGATACTAAGACTTATGTCAAGGTGTGTGACCAGTGTCAGTGCTATAGCAATGTCCCTAGACAGCCGTCAGAGTACCAAACCCCAATGATGGCCTCATGGCCCTTTGTACAATAGGGACTGGATATCCTAGGCTCTTTCCCCCTAGGAACCAGACAAATGAAGTTTTTAGTGGTAAGGATTGACTACTTTATAGTAGAGTTCAAACCTCTTGCAAAAATCACTCAGCAAAATGTCAAGAATTTCATTTGGAAGAATATACTTTGTAGGTTTGGAGTACCTAGGATGCTCGTATTGGAGAACAGACGACAGTTTGACAACGCACCTTTTAAGGACTTTTGTGAACATTTTGGAATCAAGAATCATTATTCCTCACCCTCCCATCCATAGGCGAATGGACAAGTAGAAGTAACAAACCGATCCTTACTGAAAATCATCAAGACTCGGCTTGAGGGGGTAAAGGGGATATGGCCAAACGAGTTACCAGGTGTTCTTTGGGCCTATAGGACGACTGTGAGAACCCTGACAGGAGAAACCCCCTTCAAGTTAGCCTATGGAAGTGAAATGGTCATACTTGCAGAAGTTCATATGGCTAATCATCAAGTGGTGAAGTATCAGGAGAAAGAAAATGAGGAATAACTTTGTCTTAATCTTGATCTCGTTGACGAGGTAAGGATGGACGCGGAGCAAAGGACAGCAAGATATAAAAACCTTATGGCCAAGCAACATGATGCCATGGTAAAACCCAGGCGCTTCAGCGTTGGGGATCTTGTTCTCAAAAGAGTCTCCTCGACAACTAGGAATCTAGCTCATAGAAAATTGGGACCAACTTGAGAAGGACCCTATAGGGTAATCAACTGCAAAAGGCAAGGGTCGTACTACTTGGAAACTCTGGACAGACGAAAGTTAGAGCATTCTTAGAATGTGGAGCTCTTGAGAAGATATTATCAGTAATGAGCATGAACGAAGTTTACCAAAGATGAGATTACAACTGTGAACGATGTTACTGCTATAGTCTACGTGTTTACTTATGTCTACTATTATGTATTCTTACTGCTGCTATGATGTGTACTAAGAATAAAAGTGCACTAATTCTTAAACTTTTGTACCGTTTACAGACAAGTTTGCAAAAGACAAGATTATGTATTTTAAGTATTTTCCTAAGTACTTTCATAAGGTACTAACTTTTAAGCAAGTGTCATATTTGTGAACAATGTTTATATAATGATATAGTTTGGATTTTCAATGTATTTTATGCATAAATCTAACTTCTATGATAATACCCACAAGGGAGGCAAAATCCTAAGACGAATGACAATCTCTAGATGCAGGGATGTAACGTTCATAAGCTTTCCTCAAGATGAGTATAAAGTAAAGAAAAAATAAACTAAGGCACAAAAAGCTATATAGTGAAGCACTAGTCCATGGACAAGCATCTAACCAAGACACCCAAGTGTTCTAGGACGAGTTAAACACTAGAAACGTCTTCAACGAAAGGCAAAAGCCAAGCCTATGGACGAGGCAAATGTCTTACAAGACTTATCATTGCTATCTTGAATAGTCTGTGTAAATAGGTTGTCCACAAAAAAAAATGAATGAAAATGATGATAATGAATGGACAAACCTCAAGCATCATCCATAGAAAAAGCACGTGGACGAACTAATAACATCATCCATAAGGAAAGCATAAGGACGACCCTCTAATACTTAAAGTATGCAAATCTCAAAAAACAGTAGTAACAAGGAGAGTAAACTCGTCCATGTAATAACAAATAATGGATGAAAATAGACATTCATTAAAGAATGAGTAGACGACCACCATCCAAAAACCCTTACAAAGTAAGTCTTAAAATGCAATTGTTAATAAACTCGTCACTCTAGACGAAATAATTGTACTCAAATACATTTCAATAAAAAAGAAAGAAAGAGAAAATGGACCAACTAAAAAGAAAAACAATTAATAACATTTCAAATCTCCTGTTAAATAAGAGGGGTGTCGGTATTGGGGTCGTCTTGAGGTGGCAATGTCGTGGCATCGTCCTCCACGTTGATATCCTCTTAGCTTGTCTGGACGAGGGAGCTTGTAGAAGCCCCACCAAGGTTGAGTTTGATAGTGCTGAAGTCCATCTCAGGAGATTTCTCTATGGTGTCCATCTCAGGAGGGCACTTAACTCGTCGTTCTTCTTTTGAAAGAGATCAAGACGAGCATTCCTCTCTTGGACTTCAGGCTCCAACTCATCGACGTGGTTATGCAGCTTTTTTGCGTCATCCTTGGCCTTAGCAGCCACCCCAGCCCACCTTTTGGACTCGTCCTTTCCCTTCTTGACTGTCCTCTCCAAAAGAATCCTCGTCTTGTCTAGCTCAGTTGCCTGCTTAGAAGCGGCGATGAACTTAGACATTGCCTGCATAGATTAAAATTTTATTATAATACATACATACGTGCTAATAGCAGGACGGGATAAACATATGTAAAGAGTACATACCTTAAAAAGGTCATGAACACCAGAGTGCTCAAAATCCTTCAAAGACATGTTATAACATGTCGTCACATCCTCGTCTGTTACGACCCTCTCAAACTTCTCCTAAGCCAAGTCCTCATTCTCAAGAAGATTTTGAGGCACCTGGTGAGAAGGTTGAGACGAGGCTGGAATATCGACTCCAGACGGGATTTGCAAAGACAGAGGATCCTTCGGTTCTAGATCAATGACCAGAATTTGAACAGAATGACCCTGAGGGACGGGGAAAGGACTAGGTTGGTCGTCCTTAGTTTGGACGTCTTGAGGCTTGGACAACCTATGCCTAGCCTTTTTCTCCTTGTGCCTACTTGGGAGATTCCCAATCAACACCTAATGAAAGACTCTTTCTTTTGTCACCAGTGGACAGATAAGGCTGGGATTGCACCCTCTACCCAATTATCTCATCTGCCACTTCTTTGCCCTTGTTCTCATTCATTGTCGCCATTCCTGCAAGCAAAGACATCAGTAAAAAAAGAAAAAAGAAAGAATAAGGAGAACTTACGTCTTCGAATGGTGACCTCCTAGGCAATAGCTTCAGCGGATGGCTCTGGACCTAACCCCCAGGTAGCAAGACGTTGTAGACTGACCAAAAAATAAAAAGTCCTGTCAGTGTAGAGACGCGCCTTTTGAACTCGTTCCAAGTGGAGCCTATTCAAGTAAGGTCGTCTAACAGCTTTTTCAAAACAAAAACAAAACAAAAAATACGTTAGACGACCATAATAAAAAATGAATCTAGCAAATGTAATGACAAGCACAAACATACCTTCAGGACGAATGTTCCCTATCTCTCCTGTGTAGGGAGAGAATGGATCCTTGTCAACCTCAATAGGGCATCCAGCCCAGAAACCAGAGACGAAGAAAAACTCCGTCTTCCACTTTCTATCTGAGGTGACCAAAGACTTTATTAACCCATAATCTTTCCCTCTAGTTGTAAACTGATAGAAATCAAGGGATTAGTTAATTTCAGAGGGCTTATAGCAAAAGAGGAACTCATCCATGGTAAGAGGACGATTCCGCTCAAACACCTCCCTCCACAAAACTTGCATGGCGACTATTAGCTTCCATGCATTAGGGTTGAACTCTCATATACCTAAACCAAATCTGGAAAGCAACTTCGTAGCGAAGGCATTGAGGGGCAACCTCAAACCCCCCAAGAGGTAAGCCTTGTAAATGCCAATGCCAAAACGGAGTTGACAACACCACTAGTCACGCACAAGTATCCTAGGATTCAAACTTTTAGGGATTTGGTACCAAGTCTTAAGAATACCTAACTTTCTCTCGTCTGTCTTAAAACCAACCTCGATGGCACAACTATAAACCACCTCTTCCTCGTCTTGAGTAGAAGACGAAGGAGCGTTTGTGCCAGACCTAGAACCAGACTTAGCTTTCGTCCTAAGCTCTTCCTGAAATACCTCTAAGGGAATCCCAAGGACACTAGACGTATACTCGTCTGTGGTATTTCTATCACTACTGTTATTGCTACTACTAGCACTGTTATCACTAGAACCACTAAAACTACTTGGGTCTTGGTGCTCGTTTATGGCTTTGTCAACACTATTGCTAGATGAGGAAAGGACTATCTCAAACATTGTTTAAGGAAACTTAAAATCTGAGGACGAAGATGGAGAAAATACCTGGATCTAGACAAGGGGAGACTATGGACGCAAGAAACTTCTAGATGAGGCGCTAAGACGAAGGATGTCAAAGAAGAAAATTTCAAAAATGAGGAGAGTAGTGGAGGAATTCTTCTATTTATAAGCACTGAACCCTAGTACACAAAGCGACGCAACCCGCCAAAATGTGACAAATTTCACGTCCCTCAAAAAATGAGCTGACATGACCGGTCACCAATTAGATCATGACATGTGGCACCTATAGCAGCTGACATAATGAGACGTGTCCAAAGAGTGACGTCAGTAGATGTGCTTCCTAGACGACCCATGGACAAGGGGGCAATTGATGGAGTATGATAAAATACAACTCCAATTTCGTCCATGGAGATCGACTAGGGCGAGTAAGGTGCTTAGATGAAAATTTGCATGGCCAAAGGTCAACATCATGGCATGTCGTCCAAGGGAACCATTTACTTCGTTCACAAGAGTTTTGTCCGTAAATGAAGAACCTCTTGTGGACGATGTACACATGACTTAAGGGCCTCATGACGAGATATGCAAAACTTGAGGGCCTTAGGACGAGGTCCGCATAACTGGAGGGCCTTTAGACGAGGAACTCTGGACGAGACTTTGACACTTAGGAAAATTCATGAGTGTGTACAACAACTCTGTATCATACATGTAACTTTCAGTGACCGTTACACGCAAAAAATGTAACTCCTAAATAGTTGAGGAAGTTAAATTTGAGCCCACACATCTCCTCAAATCAGGGAGAGGTTACAAATCCAATAACTACTCTTAAGACACTATATAAACACTTATTTAGACTAAACAAAGGTACGTTTTTTGCATTTCCTGAAAAGTTGGAACTTCAAAATAATAGAGAGAAAACTAACTTTGTCATCGGAGGGTTATTGACCGGCAACCCCGGTCACCTTTGATCACTGTTCTTTCTTTTTTAGACCATCAAGACAACTAGTAGCTCTTTCTAATCCGAAGCATCCAGTCTACTGATTTTCATCGCATCATCACTATCTACGAGTCCTATTGCACTTTTTAGTACTATTCAGCTAACTTTTACCTTTATTTATAGTACTTTCACTAAAACATTTTTAATTTCAGTTAAATAAGTTGTTCCCAAACGGACACTTAGATGTGTGTTTAGTTTGGGTGATTTGTTAGAGATGAGAAAATATGAGTGATTTGCGTGTTTGATTGGAATGGAAGATGGGTGATTTTGGTAGATCTCATGTGCTTTCTCAGCATGCCTGCCATTTGAGGTGATTTTGTAGTCTCTTTAAATTGGGAAAAAAGGGAGGGGGGCGAGGTAGAGAGGCTTAAATGAGAATTTATCAATTTCCCCTCTCCTCTCTTCTCTTATGTGTAGTTTTTTTTCCTTTTTATAAAATAATATTTAAATTTTTTTTCTAAATATTAGTTTTTTTTCAAAATTTTTTTAGATGTAATAAGAAAATGAGAATAAATTTATACAAACTATATTTTTTGTTATCTCATTATCATTCCAACCAAACACAGATGAACGAAAACTAAATATTTTATATCCCCTAATTTTTCCATCCCCCAACCAAACAAAACCTAAACTATTAGTAATACACTTATCAATTTTCAATTTCAAAAATTCATTTTTCATCCATAAATTCACAGGGTCATTTTGTCTCTACCTGCATCTGCATCATCTTCCACACGGGTTCTCCACCACAACTTGGCATCCCCTGAACAATACATGTTAGTGATTGTTACCATCTTTTGACTAAGCACCCTTGCAACTTTGAAGTACTACTCCATATCTCACAAGAAATTCTCCAAATTCTTGGCATTCCGTGCACCATTAAAGGGCTTTGGTTCAGGTACCTTCACTTTGATGGCCACTTCCCCCTCCCTAGGCAGGCTACTTATTACTCTCTTCAATAAAACGATTTTTGCTTCAAGTTGGCGTTGGGTCTCACTTGCTACCTGGTTCTGGGTATCCAATGCAGCAACCAACTCTTCAACATGAGTGAAAAAATTATCTCTTTATTATGCAAGATCATTCCTCACCATAGTCGTTTTTGTAGTAACAACATCCAATCTTTTACACATAGAAAGTTGTTCCTCCTCTCTAGGAACTCCGAGTATGTTCTCCAAGACAGTCACCCTTGCCTTGGTGTCCGAAGACACGGCAGCCAAGCTCTGATACCAATCGTCACAGAGTCAATTTTTCTTTTAAATTTTCTACCTGTAATGGCACTAAGTTCCTCCCTTAGTCTCAGCCAATACACCACTCACACACACTGCAGGAACACTCTGAACATAATTATTAAGGGAATTCACATACACACAGTATTTACAAAACACCAACCCTAACCTTTATTATTCAATATTTAAGTACAAAAGAAGTCTGAAGAATACACAAGAAATTTTCCAAGGCAAATACACTCTCTACTGTTGACAGTGCCAACAGCCTAGGCTATATGCACAGAAATAACTGTCACGGCAATTACCGCCAAGAAACTACCTCCTGTCTAGGACTTGCTGCCACAAGTTGTCTAACTTAGAACACCTACAATTGATGTTGTCTTAACCTGCTCTCCACGTTTCCAGCCCCTACACAACAAGTATGAACATCCAGCAAGTTATGAACTACTTAATAACTGCTAGTAACTACTGCTACACACTCTGCACATGCCAGCCCATCATTCAGCACATCATAAGGCCTCTGCCCACGCTTAGCACCCTACACATGATTATCCCATAACGTTTTAAAATCTTAGCCCTTTCCTAAGCCCTTCTCATCATCATCATAGCCCACACAGCATGTCCATATATAACCCAACAAGCAATTGTTATTAGCCTACTTACACAAGTCTATGTATTCTGCTAGCACCAACCAGTCCAATGCCTTGCATTGCCTAATATCATCATAGCAGCCCAGCATTGCCTTACAAACAAGCCACCAAGCCCACACACAAAGTAACCCAACCAAGCCACCATGCCATCAACTATCACTTAGGGTCTGTACCACCTGCTGCTGTCCATCATCATCGAACAATCTCTGCCTACCATGGCTCACCACTGCCATGGCTTTAGGGCATCATGTGGAGCAAGGTGTCTCCATATGCTACCCCTCATCATGCTCATCAATCTGAATGCAGTAGGAAGACCAAACCTGTCCCCCTCAAAGAGCACTTAGGAGCTTCACTAGATAGGCATGAGGAGCCATTAGTGTCTTGATATAACATTGAGCCAAGTGACTGGCTTGATATTGTCCAAGCACTCTAATTCCTCATGTCATCATCAGCAACTTGTAAAACTCCTAACAAACCACCCCCACCAGAAGAAGTCGATGTCTTCATCGATAGGGTATTCTCAAATGCCTTAAACTCTTTCTTAAACTACCACAATGTAGATGTTTTCTCTAGACTTGCCTCTAATTCAGCAGCTCCTTTACACTTCACCAAGTAGTATGTTATCATACTTCGTCCCTTACGATAACCTATCACTTTCTTGTCGAGAATTTTATCACTTCTCTATCAAACTGAATCATGACAGTAGGCAGGGCACGCCTTGCCTCATTCCCTGTGGGATCCTTTACATCCCCATGATAAGGCTTTAAAAAGCTCGCTTATATTGTGGGGTGAATTTGCAATCTTTTTAGCAACTTCAACTTGTAAGCCACAACATCAACTCTCTTTACAACTTCAAATGGACCATCATATTTAAGAACTAAACCTCGGTGAATTGCTTCACTTCTGAACTTCCTCCAAATCTGTGGAGTCAATTTCAACAGCACCTTGTCCCCCACCTAGAACTCTAGAGGCCAACTCCAAAGGCCTTCTCCCTTTGTCAGCATACTTTTTCATTCTTTTTTGTACTTTCAACAAGCTGTCTTGTGCCTCCTGCATCAGCTCCTGCTTGTTAATGGCAAATTTGTATGCTACAGGACATCTTCCCCCTAAATGCTGCTTAGCAATTTCATGAGTTGTGAGAGGTTGCTATCCCATAGCCAACTTAAAGGGAATCATCCCAGTTGATGAAGATTTGTGTAGATTGTAGGCAAATTATGCAGAATCCAACAGATCTAACCAATTATTCTGGTTGGTAGTCACATAATGCCTCAAATAGTCTTCCAACACAGCATTGAGCCTTTCTGTTTGCCCATCTATTTAAGAGTGATTAATAGTAGAGAACTTTCACTTTGAACCCATCAAATCAAACAGAACAGTCCAAAATCGACTAGTAAATCTAAAGTCTTTGTCACTTACTATGTCTTCAAGTAACCCAAAGTATTTCACCACATTTTTATAGAACAAGTCAGCAACTACCTCTGCTATACATGTACTCGATGCAGTTATAAAAACAACCTACTTTGAGAATCGATCAACCACAAATACTGAACCCATCCCCTTAACTTTTGGCAAACTAGTAATAAAATCCATTGAAATAGAAACCCAAGGACTTTCTGGTATAGGAAGAGGCTACAACATACCTGTTTCCTTTTGAGTCAAGCCCTTGTCTTGTTAGCAAACCAGACAGGTTTTCACATACAACTCAATATCTAAATCCATCTTAGGCTAATAGTATAAACGGGACAATAATGCATACATTCTATCCTTACTCGAATGTCTTGCCTACTGTGGATCATGAGTTTCCTTCAATAACTCTCTTCAGATCTTTCCACTTGAAACAAACAGCTTACCACCCTTGGCATACAACAACCCATCCTCTAGCTAGTAACGCCTCACCAAGCTTGCAGTCACATCCTGCACCAACTTTTGATAGGTAGCATCAAGCTTAGCACTGTTTTTTATCCTCTCCAGAAAGTCTGACTCCACTCTAGTCAGGGCAGCCACATATTCTTGCACTTGTTTATAACTCAGGGCATTTGCTACTTCATTGTGCTTGCCTAATTTGTGCTCCCACACAAAGTCATACTCCTGTAGTAACTCCTGCCACCTAGCCTGCTTGGGTGACATCTTTTTTTGTATGTTGAAGAAGGTGTTAGCCATAATGTCTGTTCTTACCACGAACTTTGACCCTAGCAGATACACACGTCATGCTAGCAAACAGTGCACCACTGCAATCATTTCTTTTTCATGAGTTGAACACTTCTGTTCTATCTCATTCAAATTCCTGCTCTCATAAGCAACAAGATGTTTTTCTTGTACCAGAACACCACAATTGCCTTGTCAGAAGCATCTGTATGGACCTTAAAAGGTAAACTAAAGTCTGGCAGACGCAACACTAGCTCACTCGATATAGCAACCTTCAGCTTCTCAAAAGCTTCTTAACATACATTTGACCATACCCATTTTTTGTCATTCTTCAGCAAATTTATGAGAGGAGCTACCTTCTTTGAATACTCTTTAATAAACTTCCTGTAATAGTTAGCCAATCCAAGAAAAGATCGCAATTTAGCAACCTTGCTTGGTGGAGGCCAGTCAAGGATAGCCTGTACCTTCCTCTCATCCATCATAACCTAACCTTTGCTGACTTTATGCCCTAGAAATAGAATCTCCTATTAGGCAAACTCATATTTCTCTTTCTTAACAAACAATTGATGTTCTCTCAGTTTGGACAGCACCTTCCTAAGGTGGTCCAAGTGATCCTCCAAGGATTCACTATATATTACAATGTCATCTAAATAAACTACAACAAAATAATCCACAACAAAATAATCCATAAACTCATAAAAGACATCATTCATCAAATTACAGAATGTAGCAAGAGTATTCGTTAAAACGAAAGGCATAACTAAAAACTCATAAGAACCATACTAGGTCACACGAGTAGTCTTAAGCTCATCCCCTTCAGCAATCCGTACTTGCTAGTAGCTTGATCTTAAGTCCAGCTTTGTGAAGTAGACAGCTTTACTCAATTTATCAAAGAGGTCTTGTATCAAAAGGACTGGATATTTGTTCTTCATAGTCACTTTGTTCAAGACTCCGTAATCCACACACGTCCGCAATGAACCATCCTGCTTCTTCTAGAACAGAACATGAGCATCATAAGGAGCCTTAGAGGGCTGAATATAGCCTGCATCCAGCAGCTCTATCAACTGCTTCCTCATTTCAGCCAACTCTAGTTGGGACATTTTATATAGGGCCTTTGAAGGAGGCTTTGATCTAGGAACCAACTCGATCCTATGATCAACAGCACACAAACTCCCCCAACAGTCTAGCCACAGGGTCTTTGGCAGTTTTGGAGGCATAACATCAGCAAACTCCCCCTGTAGTTAGGAATGGCAATGGGTCGGGTTCGGGCTAGGTTTTTGCATACCCCGAACCTAACCCGCGGGCCAAGACCCGCGACCCGGACCCGGCTCGATTATTAATCGAGTTTTTTTCCTGGGGCCCAGACCTGCCCCGCTGGGCCCCGTTTATCTCTTAGGCCCAAGTCTGGCACAACCAAAAAAAAAAAAAATTTGAAGCCCATTACAATTTTTTTCCTAGATCAAGCCCATTCAAGCCATTTAACGTGGCCCAATTGCCAAAATTTGACATTTGTGCATTGCAAGTTGCAGCAAAGCCCCGATTAGATAATATAAATTACTGTTTGTTGAATAAGAAAAAAAAAGCCCAGTCATCTTTTAGGCAATTTCTACACCTACCTAATGTTTGACTGTTGTTACTCTAATTCAATCAATAACTTGATCTAATAGTCAGACAGGAATTCAGAAATCAACACTGTTAAATAGGTAGCATAACTTCAAAAATTCATTCAACTGAGACTTAATATTAATATGAATGCTACTAATTGTTTGTAAGGGACTGACATGGTGCTAAGTGTAGATTGTTTGCCATGACTTTCAAAAACATAGCAGTCTAGACTATCTCCAATGGAAATTAATTAGTCAGCTTGAATAATATAATTATTCTAGAACGCAACAAAATTGGAGTTGGAAAATGGACCAAATCCGCTAATGTCTAAGACTAGCGTGAAAGTGAACTTTAAGAAAGAAACATGAAACCAAACCAAACGTGATAGTTAGCTGACCAAGTCTAAAGTATAGCACCCCATCAAATTAACACCTTCGCTGCTTACAGAGCCCACTGGAATGGAATGGCAAAATTTGAGGAGGGGCTGCTGAGGCGTGAGGGGCTACTGCTAGTGCTGAGGCGTGAGGGGCTGCTGCTAGTGCTGAGGTGTGAGGGGCTGCTGCTAAGGCAGTGAGGCGTGAGAAGGGCTGTTGAGTGTTGAGGAATGAGGCGTGAAAAAGGGCTGATGGGAAGGGGCGGTTGGGCTGTAGTGAGTTAGGGTAGGGTTACTAATGTGATATATATATATATATATAGGGAGGGTTTTTAGTAATTTAACATAACCGGGTATTTATCCGAGCCAGGTTTCGGGTTTTTTAAATAAATCCGGACCCGACCCGGATCTGCTTCGGGTTTTTTTTTTTTTAAAAACCCATACCCGACCCTATTCTTTATCGGACCGGGTAAAATTCGGCCTATTAGGGTCGAGCCGGGCCAGGTATCCGCGGATCGGATCTAAGTTGCCATCCTTACTTGCAGTCCAGCCACAGCATCTAAAATTTCGACATACTTGTCTTGCTTCACCTCAATTAGTGTGGCCAAGTAAGTCATTTCACCCTTCTTCAGCCCATGCTCAACTTTTGTTATTTCCTGCCCCTCGCCTCATAGGAATATAGCAAGGCCGCTTCTCATCAAGAATCAACAACACTACAATGAAAGGCGGCAAAGTAGCCTTAGCAGCCACTAGGAACTCATCACCCAGAATTACATCAAAATCATCTAATTTCATGATTAAGAAATTCACTTTTCCAGTCCACTCACCCACTAGTAAGGTAATTACACCACGTGTCATACCTATTTCCGAAAATGACCATTATCCTGCAGAGAAGGCCACGTTAATAACATTTCATTAGATTAGGTCGTACTGTAGAGAAAGAGTTTTAAAGAGGAGGCTAGCATTGACATGACTAAAGGATTGGTGGCTGTCATCACATTTAATGCATCTCACCAAACCTCCTGACTGCATTTATGTGGAGAAGACCCCTAAACAGTACTGCATTAGCTGCCGTAACTCATAAGGGATTGAGAAGACATTTGATAGAACATGCATTCAAGTAGTGGCCTGGATAATCAACACATGAAGGACTAAGATCATTTAAAGGGAGATATATAACATAAAGGATCCTATAGAGGAGAAGGGGAGAAAATGTAGAAGAAAACACTATAGAAGCAAGAACTAAACTTGTAGTCAATTTCAATAAGGAAATATATAGAAGATTCAGTCTCCTCGGATTGTGCCGAGGATGATTTACCTTGAGCATAACCATTTTATTCTTATTTTCTTTTCATCTAGGCTAACTACCATTGTTGTCTGATTTATTAGAGCCTAGTTTCTCAGCCCACTCTTTACAAATTTGTTGTATTGGGCTCTTTAGATTTAGATCTAGACCTAGATCCTTTTCCCTTTAGGCTTAGGCACGAAATCAAGTCCTTACAATTGGCGCCATTTATGGGAATTGCTTGAGCTTTAGTGAAACCAACACTCAATTATGGTAGGCTCAGGCCAAACCGAGAGGAATCTATGGGGTCCCAAGGTCAGATTGAGCAGGGAAGGGAATGGGAGGTTAGTGTGCATACCACACATATTAGTAGGAGCCAGTCCAGAAGTGGGAGCCACATCTCTCATGAGGTAACTACCAGAAGCATGCAATTAGAAATCAATCGTTTAAGAAGAAAGTTACACCAAGAGCGACATAGAGAAACTCTTTCAAGTTCTAACCAATCTTTTAATGATGATAATGAACATAGCTACCGGTCCAGGTCAAGGACTCCTCCTAGCGAGTCTTTTTCGTGCGACGGAGAGCATCGTGACAGGTGGAGTAGAAGAAGTCCGTCACGTAAAGGCATGGGCAACGATGCCATGAGTAAAGCTCTGAATAAGATCTTCAAGTCACCTTTTACCTGAAGAATCAAGGGAGGAAGGCTTCCCCAACGGTTTACTTAGCCAACGTTTACCATGAACAATGATAGAACGAACCCTATGGAACACGTGAGCCATTTCAACTAGAGGATGATTGTTCATGAGCCTTTGATGTGCAAGGTGTTCCCTTCCAATTTAAGGCCTGTGACGATGAGATGATTTGATGACCTAAAGAAGGGTTCTATTAACTCTTTTAAGAAGCTCACGAGGGCCTTTGGTTCTTAGTTTGTAACTTGTAGTAGGGTTCCTCGGCCTTTAAATTCCCTACTGTCTATGGCTATGTAAGAAGGAAAAATCTTAAAGACGTACTCTGATAGATATTGGGAGATGTTTTATAAGACTAATAGGGACTTTGATGACATAACTATAGGAATTTTTAAGGTCAGCTTGCTTACCAAGTACGGTTGAGGAAATCATTGACAGGAAAGCCAGTTAGTAATATGCGTCAGCTCATGGATCGCATTGATAAGTATAAACGGGTCAAGGAAGACTAACAATTAGGTAAAGGCAAGGCTAAGGTGGTTCTTTAGGATAGGAGGGACTTCAGGTCAGACATGTACAATAATAATCGCTTTCAGTATGATTTTTTCAAGCAATTTAAGGCTATTGCTGCTCAAGTGGTTAACATGGTGTTCCAAGAACCAGTGCATCAAATCTTGGAAAAAATTAAGAATGAACCATATTTTCAATGGCTGAACAAGAAAGGAGAGAATCCTATGAGACGCAACCAAAGTTTTCATTGCTAGTATTACCAAGAGTGAGGGCATACTACGAAGGACTGTAGAACTTTGTGGAACCACCTGAAGCAGCTCGTACGAGGTGGTAGGTTAAATCAATTTTTATATCACCTCGATGGACATAGGGGCCAGGCAGGGTCAGGATCTTAGAGAGGTACTTCTTCAAAACCACCTCTAGGTACAATCGGCATTATTCTTGCCGCCTTAGAAAAGACTGGTTCTCACCCCTCCAGGGTAATGTCCGTAGCCCAAAAACCTGTAGAAAACTCCTTCCCTGAGCTGAAGAGAAGTAAGGTGAAAGTCCGACCAGCGCTGAGTTTCTCTGATGAGGACAAGATTGGTACCTTGCAACCATATGATGACACATTGATGGTTACCCTCAAGATATGGGGGTATGATGTGAAGTGAATGTTGGTTAACTAAGACAGTAGAGCAGAGATTGTGTACCCTGATTTATATAAGGGGTTAAAGTTGAAACCAGAGGATTTGATCGTTTACGATTCACCCCTAGTAGGCTTTGATGGGAAGGTGGCTATACCAAAAAGCCAGATCATACTACTAGTACAAGCAGGGTCAGTGGTGGTAGAGGTTGAATTCATTGTAGTGGATGACTACTCCCCCTACACTGCCATTGTGGCGAGACCCTAGTTACATGCCATGGAGGTCGTTTCTTCCACCTTACACTTGAAGGTGAAATATCCATCTGGCGATCAAGTTGAAGAATTAGTCAAGAGCTAGTCTATGGCCAAACAGTATTTAGTTTCTGCTATTAGGCATCAGGTTGAAGGTGAACCCTTGGCTTCTGCTAAGTGGGGCTTATAGCAATCAAAGAAGTTAGTTTGTAACTTTTGTTTACAGACATGGTAGAAGGGGTGAAGTGTAAGGAATTAGAAAATGTTGTTATAGGTAATGATGGGGAGAAATTCTTCCAGGTCAGAGCTCAGCTTCCTCCTTGAGAGAAGGAAGAGCTAATATTATTTCTTAGAGAGAATATTTATATGTTTACATGGAGTGCTTATGAGGCTCCTAGGGTGGACCCGACTTTATTTGCTACCATTTAAATGTCAACCCGATGGTCATTCCCATAAAGTAACTACCTCGGCGCTCGTCTAAAGAGCATTCTAATATTGTCAGGGACGAGGTGATCAAGCTTAAGCAGGCTGGGGCTATTAAAAAGGTGTTTTTTTTACCCTGATTGGCTGGCCAACACCGTGGTGGTGAAAAAGAAGAATGGAAAATGGCAAGTATGTGTAGATTTCACGAATTTGAACAAGGCTTACCCCAAGAACCCCTTTCCCATGCCTCGTATAGACCAATTGGTTGATGCCACTACGGGTCATCCTCGGATGAATTTTTTAGATGCTTTCCAAGGGTACCATTAAATACCTTTAACTTTAAATAATCAAGAGAAGATAGCTTTTGTTACTCCTACTGGAAATTACCACTACAAGATAATTCCCTTTGATTTAAAGAACGTGGAATCCACGTATCAAAGGATGATGACTAGGATATTTGAGCCACAATTAGAAAAAAATATCGAGATCTATAGAGGAGACATGGTGGTGAAAAACAAGTTAGAATTTGAGCACGTTAGTGACCTCGAAAACATCTTTGAAATATTGAGGAAGCACAAACTGCGCCTTAATACTTTTAAATACTCCTTTCGTGTTGGTCCAAGAAAGTTTTTGGATTACATGGTTACACATCATAGAATTGAAGCCAATCCTAATCAGATTAAGGCAATTAACAATTTGTAGCCTCCTTGGAACCCTAAGGAAATCTAGAGATTAACGGGAACGACTGTTGCCTTAAACTAATTTATCTCTCGATCAGCAGACAAGTGTAAACCTTTCTTTCAGTTGTTGAATAAGTGAAAAGGGTTTGAATGGATTGAGAAATGCGCCCTAGCCTTCTAGTAGTTGAAAGAGTACATTTTTCAGCCACCCATAATGTCTAGGCCCAAGGAGGATGAGGTCCTGTTTGCCTGCATTGCTGTGGCTCATCATGCAATTAGCTTGGTTTAGATACAACTTGATAATGGGAAGCAAAGGCCAGTTTACTATGTAAGCAAATCCTTTCATGAAGCAGAGGTTTGGTACCAACTATTAGAGAAGGCCATATTAATAGTAGTGCATACAATACGTAAACTCCTTCATTACTTCCAAGTTCACACAATGGTGGTATTGACTTAACTTCCTCTTCAATCCCTACTTCGGAGAGTTGATTACACGAGGAGGATTACTAAGTGGGGTACAATTCCTAGGGGTCTTTGATATCAAGTATATGCCTTACACCTCAGTTAAAGGCCAAGTCCTTGAGGACCTGGTGGTCGAATTTGCTGAACCTTCTATAGAAGAAGAAGAAGAAGAAGAAGAAGAAGAAGAAGAAAAGCGGAACATAGAGGGAAAGTTAGTTGGAGTGGTCTCTTTACAAAAACCTCTATTTTGGATGGCATATGTTGATGGCAATGCTAATCAAAGAGGATTCGGAGTGGGGCTGGTTATAGTATCTTCCGAGAGGATTGTTATTGAGAAATCCTTGAGGTTGGGTTTCTCGGCCATAAATAACGAGGCTGAGTATGAGGCTTTGCTGGTTATAATGACTATGGTTCAAAAGATGGAAAGAAAAATGTTGTAGGTGTTTTCAGATTGTAGGCTGGTTGTTGGACAAGTAGAAGGCGAATTGGAAGCTAGGGATTCGAGGATGCAAAAGTACTTGAGCCAGGTTAGACATTTACAATCAGGGTTCGAGTCTTTCACTCTACAGCAAATCCCTAGAAACAAGAATACACATGCTGATTCTTTGGCCACGCTGGCAATCTCCTCGGCCTAAGGTTTACCTTGAGTCATCTTGGTTGAAGATTTG
Source organism: Castanopsis chinensis (assembly GCA_032878915.1). Classification (NCBI taxonomy): domain Eukaryota; kingdom Viridiplantae; phylum Streptophyta; class Magnoliopsida; order Fagales; family Fagaceae; genus Castanopsis; species Castanopsis chinensis. Next base: position 10,513,690 of record JAVQMG010000125.1, on the reverse strand, counting down.
CGTAAACTTGTCGAGGTGAAGAAGGACACGGTGCAGGTTCATCAGATTAAAGTGAGACCTAGTTGGATGGATCTCATTGTTATGTTTTTCAAGGATAACATCTTCCCCAATGAGAAAGGAGAGGCTAATAAGGTACAAAGAAAAACTCCTCTTTTAGGTGTCCGAGGATAAAAAATTGTACAAGCACTTTTACTCTGGACCATACTTATTGTGTATACATCCTGAGGGAGTAGAACCCCTCCTAGAAGAGCTACATGAAGGGATTTGTGGGAGTCATACAAGTGGCAGATCTCTATCTTACAAGGTCCTCACCCAAGGGTACTATGGCCAAGTATGCAAAGAGAAGCACAAGAGTATTCGAAGAAGTGTGATCAATGCCATATTTGCCCCAAACATCCATCAACCTAGGGGTGTTTTTAATCCTCTCTATAGTCTTTGGCCTTTTGGTCAATAAGGTTTGGACATTGTGAGACATTTCCCTAAAGCAGCAGGAAACAGAAGATGGCTTTTAGTCGGCACTGACTACTTCACCAAGTAGGTTGAAGCTAAGCCGCTGGCGAATATCAGAGATGTAGATGCCAAGAGATTTGTGTGAAAAAACATTGTTACTCAGTTTAGAATTCCTCACACCCTCATCTCGGACAATGAGCTTTAGTTTGATAGTAAAACTTTCAGGAGGTATTGTTGTGAGATGGATATTAAGAACAAATATTCAACTCTGGCTTATCTTCAAGGAAATGGGCAGATTGAGGCGGTAAACAAAGTCATTGTTAACAGACTCAAAAAGAGGTTAGATGATGCCAAAGGCAAATGGGTGGAAGAGCTGTCTTATGTCCTTTGAACATATAAAACTACTCCTCGTAAGTCTACAGGAGAAACTCCCTTCTTTTTTACTTATAAAGCCTAGGCTGTAATTCCTTTGGAAACCGGATTCCCAACGTTGAGAACTAGCTTATTTAATCCAGACAGTAATGACGGGCTATTAGAGAAGAGTTTAGATTTGATTGAAGAGTGAAGAGAAAATGCCATAGTTTAATTGACATATTATCAGCAAAGGCTCAAGTAGGGGTCCAACTTAAATGTGAAATTAAGACCACTAGCTCTTGGAGACTTGGTATTGTAGAAGGTTTTGAGTATTACAAAGAACCCAGCATGGGGGAAGTTAAGGCCCAATTGGGAAGGGCCATACCGTATCACCTCGATAGCAAGTATATGAGCATATTTTTTAGAAGATTTAGATGAAAAAATTGTAGCACGCCCCTGAAATGTAAATAACCTACGAAGGTATTACTATTAATGAATGCATTTCTATCATATTTTACTAATGACCCTATTTATTGTATTCATTATTTCTCTACTTATTAAACAAAACCTTGGTCATGTTTGACTCCTCGGACCACATACCTAGGGTAAATTAATACTTCTTATTATTTCTCTAAATATTAAACAGAACTTTAATTATGCCTGATTCCTCAAACCATATACCTTGGGTAAATTAATATTTCTCATTATTTTTCCAAGTATTAAATAGAATCCTGGTCATGCCTGGTTCTTCGATCATATACCTTGGGTAAATTAATACTTCTCATTATTTCTCTAAGTATTAAACAGAACTTTAGTCATGTCTAACTCTTCAGGCCACATACCTTGGGTAAATTAATACTTCTCATTATTTCTCTAAGTGTTAAATAGAATCTTGGTCATGCCTAGTCCCTTAAATCACATACCTTGAGTAAATTAACATTCTCCCCTACTTATGTGACCCTTCAGATCATATGCCTTGAGAAAATTGACACTTGGTGAACCCACTAGGGATTGGGCCAACATATGCATCACCACGTGAAAACAAAGACCCGCCCTAGGCCTAGACTAAAGGATTCTGAAGGTACATTAAGATACTTTTCAAATATGGTACTTTTTTCCTTTGAAGTGCTTTGTTTACCTCTGAAGACTTAGGCCTTTCTGTTAATTACATAGTTTTCAGTACTAATACATAGTCGTTCTTTCTCATTGTTTACATGGTTTTATTTTATCTAAGTTAACAACAAACCATCACCATTAGCTTTTGTTAAAGTAGGGGTGTACAATTTTTGAAGCATCATCAATTTAATGTCTAAGTAGAGGACAAAACAATAGCTATAGCCAACCAGAGATATATAATGCAAGAAAAGTAAAATCCCAAAAATCTCTGAAAGGTGTTTCATCAAATTTTCATCCATTATCAGACACTAGTACCTTAGGTCACCCAAACATGCATACAATGCTCTTCTAGATGAAGTTTTTGACATTTTGCTGCGTGATTTTTGCCATGGGTTCAGCTTCCACCCACTTAGTAAAGTAATCAATCTCCACCACTAAAAACTTCATCTGCCTGGTTCCAATTGAATAGGGGCTCAAAATATCCAATCCCTATTGTGCAAAGGGCCATGAGACTATCATTAGGATAAGGTACTCCAACGGTTGTCTAAGGACATTACTGAATCGCTGACATTAATCGCACACCTTCACATAAACTTTAGCATCTGCTTGAATGGTTGGCCAGTAATAACCTGCACGGACAATCTTGTGGATGAGTGCTCTAGCTCATGAATGTTTGCCACATACTCCATCATGGACTTCTCTCAATACATAGTTTGCTTCATCTGGAGCTAAACACCTTAGGTAAGGTTGGGAGAAGCCTCTCTTGTATAGCATCTTGTCTATAAGGACATACTTAGCTGATCTAATCCTTAACTTTTTAGCCTCATCTCTTTTTTCTGGAATCCTTCCATCTTTTAGGTAGGTGACTATTGGGGTCATTTAATTTTCTTCACCTTCTATCTATTGTACCTCTAGAAGATCTATGCTTAGCATATATTGAACTTCATCAAATTCATCCACCATTCCACCTGCTGATGCTTCCTTGGCTAAGGTGTCTGCTTCCATATTTTCTTCCCTTGGGATTTGAATAAATCTAGCTTTTTTTAAATTTCTTAACAAGGTGTCTTACCTTATTAAGATATTTCTTCATCCTTCCTTCTTTAGCTTCACATGTTCCATTCACTTGACCTATAACCAACTGAGAGTCTCCCTGGACGATTATTGACTCTGCCTCAAAGACTAGCTAATTCTAGCCCTTTAAGAAGAGTTTCATACTCAACTTCATTATTGGTTATTTGATATTGTAGATGAACCTTATACTTCAACTTATCTCCTTCTGAGGATTGTAAAACAACTTCTAATCCTCCTGCATATAGTATAGATGACCTATTCACATGGACAACCCATGTTTTAACCTCTTCCACTCCGTCTAAACCATCATGACTTGGAGTGAATTCTACAATGAAATCTGCTAGAGCTTGAGCCTTTATTGCATTTCTTAGTTGGTATTTGATGTCAAACTCACTAAGCTCAACGGTCCATTGGATCAATCTTCTGGTGGCTTCCAACTTGTTTATCGCTTTCTTGAGCGGATGATCTATCATGACATTGATAACATGATCCTGGAAGTAATGTCTCAGTATCTTGGAAGCCATTATTAATGCAAAAGCCAATTTTTCCATCACTGGGTATCGTCTTTTTGCTCCCCTTAGTGCTCAGCTTGTATAATACATAGGCTTCTGCACCTTCATTTCTTCCTTGATTAATGTTGAACTTACCGAATGTGAGGACATTGCTAAGTATAAATATAACTCCTGACTTGGTATGGATGGACTTAGCAAGGAAGTAGTGGTAAGATAAACTTTAAAGTCCTAAAAGGCCTTTTGGCATTCATCCGTCCATTGGAATGCTTTCTTGAGAACTTTGTAAAAGGGTAAACATTTATCTGTAACTTTTAAGACAAACCTGTTTAAAGCTGCAACTCGTCCAATGAGGCACAAGACTTCCTTGACATTCTTTGGTGGTTCCATGTTTAGTATAGCTTGGATCTTATTTGGATTTGCTTCAATTCCCCTTTATGAAACCATGAATCCTAAAAACTTCCCTGACGAAACCTTGAATGCACACTTACTTTTATTCAACTACATATTGTATCGTCTAAGTGTGTCAAAGGTTTCTTGTAGGTTATTCAAATGTTTCTCTTTGTCCAAGCTCTTCACTAGTATATCATCCACATACACCTTACAATCCGTCCTATTTGTGGACGGAACATGTGATTAACTAGCTTATGATAAGTTGCCTCTATATTCTTCAAATCAAAGGGCATCACCTCATAACATAATAAATCTTGGCTGGTAATGAAGGATGTCTTTTCTTGGTCTGTCTCATCCATCTTGATTTACCTCAGCCATCTTTATCCGATTATACCTCGAGAAGGAGTCCATAAAGCTTAGCAACTGATGACCTGCTGTTGAATCTACCAACTTATCAATGCAGGGCAAAGAATAACTATCCTTAAGGCAAACTTTGTTCAAATCAGTGAAGTCTACACACATCATCCGTTTGCCATTTGCCTTCTTAACTACCACCACGTTAGCTAACCAATCCGGATAATAGACATTTCAAATAAATTTCAGTATGGTTAACTTCTGGACATTTTCCTTAATAGCATTGTCTCACTCAGGAGAAAAGACCTTCTTCTTCTGATGAACAGGCTTGGAAGATGGGTGCATATTCAACCGATGAATAATAACACTTTGGTCAATTCCTAGCATGTTTTCATGATTCCATGCAAAAATATTGATACTTTTCTTTAAGAACTGGACGAGGTATTGTTTCGTCTTCTCCTGCATACTAGCTCTAATTCTAGTAAACTTTTCGTGATTACCTTATTCTAGAGAGATGTCTTCCAGTGCTTCGGTGGGCTCTGCAACAACCCTTCTTTCCTCAATGCTCATTGTTTATATGTGCTCGTCCATAGCCAACATGACTAGGTAACACTCTCTAGCGGCTAACTGATCTCCTTGCACTTGCCCTATCCTATACTCTGTTGGGAATTTGACTGATAGGTGACAGGTAGATGTCACTACCTTCCAATTGTTTAAAGTTGGTCTTTCAATGATGGCGTTATAGGAAGACAAACGGTCCACCACAAGAAAATTCACTTCCTTGGTTATTTGTTGTGAATATGCTCCCATCACTACAAGTAGTGTAATAGTACCCACAAGTTGCACTTTCATTCCTCCAAATCCTACCAAGGGTAAATTTATTGGACGGAGTTGATCTTATCCAAGCCTTATTTGTTGGAAGGCGGGGTAATATAAGATGTCTACCGAATTCCAATTACCCACCAACACCCTTTTAGTTATATAACCTGCAATGAGCAAAGTGATGATGATCGCGTCGTCATGTGGGTGACGGACTCTTCCAACGTCCTCGTTTGTGAACGTAATGGCTTGTTCGTTTGCGCCCCTTGTCCTAGGTGGTCATCTAGAGAGTTGGACATTCTACACCACCTTCAGGTATGTCTTCCTAGACTTAGAAGATTGCCCTGTTGAACTTTTTCCTATAATAACTCTTATCTCTCCAAATTGGGGTCGCGATGACTCTTCTACTTTTCCTTTCAACTTTTCATCTTTATAGTCTCGTTTAACAAATTGCCTCAACTTTCCTTGCCTGATAAGATTCTTTATCTGTTGCTTTAAGTCATAGCACTCGTCTGTATCATACTTGTGGTCTTTATGGAAGCGACAATACTTATTCTTATTGCGATTATTCGGATCTCCCTTCATTTTTTCTAGCCACTTCAAGAATGGGTCGTCTTTGATTTGCATAAGTACCTGATCAAGTGGCGTGTTCAGTGGCATGTATTTTTGACTCCTTCTTGAAGACGATCATACCTTCATGTTATCTCGATCTTTTTTCTCTCCCATCCGGACCTTCTTTGGATGGGGCCTTATTCAAGATGGTGTGGAAGGTATTCTTCTATTTGCTTTGCTCTTTTCCTTTTTTTGGCGATGATTGCATCCTCTGCATTCATGAAGCTTTAGGCTAAATAGATGAGTTCAGCCATGGTCTGCGGCTCTTGATCGTAGAGCTTGTGAATGAACAAATTGGAACTAACTCCATTGTGTAAGGTTGTCAATAGTAACTTGTGATCCATCTCGTCTACCGTTAAGGCCTCCCTATTAAAGTGAGTGATGAAGGACCGTAAGCTCTCGTTTTATCCTTGCTCTATAGCCAACAAACTGGATGAGGAGCGTTTGTGTTTTTGTCTTCCGATAATGTTGTTGACGAATAACTTACTCAACTCTTCAAAAGAACCAACAGTGTTCAGAGGTATCTTGCTAGACTACACTCATGCCGGCCCTTTAAGAGTGGTTGGGAAGGCTCAGCACATTATCTCATCTTAAAGATGCATTGTAGTCTTGAAAGTAAGTTTCCACTAAGTAGTGGGAAGTTATATAAGGATTTTGCTCATACTTCGAAATAATAGAACGTGGTCTGAATTACAAGCTTTTGTACATAAATACATTTTGAGAATTTTCTAAGTGTTGGGGGGGTCGTTCAGGCTCTTTCTTGATGGACGACCCTTATGCCCTTGTACGACCTTCTAACGATGGACAACCTTCTTATGTCGGGCAAACCTTTCTGACTCTGGGCGACTATTATGGACGAATTGGAGATGGCTTGATTTTTAGTTCACCATCAAAAAGAATTTATCCTCTAGTCGCATTAATGAGAAAATGACCATGAATAGTAGTGGCACAACTAAGATATAGTGTAAAGCTTGCTAGTATGTTCTGGATGGGGTAAGAGTTATTGGAATGCAATATTAGCCCTCCAAGTGTAAGATTCAGATAAGTTCTAGCTAGATATAAAAGCAAGAAGAAGATCCAGATGAAGGAGAGGGTGAAAAAAGAAAGAAAAGAATTTATCCATCTGTAACCACAACCTCAAACTAGACCCGAGAACCAACACTAGGGTTTTTCCTTAACCAATTCTTAAACTGTGAATTAACAGAAAAAGTGTCATTTCTCATTCAATTCTATGACGTAAACCTTCTTAGTTCATGCATTGGATATCATAAATAGATTTGACTTCCCATCTCTAAACAAATTTAATGTGATAGTAAGCAGTAAAATCTTCATTTATTTCCATGAAGTTGATTTATTGCTTTTTCGCCGTTACAATTTTTATTTTGTTCTTTTCCCACCTTACAAACATAATGTGAGAATAAATTTCATAATTTTTGTTTCCCCATTCCTAACTTGATGATAAGTTGTGACGTCAATGTGTACAATATTAATTATTATTTTTTTTTTTGGGTTTCCCGCAGCGTATTCTCAAAACTTTCAACCAGAGATTAATTACTGTTAACGATGATGGACCCTAGTAGGGTAAATCACTAGCTTAAGGAGTTTTTTCAAAATGCAAATACCCGAACTCAAACTAGGGAGCACACTCAATCGAACTTGAGACAAACACTTTGAGATCGAGTACCCAACCACTCGACCAACCCACCAGGGTTGTGTACAATATTAATTTACTGTCTTGCAAAATGTTCTGTGCATACATTACCCATTACATAAAAAGAGATGGATTATCCTAATGCGTACTCATATCAAATACATTAGGCCGAACCCACTCCTTCCCCTTCCCTTAAAAATTAAATTTCCAAGTGGGCTTAAATTTGGGCCGGGTGTTTCCCACAAATACAGCAGCCCATCTAAGGCTCTTTCTTGAGCAAAGGGAAAAGACATTGAAAAAGCAGCATCAGATCTCGGAGTCGAAGAAGTATTCTCGTCGTTCTGCTATATACACCAAAATCTGTGAACCACAGCAAAACTCCACAGCCGATTATTGACTCGAAAAACCAGTGTAAGTTCTCTCTAGCTACTATTTCTCTTAACGCAATTGATTTATCGCCGTAATAAATCAGATCTCTCTCTCTCTCTCTCTCTCTCTCTCACACACACACACACACACACACACTCACTGAGCACCCATTCTTTAGTCTCTTCGCAGTTGACAATGGAATCAAATCAATCCAATCAGCATAATAGCCTACTCGCCTCTGAAGCTGACTCTCAAAGAACCCTGTATGCTGTTTCTCTCTCTCTCTCCAAATATATAAATGTGTATTCGGATTTAGGGTTTAGGTTGTTAGATTTTGGGAATTTTAAGGAATTTGTGTCGGGTAACATAACTATGTAACCTAATTTTTTATTTTGGTTTTTGTTGTTTTTTGGGTTGGTTTAGGTACCCATATGTTACGGGCACATCTGTAGTTGCTATCAAGTACAAGGATGGGATTCTCATGGCTTCTGACATGGGAGGTTAAATGTTCAACTCATTCATGTTGTATTTCAATTTTATTATTATAATTCTTATTATTCTAAATTGGTGTTGTACTTGAATCAGATAAGTTGATAACCTTCTTTTGGCTGTTGATATAATGATGTTTTATAAATCGAGGGAGGATATAGTGCAAGTCCGACACATTTGTATTTGAATACATACATTACTATATGACAGTTGACAGGGTCTTAGTTTGAGTTGTGAACTCTTTGGTTAGTGTAATTGGAATGTTGCACGTATGAATTTGAATTGCCAGTCTGTGAAAAAACTAACATTGTCAAAATGCAGTTGAGATATACGAGGGAGACGAGGTGGGTGCAGAGGAGAGGAGAATAGAAGTAGAGGGGAACTAGGCCGGAATATACTAAAATTTAGTACATTCCAGTCATCCTTTCTTCTCCTCTCCCCCTGCCCCCGTCACCCTCCATCCAAACATTGGGTTAGGCTTATGCTTGTTCTAGAGAAATCTCGTTTATATCTATTTTGAGTACCTGCTTATGCTATTCTAAAATTTCTCTAGAACAAGTATTCTAAAATTATGAATTCTTCCAGTACCAACATCACCCTACTTAGTATTCTTTAGTAATTTATTTAAGTACCTGCTTTTGCTATTCTAAAATTTTGCTCTTAAGAGTCAAGCTCAAAGCTTGCTTCCTCAAATCCCAGACAGCCGGACATATAATTGCAAAATCTTATTATGTCCTTATTTGTGATAGTTTAGGGGCACATTATTTTCCTTCCAGTCTTTTATTCTGTTATTGGGTTTTCTTGACTGTCTAAGGTTCATCTTAATGTAGTTGACTAATATTCAATTTGCCAGACTCCACATTGTGGATAACTTGTTAGAACCATTTTGAAAACTATGACTGTGGCATTTACGTACCATATCAACTGTTTCCTTATTTCATTTTAAAATTACAATTGGGAAACTTCTCTGTTATGAAATCTGGCTTCATTTTAACACTGGATTAACTTAACAGGCTCCTATGGATCTACCCTGCGGTACAAGAGTGTGGAGCGCATAAAGCCCGTTGGAAAACATTCTCTTCTTGGCGCAAGTGGGGAAATAAGTGATTTTCAGGAGATTTTACGTTATCTTGATGAGCTTATGTAAGCATTGATTTTTTTTTTTTTAATAATTTATGCAAGTATTGGCTGTTTTCAGACAGATGGAGGGAGATGGAACTATGCACCCATTTTTATCTTTGTTCCCTCTCTCTTTCTAGGCGTTGTGGGAAAAGGAGGTTTGGGAGGGGGGGTCTTTGTTTAATTGTTTTTGCTAAGTGATGTTGATTTCATGGTTTGTTTTTTGCAGCCTGTACGACAACATGTGGGATGATGGAAATTCTTTGGGGCCTAAAGAGGTGCACAGCTATTTGACTCGGGTGATGTATAATAGGCGTAACAAGTTTAATCCACTGTGGAACTCACTTATTCTTGGTGGAGTTAAAAACGGGCACAAGTACCTTGGCATGGTAGGTCTAGTTAATCATTTTATTTGATGTTCTATGGCTTCCTTATGTTCTTTTAATAATATTAATTCAGTTGCTGTGATTGTGGTTCTTATTCAGGTTAGCATGATAGGTGTGAACTTTGAGGATGACCATGTAGCGACTGGGTTCGGAAATCACCTTGCCCGCCCTATTCTTCGTGATGAGTGGCATGAGAACTTGAGTTTTGAAGATGGTGTCAAGTTATTGGAGAAATGTATGCGTGTACTTCTATATCGTGACCGCTCAGCTATCAACAAGCTCCAGGTTTGTTGTTTCCTTATAATATTTGCTTCATAATTATGCTTAATTTGTAAAACCCTTTGATAAATAGGTTTTAGTTCTGCGAGGAAAACACTGCAGATCAATTGAACTTTTTTCAAGTTGTTGGAACAAATTATCTTTTTTTATTTTTTTTTGGTGTGTCTACATCCTTTTTTTTTTTATATAAAAAAAAAAATTAATTAGATTTAGTGCTTTTATTTGTGTGTAAGATCTGTCTCTAATATTGTCATTCCACTAAATTTTGGTTGAAATATCAATGAGGATAAAAAAAAAAAAAAAAAAAAAATCAAACAATTGTTTTCATCATTTCTGCAAAAACTGTTGTTTGAGAATTCTTACTTTGATTATGACATTATATAATATTAGAATATTCCAATGTAAATTGACTTTGGAATGAAGTGGTGTAAGTGGATCCATACTTGCATATCCACTATTCAGTTCTCTGTTTTGATTAATGGGTCTCCAGCTGATTTCTTTGGTAGTTCAAGGGGTTTGAGACAAGGAGATCCGCTATCTCCTATGCTGTTTTTGATCATGATAGAGGTGTTTAGTAGGATGTTGAGAAGAGTAGAGGGAGCTGGTTTGATTAGTGGTTTTAATATTGAGGGCAGGAGGGGTGGTGGGGAACGTGTTTCACATCTATTATTTGCAGACGATACTATCATATTTTGTGATGCAGAGGTGGAGCAAATTTTTCATATTCAGTTGTTGTTACTTAGTTTTCAGGCGGTAACAGGTTTTAAGGTCAATGTGCATAAGAGTGAGATGGTTACAATAGGGGAGGTTGTTGATGTGCATGCCCTGGCAGATATTTTGGGCTGCAGGGTTGGAACTCTGCCTATGTCTTATCTTGGCATGCCGTTGGGGGCTTCTCATAATTTCCCTTCAATTTGGAATCCAATTTTGGAAAAAATTAAGCGGAAGTTAGTCGGGTGAAAGAAACTGTATTTGTCTAAGAGGGGTCGATTGATGTTACTCAAGAGTACGCTATCTAGTCTTCCTACTTACTTTCTATCGCTATTCACCATTCCTACTTATGTGGCGAATAAAATTGAAAAGTTGCAAAGGGATTTTCTTTGGAGTGATAGCAAGATTCATCTGGTAGGTTGGGATAAAGTTTGTGCGCCTATAGTCAATGGTGGCTTGGGGATAAGGAAACTTACTACTTTCAATAAGGTCTTATTGGGGAAATGGTTTTGGCGGTTTGGGAAAGAAGAGGATCGGTTATGGAGGAGGGTGGTAGCTTCAAAATATGGGGAAGAATGGGGGGGATGGACCTCAAAGCTGGGTAGGGGAGCTCATGGGTGTGGTTTGTGAAGAGGTATTCGCATGGTATGGGAGGATTTTGGCAAAAATTGTCAATTTTTTGTTGGGTTGGGGAATAGAGTGAGGTTTTGGCAAGATGGGTGGTATGGGGATCATCATTTTCAATTGGCATTCCCAAGGTTGTATGGTATTGCCACTGATAAGGAGGTTTTTGTAGAAGCTTCTTTGCTAAGGCTAGGGGCGGAGGAGAGAAGAATTTGGGATGTTCGTTTTATTAGAGAGTTTAATGATTGGGAGGCTGAACAAGGGCTGTATTTTTTTCATATTTTGGGAGCCAATACTCCTCCTATGGATGCTGGAGACCGGATGAGATGGAAATTAAAGCCTAATGGGGCTTTTGACATCTGGTCGTATTATAACAAACTAAGGGATTCTCTCTCAACTGTCTTTCCTTGGAAAGCTATACGGAGAGCAAAGGCCCTTAGGTGAGTTGCTTTTTTTGTTTGGTGTGTAGCTTGGAATAAAACCCTAACGGGAGATAGCTTGAGATTGAGGGGTTTGAATTTTGTGGATTGGTGCATTATGTGCCATCATTGTGGAGAGACGGCAGACCACCTACTTCTTCATTATAAGATGGCTTCTCGGTTATGGAGCTTTGTTTTTGTAACTTTTGGTTTGTCTTGGGTTATACTTAGATCGATCCCAGACTTGCTTTTTGGCTGGTGGAATTGGTTGGGGAAGCATTGGTTTCAGGTTTGGAATTTAGTTCCATTGTGCATCTTATGGTGTATTTGGAAGGAATGGAATCGGAGAATTTTTAGGGACTTGGGTAGCTCTAGGGATCAGATGTTTGCTTCTTTTAGTGGAACTCTTTTTGATTGGTCTCGGGCTTGAGGACTCACAACTAGTGATTCTCTCCCTTCTTTTCTTTGCTCCCTTTCTCTTTTGTAATTATTCTCTTGTTTGGTTTTCCTTTTTGTTATTTCTCTGTTTTCTTCTTCTTGTTTTTTCTGGGTTTGCTCTATGTTCTTCATGTATAGAGTAGATTTTCGTAAATTTACCATTCTTACTTATAAAAATAAAAATAAAAATTGAGATATCTTTAAGATTGTCTTTTTTATTTTTTGATAATTTGTTGATAGATACAATGGGGAAATGGGGATTTAAACCCTAGATGTCTCCACTGAAAACACGAGAACATGTTAGTTGAGCTATAAAGCTCTTTGCAAAAAAAAAAAAAAAAAACCATCTCTCTCTCTCTCTCTGGATTTCATGGTCATATTAGCTTGAATCTCACATGGAGAAATATTCATGAGCCTTAGAAACATGGTTTTGTTGGAAGCACTGGTTAATAAATTTTCATTAAGAAACCATTGTTTTCAATATAGTGGCGAATTGTAGCCAATAGCCAATTGGAATGTTTGGAAGCATTTCCAACTATTAAATCTTGCCAAACTACACTTTTGGTCCTCCAAAATAGGGGCAATTTCAATTTCATCACTATACATATAATTGTGTCAATTTCATCCTCAATTAATTTTCAACTTTGATTCTCAACTTTCAAAATCAAGTCAATATTATCCTTGGATAAAGATAAAATTGACATGATTTTGAAAGTTGAGGGATGAAATCAACAAGGTTCATGGTTCCAGAACCTTGATTTTGAAAGTTGAAGGATGAACTTGCATTTGTACGAGGAAAAAATAACTGTGGCAAAAGTATATGGACCAAAATTGGAGTTAGGCCCTTTAATCTTTGATGTGGATGTGACATGAATTGCTATTTAACCTGCTCTGTACATACATATTCAACATATATGTGATTTCTACAAGGCTGGCTTAATTCCGGAGCACTTAACTTTGTTTTATGCTGCCTTATTTGAAATACCTATTAGAATATAATTTCAGGTTGTAATATGATTTGGTAGTATTCTTTGAATTAAATTTAATATGCCTGAAATTGGGAACTTGCAGATAGCAAAAATCACCGAAGAAGGTGTAACTGTTTCTCAGCCATACTCATTGAAGACGTTCTGGGGATTTTCTGCTTTCCAGAACCCAACAGTTGGTGCTGAGGGATCGTGGTAAGCTCACCAGCTGCATGTTACGGTCTGGCTCTTCACCTTTATAAAAGCTGTTCTTGAATTATTTGTAATTGTTGGACATCCAAGTTAATTATCATAGCCTGGACCTCGTTGTCATTAATAGCAGAATGGTTGTTTAAATTAACAAATGCCAACTGATTATTTAAACAAGTTTTTCTGTTCATAAGAATTTGGATTGATCTGGACGTCACCCCCCGAAATTACGTCATCCATTTCTCTTCTATGATGCTTTTATGTAATAATGGTAAGATGCGTGTGACAAAACTGTTATAAGCTCAGCTTGAATTATTTTTGATTGAATAATTCGGGGAGCTTTCGCCTTCAATCTAGTTGTGATGAAGACAACTTAGACAAATGGATTTTAACAGACTTACAGTACAGTAGGAATGCAACTTGTATAATACAAGATTCTTCCGTACTTGCCCAAATTTTTGTCGGGGCAACTTGTTGCTTGTTTCTACTATCAAGCAACTTGATGCTTGTTTTTATAATCCACTAGTTGCTAACTGGTTGTGCACCTGCAAGCTTAACTCCCCCTCCCCCCCCCCCCCCCCCCCAAAAAAAAAAATCTAAATTCAAAGAATGTCCAAAGTGAACGATGGAGATTTAATATGCCAAGTTTGAGAAACCAAATGAAAAAAAAAAAAAGAAGAAGATGATTTTGTTTATTATAAGGTTAATGTTTGGCTATGAATTCAGTCGTTGATTCCTTTAAAAAAAAAAAGTTGTAATTCAAAGTCATAACTCTGGCTAAAAAAATTAATATAATTAATTAAGGACATACTTTTAGAGAGAGAGAGATAATATGAAAGAGAGAGAATAAAAAGGAAGTGCAAGCTTTGGAGTAGGGGTGAGCAAAGCATTACTATGGCTGAAGGAACCGATTGTCACCAACGTAGCCCCACTGCTGGAGGGCTGACTGCTGAGTCAAGGCTAGCGAGTGGCAAGGGAAATGCATTCTGAAGTCGGTGAAGTGCAACTAGCGGAGGCGAAGTCCGAAATTGACGTTAATCTGAACCGACCGATATTGTATTTAATATATTTATATATAAATGGAATATATTTATATATAAATGGATTAAAACGGTGTCGTTTTCTTGTGTCGTTAATTTTTTTTTTTTTTTAAAAACACAAGCATCAAAATGTCATCATTTTGTGCTAGGTATCCTAACACCATAAATTATTTCTTTTCTCCCTCTCTCTCTCTCTCTCTCTCTCTCTCAAGTTGTCGCCGTGGTGCCAACCACTCAGCCTTAGCCCAATCATCGGCGAACCACAGGTATCTCTCCCATTTCTTGCTCGTAATTTCTTAAGTGCCTCTCTCTTTAAGAGTCTAGTATTGCTAGTCGTACCCAGTTGTGGAAAACTGAAATTGAAAGAGACCCAAGTTGAAGAGCTTTAAAACAAAGACTAATTACTTATTAGGTTTGTGGGCGCGCGCACGCGCGCGCACACACACATATATATATCAATGTCTCTTTTACTGTTTTACTACTGCTTTTGTTTTTTGTTTTTTATATTTATTTTATTCAATTATTGAATTGGGAGCTTTATTATATCAATTCTTTTACAAATTGGACTTTTTTTTTTTATATGAATACTTGATAGATGGACTATTGGACATTTAACAAGTTGGTAGCTAAATAATTAGAGTTTAAGCTTGCCCATGTAATTGGACAGCTTGCTAAATAGATAGAAGTTTCTATTTGCTTGAAGTTTTGAACATGTCAATGCATGGATAGTGGGCTTGAAAGTCCAAAATTTTAAAATATATATTTTAAAATTTCAAACCGATTAAACCGACCACATAAAACTACACCGCTATAGGTCGGAAAACCAACCCTTTGTGGTGTGCATCGGTTCCAGTTAAGAGAAAACAGATGCTTATCGGTTTGGTTACAAATTTGGGAAAAATCTGATATAACCGAACCACACACACCCCTACAGTTTGGAGTAGAAATTGTCTGTTCCCCCTTGACATGTTTGTTTTGCCAAATTACCAATAACCTAACTTATATCTGGTCAACCACATGCCCTGAACATCCAACAGTCCTAATCTTTTTGATATCTCCGCCTAAAAAGTCTCAAAAATTCAATCTAGAATCCCAATAAGAATTTAATCTATGAGGAAAAAAATGGTAACATTTCAATGAAAATTACAACCTAAAAAAAAAAAAAAAAGCCTAATAAGGGGGAAAAATGTCATAAGGATTTGAGAAGAGTAACAAAAATTTTTAGACCATGAGGCACAAAATATGTTTATTCTTGTGGGTATCTTTTCCATCTTTTCTAACAGCTTAAAGAGAAATGTGAGTTATCTTTGGATAATCCTTAGAGAAGCATGGACAGAGCCAATATTTTAGGTTTGGGGGGCCAAACTTTACACAGTGGCAAAGCGAAAAAAATTCTCCATTGGGAACAAATTAAAAATAAAAATTCTTAAATAAAAACAATCTTCCATGGTAAAATTATTAATTAACAGGATATTCTCATATTGTGTTAAGCTCTCATTAAGAAAGTTATACTTATTTCTATAGATCCATATCTTTGAACTTTTCGGGGGATTCAAGTACTTGACATGACCTTCTTCTAAAAAAAAATGTATTTAACATGACCACCGCGTATCTTTGGTGCGGTAGTCATTCTATAAATATAATTGTTTGTAGGGTATGGGGACAAGCAGGGATGAACCCAAGAGGGGTCCTCCTCTCCCCCCCCCCCCCCCCCTTGCGTGAGTCCAAAGAAAAAAAATAAAATTGTTTTTTGGGTCCGCTAAACTAAAGAAAAAAAGACAATTTTTTTTTTTAGAGCTACACTTCTCTTTTCCAAATACTTAGACCCCCTCCCTTTTAATTAGCCTAACCCAATTAACAACTATCAAACTCAAAAATTTAACAAAAACAAAAAAATAAAAATACTAGTAAGCCCAATATTAGAGTACTATAGCATTAGGTGTTTTAAATGATAAATATTTAGGGGCTATTTGGTATGGCATTTTAAGCAACATTTTTCAGTTTTTAAACAATATTACACGTATTTTCACACACTTTTTCATCCACACTTATTTCCCAAAAAATACAAACATTACTAGGACAACGTGATCAAACGGGCCCTTAGTATTTAAAACACCAAATACCAAAAATACTACTGTATGAGACATTTCAAATGCTATATTAAAGTAGCAAAAGTAAGTTTTAGTTTGTGAAAAAATATATATATATATATATATATATTTTGCAATAACTAATGCTCTTAAGAAATAATATTATTTTGTATTATTTTGTTTTTGTTGGTAGATGATTATATCTTAATGTATGAAGAAACAATGATTTTGTGTATTTATCTTGGTTGATATTTTGTTAACACTATATGGATACCTATTTGGATTTCTTTTTTCTTACACTTTGACCCCCCTAGCTTGAAATCCTAGGTTCGCCGCCCACACTTTTTCGCCCACACTTATTTCCCAACAAATATAAACATTACTAGAACAACGTGACCAAACGAGCCTTTCGTATTTAAAACACCAAATACCAAAAATACTATTGTATGAGACATTTCAAATGCTATATTAAAGTAGCAAAAGTAAGTTTTGGTTTGTGAAAATCATTTTTTTTTTTTGCAATAATTGATGCTCTTAAGAAATAATATTATTTTGTATTATTTTGCCTTTGTTGGTAGATGGTTACATCTTAATGTATGAAGAAACAATGATTTTGTGTATTTATCTTGGTTAATATTTTGTTAACACTATATGAATACCTATTTGGATTTCTTTTTTCTTACATTTCAACTCCTCTAGCTTGAAATCCTAGGTTCGCCTCTAGGGCAAGGGCGGGGGTTCAAGTCTCTAGGAGGAAACTTCATACACATGTATATTTAGATTAGGCTAGTAGATTTTCTATCTTGTATTAAAAAGTAAAAAACCAAAGTATTCAACATGTAAAGTTTCGGAACAAATGACTACTCACCACATTAGCAGTTTGCAAAATTTTTTATAAAAAACTTTTTCTCTCTAGCATTATTTTTAAAATTTGTTTGAGAAAGAGTATTCTTAAAAATTTAGTAGTAAATAACCCCCAAAATCTTGAACACCTTTTTTCTATATATATATATATATATAGAAATCAAAATATTAAAATTTTACTAGTTATATTAAAATCAAAATATTAAATTTTATTACTAGTTATATAGCCAATCTTTTTAAAGGATTAAATATAGCGAAGTATATAGAATCAAGACAAAACCAAACAATTAGAGTGAATTTGCCTACACGTGCTACTATTTACAAATAAAGAAATGCTACGTCCACGACATTTTCACAACAAATCATAGGTGGTTAGTTGTTATTGGTTCATATTTGAATCTAACACAAAAATTACGTTTTTGCCCCAATAATAACAACCTACCATTTATGATTTGTTGTAAAAATATTGTGAAAATATTGTGAACATATAATTTCTCTTACAATTATAAATACAAATACATCATAAACCAGCATATAACAATAATTTAATTTAACTACTCAAACCACTATTATCAAATAACCAAACATATAACAAACCAATATTATCAAAACTAAATGTAAAATAAAATGAAATCACAAAAACAGGAAAAAAAAAAAGGTTATAACCCTCCAAACCCTTCAAATCCCTCCTCCTCCCCTGTTAAAAAATATCTAAACAAGTTTCATTAAATCATATTCCTCTCATTTACTCTAATTTTCTCTTCAATCCCTCTATTGAAGCAAAATACTACGGATCTAGAGTAGCTTCGTAGCTGATAGAGTTCGTCATTGAGGAGAGAGGATCATTGACAAGCCAACCAACCAGCCTAGCCCAGAGCCTCTAAGGAGTACATCAAACAGATTCAGAGAGTACTAAAATTGTAGTGAGAAAGAGAGACTGAGAGAGATAAGAAACTCTAGCATTTCAAATTGAGAAAGAGAGAAATTGATCAAAATTTTATAGTCCTAAATTTTGATCAACACTTCAGATCGCACTACAGTGTAAAAGCTAAAAAAAAAAAAAAAAAAAAAAATTGCCAATAGACATTGCGCGGACACACAGGCAACCGTGTGGCATATGTCGTGTATGTGTTTCTTAGGTAACCAATGATGCACCCGAAAAAACCTAACTTAAAAGTACGGCATGAAAATAAAAAACTTCCATATTAAAAAGAATTAACAAAAAATAAAGATTTATCCCACTATTTGAGTAAATAAATTAAAGTGAGTATTAATATAAGAGAAATTTTATGTCTACAACATTTTCACAACAAATTATAAGTGGTAAACTAGTTTTAATTTAAAACCACCACTTTAATTACTTTTTTGTCCATCTGTAACAGCAATTAACAACACTTGCTACTTAGAGTTTATTGTAAAAATGTTGTAAACATAATATTTCTCTTATAAACCATCAAATATAAAACATTACAAATCAAGTCTTAACATTAACAATGTTTGGATTCCAATTAGCTAAATTATTAAAGTTTATTGTGGAGATTTGAGGTTTGAACCTCGCGCGCCTACACCATAAAACCAATTGGTGTTTTAACATGATGATAAAAAAACAATCATTATAGAGTAGATCCCAAAAATTAAAAATTTACCATATCTATAAATCATTAACAATGTAGGATGAAATCATAATTGGTTAGGTTTATATCACGAGAGGATTGAGGTCCAGTACAATTAGCTATTGCACCATGCAATTACAATATCTATGTGAGCATAATTTTGAAACTCAGACCGTTTAATGAACCGGAAAAGGTAGAGGTTCAAGGTTTTTGAGGTCGGACCGAGATTTAACCAAGGTCAAACCGTGATGTGCTATTTAATTTTTTAATATATTTGATACTTAAATTGGTTTATATTTATTAATTTTTCATTCTTGACCAACAAGATGTGCGTGGCCCAATGGTTGGCGTGTTATTTCACTTGCTAAGAGCAGATTCAAGTCCTGCCAGCAGTAGCATATTCTCATCAATTTTTACCAAAATAACGACATAGATGAAATGGGTTCTTATAAAACTGGTCTCAAGATCGATTCTCAGCTAACCTAGTTGGACTACCAGTCCAGTCCAGGTTTAAAAACAATGTATGTGAGATGTAAAAGTTAATAGGTAAAAAATATACTTTTTAAACCTTTACAACAACAACAACAACAACAACAACAACAATAATAAATAAATAAAAAGTACTTTTTCAAGATGAGTGTCTTTGTCTTAAAAAAGATGTTAAGAGTATATACTCTTGGTTTTACCATACTTGCACTAATTATTGAAGATTAAACTTATGATACTCTAATGAGTTTTACCATTCCTACACTAATTATTTTCATCAATTTTTACCAAAATAATGACATAGATGAACCGGGTTCTTATAGAACCGGTCTCAAGATCGATTCTCAGTTAACCCGGTTGGACCAGCCAGTCCAGTCTAGGTTTAAAAACAATGTATGTGAGATGTAAAAGTTAATAGGTAAAAAATATACTTTTTAAACCTTTTATAACAACAACAACAACAACAACAACAATAACAACAACAAGAACAATAAATAAATAAATAAAAATAAAAATAGAAAGTACTTTTTCTAGACGAGTGTCTTTGGTCTAAAAAAGATGTTAAGAGTATATACTCTTGGTTTTACCATACTTGCACTAATTATTAAAGATTAAAATTATGATACTCTAATGAGTTTTACCATACTTACACTAATTATTTTCATCAATTTTTACCAAAATAATGACATAAATATATCGGGTTCTTATAGAACCGGTCTTAAGATCAATTCTCAGTTAACTCAGTTGGACTAGTCGGTCTGATCCAGGTTTAAAAAAAATGTATGTGAGATGTAAAAGTTAATAAGTAAAAAAATATACTTTTTAAACCTTTTATAACAACAACAACAACAACAACAATTATAATAAATAAATAAAAAGTACTTTTTCAAGATGAGTGTCTTTGTCCTAAAAAAGATGTTAAGGTATATACTCTTGGTTTTACCGTACTTGCACTAATTATTGAAGATTAAAGCTATGATACTCTAATGAGTTTTACCATACCTACACTAATTATTGAAGAGTAAAGTAACAAGACACAATAATTTCACAATAATTCATACCAGAGCCTGAATGACAAGTTGATAATGATATGTAAAAAAATGATGTTAATACTTGGCTTATATAAAAACTAATAATAACTTGTCATTTACAATTTATTGTGAATTATTGTAAAACTGTTGTACATGTAACACTACTCATAAACTTCAATCGCTTTTTCAGATGATAGTCATGCAACAAGAAGGATTCATCTTCATTAGTGAGATGTTTAAAGTCAGCTGAAGCTAAAGTTGTCAAAAGAACAAGGTAGAATCAAGGTCACGTGTATTGCAATAAAAGCTTCATTCCATCAAGAACTGTATGTTGCAGGCTCAAGTCGAATTATTCTCTAATAATAAGAGAAGTAATCACCTTTCCCAAATTTTGTAGATGTGAATAGCTTGACCTTAAGCACTAGGTACCACCTTTCAAGGTCACGTTTTGAATGACATGCATGAGTAAAACTTCGGGGGGTTTATGTGGGTACACATATAACATATTGCATGGCTATTTGTTTTCCCCCAAAAGCAGAAGAAGGGTGACCTAGCCTGCGTATGACTCAGAGCTCATGTAAACATGTACATCAATTCATATATAGCAATTGGATAGGCACATACAACTCCCACAAGGCATGCAAAAGCAGCATCTAAACACAAAGAAAAAAAGGTTGCACGATACAAATATATATAGCAACACAAGAGGATATAAAACACCAACCTTTGGTTCCACATTACTTGTCAAATTATAGAGATAACTTCGTCAACAAGAAAGGTTCCTTATACAAGGAAAATGACGCCGGCGCCCTTAGCCACGATTGATGGATATGGGTAACGGTGTCATCTCTCCTGTATAGAGAAGCTTTTAAATGCATCTGCTGCTGCTGCTGCTGTTGATGTTGAACTAAACTGAACCATGGATTCTTTTATTATGGAAGTTTATCATGTTTTCTTGTTTTTGGGGATATTCTTGTTTATTCAGATTGGGCTCCAGCCAAATAGGAACTATATGGAGCTGATTAATGATGATTCCTCTCAAAGGAATGCTACTTGAGCGGTCACCAGGTGATTTTGTTGCATTAGGTGTTTTTTTATGTGGCTGGTATCAAAAAGCTCTTAAAGGCTTTACCTTTAAAGCGAATATTATGTATTGCTATGGTCATCCCATGTACGTCAGCTAGCTAGCTAGTGGTACGTATAAATTGACAGGAGCCAGATGCTATTTTGGAATTATCTGCGGATGTTTACACTCACAAAACATTTCACGGATTGGTCTCACTGGCGCCTCTACTTATACACCCTCACTTGTCCACAAAAATAATTTTCTACCTGTAAAAAAATTTATATAAATAATTATATTAAATTAATATATTCTAGGACCACTCTGTCTTGAAAATATTGTATATATATACTTTAAAATATATATATATATATATATTATTTACTAAATTAACCTATTTTGACCATTCTAATAAAAATGTTGAATACTTTTGCTTGAGATTCATAAGAATTTAAGTTTAATAAATATAAGAGTAATGTTACATTCATAACATTTTTACAATAAAGCTTATGTGGTAAGTTAGTACTAATTCTAATTCTAATTCGGGTTTAATATCGACATGGTTTACCCATCAATAGTAGACTAACAACTTGTTGCATAAAATTTGTTATGAAATTATTGTGGTCACTTTATTATTCCCATATCAATATTTTCAATTTGTACTTTATTTTTTATTTGTCTTTTTTTTCTTATTCTCTTAGTTAATACAAAAAATTATAATATTTTATGTATTTGTGTGTTTTTTTGTGACAATAAAATGTTCAAATTGTCTCTTTATTAATTTTTGCTAGTGATCACCCTAAATAAAATTTCTAGAGCCACTACTGAATAGTGTATACGAATTTCATCATGGGACTCTTGTAGTAGAGCTTAGATTCATGGAAAAGTAAGACAACAAAATTTACAATTGAATTAACAGCATGAATTGGTGCATTCGAATTTCATCATGTGACTTTTGTAGTAGAGCTTAGATTCCTCGAAGAGTAAGACAGAACAAAAATTTTCATAATATATTTTACAACTGTTGACTAAATTTTTCATAATATATTTTACAACTATTAACTTGATACGATATTATTGACTTTATATGAATTTTATTTTATTATTTATTATTAATAAAGTATTGTATAAATATTTGTGAAGTTGTTGTGAAATACTATATTGTATCGGTTCGTGAAATTTCAACAAGACACCAATCATCAGGATTATCACATGTTGTATCCTCCATTCTAGTAAATATATTTGGAGGCACGAGCCAAATTCAGTTCCTATGCTTTGGACACAATAATAATCTCGTTTTACGAGGCACTTTCCAAAAGTTAATCAAATGCCTGCCCTTTTCTTCTTTTTTGGGCTGAATGAGTCAAATGCATGCCTTATTAAACGTACTGTTCGGTAATTTGTCCCCATTCTCAACTAGTAGTACAATTTGCTTTTTTAGGACGACATGTGAGTGAATCAGTGCATTGAACTCAAGACGTAATTTTCATGACAGTCAAAAAGGCTACGGAGAGGAGCAAATAGAAGGAGAGAGATTCAATCATACTAGGGCAACGATTCATGCTATATATGTTAAGAACTCTTTAACATTAACAATTCAAGTTTTGGCAATATGATTTTCCTGCAGGAAACGAATGTGGTATCCCACACACAAGGCATTGCCTCATAGTATACTACTTTAGAAGGTTCAAGTTGCTCTTTTTTGCATGTATAAAGTATAAGGCTGAATTAATAAAATCTTACAAATACTACGTTTTCTGAGTGCAGAATTTGTGTGTCATGTATAGAGTTCAATTTGGCACTAAAAGCAAAGGCTAGGAGGCTAGGGCTCATATATTGGGAGAAACTCTGTTGATGCAGACCCGAATGACAAGTTTGGAGTCTTTGGACCCAACTCACTCGTTCTTATCTTTTATATTGTAGTCTACATCTTTTTGTTTCATTGTACACATTGTTTGGCCCACCCTTGTGCAATGATTAAAAAAGGGTGGGCCATCTCACAAATGTTTAAGCCTCGGAAAGTGGGCGATATTATTGGTGAGAAGAGAAGGTCTATAAACACAAAAAATTTGACACCTGACTAATGTGACAAATTATTAGTAATAAGTAAAAAAATAATATCAGAGAAGAGTTTGGATAAGAATTAGTACAAGCTTGTCAAAGCAACTTTTGTGAAAAATACTATAAAGTTTTTGGTGTCGGTAGCATTGCGCCGGAGACATTATTTATTATTTAGTGAGAAGACTCTAAGTGTCCATTTGGAAGCGCGTTTTGCACTTCCCACGTCTGCGTTTTCATGTTTTTTTTTTTTAGTCATAGTGGTTGACTTTTTTTTCAGTGTACAATGCACATCAGTGGTCTTGTGCACTATTTACGGGACCTACAAATTTCACTTTTCAGCAACTCTTTCATTGAAAAGGGTCCTACGGTATTATTCATATATTTAAAAATTATTTTATTAATGTTTTCTGTTTTCAACTTTATTTAAATGGACTCTAAATATAAGTACTGTGGTTTGGTTCTATCATTATTTAGTTCACAATATTGTTTTATTTGACCACTTAAAATTTTGTTAAACATTGAACATTTAAGATTTCATTCAAATTAATAAATTTTGCATTTTTTTTAACAAACAAATTACTCCATTGTCGTCTGACTCTAATATGAGTCTTAGAAGTCGTTTTAATTGTTACATTTTGACTTTCTAAAGTTTGGATTAAACTAAAATCGTTAGGAGTACTTTTGATAGATTCCTAAAGATTTCATTTTATTCCAAATCTTAGGGGGTAAAACGTAGCAATTGAAAAATCATGAACTAAATCATGATAGTATCAAACTACAAGAAAGTAAATTATATTTTCCCTATAAGATATTAAGACTCCACTTGATCCAAAAGTATAAATTCAAGGTTTTAGGCTCACTAATGCTATATTAGTTTCACATGATCTTTATCTTTATTTGTTCCCTGTGAGACTTCCATTTATAAGTAAAAACCCAATAGTTTTCCTCCTTTTAGATTATTAAATTTTTGGGCAAAGGTATATTAAAAACCCTAGAAGGTATTAGTTGATCTACAAGACTTTTAACTATGCTCGTATTATTAAGACTCATGTAACGGTTTTTAAGTGATATTACTCATTTTGGAATGGATTTGTGCTTACCCTTAATGGATATTTATCCACTATTATCCTTCTAATCGTCACTCTTCCTTACTTTTAAGTCTCATTTGGTAACAATGTTTAAATTATTGTGATGTTTAAAAAACAATTTTCGTTATTTAAACATCACAATATATATTTTCATATATATTTTTTTTACATATATTTTCACAAGACGTAAATATGGTTACTATAAATTTTTTACCAAGTGGGCCATTAATAAGATGGTTGAAGTGTCAATCAATCTCATTATTCTTTGTCCATTTATAAAAGACATCGTTGTGAATAAGCTCAACGGCGATTTGATTATCACAGTAAACTGAAGTGATAGAAAAAATAGTGACTCCCGTGTCCTCGAGAAGAGAACACAACCAGATGATTTCGGTAGTGGTGCCAGCCAACGTACAATATTTAGCCTCAGTACTGGATTAAGCAACATCATATTGTCTTGCCTGTGGTTGAAGGATTGCATCACATAGCAAGCAATATCCAGTGGTTGAATGACAATCAACGGGGTTGCCTACCTAATCAACATCAGAATAGGCACGGAGTAGAATAGGCATGGGTTGCCAATGTCATTAGTAGAGGCCCGAGGGGAAGAAAATCCCATGAACGTGTCCTTGAGACACTGTAGGATGCTGAGAAAAACAACCAAGTGAAAGTAGACATCAATTGATTATCAAGGTACGCATTATGTTTTCCTCTCAAAAAAACAAAAAAAAAAACAAAAGGTACACATAATGTGAATTATAAAAGCAAGTAACAATCATGTACACGAGACTACCAACTAATTGTCGGTAGACGTTAGTATCAAGAATTGGCTCGCCGTTCGTGGCATGAAGCTTGGCATTGGATTTAAAAGGCATCTCAGAAAGCTTATAGCCAATGAGACCCATATGAGAGATGAGATCAGGCACATTTTGCTTGAAAGAGATCGTAGGTATCATTAGAAGAGGTGACCTCAAAACTGAAGAAATAGCTATGAGTGCCAAGATACTACAGTTTGAAGCAGTGGATATGTAAATGTTTTTAGTCCCTTGACATATAAAAGCAAGAGAACTTATTTAAGACTTGATAGATGAAGAAAGAGGACAGAGTCATAACGATTGGAGGAGAAGCCAGGTGTGGAATTGTAGTATTGAACTTGGTAAACCAAGCCTAAGGGGCTTCTATGAAGCATAAAGAGCTTTTTAAGACAATAGACGATGTGCAGTTGGTGCTCTAAACTAGGACGAGGCTGCATGTAGATTGCTTCTGTAAGATTGCCATTTAAATTAAAGAACGCATTTTTGACATCCGTTTAAAAGAGAAACTAATGACAGATAGCAGTAATACCAAGGAGGGAACAAGCGCGTGTAAGTTGAGTAACAGGGTAAATTTCTCTTCACAATATATGCCATACTTCTGGGTGAAATCTTGAGCCATAAGACAAGCTTTATACCTGTCTATTGTACTATCAAATCTAGTTTTGATATTGTAAAGCCATTTATAACCAACTACAAACTTTCTAGAGCCAACTCAACAAGATGCCAAGTTCGATTTTGAAAAAAAGCATGAGTTCTTCTACTATAACTGTCTATCTTGAGGCCCCATTTGGTTGGGGTGAAGACAAAGAAAATCGAAAAGAAAGAAAGAAAAATATGGTGAAAAATGAAATTTTTCTTTATTTGATTCAGGAGAGAAAATAAGAGGGAAATAAAATGATGTGAAAAATGAGCTCACAAAATTTTGTCCTCACAATTTGGGAGGAAAACTAAAGAGAGAAGATGACGTAAACAATAAATTACATAAATACCCTTATCTTTACACAGTATGTTTCCACGTTCTCCCTTCTTTTTTTTTTTTTTTTTCTCGGTGCCTTGTCCTCGTTATATTCCACCTTATCTATTGCTATTTGATTACTTATTTATTTATTTGATTCTCAAAAAACACTTATTTATTTATTTTTCCTATATTTTCCTAGAGTTTTTCACAGCAGCTCTCTAGGTTCTTCAAAGCTGTAAGTTTTTTTTTTTTTTATTCATTTCAACTAGTTTTTGCTTGCTCTCATCTATGGTTTTAATTTATAATTTATATATATTTTTTCACACTTATTAGACCCTTTGGTATTTTGTTATAACAAGGACATAATAGTCAATCTATATAAACTACATTTTCTATCTTTTCACTTTTCTCTCCAACCAAACAAAAGAATTTTCCACCCTCCCACTTTTCCACTCCTCCAACCAAACACACATGAAAGAAAATCAAAACTTTTCAGTCTTCCCAATTTTCCATCCTTCCATAATTTTCCACTCTCCACTTTTCCTTTCCTCCAACCAAACAAAGCCTAAGGGTCTGTTCGGTTGGAGGAGTGAAAAAATGGGAGCATGAAAAATTGTGGGAGGATGGAAAATATTTAGTTTTCCCTTTTGTGTGTCCGGTTGGAGGAGTGGAAAAGTGGGAGGGTAAAAAAGTAAGAGAGTATAAATTGACTATTATACCCTTGTTAATAGTAACATTATAATTATAAAAAAAAAGTTCAACGTTTAGTAACGTTGAAATGAAAAAAAAAAAAAAATTCAACGTTACTGAATGTTGAAAAAAAAAAAAAAAAAAAGAGGTTCAACGTTATTGAACTTTCAGTAACGTTTGAAAAAAAAAAAAAATGAAGAAGGTTCAACGTTACTAAACCTTCTTCAGTAATGTTGAACAAAAAAAAAAAAAGAAGAAGAAGAAGAAGAAGGTTCAGTTCTTCTTCAGTAATGTTTGAAAAAAAAAATAATAATAAAAAAAATAAAACGTTCAACATCAGGTGAGATGGGAGCATTTTAGTAAATGCCCCCATCCCATGTTTTCTCCCCCTCATTTTCCTCCCAATTTGGGAGGAAAATTTTTGTGGGCCCGGGAGGAAAATTTTCCTCCCGATTTTCCATCCTCCATTTCTTTTCTCTCCAAACTAACAGTGAAAAATGCCTATTGTCCTCCCTTAGTTTTTCATCTTCTCTATTTTCTCTCTATATGGACGCACCCTAAAGGATTAGAGGAAAACCTCATGGTAGGAGTGGGATTCATAAAGTGTAGTAAGAGCATAATTACAATAATAGTAAGTAAGATAAAGGAGATGCTCTTACTCGAGTAGGACAAGATGAAATATAGGAGCTATGAGAATCCTCGTGACTGATGTGTTGGGAGAAGCTGGAAATGGCATAGTGGCAGAAAGAACTTTTTCAGGAAAGGGACAATTTTCAAGAAAAATGCCAACATGAGGATTTTAAAGAGAGGAGAAGTAAAGGGCAAATGGCACTTGAATAGGTTGGAGAAATGCATGTTTTCTAAAAAAATCACAATTTGAGAAATATGTAGCTTGCAAGAAAAATGATCGTGACATCTACATCCCTTGTACTCAATGTCATAACCAAGAAAACAACACAAACAAGAGTAAGGTTTGAGTTTGGTGTGTTCATAAGGTTAAAGAAAATCGACACATTGCATCGCCAAAGTTTTTTTTGCAAGGAATAATTAGAAAAATTTTCAGATTGATGGAATTAAATTTTAACGTGTCATTTCTCACTTTGTTAATTTCTCCTAGACCGATTCAGTAGCACAACTTGCTATGCCTCCTCCTTCATGGTTTAGATATGTGCTTCAATGATACCTTTTCAAAGCCCTCTCTCTCTCTCTCTCTCTCTCTCTCTCTTTTGTTTGGGGGGGGGGGGGGGGGGGGGGGGGGGGCTTAACTTGTGTATTAGATTTTTTTTTTCCTATTTTAAATGTAAGCAAGCTGTTTTGATCAGTGTAGAATTAGTTTTGCAAAATGGTCTTAGTGAAGTTCACAGAATGATGCAAGATGCAATTGCAGTATGATAGACATGAATGTGGAAGAGTGATAATTATTGGAGGTAAGACAACATGGTATTTTATAATGAGTTTTACAATACAACGCGTTGATAATTTAGACTATTAAAAAAATTTCAAGGTAATAAGACCCTAAGAAAATATAAAAATAACAAGAAATAACTCTTAACACTATTCATATTTGAGTTAATCTTTTTTATACAATTCACAACAATATCTTGGTCTATCCCAAGCAATAAAAAAGAATAAAAAAAAAAGCATCTAATTCCAATCAATTAACTCACCAGAAGGTACTCACCGCAGGAAAATTGCCTGCTCAATGCTTGTGTCTTGCTTTTGAAAGAGTTTTTAGTAAACCCCTGACAATCTTCCAAAACCAAAACACATTCATAATTGCCAACACAGGAGGCACCACAAGCAAGTTGTAGAAGCCAAAAGGAAAAATTTTCTTGACCTGAAATAAAGAAATAACAGTTCAACTCTAATGCTAATATTGATAAATGGGGAGAGTAACCGGTCAACCTTCCAAGACAGTGTTGTAATTATTTGAGGTTTCCATTTGTCATACTATAAATTCGACACAAGTGTTGCAGCTTTTTGTTTTTTTTTTTGGGGGGGGGGGTACTTCATCCAGCATCATGGACCCAAGTATAAGAGATAGTTTATAATTATAATTCTGGCAACAAGAATGCTTGAAATCATCATGATTTCTATTTACTATGATTAAGAAACAGGGAGAAACCCTTGGAAAATTTAGGAGTATTCGGTGCCATTCATCCCAAATGCAGTGACCATCTAGATTTGAGCAAATTATGCCACACTAGGAGACCGACGTTATGCTTCAGAAATGTGCAACGACTGAGCGGTCTGACTAAAAGGGCATTGTATATGCAAAACTTAACAAAAACTTCAAACCTTATCACAATTGACTAGATGTGAGCACATGCAACATGTGTGGCATTTTTTTTTCTTTTAAAATAGATGAAGTGTAGTTATAATCATAAGATGATAAGAACATAGTACAGTTTTTCCCCCTGCTAAAGAGAATGAAGTACAACATATGAGACAAAAGAAATATGTGAATTGATGTCAGAAGCTATTTAGCTACAAGAGAGAGAGTGAGGGAAGGAAGGAGAAAGTGGCAGCAGTAGGGAACATGGGTTGGAAGTTGAATAATTGTAGTTTAACCAAATGAACTTTATATCACTTGGATGTAACTTTTTGCTGCAAGTTTATTTGCTGGAAATTAGTTAAAATATACCGAGAAAAGTGAGGCCTTAAAACGTTGTACATGAGCAAATAAGCTAAAAGATAGTATAAGTGAAATAAAATACTAGCAATTGGTAGGTTGGAATATAAAATTGTCTCGTTAACACAAACATGTATGAAGAATGTAATATAATATAAAGACCATGGAGCTTTTGACAAACCTGATCAAAATGGCTGAACATATGTGCAAAAAAGAAGATGAACAAAAAAATCCTTGCAACCTGGAGGCAGCAAACGCACAAAACACAATTATCAAGCATTAAAAAGAATGTGGAACAAGGAAATCATTTTGGGACTGGTTATATATATTGAAACCACAATATGTTTATAATTTATAGAGCAGATTTTTAGAAATGAACTCCAACATTATGGTGTGGAAACTTATAAAAGATAAGTGATCAAATTACCCCCTCCTCCCTCTCTCTCAACACACCGTTATGCACAATGTGCGTGTATGCATGAACATAAGCAAGCACTACATGTTCCAAACCTCTAAACAATCACTGCTCTTGCACATACAAGTAGCTTGTAACGTTCTATATGGGTTACGTAAGTGAGCTTACTCTCATCATACCATGTTCTGTGGTGGCATTATGTGAAATCAATTTCCACTCCTTATGCCACAATATTTATCATGAGAACTTCTTAAATAAGTTTTTTGGGAAAAAAAAAACTAAGTACACCATATGTATACAAAAGATTCTCCCACTCAAAATGAAACTGTGCTCTGACAAAATCAACCATCTCCATTTACGATATAGGCTACCACAGATGCCTTGCAAACAGTTAGAGTTTCATCCCTAACAATTCATGTGAAAGAAAAAATAATGAATTTCAAAATCTGTACATGTTTTCCATTTGTTTAAATTATTTGGACATACAACTGCCATCAAGGCATGCAGTTTTGCCTGTATTAAACCCAACCAGAACATTTACCATTGCCAATGAACACTCTTTTTTTATCTACACGAATGCAGGCCCATAGTACAACCTAGCATACACATAATTTTTGGTTAACAATTGAAGAAAACCAAGACCATGACCGTGTAAAACCATACCAACCACCCTAGGAACAATGCTATGCCATTATAGGTGTAAAGCTTGGAGTTCTTCTGGCCAGCAACATCCAAGTACCTGAAAGTATGAATTCACAGCAATAAGCCACGGTTGACAACCAACAACCCAAAAATAGGAAACTCTAAATGCTAACTTTACCATCTCAGATTTACAAATGGAGTAGTGCTCTCTGAGAAAAGAACCATTAGTATGTAAATTCGTGCTTGACAACTAATGAGGGAGAGAAGAATTGAAGACATGGATAGCCCATGGTGTAGAACCTGATAGAAAGAAATGAAATGAAGGAAATTGGTCGACTTAGTATCCCGAACTTTTTGAAAAAGAGTAATAGACTCAATGCACTTATTGACCAACCATTATAGATTCAGTTGATGCATAATAATAATATTACTATTATTATTATTATTATTACTGGTTTTTCTCAACCAGTAAAATTAAATTTGGAAACCAAGTATTCTTTTTCAAAGTTGAAAAGCTGGTTCTAGAAAAAGATAATCTAATAGAAGAAATGATACAGTAATTAACAATATCAAGCAAGCATTTTTTTTTGGAACTTACATACTCCAGACCACCTAGAGCTGGAAACAGCCAAAGAATCATTGCCATGTCTGATAGAAAATAACCAAGGGAGAACTGTATACAAAAGGGAAAAAATAAGCAAACTGTAGAAAAATAAAATAGTATTAAAAATATGCAGCATTATCCCAATGCCTAATTCCAGATTTGCTCCTTGAAAAAAATAAAAATAAAAATCTTTCTTTATTTTGTTTGGGGGGGGGGGGGGGCAAGGAACCTGATTTTAGTGTCCATATATTGAGTGCCAACAAACATGCAGCAGTTAAACTTAAATGCGTCTATGAAAGAGGTCCTCTTAATCACAACAAAACCCCGGCAGAGAGAGGTCATATTCAAATCAGTTGGATCTCCTCAGTATAGGAAACTCTATGCCCATTCAAAGAGAATTAATTCAAAAAAATTATATAAGAACAAACTATTAGGTTGCATTTGGATTTGATGAATTAAATCAAAGGATTTGAAGAAAAATTAGTAACATAATGTACTTTATATGAATTTTATCAGCATATGAGGATTTGAGTTTTGAGAATTATGCTCCAACAAAATGAATTATGATTATATTTTAAAATATGTAATACGCAATTTTATTGATAAGAGGGGAGCCTCATGTCCATAGTGTGTATGCATCATAAAGCACTCCAAAAATTTTACAACGCTCAATAATTACCATTTAAAAGAAACTGAATCAATAACATCTACAACAGAACATGCATCAATGTTTCCAAACCTTCAGCCCCTCAAACAATAACCTTATAATCAATGATTTCAGCTCACCAACAGAGGGCTCACCATCATTAAATGTACGGTTGTTTCTTTCTCTCTAAGTTACCCACACATTAAGCAAAGTGGGACCATGTTCCAAACCCACAATATAAATTATGAATTTAAAATTAATACACCTAATAATTTCAAATCCACATATTAATAAGGCTTAAATCCATCCATGAATTTCATCGATAGAAATTATTTGTACTTTTTGCGTTTTATTTAAGCTATTTGAACTAAAAATTGAAATCCAAATATTTCTCCAAACACTTCTATTCTAATTAACCACCAAGAAATTGTGATTTCAGACAAAAAGTGAAATGTGTTGAACAATACTAAAATTGATGTATTAGTACACACTATATAAAACATAGGCTATTACACGAATCTCTCACCATAGCAACAGACAAACAAGAGGGTGTGAAAAGCCATTCTTGTAGTATCATGCATTGTGTGGTTGTTTTGCAATATCTTGCCTTCAGTTCATAGAGTGGATCATAGTCTTTTCTTCTATAAAGCCATTGAAAAAAGTGATCCCCCCAGCCTCCCCCCCCCCCCCCCCCCCCCCCCCCCCAAAAAAAAAAATGATAAGTCTCTCCAATAGGATACATCTGAAATCCCCATAAAAAAACCACAGGAGCCTCATGGTCTTAACCATTTAACTCTCATGCTTTCACCAAATATACTCCTCATAAGAGATCTCTACTAAGCCCTAAAGCAAAGAATAGTCCCCCTGGCCTTAGAACTACAACTTAAAATGGCATTCCATTATCAATTTCACCAAACAACAATTCCAAAACAGAATCACCGCAAAATATATAATGTTGATGATAACCCAATTTTTACCTTTCAACTTCCTTAAAGTTCTAAAAATGCCATTCTGTAGAGAAGATGATCCACTCCCATCTTTCATTTTATATTGTTCAACTTCTTACAACATCAAGACTTCCTTGACATCTCTATGAGCGATTTATTCTTCTTCTCCTTTCTTGCTAGCTAAAAAGTATCGAAATCTATCCTAGGGAAAGGCACCTATAAACACATGAAATGTTAAATTCAGTTCTTCAAATTTGTTTGTCTGTTATTTCTTCACAATAGTTGGAAAACATCAACCTCTACTCAACTCTTTTTGACCTTTTCTAGATAATAGTTTTCTGTTGTGACTTAGCATGTCGACCGTCTTTGAACCTAGGTCACTGGAAGTCTAGAACCATGGCAATGCAGCCTTACCACCTAAGCTAGTGCGTGTCATCCATGTGTTTGACATCCATCAGATCAATATTAGCTATAAGTATTAGTTAATATTTATTTTAGAAGTTAATGCTTATTGCAGCACAGTTTCATTGATTAGAAGTTAATATTTATTTTAGCTGGACAAAAACAAGTTGAATTAATTAATCAGAGGGTGAGAAATGCCAAGAAAACCAAACACTGCTTCTTTCAATGTCAACTTACCCCCAATAGCGTATCTGATAAAGTAGATGTCCTATTTATTATAAGGTCACCATGAGATTTTTCATCAAATTCATCTGATAACAACAGGAGGTAGAGAGAAGCAAATGCTACTATAAGAGCATGGAATGTTGAGAATCCCCTGCACAACAAAGGTTGTGACCTTTATAACCATGAAAAAACCAAAAATCTATTTTGGACAAAAAAATGTGCTGCTGAAAAAGGAATTAACTTGCAGAATAATTTCACCTGTTATTCCACTCTACTTTCACTGCACTGCTTAGTTTGCCATAACCCTTGAAGCACAGGAGGCTAATATAACCTGTTAATTTGTAAACCTTCAACCAAAAAAAAAAAGGAACCAATTTTAAAACAAAAGAATCAATCAAAAAGAAAACTAATATACAAGGATAAGGGCATGAGTAAAATTAACTCAAACTTGTTAGCATTTCAACTCGTTTCTTATTTTAACATAAACGAGAGTTGACTTCAAGCTTTGAAGGTACCATGACATAAAAGTTGGAATCCATTTCTTCATAAACTCAAATATATGGATACAAAGG
Source organism: Castanopsis chinensis (assembly GCA_032878915.1). Lineage (NCBI taxonomy): Eukaryota > Viridiplantae > Streptophyta > Magnoliopsida > Fagales > Fagaceae > Castanopsis > Castanopsis chinensis. The sequence continues at coordinate 10,479,468 of JAVQMG010000125.1, read as the reverse complement.
CTGCAAGCAAATCCAGCTCACTTATTCGGAGGAACAAGAATCTTGAGAAATTCTTTTAGAATTGAAATTTGTTGCTAATTAATTCTATGAAAATATAAGGCATGGTATTATTATAGAATGCTCAAAATAGTTAAGTTGTATTCTACCTTTATTGAATTAATAAGAAAAGATAACAACATTGATAAAGGCCAACACTGCACACCAAAAGCTCTCAGAATTCATAATTTCCCATCTCTCATAAAAGAAATTTGACCAAAACCTTCCAAGTTTTAAAGCTACAAAAATAAAACAGTCAAAAATGGTTTCAGTACACCCATCATCTGCTCATTGGACTCCTCCTGGGCTCAATTATTTTAAGGATAACGGATGGGGCAGCCTTTAAAGATATTCAAAAGAATGGGTAGGCGCTGTAATCAGAGAGAGAGAGGCAATTTATAGTAGCTATGAGTGCTTTGAAGATTATGGGTTCAGATGCTGAGGAAGCAGATGCACTAGCAGCAGCTCGTGCAGTAAGTTTGCTGCCTCTTGCTGCCCTTATGATATGGTCTTTGAAGGGGATGCTTTGGGAATCATTAGAGCTCTTCAAGCTGAGCAACCAGATCAGTCCAGGCTTGGGAATATTATAGAGCAGGCAAAGCACCACTGTTGAGATCCGCATCTTTTTTCTATGTGCCAGGGCCCGGGGGGTGGGGAAAAAGGTAATGGGGTAGCTCAAAGATTGGCTAGATATGCAAAGGGGTTATCACAATGTGTTTATTGGTTTGAGGAGGCCCCAGCCTATCTACTCTGAGTGCATTTTCAAATGATGTAATACAGTAATATATTTTGTGAATGAATGCAGCAGTATATATTTGCCATCAAATTAACCATGCTACAATTACTAGGATCATCATGCCCTTCATTTCTCATAGAAAACTCCAAAAGAGAATCTTAGTAAGTGTCCTCACTGTTCCCATCCTTGCTTCAGTTTCTGGTTTATAAAAAATTTAAAAAAAAAAAAAAAATGCACACCACATGTTCTGCAAGTACTTGTGCCCATTCTCGACAAAACCATGAATGATGTGAAATACATCTTCAAGACATTCCTCCGTTCATCAATTTCAACTTTGTGCACTCAAATGTGGCCTTATCGTTCTGGATGAAGTCTCTTGACAGGCCTTCACAATATTTGCAAATACTATGATGCTCTCAATCAACATAGTTTCTAGGCATCCTTCTACCAGATTTTCTTGGAAATGGAAATGAACGTACAGTACAGAAACCTATAATAATTTTTCTTTACCATTAGGCCAAAACCCAAGTAGGAATCTTTTTGGTGTTGGGGAATTTGAACTCAAACCTTTATTTGACAACAAGAAACTTTACAGGTAACTAGAACCCACATGGAGCATACACAGAAAATGATGCTAAAATTTTGACCATGGTTTATTGAAACGTATTCTTAAACGCCAAATGTCATACTTAACAACAACAACGACAACAAAAAAAAACAAAGCCTTAGAAAAATTAACCTTAAGAACAAGTATACTTACAATGATGCAGACAATGATGCCAGAAAAGATAGACACCAGCCAATGAGATTGTTTGGTTGAAGTACTAACATAGTCGGTGACGGATACAGCCATTGCTGCTGCTGCTGGCTGCTGCTATGGCATAGATATTGAAAAAAAAAATATATGAACCCAATTCATAACTTGTAATAATGTAACGTAAAAACATTCTAAACGAAATGAAAAAAAAAAAAGTAGTAATTTACGCTTTAAATTTAGAAAACCAAAATGGGTATTTGAGAAAGAATAAAAAAAACCAGCAATACAGTTGCAAAACAACTCAAACCGCTTAAGTTTGACTCGTGAATGAATATTAGCGGACACAGGACACAGCAGGCAAAAGCTTGTTTTTGTTTTGTTTGGGTTTCTTGTTAGACTCGAACAATAATTGTGAACAGCTGGATATTAAAGAAATAATAGGGAGATATAAGAGCTAGAGTAAAGGATGGTCTCCACTTTTATTTGCTGCACCTTCTGTGGTCTCTACCGTGTACTGACGTACCAGATGACCGACTTGAAATTATTATTAATCGCCCCCTTCAAATTTGAAAACAACCAACCCACCCACCGGCGAATTAGAAAAAAAATGTTAGACTTTCGAATGCAATATTTTTTGTCACAGGAATGTACTTCTTCTTTTTTTTTTTTTTTTTAATTTTATATTTCATCAAAATATTAATTTTTTTTGATTTCTTTAATTTTTTTTCACTGCATACAATTTACGACAACTGTTATCCACTCTCTTCTTCCATCATCAAGACATGTAAAGAATGAATAAAAAATTCAATACAAAATTATAATAAACTGGTAATTTAATACGATTATACACAGAATTATGTGGGTCATTTTTATGCAAATTGTGTAAGTTTTACACATTTTTTTATTAATCCACCCAATTATGTGAGTGCTCTTATAAATTTACATTTTATTTGTAATGTAAACTTATTATGCTGTAGACACAAAATGTGTATTGTAAACTAAAAATTTTCCTAAAATGCAAGATGTACTACAAATTTTATTACAAAAAGTTTTTTTTTATTTTTTTTTATGGATAATTCAATAGTTACAACTGGAAGAATAATTTGAATCTTGAACATTTATTTACCATTCAATCCACAAACTCATCATTTATATATTATTTTAATTTATAAAAATTTGAATTTAAATAATTGATTGATAATGTGGCTAATAATATTTAATCATCTTAAAATTTTGTAAGCATGAAAAATATACGAAGATAACGTAATCGGATTTATTAAAATTTACATCTAATTAAAAAAATATTAGATAATATAACGTGGGTCATACTAAGGGGTGCCCTTAGGGTAATGGTTAACAATCATTTTTAAGAAAGTTTTGACACTACTTTTAAAAGAAATGGAAAAAACTATTAAAACATAAATTGCTTTTTTTCCCATAAAAATTTTCTTTAAATGGAATTTTAACCATTATCAAAAAGGCATTCATTAACATTTTCCATTCAATTTTCTTGATTTTTGTGCAACTATTTATTACACTACAAAAATCAAGAAATCCAATTTAATTTTCTTAATTTCTTATTCTAAATGAGCTACTAAGTGAAAAAAATAAACTATAGAATCAAAATTAATAAACCTTCAAAAAAATCACTACCATCGATTCTTTTTTCTTATTGTATTTGTAAGGACTTGATTTGGTTCCCAAACTTAAAGGGAAAGGGATTTAGACCTAAAGAGCCCGATACAATGAATTTGTAAAGAGTGGGCTAGAAAACTAAGCTTTAATGAATCAAAAGATAACTATAGAAAGCCCAGATGAAAAGAAAACAAGAATACGATCATTTTGCATGAAGTAAATCGTCCTCGGCACAGTCAGAGGAGACTAACTCTTATATATTCATCTCCCTTATATATCCTTTTTTTCATCGTCTCCACCATCCACGTGTAGTTCAAGCTGTTGGCTTTGATCCTTATCCCATCAGCACCATCCTGAAATCTTTAGGAGTAGCTGTAAGGCTGCTTACAACTGTTCAGGCATCACTTTCACATTAATGCGGCCAGAAGGTTAGCTACAGAGCATTCAATGCGGTGGTAGCAGTTTTCCCTTAGATATTTCTTAGCTTCCTTCTGTCCTTTGATTCCCTGATGTTTATCCTTATTAATAAAACCCTTCGAAATGTTGCCTTTAGGGGTAAATCAATCCCTCTGACCTCTACCTTATTTAACCAAGGAGGCACTCCTCCTCGGACTACCTTCCCAAGTCTTTTCATTAAAAAACTGTCAGTATTACTCTGATTTGTACATCTTCCCTATTATCTCCTGGTCCTTGGACTAATAGACGTCCTTGGATAAGAGCCATGGCCCAATACACATTTATGGGCCCTTTATTTCTACAATAGCCCCTCAAAATTCCAATATTTTGCTCTTCAGAAAAGAATGGGATTTTGATATTATTATCACTATCCTCCTCTTGTCACACATCATTTCTTGTCCGCGCAAATGCCTTTTCCATTGCCCAACGCACGCCCCTAACACTTTGGCATCTGGGGCGCGCTTGTATTAAATTTCTGTGGCACCATTTCTCCCACGTTTTATGACGCGATAAAGATCCAACGGCTAGGGATTCTGTTTGGAGCTTGGGCAAGAATTATCCTGCCCTTTTTTCTCTTTCATATAAATACTATTTGGAAACTTCACATATCTCACTTTTGCACTTTCAAACTCAAGAGCTAGTCAAAGGAGCCTTTATACATTTCTGTAAGTAGTCTCTAGCAAATTTTTCCTTTTTTCTTTTTCCTAGTCTCTTCTGTCATTTTTTGTAGTTAAACCCCATTCTTTTCCTCGGCCCCTATAATTTCACCTCGGCCATTTAATTCTCTTAACCCTTTTTACATATATGGGGAGATTTGCTTACCTGGTGAACACCCAAAAGGTTATAGAAGATTTTAAAACCCAATACCGAATTCCTTCAGAGGTTTCCATTAGATATTGTAAACAAGGGGAATGACATGCTATGAAGCAAGAGGGAGAAGTGGTAATCCCTATGATTGCCTTTATAGAGGGAAGGATGAGAATTTTGATGGGTAGAGTCACTAAAGATTACCTAATAGCTCACCATCTCTACCCCACCTAGTGTACTCCAAACATATTTAGGATCCTAGGTAGTGTAGACGCCCTTAATGAGAGGATGGGTTTGAACCTTACACACCACGACGTCAACTAGATTTACAATCTCCACCTTTTGAAATGGCAGGGGTATTATTTAAAGACTAGGGTTCCTAAGGTTAGGCTAATCTCATGCCTCCCTGATTCCAACAAAGGCATGAACAAAGATTTCCTAATCATCTCAGGGGAGTGGCATGATGGCCTCCACTGCCCTACGAGAGATGGGATACTAGGTGAGGTTCTTAGGTCTAGGTTAATTACTTTGATGTCACCCCCTTTTCTCATTGATATTCACTGCACTTGTTTCTTTTAATTTGCGTGTGCAATTTAAACTTTTCTTTTAATCATGTCATTTTTCTGATAGTTTCTTTTTTAATGGATTTGCAGATAAGCACGCCACTATTCCCAACCTAAATCTTGTCAACCAGTCAGACCTAGACAAGATACTCAAAGCCAAGGCCTTCGTTCACAACGACGATCAATTGAGGGCAACCCACCTTATCCTCAGCTACAAACCCCTCTTGCACAATTTTCAAGTGCCGAAGAACGTGATCAAAGCGAAAGACCCGCTCTTGCCCCTGATAAGTGTTACTGCTCCAGGTTTTCTCACCACTGGTCACATTCTAGAAGATGTATTCTAAGTGACCTTGCCATCTCAGTATACGACCGGGGAAGCCACCTCTTCCTGGCCTATCATCAAATAAGAAGAAGAAATAGTTGACGTCTCGGATTTCGAAGATGATTTTGAAGTTTTCAACCTACCCTCCTCTTCAGAAAGCCCGACCAGTGACCTTAGCCTTCTACCTTCAACACAAGTAAGCCACTCACAAGAAGACCTTGCCGTCCTGGAAGCAATGCCAATCCAACGCAGGACTAGATCGAGTCTCCGGGACCTGATGGAGGCCCAGGTAGGAGGCCAAGACCGGAGAAAGTTGTCCAAACCAAACTTCCCACCCCTCCATCCACCTAAGCCTAACGTCCCGACCTTGCTGATCACAAAAAGAAAAAAGGATCAGCCCAAAGGTAAAGAGATGGTGGAGGGAGGAAAAAGCCACTCCTCCAAAGAAGTCGAACCCCAAAATGGAGCCAAACATGCTAGGAAAACCTAGATTGCAGTGGAGAAAAGAGTTGATGCTCAGGTAGCAGCTCTGGCGTGGTCTCCTGCCATGGTTTTTAGAAGGAGCTCCCATGACCACAAATTCCTCCATCAGGAACTTCCAGCAAGGAAAGGCTAGTTATGTGGCCGACGCTGTGGAGCAGGCCTTGTTGCTGCTAGGGGACATGTCCGACTTGAGGTTGATGAGAAAGTATGAGGTCTTCCTCAGCTTGAAGAGGGACCTTGCTCTGGTAAGACTACTAACTAGTTCCCCCTTTTTTTATTAGCATTTTTTTTATTGTTATCTATATATATACACTTCTTATTTTCATTTACTATTCTTTTTTCTTACTTGGCTTCTCCAACTTGGGCGTTTTTTTTTTTACTTTCTCTTTATTTCTTAAAAAAAAAAGGCTGTCCAAGTTGCCCACAAAGCTGATGAGATAATCATCAGCGCTCATAGATCAATGAAGAAGGAGGAGTCCAGGCGCATTGCCGCCGTGAAGGCCTTTGAGGTAGCAGAGAAGAGGTTGCAAGAGCTCAATACCAAGCCAACCGAGACTGAGAGGGAAAAGAAGAGCGCTGAGGCCACTTTAGAAGGGGTGGAAAGGCAGACGGAGGCTCAGCGCAAGCAGCTTCGCCAGGCCAAAGACGAGCTTATCACAGCCAAAGACCAAATAAAGGCCCTAAAGAAAAGATTGAAGGAGGCTAAGAAGGCCAAGGAAGAGGCCGAGAAGGCTAAGGACCAGGCTGAGCAGGATAGGTATTAAGTAGGGGTGGCGAAGACCGAGAAGGCCCTCAGGGTTGAGATCTCGGAGGCATGTAGATACTATTGCCTCTAAGTGTGGAATGAGGCCCTCAACCAAGCTGGGGTTGAGACCTCCTTTGCCCTTAGGAGAGTAGAGAATGTATACTACCCTCCTGCCATCCGAGCTTCTAACTCCTTTGTCCCCAAAGCTGATGCTACCTCCAAGTAAGTAGATGCTAGTAAGGATAGCCCAGCCAAGGTCTCCTCTTCTTCTAGCAGTCCGTCCAAAAAGGCCGAGCAGCTTAAGGCCATTGGAAAAGTAGCTGACACAACTAAGGAAGTGGCCCATGATGTCACTCAGTCTCCAATTGCCCCCAAGGACCCTTCAAAGGAGAAATAGGCCTCCCAGACTATGGAGCTCGTCCTTGCTACTCTACCTATGCCTACCAAGGAGGACCTCAAAGGTAAGGGCCTTGCTTCTTCAACGACAGCTTCTTACTAGCCCTCTAAGACCTCAGTAAAAGATAAACTTGTAATTAAACTTAAGTAATTCCTAGAGCAATAGTTTTTTTTTTTTAACTGTTGTTTCTAAAATCTTCATCTCTTGTAATCATTTTGCGTTTCTTAAGGTCTAATCTAATGATAGTTAAAAAGTTTTATTATAGATGTTTTGTGTAAATTTTGACATTTCTTATGTTCTACTTTACAATTAATTGGTTTAAGAGTAAAGGGTGATAGCATCTGACTTAACACACACTCACATATTTAACTTTGATGATCATTGTTGCACGTGGCAGCATCATCACCCTACTTTAAATAATTAATCACGAGATAAGTGAAGCTTTCCAAGCTTACATTTTTCAACAAGAGGTGACTTTTAACTTAAAAGAGATACTTTTTACACTTAGTTAATACACAAACAAAATATAACTTGATTTTGTCATCAGGGTAAGTGATAATATAGTTGCCACATCCTATACAACCAACAACAGATTTGGTAGGACTATCTAGACTCATAATCTTGACAAAATAAACTATTAACTTTAAAAACATACCTTAAACATAGCCCACTTAAAGCATCATCCATAGTTCCACATATCCTACCCCTTGGCAACAAATTTAAGGAATTGTAGAGGATTCCTAGTTCATGATCTGATCATGGATACGCTCACAAATGCTTTAAGTGATGCTCACGTGTGGCATAATTAGAATAATTACTTGCAAATGCATGGGTTATCCATCATACCTGGGCTAATTACTAATTCCCTCAATGCATGTGGTTCAAGAAACATGACATGGCCGAGGTTCAGTTTAACATTTAGAGAAATAATAAGAAGCATTAATTTACCTAAGGTATGGGGTCCTAGGAGCCAAGCATGACTAAGGTTCTGTTTAACACTTAGAGAAATGATAAGAAGTATTAATTTACCCAAGGTATGTGGTCCGAGGAGTCAAGCGTGACCAAGGTTCTGTTTTAACACTCAGAGAAATGATAAGAAGTATTAATTTACCCAAGGTATGTGGTCCGAGGAGCCAGACATGACCAAGGTTCTTTTTAGCACTTAGAGAAATGATAAGAAGTATTGATTTACCCAAGATATGTGGTCCGAGGAGCCAGGCATGACCAAAATTCTGTTTAACACTTAGAGAAATGAGTACAACAAATAATGCCATAAATAAAATATCGCAGAAATACCTTTTATTAATAGTAATACCTTCACAAGTTATTTACATTCTAGGGGTGTGGTAAAATTTTTTCGTCTAGATCTTCTAAGAAATACGCTCTTATCCCAACTACTGAGGTGATACGGTATGTCCCTTTCCAATTGGATCTTAACTTTCCCCATGTTGGAAATTTTTTTGTCTAGATCTTCCAAGAAATACGCTCTTATCTCAGCTACTGAGGTGATATAGTGTGTCCCTTCCCAATTGGATCTTAACTTTCCCCATGCTAAGTTCTTTGTAATACCCAAAACCTTCCGCAATACCAAATCTCCAGGGGCTAATATTCTTAACTTCACATTTGAGTCGTACCCTTACTTAAGCTTTTTCTGATAATATGCCAACTAAATTATGGCATTTTCTCTTCGCTCTTCAATCAAATTCGAGTTCTTCTCTAGTAACCCTTCATAACTGTCCAGAGTAAACAAACTCGTTCTTAGTGTTGGGAATCCAATCTCCAAAGGGATTACAGCCTCGGCCCTATAAGTTAGAGAGAAAGGAGTCTTGCTGGTGGACCTATGAGGGTTAGTTTTATATGTCTAGAGAACGTGGGGTAATTCTTCCACCCATTTGCCCTTGGCATCATCGAACCTCTTTTTGATCCCATTGACTATGAATTTGTTCAGAGTCTAAGCCTGCCCATTTCCCTGGAGGTAAGCCGGAGTTAAATATTTGTTCTTGATGCCCATTTCACAATAGTACCTCCAGAAAGCCTTGCTATCAAACTGAAACCCAATATCCGAGATAAGGGTGTGGGGAATCCCAAACCGAGTGATAATATTTTTCCACGTGAATCTCTTAGCATTCATATCTCTGATGTTTGCCAGGGACTCAGCTTCAACCCATTTAGTGAAGTAATCAGTGCCAACCAAAAGCCATTTCCTGTTTCGTGCCACTTTAGGAAAAGGTCCTACAATATCTAAGCCCCTATTAAGCAAAAGGCTAGGGACTAGAAAGAGGATTAAGGACACCCCCAGGCTGATGAATATTTGGGGCAAATCTCTAGTACTAGTCACACTTTTTCACATACTCTAGCGCTTCCTTTTGCATACCTGGCCACTAGTACCCTTGAGTAAGGGCCTTGTGAGAGAGAGATCTACCATTTGTATGACTCTCACAAATCCCTTCGTGCAACTCTTCTAGGAGGAATTCTACTGCCTCAAGATATATACACAGCAAGTATGGTCCAGAGAAAGAGCGTTTATACAATTTTTGGTCCTCAGACAACCAAAAACGATGAGCTTTTCTTCGCACCTTATCAACCTCTCCTTTCTCCACGAGCAAGATGTCATCCTTGAGGAACATAACAATAGGATCCATCCAACTAGGTCTCACCCTAATCTGATGAACCTGAACTACGTCCTTCTTTACCTCGGCAGGTTTGCACAAATCTTCAACCAGGATGATCCGAGGTAAACCTTGAGCCGAGGACGTTGCAAGCATGGCAAGAGAATTTTGCATGAGTATTTCTGCTTCTTTGGATTTGTCGTAAGGCAAAATACTTGAACCCTGATCGTAAATGTCTGACTTGACTCAAGTACTCTTGCATCCTCAGATTCCTAGCTTCTAATTCACCTTCTACCTGCCTAACAACTAGCCTAGAGTCCAAACATACTTCTAACACATTTCCTTCCATCTTTTGAACCATAGTCATTTCCATTAACAATGCCTCATACTTAGCCTCGTTATTTGTGGCCGAGAAACCTATCCTCAAGGATTTCTCAATGACGATCCCTTTGGGAGATATCATAACTAGCCCTACCCCGGATCCTTTTTGATTAGCAACGCCATCAATATATACCAAGATAGAGGCCCTTGCAAAGAGACCACTCCAACTGATTTTTCATCCATGTTTTGATTTTCTTCTTCTTCTTCTACAGAAGGTTCAGCAAATTCAGCCACTAGGTCGACGAGAACTTGGCCCTTAACAGAGGTGCGAGGCATATACTTGATTTCAAAGGCCCCTAGAATCGTACTCACCTAGCAATTCTCCCTGTGTAATTAACTCTCTGAAGTAGGGATTGAAGAGTAAGTTGAGTTTTCACTACAACCGTGTAAGCTTGGAAGTAATGGGGGAGTTTACATGTTGCATGCATTACTGCTAATATGGCCTTTTCCAGTGGTAGATATCAGACCTCTACTTCATGTAAGGATTTGCTCACATAATAGACTGGCCTTTGAACCCTATCATCAACCCGTATTAGTACCAAGCTAACTGCATGGAGAGCTACAGCTATGTAAGCAAATAGGACCTCGTCCTCTTCGGGCTTGGACATGATAGGTGGTCGAGAGAGGTATTCCTTCAACTGTTGAAAGGCCAGGGTGCACTCCTCGGTCCACTCAAATTCCTTCCATTTATTCAACAATTGGAAGAAAGGTCTGCACCTATCTACTGACTGAGAGATAAATCGGTTCAATGCAGCAGACATCCCCGTTAATTTCTAGACCTCCTTAGGGTTCCGAGGTAGTTGCAAACTGTTGATCGCTCTAATCTGATCAGGATTGACCTTAATTCCACGATGAATGATCATATATCCCAAAAATTTCCTGAGCCAACACCAAAAGAGCATTTAGAAGTATTAAGGCATAACTTGTATTTCCTCAATATTCCAAAGATGTTTCCGAGGTTGCTAATGTGCTTAGATTCTAACTTGCTCTTTACCACCATATTATCTATATAGATCTCAATATTTTTTCCTAGTTATGACTCGAACATCCTAGTCATCATTCTCTGATAGGTGGATCTTGCGTTCTTCAAACTAAAAGGCATCACCTTGAAATGGTAATTTCCCAAGGAGTAACAAAAGCCATTTTCTCTTGGTCATCCAATAGGGTATTTGATGATATTTTTGGAAAGTATCTAAAAAGCTCATTCGAGGATGGACTACAATGGCATCTACCAATTGATCTATATGAGGCATAGGGAAGGGGTCATTAGGGCAGACCTTATTCAAATCTGTGAAATCTACACATACTCGCCATTTTTCATTCTTCTTCTTCACTACCACAGTATTGGCCAGCCAATCGGGGTAAAAAACCTCCTTAATAGCGCTAGCGTACTTAAGCTTAATCACTTCGTCCTGGACAGTGTCAAAATACTCCTTAAACGAGCGCCGAGGTGGTTGCTTTCTAGAGATGGCCACTAAGTTGACATTTAAATGGTGACAAATGAAGTTCGGGTTCATCCTAGGAGCCTCATAAGCACTCCATGCAAACACATCAATATTCTCTCTAAGAAATGCCACAAGTTCTTCCTTCTCCCGAGGAGGCAGCTGTGCCCTGACCTAGAAGAACTTCTCCCCATCATCAGTTATAACAACCTTTCTAATTGCTCACACTTTGCCCCTTCTACCATATCTGTAAATAACACCGGTTTCCTTGATTGCTATAAGCCACGCTTGGCAAAGGCCAAGGGTTCACATTTAGCCTGATGCCTAATAGTAGAAACTAAACACTGCCTAGCGATTAACTAACTCCCAATCAATTCTTCAACCCAGTCATCGGATGGATATTTCACCTTCAAGTGTAAAGTGGAAAAGACGGCTCCTATGGCATGAAGTTAAGGTCTTACCACGATGGCCATGTAGGGAGAGTAAGCATCTATTCGGGGGCCTTCTTCGGTTGCTCGGCCACATGTGGTCCTTTAGAAGGGTGACCTTGCTAGACCTAGGTTTGTTTGGGAAGTTGCGTCCCAGAACTCAAGATTGGGCCACATGGTCCAATGGCTATCGGTGTACTTTTAAGCCTAAAAAACCATCAAAGCCAAAATCTAAGAATCACAATAATGATTGAAAAAATATGTAATATGTGTTTAATATAATAGGTTTAATTAGTAGTTGTAATAGTAGTTGAAATAAAGTAGTATTTATTTAGAAGTAAAGTAATCATGTACTCAATGATGTAAATTTAAAGATATGGAAGTAAAGTCACTTGTCTTTGTATGATTTGTAGCCCAGGTGTACAACTTTTGTGAGTTAATGATATCCCAACAGAATGACCCCAGTGGTAGAGAGGCAGTTTGCCATGATAACTTCAAGATTAAGGGGGAAAAATGGGTGCAACTGGAGGGAGGGAGAGAGAGAGTATGCCTAACTATGTGTAGGGGTTGATTAAGCTTGCCCCTCTTATCATGCACTTAAATGAGTTTTTCCCTTGACAATGCTTTTTTAGTTGTTGTGAAGTTAATGAATAGTGTTACCTTCCATGAGAAGGATTTTTGTATGGAGTATTTGTGCCTTCTAAGAGAAGAGTTTTATGTAAGATGGATTTGTGCCTTCCATAAGAAGGGCTTTGATATGAGATCTTGATGCCTTCTAAGAGAAGAGCTTTAGTAATAGAAGTTCATACCTTCCATGAGAAGGGCTTTTATAAGAGAGATAGAAAAGAGTATTGATATGTGTTTATGAGCAGCAAAACAGTAGAACTTCAAAGAGAGAGAGTATGAGAGTGGAGTTTAGATGAGTGTAGTATGTTATATGTAATGGTGTAGTAAATGTGTATGAGCTTGTATGAAAGAAGTGGAGAAAGAGATGTTTAGAGATATGAGTGCTTTGTTGTGGGATGTAGCATTTGTAATATGTATGGTATATGGAAGTATGACAGATGTAGAGATTACTTTCCAAGAGGAAATATTTTGTAAGAGAAGAGCATGTCGATGTGTTTAGGTATTTAGAGATAGGAGCAGTAAGATATGTGTATTTTCTGAATATGGAGAGTGAGAGAATGAGTATAAGAGAGTAATGGTGTTGTAGTGTGTTTAGCAAAGCTGCTGGGAGGATGGGTGATGGCTTATGAAAGCATTTATGAGCTAAAGGCTGAAGAGTTTTGTTCCTGATTTGGAAACCAAAATCTCAGAACTTCATTAAAAGCTTAGGGAAAGAGCATAGAGAGGTTTGTGAAAGAGTTCTTCTTCTCCCCTTTGGTCTTCCCCCTTAAGGTGTTGATGAGGGGTCCTATTTAGCTGAGTTTAAGGGGGTATTTTAGAAAATAATCTCAACCAAAATTTGTCCCAAATAGCAATGAATTTTCAAAAAATTCATCTTAAGATTTGGGCAAAAATGGTATGTTTAGTTTTAAGGTATTCTTGCTATTTCAGGTAAACGCTGCTAGGGAAAGAGTAATAGAAAAAGGGAGGTATTTTAGCAAGAGAAAGGTAGTTTCATTAGTTGGTTTTGGTTTTAGCCAAATGTGAAAAAAAAAACAGTAATGCTAAGGCTGCTGGGTTAGTTGTCACAGCTGTTCTGAAAAGACTGTCCCAGCTATCAGGAAAAGTTGTGACAGCTATCATGAGACAGCTGTCTCACAGCTGTCATAAGACAGCTGTTGCCTGGGGCAAAGGAAAATGAGTTCAGATAGATGATTTCAGATTACTGGAGAGGTCATTCAGCATTTATTTTATAAATTTGACTGAAAATGGTAAGATCTTTTTCAAGGGTATCTTGCTATTTTGGGTATAGTAGCTGGCAGCTGGAATTTCAGTATTAAATGGCTGATGATATCACTTCCAGCCAAGTGTCACGTGCTGAATACGCTGCTGGAGTTCTGCTAGAAATGTTTCCCCTTTTGGGTGTTTGTGGTTTTGGTACAAAATTTCATTACAACACATTTCTAGTAAGTAATAGAAGGATTGGTTGAAAGTTAATGAAGCTTTAGAGATTTAGTCAAGGTCTCATTGTGTTGTAACATAATCTTGGTGAGAAGAAGAGTATTTAATGCTTTGCTCTAGCACCTAGTAGAGAAATATATGGTCAGATTGTGGCAGACAGCAGTTGGGTATCAAAAATATCATGAATATTTTGCATATGGTTGGTAATAAAAGATAGCCAATCAAATTATGCCATGTGTTTGAGTTGGATTTTAGCTGAAAGTAGTAATAATATTTATGTAGAATAATATAATGAAGTTTCCAAATTTGTATAGCAACAGTTGGGGGTTGAATGAACAGTTATTTTTCCAGCAATTAGATGGTTGAGGATATTGAGTATGTGTCATGTGATGAATATTAAGTTTTAGGAAAAGAGTAATGGGGAATTTTATCATTTTAAGAGATACTTACCATATGTTACCCGCTACACACGAACTCGTTAGAGTTTAGGGAGTTGGAGAAGACATGCCAAGCAACATTTTCTTTTATCAACTTTAAACAGCTAGAGCTTTACTGAACATATATCTTGGCCCTACAAACCATGACCCCCAAAGTTTCCCCAAAGAGACTTACGAGCTTGAATCATAAGCCGAAGATGAGATGACATGTCTCGGATTTTGTTGTCATTTTGTGTGAATATGGGCTCTTGTTGAAGAAGCCAATTGCCATGAGTGTAAGAGATGTGATATGGGCCGTAAGCTTTGATTGATTATGTGAGCCCAATCCATATGTTGATGTTGATGACGTCGCAGGGTTATGATCCCAATTGATGAAGAGGAAATGTGGACCATGAATTCGTCTCTTGAAGTAAGGATCTCGCGGGTCATGTGAGCCTAATCTATGTAGTTGAATGAGATATGAGCTTATTTTGGGTTTTAAAGAGATTTACCCAAAACATCAATAATATGTTGATGTAGCATGGGTTACCAATGAAGTAATGCTATGTGGGCCGAAAAAAGAGTCCTCAACAACATTTATTACAATGAAGTTCACCTCTACCACCTCTAACCCTGCTTGGACTGGTAGTCTGATCTGACCTTTTGGTATAACCACCTTCCCATCAAAACCTACCAAAGGTGAATCATAACCGGTTAAATCCTCTGATTTCAGTTTTAGCCTTTATACAAATCAGGGTACATAATCTCTGTTCCACTGCCTTGGTCAACCAACACTCGTTCACATCATACCCCCTTATCTTAAAGGTAATCACCAGTGCATCTTCATGCGGTTGCAAGGTACCAACCTTGTCCTCATTAGAGAAACTCAGCATTGGTCGGGCCTTTATCCTACTCCTCTTCGACTCAAGGGAGGAGTCATCTGCAAGTGGTTGAGCTATGAAAAATATCCTAGAGAGGTAAGAACCACTCATTCCTAGGGCGATCAGAATAACATTGATTGTACCCAGAGGTGGTTTTGAAGAAACATATTTTTAAGATCCTGACCTTGTCTGGCCTCCTTGTCCATTGAGGTGATATAAAAATTGCTTTAACTTGCCACTTTGGAGTAGTCGCTCAAGGTGATTCCATAAAATTCTACAGTCCTCCGTCATATGTCCTTGCTCTCAATGATACTAGCAACAAAGGCTTCGGTTGCGCCTCATGGGGTCTCCTCCCATCTTGTTTGGCCATTGAAAATATGGCTCATTCTTAATTTTTTTTCAAGATTTGGTGCACTAATTCTTGAAACACCATGTTAACCACTTGAGAAGCAGCAGCCCTAGATTGACAAGAAAAATCCCGCCAAGGACAATTGTTGTTGTACCTATCCAACCTAAAGTCCTTCATATCATGAGGAACTACCTTAGTCTTGCCTTTACCTAGTTGTTGGTCATCCTCGACCCATTTATACTTATCAATGCAATCCATGAGCTGACGTACATTACTAACTGGCTTCCCTTTCAACAATTTCCTCAAACCATGCTTGGCAGGCAAGCCGACCTTAAACGTTCTAACAACTAAATCATCAAAATCCCCATCAATTTCATTAAACATCTCTCAGTATCGGTTAGAGTACGTCTTTAAGGTTTCTCCCTCTCGCATGGCCATAAACAGCAAGGAGTCCAAAGGTCGAGGAACCCTACTACAAGTTACGAACTGAGAACCAAAAGCCCTCATAAGCTCCTTAAAAGAGTGAATAGATCCCTCCTTTAGGCTATTAAACCACCTCATCGCCACAGGCTCTAAATTGGATGGAAAGACCTTGCACATTAAAGTCTCATTCTTAGAGTGAACAACCATTCCCTAGTTGAAATGGCTTACGTGCTCCACAAGGTCCGTTCTACCATTGTATATGGTAGACATTGGCTGAGTAAACTACCAAGGAAACCTTCCTCTCTCAATTCTTCGGGAAAAAGGTGACTTGGAGATCTAATTCAGAGCTTTACTCATGGCATCGTTGCCTAAGCCTTCACATGACGGACCTCTCCTCCCCCGCCTATCATAATGCTACTTATCATAAGAAAAAAATTCGCTAAGAGGAGTCCTTGACTTGTGCCGATGGCTATGATTATTATCATCATCAGAAGAATGGTTAGAACTTGATGGAGTTCCTCTATGCCGCTCTTGATGTAACCTTCTCCTTAAACGATCAATTTCTAACTACATGCTTTTGGTAGTTGCCTCATGAGAGGCATGGCTCCCACTCCTGGACTAGCTCCTACTGGTATGTGTGGTATGGACAATAACTTCCCGGTCCCTCCTTTGCTCAAGGTTGGGAGACTGATTCTGACGTTGGGATCCAACGAACTCCTCTCGGTTTGGCCCTGAGCCCATCATGATTCAATGTTGTTTTCATAAAAGTTCAAGTTTTTTCCCACAGACGGCGCCAATTGTAATGGCTTGATTTGGTTCACAAGCCTAAAGGAAAAAGGATTTAGGTCCAAAGAACCCAATACAATGAATTTGTAGAGAGTAAGCTGAAAAATTAGGCTTTAATGAATTAAAAGATAACTATAGAGAGTCCTAATGAAAAGAAAACAAGAATATGATAATTTTGCACAAAGTAAATCGTCCTCGGCACAGTTCGAGGAGACTAACTCTTATATATATATATATATATATATATGCTTCTTTTGATTTTGATTACAAGCCCTGTTTCTGATGCTATAAAATTTTTCTCTTTCTTTTCTGATCCCCTTTGTAAGGGGACTTTCTCTCCCTTATATATCCATTTTTTCATCATCTCCACCATCCATGTGTAAGTCAAGCTGTTGGTTTTGATTCTTGTCCCATCAGCATTTTACTGCAATCTTTGGGAGTAGCTGTAAGGTTGCTTACCACTGTTCAAGCATTACCTCCAAATTAATGTTGCCAAAGGGTTAGCTGCAGAGTATTCAATGCAGTAGTGACAGCTTTCCCTTAAATATTTTTTAGCTTCCTTTTGTCCTTTGATTTCCTGATGTTTATCCTTATCAATAGAACCCTTCAAAATGTTGCCTTTAAGGGAAGATCAATCTATCTGACCTCTGCCTTATTTAGCCGATAAGACACTCCTCCTCGAACTACCTTCCCAAATCTTTTCATCAAAAACTGTCTGTGACGCTCTAATTTGTACATTTTCCCTGTTATCTCTTGGTCCTCGGATTAATAGACGTCATCAGACAAGACCCATGGCTCAATACACATTTATGGGCCCTTTATCATTACAATATTATTATTATTATTATTATTATTATTATTATTTAAAGACAAAGCTTAGAAAAGTTTAATTTTACATCTTGCATTTTATCCAATTTTCTTAATTTTTGTACAATTATTTATTACACTACAAAATTCAAGAAGTCTAATTTAATTTTCTTAATTTTTTATTTTAAATGAGTTACTAAATGAGAAAATTATAAAATCAAAATTAATAAACCTTAAAAAAATCACCACCATTGATTCATTTTTCTTGTATTATTATTATTATTATTATTATATAAATAGTGATTGGACTGACCAAAATTGAGAATTTCATGGATAACAATTTAAATGATTTTTTTTTTTCATTTAGTTCCAATAAACTTGTATTTATTTTATTAGTAGCTAAATTATAGTTTCATATAAACAATCATTAAAGATATTATATACAAACTTGGTATTTTAACACGAATTTAGTTATACTTATTTGTAAATAAATCTCATACATATGCATGAGATTACAAGCTAGTTTAAAGAAAATACAATGAAACAATATTCCAATAGATTGTTTAAATATAATATAAAATATAAATTCAATTAAAATAATATATATTAAAATAATGACATAAAATTATGAGGTCTCAAAACTTAGGTGTCATTCAGAAATCAAATGTCTGAGAAAACTGAGATTATATATATAAATTAGTTTGTGTCTGGATGAGAAATATAAGATGATCTAGGGCCCCTGCCTCATCAACCAAAAAGCTCAACTCTTCCAATCTCCCCGTGAAAAGTGGAGGGAATCCTAACTACTAATAAACAAACCATAGGTATGGCAAAGAAATTTCATGCAACATTGCAGTGCTTATTATTAGGTCGCAGACATTATGCTGGTTTTTTGCATCATTTTCACATCCAAGTCCGAAACTGAAATAACCATAAAACAGAAATTGCAAACAGCACACCATATTTACAAGCACTCAGATTATTAGCGCTCAAAGAGCAGGTAATCTTTTGATGAAGCTTTCGAGGGCATCTAATCACCATTGTCATCATCATCTAGTAACCTCCTTGTATAAAAGCATTCAAGCGCTCTAGCTCCTCCCGGTGCTCACTAACCACAGCACGGACCACATCTCCAATGGACACCATGCCTATCATCCCCTTTCCATCTACGACTGGAATATGCCTGATACGGTTATCTGCCACCCAACCATGAGTTCCAAGCTTAAATTATAGCAAATTAAGAGGGAGGGAAACAAAGAGAGAATTACCATCAATAATGAGAAGCAGCATATAATACCTGTCATCAGTTGCATTGCCCACAAAACTTTGGTGTCAGGTGTGACTGTGATAAGCTTGTTCTGCAGCCACCACGTTATAGCACATGCCATTGTTAGATATAACACAGGAAATGTAAACAACCTTTGATAGACAATTGACATAAAGCAAGAATGATGTCCTGCTGAGAGGGAGAAAACATATACCTCCTCAGTCATGATATCCCCAACCTTGGTTGACTTGGATGATCTTCCCTGAACTATGATCTTCCTCAGATAATCTGGAATTATATGATCAAATAGAAAACTCGATTAACTAAAACAAGTACAGATACCCCCACCAACCATTATTCATACATTATGTGCAGCCACTAAATCCATTATATTAAAATTAAGGGTATTGCATATGTTCAAGCAATGAATAAATAAATAAATAGAAGAGATAAAATATAAACTTGAAAATCCAGGAAGAAGCTTTGCACAGGCACTTTTTTCCCCTTTTGTGGCAGTGAACACGGTTGAGTTTCAACCTTTTAGTAAGATTCCAGTGAAATCACACATATTCCTGTTGATACCAGCCATTGTTCTTTGGAGTGAACTTTAAACTCAAATGAAATATACAAATCATCTCAACTAAGCCAAATGAAATATCTTCAATTGTTGCAGCCATAAAAAAATTTTCGTCTCATAATGAAGTGTTCCAAAGCCATACAATGAGCTCATTCCCTCGAAAAAAATTTCAAATTCCCAAGTATTACTGCTTAGCGTAAATAGCTGCTAGCTATATTGACTATTTTGCAAAACTATATCCTCCACATTGAAAGTCCACAAATATTCTTCAAGTTCCTCTTCTTTTATATTCTTTTTGGGTACCAGTTGTTGTTAATAAATTATATAGAGTAAAATGATTAAGAAATACTATCCTTTATGAAAAACAAGAGGGGGGGGGGGGGGGGGGGATGTTTATTGTTATCTTTTGAGTAATACTATCCAACAGAGAGAAGCATGAGACAACTTTCAGGTAGTGGAATGACTTAGATGCAGCATTGGATAACCAAATCAATGAGATCTAGTGGATTGCCATTATTCTAGAATCTGGGTCAAAAAGGTGTAAACAAATAAGGAAATAAAATTACTGTAGAAGCCAGAACATTTGAAGCTCTTTACCTAATATAATTAGATCCTAGTGTAATTCACCTAGTTAATGTACCAGTGGATGATATGATAATCCTAGCATACAAAATAAGAGTGCAACTTCCAAAGAAAAACCCCTCTTATAATAATTCGTGACAAACAAAACAGTTCTTCAAATATCAAGTAAATGAGCTAAAGAATCTTTCAATATCACAAACCTCTCTCCGTAATAATGCCAGCAAGTGCTTCTTTCGCTCCGGGTTTCACAACCACCAAGGCCCCAACATTGTGATGGGTCATCTGAAAAGGAAATGATTTATTTAAGTCTAGAGTCTCTAGGCATCAATCCTCTATGGAAAAGCACATCAAAATCATTTCAATACTAATCATACTTTAAAAAATAATAAATAAAAGATTTTTCATAAGGATCAAATATGCATACCGACTTAACAGCTTCATAAACACTGTCCTCTGTAGTGCACCAAAGCCAGGAGCCATCAGCACTTTTACCTTTTGCTTTCAAGACATCTGAAATTGTTGTGCTTTCAAAACCTTGCTCTTCCATGCGAGCAGCTGTCACTGACTCAAAGCGTGAAAACATAACAGGTTGCATCAAGGGAGTCATTGGACGGATGTGTTGTAACACTGCATTTTTTACAATGTTTCCATGCGACAAAAATGATCGAAGAGCTCCTTGCATTTTTACCTGTTAAAAAAGAGAAAAATAATGAATGTTTTAACCACTTACGCATGTAGCTGGTCATGCTTCACAAGGGAAGAAGTGATAAGCCCTTAATACATATGCACCAAAAACCAATCACATGCAAAGTTTATTGCTTAATCAAGGATCGAACTCATACATGGAATTTCAAATGGGAGGTATAGTGGAGGAGACAGATTGAATTCAGTACCTCTGATACCAAGTTCAATGAGTTTTTACTATGTAGGTTTTTCGTTTTTAAATTCGTCGATTTATTGTTTTAGCCCCATTTCTTACGTTTTAGGAATAATGATAAGTTAATCAAATTAGGGGTATTTTGAAAGTCAAAAAAGCCATAACAAAATTCTGAATCCTCTTAATATATAAGAGATGCACTGAAAACCAATCACATGCAAAGTTTATGGCTTAATCAAGGATCGAACTCAAAAGTGAAATTTTAAATGGGAGGTATAGTGGAGGAGTCACAGCTTAAACTCAGGACCCATTATACCATGTTAAATTACAGATGGTAAATTTAATCATTTATCCACATAATTCTAACATTATTGCTTTCAATATCGATGCATAAATGAAATACTTGAAAGGATACTCCCAAATCCTACATGAATTAACACCCAGTGAGTACAAATAAATAAATAAAGACAGATTTCAAATCTACTAGACGTTAAAAAAAAAAAGAAAAGGTATTACATCCGTAAACCTGTGCTACTTAACTTTTACAAGTCAAACCTAGGATGATCAAACATGTTACAACTGGATAGACATGTCGGAACAGAACATGCCCAGATCAAAGTATCCGGAACATTTATGATTAGATCTATGATAAGAAGTAAGAACATGCGAAATTAAACTCATTAATTTGTTCTTACTAACATATATGGAAATTAATTCAGACATGAAAATGAACACTCAATGATAGATTTCCTAAATGGGAAAAACGAACATATGCGACATCGGTCCATCGAGACTTTTGTACTAAACCCAGTTACAAATTGTTGTACTGAATTGATTTGTGAAGAAAAATGAGCACAAAACTCAGAGCAACAGTATGATCAAACCCATTTTGAGCACACACCACCAAAGATTTGGTAGTAGTGTAAAAAAGTCCATTAATATTAAGATGATCAAGCTCTCAGAAATCATAGATAAAATCATAGATGAATAATATGAAGCAGAGAGGAAGAAAGAAAAAGTTGAAAACAGAGTACCAGAGAGAGAATGCGATTCCACCGGAAACACACACACACACACACACAGTGACAGAGAGAGAGAGTACACTATCTATCTATAAATTGTAAGTTGTGAGTAGGGGCAGCGAGTTCGGTTTTGGATAATGACTGAGCCCTAGTGCTTATGGGTCCACTTCTACCTTCGCACGTGCAAGTGCAACACTTATCCGAAACAGATTTCTTAACTTTTCAGTCACGGTCTGTTACACCCATAACAAAATGTGTGAGCGTAATCAATGGACATTTCTTGGGATTAATACGGGTGAATTTAGATATCGTTTATTTTATTAAAAATTAAAATTTAAAAAAATTATAATAAAATAATTTTTAAATATGTAAATAGTATTATGAGACTTATTTTTAATGAAAATTTTGTTAAAAAAGAAATTTACGAGTCCTGTGAATATTGCACAGGACCTACTGACAGACAACATCCTAGCACTTCTTAATTAATAAAAAAAAAGGAAAACGCAAATGCAACACCAAAATCGCCTATCCAAACACATACTAAGCATCCGTTTGGATACTGAGTTTTGCATGTCTGCGTTTTTCTTTTCTTTTCTTTTTTTTAACGCGTTTCAGCACTTTCAATGGGTCCTGTGCACTATTTATAAGACCCACAAACCTCTGTTTTCACCAAAATTTTCATTAAAAATGGGTCTCACAACACTATTTACACATTTAAAAATTATTTTACTATAGTATTTTTAGTTTTCAGTAAAATAAGCAGTATCCAAACGCACTATAAGCCTTCGTTTGGATAGGGCTGAAATGCGTCTGCGTTTCACTTTTTTTTTTTTTTTGAGCAAAGCGTTTCATGTGCACTATGCGTCTCGTGCAGGAAGAGGAAGAAAAATTATGTTTTTCTAGTGGGTCCCGTGTACTGTTCATGGGACCCATAAATACTTTATTCAGAAGAAAAAACTTTAAAAATAAGTACCACAGTACTATTCACACATTTAAAAATTATTTTATTACGATATTTTTAGTTTTTGACAAAATAAACGGTATCCAAACAGACCTTAAATTACAAATTGCATCATTTATTTTTGCATAAAATTTAATTTAGTCATGTAACTTTTAATTTTATTCAATCCAATCTTCTCGTTAGTCTTTATTAATTTAGGGCCCGTTTGGTAATATTGTTCTAGTAATGTTGTTTAAATTTTTTAGAAATATGTATGGATGAAAATGTGTTGTGAAAATACGTGTTGTGTTGTGTTGTTTAAACGACGAAAACTGTTATTTAAATATCCCTACCAAACACTCCCTTAGTCATTCCAAGATAACGGCACAATTCTGACAAAGACTAACTAAAAGATTGAATTTCACAAAATTGAAAATTAGAGAATTTTTTTTTTTTTTGAGAAATAATGAAAACAATGAAAATGAAGTTACATGATTGAATTAAATTTTAAACAAAGTTAGATGGTGCAATTTATAATTGAGCATTTTTTTTTATACAAAATGATACTTTTTTTTTATTAATAATTTATATCTGATGTATCAAAAACAAGAACCTTAGTTATAGGCTAGGGTCTTTTTTTTTTTGTTGGAGAATCAAGACTTGAATAATATTAATTAAAAAAGGTGGAATCTGCCTAAACTTCATTGTGGATATATGGGGAGCATCTTCCGTCCACCCAACATAATCTAAAACATTTCTAGTGTACTTATCTGGGCTGTAAGCGACCTTATTAGCATATTTTCTAATGCTGTTCATGTAAAGTTTTTAGCAATTTTTTAAAAAATAGATAATAACATTTTATTTTGTATAATCAGTGATTTCAGTTTCAACTTTCAATTCAGCAAAAATAAGCTCTATCCAAATGGACCCTAAGTTTGCTTCTTGGATAATCGAGCCATAAGTTGTCAAGGGATAATGCTCATCCGTGAGGGCTTCGATTATAGTCTCTGAGTCTCCTTCAAAAACCACCTCCGAGATATCCAGCTCTCGTGCAAATTATAAGGCTCTAATTGCAGCAAATGCTTCCATCTCTGCTACTGTGTAATCTTGAGGTAGTACTTGAGATAGCGATGCAATGATGAGACCTTGGCTGCTCTGTGTGACCACTCCGATACCAGATTTCTTGTCCGCTGTGAACAAAGCCCCATCAAAGTTAATCTTGAGCATATCCCGTGGAGGAGGACGCCAGTGAGCACGCTGCCTTGTTGGTCTGGCCTGCAAGGGTGGTTGGACAGCAATAAATTAATCTTGATGGTCCATGGCTAGTTGTGCTAGCTGATCAAGATTGCAGTGAGGTTTTTGGGTTCGGATTTGATTCCTTTGACTCCGTATCATCCAAGATATCATTGCAAACAGCTCTACATTTTTTTTTTATTCTGCAGAATCCACAAGACTAGCTCCTTAAAGCCTTCGAAAGCAGTCTCTCTTCGCCATCCCCACTTGCTTGCATCAGCCCAGACCTCATCTAAGACCGGACACTCCCATAGCGCATGTAGTGTTGTTTCAGGAGCTGCCTTACACCTATCACACAGAGGGTTAGCAATGACAGTCGGCCGAACCAAATCAGCTTTGGTTGGCGTGGAATTTTTACAAGCGCGCCAAATCTGATTTTTGACTTTATTTGGAGAGTGTAGCGACCAAACCCCAGTCCACACCACTTTATCTTGGCTTGCAAACTCCTCAGTCATGACTGAATTTCCCTCTTCCTTTAGAAACCGATATCCTGACTTGCAGTTGTAGTTTCCATCCCGTGAGAAAAGCCAAAACAGAACATCTTCTACCCTCACCCGAGCCAAGGGAATTTTTTTAATTTTCTCTGCCTCATGTGGGATAAAAATACCATCAATGAGTGACTCATCCCACTGTCGAGTGAGTGGATCAATTAGCATATCAACAGTGGCATCCTCCATTGTCTCAATAATTGGCGAAGCTACAACAGTGGGATGTTTAATTGGCAGCCAATGATGCTGCCATATTTTTATTTCCCTCCCGTCACTCACACGCCATCTAGAGCCCCTCTGAATCACATCTCTTCCTTGGAGGATACTTTGCCATGCATATGAGCCGACTTTGGAGTCTTTTGCTTCCATGATTGTGCAGTCAGGAAAGAACTTGGGTTTGAATACTCTATAGAACAAGCAAGTTTTATTTTGCAACAACTACCACGCCTGTTTGACCAATAGGGAGTCATTAAACATTGTTAAATCACAAAAGCCCATACCTCCATCATCCTTAGCCTTTGTCAACTCATCCCATTTTATCCAACGTATCTTCCTTTGGTCACCACGTTGTCCCCACCAATATCTTCTAATTAGGCCTTCAATTTCATGACATAGGCCAATGGGGAGTTTGAAACACCCCATAGCATATGTTGGGATTGCTTGAATGTTTGCTTTAATCAACACTTCTCTACCAGCTTGTGATAATAATTTGCACTCCCACCCTTGTAATTTCCGCCAAACTCTCTCCTTAATATAGTTGAAACTTGCCTTTTTTCCCTTCCCAACTAGCGATGGTAACCCCAAATATATTTCATAATGATTAATTTCTTGCACCCCAAAACTCCTTTGATCATGTCCTTTACCTCTTCCTTGGCAAATTTGCTAAAAAAACCTGTCGTCTTGATTTTGTTTATTTTTTGGCTTGAAGCTGCCTCATAGGTAGACAGAATTTGCATAACACTCTCACACTCCTTAAGTGTTGCTTTGTAAAATAGTAGACTATCATCTGCAAATAATAAGTGATTTAACTCTGGCCCCCTTCTGCAGATAGAAAAACCAGTGATCTCTCCCCTTCTTGTAGCTTGATTTATTATCCCATGCAACCCTTCCGTACATAACAAAAAGAGAAAAGGCGAGAGCGGGTCTCATTGCCTAATACCCCTTGTTGGTAGAAGCATCCCTCTTGGTTTGCCATTAACGAGAATGGAGTAGGTAACCGTCTTCACGCACACCATGATAAGCCCTATCCATTTTTCATTAAAACCCATCTTTCTCATCAAAGATTCCAAGAAAGACCACTCTACCCTGTAGTAGGCTTTTCTTATGTCAAGTTTAAGTGCCATGAAGCCAAATTTACTTGTATTATGTTTTTTCATATAGTGCAGTGTCTCAAAAGCAACCAAAATATTGTCAGAAATAAGCCTATTTTTAGTAAAAGTCAACTGGTGTTTTGTAATGATTGCTAGTAGTATTTTTTTTTCCATTTGTTTGCTAGCACTTTAGAAAAAATCTTGTAAAGGACATTACAAAGACTTATGGGTCTAACCTCATGAACATATTTCAGACTTGTTATTTTTGGAATTAATGTAATGAAAGCGTGGTTGATCAGGCTAGGTAGAGTACCTAAATTGAGCCATGAGAGGACTGCTTGGGTTACATCGCTGTCAAGAATAGACTAAAAATGTTGATAGAAGAGGGAAGGCATCCCATCTGACCCTAGCGCCTTGAGTGGGGCCATCTGTTTAAGTGCCACATCAACTTTACTTGCTGTGAAATTGCTTGTAAGTTGGCTATTCATTGCATTAGTGATTACCAGTTGAATTTGATCCAGCACACAATCATTGAGGTTCAGCCTTGATAAAGAAAATAGATCCTGGAAGTAATTCACCAAACTTCAGATATGTCACTCAATTGGTCATGCCAAAAACCCCCAGCATCCTTAATTCCTAGGATTTTATTTTTCCTAAGTCACTGCGTTGCCTGACTATGGAAATATTTGGTGTTGCTATCACCTTAGCTAACCCACTTCACACGTGACCTTTGGCTCCACATCCACGCCTCTCTATCAAGCAACACATTAATCTCATTTTTCAATTCCCTAATTCGAGAGTTATCTCCGCTTTTCATAGCTTCTATCTCGGCTTGAGCAAGCAATTTCTTCTTCTTCTTTTCCAATTCTTTTCGTACGCTGCCAAATCAATTTTTTTCCACCATGTTGCCTCAACAATTTCACCACAAAAAGTGTCAGAGAGCCACATTTCCTCAAACTTGAATGGTTTGCACTGTGTTGGATAGTCAATACCAGAAGGGTTGACGAATAATGGGCAATGATTCGATGAATCACATCTTAGATGTTGAACATGGGTACCTAGGTATTTAAGGAGCCAACTGTTGGTAGCTAAGCCTCTGTCTAGCCTCTCCCATATTGAGTGACCATCCGCATAGTGCTGACTCCATGTAAATTTCTGACCAAAAAATTCCCAAATCAAGGAAGCCACACTCATTTGTTAGCTCACGGAAAAGTTGCATCTGATTAAGGTTCCGAATTGCACCTCCTAGTTTTTCATCATGCTTCAGAATTTCATTAAAATCTCCTGCACACAACTAGGGGACATTTGGGTGGGAGTTTAAATTTTGTAGCTGTGACCAAGGCTTATGCCTCCTAAACGTCTCTAGTTCACCGTAAAAGCCAATAAACTGCTACTCCTCCTCAAAATGTTTGTTTATGAAAGCATCAATATAGTACTTTGACGAGTCTACCACCAAAAGTTTAACCGTGGACTACCAAAAAAGAACCAATCCTCCACCCTGAGTACTTCTCTCCACCATCCACTTGTGTTCAAAATTATAAGTTCTTTGTAACCAATCTAGCCTTGCCTTGTCTGCCCATGTTTCGGCTATAAACACGATAGAGAGATCTTTTGCTTGAATTAATTCACCGAGCTCTTTCCCTATACGTTGGTTTCCAAGCCTACGGCAGTTCCGAACTAATAGACTCATTGCTCTTGGTGGGGCTGTTAGACAACCTCTACCAATTTGATTGAAGATGAACGTTCCACCGTTGAAACCTTAAACTTCTTGTTTGGTAACTCCAGCAAAGTATCAATTGCTTTATTTGTCCGTTTGCCCTGTATTTCCAAAGAGCCATCTGTGTCTAAACTCTCCAAGCAGGCTGGTCTCTGAACCGTTGTCCACGTTCCTTGTTTTGGTACAGGCTTTGGGGCTAGCTTGAGGTTGAAAATTTCAAGTGAGATAGATGGAGGAGAAGACTCAGAATTTTGAATTGCCACGTCAGGTTCCTGACTTACCATCGGTTACACAGGTTGGTTAGGGCTACCCTGTTTGTGGATGCTTGGGGTACTGCTAGTCACGTGATCAAATTTGAGTGTCTCTCGGTCAATCTCTGCCAGGTTGGAAATAAAGTTTGCATTAAACTTGGCAGCGCCAGACTTAAATGGGGAGGCCAAAATTGGAAATTAACATTAATTTTCAAACAATATAATTAGTAGGCACTGTTACAAAACTATATTTTTTACTAACATCTCGAGTCTGAAAGATTCGATTTTGGGCCTAAAAATCGAGTATTTGAGGGTCGATTTCATGGTCTGATCATGTCTGATGTGACATTTTTTTTCACGTGGCGTCCACCTGAAAATCGAGACTCTAAGACTCGATTTATAAGCCAAAAAAAATTTAAGTCCAAGTCTATAAGCCATTCCCAGAGATACCCAAAAAAATATTGCATCCAAGCCATACCAAAAATGGCGAACCACCCGAACCATCCAAATCCATGGCAAGCAAAACCCAAATCCACAGCAGCAAATCTACGACGAGCAAAATGTAGGCCCATGGTGGCAAACCCAAAACTCCACAACCACAACGACACACTCGCCACCAGTCTACTACTCACCCCTTCACAGCAACCATCCAACCCAAATTCAACCCACCATGGCAAACCTCCACAACAACAAACCCACCGCGCCAATCTACTGCACCGTGACCACCACGACCCACCACGCTCCAAACCCACTACGACCCAGATTCACAAACCACCAGCCCGTCACCACCAGATTCGACTCACCCCTTAACCAATAGATCGGTGAAGACCTGGACCGAAACCCATAGTTCTGCTTCTTACAGCCTTGATCTTTGCTTCGTTGGCGTGGAGGCCCAACCACTAGCACATAGAGAAAGAGGGTGGGAGACGAGAGCAAGAAGCAAAACTCCACTTCCTCTAATCCAACCCAGCCAGCCACCACTCCCAAGCCACCTACCCAAAATCAAGACCCACCCATCACCCCACCGATCAGCAACCCCACTGATCAGTAACCATTAAAACCCACACCATCAAAACCATCAATCAGCAACCACTACTGCCTGGATCCATCACCACGACCACCTACATGCAGTCCACAAACCCAGATTTAAAAAAAAAAAAAAAAAGGATTGCAAATTAGGTGAGAGCGAAGAGAGAGGGAGAATGGTGAAAAGGAAAGAAAAGAAAAGAGAGAGATTAGGGAGAAAAGACTTGATTTGTCAAACATTTAATTTGAGAGATGACTGGCTTATAAATCAAGTCTTAGAAACTCGATTTTCAGGTGGTCGCCAGGTGAAAAAAATGTCACATCAGACTTAGTCAGACTATGGAAATTGAGTCTCAAACACTCGATTTCTAGGCCCAGAATCAAGTTTCTTAGACTCGAGATGTTAGTAAAAAATATAGTTTGAAAACCTTGTCTACTAATTATATTGTTTGAAAAATAACGTTAACTTCCAATTTTGGCCTAATTGGGGATATCTGTTGGGGAATTGAATCCCTTAAATCTTGGATTGTAACCGTATCCTAGGATGTGTCAAGCGTAACCAAAGGAGTCTTTAAATTGTAGGAGTTATCAGCATTTAATCCACCTCCTAAATTCTCGGTTACCATGTTTGCTTCATCTTCTACCTGAGGAAAATTTTCATCACCCGCTACCACCATGGATGGAGTTGCCACTGCATCAGACCTGTGCTTTCTCAATTAAGTGCAACGATTCTCATAAAATCCTAGGACATGGATCACTTTGTTATTGAAAGGTTTGTATGGTTGAGCTCACAAACTCGGCCCAGCCCTAATTGTTTTTGGTTTATCTGCAGTAAGCCTTTGCTTTGAATCCACAATTCACAATCTTTGTCATCGTGGTCCAAGCATTCACACCAGTAACAAAGATTGGGAAGTCACTCGTATTTAAAAACCACCCAAGATTTTACACCATTCTCTAGTGTAATCAAGTGACCTCTTTATAAAGGTTGAGTGATATCCACTGCTACCAGAACTCGGAAAAAACTCCCACTCTCCTTCGTGGTTGCCCCTGCTGATCGAAGTACCTCTCCCACGGTATCACATATACTCTCCCCAATCTCTTTTTTCATGAATCTGATTGGAATGTCATGGACTTGGACCCAAAACATTGCCCCTTTCAAACTGTAATGTGTCCAAAGAACTATGGCTTTCATTCCTCTGAAGTACCACCAAGTGCTTTTCGAAGCTCCATGGTTCACTGTTGATTATTCTCTCAACAGCAAGTGGATTGTCAAAAACAAATAGGACTTTATGATCACCAAGGTTCCTGATTTTGAAACCATTGGTGGCGCACCACAGTTGTTTAAAGGTTCTCACGACAGCTTCCATATTCAGAACTCACGAGGTCAAGAATCTTGCTGCTAAAATAAATTTAGAAGAACATCGCGAGTTTGGAAGGATCAGACCATTGCTTTCCTTCTCCGAAAGTGATAAATTGCCCAAAGTTTTTGTTAACTTGTCCATTAGGAAACTGCTTACTTTAGTCTCCTGCATCACCAAATCTTTGCATTCACGCTAAAGTTTAAACTCATTATCATGTGTTAAGGTAGATGCAATTTTTTTCTATGCATGGATCATTTTGGCTCAATTTATTTATATTATAGGGGTGTACAGCCAACCTACCATCCCACCAAAACTAATCCGATCTAACCCAACCCGTTGGGTTGGGTTGATTTTTAATGGTTGGTGGGTTGGGTTGGGTTATGAAATTTTTTTTAATAGCAGGTTAGGTTGGGTGTGGGTTATACGAATCACAACCCGCCTAACCCGACCCGACCCACCTATATATTTATATTTTAAATTATATATATAGAAATATATTATATAATTAATAATGTTTTCTCATATTCGGCTCTTCCTATCTAAAACCCAATTACCTAACAAACTAATTTCTCTCTCTACTGCCTCACACTCCCACTCTCCCATTCCACTCCTATTTGTTTATAACTAGTTCATATATATTTTGTTTATCAACTCAATTGGATATATTTTGTTTAAAACTGAGTTAGAATATTAGTTTATGAATATTTTATTTATCAACTCAGGTGGCAAATGGGATATATATTTTTCCTGCTCAAGTTAATAATAATAGTAATAAAAAATGTCCAACCCATGAGTTCAACCCGACCTAACTTGATCCATGTGGGTTGGGTTAGGTTGGATTTTTTTTAACCCAACATGGTGGGTTGGGTTGAAAAATCCCATCAACCTAACCCAACCTGACTCATACACACCTCTAATTTATATAGTCTCTCTACATATCTGGAGATGATCAAGTACATGTATAGATTTTTATTAATGTTATCTTATTTTGATTTTTTTGTGGATTTAATATATTCAAAATTACATCGTTGGATTATTCATTTTTACTATATTTATGTGGGGGCAGAGACGTCCGGATAGCTGTATGGGCCTTAGGTCTGGCCTGAGGACACTGTTCGGCCCAAGAAGCCACGAAAAGGGAGGAGGTTATTAAAAACCCAAAGGCCCATAGGCCCATCGGTCAGATCACTGCGTACGTGGCAGTGTCCGAGGATAACATGACCTCGAACAGCAAGGGCTAGAGCTGAGGAACGAAACTCAATGCCAACGGATGAGCTTCCGAAGCCCAGTGAGTCATCCGGTGCCTCAATGGGACGCCGAGGAAGGGGAACAAGCGGGACGTGTCCTGCACGAGGTTACTGCCTCCGCATTAAAGGCTTCCACCTACCCGCCTGGCCGCATTAATGAGGAGATGACTTCTGAAGGGACGGCGGTCAGCTTTATAGTCTTGGGGAGCGTTTTCAGGGACAAGACGGGTGGTAACCAGAGAAGGGGAGTATAAATAGAACAGGAGATGCCACAAGAAGTGGATCCGGAACTTCTCAAAAGGAAGAGAAAGAAGACTCTCTCTCTACCTTGAAGGCAGCGGAGGAAAGGCCTAGACAGAGGCTCTCGGCCCACATCCGAGGAGAGGCGGAGGCGTTTCCTCAACTCCCTGCACGTCAGTGATGAGTTTCACCCTTACTCCATAGCTTTTCAGAACCCCAAGAGGTCAAGGCTTTAAGCCCATTCTCTACAAATTCTATTGTAAAGGCCATTTGGGCCGGCCCAGTCACGTATTAGGGCCCAAGGCCAATTTTGTACCCTTACAATTTAAAATATATGCTGACTTTCATGTTAATCATATGTTATAAGTGTTTGATCAAATATTTTACAAATAAAATAGTTATTCATCATTGGCGATCTTAACATTTTAAAAGTATGGATATTGGATAATATAAAGAGGTGATGTAATTTATAACCAACTAGTCGCTAACCCATGCGATACATAAGATAGTTAAGTAAAAATTAAAAGTATTTATTTTGTTTAAAAGTCTATGACTTGACTTAAAAAAAATATAACTTGAAAGTGAATGAAAATAACTAATTTTTTGTTCAATATAATGGTTTAGAAAAAAAAAATTCTTTCATATCATTGGTTCCACATAACACATCCCAACGTGAGCTTTTCTATGGTGATAACTTCACACAGTACTCAACTGCAATTTAATCTATGTTATCTTGATAGTATAATCTACAAATTGTATTCTCATATCCTCCATCATTTAGAAGGTAACTGAAATAATGATTGTATGTAATGTATAAATTTTACTCTTTTACAATATAAAATTATTAATATTAATTAAAATAAAATCTAATGTTCTGGAAATTTTTTCAAATAGAATTTTAAATTTCTTAAAACTTAGTTAATAGAGTTTCTATTAAACCTAAAAGTGAACTATCACAATTAATGAGAATTTAACCATTTTTTGCAAAGAGAAGATAACCATGGTCCCAACTTTTATTTTATAGCATATGATGTTACAATTAGATCCGTACCATGTGTAATACATTAGTCCATTATGATAGTTCCAAATAATATCCTAATACCTATCTATATGAGTTTTCTTTTGAATGATGTCATAAAAGATGAAGTTTAATAGAAGTTATTTAAGATCCAATGTATCCAATAATTAAAGAAATAAAAGTAATTTCAAAAGTGTATTAATTGTAAATTTTTTTAATCATAAAATAGACTTTATCTAAACTCTAAAGGAAAGTATACGAAATGATCACATCATTGATACCATATTATGATAGTTGCAAATAGCAATATTATTATTCTTGATTAATAGATGAACAATGAATCTTTGAATTAACAATTTAACAATTCAAATACCAAGTTTAAACTACAAAACACATATACAGAGGACTCAAAATATTGGAACATACTTTTTCTGCCATTTTCATTATTTAGTCAAAACCAAAATTTCAAAGATAATTTCAATTCAATTAATCCCAATACATGCATACACATGAACGTAAAGAATTCTAAAAATAAAAACAACAATCTCCAAAAGCCTATACCTAATATAGTCACTATTTATTTATTTTTCAGATTGTGCGTTCCTTAGTTCTTCTACCTTTTATGTTTCATCGAACTTTTTCTAATTGAGGAAAACTTTACATATCTTTTGTTTTGAAGGCGCTCCAAGAACCAAAATCAATGGAAGAGACTGTAATAAGGAATGAAAAACTATTTATAATATAATATAGGGTTATGGATTCCTAATCAAATTTGGTAATATATATATATATTTTTAAAAGGATGAATATGTTGGTACAAGTATGTTAGTTATATAATATTATTATTATTTCACAGCAAAAAGAGTAAAGACAACTCAGCAGAACATGATATTGATAATACACATACCGGTACATCACGGCTTTCTTCATTAGAGAAGTTGAAATTGAATTTGTATACATACACGTGCTCTCACTTCCCACTGTTCCCACTTCTCACAAGAGACGTCTCTCATTTCGGTTTCCTATAAGTATATTGATTGTATGGCACCAAACAACTAAATTTAATTTTTTTTTTAAGAAATTTAATAAATTTTCTGCAATTTTGTACTATAAAATTGAAAGAATTAAATCAAATAAAAAAATGTTAATGTGATAAATTATAGAGAGGTCAACAAAAAGTCAAAGGTTTCGATTATATATATATATACTACTCGCTAACCTATGCGATGCATGTGATAATTGAATTTAAAATCACATATATTGAATGAAAAGTTGTGTATCAAAAGGTTTCTATTAAAAAGTCATAACCCTTCATATTGAATATACCAAAGGATGCCTACTGACCAAAAATGTGTCTATTGGCTGAAAATGTGCCTATTGAATGAAAAATAGGTACCTGCCAAAGGGTCTTTATTGAAAACTCATAATCCTTCATATTAGATATACCAAAAGGTTTCTATTGACTGAAAATGTGTCTATTGGCAAAAAAAAATGCCTATTAAATGAAGAGGTGTCTATTGGCTGAAAAATGTGTCTATTGAATGAAAAATGTATCTCCAAGAGTTCTTTTCCTCGTAGGAGTCTTCTTGATTAGGGTTAAGCATGCAGCGCAAGATGTCTCCTTGTACACATATGCGTGGAAATCAAGTAAGGCCGTGTCAGACCCGACTAAGGATGTCAATTTAAATCCGAGCCGCGGATACCCGACCCTAATGGGTCGTATTTTACCCGGTCCGATAAATTATAGGGTCGAGTATGAGTTTTATAAAAAAAACCCAAAACGGGTTTGGGTTGGGTTTGAGTTTTTGCAAAAACCCAGCCCAAACCCGGACCCAACCTGACCTGTTTATATATATGTTAAAAATACTAAAGTACTGCCATATATATATATATATATATAAAAGTTAAAATAAAAACCCTAATCCCATTTCACACCACACAGTCACTCAGCCGCCTCTACTCACTTTCTCCTTTCCCACTCTCACTTGGTCACTCCCTCTCACTCACCCCTAACGTCTGATCTGTCACTGCTGACCTGAGCATTTGTCACCGCTGGTCTGAATATCCTGAAGCGCTTCACCATCGGCCATCACTTGCGCCTACAATGACAAGAATGGTGAGAAGAATATAGAAAACCTTCTTACTTTAGAGAGTTCTAAGGTGGCTTTAAGAAGCAATAAGCGAGAGGGTGATTTGGGGGAGTATGATTGGGGAGCTAGAACAATCTTGGGCTATTATTTTTTTTCTTTAATTTTATTTTTTTGGGGTAGTTGCCGTTTTGGGATATTGGGTACTGACGAAGTGGATGTTGTGGTGTTGGTTATGGTGGTATTGGGTTTTCTTATTTGGTTTCACAATCTTGAGCTTCTCTTAGTTTTTGTTCCCCGAAGGGGGTTTTAGAAAAGGGACATTGATGTTGTATTGAAGATGACAAATATGAGTTAGATATAACACCCCTTTTCATCCTCCTTTTTTCAATGTTTCTTTGCAATAAGGCATATAAAAGAGTTCTGCTATTAGACTCTCTGTTCCTGCTGAATTGAAATCACTCTTTTTTTAACTTGTTCTCGCAGGTGTCTCTGGTGGTGCTCCTCAAACTTTGGCGGCGACATTGGGACCGTCTCCGACATCTCATCGTTGGGTTGGATTTCTTTTTAATTTCTTTTTTTTAATGTTAGGCCACAATTTGGGCCGAGATTGGGCCCAAATCTGGTTGGCCTAAACGGGGCCCGTAGAGCCCGGCAGGGTGGGTCTGGGCCCCGAAAAAAAAATCCGTTTAATAAACGAGCCGGGTCTAGGCCACGAGTCTGGACTTGCGGGTCGGGTCCGGATATGAAAAAATCCAGCCCAAACCCGACTCATTGCCATTCCTAGACCCGACGGAGGTTCATACATTCCTTTCAGCTTACTATCGTCAGCTTACTATCTTCAGCTTATTGTGCCCAAGATGTAGCCGTCAGGAATGGAGTGGAGCTGTAGACTTTATAACAATATCGTCTCTCATGAGTGAAGTAGACGACCTTGTTATGTCCATCGCCTTTTGCTTTATCATGTGTTAATTACAAAATTATCCTTATCAGCTGCCCCTTACTCCATAGCCTCATTAGCTTTAGCTGACGGGTTATGGAGTTAACATCGTCAGAAAGGTCATTCATATGTAACGCCTTGAGCCGCCTTCATTAAATGCTTGAACACATGGTACAAATTGATTGGCTCCGCGTCTGGATGAGCGAGTCACTTCGTCTTCCATGCAACCTCTGCCCATATATATAACTTGGTTCTTCCTTCATTTTCAACATTTTGTCCTTTGCTAATCTTGAGAGAAAGAGCCCGTCACCTCCTGAACTCCTTTCCTTCGTCAGCCTTTCAATCTCGTCACCTTCCATGCCGTCATCTTTCCAAGAGCATCCTTTATCAAGGAATCACTTACTTGTAAGTTCTCTTTCCTTTTATGATATCATTTTTATTATTACATTTTCTTTTTCATTTTCCTAGTTAGTAAACTTCAGTAGTGAGGTCATCAACTTAGGTTCTTAGAATGGATCTGTCGCTTATAGGTAGTCAGATGTCTAGAGAGGCGACGAGTGAACAATCATCAATCCGCGAGTGAGCGAGTTACGACAAGGTCTTCCAATCAGGTCGTGACCCTGAGGAGGGCTTCTCTTGGTCGTCAGAGAAGGAAACTTCAGCCCTATCTTCTGACGAGGAAGTAGGAAGTTGTAGAGGATAAGATGAGGAAGTAGTGAGTGGGGGCGAAGGTGAGAGTGATGAAAAGGAAGAGGAAAGAGTGAGTGACGGGGATGAAGATGTTGACGGGGGTGAACACGACGGTGATAAGGAGGCCTTAGAGAGTACTTCGGGAGGCCCTAGTGACGAAAGTCCTTTCATCCTTCCTAAATCGTGGACCGTCAACGACTTTATGCTAACGATGTCCGATAAGGTCTTCAGCACTCTACGCGACCGTTACCAAATCCTTGACGACATACCTATCCGTCTCCCTAAGGAAGGTGAGAAATGCTATTCAGGGATGACCTCGAACGTTGGCATGAACGATGCAATGTTCGCAGCGAGTTTGAGACTACCACTGACGGCGCCCCATTGTGGGTTAGCTAATTTCTTGGGCTTATCCGTCAGCCAAATCGCTCCCAATGCTTGGAGAATATTCATTGGGGCTTAGATTTTGTGGGGTTGTTTAAGTGGTGGGAACCATCAGCTGACTCTTGAGGAGTTCTTTTGGTGCTATCGACCCCAACAAATCTCTTCGTCTAAGGGGATATACCATTTCGCAGTAAGAAAGAAAGAGTTAAAGTTGGTGTCGGATATGCTCGATTCAAATAGGAATTGGAAGGGCAGGTACTTTTTCGTCGAGGGGACAAACTAGGTGTGCCGTCCGGAGGAGTAGGAGTTAATGCCTCGCGGTTTTGACGACACATGGGCTTACGTCAAGGACTCAGGTTGATCTTGTCTGCTTCTTTACTTAACCCATTTATCTCAAATCTCTAACACCTTTTACTTTTCTTTTTAGCTAATGTTCGCCCACATATCACAATGGAACAAGAGGATTTTATCCATCGGGGAACAACCATCTCATTGGACGAGCGGAAGTGTCGAGACTTAATTACACTTGACACTTTACATTTATACTGTGAAGGTCCAGAGTTGACGCAGGAAGCTCGTAGGTTAAACGCCTTCTCCCGTTGACGTAAGCATCCCTGAATTTCTCCCGTCTCTTTTGTTTTTGTCGTTTTCTCCTATTTTGATTTCGCTTCTTGCCTTTTGCAGAAATGGAGGCAGCAAGGCAAAGAGTTCAGGCAGCTGTTGCCAAGAGGAAGGAAGAGGAGAAGAAAACAAAAGGGGAAAGGACGTCCTCGTCAGCCCCTAAAGTCGTTAGGAAGACAGCTTACAAAAGAAAAGTTGATGGGAAGGATGAGCATCCTGAGAAGAATGTTGTCATAACCCCTGGGAATAAACTCCCTAAAAAACTGTCATCTCCTAAGCCTGGTCATGGGGTAGGCAAAGCATTGATGACGTCATCAGGCCCCTTCAGCTAGGGACCCGACTGTTGCCTTCTTACCCATAAGGATTATGCTGTAGAGGTAATGGAGTCCATCCTGAAAAGCGAAGAGATAGATCCTTAGGATGAGCAGGTGACGGAGGAACTAAGGGCGTCAGGCCTTTTTGACCTTGCTCGGGTACTTTTTTTTTTTTTTTTTTCAACACTAGACGTGATTCAATAAGTTGACATTATTATATCCTTATTTTTATTATTATTATTTTATATATATATATATATATATATTTTTTTTTTGTACTGGTCATGGTTCGTATAAAGGCTCTACAAGATAGGGGCGTCTCTAAAGAGGGAGTGATTTCCTGTCTGCATACGCGCATCAAGAATCTGATCAATAGGCAGGAGCAATACAAGGAAGCTGCCCGTCTTCTTGGCATGGAGGTAAAGGACTTAAAGGAGCAGTTGGAGGAGAAGGGTCGTCAGAGGAAGTAGGAGAAAGAAGATAGGATGATGGCAGAAAAGGAGTTGAAATCTGTTTTAAGTCAAGTGGAAATGGCCAGGGGCAGCACTATGGCAGAGTTCAAGGCTTCGCAGACCTTCATAGACGTCTATGCCGTCTATTATGGTGACGAGTTTAATGGCTGCTTAAAGCAGGTCAAGTCCATCTACCCTAACTTGGATTTATCCAAGGTGCGAGTGATACTATCTTTGAGGGAAGCAAAGATGCTACCAAGCTCGAGGCAGACCCAAAGAATGATAGCATTGTCCTTGCCCAGCCTGCTGTGGACCAGCCCATCACCTTGACTTCGTTAGCCAATCCTCATGTTGAAGACCCTCAAGCTGAAGATCCTTCCACTCCAATCATCTAGGCTCTTCTCTCCAAGGGTGATGAAAAGCCTCAAGACCTCCCGACTTCATGAACCCAAGCTTTTTTTTTTCTTTTTTCGTAAATGTGAACTAATTTCAAAATGTTTGACGCCCGTTGGTTTTCGGGATTTCGCTTGTAAAAACATCACTTTATTTGTAGTGTTTTATATCCGTCACTTTCAATATATATGCGTTGCTTTTTTCTTTGTGTGTGTGTCTTTTTTTTTGCACTTGTATACTAGGGTACTTAGTGAAATAGGGTGAAGCCATCTACCCAAGTTGTCCTTAGGCTCGTCTTCCCTACTAATTTCAACCCGTCGTCATGGATCCGTCAACTTATGAGTAATGGCATCAGCTTTCTTTTAGTTGACTATTCGTCCACTTTATGGATTCTAATAAATTTATTCATTTTGTAGGTTTTGTAACGAACTCATCCATTTATTAGACGTTATACTAAACTCGTCCACTTTGTGGACTTAGGCTCATCTGTTTTGATAATATGCCCGTCCACTTTGTGGGTTCGTCCACTCTATGGACTTAATAACAATTTCGTCCACTTTATGGACTTAGGCTCGTCTACTTTGTAGACTTCATAATAGTTTTTGTCCAGTTTTTGGACTTATGTAAAACTTGTCTACTTTGTAGACTTAGTGCTAAATTCGTCCACTTTGTGGACTTAGTAGTAGACTTGTCCATTTTGTGGACTTAGTGATAAGTTCGTCCACTTTTTGGCCTTAGCAATAGACTCGTCCACTTTATGGACTTAGTAATGGACTCATCCACTCTGTGGACTTAGCAATAAACTCGTCCACTCTATGGACTTAGCAGTAGACTTGTCCACTTTGTGGATTTAGTGATAAGTTCATTCATACAACAAATATGCTAGTCATTTCTGAATAAACTCCTCTTATTGTGATGGATGCATAAATAAGTAGGAAATTGTTCCCAAAAGAATAAGACTCAACCCCTTGGACTTAAAAAGTAAATACTGTAGGTAAAATAAACTAAGGTAAATGACTAAAAGAAATAAAGTGGAAATGAAGAGTAGCATTCTTCATGCTGTCTTCTACTGGTAGTACTTCCTGAGATGCTCGGTGTTCCACGGATGACGTAGCTTCTGCCCATCTAGTATTTCCAAGTGGTAGGTGCCTTTCCTTAGCCATGACATGATTCTGTAGGGTCTTTCCTAGTTTAGGCCGAGCTTTCCTTGTGTGGGATCTCTGTCAGCACCCATCACTTTCCTCAAGACGAGGTCTCCAACTTTGAAGTCTTGGTGTTTGATTTGGGAGTTGTAGTGTTTGGACATAAGGTCTTGGTATCGTACGAGTCACTGTTCAGCTGTTGCCCTGACCTCGTCGACTAGATCAAGGTGTAGACGTATGGCCTCGTTGTGATTGTCGACCCTGTAGCTCATGAGCCCGATCTCAGCGAGGATGACCGACTCATTTTCGTATGTGAGTCGAAATGAAGTTTCTCCTGTGGGAGTTCTGATTGTCGTCCCGTATGCCCATAGTATGCTAGGCAGCTCCTTTGGCTATATGCCCTTTGACCCTTCGAGCCGAGTCTTAATGATCCAAAGCAAGGATCGATTCGTGACCTCAACTTGTCCGTTGGCTTAAGGATGGGCAGGGGAGGAGTAGTGGTTCTTGATTCCTAACTGCGAGCAGAAGTCTCAGAAGGAGTCATTGTCGAATTGTTTTTCGTTAGCCAAGATCAAGACCCTTGGGATTCAGAATAACTGCAAATGATGCTCTTCTAAACAAAGCTTTGTACGTTCTTTTTAGTGATGGTGGCCAGGGCTTCAGCTTCCACACATTTGGTGAAGTAGTCTATGTCGAATATTGGGAACTTCAGCTGTCTTACTTCTATCGGGAATGGGCACATAATGTCCAGTCCCCACTAGGTGAACGGCTATAGAGCCGGTATCGAGGTCAGCTCTTTTGTTGACTGTCTAATGATGTTGTTGAACCTCTGTGTTGACACCTCATTTTGCAACCCGTATTTAACCTCACTTGGAGGGTAAAATGGTAATTTTGCTTTGAAAATATGCATCTTGATTTTGGTCATTAGATCCTTAATCTCATTTCACTAAAATGATCTTGATGTTATAACGATCAAATCGACTGGTTATAAGCCCTAATTAGACCGTTAGATTGAAAGTTATCATCAAATCAAGTTTTAATGGCCGAAGTGCACTATCATAAA
Organism: Castanopsis chinensis; assembly: GCA_032878915.1. NCBI lineage: Eukaryota > Viridiplantae > Streptophyta > Magnoliopsida > Fagales > Fagaceae > Castanopsis > Castanopsis chinensis. The sequence continues at coordinate 10,438,643 of JAVQMG010000125.1, read as the reverse complement.
TTAAGTCCGACTATATGTGATTATGAACAATTGATTTCAATTGGTTATAATTATAATCAATTTGAGATTAATGATGTTTCATAATTTGATTGGTTAGGGCTACATTTTATGGTAAGGTTGCACACACCTATTTAATTAGATAGTTAAACATTAATTATTTAATGAGTAATTTGTGCAATTATCTTTTAATTAGAGTAAATTTAGAACCAATTAAGTCTGAAATGGGAGTGATTGGAGCCATTTAATGTTAATTGGGAGCTAATTTGGGACCTATTAAAGTTAATTGTGTTGAAACTATTTTTTAACAAATGACCTCTACTCACTATTTCATTGATATCTCTTATAATATTTTGAATCTATGAATAAGGTTAATGTTTCCAGAAACTAGACATCCGAGGCTTCAATTTGAGCATAAGAATGAGACAATTCCGATTAGAATTGAGTCAGATATGATTTTTCGAAATTGGCTCTATAGGCTGTTACAGCAGCTACAGGAAAACCAAATTTTGGCTTGCTTCTCACTCCCACCAATCTCTACATTGAATGCTCCAAATTTCCCCCAAGACTAAAATGAGGTCTAGGTTTATGATTCTTTATCTACCCTCATTAATGGACTTCCATTCATATTTCCTCCACCACTACTATATAAACCCCCCTCTCCTTCAATCCAGGACACAAAAAAGAAAAACTCCCTCTCTTCTCCTCTCTTGAGTTCTAGAAAGTTGAGTAGTCTTGTCATATCTTGGTCTTCTTGAGACTCAAGGTATTGAGTGAGACTCACTCTTCCTCTCCTAACTCTTCTTTTCCTCCACCCTAGGACCTTCCTCAAGAGTCTCCTCATCCACCATATAAATCTTGCATGAAGGTATAATCCATTTTCCTAACTGTTTTTTGTATTTCCATGATGAGAGTTTAAGATTAAAGCATGATAATAATCATTTAAATTCATTTGAATATGTTTGAATGTTCTTAATTGTTCTTATATGTTCTTCACATGTTCTTGGTTGTTCATCACATGTTCATGCATAACACTAGTTTCAATCTTAAATCCACATCAAAAACATGAAAAATATATTTGTTTCATAATTCTTTCAAATCTTTGAATCTAGGATATCACCGTCCACACACATTCACTAGAATTCATTTTTTCAATCCAAATGCAATGCTTAATAAATTGAATTAGAGTTCATCACATGCACACACCTTAAATTCAATATGCAAATTGATTGACATATTGGATGATATGATATGAATATTGGCCACCATAGTCAAGAAGACCGGTTTCACCGAGCAATGTGGGTGCCTAACACCTTCTCACCTTATAACATAGCCTCCGAACTTAGATAAAGGGTTAGTAGATCAAATGCTTGTCCATGTAATTTTCAATTTTTAGATTGTAACTAGGAAATAAAGCCATGTACTTTATCTTAGATTGTATCTAGGATCAAAGCCATGTAATTTTCCTATGACCAATGTAAATTCAATTGAAAATTAATAAAATAAGGAATTTTTCAATTTTGGTTTTCTTATTTTTTCAATAATTAAATAAGTGGCAACTTCATTGTAAAACCTTTAATCTAAAGGGGAAAATATAACTAGTCGAACCTCTATTTTGAGAGGCAATAACACGACTCCACCCATTCACGTGGGTTTTGACCAACACACCCTATAAAACGGGTAAGGGGCGCGGTCTCTCACAGTGGCGACTCCGCTGGGGATATTGAGGGCTAAGCTTCAATTAGGTTCTGGTGGCCAACCATGTCATTGTTTGTTTATTGCTTTTGTATATAATATGTTTAATATGTCATTATATTGCATGTCATGCATCATTTGATTGAATGAAATTTATTTTATTTGTGTGCTAGCTCGGAAGCCCTGTAGTATTAGCCGTGGATTGTGGTCTTCCTGAGACTCACATACCCAGCAGTGAACCTACCACCCATCGCGACAAGGATCATCATGGTTATGCCATGGTGGTTCATAGGGACAAACTGTACCGTTCGAACCAACGTGGCGCTCCTGCCGTCATAAGTTGGAAGGTAAGATGTCCTAACTTGTGGGAACCTTTAACCTACCTTTTACCCATGTTGTAATGACCCATAGAACCTACCTTTAGGTCAGTCCATGTAAATTGCATTGTATTTTGCATGTGGTTGGCCGTTGTTTGAAACATGATGAGCCCAAGTCCAACGCTTGAGCCCATTATAATTGTTTGAACCTTGTATGCTGTGAATGAACTCAAGCCCAAAAGCCTAAGATTAAACCCTACTCGTCATGGAGGCCCAATTTGTTTTTCTAGAGATAATATAACATGTGTGCATGCAGTTTTCCAAGTACAAGCCTAATCAAGTGAAGGTGCAAGCCTTTAAAGTTCCAGCTCAAGTCAACCAAGCTCATCGCCAAATTCATTTGCCAACTCAAACTCATTTCTTGTAGCCATGATTGAAGAGAATACATCGAATGAGCTCATGACCAACTTCCATGAATTGTTCAATACTTTGGTGGAGAACCAAGCCAAACTTCATGAAAAGTTCCACACTTTGAGTCAAAAGCTCAAAGGAAAAGATACAACCACTTTCCAAAATAATGAAGTTCAAGGTCCACAATTGACTGAAAGTGAGAAAAAGTTGAAGGAGCACTTGGATCAAATGGAACAACTATTTCAAAAGTTTCGGTGGAAGGAAGATGCCATGAACTTCCATTCTCTTTCTCTTTTCCCACAAGTAAGAGCTCCACCCAAATTCAAGATGCCAAGCTTGGACAAGTTTGATGGAACAGGCTGCCCCAAAGCTCATTTAAAGATGTACACAAAGGCCCTCCAACCCTTGGGAGCTACTGAAGAACTAATGGCCCAAATGTTCCAAAACACACTTATTGAGGCTGCTCTTCATTGGTTTTTGAATCTTGAAGACTCTCAAATCCCTACTTGGGAGGACATTGCCAATGAGTTCTACAAGCAATTCAAATACAATATAGAAGTAGACATTATTAGGCATGATTTGGAGACCACCAAGCAAAAGACTAAGGATTCTTTCTCAACCTTTACCACAAGATGGAGGTCAAAGGCAGCCCAAATGACAAATAGGCCCAATGAAGAAGAGCAAATCCAAATGGTTGTGAAGAATTTGTTGCCCATATATCATAAGCATCTCTTTGCACAATTCTTTCCCAACTTCAAAGCCTTGATCATAGCTGGTACTCAAGTGGAAGATGTTGTCAATAATGGCATATTGAAGAATGAGGAAAGCTACTCTTCCAAGAAAGCAGCGACCCACATCACCAATGGGGAAGTGATTAATGTTGTGAATTTCCAAGCATCTTTAATTGTCAATCCTAAGCCTCGAAGGAAGTTCGATGAATTAAACATGACCTTGAGTAAGGGCTTGGAGAAACTACAAGCTAAGGGGTTGTTGAAACCATTGGATCCTAAGCCCATACCACATCTTGTGCCTAGAAGCTATAATCCCAATGCCCACTGCAAATATCATCAAGGGGTAGGCCACATGGTAGATAAGTTTTTTCACTTGAGGCATGACATTCAAGATCTTATTGACCGACAAGTCATTTTCCCACCTTCATTAGTGGATCCATATGAATATGTCTAAATTCAACTCCACAAGTTTTTAATAGTCATAGTTTTTGTTTTTAATGTGGCTGCTTATTTAGGGTTTGTTTGTTGTTTTCCTAATCAATAAAGTTCATTTTATGCTTGTTGCATTTTGTTATTGAATGAATATACCAAAAAAAGAAAAATAAAAGTTCTTTGAACTAGGGACATTGAACTTCCTAGTGACTTTTTCAAAAAGACCCAATTTTTTTCAAGATTTAAAAAAAAAAAAAAAAAAAAGAAGAAGAAGAAGAAGAAGAAAAAGAAGAAGTCTCCTTTTCAAAATGGTACATGAGGATCCCTTGGACAAAGCATTTTCTAAATCTTGATATTTAAAGGCTTGAGCAATCAACTTGTACCAAGGAATGATTAATTTCATTTGATCCATGTAAAGGCTTTTGCTACTTGATTTAGAATTTGAGAAGAAATGGTCTTAAAAGGCAATCAAAAAGAATCCATCCATCAGAAAATCCTAAGAAGCCATGCACTCGATCCAATTTTCAAAGATCTTTTGTTTCACAACATTAGAGCATTCATACTTTTTCTTTTAAGATGAATTTATTAAAAAAGCTTAAGTCACTGTACTTACAAGCAAGCGTTACAAGGGATAGGAGGCCATCTTTGGTTAAACCAAATTATTTCCTCTTACCTAGAATGTTCATTATCCATCGCTAGCCCATTTGAGCCTTCAAACATTTAGCCTTTTTTTTTTTTTTTTTTTGCATGAACCCACTAAAATCTAAACTTGGGGTGGAAAAAATCAAGTTATGCATACTTAAATCCCATGTGGAAGAGGACTCAACCTTGTAGCTTTGAAGCTAATTGATAAAGCTCTCTTAGAAGACAAGTAGAGGATTCATTAAGCTAAAAATAAGAGATTATCCAAGAAAAATGAGGTTTCATTCAATCAAGGAAAGAGCAATGAAATTCTAGTGTGCATCAAGTTTGAAGAGCCTAAAATTCATCATGCCAAGAGGAATACAAGATTCATCTAAAAGAGGGTTCATCAAAAAAGGAAAAGATTCATCAAGCACAGAAAGGTGCAAGTGCATCAAGTCAAGAAAGAAGTCTAGGGAGTGCATCAAAATGACTTAAGCTGAGTAAAACGAGGAAGGAAAAAGATTCCCAAAAGTTCATTCAATCAAAAGATGAAAGACATAAAAAAAAAAAAAAAAAAAAAAAAAAAAAAAAAGCTCGCTAGGCTGAAAACCCAAAAGGGCAGTCTAGGCAAAAACTAGGGCCAAAAAAAAAAAAAAACCCGCTAGGCTGAAAACCCAAAAGGGTGATCTAGGCAAAAGTTAGGGCTAAAGAAAAGAAGAAGAAGAAGAAGAAGAAGAAGAAAAAATTTTGAAAAATCCTACCAAGTTGGAAACTTGAGGATGCAACCTAAAAAGGGAAGATTTTTACAAGATAAAAGTCTAAAGTTATGATTCAAGAGGAATGAGCATAAAAAAAAATGTTGATACAAGTGACCAATGAAGACTAGTGAGAAGATGACAAAGAAGAAATGGAGAAACTCCTCCAATACTTGATTTTTTAGTAATGCATACTTGGGGGAAACATCATAGGGAATTTTGAGTCTTTTATATCTTTCATTTCATAACCCCAACCCGGCCTACATTACAACCCATAAGTAAAGACCTCCTCGAAGTCTTGCTAATTGTAGACGCATCTTAAACTCTAATAATAATTTTCTCTTGAATTAAAAAGGGAAAATGCTTATAATTGTCAAACCCCACTGGATAATATGTTGAAGGACAAAACTTCTCAAATTCTCAAATTCCCAAGTGGCTCAAAAGAACTTTCAAACTTGGTGCACTCTTCTTGTTTGCACCCAATAATGTGACTTCTAAATATTATCACACTTCATTTCTTGATTGCCTTTAGAGACTTAATCTGACGATGTTCAAAAGGATGAAGCAAATTTGATAACATGAGTTTAATGATCTTGATCCTTCCTAATCAAAGAGATTTTTTTAATCCTTAAATACTTTGATTTGCCAAAATGATTGTTCAAATGATCACCTCTTGTTCATAAAAAATAAAAAAATCATTCTTTTTCAAAATCCAATTCTCTTGAACTACGTCTTGACCTGATCCTCTATAAAAGAGGTATGTAGGCAGTCTTTAAAAGGTTCAATCCCAATCACCCAAACAACCATGGAGAACAAAGTCAAAATAATGTGACAAAATTGTTTGGGTGCATGTTAGGTTAAGCCCATTTGTTTGCATTAAGCATGTTTAAACTTGGAGCATTGACCTATTTATATTGTGTGCAAATATGTTATTCTTGCATGGAAGTATGTTTTCATTTGAGGCAATAATCCATTTGTTTGCAAGCATGTCCACACTAAGGACATAGGCAGAAAATGTTTTCACGATAACTGGTTTCTAACAAGCTAGAGAAAGAAAGTCTTTTTGCAGGAACTAAGGATGGTGGACCATGATTTTTTTTCATGTTCCCCAATGGTCACAAGATCAAATGGATTCAGCTTCAATCTAAGCATGGAATATGCCCCAAACTAGGGCCATTGGGAATTAAGTAAGGACTTATCCAGCAATCCGCATCAACTTCCAGCCAAAGTTATTCTCATTCGAAGGATAGGTTTTTTAATAAAAAAAAATCATCGTGAATAAATCTTCATCACTTTTACTCCATCTTCATCTTCTTCACTTTTTGATAATGAACAAACCTATATATTTCAAAAAAAAAATAAATAAATAAATAAAGGGAATTTTCAAAAGAAAAAAAAAAAGCCTTGGGACTAGGGGCATTGGGCTCGTACTTCTTAGGTTGCGTTCAAAAAATTTTCATCAATTGAGATTTTCAATTCTTTCAAAATTTTTTTTTTCAAAAGTCCCAAAAAAATCTTCATTAAATTCTTCTTCAGGAACAGAAAGCTATGATCCTCTTCCATGTTCGCTAGTGATGCAACATCAAGTCAAATGTCCACCCTCAACATTCATCCAAGCATGGAATATGGCCCAAACTAGGTGCATTGGCTTAGTGCTTCCAATTTCTTGTAATGAATGACTCCATTGCTGATTGAAACTTGCTTTTTTACAGGAATCAAAGTGAAGGATCCTTTATCTCATTCAACACAAGTTATCTCAGATATGCACCCTCATATAGCCAGATAATAACATGACCTATACAGTGTAGGATTGACAGTAGCTCTCCTACATTCAAGGGATTGACCTTAGTTCTCCCGAAACCCATAGGATTGACCTTAGTTCTCCTATACACTGTAGGATCGACAGTAGCTCTCTTACCTCCAAGGGATCGACCTTAGTTCTCCCGACACCCAGAGGATTGACCTTAGTTCTCCTATACACTGTAGGATTGACAGTAGTTCTCCTACCTTAATGGGATCGACCTTAGTTCTCCTAAAACCCATGGGATCGACCTTAGTTGTCCTATACACTGTAGGATCGATAGTAGTTCTCCTACTTTCAAGGGATCGACCTTAGTTCCCCTAAAACCCATAGGATTGACCTTAGTTCTCCTATACACTATAGGATCGACAATAGCTCTCCTACATTTAAGGGATCGATCTTAGTTCTCTCGAAACCCATAGGATCGACCATAGTTCTCCTATACATTGTAGGATCGATAGTAGTTCTCCTACATTCAAGGGATCGACCTTAGTTCTCCCGAAACCCATAGGATTGACCTTAGTTTTCCTATACACTATAGGATCGACAGTAGCTCTCCTACATTCAAGAGATCGACCTTAGTCCTCCCGAAACCCATAGGATCGACCATAGTTCTCCTATGCATTGTAGGATCAACAGTAGTTCTCCTACCTTCAAGGGATCGACCTTATTTCTCCCAAAACCCATAGGATCAACCTTAGTTCTCCCAAAACCCATAGGATTAACCTTAGTTCTCCTATACACTGTAGGATCGGCAGTAGCTCTCCTACATTCAAGGGATCGACCTTAGTTCTCCCGAAACCCATTGGATCGACCATAGTTCTCTCAAAACCCAATGGATCAACCATAATTCTCCTATGCATTGTAGGATGGACAGTAGTTCTCCTACCTTCAAGAGATTGACCTTAGTTTTCCCGAAACCCATAGGATTGACCTTAGTTCTCCTATACACTGTAGGATTGACAGTAGTTCTCCTACCTTCAAGGGATCGACCTTAGTTCTCCCAAAACCCATAGGATTGACCTTAGTTCTCCTATACACTATAGGATCGACAGTAGCTCTCCTACATTCAAGGGATCAACTGTAGTTCTTCTGAAACCCATAGGATCGACCATAGTTCTCCTATACATTGTAGGATCGATAGTAGTTCACCTACCTTCAAAGGATCGACCTTAGTTCTCCCGAAACCCATAGGATTGACCTTAGTTCTCCCGAAATGCATAGGATCGACCTTAGTTCTCCTATACAATGTGGGATCGACAATAGTTCTCCTACCTTTAAGGGATCAATTGTAGTCCTCCGGAAACGCATAGGATCGACCTTAGCTCTCCTATACATTGTAGGATCAACAGTAGCTCTCCTACATTCAAGGGATTGACCTTAGTTCTCCTAAAATCCTTAGGATCTATAGTAGCTCTCTTATATTTCCAAACCAAAAAAGGTGATGGCCACACAAAAAAAAAAAGCGCCCAATATTAAAGTATTCATCTCAAAACTCGTCCAAGCATTGCAACATGCCCTAAACTAGGGATATTGGCTAGGTATGTCAAATTTCTTTCAATGAATAACTCTGTTACTAATTGAAAATATTTATTTTGCAGGAACTAGGATAAAGGACCCATGCACATTGGCGCAAATCTTGCCTTCTACAAATCCATCGGACCTCTGAGAAGCACGTCCAAAACTTCAATTCCATCAGACTTTTGGGAAGCACATCCAAATTCAAATCCATCGAACCTCTAGAAAGCATGTCCAAAAATTCAATTTCATCGGACCTCTAAAAAGCATGACCAAATTCAAATCTATTGGACCTCTGGGAAGCACGTCCAAATTCAAATCCATCGGATCTTTGGAAAGCACGTCCAAAACTTCAATTCCATTAGACCTCTGGGAAGCACGTTCAAAATTTAAGATCACGACTGAAATCCGTATTTTGTCATGACCAATGGTAAGCATGTATTGTACTCATTTTTTTCCCAAAAAAAAAAAAAAAAAAGAGGTTGCATGTATGAACTACGTTTGGACTTGATCCTCTCACTTAGAGGTATGTAGGCAATCTCCCCAGAGATTTGGTGCTCATTTTGATCCACTACATGACGGTTTGCATTCTTATCTGCATGCTTCATACATTCACCACAGTTGAATACTGATTGCAAAATTAGGTGTCTTTTTCATACATTGACATTCGCTCTTCAAGCTCTATCAATGAGGGGCATTTTGTTGACACCTCATTTTGCAACTCGCATTTAACCTCACTTGGAGAGTAAAAGGGTAATTTTGCTTTGAAAATATGTATCTTGATTCTGGTCATTAGATCCTTAATCTCATTTCACCAAAATGATCTTGATGTTATAATGATCAAAACGACTGGTCATAAACCCTAATCAGACCATCAGATTGAAAGTTATCATCAAATCAAGTTTTAATGGCCGAAGTGCACATCACAAATTGAGTCCGACTATATGTGATTATGAACAATTGATTCCAATTGTTCATAATTGTAAACAATTTAAGATTAATGATGTGTCATAATTTGATTGGTTGGGACTACATTTTATGGTAAGGTTGCACACACTTATTTAATTAGATAGTTAAACATTAATTATTCAATGAGTAATTTGTGCAATTATCTTTTAATTAGAGTAAATTTGAAACCAATTAATTCTGAAATGGGAGTGATTGGAGCCATTTAATGTTAATTGGGAGCTAATTTGGGACTTATTAAAGTTAATTATGCTGAAACCAATTTTTAACAAATGACCTCTACTCACTATTTCATCGATATCTCTTAGAATATTTTGAATCTATGAATGAGGTTAATTTTTTCAGAAATTAGACATCTGGAGCTTCAATTTGAGCACAAGAACGAGACAATTCTGATTAGAATTGAGTCAAATATGATTTTTCGAAGTCGGCTCTACAGGCTATTACAGCAGCTACAGGAAAACCGAATTTTGGCTTACTTCTCACTCCCACCAATCTCTACATTTAATGATCCAGATTTTTCCCAAGGCTAAAATGAGGTATATGTTCATGATTTTTTGTCAACCCTCATTAATGGCCTTCCATTCATATTTTCTCTACCACTACTATATAAACCCCTCATCTCCTTCATTCTAAGACACCAAAAAGAAAAAACCCCCTTTCTTCTCCTCTTTTGAGTTTTAGAAAGTTGAATAGTCTTGTCATATCTTGGTTCTCTTGAGACTCAAGGTATTAAGTGAGATTCACTCTTCCTTTCCTAACTCTTCCATTCCTCCACCCTAGGACCTTCCTTAAGAGTGTCCTCATCCACCATATAAATCTTGCATGAAGGTATAATCTCTTTTCCTAACTATTTTTTGTGTTGCCATGATGAGAGTTTAAGATTAAAGCATGATAATAATCATTTAAATTCCTTTGAATATATTTGAATGTTCTTAATTGTTCTTATATGTTCTTCACATGTTCTTGGTTGTTCATCACATGTTGATGCATAACACTAGTTTCAATCTTAAATCCACATAAAAAACATGAAAAATATGTTTGTTTCATAATTCTTTTAAATATTTGAATTTAGGATATCATCATCCACACACATTCACTAGAATTCATTTTTTCAATCCAAATGCAATGCTTAATAAACTGAATTAGGGTTCATCACATGCACACACCTTAAATTCAACATGCAAATTGATTGACATATTGGATGATATGATATGAATGTTGGCTACCATAGTCTAGAAGACTGGTTTCACCGGGCAAAGTGGGTGCCTAACACCTTCCCACCTTGTAACATAGCCTCCAAACTTAGATCAAGGGTTAGTAGATCAAATGTTTGTCCATGTAATTTTCAATTTTTAGATTGTAATTAGGAAACAAAGTCATGAACTTTATCTTAGATTGTATCTAGGACCAAAGCCATGTAATTTTCCTATGGCCAATGTAAATTCAATTGAAAATTAATAAAATGAGGAATTTTTCAATTTCAGTTTTCTTATTTTTCCCATAATTAAATAAGTGGCGACTCCATTGTAAAACCCTTAATCTAAAAGGGAAAAATATAACTAGTCGAATCTCTATTTTGAGAGGCAATAACACGACTTCACCTATTCATGTGGGTTTGGCCTAACACTCCATAAAAAACGGCCCGGGGGCGCAGTTTCTCACACTCTGACACTTGTCGCAGGCTTTGACATAGATCTGGATGTCCTTCTGCATAGTTGGCCAGTAATATCTAGCCCGAATCAATTTATGTACCAATGACCGCGACCCTGAGTGGTTGTCGCTAATCCCCTCATATACTTCTCTCATGACATAATCCGCTTCTTCGGGGCCTAAACATCTCAGGTACGGTCTGGAGAAACTCCTTTTGTATAGGATGTCCTTTACCAAGACGAATCGTGCCGCCTGAACCTTCAGCTTTCTAGCGGCTTCCTTCCCATTCGGCATTGTGCCGTCTTTCAAGTAAGAGAATAAAGGGGTGGTCCAATTGCTTTCGGAACCTACCTCCTGTACATTGATGACATTTATCAGTGGTGAGAGCTGAACAAAGGAAAGTACCTTGTCGAGTGTGATCATATATTCTGCCTATGCGGCCTTGGCAAGACAGTCAGCTTACTCGTTCTCTCCTCTTGAAATTTGGACTATCTTGGCCTGCAACTCATTTATGCTTCTCTTTACTTGCTCTAAGTACTTCTTCATTTTTCTCCCTTACATTCATAATCACTGTTTACTTGGTTTGTGAATACCTGGGAATCGCAATGGACAACCATATTCGCGGTCCCTACTGCTTTGGTGAGATCTAGCCTCGTTATTAGGGCTTCATATTCTGCTTCGTTGTTAGTTGTAAGGAAGTCGAGACGGACCAAGCATTTGATCTCGTCACCTTTTGGAGATCAAAGTACGACCTCTGCTCCACCAGCTTTTCTGTTGGACGATCCGTCAGTGTATACATTTCATTGGGGATCCTCTGCCCCCTGGTCTTCCGCGTTAATGAATTCTGTAATGAAGTCGGCGACCACCTGTCCCTTGACGGCAGTACATGGGCGATATTGTATGTCGAATTCACTCAACTCTATTGCCCTATAGTGCCATACTTTCGGCAGCTTCGGGACTGCTCATCACTTGCCGTAAAAGCTTGTCAGTTAGGACAATCACCGTATGGGCTCGGAAGTATGGCTTGAGCTTATGGGCAGCTATGACTAGAGTGAAGGCGAGCTTTTCCATTAGAGGGTACCTTTCTTCCGCACCATGAAGTGTTCGGCTGGCGTAGTACACAAGCCTTTGCACCCTGTCGTCTTCTCTAACCAAGGCCGCACTGACGGTAGCCTGGGAGACAGCCAAACAGAGGAACAATTCTTCTCCAGATTATGAGAGACTCAGCAGTGGTGGTGAAGAGAGGTAGGCCTTCAGGTCTTCGAATGACTGCTGACATTTGTCTTTCCACTCAAAAGACTTCTTCAGCGTGCGGAAGAATGGTAGACATTTATCCATCACTTTAGATACAAATCTATTAAGCGAGGCAATCTGGCCGTTAAGGTTTTGTATTTCTTTTACCTTTTTAGGAGGCGCCATTTCTATGATAGCCCAGATCTTGTCCGGGTTAGCCTCAATACCTCTTTGAGACACCATGTATCCTAAGAATTTTCCCGTTGTTACTCCGAAGGCACATTTGTCTAGATTAAGCTTCATGTTGTAGGAACGAAGAGTGTCGAAAGTTTCCCTAAGATCCTCCAAGTGATCGTCTTCCCTTCGGCTTTTCGCTAGCATGTCTTCAATATATACCTAGACATTTCTCCCAATCTGCCATGCGAACGTCTTGTTTATGAGCCTTTGATATCTTGCGCTTGCGTTTTTTAGGCCAAATGGCATGACCTTGTAGCAAAAAAGGCCTTAACTAGTTATGAACAAAGTCTTATTTTGACCAGCTTCATCCATTCGAATTTGGTAATATCTTAAAAATGCGACCATGAAACTCAATAGTTAATGTTGTGCCGTAGAGTCCACTAAAAGGTCAACCCGCAAGAGGGGGTAGCTATCTTTAGGGCACACTTTGTTCAGGTCCGTGAAGTCTACGTACATCCTCCATTTTCCGTTGCTCTTTTTGACCATTACGATGTTCGCCAACCAATCAGGGTAGTAAACTTCCCTAATGAAACTTGTCTCTTGCAGCTTGCGGACTTCTTCTGCCACAACCCGATCTCTCTCTTGGGCGAACACTCGTTTCTTTTAGCAGACAGGCAGAAAGGAAGGCGACACATTCAACCGTGCACTATAACTAACGAGTCGATTCCTGGCATGTCTTCATGGCTCTAAGTGAATACATCCCGATTTCCTTTAAGGAAAGTTACGAGTGCTTGGCGAACCATCGGGTCTGCAATGGTGCCGATCTTGGTTGTTCGTTCTAGCCGGGATTCGTCAAAAGGTATATCCTCGAGTCTTTCAACGGGCTTCGTCGCTGTCCGATGTTCTTCTATGCTCATGGCCTGGAGGTGGTCGTCCATTTTCATAATAACTACATAACACTCGCGTGCAGCCACCTGATCTCCTCGCAATTCTCCTATACCATAGTCAGTAGGGAGTTTTATCATCAAATGGTAGGTTGAGGTTATAGCATTCCACGAATTGAGGGTAGGCCATCCTATGATGGCATTTTTAGCCAACTAGCAATCGACCATGAGGAATGTTACATTCTTAGTGATCTGCTAGGAATAGTCGCCTATAATTACAGCCAAGGTGATGACGCCAAGGGGGAATACCCTCGTTCCTCCAAAGCCAATGAGTGGAGCGATAGTTGGAACTAGTCGCTCCCTACCAATCCCCATCTGCTGGAATGCGGGGTAGCAGAGGATGTCAGCTGAGCTGCCATTATCAACTAGAACCCGATGCATGTTATAATCTCCTGCTTATATGGTGATGACGAGTGCGTCATCATGTGGGTGGTGAAGACATCATTCATCTTCCTCTGAGAATCCAATGAGGGGGTTGTCGATCCGCACCATCTTAGGTACGAAACCTGTCAGCTGGATGTTCTGAACCATCTTGAGGAAAGTCTTACAGGGCCTTTTTTGATGACACAACAATCACGATGCCTTCTACGATCATTTTTATATCTCCTACAGGTGGCCTGGGGCGCTCGTTCTCCCGTCGTGGAGCCTGTTCCTGCTAGGGCTGTCCACGGGTCGGTCCGGGTCGGATTTGGCCTCAACCCGGACTCGACCCGCTCAGATCGTGTGGCACAAAAACGCACCCGCAGCCGACCTCCGACCACCACGGGTCGGGTCGGCCAGGCTAAGGGGAGCGAACGGTCAGGTTGGTCGAGTTCGAGGATGAGTGACAGCGGGCGAAGGAGAAGTTCTCTCTTCGCCGATCTGAGTTGAAGGCGCCAGATTCAAATAGATCGGAGCATATCTTCACCGATCTTAGTAAGAATAGCCAGATTTAACCAAATATCATACTCTATTTTCACGGATCTAAGCCTATCATCGCCAATCTGAGCTGATCTTCGCTGATCTGAGTCAGATCTAACCATATATCACCGGATTTGAGCAAGTTTGACGAAAGAGGACAGTAGATCTTGGCTGGATTTGAGTGAATCTAAGCAAATACTACCAGATCTGATTGAAGGAAGACGAAAGGTGGCCGGATCGGAGCTAAGAAACACCAGAAAGTCGGCGGATCTAGGAAATTTTGGCATTTTTTTAGCATTTGTCGGTCGGATCGGGTGGCTCAGGTTTTAGGGACTGAAACTCGCCACTCGACTCGCTGGAGTCGAGTTTCAGAGGATAAGAACCGTCACCGACCGCCGGAGGTGTCGGATTTGGCCATGACGGGTCGGGTACGGTCGGTTTGGCCAGGTCTCCGGGTTGCTTGGACAACCCTAGTTCCTGCGGCGGGTCCGTTCTTTCCTTGCTAACAAACCTTTGCAGCCTTCCTTGTCTAATAAGAGCCTCTATTTATTACTTCAAGTCATAGCAGTCAGCTGTGTTGTAGTTGTGATCACGATGAAAACGGCAATATTTGTCCCTTGACCTTTTATTAGTTTCTCCCTTCAGCTTGTTGGGGAAAAGTCAAGACTCCTTCATCCTTAATTTGCATCAATACTTGGTTGATTGGGGCAGTCAGCGAGGTGAAGCTCGTGAGCTTTCCTGCAAGTGGTTTGGAGCATCGGTCCTCCCGTTGTTCTCCAGTTCTAGCCATCTTCCGCCCCCTGTCCGATCGTGCATCCTCTTGTCTTTTCCTTTTTTTGGGCTTCTCTTCTCTGGCTAGTAGTGCATCTTCTGTGTTCATGTACTTGGTCGCCCTGTAAAGTACCTTTAACATGGTCTTCGGGTTGTTCTTATATAAGGAAAATAGGAACTTTCCCTTTCGCAACCTATTGGTGAACGCCGCTACGAGTATCTTGTAGTTTGCTTCGTCGATCAAGAGGGCCTCCTTGTTAAAACGAGTTATGTAAGACCTTCGTGTCTCATTTTCCCGTTGCTTAATGTTTATTGGGCATGTGGTGGATTTTATATGCCTGTGTCCCCCTATGAAGTGCGAGGCGAATTGGGTGCTTAATTCTTTGAAAGTACCAATGGAGTTGGGTGACAGCCTACTGAACCAAATCCTTGCGCGTCCCTTTAGCGTGGTGGGGAAGGCTCCGCACATGATTGTATCTGGCACCTCTTGAACATGCATTAGGGTCTTGAAAGACTCCAAGTGATCTAAAAGATCTTTGGACCTATCGTAGTTTTCTACTTACGACATACGAAACTTTTGTGAAAGAGGGAATGAACTAACAGACGCTGTAAATGGCGAGTCAGTTCGTTGGATCAGGTCATCAAGATCGCTAGACACCCGTCGTCTGATGACGTTCATCATGCAGTCCATTTACTCCTTCATCATCTACATCTCAGCGACTATGTGAGGTGGGACAGTATTGGTGACAGATGGCCGGCTCATGTCCAGTCGTTCCATCCTGCTTGGGGCGTTGCTACCTTCCGGCCCTTCTTGGTTCTTTCTCTTCGCGTTAGTTCCCTCTTGATCTTCCTCCTGGGTGTTAGCACTCACATTCCTTTAGCACAATTGTTCTTCCAAATCTTGGTTCTGTTTGGTGAGGTGTTCCATAGTGGCAGCCAGAGTTTGGACTTGTCTCTCGAGCACCGTCGCGCGCGGTTCGTCTTCTTGAACATTGTTGGTAGTCGTCATCGAGCGAGTGAGTATCATGCAACTCTTTGTACGGGAAGTGATAGCACGACTTTACAAATCGCTAAGATTCCTACAAACGGTGCCAACTATTGATGTCAAAAATCGTCAGTAAGTCACACGGTCCTCATGTGCTCCCGTTGAAGAACCTACACAACACAAAAGCTGAAGACCTTAGGAGGAGCACCGATGTGGTACCGACCAAATACCCTTCAACAGTCAAGTTAGAGAAATCTCTTGTTTACAATTCTAAAGTGATAGAACTGGGGTCAATTATGCGTATCTTGATTTTTTAGGGTTTTAGGGTATTTATAGTAGTGTAGGGTTGACATCCGTGCCTTGGCCAATAAGTTCTTTCCTTATAGGAGAGAACCTTTTGAATTCTGTGTATCTCCTAGAGTTCTTTTCCTTGTAGGAGTCTTCTTGATTAGGGTTAAACGTGCAGCGCAAGATGTCTTCTTGTACACATATGCGTGGAAATCAAGTAAGGTCGTGTCAGACCCGACGGAGGTTCATACATTCCCTTCATCTTTCTGTCGTTAGCTTACTGTCTTCAGCTTACTATGCCCAAAATGTAGCCGTTAGGTATGGAGTGGAGACGTAGACTTTACAACAACATTGTCTCTCATGAGTGAAACTGACGACATTGTTATGTCCGTCACCTTTTGCTTTGTCATGGGTTAATTACAAAACTATCCTTATCAACCTCCATTAACATTAACATATGATGAGAATTTAGTAGTAATACCTTTTGGCGAGGTCTTGCATGTTGAAAGTGCATCCTTCTTGGGTTATTCTTGTGAACAACAATTTGTATAATGAGTAAAATCAATAAAAAAATAATTTGTATACCCTATGGAAAACGAAGCAAAGATCAAATGAAAACCACTTTTAAAAAAAGCTGTCTCGAAAAGATAATAAAAATCATACATCAATTAGCATCTTTGAAGCTTTCATTACTCACCAAGCATCATGATTGAAGTTTTATCATTTTATTCAAGGTCACACCTATATTATATAGGTGTTAGATACATCATATAGAAGTTTGATTGAAAGAAGGCCTCGTGATATGGATTACATCTTGTAGGATTATAATTTTTGTTAAATCTTATCCCTTAGTCAAAGTTTTGTAGCTTAATATTCTAATAAAATATTGTTAATTTAATAATAATAATAATTAATAAAATGTATGTTGCAACTCGAGGAAAACAAAAACAATAAAAACGTGGTATGAGATTTAAGGCATGGGTGGGAGGCGTCTCTCCCTAATGTGCGATTGAGCAAATTCGTGAGGGTGGCATCGGTCTGCTCAGCCCATTCCCAAAGCGAACAATACCTTCTAAAGGAGAGATTCGCTCCTCCACAATTATAAATAATTGATTCCAATTGGTTATAATTATAATCAATTTAAGATTAATGATGTGTCATAATTTGATTGGCTAGGACTACATTTTATGGTAAGATTGCACACACTTAATTAATTAGATAATTAAACATTAATTATTCAATGAGTAATTTGTGCAATTATATTTTTAATTATGATAAATTTAGAACTAATTAAGTTTGAAATGGGAGTGATTGGAGCCTATTAATGCTAATTAGAAACTAATTTAGGACCTATTAATGTTAATTGTGCTGAAATTATTTTCTAAAAAATGATCTTTGCTCACCATTTCGTTGACATCTCTCAGAGTATTTTGAATTTGTGAATGTGGTTAATTTTCTCAGAAACTAGACATCTGGGACTTCAATTTGAACACAAGAATAAGACAATTCCGATCAAAATTGAGTAAGATATAATTTTTTGACTTTGGCTCTGCAAGGCTGTTATAGTAGTTATGGGAAAACCAAATTTTGCTTGCTTATCACTCCCACCAATCTCTACATTTAATGCATCAAATTTCCCCAAAGTCTAAAATAAGGTCTAGGTTATGATTCTTTTTGATCCTTTGTCAACCCTCATTAAATAACTTTATATTCATATTTTCTCCACCACAACTATATAAACCCCTCATCTCCTCCATTCGAAGACCAAAAAACCCCTCTCTTCTTCTCCTCTCTTGAGTTCTAGTGAAGTAGAGTAGTTTTGTCATATCTTAGTCTTCTTGAGACTCAAGGTATTAGCTAGTAAGTCTTCATGTCTTCTCCTCACTTTTGTTTAATTCAATCCTCTTGTTCGTAATAATTTAGTTGTTAAGGACTCAAAAATGACGTTATTTTGTATTGAATAAAGTTGAAAGTTAATGCTGCAGTTTTAATAAAGACTAACAATATGACTGGATTTAACTTTATGGGTAAATTACAAATTACACATCTAAAGTTTAAGGGTGATTGGATTTTACACCCTAAAGTTTTAGAATTTAGGGATGTAAAATCTAAGCAACCCTAAAATTTATGGGGTAAAATCCCAGTTTTGAAATGTTAGGGTGTTAAATCCAAATACCCCAAACTTCATGGAATAAAACCCAAGTTCTAAAACTTCAGGGTCTAAAATTTAGTCACTCCCAAATTTTAGAAGTGTAATTTACCATTTATCCTAACTTTATTGAAAGTTAGAACTAAATTAAACGAAAGTGAAGTTTCATGATTGAATTGAATTTTACACAAAGTTAGATTATACAATTTGTAATTGAGCCTTTTATATGCAAAATAATACTATTTTATTAATAATTTATATCTAATATATAAAAACAAACCTTAGTTTTTTTTTTTTTTTATTACACAAGATAGAATTTCTACTCTAGCCTAATCTAAGTGTATATATGTGTGAAGTTCTCTCCTGGAGACTTGAACCCCGGCCCTTACCTCCCACACCCCACAAGCATTTATACTTATAGAGTGATCACCGCACCTAGGGTACACGGTGGTAAACAAACCTTAGTTATAGTGGTCTAATCATTTGCTAAGTGGCGTCTTTTTTGGGAAATCTCTTACTTTATTCTCTTGCATCATCAAACTTTTGCATTTACGCTAAAGCATTTATTTTTATGCACTAATCATTTTTGCTTAATTTATTTATATGTTTCTCTCTATATGCATGGATATACTCAAATACATGTGTAACTTCTTGTTAATGTTATCTTATTTCTTCAAGAAAAAATGTTATCTTATTTCAATTCTTTTTGTTGATTTAATATAATCAAAATTACATTATTGGATTATACATTTTTATTGTCTTTAACATCCATGTTCACTTTCGTGTTAATTGTTATTTACTGTTTGATAAAATATTTTACATATAAAATAGTTATTCATTGTGAGCTATCTTAACATTTTAAAAGTATGGATATTGGATGATGAGGATAGTTTTGATCAATCGACATGAGGGTGCTTAATGATCCTTACTTGATTATCGGCCTTATGCCTGTAACCAATTCTAAGGGAGTCACTAATCCCAAGGATCGTTGGGTTGGATAGGGTGTGGATTCAATCCCCTTCCCGACGGTCCAAAGCTCCATGACTCCATGTGGGATTTATCTATCACTGGCTTAACTTTCGGAGGGTCTTTGGCTGGTACCCCAACGGTGCTCTCTGTCGGTTTTCTATCTTTTTGTTCTTTAAATACACCCATTGGCGCGTGTGTAGTCGATCAACTCACTGATAATATTGTACATCATCATTGGATAATATAAAAAGGTGGTGTAATTTATGACCAATAATTTACATTTTTTTAACTAATTTGGGTGACATATAATATATAATCAAAATCAATTTTGTTAGGACATATGTGTTTCATTTGTTAGAACATATGTCATTCTTTTATGTAATTAGCTTATCCTTTGACAAAACACACTTAGCTTGTATTTGGGTAGATCTAGGATGATTTTATTACTTCAAGAAATAAGGTTTCAAGATCAAGTGTTAAAGCCATGCAAGTATGTCAAAGATTCAAGCTAAGAAGTGTCAGTCATTAAAGCTCGACAGCTGGCACGACACCTTCATCTATCGAGCTTTAAAGAAGCTGTTCAGCCCCGAGGCTCGACAACTGCTTGACAGCACCTCGACACCTCTAGTTATCGAGATTTACTAAAAACAGATTTTGAAATTCTGTTTTGATTCCAATTTGTGAATGTGTCTTTAGGCCTTCTTTTCTTTTAACCCTAAACATATAAAAGGATTATTTTAAGGGCTGAAAAAGGTGACACAAGTTGCACAAGCATTGTTCAAGCAAGTTGTGACTTGAGACAAAAGTTCTAGCCTAGTTCATCTCGTTTGTGAAGAAGTTGTTGTGACTTTGCACAATAGGGTTTTGTAACCAAGCATCTTCTTGATCTTTATCGTATGGATGAATTGAAGAAGTTTGCAGCCAACAACTTCCTCTAATTGGTGATTGAAGTTGCGTACTCGGATCCGCACAATTGATTAGTCACATACTGAGAGCCGTGCATCAAAAGGAGAAATTGTCACTACAGAATAAGTCCAATTGGGTATTAGGGTAAGGGTTTAACTGTAGATTGGTATAAATTACTGGGATTCCTTTACTTGTAACCGCTTGTTGTGATAATAGTGGAATTTCGGGAATGGTGACCTTAAAATCACCCGGTGGAGTTTTTGCTATGTAGGTTTTCTCCATTCGAAAACAAATCACTGATTAATTTAATTTCTACTGCATACTTAGTTTAATTGGTGATTTGTTTGTGCTACCACGCGCTTTGTATGTTAATTTGATTAATTAATAACTTGGCTAATTAATCAACTTAATCCATCACTAGGGGTCAATACGTGTTTGGCCTATCAAATTTCCTAAATATACTTGATGACATGTAATATATTCTAAATTATTTTTTCAAACATTTTAGCGAACATGAATTATAAAAAAAAAAATTATTATTTTTTAAATGATCTAGTAGGGTACACATGCATTATACATGACATCAACTAGTTATTAACAATGGCATTATTTGGGAGAATAGCCTTTGTGTGAAATAATAAAAAAAAGATTTCTCTAATGGTGAAATCATGTTTTCAAACTAACACTTTACCACCCAAAAAAAAAAAAAAATGACAACATGTTTAGAGATGACAGTGCATATTATTGACCAAGAAAATTGTGTTCAATATATCACATTTACTTTGAAATTGTCATTTACACTCTAT
This sequence comes from Castanopsis chinensis, assembly GCA_032878915.1. NCBI lineage: Eukaryota > Viridiplantae > Streptophyta > Magnoliopsida > Fagales > Fagaceae > Castanopsis > Castanopsis chinensis. The sequence goes on along the minus strand of JAVQMG010000125.1, from coordinate 10,417,615 downwards.
TTGTTTCGATATAAAACATTTTCAAATGTAAAATATTTTACATGAAAAAAATTTTACTGTAAAATATTTTACATGTAAAAAATTTTATTGTAAAATATTTAACCGTAAAATATTTTCAAGCGTTTGGAACAACAAATCACACGAAAATGAAACCCACCACTAGCTTCCCCAAATGAGCAAAAACCACCAACAGCAACCCCAAAATGAGCATAAGCCATTAAACCACCCTAAAAACCAGATCTGGAAGAGAGGAAAAAGACAACCACCACCTAAAAATCTGACCATTAAAACACAAATCTGAGCACAAACCACCAGCAATCCACAACTTGCATTAAACCACAAATCCGATCAAACAACTCCATAACCACCCAAAAGAAAGCCAAAAAAAAAAAAAAACCCCCACAAAATAAAAAACCAATTTTAGTTCACAGTTTCGTTTCATCTTTGCTCGCCACCAACCCACCGTACTAGCACCTTCCAGACGTTGATGGTAGATCACAACTGTAGCACCTTCCTTTAATCGTAGCTATCCAGATCATGCTGGAAACTTCCTTGACCACCACCGGCATCACAGCTCCCCACCAAGAAGCCACCTCGTGACTTTCTTTTTTTGTTCGAGATGGGTATGAGAGAAAGGAGATAGATCTGACGATGGGGGCGCTGACAGAAGCTAGAGTTGACCGGTGGTGCATCAGACTTGGAGTAGGAGATTGGTGGGAGAGGGGACCGGAGGTGGCTGGATTTTTGGAGAGAAATTTGATTTGGGAGAGTTTAAGCATAAAGTGAGTAGGAGTGAAGATGGTGATAAGTATTGGGGTGTGAGGGAGTAAGCAAATGGAAAATGTTTTACCAAAATTTTAAGTGTAAAATATTTTACAAAAATTTGCTTAGGTTGATTTAGTTTACTAAAAATATTTTACTTTTGACTAAATATTTTACTGCAAAACAAATATGGTAAAATTGAAAAATATTTTCCTGAAAATATTTTACATCGAAACAAACGAAGCGTACACAATTCCAAAGTAAAATTTATAAACATATGGACACTTCATTTTACAACACTAGTTTAAGCTCGTCGGAAGCAACCTTATCATTTCACTAACTCACGGGCAAAATTATAATCTGAACCATTAGATTCCAAATTATTCATAACAACAAATCTTGAAATATTAATGATCAAAACAATATGTTATAAGCTTCAATCAGACCACAAGATTGAAAGTTATCTCTAATTCAAGTTTGAATGAATATGATACATCAATATGATTTAAGTTAGTAACATATGATTATGAACAATTAATTGTGATTGATGCCTTGTAAAATTGATTTGAATTAATGATGTGTCATATTGGATTAAATTGAAAATAATTGTAAGGACACATGCATTAAATTAAACCATGTTGATATGGTTGGTAATTCTAAATAGTACATAACTGTTAAAATTATCCCTAAAAAAGATAATTAAGCAATATTTAAAAATATTTAATGTTGTGTGGGCCTTTTGTGCAAATATTGGGCTGGGTCGCCTGTTGCTGCGCTAGGCCCAAAGCTTTCTAAATTAGGGAGTTGGGACCGGTCCAATAACAACCCTTCTTGGTCCGGCTTGTGCGCAAACAATGCCCTTGTTAATCAAGTTTTGATCATGTGCCCATGGCAGACAGAGCTGTTACATTAACTACAGTAGACAGATACAATAAAGACAATAATGGAAATTCCTTTACGATTCAGACAAAAAACGAATAATGGGCTTTGATAAGGAATGCCAATTTACAAAATGGTAGGTATTGAATGAACAACAATAAGCTTATTAAAAGAAATAAATGTCAGTCTGCCGTATCAAGTTGAGTTGCTGAGTCTAAGTCAAGAAGGAAAATCACCTCTTCAACACGACTAATCTCTCTAAGGGAGAAATTAACTGATTTGAAGGGGTGAGCCTGAATGACTTATGTTTAGTGAGGTCTTTCATTGTTACCAGAGAACATGGGTCGGAGAGGGAGAGAGGGATCGACCCATTCGGTGCATGTCGACTGCTCTATTCTCTCTTTTTTTTTTACTCTTCCCTTTATTCCTTAGTTCTTTCATTTCTTCCTCTTTTACTCTTCTTTCTATTCTTTCTAATTCTTTCTCTCTTTTCCCTTGGCTTTTACTCTTACTGTCTTTTTTAGTTCTAGCGATTATCCTCCTAGAGGTTGCTTTGCCCCTGCCGTGCGCAACAAAGGCTCCTTATATAATGCCGGCCGTGGCTGGCTTTTACCATTTTAGCCCTTAATTGTTTTTGTTTAGTGCAATTGTCCTTGCCGACAGTCACTGACTGGTCAGTCACCCAGCCAACGCCACTTATCTGCGCTGGTTGCACCACTCCTCCTCACCAGACAAAGAAGACTCTTTTGTTTGTTTGTTTGCTTGCAGTGACATTTTTACCTACCAGGGTGTAAGTATTCTTCTGCTCTCCGTCCTTTATGGCATGCACCTAGTGGTTCCAACTCAGCTTTGCCTCTTTTGGGTGGTATGTCTTCCCAACAGGACATTGCCTCCAAAAGAGCTTGAGCAGGAAACACGAAAATGAGTTTTTCCCCCTTCCCACCGTCAGACCATGCCCTCTTACCTCTGACCCATGACCTCACCACTTCCTGTATTGGCTAGGTACAGGCTGGTGGTGTCTGGGCCTTGCGAGTGTCTTACATCTATGCTTGTCCAAGTTCTGCCTGCTGCTTATGTATTTGCCGCGGTCTGAAGGTCCATTTGCCTATTTTGCCGTTCATCTTTGACTTCTTACGGTGTGGGCTGCTTTCCCTGACTTCTCATTTATGGCTTACTTCTTTAGGAGCTAGGTCTTGCCTGATCGTGGGCTTTTCGTGCTTTATTATCAGCCTTGCAATTTGCTTATTGCCACATCATTTTGTTATGCCTGCCATGAAGTTTGCTTGGCCCAGGGTTGCTGGGCTGCTTTGGGCTTTACTGTTCATTCATTCTTTGATGGCCTAATAAACTCATTGGGCCCTTTGCTACTTACGAGCTCCCTCGTATCGCCTACTTTCCTTTGGGCATCCTTGACTCGTTTACTTTCTTGGGACATTCTCAGCCCTTTTCAATTCTATGCTTCCCATGAGCTTTTACTAACTCCTTGGGCTTCCTTGGCTCAAGTGCTTCATACTTTATCTTTAGAGCTCATGGGTTCTCCATTACCCCTTACTCTCTTTACTTACATTGTTTCAGGCCTGTTGTGACAGCTGTGGCCCATTCTCACTTTTCTATATCTATACTGCCCATGTGGTTGCTATTTCTTTCTTCCGGACCTTCTTAGGCCCATTCACTTTTTCAGGGTCCATTTGTTTGCTTCATGGACCCATAATCCATTATTTTCAGTTACTTGGGCTTAATGGTATTTCCATCCTACTCTCTTCTGCCCATGTCTTTGGACTTTTTCTCCTACTGGGCTTCTAAAAAATGAACATCTACAAATGTTAAATAATATTTAATGATTTTAAAATGTTTTAAAAATCGAATTTAAATTTATTTTTTTTAATAAAAGATAATTCAAATTTTATATAAAAACAGTTCGAATTATAGCTCATAATCGATGAGAAAAACATTCCACTACATCAGAATTGCAAAATATGATTTCGTGTAGCAAGGTCCTGCCGGGGAAAAAGAGTTTCCACTATCCAAGAAAAGAAAAGGCGGGAAAAGCAGTACTTAATATTTACATATTATTTTAATAATTAGACTTAAGACTTAAGTAATTACAAACAAAAGGACCCTTGCCATTGCTATTCGCCTTCTCAGATATTTCCACACTTCCCCCACCCTGAAATCCTTTTCTGACTCACTTCGGAAAAAGCAGAAAGCATAGAAAATGGAGTCGATTCTCAAGGTAACACTCTTTTTCTCTGTTAATACTTTCCCAATTTTGCTATTTTTCCATAGCATTGCAAGTTACATTTAGAGATTAGACTTTAAAATCATCATCGTGCGATGGCCTTGGAACAAGTTTATCCATTTGCTTTATTAAAAACTTTGAAATGGCATTAATCGGTCAGTGATGAATGTGTTGTGTTGGTCATGTAACTTTTGTGGTGTTCACTGCAGCAATATTTTGGGTATTCTACTTTTCGAGACTATTAGAAAACGATTATTGAGAAGATTCTAGAGAAAAAGGACTGCTTGGTGGTCATGGCCACTAGCAGCGGCAAGTCCCTCTGGTATGCCACCCACCCAGCCAGTCTCGTCTCTCATTTTCTACATTGTGTATTTGCATCAGCTTCTTAGCATTAGTTTTACTCAAACAATTTTTTAAAATCTCACCTTTTCATATATATATATATATATATATATATTAAGGTACAAGTATACTTTAGCACAGTCCTAGTCTAACCTTGTTAGACGCTTAAGATAACGGTTAACGAGACAGAAAGTGTAACGTTTTCCGAGACAGAAAGTGTAACGTTTTCAATAGTTTATGGGCATAAGAAGAACTTTTTAATGTTTAGGGATGAAATAACGAACTTCGTGCAAACTTTAGGGACGGAAACGATATATTTGCATTAATTTATTGGTCTTTGTTAAAAGATTTATCCATTTAGAGAGTTATTAAGTTACTGAACTAGTTTGTTAATATAACAGCTATCAGGTACCTCCTTTGGTTGTGGGAAGGACTGGCATAGTGGTCAGCCCTCTCATATCTTTAATGCAAGATCAGGTAATTCATCAATCGATTTACTAGAGATTATCATTTCCACTAGTCTCAACGCCGCTGCATTATCATTAGCACTTGTTTGAAATGTTATTGTTGAACAGGTTATGACTTTGAAACAACGGGGCATTAGAGCAGAGTACCTTGGAAGTGCTCAGACCGATACCAGTGTCCAAACCAAAGCTAAGAATGAAACCCACCACCAGTTTCCCTAAATGAGCAAAAACCACCAACAGCAACCCCAAAATGAGCATAAGCCATTAAACCACCCTAAAAACCAAATTTGGAAGAGAGGAAAAAGACAATCACCACCTAAAAATCTGACCATTAAAACACAAATCTAAGCACAAACCACCAGCAATCCACAACGAGCATTAAACCACAAATCCGATCAAACAACTCCATAACCACCCAAAAGAAAGCCAAAAAAAAAACCCCACAAAATAAAAAACCAATTTCAGTTCACAGTTTCGTTTCATCTTTGCTCGCCATCAGCCCATCGTACTAGCACCTTCCAGACGTTGATGGGGAGTTGTGATGCTGGAAACTTCCTTGACCACCATCGGCATCACAACTCCCCACCAAGGAGCCACCTCGTAACTTTCTTTTTCTGTTCGAGATGGGTATGAAAGAAGGGAGATAGATCTGACGATAGGGACGCCGGCAGAAGCTAGAGTTGACTGGTGGTGCCTTAGACTTGGAGTAGGAGATTGGTGGGAGAGGGGACCAGAGGTGGCTGGGTTTTTGGAGAGAAATTTGATTTGGGAGAGTTTAAGCGTAAAGTGAGTAGGAGTGAAGATGGTGATAAGTATTGGGGTGTGAGGGAGTAAGCAAATGGAAAATGTTTTACCAAAATTTTAAGTGTAAAATATTTTACAAAAATTTGCTTAGGTTGATTTAGTTTACTATAAATATTTTACTTTTGAGTAAATATTTTACTGCAAAACAAACACGGTAAAATTGAAAAATATTTTCTTGAAAATATTTTACATCGAAACAAACGGAGTGTACACAATTCCAAAGTAAAATTTATGCACATATGGACACTTCATTTTACAACACTAGTTTAACCTCGTCGGAAGCAACCTTATCATTTCACTAACTCATGGGCAAAATTATAATCTGAACCATTAGATTCCAAATTATTCATAACAACAAATCTTGAAATATTAATGATCAAAACAATATGTTATAAGCTTCAATCAGACCACAAGATTGAAAGTTATCTCTAATTCAAGTTTGAATGAATATGATACATCAATATGATTTAAGTTAGTTACATATGATTATGAACAATTAATCGTGATTAATGCCTTGTAAAATTGATTTGAATTAATGATGTGTCATACTGGATTAAATTGAAAATAATTGTAAGGACACATGCATTAAATTAAACCATGTTGATATGTTTGGTAATTCTAAATAGTACATAATTGTTAAAATTATCCCTAAAAAAGATATTAGGCAATATTTAAAAATATTTAATGTTGTGTGGGCCTTTTTTGCAAATATTGGGCTGGGCCGCCTGTTGCTGCGCTAGGCCCAAAGCTAGGCCCAAAGCTTTCTGGATTAGGGAGTTGGGACCGGTCCAATAACAACCCTTCTTAGTCCGGCTTGTGCGCAAACAATACCCTTGTTAATCAAGCTTTGATCATGTGCCCATGGCAGACAGAGCTGTTACATTAACTATGGTAGACAGATACAATAAAGACAATAATGGAAATTCCTTTATGATTCAGACAAAAAACAAATAATGGGCTTTGATAAGGAATGCCAATTTACAAAATGGTAGGTATTGAATGAACAACAATGAGCTTATTAAAAGAAATAAATATCAGTCTGCCGTATAAAGTTGAGTTGCCGAGTCTAAGTCAAGAAGGAAAATCACCTATTCAACGCGACTAATCTCTCTAGGGGAGAAATTAACTGATTTGAAGGGGCGAGCCTGAATGACTTGTGTTTAGTGAGGTCTTTCACCATTACCAGAGAACATGGGTCGGAGAGGGAGAGGGGGATCAACCCATTCGGTGCATGCCTACCGCTCTGTTCTCTCTGTTTTTTTTACTCTTCCCTTTATTCCTTAGTTCTTTCATTTCTTCCTTTTTTTACTCTTCTTTCTATTCTTTCTCTTTTTTCCCTTGGTTTTTACTCTTACTATCTTTTTTAGTTCTAGCGATTATCCTCCTAGAGGTTGCTCTGTCCTTGTCGTGCACAGCAAAGACTCCTTATATAATGTCAGCCGTGACTGGCTTTTACCATTTTAGCCCTTAACCGTTTTTGTCTAGTACAGTTGTCCTTGCCGACCGTCACTGGTCAGTCACCCAACCAGCGCCACTTACCTGCGCTGGTTGCACCACTCCTCCTTACTAGACAAAGAAGGCTCTTTTGTTTGTTTGCTTGCAGTGGCATTCTTACCTACCACGGTGTAAGTATTCTTCTTCTCTCCGTCCCTCATGGCATGCACCTAGTAGTTCCAACTCAACTTGGCCTCTTTTGGGTGGTATGTCATCCAAACAGGACATTGACTCCAAAAGAGCTTAAATAGGAAACACGAAAATGAGTTTTCCCCCTCCCCACCGCCAGACCATGCTCTCTTACCTCTGACCCATGACCTCACCACTTCCTGTATTGGCTGGGTACAGGCTGGTGGTGTCTGGGCCTTGCGCGTGTCTTACATCTATGCTCGTCCAAGTTTTGCCTGCTGTTTATGTATTTGCCGCGGTCAGAAGGTTCATCTGCCTATTCTGCCGTTCATCTTTGACTTCTTATGGTATGGGTTGCTTTCCCTAACTTCTCATTTATGGCTTACTTCTTTAGGAGTTAGGTCTTGCTCGATCGTGGGCTTTTCGTGCTTTATTATCAGCCTTGCTATTTACTTCTTGCCACATCATTCTGTTATGCTTGTCATGAAGTTTGCTTGGCCTAGGGTTGCTGGGCCGCTTTGGGCTTTACTGTTCATTCATTCTTTGATGGCCCAATAAACTCATTGGGCCCTTTGCTATTTGCGGGTTCCCTCGTCCCACCTACTTTCTTTGGGCATCCTTGACCCATTTATTTTCTTGGGACATCCTCGGCCTTTTTCAATTCTATGCTTCCCATGGGCTTTTACTAACTCCTTAGGCTTCTTTCGCTCTGTGAGAGACCACGCCCCCAACCCGTTTTATTATAAGTTGGGCCAAACCCACGTGGATGGGTGGAGTCGTGTTATTGTCTCTCAAAATGGAGATTCAACTAGTTATATTTTTCCCTTTAGATTAAGGGTTTTACAATGGAGTCGCCACTTATTTAATTATTGGAAAAATAAGAAAACCAAAATTGAAAAATTCATCATTTTATTAATTTTCAATTGAATTTACATTGGTCATAGGAAAATTACATGGCTTTGGTCCTAGATACAATCGAAGAAAAAGTACATGGCTTTGTTTCCTAGTTACAATCTAAAAATTGAAAATTACATGGACAAGCATTTGATCTACTAACCCTTGATCTAAATTCGGAGGCTATGTTACAAGGTGGGAAGGTGTTAGGCACCCATTTTGCCCGGTGAAACCGGTCTTCTAGACTATGGTGGCCAACATTCATATCATATCATCCAATATGTCAATCAATTTGCATGTTGAATTTAAGGTGTGTGCATGTGATGAACCCTAATTCAATTTATTAAGCATGGCATTTGGATTGAAAAATAAATTCTAGTGAATGTGTGTGTATGGTGACATCCTAGATTCAAGGATTTGAAAGAATTATGAAACAAACATGTTTTTTTATATTTTTTTATGTGGATTTAAGATCAAAACTAGTGCTTATGCATGAATATGTGATGAACAATAAGAACATATGAAGAACACATAAGAACATTCAAACATATTCAAGAGAATTTAAATAAGTACTATCATGCTTTAATCCTAAATTCTTATCATGACAGCACAAAAAAACAAGTTAGGGAAAGAGATTATACCTTCATGCAAGATCCATATGATGGATGAGGAGACTCTTGGAGGAGGTCCTATGGGTGGAGGAAAAGAAGAGTTAGGAGAAGAAGAGTAAGTCTCACTCAATACCTTGAGTCTCAAGAAGACCAAGATATGACAAGACTACTCAACTTCCTAGAACTCAAGAGAGGAGAAGAGAGGAGGATTTTTTCGTTGTGTCCTCAGAATGAAGGAGAGGGGGGTTTATATAGTAGTGGTGGAGGAAATATGAATAGAAAGCCATGTAATGAGGGTTGACAAAGAATCATGAACCTAGACCTCATTTTAGCCTTTAGGGAGATTTAGTGCATTAAATGGAAAGATTGGTGGGAGTAAGGAGCAAGCCAAAATTCGGTTTTCTCGTAGCTGCTGTAACAGCTTGTAGAGCCAACTTTGAAAAATCATATCTGACTCAATTCTGATCAGAATTGTCTCGTTCTTGTACTCAAATTGAAGCCCTGGATGTCTAGTTTCTGGGAAAATTAACCCATTCACAGATTCAAAATATTCTGAGAGATATCAATGAAATAGTGAGCAGAGGTCATTTCTTAGAAAAATGGTTTCAGCACAATTAACATTAATAGGTCCCAAATTAGTTTCCAATTAACATTAATAGGCTCCAATCACTCCCATTTCAGACCTAATTAGTTCCAAATTTACCCTAATTAAAAGATAATTGCATAAATTACTCATTGAATAATTAATGTTTAATTATCTAATTAATTAGATGTATGCAACCTTACCATAAAATGTAGTCCTAACCAATCAAATTATGACACATCATTAATTTCAAATTGATTATAATTATAACCAATTGGAATCAATTGTTCATAATCACATAAGGTTGGACTCAATTTGTGATAGTGCATCTCGGCCATTAAAACTTGATTTGATGATAACTTTCAATCTGATGGTCCGATTAGGGCTTATAACTAATCGATTTGATCGTTACACCATCAAGATCATTTTAGTGAAATGAGATTAAGAATCTAATGACTAAAATCAAGATGCATATTTTCAAGGTGAAATTACCCTTTTACCCTCCAAGTGAGGTTAAATGCGAGTTGTAAAATGAGGTGTCAACAGAATGCCCCTCATTGACAAAGCTTGAAAAGCGAATGTCAATGTATGAAAAAGACACCTAACTTTGCAATCAGCATTTAACCGTGGCAAATTTATGATGCATGGAAATAAGAATGCAAACCATCATATAGTGGATTAAAATGTGGACCGAATCTCGGGGGAGATTGCCTACGTACCTCTTGGTGGGAGGATCAGGTCTACACGTAGTTCATGCATGCAAATTTTTTTTTTTTTTGAAAGAGCACAAGACATGCTTACCAGTGGTCACGACAAAATGAGGATTTCAGTCGTGATCCTGAATTTTGGACATGCTTCTCAGAGGTCCGATGGATTTGAATTTTGGACGTGCTTCCCAGAGGTCCAATGGAATTGAGTTTGGACGTGCTTCCTAGAGGTCTGATGGATTGAAGTTTTGGACGTGCTTCCCAGAGGTCCGATGGATTGAAGGTTGGACGCGCTTCCCAGAGGTCCAATGGATTGAAGTTTGGACGCGCTTCCCAGAGGTCCGATGGATTTAAATTTGGACGTGCTTCCCAGAGGTCCAATCGATTGAAGTTTGGACGTGCTTTCCAGAGGTCTAATGGATTGAAGTTTTGAACGTGCTTCCCAGAGGTCCAATGGATTGAAGTTTGGACGTGCTTCCCAAAGGTCCGATGGATTTAAATTTGGACGTGCTTCCCAGAGGTCCGATGGATTGATTTTTAGACGTGCTTCCCAGAGGTCCAATGGATTGAATTTGGACGTGCTTCCCAGAGGTCCGATGGAATTGAGTTTGGACGTGCTTCCCAGAGGTCCGATGGATTGATGTTTTGGACGTGCTTCCTAGAGGTCCGATGGATTAAAGGTTGGACGTGCTTCCTAGAGGTCCGATGGATTGAAGTTTGGACGTGCTTCCCAAAGGTCCGATAGATTAAATTTGGACGTGCTTCCCAGAGGTCCAATGGATTGAATTGTGGACGTGCTTCCCAGAGGTCCGATGGAATTGAGTTTGGACGTGCTTCCCAGAGGTCCGATGGATTGAATTTTTGGACGTGCTTCCCAGAGGTCCGATGGATTGAAGGTTGGACGTGCTTCCCAGAGGTCCGATGGATTGAAGTTTGGACGTGCTTCCCAGAGGTCTAATGGATTGAATTGTGGACGTGCTTCCCAGAGGTCCGATGGATTGAAGGTTGGACGTGCTTCCCAGAGGTCCAATGGATTGAATTTTGGACGTGCTTCCCAGAGGTCCGATGGATTTAAATTTTGGACGTGCTTCCTAGAGGTCCGATGGATTGAATTGTGGACGTGCTTCCTAGAGGTCCGATGGATTGAGTTTGGACGTGCTTCCCAGAGGTCCGATGGATTGAAGTTTGGACGTGCTTCCTAGAGGTCCAATGGAATTGAATTTTGGACGTGCTTCCCAGAAGTTCGATGGATTTGAATTTTGGACGTGCTTCCCAGAGGTTTGATGGAATTGAGTTTGGACGTGCTTCCTAGAGGTCCGATGGAATTGAATTTTAGACGTGCTTCCCAGAGGTCCGATGGATTTGAGTTTTTGGACGTGCTTCCCAGAGGTCCGATGGTTTGAATTTGGACGTGCTTCTCAGAGGTCCGATGGAATTGAGTTTGGACGTGCTTCCCAAAGGTCCGATGGATTGATTTTTGGACATGCTTCCTAGAGGTCCAATGGTTTGAATCGTGGACGTGCTTCCCAGAGGTCTTTAATTTTTTGAAAAATTTTGGAAATCTTGAATTTTTTTTTTTTTGAAAGAATTGAAAATTTTGATTGATGTTTTTTTTTTTTTTTTTCGGAAAAACTTGGAAATCTTGAATTTTTTGAAGGAACTGAAAATTTTGATTGATGAGTTTTTTTTTTTTTTTTTTTTAAACAACCTAAGAAGTATGGGCCCAATGCCCCTAGTCCCAAGGTTTTTTTTTTTTTTTTTTTTGAAAATTCCTCTTTTCTTTTCTTCTCTCTCTCTCTCTCTCTCTCTCTTTTTTTTTTTGAAAGATATGGAAATCTTTTTTTTTTTTTTTTCTTTTTAAATTGAAATATTTTTTATTTTATTTTTATTTTTTGAAACTTTTATCCTTTTTTATTTTTTGAGATTTGAAGATTTGTTCATTATTAAAAAATGAAGAAGATGGAGTAAAAGTGACGAAGATTTATACATAATGATTTCTTTTTTTTTTTTGAAAAACCTATCCTTTGAATGAAAATAACTTTGGCTGGAAGTTGATGTGGATTGCTAGATAAGTTCTTGCTTAATTCCTGCCAAAAGATAATTTCAATTAGTAATGGATTTATTTATTGATATGAATTGGAAGTACTTACCCAATGCCCCTAGTTTGGGGCATATTCCATGCTTAAATTGAAGCTGAATTCATTTGATGTTTTGACCATTGGGGAACATAAAAGAAGATCATGGTTCGCCATCCTTGGTTCCTGCAAAAAGGCTTTCTTTCTCTAGCTTGTTAGAAACCAATTATCATGAAAACATTTTTTGCTAATGTCCTTAGTGTGGACATGCTTGCAAACAAATGGATTAATGCCTCAAATGAAAACATACTTCCATGCAAGAAGAACATATTTGCACATAATATAAATAGGCCAATGTTCCAAGTTTAAACATGCTTAATGTAAACAAATGGGCTTAACCTAACATACACCCAAACAATTTTGTTACATTGTTTTGACTTTGTTTTCCAAGGTTGTTTGGGTGATTGGGACCGGGCCTATGCAAGGCTGCCTACGTACCTCTCTCATAGATGATCAGGTCAAGACGTAGTTCAAATGAATGATTTTTTTTTTTTTTTAATGAACAAGAGGTGATCCCCCTTGAACAACCATTTTGGCAAATCAAAGTGTTTAAGAATCAAACAAATCTCTTTGATTAGGAAGTATCAAGATCATTAAACTCATGTAATCAAATTTGCTTCTTCCTTTTGAACATTGTCAGATTGAGTCTTCAAAGGCAATCAAGAAATGAAATGTGATAATATTTAGGAGTTACATTATTAGGTGCAAACAAGGAGAGTGCTCCAAGTTTGAAAGTTATTTTGAGCCATTTGGGGATTTGAGAATTTGAGAAGTTTTGTCCTTCAACATATCATCTAGTGGGGTTTGACAATTTTAAGCATTTTTCCTTTTTAATTCAAGAGAAAAATATTATTAGAGTTTAAGATGCGCCTACAATTAGCAAGACTTCAAGGAGGTCTTATTCATGGGTTGAAATGTAGGCCGGGTTTAGGTTATGAAATGAATGATATAAAAAGGCTCAAAATTCCCTTGATGTTCCCCCAAGTATGCATTACTCAAAAATCAAATATTCGAGGAGTCTCCATTTTTTCTTTGTCATCTTCTCACTAGTCTTCATTGGTCACTCGAATCAACATTATGCTCATTCATCTTGGATCATACCTCTGAACTTTCATCTTGTAAAATTCTTCTCTTTTTAGATTGCATCCTCAAGTTTCCAACTTTTTAGGATTTGCCAATTTTTTTCCTTTCTTTGACCCTAACTTTTGCCTAGACCGCTCTTTTGGGTTTTCAGCCTAGCGGGCATTTTTTTTTTTTGCCCTAGCTTTTGCCTAGATTGCCTTTTTGGGTTTTCAGCCTAGCGGGCGGTTTTATTTTTATTTATTTTTTCATCTCTTGATTGAATGAACTTTTGGGGACCTTTTGCGTTCTTTTTCTCAACTCAATGATTTTTGTCATTTTGATGCACTCTCTAGACTTCTTTCTTCCTCAATGCACTTGCATTTTTTGGTGCTTGATGAATCTTTTTTTTTTTTTTTTGATGAACTCTCTTTTAGATGAATCTTGTATTCCTCTTGGCACAATGAATTTTAGGCTCTTCAACTTTACGGATACTTTTTTTTTTCACATTGATGGAATTTCATTTCTCTTTCCATGATTGCGAAAAACCTTATTTTTCTTTGATGATCTCCTGTCTTTAGCCTAATGAATCTCCACTTGTCTTTCATGTCTTCTAGGAGAGATTCATCAATTAGCTTCAAAGCTACAAGATTGACTCCTCCTCAACATGAGATTTAAGTATGCATATCTTCATTTTTCCCACCCCAGGTTTAGATTTTAGTGGGTTTATGCAAAAAAAAGGCTAAGTGTTTAAAGGCTCAAATGGGCTAGCGATGGATAATGATCGTTCTAGGTATTAGGGAATAATCTTGTTTAACCAAAGATGGCCTCCTATCCCTAGTAATGCTTGCTTGTAAGCACAGTAACTTAAGCTCTTTTAATAAATTCATCTTAAAAGAAAAAGTATGAATGCTCTAATGTTGTGAAGCAAAAGATCTTTGAAAATTGGATCGAGCGCATGGATTCTTGGGATTTTCTGATGGATGGATTCTTTTTGATTGCCTTTTAAGACCACTTCTTCTTATATTCTAAGTCCAGTAGCAAAAGTCTTTACATGGATCAAATGAAATTAATCATTCCTTGGTACAAGTTGATTGCTCAAGCCTTTAAACAACAAGATTTAGAAAATATTTTGTCTAAGGGATCCTCATGTACCATTTTGAAAAGGAGACTTTTTTTTTTCTCTTTCTTGAAAGAGAAAAAATTGGGTCTTTTTGAAAAAGTCACTAGGAAGTTCAATGGCCCTAGTTCAAAGAAATTTTTTTTTTTTTAAATGACTCAAAGGCCCAATGCCCCTAGTCTAAAAATTTTTTTTTTGGAAAGATTTGCGAGTCTTGATTTTTTTTTTTTGAATTTAAAAAAAAAAATATTTACATGAACAAAGTACAGCAAATGCTACATGGATTTTTAGAATTCAAAGAAATATAGAAACATGGAATAAAAAAAACAAACTTTAAGCTTAACCATGATGTTGCAAACCAATTGTGGAGTGAGGCAAAGTTGGGCCGGTTGCTTCTTCTTGGTCCATTTAAAATGCTTGAGACTTGGTATGCTTAAACCTTGATTATGATCTTTTGGTATTTGCTTGAAATGACTTGGGTTTGCACTTGGAAGGCTTGGACCTTGATCGTGATCTTTTGGTATTTGCTTGAAATGACTTGAACCTTGATTATGATCTTTTGGAAGGCTTGAACCTTACACTTGGAAGGCATGCATCTTGTGAGCTTTTGGCCTTTGATGTTGACCATGTCTATACACCTTCGATGGGCTCAAGTGTTGGGCTTAGAATCATTCAAGAAACAATTTTGGGTTTCCATACCAAGTAGAGTTCAATCATAGGCTTTTGGTCTTGAGTTCATTCATAACATACATGGTTCAAACAATTATGATAGGCCCAAGTTTTGGACTTGAGCTTATCATGGTTCAAACAACGGCCAAACACATGCATAATGTAATGCAATGCAATCTACTTGGACCGACCTAAAGGTAGGTTCTATGTGTCATTACAACATGGGTAGAAGGTAGGTTAAAGGTCCCCACAAGCTAGGGCGTCGTACTTCCCAACTTGTGACGCCAGGAGCGCCGCGTTGGTCCGAACGGTACAGTTTGTTCCTATGAACCACCATGGCATAACCATGATGATCCTTGTCGCGGTGGGTGGTAGGTTCACCGCTGGGTATGTGAGTCTCAAGAAGACTACAATCCACGGCTAATACTACCGGGGTTCCGGGCTAGCACACAAATAAAATAAATTTCATTCAAGCAAATGATGCATGACATGCAATATAATGACATATTAGACATATTATATACAAAAAGCAATAAACAAACAATAACATGGTTGGCCATCATAACCTAATTGAAGCTTAGCCCTCAATATCCCCAGTGGAGTCGCCATTGTGAGAGACCGCGCCCCCGGCCCGTTTTATTATAAGTTGGGCCAAACCCACGTGAATGGGTGGAGTCGTGTTATTGTCTCTCAAAATGGAGATTCGACTAGTTATATTTTTCCCTTTAGATTAAGGGTTTTACAATGGAGTCGCCACTTATTTAATTATTGGAAAAATAAGAAAACTAAAATTGAAAAATTCATCATTTTATTAATTTTCAATTGAATTTACATTGGTCATAGGAAAATTACATGGCTTTGGTCCTAGATACAATCTAAGAAAAAGTACATGGCTTTGTTTCCTAGTTACAATCTAAAAATTGAAAATTACATGGACAAGCATTTGATCTACTAACCCTTGATCTAAGTTCGGAGGCTATGTTACAAGGTGGGAAGGTGTTAGGCACCCACTTTGCCCGGTGAAACCGGTCTTCTAGACTATGGTGGCCAACATTCATATCATATCATCCAATATGTCAATCAATTTGCATGTTGAATTTAAGGTGTGTGCATGTGATGAACCCTAATTCAATTTATTAAGCATGGCATTTAGATTGAAAAATAAATTCTAGTGAATGTGTGTGTATGGTGACATCTTAGATTCAAGGATTTGAAAGAATTATGAAACAAACATGTTTTTTTATATTTTTTATATGAATTTAAGATCAAAACTAGTGCTTATGCATGAATATGTGATGAACAACAAGAACATATGAAGAACATATAAGAACATTCAAACATATTCAAGAGAATTTAAATAAGTACTATCATGCTTTAATCCTAAATTCTTATCATGACAGCACAAAAAAACAAGTTAGGGAAAGAGATTATACCTTCATGCAAGATTCATATGATGGATGAGGAGACTCTTGAAGGAGGTCCTATGGGTGGAGGAAAAGAAGAGTTAGGAGAAGAAGAGTGAGTCTCACTGAATACTTTGAGTCTCAAGAAGACCAAGATATGATAAGACTACTCAACTTCCTAGAACTCAAGAGAGGAGAAGAAAGGAGGATTTTTTCGTTGTGTCCTCGGAATGAAGGAGAGGGGGATTTATATAGTAGTGGTGGAGGAAATATGAATGGAAGACAATTAATGAGGGTTGACAAAGAATCATGAACCTAGACCTCATTTTAGCCTTTGGGGAGATTTAGTGCATTAAATGGAAAGATTGGTGGGAGTAAGGAGCAAGTCAAAATTCGGTTTTCTCGTAGCTGCTGTAACAGCTTGTAGAGCCAACTTTGAAAAATCATATCTGACTCAATTCTGATCGGAATTGTCTCGTTCTTGTGCTCAAATTGAAGCCCCGGATGTCTAGTTTCTGGGAAAATTAACCTATTCACAGATTCAAAATATTCTGAGAGATATCAATGAAATAGTGAGCAGAAGTCATTTCTTAGAAAAATGGTTTTAGCACAATTAACATTAATAGGTTCCAAATTAGTTTCCAATTAACATTAATAAGCTCCAATCACTCCCATTTCAGACCTAATTAGTTCCAAATTTACCCTAATTAAAAGATAATTGCATAAATTACTCATTGAATAATTAATGTTTAATTATCTAATTAATTAGGTGTATGCAACCTTACCATAAAATGTAGTCCTAACCAATCAAATTATGACACATCATTAATTTCAAATTGATTATAATTATAACCAATTGGAATCAATTGTTCATAATCACATAAGGTTGGACTCAATTTGTGATAGTGCATCTCGGCCATTAAAACTTGATTTGATGATAACTTTCAATCTGATGGTCCGATTAGGGCTTATAACTAATCGATTTGATCGTTACACCATCAAGATCATTTTGGTGAAATGAGATTAAGGATCTAATGACTAAAATCAAGATGCATATTTCCAAGGTGAAATTACCCTTTTACCCTCCAAGTGAGGTTAAATGCGGGTCGCTTTGGGCTTTACTGTTCATTCATTCTTTGATGGCCCAATAAACTCATTGGGCCCTTTGCTACTTGCGTGCTCCCTCGTTCCGCCTACTTTCCTTAGGGCATCCTTGACCCGTTTATTTTCTTGGGACATCCTCGGCCTTTTTCAATTCTATGCTTCCCATGAGCTTTTATTAACTCCTTAGGCTTCCTTCGCTCAAATGCTTCGTACTTTATCTTTGGGGCTCATGGGTTCTTCATTGCCCTTTACTCTCTTTACTGACATTGTTTCAGGTCTGTTATGACAGTTGTGGTTCATTCTCACTTTTTTACATTTATACTGCCCATGTGGTTGCTATTTCTTTCTTCCGAGCCTTCTTAGCTTCCTTCACTTCTTCAAGGTCCATTTACTTGCTTCATGGACCCATAATCCATTATTTTCAGCCAATTGAACTTAATGGTATTTCTATCTCACTCTCTTCTGCTCATGTCTTCGAACTTTCCTCCTGCTGGGCTTCTAAAAAATGAACATCTACAAATGTTAAATAATATTTAATAATTTTAAAATGTTCTAAAAATCGAATTTAAATTCATTTTTTTAAATAAAAAATAATTCAAATTTTATATAAAAAAAATCGAATTATAGCTCACAGTCCGATAAGTAAAACATTCCACTACGTCAGAATTGCAAAATATGATTTCGTGTAGCGTGGTCCTGCCTGGAAAAAAGAGTTTCCACTTCCAAAGAAAAGAAAAGGCGGGAAAGGCAGCACTTAATATTTACATATTATTTTAATAATTAGACTTAAGACTTAAGTAATTACAAACAAAAGGACCCTTGCCATTGCTATTCGCCTTATCAGATATTTCCACACTTCCCCCACCCTGAAATCCTTTTCTGACTCTCTTCGGAAAAAGCAGAAAGCATAGAAAATGGAGTCGATTCTCAAGGTAACACTCTTTTTCTCTGTTAATACTTTCCCAATTTTGCTATTTTTCCATAGCATTGCAAGTTACATTTAGAGATTAGACTTTAAAATCATCATCGTGCGATGGCCTTGGAAGAAGTTTATCCGTTTGCTTTATTAAAAACTTTGAAATGGCATTAATCGGTCAGTGATGAATGTGTTGTGTTGGTCATGTAACTTTTGTGGTGTTCACTGCAGCAATATTTTGGGTATTCTACTTTCCGAGACTATCAGAAGACGGTTATTGAGAAGATTCTAGAGAAAAAGGACTGCTTGGTGGTCATGGCCACTGGCAGCGGCAAGTCCCTCTGGTATGCCACCCACCCAGCCAGTCTCGTCTCTCATTTTCTACATTGTGTATTCGCATCAGCTTCTTAGCATTAGTTTTACTCAAACAGTTTTTTAAAATCTCACTTTTATATATATATTTTTTAAGGTACAAGTATACTTTAGCACACTCCTAGTTAGATGCGTAAGATAATAGTTAACGAGACAGAAAGTGTAATGATTTCAATAGCTTATGGGCATAAAAAGAGCTTTTTAATGTTTAGGGATGAAAAAACGAACTTCGTGCAAACTTTAGGGACGGAAACGATATATTTGTATTAATTTATTGGTCTTTGTTAAAAGATTTATCCATTTAGAGAGTTATTAAGTTACTGAACTAGTTTGTTAATATAACAGCTATCAGGTACCTCCTTTGGTTGTGGGAAGGACTGGCATAGTGGTCAGCCCTCTCATATCTTTAATGCAAGATCAGGTAATTCATCAATCGGTTTACTAGGGATTATCATTTCCACTAGTCTCAATGCTGCCGCATTATCATTAGCACTTGTTTGAAATGTTATTGTTGAACAGGTTATGACTTTGAAACAACGGGGCATTAGAGCAGAGTACCTTGGAAGTGCTCAGACCGATACCAGTGTCCAAACCAAAGCTGAGAATGGTCAATTTGATATTTTGTACATGACTCCAGAGAAGGCGTGCTTGATTCCTACCAGGTAGTATTTGCTTATCATGAATCAATTGATAGTAGATTACTTTGACAATCAGTTTTTGCTTCTCAAGAGCAAGAAAATTACTACAGAAATCCTAACTGAGGAGTATCTAAGTCTAGTATGATTTTCTCAAGAATGTGATTCGTCCTTGGGGTTCAAGTGATAGCCCAGCGGTAATAGCATCCTTTGTGGTGTCCCATGTCTGTGGTCTGAACTCCACCTCCGCCCCTCCCCCACTATCTACTGATAAAAAGGAAAAAAAAATGTGAATAGTCCTTGAAGGACCTGAGTGGGAGAATTTTCATTTTTTAATTAGATTTTTTATTGTGCTGAAAATCTTATGGTAGCGGCTTGGAGTTTGGCATTTGCTTGAGTATTTGTTTATTCTTTCACCCAGTTCTTCCTCCCTTCTGTTTTCTTTTATAATTTTTTTTTTTATCTGCTTTAATTTTTAGCATTTGGCTTGTCATTATGTTATCTGTGATTGCCAGCTTATGCACAAATGTGTATTGTTTTTACTTGAATTCTGAGGTTTCTTCTCTAACAGGATAGAGGTTAATGAAGGTGGTGTGAGATGATTTATCGCCGAAATTTGTATTCCGTCAATGTAGTTGTAGTTCTTTAAAGATGGATATAGATTTGTAATCCGTCTATGTATTCTATTTATTATCTTAATACAAAGTGAAATTCTGAATTTTATTTCATTTTTGCAGCTTCTGGTCAAATTTACGTAAGATTGGAATTTCTTTGTTTGCTGTTGATGAAGCACATTGCATATCAGAGTGGGGCCATGATTTCAGGTCATTGATGACTTATTGTTGTTTTACTTCTTCTGAACTTGGTTCTTATACTCCTAGTTTCTGAAAATGGTAAGCATCTGATCGGTAAGACTTGTTCTAATGTAACCAGAATACATAAAGCTAAACAAGGGGGCATGGGAGGTGTTTGCACATGGTCATGCTTGTGCTTTAAGATAGAAATGGCTCATTTGTCCTGTGCTCATTGTGCTAATTTTTCCATTTTCTTTTTGAATGGCACATTGAGGGAGAGGTACTAGTGGTAAAGTAAGATAGCTTGAGGATTCATTTTACTGATGTTGTAGTGCTGGTGTGTTCAGTGATTTTTATTGAAAATACAAGGGGGTAATTTGTATTTTAACTTTGCCAAGCATCTTATTTCTTCTGTCCTTTTTATCATTTTTATTATCTTTCTTTCTTCCAAGTTCTTCTTCCTTCATTATCACCATTTCTTAGGAATTTTCCTTTGTCTTAACAGGGTGGAATACAAGCGGTTAGACAAGCTACGTGATATTCTCTTAGATGTTCCATTTGTTGGACTAACTGCAACTGCTACTGAAAAGTAAGTATCTTATTATTCATTTGTAAGCTTATATTTTTATTTACATGATTACAATTATCCCTTTTCCATTTTTCCTTTTTGGTGGATTTGGTACTTCTAGAATTTATGCACCAGCTATTGCTTACATGTTCTATCACCATATTCAGTTTATAGTCAAATTCCCTTGTCGCTTCTTTTAGACTTAAAACGTGATGCAGTAGCTTAATACATCACCATAGTCAAGTAACCTTGCTTTCGCCTCGAGGCAGCAGCAGCAACAGATTAATGCAGCAGTAGCAGTCAGCTTGATGCAGCTGCAGCTTGGGGTTTTAATCAGCATTGGCTAGTGGCTTAATAATGTAGTAGCATGTGATTGTGATACAATAGTAATGCATATATTAAGCTAAATACTTCAAATGGAATAATTTTGGAAACTGCTCTTTTGGGACAGCCCAAAAAGTAGAGTATCCCATCTTTTTTGGGCTGGGGGAGTAATTATTATGGTTCTGTCTAATTACTTGGCCTTAGTTTTATAATCTTTGGGTTTTCCCTCTATATGTTTATTTCATGAGCTGCTGCTTCTAGTCCCTTTATTCGGTCAATGGTTCTTTAGTTTGCTTTAACTTTTACTACTTACTAGTGTAGAAGGCTTTTAAATTTTACATTTAAGATTTAACGTTTTGCATTGTTATAGGGTTCGGATTGATGTGATGAGTTCCCTGAAGATGAAAGATCCCTATGTTGCAGTTGGTTCATTTGATCGTACAAATCTTTTCTACGGTGTCAAGTCCTTTAATCGAGGTCAACTATTTATTGATGAGTTTGTGCGAGAAATTTCAAAGTTTGTAACTAGCGTTGGTTCAACTATCATTTACTGCACAACAATTAAAGATGTTGAGCAGGTATTATTATTTTAATTTACCTACATTTGTTATAATTTAATTGTGTAGAAGGGGAAAGATGATCTCAAAAACAGTCCTTAGCTTCCTTACCATTTGAACCCCCACCATCTATTTTTCTGGGATGTCAAACGAGCTTTAAAGTAAAGTAAATTAACAGTTCTCTTTTGCTGTCATAAAGTAAAATAAATTTGGTTATGGTTTAAGGATCTTTGAGACCGTGTCAAGATTTATGATGCCAACCTATGTGTTGGAGGGATGTGACTGGATCAGATCTATATTACATGTGCACAACAAACTTTGTGAAGTACTTTTGTTTGAAACTCATTACACAAGTATGTGTGTGGCTTGGTTTTTGTGATGAACATGCACCCAACAAGGCAAGTACAATGCAGGGAGAATATCAATTCATTGGTGTATACATTTTTAGTATCTTCCTGTTCTATATGATCTTATAAAATGACTGTATTTCTGATATAAGCTTGCTGTGATATGTACACTTCTATTTGCACTTTAGTGTAAAATACAAAAATGAATAGACTTCAACAAGTTAGCCATGTTTTGTTGTCCTGATATCATAGGTAAGGGAACTTGAGTCCCTGACACCTATGCTCATATGGCGTACCCATACCTGATGTGTGCATACTTGTGCTAATGTAGCATAAGGCTTGCACCATCCTGTTTCTTTCTTTATCTCACTTGGAACATGATTCGTCTTTCTAGTTGCGGTCTTCAGTCTTGGTAGATTTGATCAGACTTTTATTTTGTTAATTAATGTATTTGGTAGTGCTTTTGGCTGATGTCCTCTATTGTTTTCATGATCTTATTTTCCTTAGATATTCAAGTCACTTCAGGAGGTTGGAATTAAGGTTGGAATCTATCACGGTCAAATGGATAACAAAGCTCGCCAGGAGTCCCACAGGTTCTAAGCTCTTTTGCCTGTATATATGGTATGGCACTTTTAGTTGTTTTGTGTGATCGTTATAGTTGTCCAGTGTAACACCCTCTCCTCTTTGCTTGCATTATCATGACTTGATATTATACAGTTTACCCCTAACTGAGCCTTTTTCATCTTTTTGTCAGATTATTTATACGAGATGAATTGCATGTCATGGTTGCCACTATAGCTTTTGGCATGGGTATTGATAAGCCAAACGTAAGGCAGGTGATACACTATGGTTGCCCAAAGAGTCTAGAATCCTATTATCAGGAAAGTGGGAGATGTGGTAGAGATGGGATAGCTTCTGTCTGCTGGCTTTATTATACAAGAAGTGACTTTGCAAAGGCTGATTTCTACTGTGGAGAAGCCCAAACGGTACATAAATTTGCATCTATTTTAGAATTAGTGAAGCCATTATTTTTGGATATATTTTTTTTGTTAATACCCAACGTTATTTTGCTATATAGTGGATATATTTCTGGTTATTTTCACCTTTTTTTTTTTTTTTTTTTTTTTTTTTTTTTTTGTTCTTTTGATTTATGAGCTATCTAGCCTGTTCTGGACAAAAGCCTATGTCAATTCTTTCTTTGTTCAATGAGTACTTTTCTATTGCCATTCACCAGGAAAATCAAAGAAGAGCTGTTATGGAGTCATTGAGGGCTGCACAACATTATTGTTTGGCAACAACTTGCAGAAGACATTTACTGCTTGGCCACTTTGGAGAAAAATCTTCAGCTGCTGGATGTGGTTTGGCTTTAACTTGAAGATACTATTTTGACTGATATTTTGTCTATCTTAAAGATATATGCTTCTTGTACTAGTTTAAAGTTTTATTCATTATTTCCATTTGATTGGGGTGTGGTGGGGGTAAAAATTATCCTTGCACTATTTTGTATGTGTAGCACTTGTCAAACTATTGGATTGTTAGTAACTCTCACAACTTAAGACTTTATCAATCATTATAGTTGATTTCTATTGTGTTTTTAGGGAATTGTGATAACTGCCTTGCCTCAAAGAAGGAGCGTGATTTGTCTAGAGAAGCATTTCTTCTAATGGCTTGCATCATATCATGTAGGGGTAAATGGGGCCTGAATATGCCTGTAGACATTCTTCGTGGTTCTCGAGTAAGTTCTTTTGAATTGAGGGTTATGTTTTGGCTTTCTTAATCTTCACTATCTCCACATAGACTTTGTTCATGAGCAAAATCTTAAATTCTGTGCTTGTTGTGGACACTGAAATAAATTATTAATTCTATTTGTCGCTTTGCTTGTGTGCAAATGGCTTTTAGGGGCTTTGATTTTGTCAAACTTCTTTGAGCTTCTATTTTTGTGTTATACTTGTCAAGCAATGATCCTAAGTAAATGCTTTAAAGTGCATTCCTATAGGCTATAGAGCTCTAGATTGTTAAAAATACATAATTCCTTGCCCACCAATTTGTCTGGATGATGCAAAGAGGAACTACCCCAAATCTCCCCATTCTTACGACAGCTGAAATTCCCTTTCCAACTTGCACACGCATATTTCACAGTTTAAGGCATCACCCAAAATAACATCCTTGTCTATTTATTCTTTTATCCTCTAGAAAATTTTTATTACACATGCCACAAAAAAAGGGGGAAAAAAATCAAATGCTTGCATCAGCTCCACAATCCGTAAAAAGAGTAAGGTATCTTATTAGTGATTCAATATACTCACAGTCTTGCTAACATTTTGGGGGGTGGGGGGTGTTGAGGAAGCAAAGGAGATTAAAATTACACGTGCAGTGATAATATCAGAAAACTCATAATATAATTGGTGAGGCATAGAATTTTGAAAATAACATGTACTGAGAATCTGAGTTTCACAGAATTGGATTGATTAACTGATTAAGGGAATATGCAAGCAGAAGTTTCAATAATTTCCCAGTTTCCCCTTTAAAAGCTTGTTTGAGATCTAGATTTTTAAGTCTTCTACCAGACCTGTCAAATTCTTTAATAGGATTCTAAAATCCTAAACCTATTTCTTCCGAAGTCCAGTTTCCTAGTCACGATTTCATACAATTAGTTGTCTGTCTTTATGCTTCCAGAGCGGCCCCTGTTCCTTTTATAAATTTAGCTACAGTTTGTATCTTGACGTTGGGCAAGTAATGTTGCATCACTGCAATGGAAGGTTTTTGGAGTTGTGGGTTCCTCAGTAAAAAATATAATATTGTAGATTCTTATTTAAGTTCTCTTTCATTTTCAGTTTGTTTCTCAATTGTTCCATAATTGTCATTACTGAATTTTTACCTTGTGGTTTACAGTCAAAAAAAATTCTTAATGCTGAGTTTGACAAGCTTCCACTTCATGGACTTGGGAAAGAGTACTCATCAAATTGGTGGAAAGCACTAGCTCACCAATTGATTTCTAATGGTATTTAAAAGGAAACATTTTTTTAATTGATTATGGGATATCTATGTTGAGATTCTTGAATTATGCATGTAACCTATCTGTGTATCCCAAAACCTGTTATTTATTGTTGTAACTGATACAAAGCTCCTGCTTCTATGGGTTTGGGAGAGGTGCTTGGGAGAGATCTTTACCTGCAATTTTGTGGAAACTGATGCTTGACCAAAACCTGTTATTTATAGTCAATTCAACTTGTTCTCAATATAGCTTGGAGTCACCTTTATGGATCTTCATTAGCTAGTCAAGGTCAGCCACATATATTATTTAGAACCTTTATTTTTTGGGAGTTAATTTTCAAAGTTCTTGACCATGGAAGAAAGAAGAAAACAAAATGACGGGACAGGATGAATAAAATATCCTCTCTCGCACAAATTTTTCTTTCTGTCCACTTCACACTTTTCAACAGAAATCTTTTGGTGGGGAATAAAAGTTAAAGAACCCTTTTCTTCCCTCCTGCCATCTCCATTCAATCAAATGAGGAAAATACTATATCTTCATTCCCAACCCCCTCCCAAAAAAAAGGAGAAGTTATGGTTGTTTTGATTGATATGTTTGGAATCTAGCACAACTGATAAAAGTCTTAGGTGGGCGCATTGGTCAGCATTTTCCTCATTTTCTCCTACAATGAGGTAACAATACCATCTTTAATGGAGACATTGGTGCTGTTACCAAGATTGTCTTGACTTGGAAATGATGCAACCTGGCAAGTTCTGTACATATTGCTGGTCAGAATAGATTATACATCTGTACTCAATGTTAATGAAGGAGACGTAACAATCTTGAAGAATAGTTTCATAAAGGAAAAGGGTTTTAGGAAAAAAAAAAAAACTAATTGTAGTCTAAAGTGGTTTGTGTCATATTAAATATTGATTCTTGGTGGCACACTTTGGGAGTTTTGTTCATTTTTTGCCTTAAATTGGTTCTGCCTATCATGTTTCTTACGTAGATAAAAACTAAGCTAATTTCTCTCTTGGATAGTGATATAGAAACTGAGCAGTTTATGACTAAAAGTTGCAACTCTTTACAGGTTACCTGATGGAGACTGTAGCTGATGTATATGTAACTGTAAGGTAGATTGCTTTAATTTATTCAGTTATGAGTGCAAATTACAAGATTAAGTCTCTAACACTTCCCTCTATATGTCTTTTATAACATATTTTTGTCATATACTGTCATTTTTTAACTAAAAGTGAAAAAGTTACATTTTTTTTTTAATAAATGGAACATACAAGGAGAATGATAAAACTTATTCCTTTATGCATCAGTGTCAGTTCAAAAGGAGAGCAGTTTCTTAGTTCTGCTAGACCTGATTATCAACCACCCCTATTTTTGCCGGTGACTAGTGAAATGGAAGATGATAAAGAAAATAAAAGTGCATCACGTGAAGTTGAAGACTTCAAAAGTTTTGCTACTTTGAAACGTGAGGGATTTTCAGAGGTTGGTAATTAAGTGTTGTACTGTTGTCCATTCACCCCATTTTCATCATTGTTTTCATCTTCAAGTGATCTATAACAGTATTGTTGAATCAGCCACCAATAAGTAGTGGTGGAAAAATAATGTTCATCTCAGCCCAATGAGGAGCATTTGGAATGCAATGACCTGATTTGACACTAATATCTAGCCTGATTCCCTTTTTTATGTTTCCTACTGTGTCAGGAAAGAGCTTCTTGGAAGTGGCTTCATGTGCCGCACACGTGTGTGTGTGTGTGTTACGCATCCCCTTATATGTGAAAGAGCTTGTCAATTGCTCAAGACCTCAAGTAGTTAACCTCCACATCGGTGGAGGTTAAGGAGAGGCAAAGCTTGTAACTAGCCCTCATGCATGCACACACATGGATAATAAAAAAGCCATTCACATGAATGCTAGGTAGTATTTGGGTGTCATCGAAATGGACATACTGTTCCCCATTGTGTAATGTGGTGTCTTTAGAGGGAAAGAAATAGCAGGTGTTTCGAAAATAATGAGAGATCTTTGCCAGACTCCTAGTTATTCTTCTTTAGAACCTTGTTGGATTGGTTGTCAGCTTTGCAAAACCAATCTTTTTCTTCTATTCTTGATTTGCTTGATTTATGTAATTTTTGTATTTGATTTGTTGACCCCTGTACATTTTTTGTGTACTAGGGTGTCCCTTTTTTGATATCAATAAATCTTATTACTTATAAAAAAAAAATAAAGTAGTATTTCATGCTTGAAACCTTAAAATGAAAGCATTTTCATTACATCGTGTTTAGTTGTTGGAAATTTTTTTTATGCATGAATAAGTGCTTTCACAAATTTTTTGGGAGTCAAAATCCAGTTACAATTCACAAGACAGGATTTTTAATAGCTAGATAGATCTCCCAAGTACTTACCTGATTTTTGGTCACTTTGGTTACTATAGACTTGTAAAGGGATTTAATTGTAACAATCTTGAACATATATGGTGAACATAAAGATGATTGAAACTTTAGGGTTAAACTCAGGAGTTTATTATGTAATATTCCAAAACTTTATTGCTTATGCACAATAATTGACAAAGAAGAACAAACTATTGCTTAAAGAGTTTGAGCTCCTTTTATCACTTTTTGCTATAAACAGCATTTTTTTCTGTACTTTTTTTTCCTCTTTGATTAAAAGTACTGGTTCTTTATTGTCCTTGCCCCTGTTTCCCTTCTATGTGTTTCAAGACATTGATAAAGTAGGAAAGGTTTATTTATTTTTTAATGAAGTGTGATATGTTGAAGAGATAATAGTCCATTAGTTATGGTACAGTATGTTAAAATAATTGCGAAATGATTAAATTGATCATTTCCTATCAACTAAAACTCTTGGATAAAGTGGTAGTTTATCATGGCGTTTATCATGGCATCAAAGGATCCAGAGTATATCAACAATATATACCTATTAGGAAATCCAACAATGAAAAAGGGAAATACACACACACACACACACACACACACATATTCCAAGATCCTTGCTAAGTGTAAGTGGAAGTAAAGGCAGACCACAGACTGAGGGAGGACGGCAACACATGTTTCAAATTTATGCTTTTATGTATTGTAGTTCACTCAATCTTCGTTTTTCGTTGGAATCAAAACATCTTTTAAGTGTGTTTAAAATTTTTTCTTCTTCTTTGACCCTTGGGTTGCTTCCTTTTATAAGTTTGCCACTTTGCCTGTTAGAGATAGTGGACCCGTAAAGTATTTGGAGTTGTGCTGGAAAAGATTACAAATTGAAATTTGTTTTACTCTTCCTGGTTTGAAGCCCTTCACATTCATATTTTGCATGTATTGCCATTGATTGTTTTTGTCAATTCAATATGTACTTTGTGAATGTACTTATCATATATATATATATATATATATATATACACACACACACACACACTTTGTGAATGTGTGTATTTTTGTCATTTAGGTTGAGGCACAACTGTACCAAATGCTTTTGGAAGAGAGACTGAAGCTTGCAAGAAGCATTGGAACTGCACCGTAGGTTTTTGTTGCTTAAGGCTATCAGTTCTTATAAATTTCTTTAATCTATGATTTTCAGAAATTATGTATAATATATTAACATGGAGGAATTTGAGTTGTCTGTCTGTCTGTCATGTACCTCCTTGCAGATATGCTATATGTGGTGATAATACAATCAAAATAATTGCACTGAGAAGGCCATCTACCAAAGCCAGGCTTGCAAACATTGATGGTGTTAACCAAGTATGTCTTAACAAAATGAACAATAACATATATTCCTGTATTTTGGTTTCTTTACTTTCAGTAAATGACAAAGGTTATGACAATTGCCAGATCTCAATATGTATAACCTTCCTTTGGCAGGACCAGCACCGAGTAACAGCTTTCAGGGTTATTTATAATGTTCTCAGTGGTTAACATTCTAGTTTTTGTCTTCGTTGGGGACAAACTTTATCGTAGTAATTACTTAGTGTTATAAATTCTCCTGGAGTTGATATATTAATGATTGCTCACTCTACTTAATGTTAACATATGTAAATCCAGTATTAGACTGCTGTTACTTAATGTGTGATAAAATTTTCTGGAGTTGATATATTAATGATCACTCACTATACATGATGTTAACATCTGTAAATCAAGAATTAGACTACTGTTGACACTCCCAATGCAGACTGAACAAATCCTGCCTGTAGTTTTAATGTCCTTCTACCCTTAACCGAGAGGATAGTATCCAATCCCCTACTAATATTTTCCTTGGTACCTGATTGTCAAGTGCATGCCTAGTATCTAATCCTCTACTAGTTTTTTCCTTGATGCCTCATTGTCAAGTCCTTTATCCTCTAGTGGCTACTGGCATATATACACATCAGAAGTTAGTTATAGTGCTATGCCAATGTAAAATACGAGGTCATGCAACGGTCGGGGCACAAGACAATCATGTGCCCATAATTTTGTTATCCCTCATATTGCGTAATTTATGTATTTATTTATGTTCTTGGAGTTCTTTGTTAAGTTCATTTGTTAATTAATGAGGAGGAACATGAGGTTTCTATGCATGGTATAATTCAAGATTGAAACAGAAGCATTCTTGGCAAGAATTTTCAACTGTATGAAAGTTTGTCTGTCTCTTCACATGCCTAAAAAGATAAATAACTATAAAGGTGAGTGCAAAAAAAAAAAAAAAAAAGAGTTCTGAGGAAGACTATTTGATCTGTACTACCTGTTGAAGCTCCTTGAAAGTATCCTTGTATATGTTTCCCCAATAATGTGACAGAATTGTCAAAAGCCTGAATTCAATTCATTGGCAATCACATCTTAGTTCATCCAGCAAGTTTGCATGTATTTGATGAATTCAATTAATCTTTTTCCGTTTTGGTGTAGAAGGCTAATCTGATCCTCAATAATGTTGCAGTACCTACTAGTGAAACATGGAGATCATTTCCTTAAGATTATTAGGAATCTATCGCAAGGACTAGACCTTTCATTGGATGGGGAAGCAAGCCTACAGACTTCTACAACAACAAAGGCTACTGTTACAAATAAAGTGAATTCATTAACCAACCAACAGGAGAAGCTTTCGCCGGCAAAGTGTGAAGCTTGGAGTATGTGGCATGAGGACGGCTTCTCTATTCAGAAAATTGCTGTATGTTCTATTTGATATCTAATAGTATAAATATCTGACTTATATTTGTGTTTCAATCCTTTCTATGACTTCCTATTTTTTCAATCATAGAACTTCCCTAGTAGACCGGCTCCTATCAAAGAACAAACTGTTTTAAATTATCTCCTAGATGCTGCCAAGACAGGGTTTCAATTTGATTGGACCAGATTCTGTGATGAAGTAGGACTGACACGTGAAATAATCTTAGCCATTCAGGGTGCCATTTTAAAGGTTGGCACTACAGAGAAGTTGAGGAGCATTAAAGATGAATTACCTGAAGCTGTGAGTTTAATGAATGTCCTTGAAATTTATACCCCATTTTATTTATTTATTTATTTATTTTTATCTCTGAACTATTTTAAGGAATAACATGAATATATGTATACAATTTACTTGATCGGTCGAACTATACATTATGTGTGTAAATCGTAAGACCTATAAAATTTATCAGTGAATTCCTTGTCAGTTTTTGGTTTTTAAATTGAACAAATTTACCTTACTATTCCAGATAAGTTATGAACACATCAAGACTGTTCTGGCAATGCAAAACCTAGGGATCTCTCCAGAACTAATTCTGCCCAGCAACCACAATACATTAAATGCTGATCAACATCCCAACAACGTGTCAGAGTGTTCACTGATTTCCCCCAGTACATGCCACATGGAAGGACCTTGTGAAGTTGAAACCTCAGCCAAGAATTCAATTGGTCGTTGTAGCTTTGGGAAAATTGAAGAAGCAGCTTCTGTTTTCTCCACCGGTGGTCAAGGGCCAAAGCTATCCCTAGTCCATGATGAGGATACAGTCTTAACAAAACGCCAAAAAGTCAGTGAACTAGATAAAGGAAGTTTGATCCCATTGGAGGCAACAGAGAGTTCCATTGTAGAATGGCTTAAGAACTATGCTGAAGGGGTGAGTTGAAATCTCTGCTATAGCTGATGGAAAGCTTTTTGTGCCCACTTTTTTGCATTCTCTATCATGTTGCAAGACCAAAAAAGAAAAGAAAAACACTGATATGGATGTATTGCAGGTTACTCTGTCTGAAATTCTGGAGCACTTCAATGGATCGAAAGAAGAATCTGTGCTTGATTTACTAAGTTGCCTTGAAGGTGACTTTTTGATATATAAGAAGAACAATATGTACAGGGTTATGTAACCAAAGAGATATTGAAGGTTACTGTGTCTGATTCTGGAGCACTTCAATGGATCGAAAGAAGAATCTGTGGTTGATTTCCTGAGTTCCCTTGAAGGTGACTTCTTAATATATAAGAAAAATATGTTCAGGGTTATGTAACCAAGAGACATCACAAACTCTGTAAGCATTGTTTATAACCTGGTATAGAGTTTCAATGACTAATGTTTTTGTGATACTCATGGATAATAACTGGAATTTTCTATTGTTTAAAATTTTAATTGCAAAGAAAGATTGGAGGTATTGGGAGAGGGGTTGGGAAAACAATTGATTACTTAAGGTAGGCCCTTATATACTTCAGTTGGCCCATCACACACGTCCAACTTAGACCATTATAAAATAACAGGTCGTATTTTATGCACAGTTTGCACTATTGTACTGTCTGAGAAAGGTAATTGGTAGGTTACTTTAACCAATTTATTATTGGAGAGGTTGATTCCTAGACTTAAGCTGGCAACCTGTTATTTTGGTGTGAGGCACTTGTTATTACACCAAACCCACGGCAATTGCAAGAAAGCCTCTACCCAATCCAGAAGTTTACTTTGTACACGACATCATGCTTGAATGCATTTGGACCGTTTACTTGCTACATAAGTATCAGACTTAATGCAATATCAGTAAAGTCTCTTTCCTATCCAAAAGTTTACTTGCTACATGGCATCATGCTTAATGCACTTGGACGGTTTACTTGCTACATGAATGCAATCGCAAGAAAGTCTCTTCCCTATCCAAAAGTTTACTTGCTACATGAGCATCATTCTTAATGCATTTGGATCGAGGAACAGATTTAGCATTATACTTTCGCTTTGGCAAGAGTTTGATACTTAGCTTAAGAGCATGTATTCCTGATAACATCCTGGAAATAATTTCCAGACTATAGGCATACTATGTACGTTTTTTTTTTTTTTTTGATATATTGCAAAGCATGTATTACTTGGAACTCAAGCTAATATTCTTCTACCAAAAAAAAAAAGAAGCTAATATTCAAGTACATGAGCTTCTTAACTCAGTGGAAATTTTGACTCTCACAACAAAGGAGCTGAGAGTACCAATCCTGGGCCAAGGTGGCAGGTCTCCTCAACTTCTTGTGGTACAAACAGCTAGGCTTGTAAACTGGGTTCAAATGGAGTAACATACAAGAGTTGTAAGGTAACAAATACTCAATATGTTGGATCCAAAATTTCCCCATATGTAATTCCATGTTGATAAATCAGAATCCATAGTTCATAGCATAAGTGTAAAAATGATTGTCAAAATCAATGCTCTCTACAAATTAAAATTTCTATTTGAGTTTGTAAATTCCAAAGATTAAAAAAAAAATGGCACTGGGCACAAACTAAATGATAGAAATCAACATCATTAACAAAAGGTCAGTCACCAGGAAGATATTGCAATGGCTGGTTCAGAATTTGAAGAAGAATTGACAGTGTCAAGTATACACCAGACTAACTGAAAAAAGCTAGCAAAACAAGATGTTAGGTAAAACTTTGGGCCCCTACATCCAATAAAACAGGAGAGACCAGTTTTGCTAAAAGTGAAAAAAACTCCAATGAAAGATGTCCACCATGCAGAAAAATCAGTCCCTGTGTAAAGCATCCTCTAGTTCCAGTTCCACTCCCACCCGATTTTTTATTGAGGCAGAAGCACCAAGAGGTGTTTTGCACTTTTGTTGTAACTCTTTGAATCTTTCAACATCAAAATCCAGCTTCTTACACAGCTTCCTCTGCCTTGAGTTAAAAAGCCTCTGCATAAAGTCTTGGTAAGTAGGGTCTCTTGAAGTGAACAAGAAGTAGGCATAACCTATGACTATGCCAGTGGTTGTGGTGAAAAATGCAATGGGTTCCATTACGTCCCATGAAAATTCCCAGAATGTCAGCCGAAAGAAAAGCCCAACCTGTATCACAGCCATCCCCAAACCAGACCAGAGGATTCGCCGGACCTGCCTATGTGCCATTACATCAATTTCTTCCTTCTTCTCCTGCAGCCTCTTTAACTCATCTCTCATAGGGTCATCTTCAGAGGTCAGAGCAAGAGGCACTGCTTTAATGACCAGATCCACCACCTGAACAAATAAGAATGAGATGGGGCAGCACTGGTTAATATAATATGGAGGATTAATAATCAAAGGAATCTAAATAATGACAACTAAAATGTATTTGGACAAAAAACCTTATCACTTGATTAAATTCCAAATTCATTTCTTTTCTCAAAACCCATCCATGCCCACAACAAGGGCCTGCTAATAAGAAAAAGGCGCAAACAAACACTTGAAAGTTAACAATTCAAGTTGCTTCTGGCTGACGCAGGTTACAGTTGAAGCAGAAACTGAAAATGTACACTCAATTTGGCTAACAGGTTCATCTGGTTGCATTGGTGCTAAGCACAGTTCACAGCTCAGAAGTCAACATACAGATAACACTCGACGAGCAAATCTGTAAAATGTACTCCACCAATATAATGGAGACCAATTCCAGATTGGTGTCAATCACAAGAAATAGTAAGGCATCATAGGAAGGTTTATTCAACTAGACATAAGAACTAGGCTTACTATCTGCAGAGATCAAAGCTGGTGTCAAACAATGTTTGGTAGTTCAGCAAAAATTCTTATGGAACTAAAAATTATCTTCCATTTTAAGCACTTATGCCAAATTTAGAACTTTTAGTTCTATTCTGAACACCTTCAAGATAGGCTTACTATCTGCAGATACGCTTGGTTTTCAATTTCCAGTAGCTTTCCATCTCCCATCTTGTCTCGAAAAACTTCTAGCAGAACGGTATTCATTTCTTAAATCTGCTCTTTCCGTTCCGCCCAATCAACTAAATTATGGCCACTAGACAGTTAGAGAAAATGATTTATTATGGTATTCAAAGTCGTGCAACAAAAGGCGACTCTGGATCGGAACAAAAACTGTATTATCATGATTAATTTTCCTAAGAAGGACAGTAAATCACTATATATATATATATATATATATATATATATATATCAAAGTTTTGCCACAAAAGTTGGATCTGACCCGGACTCGAAATCCAAAACGAAACCGTTTTGGCAGCCGGCGCCATCATCAGCACTCTTTTCCTCGTAAAGCAGAAAAAAGGCCCTGTCCTACACAGAATACCCTAACCCTAAGCCTATTGAGATATCATAAGCAGCCCCACAGAAACACATAAAAAAAAAAAACTCTCTGAGATTTGACTCTGTAACCAAAAACAAAAACAAAAAAAAGCATATTGGAGTATATGCCAAACAATATACCACAATTACTATTGCTCTGGTTATTAAAGAAAGCTAAACATAGAAAAAGGGCACAATCTGAAATCATTGATAGATAGTCATATATATATAAATAGAGAGAGAGAGAGAGAGAGAGAGAGAGAGAGAGAGATTTAGACCTTGTCGGGATGAAGGTAGACCTTGTCTCGAAAGAGAAGAATGACGCCGGCTTCGTCGAGAACCTGAGCGAAAGCGGCGGCCTCTTCGTTCGATCTAGCGACGCCCATGCTCTCGCACGCTTGAATGAGATCAGAGTATCCGATAACCTCTTTGCCTTCCATGCCGAGCTTTCTCTTCAACGCTTCTACATTCACCAATCTCATCAGCCTCTTCGCCTCCGCTAACGACATCGCACTATCTCTATCTTTATCTTTATCATTGTTGTTGTTGTTTCCGTTGCTATCGCTGTTGTAGTAGTAGCCACCGCCTCCCGCTTTTCCTGCGTCGGCGGCGGCGGCGGTGGCAGCAGAGGAATCGCACAGTGCTCTCCTCAAATATACTGAAATCGACGACGCTGCGGCCGGAGATCCATTACCTACTATAATCATAGATCTCAGTCCCGTCGGATAAACCGCCGCTAAGGCTTGCTTCAGTGGACCACCACCACCACTCCACCATCGCCTCCACATTTTTTTTTCTCAATTCGATTTCGACAAAATCAACGGCCACAAACTCTTACATCACACTTCCGAATCAGCGCAAACCCTAATATTGCTTTTCAAAATATTCTCAAAGTTTCTAGTAGTGATTAACAAGAACAAAAAAAAAGTCTCTCTTTGTTAGGTGCTTCTCTTTATTTGGTGCGGTAGATTAATTAAATTGTAATAGAAAAAAAAAAAAAAAAAAAAAAAAAAAAAAAAAAAAGGAAGTGGACAAAGAAAAAGTATAGAGGAGAGGGTAGCTTAACCTCCGGCACCGGGGAAGGTAGAAGTTGTGAATTGTGAGCGGCAAGCCTTACAACTTTTATAACTGTATTTGATTGTATGTGTCAGTTCTTCAATTTACAATTGATTGATTCCGTACAGACTTGCTCCTTATTAATATGCGTGTATCTCCAGTTTTGTTTTAGCGTGTACTTGTGTGTAATAAAATGATTAAAATCCCCAACATCCAAATGAGGATTGAATATTTTTGAAATAAAACCGTGTCTGATTTTTGAAAGCACGCCAACTGCGAATGATAATTAAAAAAAAACAGAAGAAGAAGAAGAAGATGATATTTGTGAAGAAAGCAAAATAGGTTTCTTTTATAATTCTTACTTCTTATGTTTAGTTTCAATCTTTTTTTTTTTTTTTTGAAAGTAGATTTAGTTTCAATCTTATTTAAGGGGGAGCAGAAAATTTTCTAGAAATATTATTTAATATTTCCTTTTATGTAAATAGAAATATTAATGGAGGTACTAAGCGGATATGTTAATGGATTATTTTTTGAAATTTTAATTAAAAAAATGTGACTTTTTTAATAACTTTTTATATTTTTTATTATAAGAATTTTTTCATGAAAATTGTATAAAAACTTCACTAAAATTGTACATTAACACATGTTCCAAAGATATCACATGAAAAATGTATTTTGAATCAAGTGATACAATGTCATGTGTATCAAAATCCAGTAAAAGAGATTCAGATGTGCAAAAATATCTCTCTATTAACACATATTTCATTTGTTAGTGGGGTGAGTAATGATTTTTTGTAAACATGTTTCTCACTTATTGAATTTTGATACTGTTTTTTTGTTAACAAGGCTTTTATTTAAAGAGAAATACTATGTTCACAATATTTTCATAACAAATTCTAAGTGACAAGTTGTTACTGGTTGTTACTGTTATATCAAAAAGTAATCTTAGTGGAAGGTTTAAATTTGAACTAATAATAACTAATTAACTACTTATAATTTGTTAAAAAAATATTATGAGAATGTCGCGAACATAACACCTCTTTTATTTTAATTTAAATTAACCAAAATATTTAAAAATGGGGATAGTTTTATATCCGAGTTAAAAAAAAAAAAAAGGTATAATAAAATCTAACCTATCATTTTATCTAAAAAAAAAAAAAAAGATATATAATCTACATAATTAAAAAAACGAAAATTCGATTTATTGGGTTGCGTTTACTTGACAGTTGGGTGCCGACCATCCATTATCCATTTCCTTGCTTTATTTTTTCGGTTCGGAATTGGGAATGGGGGTACATGATTTTTCTTTTTCTTATTCCTATCCTACAATGGTTAAAATTGTCGCATCTCTTTTGACGTGTTTCCGCGTCCCTAGTCTTTCCCACTCCCACCCACCATATCTCACACCGACTAACATGTATATATTTTATTTAGGGTTATGCTACCAACCATATCTTTACACTTTTATGGGAAATGAAAAAAACTAACATGTTTTATTTCATTTCCCTATAAAAACTTCTTTAAATTTGTTATTCATATTTATACTATTTTAGCTATCTCATTTATTAGCAAAATATGTTTTATATATTGATAAAAAATTAATAATAACATGAGTCTCATATTAGGTTTGTGACATTCTCAAAAAAGAAAAAAAGAAAAAGAAAAAAAGGTTTGTGACAATCATATCATACTTGATGTTACTACTATTAATGGATTCAATAACATGAAATACATGTTTCTCAAATAAAAAAAATTAAACATGATATACATATGAGTTGTGACCCATCATCAATAATTATGAGAATGTCATTTTATAATCGTTACATAGATGATCAAAATAGACTTGTATTATTCCTGTGCAATACACGAGTTGACGAAGAATCATAAGGGAGTTCAAAAATTTTAAAATAATTAAAATTAAATTATTAAATAAATAGTAATAATAAATTATAAAATAAGTAAATAATTTTAATAAAAAAATTACTTTAAATTCTGATTGTTTAGACTTTAAACTTTATTAGTTTTTATCTATTTTTATATTTTAAAATTTTCTTTATGTTAATTTCTTAATATGAGATATGGAATGAATTTAATCATTCCTATTTAGGTTATGTTTAATCTATGCACTAACTAGTACAAAAAAATAATAAACAAAATTGTTCCTCAATACTGATTTTTTCCTAGTGATAGTTTAATTAAAAAAATCAACACACTCACAAATCTATATATATATATGGTTAGGTTCAAGTTACACTGGTGTAATTCTAAGCAATGTTACATCAACCAATATTTTTTAATTGGATGCAAATTTTGACAAATCCACCGTTAGATTATATTTTCTTCGTATATTCTCCATGCTTGCAAAATTTCAAGGTGATCAAAGATTAATAGCTATGTCATCAATCAATTATTTAAATTTAAGTCTTTGTAGTTTGAAATAATGCATAAAAGATTAGTTTGTAGATCGAATGGTAAATTACATTTGATTGACATGAAATTTGGCATGCATGTTAAGAACACATAAAACATGTAATTCAACGGTTGGATTTAAAAAATATGAATTCAATAATAAGTTATTGAGTGGTGTAACATTGCTTAGAGTTACGCCGGTGTAACTGGAACTCAACCCATATATATATATATATATATATATATATATATAACCGAAATCTCTAAAACTCCCACAATTTTTCATATCAGCATTGTTTATTTATATTTTTTAATTTGGTTTTGGACTTTTAAGATGTATTCAAACGCAAACATCTCATCTCTCATACAATTTTCTATTTTGTTTTGGACTCTTTCTTATCTCCTTCTCTAATTCTCTGGGCACTAAATCACTATTAGGGTTTATCAAGAATTAAATTGAATACTACCACACGACAAACTCACGCTCACTCCTCAAATACCACAGCCGCCACATCAAACCACAAAGCAGTCTTCATAATCATTTTTCCTCGACTGTTGTGGATGTTAAGGTTGTTATTTCTTTTATATTTTTTAGGAACTTTAGGGTTGTTTTTATAGGCTCCTGCACCGACTGCATGGTAAACAAGCGTGGTGAAGTTTCGCTTAAATGTTCTCTTTGAAATCTTTTCACAAATACCCATCAAGTCACTTCTCAATAAATTCATGTCCGTCTCTCAACAATGGCGCAATATCATTGATGATCCACACCTTGCTTACATGCACCATTCTTGATGTGTTGAAGAACCCAAAATCCTACTTCTCAATCATCACACCCAAAACGAAAAACCAATAGATGTAACAGTTACAAATGTTGGGGTCTTCTTGAACGCTGACTTGAATTTAGTTGCAAAGTTCACAAAATCAGTGACATGTTACCTAGAGGATTGTTGCAATGGTTTGCTTTGCCTTTCAAAAAGTTATGATGATAGATTCTTGGTTTTGTTTAATCCTCTAAGGCAACAACTTCGATCTACCACTGCCACCATCTACAGCCTCTCCTAAGCTAGGCAGTAGAAAATATGGATTCTGGTTTGATCGTCCAAAGAACACATACAACATTGTTGTTGTTGCAGTTTTCTTACGTGAAAGTGTTGATGAAATACCACGCTACAAGTTGGGTGCTGAAGTTTACACTCTTGGTACACCTCATCTCTCATTCGTTTTTATTTTTTATTTTTACTTTTCCTTCCCTCCTCTAATTCTTCGGTCACTAGACACTATTAGGGTTTTTTAATTATAATTTTACAGTGTTTTTGTTAATAAGAATTGTCAATTTTTTCTGTTATGCAGTCATTTTTTTTTTTTTTATTTACAGCTTTCTGGGGCATTGCACAAACGGCATGAAAATAGCTATCAATACATTGTAATATGAAACAAAACATTCTACAGATTTGTCAAGATGCTATGGAATAATCAATAAAGTTCGTATTTACCACGCTTGAATATAAGATTGATTTATTTTTGCACTTTCTTATGGTGTTTTTCTTAGCTTTTACTTTTTTGTATGGTGTGGCAAAAGAAATCATTTGATTGATATTTGGTTTCTACGGTTACCAAGCATCTTAATAAGGGCATCAATGGTGCAAATATTTGTTTTGTTGGGAAATTTAGACCCCTATTGATAGAATTAACAAATTTTATACCCAAGTTGTTAATTAAATTTATTATAAATAAACCTTGTTAAAACAAACAAACATTAATATTATGTCAATATCATGCACATCGAAATAATAAAGACAAGATATGATGACCTAGGAAAACCAATAAAATATACTAGTTTTACAGTAAAAAACCTGGGGGGAAACCTTCTAGAAAAACAATCTACTATAATAAAGAGGAGTTTCAGATTTAGTACAAAACTTATCTCTAAACTCTACAATCCTCGTAGATGAACTTACAGCAGAAACCTTCTACCGCTTCAGAACTTCTGAACTCTTCAATATATGAACGTTATCATTTTGCATGGATCCCAATACGTGACTAACCAATGATGCATAGCTCCCAGTACGCGACTAACTCACCAACTTGAAGAAGATCATTGGCTGTAAAGTTCTTCACTTCATCAACAATGAAGATTAAGAAGCATTTGGTTACAAAACCCTAAGACGCAAAGACGTAGTAACTTCTTTCAGAGAGAAAACGCACTCGGTCACTTTTTGCTTGTGTTCTCATTGTGTTCTCATTGTATTCTCTTATGTGATAGCCTTTAAAATAAGCTTTATATATGTTTAGGGTTGTGAGAAAATAAACTCTACACATACATGTCAGCATGGGCCGAAAATCAGATCTGAAAATCTGAATTTCGCAATTCTCGATAGATATATCTGTCGAGCTATCCTCGATAGACATTATTTGTCGAGCGGTTGTTAAGAATCTGTTCAGTTTTAATGAACAACCGTTCTTCACGTATTTCTTGGTCCAATCTTCATGGCTTTAATACATGGCTTGAACAACATGTTTCTTGAAGTATTAAACCTATTTTAGATTTACTCAATTGCAAGTAAAATGCGTTTTGTCAAAGGATTAACCAATTATATAAAATATGCCCTTAACATGTTTTGCACCCAACAATGTATCTAAATTCTTTAATCTTTCTTTTGGCATTTTAGAAGTTTTAACATCTAAATTTTGGGTTCATATTTTGTAATATATGAAATTGTCTTGACAAATTTCAATTACTATAATCATGGATTATTATTTTGAGGTAACCTATCTTTCTCTTATATTTTTTCTATTATGTAGTCAT
Source organism: Castanopsis chinensis (assembly GCA_032878915.1). NCBI lineage: Eukaryota > Viridiplantae > Streptophyta > Magnoliopsida > Fagales > Fagaceae > Castanopsis > Castanopsis chinensis. The sequence goes on along the minus strand of JAVQMG010000125.1, from coordinate 10,376,978 downwards.
ATGTTTTTTTACTGATTCTTCCAATTTTTAAGAAGTTTAACAACTTAATTTTTTGATTCAATTTTTGCAATATTATATTTTTGTTTCTATTCTGTAATCATATGTTTTTTTTTTTCAATAATTTCTAGGTACTAATTATTTACTCTTTCTTTTGGCTTTTTGGAAATTTTAACATCTAAATTTTGGGTACATGTTTTGCAATATATGAAATTGACTTAACAAATTTCAATTGCTATAGTCATGCATTGTTCTTTTGAGGTAACCTATTTTTCTCTTATATTTTTTCTATTATTAGGAGCATTCCAAGTGCTTCTTAGATTGGTCGTCTTTTATCTCCATTAAAGTTCTATTGCCTCTCAACTAGTACATCCTTCTTCTTCTTTTTACATTCATATATTCTGAAATCTATTCTTTCCAGTGCATTTATTTGTCTTCATTCTCTAACGAAGTCAATTTATTCATCTGATATGCCTTTTTGTTGTTGTTCTTTTACGTGTTAAAATATTATAACTATTGCTTATAACACTAAATTAACTTTTCCAATACTTAAAAAAAAAAAAAAAAAATCTTTTCCAGAACCTATTGCTCTAGATTAATGACTCTTTCTGAGTTTCATTGTCATTTCTGAGTGTAAATAATTATTGTTTTCTATATAAAAACTTCTATAGTTTTTATTTTCTTATTTTTGGGTTTTTTGATTGCATTTTATATGGCAAGAAAAAACCTAGGATTTTGCAAACAAATTATGCAATGAGAGAGATTATATTATATTAAAAAAATGATTAAGACTTTAATTTTCATTAAAGAAAGGATGCCATTGATAATAGACATGGCATGCCTAACATTATTGGTGTTAGTATTTTTTTTTCCTCTTAAATTGTAACTTATGTTTTCAAGGGATCATAACTTTAGGAAAATTTAAAATTTTTGTTTAACTAATTCATGTATCGCACGAGTTATCGACTAATTAAATACAATAACCAAAACATATACAAAAGAGTTCAAAAAATTGAGAATAAAAAAAAAAAAAAATTACATAAGTGAACTAAGAACTTAGATGGGTATCCATTGTTTTGCTTCTTTATAGAAAACTTCCTTTGGCATAATATTCAGCACACAAATTCAGAAATAAAGAACGATAAGTAAGATGAATTTCTTAGATTAAAACATAAGCGTAATAACAACAGCGTGGGGTGTATTGTTTTAAATTATTCTTAAATCATGCAACTTGAGGAAAAAAAATAAAAATAGAAACATGGGTCCTCTGAAATTTAAGTTTATAAATTTGATAATAGACTTTTAGTTTGAATATAATTTAATTTTGTTTAAAATATTGTTAATTTTGATCCCTTATTAGTCAAAATTTTGGTTTTTTTTTTTTAAAAGAAAGAAAACATGAATTGTTGTGCGAGATTTAAGTTTATAAATTTGTTATAATAAACTTTTAGTTTGAATAGAATTTAAATTTGTTGAAATTTAAATGATAGAGTTTTACGAATTAGTGAGAGTAGCCATTTGACACAATCACGACTTATAAGCCTAATTTTTATTATATTAGTATATGATATGATATATATTTAAATTATTCTTATATATTATAATTAAATTTTTTATAGGTATTTTATTTATGATTTTTATTTTTTTTATTCATATTTTATCATTATCTCTCAAACATGCTTGTCTCTTCCTTTTCAGCACTCTCATTCTCACTCTCACCATCCGCATTTCCTTTATTTATTTATTTATTACAACGATAGTTTATAAAAAATTGTCTTATATTTAAAGTTTTTCTCTAAGATGACCTTTTTTCATATATTAATAGTTTAAATATATTTCAATAGTTTCTAATTTTTTTAATTTATTTCAATACTTAAAAATTTAAAATAAAGTTTACAAATAGAGAAAATATTCCAATTAGCGTACTAAATATATAACAAGATTATATTCTATTCTAAAAGATATTAACAAAATTTGAATATAAAATTCGAATTAATAATTTTGCATTTGAAAAAGCAAGAAGAATTGATTTTAAATTAAAATTATATTATAAAAATTTAGATACACCATTTAATTGATTCTTTTTGCTATTGGAATTTAAATATAATAAAATGTATTACTTTAAAAAAAAATCTTTTTCCTAAATAGAAAAAATAGAGCTATTTGAAAAAAAAAAATTCAAATAGCTTTTTATATATATATATATATATATATAAAGCTATTTGATGTCATAAGTCATAACACATGGTAGCCATTTATTTTGTAAAATTGTTTAGGAAGATAACGCATCTCATCTGAAACATATTATTGATATATCCTAATATTTTCAACCAGTGTGATAAAAAAGAGTACTTATTTTAGAGTGGGACAAAATTTTCCTCTAAATTGGCTTAAAAAAATCTCTTATAACATATTACGTGACAATTTATAAAATTATCCATTGTAATTTATACATGACTCATTAGATAAACTCTATCCTTTAGGTTGATCTTACATAACTTACATATACTAGCCTCATTACATGCGCTTCGCGCATGCGAAGAGACTTTTTTTTTAGTGGTAGTAGCAAAAAAAAAAAAAAAAATTATATGTTTTTTATTATATATATAATTTTTATTTTGAGAATTTAATTTATAAGTGGATAAATAAATTTGAAAATTAATAAGAGAGTGACCCTATTTTTTAGGCAATGTTTTAGTGAAAGTTAAGATTGTTTTTTTACCGGATTGTTCTTTAATTTTGTTTCTACTTAAACATAGAGATGTAGGGGTATTTTAGAACAAAAAAAAAATCTGGTCCAAACAGAGAGAGCCCTTTAAATAGTAGTATAAATAAAGCCTTTGTCTACTTATCTATACTATTATTAAAGGGGCTTCCCCTCTCTGGACCAAAATTTTTTTGGTTCTAAAATACCACTACATCCCTATGTTTAAATAGAGACAAAACTAAAGGACAATCCGGAAAAAAAAACAACCCAAACTTCCACTAAAACATTGCCTAAAAAATAGGGTCACTCTTCTGTTAATTTTCAAATTTATTTATCCACTTATAAATTAGATTCTCAAAATAAAAATCATATATTTAAAAAAAACATTGCTACTACCACTAAAAAAAAAAAATCCTCATCGCACGCGCGTGTGATGAGGCTCGTCCTTAATTACTTAAATAAATATAAATAACTGGTGTGATCAAGTATTGTTATGCATCATTTACATTAAACACTATTGAGTATTGATGCTATGACAAAAATGTATATTGCTGCTCCCTATGAGGCTCGTCCTTAATTACTTAAATAAATATAAATAACTGGTGTGATCAAGTATTGTTATGCATCATTTACATTAAACACTATTGAGTATTGATGCTATGACAAAAATGTATATTGCTGCTCCCTCTTCATGCACACAAACGCCCTATTAATCTTCTCTTCACGCACGATTGAACAGGTTGATATTGTAATTGATATTCAATAGAATCAACACCATGTCATTTGTGGGTGGAACATCCCTTAATAGAACCCAAAAATAACAATAAAGGTTTAAAAATAAATGATTACCCTAGAATCAATTCTTTAGAAATAGCAACTAGATGAAAGTATCATCTTAATTGCAAAGGCATCTCAATCTTCACCCATCATAAAATATCAGATAGAAAAATAAAAATGTATATACTGTAAAGTTCAATGGAAATCACCACTGTTTTCATTTTTTTTTGGATAAGTTTATCTAGCAAAGCTTACAGTTAATTGTCCGAACAAATTAGAGATACCCTGAAAATTTTCAAATAGGCATGTTGCACTGCAGGTTGAGGCTGAGATACTTAGAAGAGTTTCCTATATTCATCTGCCTCTTGCGACATCTCCTCAGGGCTTCTGTCCTTTCTTTCCTTATCTAAGTCGAGCTTTTGCTTTAATTCTTTCTCCTTCTCATCTATCTAAACCATGAACAACAAGAAGGCAAATACATAAATGGAAAAAGTTAGTGCATAAACAATGGAGAGTAAGCACTAAAGCAAGTTTTCCATCTTACAGCATCATAGATATCATCATTGTTCTTGAAGTCATTAACTTTGCGTGGCAGGATATGGATGTGAACATGGGCTACCGTCTGTCCTGCCTGGGGCCCGTCCTAAGGTTTTAACAAAGATGACACACAAGTTAGTCCGTTTGTGTCTAGCTTATTTGCTAGCTTTAAGCTTTTATATACAACTTTTTAAAACCTTACTTTTTCTTACTTTTTAAAGGTATAAGTATGCTTTAGCACACTTTCAGTAAAAAGCTAAATAAGTTGATTCCAAATGCACAAGTTTCAAAAGACAAATTGAGCAGCAGTGAGCAGGTGGGGAGGCATGAATATGAACATGAGTTCCTGTCTAATGACAAACATCATACTTATAAATCAAGCACACATAAATCAGGTGATGTTTGCTGTCATATATCTTGACCGTATCACATAAATTAACAGAATACTATGAAAATACCATAAGAGTTTAACTAGTACTGATGATCATAGGAAGATGTATCCTAGACACATCGTTAGATTTGAAGAGATCAACAGCACCGGGATGGTTTGAACATTATATGTGTTCTTACATAGTAAACAAGATCAAGTATGCCTGCATGTGGTTATGAGATGTCAAGTAATCACATGGTCAACCAATGCTTCCAGTCCAGGATCATCAGAGAACACAGAAATAACTTGATCTAACATATAAGAGCAATGTCAATAACAAACTAAAAGATTTTACTTGTTCATATGTGTTCACACCAACAGTCCCATAGGCATCACAATGCTCACACAATAATGCGTACGTAATGGAAACATGGGAATGAAGGAAAGGGTAAACAATTAAAAGGGAAAGGAAATGTGAAAAATCATCTAGATGTCACAGCCACATGATTCTATTCTAGTGAAGAAAAAGAGAAGGGTGAGAACTAGCATACAAATTTCATGGTTTTCAAAAGGGCAAACTGATGGGCAAAATATACTATAAACGATGTCCGACAAGTTACGTAGCAAATAACCAACACTCAGAAGAAATATGGGGAAAAAAGAATTAAGTGATTTTAAAATACAAATAATTAGCTGACTTCAAGCAACTGCCTTACTTGGATTGTGAATGTGAGAGATGATGCTTTGTGGTAGCACTCGAGCTGACTGCCAATCTTCTGTGCTGTAAGCCATAAATCGCTAGTCTCATCAACAGTGAGATCAACAAAGCGCTTAACTTCACGCCTTGGGCAGACAAGCACATGTACATAATGTCAAGTCAACCTTGAATACTGAACCACATTAAGATTATAGATCCACAGTTAATACTGTGAAGTGCTTAAAGTTAACCAATCTAAACCACCGCCGCACACCCCCCCCCCCCCAAGTCTAAAGCAGCCAAAAAGGGGACCTGAATATCAAGATAAAGAGAGGTGTGGGATGGCTTTTTCTTTTAACTTGATTATATTGAACAGAAAGCATTCAATCTGGCACAGTTTGGTAGTCATTAAATGTTTCATTAAGTTTCTGAATCTCAAGACAACTCCTATATGTTTTTTTTTTTTTATTAGTCCTACATTTATATAAATGCATTCCATATGCACAGTTACAAAGATGTCCCTATCAATCAATTTTATAATTTTTATTGATACATATGAACCAAATGGGTGTTGAACCCACAACCTCACCCTCCATCCCATTATTATGCTAAGAGGAACTGCCATTTGAGTCAGGGGTCATTAGCCTATCAATCATTTTTCAAACCCATTATGCAGAAAAACAACAGTTTGCATATCACATCCTTAAAATGCATTTATTGCAGAATGCCAGATGACAGGCATTGCATCAAACCAGCATGACTGGCTTATTTTCCCAAAAAAATAAAGGCACTACAATTAATTTTCCTAATGTAAATCTAGTCATGAACATTAAACAATGCTTGAATCAATCCCAAGTTCCCAACATAAAATTCTAATGTGGAGGAGGAAAGGATATGACCTGCAAAGGAAAAGAAAAGAAAATCACAAGAAAAAGAGAGTAAGAATCTTAGTATGGAAACGTGAGAACATACTCAAAGGCATTTCCCTGGGGAAAAAATCTATGTTACATCAATGAGATAATATGGAACAGAGCATTATATATATTAAAGTTAGGTAATGAACAAAAGGGGCAAAGAGCACTTAAAGCATTTTCATTAAGAATGCTAAAAGCTATAAATGCTAAATTTTAATGTTAAGTTTGTAAAAAGCACCAAAAAGCAAACTACAACAAACATGCTAAACTTAAAATTAAAAAAAAAAAAAAAAAAACAATTCGAGTTACAGTGAGCTTTCATCTTTGAAAGCTCACTGTAGCTCCAATCTTAAAAAAAAAATTATTATTTTAATACTTGTGGTGGAAAAAGTGGTTTGTGTAGTTATTTTTTTATTATTTTAATGAGTAGTTTATATTATTTTAAATGAAATGGTAAAAAAATAGAACCTTTGATGTTGAGTGTATTGTAAAATGAGTTGTTAAGATTGATAAAGTGGCTTTTTGAGATGCTAAATACTAAAATTTTTAAAAGCTTTGATGGGAATGCTCTTAGACATGCTATAAGCAAATAAAGTAAATTGGTTAAAAACAATGAGACTAACAAGGCGGAAAAGAAAGATATTAAAAAAGAAACATGAGGATTGAGTGTGTCAGATGAAATCAGAATGAGTAGGATCTTTGGACCCCTATGCTACATCTCCTTTTTATATTAAAACTGCCTTTCCTCATAACATTGTACTTTATCAAGTAAGCTTGGGGCTATTCCATCGTTAAACTAAAGTTTATCCCACAAGGGTCAAAATATTTAACCTTAACTTAATCTAAGTAGATACCGGGTAACACAGATGTAAGTGTAAACAGAGGATCGGCTACAGGTTAAAAATTTTGCAGGAAACAATATCCTGTATAAAGCACACCTATACATGTATAGAAGGAAATCAATAAATCCACATGATTGAAGAAGAGTGCCTAATTTGAGAAAGAAACTCCAGCCCCAAAAGATAGCTTGGTGCTCGCATAAACATATACATGTGAACTCACACACACACACACAAAGTTTTCTATTGTTTTGAGAATAACCAAACATATAAAGGATTGTCTAATTGTCAATTGATGTGATATAGATTTACCAGGTAAGTATGAAGAAGAGAGAACAGAGTATTAAAGGTTTCTTCTTGTGGGGTGTGAAAGATTGACCCAACTACACAAGGAAAACTGGGGAGTAGTTAATTTATGACGATTTTAAATACTTATCAAATTTTGACAAGCATCCTACTAAAGGTTGTTTCTTTGATATTCTATATATTATAGTTTTTAGCATTGTCAAAACAGCATCGCCGAATTTTAAAATTTTAAAAAAATTTCAAAAGATCATTGTGGAGGGATGCACTTAGAAATTGTTGTATGATGTGCCTCTTATTGATATATTCATTTGCTTTGTTCAATGACCCTAGTGTTTGCGTTTGTGTTTCCCTTGAAGTTTAGTGGGTGTTTCCAACTTCTTTCTCCTAGTAATTTCTTCATTAGTACTATCTAGGGTTAGAGTCGTTAGACTCTCGAGGAAGACATGCTTTGGAAGCCTTCTCCCTTTGTTTGTTTGTTTATTTATTTATTAATTATTTTTTAATAAGTATTATTATTAAGAAATAATGAAACCTTCACCCTTTGTTAAAGGTATTAGCATACATGAAACAACTTTTATGATTCACCCCGTTGTTGTAATGATTAAGCTCATACATTTTGACTGGGAACATAGTAGTGGATGAATGGCTATTATTATCAACTTGATGTAGTATCAAGAGAAATTTTACTTTTAAAAAAAAGGTCATATCCAATGCATGAGGCTCCCTCTTCTAAGGGGTCTAAGAGAGGTGGTTGGTAGGTAACCTTATCCCAATTTTCAGGATGCTGATTCTTGGACTTGAACCCACAACACAAAGCTGGGGCAGGGGAAAAAACTGTCAAATGCTAATTGTTTTCTTGCTGAAATATAGCAACAAAATAATCTTGGAATCAAGGAGTCATTGTCAAATTAAAGTGACAAGAATTTTTGCTCAATGGTTATTAGGTATGCCTACAGCTAGATCAAATGATTTTATTTATTTTTGGATAAGTAATGAAAATTAATTTTTTGATAAGTAAGTAACAAAAATTTATTGATCAATATAGAATCACCCATGCACACCAGGGGTGAACTCCGGGAGCGGTACCATCAATTTTTCAAATTACAATTCCCAAGCATATCTAATAAAATAAAGGAAGAGATTCAAAAACCACATCCAGTCAAGTATGAAAAAAGAGAGATTAAACCGTTTCGCAGATCAAATGTTGAAATTGGTTATACCAAGGAGTCGTCTAAGTTCCTACTCCCTGAATAAAATACCTTTGTTTTGCAACTTGAATGCAGCAATGCAATAAGAAATCCAACGCCAAAAGTAACATGGTGAAAGCTAGTTTGGCATGCTAAGGTCATCTCTAAACAAAAAATTATAGTGTTGAGTAAGCATCAAGAACAGATTTTTGACAAAAAAAATTGTCTAGTTCAGTGGGGCTATAATGGAGATATATTTTGCATTTACTGCAGAGTTGGGATTATCTATGCAATGAATGTCGCTTTTCAAAAAGAGTTTATAAGAAGATTCTTCCATTGTGTTTAATCAAATAGAAAATAGGCACTTGGGAAATGGGATCTAAGAATTACAGCGAGCCATTACAACTTTATAGGAAAAGAGTTTTCAAGCTATTCTTTTGAGAAATTGATCTTGCCCATAAACATATTTGCCAATCTTTTTTAATGGGCAACGTGTATATACAAGAAATCATGTTGGGATTCTTAAAGATGAAGAATTGCTTTTTCAAAAAACTTGTCAAGGAAGAGACAAGAAATGTTCTGACAAGACTTTGAAAAGACCTTCTCAAGCTAGGAAACTTCATAGAAAATGGAATGTCGCTTTCCTAAAAATTGAGCAAAGTTTCATTCCTAATAGATACAAGTCTAAAAGGGTTGATATCGATGAAGACAATAAACACAAACAAACAAACAAACAAACATACTCATTCGCTCTAAACGAAGAAAATACAATATGGGTCTGTGTAAAAATAGCAAAGAAGAGGTGGGAAGGCATGTACCAGGAACGACAGGACGAAGATTAACAAAGGCGTAGGAGAGTTGGGTGGAGTAGAACACTTCATTTTGGTGTATCTTGTAAGGTCCGAACATGTAGTGCTCTGAAGAAGACATCTGTTTTTCATTTTGCAGATCAATGAATTTAATAGATCGACTTTTGATGATGGAAGTTGAGGAAACGATAATATAGTATGTAAGGAAGAAAAATTGAATATAGTACTACTTGCCTTAATGTTGGTGGTGGTGGAGATGGGTCGGAGCACTCTTGTTGTGTGTGTAATGAACCAACCTGGTCTGGAAGCGAGAGACAGAGAAGGCAGCAGCGTATGCTTTAACATTGACTCACTAGGTTATGGGTATTTAGAGCAGTTTTCTTTGGAATTAAATAAAATTTGGGCAAAGTTTTGTAACCAATGGCCAAAGGAAGAAACTAGTCTCCTGGAGTTTTTTTTTATCTTTTTGATAACAACGGTATCACGCACACACCGGGTTATTAGAAGAAAGTATCTCCTAAGATGTTGGCTTCAAATCCATAATCTTATAGGTATTATAAGGTATTAGGAACTACTAAGTTAATCCCTTGAAGTTAACTCCTAAAGCTCTCATATCAGTCGATGCATTTTATACCATTTGTTTGTTTGTCTAGATCCCTTGAAAACCATACTAATTTAACCTAATGAATTAGCCAAGTAGTTATTTAGGTTAATTTATCAGAACTAGGTTAGACTCATGCAATCATATTACCTAGTGCGAAAAATTAAAGAAGACAGTAATATAATGACCCAAGAAAACCAATAAAACTAACCGTTTCAAGGTAAAAAATTTGGGGAGAATTTAACCTAACTATTCTCAAGGTAAACAAATCCACTATGATAAAATGGAAGATTACAATAGATTTAAACCATAAATCTAAAGCTACCTTATGTAAAACTTACTAACACGACCAAGTGTAGCTCCGACTTTGCGGACTCTTCTATCTGAATTTGCTATGCACAAACACTCACTTTTATGACTTTGAGATCCCACTCAAAGGTTTAGATCATCAGCATATGTTGATCTTGTACAATAACTTTAGATCTACCAGTTCTAATGGTATGAGAATGATTTCCAGTAGTGACTTTGAAAAGAGAAGACACAGCACCTTTTAGATCTTAAAAAAGCACCTCTAAAGTCTTCACAAAATGTGCCTTAGGGTTTCCTTCAAATGCTATGTGAAATAGATCTGAAACTCTAATCAATTAATGGGTTTGATGAGCAGTGGCTGAAATTAAAATCTGCAGAATTTGCATCTCAATTGGTTGAACCTATTCTCTCGATCAGTCGAACCTAGCATGTTTCGAATTTTTCTTTCTGTAGCTTGTATGTTCTTGTATTCTGACTTGTAACACCTTGAGTAATGTCTAATAAATCTTATAGATTCTAAGATCTATATCTAAACAAGTTTGTATTCAGGATTTGCCAATTGTTTTAAACTTTTAGAATCTAACACAATCAATTATAAAAATCACTCACATTGGTCTATCTGTTTATATATAGTTATGTAAAGTAAGAATATTCGTATTAGCTTGTGCAGAAATGTCTGTCTAATTTATTATAAGAATCTACTTTTTCTATTTTAAATACTCATTTTTCAAAACACTCCATCAAATTATCTAGTTTAGACTACATTTTATTAAAAAAAAAATTAATTGTTTTTTTTTCTTCACATACATGACATAGCAACTATCATCTACTTTCTTCCTTAGTATAAAATAGATAATCAAATGTAATTATTTTTTACGAATGATGGTGTAAGATAGAAAAAAAAAAGAAAAAAAAAGAAAAGAAAAGGTTCTTATGCTAAATAGACACAAGTTTTTGCACGAGTAGATGCAAATGCTCTTGATGGAGAAGACTCGCTATTTGACCCCCTGACATCAATTTTTGAGGCAAGAGACCTGCTGATGCCTTACTACTCGGATTAAGTCAATTCCAGTTTGAGTGGCTTCAGGTTAGATAGTTTGGGCATGTGGCAAATTGGTTTGGGTAGCCCTAAGTTTTATCAAAAGGTTAGGACCATGGTTTTAAAAATGGACCGGACTGGCTGGTTCAAATAGGAACCAACCACTAATCTGGTTCGGTAAAAAGCATTATAACCAGCCAAAACTGGTCAAAAATTGTGTAAAACCAAGAACTAGGCTTGACACCGGTTCTTTGATTGGTTTGGTTTTTAAAACCATGGTTACGACATAGTTTCCTTATATAAAAATAAATAAAAATAATATAATACATTTAAATGTAAACTCTTAATTAATTAATGAGTAAATTACGTATTTAGTCCTTATCCTTTACACTATATTTCATTTTAATCCCCAAATTTTAATTGTGTCAATTTAATCCTTAACCTTCCAGTGTGTCACATGGTCAAATTTTTTACTCAATTTTTTGCCTGTGATGGCCTTAAGTCCCTAATCTAGTCTCACTTTCAGCTCTCACCATACACACATTGCAGGAACACTTAGAACAGATTATATAAGGACTCACACACACACAACACACACTATGTTTATAAGGAACTCACTCACAACATTTATTACTTAATCTCAAGTACAAAGGAAACCCTTTACAAGTCTAAAGAAATATACAGAATTCTCTCAAATGCCAAATTCATTAAGCTCTTGACACCCCCAACAACATTAAGGTAATATATATATATATATATATATATATATATAGAAAAAATTGTTATGGTAGTTATTGCCTAATAACTACCTAAGTCTTGGACAATTTCCTACTTGTGTTATGACTTAGGACATCTTCAGCTGATGTTGTCTTGGTCTGCTTTCCACATTTTTAGCTCTTCACAGCAGGTTTGAACATCAGGGAAACTAGGAATTACTTGATAACTACTTGTAATTGCCAACGTATATGTTGTACATGCATAACCCATGTTTCAGCAGATAATGTGGCTTTTGCCCATCATCTAGTAGCCCACACAACATGTTCTCACACGTTTTGGGAGGCTTGACCCATGCCAAATCCCTCCCCTGTCAGCAACATAGCTTATACAGCATACCCACTTGTAGCATACCAAGTAATTGCCATTAGCCTACTAGCATTTGTCCATGTATTTAGCCAACACCTACTAGTCCAATCCCTTGGACACAACATCTGATCATCAATACCATGCACCACCACAAGTATTTAGCTCACATATAAGCAATCGGCTAACAAGTCACCAATACCATGCACCACCACATAGGGTTGACACCACCTGCTATTACCCATTATGAAAACCAACTTTGCCCACCATGACACTCCCCTACCATGGTCTTGGGGTATCATATGGAGTAAGCTGCCTCCACATACTGCCCCTTACATTGCTTATCGATTCAATTCGAGTAGAGAGACTGAGCATGTCCCCCTTAAAGAGCCCTTAAGAGCATTACTAATCTGGCAAGAGGAGTCATCACTGTGTTGAGAAGATATGAAGCGAAGTGATTAGCCTAAAGCACCCTCGTTCTTCATGCCATTGCCAGCAACAAATAAAGCTCCTAACACAATGTCACATAAATTTAGTTTTTGCCATTATTTCTTAAATGGAAATTTTTGATGACAAACAACCAAAATAAAAAATTAATTTATTGTCTGATCAATTTTCATCCAAAAGATAACAAACATCAAATTATCACAATTGAAATGCTAAAGACCAAATTTCTCTTCAAAACTAACCAATTTGGTCCTAAGTATAACTTAATCTCTAATTAGACTTAACAGATGTTATTTTTAACTCTCCATTTTCTCTCTTCTCCTCTCTGGCCCAAACTTCTCTTCTCTTTTCTCATTCTATCTCAGACGTTTCTTCTCTCTTATCCTCTCTGACCCAAAGCTCTCTTCTCTCTCTAATCACCATTATAACCATCAAGGCATAATCGGCGAGACCTACAACAAAAGGTTGCGGAATGGGCCTTTCTTGATTTTTTTTTTTCCGGTATGCCGCTCCGTGAACAAGGAGTGCCACGCACGAGATGCCTCTGACTCGCCGATCCAGTTGGTGATGTCACTTTTTGCTAAGGATGTGGGCACAGGCAGATGATCGGACTTTCTTTATTAGCTTGAACGGAGTTTGAATCTCGACGGTGAATCTTGGCGGTGATCAGATTTTCTTTTGCAGGTGATCAAACTTTTTGATTTGGTATGTTCTGGTGGGTTGGTTTTTTTTTAAATTGGTGGTGCTAGTTTTTTGTTTGTGAGTCTCAATGATTATGGGTTTGGGTTTGAAAAGAGGTGGGTTTTGTTGAATTTTCTGGTGTTTCTGGGGTGGGGTTTATGAACCTTGAGTTTGAATTTGTGGGTATTTTCTGTGTATGTGAAGCGGGGTGCGTGAGTTTAGTGGTTTGGTTGGCTAAAATTGGTTTGGTTTGGCCGTGAGTTTTTTAATTGGTTTGATTTGGGTGGCTATGACTGTAAATCTGTGGTGGTTGGGCTCCTATTTATGGGTTTGGTTTGTGGTGGTGGGCTCTGTGACGATGGTGGCAAGGTGGTGGTTTTGGTATCTCAACGAGTGGATTTGTGGGTTGTGGTGGTTTTTTTTCTTTTGGGCACGATTTGAGTTCGGACTTGTCGTGAATTGGCGGTGTATGTGGGTTGTGGACCTGTGGTGTTGTGGTTTGGTGGGTGGGTGTCTTGCTGTCTGAGTTTTGGTCGTGGTCATGGTGGTGGTTTGAGATAGAGTGCGAAGAGAGAAGAGAAGTTTGGGCCAGAAAGGAGAAGAGAGAAAATGGACAGTTAAAAATAACATCTGTTAAGTCTAATTAGAGATTAAGTGTGTGTTTGGGAGGGGCTGAAACGCCCACGTCTGCGTTTCAGCCCCTTTACTTGTTTTTTTTTTTTTTCACTTAAGTGAGACGCACGCGTCACTGTTCATTGGCCATGAACAGTGATTTTAGGCCAATGAACAGTGGTTTTATGTGTGAATAGTATTTTTTACACATTAAAAAATTATTTTGCTACAGTATTTTTCAGTTTTCAATTTCAGCTGCATCCAAACGGACCCTAAGTTGTACTTAGGACCAAATTGGTTAGTTTTGAGAAATTGTGGACCTGTTTGGTATTACCCCAAACCTCAGGAGTAGTTATTGAAATTTACCCATTAATTTAATATCCAATTTTACAAGTAAGACCGGACCGGAGCCGGTTTTAAAAAAATACTGATAAGGAGTAGATTGTGACGTAATCGCTCTCTCTCTCTCCCCTTTATCTTCTACTTCTCTGGTTAGAACAGGGGGCATCGTTCAGTGCAGTCCAGGAATGGCGTCCTGCAGCAGCTGTGCAATAACTGGAAATACAAATAGATGGAGTATGGCATCTCTTAAATCAGCCCTTCCTCCTTCTTCATTACGCTTTCCAACCATGGCCACCGCTATTTCATTTCAGTCCAAGCCCAAGCCCAAGCCCAAGTCCAAACTGCTTCTTCGCTCTTTCAATGGCCTCGCTCCTCTTCAACCCTCTCTCTTCCCAACTTCTTGCCCAGGTGCTTTTCATTATTACCCACTTTTTAAATTTTCATTTCCAATGTCATGACTATGAGTTTTTTTTTTTTTTTTTGACAATTACTATGTGATATTCAATTCTTGTGCTCTAGCCTCTAGTTTATTTTGTTTCCTGAGACTTTCAGAGCTCAAAATTGAAAACTTTTCCTGGTTGTGCATTTTGATTTATTTGTCTTACCCATATAAGGAGCAATCTCATTTGATATTTCATATGTCACATTTTTATGTTTTTTATAATCAACTTACCACCGAACAAGTTTGCCTGATTGTTCGTGGTCTAACATTGTATTGATTTTTGCATAATTCAAGTCGAAGTTGAAGAAAAATTTGTTTGTTTGTTAATATTTCGCTAAAATGTGTACTTCCAACCAAAGTACTTCAACTTAGCCCGTGCATTGTCCACCTTAGTTCAATAAGACATCCTCAAATATACTTTCAAAAAAAAAAAAAAAGAAGAAGAGAATAACATAGATAAGAAGATAAATATTAATTGAAAAACAGAAGGGTCTTCTCCATCACTTGAAATAACAACATAAATAATCATAAAGACATATAAAAAAGAGGTTCTTTGTTACTGAAATAGGGGCTAAAATAGAGAAGATGAAGTAGTCTAAAAGAAAGAGGGAAAGGGCTGTGGGCACTAGTTGTTGATTCAAGAAAAGAGCAAAGGGTGCTTCTTGCCTTGAAGTGTTCTAGAGGGCTGTGCTGGTTTTAATCTGCCTGTGGAACTTTCAATTTACCTTCAGTTAGATGGTCATCCAAGTGTAAAATGTTGCCTCACTCCGGTCTAGTGGTTTAGGTGGTTAGCCAACTTCCCTAATTCCGCTTTGAGTTTCTCTCTCTCTCAGAAACGATTTGGCCAACATTAGTCATAATTGCACTTTATCACTTATGACTTGCAGTTTGTGCTTATTAATTTTGAACTGGAACATGGCTAACTTGTAATTTAAACTTTTGTTGCTTGGTGTAGTGTAAGACAAGTCATGGGATATTGTGGGAGAGGGCTAAATAGGAGTGGAAGTGTGTAACTAAGGGATGCTTTAGGATATTGTTTTATCTCCTACAAAGCTCCTCTAACGTTGTTGCCACCACCTACTATCCCTCTCTCTTCTGTTGTTTTTGGTTATTTCATTGCTCTTGTGCTCCTATGCCATAAATCATCCAATATGCATATCACTTGTTTAATTTATGGTGACACAAACGTAGTGGGATATAATGATTGGGATGAATCATTGAATTATGCAAGAGAAAGTTGAGGTCTTTTAACAAAGAAATTAGTTGTATACCAACTTCATTGATAATTTTTCAAGGGCTGCAAGTCCAACTGCTGTTAAATAACATGTGGTTTACCTATCAAAAAAAAAAAACATGTGGTTATTGTTACTACTGCCCTGTTAAATAACATGTGGTATACCTTAATCCTATAACAGACTATCTATGCAACATTTAGTTCCTCTTCCTGTTGGCTTGAAATACTTTTAAGCACTCGTCTCTTGGTGCAGAATTTACCAGCTTTGGTCATTGTTTTCCCACTATTGGAAATGGGGGTCGAGTCTTTGCTATGAGACATGGGAGGCGAGTACCCAAACTCAATAGGCCCCCTGACCAGCGTAAGGCGCTAATTCGGGGCCTCACAACACAGCTCCTTAAACATGGTCGCATCAAGACTACAAGAGCAAGAGCTAGTGCAGTGAGGAAGTATGTTGATAAGATGATCACATTGGCAAAAGATGGATCTCTTCACAAGAGGAGACAAGCCCTTGGCTTCATATACGAGAAGCAGATTGTCCATGCCTTGTTTGCCGAGGCTCCGGAAAGGTATGGAGAGAGGAATGGAGGGTATACACGAATTCTATTAACTTTGCCACGGCGAGGAGATAATGCTCCTATGGCCTACATTGAGCTTGTCTAGATTTTAAGTATATCTGCATGCAAACTTTTACTTGGACCATTATTCTCACTTCATGCTTCTGTTAGGTAATATCTTGCGTAGTAACAAATGATCTAATGAATGGTTATTTGATTCTTGATAATTTTGAAGTTGCAATTTAGTCTACGTATTGTTTTTCTTCAGCTTGTACGGCACTTCTCGGCTTATATTGTACGTTTGTTCAGCAGTTATTATTTGTCCCTCAGTTTCTAGTATAGTTCATTATTGTTGCTTTACTTTCTTCTTATATGTTCACTTGTAATATAAAACTCTTTATACACGCATCACATATCCAAATAGATTTTCCCAATTGCCTATTGTATTAAAAAGGGTTTTAGTTGAGAAAGTGATCTGCTAATTCTTGGTGTTGATACATATATCAAATTATAAAGTGATCACCACTCAACCAAAAAAAAAAAAAAAGGTGAATAAAAAGATTATAAAAGAGAGTGGAAGAAAACAAAAGGGTTTTGGGGATGATTTTTCTTTATTCTAATTTTTTCATGAAGGGCCATTCTCATAAAACAAAGCAGTTTGACAAGAAGCCCAGCCCAGCATTGATCGCATAATCACGGATCCCAGTGATAAATTATCAAAGCGATTATGGCGTTGGCCCATTTCCATAGGAACAATTAACTTGTTTTTCTACAAGGATGGTTTGGTGTTTCTTAGAGTATGGTTTGTTGGTAAGAGTTTTTGTATCGCTTCACATGATACTTGACAGGAGTTGGATAATTTGAGTAGTGGCACTTCAACAAATTTGTGCTTCATTAAGACACTAGCGTACGCGTGATATTATTCTTACTGTCACATGACATGAGGTCGATGAGTTCACACCGGAGACTTCTTTCTATTTAGCAAAAAAAAATGTTTTGTCTGAGATAAATAATTGAAAGAATTATGGTGTTGGGTCATTCCTGTTGGTTCCTGCTGCCCCGAGCATTGTGGGTTTTGGTTTAGGTATGATTTTGTCTCTTACTTAAAATATGTACAAGATTAGGGAAGTGTAGCTGTGAAGTAGTTTGTAATAATTAGTTCATAGATTCATTCGTTAACTAAACGTATCAAGCTTACGCTTAAATTGCTTGTACTTAAAGGTTCAGTTATTGAATGAATTAAACTTGGGTCAATATGTTTGTAAACACCAAGATTATACTTTTGGTGATTAGTAAGGTGCAACTTAAAACAAATTGTTAAAATATGCATTTTGGTTTTATTTTTCTTTAAAAATATTGCTATTGAAAGTATATATAGTTAGTGAATTTTTAAAATATCAAATGCAATAATTAATATAGCCTATAAATATAGGCTTCTTATAACTTAACCAACTCAATGAACTTCTTCTCAAAAAAAAAAAAAAAAAAAAAAAAAAAAAAAAAAACCAACACAATGAAATTAATAATTTCGTTAATAAGCTTTAGATGATTTGGGAAATTAAGAATAAACTTGAACATAATTTAGTTCAGTATAAAACTCAAGTTCACATTCAGCTTTAGAAAAAAAAAAGTGACCAAATTTAAACATCTCTTAAAAAGAACCATATCATCTGGGACAAAGGTAAACTTTGACCTTGGGTCCAAATTTAAAAAAAAATATTAGTGTATATATATATATATATATAGGTAATACTTTTAGTAATTTTGTTCTATAAGATTACACTTTGTCCCTCTTAATAATATCATTAATTATTTTAAGAGTAATGTTATAGTCACAAACACGTTATTGGTTTACATTTGGACCTACCACTTATATCACTCTTGTACTTATTAATAACCACTTGTTATATAAGCAATTTGTAAAAAAATTTTGTAACTATAGCATTTTTCTTATTTTAAAGGCTATAAAAAAATTATAAATCTAAAATCTAAAACAAAATATACAAGCCTACAAAATTAGTCCAACAGCAAAACAATTAGGTTCAAGCAATCAATTTTATTCAAAACAAATAACTTGGCTCTTTAAAAATCAGTAGTAGATGCACACATCGAAAACATAAATAAATAAAACCCCTTAATAGTTAAGCAGAAGAGCTAGAGGCTGCAACTGCCACACGCAACCAGCAACAAAGCTGCTCTCTAACTTCAAGTTTTGACTTTGTCCTGCTTATCATGTTTACAAGTTTGTAAGAAAAGAAAGTGATATTTTGGTAAATTGGTTCTTTTTCAATGGTTTACTACAAATTAATTAAATGGATTTTTCAAAAATTGTCTTCAATTTCTATGATGAATCATTAAAATGACTAAAAAGTAAATTGCCAACAAGAAGTTCATCATTGAAACAAAATTTCCCATTAATAATAATAATAATAATAAAATATTTAAAATTAAATTAAAGAGAATATTTGGAGTAGAAAAAAAAAAAGGGGAAAAAAAAAAAAAAAAAACAAAAACAAGAAGAAGATAATAACTGGATAATAAGATAGATTCTGTTATCCAATGTATGTCTCGGTCTTTTGGTCGTCTTTGTAAGCCTTTTGCTTAGCTAATTTTACAAGTAGTGGTGAAGGAGAGAAATATGTTGAGTGTGACGAGTCTCTCTCTGGGCTCTCGAGCTTCCATGGTAATTCAGGTTCCCGCTCCAACCCAAACCCAACACGGTGGTGCTTCTGCCTTTTCTCTTGGTAAAGGCAGTACAAGCAGACGCAGCAGCCATTGTTCACCACTGGGATTTCTGTCTTTTGGCAATTCTAATAGCTGCACCACCTTATCTTCCTCTTTTAAGACATTAGTTGCAGCTGTCGACTCCGACCAAGTCAGTTCTTCCAATCCTGCTGACAAGGTTTCTTCTACTGTTACCCATTGTGCTTCTTGCTTATCTCTCTTTACTAATCAACTAGAAGAGTCTCAATTCCTCATATATCTTATATATTTCTTCCCCAGATCCTGAAATAGCAATAACATATATATAAACGTTTGGTGTTTGTATTTGCATGTGGGTGCTAATACATTGATTTTCCTCTATTAGCTTTCAGTAAGATTTTTTCATACATTTAGTCATATACCTGTGCGGCTGTGCTGTAAGCAGATGCTCCAAAGTCCAAACATAATATATTGGGCAAAAATTAGGTACAATTCCTTAGGTGCTATATCCTCGGTTCTCTAATTTAATTCAACAATGTGTTTGCATCGGCTAGTAAGTCATTTAGTTGAATTTAATTGTGGAAAAATGACATTGCTTGCACTGCATTGTTCAATATAATTATGTGATTGAGTTTAATTAGGGAACCGAAGGATCAGCACCTATTAAACTGTGCTGTTTTGCTCTAATTTCTCTCTCCCTCTCAACACATAATTGACCAAAACCCAATTCAGTTGGCTTATCTGTTCAGCAACAAATCATCTCACTTAACATTTGAGATGACCAAACGCTGCCTTTAATTTGGTTTTACTTCCTTATATTTCCATACAGGAACAAGCAAACAAATATTATTTCGTTGTTGCAAACGCAAAATTCATGCTGGATGACGAGGAGCATTTCCAGGAGCTTTTGTCTGAGCGGCTGCGTCTCTATGGGGAGCGTAACAAAGAGCAGGACTTCTGGCTTGTGATTGAGCCAAAGTTCTTGGATAAATTCCCTAACATTACTAAGAGATTACGAAGACCCGCTGTTGCTCTGGTTTCAACCAATGGTCCCTGGATCACGTAAGAATTCCACTGCTCAACTGCCTACTAAGTGCTAATTACTACTATTCTTTTTACCTTCTCCCCTACCTTTTATAGAACTCCCACATAGATAGTTGAAAAAATGCCCTGAATTTCTTGAAGTATATCAGTATCATGCTCTAGAAATCAAGATAACAAATGTAGGGGTTGCTTGCTAAGGATATTAAAAACTATAGGCGGTAAGCTGTTTGATTGTTTTGCTTGCAGTAGACTGTAGGTTGCAGATGCTTGTGATGTTCTATGCTATTGCAGTATAGAGATTCTTAGTCCAGGTTTCCACCAAGCATATCTACTTCTTTTATCTTCTTTTCCCTTCTTGTTAAGTGAGCAATTGATGATTTCAGCCGAGTGCCTGGGTGTGTGGCAAATTTTTCTCAAATTTTCACTTGTTTTTTGCTAAATAAAAATAGTGAGGACACCAATTGTGGCTACCCTACCTAGGCATGACCATAATAGCCCCTCTACCCACTGAGGAACAAATGCTTGTGGGGCCTAGACAGGGATGGGAGGCTGCAAGCACTCCGTCAATTGAGTTGAGCCTTAGTATGATCTCAATCCCACCCACAGCATTACTGGTTTAAGGTAGTGGGAGCTAATTGTCCCTAAGCTGAACCAATGGCAAGCCATCGCCCTGAATGTTTCAACTCAGGACTTACCCCATACCAAGACCCTAATCATTGAGCCATGACTTTGGGTGCTAACATTTCACTTGTTTTACTGATAAAATTTGGAGACTCCATAGTTCCAAAATAGATAATGTAATGATAATTGTATAACTTTTTCCAAATTTTTTTATTGATAATAATAGTGCATTGGAAATCACCCACCCCACCCTTGAATAAAATAAAAACAGTCATCTTTTCTTGCCCACCGTTTATCTCTGCCCCTAATCACTTGGTTTGGCAGGTTCATGAAGTTAAGACTGGACCGGGTTTTATCAGAAAGCTTCAGCGCTGAAAGTCTTGAAGAAGCATTAGCCTCAAATCCTACCAATCTAGAGTTTGAGAAACCAGAAAAGTGGGTGGCACCTTACCCGAAGTATGAATCTGGGTGGTGGAAGCCCTTCTTGCCCCCTGGATCAAAAGAGGAAGTCAAAGTATAAAAACATTCTTCCTTTTTGACCAAGCCTTTTACATTTTCCTCATCAATGTGGATTTTTCATCATGTATTGCTACCTAACAGTTGAAGTTGGTGAGGTTTGCATACTACTCTGTAAGATAGTGCTGACACTTTGTAATTTAGTTTTGAAGGTTACCACCTTAGGAGGTGAGATTTAGGAGTTGCATTTGAGATTGTGAAAGAGTGGTAAGCATAAGTTGGCATTTTCTATGTTAATTCAATATAATAAATGTTCTGCAAGTGAATGAAGTGGTGCATCTTGGCAAGTGGTGAGTCCATATCAACTTTTAAGGTTTACACTTGATCTCCTGTATTGGTGAGGCTTGGTGACGGGAAAAGCACTTCCTGCTAATAAATTGGCCTTGGGTCCTTGAACTTGATGCAAGGCCTCCACAAAAAGCTGCCTTTCACTTTTTAAGATTTTTGTGCCTCTTATAAATAAACTAAAATTGCATGATATATATTTGCAATTGAAACATGCTTAAAGCCCTCTCTCTCTCTCTCTCTCTCTCTCTCTCTCTCATACTTGACCTCATTATGATTGGGAGCATACTTCTTATGAATGAGACCATACCTCTCACTATTCATGTCTTACATATTCTCTGCTTTTGGCAATATTATAAGAATGCTTATAGAAAATGTGAAGACTTCCCAGCTTCAGAGGCTGACTGCCCTTTTGAAGGTTTGTCAGTTCATTAGTTTGGCAGCCTAGACAACTGAAATTTGTATCTGCTCAAAAAATTGATTATAAGAAAACTTCCATCCATTAAAAATTATGCATTTTTGCTTGGAAATTGTTTACATTTTTTTCTCTTCAAGAAAATTTTTAAAAAATATACCTTCTGTGACATCAAATGAGAGGCAGGGCAATGGATGGATCCATAAGAAGGAAAAGGTGTTCAAGAAACTTCACAAATTGGCAGAGGTACTTACCTTTCCTGATTTTGGAGCTTCAGTAGAACATTTCCGTCCTTACATTACAATTTCTTCCCTTCCATTATTTTTTCCAAACAAACAAAGGAATTTCATATCTCTTGTTTCTACATTTTTTCCCCATTTTGCTGTCATTCCCATATACTGGAGCTCATATTTTTTAATATGCATCAATAGAGTGGACCATGAGATTGAACAATAACCGAGATATTTCACCAAGCCTTTTACTTTTCTCTTTCCAAAAGAAAATTAAATAGAAAGAATAAAAATGTAGAAACCGCAGCAAATATAAGTGCTCCAAATTTATGATCCCTTTGTTTCAACGAAACGTTTTCTAGAAAATTAGAAAATATTCTTTTATTAATATATATATATATATATATATATATTTTATGGAAAATGACTCGATTTCTAAGAAACTATTTATGAAGAGCTAACTCATTTTCATGTGTTTTATTTTGACTATGAAAATGAGTCATAATACATTTTTTTTGTTGTTAGCATCTCATGAAAAATTTATCAATATTTCTTGTAATTCCAAAACATCATCATATGAACGAGAAATTTCATTCAGGAAAACAGACCTAAATTAAGATAATATTTTCTATTTTTGGGCATTTGACAATCTCAGATAAGAAAAAAAGAAAGCCTGAGAGTCAGAATCTACGTGAAAAGTTAGTAAATAAGCTATTTGAGCCCCCAAAAAAAAAAAAAAAAAATCATTTGGAAATGGGAGGTTGATAATGCTTATATGCGATATAAAAAGAAAAGGGAGGCCCAGAAGAGAAAATAGTTTAGTAATAGAATATCTCTTTAGTTAAGTGAGTCTACTTCTTCTAAAGATGATTGAAATCTTAATATGTATTATTTTCAGCATATTTCAGAGAACAAATTATACATTATATCACATTACAAAATAATTATGTATTTTCATGCATCGTGCAGATTCATGAATAGTTTCCACAATGATGTGAAGACCTTATTTTTCTAGCGAATTCAATAAGACTAATGCGAAAAAAGAAGTAGATCGAAGATCTCATTCATTATTTCAAGCCTATTGTCCCATGAGAAGTTTTTTTTGGCAAAACTACACTGATGGTCCTTGAAGTTTACTTGATGTGCGCAATTGGTCCCTTAAGTTTTAATTGAGTGCTATTAGTCTCTTAAGTTTCAAAACTAGACACTGTTAATCTTTTGTTAACTTCCGTTAGTATTATTGCTTATGTGACTAACGGAATAATGATGTGGCATTGTTTTATTTGATGTGGTATTTACTATTTATTTTTATTTAAAAACTATTCATGGCATAAACTCATAAAATCAAATAATTGACCCAATTCAAGTGGGTTAATACCCGAAATCAAACAAAAATTACCAATCTAAAACTAACATAAGAGAGTGATAGCCCAAGACCATTGTTCTTCTTCACACGACAGCAGCGCCGTCATCCTTGACAACCACTTTGATTTATGGTCATGCTCACAGCTTTTGCACAACCATTGCTTTGCACCTCCTCTCTCATCTTTGGCCTACCCATCTAGTTTGTGTTGTCACTAGGCAGTTGGGACATGATAGGAAGCACTCTTTTGGTGATATGAGTGTTGATGAGGAAATTTCTAGAGCGCCATGATTTTAATATTGGTTGTGCAACATATGATTTTTTTGTGCACCAACTCAATTTGTTGTTGCATTTTTCGATTGATGATTAAGGTTTTGGACATGGGTTTTGTATATTATTCAGTTGGGTTTGTTCTGTTTTGATTTTACTTGCTATGTACATATGTGCTTTTGATTTCTTGTGGCACCAACTATAATTGGAGGTGAATTTTGTAGAGAAGACTTTCATTGTATTGGATAAGGCGGTAGTTGATGGAGAGTTTATTCATGGAGATCCCTTTGTTGAAGGTCAATTAAATTTATAGCCTTTTGACCAATTGCCCTTAGTTTTTTTGCTGTGTGAGCTCAACCATGAATCAAAATGGATGTGGAGGATGATGATGTTGCTAAGGCTAAAGGAAGAAGATGCTGTTGCCAGCAGAGGAAGGCAGCATTGTGTGAAGGAGGACAACGGTGTTGGGGTTTTGTTAATTTTATTGGGACTTTTGGTTTGATTTGGCCTACTTGGACTGGTTTAGATATTTTCTTTTATTTGTTTATAGTATGTCTAATTTTTTTTTAAAATAAAAATAAATACTACATCAGTTAAAAAATGTCATATCAGTTAAAAAATACCACATTACTATTTCGTTAGCCACATAAACAATAATATTAACGGCAGTTAACAAATGATTAACAGAACTCAATTTTGAAAGTTGAGGGACTAATAGCACTCAGTTAAAACTTAAGAGACTAATTGTGCACATCAAGTAAATTTCAGGAATTAATAGTGTAGTTACACTTTTTTTTTTTTTTGAGAAACTGTCCCATGAGAAGTTAATACACAAAATAAAACAGGTATATCTTATTTATTCACTTTATTATTGGACCAACCCAAACACAATGCATGGCTCACAACTTCCTCACCAAGAGATCTACTCCATGTTCAGGCTCTAGAACCAACCTAAGAACAGGTCCATGGGTGTATTTGGGAGAGAGAGAAAAGGCGAAGTTGGACAAAATGAGAGAGAGAAGTATCTTGAGTTCAACCGTAGCCAAGTTCTGTCCAAGACACACTCGAGGCCCAACCCCAAATGGCATGTACAGGTGTGGAAGCTTGCAAGCACCTGTAATTCCATTTTCAAATCTATCTGGGTTGAACTTGAAAGCATCTGCTCCCCATATGTCTGGATCAGTATGCAATGTACACACCATGTTCCAAATGTTGACACCCTTTGGAACAGTAATGTCCCCGAATTTCATGTCCTTGAAGACCTCCCTTGACATAATTGTTACTGGAGGGTAAAGTCGCAATGATTCATTAATCACCATCGTTAGCTGCAGATGCAAATTGATATATGGGGTTAGAAATATGTCTGTATTCTCCATGCATGCATAAGCATCTCTATTGGTGTAAAGTTTTAAGTAATACTACTAGTCGTTACAAGACCTGTTTCATCTTACGAATCATTTCAGCATCAGGAATACCACCTCCACAAATACTGAGAGTCTCGGCACGAACACGGTCTTGCCATTCTTGATTTGAAGCCAACAACATGAGGCACCATGTGGCAGAAACTGCAGTGGTCTCAAACCCAGCTAAATATATGTTCTTGCAGTTGTCAACAATGAAGCGGTTTGTTTCCTCCTGGCTCAAGTTACTATTCCGGGCGCCCTCAAGAACCATTTGCAACAAATCTTTCTCATTAGCAGCAACTTTTGTTCTCTCCTTCACTACCTCTAGTATCAAATTGCGGATCTCCTTTTCTAACGCCCATTTTTCCCTATTGCTTTTTGTGGGGAGATAACTGTAACATACACATGTTGAAATGAGTCAATTTTTTTAAATATTTAGTTAGAGAAAAGCTTTCGTCACATATGCTACCCTTCATTTGAAAAGGATTCATTCATGATTCAAATTAAGTACTATAAATTTAAAGATGTCTTCGAACACTCAAGGTATGTTTGGATATCGTTTATTTTGTAAAAAACTAAAAATACTGTAATAAAATAATTTTTAAATATGTGAATAGTGCTATGAGACTCATTTTTAATGAAAGTTTTGTTAAAAAAGAAGTTTGTGGGTCACGTGAA
Source organism: Castanopsis chinensis (assembly GCA_032878915.1). NCBI lineage: Eukaryota > Viridiplantae > Streptophyta > Magnoliopsida > Fagales > Fagaceae > Castanopsis > Castanopsis chinensis. Next base: position 10,350,966 of record JAVQMG010000125.1, on the reverse strand, counting down.
CAATGCATAGGACCCACTAGAACTCGAATCCAAATCTTCTGTCTTACTTTTCCTGCTCCACTCTATAGTCCACCAATAAAAACTGGCCACGTGTGCACCTAATTAATTAAATACTATCATTATAGACTTATTAATGTTACTGTTATTAATTAATAGTAGTATTTAATTAATTAGGTGAACACGTGGCAAGTTTTTATTAGTGGAGTAGGAAAAGTGAGACAGAAAATTTGGACTCCTAGAACTCATGAAATGCGCTTCTAAAAAAAAAAAAAAAAAATCAAAACGCAAACACGCTGGTTTTCATCTGTATCCAAACGGATACTCAGTGTCACTTTGAAATCTTATTTGTGACATGTACTATCTCTATTGTTATTATAATATTACTATTATATTATATTGTATATGGCAAGGCATATAAAAGTACATATATTATTTAATTATCCAAAATTAATTGGTTTGTATACATGTAATGTTTTCAAAAACTATTATTAAAATCTAATTTTAGTCTTATATTTATTTAATAAAAAAACTTGATCTAAATTTTTTTAAAGAATGTGGGTTATATTTACTCAATGGGTAAAGAGCCAATTCGTTTAGGATACATCCTAATACAGCTTGGATAAAGTTCTAAACCAACCCCTTCATAGTGAGAGATAGATCAATCTCATAAGAATTTTTATTATAATTTTTATATATTAGTTTCAATGTTAAACACTCATCAACTAGTTATCTTTTTATTTATTTATTTTTTTATAATTCTTTTGGATCATGGCTTGTATTCTAGACATTATAAATTCACTTTATCATCCACTATTTCTCTAAAATTAATCTCTGTTAAAAAAATATAAATAAAATATATTAATAAATATTTAATACAAGTATCTCCGACATATCGTATTCTAGATTTTTAAGAGTTGTCATATGACCGTATTCTAGATTTTTAAGAGTTGTCGTATGACCGTATCTCGTATTGTATCATACCCGTACCATACCCATACTTGTGCATCTTTGCCATTTACTATGAATTTGATAGAAGAGAAGTTCATACCTCATAGCAGGGATCTGACCCGCTATACCTATACCTTTCTTGGACATGGCCTCCTGGAGAAGTCTCAGCTTTAAGAAAATCTCTTCCCCTTTAGAATAGTTGCTGCCAAAGCAGGCTTTTGAGATAACGTCTCCAGAGAAACTTCTCATATACTGATCGATTTTTATTTCTGCAGTTCCACCCTGTGTCTCAATCATACTCTTCCATGAGTCTACAACTGTGATTGCTGACTCGGTAATTATGTTCACCATTCCCTACAAGGTTTTAGGATCACATAAATAGCTAACTGGTTATTTTGGCATTTGATACCATGCTAGAGGTAAACAAAATTGTTGGTTGAAATAATGATTATATACCTTAACCTTCTCCATGTATAATTCAGGTGCAAGGATTTTCCTCTGATGTGCCCAGACAGCCCCATTTGAAGTTAAAACGCCCTGTCCGAGCAATGGACCAAGCGCTTGGTGTTGATATGCTGGCTTTCCCAAGTCCAAGGATGTGCATGTGGTTATCTCCCTCACTATGTCCGGTTGGGTCACGAATAATATTTGTGAGTTCCCAAGAGAACAGGTAAATAGTTCACCTGTTTAAACATACATCAAATGGAAATGCTTTAATTAGTTATAAGTATATGTTGACTAATTTTAGGATCATACCATTTTTCACAACTAACTTATGTGATAAATTGTGATTAACTATTTGTTTCTTTAATTCACATATATAGGCTTATCACTTTTTCTTCATCATGTAGTTACTCTACTATATCAGAGTTGTAGAAAAATTGTGGCATAAAATGGTGTGATTTTAGATTTTTTCATATATATATATATGTATTATATTATAGTAGAATCCATAGTTTTAACATTTGTTAATATTATAATTATTGCCATTATTGTTAACATACAATATTCAAAAAGGGAGGCATGAATGGTAGGAACCCACAATGCCAAAAGATTTTGAGTAGGTTGAGGTGAGAGAGAACTAAAACCTGATGGAGTCTCGCATCTCCTAGGTAGGGGGATTTTATATGGAAACCTTGGACTCTAATTAATATGACGCATTTTTAAGCCGTGAGGTCTGTGTAATCAAAGCAAACAATATCATACATGCCAATAATAAGTTAAGGCATGACAAGCAATGAAGCAAACAATATCATGCATGGCAGTAATGAGTTGGGGTGTGACATGAATGATAGAGAGATGATAATGATAGCATAGTTAAAAAAAAAAAAAACATGTTTTTTATATTATAATTACTGTCATTGTTGTTAACATAAAATATTCAAAAAAGGAAGGCAAATATAAATGATGGAGATGATGATGACAGTGATGACATGATATTGATGAATGAAATACCATATTGCTTCCTCCATTTGTCAAAGAAGCCAAAGAGATAAGCAGCACAATTATGGGAGACAGGGGGTTCGCTGGTGTGAGCCTTTACTGCGGTGGATTGGCCCATCTTCATCTCCCTAGCATTTCCGAGTAGTAAACTTGGTGGTGGTCCGCTGATGCCTTGCTTGCTTAGAAAAGATCTAAGCCTCCTTGGCTTCGCCACCAGCGCATTATACAAGAGATGTAACAATCCAATGAAACAAAGCACTGCAAGGGAAAGACATGTCTTTGTATCAAATTGTAGCTCCATGAACCAGGTCTTTTCTTTTTCTCCTTGCTCTATATTCCTCTTTACTCCTTGAACTTAGTATTTTCTTGTTCTCCCTTTCTCTCTTTTCGTATTTACTACTTAAATGTTATACTTTCAAAAAGTGGATTGGTGGTGGAACATAAAAAGTGGGAGATAGGAATGTTGAACACTTGAATTTGAGAATTACAAAAATTTGGGTCAACAAAAATAAGAGTAATGCTACATTCACAACATTTTTTATAATAATTTCACAACAAATCCAATGTAATAAGTTATTATTGGTTATACTTTGGTCCTAATATTGATATTATTTTTTCCCCACCAATAATAGTTTTTTGCATAAGATTTATTATAAAAATGTTGTGGAAGTATCACTCTAAAATTAGTTCTGCTCTCCAACCATAATCCTTAATCCTTTTTTTTTTTTTTTTAAGTTTTAAATAACAACAATAACTATTAGCCCAAATAACAACAAACATAAACCAAACAAAAACATATGAATATAAGTCATTTGTCTCACTTTTTGTATTCTACTTTATCTTCCTGTTATGCCAAATTAATATATAACAAGTTGTGATGGGTAGAATATAAAGCGGAATACAAAAGGTGAGACAAAATATTTATAATTTTATATAATTCAGCAAGAGTGGTCCCTCAGTGTATAGGTAAATTCAAAACCACCTTTAGGTTTGGCTTAATATCCAATTTACTCGCTAAGCACGAATCACACTTAACATTTTTTGCTCTTATTTCCCCAAAAAACTAATATGTGGTCAATTTAATTATCACAAAGCAGTCCCATAGTTACTGTATTGTGACAATATATGCACATCGAAGTGTCGTGGTAGAAAAAAAAAAGATGGATAACAATTCGAGATAGAAAAGGAAGCAAAAAAAAAAAAAAAAAAGAGTGGAAAGAGTCGAGAAACTTTCAAACAATGGTAAGGGTGGATTTTATGCTTATAAAAGCAAGTTGGCTATTTTTAAAAAGTCTAAACTCTAAATAGTACTTCAACCCAAACCTCCAAACCTCACGGCAAGTAGTTGGAAGCAACAACTGAAAGCAAAACAGTAATTTGGTATGCAATTGAATTTGAGGTCTTAAAAGAATTCTTTTGATCACTTTTACGATAAGTTTGGTAGAGTAGAAAAGAGACTATTCTATAACAACTACTCCTTTGGAATAGCTATTAAACCGTTTAGTTTTACTTGCATCGCTACAAATTAAATAGGATTTTATTCAGAAGAGAATTTACACACACATGGCGCTTGAACATATATTAATATAAGAAACCTTCAAAACTATATAATATATGTTAGAATTGTGTAGTTAAAGGATTAAATTTACTATATCTTAATAGTTTAAACTTTTGGGACAATCAGAAATTTAACAATATATAACAACAAAGCCTTAGTAGCAAAATTTTGAGGCTAGCTATATATGGGTCCTTAACAAATTAGTAATTAAGGTTAGCTACATGTATTCTTTTCCTTCATTCTATTCTATTTAAAAATCATACATTTTGTTACTTTCTTAATTAATTGACATATCATTTGTTATTATTTCTACTAATGCAATTTTTGGTCTTCCTTTATGCTTTTAATTTTTCCTCTCTACTTGAGTACTCTTATTCCTTACATGATTGTCATTCTATTCTATCTAAAGTCTATTGCTCCATTTTTTTGATAGAAAATTTTGTGTAAAAATAATTTCCTATGTTTTACATTGTTTAGTAGAATTAGAAAAAATGAGTCAAAGAAAAATTATCTTTAGTCAACATAAAAACATGACTTATTTTTAGAGATTGTTTTCCACAAATTATTTTTGGAAAACAACTCTATCTTACAGCAATATAAAAATGAGTTAAAGAAAAATTATCTTTGGTCAACATAAAAATATAGCTAAATAACACTACAAAAAAGGGGGCTTTAGGCTCCGTTTGGTGGGGCGTTTTCTAAATGAAAACTAGCGTTTTTTTTATCAAAAATGTTGGAAGCTATGCGTTTGGCATTACATTTTTTGAAAAATTACGTTTTTGAAAAGTCTGAAAATTCACGTTTGCGAAACACAATGGTGGATAGCTTTTTAAAAAACCATGTAAAAAACACAACTATCATAATCTGTTGAAGCTTGAAATTCCTAAAATAACCTCACAGATATTAAAGTCTTGCCTGCTACCTTGCTATCATCTATCACCTCTAGGCCTTGCCACTACATAATTCTGCTTGGCTTTGATGAAAATTCTACTCTCTAGCTTTTTTCATTAATTGAATATTCTGGGCATGCAAAAATTACTTTGGTATGGGATAAGGTTGTGGGTGACGCAAAGAAGATGAGTCTAGAGAAACTTGGATGCAATTGAATGAATTTTTTTAGAAATTACTAAGGTTAGATGCGAACCATGTGATTGGCAGTAGAGGATTTTTGTCTAGCTACCCAGCAAGTGAAGGAGAAGCTTGAGGTAGTAGGGGATACACATTGGGAAAGATAAAAATTAAGTGTCCTTCTTGTGTAATTTTTTATTATTATAATAAAAAAAATAAATTACACTATTAAATGGAACCATATTATTATTATTATTATTATTATTATTATTATTATTACTACTACGTTTTCTTATTATTAAATTATTAAATAAAAAGATATATATTATTACTCATATTATTATCATTACAGCATAGACTGTCATGTCCTTTTTTGTAATTTTCTCAAAACAACAATTTTAGAACAACTTGTTTTACCAAACACTCAAAGATGGCTTTAAAAACTGAGTTTTCAAAATGCTTGTTTTAAAAACGCTATTTTTTTAAAATGCACTTTTTTAAAATGCTTATCCAAACAGACCCTTAGCCTCGTTTCAAAAACACAGTTATAAGCTGGACCTATAGCTGCGTTTTTGTAGACGCGACTACAAGTCCCCCTATAGTGGACCTATAGTTGCGTGTTTGTAGACGCGACTACAAGTCCCCCTATAATTATTTGTGTTTTTGCAGCCCTATAGGTTGAGACTTATAGTTGCGTTTTGTACAAAAACGCAGCTATAGACTTGCTTTAGGCTGCGTTAGAAACGTGGTTATAGAGTGGACCTATAGCTGCTTTTTCAAAAAACGCCGCTATAGGTCCGCCTATAGCCTCGTTTTCTTAAAACACCGCTATAGGTCCGCCTATAGCCTCGTTTTCTTAAAACACCGCTATAGGTCCGCCTATAGCCTCGTTTTCTTAAAACACAGCAATAGACCCATACATTGGGTTTTCTTGTAGCCGTGTTTTTGTAAAATGCATCTATAGACTAGTACATTGGTTTTCCTATAATCGCGTTTTAAAAAAAACATGGCTATAGGTGGTTTTTTTTTTTTTTTTTTTTTTTTCGTGCTAAATTTACAATTCCTACCCAATACACAAATAATTCTTGCCAACAATCAACAGATGCAACCAATTGCAACCAACAAAACAAATTGCCAACACTCAATAGTTCCTAACCAATTGCCAGCAAACAAAACAAGTTCATTGCCAAAAGATATAGGTTCCCAAATAATTTACATAAATAAATAATTACATAGACAAAACAAGTTCCCAACAATCCATTTTTACATCACAAAATGCATATCCCTCAAAGATTTTGTACATCACAAAAAATTCACTTTAAGCAAGCATCACTTGATCAGTCAGTCGAATGCCCGTAGCTACAACCAATTACCTGTGACTATGAGAACACTGGAAATTGATATGTAATTAGACTTGCAATAATCCCTAAACTTGGGACACTTAAAAATACTGCAACACTTATGCATTGTTTTTCTATTAGTTACATTTAGCAAGTGCAAAAATGGCATGTGTAAAAATGTTCACTTGAAAAGGTTTATGGAACAAGTATACTTTCCTGTCTACATTCATGTTTGAAATTTTCTAATTTGATTTTATATCTTATAATACATCTACTTCCCTACTTCCTGCTTCATATATACTGATGTGGAACCTTTAAATTGGAATAAAACCAACAAAGGCAGTCCTATGTATCTGATTTTTTTTCCCCTAATACCGTTGTATATGTTATAACAAATAGTTTATTTGTTTTACCTGAGGATTCACAGTTTCATTCCCATGGAGAGTCCCAATCAAGCACTGCCACCTTGAATATATTAAAGGCGTCGTATTAATAACAATGCATTGCAAAAAGTAGTGTTTTCCTAAATAACATTTGTGGCATACCTCAGATGTATCCAAATCATGTATACTGCTGCTAAATTGGGCGAGCATTGCATTCATGCGCAATCACTTCGGCCATTTGCTGTTGGTGCCTTACTTCTGATTGGGAGAGTTGTTCTTGTACTTGGGCTAGTTGCTCCCTAAGAATAGAGGAGTTGTTCTCCAACTCCGAAATCCTTTGGGTCGTTCTACTTGACGACGATGGAGTCAAGATAAACTATGAAGCATTTGTGACACTTTTTCCAGATGGGGTAATTCCAAATCCACCCCACGTACTCGTCCAGGGCGCTCTGGACCAAACACCCGAGCATACGCATCGTCTTTGAACTAGAGGACTCCACTACCAACCTCTCCCTGTAGTCGCATGCCATCTTGACTCAAAAGTTCTTCCATCCAATTCTATACGTTTTCTCACAAGAACCAAATAACATATTACACACCCTTAAAAAAACAAACACGAAATGCACTAAAATTGTCAGTGAAATTATGCTTACCATGTTCTCTTGTGCATGTGGAGTGACAGCAGGCCCATCTCTCCTCTTGTATACTTTTAGATACACGTCTGCGCACTTGACCGGAGCCCCGTTAGCTTTCACCTACATGATGAACAAAATTTCATTTTTAAAATAATATGTTTATCAGTTGCATTGACTAAGGTGTACATGAATTCTAAGTTTATATTTAACACCAACAAGAAAGTAAAAAGAGTATTTTTAACATTTCCTGTGATTCAGAAGCATAAAATCAGTTTATGTGATACACGAATACAGTAGTACTTGTAATGCATTTCTTACTATGTCATCAGAAATTCTTGCAAAACTTTTGGCCTCAGACCTTGCTATCTCATTCTGTTTACCTCGAGTGGCCTTGTTCTTGTTACTTAATGTCTTCAACCACATTACCGTCAAAGTATATGAAAACAAAACATCTCTACACTAAATTACCATTAAAATGAGATAGACGAATAAAGTAGCAGTACCACAGTTTTGTCCAAAAACCAATAGTGTACCATCTCTGTTCACTGCACCATTGAAACCATCGGCGGTTTGTCAGACAATACTTGTGCCTTTGTCATCCCACTTTTATAGTGGTCCTTCTTCAACTTTATCCTTCGATTTCTCTGCAGGACCCAGAGTTGATGCATTTCCCATTCCATTTGATCGGGTGGTGCGACAATATCGGGGTCAATTAGATACCATTTATGAAATACAAAAGTGGAGTTAGCAAAACACAAGTACGGACCCTACTGAATATGACATTTAATTAGGACAGCGGCTATAAATGACTATTACTTATACTTTATTTTCATATTACCTTAACCTCAATCCAACAATCTTGTTTAAAATTTGCAAGGATGCTTGGCCACCCAGCAAGCATAAGTGGGCTTAACAAGCCATTTTCGCAAAAAGTTCTCAACCATCGAATGAACGTGCCACCGTCCTTACCAATCGGTTGACCTTCATCATTTAACGGCAACAGGATATTGTAAGAACCATCCAATGCCCATATGTCAGTGAGTTTTTTAGGACCACATCTTTTAGGCCTATTCTCCGCTGTTGGGGTTTCTAAATTATCATCTCTATATACAAAACCACAAACATTAGGACTGAAATATCAAATCTCACAAGTAATGAAACATGTCACACCACAAATATATTTTTCATCTAGTAACTTAATGTGATAATAAGGGTTTATAATTTCATTTATACAAAACTTCAGTATATTTACGCCTTTCTCCCACACATTCATATAACCTAAAGGATGAACACAATAAGGCTGCCCCCAAAGCCCTCCCCTGAAAAAAAAATGTTTACTTTGTTACAAAACTAAATTGTAGGGTTTAATTATTCAAATCAAAAGTATAAGAAGTAAGGACCAAATTTGTATTCATGTTAATGTCTACATCAAAGTATGATATCTGTAAAAACTCCTAAAACTTAGGACTATACACTCACAATTACTTATGGGCAGCTAGAGTGTTATTATTTAGAGAACAAGAGCCTGAGGGTCTAGTGACTTTTGTTACTACCTTCTTCTTTTTTTAAAAGGAAATGACCCCTTTATCCTATGCTTGTGGTAAATCGAATTCACACACCAAACATCCTCCAAATTAAGGGTTTAAAAAAAATTGATGTCACATGTCAAAGTTCAAATATGGTCCCTGCATATTAATAGATAATGAATGTGTTTGAAATAAGCCAGGAACTAAATACAACAGGAACAACACCCATCCGGCCCTGAAAAATAGCATTAACAAAAGGTTGGGGACCTCTAAGAGGATCAAAACACCCCAAAACAAAATTATGCAGAGACCACTGTACAGAGCATGTGCTGCTCTATTGGCATCTCTACATATCCAGCAAAATGAACAACTAGAGAAACAAAGAGTGGTAGAATTAATAGAAGCCAAACAGTTCTTGATTCTCTAAGGCCTTTCCAAAGGATGATGAGCCAAACCTTCACTATAGGCTGGTCATAATACAAAATAAAAGAAAACATATAATTTATTTCCCCTTACATCTTAAGTTATAAAAGCACGAATTCAATATATTGTAACACGACTCTAGGTGATTTTATTGCCAAAGGAATATTCAATTTCGGGACATATTTCAGTTTTCTGTCAAGAATTTGGAAAACATGGTCTCCTAAAGATATAGTACGTATCTGTTGACTTGGGAATCAGTTTCTGTAGATGATAACGTACCAATAAAACATCATTCTAAGAAACTCAAGAAATTAAGAAAGTTAAAACTACTTTGAAAGGCTGACTTCTTAGGCAAAATGCATGCAGATAGCAATATTCATTTGCTATTTTTTTTAAAAAAAAAAAAATTATGAAAGGCTAATGACCTCTTTATTGGAGCACAAATTCTCCTAATAAAAAGAATGAACCAAAGCTACTTACTAAGTTAGGAGGCTCTTAGAATTCGAACTAGCAAGGTATAAAGTTGGAATTCTGAGTTTCATGAGTGTGGGCCAGGCTTATTCAAAATCTTTCAAGTCCCACACTATGCATTGGATAGGCAAACTATGGCCTGCCATTGTATGGACCACTACTCTCTTGCAACTTGAGTTGTAAACAAAAGGCTTATCATGAAAACTAAAATCCAGGCCCAATTAACATATGGACCCAATTTATAAGATCAATGAACATATCAACACACCATAGCGACGAAAACTAGAATCACAGGCCCAATTAACTTATGGACCCAATTTATAAGACCAATGAACATATCAACACACCATAGCCACGCATATTGAAATTCGCAGACTACATTAGAGCATCAATTCCCATCATACTTGAGAGATTCCTCATTCTAATATACAAAAATATTTGGGATCCAGAAAGACATTGGTCCCCTACTCAACTATTTAAGCCATAGGAGGAAAATGTTGGTTAAGTAAATGCTCTTAACTTCATTTCCTTGATTAATGTCTATTACTTTTTTTTTTAGTCAGGAATTTATGAACCTAATAAAACTTGAAATGGTCCCCTTTCAATTTGCACCACACATCCACAACCATCAAATAAAGTTCATTCCTGATAATTATGGGAGAGCACAAAGTTCTAGCAAGGAAATTGGAAGGTATTTTCTATGACTTGAGACTTGAGAATGGGTAGGGCCACTTTAGCATAAAGAAGAACATTTTTACCGATCACTTTCTTTTTCCAAAGTAAACTAAACTAAAACATGCTAGATAAATGACTATAACATTTATAGTATAAGTTTGCACACTAGATGCTGGTTCTCAAGTTATGGCCAATCTTTCTCCCACACTTGGTCCACTTATCTTTTTGACTGACTCTCAAACTACAGCCACTCTTTCTCACACTCTACCCTCAGCCTTAGCACTACCAATCTTGCAACCAAAAACCTTTACTTCCAACTCCATCAAATGCTGTGAGAACCAAAGGGAGACTATTAAGCTGTCCCATGGAACGTTCTTGCAACTTTCCATAATATTGAAGCATAAAAATTTGAACTTTATCAGTTTAATTACTCAAAACCAATTGAAGCAGTAAATAAATCAAATTAGCCTCAGATTCAAATCCAAACAACTAAAAAAAATAAAAGCATTAAAAATCACTCACGCTTGGTGAAAATCCTCAATAGAGAAAGACTTAGATGCAAAAAAGAAGAGAAATATTGAAAAGAACTGTTTACACACACACAATGAGTCTTGAAAAAAATGAACCAAAAGCTTATAACAATTCACATGCTCTATTTATGTATATCAGTTTATAGAAGCATTTCATCAAACACATAATTTGCATTACAAAACCACAAACAAAAATAGAAATAGAAAATAAAGACAAACTCAAAACAAATCATTGAAAATACTATGAAACAAAACCCACAAACGAATCAAACGAATCCCAAACAAAACCCAAACACAAATCAGAGGAAACCCAAACAAACCCACACAAAAAAATGAAACCCACAGAAAACGCCAAATCCTTTTATGATTCAAATTTAGTAGAAAGAGAAAAATAGAGTTGAGAGAGACAAACCTTGCTATGAGAAAGAGAGAAAGAAGCACTGACTCTTGAGAACAAAGGAAGAGAGTGTGTGACAATTTCTGAGAACAGAGCACGGCAGCGAGATTAGGGATTGAGCTGCGTGGCACAGAGCACGACAGTGAGATTAGGGATCGAGAGGTTGTTGAGAGTGAGCTGAGAGTATAGATGATCAATTTAGGGTTATTTTCAATTGCAGTATTTTTCAATTAAGGTGGTATTTTTTTTTTGTATTTATAGCTGCCCCTAGAGCTGCGTTTTATTAAATGCAGCTTTGTACATGTTTAAGCTGCGTTGAATTAAACGCAGCTCTATGCATGTTTAAGCTACGTTTGATAAACGTAGCTTCATACATGTTTAAGCTACGTTGAATAAAATGTAGCTCTTAACATGTTTAAGCTGTGTTTAATAAACGCAACTCTGTTAAAGATGGAAAAAAAAAATTCCTAAGATGGGTCTGTAGCTGCGTTTTTAAAACGCGACTTCAGCCCTACCCAGCAAAATGCAGCATGAACCAACCAAAACGCAGCTTTAGAGTTGCTCTATAGCCGCGTTTGGTAAACGCGGCTATACGGCAAGTGCTGGACCAAATGCGGCTATACGGCCAGTGCTGTTTTTCCAAAACGCGGTTCACTGTGAAGCTTGGGCTGCATTTTTGAAAATGCAGCTTCAAAAAACGCAGCTACAGAGCGGGTTTTTCGTAGTGTACGAGAAGTTAGGAAATTGTTATTCAACTCACTTAGGATTGCTATCAAACATAAAAAAAATGAGATAGTTTTATAGAAAATTCCTTTTTAAAAAATGACTTATTAATTTTCTAAAAAACATTGTTACTAAAGCAAACAAAAAATTAGTTTCGTCACTCTAGTAAAATGATTACAGAGTTATTTGACGCAGACAAAATCTCTCCTCTATATACTATATTTTTATGAATTTCCTTTTATTTAATAATGTCCTTAGGAAATTGTTTAAATAGCATTAAATGTTCCTGTTTTAATATTAAAAAATTACTTTTTTAATACTCATTACTTATCAAAAAGCGTCTGATCCAATTTTTATATATAGAATGCTTAGAACATCTCCAACTGGAAATTCCATCCTATCCTATTTTACTATCCCAAAAAGCTACTTTATCAATTATACAATACCATTTTACAATACACCTAACATCCCAACTTTTATTTTACAATACTACACATTAAAATAATATAAATTACACAATAAAATAATAAACAAGTTATATCTCTCTCCTTTCTAATTTCTGTCTCTCTGTCATTCTCACCACACAGCAACCATCCTCTCAACCACACCACCTCCAGACATCCACCACCATGACCCCAAGCCCACCATAATCCCAGCAAAATACCAATCCACCACTGGTGTCACTCTCTCGAAGCAAAATCAAAGCCTAGTCTCGCCTTCCAGGAAAAATTAATAGCAAAATCAAAACTCAAAATTCATAGCAAAATCAAAACCAAAAATTCATAGCAAAATCTCAACCCAATCCACAGATCTTCGCCATGCCAATCTTGTCACCCACTAATCTCCACCACGCCGATCTCCACCCCCACCACCACTAGAGAGAGAGATAGAGAAACCCACAACCACCAGATGAGAAAGAGGGTCATTAGAGAGAGCACGAGGTCTTGGGTCTGAAGAGAGCAGAGAGTAGATGAGAAAGAGAGACGAGAGAGAAAAAAAAAGAGAAATAATGAGAGAGGAGAGAGAAATTTCATGGGAAAAATGGAGGAGAGAGAGTATTAAAAAAATATTTTTTTTATCCCATTCAGCTACAGTACCATCTTACATTTAAGATGGTACTGTAGCACTATACCAAAATAATTTAGACTTTCCCAATTTTGGCCTTCAGAGCATGTTTTGGGCTTGAATGCCAAATGTACCTTACAATTGGCATTTCGCAGGCCCATTGCGGATGCTGCTCTTACATTTGAATACATTTTCTTTAAATATGAAAAATTATTAATCAAGTAGTAGTATATATTTCTTAAATAATATACTAAAGACTCTTTTCTATAAATTAGTATGTCACATAAAAAAAATTGAAAATTTTTTTGTTTATCATGAAGGATTTCCAGAAGAAGATGCCATCAAAAAAAAAAAAAAAAAAGAATATCCAAAATTTGAATGGTATGCATATTGATGAAGCAAGAATTCGTCAGTTGAGAAAGAATGAGTTCAGACGGAACCAAACCTCCTCTTCTTCCTTCTTTGGATACAAAAATGGTGGGGAAGGTCTCTTGGTGTGTTCACCGGTGTGGTGCTTGGCAAAACACCTCTAATGCTTAAGTCAGTTTCCAGAAGATTTTTATAGAATGAAAATGACAAAGAATAAACGTGTTAGTGTAGATTTCTTACGCCCTACTTGCGTTTGTTGGGGCTTTATATATGCTTCTTCAGCCTTTAGCCGTTGTGGCAGTTATTGTGGCTATTGTGGCTTGAATGCCTATTTTGGTAACGTTCTCTGCTTAATAATGGGGCTTTAACTGACCTCCAGCGGGCTGTATAGCTGGTTCTGCCAGTCTGGGGCGTTACTGGCGATATTGAATGACCTCGATGTCTTCGTGTACTCTTGCCTAGCTTTTCCTTCGTCAGTATTGGTTCCCTTGTCTGTGTTTTATCTCGTCTATCCCATCAGTTGCTCCCGGATTTCTTTGGTTGTCGTGACATGTCACGACGACCATGGAAGATGAAAAGTTTGGCAGGCGACTCTTGGAGTTTCGTGTCACATTAAATGCGTAGTGGTGGCGCCGTGCTGATCGTGGCCACATGGTGTTTTCCAGTTGGTGAATTTAATGTCCTCATCATGCGACTCTTCGTTTTTTCCACTGTTTTTCAGTTTCTATGTATCTTGATTTTAACCCCTCCTCCTTGTCCTTTACCCTTCTTAAAAGAAATCTTATCACTCTGAAACTCTTCTCCTTTCTTTGCTAAAACCTCACTTTGCGATTCCTTCTTTGGACTGGTGCGTTGCGAGGTGGTGCTTCTCCTTTCCGCCATTTTCAAGGCACTTATCTTTTCTATCTTTGGTCCTGCTTTTCTCTTTTTCTTTTCGCAGCTTATGGATTTCTTCCTCTTTTTCTTCTTTCTCCCAATTTTGACATAATTCCTAGATTTCCATGGTTAGTAGCTTTGAGGTTAGGATAGTTTGCTTATCAATTTCTTTCTTGTTTGCACGCTTAGGGGGGTTTTTAGGTAGTTCCCCAAATTTTGAAGGTTTCATTTTTTAGGGTAATTGTTTAGGTGTCGTATTGGCTGACCTGTTGCCTCTACTTCTTCGGTTAATTGATTGGTTTAAAGATCAGGAAAGAGTGTTAGGGATGATGTCTGAGGTTAGATCTAGTGAGCTCAAGACTAGATTATTGTCTAGTGATGATCCTGGGGGGGGGGATACCGCTGTTTCGACCCTTCAGGAGGTTAGGGCTTTTCACGCCCTCGAGGAGGAGTGTAGTCTAGATGCTAAGACGCTGGGAAGATTTAGAGATAGGTTCCAATTCTCGGAGCGAGTGAGACTTCGCCTACCCGGAGGGAATGATCGGGCTTGCAACTTCTTCCTAGGGGAGGTTTGCTTCTACGAGGCAGCCTTTATCTGTGGGTTGAGGTTTCCTGTCCATCCCTTCTTGATGGAGTTATTAAACTATTTTGCTATCGCTCTTGGGCAACTTATGCCTAACTCTTGGAGGATCGTAATTAGCTGTATGGAGATATGGCTAGCAGCTATGGACAGGGATATGCTCAAGATTGATGAGCTCGTCCACTTATATCGCTTTAAAGCATCAAAGGAGCACGGGTACTACAAACTGGTGCCCTGGGAGAGAAAAACTAGGATTGTCAAAGGTTTACCATCGTCTTTCAGGTATTGGAAATCCAGATTTTTCTTTGTGCTTGAGGATGAGTTTGAGACCCCCTCGAGCAAGACTTGGAGTGATCTCCCGAGGTTACATCGTCGGTGGGGAACCCCGACTTTAGGTGCGTCAATATCTTTCCTCGTCATTTCAGTCTTTTTGTGTTAGGCGTTTATTGTAACTGACGCCTTTGCTTCTTGTTCTTTGCAGTTAAGAAATGACCAAAACTTAAGAGCAGGTACAGGGAGAGGGTACGGAAAGCCGTTGAGTACGCATAGACGATCGAGAACTGGGACGACTTTGTAGATCCTAGGACTCTTGCTTTCCACTACCTTGGACCAGATCCTTCTTCCTTCGTCCTCCGGAATATTGAAATCGAAGAAAAGAAAAGTAAGTGTTAGATTCGGGTATAATGCTTTTTTCACCTTATTATTATTTTTCAAACATGTTTTTCCCTTGCAAAGATAACAACTAAGTTTAACAAGGATATGTACGCCAAAATGAGGTCGAAGAAGAGTGAGCCACTATCCAACTTGGGGAAGAAAACGATACTAGTCACCGGGAAGGGTGTTCCTGTTTCTCCAGCCGTCCACTCCACTCCCGTCACTTCTGGTGCAGATGTGACGAGGACAACCTCTCCTTTGACTTCGATCGAGGAGCTCCCTACTCCTGCCACCAAGAGGCCGCGTCTGTCGGAGAGGGAAAAGGAGAAGGTTGTTCCTTGTTCATCTACTATATGGGATGATGAGAGGCTGGCAGTTAATAGGGCTCACGGGGTCGTGGCTGCTGAAGATTTAAAGGCCCTTTCGGGAGTGCCTTTTAACAGTGTCACGAGGCGCCACGTCTAGAAGCTGGTCCAAGTGAGGTATTTAAGTATGGCAGCCTTTGGTTCCTTTTACTTCTTCTGTCTACTGACGACTTTGATTTTCGTTTCAAGTATTGGGGGAAAGCCTTCATATTGCCTCAGAGTACCTAACCTAGGAGGCTAAGGCGGCTTTTCTTGCATTAAGGGTGGAAGCCTTGGAGGCAGAGAACTCCAACTTAAGAAAGGATCTTATTGAATCCATAGGCAAAGCCAACAACCTGAAGGAGAAGGTGAAGAGCTTGAATGACGATCTCAGGGCCGAGCGCCAACTAACCCTGGAGAAGGATGAACAGCTCCTGGCCTCTAAAGAGAAACTGAAGACCATTGTTGCCAGGTCCGTTGAAGCCTTCCAGACCACAGATGACTATAACACGGTCCTGTTCAGCTAGTATTTCAAAGGTTTCGAACTTTTAAGGAGGTACCTCGCCAAGCATTCTTTTGGAGTGGACCTAGATAGCCTGGATCTTGAGGAGGTTGACCAGTAAATGGCTGCTGACGAGGCTGCTCAATCCTCTTCTACCCAAACTGATGCCCCAAAAAATGCCCACGTCGACGATGCTCCCGATGATGCTGCTCTTGCCGCTGACTGTTAAGCTTTGCAAGAATTTTCTCTTCTTTATTATTATTATTATTATTATTATTATTATTATTATTATTATTATTAGTTCTAAATTTGTAAGAACTTCTGTTTCAAGAACATCAGTTTGGCCTAGCGTTTATGGGTCTTTAGTTGTAAAAACAGTGGAATTTGCCCATTATTTTTGGGCTTTAATTTAGATGCACTTACTTGCTTTCTGTGATTTGCACATTTATTACCTTTTTTATGCGTCAGTAAACTGTGCTTTGTTGCTTAAGAATCCTTAGCTCCTTTAGGCACTTCGTTATCGTACAATCATTGTTTATTAGTAACTTACATCCGTCAAGGTGGAATCTTGTTACTTAGCCATTTTTGAGACTGGAGGTCTCTTGGCTTCGTCGATAACTTACATGCGTCAAGGCGGAATTTTGTTACTTAGCCATTTTTGAGATTAGAGGTCTCTTGCCCTGCAACTAACTAAGCCTGTGGACACAGAGACATTAGTTGAACAATTCCTTTATTAATTTGAATATGAATACATTTACTGGTTACACCTATTGGTGGTACTTCTTTAAATGCTCAATGTTTCATGGTCGTGGGAGTCTCTGCCCGTCTAAGGTTTCCAAATGATAAATTCCTTGTCTGGAGTAGTGAACAACTTGGTAGGGTCCTTCCCATGTAGGGCCCAACTTTCCTTGGACAGAATCTTTTGTAGCCGTACTAACCTTGCGTAAGACGAGGTCACCTATTTCAAGTCGTCAGAGCTTTACTTTCTTGTTGTAATGCTCTCTCATCTTCCACTGGTACTTCGTCATCTTGTTGGAAGCATTATCTCTTACTTCATCCAGGCAATCTAGGTTGATTCGGAATTGATCGTCATTGTCCTCTTCGTGGAATACTTCCTGCCTGGTGCTGGTGGCCCCTACCTCGACTTGGATTATAGCTTCAGTGCCATAAGTGAGCCTAAAAGGGGTTTTCCCTGTCGGGGTTCTTACTGTGGTTCTGTAGGCCCATAAGACATTGGGGAGTTCGTCTGGCTAGGCACCTTTCGCATTGTCTAGTTTGGCTTTAATGATCTTCAGCAATGTTCGGTTCGTCACCTTTGTCTGACTGTTGGCCTGCGGATGCCCTGGGGATGAGAAGTGGTTTTTCATACCTAGGCCTGAACAGAATTCCTTGAAGCCTTGGCTGTCGAACTGCCGACCATTATCTAATACGATCGTCCTTGGTATCTCGAACCTGCAAACTATATTCTTCCAGACGAAGTTCTGGACTTGTGCTTCGATGATTGTTGCCACTGCCTCTGCTTCAACCCACTTCGTGAAATAATCAATTGCAACTAGTAAGAATTTTACCTGACCTTTACCTAGAGGTAATGGGCCGACGATGTCGATTCCCCATTGTGCGAATGGTCACGGGGATGATAATGTCGTCAGTTGTTCTGCTGGAAGTCACTGGATGTTCTCGAACCTCTAACACTTGTCACATTTCTTGACAAGTTCAACTGCGTCAACCTGCATAGTAGGCCAAAAATAACCTGTTCAAATGATTTTGCTTACCAGAGATCTGGGATCGGCATGGTCTCTGCAAATTCCTTCATGGACTTCCCTCAGGATGTATCCGGCTTTTTCTTCATCAACACACTTCAAGTAAGGCATAGAGAAGCCTTTCTTGTATAGGGTGTCATTTAGGATCGTAAATCTGGCTGCTCTTTTCCTTACCTTCTTGGCCTTCTTGGCGCCTTGAAGGAGGTGCCCATCCTGTAAAAAAGACATAATAGGAGTAATCCAGCTGTTTGCACTTTGGATCGGGAACGTTGGGACTTCCTCAATGTTGGGGTGTTTCTAGATCTCTATTACTAATCCACTGTTTGACGACCCTTCTTCTGACGATGCTATCTTTGAGACCTCGTCTGCTATCGTGTACTGGCCTCAAGGGATCAGCTCAAATTTTACCTCGTCGAACTCTTGAGCCAAACGCTTCGTCAACCTGAGGTATTTTTGCATTCTTTCTTCTTTTGCGTTGTACTCTCCCCTTATTTGTTCGGTCACTAGTTTCAAATCACTTCGCACCAGTAGGTTCTTCACTTCAAGAATTTTTCCAAGTCTCAGCCCCGTCAGTATTCCTTCGTACTCAGCCCCGTCAGTATTCCTTCGTACTCAGCCTCGTTGTTGGTTACTGGGAATTGCGACTGAACTCCGTACTTGAGCATTTCTCCGTTAGGGGTAATTATGACTACTCCTACTCCGCCCCTTCTTTAAGCTGACGAACTGTCGGTCTGTATCGTTCATAGGTCGTCATCGCTAGTGGGATCATCTTTGTTTGTAGAAGTAAATTCAGCAACGAAGTCTGCTAGAATTTGTGCCTTAACGGCTGTCTTGGGACGGTACTCAATGTCAAATTGGCTGAGTTCAATTGCCTACTAGATCATTCTCCCAGCTGCTTCAGGTTTGCTCATAGACTTTTTGATAGGCTGGTCAGTCATGACCAAGATGGGATTCGTCTGAAAGTATTGTCTTAGTTTGTACGAGGCCATTATTAATGCAAACACAATCTTTTTGATCCTCGGGTATTTGAATTCAGCTCCTTGGAATGCTTGATTGACGTAATAAACTGGAAGTTATTTCTTACCTTCTTCACGAACCAGGGTGGCACTCACGGCCGTGACTGAAACCGCCAAATACAGTTGTAGACTTTCCCCCTCTTTGGTTGGGCTTAAGAGGGGTGAATTGCCCAAGTAACGCTTAAGTTCTTGGAATGCTACTTCACACTCGTCCGTCCATTCGAAAGTCTGCTTCAAGGTTTTGAAAAAGGGTTGGCATTTATCCGTCGCTCTAAAGACGAACCTGTTTAGTGCCGCGATTCTTCCTGTTAGCTTAGGAACTTCTTTGACGGTTCTGGGTGACTTCATATTGATTATGGCTTACACCTTCTCCGAGTTTGCTTCTATTCCTCTCTGGGACACCATGAATCCTAAGAATTTCCCTGAAGCTACACCAAAGACACACTTGCTTGGATTAAGCTTCATCTGGTATTGCTTGAGGGTGGCAAATGTCTCCTTCAAATCTTCCAGATGGGAAAGCTCTTCCTTACTCTTGACGAGCATGTCATCCACGTATACCTCCATATTCCTGTCAATCTGTTTTCTGAACATCTTGTTCACTAACCTTTGATAAGTGGCTCATGTATTCTTCAAGCCGGAAGGCATTATCTTATAGCAGTAGAGTCTTTGGCTTGTGACGAATGCAGTTTTCTCCTGATCTTCTTCGGCCATTTTTATCTGGTTGTATCTTGAGAAGGCGTCTATGAACGTCAGCAATTTATTTCCAGCAGTGGAGTCCACCAGTTGGTCTATCCTTGGTAAAAGGAAACTATCCTTCGGGCATGCCTTGTTCAAATCCGTGAAGTCCACGTACATCCTCCACGTTCCATTTGCCTTCTTCACTAGAACGACGTTCGTGAGCCAATTTGGATAGTATACTTCTCGAATGAAACCTGCTACTAATAGCTTATTGACCTCGTCTGCCACTGCTTGGTCTCGTTCTGGGGGCAAAGGTTCTGCGTCTCTATTGGACGGGCTTCATTTCGGGGTTCACTCTTAACTCATGCTGAATAACTTCCGGGGATATACCAGGCATGTCCTCATGACTCCAGGTGAATACATCTAAATTTTCTTTCAGTAATCGGACGAACTTGGCTTTCATCTCAAGACTTAGCTTTCATCTCAGGACTTAGCTTCTTCCCTATCCTCGTCCTTTTGGTTGTCTCCCCTTCAACTAACTCCACTATTTCCAGGGCTTCTACCTTTTCTTCATTTTTTTCTTCTATCATCCATGTATGGTTTTCTCTTGCAGCTAAAACGGCCTGGTAGCACTCTCGGGCTAAAACTTGATCTCCTCTTACTTCGTCGACTCCATCATCCATCGGAAATTTCACTTTTAGGCAATAAGTGGATGTGGTTGCCTTCCATTTGTTGAGTGTGGGCTTTCCAATAATGGCGTTGTAAGACAAAGGACCGTCTACCACCAAGAAGTCTAGCTGACGGGTTAATTGCCTTAGGTAGGTCCCGACTGTCATTGTTAACGTCACTATGCCTTTGGGATATACTCGATCTTCATTGAAACTAACAAGTGGGGAGTCAAAAGGGCGCAGCCTTTTTGGATCTAGCTTTAGCTGCTGGAAAACGAGAAAGTAGATAATATCTGCTGAACTGCCATTGTCCACGAGGATCCTCTTGGTGTTGAATCCTTCTATGGTTAACATTATAACTAAAGGGTCATTGTGTGGCTGTTTCACCTCTCTAGCATCCACTTCATTGAAGAACATATCATGGTCTGTCCGTCTTTGCTTGATTGGAGGCACCATATAGACATTGTTCACCTGTCTCTAGCATGCCTTCTTAAGGGATTTGAACGATCCTCCAGTGAAGGGCCCTCCTGCAATCGTTGCTATCTCCCCGATTACATCTTGTGCAGGTTGGGGATGACGATTGTCTTTTCCTGACGAGGATTCTTGCTGGTTCTTGTTTCCATCTCTAGATTTACTGTATTCTCCCTTCTTCACATATTTTTGCAGCTTCCCTTTCCGTATCAGCTCCTCAATTTGCTCCTTGAGGTCCCAACAATCCTCTGTGTAGTGGCCATGATCTTTATGAAATCGGCAGTACTTATTTTTGTCACGAACATTGGGTGACGAATGCAATGGTCTTGGCCATTTCAGGTAGTGCTCGTCCTTAATTTGTGATAGGATTTTGTCAACGGGCATAACTAGAGGGGTAAACCTTACCATTCGAGAGCTTTTATCATCTCTCCTTCTATTACTGTCACCGGCTCGACAATCTTGACGTTCCCTTTTTTGTCCCCTACGTTCGTTGTCCTTCCTTCCTATACTCCTAGGCTTCTTTGCTTCCCCTATGGCTGCTAATGCATCTTCGGCGTTCATGTACTTCTGCGCTTTTAAGAGCATCTCTGCCATCGTTTTTGGGGGGTTCTTCGCAAGTGAAGCTACAAGCTCCCTGGATCTCAACCCCCGCCTTGAAAGTCATTAGTTGTACTTTGTCGTCCGCTTCATCTACCTTCAAAGTCTCCCGGGTGAAACGTTTCACGTACGACCTCAATGTTTCCTTCTCTCCTTGTTTGATGGTGAGTAAGTAATCTGCAGGCCTCTTTGGACGTTGCCCCCCAATAAAATGATGCAAGAAGGCGCTACTCAACTGCTCAAAGTTGTCAATTGACGATGTTGGCAACTTGGCAAACCATTCTCTAGCTGCTCCTTTGAGAGTGGTGGGGAAGGAGCGATAGAGTATCTCTTCAGGGGGCTGCTGAAGACCCAGCGTCGTTTTGAACGTGTTGAGGTGATCTTGGGGGTCTTTCAACCCGTCGAATTGCTCGAGCTGGGGCAAACGACATTTGGACGGCACTGGATGCTCGAGTACTGCTGTAGTGAAAGGCGAATTTGTGGCCCTTATCATTCTATCCACGCTTCGGTCCATTTTCTCCTTGATGGCATTTCGTAGCTCGTCTATCTCTTTCCTCATCTCTCGTAGAACATCTGAATTTTGCTCGTCAGGAGTGAATGGTTTGGGGGTATTAGTTCTTCTGTGGCTGTCCCCTTCATCCTCTAGGTTGCCCTTGGATCGACTCTTTTCCTGTTGAACCTGTTGAAGTCATATCTTCATTTCCTGATTTTGTCTGGTGAGCTCTTCGATGGTGGCCGCAAGGGCTTGGATTTGCTGGGCCAAGGTTGTGGGATCTTGATTGGATTCCATTTGAAAGTAGAAGTCGGTGGAAACCGCTTCTCCAAATATGAATATGAAAATGTTGTTTCCCACAGACGGCGCCAAACTGATGAAGCAAGAATTCGTCAGTTGAGAGAGAATGAGTTCAAACGGAACCAAACCTCCTCTTCTTCCTTCTTTGGGTACAAAAATGGTGGGGAAGGTCTCTTGGTGTGGTCACCGGTGTGGTGTCTGCCAAAACACCTCCGATGCTTAAGTCAGTTTCTGGAAGATTTTTACAGAATGAAAATGACAAAGAATAAACGTGTTAGTGTAGATTTCTTACCCCCGACTTGTGCTTGTTGGGGCTTTATATATGCTTCTCCAGCCTTTAGCTGTTGTGGTAGTTATTGTGGATATTGTGGCTTGAATGCCTCTTTTGGTAACGCTCCTTGCTAAATAATGGGGCTTTAAGTGACCTCCAACGAGCTGTACAGTTGGTTCTGCCAGTCTGGGACGTTACTAGCGATATTGAATGACCCCGATGTTTTCGTGTACTCTTGCCTGCCTTTTCCTTCATCAGTATTGGTTCCCTTGTCTGTGTTTTATCTCGTCTGTCCCATCACATATAAGATTTGTCTTGTTCATATGTAAACAAGTTTTTTTGCAAGATAATTATCTTTTAGTCCTTACTATATAAACTCAGAGTTAATATGAATTTCCATTAGAAAGAAGTGAAATTAAAAATGGGCGAGACACGTGCAAATAAATTAACAAATTTGCAGTTGCAGTCAACGATGATCAACGGCGATAACACACATCTTCATTGTAGCTACCATTTTGGCATTTCCGACTAATGACATAAGAGAAGGAATAAGTCTTACAAAACTGAAGTGCCGGAGATTTAGAGATCAATGAAAATTAAGTAATGCAATGACCGCAAATTATTTTATAATATTATTACAAATTATTAATGTGGTAAGTTCTTGCCGAATCTCATTTGGGCCTACCACTAATATCAGTTTTTTATTTACCAATAATTATCTATCACATTAGCAGCTTGTAAAATATTTTATAGCTTTAGCATTTTCCCCAAAGATTCAATTATCAAAGTAAAAGTCCTCTAGTTCTCGGTGATACTGAATTGTGACGTTTAAATCCTCAGTCAAAAATTAACGCCTTTCAAAGTAAAAGTCAAGGAATAAGAAGAAAAGAAAATCACCTGTGTTGCAGTATGATCTACTTTGGATGCACATCTAGAAGCTTGTCGATGAGACTGTAGCTTATGGTTGTTATTCATGATTCTTTTAGAAAAGAAATAATTTCTGTTTGGTCAAAAATGTCTTCTTAAAGTATTTCTTTGGTTTAATAAATTCCCATAGTAAATGTGTTGCAATTTCATCAAGGTATTGGGAATGAGCAAATATTGAAAAGAACCGTGGTTCTATTTGTTTGGGGGTCTTTTTGCTCTCTTGTCATGCATTGAATTGATCGGGCTTTCTTGATGACCAGGATTAAGTTTGGGAAGCCAAAGCCCCTATTCACGTCCACACAAGCGATGAGCAAGGTTAATAGTGCATCTTTCAATCATGCAGCGACCCCCCAAAAAAAAGGAAGCTTGAAAGATAAAATGCTCACAAGTCACAACTTGAGGAACGGTAGACATTAATTAGTTTTATGAAAACAAGGGAAATAGTGAGTAATAAGTTGAAGAAGAAAGGTGCCCCGAGAGGGGTGGCCTGGTGGTTGGGAACTGTGAATCAGATTTGTGGTCCTTAGTTCGAGCTCGGGCGAGTACCTGAGGAGGAATTTGGGTATCCTTGTTGAGGAGCCCTTAATTACCAGCTCTCTCGAGGTACTAGGGTGAGGTTTGTGATCACCTCAGACTACAATAACTATAACTCAATCTAACATTATTTAACGGGGGTGCCCTTATGGTCACGTCCAGGGGGGTGAGTCACAATGGTTGCCCCTGCACCCTTGTTGTTCATAAAAATAAGTTTTTTTTTTTTTTTTTAGAGAGTTTCAATCTATGACATCCGCTTCTGATAACAACTCTTTATTATCAGACCAAGACATTAATCAGTTTTTGGTTTTTGGTGTAGGCAGGGATTAAACTCCCAGATCTCTTATATAACCATCAGAGATTTTATCAGCTAAGCTAACTGGAACACAAAAAGAAATAAAAAATAAAAATAAAAAGTTGAAGAAGGAAGGTATATCCTTATTTGTATATTCTAAAACTCATTAATGCATTTTTTATATTTGCTAAATTTAACTAAGTGTTCTAGGATGTATAAGGGGCTTCAAGTGTATTAATTGCAATCTGCCCCCACATTTTTGGGCTCCCTTTTATTCTATGATAGTGTTTGACTTATTTTAAAACCTGTTGAATGAAGAGGAAGCTATTACATCCATTTAATACTGGCTTGGTTCTTATTAAGCTATGTTTTTGTTTCAGTTATGGAAAACATATATCATTGCTTGCATTTTCTAGCATACTAAACACCAGAAAATATAGATATTTCACTTAAACAAAAACAAAGCGGTAAAGAAGTCAACACCATACTTCACCAAAAAGACCCTCCACAAATTTCCATAATGATGTGGATAGAGAAAGTACATTTTATGATTAGGATTTTTTTTTTTTTGGTATATGACATTATAGATAATGCCACACCATGTGTGATTTCAAATGGTGTGGAACCATATACACCTTTAGAATTATAATATTTAATATGACACAACAAATTTCATAAAAAATTTCACATCTCTTGAGATGACAAGTTTTGATTAGCTTATAATAAAAGAGTTGTTAATAGTGGCCCTAATTAAAGTGATGTTTTACTAACCACAATTTACCATCTCAATATATAAGTTGTGAGAAAAAGTTTGTGAGAATTCTTTTTGTTTGTTCATTGTTCTTAATATCGATAAAGTCGATCTATTTCAAATGGAGAGAATCCTAATACGTTTACAAATGTGTCCTATTAGGGTCATATTTTCTATGTATTGGATTATACTTTAACAAAACGTACTTTACCTGTAACTGAGTAGATCTTAGATGGGCTTAATGTCTCAAGAAGTATGTGAAGTCTACAAGTAAAGAAAAACAGTTTCATTAATTCTCAACACTAGTCTTGACACTAGCATCTATCAAGGTTAAATGAGGAAGCTTGACACAAATGTGAATTTCGGCCCATGATGACTTGGATGATTAGAGTTTTTCTCCCTACAACCCTAGACCATATAAACAGCTTATTTTAAAGTCATCAAACACACAAAGATTTAATTAGAGAACTCATACACTCTGTGAAAAGCTACTGTGTTTCTGTGCCTTAAGATTTTGTAATCAAGTGCTTCTAGATCTTCAATGTGCTTTGAAGTGAAGAGTTTTGTAGCTAACAACAATCATTTAGTTGCTTGGAGTTAGTCACATACTGGAATCCGTGTAAAGGAAGAAGTCTTCTACTTGAAACCACTTGTTTTTTATTAGTAGATTCTTGGAAGTGGTGACTTGAAATTCACGGAGTTTTTGCCTTGCGAGAGGTTTTTTCCATTCGTCAACAAATCATCATGTCATTTAATTTCCGCTGCATATTATTTTATTTCTGTGATTTGTTGGTGCCTCTATGATTTGCATGTAATTTGACCTAATTAATCAACTTGGGTAATTGAATTAATTAACCGGGGTCAATCTATAACCTACCATGTCCAAACAAATTCAATGAGTCCAATTAATAGCTCACTCTCATCTCATGGAAAAAAAAAAAAATCAATCTTTATTCATTACTTCAGTAGTACGAACATAAGAACAAGTAATGTAAAAGATTGAAAGTTCAAAAGAACTAACACGCTTCTCTCAATAGTTATCTGTCACAGCAGGTAATCCAATTTCCCCATATGAAGTTAATACATAAAATAAACCAAGTTTTTCTTCTTATTTTCTCTTTCTTTTTTATTTTGGACCAACCCAATCATAGGGCATAGCTTACAACTTCCTCACCAAGATATCTACTCCATGTTCAGGTTCTATAACCAACCTAAGAGCGGGTGCATGAGTGTATTTGGGAGAAAGGGAAAAGGTGAAGTTGGACAAAATGAGAGCCATAAGTATCTTGAGTTCAACCATGGCCAAGTTCTGTCCAAGACACACTCGGGGCCCAACTCCAAATGGCATATACAAGTGTGGAAGTTTGCAAGCCCCTGCAATTCCATTAGCAAATCTTTCTGGGTTGAACTTGTAAGCATCTGGTCCCCATATGTCTGGATCAGTATGCAATGTCACCACCATGGTCCAAAGGTTGACACCCTTCGGGACATTGATGTCCCTAAATTTCATGTCCTTAAAGGCCTCCCTTGACACCACACTTACTGGGGGATAAAGGCGCAATGATTCGTGAATCACCATTGTTAGCTGCATATGCAAATTGAAATTTAAAGTGAGAAAATGTCTTCACTCTTAATGCATATTAGACTAAGAATGTTGAACATCAAGGTTCACATTTTAAAGAATATGAACTGAACTCTTATTAACGGTATAAAATTTTAAGTAATACCAGGTTTTTTTTCTTTCTTTTTTAGATAAGAAAAGATTTGAATATTGCTCTTTACTATCAGGCCACACCAATTGGTTTCTTGTTGGTGTAGGCAAGATTTGAAACGAGTCACTTATTCAACAACAAGAGGCTTTACCCATTTACTAGTGCATCTAATTGTACAATACCTGTTTCATCTTACGAAGCATATCAGCATCTGGAATAGCACCCCCACAGATACTGAGAACCTCAGCACGGACACGGCCTTGCCATTCTTGATTTGAAGCCAACAACATGAGGCACCATGTAGCCGAAACTGCAGTGGTCTCAAACCCAGCCAAATAGATGTTCTTGCAGTTGTCAACAATGAAGCGGTTTGTTGCCTCCTGGCTCAGATCACTATTTTTTGCACCCTCCAGAACCATTTGCAATAAATCCTTCTCATTATAAGTACCATTTTGTCTCTCCTTCACTACATCTAGTATCAAATTGCGGACCTCCTTTTCTAACGCCCATGCTTCCCTATTGTTCTTTGTGGGGAGATATCTGTAACATATACATTTGGTGAAATGAGTCAATTTTCCAATATATTGTTATTAGAGAAAGGCTTTTGCCACACATGCTTGCTTCCCAAGATTTGAAATGTATTCATTTTATAGTTCAGGATAAAGATTTGAAATGTATTCATTTTATTTTTTGTACAATGACACAGATTATTAAAAAAATATATAATATTAACAGTAAAATGGTCTCTTCAAGTGAAAACAGAGACGATTCTTTTTTATTCTATTTCAGGCTGATATGTTAAGTTGTCACTTTGAAAAGTCTCTGGAATTAAGCTACCTATAACTTTGGCAATATCATCGTTTCATAGATTTTGTAATATTCAACGTAATGCGGTAACAAACAAAATCAATATTGTGAATTTAACACAAGAAACCTCGTACCTCATCCCAGGGATCCCAGTTGCTAAGCTTTTCCCAGACATGGTCTCCTGGAGAGCTCTTAGTTTCACGAAAATCTCTTCCCCTTTGGAATAGTTGCTGCCAAAACAGGCTCTTGAGATAACATCTCCAGAGAAACTTCTCATATACTCATCGATTTTTATGTCTGCAGTTCCACCCTGTGTCTCAATCCTACTCTTCCATGAGTCTATCACTGTGATCGTCGACTCGGTAATTAAGTTCATCATTCCCTACATATAGCTAAACGATTGAGTTCACATTTTAAAAAAATTACCATGACAAAATGGTTGGTTAATAATGATTATATACCTTAACCTTCTCCATGTACAATTCAGGTGCAAGTATTTTCCTCTGGTGTGCCCAAACAGCCCCATTTGAAGTTAAAATGCCCTGTCCAAGCAATGGACCACGATCTTTGTGTTGATATGAAGGCTTTCCCAAGTCCAAGGATGTACATGTGGATATCTCTCTCACTATGTCAGGTTGGGTCACGAATAATATTTGTGTGTTCCCAAGAGAAAACACAAATACTTGACCTGTTTGAATATAAACTCGCATCAAACAACAATGCTTCAAGTAGTTACAAAATTTGTTTTAACTCTTAAGTCTTAAGCAAGAAGTTGTCATTTTCATGATAAGCCGTATGAACGCAATATTGTAGGTAGGAAGTGTGAAATTGAGAAAACTGAATGATGAAACTGACTACTCTTTTCTTGATTCTTTTCTTTGAAGCTAGATGAAAATCTTGAAACTGACTATTCAAGTTCAATGTTGGCAACTTAAATTGACCACCTCAAGTCCTTCAGTCCAAAGACTGGACTGCACCTATCTAATTAAAAGGAACAGTTACCTAACAGTGGCGGAGCCAGGATTTTAATTTGGAGGGGGGGGAGATTGAAAAACACTTCTAAAAACAAAATTAATCAAAAAATATTAATCGATAATAATAACAAAATAAATAGAAAATTGTAACTACAAGTATATATTTCATATTATTAAAACAAAGAAACAAAAATAATCAATCGCAGTTACTAAAAACCAAAGTGAGAAATTAATTTAAATACATAAAATTTACACATAATTTGATTGCTTAAAATAAATAAAATAAATAAATCAATCTACAAAAGTTAACTATAGAACCTATTAATTGAATTTTCATACAAACACAATTTTTTCACAATAAATTTTAAAATTGTTAAAATAGTGGACTGTAAGTTGTGAAGGAAATAAAGTGGTTGGTCCATCAATGTAAGTTGTTTACCCTTCATAGTTAACCCTTTTCACAATTATGAAATTTATTGTGAGAAATATTATGTTTATAGTATTATAATTATAATAAGAAAAGAAAATAAAAATTAGAATAAGGAAGAAAAGTATTGTAGACAGTATAACGGATGGGACAAGATTAAAACTACTTGAAATAAATACTATTTAAGAATAGTAAAATAGGTGAAAGTGTGATTCTGTGAGGTAATTGAGAAGCTTTTTTTTTTTTTTTTTTTTTTTTTTTTTTTTTTTCCGTTCTTTCTTTCCTATGTCAGGGCTGTTTCATAACAGTGGGAGTGTTTTTTCTATTTTTTCCACTAACAGGGACAAAGTACTTAAATGCACATCACATAGTAGGTATCAAGGCATTTCTTAAAGGAGTTACGCGGGGGGGGGGGGGGGGGGGGGGCAATTGCCCCCTCTTGCCCCCCCTAGCTCCGCCCTTTACCTAGTGATCCTAATTACAGATATTACATATTTTACTTATAACTCCTACCAACCAATATGTCAATTTTTAAACACAAAACAAGAAAAAAATGTATATTAAAACAACTAAAAATTTTAGTTGTTGTAATGAATATGATTCCTATGAATTCAACAACATGCTAAATAAAATATAAAATACTAATGATCCTACAAATTTTCCTATATAAAATTTATAAAGTGAAGTGAGAATCAATGAGATTAATAAGTTTCAAAAACATAATAATTAGATGTTAATTTTTTTTTTTTTTTTGTTTACACACCCAATTATAAATGTGATATAGTAAATTTGTAGTATTCCTTACATCAATGTAAATGAATATCTCAAAGGAAATTGCTACAATTACTACCACATTTACTACAAAAAGCATACAATTAACATAGAATAAATATGATTGATGTCACATCGACAATATAATAAATAAATATCATAATATTTTTTTTAGTGATTAGTGATACATTAATTATAAAACTAATAATGGTTTTAACTTTTTTATGAGGTAATCGCTTCTATATTATCTTAACATAATAACGAGATGATGATGATGATGCTGATGATGACAACGATGATGACGATGATGGCATTTTTTTTTTTAGTGATTAGTGATGCATTAATTATAAAATCGATAATAGTTTTAACTTTTTTATGATATAATCACTTTTATATTATCTTAACATAATAAAGAGATGATGATGATGGCAGTGATGATATGATATTGATGAGTGAAAAATACCATATTGCTTCCTCCATTGGTCAAAGAAGGGGAAGAGGACAGCACCACAGTTGTGGGAAACAGGGGCTTCACTGGTGGGACTCTTCACTGTGGTGGATTGAGCCTTCTTTATCTCCCTAATATTTCCGAGCAGTAAAGTTGGTGCTGGTCCATCGATGCCTTGCTTGCTTAGCATAGATCGAAGCCTCTTTGGCTTCACCACCAGCCCATTATACAAGCGTAGTAACAATCCAATGAAACCAAGCACTGCAAGAGAAATGACTGTCTTTGCATCAAATTGTAGCTCCATGGCTCAACTCTTTTCTTCTTTCTCCCTTTTCTCTCTTTTCCTCTTTAACACTCTTTCAAATGTTGTGCTTTCAAATGTTAAACTTGGTTTTCTTTTCAAAAAGCGCAAGAGACCTGAATATATAGACAGCGAGGTAGGACAATTTCGTCATAACGAAATCAGATTCGTGGTAAATTCACATCTTACATAAACAGCTAAACAACCACAACAGCAAAACCTTGCTACGTGGCCCCCACAATTTAGAGGTAAAATGAGTTCCAAGTTCCCACTACACTTTCCTAAGATACCATTATTATTGGTGTGAGAGGGGTATTATATAATGGAAAAAAGAATTGTCAAGGTATTGTAGATATTTAGTTGAATCTACATCTCCTTACCTGTGCTTTGAGGTTCAAGAAAGAAAGGGTTTAAGTTACAGCAGGGTTAACAACATTGCGTACTTATCTCAAACAAAAGAAAATATATACATATATATATAATGGAAAAAATTAATAAATGTTCTAGGAAAATATATTTTTAACAGTTGATTTTTTTGATAAATTTTTTATATTTTTCATAAAAATAATATTAGAATTTTTATAAAATAATTTATTAACAAATACCTAAATACACCCATTAATAATCCCTTATATAATTCAGCAAGATGGAAAGGAGGGCCAAAATGGGGTTTTACGTCTTTCTCACAAATTTTTCAACAAAATGCCTCCTGTTTGAAACTATTTAGGGATATGCTTTTGTTTCAAAACTCGATTTTTAGAAAATCGAGTTTCAAGTGTAAAATTCGATTTTTGGACAATCAAGTTATAGCAAAATTGAACTTAGGAAAAACTCGAGTTCCATGAACTCGAGTTCTTTGAATGGAACTCGAGTTCCACAATTTTTTATTTTATTTTTTATTGTTAGTTCACTATACTCGATAACCCAAAAATCAAGTTTTAAATTGAAACTCGATTTTTAGAAAATCAAGTTTCAAACAGGAGCATTTCTCTAAATAATTTCAGACATAGGACATTTTGTTGAATATTTTTTTAAAAATGACAAAAGCCCATTTTCTCTAGGAAAGGAGTATGATGTATCTAAACAAAGAAGGAGAATGTAAGACTTGGCGGCTCTTTGGTCTAAAGAGATATCATTATCGCCTAGACATTAATATCATACCACTATGATTTTTTTTTTTTTTTTCCTTTTTGAGAAACCACTATGAAAATACTAAGAACGAGACTTGGTAGTTGGGAAGCAAAATGTGAAAAAGAATAATAATTTTGTATGCGGTTTTTTTTTTTTCTTTTTATAGAAAAATTTGGTATGCAGTTGAATTTGAGGTCTTAAAGAATTATTTCACTTTTACACTTTTAATTTTGATTGGATATCAGGCAGAATTTACATGAACATATGCATGTCCATTCGAACATATATTAATATAATGGGCTCCAATCATTTTTGTTAGGGTGGTCATTAAGAAACTTAAAGTAAATAAAGTTTAGTACAAATAAAACTTGAACATATCTACTTCACACAAAAAAAATGCAAATACATAAAATTTTAAAATTTCCTTTTACGAGTTTTTCATATTTTGAAATCGTTGTATAATAGCTTTATTATTAATGCTATCAGCTACATTTTTTCAATGTACATAACCAAATAATCACTAAACTACTGATGTCTCATTCAATTAGCAACATCTTGCCTAAATAAGTAACAATTAAAAAAATAAAATAAAAAACATCATCCCTTTTTATTGTCCTGACAAGAACTTCATTGTAAATACACTATTTTTATTTTATCCTGGTCATTAGCATAAAAAAATGAGACATTTTCTTATAGCCTAGGATCTGAAAGAATATTATTTAAGTCAATACAATTTTTCTTAGAAGATGAATCTTGCAAAACATGTGATAGCAAAAGAATAGAGGATAAATAATAAGTTCATTCAGTATATTTAACTTCGCATTCAATCGTTAAATTAATCATGTTCAATAAAATATTGAGACATTATCTTAATGCATATGTGTATATACAAGATGTGTTACATAAATCCAACAAATTCAGCTAAAAACTAAGGAAAGTACTAACCTACTATCTATTTGAAAATATGCATTTTTATTGAAATAGTGATTTTAAAATATGTCTTTCATAAACAATATAAAACATCACAACTAAACATTTGACTTGGGCTTTCAAGCTAATTGTTTTGTTTGGAAATTTTTTGAGAAATGCTACGTCCATAATATTTTCACAACAAATCTTAGGTGTCAATATGTTACCGGTTCTAATTTACATTCCACTGAAATTAATTTTTTGTTCACCAATAACAACTTGACACTTATGTTATATTATGAAAATGTAGTAGAAATATTGTGAACATAGCATTTCTCGTCATTTTTTAATTCAATCTTCAACTGACCAAAATTTTGGAGAAGACAAATCTTATTTTTAATGGACTCAAATTTTTATTTAGGATGTTCAAGGTTTTTTTTTTATGGTGGTCAAGTTTTTTTTTTTCCCCTAGGGTGGTCAACAACCTATTTTAATTTAAAATTCTTATTTTTTGAGGTATATAAATTTTTTTTTTCAAGTCAGGATTAGTGTCCTTAAATTTTATTGTATGATGCTATATATGACTTAATGTTGTGATTAATAAAATTGTTTTATTATTATCTAAAATAATGATAACATGAATATTTGGACATTATCATATAGTCTATGAGATGCATAGTATGTGATTTATGTGATTTAGTCACAAAAAATATAGATCACAAGCTCTTTATAAATTCAGAATTTTAGATCGTAGTCGGTGATGAAGTTGGGCATTTTTTCTGCGAAAACTATAACATTACAACTAAGATGATTTGTCTTGATCATGGAAGTGGAGACTTCTAGTTAGTATGTTGATATGTTTTAAGAGTTAAGACATATTGAACTGAACCGCTGTCAGATTTATTATTCTCCTAACAACTGTCAAATAAATAATAAATCTCACGACTTCTATTTACAAGAACTCTTAATCCTGAGAGAATAATGGACCTAATTATAAGTTGTAGGTTGTTTTGACATATTAGGAGTGACATCTAAAGTCACGATCAAGACCTTAGTTGTTGGGCAGCCGCATTTAGTGTTGATGAAATATATATTCTCAAAATGGAATTCATAATCTCTTAATGGAGATATAAAATATTCCTTTGATATAAGTTTAATTGGTTTGGTTATTCAGAATGTTAGGCCTAATTACTTTAGTAAGGAGTTACTAGAGTATATATTTATGAAATTAGATTTCATAAATATAGGATGAACAACTTTAAGGATTAAACCGGATACTTAAAGATTAAAATGTAGTAATCTTCAAAGTAACAGTCTACATTCATGACTTTGTATTACTAGTTTGCTACGAATATTTTATGAAGGGGTTGCATGTATAATAAAGTCTTGGGATATAATTTATTAATAAGGCCTAGAGTACAATTATATTTATATAGTGGTATTAAATATAATTAATGATAACTTTGGATTTGTCAAGAGTTGAAAGAAAAGCCTAAGGTCCATTAGAGCTAGAGTCCTATTTGTTCCGTTTTGGTCTCACTTCAAACCACATACTAAAGCATAATTGGAATGGCCCAAATAGCTAGC
Organism: Castanopsis chinensis; assembly: GCA_032878915.1. NCBI lineage: Eukaryota > Viridiplantae > Streptophyta > Magnoliopsida > Fagales > Fagaceae > Castanopsis > Castanopsis chinensis. Next base: position 10,316,628 of record JAVQMG010000125.1, on the reverse strand, counting down.
TCAATTAGATAATCAGTTAGAAATAAGGAGAGAAATATACAGAATTTCATAAGTGTTGAACAAGGAATGAAATGGTGTGTATGTGAGTGTAAACCACTTTCTTATTCTCCCTTGAAAACTGATTGAGAGACCACACTTCTTGGGCATTAAGTGGAATTAGAGTGAAGATTAAAAGTGTTCCCAAGTACTTCTATTATTTGGTTTTAAATTTTATCACGCTAAGGTACGCTCTCTTATTCTTGAATTTTGAAATTTACATAGTACATATTAACAATTGCGAGTGAAGTAGATCCGTTAATTTTCTGCTGTGTATGTTTTCTAGCTCTAAATTTGATTGTTCATACACAAATTTTTATGTAGGAAAATATATTATTTATTAAAAAGTAATTTGCAGTTCAAATGGGTGGAGTGTTAGGTGTCAAAATCTCATGCAATTGAAGAATTGGATGTCAACAACCTAACTAGGTGGCAGCAAAATGAAGTTGAAATTAGGCCTGTCCAACCAAACTGCAAACCTGACCCACCCGACCAAAATGATCGGACCCAAACCGTTTGCCGCCCGACCCGACCACCTGGCAGTTGATGGCAGGTCCCTTCCATCCCAACCCGATTCCGGTGAGTCTAGTGGCAAGTCTTCCCTTCCAAAACTTGATCAACCCGACCCAACTGTGATATTATAACCCATCACTTAGTTTACAATCTCCCTTCAGACTCCATTTTAGACGAATTAGACCCATCCTCAGTTTCTCTTTCCTTCCTTGTTCTCTCTCAGTCTCTAGATCTCTCACACTTCCTTGATCAATCAATCTCTCTACAACCAACACCTCTACTTCACCATTACCAATCTGCGAACATCCACCATCACCAATCTGCGATTTTCCTCCATCGCCAAACTACAATCATCTTTGATCTCTCTTAGGTTTGATTTTCAGTCATTTTCTCTCTTTATTTCTTCGTTTTAGTCTCTTGCATGTGGGCTACTGGTATTTGGGTTTCAATCTCTTCAGATTGTTATCATCTCTCTCTATTTCTATTTGTGTTCTTCAGATTTGTGGGCTACTGGTGTTTGGGTTTGTTGATGTGTTCTTAAGTGTAGATTTGTTTTTTTAGATTTGTGAAATTTGTAACGAGTTTGGTCTTTGATCTATGTCTTTCGGTCGAAGTTGGATCTGACCACCATCCACTTGAGTCCGATCCTACTCAACTTGTGGTTTTTTGTGGTTGGCAGCAATTCCGCCGTCCTACCACCTAACAGGATCAGGTCGGTTTCGGGTTGAGTCCAAACCCAGACCGATTTGACCTGTGGACACCCCTAGTTGAAATAAGAAGCACGCAAATGAAGTAATAGGTCATGTGAAATACTTTTAAGATCAAGAGCATTTCATTGTAATCTAAAACTTACAAATGTAATTTTTTTTTTTTTTTTTTTTTTTTGAGGAGGTTACAAATGTAATGTTGAAACTTGAGAAACCGACCTAGTACATCTGTTAATAGTTGTAATGGAGCAATGTAACAATGGAGCACAAGTACTGCAACGAAAATGAATGGAATGAAAAGTATAGAGCATCAAGAACAGTAACATATTCTCTTCTCTAGCCACATCATCAAAACCTTCACCCGTGACATTATTAAATAATAATTCAAAACTTTCACTCGTGACATTATTAAATAAAGATTATATATATATATATATATATATGGAGTTCATAAAAATATATATATATATATATATATATGGAAAGATTTTATTGTATACATGAATATGTGGCAGGAAAAAGGAAATGATAAGTGTCTAAGATCTTCCTGGTCATTTTTCTCCACAAAAAAAAAAAAAAAAAAAAAAAAAAAGTCTACTTAGTCATATACATTGCACATAACCTTTAAACACATATTCATATATATATATTTTTTTTTGTACTGCAACATACCCCTATATGCAAAAAAAAAAAAAAACCTTTCTTTTATAGTGTATATTTATTTGAAAGATAACAGTAATGTTTTACGTCTTTTTATTTTTATAAGTGTTAATTTTCTTTTTTGGGTAAAATACTATTTTGGTCCCTAAATTTTAAAAAGTTTTTTTTTTTTATTTCTAAACTTTGTAAAGAGTTTTTTGAATAGTATAAAGACAAAAATAAAGATGAAAAAAAAAAAACATTTTCAATATTTTAAGGATGAAAAACAAGTTTTTAGTAAAGTTTAAGGACAAAAATAAATATTTTCAATAGTTTAGGGACGAAAAATAAACTTCTTAAAGTTTAGGAGTGAAATGCAAACTTTTGGTAAAATTTAGAGACCAAAATAATTTTACTCTTTTTTTTTTTTTTTTTTGGCACTAAGAGGCCCTCACCCCCTCTCCTTGCTCAAGTCAACTCAACAAGTAGTTTTTCCAAAGCCCAAGTCAACAAGTAAATAAATAATAGCCACTCTCCTAAACGAAGTGATTATTATTATATTATTTTCCATAGCCTCATAAAAAAAATGCTTACATTTACATTCTCACTCTTTGGGGCTAATGGGTAACGGAATTGCCGTAGAATGTTGAAATATTGGTATTTGGTCTTATCGATTCATTGAACTGAGCGACAAACAATGTCAAAGTTAGTTGCAATTAGTGTCAAAACCTATGAATTCAAAGTTTCAAAAAAAAAAAAACCTATGAATTCAAAAAGACCTCATTGGCTAGAGATGATGATTTATAAGTTCCATTAATTAGGGGCGCCGAAGTAAGCAAATAGCAGTATCGGTGTGGTCGAAAGTCGAAACCCATGACATTGACACTGGTGTAGGTACGGTTTACTTTTTGTAGGTAGAAAGATTAGACTTTATGTGCTATAACAAGATATTGGACCATGAAAATTCAATGGTGGTTCAATCTTCTCTGTTTTAATAGAATTGGTACAACTGAGTCCATCATATAATTATAACTTTTTGTCAGAAGCTTTATAGCTTAACTAGTGTCTTCAAAGATAATGTTCAAAGTTTTGATCTCCCTCCCACAACTATCAAATTATAAAAAAGTTTTAAAAAATTACATTTCCTTTAAATATGAAATTTTACTTCTTTGAAAAAAATGTGAAATTTTATTATAGTATATATTTTCCAAATAATATACTAAAGACTCTTCACTCTTTTTTTTTTTTTTTTTTTGGTGAAAAAAAAGACTCTACACTCTTGTCTGTAAATTATTATGTCATTTGATGGATGCGCACGCGTGTATGTGTAAAAGAGGTTTCCCTTGTTTTAACTAGATTTTTTTGTGGTTCAAAAATACCCTCATTAATGAAAAGTGATTTCATTTAGAAATAGAGTCATATATGTCAAATAACAAATTTCCTTTTGAATTCAAAAAGAGAACTTCTAAAATTTTAAAAAAAATTTCCTTCATATTAAAAAAAAAGTGATAGTTACTGCTTATTTCTAAAGTTTATAATTTTTATTTGTTTAGAAGAGGAGGCACAAAAAACCCCAAAAACTCACTAAAACTTCTCCCTCTCGACTCTGTGAAGTCATAGATTGTAGAAGATAAAAAACTCACTGGCTCGAGTGAGGTATCTCCAATTTGTGTCCAGATTGTCGTAGAAGGTTGGGTTTCATTGCAATTCATTTTGTTTTGGTAGTTTTATTCATCATGGATGCATCAATGGAAGAACTTTGGAGGAATTTCAAACTTTCAAAAGAGGAAAAAGGTGTTACAATGGTGGAAGCCTTTGAAGTGGCTAGCTCTAAGCAGCAGGCACAATATAGTTTTGTATTCAAGCTACAGACTAATAAAGATTTCAATAAGGAAGCGTTTAAAGCTACTTGTGGGGATCTTTGGCGTTTTAATAAGGGTGTAACCATCAGAGAGGTAGGACAAAACCTCTTTATTGCTATTTTTGGTTCGGAAGATCATTTGATGACAGTACTCGATAAAAGTCCATGGTCCTTTGATAATAAGCTAATTTTGATGAAGCGTTTCCTAGATGATTCCAGCCCAGCTAATGTCACATTTAGTCATTCTCCTTTTTAGATCTGCAGATTTAATATCCCTATAAAGAGTATGAACAAGGCTGTTGGAACTAGAATTAGGAATGAAATGGGGGAGCTTACAATGGTGGATGCACCTAAGAATGGGATTGCTTGGGGTCCTTTCCTTCGAGTCAGAGTGAACATTGATATTACTAAGCCTCTAATGTGGGGGAAGATGATTCATATTGATGATCTTGAGGCTAGTTGGGTTGCCTTTAAATATGAACGGCTTCCTATATTCTGTTATATGTGTGGTATTCTTGGTCATCAAGATAGAGAATGTCCTCAGTTGAAGAAGGGATGTTTTTCTGCAGATGAGGATGGATTTCAATTTGGACCATGGCTTCGCTCATTGGCATTGAAAGGAAATAGAAAGAAAGATACAAGGAATTCTGTTTCAGATATGCAGAATGATGAGGAAGATGATATTCAGTCCCTCGCAGAGGATGAGGAGGTTCTGGTTCAACGACAGCAACTTCAGATGGATCCTCTATTGGCGGTGTCGGTGGTGAACTCAGGGAAGTCGGTGTCGTTTGGTACAACCTCAAGAAGAGACGGTGGAGAATTAGGGCGGGAAAAAGATTTGATTCCTAGTTCTGTGGGAGGTTTGAATTCTCTAATGGATCGAACAGCTAAGACTACAGAAGTTGCATCCAATTCAAACTCTGATAAGGGTGATTATCCTATCCTATCAGAGTTGGTTGAAATCAATTCGGATTCAAATTCGAATTTGAGGGACGTATCTAAACATTGTGATAAGGCCGAAACTCATGTTACTAAGAAAGCTGAATTAGTCTCATTTAATAAGGCACCTCATATTAGTTATTTGGATTTGGAGAAAGAAGTCAGAAATTTTGAAACTCCTTTTGAAATATTGTCAGATATTTATGAAGATATAGAGATGGAATCCTCATCTGATATTGTTGTTGAAATTCTTGAACTGAAAACTATTTCCTTACACAGTTGGAAGCGGATTATTAGGGATAAGAAAAATTTGAATGTTAAGGATTCATCCATCTCTATGCCAGTCCATGCAAAGCCGCTTGTTGGAGAAGCTGATATCATCACAGATCCTAATATCGGTCACAAACAGTAAAAGCAGTTGGTTGTGAAAGACAAATTTCAATCATCTGCTCACACCACCGGGGTTGGTACTTAGCCCCCTGTCAATCCATGAAAGTCTTAAGCTTGAACTGTCGTGGGCTTCAGATCCTAGAGGTAGTAGTCGAACTTTGCTGTTTAGCAACAGAAAAAGCTCCCCAAGTTTTGTTTCTTTATGAGACTAAACTTGACAAATGATGCTTTGCTAATTTGAAGGAAAAGCTAAATATGAAACAAGGTTTTGACGTTTCATGCATTGGCTTAGGTTGAGGATTAGCACTCTTGTGGCATGAAAACATTAATCTGGTAGTTAAAACTTATTCACCTCATCACATATACGCTCTTATATTGTTTGAAGGAGTGGAATGGTGTTTTACTAGTATTTATGGTCATCCAATGACAGCAAAAAGAGGTGAATCATGTGAAAGGGTTAAGAAGGAAATTCATGCTTTGTGGACTGTGGCATCAGTGGTTCGAGTTGGGTTGCTTTTCCGTCAGAACACGAGCTTCTCAAACATTATTGTGGAGTGCAATTTTGCTGAGTTGGTGGACCTGTTAAATTCAGATAGAGTTTGTTCTTTGGAAGTGGCTTGGATTTTGGAGGATATTAAACTTATTTGTGATCAATTTATTAGCATTTCCTTTATGTCTGTTCCTATGAAAATCATGCTGCCTTAGCTATTGCTAATGTTACAAAAGAGAATGAGGAGTCCATTGTTTGGCTTGAAGAGTGCCACTCCTTTCTCTTTGCAATTGTACAACACGATATTCAATAAATAAGATCAACTATCATTTTGTTTCCAAAAAAAAAAAAAATATATTTGTTTGAAAAATTAAAAAAAATCCTAAATTATATTATAATAGATGTAAATATTAACCTTTACCAAAAAAAAAAACCTCTAAATACGTACACTTCTCTCGTTCATACGTAAATAAACAGGCATTATGTAAAATCATAATCTTATAGAATTAAAACTTACATTCAATAGGAATTTTCAACATATTTTGTTGAAATGTGGAGCATTCGATTGCAAAAGATCCTCTGATAGTGCTTGCATTATCGGAGTGGGGTCATATTTTGGAAGACATAAAGCTACAACTCTGAGTATGGCGGTCCTTGGAATCCCATAGAATCTTGTGGTTGGTTCTCCTAATACAAATAAACCTAAAACTAGACTTACTGGTCTAATTTTCCACGTCACATTTTGTTAATGAAACATTTTTAAAAAGTTTCAATACCAATTTTATTTTAAATGTAAAAAATTATCCAAAAAAATCAATCTTTTTCTCATAAAGAATTTTTAAAAGTATTTTCTAAATAAATGCCTTCAGAATATCGGTTAAAAAAAATCATAATATTCTTACTTATTATGTTTTTAAGCTCCTAGTACAATTCTCGGTCTTAAATCGTTGGGATTGCTTTTTCCAATAATCGTTCGTTACATTTCTTTATGTCGATCTCATTTAAGTTTTGTGTGTGGTACATAGTTCATGATGCGAAACTCTTTTAGGTCATCCTAATCCTAATTATATTTTTTTAAGGGTAAACTACAAATTACACCCCTAAAATTGGAGAGTGTTTGGATTTTACATCCTGAAATTTCAGAATTTGGATTTTACTCCCTGAAATTTGGAATGTTTGGATTTTACACCCTAACATTTTAGAATTTAGATTTTACCCCCTAAAGTTTGGAAGTGTTTAGATTTTACACCCCTAAGTTTTGAAAGTTTATGGTGTAAAATCCAAATACTTCCAAACTTTAGAAAGTAAAATCCAAACAACCCTAAAATTTATGGGGTAAAATCCAAATTTTAAAACGTCAGGGTGTAAAATCCAAACAATATCAAATTTCAGGGTCTGAAATCTAAATTCTGAAACTTTAGGATGTAAAATCCAAACACCCTTAAACTTTAGGTGTGTAAATTGTAATTTCTCCTTGTTTTTTAATTATTATTTTTTATTTATCCTTTTTATTGTTTCTATTTTTATATATTATATATTTATTTATTTGAAGCCTTTACTAAGAAGAAATTTAAAATTATTAAACAAGTAGTAGTATATATTCTTAAATAATGGTATATTAAAGACTCAACTCTCATCTGCAAATTACTGTCATATTTCTACCCAAAAATATTACTACGTGAATGCATTTAAAAAGTCCTCTCGTTCATATGCAAAGAGAAGCATTTTGCATGATTATTATCTTGAAGTCCCCACACACACACACACACACACACACACACACATATATATATATATATATATTAATTGGCAAAGTTTATAGAAAATCTAATTAGATTCTACAATTAAAGCCTAATTTTGCGCTATATGTTCTAATTATTTATTTTTAAAAAGAGTTTTATTTTCTTAATTTCAGAGTCAAATGTGGAATCACATTATAAATATCCATTCAAGTAAATTATTACATACAAAAATCAAAGAGTCTAGAATTAATGAACATAAAAAAATTAAAAAATGACAATTTACATTTTCTATCTAATAATATTCTTACAAGACTTTTTAAAGAGTTAAAAAATAAATATATAATAATGACTATCAAAAATATTTAAATTATATATGTAAGAATTATACTATGTATCTTAATGTATATCTTTTACGTATATTCATGCATATGCATGGAGTTACAAACTAATCTATATATATATATATATATATATATATATATATATAGGCAAACCTCAAAGAAAGTTCAATTAAACTTTGAAATTAGAATTCAATTTTGCGTTATGTGTCTAAATTTATGTAGGGACCACGTCATAATTATTCACTTAAGTTTGTGTCAAGTGTCTACTTAAGTTTTTCAATCTTTATGCCAAGTGAGTTAATGAGTACAAAATACTAAGAATTTAATATTAATGAACTATAATTTTTTTTTTTTAAATCACATATACTCAATAAAAATCACAATACAATAGAGATCACCACATGTTTTATCTTATTAAAGATTAGAAAAATATGACCATAAGTAATATTAAATTTAGGTAAGAATTTTAGTATGTGACTAATTATGTTTATTTTAAAAAAAATAATTTGACTAATTAAGTTTATTTATATATTTATGGAACCCAATTTTGCGCCATGTCTTTAAATTTATGTAGGGAACACATCATAATTATCCACTTAAGTTTATATCATGTGTCCAGTTAAGTTTTTTAATCTTTATGCCAAGTGAGTTAATCGGTGCAAAAAACTAAGAATCTAATATTAATGAACTATATATATATATAACCAATCATGTATACTCAATAAAAATCATAATACAATAAAGATCATCACACATTCTATCTTATTAAAAATTAGAAAAAAATATCATAAGTAGTATTAAATTTAAGTAAGAATTTTAATATGTGACTAATTTTGTTTACTTTAAAAAAATAATTTGACTAAGTATTTATATTTTTATGGAATTCAACTTTGCGCCATATGTCTAAATTTATGTGGGGACCACATCATAATTATCCACTTAAGTTTGTACCATGTGTCCACTTAGTTTTTTATCTTCGTGCCAAGTGAATTAATGAGTGCAAAATACTAAGAATTTAATATTAATGAACTATAAAATAAAATAAAAAAACAAAAAAAAAAACCAATCACATATACTCAATAAAAATCATTGCACAACAAAGATCATCACATGTTCTATCTTATTAAAAAATAGAAAAAATGATCATAAGTATTATTAAAATTAGGTAAGAATTTTAATATATTACTTATTACGTTTACTTTTTTAAAAAAAAAAATTTGACTAATTATTTATATTTTATGAAAAATTTTGTGTTTAATTTCAAATGTTTCCATACTTATGCATATGTTACATGTTATTTTTTTAATAAATAATTTAACTAATTGTTTATATTTTTATAATAAAAATTATGTTTAATTTTAAATGCACCCATACATTTTCATGGGTTACATGCTAGTCTATATATATAATATATAATAATAGGTAAAGTTAAAAGAAACTCAAATCAGATTCCAAATTAGATTATAATTTTGCGTCATGTGTCCTAAATTTTTTAATCTTAAAAAGTTTTATTTCTTAATTTTAGAATAAAACATGAGACCATATCATAAATATTCATCTAAGTGAGTTACTCCCTCCGTTCCAATTTGTTTGTCCTGTTTGAAAAGTCAAAATTTTTGAAGAAACATCATTTATTGTCTTGTTCGCCATATAAAAATGTATAAGTTTACAAAGGTACTCTTAAATAAATTTATAAACTTTTTTTTAAAAGAGTTATTCTTAATGAGCCAAATAAAAAGGTGCTCCAATTAGATTGATTTTTTAAATAGTTGTTAGTTTTGTTTTCAAATAATTTTGAAAATAAAGTAGGGGTATAATAGGAACATTAGTAAATTAATTAATTTTATTTTTAGAAATAGAACAATATTTTGGGACATTTCAAAATGGAATAGAGGACAAACAACTGGGACGGAGAGAGTATTAAGTACAAAAATCAAAGAGTCTAGAATAAATGAATCATAAAAAAAAATGTTTCACAATAATAATAAAAAAAACATGGATAATTTACATTTTATACATAATAATATCCTTACAAAATTTTTTAAAGAGTTAACAAAATATAAAAATGACTATCAATAGTATTTAAATTATATATATAAGAATTATATTATGCATCTTGTTATATATCTTTAAGTGTATCTATGCATATGCATGGGGTTACAAGTTAGTATATATATTAATGGATAATACTTAGAGAAAATCCAATTAGATTCTACAATTAAAGTCTAATTTTGCGCCATATGTTCTAAATTATTTATTTTTAGAGAGAGTTTTATTTATTAATTTTGGAGTCCAATGTAGGACCACATCATAAATATCCATCCAAGTAAGTTATTGCATACAAAAACTAAAGTGTCTAAAATTGAATTAATGAAATTTAAAAAATTAAAAAAAATGACAATTTACGTTTTCTACTTAACAATATTCTTACAAGACATTTTTAAAGATTAAAAAAAAAAAGAATGATTACTAATGATATTTAAATTATATATGTAAGAATTATACTATGCATTTTAATGTATATCTTTTAAGTATATCCATACATATGAATGAAGTTGCTACTGACTAGCCAAGTGATTTATAATTTTCCATATGAAAGAATAAAATGTGAGACACGTGCAACAAAACCGATAGGTTTGCAGTTTAATAAACGACGTTGATCAAGATTGGTCAACCCTCAAATCGATTGGTGATCTGAACCCTAAAGGGCCTGAACCCCCAAATTAACGGCATTAGCCATTTTGAACTTTTGCTTTCTACCAGTCTGTGCAGTATTTATGTCAACCAAATAAAATACATGATGATCGAATATATATATATATATATATATATAATTTAGAAGAAGATGATCGATTATATAACTGTGGGGGCCCGAGGACCGAGGAAGATACAACGAGTTGTAGTTGGCACTATTGGGGCATCATGAACCTGAAGAGGGGATCTAACAGAGGATAGGAGGAGAAGAGAAAAAAGATTTCTGGGAAGTTCGGATGAGGAGGATGAGGTGTAGAGAGATAATCGTGGAAGGTAAATGAGGTTTCTAGTGAGAGTTAGCCTACTGCCTCCACATTAAATGACTAGCAATAGTTTTATCAGCTGCATTATTTATCAGCTGCACTGATAAGGAAGTGACCTGAAAAGTGAAATTCACAACTAAGCAACTCCTTCTACCACCTTCAATAGAAGTCTTGGGGGACAAGTGCCATAAGTAGAGTCTGGGTAGGTGAAGATGGAAGGCCAGGATGCAATGGTCTAAGAAGTATATAAGGGAAGGGAACTTCTAGATGAGAAGGATCCAAAAAAAATTAAGGAAGAAAGATCAGAGCTAGAACAGTAACTAAAAGAAGGAGAGTGAACAGTGTATGTAACAACCTAAGAACATTATCCTCGGGAAATCTTGTAAAGCTCCATCTTTGCATTTAAATCTTAGACTTCTGATTCCTCATTCTCTATCTGTGTTCTCGGGCGAAGTCCAAACTTGTTCATCCCACTCTCTTCACAAATATCTATTGATTTGGGCTGGGTTTGAGAACATCAATCTCACTATTCTAAGTGGGCTTGGGTAACCAAGATCTCGTGCTTTTACAATAATAATTAAAATTGTCTAATATTTGGACTGCCCAAATTAATTAATTGTTCCACTGCAAATTTGAAACTTATAAGATAATCAAACTCTCCTAACATGTTTAGACTTTAGAGGTTTTAGACTCATCACCCCAGGGCAATGAGCTGCTTGAAATGAATGTGTGCCAATTATTTAAAATGAAATTGAAAATATTACAAACATTATTTTACATATTATTTTATAAATTGTTTACCTAAAAATAAAAAAGTAATGCTAGAGACACAAATGAAAAAGTGATGTTAGTGGTGGTTTTAGATGGAAGCCAATAAAAAGTTGCTCATAATAACAGTTTGTAAAAATGTTGTAAAATAGTTTTGGTTGTAGCATTACCCAAAATAAAAATATTATAAATTGATGTTTCATTAATCATAAGATGCCAGATATTCACTGGACATTGCAAAATACTATATCAGCCAGTCAACTCTAAAAACCATATTTAAAAATGACATGAGAATAATTATATTTTTAATTTTACATCAAATTTATAAATTTTTTTGTAGTAAAATTTATGGTAGTTTTTTCTCTTTTTTTTTTTTTTTTTGAGAAAAATTTGGTATGCAGTTGAATATGAGGTCTTACTTTTAATTTTGATTGGATATCATGCAGAAGTTATATGGACATGTGCACATACATTTGAACATATATTAATTAATGGCGGCTCCAAGAATTTTTGTCAGGGTGATCATTAAGAAACTTAAAGTAAATAAAATTTAATACAAATAAAACTTGAATATATCTACTTCACAAAAAAAAGTGCAAATACATGATGTTTTAAAATTTCCTTTTATGAGTTTTTCATATTTTGAAATTATGCATGATAGATTCATTATTAATGCTATCAACTACATCTTTTCAATTACCTAACCAAATAATCACTAAACTACTGACATCTCATTCAATTACCAACATCTTACCTAAATAAGTAACCAAAAAAAAAATTACATCATACTTTTTTATTGTCCCAACTAGAACTTCATTGTAAATACACACTTTTTATTTTATCCCGATCATTAGCATAAAAAGATGAGACATTTTCTTATAGCCTAGTATCTGAAAGACTATATTATTCAAGTCAATACAAATTTTCGTAGAACATGAATCTTGCAATACACATGATAGCAAAAGAATACAGGATGAATAATAAGTTCATTATGTATATTCAACTTAGCATGAAACCATTATATTAATTATGTTCAAGAAAATATTGAGACATTATTTTAATGCATATGTGTATGTACAAGATGGGTTACATAAATCCAACAAATTTAGCTAAAGACTAAAGAAAGTACTAACCGACTAGCTAGTTGAAAATATGCATTTTTTTTTTATATAGTGATTTTAAAATATGTCTTTCGCAAACAATTTAAAATATCACAATTAAACATTTGACTTGGGCTTTCAGGTTAATTTTTTTGTTTGGACAATTTTTGAGAAATGTTAAGTTTACAATATTTTCATAACAAATCTTAGGTGGCAATTTGTTATCGGTTCTAATTTACATACCACTAAAATTACTTTTTTGTTTACCAATAACAACTGGACACTTAGGATTTATTGTGAAAATGTTGTATAAATGTTGTGAATATAGCATTTCTCATCATTTTTTAATTCAATCTTCAATTGACCAAAATTTTGGAGAGGCCAAATTTTATTTTTAATGAAGTCAAATTTTTATTTAGGATGTTCAAGTTTTTTATTTTTATTTTTTTTATGGTGGTCAAGAACCCATTTCAAATTAAAATTTTTAGTTTTTTAAGGTATATAATTTTTTTTTCAAGTCCAGGTGGTCCTGTGACCACCCTGAATCACACTTGGCGTTGCCCTTGATTATTAATATAAGAAAAAAATTTATTTATATATATATATATTTGTTTATATGTTAAGTTTATTTTTCCCATGAATAAGTTGTTTTAAGATTTTATTTTATTTTAAGTCAAAATTTCACTTATAAATGAAATAATTTTTTAATAGTTAAATAAACATTAATTGTGATTTACGCAAATTTATATTATTATGTAATTTAGCTCTAAATTCAATTGTTCATACACAAATTTTAATGAAGGAAACTATATTATTTATTGAAAAGTAATTTGCAATTCAAATACGTGGAGTGGTAGGTGTCAAAATCTCATGCATTTGAAAATTTTGATGTAAACAACTTAACTAAGTGGCAGCAAAATGAAGTTGAAGTAGCATGCAAATGAAGAAATGACACATCAAAGCCGGGTGTGAAATCCTTAATTAAGTCCAAGAACATCTCATTGAAATCTGAAACTTACAAATGTAATGTTGAAACTTGAGACCGACCTAGTTAGTACTTGTGTAAATAATTGTAATGAAGCAATAATGTAACAATGTGGAACAAGTAATGCAGTCAAAATCATGAAATGAATGAAAAATTTAGAGCATCAAGAAACTCTAACAAAGTTTAAAAGTTTCCTTTTTTATATAAAAAATTAAAAACCTTCCCATTAACTACATAATTAAAACCTTCACCCGTGACATTATTAAATAATAATTCAAACCCTCACTCGTGACATTATTAAATAAAGATTATATTTATATATATATATATATATTTTTTTTTTATTAATTTTTTACCTTCTTCTCCTTTTTTTTTAGTATTTTTTTTTTCTTTATTTATCTAAAGTTTTGCCACTGAAGGGCCCTCACCCCCTCGCTTTGCCCTAGTCAACAAGTAGTTACTAAATAATAGCCACTCTCCTAAACTAAGTGATGATTATTCTTTTCCACAGCCTCAAAAAAATTCTTACATTTACATATTCTCTCTCTCTCACTCTCTCTCTCTGTGGGGCTAATGGGTGATGGAATTGCCTTACGATGTTGAAATATTCGTATCCAAGCCAAAACTTTTGGTTTTATCGATTCATTGAAATTAGTGTCAAAACCTATGAATTCAAAAAGACCTCATAGGCTAGAGATGATGATATATAAGCTCCATTAGGGGCGCCAAAGCAAGCAAATAGCAGTACCGGTGTGGTCGAAAGTCGAAACCCATAACATTGACTCTGTTGTGACTACGGTTAAATTTTTGTAGGTTGAAAGGTAAGATTTTATGTGCTTTAACAAGATAATGGACCACGAAAATTCGATGGTGGTTCAATCCTCTTTGTTTTAATATTAGAATAAAAAAAGAAGCTTTTCCGTAATAATTATAATAGAATTGGAACAATTGAGCACATCATATAATTATAACTTTTTGTCATAAGCTTTATAGCTTAATTAGTATTTTCAACAATAATGTCTAAAGTTTCAATATCCCTTCTACAACTATCGAATCATAAAAAAATTTTTAAAAAATTTACATTTCCTTTAAATGTGAAATTTTATTAAAGTAGTATATATTTTTCAAATAATATATTAAAGACTCTTCACTCTTGTCTACAAAGAGGATTCTTCACTTTTAACTAGATTTTTTTGTGATTAAAAAATATCCTCATTAATATAGAGCAACTTCATTTAATGTCAAATTAATAACAAATTTCATTTTGAATTCAAAAAGAAAACTCCTAATTTGAATTTTTTTCCCTTCATGTTAAAAGAAATTACAGTTACTGTTCATCCCTAAAGTTTATTATTTTTATTTGTTTGAGTTTTTTTTTCTAAATTATACTATAATAGATGTAAAATATTAACCTTTACAAAAAAAAAAAAAAAAAAAAGAGTCTCTGAGCACGCTTCTCTCATTCATACGTAGAGAAACAAGCATTCTGCAACATCATAATGCTATGGTAATTAAAAATTACATTCAATAGGAATTTTCAACATATTTCGTTGAAATGTGGAGCATTCGATTGCAAAAGATCCTCTGATGGTGCTTTCATTATCGGAGTGGGGTCATATTTTGGTAAACATAAAGATACTCTAAGCAGTCCTTGGAATCCCTTAGAATCTTGTGGCGGTCCTTGAAATATTGTAGAACATGCCATAGAATAGAATATTCTATGGCATATTCCTAGAATATGCCGCAGTATTTGTAAGCCTGAGCACATTCGGTTGTTTTTTTTTTTTTTTTTTTTTTTTGTGTTGGGCTATAGTGGTGTTTGAAAAACGCCACTATCGGCCCTTGTAAGACCAAGACCTATAGTGGCGTTTGAACGCCAAACGCCACTATAGGTATTTTTTTCTTCATCCAAGTGTTTGAGGTCCTACTCTTACAAATGCCTATAGTGGCGTTTCACAAACGCCACTATAGGTCTGTTTACCCTCTAGCTCTTATTTTAAAAAAACCCAACCAAAAAAAAAAAAGAAAAAAAAAAGTGCCTATAGTGGCATTTGTCAAAAGCCACTATAGGTCTTTTTTGTCTTGTAGTTCTTACTTTAAAAAAAAAACCCAACCGAAAAAGGAAAAAAAAAAACTAAAATAAAAAGTGCCTATAGTGGCGTTTTAAGAACACCACTATAGGCTCTTTGAAACACTACTATATACCCATTTTTTTTAAAACGCCACTATAGGACTCCCAAACGCAACTATAGATATGCCTATAGCAGCATTTATAGAAAACATCACTATAGGTCCAATTTTTTGTAGTGCTAATACAAATAAACCTAAGACTAGACTACTGGTCCAATTTTCTGCGTGACATTTGTTAATAAAACATTTCTAAAAAGTTTCAATACCAAATTTATTTTAAATGTAAAAATTTATCCAAAAAGACCAATTATTTTCTCATTAAGAAATTTTAAAAGTATTTTCTAAATAAATACCTTCACAACATCGGTTAAAAAAAATCATAATATCCTTTAATTATTATATTTTTATGCTATCAGTAAAATTCTCAATCCCAAATCTTTGGGATTGTTTTTTTTTTTTTTTTTTCCAATAAACATTGGTTACATTTCCTTATGTCGATCTCATTCAAGTTTTGTGCGTGGTACATAGTTCATGATGTGTTAGGAACCTAGAGGTTTCTAATGGGGATGAGTATGAATTGTAGGGGGATTGATAGGAATTGTAGGGAAATTGACTTAATTCGAGGTAATCACCGTCCATAGAGAAAGAGAGATTAAGAGAGAGATGCACTAATGCACTAAGAAGTTGGTTTATTCTTCAATTGATATCTAATGTTGAATTACAATCATGTATTTATAGTAGACTAGTTCTAATCTTATTGGCTCACATGGCCTTATCTTATTGGTTCTATTATTCCTCATGTGCATTAATAATTCCAACATGTGCTAAATGTGATTAACATGATTGGAATTGTAACTAACTAACTAACTAACCAACTAACTAAATCTCAATACAATAATTATTATCTATATGCTTATAGCATTCCTAACATTTCCTTCCCCTTGAAAACACCTTTTCCACAAGGTGTTGTTGTGAAATAGGATCTTCATCAAAGGAGATCTTCCAATGGACCAATACCGTAGTGGTATTTTGTTCACCATATTCATGCATTTCTCTTTGACAAGCGGCCTTGTGCATGTGAAGGCTTCTTCTTCATAAATCTTCAAACTTTGCTCAAATTCTTGAGTCTTCAATGGTTCTTCAATCTTCAAGGTCTCATTGGTTCTTTGAACCTTGAAATGTTCTTGTATCCTTAAGACCTCATTTGATTCTAGAACCATTAAAATTGTTGGCGCTTGTATCTTGAATTCTTGGATTACCGACACTTGGATTGCCAATTCTTCAATCATAGACTCTTAAATGGAAGCCTCCGTTGGTGCATCAAGAATTGGTTCTTGGAAAATCACTATCTTCTTCTTTGTTGGTTCTTTGGACTGAACTTCAAAGGCTGCGTCTTCATGGATATCATCACCCCCTTTGACACAAAAATTAACATCTTGGCTTGCAACAACAGTAGTAGATTCTTGGAACTTGATTTTTTCTTCGAATTCCATTGAATCAAAAGATTGTAAGTCTTCTTTTGTCATATTCTCAAGATTGCACTCAAGATCCTCTTGCAATCTTGAGAGCTCTTCATTCATGGCTTTGTTAGATTCAGCCAAGACCTTGAATTTCTTCAAAATAGCCTCGTTAGATTCTGTTAAGGTCTTAACCTTCTCTAAAACTTCATTCACCATTTTCAAGATTTCTTGTAGGTTAGATTCACCCGTCTCAAGATCGACAACTCTGATACCAAATGTTAGGAACCTAGAGGTTTCTAATGGGGATGAGTATGAATCGTAGGGAGATTGATGAGAATTATAGGAAAATTGACTTAATTCGAGGTAGTCACCCTTCATAGAGAAAGAGAGAGATTAAGAGAGAGATGCACTAATGCACTAAGAAGTTGGTTTATTCTTCAATTGATATCTAATGTTGGATTACAATCATGTATTTATAGTAGACCAGCTCTAATCTCATTGGCCCACATGGCTTTATTCTATTGGTTCTATTATTCTTCATGTGCATTAATAATTCCAACATGTGCATTAATAATTCCAACATGTGCTAAATGTGATTAACATAATTAGAATTGTAACTAACTAACTAACTAAATCTCAATACAACAATTATTATCCATATGTTTATAGCATTCCTAACATGATGTGAAACTCTTCTAGGTCATCCTAATCCTAATTGTACTTTATTAAGGGTAAACAACAAATTACACTTCTAAAGTTTGAGTTTGTTTGGATTTTACATCCTGTAGTTTTAGAATTTAAATTTTATTTTATGAAGTTTGGGAGTGTTTGGATTTTACACCCTGATATTTCAGAATTTGGATTTTACCCTCTAAAATTTGAAAGTGTTTAGATTTTACACTCCTAAATTCTGAAACTTTAGAGTGTAAAATCTAAATACTCCTAAACTTTAGAGAATAAAATCCAAACACTCCTAAAATTTATGGAGTAAAATCCAAATTCTGAAAAATCAAGATTTAAAATCCAAACACTTCCAAATTTCAGGGGGTGGAATCCAAAATTTGAAACATTAGGGCGTAAAAGCCAAACACCCTCAAACTTTAGGGGTGTAATTTGTAATTTACCCCTTTTTTAATTGTGTTTTTTTTTTTTAAATCTTTTTATTTCTATCTTTATTGTTTCTATTTTTATTTATTTGAAGTCTTTACTAAGAAGAAATTCAAAATTATTAAACAAGTAGTAGTATATATTCTTAAATAATAATATATTAAAGACTCTCAAGTCTCATCTGCAAATTACTATGCCATATTTCTACCCAAAAATATTACTATGTGAATACATATAAAAAGTCCTCTCGTTCATAGGCAAAGAGAAGCATTCTGTTAGCTAGAGATACTCTTGTACATTGTAGTGCAGTATTATATGGTATGATTGATTGTAGTCTTGTAGTGCCATTGTATCAGTGTTGATATTGTATTAGTGTAAATATGATGTAGTGTAATTGTGGGATTAGGCTGTTGTATACAAATTAGTTAGTGACAGGGTGGCAAGGTAGTTAGTGACAGGGTGGCAAGGCAGTTAGAAGTTAGTTGGGAATTGGTTGTTTAGCTGTTAGTGATAGCTATGATGCAAGGGAAGGGGATTTTATAAAGAGAAGGGGAAGTTTGAGGTGTAAAGAGGGAAATTAATAAGAAAATTGTTCATTTCAGTACTCTTTCCTCTTTGTTTTCCTTCTCTATTTTTTGGAAGACCAGCTGGCCTCGAATTCAATTAGAAATCAAGTTCTTCAATTCCATCCTTAACACATTCTGCAGGATAATTATTTTGAAGCCCTCACATTTATATATATTAATAGGCAAAGTTTAGAAAAAATCTAATTAGATTCTACAACTAAAGCCTAATTTGCTCCATGTGTTCTAAGTATTTACTTTTAAAAAGAATTTTATTTTCTTAATTTCGGAGTCAAATATGGGAGCACATTATAAATATCCATCCAAGTGAGTTATTGCATACAAAAATCAAAGAGTCTAGAATTAGTAAACATAAAAAAAATAAAAAAACAGACATTTTACATTTTCTACTTAATAATATTCTAACAAGACTTTTTAAAGAGTTTAAAAAAATATAAGGATGACTATCAGTAACATTTAAACTATATATATAAGAATTATACTATGCATCTTAATGTATGCCTTTTAAGTATATCTATGCATATGCATAAGGTTACAAACTAGTCTATATATATATATATATATTAATAAGCAAAGCTAAAAAAAAGTTCAATTAAAATTTAAAATTAGAATCCGATTTTGCACCATGTGTCTAAATTTATGTAGGGACCACATCATAATTATCCACTTAAGTTTGCGTCTTGTGTCCACTTAAGTTTTTTAATATTTGTGTCAAGTCGGTTAATCAATGGAAAATACCAAGAATCTAATATTAATGAACTATAAAATTAAAACAAAAAAACCAATGACATATACTCAATAAAAATCACCATGTACACAACAAAGATCACCACACATTCTATCTTATTAAAAATTAGAAAAAAAAAAAGATCATAAGTAGTATTAAATCTAGGTAAGAATTTTAATATATTACTAATTACATTTACTTTTTTAAAAAAATAATTTGACTAATTATTTATCTTTTTATAAAAAAAAATTTGTGTTTAATTTTAAATGTATCCATATTTTATGCATGTGTTACGTGTTATTTTTTAAAAATAATTTGACTAATTATTTATATTTTTATAATAAAAATTGTGTTTAATATTAAATGCACCCATGCGTTTTCATGAGTTACATGCTAATATATATTAATAGGTAAAACTTACAGAAAATCCAATTAAATTCTACGATTGAAGTTTAATTTTGCGCCGTGTATTCTAAATTATTTATTTTTAAAGATATTTAGATTTCTTAAGTTTGGAGTCTAATGTGGGACTAGATCATAAATATCCATCCAAGTGAGTTATTGCATACAAAAACTAAAGTGTCTAGAATTAATGAACTTCATAAAATTAAAAAAAAAAATGTACAATTTACATTTTCTAGCTAACAATATTCTTACAAGATTTTAAAAAAATTTAAGAATGACTATTAATAATTTTTAAATTATATATGTGAGAATTATACTATGTATTTTAATGTATATCTTTTAAGTATATCCATACATATGAATGTGATTACTACTTACTAGCTTCTTTTTTTTTTTTTTTTTTTTTGAGATAATATAGACAAAAGATAGGGAACAGAAAAGGAGTGAGTGGGAAGACAAGACTTACAACACTAGGTACTTACAAAAGGGCCTAACATTTGTAAGTACTAGGTAAGCTTATATTTACTAGTTTTTTTAAGATACCAATTGGTTTTTGTAGAGATTGAACTTTATATCTTTTAAACTATCAAGATTTTACTAGTGGAACTAATTAATTTATAATTTTTTGTATAAAAGAATTGAATGTGAGACATGCGGTGGAACTCAAACTATTCCAAGTCATTCATACTTCAACCAATTAATTCAAGAATGTGAGACACGTGCAAAAAATCGATAGGTTTGCACTTTGCAGTTTTAATAAACCACGTTGGTCAAGATCGGTGAACCCTCAAAAAAAAAAAAAAAAAAAAAAAAAGGATTGGTGAACTGAACCCTGAACCCCCCAAGTTAACGGCATTAGCCATTTTGGACTTTTGCTTTGTAACAGTCTGTGACAGTATTTATGTCAACCAAATAAAATACTTGATGATCGAATATATATAAAATTTAGAAGAAGATGATTGATTATATAACAATTAAAATTGTCTAATATTTGGACTGCCTACAGTAATTAATTGTTCCATTGCCAATTTGCTACTTGCAAGATAACCAAACTCTCCTAACATGTTTAGACTTTAGAGGTTTTGGACTCATCATCCCAGGCCAATGATGAGCTGCTTGAAATGAAGGTGTGCCAATTATTTAAAATGAAATTGAAAATATTAAAAATTTTATTATATATATTATCTTATATATTGTTTACCTAAAACTAAAAACGTAATGCTAGAGATACAACGTTTTTACAAAAAAATTTACAAACTGTTGATGTAGCCAATGATTATTAGTAAATGAAAAAGTAATATTAGTGGTGGGTTTAAATGGAAGCCAATAAAAAGTCACTCACAATAACAGTTTGTAAAAATGTTGTAAAATAGTTTGTAACTGTAACATTACTCAAAATAAAAATTTTATAAACTGATGTGTTATTAATCATGAGATGTCGTCAAAGGCCTTGTAGTTGAATTGACACCTCTCCATGTACAAAGTGCTTGAGGGTCTAAAGAAGATATGATTTGAGCTGCGAAGTTAGCAACATGTTATAATTATTTTTCAAAAAAAAAAAACCATGAGACGTCATATATTCGCTAGACATTGCAGAATACTATATCAGCCAGCCAACTCTAAAAACCATATTTAATAATGAGATGAAACTAATTATAGTAAAATTTATTGAAGTTTTAACATTTTAAAAATAATAATAATGGAGGATTGATGGGGATAGCAAATGTTCGCTGTAGAAGTTAGTTAGCTACCATTTCTGCATTTTCCAAGTAATGACATAAGAATAAGAAGAGGAATAAGTCTACAAAGAGATCAATGAAAATTAACAGAAAATTTATGATTGAATTGTAAGGTTTAAATCCTCAGTCAAAAGCTAACATTAAAGTAAAAGTCAAAAGATTAGAAGAAAACAAAATCACTAGCGAAATTGCGTTGCAGTATGAGCATCATGACCAGAACCTTTTGACTTTGGATGTACATCTAGAAGAGTATCAAGACGGTAGCTTATGGTTGTTGTTTATGATTTTTTTTAATAAATAAAATGATTCTGTTCAGTCAAAAATATCCTCTTATATATATTGACTATTGGTTTAATAAATTGCAATAGTAAATGTGTTGCACTTTCGTAAAAGCAGTACAAGGAATTATAACAATACTGAAAAGGAAATGAGCGTGGTCCCTCCAATCAATTACTATTATTAAATCAATTGCATTACCGTGATATTAGTATCTTCTTAGTCAAAAAATGGACAAAGAAATGCACTTAGAACATAGTTTTGGACCTCTTTATCAAGAATTAGTAGGACACATGTGACGTGTATGACTTTTTTAAAATAAAAAGTAAATCAAATCAAATTGAGACAATTTTAAAAAGAAAAACTACAAAAACATGAAAATTATTAGGATCCACTTATTAAGGCAAGTGGATCTTAATAGGTAAGATTTTTAATTTTTTTTTTAAATGCGAGGTTTAGTGAAAATAGGATTCAAACTTAGGACCTCCTGTTTTAATACTATGATAAATTACTAGTAGTACAACAACCACAACATTTTCACAACTAAGCTCAGGTGGCAATCTTCTACTGGTTCTTATTGGAGCCTACCATTAACATCATTTTTATCTACCATTAATAGATTGTCACTACGGATTTGTTGTGAAATTGTGGCCCTAATGTTTCATAAATTACTGATTATCTCAAAATTTTAAATTTTTAGAAAATGGTGACCGTAATCATTTAACAATTATTCTAATGTAATAACGGTAATTTACTAAATTATTGAAATTTCATTTGACTATTTTAAACTTAGTTGTATGTTTTTAATTTTCTATTAAGTAGATCCATTTTCTAAGATTATTTTAGGTGTGCATGTGAAATGTAATCCATTTCTTAAGTCAAATAATCTCATTAAGGATTTTAACGAAGAAGAGTAACAAGATGAAATTGACTTGATTTTGAAAATAGAGGGACAGAATTTTTATCATTAGTTACAAGATGAAATTGACTTAATTTATAGTTGAGGGACAAAATTAAACTTTATTCAATAGTTCGAGGAGCAAATTAGCAATTTAGCCGATTCCTTTTACAACTATAACCACCAAAAAAAGTTTTATGGAGTCAATGACTAGAACTTTGTTGAAAAAATTGGGACTCCTTATAAATTTTAAAACTTATGGCTGTATTTTAAAAAATAAATAAACTACACTTTACTCATGTGTAATTTGAAGCGGTTTCACTTTGTCTATCCAATTTAAAAAGTAAAACTTTGGGCCTTGGAGTTGTTTGTGTTGTACTTTTTTAAACCACCTAAACCCCAGCCGTAAAAGAAAAACATAATAGACCATCATAATAAACCCAAGTTCAATGTTAAAAGCCTTGTATCAAAGATCTTAAGACTAATTTTCACCCAAATTGAGTATGACTTGAGTTTACTTTGTTAGTAATGCTCACTCAAAGATCATTTTGTTGTTGAAGAGCTTATCAGATTTGTGAAAATGATCTTGATTCATGCACACTCATGATTGGAAAAATAGTTATGATATATATATATATATATATATTATAAAAAAAAACTTTGTAAGTTTCTTTTCTTTCTTATATTCACACTATGTTTGGGGTTTAAATGATAGCTCAGAAGTAATGATATCATTTGTCATACCTTATATTTGTGATTTGAAACCCCCCTCTTCCCCCTCCCCAATTTCTACTTATTTAAACTATTATGCCCATAATATTTTATTTATTTTTTAAAGAAACAAAGATCAGAATCGTAATTCCCTCTCAATTAACGAAAGAAATGAGTTTTTCCACCCACTTTTGAGAGGAATGCATATAGTGGAAAGAGATAGAATGTACATATAGTTGTTATTCATTTCCTTTCCACGAAACTCCTCAACATGGGAATAAATGAAATTTATCTCTTTAATTATCCAATCCATTCTATTTTATTTCTCTCTCTCTCCTCTAAGCAAGTTGTTAGGTGATTCCACGTGTTATGGCATTATGGGATTTATGAGTTGATTTTTTTTTTCCTTATGCATGTGAAAGAGGAGTATTATTTTTCCCTAAATTCCTTACTTTATAAATCTTCAAATGCTTTAAAATTTAGTGTCTTTTCACCTAACACTGTTACATTTTGGGGTCACATTACATTGTGAGAATGATGGAATTATTAATTTTATGGTTCTTTAAATTTGATGACAGAGTTATGCCAAGCATATTTCTTACATTATTATTAAATTTCAATGAGTTAGGCTTATGCTACCACTGCGCACCCTTAGTGCAGTGGTCACTCCACAAGTATAAGTGCTTGTGAGATGTGAAAGGTAAGGGCCGAGATTCAAGTCTCCAGAAGAAAGCTTTACACACATATACACTTTTTCTTTTTCTTTTGGAAGTGGACACGATCCTTAGCTTTCATTAAACAAATATGGAATTGGAGTACAATTAGGGGTATCAATTCAAGTTAGCGTGTCGGGTTCGTGTCATGTCGAAGTAGGGGTATTCGACTAAATGGCTCAACCCTAACCCAACCCATTTAATAATCGTGTCATAATCCTTCAACTCTAACCCAACCTGTTAATAAGGTGGATTGACCTGACCCAACCCATTTGACACGCTTAATAAACGAGTCATGTTGGGTTGACACGAATGTAACACAACCCATTTCAACCTACATAATATTAAATATAACATCCATCTAGAAATAATTTTTTTTTTTTACATCCCAAAGAGCAGTGCATACACTTAAAGTATTCAACCCACATTCAAAATAATATAGTTCAACAAAAATATATCATTTATCTAGAAATAAGTTCTTTACACTCTAAAAGAATTGCATACACTTCAACCCAAATTCAAAATAACAAAGTTTAACAAAAATAAAATTATACAATTCAACAAAAATATAACATCCTTGGAACTCGCCAAATGCTAAGTATCAATATTGAAAGAATTTGAGCAAACATTAGACTTATTCTGACTATGACCACAATTATCATCCATAGATTCTTTGTTGATGTCCAAATTCATAACATCGTCCACAAGCTCATACAATTTCATTTGTATAAGTTCTATGCCAAAAAAAAATTATTAGTAGTTCTAAGGTCTGTAAAGTTTCAATTTCTAATTATATCCCTTGTAAATTTTTGTAATTACTCACTTTTATATTTAAATTTAAAATATATGTCAGATATAAAAGGTATTTGACAAATTTAAAATAAAATAAATATTTATTTGTTATACGAGTTAAACGAGTTGTGTTAAGTGGGTCATTTCGGGTTGACACAAATAAATTAGCATGTCAAACGTGTTTATTGTGGGTTACGCAAGTTGACCCGCTTATGACACGTTTCTTATAGTATTACTTTCAGGTCAACCCATTTATAACCCAAACCCATTAAGGCCCAACCCTAACCTGAAAAAACCTGTGTCAGGTTCGTGTCGTATTTACGGGTTGGGTCGAACATTGACAACCCTAAGTACAATGCTTCAATCGCTGGAGGAGGGGAATCCTCCATCCAGATAAGTTCATGAGTTACATTTTTGGCAAACCTAGCTAAAGCATGGGCTGCTGAATTTGCACTCCTCCTTATATAGTGTACTTGCAACCACCGAACACTACTAAGGAGACTTAACACATCTTTTATAATATGGCCAATCCCAAACAAAAGCCTTTTCCTCAGCTAAATTGCCGACATGACCATCTGATTAATACACATATACACTTAGATTTGGCTAAAATATAAATTTTATCTTGTATTAAAAAAAAAAAGAGTTAGGCTTATGCCCAGCCTAAAATGTTTCATATTCATATTCATATTCATGAGCATTGAGAATGAGATTAAAATTGTTGCAAGGAATTAGAAAAGCTTAACCAAGTTGAGAATGAGATGTAACTTTATTGTGAGAGGAAAAGAATAACTCGTGAAATGAAGAAAATAGGCTAAATAGCTATAGAAGAAAAAAAAAAAAAAAAAAAAAAAAAAAAAAAACAAGGAATTGGCTCCAGAGAAGGGATATATAGGATTGCATTATTGGGGTCATAGCCTCATATCCATAGGTGTTGTTCGTTGGTATCCTTCAGTCATTGGTTACATTGACTAGGTTAGAGTTAAAGGGATGAAAAGGAACACATTTATGGTTTCCTTCTTTCCTTGAAGAAGACATAAAATGATGGTGGGCATTTGTACTGTTAGTTCGGCTGAATTTTTTACTTTGGACTTTTTATTACTTGGTCATTTATTGGAGGTTTAAAGTTTAAACAAGTGATGTAGACAATCTGATGTCCGTAGCTTGGTCGCAATGAGACTATATTGGTCATTTTGATCTAACTTATTCTTTATTGGGTGTAACAACATATTGGTTGCTTATTAGTATGATGTAATGCCCTTTGGTGAGGTAATGGCATCGGTTGAATACACCATTTTTTACTTATATGCTTAATCATGTAATTGATGTGTAATACTCATTTGCTATCTAAGTGTAGTTTAAATCTACCACCCAAAACAACCAGTTAAAACAATGATGTAATTATATTAGTTGATGATGATGCAAAAAATCGTCAATTGTATTCTCGTCTATTCTAATGGACGATGACAGGACATTTTTCGACAATCAAACTATCTGATGGATGATGATAGGGTTTCTTTTAACAATCAAATTGCAAAGAAAATTAGAGAATGGACAAAAAAAGAGAATACCAGTGTGGTGTTGGCTAGAGACCCTCCAATGATCAAGTTAGAAAGGTGAAAAGATTCACTTGCTCAAATTAGGGAGTAAAATGGCTAATAGTTGTGAGTATGAAATTGTGTACCTCTTTACCTTTGTTCCTCTTGGGTTTTATAACCTCTTCTTTTATTCTCCATAATGAATATTTGCCTTTATTATGTACAAAATGTCTTTGGTGAATGGAGGGCTATTAATGCTTCCAACCATCTTCTATCCATTAGTTTATATGTTACTGTACGGGCATCACCCCCCGTTAAAACCATTCATCCACAGAAGCCCATTGCTGCAACGCCATGTGTGAAACCTTACGTTGTCCTGGGCGCGTTGGCCCATTCTGTGTAATCTTCGGCACTCGGTATGCCCGGCATCACTCAAGGAAAAGCCTTTGCCGAGCAATGGACCTAGCAGTGGACCTGGTCCCAATGCCACTATTACCTTCTTCCCAGCACCAAACACCCACTCCGAAACAACGGTATTGAACCTCCCCTCCATTGTCTAGGAAATGCCTCTGCCGAGCAACAGACCCAGCGGTAGACTTGGTCTCAATGCCACTATCACCACCCATCCATCACCTAACACCCACTTAGGAGCAATGGTATTGGACCTCCCCTCCACTGCTTAGGGAACACCTCCGTCGAGCAACAGACCTTGCGGTGGAGTTAGTTCCAAGGCCACTGTCATTTTCCCCCACTCGCATTAAAAGCGCTCACTTAGAAGAGGGAACATTGGACCTCTCCCTTCATTGGCCAAGGAAATTATCGTGGCAGTCACACTAACTTGGTTTATAAATAAGCAAGGGAGATTCAGGGAAGGGGGTTGGTGATTCTGGAGAAAAAAGATAGGAGGGAAAGAGCAGTCTCCTTGAAGAAAAAGGAAGGAAGGTGTTAGAGAGAGAAAGAACAAGGGAAGTTTGGGATTTGGGTTTGCCAAGTATAGTACCGCTCATTGTAGGAAACACAAAATCCCACCATACAAATAGATTGTGAGCCCAAATACACTTTAGGCCCAACAGACGTAATTGGGCGCACACAGTTACACTTTGGCTAATTGACTTCATAAGGGTCTGTTTGAGAACCACTTATTTTGCTGAAATTGAAAACTTTTTACTGAAAGTACTGTAGATAAAGGTAAAAGTTAGCTAAAATAGTACAGTAGGACCCATGAATAGTATCAAAAAGTGCAGTAGAACCCATAAATAGTAACAAAAATAAACTGAATTGTAAAATAATTTGGTTTTTTTATTCGCATCCAAACGCACACTAAATGTCATTTATTGCTCTAATCTTCCATTAATATGGATGGTGATAATAAACTCACACTCATCAAATGTTGAGGACAACCTTGGCCTTATGGACAACTATTGTAAATTTACACTCATCAGTTGACAACTTAATTTTTTCCCTTATTATTATTATTCTTTCAACCCACCAAACTGAAAATATAAAGTTTTTACTCAATATCATTCATAGAGTTCCAAAAGCAAATTGACCAAGCCCTTTTACCCAAATCAAAAAACCAAACAATGCATTTTACAAATTTCTGATCAAAACTTGATTTTGACCAATTTTGATAGAGTTTAAAATAAAATCTGATAGTTCACAAACAAAATAGTATGATAATAATTATCTTGTGCATCTGACACATGCAACAACTTTCTCATAATATGTGAACCATACCAAGTTATGAATCTACATATTATGAGTGAGAAAATGCATATGCAAGATGTATAAGATATCTTTCTATTTTTGTTTGATGTATTAAAGCCATCTAGTCTCTTATTATAGTCTTTAACTAATGGTAGTATTTTTGATAAATAGTAGAATGGTTGATGATCAATATTTGTAATGGTAGAGTGCAGCCCAACTTCCAAATCCTTTTATTTTTATTATTATTATTATTATTATTATTATTATTATTATTATTATTATTATTTATTTTTTGGTAAAAATGAAAATGCATTAATCGAAATTAAGGGTGCGTTTAGATACCAGTTATTTTACTGAAAACTGAAAATACTGTAGCAAAATAATTTTTTAGTATATAAATAGTATCATAAGACCCATTTTTAACAAAAATTTGATTGAAAAAAGAGATTTGTGAATCCCACAGACGCTGATATACATTGGACCCCTTGAACGGTGCAATTTCAATGAAAATTTTGCCGTTAAAAGAGATAGTGAATCATGTGCACAACGTACAGAACCTACTGACAAACACTGCCCCACGTGATAGAGCGCTTCTCAAAAAGATAAAAATAAAAAAGAAGAGAGGAAAACGCAAACACACAACCACCAGCCGCAATCCAAACAGGTCTAGTGTACAAAGGCTGTTGCCTCTCATTACGCAACCCAGAATTGTCAAAAAATACTAAAAATAACAATATAAATAAGTCCACAGGCGGGTATAATCGAATAGTTTGTAATGGGAAGGCCCAGTCCAAACTGTGTCTTGTATATGAATTCTTGTTTAAACGAGTCTGGACCATGTGGACAATAGCAACATGTGAGTTGGCCCAGCTAAACTTTTTCACTATTTAACCTCATTATAGGGTTCTTAATATCTTATCTTTTTATTTGAAATAAATTAATTGAAGTTCACCACATTGTTAATAGTTTAATATATATATATATATATATACACACACACACTAAAAAAAGGACAGTTCAAAATCTTTAAATGTTTATGAATACTTATTTAAAAATAAATAGATAAGGAATTGGATTTGAATTTTTGAGGTACGCATCAAATTTGTTGAGGTTTTGATGAATTTGTCAAAAACATCAATGTGTTTGGAACTAGCTTATAAGCTCATTTTTTTACTTTCTTTTTTTTTAAGCTTTTATTTAAAGTTCTTTAAAAACTTATATTTTTTTTAGTACAAGTATATTTTAACATATTTTCAATAGAAAGTTAAAGATCAGATTCATGGGTACTCTTAAGTTAATTGTTAATTAACTATATTAAGAAAATTTTAATATCATACAAAAATATAAAAAAAGTTTTTTCAACAAAATTAACTATTTTATCATTTTTTAATAAAAATATTTTTAAAAATAATTCTTAAACCAATGTTGGCATTTTTATTTAATATGTTCCAAAGATTAAATAAGTGGTTCTCACACCAAATTTTGGCACTAATAATATTTTTCTTGTGTAAATTTGAAATAATAATAATCCAATAATCCGTATGTTCGAATTTGAGGAAATGATGGAGAGGGAAGATGGAAGTTTCTAAAATACTTGCATACTCAACTCTCACAGTTTCACAAAATTCACATAAAATGATTTCTTTTCCCTCAACAAACAAGCCCTAACCCTCCCCTCCCTACTCCTGTGAGTCATGGAAGCATTGGCGGAGGGACTTTGGGGACTAGCTGATTTCCACGAGGAGAAAGGCGAGATAGACAAGGCGGTGAAGTGTCTGGAAGCCATATGCCAGAGCCACGTATCGTTCTTCCCCGTCGTCGAAGTCAAGACTCGCCTCCGAATCGCCACGCTTCTCCTCAAGCACTCGCACAACGTCACTCACGCCAAGTCTCACCTCGAGCGCTCCCAATTGCTCCTCCATTCCATTCCTTCTTGCTTCGATTTGAAGTGCCGAGCCTACAGCTTGCTCAGCCAGTGTTACCATCTCGTCGGAGCTATTCCGCCGCAGAAACAGATTCTCAATAAGGCTCTTCAGCTCACCACTTCTTCTGGCAACGAGTATGTTCAATTTTGTTTTCCTTTTCCTTTTGCAATAAGGTTTGTTTTTCAATTTTCATATAATCGTTGTGTTTCGAATTCGAAGGCTTTCGGTGAAGTTGTGGACTTGCAACTTCAATTCACAGCTAGCGAACGCGTTGATTATCGAAGGAGATTATCAGAGTTCAATTGCTGCTTTAGAGAGCGGTTATATCTGTGCCGCTCAAATTTCTTATCCCGAATTGCAGGTTTTGTTCTCTGTCTCCAACTGCTTGTATTTTCGATTCTTCCGTGCGTGTGGAATGGTGTTTTGGATTTAAAATATTGCTTTTGCAAAACGGAGTTTTGAGTTTTGGGTTTTAAAAACATGCTTTTAGGCAATGATAATTATAAATTCAAATTCTTTAAATTAGGGCATAGAGTCATACATTTTGTACTTGTACAATAACTACTTGCAGTTACAAGTTAAACATTGTTCTTGCATTCCTCTTTTATTTCTATGTTTTGTTAGATAGTGCATTTATCTGTGCATTATATGATGTGTGATTGTGCAATCTGCCGTTGCTTGACCTATTGCGTGTGTATAGATGTTCTTTGCAACTTCCATACTGCATGTGCACCTCATGCAATGGGACGATGAGAATTTGGTTGAGCAAGCTGTTAATAGATGTGATCAGGTCTGGGATTCAATTGAGCGGAATAAAGTAAGTGTTATCTTATTTATTGTTGTATGCTACTTCTTCTAACTTTAAATACGCGATAATATGATTGGAAATGATTTGGAGAAAGAAAATTTTGGAAACATTTACCATTTTTAATGTTTTCGTTTTATCTCCTATGTTCATTGATTTCCTGTAATGCTAATTCTTGTATGACTACACTCTTGCCTCCTTGCAAATATAAAGAAACAACAATGCCTTGGTTTACTCTTCTACAATGAGCTGCTGCATGTTTTCTACCGATTTCGTGTCTGTGACTACAAGAATGCTGCACAACATGTAGACAAATTGGATGCTGCTGTGAAGGCTGATATGCAGCAAACACGAGAGATAGAGGAGCTGACAAATGAAATAAACACCTTAAATCAAAGTCTCTCCCGGTCTGACCTTCATTACAGGGATAGGTCAGCATTGGCTGAAAAACAAGCTCAGCTTCAAGAGCGGCTCAAAAGTAAGACTAGGTTGAGTTCAAGTGGCCAGCATTATCTGGAGCCAGCATATTTTGGAAATGTGAAACGGACATTGGAAGACAAGCTTGAGCTGGCACCATCTCCTATAGATGGAGAGTGGCTACCAAAAAGTGCTGTCTATGCGCTAGTTGATCTTATGGTGGTCATTTTTGGACGTCCAAAGGGTCATTCTAAGGAGTGTGGAAAGAGAATACAATCTGGAATGCATATCATCCAAGGTTGGTTTCTTGGACTAAGATGCAGTTCATCATTGGGACTTCCCTTTGGTCTTAGTTTATTATAATTTATGAATTCTCTGCATCTCTTTCTTGTTAGAAATTGATCCTCCATTCATACATGGCCCTTCAACTCAGATCAGGCTCTTATAGTAACTTGATTTCATTATTAGGACATCTCTTTGCTCTCTTATTATAGTTACCAATATGAGAAACGTCACATTGGGGTTCACTTAACTAGCATTCGGTCAATCATTGTAAACAAGTTACTGGGCTTTACCTCTTTGAAAAATTAGTTCTTATACACCTAGTTGATCAGTTGATATGGTATTTGTTGCTAGTCAGTTGGGATTTATGAATTTCATATTAGTTGCCACAATGCTTAGAAATCTGAATAGTTATCTTTCTTGCAGAGGAGCTGGTGAAGCTTGGAATAACTGATGGTGTGAAAGGTGAGCTTTAGCTTTTGATGATGCCTACAACAAAATGATTTCAGTTCCTCTATGACCCTAAGGTTATGCAAGCTTTGTGAAACTTTTTTGTGCAGAGGTGGATTTGCAACACTCTGCCATTTGGATGGCTGGTGTGTATTTAATGCTACTAATGCAGTTCTTTGAAAATAAAGTGGCTGTAGAGCTCACACGGTCTGAATTTGTTGAAGCACAAGAGGTAGCTATTATGCCTTCCTTATTGCCATGTTTAATTAGTCTCCTTTTCTTCTTTGGAAATTTTGCTTTTTTGGGGAAATGGGGTATTGGAGGGGAATGGCTTGCCAAATTTTATCTATATCTCTGTCAATTTTTGGGCTTTCTGTTCAGATGCAAATATACTGTCTGGTATTCATGCTTGAGTTTAATATTAAAATTCTTTATAGCAATATATGAAATGGTATAATTGAATCATTAGGTTAAACTGCATTAATGTGTTCACAAAGTTTCTGTCCTAGTTTTTAATTTTATCTTTGTTAAGCATAGTTATTGATTGTATAGTGTTTGACATGATTTATTCCATACGCTATGTGGATGGTATTAGGGTTCTCTGCATTTGTTTTTGGAATGGAGAGGGACTGCTTCATGATGAAGATTTAGTTTTTCAACTAAATGTGTAAATAGTGCCATATGATTTAAAATTAGTTATCATTTCTTACTTAATGGAATTAGATTTCAAAAATCTACATTGTTTATTCCATACGCTTAAGTGTGCCTCATGCTTTAACCAACACTGGTCTTTGGTCGGTCACTGGGTTGGGATTGTGGAGAAAAAAAATTGAAACCTTCCCTCACAGTGGCAGGGCCTCACCTATCAAGAAGATAGTGAACTCTGACACCACCTCAATACTAGGCCGAGAGAGTGAGCAAAAACAAATCCTTATGTTAATTTTCCCAAATCGATAAATGAAAAACAACATTACAATTACAACAACAAAATGCAAGCAAGACAAAAAACTGCAGGTGGGTGTATAAATCCAAAGAGGGAATGGCAATTGTATCAAGAATGGGGATGGCCCATTAAACCCACTGTCCTTAGGTGAGAGACTCTCCCCAACCAAAAATGAAATTAATAATAAAAATATTAATTTATTCCTAGATATGAGAGTAACTTAACATAAAATAAATAAAATTTCAGTGAGAATGCATCTGATGCGTGGCAAACAATTTAAAAAAACAAGAAAACAAAACAAAAACTCTTGTACGGACAGATTTATGGGTGTAGTCTCTAGAGAGGTATTACAACAAGTTGGGAAAAATTCTCTGCCTTTCTTTCTTTGTGGTTTGTGGTAGGGGATGGTTGGAGAATCTGATTTAAGCATGATGTGTGATATGGAGATCAAGCTAATAAGAATTTGAATCCTGATTCCTGATTTGTTTATTTTATTTCTAAAAGGAAAGATGCTTGCGGTCTCCTCACTTCAAAACCTTCCCCACATTTATACCAATAACAAGTATCCAAAGATAATCACCCTCCTCTCCAAAACTCCATAACCACTTACTCATCAAAGCTTAGTTAAAGGTGGGCAACTTCCTCGCGCAAAATCCCACATCCCACCATACTTGATAGGGTAGTGCATGATACGGAATCTCCAAACACTTCATAAATCTATAGTTGCGTGCAGGCAATTGTTTGGATTGGAAACTTATAGTTTAACTAAACCTGTATGATTTGTTATGCTAATAAATTTAGAACTTGCTACCAATTTTTCTAATGTGCACTATGTATTTTCAGTTCCAAAACAAACCAGTGTAATTTGTTCTCTGTTTGCAGGCTTTGGTGCAGATGAAAAATTGGTATATACGCTTTCCAACAATTCTACAAGCTTGTGAAAGCATTATCCAGATGCTTAGGGGGCAATATGCCCATTACGTAGGCTGTTATAGTGAAGCAGCTTTTCATTTTCTTGAAGGAGCAAAGGTAAACTCTTGAACGTGCAAGTTCGATGCCTTCAATAAAGTTTAAGGGTGTGACTGTGTGTGTGGATGTTTATCTGGTTTAGCAAGTGCTTGAAACCACAGGTGAATCTAATTTAATAAGAAATCCAAATTAAATATTCACTTGTGTTGTTTGTTCAGCTCACAGAGAGCAAATCAATGCAAGCGATGTGCCAAATATATGCAGCTGTGTCTTACATTTGCATTGGTGATGCTGAATCATCTTCACAGGTGAAACATTTCTTGTAAAGTTTTGCATTTTCACAGTAAATTTTTTTGCAGTGAATTATATTTTGACACAATATTTTATGAGCAGGCTCTTGATTTGATAGGACCTGTTTACAGAATGATGGAGTCTTTTGTTGGAGTCAGAGAGAAAACGGGTGTTCTTTTTGCCTACGGCCTTTTATTGATGAAACAGCATGATCTACAGGAAGCACGGTAGATGTTTCTACCATTAATTAACCTGTGTCCCCATTATAGTTTATCATTTTGCTTTATATTCAAAATAGTTTTCCTTTGATATTGAGATAAGTTAATTTATTGTGTTTTCATGGGACTTGAAATGAGCCCATTTCATTTCTTTAAGCAGTTATAATGAGCTTATAGCATAATATCAATGGAACCTTTTATACATAAACTTGAGATGGTCCCTATATTTTAATCCCCAAAAAAAGTCTTTCTTAGTCTCTATTTCTGCCACTCTCCCCTTTATACTATCATTGTCCAAACAATCAATTTATGCCTTCAAATGTCATGGAGGACCAAATGGAACAGTCTTCCACAGAATGAGTCCTTCGATACCATTGCTGACTATCTTATGACTGTCAGTTTGAACTTGTGGGTAAAAACACAAGCTTCTGGATAAAGAAAGGGTACAGAAAATGAAAACATTAAAAAAGGAACTGCAGTTCCTTTGCATGTTGATCACAATTTCTATGCCAAATCCTGGCATCCTCCTTTTTCCTTTTGTTTTCTATGAATATATTTTCAATCTTCTTGGATCCCTGGAGGTAAGCTAAACACAAATCTATAAAATAAATCTCACTGTTATAGTTCTTTACGTCAACCAACACAGTAATCTACTCTACCTCTCTCTCTGAAATAAGATGACCACTGTAATGCAGAAATCGACTGGCCAAAGGACTACAGTTGACACACAATCATTTGGGGAATCTTCAACTTGTTTCTCAGTATTTGACTATCCTTGGGAGTTTGGCACTTGCCCTGCATGACACTGTACAGTCTAGAGAGATCTTGAGATCATCCCTAACATTGGCAAAGAAGCTTTATGATATCCCAACTCAGATTTGGGTGCTTTCTGTTTTGACAGGTATATCCCATTAGCTATAATCTCTCACATTGTTTATGACCACTAAGCTTTCTCATTGCAACAAGGATTTTCCCATCATGTAGCATGCACAGGTTAGGACTGATCATTTCTTGGTTTATGGCTGGTATCACTCTTATATGATGTTATTCTATAAGGTATGAAATGAACTACCTGATAGATCATGACAAATCCACATGCTTGTGCATCTTTTTAAAATGGCAACCCTGATGTTGAATTTCAGAATGGCATGTATGGTGTTAATGTGAGGTAGGATCTTTAGGAATTCAGAACTAAATTTAGGGTTCTTGATGTGATCTTGAAGGTTTCTTGAACAGGGTTTGATGTTTGAGGGTTTAGGTTGGTTAAGAAATAAAAAATTGGAACTTGAATGAGTTTGATGGTTTTTTGGTGTTAAAACAGTGCATAGAATGAGAAACAAAGAAAAGATAGGTCCTGAGAAATTACTTCTAGGAAAGAGAAGGCAATCACACCCTCACGACTTAAAATAAGCTGCTTAAATTTTTTTAAAATTCGATCTCTCTATAAATTTTATTGACTACAATAAAGCCTTTATATAGGTTATTGCTAAACCCTTTCTTAGAAAGATTAGGTCTCTTAAATAACTTATTCCTAGAGAGATTAGGGCTACTAATGACAAAAGAAAAGTACTTAAGAACTTCTAAACCTAATGGAAAAGGTACTCATAACATAAATAATTCTCATGAGCCTCTAGTATATAGCCAATATTCCAGAAATATAGAAACTACTGAAGTACCTTACTTTAGTAAAATTGAGCCAGCAACTTTCTAACCTAAAAGAAACTTAATACTTCATAAAAGAAAAGTAGCATGGGAAAAGTGCCAAGAAGGACCCTTCATCAAAACTATACCACAATTCTTGAATCTTTTTTGGTAATTAATCTTGTTTTTTGTTGAATCTTTACTGTTTGCATTATATTAGACAAAGAAGTTAGAATTATGTTTAGTGTTCTAAGGGAAGGTTAGTGTACTTTTTCCTGTAGTATATTGTTTGTTTTGATTGGCATGGTATGAATTTATAATTTTGCAGTTTAAGAGTCTGTTTGGTATCCGCTTAT
Source organism: Castanopsis chinensis (assembly GCA_032878915.1). Classification (NCBI taxonomy): domain Eukaryota; kingdom Viridiplantae; phylum Streptophyta; class Magnoliopsida; order Fagales; family Fagaceae; genus Castanopsis; species Castanopsis chinensis. The sequence continues at coordinate 10,280,016 of JAVQMG010000125.1, read as the reverse complement.
TTTACTGAAGTTGAAAATTTTTTGTTGAAAGCATTGTAGATAAAAGTAAAAGTTAGTTGAAATACTATAATGGAACACATGAATAGTACTAATAATAGCAAAAATAAACTGAATAGTAAAATAAGTTGGTAAAAATAATTTTTGCCAGACACACACTAAATATCTGAGAATTGTATTCGGTGTTCTAATTCATCACTCTGCATCTGAAAGTATTTTGCATATCATTAGTACCTAACACAATTGAGTTGAACTAGAATCTTTGGTTTTGCAAATTTATTTCATTTGATTAATCCATTTCTCTTGTTACTATATACTGTTCTTGCAGCCTTGTATCAAGAGTTGGGTGAGAGGGGAAATGAAATGGAAAATGTCGAATATCAAAGGAAAAAGGAAGAGGAGATGCAAAGGAGACTTGCTGATGCACATTCATCCATTCATCACATTGAACTAGTAAGGGCAATCATCTTACTTTCATGCTTTTAGTATTCTTTAAGTTTAGCTGACATACATACCAATGTATCAGATGATTCAGATCAGCAGGTATTTAATGCTTATTTTTCTAATGTAAATATGAGCAGATTGACAAAGTAAAACTTGAAGTTCAGCAATTTCATGAGATTGACATCAAGCGTGCAACCGCAGGCCCTTCCATGGGGGTCAATCTTGACATCCCTGAGTCCATTGGTCTGTCTGCTCCATTACCTGCTCCATCATCATCAAAGCTTGTGGATTTAGACTCTAGAAGGCGTGGGAAGAGGAAAATTTAGACACATGACATCCCCCCCACCCCTCTCTCTCCCACTATTTTTACAAATAGAAGTTCTAATTTTGATTTGTATATGTATTTTTAAAGGGGAAAAGAACTAGTAGATTAAATTAAAGGAGATTGACACTAATACTTCTACCTATCTACCTATAGATTGTATAGTGGATGGATCCAGCACAATGCAAAATACTACATTAATTGGAGGGATGATGTACAGTTATTGGTTAGAATGAAGTTTTCTAATTTTATGCTCTATCAATCTTTTCCCATGGAATAAATGGTAATGTAATTAGTTATTTGTGTACACAAACAATCAATTCTGCAATGATTTTGGATGAGTTTTACTCTGCTATTGCTACCATGTAGACTAACAGGGTTGATCATTGATTATTCAAGAAATATAGATATATATTTTCACTGCAACATAGCTTGTAGCTTGTAAGTTAAATTGATGCTTTTGTGGTAACAACCCATGTATTCTTTTTCGTGATTTGGATATATATCTTTTATTGTGCAATGGAGGTTGTCTACATGGTCAAAATGTCTCACAAAAGTTAAATTTATTATCTTTTAATCTTATTATTAGATTTTCATATAACCTTTCAATATATGTGTTATTAACTTTTTGCTACGTAAGCAATATTACAAACCCCACAGCCATTTGCGTGTGGCTTATTACTTGCATGATATCCTTGTTAAAGAAACAAGAATAACTTCTTGTGTTTGTGTGCAATTTGTATTTCTGACAACATTAGTTCAACAAGAATATAGTACTTGGTAAATAATTTGTGAGGACTCTTGCTTATTTCCTGTACTCGGTTAATATTTTTCTGACTTTGTTTCACCCCTGCAGTACAACTTTTGAGGCCTTCAGCTGGGAAAATCAGGCTAAAGCTCGGCATAGGATAAAGGTGTTGACTTCCATTTTGTTGACTTGTGCTATCATGCTCTCTCATTTGCTGTTAGTCCTGCAATTTCTTTGAGTGGCTTCCACACAACCTTTCTCCTGCACATAGATTTGGAAGTTAACAGAATATTCTCTGGTTAAGGTGTAGGAAGACTAGCAAATAACTATTGCAGAAAGTCCAGAACTCAAGTGTTGTTGAGGATAGGCTTTGGTTTAATTTGGCCAAAACACCACCTTTGTACATGCAAAACAAACTACTTATAGGTATGGATAACCTACCAGTTTCCGCACTCGGCAATAACCCTGACTTTAGGCCTCAGGGTGGGAAGCAAAGCTAGAAACTGCAATTCTGACTTCGACAGAACCTGTGAATAAAGGTATGCAATGCAGGAAACTATAAGTTTTGATTGCATTCTTTGTTGAGCTTCTTGTTAATCATGTTAGTGGTAAGGGAAGACATATCCTTTCACATATGTTTACCTTGGCTTCAATTATCCAGACCACAAGTCCTTTGGCATCAGGAGGCAGTGCAGCTAGCCTATGATCAACCTCTGGTGGGAAATACCATCTTGCAATTGGCTGCTTCCCTACGTGGGCCTGCAATTTAACAAAGCAAATATAAAAACTGGTATGTCTTAAAGAACAGAACTGACATTGAGTTTTTGGGCACATAATTTACTCACAGGACAAACAGGGTGAACCTTGGTGAGGGTGGTTTCAGGATCTCCAAGGCCTCGAGCAGTGAGGTCGAGAAAATAGTAGCCCTGGTATCTGAGTCGAGTAAGGTAACGTCCCTCATAGCCTCCCTCATGTGGGGTGTAAATTGCAAGGGCTTTGTGCTCTTCCACATCTGATAGCCATTGGCCCAGATCAGGTTTCACCAAATCCCCTCCTATGAAGTCCCCTATTCCTATACCACTACATCTCACCATTCCAACCCTTTTGTTTGCTTTATTATATCTCCCTCTCAACCCCATCATCATCATGTTTCTCTTTCCCATCATTGTTGTATCTATCAAGCAGTTGTTTCTTGACCTTGGTGATTGCTGTTTCTGCTGGAGATTGAGTGAGGCAGGTGCTCCATAATTCAAGCATGCTGTGGCTGCCATTGTCTTGGTTTTGTGTTGTAGTTTCTAACCCAGAGACTAATACTAACAGTGGGGCAGAAAGCTAGCAATAACATGAAAATGACAATGGGAATTAGATAAAGGTTATTATTACATGCCATATTAGTTCTGAATTGTATGGTTGAGAAAAAGATAAGAAACAGCACTTCGTGTATTTTGTGACGTTCAACTTGTGTCTTGGAACGAGTGGATCCTTGTAGCTGTAGGGCCAACCAAGTTCAATTTTCACCGTGAGTTATTGTGACAGCTTTAGGCTCAAGCCGAAGGAAACCGATTTGCTGAAGGATTTTTAGGAAGGGAGGGAAAGAGGTGGCTGTTCAAATTATTGCTTGAATTAATAAATTGGTAGACAAATTAATTTTTATCAGGGTTTTGATCCGAGAACTTTTGTAGCATAAGATGCACATTTAGAATGAGTCTACACGATACATGACTTAATAATATATATATATATATATATATATATATATAAGAAAATCTATGAGCAATACAATAGAAAAAAAACGAAAGTTACATAAAATTATGAACTTTTGAGTAGGAATAGAGTTTTTATCAAAACCAAAAGTATATTAGATTCTTTAAAAAATTTAAAAGAAAGTTTTTAAAAGATTGGTAACATTAAGGATCTCGAGAACAGAAAACCGGCGGTTCGTGCATGATTTGGCAGAGTATCTTGAAGCAAAAAAAAATCTTCAATATTGTAGCACCATTTGAATTTAATCATTTATTAATCAAAAAGTGTTTTCATATGGTTGGTTTAAGATTAAGACCTCAAAAAAAAAAAATATTGGTTTAATAAAAGTGCATAGGAATGGATCCCCTTTGTGGCTTTGTCTAATTCTATTTTTTAGTTTTGTTGTCGACACAAAAAATTCACAGTAATTTTACATTAACAATTATATAAGGAGAGAGAGCAAAAAAAAAAAAAAAAAAAAATGTTAATATAAAAAATGCTAATATTAATGAGGTAATAAAGTGGAAAGTATCAATATTTAATTATATTTTTTCAATCGTTAGGCCCTATTTGGTACACCATTTCAAAAAAAAAAAAAAACATATGTTTTTAAACAACATTACATGTATTTCTACACACATTTTCACTTACACGTATATATAAATAACAAAACATTTGTTTTTAAGTGCATGTATCAAACACCTTCTAGATTTCTTAAAAATTTATGGTTTAAAAATGTGGAATTCTCTCTCTCTCTCTCTCTCTCTCTCTCTCTCTCTATATATATATATATATATATATATATACACGCGCGCGCGCACACACACACAAGGAAAAATATATGTAATAAATTTGAAGTTAAATTTTTCAAAAGTCACTCCTAATTTTCTTTCAACAATTATGTTGACTTTAAAAAGACCCCAAAAATAGAAAAGTAATGTTAGAGACACAACAAAATGTCACAATATTTCACCTTCCTAAATTAGCATGCCAATATACCTATGGACCTACCACAATCTCCAATTAAAATTTTTTAATATGGACACAATAAAAATTCACAATAATTTTACACTAACAAAGAAACATATATTAAAAAAAATAACTTCACATTAACAAAGAAACATTTTAAAAAAATTTAATTGCATTACCGTGAACCGGGAACTGGCCACCAGTCCGGTCATCCAAGCATTAGCAGAAAATTTCATATCAAAGAAAGCATAGGACGATCATCAAGTACACAAGCTGTAACTTGCTTGTATAATTCTTGAAGCAATTTGTTACTTAAATGAAATCATTGACAGAACTTATGGAATAGCTAAAAAACTCAAGTATCATGGCTGTACAGAATAGAACATGAAAAGAATTTTCGTGTAAAAGCTCGAAACAGAAATTAGAAATCAATTGTAATTCATGTTCATTGTTTTGAAGCATATGCCAATCAAATTTCACTTAAGGGCTCTAGCAATTGAAGTTGCAACCATTTAATTCATTGAAATAATAGTAAGTATACTTATTCATGGAAAAAGTCTTCATCACAAAACAAAGAACACACAAAGCTAAGGAATAATCAAATCGTGGAACTATCACTTGCTCAATTTCAACTCAAGATCGATTGGTAGTAATAGGTGCTGCCTAGTACAATACTTGCCTCTATTCTTTTCTATTCAATTCATGTTTTAGCTATACAAAATGTTGGCTGCTATAGTGTAAGATTCTGGACGAATTGGGCAGCAATAGATTGCAAAATTAGATCGTTGCATGGGCAAGTAGGAGGTGGCAGCAAGTGAATTAGGACCATTAGGTGTCATATGGTGGGAGCCTTCAAGCATGGGGAAGTAGGAGGTGGTGTGAGGTAAGGCCGATGGTGTCATGATGGGAAGCAAGAGGTTTCATGGCTGGACACATCAAATTTTATTTGCAAAGTGGTCTTTAATTTTTTTTTTTTTTTTTGCCTAGTTGTACCAAGTCCCGACTCATTAAAATTTTTTTTAAGGCACCCTTATTTGCCTTCTATGTAATTTAAGTGTCCTCTTTTATTTCTAAATTTTAATTTACTTAAAAAAAATACTTGATCATTAATGAAATGATATAGACATACTTAATCATTAGGGTTAAAGGTACAGGATATCACAAAACGCATGTGACCAAACTTATTTAATTATGCAGCACTTTTTTGGGAATTTGAGTTTAACTCAAGTTTGACAAACTGGAGTTCCAAAAAAGTGCTACATAACCAAATAAGTTTGATTGGATGCGTTTCTCTTAAATTAATCCTAAAATTATGCTATTTGGAAAAAAAAATGATATTAATTAGCTAAGGAACAATTGAGTTGAATTTTTATTTTTGATAATTAGATAGTTATAATGTGGAAGAGAAGATTTGAATCTTGGATGTAATGAAAATGCCGGTGCTGCTAATTGAGCTACAAAGGGCATGTTTGGTTTCCCCATCACTCAGTTTTCTAAACTTAGTTTTCAAAACTCATATCTCAATCTCAAAACACATAACTCATAACTCAAAACCAACTATCACTTAAAAACTCCAAAATTTTTGTTAATTAACAAATCTCAGTTATATATCTCAACTTTTAAGTCCACCTTGTGCCAAAATGGTGGAGCCCACCGATCAGTCTTTTTCAACTGTATTCTTCCCTTAACCGCGTGACTCTACATGAAGAACATAAAATCCACACCCAAACCCAGTTTCATCACCACCACCAACGACAAACCCAAATTCCACAACCATCAACACCACCAACAGCCACACAAAAAATCCAAAAGAATGCATAGGAAACCCTCAACCAAATCCCACATCGCTGAAGAAGAAGAAGAATAACGCAGAGCAAAAAAAAAAAATCGAAGCCAAAAAATGGAGCTCCGGCGAAGTACGAGTTGATGTCGCCAGCGAAGCTTCCGATCTCAAGGTCCCTGTGCATAGCAAACCCAAACCACAAACATAGCAAACCCAAACTTCCAATCTGGGCTGAGCTTGAACCGATCTGGTGGTTGCTTGTGACGGTGACTACTAGCCAGTGTGGTGGTGGCGGCTTTTGGAGGAGCAATGAAAGGTCAGTGAGAAGAGAGAGCTTCGGGTAAGAGAAAAAAAGAAAGAAAAAAAAAAAGGAGCAGAGACAGAGAAGAACGGGGAGAGAAGAGAGAGCTTAGGGAAAAAGAAAAAAAAAAAAAAAAAAAAAGGGGGAAGGAGAAGAGATAGAGAAGAACGGCCAGTTACTTGATGGGACAAGACATATGGGTGGGTCCCATTTTTTGCTTAATTTTACAAAAATGCCACTGAAACTCAATTCTCGAAAACGGAAAACACCAATTTGGTGTTTTCAATTTTCATCACTCTCACTCAAAATTTTTGAGTTTGAGTGATGAAAACAAAATCAAGAAACTAGGCCAAACAAAAAAATTGGGTGAGTTTCACATTTTTTCATAACTGAGTTATGAGTTTTGAGTGATATAACTCAAAGCAAGCCTAAACCAAACAGGCTCTAAGGCTCTTGATATTGAGTTTTATTTTTTAATTAATAATTGAGGTGACAAGCTCTTATTAGACTAGATGGATCACATTATACAAATTGTATCTTAGTACATTGCAATACGATACTTGCCTAATTACTTATTTAAAAAAATATATATCTATATATTAAGAGGATTTAAAAAATTAGTTATGACTTCAAAAAAATGTCAAAAATATCCATAATCTAATTAAATAATCTTTATTCTTAAAAAAAAAAAAAGGATTAAAATTGTAATTCAACAAAATTCAAAAACAAGAAAAAAAAAACCACCAGATAAACTTTTTTCTTTAAAAATAAACATACTCTCTATCTAAACATATCTCACGTACCTTTAATACAATTTTTTTTTCTTAAAAACTAACACACACTAAACCTAATAGTTTACTTCATTTCAAATTCTAAATTTTAGTTTTATAAAAAATCATTCATGTATAACCTCACTAACAATAGATAAATTCAAATTGAAAAATTATATTCAACTAAAAAAAAAAAAAAAAAGCCTTATCGCAAGTACAAAGCGTGTGTGATAAGGCTAGTCTATACTACTATTTAAAGGGTTGTCCCTGTTTGAACCAGATTTTTTTTTTGTACCAAAATACCCCTACAGCTTATGTTTAAGTAGGGGCAAAACTTGATAAAAATACTTCTGTAACTTCCACATAAAACACTATCTACAAAATAGGACCACACTCCCAGTACACTCACGTAGGTTTTCAAACTAAAATTGCTTCTTCTTCTTCTTCTTCTTCTTCGTCTTCTTCTTCTTCAGTTTTCCAATTCTCTCAATTATGTGTTTTCAAACTCCTTTCACCCACCTTTTTGCTTCAAATTTCACTACAAACAACAACAACAACAACAACAACAGATAGATTTAAGGTAAGCTCTTTCTTAAATCAAATTTCAACCCTCTCTCTATCTGATCTCACTTTTTTATTTCTAAATTTCTCTCTCTATTTGGCCATGTTTTGCTCATTGTGATTTCGAAACTTACTAGATATTTTCTGATCTATTGTTTTACAGGCCTTCACAAGACGCTATTATTGTTTCATTTTTTATGACTCTTCACTAATGTGTAGGCTTAGAGGTCAGTACTATTCGGCTTCATTCTTCTCTACATTATTTGTCATAATAACAATGCTAATAACAAGAATTACCATACAGATGTGTAGGTAGAAGAGATCGGCGTGAGAAGGAGAGAGAGTAAACTGATTTTGGGTGCAAGAGATTCTCTCAAAAAGACACGTTTCAGGTTAGGAAAAAGCTCAAAACGAACATGTCTTCTATTTCCCTCAGGGCCACATCGAACAGGTTCGTTTTTAACTCCAAAGCTAGCATTTTTCACCTTAGCTTAAATTGTTATGGTTTGCAAGTCTAATTTTGGGTGTGACAGCTATGAAAGCTTGAGTTTTATTTTTTATTTTTTTTTATTTTTTATTTATAGTTTTGGTTTTGTTTTTAACTCTAAAGCTAGCATTTTTCACCTTAGCTTAAATTGCTATGGTTTGCAAGTCATTTTGGGTGTGAAAGCTGTGAAAGCTTCATTTTTTTTTTTGATAGTTTTGAGCTTTTGTTTTTGAGTTTTGTTGTTCAAACTTCAAAGTGGCTAATAAGTAATGATTTTTTTTAAAGTCTTGGATTATCAGATTATGTGTTAATTTTCTTCTCCATGTGTTGGTTTACCAATGAGAAATTAAATTTATGCGGTAGATTTCAGGTCATATGAGGTTCTCAATCTCAAATGCTAGGATAATTATTGCTTAATTTTTAAAAAAGGGTTGTTTTATCTCCAAAAAAACTTATATCTTATCATGATTTACATTCTAAAAGGACTACACTTTCTTATCATTATCTTTTCTATATCATTATCTTATCTTATCTTATCTTTTTTTTTTTTTCTTTTTTATTTGGTTAGTTTGATGGGTTTTTAAGTATTTTCTCTAATTAATGACTATTTTTTAAAGAATAGGAATGATATATATTGATTTGTCTTTTTTTTTTTTTTTTTGGTGGTTATCGGGTTTGACTCGTTATTTTATTGTATGTGTTCTAAGCGGTGCCCTAGCTTCCTCTTATTATTTTTGTTTGTTGTTTTCCTTACATTTAAGCCTTACTCTCTATTTTTTTGTATTTTTTTTTTTTTTTTAGGTTGAGATATCAACAATTTGGTTAGATTGCATAGCAGACACATTGGATGAATTTGGGTGAACGAAGTGGTAGTCAATCTATCAAATAGTTGTTAAAAAACATTTTTTGTAAATATTCTACCTTATGAAAATTAATATTGTCCTTTTTTGTGCCTTTCATTGCACATTTGATGATTTTGTAAGTAATTGTTATATACACAAATTTGCTAAAGCAAAAATGATACTGGAGAACTTATCTTCAAAGATAAAATTTTAAAATTGTGGTGAAAATTGCTTCTAAATAATAGACTAACTTTTAGGGGTAAAAACCTACACCCTTAAATTTATCTTTTATTAGATAGTTTCAAATGTTACTTCATTTTAATTTTTAAAATTTTTAAAATTGGTAAAAATTAATCTGATCCAAAATAACTTATCAAAAGACAAAAAGACTCCAAACAAACCATGTCTTTTGAATTTGCATCAAGTGTTACGTGTCCTCAATTAATAAATTTGCATCATTTTTTTTTTTTTTTGAGGGGGTGAGTCCATTAACGTTGGCTTCCTATTTTTTTGCAACTTCAAGCAAAAAAAAAAAAAAAAAAAAAAAAATCCCGATGTTTTAGGTATTTTTAATAATATGCTAGCACTGTTTTACATTTAATTTTTTTTTTTTTTTAAGTTTTAAGTATTTTTATTCCTAAAATTTTGCCTATTATTTAGATACTAATGCAAGAATGATACTGGAGAACTTATATTTAAAGATAAAATTTTAAAATTGTGGTGAAAATTGCTTCTAAATAATAGAAACCTACATCCTTAAATATATCTTATATTTGATAGTTTAAAATGTTACTTCATTAGTCTGGGAATCAAATGCAAATTGGAGGATCAGTAACGTGCAAAGCTGGGATGATTTCAAGTCGATCATACTATACGTACATGAAGCGGGACTAAATTTAGAGTTATTCTCCATGATCGTTTGGCTCTTGTGGCAATGGAGAAACCAAAGCAGAACAGGCACTCCACCTTCACCACTCGCACAATTGGTGAACTATGCTCAACAGCAGTTACAAGAATATCATCGGGTGCAACCAGTGAAGCCAGCCCATACAAATACTACTCCCTATACAGCGGCAAGTTGGACACCTCCACAAGCTCCATTCTTGAAAATTAATTACGACGGGGCGCTTTTCCAGGATTCCAATAAAGCAGGTATCGGAGCTGTGATTCGTGACTGCGAGGGTGGGGTGTTAGCTTCATTAAACAAGACTTGTGCCTTTTAGCTCAGCTCTATAATATTGAAGGAGATTCAAGACATCATCACTCGAGCAATCCAAGCAGAGGAGCCGTCCCTGGCTTCGTGGTAATCTCATCGATGAATAAATTTGCATCAATGTTTTTTTTTGAAGTTTTTTTTCTTTGCTCATAACCTTGCTAGGTGGTCCCATATTCTACCTGTACTCTTAGTCGATGTTGGCTGATTTAATTTTTAATACCAGACTTAGCTTGATTCTCAAAAAAAAAAATGTTACTTCATTTTAAATTTTAAAATTTTAAAAATTGGTAAAAATTTAATTTGATCCAAAATAACTTACCAAAAGACAAAAAAAAAAAAAAAAAAACTGTCTTTTGAATTTGCATCAAGTGTTACGTGTCCTCAATTAATAAATTTGCATCAATGTTTTTTTTTTTTTTTTTTTTTGGAGGGTGGTGAGTCCTTTAACGTTGGTTTCCTATTTTTTTAGAACTTCAAGAAAAAAAAAATTCTGATGTTTAGGTATTTCAATAATATGCCAATACCGTTTCAAAAAAAATAAAATAATATGCCAGCACTGTTTTACATTTTTTTTTTTTTTTTTTTTTAAGTTTTAAGTATTTTTATTCCTAAAATTTTGCCTATTATTTAGATATTATTTAGAAGTAACTTTTAATTTTTTTTCCATGATTTTTTACTTTTATATTTAAAGAAAAGAGGAAAAAATAAAAAACCACATTTATAGATTTTCAACCAATTAATAACATGAAGCCCTTTTCTATACAATTTTTTTTTTTTAGTATCCTCACATGTGTAAACAAAATTGGCAAAAATGGATAATAATACTTATCACACCACTAATTTTTTTTAAGAAACACACACACACACATATAGGAGAAGGGAGATGAGATAAGAAAATACACTCACATGCCAACACCAAAACTGCATACCCTCTAAGTTTTTTTTGTGATTGAAAAATGTAGTAATCCGAAATTATAATAAATGCTTTAAATTAACCCTTGCTCAAAAAATTGCACATGATATGCTCATTAAGCGTAAACCTCACACCATTTATTTGAGAATTGAATGTCTTGAACCCAAGTTGAAAATTTTTATTGTTGGGTGTTTATGGCATTTCTAATTTACAAGCCGAACCCTTTTTTTTTTTTTTTTTTTTTTTTTTTATACAAGATAGAATTTCTACTCTAACCTAATTTAAGTGTATATGTGTGTGAAACTACCTCCTAGAGACTTGAACCCTGGCCCTTGTCTTTCACATTCTTCAAGTATTTATATCGGTGAAGTGACCATCACACCAAAAGTATACGGTGATCAAACCGAACCCTACAACCAAACAATAATAAAACGGACTCCAGAATTAACTGTAGTGTTTCCCATATCACTTCAACTGCTCATATATGTAATGGGCCCTCACTTTATTACATGTTTCCCTTCGCTTCTACACACACGTTTCCCGTTGTTAAAAAATACAAAACACCATAACCCATATACACCATATGGCAAGACATCAAACATGTAAGTAAGAGGTGGAGCTTCGAAGAAGACACATGAACAGAGATAAAGACAAAGCAAAAACACACTCACCATGAGAGAGAGAGAGAGAGAGAGAGAGATATGGAGGCGGCGATTAAGAACATAGATTTTCAAAACCAGATCCAGGCCCTGGGTGGGTTCATTCCTGACTACAACGTAGAGCGGCCCCTGAGTGGCTGTCGAGCTTTGGAGTTGAGAGAGAGAGAGAGTAGATGGAGGTGTTGGTCTCTGCTGCTGTGCAAGAGAGATAAATTTTTTGATTTTGCATAGAGGTAAAGCGCGTTGAGCTGCGGCACTTTGAAAATTTTCAAGGGCATTTTTGTTATTTTGTTTTAAATGAGCTAGTTTACTGATCTGTCAATTTTTTATACAGGTGTCGAATTTCTATTGGATCATGAAACACCAACCGGATGCTGATCTGGTATTCCGGAAACATTATATGCTTTCTCCCATCCGTGATACGCGTTCACAGAAATGAGCTTTGTAGGGTAAGGTGTAAACACTGATACTTGTACATCTTTCTTAGAGAGAGAGAGAGGATGTGGAGGTCGGTGGTGGTGGTGGCAAGAGTTGCTGTGTCGTCCAGACAAGGTGGAGCAGTATGGAGGAGGTTCTATGCAACTCAAAACCTGAAACACAAGGTGCCTGCTTCTTCATCTTCTAAAACTCAAACACAAACTGAGTCTGAATTTCCTGTTTTCTCAACAAATTGGGGTTTTCCCAAAAGATTATTTATTTGCCAAAACCCCAGGTTCTACTCTCAGAACTCAACAAACCCCACTGATTGTGAGGAGTCCTCAGTGGGTTTTGTTGAGAATGGTGATACCCAGTTGGAGAATTCTGAGATTCATGGGGTTTCTGAGCAAGGTTTATTTGGTATTGATGAAAATAGGGACACCCAGTTGGATAGTTTTGTCGCTGGGGATTGGGATGAGATTTTTGGGGTCTCAGACCAATCTGGTGATGCCCAGTTTGATACTTTTGCCACTGGGGAGGAAAGTGGGGATGAAGAGGAGGAGGTTTATGAGATTAATGTGGAGCAGTTGGAGAATGTGTTGTCTTTATTGCAGAGTAGTGTTGATGGGTCTTTAGAGTCAGCTCTTGATGACATGGGTTTAACTCTACATGAGGAGTTTGTGGTGAAAGTTCTGGAAACCCCACATGTTTTGGGTGAGAATTTGATTAGGTTTTTCAAGTGGGGTTTAAAGAAGAAATCTGAGTTTAAGGTGACTACCTGTGTGGTGGATACGCTTGTGCGGGCAATTTGTCGTGAACTTAAGAAGAAAGATGCATATGCTTTGTGGGATTTGATTAAGGATATAGGTGAGAAAGAGAATGGTGTGTTGAATGTGGAGATTCTCAATCAGTTGATAGCTTTGTTATCGAAATTGGGAAAAGGGAAGGCGAGTTTGGAGGTATTTAACAAGTTTGGGGATTTTGGGATTGCCCCAAATGTTGATACATATTATTTCACGATTGAAGCACTATCTAGGCGATCAATGTTTGACTGGGCTTGGTCTGTTTGCGAAAAGATGCTTGATGAGGGAAGTTTGCCTGAGAATGAGAAAGTGGGTAAGATCATATCTTGGCTTTGTAAGGGGAGGAAGGCTAAGGATGCCCATTCAGTATATTTATTTGCGAAGGAGAAGAACCAAATTACTCCTAGATCTTCTGTTAATTTTTTGATCAGTTCACTCTGTAGAGAGGATGAAACTGTGAAATTGGCTTTGGAGATGTTGGATGATTTTTCAGGAGAAGCACGGAAATATGCAATTAAGCCGTTTTCTACTGTCATTCATGGTTTGTGTAGGATGAAAAATGTCGATGGGGCAAAACAGTTGCTTTCTAAGATGATCACAGAGGGTCCGCCCCCTGGAAATGCAGTTTTCAATTCAGTTATCAGTGGATATTCCAAGGCTGGGGATATGGGAGAAGCTATACAGATTAAGAAGCTGATGGAGAGTAGGGGATTGAAACCGGATGTGTACACTTATACTGTCATCATGAGTGGTTACACAAATGGTGGTCAGATGGAGGAGGCTTGTAAACTCTTGTCAGAAGCAAAAAAGAAGCATTCTAAACTGACCCCTGTGACTTACCATACGCTCATTCGTGGGTATTCTAAACTTGAAGAGTTTGACAAGGCTTTGAAGTTGTTGGCTGAGATGAAGGATTTTGGCGTTCAACCTAATGTTGATGAGTACAATAAGTTGATCCAATCTCTTTGTCTAAAGGCTTTAGATTGGGAAACAGCAGAGAAGCTGCTAGAGGAAATGAAAGAGAAAGGATTGCACCTCAATGGAATCACAAAGGGTCTCATAAGAGCAGTCAAGGAGATGGAAGAGGAGGAGCTAGTGCTGGGTTCATAAGTGTGGAGGGCCGGGGGCCTAAATTGTTTAGCTGGTTGTAGGAAGTAGATGTGATACAAAGACACCCATGGGCCAGTTTTGTAGACTTCACCACCCCTGCGTCAGTCTTTCACTTACATTCTATTAAGCAGCCGTCTTATCCAAGTGAGGCATATGCATTCTACAGACTGTAGAAACAATGGTTTTGGTTGCAGCAATGCAAATGTCAAGTTTTGTTTAATTTATCATGTGATCTTGTTTTTTGTTACAAGGATATCTTGACTTGCTTAAATTTAAATTTAAAAGATTTCTTATTTCCTTAGGAAATCCATTTTCAGTTGCTGAAACAAAATCTCCTTATGTTGATGTGCCACAGGTAGAAAGTATTGCTTTATATGCCTTCTAGAATTGATATTATGATATGTAGTCTATAAATTTTTGCTTTACAGTTTGCTCAAGGTCAACATACAGCCTATGTTTATCTGTGGTGGTAATTGGATATTGTCAGATGGGTTACTATGTCTTTCAAAGGAACGTTACAAAACAGGCATCAAGTTTCATGCTGATATGAATTTGAATATGATCCACTGCTGGGGTGGTGGATTGGCTGAGAGGCCAAAATTTTATCATTGTTGTGATATTTTTGGACTTCTGGTGATCTCTCTCTCTCTCTCTCTCTCTCTCTCTCTCTCTGTGATGTGAATGTAATCAATTTTATGGAGTGTTCACGAAAAGTAGAACAAGCAACAGCACAGGGAACATAGAGACCTTACATGGTTTAGCTTTAGATATATGTCCATGGGTGGCATTGAGGAGAAAATTTCACTAACAAAGGGACTGCTATAGTGACCCAAAACAATCACAAAACCCAACCCCAAATTCACCCAAAGAGCTCTTTCTCACAAATAGCAAAGATTAGAGCTACAAATAGGACTAGGCAGTATTGTTGTCTCTCTCATACAGAACAAGAAGAGGAATAACAAACCAAACCAAATTCAGCAACTGTTCTTAGGGCACATGTGAGGGTTGAGTTCAACATCAAGAGAAAAAGTAATGGAAGTCAGCAGTTGATGGACTTAGACAGTTGGGCCTAAACCCTTTGGCTTAAGCTTTTGGTTTTGGGTTAGAGTGGTACTCTAATATATATCAATAGGTACCTCAATATATATCAATAGGCTGTTGGTGGACCCCAGGGGCACTTCTTAACCCAAGAAATTGGTTTTAGACTTATGGTTCAACTTGCGTTTGAATGATTGTCTTGTTCTTGATGTGGTTGGTGTGAATTTGTTGATCGCTGCATTTAGTGCAAATCTTAAATTCCTAACGCTCTGGATTTGCAAAAGACTCATGCAATGGGAAGCTAGGTTGATGTGGTAAGAGGATCACATGTGAGGGGAGATCTATTGTGAGTGCATGTGTGAGGATTGATTTCCGTATTGAGAAGAAGTACAGAAACTAAAGCGTTGTTATATATACTTGGGTGCAAACCTATTGGCTTAAGCTTTTGAGTTAGAATCATGTCCCAATATGTATATCAATGGGCGGTTGGTGGACCCCTCTGGCACTTCTCTACCTAAAAGCAACAATGCCAAGTGAGCTAACTGACTATCAATAGGCTGTACTGCATGTGGCACACGTTGGGTGCACCTCTTATTCAAGCTACATTATCACTGTGTGTGCTTGTTAGCACGGCATGGCCTTGCGTTTGTGCATTTCTATAGGGGTGTGCGTGTGTTTTTTTTTATTCCATTTTTTTTTTTTTGGGGGGGGGGGGGGGGGGGGGGGGGGAGGAATGGTGGGAAGGGGAGTTGGTAAAATTGGTACAAATACTGGAGCATCAGAGCTTTCAGATTCAATAAGATTAGTATGCTTTGTACCGAGTGTATTGTCACAGGATGCTTGCAGCGTAAGATGCTGGTAATGCCAAGAATATTTTGATGCATCAGTTTTGTAGAGAGTTTTTAAACCGAAAAAAGCTAACTATAATATGCAGTTCTTTAAGAATTATGGCGTTCTTGTAACTTTATATGTTGATCGTAAGTTAATCACTGATTTCAGTCCCAGAATGATGAAAACTACCATAAATTGTGGCATTGTTGATTTTTATAATTCTTGTCGAAATTATTGGGGTATTTATTTTCTCCAACCTAAATTGTCCACTAATTGTTTACCTAAAACTGTAGAGTGCTGACAGGGTAGCAAGCTTAAACTATTTCCTCTTTTTGAAGTGTCCGAAGTTGATTTTAAACAAGTATAACTCATGTTGTGGGAACAAGTGAAGATATGAGCAAGCCTATGCTTGTGAGAAAATTCTTGATTTTCTCTGGTACAACTCAACATTGCTTAATCTCTAATTTCTTGGGTCACCTACAGGATTATTCCTACAATCGTTATCATTTGACCTTGACCTCTATTTTGGGCTATATGCTCTGTTAGACAATTGTCTGTTTTATGATTTTTATCTCTTCTGCCTGCCTCTGCCTTAGTCCTAATGTATTTCTAGCCACCTCGTTTTCTTGAATGCTTTGAAACTTAAATAAGGAACTCCTTACCTCTGCGGTATTTGTTTACATAATTAAAAACTGTTTAAATCAAATTTTATACATCTTGTCCTCAAAGAAACCTCTAGATTTTAGTGCATTCATTCATTCTGTATTCCATATCTTATTGCCATTATCAATGATTTAACAGGGGACATGGACTCTAAATAGAGCTAAATAGAAATATTGGATCAATGTAGCCAACTAAATTACTTAGGATAATGGCTTTGTTGAGTTCAGTTGTATTTTTTTAATTGCCATTAACCTATCTGAGCATCATTTTTCTCAAAAAAGTTATTTGACATTGTCATCAGTTTGGTATATTGCAATAGGATTCTTTGGTACTTTTAATTTTTGTACTCTTGGTTGTTTAGTGAATCAAGCTTTAAAACGTTCCTACCAAAGTGAATTCTGCATTGCGTATTTTGAACGATTTATCCTCCTAAAACCCAAGCCTGTGGATGGGGTTAAATAAGGCTTGAGGCTAACCAAACCCAAGGATTCCAATGTGCTACTTTGGATTTATTATTTCAAGTTATTGCTCTATTAAATTACTCTTGTATAACTTGATCCATATGGCTGATTTGATTTTTGTAGCTATGGCAAGAGTTTTGGATTATTGGAGATGTTGACGGACGAGGTTAACTGGTGTCCAATCCAAATGGTCCCCTTGATCATGATTGTTTTTTGCTATGTGCAAGAGACACTGTCAAGCTTCTAAGGAACCATCTTAGCTGCATCACAGTCAAGCTTTTCTGAGGAGATATTCTTGAAGGCGTTGTCCACAAGGTGCTGAAGCATGGGGTCTTCTTGAGATGTGGACCTGTGGAAAATATTTATCTCTGTTGTCTGAAAATGCCAGATTACAAGTATGTGACTGGGGAGAATCCTGTTTTCTTGAATGACAAGCTGTCAAAGATTGAAAAAGATGTTGTGATCCGTTTCATTGTGATTGGAACGAAGTTGCTGGAGGTATAAAGGGAGTTTCAAGCATTGGTCAGTTTGGAGGGTGATTGTCTAGGGCCAATTTCTTAGTGTTGGTGACCTCCCTTTGTATGTGTTTCGTTTTTACTTTTAACCATGTGAACCTTGTTGATGTTTTCTTAGCTACTTCTTAAGTACTCCAATCAACCATTTCAAGCTTTTGTAACCAAGTATCTGGCATGTTAATATAATGTTATCAACCTGTGCTTTTCATCCATTACCAGGTATCCAAATGTTTTGATATTTTGTTAGCAGGGACATTTTTCATCAGTGCGGTCTTCTGTTGCAACTTTTTTGGCCACAAAAGTGGCAGTTTTTACCTTGTTTCCTTGATGCAAAACAAGGCCAATTTGCTGTTAACACTTGACGGGTCTGTGCTACGTCTTCTTTGAACCAATAATACCATTTTTCCACGAAGGTGCTGCTACTTGGAGACGTGGTACTACTCTCATCAGAGAGAAGATTTATGGATTATGGTTCAATCCACCAAGGTTTGAGATTTATGAAAACAACAATCCTCTATTATTTTAAAAATTATATATATTTCTACAAGAAAATCCTTGTATATCTCTCTTGAAATTCCACTGCTTCTAATGACACCGCATGTATCTGGATGTCGTTTACAACCACACCAATACCTTACACTTTATACAACTGTTGTACAGTATGAACTTTCCGATGTATTAATATACATGCGATTAAATTAAATATGCATCAACAAACAAAGGGGGGAGAGAGAGAGAGTCCTTGGAGTTTGGATGCTGCAAACCTATCTAATTGATGCTATTAGACACCAACTCGTTCATCTAGGAGTTTTTTGAATTACCAGTATGTAACAGCTTCTTATATAACTTTCTCGACACCTACAAAGAAGTTCATAATGTATAAGTTAAATTCATGAGGGTTGAAAAATCTTGTTTTAACCCCTTAGTTAATTATGTAGCAGACCTAGGAATTAATTATCTATTCAAATTTTATGTTTGTTGAATAATAATTAATTCAGCCAATCACATACAATTAAAATTATAGCTAAAAAATCCCCAGTGGAACTCGAGTATATGAAACTCGAGTTCTATAGCAGCGAGTCTGTAGGTCGAGACTTCAAAATTAATTACGGGGAATGCAACTCAAATGGAACTCGTGTCTTTGATACTTGACTTCCTATACATATATTTACGAAATTGCCACTCCACTGGAAATTTTTTTCCCCCTGCAGAACAATGCATAGCTCCCTGATATTCACAACCAAACATGATAACTTTCCAAAAGACATTTCCTTATATATCCACTGGAAACTCCCCCCCCAACACATGTAGGCAAACCAGAAATAGAAATGTATTTTTAGGAACTTGCTGAGACGCTGAGAATGTAAACCACAAACACTCATTGAGAGGCAGAGAAGCTGAGAATGTAAATGCACTTAAATTACATCAAAAGACATAAATTGCATTCAGTGAATGTAGCAGGTTAATTTTTGGATCAAAGCATCAATCTTTATAAAAAATTTGGACCAAAAATCCTGCTACATGGTATGCAACAAGTGTAACAAAGGTACTAGTGTTGAGTACAATGAACCATTTAGATGCATATTTTGCAAGGAAGAGGCTGTCGCTAAACCTAGGCATGCACTCTATCAAAAATATAACTTTCTTTTACTCAACAATTCCATAAACAACCCTCACTATTGAATTGCTTATTTATTACATCCTACATTTTAGATGCCGAGTTGAAGTTGACTTATGTGATAGAACCGGATCATTGGTAGCCACCTTATTTGGAAACAATGCAGAGAATTTCTTACATTGCACAGTGAAAACATTGATGCACAATGCAGAGAATTTCTTACATTGCACAGAGAAAACATTGATACTAGCAACCACTAAGGTATAATACAAGCACACTTATAATATGCCATTTATTTGCTTGCTAAACTCATAAAAATATAGTTTAATAATTCTTAAAGCTCTTGTTTTGATTATGTTTGAAAATATGCGAAAATCTCACATTCTTGATCTAATGATGGTAGGATGGAATACAAAATTTAGAAACCATTGCAAGGTTTTTTTCCTACCAGGAGTTCATTATCCATCTCAATGTGCAAGCTATGAAGTTCGTGGAGAAGCACAATAGATTTAATATTGTTTCCATCCATGATTTGCCAAATGAAAGTGAAAGGATACAAGTTTTTGTGACAAGTGGATGAATATGTATATCTTTTTGAGAACTTTACCAGAGGTCAGAATTTTTGAAAATTGGAAGATCATGCAAGACAAATAGATACATTGTTACTCAATTATGTATCAATTTTTCTTTCTCCCTTATGTGAATCCAATGTCTACATATGGATGAACTGTTTTTAAGATTTTGATATTAAATATAACATAACAAATTATATTATTTGTTTAACAACAAGTAACACGCGTATGCAAGTGTCTATGTGTGTGATCTTTCACAGTAAAGTATGAAAGTAACATTTGGGAAAGATACAACAACAACAGTTTTGTATATATGCAACAAAAAGGGATTTTTATATAAGATATAGCAGAATATATACTCGTGATATTTTAATCAATGATGTCCAAATTATTAACGTGTTAAGATTTGAATGTGCAAAGGATTCTGATCTGAAGGTAATGAATTACTTGGTGAAAGTTAATTTTGAATCTAGATTTTTTTAGAGGTTGCTTTGTCATGATTGTTACTTCTACGTTTGCCTAAGAAATTGAGAAATTTTCTCTGATGGATCAAACACATATTTTATTTTGCCTTTAATCTGGACTTACAGATGAATAAATTGGTTTTATATGAAGTTCAATATCTCAGGTAGATTAATGTTAAGTTCAATTCACTTGTATGAGATTGCTTCTTTTAGGAGTTTGTATCTATAATCAACATACTAAAATTTCCTTTAGTCGAACCAACATGGTGATGTGAGTTCTCTTTTTTGTCAGCTCACTTAAAAATTTTCTTGGCTAGCCTTATACGTGTGATTACAGCATGACTCTAATTTTCTCAATCATCTGTCTCTTCACTGTGAGAGCTTTTTCATCAACTCTATAAATTTTCTTGGCTAGTCTAATCGTTCCAATATCTGTAGTTTATGTCTCTAAGTTGATGTGGACCGAATTCCACCTGCCTTAGTTAGGGTTGAAATGCACAATTTTCATTTCCCTTGGCAAATTCTTCATGATTGTGCGACTTAAATCTTTTCCTCTTTGTACAGAAGGTGAACCTTTCAGGTTCTGCACAGATAACATTAGCAATTCTTCTCTTGTCTATGCTTCCTTCTACATATACCCACCTTCAGAAAGAGTATTGAACATTTTTCAATGGACTTTGGGTGTCTTGAGAGAAATCAATGTCCAATTTCACAGGGTTTGCCGATGCTATCGATTGAATTAATACAGGAGTTAGATATTTCCAAGTGTTCAAGGCTGCATCTTGAAGCGGCTCTAACATGCTTCAGCAAGTCCATTCCTTCTATAAGTACATTAAAAGCAGCTTATCTTTTGAACTTCAAGGAAACAACTTTGCATCAATTGGTGCAGAAGTGCCCTCTGCTTTGTGAGTTTGACTTTACCATTGATTCCAGCACAAGTTTCAGTGGGATAGACTAGATCACAATATGTGCACAACGACAATTGATATGAGCACAAATTGTCATCGCAATTTTTTATTTTTTATATTTAAACCTGCAAACATCAACTAGATAATGAATTGTACTATCTTGATCTTGGATGTGTTTGGGAAGAAGTTCTAGCAATTGTATGTATGCAATAAATTGCACATTAATGATTGTGATATATATATATATATATCTATATATATATATATATATATATTGCTTACCAATAAATAAATGTGGTTTCTAAACCCTTTTCTTTTCCATCTTATAGGTGAACTATGGCTCATTATGCATAGGATGTTGATATTATCTATAGACTCGGGGCCAAAATTCAATTATCAAAGGGATTTTGGTGCTACCAGGAATGAACTGGGTATAGTTTTTACTTGCATCTTTTAGGGTGTTAATGGATTCAGTGTGGTTATACATGAGTTTAGCGTGAGCGAATTAGTGCTGCTTTGGTCTTTGCTAGAAAATGTTGAACTTTATTTTTTATTATGATGCTATTTGAACATAAGTTCATGTGACTTCAAAACTATAAAATATAAAGTAAATGACATAGAAATGGTTTATTTCTTGATATGTTAGTACCTACAGAAATGTTACCCTTTTCTAGCATACTAAAATGTCTAGCATTTATCCTATACTCTTCAGGATTGTATGGAAGTGATCATTGCACAGTTAGGCTTGAGCTCTCTCACAAGTGTGCCCCAATTCCAATCCAAACGAAGTTTCTATGTAAAAGTTATTATGTGCTCTTTTTGAAGATGTTATTGTCATTTCCTAAAAGAAATCTCTTTGTGAAGGTATTAAAGATTACTAAACCTTAAGACAGAATACTGAATAGGAGTTTTTCCTGATGCTTTTCTAATTTATAGTAAGGATCCAGTGTAGACTGCACATGGTAACAATGATAATCAATTGAGATGAGGTGTTTTACTGGGCTAGTTTAGTCTGACTCCGGTTTGGTAAAGTAAATATGGACTAAGGGTGACAAAAACCATAACATAAACATGTGCAACGTGATATGAGGAAAAATAGTTCTTCTACTTTGTCTACGACAGTACCATTTTTTTTTTATTTTTTCATCACTCAGTCCCCAGCCACCACCTTAAAATTATGGCAAAAGTTGTGTCTCTAAACTTTCTATTAAAAAAAAAAATGTCATCTCACCATTGTGTGTCTGCTCTTTCAATTGAAATTTTTAGTGGGACCCACTCACAAGAGCCACCCCATTCTGATTGGATGCAACAGAAGTGGCCTTAGAGATCCTAAGGCCACTTATTGTACCCGTTCTCCCTAAACTTTCTATGACGCTTGCTGTGTATCACAGCCTTTACTCAAAAATACAATACAGTATACCTTTTGAAAGAAAAAGCACGATACGATATAGACTACCAAAATATTGCGTCAAGCTTAAACCTTTAGACTTTAATCTTTTTCTTACACACAGAAGCAAAGATAGCTGACTATATATTTGATAAATAATGTACACTCCTCCCTCCTTTCCAAACTGTTGTTCAACCATCCAACAATTCCGTGAGTACACTGTTCACACTAGCAAAATAAGCGGTGAACAGTGCACATTAGTGGGTCCTGTGCACTATTTACGAGACCTACAAACTTTACTTTTCAGCAATTTTTTCATTAAAAATAGGTCACATGGCACTATTCATACATTTAAAAATTATTTTGCTACAATGTTTTCAATTTTCAGCAAAATAAACTATATCCAAATGGACCTTTAAACTACTCTTCAAAACTCAAGAGTCACAACATAAAAGGACAAAAGGATCCAGATTGTAAGGCATAACCCTTTTTAGACTCTAAAATGGTGGCAATGGAAATACAAATTCTTCTTTGTGTTGGAACCCCTTTCCCTCTCTATTGTGTGTGTGTTTGTTTCTAAAAAAAAAATACTTATTAATAAATAAAATTTTCTAAAACAAAACAAAAAAAAAAAAAGAAAAAAAAAAGGAATAGAATAGAATAGAATACTTACAACAAATTCAAATGGAAAGTTCCAGGGTCAAGATCACAGATAGGGGTTCTCATAGACAAGTACAATGAGAGAACTTTAGCATTGCAACCTGCAAACCAAATAAGAGAGAGAATAGGTTTTCCAGCAATATAGAAGGATGAAAACTATTTGAAGATAAAATGAAATCTTAACTAAAACTTCTCTCTTCCCATTCTTTGAAGTTTGAAATTTGATGCCAGAGGAAAAAATTTGTTTAATGTATTTGTTTCAAACACCTTTAGATAACTTTTAAAATCCATATTCAAATTCTATCCATATATGCTATATTTGTTATAAAAGCATATATTTGTTATAAAAAATAAAGAATAAAAAAAAAGGTACTGCAAAGCCGCACCAACTAATGCTTACTTAAAAAAAAAAAAAAAACTAGTGGAGTTCATCATCTCTCTATTAATTGCAAAGATACTAGCCCAAAATCTTTATGATACTAGCCCATGAGTCAATAAATTTTTTATTTTATTTTTTATAACACAAGAATTTTATTCAAAATAAAATAGGTATACAACAGGAGCCCCAAAGACTCCACATTACATAGCACAATAATAGCAGAGACACACCAGCTAAAGTAGGCAAACTCAACCCTCTTAGGCATGATTATCACCCTAAGGGAAAAATGAAATTACAAAATGATTAATCATGCATGAAAAAAAGTTTCAAATGGTCAATATTTCTGTATGCCTAATATAATTTCAGTCCTTGGACTTTTGTTCCCAAATCATCGCAGGAAACTAGCAAACATATAACCCAAAATACCCAAACCAAATTAAGCTGAAATACCAAACAAATTAACCCAAAATAGGAAAAGAAATAAAGAAATAAACGGCTTAGGGAGAAGATAAGCTGTAGAAGAACTGTATTTTTTTATTTTATATATATATATATATAATTTTTATTTTGAAAATCTAATTTATAAAAGAATAAATCAATTTAAAAATTAATACAAGAGTGGTCTTATTTTTTTAGACAATGTTTTAGTGGAAATTAGAGTTGTAATTTTACCAAATTGTCCTTTAGTTTTGTCTCTACTTAAACATAAGGTTGTAGAGACATTTTTAAACTAAAAAAATGCGGAATCCAAACAGAAAAAACCCTTAAATAATAGTACGGATTATATATAATTTTTATTTTGAAAATCTAATTTATAAGTGAATAAAACTTTGTGTTTTTATTTTATATATATATATATATATAATTTTTATTTTGAGAATTTAATTTATAAGTGAATAAAATAATCTGAAAATTAACAAGAGAGTGGTCATATTTTTTAGGCAATATTTAGTGAGAGTTAGAGTTACATTTTTATCAAATTATCATTTATTTTTATCGCTACTTAAACATAGGAATGTAAAGATATTTTTAAACTAAAAATTAAGAAATAGTATAAATAAAAATAAAAACCTAAATCACATAATAATTAAAGGGTCCTGCTAACGAATGCCCTTAGGGCATTGGTTAACAATCCATTTTAGGAAAGTTTTTACATCACTTTTATGGGAAATGAAAAAAACTGTCAAAACATTTATTGCTTTATTTCATTTTCCCATAAAAACTTTCCTCAAATGGATTGTTAACCAATGCCCTAAGGGCATTCGTTAGCATTTCCCATAATTAAATAAACAGCTTCTCAAATCATTTTATACACTGCCCATTCTGCCGGTATTAGGTTTACCACTTAGCTTAAAAATAAACGGTCAGGATTAAAACAATAAAAATATACGGCTAAGAATTCCTCTTACTTCCATATTAAAACAATCACCCTCGCTCCTCTTCTTTTCGACTGACCGAAGCGCTCTCTCTCTACTGTCTTCCCATTTTCTCAAAGAAGGCTCCATTGTTCTATTGTCATTGTTCTCCTTCTCTCTCTCACACCGAGTCTCTATTGCTTCGGTTTTATATTCTCTCTCTCTCTCTCTCTTCTCTGTTCTCATCTCAGAACCGAAGCTTTTTGCGGGTTTCTTGATTTGGGTTAGGGTTTCGCTGATTCAACCTTTTAAGGGTCATCTCTGCTTCCATCGATTTGTTAGTTGCTACAGATTCGAAGGTTTCTACCCTATTCCGGTAATTTATCTATGTCCTTTTTCGTTTCCGTTGAACATTGTGAAGAAGAACTAACATTCCCAATTCCTCTATTTATATTCTTTTTTTTCTTTTTTTTGATTGATACTGTTATGCGTATATGGTTGCTTGCTGGGTTTTTTTTTAATATTTTTTTTTTTAGATTCAGCAAAAAAAAAAAAAAAGAAAAAAGAGGAGATAATATTTGTTATAGATATTTTCCAGATTATAGCGCAATTATTTGGTGTATCTCATCATGTCTGTCCAAGATTCTCCATCTGAAGCTGAAATTGTCACTCCTAAGACAACAAAATGGGGTAGGGGTGGCAACTTCAGTATAGAGGAAGATAAGCTACTTGTATCAGCATGGCTTAATATTAGCGTGGATGTTGAACATGGTAATGAGCAAAACAAAGGAACTTTTTATACAAAAATTGCGAAATACTTCCGCGACCACAAGACTGATTCTACACGTAGTGTTATCTCCCTGAAAAGTCGATGGGGAGTGATTAATAGGGAGACATATAAATTTTGTGAGGTCTTAGCTAAAGTTGAAGCAAAGAATCAGAGTGGTACGATTACTACTGAGCAAATGAAGGTATAAATTATATTGCAATGGTGTCAAAATATCCATTTGCTAATATTTTGAAGATACTAATTATGTTCTATTTCTATAATTTGTTTTAGATTGACGCAAAGAACTTGTTTAAAGAAACATACAAGTACAATTTTCAATTCGAACATTGTTGGCTCCTGTTGAAGAATTTACCAAAGTGGGCACTTAATAAGCCTAAGGAAAATTCGAGAAAAGAATTACCTCAAAGTTCAGATTCAATGAATCAAGCCAGGGGGAAGGATGTCTTGCTTGATGACACTATGGATTTTGAGAGACCAATAGGTAGGAAATATGAAAAGGCCAATCGAAAGAGAAAAGGTAGCAAGAAAGTTGTTGCAGAATATTTGGAAAAGAAAATGAAATTTCTTGAAGAATCAAGCGCACAAGAAAAAGAGATTCTTCGCATCAAAGTGGAAAATGTTCGCTTAGAAGAGTTGAGGGAGAATGAAAGAATTAATATTGAAAAGGAGAGGCTTTGTATTGAAAAAATTAAAGAGGATGAAAGAATTATGATGGTGGATACAAGTGGCATGTCGGAACCACAAAAATTATTTTATCATGAACTCCAAAAGGAAATCCTTGCAAGACGAACTTTGACTAAATAGTTGGGTTGAGACGATGTAGATGATTTCTTGTTCCAACCAAGCTTATTTTAGTCATTGATTTGTATTTTGTGACCTTATTTTAGGCATTGATTTGTATTTTGTGATTTTAGTAAAAGGTCTTGACTCTTATTTGATTCCTTTGTATTTTTTATCATGCTATTTATGTAATCATAACATCTTAACTTAATAAAATGTTATGTATTTTTTTATATTTGATGTCATATTTCTTTAGAATCTGTGTTTGCTTATGTCTTCCAAGTAAGGAACATTTCATTTGCTGTAAGAAATATATTTGCTTTTGAGTTGTTTGTGTCTTCCTAAGAATACATACCTTTTCGTCTTCCTATTTTATAAGACTTGGAGAAACGTGAGCATATAGATTATATTATATTTCATACACTAACTAGTTTCTTTACCCCCTTAACAAAAACTGTAGAATCTATGTTGCTTATGTTTATTGCATTTATAATGATATTTGCTTTCCAATGTTGTCTTGAAGGTTGTTTTCATGGGTCGCTCTCTTTTTCGCAAATTACTTCTTGATGACTCAGACGAAGATGAAATAATTAGACAAGTTTTTATGGGTTCAACATCACAACGTAAGCGTCGTCGATTTATTAGACGTAATCATTTGGCAGGTAATGAAAGGCTTTATCTCGACTACTTTGCCGAAACACCAGTATATCCTCCCAATTTATTTCGAAGGAGATTCCGAATGAGTTGTTCTCTTTTTCTCTATATTCTATCTAAGGTAGAAGCTCATGAACCTTATTTTATCCAAAAAAGAGATAATGCCAAAAGGCTTGGTTTATCTTCCCTTCAAAAGATGACTACTGCACTTAGGATGCTTGTTTATGGAGTAACGACTGATTTTATGGATGAATATGTGAGGATTGGAGAAAGCACTGCAATACAGTGTTTGAAAAAGTTTGTTGCAGCAGTACTTGATATCTTTTCGAAGGAATATTTGAGGTCACCAAACAACAAAGATATTGCTAGATTGTTAGCCCATGGCCAAAGGTGTGGATTGCCAGGGATGTTAGGGAGCATTGATTGCATGCATTGGAAATGGGAAAATTGTCCAGCTGCCTGGAAAGGCATGTATTGTGATCATGTTCGGGAGCCAAGTATTATTTTGGAAGCAGTGGCATCTTATGATCTTTGGATATGGCATGCATTTTTTGAGTTACCTGGTTCAAATTATGACATTAACGAGATAGAGCGGTCTCATATCTTTTCCAATCTTGCACGAGGACGTGCTCCTGCAGTTAATTACTCAATCAACGGTAATAACTACACAACGGGATACTACCTTGTTAATGATATATATCCAAAGTGGTCTACATTTGTGAAAACAATCCCAGTTCCATTAGGACAAAAGGAAAAATTATTTGTAGAAGCTCAAGAGACACATAGAAAGGATGTAGAACGTGCATTTGAAGTGCTTCAAGCACGATTCGCAATTGTACGTGGACCTACCCGTTTTTTTCATCTTGAAATGCTCCAAGACATTATGAAAGCATGCATAATTTTACATAACATGATTATTGAGGATGAGCAAGATGAAGAAATGGTAGATTTTGATTATGAACAAATTGATGAAAATCCTCATGCACAAGTGTCACGTGAGCAAACAAATGAATTTATGGAG
This sequence comes from Castanopsis chinensis, assembly GCA_032878915.1. Taxonomy (NCBI): domain Eukaryota; kingdom Viridiplantae; phylum Streptophyta; class Magnoliopsida; order Fagales; family Fagaceae; genus Castanopsis; species Castanopsis chinensis. Next base: position 10,251,835 of record JAVQMG010000125.1, on the reverse strand, counting down.
TTCATTCAAGTGCATCAAAGCATTGGAGACCAAGAAGTTCATTCTCAACTCCAATTAGACCTCGTCGAACATTTATGGCAATTGCAAGACGAGTTGTAGGACCTTGAGCATGAATTTTGTATGTGATTTTTCTTTTTGGGAGTAATTTGATGAGTAATGTATGTGAGTTTTTATGGACTGCATTGGTAATTTAACTGAAACAACTTAAATTTGGCAGGTTGATATTTATATTGCATCTGTCATTATATTTTCTAGTTTTGATATGAGCACTGACAGCTTTGAAAAATGCTCAACGGGTTTTTTTACATTGATTAATGGGATATTCCCATATTGGTCGTTGCAATCCGGGATTATATTCTAAGTTGTACCAATTTGTTTAGATTAACATTTTCGAAATTTTCTAGAAGGTTTAGAATTAAAAGTTTTACTGTTTTAGTATTAGGGACAGACGATTAGGCAGTAACTTTCAAATAATTAACATTTTTTCTCGTAAAATATGTATTAATTGAATATTGTTACCATCATAAATTATTCATATTTGGAAACTTTTTTTTTTTTTTTTTGGTTGAGAAAGTCATATTTTGAAACTCAGAATGTTAGATATTATAATCTCATTATATAGTTAATAAAATAAAAATTATCTGTAATTCAAGCCGATTTTGTTTATGTTTTTTTAATGAAGTTTACAGCTTTCTTCTTAAAAAAAAAAAGTATAAACTATTATTTACAAAAGTGAGGTAAAACCAAACAATTAAGCAATTCATTATCTTCATCTTTATCTTAAAATGAAGTATAAATATATCATCTTAAAATCAAGTATCAATATATCTAAGGTATAGTTAATAACACTGTTTATATCAATAAATTATGGGTTTAGTTAACGGGCACTCTTAGGGTATTTGCTCATTGACTATTTGAGGTAGGTTTTGATACAATTTTTTTGGGAAAATATAAAAACTGTAAAATTAAAAAAAAAAAATCAATTATTTTTTTCTTTCTTCATTAAAAAAATTCTAAAAATATCTTATAAACCAATACTTTTGGACCATCCGTTAAATTTTCTCTTAAATTATAACATTCACTCACAACAAGGTTATATATCCCATAGTTGTAGGTATTATTATTAGAACTCATATACTTGAAATGTAAAAAAATTGATAGCCACAATTTGAAAAAGTTGAGATAGTTGAACAACACATTTTTTTTTTTTTTAATGAACACAACTTTATTGAGAGAAAAGACAACTACAAGGCCCTGCTGGACTCCTCAAAAATAATGGAAGAGAAACAAGCAAGGCTATTACCAAGATCAAAAAGGCCAAAAAAAAATTACATGCTAGAGACCATTTCGCTAAAGAGTGGGCTGCTATATTACAAATCCTAGGTGCCCAATTCACAATTAACTTATCAGAAACAATCAAAAGATTCCTTAAATCAGAGCACAAGGACCTGATCCTCCAATGGGAGGCTCAACCAAATCATTGAGAAGTTGCACACAAGATTGGGAGTTTGACTCTACTATGACGAACTCATTACCTATGGTAGGAACTAAGGAGGGGGCCTATTTAATGGCATTTGCTTCTGCCTAGAGAGGGAGGGTGGTGTTCACTTTCATTGAATTGGCAAATACCAACTCCCTTCTTCGATCTCTCACCACCACAGCAACATCAATGTTAATTTTAAATGACAAACCTAGGGGAGGGATCCAAGTTTGAGTAGAGGAAGGGAACCTGCTATCTTGGGGTAGTAGCTCTGGAGATTTTGTGCTCTGAGAAGAGATTGGAAATTTTGGTAGAGACCCCATCAATATTTAGAGTGCTATTTCCAAAGAGAGATTGATTTCTTTGCTTCCAAATCGTGTCACAAAGGATGGCTCCATACAACAAGAAGTCTTTTTTCCGACCCAAATTCTAATTATCAATAAAAGGATGAGGCAAGAGGAAGCTGGCAAAATTTGATGTGGACACAAATGCAAAAGAGTCTACTTTCACACCCCATGGACTACTGAACCATAAGGATTTAGCAATAGAGTAGATAGTAAAGAGATGAAGAGATGTTTCTGGTGCCGAATTACAAAAAAGACAACTTCCATTTACATTCTCATTGAACATGTTGATTACCTCTTTAGTAGGCAAAACATTGACAGTAATTCTCCATATATGCATCTTGAGGCGCTCATTTATTTTGGTTTTCCATATCTGACCCCTAATGGTGTCAAGGTTCAAGGAAGGAGAGCCTTCCCTACAAAGCTAATAAGTTGACTTAACAAAAAATATTTCGGAGTTTGTTGCAGTCCAAGACCAATTATCTTCCATAGGGGAATTAGGAATGAGAATTTTCTGGATTAGATCAACCATATGCTTTTCAAACAACAATCTCAACTTTGAAATATCCTAGTTGCTTTGGTCTGGAGAAAGAAGCTGAGAAACCACCAAAGCAATGTCCAAATTGGCATCAACTTTAAGGTAGGGGTGAAGCCTAGGAGATTAAGGATCCACGGGCCTAGCCATGATCTGATGGAGTCCCCATTGCCTACCAAAAGGCAAGCTGCCTTTGCAATGAGGTGTTTTATGCCCAACATGCTCTTCCAAAGAAGGGATGCATTGCTAGGATAAGGGTGAGACAGCCAGTTGTCCTGAATCTTGTATTTTACTCTTAAACCTTAATACAGAGACAATCCTTTCTGGATAGAATCCACCAGTCAAGTTTGGAGAGGAGAGCTTGGTTAAAATCCCAAAATTTCCTCAAACCCAAGCCACCCTCCTTTTATGGCCAACAAAGCAAAGACCAAGACATCATAATCCAGTATGAACCCCAGGGCTCCACCAAAATCTACAAACTGAAGCATCTAATTGATCGCATTGACCTTTAGGGAATTGTATAGCCAACATCAAATAAGCTAGAATGGCATGGGTCATCGATCTTATCAAAGTTTCTCTAACAGACTAAGACAGATTTTTACTTTTCCACCCACTAAGTTTACTGTCCAATCTTTCTTTAACAAATCAGAAATCTTGAATTTTGCTCTTTGACAGGAAGAGAGGAACATCAAGATAGGTTGTACTTTGTGGAAGTGTATTGAGACCCCAACAACACTTAACTTGATTCATAAATTGAGGGCTCACACCTTTGAAAGCAAAGCAGCTAAATTTTTCCACAGTACTAATAAATATTTTAATTTCAACATAAAAAGCCCATAAATTATTTGTGCATGAAAGCCTTAATCAGAACCATAATAAGACAGTCATAATTTTAATATCTATAATATAAGCGGAAAAACTTTTACAAATTGAAAATCTTAAGACAGTGTGTTTGATTCTAACATTAAGAATGTGCTGATCCATGGATGCTACTCCCTTCATCCATGCCACTCCCTTCATCCATGCCATTTATATATGAACAACAATTACACAACATAATTAGAAGAGCATAACACGAAATATTTCAAAGAGAGCTTTCAAAACTTAAAATAAAACTACATAATGCAAATCCATGGAGCTACAAATATGTACTAATAATTTAAATAAAAAAACACTGAAAATTAAACAATTTTTTTTTCCCAATTCATCATTTGTATTGCAAACTCATTGATATTTCAACAATTTTTTTTATACCTACATCTAAATTTGGTCCTGTAGGTCCAAAAATTGCTTAATACACTTGGTTATTATGCTTTCCATATCTGTAGTCTTGGATATTTACCTTTTCATTCAGCAAGGATTTTCAATAGCTAAAAGATTGCATTTGGCGCAACTCCATATTAGTATCCAACTCATCAAATAATTGATATTGAACTTAATATCATAAATCTTCAAATTTGTTTCTCTTTAAAAAAATCCTCAAGTAGTCTTCAAATTCAAATTATATCATATCAAAACACTAAAATTGTGTAATTTACTCAAAAACTAAAATACTAATATTAGCAAGGAAAAAGAAAACAAAAAAAAAAAAACCACAAATCATTAAATTAAACAATTAAAAATAATATTATTATTTTTTGTCATCTTCATATATATTTTTTTATAATTTCAGATTTAGAATAGGCACTCTCAAGTTTCAACCCAAACATGTCTTCTTCTTTTTTTCTATTCTTAAGTAAGTACACCGAAACGGACCTAATTGAACTGAATGGAACAAAGTGATCAAATTGGACTGAAATGACTGAAGTGACCAAAATGGATCAAATAGACCTAAGTGGACCAAAGTAGACTAAATGGATAGAAGTAGACTGAAATGAATGATAGTAGACTAAAATGGACAGAGAGGGGGATGCAATGAATTGAAGTAAGAGTAATGAAGAAAAAGAAAATTGTGGAGAGACTTTTTCTAAATTAAAGTAGATGAATGTGTAAAGACAAAGTAAATGTAAAGTTAAAATTGTCTGAGATATTATTAGAAGAAAAAAAAAGAGTCCAAGATTATTAAATAAATAATCTTATAAAATCAAAATGTTTCGTGTGGAGGGGGTAATATTTGTAAAGTGTGTTAATATGTCTTGAGAAATTGCTTTGCCAAATAGTTAACAAAATTAAAATATAATTTTAATTAAGCTATTTTCAACAATCATGTAGAAAGCGTATATTATATAGAAAGATAATAAAAAAATACTTGAAAGTGAAGTGGACACATTAAAGGAGGAGGAGGAGGATAGGGCCAACGAAAGGTATGTGAAGAGTCATAGTTGGGGAACAAAGTCTTCTCATTATCTATCGGTAACATGACACGTTGTGAGAAATTTCCTTTGCCAAATTGTTAACTAAATTAAAATTTATTTCATTTCAGTTATTCACAACAATTTATTTAGAAAATGGATATTATATAGAAAAAATTATATAACATACTCGAAAGTGAAGTGGACGAGGAGGCCAACTAAAGGTATGTGGAAGATCATAATCTAGAAATAAAGTCTTCTCATTACCTGTAAGTAACATGAATTGTCTTGAGAAAATGGCTTTGTCAAATCATTAATTAAATTAAAATGATATTCTAAATCAATAGATATTATGTAGAATTTTTTTTTAACGTACTTGAAAGTGAAGTGGACATATCCAATTGAGGAAGGAGCCAACAAAAGGTATGTGGAGGGTCATTGCAGGGAAATAATATCTTCTCTTTCCCTGTAAGTAGCATGAAATATATTGAAATAGTGGTTTTACCAAATCGTTAGCTAAAGTAAAATGTATATGAACTCACCTATTAATTAGGATATATAAACGACTATTGAACATACTAAAAGTGTCTTCCTCAAAAAAAAAAAAAAAAAAAAAAAAAAACGAAAAGTATAGTTAGGCTTGTCCATAGGTCGAGTCGGGTCGGTTTTGGATCTAGCTCAGGCCCAACTCGCTGGCGTCGGGTGGAGGGACTTGAAAGGTTAAAACTGATCGCTAATGTTTATCAGTGGAGTTGGTTTTGAGCTCGGGTCAGTTCAGTTGGTACTAAGTTTGCTGGAAATTGCAAATAGTCGCCAGAATTTGCAAATCGTTGCTAGAAGTTGCAAAACTTCATCAGAATTTGCAAATTTTTTGTTGGAATTTGCAAATTTTCACTGAAATTTGTTGTGCTTTGGTCGGATCTGGCTAAATCCCACTAGATCTAGTCAAAATCTCACCAGATTTGGTTGAGATCTCGCCAAAATTAGCTTGATCTTGTCAAATTTGGCTGGATTTCGTATATAACTTTGTCGAGTTTGGATGACTCGGGTTTGGAGAAGTAAACCCGCCACTCAACCTGTCGGTGTTGGTTCTTGAAAATAGAGACCCGCCGATGACCAACTAGACCTTCGGTTTGGGTGAAATCGGGTCGACGTCCGGTAGTTTGGTTGGGTTTTCAGACTTTAGTTAGGTCTGGACAGCCCTAAGTGTAGCGCATGCATCCAATAGAGGAGGGGGTCAATTAAAGTCATGGGGAGGGTTGTCATTGGAGTACAAAGTTTTCTCATTGATGTAATACTTTTATATTCTTCTTAATAAAATTATGATATATTTATAAACAAAAAATTCATTTGCCAAAATCTCGTACTAATTTAAAATTTATTTAAACTCGACTATCATAAAAAATCTAAGTGAAAATTTGATAACATATAGAAAGATCATCAAATGTGCATATATATATATATATATATATATATATAAAGCAGTATAGTTCTATTTTATTTTATTGATACTAAAATCTGTCTGCCAGCCCTTTTTTTATTATTTATATATTGCGTCCAGGTTCAATGTATCTGTGGTACCCAACCCTTTTTTTTTTTTTCGAAGATACCCAACCCAAATTTTTTTTGAGAATAAAAAATTTATTGGGTGGGGATACATTGAACCTGGACGCAATATACAAATAAAAAAAGCCCTAGCAGATTTTAGTATCAATAAAATAAAATAGATCCTTCTTCAAAAAAGAAAAAAAGAAAAAATAGAACTATACTTCTATATATATACATTTGATGATCTTTCTATATGTTATCAAATTTTCAGTTAGAATTTTTATGATAATCGAGTTTAAATAAATTTTAAATTTTAATAGAACCCAAATTTGATTTTACGTTTCGTCCTTCTGTAGGAACAGCCCGCATGCTCTAGTATTACTTGGGTTGGGTGTATTTTTTACTATTTTCTTTTATTTATTTTTAAACCTATTATATATATATATATATTTATTGAAAACAATAGTACTATCATATTGGCATAATATAGGTCTTTCTAGTTTATGTACTCTATTTAAAAACATACTTCGCTTTCTTCGAAGTGCAAATGAGTTGTCATGTACAGGCCAATTAGCTGCAAGCCAAGATATAGGGGCAAATAATATATTTTGTGTGATTTAAAGTATTATATGAAGGAGAGAAAATATAAGAGAAGGCATATAAGATATATATATATATATATATATATATATATATATTTGATATCGCTTATTTGTGGCATCTATATTCTATTCATAATGAGTGAGAAACCACATGGTTAAATCATGTGCACATATATTTTCAAAACACAATATAAGTGTTGAAGTCATGTTTTTAAAACATAATTTCTTGTTAAATCATGTGGCATCTTAGGGTTAAAAATCATGTTTTTCAAACACAATAAATTTTTTTTTTTTTGTTTTTGTTTTTTTGAGAACGTATTCCTAAATTACTTGAAAGCATTACCAATATTAATAATAGTTATTATCCTTAAAATAATATTATTTACCAAAGTAACCGAGGAGGGTGTAACAAAATTCTATTTATATGATTCTCACCAAAAAGGAAAAAAAGAAAAAGAAAAAGAAATTTCATTTATATATTCATATGTGTAATTTGGTTGTATATGTCTAGGTGCAATTTTTCATATTTATTTATAGTTAAAATACATAATTTGCCCTCTGAATTTCACTAAAATTCATTTTGGTTTTATAATTTTCTTTTCGTTCATATTAGTCCTCTAATTTTCAAGTTTATTTAATTAAAGTCTCTTTACCAACATTCATTAATTTTTTTAATTTAAAAAATAATTTTCAATTATTAATTAAATTTTTTTAAAAAAAATTAGACAATTGTAATATCGCAATTCGTGCCTAGGCCCAACAGTAATGAGGGTATAGGTTCAAAAAGCCCAATACAATAAATTTATAGAATATGAGTTAGAAATCTCGTTTCTAATAAGCTTGAATGTTAACAACACTGACCTAAGATTACAAAACAATAAGGATGAACAAGTTTATAATGATGAAACGTATTCTCGGACTCAAGCTGAGTAGCAAGTGCTTATCCTTCCCCATACTTAAAGATTAATTACAAATATCTAATCTACGGTACTTTTCTTTTCCTCCCTCTTTTTACAGGACCTCTTTGCTTCTTATAGTTCTTCTTTACCTTTATTCTTGCTCTCCACGTGTAGATTCTTACTACCCCTTGATACTTGTCCCGTCAACTTCTTTTTGAAATCCTTAGGTAATAGCTGTAAAGTAGAAAAATACTATTCAGGTATCACTTCCTCATAAATACGACCAGAGACTTAGGTATAGAGCATTCAATACGGTGGTAGCAACTTTCTCTGAGATATTTTTTAACCGCCCTTGTTCTCTGTGCCCTTATATAATATACCTTCATCCCCAAGACCTTCCAAAATATCATTCTAGTTAACATGAAGTATCACCTAATCCTCACTACACTTAGCCGAGGAGGAACTCCTCCTCATTCACTTTTTTTTTTTTTTTTTTTATAAGACTATTTACATTTACTTCATTTACCACATTTATTATTGGGTCTACAAGTTGGATATCATTATTACTGATGATGCTAAATTTCACCAGTGAGCTGCACGGTCCTCACGAGAACGGGGCAAGAACCTACAAACAACAAGAAAAAGACCTTGCAGGGAACACCGGTGTGGTGCCGGCCAAAAACCCTCCGAAGGTCAAGTCAGAGAACTGTCTTTCCCAAACTAGAATGCTAGAGTGGAATTAAATATGCATACCTTGGCTTGTGAGGGTTTTGAGGTATTTATAGGTGTGTATGGTATTCTCTTTTGGGCCTAAGCGTGTAGATGAAGTGAAAAACCACAGTAATCCAAATGGGCCGCATACGGGCCACAAATGGGCTGCAACTCGGTCCTTGTAAAAGCTTTGGAGACCCAGCACACGTCATGTGATAAACGTACTGTCCATTAAGAGCCCATCAATTATTTTTCATCTTCAGCTGCCCCCCATTACGTGAATCTGTCACCCCATCATGACGGGTACATGGAATAAATGGCTTGGTTATGTACATGACGGGTAAGTTGGATTGGTCGCTCTGATATGTACATGACGGGTACATTGGATTGGTCGCTCTGAAATGTACATGACGGGTACGTGGAATGGTCGCTCTGATATGTACATGACGGGTGCGTTGGATTCATCACTAAATCATATACATGACGGATTCGTGGGATTACTCGCTAAGTTATCCCCAATTTGTCATGATGCATGACAGATTCGTGGGATTACTCGCTAAGTTATCCCCAATTCGTCATGATGCATGACGGATTCGTGGGATTACTCGCTAAGTTATCCCCAATTCGTCATGATGCATGACGAGTCAATGGGGCGGGTCGCTCCGTTCTTAACTGTCCTTCATGAATTTTTACGGACGACAGGTGGGAGTAGTCATAAAAGATCTTGGGGACACGTGGTGAGCCTTGGATGGTGGATTGCCAGAACCGAGGTGTCTCTTCGTGTGTCGTGCTGCTTCCCCTATATATATATATCATTTGCTCCTATCATTTTCACTTTTTGGAGAAATTTCTGCTGATCAGAGCACACCCGTCCTTTCTGTGAACATCCGCACATAAGTCAACCGTTCAGTCACCACTTCAGCTTTCTCCCGTCGCCTACATACTTGTAAGTCTACTTTTACTTCTTCCACCCCTTTTTTATTTAAATGCTGGTTCATTGTCAGTATAGATCTAGAGAGTCTTAGGCTTCCCTCTCCGTCATTTGTAGGTGTCGATGTCTAGTGAGGCTTCCAGCGGTCAATCTTTTGTCCGTGAGGGAGCGGGCTACGAGGAGGCAAACCCGTCGGGTCAGGGAGACCGGGGTACCTCCGTCGAGGAGAGAGAACCGTCATCCAGCTCTCCTTCCTTCACAGAAGAAGAAGGGCGAGGAAAAGACGGGTCGGAGTACGACTCGAACGAGGAATTAGAAGTAGATCCCCCCGTTCAGTCTATAATCGGCAAGGACGATTTAAGGGAGTTCATTCTGCTTCCCGAGTGGACGGTGAACCACTTCACCTCCACCATCAGTCTGCCGCACTTCAACACACTTAGGGAAAAATATCAGATACCCAACACAATATCAATCCGTCTACCTCTTAAGTCCGAGAGGTGCTATCACGAGGGACTAGAGGATGTCGGCGTGTACGAGCAAATGCTCAAAGCCGGCCTCCGTTTTCAATTGAGCGCCCTCCACCGTCGTCTACTACAGTATCTGGGGGTGTCCGTCACCCAGATCTCTCCCAACGCCTGGAGGGTCTTCCTAAGCGTAGAAGTCCTATACGGCATCATGTCCGACAGGACAAGACGGTTAACAATGGAGGAATTCTTTAATTGTTACCGTCCGGATGAGATTGCAAAGTCAAAAGGGATGTATAGTTTTGTGGCAAGAAGCCCGTTACTTAGGTTGGTGTCCGAGACCCCCGACTCCAACCGCAACTGGAAGAATCGGTTCTTCTTCCTACAAGGGGACGGATGGATGGGTCGTCAGGACGACCCGGATTTCACGCCCGTCGATAAGACATGGGGCATAGTGTCTCCGTCCGGTACGAGTCTCATCTTGTGTCCGTCATCCATGTTGCTTTCTTTCTTTTACTATCTGTTTAATCTGTCCGTCTGTCTTTTGCAGCTCGGAGACGTACGGACATTACCGTCGAGCAGTTTGGTTTTCTTGAGTCCATTTTTCAGAAAACCAAACTGTCAGAGAGGACCTGGGTGAAGCTCGTCACCCTAAACACCCTTTACTGGTATTGTGACGGCCCGGAACCTTCGGCGGCAGCAATTAAGTACGACGAGGGAGTAAGAAAGCGTAAGTCAACATGTGAACCGTCCACTTTGTGGTTTCCTTTTAATCCGTCCACTTTTTGCTCTCCTTTTAATCCGTCCACTGTTCTAACTGTCCACTTTTTGCAAAAATGGACGACGCTAAGAGACAGGCACTTATCAAGCAGCAGGCTGCAAACAAGAAGAAGCTCGGGGTAGAGACTTCCCACAAGGCTCCCAATCCGTCCGCAAAAAGGGGTCCAGAGAGGACTGACCGTCCGGGTAAGAAATAGAGGTTTGGGACGGGTATTGTGACGGGTCTTCCCGCCGTCCAGGGTGAAACAACGCCCATTCCAAAGCTGGGCGTGGGTAGGGGAAAAGGTCTCATGACCAAACCAGACTCCGTCCCAGAGAAAGCTCCCGTCCTGCTTCGGGAAGACTCGCAGTATGCTCTTACCCAGATAACCTCGATCATAAAAGAAGAAGATTATAAGGACTTGGGCAATCATGCGACGGAGGCGATGGGAGAGACGGCTTTGTTTAGCCTTACACAGGTAATGTATCCGTCAACTTACTTCTTTGCTTCAATTTGTCTTGTTTTTGCGAGTGATGACTGTCTTTACTCGATGCAGACGGTGCTTATGGCAAAGGGGCTGATGGACCGTTGCCTGGCCCGTGAGGCGTCCTTGGAACGTACACGTTCCAAGGCTAAGGCATTAAGGGAGGAGGTGGACGAGCTGAAATTGTGGAAGCTCCGTCACGAGCACAAACTGAAGTTGTCCGAGCAGGTTCGGGAGGATTTGGAGAAAGAAATAAACTCCTTAAGGGAGAGGGTGAAGGGCCATGACGACGACATTCGCCAAGCGAAGGTTGAGGCCGTCCAGTCTTATAGGGATTCCGAGGCCCTTCTGACGGAGCTTGGAACCTCCTTTGCCGATGGATTTGACGACTGCATCCGTCAGGTGAAGTCGTCATTCTCGGACCTTGACCTCTCCCACATCAACATCGACTTCGGTGGCCAAACACCAGCCCACCCCGTCGAGTCGGAGGGTACAGCTGAACTCTTTGGTGAAGGCACCGGTGAGGATGACGCCCGTGGTGGTGATGGTGCCGGAGCGACCCACGACGAAGCCCGTCCTGTTCAGGCTGACGGTCCTGGAGCCGAGGCCGATGCCCCCCATGCCCAAGAATAACTTGTAATAATTTTTGAGATTTGGCTGTAATATTTGGTCCGTCACGTTGACCCATTTTGTAAACGACGTATTTTTAATCATATGTATGCTTTTATGAACAATTTACTTTTAAGCGATTGTATCCGTCGTATTTATTTCCATGAATGTTTAAACACTTTTCTTGTCGTTTATGCTGTTACTAACCGCCCGTCTACATTTAGATGGTCCATTACGTTGAATCATAAATGGTCCTCCGTCCACTTTCGTTTTCTTAGTTGATCCGTCCACAGCGTGGTCTTGCTTTACGATTCTTTTGTGTGAATGGTTCGTTCAGCTTGCGGACGTTGTAGATTACAGCCTTCTTTTAAGTGGTTCGTCCACTTTTTGGGCTTAGTTGATTATTTTCATCATTAAGATGATCCGTCCTCTATACGGATAAGTAGATTTTACCAATCTTTAAATGACCCGTCCACTTCGTGGACTGTTGATTATTATCTTTTAAATATCCCGTCCACTTTGTGGCCTCGTAGATTATTATGTCATTTAGGTGATCCGTCCACCCAGTGGACTGAATTATTGACATTTTTAAACGGTCCGTCCACTTTGTGGACTTCGTAGATTATTCCATCATATGGGTGGTTCGTTCACTTTGTGGATTACATGGTTCGTCCACTTTGTGGGTGGCCCGTCCACTTTGTGGATTTCGTAGATTATTCCATCATTTAGGTGATCCGTCCACCCAGTGGACTGAATTATTGACATTTTTAAACGGTCCGTCCACTTTGTGGATCTTTTAAATATACCGTCCACTTTGTGGACTTCGTAGATTATTCCATCATTTTGGTGGTTCATCCACTTTGTGGATTACATGGTTCGTCCACTTTGTGGGTGGCCTGTCCACTTTGTGGACTTCGTAGGAAACACGTGGACATACAAGTGATAAGACATTTAACTTTTCTGAAAATTCCTCTCATTTCATATGTATGTGTAGAACTTAGTTTTAAAAACAATAAAATTAGTCTTGGAGCGTTATGGAAGTACTATATAGGAAATAAAAAACTACAGTTAACATGAAAAGATAAACCAGTGGTGAGCATATCGTCGCCTTCTACTACTGATAATACTTCTCTAGGTGCTCCGCATTCCACGGGTGGCTGAGCTTCTTTCCATTCAGGGTTTCTAGGTAGTATGTTCCCTTCCTTTGAAATGCCGTTACCCTGTACGGTCCTTCCCAGTTTGGTCCAAGCTTCCCTTGTGTGGCATCCTTCGCAGCACCGAGTACCTTCTTTAGGACAAGATCTCCGACTTGGAAGTCTTTGTGCCTAACCCTAGCGTTGTAGTGCTTCGCCATTAGATCCTGGTACCGTGCTATTCTTTGTTCTGCAGCTGCCCTTGCTTCGTCCACCAGATCAAGCTGTATGTGCATGGCTTCATCGTTTCTGTGCTCGTCGTGGTTTCCGATACGGTAGCTTGTAAGACCTACTTCTGCCGGAATGACAACCTCAGATCCATATGCCAAACGGAACGGTGTTTCTCCTGTCGATATTCTTACCGTTGTTCTATATGCCCATAAGACACTCGGTAACTCGTCCGGCCATATACCCTTTGCCCCCTCAAGCCGAGTCTTGATGATTTTGAGCAAGGATCGGTTGGTGACCTCGACCTGTCCGTTGGCTTGTGGATGTGCGGGTGATGAGTAGTGGTTTTTTATCCCCAGCTGGGAGCAGAAACCCTTGAAAGCTTCGTTGTCGAATTGCTTGCCATTGTCCGATACAAGTACACGCGGTATGCCATACCTGCAAATGATATTTCTCCAAACGAAGTTCCGGACATTTTTCTCAGTGATGGTTGCCAAAGCCTCAGCCTCCACCCACTTAGTGAAGCAATCGATGCCGACTACTAGGAACTTTAACTGCTTGGCTGCTAACGGGAAGGGGCGCATGATGTCTAATCCCCATTGCGCAAACGGCCAAGGGGCCGTCATGGGCGTGAGCTCCTCCGTAGGTTGCCTGATGAAGTTGCTAAAGCGTTGGCACTTATCACAGGATCTGACGTACATGTTGGCGTCTTTCTGCATTGTTGGCCAGTAGTAGCCCGCCCTGAAGAGCTTGTGCAGCAAAGACCTTGCTCCAGAGTGATTCCCGCAGATCCCTTCGTGGACCTCCCTCATAACATAGTTTGCTTCTTCCGGAGATAGGCATCGCAAATAGGGTTGGGAGAAACCCCTTTTGTATAGTACATCTTTCACCATGACGAACCGGGATGCCTTGACTCTTAGCTTCCTTCCAGCTTCCTTATCGTCTGGTAACAGGCCGCCTTTCAAGTACGCAGCTATTGGGGTTATCCAACACTGTTCATTGCTCACCTCCTGCAGACCTGTACCGTCAATTAGTGGTGACGTTTGGACGAAGGATAATACCTGGCTAAGGGCAATCATTGTCTCTGCGGAGGCCGCCTTTGCGAGCTGGTCAGCTTCCTGGTTTTCCTCCCTTGGCACTTGAATCAATCTGACCTGGAGGTTACTCGTTCAATTTTTTACTTCATCGAGATACTTCCTCATTCTCTCTCCCTTGCATTCATAATTCCCATTAATCTGGCTCGTGATGACTTGGGAATCGAAGTAGACGTCTATTCTTTCTGCCCCAGCTGCAACGGCTACGTCTAATCCCGCTATCACGGCTTCGTATTCGGTTTCATTGTTCGTTGTTGGAAAGCACAAGCGGATCATGCACCTGATCTGATCCCCTTCAGGCGTGTGGACCACTATGCCGACTCCTTCTGCGTTCTTGTTGGAGGACCCGTCCGTCTGAACCTTCCATAAGGGAAGCTCCCATCTCCCCTGGTCCGTTGTGTCAGTGAATTCTGCAATGAAGTCCGCCAGAATTTGTCCCTTCACCGCGTTTCGTGGTTGATAACGAATGTCGTACTCACTTAGCTCGATTGTCCAAAGTGCCATTCGTCCCGCGGCTTCAGGACTATTCATAGCACTTCTCAGGGGCTGGTCGGTCAACACGTTTATTACGTGTGCTTGAAAGTATGGTTTTAGCTTTCGAGCTGCGGTCACCAATGCCAAAGCCAATTTCTCCATCGGGGGGTATCTCTCTTCTGCCCCTCTGAGTGCTTTGCTCGTAAAGTAGACGGGCCTTTGAATTTTGTCTTCTTCTCTAATAAGAGCTGCACTGACGGCTGCCGGGGAGACGGCAATGTATAATAACAGCTCTTCACCCTGCTTGGATGGGCTAAGTAATGGTGGGGAGGAGAGGTATGTTTTCAGCTCTTTAAAAGCTTTCTGACAGTCGTCTGTCCATTCAAACGATTTCTTCAGCGTACGAAAGAATGGTAGGCATTTGTCCGTTGCCCTTGAAACGAACCTGTTCAAGGCCGCTATCTTGCCGTTTAAGCTTTGGACCTCCTTCAGTGTCTTCGGGGGAGCTAAGTCCACAATTGCCTTTACCTTTTCTGGGTTGACCTCGATGCTCCGTTGGGATACCACAAAACCCAAGAACTTCCCAGCCGTTACCCCGAATGCACATTTGCTGGGGTTCAGCTTCATGTTGTAGGACCGAAGGGTGTTAAAAGTTTCTTGTAGGTCTTTCAGATGGTTACATTCGCGAGCGCTTTTTACCAGCATGTCGTCCACATAGACTTGCACGTTCCTTCCAATCTGATGTGTGAACATCTTATTCATCAATCTCTGGTACGTGGCCCCTGCGTTCTTGAGTTCGAAGGGCATCACTCTGTAGCAAAAAAGTCCTTGACTGGTGACGAAAGATGTTTTCTCTTGATCTTTTTCATCGAGCTTGATCTGATTGTAACCAGAGAAGGCGTCCATGAAGCTTAGTAGTTCATGTCTCGCAGTCGAATCCACCAGCGCGTCAATACGCGACAGAGGGTAACTATCCTTTGGGCAGGCTTTGTTAAGATCTGTGAAGTCAACGCACATTCGCCACTTCCCATTCGCCTTCTTGACCATGACCACATTTGCAAGCCAGTCTGGATAGTGTACCTCTCGTATAAAACCTGATTCCTTCAACTTTTGGACTTCTTCGGCGATAGCCCGGTCTCTTTCTGGTGCAAATACTCTTTTCTTCTGTCGGATGGGAGGGAATGACGGCGATACACACAGCTTGTGTACTATTATCGACGGGTCGATCCCCGGCATGTCCTCATTACTCCACGCAAATATGTCCTGATTTCCCCTCAAGAACGTAGTGAGGTCTTGCCGCACCGCGGGGCTGGCCATTGTGCCGATCCTCGTCAAGTACCACTTCTTCCAGTTCTTCAACTGCTTCTGCCTTAAGTCGCTGCCCCTCGACATTTAGTGCTGGCAAGTGGTTGTCCGTCTCCGTCATGGCGACGTAGCATTCTCGAGCTGCAACCTGATTCCCCCGTAGCTCTCCGACTCCATATTCGGTGGGGAATTTAATTATTAAGTGGTAAGTCGATGTGACGGCTTTCCATGCGTTAAGAGTCGGCCGCCCAAGAATCGCGTTGTAAGCGGAGGAACAATCTACCACCAAGAAGACCACATCCCTCGTGATTTGATGTGGGTAATCTCCTACCGTTACGGATAATGTGACGGTTCCAAGGGGATATACTCTTGTGCCTCCGAATCCGACGAGGGGGGAGTTAGTCGGCACAAGCTGTTCTCTGTTCATCCCCATCTGTTGGAATGCAGGGAAATAAAGGATGTCCGCTGAACTTCCGTTATCAACCAACACACGATGTATATTGTAATCACCAGCCCGTATGCTGACCACGAGCGCATCGTCATGCGGGTGGTGTAGGCGTCGGGCATCCTCCTCTGAAAAGCTGACTGCCTGGACATCGATCCGCGGCGCCTTTGGCCTTAGGCCCGTCATCTGGACATTCTGTACCGTCCGTAGGTAAGTTTTACGTGCTCAGTTGGATGGGCCTACGGTACCGCCAACGATCATCCTTATGTCTGCGATAGGTGGTCTTGGGAGCTCGTTTTCCCGTCGGGGGGGTTGGTCCTGTGGTGGATGCGCCCTCTCTGTACTGACAAACCTCTGCAGTTTCCCTTGCCGGATGAGCGTCTCAATCTGTTGCTTCAAATCGTAGCACTCGGTCGTATCGTGGCCGTGGTCACGATGGAAACGACAGTACTTGCTTCTTGATCTTTTGTTAGGATCCCCCTTCAACTTTCCGGGGTACGTTAAGGCTTCTTCATCTCTTATTTGCATCAATACTTGGTAAATCGGGGCTGTCAGAGGGATGAAGCTAGTGAATTTCACCATGGGCGGCTTCGGACGTCTATCTTCCCTTTTCTCATCCGTCCTAGCCTTCTTTCGTCCCCCCTCTGATCGTGTCTCTCGTACCTCATTCTGCCTTTCCCTCTTCGTCGGCCTATCTTCTCTTGCTATCAACGCATCTTCTGCGTTCATGTACTTCGTTGCCCTGTAAAGT
This sequence comes from Castanopsis chinensis, assembly GCA_032878915.1. Classification (NCBI taxonomy): domain Eukaryota; kingdom Viridiplantae; phylum Streptophyta; class Magnoliopsida; order Fagales; family Fagaceae; genus Castanopsis; species Castanopsis chinensis. The sequence goes on along the minus strand of JAVQMG010000125.1, from coordinate 10,234,747 downwards.
ACTTCGGACATAGTTTTCTGATCATTCTTGTACAGAGAGAAAAGAAACTTGCCCTTTCGCAGCCCGTTGGTAAAGGCCGCTACTTGTATCTTATCGTCAGCTTCATCTATCGAGAGGGCCTCTCTGTTGAACCGTGTTATGTAGGATCTCAAGGTCTCGCCTTCCCTCTGCCTGATGCTCATTAAGCATGCTGTGGACTTCTTATAACGATGACCCCCTATAAAGTGTGACACAAATTGGGCGCCTAATTCCTTAAAGGTGCTTATTGAGTTAGGCGCCAACCTGCTGTACCAGACCCTCGCGGATCCCTTCAACGTAGTAGGGAAGGCCCTACACAGAATTTCATCCGGCACCCCTTGAAGGTGCATTAGAGTCTTGAAGGACTCCAGATGGTCTAAGGGGTCTTTGGTTCCATTGTAGCTCTCCACCTGGGGCATACGAAACTTCGGGGGAAGGGGACACGAAGTGACATGTGCCATGAAAGGTGAATCTGTTCGGTGGACCAGGTCGTCGAGGTCGCTAGATACCCTTCCTCTAAGGGCGTTCATCATTACGTCCATCCGCTCTCGCATCTCCTGCATTTCTTCAGCGATGTGTGGTGGTAAAGCCTCCAACAAAGACGGCTGCTTGGCGTCCGTCCTTTCGGTCTTGCTTGGAGCGTTGCTGCCTTCGGGTCCGTCGAGGTTCCTCCCTTCAACACTTGTTCCTTCCTGGTCCTCTTGTATTCCTGGATGCGCATTCTTTTGCCGCAACTGTTCTTCTAAGTCATGATTCTGCTTAGTCAGGTGTTCGACTGCCGCCGCTAGTGTTTGGACCTGTCTTTCCAGCACCGTAGCGCGCAGTTCGTCACCCTGGTTGTTGGCCGTCGCCATTGATCTAGTGTGAGCCATGCAACTCTTTGTCCCGGGAACTAGGTGACGCTTTAATCACCCTTGTTTGTCAGTCGATTTCCCACAGACGGCGCCAACTGATGATGCTAAATTTCACCAGTGAGCTGCACGGTCCTCACGAGAACGGGGCAAGAACTTACAAACAACAAGAAAAAGACCTTACAGGGAACACCGGTGTGGTGTCGGCCAAAAACCCTCCAAAGGTCAAGTCAGAGAACTGTCTTTCCCAAACTAGAATGCTAGAGTGGAATTAAATATGCATACCTTGGCTTGTGAGGGTTTTGAGGTATTTATAGGTGTGTATGGTATTCTCTTTTGGGCCTAAGCGTGTAGATCAAGTGAAAAACCACAGTAATCCAAATGGGCCGCATACGGGCCACAAATGGGCTGCAACCCGGACCCTGTAAAAGGCCTTGGAGACCCAGCACACGTCATGTGATAAACGTACCGTCCATCAAGAGCCCATCAATTATTTTTCATCTTCAATTACTATCAATCCGTCTTCGGACAAGTAAGTATCTTCAGATCAAGCCCATGGCCCAAAAATATATCCAAGACCTTTTATGTTCGCAACAATTAATTACAACATTTGACAGAAGTTTATAAAAATATCTAAGTAGAATAATAGGGAGTTTTATATTTTAGGTTAGCTATTTTTATACTATTTCTTAATATTCTTTTTGTTCTAGTCCGAGAAGCAGAGCTGAGGGCTTTTGATTTGTGGGGGGTAGAAAGTGAATAAAAAGTCAAAAATACCCCACTTCCATCCACTCTTAATTCTAGCTTGCAGCTGCTGTGCTGGCTGACTCTGCCGCCTGCAAACATCGCGGGAAGTGTTCCTATAAACTAATAAACTATAAATATCTCTAACACCTCTCTCTTTCTCACTCTCTTTCCGTGTCCGTTTTGTTCTTCTCCTTCTTTTGTAAAATCACTACTACCATTCAATTATTGAATTTCACTACAGAAACTCTTCAGCTACATTAATAACGCATCCTATTAGGGTTTTCTCCAATTTCTATTGAAAAAAAATTTGAAGTTAGTGTTCCAAAAAAAAAATGCTAGCAGCGGCTGCAGTTGCTGCTGCAGCATCGAAGAGCCTTAGGGCTTCATTGCTTATCCAACGCAAGTTTCTGTATCCAAATACTACCACTACTTTCTTGCGTTCATACCATTCTCCTATTCGTAATTTCAATCTCAGAACAACAACAACAAATCCCTATCCTCTTACCTATCATGTCAAATCTTTCCTTGCCGATTCACCTTCTTCTTCGTCTTCCGGCCGCGCAGGCAACAGAGCCTATCCTCTACATCCAGTTAGTCTTATCACATCTTGTAACTTTTTGTATTGCTATTGTTTCACTTGACGATTAATAGTTTGATTGATCAATTTGACAGAGTTTTATGGTGAATGGGCGCATATCGTTCTCGACGTCAACTCCGAAAACTAGTACTATTACGGATGAGAATAATAACGATAATAAGAATGATGCGAAACTCGTGAGGTCGGCTTCACAGGACAGAGTTGCTGATATGAACATCCTGCGTACTCTTGCCACTTACATTTGGGTGAAAGACAACTTCGAATTCCGTCTCCGGATCATCACTGCCTTGGCCTTTCTCGTTGGTGCCAAGGTAAGTAATTACTACTCCTCCCTTGTGATCACTACTGCTACTACTTACAGCACACTTCAATAAAATTTTGGTGGTTCTTTCATTGCAGGTTGTGAATATTCAGGTGCCTTTCCTCTTCAAGCTTGCTGTTGATTGGCTAACAACCAATTCCAGCAATGCTGCTGCTCTCGCTTCCTTCACAACCGCCAATCCAACTGCTCTGGCTCTTTTCGCCACCCCAGCTTCCGTTTTGATTGGATATGGGATTGCGCGGGCGTGTTCTTCTGCTTTCAACGGTACTACTACACTGAAGTAATTGCTAATTCTTGTCCACATTTCATTTTTGTTTCTGTTTTAAAGCTTCAATCTTTGATTATATGTGTTTATTGCCTGATATCAGAATCATATGCTACTATTGCTACCATAATTTCTTACGCGGTTCTCTTGGTTGTTTGTCATTATCCATTGATTTTGTTCTTTGTTACTGAACATGATTCTCTTGTGGCAGAACTGAGGACTGCCGTGTTTTCTAAGGTGGCTTTGCGAACAATTCGAACAATATCTAGGAAGGTATGTCGCTGCCAAAAAATTTGTTCCTTTATCATATTAGAATACACAGATACACAATTACTTTCTCAATATCTCACACAATCTTCTTACTCGTAATTTCACGTTTCTTATTTGAAATTCATATATGTAGTCAGCAAATTCCTTCAACATGACTTGTGTAATTGTATCTTACTTTCTGCAGGTGTTTGCTCATTTGCATGACCTTGACCTTCGATATCATCTTAGGTATTGCTAATAACTGAGAAACACTTTTGTCACTTTTGTTCCTTTGTTTAATTCTTTTGTTGTTACTATGCACTAGGTAAGTTACATGCAAAAGTAAGTAAACATATGGTGTCTCATTTTTTATTTGACCTCCAATAAACTGAGTCATTTGTCAATTATAATAATCTGTTTTTGAAATTTCACTTATATATAAAAAGACTCATCCTTATCAATTTGCATTTGTTGAGTATGTTGTGCCAATATGATATGGCACTTAGCACTCCAATTTTTTTAAAGTTATATCTCCATTCTCCAAGGGATATTAATGCTTAAATTGAGGATGACTTCCCCTATGCAATAGAATTTTTTTTGATAATATGTATTTGCAATGGAAACAATTTTGAGCAGGTAAGTTACATATTTTCCTATTTCTCACTTGGCTGCTGTATTTTCAGTCGAGAAACGGGTGGATTAAATAGAATTATTGATCGTGGAAGCCGTGCTATAAATTTCATTCTCTCAGCTATGGTGTTCAATGTCGTACCCACCATCTTAGAGGTATGGGGATGGATATTCAATTGATTATTAAGCTACCTAACATTTATGATGCCACTGGATTTTGTACCTTGAATGCTGCTGTTTAATTTTAGTGACACATATATCATACCATACTTTGGTGTCTTTCTTGGTACATCTTATTACACGATCATCCTTGCTTCTTCTTTTTTTTCCTGAAACAATTCTACAGATTTAACATGTTTCCTTCCAGATATCTATGGTATCAGGTATTCTGGCATACAAATTTGGACCAACTTTTGCATGGATTACTTCGCTATCGGTTGCTGCATATATCATTTTTACATTATCAGTGACACAGGTATCATTTCCCAATCTAGGTCTTTATCAGGAATTTATGCGTATGGTTTAGAGAAATGGAAAAATAGACTTCATTTGCTTTCTTTTTCCATGGTTTTGTCATAACTGTCTTTATGCACACAGCATTCCGACAGATTGTATGCTTTGCAAAATTTTCCTAACCCATATCACAATGTTTAAAGGCATATGTACTGTGCATTGGCTCCTGAGATCCTAAAGGGTTGAATTTATTAAATAATAATAATAATAATAATAATATTATTATTATTATTATTTTTGTGTGGGGGGAGGGTGTTTGGGGGTGTGTCCAAGAAGGTTAATTTTTTGGGCTTATCATTCTCAGCAAAGGGTTTTCTTTGTTTTTCCAGTGGAGGACAAAATTCAGAAAGGCTATGAATAAAGCTGATAATGATGCAAGTACAAGGGCAATTGATTCACTTATTAATTACGAGGTGAGGCTGTGATGTACTTTTAATGTTTGATTTTCTCCTTATGGAATATTTGATGCCTTATATTCTCCAATTATGTCCATTTTTTCCCAGACTGTCAAGTACTTCAACAATGAAGCTTTTGAAGCTGATCAATATGATGAGTACTTAAAGAGTAAGTTATCTTAGTGGTATGGTAGTAATTACATTGATGTGTAATTATCAATTCAGGTGTATTGGTTTTAAAGGGTTATAGCCCACCAGGTTCTAGGATAGTTAGGAATCAAGAGGCTTAGTTGCTCTGCTGCCTCATGGAGAAAACCTTTATTCCTTCTTCACTGGCTGTATAATGCAGTAAATAATTTGGGCAACCTTCAATCTGATGGGCAATTACCCAACTTGTAGGTTGTCTTTTGTGTGCACAATGCCAGCTAACTGGGTGGGCTGGGTTTGGGTTTCCAAATTGGGAACCTGTGTTTTGATGGTTTAGAACAAAGTTTGCTCCTGTGGGTTCAGGTTTAAGAAGGGGCTTCCCATCTCAATCCTGGTCTGTTGGCACTCCTACCCTAATTGGGACTTGGTGATCCCTCCTCCTTCATGCTTCTAATAGTTTGGAAATGGTGATTTTATGTGGCCAACCACCAAATCAATTTTAATATGGTTCAGGTGGTCTTGGATTTTCTTTATTATTTATGTTCTTTTTAATCTCTTGCCTTCTCAGTCCCCCCCCCCCCCCTCCCCTCTCTTTCTTCCTGATAGTATGGCAAAAGTGCAAGTTATGTCCTTCCATTTAAAGTATTTTCATTACAAATTTACTCTAATTGAATCTTAATGCTGTTCTGTTGCTGTTGGTGATTCAATTGCTCAGGGTATGAAGATGCTGCTTTAAAAACACAACGTAGCCTTGCATATTTGAACTTTGGCCAAAATGTAATATTTAGCACGGCTCTTTCAATAGCTATGGTGTTATGTTCAAATGGAATTATGAATGGCGAGATGACAGTTGGTGATTTGGTAAAATATGTTCTTATATGCTTGTAATGAAATTTATATTTTCAGAAAGGATTGGCTGATGGTTACACAAATTATGGATTAATGTCATGGTGCAGGTCATGGTGAATGGACTTCTCTTCCAATTATCTCTTCCACTGAATTTTCTTGGCAGTGTTTATCGTGAGACCATACAGAGTCTTGTTGATATGAAGTACATGTTTCAGTTGCTGGAGGTATTTCTCAAGGAACTTCCTACAATTCTCTTGCTGATTAATTATCCTGGGTTTTATAGTTTGTTTATTGGTGCATAATATGTCTGTTAGTTTGGATTTTCTTTCATCTCAGTATGTGTTTTTCCTTGAGAAAATGACTCGTAATTTCTTCATAGGAGATCAAGATTCATTTCTAAATTATTTTTGGATGGTGATGAATGCAGGAAAAAGATCACAGCTTATGTTGGCGACATATGCTTTTCTTTATTTAGTTCACTTTCACAAAGGCTTTGCTATTCTATTATAACAGGAAAGCTACTTCATATTTAATGAGCCCTTCTAATGAAGGCTTAAAAAGGAAACACATGCTCTATAATGCTTTGGGTGTTGTTACTTTCATTTCTCTGCTTGATATGCTTGATTTTATCCTTTCCTTGCTGTTTAGTTTCTTTTTCTTTGTTGCCTCTTAGCACACTGCCTGTGTGCCTTGTTTTATTTATTTTTTATTATAATAATTTCAATGAAGTCTATTACTTATCAACCAAAAAAAAAAAAAAAATTAAAGATAAAAGAGAATTTTTTTCTTGGCTATTTGAGTTATTTTGTTGTTCGTCTTCCTAGTAATCTAATTTTTCTTTCTCAGTGCCTATTTCCTGAGCATTGTTAATTTTTTCTATGATCAATGCAGGAGAGGGCTGAGATTAGAGACAAAGATGATGCAAAGCCTCTTAAGTTGGATGGAGGGAGCATTCAATTCAATAATGTACACTTTGGGTAAGCTCTCTTTTCTTTTTTCTTTTTTTCAAATCCTTCTATAAGGGAATGGTCTTACCTAGCTATTTCTCTAATATATTGGTTTCTTAGCATATGATTTAGTGGCAAATTTTGATGGTGTAGCAAGCAACTGAAAGTGGTCATCAGTTGGGATTATCTTATTTGAAAAATTAGCACACCATATTATGCAAGCCTTGAAAAAAATTTTAAATTGGGATGCTTTAAATCCATCTGTTCATACCATTAACCCCAAAAGTCTGAGCTAGTTAGGAAGAAGGCCAATGATGCATAACAAGACAAGCATACACACCTAATAATAGTCAAGAAATATGGACCTCAGATATGATAATTAGAAGATAAAATGAGAAGTCGGGGTTAACTACTCTTGAACCAAAGATCTCATAGTCCACCAAAGTATGATATTATGTTTGTCAACCATCAGCCCAAAAGTTTTAGATGTTGGGAAGTGTGTTAAGAATGGACATCAAGCACACACTAACACCATCAGATTTTTGGTTTGGATCTTATATTTGCAAGCACACAAATGAGATAAAAGGAAGCTTGATGATTTTCTTATGTCATGTTGTATATTCAGTCTTTAGCACTCACCTCTTTATTTGTTAGAAATCAGATGTCATAAAGCTACCCTAATAAGCTCTACATTTACCTATTTGACATCTGCAATTTCTTTAGATTGGATGGCAAAGATTAGTATTCTCCTTAAAGAGTGTACTTATGGAAAAAAATGGTGTATACTTGTTGACTTTACGATGTAGCCATGGAAGATCAAAATTTTCTACGTCGCAATCATTTATTCAAGATTCATTTCATGGTGTCAATGTTCGAAGTTCAATTGAAGCAAGAGTCTGTGGCTTTAAAGCTTTAATAAATATTTTAGGTAATCCTATGGTTTAAAGATTTAATAAGTATTTTAGGTTTAACAAAATTTTTAGTTTGTGTTTTTATTTTGAAAGCTATGATTTTGTAATCAGGGACAAAATTGCAATTTTGCAATCCTACAAATTAAATGTATTTTGTTAATTGAGTTGAGTCTAGAATTTTTTTAGGAGATGCTAAAGGTTTGTTGTTTTGGGCTTTGTGTTTTTCAAAATTGGATTTCTGGTGTTTTCACATCAAAAAAGAAAAAGAAAAAGGAAAGATGAATCATGTTTTCCATTCATCTATTCCCCCCTCCCCGCCATCCCTTTCTTGTAAACCATAAAAACTGACCAAGATTAACCATAAAAAATTAACAAAAATCAACCCTGCACTCTAACACTACCCCAGCAGTGCACCACTACCACTGATGCAACAGAAAATCCATTGCCTGAAGAAAAAAAATCCGCAAAGCCCCCCTGCATTGAATCCCACCCTTGCCAGAAAAGATCCACCTCCACAAGTAAATCCACAAAAAAATCCACCGCCAATTGCCACCACCCCCGCAAAATCCCAACCCCCAAAAACGATTTTACCCCGCCACCAGTCCTCTGTTGCCTCAACCTCAACCCATTTTGCACTGACCCAACCCCAAAAACGCATCTCCTCCACGACTACATCACTCAGGGTCCTTGGTGAAGGATGGATGAGAGAGAGAGAGAGATGAATGACTGAATGAAAAAATATATATATTTTTATAACAAATTATTATTTTTATTTATCAGTGTGAACAGTAATTTGAGAACTGTAAATGAGAAGAGAAAAATGTTGTGATTTGCACAGTGATTTGAGAGCAAGTTTTTTATATGTGTTTTTAAAAACAAGCAGCCAAACAAGATGTCAAAATGCGGGACCAACCATTTTTAAATCATGAAAACTGTTTAAAGTAGGCAACCAAACAGTTTCTAAGTTTCTTGGGTTTATTTTCTTTGACAAAGTTAGCCTTTTATTGTCTTATTAGCCTTTTAGGTTACTAGTCTAAATAGGAGTCTTAATTTAACTGGAATTCTATTTGCACTCTTATGCAACTTGGAGGCTTAGGGTTAGGAAGTTATTGGTTTTTAACCAAGCTCAATTTGGCCAATGGCTATGGTGCTTTGTAGTGTAGATGGATTCCATTTGGAGGAGAGTGATGGAAATTAAATATGGAAATTCTTGGGGTGGATGGCACTGATTTTGTTATGATGGGATGGTTGTGGAATATATGGAACCCTACATTGCTAATACATTTGAATTTTGGGACTCTTTTAAGAAGATTTGAGACTTTATTGTAGAATATTTTTTCATCAGATTATTTTTTTCCTCAGAATTATGTGAGAATTTTCATTACTAAGTAGTTTGAAAAACTTTATTTGAATACTATAGTACTCTTAACAGTATGTGAGCTCAATTATTGCAATATAGGCCTTTTACTACTGATTTGGAGCAACAAAAGTGTCATGAGGAGGAATTTATTATTGCTTCTTTGCAAATTGGTTTAGATTCTGACCTACCTTCGTTCAAAGATCAAATCCTTACTAGTGAAACCTTAGCTTTAGCTGCTAATGCTTATTCTTGACTATTGCACCTGTCAATAGGATACAACTCCATTGTGACTGGCTCCACTGTCTCTTCATTTGAGTCTTTTGCCTGGTTTTTGTGGCGGTTGTGGTTTTAGTGGTGGTTCTTGTGGTCATATTGGTGATGGTGATAGGAAGTATGATCATTGTGGTGATACTAATCATATTGAAGCTTATTGTTGAGTTAAATGTAGCAAGCCATATTGTGTGCATCAAGTCATTGAGATGCTGCACAACCACAACCTACTTCTATTTCATCTAAGCATGCAACTCCGGATTATGGTTCTTGTGATGCAGTCATTACTCATCTGAGTGAGCTAGTTCAACAATTGTGTACCAACTACTCTAGGTTGAAACAATTAATAATTTTGGTTTTTATTTTATAAGTTATGGTTAATTTTGTAACCTGGGTAGAATTATAATTTTTGTTCTACAAATATACACCAAACCATACATAAGGGAAGCAAGAGTTGTATGGTTTTAAATGTCTGATTATAATTACTCTAGGTTTAAAAGAATATATAATTTTGATAATTATATATATAGAGAGAGAGAGAGAGAGAGAGAGAGAGAGAGAGATTTAATTTTGGTTTTTATTTTATGAGGTATGATTAATTTTGTAATCAGTGTAGAATTGTAATTTCTTCAACCTTTGCAAATTCAGGGTATTTTGATAATTGTCAATTCTAGAACTTTCTAGGAGATTCTTAGTGTATTGGGTTTATTTTCTTTTAAAGTCAATGTTGGCCTTTTCTCACCTTCTTGGCTTGTTAGTATTAGGATTCATTATTTTACAAATACAAGAAAGATTGTAATGAGTGTTTTGATATTGAGGCACGTTGACCTTAGTGTGTTGTTTTCTTCTTCTTCTGCTTCTTTTATTTTTATTTTTATTTTTATTCTATGTACTGTTACTGTTTGTGATACTGTTCATGCATATGTTAGTACACACTGTTCATACTATTGTTCGCACCATGTGGACAGATTTGATATCAGTTTTTCATTCACCACTTTGCAACCCTAAATCAAGTCTTTCTCTTTCTCTACCGAAAGCTATAACCCTTCTTTCTAGAGTTCTTAACATAGAGCTTTAAATTCTCTGACCCTTAAGCTCACTACAAGTAAATGTACATAGATTCCCCAATATGCCCTATGTTACTTTACTAGTATATTTTCATTGCACATTTTTTTTTTTTAATGTAAATTATGTTTTCCATGCATTGTCACAGTTCTGTATAAGTTATTGCATTTTGATATGTTGTTTTCATCATTTAAAATTTGTAAGCACTTAGGATTCCAAGTTCCCTTCAACTTTTGGATTCATAATTGAGGTAAAAAATTTATAGATACTTATTTGCATCAACCTACCAAATTCTATATATTCCTTCGAAGTTTAAGAAATTTGTTGTTACAACTGTCCTACATCAAAAGAATGAGATTTTACACATGGTAACTGAGAGTGTTTAGATCTCTTTGAGATTGTCAACTTCGTTGTATTGTGCTCATGTTTATATGGACTACAACTGCGAGTCTTGATTATCATGGAATTGGATGGGAGATTTTAATTATTGCATTAATCTTATTCATAAGCATGCTACACCTTTTTTTTTTTTTTTTTTGTGTGTGTGTGTGTGTGTATTTAAAAAGATTAAATTTCTGATTCATGTTAACCTTTTTTTACTTAAAATTCAGCTACCTGACAGAAAGAAAGATTCTTGATGGGGTTTCTTTTGTTGTACCAGCTGGGAAAAGTGTGGCTATTGTTGGAACCAGTGGCAGTGGTAAGTATCAATTAGCAGCAAGTAGGTTTTTGGTTATTTAATTTACTTTAACACACATTAAAAAAAAAATAACATTAAACAGATATTTATTTCATATATATATATATATATATATATATATGAGATTCAACTTGTTATTTATATGTGGGTACTTCTAATGATATTACAATTTTACCCCTCACTATACTAATACATATTCATAACCCTCCTCACTGATGATATCAAAGAAAATTCTTGGTTGACTACTTTTTCTCTCACTAGTTACAATTTTATTTAGTTTTATATAAATTTTTGAATTTAATTGTATTTTTTTTTCTATTAGTCTATTGGATTTTATTAGCTAGTGTACTCCATGGAGACAATTTGCTTTAGTAATAATAATTATTGTTGGAGTTTGTTCCTTAAATAGCTTGGTGTTGATTTCATGGAACCCAGTGTTCGATTTCTAGGTTTTGTTTTCTTTTGCTTTGTGTTGATTCTAAGCAAGTCTAGGTGTTGCTTTTGCTTGGTGTTGATTCTAAGTAGGTATATGTGTTGATTATATTTATTTTATTTTCTTTCTTCTGTTGATTCTCAATCTCTTTGAGAATTGGTGCTGCATCAATTTTGGTATCAAAGCAAAATGTGATCAACCCCTACTGCCAGTCTAAGACACCATCGTCAAACACCAAACCACCCTTGACTGAGACTCCCACCACATCCAACAACCCCACATGTTCGATTTCAAGAACAGCCAAAAGAGTGCATTATAGACAATGGAAACCACAAAGTAGCAAGGTGAAGCATAACATTGATCATGTAAAAGTCAAGACCTAGGAAGATGTTGATATTATTGCTATGGATCCATTCAAAAAGGATTTTTTTTTTTTTTTATCAGTAATAAAAATCATATTAATCACGAAGAAAAAGCAAAAACAACAAATACAAGGTGTTCATGATGGTGAACACAAGAAACAGCAACAAAAAACAACAAAGATATGAAAGGCATCTTAAGGGGCAAATCTAAGGGAAGTAAGAAACACTAGAGTAGAAGAACAATTTGAAGAACCCCAACACCTAGCCCAATCAAAAAGAGTACTCTGGCAGAGAGTTTGTAACTGAACAAGTGATTTCTCTTTAACCTCAAAAGAACGCCGATTTCTTTCTATCCAAACAACCCACATAAAACAGCCAGGCACCATATTCCATATGTCCAAAGAAAATTTCTCCAGCCAATTACTCCAACAAAAAACCAAACTCTTCACTGAACCTGGCATGACCCATTGGATCCTGAAAACTTGTAGGAGAAGATGGTCCACAAATTCCTCATTACAGCTGCACATACAGCATCTATTCTCCAAAGGGAGGCTCTGGAACATCAAATTATTCAAGGTAAGTATCCGACCATGAGTTGCAATCCACATGAAGAAAACCACCCTTTTAGGAACCTTGACTTTCTAAATCCCCTTCCAAGGGAAGCTAGAGAGAGAGGTACCCTTAATCTTATTATAAAAGGACTGAATATCGAACTTACCATTCTCATTAAGACACCAATAGGGACTATCACACCCAATGCCTCTCAGAATTTGAGACTAAATGAAATCAAGGAAAGAGAAAGCAGCTTCTAATTCCCTCTCATGAAAATTCCTATAAAATCTCAAGTTCTAAAATCTATCATTCCCACCCTCTTGATGACAATACATCAGAAATGCAAGCTTCCTTGTCATTTGAACACGCATATAACTGAGGATAGAGCATTTTAAGTGAGGTATCCCTAATCCACCTATCATGCCAAAAAAGAATGCGAGAGCCATCACCCACCATGAGGGCCAAATGTTTAGAGAACCTCTCCCAAATGTCATTAATACCACGCCAAAGACCACACCCGTGGGCCTTTCTGCAAACTTTTGTAGTCTGCCCCCCTTGACCCTCTCCATATTTGGTGTAAGACTGTAAATAAGCCGAGCTTTGTCGAGTAGTGAATGTTTAAACTCGGCTCGATAGTAAAAGCAGAATGTTCAAACTTGGCATGAACTTGATACAAGCTTAAAAATAATATTTAAGTTTGAGCTCATTATAAAGTATAAAAGTTTGAGCTCGGCTTGATTTATTAGTCAAGCCAAGCTCGAGCTCAATATCAAGCCCGAGCTCAAGCTCAATATCATGCTTTTGAATTTGAGATCCAACACAAGTATATTATCAAGCCTATATCAAGTTTATTATCTAGCCTACTTGATTTGGAACTTTGGATGAGTGGTCTCAACTTATAATTAATTAAAATCTTAGAAGGATATGAGTTTACTTGTCAAGCTCATATCAATTTTATTAGCAAACTCATAAATAAGCCTAGACTTATCTTGTTTTGTTACTTTTGTATCGAGCCTTGGTATTCACGAGCTTGTTCATAGACAATATATTTTTTACTCAGGCTTAGCTCGTTTATTAAACAAGCTCAAAACTAAAGTTTAACTTGGTTTGTTTATAAATAAACAAACATGAACGAGCTTTTTATCGAGTCCAGCTCGAGCTATTTATGAACAGTTTGGTTCATTTACAGCCCTTTTTGGTGGCAATAAGCCTCTGCTAGAGATGAGTTCCTTCTTGGCCAAACCTCCAAAACCATTTTCCTAATAGGGCTTGATTGAAGTGAACTAACTTTCTAATCCCCAAACCACCCATCTCTAGTGGTGAACACACGTCCCAAGCCACCAAAGAATGTTTGAAACACTCCTCTAAAGACCCCCACAAAAAATTCCTTGGAATACGCTCCCATTTGTCAGCCACAACTACAAGGATGGTAAATAAGGATAGGTATCATGTGGGAAGGCTAGAAAGGGTACTCTTCAAAAGAGTAAGTCTACCACCTTTAGACAAATATAGACGCTTTCAACCAGATAACTTCTTCTCCATCTTCTCCAAAATAAGATTCCAAATAGATGCAGTCTTGTATGGAGTACCTAATGGCATTCCTAATATTTCATAGGCAGACTACCCACCCTACAATGGAGAATGTTAGCCAAAACACCTATATTACCAACCTCCCCAACCAAGACAATCTCACTCTTCCCCACATTTGCTTTCAAACTAGCAAAAGCTTGGAAGCTAGACAAAGCCAGCCTAATGGACAAAAATTGTTATCTAGAAGCATCACAAAACAAAATGGTATCGTCTGCAAACAACAAATGTGATATGCGTACCCCAATAGATTAATTGGTCCCACATGAAAACCACGAAGTAGACCACTATCCTTAGTTTTCTTCAGAATCCAACTTAAAACTTCCATAATCAAAAGGAAAAGAAGAGGGGACAAATGATCACCTTATCTCAAACTATGAGAACTTCCAAAAATACCTCCCAAGGATCCATTCACAAGAACAAATTAGTGAATAGTAGATATGCAAGCCTTAATCCACTCCCTCCACTTCAACCCAAAGCCCATCCTATTCAACAAATAGAGTAAGGCATCCCAATTCACATGGCCGTAGGCTTTTTCTATGTCCAACTTACAAACCACACCCGGTGAGTGACACTTCAATCTGCTGTCTAAGCACTCATTAGCAATTAGCATTGAGTCCAAAATTGAAAATTTGTCTTCCACCAACAAAGGAATTTTGAGACTCCGAGATCAGACTGTCTAACACCACCCTCAACCTATTCGGCAACACCTTAGACAACAACTTGTAAACACTGCCTACCAAGCTAATAGGTTGGAAATCCTTTATATTGGCAGCATTAGTTTTCTTAGGAATTAAAAAGAGAAAAGAAGCATTTAGAGACCGTTCAAATATTGCGTACCTATGAAAATGCTTAAATATAGCCATAACATCATTCTCCACAACCTTCCAACATTTGTGAAAAAATGCCATGGTGAACCTGTCCGAACCGGGGGCTTTATCCCCCTCCATCTCTACCAGAACCTGGGTAACTTCTTCTTTCAAGAATTCCCTTTCAAGGGACAACCTATCATCCTCCCCAATACAAGCAAAATCCAACCCATTCACAATTAGACGTCATGTGTCTGTCTCTGTATAAATCTCCTAATAAAATTGGACCACCTAAGAATGTACACTAGATTTATCCTCATATAAAACACCATCTACCTTTACGCTTCTAATATGATTAGCTCTTCTATGAGAATTCGCTAATCTATGAAAGAAGCGTGTGTTGTTATCTCCCTCCTTCACATACAGAGCATGGGACTTTTGTCTCTAGAAAGTCTCTTCCAAAGAAGCTAAAACTTCGATATCACCTTTAACCTGTGTTCTGCGAGCTTGTTCCTCATGCGAGAGGCCCAGAATTTCATCCTTAGCATCCAAACCCAAAAATTCAGACAACAAACTCTTCTTCTTAAAAGCCAAATCACCAAATTCCTCCTTACTCCACTTCTTTAGGTCCTCTTTAAGAGCCTTTAATTTCTGAGCCAAAACAAAACTTGGAGAACCCATAAAGCAATAACCATTCCACCATTGTTGAGCCTTCTCAACAAAACCCTCAACTTTTTGCCACATATTCTCAAACTTAAAAGCACAACGCCCCCTACCAACACCACCAAGTTTCACCAAAAGCGAATAATAATAAGAAATAACACGAGAGAGCACCCTCTGAGGCACATTTCCAAAATGGTCTTCCCAATTTGCAAAGACCAAGGTCCTGTCAATACGAGACATAGACTTTGGTTTGGAGTTCCTAAACTAGGTGAAAGAAACCCCATCTAATGGTAAATCAACTAGGAAATTATTCTCTATAAAATCCGAAAAAGCAAACATGGTTGGGCTGAAAGAGTCACAGCCAAGCCTCTCACAAGGATATCTAATGATATTGAAGTCTCCAAAAAATAACCAAGCCTTGGTCCATCAAACACGCACCCTTGATAACTCCTCCCACAAAGCAGCCCTATGTTGGTCTGCATTTGGACCATAAATACCAGTACAAACCCTTTCAAAACCATCCAATACCCCTCTAAGAAGTACACTAACTGAGAACTGACCAACCAAAACATCAATTTTTTCAACCACCCGCTTATCCCAAAGCAGCAAAACCCCCCCCAGATGTTTGAACCACATCTAGGACAGCCCAATCAATGAAGGGACTACCCCATGAGCTTCGCACAACAGCAGAATTTACCGAAAAAAGTTCAGTTTCCTGGAGATAGACTATATCACACTGCCATTCCTTAAGAAGATTCTTACAAACCTCCCTCTTCCAGGGATTATTCAAACCCCTAACATTCCAAGAAAGGAGTCTTAAAATCATTTATAACTACCAATAGCCACAAAACCATTTGACAAACCTCTATTACTAGAGGAGGACCCATCATAATTTACTGTGGATACTAGACCCCAAAGTTCTCTAAGACCTTTCTGCCTAGATTTAATAAATCTTTGAACTTATGAAGCACGGGTGCGGGACTTGACAATTTTTTGAAAAAGTAGGGTGCGGGTGCAGCAGAGTGCGGTGATTAAAAAATTATTAAAAATATTTTTATTTATAATTTCTATATATTACTAAGCATACTTTTTCATATAATTGTAAATATATACCAATTTAAGAGTAATAGTAGATAATAACTAAAATATGATATTCATAAATTAGAATACATCACACAAGTTTATTTTTCTTATTTTTTTAACATGTATTTCGGCCAGTTTCGGCCGGAATCTGCGCCGAATTGGCCAGAATCAGCGCGAATATGGGCGCGAATCGAAAAAAAAAGCCATATCGACACGTCGGAGGAGCATCGCCGCACGTCCAGTGCAGGTGCGGCGACCCTGGAGCTACACTCATGCTTTCTAGCTTCGAACACACCCATCATTTACATCCTCAAGACATTCTTGTTCCAGGAAACGAAATAAAGCCATACACTAAGCTTCATGTCTTACAATAGGATAACCCACCATTTTGCAAAAACTTCTCATCATTCTGGACACCCATTTAGACTGTTCACCCTCTTCATCAACCCTGGTCAGCACCTTATCCGTAACTGCCTTAGGATCCCACCATGACAGCAGTACACACTCCAAAGGACCCCTTTCTTGCTCCCCACTGCCAGAAACACTAGAGTCAGCTCCACTTTGTTCCCATGGAAGAAGCAGAAGCTCTGACCCCCCATTTTGCAACCCATCTACCAGCTCAACACCCGAAAACATCATACCTGTTTGGGAAGCACCCCCATCATTGACCTGTTTGAAAAGTACTCTAGTCATTGATTTTATCGTTTCAAACAAATTAAACGATGTGGTAGAACAGAAAATTTTGTTATCCTTAATTCTCCAATGGTGATTGAAGAATTGGTTTAAGCTTTTTTGATAAGCAAGAATTGGTTTAAGTTAGTTCAAAGATTCTTATACTTCAACGCTATAAAACTCAAGACTGAGTTTTTTCCAGCAAGGGGAGAATGATGCAGCAATGGAAGATTAATTCATTACTTCACAAATTCCTCTATTTAAGACTTATTTTATGGGGGCCACATGTGAAGTCCCACTGAAGTAAAAGTCATGTTAGTGTTAAAGGTCTAGTTATGCATGTCCTTGTGTTAAAACAAATTTTCATTTGAGTTTTTATCTAATAATTTAATGTCAATTTTGAATTTGAGGCAAAATTGTAATTATTGCAATCCCTACTAATTAAGGTTATTTTGGTAGTTTAGTTGAGTTTAGTATTTTCTAGGAGACCCTAAGTATCTTAGGTTTTATTTTGTCTAAGTCTTTAGGTTTTTAGTTTACTTGTCAAACTGAGAGTCCTAATATTACTAGTATAAGAGAGAGTTTATATGTATGCGGTAATTTACTTGATATATAGAGAAGTTGATTGATTAAAATATTAAGTGTTTTCAGCATTGAGGCGTGTTGAGTTTGTTCTTTTCTCCCTTTTCTTATTTTCTCTCTAGTTGTGCTATTCTCAAGTACCGTTCATAAAACTCCTAAACACCATCAAATTTTCTCTTTTCCTTCTTCCTTAAAAATTAAAACTCCAAATCAAGCCATTTCTTTTAACTATCAAAATCCTAAACCCCATTCTTTCTTCTACCAAATGGCCATCAAATAACACATCAAACCACCATTAAATCTTCACAAAACCCCATAATCATTTCTTCATTAATTCTTAGCCATCACAAACATGCATAAAAAATTTCACCAATTTGTCCCACATCAGTAAAAACCACCAAAACCTACCTAAGCTGCTGCTGTGAAACACATACCTAGGACATTTATCTCATCTCTATCACCACAGACCCCTAACAAGTTGTGTCACCATTGCTTTCAATTTCCACAGGACATGACCCATCTCACACCGAAGCAGCCCCTCTCTGTTTGCTAGCCCAAATGCCTCCAATTCAGATGAATATTGTTCAAGGTTGATTGCTCCACTTGTTCAAGGACAAGTTGTCAGGTTATTGGCCCTTGGAGCAATGTCTCATAAGATCTTTTTCTCCGCCTTGTTATCGCACTACTGAATTTGCTCCTTGTCCCTCTTGTTGTATCCTCACCAACCTGGGTATCTAAGTTCCTTGACTGCTTTGTTCTCAAAAAAAAAAAAAGAGTCCCTTGACTGCTTCTTGGGTTCAGACCCTAGCATCGATCTGTTCGGACAATGCTGATCCGTCCTATTGATTTGTCCCCTTGCTTTATTTGTCAGTTTAAAACAAATTTGAAGCAATATAGTTGGAATTCTTGACTATTAGTTTGGCCCAATTAACACGTGGTATGGCTCAAGAATTTGACACATTGTGCAATCCTTTATTGTTCAAATAGTGCATGGTATGTGTGCTTCCTCTCTTTATTTATTTGAAGCCATGGCAGTAGCTTCTTTAGTGAGCTTTATTTACCAACTCCAGGTGGACAAAATTCCCAACTTGTTCGTCATGGTGATATTGGAAGACCTACATTTGGTCATTGAGATGCATGGATCTTTACCAATTGGTTACATAAGATGAGCCAATGCTTTGAACAAATACATGTACTAGATGATAAAAAGGTTAGATTTGCCAGGATGAAACTCATAAGTAGAGCCAAAGAATACTTGTACATTACTAAGAAGCTAATAAGCCTTCTATAAATGATTGGGAAAAAAAATGAAAGAAACTTTAAAGAGAAATATTTACATCAGTCATATCAAGGGAAATATCTGTCCCAATACTATCAGGGTGTTTGTGTAGTTTCTAGTTCTAAGTTCCAATTTGCCATGAAACAAACCCTAGAAAACCTAATGAAAGCCTTCATAGACCAATCCACAAGGTTCGGATAGGAGGGTGCTAAAACTAATGCCCGTTTTGATTCATTGGAGGTATCTTTTCACAAGATGACTGGTAACAATGAGATCACAGCTTCACTTATAGGAGACAATAACCTTGGTAATGAGACCATGGTGTGAGGAAAGAACATAAAGAACTACTAAAGCCTATTGTTGAAATAGCAGTACAAGTGTCGAAAGATGTTTCTATTGTGCTAGACCAGCAAGAAAAAATTATTGCAGAGCATAAATAGCGAGTTGGAACTCACACTGTGTAGTAGACTTAATATAACCTGTTGGAGAGTGAGGTATACACTCACTGGGAAGTAAGATTTTCCACTACTTGATGAAAAGAAAGTTAAAGAAGATAGCCAAGGATTTGAGGGTGCATATGGTGTAAAAAATGAGTTTGATGCATCTGCTATTGATTAACCCTCCATGGTGCATGAAGTGGAAAGGTTTGATATGACAGTGCTTTATGTGGATCAAGATAAGGTTATATTTTATCTACCTATCAACGTAATCATTTGAGATGAATGATATGGAAGAACGAAAAGCCTCTTTGTTCTTAGTGCAGCCAAAGGTTCTTCAAGAGTTGGTGCAAGTACGACATGCAATAATTCCCTTCCTTAAACACTTCAACACCTGAGCTTGGGTTTTCTCTAACTAGGGGAACGCAAAGACAATTTTATTTAGTTTTATGAAACTTTAGAAGTCATTTGTAATTTTTTCTGTTGGTTCATTGGATTTTATCAGCAAATTAGGTTATTAGTATTTTATTTTTTAATTTCTTGGAGTCAAGGTTTGTTTCTTAATTCAATAATTAGGCTTTGACCTAAGTCAATCAGGATTGGGGTTCTTAATTAAATAATTAGGCTTTGACCAAAGTCAATTAGGATAAGGGTTTAGACCTCATAGTCTATAAAAACATGCTGTTGTACTCCAATGGAGACAATTTGCTTGAGTAATAAAATTTATTGTTGGAGTTTTCAATAGTTTGGTATTAATTCCTGGCAACCCCAAGTATCAATTCATAGGTCCTGTTTTCTTATTCTTGGTATTGATTCCCAGCAAACCAAGGTGCTGATTTCTTGGTTATTATTATAATTATTTTATATATATATATATATAAAGATATAGCTTTCTGAATAGATTTAAGGACAACCATAGAAGACAACGAGGAGGTACAGGCATGAAGAGATGGATATAAATGGGCATAAGATACAAACTTGGAAATGGAATGAAAAGTATAGGTTCGCTTACCTTGTGCAGAGCAATGGGAAGAGAATCAAATTAAAGAAGTGGATTTCCAGATTTGGGAAGTCTCAGTGGGAGGTGTCTGTCTGTGATGATACACCATTAATGGTTTTTTAGACAGAGTGGTTGGACTTGGAGGAGAGAATGGAGCCAATCGAGGAAGACCAGTGGAGAACTGTCATCTATAGTTGTTTGATCTTGTGGATTGGCCATTCATTTCTATCAAAAGTTCTGTTATTTCACCCATTCTAAATTGTCTTCAAGACACACAAAGGCACTGCATTTCAAGCTTCAGAATATAGCTCTGAAAGCATCCTTAACAAGAGCTTAGCATTTGAGCCACAGCCCATGGCACAACCCATTAAACTCCAAATAATGCCCACGCATAAAGACCTAATATCGCTAGTCACCATATGATATAGTTAAAGGTGTTCAACTGATTCCTTGGTGTTCTTGTATGTAAAACACTGATCAACATATTTCGCTTCTAACGATTATCCATTTTTTAAATTCTGACTAATTTTACCTATCAAAAAAAATTTTGACTAATGTCCATGCAAAGAAAGCAACCTTTCGAATACTTCTCCAAGTAAAGCTAGCCCCTACAGTGTCCCTTGAAGCTTCATAATAATGATGAACTTCAAACTTCATAATAAGAGCTAACTTCAAACTTTCCAGCCTTTACAGATTTCCACACTATTCAATCTTCCTCTAATCTAGCAGGAAGATTATAGCATAACATATCTAGAAATTATCCACAACACCAAATTTCTCCATTTATTATTTTTTTTGATAGGTAAGAAAAAATTTATTGCAAAAAGACTACATTAAAAGCATGAAGTAACAAAAAAACCAACCACTGTGATGGTCTATCAGCACCTCCAGGGTTGAATTTCTCCATATATTATCTTTTTGGCTTGTGATTTGACACAAATTTCTACTTCATTTTCCTCCTTGTTTCTTTGAAATGCGATGGTATTTGCTTAGAGAAAAAAGTATAAAGTTTCATACAAGATGTCACATGCTACATAATTGATTTCCCTTATTTATATAAATGGGACCATTTCAAGTTTTTTTTTTATTTTTTTTTTATTTTTTTTTTTTTTATTAAGTAATAAAGATGTATATTCAAGAACACTACCTTATGCAGAAAGTCATAAGGCAGAGAAAAAATTACAAAGAGAGAAGATAAAAAAAACGATATTAATTACAAAGGAGAGAGCTAAGGAACATAGGGAGAGAATCACTAGAGGTGAGTCCCCAAGCCCTAGACCAGTCAAAAAGGGAGCCACCAAAAGAAACCAATAGCTGGTTGTTAGAACTTTCCATATCCTCAAGCGTCCTCCAATTTCACTTCCTCCAAAAACACCACATTAAGTACAATGGAACTAAATTCCAAATGCTAGACGAATGCTTTCCAGGCCAATTCCACCAACCAAAGAGAGTATCTGCAACTGATCTTGGCAAGACCCATAAAATCCCAAAAGATCTAAAAACCAAACTCCACAACCGGTAAGTCTTACTACAATGAAATAGCTAATGATCTACCATCTCCCCATTACAACGACATAATGCATCGGTCAACAAAAATCATCTCTCTACCCCTCAAATTGTCACCTGTAAGGATCTTATCCCATACAGCAGTCCATACAAAGAAAGAAATACGCCGAGAAGCCTTAAACTTCCAAACACCTTTCCCAGGAAAGATAATGGGCAAGAGACCTCTTAACTTATTATAAAACGATTGGATATCAAAATTCTCATTTTTCGTCAACTTCCATTGCGTACATCTCCATTCTCAGTAAGAGGTAAATTAGAACCCAAAGTACGAAGAAATTCATCCACACCATCCATTTCCAAATCATTTGGTCTCCGAATGAAACAAACATCCCAGCTTCTCCGTTTTCCATCCCCAACTGTTCAAGAGAAGAGGCCACTGATGTCTCTTTATTGGAAGAAATCCCATACACATTCGGAAAGGTCAATTGAAGTGGAGAATCCCTACACCATTGAGCTGTCCAAAGCTTCACTCTATCCCCCACCCCTACCTTAAATCGAATGTTTTTTGCTAAAAACCTCTCAATCCATTCAAATACTTCTCCACAAACCACACCCATGTACCCCTCTATCTAGCTTGGAGGTCCATTCTTCCCCAAACTTTAGAGCTACAACCCTTCTCCAAAGCCTTGTCTCCTCAACCCCAAACTGGCATAATCATTTCCCTAGTAAAGCTTTATTAAAAGTAGTTAATTTTCTTCCTCTTAACCCACCATTTTTCAGAGGTGCACACACCTTGTTTCATCCTACCAAATGTGTCTTGGAATTCCCCACAAGAAATCCCTTTACAACCTCTCAATTTTATTGGCCACATGCATAGGGATAGTAAAAAGAGATAAAAAGTAAGTAAGAAGACTAGATAATGTACTCTTAAGCAACGTCAGTCTTCTACCTTTTGACAAATACATCTTCTTCCACCCAGCTAACTTACGCTCAATTTTCTCGAAGATAGGATTCCAAATAGTAGGGGACTTGTGGGACGCTCCCAATGGCATACCAAGATAGGTCATAGGCAAAGACCCAATCCGGTAACCCAAAATCTCTACCAAGACATGGACATTAGGAACCTCCCCAATGGGAACGATTTGAACAAAGAAGAAAAACCCGTCTTGGTATCATCTGCAAACCTGTCATTAAACCTGTCACAACCTAAAAAACCTGTCTGTGACAGCCTGGAAACAAAGAAGAAGCATCCGAACATGTAGAATTTGCTCTTCATTTGCATTGCAAAACAGAATCGTATCATCCGCAAACAAAAGATGCAAAACATATACCCCTCCACCCCATCTACCATCGGCCCTAAAACCTCGAAGTAAACCAACCCCTTCAACTCTTTTCATCATCTTATTGAAGACCTCCATCATAACCAGAAACAACATAGGAGTTGTACTATGATAAGAATGATGATTTTATTTTTAATTTTGAAACAATAAGCACCAGTCTGTTTTCTGTCCATTGCATTCGAGGTGCCACTTTAATTTACCTTATCTTAAGGAAATAACCTTTTGACTTGGGACAATTTGTGTCTTCTATATTTTTGTACTTGCCTTCCAAGTTGTGTGTTTATCTCAGTTTTGCAATGCTTTTATAACTGTGGGTTTGTCATTCTTGCTTGAAAATTCGATGATTGCATCAAGATCCAAACTTGAAGCTTGCATGTATTAACTGTTTCATTTACTTTATAGTTGCTCTCTTCAGTTCACACCTATAGGGTCTTACTAATGTCTTCACTGTCATCTTTCTTTTCATTACTTTGTACTGGTTGCTCTCTTCAGTCCACTTGTATAGGGTAGTACTAATCTCTTTACAATCATCTTAGTGTATGATCATTTGCTCTGATTTTCATGAAATACTTGAAAAAGTGAGTGATTTATATACAAATGCAGTTTCATAATCATTCCAATTTATTTTCAGTCAGTGGTTGGTGGATCCTTCCATTTGTGTTAAACATTAAACCTTGTTATTGCATCATTGAATGCCTTTCCTACTCATCTCCCTGCAGCATCATTAATTTATTGAAACTGTTATCTGCTTGCAGGCAAGTCGACCATTCTTAGATTGCTCTTCAGGTTCTTTGACATCAATTCTGGAAGTGTAAGAATTGATGCTGTGATTCTCTTATTTTGTTTTCTATTGGTACAATTTTGGTATCTTACATCCTAATGTACTCAATCTCTAATGATGTGTACTTGCATTTACTAAGTGCATCAGTAGTGGATATATTCTACTTGCAAATTTTGACATGCTAGACAAACAAAAACTAAACATTTAGACTACCCCTTTCCATACAAAACTAATAAGGTAAAAAGAAGATAATCATTATGATTAAATGTTTTTTGTTATTTATTTTAAAATGTATTGTTGGTAGCACAGGGCATGAAATGAGAACAGAGATTCACATTTTATGTATGAAAAGATGATCACCTTCATAAAATTGTATGTATTCTTAAAGCTCCAAATGACACCTTTTGCCGGTTGCTAATTATGAAGCTATTGGTCACCGACTCTTTTTCACCCTAGAACTTCTTAAGCACATATATTGTTGGATATTTTCTCATCTAGCTATATCTCTAGCATTGTTATTAGTTTTTACTGCTATTTTATCATTCCTGGAATATTCTTGATGGACAAAGACATGAAAAGACATGAAATGACATCTTCAATATGATATGATGAAGAATGGAAATGGAAGTTTTCTTCTTCTTCTTCTTCTTCTTCTTCTTCTTCTTCTTCTTCTTCTTCTTTGTATGATGGCATTTCGACCACTGACTTGCTTCCCTTCATGAACACGGAATTTGTCCTTCACAGATAAGGATAGATGGTCGAGATATTCGTGAGGTAACTCTAGAGAGTCTACGGAAATCTATTGGTGTTGTGCCACAAGATACGGTTAGTTCAATTAAGTGATTTCATTTTTGTTTTTCTTGTTCTAGTCTTCTATATATGAATATATAGGTATTCCTTGTTAGATCTTGCAAGTTGTAAGACTTATAAGACAAGAAACTTGTGCTTGATGGACAGGTACTTTTCAATGACACAATATTCCATAACATTCATTACGGCCGTCTTTCAGCAACAGACGAAGAGGTATGTGATGCACCTGTGTTACTTCTTCCTTTGTTTATTTGGGTTCTGCAAATAATGCACAGTTGAAAATCCTAAGTTATTTTTCTAGCCTAATTTTCTATTTGTGTATCTGTTAAGGTGTATGATGCCGCTCGACGTGCAGCAATTCATGACACTATCATGAACTTCCCAGAGAAATATTCTACTGTCGTGGGGGAACGTGGGCTGAAGGTAAGAAGACCACTACAGTAATACATTTTCTTAGATATGGTGGTAAATGGAAAGACACCCCTCTTTCCAGGCTGAGCTGCTGGATGGAGTGTGGGGCTGGATACAATTGCCAGTTCTCAATAAGATATGCATGTCTGTGTACATTGATAATAGGATTCTACATTTTTTTATTTTAATGAATACTTCAGGTTGTATAGCAGTGTTTTGGTAATTGGCAGAAAGATCCCTGGATTAAACCATTACATAGTTTTTAAAAACATATTTATATAAAGTTCTAGGTGACACCACATAAGTAAATATTTGTTGAGCTTTTGGAGTTTTAGTTATGCTTCTGGCAAAGACAATGCTCAGCCAGACCTTTGAGGTTTATGGAAACTGATTAGCAAATAAACTGCAATTTTTTTTTTTTTTTTTTTTGGAGAGCTTGTCAGTCAACTCTTGACTTTTCATTAAATGGGTGGCTTTTCTATACAGCTAAGTGGTGGTGAGAAGCAGCGCGTCGCTCTAGCTCGTGCATTTTTGAAAGCACCTGCAATTCTGTGAGCATTTTTACTTTATCCTTTTCTTCTTGATTGAACCTTTATTTTTATTCACGTTTGTGTGCATTTATATACTTAGGTAGGTGAATATACATTCAGTACCATAAATGCATAAGGATAAACTGGCATGCGGGCAGTAGGCATGAGAGTTTGAGAACCATTCGTTCTTTCTGCTCCCTAGAGAACTCATCTTTGATGATCTCTTTCTCTGTTGAACATCTTGGAATTTGCTGTTTTCCTTTCTCATTATTTAGAGAATGTTCAAATCAAATTGCTATGTTATAATTGAGTTGTTTTTGTCTGTTTTAGGTATATCATTCAATTAAGTCTTATACTGCCTCTGCCAATAAAAGTTGCTAATTGAGAAATAAATTAGTTATAATTGATAGATCATTTTTGACAAAAATATTCTCTTCATCCTTGAAACATAGGTACTTGTTTTATTTCATCCCTAAAATTTAAAAAGTCTATTCTCATCCCTAAAAATTTAAAATGTGACCAATTTCATCCATTTGTCCACTTTCATTAAATTTGTTGCTAGTGTATTCTGCATAAAACTATATTTTAGAGACGAAGAAAGAACCTAAACTATATTTTAGGGACAAAAAAGATATAGTTTTATTTTTGTCCTTGAAATATCATCCAGGTTTTATTTTCTGAGACGTAATATGATTGGCCAAAAGGACGAAATGTAGTACATTTAAATTCTTAGGGACAAAAATAGAACTTTTTAAATTTTTAAGAATGAAAATAGAACCTGGGCTTATTTTAAGATGAAAAGAATATTTTAACCATCATTAACTTTTTTTTTCCTTCTGTCAAAGTTATTTTTCCTTCTAGTTAATGAGTTGTAGCTAAATAGCACCTCCGCATGTGAATGGAATAGAGGGTGTGTTATTGCCATATTGGGTTTAGGACCAACTAGGTTCATGTGTAATTTACCATAATTTTTATTTAAAAATGATTATATATTGTTCCTAATATAGTGAACTTAGAGTAACAATACGCTACATGCACGCGTGCACACACATTCTTGAGTAACAAAGGATGATTATGTTGTCCAAATTTGTATGGTACTCTCTATGTTGGTAGTTGTTGGTACGTATTCTGGAGCTTGCAATAATTCTCTAGGCCACATTATATGCTTTCAGATTTGATCTTATGAGCAAACTCCTCAAACATTTCCCTCACAGATGATTGATTTTTGGTACATTGAAGCCATCAGCAATTAACTTTGGTCTAATTTAAGCTACATCTGCAGTTTTAAGCCTAATTAGGGTCACTGATTTCATTTATGGGCATATGTGATATTACACGATATTGGTTAGAATGTTTATCAATGGACTTCTCCATATATAGAGGAAAAAGATGAGTTGAATTTTTTTTTGTTAATTCCATGGATCTGATCTGTTATCTCCAGATTGTGTGATGAAGCTACAAGTGCACTGGACAGCACAACAGAAGCGGAGATTTTAAGTGCATTGAAGTCCCTAGCAAATAATCGAACTTCAATATTCATTGCTCATAGGCTTACCACTGCAATGCAATGTGATGAGGTAGGCGTTCTTGGTATTAATTATGCGCAAATCTTATGGGGATGGATCCCATCCCATTTAAATTATCTAGTTACCCCAAATATTTAGCCGGATATTCCATTTAAATTGACCAATTTCCTCCAATATGCCTTGCTTTTTTTATTTATACCACTGATTTTAGTGCACACCTGCACTACAGGTCAGCCATACCTTAAAAGAATGGCACTTAATAATAGATTACCAAGTTTTCTATGCATTTCCTGTGTGCCATATTGTTTACCCTGCGCATATTAAATGTTCCTATATGTTACTCATCCATCTTTTAAAATGTAATAATTAGATTGTAGTTTTGGAGAATGGGAAGGTCGTTGAAAATGGACCCCATGAAATTCTCTTATCGAAGGCAGGAAGATATGCACAGTTGTGGGGACAGCAAAACAACACTGTGGATGCATTTGATACAGCCATCAACTTGAAGTCATGACCTTGAAACAGAAAAATGAAAGAAACATTGTAAAAGAAAATGGAATTTATATAGTTTCTTTTTTTGTCTATTTTACCCTTTGACTATACTTAGCATAAACAATTTTCAAGTTGACATATATTAAAAAAAAAAATGCCTATGAGGTGCATTTAGGTGCTTTGGGCAATTGATGGGTGATTGCATCTATGTCTCACCAGTGCAATTTGAGGTGACTTTTTTTTACTCAAATTTTGTAAGTTAGGCAGGGATTGGACCGGGTGGACTAGTGATGAAGACTGCTGAGGATTAAAGTTTAATTAAATCCATTCATACATTTTCTGTATCAAAGGGGAAAGGAACTAAGATTTTATGTCAATTGTTATCAGAACTGACAACTTCTTGGTCATTTTCATCTGATTATGATAAAATTGCAAAACTTGTTTCTGATGTGCGTATGCCAGCAGCAGGACTATCTGTGTAGGCTTTACTGAAATATTTCCTTATGTATAATTTTGCCATTGCATGTGTGTTATTTTCTTCAACTTATAGTAAACTTGTGCACACAGATATCATGCCTGACCTACTGAGTTGTGATTCAACATTGGGGTTGCGGAATGCGTTTTGAGCTTTAATGCTGCTTACCATAATAGTTTTGTCATATTGATAACGACGCCACCAAATGCATGGCTTTTTACCTAATGTGGCGTAATAATTTCGCGTCAAAACAAATTGGAAGTTATGCATTTTTAAAGACGGAATCCAATCACTGTACATTTGTCGAATGGATCATTCCGTTTAACGCCTAACCTTATCATCGAAAATACTACAGAGCGTTACAATTTAAAACCGCGCTTAAGGAACCAGAGTTAATTTAGGTATCCTTTGTGTGTGACCATGTTTGGCTTAATGGGGCTCCTTTAAATCAAGAACCACTGAAAGATTTGCTTAGTTTCAGAGAGATTCTGACTTGGGAAAAGAGGGGGAAGGTTTCACTTGTTGATTAGAAATAGTTGATTTGGTAATTTTGTCTTTCCTCCTTTGCCTTTGTTTGTGGCATTAAGTGGTGCTTCATTTGTTTAACAAGCTGATCTCTTCCTATTAGGTTTGTTCCTACTGTTCTTTGCTCAAATTGATCTTTGTGTGTTTATTGTAGATCCGGTGTTCTACCACATTTACCTATTTTATTGTATTTTCCTTTTATTATCTTGTTTTGGGTGGTAAAGATTAGGCCTTCCTGGCATGGTTTTCTATTTCAGTCAAGATCTTTATAGATCTCAAAGTACATGCCATTTCATTTGATAGAGAACACCGAAAGGTTTCAAATTGTGGAGTTTTAATTTCAAAACCCCCTGTTTTGAGCCTAGTTTTTAAATCAAATTTGGGATTTTTATCTATTTTATACTTATTTCTGTGCTATAAATTTTGAGATTTCTTTTTTGTATTCACAAACTTGCAGTCATTCTGTTGTTTTTTTGGTTGGTAGACTCTCTTGTCAGGAAAAAAATTTATATATATATATACACACACAACAACAACAACAATAACAATCATAAATTCTTAAAAATTAATTTATAAAACTTTATAAAAAAAAATTTACATATATATAATATTTATATTATATCTTTTTTATGTATGCATATAAATTGATAGTGGAAAGCAAGACAAAGAGAGCCTTTCATATTTGGAAGTGAGTCTTTTTTTTTGGGGGGGGGGGGGGGGGGGGGGGGGGAGGAAATCAACCTCTGTAGTCTATATTCCCTCCCCAGCTCGATCGATTTGATGATATCAATATATTGTCGTATTTCTTTAGATAAGGGCGTGAATTATGAAATGGAAGGGGGGGGGGGGGGGGGGGGGGGGGGGTTGGGGATTGACATCAACCTCTGTTGTCTGTAGTCCCTCCCCAACTCGATTTGAGAATATAAATATATTGTCGTATATCTTTACATAACCCAGTGAATTATGAAATGGAAGTGTGTGATTAATTTTATACCTGTATGTGTTTATATATATTTCAATTGACAAAGGAGTATGGGAGATAGAAGGACCAATGATGAAACTATACTTACCAATCTTGGTGTAAATTGTAATCAGAGTCATATTATGTCGACTGTGGTTTAATGGTTTTAACAACTGAATTTTATTGTCAAATGTCTTGTAACTGAATTGACACTTCCCCATGTACAAAGTGCTTGGGGGTCTAGGAGGGAAAGGGTTCGAACTGCAAGGTTAGCAGCATGTTGTAATTATATCTCAAAAAACAACTGAATTTTATGTCTCAATTTTATTTATTTATTAATTTTCCTTTTCTTCTCCATTATTTTCATCGTTTTCCTCTCTCTAAGAAAAAGAAAATGAAGTATGACTATAGTTTTAAAAATAGAAACAGTTAAAAAACCAAAAAATGGTTTAATTTTTGGTTTTTACCAATTGAACGGCTAGTTTGGCCATTTTTACTAGATCCATTTAGTATCCGAATCTTGTCAAATCAATGGGTTTAATCCAATTTTTAAAACTATGAGTACTACTACTAACAAGTGTCATTTAGTCCTTATATTTTACTCATGGTTTAAACATCTACATATTTTATATAGTCTGAATAGAGGTATTTATCGAGAATTATTTAGATTTCAATTTTTAGTTTAAATGATTTAAATAAAGTGTAAAATGGCTATTTTTTCTAATGATAAAATTTAAGGAAAAAATTGAGCCTTTTTTAATTTGTGGATTTGATATAATTAAGTGTAAGATATTATTTCAAATCTATAATATCATAAGTAATTTTTTTGAATAAATTTTCCAAAACTCAAATTATCATGTACTATAAAATATAATAAAAAAATTTACATTAATAATTAATTTTCAAAGTTCTTGATATTAAATCTTTAAATCCAAAAATCAACCTTAGAATTTCTTTAGGACAATTTAATATTCTTAAAATCCTATTATTTAATTAATTGTTAAATGAGTAGTTATAATTTTGTTATACTATGTATATCTAAATATATTAGATGAGTGACTTTGATACTTTAAAACACACACACACACACACACAATACATACATATATACATATTATCTATATTTCTTTTAAAGGTTTTTTTCGATCGTATTGTTTTTAAAATCCTATCTATTGATTATTAAATGAGTTTACATCGTCAATATAGAGAGAGAGAGAGCAAGATGAAAAGCAAAAATCAAATGTGATGAACCACATATGAAGTTATTATATTTATGTTTACTTTGGCATTTCTCGTGTTAATTGGCCTAAAAACTAGAAGACATTTTAGTTGAAACTCTGAGATAGTAGCAAAGTACATATGAATTGTGTAAATGTTTATTTGTTTTACGTAGTAAAATGGCTGGGGAGGGAGGAGATATATCAGAAATGGGGAGGAGGAGGAGTGCCCGAATATTGGCATTGGAAGAGGAAAAGAAGAGAAAGATGAAGATGAAGATGAAGAAGATGGAGGCTGAGGAAGTGGTGGAACACAAAGCTGGGGTCCTGCTGCATTCTCAGCAACAAGTGCATGATCAGAAGCACCAACATGGTCTAGTTTTACATACAACTGCACCTTCTACTACTGTCAGGCAGTACGGCCGCAGGAGGGTCTGCAAGCGCAAAAGACTCCAAGATGTAGCTGCCACTTCTCTTGCTTACCCATCTCAACAGGTCTCTCTCTTCTGCTTCTTCTGGACAAAGTTTTCTTCCAAACTGTGCTGCAAGAATCTTCTCTAACTCATTACATTGCAGATCATAATAAAACCACTCGTGTTTTAAATACATAAGTTATTAAACTACCATTTAAACAAGTCACATAACCATTAAATATGTTACGTAAAAAAAAGGTACACAGATTATCTTAAATCATCAGGCATTGGGTTTGGATTGGAGGAAAATTCTGTGTTTTGTGGACTCAGATGTTCACTGCCATACTAAATGAGTTGACATGAGGGTTGCACTCCTTATGGCCTGCAAATATATTTATGTTGTTAATGTGCTTTCTCGTTGTTATTGCATGCAGATTGGAGAAAACCGAAAGAATGGAGGTATTGCAATCATAAATGGTGAGCCTAGTATTAGTATATAAACGTATATAGTTTATGTTCTCCTGTTCTAAGATCTTAATCACTAAGATGTTTAATTAGTGGTTTTTCTTGTGTTTGTATTAGATCCACGAGCAACTTCTTCATTTCTTCAGCAAATGCCAGAAAAACGAGCGCTCGAGCTTGTCCTTGATATACTGCAAAGGTAAACTCTTTACTGTGATAATTTTTCTAACATGGTTTGGAAAAGGAATCAATTCCACTGCCTGAATAACTTAATATCATGTGAATTCCTTGCTTATAAGGTTTTCTAATCTAAATTATTCTTCCCTGTTCAGGAGAGACACACATGCAATATTTGCTCAGCCAGTTAATCCTCAAGAGGTTAGTGGTTGGTTTTTTTGGTGTCTGTACATGTTTTGTTCAAAATGTTTTGTATATTAAATTCAAATCTAAATACTAATGTATTTCTTGCTTTGGAAGGTGGAGGGCTATCACAAAATCATAAAACAGCCTATGGATTTTGGAACAATGAGGGCTAAACTCCAGCATGGAATGTATACAAGCTTAGCACAATTTGAGGTATGCTTCTATGCCTTTTGCTCTCATTTTCAGTGTCTAGTTTGAATGACGACCAAGTTGATATCACTAAGTATTTATGTCCAAGTATGTAAGCAGGTTGGTCCATATGTGAAGACCTCTGTATCTTCAGGGAGAGAAATTTAATTAAAGCAGATCTACCTTTGAGAATTATTATAGTTCTCATTTGAGCTATTAACTGATTATCAATTCTTTGAATTTTCTACAGCGTGATGTGTTTCTAGTTTCCAGTAATGCAATGCATTTTAATGCACCCACTACCATATTCTATAGAGAGGTACAATTGAAATGGTTCTTGTGGTATATCATACTACACTAGAAATGGTTCTTGTGGTGTATCTTACTATAGAAAGAATATGTATGTTACCAGGAGAACTCAATTTTCTTCAATATTAATCCATATTTTCTGATATCCAGGCACGTGGTATACATGAACTGGCACAGAAGGTTTTTCATACTCCGAAAACCAATCCACAGAATTTTGGGTTGGCGGTCTCTCCAGCAAGAAGATGTCCAGGTAGGAAACCCCAAGGTGAATCCAGAGGTCCCTGCACTAAGCTTGCTAGATGTGGCAATGTGAACTTTGGTGTTTCACCAAAAAGTAGACCATGTTGCTTTTACGGTCCATCTCTAAAAAGAAACACCAAAATAGTCCGACCATTAAGTTCAAAATTCAAACCCTGATGGAAACCATATCTTTGATATATGTCCCTTAAAAACTGAACACATACAGGAGTTGATAAAAATAAACCCTTTTTTACCAAAAGCTTCTTTTTTTTCTTTTTTCTTTTGTTCATTTTGCAGTAGTTCCTTGTTTGCGATTAAATTATAGAAAAATCCTGAACTATATGTGTTAATTGAACCTCTCTTTCTCATTTTTGTTTACAAAATATTTTATACCATTGCGGAAGTTCTCCAATTCTCTGCATTTATCTTCTAATGGAGTAAGCAGGAAGATTTCTAAATTCTTCCCTTGTTTGAACAGGGTCTAGAGATGGCTTTGAAAGAGAAAAGCGTCAAACATATAGACCTTGTGCCCCTTTTGCCAATGGGAACGAGGCACTAGTTTCATCAATCTACAGTGCCCCAAAACCAATTGTTCATGTAAGTATATCATACAAAAACACACGTATTGGTGTTGGGGAGAGAAGGAAAAGAAAGAAAGTCTTGTAGTACACATGCACTCACAGCACTCACCCACCTTAATGTCTATCTAGTCCAAATAATACACGGTAGAGAATTCTCTATTTATCTGAATTCAATGGGAAAATGATCTAAAGCTATGGCTGGAAGGTATTTGAGCTTTTCACCTGAGAGCATTACTCTCCAATCAATATTTGCAACTGCTCTGTCCAGCCATTCTTTGATCTTTAATGTTGTGTATGCCTACTAATTTGTTTGACCACGTCAAGTTGTTACCACAGAAACCTAGATTAATTAATTTCTCGGCTTCTATACTCTTACTCTTGTTTATTTTACCTCCATTTTCATGCGTTAAAATTGGGATATTTCTGCATCAATTATGGATATTTATGTGAAACAGATGATATAAACTAGTGTGAAGTAATATTTTCCATATTCAAAAAGCCTATGAACCCACTTGTCGAGGACTCCCTACCCTCTTCCCCCAATCTTCTTCAACTATTAGAGGTTGTTGAAGTCTCCTAAGTAAAGTTGAGTTATTCTAAAATCATAACCAATTCCATATTTATTTTCACAACTATTCTATATGACAGACTATGAGCTGCCTGTCACTTTCACGTAAACTTACTTTTTTTATTTTCCAACCTTGGAGAGCATATCCTATAACTTCACTTGCCTTGCTTTGTATGGCGGCCCATAAACAACAGTAAGCACCCAACATTTGTTTGGAGGATCAGAGAAGACCAATAAATTGATCTATGATTTGTTTTGGGTCATTATTTCCAAATCCTCTCCATTCTTCCAACCTAGCACAATCCATCTGCTAAACCTTTTAAGGAAACCAAAATCAAGTTGTTAAGCCCTCATCTCTAACAGTGCATTTGGTCTACCAACTTCTACTTTTGTTTCTCGAAGAAAAATACAATTTAGACTATTTATCGATAATATAATATCAATAAATAGTATTTTTCCGTAGCAAAAATTATATATAACAATATAAGGTTATAAGGTTGGTGAATCTAACATTTATAAGTTTATCAACTAAAATATTCTCATCTAAGTTAAGTAATATAATTTCAATTATAATTTAATTATATATCATTAGCATAGATTTCTCAATGGGTTAAAATTGTTAGTCGTGATGTTTACTAATATATGGGAAAATAAAAAATTAATTATCTTATGAAGAAGTTCAAGCATTGTTTTGACAAAAATAATAGATTATGTTTGGACATATAATCTAATTAGGTGATCAACTTGAGTCCAATTTGTGGTTGAAATAAAATTAAATGAAAAATCTTGAACTTTAAATATTTGGCTTGGCTTAGATCTTTTACAATCCTATTTGCATCTTTTAGTAGTACAACAAGAGTTGTTTGTATTAATTTATGGTCCAAACCAATTGTAGGCCCAAGTACGAGTAAAACAAGTAAATTAACCTTAGGTTTCTGGGGTTAGTTTAGTATTTTTCTAGTATATAAATCTTACATTGGGTTCATTTGTAACACAAGAGCTTAATAGACAATATGTAGCCATCAAGGGCTTTCACCGTGAATATAAGCCATTAGGCTGAACCATACAAACTTTCGTGTTCTCTCTTGTTCATGTTTTTCACTCAATAACTTTAACAATTTGAAAGTAGTTGAAAAATCAGGAGAGATTTTTCACCGAAGGTGCTTCAAATATATAGAAAAATGCTTTTTGAATGTCTTAAGCTTGCCGGCTATCAGGTGTTAAGTACATGTCCTAACCATGGTAAATAGGCCCTTTCAGCCCTAGATTTATGTCATTGGCTCACACTCTTAGCATTATGCATGCGTGCATATATATGCGTGTTCTTTTTTATGGAACTTGATATTTTAATTTTATGAAGGTGTTGATTTTAATGAATCTGAAAGATTCTCTTTAGGAGTAAATCATGGCTGCTTTTTTCTTGGGGGTTAAAAATGCAAGTACAAGTCAAAATATATTCATTTGCTAAACTTTTGTGTGCTATCTTCATATTGATTATCTAGCAAAAAAATCTTCATATTGATTATTTAATACTTTTTTTTTTGTTGGATACATCTCCATGTCTATGCTGATTGATATATGTCTACACTGTAGATTACTAATGCGGACCTTGATTACAAAAAAAGTCTTATGCGGTTTGCTAAAGAGTTGGGACCAATGGCTCAAATGGTTGCCAATAGGAAATTGGAGCAATATCTGCAGATTGAAGCTTCACATAATCAATCCCAGAGTACTCCAATACTCCCTCCGGCAATGACTCCAAATTATCAAGTTCCTGGACCATCTCTCATGCAGCCTCCTGCTTCTCTGGGTGGTGTTAACAAAGGCAAAATGCCTGAGGCTCAGAGTGTCCTCCAAGAATTTCCTTGGGATTTGAATGTCAATGCCTGCGCCAACATGCCATTGAACATTCGTAGTGATCCCTCCAAAGAACAAAGCACCCACTCTAGCAGTCACAAAATTAATATCAAAGATGATGCCAACAAAGGAAAGATGGTTTGCAGAGACATTAGCAGAATGGACCTAAATAGAACTTATCTAAGAGGCATGGTGCCTCCATCTGACAGAATGAGAATTGGAAGCAATCCACCAATTGAAAACGCTCACTTCAATAGCACAAAGGGTGTTAAGATTGGTTCCTCAGGAGAAATAGCTGCCAACAGACGTAAAGACGGGGACTTTTTGGTTCCAAATTCTAAAGGCAAAGGGAAAATGGTCGGTACTGATGATAACAACATGGACCATCTTCCTGGGAAAATTGCTCGTCAAAATCAAAGCCAACAGCTTGGGTTAGGCTCATATTTCCCTTTTGCTGGAAAGGAAAATATGAGTAGTAATGCTGGGAATTATAGGGTCACAAACATGTCCAGCAACTACACGAATGTGGAGATGACGATGATGCCAAAATCTACACAAGTACGTAACCAGGTGCAGCCAAGTCAAATGGGGGAATTACAGTCAAAGCTGATGGACTTGATTTCAAAAAGCCCTTATTCAGACACATCTTTCTTGCATCCACAAGCTGCAAAGTTGTTGTCTCAACCCATCACTTCCTTGCCTTGTTTTGGCACACAGAATGAGGGTGGAGTTTACTCTGCAGTACAGCCTAGTCACTTGGTGGATTGGAGCCAACACTCAAGTCACAGTGAATTTCCAAATATGCAAATGCAGGTTAACAAGAACAAAGACTCTGACAGTGGTGCAATACTACACCAACCATCAAAGCTTGTAGCAGCTCAGAAAATGGCTTTGCTACATGCAATGAGTTTCTATGAAAAAAAAACTCCTAAAGGCCAGCAAGCCGCGGAGGCCAGTGATGCCAAAAAGCTTGATTTAGCTCTTCAGCTGTGAATCAAGCATGGACT
This sequence comes from Castanopsis chinensis, assembly GCA_032878915.1. Taxonomy (NCBI): domain Eukaryota; kingdom Viridiplantae; phylum Streptophyta; class Magnoliopsida; order Fagales; family Fagaceae; genus Castanopsis; species Castanopsis chinensis. The sequence goes on along the minus strand of JAVQMG010000125.1, from coordinate 10,197,888 downwards.
CCTATTTTAAAAAACTTCGCAAGAGAAATAAGAGACATATGTTGGTGTCTCATAGTCTTTTTCCTAGAACAAAAGGACATATCAGCTTTCCTTTGTTTATGTTTCTATATCCCATGCTTGTTTGCTGAGTGCAAGAACACTCCAATATTTATAATAAGTCTCAGTGTCTCAAAAACTAATTTTGGAAATATGTTCTTCTTTTCCATCGTTGAAAATTAACGATTGCTAAAGCTGTTCTTTTTGAACTATAATTATGAAAAATAAATAAATAAAAGGACGAAGAAGTTGTCCCTAGCTAGATAATTAATGGTGCTTTTGTAATTAGGGACAGACCCAAAATCTGCTATAGAATTCGCGAGTTCTAGGACTAAAATAAAATTTCTTGAAATTAATATATATACACACTCTTTCTCGTATGCATTTGCTATTTTATTTGAAATGGTGACGAAAGTTTTTACATTTTGTGAGTGATAACTAAACTAAAATTATAGAAAAATTTTAAATTAATTAATTTTTTTTAGATTTAGCATCATATATTTTTTTTAAATACTATTTTTCTTATAAAATTGAATAAGTCACGTGATTAAAAAATTGAAGATCAATAAAGTTTTATAAAAAAAATTAATTTAAATTAAGTGATTATATGCTATTTGTAGTATAGTTATAGCTTATTCATGTGTTATTAGATCATTTTGACTTTATTGAAACTATTAACCTCTTAAGCATTTGAATGTATATTTCCAAAAAAAAAAAAAAAACCTTCATTTACAACTTGCAAATTACAATACTAACAAATTTGTGGAATATATTATACGCCAAATATATATATAAATTATTTGACTCACAAATAACAAAACAATAGCCATACACCAATCAATAATCATTTTAAGAATATCATTTCGATCAATCTCTTAAAAAATTCTTCTTCTTTTCTTTTCAATTGACATCTCCTGTGACTTTGCATTCTTTCGTGAGTTAAAAATGAAACATATTAAATACCATCAAGTAAGAAGAAAAAAAAATTGAGGGGAAATTTAAGTATTGAAGAAAATTTTGAAAACATGTTAAACACATTATTCGTGAGTGCACCGTTGAAAATGGTAACAAGACCTAAAAGTACTCCTTAGATTTTTTTTTTTTTTTTCCTGAATTCCTTGGACTATTTTTTATTATCCATATCAAATATGTCTTTTATTTTGGATTTGATAATGAATTTTATTTAGCCACATGCCTTAATTATTAATGTATTAGAACCACTTAAAAATATTGTAATGCATTATTTCAATAAAAAAAAAAAATGAATTTGAATGGGGCCATTTTTTTTTTTTTTTTTTTGAAGGCAAAAAGTTTAATTTTAACCAGAAGACACATAAAATATTTAAAACATTTTGGGATTTAGGAGGCCATGGCCCCTTCAAGTCTAAAGAGGGCTCCGTCCTTTTTTAGAGAAACTTGGGTGCGCTAAGAGTTCATCTTTGACTAATTTATATCCAAAAAAATCTCTTTTTGCCAAATTTCATTTATGAGGTTTTGATCAATGAGTATCATGATGGAACGTTAGAGGATTTACGTTAAATACTTCAAATTTTGGGTTAAATTTTAGTTAAACGGCAACTTTTTCTATTTAAAAAGTTTATATTTTTTTAAAAATCCTAACATTATTATCTAATTTTTTTCCTATACCCGGCCCATCTATAATTTATCAAAAAATCCTATTACAATAAAATTTTCTCATACATTGCATGAGTTACCGACTATAGAACAATTACAATAGAATATGAAAATATATATATATATATAAATATCTATCAATAATTACCACTATTATATATTGTATAATTCCACGTATAGATACAATAATAACAAATACATATTAATAAATTTCATACTTAATATTTCATATACAAATACAATCAAATTTATTGTCTATTAATAAATATATAAAATCAACTTATCAAAAAAATAAATATATAAAAATCATTTTTTGGTTGAAATCATACAATTGTGCCACATTATCTTTTTAGTCTTCATAATTTACATACAAAATAAGGGGTATTTTTTAATTTAAATTCCATTGTTTATTTAAAACAGCCATTAAAATCTTAACATATTATATTTGCTTTAAATGGTAGGATATATAGTTCCATATACAACGCAATCAAAATAAATAATTAGGAAAATTATGAAGTACTCTCGGAGTACCATAAATGCATACTCCCTCCTCTTAATGGTACCCACCATTCATGTGAGAGAAGAGAACACACATTTATGGTACTCTGAGAATACACAATAATTTCCCAAATAACTAATAGTAGAATTTATAGTTTCACATATAAACACAATCATAATAAATGAATAATAATAAATACTATAATTTTCAAATTTCATACCTAAATAAATAAATAAACCATATAATCCTAAATATTGTAACAAAATCAAAGTATATATTTATCAACAATTATCGTAATTATATATTTAATAGTTCTATAAATAATTCTTCTCCAAAAAAAATAGTTCTATAAATAATAATTACACATAAAAACATAATCATAACAAATACCTATAAATAATTACCATAATTACCAAATTTCATAATATTTTTAAGATGAGTATTAAATTGCATATTTAATATTTCCTATACAAATGCAATCATAATAAATGCAGTATCTATTAAAAATTACCATAATTATATATTAGGTAATTCCTATTTAAAAACAAAACCATAACTAATACCTATTAATAAATACCCTAGTAATTAAATTCATGTTTAATATTCCATTTAAAAAAAGAACATAATAATTATCTATCAATAAATATCATAATTATATATTTAATAATTGCACATAAAGTAATAATCATAACAAATACCTATAAATAATTACCATAATTATCAAATTTCATAATATTTTTAAGATGAGTATTGAATTTCATATTTAGTATTTCTTATATAAATGCAATCATAATAAATACAGTAACTATTAAAAATTACCATAATTATATATTATGCAAGTCCTATTTAAAAACATAACCATAACTAATAACTATTCATAAATACCATAATTATCATTTTTTTTTTATACAAGATAGAATTCTACTCTAGAATAATCTGAGTGTAAATGTATGTGAAACTCCCTCTTGAAGACCTGAATCCTAGCTCTTATCCTCCATACCTCACAAGTTTTTATACTTGTGGAATGACCACCGCACCAAGGGCGCGCGGTAGTCATAATTATCAAATTCATATCTAATATTTCATATAAAATTAAACATAATCATAATACATATTTTCTAATGATTATCAATTATTATATATTTAATAGTTCCATATAAATAAATAAATAACCATAATTAATACCCATTAGATAATATCATAACTATCAAATTCTTATTATATATTTAATAGTTCCATATAAATACACAACCATAATTAATGCCCATTAAATAATACCATAATTATCAAATTCATATTCAATAGTTCATATACAACCACTGTTATAATAAATATCTATTAATAAATATCAATTATTATATATTTAATAATTCCATATTAAAAAAACAATAATAAATTAATCCTATTAATAAATACTACATAATGACCATAATTTTAGTATTCAATTTCATATTTAATATTTTCTATACAAAATCAATCATACTAAATATATTTTAATAATTACCAAAATTACATCATGACAATTTTTTTCATTTCTCATAAAAGTGGTATCCACACTTTTTTAAAATGAATTATTAACCAATGTCCTAAGGGCACTTGTTAGCATAATTCATTATATATATATATATTAAATAGTTCTCTATAAAAATACAAACATAATAAATAGTTAAATACCAATTAATAAAATACCTAATTACTAAATTTCATCTGTATAATATCTAATTATAAAATACCAGTAAATAAAATACCATAATTATTTAAATACTATATAATGGTCATATTTAATATTTTCTATAAAATAATCAATAATAATAAATATATATTAGTAATTACCATAATTATATATTAAAAAGCTCTATATAAAAACACAAACATAATAAATAGTTAAATACCAATTAATAAAATACCATAATTATTTAAATACTATATGATGATCAAAATTTTAATATTTAATACTTTCTATAAAAAAAATCAATCAAAATAAGCAAAATGTTACAATTACAAACTATTTTATAAAATTTTTACACACTGTTTATGTGTCTAACTTTTTATTGGTTTATGTGTCTAACATTTTATAACATTTTTTTCATTTGCCAATAGTCACTCATCACATCAACACTTTGTAAATTTTTTTATAAAAAAAAATCTATATCTCTAACATTACTCATCATAATAAATATATATTAGTAATTACCATAATTATATATTAAATATTTCTATATAAAAACACAAACATTATAAATAGTTAAATACCAATTAATAAAATACCATAGCTATTAAATTTCATTTGTAATATCTCACATTTAAACATAATCAAAATAAATGTTTATTAATATCTATTATTATTATTATCAGATTTCATATAGGATCAGATCAAATTACACTAGTATACCTTTAAATAATGCACTTCAACTAATAATTTTTTATTGAATTAATATTTTGAAAATCTCACCATTGTATTACATATTCTCTATGTTCTTAACACGCATTCCAAATTTTGTACTAATAAGATATTATTTAATATTTTATCCATATTTTTAAAATATAAAAACTTGAAATTTAAACATTTAAAAGATGAAATAATTACTTATCTCAATCATTTTGAAATTTTATAACCTTGGATAGTAAAAAAATTGTAAAAATTGCTATCAAATAAAAAAAAAATATTCAGCAATATAATATTACTTAAAGTTACACTTGTAACTTAAACCCAACCTATAAATATTTACAAAAATAAAATAGAAATAATCATTTTTTGTAGATAAAATCATATATTATTGAATTATCTAGTACATTGCATGTGTTGTTGAGTAGTTAAAAAATAAGAGCAAGGATTTGCCGCAATCAAGGTTACAACAAGTCCTGCATAATGTGTGAACGTGTGAGAGAGAGGAGTGAGAAACACTAATTAAACAAATGTCATCTTAACATATTGTCATATCCACCTTTATGCAGAACTTACTGCCACCAAGATTGCAACGTATCCTTGTCAAAAAAATATTAATAAGTGTGTGTGCGTCTATATATATATATATTACCATTTTTTTACCGCTCTATTTTTTTCAATATCAAAATCTCTTCTTTTTGTCTCTCCCCACTACATTGATCTGTCCCCAAATTCACATATATGCCTATAATATTAGAACAACACCCCCCCTCCCCCCCCCCCCCCCCCCAAAAAAAATGACAACGAATACCAAGAAAGAAACCTTTGATTCAAGTTTCTCATTCACAAAGATCCTGAATCCTCGTAAACCTTCATCTCACTCACTCTACTTTATTTTATACGTTCTAAATTGGAGGGGGGATTTGAACCTTATACATCACCCGCCTTCTCTCTAAATGAGTTCCAAATCTTGCCTGAAATTTGATCAAGTTGGTGGGAATTTTTTTTTTTTGTTGGTAATCAAGATTTGACCAAGTTGATTTGCAATAAAGACATTCTTACGATTATTACAACTAACCCACTTCATACAAAATTTTGAGTTTCTTATTAACCTCATTAGTCCTAGGGATGTTGTAAAATACATGTCTATTAGCCAAAGAAAAAAGGAATTTATTTATTTTTTTCCAAATTTTTAATATTGATTTTATTTTAAAACCGAAATATAAGTATTAATAAATCATTTCACATAGTCACCTATAATATAAAGTGAATTACACTTTAATAAGATTACTATTTTTTTGTCGTTTTAATAATAATCATATCATCTATTTTGAAATTTCTTAGACTTTTAAATTTGGAGAATATATGACTGTATGAGGTTATATATATGTAACAAGGATAAAATGATTTGAACTCTAAACTTTTGCGTTTGAAACAGTAAGAAATGCCAATTTAGCTACTAAATATAATTAATTACAATGATTATCTATCTTTCTCATTTTTGTACCTTGAGAATAACTAGTTGTGGTAGTTTTAGATTTTTATGGGAGTACCACCATTTACTCTTGTCTTGGTTCCGATAGTCATTCTACAAGTATAAATATTTGTAGGGTGTGAGGGAGTAAGGGTTGTTCAAGTCTCTAAAAATGAGTTTCACGTACATATACACTTAAATTATAATAGAGTAGAATTTATCTATCTTGTATAAAAAAATTTAAAAAATATATATATATATATTGTTGTGGGGGTTAGTTGAACTATTGGCGTCATGCTCATAATATGTGTAATAGTTTTAAATTGGGAAGAGTTGCTTTATGTCAGTGCACAACTTTCATTCAAATGTTTCGATTTGAGACATGCACGTTGTTCAATAGGGTAAGGTAAGGTTAACACAAAAACGACTCTTTGGACTAAGTGTTTGTTTGGCAAGATCATTTTTGTCAATTTTTTTTATTATTTATGAGTTTTATTGTACTTTTTAGTACTATTTATAAGTTTCACTATACTATTTTAGTTAACTTTTACTTTTATTTATAGTACTTTTAGTAAAAAAGATTTTAGATTCAATAAAATAAACGAGACCGTAAATATCGGGATAAGGGTGCACAAAAAACTGCTGACCACATGACCACACATTAACTGACCAAAACTAACTGCCAAATGCAGTCAGCACGCTGCTAACTATGGTGGAGGTGCAAAAGCTACACTTGTACCATGCAATTTGTGGATATGTTCTACTATACTATTTTAGTTAATTTTTACATTTATCTATAGTATTTTTAGCAAAAAAAAATTTAATTTCAGTAAAATAAACGAGACTCTAAATATCCGGATAAGGGTGCACAAAAAACTGCTGACCACATGACCACACATTATCTGACCAAAACTGACAACCAAATGCAGTCAGCATGCTGCTAACTATGGTGGAGGTGCAAAAGCTACACTTGTGCCATGCAATTTGTGGTTATGTTTTCAAAAAACAACACTACACCGCAACTATTGATATATAAGTTTTATTTTATATTTAATATATATAACATGAAACACTACATCTCACTAATTAAAAATAAATAAAAATTATTATCTACCACTACCTACATGTATTTCTATATATAAGTGATGAGGGTAATTCTTGAAGTCTAAGTAAAAGTTGACAGACCTTATTGTGTTTGACGATTTCGCTTATGTACCCTTAAACGACACCATAAAGCTGAAGGGTCCGTCCCAAAGCTGATGGGTCCAACCCAAAGCTGACGGGTGCGCCTCAAGATCCTTGGTGCATTTATGAGACGACCAAAAGGCATAGACGGAATGAGAAGCTGATGACTTGAAGCTGACGAGGGCAAGAGAAACTCTTGACAGGTCCAACATGTATTTTACTTGAGTTCCATGTATGAATATATAAGGAAATATCTTATGCCCCACAATAAATCCTAATAAAAAAATACTCCTACAAGGAAAGCATTTTGCAAGATGCGCAAATTAAAGAAGATCTCTCTCAGATCTTCTGAGCCAAGAAACGAATATCAACCCTATAATACTATAAAAATTTCAAGACCCTTACAAACCAAAGTACGCTTAATTCACCCTAACTCTAGTATTCTAGAGTTGTGAGAAAGAAATTTTTCTAACTTGATCGTCGGAAGGTTTTTGGCCGGTACCACACCGATACCCTTCATAGGTTATTCTTCTTCCCTGTGTGTTGTGCAGGTCTTACTTAGAGTATGTGAGGATTGTGTGGCTCATTAACAATTTTCGGCATTATTGGTTGGCACCATCTGTGGAAAGAAAGTAGGAAGTAAGCCATACTACCGCTTCCCGAACAAAGAGTTGCATGGTACTCACTTGCTCAATGACAACCAGGACGAACAATCAAGGGGACAAACCATGTACAACCACCCTCGAAAGACAAGTTCAGACGTTCGCTGCAACTGTAGAATGCCTTACCAAGCAAGACCATGATCTAGAAGAGCAACTGCACCAAAAGAATGTAGTATCTAACACTTAGGAGGAGGACTAGGAAGGAACCAATGCCGAGAGAAGGAACCAAGAAGGGCCAGAAGGCAGCAACGCCCCAACCAAACAAGAGCAACAAGATACAAGTTATCCGTCCACCGCAGATACTCCACCGTCACACATAATAGCCAAGATGCAGATGATGAAGGAACAAATGGACTTTATGATGAACGCCCTCAGAAGACAGGTATCGAACGATCTTGATAAGTTAGTCCACCGAACAAACTCGCCCTTCGCCGCATCCATCACTTCGTTCCCTGTTTCGCCAAAGTTTCGCATGCCCCAAATGGAAGCTTACAACGATAGTAAGGACCCCTCGATCACCTGGAGACCTTCAAGACACTGATGCACCTACAAGGGATGGCAGACGAAATCATGTGCTAGGCCTTCCCAACAACGCTAAAAGGTTCTGTAAGGGTATGGTTTAGTAAGTTGACGCCGAGTTCCATTGGCACTTTTAAAAAGTTGAGCTCCCAGTTCACCTCCCACTTTATTAGAGGGCACAAACACAAGAAGACCACGGCATGCCTGATGAATATCAAACAACGGGAGGAGGAGATGTTGAGATCCTACATAGAACGTTTCAACAAGGAGGCACTCTCGATTGACGAGGCTGACGATAAGATACTCGTGGCAACGTTCACCAATGGACTACGAAAGGGTAAGTTCCTATTTTCCTTATACAAAATTGACCCCAAAACTATGTCAAAGGTACTCTACAGGGCAACCAAGTATATGAATGCTGAAGACGCGTTGCTGGCCCGAGAAGATAGACCTAAGAAGAAGGAAAGACAAGAGGAAGCATAGCAGGACAAAGGATAAAAGAAAACAAGGACTAGGGATCGACGAGAAGATGGGCGATCCAAACCCCCCACTGGGAAGTTTACAAACTTTAAGCCTTTAAATGCCCCAATTGATCAAGTCTTGATTAAGATCAAGGACGAAGGAGCCCTGACGTTCCTAGGGAAGTTGAAGGGGGGCCCCAACAAGAGGACTTGAGATAAGTACTGCTGGTTTCACCGAGATCATGGGCACGACATATCTGACTGCTACAACCTGAAGCAGAAAATTGAAACTCTCATTTAGCAAGGAAAGTTGCAAAGGTTTGTCAGCAAAAAGAAGACGAACACACCATAGGAGCAACCCATAAGGTGAGAGAACAAACATCCCAGGCCGCCAGTAGGATGATCGTGGGTGGAACTACAACCTCCTGCTCCACTAAAAAGACTCACAAGACTTACTTAAGAATGGTTCAGAACGGCCAGCTCACGAGCGTCGTTCCCAAGATGGCACGAGTTGACAACCCCGTCATTGAGTTTTCAGAGGAAGACGCTCGCCGTCTCCACCACTTGCATGACGATGCACTAGTTGTTAGCATACAGATAGGGGATTACAACACACATCGGGTCTTGATTAACAATGGCAGCGTCGCCGACATCTTTTACTACCCAACATTCCAACAGATGAGGATTGACAAAGAACGGTTGGTTCCAACTAACACTCCGCTCGTTGGTTTTGGAGGAACAAGGGTATTCCCCCTTGGTGCAATCATGTTACCTGTCACGGTTTGTGATTACCCCCAGCAAATCACTAAGGACGTGACATTCCTTGTGGTCGACTGCTAGTCTGCTTACAATGTCATTTTAGGACGACCTACCCTCAACTCATGGAAAGCGGTAACTTCAACTTACCATTTAATGATCAAATTCCCTACCAGTACGGAGTGGGAGAATTATGTGGAGACCAGGTGGTTGCTCACGAGTGTTACATAGCTATGTTGGAGATGGAAAACCATCTTCAGGCCATGAATATAGAAGAACATCGAGCGATGGCAGAGCCCATTGAAAGACTTGAGGAGATACATCAGACGACTAGGATTGGCATTCTTGCCAGTTCGCCTATCTGCCAAGCACTCACCGCTTTTCTCCAGGAGAATCAGGAAGTCTTTGCCTAGAATCATGAAGATATGCCAAGGATCGACCTCTCAGTCATATAACACAAGTTGAATGTGTCGCCTACTTTTCCACCTGTCTGACAAAAGAAGAGAATATTCGCCAAAAAGTAGAATCGAGCTATAGCGGAAGAAGTTCATAAAATTGCAAAACGTAACATTCATCAGGGAAGTATATTGCCCCGATTGGCTGGCTAATGTGGTGATGGTCAAGAAAGCTAACGAGAAGTGGAGAATGTGCGCAGATTTTATGGACTAGAAGAGGGCATGCTCCAAGGACAGTTACCCGCTGCCGCGGATTAATGTTCTCGTAGACTCTACAGCTCGCCACTAGTTGCTAAGCTTCATGGACGCTTTCTCTGGTTACAACCAGATCAAGCTAAATGAAGTCGATCAAGAGAAGACTTCGTTTGTCACAAGCCAAGGGCTATTCTACTACAAAGTGATGCCATTCAGACTAAAAAACGTAGGCGTGACGTATCAAAGGCTCATGAACAAGATGTTTACACATCAGAACGGAAGGAATGTCGAAGTCTATGTTGATGACATGCTGGTGAAAAGTCGAAAAGAAGGCGATCATTTGAACGACCTTAGGGAGACCTTCGACACCTTCCGCTCTTACAACATGAAGCTCAATCTGAGCAAGTAAGCGTTCGGGGTGACTGCTAGAAAATTCTTGGGTTTCATGGTATCTCAGAGAGGTATCGAAGTCAACCCCGACAAGGTTCTGGCCATTATGGAAATGACGCCGCCAAGGAATGTGAAGGAAGTCCAAAGCCTCAACGGCAAAGTAACAGCACTTAATAGGTTTGTATCACGGGCAACGGACAAATGCCTACTTTTCTTTCGTACATTGAAGAAGTCTTTTGAGTGGACTATCGAGTGTCAACAGGTGTTCGAGGATTTAAAAACCTACCTCTCTTCCCTACCATTGCTAAGTCCCTCAAAGCCTGGGGAAAAGCTATTCCTCTATTTGGCAATATCCCCGGCTGCCGTCAACGCGGCCTTGGTCAAGGAGGAAAATAGGATGCGAATGCCCGTGTACTACACCAGTTGAGCACTACGAGGTGTTGGACAAAAGATACCCACCAATGGAGAAACTCGCATTTGCTTTAGTTACCGCAGCCCGTAAGCTAAAGCCATATTTTCAAGCTCACACTATCATCATCCTGACTGACAAGCCTATGTGGTGAGCAATGAATAGCCCTAAAGTCGCCAAACGAATGGCGCTATGGGCGATAGAACTGAGTGAGTTCGATGTACAGTACCACCCACGCACCGTAATAAAGGGGCAAGTAACCGCTGACTTCATCACGGATTTCACTGATATGCAAGGCTAGGGGGCAGAAGAACACCGTCAGTGGAGCATTTACATGGATAGGTCATCTAATAGGCAAGCTAGAGGAGTCGGTGCAGTGCTTGAGCCCGTAACTAAGATGCTTGATCCCTAAAGAAGTAGATTATGTCATGAGAAAAGTCCATGAAAGCATCTGTGGGAATCACTCAAGATCGCGGTCTTTGGTGCACAAAATAATTCGGGCGGGGTACTACTGGCCTACCATGCAGAAGGATGAACAGGCCTACGTTAGAGCCTGCGATAAGTGCCAAAGGTTTAGCAACGACATCAAGCAGCTGGCAAAAGAGCTCATCCCTGTGGCAACCTTGTGGCCTTTTGCTCCATAAGGACTGGACATTATGGGCCTATTCTCGATAGCAATGTGACAGTTGAAGTTCTTGATAGTCGGTATAGATTACTTCACCAAGTGGGTAGAAACAAAAGCCCTGGCTACCATCACAGAAAAGAACGAATGTTGCTTCATTTGGAAGAACATCATTTGCAGGTACAGAATCCCTAGGGTCTTGGAGTCAAACAACGGGAAGCAATTCGACAACGATTCCTTCAGGGATTTTTGCTCGCAGTTAGGGATTAAAAACCACTACTCCTCCCTTTCCCACCCTCAGGCTAACGGATAAATTGAGATCACGAACCGATCCTTGTTTTGAATCATTAAGACTTGGCTTGAGAAGGCAAAGGGTGTATGGCCCAAAGAGTTGCCAAGCGTATTATAAGCCTACAGGACGATGGCCAGAACTCCCACATGAGAAACACCGTTTCGACTGGCATAGAGAAACGAAGTAGTCATCCCAGCTAAGGTATGGCTCATAAGCTACATAGTGAACAATTACGATGAGAGGAGGAATGATAAAGCCATACATCTACAGCTTGACCTAGTTGACGATGTAAGGGCAACAACTGAGCAAAGGCTAGCGAGATATCAAGACCTTATGGCCAAGCACTACAATGCCAAAGTCAAGCACAACGACTTCTAGGTTGGAGATCTCGTCTTGAGGAAGGTCACAGGGCCACGAGAGATACATTTCGAGGAAAGCTTGGACTTAATTAGGAAGGACCTTACAGAGTCATGTCGTGGCAGAGAAAAGACACTTACTACTTGGAGACGCTTAACGGGCAGAAATTGCGCCATCCGTGGAACGCCGAGCATCTCAGAAAGTACTGCTAGTAGAAGACAACATGAAGAACGCTACTCCTCATTCCCAATTTATTTTCTTTTTTGCATTTTTTTTAGTCGACTTTTATCTACAGTACTTTTCAAGCCCAAAGGGCTAAGTTTTATTCTTTTTGGAACAATTCTACACTTATATATGCATTCATCACAATAAAAAGAATTATTCAAATATAACATGTGTGCATGCTTACCCTAATAAGGCTACAATTTTATTACTAAATCTACAAAGTACACAAGTTTTGTGCTAAGTCCACAAGGTGGACGAGTTTATTATAAATCCACAAAGTGGACAAGCTTATGCTAAGTTCGCAAAGTTGACAAGTTTGTTATAAGTCCACAAAGTGGATGAGCTTATTATAAGTCCGCAAAGTGGAAAAACTTATTACAGAGTCCATAAAGTGGACGAGTTTATTACTAAATCCACAAAGTGGATGAATTTTGTGCTAAGTCCACAAAGTGGATGAGTTTATTATAAGTCCGCAAAGTGGACGAGCTTGTTATTGAGTACACAAAGTGGACGAGTTTATTACTAAATCTACAAAATGGACGAATTTTATACTAAATCCACATAGTGCATGAGTTTATTAAAAGTCCACAAAGTAGTGGACGAGTTTATAAATCCACAAAGTGAGCGAGATTATTACTAAGCCCACGAAGTGGATGAATTTATTATAAGTCAACAAAGTAGACAATTTTATTACTAAGTCCGCAAAGTGGACGAACGTATTACTAAAACCACAAAGTGGACAAGCCTACTAATAAGCCCACAAAGTTGACGAGGCTAATTCCACAAGAGGACGAGACTAAGTCCACAAGCCGACGGAATAGTCCTAGTATCCAAAAAATAAATGTACATAGTCTTTAAGGACACGTTCACATGATAGAAAGCACATCCAATCAAGACATATATACTTATCAAAAGCACATAAAAATCAATTAAACAACGGATGTAGAAAAACTCCACCGAATAAAAAGTTTTTACAATAAAAATCCCAAAAAATAAAAGGGCATTAACATCATCTAGAAAATGGATGGAGTACATAGTAATGAAAAATAAAAAAGCTAAGGGTCTTGGACATTCTGGGCTAATGGGTTTTCATCATCTTTGGTAGGAGGATATTGGACAACAATGAGTGGTAGGATCTTCAACATCTTGAGCTTTATGGGACAAGGTTAAAGGAGCATCAAACTTCTCCACAATAGGTTGAGCGAAATTGACGTTATTATCCTTTGGATCCCGCTCTGACTGGGTGGAGTCATCATTCTCCTCAGGGATAGTATCGTCAGCTGGAGTAGACGGCAGGGGATCGTCCATGCTGACCTTGGAAAAATCCAAGTTTAGGTAGATGGACTAGGCCTGTTTTAGGCAATTCTCAAACCCGTCACCATAATAGACAGCACAAAAGTCAATAAACTCCTGCGAAGCCTTGAACTCTGTCATGGTGTCAGCCCTGACCGCCTCCACCTACTTATAGAGAGCTGTCAGCTCTTTCTCTAAATTTTCCATTGCCTCATCGGCCTTTTCTCTAAAGCTGGCCTCTTCCTTCACCTTCTTCTTCAAGTTCTCCACCTCCTTGTTCAGAGTGCAAAGGGCCTCCTTATACTATGCTTGCTCATTGGTTACTGTATCATTACGTTTCCTGAGGCGATGGATCACCCCTTCCTCAGCAGCACACCTATCTTGGAGGGCCTTCATACGCACCATCGCCTGCAAAGTGAGACAACCGTCAGCTACAAAATTAAGAGTCATAAGGTGTATGTATCTAAGGGAGGAGACGTACCTTAGAAAGGTCAAAAAACCTGACGACCCTAAGTCCTCGATCTTATGATTGCCACAAGGTTCTAAGCTCGTTTCCTTGATGATTGACTCAACCATCTCGACGGCGTAATCCTTGTTTGGAAGGTGACGACAACCTCAACCCCCTGTCAGTTGGGAGGGTAGCCTTGCCTTTCTTATGAGGACGGTCCTCATTCCCTTCAGCCTTGCGTTAAGGTATCCCCTTCCCAACGACTTTGGGAGCTAACGAGGATGCCACCTCTTTACCCTTCTCCTTTTCCTTCTCTTCTTTCTTGCATGCAGCGACTACCCTCACTGAGGCTCTCATTCTAGCTACCTCCATTTCTGCAAAAGAGGATTGACAAAGTTAGATGCATAGACGACATACAGATGGTGACGAGCAAAAAAGAGATCAAAATACTTACGCCAACGAGAGCAATTGTTTAATCTACATGTTGCTAGTGTTGGCTTTGGACCACCGCAATAGGCATTCAGTGTATCAAAAGTAATCAAGTCCTTACACTTCCGTTCTTTGAATGGAACTTCAAGGACCCCACAGATGAATTCCTCTTACTCGTCAGTTATGCATGGACAGACGCTTGCTGAAAAAGGAAGCAGAAGACATCATCAGAATAAAAGGGTAGCCGACATTAAATCTAAAAAGACAGAAAACAAAGTAAAAGCAAACGATGTTAAACCTGACTCCTTAACAATGCCCCAAGTGTTGTCAAAACCATGAGGCATGGTAGCCCACTCTTTTAGACGACATACCCAATTCGTTTCTTGTACAATATATATATATATATATATATATATATTCTTCCACTTCCTATTGGAGTCAGACTTGTCTGACACCAACCTTCCTTGCTGCAAAATGGAATATTCCTTAGGACAAGGCGATGTGCTGAGGTCGGTAGCACTAGAAGAACTTGTCCAATGTAAGCTGACGGTTTCCACCACTAAGACGACCTCAAAGGATTTCAGCCCCAATGAATATCCTCCAAGCATTAGGAGCAATTGGTTGATGGATATTCCTAAAAGGTTGGCCAATTAACGGTGAAACGATGTCAGCGACAACCTCAGCCCGACAGCAAACATGACATCATACATGCAGAAGTCTGCAGTTCTCCCCAAATAACACTTTTCAAACTTCTCAGGGAGACGGATTAGGATGTTTTCAGGGATTTGGTAACGGTCCCTTAAATCCTTAAATATATTAAGTGTCATCGTCGACCTGAAATCATTGACGATCCATATCTTGGGAAGGATAAAGGGACGAGTGGCCGTCATCTGGGCTTCCTAAACTATCTCCCTCAATAACCCCCCCCATTACCCTTAACCTCGTCCTCGTCACCCTCCTTTCCTTCTTCTCCCTCACCTACCTCTCCATCATAGCTTTCTTTTTCGTCAAGAGAAAGAGCTAACAACTCTCTCTCTCAGACGACCAGGAAAAGCCCACCTCGTAGCCTGCTCCCTCACGGACTGACGACTGCTCACTTATCGCTTCTCTAGACATCTACACCTACAAGCGACAAAGGTATTCTAAGAGCCTAAGTTGACGGCCTCTCCAAAGAAGTAACGACCAGACTACAAAAAAACAAAATGAAATAAAGAGAGAACGAAGGAAGACTTACAAAGATTAGTAGATGTTCCCTTGAAGGATGACAACCTTAGCAAGACAATGGTAGCAAAAGCGACGGGGTCAGTAGGATGACGAAAATGGACGACAAGCTCTGTCCCTCAAATCAACAAGGTTGAAATAAGAAGAATGAAGGGAGGAGGCGAGGTATATATATAGGATGAAAGGTGCACGGAAGACGAATCAACACCCTTATCCAGAAGTGAAGCCAACTAGGTTAAGCCACATGTTCTGACATTTAATAATGGATGCTCGAGGAATCAATCAATAAATGCCACTTTCCTTTTTCTTAAAAAAAGAGTATACATTATAAATAAACGACAAATCAAACTCCACAACCCGTCAACTTAAATTATGAAGTAGGAGGCAGCTGATGAGAATAATTCTTAAACTCTAAGTAAAAGATGACGGACCTAATTGTGTTTGACGATTTCACTTGTGTACCCTTAAACGACACCATAAAGCTGACAGGTCCATCCCAAAGCTGATGGGTCCAACCCAAAGCTAACGAGTGCGCCTTAAGATCCTTGGTGCTTTTATGAGACGACCAGAAGGTATAGACGGAATGAGAAGTTGACGACGAGAAGCTGACGACTTGAATCTAACAGGGGCAAGAGAAACTCTTGACGGGTCCAGCATGTATTTTATTTAAGCTTCACGTATGAATATATAAAGAAATATCTTATCCCCCACGATAAATCCTAATAAAAAAGACTCCAATAAGGAAAGGATTCTGCAAGATGCACGAATTAAAGATCTCTCCCACAAGGAAAGATCTTCTGAGCCAAGAAACGAATGTCAACCCTATGCTACTATAAAAACCCTAAGACCTCACAAACCAAGATACGCTTAATTCACTCTAGCTCTGGCATTCTAAAATTGTGAAAAAAGAGATTTCTCTAACTTGACCGTCGGAGGATCTTTTACCGATATTAGACCTGTACCCTTCATAGGTTATTCTTCTTCCCTGTATATTGTGCAACTCTTACTTAGAGCACGTGAGGACTGTGTGGCTCATTGATGATTTTCGGTATAATCAATAAGTAAAGTGTATACACATCAAAAGTAATGCTTTCCCAAATTTTATTGTTTTTATCTCTGAATGCTAAATTCTTTCCCAAAACCAACCATCTTGTAGTTGATTTAATAAATATTAAAAAAAAAAAATGAATACTTTCACAAGGACAGTTTTGGTTACAAACATGATGGTAAGATCGTAAATAGCTATAACTCCGTACAAATAAATTAATATAACTACATGTTTTAAAATTTTAACCATTGGAAACGCATGCCAAACTTCATTCTAATCGCATATTACTTACTATTCAAACCATGAACTTATTTTCTATACATTATTTTAGATTACAAAAACTTAAAACTTAACCATTTAATTGGTGACATAACTACTACTTTTTTATTTTCTAGAAATTTTACAAACTTGGAGGATATGATAAGAAAATGTAATTCAATGGTAAATTTATCAATATTCACATCTTGTAGAAAAATACTAAATAGAATTGAAGCAATTGGCTACAAACAAGTTTATACCTAACTTTTTTCCTTCCACAATTAAAAACCCAATGGGCTACTCTAAATTAGCCTAAAACATACAAAGAAAACTCAAAGGGGCCAAACTAGCCCAATTTTTTTATTAAAAGAAAGGTCCAGCTTAGCATTGATCAAGCCACCCCGATGAGGTGGCCGATCAATTAAGGCAAGGTAAGGTGAGGATTTGGGCAAACCGCACCTTGCGGTGCGGTGATAAATATGCCCAAAATCGCATCGCCTATGCCCTTACTTAGGGCTAGGTATTGGACCGAAGGCTTGTCTACAAGTCTGCTGAGATTGGGCCCCAACCCATTACTAAGCATTAGGCCTTCGGCCTTGAGGATCCATTTTTACTCCCTCCAAGTTTTGTGGATAAGTTGGACATTTTCAGCTCCACCCAGTAGTTTCACTCGAGTAAAGGGAGGATGAATTTATTGGTAAAGTTGCTTAATGTATGTTTAACAGTCAGAACAAAATTAGTTTGATTAAAATTTTTTATTTTTTTAAATGAAATATTAAATTAAAGGAACTGCTTCATAAAGTAGGGATTTATCTATTTAGTTGATCACAAAACGCAATGAGTAAATGTCATTTGACTCATTTCCTCAATAACCTTTTTTTTTTTTAGAATTATTTCCTCAATAATCTGAAGAGTGGTGGTCTTTAAAAGTCAAATTTAATTAAATTTACTCTTATATTTTTAAAGACTATATACCAATTTTATTCAAGTATAATATATCATAATACATCTTCTATTTATTCCGATTCCAAAAATCCGGCATTCAGGAAGGTGGCCCAATACCATCCTGTCCATCCATGCATGCCAGGCAGCTTTGATTGATGAATTAAAGTTGCTCTAGTTTTTTTTTTTTTTTTCAAAAATAAATAAATAAATATATAAACAAACAAATAAATATATGAAGAAATCCGTTGTTGAGCGTATTATCTTGTAGCTAGAACCGTATGCTGTCAGGATATATCATTCACCCACCCACAATACATAGATCTACTAAAATATGAATAATAAAAATTACAAAAGTAAAAATTCTCATATTACTAAGATTTTAAATATAAAATTGTTTGATTTTTATAACACCTTTGTTTAGATGAAAAGCAGAATATCAATATCTATTAAGACCACTCACAGCAGTGGTGCTATATTAGTATATTGGTATTTTTTAGCTTTTCAAACACCAAAAAGCATGCTCCAGTAGTGGAGTTAAATCTATCTATAGATGTGCACTGTTTATGAATGCTGAACAAAAAAAATATTATTTTATTGTATTGAAAGCTAAAATAGATCCACTGCTGTAGCATATGTGTAGGTAAAATAGATAAAGTAACTTTTAGTAGAACTAAAAAGCTAAATTT
This sequence comes from Castanopsis chinensis, assembly GCA_032878915.1. Lineage (NCBI taxonomy): Eukaryota > Viridiplantae > Streptophyta > Magnoliopsida > Fagales > Fagaceae > Castanopsis > Castanopsis chinensis. The sequence continues at coordinate 10,179,002 of JAVQMG010000125.1, read as the reverse complement.
TTAGCTCCACTGCTGTGAATGCTATTAACAATATTTTGAAACAGAGTTTAAAACAATTGAATTTGAAATACTACTAACATTTCAAAATTTTCTAATCTCATTTGTAACACCATGTTGAATATGCTAGTATGGATACGTGGTTCAATCTAATGACCTACATTCATGAAAGAAATCCTAAAGGACTATGTCAATAATATATTAAAATGTAGTATAAATCTTGTGTTATAATAAACCATAACATGTGTATATATAATAAAATAAACCTTAGACTAATAGACTTTTAGTATAGAAACTTGACTTGTACACAAAGTAAAATTAAATTTGAACCTATGCTAATAGGCTAATATATCTCTGAAAATAACAAAGTTTCATTCAAGGTAAATTTTCTTTTCATTCAAAATTATTTTAATTTATAATTAATAAAAGTAAGAAAAAACAACAGCTAGCTAACCACGTAATTAGTACAGATAATTAGATTGGACTTTTGCCAAGACCTAGGGCTTATTCTAAATCAGTTAACTCGAAAGATATAGTCACCAACATTTTCGACATCATTAAAATCCCTGGATTTCTTCGATGTATCCAAAAGTATCCCTAAAAGCAAACCATAAACTCTTTTAAAAAAAGAATAAAACTCTAAACTAAGCACTTTATGGTTTAATGACATTTTCAGGTTTTTTCCATAGAAAAAACTTAGGTTATTAGTTCACTTTCTGATGAGGTATATATTGCCAATGCTAGGGTTAGCCACCAAAGATATCTGTAATATAAACTTAAATAATACAACCCAAAATTGCTATAGAAAAATATAATATTGGTTTTAGGAGATTTATTATGTATAAAAAAAATTAATTCCTAAATTCAATGAAAATCTATTTCCAGACGACTTCTATTGTATTCAAAACCAATCGGTAATAGATTATTAATTTTTAAAATTTATAAAAAAAAAATTCTCAAACAAAATACTTAAATTCTTTTTAATTATTTTTTAAAACTTTCTTGTATACATGTAAAACCACCAAATGTTTAGTGTATTACCAATAATATACTCATGCAATGCAAAAATTAATTAATACAGCATTGTAAAATTAGAAGGTTTAAATAAATTTTTTAAATAACAAAGATTAACTACAAAATTAAATGTAACTTAAAAAATCTTACTCAATATCTTTTTATTAAAGATAAATTTTAACAAACTTAATATTGTATTACATTTTCTTCTTATATTCTTTATGCTTGAAAAATTTCTATAGAATTAAAAATCAATAGTTATAGTTATATCTTTAATAAATTATTTAAACTGCAAGTTTTAATAGTTTAAAATTATATATAAAATATAAATTTATAAATCATAATTTAACATGCATATTAAAAACATACAATTCAACGGTTAAATCTTCAAAATATGTAATAATATTAATTTTTTAAGGGTAATGCTAACGAATGCCCTAAGGGCATTGTTTAATAATCTATTTAAAGAAAGTTTTTATGGGAAAAGAAAAAAAAATAATTAATATTTTGATAACTTTTTTCATTTCCCATAAAAATAATGTCAAAACTTTTCTAAAATGGATTGTTAACCAATGCCCTAAGAGCACTCGTTAGCATAACCCATTTTTTAAAAGAAAGTTGTAATCTTAATCTATTAAAACTATAATTAATTTTGTAGCTAAATTTTATGGCCATCAATTTTATTTTGTTTGGGAGGGTAATAAAATATTACTGATTTATCATTTATGAATAAAATAAGTACCGACAACTTGTATTTATGAGAGTTTTTGGCATACAATTTCAAATGGCATAAAATAGGTACCGACTTCAAACTCTTAAGAACACGACAAAATTTCAATTGCATTACGTTTTAGGTCAAAATGTTACAAGAAAAAACAAAACGTTTTTAGAATATGATGTTCTCACTCAATATGAAAATTTATTAACTAGTACGGTTATATATATGAACTGGTAAGGATTATATACTGCCAAAAAAACTGAGGACCACATAATATACGGTGGTTCCACAGCCACTTGACTCACTTTTGAGTTGTATCAGGTGCCTGTCTTCATCTTTCTACAGTGGAGAGAGGAGAAAAGGCTTTCTTTTTTCATTTTATTATTTTTTATTTTTTAAGATGTAAAGAAATATCATTGATCCAAACTGAAAGCGGTCAAAGCACAGAAGAGACTGGCACAACCTGAAACCTATAAATGCCCCTGGAAGCTTAAGCTGCGTACAAGCACTGCAACTGAGCTTTTATACATCAAAATACAGAAAAATAAAAAATAAAATAAAATAAAGGAATCCTTCAGATTAATCAGAGAATAAATTCTGCAAATAGACAAACGAAGTAAAACATTTTACAATGTAGGGCTGAAAAGTACTAGCATATGATTTCAAGTAAAATATCGCTTTTTCAAACAGTTTTTTTCTTTTCTTTTTTAACACTTTTTTAAACAGTTGATAAACCAAAAATTAAGCTACTAAAGCGTATTTAATCTAAAAATAGCGAAAAACCGTGGTCATAATAATATAACTCAATAACATAACCTTTTTCCTTCCCAAAAATATCCAAAAAAATATATAAAACCGGTGGATAAATATTCCTGTTAGCTAACTTAGCTAGCTAATTAATATTTTGGTATGATAATAAAAGACAATCATTAAAAGTAAATGTTATAAGTTAAAACCCTCTATCATGCCATTTATTTAAGTAATCCGAGTATATGAATATATTTGATGTCATGAAGAATTTATATCCCATACATTTTCAGAAAAGTCATATATTTTTAAACACGTGCCATGCACCAAAACAACAACAAAAAAGGAGAACGACAAGGGGCAGCAGGTTCATGCAATAACAAATTGAAATGAGATAAAAAAAAAGCCAATAAAATTAGGCGCTCAAAAGCCTGATATCACAGACCTTCGATCTCTCTCACCTTTAAGATGGAATAGAATTAAAGAAATGATTCAAAGGAGGACTAGTCATGCTTTAATAAGTTGAGCAAAACCCATTCCCATTACCCGAGTAATAACATTATAAAAACCAGTTCAACTGTACTTGTTTCCTCGATCTACACACTTAGGCATTGGCTTTATACTTTTTTAAGTACGTTTAATGTAGGGCTGTTTTTCTTTAGCTGAAAGTACGTTTAGTCTTTTCTCAAAAAAAAAGAAGTACGTTTAGTCACTTCTTTATGCACACGCACAGGTATTAAACAAATGAAATGAGCCTTGGGTGTTTTAGTGAGGAGTGATTTCGGCGTTTAGCCCAAGAAAAGAAGCATTGCCTTTCATGGTGACCTATGAGCTTTCGAAAATGACTCACTGCTGGTTGTAAATGACCAGAAAATACGTCGTTCATGGTCACACATTAAGGTTTTGTGCATGAGTCAAAATATAGGCTTGTTCAACCAAAAAGATGTGTATATAACAAAGGCTTATTCAAGTTTCAAGATAAAAAATAATAATAAAGGCTTATTCTACGTTTCCTATATATACATTCTTTTTTGGCGGAAATATACTTAAATAGATTTGTTCTAAATGTTTATATCTAACAACTACTCAGATTTAAGGTTTTTCATCGCGGATAAGACGTTTTTTCTGAGAAACATCCCGGATAAAACTTGAATATACAACACGTTTAGGCATATATATCGTACTTTATTTTTTTGGTTATTCAATTAAAATAAAATATGCGATTCATTAGTTGATTAAATATAATTTTTCTAACAACTACTCAGATTTAAGGGTTTTCATCCAGGATAAAATGTTTTTTTTTAGAAACATCCCGGATAAAACTTGAATATACAACACGTTTAGGTATATATAGAGTACTTTATTTTTTTGGTTATCCAATTAAAGTAAAATATGCGATTCATTGGTTGATTAAATATAATTTTTCTTAATAAAGATAAAGACTCTTTTTGTTGTATTCATGAATTTATTGTATTCATGGATACAAGTACAACCATGTGATTAATTTCAATTAAGAACCTATTTCCTAAGTTTTGTTTTTCCAAAAAAAAATAATGGTTAGCATTTAAGATTTTTTGGGTTTGGGAGATAAAAATAAATAAATTAAGATGTTAGCTTAGCTAGGGGGGCTAAAATGTAGAAGCTACTGTAGTATGCGGTCCTAGATTTTTCGGCTAGTTTCTTTTTTCAAAATCATACACAAAGAATGACAACATTGTATGAAACACTATAAAAAGAGTGTGTGTGTATATATATATATATATAGAAAAATAATAGACCCTCACGAATGTCAACAAGCCCACCATAGCTCCAAGTTCCAACCACTGCTTAGACTGCATTTAGCCCCACTTGGAGTTGGAGAAGAGGCGGGTTTTATGATGCCAACGCAACCCCAAAATATTTAATGCCATGCGCACCATACAAAAATACTTTTCCCCAAACAATAAAAACAAAAAAGTTTTTATAATAATATATCGATGATCTCTTTCATCAGCTTTTCCCAGTGGTATATAAAATTAACTTCTCCATATTTTGACAAGATGTGACCTATTTTCCAGTGTCCAGGCTAGTCCTGACCATAAGAATTGCTTTGCAGAGCTATATTAGTTGCCACTGAATCTCTTTACGTAACTGATATTGACATATCAGTTTCTCCCTAGAGCTTAAAGCCCCAAACACCCCCACACACCCCCCCACCCCCAATTTAATTCTGTCCGTGTAACAAATGGAAGCGGAAATGAATGAGTCATTTGGACAAACAATTTGTTTTTGCTTCTTTTACCAACATTGACCGTCACAGACATTCTCATACGAAAAAGTACCATTACCCAAACAAATGAGATGTATGGCCCTAGACTTGTAACTCTCAATTGGAGGGCAACTTCATCATTCATGGCATAGTTAGAAAGGACAATTATAGTCTGGTGATATTTTGCAGAGAATAACATGTGCGAAAGAAGAACAAATTAGATGAGGAAAAAACAAAGAATAGGATATAAAAAACGACAGTTCCACCTTCTCAACTTATTTTGACTAGTCTATGAGAAGTGTTGTGTAGCTGTAAGACTGCTGCTAAATAAGTTGTGAAATTAGATATAGATACGTGAAATTAGTATTTGAAAAATTATTTCAAAGACAATATTCTCTGTATACAGTTTTAATAAGCAATAAGTTGTGAAATTAGGCATGTGATCCGGTGTGTCTGGAATACAATTATTCCAAAATCAATATCCCCTGTATACAATTTCAATTTTAATCAGCAATAACTCCCCTATAAGCATATACTTACAAATATATAGTAAAATATTTAACACAAAAATAAATAAATTGAAACCAAAGCCAGGAGCAGAAGCATTATTCCAGTTCACCAACACATGACAGACCTTAATACCCTCAAGTTTGTGCTATTTTTTTTTTTTTTTTTTTTTTTGAGGGGGGGGGGGGGGGAGGTGGGGGGAGAGGGGGAGGGAGAGCAAAAATTAAGTGTCTAAAACAAAAGAAACTAAAGAGTATAAAGAAAATTACCAACTATAAAGAAATTTACAAATTGTCATGACAATAAATGTGCCTATGACCATACAAACCAAGTGAAGAAGCTAATGAAACCATTCACTTAATGAAGATAGTAGTAGAAGGGAGCTCCCTTCAGTCCAAGCAAAGAAAAGCAAAGGATGAATTTTATCTCCCGCATCATTCACACATCCACAGTAGTAAAATCAGTCCCTTTCTATTGTGTTTGAATGAATGAGTCGGCAGCTAATTCAAACCCTTTATCTATCCATGAGTGGACTGAAGGAAGCTCTCTTAAACCACCCTTTATGAACATATGTAAAACAAATACATGCTATTATATAATTCTTAACATCAATGAAAATTGAAATTGGATATGTTATGCTAATTCAGAAAAGAAAAGAAAAAAGGAATAAAACAGACAAATAGGCCATACGTTCATGACTCGAAAAATAAAATACTACATAACAATAAAGCTAGAGGTGCAGAAATGCTGTGAAGACAACCTATATTGTAATCTTTGACAACTTAAATGATGCAATTTAATGAATAATTTATGATAATCTAGACACACGTCTTAATCTATGATACCCTAAATGCTATAACCTTACCAGGTTAATCAACTTTTCAATTGAAAAAAGATAAGGTAAGAAATCAGCTATTCTGTTTGATCCATTCACACGGACTTACTTAGTGTTTGTGTTTCATGCCAAATCAAACCATTAACATAGTAATTGGTTTGTTAGTATGCCCCATGGAGAAGCCGATGCACAAGTAACTAGGGTCTTTAGCCATTATTAGTGTTAAAATTACAGGTAAAAACTCTACATTTTGTTTAACCTGATGCTTCCAACAAACATTACTATCCTCTGAGGCATCAGGCAAAGGTCCAACGCAATAAGACATCAAGGAAAAGTCCAGATCGAACTTCGATAAAAACCAGAAAGTGACACCAATTTCCCGGAAAGATCACAACATCTAGAGCCCTAGACCTATAGAATTAAGCTGCTCTTCTTTGTTTTCTTTCTTAAAAGGAAAAATGTTTGCATGAATGAACCCTAACCCTAAGTGTAACAAACCAAGACTAGTCAATACAATGCCATATAACCTACTCCAGCCTAGATCAACCACCACCACTCAACAGAAAATCAGATCAGACAATGCAGATCTAAAACTATAAACCAAGTCACATGTGATCATGCTTTCTGAATCCTAATTAACCGTGTATTCAGGACTTATATCTTTTTGATTCCTAAAACTGACACTAAGATTTTAGAATAGCTTCAGTAAGGACTTAAATCTTCAAGTTTTTGCTCGTCCAAAAACTAAAATAAGATGTTTTTTCTGGACACAAAACAGAGGGCTTATGAAATTGAGTGAAAATAAAAGAAGAAAGATTGAAAGAGTGAACAAGAAGGACAATTACGAGCTAACTTACACTGACACAATGGCACCATTGACGCTTCTTTGCTTCCTCACCAACCCTAAATCTGATGCTTGAACAGTGATCAGCTGCAGTTTCATGTGAAAAAGGAAAAACACCCACAAAAAAAAAAAAAATCCATCGCAAGAAAGCAAAGAGCTCACAAGTCATAATACATAAAACAATATGAGGAAAAAGATATGTGTATGAGAGGGGTTAAAATTGAACTTATATTGAAAAAAACCGAAAGTTGAGAGAGAGAAAGAGTTGCAAAAATTACGGAAGAGAAGATTGAGGAGAGGAAATGTCATTGTCTTTCATGGGAGTCAGAGAAGGGAAAGCGATTGAATGTGGCTAATCTACTAATCTGGCAAATATATAAATACTAAAACGGAAGTAATATAAAATAAATAAGGAAGAGGAAAAAAGAAAAGTGAAATTTTCTTTTTCTTTTCCTCTACTCTCTCTCTCTCTCTCTCTTTCACTGATATTTCGGGAGACGATGTAATTCTGTACTAGAAGAGGAGGATAATAAAGGGCTCTCTCTCTCTCTTACAGTGGGCAAGAGAGGGCCTCATATATACGCCACATATATATCCAACAGCTCTGTACTGTGGAGAGAAGAAAGGGTGTGGTTATGATGGGGGTTTTCTTTGACCATTTAGTTGGCCCTCTCTTTCTCTTTCTCTCTCTTTCTTCTATGGGGTAGCAGTAGCAGTAGTCTACTGTGCCGCACTACTCGCCTCTACTTTCCAGTAGCAGTAGAATGAAAGTACAACACAATATATAGGGTTTGAGGTCACTCATAATCTGGATGTGAAACTCTTGGTCACTGTGCTTATATATATTTTTACCTCCAATTTTTTTTAGAAATTTTAACTTTTCCAAAATTTATCAATTGTAGACTTCGGCACTGTCATACACCACCGATTTTTCTATAAATAATTACTTTTTTTTTTCTAAACTATAGTATAAAATAATAATTTTATATAGGTCTCATTAATACATTTTTTTAGAGCAAACATTAATTATTTATTTTAAAAAAATTTTTATAAAAAAAAACTTAAAAATTTGTCAAAAAAAATTAGTCACATTTCATTTTTTCATAAAATTTTTATTAAAATGGTTTACTAATATATGTCATTATATATATATATATATATATATATATATATATGAATTGACAAAACTTAGGTAGAATACTAAATTACCATTCATTCGGTTCTTCTTTTAAGATTCAGCCATGTGGCTTTTTTCTCATTAGATGAAAGTGTGTTTTTAGTTAAAAGGATGTTTGGATACCGCTTATTTTGCTAAAACTGAAAACTTATTGCTGAAAGTACTGTAGATAAAAGTAAAAGTTACTTGAAATAATACAGTGGGGCTCATGAATAGTGTCAAAAAGTACAGTGGGACCCATAAATAATAGCAAAAATAAACTGAATAGTGAAATAATTTATAATTTTAATCCACGTCCAAATGCACACTAAGTACAGCCAAATAGCTGAATCTTAAAAGAGAAAACCTAAGATACAGCACCTAAATAATTCTTAGAGTTATATTAACGAGTGCTCTTAGGGAAATAGTTAATAATCCATTTTAGTAAATTTTTGACACAATTTTTATGAAAAATGAAAAAAACTGTCAAAATATATATATTTTTCATTTTCTCTTAAAAATTTTCTTTAAATAGATTGTTAACCAATACTTTAAGGTCATTTGTTAACATTTCATTAATTCTTTATCATAAAGCAAAATATCAATTGGTTGTCAATGTAGGCACAAGTCAAACCTAGATTCCTTATTTGATGACAAATTTTTTGACTAATTAAGCTAATTGAAAAAACTACAATAGTAAAAGTTAAATGCAAAGAGATTAATGTAACATGTGCCATTGACTTGTTATCAAACACCATTTTTTCAATGACCACGACTTACCATTCACAATCATCATGTTAGACTTATCGTAGAAATTGTAACACAAAAGTTGTGTCTCCAAATTTTCTCTATCATACTGTTAGGCAAATAAATAAAATAATGGCATGCCAACCAAATTTTATTTATAAGTATTAGTATCAAAATACTATTTAAAACATAGTGTTTGTATTTGAGAATAAACCCTTGGGAAGTTATCAATAAAATGAAGATTTTATTGAGTATTTATACTTTATAAATTACTAGCTTCTGAGCATGTGCTCACACACATGCTCAGAGGCTCTTTTATTTTTTGGGTAAAATTTAATAATTTGCATTCATTATAATTTGAAATTATTATATTTTTAAATCACAAAAAAAATATAGGGGTGTGATAAGTATTATGCATTTGTGGGTGAAATATTTTTTTCATCACACCCCTATATTTTTTTTGTGATTAGAAAATGTAATAATCTCAAATTATAATGCATGCAAATTATTAATTTTTACCCAAAAAATAAAAGATTCAATGAGCACGCGCGTGCCCAAAGGCTAGTCTCTTTTAATTTAGAGAGCAGTTCTAACTTTTAAAAAATTCTTTAACAAAATTAATGAAATCAAAACTTAGGATATAGTTCCAACTTTTTTTAAAATTCTTTAACAAAATTGATGAAATCAAAACTTAAGAAATAATATGCATATGGTAATAATATTATTAGCATATGTATATTATTTTTGGGATCTTCACACCCTTGAAAAAGAACTATTGCAGAACATTTGTAAAAGATTGCGAGGGAAATTTAAAAACAATAAATGTGTAATTTTTTTTTTCAAAGTCGAATATCATATATTTTGTCATAATATTTTAAACTTTCAATACATATGTATACACCATCTCCTACTATAGGAGGCGAGTTTTGAAGTCAAACTTTCTGTAACTGAAGACCTAAAACTCAAAAGTAGTAAAATTTGCTAAAGTTACATTTACAAACAAAGTTCACACTATCAATGCGCCATGATCCAAATCTTGTTTCCCATTTATATGCTGCTACTACATTTTTCAATTCTCATTTGTAGATATTGCTGAGTATATTTCCACTTTGTTTTTCATTCTTGTTGATGGTGAAAGCTAAGAGAGCCATCTTTCAACAAACTCATCCACTAACTATAAAATTAAAATTATCACGCATTTGCTCAAAGGCTCTTTTATTTTTATTTTTTTTGTGTAAATGTTAATAATTTGAATCAATTATAATTTGATACTACTACTTTTTCCAAGTACAAAAAAATCTATGGGTGTGATGAGCATTTTACGTTTTTTGGTGAAATAATTTTTTAATTACATCCCTAGAAATTGATTTTAGTATAGGATTACTTGACCAATTAGATTAATCAATCCAACTAGCTCTCAAATCTCAATCCTCCAAGACTAAGAGAAATGAAAAGGCAAATATGTCTGCATTCAAAGAAACAAAAGGAATCCAAAGACCATTCCTAGTAGCATAAATAACTATCACAGATGGGATATAAATATATAGAAAACACACACATAATCTGACAAACCAGATTATGTAGTGGTAGAGTTTTAGGGAGTTAGGTAGTGGTAAAGTCCATCCTTTTGGTACAATTAGCCCATTAGAACTAGTTTGTGCTCTCAAACACAAACATACTCTCTGCACTACGAAATTTATGTTTTAAACTTTTGTGGTATTTCATGCAATTGACCGTTTTGTTAGGCTTTCCTAACTAGCTACTAGGTGGGAATCATGGAAATCAAACATGTGCATGATAATTGATTTTTACCTAGACCATATGCCACGATCATTTTTTCGTCCAAAAAAAAAAACAAAGAAGTATAATTACTGCATTGGTTTTAAAAAGTTAATTTTCACAGATGGTATGTTTGACAATGACCTATATACTACAGGAGTTCTCTTTGAATTTGACTCTAATAATAATAGTAAACTTTGATCGCTTCATTTTCAACCTTTACATTGCCATTATCACTTATTATACGAATCAAATAGAAAATACAAATTTGAAGATGTTTGGTATAATAGTTTCTAATGTCTTATGAGATCTATGAGCTTTTGGGTTTAAAATATTTAACTGGTATGTTGAGGCCACCTTCAATAGATTACTTTTATAGTCTTATATTTACTGTGTGTGTGTGTGTGGATCAAAACTACAAAGACCCGAATGAATAGTTAGGTACTTGAAAGGTTCTAGGCACCTACATTTAGGGGAAAATCAAGATAAAAATTCACCAACCGGGGGCAGATGAATTTCAATCCAACAAGAACAAATGATGTGTGTTTTGGTTTAGTTTATTATATATATATATATATATATATGTGTGTGTGTGTGTGTGTGTGTGTGTGTGTGTGGTGTGTGTGTGTGTGTGTGTATTATTTGACTTTTTTTTTTTGAGAGTCAAAAAGGGTGGCTCACGTGTAACTTATTTATTTATGTGCAGTTTTTTTTTATAGAACTTTTCTCAAAAGTACAAAAGTATTTTTACCTACATCCAACAAAGCACTAAAAAGTTAATATAAAAATACGTTTAAAAGTATGCTGAATTATCTCCATTTTATAACCCTCATACAAAACCGTGTTATTTTGAGTATTAACCTGCTGTAATTAACAAAACTGAGATAAATGTAAAGTTGTAACTTGTAAGAAATAGAACAATAAAGTAGTGGGTAATGGATTGGAAGTTATAAAACTGAAAATTTTAGGTGTTACTCTGTATAAGGGCATGCAATAAAGTAAAAACCCCAGATCAAGAAATAACAAGAGAAATAATTATAATTTTTTTTTTATTCGATTGGCCTGATATTCCTTTTTTTTTGTTGTTGGGAAAATTGGCCTAATATTCAATGGTAAAAGTAAAACTCTATCCTCAGGCGACCATATATATTTTTAATGAACATTTTTTTTATGAAATATGTGCTATAATATAGTATTTTTTAGGCTAATCATAGATAAATAAAACCCCGGAGTTTTGCTCTTAGTTTAAAATTAAATTATATTAATATTTCCCTAAAAAAAGTTAAATTAATATCTATGCTCGAATTGAAGTTATTGCAATTGCAACTTAATACTTTTTTTTTTTAGTAAAAAATAATACTTATTAGAGCACACATGAAAATAGTAATATTAGTGTTTTAAACCGGTTTTATAATATATTACATAACCAGAGTACAACTGAATACTTAATATTTCCATATTAATGAAAATGAATAGAACTTCATCTATTGAATTTAATTCATATAAGCATTAAAAAACTCTTTATATGAAAGTAAAGTGAATATTGTAATAATTACAAGAAAAATCACAAAAGTCAAGTGTCTTGTTACTCAACTAGTTGACACTTCTTAGACCTAGTGATTTTAATGAAAACACTCAAGATTCAAATCCCAACTATTGAATCATAAAATAGAATATAAAAAAATCACAAAAGAATTTATATTTTAATTAAATTGTATCTGTTTTTTTTTTTTCTCATTAAAAAACCATTTCATGCGTTTTTGTGTCAAAATACCATTCTGCAATTCATACTGAGGGATTTTTTTAGTGCCTAAATAAGCCACAAGTGTAACTTAAATGAGATTTTATTAGTTTTAGGGAATGTTTGACAAAACCATAAATTTGGTTCGGTTACAATATAAGCTGAAACAAAAATAAAATCATTCAAAATCGATTTTTTTTTATTAGTTTATCTGTTTGAAACTCAAAAACCATAAATTTTATCTTGGTTCAACATTAACATATTCTGGAAAATTAATAAATTTTCAAAAAACATTTTTTAGAAAATTATCTCTTTTTTTTTTTTTTAATGTTTGTTAGCGATGTAAAAAAAAGTTGGAAAACTATTTATGAACTTATCTTATTTAATTTCATGTGAAATAGAGTTATTTTTTACAAATTTTTAGAATAAAACAAATATATCTTATTCTAAGCTAAATGAATGAAGTTAAAAGATAATTTTCCTTTGACCAAAATTCTTTTTCTAATACTACCAAACAAAGGGTAATTTTGGAGAAAAGATGTGTGTGAAAATTCAATATGGAATTTTTTTTATGAGAATATTCACGTGAAAGCCCTATAATTTAAAAGCACAATTTTGGAGAAAGTGCTTTTGAAAGATCATATTTAAAAGCGTAATTCATTTATTTATGACATTATCGTATAGGAATTTCTGTAATCATTGGATTCCTTTCTTTAGTTTTCTCATTTCATGTGGGAAACTTTATTTATTTATTTTGATGGGAGGAAAATTTTGTATTTGTTTGGGAGGAGTACTACGTCCACAATATTTTCACAACAAATTATAGGTAGTAAGTTGTTATTAGTTCTAATTTGAATTTACAACTTAAATTACTTTTTTGTTCACTCATAATAACTAATAACAATCCGTCATTTAGAATTTGTTGTAAAAATATTGTAGACATAACATTTCTCTTATTTGGAAATAATTTATTTAACTTTTTGCTGAAACTGTGGTAAATTGTACTTTTAAAATATAAGAAAAAGTGAAGTTTTAAATAATTATACATAAAAACAAAAAAACTTGCTTAGAGCATTCATAGCAAAGAAGGTAAATTTTTTAGCATTTAACAACTTAAAAAGCTACTTTATCTATTTTAACAACACACTTTACATTACACCTAATATCAAAACTTCTATTTTAACTCACACCACATTAAAATAATATATTTAATTTAATAAAATACATATAATAAACCACAAGTTACAAACACCATCAACCTCAACACCTAACTAGCACCATCAACCACAACTCACAAACACCCACTACTACCATCAACCACAACCCACAAACACCTATCGCAACCCATTGCCATCATCACCCACCGCAAACCACTGTCACCGTCAACCATCACAACCCACAAACACCCACTTCCACCATCTTCCGCCACAAACCATTGCCTCCATCAACCACCACAACCCACAAACACACCCATAGCAACCCACTGCCTCCATCACCCACCGCAACCCATCGTCTCTACCAAACAACCCTTGAAACCCACAACCCACAAAATCCAAAACCCACCAAACAACAACTTCCACCACCCATCAAATCCATGAACCTAGCAACGCCGAAATCCAATGCCAATGCCGATCTCAACCAAATCCAAAAAACCAACGCCAATCTCAACCGAATCCAAAACTCCACCACCCACCAAACCCATGAATCCAACCTACTGTAGGGAGAGTAGAGATAAATTATTATATTTTATTATAAGTTTGCAGCTACAGTGGGTTGTTATCATTAACAAACCTACTATAACTGTGTTGTTATTTCTTTTTTAAGACTATCATCTTTGTTGTAACATGGATTTTAGTATTTTAGTTGCTAAAATAGCATTATAGCCTTTATAACTCCTTTGCTAGGAATGTTCTTATAATCTAATCCCAAAAATGAGCTTAACTAAGATTTATTTTGCCTTTCTACTATAACTTTTTTTTAAGTTATTATTTTATTTTATGGTTTCATTTTTTTGCACACTTTTAATTGGTTTACAAGGTACGACAATAAACAATAAAAAAAAAAAAACGAGTAACATTATTATTTTTTTTACAAGGACTAACATTATCATAGCTTAAAAAAAATACCAAAACACAATATTATGAAAACTCTCTCTCTCTCTCTCTCTCTCTCTCTCTCTCTCTCTCTCTCTCTCTCTCTCTCTCTCTATATATATATATATATATAAAGAATATATACCAAAATCTAAATTTTTATTGACATGCAAGCTAATTTTATGGGACTTGTTTCATTTTAGTGATAGTATTTATTTATTTATTTATTTATTTTTTAACTTCTATCACTTTCAAACACTTCCTATTCTCATTTTGAGTCTATTGCTTTCTTAATTGGATTTTCTTTTTCTTTTTTTGAGAAGGTTCTTGGAAAGTCCCTAAGTGTCCAATTTCAAAAAGTAAAAACATTTATACTTTCGTTTTTCCTTGTTATTTTTCACTAATTCAAAGAAATGATGAAGAAATGTTGAAAAGTCTTGCAACCTTTGGCCATTTTGAAAGAAAAAAGAATGCATGTTTTTCCTTTATTTATAATATTATGTCATTTCAAAACAAAACATTAAAATTAGGAAGGAGGTAATATAAAATAGTGTAATCTTTAGCTAACTTTTGAGATTTTTGACCTAAGCTTTTCCTTTGTGGTATAAAAAGGAATGAGAGAGCCAACTTAGAATGATTGTGTCTTACCTCAAGGTATTATTTTGCTATCCTTTCTATGAATGAAGCAAACATGCGTGTGTGAGATCTCTTACATTTTTCATTCACTTAAAATCAAAGCCAAAACCAAAAAGCAAACTTGTGTTATAACAAAAAAAAAAATGAAGCAAACATGTGTCCACCTATTCAATTGGCAGACCACCTCCAGGGTTTCAATTCCTATAGAATCTAATTGTCTGATGTCCCTGCAAAGAGATTGATTCTAAAGGGTAAAGGCATGTGTATGTGTCTTTGTGCAAATACGGCCACCAACACAATGTTTCAATCTACTATTGATTGCCGACCTTTTTCGTATATAGTTTACATCAAAATGATGAAGTTGCCACCGCCGTCAGAGCTGCCCATGTTTCTTTGTCTAGGAAACAGGTGGCCACCACCACCAATTCACTCTCTACCTACCATTTTTCTAATTTCGTTTTCACAATTATTTTTACATATAAAAAAGTCGTGTAAAACCAAAATGTTGTTAAACCACTTTATTCTAAGTCAATATATGCATTACTACTCTTGCATGTCGCATTAATCAATTTTCACGTTACACATCATTATTCTCTACTACACATATATTCAGATGCTTTTGAATCTCTTGTACTATTGTTTGCTTTTTTTTTTTTTTTTAATAATAGTCGTCTATAACATTGAGAAGTCTATCTTGACATTTTTTTTTAGATAATGGAAGTCAATTATGACATGCTGTTGTGATTGAGCTTAGCCCCAAAGTCACTCGTAGAGGAATCAAACCTTGCTTTTTTTGCGTGCGTTTAGATCTTACTTTCTTGGTTTAGTGAGAGCGGATAAAAGTACAATTATACATTCAGAAAAAAATTAAAAGCTACAAAATTAACTAATAAACTATGTTTAACTCTTAAAAAAGAAAAAAGAAAAAAAGGTTAAAAACCAAACCCTTACGATAACTTTTACTTCAACAACATTAACTTATGCAGAAATCAAACCTTGCTTCTTAATCAACATTATGAAGCTACCCTACCGTCTGCAAAGGATGTTGGTATCCAAAAGTTTAACCTTGAAGGTGATTCTCGTACCAAGCTTTAAATGAACAATCCCTTTCCCTCTTCTGTGGCATCTCAATTATGCTTGTTTCTTGTAGGGATTTTCGACGGGTTGAATTCTCTCATGTTCATAGCTAAAGTAATAGACTAGCTCATTTATTAGCAAAACATGCTTTAAATATTGATGATTATTCTACATGAATTGAAGAGAGTCTTTATTTCTTAGAGCAAACGCTTATCCTAGATGTAACCTTTATTTCAAATTATGAATAAAGTTTTCAGTTTTCACATTAAAAAAAATACATTAGCTTTTGCTAGCATCTGGATCCTTAGGTGGTGTTATTATACTGGAGTTGAATCCCCCACTCTTACCTTTAAAAACCCAAAAAAAAAAACTAACACCAATTCTCTCTGTATAGTAGGGAAGCTTTACTGATAAGGTTGGTGGTTGCAAAGAAGCTTTATAAAGTGTCATTGTACAGATAAAAAGGCCAACAAACAGTCAAACACTGGTAGGGGAAATCACACAAGTGACTTAATGGTCAATGCATCAAATATACTCTCAAAGGCATATGCGTATGCTTGGAACTTTCGCCTTTGGCATACACAGTTACACACACATCGCAAGGCCTTGATATACATGCTTACATAGATCTCTCCACTTTGAGTATATTATGTCTCTCATCCATTCCCTAGTTAATTGCGCCAAAAAAAAAAATCCCTAGTTAATTAATGCATCAATCCCTCCAGATATACATGCTATGAGTGTGCTTGTCACCTTGATTATGCACATCAAGACTCCTTACCTTAATTTATTTTTAGGGTCTCAGCACTTTTGAACAATGTGCTCTCACTCACTTCCTGAACTCAATCATGCAACCCACCACACACCTACATGGCATTCGATCTTCTTGTCACTCCATATCTAATTTGTTCTCTATTTGATTTTACTTTCCTTCCAAGCTCAAGTTGCCTAAAACAATTAGTAATAGCCCAAATTATGTGGATATAAATAGAATTGGATTGTGAATATGTTGCGGTGGAATCTACTAGTATGAGTACTACATCAAATAAGTACTCAATCAATCTTGGCAATATAAGTGATTACAAGGAAGCACAATTATAATCAGTCCATTTAGGATATAGCAGACATACTTAGTGATTTCTTCAGTCACTGATAAATTGTACTAGAGCTAACTTAGTAATGTCATTTGACATAAGGGTACTGCTGTGCAACACAAGTATTTATTAATTATTATATAGTATAATGGAGTCAAGGCTAGCACTTTCTCTTCTTCTTTTTATTGCCACTTTCTCAATTTATTACTTAAACAACTAATGCACAAAGAAAAAAATAAAAAATAAGCCTAAAGAAAAAGGTGTTTTTTTAGAAGAAATAACTCGAACTTTTATTCAAAACTAAGGCATAATTGACAATGAAAACATCATAAAAGTGTGGATAAACATCTTTCATCTACATTGATAAGTCTTTAACGTATCTCGCATGCAAAGACGGAGTTAGGAATTTTACTTTGAGGAGGAAGGCCAAGGCAAAACTATCATATTAGTTTTTATTAGTTCTCTTTTAGGCCCACTCCACCACTAATATCACTTTTTTTTTTTTTTAACCTACATCTAACAATTAGTCATATCAACATGTGAAATTTTTGTATCTATAAACTTTCTTTTATATATATATATATATATATATTAGAATATGCTTTTGTTAAGGAAGAACTTTAATGAAGTGAAATTATATATATTAGAATATGCTTTTGTTAAGGAAGAACTTTAATGAAGTGAAATTAAAGAGAATGTGAGTGTACCGAGTGATTAACAAATTTTGGGTGACTGGAAGTTAAAACTATAAAATATTTTGGGGAAAGCTCAACTAAAAAAACTAGTATAAATACGGGTGGCTGATATGTTGAGAGAGAGATGGGGAAAAACTAATGGGCTAAAGATAAAAAAAAATATGTAAAAAACTAAGGGGCAAAAACAAGTTGGGGATGCCAAATCTTGTGTTGGGGTGGCCAGTTTATGAAAAGACTAAATTGGGATATTAGTTTTGCCTACTTTACAGCGTTTTTTTTTTTAAGAAAAAATTGGTTTGGGGGCCATCACCCGAATTGATACACACAGCTCCACTCGTGCATGTTTAACTTGAATATGAGTTACAGAGTTAGATATTAGATATTATTGAAAGCAATAATAGAGAGCTTAGCAAAAACTAGGTAGAGACCAAAGAAGGCGAAAGACTTCTTCACTTTTAAGACCCTTGATTATAGTCTCTGAATCTCCATCAAGAATAATCAAAGAGAAGCCGGGTTCTTGAGCGAAGTGAATGTCCTTCACCACTGCCAGAGCTTCAACGTCATCTATAAAGGGAGAAAGAATAACTTTCTTGGAAAGAGAAGCTAAAGCCCTCCCTTGACTGTCACAAACAATAACTCCCAGACCTGCCTCTCTGGACTCTCTGAACATTACTCCATCAAAATTAACTTCAACCAAGGGAGCTGTAGGAGGTAACCATCGAACCCTAGGAAGAAGGAATGTGTCAAATAAAATCTGCTAAAGCTTGAGTGGCCGAAGGGAGGACTTGTGAGATAGGATAGTCCTTAGAAAAGTTGTTCTGATATGGTTTCTACAGTGCCAAACTGTCCAGACCAACATAGCAAATAGTTCTAGATTTTTTTCTCTCACTGTTGACGTAGTGGAATAGATCACTAAACTTAGGAAACATTCTGGATTGCCAAAACAACCAATCTGGGTTGAATTCCAAATAGGCGATAGAGTAAGACAATTCCACAATGCATGCATCACATCCTTGGAAGATTGTTTACAATGATCACACTTATCTTTGGTTAGAACTCTGTGTCTGCATAAAATTCCATTGGACTCGGATAGCTTCCTTACACACTATCCAAATAAAATTCCTCACTTTATTAGCTACTGTGAGTCCCCAAATATCCTTCCACACATCCTGATGTTGCATTTGAATTGCATTGTACTCCATTTTTTATGGAATTCTCCCTAGCAAGGAAATTTTATCCAGGCTTAACTGAGTAAATTTATCCTCCACACTTGTATGGGATAGAGGAATGCTTGATATCAACTCAGCTTCAAGAGGTGCCAATAAACCAAGGAGTAGATCAATATCCCAATCCTTGGACACCGGATTAATAAGAGCACTGACCTTACTTTCTTCAAATCCAGCCGCTAGAGGTGACTTGCATGTTTTTGAAGCATTGAATATCAACACAACAATAAAGAATATTTTGTTGGTTTGAAGTGGGTTAGAATTCTCTGGATTTATTTAGGTTAATTAGGCCATTTAATTTTTAAAATCTTGCCTATTTATAATTGAACAAGTAGATTGGATTTTGTGATGTTATCAATAATTAAACAATTATATTTAGTAGTAGTAGTACTATTTGAGTATATATATTTAAATTTAACTTGGATTTTGTGATGTTATCAATAACTAAACAAACACATTTAGTAGTACCACTTGAGTATAGTGAATCAGATTTAGTAGTACCACAAAATCTGATTCACTTTTTTGGTGAACATCTTATCTTAGTAGGCAAAGTATAAAACTAGATGCAAAAAGAGCATATACCAGAACTTCTGATTCAGAATTTTACCTAAAAAAAGTGAAAGTAGTTGTACTAGTGAACCTAGGCCATTACTAGTGACAAAGTTATTGTATTCATAATTGAGTAGTGTTAACGTACATCAGAAGATGTCCGTTAATAACATTTTTTTTTCAACTTTTTGGTAGTTTTTTGCAGCCTTTGACAGTTTTTTTTTTTTTTTTTAGTAATATTTTTGATAACTTTTTTCACTTTTTTAAAGTAAAACCCATAAAAGGAAACATTAACCAGCACTATTGTTAACATTTCCCTTAATAATTAGGCATTAGTATTGGGCTTTAACCAAGCAGCATAGCTGATCCTAAAAATGTGTAAGAGAAAACCCGGCCTAGCGAAAAAGAAAAACAGGCCATCAAAGCCCATATAGAAAAAATTGCACTAACTAGTTGTAAGACCTAACACTAACGCCTAACAGTAGAGCCGCAGAGGCATGGGCTAAGGAATAAGGATCAAACAGAAAAAATGTCGAGCACCGACTTGTCCCATACCAGACCAGATCAGACCAGACCAGACCATGTAGTACTTACATAAATAAAAAAATGGGTAAAAACTAAAAAACGAATCCAGAATTCGGGACTACGAACTAGGAACTGGGTAAAAGGATACATACATAGGAAAGAGTGCGTTGACGCCGAAGGACAATAAATTTGAGCAAACAAACAACAACAACAACAACAACATCAGCAACAACAACAATACTAGAATCCCAGTTCAGATCTATCTGTCTTTGTCTGTATTTGTATTTCGGAGAAGAAAAGAAAAAAAGGGAAATTTCCTTTTGAATGAATCCTCTCAAAATCAAATCATGTAACATTAAAAGATTTGATTTTGAGAGGTATAATGGCGTATAGAAGGAAGCAACAACAGCAACAGGGAACAACATCATCATCGTCGTCGTCATCGTTACCAAGACATCCCCCCATTTTTCTGGAAGACGAGGATGACATTGATGCTGAACCACAAAAACAACCACAACATCAAAGAATTCACAAGCCTCAGGCTCAGAGTCAGGCTCAATCTCCGACATCTCTAGCGGCAAAGGCTATAAGAGCATCTTCGGCCCACCGTGACTCTTCCCTCTCCTCTGCTTATGGTTATGGCCACTCTTCTCCTCTCTCACCTCCCTCTTCTCGCTCTCCCAACCCCACCAGATCTTCTCCTTCAGTCTCCCTCCAGGTGCTTTTTTCTCTTATCTTTTGTTTACAACTCTGCTGATATAAATGCGTTTGTTTAGTTTGTGTTGTTGTTGGTGTGTCACATCAGTCTGAACTCAAAGAGAGCTCTACAAAAGCATTATTGCCCTTTTGTGTGTGTGTGTGGGTGTTTTACTATCTGGGTTTTTTTTTTTATGTGCCAATTGTGTTTTGTTATTTGTAAATGTAGGATTCCAAGCCTTATGAGTATACATCAATGAAAAGTATGAATGAATCCAAACATGGGTTTTGGGGTGTTTTGGCTAGAAAAGCTAAAGCCATTCTTGATGAGGATACCGAACCCCAACATTTTGAAACGCCTGAAAGGAAAAGGTCTCCCATGTCTGCAGCTACACCCACAATGGGCAAGGTGAGCTTTTCAGTATTGTATTTGTATGTCCCAAAAAAAAAAAAAAAAAAACAATCTAGAAGGAAAATCGTCCAAAATGGTGAAAGTATTTTAGGATTATTCTTAACTGTAATTAGCTACTCAACTTAGGAAAGCTTATATTCCATGTCAGTTCATCATACTTTACAAATCACTATATATTGAAAATTGCAGTTTCTCAAAACTTTGTGGTTGGATCCCTGTATGTCTGCGGATTTGTAATGTGTGATTCTATTTGTATTTGTGTGTCCTATTTGCAGTATGAAAATTCGAATCACTCAGATGAGAGACGTCAAAACACAGATGGTCCTGCACGACAGAAGGGGTTGGGTGCCATTGCATCTTCTCTTAATTATATTGGTGGCACCATTGGTAATGCCTTAGAGGTTAGTTTCATTCCTTAGGGCCATAGTAGTTGCAAATTTTCCTGCTATTTATGCCATTTTCAGAAGCATGAAGTATAATCTATGTTTGTTTGGTGATAATGAATATCTTTCTCTCTCTTTCTTTCTAGGCAAGCATTCACCATTATGCAAATTTCTCCACTTGTTCCACTTATACATCTATCATTACATCCGTAAACTGCTCAGTAATCAGATTTTGTACCAATTCTATCATTTGAATTAATGCTGTTTCAATTTTCAGGAGGGTTTTACTATCGTGGAAAGTCGGACTGCAGACATCATTCAAGAAACTCGCAAGCATATGAAGAAAAAGCCTGGCAGTTCTGAGGCACAGAATCAGGTGCCAAACCGTAGTAATGCATGGCAACAACCACAGATGCAACCCCAGATGCAAACTGACCAAGGGCTTCAACTGAAGGCATCTCGCGACGTAAGGTGGCAACCTTGTATCACTGGTTCATACAATAGAAATACTTGAATTTGTCAGTTGCTATAAATTTTGTGCAATTTTTTTCTTCTGGCCCTTGAAGCAGCTCCAGAGATTGGCTTTTTGTACGGACATGTTAACCTTGATTTATTCAAATGATATGCCACAAGTCCTAATTGTCTCACATTAGGTTTTCTGTATTTTGTGCCCCCTTCTGCATAGAGTAACCCGCACTTACAGTGCCCCCTAGATCTCATACGTAAGCTATATGTTACTTTAAAGTGGCAAAGGAGAGAAGGAAAATAGATTAGAGGGTTTTGGAACTTCGAAATTATTTCCAGGATAACAAGGGCATGCTAACTGTCTTGATGTTATAACATAGTATTTATACTGAGATTCTTAATTTGCTCTTTGGTTTTCATTACAGGTTGCTATGGCAATGGCTGCAAAAGCAAAGCTTCTTCTTCGGGAGTTGAAGACTGTCAAAGCAGATCTGGCTTTTGCAAAGGAGCGATGTGCTCAGCTGGAGGAAGAAAATAAAATTCTTCGGGAGAATCGTGAAAGGGGAAGCAACCCAGAAGATGATGATTTGGTATGCATTTTTTCCCCTTCATTCTAGGATTTTCTTTCCTTTTAGTTTTCCTTTTCCTTTTCCATTTTTTAATTTATTGAGGCAATCTTGAAGGTGGTGATCTGAAACTATTTTCTTCTCTTCTTATGTTTTTATTCTTTTGATAAATTATACACAACCAGCCCCCATTTAAATTATATTTTTAAAGAACCACTTAATGCTTTAGATATTAAAAGTTGTTGTTCTCTTACCAACAATTATCATCATCAGTCAAGTTCTCTATTAGTGCTCAAAACCCAAAATTCTCAACAAAATAAGATCGCATTTCATCATTTAATGACTTCTTGGTATAAGATTAACCAAAAAACTTATGCATACCTTGAAATTCATATTATAATCAGGCAATAAATTTTAATTTCCAAATCTCTAGGCAGTGTTTTCCAAGCAAGTAATAGATGAGGCGGATGCATGCAACTACCCTCTTTCCATTTATTTTTAATAAAAGCGAAATATCACTACCATTGTATGTACTTAAAGCTGCACTGTTCACTTTATAGTTTAAAGCAGTGCTTTATGTATTAACATGTTTCTAACCATAATTGTTGATGGAGTCATTGAAACCTGTTTGCTGGGGAAAATAATAATAGAAAGAAGAAAGGAAGCAGTTGATTTAAATGTTGGCAATGGCTTATAAATGCACACCTCAACATAATTTAATTTCTTTGAGAGATGAACCAGTGATTCTTTCCCATTTTGCAAGCAAGATTCTAGGATTAGCGCCCTCCCCCACACCCTCACCCCTCCCCCCCCCCCCCCCCCCCCCTTTTGGATAACATATTTACATAGGCAGCTTTCTTGATTGCCTCCACATAGGGCAAATTTGGTTAAATCTTTTTGTGGTACATCACCTTTTTTTTTTGGGGTAAATGTGGAACATCACTTTGAAACCCTGCAACTTGATTGTTAACCTTTTTTTCCCTATGACAAAGGTTCCATTAAACTAAAAGGAAGCCAAATCCATATTCCATGCACCCAAAACAGAGTGAGGCCAGGAAGAAATATTACAACAGAAACTTGGGTTGTGGCATGAGCAACTGAATTTAACTCCCTTTGAACTCAAGTGTTAACCTAATTGCTCAAAGAACTCATGTTTACATTTGCAATCCATTTTTAGTTGTTATTTCTATTAGCAGGCAACATTCTGTTGAAGCATTTTGTTATTGGTGCATCAAATAATTCTGAATTCTGATGCCTATATTTCTATTCCAGATACGGCTTCAACTTGAAACACTTCTGGCAGAGAAGGCCAGATTGGCCCATGAAAACTCGGTCTATGCGCGTGAGAATCGCTTCCTAAGGGAGGTTGTTGAGTACCACCAGCTCACTATGCAGGATGTTGTATACTTGGATGAGGGCACTGAACAGGTCACTGAAGTTTACCCCATCTTGGGAACCTCAGGGTCGAATCTCAACTCTATTTCCTCAGCACCGACTCCACAACCGCCTCCTGGAGCTGTCCGCAAGTGACGGAAGACGACACTGAGCTGAGGGGGGCCATCTTCCCAAATGCCACATAAACAAGCTTGTACAACTCCATTAGGATTGCAAAAGATATTATAAATGCTTATCTTTAATTGGGAATGTCTTGTATTCCATGTTTCAACGAAGGTTTGAAATGTAACAATATGATTTTCATTTTTTTATATATTATTATGATTATTATTATTAGTCTTGCCCATTGCCTGGCTGAAAAGAAGTAATTTTATTCCTTTTATTATCAGCTTTTAGGCTTTGTCACCTATGAACTATGATAGTCACTTCAGTGGTTCTTTGTGAAAGCTTATCTTGTGCTTTCTTTCAAATTGGATTGTGGATTCTTGGGACTGTTCCAATCAGCGAGAGTTTGTGCACAATTTCCAGAGTTAAAGATCAGATATAAATAGAATCTGCATATTCAAGTATAGAGAATAAATGATGAATGCTTTGCCTGGAAGACACACAGACGTTTTACTTACACACATATCTAAAGACAATAATATATGAACAAGAATGTTTCTGTGGTTAACATATATTAATTGGCCTGGGGATTATATCCACCTCATAGATACAACTTATGAACGAATGCTGTCACCTTTAGTACCTCTCCTCAACTAACAGCAGTGGTGGAAAGAATGGAATTATAAGTTACTGCAGCGCATCAAGAATATAATATATGGCAAGTAGATCTTAAAATAACTGAACAGACAAATTAGTTGATCCATCACTGTAAGATTTGATATCTGCTGCTTTAACCAAGACCCTGCACAATGGGCATGTCCTTTCTCGCTCAAACCTGAAAACATGGTAAAATAAACTCCCTGTAAGAACCCAAGCAAAAGCAAACATGTATAATCAATCTGTATGAAGTTTGGTAACCAACAGCACAAGCAAGCAACAAACATGCATACATAAATTCTTTTCAAGTAGACAGCATTTTTTTTCCATAGTACTTTACAGTGATGTGATTGGAACTGTAGCTTCACCGTTGGATAGTAAACCAATTAATATCAAGCAGTTTGTTGAACACCACTGCTAAGACATGAGGGAGTATAGCAGATGGAATACAAGTAAACGACTGAAAGGCTCCGAGTCTACAATGCACGCACAAATAGAATAACAGCAATTAACAAGAGAATTCAAGGCTAAACTTATCAGCATTGAAGGCTACATGTAACTTTAAGATGTTGACAGCAAACTAGTTAAAACTTCACAATAAGATTGATGTGCAATAAGAACATGTCATTCAGCCCAAAAATGATGTTGATAAGTCATCCAAAATCAAATTACTCTAATGATAGTTAAAGAAAATAGATTTTGCATAGCCAGAGACCATTATGATATGCAGGTTTCAGAACCTTGATCTTTAATAGTAAAATATAAGGATTTGGATAAATTTTCACTAAACTATAAAAGAAACCATTGCATAGAAACCAGGACTCAAGTCCTCCAAATACAAGACATTAAACATATAGCCTATTGAGAACTAGACAAATGTAAAAGGTTTTAGACACTGAATTTCTCGTTATTTAAGGTTCTATAAAACCACAAATCAGTTATTTCTGGTTCAAAAAATTGATCCAGTATTTAATCAAGTATATTGTGTACAACAAAGTGAAACAACTCAAGCAGATACAGAAATTAAAAAAAAAAATTAACTCCCCCCCTCTTCAAAAAGCAATCCACCCAAGTAGAATTAATAAATAATAACATTCGCATTATATGACTGTGCCTTTATCCTATATATATTCATGACTAGTGCTGTGGCTAAGATACTACATTCAATCAAGGGATAAATTATCAGATTAACATCTAAACACATAGGACAGCAATATGGTAAGAAGTATGGATTAAAAAAACTATATTCCTAATTTGTATAGAGAGACTGGAGTTAAAAATATGACCATTCTGATACACATTCTTCGCAGAATATGTGTTTACAGCGAAGCAAAATTGGAGCATGCATCTTCTCCTGGCAGATAGCACAGAGATTCCCTGCTGCATTGACCTACAGTTAAATTAATGACAACTTAGAACGTGTCAATTCCTCTTATGAAACAAATGAAAGAAGTATAAGAAAATCATTGCACCATGGTGGTCATCTTATAAGTTAAAGTGAATGAGAGAGAGAATTATATCCACTAAAGTCTCTGTCTAAGAACAAGAACGAGAAGGATATTATCTGTTTGCAATTTAAAGGAGATCATCTCAACCCCTCCCCCCCACTCTTTGCTGTTTTAAAAACTAAGGATTGAACTAAAATGAATACTCCATAGTTGCAATGATCCCTTAAAATTGTTGCTCCAATATAAAGGAAATAACATATTTGGAAGATTACCATATGTTTACCTTTTATTAATAATTATCTCTTCTCAATTGTGTTATTTATTGAGAAATGCAGATAGACCAACTGACCTGTTCTGCCGTGGCATATGAGCCGTAATGCATCTCCTTACGCCTTAAGGCCTTCAATGCAGCAAAGAAGGGGTGGACCTTGAATTCCATATCATTAAGTAATAATATAAGATAACACTATCAAAATTCAGTGGCCTTTTGAGTTCTTATAAGAAGAGCAGAAGAAAGCATGAGAGAGTTCATATAGATGGGATTACGTATTTGAAGAAAATCATACCTTCTCTATAATTGATTTAAACTTGAGGGTTAAATACAACCCTGTTGTTAAGGAAGAAACAATGCTTCCATATCCTTTATTTAAAAAGAAGCGATACCAAACAGATGTAGGCAAAAAGGCACGGTACAGCAGCAAGGTATACTCAACAAGGGTTAGCATTTGACCCTGGATAAACAGAGGCCTTCAACAGTCATTGGAATTTAACACATCAAAAGAAGAAAATTGAGAAGTAGTTCATGGAGAACACTGACTAAATGTAACAAAAGTAACCTGTTTACGGTAGTCACGGCCTCTGCAATTCTTGTAATATATCAAAAGCATACATTTGAGGGCCATTGCTGCCTGCCGCACCATAATGTCTGAAAAGACAACCATTATTGAGACCTCAGAAAAATATGGCATTCAGTTGAATGGATCAATGCGCAAAATGTTTACAAGTAGAGGTATATTTGTTCGCCATTCTTGAAGAAAGTATCAATTAATATTACATAGGCTAATTTTCAAGAGAAGGTCTATTCACACCCTGGTAGATCATACACTGATACACATAACATAACAAGCATACCAAGGTCTATCATTATATGGGTCTAGGATTTATGTCCACCATTCAAGGAAGAAAAGCAGCTAGAAACAAACAGAACATGATATGGGACCATTTTTTAATCTCAATTCAATATCATGATAGCAGAAAAGGTTAAATGTACCATTAGTATATATTTTCATATAATTTCCTGGTTTATTACAAGGAAGCACGGAATTATAAGAAACAAATAACCAAGACATAAGTTTATAGAAATCTTCATAGATTTAGGTAGCTTAGTGATTCAAAGGCAAATTTAAGATTTGTTAGTCAAAAAGCAATAAAAAAAGTGATCCGCTGAATTACATATGATACATACCATTCACGGTGATGATGAATATAGCGTGCAAAAAGGGAGGTACTGCTTTTGGGGGAAGAAAGACCAAGGCGTATAGGAGATCAGTATCTCGATGCCACAAATAAATTAAAACGACTTGAAGCATAAATGCCAGAGCGATGCTGACAAGCACAGAGGTTTTCCTCTCCTCCTGTGAAAGTGGAACCATCAAATCAAAAACTTCAAACCAAGGAAAATTAAAAAAAAGGAACAACTGAGTAATAAACTGAATGCATATAACAGAGAACCTTAAGAGCAGTCTGCTTTTTAAGAATATCATTGGATTTGAACATGACAGCAGCGATCGAAATAATAACAGCAAAACCTGAAGTTGTTGCACAATATTAGATCATAATGGTCATTTGAAAGAGAAGTGAGACATTAATAAATACCTTTGAGATGCTGACGAATGAAGACGATCAAAAGAAGCAAAGAATAAGGGAGGATCTCCTCAACCCATTTGGCCAAATGCTGAATATCATATCTGCTACTGCTACTGCCGCTGCTTCTTCCAGAATTAGTAAGATCATCCGGGGAACCATTTCCGGCATCTGATGCAGATTGTTCAGGTTCTGAATGAACCATGAAATGCTCTGCCTCTGACTCTGTTGCACCAACAATTCTGATAGAGAGCTCTTCCTCCTCCTCATCCTCCTCGATTTGATCAGCTGTTTCCTGAGAATCAGACATGATAACTGATCTTCTGCCTCCTAGTAGACCAGAATTTTCAAACAAGGATGTTAATGGACTCTGTATGAAATTCAAAACCACCACTCGAAACCCGAATCTTCGAAGTCCAGTGCCACTACTGTCACTACTACTACTACTACTACTACTACTATTCTCAGAAGGAGAAGTAGAAGAACTGTTGGCAGTGGCAGTCACGGGTGTCTCCATTCAAGATCAGATCTTTATCTCTCTAAGCTCTGGTTTAATCAAATCTAGTCGACTAATTTGATGGGTGATGATGCTTTATGATTTTCATGAAATGTGATTGTGAAGTGTATTCACAGTCACTCTGTATTCAGTGCACCGATTGAAAACAAAAGAACCCTTTTTGTGCTTTTTCAATGACATATCTTGGCCGAGCCATTAATGCCTCTGCAGAGTCTCTTTCTGTGAGCGCCTCTCTCTAGCTCACTGCTTTCAGCTAATACGCGTATTACTTAATAATTTCATACCAAGAAAAAAGGAAATAATTGATAGATCCATTTGCTTCTAACCAAGTAATAATAATTGAAAACTATGGTATTACTGAATAGAAAAAACATGGACAAAGAAACCTGCAATGGGGTACTTTAATTACGGTAGATGAATGATGATACTATAGAATCAAAAAGATACTTGATGTAACAAAAAAGAAGTGAAAAACTGATAGTGAGGCAGAGTGGTCCAAAATCAATGAAGACAGCTAAGATTATTTCATTATTTCTATTCAATATATGGACCATCCTAGACAACTCGGTATGTATAAGAATTTTTAAAATTTAAACACCCACCTATCTTTAAGATCAGATGAGATCCTTTACCATTTTTGAAAAAGCTGTTTGTTTTAGAAGAAAATTTTCCCACCATACATGTAAATTGGCAGGAGTACTTATTTATAACAGAGTTTGTTCCCTGAGAATTCTGCTTATCCTTTCTTTTAAATTAAAACAGATAACGGTTCATAAATGGATAAAAACACAAGTTCAAACTTTAAACACAATCTCTCATCCGAAAAAAATAGCTCAAACACAATTTCCTTTTATTTATTTATTTATTTATTTTTGGTGAATGAAACACAATCAAATCAATATGACACGTATTCATTAAAAAAAAAATAATATATCGGCACCGATTTTATTAGGCTCCTTTTCTTTTCATTTAAGACTTTTTTTTTTTTTTTTTAATGAAATGCTATAAGCCTGTACTATGACAAGATCCACGACATTAGCAAAACATGTTTGGAAAATTATTAGGTACTCCCAGAGTACTATAAATGCATACGCCCTCCTTTCACATAAATAGTAGGTCCCACCATGAATTTAATTAGTAGGACCCACCATTCATGTGAGAGGAGGGAGTACACCTTTATGGTACTTCGGGAGTACACAATAATTTCCCAACACGTTCACAACAAATCATAAATGATAAATTGTTATTAATTATAATTTGAACTTATTATTAAAATTACTTTTTTTTCCTACCAATAACAACTTGTAAGGCCGTAACAACTTATCACTTATAATTTGTTGTAGAAGTGTTAAGAAAAAATGTTATTAACATAACATTTCTCTTTTTTCTAAATCTTTTTTTTAGAAGAAAAAATAAAACAACCCTTTTTCATTTAAGACCTAGTGCTATGATTGTCAAAAAAAAAAAAAAAAACACTAGGGCCACCATCATTATAGTGCGAAATGGCTAAAATGTCACTCAAAATGCTACTACTGTTTTTTTTTTTTTTTTTTTTTTTTTTTTTTTTTTATTCCAGGTACCACATAAATGGTAAATTGTAATTGAACTTATTAATAGCCCACCAATAACAACTTATAATGCCGTAACAATCTATCATTTATAATTTGTTGTAAAAGTGCTGAGAAAAAATGTTACTAATATAACCTTTCTCTTTTTTCTAAATATTCTTTTAGAAGAAAAAATAAAAACAACCCTTTTTCATTTAAGACCTAGTGCCATGATTGTAAAAAAAAAAAAAAAAAACTATGGCCACCATCATTATTGTAAGAAATGGCTAAAATGTCACTCAAAATGCTACAACTGTTTTTTTTTTCAGGTACCACATAACAACTAACTCAAGTTTACCCAAAAATAGAAAAATAAAAACGTAAATTGTAATAATCACATGAAAACAATGTCGCTTTTAGTTTTTTCAATTCTCGTTGGCATTGCTTAGGTATGAGGTAATGACGTTTAAAAATCACTTGCCGACAAAAATTTTCCATTATATAAATCAGAAGAGAGAAATGTACCATCGCTCCTAAGTTGAGCAATCATTGATCAATATTAAATGGAAGATCTTGACCAAGAAGCTGTTCAACCACAAAGCCTTTCTTTTGCTATAATTGTATCAGTATGTATGAGTATGACTACTATATTGTCGATTATAAATTTTTTTTTTTTTTTTTTTTGAAAAGAGACTACTGTATTGTAAAAAAAAAGACTACTATATGATCATACTACTCGTAAAAATGAAAAAGACGGATTTAAATGACAGATTATTATAGCTCATAAGTCATAATGATATCTACCATTCTTCTTTTTTTTATTTGTTTGTTTGTTTGTTTGTTTGTGTGTGTGTGTGTGTGTGTAATTGAGATAGTCTTCCATTAGAACTATAGTGACAGTAATCACTTCATTTCCCCAGAGACTGCATAAGCATGAATAGTTAAAGAGTTATCTCATAATGGACCCGCCAATCAAATAACTAACTTGTTGGAGCATTGATTGCTTTGCTCATATTATTTGTCCAGCAAGATTTTGTTGGGTATATTTCAACAATTTATTTTGTGATAAAGCAAAATGAACAATACACAAATTTAAGAATAAGCAATAACACAAATAAACAAATACTGAATATATATAAAGAAAATTCTACAAATAATTAAAAACTCACAGATCAAATGCGTGAAGTATGAACAATTCAGATTAAATCTTGTGTTTGACACAATCTCCTTAAAGCAGGTTTCGTCTCTTACACAATTACTGCGGTGCTTTGAGACTCATGAACGTCTGCCTCCTAGGATAAAATGATCTACAGTACGAAAACGAAGTAAATAAGGTAGTGCTCTGCGAACTACTCAATGTCTCTTTCTCTCTCTTTGACACAAATGAAAGCAGAAAATTATTTTCTCTCATAGAGAGCTTTTTCCAAAAAGCTGGTTTTATGAATGAGGGACTATGAATTTATATACGTTAGTGAATAGACACATTGTTCAAAATAAAAACTATTATGCACAGACTGACTGACTCAAAAAATTAAAATAATAAAATATTATTATTTGGACAAGTAGGTCCAATCCACATATGCCAAAAGCCCAACCCAATGTCCAATTCATCAGCACATAAACTCATATAATATCTCTTTTCTTTCCTATGTGGGACTTAAGATTTTTACCACTTTTAATAACATCTTCAAGTGAACATAGAAAATGCCAATTTCTTATTCACTACATGTTATTTTTCCAACAATTTCCCACATGAATAGAAATTGATAAACACAATGTAAATGATGATGTAGACACAGAGAAAGTAAAAGAAAAGTTACTGTATCGGGAGAAGTAGCTTGTGACTTTGAACTTTCTTTTGTGAAAGACTATCGGATATACTAACTAACTAGTGAACATAATGTCTTGAACTATTCAGCCGTTTGTGTATACCAAGACAATAGAATTCACACAGCTCCTTTTCGGACATTTTTCGATTCTTATAGTTGTGTTCATTTCGGCCCTGAACATATCCTAGTAAATTCATGGAGTGCTTTAGAGAATTCAGTCTTGAAACTCTCATAGAAGCAGCCCACTTCACACTCATATAGGTGATTCTAATTAAGAGTATCCTGTTATACCCTACTAAGAATTCCAAGATATAAGAATTATTAAAAGCAAAGTTTACCTTGAACATCGCTTATAGGCATCACTATTTCATCATAGGAATGGGACGGAGATGTAATCTCCATAGTGATAAAAATAGTCTCCACAATTCGGTTGTCCCTTTGAATCTAGATCTTGGGATCTCTAGTCAGCTAGGTTGGGTTGCCATCCTAGAGACTTTTAGGTAATGGGCTTTAACCCCATTCCCTTCGATGAACAGTTTACTTGCTCTCCACTCAAAAAATTGATTACAGATTCGTTTTATAATCTGGAATCACTTCCATTTAAGAGCAATTGCTTCATGGTATTATATCTCCAACAAATATGTCGAGACCTACCATAACTCTGTGTCCTACCAATATATACAAATAGGAGGGACAAGTATCTAACAATGCATGTTTGTTTAGATTTATTGACTTCCCAAAAAATACATATGCTCTTTGCATAAGGTGTTCTCACTAAATTGTCATCACATTTCTCATGTATTTGAGACAAGACAAGTCCATTAGATGTATTAGAAATTTTCATTTTTTGTATCATATTTACAACAACTACACGAGCATATCCCACAATGACATAACCTCTTGTGATATATTTCACATCACACACTAGTCGCATTAAATCTAAACTCATTTGACATCATCTCATTGTCAAATCTCATGTCATTGGATTGAAACTTGCTTCAATCTA
This sequence comes from Castanopsis chinensis, assembly GCA_032878915.1. Classification (NCBI taxonomy): domain Eukaryota; kingdom Viridiplantae; phylum Streptophyta; class Magnoliopsida; order Fagales; family Fagaceae; genus Castanopsis; species Castanopsis chinensis. The sequence continues at coordinate 10,145,885 of JAVQMG010000125.1, read as the reverse complement.
TACAAAGATTTAACAAGTTTAAGCACTTTGTTTCCTTGTACAAGAGCAATAAACCCCTTTGGTTTATTGTGTATTAAGAAAAGTCACATTTTCCTTTTTTTTTTTATAGCCTTCTACAACAAATCTTTCCTTGTAATAGTCAATAATTCCATCAGCTCTCAAACTCTTAGGTGGTAGATCCACAAATTACTATGCATAGATTTTAAAGATGGATTTATTACACTACTGACAATCTCTTTTCCAAGAAAGCACTTTAGGATTTTGCTTCTTTGAAGCTTTAAGTTCGTTTTCTAATATATAAATTAGAAATTTTGGACCAAATAACCATGACATTTGTCCTTTTACTACGCTTAGGCTAAACCTCTCTTCCATCAACTCTGGATCATAAGAGATACTAAACGTAGACTCAACCTTTCTTTAAGAAAGTTTAACACTTGAAATATATTCTAATTAATTGTCATACATATAAAAATAATAGATTCATAAATTAGAAAGTACAATGCACTACTATTATGACCATAACCAATGAAAACATAATCAATGATTTTTTTTTTTTCCTTTTAGGAATAGGAATCACTACCTTCATCAAACACCCTCACATTTAAAGAATTTATGGAAAGGCGATTGCTCTTTCCATAATTCACAAAGTGTCTTAGTGGTTTCCTTTAAGGCATCTCAATGAAAAAATGATTGGTGGAAATAATAACTTCCCCCCACAAGTTTTATGGTAATCAAGAACTTATTGCATTCATTGAGTTATTTCTCAACTTAATTCTTATAATGAATGAAACTCTAATACCTCAATTGCCTTATCATTGCTCCGTAGCAAGTATACATAACAGTATCTAGTGCAATTATCTATGAAAGTGATGAAATATTTCTTACCACCTCTAGTTTGTACAGATTTTATGTCACATACATCACTATGAATCAAATCTAGAGGTTCAGTGCTTCTTTCAACTGATTTAAAAGATGCTCTAGCCATCTTAGCTTCCACACAAGTTTCACATTTTTCATCAAAATCAATTTCAAATTTAGGCAATAAATTTAAATTGATTAGCCTATGTAAAGTATGATAATTGACATGACCCAATCTACCATGCCATACATTAGATAACTCAAGCATGTAAACAGAAGATTCACCTTTATTATTATCAATAACAGTCATTACATTAATCTTAAACAGGTCATTGCTCAAATATCCTTTTACCACATACAATCTACTCTTAAAGAGTGAAAATTTATCGAACTCAAAAACCAATTTAAAACCATTTTTGCTCAACAATGAGCTAGATACAAGGTTCTTACGAATTTCTAGCACATGCAGTACATCTTTCAAAGTAAGAAACTTGCCCGTAGTCATTTGAGCCCAACCTTTCCCATTCCTTCAATCTTAGAGGTAGAGGAATTTCCTATGAAAATTTTTCTTCTATTACCTATAGGATTATATGTAGAAAACATTTTCTTTTCTGAACATACATGGCGTGTAGCCCCAGTGTCCACCCACCATTCTTTGGTATTTTCTCCTACCAAGTTCATTTCAGAAATCAGAGCAGAAAGGTTCATGTTGGTTTAAGCCACAACTAGATTCACAAAAATTTTGTTTGACATTTGTGTTCAACAAAATTCAAACAAATTGAATCCTTAAAACCAGCCAAGTTTAAGAAATAAATGTAAATTTTTACTTCCAAATATTACTGTGCAAAAAACAAAGTCAAGCCAACTATATATATATATATATTTATATATATATTAATTTTACCTTTCAAACAGAATTGCAGGAAAAAACAACACAGTACACAAACTGAATAAAAAAATAAAACAAAAACTTTCCCAGCCAAGCAAATAAGAGCATTCTCAATAAAGGTTGTAAATGCTATAAATGCTATTTTTTAGTATCTAAAACCACAAAATGCTACTCCATCAAACATCCTATATCTTAAAATTTTTGCATTCGTGCTACAATGCGCTCTTAAAAATGAGAGCGCACTGTAGTTCAAATCTTATAAAAAAAATAATTTTTTATTGCTCTCTCATCTCTCTCCCTGTACTCTTCTTTCTTTTTCTCTCACAAGTGTCTTCTTCTCTCATTTCTTCTTTCCTTCTCTCACTAGTCTCACTTCTTTTCTCTTTTCTTCTTTCTTTCTCTTTTCTTCATTGACCGGCATCCACAACTGAAAACCACGGTGGTAGTGGTTCGGCGAAACCGTGAAGAAGACGAGGTCAAGTTTGTGGTTTGTGGGTCTCTGCTGTTGATCGGGGTGGCTGGGTTGTGTTGGTTTGGTGAGCATGATTGGGTTTCAACAGGTGTAGCTGGGTTTGGGTGGGTTATGTGATTTGATTTTGGGTGAGAAACTTCAAAAATATGCTCTTTCTAATTTTGAGTTTGTGATTTCTAACATGGGTTTGTGATTTGTGGTGGTACTAGGTTTGAGTGGTGGTTTTGATGTTGGTTTGTTGAGTTTTTGATTTGGTTTTAGGTGGTGGGAATCCTGATTTGCAGAGTTTGTGGGTGCCGCTGGTGATGGTGGCTATGGCTGTGCTGTGGTGGTTCGTGGTTGGGTTTGTGTGGTGGGTTTGTGGGTGATGGGTTTGTGGTGGTTGGCTGTTGGGTGTGGTGGCTGTTAGGTTTTGTTATACCAGTGGTGGTGGTGGTGAGTGGAGGTGGTGGTGTGACCCGACAGTGCTGTGAGAAAGAGGGAGACAGAGCATAGAGGAAAAATAAAAAATTATTAAAAAATAATAAAGAAACAATATTTAAATGAAACGGTAAAAAATGTAGAAGTTTTGATATAGGTTGTATTGTAAAGTGGTGTGTTATATGTTATAAAATTGGGTTTTGAGATGGTAAATGCTAAATTTTTTAGAATTGTTGATGAGAATGCTCTAACACAACAAAGCTTACTAACATATAATATATTAAAGGCTAAAGATATTTAATAGTGAAGGAATACTGCTTAATCTAAGAGAACCACAAACAAAAGTCAAAGTAAAAGAATCTTGCACTAAAAACAAACCTAAACCATGAAGGAACAATATGCACAAATTAGCAAAAGTATAGACCACAACTAGTCAAATCAACATCCAAGAGGCAAATATCCTAATATAATAATATAAAAGGAAGAAAGCAGAACCAATTAATTATACAATAATTTCAGTCAAACACGTAACCGGTGATCTCAAAATATCAAAGTTCATGATAAACACAAAACCAGTTTTCAAGTTTCACGCAGTGTATCTACTATTACCGATTTAGTATTTAACAACAAACACAAATTCCTTTCACCGTTAAATTACAAAAATAAATTAAAATATATTTTGAAAATCTGCTTTAAGACTGTTGGGTATATTTCAACAATTTATTTTGTGATAAAGCAAAAGGAACAATACACAAATTTAAGAATAAGCAATAACACAAAAAACGTGATAGGCAAAAACAATAAACAAATACTGAATATATATAAAGAAAAATCTACAAATAATTAAAAACTCATAGACCAAATGCGTGAAGGATGAACAATTCAGATCAAGTCTTATATTTGACACAATCTCCTTAAAGCAGATTTCGTCCCTCACACAATCATTGTGGTACTTTGAGACGCAAGGACGTCTGTCTCCCAAGATAAAATGATCTACAGCACGAAAACGAAGCACACAAGGTCATACTCTGTGAACTACTCAATATTTCTTTCTCTCTCTTTGACACTAATGAATGCAGAAAATTATTTTCTCTCAGGGAGAGCTTTTTCCAAAAAACTGGTTTTATGAATGACAGACACACTGTTCAAAATAAAAACTGCTATGCATAGACTGACTGACTCAAAAAATTAAAATAATAAAATATTATTATTTGGACAAGTAGGCCCAATCCATATATGCCAAAAGCCCAACCCAATGTCCAACTCATGAGCACATAAACTCATATAATATCTCTTTTCTTTCCTATAGGGGACTCAAGATTTTTACCACTTTTAATAACATCTTCAAGTGAACATAAAAAATATCAATTTCTTATTCACTCCATGCTATTTTTCCAACAGATTTCTCAAGGTGCAAAGTGCAAACAGTGAAAATAAAATAGTCTTTTCTTAAGCAAAGTTTGGCACAAAATTGTGCTGTGTTTATTAGATGTCTATTAATCCTATGGGCTATCGCCTAAAGGGCGGCTCTATAAGAATCTTTTTAGGTGGTCATTAAGAGCATTTAGAGCATCCAAAGCAATGGAGCTAAAAATTTAGTTTTTTAGCTCCACAAATAGAAAAAGTTACTTTATCTATTTTACCTACTCACTTTACAAAACATTCTGCAATGGTAGATCTATGTTAGTTTTTTACACAATAAAATAATATAAACATCACAATAAAATAATATATTTATTATAATAAAATAATATATCTACTACAGTAAAATAATATATCCATTATAATAAACAACAATCACAATTACCTGCAATTGCTTCCGCCGCCGCCACCGACTCTTCTACTGCCACTGCCGCCGCCACTGCCACCGATTATTCCACCACCGCAGCGGCTGCCGCCGCCACCGCCACCGACTCTTCCGCCACCGCCACCGCCACCGCCACCACATAATAGCAAATAATCGTTTATGCTAACAAGTGATTTTTTTAACACTATATTATACTTATACATTTTTTTTTTACTAAAACAATTTCTCAATCATCATGATAGCAAATAAGAAACTAGAGTAACAATAATATTTTGTTTTAACCCTAAATTATATATATACAAAACTCAAACTAAATTATGAAATGGAGGAACTTTATAAGAAAATATATAAAATAGAACACATATTATAGTTGAAACAATGTAGTCCATAGATTACACACATACATAACTCAAACTAAATTACAATAAAACTCACACACTTGCACAACTTTCTACGACTCGCCTTGCAATTTCCATAAATGTTCAATGAGGTCCTTCTGGAGTTGAAAATGAATTCCTCAGTCTCTAATGCATCCATACCTTTCAATGTATGACATAAATCCATCATTTTGTTCACATAACACTTGCATAGGAGGATTATCCACTCCATCAATTTGTTCATAATCCAAGTCTACCACTTCATTATCATCCTGCTCATCTTCAACAATCATGTTATGAAGAATTATGCACGCTGTCATGATCTTTTGGAGTGTTTCAAGATGGAAAATCGTGCAGGTCCACGGACAATTGCGAAACGTGCTTGAAGCACTCCAAATGCACGCTTAACATCCTTCCTATACGCCTTTTGGACTGCTGCAAATAATTTTCGCTTAGGTCCTTATGGAGCTGGGATTGTTAGTCTATATAAAATGACATAAGGGCAAATTTTGCACAACTAACTACAAAAATCATCCACTTTAACTTATGTAATATTATGCAAACATGCATATATACACAAATATTGTTTATATACAAATTTAGTTTTTAATACTTTAAGGCAGCGTTTGGTACGGGAGAATCCACATTACTCCTTACATCCAGATTCTTGGGAATGTGATGCCTTGCAATTTGAATGCATAAGAATGCAATTATTCCTATATTTGGTTTAATTGGGAATCTAATAAGATTCTTAGGAATGTGAGATTATAATGTTTGATTTATTTTCAGGAATTTTAACTGAATGATTTATTTTCTCATTCTATCCTTAGATTTGTAAATCCAATATAAGTCTTTTTTTTAAAAAAAATCTTTCTTTAAATAAATAATGAAAAACAAAATATAATTTATAAATTATGACAAATTTATTAAAACTATAGTCTAACATTTCAAAATGACAAGTACAATACAAAAATAACTACTTAAATTCTGAAATGCTTTATTCTTAATAATAATTTTTAAAAGAGCTTAATTCATAACAAAACAACCTGACTACCTTTCTTATCAAAAAAAAAAAAAAAACCTAACAACGTTTAGGTTTATAAGACCATAAAAATAGCAATAAAAATAGTTCATCAAAAATGAAACAAATGCAATCTATTACATATATAATGTATTCACCCCTGCATTTGTGAGCACTTGAATAGCATAGTTATACCTAATGTCCCCGAGCAATGAGTAAAAATAATCACATTTACGTGTGTCAGCCGTAAGCAATTCTCTAGCTTTGATTCTTTTTAATATAGAAAGTCTTTCGATTTTCAATAGCTCATTGAATAATTTCATTCTTCTCTCAGCTTCCTCTAACTCAATCTTGAAGCAAGATGCAATGGTGGCCATATGTCCATTATTTTCCTAAAAAAAAAAAGCAACTAGTGGTCAAATACACCAAAGCCACATTTGACATAAATCCTAAGACATTCCAATGCATTTCAAAATCCAAAAACATGAATACAAATATGATGGGTTGTTAAAAAAAAAAAAAATCTACACATTTTGTATCATTGTATACAAACATCAAACTCACCGCTGTAATGTATGAATTTAGAAACAAAGCAATTAATCTGAAAAAAAAAAAACCCAGATGAAGCCACCAATCCTGATCTATATTTCTAGAAACTAAACAAAACCAAGATCTGAGATATAAATAAATACATTAACAAATTTCCATGAAGATAGTTATAATAATTTGTTGAGCAACACACACATAACAATAAAAATTAACACCTAGGAACAATGGAGGGTCCCTTGCAAATTTTTTTTTTTTTTCACACATGAAACCTAAATAGAACTTTGTTAATGAATGTATCAACAGAGTTGTCTATCCTGTTTATCTTATTTTGGCAGTAATAGAAATGTTGTTTTGGCTGGAAGAGATAAAGACAAAGGAAAAGATATTGATAATTTGTTTTATATTTTATCTCAATTGCATAAATGATAAGGAAAAATCGTTAAAATTGTTATTTTATTAAAATACAATTTCCTTTAAGACTGAGAATCTGGATACCCACCTATTTTAAAGGGAATTCACATTTCTACTGAAAGGGGATTAAAGGGGGAATTCAAATTCCCTTGGCATTCGATTCCCTAATGTGATTTTACAACTAAATATGAGAATCTTTAAACATTCTTGAAAATCTTAAAACATTACCCTATTCCAAACGCCACATAATTCTTTACTCATATATATATATATATATATATATATAGAGAGAGAGAGAGAGAGAGAGAGAGAGAGAGATAGAGGAGAGAGAGAGAAGATTTAAGGGAGTAGTAAAAAATTGATAAAGAAATACTAATACTTTAATAAAATGGTGGTGTAAAATAGATAATTTGATGTAAATTTGTTTGAAAAGTGATTATGTAAAGTAGAAAATTTAGGTTTCTATGCTAAAATAGATTTGAAAAAAAATTCTACATTAGGAATTTTTGTTGTTACTCAACTTATTGATTTTTGTAACTATGTTTACCCTTATTGGTCTTTGTAACTACATTTTAGGGTGTTCATTTTTTATTTATAGTAGAAAAAATATATATTTCAAGTTATATATAATATTATATTTTTTTCAAGGTCAAGGTGTTCATTTGAACACCCTAATCATAACATGGAGCCACCCCTCTATGGCTTACACAATAAGAAATGTTTTTGTATCTTTGGTATCTTATTATTTAGAAATGAATTACTCTTATGTGCTTATTATTTATTTATATAATTTTTGAGAAGAAGACAAGAAAATATCATTGATAAAAATCAGTCATAGTCGGTTAGAAGTACATCATTAAGATGTGGAGAAACGATGTAGGACACAATTTACTATTTAGTTTTTGTAATTTATAAATTTTGGTATTTGATTTATAATTTTGTTATTTTAGGTTTAGGGTTGTTTTCCTGGTTTTTATATGCTTTTAATACTTTTTAGGTCAAATTTGGTTCCTATTATAGTTAGGTATTAATTAGGGCTTATTTTAGAATATATTTTCTTGTTTATCAAGATTTACAGAGCCCTTAAATAGTCCTCCAAGTCTGTAAACGTTTACTAATGCGGTGGTCACTCCACAAGTATAAGTGCTTGTGGGGTATGGGGGGGGCGGGGGGCAAGAACCAGGGTTCAAGTTTCTAGGAGGGGGAGCTTCACACACATATACACTTAGATTAGACTAGAGTAAAATTTCTATTTTGTATAAAAAAAAATCTATAAATGTTTTTCGGTATTATTGATTTTAATAAAAATTTAGACATTTGTCTATTGTTTCTTTGATGGATTCCACAACCCTTTCTCCTTGTGGATTCAAGGAACCCTCGTGAATTCAAGGTTATTTTCAAAAGAAAATGTGTTTATTTCTTGTTTTCTACAAGTAGACGTATTCTACTTCTTGATACTTCTGTATCCCACATTAGTTGGTATCAAAGCCTTGACTTATCTTGGTCTGGAGGCTAACGTATGAGACGACAACAATTCCAATGACAGAAAACTTAGCAAGTATTACGTGATATAAAACTAGTACTCACAAATATCTTTGCTAGGATATTGTCGTTGGAGCATGGAAACAATAGGTACAACTGTTGCGAAGACATAACTCGTGAGCAACCTATTAGTAAGCAAATTTCATATAGATCTTATAAAAGAATTGCAAGTTTTAATGGTTACTTTTTATAAAGAAGATTTTCTTGATTGGTTACTTGATCTAGATGATTTATTTGACTTTGAGGATATTTGTTATGAGAGAAAAGTTAAACTTGCTTTGTATAAACTTAGTGAGTATTGATAATAGCTTAAAAGTACAATATTATCTTAGTTTTGGTAGGCATTATCACATCTATTTTGTGTTTATTTTCACACTTACACGTAAATATGAGAGTTTGCAAGTTTTTTCTAAAATATACTCAGTACGTGTATTTTTCTCTTGTAGGAGATTTAAACTAATGAGCTAAGCACGTAGATATGAAGCCAAGAGAATCCAAGGGTAAAGCTTTTGAAAATTTTAGTAAGTCAAATATGTGTGAAAACATAAAAGGAAAGAGAGAAATTCGTTTGAGCCAAAGATGGAAAAAGTCCTTGCATGGAAACATTCTGACTAGTTTTGGTATTTTGGCCATATCTTTTTACTTCGATATCAGATTGAATTAATTCTTATGGACTCGGAAAGAGGACTTAAAGATATAAAACTTTTTAATCTACTAAAACTACAAAATCTGCCGTATTAAAGGCCAAAACTGACCTAGAAGTTGACCTATTGTTGAAAAACGGGAATTGACATTTTATATTTCCCTTTTTGAGAAGCATGTGTTTTAGAGTTTTGAATGTTATAAATATTAAAGGGATACAAGGGCAGCCACGTTTTTGGCTGTTGGGAAACCTCATTTTTCATCAATTTTGAAGAGTTTTTAATTTCCATGGAAGCTTAAGAACCTAAGCTAGGGTTAGGAGTGAATCTCCAATTTTGTAAGTTGTCCACTACTCAATCCAAGCATGTTTTTCACATTTTGATTATTGAAATCAATTGTTCCTTTTTATAATTGTTTTATTAGATTGATATTTGATTTCAAATTCTTTCATAAATCTATTCTTAAATCTTGTTATTGTTAGAATAGGGTTTTATAATCTTTCTAGTACAACGTGATAATCTTGTTAGATATTACTTTTGCCATAGTATTGCCTCTAGGGTGTGCAATGTTCTTGAGTTTTTCTAGTAATGTTATTATTTTCTAGACTAAATTGTTGGAACAATTGATAGATATAATCAACCAAATAGAATTTTATTAATAAAACTTATTTCTAAATCTTCCAATCGGATAGTTTATGGTTTTACTTACCCGATTGTGTACTAAATTGGATTGATAGTTGATGCTTAACAATTATGATGGACAAACCCTAACGCCCTAGTGATTTTAATTGTTGAATTTTACCAAACTTTATTTTTCCTAAGTTTTAATCATATTTTTCTTCATATTATTGGTGCTTTTGATGTGTTCTTGTTTTCCTTTTCTTAGTGGAACGACAACCTTAGCTACACTACAATTTCCGTTACAAAATTGGACAATGTCAAGTATGCCTTAAGTTGGTGGGAACAAATACAATTTAATAAAATTAGATGAGATAAAGACAAAATTTGTTCATGGCCAAGGATGAAAAAGATACTTGCTATCAACTTTTATCCTTTGGATTGTGATAAACTTTTGTCATATATGAAACAAGATTATTATTGGCCAAGAAGTTCATACTTGAATTATTTTAAAGAGCCATATATTTTGCAATTAAGAGAAAAATTACATGTTGAAAAAAATACTTTTCTTGAATAATGTGTAAAAGTCAAAGAAGAAAATATAGAGATTTTTTAGGAAATTAATGAATGCCTTGTTATAGAAGAAGAACCTGAAATCAAAAGATCATGGAGAAGATTAATGAAGACCCTATTATGGAGAAAGATCTTGAGGTTGAGATAGTAGAGACTATTAAAGAAGAAATTATAAAGAAGTCGTCAACGATCTCGATGAAGCCAAGTTAGATGATTGCAACATTTAAACTCCTATTATTTTGGTGGGAGACACCGAAACAAAGTTTATTGATTTTATTGGAATTGATAGATTTGATTAAATTGTCAATTCTTTTTTGGTAAATCTCTACAATTACATGAAGACTAAAGAAAAATTCAATTCAATTTGATTTGTTTATTCCATTGATGAGTTGCAAGTATGGAAAGAAGATCAAGAAGCTCAAGCATTCGAAGTATTTGTTTATTTGAAGCAGAAGATTTCAGATTTCAAACATGATCTCAAGATTGAGTTTGTTTCAAGTGGAGGGGGTCTGATGTGGGACACAATTCACTATTCAATTATTGTAATTTATTAATTTTGGTATTTGCTTTGTAATTTTTGTTATTTTAGGTTTACAGTTATTATTTCCTTATTTTTAGGTGCTTTTTAGGTCAAATTTAGTTTCTATTATGGTTAGGTACTAACTGGGCTTATTTTAGAATATATATTATTGTTTGTCAAGTTTTACGAAGCCCTTAAATAGGCCTCTAAATCTGTAAACGTTTTTTAGCATTATTAATATTAATAAAAATTCAAACTTTTGTCTATTGTTTCTCTATTGAATTCCAAAACCCTTTCTCTTCATGGATTCAAGGAACCCTCATGGATTCAAGATTATTTTTAGAAATAAACATGTTTTATTTTTTGTTTTCTAGAAGTAGATGTGTTTTGCTTCTTGATGTTTCTGCATCCCACATTAAGAAACATCTTTTATCCACACAGATAAATCACTAACATGTCTTGCATGCCTCATGAAGTTGTGTGCTACGTAATTATCTTGTCTATGGGTGTGAGACAGAGAAAAAACATAATTAAAGATACCTGTATACAATTTTGTTTCAACAATTAAAAGGCCAAAAGATGTTAAGGATTCATTGCCACTTCTTAAGATTTCGGTAACCCTTCATAATCCCCCTTAAGAATGATGGAAGATAGGCTAATAACACAAACAAAAGCTAAAGCTCTTAATGCTACCAATTTTCACAAGGATGAGTTTGCAAACTGTAGCAAGTAAATTCCTTCACCAGTTTCAATTTATATGTTTATAATTAGATTTGTTGCTAAATGGCTGAATGAAAGTGGGCGGGGAAGCAATCGTGGACATGACGGAAAAATTATACAGTACTTTCGAAATACAATAATGTTGTACTCCTTTATCTTACATGAACAATGGGTCTCTTCTATAAAAAAAAAAGTGGGTCATTCATAATACAAATATAAGAACAATGTTTAGCTACAAAATTAATTGTAGTATAAGGTTATAATCTTATTTAATATCTTTTTATTGGAGGTGAATTTTGACAAATTCACCATTAGATTACATTTTTTTCTTATATCCTCCATGCTTGCAAAATTTCTAGAAAATTAAAGATTAATAGCTATGTCATTAATAAATTGTTTAAATTACAAGTTTTTGTAATTTGAAATTATGCACAAAATATAAGCTTATTGATCATTTAGAAAATAATATCCGATTTATACAAAATTTGACATGTGTATTAAGAGCGTAAAGAACATGTAATTCAACAGTTAGATTTTCAAAATATGCAATAATGTTTATTTTATTAAGTAAGGTTGTAGTTAAATGTTGTCTCAAATATAATTAGTGAGATTAATTATTAGTTGGGATGAGGTCGTATAACATTATTGTACTCTTATGCGTTTGGCTAGAGAAAATCAACATTATTTTCGACATCTAGATTATTGGAAATGTTATAAGATTTCGGATGCTCAAGAATGTAACTATTCATATATTTGGTTTGAGTAAGAATTTAATAAGAATCCTTGTAATATAAGATTTTTATATTTGGTTTATTTCTAGAAATCTTATAGAAATTATTTATTCTTTCCAAAATATCCTTAAATTTTTAAGCACGATATCAAGTAGTTTTTTTTTTCTTTTTTCTTTTTTCTTTTTTGGTATCTTCCTATAAATTATAAATAAATAATGAGAAGCAAAATACAAACTATAAATCATGGACAAAATCCATATAGTTTAATTGGTTGGCACTTCATGATATTTCTAACAAAGACATTGAAACTTCAAATCCCCATTTTCTCAAGCTATTGAATTATCAAAATAAAAAATTGGCAATTCTATTAAAACAATAGTCTAACAATTTATGAATTACATGTATAATACAAAAATACTTATTTAAATTATTGTGCTTTATGTCAATCATAACTAGGGTTGTCCATGGGTCAGGTTTGTGCCCAACCTAGACTCGACAAGACAATTCAAGTGGATGAAAACGTAACCCGAAACTGACCTAGAAGATCTAGTCAAATCTACTAGTTCGGGTCTCGTTGGTTTTAGGTTTTATTAGGTTGGTCTCGGGTTTTATCACCGATGCCAATATCTTGCCAGATGCGATGAGATTTGACTGATATTTGGTCGGATTTGTCGAGATTGGGCTAATATATTGTCAAATCCTATGAGATCTGGCCTAGATTTTGTCGGATAACAATGAGATCTTGTTGAATCTAGTTTGGAATACTTGAAAAATTGTCGAAAAGAGTAAATACTTACGAGCAGGTTGGATTTCACTGGTTTTGAAAGCGAAAACCCACAACCAACCTGCCGATTTCGGGTTTAGAGAGCTCCGAACTCACGTCTGACCGCCGAAGTTGTCGAATTGGGTGGCAGCGGGTCGAGTATGAGCAAGTTGGGCAGGTGGAAGAGTCACTTGGATACCCCTAATCACAACCTTGTGTCTTGTCTATATATATATGTTAGCATCCAAATCAATCCCAAACAAAAATTAAAAAAATATTAATAAAAAAAGGGAATAACATCTAAAATTGTCCATTTATTTAAAAAATGTAACTTTTTTGCAAATGTGGATACCCTACCTTTTTTATATTTATTAAGTGTAGCTTTGTAGGAATATAATTATCTTGTGATTTACAAATTACAACTATATATGAAGGGTCATATTAACAGATGCTCTTAGGATAATTGTTAATAAATTATATTAAGAAAATTTTAACACTACTTTCATGGAAAACATGAAACGCTGACAAAAAAATTAATTGTTTTATCAATTTCTTATAAAATATTTCTAAAAATAGTTCCTAAACTAATATTCTTAGGGCATTCATTAACATTTCCCATATGAAAATATTAGAAAATCTTTTAATATATGGTAATCTTTTAAGATTCCTTAAAATGTTAAAACTTTCCCTAATATTCTCATATTTAGTTGTAAATAACATTAAAATCATATACTCATGCCATTTGACCATAAGATACTTACTAGGTACTAGTCCATCCCATTCACATTAGTTCGCCTTCCTCCAACTTTTTTTCTATCACTTTCCCGAGTTGGCATAAAATCTTCTTAGTTATTTCCAATATTAAATTTTCTTAGTTATTTCCAATATAAATGGTCATATTAATGGGTGCTATTAGGGTAATTTTTAATAAAATATATTAGAAAAATTTTAACACCATTTTCTTGAAAAATATAAAAAAATGACATAAAATTAATTGCTTTATCAATTTCCTATAAAATGTTTCTAAAAATAGTTCCTAAATTAATACTCTTAGGACATTCGTTAACATTTTCTATATAAGAATATTAGAAAATCTTTTAATATATGGTAATCTTTTAAGATTCCTTAAAGTATTAAAATATTCCCTAATATTCTCATATTTAGTTATAATAACAAGAAAATCATATACTCATGTCATTTGACCATAAGAAACTTACCGGTCCATCACATTCACATTAGTTCGCCCTCCAACTTTTTTTCTATCATTTTCCCTAGTTGGCATAAAATTTTCTTAGTTATTTCCAATATTAAAATTTTAGATTTATCTTATTTGGGTTACTTTAAATTTCAAAAATTAAAAACCCCATCATACATTACAGGGTAAGAAACATCTTACTGTTCCTTTGACCTGGAGGCGTTACAACAGTGAGTTTCAACTGTCAATGCCATACGCTCTTCAATCCAAGAAAAGAACAGAAAAAAGAAAAAAGAAAATAAAACTCTCAATGCCATACAGTAAAGCAACATTCTTTTCTCTTTGATTTTTTTCATTTTCCTGGAGAACAAAAAGCATATGGAGATGAATCAAATCAAAGGCAATGCGCACTACAAGTTGCCTTAATTTGCCACTACATTTTGCTGATAATGTTAAACAGATACATTAGTTCTCTTTCAAGAAAATGCATGATATGAGCAATGAGAATCCTGGTGCCTCTACAAACTGAGTTTCACAAGAACTGATCTTGATGCGTTATTTCTCACAGAAAGACAATATGCTGAGGAGATGAGGGTGGAAAAAACCAATCTGCTTGTTATAATTGGCTTTTTTGTCATCTGGGTGCCTCTCTTCAATGCTCAGCTAACAGGGCTTTCAACACGCTCCCTAGATGCTCTTCTTCAAGACAATGCTTTCATGGCCTTTGGTGCTCACCCCAAAACAGGCATTCCTTATGAGAGCCACCACATTCCCAGAAATCTCACTGGAATTCAAGTTTCAGCTTTGAGGCTTAGGAGTGGTAGTTTGAGAACCAGAGGGGTTCATAGTTTCAAGGAGTTTCAGATCCCAGTTGGTGTTGCTGAGCAGCCTTATGTGGAGAGGCTTGCTTTGGTCTACCACAACCTCGGTAACTGGTCTAATTCTTTTTACCCTTTACCTGGTTTTTTATATTTAGCTCCTGTTCTTGGTCTCCTAGCCTATAATGCTTCTGATTTGTCTGCTTCAAATGTGCCTGAATTGAGTTTAAGAGCATCTGATAAGCCCATTTTGGTAAAGTTTCCAGATTTGAAATTAGGTCCTGATGGGGTGTCACCAAAGTGTGTGTATTTTGATTTACATGGTTCAGTGCAGTTTGACAACGTGTTGCCAGGGAATGTATGTTCAGCAATTCAACAAGGACATTTCTCTATAGTTGTGGAGTCTATTGCTCCTTCACCAGCTCCAGGTGTGGAGGTTGTTCCTGCCATTGCTGATAAAACTGCTAAAAATGGTGGAAAGGACCAGTCTAAGGTGTGGAGAGTGTTTGGATCTTTACTTGGTGGGTTTATTTTATTGGGTCTACTGGGTTTATTGGCTGTGTGGTTGAGAAGGTTCAAACATGGGAAGAAGGTGCAGCAAATGGAATGGGTAGCAGATAGGGGTGAAACTTTGCAGATAACAACCTTAGGGAATGCCAAGGCTCCTTTGGCAATGGGAACTCGGACAAGACCAGTATTGGAGAATGAATATGTGCCTTAGATTAAAGTCACAAAAGTTTTTTGTTTCTTCATTCATAGTTCAGTTCAGTTCAGATTCTCATATTCTTTCTTTTTGGATATCAATCAGTTTGCTTTCTTTGTTTTGATGTCTAGAATAAACTCACAGAAGTTTTTTGTTTCTTCGTTCATAGTTCAGTTCAGTTCAGATTCTCATATTCTTTATTTTTGAATATCAATCAGTTTGCTTTCTTTGTTTTGATATCTTGGTTGCTGTTGTACTTATTTATAACACATGCAATGATGCCCATGAACCTCAATGGTATGATACACATACTTGTGTGCTTAAACCCAGAAAGATTCAAAGACAATCAGTGTGTGGTGGTTTCCATCAATGGATAAAATTGGAGTTCCCAGATTACAAATACAGGACCATATTGCTATTCTATTTGACTCTTCAATGTCATTTACATTTATTTCCCACTACCAATCAATCGCCTGATTTCTCTTTCTTCCCCTTTCACATCAAACCTTCTGTCCTCTTAATGAAAACCTTTCTCCTTACACCTAACTACCTAAGAATTTTCCCTACCTAAGGCCCTTAATGTTCACCAAGATAATGCAGCTGTGAGGGATGGTTTGGGTTTGGCACTAAAGTTGTGTACTATTGTCTAGAAATTGAATTGGATGCAGCTGATGATGTGACTCAAATGCTCAACAACATAAAACAAAACTGTGATAACTCTGATGATAGAGAGTGAATGTCAATTCATCCTTCTTTAAGTTTACACTCAATTTTCTTTTACATGATTCTTTTTCTCCCTTATGCTGACCGCTGAGTAGGGAAATTTTACAATTGGTCATGAAACATGGTAACATTAATGGTATGGAATATAGAGAGACATTCCATGAATTTACCAACTAGTCAACTATATTCATTTTCCTATGTCATTACTTTGTGCATCATATCTAGGGCGATTCACCAATCTGGAGCTGGTTTCGTTTGTTGGAAAATTTATGCACCACATTGAATACGAAATAGAACTTGAAGAAAAAATAGAAAGAAGAAAAAATCACAACTTAGAAAAAAAAAAAGAATGAAAGGCACTAACAATTAACAAAACCTTAAAAGGGTATATAATATAGAATTAGGCCATAGTTTTTAAGTGTCAAGTATGCAAACAAACTTCCGCTTGATCACCTAGGCCGAAACGAGGTCCACCTTTGATTATCAGATTTTATGAGCCCATCTTTAGCCTTTGTAATAAGGGCCTACTTACTACCAAGCCAGGCCATTTTGGCAAGAACAATATCTAATCCTGCTCTTCTGTCTGTTATGAGTCAACGAGTCATTTTAACAAGTATTTTTAAGTCATTTGTTAATAAACTATTTTTTAAAAGCTTTGATATCATTTTTATGAAATGCTATATAAAAAGTTGTCAAAAAAGTCAATTATTTTTTTTTTTTTTGTAAAAAGTTTTTAAAAATAATTTCTAAATTAATACTCTTAGGGCATCCATTAACTATTCCTTTAGTAAATAAAATGTAATAAAATAATATTAATTTTCACTCTTAAAAAAAATTCATTTTGATATTATTAAAAAAAATTTGAGAAATTGACGAAGAACAGTATACATATACACACACTCATATCATGTTGAATTATATGGGAATTTAATCACCTAGGAGCTCAGCTGACTTGAAAAAACAAATGCAATGAAATTTTAATCTCCCCAATCATTTTCCTTGTACAACGCAAAAATGAAAGAATATACTTAATATAATTTAAAAAAAAAAAAAAAGATCAAACCAAAATTAAATGCAATGAATTTACATATTATTTTTTATTTCATAAATTTACTTAATTATCATCTTAATATTAAAGTAATCAGCTAAGCAGTTCCCAAATCTATTATTCACAAATCACAATGAAAGTACTATAACGCAGCACCAAGCATGCCCTAATGCACATCTTCATATTACATACATATCATCCGCAGTAGGAAGGACATACACAGGACATTGTAATCATTTAGGGTTTGTTTGTGAACTGCTTATTTTATTGAAACTGAAATTTTTTTTTGTTGAAAATACTGTAGATAAAGGTAAAAGTTAGTTGAAATAGCAAGGGCCCATGAATAGTATCAAAAAGTGCAGTGGGCTCATGAATAGTAGCAAAAATAAGCTAAATACTAAAATAAGTTGGCAAAATTCATTTATCCAAATGCACACCTAATCACCTCAACGACTTTCTCATAAAAAAAATCACTAGATTATTTCATGGTTTATAGTTGACAAGATTTAGGAAAAAAGTATAAAAACTTCATTTATTTATGAAAATCTCATTGAAATCTATTGAGACCTACACTTTTATCATTCTATTTTCAAAACTTATCGTATCACCCTTCTCAAAATTATCACATAAATAAAGTTTACATATATAGTAACTCCCAAATAGAAAAATATAATACCGCATTAATTAAAATTACTTTCCTTGGGTTGGTTACTAGGACCGCATTAACTAAGTTGTCGCACATGGCACAATATCATTGAGTGCGGGAGGACCACTAGGCATTGTTGAATGCGGATGTGATTCTTACGTCGGAGTGAATAATTTCTTAGGTCGAGAGACTTGTAACCTAGTAACATTATCTTATAACAAAATATTCTCTCTCCCAAGTATTGAACTAAAAAAAAATAGAAAAGTTAAATGGTGGTGTAGACCAACGGTTCATTTGAAAATTGGACGATTTCGTTAAAAACATTAGGAGGTGTCTATTGAGTTATAAAACTCTTGCATAAACAAATAGTTAACTAAAGACTAAAGGAAGTTACCGGAGGACCAAAGATGTGGAGCACCGTTGTAGCCTTCAATTGTTCCTTTTGAAGAAGCATCCACGACCCGAGGAGTGAAGTGGTCCGAGGAGAGTATGGGAGGTGACGGAGCGCCCTTGGAGGGATATAGTGGGAGGAGGGGAGTGCCACAGAGGGTAAATGGGATCTTTATAGGAAGTTTCTTATAAAGTCCCACCTGTTCCTTCGCATTGAATGGTTGGCAACAACTTTTTCAGCTACATTAATGAGGAAGTGACTTAAACAGTGGATCCACAACTCAGCAGTTCATTCCACCACCTTCATCAGGAATCTAGTGGGACAAGTGTCCTAAGGAGATTTGAGAGAATTAAAGATGGAGGGCTAGGATGCAAGATGCTATGAAGTATATAAAGGAAGGAGATTCTCAGATAAAAGGGATTCAGCAAGAATTGAGAGAAAAAAATTACAGAGAGAACAGTAACTAAGGGAGAGAGTGAACATTATTTGTAACAATCAAGAATAATGTCCTCGAGCAAGCTTGTAAAGATCCATTCATATATTCAAACCTTAGACCCCTGGTCTTTTCTTTCATTATCTTTGTCTTCGGGCAAAACCCAAACTTGTTCATCCCACTCTCTATTCAAGTATCTATTAATTTGGGCCGAGCTTAGGGATTCCAATCTCACTATTCTAAGTAGGCTTGGGTAACCAGACTCCGTGTTCTTACAATTGGCATCGTCTATGGGAAGTTTGAAGGTTTGTCTGATAAGCCATGGCCAACTCGAAGCATAATAGGGAAGAATCTATTACTTCATAGAGGGAGAACCCATTTGTTAATATGGAATAAAGGAGAGGCAGACACCATACACTTAGTGTTGTGGTGGAATCATACCATGCGAAGCGCACTGAGCGGAGTCATTCAAGGTTAAGGAGCCATTTCATACACGACCATGAGACATGAAAGTTGCAGCGTGAGATAGATCACTTGCATAGGAAACTATGGCGAAGGGAGCGTGACAGAAGGAGTCCATCAACCCCATCAAGTGATGGATCAAGGGGAAGTAGGGATCGTTCGTATCGCCACAAGTCAAGAACTCCATCCAACAAGTCCTTTTTAGCCTCATTTCGTCAGGATAAGTTGGAAAGGGACAAGTACAAGCATGGGGAATGATGCGATGAGTAGGGCACTTCAACAAATTTCTAAATCACCATTTGTTAGGAGAATTAAGAAGGCCAAGCTTCCTCAGCAGTTTTCACAACTAACTTTCACCATTTACAACGGGAGAACTGACCTTGTGGAGCATGTGAGTCACTTCACCTAGAAGATGGTAGTTCATTTTGGCAATGAAGCCCTTATGTACAAGGTTTTCCCTTCTAGCCTCGGGCCAGTCACCATGCGATGGTTTAATGCCCTGGAAGAAGGGTCGATGAGGTCCTTTGAAGAGCTAACAAGAGCCTTTGGGGCTAGATTTATACCCTGTAGTAGAGCTCCCAAGGCAATGGATCTTCTTCTGTCCATGACGATGAGGGAAGGAGAAACCCTTAAGACTTACTCAGATAGGTATTGGGAAACGTAAAACAAAATAGATGGAGACTTTAAAGATGTAGTAGTAAGAACTTTCAAGGCAGGGCTCCCGATGGAACATGAGCTCAGGAAGTCATTAACAATGAAATCTGCCTTCATTATGCGTCTGCTTATAGACCGCATTAACAAGTATAAACAAGTGGAGGAGGATCAGATACAAGGAAAGGGTAAAACTAAAATGTTCCCAGAGAAGAGGGATCTTCGGGGAGGAGTATATAATAATAATCGTCCTAGGAGGGACTTCCCAAATTAGGAGCCATCTATAGGGGCTCAAGTGATTAACTCACTGTTTAAGGAATCAGTCTATCAAATACTGGATAAGATAAAAAATGAGCCCTATTTTAGGTGGTCCGATAAGATGGGTGAGGATTCATCTAGAAGAAACCAGAGCCTTTATTGCAATTATCATCAAGACAAAGGGCACACAACAAAAGATTGTAGAACTCTACAGGATACTTGAATCAGCTGGCGAGGGCAGGGAAACTCATTCAGTTCTTGTATCATCCTACGGGTCACTATGGGCACTTGGGAATTGGGTTTAGTGGAGCTCCTCAGCCGGCATTGGGCACTATTAATGTGATTTTTTCCAAGGCAATAAGTGATCTTGGGGTCCGTTTGGGGGTTATGTCTATAGTTGGGGGCCCTGATTCAGAGGATAGGAATCGAGCTCCTAAGAAAGCTAAGATGGTGGCTATCCCTACCTTAGTTTTTTCTGAAGAGGATAAAATGGGAACACTTCAACTGCATGATGATACTTTGGTGGTCACTATAAGAATTGGTGGGTATGATGTAAAGCGGGTGTTGGTTGACCATGGAAGTGGGGCAAAGATCATGTACTGTGACTTGTATAGAGGGTTAAACCTAAAGCCCTAGGATCTGGAAAAATATGACTCACCTTTGGTGGGCTTTGATGGGAGGATGGTAGTCCCTCGTGGGATGATAAGGTTACCCGTGCAGGTGGGAGACGAGGAGGTGCAGGTCAGTTTTATTGTAGTTGAGGCCTACTCCCCTTACACCGCTATTTTGGCCAGACCCCATGGCTTCATGCTATGGGTGCGGTGTCACCAACTCTGCATTTGAAAGTCAAGTATCCTACACAAGGAAGAGTAGGGGAAATAGTTGGTAGCCAAGCAATGACAAGGTAATGTTTGGTGTCAGCCATCACACAGCATCCAGTGGATCCTGTCATGGTGGGAGAAGAGCGAATCCCATAGCAATTAAAGGGTCCCGAAGTGGGACTTAGGATTGGGCGCCTTACGTGTTATCCAAAGAGCTGGAAAGGGTTGTGATTGGGCAGGACGTTGAAAGATATTTTCAGGTGGGGTCCCAATTGTCATCAGTGGAAAAGGCAGTGCTGGTGAAGTTTTTAGAAGATAATGTTGATATGTTTGTCTGGAGTGCTTGTGACGTACCCGTGATATATCCTGAGTTTATATGTCACCAATTAAACATGAATACAGAGGCAACCCCTCGAAAGCAACCTCCTCGACGATCATCAAAGGAGCATGCTGAAGTGGTGATAGTAGAAGTATACAAACTTAAACAGGCGGGGGCGATCAAAGAAGTTTTTTTTATCCCGAGTGGTTGGCTAATACAGTGATGGTAAAAAAGAAAAACAGAAAGTGGCGTGTGTGCGTGGTCTTTACGGATTTGAATAAGGTTTATCCGAAGGACCTCTTCCCCATTTCTCGGGTTGATCAACTGGTGGATGCCACGGTTGGACATCCTCGGATGAGTTTCTTGGATGAATTCCAAGGATATCAACAAATTCCTTTGACATTATCCGATCAGGAGAAAACTACTTTTCACGCCCCTACTGGAAATTACCACTATCGTGTGATGCCTTTTGGTCTAAAGAATGCTGAATCCACATATCAAAGAATGGTAACACGGATGTTTGAGTTACAAATGAGAAAGAACGTGGAGGCGTACATTGATGATAGACATGGCAATATAGGTCAGAATTTTCTAACTCGATCCGACCCGACTAGAAAAATACCTGACCCGAACTCGATTTTCTTAACCCGAAGCAAAAAGGGGTTGACCAGTGACCCTACCTGATTTTTTTGCTGGTCAACCCGACTCGACCTGAATAACCCTGACCTGACCCGTTAAAAAAAATTCGCTAAAAAAATATTTATACTACGTCATGATACTAGGTGCATAAAGCCTAAAGTATCAAAACTAATAGTTAATCTATTATAGATATAAAGTTATAAACAAGTAAAATTGTTGTTGACATGAGAGAATGACTATTTGAGTTTTTTTTTTTTTTTTTTTTTTGCTGAAGACTATATGAGCTTCATCACAAATCACGGACATGAGTGACATGAGAGACAACTCAAACAAGACAACACAAGGCTCAAGGCTGTCAAGACAATCATTAAAAAAAAAAAAAAAAAACTCATTCAATACTAGCTGTAGTCCACAATGGCCATAGATGCAAATAGTGGAATCAACTTGTATCTGAAATTTTTCTTTTATGGGGTTTGTTGGATAATGAACATTTTTTGAGTTTTTTTTTTTTTTTTTTTTCTCTTTTTTAGGTCATGTTAATGGATACTTTTAAAGAAATTTTTAACAAACTATTTTAGAAAAGTTTTGACACTACTTTTATGAAAAATGGGAAAAAATTATCAAAATTTTTTTTTCTATTCTTTTTAAAAAATTTCTAAAATAGTTCACTAATAAATTCTTTTAGGACATCTATTAATATTTTCCTTATATATGTGTGTGTGTGTGTGCGCGCGCGCGTGTATTTTATGAAAAAGATATAGGCAACTCTCTTTTTTTATTGTTATAATTTTTTTAAGGTATAATTCTATATAAAATCCAAGAGACATGTAAGATTGAGGTTGGAGTGTAGACAATCAAACATGGCATAATGGTTAAGGTGGTCAACATATTCTTCTTTATTTAATATGTTATGTTTATTTTTAAATCCTTTTTTGTTTAATTTATCTTTCTAAGTAATCTAACTTTATTATTATTTTAAATGCAATGGAAACATGTGCACTTAAGAAGACCGATAACTTGATACTTTGTGGGCTTACTTGTTTCGTTTGTATTAAGATTTATCTCTTTTTGAAGATGTAAACTTGTAATTATATGCATTTTGACAGTGAACTATTAACATTGAAGACTTTTTCCATCATGAATTTATGACTATAAATAATTTGTTAAGGACATATTTTATGTAGTTGGCTAATCCTTTGACAAAACACACGTTACTTGTATTTTGGTAGATCTAGGATGTGTTTAATACTTCAAAGAATATGATTATTCAAGTCTAGTATTAAAGCCATGAAGATTGGACCAAGAAACAAATAAAGAAAAAGTGTTCACTAAAGCTGGACAGATAGCTGAACACCTGCTCGATAGATAGCTATCTATCGAGATTTAATGAATGAAGCTCGACAGCTTCTCCATTGATTGAGCAACTATCAAGGTTACGGGAATTCAGATTTTCAGATCTGATTTTCGGCTCATGTTTATGTATTTGTGTAAGGTTTCTTTTTTCACAACTCTAGACATATATAAAACTTATTTTAAAGGTCGTCACATAAAAGAAAAAAAGAAGAACATATGAGAAAGGTGACTGAATCCTTATTCTCTCTGAAAGAAGCTACTGCGTTTTTGCGTCTTAGGGTTTTGTAACCAAGTACTTTTTGATCTTCATTGTTGATGAAGTGAAAAACTTTACAGCCAACATTCTTCTTCCTCAAGTTAGTGAGTAAGTCACGTACTGGGATTCGTGCAAAGGAGTGAGTCACGTACCGGGATCCGTGCAAAGGAGTGAGTCATGTATCGGGATCCGTGTTTAAAAGGGTGACGTTCATGTATTGAAAAGTTCAGATGTTCTAAAGCGGTAAAATGTTTCTGCTGTAAGTTTATCTACGGGGATTGTAGAGTCTAGGAACAAAATTTCTGTACTAAATTTGAAACTTTTCTTTACTATAGTGAATTACTTTTCAGGAAGATTTCCCCCCAGGTTTTTTACTGTGAAACTGGTTGGTTTCATTAGTTTTCTTGGGTCATCATATCTTATCTTATTTATTTTTTCGCTACATATTATTTGTGACATGATATTGATGTTTGTTTGTTTTAACAAATTTATTCATGATAAATCTAATCAATAACTTGGGTTTAAAACTTGTTAATTCTATCAATCGGGGTCTAAATTTCCTAACATAATTTTTGTCATGCTTAAAACTGTCAGAATTGGAAGGATATTAACAAGTGGCATTAAGTGCAATTCATTTGCTTAATTGATTTTATTCATTCTCTATAAACAGGTTGTTATTGATTTTTTTTTGTAATTGAAAAAAAAAAAAAACACTTGTTTGAAAAATATGGGTAAACACAACCCGACTCGCAACGCAACCCGATTGACCCGTGACCCATTTTACCCCTAAACCCGATTAACCCGACCTGAACTGTCCGTTTTGCCACGTCTAATTGATTATATGGTGATAAAGAGCAAGCAAGTTTCAGAGCATTTAGCAGATTTGGGGGAGGTGTTCTCCGTGTTAAGGGAACATGGATTGCACTTAAATGCGTTTAAGTGTTCTTTTGGGGTCAGTTCGAGAAAGTTTCTAAGTTATATGATAACACACCGAGGAATTGAGGCCAATCCTGATCAAATTAAGGCCATAAATAGCTTGCATCCTCCTCAAAATCCTAAAGAGGTACAAAAGTTAACAGGAATGGTAGCAACTCTCAATAGGTTTATTTCTAGGTCAGCAAATAGGTGTCGTCGTTTTTTCCAATCTTTCCATAAGTGGAAGGACTTTCAATGGACCAAGGAGTGTGTATTGGCTTTTGAGGAACTCAAGAAATATTTGTTGCGCCCCCCAGTCCTTTTTAGGCCCAAGAAAGAGGAAGTGCTATATGCGTACTTGGCAGTCACGAATTATGCCGTTGTCTGGTTCAGGTCAGGAACGAGGGTGGGGTACAAAGACCTATATACTATGTTAGCAAGCCTTTGCAGGAAGCTGAGACACGTTACTTACCCCTAGAGAAGGCAATATTGGTCATTGTGCATGCCAGTAGGAAACTTCCTCATTATTTCCAGGCACATACTATGGTGGTGCTTACTCAGCTTCCCTTGTAAGCCTTTTTACAGAAATCAGACTACACGGGCAGAATTGCCAAGTAGGGAACCATACTAGGTGCTTATGATGTCTAGTATATGTCTCGTACTGTTGTGAAGGGGCAAGTATTAGCAGAAGGTGAAGGGGAAGAAGCAATTGGTGTTATGACCACCTCGGCCTCTAAGATTCCCCCCTGGGAAGTGTACACTAATGGTGTAGCTAACCGAAAAGGATCAAGAGTAAGGATTGTGTTGATAACCCCTGAGAAGTTGGTAATGGAGAAATCACTGTCATTGGGTTTCCTGGCTACTAATAATTAGGTTGAGTATGAGGCTTTCTTGGTTAGGATGGCAATGGTTACGCAATTGAGAGGTGAAGTCGTAAAGCTGTATTCAGATTCTCGGCTAGTGGTGGGCCAGGTCAATGGGGAGTTTAAAGCTCAGGATGAACGGATGCAAGGGTATCTCTCTAAAATTAGATTAGCTTAGGTCTATTTCAAGAGCTTCATTCTAAATTAGATCTTGAGAGGACAGAACTTTCGTGCAGATTCTTTGGCTATGCTGGCAATTTCTCTGGCGTCAAATTTGTCTAGGGTCGTTATGGTTGAAGATATGGCTAGTTCTAGTCTTGTGAAGAAGCCATAAATAGGTGTGCACAGTATTCAAGTCGAGCCAAGTTGGATGGACCCTTTAGTTGCTTTCTTGAAACAAGGACTGTTACCTGAGGATAAGGGCAAGGCAGAGAAGATATGAAGGAAAGCCTCATGCTACTGGTTATTTGAGGGGCAAAAATTGTACAAATGATCCTATTTAGGACCATATCTACTATGTGTACATCCCGAGGTGGTGGAACCCTTGTTAGAAGAGCTGCATGAGGGAATATGTGGAAATCACATTGGTGGGATATCGTTGGCCCATAGAGCCCTCACTCAAGGGTATTGGTGGTCGAGCATGCAGAAAACTTCTCAGGAATATGTGAGGAAATGTGACCAATGTCAGAGATATACTCCAAACATTCATCAATTTAGGGAAGTCTTGAATCCACTATCCAGCCCTTGGCCTTTTGCCTAGTGGGGCTTGGACATAATGAGACCATTTCCCCGAGCTATCGAAAACCGAAGGTGGCTCCTCATTGGGATAGACTATTTTACCAAATGGGTAGAAACTGAGCCATTAGCTAACATCAAGGATGTATATGCTAAGAGGTTATGAAGGAATATCATCACTAGATTTGGGGTCTCACGCACATTGATCTCAGACAATAGTCTTCAGTTTGATAGTAAAGCTTTTCGAAGATATTGTGGGGAGTTGGGGATCAGAAACAAGTATTCTACTCCTGGTTTTCTTAAGGGAACAGACAGGCTGAGACTACTAATAAGGTCATACTGTCTGGATTGAAGAAAAGGTTGAATGATGCAAAGGGAAAGTGGGTGGATGAGTTACCCCACATGCTGTGGACCTATCGTAGCACGCCTTGAAGATCAACTCTAAAGACTCCTTTGTCCATGACCTATGGGGCAGAAGTAGTAATCCCTTTAGAATCAAGGTTCCCGACCCTAAGAACTGATCAATTCAACATTGATGAAAATGACTGTTTGCTCTCAAACAATTTGGATGTGGTTGAGGAAAGGAAAGAGGTAGCCATGATGAAGATGACTCATTACCAACAAAGGCTCAAGCAGGGATATGATATGGGAGTAAGGTTGAGGCCACTGGCCCTAGGAGACTTAGTCCTACGAAAGGTCGTAGGAAAGGTTAGGAACCCATCCTGGGGAAAGCTAGGCCCCAATTGGGAAGGCCCATATCAGGTAACGTTAGTGGCAGGAATTGAGGCTTATTATTTGGAAGATTTGGACGAGAATGTGGATCCCCGTCCTTAAAATGTAAATAATTTGCGTCGTTATTATTATTAATATAGTGTTCCTTTTATTCAGTACTAGTTCATCTCTATGTTATTGTGGTTGTGGCTTAATTCCTAACTACTTGGTGTGAAAGTTTTTAAGTGTTAAATAGAACCTTAGTCATGCCTAGTTCCTTAGACCATGTACTTTGGGTAAATTAATGCTTTTCTTTTTCTCTCAGCACTAAACAGAACCTTGGTTACCCCTGGTTTCTCGAACCACGTACCTTTGATAAATTAATACTTTCTTATTGCGCTAAATACTAAACAAAACCTCGGTTGTGCTTGGTCCCTCGAACCCCACACCTAGTGTAAATTAGTGAATGGTTTATTTGCAGTGGATGACTAAGACCCTTGTCATAATAACCTAATTGCAGAAATGCCCATGAGCATTACTTAAAGCATTTGCAAGTATATTATGAGATACTTTTGGCTAATTTAATCTTTATAAGAAAAGTTCTTAAGTGTTAAATAGAATCTCAGTCTTGTTCGACTCCTCGGGTCACAAACCTTAGATAAATTAACCTGTGCATGAAAAGTCTTTAAGTGTTAAACGGAACCTCTGTCTAAATCGACTCCTTAGGTCACAAACATTGGGTAAATTAACCTTTGTACTAAATGTTTCTAAGTGTTAAATTGTCAAGTGAAGAGTAAAGTTATGGAGTTTGCTTCCCTTCTCAGGTTACAGGCACAATGTAGTGGGCCTTTTAGGATTCCAAGTCCAATTTAAGGTAAGTGTTGTTAGAAACTTCTACTAAGTGCTAAAATGTTGCCCTAGGGGTCAGTTCGGTAACTCTCTTAAACTTTGTGCTGAAGTAGACAATAAAGTAAAGGGAATTGATTTAATTAACCAGAGGTTAAAGCATTGTAAATGTTATGAGGAAAAGAAAATAGCTGGAAATACAATCAGACAAGTAAAGCATAGATAAATGAGAGATTATAAAGTAAAGACTAGTCTTTTTCATTGAATTTGGAGAGTTGAGTTACATAAGAGATAAGGGAGGGGGGGGGGGGCATTAACTAAACTTAAGCCCATTTTTACATTTGGTTGGTTGCCTCTTTGCCTAGACCTAAGCTACATTGATGTTTCTTTCTATTTTCCTCCTTTCTTGTCTTGCTCCTTCCCCTTTTTTCTTCCTCTTCAGCTAAGCCACTTCAGCCACCACCTCTAACTCTACATTCACCACATTCACTGGGGCTGGTTGTTCTTGCCATTTCTATGTAGTTGATGTGGTGGATAACATAATGGTAGGATGGGCTGAGGAAGGGGTAGGGACAAAGCCAGGGTCTATTGGAGGATGAAGGGAGCTAGGGGCTAGGCGCAATCCTGGGGGGTAATATACTTTATCAGGAGCCCTAAGATTTGATTCAGTATCAACCCCAGCTGCATTGAGGGTTTGACCCCATACCTCAAGGTAAAAAGCCCGAGCGACGTCCCTAAGTTAGGGAATTAGACTCTGGGTAGTCTTGGCCATACCCGCATCATAGGCTGCTTGCTCGACCTTAGTCATCTCGGCGTCTTTGGCCACCAGCTGCTCTTGCAGTTGTTTGAGCTCCACCATGGTTAGGGCTAATTTGTTCTCAGCCTTTTTTTGAGCCTCTAGAGACTCTGCAGCTTGTTTTTCAAAACTGGACAAGGCTGCTTCAACATTTTTCTGAGACTTCTCTACCTCGGTTAGTTAAGCGAGGGTCTCTTTGAGCTTTTATTCAGCCTCGACATGGGCCTTTTCAGCAGTGTCCAACTTGCCTTTAGCCGTAAGAGCCTGGTCAAGGGCATGGTCTACCTATTCCTCGGCCACAAAGGTTGCTTGTACGGACTATGAGAGTGATACAAGTTAGTGAAAGAGCAAAGTGATAACATACCTTAGCAAGGTCTCTCTTTAGAGACAAGAAGACCTCATGCTTCCTGAAGGACTTGGGGTCCTACTTGTCCTCGGGTAGGCATAGAGCCTTCTCTAGACACTCTGCCACGAGGCCTGACCTACCCTTTTGGTGGTCTCGTAGGTTGGCGTCATCCATAACAGGGCCCCTCGAACTCATCATAAAGGAGGGTCTCTAGGCAGAGGGTGGGGGTGTGACGAGCTAGGTTATAGAATCATTTCCACCTAGATAATGCACTAGGATAGACAAATAGACTGTTTTATTACATAACATTGCACTATAAAACAGCATGTCTTACAAGATGGTGAGTGATTTTTTTTATAATTGGGGGCTTCCCCATGGTTTGTTTTGATCCATACGTTGTTGTCCCTGACCCAACCTGAATGGCTGACTGCTATGTACTTTTTCAAGCACACCTTAGAGGAATCCTATGCTTGATAATGTCACCCATTTCTTATGATAAATGATGTATGTGATTTATTAATCTGTACAAAATTTCTTGTGATATACATATCTATGTATGTCGCATCATGAATTTTACCGGTGCCCACAAATTAAGAACATAATAGACCTGATCTTGTCTCATAAAATTAAGTTTATTGCTTGTCATTCAAGTATTCGTTTTTATATACGTTATATTATGTTTTCTGATAAATGCTTGTATTCCTAATTTTATAAGGAAATCTGTCTGCTTCTTAAGATAGAATTTTAGGTAGGCAGGCCAATAATGTGGTGGTTTCAAGGGTTTACATCAGATCTGAACAAATTAATAATGGGTACATTTCTAACACTAAAATAATAATAATAATAATAAATGGTAACATTTCTACTTCTACTAAAGTATGGCAGCAATTTTTTTTTTTTTTTTGGTAAACTTAAAATTTTTGCTTTTGAGCTGAGAGCCTTGTAATTCATTACCATATTTTGGCGTTTTCAACAATGATATCTAGGATTTAGATTCCTCATCTCTCAATTTCTAAATTACCTTTACAAAAAAATTGCTTTTTAAGATAATAAACCTTCAATATAAGTTTACGTATTAACCGTTATTCCCTACATTTCATCTTAAGGAAGACTCGTGGGGTGTCAACTCTAAATTGTAGATACAGAGTGTGTTGTATAAGGAAAAACAGTTTATCCTCTTTTGATTGAGCAATGTATGTTGTAACATTGTGAAAGGCAATTTATCAAACAATCCCTGAGTGAGTATTTTGTGTTAAAGGGCCTTGATTTTACTTTGTGTATAAATAATAAAATTAGAATATTTCTCTAGTAAACTTTTGTGCTATCACTGTGTTTAATTCGTGAAAACTAAACCATACTACCACCAGAACAAAATTGGGGTATAAATTCTACTAGTGTGATTGCTTGGGCGTGTTTGTCAGAGATGAAAAGCGAACATGAAGAGAGGTTGGGGTTAATTATTAAAAGATACATGGGCTGGTTTAGGTTTGTTGGTTCAACCCTTTCAATTCATGTGATAGCTAGCTTAAAGACTTTCATACACATTCAGTGCCATATAATAATTTAGAAAATTTCAAACCCGTGAAGGTATATGACTAAGTGGGTCCTATTTGATCCCAGAATTTTTCTGGTTTGTAATTTACCATATTGTTTATGTTTTTATGAATTAGAAAAATGATTAACCAGACATATTTTAGTAATTCCAAATGGTAAAAAAAAACATGCTTAACCAGACTCATTAGCTCAACCCACCAATTGCTCCCAACTCCCAAGTCTTGAAAACAGCCGTAAGGCTTGTCGTTCTTTCAAAACTCCCAAATGTGAGCACGGGTTCAATTACTACTTACTAGTGAATTACATATATTAGAATCCTCTTCGATCGCTTCTCCAAAAAGAATATAGAAATAAATAATCCCCAGCATCGTTTGAAATTGATTCGTTTCAAGTATCAACCCCTGCGAGATACCAAATGGAAAGTTCATTGGTTTGGACCGTGATGTAAACCCGAAAATTTTAAGTTCAATTGACTACGATATCGGTATATCCATACATAGGGTTTTCAAGATATCTCATGAGTAAAGAGTGAAATGGTCTAGTCAAAGATTGGAAAAATTTGACAATGTAATAGTTTAGCACATGTTTTAACTAAGAGAGCTGGAATCTCTTATCATTTGCTAGTCTAGATAGGGTTAGTTTTGCCTAACATCCATGATGTATACTAGACTTGGCAAAATTGGACTCAAGTTGGACCCAAAGGAAAATAGTAAACCCAAGCCTGACTTTTTTATCCAGCATAAAAACAATTTGACTCATGACTTGACTTTTTTTTTTCTCTCTCTTTTTCCTAACAAAGATTGGGTCAACCCATATAACTTGTGACTCAACATTTTATAAATTGTTAGATCTAAAAAAATAAAATCTTTAACTAAGAAATGTAGAGAATCTTTTTCCTAAGTGTATACCTACAAGGCATTTCCAAGGAAGAGTTAATGGGTTTTTCTCCAAATTTTAGATAACTAGCCTTGAAATTTCTTCGAAGGTGTGCATGGGTTGGGTTGGAGGGTATTTTCAACCCAACCCATATACAACCATCATATTGACAGTAATTGTGTGGCTTAGGCTCTCAAGGCGGCAATTGTACCTACTAGCTAGTAGCGAGAGATTGATTTATGGACACTACGAGATTAGCGATATGCTTTTTAATTTGGCTTAGATGAAAAATAAGATCATGAAGACAATATAGTTGACCTTTTGATATTTTGTTATATATGTTTTGGAAACCTCACAATTTTATATGTCAGTTTTTTTAATATATATTTTCTTTAATTGAGTTTAAACTCTATTCTATATTTAAACCATCAATTAAAATCTTGAAGCGTCATAATTCATTAATATAATAGAATAGATAGTTCTATATAGAAATACAACCATAATAATTACCTATTAATAATTACCATAATTATATATATTTAATAGTTCCATATAAAAAACATAATCATAATAAAGATTAAGTACCTATTAATAACTACAATAATTATCAAATTTATATTTAATATTTCATATACAAACACAATAATAATAAATTTTTATTAATAATAATCATAATTATCAAATGTCATATTTATACACAAAATAAAAGACAAGAAAATCATTTGTTTTTGGATAAATTTATATTTATTAAAGTCTTTCGTACACATAGAAAATATAATTTTGAAATCCTTTTTGTTCAAAAAAAAATTGAAATCCTTTTTGTATGAACACAAATTGTGCTGGACTTAAGTTCTACCAAAGGAACCAACCCAAAGGGCCCAAAACAATGAATTTCTAGAGAGTGGGCATCGAATCTAGGCCTAGGGACGCTGGATTATACGAAGGTTAAACTGGATCATAGAACACATGCAGAACACTAGTACATAAGTAAAAACTTTTTTATGTATTGATGCCGAGGATAATCTTTGGTACTTTTCTTACAATTTTCTCTCCCTCTCTTTTTTCTTCTTCCTTCGCCTTTTATAGGCCTTCCTCATTCTTCCTCTTTTCTCCACATGTAGGTCAAATGCTTCTCTTAGATATTTGTCCCATCACGCCTTTCTACCAAAGTCTTTGGCGGTAGGCATAAGGCTGAATTCCAATATTCAGGCATCACTTCTCCATTAATGCGGCCAGAGAGGTAGGCACAGAGCCTTGAATGCCGTGGTAACAGCTTTATCCTAGATATTTCCTATCACTTCTGCTTGTCTCCTACCCTTGTTTCTCAGCCCTTGCGTTCGAGGTCTTCAGTATTGATACCTTTGAGCTGCCAGATCACTCTTCTCAATTTCCATCTTCGGACATTATGCCTCGGGATGTTTTGCTCATGCATGGCTTCTTTCTTCTGTTACGTTACTTCACAGGCGGACCTTTTCATGTCCTCGGATTGCCCATGCAGTTAGGTTGGACTTTCAATCCCGCGAGAGCTCTTGGGCCGGCCCAATACATATCTTGGGCCTGTTGGCCCTACACTTTTAAAAAGCTTG
Organism: Castanopsis chinensis; assembly: GCA_032878915.1. NCBI lineage: Eukaryota > Viridiplantae > Streptophyta > Magnoliopsida > Fagales > Fagaceae > Castanopsis > Castanopsis chinensis. The sequence goes on along the minus strand of JAVQMG010000125.1, from coordinate 10,113,029 downwards.
AATATATAAACTATTTTTTTTTTCTTTAGTGGAATTTAAAAAAAAAAAAAAATTTTAAGGGTTTGTATTTAGTTAGAACTCTCGTTTCCTATTTTGCAAGAAAAAAGAAAAGAAAAGAAAGAAATATAGATTTTTTTTAGAGAGTTTCAACTTATAGCATTCACTCATGATGATAGTTCTTTATAATTAAACCAAGATATTAATTAGTTTTTAATGTAGACAGGAATTGAATCTCAAATCTATGGTTTTAAAAACCAAACTAGGCATCAAACCATTTAAAAAAAAAAAATCGTTTCAACCCCAGTTTTTGCCCGGTTTTGGGGGTTTTAACCGGACCGAAATGGCTCCCGATTCCCGATTCCCAATTAAATCTGTCGGATCGTCCAGTCCGGTTTTTAAAATTATGATTTAATCTATGTTATCTTAATAGTAGATCTACAAATTGTATTCTTATATTCTTAGAGCTTGCCATATTATTATTATTATTATTATTATTATTATTATTATTATTATTATTATTATTATTATTATTATTATTATTATTATTATTATCTGTATACAATATAAAACCGAAATTTTTGACTTTTTGAGAGACCTACATTAGAATTAGGATTAAAAAAATAATTATAATTTTTTTTAAATTAGACCTCATGTTAGATTTTTTTTTTAAAATGACTCACATTAGGTTTCAAAAAAAGAAAAAGAAAAAAGAAAGACTCACGTAAAAAAAAAAAAAAAAACCTTAGGATGAAGGAAAAAAGAGAAAGAGACTTCTATTAGGATTCTCTCACTATTTAGTTTTTAAAAAAGACCACATGTTATAATTTTTTTTTAAGGACTTATTTTAGGTTTCAAAAAATAAAAAATAAAGACTCACGTAAAAAAAAAGAAAACTTTAAGATTAAGGAAAAAAGAGAGAGAGACTCCTATTGGTACTCTCTCACTATTTAGTTTAAAAAATTAAATTTTTGTATAAATTAAATGGTGATGTCGAAAATTGTGAGAGTTTCAGAAGTTTCGGTGATATATATATATATATATAGATAAAATGATAATTTTATTTAAATATTAATGATAATGATGAGTTTGAGTTTAAATTTAAATTTAAGTTGGACTTGTTAGAAATATAGAATTTTACTCTTTGTTAAATTTGAACTAAATAAAAATAATTTTATTTAAATAAAATAATAATTTTATTTAAATATTATGCTGACAAGGAAAATTGTGGAAGTTTCAAAAGTTTGGGTTATATATCTATATAAAGTAGAGATAAACTAAAGAGCTTGATTGTGACTTATGAGTGTATTTGGAAAAAAAATGACTATTAAAATAATAACTTACGTTTTTAGAAAATTTAGGTAAAAATAAGAAGTAAAAATGTGCTAAATTTAAAAAAGTCGGGTTAATGTATGTCTAGTCACAAGTGTATACAAAATTATCAATTTTAAGAAATATTTTATGGATAATTGAAAAAGTTATCCACCTTTTTCATTTTTTTATAAATTTTTTTTTAAAATAATTTATTAATATATGAACCAAACTCAATCTAAAAAGTAAAAATGTAGTTCTAGATTCTAGACTTCATGATACACGGGGTTTGAAAAAGAATAGCACAATCGGTGATCAAACATAAATCACGTCGTTTTCTCAACAAAAAAAAAAATATAATAATAAATCACGTTTTAGGTGGTGGAGTTTGTTTTATTTTCCCCTTCTATTCACTTTTAAATAATAATAATAATAAATAAATAAATTTTAAACCTTAACAATTACCTTTTTTTTAGTGAGCCAAAAAGTGAAATAATAAAAAAGAAATGACAAAAAAAAAAAAGGTGGGTGTCTTAAATGATTGTGAGAAAAAATTTGATAGAGAAAAGTAACGTAGATCTTCTGGTTGTGGAGTAACGTAGTCCGTAATAACCTTTCTGGGGATGCGAATATTCAGAAACCGACGAGCTGATGCGAGCATAGGCTCCCCCCGCCAATCCCAATGTACCAACACCATGCATCCACCTCCCATAGGGAGCGTGAATTACCGACCCCACTTTTGTTAACTTAAACATACTTTTAAACTGCTCTCATCAGTCATTACATTATAAAAATAACAAAACTAAATGATAGAAATAATATGCTAAACACTCATAAAAAAAAAAAAAAAAAAAAAAAATGCTAAATGGCAAGTTATGCCCTGCGAGCGTTCTGATTTTATTCTGATTTTATGTTTGACGTTTTATTCTTTTTGCATAAGCAGCTCATTTATTCATATTTTTTTTGTTAAATGTCACATAAATTTACTATGTGTGTATAGTTTTATTAAATAACGTGATGCCACGTTATTTTTATCATGTCATGTCATTTTCAAATTTTAATTTTTTTTAGGCTACAAAAATAATGTGACATTATTTTATTAGATAAACTAAATAAGTGTGTCAAGTTTATGTGACATTTAATGGAAAATATGAATAGAGGGGTTGTTAATGCAAGCAGAGTAGTTAAATTTTAGGAATTTAATTTGCAATTTAGCCAAAATAATAATTAAAATTTTAAATTAAAAATGGCTCGATTCATTATAACTGACTTAACTTCTGTTAGGTTCATTTTAATGTTGTTAATTATGTGCCAAAAGTTTTGTTGTAATTGTAACAATTTTAATGTATTCATTTTATTTTAATTGTAATTGGGTTGCGTGTAAAATTAGAAGATGTAAGAAGTTTTTGTACGGTATGACGTACAAAGATGTTCGCCTCGCGTTCACTTGGGGTTGAACTCATCAATGTAGACTTCTAGAGGAGTTCACATGAAATTCACTTGACAGTTGGATCGACTGAAACCTTTGCAAAAAGCCACCTACCTAGGTTCTACCTCACCCGTTTAATATCGTATCCATTTAATATCGTCGAGAGGTTATTGTTCCATACTTCGATATCAAAAAGAGTGTTGGACATCCGATGAAAGCATAAAGTATTCATCCTAGCGCTACTACAGGTACAGGGTACAAATTTTCAACAGGTTATTGGAATCGGTTGGAGGTTTTGGTTGTGATCATGATTGTGTCATTTGTGGAGCATTTATATAAGTGAAAAGTTTAGAATTTTTGGAGCAACAGAGGGTTTATCTTGTAAATTGGTTTACAGGTTATACAGTTGTAGAGTCTTGGTAAATGTTTTACTTAGATTGTATTAACTTTTCTTGCTATAATGAATTGTTCTATCTAGGAAGGTTTTCTCCCAATGTTTTTATTTTGGAACAGTTGTTCAATTGGTTTTTCTTGAATTACCATATTTAGGGGTGTTCGCGGTGCGGTGCGGTGCGGTTTTGGGCCATTTTTAGCACCGCACTTTGCGGTGCGGTTTAACTAAAACCATAACTGCACCGCACCTTATTTTTGCGGTCATATATGCGGTGCGGTGCGGTGCGGTGCGGTGCGGTTTAAAGTTTAGCCAAAATCATAACCGCACCGCACCTCATTTTTGCCGTCACATATGCGGTGCGGTGTCTATTTTTTTATTTGAAATTGGTATATTTTTCAAAATTTGGTTTTTCTATTCACCAAAACTAATTTTTTCCTTTGTTTTAGTTAAGTTTTAAACTATTAAGCTAGTTTTTCTTTATTTTGGATTGTCTTTCCTAATCAACATTTACTAGGATTATCAAACTTTTTTTTAACTAGGGTTATTAAACTATTAATAATATATTTAATATTAAAAATAATTAAAAAATATTAATATATAGAGATGGTGCGGTGCGGTGCGGTTTGTGCGGTTTTCTTATTATAAAACCGCAAACCGCACCGCACCATGCGGTGTGGTGCGGTGCGGTGTAAAATTACTTGTGGTGCGGTGCGGTTATGTCATTTTGCGGGCGGTTTTAGTGCGGTTTTTGCGGTTTGTGCGGTTTATGCGGTTTGATGAACACCCCTAACCATATTGCGTGTTATTTATTTATTTATTGATGTTTATTTAGTTTTGCACCATATTAGTTAATTCCATAACTGAGATCCAAGTTGACTTGTCAGTTACATTATAAAATTATATAGTAACATATGTACTTCGTTGAATACAAATCTTTTGTCCCCTTTTTTTTTACTTTACGTTTCATCAATCACAACTTGTCACGTATTATTTTTACTTTTTATTATAAAAAATCAAAGTTTATTTATTTAAAACCCTATACACATGACATATTATAATTTGTATAATATAAAGTGAAATACAATAAAAATAAAAATAAAAATAAAAATGCAGATTTGTATCTGGGGTTAACCACCCATTCAATACTTTATAAAAAAAAGTTTACCTCCAAATTGATTTAAATAATACACTTGAATAATTTTATAAAGGATTTAGTTAATGAGGATCCTTAAAGCATTTATTAATGAATTATTTAATGAAAGATTTGATAGTAGTTTCATAGAAAAATGTAAAAGCTATAAAAAAAAATTCAATTACTTTTTTATTTTTTCAAAAGAAAGTTTCTAAGAGGATGTTTGGTACATGATTTCAAACAATAATTTTCAGTTTTTAAACAATATTATACGTATTTTTACACACTTTTACATCCACACGTATTTTCAAAAATTTCTTTCTAAATTTAAAAAATTATTATTTAAACACACATATCATAAGAGCCTGAATATTTTCTAGGTTCATGCTAACGAATGCCCTTAGGGCATTGGTTAACAATCCATTTTAGGAAAATTTTAACACCACTTTTATGGAAAATGAAAAAAGCTGTCAAAATATTAATTGTTTTATTTCATTTTCCCATAAAAGTTTTCTTTAAATGAATTTTAAACTAATGCCCTGAGAACATTTGTTAGCATTTCCTTATTTTCTAAACCAATATTTTGCGAGGATCCATTAACTTTTTTATTCTTTTATAAATCGTCAACCATGTCCATGTTTCAGTGTCTCATTACTAAGTAGTAGGGCTGGTAGCATTAATAAGTTGGACCATGATTGAACACGTATCTCCACGCGCTGTAACAAGAGAGTGTACAACATTGGCGCTGTTGCTGTCAGTGTCAACTGTCAACGTGGCAATTCAGAAATCTCATAGCCAACACACACACAACACTACCTAATGACAATGAATCAATGAGCAACAAAACGCACCCCCCCCCCCCCTTCTCTCTGTCTCTCTCTCTCCTTGGGCCTTGCTTTGCTTTGCTTTGCTTTGCCTTGCGTTGCCTCACCACAGCACCACCACCGCGTCACCTCTCTTTCTCTCTCTCTCTCTCTCTCTCACAGTCTCTCTCACACCTACACACAAGTTCACAAACAAGCACCTTTGGAAAATTTCCAAACACACCGACCCCAAAACGCAAAAACCATTTAAACCCTCCCCTATTTAAAACCCCACTATTACTACTGCATTAAGAAAATCATTACAATAAGAAAAAAAAAAAAAACCCCTTATTTGTTGTACCCTCATCAATAATATTTGGTCTTTGTTGTAATCCTTATCTTCCTTCTTCTTCTTCCCCAATATTTATCTCAGAATGGTTCGGTTTCGTTGACAAGCCTTTGGAGTTTGCTGTGTACATCTCATCTCTACAATCAAAGATTGACTCTTTTTCTCTATTTTTGCATCTGGGGTTGCGTATATTATTGTTAAATTCATGTCAGGTTTATACACACACAATTTCTCGCCTGCAAGAACTGTGTCTCCACATATAAGAAGTACCTCGGATGTGGACAGGCAAGCAATCAAAGTTCACAACTTTATTAGAATTTTTGGTTTTCATGTTCACTTTCGGACACCCTTTTAATCTGTGGATGTTTTTTTTTTTTTTTTATGTATCGTATGTTGTTGTGTTTTCCAGTCAGTACTTGACAGAGCTGTTAGCAGAGTACCAGAAACTTGTACCCTTCGTGCAAGTCCTTCCTATTTGTAGCCGACTCTTGAATCAAGGTTGGTTTTTTCGGATCCAAGTTTGTCTTGGTTCATGGTAGATTATCTGATCCTTCTAGGAAGGCTTTGTGATACTTAGCAGCAAAATTAAAATTAATTTAAATCCATGGAATTCAACTTCTTTGTTAGGAAGACCAAATTGAATAGTTGAATCTATTATCTATATATTGCCTAAAACATAAACAAGAGGACTGCATGTTTTTACTGTTCTTAGGGGTCCAACTCTTGTTTCTTGTTCGATAAAATTCTCTTGAGAGATTCAAAAACATGCTTACTTTGGGTAATGTTGTCTACCACATCTTTAAAATGGGATTTGGAAACAAATGTGGTGGCTCTCCTACAAAGTTGATCAAAGTTGATTTAATCAAATGGTCTATGTTAGTTTGATTGTACTGCAGTCTTTTATAATCTTATGAACCTTTTAAGGGCAATAGTTTGCTTTTCAATTTTCGCGGAGTCGTATTCTACATAGTGAAAAGAGAAATCTTTAATTTTTTGCATTTTTATATGTGACAGAGATATTACGGGTTTCTGGAATGATCCCCAATCATGGGCTTAATGACTTTGACAGACTGCAGCGTGGAAGCCCTAGCCCTATGGCTTCATTTGACATGATGGCACATAATAGAGGAACAGGCTTCAATGGTTGGAATGGCCTGCCACATGATGTAAGTAATTGCAACTTTGTTAATCTCAGAATAGCACCTTCAGTCTACTTCTCCAGTCTTCGGTTTTTACATTCTTCTTCCATCCCACTATAATATATGGATACTATTCTTTCCAATTGTATTCAGAGAATATGATCTAATATGTCTAGCCATACAAAATTTATCCGTGCCGGCTTAGAAACATGACATTCTTGGACTATGAAAGGAGAACTTGTATAAAGGGCACTGTATGATTTAGTGTATTTGGGTTGGCTTATTTGCTGAAAGTGGGTAAACAAAAAGCTAAGCTTTAAAAAGCTGTGCATAAACAAATAAGCTAAATAATCTCTAGAAAAAGCTAAACCAAATGCACACAACTTAACCGATTAGAGATGATGTCAATGTGGTGCACTTCTTAATTCAAGCCAGAAGTGTTGGCCGTATATTAGATTACACTTGGTTCAGAAGGCCATTTTGCTACATGTTTCTGCTTCCTATCATCAACCTATTGCATTGGCAGTTCAACAATGTTTAAACTATGAATATCTGGTTTTTGCCCAATTTAATAATTACAATAAGTTCATAGGGTAGTGCTGATGCATTGCCAATAGTTCAAAGTTAGTTGTGGAAGGTATGCATCTCGTATTGCATATATAAGCTGCCTATTAGTATATCATATGATTGCCTCTGTTTTGCTTCACATCTTGAGAATAGATGACGAGAACGTGCGCAGGAATGTGGAAAGTAGTGTTTGATTTGTAAATGGCATTGGTTGTGTTCAGGTGGCCATTTGTGCCGTAACAATATTTCATAATTTAGACTGAAATATGAAAAATAAAATGAAGCTAAATATCTTGCCCTAATAACAAGTAACCGTACTTTAAGCTGTGTCATTTATCCTGATGCTTAGTGCCGATTTATGTGTACCAGATGGTGCATGCTTCACTGATTTTAGTTAAAATTTTACTTATTAAAAAAAAGAAAAAAAGCTTCTCTGATTTTAGTGAAAAATCTAAGAGGAGTTTGTTACTAGTTGTCCAAAAATATAGCCAATGAGCTATAGCTCAAATGACACCTGCTTTTTTGTAAAGAAATGCGTGGAGGTTGAAGTCGTGGGTTCAATATCCATAGGGAGTGTGTGTAACTTGCCAATTGAAAATACTAGCCATGGAATGAACTAATGTTTGACATCCTATGTAATATGCTCCATGCATTTCAGTTTACCTCAAGCTAAGATAATTATTCCTTAATGCCATACTCCCCCCACCCAGGTTCCCCCTTCTACCTTCAGGTTAAGACAGTTTATTTAGACCCTAAATTAATATACAAGATGCATGCATTCTCAGTTCTTAGGTCCAAATGGTATGCAGGTGCAGGTATTAATGGGGATATGAGGGTGAATTTCATAGAATTCAATGCATGGGAAATTATTACAAGAAGCTTTACTTGTGTTGGGGTCCATCAAATGTTGCATGTGGAATTGTTTAAAAATCTGCAAATCTATGTAGTACTTGATCATTGCTAGGGATAATTTAATAAGAACTGTAACAAGTCTGTGAAATGTTCAATAGCATCCTGGGGACCTTGAAGAGTTGGACTCTTGATTGAACTTGAAACAAAATGCATGGTATATGCCATTAGATCATTAGGCAACATGTATCATCAATTTCGTATTAATAATGCCAAAATGATTATGAACTTCTAGTTTTGTTAGATGTTCAATTTTTTTTCCCTATTGGTTGTGTCTATTCCCATGAACTGCTGCACAAGTTGAATATATGTATTTTAAAATTGTGTGTTTTCTGTTATAATTTAACTCACTGCTCGTCATTTAGACTAGGTAGAACTTGACGTCTAGACTTCTCTGTTCCTTTCAAATTTCAATATTTCTCTGCTTTAATTTTCCTTTTTCCCTACTTTTTTTTATTTCAGTGAGTGTCATTCTTGTTACAGTACTAAGATCTTGGGTTCATTATGTAACAGCGGTTAGGAGGACCACAAGGGATGAATATGGACTGGCAAGTGGCACCAGCAAGTCCAAGTTCCTATATTGTCAAGAAGGTTTTGCGTTTGGAGATTCCTGTTTATAGCTATCCGAATGTAAGCAATATACAAATGTATATGTGATATTGATGTCTAAATTCCTTTATTTTCATTGAATGCTTTGAGTGTTAAGAAATTATATCTATATATGTTCACTGGACATTTGTTACAAATTGTGAGGTTAAAGGGTAGTAAAATTACTCCCCTTCAATTCCCTCTCCCCCCCCCCCCCATACCTCCCCCCCCGCCTCCCCCCCCCCAAAACTCCAAAAATAAAAAGTTTGGGTGGTGACAACCTTCAATATGTTTCAGTTTAACTTTGTTGGGCGGCTGCTGGGCCCTAGAGGCAATTCACTGAAGCGGGTGGAAGCTTCTACAGGTTGCCGAGTGTTTATCAGAGGAAAGGGTTCAATAAAAGACCCAGATAAGGTATTAACTCAACACAGCCTTAATTCCAGCTAGGTGGAGTAGCTACTCTAATCCTCCTAGACCATTTTTATGTTTATCTCTATATTAAGTTATTAGTGACTCTTTCATATATCTCCTTTGCTTTTTTCTGCTCTTAAGGAGGAGGCATTGAGGGGAAGACCAGGTTATGAGCATTTGAATGATCCGCTACACATTTTAATTGAGGCTGAATTACCTGCCAATGTCATTGATATGCGGTTGAGACAAGCACAAGAAATCTTAGAAGAACTTCTTAAACCAGTGGTATCATTTTCAGTCTCATTCCTTCTAGAGTGTTCAAATACTATAGAAGCATGGTGCATTTTTCCTGAACAAACTTAGTTTTTGTTTATTGCACATGGTCAGTCGAATGTTTTTAGTCTGACATTTTCAGAAATTTGTTAAGATGTTTTTACTTTTCTTCATCACATTTGGAATGCGATTTAAAAAAGATGAAATTAGGAATTATTGCCTTTGGAATACAACCAGTTTGTGGTTCCTCCTGGAAGACCTTGTGGCAATGGGGATCCTCACTATTATTTTCTTTCACTCTTCAATCCTGGCTTTACTCTCTGTTCATTATATCACACTAATAATCAATTTACTCTTTTCTGCCCTCTACATGGTATTACGTAGTCAATCCAAACTCTAAAGTCAATAGGTATAAAGTGAGATATCATGTAAATTAGCTTATTCTGGATGAAGTAGGGAATAATTCTTACTCATGCATGTGTCCTTTGCTAATATTTCTTGCTCTTGCATGATTATAATGTCTCTTTTATACACTCGGGACTTTTTTTTCCCTATTTTTGCCATGCAGGATGAGTCACAAGATATGCTTAAGAGACAACAGTTGAGGGAACTGGCTATGCTAAATTCCAATTTTAGAGAAGAGAGCCCTCAACCGCATGGTACCATCTCTCCTTTCACTTCCAATGGAATGAAACGAGCTAAAACGGGACAATAGTAATTTATTTATTTCAATCTTCTATTTTGTTCATCTATTATACAGTCCAAGATATTCTTGCCAATTCATGGCCCTTGATGTATTTCAATTCTGTATAGCTACAAAGAGAGGGCCTTTGCTGATATTTCTGAAACATTATAGATGGTGCATTTTTCAGTGACATAAATTTTAACAGGGAGAGGAAAGAGAAATTCTTTTATCATAGCTTTTGTCACTGTTGTTACATGCACTTGTAACGCAGACCTTAAATGTACATGTTTATACTTGAACCCAACCTCCTATAAAAAAAGGCCTTTATACTCTATGTTTGACAAGTTTGGGATATCAGTGGTGCAATATGTGATCTTTGGGAGTTAGGAAGGCCTCTGGCAATCCACCCCACTTCGCGGTTCCATGTTGCGAGCTGGACCGGCCTCCTACTTCTCTCCCAAAAAAAAAAAAAAGTGTTTTGTTTTAACTTATGCGAATGGTAACCGATAAATTTCAATTATCTCAATTGATAAAGTCTCTGATAATTGAATAAGAGATCTAAGTTAAATTATCACCTACACCAAAAATTGATTGGTGTATTGGTATGATGAGAAAGAACATAATTATCAGAAGCGGACGCTATTATATATAAAATAATAATAATTATGTGCATGCATATAAAAAATTATTTATTTATTTTTTGTTAATTGATGGCATTTGTTCATGCTATGTTTGATTGGTAGAAAATTATTTATTTATTTTTTGTTAATTGATGGCATTTGTTCATGCTATGTTTCGTTGGTAGGTAGGAATTTATGGTGAGAATTTAACATTTTCAAGGATGACTAAAATTGTGAATCATGAATGTTCTATTTGACTTATATGGTGGGAATTTAGAATTTTCAGAATATATCACTTCCTACAATTTATGAGTCTTTCTGGGATTCTAAAGGTCTATTTGAGATTCGTTTATTTTGCTAAAATTGAAAACTTTTCACTGAAAATACTGTAAATAAAGGTAAAAGTTAGCTGATTTTGTATAGTAGAGCTCATGAATAATATCAAAAAATGCAGTGAGGCCTATGAATAGTAGGAAAAAAGAATTGAACAGTAAAATAAGTTGACAAAATAATTTTTGCCAAACAGACACTAAAATTCCCACTAAAAGTTAAGTATTTTAATTTCACATTTTTTGCACTTAATTAGATTCTTTATCAAGTCTCACCTACCTTGGTAGCGATATAGTTGTTTTTTTCTTTATCAACTTGACATTAATGATCGATTGATCGGCACTAGCAACACATTAATCTTCAGCCTATTTTTGTCAGCTAGATTCCATTTATTAGTACGTGATAAAATGTTATTGTTAGAGCATTATATAGTCGTTCTAGATGAACTAAGCAATTTTTTTCCTTGAAACTGACCTTTCTATTTTAGACTGTCCATTTTTAAAACGCATCTCCAACTCAATTCAAGTCAAATTCAAGACCCACCCAACCCATATGCCAACTTGCCAAGTCTTTGTTATAAAATTAAATTTTTATGGACTTATTTTCAATGTATATTTGCATCTTAAAGTAATTAATATTTCATAAATATATTTTTATAAGTAGTGGAGGAGGGAGAACGTGGGTTTTGAGGGATACCATGACTATCAAAGATTATTATTATCATTGTGCTATTATCTGAACGCCAGATTTTTTTATATTATTTTTTAAAAAAATACTAATGACATTACTTGTCATTCGTAAAGCATGTTACATTTCATGTTTAAAGTATAATAATTAATAAGTGTCCCTTTTTTTTTCTTCTTAAATGAAATTATTGGACTAGTAAACTATTTCAAAAAATAATATAATTTAAAATAAGGATTTATGAATTCTTACATTTTATTTTTAATTTTTCTTTATTTGTATAGCAAGAAATATAAAAATAAATGTAGAATAGTAGGTCAAAAGTCTAATTTATATTAAGTTCATTTGATTGTAAAAAGTAGGTAAAAGTTGTATAAATAACGATTTAACATTTCTTATATGTCTGTTTGGCATCATATTTTTGCTTTTAACTTTTATATACAGTTTTTTAAACTCTCACATTTTCAAAGTATAAATATAATTTAACACACTTTCAGCAAACAATTTTTTATAGAAAAAAGCTAGATAAAATGTTTCCATATGAACATATATAATCTGTTCAAAAGCCTTGTTATTTAATTTCTGAATTTCTATTTTCATTAGAAACATTTAAAATTTAAATCTCTCGTTCTCCAACTAACTTGTTTTTTACATACCAAAAAAATAAATAAATAAAGAAACCCTATCCTATAGTTGTCTGACCCATTTTTTATATGTGTTTAATTAGAGCATCCACACTGGAGTTATTTTTTTAGCTATTTGGCACTACAAAAAAAATACTTTATTTATTTTACCTACTCACTCTACAAAACATCTAGTATCAATTGATTTATTTTTACTTTCAATACAATAAAATAATATAAAAATTATAATAAAATAATATATCTATTATAATAGCAGGAGAACACACAAATAAAAAAACAATATGTAAAAGGAAAAAATATAAGAATAAAAGAACAATAGCAGTGTGAACGCTATATAAAAAAAGAAAAAAAATTAGTAAAAGGAGTGTGAACATACAAACAATAGCCGTGTGAACACAGAAGAAGAGAAATAAGAATAAAAAAAGGATAAAAAAAAGTAAAATAATCAAAAGTAGCTTGAACGTACAAATAAAAAAAAAAAAAAAAGGTTTCCTTTCAATGCACAACTATTTTTTTTCTCTTTTGGTTGTACATTGTAGCTGTGGAGCCAAAAAATATAACATTAGCTTCACCATTATAAGGGACATTTTAGAATTTAGCAGTGTTAAAAATAACAATATAACTATTTAACATCAGCAATGCGAATGCTCTAATGTCAACAAGACCCAAACAGACCCGGCCCGACTCGACAGGTCCGACATAGGATGCGTCAAAACTCAAAAGGGTTCAAAGCAGTAATTCAAAATTCAAACGCCCGCCTTGTTCTCTCACAGTCTCACAGTCTTACTGAACGTTTGAGCCAAAGAGCTCAAAACTCACTAGGAACCTTTCATCTCTACCCTTTTGCTGCTTATTCCAGGTCAGTTTTCTTCACTATATACGCGAGTGTGTGTGATGTTTAAGGATTTAGATTATTTTACACTATGATTCTGCGGCCTTTCAAAATAACCCAACTTTTGTTTTCCTTTGCGCTTTTGCAATTGCTTTCCGTGTAATAGATTTTCAAAAGATTACATTTTTCCTCGTATGTGTATTCCAAGGATTTAAAAAAAAAAAGAATCCTTTATTGAAGGTCTGGTCTTTTTGAACACTTGCTAGCAAACATGGCAAAGACTTGCATCGATAACTCGTATGAAGCACTTCGCAACCAACGACTTGAACTCAACAAAAAGAAATTTGAGGTCCGCCCCATTTCCTATCTCTTTTTACCAGTAATGATTTGATAATTTGATTGATATGATATGACTACCAAACTTGTAATCAGATAAGACCCTGCGTTTCTTTTTCAAATACAACAACAACCCATATTTAAAGTACTAGTATAAGTCACCTTTTACTTATTCTTCTTCTTTTTTATTTTTATTTTTTGAAGGATTTGGGAATTTTAAGGATTTCAAAAAGTTTGGGTGAGTTAACAAATTCTGAGAAGAAGTACCAGGTAAATTTGACCTCTTTTTTCAGCAAGAAGATTGAATCTTTGTTTATTTATCTTTGGTTACATTCCTGTATCAATTTTTTATTCTAATGGTGCAGCAACGTCTTCCAAAACTGAAATCGAAGACTACTATTGTATCAGAACCAAGGCGCTCTTCCCGTGCACGTAATCCAGTTCCTTCATATCGCGATGAAGTGAGTAATAATAATGTTTTATGTGATCAAGAGTGAGTTTTTTATATCAAGATACTAGATGGAAATTGGAAAAGAGATAGTGGGGTGCAGGGATGTAACTTTTTACTGGTACACTTTGTTTTATGACACCAATGATATATGTTGAACAATGACACTTATTATCAAACACTAGACAATAGATATGATAATGGGCTCTATAATGGGGCTAACACAATCTAACAATTTTATTTGATGTTTGACATTATAATTATAGGTTACACTGCACCCACTCCCACTTTTCTCGTATGGATTTCTGAGTGTCTTTATCTAACCAAACATATTATTAAGAAAAGGACCTTTCTATGTCAATTACAGATTGACATGGGCATTACACATCTGCGGAAGAGGTCGAGGTCAAGGTCAACGTCATATGGAAGGTGGGTTTCATTATATTGTAGAACCAATATTACTGCTCTAGATTCCCTGAATATGTTGGCAATAATGTTGTGGGATTTCAGCTATCTTGCAAGGCCAATAGAGGAAGTCAAAGAAGCAACTCAAAGACAAAGACAACGTGCCATGGAGGCTGCAGTGGAGCTCCAAAACAATCTTAAGTCTGAAAATCCATCTTTTGTCAAAACGATGGTTCGGTCTCATGTTTATAGTTGTTTTTGGTTGGTATGTTATGACAAAGGAAATTTTCATTTTAAGATTATGGTCTTGTCTTCATATCTTAACTATGCTATATTTAATTTATAGACCTTGTAATGCTTAGTTGAATGGTACATTTTGCTCTTATAATTAGGGCCTTCCTTCTAAATTTTGTGAAGATCATCTTCCAAAAACATTGTTCGATATGGTATTAGAGGATGAAAGTGGTGCGGAATATGAGGCTAAATACATTGGTGTAAGAACTGGGCTTAGTGGTGGTTGGAGAGCATTTGCATTGGAACACAAGTTGGATGATGGTGATGCCCTGGTATTTGAATTGATTGAACCAGCAAGGTTTAAGGTAGTCTTATAAATCGTTGATGCACTTGTAAGGGTGACATGCTTGTATTTTACCATTCATTAATCATTACCTGATTTGTATATATGAACAGCTCTGCAACACACTAATGAGGTAATATGCGTTTACCACCCCCCCCAAACACAAGCCACTACAAGGGGAAAAAATGAAGAAGGAAAAATAGGTAGCATATGTGCTCAATTAAAGCAATAACACATTTGGATAGTATTCATAAGTATCCAGATGAACGCTATAAATTATAAGCTTAAACTCTTTGGAGGTTTATGCCTACATGTGTGAGACAAAATGAGGTGCATGCCACATTATTTGAGTCCTTAGTATATGTTTGAGTCATTTACCTGTTAGGACAAATTATCAACCTAGTGTTATTCTTTTATGTTGTCTTGCATCACCAAAGCAACTAGGAAGCACGAATGCTTCAAACTTTCAGCCATATCCTTACAGGACATGTATCTGATATGGATACCCTAGGAAGATAATTCTTTAGCTCTTTAATTTTTCTCTCCCTCTTTGTTACTCACTCCCTATGAACCTAATATCATTTTAGTTAGTAATTAGACATTTTTTATGCTTTTCAGCATCTGTTGTTTTTCTTTTAAACTAAAATTAGCATAACTTGTACTTACAAAAGATTTAATTATTTAAATATTAATTAATTACAGTATTTATGCCATTCTGTATGCTAAATTTTTTTAGGATTGTTGTATTACCGTTTCTGTATGGGTGCATCCTAGCAACTTTAATTTCATTCTATCCTATGGATTGTTTAGTGGAGTACCATGGAGTTATTCTTGAACTCATCATAAGCTATGACTTTCCATCTAGATTTGTTGTATTTAGGCCAGAATTTCAGCAGGATTTTGTGCTTTTACAGTATATAGTTAACTTTCTTTTACTTTTTCTTTGTCATACTTGTCATAATTAGGTAGATCCTGTCACTTTTTGATTCCAATTGTTTTCATGGTGGACAGTGTCTGCACTAAATATGCATGAAATGATATAAATATATATAGGATCTTAATTGTTCCCATTCATTGTTTGTGCAAAGTATATTCAGAGTCGGCATTTCCCATTTCAGTTTTGTCCATTTTAAATTTCAAGTGAACATAATTATAAGTTGTGTAAGTGCAATTTCTGTGTTTTTTTTTGGTGCTATATCGTTCCATATTTATTCATTCATTTATTTTTGGCTATTTGGTTTAAAGACCAAATAATGAATATGTTGTATAACTAATGCAGATATACATAATTAAAGCATTTCCACTTTCAATTCAAGAAAAAATTGAGGATACTGTCGACAAAGAAGAAGTTTCAGCTACTAAAAGGAAATCAAAGGCCAGTGCGAAGCTTGACTTGCAACCAATTCAGACACGAAAGTCAAAGAAAGCTATGGTACACGTGAGTGATGACTTGGCAAGTCCTCAAAAGCTCCAACCAGACAGTGAAACAGATAGTGGAGACAAATCACGAGATGAAAATCCAACTAAGAAGAATGAAAGCGTTTCTCAAAATTTTCAAAAGAAAGGTCAATCAGTTGACAGTAGTGAATTAAAGAAGGTTAAAATAGATGAGAATAGTAATGGATGTGCTTTGCAGAAGCATAGAAAGAAATCTGCTCCAAAGCTTCTGCGAAGAAAAGCATATTAGGAGAGGTAAAATAAGCCTTCAGTATTTTATTCTAGTATGCCAAGTCAAGAACTTCAACAAGTTAGGAGATTATATTATAATATTAACAAAAGAGTTGGCTTCTTTTTGCCTATTAATATGATGCCAAGCTCTGAGTTTTGAGTCTTAATAGTATTTTAACCTTGTCCTAGACTTTAAATTGACGATTAATGCTAATGATGATGGAATCACGTTCTTGGCATACCATTTGAAAATTGCTTGAATGGAGTTAGAAAATGTGTAATTATATTGTTATCGAATGTTCAAAGACATATCAATAGTGGACCTTGTGTCTGCTTTTATGGTTTAATGCCGGAGTGGAAGTTCCCATCTTTTCCTCTCAACAAGGAGTCATATAATTTAAACTTTTATTCTTTACTGTTAATACTAAATAGTAGTGCATATAAGATAGTCCTAGCGGCTCTATAATCGCTGAGCTTGATAAAAAAAGTGATGGATTTATGGTGACAGTGGCTTTATACTTTTATACTAAGCTTTCCTAGTTTCCTAAAGGCATGTGAAGGACAATGGGTTAAAAGGAGGTATATTTTGCTGTCAATTTGATGCGGACATCACAGCTTAAACTCAACTCAGGACTTGGAGGTTGGAAATAATATTCTACCTTTTTGACTTGTCTGGTTTGTCCAATTCAGTCCCTAAGTTCTTGAAAATTTTTTGGTTCTTTTTTATTTTTGATTTAACTTGAGATTTCTCTTTGCTTTTTCCTTCACTTGATTTGGTTAACAATAAAACTAGAGGCCCAGAATGTTTCACAATTTTACATGCAACTGCTAATATTGACTTGTTTGGATTGGTGAATAATAAAATAGTATCAATATTGGGTCCATGTAAGCATGTTTTTTGAATCTAAAAAGACATCAATGGCAAATTAATAATATTTTTGGAGACAGTGGCCTCTTGGAAAATGAAGGGCTAATAGCCTAGTTCATTACTCACCTGTAAAACAACTTTTGAAGTATCTGAGATCTTTATTTGCACATCAGGATCAGAAAGTTTTCTTGCAGCCAGCTCTAAAGCTCTAGTAACCCATACAAATTTGTTTTTAACTTCAAACAGAAACATTTCCTCAAAAAAAAAAAAAAAAAAAAAAAAAATCAAAGACAAGTTAATTAGATCTATTATAAATAGTCATTGGTTATCATAATAGTAAATAAGATAATATATGATGGCCCATAAAAACCAATGAAACAAGCAAGTTTTATAATAAAAACCTAGAGGGAAACTTTTCAAAAAAACATTTCACTATAGTAAAGAGAAGTTTAGGGCCTGATTGGTAGGAGGATTTTGTTTTTGTTTTCAAAATAGTATAAAACAATTTTCAAAAACTTGAACTTGAAACTAGTTTTCAAATAATAATTTTTATATTATACGTGTTTGGCTCCCACTTTTAAAAACAATTTCAAAATATTAAAAACAAAAAATAATTGTTTGGGAGACCATTTCTATTTTTGAGATTTAAAAAAAAAAAAATACAAAAAGTAATGTGTAAAATGTGTAGATTACTTTTTTTTTTTGGTGTGTGGATAATGATAAGGGAATAGGGCTCATTATGTACTTATTTTATTTTTTTATGATAAGTTTCAAATTTGAAGTGTGAGAATTTTTTTGGTGATAAAAATAAGCTATTTAATTTAAGAGATAAAAAAGTTTGGGCAAATATGTAGGGTTCACTTTTTAAATTTTATTTAAAACTATGTCATTAAATTTTTTTTTTTATATATACCCTTTAGTCATTTTCAAAATTCTGTTCTAAACAAGGAAAATAGGATACGGTTTTTTAAAAATTGCATTTAGAAGATATTAGTCAAACAATAAATTCAAGTGTAGAACCCACCATTTTATGAATTGCAAAACAAAAAACTATATTTAAATACTCCTACCAAACATGCCCTTAAGATCTAGTACAAAATCTATCTCTAAACTTAGTAGATCAACTTACAGCAGAAACTTTCTATCACTTCAGAACCTTTGAACTCTCTACAATCACAATTGGAACCTCCAATTAACTTCAAGAATTTTTTGAAGGTTTTCTTCACAGCAACAAGTCTGTAGTGTTTGCTATGGCTTTAGCTTCTTCACCGATCAATCTTCACATTTACTTGAAAACTCTTTAGAATGGTGAATTAGAGAAAACTTGGTTACAAAAAACCCTAGCCAAATATACAGAGTGTTTCTCTCTAAAAAGTCTTTTAATAGATGGCTTTTAATGTTCTTTAAATACCGGTTCAAACGAATAAGTTATGGGCTTTTCACTATGCTGATTTTTGCTAATTTGCAAAGCTCGATGTATCAAGCTTATATCGAGGTATATGCTGAAAATATGCTAAAAATGCATTTTTCTTGAGCAAACTCTACATCGTTAAGTTGATTTTCAATTACAATTTTAAGACACGTCAAAATTCAATAAAAGACACATAATTTGACATGATTTGACAATACCAAAGCACGACCCTAAAAGAGTTTTCAACACACTGATCTCACTGGACTGCCATCGAGTCAATCGAACCACCATAGAGAGCTGTCCATGATGCACGGCTTGGCGTTGGCACCAAACCCACCATTCTGATTGACAACTAGTGCAGTTGTCGATGACAATATATTTTTGGATTCCATTGACAACCAAACTAATAGTATATATTACACACGTATTATAAAATACATAAATTTAAATTCTCTCTCATGTGAGGCCGCTCAGTGGCAGCCGATGACCACATTGACGAAAATCGCCACTGATGTTGCTAGAAAACCAATCCAACGGGCTACAGCACAACAGCCTTTCACATTTTTAGGAGACTTGCAACTTTGAAGCAGTCCAAAAACCCCTCCCCAAAATCAGCCAAACCAGCCAATGAACGCCCCAAAAAATATTACAGGGATTTCCATTATTGCAGTCACTATCGACCGAGTATTCACAGCAAACTCTCCAAGGAGTTTCAGCAGAAAGTCGCATACGTATGTTGGCACATTTGGAAGGCAAAAAACGACTTACTAGAAAAGAAATTACCTCCCATAAGACACAAAAAAATGTCATGCCAATTCCTTAGCACACAATTAAGCACCCAAAGCTATGGCCGGTGGCCTAAAAGGCTATAACATCTCAAATTTCGGATGAGGTTGGCTCAAGTTATATCTTATATGCAGAGAAGTACATTGATTTGCCCCTTCTTTTAAGAGCAAAATTTAGATATTCTTTAAATTATCCTCTTAAAATTCAGTCATGTAATTGCTTAAATAAAAATACACTTTTATCTCGTGATAAAAAAACCACATTTGACTGAATTTTAAGAGGAAAACTTACATTTTACTTAAGTTTTACTCTTTTTCTTAATAGTCCAAGACTGATTTGAAGATGACGTTCTCCATTTGGTTTAGGTGAAAAAGGGTTTTACATTGAAAATTCAATGCCCATATCATCGAAGATAAAAGATGTGAAATTTACATTGCCATCCTTTTAAGAAAATCAAATAAACTTTAACTAGGTGATCCAATCGATTCTCGTTTGGCATATTCCAATCGATTCTCCTTTTGTTTCATCTTCATAATTCAAATTCCCTGTTCATTAAATTAGTTCTTGTAGAAACTGTGAACATGTGACTATTTACGGTTTTACGTCTTTTGTGCCCTTTTGTGCCTCTGCACAAAACAAATGTCGAGGATACAATCATGATCCCAATAATGACTACAACATGGTAGTTTAAACTTCCAGGAAACTGTGTCAAACTCATCAAGATTCATTTGATTGTCTGCTAAAACCATTACAGACAACAAATTTGACAACCCCAGTGGGTTAAAGAATTAGGGAGAGACTTGTGTCCAGTGATCAATTCCATTGGACATGCTAAAATACGGACACATGTCCGCGTCTCAACATGTCCCATGAAACTGGCGACTGGACACAAGCTCAACCCAAAGAATTATCACTGCCTGAAAATCTGTATTCAACACTATTATGCTGAAAAACTGAGCAAAAGAACAAAATCCACAAAAAGGAGGGATATGTTTTGACAATAAAATTAAAAAGAAGGATAAGGTGCAGAAACAGTTGAAAGATTTCAGAGAACTTTAACAAAAAATAAGAAGCTAAATAACGCCAACAACAGAAAGGCTAAAGAAATTTACGAAAATGAATCATTCCAAACATTAAACAAACTTTGTAAATCCACAAAACAAACACCTCCAAAAATACCTAATACACAATCCATTACAAAAACAAAAGAGTACATCAGACACCTTCTATAACACCGACCACAACTTAAACAGTAATGCTTTTCACTTCTTACGCAACAGTATATCCTAAGCAGTAGCAGTAGCAGCCTCGGGCGCGAATGCTTTTCCTGGTTTACGATTTGCCAAAGGTCCATGGCATCCAAGATACTGCAAGATTGACAAAACGTTGTTGGTTCCAGAGCACCATGATAGTTACAAGATTAAAATGTAAGATAAACGCATCTACAAACAAAACCACTAAAATTTCAAAGAAAAATCATTAGATATTAATTTAGCGAAGACAAACCTTGGCATTGACACCATCAGGCATAATACGATTCTCTTGTTTCAACTTCAGATACTCGGTACGGCTGAACTTAGTGAAACCCCTGAAAATTTCAGCATATAAAGAGTAAGGTGCAACTGTGGAGTTCTATGGCAGCTAAGAGGTGCACATATTGAAGAGGGTGCAGAAACTTAAACATATTGAACTAAAACACCTACAAAAAAACCTATCCCAATAAAGATGCAGCGACTCCTAAGACCAAAAAAACACTTGCAGAAAAAAGGAGTGATCAAAAGAAAAAAGAAACTGTAGAAGTGAAGATAGATATAATTAAATACTAGAAACTAGTCTATAAAACACATGAAATATAACTGAGTGATAAAAGTGATACACTTCTATCCTAAGAAGATCATCCTAGTGGACCAATAGTGCTTAAAAATAACAGTTCAAAACTGATAATGAAAATGTCTACATACCATTTCCTGCTGACAATGATCTTCTGACGACCAGGGAACTTGAATTTTGCACGTCGTAGAGCCTCCTGTGCATGAGGGCTGTTGCTGTCCTTGCAACGAACAGACAGAAGAACCTGACCAATGCTCACCCTCGCACAAACGCCTTGTGGTTTCCCAAAAGCACCCCTCATACCAGTCTGAAGCCTATCAGCTCCTGCACATGAAAGCATCTTATTGATGCGCAGGACATGGAAAGGATGCACCCTGACTCGCAAATGGAAGGCATCTTTCCCAGCAAATTTGGCCATATATTTGTTGCATGCAATACGTGCAGCCTCAAGAGCTTCACTTGAAACATTCTCTTTTTCCCAAGAGACCAAATGAACACAGAAGGGGAACTCATCCACTCCTTTCTTTTTCATTCCTACATCATAAATCCTGATCTTGGGGTCAGGTACACCACGGCAATACCGTGATTTCGGGTATGGCTTATTCTTGATCTGGCGATAACACCTAGCAGGTCCTGTAAAATAACAAGTTTAACAGCCATTAAAAGCTAAACAAGGGAAACATCCAGAATCTATTTCCTTGCATCCTAAAACTCCTACAAATATTTTGACACTCAAACTATTCAGATTGGGAAGTATTAGAAATATGCTATAAAAAAATGAAAAATCCTAGTCCTCAAAATGAGTCTAACAATTACACTAAAGAGGACATCAATCTATATATTAAGTGAAAAGACATTTAAAAAATTACCAAGGCAATGCTAAGAGTGAAAAAAAGCACAAAAAGCAGAAGCCTAAATCATATTACATCATGAATAGTTACAAATTAAAATCCTCGTAGATTGTGCTTTTAATTTTTCCCATTTACAAATTACAGATACCCCAATCAATAAATTAAACAGGAAAAGAAATACAGAGCAAGGGAGTCCAAGCACCAATCGATAATAATAATCATCTAAAAACTTTAATATTCCACTCACATTCGCTGCGGAACTAAGCTATCTTAATGTTCTCACAAATCCCATTTTAGTTTCACAACTGAACAACCTCACCAACTCCAATAACAATGAATCAATCTCCTCTGGTTTACATTAACCCAACATAAACTTAACACCCAACAGGTTTTCTACACAGTGGCCAAGCCTTTCTTTCTCTGTCTTTAAAAAAACCAATCCTTAACAAGAAAACAAAGCAAAACAAAAAAGAACATATTTAGCGACGATTAGACACAAATGCTAATTTAGCAGAGATTCAGAGAAAGTAAAACACAGGGACCATTTCCGACATTAAAAACCACAGCATAACATGTGATAACAAGCTAGAAGTTTGAGAAATCTCAAGGACATAGAGACATACTCCTCCCCATGGCGAAAGGTCTGAGCTGAGTCTGCGGCAACGAGCTAATAAAACCCTAAAATAAACAGAGGATGAGGAAGAAATGGTTCTGGGGTTTATCTATATATACACAATGAAGAAGAAGCTGACTTGTTCTGTTTTCTGGGTAAAACCCTAAATAGTAAATACGTGTGGGCATGCGTCAGATTGTTATAGCCCACATCAACACGGCTTTGCCCAATTCGATAAGTACTACAGCTTAGCCCAGCCCAGCCCACAATTGTTTTCAACTCTGTTACCTTCTTGGACCCGTCTCTATTTTTATTATTATTTTTTAATTTGGGCCTGGGTTGGACCACCGACTAGTTTTTAGATATAGTCTTTTACTTCTTTGCCAAGGTTTTTGTTTTTGTTTTTGTTTTTTTTTTTTTTTGGAAACTTTTGCCAAGGTTTTTTTTTAAGGAGTCAAAGAGGTATCCGAAACCGAGTTTTATAATCTAATGAGACAGTTCCAATCTGGTACGAATGGTGGCTACATTCAGCCGTAACCCACTTCTCTAATTTGCCTATGTTTTGACATTTTTGTCACCTATTTTTATGCTATGGGAAATTGAGGCCTACTAGCACATCGTGGCTTATCCCTTAACAAAGAAAAAAAAAAAAAAAGATAAGAGAGGAAGAAAAAGTGGTGAGTGAACTCGTATAACCAAAATTTTTGCATAATTATTGTAGTCTAAAATAAACAAGAAATATGTATATAAAAATAATCTGTATAGTCAAAGGTGCTTTAGTAAGGGCTTGCCTCTGGAGCCTAGGTGCTTGCCTATATTTTTTTTTTATTAGGCAAGAGGCGAGAGCCTTAGTAAATTTTGGTGAGAGCTTAAGCGTTTTGGCAAGGCGCTTGCATGTTTTGTAAATTTAAAGGGCTGTAAGGTTGGTTTTAAACTAGTTATTCTTAGTGGGGATGGACTGTCACCTACTAGTTTAAATAAATTAATATAAAAAAAGTACAAACCAAAATATTCAAAAGAATCTTCAGGAACCACTCTTCAACAACACTATTCAGCAACTTTCAAATCAACACATTGCTCTTTCTTCTTAAGTAATATTTTTATTCTTTTAGTTTTTTTTTTACTCTCTCTCTCTCTCTCTCTCTCTCTGACTATCTCCAACAACTCTCTCCTCTCTGTTTTTCTCTGTTTTTTTTTTCCTCCCCTTTACCCTTCTTTCTCGAACTTTGACTATCTCACAACAACACTCCCCTATCTTTCTAATATGAAGTTATGAACAATATCTTAGTTTAATATTCAGAATTAGTTGATATTTGGATGAAGACTAATTTTTTATGGTGATTTATGAGTATGATGCATAATGCATGTGTTAATTGTTTGCCGCAAACATAGGCTCTGTTGGGATTCAAACCCAAAAAATGGTTTTATAGACCAAGTCCTATCCACTAGGAACAGATTTAGATTTATTTATATAGTATTCTTATACATTAAATACATTAGATTCGAACCCTATATGTTAAAAAAAAAAAACTATATTTAGAATTTGTTGCCTTGCTTCACTCGAGCTAGTGCCTTTTTGGTGCTTCATTGCCTTGGGCAATACAACGCCTTGGCTCCTTAAGGCCGCCTTTCGCCTTTGATGACCTTAAAAATAACTACTCACTAACATGCCTTTTCATTTGTTAGTAAGGTAGTTATTTTTTGCTAACATGTTTTATACTTAATGAATTTTGATATCGCTGACACGGTATCATTTGATAGCAAATACCTTCTCTACTAAAGCCCCTTAATACTCATGAGTCATGACCTGCTTTTTTGTTTACGTGGACAATTAGAGAATGAAGTAGCCATGTTTACAGCATTTTTTCCCCCATACAAAAGGGTACTCCATGCACGTTGGCTATACCTCGGTGATGTCAAACCAATGGTGTGCATGTCTTGTATCATCAACTATACTCAACTAGATTGGATCTATCCTGGTTAAAATGGACTTGGGCTTTTAAAAGAGCATCAATTACACCATTTTGGGCTTTCTAAGTCTTGGACTCAATTTGTCCTAGTTTTGTTTGTTGCCAAGACGCTCCATAAGCCCAGACTTGAGATGGGCCTTAATAATCTGGATCCAACTAGCCCTACTGTAAGAACCTAGTCAATCTTATATTGGATGGCCTCTAGGGATCTCCTGGATTTAATGCTAGTTGACTTGTAATAAGGAAAAAGGGGTTTTATATAAGAAAAATTGCTAGGCATACAAAAAATTACACAATTTTTACTAAAACTCACCATGTGGCAAATTGTGAATGGTAGAGGTTAAATGGTGGGTCCACACCTCTACCATTCACAACTTATCACATGATAATTTGTGACAAAAATTGTGAGATTTGTTGTGTTCTTAGCATTACTCTTTATGTAACATGATAACTATGTGCCCTCTAACCTAGGGGTGTCTTACACATGTGGGATTCACTTTGTGACATGGGACATGATCATCCTCGTTACACCTAATAAGTACCATCTCCTAACAAGCGCCTTAAGTTTGTTGGTTTATTAATGGCTAGGATGTTTAATAACATCCGTCATCTACGGTGAAGACTGCATTGTTAGGAAGACCACATTGTGATCATATCAATGTTTATGTAAAACCAGATTTCAAAGATAGCACTTCAATATGTTCCTTTTGGTTATAGCTGCAGCACAGTGTCCCCTTGTGTTGAATCACATAGCAGATACTCCATTAACGTGATTGAGATAGAATTATGTTTCTTATTAATTGTATTTCACAATTTCACTACAACCTGTTTATATTACAAAGTATGATGTTAGTTTTTAAACCAACAATATTACACCACCTAGTTCTCTAACTACATTACTTTTCAAGAAAAAAAAATTGTAATGAAGAATAGTAAGAGTGAGACTTTACACAACATAAACAATCAAGGTGATTGTAAATAGCATTCCCAGTTCAAAATTTCTAAATAATAGCAACCTCAAGTTTTGATACAACCAATTTTCCAAGATGTTTTCTATCTGGGCGTGATGGTTGGAACAACTCCACTAACAAGTTCACCGCCAGATACATCAAATGATGCATAAGGAATCTTCTCTGTAGAAGATGATGATGGAGTTGTCACAACCTTTTCAGCATCAGTGACCATAGGATCTACTGATCTAATGTCCGAATCAGGCATCATATGCCATATACTTTCAAGTTCTCGAACCACCTCTGCTATTGAAGGTCTGGCATCTGTTTCTTCTTCACAACACTTGAGAGCCATAGTCAAAAATCTCACCACACATCTAGAAGGATAAGATCTCATTCGACGATCAATAATTGAAAAGATCATACCAGATTGATACATGGCATTAACCTGAAACAGATAAATACCATTAAAAAAACTATAAGAGACCATTTTATTACAAAAAGTTTAGCCACTATATCTAAAGGATCAAATAAAATGAACATTATGCCATGGTGATCATAAATATAATAGATTTGACTGACTATTTGGCATAAGGCTGAAAAATGAAGATTTTAAAAGATTGCAATATTAAGTTAAAATTGGAACTTTACAAATGAGGAACTCTCTCCTGACTATTCATGCGTAGTATAAAATGACAAATGGTAGGAGGAAAAGGAGACAGAAAGATAGACAAAATGAAAGCTGCCTGAGTAAAATAAATTACAGAAGAACAATTTTGCTTTCATGCCCAATCACCTGATATATCATTAGGCCCTATTGAATCAAAGACAAACGGGTCTATAAGGTTTTACCTCTCTAACAATGTTTTTGCCATGTGAAATTGGCTGCATTCCAGTCAGGAGTACAAGAAATACAACACCAAGACTATAAACATCACTCTTGTCTGTCAGTTTATAAGTTAAGAAATACTCCGGATCTAGGTAACCCTGCAAATTTTATATAGAGAATGAGAGAATAAAGAAATAGACATAATCATATCTATGACATTATTAAGTCTATTTCATCTACAATTAGTTTCATTTATTTATTTTTTCTTTTTTTTTAATTGCTAAATTTATAATTTTAACAAATATGGAAATATGGACAACACTATTATCAATTCATTTTTATTGCTTTTCTAGAAAGGGTTAGAAGCGCTTGCTAGATTGTCAAATGTTGAAACCGTATTTTTAAAAATTGGATAGAGAAAATAACCTAAAAGGAAAGAATTTCTTGGTTTTCTAGTCGGACTTGGGTTCAACCAGTGGTTGGACTATGATGTCTTAAATAATAAATATTTCAATTAAATAAATGCTAGCTTATGTTATTAGCTTGTGACCCTAAATATCCTTGCTCTTAAATTACTTTTCATTTTAACCTAGGAGGGAGGCTTAGACAACCTCACTGATAGTCGTTATGTAAACTATCAATGAGGGACTTTTCCATATCAAGAATCAAATCCACATTTCTATATCAAGAAGAAAAAGTTAAAGGGAAGAGTGGCTCATTCATGTGTCAAATACACTATTAACATTTTTTTTTTCTTTTTCCTTTTTTCAATGTGAGACTAGTTTAGGCATTAATGTTGAAAGTCCCATATTGGAAATATAAAGAATGATATTATTCTTCTTCCTTTAGTTTAATGTTCGACTTGTTGCTTGGCCCAATTATTCATCTCTTTATTTATTATTTTTTTTGAGAAACAGGTTTTAGTAGTTGAAGTTTTGGTTTTCTTGTTTTAATTGGTTTTTAGAAAACTTCCAATTTTGAGATAGGTCTGGACTTGTAGGTCTTGGTTCACACAGTTAGTTTGGTCTGATTTTTAGAAGTGGCTGAAATATATAAAACTTATAGGCACTTAACATGCAGCACTAGTGTCACATATGGAGAACACTTGTGACAAAATCGGTGATAGTGGGTGGGAAAATTCACTCATAAACCTAGATTCTGTGGAGTTTATAATTCTAGCATTAGTTAAGCATCAATAGTAAGTGTCTTACTGGTGTCCCCTTCACAACAGTAGATACATGAGCAGGCACAACACCTTCAATATCCGGAACAGGTGCAAGTCGTGAAAGTCCAAAATCAGCAACTTTTGCTGTATACTTAGAGTCCAATAATATGTTGCTAGCCTTGATATCTCGGTGAAATATTGGAGGATCAGCTTCAGTATGTAGGTAGAGGATGCCCTTAGCTGATCCCAGGGCAATTGCTAATCTCATAGCAAAACTCAGAGGTTCTTTAGACGTAACTGTATTATTGCACACATGAACCACTAATAAGTCATTAGAATGGGATGTAGAATTTTAAAAAGTAAATTTGTTCTGTTTAGCTCAAAAGGACAGAAAAGATGGGAAGGGGGGGGGGGTGGTGGTAAAGAAAAATTGTAAATTGAAATTTTCACTTGCATTCATATGCAATGAAGAACACTAAGGAAAAATTATAGTGAGATCAATAAAAGGCAAGATTAAAGCATGAAAAAGGCATACCAGAAAGGTGATCCTTTAGGGTACCATTTGACATAAACTCATATACCAACATCTGCATGCAAAAAAATACTCAGATGAAGCCCTCCCTAATGCATGACAGGTTAGAACGATTCAACAATAAAATTAAAAGACAGGAAAAATAAAGATATAACCTAGTAGTCAGCATCAAGTGAGAAAAAACCACCAAAAGTTAGCACTTAGGGTTTACTGGAGTTGGCACCAAACCATAAAACCAAAAGAAATTTTCATTCATAAAAAATAATCTCCATTTGATTATAGTACAATATTTGCTTATATAAAGATACTAAACACTAATTCTAATTCGTGTAGGAAACCCTACTTACTAAATCACAAAACTACCCTTGACTTTAAATAAAAACTAGTTGCATATCTGCGCGTTGCGCGTGATAATTTTTTTAGGATGGTCTCATTAAATTTTTTATTAATACTATAATTTTAGTTATTAGCCATTGTTTTTTCATTAGTTTTTAAGTTAATAAAAACCTTAAATATATCTTTTTTTTTTTACCTTTATACTCACACATATAGTGAATCTTTACACATATATTTAAGAAAATTCTATATATTCCACTTTTTTGAATGCGTAAAATTATAGACTACTATTCCATAATGATAGTGGCTAATTAATTTTATATATATTTTTTAGTGATCTCGTTTGTAATGCTTTTTACCATTATCATATATTTACTAACTGATGATTTGCATAACAAAGACAATAAATGAGAGGTAGCATTGTTCATTAGATTTTCGAAAGTAATAGTGTATGAAAATTATATATATATATATATATATATATATATATTATAAATAAGGTTAAATGAAATGTCAAAAAATGGATTTTTAAATTTTCTAACTTTATTTCTTATGTAATTTCTACTACTACCAGAGAACATCTCTTTTTTAGTTATGATTAATATGGTTTCCATAGTTAGAGTTTGATTAGTTTTAAATTTAAATTTAGTACTATGATTGTATTTAATTGTTGATTGTTGATTTAATTTTTTAAGTGAATTTAACGGTTTATGTTACTACATTGTAAAGTTTTTAATGTTCTCCACACGGTAATCTCTATTTTAGTTTTTACTTCTCCTTACAACCTCTTTTCCAATCAATGATTACTAATTGACGTTTGTTTTTATTTTTTATTTTTATCTACTCTTTATTATTTTGTATTGGTTTTTTTTTTCTATACCATCTCTCTCTCTCTCTCTCTCTCTCTCTCTCTCTCTCTCTCTCTCTCCATTGACAACATATCGTTTTCCAAAATTTGATGATGATTCTATGACATTAAATATGCATTATTAGTTTTTATTTATTTATTTTTAATTTAGTGTTTCTAACTTGATTTGTTTGTATTTCATTCTTCCTTTGATGCATTGGGTGTGAGAATGAGTGTTTCTCTAGCATTACTCCACTTAATGTGGACAATTTTATTTATTTAATTTAGAAAAAATATTATATTTTAAATTTTTTAAAATAAAAAAGGAGTGGAAATATAAATAATTTAATGATATATATGGGGGATGTGGCTGAATTTAAATGTTAAATAAAATGATATGAGAAAAAAATAAAAATAAAATATATAACAATAAACACTAACTTATCCAAATAATTTCTATGTAATATAATAATAGTACATTCTTACTATTTTTAATTATTTATAATGCAATATGATAATATTTAACAATCAAAGCCATAAAAAAAAAAAACCTTAAAACACAAAACTGAATCCCATCAACCAAAATAGAATTCTAAAGAATACAAAACTTTATCAAGCTAAAATAGAGATGCAATAAAAATAAAAATAAAAATCCACCAAAAAATTGAGGGAGAAAGAGTGGGAAATAACCATTTTTTTGTGAGAGAAAATTATGTAAAGAATGGAAGAGTGAATGACAAATTTATACTAAGAGGATGATAATAAAAAGAAACAAAATAAAGGAAGATAAAAGGAAAGAGGAAGAGTGATATCAAAGGTAGAATTGTTTGGGAGATAAAAAGGTAAAGAGAAGGAGAAAGGTTGAAGAAAGAGTAAATGTTAAAAAAAAATGAGGACAATTTGATGAGCACAATTTTCTTTTATTTGAATTTAAGTAAAATATTATATTTTTTTATTTTTTAAAACAAAAAGAGGGAGAGAAAATATAAATAATTTAATGATAAGGAGGATGTGATAAGGAGGATGTGCTTGAATTTCAATATTGAGTAAAATAGAAGAGAAGAAAAAAAATAAGAAAAATTAAAAGATATAACAATAAACACTAAATTATTAAATTATGCTATGTAATGGAATACTATTTTATTTTTATCTACTATCTTTAATTTTTTATAATGTAATCAGATAAAATTTAACAATCAAAGAGGAAAAAAAACTTAAAACTTAAAACACAAAACTAAATCATATCAACCTAAATTAGAGTTCTTAAAAATACAAAAATATATCAACCTAAAGCGAATATGCAATAAAAATAAAAATCCACCTAAAACATTAAGAGAGAGAGAGAGAGAGAGAGAGAGAGAGAGAGAGAGAGAGAGAGAGAACCTTTTTGTGAGAGAAAACTATGCAAAAAATGGAAAAGAGTGACAAATTTATAGTAAGTGCGAAGGGATAAGAAGAGACATATAAAGGAAGATGAAGGGAAAGATAAATAGCAATATTAAAGTAGAGGGTAGTGGGGAGATGAAAAGGTAAGGGAAGAAGAAAAGTTGAAAAAAGTGTAAATATTTAAAAAATAAGTGAATGTAAAAAAAAATTATAGGAAAATTGGAAATAAAAAAGAAATATATATATAGATGTTAAAACCGACAAAGATGAATACGTAAAGTCAATAATCTATTTATATATTTTTTTGTAAAAAAAAAGAATACAGAATAAATAATAATTATGTGGCGAATGACATGGTGATGAGGTGGCGCAACAGGAGCTCAGCAGCAATAAATGCCACGCTTCAGCTTTTAGTAATATATAGATAGATATAGATATAGATATAGAATAGATATAGATATAGATATAGATACTAATTAACCTAATTATTTATGGCCTAAAATAAAAATATAATTGATGTCCAAAAAGAAATCAAAATAATTCTTTGCTTGCGCTTCCCACATCACTCCCGAAGCTAAATTTTCAACACAAATTAAGCAACAAAGTGCAAGAAAAATTGTTCTAGGAGTGAACGCCAAACAACTTTGCAGGAGAAACATAATGCTCATGAAAATGAAAATGAAAAGCTATCTTATCTCAAGTTCAATGCTAAAGGAGATATGTAAGGTTTTGATGCATTTTTACAAGCAATCCTTAATTTATGAATATCTCTATATATACCGTACATTATTAACAAACTTGGCATACCATCTCATCTTAAATGTCTCTAGATTGAATTTGATTTCTTTTGATTGTTTGCAATTGTTCAAAGCAGCTATATGCACGATTTTACATCTTTCAATTTTTCACTCTTGCAGCTTTTAATATTCGTATGGTTTAACCGCATCAACTTCCTAAGTTCATGGAATCATCTCCTCGTGTATTCAATGATGAGACTGATGGATAATCCAATATTTTATTGTTCATATATATATATATATATATGTACTCATCAAGATGAGAAAAAGTACCTGTTCACCTTCCTCATCGCAATATCCAATCAAAGACACAAGGTTTCGATGATGTAACCTTGATAACAATTCTATCTCTGTCAAGAACTCTGTTTCACCTTGTAACGATCCCTCTCGTGCACGTTTTATGGCCACAACTGTACCATCAGCTAGAATGCCTTCATAAACCTGTCCGTACCCTCCTTGGCCAATCTGAGTGGAGCTGTTAAAGTTGTTTGTAGCCATGACCATTTCTTCAAAAGTGAAATCCTTCACACCATCAATTTTTATGGAGGCCTTAGACACTGCATATTAAATACAGGTCCAATGTTAAAAAAATGAAAACATAGTGACACGTGCTGCATATAGAGATTCTATGTCCGTGTTTAAAAAAATAACTGAGAAAATTATGTATTAATTATCAGAATGTTTTACTTATACTAACACGCATTACATGTTACAAGTAAACAACATTGTTAACGTAGTTGCTGACTGGTTGTGGTTTTAGCAAGTATGCAACCAAGTCTTTTCATCTCTAAATGATGTTTCCATTCATGGGCCAGTCCAAACTTGGCTGAAGCTTGGTCAACAGCATTATCTGAGGTAGGGCTAAGATATTGACCAAGCCAGGCTACGGCCTTTGTAATTGTACAAGCATCAGCTGGCCCAATTGTGTAGAATAGAAACAATAACAAGCAAAGTTAAAAATCATGACACATCTACCTGAATACCCTAACTTTCCTGAGCATAAGATACTCACAATGACGTCTTCTTGAAATTGACTGGCTCTTCCTCATATGCATTCTCAGTATCAGTAGAGTAACAACTGCAGACAATGTAACTGCACCTGCAATGGTCCCCAGTACTATGCCAGCCAATGCACCTTTGCTTAAACCAGAGCTTGGAGAGTTGTCATTCTCTGCAACATTAGTGAAAACTATGAGCACAAACAAAATCAAAACTATCCAGCATTATTCCTCTCATATATGAATACATGAAAGAAGGGAAGATACGAATGAGTAAAAGTTCATCTATCCTTGGGGTCAAGTCATAGGTGACATAAGGTGTGAATTTGAAGCGGTCTTCTCGATCAGTATAGAAGATTAGAACACAACTTAATTACCTAAAAAATTAGAAATCATCTTGAACTAAGAATTGCCATTATAAACTTATGTGGTGGATCAAAGTAGTGCAAATGCATCTGTTATACCACTGAACATAGCATCACTAGTGCGTTTGGATTAGCTTTTTGAGGAAAATGCATTTGCTTATTTGCTGAAAGTTGGCAAAAGTACAGTTCTACTTAGAAAGAGATGAGGTTTTAAAAAGCTTTACATAAGCAAATAAGTTAAAAAGCTAACGGAAAAATGCTAATCCAAATGCAGTAGGACCTTTCTTCAACATAATTGGCAGCAAAAGAAATGGTGATATCCACTTAAATGTGCCACCCACAGACACATACTACACATCTCTCAGAATATGAACCCAAGCAATAACATAGCAATGACATAGGCTTAAAGATTATCTTTTAAATATAGAGAATTTTAAGGTCAGGTCAAAATAAATTGGGGAAAATAGTTGTACATTCTTCAACTGCTAAACAAGCATTAGTTTCAACTATAAGAAAGCTTTTCGATAGATACGATAGAACTTTAACGTATGGCATCTGCTCCACAATGATTGCTCTTTGTCATTAAGTCAAGACACTAATTATTTTTTGGTATAGGCAGAGTTTGAATCCCAAATCTCTTATTTGATGACAAGAGGCTTTATCAATTGAGTTAATTGGAACCCACCAACTAGAAGAAAGCTATGTTGTAATACATATCAAAAAAGGGTTTGGAGACACACCATCTTTATAGAAGTCCATTAGAGGGAAGCTGATTAGTTCATAAGGTCCAAAAAGGTCATTATCCGAAATATTCCATGATGTGAACATGCCGAAGATGCGACGAACCTCACTCATATTGAACTTAGTGGCACTGCTAGCATCATACACAGGAAAAAGCTTCAATTCCATCCCCAGTCGATGTCCGTTTTCCCATGCAAATGATTCAATGTACAGCTGATAAAGAAACAATTGAAGACCGGATGTCAAGTATTCCTCAAATTTATCTTTGTATGGACGAAAATCTGAGAATCCAGGACTTTTCAACCGATATCCAACAAACAGAGGGGCAGCACAAAAACATTCTACTGGAGCTGTAGGGGAATTTGAATATTCGAAAGGGGGTGCACATTCTTGAGCCAGACAAACAGAAGTTGTATTTGTTGAGCTTTGACTGCTATTTTCATCCCCAGGTTCGAATCCACAGAAGTGGGATAGGCTGGAATTGTTCAAGCATAAGGGATTCCCTTGAAGCCTGTAAAAGTTAAAAATAAAAACAAGTGACATGATCATATCAATGTGCTATGTCTGTTACAACTTGCAAAACTAAAACTACAAAGATAACATCCACGATATTTTAACAAGTATTCACATTTTGAAAATGCATTTTGTTACAAATGAAGTTCTATATGAAAAACTAATTAGAAAGCAAAGAATGGGGAAGGAGGTATAGAAGCAAACCAGACTGCAACATTCGGAAATAGATCAGTGGTGCCTTTAATATTTGAAAGCTTATTATTCTGCAACTCCCTGCAATACAAAAGAACCAAAAGCAATAACTTAGAAGATCCAGTATGAGAGCAACTTTATTGAAGTCAACCCAGGAATTTACAACTTTGAATTTTACCAAAGACCATGCTGTTATCAGAAAAAGGAATCAACTTTATTTTGTACCAATAGAAAAACAAGATGTCTGTTTGGTGTACACACCCCCAGAAATTTTTTTGATAGGTAACGTAAAATATTATCAAAAATCATAGCCAACTTGAGTACATTGGGAATGTAACATTGTTGTTTAGGTAAAAGGGAAAATGGACAGTTACAGAAAATGTTCCT
Source organism: Castanopsis chinensis (assembly GCA_032878915.1). Classification (NCBI taxonomy): domain Eukaryota; kingdom Viridiplantae; phylum Streptophyta; class Magnoliopsida; order Fagales; family Fagaceae; genus Castanopsis; species Castanopsis chinensis. The sequence goes on along the minus strand of JAVQMG010000125.1, from coordinate 10,078,131 downwards.
GTTAGTGCGCCTTAGGTTGGTTAGATTTGATGAGGATGAATACCGGATCAATGACACATGGAGGTTCTTAAGGCAAGGGGGTTGGGATTTGTATGGCTAATATCCAAAATCACTCTGAGAAGGCTCTGCATGGGGCAAGATAAAGCAAGCTTGGGCACAGCCGAATCAGAATCTGATTGGAATCTTGAGCAAGAGTTCAACCATGGAGATCCAGATTTTGAGGTGTCAAGAATCAGATACTGGTTCTCACTTCTTAGCAGAATGTGGTTGGCCAAGTGTGACAGATTTTGAGTCCTAATAAGTATTCACTGGCTCAGGATGGAGGGAAACTGAAGAGGATTTGGGATTTGGAAGAATGATTGAGCACAACAATATTGGTTCGTTGGCCAAGATTATAGAGTTGTTGTTAATGATGAGTTGGAGGGGGGTAGACTGGTGCTATGCTAGCTGCTGAGCTGAAAAATCGGTGAGAAGCTGTTGGGCTTAGGACTAGGAAAGACCATTGAAGCCCAATGAGGAGAATGGTTTAGACTGGACGAATCTGTCTCACTAGCCCATTAATAGTGATTCTTTAAGCTTTTTTCCATTGGAAAAGATAGATGGGAACGATACTGTTGGGCCACCACTAGTGGCGGTTCAGGAGGGAATAAAGAAGTGGACAAACGGTCTTGTGGGGGCATTTTTTGGAGAAAGCTCCTCCTTTCTTCTAGGTTAAGAACAAGGTTAAGAAACTGTGGCATTATTTTGGTTCTGTTGAAGAGATGTCTGCTGAAAATGGGATGTTTTTGTCCAAATTCAAAAAATGCAAAGGATATAGGGATGAGGTGTTGGAATCTTGCAAGTGGCATGTGATCAATAATATTTTGATACTGAGATGCCATGAACCAGATAAGCAATTCATAAGTCCTTTTCTAGCTAAGGTTCTTATTTGGGTAAACTTCCATCATATTCCTGTTGATACTGGGAGCACGAGTAATTGAGTTGTATTGTTAGGAAGCCTTTGTACTTGAACACAATCACTGAGAAACAATTAAGAATGGCATTTGTGAGGTTGTGTGTGCAGGTTGATCAGCAGGCTGATTTTCCTAAAGTGGTCAGTGTTTAATGGTGGTTTCACTGATGTTGAAGAGGAATGCCCTTGGAAGTCACAAAATTGTGGTAATTGGAAGGTATGGACATAATGAGCTGGGATGCACGGACGCGGCGCCGGAGGCGCCGCACCCGCGTCCGACGCGGGGCGACGCGGGTGCGACGCCGCTGCTCGAGCGTCGGTGCCGCGTCGGGCCGCGTCGGCCACGTGTCATCGTCGGTTTTCAAGCCGACTCGCGCAGACGCGCGCCGACGCGGCTCCGACGCGGCGCGATTCGGGCTGAACCGGCCTGAATCGCGCCGATTCGGGCCGTATCGGCCGATTCCGGCCGAAATTAAAAAAAAAAAAAAAAAAAAAAAAAAAAAAAAAAAAACTGGCGCAGTGCTACTACCAGTGAAAGTGAAGTTAGAAGTGCACCTATTGATCTTGATGATGATGATGTTGGTATTTGATTGTCTTGTTAGTTGTCTTTTCTTTAGTTTTAGTTTCAAACTTATGAGTTGTATTCTAATTTCAGAACATCATGGAATGTTTTAGTTTCAATCTTGTGGATTGTATTTAATTTATGAACATCATGTTTTAGTTATTATCTATTATTGCTCCTAAATTTGGTATAAGTTTATATAATGTGAGAAAGTATGCTTAGCAATATATTAAAAATATAAATAAAAATATTTTTAATAATTTTTTAATTGCCGAGTCCCGCCGCACCCGCACCCACTTTTTTCAAAAATTGCCGAGTCCCGCACCCGCACCCGCACCCGCACCTGAGTCCCGAAACGCACCCGTGCTTCATAGATAATGAGAGGACATGTTTGACGAGGCCAATGTAACTATGGCAACCAAAAGAGTCTAATGAGGTACAGAGCAAAGTTGAGAAAGAGAACACTGATGATGATGGATACTGAAGTTTCAAATAGAAAGAGGAAAGGGATTAAAGTCATAGAAGAGGGTGAAATTGTGATAAGTGTGGAGATGAAGCAAATATCTCAAAGGGAAGCTCTTGATACAAACAAATTTTTCTTGTTTGATGATGTAGGGGAGGAAAAGTATGATGATCAAGGAATAGAAGTTGTTGTTCTGGAGGATGTAGCAGTGCTTAATGTTGGGTTTATTGAACCTGATGTAGATGTTTTTTCTCCAGGCAGGTAGGAGTTGGGATGAGGTGTTAGATTGGGCTTTAAAGAAGTAGAAAGGTAGAAGTTTTCAAAAGACCAATGGTAAAGTTAGCTTGGGCAGCTACCATCTATCATCTTTGGCTTTTTCGAAATTCTCAAATATATAATGGGAGAGCCAGGCTTGCAAGCTATAGGTGCCAACATTAAATATAGGTTGTTTTGGTGTAACAATATAAATCATACTGCTTTGAATAGGCCTCTGTTGTCCATGGTTCTGTAGCAGTTGGCTGTTTCTTAGGTATAGCAGTTTCCCTTCTAGTTGTAAATGTTGTAAATATATACATTGTCTAAATGAAGATTTATGCATTCATCAAAAACAAAAACATTTTCGTTCAGGTCTTACACTGTAAGTTTCTTCGTTCCTTTCAAAGTCCTATTTTGCCAAATGATGGATGGAACAGAGCCATTCAATGAATTGTTTGCAATTGACCTGCCATGGGGAACACAATTTACCAAATAAATCCAGTTTCTTTTATTAACAGTTTAATTTTTTGACTGATATTAACTAGTAACTTTACAATCTCACTATTGTGATAAGTGGAAACTCAAATCTAGATTTTTTATTGGAAAGTTACAAACGTAGGCAGTGGGTTTTGAACCCATGACCTTACCCTCCACACATTCTAACAAAAAGAGGAAGTGCCATTTAAGCTAGAGCTCATTGGCTCAAATTTATATAAATGTGAAGAAAACAAATTTCTGAGCAGATAAATATGAAATAATTTACAATAAAATTGAACCACAGAACTAAACACAGAAGAAGGAAAAAGAAAGGGAGAATACTCACAATTTTTGAAGTTGAGGAAGAGACGAAAAGCTGGTGGGAATTGCCCCAGTAAGACTATTGTTGGATAACAAGCTGAGCATATTGTTCAAATAATAGATATCAGAAGTGAAGGGAATTGCTAGTATAAATTATCTTCAAAATCTACTTATAAAAAAAAAAAATTGAAAACTGACAGACACGTCTGTAAATATTTTGTAATACCTGGAAAATAAGTTTAAACAAAACAGGAAAAAAAGAAGCAGATAGTTGTCATTCAGGAGATGGAGAATCTTACATAGTTGTCATATTCCCCGAAAGCCTATGTGAAGGTATTGTTCCATTTAGCTGATTTGAACTGAGGTCTCTGAAAATGATATAAAGTAATAAATAAAGAAAACATATGTAGCTAGTGCGTCGAGGAGTTGTCTTTGACAAAGCAAAGAGAAAAATTTATTCAGCCTGGTGCATTTATTTTTCTGATTTAAAAGCCATACTTGATCATCATAGGACTACTAAAAAGGAAAACAAAATAAAGCAACTTACAGATAATAAAGGTTTGGTATTTGGCTCAAATCAGGAATTGGTCCCTGCAAACTGCAGTTCCTAAGGCTCCTGGCAAATCCAACCAAACCCAAATATTATCAATCTTGCATTAAACATCACGTCACATGTGAATGTGCGTAATCCTTGATTGCCATCTTGCAAGTGTATAAAGCTTTTTTGAATTAAGAACGTGAAAGATTTATGTTATCTGATTAAGATAATCTAGCTTATTCACATAGTGACGTGGAACATCAAACAGCAAAGGATTGATAAGGAAGTCCTGACTTGTTCAGTGGACCAGTGGCCATAATGTTTCACAAAATTGCAATAAAATACCTTCATGCCAACCAACACTTCTAAGTTGAATAACTTTCACATTTGTATTTCTTTTCAATGAAAGTTAGAATAATTTATGTATTTTTCACTACAAAAAGTACACCATTCTATCTATCTTATATTACTTTTGGGACCCAGTTACAAACATATGATAAAAGTACAAGCTTACAACTTCAGCAAATTAGACATTTTGCTATAAGAAGCTGGAATTGTAGTCCCATTGAAGTTATTGTTATCAAGTTGACTGCAAAACAAAGAAAACTGAAACCATTAAGAAACATGAATATAGATACTTAACAAAGATTACATTGTAGAAAGATGAAAAGTGAAAACTTATAAATTATAACCTTGTTCAAGATGAAAAGCATACTAAAAAGAAAACAAATTCACAATTTTTAAATGTAGAGACATTTATGTGATAGACACAAAAATATATTTATGCTCTAGGAAAGTAGAAACCGTACAGTATCCGTAATTGTGGCAGTTCAGAGAACTCTGGTGGAAGATAACCTGACAAGTTGTTATTATCAAGAAGGCTGCAGGTGCATAGTTGAAGATGGTTACTGATCTCACAGATTGTACTAACAGATGACTCATACAAAATATTAGAATATGACAAACTACTGACTTACAAGTGAAAAAGATTTGGTAACCTAGATAACTCATGAGGGATTTGCCCACTGATCGAATTGTTATTCATGTGACTGCTCACAAAAAATGGAAGTGGAAGGGTTAGTCCTTGCAGAACTGATTTAGACAATATAACATCAGAAATTTACTCACAAATGTTGCGTTGCATTCAAGTTTGCAAATGATGTGGGAATTGGTCCTGATATATTGTTTTCGTCAATTTGTATTCTGTTCAAATTTGGAAGGTTCCCAAGCTCTTCAGGTAAAAAACCTGTTAATTGGTTTCCATTCAGAAGTCTGGAAACACAGAATTAAAGACAAAGAAAATGCACTGCAACATTAAAATACGAAGTATTCCGAAAAATAATATAAAGTAAATTAGTCCAGATTTGATAAGAATCGTCTCCTATATTATTTAGACATCAAAGACTTTAAATATGCATGAACTAGTAGCATATCTCCATTTCTTAACAGTATAGGAATATAATCATGTTATAACATTGTTGAGTATCTAATCTAACAAGCAGTGAAGCTTCTCAACTTACAAGAGTTCCAAAGATGTAATACTGCCTATCTCCTTCGGTATAAATCCACTTATGCTGTTCCACATAAAATCCCTTCAAAAGAGTAGACAGAGGAAAATATATAAGTAGGATAAGTAAATCAAATGCTACCATCGGATTTTTGAATATTAATTGAAAGGTATCCAAAAGCTATGATTCAAATAAAGATATTTGTAGCTCAAAAAAATTATCCTTCAGATATCCTTTGCCATACAATATTTTCAAATTTGATAATTGGCCCAGCGCTGGAGACAAACTTCCTGACAAATTCATATGTAGTAGTCGCCTGCAGAGAAGCATCCCAAAAGAAAGTTATTAAAGCACCATAGCTAGCTCTTCATTAGAAATGCTTAGATGCAATGCAATTAATAGCCAGGTTTTATCAAAGCTTTTCACCCTTATATGTGAACTTGTGACTAGTGTATAATCTAACAAAATGCCAGGCATGAGATAACAATTGAATCTGTAGGCAATAAGTTTTATAATAAATCATTAGTTATTAGTTCTGGACTAATGAAAAGATCATGAAGACAGATTTTAAATTAATTAAGACCTGCTAGTGATCATTTGGAAAATTGTGGCAAATAGATCCTATTCTAATAAATTTCTTTAATCTGAAATGAACTACAGAACCAATGAATTTTGTTCCCTGCACCAACTACTATGAGTAGATATATAAGTGGAATAATATATCTCATCATGCAAGGGGGACCAAAAAGAAATACAGTAAGAAAAAAATTTCTATGTGAAAGAAAATATGCAACATTATTCACATCAATAAGGCTCCGTGACAGAAATAAATTCAGGAAAGGTTAAAATCATACAATTGTTGAACATGTAGATATCCATCGTCTGATATTGTATTGTTGCACACAACTCCTGTCCAATTTGAAGTACATGGGTCTCCTTGATCCCAATTACTCAGAGTTTTATTCGGATCTATCAAACTGCTCTTGATGGCCTGCAATGCCTTCACTGCAAATTAATACAAATGTTAATTATTGTTTCATCAACACTACATTTAGAAAGTTCATAAGCTTTGCTGGTCCTTGTGTTTCTATACTTCTAGTATCTGGGTTTCTGCATTTAAGGAAAGTGAAGTTATTTTTAACAAATATGCATAAACATTATTAGCAGCCCCAAGTTTTGAGCATACACAATCAATAAATCAAATTGCAACTACAGTTCAACCATATGCAACATCATTTTTTTGAAAAGTAAGAGAATAATTTATTAGAAAGAATAATCACTTGAATGCTCGTCCTTGAAGAATTACAAACGGATACTCATGAGGTCCTTAAAAAAAGTCAATAATAGAACTACAAGACACCCCCAATCAACAGACAATATTCAAACATAGATCTCAAAAGGCTATTTTAATATGTTGCATAGATTACTTTTCATTCTTAAAAGTCTGGCGATTCCTTTCTCTTCATATGGTCCACAAAATACAATGCAAAGTAGATTGCCATTTGGCACGCTAACCTATTATGGTGATGTCCAGACGCCCCTCTTCAACCATGTGCAAGACTAATCACTGCTAATTTGCCTAAATTTTTAGGAAATTGTAAATTTAATCATTTAACCATTATTTATTATAAAATGACTTGTTAGAAAGTACACAAGTAAAATTTTAGAAAAGTGGTGAAAGTTACACACTTTGTTACTGTAACACCCCATAATTTTGATACCAATTTAATTATTATACGTAAATTATAAAGGAAGCCTACAATTAAATGGATTAAATTAACTTGAGCCTAAGACATTAAAAATAAGATAAATGCTATGAGATATGAAGCCCAAGTAAGGTGGTATAAGTAAAAATATGAGATAACCCTAGCCTTTTACTCTTTTAAGTTACACGTGTATGCACATAAGAAAATTCTTTTTTATTTTTTTATTATTTATTTATTTATTTTTTCAGCCGCAACACATGATTGAGCTTTTTTTTTTCTCTCTCTCTATGGCCGTGCATTAGAATTTCAGGGATGACTATCTTGCTCTAAATTTAAGAAGTTTGAATAGTCAATAGCTAACATTTGTCCCACGCCTATAGGAAGACTTGGGTCTGTGCATCTATTATTTTGGTACCAAGTAAATAATTGTCATTGGGTTCATGAATACTGTATATCAAACTCCTTTTAGCAAGAAAGTGGGCGGCCTCATTGGCTTCTCTAGGGACCCACCTAAAAGACAAAAAGAAGGGACTTTGGCTTCTTTTAAGCCGACCATGATGATTACAATGTTATAATAGGAATTGTATATATATATATATATATATATATAGCCGTATGGTCCTCCATAGGCTTCAGGATTGATTTGTCAGAAGTATAATATGTGGCTTCTTTGATTAATAGATATAACCATTAGGTTGATCAAATAGGTTTATATATCATGTGGCTTCTAAGGAATAGTAGAATATATGATGGCTAGACCAATGGTAAAATGCTAGAGTTTTATAGAGTTGCAGTACAATCATGCCTATTAATGGATTGTAAAAAAATACGTGGAATAGAATAATTAGATTAAAGCTGAAAGTGAATTGGATAGTTAAGTGAATAAATGAAATTTTTTGGATATATTAATATTGTCTAGGACAAAACTGTTTTAAGTGTGAAAACATATTTTCAAGTAGGAAATTGTGTATTGATGGACCTATTTTTAGTGTTGTTAGGTTCTAATTCTATTGATCTGTTATGATTCAAGGGAGGTTGATTTCTTTTATTTTTTGCAAATAAAAAATAAGTGGTGTTTACTAATTTTGGGAGTTTTCCCAAAACAGTGTTTGATTATTAAACTATTCTATATCAAATATATATGTTGATATTCTATATATAGATTGGTACTTTATAAATGCTTGATGTGCACATTGAATATTCATTTTATGAAAAACTTGTGAAACAACCTAAATTTATTTAAATTTGTATGTGTGAATATATCTTTATATTTGGAGAATTGCGAATGGATTATTTTTGTGAGCATATTGAAATGTGTTTTGAAAACCTATGGCAAGTCGTGATTAAAAGCTCAGTATTGTATTTAATTTTTAGTAAGAGACAATCATACTGCAACTGGTCCTTAGCAAGGGACGGTTCCAGCAAAAGGAAATAGTGCACATTTAATAGCTCCTTTGCAAGAGAGTATATTATTGAGGATCCAAAGAGGAAGCTCCTTAGCAAGGGAGTGCACTTTTAGGTTCCAAAGGAGCTATCCTTAAGAAAGGGGATGAAAAGGAGGTTCTAGTCCCAGAAAAGGGAACAACACAATCCTATCAACGGGGCGTAAATGTTGACCACGAGAAAAGCTTAGGAAATTGTGTATGTGATGGTATTGATATATATATTATGATGGCTCACAATATAAAGATATTTTTTTTTATATGAAATATTTGATGATAAAATATTGATGAGGTACAAGTTATAAATTTGTTGTAAGAATTATTTTTTGAAAGGTTGTTCCCACGCCCTAAAGTTAGTGAATTCCACTTATTGAGTTATCTCACCCCCCTCCCCCTTTTATTTCCCTTTACAGATACATTAGAGGAATTATTGGAGTAGAGATTACTGGGAGTCAACAGTTACGAAGTATTTTGTGGGACTGAAGATTTCATTATTATTCTTATGGTATTAAATATTGTAATGGAGAATTATTTTGAGGATGTTTTATTTTGGTGAATTAGAGCTTTGACATTTGTGATGAGATTTTATGTTGCTAGTTTCTTTTATTGAATATTTTTATGGATTTTTTAGATTAAATAGACTTCTATTGCTTATGGTTTTGGGGTGTTACAGTTACCACAGCATGTAACTCATAATAAGCGATTTCAGAAAAATAACCATCCCCTCAAGAACTCAATAGCAAAAATAGCTTGTGAATCATAAAATGCAAAAGAAAGCAAAATCACCTTCATCCGGGTTGGTAATTCCAATATCCTGAGCTCCAACAAGTAGTGAAGAACAACACAACCATGCAACAACAAATAATCCACAGGTCCAAGCTCTTGACAGATACATCTCACTAAAACAGAGAATACCAGAGCTCTCAAATTTCTCTTAGTAACCAAGTCGGGAATTTCTGGTAGTACCCAAGTGCTCCACCTAATAACAAGAATGAAGAAACAACTATCAAAACTCACACAAATAAATTCTAAAGCAATTCAGTTTAACTGAAAAAAAAAAAAAACCGTTACAGTACTGGTGGATAAATGTACGAATGAATACTCAAACAAAATAAGAGAATCACTCAGAGTTGTTGTCCCTTACAACTTGAGAAGAAACAAAGTAGCAAAATTGTCATCAAAATGTTCACATATATTAAGATTGAATAGTTTGAAAAAAAAGTTAAGCAAGCAGATATGATAGACTACAATTGAATATTAGAGCAGAAGTTTGAAACTTTAGGTTAGACCTAGTGAAGGGTGGTATCTTGCTGACCAAGTCTTCATTAGGAGTGCTCAAGAATTTGAATTTGTCATTGAAAATGGTGATGACAGCCATAGCCACAGTCACTGACGTTGGGTTTTTTGAATAAAAAATAGTGAAAGCCAGAGCTCAGACTTTATCTTCCTGATGTCACATTTGTAGTGTTGACCTTGAATCTAAATCCTCTCTCTACATTGTTTTCTTTGTAGTTTGATTTATTTTATTATCAAAACCAGATTTTGTATGGTTGCTGAGAAAACTATGGGAACAAAATGTTTCATTGTTTTGGGTCTTATATTTGCATATTGGGATTGTGAATTTTTTTTTCAATTAACCTTAAATATCAAACAATTTCATTAATTGTCACATTTCAAAACAATCTAAAAAACTAACATCTCAAGTTTTTAAAACTTGAGATCAATATAGATCTCGAGCTTCTAAAACTCGAGTTCGGGTTTTTGTCATACCGTAACATGGACAAATTTTCCATGTGAACCAAATTTAGCCACATAGAAATCGCGTTTATAAGACTTGAAATTTGAACTCGAGTTTATAAGACTCGAAATCTGAACATTCAAAACCAACATTTCCTTTCAAAAACCTCACTCGTCACTCTCACTTTCAAACACAAAACTAGTCACGTTTGATTTCAAACATCTCACTCATCACCCTCATAGTTCAAACACAAAAGTCACTCTCACGCTCAAACAGTTTCACTCAAACACCCAAATCACTCACCCTCACACTCAAACACTCTCACTCCCAAATGCGCTCACCCTCAAACGCTCTCCTCCTTCCTTACACTCAAACACTCTCACCCTCAAACACTCTCCTCCTTCAAACACCGAAACCCTCACTCTACCGGCAACGATCCCCTCATCGGCAGCCACTGATTCAAACAATCCCCTCACCCATACCTTCATTGTTCCTACCAACGAAAGTTCAGATTTTTTCAAGTTTGAAACTTTAGATTAGACCTAGTGAAGGGTGGTATCTTGCTGACCAAGTCTTCATTAGGAGCGCTCAAGAATTTGAATGTGTCATTGAAAATGGTGATGACAGCTATAGCCACAGTCACTGACGTTGGGTTTTCTGAATAAAAAATAGTGAAAGCCAGAGCTCAGACTTTAGCTTCCTGATGTCACATTTGTAGTGTTGACCTTGAACCTAAATCCTCTCTCTACATTGTTTTCTTTGTAGTTTGATTTATTTTATTATCAAAATCAGATTTGGTCTGGTTGCTGAGAAAACTATGGGAACAAAATGTTTCATTGTTTTGGGTCTTACATTTGCACATTGGGACTGTTGAGTTAGTTTGAGTTTACATCTTTCAAGTTGGTCGTGGGTTTTTCTTTGATTACGTTTGCAGTGGCAGCCAGTTCTTCGATTTTTGTTTTTTTTTTTTTGTTTGTTGACATTTTGCATTTGGATCTTTCTTTGATTTTAGGGTTAATTGCACTTTGTCCCCAAAGATATTGGGTCAAGTTCAATGCCCTCCACTAAGATTTAAAATCAACCAACGTCTTCCTTGATTGATTGGTGTAAACTATTAAGAAAGTCGGTTTACTTTAATGAAAAGTGATTTTTGTTTTTCCTTAATTCATGTCCTGGCTACATTAAAAGGTCTTTTAAGCCCTTTATAACACTAAATATATGTACATACAAAGTCAAATTAGATAATTGATTTAATCAACACATGTTTGGTGAATTCTAATTACTTTAAACTAACATGATACCGGGCTTTGTCTATTTCTCACACCGAAATGCACACACTTGTACACACAAATGCTACACGGCTAAAGAAAACAATAAAATATAATATAGTTAGCTATACCAATTCTAAGTAAGCATTCTTTATATTATTTAAAAACATGGTTTTGAAACTCGGACCGTTCAATAAACTATAAAAGTGAGAGGTTCGAGGTTTTTAAGGTTAGACTGAGTCAAACAGAGGTCGAATCGTGATGACGTCATAATTAATTTAATAATTATTTAAATTATAAGTAAATATATTAAATAAATAAAAATTGAAAATTTAACTAAAATAATCCAAAACAAATATAGATAGTATTTTTTATAACATAACTTTCATAATACAAATAAGAATTATTAAATTCGAAAAAAACATAAATAGCTATTTTTTATTACATAACTTTTATAAAGTGTACAAAGTACACTTTATTACCCAATAATTTTTATTTTATGAAACTCAATAAAATAGTTAAGAGACAAATTAGTTTATATGCTCATGGCCAAGCTCATTTGATTGCGGATCATTTTTTTTCCCTAACTCCCAAGCCCATTTGAATAGTCAATGTTCACCATTTATTATGAATAAAAAAAAAAAAAAAAATCAAAAGCTAGATTTGAAGATGTCCATGCATTTAAAACTTGTTAAAGTTAAATAAATTACAAAACTCAAGAAGGAAGTGCTTGATAGCAAGCAAGCATTATATGTTAGTAGTTGACAGCAAAGCAAATATAAGTGGTTGAGACTAAAGCACGCAGCAGCAAGGAAGTAGTGTTCAGAAGCAGTGAAGAAGTCTACAACATTTTTAGTAATACTTTCACAACAAAATTTATGTGGAAAGTTGTTACTAGTTCTAATTTGAACCCACCATTAAGATTATTTTTTACTCACCAATATTAACTAATAACTATCTGTTAGTTAAAATTTGTTGTGAAAATATTGTGGTAACATTTGATTGTGATTTTTTTATTCTTTTTTCTTTCTTTCCTTGCATCCATATGGACCATACGTTTTTTTTTCTTCTCTTTTTTTTTTATCCTCCACACACGTATCCCCATCCCCATCCCCATCCCCACTCCTTTTATCTGATTGCTCTCTACTTTTATTTTTCTTTCTTCATCTCTAGCTCTCTTTCTCATTCTCTTTCTCTCATACTTTCACCTTGTCACACACACATTACCGGCGGAGAAGCAAAGGCAGAGGATCTCTCCTTTCGTCTCCAGTTCCCTTCCTCCTCCAAACTCGACAAAGATCTCCCCTTCTTGCTCGAATCCTTAAATTACCCTTTCAAATTCAACAAATCCATTCTCAAAGCCCCCTGGTACTCAAAGCCCCCTGGTACTCCTCACCACTAGCCTTCCATTCTCACCATCATTCACTAGCTCGTCCAGATCGCTCTTTTCAATGACAATCTCTCCTCTTTTGCTTCTTCTCCTCCCGCTTTAGCCGATAACGATCTGAAGTCCTATGGCAGTGGCAAAATTTAAAGCTTGCTTTGCCCAAGAGAAGATTTTCTAAAGAGAGGGAGCTGCGTGATGTACCCTGAAGGAAGCAGAATTTAAAGCTTTTTTTTTTTTTTTTTTTTTTTTTTGTGTTTTTTTTTTTGTTTTTGTTTTTTTGTTTTAGATTCAAAGGGAAGTAGGGAACCGTGAGAAGTGGTCTGATCATGATTCTCAGAACCGCGAGGTCTGACCGTAGTTCACATGGGTCCTTGCTTTTTTCCCATAGAGTGGTTCTTGAGGCTAAAAAAACCAAAAAAATGAGTGGTTCAAGGTTTTCTAGGTTGGACTGTACAGTCCGATCCGCGTTTCAAAACCATGTCCAAGAATAAGTCAGTCAAATGACCAAACACTTGCTGATATTAGACTCAAGTTCACTCTCTCTCCTGAGTTCCCAAATAATGGTTCTTGAAGAACATGAATAATGAAGGTTGGTTGTGTTCTTGAAGAGCATGGGTGGTCTCTAGTGTTAATGGAAGAGGTGGGCTTAGCTAAAGACACAACCCTTGCCTTCCCCCAATGATCTAGTTGAGTTCTTCAAAAGATGGGCTATTATGGTCTAGTTGAGCTTCTAGCTTAAGGGAAAATAATGGGGAAATCAAAAACAGACATTTGGGTTTTGGGTATTCTTGGTTTTTTGAAAGGGAAATTGAAAGAGGAAAATCTCTACTGATGTGATTAAACAATCTTCTAACATCACCTTCACTTTCCCCTAAGGATCCACAGTGTACACTATTTAGGTTTTGATGTTAAATTAAAATTGTGTTTCTAAGACATAATATCTGCATAACATGAATACTATTGAATTTTTGGATGAGAGATATCCAAACTGATATGTAGAATTGAAATAGTGTTTCTAAGACAATTTCTATATAAAATGAATAATATTGAATTTTTGAGTTAGAGATATCCAAACCTTAAAGGTTTGAATGTCTGATATCCAAATTGGTATATAGAAGTGAAATAGTGTTTTTAAGACATAATTTTTGTATAACATGAATTCTATTGAATTGTTGTCTTAAAGATTTTAAGGTTTAGATGTCTGATACCCAAATTGAAATAGTGTTTCTAAGACATAAATTGTGTATAGCATGAATACTATTGCATTTTTTCCTTAGAGATATGCAAACTAATATGTAGAATTGAAATAGTCTTTCTAAGACATGATTTCTATATAACATGAATTTTATTGAATTTTTGTGTTAGAGATATCCACACCTTTAATGTTTGGATGTCTGATAACCAAAATAATATTTAGAATTGAAATAGTATTTTTAAGACACGATTTCCAAATAACATGATTTTTGCTTCCACAATATCAATATCCATCTTTTTTTTATAGGAAATGATTGTCGTTCATTTTTGTAAAGTTGTTATTTACAACTATTTTGTGTTAGCTTTAATTCCGTGTCAAATTTGATTGTAATTTTGTTCAATTATGTTTACCCTGTATGTTACGTGGGATTTCATTGTATGGTTTGTGTGTGAGAGAGAGTGTGAAGACTTAAGCTTACATTGAAGAATGAGTGGTTTTTGCGGGTATCTCGTGAGTAAACTTCTCGCGAAGTAAGTCACGTGAAGAGCGCATGACTGGAATGCAAAGAGTTATGACAATCTGGTGATAGCTGGTTTTCGTGAGTATCTTGTGGGTAAGGCCTTCCTGCGAGATACCCGCGAAACATTCTATTTTACTATTTTGGCTAATCTGCTCCACCATGTCTTCACCTACACTATATATACCCACATATTGTAAAGAGTGCTTTTCAGAGAGAAAATCCTAGCAAACACACTTGAGAGTTAGAGATTGTATTCCCACAATTATCTACACAATCCTTTATAGTTTTCCTCATACTCCTATCTCTCCATATCCATATCTTTGAGAGGTTGATAGCTCAAACATTTACCACACCCAATTTGAGTGTCCAGTAAGGTTTTGATGTTGCTAGAAAGTATTGGAAGAAGCCAAGCTTTGGAGAATGCAATCTGGTGCATTGTGGGATCCGAAAAGCTAGACAAGACACGGTTCCGAGAAGCCTTGTTGGAATAGGAGCTTGGAAGGCTTAGGTGCATTGGGTAGATTAGGCTTGGAGGATATCTTGCTATTCGTGTATCTCAACTTATTGTCTAGTGAATCGATTTACCGGTTAGAGGGCAGCAAAGAGGTTTTTCGCCTAGTTTTTGGGTTTTCTCTTTGATAACACATCGGCGTGTTAGCTTGTGTTTGCATTTCTCTTCCCTACTCTTTTAGCTTTTATTTTACTGCTGTGATTTGATGAATATGGCTTAGAGTAGTTTTATTGTTTGTTCGCTCGCATTTACTCTATTCCACACTTAGTTTAAGTTAGAGTATATCTTAGCATACACTCCCCCAACTTTCTCTCTGTACTCTCGTAGTACTACTCCCCCTCTCGCTACCCAGGAGCTAGTCTTCGTGGCCTTGCTTCCCCACAACCCACCATCACCATTACCCTACCGCCACTCCTCTGTGGACCTCCTAGCTAGAAGCAACCTTTCACACCTACCTTGACCAGAATATATATCCATCCTTTGCCCATATTTACAGAGCACACAGTGTTTGTGTCCCTCCATCAGACATGGAGGTCGCTGACCTCATATCTCGTACACAAAATGCTCTTGCCATGATATAAGATTAGAGCTCCTTCTAAACCAAGATATTTCTAAGCTAGCAGACCTCACCCTTTTAGCCAAACTCCTCACAATGAAATCCATTGGCCTCAACACTGTAAAAGTGGTCACATCTAAGGCATGGAAACCGGTGTTCCACACGGAAGTAAAATGTTTTAGCAAGGAAGTCTTCATGTTGTTCTTCCAACACAAAGCAAACCTGCACAAAACATTCATAAAGAGGCTGTGGTCCATTAGAGGGGGACATTTAATCTTGAAAAGATGGAGTCCGGACCTAACTTGGCAAGAGATAGAGTTCTCAACATCTATGCTCTGGGTTCAAGTCCATAGACTCCTCAAAAACACAAACCTAGGGTTTTGAGAACAATGCAATGCATGGATCGAGGGATCAAGAGTGCTTAAATGAATATTATGGAGAACAGAAGAAAATCTGAAGAAGATAGGAGAAAAAGCAGGTTTAGTGTCTGAGATAGACCTTATCAGGGATAACGAAGGGTCACGGAGAAAGTTTATAAGGATCAAAGTTGAAGCGGATATCTCTAATCCACTGATCCTAGGATTTTTCTTTCCTTGTCCCAATAGAGAAGACATATGGGTGGCGTTGAAATATGAAAAAATGGCAGATGTTTGCTATCACTGCAGTATCATAGGTCATGATGAGAAATTCTGCATGCAAGAAGAGTTCATGCTTTACAACCTATATGGTAATATGTTTAAAGCAGCTGGACCGTGGATTAGAGCCGAGAATGAAGAAGTTCTTGAAGGATTATTCAAACGGATTTTCGTTTCAAAGCCTGATGATCAATCAAAATTGTACTCCCTAGCCAACACCATGTCGTTTCCAGCGGCGGACAAGGGCATAGAGAACGTGGTACAATGCCAGGCTGTACCTACACCTTCTCAAAACATGTGTCCAACACCGTCCTAAAACACGTGGCTTCACGCTACATATCTAGTACCATCAAATCTAGGGGGAAGCGAAAAACCTAGGTACCGATCCAGCTACTCAGAATTAGATTCGAGACAGATGGCACCTATGACAGCTCAAGAATCCTCATCCACTCCCAACAAATAAACGGGTCTGACCTTTCGTAACCTCATTCTCCTGACCCTTGTAAAAGTTGGGACCAGCATTAGCATACCATCCGTTGAGTTGGACCAAGAGGTTCAAAAAGCAAACCTTATAGCTGAAGGCCCATTCTATGAGGGTTAAGGCCTACTAAATCTTCATGGCCACACTCACCCTCCATACCCCCACTTCCCAAGCCCATAAAAACAAAAAAAACTCAGCACCTTTTCATTCTAATAGTCTGACCAAATCTAAACGCCACTCTACTTGCAAACATACCAGCACCTCAGCTGCTCTGCCACAAAATCTAATTGAATCACATCACCATGTCTCCGATCTCAACCAACCATCACTTACTACCACAACCACCCAAAATTCGCTAAAAAGAAAACCCCACAAACTTGAGGTTGAGCTGGTTGCTAAGTGAATTCGAAGGGCAGTGGAGGCAAGTGAACCAGTATACTTTGACCCAGACACGGTAACACTGATTCCACGGTCAAGACTCGAACATTACATCTTAAGGGAAGAAGGAAATTCAAACAACCTAGAGCTAACCAACTGTCTTAATGAGACCACCTGCCCTCATAAAGGTAACATACCTCAACTGTCCTATTTCAATTCCAATTCTCCAAGTACTATCTGTGAACTTCCAAATGTTTATATGGTTGAGGAGGCAGGCCTTATCATGCCCCCATTGTCGCCATGAAAATCCTAGGTTGGAACTGTCGAGGTATCTACAATGCCTAGACAGTTCGAGCCTTAGAGGCTCAAATAAAACGGGTTAAGCCCGATGTTATCTTCTTATCTGAAACAAAGGCAGATGGTAGTCATATGGAGTTCATTAGGAATGCTTTAAAATTTGACAAAAAAATAGTTGTTGAAGCAAAGGGCCGTGTTGGTGGTCTGTGCATTTTGTGGAGGAATTGCATTTCAATCACAGAAGTGGAGTTTAATAAAAATCTCATTGTGGTAAATGTCTCTGATCCTATCTTTGATTGATTGTTAATTGGATTCTATGGCCCCCCATACCACATAAAGAAGGCAAAATCTTGGGGGAATTTATTTGCGTTGTTGGAAGCCCATCAGGGGCCCTAGGTATGTATGGGGATTTTGACTTCGTTCTTAATGAGGATAAGCATTTTGGAGGAAATAGGGGAAGTTCTTCAGCAACAAATTGCCTAAGGTAGTTAATGTTTGAATTCAATGCTGTTAATTTTGGCTACTGGGGGAATAAATTCACTTGGGCCAGAGGTCAGTGGGGTAATGCTCAGATTAAGAGAAGGCTAGATAGGGGTGTTGCAAGCATATCGTGGAGATTGACTTTTCCAAAGGCATGCATTTCTCATTTAGGGGCTATAAAGTCAGATCATGCTCCCATTCTCCTTGACATAAGCCTAGATGATAGTTTTACACATAGGCCATTTCGGTTTGAAGCAGGTTGGCTTAGAGACAATAGTTGCAAACCTATTATTGAAAATGCTTGGAAGGCGGGAACAAGAGGGTCTCACTTCATTCAGCTATACAAAAACTTAGTTGATAGAAAGGAAACACTGAGGAAATGGAACAAAGAAGTCTTTGAAAAATGTCAAGATAGAGTAAATTCCCTCCTCCAAAGAATCAAAGATATCTAGGAGAAAGAACCGTCGGAAAATAATGCCAGTATGGAAGCAGCATTACAGTATGAACTAACAGAGTGACTTTTAAGAAGTGAAATCCTATGGCGCCAGAAGTCTAGAGAATTATGGCATAAGTTGGGAGACAAAAATTCAAAGTTCTTCCACTTGTCCACCATTATCCACAGAAGACATAACAACATTGATGTTGTTAAGAAAGAAGATGGGGGTTGGATCACTGAGTCCAAGTTGATTAGAAATGTGTTTCTTGGAAATTTCAAAGAACCGTTTGAAGAGGAAGAAGTTTATTTTCCGGAGCATCTTGATCACCTCAGGCTTCCTTGCATCACGGAGGAGGAAAATGAGTACCACCAAAAAATTCCATCTCCGGAGGAGATTAAGGAGTCACTCTTCCAAATGCAGGACTTGAAAGCACCTGGACTGGGTGGCTTCCCAGCTTTGTTCTATAAGCAGCTCTGGCCTATTGTGGGCAACAATGTCATCAGAGCAGTAACATCTTTTTTTGAGATTAGGTCTATGCCTAGAGAGGTAAATTGTTCCTTGATTGTTCTCATTCCTAAAATTACTAATTCGACCTTTGTTAACCATTTCAGGCCAATAAGCTTGTGTAATGTAGTCTATAAGATCATCTCAAAGCTTTTGGTCGCAAAATTAAGGCCGTTGCTGGATAAGATCATATTGCCAGCTTAGTCGGCCTTCATACCCAATAGATGGATTGTAGAAAATCAGATTATTGTTCAACAGCTGTTACATAGGTTCAAATCTTGGAAAACAAAACCGAGACTAATGGCTATAAAGCTTGATTTACAAAAGGCGTATGATAGAGTTAATTGGAGGTTTATCAAGAATGTCCTACTCCACCTTGGGTTTAATGAGAAGTATACAAACTGGGTTATGGCCTGTGTATCATCTGTCTCATTTGAAGGGCTTGCAAATGGTGGCAAATCCAAAAGCTTTAAGCCGAGTAGAGGGCTGAGGTAGGGGGACCCATTATCCCCCTACCTATTCATCTTGGGACAGGAAGTTTTGTCGAGGTTAATTAAGCATGAACTAAACCTGAAAAATATCAAAGGAATCAAATATAGCATTAGTAGCCCTACTATCACCCATGTAATGTATGCTGATGGCATTGTGATCTTCTCTAAAGCCTCCAACAGAGATGCAGCTAACTTGGTGAAAGTATTAAATAAATATTGCGAATGGTCAGGACAGTCTATCAACAGAAACAAGTTTGTTATTTTCTTCTCCAAACACACACAAAGTCATACCAAAAGGGCAGTGAAAAGTATCATGCAAATGAAAGGCCTAAAAAGGGATGTAGTGTACTTGGGGCCCCCCCTTTTCCTCTCTAGAGCACCATCAAAAGACTTCGTATACCTTCAAGACAAGTTGGAGGCCAAACTTACGGGTTGGAGGAATAAATGTCTCTTATGGGCAGGAAGGAAGACCTTAATAACTTCAGTTGCTCAATCTCTTCCAAACTACACCATGTCTACCTTTAATATCTCAGGCAAAGTTTGTGAAAATCTAGATGCCTTATCTAGAAGATTTTGGTGGAAACCAAAAGAAAAGGAGGGCAGGTTTCTTGCATGGAAATCATGGGACAAGATGTACAATCCAAACTGTGTTGGCGGTCTTGGGTTCAAAAAAGCCAAGAACATTAACAATGCCTTCTTAGCCAAATTGGCTTGGATGATTGCCTCGGGTAGAGGCAGTTTGTGCATGAGAACTCTAAGAGCAAAGTACAAAGTTAAGCAAGACTGGCTTCACGCTGAACCCCATAAAGCTACATCTCCTATATGGAAAGCAATTGAAAAAGCAATGTCAACCATCATTAAGGGAGCGTGTTATCTCATTGGAGATGAAATTCGGTAGATGTGTGGCTGGACCCTTGGGTGCCTCGGGTGAATGGTTTCATTCCCTCCCCAAAGGATAACTTTGTTGATCAGTATCCTTAAAAAGTTTCGCAGCTTATTGACCAGGAGTTGCATTGTTGGAAGTATGAGGTCATTAAGGAACTCTTTACCCTTGCATCAACACAAGCAATACTAGTTATCCCCATATTTGCTAGACAAAAGGAAGACAAACTGCATTGGGTGTTGGATTCAAAAAATCAGTTCTCAGTTAAAGCAGCATTTCAGGCTCTAAACCCCCTGCCACCATCCTCTCAACACCAAAGTCTAAACTGGAGGAAACTTTGGAATCTCAAAGCAGCTGAAAGAATGAACGTGTTTTTATGGAGCGTGGGTGTCAATGCATTACCCACTAGGCAAAATATCTCCACTCAAATTGGCTTAGAGGACCCCAGCTTTGTGCTATGTGGTCATAATACTGAGGACCTTGTCCACCTCTTCTTCAAATGCCCAACTACCAAGGCTTTATGGTTTGCATCATGTTGGGGATTCAAATCAGATGAGTAGATAGTTAATTCAACTGAAGACATCACCAATATCATCCTAAATCCCCTTGTGACATCCAGCCAAGGCCGTGAGCAATGGACAGTGTCCCTCATCATGGCATTTACACTTAAGGAGATTTGGCGTATCCGAAACCAAGTCCTGCATCATAATGTCAGAATAGATATTCCTGCCTCTAGTCAGAACATTATTTACAGGTTTCAAGAATACATTATTGCTACATCTGAACCGGCACATCCTAAAACCCCATCTACCTTGAGCCGCTGGGTCCCTCCACCTCCTGGATACATAAAAATCAATGTAGATGCAGCTTTATCTGCCAACAAAGCAGCCTTTGAAGTGGTAGCTAGAAATCACCTTGGCAACGTGGTGAAGGTATGGGCTAGAATCCTACCATCCCGACCTTCCCTCCAAGCTGAGACAGAGGCCCTCCTTTGGGCTGTGCAGCTTGTTAAGCGCGAGCATTGGAATCTAGTCATCTTCGAAGGGGACTCAGTTTTCCTTCGTGCAACCCAGTTTGGTCGATCTGCACTTTAGTTGATAACATTCGTGTTTTATCTGTTGCTTTTCTTTCTTGTTCTTTCCTTTGGGTGAACAGGTGCTGCAACAATGCTGCACATGTAACTGCTAAGTTTGCTTTAAGCTCTAACTCTTCTTGTTTTTTCAATTCGGGGAACCTCCCATCTGCTCTATGTGCAGCTTGTAAGGAGGATTCCCCTTGATTTTTCGTTTTGTTGTGTTTTAATGAATTGAAGTTTATAAAAAAAAAAAAAAAAGTTTAAGTTAGAGTAAAATTAACTAAGCCGTAATATTTTAATTGGGGATCTGAGCAGCTCTTGTGTTTTTAACACAAATTTGAGCTTTCAGTTTTTTTGAGAATCAAGAAATGATTATCCTAACATTGTGGATCGGATTGTAATAAGATATTGCCAAGTCATGTGTCATTTCAATGAACATTATAATCACCTTCTCACTTATAATACGTCAATTGCCTTCACTTTTATGGTTACTAGTTGTGGCCTTGCGCATTGCGCGTGATAATTCTTTTAGGGTGCTCTTATTAAGTTTATCTTTTACAATTTGGACTATTTTAATAAATAATAATGTATTTTATAACCATATTTTCCTTTACTATAGAAAAAAAACACAAACGCAAAATATATAATTTTTGTCGTTTCAAATGGAAACAATATAATTTTTCTCTAGAATTCAAAAGGTAAGTTAGTGAAAATATTCATTTTTTTAAATAAAAACTTATTTATAACATTTTATGTATCATTAAAAAGTATATAAAATTTAGAAATTATTCTTTTAGCTTTAAACAAACTTTCTCAAACCCAATTTTTTCTACCCTATACACCGAAAAATATATCTAAAAAATTAATAAAACTCAACAAAACTACAATTTATAATAAAAAAAAAAGGGAAAAATAAAAATCACATCATAATCAAACTGCTTTCCAATATGTAAAACAAATCAAATGTGACGTGATTAAGCCAAATATCCAATGCACAATCAAATTCAAATTTTTTTATAAGGTTTTGAAGTTACGCAATAGAAAAAGATGGCTGATTTTAAGCAAAAGTGCTGGTTGTAGCTTTATATGATGATCTTTACTCTTTTTTCCTTAATAATATAAAAATAAATCAATAAACCAAGAGTACAATTCCAAAAGAGAAAAAATTAAGGAAAGTTTTTGAAAAAAAGAAGAAGTATTGTGTAAATCTTGTCATAATCTAATCCAATATTTGAATAATAAATAGATAAATAAATAATTTTAAGCACAAAATTAAATTTGTTTTCTTAAAAATCTTTAAAAATACACTAATAAGATAAGGAAGATGAAGAGTAATATCAGATATTCATAAGTGAGTTACAGTTAGCTCAACTGGTAAAATATCTGATGGTTGTATAAGAGATTTAGGGTTCAATCCTTGTCTACATCAAAAACTGATTGGTGTCTTGTTCTGATAATAAAGAGCTATCATTAGGAGTGGACGCCATAGGTTGAAACTCTCTAAAAAAATATATCGAATATTCGTAAATGCTTAAAACAGTTACCCAAATATCTAGGAACATCGTATAGCAAAGACATAACAATTTGCTGCTAATTTATTAAACAAAATATTTACAAACAGTGAAAGGAAACTACACAAAGCCCATCTTTTTCAATTGCACAAACTATTCTTCATCATATTGTCCAAACTATCCTATTCTTTTCCAAATGAACTAAAACCTGATAACAACACAAAATAGGACATATTATAATATGATATTTCTCCAAATTTAGGTCAACAACAAACACCATTAAGTACAAACCTCTTGCAGGAGATCTATAACACGCTTGATTTGGATTCCTCTTATGGGGTAGTTGTCAGGTTGTATATTTTCTACCATCATATATTAAGCAAGAATTGTGAATGTCATTTTATTGGATTTTTTTTTTGTTTTTTTGTTTCTATTCGTCATTGATTTTATTTTTCAGTTAAAAGACATCTAAATACATGTAAATGCAAAATTATATGTAAAGTTAAAACTGTTCAAGATGAATATGAATAGACAAAATTTTTTGTTTTGATTTTTTATTGATTTATTATTTAGTTATAATATCATAATTAAAGTAGATGAATACCTAAAGTTAAAACCACCTAATATGAATTTGTAAAACCAAAATATTTATATATTTAATATTGTAAAAAAAATTAAAGGTGAAAAATAATTAGAAAAAGAACAATAATATGGCAGATGAGGTAGCTCAATAGGAGTGTAGCAATAATAAATGTTATGTTTCAGCTTATTATATATATATATATATATATATATATAAAAGAGTAACTCTAAATAATATTAAACAATAATGGCATAATAAATAATAACAAATCCACCTTATATATGTTGGGAATAAAATCTATTTCCCTCAAATCCCAAATCTTTACTATGCCATCCTTAGAGCCTACATACATTCAACTTCAATCACATTGAAGCCCTATTGCCATCACGTTATTGGTATGTTAATCATAGCTCATCACCTACCATGTCATTAGAGATAAGTGTCCAAATTAGCATTTGGAAAGATATATGTAAAATACTATAAAAAAAATGTAAGACTAAACTATTTTGTTTTTTCTATTGTAAGTAAAAGCAAGACTACTTGTGGGAGTGACATACTCACTGAGGGTAGATTGTTGAACATCAAACCCTTGAATGTGTGGATTATTAGCTTTAGCCAGGTAGTGTGTATTTTGGATTATCTCAACCCAATTAACATGTCATGCACATCATATGGCATATCAAATCCAACATGAAAATTTTAGAAGCATCAAGCATTACAAAAGTTACAATATACTAAATAGAAAAAAGAAAAAAGAAAAAAGAAAAAAGAAAAAAAAGCATGATGGCCAAGACAGAAGAAACTGTAAAGAAAGAAAGAAGACAACTGAGTTTTACTTTGTTTTATTATTTGGACGGGCCATAGAAAAAAGTGTCCTAAAATATGAAAAAACATATGCCGAAAAATAATTTTTTTGTTTATCTTATATTTCAAATTTCTTATTGCAATACAGAATTCAAAAAAGAAACAAAGAAACAAAAAAAAAACAACTATTCGACTTATGGTAACAAATAAAATACATAATAAAAGGGGGGGGGGGGGGGGGAGACATAAATTACTGCTCATTTCAAACATGGTCCCAATTTGAATATTGCTAATATAATAGAGGTATTATACAAATTAGAGATATTACCTTTTGGTGGAAACCATTGCCAGTGGAAATGGAGATCCTACTCAATGTATAGCTCTCATCTAGCATGAAATCTACGTAATGAATGAATATGTTAATATAAAAAGAAATCTCATCTCCCTTGATGTCGACATCCTACCTATTGCAAGGCTCTCTTCAACACTTGGGGCATCCTTCTCCAGGTTGCCATTGTCACCTTTGAAGCTACCAAACATTGTGTTCTCTTGCAATTGAAGGCATCACTTGCAATGGCACCACACCAAAATGGTATTGTTTGTTTTATACTCCACATAGCAAAGAAAACCTTTTGGTATAATATTAAATAACTAAGGAAATGATTGGAGAAGATGAAATGATCACTGTCTTTTCATATACACAACAGAATCAACTGTTACAACATACAAATATATGTTTTATAAAAATTTTAGAATTTTAAAATTACAAATAAATGGAAAACCAAAATTAAACTTTGATTGACACTTTGAAAATGAAAAAATAGTAATAGATGAATAGTTATAATAATTTTCTCTTTAAGAAGAAATGATATGTTTCATAGTAGAAGTGATTATAGTAGTATTTCCTTTTCTTTTTTTCTTTTTTTAAATGAAAATTTAGTTAACTTATGGTGGTACCTTGTATCCCATGCTATTCACTTAAAACTAAAATTCAATGTTGAAAGGAGTTTTGAATATAGAAAATAGAGTTTATGGTGGAGTGTAGTGCATCATGTTGGCCATAAAAAATTAATTTTGCAATTGAAAATTAATAGAGTTTGTAAATTAAAAAAAAAAAAATAGTGACGTGGCTAATGATGTGACTCAACAGAAGTGTAGAATATCACTCAACAGAAGCGTAGAATAGTGACGTGGCTAATTGTTGCTACGCTTCAACTTTTAGATATATATATATATATATATATATATATATATATATATATTATAGAATATCACTCCAAGCCACAACCTTCATGGTATCCCCATAGGTAGATCCTTAAAAGCACTCCAAGCCTATGAATGGTGGCTAGTGGCGAAACTATATATACATATATATATATATATATATATATCTTATTTATTGTTTATATATGAAAAATGTTTGTGAAAATGCATTTTTAGTCTCTACATTTTGACTTTTTTCTATTTTAGTTCATACATTTTATTTTTACTACTTTTAGTCCCTAAACCAATTAACGTGGGACATTTAAGTCCTTGAAGCACCACTCCGTCACCAAACTAACAGGGAAACTGACGGATCATTAAAATAATAATTTTTTTACACGTGGAAGCAATAAAATAACGGGAAGAAATCAGACTCACCAAGCAATAAAATTAACCTCATCCCCTGTCTTGGGATATACGAAACAAGGGATGAGGTTAATTCGGTTTGAGAGGTAAAAGATGGCAAAGGACATGTACATGCATGGGTTGTACGTGGACAGCTGGCACCAAGAGAGGCTTGCATGCAGTCCGTGTGTGAGCTAGCTAGCGAAGGTAAAAACTGGGTTTTACCCATGAGTGTCCACCTCAATTAGTCTAGGAGATATAGCTGGAGAAATACATTGGTCAGAACTCAATAGGGGCCACCACTTCACTCACGTTAGATTGGAGAATTTGGAATGAATTAGAAGATTTGAAGTTGACTTGAGGGGGACTCAGTGGAGAAATTTCAGATGAGGAATAAGACCTCGTTTGGGAGGAGGGAATGGAATGAAATGAAAATGAATGAAAAGAATAATTTTAGAATATTCTTTCTTTCCTTTGTTTGGGAGTTTTAATGGAGGGAATGGAAAGTCCATTCTCTCGTTTGGGAGTTTAAGTGGGAGGGAATGGAATGGATAGGAGGGAAAACTCATTCCTCTCTATTCCCTTAAAACCTCAAATTTTCATTCCTCCCGAAATTGGGAGGAATGAGAGGGAATGAAATTAGATTTAATGAATTTTTTATTAAAACTCCCAAAATACCCCTATTTATTCAACCATTTATTTTAAAACAGGGGTCTAATAGTAATATTGCAATAAAATGATTCCATTCCATTCCATTCCCTCCATGTTACTCCCAAACAAGATTACTTACATTCCATTTATTTTCATTCCTTTCCATTCTTTTATTTTAAAACATCCAATCAAGGTTATTTAATTCCATTCCATTCCATTCCATTCTATTCTTTTCCCTTACTTAAATTTATTCCATTCCGTTCTTTTCTATTCCCTTATGATCATTTTATTCCATTCCCTTCCCTTCCCTTATGAACTTCCAAGCGGAGCCTTATGTTTAAAACATGGCTCTTGGCCCACTCCTTGTAAACGTGTAAAAAAAATATGGCATAAAAAAATATGGCATTAACGATACTACAGAAGGTAAACTTATTTGGTTTGACACCCTCTTTTGCCAACCAGAGATAAATTTTAACAGCTCCCTTTGTATCTTCTCTTTGAGCATATCCAGCTACCATTGCTGATCATGCCACGAAGTCCTTCTCGTCAATCAATTCAAATACTTTTGCAGCTTCATTAATGTAGCCCATCTTTACATAAGCATCTAAAAGTGCAGTTCCTACTGAAGATGATTTCTCAAAATTAGTTTTAATGACTTGTGAATGTAGTTGGAAAGTAGAAATGGTAGGATGATCAGTCGTAAGGATGGTAGAATAAGTGAAATGGTTGGGTCTAACACCTTCCCTGTTCATTTGACAAAATAAATTCACTTCCTGCCTTGTTCCACCATTCTGTAAGTACCCACTAATCATGGCAGTCCATGACACAACATTCTAAACCCCATGCATCATAGAAAACAGTTGAAATGCACCATCCATAACACTGCACTTACTATAAGCTACCATAAGTGCCGTTTTAATATTGTGATCAAAGCAATACCCATTTTTCAAAACCTAACAATGAAGCTGTCTAGCAAAACCTAATTCTTTAAGGTTAGCACATAGTTTAATCATGGTAGCAAATGTCATCTGTGTAAGCTTTACACTCACAGGTTGCATTTGATAAAACATTTTAAAAGCTTCCAAGTCAAGTCCATTTGTAACATAGCTTACAATCATACTGATCCACGAAACCTTATCCCTCTTCTCCATACTATCAAACACAGCTCTAGCATCTCTAACCATCCCTGACTTTGAATACAAATTAATTACAAAATTGCACACAAACACGGTAGACTCAAAACCATTCTTTATTACAATTGTGTGGACTTGAATTCCCTTCTTAACCATACCATCATTTGCCGAAGCTCCAAAATCATGAGATAATGCCTTACCTACCATAACGTGCCTAAAGATTTGTTCGATGATATGCGATGGTAAGATTATAACGAAGAAACGTAAATCCACGATCAGCACTAGCTGGCCGCCACTTCTTCACTTCACTTGACACCTGCTTCAGGGTGCAGAACAGAGAAACAAACATATTTCTATTCAAGGAATCCCCAACGATTTTGTGTACTTGACCTTATCCCCTGTTTCATATATCCCAAAACAGGGGATGAGGTTAATTTTATTGCTTGGTGAGTCTGATTTCTTCTCATTATTTTATTACTTCCACGAGTAAAAAAATTATTATTTTATTGATCCATCAGTTTCTCCGTTAGTTTGGTGACGGAATGGTACTTCAAGGACTTAAATGTCCTGTGTTAATTGGTTTAGGAATTAAAAGTGGTAAAAATAAAATGTAGGGACTAAAATGGAAAAAAGTCAAAATGCAGGGACTAAAAGTACATTTACGCCAAAATTATTTGTATTTTTTTTATAGAGAATTTCAAAATATGGCGTCCGCTCCTAATAATAGCTCTTTATCATCAAACCAAGACACCAATTGGTTTTTGGTATAGAGGTGATTGAATACCAAATCTCTTATTCAATCATCATAAATTTTACCAATTAAGCTAACGCTGTAACACCCATAATTTTATTTCTTATTTAATTCTTATACTTAAATTAAAAAGGAGGCCCACAATTAAATGGATTTGATCGACTTGGGCCTAAGATATTAAATATAATATGAAGCCGAAATGAGGTGGCATAAGTAAATATATGGGCTTTGAAAACCCTAGCCTTTTTCCTCTTAAGTTACACGTGTATTTATTGATGGAGCTTCCTTTTGCTGCAGTCGACTATTGAACTATGCTTTCTTCACTATGGCCTTGAGTTGGAGTCTATAGGTATGATTTTCTCATGCTCTAGATTTAAGAAGTTGAATAGTCAATAGCTAGCAAATATATATTAGATTGAATATATATATATATATATATATATATTTATATAAATAATATTAGAGTCAATAGATATCCAGCAGCCTCAAGTGGGAATGCTAAGCAACTAGATGGATAAATTAAGGCTATAGGTGGCTTCCAATATCAAATTGGATAGATGTAATCTTAGAGTGAATGGATATGAATAAATAATATGGCGGTTATGTTCAAGTTGGTTAGATATTTATTATCCATCCCTATTGAAGTTTCATGAATACGTATGATTACGTTAATGGAAAAATCTGATTAGGCAATAAAAATCTGATCAAAGCTGAAAGTAAATTGGATAGTTAAGTGAATAAATGGAAAATTTTGGATATATCAATATTGTCTAGGATAAAACCGTTTAAGCGTGAAAATAGATTTTTAAGTAGGAAATTGTGTATTGATGAACCTATTTTTGGTGATCTAGGTTCTAAGTTTACTGAATTGTTGTGATTCAAGGGAGGTTGATTTTCTTTATATTTGCAACTAAGAGGTAAGTGGTGTTTACTAATTTTTGGGGTTTTCCCTAAACAGTGTTGATTATTAAACTATTTTATATCAAGAAATATGTTGATATTCTATATATATATAAATTGATATTTTATAAATGTTTAATGTGCACCACATTGACTGTTTGCTTTATAAAAATCTTGTGGGACAACCTAAATTTATTTAAACTTATATGTGTGAATATATCCTTATATTTTTGAGAATTATGAATGGATTATTGTTGTGAGCATATTGAATGTGTTTTAAAAACCTATGGCAAATCGTGATTAAAAGCTCAGTATTGTATTTAGTCCTTAGTAAGGGACCATCATACTGCAGCTAATCCTTAGCAAGAGATGGTCCCAGAAAAGGGGACAGTGCACATTTGATAGCTCCTTAGCAAGGGAGTATACTATTGAGAATCCAAAAATAAAGCTCCTTAGTAAGGGAGTGCACCTTTAGATTTCAAAGGAGCAATCCCGAAGAAAGCGGATGAAAATGAGATTTCAGTCCTAAAAAGGAGACGGCACAACCTTGTCAACAGGGCGAAAACTGACAGGCCACAAACGCGTTGACCCCTAGTGATAAATTAAATTGATTAATTAGCCAAGTTATTAATTAATCAAGTTAACATGCAAAATCATGTGGCAGCACAAACAAATCACCAAAACTAAAGTATGCAGTAGAAAATAAATGATACGGTGATTTGTTCACGAATGGAGAAAACCTGACGGCAAAAACTCCACCGGGTGATTTAAGGTCACCACTCCCGAAACTCCACTATTATCACAGCAAGCGATTACAAGCAACTAATCTTAAGTACCTTACCAACCTACAGTTGAACCCTTACCCCAATACCCAATTGGACTTGCTCTGTAGTGACAGTTTCTCCTTTCAATGCACGGCTCCCAAGTACGTGACTAACCAATTGCGCAGATCCCAGTACGCGACTTCAATTCACCAACTAGAGAGAGAGAGTTGTTGGATGAAAAGTTCTTCAAATTATCTACACGATGAAGATCAAGAAGATGCTCGGTTACAAAACCCTACGGTGCACAATACACAACAATCTTCTTCACAAGAGATGAACTAGGGCACGAACTTTGTCTTTGATCACAAATTGCATGAACATAAATTGCTCAATACTTGTGCAACTTGCATCACTTTGACGGCCCTTAAAACAATCCTTTTATATGTCTAGGGTTAGGAGAAAAGAAGTCCCAAAAGCACATTCACGGATTGGAATTAAAACAGAACTGAAAATCTGTTTTCTTTAAATCTCGACAGATAGAGGTGTCAAGGATCTGTCGAGAAGCTGTCAAGGCTCGGGCTAAAACAGCTTCTTAAAGCTCAATAGATGCATGTGTCGAGACACGTGTCGAGCTTTAGTAACTTGCAATTTTTAGCTTGTTTCTTGAACAGACTTGATGACTTCAACACTTAATCTTGAAACATTGTTTCTTGAAGCGTTAAACACATCCTAAATTTACCCAATTACAAGTAAAGTGCGTTTTGTCAAAGGATAAGCCAATTACATAAAATAATGGCATATGTCAACAAATTGATCTACATATGTCCTAACAAAAACATTGACCATGAGAAAAGCCTAAGAAATTGTGTATATGATGATATTGATATATATATATATATATATGTATGTATATGTGTGTGTGTGTGTGTATATATAAAGATATTTTTTTTATGTGAAATATTGATGAGTTACAAGTTATGAATTTTTTGTAAGTATTATTTATTTGAAAGGTTTGTTCCCACGCCCCAATGTTAGTGAATTCCACTTATTGAGTTATCTCATCCCCCTTTATTCTCCCCTTACAGACACATTAGAGGGTTTATTAGAGTAGAGATTCTTGGGAGACAGCAGTTAAGAACTATTTTGTGGAACTGAGGATTTTATTATTATTTTTATGGCATTAAACATTGTATTGGAGTGTTACTTTGAGGATGTTTTGTCTTTGGTGGATTAGAGCTCTGACATTTGTGATGAGATTTAAGGTTGCGGTTTCTTTTATTTAATATTTTTATGGATTATTCAAATTGAATAGACTTTTACTACTTATGATTTTGGGGCGTTACAAACGGGAACCCGTAAGAATATTTATAATTTTGGTTTAACATATGATGTGGGGGGAAAATAAATGCACATTAGTTTAATGAGTTATGTATGACTAGGGGTATTCGCAGTGCGGTGCGGTTTTGGGCCATTTTTAGTATTGCACTTTGCGGTGCAGTTTAGCTAAAATCATAACTGTACCGCACTTTTTTTTTTCCGGTCACATGTATAGTACGGTTTAAAGTTTAGCCAAAACCAAAACCAAAACCATAACCGCATTGCACCTCATTTTTACAATCACATGTGCGATGTGGTGTATAAGATACTGTTTGAACGATTTGAAGTTGATATATCTTTCAACTTTTGGGCTTTTCCTACCTAGTCCAAAACTAATTTTTCCCTTTGTTTTGGGCTTTAGTTTTGGGCCAAGTTTTTAATTATTGAGCTAATTTTTCTTTATTTTGGGCTCGCTTTTCTAGTTAACACTTGCTAGAATTATCAAATTATATTTTTTGAAAATAAGGTTATTAAACTATTAATAATATATTTAATATTAAAAATAAATATATTAATATATAGAGAGGGTGCGATGTGGTGCGGTTTGTGCGGTTTTCTTATTATAAAACAGCAAATTGCACTGCACCATGTAGTGCAGTGCGGTGCGTGCAATGCATTATTACTTGTGGTGTGGTGAGTTATGCCTTTTGCGAGCGGTTTTGGTGCGATTTTTGCGGTTTGGTGAACACTCTTAGTATGACATAAGAGTAATTAGAGGGAACATAAAATGCATTAGTCAACTATATAAATGCATTGGTAAAAATCTAGAGAGGTGCTACGTCCACAACATTTTTACAATATTTTCACAACAAATCATGAGATGAGTTCAAGTTACACATAGTGTAACTCTTTAGAGTTACACTCTTTCAATACCGTTAGATTTAAATAGATCTAATGGTCAAAAATATGAACCCATTAATGTTGATTATCATATCATTTATTATCCCTTATTTTTTGAATTTCCATATCTGTCTCTATTCCCAAAATGTACTTACATTCATCTCAACCAAAATATCTGAAACTTTTTATTTTCATATATCTGTCTCTATTTTCATATTTTTTTGAATTTCCATATTTTTAAAAAACAGTTTAGAATCTTAGATAAAGACTTTAGTACCAGTTCGCTACAAATCTACATTAAAAAATTCAGCGTCACTGCATCCTCAAAGAGGAAAACACAACCTCTACTCCAGGGACGAACGCAGGATTTCAAGTCAGGGGGGGCCAGAGATAAGCAAAAAAAAAATTTTCACATATGCATCCATATAGTATTAAATTAATACTATATGGATGCATATGTGAAAATTTTTTTTATCTTTGTTTATATTTTTTTACATTTTTTTAACATTAACCCACTAACCCAACCCCACTACGACACTACCGACACTCTTTATTTATTCTACCGCTATTAACAAAAATTTTACTTTAATTTTTTTTTTTGGCCTGAGGCACAAAAACTTTAATTTTTTTTTTTTTGGTCTGAGGCTTGTCCCTATTCTGCCCAACTACCAGTCAACAAAGCACAACCTTTGTGCTTTGTTGACTGGTAGTTGTGCCACAAACAAACAAACAAACCGACAATCAAACAAATATCTCTATTCTCTACAAACTTTTCTCTTTCTCTGTGTCTCATTCTCTCTTATCTATATATAATACAACTATACAAGACAGAGTCACAGAGAGAAACAACACACAAAGCCAAAAGGCCCAAAAAAAAAAAAAAAAAAAAAAAAAAAAAAAAAAAAAAAAACCACAGCCACGGCCATTCAATAATCAGTTATCAGTAATCACAGATTCACAAACACTCCACAGCCACAGGATCACAAATATCTCATCATCATCATCAGTATAAAACTATAAAAGCAGTTCACAAATTTGATTCACAAAATCACAGATCATAGATTAGTTAAGTACCTGTGATTGTGAAGTGTGAAGGCTCAAGAGTCAAGCCTCAAGCAACCAGCGGCGGCGACGGGCGACAGCTGAGGAGGGCTCGCGTGGCGCACCGGCATCGGCGTCGACGGCGTGGGTGGGCACTGCGCACGGACTCGCGTCGGTGTGAAGCGCACGCCTTTCTCTCTGTCTGACTGTCTCACACTCTCGCCGCCTCACTCTCTGATAGTCTATCTATGTTCTGTTTCCTTTCTTTCTTTCTTTTCTGTTTTTTTTTTTCCTTTGGCTTTCTCCGTTAGGCGTTAGGTTTAGAGCTTCCAGCTGAGATTTTTTTTTTTTTTTACATGGGTCATGGATGGGCTCTTCACTCTTTCCTGGACAGCTGGGCTTGGATTTGGGAGGGGGCCTGAGCTGAGCGGGAGGGGGGCTGAGCAAAAAACTGAGGGGGGCCCAATTCAATTTTTTTTTTTTGAGAAAATTTTAGCTGGTAAAAATTTTTTTTTTGGGCCCGGGGGGGGCCCGGGCCCCCTTAGGCCCCCCCCTGGGTCCGTCCCTGCTCTACTCTAAGTTATACAAAGATTTCAAACCAATTCAAAGGCTTCTTTTGCGATCTCAAAGTCCTGGACTTTAAATTTATTTTGCAACTTATACAAACAAAACAAATTGTTGGTGCAATTGTCGAAGCAAATCTTTATAATGCTCCAACATAATGACTTTTTGTATAATGGTACATTCGTGCAAACTACAAATCTTTATAATGGTATCATTCGTGCAATTGTTGAAACAAACTACAATGCTCCAACACAAATCTTTATAAATCAATTACGTCTTTGTTGTGATGACTATAATGAGTAGTAGGATGAGAGAAGAGAGATAATGTGAAAATTTTTAGGAGTAAAAACAGATAGGAAAATTCAAAAAAAAAGAAAAAGAAATAATAAATGATAAGTTAATCAACATTAATGGATTCATATTTTTGACCGTTAGATTTACCGATCTACTTAAATCTACTGGTAAAGAAAATGCGAACTCTAAAGAGTTACACCGGGTGTAACTTGAACCCATCTAAAAAGTTAGTTGTTATTGGTTCTAATTTGAGCTTATCACTGAAATTACTTTTCTACTCTACCAATAACAACCCATAACAACCTGTCTGATAAGATTTGTTGTAAAAATGTTGTACAAAAGTTGTGGACATAGCATTTCTCAAAAAGCTAGGGAAGCCATTATTTAAATTTATGTCCATTTTTTTTTAATAAAAAAAATATAAGAGGGAGGGGGGATTTTTGAAAAATTAAGGGGTCAGGCCCTCCTAGCCCCCTTTCCTCCGCCCTATTGGTGGCAACATTGAGACGTTTCCTAGTTCTCTATTTGCCTATATTTTGAAAATTTATCAACTAGGTTTGTAGTTGTACCATGGGCAATTGAGGCCTACTAGCACTGGTAGCAAATCATGGCTTATCTCTTAACAATGAAAAAGAAGAAAAAGGATAAGAAAGTGAGAAAAAGTGGTTAGTGAACTCGTATGAACAAAATTTTTGAGTTGAGGTGAAACATTGGGTTAAGCAATTTAATATTTGCAATGAAACATTTTTCATTTTTCCGGTTTGAGTGGAACATAATTGACAACATACAAAAGGATACTCCGCTAAGATCCCTTAGGGTCCGTTTGAATACAGCTGAAACTGAAAAATACTGTAGTAAAATAATTTTTTAATGTGTAAAAATGACTATTCACGCCTAAAATTACTGTTCATTGGCCTAAAATCACTATTCATTATGTGCTTTCCTGTTTATTTGGATTTGGGCATGGACAATTAGAGAATGAATTAGCCAAAGTTTTGTTTACAAATCTTTTTTTTCCTTAAAACAAAAGGGTGCTCCAAGCATTGGTTGGCTATATTTGGCAATGTCAAACAATGGTGTGCATGTCTTGTACCATCAATCATACTCAACTAGTTTAGATCAATCTTCGTTTAGGTGGACTTGGGCCTTGAAAAGAGCATCAAGTACATCATTTTGGGCTTTATAAGTATGGGACTCGGTTTGAACTAGTTTTGTTTGTTGCCAAGGGTCTTGGCCCAAGACCCTCCATAAGCTTAGACTTGAAATGGGATTTATTAATCTGGATCCAACTAGCCCTACTACAAGAACCGTGCCGATCTTATATTGGATGGCCTCTAGGGATCCCTCGGCGATTTAGTGCTAATTGAACACCAATAAGGAAAAAGGGATTTTATGTAACAAAATAACTATGTCTAACCTAGGGGTGAGTCTCACACGTGCGAGATCCACTCCATGTAAAAAGAGACACAACCATATCCGTCACATCTAATACTATCTCTACTAATAAGAGCACTTAGCTTAAGTTTGTTGGTTTATTAATGTTTTGTGGATGCCAATCCACACAATTTGTATATATCTCTTGACAACAAGACTTCATTGCTAAGAAGACCACGTTGTGATCATATCAATGTGTACGTGGAGCCAGATTTCAAAGAAAGGACTTCAAGTTCAACCAATCTTTTTTTGTTATAGTTGCAGGAAATGTCCCCTTGTATTGAATCAGATAGCACAATTATATTCTTCTTATTAATCACATTTCACAATTTGACTACAACTCCGTTTATATTGTAAAGTATGATGTTAGTTTTTAAACTGAGAATATTACACCACCTAGTGCTCTAAGTATATCACTTTTCAAAAAAACAAAAAATTGTAATGAAGATCAATAAGAGTGAGACTTTACACAACCTCAACAATCAAGGTGGTTGTTAAGACCATTCCCGGATCAAATTTTCTAGATACTAGCAACCTCAGGTTCCAATAAATCAATTTTACAAAATGAATAAAATCAATTATTGAAAACGTTTTTTATCTAGGCGTGATGGATGGAACGGATCTGCTAACAAGGTCATTGCCAGATACATCAAATGACACGTAAGGATTCTTCACTGTAGAAGATGATGATGGTGGAGTCACTACCTTTTCAGCATCAGTGACCATAGGGTCTGCTGATTTGATTTCAGAATCAGGCATCATATTCCATATAATTTCAAGTTCTCGAACCATCTCTGTTGCTGAAGGTCTAGCATCTGTCTCTTCTTTGCAACACTGGAGAGCCAAAGTCAAAAATCTCATCACACATTCCGAAGGATAAGATCCCATTCGCCCATCAATAACCGAAAAAATCATACCAGATTGATACTTGGCATTAACCTGAAACGGATAAAACCAATTGATAAAAAAAAATTACATGATATTTTATTACAAAATATTAAGCCACTGTATCTAAAGGATCAAGTAATATGAACATTAAGCTAAAGTGGTCATAAATCTAATAGAATTGAATAACTGTTTGGCATATGGTGGGAAAATGAAGATTTTAAAAGGATTTCAATGTTAAGTTAAAACTGAAACTTGCAAATGAGAATATCTCTCTTCCATATTCATGCGTAGTATAAAATGAAATATAGCAGGAGGTAAAGAAGAGAGACAAACTAAAAGCTATTCTCTATCTACCCTGAATAAATAATGAGTAATAAATTACAGAAGAACAATTTTCCTATCATGCCCAATCACCTGATGTACCAATGTACTAACGGGCCCTATTAAATCAAAGGCAAATAGGTCTATAAAATTTTACCTCTCTAACAATGTTTTTGCCATGTGAGATTGGATGCATTCCAGTCAGGAGTTCAAGAAATACAACACCAAGGCTATAAACATCACTTTTGTCTGTGAGTTTACGAGTTAAGAAATACTCTGGATCTAGGTAACCCTGCAAATTTTATATAGAGAATGAGAGAATAAAGAAATAGACATCAAGTTCAAAAAAGAAAAAGAAAAGAAATAGACACCAATTGCATCTACGACATTATTAAGTCTATTTCATCTAGAATCAATTTCATTAATTAATTAATTTATTTATTTTATAAAGATATCAAGAATTGCTGCTAAATTTATAATTTTAACAGATATGGAAATGGCCAACACCATTACCAATTTATTTTTATTTCTTTTAAGTGTTAGGAGCCCATGATAGATTTTCAAATGTTGAAACCATATTTTTAAAAACTGGACTGAACAATGAACCAAAAAAGAGAGAATTTCTTGGCTTTCTAGTCAGACTTGGGTTCAGCTGGTGGTTGGACCTTGATGTCATAAATAATATGTTACTATAGGTTATTAACTTGTGACCCTAAATTTACTTTTCGTTTGAACATAGGAGAGAGGCCTATACAACCTTATAGAAAATTCACTCATCAACCTAGACTCATACAGAGTTTATAATTCTATTAGTTAAGCATCAACACTAAGAGTCTTACTGGTGTCCCCTTCACAACTGTAGATACATGAGCAGGCACAACTCCTTCAATATCCGGAACAGGTGCAAGTCGCGAAAGTCCAAAATCAGCAACTTTTGCTATATACCTAGAGTCCAATAATATATTGCTGGCCTTGATATCCCGGTGAAATATTGGAGGATTGGCTTCAGTATGTAGGTAGACGATGCCCTTAGCCGATTCTAGGGCAATTCTCAATCTCATGGCAAAACTTAGTGGTTCTTTAGACGTAGCTGTATTATTGCACACATGAACCACTATAAGTCATTAGAATGATATGTAGAATGTGAGAAGTAAATAGGTTCTGCTTAACTCAAAAAATGACAGTAAGGTGTGGGGGGTGGGGGGGGGGGGGTGGGGGAAGAAAGTGTACTGTCGCAAGTTTTATATTTCAATTTTCACTTGCATTCATACTCTACGAAAAAAAAAACTATAGTGAGATTAATAAAACACAAGCTTAAAACAATGAATATAAGGCGTACCCGAAAGGTTATCCCTTAAAGTACCATTTGGCATAAACTCATAGACCAACATCTGCATGCAAAACAATACTCACATGAGAAATGGGATATTTAAGTATTGTATGCATTTTTTAAAGTCAAATTGATGTGGGCTGCACTTTTAATTTTAATATTGTAGTCAATATGATTTTGATTGGTTACTAGTATTTTTATTTTAGCTCTTGCTATTTTATTGTTTAGAAGCAAGGTTATTTTTGAAATAAATCAACTACGGTTTCCAACTTTAGTTAGGTTTAGGGTTTAGTAGTCTATATAAGCAAAGTCTTGTACTCCTATTAGGAAGGATTATTTTTATTAGGAAGAGAGGTGCTACGTCCACAACATTTTCACAACAAATTAAAGGTGGTTAGTTATTATTGGTTCTAATTTGAACTTACTACTAAAATTACTTTTTTTCACCATTAATAATAACCCGTAACAATCTACCACATAAGATTTATTATGAAAATGTTGTGAACATAACATTTCTTTTATTTTTATGAATAAAAATTCTATTGAAATTGTCACAATGGTTTGGGGGTAACAACTCCAACTACTGAATCCTAGGTTCTCTATCTTTATTTGTCCTGTCTTTCAATTTTATTTTTGCATGTTTTAGTTTGTTCTGCATCACAAATCATACCTAATTAATGAAGAAATCTAGATTGAGTTTGATTTCTTGTATTGTTTCCAATTATTCAAAAAAGTCATCTATATAATCAATATATATATATATATATATATTCTCTTCAAGATGATATTAAGTACCTGTTCGCCTTCTTCATCACAATATCCAGTCAAAGACACAAGGTTTCGATGATGTAACCTTGACAACAATTCTATCTCTGTCAAGAACTCTGTTTCACCCTGTAAAGATCCCTGTTGTGCACGTTTTATGGCCACAACTGTACCATCGGCTAGAATTCCTTTATAAACCTTTCCGTACCCTCCTTCACCAACCTGAGCGGAGCTGTCAAAGTTGTTCGTAGCCTTGACCATTTCTTCAAAAGTAAAATCCTTCACACCATCAATTTTTATGGAGGTCTTAGAGACTGCATTTTAAAATACAGGTACAATGTTAAAAATGAAAACATAGTGACAGGTGCTGCATATAAAGATGCTGTGCCCATTTATTTTAAAATTACTGATAAAATGATAATTGACTATCAGAATGTTTTACTTCTGCTAACAGATACATACACATTTTTCATCTTACAAGCCAAAAAAATTGTTAGCATAATTACTGACTGTTTGTTCTTCAAACTTAGAGGTGGTTTGAGTCAGTTTGCAACCAAGTCTCATGGAATTCTTCATTTAAATTTTTAATCTCTAAATAATGTTTCCATTCACAGCCCAGTCCAAACTTGGCTGAGGCTTGCCCAATAGGATTAGCTAAGATAGGGCTAAGACATTGACCAAGCCAGGCTGAGGCCTTTGTAATTGGAAAAGCATCAGCCTAGCCTAATTGACAGGCCTAATCAGGATGTAGAAAATGGTAACAATTACAGGAAAAGTTAAAAATCATGGCATATCTTCGTGAACACCCTAACTTCATAAACATAAGATACTTACAACGACGTTTTCCCAAAATTGCCTGGTACTTCCTTATATGCGCTCTCAGTATCAGTAGAACAACAGCTGCCGATAATGCAACTGCACCTGCAATGGTCCCCAATACTATGCCAACCAATGCGCCTTTGCTTAGACTGGAACTTTGAGAGTTGGTATTCTCTGTGACATCAGTGAAAACTATGAGCACAATAAAATGTAAATTATCCAGCATTATTTTCTCATATATGAATACATGAAAGAGGAGAAGACGTGAATGAGTAGTTCATCTATCCTTGGGGTCTAGTCTTTAGTGACATAGGGTGTGAATTTGAAGTGGCCTTCTTGATAAATATGGAAGAATAGAACGCAACTTAGTTGCCCAGAAAATTACAAATCATCTTGAACAGAGAATTGTAGTTATTAACTTATGTGACAGATCCAGTAGTGCAAATGTATATGTTACATTTCTCAGAATATGAATTCAAACAATAGAGAATAATGCCACAAGATTAAAGATTGTCTTTAAAGTACAGTAGATTTCAAGGAATAAGTCAAACAAATTGGAGAAAAAAGTTGTGCAATCTTCAGCAGCTAAACAAGCATTAGTTCCAACTACAATAAAGCTCTGTCACAAAACATATTAGAAAAGTGTTTCAAGACAAACCATCTCTATAGAAGCCCAGTAGAGGGAAGCTGATAAGTTCATAGGGACCAAAAATGTCACTATCATCAATGTTCCATGATGCGAACAGCCCGAAGATTCGATCAACCTCACTCATATTGAACTTAGTAGTGCTGCTATTTCCATATACAGGAAAAAGCTTCAAGTTCATTCCTAGTCGAGGTCCTTCTTCCCAGAAAAATGAATCAATATACAGCTGATAAAGAAACAAGTCAAGACTAGACGTCAGGTACTCCTCAAATGTATTTATGTATGGAGGAAAATCTGAGAATCCAGGACTTTTCAACCGATATCCAACAAACAAGGGGGCAGCACAGAAACAAGCCACAGGAGATGCAGGGGAACTTAAATATTCAAAGGGGGGTGGACATTCTTGGGCTGGACAAACAGAAGTCGTATTTGTTGAATTTTGACTGATATTGTTATCACTTTCAAAACCACAGAACTGGGGTAGGGTGGAGTTCAAGCAAAAGGGATTCCCTTGAAGCCTGAAAAAGAAAAAAAAAATAAAAACAAGTGACACGATCATATCAATGTCCTATATCTGTTACACCTAGCAAATTAAAACTAAAAAGATCACATCCACAATCTTTTACTATGAAAGTAATTATGAAGCAAAAATGGGGGGAGGTATAGAAGCGAACCAGACAGTGACATTCGGAGGTAGACTAGTACTGCCTGAAATATTTGTAAGCCCATTATTCTGCAACTCCCTGCAATACAAAAAATCCAGAAGCCATATCTTTAAAAATCCAAAATTTATTAAATTCAACCCAGGAGGTTACACCTTTAAATTTACAGAAGACCATGCTATAACCAAATAAGAAGAATCAACTTTATTTTGTACCAATACAAGAACAAGATATTTGTTTGATGCACACACCACCTCCATCATTTAACCAAGGGAAATAGAAACATTGTCATTCAGGTCATATGAAAAATGGATGATCACAGAATATGCTGTCGGTCATGTTGGTTGGATTTGATGAGGATGATTCCCGGATTGATGACACATGGTGGTTCTTAAGGCACGGAGGAACTTGGCACAGCCAAATTAGAATCTGATTGGAAGCTTGAGCAAGAGTTCAACTGTTAGTTCTTGCTTCTCAGCAGAATGTGCT
Organism: Castanopsis chinensis; assembly: GCA_032878915.1. Lineage (NCBI taxonomy): Eukaryota > Viridiplantae > Streptophyta > Magnoliopsida > Fagales > Fagaceae > Castanopsis > Castanopsis chinensis. The sequence continues at coordinate 10,036,896 of JAVQMG010000125.1, read as the reverse complement.
TGGCCAAGTGTGTCAGATTTTGAGTCCCAAAAAGTATCCACTGGCTAGGGATGGAGGGAAACAGAATAACAGTTAGGATTTGGGGGTAATGATTGAGCAGGAGAAGAATGGAACCCAAGTGTTCGTTGGCCAAAATTCTAGATTTGTTAATGCTGAGTTGGAGGAGGGTTAATCACGTGCTTCTGTTCTAGATGCTGAGGTGGAAAACCAGTGAGAAGTTATTGGGCGTAAGACTGATTGGGATTAGAAGGAGTACTGAAGTCCACTGAGAAGAAAGGTTTGGACTCGAGGAATCTGTTTCACCAGCCCCATTAATACTGATTTTTAAAGCATTTTTCTACTGGAGAAGATAGATGGGAAAAATATTGTTAGGCCAGCACTAGTGGCGGTTCAGGAGGGAATAAAGAAGTGGATAAACTGTCTTGTGGGGCAGTTTTTGGAGAAAGCTCCTCCTTTCTTCTAGGTTAAGAACAAGGTTTCGAAATTATGGCAATCTTGTGGTGCTGTTGAAGTGATGTCTGCTGAAAATGTGATGTTTTTTAGCAAATTCAAAATTGCCAAGTCTAGGGATGAGGTGTTGAGAATGTTGCAAGTGGCATGTGATCAATAAGCCATTGATACTGAGGTGATATGAACCAGGAATTTAGTTCTTAAGTCCTTTGTTAACTAAGTTTCTTATTTGGGTAAACTTCCATCATATTCCTGTCAATACTGAAAGCATGAGTAATTGAGTTGTATTGCAACTGCTGTTGGGAAGAATCTGTACCTGGACAATGGGGCATGCGAGGTTGTGTGTGCAGGTTGGTCAGTGTTGCTTTAATTATTGATGGTTTCACTGATGTTGAGGTGGAATAGCCTTGAAAGCCATAGAAATGTGGTAATTGTAAGGTATTCAAAAATAATGAGAGAACATGTCCAAAGAGGAGTTTGGCAACAAAGGAGTCTAATGAGGCACAGAGGAAAGTTGGGAAAGAGAACACTGATGATGATGGATCAATTGAAGATTCAAATAGAAAAAGGGAAGTATTGAAGAGGGAAACATTATGAGTAGTAAGCGTGGAGATGGGGTGGATATCTCATGGAAAGCTCATGCTACAAACAAATTTTCCTTGCTAAATGACCTAGAGGAGGAAAAGTATAATGATCAAGGGGAGGAAGTAGAGCTGGAGTATGCAGCAGTGATAGATGTTGGGCTTTCTGAATCAGATGATGTTTCTTAGGCAGGTAGGGGTTAGGATGAGGAGTTGGATTGGGCTTTAAAGAAGTAGAAAGGTAGAAGTTTTCAAAAGACCAATGGTAAGCTAGCTTGATACTCAAAAAAATATAATGGGAGAGACAGATTTGGGGAAATTTTGTTGCAAGCTGTAGCTGCCGACATTAGATATAGGTTTTTTTGGTGTGAACATATCAAGCATACTGCTTTGAATAGAGTCCTCTGTTGTTCATGGAGGATTTCATCTACTGGCTTTTTATTCTTGTTAGTTGTGTAGCAATTGGCTGTGTTTCTTAGGAATAGCAGTTTCCTTGCTGGTTGTAAATGTTGTAAAAATATACACTGTCGACTTATTCATTCATCAAAAAACAAAAACATTGTCATTCAGTTCTTACACTGTAAGTTTCTCCATTCCGTTTGAAGTCCAATTTTGCCAAATGATGGATGGAACAGAGCCACTCAATGAATTGTTTGCAATTGACCTGCCAAGGGGAATAATTGATCAAATAAATACAATCCTTTCATTGACAGTTTAATTTAATGAATGATATTATCTAGTTACTTTACAATTTCATTGTTGAGATCAGCAGAAACTCAAATTTAGAAAAAAAAAATTATTAGTGAGTTATACACACATGTAGTTGGTTTTGATCCCACAACCTTACCCTCCACCCATTTTTAGAAAAAGAGGAATTGTCATGTAAGCTAGAGCTCATTGGCTCAAATTTAAATAATACATGAAATAATTTACAATAAAATTGAACCATATAAATAAACACAAGAAGAAAAATAAAGGGAGACTACTCACAATATTTGAAGCTGAGGGAGATCCGAAAAGCTGGTGGGAATTGTTCCATTAAGACTGTTGTTGGATAACAAGCTGAAATCGTTCAAATAATAGATATCAGAATGGTATAAATTATCTCAAAATCTACTCAAAAAACAAAAGAAAAATTCAAAACTGAAAGACACGTCTGTAAATATTTTGTAATACCATGAAATTAAATTTAAAAAAAAAAATCAGATACATTTTATTCAGAAGATGGAGAATCTTACATAGTCGTCATATTCCCTGAAAGCCTATCTGAGGGTATGGTTCCGTTTAGCTGATTTAAACTGAGGTCTCTGAAGTTTATATAAAGTAAAATATAAAGTGTAAGTAACTAGTGGAGTTGTCTTTGATAACACAAAGTAAAAATTTTATTCAGCTTGGTGCGTTTATTTTTTGGAATTATATGTCATACTTGATCATCATGGATATACTAAAAAAGGAAAACAAAATAAAGCACTTACAGATAATAAAGATTTGGTATTTGGCTCAAATTAGGAACCGGTCCCTGCAAACTGCAGTTCCTAAGGCTCCTGGCAAATCCAACCAAACACAAATATTATCAATCTTGCATGAAATACCATGTTACTTGTGAATGTGCACACTACTTGATTGCTAGCTCGCAAGTGTACGGAGAACATGAAAGGTTTGTGATATCTAATTAAGACCATCTAGCTTCTTTACAAGTTGAGCAGAATACAGAGTGGTGTAGAATATTAAACAGCAAAGGATTAATCAGGAAGTCCTGGCTTGTTCAGTCTACCAGTGGCCCTGATGTTTTAGAAAAATGCAATAAAATACCTTCATGCCAAATAACACTTCTAAGTTGAGTAACTTTCCATTTGTATTCCTTTTGAATCAATGTGGAATACTTCATGTATTTTCACAACAAAGCGTATACCATTCTATCTATAATATACTCCCATTTAATTTTGCTAGTATTTTCCTCTTCATTTTAGTTTTGCATTTTAGAGGAAAACAGATCTTCTTGTATTATTTAGCCAAATAAATAAATAAAAACTTTCAGCCTTATGCTTCAAGGCTAGCACCTTGCTTGCCTTTACTTTTGGGACCTAGTTACAGACATACGATAATAATATGAACTTACAACTTCAGCAATTTAAACATGTTGCTATAAGAAGATGGAATTGTAGTCCCATTGAAGTTATTGTTATCGAGTTGACTGCAAAACAAATAAAATGAAACCATTAAGAAACTTGAAAAAAAAAATAACTAATAGAAAAATGAAAATTTAGATTTTATAACCTTGTTCAAGATAAAAGGCAATATATAAATACATGTAAAGACATGGGATAAACAAAAGTAAATTTATGCTCTAGGAAAAGCAAAAATCATACAGTATTCGTAAATTTGGCATTGTGGAGAACTCTGGTGGAAGATACCCTGATAAGTTGTTATTATCAAGAAGGCTGCAGATGCAGAATTGAAGATGGTTATTGCTCTCACAGATTGTACAGACAGATAACTCATATGAAATATAAGAATATGGCCAAATACTGACTTACAAGTGAAGAAGGCTTGGTAATCTAGATAGCTCACTTGGGATTTGCCCACTAATTGAATTGTTGTTCATATGACTGCTCACAAAACAAGTAGAAGGGTTAGTCATAGTAGAATAGATTTTAGACAATATAGCAGCAGAACAGAAACACACTCACAAGTGCTGTGTAGCGTTCAAATTTGCAAATGATTTAGGTATTGATCCTGATATTTGGTTTTGGTCAATTTGTAGCCTTTTCAAATTTGGGAGGTAACCAAGCTCTTCAGGTAAGGGACCTGTTAATTGGTTTCCACTCAGAAGCCTGGATTCACAGAATATTACACAGAGTTAAAGAAAAAGCAAATGCATTGCAATATTCAAATACCAAGAATTCAGAAAAATGCTATAAAGTAAATTAGTCAAGATTTGATAAAGATTATCTCCTATATTATTTAGAAATCAAAGATTTTAAATATGCATGAACAAGTGACATATCTCCATTTCTTAACAGTATAGGCATATAATTATCTTATAACATTGCTGAGTATCTAATCCAACCAGCAGAGAAGCTGCTCAACTTACAAGAGTTCCAAAGATGTTATATTGCCTATCTCCTTTGGTATAATTCCACTTATGTTGTTCCACATAAAATCCCTTCAAAAGAGTAGATAGAGAAAAATATATCAGTAGGATATATAAATCAAATGCAAAACCATCGAATTTTAGAATATTTTGCAAGAGGTATCTAAAGGCTATGATTCCAATAAAGATATTTGTAGCACAAAAAATAAGACTTCAGACATCTTTGCCATACAATGTTGTCAAATTTGATAACTGGCCAAGCGCTGGTGACAAACTTCCTGACAAATTCATTTGTAGTAGTTGCCTGCAGAGAATCCCAAAAGAAAGTTATTAAAGCACCATAGCTAGATCTTCATTAGAAATGCCTAGATGCAATGCATTTAATAGCCAGGTTTTATCAATGCTTGACACTCTTATATGTGAACTTGTGACTAGTGTATAATCTAACATAATACCGGGCATGAGCTAACAATTGAGTCTGTGGGCAATAAGTCATATAATAAATCATTAGTTATTAATTTTGGACAAATGAGAAGATCATGAAGACAGATTTTAAATTCATTAAGACCTGCTAGTGATCATTTGGAAAATTGTGGCTAATAGATCCTATTCTAATAAATTTCTTTAATCTTAAATGAACTACATATCCAAGGAATTTTGTTCTCTGCACCAACTAATACGAGTAGATATAAACGTGGAATAATATGTCTCATCATGCAAGGGGGACAAAAGAAATAAAGTAAGAAAAATTTTTCTATGTGAAAGGAAACATGCTACACTATTCACATCAATGATGCTCCTAAATAGAATTAAAAGCAGGAAAAGATAAAATCATACAATTGTTGAACATGTAGATATCCATCGCCTAATGTTTTATTGGAGCACACAACTCCAGTCCAATTTGATGTACATGGGTCTCCTTGATCCCAATTACTAATATTATTATAGGGATCCATCAAACTGCTCTTGATGGCCTGCAATGCCTTCACTGCAAATTAATACAAATGTTAATCATTGTCTCTTCAACATTAAATTTAGAAAGTTCATAAGCTTCTCTAGTCCTTATGTTTCTATAATTCTAGTATTAGGATTTCTGCATTGAAGGAAAGCAAAATCAATTTTAAAAATAAGCATCAACATTATGTGCAGCCCCAAGTTTTGAACATACACAATTGATGAATCAAATAACTACTATAGTTCAACTATAAGAAACACTAATCACTCCCTACTTGGGGGAATTGAATATCTGATATGTGAAATTACTAGAAAATGATAAATTAATGACTTTTCCGAAAGCTTAAGATGCTAGGAAATGGAGAATTTAATCATTTAACCATTATTTTAACAACCCCCTAGCGTGTGGGCCTAGAATTTTCCTTAATAAGTGAGAACATGAGATTTTTAACTTCCAAATGAGAGGTAGAGAAAAGACAAGAGATTGAACCCAGGACCATCTACGTTGATACCATAATAAATTACCAGTTGTCCCAAATGCTTTAGTTGTTAAGAAATTGTGAATTTAATCATTTAACTATCGTAAAATGGCTTAGAGAGTATATGAGTAAAATTTCAGAGAAAATAAGCATGCCCTCAAGAACTTAATTGCAAAAGAAGCTTGTGAATCATCAAATGAAAAAGAACGGTAAAGTAAAGCAAACTCACCTTCTTCCGGGTTGGTTAGCAGATTCTGAGCATCGATAAGCAGTGAAGAACAACACAGCCATGCAACAACAAATAATCCATAACCACAAACTCTTGAAAGATACATCCTGCTAACGCATAGAACACCAAAATTTCCCAAATTTCTCTTACTAGTACGCAAGACTAGAATTTCTGGTAGAATCCGAATGCTCTGCCTATAATAACAAGAAACAAGCTATGGAAACTCAACACAAATAAATCCTAAAAGTAATTTAAGTTTTCACCTGAAAGAAACATAAATAACCTTTTCAACTAGTAAGAGAATGTAAGAATGAATGAATAATTCAACCAAGTAAGAGAACCACTCAAAGTTGGTGTTCCTTACATACTGTTTGAGAAGAAACAGAGCGGCAAAATTGATTTCGACATGTGCATTTATTAAGGTTGACAAAAGGTGAAAGCTTAGAAATCCAATCTAGAATTTGTATCAGGTTGAATAGTCCAAAAAACTAATATATATATATATATATATATATAGAGAGAGAGAGAGAGAGAGAGAGAGAGAGAGAGAGAGAGAGAGAGAGAGAGAGAGAGAGAGAGAGAGAGAGAGAGAGAGAGAGAGAGAGAGAGAGAGAGAGAGAGAGAGAGAGGTTGGATTCAAGTTACACCTTGTGTAATTAAAACAATGTTACATTATCTAATAATTTGTTATAAAATTCATATTTTGAGAATCTCACTGTTGAATTACATGTTCTTTATATTCTTAATATGCATACAAATTTTTATTTTTTATGCATTATTTTAAATTACAAAAACTTAAATCTAAACAATTCAATATTTTTTTATTAGATGCGAATTTTGACAAATCTACTATTAAATTATATTATTTTCATATATTTTTCATGCATGCAAAATGTAAAGATAATCAAAGATCAATTGGCCAATCATTAATTAATTGTCTAAATTCAAGTTTTTGTAGTTTAAAATAATACATAAAAGATGAATTTAAAAATCAATCAATAAATTACATCCGATAAGCATGAAAATTGGTATGCATATTAAGAACATATAGAACATATAATTCAAAAATGAAATTCTCAAAATATGCATTTTATAACAAGTTTATTAGGTAATGTAACATTGTTTAGAGTTATACTGGTCGTAACTTTACTCTCTCTCTCTCTCTCTCTCTCTCTCTCTCTCTCTATATATATATATATATATATATATATATATTCAGATTAGACCTTGTGATGGGTGGTGGTGTATTGGTGACCAAGTCTCCATAACGAGCGTCATTCATCAAGAATTTGAAGTAGTTAGCGAAGATGGTGATGGAGATATTGATAATATTAATAGCAGCCGTCTCTTTCTTTTGATGGGTTCAGTGACGTATAACAGGGACAGTAATGCATAATAAAAGTTTGAAAATCTGGGAATATATATTAGAAACGTTGAAGGTGGACTTGGCTTCTTGTGGGGAGGGTTGAGTGGTAGGGAGTAGGAAGAGGTGACAAGAAAAGGAAAGAGCATGATTTGGAACCATTCTTTGCCAAATGGGACTCTATATATTTGATCCTCTCCCCCTGTTCCCACTTACCCAATCGAATGTACATGGACTTTTGGGGCTTAGAATTTATATTACCTAAAGCAAAGATTTGTTCGGCTCCAATAAGCGCACACATTATTTGGTTAGTATAATTTGTTACTTTCTTGACTTTTTGTGTTTATAAATGGGTGATTCCAATCTAACGATCTATATTATATATTTTACATTCTATATATATATATATATATATATATATTATTTTTAAAAAATAAAAAATAAAAATGGAAGATTAGTATTTATTGTTGATACGCTCATGCTGAGGGATCTTATCCGTCACATTATTATTATTTTTCATATGTATTCTTTACCATTAATTTTTTTGACAATATTTAATATATAAATATATTAGCTTTAAAGCTCATTTTAGACGATTTGAACTTTATATATTCATACACTTTAATTTTGATGTTATAACTAAAAATAAATTAAATCAATTAAAAATCTAAACAAAAGTATTGTCTATACATATTCATCTTAGGTGGTTTTAACAAAAGTTGCGGACCCCGCGTGTTGCATGTGATCATTTTTCTAGGGTGGTCTCATTAAATTTATTTATTATTTCATTTTGGACTAATTTAATAAATAACAAATAAATAACAATGTAATTTGTAATCATATTTTAATTTATTATAGGGACAATCACAAACGTAATATATCCTAACCTCAGCACATGTGCGATGAAACCTTTTCTTTGTTTAATAGCCCTATTTCATAGTAAAGAAAAACGTGTCTTTATTTTTTATATACAATTTTTAATTTAAAAATTTAATTTATAAGTGAATAAAACAATTTTAAAATCAACAGGTGAGTGATTCTATTTTTAGGCAATATTTTAGTAAGAGTTAGAGCTTTATTTTTACAAATTGTCATTTAGTTTAGTTTTTACTTTATGTATGTTCTGTAGACCCCTTAAACACAAACAAATTAACTTAGTTATTTAGCCAAGTGATTAACTTAGGTAAATTATTCAGATTTAGGTTAATACAAGTAAATCATATCATTGAAATATTGCAAAAAATAAAGAACACAACGATATGATAATCCAGGAAAACCAAACCAGTAAAAAACCTGGGGAGGATTTAACCTAGCTATCTTCAAGGTAAAACAGATCCACTATGAAAGAATTGAAGTTTTACAATAGCGACTTAAACCACTAACATCCTATTACTACCTCGAGTAGAAAACTTACTACCACAACTGCATGATAGCTCCGAGTCCACAGACTACTTATTTCTCAGATCCACAGCATCTACAAGTATAACACTTGTACTTTTTGAAGTTCTTTATGCAGCAACTGAATTGATTACCAAGCTTTTGATATCAATCTCGATCTTGATAACCCTAAGTATGTATGAAGGCAAACACCTCTAAATCTTGTAAGAGATTCACACATATAGCATAAACAACAACCTTAAAACATGGTTAGGGTTTTTCCTTTTATATTTAAAGCAAAATATAAAATCTACACGTCAAACGGGCTTGGGCTAAGTTGAAAAATTCTGCAGAAAAACAATCTCCACGAGTTTCGATAGATCGAGTCTAATTTTCGATCAATCGAACTTTGCAGATTTACATAATAAATCCTGCAGTACACTCGATTCCAACTATACAAATAAATACACTTTGAGCAGCCTAATTCTTGACTCTAAGTTTTGATCATTGTTTGCCAACATGACACATTGAAGTTCTAATACATTTAGATCCTAAATTCTTAAAATCTAACACTTTAACATAGAGGTGTAGGGATATTTTTGAATTTAAAAAAAAAAAATTCCAAATGGGGGAAGCCCCTTAAATAGTAGTACAGATATTATTTTTGCCATACTTAAAATGCCCCCTAATAAAATTTATTTATAATATTTTGTGTATTATTAAAAATTATATAAAATCTGAAATTTTTCTTTTAGTTTTAAAACAAACTTTCTCAAACCAAAAATTTTCTACCATATAATCAAAAACACTGAGAAACTTATCTAAAAAATTAATAAAACTCAACAAAACTACAATTCAAAAAAAAAAAAAAAAACCAAGAGTACAATTCCAAAGGGGAAAATGTAGGGAAGTTTTTTTTTTTTTGAAAAAAGAAGTATTGTGTTAATGTTGTCATAATCTAATCTAACATCTAATCCAATGTATGAAAAATGAATAGATAAATAAATAATTTTAAAGACAAAATAGAATTTATTTTCTTAAAAATCTCAAAGAACACACTAATGAAATAAAGAAGATGAAAACGCTTAGAACAATTACTTAAGTATCTAAGAACACCTTATAATAAAGACATAATAATTTGCCACTAATATATTAAACATAATATTTACAAACAGTGAAAACAAGCTACACAAAAACCATTGTCTTCAACTACACTAACTGTTTTTCATTAGTTTGTCTAGATTATTTGTTGTTTCCCAAATAAACTAAAATTTGATAACAACACAAAATATGACATATTATAGTATGATTTTTCCCCAATTCAGATCAACTTCAAACACCATTCATTAAAAATATTTAGTGTTGAAAATAAAATGATACCAAAAAAAAAAAAAAAATACTTGCATCAAGGAACACATATAAATTAGTTAATAATAAGACAATAAGGGAATGAACCTCTAGAAGGAGATCCTCTTATGGGCAGTGAATATTTTCTTTTATAGAAAACTTTTAAAAAGTAGAATTCTAAAAAACAAATATTAATCATCTAAGCTAGAGATACAAGGAAAATAAATAAAAAATCCAACAAAAAATGAAAAAAAAAATTGAGAGAGAGAGAGAGAGAGAGAGAGAGAGAGAGAGAGAGAGGACCTTTTTTGTATAAGAAATATATGCATAGAATAGGAAAGAGTGACAAATTTATAGTAAGATAATGCGAATAAGAAGAGCTAAAATAAAGGAAGATGAAAGGCAAAATATATGTAAAGTTAAAACCGCCCAAGATCGATGAATATATATATATATATACACACAATACTTTTGTTTGATTTTCCATTGATTTATTATATAGATTATAAAATTAAAATTAAAATTAAAGAAGATGAATATAAAGTTAAAACCGACTAAGATGAATTTGTAAGGCCAATATATTTATATATTTAATATTTAAAAAAATTAAAGGTAAAAAATAAATATGAAAAAGACTAATTATGTGGCTAATGACGTAGTGGTGAGATGACTCAATAAGAACATAGCAACAATAAATGTTATGTTTCAACTTTTAAATATATATAAATATAGATTTTGCCCCTTTGTCTTTTTTTTTTTTTTTTGGCTCTGTTTATTCCATTATCTTATTATAAATTTGTCACTCTCTCATTCTATGCATATTTTTCCCACACAAAAAACCAAAAATAAATCAAAGTAATGAAAATAGAGAACCTATAATTAAGAATGTATTTTAATGTGATTGAGACTATACTTTGGTAGCCTGTGATAGAGAAAAAGAACTATTAGTGAAAAAGAGAAGTGGTTAAAATTAAGAATAGACTTAAAGAGTAACTAAATATAATGAAAATTCAAAGTTTCATAAGCACATTGAATTACATACCAAACTTTGATGAAGGCATGAGTGTGTTGGATAACAATTTTATTGTGAGAAGTACATCTCAATCTTACTAAAAAAAAACCCAGCATTTTCTTCCTGATTTTCTTTTCTATTTGCTCTTGCCTAAGAAGGTTCATAAACATATATATATATATATATATATATTAAAAGTCAAAACTCAAAGAAAATTCAGTTAGATTTCAATTGGATTTTCAAATTTGCGCCATGTGTTGTGTAAAATTAAAGAGTCTAAATTTAATTAAATTATAAATTGGATTTCAATTAGAGTCCAAATTTGTGCCACGTGTTCATTTGTTTTTTTAACTTTTGAGACAAATGAATTATTGAGTGCAAAAACAGAAGAGTATAAATCCAATTAAATTATAAATTATATATATATATATATATATAATGATAAATCATTAAATATTTTAGAAATGTATGGTTTAAAAAATATGTAAACTAATACTATATATGTACAATTTGAACATCTTATAAAAAAATGTATAAATTGAACCATGTAATTGCATACAAAGGTGATTAGCACAGTAACCTAAAAGAAGAATATGTAAAGTTAATATGTTATCATTATCATGGCGTGAGACTTTTACTATCTATTGACTAATTAAATAATTCATATATTTTATATTGTCAAAAAAATATAGAAAAGAAAAGGAAAGCACTTTACCATATTTAGTAACCAAATAATTTACTTTTAAAAAAAAAATTAATTAAAAACATTTAAATTAAAATAGATGTATGAAATGGTAAAGTATATGTGAAGTTGAAAGTGTACCAGATGAATATATAAAGTCAATGTCATTATCATGATATGAGACTTTTACTATCTATTGAATATTCAAATAATTCATATATTTTATATTGTTCAGAATAATTAGGGGAAGGGTACTTTGCCTGTTTGCCATATTAAGTAACCGAAAAGTTTACCAATGTTTTAAAGATTTTTTGGGAGTGAATTGCAAATTATACTCCTAAAGTTTAGATGTGTTTGGATTTTACACCTTGAAGTTTGGAGGTATTTGGATTTTAGACCCTAACATTTCATAATTCGGATTTTACCTCCTACATTTTAGGAATGTTTGAATTTTACTCCATAAAATTTGGGAGTATTTGGATTTTACACCCTAAAGTTTTAGAATTTAGGAGTGTAAAATTTAATTGCCCCCAAACTAAGGGTCGTCAATGGGCCGGGTCGGGTCGGCCCGGCCCATTTTCACTTAGCCCATGGGCACAATGGGCTGGGTATAATGGGCTATTAATTAATTAATGGGCCAGGTCGGGCTGGGCCGAAAGAGAAAACCTCAGCCCATGGGCAATGCCTATTATGTCTTTGGCGAGTTGGGCTATCGGGTTGGGCCTAATGGGCTACCCATGGGCTTCTGTTAGTATATTATTTTATTATTTTTACAAGGAAAGAATCAATTTTTTATAAGGGAATAATCAATCTATTTTTTATAAGGAAAGAATTAAAGAATTTAATACTTAATTACAAATTTTTTTACATTCAAATTTATTTAATTTTTTGTTTTGTTGATGGAAACCTATTTAATTTTTTTTTATTAAGGCTTTAAATAGTTTTTTATTTTATCTTTAATAAAAAAAATGTCAAATGGTTAATTCAAATTTGCTAGATTACTAGAAAAATATATATTTAATAAACTAGGTTTTGCACAATTACTTTGAGTATCTTAGTAGTTGAGGGCTTAAGAAATTGCTTTATAATATCTCAAGATCAATCATTCATACACTTTCTATATATTTTTGTTATAAATTATAAGTTATTGGGCTGGGTCAATGGGCCGGGCAACGGGTTGGGCTACTGGGCTAGCCCACCGGGTACCCATGGGCATAAAAACTAGCCCACGGCCTGACCCACTGGGCTAGTGGGCTGCCCATGAGCCTTAATAACAACGGGCCAAGCCGCCCATTAACCCGGTGGGCCATCGGATTTCTAGGTCGGGCTATGGGTCGTGGACTATTTGATGACCCTTACCCCAAACTTTAGGAGATAAAATCTAAATTTTGAAACATCAGGGTGTAAAATCAAAAAACCCCTAAACTTCAGAGAGTGAATTCCAAATTCTGAAATTTTAGGGTGTAAAATTCAAACATTTGCCTACCTTTAAGGGTGTAACTTGCAATTTATCATTTTTTTTTTAAATCTTCAATTATAAACATTTAAATTAAAGTAGATTAATGAATAACGGTAAAGTATATGTAAAGTTAGAACTGCTTAAGATAAATATACAAAGCCATTTTGCTTTTATATTATCATGATATGAGACTTTTACTATCTATTGAATATTTTAAGTATTTTTTTTTTAAATGAAGGAAAACAAATAAATAGAAAGAAGAATGATGACGTGGTTAATGATGTGGCTCGATAAGAGCGTACGGAGCAATAGTAAATGGTACGATTAAGATTTTAGATATATATATATATATATATATATTACATTGAATGTTATATAAGAGCGTCTGCATCAGTCCATGCCAAAATATTTGTCTATTTTAGCATAAGAATCCACTTTTTTTATTTTACATGCTCACTTTTCAAAATACCTCATATTAGATTATCTATTTTACACTTAATTTCATTAAAATATCAATTTTCTTGATTTTTTTATTATTTCTCTTTCTTCACACACAATAACCACTACTCACTCTTTTCCTTAATCATCGGGATACGTATAGAAAGAATAAAAAATTAAATGCAAAATGAATAGTGTTATTATAAATTTACATAGTTACTATAACAACCATGTATTTTTGCATCATGATTTTGGTGAATTTTGGTCTTAATTAGTTAAAATGTGATACTTTGCCCATTATAGTGGCATTTATACAAATGTTATAAGCATTTATAGGGTGTGAGGGATAAAGGTCAGAGTTCAAATTTCTATGAATGAACTTCACGCGCATATATATATATATATATATATATATATATATATATATTTATATATATACTTTAAATTAAGTTAAAATATATTCCCACCCGCCCAAAAAAAAAAAAAAAACCGTAAAGACTAATTAGAATATATTGTTCAAGTTGATTGACCCATATGATGGGCAATATTCCCAAGCAGCTTGAGACAGAAGATCCAGAACAAAGTCACGGGCCAATCAAGACAAGGAGATTCTCACGCAATGCACGCCAGTAGGATATTCACATGGATCAAAACGAGACAACTTATAAAAGCTTCGTCTTCTTCTTCTTCAATCTTCAGGTGCCAAGTTGTTAGGTGGGGAGGCCCAAATATAATTCTTACTCATAATGGCTTTTGATTTGATAATTTTGACTGTAGTTTCATTTTTTTAGTTCTCACTGTATTATAATAGAAAAAGAAATGGTTCAATTGATGATGATCGTAACTTTTATTATAAAAACAGTTACCAAACAAATTTTTTATTTTTGGAAAATTAATTTTTTCTTTTCAAGTAACCAAAAACGTGTTTTAGACTTTGAATATATACAAATTTTTTTTTAAACAAGCTTTAGAAAAAGTTTTTGAAAACAGAAAACAAAAACAAAAACAGTTATCAAACGTAATCTTAGGCTCTAAAAGAGGAAGACCATTGATCAGTTCTTTGCCTTCTAAGTTTGGATTTACAGGAGAAACTACTACATAAGATATATTCTGAGGCCTAAACTAGTTCTCGACATGATCATCATATGTAATGATATACCTTAATCCTATCTTGGCTGAGATTCAGAGTTCACCTTCTGGGCTGCTGCTGCACCACTAAAACTGAAAACTGAAAAACTGAACTGGCCAGCATGTCCCCAAGTACTCCAAGCTCAGGGCTTTCACTCCATTCTCTAAGTCCTAATGTAACTGGAGAGTCTGGTTCATGGTATTTACCCACTATGACTAGATCAAAATTGTTTGCTATCTTATGTATAACATGTCTTGTATCTACCCCATGTCTCACAGACTCCTTTTTATAGTATATTTTCCGTTTGCGCACTATACTAGCCCATAATTCATTCATCACTTCCTTGTCAAGATTTTCTTGATAACTGTTTGTCTTGTAACCCCACGCTATAAACTGAACCACTGTGAGGTTGACATTTGGATGCCCGGCCATCCGGATGCTATACACTAGTGCCTCTCGATCATCCGCACCACCTAGGAAAAGCATGGCAATCCGATATGGTGAATTACCGTTCAGAACGCTTGGGTTGCCACAAATTTGGCCTCGGTCAACAAGAACTCCAATGGAGCAAGGGGCCTTCTTAAGCAAATTTTTGTTTATGGTCCTAATGAAAGGAGTGTTTGCTTTGGCTGTTCCATCAATTGCCCATGTTTTGTGATAGGGAACAATAATGATGCTTGTTTTCTGATCCACTGCAAGAGTGCATATATCATCATGCATGCTTGCACATGGTGCAATTGCTTTGAAGTTTTGTATCATAACACTCCCTTCGCTGGAACTCTCATAATGATCGAAGGCATTGCCAATGTGTCCAGAGCAACATAGATTAGAAACTAATGAGATGTGTTGCCTATCATGTTTTACAAGGATAGATGCTGCCTTTCTTGTGATCTCCACGAGCTGAAGGACAGAGACAAAAATAGGGTTTTCTTTTGTGGGGTTGGACACTTCAAGAAGGTTGGTTAATGAAGATACATTCTCTTCTGAATGGATGCAGACCAGTGTTCTGAGACCAAAGTTTTGGTCGGAGTTTGAGATTGTCCTCCTTGTGTCACCCATGTATCTTGTGGAAGTGTCATAAAGGTGACGTATAAAAATTGAGGCCAACCCTGTTATGATTATCATGTTGATTATTAAAAGCGTATATGTTTGCCTTGTTATGATCTGTCAATGAACAAACAAAGAAAAAAGTTAATGCGCCATTAACATTATCTTACAAATCAAGCAAAACTTCAGTCTTTAATTATTTTTTCCTAAGATAATCATAGTTTTTGTAACTAAGTAAATGGAGCTTAAGGAAAAGTACTAAAGTATAGTTTTTGGAAAGTATTGAAGGTTGAAAGTGAAAAATGAAGCGAGCATTTAAATAAGGGTCATGCTAACGAGCAATGATTAACGATTTATTATGAAAAAGTTTTGACACTATTTTTATGGGAAATAAAAAAAATTGTCAAAATATATATATTTTTTCCTTTAAAAACTTTTTTTAAATAGATTATTAATCACTAGTGTCTGAGAGCATATTTCCCTTTAAATAAAATTAAAATTGATCCTATAGATTCTTCACACTTCTTATTGTTTCTTGTGTTACCTGGGTGGTTTCCAACGTACTATATATAGCGAGTTCCATAACGCCTTTGCAACACATGATGAGAGTGAGTGTTAAAGATTCCCTGAAGGGCATCTTATAGTAGATCGATGGCAAAATGGTGCCAGTGAACTTGCCAATGTAACCAGCAAAAATGATGATCTCCAATTTTACTGTAGACATTTTTGCCATGGAAGAGAAAAGTGTCCTGAACCCCTTGGCAGTGCAGTAGAGTTGAAGTAGCGACCCAGTACAAAGAGCGTCAAGTTTTTTTATTAAGTTTGCACCTAATGTTGGCCCATTTGGTAAAGACAAGCCTAACGCAAAAGCACCAAACCGAGCATGTTCGCCAACATACTCTGCAAGAAGTCCATTCCCCATAACTATACAAAGGATGGCTATAAAATGACTTTCCTTAATGGGTTCTTTTACAGGGGTGTAACTGACAATCCATATCACTAGTGGTCGCAGTAGGAAGAATAAGATGCAGTAATAACCGGGCACCAATACTAGCGTTTGTAAAGGTTTGGTTGGGGAGTATTTCAGTGCTGTATCAACATTTCTCATAACAATTATGAGAAACCAACAACTTGCATCACTTACCAAAGAAATGGAGGAGGAAAATTGGCCAATTTCTGTATTAAGAATGTTGAGACTCTCAAGGAGGCCGGTGACGCCAATGAAAGAAGTCATAGAATTTACAGTAACCACGTTTAAAGGTCCAATTCCTCTATACTCTGAAGGGTTAGAATGTTGTAGGATCTTGTATGCAGTCCCTCCAAATGCCAAGGGAATCATAGTCCCTACTAGACCTATTATCAAGGCTTTTCTTCCAATGCTCTTTATTAAGCTTGCATTAATCTGCAATCCTAATATAAAGAGGTGAAACATGAAGCCAAACTCTACCAATGTTGAAAATACTAATTTACTTCCTGGAGGAAATAATGCATCTGCATACCCCCTGCTTTGACCTAGTACTGAAGGACCCATTATTATGCCGGCCTGAAAAAAAAGATTATTTTTAGTATCAGTATGTATACTGTAAGCATCTTGATTTTGATTCAGCCATATGCATTTTGAACGTGGATGAAATGTTGGAAGGGCCAAATGCTACAAAATCAAAAATTTGTAAAGAAACAGACTTACAATAATTTGCACAATGATCTTAGGTTGGCGAAGAGGTCTCATCAAAAGGTGAGTGAGACCAGAGATGATGAAAATCAGAGAGACCTCGGCCAATAGAACCGGAGTGGTATAGCCCATTGGATCATCCCCGTACCAAAAACCAGCGGAGTCAATCATGTGGATGTATTGACACACCATTTGGTCACCCAGGGCAGTCCCTTTGGCGCTTGTCAACCCTTTCGTATTGTTCATGGCAAGCTGAAACAATCTTAATTTGTTGAATATAAAAATTTATGAAGGGGATAGCGATTAACTTACAACACAATACAGCAACAGGGTCAAAAACTTATTGAATGATGAAAAAGGAATAGAAGGTAACCCTTTAAAAAGAGTAGAAATGGAGGAAGAGAGAAAGAGACTAGGGTTGATCGGGTAGACCGGTAGTTAATTTGGAGGTTTGAATAGACATTTGCAAGGTCCAGGGTTGCAAAGGGCCAATTAGTTAAAACTTAAACGTTGTCCACTAAAATTAGCCTTTGAAAAGGTTTAAAAAGGAAAGGGTTGTTGTGGTAGTTTAATTTTAAGAGCATTCTTGTTACGCACGTATTTCATAAGAAAGGGTTGAACTCAGGTTTTTAGTTATAAAACACATATATGCAATAAGTTCTAACATATTTTTTAAATTAGAATATGAAACAGTCATGTCAGTTATGTCTTATTATGTGGTCAACGTTCTTGTTGAACTTACCTAAGAATCTTTCCTACATGAATCGGGATATTTATTGATTTATTTATTTATTTTTGGGTAAGATTACAGGGTCATTTTAATGGTATCAACATAAATTTCTTTCGTTTCTCCCAAAAAAAAAAAATATAAATTTCTTTCTTTTAATAAATAAATAAATCACCTTGTAAGGCAATAGTTTTCTAACTCAAAATATGTTGCTTCGCAGGTATTTCTTGTATTTGCTAAATCTACTATGGGCACTTGGCAGTTAGCACTTAGGGTCATAATGAATTGAGACTTAATGAATTTGACACTAGCAGTTGGCAAAATTTGACACTAACCGCTAACAAGACATGTACACAACATAAATTTAGCAAGTTATGATTTGAGACTTAATGAATCTGTGTCATATTCAAATTGACATGACTAACTCTTTTAAATAATGTGTTGTGTTTGTGTCCAACTAACGAAACCATTTAACTCGTTTGACCCGTTTAATCAAATGTCATTTTACAAATATACCTTTAAAAACCTTAGGTATATAAACTTATTTTCTGTCTTAGTTGCATTCTCTCAAGCACCATGGTCGCTTCCCAATCTCAATCTCACCTCACCTCATCTTATTTGGTTCTTTTTTTTTTTTTTTTCTTCAAATGAATTGGGTTTATACTTCTTTTTAATAAACTTATTTTCTTTCTTAGTTGCATTCTCCCAAGCCCCATGGTCACTTTCCAATCTCAGCCCTCAATCTCGCCTCACCCCATCTTATTTGGTTGATTTTTTTTTGTTTTTAGTTCAGATGAATTGGGTTTACACATGAGTTTACTCTTTTTCATTGGGGTTTTTTTTTTTTTTTTTTTTTTTTTTTATGGTTTATTTATATTAGACTCTTCGTCTTTTGAACAACATTAACTCACCTAGAAATTAAAAAATATATATAGATAGGACATATGGCGTAAAATTAGACTACAATTATAATCCAACTAGCCAATATCCCGCGCGATGCGTTATTCATTTTGATAAATTTTACAAAAAATTATTTATGACTCATTGATTTCATGAATATTGTTATGGTTAGTCACAGACTCATAGTTAACAATATCACCTATAAGCTTGTTGGTTCTTAGATGTTTTTCTTGTATGATTTATGCTTTATATATAGATTTTATGGTGTTAATTTCTACATTTCATATGTCACTAACGTCTCCATCTCTACTATTTCAACACCTATAATTTTCATGTCATTCAAAATAGCTTTTCTTCAGTTTCAAAATTGACATGATAGATAAAATTAAGGTACATTAACATTTTAATTGAAGAAAAGTTTGATTTTTAAGATCATGATTATAGTAGGATGAAAATTGAAAGAATAATATTTTAATCAATTAGCTATAAAAACTGCTATAATTTCATGATAGAACAATACAAACAATATTGTCATAGTGACATAATAATATCATGATTTAACCTCCCTAAAAGTAGCCAAAACACCAAAAATACTACACATCCCTACCAACTATATGTATGCATCATACAAAAAATCAAAAATCTAAATCGACACACAATAAGAAAAACCCAATCTAAACACATGACAATGCTACATTTGTAAAAATGTATACATAAAATCTTAAGATCAACATAATATTTTGGAAATTAACATACCTCTCAGAAAAGGAACCAAAGATATTATTAGAGAAATTATTTTGGACAAATGTGGACAAATGAGGATTTATATTGGACAAATATGGAGATCTCTGACTCTTGCAATTTTGCATATCATATCATATTATCCACTCTAAAAAATAAATATCATATTATCTAATTTATTGAATCCGACTCTTGCAATTTTGCATTGAAGTTAGTATAATGTTGGAAATTGAAAAGTTTTCTTAGTTCCTACCTTTCTCATGACTTTTTATATCCATCCATATCAGTCCAAACCATTTAAAGTTATAAATATATACGAATTTTTTGAATTTTAATAATACATTGAAATAAATGCATCTACAATTACTTAATAGTTTGACATAAATTTTAAATTAGATGGGGTAAAAGTCTAAATTAAAATAATGTCATACAATACACCACTTGGCAGCACCTCATACTCTCTCATATGAGATATTTGCTTATATATATATATATATATATATATTGATTTAAAATCTAATTGAATTTTCTCTCAGCTTTACCAATTAATATATATATATATATATATATATATAGATGTAATGTTTAATATATCACATACTATGTAATAAAAACTGTGTCAAATAGATCATGATTCCAACAAATAGCTATTTTCTCTTCATGACAAGTAGCAATACTCTTATTGCGCCACAATACTGTGATTAATTAAAGACTTGAATAAATTACTTAATTCTCTTATAATTTGGGGTGGTTTCAAATTAAACCATAAATTTTAAAAAGATTTTAACTATAACTATGACATCTTTAAATCATTTCAATTCACACTCTCAATAAAAATTAATATAAATTATATACTATAAGACAATAAAATTTGGGTCTTGGAAGTCATTGTGCAAAGTTCGCTATTTTTTCTCTCTAACAAGTGGCTGAACTCTCTTGGTGCCAAGAAATAAAAATTAAGTCTTTTGCTGTGAAGACTATTTTATGCTCAATCCATTGACAACAAGATGGACCCTTAAACTTCAAAATTTTCTCTTGGTTGCCTTATGCAGCTGGTTTCTTTCTTCACATATATACACGCACAAAGGAAGCCGTTTCTTGTTTCAGCTATACGTACTACCAGTAGATGCTTTAGTTCAAAGAACACGAGCTCACACGCACAGAGATAGGAGTTCGGTTACCTTGCCATACTTCCACATAACATATGTAGCAACCTTATGATGCCTCTACAACACATGATTAGAGCAAAAGTAAAGGTCTCACAGAAGGGTACACTGCAGAAAAGCGCTGAAAAAAGATTATCAGTGAACTTCCCTATATAACCCATCTATATCCAAGGACGGAGCTATAGTTCAACCTTGAGGGGCAATGCCCACACCGCCTTTGCCGGCAGATACGCCTAGGCATTTACACTTCACCCATTCACTGCTGCTAGTTAGATCTCGATCATTATTGCAAGCATATCTTCTCTCTTCATACTGATTTATGTGTTTTAACTTTTGTATCTCTTTGTCTCAGAGGCAGATTTTATGTGTGACGGTATTTTTCTGCTGAGATATGTTGTAAATTTTGTGGTGTCAAGCGTGTCTGACCTGTTATAGCTTATATTATATAGAGATAGTCACTAAAGTTAGTAAAGTTCGTGATGATTTGGTAATAAAAAAATATGGTGGAAAGTTAGTAGAAGCAGCTGATTGGTTGGCAGTGGGGGTAACGTTTCAGTTGGTGTGGGGGCAATGGGCAAGTGTCCCTGAATAATTAGACAAAAACAAAATACAATTGCGTAAAATGTCACATAAAATTAACTAAATAAAATTGTGACACCTATCCACATTACTGACTCATAGTCCTGTAACTAGCTAATACATTGATAACATATAAATTTATAAATTGCAAACTAATTAATTGTAAATTGATAAGTAGTGAATCTATACCTTTAGAAAAGTAAAAAATTTGTAATTAATACATTATTCATATTGCTCACATTCTTGTATTCATTTTTACTTAGTAATTATAATTACTCGTTCTGTGAGATTCAGTCATTGATGATTTTATAGATTTAAAAGAATGTCTAGTTCCCTTTTCATATATGATTGAAATATAATATATAAGAATCAATAATTTTATTTTTTAATACTAAATAAATGATTATTTGGATTTTCATGATTTTCTTGTTGTTTAAATTTCTGCCTCCTAACTAGGAATCCTACCTCCGTCCCTGTCTATATTTATATTTATATCTATCCATAATCAATAATCTATATTTATTTCTATATATATCTAAAAGCCGAAACATAATATTTATTATTGCTCTGCTCATGTTGAGTCATCTCATCCGCCTTGTCATTGGTCACATTATTATTATTTTTCATATTTATTATTTACCTCTAATTTTTTGACAATATTAAATATATAAATATATTGGCTTTACAAATTCATCTCAGATGATTTTAACTTTACATATTCATATACTTTAATTTTGATGTAATAACTAAATAATAAATCAATGAAAAATCAAAATAAAACTATTGTCTATACATATTTATTTTAGGCAATTTTAACTTTACATATAATTTTGCCCATATATCTTCCTTTATTTTGTCTCTTCTTATTTCCAGAATCTTACTATAATTTATTCACATTCTCCCATTCTATGCATATTTTTCTCACAAAAGAAAGTTTCTCTCTCTCTCTCTCTCTCTCTCTCTCTCTCTCTCTCTCTCTCTCTCTCTCAATTTTTTTAATATATTTTTTGTTGGATTTTTTTTTTCCCTTGCAACTCTACTTTAAATTGATGAATATTTGTGTTCTTTAGAACTCTACTTTTGGTTTTTATAACTGAAAAATGAAATCGATGAAGAATAAGAAATATTTATAATTTTTTTTTTTATAAAATGATGTTCACAGGACTTGCTTAATCATTGATGGTAGAAAAATATATAACTTGACAACTGCCTCGTAGGAGGAATTCCTATCAAAGTCTTTGCTTGCTCACTCACAAGTGTAGGAGGTCCTAGCAATATAATTCTCGAAGTATCGAGGTCAAACCACAAGGAGTAGAATAAATTCAATGGCAATATAATTAAACAAAAACTTTTGGTAAAGATGAAGAATAATTTTTTTCCTGGTAATTGTAAACAACAATAACAATGATAACTAATTTAAATCAATAATGTAAATACTAGGGTATCGGGGTGTTTTTCTATATCGATATGAAATTCTTTGTGATCTAAGAAATTATATATTTAATAATTGATTGTTCATATACAATTAAATACTTATGATTCGATTGAACTGAGACAATTCAAGAATGCATGATAACCTAGATTAACAATGTAATTAGAAAGGTTTTTAGAAAAACTCATTCACTTTAAAACCTAATTTCTGTTTGAAACTATTAGAAATTCATCTAAAAAATAAGAAAAACATGATTGAACTTATTGCAAGCATGGAAGAACTAATATATCAAAAGAAATCTAATTGAACAATCAAATATGTTGTTGATAAAATCTTAGAAATAATCACATTGAATATTCATACCGTATAAAAAAAACATAAACCCTAGCCCCAGCAAAGAGTTTAGGCTGCCATTAGAGAAAGGAAAATACAAGGTTTTCTCTCCAAAATTTATTCTCCACGGCCCCCCCTCCAAAAACCTAACGTCAAAAGTGTCCCAAAGACAAAATAACTTTTACTATTTCAATTTTCGTCCAAGTTTACAGCAGTAACTTGTGAGTTAATTCTGCCTTTAAAAATTGAGAATTTCGAAAAACTCAAAACTAAAAAGTTGTAGATATTTAAGTCACGGTTTCGACCCATCTGGTTTTGTGTCAATTGGATTTTTGAGAAGAGAGATAAGCCCAAAATACTGATCAGTACTCAAATTTGATTTTTCCTTTTCAGATTCTACCTCTTTGATTTCTTTCCTTATTTGAAGCTTCCAAACATGGTAGATGACCCAAGCACTCCAGCTGCACCTCCTTAGACATTTAAGCATGGTCCTTTAGCTCCACTTTAATTCTATTTTGGCCTCCATTTTCTCACAAACTCCTGTAAACTCATCTTTTTCGCATGATTTCCTAAAAGTAGAAAATTACACGTAATGAATGACATTTTATTCAAGAAATTATATAAAGATAAATGATAGGGACTAATGTAAATCATTGCTTAATTATACAAATTAAGCATAGTAATAAGGAAATAACGTCCACATAAATATATAACAAATATATATATTTTAAGGCGTTATCAAGTTTGTACCCCCATTTTCTTAGTATCGACTAATTCATATGTGTTCCTTAATGCGAGTATTTTTTTCATCATTTTGTTTACAACATTGAATACTTTTAATAAATGATGTTCATTGTTGACTTGACTTGGGAAAAAATCATATTATAATATGCCAAATTTTGTGCTATTGTCAGGTTTTAGTTAATTTGAAAAACAATAGGATAGTATGGACAATATGATGAAAAACAATTAGTGCAATTGAAGAAGATGGTCACTGTGCAGTTTCCTTTCACTGTTTATAAATATTCTATTATGTCTTTGTTATATAATGTTCTTAGATGCTTGAGTAATTGTTTTAAGCATTTACGAATGTTTTATATTGCTCTTCATCTTCCTTATCTCATTAGTGTATTTTTTGAAATTTTTAATAAAACAAAGTGAATTTTGTGTTTAAAATTATTTATTTATCTATTCATTTTTCACATATTGGATTAGGTGTTAAATTAGATTATAACAGTATAAACACAATACTTCTTTCTTCTTTTTTTAATTTTCTCTACTTTTTTTCCTTTTGAAGTGATTCATCCCTAAAATGGGCATGCAATCTCTATGGAAAAGCAAGTATTCCGATTGGAGGAAATTTCCACCCCCTCCTGTTTCACCTATCCCTTCATTCCCCAGGGATTCCGTACAGCTAGACAATCACGGTTCATCGCTCGGAAGGAGGGAATAGAAACAAGCATTTTCCGTTTATCAGTCGGTAATGAATCAATATGCAAGGACCAATGTGAGTGACTGGACACCACATCTTGACCAACTCATCCCAACGGAGCGAAGAGGCCTCCTCAGCGCAAAATCCTGACATGAATACAAAGAATTTTTTGGGTATTTTAGAGAAGCCCAAAGGCGCTCTCTATGAAATCCTATGCTTGTGCCTTTATCCTAAGGGCTATAGAAATCTCTTTGGCAAGCATTAAGTTGTCGAACTGCCGACTCTATACAAGGAGCTTGGGCTCGAAAGCCTGCCTTACTCAACTAACGCCTTTCTTAGTAAGCTTGCTTGTTTCCACTCATTGAAGATTCTATCTACAAAAGAAGGTCAACTGGGGATACTAAAAAGTTGCTCTTACTAACACCATCTACGAGAAGGTGGGGTCGTCTTTCTTTCTAGCCGCCATATGGTTCACGTTAAAGCCTTAAAGAAGGAGAAGGGGAGGAGTAGTTTTCTATGTAATTACGGTCTTTGTTGGCCGTTGTTGGTCAAGCACTCTCTTTTCTTTCTCCAATTCCATCTTACCAAATGAGACTGACTTCTGACCAACCTGTGAAGGGTTGTGAAGTTGGACCAGGTACGAAGAATGAATCTATTCTCTCTGAGGTTAGGTATGTGAAGCGTCTAGCTTAGGGGGGCACGTTGAATCGTTGAAAGGCCTTGGTGTTTCTCCAATTTGGTAATCTACTTTCAAGGCTCTCTGTTGTTACACTGAACTGGCCATCAAATTGATAGCCTTCAATCTGCTCCGAGGCTGCCAATCCATCTCCTTGCTTAGTTTCTTGGGCAATTTTGGAATTGTACTCTTGGTTTTTTTTTCTTAATTATTAAGAAAAAAAATTTCTTAATTTTTTTTTCTTAAAAAGAGTAACCATCATTTTGTATAAATCTATAAGCAACACTTTTGCTTGGGAAGAACAACAAATTTCTATTGTGCTATCTCAAAGTCTTGTTAAAAATTCTGAATTTGATTATACATTCATTGCAATGGTTATTTGGCATAATCACATCACATTTGTTATGTTTTACATATTTGGGAGAAAGGAGTTTAACTTTGATGTGAGTTTTATTTTTCTCATTCTTTTTTATATTGAATTGTAGTTTTGTTGAATTGTATTAATTTTTTAGGTATGTTTCTAGGTGTTTTTGATTGTATAGTAGAAAAATTGGGTTTTAGAAAGTGTTTTTTTTTAAAAAAAATTAAGAATAATTTCCAAATTTTATATTCTTGTTAATGATACACAAAATGATATGGATATCTTTTATAAGCTAATTAATATTTTTGCTAACTTACCTTTTGAATTGCTGAGAAAAATTATATTGTAAAACATAAATTTAATGAAACCACCCTAAAAATATTATCACGTGCAATGTACACGTCTGCGACTATTTCTAAATAATATTAAATATCACGGTTTCAAAAATTGGTGGTAAAAAAAAAGCACATGTTTCTGGTTTTGGGGTTTGTGGTGGGCCTTTTTTGCATCTTGGGCTGGATTGCATTTGCTGTACCACAACTCTATGATTCTGGGATAAAAGAGTTGGAACTGGCCTAACTAAGACACACCTTAGGCTAGCTTATGCAGAAGTTGGGCCCTCCTTGTGTTGATGCAACCTAGCAGGAATCTTAAGCGTGTTCACGTGCTCATGGCAAGAATAATTGTTACAAGCGTTATAGCAGGAAAATACAATATAACAAGATAATTAAAACACTTTAACTAAAACATATTCCGCTAACAACAATAGTACATGAACAATTCCACAAAGGAAAAAAAAAAAGTATCTGAACATGATTATAGCAGGAATAGATTAATGACAAGATGTCATGTTAATCATTAATCAGCCATGGTAAAGGAAAAGAGGAGTAGTTTGCTATAGGAATGAACTCGACACCTTTGTAGATTCAAGTCCAAAGGGAACTAATCTCCAATGTGGGTAACCTGAAAAGAGGAATCCTGCTATAAAAGTTACTCACTTAGGAAAATAGACCCAGATGACTTAATCTCAGATTCGTGACTTGTTAAAGAGTGGGCTATTGAGAGGGAGAGAAGTGGGCTATTGATGCATGCTTTTACTTCTATCACTCATATTTTTCCTACTTACTCTTGATTTCCAGTAGTCTTTCTTTCTTTTACTTATTTTTCTTTGTTTTCTTCCTTTTTCTTCTTCCTGTTTTTTCCTTTTACTTTCGCTGTGTACGTCTATGGCCTTTTATACTACCTATCGTGACCAGATTTTTCATTTTTACCCCTTAACCACTTTTGACCTATTGTGAGTGTCCTTCCAAGACTGCCTATTAGTCTGCCGGCTACCCAACTGCCACCACTATATACTATGTTGACTGTGCCACGCCTCATTCCCAGACAAAAGTGGTTTTGTTTTGTTTTGTTTTTACTCCCCCTGGGCGCTCCCATCCAGATAAGGGTTAATCCTCTCCCTTATGAACCTTTATAGCATGCATTTAGTGGCTTTAGCTCATTTTTCCTCTTTTGGATGAGATATCATCCCACCAAGACATTTTCCCCAAAAGAGCTTGAGCAAAAACCTCAAAATAGACTCCTCCTTCTCCCCACTGCCAGACCACATCCTTTCTTAACTTTGACCCGTGACCCACCTTCCCTGTATTGGCTAGATATAGGTA
Source organism: Castanopsis chinensis (assembly GCA_032878915.1). Taxonomy (NCBI): domain Eukaryota; kingdom Viridiplantae; phylum Streptophyta; class Magnoliopsida; order Fagales; family Fagaceae; genus Castanopsis; species Castanopsis chinensis. The sequence continues at coordinate 10,009,572 of JAVQMG010000125.1, read as the reverse complement.
GATGGTGCCTAAGCCTTATGTGCATGCTCCACTTTCATATAGTTTATTGCTTTTTTGGCTCTCACGAGTTTGTCATTGCCTCCAGGTTTGTTTGATTCTGTTGCACACTCTGGTGTTTGTGTAACTCTTGCGGCGTGAATGAGTTCTTGAGACTTTATTCTCTGCGTCTTGTTTCTTCATTAGGTTGGGCACTACTTGGGTGTGGGTTTTCTCTTCTTTAATTCAACCCATGTCCCCTTTTTATCCTTTGTTCGCAGACTAGCTAGTGCTTCTTCCACGTCACTGCATTGTTCATATTACATCTAGGCTTGCAGGTCGAAGCGCCTACCATGCAAATTTCTCATACTATTCCTTCTTCTAGTCTTTATTGCTCAGGATTCCTACTGGGTTAGTCCATTCAACACCTCAAGCTTCGTCGGCTCATTTCATTCTTTGGGCATCCTCGACTCATTTCATTCCTTGGGAATCCTTGGCCTATTTCATTCTTTTATACCTCCTTCATTCCCATGAGCTTTTGCTCAATCCTCTGGGCCTCCCTACCACATCCTTTGTTTTGGGTTTATTAGTCTTCAAACCAATTCCGTTTACTAATTCCTTTCTTTAGACTCTTTCGGCCTGTTTTTGCTTTCTTTCCACTTCTTGCAATTCTCATGGGCTTAGTAATTCATTCTTTGGGGCTTCCTTGGCCCATTTGCTTTCTTTGAGGCCACTCCTTGTTTCATGGGCTTGCGGATCATTATTCCTGCCATTTTGGCCCAATTGTCTTTGTTTTACTGTTTTCTTTCTCCACCTTTTTTATATTGTTGGGCTTCTTCTACCATTGGGCCATTTTGTCAAAAAATGGGCATCAACAGGGTTTTACCGAATCAGAATAGTGCTCGGTTCTCAATTGAACTGTCTAGTCTAGTCCGGTTTTTAAAACTTTGCTAAATATATTAGGTTATTCCTAGCTCTAGAATTGTAAACTGGCAAGCCAAGATGAGTATTAAAAATTATGCATTTTTCCTTTAATTTTATTTTGAACACTGAGTTGAACTCAAATTCAATATCAAACAATATTACATGTTCAAGTTTGTTTCATTTTCTTGTGTTTAAAGTACATTTTTTAGCCTTAATGTTTGAAGTTATTTTTTTTTCGGTCTTTTATGTTGAAAATTTTTTATTTTGTTCTTTCATGTTTTTTTTTTTTTATTTTTTTTTTTATTTTTTATTTTTAATATTAGTCTTGCAATTCATTCCCATCTATGATATAACTATTAAGTGTCCTCTATGTTTAATTATTTAGTGAAATATTAGCTCTAAAATCTTGTGGAATGCAAGAATTTCACTATTGTTGGTAAAAAAATATATTAAGGGCGGTTAGATAACAAACAAAAGTAACAAGTCCAATATGAAAACAAAATTAAACATATAGAACCAAAATGAAAATTTTCAAACGTAAAAGGAAAAAATGAAAACAAACCCAAAATTTAAGAGCCAGAAGTGCATTTTAGCCTCTTTATACATATACATATATATATATATATATATAATTTCCTTCTTTATTTATTTAATTGACAAAGAATGAAAGAGTTTGTCATTTTTTTCTTTTCTTTTTTTTCCCAATAGAACGTAAAGGCAAGTTAATAGTCTCCATCGCCTACATATATCCAAATTTTGATGCCTAATAAGTAATACCCCATAAATAGTTCTATGGGGTCATATCATTTGGTTGAAAGGTCTGAAAGAGAACGTTGTTCTGGGGGATGATACTCATGGGTACAAGATTCAAAGGATTAGTGCAATGTTCAAGGCAACATACCAATAATCCTTTGGAAACCAAAAATAAATTATTCAAGGTTGAAATGAGAGATATTTTGTTCCACCATAGTGGATAATAAAAATATCAGCTAGCCTACCATTTTTTTTCCTTCACATAAACTATTTAGATTCCCTTGTTCATTTCCCATATATAATAATCATTACCACTAAATTTTTATACCCATTTACAAGTAAATGTTAATAATTGATCATTTTAATATAGTTAAAATTATATTATTTGAGCTAATTAGATAGAATGATTTTATAAACTTTTAAAATCCATTCAAAATTAAAGGGTAAATTACAGAGTTAATCCTTATTCTTTATGCTATATTTCAATTTGGTCACTATTCTTTTAATTGTGTCAATTTGGTCTCTAACATTTCAGTATCGTGTTAATTTAGTTCCTATCGTTATCTTTGGATGAAAAAAGCTTATATATCAAACAGAATAATAAAAAAATTATTTTTCATAACACATCAACTGCCAAGTCGTATTATTAGAAACAAAAATACAAAATAAAATCTGCACGTGATATAGAGTACCTAAGACCAAGATATCTTTTTCTTTTCTTTCATTTTCTAGGAAACCAAACACAATAATAATCAAGGAAAATCTCAACTACAACAAGAAACATGGAGATCTTTGCTTCAATTTTACATCACTTTCTTGACAACCAAACACTATAAAAAGGATTTAATCTTAAAAAAAATAGAGAACTCAAAATATACCAAGAAAATCCACCATTGTTGAATCAAACTTTTTGCTCAAAACTGCAAAATTTTCAGATCTCCCAAACTCAAAACACAAAAAAAGAAAAATCTAGTTTATACAGATAAATTGAATCCCAGAAGAGGAAAAAAAAAAAAGATTTTAGAGAGAAACAATAAAGTTTTAATGGTGGTTGCCAATGTGCTCTTCTTTGCAGGGGATCTGATATGGTTGAGGCGAAGCTAATGCCGAAAAGACCGAGCTGCAAAGAGATTAGAGATTTTAGAGTTTGGTAGCCCAAAAACTGAAAGAAAAAAAAATATATATTGCAAGTTGATTTTTACTGGGTAAAGAGATTAGAGATGGAGATTAAATATTAGAGCCAGCTTCAAAAACATCGAACTCAAACAAGGCCAAATTGATGGTCTTAAAGAAGCTATCGGTGTGCTTAACTTTATAGTCTTTGTTCGAATTCCTTTAACTGAACCAATTACCTCTCGCGAAGGCCTCGATATCTTTATTATATACCAAATGCTCGAATCAAGCTTTATCTCAACAAGGGAAAGTGAGGAAAGCTTTGTATTTGGAAGCTTTTCATATATAAAAGAAGAAGAAAAGGTTCATGTAAATGTTGGTTCATGTTTCTAAACCCAGCGTCATTAATAGATACTGACTAGTGTTTAGCTAGAGAGAGAGTTAAAGGGATTTTAGTGAGGCGATACTAATGCACACAAGTGCAAATTTTAATTTGGGGGTTTTTTTTTCAATAATATGCCGTAACGGTACAGTTGGCAATTGATATAGCATGAAAAATTATTATTTTTTATTCAGTTTGACACATCAGTTTTTTCTATCCAATAAGTAATGGTAAGGACTAAATGGACACAACATTGAATAAATTAGAGACCAAATTGATACAATTGAAAGATTAGAGACAAAATTAAAATATGGTGTAAAAACTAGTAATTACCTAAAATTGAAAATTAAAAGTTATGATCCAAAAAATAACTACCTATTTGAAAAAATGAAGCCCAAGTCTTGCACTCAATTTGCCCCCTTTTTGGTTTGTTCCGAAGGTCCTCCATAAGCCCAGGCTTAAATGGGCCTTATCAATCTGAATCTGACCAGCCATTTGTTAGAATTGGGTCCAATCTTGTATTGGATGGCCTCTTAGGATCCGTAGCGATTTGATACTAACTAACCACCAACTAACAGGACCAACTAACCAAGTATCTTTTACCTCTCTTTCTTCTTCTTCTTCTTCTTCTTCTTCTTCTTCTTTCTTTTTTGTTTTAATTTATTTAATGTCAAAGTGATAGGAAAACTTTTTCTTCTTCTTCTTCTTCTTCTTCTTCTTCTTCTTCTTCTTCTTCTTTCTTTTTTGTTTTAATTTATTTAATGTCAAAGTGATTTGAAAACTATCTTTAAGTTCTTTGAATTGCTAATGTTTATTAGATGCCATCTTGATCATATCAACATATAAGAAGTAAGTTTTCATGGAAGGAATTCAATTTTTTTTAATCATTATTATTATTTTTTGTAGCTTCAGGACTACTTCGTATTTCCTCAGATGATTGTGTCGAATTAGACAACACAATACTACATAACTGTTTATGTTTAATATCAATCATGTTTCAAAATTTCACTATCAACATGTCCATTTATTGAACAACATTAGTTTCTTATTTTGACAATATTACATACTGCTAACTAATTAGTTTACAAAATAATAGTAATAATTGTATTGAAAATCGAAGAGTGAGAGTCTTTACACATCTACAACCAAGATGATTGTAAATATCATTTTCCAGTTCAAAATTTCAAGTTTTTAGATCATAGCATCTTAGGTTTCAATACAGCCTAATTTTCGAAATGTTTTCTATCTAGGGGTGATGGATGGAACAACTCCACTAACAAGTTCAATGTTAGATGTCTCGGATGACAAATCAGAATCCTTCACCGTAGAGGATGATGATGGTGTAGTCACTACCTTTTCAACTTCAGTGTCCAAAGGATTTGCTAATACAATGTCGGAATCGGGCATCATATGCCATATACTTTCAAGTTCATGAACCACCTCTGCCATTGAAGGTCTAGTATTTGTCTTATCTTCGCAATACTTGAGAGCCAAATTCAAAAATTTCACCACACATTTAGAAGGATAAGATCCCATTTTCCCATCAATGATTGAAAAGATCATAGCAGATTTACATGCAACATTAACTTGAAATAGATAAAAACCATAGAAAAATGATAAGAAACCATTTTATTACACAAATTTAGCCACTGTATCTAAAGGATCAAATAATATGAACATTATGCCAAAATGATCATAAATGTTATACAAGGAATGTCTCGCATAAGGCCAAAATTTTAAAAGGATTTCAATGTTTTATTGAAGTTAAAATTGAAACATGCAAATTAGGATATCTCTCATCTTTACATCTAGAATAAAATGACATATGGTAGGAGGAAAAGAAGAGAGAGAGAGAGAGAGAATAACCGAAAGCTATCAACTTTACCCTGCACCTATAATTATAGAAGAACAATTTCCATTTCATACACAAGCGCTTGATGTAACATTAACCCCCTATGAAATCCAAGGCAAACAGGTCTAGGGTTTTACCTCTCTAACAATGTTTTTGCCGCGTGAGATTGGCTGCATCCCAGTCAAGAGTTCAAGAAATACAACACCAAGACTATAAACATCACTCTTGTCTGTTAATTTATGAGTTAAGCAATACTTTGGATCTAGGTAACCCTGCAAATTTTATACAAAGAATGAGAGAATATAGAAATAGGCATCAAATTGAATCTCCAACAACATACCATTAAGTCTATTTCATCTAGTTTGAGTTACATTGATTTATTTAATTTTAAATTTTTTTTTATAAATTTATTATTTGAACAAATGGTTAATTGGCAAAAAAAAAAAAAAACCACCAAACTATGCTCAATTGGCACTTCCTTCTCCCATTATGGATGGAGGCTAAGGTTGTGGATCAAGACCTATCGGGTATATGTGTAACTTACTTATCAATATATATATATATATATATATATATATATGGGGATACACAGTTTTCACCCCAATAAAAACTTGCAGTCAACACCCTAATCAAAACAATTGTGGCAATCTGCAGCTTCACCATCCCAATAAGATCAAATTTAATGTCCATGTTGTTAGGACACATGTGATTGGATGTTAAGAACATATGTCAACATTTTATATATTGGCTAATTCTTTAACAAAACGCACTTTACTTGTAATTAAGTAGATCTAGGATGTATTTAATACTTCAAGAAACAAGGTTTCAAGTTCAAGTGTTAAAACTATGCAAGTCTGTCCAAGAAACAAGTGAAGAAGTGTTGTTCATTAAAACTCGACAGCTAGCATCTATAGAGGTTTAAAAGAGCTGTTTAAGCTCGAGGCTCAACATCTATTCGACAGATAAGGTATTTGTCGAGATTTATGAAAAATAAATTTTCAGTTCTGATTTTCATCCAATCTGTGAATATGTGTTTGGGCTTTCTTTTCTCATAACCCTAAACATATATAAGGATTATTTTAGGGGTCGTATCAAGTTGCACAGCCAAGAGCACCATTGCACAAGAGCATAATTCCTCAAGTGTGACCAGAAACCTAGTTTGCCCTAGTTCTTGAAGAAGCTGTTGTATTTGTACACTGTAGGGTTTTGTGACCAACCAACTTCGTGATCTTCATCAGTTGATAAACAAAAGAACTTTGCAACTAACATTTTTCTCAAGTTAGTTATAAAGTCGCGTATTGGAATCCACACATCTTTTGGTTAGTCACGTACTAGGAGCCGTGCAATACAATGATAGATTGTCACTATAGAACAAGTCTAATTAGGTATTAGGGTAAAGATTCAACTGTAGGTTGGTATAAGGTATTGAGATTTCTTTACTTGTAACTGCTTGTTTTGATAATAGTGGATTCTCGAGAGTGGTGACCTTAAAATTACCCAGTGAGGTTTTTGTCGTGTAGGTTTTTCCCATTTGTAAAGAAATCACCGTGTCATTTAATTTTTGCTGCATGTTTAGTTAATTGGTGATTTGTTTGTGCTGCCATGCTTGTTGCATGTAATTGAACCTAATTAATTCACTTGACTAATTAATTGGTTAATTTATTACAAAGGGTCAATACATTTTTGGCCTATCAATTGGTATCAGAGCAGGCACACTCTGATTAGGGTTTAATCTTTGCTGTGAGATCCATTGACCCTTGTTTGTCATGGATAGAGGACAGTCGCTTATTATATCTTATTTAATCGATGGAACTAATTATGCATACTGAAAAGTACGCATGAAAGCTTTCTTGCAGTCCTTAGATAAGAAGGTATGGCAAGTTATGGAGATGCGCTGGATCAAGCCGAAGGAAGTGCTGGCAGATTAGGATGATGCAAAATCAAGGCGGCTAACTTCAATAGCAGGACATTGAATATTTTATTCAGTGCGGTCATAAATGAGGACTTCAAGATCTCCTTCACTAAAACTGCAAAGGAGGCGTGGACCATTCTTCAAACAACCTATGAAGGAATCAAGGCTGTCAAGGATTCGAAACTTTAGAGACTCACTACTAACTTCGAAGAAATCAAGATGGAGGAAGATGAGTCATTTGATGAGTTCTATGTCAGGCTTAAGGACATAGTGAACTTAACATTTAATTTTAGGAAACCATTCCTGAACCCAAGATTGTAAGAAAAGTGCTCAGATCTCTACCCGAGAGATTCCATGCTAAGATCATTACGATTGAGGAGTCAAAGGATATTGATAAAATTCATTTGACAGAGCTTGTTGGAAATTTTCAGACCTATGAGTTAGGTTTGTCTAGGCTCGGGAGGTCAAGCAAGAGTAAGAACATGGCACTAAAGGCCAAGAGTAGTGACACTAATGAGTCTTTCGATGATTAAAATTATAAAATGAAGTCCTACATCACCCTGAAATTCAAGAATTGGGGTGGGAGGGGGGAGGAAGAGGAGCTAGGATATGAGATTTCATATGGACTTTAAAGATTGGGAATTCATTTCATTAGCCCTAAGGTTGTAATTTTGCTGTTCAAGATATCTGAGGCCATTTTGACTCCCTCGCTCTCTCTAATTGCATACATTGATTTCGGTTATTTCTTTCAATTCTTTGTTATATGTTTGTTGTGGTGTATCTTTTTACAGGCAATGATTGAAGGGTTGCTTCTGTTGCTTCAAGATCCTGATTATCAAGTTAGATTTTTCCTTGCTCGGTGAATTTGTATGCTTTTCTATGACTAGATCATCATGATATTGACTATTGATAATTGTTTTTCAATTTACTATATTAAAATTTTAAGAATTGAAATAAGGTAGGTAAAATTTGAAGTTACAAACATTATTCTATTGCCTTTACCGACTAGGTAAAATATAAAAATTATGAGTTATTATTATTTTTTATCATATAGTTACAAATACATCTATTAAAAGTTATGAGATATTATATTTAAAAACCGTGTACTTTACTTCAATCAGGTGCATCTAGGCTCCAAGAGACTTATGCGCTTAAGTGCGCTCAATGCTTTTACCAACATTGCCTGTGATGTTGATGTCTTTAGATTACCATAATCCATAAACACAAGTCAAATTAGATTTTCACCTGATCTCATTCCTGATAACAACTCTATGTTATCTCATAGTATAAACGTATATCATGATTATCACCAAAAGTACATTGTGGATATTGCTACCAACTCTAATGAGACGGATCATCATTAGCTGTGATTGCTGTTTGGTGCGCTCTTATATGCTTTATTGCAATGACTTAATGCATGTCCTCATTTATTGAGTTGCTGCACTGATTTTGTACCTCTTTTATATTTCTATTTGCTAGATTGAACCATAACTACTAACTTCACTTATTCTTCCCTGTTTGGTTGAAACCATTACTGTTATTTAGAATTTTCAAGATTTTTCCAGATTAGAAAGGCCATCGCAAACCAGGTCACTGTTGAAAGCTATTGATTTAATTGTCAAATAATAATATTGGATTGTCATGTTCAACTATTACTTTCACCATTTTTCTAACAATTTCTCTTTGAATAAGTTGATGGTCATTTTACAGAAATACCAGTTCTAATATTAAGTGGAAAATCTATGGGTTCAAGATCCATTGGGTATGTGTGTAATTTACCAGTTAAAAAAAATCTAGAATTTAGTAGAAGAAAGATGTAGATTGTAACGTCCCAGCTGTATAAAAAAAAAAAAAAAAAAATGAAAGTTAGATTTTAATGGGTCTCACATGCCTCCCAACTACCCCACCTACCCCACCCATTCCCACCACACATTTCACTCATCTCTCTACTCTTTGGCCGGTTCACTCTTCCTTTCTTTTCATTTTTTTTGTTCTCTCATACACTCTCTCTACTCTCATATCTTCTCTACCGTACTTCCACACCACCACCACCACCATTTCCACCATCATTTTCCGGCAAGATCACCGGAAAATTCTTGTGAACCCATAAACACCTTCACATCCTTCTTTTGAGGTAAAAATTTCTAATCTTTTTGTAGGTTTCACACTTTTATTTGAGGTTATTTTTATCTAAGCTTGAATAATTATACCCATGTGATTTATGAGCATTAGAAGTGATATTTATGTGTTTTTATGTATGGGTTTTGTGTTGGTAGGATTATTTGATGAATGGGTATATATTTTGTGCTAAAAATGGCTACATAAAGTTTATGTATAGTGGAAAAATTTAGGGGTTTTAAGTTATAATGTGTGATGGTTGGTAAATTTAATTTTTCCATTACCATTAGGTTTATTTGGAGTTAGTTGAAGTTCTAAATTTTTTATCTTGGAGGATATTGTGATTTTTGCTTTCATGGGTCTCTTGATGATGTAGTATGAATTTATGGAAGTTAGTTATAATTTTGGAGATGATGGTAAATGAGTGAACTTTATAAATTGGAGTTTACGCCTTGTAAATCAATTTGTTGAGAAACTTTGGAAGTGGAATATGTTAAAATTGATGAGGTGAAGTACTAGGCTTGTCAAATTAAGTGTTTATTTGGCAATTTCTAAATTGTGGCTAGATACAATTTCAAGTTCTATGCTTATTGTGATAGGTTTACTTAATATTGTTTAGGTTCTAGCTAATCTCCTTGGAGCTTGGAGAATTAGGATTTTTGCGGTTGCAAGGTAAGTAGCTTTTTAATGGGATATTTGGAAAATAATTACATTGCATAAATGTTATTTTTGGGTTAGGCACATTTTTGGAAACCACCTATGGATATTATATTTTCCTAAAAGCTATTGTGACGTAACCTTAATATATGTATATATATGATTATATATATATATATATATATATATGAAAATGCATTATATTTGGTATTGCACTTGGGGAAATGCATGAATTGTTGATATGGAAAAATGAGCATCTTTTATTTAATCTTTGATATGGAAATCATGGATTTTATGGTATATTAGAAAATTAAAGATGCTTCTCTTGTCTTGCTATGTGAGAAATTGATAGAAAATCTTTTTGACAAGAATGGAGTTGAAAACCTTACAAACCTTGTGTAAGTTAGATTATTTAAGGTTTTCTGAAACTATCTGAATATAAACTGTATTTGAAAGGAGATGTATACTGTGAGATTTATATAGTTTTAACACTAAACTATGAGTGATTTCCCGGTGATCACCCGATTTGGTTTTCGTAGTCTTTGTGACAACGGAATCAAATCCAGGTCAGTGCCTTTTCACTTTGGATGACGCGTTCTTTTCTACTGCCCATGAGGGGAAGAGGTTTCTTAATTGTGTGTGGGTGAGGCTTCTGTCCATGGGGCCAAGAGACCACATGCAAGAGAGGGCCTATTTGACGCGCTCTCTCTGCTGCCCATGGGGGGAGAGAAAAACCTTGAGGGTATGGGTGAGGCTGCTGTCCATGGGGCCAAGAGTCCGCATACCAGAGAGGACAATATCATGCCAGTTGTGAATAGGTGGATCCCCTGACCGGTCTATGTGGTAGTATGATATATTTGTGATAAAATTATCGTACGTTAGATTTTATGGCTTTGGAAATTATATTGTTAGTGCTCACAGATTATAGTATATAGTTTCAAGATAGTTACTTAGAGAAATTTTGTATTTCATCAGTTAATCATTCTTGTCATATTACTATTATTGAATATGAAACTTGCATTTCCCCCACCCCCATTAATTATGTTACTTACTGGGCTCTGTCTCATTCAATTATTTTTATAAACTTTTCAGAGTAGGCAACACCTTTTTGAGACAGCTTTTTGGTGGCTAATAGTAGTTAGACTAACTACTGATGGAGGCTGAACTTTTGTAATGGAGTTACTAGATGATGTACATCTTAGTATAGACTTGACTCATTCTTTTGTATATTGTAGTGGTTGTGACTGTATTTCCACTAATGGGACAAGTTGTTGATATGTAATCGTTTATTCAGACCTCTATTCTTTTGTGGCCAATGGTCCTTGTAATTAATGCTTAGAGCTCTGACTTACTTTAAGAGTATATTCAATGGAATTATTATGATAATTCTTCATGTGGGTACTTGATAGGATTTTATTTGGATTAAATTGTTAGAAAGTAAAAAATTTAGAGGTACTTGAGGCGTCTTTCTCACGCTTTGGACCCTTTGGGGTTTGGGGCGTGACAGTTATGGTATCAGAGCCTAGGTTATGATTCTGTAGACTTTGAAAATAGGAATTGATTTTGATCTGAGTCAGAGTGTTAGGAGTTTGATGAATCCTTTATTCTGTACATTTGTTCCAACTTCCACCTACTTTTCCTTCATTCTTATCTATCTCTTCTATGCTAACCTTCTATGTTGCCTTGTGATTTACTTGCTTGTTTCTTGGGTATAGGTATAACTACTTTTGTACACTATACCTCCTAAAAAGAAAGCACATAAAGTAAGGCATGTAGATGAGGTTGCAGCTCCAGAGCATGGCCTTAGGCAATGCCAAGAGTGTGAGAGATTTGTCACTCCTATTGGTGGTGAGATTGATGAGGTGGCAAACATGATCTATGCTAGGATTGCTAGATCGGTCTAGGGTGGTGAGTGTAGGTAGGAGGTTTGTTCTTTGGGGGAGTTCCATAAGCAAAACCCACAAACTCTTAATGGTGAACCTGACCCAATGGTAGCAGAGAATTGGTTGCTAAAGATGGAAAAGTTATTGAGAGGCCTGAACTACTTGATTTTGAGTTATTGGTTTCTACCCCTGTTGGTGATACTTTAATGACTAATTTTGTGCTTAAGTATCGTATTCTTTGTATTGAGAGTAGAGAGTTATTGGCTGACTTGGTGTTATTAGATATGCATGATTTTGATGTCATTTTGGGCATGGATTGGTTGGCTTCTTACCATGCTAGTGTGCATTGTTTTGAGAAAGATGTGGGGTTTAGGCCTCCAGGTGAATTAGAATTTCTGTTCAAGGCTTCATGCTTGCCTTTTATGCCTCGTGTGATATCATACATACAAGCAAACTGCTCGCTTAGAAAGGGATGCCAAGGATTCCTTGCTAGTTTAGTGGATTTACAAAACTAAGAATTGGAGATAGGAGACATTCCCATTGTGAGGGAATTTCTGGATGTTTTTCTTGATGATCTACCTGGGTTGCCCTCAGATCATGAGATCGAGTTCTCTACTGACCTCCTTCTCGGTATTGCACATATTTCTAAGGCACCATGTAGAATGGCACCTACAGAGTTCAAAGAACTTAAGGAGCAATTGGTAGAATTGCTGGACAAGGGGTTTATTCACCCTAGTGTTTCGCCTTGGGGAGCTCCAGTTTTATTTGTCAAGAAAAAAAAGATGGGTCTATAAGGTTATGTATTGATTATCGTGAGCTTAATAGAGTCACCATTAAGAGTAAATATCCTTTGCCTCGTATTGATGACCTATTTGATCAGTTGCAAGGAGCACAAGTCTTTTCTAAGCTTGATCTTCATTCTGGTTACCACCAGTTGAAGATTAAGAGCGAGGATATACCAAAGACAGCCTTTTGGACTATATATGGTAATTATAAATTTTTGGTGATGCCATTTGGATTAACTAATGCCCCTGCTGCTTTAATGGATTTGATGAATAGGGTATTTCATGAGTACTTGGATCGATTTGTCATTATGTTCATTGATGATATTTTGATTTATTCTAAGAGTCAAGAAGAGCATGAAGAACAATTGAGGATTGTTTTACAGATTCTAAGAGAAAGGAAGTTGTATGCTAAATTGAAAAAGTGCGAATTTTGGTTGAATCAAGTGGTGTTCTTGGATCATAAAATCTCTAAGGATGGAATTACGGTGGATCCTAATAAGATAGAAGCGGTGGTTAATCGGGATAAGCCTACAAATGTGAGTGAGGTTAGAAGTTTCTTGGGCCTCGCTGGTTACTATAGAATATTTGTAGAGGGATTTTTCCTGCATTGCAACTCCTTTAACACAATATACTTGGAAAAATGTTAAATTTGAATGGAAGGAAGAATGTGAGAAAAGCTTCCAAGAGCTAAAGCTGAGATTGGCCACAACTCTAGTGTTAACTATCCCTTCAGACACAAGAGATTTTGTCATTTATAGTGATGCTTCTCATAAGGGACTTGGTTGTGTGTTAATGCAAAATGGGAAGGTTATGGCTTATGCCTCTCGTCAGTTGAAAAATTACGAGAAAAAGTACCCCACTCATGACTTGGAGTTGGCTGCAGTTGTTTTTGCTTTGAAAATTTGGAGACATTATTTGTATGGGGAAAGATGTGAGATTTTCACTGATCATAAAAGTTTAAACTATTTCTTTACCCAAAAGGAGTTGAATATGAGGCAACAGAGATGGTTGGAACTAGTTAAGGATTATGATTGTTCTATTAACTATCATCCTGGTAAGGCTAATGTTGTAACTGATGCTCTTAGTAGAAAGCCTTCAAATTTTTCAGTTGCTTTGCTAACCACCCAGAAGGAATTTATTCAGGGTCTTGAAGGGATGGAGATTGAGGTTGTTATGGGCCATTCTGAGGCCTATCTAGCTAGTTTGAGTGTTCAACCAACTTTGGTAGAAAGAATTAAACTGTCATAGGCCGATGACCCACATTTAAAGAAAATCATGGATAAGGTGCGTAGTGGAAACAAATCTAAATTTTTATTTTTGAGGATGGTGTTTTGAAATTTGGGAGTAAACTTTGTGTGCCAAATGATCTATTGATTAAAAAGGAGATTCTAGAGGAAGCACACTATTCTCCATATACAATACATTCGGGTAGTACAAAGATGTACCATGATCTTCGTGAAAAACTTTTGGTGGAATATTATGAAAAGGGAGATTTGCCCACTTTGTAGAGCAATGTTTGACTTCTTAGCCGGTTAAGGTGTTTCACCAACGACTCTTGGGTTTGTTGCAACCATTGCCTATTCCCCAATGGAAGTGAGAGAAAATTTCTATGGATTTTGTTTCAAGATTGCCGAGATCTCCTAAGGGTCATAATGCTATTTGGGTGATTGTTGATAGAATGACAAAATCAGCTCATTTTCTTCCTATTCGGATGAACTACTCACTTGATCAGTTAGCTCAACTCTGTTTTGATGAGATTGTTAGACTTTATGGAGTATCTGCTTCTATTGTTTCAGATAGAGATCCAAGGTTTACTTCTCTTTTTTGGGGTGGTGTGCAAAAGGCCTTGGGTACTAGATTTGATTTTAGTACAGCTTTCCACCCTCAGACAGATGGACAGTTTGAAAGGACTATTCAAACTTTAAAAGATATGTTGAGAGCATGTGTTTTGGATTTTAAAGGGAGTTGGGCTAGTCACTTAGCTTTGGTGGAGTTTGCTTACAATGATAGTTACCATTCAAGTATTAGAGCAACACCTTATGAGGCTTTATATGGGAAAAAGTGTAAATCCCCAATTTGTTGGGATGAGGTTGTAGAACGAAAAATTTTGGGGCCAGAGATTATTTAAAGGACTTGTGGAAAGGTAAATATGTTTCGTGATCGTCTACGAGTAGCCCAAAGTAGACAAAAGAGCTATTATGACATTAAAAGGAAGGCTTTGAAACTTGAAATTGGAGATAAAGTTTTTCCTACGAGTTGCACCTATGAAAGGAGTAATGAGATTTGGTAAAAAGGGTAAGTTAAGCCCTAGGTTTGCAGGGCCATTTGAGGTCTTGGAGAGAGTGGGCGAAGTTGCTTATAGAATTGCCCTACCATCGGCCTTGTCAGGAATTCATAATGTTTTCCATGAGTCTATGTTTAGGAAATACATTCCTGATCCTTCACATGTTTTAAGCTATGAGCCTCTTCAAATTAGAGATGACTTGTCATATGAAGAAGTTCTAGTAGAGATTTTGGACCGTAAGGAGCAAGTGTTACGCAATAGAACAATAGCTTGGGTAAAGGTGCTTTGGAAGAATCATTGGACGAAAGAAGTATCTTGGGAGCATGAGGATGATATGTTGTCAAGATACTCAAGCCTTTTTAGGATCAAGGTAAGTAAAATTTCGAGGACGAAATTTTTATAAGAGGGGAAGAATGTAACGTCCCAGCTGTATAAACAACAAAAAAAAAAAAAAAAAAAAAAAAAAAAAAAAAAAAAAATGAAAGTCAAATTTTAATGGGTCTCACATGCCTCCCAACTACCCCACCTACCCCACCCATTCCCACCACACATTTCACTCATCTCTCTACTCTTTGGCCGGTTCACTCTTCCTTTCTTTTAATTTTTTTTGTTCTCTCATACACTCTCTCTACTCTCATATCTTCTCTACCGTACTTCCACACCACCACCACCACCATTTCCACCATCATTTTCCGGCAAGATCACCGGAAAATTCTTGTGAACCCATAAACACCTTCACATCCTTCTTTTGAGGTAAAAATTTCTAATCTTTTTGTAGGTTTCACACTTTTATTTGAGGTTATTTTTATCTAAGCTTGAATAATTATACCCATGTGATTTATGAGCATTAGAAGTGATATTTATGTGTTTTTATGTATGGGTTTTGTGTTGGTAGGATTATTTGATGAATGGGTATATATTTTGTGCTAAAAATGGCTACATAAAGTTTATGTATAGTGGAAAAATTTAGGGGTTTTAAGTTATAATGTGTGATGGTTGGTAAATTTAATTTTTCCATTACCATTAGGTTTATTTGGAGTTAGTTGAAGTTCTAAATTTCTTATCTTGGAGGATATTGTGATTTTTGCTTTCATGGGTCTCTTGATGATGTAATATGAATTTATGGAAGTTAGTTATAATTTTGGAGATGATGGTAAATGAGTAAACTTTATAAATTGGAGTTTACGCCTTGTAAATCAATTTGTTGAGAAACTTTGGAAGTGGAATATGTTAAAATTGATGAGGTGAAATACTAGGCTTGTCAAATTAAGTGTTTATTTGGCAATTTCTAAATTGTGGCTAGATACAATTTCAAGTTCTATGCTTATTGTGATAGGTTTACTTAATATTGTTTAGGTTCTAGCTAATCTCCTTGGAGCTTGGAGAATTAGGATTTTTGCGGTTGCAAGGTAAGTAGCTT
Source organism: Castanopsis chinensis (assembly GCA_032878915.1). NCBI lineage: Eukaryota > Viridiplantae > Streptophyta > Magnoliopsida > Fagales > Fagaceae > Castanopsis > Castanopsis chinensis. The sequence continues at coordinate 9,993,513 of JAVQMG010000125.1, read as the reverse complement.
TTTAATGGGATTTTTGGAAAATAATTACATTGCATAAATGTTATTTTTGGGTTAGGCACATTTTTGGAAACCACCTATGGATATTATATTTTCCTAAAAGCTATTGTGTCGTAACCTTAATATATGTATATATATGATTATATATATATATATATATATATATATGAAAATGCATTATATTTGGTATTGCACTTGGGGAAATGCATGAATTGTTGATATGGAAAAATGAGCATCTTTTATTTAATCTTTGATATGGAAATCATGGATTTTATGGTATATTAGAAAATTAAAGATGCTTCTCTTGTCTTGCTATGTGAGAAATTGATAGAAAATCTTTTTGACAAGAATGGAGTTGAAAACCTTACAAACCTTGTGTAAGTTAGATTATTTAAGGTTTTCTGAAACTATCTGGATATAAACTGTATTTGAAAGGAGATGTATACTGTGAGCTTTATATAGTTTTAACACCAAACCATGAGTGATTTCCCGGTGATCACCCGATTTGGTTTTCATAGTCTTTGTGACAACGGAATCAAATCCAGGTCAGTGCCTTTTCACTTTGGATGACGCGTTCTTCCCTGCTGCCCATGGGGGGAAGAGGTTCCTTAATTGTGTGTGGGTGAGGCTGCTGTCCATGGGGCCAAGAGACCACATGCAAGAGAGGGCCTATTTGACGCACTCTCTCTGCTGCCTATGGGGGGAGAGAAAAATCTTGAGGGTATGGGTGAGGCTGCTGTCCATGGGGCCAAGAGTCTGCATACCAGAGAGGACAATATCATGCCAGTTGTGAATAGGTGGATCCCCTGACCGGTCTATGTAGTAGTATGATATATTTGTGATAAAATTATCGTACGTTAGATTTTATGGCTTTGGAAATTATATTGTTAGTGCTCACAGATTATAGTATATAGTTTCAAGATAGTTACTTAGAGAAATTTTGTATTTCATCAGTTAATCATTTTTGTCATATTACTATTATTGAATATGAAACTTGCATTTTCCCCACCCCCATTAATTATGTTACTTACTGGGCTCTGTCTCATTCCATTATTTTTATAAACTTTTCAGAGTAGGCAACACCTTTTTGAGACAGCTTTTTGGTGGCTAATAGTAGTTAGACTAACTACTGATGGAAGCTGAACTTTTGTAATGGAGTTACTAGATGATGTACATCTTAGTATAGACTTGACTCATTCTTTTGTATATTGTAGTGGTTGTGACTGTATTTCCACTAATGGGACAAGTTGTTGATATGTAATCGTTTATTCAGACCTCTATTCTTTTGTGGCCAATGGTTCTTGTAATTAATGCTTAGAGCTCTGACTTACTTTAAGAGTATATTCAATGGAATTATTATGATAATTCTTCATGTGGGTACTTGATAGGATTTTATTTGGATTAAATTGTTAGAAAGTAAAAAATTTAGAGGTACTTGAGGCGTCTTTCTCACGCTTTGGACCCTTTGGGGTTTAGGGCGTGACATAGATGGCTTATGACTTAAATTGCACTTGGAAATATTGAATTTTGAAGGGTTTCATGGGGCGGAAAATAGGAATTAAGGATGAAGGATTTAATTTTGCGGCAGGTATTTGAGGGAGTTGGGGTTAGGGATTTGTGGTTGGTAATGCTGGAGAAATAGGTTGATTAAGATTCAATCAGGGAGTAATGAGCGGGGTATATTTTGGAGTTCAATAGTCAAAACTGGTGAGAAAAAGGAAGAAAAGCAGATCTGGTTAGCTGTTAGAAATAACTCAGTAGTGCAGATATTGGTATGTGGATTGTACAAGGGTTTTTGTCCTATTCTTTTCAGGGTTCTCGGGGTATGGAATTATGATCTAGTTGCAAGATTTCAGGTTCCTGGAAATTAAAGAGAAGTAAAAAAAAATATAAATTTAGACATTGCACATTTATTTTTGATAAGTGACATTGCACCTAGTTTTTTCAGGCATTACACCTAGGGTCCTTGACATTGCTTAGGGAAGAATTGCATCAAACAAACCTCAACACCATTAAAGCTGCAACTATATCTTTTTTTAACTATTGAAAACCACAAAGAAAAAAAGATGCCCGGTAAAATAACTATGGGTTTGAAACTACAAACCGTTCTGGAAAACCACCTTATAGCTCCAAAAAGACTCTTGAATACTAAATGAAAATACAACTAAAATAATACAAGACCAACCTTTTGCCACTTGCATCACTAGAGACTTGAAGTGCTGATCCATAGAGACTTAAAGTGCTGATCCATAAGAGAAGTAACAAAATCAAATAGAATTTGGCATTGTTAAGGCCTATTATTGTTATGGTCAATATTTATTGTCATGTGGTTGCAACCGTATATATTAGTGTTACCAGATTCTTCTATGAATAGGAATGTTATTTTGGTTAATAGAGATTGATATTTAGATTTTGAAAAAGTATTCTCAATACTAACATCTATTAATATTCTCTTCTAGTTCGTACTTTGGTGTTACATTGGTGGTTTCCTCAAAGGAAAAACAAGTTACAGCAAGGGATGTCCTAGCCGCTGGTCCTCAGTGTCAACCCACGCATGTAACTGTTTTTATTACTCTATTGCACATTGCTGTTTATAGTGAAGAAGTAGAGTTGGAGGTATACATTGTGCCTTTTCATTTATTTAGAGCATTGTTTTATGTGAAGCAAAGAATAGAAAGTCCAATAAAAAGAAAAATCGAAGACACAGTGATTAGAATATGAACCAACCAAATAATCCTTCCCCCCCCCCCCCCCCCCCCCCAAATTTTTTTCTTCCAATTATGCAAAATGAAAAATTAATATGCATATTTATTCATAAGTTCATAATATATCTGAATTTACCAATAAAAAAAATGAATATGAAATGGTGGTGGAGATGTCCATTCTTGTAATGCCTAGCTTCCTTGAAAGTGTCGTTAACGAAGCTTTTGAGATCTCCACCTAAGATTTAGTGCTATCAAAGTGGATAGATACCTGGTAATTTCTCATGATAGATGAGCATGAATTCTGACCAAGGCCAATTCATTATTGTTAAACAAAACGCCATTGGTAAAGTGGTCAATCTCCAAAAAGCATCTGACAACCTGAATCTTCAATGCCTTTATACACAAAATCTTTTGTTTATTGGCATCTCTCATCTTGATGTTGAGCCAAAGAAGACAACATTGAGAGTTGATTGATTTGTTCCCCTTTGGGAACAAGAATTGGATAATAATTTTCATCACAGCTATAGAAGGGTATTCAAATTGCTAGTAGAAGATTAGATTACTTCTCAATTCAATGCTTTTATTGAAATTTCAAATTCCTGCATATGTTTCAAAGTCATCATGTTTATTTTATGATTCTCAATGGCTCACCCAGGCTGTATTCATGATGTGTGCAGTTATTGCTATTGATCCTTGTCAGAGGTATAAAATCCATCCTGTTTTTGCGGTTTGCATTATCAGTTAGTTATGGTTAGTTTCTTATTATCTGCAGCCTTTTTTTTATATTTTTTTTAGGGAATTGGTCAATGCAGTACTTCATTATCTATCCAAAAAGCTTACGCATCTACGCTGAAGTTGATGAATATAATTGTTTCGGAACCGTAAGACATGGATATTTTGAAAAGTCAAAGGTATTGATATATATGCTTGACAGGAAAATTGAATATTGTGTTTTAAGCATGCATTTTTACCCAAAATAGAAAAAAAGAAAAAAAAAGTTCTATGCATGCATTTTATACTATATTTCTAGGAAACAAATTCTTTACAGGTTAATTCTTCAAGTAATGTACATGATGCTTCTATTTTTAAGCTTGCCAATTGGATGATCTTCTGTTTGAGAAAACAATGATTATTTTCTTGGTTTGAGTTTATCCTAAACCACATTTATTTTTATGCCTGATTTAGTGCGACTATGTCTTGTGCTTTATCCTTTGATGTGGCATGTCCATTTCGTGTTTGTGGTATTGCATTTTAACAAGTCACATTCTGACCCTGCCACCGCTTAGCCATATTATAAAATAAAAATAAAAAATAAAAAAAACAGTAATTTCAACACACACACCAAATCAAAACTTGGCAGATATTTGGAGTTGTGGGAATTTAAGAGAGTTAAAACATTTGAATGCTTTGGTAACTTTTTGATATAGTGTGTTGTATTCTATTTGACTTATTTTGGTGGTTTAGTTGGAGTTGGTGCTATTTAAAAAATTATGAAAGTATCAAAATTCAATATTTTTCATCTGTTTTAGTTAAGGATGATTCACGAAATTGATAAGAAAGTGCATTTGTGGAGTTTGTAAGTCTAACTGGTGTTAACCTATAGTCCCTTTATATTTGACCACCAATGTGTTATTTTGATATGTTAATGTTGAAGGTGGGGTCGTCTTTCTTTCTAGCCGCCATACGGTTTGCGTTAAAGCCTTAAAGAAGGAGAAGGGGAGGAGTAGTTATCTATGTAATTACGGTCTTTGTTGGCCGTTGTTGGTCAAGCACTCTCTTTTATTTGTCCAATTCCATCTTACCAAACAAGACTGACTTCTGACCAACCCGTGAGGGGTTGTGAAGTTGGACCAGGTATGAAGAATGAATCTATTCTCTCTGAGATCAGGTAGGTGAAGCGTCTAGCTTAGGGGGGCACGTTGAATCGTTGAAAGGCCTTGGTGTTTCTCCAATTTGGTAATCTGCTTTCAAGGCTCTTTGTTGTTACATTGAACTGGCCATCAAATTGATAGCCTTCGATCTGCTCTGAGGCTGCCAATCCATCTTCTCGCTAGTTTCTTGGGCAATTTTGGAATTGTACTTGATGTGGTATAAACAAATGCAACTCTGAATTTGTCCATGGAGTTCGTCCAGGACGAGCAAGGTGCCCAAGACGAGGTAAGCTGTCACGACATGCTCAAGATGAGGTAAGCTGCCTTGACGTGCTCAAGACGAGGTAAGCTGTCTAGACGTGCTCAAGACGAGGTAAGCTGCCTTGACGTGCTCAAGACGAGGTAAGCTGCCTTGACGTGCTCAGGACGAGGAATTACGGACGACATGCGAGCACTTGTAAAATTTATGAATATGAAAAATGTCTCCGTATCATACGTGTAACCCCCAGTGACCGTTGCGCAAAAAGAGAATAACTCCTAAACAGTTGAGGAAGTTATATTCAGGCACAAAACTCCTCGAATCAAGGGGAGGTTACAAATCCAATAACTGCTCTTAAGACACTATATAAACGTTGGTTCAGACCAACGAAAAGGTACGTGAAATCAACTCCCAAAAAATTGGAACTTAAAAAATATACAAGAGAAAAACTGACTTTGTCATCGGAGGGTAATTGGCCGGCAACCCCGGTCACCTTTGATTACTTCTCTTTCTTTTTAGGCTACCAAGGCAATCGCAAGCCCTTTCTAATCTGAAGCATCCAGCCTACTGATTTTCTTCTCATCATCAGTTGGCGCCGTCTGTGGGAACTTAGAAAATAATCTTTGTTTTCTTTTCGTTCTTTCGATCATTCTTTGTTCTTAGACAAAAGGCTGAATGGTTCGGACAAGATCAAGGGCTACCAGCCCAGGTCACCAGGAGAGTAGGGATGCTTCTAGTAATCCCTACCGTGATCACCAGTCAGCGCCTGCCGCGCAGCCGCCATCCCTTCAACAAGTGCAGTCCATGGCTGCTGCTATGGCGGAACTAACCCGCCAAATCAAGAGTTGAGCCGGGAGATCAACATAAGGAGGCAGCACCGCGAAGGACATACAGAAGGATGACCCCAAGGTCAGGAAGGTAGAGGAGAAAATGTTGAGTCCGAGGATCAGACAAGGGGTACTACTTCTAGAAGGGTGCCACATTTGGAGAGAGAAATGGACCAAATGAGAAAAGCCATGGAAGAAATGAAGGAGAATATGAGGCGGGCAAATCTCGTGGAAGATTTGGTTCATAGAACGGACTCCCCATTCATGGCTTCCATCAATAGTCACCCCCTACCCCCTAAATTCAAAATGCCTTCCTTGGATTCATACGATGGAAATCGCGATCCGTGTGACCATATTGCTACTTTTAAAACTACCATGCACCTTCAAGGAGTTCCAGACGAGATTATGTGCAGAGCGTTTCCTACCACACTTAAAGGACCAGCGAGGGTGTGGTTCAGCAAAATACCTCCAAATTCTGTTGGGTCGTTCGAGGAGTTGAGTAAGATGTTTGTTAATAATTTCATCGGAGGACAACGCCACAAGCGTTCCTCTTCCAGTTTGTTAACCATTGAGCAAGGGGAGAATGAGAGTTTACGGTCCTTCATCACCCGTTTCAACAGGGAGGCATTGACGGTAGACGAAATGGACGATAAGTTGCTGTTGGCCGCTTTCCATAATGGAGTCAATTCTGACTTGTTTATTCATAAACTGTATGAGCAGGAGCCTCAGACTATGGCTGAACTCGTCCATTCAGCCCAAAACTTCATGAACGCTAAGGACGCAATAATAGCCAAGAAGAGGAAACGGACAGAATGCACGGAAGCTAGCCATCCACGACATCTAGACCAAGGTCCTCGTCCCAAGAAGGCCCGAGTAGATGAGAAAAGGGATAGAGATGGTAAAAAGGCAGCAGGTACGTCATCGAGGAGTCAGCAGTACACTCCCCTAAATACCCCACTGGAGCAGGTCCTTATGCAAATCAAGGATGATCCGTCCTTGAAGTGGCTGGAGAAAATGAAGGGAGATCCTAACAAGCGCAACAGGAACAAGTATTGCCGCTTTCTAGGGACCACGGGCACGACACGGACGAGTGTTTTGACTTGAAGCAGCAGGTAGAGAACCTCATCAGGCAGGAAAGTTGAGGAATTTCCTTGGACGAGACCACAAGGACGAGAAGTTAAAGGCCAAGATGGAAGAATCCTCACGACCCCCACTAGGAGAAATAAGGGTTATTATAGGAAGAACCTCAGCAGCACAGTCATCCAAGTCGAGGAAGACATACCTTAAGGTGGTTCAAAGCGTTCAGCTGTCAGGACGATCTCCCAGGACGAGGGAAGCTGACGAGTAAGCCATCACGTTCACGGACGAGGATGCTGGAAGAATTCACCACACCCACGATGATGCGATTGTCATCACCTTACTTATTGCCAACTATACGACCAGAAGGGTGTTGGCAGACAATGGCAGCTCGGCGGACATTCTGTATTACCCTGCCTTCCAACAAATGAGGCTAGGACGAGATCAGCTTCGTCCAGTGAGTTCGCCCTTTGTAGGATTTGGGGGAATGAAAGTACAACCGGTGGCACCGTCACGGTGCCCGTAGTGATTAGAGCGTACCCACAGCAGATAGCTAGAGAGGTAAACTTTCTCGTAGTCAATTGTTCATCATCATATAATGCTATTATTAGAAGGCCTACTTTGAATAGCTGGAAGGCGGTAACCTCTACCTACCGTTTGTCCGTCAAATTCCCAACTGAACATGGCGTGGGTCAGGTGCAAGGAGATCAGTTAGCTGCTAGAGAATGTTACCTAGCTATGTTAGCTATGGACGAGCATTTACAGACGATGAGTATAGACGAAGAAAGAATCACAGCGGAGCCTGTTGAAGTGTTAGAAGATGTCCCTTTAGACGATAGTAGAACTGAGAAGTTTACTAGAATAGGGGCTAGCATGGAAGAAGGGCCGAAGAATGCACTGGTCCAGTTTTTGAAGAAAAGCCTTGATGTCTTCGCATGGAGTCATGAGGACATGCCTGGTATTGACTCGAGTGTTATTACTCATCGTCTAAATGTATGTCCCTTCTCCAAACCCATGCGTCAGAAGAAAAGGGTATTCGCTCCTGAGCGAGACAACGCCATCAAAGAAGAAATACAGAAGTTGATTACGGCGGGGTTCATTAGGGAAGTTTACTACCCAGACTGGTTGGCGAATGTAGTCATGGTAAAGAAGGCCAATGGCAAGTGGCAAATGTGTATAGACTTCACTGACTTAAACAAGGCTTGCCCGAAGGACAGTTATCCACTGCCGCGCATTGACCAACTGGTAGACTCGACGGCTGGTCACAGGTTGCTAAGCTTCATGGATGCCTTCTCAGGCTACAACCAAATAAGGATGGACGAAGCAGACCAAGAGAAGACTGCGTTCATCACCAGCCAGGGGTTGTTTTGCTACAAGGTAATGCCATTTGGCTTAAAGAACGCAGGGGTGACTTATCAGAGGCTAGTGAACCAAATGTTTCGTCCTCAAATTGGAAGAAATGTAGAAGTCTACGTTGATGATATGCTGGTAAAAAGTTTGGACGGGGGAAAACATCTGGATGACCTTCAAGAGACCTTTGATACGCTTCGACAGTACAACATGAAACTTAATCCAAGCAAGTGTGCCTTCGGAGTTTCATCAGGAAAGTTCTTGGGGTTCATGGTTTCGCATAGAGGCATTGAGGCAAATCCAGATAAGATCCAAGCAATACTCAACATGGAACCGCCGAAAAACATCAAAGAAGTCCAGTCCAGTCCAGTCCTTTACAGGACGAGTCGTCGCCCTCAACAGGTTTGTTTCGAAGGCTACTGACAAATGTTTACCATTCTTTAAAATCCTCAGGAAGGCATTTGAGTGGGCGGACGAGTGTCAAAGGGCCTTCCAAGATTTGAAAACTTACCTCACAAAGGCACCGTTGCTAAGTCCATCCGTATCCAGTGAAGAGCTGTATTTGTATTTGGCGGTATCCCAGCATACTATAAGTTCCGCACTGGTCAGGAAAGAAGGACGAGTGCAGAAATCGGTATACTATACCAGCTGGGCACTTAGAGGAGCGGAGGAACGGTACCCGTTGATGGAGAAGTTAGCCTTTGCCTTGGTCACGGCCTCAAGGAAGCTGAGACACTACTTTCAAGCTCATGTCATCATTGTCTTAATGGATCATCCCCTAAAGAAAGCAATGAGCAAATTGGAAGCTGCGAGACGGCTAGTCCAATGGGCAGTGGAACTCAGTGAATTTGATGTCAGGTACCAGCCAAGGAATGCAGTCAAGGCGCAGGCACTGGCAGACTTCATTGCCGAGTTCACTCCAAGCCAAGACGAGCTGGCCAAGGACGAGCAAACAAGAAGGTGGGTCATAGACGTGGATGGATCATCTACGATGTACGCAGGAGGGATTGGAATCATACTTAAGTCCCCAGAGGGTGATAAGCTAGAGTATGCAGCCCGTCTACAGTATCAAACTACCAACAATGAAGCTGAATATGAAGCACTACTCAAAGGGCTGGAATTGGCAAAGTCCTTTGGAGTAGAGTCAGTAATAGTCAGAGGAGATTCTCAGCTAGTCATCAACCAGGTGAATGGAATGTGTGATGCCAAGGAAGGTCGAATGAAGAAGTACCTCAGCAAAGTGAGGAGACTTGTGCAAAAGTTTTCGAAAGTGAGTTTTGTTCAACTCCCGAGGGAGGAAAACGTGGAAGCAGATGCGTTGGCAAGAGCGGCATCGGCAGGTAGAGTTATGGACGAGTATGGCAAAGTCCAATACATGCCAAGCATAGACCTCCCGAAAATACAACAAATTGGAGGAGAAGAAAATTGGATGAGTCCAATTGTAATCTATCTAAAGGATGGAAAGCTTCTGGAAGACAAGAACGAAGCTAGGAAACTAAGGGTTAGGGCTGCAAAGTACGTCCTTATAAATGATGTGCTTTACAAGCGAGGCTTATCTCAGCCCTACCTAAGATGCCTAGCTCCGGACGAAGCAAATTATGTTTTGAGGGAGGTTCATGAAGGAGCATGTGGGAATCACTCGGGGGCAAGATCACTCGTCCATAAGATTATTCGTGCCGGCTACTACTGGCCCACGGTTCAGGCAGATGCTAAGGCTTATGTCAAAGTATGCGACCAATGTCAGCGCTACAGCAACGTCCTTAGATAGCCGTCGGAGTACCAGACCCCGATGATGGCCCCGTGGCCCTTTGCGCAGTAGGGACTGGATATCCTAGGTCTTTTCTCCCCGGGGATTAGACAGATGAAGTTTTTGGTAGTGGGAATTGACTACTTTACTAAGTGGGTGGAAGCTGAACCCCTTGCGAACATTACACAGTAAAATGTTAAAAATTTTGTTTGGAAGAATATCCTGTGTAGGTTCGGAGTACCGAGGGTGCTGGTATCGGACAATGGATGACAGTTTGACAATGCACCGTTCAGGGACTTCTGTGAGCATTTTGGAATTAGAAATCATTACTCCTCACCCTCCCACCCACAGGCAAACGGACAAGCAGAAGTAGCAAACCGATCCTTGCTGAAGATCATCAAGACTCGGCTTGAGGGGGCAAAGGGGATATGGCCGGACAAGTTACCAGGCGTTCTTTGGGCCTACAGAACCACTGTAAGAACCCCGACAGGAGAAACTCCTTTCAAGTTAGCCTATGGAAGTGAAGCGGTCATACTGGCAGAAGTTCATATGGCTAGCCATCGAGTGATGAAGTATCAGGAGCAAGAAAATGAAGAATTACTCCGTCTTGACCTCGATCTCATTGATGAGGTAAGGATGGATGCGGAGCAAAGGACAGCAAGATACAAGAATCTTATGGCCAGGCAGCATGATTCCATGGTGAAACCCAGGCGCTTCAACGTAGGGGACCTTGTTCTTAAAAGAGTATCCTTGGCAACTAGGAACCTAGCTCATGGAAAATTAGGACCCAATTGGGAAGGACTATACAGGGTAGTCAACTGCAAGAGGCAGGGGTCATATTACTTGGAAGCTCTGGACGGACGAAAGCTAGAGCATCCTTGGCATGTGGAGCACCTGCGAAGGTACTATCAGTAAAGGTCTCGGACGAAGCTAATCAAGGACGAGGTTACAATGATGGACGACTCTACTACTATGTTTAATATCTACTTGTGTTCTTATTACTGCTATGGTGTGTACTAAGAATAAAGGTGCACTAGTTTTTAAACTTTTGCACCGTCTACGAACAAGTTTGAAAAACAAGGTTGTGTATTTTAAGTATTTTCCTAAGTACTTTCATGAGGTGCTAGCTTTTAAGCAGGTGCCATATTTGTGAACAATGCTTATGTAATGATATAGTTTGGATTTTCAATGTATTTTATGCATAAAATCTAACTCCCATGGTCAAACCCACGAGAGGGGCCAAAATCTTAAGACGAATGAAAAATCCTTGGACGCAGGGATGTAACGTTCACAGGCTTTCCTCAAGACAAGGATAAAGTGCAAAGCTAAAGCAAAAAGAAATTATTACAAGTCCATGGACGAGCATCTGAACAAGACACAGGTGCTCTAGGACGAGTCAAACGCCAGAAAAACGTACTTGACAAAGGGCCAACGTGAAGCTTAAGGACGAGGCAAATGGACCAAACCTATGGACGAAGGAAACGTCTAAAGGCTGTCATCAATTCGTCTATAGAAAAACAAATGAACCAATGACATCGTCCATAAGCAAAATATAAGGACGACCCTTTAATATTTGAGAAATATTCAAATCTCAATCACAACAATCATAAAGGGTAAGCACGTCCATACACAAACAACTAATGAATAAAAATAGACATTCATTGAAATAGAGAAAAAGGGTAGACGGCCATCGTTCAAAAACCCTTACATAAATTAAGCCCTAAAGGCAATTGTTAATACACTCGTCTATAACACTCTAGACGAGGTAATTGTACTCAAATATATTTCAATAAAAAAAGAAAGAAAAAACAACAACGAAGCAAATTATATCAAAGCATAAAATATCTTAAATGGATGGTGTGTTGGCGTTAGGCTCGTCTTGAGGCGGCAAAGTGGTAGCATCGTCCTCCACGTTGATATCTTCAGAGCTGGTCTGGACGAGGGAGCTCGTGGACGCCCCACCAAGATTGAGCTTTATAGAGCTGAAGTCTACTTCTGGGAATTTTTCTACGGCGTCCATCCTAAAATCTTCGAAGCCAGCTGCATAGTTGGGGTCCATTGAATCAGTAAATTCTTTGGACGCCTTGAACTTAGCAACGGCGTCTCCTTTAGCTTTCTCCAGAAGGACGTCAAGCTCTTCATTCCTCTTTTGAAGGAAATCAAGACGAGCATCCTTCTCAAGGACTTCAGCTTCCAGCTCAGTGACGCGATTCTTCAAGTTTTCCGCCTCGTCCTTGGACTTAGCTGCTACCTTTGCCCACCTCTTGGACTCATACCTTCCCTTTTGGACCGTCCTCTCCAACAACATTCTCGTCTTGTCTAGTTCAGTTGCCTGCCTAGATGCGGCGATGAACTTAGACATTGCCTGCATAGATCAAAGCATTGTTAGAATGCATGCATAAGCTAATAGCAAGACGAGACAAACATATAAAACCTGCATACCTTGAAAAGGTCATAGACGCCGGAGTGCTCAAAATCCTTCAACGACATCTTGTAGCATGCCGTCACGTCCTCATCCGTTACAACCTTCTCAAATTTCTCCCAAGCCAAGTCCTCGTCCTCAAGAAGATTGTGAGGAACTTGGTGAGAAGGTTGAGACGAGGATGGGACTACTCTAGGCGGGTGGGGTGGAGAAGGAAGCTCTGGATCAACGTCCAAAATTTGAACTGGATGGCTAGAAGGGACGAGGAGAGAGCCAGGTTGATCCTTGGCTTGGACGTCTTGAGGCTTGGACAACTTGTGCCTAGCCTTCTTCTCCTTGCGCCTACTTGGGAGGTTTCCCAAGTCTACGCCTAGAGAGAGGCTCTTCCTCTTCTTGCCAGAAGCTGGACAAGGGTTGGATTTCACTCTAGGCCTAGTCTCCTCGTCCATCGCATCCTTGCCTTTATTTTGTTTCATCGTCACCATTCCTGCAAGTAAAGACGTCAGTAAAAAAAAAAAAAAAAACAACAAACAAAACAACAAAAAACAAAAAATAAGACGAGGGAAAGGACGACTTATGTCTTCTCACAGTAACTTCGTAGGCAATTGTCTCATCTGAAGGGTCAGGACCTAGACCCCAGGTGGCAAGACACCGTAAGGTAACCAAAAAATGGAAGGTCCTGTCACTGTAAAGACGAGCTTTTTGGACTCATTCCAAATGGAACCTATCCAAATGGGGTCGTCTAACACCTTCAAAACAAAACAAACAAAAACACGTTAGATGACCATTATTAAAGACGAGTGCGATAAATACAATGAGAAATGCATACCTTCAGGACGAAGGTTCCCTATCTCCCCTGTATAGGGAGGGAATGGATCCTTGGCAGTATCATTAGGACTTCCAGCCCAGAAACCAAAGACGAAGAAAAACTCCGTCTTCTAGTTTCTGTCTGACGTGACTAATGACTTAATCAATCTACAATCTTTCCCTCTGGCTATAAATTGATAAAAGCCAACGGACTGGTTAATTTCGGAGGGTTTATAGTAGTAGAGGAACTCGTCCACGGAAAGAGGACGGTTCCCCTCAAACACCTCCCTCCACAAAACTTGCATAGCTACTATTAGACGCCATGCATTGGGGTTAAGTTGGCATATCCCTATACCTAACCTAGAAAGCAACTCCCTGGCGAAGGCATTTAGAGGCAACCTCAAACCCCCTAGGAGGTAAGCCTTGTAAATGCCAACACCAAAACGGGGTTGACAACACCACTCGTCACGGACGGGTAGCCTAGGGTTTAAGCTATCAGGGATTTGGTACCTCGTCTTGAGAAGGTCCAACTTCTTCTCGTCTGTCTTAGAACCAACCCCTATAGCACAAGTGTAAACTACCTCCTCCTCCTCCTCTTGAGCAGAAGACGAGGGAGCACTTGTGCCAGCCCTAGAACCAGACTTGACTCTCGTCCTAAGCTGTTCCTGAAACACCTCCAAGGGAACCCCAGGGACGCCAGACGTATACTCGTCCATGGTGTTCCCATCGCTACTACTATTACTACTCCTAGAGCTACTATCACTAGAACCGCTAAAGCTACTTGGGTCTTGGTACTCGTCTATGGCTTTGACAATACTATCGCTAGACGAGGAAAGGACTACCTCAGACATTTTTTAAGAAAGAAACTTAAAATCTGAGGACGAAGATTGAAGAAAGTACCTGGAACTAGACAAGAGAAGACTATTGACGCAAGGAACTTCTAGACGAGGCGCTAAGACAAGGGAGGTCGAAGAAGAAAATTTGAGAAAATGAGGAGGGTAGCGGAGGAATTCAACTATTTATAGGCATTGACCCCAGTACACGAAGCGACGCGACCAGCCAAAAAGCGACAAATGGCATGTCCCTCAAAAAACGAGCTGACATGATTGGTCTTCAGTTAAATCATGACAAATGGCAACTACAACAGCTGGCATAAGGACGCTTGTCTAAATAACGGCGTTAGTAGATGTGAATCCTAAACGACCCATGGACAAGGGGGCAACTGATGTGGTATAAACAAATGCAACTCTGAATTTGTCCATGGAGATCGTCCAGGACGAGCAAGGTGCCCAAGACGAGGTAAGCTGTCACGACATGCTCAAGACGAGGTAAGCTGCCTTGACGTGCTCAAGACGAGGTAAGCTGTCTAGACGTGCTCAAGACGAAGTAAGCTGCCTTGACGTGCTCAAGATGAGGTAAGCTGCCTTGACGTGCTCAGGACGAGGTAAGCTGCCTTGACGTGCTCAGGATGAGGAATTACGGACGACATGCGAGCACTTGTAAAATTTATGAATATGAAAAATGTCTCCGTATCATACGTGTAACCCCCAGTGACCGTTGCGCAAAAAGAGAATAACTCCTAAATAGTTGAGGAAGTTATATTCAGGCACAAAACTCCTCGAATCAAGGGGAGGTTACAAATCCAATAACCGCTCTTAAGACACTATATAAACGTTGGTTCAGACCAACGAAAAGGTACGTGAAATCAACTCCCAAAAAATTGGAACTTAAAAAATATACAAGAGAAAAACTGACTTTGTCATCGGAGGGTCATTGGCCGGCAACCCCGGTCACCTTTGATCACTTCTCTTTCTTTTCAGGCTACCAAGGCAATCGTGAGCCCTTTCTAATCTGAAGCATCCAGCCTACTGATTTTCTTCTCATCATCAGTACTCTCGGTTTTTTTTTCTTAATTATTATGAAAAAAATTTCTTAATTTTTTTTTCCTAAAAAGAGTAACCATCATTATGTATAAATCTATAAGCAACACTTTTGCTTGGGAAGAACAACAAATTTCTATTGTGCTATCTCAAAGTCTTGTTAAAATTTTTGAATTTGATTATACATTCATTGCAATGGACATTTGGCTTAATGACATCACATTTGATATGTTTTACATATTTGGGAGAAGGAGTTTAGCTTTGATGTGAGTTTTATTTTTCTCTTTCTTTTTTATTTTGAATTGTAGTTTTGTTGAATTTTATTAATTTTTTAGGTATGTTTCTAGGTGTTTTTTATTGTACAGTAGAAAAAATTGGGTTTTAGAAAGATTTTTTTTAAAAAAATTAAAAGAATAATTTCTAAATTTTATATTCTTGTTAATGATACACAAAATGATATGGATATCTTTTATTAGCTAATTAATATTTTCACTAACTTACCTTTTGAATTGCTGAGAAAAATTATATTGTAAAACATAAATTTAATGAGACCACCCTAAAAATATTATCACGTGCAATGTACACGTCTGCGACTATTTCTAAATAATATTAAATATCACGATTTCAAAAACTGGTGGTAAAAAAAAAGGACACGTTTCTGGTTTTAGGGTTTGCAGTGGGCCTTTTTTGCATCTTGGGCTGGATTGCACTTGTTGTACCACAACTCTTTGATTTTAGGGTAAAAGAGTTGGAACTAGCCTAACTGAGACACACCTTAGGCCAGCTTATACACAAGTTGGGCCCTCCTTGTGTTGACGCATCCTAGCAGGAATCTTAAGCTTGTTCACGTGCTCACGGCAGGAATAACTGCTATAAGTGTTATAGCAGGAAAATACAATATAGCAAGATAATTAAAACACTTTAACTAAAATATATTCTGCTAGCAACAATAATACATGAACAATTCCACAAAGGAAAAAAAAAAGTATCTGAACATGATTATAGCAGGAATAGATTAATGACAAGATATCATGTTAATCATTAATCAACCATGGTAAAGGAAAAGAGGACTAGTTTGCTATAGGAATGAACTTGACCCCTTTGTAGATTCAAGTCCAAAAGGAACTAATCTCCAATGTGGGTAACCTGAAAAGAGGAATCCTGCTATAGAAGTCACCCACTTTGGAAAATAGACTCAGATGACCTAATCTCAGATTCTCGTCTCGTTAAAGAGTGGGCTATTGAGAGGGAGAGAAGTGGGCTATTAATGCATGCTTTTACTCCTATCACTCATAGTTTTCCTACTTACTCTTGATTTCCAATATTCTTTCTTTCTTTTACTCATTTTTCTTTGTTTTCTTCCTGTTTTTTCCTTTTACTTTCACTATGCACGTCTATGGCCTTTTATACTACCTGTCGTGACCGGATTTTTCATTTTTACCCCTTAACCACTTTTGACCTATTGTGAGTGTCCTTCCAAGACTGCCTACTAGTCTGCCGGCTACCCAGCCACCACCACTATACTATGTTGGTTGTGCCACACCTCATTCCCAGACAAAGTGGTTTTGTTTTGTTTTTACTCCCCCTTGGTGCTCCCATCCAGATAAGGGTTAATCCTCTCCCTTATGAACCTCTATAGCATGCATTTAGTGGCTTTAGCTCATTTTACCTCTTTTGGATGAGATATCATCCCAGCAAGACATTTTCCTTAAAAGTGCTTGAGCGAAAACCCCAAAATAGGCTCCCCCTTCTCCCCACTGCCAGACCACACCCTTTCTTACTTCTGACCCGTGACCCACCTCCCCTGTATTGGCTAGGTATAGGTAGGTGGTGCCTAAGCCTTATGTGCATGCTCCACTTTCATATGAGTCTATTGCTTTTCTGGCTCTCACAAGTTTGCCATTGCCTCCAGGTTTGTTTGATTCTGCTGCACACTTTGGTATTTGTGTAACTCTTGCGACGTAAATGAGTTCTTGAGACTTTATTCTCTGCATCTTGTTTCTTCATTAGGCTGGGCACTACTTGGGTGTGGGTTTTCTCTTCTTTAATTCAGCCCATGTCCTCTTTTTATCCTTTGTCCACAGACTAGCTAGTGCGTCTTCCACGTCACTGCATTGTTCCTACTATATTACTTCTAGGCTTGTGGGTTGAAGCGCCTACCATGGCAATTTCTCATACTATTCCTTCCTCTAGTCTTTATTGCCCAGGATTCCTACTGGGTTAGTCCATTCAACACCTCGAGCTTCCTCAGCCCATTTCATTCTTTGGGCATCCTCAGCTCATTTCATTCCTTGGGAATCCTTGGCCCATTTCATTCTTTTCTACCCCCTTCATTCCCATGAGCTTTTGCTCAATCCTTTGGGCTTCCTTATCACATCCTTTGTTTTGGGTTTATTAGTCTTCAAATCATTCTCGTTTACTAATTCCTTTCTTTAGGCTCTTCCGTCCTGTTTTTGCTTTCTTTCCACTTCTTACAATTCTCATGGGCTTAGTAATTCATTCTTTGGGGCTTCCTCAGCCCATTTGCTTTCTTTAAGGCCACTCCTTGTTTCGTGGGCTTGCGAATCGTTATTCCTGCCATTTTGGCCCAATTGTCTTTGTTTTACTGTTTTCTTTCTCCACCTTTTTTATATTGTTGGGCGTCTTCTACCATTGGGCCATTTTGTCAAAAAATGGGCATCAACAGGGTTTTATTGGATCGGAATTGTGCTCAGTTCTCAATTGAACTGTCTAGTCTAGTCCGGTTTTTAAAACTCTGCTAAATATATTAGGTTATTCCTAGCTCTAGAATTGTAAACTAGCAAGCCAAGATGAGTATTAAAAATTATGCATTTTTCCTTTAATTTTATTTTGAACACTGAGTTGAACTCAAATTCAATATCAAACAATATTTTCTTGTGTTTAAAGTACATTTTTTAGCCTTAATGTTTGAAGTTATTTTTATTTCGGTCTTTTATGTTGAAAATTTTTTATTTTGTTCTTCCATGTTTTTTTTTTTTTAATATTAGTCTTGCAATTCATTCCCATCTATGATATAACTATTAAGTGTCCTCTATGTTTAATTATTTGGTGAAATATTAGCTCTAAAATCTTGTGGAATGCAAGAATTTCACTATTGTTTATAGAAAAATATATTAAGGACGATTAGATAACAACCAAAAGTAACAAGTCCAATATGAAAACATAATTAAACATATAGAACCAAAATGAAAATTTTCAAACGTAAAAGGCAAAAATGAAAACAAACCCAAACTTTAAGAGCCAGAAGTGCATTTTAGCCTCTTTATACATATATACATATATATATATATATAATTTCCTTCTTTATTTATTTAATTGACAAAGAATGAAAGAGTTTGTCATTTTTTTTCTTTTTTTTTTCCCAATAGAACGTAAAGACAAGTTAATAGTCTCCATTGCCTACAGATATCCAAATTTTGATGCCTAATAAGTAATACCCCATAAATAGTTCTATGGGGTCATATCGATTGGTTGAAATGTCTGAAAGAGAACGTTGTTCTGGGGGGATGATACTCATTGGTACAAGATTCAAAGGATTAGTGCAATGTTCAAGGCAACATACCAATAATCCTTTTTTTTTTATTCCAATAATCCTTTGGAAACCAAAAAATAAATTATTCAATGTCGAAATGAGAGATATTTTGTTCCACCACAGCGGATGATAAAAATATCAGCTAGCCTACCATTTTTTTCCTTCACATAAACTATTTAGATTAACTTGTTCATTTCCCATATATAATAATCACTACCACTAAATTTTTATGCCCATTTACAAGTAAATGTTAATAATTGATCATTTTAAAATAGTTAAAATTATATTATTTGAGCTAATTAGATAGAATGATTTTATAAACTTTTAAAATCCATAAAAAATTAAAGGGTAAATTACAGAGTTAATCCCTATTCTTTATGCTATATTTCAATTTGGTCAGTATACTTTTAATTGTGTCAATTTGGTCTCTAACATTTCAGTATCGTGTTAATTTAGTTCCTGTCATTATCTTTGGATGAAAAAAGCTTATATATTAAACAGAATAATAAAAAAATTATTTTCCATAACACATCAACTGCCAAGTCGTATTATTAGAAAAAAAAATACAAAATAA
Organism: Castanopsis chinensis; assembly: GCA_032878915.1. Lineage (NCBI taxonomy): Eukaryota > Viridiplantae > Streptophyta > Magnoliopsida > Fagales > Fagaceae > Castanopsis > Castanopsis chinensis. The sequence continues at coordinate 9,974,444 of JAVQMG010000125.1, read as the reverse complement.
AATCTACACGTGATATAGAGTACCTAAGACCAAGATATCTTTTTCTTTTCTTTCATTTTCTAGGAAACCAAACACAACAATAATCAAGGAAAATCTCAACTACAACAAGAAACATGGAGATCTTTGCGTCAATTTTACATCACTTTCTTGACAACCAAACACTATAAAAAGGATTTAATCTAAAAAAAAATAGAGAACTCAAAATATACCAAGAAAATCCACCATTGTTGAATCAAACTTTTTGCTCAAAACTGCAAAAAAAGAAAAATCTAGTTTATACAGATAAATTGAATCCCAGAAGAGAAAAAAAAAAAAAAAGATTTTAGAGAGAAACAATAAAGTTTTAATGGTGGTTGCCAGTGTGCTCTTCTTTGCAGGGGATCTGATATGGCTGAGGCGAAGCTAATGCCGAAAAGATCGAGCTGCAAAAAGATTAGAGATTTTAGAGTTTGGCAGCCCAAAAACTGAAAGAAAAAAATATATATATTGCAAGTTGATTTTTACTGGGTAAAGAGATTAGAGATGGAGATTAAATATTAGAGCCAGCTTCAAAACATCGGACTCAAACAAGGCCAAATTGATGGTCTTAGAGAAGCTATTGGTGTGCTTAACTTTATAGTCTTTTTTCGAATTCCTTTAACTGAACCAATTACCTCTCGCGAAGGCCTCGATATCTTTATTATATACCAAATGCTCGAATCAAGCTTTATCTCAACAAGGAAAGCAATGACAGGGAAAGTGAGGAAAGCTTTGTATTTGGAAGCTTTTTATATATAAAAGAAGAAGAAAAGGTTCATGTAAATGTTGGTTCATGTTTCTAAACCTAGCGTCATTAATAGATACTCACTAGTGTTTAGCTAGAGAGAGAGTTAAAGGGATTTTAGTGAGGCGATACTAATGCACACAAGTGCAAATTTTAATTTGGGTTTTTTTTTTTTTTTTTTTAATAATCTGTCGTGACGGTACAGTTGGCAATTGATATAGCATTAAAAATTATTATTTTTTATTCAATTTGACACATCAGCTTTTTCTCTCCAATAAGTAACGGTAAGGACTAAATGGACACAGCACTAATTAAGTTAGAGACCAAATTGATACAATTGAAAGATTAAAGACAAAATTAAAATATAGTGTAAAAAATAGTACTTACCTAAAATTAAAAATTAAAAGTTATGATCCAAAAAATAACTACCTATTTGAAAAGGTGAAGCCCAAGTCCTGCACTCAATTTGCCCCATTTTTCGTTTGTTCCGAAGGTCCTCCATAAGCCCAGGCTTAAATGGGCCTTATCAATCTGATTCTGACCAGCCATTTGTTAGAATTGGGTCCAATCTTGTATTGGATGGCCTCTTAGGATCCGTTGCGATTCGATACTAACTGACCACCAACTAACAGGACCAACTGACCAAGCATCTTTTACCTCTCTTTTTTTTTCTTCTTCTTCTTCTTCTTTCTTTTTTGTTTTAATTTATTTAATGTCAATGTGATAGGAAAACTTTTTCTTCTTCTTCTTCTTCTTCTTCTTCTTCTTCTTCTTGTTTTAATTTATTTAATGTCAAAGTGATAGGAAAACTATCTTTAAGTTCTTTGAATTTTTAATGTTTATTGGATGCCATCTTGATCATATCAACTTATAAGAAGTAAGTTTTCATGGAAGAAATTCAATTTTTTTAATCATTATTATTATTTTTTGTAGCTTCAGGACTACTCAGTATTTCCTCATATGATTGTGTCGAATTAGACAACACAATACTACATAACTATTTATGTTTAATATCAATCGTGTTTCAAAATTTCACTATCAACAAGTCCATTTATTGAACAACATTAGTTTCTTATCTTGACAATATTACATACTGCTAACTAATTAGTTTACAAAATAATAATAATAATTGTATTGAAGATCAAAGAGTGAGAGTCTTTACACATCTACAACCAAGATGATTGTAAATATCATTTCCTAGTTCAAAATTTCTAGTTTCAAGATCATAGCATCTTAGGTTTCGATACAGCCTAATTTTCGAAATGTTTTCTATCTAGGGGTGATGGAAGGAACAACTCCACTAACAAGTTCAATGTTAGATATCTCGGATGACAAATGAGAATCCTTCACCGTAGAGGATGATGATGGTGTAGTCATTACCTTTTCAACTTCAGTGTCCAAAGGATTTGCTAATACAATGTCAGAATCATGCATCATATGCCATATACTTTCAAGTTCATGAACCACCTCTGCCATTGAAGGTCTAGTATTTGTCTCATCTTCGCAACACTTGAGAGCCAAATTCAAAAATTTCACCACACATTTAGAAGGATAAGATCCCATTTTCCCATCAATGATTGAAAAGATCATACCAGATTTATATGCAACATTAACCTGAAATAGATAGAAACCATAGAAAAATTATAAGAAACCATTTTATTACACAAATTTAGCCACTGTATCTAAAGGATCAAATAATATGAACATTATGCCAAAATGATCATAAATGTTATACAAGGAATGTTTCGCATAAGGCCAAAATTTTAAAAGGATTTCAATGTTTTATTGAAGTTAAAATTGAAACATGCAAATTAGGATATCTCTCATCTTTACATCTAGAATAAAATGACATATGGTAGGGGGAAAAGAAGAGAGAGAGAGAGAATAACCGAAAGCTATCAACTTTACCCTGCACCTATAATTATAGAAGAACAATTTCCATTTCATACACAAGCGCTTGATGAAATCCAAGGTGAACAGGTCTAGGGTTTTACCTCTCTAACAATGTTTTTGCCGCGTGAGATTGGCTGCATCCCAGTCAAGAGTTCAAGAAATACAACACCAAGACTATAAACATCACTCTTGTCTGTTAATTTATGAGTTAAGCAATACTCCGGATCTAGGTAACCCTGCAAATTTTATACAAAGAATGAGAGAATATAAAAATAGGCATCAATTGAATCTCCAACAACATACCATTAAGTCTATTTCATCTAGTTTGATTTACATTTATTTATTTAATTTTAAAAATTGTTTTATAAATTTATTATTTGAACAAATGGTTAATTGCAAAAAAAAAAAAAAAAAAAAAAAAAAAAAAAAAAACCACCAAACTATGCTCAATTGACACTTCCTTCTCCCATTATGGATGGAGGCTAAGGTTATGGATCAAGACCCATCGGGTATATGTGTAACTTACTTATCAATACATATATATATATATATATATATATATGGGGATACGCAGTTTTCACCCCAACAAAAACTTGCAGTCAACACCCTAATCAAAACAATTGTGGCAATCTGCAGCTTCACCATCCAAATAAGATCAAATTTAATGTCCATGTGACTTGCACATCTCAAACTCAAAAACTCTCATTTGCTTGACTAGGTGAACTTAGAGTTTGATTGGGTCGTCAAATCAAGGTATGTGGATGCAACAAGCGAATGAACACATAGTGAAACAAATGGATAGATGCAACACTGGGAAAGCAGAGTGAAAAGGCATTGGTTGTGTCATTGAGTACTACAATGGCAAGAAGATGACGTATGGAAAAGAATATATGGTCCCAAAAGATGCCTATTAGGGGAGAGAGAGAGAGAGAGAGAGAGAGAGGGAGAGAGGAGAGAGAGAGAGGGGGGGGGGGAGGGCATGAGTTTGATGGAGAGGTAGGTGTGTACTCAGATGTTGGAGGAAGTGGTGGCATGGAAGTAGCCTTGCCATAAGGTAGCAGATTCGAGGTTGGAGTTGGTGAGGAAGAGGGAAAGTGATTTTGATCCTAGGGTTAGTGGAGAAAGAAAAGAGGGAAAGTGCTTCTAGGATTACATCAATATGGAAAGTTCTAATCACGCCACAATTAAATCCCATAAAATTCTCAACCACAATAAAGCCCAAACTAATTCAAAATTCAAATAAAGTCTAAAATCTGGTGCCTCAAATAAGTAAAAATCAAAAATAAATTTGGTGTCCATGCCAACTATTAAAATAGTGGCTCTTGTAATTGTGAAAGCAGTACAATTTGAATAAGAATTGTCTAATTAGAGAATGTTTCTCGTGCTTGGTGGTGATTCCAGGCATTCTTAGGTGGTGATGACTAAGGTTTTCAGGAATATTCTAGGTGGTGTAGCTTAGGGTTTTTCTTGCTTTATCTTTCCTTTCCCTTATTTTTATCTTTCTCAAACAAGTGTGAAGTTAGTAATGGTATTTTAGTAATTTAGTTACTAAGAAGGGTAGATCCATCTTTTTACACTTTGGGGGTCATGCGCAAATCACACGACCATTAACTTTAACCCTCATTTGGATCATAAGATGCATATTGGCACAATTGTTTCAATTAGAATGTTGATTGCAATGCCAAGAGTCTTGTACCTTAATTGGCATCTCCTCATGCACAAAGTACTCTCTGTTTAGGGGAAAAGGATTCCAACTACAAGGTTAGTAGCATATTGTAACCATCTTAAAAAAAAAAAAAAATTAATTGCAAATTTTCAAACTTTGTGGTGTGCAAGTACCCATAGTTGGGTGGTTTTTTTTTTTTTTTTGGCAATTAACTTTTAAACAAAAATGGAAATGGGCAACACCATTATCAATTAATTTTTATTGTTTTTCCAAGTGTCAGGATCCCAGGCTAGACTGACTCAAATGTTGAAACATATAAAACTTATATGCACTTAACATGCAGTACTTGGTGCCATAGCTGGAGAACACTGATAACAAAATCAGTGATACAAGGGGGAAGAATTCACTCACCAACCTCGACACATGAAGTTCATAATTCTATTGGTTAAACATCAACTATAAGCATCTTACTAGTCACCTTTATATTTAAAAAAAAAAAAAAAAAAAAAAAAAAGAGACTTACAGGTGTTCCCTTCACAACTGTGGATACATGAGTAGGTACTATCCCTTCAATATCTGGAAGTGGTGCAAGTCGCGAAAGTCCAAAATCAGCAACTTTTGCCATATACTTAGAGTCCAATAATATGTTGCTGGCCTTGATATCTCGGTGAAATATTGGAGGATTGGCTTCAGTATGTAGGTAGAGAATGCCCTTAGCAGATTCCAGGGCAATTCTCAATCTCATAGCAAAACTCAGAGGTTCATTACACTTAGCTGTATAGCACACATGACCCCTAATAAGCTCATTAGAATGTGATGTAGAATTTGAATGGTAAAATAGTTACGTTTAACTAAAAAATAGACAGTAAATTGTGGGGGGAGGGTGGGGGGAGTGAACTATTGCAGGTTATATATTGCAATTTTACTTGCATTCATACTCAATGAGGAACACCCAGAAAATCCTATAGTGAGATCAATAAAAGGAAAGCTTAAAGAATGAATATAAGGTGTACCAGAAAGGTGATCCCTTAGAGTACCATTTGACATAAACTCATAGACCAGCATCTGCATGCAAAACAATACTTACATAAATCTCTTCCCAAGCAAAATTTTCAAAAAAAAATTAAGCAACAGAGAGTAAAAAAATCTAGTCCCTAGGTGTTAAAGCCACACAATTTTGCAAGAGAAGAAAAACTGCTCATGAAGAAATATATGAAAAACTATAGTCTTAATTTCACTAAGAAAGGAGATATGTAAGTTTTTAATACATTTCCTAAAGCCTAAATAATCCTTTATTTATGAAGAACTGTGTATATGCTTCTACATTATTAAGCAACAAATTTGGCAGAATCTTATCTGTAATATCTCTAGATTGAATTTGACTTCTTCCATTGTTTGCAACTATTCAAAGCATCTATATACCGTTGTTGATAATTTGATAGATACAATGGGGAGAGGATTTGAAAACTAAATGTTTCTATTGAAAACACTAAGAGGTCTCAATTGAGGTAAGCAACTGTTCAAATCAACTACATACACAGTTTTACATATTTCATTCTTTTTTATAATTTTATTCTTAAACTCTTACAACTTTCATTTTCATTTAGTTTATTTGCATCAAATTCCTAAGTTGATGGGATCATCTCCTTGTGTCCAATAATGAGATTGATGGATAATCCAATTTTTTATTGATTATATATATATATATATATATATATATATATATATATATATGTAGGGTTGGGTTTAATTTACACATAGTGTAACTATAAACAATGTTACAGTATTGAATCTTTTTTATAGTATGCAAATTTTGATAAGCCCACTATTGGATTAGGTTTTCTTTTTACACCCTTTGTAATTGCAAAATTTTAAGATGATTTAAGATCAATAACTCTCTCGTCTATAAACGTTTAAATCTCAAGTATATATTAAAGATTAGTTTATGGATCAAATAATACACAACATCCAAATTCACAAAAAAATTGACGTGTATTAAGAACATAGAGAACATGTAATCTAACGGTGGGATTTCCAAAACATTCATTCAATAAAAAATTCTAAGGTGGTAATATTACTTAAAACTACACAAGGTGTAATTTGATACTAACCCTATATATGTGTGTATGTGTATATACATAATCAAGATGAGAAAAAGTACCTGTTCACCTTCTTCATCACAATATCCAATCAAAGACACAAGGTTTCGATGATGTAACCTTGACATAAATTCTATCTCTGTCAAGAACTCCTTTTCACCCTGCAAGGATCCCTCTTGTGCACGTTTTATGGCCACAACTGTCCCATCAACTAGAATGCCTTTATAAACCTTACCATACCCTCCTTCGCCAACCTGAGTGGACTTGTCAAAGCTGTTTGTAGCCACGGCCATTTCTCTATAAGTGAAATTCTTCACATCATCAATTTTTATGGAGGTTGTAGATGCTGCATATTAAATATAGGTCCACTGTTAAAATAAAAACATAGTGATAGGTGATGCACAAAAAGATGCAGTGCCATTTGTTATAAAATACCTGATAAAATTATGCACTGATTATCAGAACGTTTTATTTATACTCATAAGCTCATACACACTTACAAGTCAACAACATTGTTAAAATTGTTGCTGACTGTTTGTTCTTCAACTTAGATATGGTTTGAGCCAGTACGCAACCAGGTCTTATGGTATGTTTTATTCATCTTTAAATGATGCTTCCAATCACAGGCCAGTCCAAACTTGGCTGAAGTTTGCTCTATAGCATTAGCTTAGCTGAGATACGGCTAAGATATTGACCAAGCAGGCTGATGCCTTTATAATTGGACTAGTATCATCCTGGCCCAATTGACAGGCCTAATCAGGATGTAGAATGCAAAGTAAAAAATCACGACATATATACCTGAAAATCCTAACTTCAAAAACATAAGATACTCACAACGACGTTTTCTTGAAAGTGAATGGTACTTCCCCACATTCATTCTCATTATCAGTAGAGTAACAATTGCAGACAACGTAACTGCAACTGCAAAAGTCCCCAGTACTATGCCAGCCAGTGTGCCTTTGCTTAAACCAGAACTTGGAGAGTTGGCACCATCTGTGACATTGGTGAGAACAATGAGCACAAACAAAATCAAAGCCACGCAACAATATTCATCTCATATATTAATACGTGAAAGAAGGGAAAATGTGACTGAGACATATTTCATCTATCCTTGGGGTCAAATCATAAGTGAGAGGGTGTGAATTTGAAGCTGCCTTCTTGATCACTATAAAACACGACTTAATTTTCCAGAACATTAAAAATCATCTTGAACTTAGCATTGCAGTTAATCACTTATGTGCTGGATCACAGCGGTACAACTGTGTCTGTTCATACTGCTGAACAAAGCATTGCCATGGTGAAAGCATTAAACTGCGTAGATCAACCCTTTCTTCAATGTTGTTGGCAGGAAAAGAAAAGGTGCTCTCCAGTTAAATGTGCCACCCACAGACATATCACGTGTAACTCAGAACATGAACACAAAATAATAACAGAGAATAATGCCATGAGCCTAATATTGTCTTTTAAGTATAGAGGATTTCATTGTATAGGTCAAATGAATTAGAGAAGAAAGTTCTACATTCTTCAACTGCTAAATAAGCATTAGTTCCCACATCAAGAAAGCTATATGGCAAAAATATATCAGATAAGGGTTTTGAGACAAACCATCTTTATGGAAGCCCAGTAGAGAGAAGCTGATAAATTCATAAGGTCCAAATATGTCAGGATTATGAATTTCCCATGATGTGAATATATCAAAGATTCGCTGAATCTCACTCCTATTGAAGTCATGTGTGTTGTTTTCAGCATCATATACAGGAAAAAACTTCAAATGCATTCCCAGTCGAGGTCCTTCTTCCCATGTAAATGAATCAATGTACAGCTGATAAAGAGACAACTCAAGACAAGACGTCAGGTACGCCTCAAATTTATATCTATACGGACGAAAATCTGAGAATCCAGGACTTTTCAACCGATATCCAACAAACAAAGGATGAGCACAGATACAAGGTACTGGAGATGTAGGGGAATATTCGTAAGGGGGTGGGCATGCTTGAGCTTGACAAACAGAAGTGGCGTTTGTTGAATTCTGACTGTAATTTTTATCCTCTGTTTCAGATGCACAAAACCGGGCTAGGTTGGAGACCCAGCATAAGGGATTCCCTTTAAGGCTGACAGTAAAAAATGAGACTTCATCAAATCAATGTGCTGTCTGTTACACCTTGCAAAACTAAAATTAAAAAGATCACATTCAAAATCTCTAAATCAAGTATTCACATTTTGAAGATGCATTTCATTACAAATGACGTTCTATATGAAACTAATCAGAAAGTGAAAATTTGGAAGGAGGCACAGAAGCAAACCCGACAGTGACATTTGGAGGTATATTAGAGTTGCTTGTAAATGTTATATCTGAAAGTTTATTATACTGCAAATCCCTGCAATAACAAAGAGCCAAAAGAAATAGCTTAGAAAGTCTAGAATGAGAGTAAATTTATAAAGTTAACCCAGAAGATTATACCTTTTAATTTTACAAAATTCTGCTCTCAAAACAAGGCATCAATTGATTTTTCACCATTAAAAGAAAAAGATGCTTGAGAGAATGAATGGACACACACACACTCATGCCAAAAGATGATGTCACTTTAACCAAGGGATAGCAACATTGTCGCTCAGGTCTTACACTGTAAGTTTCCCCTTTCCATTCAAAGTCCAATTTTGCCAAATGGAGGATGGAACAGAGCCGTTCAAAAAATTGTTTGCAATGGACCTGAAATGGGGAATAATTTACTTTATTAACAATTTAATTTATTTATAGAAATTAACTAACAAATTTAAAATTTAATGGTTGAGATAAACGGGATCTCATATTTAGATTTATACGGAATAATTTACAATAATATTGAATTATAGAAGTAAACACAAAAGGAGGGAAAAGAAAGGGAGACTACTCACAGCCTTTGAAGATCAGGAAGAACCGAAACCGAAAAGTTTGAGGGAATTGCTCCCGTAAGACGGTTGTGAGATAACAAGCTGAGCATATCGCTCAAACAATTGATAACATAAGTCAAGGGAATTTCTGGTATAAATTATCTTTAAAAATTGACATACATGTCTGTAAATATTTTGCAATATATGGATATTAAATTCAAATTCAAAATTAAAAAATAAATAAATAAACAAAAAACAATGATGACATCACATTCAGAAGATGGAGAATCTTACATAGTCGTAATATTTTCAGAAAACCTATTTGGAGGTATGGTTCCATTTAGCTGATTTGAACTGAGGTCTCTGAAATTTATATAAAGTAAAACATAAAGAAAGTATAAGTAGCTCATGGAGTGGTTTTGACAAAGAAAAGAGAAAATTTTATTCAGCCAGGTGCATTTATTTTTTCTGATTTAAAAACATACTTGGTCATCATAATATGATTCTAAAAAGGGGAAAAAATAATAAAGTGACTTACAGATAAAGGAGGCTTCGTATTTGGCTAAAATCAGGAATTGGTCCTTGCAGACTGCAGTTCCTAAGGCTCCTGGAAAATCCAACCAAAATACAAATATTATCAATCTTGCCATGAAATATCAAGCAGCATGTGAATGTGTATACCCTCTGATTGCCATCTTGTAACTTGTAAGTGTATAAAGCTTTTAAGAACATGAAAGGATTGTGATGTCTGATTAAGATAATCTAGATTCTTTAAAACTTGAACACACTACATAAAAATAATATGGAACATCAAATGGTAAAGGATTAATCAAGGAAATCCTGACTTGTTCAGTGTACCAGTAGCCTTGAAATTTCAGAAAAATGCAAGTTGAGTAACTTCCCACTTGTATTCCTTTTCAATTTCCAATGATCTATAGCTCAACTGGCACTTCCTTCTCCCATAATAAATTGGATGGAATGTGAGATCATGGATTCAAGACCAACTGAGTGCATGTTTTAGTGTCACTTACCAATTAAAAAAGTACTAGTCGCTAACCCGTGCGATGCACGGGAAAGCTATTGTGTATGAAGATTCAAACAATTCTTTGTTTCCTCATCTTTGATTTCACATTAGAATTCCTATCCTTGATATGAAACATTAAATTACAAAATGGAAAATATAAATCAAACTTAAATATTAAAATTAGGATTTCAATCCTTTACATATCCAATAAATGCTAAAATATCAATTTCCAATAAATTGAAAGACAACTTTAAAGTACTTTTGTATCTTCTTCCTATGTTGTTCTTACATTCATTTGAAGTACCACTAATATAAGCTTGTCAATAAAACACATTGAGAAATGTATTACGACATGTAGAAGTTCGATATCAAATTTGTAATTTTGCTATAGTAAAAAAAATGCACTTCTCAAGCTAAATTTTTTTGTCAGTTTCTATAACAGTCAAAAACTTTCTTAACTATGTAGAATTCCCATCTTCTTAAACTTGATATTATAATCATTTAATTATATTTGGAAAACAAATGTTTTTCCATTCAAATTTTCTACTTGCAAAGGTAGGTCGATTTTAGATTGTTATCATGACCAAAACCAACCTTTGTAGTTTTGGCATATACATTTTCGATGCTAACAAATGAAACAAAACAACTCCCACTCTCATCACTGACCTCAATCATCAAAATATACGTCTATTATAATCTCAAAAATATTTAAATTTTTTTGGGTCTGTTTTTAAAGTATTAAACTTTGCTCATATTGGTGAAAATAGCCTTGTCCTAACATTGGTTGAGGATGTTGCTGAGCTGTCTGGATTGTCTTGCTAAGTCTGTTTAGACTTCACTATATTTGCCATTACTCTTAATTAACTTATCAGCAAGTAACCTTTTTTTTTGTTTTAACAAAACTAAAGCATTCATAGATCCAAGATGGTATTTAATATCAAGAAAACTTCAAATTAAAAAACTTCCCAAACTGAAATATAAGAATTGCTATATCCCATAACACAGCCAACAAAAAATAAACTCCAATCAACATTGAGATTAGATTTTTGATACAGTCTGTTAAGATATATGTATTGTGACATGTTGCTATTTTTGCTGTTTGTGTCTAATTAATAAAAATATATGATTGAGACCCAATTAATATCTAATAATGATTATATAATAATCATCTAGTTAGACTTCAACGTTTTTATATTGTTAGAATTTTACTTTTGCTATCTATGTTTGATTATATAATAATTATTTTCAGGTAATGTTTTAGAATTCAATGCAGTGTAATATTGTATTAACATTATCAAGAACTTTAGCTTTCAGGAATAAAATAAGTGTATGACATTGTAAATTCTAGATGTTTGTCACATGACTCAAACATGAAGTCAATACTTTAACATGGCTATGATGTATTCAACATAGTGACCTTCAATGAACGGATATGTGATATAACAGTGAACACAAACATGGGCATTGGATTGCAGCAAAATAGTGTTGTCCTTTTCAAGTGGGTTAAAGTGAAAGGTAGTTTAAGTTATGATCACAAAATATAAGAAGTCTTTTGATGGTCTTAAGGGTTACTGTTAATTATATGTTACTACCTATTGTAGATACATGGACATCTTTGTGATTGAGGTTCTCTCTTTTTTTTTTGGGGGGTGGAGGGAGGAGGTGGATTTGGCAGAGGTGATTAAAGAACTGAAATATGTTTGATAATAATGATCAATTAATTGTTCTTTATATATAGGTTAACATATCTTCCTTTATCAATGGTTACTTTTATATTCATCAGGGTATATTATAAGTTTTGACTGTTCAGCAATTAGCTCCACTCATCTCATTTAGTTTCTACTTTTCTGGGCTTAAGAACCTTCAAGGTTAAAATGAGTCACAAGAGTCATAGCCATAAGAGTTCTTAAAATTTATTTTGGGGCGATAGTCTTCTTAATCTGAATTCTAAAATAGCAAAGTTTGTGAATATCTTAATATCTGACTTCTCTTTCTATTTAAAAATATTTTGTTTTATTATCTTTCACCGTACAAGGTTTCATAACTTTTTGGGGGATGTGACGTTTCTTTTTCTAATGGGTATTTTCTTTCTCTATCTCAACTAAAAACTACCTAATTCTTGTATGGGTGTGCAATGAATATCTTAATACTAAAAGTTGATTGGCTGACTGATTCAATTGCAACAGGTTTTATTATACCACCTGAGAACTGCAGCTCTTAATTAACTTATCACCAAGTAACCTTCTTTTTTTTAACAAAACTAAAGCATTCATAGATCCAAGATGGTATTTAACATCAAGAAAACTTCAAATTAAAAAACTTTCCAAACTGAAATATAAGAATTGCTACATCCCATAACACGGCCAACAAAAAATAAACTCCAAGCAACATTGAGATCATATTCATACACAGAGGAGATCTGCTACAATATTTGGCATTGTAATAAACACAGAAAATTGTTTCAACTGCAACAATATTGCCTTATTTTGCACAGACTACACGAACTAAACTAAGTCACATCACAACACTCAAGAGGCAGTAGGTAGTAACAATATTTAAGAAGGGAATAAAAAAACATCAAGCAATCCAGCAAAAAGAATAGAGCAGAAAACAAATTGGGATTTAGAAATGCCTGAACTAAAGTATTAAGCTTTTGTCAGTATTTATATACTGTGAGGAAAGGAGTAAGGAAAACATAAAGGCTGCCGTTAGAAGGTTGGGAAGGGGAAGGAACATGTGGGAAACCAAAAGGGCATGAGGACTCTACCATTAGAAGGTGGGAAAGGGAACCAACACGTGAGAATATCAAGAGGTAGTAACCGTGGGTTTCAAAGGGTTTTCAGTTTGGAAGGCTTGGGTTTGAGCTTTTAAGTTATAATTAAATTTAGAAGAAGTGGGCTAGTGGAATTAAATTTAAAAGAAATGGGCTTTATGGTGGAGATAGGTTGGAAATAATTTTAGTTTTATTAGTATTTTAAAATTGAAAAAATCTATTTTAAAATTGTAGGATAAATTTAGGAAATAGGATAAGAATGACATGGGTGTTGACGTGGCACAATGTGAGCGTAGCAACATTAAATGCCACGCTTCAGCTTTTAGTAATATATAGATAGATTTGCTTTCAAACAATGTTGGTATAATTTATATATTTTCCCAACAAAATGTAAACCTCCATATCTATATTACTTCTTATTTTCCTAGTATTTTCCTCTTTATTTCAAGTTTGCATTTTAGTGGGGGGAAATAGCTTATTTAATCATTGAGCCCAAAAAATATTCAGCCTTACATTACAAGGCTAGAACCTTGCTCTGCCTTTACTTTTGGAACCTAGTTACAAACATACAATAATAATATGAACTTACAACTTCAGCAATTTAGGCATTTTGCTATAATTAGCAGGAATTCTAGTCCCATTGAAGTTATTGTTGTCCAATTGACTGCAAAATAAAGAAAATGAAAGTACTAAGAAACTTGAAAAAATATTACTTGAGTAATATTACATTAGAAAAAGGAAAGTCTAGAAAATTATAGCCATGTTAAAGATGAAAATTAAAAAAATAAAAAACACGAATTTTACATGTAAAGACGTCTATGTATAAACATAAATATATTTATGTTCTAGGAAAGTAGAAACCATACAGTATCTCTAATTTTGGCAGTTTGAAGAACTCTTCTGGAAGATACCCTGATAAGTTGTTATTATCGAGAAGGCTGCAAGTTGAAGATGGTCACTCATCTCACAGATGACTCATGAAATTTAAGAATATGACCAAATACTTACAAGTGAACAAGACTTGGTAATCTGGATAACTCAGGCGGGATTTGCCCACTAATCAAATTGTTGTTCATGTGACTGCTCATTAAAAAAGATAAGTAAAAGGGTTAGTCATTATAGAAACTAACAGCGAACCTACGCGTTACGCATAATAATTATTTTTATGGTAGTTTTATTAAATTTTTTTATACAATTTAAACTAATTTAATAAAGAGTAATGTACTTTGTAATTATATTTTTATTTATTATAAGAATAATCATAAATGTAATATAGAAACAATCATAAATCATAAATTCAATAATTCAATAATTTTTCTCATACTAAAATGAAAAAAATACAATTTCCTTAGAAATTCAAAACGCAAGTTAACGAAAATATTTATTTTTTAATAAAATTTATTTATAACATTTTGTGAATCATTAAAAAGAATATAAAATTTGGAAATTATTCTTTTAGTTTTAAACGAACTTTCTCAAACTTATTTTTTCTGCCTACAATCCGCAACACTGAGAAAAGTAACTAAAAAAATTAATAAAACTTAGCTATGATTAATTGGACCAATTAGGAAAACAATTTGTTATTTAGAATTTACTAAGGTTATTTTCTTTGCAGAAATTGTAATTTTGGCCATCCAAAACATATTATCAAAGAAATAATTATTAGCAAAATCTAAGAATTAAATTTCTATATATGCATTGTTATAAAATAATAATAATAATAATTAAAGTAAAATTGCAAAAGATAAAATTTGTCTCTCATCCAATAATTATTATTTAGCCAACCTTTGCTTTTCTCTAAATAAATGGCATTATAAAGTAATTCTAATACAATTATTAAGAGTACTTTGTCCACCGTAAAGGAATTAAAAATAAACAAAAATTATTAAAGTCTCATAGTTTAACTTCTAAATTGAGCACTATAAAATCATGCTATCAAATTATAATAACTATCAAATTTAATTATCCAAATCATGCTATGTAGTAAGATAATATTATATTTTTATATTTAATCATTTATAACGCAATAAGATAACATTTAACAATCAAAGAGAGAGAATAAAAACTATTAAAAAAAATAAAACTGAATCGCATTAACCTAAAGTAGATTAAAGAATATAAAAAATTATCAACCTAAAGCGAAAATGCAAGAAAAATAAAAAATAAAAATCCACCCAAAAATTGAGAGAGAGAGAGAGAGAGAGCTTTTTTTTTTTTTTTTTTTGTTACGGGAAATATGCATAGAATGAAATAGATAGCGACAAATTTATAGTAAAAGAGTGTGAATAAGAAAAGATAAAAATAGAGGAAGATAAAAGAAAAGATGAAGAATGATATTAATGTAGAAGGTAGAGGGGAGATGAGAAGGTGAGGGAAGGAGAAAGGCTAGAGAAGTACAAATATGAAATAAAAAAATATTAAAATAATTATAAGAAAATAGAAAGAAAAAAATAATGACGTGGACGCTGACGTGGCTCAACATGAGCGCAGCATTAAACGCTATACTTCAGCTTTTAGTAATATATAGATATAGATAATTTTAGACAGTATAGCATCACGAACACACTCACAAGTGCTTTGTTTTATTCAAATTTGCAAATGATTTAGGTAGTGGCCCTGATATTTGGTTTTGGTCAATTTGTATTCTGTCCATGTTTGGAAGATAACCAAGCTCTTTTGGTAAGGGACCAGTTAATTGGTTTCCACTCAGAAGCCTGGAAAAACAGAATACCACATATAGAATTAGAGACAAAGAAAATTTACACTTAATATTCAGAAAAATGCTGACATAGAAAGTAAATAAGACATAAGTATTATCTCCTATATTATTTAAAACTCAACGACTTTAAATACATGAATTACTAGCATATCGGCATTTCATAACAGTATAAACATATAATCAATCATCTAATAACAATATCTAATATCTAACTAATTCAACATAGAAGCTGCTCAACTTACAAGAGTTCCAAAGAGGCAATACTGCCTATCTCCTTCGGTATACTCCCACTGATGTTGTTCCACATAAAACCCCTTAAATAGAGTAGATAGAGAAAAATATATCAGGAACATAAGTAAATCCAATGCTACCATGGGATTCCAGAGTATTGAGTGAAAGAGGTCTCTGAAAACTGTGATTCCGATAACAATATTTGTATCACAAAAAATCACCCTTCAGATATCCTTTGCCTTACAATATTTTCAACTTTGATAAGCGACCAAGCTGTGGTGATAAATTTCCTGACAAATTCATACGTAGTAGTAGCCTGCAGAGAAGCAGCCCAAAACAATATCATTAAAGCCCCATTGCTAAGTCTTCATAAGAAAAGCCTACATGCAATTAATAGCCAGGTTTCATCAGATCAAAGCTTGATAGCCTTATATGTGCATCTGTGACTAGCGTCTAAAGCTAATATAATGCTAGGCATTAGATAAGAATGTGTTTATAGCCAATAAATTATAATATATCGATATTTATTAATTTCATTAACAAATGAAAAGATGACAGATAAATTTTAAACCCAATTGGAGACGCTAGCAATCATTGGCAAATACGTGGATAATAGATCCTAGCCTAATAAATTTCTTTCAATCTCAAATGAATTACATAATTAAGGAAGGTTGTGCCCTGCTGCATCCATAAATGAGTAGATATAAAAGTGGAATAATTTACATCTCATCATGTGAGGGGGACAAAAGAAACAAAGTAAGAAAAAAGTGTTTTAAAATATGCAACATTATTCATGTCAATAATGCCCTCTGATAGAAATAAAAATCAGGAAAGGTTAAATTCATACAATCGTTGAACATGTAGATATCCATCGTCTAATGATGTATTGTAGCAAAAAACCCCTGTCCAATTTGATGTACATGGATCTCCTTGATCCCAATCACTCAGATTCCCACAGGGATCTATCAAACTGCTCTTGATGGCCCACAAAGCCTTCACTGCAAATTAAGACAAAAGTTAATTCCTGTTTCATCAACATCTTTGCTGATCCTTGTGTTTCTATAATTCTAGTATCAGGGTATCAGTAGCCTCAAGTTTTGAGCACAGAGAATCAATGAATCAAATAACCACTACAGCTTATCTATATGCAACAATAACCACTCCCAACTTCGGGAAGTGAATACTTGATATGTGAAGTAACAATAAAAATTACTTGGGGACTCGCGTCTTGTGACGCCATCCCTTTGTTCGTTAGCTCTCTCCTTTTTCGTAATTAGCTTTCTGTGTTTTTTTTTATTTCCTCTTTTTGTACTTTCTAACTATTCTGTGCTATTCATGCATATTGTAGTGTCTTTAATAAAATGACTTTTTAGAGAGTTCAAGAATAAATTTTCAGAAAACACGAGCGCAGTGCAAAATAACTTAATAGCAAAAGAAGTTTGTGAATCATGAAATGCAAAATAACAGCAAACTAAAGCAAAATGACCTTCTTCAGGGTTGGTATCCCAATTTGAAGCTCCAATAAGTAGTGAAGAACAACACAAGCATGCAACCATAAATAATCCATACGTCCAAACTCTTGACTGCAGATACATCCCACTAATGCATGGAACCTCAGAACTCTAAAAATCCTCTTAGTACCCAAAGACTATAAATTTTGGTAATATCAGAGACAGAGTACCCCACCTGATAATAAGAAACAACTATCAAAACCCATGTAATTAAATTCAAAAATAAGTAAGGTAAATAAAAGTATAATCAAAGAACTCAACAGTGAGTAAAGTAGAGCGAAAATCTCCAACTATTAGGGAACAAAATTAGTGTGATTCACTCAAGATTGAAAAGAAACAAAGCAGCCAAATTTACAGCAAAATTGTGCATATTAAGTTTACCCAATAGAGAAAGAGAGGTATATATCCATACCAGTTACATGAATAAGATTGAATAGTTGAAAAACAAAATATCAGAATGACGCAAGTGGATATTATAAGTTGCTGTAATTAAATATGAACCATAGAAAGGAAAGATTGAAAAATAAGACAAAAGACTTTGACAATAATCGTGAAAAATTAGACAAAAGACTTTGACAATAATCGTCTCTTCGTGACCAGTCGCTATATAACTAGAGTAAGTAATTGATGGTGATCACGTTTCTCAATTTCAGAGACTGAGACTGATACTGAGACTGAAAGTGAGGAGAATCTACACCCTGATACGAGTGTACTTTTCTCTCCTGTCACAGCTCTGGGTCCTGCCAGCTTGTGATAGGAAGGAAGCACCCACCGTTACAGCGTATACTTCTTCCAGCGTATATTCTCTCCCGTAAAAAAAAAAAAAAAAAAAAAAAAAAAAAAAAAGACAATATATATATATATATATATATATTGATATGTAAAATGATAATATAAAAAAATAAAAATAGAAGATCATACTTAAGATAATTATTAATAAACTATGTCAGCAAAGTTTTTTACCACTTTTGTGTGAAACTGAAAAGTATGTCAAAATATTGATTTTTTTTTTCTTTTTTCACAAATAAATTATAAGTAAGTTATATATATAAATTATTAAACTATATAAATAATTTAAATATAAATAAATTTATTTGTATATATTTGGGGCACAACAAAATGTTACAAGACAAGCAAAACCAATCTCTACCTTTTCATCTTTTCGAGGAGGGGAAAATTTGTGCGAGGCAAAGCAGAGTAGGGGTGGGCCAAGGGAGGAGAAGCACATTTGACATCCCTACTTGTAAGTGATTATTATTATTATTACTATTATTCTAGAACTTTCCAAGCGATTAGTTTTAATGTAATTATGGATCACATCAGAGTAGCATATGGTTGGATAAAGGTGCCCTGCCCTGTTGAGATGAAATGAATTTGAGCCTTTGAGGTATTTTGTTTATCCTTTGACAAAGTAATTTTGATATTAATGAGGTAAAAAATGAGGGGAATGTGCAGTCATTAAAGTACTTAAATTTTTTTTTTACTGTTTAAAGAATGGTAATAAAATATGCACCATAAAAAAAATCAACATGTGTAAATATATATATATATATATATATATATATATTGGGCTTTAGTTAGCTCTAGGATTGTAAACGAGCACAATCAAAAGGAACTATTAATTAAAATTTAGATTCTCTATTTAATTTTATTTCAAACACAAGTTCAAGTTCAATATCAATTGAGATTACATGTTCAATCGTACTTCATTTTCTTCTAATTTGTTAAGTGCCCTCTATATTTATTTATTTCATGAAATATTAGTACTAAAATGTAGTGGAATACACGAATTTCTTAATATAAGCAGAAAAACATATTATGGACGGAATGATAACTAACGGAAATGGACAATAGGTCCAATATGAAAATGGAATCAAACATAAATGATTTTTGAAACATAAAAGACAAAAATTAAAATAATCCAAACTTTAAGAGCCAAAAGTGTAATATATAATTTTATTAATCAAAGCTCGAACTTGTTTATGAACTACTAAATTAAGTTATTCACTTTCCATATATAATAAACATTAGGCGTAAATGCATTTTTAGTCTCTATATTTTGACTTTTTTCCATTTTAATCTCTACATTTTATTTTTATCACTTTTAGTCTCTAAACCAATTAACGCGGGACATTTAAGTCCTTGAAGCACTGTTCCGTCACCAAACTACCGGAGAAACTGACAGATCAATAAAATAATAATAAAAATTCACTGTAGCACTGACACATCAACATATAAATTTAAAAAATTAATTTATTAATTTTAACTAAATAAAAAAAATAAAAACAGAATTAAAAAATCATGTTCAAACCTTGCCCATAATAAAAACATGTGTTCTTCCTAGTAATCATGTTCTTCATTTTCTTCCCAGCAAACCTTGCCCAGAATTTTAAAAAATCAATATTTTTGTTTCTCTTCTTGCATTTTCTTAGCAACCAAACATGAAAAACACACAGCAATCTTCAAATGAGAACAAAACCAACAATCACAAAAATACAAATCTCCTGCAAAATCAATCTCCAACAAAGAACCAAACCCAAATCTCCAATAAAACAACCAAACCCATAAACCCAACAACCAAACCGATCTCCAACAAAGTAAACCTTAACCTTCAAACCCATAAATCTTCTTGGGAAACAAATACAAAAAAATCGGGTTAGATACCCACAGGAAAAACAAACCAAAACCCCCAAAATTCTCAAACCCAAACAAAATCATCAAATCCAAAAACTCAAATGTCTCCCATCGTTTTCTCTGGATCAAGAATCCATGGCATCCATTATTAAACCTTGAAGATCTGCCCCTTTCTCTGCTCTTCGTTGGTTGAGGGAGAACCGGAAGGGCGAAAGGGCCGAGTCATTAGGCACAATGCAAGCTTGCAACTCGGCGAACTCGTCCACGCCTTTCCGAACTCGGACTAGAATCAAAGTCTCTTTCTTCTTGAACGACTCGTGCAAAGTCTTTTGGACTCCACCTTTTCCTTTCTTGAATGCCGATTTGGACTGACCTGAGTTTTCGATTCGAAGCTCCTTAACTATGTCTCCGGTCTGGAGAAAATCGCCGGTCCACTCATTGGTGGTGGAAGTACCATTAAGGCACTCAATGGAGAGGAACGTCAGAAAAAGAGAAATAAGAGAGCTAAGAGAGGAGTTTGACCTGAGAGGGAGAGGGAGAGAGAGATCTAGGAAAATGAAAAAGGAGTTTGGCACTGTGTCTGAGTTTAGTGTTTATTGATGATTTTGTGTTTGGCTGACAAGAAAAGTCAAGAAAAATTGAGAAAGTTACTACAAGTTTTTTTTTCTTAATCTTTAAATCATAATTCATATGAATTTTGATTTTTA
The DNA here is from genome assembly GCA_032878915.1 of Castanopsis chinensis. NCBI lineage: Eukaryota > Viridiplantae > Streptophyta > Magnoliopsida > Fagales > Fagaceae > Castanopsis > Castanopsis chinensis. The sequence continues at coordinate 9,953,553 of JAVQMG010000125.1, read as the reverse complement.
ATTCTGTTTTTATTTTTTTATTTAGTTAAAATTAATAAATTAATTTTTTAAATTTATATGTTGATGTGTCAGTGCTACAATGAATTTTTATTATTATTTTATTGATCCGTCAGTTTCTTCGATAATTTGGTGACGGAACAGTGCTTCAAGGACTTAAATATCCTGCGTTAATTGGTTTAGGGACTAAAAGTGGTAAAAATAAAATGTAGGAACTAAAATGGAAAAAAGTCAAAATATAGGAACTAAAAGTGTATTTACGCCTAAACATTACCACTAACTTTTTTGTTCATTTACAAGTAAATGCTAATAATTAATAATTATGTTATTGTTAAAATTATATTATTTGACTTGATTAGATAGGATGACTTTCATTTATGAATTTTATAAGTTCAATTCACCAACCTCCTATTGGTAAAAGTGGACCCCAAGTTTGGGACTCAATTTTCCCCAGTTTTGGTTTGTTCCCAAGCTCCTCCATAAGCCCAGACTTAAAAGGGCCTTATTAATCTGAATCTAACCAGTGCATTGTGAGAACCAGATCCAATATTGTATTGTACGGCCTCTCTGAGGATCCATAGCGATTCAATGTTAATTGAATGTCCACCACCCTATTCATATCAATCAGTATGGAGCCAGTTTTCATGAAAAGCATTTCAATCAAATCTTCTTTTTCTTTTTTCTTTTAGCCTCAGGACTGCTCAGCGTCCCTTTGGATGATTGTATCGATTAGCACATACTCCATAAACGTTTATGTTTCTTATCAATCGTATTTCAAAATTTCACCATCGAGCATCAACAACTCCATTTATTGAACAGTATCAGTTTTTTTAATTATTACACCATCTACTGCTCTTAACTAATTAGTTTACAATATATAATGAAGATAGAAGAGTGAGACTTTACACAACATCAACAACCAAGATGATTGTAAATACCATTTCCCAATTCAAAATTTCAAGATCATAACATCATAAGTTCTTATACAACATTATTTTAGAAATAGGCCCTATAAAATCCAAGGCAAATAGGTCTCTAAGGTTTTACCTCTCTAACAATGTTTTTTCCATGAGAGATTGGCTGCTTCCCGGTCAAGAGTTCAAGAAATACAACACCAAGGCTATAAACATCACTCTTGTCTTTTAGTTTACGAGTTAAGATATACTCCGGATCAAGATAACCCTACAAATTTAATTCAGAGAATATGAGAATAAAGAAATAGACATCATTTACATCTCCCATGGCATACAATTAAGTCTATTTCATCTAGTTTGAGTTACATTTATTTTTTATTTTTAAAATTGTTGTATGAATTTATAATGTAAAGAAATGGTTAATTGCAAAAAACTACCCTAAACAATGGGGATTGCTAATAACCAATAGCTCAACTGACACTTAATGGGATGAAGGTTGAGGTTGTGGATTCAAAATCCATTGGATATGAGTGTAACTTACAGATCGATATATATATATATATATATATATATGGGAATACATGCACTTTGCATCTCAATAAAACCTTGCAATCAACACCCTAATTGAAACAATTGTGTCAATCTACAACCCCGCCATACAAATAAGGTTAAATTTAATGTTTATGTGACTTGCTCTTTCAAACACAACGACTCTCATGTGCTTGACTAGGTGAACTCAAAGTTCAATTAGGTCATCCAATCAAGGTGTGTGGAGGTGATGAGCAAGCGTTACACATAGTGAAACAAATGAATGGATGCAATACTGGGAAAGCAAAGTGAATAGGCATTGGTTGAGTCATCAAGGAGGAAAGTGGCAAGAAGATGATGTATAGAAAAGATTATATGGTCCCAAAAGATGCCCTTTTTTTAGGGGGGGGGGGGGGATGGGGTTGATGAAGAGGTAGTTGTGGAGTTAAAATGCTAGAGGAAGTAGTGGCATGGAGGAAGCCTTGCCATAAGTTACCGAATTGGAGGTTGGAGTTGGTGGGGAAAAGGGAAGGCAATTTTGATCCCAAGGTTAGCGAAGGAAGAAAAGGGGGAGAATGTGGAGGGGTTGGAGAGAGAGGCGGCTGTGGCACAAGTGAACTGGGAAGGTCAAATGGATTATGCAACAGTAAGGGATTGAGGCCCATGGATGTGTCTCCCGAAATTCATAACCCTAATCAACATTGAATGGGAGTATATGGACTATTCCAGTGGGTGTTTCTGTGAGACAAGCAAGAGTGTGTCATGAGATGGAAACAGCTTGTTTGGGATATTGTGGATTAGTTCAAGCACGAGAATTAGTTGACATAGTTTGAAATGGAGAGGGAGACTTATTTTTACTAATTTTTGGGTGAGTCTGTGATGCAAGGAGTACTAAAATTATTTCAAATATTCTTTGAGATACTAGGCCAATAAGTTATAGTTCAATTTGCACTTCCTCCTCCCATAATAATGGGATGGAAGGTGAAGTTGTGGGTTCAATACCCACTGATGCATGCATAACTTACCAATCAAAATAATACTAATTCATTAAGATCCTTGACTTTATTTTGAATTTTGAATTCATTGTGATTGATGATTTTATCAAATTTAATTGTGGCATGATTAGAGCTTTTCATATTGATGTAAGCCTGGAAGCCCAATTAAAAAGGTTTTGGTAAGTAAAGCCTTATTAAAATAGTTGCTTTTTTTTTTTAATAAGTAATAAGTTTTATTGATATCAAAAGGGACACCCTAGTACACAGGTTGTGTACAGGGGTCAACAATCAAGTACAAAAATTATAAGAATCAAGAAAATCAAGGAAATATTTTCTCTATTAAAATAGTTGCTCTTGTAATCATTTGATACCAAGTTGATGCAGAACATAGTAAGGAAAGCTAATAAGATACCAAAAGGGAAAAACCCAAGGCTTCACTACCTTTCACTACCTAAGTGTGATTGGAATCACCACCAAAAAAGAGAGGAATTTTCATCAAGAAATTATTATTCAAAATGCAATGTCGTCATGATTACAAGAGCCACTATTTTAATAGTGCTTCCAAGATTACAGCAATATGGAAAATTTTAATCATGCCACAATTAAATCCCACAAAATCCTCAATCACAACAAAGCCCAATCTAATTCAAAATTCAAATAAAAGTCTGAAATCTGGTGTCTCAAATAAGTAAAAATTGTAAATAAATCTGGTGCCCACACTAACAATTAAAATAGTGGCTCTTGTAATCGTGAAAGTAGTACAAATTGAATAAGAATTTTCTTATTAGATAATGTTTCTCTTGCTTGGTTGTGATTCCAAGCACTTTTAGGTGGTGATGCCTAAGGTTTACAGGCATATTCTAAGTGGTGAAGCTTAAGGTTTGTCCTACTCTATTTTTATTTTTCTACTTTTGTCTTACATCAGTCAGGTATTTTAGTGAAAGTCAGCAATAAGTAAGGGTATTTTAGTTATTTAGTAACTAAAAAGAGTAGATCCATCATTTTACCCTTTGAGGGTCATGCGCAAATCATGAGTGACCATTAACCTTAACCCTAATTTGGATGACAGGGTGCCTATTGGCACAATTGTTTCACTTAGAATGCTGATTGCAAATTTTCAAACTTTGTGGTGTGCAAGTACCCCATAATTTAGGGAGGTTTTTTTGCAATTAACATTTAAACAAAAATGGAAATGGACAACACAATTTTATTAATTCATTTTTACTGTTTTTCCAAGAAGGGTTAAGAGCCTAGGCTAGACAGTCAAATGTTGAAACATATAAAATTATAGGCAATTAACATTTGGCACTTGAGCCATAGCTGGAGAACACTGATAACAAAATCAGCAATACAAATGGGGAAGAAATCACTCATCAACCTAGACACATACGGAGTTTATAATTCTATTAGTTAAACATCAATCATAAGAGTCTTACTGGCGTCACCTATTATTAATAAAAAACAAAAGTCTTACTGGCGTCCCCTTCACAACAGTGGATACATGAGCAGGCACTGTCCCTTCAATATCTAGAATTGGTGCAAGTCATGAAAGTCCAAAATTAGCAACTTTTGCCATATACAAAGTCCAATAATATGTTGCTAGCCTTGATATCTCGATGAAATATAGGAGGATTGGCTCTAGTATGTAGATAGAGGATGCCCTTGGCCGATCCTAGGGCAATTATCAATCTCATTGCAAAACTCAAGGTTCTTTACACTTAGCTATATTATTGCACACATGACCCCTAATAAGCTCATTAAGATGGGATGCAGAATTTGAAAATTAAAATGGTTACATTTAGCTCCCAGAAAAAAAAAAAAAAGACAGAAAAGAAGAGAGGGGGGGTTGCAAGTTATAAATTGCAAGTTTACTTGCATTCACACACAATGAGGAACACCTAGAAAATATTATAGTGAGATCAATAAAAGGCAAGCTTAAAGAATGAATATAAGGTGTACCAGAAAGGTGATCCCTTAAAGTACCATTTGACATAAACTCATAGACCAACATCTGCATGCAAAACAATACTTACGTGAAGCTCTTCCCAAGCAAAATTTTCAAAACATATTAAGCAACAGAGAACAAGAAAAGGCTAGTCCCAATAAAGACACAATTTTGCAGGCGAAGAAATATTGCTCATGAAGAAGTAAATGAAAAACTACATTATCTCAAGTTCACTGAGAAAGGACATATGTTAGTTTTTAATCCATTTCTTAGAGCCAAATAATCCTTTAATCATGAAGAACACTGTATATGCTTCTCCATTATTAAGCAACAAATTTGGCCGAATCTCATTTGTAATATCTCTAGATTGAATTTGATTTCTTCCATTGTTTGCAACTATTCAAAGTAGCTATATGCATTTTTTGATAATTTGATAGATATAATGGGAGAGGGGGAATTTGAAGTTTTGAACCCTTGACATCTCCGTTGAAAACACCAAAATGTGTCAATTGAGCTACAAGACTTTTAGCAACTATTCAAAGAACTTATATATACGATTTTGCATATTTCTTTTTCTTTTATTTTTTATTTTTTATTTTTACTCTTACAGCTTTCATATTCATTCGGTTTAATTGCTTCAAATTCCTAAGTTGATGGGAATCATCTCCTTGTGTACCCAATAATGAGATTGATGGGTAATCCAATCTTTTATTGATTATATATATAGGTTTGGGTTTAATTTACATTAAGTGTAACTTTATGCAATGTTACACCAGTGAATATTTTTTTATGTCAAATTTTGATAAGTTTACAGTTGAATTAGATTTTCTTCTTATACCTGTCATTCTTGTAAAATTTCAAGATGATTCTCATCCACAAAATGTTCAAATCTCAAGTTTTTTGTATTTTAAAATTATGTATAAAAGATTATTTTATGAATCAAATAATAAATAACATCAGATTCACAAAAAATTTGGCATGCGTGTTAAAAACATAGAAAACATGTAATCCAACTATGGGATTTTCAGAATAAGTTTTTAGGTGATATAATATCATTTAAAGTTACACCAGGTATAACTTGATCCTAACTCATATATAGATGAGAAAAAGTAACTGTTCACCTACTTCATCACAATATCCAATCAAAGACACAAGGTTTTGATAATGTAACCTTGACAAAAATTCTATCTCTGTCAAGAACTCCTTTACACCCTGTAAGGATCCTTCTTGTGCACGTTTTATGGCCATAACTGTACCATCAGCTAGAATGCCTTTATAAACCTTACCATACCCGCCTTCTCCAACCTGTGTGGACTTTTCAAAGTTGTTTGTAGCTACAGCCATTTCTCTATAAGTGAAATCCTTCAACCCAACAATTTTTACGGAGCACGTAGACGTTGCATTTTACATATAGGTCCAATGTTAAAATGAAAACATAGTGATAGATGCTGCACAAAAAGATGCAGTGCCATTTGTTTTAAAATACCTGATAAACTTATGCACTGATTGTCCGAACGTTTTATTTATACTTACGCATACAAATTGCATCTTGCAAGTCAACAACATTAATAAAATAGTTGCTAAATGGTTGTTCGTCAAAATACCAAGTCTTATGGTAATGGTATTTTTTATTAATTGTTATTTATCTCTAAATGATGCTTCCAATCAAAGGCCAGTCCAAACTTGGCTGAAGTTTGCCCAACAGCATTAGCTGAGATAGGGCTAAGATATTGACCAAGCCAGGCTAAGGCCTTTATAATTGGACTAGTATGTGTGCCCAATTGACAAGCCTAATTAGGATGTAGAACACAAACAATTATAGGAAAAGAAAAAATCATGAAATATATACCTAAAAACCCTAACTTAATAAACATAAGATACTCACAATGATGTCTTCTTGAAAGTGAACGGTAATTCCCCACATGCATTCTCACTATCAATAGAATAACAACTGCAGACAATGTAACTGCACCTACAATGGTCCCCAGTAATAGGCCAGCCAGTGCACCTTTGCTTAAACCTGAACTTGGAGAGTTGGCACCATCTGTGACATTGGTGAGAACTATGAGCACAAACTAAATCAAAACTTTGCAACAATAGTCAACTCACATATGAATACATGAAAGAAGGGAAGATGTGATTAAGTCATAGTTCATCTATCCTTGGGGTCAAGTCATAAGTGAGAGGGTGTTGAAGCTGCCATCTTGATCAATGTAGAACACAGCTTAATTGCCCAAAAAATTTATAATAAAAAAAAACAACTTGAACTTAGCATAGCAGATATTCACTTGTGTGCTGGATCACAGCGGTGCAATTGTCTGTTTATACAGAACATAGCATCGCCATGAAAATAGAACAACAAAGGTTAAAGACAAAGAGAGCTAACGGCTAGTATTTGCAACGGCTCTCTCATTATAAATCAAACGGCAACGTTTTGGATTAATGAGGCACGACGTCGTTTTGATCCTAATCTAACTCACGCGTGCCACATCACAACTAAAACCAGACGACGTCGTTTTGATGTGATCCAGAGCTATTCGTCCAGAGGTATTCGTCTAAGTCTGAAGCTGGAACTTCCTCTGATCTTCTTCTCTCTCAACTCTCTGTTAATTATACAGCTGTAATTTTTCTATTAGTTAGTTAGAAGTTTGTTAGAGTTAGTTAGATGGAATCTCCAAGTTGGTTACTGATCTTGTAATGTATAAATAGTGAGTACAGGTGTTAGATTTATTTTATGCAAGCTTAATAGAATTCATTGATTTCAGTCTTCATTACTTTCTCTTTGTAACAACCAATCCGCCATTGTTAAACCATCATCAAGCTTGCTTTTCTACATGGTATCAGAGCCAGAATCCATGGCCTCACCTACTCCTACAAGTACTACTCCTTCACCACCACCACAAATCACTACTCAAGCACCTTCACCATTGTTGCTACTCTCTAACATGTCAAACTTGATGTCAATCAAGCTTGATTACTCGAACTATATTCCATGGAAGCACCAATTAATCACAATACTGGAAGCTTACTCCTTAGTTGAACATATTGATGGTTCAACTTCACAGCCTAATCAATTTCTTGTTGATACTCAAGGGCACTTGTCTTCAACGGTGAATCTAGAGTTTCATACCTGGAGAATCAGAGATAAAGCACTTCTTTCTCTGATAAATTCTACTCTTACTCCACAGGTTTTCTCTCTTGTGGTTGGAGTCACCACTTCAAGAGAAGTGTGGAACACTCTGGAACAGAGGTTCACATCAACCTCAAGAGCTAATATACTCAATCTGAAGTTAGAACTTCAAAGTCTTAAGAAAGGATCTGATTCAGTCAACTCTTTTCTTCAGAAGATCAAGATTGCTCGTGATAAGCTTCTTGCAGTTGGAGTTATGGTGGATAATGAAGAACTAATCTGTATTGTTCTTCGAGGTTTACCTAAGGACTTTGCTCACTTTTGTTCAGCAATCCGTACTAGAAGTGAACCTATCACCTATGAACAGCTCTCAATCATGTTGCAGAGTGAAGAACAGGCAATGTCTAAGAATCTTGATAATTTCTCATCTTCCTTAGCTATGTTTGCCTCTGGCAACAAGAACTCTAACCATACTCAGTCACATCACTATGGTGGTTTCAATAGAGGAAGAGGAAGAAACAACAACAATAGAGGTAGAAGTGGAGGTAGATTTAATGGTAGTACTGGACCTCCACACCAATTCTACACACCACAACCTCATCAAAGTTATAATCAAAGTTACAATACTTCTCAGACTACTCAAGTTGGAGGTCAAGCATTCAAGAATGAAGCATTTAAGAATGAACAATTCAAGAATGACAGGCCAATTTGCCAAATTTGTGGGATAGCAGGACACATTGCTGTTGACTGCTATCACAGAATGGACTTTGCCTATCAAGGCAAGAATCCACCAACCAAACTAGCTGCAATGGCTTCAGCATCCAATGCAGCTTTAACCAACTGTCAAGATCCTTGGTTGGCTGATTCAAGAACTTTAGATCATCTCACTACAAACTTGAACAATTTATCTATCCAGTCACAGTACAAAGGTTCAGAACAGATCACAGTGGGAAATGGGCAAAACCTTCCTATCAACCATGTTGGTAATGCTTCTCTCCCTACCAAACACCATAATTTTTTACTTAAAGATGTGTTACATGTTCCTAAAATAGCTATGAACCTTCTTTCTGTTCACAAATTTTGTCTACACAATAACTGATCCTGCCTTTTTGATGCTAACAAACTTCTCATCCAGGATGTTCCTATGGGGAAAATCCTTTACAAGGGCTTGAGTAAAAATGGGGTTTACCCAATTTATCCAATGCTCTTTACCAATCCTCCTTCACAGTCTGCCTCTACTCCATCTGCACAATCCAGTCATGCCACTTCACAGCTACATCATTCTGCCAATGCATCCTTTCATGTCCAGAGAACACATAAGTGGCTGCTATGGCACCACAGACTAGGACATCCTAGTGAAAGTGTACTTAGAAGTGCACTCTCCCTTGTTTCAACATCTAGTTTTTGTAATAAACCTACTTCCATTTTTGATATTCATTGTAAGCACTGCCTTAGTGGCAAGATGCATCAATTACCTTTTAATAAATCTGACTTTGTTGCCTCTAAACCTCTTCAACTAATACACAGTGATGTATGGGGCCCAGCTCCTGTTACTTCTGTTAATGGCTTCAAATACCATCTTGTTTTTGTTGATGAGTTCTCTAAATTCACTTGGTTGTATCTCATTAACCATAAATCTGATGTGTTTGAAGTATTCAAATTTTTTAAGGCTTATGTTGAAAATCACCTACATACATCTATTTAAACCTTAAGAACTGATGGAGGTGGGGAATTTACTTCCACTGCCTTCCACAAATTTTGCTCCACTAATGGTATAATCCATCAAATTTCATGTCCTCATACTTCTCAAGAAAATGGTACTGTTGAGAGGAAACATAGGCATCTTGTAGAGTGTTCTCTCACTATGCTTTCTCATTCCTCTTTACCCTTATCCTACTGGTCTTATGCAGTATCCACAGCAACCCATATTATCAATAGACTCCCCACACCTTTGCTCAATCACAAATCTCCATGGGAAGTGTTATTCCGGTCTGTCCCTGACCTTCTACATCTTAGATCCTTTGGTTGCACCTGTTTCCCTCTACTTAGGCCCTACAACAAACACAAACTTCAGCCCCACACCAAACCATGTATATTTCTTGGGTATCCTACCTACTCTAAGGGTTATATTTGTCTTGAACCTAACACACATAGAATTTATATCTCTAGACATGTTCTCTTCAATGAAACTGACTTTCTTTCTTCCTCATCCTTGTCAGTTTCTACACCCTCCTCTTCCACTTCCTTATCCTCCAATTCTTGTTCCCTCAATCCCTGGCTATCCTTTCTTCCATTATCTCATGCTTCTGCTACTACACCTGCACCTATGCCTGTCCCTATACCTGCACCTGTACCTGCACCTGTGCCTGCACTTGTGCCTACTCCCGTGCCTCCACATGTCCCTCCACATGTACCTCCTCTTGAACCTGCCCCTGCACTTGTTTCCTCCACCTCACCTGACCCTCCCATCTCCACTGTTGATATGTCTCTACCTTCTGTGACTGCTCAGAATGTACACCTTATGACTACCAGGTCTAAGGCTGGTATTTTTAAGCCTAAGGCTTTTAGTGCTTCTTCCACTAAGAAGGCACAGATTGATTACACAATTACTGAACCATCCACATACAAGGTTGCTACTCAGTATCCACAGTGGTGCAATGCTATGAATGAAGAGTTTGATGCTCTCACTAGACAGTGTACTTGGGTTTTGGTTCCTCCTTCCCCTTCTCAAAATGTTGTAGGTTGTAAATGGGTCTTCAAGTTGAAGCATAACAGTGATGGCAGCATTAACAGGTTCAAGGCCAGGCTTGTGGCTAAGGGTTTTCATCAACAATATGGTATTGATTTTGATGAAACCTTTAGTCCTGTCATCAAACCTCCCACTGTCAGACTGATCCTATCTCTTGTTGTTCAATTCAATTGGCCTCTTAGGCAATTGGATGTTCGAAATGCCTTTCTCCATGGTATATTGAAAGAAGAGGTTTTCATGGTTCAGCCACAGGGTTTTGTCAATCCAGCTTTTCCCAATCATGTTTGCAAATTACAAAAGTCCCTCTATGATCTTAAGCAGGCGCCAAGGGCTTGGTTTGAGAGATTCTCTTCTCATCTCCTTCATTTGGGCTTCATTGCTTCTGTTGCTGACTCTTCCCTTTTCATTCTCAGACATGGGAAGTTCTTGGTCTATCTAATTAGACATGGCAAAACGGGTCAAAATTTTCTGACCCGACCCGACCCGACCCGAAAAATACTCGACCCGAACCCGATTTTTTTGACCCGAAACAAAAACGGGTTGACCCGTGACTCGACCCGAGTTTTTCGTATTTTTTGCAGGTCAACCCGACCCGACCCGCAACTCGACCCGAACCCGAATCACTTTTTTAAAACTTTTTTTTTTTTTTGTAAAAATAAATTAAAATTAAGACAATAGTAGTTTAATTGCTTATTCTGAACTTTAAAGAAACAATTGATACATTTACATATGCAAATTAATTGAAAGATAAAAGGTTGAGCATTCTGTAATGAGTAAAATTTTTTTAATATTAAATAACAAAGTACATGCCAAGATAATATGGTTACAATAGAGTTAAAAATATAGACTTAAAATTGTAGACATGTGTGAGAAACATTTACAAGTGTAAAAATAGTGAAGCCAAAGTATCAAATTAGCATAAATTATGAATGCTTAGACTCATTTTTTAACAATTTATGTCCAAAATAAATGGCTTTTCAAAATAGACTATGATATTTCCTAGAGTGTGTATTGCTTAACAATGATATGATATTCATAAAAGAGACCATGTATAAATAAGTAAGCAATCCAATTTTAATGTATATCTCAAATTGAAATAGAGTGCCAATCACAATTGATAATAGAATATAAAATTAATTTTCAAGATTGTAAATTTCTTATATGTTTTTATTCTTTATCAAATGAGTTATCCAATAAGTCATTTGTAATTTTGTTTTATATTTTGGAATGTTAATATTGTGTAGAAATAAAACATGTGTATTTGTTTTACTTATGTTTGTGTTATTTTGTTTTAAATAGCAATGTTAGGATTTGTATAATTTTGAAATTATTGAATAAGTATTAATAAGTTTAACTGAATTCATTCTTGATATAAGTGGTGAAGTCAAAATAATGCATTGTACATAAAATAATTTGTTGCATAACTTTTCAAATGACAAATACATGTTGTTTTATTTATAAAAAAAATTAAAATAAAAAATAAAAAAAAATCATGTGAAAAATACGAGTCAATACGGGTCAACCCGACCCGACCCGCAACCCGATTGACCCGAACCCGTTTTTAACCCGCTTAAGATGACCCGTTTTTGACCCGTGACCCGTTTGACCCGCAACCCGATTGACCCGACCCGAACCCGACCCGACCCGCCCGTTTTGCCATGTCTATATCTAATGGTATATGTTGATGATATTGTTCTCACTGGCAATTGACCTTCTTTTTTGCAATCTCTCATTCTTCAATTGAGCTCGGAATTTGAACTCAAGGACCTTGGTAATCTCCATTACTTCCTTGGATTGCAAATTACTCGACTCACAATGGTCTTTTCCTAAATCAGACCAAATATGCTTATGATCTCCTTCAGAAAGACAATATGCTCAGTGTTAAGCCTGCTAAGACCCCTTGTGCCCCTAACACCAGGTTAGTTCCTGCCATGGGTTCCTTGCTCGCCAATCCCCATGAGTATCGGAGTATTGTTGGATCTCTCCACTACTTGACCTTTACTAGACCAGATCTTAGCTTTGCTGTGCATCAAGTTTGTCAATTCATGTCAGCCCCTTGTGATGCTCACTTGGTTGCAGCTAAGCGTATCTTGAGGTATGTGAATGGCACTCCCAATTTGGGTATTTTCTTCAGACCTGGTCCATTGTCCCTATCTACCTTCTCCGATTCTGATTGGGCCGGTGATCCGTTTGACCGTCGCTCTACGACTGGTCTTTTGGTCTATCTTGGCTTCAATCCCATCACTTGGAGTGCTAAGAAACAAGACACTGTTTCTCGCTTTTCAACAGAGTCAGAGTATCAGGCTTTGGCTACCACTGCCGTTGAGCTATGTTGGATCCGCCAGGTGTTGAAAGATCTTGGCATTTTTCTCTCGTTTGCTCCTAAACTCTGGTGCGATAATGTTTCTGCTCTCGCCATTGCCTCTAACCCTGTCTTTCATGCTCGCACCAAGCATGTGGAGGTGGATTATCATTTTGTGCATGAGAGGGTGCTTCGCCGCGATCTCCAGGTTCGTTATGTTGCCACTAGTGATCAGCTCGCCGATATATTTACAAAGAGTCTGTCTTCCTCTCATTTTCTCTTCTTGCGCTCCAAAACCATGGTCTCTATTAACCCCTTGGTTTTGAGGGGGGATGAATACAGAACAACAAAGGTTGAAGACAAAGAGAGCTAACGGCTAGTATTTGCAACGACTCTCTCATTATAAATCAAACAGCAACGTTTTGGATTAATGAGGCACGACGTCGTTTTGATCCTAATCTAACTCACGCGTGCCACATCACAACTAAAACCAGACGACGTCGTTTTGATGTGATCCAGAGCTATTCGTCTAAGTCTGAAGTTGGAACTTCCTGTGATCTTCTTCTCTCTCAACTCTCTGTTAATTATACAGCTGTAATTTTTCTGTTAGTTAGTTAGAAGTTTGTTAGAGTTAGTTAGTTAGAAGTTTGTTAGAGTTAGTTAGATGGAATCTCCAGGTTGGTTACTGATCTTGTAATGTATAAATAGTGAGTACAGGTGTTAGATTTATTTTATGCAAGCTTAATAGAATTCATTGATTTCAGTCTTCATTACTTTCTCTCTGTAACAACCAATCCGCCATTGTTAATGTTGTGAAAGCGGAAGATTTAATACCAATTTGTTGAGAATAGTAGAAGCATGAATATCTATTTGTTGTGAAAGCGGAAGATTTAATACCAATTTGTTGAGAATAGTAGAAGCATGAATATCTATTTGTTGTGTGTGTATCCAAATAACATTGGGTTTATGCAAAATAGAAATAGAACAACAAAACAAATAATCACACGGGAACACAAAGATTTACGTGGTTCGGCTTTTGGCCTATGTCCACGGGCGGTGTCAAGGAGAAAGTTTCACTAACAAAAGGAAGAGATTACAAAAGTAGTACCCAAAACACTCTCACAAATCCCAAGTCCCAAATACACCCAAAGAGCTCTTAATCACCAGAAGCACGTGACTAGAGAAACCTGAAAATCTCTATAACAAAGTCACGCCTTAGAACTCTATACTAAATACCAGAGAATACCTATTCTAATATTGCGGCACTCCTTACTTCCACCTCCAATAGCCGCATAACTAGTGTATATATATAGAGATGTGGGCCTTTTGTCATTGAGTGAAATACAACTCCACCTAGAAGTAGAATTGCTTACTTTGTCGGCAAAACAGTCCTATTAGTACTAGGACTTGGTTTACAAATCCTTCCAAGGCAAGGACTATGCAATCCTTCCAAGGCAAGGACTATGCACTCTCACGTGCACTATTCAAGCCACCAAACATAACAGTTAAACCATCATCAAGCTTGCTTTTCTACACGCCATTGTGAAATCAAATCATTAAACTGTGTAGATCAAGCCTTTCTCAATATTGTTGGCAGAAAAAGAAAAGGTGATCTCCACTTAATGCGCCACCCACAGACATACCACGTAACTCAGAATATAAACAAAAAATAATGACAGAGAATAATGCCATGAGCCTAATATTGTCTTTGAAGTATAGAGGACTTCACGGTGTAGGTCAAATAAATTATAGAAGAAATTTCTACATCATTGAACAGAAAAATAAGCATTAGTTCCAACTGCAAGAAAGCCCTGTTGCAAAAATATATCAGATAAAGGTTTTGAGACAAACCATCTTTATAGAAGCCCAGTGGAGAGAAGCTGATAATTTCATAAGGTCCAAAAATGTCAAAATTATTAATGTTCCATGATGTGAACACAACAAAGATTCTCTGAATCTCACTCCTCTTAAAGACATGTGTGCTGTTTTCAGCATCATATACAGGAAAAAACTTCAATTGCATTCCCAGTCAAGGTCCTTCTTCCCATACAAATGAATCAATGTACAGCTGATAATGAAACAAGTTAAAGAGTAGATGTCAGGAATTTCTCAAAGGTATGTCTGTACCGACGAAAATCTGAGAATCCAGGGCTTTTCAACTGATATTCAACAAACAAAGGAGAAGCACAGGAACAATCTACTGGAGATGTAGGTGAATATTCATAAGGGGGTAGGCATGCTTGAGCCGGCCAAACTGAAGTGTTATTTGTTGAACTTTGACTGTTATTTTTATCCTTGGGTTGAGATACACAAAACTGGGCTAGCTTGGAGTCCAAGCATAAGGGATTCCCTTGAAGCCTGATAGTTAAAAATGAGACTTGATCACATCAATATGCTATGTCTGTTAATCCTTGCAAAACTAAAATTAAAAAGATCACATCCAAAATATTTAAACAAGTATTCACATTTTGTAGATGCAATCACGTTCTATTTGAAACTAATTAGGAAGTGAAAATTGGGAAGGAGGTATAGAAGCAAACCAGACAGTGACATTTGGAGGTAGATAAGCAGTGCCCGTAAATGTAATATTGAAAGCTTATTATTCTGCAACTCCCTGAAATAACAAAGAGCCAAAAGCAATAGCTTAGAAAATCTAGTATGAGAGTAAATTTATTAGAGTCAACCCGGGAGCTTACACCATTGAATTTTACAAAAGGCCATTCCGTAATCAAAACAAGGCAAAATCTCAAATTTTTACCATTACAAGAAAAAGATGCTTGAGAGCATGAATGGACTCATGCACACCCATACCAAAAGATGACGACACTTTTAACCAAGGGATAGCAACATTGTCATTCAGGTCTTACACTAAGTTTCTCCATTCCTCTCAAAGCCCTATTTTCCCAAATGAAGGATGGAGCAGAGCCACTCAATAAATTGTTTGCAATCGACCTGCCACGGGGAATAGTTTACCAAATAAAAATCCAATTATTTTATTAACAGTGTAATTTATGTACTGATTTTTACTAGTAAATTTAAAATTTTGTGGTTGAGATAAATGCAATCTCAAATTCAGATTTATATGGAATAATTTACAATAACATTGAATTATTGAAGTAAACACAAAAGGAGGGAAAACAAAGGGACACTACTCACAGTCTTTGAAGATCATGAAGATCCGAAACCGAAAAGTAGGAGGGAATTGCTCCAGTAAGACGGTTGTGGGATAACAAGCCGAGCATATTGCTCAAATAATTGATATCATAAGTCAAGGGAATTGCGGGTATAAATTATCTTAAAAAATTGACAGACATGGCTATAAATATTTTGCAATATCTGGATATTAAATTCAAACGCAAAAAAATAAATAACAATAAAATAAAAGAAAAAAGAAAAAACAATGACATCTCGTTCAGAAGATGGAGAATCTTACGTAGTTGTGATATTTTCAGAAAATCTATCTGGAGGTATGGTTCCATTTAGCTGATTTGAACTGAGGTCTCTGAAATTTATATAAAGTAAAACATGAAGAAAGTATAAGTAGCTAGTGGATTTGTTATGATAAAGAAAAGAGCAAATTGTAATCAGCCTAGTGCATTTATTTATTTCTGATTTAAAAGCCATACTTGATCATGGTAAAATGATTCTAAAATGGGGAAAAATAAAAAAGTAACTTACAGATAAAGGAGGTTTGGTATTTGGCTAAAATCAGGAATTGGTCCTTGCAAACTGCACTTCCTAAGGCTCCTGGAAAATCCAACCAAAACACAAATATTATCAATCTTGCCATGAAATATCACATGACGTGTGAATGTGCATACTCCTTTATTGCCATCTTGCAAGTGTACAAAGCATCTAAGAACATGAAAGGTTTGTTATATCCGATTAAGATAATGGAGACACTTTACAACTTGAGCAGACTACATAAAAATGATATGGAACATTAAATGGTAAAGGACTAATCAAGGAAATCCTAACTTGTTCAGTGTACCAGTTGCCTTGAATTTTCAGAAAAATGCAATGAAATACCTCATGCCACCTTAGTCGGATTAAAACCAACGACACTTCTAAGTTGAGTAACTTCCCATTTGTATTCCTTTTCAAATGCCAATGAGCTATAGCTTAACTGGCTAGTCATTCTCCCATAATAATGGGATGGAAGGTGAGGTCATGAATTCAAGACCAACCGAGTGCGTGTTAGTGTCACTTACCAATAGAAAAGCATTTGTTTTCAATCAATGTTGGAATAATTTATGTATTATCCCAACAGAATGTAAACCACTCTATCTTATATTACTTCTTATTTTGCTAGTATTTTCCTCTTTATTTCAGGTTTTCATTTTAGGGGGGGAATATAGCTTATTTAATCATTAAGTCCCCCCCAAAAAAAAACCAAAAATTCAGCCTTACTCTTCAAGGCTAGCACCATGCTCCACCTTTACTTTTGGTGCCTAGTTACAAATATACAATAATGATATGAACTTACAAATTCAGAAATTTGGACATTTTGCTATAATTAACAGGAATTTTAGTCCCATTGAAGTTATTGTTATCCAATTAACTGCAAAACAAAGAAAATGAAAGTACTAAGAAACTTGAAGAAGATTACTTGAGTAATCTTACATTGTAGAAAAAGGAAAGTTTAGAAAATTATAGCCTTGTTAAAGACGAAAAGCAAAAAAAAAAAAAAATTAATGTAAATATATCTATGTATAAACAAATATATGTACGTTCTAGGAAAGCAATAACCATACAATATCTGTAAATTTGGCAGTTTGAAGAACTCTTCTGGTATCGTGATAAGTTGTTATTATCAAGAAGGCTGCAAGTTGAAGATGGTCACTCGCCTAACAGATAACTCATGAAATTTAAGAATATGACCAAATACTTACAAGTGAGCAACACTCAGTAATCTGGATAGCTCAGGCAGGATTTGCCCACTGATCAAATTATTGTTCATATGACTGCTCATAAAAAAGAAAAAGTAAAAGGATTAGTCATTGTCAAACTGATTTTAGACAGTATAGCATCAGGAACACAATCACAGAAGTGCTTCGTTTTATTCAAGTTTGCAAATGATTTAGGTAGTGGTCCTGATATTTGGTTTTGGTCAATTTGTATTCTGTCCAGGTTTGGAAGATAACCAAGCTGTTCAGGTAAGGGACCTGTTAATTGGTTTCCATTCAGAAGCCTGGAAACACAGAATAGCACATATAGAATTAGAGACAAAGCAAATGTGCTGCAAAATTAAAATACCAAGTATTCAGAAAAATGCTGACATCTAAAGTAAATTAGACATAAGGATTATCTTCTATACTATTTAAAACTCAACGACTTTAAAGGCATGAACTAGAAGCAAATCAGCATTTCTCAACAGTACAAGTATATAATTAATCATCTAATAACAATATCTAGTATCTAACTTATTCAAGATAGAAGTTGCTCAACTTACAAGAGTTCCAAAGAGGTAACACTGCCTATCTCCTTTGGTATACTCCCACTAATGTTGTTCCACATAAAATCCCTTCAACAGAGTAGATAGAGAAAAATATATCAGTTAGATAAGAAACCAATACTACCATGGGATTCTAGAATATTGAGTGAAAGAGGTCTCCGAAAACTGTGATTCAGATAAAGATATTTGCATCACAAAAAATCAGCCTTCAGATATCCTTTGCCTTACAATATTTTCAAATTTGATAAGCGGCCAAGCTCTGGTGCTAAAGTTCCTGACAAATTCATACGCAGTAGTACCCTGTAGAGAAGCAGCCTAAAAAAAATATTATTTAAGTGCCATTGCTAAGTCTTCATAAGAAAAGCCTACAATTAATAGCCAAGTTTTCCCAAAGCTTAATAGTCTTATATGTGAATTTTTCACTAGCGTCTAAATCAAATATAATGATAGGCATTACATAACAATGTGTTCGTAGGCAATAAATTATAATATATCAATAAATCAAAAGATCACGAAGATAAATTTTAAACTCATTAGGAGTTGCTAGCGAACATTGAGAGATATGTGGATAATATATCCTGTCCTAATAAATTTCTTTTAATCTCAAATGAACTACATGGTTAAGGAAGTTTGTTCCCTGCACCCATAAATGAGTAAATATCAAAGTGGAATAATATACATCTCATCATGTGAGGGGGAGAAAAGAAAAAAAGTAAGAAAAAAGTGTTCTAAGTGAAAGAAAATATGCAACATTATTCATGTCAATAATGCTCTCTGATAGAAATAAAAATCACAAAAGATTAAAATCATACAATCGTTGAACATGTAAATATCTATCGTCTAATGTTGTATTGTAGCAAAAAACCACTGTCCAATTTGATGTACATGGGTCTCCTTGATCCCAATCACTCAGATTCCCATTAGGATCTATCAAACCGCTCTTGATGGCCCTCAAAGCCCTCACTGCAAATTAATACCAATGTTAATCACTGTTTCATCAACATCTTTGATGGTACTTGTGGTTCCATAATTCTAGTATCAGGGTATCTGCATTAAAGGAACCCAATGTTATCTTAAACATATGCATCAATATTGTTAGCAGCCTCAAGTTTTGAGGCATAGACAATCAATGAATCAAATAAGCTCTACAGCTCAACTATGCGCAACAATAACCACTCCCGACTTCAGTAAGTGAATATTTGACATGTGAAATTACTATAAAATAACGTATTAGAAAGTTCATGAGTAAAATTTCAAAAAAACAAACGTGCGCATGCCCATTGTGAGAACTCTAAACAAGCATCCCCTGAAGAACTTAGGCACAAAAGAAGCTTGTGAATCGTGAAATCCAAAAGAGCAACAAAATAAAGCAAATTCACCTTCTTCGGGGTTGGTAATCGGATTCTGAGCCCCAATGAGAAGCAAAGAATGACACAACCATGCAACAATAAATAATCCAAACGTCCAAGCTTTTGACCGATACATCCCACTAACAAATGGAAGCCCAGAACTCTAAAAATCCTCTTAATAGTACCCAAGACTATAAACTGTGGTAATATCCAAGTACTCCACCAGATAATATGAAAGAACTATCAAAACTCATGCTATTAAATTCTAAAATAACTAAGGTAAATAAATGAATAATCAAAGAACTCAACAGTGAGTAAAGTGGAGCAAAAATCTCCAACTATTAGGGAATAAAATAAGAGAATCAATTGTTGAAAAATTTAGACCTCAGTTGATAGAATTAACAAGTTTTAAACATAAGTTGTTAATTAGATTCATTATGAATAAACTTGTTAAAACAAGCAAACATCAATATCATGTCACAAATAATATGCAGCGGAAAAATAAATAAGATAAGATATGATGACTCAGGAAAACTAATGAAACCAACTAATTTCACTGTAAAAAACCTGGGAGGAAACATTCCCAAAAATCAATTCACTATAGTAAAGAGAAGTTACTGATTTAGTACAAAACTTTTGTCCTTAGACTCTACAATCCCGGTAGATGAACTTACAGCAGAAACCTTCTACTGCTTCAGAACCTCCGAACTTTTCAATACATGAATGCCACCCTTTAATGCACGAATCCCAGTACGTAACTCACTCCTTTGCACGAATCCCAGTACGTAACTCACTCCTTTGCACGAATCCCAGTACGTAACTCACTCACCAACTTGAGAAAGAAGAATGTTGACTGCAAAGTTCTTCAATTCATCTACACGATGAAGATCAAGAAGCACTTGGTTACGAAGCACTTGGTTACAAAACACTAAAGCGCAAAAGACGCAGTAGCTTCTTTTTGAGAAAATAAGGTTTTGGTCACTTTTTGCATGTGTTCTCCTTGTGTTCTCCTTGTATTCTCTTTTGTGATGGCCTCTAAAATAAGTCTTATATATATCTAGGGTTATGAGAAAAGAAACCCTATACAAATACAAAAGTCTAGCCCAAAAATCTGATTTGAAAATTCTGATTTCCGTAACCTCAATAGATACCTCGATAGATAGCAGGCGTCAAACCTCATTAAACCTCGATAGATAGTTATCTGTCGAGCAGCTGTCTACAAGTGTCCAGTTATCTGTCCAGCTATCTGTCCAGCTTTAGTGAACAATTTTTATTCACTTGTTTCTTGGTCCAATTTTCATGACTTTAATACTAGACTTGAACAATATATTCTTTGAAGTATTAAACACATCCTAGATCTACCCAAATACAAGTAAAGTGCGTTTTGTCAAAGGATTAGCCAACTACATAAAATATGTCCTTAACAATCTCCCTCTTTGGCAATCCGTGACAAAACCACAACAAACAAATGAACATATGAGAGAAGTCATAAAATACTCAACTCATATTCACTTGTTGAATACAATAAAATCTATCCTAACACAAACTCTTGAAAAACTTTGCAAGAAAAGAGTTCATCACGTGGAAGACTTTGACAACCTGTATTTCTAAAACACTTTAAATAAAACACATCAAGGTATCTTTGTGTGAAGTAGAAATAATAGATTGCATACAAATAATAAGAATCATGTGTATAAAGATAGAAAAGAAACAACACATGTAGAGATAGGTGAAGAAAATATACATCATATATATATATATATATATAGATATCAAGATAAGCACAATGTATGTAAACATGGTCACAAGACCTAAGGTACAAAAAGAAGAAGCTAAAAGAAGCTCCTACAACAACAAGGAGGTAAAAACTCCCCCTAACAAGATGAAACACGTCTCCCCCTTACAAGGGCATGTATTTCTCCCCCTAAAGTGTAGAATCTTAAAGAAAGAAACCACAAATTCTTCAATTTCTCCCCCTTTTTGTCACGATTGACGGAGAGTACAAGAAACTATAAAGCTTTACTAGAGAAACATAAAGATGATCAAGGATGATTAAGTGGGCATAAAGAATCCATAAAAATGCATGAATGTAATGAAATAAGATGCTATGGATGACAAGAGAAGAGAAACATGCAAAACAAAGAAAAATGAAATGCATGCAAGGATATCTCGATCGATCGGGAGGTGTCAAGAAACTATAGAGCCAACCTCGATGGATCGAGAAGGTGTCGAGGATCTATCAAGCAGACAGAAGATATCTTGATCAATCCACCTAACTATCGAGAGGTGTCGAGATTGCAATAAGATGCAATCGAAGAGCTCGACAAATAAACCAGGTATCGAGAGATGTCGAGAAGGTGTCGAGATGGCTTAAAAGCAGTTTTTCAAAGAGGAGAAGAACACAGATATGGATGCAATCAAACATGCAACACAGCCAATGATTCAACAAACATTTTAACCTCTCAAAAACATCTCTTAATCAACAGAGAGTTAAGCATTTAGCTCCCAAAAACACACACACACACACACACACACTAAACAAGTCTAACCAATTTTATATTTCAAAAACAAGTTAAGACAGTTTAGTGAGTATACATTAACGCATGTAAACCTTGTGATGGTCAAATTACATTTTACCTGCACATGTATCAAAAGTAGCAAAGAATATTGCATGTTGTGTGTGAAAAATTTCGCAAGATTGCATAAATGTTTCTATGTTATGAAAATTTTAGATATGAGAAAATCACTTTAACTCACACACAATCATAACTGTTTGGTGGAGACTATCACCTTCGAGATACATCCTATGACTCCCACATCTCTTAGAAAACACACTTGCAATCATATTTTAAAGCAGTTTGTTCTTTTTGTTTTTATTTCTTTGCATATTTTCCTTTTATTTAGCAAACCATGCATGGGTATATAAAAAAGAGAAAAGAAATACTCAATTATGTTAAGTTTTTTGACATTACACTTTTGCTATGCCGAAGCATACAGATGTTATTGACATTGCACTTTTGCTATGCCGAAGCATACAGATGTCATTTCATGATTGTCGGGTAACAGTAGTGAGATGGTTATTTATGTCTTTCTCTTAAGATTTTCTAGTCCTACCCGTCAAAAAGAGTTATACGAGTGTTAAGAATAAAAGATCACTTAACCTTACTCATCACAAACAAAGAGCCACAAAGCTCACCTGCTTAGTTTGTGCATAAGAATGCTCATTTACGCTACAAGAGATATAAAATTTAGAAAACTCTATTTCAATGGTCATTTTAAGGTTCACAATAACCAATGTACACTACCACACACTGTTTTTGTATTTTTTTTCAATTTTTTTTTTATCTAAAACAAAAACTGACAGTAAGTAAACAAAAGCATGTTACTCAAAACAAAACAATGCATAAAACTAGACTGACTCAAAACAGTAAAGCAAAACACACAAGTAATGCAAAAAAAAAAAAAAAAAAGAAGGGGAGAGAGAGAAAAAGTGAATAAATCACTTGGTGCCCTTTTCCTTTCACACCTTGGAAGAATCTTTTCCTTTAGCAAACCTTTGAGTCGGTGATGAGGGGGAAGAATTAAAACCATTTAAATTTGAAAGAAACATGAGAGCTTTTAGAAGATCTCCAAGAGGAGCAAGAGAGGCTTGAAGCTGATTCTAGTTCCCAGATGCTATTATGTCATTGCTTTATTGAGTGGCTAACCACTTATAGCAATTTGGTCGACTATGACCAGCAAAACCACAATGATGCTGCTTTTTTTGTTTAGGCTTTTGAGGGATAGCCTTCTTAGTCCTAGGGTTTTTAGTGTCCTTCTTCTCAAACTTAGGGGGTGCTCCTAAGATAGATTTTCTTTTATCCAGGTTCTCACTAACTAATTCAGTTTTAACATTATTGTTCTCAAATTTATTGTTATTAGCAAGAGGAACAAAGACAGTAGTACTAGCAGAAGCAATATTAGAAGAAGAAAATCCATACCCCAAACCGGTTCGATCAGAAGCAGATTTTTAAATGTTGAGTATCTCATCCAGTTTCGCACTTGATGTCCTCTTCAATTGAGCTCTAACTTGAAACAGCTCCGCTTCAAACTTCTTGGTCTTCTCAGCCAAGAAATTATTCTTGAATCTCACTGCCCCAATAGTCTGATTGGTTTCATCAAACTTAGTGGAAAGCTCTTCGCGATCAAGTTCCACATCACTGAGCTTCTTGGTGGCCAGCCTATAGAGTTTCTCATGCTTCTCAAAAAGCTTGTACAGTTTCTTATAGTCTGTATGGATATCATCTTGATCATCCATCTTTTCAAACTTAGCATCCACCAATTCTTCTTCTTCATCTACATCCTCTACAATTCCTTCAAAAGGATTGACAGTGGTAGTGAAGGCATTCAAGATCCCATCATCCTCATTGTCGGAATCATCTTCAGGCTCAATGTCGCTCAAGGTAGAAGCAAGTGCCTTGCTTTTCCCAATGCTCTTGAGATATGTAGGATACTCCTGTTTCATGTGACCGAAACCTTGACATCCGAAACACTTAGGTCTTGTGGAAACAGTGTACTGACCGCCATCCCTAGTATCCTTCTTTCCTTTATCTTGGCTTTTGAACTGAGAAGAACTGGATTGCCTATGGTCCTTGTCGAAGCCTTTTCCATTGGCATTTTTCATGAATTTCTTTAATTGCTTGGTGATATAGGACTTCATCTTAGAATCTTCATCGTCTGAAGACTCATTCGTCTCACTGCTATTGGCCTTCAGTGCCATGCTCTTACTTTTACCCGGTTTGCCAATTCTTGTCAACTCTAGTTCATAGGTTTGCAGATTACTAACCAACTCAGTCAGAGGAATCTTGTCAATATCCTTTAATTCCTCTATCGCCGTGATCTTGGCATGGAATCTCTCAGGCATAGATCTAAGCCTTTTTCTCACAATCTTAGATTTAGGAATGGTCTCCCTGAGGTTGAAAGCTGAGTTTACTATGTCTTTGAGCTTGGCATAGAACTCATCAAACGACTTATCCTCCTTCATCTTAATTTTTTCGAAGCTTGTAGTGAGTCTTTGTAGCGAGTCTTTGTAGCTTCGAGTCTTTGACAACCTTTGTTCCCTCGTAGGTTGTCTGGAGGATGGTCCATGCTTCCTTAGCAGTTTCAGTGGAGGATATCTTCTTGAACTCCTCATTAGTGACCGCACTGAATAGGGCATTCAATACTCTGTTGTTGAAGTTTGTCGCCTTGATCTTAGCATCATCCCAATCAGCCGGCGCTTCTTTAGGCTTGGTCCAGCCTATCTCTACAGCTTGCCACACTTTTTCATCTAGTTACTGCAAGAAAACTCTCATGCGTACTTTCTAGTATGCATAGTTAGTACCATCAAACAAAAAAGGAATAATGAGAGATTGTCCTCTATCCATGACAAACAGGGGTCAATGGATCACACACAAGGTTTAAACCATAATCAGAGTGTGCCTGCTCTGATACCACTTGTTGGGAAATTTAAACCCCAGTTGATAGAATTAACAAGTTTTAAACCCAAGTTGTTAATTAGATTTATTATGAATAAACTTGTTAAAACAAGCAAACATCAATATCATGTCACAAATAATATGCAACGGAAAAAAAAATAAGACAAGATATGATGACCCAGAAAAACCAATGAAATCAACCAGTAATATTTGATTGACACAAAATTTAGTGTGTGTGTGTATAATTATTAGATAGTGTAATATTATTTAAGGGTCGAGATCTGATATAGTAGCAAGCTATTTATTGTAGCATGCTATTTATTGCATCATGCAATCCCTCTCACACCATTTTCACTTTTTAAAAAATTTTAACCTTTTAAATCTTTTTTGTCCAATAGTTTTTTTTTTTTTATCCAATAGTTGATATCAAAAGTTAAGTTTTTATCTTTTAATTTGAAATGTTTAAAATGTATTACATGATGGAATAGGGCTATTACACTTGACCTCAATTTTTAGTTTAAACTTGAAAGTTATACAATGTCATATGTAACTATACCCAAAGCAAGACACGCGAAAGAAGGAAAAGAAAAAACCACAACTGTACAGTTGTTTCAAAGGCATCAGGGTGCCGTAAGCCATCACAATCCAATTATTAATAGAATAACATATTAATAAAGTAGGACTACTAATATAGCAATATAGCATAGCAAAAATTATTAAAAATAATAATAGACAAAAATGATAAAATTATGTGAAATACATGGAAGATAATTATAGCAAAAATTAAACCTACAATATAAATTTATATAGTACCAAAATTACACAAAATATATTGAAATTTGGAAATATTAAATGTTTTTTTCCCCCTCAAATTGAGGTGGATATGTCAGCATTGTCAGCATCGGGGATGGTTCTCAGGTGGATTGAGATCCCGTACAATATCTAGGGTATTGCACGGTGTGCAATACTCAAATCTCAACCATTCATTGAATCTAATGCTTCAGAAATCGAAACATCATTTAAGCCACGTCAGCGATCCGTGTACTCTTTTAACTTCACTTTCTCGGTTCAAGTTTCAACTATTCACCCTCTCCTCCCAATTTTTCAAAATTTCAGTCTCTCCCTCTCTCTTTCATTCCACCAAACACCCATGGCTGAACTTCCATGGTTGCAGCTTGCAACTTGCAGCCACCGAATCCCATTCCGCCACCACCTCTAGTGGTTTATGCTGGTGTGGCTTCTTCTCTCTTAAAATGCCTCTCTTTGTTTTCTTGTTCTCCTAAGTGCAGTCGTGGCCGAGCTACTCCTTGCAGCTACCGTCTCCGAGTTTCTGCCACCATATCGATTTAGCCAACAATCTCCCTCGCTAGATCTGTCAACTCGGTATCAGAATCACTGTCGCCTGACTTGCCACTCTCTATTATTATCTTTAGAGAAAAAAAAAAGTCTCTTTATTTTTTATTTTTTCGGTATTTTGATTTAAACTTTTTTGTATGTTTTGTGTTTATTTGGCATTTTTTGTTTTGTTTTGTTTTTGGGATTGTATCACCATTCACCCGTGAATCGTTTCCTTTATTTAAGGTTACCTTGAACTATTTGTTGGAATAATATTTTTATGCATGATTAAGAGTGATAAAAGTTGAAGTTAAATAAAGTTGGTATGAGTAAAATACATGAAGCTGAAGTTAAATAATGGTTGCAATTATATATCTACTTCTAGTCTAACTGTTGTAATTAGTTGCTGAGAGTGAAGTCAATGCGATTTTGCTGTTTTTTGGGTGGGCATTGAAGGTGTTTGATGCTTTATAGAGTTTTAGTTTATTTCTGTGTTTAGTCTCTCTTTTTTCTTTTTCTTTTTTGTGGATTTTCATGTTAGTTTGGTGCTAAGATTGTGATTATAATTGAATTTCTGATAGTATTGTACCCTTGGAAAATGACATTGTCAAGAAGAAGAAGCAGTCAATGGTGGAGGTTGATGATACAAGTGAGTACAAAATGGTTCAAAAAATAAAAAGCAAATATTTGATGACTATTAGTTTGTGTTTGAGGATCAAATTGATTTTATCAAAACATCAGTTATGGATGGTTGCAATATTGATAATGAGGTGTCCAAGTTGCTTGAGAAGGCTAAGGAAAAATTAGCTTTGGATGCACGCAGCCAAGACTGCAATGAGCGTTGCTACATGAGTTTCTCAAGAATTGGGTGTCAAACTTGGCCATGATATAGGTTATTTTATCCATTTTGAAGATTGCACTTCAGAAAAGGCTATTCTGAAATATATGACAGATGGAATGTTGTTGTGAGAGTTGTTGGCTGAACCAAATTTCGAAAACTATAGAGTGTTAATGGTGGATGGCCTTTGGTTGTAATTGAATGTTTTCAAAGTAGAACTTATTACGAGCATTCCCTTATTTATTGAAGCCACATTTTGCTGTCTAAAAGCTAATTTTCAGTATCAATGAAACATTGAATGTATTCTTTAATTTTGACACTTAGGTAATTTCATCGGTCATTTACAAAAACTTTTACAAGGAATTGGAGTACAAACGAAGAAGAATGTAATAAAATATAGATATTCTTTCTTTAAATTGGTTTGAGAGTTTAATTAATGTAATTGATTGTGTACCTTTTATTTCTAATTTTTTGTAATGCTTCAAATTGAACAATTTTGATGTTGCCTCTACGGTCATGAATTGATGCAATAGTTTGATTCAAGAATAAACAAAACTTTATTGAAATGTGCACTTTGATTACATGGCTATTAGAGCAAGAGCCTTATATATATATATATATATATATATATATATATATATTCATGGCAATGATTTATTTCACTCAAAAAAGAACCTAAAATTTGCATTCACAAATTCTGTAAGAATGCAAGTTAAAACCAAAGTGTAATGAATAAGATAATTCCCATGCAAAATACTTCCATTCAAAATAATTTTTGAATCATCAAAGTGGCTGCTAAAGGTAAATGTTGAAGCTTCTACAATACTTCTTCGTAATGGTAAAACTTATACAAGTGTGAGAACATGTGGTCTTTACTAGCATAAAACAATCTAATCTCCAGCACTAATCCTTCCAGCACCTGCCTTTTCTCACTCTCAGTGATCAAAAGAAGAATAGCATACCTATAATTATGTCATTCAACCTGACAAAAGAAGAAAGAGTGATTTCAATGATAAACATATATCAAAATTTCCAATTAACAACAAACACAAGTAAAGCCATAAGATTATTATTATGGGGGCAGAAACGTCAAAATGGCTGTATGGGCCTTGGGCCCGGTCCGAGGACACCGTCCCGCCCAAGAAGCCGCGAGAAGAGAGGAGATTACCAAAACCTAAAGGCCCAGAAGCCCATCGATCAAGTCACTGCCCGCTTGGTAGTGTCCGAGGAGATCGTGGCCTCGGACAACAGAGGCATGGGCCGAGAGACGCGGCATAACACCCATGGAGGAGCTGCTGAAGCTCAGTAAGTCGCACGGAATTCCCGCGGGGTGCCAAGGATGAGGACAAGCGAGGCGTGCGCAGTATAAAGCTGCTGCCGCCACATTAAAGGCCTCCCACCTACCCGCCTGGCCGCATTAATGGAGAAATGACTTCTGAGAGGACGGTGGTCAGCCTTATGAGCATAGGGGAGCGTTTTCAGGGAAAAGACAGGTGAGAACCAGAGATGGGGAGTATAAATAGAGAAGGAGGAACCACTAGAAAAGGATCCGGATTTTCTCTAAGAAAAGGGTAAGGCACTCTCTCTCTCTCTCTCTCCCAAAGAACAGAACGTCAGCCAGCGCAGAAGCTCCTCGACTCACGTCCGACGAGGGAAATAGACCACTCCATCAGCCGGCTGCATGCAAGAAGCGGACTTGGACCTCACCCCATAGCCTTCTAAAGCACCAAGAAGTCTAGGCTCTAAGCCCATTCTCTACAAATTCTATTGTAAAGGCCACTTGGGCCGGCCCGGTCACGCATTTGGGCCAAAGGCCAACTTTGTGTCCTTACAATTATCATTACTAATTATGTAAGTTTGTTGAGGGTTTAGCTTAGGAGCTTCCATCTTAAGAACTCAGCTAAGGGACCAAAATTAAAAGTGAAATACAAAGCAGATCATATAGTCCAAATGTTCATGAGATGCATTTAATTTCGTTGTAATCAATGTCGTAATATAATAGGTGCATAGCCCAGTTTTAATGTGGCAATCAGACAATAACAAATGCATTTTGCATTAAGGAGAAGCAAAGATGAGATATTCACCAACTGAAAAAAGGCATTGAAGCAAAATTAGGCTCCAATAAAAGTTGTCACTGAAAGAATCTAAAAAGAGATCCAAGGTATTTAGTGGCAAATGCAGGTGAAAATATTTTGGCAAAAAAATTTTATTTCAAGACAAGCCAATTAAATTCACAGCATGCTCAAACTGTTTAAAGCTTCTGTGATGGACAAACACAACAGAGAGCACCAACTGAACAAAAACAAGAAATCAAGGAAAGAAAAAAAAAATCAAACCATTACACAAGAAATTATTTTTTAGCAAGGACCAAAAAAGAATGGGGAAATCTTTGACAAAGAAATCAAGAAAAGAGGGAGAAAACTTCAAAGTTTCTCTAACAAATATTTTCACAAACATCTCCTGTGCATTTCCAAAATCAACATTAAAAGAAAATAAAAATAATCAACTACTACCAAACTCAAACCACAATAATGACAAACAAATGGAATAAGAGAGAACTAAACATTGTGACAAACTTCAAACTAAGAAATTATTATTAAGCTAAGAAAGCATAGTTGGTTTCAATGAAAGAAACTAAGAAAGGGATTGTCATTAGTGTTGTATATGAAACAAAGGGATAAGCTTTGTCAAAGAAATCAAAGAAGGAAAATAAAAATCCCTAGCGAATAATCAAGAAAAGAACTTCAAGTTTCCAAAGATACGATACTATCATAAATTCAATTATAATCACAATCTTAGCAACAAACTAACATGAAAATCCACAAAAAAGAAAAAGAAAAAAAAGAGACTGAACACAAAGAAATAAACTAAAACTCTATAAAGTATTTCATCAAACACCTTCAATGCCCACCCAAAAAACAGCAAAATCGCATTGACTTCACTCTCAGCAACTAATTACAATAGTTAGACTAGAAGTAGATATATAATTGCAACCATTATTTAACTTCAGCTTCATGTATTTTACTCATACCAACTTTATTTAACTTCAACTTTTATCACTTTTAATCATGCATAAAAATATTATTCCAACAAATAGTTCAAGATAACCTTAAATAAAGGAAACGATTCACGGGTGAATGGTGATACAATCCCAAAAACAAAACAAAACAAAAAATGCAAAATAAACACAAAACATACAAAAAAGTTTAAATCAAAATACCGAAAAAATAAAAAATAAAGAGACATTTTTTTTTCTAAAGATAATAACAAAGAGTGGCAAGTCAGGTGACAGTGGTTCTGATATCGAGTTGACAGATCTGGCGAGGGAGATTGTTGGCTAAATCGATATGGTGGCAGAAACTAGGAGACGGTGGCTGCAAGGAGAAGCTCGACCATGACTGGGCTTAGGAGAACAAGAAAACAGGGAGAGGCACTTTAAGAGAAAAAAGCCACACCAGCATAAACCACTGGAGGTGGTGGTGGAATGGGATTCGGTGGTTGCAAGCTGCAACCATGGAAGTTTAGCCATGGGTGTCCCAGATAGGCTTGGTGGAATGAATGAGAGAGGGAGAGACTAAAATTTTGAAAAATTGAGAGGAGAGGGTGGATAGTTGAAACTTGAAACGAGAAAGTGAAGTTTAAAGGAGTACACGGATCGCTGACATGGCTTAAATGATGTGTCGATTTCTGAAGCATTAGATTCAATGAATGGTTGAGATTTGAGTAATTGCACACTGTGCAATACCTAGGTATTGCACAGGATCTCAATCCGTCCTCAGGTGTAGCCACTCAGACTGGCTCTCAATCTCAACTGTCACTCTCAACAAATCTCTCTCAATCTATCTGTTTATATATCTTTCTTTCAATTTATTTATTATAAAAATATATTTGTACTATCGTTGTAGCAAGCACCACCACCACCACTAACAGCACAAATATAATTAGAAAAATATTAAATATTCTGAGTCCTCAAAATACGTGTACACGTTATATAGTGCGTCGTTTCCTTGTTATGTATAAATTCAAACAGAGCTGATGCTTGCTAACAATCAACCCCTCTCTTCTCGTCACTTTTCTTTTCTTTTCTTTCATGTTTTCTTCCATAAAAAGAAAGAAAAGAAAAAATAATTTAGAACCTCAGGATCTCCGTGAAAAGCTGAGTGGGCTATATTACTTCCCTTCCAAAATCCAAAGCAATAAAAAGCCATTTTCAAAATCGTTATCCAAACCCTTTTTCCGCGTGCAACCTATTCCCAAGCGGTTAAGTCTCGTTACATTTTTTAAATAACCAGATTATAACTATAAAAGCTACAGTCAAATCCTAACGTTCCGCAATGCACCGTTGTAGAATCCAAAACAATCCCTGTGGTGGTTTCTCGATAATCTCGTGTAATAGTGAATTTTAGAATTTGTTTGGTTGCCAAGAAACTAACGGGAAAAGTAGAGAGTGGTCTTAGATTTTAGATTTTTTTGGGGGGGGGGGGGGGGGGGGGGGGCGCTGGGTAAAGAAGATTTGGTTTGGATAAAACATGTCATGACAAAAATAAATAAATTATATTTAACTTTTATAGAGGTTAATTTTTTTTTTTTTTTTTTAGAATAACAATGAAATATATATAAGTTAGATCATTTTATAGTTGTACTCTAATTATTTAATGTATTATATACCTAGTTTAAAACACTATTATTATTTTCGTGTGTGTTCTAATAAATATTATTGTTTACTAAAAAAAAACTATAACCTTACTTAATAATATAAATATTATTATATAATTTTTTTTATTCATTGAATTGCATGTTTTTTATGCTCTTAATATGCGTGTCAAATTTGTGTTAATCGGATATTATTTACTATATGATCTATAAGCTTATATTTATACAAAATTTTAAATTACAAAAACTTGCAATTTAAAAAATTTATTGATAATATAGTTATTGATCTTTAATTTTTTATAAATTTTGTAAGTATAGAGGATATAAGAAAAAAATGTAATCTAATGGTGGATTTGTAAATATTCAAATTCAATAAAAAAAATATCAAGCAAGATTGTAACATAAGATTATACAAATTTTGTAGCTAAACTTTGTCTACATGTGTGTGTGTGTGTATATATATATATATATAAACTTTGAAAATATATTTATTATTTCTTCTGTAAACTACAAATTACACCTTTGAAATTTAAAGGTATTTGGATTTTACACCCTAATATTTTAAAATTTGGATTTTTTTCTCCCTAAATTTTAGGAGTGTTTGGATTTCACTTTTTAAAGTTTTCGGTGTTTTCAATTTTACACCCTAAAATCTCAAAATTTAGGGGTATAAAAGTAATAATAAATATTATGCTTAAGATTTTAGATATTACAAGTTTGAAATCTATTTTTTTTTAATAAATTTAGATTTAGAATAGGTCCTCTCAACCCAAACATATTTTTCCTTAAATGTAAGTGCATAAAAATGGACAAAAGTTGACACAAATGGACCAAATGAAATGGAGTGGATAGAATATGACAAAATGAGGAACAAGGTGAACTGAACGAATTGACAGATTAGGATCAAAATTGACAGATGAACCAAATAGAAACAAATAGGACCGAATAGGAACAAATAGGACCGAATAATACCAAATTAGACCGAATAGGATCATTGTAGACCGAAGTAGACACAATCGAACAAATAGGACCAATGTGGACCAAAACAAACCAAAGTGGACTAAATATGAGCAACGTGGACCAAACAGGACTGGAGTGAATAGAATATAATCAATTTGGACCGATTGGACCCAATAGGAAAAACGTAGACCAAATAGAACCATAATGGACTGAAGAGGACAAAATAAACTGAATAGGACTAAAGTGGAATAGAAATTTTGAATATTTATCATTTTTACTCCATTTTTAGGACTCATATTTCTAATTTATAATCTCTATTTTTTTTTTTTAACTCAAAACTAAAGAATTTAACTAAAATATAATAAAATTTCATACTTTTCAACCCAAAAATTAAGAGGGGAAAAAAGAATTCTTTAGCTAAACTTGAGAAGGCAACTTACAAAAACAATCAATTTAAGACCTAATTAGTTTAAAATGGATCAAAGGGAACCAAAAATTGACCAAGTGGACCAAATAGGACCAAAGTGGACTAAAATTGACCTAACTGGACAAAAGTAGACTTAATTTGACCAAATAATAATTGTTTAATTTTTAGGGTGAACAACTTATGTTCAACAAATTTTAGAGAACAAATTATACATTATATTACAATTACAAAATAATTATTTATTCCCCCGCATTGCGTGGATCCGTGACTAGCAATTGTAAAAGCAATAGCCAAAAACCTTCTCACAAAGTTAGATAGTATCAAAGAGGTTCTTAGTGCACATCTCTCTCTTGAACAAAAATGCTGACTAGAACTTGAGTAAAAGTCACATGACGAAGACATGGTGCAAGGTGAATCTTTAATTCTACTCACCAACATCAAAATGTGCTAAAAATCAGTATAATTTTTTTTCCAAAAATGTTTTAAACCCTAGAACATAGGCTTGCTAGTGTGAGAGGGCAATGGTGGTGAAAACTTGTATCTCTTTGCTTGAAATTAGAACCAAAAACAAGATCTCACATTATTTTTACCACATAATGCAATTTCAATAGCGCATTAGCCAAATTTCTTGTCTCGAGTTCTTCTTCTTTAAAAATTTCCTCAAAATATGTCTTAAGAAAGTATTCTAATATAGTAAATGAGATTTACAAATGGAATGGGGTAAGGTGGATTAAGGTTGTATAATAGATGGCTCCATAGGTGGGTTAAGTCTAATTTAACCAAGAGTTAGGTACTGTACTTAGGTACTATTCCTTAAGTTCCTTTCTTAAAATTATTCTATGTGGCTTTTTATTTTTTTTTTTCATGAATGAAAGTGTATTTTTTAAATAAAGTAGTCACATAACAAAATTTTAAGGGAAGAATTTAAGGAATAGTACATAAGGTATTATACATAAGTTTTCTCTGTCTAATTTCTCCCAATTTTCCCCCTAAAATGTAATAATTTTCATTCTTTATAATTCATCATTATTTTGGTGAAATAATTTTGTATATAAATCTCATCACACCCTTTTGATAATTTTGTATTGAAAATGTAACCATCCCAAATTATGATAATCATAAGTTATTAAATTTTAGAAAAAAAAAAGGGAAGAATTTTGTAAAACTTGGACGTGGAATAAAAAATAAAAAGAAGAAGAAAACAAGCAAATTCAGTGGCAGTTTTGTAAAAAAGCGGAAATTTATGTAAATGCTCACATCCGAAGGACTCTCTCACCCTCTCTCTCCACGTATAAGTTTTGTGAAAACCCACAACTGCCCTCTCTCTTTGTCTCTCTCTCCAAAGATCCCAGAGCTTTGTCCGGTCTCCCTTCTCTCTTGTGCCAGCCACTGAGCCACACCACCGATTCTCTCGTTCTACTCGACAGGTTCTATCTTTCTCATTGGTCAGATCTTCACTCTCTCTCTCTCTCTCTCTCTCTCTCTCTCGCAGTTGATTTGGGTTCTCCTTTGTGGGTTTTGTTTTGGGGATGAATTTGAACGCTTTTGTACTATTCTCATGTGTTATTTTGATTTTTTTTTTTTTTGTATAACAAGTTGTTAGAACTATTCGGTGGCTTTTGATCGTTCATTCTCTCTCGCAGTTGATTCGGGCTTTCCTATCTGGGTTTTGTTTTCAAGATGAATTTGAACGCTTTTGCACTATTTTCATGTATTATTTTAATTGATTTTTTGTATAGCAACTTGTAAAAGCTATAAAAGCTACCGTCAAATCCTAACGTTCCCAGTCTCAACCAACAAGGTGAGTCAAGCCGCAAGGCACCGTTGCAGAATCCAAAACAATCCCTCTGGTGGTTTCTCGATAATCTTGTGTAATAGTGAATTTCAGGATTTGTTTGGTTGCCAAGAAACCAACGGTAAAAGTATAGTGTTTTAGATTTTAGATTTTTTTTTTTGGGGGGGAGTGGGGGGCGTTGGGTAAAGAGATTTTTTTTATAGGAAAACATGTCATGACAAAAATAGATAAATTATATTTAACTTTTATAGAGGTTTCTTTTTTTTTAAATAACAATGAAATATATATAAAATAAATAAATAAATTTTACTCACACACATATATATATATATATATATATATATACTAGCATCTGAGCATGCAGCAATGTTATTCTATTTTTTGGATAAATGTTAATTTAGAGTCTCTATTATAATTTGAGATTACTACATTTTTCAATTACAAAAAAAAAAAAAAAAACTTAAGATTTGATGAGTACTATGTGAGGTAAATTAATTTTTCTTCACACCTTAGATTTATTTTGTGATTGAAAAATGTAGTAATCTCAAATTATAATAAATGTTCTAAATTAACTTTTACTCAAAAAATAGAAGAACCTCTAAACACATGCGTGAATGCATGCTCAGAAGCTAGTCAAAGTGAAATTATTAATTTTAAAATCCTAAATTTTAGGTTATAAAATCTCTCTCTTTTTTCTTTTTCTTTTTTCTCTTAAGCATTCTTCTCTTTCTTTTTCCCTCACCTTCTTAGAAAAACAAAAGAAAAATACTTTTGGTTTCAATGATTTTATCCAAAAAAAAAATACCACTCTAACTTAGATTAACGTTCAAACTAAAAAAAAACATATTTCCATTTTCTAAAAAACCCTTAATCTTTTCCTATCCTTATAAAAAAAAAAAAAAAAAAAACTATAAATTGAATCCCACATAGAATTATACAAATGATATATACAATTTCTTTTACAAAAGAAATTTTTTTACAACAATTTCTTAGATAATAACCATTTCATGTGAGGTTTGAATCATACAATAATTCTTACAAAATCTCTTACCCAAACTGATCTAATATTCTATTCCAATGCATCCTGAATGCAATTTGAGAAATTTGTGCATATATCAGCTTGAACGAGAAAAGAGATGAATCTAAGATTATCATTATTTTGAGTAAATCTACTACTTTAAAATTGAAAAAAAAAATTATAATCTCTATTTTTTTTTAACTCAAAACTAAAGGATTTAACCAAAATATAATAAAATTTCATACTTTTCAACCCAAAAATTAAAGGGAAAAAAAGAATTCTTTTGCTAAACTTGAAAAGGCAACTTACAAAAACAATCAATTTAAGACCTAATTAGTCAAAAATGGATCAAAGGGAACCGCAAACTGACCAAGTGGACTCAAATTGACCTAACTGGACAAAATGTGACAAAAGTAGACTTAATTTGACCAAATAATAATCGTTTAATTTTTAGGGTGAACAACTTATGTTCAACAAATTTTAGAGACCAAATTATACATTATATTACAAATACAAAATAATTATTTATTTCCCCGCATTGCGTGGATTTGTGACTGGCAATTGTAAAAGCAATAGCCAAAAAACCTTCTCACAAAGTTAGATAGTATCAAAGAGGTCCTTAGTGCACATCTCTCTCTTGAACAAAAATGTTGATTAAAACTTGAGTAAAAGTCGCATGACGAAGACATGGTGCAAGGTGAGTCTGTAATTCCTACTCACCAACATCAAAATGTGCTAAAAATTAGTATAATTTTTTTTCCAAAAATGTTTTAAACCCTAGAGCATAGGCTTACTAGTGTGAGAGGACAATGGTGGTGAAAACTTGTATCTCTTTGCTTGCAATTAGTACCAAAAACAAGATCTCACATTATTTTGATCACATAATGCGATTTCAATAGCGTATTAGCTAAATTTGTTGTCTCAAGTTCTTCTTCTTCAAAAATTTCCTCAAAATGTGTCTTAGGAGAGTATTTTAATACAATAAATGAGATTTACAAATGGAATGGGGTAAGGTGGATTAATGCTGCATAAGAGAGGGCTCTATAGGTGGGTTAAGTCTAATTTGAGCAAGACTTAGGTACTGTAGTACGTTCTTTATGTTCCTCTCTTAAGGTTATGCCCTGTGGCTTTTTTTTCATGAATAAAAGTATTTTTTAAGTAAAGTAGCCACATAACAGAATTTTAAGAGAAAAATTTAAGGAATAATACTTAAGGTATTGTACATAAATTTTGTTTGTCTAATTTCTCCCAAATTTTTCCCCAAAATGTAATAATTTTTATTTTTTATAATTCGGCATTTTTTCGGTGAAATAATTTTGTATATAAATCTCATCACACATTTAGGTAATTTTGTAATTGAAAATGTAACCATCCCGAATAATGATAAACATAAGTTATTAAATTTTAGAAAGTAAAAAGGAAGAATTTTGTAAAACTTGGACGTGGAATAAAAAATAAAAAGAAGAAGAGAACAAGCAAATTCAGTGGCAGTTTTGTAAAAAAGCGGAAATTTATGTATTTAAATGCACACATCCAACGGCTCTCTCACCCTCTCTCTCCACGTATCAGTTTTGTAAAAACCCACAACGGCTCTCTGCCTCTCTCTCTTTGCCTCTCTCTCCAAAGATCCCAGAGCTCTCCTGTACCGGCCACACCACCGACTCTCTCTTTCTACTCGGCAGTTTCTATCTCTCTCATTGGTAAGATCTTCTCTCTCTCTCTCTCTCTCTCTCTCTCGCAGTTGATTTGGGTTTTCCTATCTGGGTTTTGTTTTGGGTATGAATTTGAACGCTTTTGTACTATTCTCATGTGTTATTTTGATTTTTTTTTTTATATAACAAGTTTTATAACTATTCGGTGGCTTTTGATTGTTCCTTCTCTCTCTCTCGCAGTTGATTCGGGCTTTCCCATCTGGGTTTTGTTTTCAAGATGAATTGGAACGCTTTTGCACTATTTTCATGTGTTATTTTAATTGATTTTTTGTACAGCAACTTGTATAACTGTTCGGTGGCTTTTGAATTGGTGAGCAATTAAATACTAAAAGCCCTAATGTGTGCTTTGCTATTTATATGGGTATTAATTTATGGTTTATTTTGAACCTTTTGTGGATTGGTTGGATTGTTTGAGAATGGAATTGGAGGCTGCAAACGTCTTTATGTTTGTTCTTTTATGGAAAACTAGGGTTTTTGATTTATTACCCAAATACTTTATGTTAACTGTATATTGCTAGAGGGTTGTTATCTTATGTGTGAAATGACTGCATATAGAGGTTTTTTTTTTTTTTTTTTTTTACCTTCTCACTCACTTTATAGCAATTTTGACAATTAATTTTTTGTCTTCAAATTTGATCTCGTTGTGGGTGTGCTAAACCCTAACATGTTTCTTTGGGACTTTACTTAAGATGTTGTGAGTGACTATGGAACTTTAAATTTTGTTCAAGTCTATTACTTTTATGACTACTCAATTGTAATTTCAGCATATGATAATGATGCTGCTGAGTTTTTTTTTTTTTTTTTTTGGGGGAGGTGGTGGTGTAGGAAATTGTGTATTTGCATGTTGTGGTATTATTTGCTAACATGGAGAGGAGTATTATGGTGGAGGAGAATCATTGTAAGAGCAGTGTTAATACTGTCTCCAAGTCAGATGGGCTGTTTAGTCAGATCAACTCGATATATATAGATCTTGTTAGTGCTAAGGATAAGAGTGATGCTGGAAAGTGTGAGCATTTTTCTATAAATTAAGCCTTCTCCCTAATCATGTAATAATCTTTCAGATTTGTGTGGTTGAGTTCCTCTTTTTTTGAAAGAAAACTTTTTACGTATCACAAAATTATAAATCCTATTAATGATCATATGTGTTTTCTGTATTGCTCTAATTAATATTTTTATCCTCCTACTTAAAACTTATACTGACTTATTTTTTTGAGAAAATTTTGCAGTTTGACTGTAGTTGGAAAGTAATATGGAGTTGTCTCTTGCATGGGTTACCTATGTTTAGCTGCAGTTGTAAGTTCTGTTTGTACCATGTTCTTTGGTAGTGTCAATCTTCTTTGATAGTCTCAGTATATTGAGGGTTCAAGTTCTTGTATATTTCTTGAACTTATTTTTCTTTGAGCACCTTAAATTTTCACCCAGCTTTACTCTTCCTTTTTGTTTGTTTGTACTTTTATTTTTATAAGTCAGTTATGCCTTACTGAATTATAGTTTTTTTTTTTATATTTTATTTATTTAATTTTTTTATAAGTGCCTTACTGAATTATAGTTATGATGATAGGCAACCTTTCGATGGTTTGTTGATAGTATGAAATAAACATAGTCTAGAAGATCTAATTGTTGGGAAATCTACTAACATAGCCTGCAGGTTTTTCTAATTTTTTGTTTGAGCTGCCACTTTAATGTTCATTTTAATTTCCATGCAGGTAGATGCTGCTTTGGTGCTCCTTGGAAACATAATTTCATATGTGAGTGCCAAAACATGTATCCTCTTAGACTGTGTTCTCATACTTTATTTGCATTATCCTTTTTTCTAAGCAATTAGGCAATGCCTTCAATAATAGTCCATTTACAAACATGTACATGCTTTTATTATGAAAGTGTTTTTTTGTCATTTATTCTTCTTCCAGGATTTAATAAACACATGTCATACCTCAAGATGTGTGGGATCTTAGGTTATTTAAAAGAATGCTATCAGTGTAATTGCGTTATACTTTGATTACATGTCAGTGGAAAGAAATTCCTTTTGATTCTCCATACTTGCTTCTTAATGGTCTTTTAAATAGAGGAACTAAGGAGAAAACATTTGCATTACTCAGGATGTTAGTATGTTTTGTCAATTTTAGTTGATTGTTTAATTTACGTGATATGTGCAATAAACACTTTTTTTGTTTGGTACAAATGTGCATGTAAGCACTCATAAATTGTTGATTTTCCAAAAAAAGGCAGCCACCATAGTATGTTTTATTCTTGTGTAAGATAGAATTTGTTAGCATGATGAGCTCATTTTAAAGGTGAAGGGTTGAAATTTCCACCTAGGATGCATTTACAGCTTATACAATGGCACTGCCATCTCAACGGTTAGCTAATCAACCTTTTAATTTTGGTAGTTACATTCTAGAATTATTGTATTGGACCTTCATTAACATTGTGACATATTTTTTCAGTTATAGCCTTTTGGTCTTTCCAAACACTCTCTTTGATTGCTTTCATTACTAGCATTGATACTTCTTTGGCCACAGCTCCCGAGAAACCATTACAAGTTTTATGAGTAGAATATATGCTAGGCAAAATTAGTTATGATGATTAGAAACATCATATTAATGAAATGTCTTGTGTTAGGGTAATTTAATTGTTGCCCTATTCACTTCTTGAGAATAACAAAACACAAGGTACTTGTCAACTTTATGAAGCTGGGGTTGAGTGGCAGAACATCTAAATTTCTTGTGAGTTTGGGTTTTGACTTTTGTATGAGTCAAGATGTATTCTTGGACTGGCCATCAGATCTTTCTTCAAGAAATCAAGAATGCAATTTACTTTAACACTTACATGGTGTGTTTTTCTGTGTAATGAGTCTCAATTATGGGATGTGTACGTGCTAACTGGAAGGTCTGTTTGTTTATAGTATTATGAATATGACACACTCTTTAGTTTTCTAGTTGTTCTCATTTGGTTTACATTATTTATAATCTATTGAAGCGTAGATGTCAATGTTGATGCTGAAATTTGTTGTGGTACTCGTGAATGTGATCTTAAAGGCTGGAGCTTCAAATATTTTAGTTTACAACACAGAAATAATCCTTATGGATTATAATTTTGAAGTTCAATGGTCTAAAAGATCTTGTGTCTCAGAAATTTGCATTATTTTTGGTAAACATGACTTTTAGGTGGTAAGATTACTTTCTTCCATCGTGCTTCGTAGTCTCCCTGTGTAGGATATCCATGACTAAAAATGTCTCAGTCAGGTCATATTTCCTTGGTCTGGTTTTGGGTGATGAAGGAACGCATCATCATTTAGTTGATTGTGTTTTCTCATCCCTGAAACTTAAAAGGGATTGAACTATTAGTAGCATTTGAGAAGATGACTAGTAGATGTACTTCCATTGTTGGCCTAAGCTCACCTTAACCACCACAATTACTGTCTTAATGTGACCATGATAAAAGTATTTTGTCCATTATAACTCCTAGAAAACAAAAGAGGCTGGAATTTTCATTTACTAGGGCAAGAAATATGTATAGACTCCTAGGAAAATTGTATGGTTATGCCAAAATTATTTAACCGAATCCTCTACTTTATAAAACCTTAAATATTATCTATACTTCAAAGAGCCAGAGATTGACATGTTCTTCTTGAAAAAAATATTGTGATAGACTTACATTTTAAATTCCCATATGGAAATTTGCTGTTTTATTTTGCTATTAGTTGAAGATGTTTAATAAGATGCTTTATATTTCCTTTCTTCTATTTGATGTATATTTTTCACTTTTGAAGCCTGCACACTTGAATCATTTATAAATTATGTTAGTACAGGCAATGATTGAAGGGTTGCTTTTGTTGCTTCAAGATCCTGATTATCAAGTTAGATTTTTCCTTGCTCGGTGAAATTGTATGCTTTTCTATGACTAGATTATCATGATATTGACTATTGATAATTGTTTTTCAATTTACTATATTAAAATTTTAAGAATTGAAATAAGGTAGGTAAAAACTGTGTACTTTACTTCAATCAGGTGCATCAAGGCTCCAAGAGACTTATGCGCTTAAGTTCGCTCGATGCTTTTACCAACATTGTGGTGCGGACACAAGATATAAGCCTCCAATTATACGCATGTATGGGAGGAAGAGTAAAAAGAAGACGGCCCAACCAGTGGCCTTATGGATGGGGCCTGTTAGTTATCGGGCTTGAGTTATTAGCAAGCCCGAGCATTTAATAATTAGGGTTTTTTGTGCTTTATGTTGTTAGCTATTTAAACACTTTTCTGATTATTGTAAGACAGCTTCTGAGAATTATTAAAAACGTTTGGTTTTCTTTTCACTGGTGCCGACTTCAGTTTGCTTGGTGCTGACTCCAAGCAACCCTTAGGTGCTGACTCCTAGGGTTTTTATTATTATTTTCTGTTTATTGTGGTTGTTCTACGTCAGTTTTGGTATCAGAGACAGGTTTCAGATCCATACAACACACCCGTAGACAACCATGACTGTACCTTTCAAGTTTCTGCCCCATGAGATCATGAACAAACCCAAGCCAGCCCCTGCAATCCGTTTCTTCCCCACTGCCCCACATGAGTTTCTCACCCTCAAGCCAACAGAGAAGCCAGCGGCACCACCCAAGCCGGTGACTGCCATTCATGCACGCCTCTGATCACAGAACCAACAGCCCACACAGCAAAAAAAAAAAAAAAAAAAAAAAAAAAAACAGAGAGGCATTGTTGCTGTGACCGAAAAAAAAAAAAAAAAAAAAAAAAAAAAAAAAAAAAAAAGGAGAAGAGGAACGGAGAAGAAGCAGAACCCCACGAAGGACCCAGCCACCACACCCACTGCCGCGGATCCCGACCCAGCCGCCACACCCACTGTCGCGAACCCGACCCAGCCGCCACACCCACTGCCGTGAATCCCGACCCAGCCGCCACACCCACTGCCGCGAATCCCGACCCAGCCCATCCATCAATCTTGGCCTCCGTTAAAGCACCACACCAGCCGCCGCCGCCGCCGACAGCGAACGCCGATGCCTCCGGCAACTCTAGCCAATGATTCCGCCGCTTCTCCTCTCTTTAGTTTCTTTTGTTTGTCTCGGTGTTTTAACGTTTGAACTTGGCAGATTTAGTTCTAAGTTGTAGCTCTTTCTTTTATTGTATTTTGCAAAAAAAAAAAAAAAAAAAAAGAAAAAAAAAAAGAAAAAAAGAAATTAGTGTTGCTGTGAAAGTGTGACAGCCCATTTGCATGTATTGGGCTTGAGTTGTTATGCAGGTCCACTCCAGATCCATTTACCTGAGAAGTCAGACCCATGACCATCTAGTGCAATAAGTGACCACTAACTAGGGTACAATTCTTACTCTATTATTTTTGGTGGATTCAATTTTGTCTCATTAAAAAAATATTATCATTATATTTTTTATGTGCATATCCCACCATACTCCATTGGCCTGTCCATTTTGTGCTCAAATTAGCTGTTTTATTATTTGTGTTTTCTTCCAGTACCCACTCTAAAATTCCCAAAAAAAAAAAAAAAAAAAAAAATCACCCAATTTCTTTGAAATATCTGATTCTCATTATTAATTGGGGAGCTTAGTGAAATTTGACTATTATTTGGGTTATCTTTCAATAT
This sequence comes from Castanopsis chinensis, assembly GCA_032878915.1. NCBI lineage: Eukaryota > Viridiplantae > Streptophyta > Magnoliopsida > Fagales > Fagaceae > Castanopsis > Castanopsis chinensis. The sequence goes on along the minus strand of JAVQMG010000125.1, from coordinate 9,910,389 downwards.
TGTGAACACTGTCACTATTTGACTGCAATTTATTCTTTGAATTCATTGATCTAGTCTCTACATGCACTCTTGCTTGACCTTCAATTTTACATTGAGAATTGGTTACTTGAATATTTTAGAATCTCAGTTGCATTCATAAATATAGTGTTGCATGCATCTACGTAGTGGTCGCATCATGTCAAACTCTGAAATTCAATCTACTTCCGAGTCTAGTCCCTCTTTAGAACAAACTATTGGAGACCTAGCAAAAAGTGTCTGTGATTTACTGGTTAGGGTAGATCGAATTGAAGCATCCCAAAGGGAGCCCATTAATCAGGAAGGAGATAACATGCTTAGGCAGAATAACCATGGTTACTTTAATAGGGCTCCAAACCTTGAACATGATCACTTTAATCACTATGGCCCTAGGGACTATGATGATAGGATGTCTAGGGAAAAGATAGAAGCACCCACCTTTGATGGCTGCCTAGACCCATGGGTTTTCACTGACTGGTTACGTCAAATGGAGAAATTCTTTGACTATTACCATTGGGCTGATAATAGAAAAGTGAGGTATGCTAGGATGAAGTTAATTGGGAGAGCTGACCTTTTTTGGGAGGACCTTGAGGAGACCCTTAGGCGTAGACGTGAGCCCCCCATTATTGATTGGATTGAGATGAAGGAGGCACTTTCGAGGAATTACCTTCCTCCAACTTATAGGAGTTCCCTCCTTGAGGAATGGGATAGCCTAAAACAGGGCACTGCTCCTGTGGCTGAATACATAGAGAAGTTCAAGGAATTCAAGAGGCGAATCCGAATTGTTGAGGAAGAGATTGTCACGCTCAATAGGTTCAAGAAAGGTTTGAATGCTAACCTACTAGGCGAGATTATCACCCGAGGAGTCACTACCTTAGGAGAAGCCTATGACCTTGCTAGGAATTGTGAGTTAGCATCCAAGTCTATCTTTTGGAGACGTTCTGAGCTTCGGAGTGTTCCCACCAACCCCCAACCTTTTGGTAGCAAATCTAGGCTTGCCTTACCCCCTAAGGCCAACCCTAATAGCATCCCAATAGAAAAGGAGGATAAGGGAAAAGGTGTAATCAATGAGCCCTTAAGATTAGGCTCTCGCCTCCAATGCTTCAAATGCAATGGGATTGGACATGTTGCAGCTAGATGTCCTTCTAGGGCCCTTGTCATTCAAGAGGGTGATGAAAAGGTAGACAATGTTGAGGAGCTAGTGTATGATCCAAATGTTGAAAAAGTCCAAGATATTGAGGCCGGATGGGAAGAGGAACCTAACTACCTCGCGTACATTAGAACCCTTTCTCCCCAGGTTGATGATTCCAATGTTGTTTTTGGTGTCCCTAGAGTGAATGTGGTAAGGTGTGCTTTGACTGAACAGAGAGACACTGATGATTGGCGAAGGAGCGCCATTTTTCAGACTTACACTAAGTGTGGAGACAAAACTTGCAAGGTTATTATAGATAGTGGGAGTTGCATTAATGCAGTATCCTCTAATGTGGTTTCTCGCCTAGGCTTGAAATTGATCCCACACCCTAACCCATATAAAGTTTCTTGGGTGGATACTTCCTCCATATCCATAAAAGAAAGATGTGTTGTCCCACTTCAATTCCTCACCTACAAGGCTGAAATATGGTGTGACGTAATTCCCATGGATGTAGGGCATATTATCTTAGGTAGACTTTGGCTTTATGATTTGGATGTTACCCTTCATGGGCGTTCCAATTCTTGCTCATTTATGGTTGAGGGTAAGAAAATTGTGCTCAATCCTTTGAAACCTAAGCCAATCGACGTAAGCAAGAAGCCAGAAGCACCAAAGGCGAAAGGTCTGAACATCATAAGCCCAAAGGCATTTGAGAGGGTAGCAGTTCAGGAATCCATTGTGTTTGTCTTAGTTGCTAGGGAACTTCATGAAGACACCCATGAAGAGCAACCTGAAGAAGTGAGGTCCGTGCTTCAGGAATTTAAGGATGTTTTCCCTAAGGAACTCCCCGATCATTTGCCACCCATGCGTGACATACAACACGCCATAGATTTTATGCCCGGAGCGACCCTACCTAACTTGCCTCATTATAGGATGAGTCCTGCAGAACATGCCGAGTTGCAAAGGCAAGTAAAAGAACTACTTAGGAAGGGTTTTGTTCGTGAAAGCATAAGTCCTTGTGCAGTCCCTACACTCTTAACTCCAAAAAAAGATGGGACTTGGAGGATGTGTGTGGATAGCCGTGCCATCAACAAGATCACTATGAAGTATCGTTTTCCTATCCCTCGGTTGGATGACATGTTGGATATGATGGCTGGAGCAACGATATTCTCCAAGATAGACTTGAAAAGTGGCTATCATCAAATTAGGGTTCGTCCAGGTGACGAGTGGAAAACCGCCTTCAAGATGAAAGATGGTTTATATGAGTGGATGGTCATGCCTTTTGGATTGTCCAATGCTCCTAGTACCTTTACGAGAGTGATGACTCAAGTGCTCAAGCCTTTTATGGGAAAATTCTTGGTTGTGTACTTTGATGACATCCTCATCTATAGTAAGTCTAGGGAGCAACACTTAGACCATCTCACTCAAGTTTGTACGGCCCTTAGGAATGAGAGCTTATATGGTAACCTCAAGAAGTGCTCTTTCTTTACCGATAGAGTTGTCTTCCTAGGCTTCATAGTATCTTCTGAAGGAGTTTCTGCTGACTCCCAAAAGGTTCAAACGATTGTGGATTGGCCCGAGCCTAAGAATATCCATGAAATTCGAAGTTTTCATGGGCTCGCTTCCTTTTATCGCCGATTCATCAAAGGGTTTAGTACCATTATGTCCTCCATCACTGATTGCATGAAACAAGGAGAGTTTATTTGGACAAAAGCTGCTACTAAGGCTTTCAATGAAGTAAAGCAAAGGATGACGGAGGCACCTGTCATGCGTCTCCCTGATTTTAACAAGCCTTTTGAAGTGAAATGTGATGCCTCGGGTATTGGTATAGGGGGAGTACTTAGTCAAGAGCGCCACCCAATTGCTTATTTTAGTGAGAAGTTGAATGATGCTAAGCAAAAGTACTCCACATATGACAAAGAATTCTACGCCATTGTGCGAGCTCTTTGGCATTGGCGCCATTACCTATTGTCGCGAGAGTTTATTATCTACTCCGATCATGAAGCTTTGCGCTACCTCCATTCCCAAAAGAAGTTGAATTTTAGGCACTGTAGTTGGGTTGAGTTTCTGCAATGCTACTACTTTGTGGTGAAATATAGGGCGGGAGTCGAGAATAAGGCTGCTGATGCATTAAGTCAAAGGGTGTCTTTGCTGTCAGTCATGAGTGCTAAGGTTACTGGGTTTGAACGACTCAAGGATGACTATGAATCATGCCCAGATTTTGGGGAGCTCTACACTAGCCTAAGTAATGCCTCACGGCCAGTCCTGGATGATTATACCCTTCGGGATGGTTACTTGTTCAAGGCCAACAAGTTATGTATCCTTCGGTCATTAGTGAGAGACTTCCTAGTTTGGGAGATGCATGCGGGAGGTCTTGCAGGTCATTTTGGTCGAGATAAGACAATTGAGGAAGTAGAACGTCAATTCTATTGGCCTAGTCTTAAGAGGGGCATTGCCAAGATAGTTGGTCAGTGTCGTACATGTCAACTAGCCAAACATCGCAAGCAAAACACTGGCCTGTACACGCCTCTACCTGTGCCAGATCGCCCGTGGCAGGATGTGAGTATGGACTTCGTGCTAGGTTTGCCCCGCACCTTTAGGAAGCATGATTCTATCCTAGTAGTTGTTGATCGCTTCTCTAAGTTGGCTTATTTCCTACCATGTTTTAAGACCTCTGATGCTTCTAAAATTGCAAAACTCTACTTTAATGAGATTGTCAAGCTTTATGGTCTTCCCAAAACCATAGTGTCTGATAGGGATGTTCGCTTCATGAGTTATTTTTGGAAGACCTTGTGGCACTTAGTAGGCACCAAATTGAAATTTTCCACAGCATTTCATCCTCAAACTGATGGTCAAACTGAAGTGGTCAATCGTAGTCTAGGCAACCTTCTTCGGTGTCTAGTGGGTGAAGCCAATCGAAATTGGGATTCAATTCTTCCTGTAGCCCAACTTGCATATAATAGCTCTGTCAATAGGTCTATAGGCGCTAGTCCTTTTGAGGTTGTGCATGGATTTACACCTAGGAAGCCCTTAGATCTGTTGCACATGTCCCCACATGTTAGGATTTCTGAATCTGCCGAGGCATTTGCACGACATGTTCATGATTTGCATAATGAGATTCGCAAAAAAATTCAGGTAAGTAATTCTCAATATAAAATTCATGCTGACACGCATCGGCGTCATGCAGAGTTTCAGGTAGGGGATTATGTCATGATTCGGATCCGACCTGAACGGTTTCCCTCTGGGACCGTTCAGAAATTGCAGGCTCGTAGTGCCGGTCCATTCAAGGTATTGAAACGAATGGGCCCAAATGCATATGTCATTGACCTTCCTCATGATTATGGTATTAGCTCCTCCTTTAATATTGAGGATCTAGTTGCTTATAAAAGCCTTACTGCTATTCCTGATACTCCTTTTGATGAGCCTTTACCTGATCCTATTGATGCCCCTATTCCTACCCCTTTACCCTTAAATTTGCCTTATGCACATAAAGAATCTATTGATGCTATTTTAGATGAGCAGATTGTTTCTATCAGAGATGGAGGAGTTCACCGTTTCCTAGTTCAGTGGCGAGGGCGACCAGATTCTGATTGCACATGGATTACTAGGGACGAGCTACAGCGATTGGATCCTGACTTGCTGGAGTACTACCAGAGCTCTGCAGATTTCCACTCGACGGGGTCGAGTTCTTCTCACCCGGGAGGAGTTGGTGCGGACACAAGATATAAGCCTCCAATTATACGCATGTATGGGAGGAAGAGTAAAAAGAAGACGGCCCCAACCAGTGGCCTTATGGATGGGGCCTGTTAGTTATCGGGCTTGAGTTATTAGCAAGCCCGAGCATTTAATAATTAGGGTTTTTTGTGCTTTATGTTGTTAGCTATTTAAACACTTTTCTGATTATTGTAAGACAGCTTCTGAGAATTATTAAAAACGTTTGGTTTTCTTTTCACTGGTGCCGACTCCAGTTTGCTTGGTGCTGACTCCAAGCAACCCTTAGGTGCTGACTCCTAGGGTTTTTATTATTATTTTCTGTTTATTGTGGTTGTTCTACGTCACATTGCCTATGATGTTGATGTCTTTAGATTACCATAATCCATAAACACAAGTCAAATCAAATTTTCACCTGATCTCATTCCTGATAACAACTCTATGTTATCTCATAGTATAAATGTATATCATGATTATCACCAAAAGTACATTGTGGATATTGCTACCAACTCTAATGAGACGGATCATCATTAGCTGTGATTGCTGTTTGGTGCCCTCTTATATGCTTTATTGCAATGACTTAATGCATGTCCTCATTTATTGAGTTGCTGCACTGATTTTGTACCTCTTTTATATTTCTATTTGCTAGATTGAACCATGACTACTAACTTCACTTATTCTTCCCTGTTTGGTTGAAACCATTACTGTTATTAAGGATTTTCAAGATTTCTCCAGATTAGAAAGGCCATCGCAAACCAGGTCACTGTTGAAAGCTATTGATTTAATTGTCAAATAATAATATTGGATTGTCATGTTCAACTATTACTTTCACCATTTTCCTAACAATTTCTCTTTGAATAAGTTGATGGTCATTTTACAGAAATACCAGTTCTAATATTAAGTGGAAAATCTATGGGTTCAAAAGATCCATTGGGTATGTGTGTAATTTACCAGTTAAAAAAAATCTAGAATTTCTGTAGAAGAAAGATGTAGATGGCTATGACTTAAATTGCACTTGGAAATATTGAATTTTGAAGGGTTTCATGGGGCAGAAAATTGGAATTAAGGATGAAGGATTTAATTTTGCCGCAGGTATTTGAGGGAGTTGGGGTTAGGGATTTGTGGTTGGTAATGCTGGAGAAATAGGTTGATTAAGATTCAATCAGGGAGTAGCGAGCTGGGTATATTTTGGAGTTCAATAGTCAAAACTGGTGAGAAAAAGGAAGAAAAGCAGATCTGGTGGTTAGCTGTTAGAAATAACTCAGTAGTGCAGATATTGGTATGTGGATTGTACAAGGGTTTTTGTCCTATTCTTTTCAGGGTTCTCGGGGTATGGAATTATGATGATCTAGTTGCAAGATTTCAGGTTCGTGGAAATTAAAGAGAAGTAAAAAAAATATAAATTTAGACATTGCACATTTATTTTTGATAAGTGACATTGCACCTAGTTTTTTCAGGCATTACACCTAGGGTCCTTGACATTGCTTAGGGAAGAATTGCATCAAACAAACCTCAACACCATTAAAGCTGCAACTATATCTTTTTTTAACTATTGAAAACCACAAAGAAAAAAAGAAGCCCAGTAAAATAACTATGGGTTTGAAACTACAAACCGTTCTGGAAAACCACCTTATAGCTCCAAAAAGACCCTTGAATACTAAATGAAAATACAACTAAAATAATACAAAACCAACCTTTTGCCACTTGCATCACTAGAGACTTGAAGTGCTGATCCATAGAGACTTAAAGTGCTGATCCATAAGAGAAGTAACAAAATCAAATAGAATTTAGCACTGTTAAGGCCTATTATTGCTATGGTCAATATTTATTGTCATGTGGTTGAAACCGTATATATTACTGTTACCAGATTCTTCTATGAATAGGAATGTTATTTTGGTTAATAGGGATTGATATTTAGATTTTGAAAAAGTATTCTCAATACTAACATCTATTAATATTCTCTTCTAGTTCGAACTTTGGTGTTACATTGGTGGTTTCCTCAAAGGGAAAAACTTGTTACAGCAAGGGAGGTCCTAGGTGCTGGTCCTCAGTGTCAACCCACGCATGTAACTGTTTTTATTACTCTATTGCACATTGCTGTTTATAGTGAAGAAGTAGAGTTGGAGGTATACATTGTGCCTTTTCATTTATTTAGAGCATTGTTTTATGTGAAGCAAAGAACAGAAAGTCCAATAAAAAGAAAAATCGAAGACACAGTGATTAGAATATGAACCAACCCCAATATGCATATTTATTCACAATTTCATAATATATCTGAATTTACCAATAAAAAAATGAATATGAAATGGTGGTGGAGATGTCCATTCTTGTAATGCCTAGCTTCCTTGAAAGTGTCGTTAATGAAGCTTTTTAGATCTCCACCTAAGATTTAGTGCTATCAAAGTGGATAGATACCTGGTAATTTCTCATGATAGATGAGCATGAATTCTGACCAAGGCCAATTCATTATTGTTAAACAAAACGCCATTGGTAAAGTGGTCAATCTCCAAAAAGCATCTGACAACCTGAATCTTCAATGCCTTTATACACAAAATCTTTTGTTTATTGGCATCTCTCATCTTGATGTTGAGCCAAAGAAGACAACATTGAGAGTTGATTGATTTGTTCCCCTTTGGGAACAAGAATTGGATAGTAATTTTCATCAAAGCTATAGAAGGGTATTCAAATTGCTAGTAGAAGATTAGATTACTTCTCAATTCAATGCTTTTATTGAAATTTCAAATTCCTGCATATGTTTCAAAGTCATCATGTTTATTTTATGATTCTCAATGGCTCACCCAGGCTGTATTCATGATGTGTGCAGTTATTGCTATTGATCCTTGTCAGAGGTATAAAATCCATCTTGTTTTTGCGGTTTGCATTATCAGTTAGTTATGGTTAGTTTCTTATTATCTGCAGCCTTTTTGTTTATTTTTTTTTCAGGGAATTGGTCAATGCAGTACTTCATAATCTATCCAGAAAGCTTAAGCATCTACGCTGAAGTTGATGAATATAATTGTTTCGGAACCGTAAGGCATGGATATTTTGAAAAGTCAAAGGTATTGATATATATGCTTGACAGGAAAATTGAATATTGTGTTTTAAGTATGCATTTTTACCCAAAAAAGAAAAAAAGAAAAAAAATGTTCTATGCATGCATTTTATACTATATTTCTAGGAAACAAATTCTTTACAGGTTAATTCTTCAAGTCTTGTACATGATGCTTCTATTTTTAAGCTTGCCAATTGGATGATCTTCTGTTTGAGAAAACAATGATTATTTTCTTGGTTTGAGTTTATCCTAAATCACATTTATTTTTATGCCTGATTTAGTGCAACTATGTCTTGTGCTTTATCCTTTGATATGGCATGTCCATTTCGTGTTTGTGGTATTGCATTTTAACAAGTCACATTCTGACCCTGCCACCGCTCAGCCATATTAAAAAAAAAAAAAAAAAAAAAAAAAACAGTAATTTCAACACACACACACCAAATCAAAACTTGGCAAATATTTGGAGTTGTGGGAATTTAAGAGAGTTCAAACATTTGAATGCTTTTGTAACTTTTTGATATAGTGTGTTGTAATCTGTTTGACTTATTTTGGTGGTTTAGTTGGAGTAGGTGCTATTTAAAAAATTATGAAAGTATCAAAATTCAATATTTTTCATCTGTTTTAGTTAACAATGATTCACGAAATTGATAAGAAAGTGCATTTGTGGAGTTTGTAAGTCTTATTGGTGTTAACCTATAGTCCCTTTATATTTGACCACCAATGTGTTATTTTTATATGTTAATGTTGAAGGTGGGGTCGTCTTTCTTTCTAGCCGCCATACGATTTGCATTAAAGCCTTAAAGACGGAGAAGGGGAGGAGCAGTTATCTATGTAATTACGGTCTTTGTTGGCCGTTGTTGGTCAAGCACTCTCTTTTCTTTGTCCAATTCCATCTTACCAAACAAGAGTGACTTCTGACCAACCCGTGAAGGGTTGTGAAGTTGGACCAGGTACGAAGAATGAATCTATTCTCTCTGAGGTTAGGTAGGTGAAGCGTCTAAGTTAGGGGGGCACGTTGAATTGTTGAAAGGCCTTGGTGTTTCTCCAATTTCGTAATGTGCTTTCAAGGCTATCTGTTGTTACACTGAATTGGCCATCAAATTGATAGCCTTCGATCTGCTCTGAGGCTGCCAATCCATCTTCTCGCTAGTTTCTTGGGCAATTTTGGAATAGTACTCTTGGTTTTTTTTTCTTAATTATTATGAAAAATATTTCTTAATTTTTTTTCTTAAAAAGAGTAACCATCATTATGCATAAATCTATAAGCAACACTTTTGCTTGGGAAGAACACCAAATTTCTATTGTGCTATCTCAAAGTCTTGTTAAAAATTTTGAATTTGATTATACATTCATTGCAATGGATATTTGGTTTAATCACATCACATTTGATATGTTTTACATATTTGGGAGAAGGAGTTTAACTTTGATGTGAGTTTTATTTTTCTCTTTCTTTTTTATTTTGAATTGTAGTTTTGTTGAATTTTATTAATTTTTTAGGTATGTTTCTAGGTGTTTTTTATTGTACAGTAGAAAAAATTGGGTTTTAGAAAGATTTTTTTTAAAAAAATTAAAAGAATAATTTTCAAATTTTATATTCTTGTTAATGATACACAAAATGATATGGATATCTTTTATTAGCTAATTAATATTTTCGCTAACTTACCTTTTGAATTGCTGAGAAAAATTATATTGTAAAACATAAATTTAATGAGACCACCCTAAAAATATTATCACGTGCAATGTACACGTTTGCGACTATTTCTAAATAATATTAAATATCACGGTTTCAAAAATTGGTGGTAAAAAAAAAAAAAGCACATGTTTTAGGTTTTGGGGTTTGCGGTGGGCCTTTTTTGCATCTTGGGCTGGATTGCACTTGTTGTACCACAACTCTTTGATTCTGGGGTAAAAGAGTTGGAACTGGCCTAACTGAGACACATCTTAGGCCAGCTTATGCACAAGTTGGGCCCTCCTTGTGTTGACGCATCCTAGCAGGAATCTTAAGTGTGTTCACGTGCTCACGGCAGGAATAACTGTTATAAGTGTTATAGCAAGAAAATACAATATAGCAAGATAATTAAAACATTTTAACTAAAATATATTCTGCTAGCAACAATAATATGTGAACAATTCCACAAAGGAAAAAAAAAAGTATCTGAACATGATTATAGTAGGAATAGATTAATGACAATATGTCATGTTAATCATTAATCAACCATGGTAAAGGAAAAGAGGAGTAGTTTGCTATAGGAATGAACTCGACCCCTTCGTAGATTCAAGTCCAAAGGGAACTAATCTCTAATGTGGGTAACCTGAAAAGAGGAATCCTGCTATAGAAGTCACTCACTTTGGAAAATAGACTCAGATGACTTAATCTCATATTCTCGACTCGTTAAAGAGTGGGCTATTGAGAGGGAGAGAAGTGGGCTATTGATACATGCTTTTACTCTTATCACTCATATTTTTCCTACTTACTCTTTCTTTCTTTTACTCATTTTTCTTTGTTTTCTTCCTTTTTCTTCTTCCTGTTTTTTCCTTTTACTTTCACTATACACGTCTATGGCTTTTTATATTACCTGTCGTGACCGGATTTTTCATTTTTACCCCTTAACCACTTTTGACCTATTATGAGTGTCCTTCCAAGACTGCCGGCTACCCAGCCGCCACCATTATACTATGTTGGCTGTGCCATGCCTCATTCCCAGACAAAAGTGGTTTTGTTTTGTTTTTACTCCCCTTTGGCGCTACCATCCAGATAAGGGTTAATCTTCTCCCTTATGAACCTCTATAGCATGCATTTAGCGGTTTTAGCTCATTTTACCTCTTTTGGATGAGATATCATCCCAGCAAGACATTTTTCCCAAAAGAGCTTGAGCGGAAACCTCAAAATAGGCTCCCCTTTCTCCCCACTGCAGACCACACCCTTTATTACCTCTGACCCGTGACCCACCTCCCCTGTATTGGCTAGGTATAGGTAGGTGGTGACTAAGCCTTATGTGCATGCTCCACTTTCATATGAGTCTATTGCTTTTCTGGCTCTCACGAGTTTGCCATTGCCTCCAGGTTTGTTTGATTCTGCTGCACACTTTGGTATTTGTGTAACTCTTGCGGCGTGAATGAGTTCTTGAGACTTTATTCTCTACGTCTTGTTTCTTCATTAGGCTGGGCACTACTTGGGTGTGGGTTTTCTCTTCTTTAATTCAGCCTATGTCCTTTTTTTATCCTTTTTCCGCAGACTAGCTAGTGCTTCTTCCACGTCACTGCATTGTTCCTACTATATTACTTCTAGGCTTGTGGGTTGAAACGCCTACCATGCCAATTTCTCATACTATTCCTTCCTCTAGTCTTTATTGCCCAGGATTCCTACTGGGTTAGTCCATTCAACACCTCAAGCTTCCTTAGCCCATTTCATTCTTTGGGCATCCTCGGCTCATTTCATTCCTTGGGAATCCTTGGCCCATTTCATTCTTTTCTACCTCCTTCATTCCCATGAGCTTTTGCTCAATCCTTTGGGCTTCCTTATCACATCCTTTGTTTTGGGTTTATTAGTCTTCAAATCATTCTCGTTTACTAACTCCTTTCTTTAGGCTCTTCCAGCCTGCTTTTGCTTTCTTTCCACTTCTTACAATTCTCATGGGCTTAGTAATTCATTCTTTGGGGCTTCCTCGGCCCATTTGCTTTCTTTAAGGCCATTCCTTGTTTTGCGGGCTTGCGGATCATTATTCCTGCCATTTTGGCCCAATTGTCTTTGTTTTAATGTTTTCTTTCTCCACCTTTTTTTATATTGTTGGGCGTCTTCTACCATTGGGCCATTTTGTCAAAAAATGGGCATCAACGGAGTTTTACCGGATCGGAATAGTGCTCGGTTCTCAATTGAACTGTCTAGTCTAGTCTGGTTTTTAAAACTCTGCTAAATATATTAGGTTATTCCTAGCTCTAGAATTGTAAACTAGCAAGCCAAGATGAGTATTAAAAATTATGCATTTTCCCTTTAATTTTATTTTGAACACTGAGTTGAACTCAAATTCAATATCAAACAATATTACATGTTCAAGTTTGTTCATTTTCTTGTGTTTAAAGTACATTTTTTAGCCTTAATGTTTGAAGTTATTTTTATTTTGGTCTTTTGTGTTGAAAATTTTTTATTTTGTTCTTTCATTTTTTTTTTTTTTTTAATATTAGTCTTGCAATTCATTCCCATCTGTAATATAACTATTAAGTGTCCTCTATGTTTAATTATTTAGTGAAATATTAGCTCTAAAATCTTGTGGAATGCAAGAATTTCACTATTGTTGGTAGAAAAATATATTAAGGACGGTTAGATAACAAACAAAAGTAACAAGTCCAATATGAAAACAGAATTAAACATATAGAACCAAAATGAAAATTTTCAAACGTAAAAGGCAAAAATGAAAACAAACCCAAAATTTAAGAGCCAGAAGTTCATTTTAGCCTCTTTATACATATATACATATATATATATATATATATATATATATAATTTCCTTCTTTATTTATTTAATTGACAAAGAATAAAAGAGTCTGTCAATTTTTTTCTTTTTTTTCCCAATAGAACGTAAAGACAAGTTAATAGTCTCCATCGCCTACAGATATCCAAATTTTGATGCGTAATTAGTAATACCCCATAAATAGTTCTATGGGGTCATATCGATTGGTTGAAAGGTCTGAAAGAGAACGTTGTTCTGGGGGGATGATACTTATTGGTACAAGATTCAAAGGATTAGTGCAATGTTCAAGGCAACATACCAATAATCCTTTTTTTTTATACCAATAATCCTTTGGAAACCAAAAAATAAATTATTCAAGGTTGAAATTAGAGATATTTTGTTCCACCACAGCGGATGATAAAAATATCAGCTAGCCTACCATTTTTTTCCTTCACATAAACTATTTAGATTAACTTGTTCATTTCCCATATATAATAATGACTACCACTAAATTTTTATACCCATTTACAAGTAAATGTTAATAATTGATCATTTTAATATAGTTAAAGTTATATTATTTGAGCTAAATAGATAGAATGATTTTATAAACTTTTAAAATCCATAAAAAAATAAAGGGTAAATTACAGAGTTAATCCCTATTCTTTATGCTATATTTCAATTTGGTCAGTATACTTTTAATTGTGTCAATTTGGCCTCTAACATTTCAATATCGTGTTAATTTAGTTCCTGTCGTTATCTTTGGATGAAAAAAGCTTATATATCAAACAGAATAATAAAAAAATTATTTTCCATAACACATCAACTGCCAAGTCGTATTATTAGAAAAAAAAAATACAAAATAAAATTTCCACGTGATATAGAGTACCTAAGACCAAGATATCTTTTTCTTTTCTTTCATTTTCTAGGAAACCAAACACAACAATAATCAAGGAAAATCTCAACTACAACAAGAAACATGGAGATCTTTGCTTCAATTTTACATCACTTTCTTGACAACCAAACACTATAAAAAGGATTTAATCTAAAAAAAATAGAGAACTCAAAATATACCAAGAAAATCCACCATTGTTGAATCAAACTTTTTGCTCAAAACTGCAAAATTTTCAGATCTCCCAAACTCAAAACACAAAAAAAGAAAAATCTAGTTTATATAGATAAATTGAATCCCAGAAGAGAAAAAAAAAAAGAAAAAGATTTTAGAGAGAAACAATAAAGTTTTAATGGTGGTTGCCAATGTGCTCTTCTTTGCGGGGGATCTGATATGGTTAAGGTGAAGCCAATGCCGAAAAGATCGAGCTGCAAAAAGATTTGAGATTTTAGAGTTTGGCAGCCTAAAAACTGAAAGAAAAAAAAATATATATTGTAAGTTGATTTTTACTGGGTAAAGAGATTAGAGATGGAGATTAAATATTAGAGCCAGCTTCAAAAACATCGGACTCAAACAAGGCCAAATTGATGGTCTTAAAGAAGCTATTGGTGTGCTTAACTTTATAGTCTTTTTTCGAATTCCTTTAACTGAACCAATTACCTCTCGTGAAGGCCTCGATATCTTTATTATATACCAAATGCTCGAATCAAGCTTTATCTCAACAAGGAAAGCGATGACAGGGAAAGTGTGGAAAGCTTTGTATTTGGAAGCTTTTCATATATAAAAGAAGAAGAAAAGGTTCATGTAAATGTTGGTTCATGTTTCTAAACCCAGCGTCATTAATAGATACTGACTAGTGTTTAGCTAGAGAGAGAGTTAAAGGGATTTTAGTGAGGTGATACTAATGCACACAAGTGCAAATTTTAATTTGGGGTTTTTTTTTTTTTTAATAATCTGCCGGTATAATTGGCAATTGATATAGCATGAAAAATTATTATTTTTTATTCAGTTTGACACATCAGCTTTTTCTATCCAATAAGTAACAGTAAGGACTAAATGGACACAATATTGAATAAGTTAGAGATCAAATTGATACAATTGAAAGATTAGAGACAAAATTAAAATATAGTGTAAAAAATAGTATTTATCTAAAATTAAAAATTAAAAGTTATGATCCAAAAAATAACTACCTATTTGAAAAAGTGAAGCCCAAGTCCTGCACTCAATTTGCCCCATTTTTGGTTTGTTCCGAAGGTCCTCCATAAGCCCAAGCTTAAATGGGCCATATCAATCTGAATCTGACCAGCCACTTGTTAGAATTGGGTCCAATCTTGTATTGGATGGCCTCTTAGGATTCATAGCAATTCGATACTAACTAACCACCAACTAACAGGACCAATTGACCAAGTATCTTTTACCTCTCTTTTTTTTCTTCTTCTTCTTCTTCTTCTTCTTCTTTCTTTTTTGTTTTAATTTATTTAATGTCAAAGTGATAGGAAAACTATCTTTAAGTTCTTTGAATTGTTAATGTTTATTAGATGCCATCTTGATCATATCAACATATAAGAAGTAAGTTTTCATGGAAGGAATTCAATTTTTTTTAATCATTATTGTTATTTTTTGTAGCTTCAGGACTACTCAGTATTTCCTCAGATGATTGTGTCGAATTAGACAACACAATACTACATAACTGTTTATGTTTAATATCAATCGTGTTTCAAAATTTCACTATCAACAAGTCCATTTATTGAACAACATTATTTTCTTATCTTGACAATATTACATACTGCTAACTAATTAGTTTACAAAATAATAATAATAATTGCATTGAAGATCGAAGAGTGAGAGTCTTCAAACATCTACGACCAAGATGATTGTAAATATCATTTCCCAGTTCAAAATTTCAAGTTTCAAGATCATAGCATCTCAGGTTTTGATACAGTCTAATTTTCGAAATGTTTTCTATCTAGGGGTGATGGATGGAACAGCTCCACTAACAAGTTCAATGTTAGATATCTCGGATGACACATAAGAATCCTTCACCATAGAGGATGATGATGGTGTAGTCACTATCTTTTGAACTTCAGTGTCCAAAGGATTTGCTAATACAATGTCGGAATCAGGCATCATATGCCATATACTTTCAAGTTCACGAACCACCTCTGCCATTGAAGGTCTAGCATTTGTCTCATCTTCGCAACACTTGAGAGCCAAATTCAAAAATTTCACCACACATTTAGAAGGATAAGATCCCATTGTCCCATCCATGATTGAAAAGATCATACCAGATTTACATGCAACATTAACCTGAAATAGATAGAAACCATAGAAAAATTATAAGAAACCATTTTATTACACAAATTTAGCCACTGTATCTAACGAATCAAATAATATGAACATTATGCCAAAATGATCATAAATGTTATACAAGGAATGTTTCGCATAAGGCCAAAATTTTAAAAGGATTTCAATGTTTTATTGAAGTTAAAATTGAAACATGCAAATTAGGATATCTTTCGTCTTTACATCTAGAATAAAATGACATATGGTAAGAGGAAAAGAAGAGAGAGAGAGAATAACCAAAAGCTATCAACTTTACCCTGCACCTATAATTATAGAAGAACAATTTCCATTTCATACACAAGCGCTTGATGTAACATTAACCCCCTATGAAATCCAAGGCAAACAGGTCTAGGGTTTTACCTCTCTAACAATGTTTTTGCCACGTGAGATTGGTTGCATCCCAGTCAAGAGTTCTAGAAATACAACACCAAGGCTATAAACATCACTCTTGTCTGTTAATTTATGAGTTAAGCAATACTCAGGATCTAGGTAACCCTGCAAATTTTATACAAAAAATGAGAGAATATAGAAATAGGCATCAATTGAATCTCCAACAACATACCATTAAGTCTATTTCATCTAGTTTGAGTTACATTTATTTATTTAATTTTAAAAATTGTTTTATAAATTTATTATTTGAACAAATGGTTAATTGCCAAAAAAAAACCCACCAAACTATGCTCAATTGACACTTCCTTCTCCCATTATGGATGGAGGCTAAGGTTGTGGATCAAGACCCATCGGGTATACGTGTAACTTACTTATCAATATATATATATATATATATATATAGGGATATGCAGTTTTCACCCCAATAAAAACTTTGCAGTCAACACCCTAATCGAAACAATTGTGGCAATCTGTAACTTCACCATCCAAATAAGATCAAATTTAATGTCCATGTTGTTAGGACATATGTGATTGGATGTTAAGAACATATGTCAACATTTTATGTATTGGCTAATTCTTTAACAAAACGCACTTTACTTGTAATTGGGTAGATCTAAGATGTGTTTAATGCTTTAAGAAACAAGGTTTCAAGTTCAAGTGTTAAAATCATTCAAGTCTGTCCAAGAAACAAGTAAAGAAGTGTTGTTCATTAAAACTCGACAGCTAGCATCTATCGAGGTTTAAAAGAGCTGTTTAAGCTCGAGGCTCAACAGCTACTCGACAGATAAGGTATTTGTCGAGATTTATGAAAAATAGATTTTCAATTCTAATTTTCATCCAATCTGTGAATATGTGTTTGAGCTTTCTTTTCTCATAACCCTAAATATATATAAGGATTATTTTAAAGCCGTATCAGGTTGCACAGCCAAGAGCACAATTGCACAAGAGCATAATTTCTCAAGTATGACCAAAAACCTAGTTTGCCCTAGTTTTTGAAGAATTTGCTGTATTTGTACACTGCAGGGTTTTGTGACCAACCAACTTCATGATCTTCATCAGTTGATAAACAGAAGAACTTTGCAACCAATATTCTTCTCAAGTTAGTGATAAAGTCGCGTACTGGGATCCGCGTATTTTTTGGTTAGTCACGTACTAGGAGCCGTGCAATACAAGGAGAGATTGTCACTGCAGAACAAGTCCAATGAGATATTAGGGTAAGGGTTCAACTGTAGGTTGGTATAAGGTATTGGGATTTCTTTACTTGTAACCACTTGTTTTGATAATAGTGGATTCTCGAGAGTTGACTTTAAAATTATCCAGTTTGCCATGTAGGTTTTTCCTATTCATAAACAAATCATCGTGTCGTTTAATTTCTGCTGCATATTTAGTTAATTGGTGATTTGTTTGTGCTGCCATGCTTGTTGCATGTAATTGAACCTAATTAATTCACTTAGCTAATTAATTGGTTAATTTATTACAAATGATCAATACATTTTTGGCCCATCAAGTGATATCAAAACATGCACACTCTAATTAGGGTTTAATCTTTGCTGTGAGATCCATTGACCCTTATTTGTCATGGATAGAAGACAGTAAATTATTATACCTTATTTATTTGATGGAACTAACTATGCATACTGGAAAGTATGCATGAGAGCTTTCTTGCAGTCTTCAGATGAGAAAGTGTAGTAAGCTATGGAGATGGGCTGGACCAAGCCGAAGGAAGCGCCGGCAGATTGGGATGATGCAAAAATCAAGGCGGCTAACTTCAACAGCAGGGCATTGAATACTTTATTCAGTCCAGTCACAAATGAGGACTTCAAGATCTCCTCCACTGAAACTACAAAGGAGGCATGGACCATTCTTCAAACAACCTATGAAGGAATGTTCAAAACTTTAGAGACTCACTACTAGCTTTGAATAAATCAAGATGGAGGAGGATAAATCATTTGATGAGTTCTATACCAGGCTTAAGGACATAGTGAGCTTAGCATTTAATCTTGGGAAACTATTCCCAAACCCAAGATTGTGAGAAAAGTGCTCAGATTTCTACCCGAGAGATTCCATGCTAAGATCACTGCGATTGAGGAGTCAAATGATATTGATAAAATTCATTTGACAAAACTTGTTGAAAATTTGCAGACCTATGAGTTGGGTTTGTCTAGGCTCGGGAGGTCAAGTAAGAGCAAGAACATGGCACTGAAGGCCAAGAGTAGTGACACTGATGAATCTTCCGATGATGAAGATTCTAAAATGAAGTCCTACATCATCCTGCAATTCAAGAAGTTCATGAAGAATGCTAATGCAAAGGGCTTTGACAAGGACCTTAGGCAATCAAGTTCTTCACAGTCTAAGAGCCAAGACAAAAGGAAAAGGATGCTAGGGATGGCGATCAGTATACTGTTCCTTCAGGGCCCAAGTGTTTCGGGTGTCAAGGATTCAGTCATATGAAATAAGAGTGCCCTACTTATTTCAAGTCTATTAGGAAAAGCAAGGCACTTGTTGCTACCTTGAATGATACTGAACCTGAGGATGATTCCAAAAATGAGGATGATAGAATCCTGAATGCCTTCACCGCCACTATCAATCCTACTGAAGGGATTGTAGAAGATGTGGATAATGAAGAAAACTTGGTGAAGTCAAAATTTAAAAAGATGGATGAGCAAAATGACATCTATACAGCCTATACAAAGTTGTACAAGGTCTCGGAGAAACATGAGAACAACTCAATGATGTGGAGCTTGAAAGAGAACAACTCTCCACAAAGTTTGATGAAACAAATCAGACTATTGGAGCACTAAGGTTTGAGAACAATTTCTTGGCTGAGAAGGCCAAGAAGCTTGAGGCGAAACTGTTCCAAGTGAGAGCTCAATTGGAGATGACCTCAAGCGCAAAGCTTGACGAGATGCTCAACATGCAAAAATATGCCTCTGATAGAACCAGTTTACGGTATGATTTTTCTTCTCCTAATATTACTTCTTCCAGTACTATTGTTTTTTATTCTCCTGCTAACAATATTGAGAATAATGATGCTAAAACTGTGATAGCTAGTGAGAACATAGACAAAGGTAAATTGATCTTAGGAACTCCCCTTAAGCTTGCTATGAAAGAAATCAAAAATCCTAGGACTAAGAAGAGTAATGCTCAAAAGTCCAACGAGAAGAAGCAACATCTCTGTCATCACTGTGGCGCAGCTGGACATACTCAACCCAATTCCTATAAGTGGTTAGCCACTTAACAGAGCAATAGCATGATTTCATTGGGAAGCTAGAATCAGCTTTCATCCTCTCTTGCTCTTCTTAGAGATCTCCTCAAAACCCTTATGTTCCTTTCGAACTTGAATGGTTTCAATTCTTCCCCCTTACTGTCGATTCAAGGGTTTGCTCAAAGGAAAGGTTTTTCTAAGATGTGGAAGGAAAATGGCTCTAAGTGATGTAGTTACTTTTGCTCTCTCTTCCTCTTTTTGTTATGTTTGCATTACTTGTGTTTTTTTTTTAGACAGCCTAGTTTTTATGTATTGCTTTATTTGACATGTTTTTATTTGGTTATTTTTTCAATTTTGTTTTTATTTTTTTTCATTCATAAAAATAAAAAATTAAAAAATTAAAAAAATACAAAAACAGTTTGTTTGTGTACATTGATACTTGTATACCTTGAATGGCCAATGAAACAAAATTTTCTAAACTTTATGTCTTTTGTAACTTAGATGAGCATCTCTACACACAACAAAGTAAGTGAGGATTGTGGCTCGTGTTTGTGATGAGTAAGGTTAAGTGATCTCTTGTACTTAAAACTCATATCACTCTTTTTGACGGGAATGACTAAAAAATTTTAAGAGAAAGGCATAAATAACCATCTCACCATTGTTGCCCGCCAATCATTAAATGACACCGGTATGCTTCGATATAGTAAAAGTGCAATGTCAAAAAACTTAACATAATTGAGTATTTCTTTTCTCTTATATATTCATGCATGATATGCTTAATAAAAGAAAAATATGCAAAAAAAAATAAAAGATCTTTTAAAACATGATTGCAAGCGTGTATACAAGGAGATGTAGGAGTTATAGAATGTACCTCGAAGTGATAGTCTCCATCAAGAAGTTATGATCGTATGTGAGTTAAATTGATTTACTCATATCTCAAATCGTCATAACATGTAGACACTTATGCAATCTTGCAATGTTTCTCACACACAACATGCAATATTCTTTGCTATTTTTGATATATGTACAGGTATAATGTGAGCTGGTCATCACAAGGTTTACATATGTTAGTGTATGCCCACTAAACTGTCTTGACTTGTTTTTGAAATATAAAATTGGTTAGATTTTTTTAGTGTGTGTGTGTTTTTGGATCTATGTGCTTAATATTTTTCTTGTTGAGAGATGTTTTTGAGAGTTTATAATGTTTTTTTTTTTTTTTTTATAAGAAGAGTTTATAATGTTGTTTGTGGATCCTTGGTTGAATTGCATATTTGATTGCATTCATATCTGTGTTTTCTCTTCTTTGAAAAACTGTTTTTAAGCAATCTCTACAGCTCCTCGACACCTCTCGACACTTGGCTTATCTATCGAGCTCTTCAACTTTTTTTTATCGCAATCTCGACAGCTTCTCGATAGCTCCTTGCTTGATCGAGAAAATTTCTATCTCCTCGATAACTCCTCGATCCATCAAGCTTTTTTTTGCTGTGGACACCTTTGAACAGCTGCTCGATAGCTGTATTTCTTCAAGCCTTTAAAGCTCAATACCTCTCGATACCTCTCAATTTGTCGAGAATTATGAGACTTCTATATATTCGCGCTTCACAAATTTCTATCTCATTTCTCTTTGATCTCTCTCAATAGACAGGCTTCTCTCACACTCCCAAACTCTTCTCACTCAACCTCTTCATCTTCCCCACTCTTTCGTTGTTCTTTTCATTGCATATTTCACAAGTATGATATCTTTTCTAGTCTTTAATCATACATTTCATGCATTCTGACCTAGTTTTTGGGATTTATTGAAAATTTTGGGGTTTTTCAAAATCAAAGAAGTTTTTGCAAAATTTTTTGGATGAGTTTTGTATATTTGATCTTAAAACATCATGCATTGCATCACATGTGCATTATAACACTGATTCATGCATTTTAGATGTGTGTTTTCATTGTGAAACTAATTGTGTGCTTGTAGGTTTGGATTGGGCTGAGCTCATGATATTTTTATTATTGCATTTCATATGATCATGCATTATCATGCATACGTACCTTACATTCTCTATATTTTTATATATTGATTGTATTTGGTGCTTTTCTGTGTGTTTCTCTGTCTTCCTCTCTCTCTTATTTACGTTACTTGCATCATGGCACCTAAACGTATGTCTACTCCGTCCTGAAACCCTCTTCGTTTTGGGGCATCCACTTCTTTTAACCCCACTCTGTTTCACGTCTGATTCCGTAATGAGAAGGCCAAATCGGACTTCTTTGAGAACTTTTCTAGACAAGGCGTTCATTCGGAACGCTAAGTCATTTTGTCGAGCTTCTCCGATACTGACCTACCCACTGTCATTCATAATAGGGGTTGGGAGTCACTGTGTGACATCTTGATCACTTGTCCATCCGTGCTTATCCAGAAGTTCTACTCCAACATGCATGGATTTGATTATTTAGTACCTCAGTTTTTCACTTGTGTTCGAGGTACGTGCATCGTGGTCACTCTGGATATTGTATCCAACGTGCTCTATGTCCCTAGGGTAGTGCATCCTGACTACCCTAGTTGTGAACATCTTAAGACTGTGTCTAAAGTTGAGCTTATGTCAGCTTTTTGTGAGTGTCCTTCTGATTGGGGTGATCATTAGTTCACTCCTTGTTCGGCCTTTGCTAATGGTCCTCATTTTCTTAGCATAGTTATAACTTTTGTCTTGCATCCTCTTTCTCACTATAACTCTATTAATGAGCCTCGTGCTTGATTTTTGCTTTCTCTTTTAGTGCATCTTACTATAGATTTTCCCTCTCATTTCATTCTTTCCCTCATAGATGTGTATCGGGATACGGCGACCCGTGATAGGCTCATCTTCCCTTCAGCTATCACGAGGATTTTACACCATTTTTCTGTTCCCTTTCCCGTTTCCGACAACTTCCATGTCATATGTGCCATAGATGACGCTGCCATTTAACGGAGCGAGGCGCAGCTACATTGGAGGTGGTCTGGGTTGGCAACTCCTCCCACTCCTTCAGCTCCATCCACCTCCGCTCCCTCTTCTTCTGCGGGTGGTGTGACTCTTGATGCGATCATGGCACAGCTTCAGCGCATAGATGGTCACCTTGACACTTTTAGTGATAAGTTGTGTCAGGTGAACACCCATGTCGGCTGTATTGCTAGACGGTAGGCTTACCTTGGTGGCTTCATAGAGTCTCCTTCTCCTCCTTCCAAGGCATCTGAGGACGATGATGACTCTAACGACGACGACGACGACGACGATGATGATGATGATGGAGATGCTAGCTCTTTCGATGATGACGAGATGCCTACTTGATACTCTTACCTTTTGTCACTCGTGACAAAAAAGGAAAGTAGTTTTAAGATGAGAGTAGTCATACTCATAGGGGGGTTAGTATAGGAGATTTTTGTTAGGGGAGAGTGTGTATGTTTTTAAGGGATGTAGTGAGGATTTTGATATATCTTTTTCTTTTCTTTCTATTTTAGATACATTATTCTTATACATGAGTCTTGTGACTATTTGACATACATTATACTTATATTTGGTTTATATATATGTTGATGTATGTTATTTCACCTATCTTTGCATGTGTTATTTCTTTTCTCGTTTTATACACATGTTTCTTATTATTTGTATGCAATTTTTTATTTTTGTTTCACACAAAGATGTCCTGATGAGTTTTGTTTAAGTATTTCAGAAATACAGGTTGTCAAAGTCTTCCTTACCGTGAACTCTCTTCTTGCAAAATTTTTTAAGAATTTGTGTTAGGATAGATTTTATTGTACTTAACAAGTAAGTATAAGTTGAGTGATTTATTACTCCCCTCATATGTTCATTTTTTTTTGTTGAGATTTTGTCACGGATTGCCAAAAGGGGGTGATTGTTATGATATATGTGATTAGATGTTAGGAACATATGTCAACATTTTATATATTGACTAATCCTTTGACAAAACACACTTTACTTGTAATTTGGTAGATCTAGGATGTGTTTAATACTTCAAGAAATAAGGTTTCAAGTTTAAGTGTTAAAGCCATGTAAGTCTGTCCAAGAAACAAGTGAAGAAGTGTTATTCATTAAAACTCGACAGTTAGCATCTATCGAGGTTTAAAAGAGCTGTTTAAGCTCGAGGCTTGACAATTGCTCGATAGATAGGGTATCTGTCGAGGTTTAGGAAAAACAGATTTTCAATTCTGATTATCATTTAATCCGTGAATATGTGTTTGAAATTTATTTTCTCATAACCCTAAACATATATAAAGATTATTTTAAAATTCATATTAAGTTGCACAACTAAAAGCACAACTGCACACAAAGAGCATAATTCCGAGAGAGAGAGAGAGAGAGAGAGAGAGAGAGAGGGGGGGGAAGGAAGGCATAAGTTTGATGGAGAGGTAGGTGTGTACTTAGATGTTGGAGGAAGTGGTGGAAAGGAAGTAGCTTTGCCATAAGGTAGCAGATTGGAGGTTGGAGTTGATGGGGAAGAGGGAAAGTGATTTTGATCCAGGGGTTAGTGGAGAAAGAAAAGAGGGAAAGTGCTTCCAGGATTACATCAATATGGAAAGTTCTAATCACGCCACAATTAAATCCCATAAAATTCTCAACCACAATAAAGCTCAAACTAATTCAAAATTCAAATAAAAATCTAAAATCTGGTGCCTCAAATAAGTAAAAATCAAAAATAAATATGGTGTCCACGCCAACATTTAAAGTAGTGGCTCTTGCAATTGTGAAAGTAGTACACTTTGAATAAGAATTTTCTAATTAGAGAATGCGTCTCTTGCTTGGTGGTGACTCCAAGCACTCTTAGGTGGTGATGACTAAGGTTTTCAGGAATATTCTAGGTGGTGAAGCTTAGGGTTTTTCCTGCTCTATCTTTCCTTTCCCTTATTTTTATCTTTCTTAAACAAGTGTGAAGTTAGTAATGGTATTTTAGTAATTTAGTTACTAAAAAGGGTAGATCCATCTTTTTACACTTTAGGGGTCATGCTTAAATCACATGACCATTAACTTTAATCCTCATTTGGATCACAAGATGCATATTGGCAATATTGTTTCAATTGGAATGTTGATTGCAATGTCAAGAGCCTTGTACCTTAATTGGCATCTCAATATGCACAAAGTACTCTTTGTCCAGGAGAAAAGGGTTTGGATTGCAAGGTTAGTAGCATATTGTAACCATCTCAAAAAAAAAAAAAAAAAAAAAAAGAAGAAGAAGAAGAAGAAGAAGTTAATTGCAAATTTTAAAACTTTGTGGTGTGCAAGTACCCCATAGTTAGGGTGGTTTTTTTTTTTTTTTTTTTTTTTTTTTTTTTTTTTTTTTTTTTTCAATTAACCCTCAAACAAAAATGGAAATGGGCAACACCATTATCAATTAATTTTTATTGTTTTTCCAAGGGTCAGGATCCCAAGCTAGACTGACTCAAATGTTGAAACATATAAAACTTATATGCACTTAACATGCGACACTAGGTGCCATAGCTAGAGAACATTGATAACAAAATTAGTGATACATGGGGGAAGAATTCACTCATCAACCTAGACACATGAAGTTCATAATTCTATTGGTTAAACACCAACTATAAGCATCTTATTGGTCACCTTTTTATTAAAAGAAAAATAGACTTACCGGTGTTCCCTTCACAACTGTGGATACATGAGCAGGCACTGTCCCTTCAATATCCGGAAGTGGTGCAAGTCGCGAAAGTCCAAAATCAGCAACTTTTGCCATATACTTAGAGTCCAATAATATGTTGCTGGCCTTGATATCTCGGTGAAATATTGGAGGATTGGCTTCAGTATGTAGGTAGAGAATGCCCTTAGCCGATCCCAGGGCAATTCTTAATCTCATAGCAAAACTCAGAGGTTCATTACACTTAGCTGTAAAGCACACATGACCCCTAATAAGCTTATTAGAATGGGATGTAGAATTTGAATGGTAAAATAGTTACATTTAACTAAAAAATAGACAGTAAACTGTGGAAAAGGGGGGGGGGGTGTGAACTGTTGCAAGTTATAAATTGCAATTTTACTTGCATTCATACTCAATGAGGAACACCCAGAAAATCCTATAGTGAGATCAATAAATGGAAAGCTTAAAGAATGAATATAAGGTGTACCAGAAAGGTGATCCCTTAGAGTACCATTTGACATAAACTCATAGACCAACGTCTGCATGCAAAACAATACTTAACATAAATCTCTTCCCAAGCAAAATTTTCAAAAGAAATTAAGCAACAGAGAGCAATAATTTCTAGTCCCTAGGTGTTAAAGCCACACAATTTTGCAGGAGAAGAAATACTGCTCATGAAGAAATATATGAAAAACTATAGTCTCAATTTCACTGAGAAAGGAGATATGTAAGTTGTTAATGCATTTCCTAAAGCCTAAATAATCCTTTATTTATGAAGAACTCTCTATATGCTTCTACACTATTAAGCAACAAATTTGGCAGAATCTTATCTGTAATATCTCTAGATTGAATTTGACTTCTTCCATTGTTTGCAACTATTCAAAGCATCTAAATACTGTTGTTGATAATTCGATAGATACAATGGGGGAGAGAGGATTTGAAATCTAAACGTTTCTATTGAAAACATTAAAAGGTGTTAATTGAGGTACAAAGCTCTTAACAACTGTTCAAATCAACTACATACACTGTTTTACATATTTCTTTCTTTTTTGAAATTTTATTATTAAACTCTTACAGCTTTCATTTTCATTTAGTTTATTTGCATCAAATTCCTAATTTGATGGGAATCATCTCCTTATGCGTCCAATAATGAGATTGATGGATAATCCAATCTTTTATTGATTATATATATATATATATATTATATGAGGGTTGGGTTTAGTTTACACATAGTGTAACAATAAACAATGTTATAGTATTGAATATTTTTTATAGTATGCAAATTTTGATAAGTCCACCATTGGATTAGGTTTTCTCTTTACACCCTTTGGAATTGCAAAATTTCAAGATGATTTAAGATCAATAACTCTCTCGTCTATAAACGTTTAAATCTCAAGTTTTTGTATTTTTAAATTATTTATTAAAGATTAGTTTATGGATCAAATGGTAAATAACATCCAAATTCACAAAAAAATTGACGTGTATTAAGAACATAGAGAACATGTAATCTAACGGTGGGATTCCCAAAATATTCATTCAATAAAAAATTCTTAGGTGGTAATATTACTTAAAACTACACAAGGTGTAATTTGATACTAACCCTATATGTATGTGTGTATGTGTATATATATAATCAAGATGAGAAAAAGTACCTGTTCACCTTCTTCATCACAATATCCAATCAAAGACACAAGGTTTCGATGATGTAACCTTGACATAAATTCTATCTCTGTCAAGAACTCCTTTTCACCCTGCAAGGATCCCTCTTGTGCACGTTTTATGGCCACAACTGTCCCATCAACTAGAATGCCTTTATAAACCTTACCATACCCTCCTTCGCCAACCTGAGTGGACTTGTCAAAGCTGTTTGTAGCCACGGCCATTTCTCTATAAGTGAAATTCTTCACATCATCAATTTTTTTGGAGGTTGTAGATGCTGCATATTAAATATAGGTCCACTGTTAAAATAAAAACATAGTGATAGGTGATGCACAAAAAGATGCAGTGCCATTTGGTATAAAATACCTGATAAAATTATGCACTGATTATCAGAACGTTTTATTTAAACTTATAAGCACATACACACTTACAAGTCAACAACATTGTTAAAATTGTTGCTGACTGTTTGTTCTTCAACTTAGATATGGTTTCAGCCAGTACGCAACCAGGTCTTTTGGTATTTTTTATACATCTTTAAATGATGCTTCCAATCACAGGCCAGTCCAAACTTGGCTGAAGTTTGCTCTATAGCATTAGCTTAGCTGAGATATGGCTAAGATATTGACCAAGCTGGCTGAGGCCTTTATAATTGGACTAGTATCAGCCTGGCCCAATTGACAGGCCTAATCAGGATGTAGAATGCAAAGTAAAAAATCACGACATATATACCTGAAAATCCTAACTTCAAAAACATAAGATACTCACAACGCCGTTTTCTTGAAAGTGAATGGTACTTCCCCACATGCATTCTCATTATCAGTAGAGTAACAATTGCAGACAATGTAACTGCAACTGCAAAAGTCCCCAGTACTAGGCCAGCCAGTGTGCCTTTGCTTAAACCAGAACTTGGAGAGTTGGCACCATCTGTGACAATGGTGAGAACAATGAGCACAAACAAAATTAAAGCCACGCAACAATATTCATCTCATATATTAATACAAGAAGGGAAAATGTGACTGATACATGTTTCATCTATCCTTGGGGTCAAATCACAAGTGAGAGGGTGTGAATTTGAAGCTGCCTTCTTGATCAATATAGAACACAACTTAATTTTCCAGAACATTAAAAATTATCTTGAACTTAGCATTAAAATATATCAGATAAGGGTTTTGAGACAAACCATCTTTATGGAAGCCCAGTAGAGAGAAGCTGATAAATTCGTAAGGTCCAAACATGTCAAGATTACGAATTTTCCATGATGTGAATATATCAAAGATTCGCTGAATCTCACTCCTATTGAAGTCATGTGTGTTTTTTTCAGCATCATATACAGGAAAAAACTTCAAATGCATTCCCAGTCGAGGTCCTTCTTCCCATGTAAATGAATCAATGTACAGCTGATAAAGAGACAACTCAAGACAAGATGTCAGGAACACCTCAAATTTATATCTATACGGACGAAAATCTGAGAATCCAGGACTTTTCAACCGATATCCAACAAACAAAGGATGAGCACAGATACAAGGTACTGGAGATGTAGGGGAATATTCGTAAGGGGGTGGGCATGCTTGAGCTTGACAAACAGAAGTGGCGTTTGTTGAATTCTGACTGTAATTTTTATCCTCTGTTTCAGATGCACAAAACCGGGCTAGGTTGGAGACCCAGCATAAGGGATTCCCTTTAAGGCTGACAGTAAAAAATGAGACTTCATCAAATCAATGTGCTATGTCTGTTACACCTTGCAAAACTAAAATTAAAAAGATCACATTCAAAATCTCCAAATCAAGTATTCACATTTTGAAGATGCATTTCATTACAAATGACGTTCTCTATGAAACTAATTAGAAAGTGAAAATTTGGAAGGAGGCATAGAAGCAAACCCGACAGTGACATTTGGAGGTATATTAGAGTTGCTTGTAAATGTTATATCTGAAAGTTTATTATTCTGCAACTCCCTGCAATAACAAAGAGCCAAAAGAAATAGCTTAGAAAGTGTAGTATGAGAGTAAATTTATAAAGTTAACCCAGAAGATTATACCTTTTAATTTTACAAAATTCTGCTCTCAAAACAAGGCATCAATTGATTTTTCACCATTAAAAGAAAAAGATGCTTGAGAGAATGAATGGACACACACACACTCATGCCAAAAGATGATGTCACTTTAACCAAGGGATAGCAACATTGTCGCTCAGGTCTTACACTGTAAGTTTCCCCTTTCCATTCGAAGTCCAATTTTGCCAAATGGAGGATGGAACAGAGCCGTTCAAAAAATTGTTTGCAATGGACCTGAAATGGGGAATAATTTACTTTATTAACAATTTAATTTATTTATAGAAATTAACTAATAAATTTAAAATTTAATGGTTGAGATAAATAGAATCTCATATTTAGATGTATACGGAATAATTTACAATAATATTGAATTATAGAAGTAAACACAAAAGGAGGGAAAAGAAAGGGAGACTACTCACAGCCTTTGAAGATCAGGAAGAACCGACACCGAAAAGTTAGAGGGAATGGCTCCCGTAAGACGGTTGTGAGATAACAAGCTGAGCATATCGCTCAAACAATTGATAACATAAGTCAAGGGAATTTCTGGTATAAATTATATTTAAAAATTGACATACATGTCTGTAAATATTTTGCAATATATGGATATTAAATTCAAATGCAAAATTAAAAAATAAATAAATAAACAAAAAACAATGATGACATCACATTCAGAAGATGGAGAATCTTACATAGTCGTAATATTTTCAGAAAACCTATTTGGAGGTATGGTTCCATTTAGCTGATTTGAACTGAGGTCTCTGAAATTTATATAAAGTAAAACATAAAGAAAGTATAACTAGCTCATGGAGTGGTTTTGACAAAGAAAAGAGAAAATTTTATTCAGCCAGGTGCATTTATTTTTTCTGATTTAAAAACATACTTGGTCATCATAATATGATTCTAAAAAGGGGAAAAAATAATTAAGTGACTTACAGATAAAGGAGGCTTCGTATTTGGCTAAAATCAGGAATTGGTCCTTGCAGACTGCAGTTCCTAAGGCTCCTGGAAAATCCAACCAAAATACAAATATTATCAATCTTGCCATGAAATATCAAGCAGCATGTGAATGTGTATACCCTCTGATTGCCATCTTGTAACTTGTAAGTGTATAAAGCTTTTAAGAACATGAAAGGATTGTGATGTCTGATTAAGATAATCTAGATTCTTTAAAACTTGAACACACTACATAAAAATAATATGGAACATCAAATGGTAAAGGATTAATCAAGGAAATCCTGACTTGTTCAGTGTACCAGTAGCCTTGAAATTTCAGAAAAATGCAAGTTGAGTAACTTCCCACTTGTATTCCTTTTCAATTTCCAATGATCTATAGCTCAACTGGCACTTCCTTCTCCCATAATAAATTGGATGGAATGTGAGATCATGAATTCAAGACCAACTGAGTGCATGTTTTAGTGTCACTTACCAATTAAAAAAGTACTAGTCGCTAACCCGTGCGATGCACGGGAAAGCTATTGTGTATGAAGATTCAAACAATTCTTTGTTTCCTCATCTTTGATTTCACATTAGGATTCCTATCCTTGATATGAAACATTAAATTCCAAAATGGAAAATATAAATCAAACTTAAATATTAAAATTAGGATTTCAATCCTTTACATATCCAATAAATGCTAAAATATCAATTTCCAATAAATTGAAAGACAACTTTAAAGTACTTTTGTATCTTCTTCCTATGTTGTTCTTACATTCATTTGAAGTACCACTAATATAAGCTTGTCAATAAAACACATTGAGAAATGTATTACGACATGTAGAAGTTCGATATCAAATTTGTAATTTTGCAATAGTAAAAAAAATGCACTTCTCAAGCTAAATTTTTTTGTCAGTTTCTATAACAGTCAAAAACTTTCTTAACTATGTAGAATTCCCATCTTCTTAAACTTGAGATTATAATCATTTAATTATATTTGGAAAACAAATGTTTTTCCATTCAAATTTTCTACTTGCAAAGGTAGGTCGATTTTAGATTGTTATCATGACCAAAACCAACCTTTGTAGTTTTGGCATATACATTTTCGATGCTAACAAATGAAACAAAACAACTCCCACTCTCACCACTGACCTCAATCATCAAAATATACGTCTATTATAATCTCAAAAATATTTAAATTTTTTTGGGTCTGTTTTTAAAGTATTAAACTTTGCTCATGTTGGTGAAAATAGCCTTGTCCTAACATTGGTTGAGGATGTTGCTGAGCTGTCTGGATTGTCTTGCTAAGTCTGTTTAGACTTCACTATATTTGCCATTACTCTTAATTAACTTATCAGCAAGTAACCTTTTTTTTTGTTTTAACAAAACTAAAGCATTCATAGATCCAAGATGGTATTAATATCAAGAAAACTTCAACTTAAAAAACTTCCCAAACTGAAATATAAGAATTGCTACATCCCATAACACAGCCAACAAAAAATAAACTCCAATCAACATTGAGATTAGATTTTTGATACAGTCTGTTAAGATATATGTATTGTGACATGTTGCTATTTTTGCTGTTTGTGTCTAATTAATAAAAATATATGATTGAGACCCAATTAATATCTAATAATGATTATATAATAATCATCTAGTTAGACTTCAATGTTTTTATATTGTTAGTTACTTTTGCTATCTATGTTTGATTATATAATAATTATTTTCAGGTAATGTTTTAGAATTCAATGCAGTGTAATATTGTATTAACATTATCAAGAACTTTAGCTTTCAGGAATAAAATAAGTGTATGACATGGTAAATTCTAGATGTTTGTCACATTACTCAAACATGAAGCCAATACTTTAACATGGCTATGATGTATTCAACATAGTGACCTTCAATGAACGGATATGTGATATAACAGTGAACACAAACATGGGCATTGGATTGCAGCAAAATAGTGTTGTCCTTTTCAAGTGGGTTAAAGTGAAAGGTAGTTTAAGCTATGATCACAAAATATAAGAAGTCTTTTGATGGTCTTAAGGGTTACTGTTAATTATATGTTACTACCTATTGCAGATACATGGACATCTTTGTGATTGAGGTTCTCTCTTTTTTGGGGGGGGGGGGGGGTGGAGGGAGGAGGTGGATTTGGCAGAGGTGATTAAAGAACTAAAATATGTTTGATAATAATGATCAATTAATTGTTCTTTATATATAGGCTAACATATCTTCCTTTATCAATGGTTACTTTTATATTCATCAGGGTATATTATAAGTTCTGACTGTTCAGCAATTAGCTCCTCTCATCTCATTTAGTTTCTACTTTTCTGGGCTTAAGAACCTTCAAGGTTAAATGAGTCACAAGAGTCATAGCCATAAGAGCTCTTAAAATTTATTTTGGGGCGATAGTCTTCTTAATCTGAATTCTAAAATAGGAAAGTTTGTGAATATCTTAATATCTGACTTCTCTTTCTATTTAAAAATATTTTGTTTTATTATCTTTCACAGTACAAGGTTTCATAACTTTTTGGGGGATGTGGCGTTTCTTTTTCTAATGGGTATTTTCTTTCTCTATCTCAGCTAAAAACTACCAAATTCTTGTATGGATGTGCAGTGAATACCTTAATACTGAAAGTTGATTGGCTGACTAATTCAATTGCAACAGGTTTTATTATACCACCTGAGAACTGCAGCTCTTAATTAACTTATCACCAAGTAACCTTCTTTTTTTTAACAAAACTAAAGCATTCATAGATCCAAGATGGTATTTAACATCAAGAAAACTTCAAATTAAAAAACTTTCCAAACTGAAATATAAGAATTGCTACATCCCATAACACGGCCAACAAAAAATAAACTCCAAGCAACATTGAGATCATATTCATACACAGAGGAGATCTGCTACAATATTTGGCATTGTAATAAACACAGAAAATTGTTTCAACTACAACAATATTGCCTTATTTTGCACAGACTACACAGACTAAACTAAGTCACATCACAACACTCAAGAGGCAGTAGGTAGTAACAATATTTAAGAAGGGAATAAAAAACATCAAGCAATCCAGCAAAAAGAATAGAGCAGAAAACAAATTGGGATTTAGAAATGCCTGAACCAAAGTATTAAGCTTTTGTCAGTATTTATATACTGTGAGGGAAGGAGTAAGGAAAACATAAAGGCTGCCATTAGAAGGTAGGAAAGGGGAAGGAACATGTGGGAAACCAAAAGGGCATGAGGACTCTACCATTAGAAGGTGGGAAAGGGAACCAACACGTGAGAATATCAAGAGGTAGTAACCGTGGGTTTCAACGGGTTTTCAGTTTGGAAGGCTTGGGTTTGAGCTTTTAAGTTATAATTAAATTTAGAAGAAGTGGGCTAGTGGAATTAAATTTAAAAGAAATGGGCTTTATGGTGGAGATAGGTTGGAAATAATTTTAGTTTTATTAGTATTTTAAAATTGAAAAAATCTATTTTAAAATTGTAGGATAAATTTAGGAAATAGGATAAGAATGACATGGATGCTGACGTGGCACAATGTGAGCGTAGCAACATTAAATGCCACGCTTCAGCTTTTAGTAATATATAGATATAGATTTGCTTTCAAACAATGTTGGTATAATTTATATATTTTCCCAA
Source organism: Castanopsis chinensis (assembly GCA_032878915.1). Lineage (NCBI taxonomy): Eukaryota > Viridiplantae > Streptophyta > Magnoliopsida > Fagales > Fagaceae > Castanopsis > Castanopsis chinensis. Next base: position 9,877,294 of record JAVQMG010000125.1, on the reverse strand, counting down.
CAAAATGTAAACCTCCATATCTATATTACTTCTTATTTTCCTAGTATTTTCCTCTTTATTTCAAGTTTGCATTTTAGTGGGGGGAAATAGCTTATTTAATCATTGAGCCCAAAAAATATTCAGCCTTACATTACAAGGCTAGAACCTTGCTCTGCCTTTACTTTTGGAACCTAGTTACAAACATACAATAATAATATGAACTTACAACTTCAGCAATTTAGGCATTTTGCTATAATTAGCAGGAATTCTAGTCCCATTGAAGTTATTGTTGTCCAATTGACTGCAAAATAAAGAAAATAAAGTACTAAGAAACTTGAAAAAATATTACTTGAGTAATATTACATTAGAAAAAGGAAAGTCTAGAAAATTATAGCCATGTTAAAGATGAAAATTAAAAAAATAAAAAACATGAATTTTACATGTAAAGACGTCTATGTATAAACATAAATATATTTATGTTCTAGGAAAGTAGAAACCATACAGTATCTCTAATTTTGGCAGTTTGAAGAACTCTTCTGGAAGATACCCTGATAAGTTGTTATTATCGAGAAGGCTGCAAGTTGAAGATGGTCACTCATCTCACAGATGACTCATGAAATTTAAGAATATAACCAAATACTTACAAGTGAACAAGACTTGGTAATCTGGATAACTCAGGCGGGATTTGCCCACTAATCAAATTGTTGTTCATGTGACTGCTCATTAAAAAAGATAAGTAAAAGGGTTAGTCATTATAGAAACTAACAGCGAACCTACGCGTTACGCATAATAATTATTTTTATGGTAGTTTTATTAAATTTTTTTATACAATTTAAACTAATTTAATAAAGAGTAATGTACTTTGTAATTATATTTTTATTTATTATAAAAATAATCATAAATGTAATATAGAAACAATCATAAATCATAAATTCAATAATTCAATAATTTTTCTCATACTAAAATGAAAAAAATACAATTTCCTTAGAAATTCAAAACGCAAGTTAACGAAAATATTTATTTTTTAATAAAATTTATTTATAACATTTTGTGAATCATTAAAAAGAATATAAAATTTGGAAATTATTCTTTTAGTTTTAAACGAACTTTCTCAAACTTATTTTTTCTGCCTACAATCCACAACACTGAGAAAAGTAACTAAAAAAATTAATAAAACTTAGCTATGATTAATTGGACCAATTAGGAAAACAATTTGTTATTTATAATTTACTAAGGCTATTTTCTTTGTAGAAATTGTAATTTTGGCCATCCAAAACATATTATCAAATAAACAATTATTAGCTAAATCTAAGAATTAAATTTCTATATATGCATTGTTATAAAATAATAATAATAATAATAATAATAATAATAATAATAATAATTAAAGTAAAATTGCAAAAGATAAAATTTGTCTCTCATCCAATAATTATTATTTAGCCAACCTTTGCTTTTCTCTAAATAAATGGCATTATAAAGTAATTCTAATACAATTATTAAGAGTACTTTGTCCACCGCAAAGGAATTAAAAATAAACAAAAATGATTAAAGTCTCATAGTTTAACTTCTAAATTGAGCACTATAAAATCATGCTATCAAATTATAATAACTATCAAATTTAATTATCCAAATCATGCTATGTAGTAAGATAATATTATATTTTTATATTTAATCATTTATAACGCAATAAGATAACATTTAACAATCAAAGAGAGAGAATAAAAACTATTAAAAAAAATAAAACTGAATCGCATTAACCTAAAGTAGATTAAAGAATATAAAAAATTATCAACCTAAAGTGAAATTGCAAGAAAATTAAAAAATAAAAATCCACCCAAAAATTGAGAGAGAGAGAGAGAGAGAGAGAGAGAGAGCTTTTTTTTTTTTTTTTTTTTTGTACGGGAAATATGCATAGAATGAATAGATAGTGACAAATTTATAGTAAGAGAGTGTGAATAAGAAAAGACAAAAATAGAGGAAGATAAAAGAAAAGATAAAGAATTATATTAATGTAGAAGGTAGTGGGGAGATGAGAAGGTGAGGGAAGGAGAAAGGCTAGAGAAGTATAAATATGAAATAAAAAAATATTAAAATAATTATAAGAAAATAGAAAGAAAAAAATAATGACGTGGACGCTAACGTGGCTCAACATGAGCGCAGCATTAAACGCTATACTTCAGCTTTTAGTAATATATAGATATAGATGATTTTAGACAGTATAGCATCATGAACACACTCACAAGTGCTTTGTTTTATTCAAATTTGCAAATGATTTAGGTAGTGGCCCTGATATTTGGTTTTGGTCAATTTGTATTCTGTCCATGTTTGGAAGATAACCAAGCTCTTTTGGTAAGGGACCAGTTAATTGGTTTCCACTCAGAAGCCTGGAAAAACAGAATACCACATATAGAATTAGAGACAAAGCAAATTTACACTTAATATTCAGAAAAATACTGACATAGAAAGTAAATAAGACATAAGGATTATCTCCTATATTATTTAAAACTCAACGACTTTAAATACATGAATTACTAGCATATCGGCATTTCATAACAGTATAAACATATAATCAGTCATCTAATAACAATATCTAATATCTAACTAATTCAACATAGAAGCTGCTCAACTTACAAGAGTTCCAAAGAGGCAATACTGCCTATCTCCTTCGGTATACTCCCACTGATGTTGTTCCACATAAAACCCCTTAAATAGAGTAGATAGAGAAAAATATATCAGGAACATAAGTAAATCCAATGCTACCATGGGATTCCAGAGTATTGAGTGAAAGAGGTCTCTGAAAACTGTGATTCAGATAACAATATTTGTATCACAAAAAATCATCCTTCAGATATCCTTTGCCTTACAATATTTTCAACTTTGATAAGCGACCAAGCTGTGGTGATAAATTTCCTGACAAATTCATACGTAGTAGTAGCCTGCAGAGAAGCAGCCCAAAACAATATCATTAAAGCCCCATTGCTAAGTCTTCATAAGAAAAGCCTACATGCAATTAATAGCCAAGTTTCATCAGATCAAAGCTTGATAGCCTTATATGTGCATCTGTGACTAGCGTCTAAAGCTAATATAATGCTAGGCATTAGATAAGAATGTGTTTATAGCCAATAAATTATAATATATCGATATTTATTAATTTCATTAACAAATGAAAAGATGACAAAGATAAATTTTAAACCCAATTGGAGACGCTAGCAATCATTGGCAAATACGTGGATAATAGATCCTAGCCTAATAAATTTCTTTCAATCTCAAATGAATTACATAATTAAGGAAGGTTGTGCCCTGCTGCATCCATAAATGAGTAGATATAAAAGTGGAATAATTTACATCTCATCATGTGAGGGGGACAAAAGAAACAAAGTAAGAAAAAACTGTTTTAAAATATGCAACATTATTCATGTCAATAATGCCCTCTGAGAGAAATAAAAACAAGGAAAGGTTAAATGCATACAATCGTTGAACATGTAGATATCCATCGTCTAATGATGTATTGTAGCAAAAAACCCCTGTCCAATTTGATGTACATGGGTCTCCTTGATCCCAATCACTCAGATTCCCACAAGGATCTATCAAACTGCTCTTGATGGCCCACAAAGCCTTCACTGCAAATTAAGACAAAAGTTAATTCCTGTTTCATCAACATCTTTGCTGATCCTTGTGTTTCTATAATTCTAGTATCAGGGTATCAGTAGCCTCAAGTTTTGAGCACAGAGAATCAATGAATCAAATAACCACTACAGCTCAACTATATGCAACAATAACCACTCCCAACTTCGGGAAGTGAATATTTGATATGTGAAGTAACAATAAAAATTACTTGGGGACTCGCGTCTTGTGACGCCATCCCTTTGTTCGTTAGCTCTCTCCTTTTTCGTAATTAGCTTTCTGTGTTTTTTTTTTTTCCTCTTTTTGTACTTTCTAACTATTCTGTGCTATTCATGCATATTGTAGTGTCTTTAAGAAAATGACTTTTTAGAGAGTTCAAGAATAAATTTTCAGAAAACACGAGCGCAGTGCAAAATAACTTAATAGCAAAAGAAGTTTGTGAATCATGAAATGCAAAATAACAGCAAACTAAAGCAAAATGACCTTCTTCAGGGTTGGTATCCCAATTTGAAGCTCCAATAAGTAGTGAAGAACAACACAAGCATGCAACCATAAATAATCCATACGTCCAAACTCTTGACTGCAGATACATCCCACTAATGCATGGAACCTCAGAACTCAAAAAATCCTCTTAGTACCCAAAGACTATAAATTTTGGTAATATCAGAGACAGAGTACCCCACCTGATAATAAGAAACAACTATCAAAACCCATGTAATTAAATTCAAAAATAAGTAAGGTAAATAAAAGTATAATCAAAGAACTCAACAGTGAGTAAAGTAGAGCGAAAATCTCCAACTATTAGGGAACAAAATTAGTGTGATTCACTCAAGATTGAAAAGAAACAAAGCAGCCAAATTTACAGCAAAATTGTGCATATTAAGTTTACCCAATAGAGAAAGAGAGGTATATATCCATACCAGTTACATGAATAAGATTGAATAGTTGAAAAACAAAATATCAGAACGACGCAAGTGGATATTATAAGTTGCTGTAATTAAATATGAACCATAGAAAGGAAAGATTGAAAAATAAGACAAAAGACTTTGACAATAATCGTGAAAAATAAGACAAAAGACTTTGACAATAATCGTCTCTTCGTGACCAGTCGCTATATAACTAGAGTAAGTAATTGATGGTGATCACGTTTATCAATTTCAGAGACTGAGACTGATACTGAGACTGAAAGTGAGGAGAATCTACACCCTGATACGAGTGTACTTTTCTCTCCTGTCACAACTCTGGGTCCTGCCAGCTTGTGATAGGAAGGAAGCACCCACCGTAACAGCGTATACTTCTTCCAGCGTATATTCTCTCCCGAAAAAAAAAAAAAAAAAAAAAAAAAAAAAAAAGACAATATATATATATATTGATATGTAAAATGATAATATAAAAAAATAAAAATAGAAGATCATACTTAAGATAATTATTAATAAACTATGTCAGCAAAGTTTTTTACCACTTTTGTGTGAAATTGAAAAGTATGTCAAAATATTGATTTTTTTTTTTCTGTTTTCACAAATAAATTATAAGTAAGTTATATATATAAATTATTAAACTATATAAATAATTTAAATATAAATAAATTTATTTGTATATATTTGGGGCACAACAAAATGTTACAAGACAAGCAAAACCAATCTCTACCTTTTCATCTTTTCGAGGAGGGGAAAATTTGTGCGAGGCAAAGCAGAGTAGGGGTGGGCCAAGGGAGGAGAAGCACATTTGACATCCCTACTTGTAAGTGATTATTATTATTATTATTATTCTAGAACTTTCCAAGCGATTAGTTTTAATGTAATTATGGATCACATCAGAGTAGCATATGGTTGGATAAAGGTGCCCTGCCCTGTTGAGATGAAATGAATTTGAGCCTTTGAGGTATTTTGTTTATCCTTTGACAAAGTAATTTTGATATTAATGAGGTAAAAAATGAGGGGAATGTGCAGTCATTAAAGTACTTAATTTTTTTTTTTACTGTTTAAAGAATGGTAATAAAATATGCACCATAAAAAAAATCAACATGTGTAAATATATATATATATATATATATATATTGGGCTTTAGTTAGCTCTAGGATTGTAAACGAGCACAATCAAAAGGGACTATTAATTAAAATTTAGATTCTCTATTTAATTTTATTTCAAACACAAGTTCAAGTTCAATATCAATTGAGATTACATGTTCAATCGTACTTCATTTTCTTCTAATCTGTTAAGTGCCCTCTATATTTATTTATTTCATGAAATATTAGTACTAAAATGTAGTGGAATACATGAATTTCTTAATATAAGCAGAAAAACATATTATGGACGGAATGATAACAAACGGAAATGGACATTAGGTCCAATATGAAAATGGAATCAAACATAAATGATTTTTGAAACATAAAAGACAAAAATTAAAATAATCCAAACTTTAAGAGCCAAAAGTGTAATATATAATTTTATTAATCAAAGCTCGAACTTGTTTATGAACTACTTAAATTAAGTTATTCACTTTCCATATATAATAAACATTAGGCGTAAATGCACTTTTAGTCTCTATATTTTGACTTTTTTCCATTTTAATCTCTACATTTTTTTTTATCACTTTTAGTCTCTAAACCAATTAACGCGGGACATTTAAGTCCTTGAAGCACTGTTCCGTCACCAAACTACCAGAGAAACTGACAGATCAATAAAATAATAATAAAAATTCACTGTAGCACGGACACATCAACATATAAATTTAAAAAATTAATTTATTAATTTTAACTAAATAAAAAAAATAAAAACAGAATTAAAAAATCATGTTCAAACCTTGCCCATAATAAAAACATGTGTTCTTCCCAGTAATCATGTTCTTCATTTTCTTCCCAGCAAACCTTGCCCAGAATTTTAAAAAATCAATATTTTTGTTTCTCTTCTTGCATTTTCTTAGCAACCAAACATGAAAAACACACAGCAATCTTCAAATGAGAACAAAACCAACAATCACAAAAATACAAATCTCCTGCAAAATCAATCTCCAACAAAGAACCAAACCCAAATCTCCAATAAAACAACCAAACCCATAAACCCAACAACCAAACCGATCTCCAACAAAGTAAACCTTAACCTTCAAACCCATAAATCTTCTTGGGAAACAAATACAAAAAAATCGGGTTAGATACCCACAGGAAAAACAAACCAAAACCCCCAAAATTCTCAAACCCAAACAAAATCATCAAATCCAAAAACTCAAATGTCTCCCATCGTTTTCTCTGGATCAAGAATCCATGGCATCCATTATTAAAACCTTGAAGATCTGCCCCTTTCTCTGCTCTTCGTTGGTTGAGGGAGAACCGGAAGGGCGAAAGGGTCGAGTCATTAGGCACAATGCAAGCTTGCAACTCGGCGAACTCGTCCACGCCTTTCCGAACTCGGACTAGAATCAAAGTCTCTTTCTTCTTGAAAGACTCGTGCAAAGTCTTTTGGACTCCACCTTTTCCTTTCTTGAATGCCGATTTGGACCGACCTGAGTTTTCGATTCGAAGCTCCTTAACTATGTCTCCGGTCTGGAGAAAATCGCCGGTCCACTCATTGGTGGTGGAAGTACCATTAAAGCACTCAATGGAGAGGAATGTCAGAAAAAGAGAAATAAGAGAGCTAAGAGAGGAGTTTGACCTGAGAGGGAGAGGGAGAGAGAGATCTAGGAAAATGAAAAATGAGTTTGGCACTGTGTCTGAGTTTAGTGTTTATTGATGATTTTGTGTTTGGCTGACAAGAAAAGTCAAGAAAAATTGAGAAAGTTACTACAAGTTTTTTTTTCTTAATCTTTAAATCATAATTCATATGAATTTTGATTTTTAATTCTGTTTTTATTTTTTTATTTAGTTAAAATTAATAAATTAATTTTTTAAATTTATATGTTGATGTGTCAGTGCTACAATGAATTTTTATTATTATTTTATTGATCCGTCAGTTTCTCCGATAATTTGGTGACGGAACAGTGCTTCAAGGACTTAAATATCCTGCGTTAATTGGTTTAGGGACTAAAAGTGGTAAAAATAAAATGTAGGAACTAAAATGGAAAAAAGTCAAAATATAGGAACTAAAAGTGTATTTACGCCTAAACATTACCACTAACTTTTTTGTTCATTTACAAGTAAATGCTAATAATTAATAATTATGTTATTGTTAAAATTATATTATTTGACTTGATTAGATAGGATGACTTTCATTTATGAATTTTATAAGTTCAATTCACCAACCTCCTATTGGTAAAAGTGGACCCCAAGTTTGGGACTCAATTTTCCCCAGTTTTGGCTTGTTCCCAAGCTCCTCCATAAGCCCAGACTTAAAAGGGCCTTATTAATCTGAATCTAACCAGTGCATTGTGAGAACCAGATCCAATATTGTATTGTACGGCCTCTCTGAGGATCCATAGCGATTCAATGTTAATTGAGTGTCCACCACCCTATTCATATCAATCAGTATGGAGCCAGTTTTCATGAAAAGCATTTCAATCAAATCTTCTTTTTCTTTTTTCTTTTAGCCTCAGGACTGCTCAGCGTCCCTTTGGATGATTGTATCGATTAGCACATACTCCATAAACGTTTATGTTTCTTATCAATCGTATTTCAAAATTTCACCATCGAGCATCAACAACTCCATTTATTGAACAGTATCAGTTTTTTTAATTATTACACCATCTACTGCTCTTAACTAATTAGTTTACAATATATAATGAAGATAGAAGAGTGAGACTTTACACAACATCAACAACCAAGATGATTGTAAATACCATTTCCCAATTCAAAATTTCAAGATCATAACATCATAAGTTCTTATACAACATTATTTTAGAAATAGGCCCTATAAAATCCAAGGCAAATAGGTCTCTAAGGTTTTACCTCTCTAACAATGTTTTTTCCATGAGAGATTGGCTGCTTCCCGGTCAAGAGTTCAAGAAATACAACACCAAGGCTATAAACATCACTCTTGTCTTTTAGTTTACGAGTTAAGATATACTCCGGATCAAGATAACCCTACAAATTTAATTCAGAGAATATGAGAATAAAGGAATAGACATCATTTACATCTCCCATGGCATACAATTAAGTCTATTTCATCTAGTTTGAGTTACATTTATTTTTTATTTTTAAAATTGTTGTATGAATTTATAATATAAAGAAATGGTTAATTGCAAAAAACTACCCTAAACAATGGGGATTGCTAATAACCAATAGCTCAACTAACACTTAATGGGATGAAGGTTGAGGTTGTGGATTCAAAATCCATTGGATATGAGTGTAACTTACAGATCGATATATATATATATATATATATATATATATATATGGGAATACATGCACTTTGCATCTCAATAAAACCTTGCAATCAACACCCTAATTGAAACAATTGGTCAATCTACAACCCCGCCATACAAATAAGGTTAAATTTAATGTTTATGTGACTTGCTCTTTCAAACACAACGACTCTCATGTGCTTGACTAGGTGAACTCAAAGTTCAATTAGGTCATCCAATCAAGGTGTGTGGAGGTGATGAGCAAGCGTTACACATAGTGAAACAAATGAATGGATGCAATACTGGGAAAGCAAAGTGAATAGGCATTGGTTGAGTCATCAAGGAGGAAAGTGGCAAGAAGATGATGTATAGAAAAGATTATATGGTCCCAAAAGATGCCCTTTTTTTAGGGGGGGGGGGGGATGGGGTTGATGAAGAGGTAGTTGTGGAGTTAAAATGCTAGAGGAAGTAGTGGCATGGAGGAAGCCTTGCCATAAGTTACCGAATTGGAGGTTGGAGTTGGTGGGGAAAAGGGAAGGCAATTTTGATCCCAAGGTTAGCGAAGGAAGAAAAGGGGGAGAATGTGGAGGGGTTGGAGAGAGAGGCGGCTGTGGCACAAGTGAACTGGGAAGGTCAAATGGATTATGCAACAGTAAGGGATTGAGGCCCATGGATGTGTCTCCCGAAATTCATAACCCTAATCAACATTGAATGGGAGTATATGGACTATTCCAGTGGGTGTTTCTGTGAGACAAGCAAGAGTGTGTCATGAGATGGAAACAGCTTGTTTGGGATATTGTGGATTAGTTCAAGCACGAGAATTAGTTGACATAGTTTGAAATGGAGAGGGAGACTTATTTTTACTAATTTTTGGGTGAGTCTGTGATGCAAGGAGTACCAAAATTATTTCAAATATTCTTTGAGATACCAGGCCAATAAGTTATAGTTCAATTTGCACTTCCTCCTCCCATAATAATGGGATGGAAGGTGAAGTTGTGGGTTCAATACCCACTGATGCATGCATAACTTACCAATCAAAATAATACTAATTCATTAAGATCCTTGACTTTATTTTGAATTTTGAATTCATTGTGATTGATGATTTTATCAAATTTAATTGTGGCATGATTAGAGCTTTTCATATTGATGTAAGCCTGGAAGCCCAATTAAAAAGGTTTTGGTAAGTAAAGCCTTATTAAAATAGTTGCTTTTTTTTTTTAATAAGTAATAAGTTTTATTGATATCAAAAGGGACACCCTAGTACACAGGTTGTGTACAGGGGTCAACAATCAAGTACAAAAATTATAAGAATCAAGAAAATCAAGGAAATATTTTCTCTATTAAAATAGTTGCTCTTGTAATCATTTCATACCAAGTTGATGCAGAACATAGTAAGTAAAGCTAATAAGATACCAAAAGGGAAAAACCCAAGGCTTCACTACCTTTCACTACCTAAGTGTGATTGGAATCACCACCAAAAAAGAGAGGATTTTTCATCAAGAAATTATTATTCAAAATGCAATGTCGTCATGATTACAAGAGCCACTATTTTAATAGTGCTTCCAAGATTACATCAATATGGAAAATTTTAATCATGCCACAATTAAATCCCACAAAATCCTCAATCACAACAAAGCCCAATCTAATTCAAAATTCAAATAAAAGTCTGAAATCTGGTGTCTCAAATAAGTAAAAATTGTAAATAAATCTGGTGCCCACACTAACAATTAAAATAGTGGCTCTTGTAATCGTGAAAGTAGTACAAATTGAATAAGAATTTTCTTATTAGATAATGTTTCTCTTGCTTGGTTGTGATTCCAAGCACTTTTAGGTGGTGATGCCTAAGGTTTACAGGCATATTCTAAGTGGTGAAGCTAAAGATTTGTCCTACTCTATTTTTATTTTTCTACTTTTGTCGTACATCAGTCAGGTATTTTAGTGAAAGTCAGCAATTAGTAAGGGTATTTTAGTTATTTAGTAACTAAAAAGAGTAGATCCATCATTTTACCCTTTGAGGGTCATGCGCAAATCATGAGTGACCATTAACCTTAACCCTAATTTGGATGACAGGGTGCCTATTGGCACAATTGTTTCACTTAGAATGCTGATTGCAAATTTTCAAACTTTGTGGTGTGCAAGTACCCTATAATTTAGGGAGGTTTTTTTGCAATTAACATTTAAACAAAAATGGAAATGGACAACACAATTTTATCAATTCATTTTTACTGTTTTTCCAAGAAGGGTCAAGAGCCCAGGCTAGACAGTCAAATGTTGAAACATATAAAATTATAGGCAATTAACATTTGGCACTTGAGCCATAGCTGGAGAACACTGATAACAAAATCAGCAATACAAATGGGGAAGAAATCACTCATCAACCTAGACACATACGGAGTTTATAATTCTATTAGTTAAACATCAATCATAAGAGTCTTACTGGCGTCACCTATTATTAATAAAAAACAAAAGTCTTACTGGCGTCCCCTTCACAACAGTGGATACATGAGCAGGCACTGTCCCTTCAATATCTAGAATTGGTGCAAGTCGTGAAAGTCCAAAATTAGCAACTTTTGCCATATACAGAGTCCAATAATATGTTGCTAGCCTTGATATCTCGATGAAATATAGGAGGATTGGCTCCAGTATGTAGATAGAGGATGCCCTTGGCCGATCCTAGGGCAATTATCAATCTCATTGCAAAACTCAAGGTTCTTTACACTTAGCTGTATTATTGCACACATGACCCCTAATAAGCTCATTAAGATGGGACGCAGAATTTGAAAATTAAAATGGTTACATTTAGCTCCCAGAAAAAAAAAGACAAAAAAGAAGAGAGGGGGGGGGGGTTGCAAGTCATAAATTGCAAGTTTACTTGCATTCACACGCAATGAGGAACACCTAGAAAATATTATAGTGAGATCAATAAAAGGCAAGCTTAAAGAATGAATATAAGGTGTACCAGAAAGGTGATCCCTTAAAGTACCATTTGACATAAACTCATAGACCAACATCTGCATGCAAAACAATACTTACGTGAAGCTCTTCCCAAGCAAAATTTTCAAAACATATTAAGCAATAGAGAACAAGAAAAGGCTAGTCCCAATAAAGACACACAATTTTGCAGGCGAAGAAATATTGCTCATGAAGAAGTAAATGAAAAACTACATTATCTCAAGTTCACTGAGAAAGGACACATGTTAGTTTTTAATCCATTTCTTAGAGCCAAATAATCCTTTAATCATGAAGAACACTGTATATGCTTCTCCATTATTAAGCAACAAATTTGGCCGAATCTCATTTGTAATATCTCTAGATTGAATTTGATTTCTTCCATTGTTTGCAACTATTCAAAGTAGCTATATGCATTTTTTGATAATTTGATAGATATAATGGGAGAGGGGGAATTTGAAGTTTTGAACCCTTGACATCTCCGTTGAAAACACCAAAATGTGTCAATTGAGCTACAAGACTTTTAGCAACTATTCAAAGAACTTATATATACGATTTTGCATATTTCTTTTTCTTTTATTTTTTATTTTTTATTTTTACTCTTACAGCTTTCATATTCATTCGGTTTAATTGCATCAAATTCCTAAGTTGATGGGAATCATCTCCTTGTGTACCCAATAATGAGATTGATGGGTAATCCAATCTTTTATTGATTATATATATAGGTTTGGGTTTAATTTACATTAAGTGTAACTTTATGCAATGTTACACCAGTGAATATTTTTTTATGTCAAATTTTGATAAGTTTACAGTTGAATTAGATTTTCTTCTTATACCTGTCATTCTTGTAAAATTTCAAGATGATTCTCATCCACAAAATGTTCAAATCTCAAGTTTTTTGTATTTTAAAATTATGTATAAAAGATTATTTTATGAATCAAATAATAAATAACATCAGATTCACAAAAAATTTGGCATGCGTGTTAAGAACATAGAAAACATGTAATCCAACTATGGGATTTTCAGAATAAGTTTTTAGGTGATATAATATTATTTAAAGTTACATCAGGTATAACTTGATCCTAACTCATATATAGATGAGAAAAAGTAACTATTCACCTTCTTCACCACAATATCCAATCAAAGACACAAGGTTTTGATAATGTAACCTTGACAAAAATTCTATCTCTGTCAAGAACTCCTTTACACCCTGTAAGGATCCCTCTTGTGCACGTTTTATGGCCATAACTGTACCATCAGCTAGAATGCCTTTATAAACCTTACCATACCCTCCTTCTCCAACCTGTGTGGGCTTTTCAAAGTTGTTTGTAGCTACAGCCATTTCTCTATAAGTGAAATCCTTCAACCCAACAATTTTTACGGAGCACGTAGACATTGCATTTTACATATAGGTCCAATGTTAAAATGAAAACATAGTGATAGATGCTGCACAAAAAGATGCAGTGCCATTTGTTTTAAAATACCTGATAAACTTATGCACTGATTGTCCGAACGTTTTATTTATACTTACGCATACAAATTGCATCTTGCAAGTCAACAACATTAATAAAATAGTTGCTGAATGGTTGTTCGTCAAAATACCAAGTCTTATGGTAATGGTATTTTTTATTAATTGTTATTTATCTCTAAATGATGCTTCCAATCAAAGGCCAGTCCAAACTTGGCTGAAGTTTGCCCAACAGCATTAGCTGAGATAGGGCTAAGATATTGACCAAACCAGGCTAAGGCCTTTATAATTGGACTAGTATGTGTGCCCAATTGACAAGCCTAATTAGGATGTAGAACACAAACAATTACAGGAAAAGAAAAAATCATGAAATATATACCTAAAAACCCTAACTTAATAAACATAAGATACTCACAATGATGTCTTCTTGAAAGTGAACGGTAATTCCCCACATGCATTCTCACTATCAATAGAATAACAACTGCAGACAATGTAACTGCACCTACAATGGTCCCCAGTAATAGGCCAGCCAGTGCACCTTTGCTTAAACCTGAACTTGGAGAGTTGGCACCATCTGTGACATTGGTGAGAACTATGAGCACAACCTAAATCAAAACTTTGCAACAATAGTCAACTCACATATGAATACATGAAAGAAGGGAAGATGTGATTAAGTCATAGTTCATCTATCCTTGGGGTCAAGTCATAAGTGAGAGGGTGTTGAAGCTGCCCTCTTGATCAATGTAGAACACAGCTTAATTGCCCAAAAAATTTATAATAAAAAAAAACAACTTGAACTTAGCATAGCAGATATTCACTTGTGTGCTGGATCACAGCGGTGCAATTGTCTGTTTATACAGAACATAGCATCGCCATGAAAACAGAACAACAAAGGTTGAAGACAAAGAGAGCTAACGGCTAGTATTTGCAACGGCTCTCTCATTATAAATCAAACGGCAACGTTTTGGATTAATGAGGCACGACGTCGTTTTGATCCTAATCTAACTCACGCATGCCACATCACAACTAAAACCAGACGACGTTGTTTTGATGTGATCCAGAGCTATTCGTCCAGAGCTATTCGTCTAAGTCTGAAGCTGGAACTTCCTCTGATCTTCTTCTCTCTCAACTCTCTGTTAATTATACAGCTGTAATTTTTCTATTAGTTAGTTAGAAGTTTGTTAGAGTTAGTTAGATGGAATCTCCAGGTTGGTTACTGATCTTGTAATGTATAAATAGTGAGTACAGGTGTTAGATTTATTTTATGCAAGCTTAATAGAATTCATTGATTTCAGTCTTCATTACTTTCTCTTTGTAACAACCAATCTGCCATTGTTAAACCATCATCAAGCTTGCTTTTCTACATGGTATCAGAGCCAAAATCCATGGCCTCACCTACTCCTACAAGTACTACTCCTTCACCACCACCACAAATCACTACTCAAGCACCTTCACCATTGTTGCTACTCTCTAACATGTCAAACTTGATGTCAATCAAGCTTGATTACTCAAACTATATTCCATGGAAGCACCAGTTAATCACAATACTGGAAGCTTACTCCTTAGTTGAACATATTGATGGTTCAACTTCACAGCCTAATCAATTTCTTGTTGATACTCAAGGGCACTTGTCTTCAACGGTGAATCCAGAGTTTCATACCTGGAGAATCAGAGATAAAGCACTTCTTTCTCTGATAAATTCTACTCTTACTCCACAGGTTTTCTCTCTTGTGGTTGGAGTCACCACTTCAAGAGAAGTGTGGAACACTTTGGAACAGAGGTTCACATCAACCTCAAGAGCTAATATACTCAATCTGAAGTTAGAACTTCAAAGTCTTAAGAAAGGATCTGATTCAGTCAACTCTTTTCTTCAGAAGATCAAGATTGCTCGTGATAAGCTTTTTGCAGTTGGAGTTGTGGTGGATAATGAAGAACTAATCTGTATTGTTCTTCGAGGTTTACCTAAGGACTTTGCTCACTTTTGTTCAGCAATCCGTACCAGAAGTGAACCTATCACCTATGAATAGCTCTCAATCATGTTGCAGAGTGAAGAACAGGCAATGTCTAAGAATCTTGATAATTTCTCATCTTCCTTAGCTATGTTTGCCTCTGGCAACAAGAACTCTAACCATACTCAGTCACATCACTATGGTGGTTTCAATAGAGGAAGAGGAAGAAACAACAACAATAGAGGTAGAAGTGGAGGTAGATTTAATGGTAGTACTGGACCTCCACACCAATTCTACACACCACAACCTCATCAAAGTTATAATCAAAGTTACAATACTTCTCAGACTACTCAAGTTGGAGGTCAAGCATTCAAGAATGAAGCATTTAAGAATGAAACATTCAAGAATGACAGGCCAATTTGCCAAATTTGTGGGATAGCAAGACACATTGCTGTTAACTGCTATCACAGAATGGACTTTGCATATCAAGGCAAGAATCCACCAACCAAACTAGCTGCAATGGCTTCAGCATCCAATGCAGCTTTAACCAACTGTCAAGATCCTTGGTTGGCTGATTCAGGAACTTTAGATCATCTCACTACAAACTTGAACAATTTATCTGTCTAGTCACAGTACAAAGGTTTAGAACAGATCACAGTGGGAAATGGGCAAAACCTTCCTATCAACCATGTTGGTAATGCTTCTCTCCCTACCAAACACCATAATTTTTTACTTAAAGATGTGTTACATGTTCCTAAAATAGCTATGAACCTTCTTTCTGTTCACAAATTTTGTCTACATAATAACTGTTCCTGCCTTTTTGATGCTAACAAACTTCTCATCCAGGATGTTCCTATGGGGAAAATCCTTTACAAGGGCTTGAGTAAAAATGGAGTTTACCCAATTTATCCAATGCTCTTTACCAATCCTCCTTCACAGTCTGCCTCTACTCCATCTGCACAATCCAGTCATGCCACTTCACAGCTACATCATTCTGCCAATGCATCCTTTCATGTCCAGAGAACACATAAGTGGCTGCTATGGCACCACAGACTAGGACATCCTAGTGAAAGTGTACTTAGAAGTGCACTCTCCCTTGTTTCAACATCTAGTGTTTGTAATAAACCTACTTCCATTTCTAATATTCATTGTAAGCACTGCCTTAGTGGCAAGATGCATCAATTACCTTTTAATAAATCTGACTTTGTTGCCTCTAAACCTCTTCAACTAATACACAGTGATGTATGGGGCCCAGCTCCTGTTACTTCTGTTAATGGCTTCAAATACTATCTTGTTTTTGTTGATGAGTTCTCTAAATTCACTTGGTTGTATCTCATTAACCATAAATCTGATGTGTTTGAAGTATTCAAATTTTTTAAGGCTTATGTTGAAAATCACCTACATACATCTATTCAAACCTTAAGAACTGATAGAGGTGGGGAATTTACTTCCACTGCCTTCCACAAATTTTTCTCCACTAATGGTATAATCCATCAAATTTCATGTCCTCATACTTCTCAACAAAATGGTACTGCTGAGAGGAAACATAGGCATCTTGTAGAGTGTTCTCTCACTATGCTTTCCCATTCCTCTTTACCCTTATCCTACTGGTCTTATGCAGTATCCACAGCAACCCATATTATCAATAGACTCCCCACACCTTTGCTCAATCACAAATCTCCATGGGAAGTGTTATTCCAGTCTGTCCCTGACCTTCTACATCTTAGATCCTTTGGTTGCACCTGTTTCCCTCTATTTAGGCCCTACAACAAACACAAACTTCAGCCCCACACCAAACCATGTATATTTCTTGGGTATCCTACCTACTCTAAGGGTTATATTTGTCTTGAACCTAACACACATAGAATTTATATCTCTAGACATGTTCTCTTCAATGAAACTGACTTTCTTTCTTCCTCATCCTTGTCAGTTTCTACACCCTCCTCTTCCACTTCCTTATCCTCAAATTCTTGTTCCCTCAATCCCTGGCTATCCTTTCTTCCATTATCTCATGCTTCTGCTACTACACCTGCACCTATGCCTGTCCCTATACCTGCACCTGTACCTGTACCTGCATCTGTGCCTGCACTTGTGCCTACTCCTGTGCCTCCACATGTCCCTCCACATGTACCTCATCTTGAACCTGCCCCTGCACCTGTTTCCTCCACCTCACCTGACCCTCCCATCTCCACTGTTGATATGTCTCTACCTTCTGTGACTGCTCAGAATGTACACCTTATGACTACCAGGTCTAAGGCTGGTATTTTTAAGCCTAAGGCTTTTAGTGCTTCTTCCACTAAGAAGGCACAGATTGATTACACAATTACTGAACCATCCACATACAAGGTTGCTGCTCAGTATCCACAGTGGTGCAATGCTATGAATGAAGAGTTTGATGCTCTCACTAGACAGTGCACTTGGGTTTTGGTTCCTCCTTCCCCTTCTCAAAATGTTGTCGGTTGTAAATGGGTCTTCAAGTTGAAGCATAACAGTGATGGCAGCATTAACAAGTTGAAGGCCAGGCTTGTGGCTAAGGTTTTTCATCAACAATATGGTATTGATTTTGATGAAACCTTTAGTCCTGTCATCAAACCTCCCACTGTCAGACTGATCCTATCTCTTGTTGTTCAATTCAATTGGCCTCTTAGGCAATTGGATGTTCGAAATGCCTTTCTCCATGGTATATTGAAAGAAGAGGTTTTCATGGTTCAGCCACAGGGTTTTGTCAATCCAGCTTTTCCCAATCATGTTTGCAAATTACAAAAGTCCCTTTATGGTCTTAAGCAGGCGCCAAGGGCTTGGTTTGAGAGATTCTCTTCTCATCTTCTTCATTTGGGCTTCATTGCTTTTGTTGCTGACTCTTCCCTTTTCATTCTCAGACATGGGAAGTTCTTGGTCTATCTATTGGTATATGTTGATGATATTGTTCTCACTGACAATTGTCCTTCTTTTTTGCAATCTCTCATTCTTCAATTGAGCTCGGAATTTGAACTCAAGGACCTTGGTAATCTCCATTACTTCCTTGGATTGCAAATTACTCGACTCACAATGGTCTTTTCCTAAATCAGACCAAATATGCTCATGATCTCCTTCAGAAAGACAATATGCTCAGTGTTAAGCCTGCTAAGACCCCTTGTGCCCCTAACACCAGGTTAGTTCCTGCCATGGGTTCCTTGCTCGCCAATCCCCATGAGTACCGGAGTATTGTTGGATCTCTCCGCTACTTGACCTTTACTAGACCAGATCTTAGCTTTGCTGTGCATCAAGTTTGTCAATTCATGTCAGCCCCTTGTGATGCTCACTTGGTTGCAGCTAAGCGTATCTTGAGGTATGTGAATGGCACTCCCAATTTGGATATTTTCTTCAGACCTAGTCCATTGTCCCTATCTACCTTCTCCGATTCTGATTGGGCCGGTGATCCGTTTGACCGTCGCTCTACGACTGGTCTTTTGGTCTATCTTGGCTTCAATCCCATCACTTGGAGTGCTAAGAAACAAGACACTGTTTCTCGCTCTTCAACAGAGTCAGAGTATCGGGCTTTGGCTACCACTGCCGCTGAGCTATGTTGGATCCGCCAGGTGTTGAAAGATCTTGGCATTTTTCTCTCGTTTGCTCCTAAACTCTGGTGCGATAATGTTTCTGCTCTCGCCATTGCCTCAAACCCTGTCTTTCATGCTCGCACCAAGCATGTGGAGGTGGATTATCATTTTGTGCATGAGAGGGTGCTTCGCCGCGATCTCCAGGTTCGTTATGTTGCCACTAGTGATCAGCTCGCCGATATATTTACAAAGAGTCTGTCTTCCTCTCATTTTCTCTTCTTGCGCTCCAAAACCATGGTCTCTATTAACCCCTTGGTTTTGAGGGGGGATGAAAACAGAACAACAAAGGTTAAAGACAAAGAGAGCTAACGGCTAGTATTTGCAACGACTCTCTCATTATAAATCAAACAGCAACGTTTTGGATTAATGAGGCACGACGTCGTTTTGATCCTAATCTAACTCATGCGTGCCACATCACAACTAAAACCAGACGACGTCATTTTGATGTGATCCAGAGCTATTCGTCTAAGTCTGAAGCTGGAACTTCCTGTGATCTTCTTCTCTCTCAACTCTCTGTTAATTATACAGCTGTAATTTTTCTGTTAGTTAGTTAGAAGTTTGTTAGAGTTAGTTAGATGGAATCTCCAGGTTGGTTACTGATCTTGTAATGTATAAATAGTGAGTACAGGTGTTAGATTTATTTTATGCAAGCTTAATAGAATTCATTGATTTCAGTCTTCATTACTTTCTCTCTGTAACAACCAATCCGCCATTGTTAAACCATCATCAAGCTTGCTTTTCTACACGCCATTGTGAAATCAAATCATTAAACTGTGTAGATCAAGCCTTTCTCAATATTGTTGGCAGAAAAAGAAAAGGTGATCTCCACTTAATGCGCCACCCACAGACATACCACGTAACTCAGAATATAAACAAAAAATAATAACAGAGAATAATGCCATGAGCC
The DNA here is from genome assembly GCA_032878915.1 of Castanopsis chinensis. Lineage (NCBI taxonomy): Eukaryota > Viridiplantae > Streptophyta > Magnoliopsida > Fagales > Fagaceae > Castanopsis > Castanopsis chinensis. The sequence goes on along the minus strand of JAVQMG010000125.1, from coordinate 9,857,548 downwards.
TAATATTGTCTTTGAAGTATAGAGGACTTCACGGTGTAGGTCAAATAAATTATAGAAGAAATTTCTACATCATTGAACAGAAAAATAAGCATTAGTTCCAACTGCAAGAAAGCCCTGTTGCAAAAATATATCAGATAAAGGTTTTGAGACAAACCATCTTTATAGAAGCCCAGTGGAGAGAAGCTGATAATTTCATAAGGTCCAAAAATGTAAAAATTATTAATTTTCCATGATGTGAACACAACAAAGATTCTCTGAATCTCACTCCTCTTAAAGACATGTGTGCTGTTTTCAGCATCATATACAGGAAAAAACTTCAATTGCATTCCCAGTCGAGGTCCTTCTTCCCATACAAATGAATCAATGTACAGCTGATAATGAAACAAGTTAAAGAGTAGATGTCAGGAATTTCTCAAAGGTATGTCTGTACCAACGAAAATCTGAGAATCCAGGGCTTTTCAACTGATATTCAACAAACAAAGGAGAAGCACAGGAACAATCTACTGGAGATGTAGGTGAATATTCATAAGGGGGTAGGCATGCTTGAGCCGGCCAAACTGAAGTGTTATTTGTTGAACTTTGACTGTTATTTTTATCCTTGGGTTGAGATACACAAAACTGGGCTAGCTTGGAGTCCAACCATAAGGGATTCCCTTGAAGCCTGATAGTTAAAAATGAGACTTGATCACATCAATGTGCTATGTCTGTTAATCCTTGCAAAACTAAAATTAAAAAGATCACATCCAAAATATTTAAACAAGTATTCACATTTTGTAGATGCAATCACGTTCTATTTGAAACTAATTAGGAAGTGAAAATTGGGAAGGAGGTATAGAAGCAAACCAGACAGTGACATTTGGAGGTAGATAAGCAGTGCCCGTAAATGTAATATTTGAAAGCTTATTATTCTGCAACTCCCTGAAATAACAAAGAGCCAAAAGCAATAGCTTAGAAAATCTAGTATGAGAGTAAATTTATTAGAGTCAACCTGGGAGCTTACACCATTGAATTTTACAAAAGGCCATCCGTAATCAAAACAAGGCAAAATCTCAAATTTTTACCATTACAAGAAAAAGATGCTTGAGAGCATGAATGGACTCATGCACACCCATACCAAAAGATGATGACACTTTTAACCAAGGGATAGCAACATTGTCATTCAGGTCTTACACTAAGTTTCTCCATTCCTCTCAAAGCCCTATTTTCCCAAATGAAGGATGGAGCAGAGCCACTCAATAAATTGTTTGCAATCGACCTGCCATGGGGAATAGTTTACCAAATAAAAATCCAATTATTTTATTAACAGTGTAATTTATGTACTGATTTTTACTAGTAAATTTAAAATTTTATGGTTGAGATAAACGCAATCTCAAATTCAGATTTATATGGAATAATTTACAATAACATTGAATTATTGAAGTAAACACAAAAGGAGGGAAAACAAAGGGACACCACTCACAGTCTTTGAAGATCATGAAGATCCGAAACCGAAAAGTAGGAGGGAATTGCTCCAGTAAGACGGTTGTGGGATAACAAGCCGAGCATATTGCTCAAATAATTGATATCATAAGTCAAGGGAATTGCGGGTATAAATTATCTTAAAAAATTGACAGACATGGCTATAAATATTTTGCAATATCTGGATATTAAATTCAAACGCAAAAAAATAAATAACAATAAAATAAAAGAAAAAAGAAAAAACAATGACATCTCGTTCAGAAGATGGAGAATCTTACGTAGTTGTGATATTTTCAGAAAATCTATCTGGAGGTATGGTTCCATTTAGCTGATTTGAACTGAGGTCTCTGAAATTTATATAAAGTAAAACATGAAGAAAGTATAAGTAGCTAGTGGATTTGTTATGATAAAGAAAAGAGCAAATTGTAATCAGCCTAGTGCATTTATTTATTTCTGATTTAAAAGCCATACTTGATCATGGTAAAATGATTCTAAAATGGGGAAAAATAAAAAAGTAACTTACAGATAAAGGAGGTTTGGTATTTGGCTAAAATCAGGAATTGGTCCTTGCAAACTGCACTTCCTAAGGCTCCTGGAAAATCCAACCAAAACACAAATATTATCAATCTTGCCATGAAATATCACATGACGTGTGAATGTGCATACCCCTTTATTGCCATCTTGCAAGTGTACAAAGCATCTAAGAACATGAAAGGTTTGTTATATCCGATTAAGATAATGGAGACACTTTACAACTTGAGCAGACTACATAAAAATGATATGGAACATTAAATGGTAAAGGACTAATCAAGGAAATCCTAACTTGTTCAGTGTACCAGTTGCCTTGAAATTTCAGAAAAATGCAATGAAATACCTCATGGCACCGTAGTTGGATTAAAACCAACGACACTTCTAAGTTGAGTAACTTCCCATTTGTATTCCTTTTCAAATGCCAATGAGCTATAGCTCAACTGGCTAGTCATTCTCCCATAATAATGGGATGGAAGGTGAGGTCATGGATTCAAGACCAACCGAGTGCGTGTTAGTGTCACTTACCAATAGAAAAGCATTTGTTTTCAATCAATGTTGGAATAATTTATGTATTATCCCTGTAACACCCCATAATTTTATTACTTATTTTAACTATTATACATAAATTAAAAAGGGGGCCTACAATTAAATGGATTAAATTGATTGGGCCTAAGATATTAAAAGTGAGATATATACTATGGAATATGAAGCCTAAGTGAGGTGACATAAGTAAATATATGGGCCTTGTTAAGTTTAAAAAAAAAATAATAATAATAATAATTAAACAAAGAAAACCCTAGCATTCTTCCTCTTTAGTCACACGTTTTTGCCCTTTTGCTTCAGCCGAAAATTGAACTTGGACTTCCTTCACTGTGGTGTTGTGTCAGGTATGGTTTTTTTCTCATGCTCTAAATGTTAGAACTTTGAATAGTCATAGCTGGAAGTTGTATGCACCTAGACTATCTTTAGACTAATAGAAAAGGGCTTTATGATAAAGGTGGTTAATAGGTTAGAAGACTTTGAAGTTGAATCAAATGGAGTAGTTCTTAGACGTTGCCATCAGGTTCAAAAGAAAAGAGTGGCAGCCTCCTTGTTGACCGATCCTTCTTCACTTTTTGTAATTGAAAAAAACAAGTCCTACGGTCATAAACTAAAGACTACAAGAATGATAGTTAAGGATTCTACATGACTTCTTATATATATATTTGATTGAATATATATATATATATATATATATATAATATTTACTATGAAGATTTAAAACTTTTAAAAAGGGAATTCTAGTTTCTTTTACAGACCATGATAACTATTGTTGTAGGAATTGTGTATATATAGCCATATGGTCAACATAGACTTTAAATTGAACAAATAGAGTAATAGGCTTGGACTTTGTGGCTATGTTAAAGGGATAAGGGTGCTTGTGTTAATTTGTTTTCACACCTAGCCTCCATTGTTGACCAAATCAACTATCACCCTTTTTAATTTATTTTCTAAACTTGTCCAGCTGCTTTAGAGAGACAATAGGCAACTTAATAAGCCTTGTACGTGACTTCCATGTTGGATTGAGAGTGTGTATATATATATATATATATATATAATATTAAAGTCAATAGATATCTAGCAACATCAAGTGGGAATGCTAAGCAACTAGATGGATAAATTAAGCTAGATGTGGCTTCCAATATTAAATTGGATAGTTAAGTGAATAAATGGAGGATTTTGGATATATCTATATTGTCTAGGATAAAACCGTTTAAGCGTGAAAATAGATTTTTAAGTGAAAAATTGTGTATTGATGAATTTAATTTTGGTGTTGCTAGGTTCTAATTCTACTGAATTGTTGTGATTCAAAAGAGGTTGATTTCCTTTATATTTGCAACTAAGAGGTAAGTGGCTTTTGCTAATTTTGGGGGTTTTTCCCAAACAATGTTGATTTATTTAAACTATTTTATATGAAAGGAATATGTTGTTATTCTATGTGTATGGATATTTTATAATTGCTTGGTGTGCATATTCATTATTCATTTTATGAAAAATCTGTGGGACAACCTAAATTTATTTAAATTTGCATGTGTGAATAAATCCTTGTATTTTGGAGAATTATGAATGTGATATTTTATGTGAGCATCTTGAATATGTTTTAAAAACCTATGGCAAGTCGTGATTAAAAAGTTCAGTATGGTGTTAGTCCTTAGCAAGGGACAATCATACTGTAGTTAGTCCTTAGTAAGGGACGGTCCTAGAAAAGAGGACAGTGCACATTTAGTAGCTCCTTAGCAAGGGAGTATACTAATGAGGATCCAATAAGGAAGCTCCTTAGCAAGGGAGTGCACCTTTAGGTTCCAAAGGAACCATCCTTAAGAAAGGGGATGAAAAGGAGGTTCCAGTCCCAGAAAAGGGGATAGCACAACCCTGTCAACGGGGCGTAAACGTTGACCACGAGTAAGGCCTAGGAATTGTGTTTGTGATGGTATTGATATATATATACACTATGATGGCTCACTACATAAAAATTATTATTTGTTTTATATAAAATATTGACGAGGTATGAGTAATGAATTGTTTGTAAGGATTATTTTTTTAAAGGTTGTTCCCACACCCTAACATTAGTGAATATCACTTATTGAGTTATCTCACCCCCCTTTATTTCCCCTTACAGATACATTAGATGGATTATTGGAGTAGAGGTTCCCGGAAGTCAACAATTACAATTGTTTTGTGCAACGGAAGATTTTATTTTTATTTTTATGGTATTAAACTTTGTATTGGAGAATTATTTTGAGGATATTTTAATTTTTGGTGGATTAGAGCTCTGACGTTTGTGATAAATTTTTAGTTTGCTGGATTCTTTTATTTAATATTTTTATGGATTTTTCAGACTAGATAGAATTTTATTGCTTATGATTTTTGGGGCGTTACAATCCCAACAGAATGTAAACCACTCTATCTTATATTACTTCTTATTTTGCTAGTATTTTCCTCTTTATTTCAGGTTTTCATTTTAGGGGGGGAATATAGCTTATTTAATCATTAAGTCCCCCCCAAAAAAAAACCAAAAATTCAGCCTTACTCTTCAAGGCTAGCACCATGCTCCACCTTTACTTTTGGTGCCTAGTTACAAATATACAATAATGATATGAACTTACAACTTCAGAAATTTAGACATTTTGCTATAATTAGCAGGAATTTTAGTCCCATTGAAGTTATTGTTATCCAATTAACTGCAAAACAAAGAAAATGAAAGTACTAAGAAACTTGAAGAAGATTACTTGAGTAATCTTACATTGTAGAAAAAGGAAAGTTTAGAAAATTATAGCCTTGTTAAAGACGAAAAGCAAAAAAAAAAAAAAATTAATGTAAATATATCTATGTATAAACAAATATATGTACGTTCTAGGAAAGCAATAACCAAACAATATCTGTAAATTTGGCAGTTTGAAGAACTCTTCTGGTATCGTGATAAGTTGTTATTATCAAGAAGGCTGCAAGTTGAAGATGGTCACTCGCCTAACAGATGACTCATATGAAATTTAAGAATATGACCAAATACTTACAAGTGAGCAACACTCAGTAATCTGGATAGCTCAGGCAGGATTTGCCCACTGATCAAATTATTGTTCATATGACTGCTCATAAAAAAGAAAAAGTAAAAGGATTAGTCATTGTCAAACTGATTTTAGACAGTATAGCATCAGGAACACAATCACAAAAGTGCTTCGTTTTATTCAAGTTTGCAAATGATTTAGGTAGTGGTCCTGATATTTGGTTTTGGTCAATTTGTATTCTGTCCAGGTTTGGAAGATAACCAAGCTGTTCAGGTAACGGACCTGTTAATTGGTTTCCATTCAGAAGCCTGGAAACACAGAATAGCACATATAGAATTAGAGACAAAGCAAATGTGCTGCAAAATTAAAATACCAAGTATTCAGAAAAATGCTGACATCTAAAGTAAATTAGACATAAGGATTATCTTCTATACTATTTAAAACTCAACGACTTTAAAGGCATGAACTAGAAGCAAATCAGCATTTCTCAACAGTACAAGTATATAATTAATCATCTAATAACAATATCTAGTATCTAACTTATTCAAGATAGAAGTTGCTCAACTTACAAGAGTTCCAAAGAGGTAATACTGCCTATCTCCTTTGGTATACTCCCACTAATGTTGTTCCACATAAAATCCCTTCAACAGAGTAGATAGAGAAAAATATATCAGTTAGATAAGAAACCAATACTACCATGGGATTCTAGAATATTGAGTGAAAGAGGTCTCCGAAAACTGTGATTCAGATAAAGATATTTGCATCACAAAAAATCAGCCTTCAGATATCCTTTGCCTTACAATATTTTCAAATTTGATAAGCGGCCAAGCTCTGGTGCTAAAGTTCCTGACAAATTCATACGCAGTAGTACCCTGTAGAGAAGCAGCCTAAAAAAATATTATTTAAGTGCCATTGCTAAGTCTTCATAAGAAAAGCCTACAATTAATAGCCAAGTTTTCTCAAAGCTTAATAGTCTTATATGTGAATTTTTCACTAGCGTCTAAATCAAATATAATGATAGGCATTACATAACAATGTGTTCGTAGGCAATAAATTATAATATATCAATAAATCAAAAGATCACGAAGATAAATTTTATACTCATTAGGAGTTGCTAGCGAACATTGAGAGATATGTGGATAATATATCCTGTCCTAATAAATTTCTTTTAATCTCAAATGAACTACATGGTTAAGGAAGTTTGTTCCCTGCACCCATAAATGAGTAAATATCAAAGTGGAATAATATACATCTCATCATGTGAGGGGGAGAAAAGAAAAAAAGTAAGAAAAAAGTGTTCTAAGTGAAAGAAAATATGCAACATTATTCATTTCAATAATGCTCTCTGATAGAAATAAAAATCACAAAAGATTAAAATCATACAATCGTTGAACATGTAGATATCTATCGTCTAATGTTGTATTGTAGCAAAAAACCACTGTCCAATTTGATGTACATGGATCTCCTCGATCCCAATCACTCAGATTCCCATTAGGATCTATCAAACCGCTCTTGATGGCCCTCAAAGCCCTCACTGCAAATTAATACCAATGTTAATCACTGTTTCATCAACATCTTTGATGGTACTTGTGGTTCCATAATTCTAGTATCAGGGTATCTGCATTAAAGGAACCCAATGTTATCTTAAACATATGCATCGATATTGTTAGCAGCCTCAAGTTTTGAGGCATAGACAATCAATGAATCCAATAAGCTCTACAGCTCAACTATGTGCAACAATAACCACTCCCGACTTCAGTAAGTGAATATTGAAGAAAACTATGATTCTTTGAGAGAAGATTTGAGAGAAAATTCTAGAGAGAAACACAATGAGAGAAAGAATCTGTTTTCATTGATTGATTCAATTACATGAGATACAAATATATATAGGCTAACCTTGTAACTAACTAATGGCGCCAATTCTAATCTAACAGACATAACAGAATTATATAGTGGCTAATGGAATACAGACACGTGTATCATAATCTGTTATATTAAACTACCTACAGCTTTACAAGACTTATAACTAAACTACAGTCGTTTTGGTTGGCTGTGCTGAAACACTTGTTGACTGAATATCTTGATCTGCATCATTATCCTTTACATCCCCCCTCAAACGAGAGGGAGGAAGCCCCATGAGTTTGAAAGAGAGAGCACGAAACCGAGGGGAAGGCATACTCTTGGTGAATAAGTCAGCCAATTGATCCAAAGTTGAAATATATTTGAGAACCATGTCTCTATTCAAGACTTTTTCACGAACAAAGTGATAATCTACTTCAATGTGTTTAGTTCGAGCATGAAAAATAGGATTGGAGGCCAATGCAAGGGCTGAAACATTGTCACACCATAATATTGGAGGATGATGCAAGTATATCCCTAAGTCCTTAAGAAGCATACGCAACCAATATAGCTCAGCAGTGGTGACAGCAAGGGACCTATATTCAGCTTCAGTGGAGGACCTAGAGACCACAGTTTGTTTCTTGGAAGACCATGTAATAGGAGAGTTGCCAAGGAAAACAACCATGCCAGAAATAGATCTTCTATCAAGAGGATCTCCAGCCCAATCAGCATCACAGTAAGCTGAAAGAGACAAAGGACCAGGTTTGAAATAAATTCCCAAGTGAAGAGTACCCCGCAGATACCTTAAGATCCGTTTTGCTGCAACAAGATGATGTTGAGAAGGCTTGCTCATAAACTGACAAGCCTGCTGGACTGCATAAGACAGGTCAGGTCTAGTGAAAGTAAGGTATTGCAAAGCCCCAACAAGACTCCTATAAGCAGTAGGATCAGGAAGAAGAGGGCTGGCAGAGGTGTGAGAATGAGAAGAAGCACTTGGATTAGAGTAGGGCTTACAATCCAACATATGAAACTTTGAAAGTAAGTCCTTAGCATATTTGGATTGATGCACAAAAACACCTCTGTCAGTATACTCAATCTGCAGACCCAAGAAATAACTCAAGGGACCTAAATCCTTAAGTGCAAAAGTTGCCCCAAGCTGTGCTATAATCTCAGCAACAAAATCACTATGATTACCAGTGATGATAATGTCATCCACATACAAAAGCAAGTAAACAACATGATTTGAGTGGATAAGAATGAACAAATTGCTGTCTGCACATGAAGCATGAAATCCCAGATGGAAAAGATGAGATGTGAAGCTGTCAAACCAAGCCTTTGGTGCTTGTTTGAGACCATAGATAGCCTTATGTAGCAGACAGACATGATTAGGCTTAGATTTGTCTTTATACCCAGGTGGCTGACTCATGAAGACCTCCTCTTGCAACACACCATGAAGAAAGGCATTGGAAACATCCAATTCCCTTAGAGACCAGCCATAGTGAACAGCCAAAGCAAGAATGATCCTCATAGTTGTAGGCTTGACAACAGGACTAAATGTCTCAGCATAATCAAGTCCATATTGTTGCAAATATCCTTTAGCAACCAGTCTTGCCTTAAAACGAGCAACACTGCCATCACTATTCCTCTTAACCTTATACACCCATTTACATCCCACCACATTTTTATTAGGTGGCAAAGGAACAAGTGACCAAGTTTGTTGCTGCTGTAAACTATCAAATTCAGAATCCATAGCAGCAAGCCAATGAGAATGCTTGGATGCAATAGAATATGAAGGAGGCTCAGTGCAACTATAATCAGCCTGAACAGAAAAGACTTTGGGCTTGACAATACCATTTTTGGACCTGGTAAGCATAGGATGAGTATTTGTGACTACAGGGACTGAATTGGAAGAAGAAGTATTAGAGACAACAATAGAATTAGGCTGAATGGAATCAACAGAATGGCAAAGAGGTAGGTCAGATGAAGCAGAAGGAAGAGAGTGACTCATAGAACAAGAAGTAGAAGGAATGGAAGGATCAGATAAAGCAGAACCAGATACAATGGGAGAACTAGACACAATTGGAAGCAAAGAGGAGAACCAGACATCATAAGAAGTAGCAGGAGCAGAAGAATGAGAAGAAGACTCAGTAGTAGGAATAGGGAATGAAGGAAAAATAGTTTCATCAAAAATGCAGTGACAAGAAATATAAATTCTGCCAGAAAGAGTATCTAGACAAATATAACCCTTTGTCTGAGGAGGGTAGCCAAGAAAGATGCATTGACTAGACTTAGGATCAAACTTATTTGAAGCATAAGGCCTCAAGTAAGGATAAACAGCACAACCAAAAGTCCTTAAGTCATGGAGTGGTGGTTTGTGACCATATATCCTTTCCCAAGGTGAAGTAAAATCTAAAACAGAAGAAGGAATTCTGTTAAGAAGATAAACAGAAGTACTGAAGGCATAAGACCAATAAGAGAATGGAAGTTTAGACTGATGAAGCATGGACAAAGCACTTTCTACAATCTGTCTGTGCTTTCTTTCAACAACACCATTTTGCTGAGGAGAATAAGGGCAAGATAATTGGTGTTGAATACCATGTTCTAAACAAAAAGACTTGAAGTTGGTATTAACAAACTCACCACCACCATCAGTCCTTAATGTTTGAATTTTAGCATTAAATTGATTGGCAATCAAGGAATGAAAATGCAAGAAGACTTGAAACACATCAGATTTTCTTTTTAACAGAAACATCCAAGTAAACCGAGTGAAATCATCCACAAAGATTACATAAAACCTATGTTCAAGAACAGAAGTTATAGGAGCAGGACCCCAAACATCTGAGTGTACTAATTGAAAAGGATATGCAGTACTAGATACATGTTTAGGAAAAGGAAATTTGTGCATTTTAGCACTTATACATGAAGTACACTTTGAGCATATATCACTCACAGATGAAAGATGAATAGAAGGATCAAAGGACATGGCTGAATGTAAAACCTTAGCACAGGGGTGTCCAAGCCTATTGTGCCAAAGTAAAGTCTGTGGAGAGAGGGCAGCAAAACCACCAGAATTGATTTGTGAAGAAGAGGAGGTAGACAGAGAGGAGGAGGTAGACAGAGAGGCAGGAGCAGGTATAGGGTAGACTCCATCCTTACTCAACCCTCTGTAAAGCACCTTCCTCGTAAGTAAATCCTGAATTAAGAACTGATGGGCATCAAAATAACAAAATGCATTATTTTGAAGACATAATTTGTGAACTGACAGCAGATTTGAAGCAATTTGAGGAACTCTAAGAATATTATTCAAGCAGAAATTATGGGAAGGAGTAACAAGCTTACCATTACCAATATGTGTGACTGACAAATCTTGCCCATTGCCAACTGTAACAGACTCACCAGATGCAGGTTGTTGAGCAAGAGAAAGTTGAGACAAATCTGAAGTGATATGGTCAGAAGCACCAGTGTCAGTCAGCCAATGTTGATTCTGATTAGCATTTGAAGAAACAGCCATTGATCTTGCAGCCATGGAAGCTAGCTTAGCTGGAGCATGCCTCCCTTGGTAAGCAAAATTCATTCTGTGATAACAGTCCAAGGCAGAATGTCCATTCTTGCCACAGATCTGACAAGAGACCTTCTGTCCTTGAGAAGAAGCAGATTTGGTCTGTGGCATAAAGGGGAATTGATGTTGACCAATCACTTGGTTAGGAGCATGACTATAACCTCCAGATTGACCACCAGAAAATTGATTTCCACCAGAAAATTGACCACCAGAAAATTGATTTCCAGAAGAAAATTGACTACCACCAGAAAATTGATTTCCACCTCTACCAAAACCAGTGTTACCACGACCCTTGTTATTGCCAAACTTGCCTCTTCCCTTACCTTGACCTTGATTGAATTGATGAAATTGATTGGCTGCCATGGCTAAAGAAGCAGAATCCCTAAGATCAGAAGCAATAGACCTCTTCTTGATTGATCGTTCTTCAGCATTCAAGAGAGTATTCAATTCTTCAAGAGTAAGAATGTCATTCCTAGTTCTAATGGCAGAACAGAATGCATCATACTCTGATGGTAAGGCTTCAAGAACTAGGTGGATAAGCTCTTCTTCATCAACACAGACTGCTACAGCACCAAGTTTATCTCTAACTTCTTTAATTCTTTGGAAGAAAGAATTCATAGATTCTGAACCTTTCTTGATGCTCATTAGTTCATCCCTAAGACTGAGTACATGGGAGCGTGAGATTGAGGCAAACCTTTTCTCAAGCACCTTCCAAACACCTCGTCCAGACCTTTGCCCTACTGTAAGAGCCAAAATTGACGGAGAGAGAGTTGAATTAAGGAAGGTGAATAAGGCTTGTTCACGACTCTTCCATTGAAAAAATTCTGGATTAGCTTCAGTTGTAAGATTTCCTGAGCTATCTTTGAGAAACGGATCTGGAGCATGATCATCATCATTGATGAAGTTGATCATTGAATAAGCTACCAGAATCACTTCAATCTGATGTCTCCACACCATATAGTTGTTGTAGTCGAGCTTCACAGTGACCATACTTGCCATATTTGACAAGAGCAACAATGAAGGATTAACACCATGAGTAATTGACGAACTTGCAGAGGATGAAGAATTAGCAGAGGAAGCCATTAATGGCTCTGATACCATGAAGAAAACTATGATTCTTTGAGAGAAGATTTGAGAGAAAATTCTAGAGAGAAACACAATGAGAGAAAGAATCTGTTTTCATTGATTGATTCAATTACATGAGATACAAATATATATAGGCTAACCTTCTGTAACTAACTAATGGCGCCAATTCTAATCTAACAGACATAACAGAATTATATAGTGGCTAATGGAATACAGACACGTGTATCATAATCTGTTATATTAAACTACCTACAGCTTTACAAGACTTATAACTAAACTACAGTCGTTTTGGTTGGCTGTGCTGAAACACTTGTTGACTGAATATCTTGATCTGCATCATTATCCTTTACAAATATTTGACATGTGAAATTACTATAAAATAACGTATTAGAAAGTTCATGAGTAAAATTTCAAAAAAAAAAACGTGCGCATGCCCATTGTGAGAACTCTAAACAAGCATCCCCTGAAGAACTTAGGCACAAAAGAAGCTTATGAATCATGAAATCCAAAAGAGCAACAAAATAAAGCAAATTCACCTTCTTCGGGGTTGGTAATCGGATTCTGAGCCCCAATGAGAAGCAAAGAATGACACAACCATGCAACAATAAATAATCCAAACGTCCAAGCTTTTGACCGATACATCCCACTAACAAATGGAAGCCCAGAACTCTAAAAATTCTCTTAATAGTACCCAAGACTATAAACTGTGGTAATATCCAAGTACTCCACCTGATAATTTGAAAGAACTATCAAAACTCATGCTATTAAATTCTAAAATAACTAAGGTAAATAAATGAATAATCAAAGAACTCAACAGTGAGTAAAGTGGAGCAAAAATCTCCAACTATTAGGGAATAAAATAAGAGAATCAATTGTTGGAAAATTTAGACCCCAGTAGATAGAATTAACAAGTTTTAAACCTAAGTTGTTAATTAGATTTATTATGAATAAGCTTGTTAAAACAAGCAAACATCAATATCATGTCACAAATAATATGCAACGAAAAAATAAATAAGATAAGATAAGATATGATGACTCAGGAAAACTAATGAAACCAACTAATTTCACAGTAAAAAACCTGGGGGGAAACATTCCCAAAAATCAATTCACTATAGTAAAAAGAAGTTACTGATCTAGTACAAAACCTTTGTCCTTAGACTCTACAATCCCCATAGATGAACTTACAGCAGAAACCTTCTACTGCTTTAGAACCTCCGAACTTTTCAATACATGAATGACACCCTTTAATACACGAATCCCAGTACGTGACTCACTCACTAACTTGAGGAAGAAGAATGTTGACTGCAAAGTTCTTCAATTCATCTACACGATGAAAATCAAGAAGCACTTGGTTACAAAACACTAAAGTGCAAAAGACGCAGTAGCTTCTTTTTGAGAGAATAAGGCTTCGGTCACTTTTTGCATGTGTTCTCCTTGTATTCTCTTTTGTGATAGCCTCTAAAATAAGTCTTATATATCTAGGGTTATGAGAAAAGAAACCCTATACAAATACAAAAGCTTAGCCCAAAAATTTGATTTGAAAATTCTGATTTCCGTAACCTCAATAGATACCTCGATAGATAGCAGGTGTCAAACCTCATTAAACCTCGATAGATAGTTATCTGTCGAGCAGCTGTCCACAAGTGTCCAGCTATCTGTCCACAAGTGTCCAGCTATCTGTCTAGCTTTAGTGAACAATTTTTCTTCACTTGTTTCTTGGTCCAATCTTCATGACTTTAATACTAGACTTGAACAACATGTTCTTTGAAGTATTAAACACATCCTAAATCTACCCAAATACAAGTAAAGTGCGTTTTGTCAAAGGATTAGCCAACTACATAAAATATGTCCTTAACAATCTCCCTCTTTGACAATCCGTAACAAAACCACAACAAACAAATGAACATATGAGAGAAGTCATAAAATACTCAACTCATATTCACTTGTTGAATGCAATAAAATCTATCCTAACACAAATTCTTGAAAAACTTTGCAAGAAAAGAGTTCATCACGTGGAAGACTTTGACAACCTGTATTTCTAAAACACTTTAAATAAAACACATCAAGGCATCTTTGTGTGAAGTAAAAATAACAGATTGCATACAAGTAATAAGAATCATGTGTATAAAGATAGAAAAGAAACAACACATGTAGAGATAGGTGAAGAAAATATACATCATATATATCTATATATATATATATATCAAGATAAACACAATGTATATAAACATGGTCACAAGACCTAAGGTACAAGAAGAAGAAGCTAAAAGAAGCTCCTACAACAACAAGGAGGTAAACACTCCCCCTAACAAGATGAAACACATCTCCCCCTTACAAGGACATGTATTTCTCTCCCTAACGTGTAGAATCTTAAAGAAAGAAACCACAAATTCTTCAATTTCTCCCCCTTTTTGCCACGATTGACGGAGGGTACAAAAAGCTATAAAGCTTTACTAGAGAAACATAAAGATGATCAAGGATGATTAAGTGGGCATAAAAAATCCATAAAAATGCATGAATGTAATGAAACAAGATGCTATGGATGACAAGAGAAGAGAAACATGCAAAACAAAGAAAAATGAAATGCATGCAAGGATATCTCGATCAATCGATCGGGAGGTGTTAAGAAGCTATCGAGCCAACCTCAATGGATTGAGAAGGTGTCGAGGATCTATCAAGCAGACAGAAGATATCTTGATCAATCCACCTAACTATCGAGAGGTGTTGAGATTGCGATAAGATGCAGCCGAAGAGCTTGACAGATAAACCAGGTATCGAGAAATGTCGAGAAGGTGTCGAGATGGCTTAAAAGCAGTTTTTCAAAGAGGAAAAGAACACAGATATGGATGCAATCAAACATGCAACACAGCCAATGATCCAACAAACATTTTAACCTCTCAAAAACATCTCTCAATCAACAGAGAGTTAAGCATTTAGCTCCCAAAAACACACACACACACACACTAAACAAGTCTAACTAATTTTATATTTCAAAAATAAGTTAAGACAGTTTAGTGAGTATACATTAACGCATGTAAACCTTGTGATGGTCAAATTACATTGTACCTGCACATGTATCAAAAGTAGCAAAGAATATTGCGTGTTGTGTGTGAAAAATATCGCAAGATTGCATAAATGTTTCTATGTTATGACGATTTTAGATATGAGAAAATCACTTTAACTCACACACAATCATAACTGTTTGATGGAGACTATCACCTTCGAGATACATCCTATGACTCCCACATCTCCTAGAAAACACGCTTGCAATCATATTTTAAAGCAGTTTGTTCTTTTTGCTTTTATTTTTTTACATATTTTCCTTTTATTTAGCAAACCATGCATGGGTATATAAAAAAGAGAAAAGAAATACTCAATTATGTTAAGTTTTTTGACATTACACTTTTGCTATGCCGAAGCATACAGATGTCATTGACATTGCACTTTTGCTATGCCAAAGCATACAGATGTCATTTCATGATTGGCGGGTAACAGTGGTGAGATGGTTATTTATGTCTTTCTCTTAAGATTTTCTAGTCCTACCCATCAAAAAGAGTGATACGAGTGTTAAGAATAAGAGATCACTTAACCTTACTCATCACAAACAAAGAGCCACAAAACTCACCTGCTTAGTTTGTGCATAAGAATGCTCATCTACGCTACAAGAGATACAAGATTTAGAAAAATCTATTTCAATGGTCATTTTAAGGTTCACAAGAACCAATGTACACTACCACACACTGTTTTTGTATTTTTTTTCAATTTTTTTTTATCTAAAACAAAAACTGACAGTAAGTAAACAAAAGCATGTTACTCAAAACAAAACAATGCATAAAACTAGACTGACTCAAAACAGTAAAGCAAAACACACAAGTAATGCAAAAAAAAAAAAAAAAAAAAAAAAAAAAAAAAAAAAAAAAAAGGGGAGAGAGAGAGAAAAAGTGAATAAATCACTTGGTGCCCTTTTCCTTCCACACCTTGGAAGAATCTTTTCCTTTAGCAAACCTTTGAGTCGGTGATGAGGGGGAAGAATTAAAACCATTTAAATTTGAAAGAAACATGAGGGCTTTTAGAAGATCTCCAAGAGGAGCAAGAGAGGCTTGAAACTGATTCTAGTTCCCAGATGCTATCATGTCATTGCTTTATTGAGTGGCTAACCACTTATAGCAATTTGGTCGACTATGACTAGCAAAACCACAATGATGCTGCTTTTTTTGTTTAGGCTTTTGAGGGATAGCCTTCTTAGTCCTAGGGTTTTTAGTGTCCTTCTTCTCAAACTTAGGGGATGCTCCTAAGATAGATTTTCTCTTATCCAGGTTCTCACTAGCTAATTCAGTTTTAACATTATTGTTTTCAAATTTATTGTTATTAGCAGGAGGAACAAAGACAGTAGTACTAGCAGAAGCAATATTAGAAGAAGAAAATTAATACCCCAAACCGGTTCGATCAGAAGCAAATTTTTAAATGTTGAGTATCTCATCTAGTTTCGCACTTGATGTCCTCTTCAATTGAGCTCTAACTTGAAACAGCTCTGCTTTAAACTTCTTGGTCTTCTCAGCCAAGAAATTATTCTTGAATCTCAGTGCCCCAATAGTCTGATTGGTTTCATCAAACTTAGTGGAAAGCTCCTCGCGGTCATGTTCCACATCACTGAGCTTCTTGGTGGCCAGCCTATAGAGTTTCTCATGCTTCTCAGAAAGCTTGTACAGTTTCTCATAGTGTGTATGGATATCATCTTGATCATCCATCTTTTCAAACTTAGCATCCACCAATTCTTCTTCTTCATCCACGTCCTCTACAATTCCTTCAAAAGAATTGACAGTGGTAGTGAAGGCATTCAAGATCCCATCATCCTTATTGTCGGAATCATCTTCAGGCTCAGTGTCGCTCAAGGTAGAAGCAAGTGCCTTGCTTTTCCCAATGCTCTTGAGATATGTAGGACACTCCTGTTTCATGTGACCGAAGCCTTGACATCCGAAACACTTAGGTCCTGTGGAAACAGTGTACTGACCGCCATCCCTAGTATCCTTCTTCCCTTTATCTTGGCTTTTGAACTGAGAAGAATTGGATTGCCTACGGTCCTTGTCGAAGCCTTTTCCATTGGCATTTTTCATGAATTTCTTGAATTGCTTAGTGATGTAGGACTTCATCTTAGAATCTTCATCGTCTGAAGACTCATTCGTCTCACTGCTATTGGCCTTCAGTGCCATGCTCTTACTTTTACCCGATTTGCCAATTCTTGTCAACTCTAGTTCATAGGTTTGCAGATTACCAACCAACTCAGTCAGAGGAATCTTGTCAATATCCTTTAATTCCTCTATCGCCGTGATCTTGGCATGGAATCTCTCAGGCAGAGATCTGAGCACTTTTCTCACAATCTTAGATTTAGGAATGGTCTCCCTGAGGTTGAAAGCTAAGTTTACAATGTCTTTGAGATTGGCATAGAACTCATCAAACGACTTATCCTCCTCCATCTTAATTTCTTCGAAGCTTGTAGCGAGTCTTTGTAGCTTCGAGTCTTTGACAACCTTTGTTCCCTCGTAGGTTGTCTGGAGGATGGTCCATGCTTCCTTAGCAGTTTCAGTGGAGGATATCTTCTTGAACTCCTCATTAGTGACCGCACTGAATAGGGCATTCAATGCTCTGTTGTTGAAGTTTGTCGCCTTAATCTTAGCATCATCCCAATCAGCCGGCGCTTCTTTAGGCTTGGTCCAGCCTATCTCTACAGCTTGCCACACCTTTTCATCTAGTTACTGCAAGAAAACTCTCATGCGTACTTTCCAGTATGCATAGTTAGTACCATCAAACAAAAGATGAATAATGAGAGATTGTCCTCTATCCATGACAAACAGGGGTCAATGATCACACACAAGGTTTAAACCATAATCAGAGTGTGCCTGCTCTGATATCACTTGTTGGGAAATTTAGACCCCAGTTGATAAAATTAACAAGTTTTAAACCCAAGTTGTTAATTAGATTTATTATGAATAAACTTGTTAAAACAAGCAAACATCAATATCATGTCACAAATAATATGCAGCGGAAAAATAAATAAGACAAGATATGATGACCTAGGAAAACCAATGAAACCAACCAGTAATATTTGATTGACACAAATTTTAGTGTGTGTGTATAATTATTAGATAGTGTAATATTATTTAAGGGTCGAGATCTGATATAGTAGCAAGCTATTTATTGTAGCAAGCTATTTATTGCATCATGCAATCCCTCTCACACCATTTTCACTTTTTAAAAAATTTTAACCTTTTAAATATTTTTTGTCCAATAGTTTTTTTTTTTTTTTTATCCAATAGTTGATATCAAAAGTTAAGTTTTTATCTTTTAATTTGAAATGTTTAAAATGTATTACATGATGGAATAGGGCTATTACACTTGACCTCAATTTTTAGTTTAAACTTGAAAGTTATACAATGTCATATGTAACTACAACGCAAAGCAAGACGCGCGAAAGAAGGAAAAGAAAAAACCACAACTGTACAGTTGTTTCAAAGGCATCAGGGTGCCGTAAGCCATCACAATCCAATTATTAATAGAATAACATATTAATAAAGTAGGACTACTAATATAGCAATATAGCATAGCAAAAATTATAAAAAATAATAATAGAAAAAAATGATAAAATTATGTGAAATACATGGAAGATAATTATAGCAAAAATTAAACCTACTATATAAATTTATATAGTACCAAAATTACACAAAATATATTGAAATTTAGAAATATTAAATGTTTTTTTTCCCCTCAAATTGAGGTGGATATGTCAGCATTGTCAGCATCGGGGATGGTTCTCAGGTGGATTGAGATCCCGTACAATGTCTAGGGTATTGCACGGTGTGCAATACTCAAATCTCAACCATTCATTGAATCTAATGCTTCAGAAATCGAAACATCATTTAAGCCACGTCAGCGATCCGTGTACTCCTTTAAACTTCACTTTCTCGTTTCAAGTTTCAACCATTCACCCTCTCCTCTCAATTTTTCAAAATTTCAATCTCTCCCTCTCTCATTCATTCCACCAAACCTATCTGGGACACCCATGGCTAAACTTTCATGGTTGCAACTTGCAGCCACCGAATCCCATTCCGCCACCACCTCCAATGGTTTATGCTGGTGTGGCTTTTTCTCTCTTAAAATGCGTCTTCCTGTTTTCTTGTTCTCCTAAGCCCAGTCATGGCCAAGCTTCTCCTTGCAGCCACCGTCTCCGAGTTTCTGCCACCATATCGATTTAGCCAACAATCTCCCTCGCCGGATCTGTCAACTCGGTATCAGAACCACTGTCGCCTGACTTGCCACTCTCTGTTATTATCTTTGGGGGAAAAAAATGTCTCTTTATTTTTTATTTTTTCGGTATTTTAATTTAAACTTTTTTGTATGTTTTGTGTTTATTTTGCATTTTTTGTTTTGTTTTGTTTTTGGGATTGTATCACCATTCACCCATGAATTGTTTCCTTTATTTAAGGTTACCTTGAACTATTTGTTGGAATAATATTTTTATGCATGATTAAGAGTGATAAAAGTTGAAGTTAAATAAAGTTGGTATGAGTAAAATACATGAAGCTGAAGTTAAATAATGGTTGCAATTATATATCTACTTCTAGTCTAACTGTTGTAATTAGTTGCTGAGAGTGAAGTCAATGCGATTTTGCTGTTTTTTGGGTGGGCATTGAAGGTGTTTGATGCTTTATAGAGTTTTAGTTTATTTCTGTGTTCAGTCTCTCTTTTTTCTTTTTCTTTTTTGTGGATTTTCATGTTAGTTTGGTGCTAAGATTGTGATTATAATTGAATTTATGATAGTATCGTATCTTTGGAAAATGACATTGTGAAGAAGAAGAAGCAGTCAATGGTGGAGGTTGATGATACAAGTGAGTACAAAATGGTTCAAAAAATAAAAAGCAAATATCTGATGACTATTAGTTTGTGTTTGAGGATCAGATTGATTTTATCAAAACATCAGTTATGGATGGTTGCAATATTGATAATGAGGTGTCCTAGTTGCTTGAGAAGGCTAAGGAAAAATCAGCTTGGGATGCATGCAGCCAAAACTGCAATGAGCGTTGCTGCACGAGTTTCTCAAGAATTGGGTGTCAAACTTGGCCATGATATAGGTTATTTTATCCATTTTGAAGATTGCACTTCAAAAAAGGCTATTCTGAAATATATGACAAATGGAATGTTGTTGTAAGAGTTTTTGGCTGAACCAAATTTTGAAAACTATAGTGTGTTAATGGTGGATGGCCTTTGGTTGTAATTGAATGTTTTCAAAGTAGAACTTATTACAAGCATTCCCTTATTTATTGAAGCCACATTTGCTGTCTAAAAGCTAATTTTCAGTATCAATGAAACATTGAATGTATTCTTTAATTTTGACACTTAGGTAATTTCATCGGTCATTTACAAAAACTTTTACAAGGAATTGGAGTACAAACGAAGAAGAATGTAATAAAATATAGATATTCTTTCTTTAAATTGGTTTGAGAGTTTAATTAATGTAATTGATTGTGTACCTTCTATTTCTAATTTTTTGTAATGCTTCAAATTGAACAATTTTGATGTTGCCTCTACGGTCACGAATTGATGCAATAGTTTGATTCAAGAATAAACAAAACTTTATTGAAATGTGCACTTTGATTACATGGCTATTAGAGCAAGAGCCTTTTATATATATATATATATATATATATATTCATGGCAATGATTTATTTCACTCAAAAAAGAACCTAAAATTTGCATTCACAAATTCTGTAAGAATGCAAGTTAAAACCAAAGTGTAATGAATAAGATAATTCCCATGCAAAATACTTCCATTCAAAATAATTTTTGAATCATCAAAGTGGCTGCTAAAGGTAAATGTTGAAGCTTCTACAATACTTCTTCGTAATGGTAAAACTTATACAAGTGTGAGAACATGTGGTCTTTACTAACATAAAACAATCTAAACTCCAGCACTAATCCCTCCAGCACCTGCCTTTTCTCACTCTCAGTGATCAAAAGAAGAATAGCATACCTATAATTATGTCATTCAACCTGACAAAAGAAGAAAGAGTGATTTCAATGATAAACATATATCAAAATTTCCAATTAACAACAAACACAAGTAAAGCCATAAGATTATTATCATTACTAATTATGTAAGTTTGTTGAGGGTTTAGCTTAGGAGCTTCCATCTTAAGAACTCAGCTAAGGGACCAAAATTAAAAGTGAAATACAAAGCAGATCATATAGTCCAAATGTTCATGAGATGCATTTAATTTCGTTGTAATCAATGTCGTAATATAATAGGTGCATAGCCCAGTTTTAATGTGGCAATCAGACAATAACAAATGCATTTTGCATTAAGGAGAAGCAAAGATGAGATATTCACCAACTGAAAAAAGGCATTGAAGCAAAATTAGGCTCCAATAAAAGTTGTCACTGAAAGAATCTAAAAAGAGATCCAAGGTATTTAGTGGCAAATGCAGGTGAAAATATTTTGGCAAAAAATTTTATTTCAAGACAAGCCAATTAAATTCACAGCATGCTCAAACTGTTTAAAGCTTCTGTGATGGACAAACACAACAGGGAGCACCAACTGAACAAAAACAAGAAATCAAGGAAAGAAAAAAAAAATCAAACCATTACACAAGAAATTATTTTTTAGCAAGGACCAAAAAAGAATGGGGAAATCTTTGACAAAGAAATCAAGAAAAGAGGGAGAAAACTTCAGAGTTTCTCTAACAGATATTTTCACAAACATCTCCTGTGCATTTCCAAAATCAACATTAAAAGAAAATAAAAATAATCAACTACTACCAAACTCAAACCACAATAATGACAAACAAATGGAATAAGAGAGAACTAAACATTGTGACAAACTTCAAACTAAGAAATTATTATTAAGCTAAGAAAGCATAGTTGGTTTCAATGAAAGAAACTAAGAAAGGGATTGTCATTAGTGCTGTATATGAAACAAAGGGATAAGCTTTGTCAAAGAAATCAAAGAAGGAAAATAAAAATCCCTAGCGAATAATCAAGAAAAGAACTTCAAGTTTCCAAAGATACGATACTATCATAAATTCAATTATAATCACAATCTTAGCACCAAACTAACATGAAAATCCACAAAAAAGAAAAAGAAAAAAAAGAGACTGAACACAAAGAAATAAACTAAAACTCTATAAAGCATTTCATCAAACACCTTCAATGCCCACCCAAAAAACAGCAAAATCACATTGACTTCACTCTCAGCAACTAATTACAACAGTTAGACTAGAAGTAGATATATAATTGCAACCATTATTGAACTTCAGCTTCATGTATTTTACTCATACCAACTTTATTTAACTTCAAATTTTATCACTTTTAATCATGCATAAAAATATTATTCCAACAAATAGTTCAAGGTAACCTTAAATAAAGGAAACGATTCACGGGTGAATGGTGATACAATCCCAAAAACAAAACAAAACAAAAAATGCAAAATAAACACAAAACATACAAAAAAGTTTAAATCAAAATACCGAAAAAATAAAAAATAAAGAGACATTTTTTTTTTCTAAAGATAATAACAAAGAATGGCAAGTCAGGCAACAGTGGTTCTGATACTGAGTTGACAGATCCGGCGAGGGAGATTGTTGGCTAAATCGAAATGGTGGCAGAAACTCGGAGACGGTGGCTGCAAGGAGAAGCTCGGCCACGATTGGGCTTAGGAGAACAAGAAAACAAGGAGAGGCATTTTAAGAGAAAAAAAAGCCACACCAGCATAAACCATTGGAGGTGGTGGCGGAATGGGATTCGGTGGCTGCAAGCTGCAACCATGGAAGTTTAGCCATGGGTGTCCCAGATAGGCTTGGTGGAATGAATGAGAGAGGGAGAGACTGAAATTTTGAAAAATTGAGAGGAGAGGGTGGATAGTTGAAACTTGAAACGAGAAAGTGAAGTTTAAAGGAGTACACGGATCGCTAACTTGGCTTAAATGATGTGTCGATTTCTGAAGCATTAGATTCAATGAATGGTTGAGATTTGAGTAATTGCACACTGTGCAATACCTAGGTATTGCACAGGATCTCAATCCGTCCTCAGGTGTAGCCACTCAGACAGGCTCTCAATCTCAACTGTCACTCTCAACAAATCTCTCTCAATCTATCTGTTTATATATCTTTCTTTCAATTTATTTATTATAAAAATATATTTGTACTATCGTTGTAGCAAGCACCACCACCACCACTAACAGCACAAATATAATTAGAAAAATATTAAATATTTTGAGCCCTCAAAATACGTGTACACGTAATATAGTGCGTCCTTTCCTTGTTACGTATAAATTCAAACAGAGCTGATGCTTGCTAACAATCAACCCCTCTCTTCTCGTCACTTTTCTTTTCTTTTCTTTCATGTTTTCTTCCATAAAAAGAAAGAAAAGAAAAAATAATTTAGAACCTCAGGATCTCCGTGAAAAGCTGAGTGGGCTATATTACTTCCCTTCCAAAATCCAAAGCAATAAAAAGCCATTTTCAAAATCGTTATCCAAACCCTTTTTCCGCGTGCAACCTATTCCCAAGCGGTGAAGTCTCGTTACATTTTTTAAATAACCAGATTATAACTATAAAAGCTACCGTCAAATCCTAACGTTCCGCAATGCACCGTTGTAGAATCTAAAACAATCCCTGTGGTGGTTTCTCGATAATCTTGTGTAATAGTGAATTTCAGAATTTGTTTGGTTGGCAAGAAACTAACGGGAAAAGTAGAGAGTGGTTTTAGATTTTAGATTTTTGGGGGGGTTGGGGGGGGGGGGTGGGCTGGGTAAAGAAAGATTTGGTTTGGATAAAACATGTCATGACAAAAATAAATAAATTATATTTAACTTTTATAGAGGTTAATTTTTTTTTTTTTTTAGAATAACAATGAAATATATATAAGTTAGATCATTTTATAGTTGTACTCTAATTATTTAATGTATTATATACCTAGTTTAAAACACTATTATTATTTTCGTGTGTGTTCTAATAAATATTATTGTTTACTAAAAAAAACTATAACCTTACTTAATAATATAAATATTATTATATAATTTTTTTTATTCATTGAATTGCATGTTTTTTATGCTCTTAATATGCGTGTCAAATTTGTGTTAATCGGATATTATTTACTGATGAGGGTTGTCCTAATGGCATTAAGCTGACGAGCCTGGGGCTGACGGTCCCAGAGCTGACGACCTCAACTTTTGGGCCGCCTGAGGCTGATGGCCCAAAGCATGCGGAGACCTAAGGCTGACGGCCTCAGGACACGAGCAAGCCCAACGCATAGCCAGGCTGACGGGGACAGGCTGACGAAGGATAGCCTTGGCTCCATCCACAACCTTACTTGGCCAACACGTACCCAAATGATTCTTGCACCACACGCCTGACTAAGGAGACTCCTACAAGGACAAGGATTCTAGGAGATGCGTAGGATCCAAATATCACTATCCTAAAAGGAAAAGAACTCCTTGGTCAAGGCTGGAATCTCGGCCCAACGCTACTATAAATACCCCAAGACCCTCTCAAAGCAAGGTACGCGCAAATAACTCAACTCTAGCACTCTAGTGTTGAAAGTAAAAGTTTCTAACTTAACCTTCGGAGGGTATTTGGCCGGTACCACGCCGGTGCCCTTTCAAAGGTCTTCACTCTCTTTGTTGTGCAGGTACGTCATCGGGAGCACGTGTGGACCGTGTGACTTACTGACGATTTTATTGCATCATCAGTTGGCGCCGTCTGTGGGAAACGAAGTGGTAACGTCACGCTGTCGCTTCCCGGACAAAAAGTTGCATGGTACTCACCCGCTCAATGGCTACCACCAACAACGTTCAGGAGAACGAACCGCGCGTAACCGCTCTGGAAAAACAAGTCCAAACGCTCGCAGCAGCGGTCGAGCACCTGACTAAGGAGAATCACGACTTGGAGGAGCAGCTACGTCAAAGGAACGTACATCCTAGAATACAAGAGGAAAATCAGGAGGAGACAAGCGCTGAGAGAAGGGATCCCGAAGCGCCCGAAGGCAGCAACGCCCCGAGCAGGCCGGAGAGGCGGGATACCAATCTAACTACCCCTTCTGAAGCCTTACCGCCTCACATAGCCGCAGAGATGCAGGAAATGCGAGAACGGATGGACGTGATGATGAACGCCCTCAAGGGACGAGTATCTAACGACCTCGACGACCTGGTACAGCGGACTGATTCACCCTTCACGGCGCATGTCATTTCATGCCCGCTTCCCCCAAAGTTTCGTATGCCGCAGGTAGAAAGCTATGATGGAACCAAGGACCCCCTGGATCACTTAGAGTCCTTCAAAACTATAATGCACCTTCAAGGAGTGCCAGACGGGATTATGTGCAGGGCTTTCCCTACTACGTTGAAAGGATCCGCAAGAGTCTGGTATAGCAGGTTGACGCCTAACTCGATTAGTACTTTTAAAGAATTAGGCGCTCAGTTCGTGTCGCACTTTATCGGAGGC
Organism: Castanopsis chinensis; assembly: GCA_032878915.1. Taxonomy (NCBI): domain Eukaryota; kingdom Viridiplantae; phylum Streptophyta; class Magnoliopsida; order Fagales; family Fagaceae; genus Castanopsis; species Castanopsis chinensis. The sequence goes on along the minus strand of JAVQMG010000125.1, from coordinate 9,832,043 downwards.
CACCGGTACAAAAAATCCACGGCATGCTTGATGAGCATCAAGCAGAGGGAAGACGAGACTCTAAGGTCCTACATAACGCGATTCAACAAAGAAGCTCTCTCCATAGATGAGGCGGACGACAAGATACAAGTAGCAGCCTTCACCAACGGGCTGCGAAAAGGGAAGTTCCTCTTCTCCCTATACAAGAACGATCCAAAGACCATGTCCGAAGTACTTTACAGGGCAACCAAATACATGAACGCAGAAGACGCGTTGATTGCAAGGGAAGACAAGCCTAAGAAGAGGGAAAGGCAAGAAGATACTCGAACGGATAGGGGGCAAAAGAAGGCCAGGACTGAAGAACGACGGGATGATCGCCGCTCCAAGCCACCCCCAGGGAGGTTCACGAACTTCACACCGTTGACCGCCCCTATCGATCAGGTCCTAATGCAAATCAAGGACGAGGGGACTTTGACTTTTCCCGGCAAAATGAAGGGAGATCCCAACAAAAGGCCAAGGGACAAATATTGCCGCTTCCATCGAGACCATGGACACGACACGGCTGACTGCTACGACCTAAAGCAACAGATAGAAGCTTTAATCAGGCAGGGAAGGCTGCAGAGGTTCGTCAGCAAAGAACGAACGGAACCGCCGCAAGACCAAGCTCCCAGACGGGAAAACGAACGCCCCAGACAGCCCTTAGGCGATATCCGGATGATTGTAGGAGGGACGGCGGCTGTTGGATCGTCAAAGAAAGCTCGAAAGACATATCTCAGGATGGTGCAGAATATCCAGTTGGCAGGGTCCGTACCCAAGATGCCGCGGACTGATAACCCCCTCATCGGATTCTCGGAGGAAGACGCACGACGCCTCCATCACCCCCACGACGACGCACTTGTCGTCACCATACGAGCAGGAGACTTCAACATGCATCGAGTTCTTGTCGATAATGGGAGCTCAGCGGACATCCTCTACTACCCTACGTTCCAACAGATGGGAGTTGATAGAGAACGACTGACTCCGGCTAACGCCCCGCTAGTCGGCTTCGGAGGAACAAAGGTATTTCCCCTCGGTGTTATCACCCTGGCGGTCACTATTGGAGACTACCCTCAGCAAGTCACCAAGAATGTAGCATTCCTCGTGGTCGACTGCTCTTCAGCCTACAACGCCATCATAGGGCGTCCCACGCTTAACTCATGGAAGGCTGTAACTTCAACCTACCACTTAATGATAAAATTCCCAACGGATTATGGAGTGGGAGAGCTTAGAGGAGATCAGGTGGCCGCACGAGAATGTTATATAGCAATGATGGGGATGGATGACCACCGTCAGACCATGAGCATTGAAGAACAGCGCACCACGACGGAGCCCATGGAAGAACTCGAAGAGATATCTCTCGACGACTCCCAACTAGAGCGGACAACCAAGATCGGTACTCTTACGAACAATACGTTACGGCAGGAACTCACGGTCTTCCTCAGAGAAAACCGAGACGTTTTCGCTTGGAGTCACGAGGATATGCCGGGCATTGACCCGTCGGTCATAGTACACAAGTTGAACGTATCACCGTCTTTTCCGCCGGTTCGACAAAAGAAGAGAGTCTTCGCCCCAGAGAGAGATCGGGCAGTAGCAGAAGAAGTTCGAAAATTACAAGAGGCGGGCTTCATTCAAGAAGTTTATTATCCCGATTGGTTAGCAAACGTCGTCATGGTGAAGAAGAGCAACGGAAAGTGGAGGATGTGCGTAGATTTCACCGACCTAAACAAAGCATGCCCCAAAGACAGCTATCCTCTACCGAGAGTCGACCTCCTGGTGGATTCTACGGCCCAACACCAGCTGCTAAGCTTCATGGATGCGTTCTCGGGATACAACCAGATCCTGATGGACGAAGCTGACCGAGAAAAGACTTCGTTTGTGACAAGTCAAGGCCTTTTTTGCTACAAGATCATGCCGTTCGGTTTGAAGAATGCTAGTGTGACATACCAGAGGCTTATGAACAAGATGTTCGTAGAACAGATCGGGAGAAATGTCCAAGTATATGTCGACGACATGCTAGTAAAAAGTCGAAAGAAGGAGGATCATTTAAAAGACCTGCAGGAGACCTTCGATACCCTTCGTTCCTACAACATGAAACTAAATCCAGCCAAGTGTGCCTTCGGAGTGACGGCCGGAAAATTCCTAGGATATATGGTGTCCCAACGGGGTATCGAAGCCAACCCAGACAAAATCCGAGCCATAATGGAGATGACGCCTCCCAGAAACGTGAAGGAAGTACAGAGCCTTAACGGCAAGGTCGCCGCGCTCAGTAGATTCGTATCCAGGGCGACGGATAGGTGTCTCCCTTTCTTCCGCACGCTGAAGAAGTCCTTCGAATGGACGGACGAATGCCAGCAAGCATTTGAAGACCTCAAAGCCTACCTATCGTCGCCGCCACTGTTAACACCCTCCCAACCAGGCGAAGAACTATTCCTCTATCTGGCTGTTTCTCCAGCCGCCGTCAGCGCAGCTCTCGTAAGAGAAGACAACAAGGTACAAAGGCCAGTATACTACGCCAGCCGGGCACTCCACGGGGCAGAAGAAAGATACTCGCCGCTAGAAAAGCTGGTCTTCGCTCTAGTTACGGCAGCCCGCAAGCTTAAGCCGTACTTCCAAGCACATACGGTGGTCGTACTAACTGACAAGCCCATACGGCGAGCAATGAGTAGCCCTGATGCCGCGGGGCGTATGGCCTTATGGGCAGTAGAATTGAGCGAGTTCGACATAAAATATCGCCCCCGCACTGCCATCAAAGGGCAAGTACTCGCTGACTTCATCGCAGAGTTCACGTATCAAGAAGATCAGGGGGCAGAGAATTCCCAATGGAACGTGTTCACCGACGGGTCCTTTAACAAAAGCGCCGGCGGAGTAGGAGTCGTACTTCGCTCCCCAAAGGGCGACGAGATCGAATGCATGATCCGACTTAACTTTCCTACAACGAACAATGAAGCAGAGTATGAAGCCCTCATAGCAGGCCTAGAACTTGCCGGGGCCGTAGGAGCCGTAGACACGGTAGTCCATTGCGACTCGCAGGTAATCACTAGACAAGTAAACGGCGACTACGAATGTAAGGGAGAAAGAATGAAGATGTACTTAGAACAAGCAAAGAGAAGGGTAGATGAGCTTCCGGCAAAAGTTGTTCAAATTCCGAGGGGAGACAATGAGCAAGCCGACCGGCTTGCAAAAGCTGCATCTGCGCAACGCGTGATCATCCCCGCCAAGGCACTATATTTTACTCAACTCGCACCAATGATAGACACCATCAGTGTACAGGAGGTAGGATCGGAGAACAATTGGACTACCCCTCTGGTTGCCTACCTCAAAGATGGCACACTGCCTGAAGAAAAGGAAGCCGCAAGGAAGCTGAAAGTCCGAGCGGCCCGATTTGTCCTAATAAAAGATATCTTACACAAGAGAAGTTTCTCCCTACCATACCTAAGGTGTCTTGGACCTGAAGAAGCGGATTACGTTATGAGAGAGGTACATGAAGGAATCTGCGGCAACCATTCAGGATCGCGGTCGCTGGTCCACAAACTGATCCAGGCCGGGTACTATTGGCCGACAATGCAGAAAGACGCCCAGACATATGTCAAGGCATGCGACAAATGCCAACGGTTCAGTAACTTCATCAAGCGGCCAGCTGAAGAACTAACCCCGATCACTGCTCCTTGGCCGTTCGCCCAGTGGGGGTTGGATATCATGGGCTCATTCCCAACGGCAGCAAGGCAACTGAAGTTCCTAATAGTCGGAATCGACTACTTCACCAAATGGGTGGAAGCAGAAGCCTTAGCCATTATCACCGAGAAGAACGTACGAAGTTTTGTCTGGAAGAACATTATTTGCAGGTTTGGAATTCCAAGGGTCCTGATCTCGGACAATGGCAAACAGTTCGACAATAATGCCTTCTGGGATTTTTGTTCACAATTAGGGATCAAAAATCATTACTCTTCCCCTGCTCATCCCCAAGCCAATGGACAAGTTGAAGTCACGAACCGATCCTTGCTTCGGATAATCAAAACTAGGCTCGAGGGGGCGAAAGGCATATGGCCGGAGGAACTACCCAGCGTACTATGGGCATACAGAACAACCGTCAGGACCCCCACAGGAGAAACTCCGTTCCGGCTAACATACGGCACTGAAGCAGTTATACCAGCCGAGGTCGGACTCACGAGCTACAGAGTGGACAACCACGACAAAGGAAGGAATGACGAAGCCATGCGTCTAGAACTTGACTTAGCTGACGAAGTTAGGGCGACGGCTGAACGAAGGCTCGCGCGATACCAGAACCTCATGGCTAAACACTACAACTCCCGAGTCAAGCACAGGGACTTCGAAGTTGGAGACCTCGTCCTAAGGAAAGTAATGGGCACCACCAAAGACCCTACGCAAGGAAAACTCGGCCCAAACTGGGAAGGGCCCTATAGAATAACATCATGGCTAAGGAAGGGCACCTACCACCTGGAGACCCTGGACGGACTACAACTACGCCATCCATGGAATGCCGAGCACCTCAGAAAGTACTACCAGTAGAGAAACAACGGACGCTACTCCTCATTTCCAATCTATTTCTTTCAGTCATTTATTTCAAATCATTTGTTTTAAGTTTACTTATAGAACATTTACCAAAGGGCTAAAGTTTGTCCTTTCCGGGAACAATTTTCTACGTATATATGCATTCATCACAATAAGAGGAGTTTAGTCAGAAGTAATTGATGTTTTTGTTAAGCAGACGGAACTACTAAGTCCACGCAGAGGACGACCTTAAGTCCACAAAAGTGGACGAAGCTACCAAGTCCACAAAGTGGACGGAACTACTAAGTCCACGCAAAGGACGGAACAAACTAAGTCCACCAAATGGACGGCCCTAAAACCCACAAAATGGACAGAACCAAGTCCACAAAATGGACGGAACTACTAAGTCCACAAAGGTGGACGAAGCTACCAAGTCCACAAAGTAGACGGAACTACTAAGTCCACACGATGGACGGAACAAACCAAGTCCACCAAATGGACGGCCCTAAAATCCACAAAAATGGACAAAGCTACCTTAGTCCTCGAGGTAGACGACCCTAAAAGTGGACGCCCCAAAGTCCGCAAAGGTGACGACCTTAAGCCCGCAAAGGACGGGTCGACCATTTGAAACAATGGATAGAATTACTACGATAAGTCCACAAAGTGGACGGGCCTACAACAAAGTCCAAGTAGACGACCTCAAATCCATCAAAATTAGTCCAAGGGACGATCTCAACCTAAAGTCCACAAAGTGGATGGCAATCCAAAAGCCATCGAAGAGGACGACCCCGTCAACAAAGTAGACGGCAACATAAGCGACGAACTTATGTCTACAACGTTGGTAAAAATCTCCAAATTTACAAAATAGGCAATCAACCCACAAAAAGCAAAGTCAGGGTTAAGTCCACAAAATTGACGACCTAAAGGCCCACGGAGTAGACGGCCTTAAATCCACATGGTGGACGAAGGGGACGACCCCACCAAGAAAGAAGATATACGAAGTCGTCTCGTCAGAAACATTACAAAAATTTAAAAGCGATGGCGCAAAGACGACGAAATAAAGATAATTAAAATATTATAAAATAAAATTGTCTTTACATAAAGCCCAAAACCACGGGCATCAAGTACAAAAGTTCATTACAAAACAAGAACAAAATGTTTACGACCAAAGGATTTACGAAGTAGAAGGAGCAGTCGACGGGGAGAGGACGACGACCGGGGTAGGCGGGTCAGCACTAGACTTGGCTGCCTCAAGACCGGTTGACGGATCCAACGTGACGGACCTCTCCAGGGCAGGTTGGGCGAAAACAAAGCTGCCGCCTCTCGAGTCTGCCTTAGGATCGGTAGACTCGTCATCCCCCTCGAAGACGGATTCACCCGCCGGGGTTGACGGCATGGGTTCGTCCATATTTATCCCCGACAAGTCCAGGTTAGGATGGGCGCGCTTTGTCTGCTTCAGGCAATCTTCAAAACCGTCAGCGTAATAGACGGCGCAGGAATCAATGAATTGCTGAGAATCTTTGAATTCCGCCACAGCGTCATTCCTGGCCGTCTTTACTTGACCCATCAGCGCTTGGAGCTCCTTCTCCGCCGTCACCCTTGCCTCATCAGCAAGGCCTCGTCGACGGGCCTCCTCCGACAGCATGTCCGTCAGTCTCGTTACCTCCTTGGCTAAGTGAACGTTGGCCTCCTTGTACTGTTGCTGGGCGTCAACAGCATTCCTTATCCGGGTATGCAGACGGGCGACCACAGCTTCCTTATCCGCGCATTTGTCCCGTAGGTACTTCATCCGGATCATGGCCTGCAAAAACGTAAAAGTAACGTCAGTCCGCTATAGGGTCGACCATGTGGTCTGACAGGAGGAAGGAGTAGCATACCCGAGTGAGGTCGAAAATCCCTGACGCCCTTAACTCCTCCGTCGACTGGTCGTCACACAACTCCATCTCCTCCTCCTTAAGGATGGACTCCGCCACCTCCACGGCATAGTCCTTATGGGTAAGGAGGTGACGGACAGAGTCTGGAGTGACGACCCCTGACGCCGTCATCAGGCCTTTACCAGAACCGTGAGGAGCTCTTGGGGGTGACGGCCTCTTGGTTGTTTTGTCCCCAGAGGAAGGGACTACTTTCTTCCCTAACCGGTCGTCCACCCCGTCAGCCCTCCTTTTGACGCCTTTCTTGCCAACGGGCTTAGGAGTTGACGACGGTGTGGCCTCACCTCTGGCCCTCTCCTCCTCCTGCTTCTTCTTAGCAGCAGCAGCACGGATCCGTTGTCTTGCCGTCTCCATTTCTATTGAAGATGGGAAGTGAGTAAAAGAATAATGATAATAATAAATAAATGAATAATAATAAGGAAAGTGACGGGAAAGGAAAGAGGTACTCACGTCGGCGAGATACTTCGTTTAGCCTGCGAGCTTCGTCTGACGGTTCCGGACCACCACAATACAGGTGAAGGGCGTCAAGGGTAATCAGGTCCCGACACCTCCTCTCGTCCAGGGGAATAGACGTCACTCGACGGATGAAGTCTTCTTGCTCCGCAGTTATGCGTGGACGGACGTTGGCTGAAAGAAAAAAGACGAGGTTAGAAATCAGTCAAAGTAAAGTGAATAAAAGAGGCTGACGGGATCAACCTGAATCCCTAACGTATGCCCAAGTATTGTCAAAAAAGCCGTGAGGCATGGACTCCCAATCTCCTTGACGGCATACCCAGTTGGTCCCTTCCACAAAGAAAAATCTTCCTTTCCACTTTCTGTTGGAATCAGGCATGTCTGACACCAATTTTAGCTCTTTCGTCCTCACTGAAAAGTGGTAAAACCCTTTGGACGAAGAGATATGTTGGGGACGGTAGCACCAGAAGAACTCGTCCAGAGTTAACTGACGGTGCCCCCCGCTAAGACGACCCCACAGAATCTCTGCGCCAATAAAAGTCCTCCAGGCGTTGGGGGCAATTTGGCTGACGGAAATACCCAGAAAGTTGGCCAGCTGACGGTACAGTCCCGTCAACGGCAATCTCAGACCAGCGGAGAACATGGCATCATACATGCCCACGTCCGCTGTTCTCCCAGTGTAACACCGTTCACCTTCCTTGGGTAGACGGATGGGAACGTCGTCTGGAATCTGGTAACGAGCCCGTAATGTGTTAAAGACATTCTCGGACATCGTCGGCAAGAAGCCATTGACGGACCACTCCGAGGGTAGAATGAATGGACGGTCATCGCCAGGATCCCCCGAAGTACTCTCTAAGGTCTCCTCGTCACCGTCATCCTCACTCCCGTCACCAGTTCTCTCCCCACTATCCCCATCTTTGATCAACTCGACTTCTCCACCACTTGCTTCCACTTCGTCAAAAGAGTGGGCCGACGTGTCCCTTTCTGACGACCAGGACGAGCCCTCCTCGGGCTCACGACCTGACGGAAAGACTTCGTCGTAACCCGCTCCTTCGCGGACTGACGACTGTTCACTCGACATCCGACTACCTACAAACGACGGTTTTTGTTCTAAGAACCTAGGCCGACGACCTCACTAAAGAACAGGGTAGAGAGATAAAGAAGTAAACTTACAAGTAATTAGTCCTTTGGACGAGGTTGACGGTCTTGAAGGGTTGACGATCTCGAAGATTGACGAAGCTAGCAAGTGAACTTGACGCCTTGGCTCTCAGAAGATCGCAAATGTTGGAAAGTTTGGAATGAGAGGAATGGGAGATATATATAGGGGAAACGGGCACGGAAGACGAAGCGACACGCTCGTCGCAGATCGAGGCGAATCGAGCTAAAACACGTGTCCTAGCATTTAATGAAAAGAGCGCGAGGTCTTATACTCCATAGCACGTCAAGACGGGCTGACGAAGCTATGGAGTAGGGGGCAGCTGATGAGGGTTGTCCTAATGGCATTAAGTTGACGAGCCTGGGGCTGACGGCCCCAGAGCTGACGACCTCAACTTTTGGGCCGCCTGAGGCTGACGGCCCAAAGCTTGTGGAGACCTAAGGCTGACGGCCTCAGGGCGTGAGCAAGCCCAACGCATAGCCAGGCTGACGGGGACAGGCTGACGAAGGATAGTCTTGGCTCCATCCACAACCTTACTTGGCCAACACGTACACATAAATGATTCTTGAACCACACGCCTGATTAAGGAGACTCCTACAAGGACAAGGATTCTAGGAGATACGTAGGATCCAAATATCACTATCCTAAAAGGAAAAGAACTCCTAGGTCAAGGCTGGAATCTCGGCCTAACGCTACTATAAATACCCCAAGACCCTCTCAAAGCAAGGTACGCACAAATAACTCAACTCTAGCACTCTAGTGTTGAAAGGAAAGGTTTCTAACTTAACCTTCGGAGGGTATTTGGCCGGTACCACGCCGGTGCCCTTTCAAAGGTCTTCACTCTCTTTGTTGTGCAGGTACATCATCGGGGGCACGTGTGGACCGTGTGACTTACTGACGATTTTATTGCATCATCAGATTTACTATATGATTTATAAGCTTATATTTATACATAATTTTAAATTACAAAAACTTGCAATTTAAAAAATTTATTGATAATATAGTTATTGATCTTTAATTTTTTATAAATTTTGTAAGTATAGAGGATATAAGAAAAAAATGTAATCTAATAGTGGATTTGTAAATATTCAAATTCAATAAAAAAAATATCAAGCAAGATTGTAGCATAAGATTATACAAATTTTGTAGCTAAACTTTGTCTACATGTGTGTGTGTGTGTATATATATATAAACTTTGAAAATATATTTATTATTTCTTCTGTAAACTACAAATTACACCTTTGAAATTTAAAGGTGTTTGGATTTTACACCCTAATATTTTAAAATTTGGATTTTTTTCTCCCTAAATTTTAGGAGTGTTTGGATTTCACTTTTTAAAGTTTTCGGTGTTTTCAATTTTACACCCTAAAATCTCAGAATTTAGGGGTATAAAAGTAATAATAAATATTATGCTTAAGATTTTAGATATTACAAGTTTGAAATCTTTTTTTTTTAATAAATTTAGATTTATAATAGGTCCTCTCAACCCAAACATATATTTTCCTTAAATGTAAGTGCATAAAAATGGACAAAAGTTGACACAAATGGACCAAATGAAATGGAGTGGGTAGAATATGACAAAATGAGGAACAAGGTGAACCGAACGAATTGACAGATTAGGATCAAAATTGACAGATGAACCAAATAGAAACAAATAAGACCGAATAGGAACAAATAGGACCGAATAATACCAAATTAGACCGAATAGGATCATAGTAGACTGAAGTAGACACAATCGCACAAATAGGACCAATGTGGACCAAAACAAACCAAAACAAACCAAAGTGGACTGAATATGAGCAACGTGGACCAAACAGGACTGGAGTGAATAGAATATAATCAATTTGGACCGATTGGACCCAATAGGAAAAACGTAGACCAAATAGAACCATAATGGACTGAAGAGGACAAAATAAACTGAATAGGACTAAAGTAGAATAGAACTTTTGAATATTTATCATTTTTACTCCGTTTTTAGGACTCATATTTCTAATTTATAATCTCTATTTTTTTTTTAACTCAAAACTAAAGAATTTAACCAAAATATAATAAAATTTCATACTTTTCAACCCAAAAATTAAGAGGGGAAAAAAGAATTCTTTAGCTAAACTTGAGAAGGCAACTTACAAAAGCAATCAATTTAAGACCTAATTAGTTTAAAATGGATCAAAGTAAACCAAAAATTGACCAAGTGGACCAAATAGGACCAAAGTGGACTAAAATTGACCTAACTGGACAAAAGTAGACTTAATTTGACCAAATAATAATTGTTTAATTTTTAGGGTGAACAACATATGTTCAACAAATTTTAGAGAACAAATTATACATTATATTACAATTACAAAATAATTATTTATTCCCCCGCATTGCGTGGATCTGTGACTAGCAATTGTAAAAGCAATAGCCAAAAACCTTCTCACAAAGTTAGATAGTATCAAAGAGGTTCTTAGTGCACATCTCTCTCTTGAACAAAAATGCTGACTAGAACTTGAGTAAAAGTCACATGACGAAGACATGGTGCAAGGTGAATCTTTAATTCTACTCACCAACATCAAAATGTGCTAAAAATCAGTATAATTTTTTTTCCAAAAATGTTTTAAACCCTAGAACATAGGCTTGCTAGTGTGAGAGGGCAATGGTGGTGAAAACTTGTATCTCTTTGCTTGAAATTAGAACCAAAAACAAGATCTCACATTATTTTTACCACATAATGCAATTTCAATAGCGCATTAGCCAAATTTCTTGTCTCGAGTTCTTCTTCTCTAAAAATTTCCTCAAAATATGTCTTAAGAAAGTATTCTAATATAGTAAATGAGATTTACAAATGGAATGGGGTAAGGTTGATTAAGGTTGTATAATAGATGGCTCCATAGGTGGGTTAAGTCTAATTTAAGCAAGAGTTAGGTACTGTACTTAGGTATTATTCCTTAAGTTCCTTTCTTAAAATTATTCCATGTGGCTTTTTTTTTTTTTTTTCATGAATGAAAGTGTATTTTTTAAATAAAGTAGTCACATAACAAAATTTTAAGAGAAGAATTTAAGAAATAGTACATAAGGTATTATACATAAGTTTTCTCTGTCTAATTTCTCCCAATTTTCCCCTTAAAATGTAATAATTTTCATTCTTTATAATTCAGCATTTTTTTGGTGAAATAATTTTGTATATAAATCTCATCACGCCCTTTTGATAATTTTGTAATTGAAAATGTAACCATCCCGAATTATGATAATCATAAGTTATTAAATTTTAGAAAAAAAAAAAAAAAAGGGAAGAATTTTGTAAAACTTGGACGTGGAATAAAAAATAAAAAGAAGGAGAAAACAAGCAAATTCAGTGGCAGTTTTGTAAAAAAACGGACATTTATGTAAATGCTCACATCCCAACGACTATCTCACCCTCTCTCTCCACGTATAAGTTTTGTAAAAACCCACAACTGCTCTCTCTCTTTGTCTCTCTCTCCAAAGATGCCAGAGCTTTGTTCGGTCTCCCTTCTCTCTTGTACCAGCCACTGAGCCACACCACCGATTCTCTCTTTCTACTTGACAAGTTCTATCTCTCTCATTGGTAAGATCTTCACTCTCTCTCTCTCTCTCTCTCTCTCTCGCAGTTGATTTGGGTTTTCCTTTCTGGGCTTTGTTTTGGGGATGAATTTGAACGCTTTTGTACTATTCTCATGTGTTATTTTGATTTTTTTTTTTTTTTTTGTATAACAAGTTGTTAGAACTATTCGGTGGCTTTTGATCGTTCATTCTCTTTCTCTTGCAGTTGATTCGGGCTTTCCTATCTAGGTTTTGTTTTCAAGATGAATTTGAACGCTTTTGCACTATTTTCATGTGTTATTTTAATTGATTTTTTGTATAGCAACTTGTAAAAGCTATAAAAGCTACCGTCAAATCCTAACGTTCCCAGTCTCAACCAACAAGGTGAGTCAAGCCGCAATGCACCGTTGCAGAATCCAAAACAATCCCTCTGGTGGTTTCTCGATAATCTTGTGTAATAGTGAATTTCAGGATTTGTTTGGTTGCCAAGAAACCAACGGTAAAAGTATAGAGTGTTTTAGATTTTAGATTTTTTTTTTTTTTTTTGGGGGGGGGGGGGGGGGGTGGGAGTGGGGGGCGTTGGGTAAAGAGATTTTTTTTATAGGAAAACATGTCATGACAAAAATAGATAAATTATATTTAACTTTTATAGAGGTTTCTATTTTTTTAAATAACAATGAAATATATATAAAATAAATAAATAAATTTTACACACACATATATATATACTAGCATCTGAGCATGCACAGATGTTATTCTATTTTTTGGATAAAGGTTAATTTAGAGTCTCTATTATAATTTGAGATTACTACATTTTTCAATTACCCAAAAAAAAAAAACCTTAAGATTTGATGAGTACTATGTGAGGTAAATTAATTTTTCTTCACACCTTAGATTTATTTTGTGATTGAAAAATGTAGTAATCTCAAATTATAATAAATGTTCTAAATTAACTTTTACTCAAAAAATAGAAGAACCTCTAAACACATGCGTGAATGCATGCTCAGAAGCTAGTCAAAGTGAAATTATTAATTTTAAAATCCTAAATTTTAGGTTATAAAATCTCTCTCTTTTTTCTTTTTCTTTTTTCTCTTAAGCATTCTTCTCTTTCTTTTTCCCTCACCTTCTTAGAAAAACAAAAGAAAAATACTTTTGGTTTCAATGATTTTATCCAAAAAAAAAATACCACGCTAACTTAGATTAACGTTCAAACTAAAAAAAACATATTTCCATTTTCTAAAAAACCCTTAATCTTTTCCTATCCTTTAAAAAAAAAAAAAAAAAAAAAAAAAAAACTATAAATTGAATCCCACATAGAATTATACAAATGATATATATAATTTCTTTTACAAAAGAAATTTTGTTACAAAAATTTCTTAGATAACAACCATTTCATGTGAGGTTTGAATCATACAATAATTCTTACAAAATCTCTTACCCAAACTTATCTAATATTCTATTCCAATGCGTCCTGAATGCAATTTGAGAAATTTGTGCATATATCAGCTTGAGCGAGAAAAGAGATGAATCTAAGATTATCATTATTTTGAGTAAATCAACTACTTTAAAATTGAAAAAAAAAAAATTATGATCTCTATTTTTTTTTAACTCAAAACTAAAGGATTTAACCAAAATATAATAAAATTTCATACTTTTCAACCCAAAAATTAAAGGGAAAAAAAGAATTCTTTTGCTAAACTTGAAAAGGCAACTTACAAAAACAATCAATTTAAGACCTAATTAGTCAAAAATGGATCAAAGGGAACCACAAACTGACCAAGTGGACTAAAATTGACCTAACTGGACAAAATGTGACAAAAGTAGACTTAATTTGACCAAATAATAATCGTTTAATTTTTAGGGTGAACAACTTATGTTCAACAAATTTTAGAGACCAAATTATACATTATATTACAAATACAAAATAATTATTTATTTCCCCGCATTGCGTGGATTTGTGATTGGCAATTGTAAAAGCAATAGCCAAAAAACCTTCTCACAAAGTTAGATAGTATCAAAGAGGTCCTTAGTGCACATCTCTCTCTTGAACAAAAATGTTGATTAAAACTTGAGTAAAAGTCGCATGACGAAGACATGGTGCAAGGTGAGTCTTTAATTCCTACTCACCAACATCAAAATGTGCTAAAAATTAGTATAATTTTTTTTCCAAAAATGTTTTAAACCCTAGAGCATAGGCTTACTAGTGTGAGAGGACAATGGTGGTGAAAACTTGTATCTCTTTGCTTGCAATTAGTACCAAAAACAAGATCTCACATTATTTTGATCACATAATGCGATTTCAATAGCGTATTAGCTAAATTTGTTGTCTCAAGTTCTTCTTCTTCAAAAATTTCCTCAAAATGTGTCTTAGGAGAGTATTTTAATACAATAAATGAGATTTACAAATGGAATGGGGTAAGGTGGATTAATGCTGCATAAGAGAGGGCTCTATAGGTGGGTTAAGTCTAATTTGAGCAAGACTTAGGTACTGTAGTATGTTCTTTATGTTCCTCTCTTAAGGTTATGCCATGTGGCTTTTTTTTCATGAATAAAAGTGTATTTTTTTTAAGTAAAGTAGTCACATAACAGAATTTTAAGAGAAGAATTTAAAGAATAATACTTAAGGTATTGTACATAAATTTTGTTCGTCTAATTTCTCCCAAATTTTTCCCCAAAATGTAATAATTTTTATTTTTTATAATTCGGCATTTTTTCGGTGAAATAATTTTGTATATAAATCTCATCACACATTTAGGTAATTTTGTAATTGAAAATGTAACCATCCCGAATAATGATAAACATAAGTTATTAAATTTTAGAAAGTAAAAAGGAAGAATTTTGTAAAACTTGGACGTGGAATAAAAAATAAAAAGAAGAAGAGAACAAGCAAATTCAGTGGCAGTTTTGTAAAAAAGCGGAAATTTATGTATTTAAATGCACACATCCAACGGCTCTCTCACCCTCTCTCTCCACGTATCAGTTTTGTAAAAACCCACAACGGCTCTCTGCCTCTCTCTCTTTGCCTCTCTCTCCAAAGATCCCAGAGCTCTCCTGTACCGGCCACACCACCGACTCTCTCTTTCTACTCGGCAGTTTCTATCTCTCTCATTGGTAAGATCTTCTCTCTCTCTCTCTCTCTCTCTCTCTCGCAGTTGATTTGGGTTTTCCTATCTGGGTTTTGTTTTGGGTATGAATTTGAACGCTTTTGTACTATTCTCATGTGTTATTTTGATTTTTTTTTTTATATAACAAGTTTTTATAACTATTCGGTGGCTTTTGATTGTTCCTTCTCTCTCTCTCGCAGTTGATTCGGGCTTTCCCATCTGGGTTTTGTTTTCAAGATGAATTGGAACGCTTTTGCACTATTTTCATGTGTTATTTTAATTGATTTTTTGTACAGCAACTTGTATAACTGTTCGGTGGCTTTTGAATTGGTGAGCAATTAAATACTAAAAGCCCTAATGTGTGCTTTGCTATTTATATGGGTATTAATTTATGGTTTATTTTGAACCTTTTGTGGATTGGTTGGATTGTTTGAGAATGGAATTGGAGGCTGCAAACGTCTTTATGTTTGTTCTTTTATGGAAAACTAGGGTTTTTGATTTATTACCCAAATACTTTATGTTAACTGTATATTGCTAGAGGGTTGTTATCTTATGTGTGAAATGACTGCATATAGAGGTTTTTTTTTTTTTTTTTTTACCTTCTCACTCACTTTATAGCAATTTTGACAATTAATTTTTTGTCTTCAAATTTGATCTCGTTGTGGGTGTGCTAAACCCTAACATGTTTCTTTGGGACTTTACTTAAGATGTTGTGAGTGACTATGGAACTTTAAATTTTGTTCAAGTCTATTACTTTTATGACTACTCAATTGTAATTTCAGCATATGATAATGATGCTGCTGAGTTTTTTTTTTTTTTTTTTTTTTTTTTTTTTTGGGGGGGGGGGGGGAGGTGGTGGTGTAGGAAATTGTGTATTTGCATGTTGTGGTATTATTTGCTAACATGGAGAGGAGTATTATGGTGGAGGAGAATCATTGTAAGAGCAATGTTAATACTGTCTCCAAGTCAGATGGGCTGTTTAGTCAGATCAACTTGATATATATAGATCTTGTTAGTGCTAAGGATAAGAGTGATGCTGGAAAGTGTGAGCATTTTTCTATAAATTAAGCCTTCTCCCTAATCATGTAATAATCTTTCAGATTTGTGTGGTTGAGTTCCTCTTTTTTTGAAAGAAAACTTTTTACGTATCACAAAATTATAAATCCTATTAATGATCATATGTGTTTTCTGTATTGCTCTAATTAATATTTTTATCCTCCTACTTAAAACTTATACTGACTTATTTTTTTGAGAAAATTTTGCAGTTTGACTGTAGTTGGAAAGTAATATGGAGTTGTCTCTTGCATGGGTTACCTATGTTTAGCTGCAGTTGTAAGTTCTGTTTGTACCATGTTCTTTGGTAGTGTCAATCTTCTTTGATAGTCTCAGTATATTGAGGGTTCAAGTTCTTGTATATTTCTTGAACTTATTTTTCTTTGAGCACCTTAAATTTTCACCCAGCTTTACTCTTCCTTTTTGTTTGTTTGTTTGTACTTTTATGTTTATAAGTCAGTTATGCCTTACTGAATTATAGTTTTTTTTTTTTATATTTTATTTATTTAATTTTTTTATAAGTGCCTTACTGAATTATAGTTATGATGATAGGCAACCTTTTGATGGTTTGTTGATAGTATGAAATAAACATAGTCTAGAAGATCTAATTGTTGGGAAATCTACTAACATAGCCTGCAGGTTTTTCTAATTTTTTGTTTGAGCTGCCACTTTAATGTTCATTTTAATTTCCATGCAGGTAGATGCTGCTTTGGTGCTCCTTGGAAACATAATTTCATATGTGAGTGCCAAAACATGTATCCTCTTAGACTGTGTTCTCATACTTTATTTGCATTATCCTTTTTTCTAAGCAATTAGGCAATGCCTTCAATAATAGTCCATTTACAAACATGTACATGCTTTTATTATGAAAGTGTTTTTTTGTCATTTATTCTTCTTCCAGGATTTAATAAACACATGTCATACCTCAAGATGTGTGGGATCTTAGGTTATTTAAAGAATGCTATCAGTGTAATTGCATTATACTTTGATTACAAGTCAGTGGAAAGAAATTCCTTTTGATTCTCCATACTTGCTTCTTAATGGTCTTTTAAATAGAGGAACTAAGGAGAAAACATTTGGATTACTCAGGATGTTAGTATGTTTTGTCAATTTTAGTTGATTGTTTAATTTACGTGATATCTGCAATAAACACTTTTTTTGTTTGGTACAAATGTGCATGTAAGCACTCATAAATTGTTGATTTTCCAAAAAAAGGCAGCCACCATAGTATGTTTTATTCTTGTGTAAGATAGAATTTGTTAGCATGATGAGCTCATTTTAAAGGTGAAGGGTTGAAATTTCCACCTAGGATGCATTTACAGCTTATACAATGGCATTGCCATCTCAACGGTTAGCTAATCAACCTTTTAATTTTGGTAGTTACATTCTAGAATTATTGTATTGGACCTTCATTAACATTGTGACATATTTTTTCAGTTATAGCCTTTTGGTGTTTCCAAACACTCTCTTTGATTGCTTTCATTACTAGCATTGATACTTCTTTGGCCACAGCTCCCGAGAAACCATTACAAGTTTTATGAGTAGAATATATGCTAGGCAAAATTAGTTATGATGATTAGAAACATCATATTAATGAAATGTCTTGTGTTAGGGTAATTTAATTGTTACCCTATTCGCTTCTTGAGAATAACAAAACACAAGGTACTTGTCAACTTTATGAAGCTGGGGTTGAGTGGCAGAACATCTAAATTTCTTGTGAGTTTGGGTTTTGACTTTTGTATGAGTCAAGATGTATTCTTGGACTGGCCACCCATCAGATCTTTCTTCAAGAAATCAAGAATGCAATTTACTTTAACACTTACATGGTGTGTTTTTCTGTGTAATGAGTCTCAATTATGGGATGTGTACGTGCTAACTGGAAGGTCTGTTTGTTTATAGTATTATGAATATGACATACTCTTTAGTTTTCTAGTTGTTCTCATTTGGTTTACATTATTTATAATCTATTGAAGCGTAGATGTCAATGTTGATGCTGAAATTTGTTGTGGTACTCGTGAATGTGATCTTAAAGGCTGGAGCTTCAAATATTTTAGTTTACAACACAGAAATAATCCTTATGGATTATAATTTTGAAGTTCAATGGTCTAAAAGATCTTGTGTCTTAGAAATTTGCATTATTTTTGGTAAACATGACTTTTAGGTGGTAAGATTACTTTCTTCCATCGTGCTTCGTAGTCTCCCTGTGTAGGATATCCATGACTAAAAATGTCTAAGTCAGGTCATATTTCCTTGGTCTGGTTTTGGGTGATGAAGGAACGCATCATCATTTAGTTGATTGTGTTTTCTCATCCCTGAAACTTAAAAGGGATTGAACTATTAGTAGCATTTGAGAAGATGACTAGTAGATGTACTTCCATTGTTGGCCTAAGCTCACCTTAACCACCACAATTACTGTCTTAATGTGACCATGATAAAAGTATTTTGTCCATTATAACTCCTAGAAAACAAAAGAGGCTGGAATTTTCATTTACTAGGGCAAGAAATATGTATAGACTCCTAGGAAAATTGTATGGTTATGCCAAAATTATTTAACCGAATCCTTTACTTTATAAAACCTTAAATATTATCTATACTTCAAAGAGCCAGAGATTGACATGTTCTTCTTGAAAAAAATATTGTGATAGACTTACATTTTAAATTCGCATATGGAAATTTGCTGTTTTATTTTGCTATTAGTTGAAGATGTTTAATAAGATGCTTTATATTTCCTTTCTTCTATTTGATGTATATTTTTCACTTTTGAAGCCTGCACACTTGAATCATTTATAAATTATGTTAGTACTTGGTAGGGGTCTTATGTGTGATTTGTTTTTGAATGTTGTGGTATTATGTATTAGTAACAGTTTTTAAATTTTTATCCTCATTCATATTTACTTTTGCAGCTTGTATTTGAGGGAATTGGGGATGTTGGGGTTAGAGATTTGTGGTTGGTAATGCTAGAGAAATAGGTTGATTAAGATTCGATCAGGGAGTAACAAGCTGGGTATATTTTGGAGTTCAACGGTCAAAATAGGTGAGAAAAAGGAAGAAAAGCAGATCTGGTTGGCTGTTAGAAATAACTTAGCAATGCAGATATTGGTTTGTGGATTGAACCTAGTTTTTGTAGGCATTACACCTAAGGTCCTTGCATTGCTTAGGGAAGAATTGCATCAAACAAACCGCAACACCATAATAGTTGCAAATTTATCTTTTTTTAACTATTAAAAATCAAAGAAAAAAAGAAGCCCAATAAAATAACTATGGGTTGGAAACTACAAGCTGTTTGGAAAACCTTAAATCTCCAAAAAGACCCTTGATTACTTAAAGAAAATACAACTAAAATAAAACAAGACCAACCTTTTGCCACCAGCATCACTATACACTTGAAGTGCTGATCCATAAGAGAGTTAACAAAATCAAATAGAATTTTGCATTGTTAAAGCCCAATTATTGTTATGGTCAATATTTATTGTCATGTGGTCACAACCATATAGGGCCGTCCAACCCACCCGGCCACCTGGCCAACCCGCCCGAGCTCGACCTGCCGCCACCCAATCTGACGTCTCCGGCGGTCGGACGCGAGTCCGATCTCTCTAACCAGACCCCACGCAGGTCGGTTGTCGGTTTTACATTTCAAAACCCGTGACACACAACCCGAACCGAAACAATCTCCTCTCTGGCGAAATATTACAAATTTTGGACCAAATCCGACGAGATCCTTCAAGATCCTGTGACATTTTGGTGTTCCTCAGCTCCGATCCGGCCATCCTTGGTCTTCCTTCACTTAGATTCGGTGTTCCTCAGCTCCTCCTTCGCTCCGATTTGCTCAGATCCGGTGTTCCTCAGCTCCTCCTTCACTCAGATTTGCTCAAATCCTGCGGTATTGGGTTAGATTTGACTTAGAGCTACACAAATTCAGCTATTCTTGGTTAGATTGGGCTTCAATCTACTCAAATCTGGCAATAATCCGTTAGATCCAGTCGGCCTTCAACTCAGATCGATGAAGATAAATCTTCTCCTCCGCTCGCCGTCGCTCATCAACGGACTCAACCGACCTGACTGTTCGCTCCCCTGAGTCCGGCCACCTCAACCCGTGGTGGTCAGTAGTTGGTTGTGGGTCTGTTTTTGTTCCACCCGACCTGAGCGGGGGTCGGTTTTGGGTTGAGGCCAAAACCGACCCAGCCCGACCCGTAGACAGCCCTAGTATATATTATTGTCACTAGATTCTTCTATGAATATGAATGTTATTTTGGTTAATAGAGATTGATATTACTGTCGCTAGATTCTTCTATGAATATGACTGTTATCTTGGTTAATAGAGATTGATATTTAAATTTTGAAAATGTGATTCTCAATACTAACGTCTATTAGTTTTCTCTTCTAGTTTGAACGTTGGTGTTGCATTGGTGGTTTCCTCAAAAGAAAAATTTGTTACAGCAAGGGAGGACCTAGCTGCTATTTCTCAGCCTCAACCCACACTTGAAATTGTTATTATTACTCTATTGCAGATTGCTATTTATAGGGAGGAAGTATAGTTGGAGGTATATGTAGTGCCTTTACCTTTATTTAGAGCATTGTTTTATGTGAGGCAAAGGACAACGAGTCCAATAATAAGAAAAATCAAAGATACAGTGATTTCTGTGTTTTTCATTATCAGTTAGTCATGGTTAGTTTCTCATTATCTGCAGTACTTCATAATCTATCCAAACAGCTTAAGTACGCATCTATGCTGAAGGTGATGAATATAATTTTCTTCTCTTGGGAGCTAAAATTTCATGAAACTAATTGAACTATTTACTTTTTAAATGATCTGTGAGAACATTCATCTTTATGGACCTAAATTTCCTTAAAGTTGAAGTACTTCTCTGAGATTCTTGAATTTCCTGTGTTCTTTGGCAATATTTGGAGGAACTAATGGGATCAATTCTTTTTTGCTGGGTTGCTTGTGGTGTAAACTTTGTTGCACTTGCTGAGGTAATGTGCTCATTTTGTCCTCTAAGAATTTGTCTTAGTGTGTATGAACAACCATCATTGTCAATATAGTTTTCTTGAACATGGGTAGGGAAATTGCTATCATATTTGGTATTGGTTGCACCTCAGTTTATTTGAGGACAAAGTTTGTAGAGATAGGGAGATGAAATTTTAAGTCTTGAAATACATTGCGAAAATTAAATTATAAGTTTGTACTTAGCTTTGTGATTATTTTTTGGGGGGTTTATTATTATAAGTTTGTACTTTTAGGACTTTCTTCCCTTTATCTTCTTAAACCAGACTAAGGGAAGAACATTTGGGATTGAAATTTTCTTACTCACATCCTAACATGTTGGAAAAGGAGCTGACACAAACACTATGCTCACAAAATTACTAGGGGCCAATATTTGTCTACGGTTAATGTATTGATTGAGGAATCATACAAGTATGGCATCTGCCCCCTTAGAAGGAAACATTAAATTGTTTCCCACTTTATATGCTGTAAATAAATTTTTGATATTCCTCGCATTGTTTTTACATGACAAAACAGTCAACCAGCAAGGTATCAAAATTTCTACGGTTGAGATCAGTTGAACCAGCCGCCCCTCTCATCAATGGTGGAGTGTGGCAGAGATCTCAGCAAATCCCATGAGATTTGGCAAATCTCAAACAGCGAAGAGTGGCAGAGAGCTACGAATGGTGGCACTGCTATGGATGACAAAGAGTCAGACAGGTTGGGTAGAGTTGGATTTCTAGATGGAAAACCTATTTCCCCAATGTGATCATGTTTTGATGGTGTCTGCCTGTTGTTGACTTCTTCGGGTTTGACTGTGTTGTCGAGTCTGGGTGTGGGTTGGACAATCTTGTTTGTCTCAAACATGCATGAGTGCAGATTGGCAAACACAAATGACTAAACCTTATATAACTTCACCTCCTAGTTGCCTACCAGCCAAAGTAAGATCTAATTTCTTTGGAAAACCTTTCCACTTCCCTTTGTAAGAGCAAGGTGGAGGATGAGGTTGTGAGATCTAAACCTGCATGGTGCTTCTGTACTTAGACCCATATTTTTTAACACAGCTATGGATTCTAAACGATGTAGTCAAGATTGGTCACATTTATTCTTTTTCATCATTATGCTCTATCTGAAGTCATTCTGTCTGTTATTTTTTTAATTATTCATGTTCTTTTTTCCTACTACTAATGTTAGTTTTTGTAGTTATTAATAAAATTTTTTTGTTGAAATAAAACCACAGAGAATAATCTCATTTAACTGGCCTGGTTAAATTAGAGCTCTCAGCAAATTAGCTCCTTGGCACACCTTCCATCTTCTCCCCAAAACATTCTTAATTTTCACTGCATCAATTCATCTAAATAAAACTGATTCTCAATACCTAGATTTTTCAATACAATTAAGAGGCAAGAGCAAAGGAGGAGAAGTGATCTCACTTCATGAGTAGGATTAGAATTTATGAATCTGTCTTAAGTTGTAAGGACATAGCCTGAGGTATGTAGAAGTGTGAGAAGGGTGGGATAGGTGCTTACAATACATTTACTTTGAAGTAGGTATTGGTAGTTGGGTCCTATTCTGGCATGAGATCAGCCTTTGAGGGAGGCATTACAAGTTTTTAGACTATTCATTAGCTAGAGAGGTGTCAATGGATTCTATTATGGTACAATGACATTGGGGTGGGAGGGGGGAGGAAGAGGAGCTAGGATATGAGATTTCATATGGACTTTAATGATTGGGAATTCATTTCATTAGCCCTAAGGTTGTAATTTTGGTGTTCAAGATATCTGAGGCCATTTTGACTCCCTCGCTCTCTCTAATTGCATACATTGATTTCGGTTATTTCTTTCAATTCTTTGTTATATGTTTGTTGTGGTGTATCTGTTTACAGGCAATGATTGAAGGGTTGCTTCTGTTGCTTCAAGATCCTGATTATCAAGTTAGATTTTTCCTTGCTCGGTGAAATTGTATGCTTTTCTATGACTAGATTATCATGATATTGACTATTGATAATTGTTTTTCAATTTACTATATTAAAATTTTAAGAATTGAAATAAGGTAGGTAAAATTTGAAGTTACAAACATTATTCTATTGCCCTTGCCTACTAGGTAATATATAAAAATTATGAGTTATTATTATTTTTTATCATATAGTTACAAATACATCTATTAAAAGTTATGAGATATTATATTTAAAAACTGTGTACTTTACTTCAATCAGGTGCATCAAGGCTCCAAGAGACTTATGCGCTTAAGTGCGCTCGATGCTTTTACCAACATTGCCTATGATGTTGATGTCTTTAGATTACCATAATCCATAAACACAAGTCAAATCAGATTTTCACCTGATCTCATTCCTGATAACAACTCTATGTTATCTCATAGTATAAATGTATATCATGATTATCACCAAAAGTACATTGTGGATATTGCTACCAACTCTAATGAGACGGATCATCATTAGCTGTGATTGCTGTTTGGTGCCCTCTTATATGCTTTATTTAAATGACTTAATGCATGTCCTCATTTATTGAGTTGCTGCACTGATTTTGTACCTCTTTTATATTTCTATTTGCTAGATTGAACCATGACTACTAACTTCACTTATTCTTCCCTGTTTGGTTGAAACCATTACTGTTATTAAGGATTTTCAAGATTTCTCCAGATTAGAAAGGCCATCGCAAACCAGGTCACTGTTGAAAGCTATTGCTTTAATTGTCAAATAATAATATTGGATTGTCATGTTCAACTATTACTTTCACCATTTTCCTAACAATTTCTCTTTGAATAAGTTGATGGTCATTTTACAGAAATACCTTCTAATATTAAGTGGAAAATCTATGGGTTCAAAAGATCCATTGGGTATGTGTGTAATTTACTAGTTAAAAAAAATCTAGAATTTATGTAGAAGAAAGATGTAGATGGCTATGACTTAAATTGCACTTGGAAATATTGAATTTTGAAGGGTTTCATGGGGCAGAAAATTGGAATTAAGGATGAAGGATTTAATTTTGCCGCAGGTATTTGAGGGAGTTGGGGTTAGGGATTTGTGGTTGGTAATGCTGGAGAAATAGGTTGATTAAGATTCAATCAGGGAGTAGCGAGCTGGGTATATTTTGGAGTTCAATAGTCTAAACTGGTGAGAAAAAGGAAGAAAAGCAGATCTGGTTAGCTGTTAGAAATAACTCAGTAGTGCAGATATTGGTATGTGGATTGTACAAGGGTTTTTGTCCTATTTTTTCAGGGTTCTCGGGGTATGGAATTATATGATGATCTAGTTGCAAGATTTCAGGCTCGTGGAAATTAAAGAGAAGTAAAAAAAATATAAATTTAGACATTGCACATTTATTTTTGATAAGTGACATTGCACCTAGTTTTTTCAGGCATTACACGTAGGGTCCTTGACATTGCTTAGGGAAGAATTGCATCAAACAAACCTCAACACCATTAAAGCTGCAACTATATCTTTTTTTAACTATTGAAAACCACAAAGAAAAAAAGAAGCCCAGTAAAATAACTATGGGTTTGAAACTACAAACCGTTCTGGAAAACCACCTTATAGCTCCAAAAAGACCCTTGAATACTAAATGAAAATACAACTAAAATAATACAAGACCAACCTTTTGCCACTTGCATCACTAGAGACTTGAAGTGCTGATCCATAGAGACTTAAAGTGCTGATCCATAAGAGAAGTAACAAAATCAAATAGAATTTAGCACTGTTAAGGCCTATTATTGCTATGGTCAATATTTATTGTCATGTGGTTGAAACCGTATATATTACTGTTACCAGATTCTTCTATGAATAGGAATGTTATTTTGGTTAATAGGGATTGATATTTAGATTTTGAAAAAGTATTCTCAATACTAACATCTATTAATATTCTCTTCTAGTTCGAACTTTGGTGTTACAATGGTGGTTTCCTCAAAGGGAAAAACTTGTTACAGCAAGGGAGGTCCTAGGTGCTGGTCCTCAGTGTCAACCCACGCATGTAACTGTTTTTATTACT
This sequence comes from Castanopsis chinensis, assembly GCA_032878915.1. Classification (NCBI taxonomy): domain Eukaryota; kingdom Viridiplantae; phylum Streptophyta; class Magnoliopsida; order Fagales; family Fagaceae; genus Castanopsis; species Castanopsis chinensis. The sequence goes on along the minus strand of JAVQMG010000125.1, from coordinate 9,807,291 downwards.
CTATTGCACATTGCTGTTTATAGTGAAGAAGTAGAGTTGGAGGTATACATTGTGCCTTTTCATTTATTTAGAGCATTGTTTTATGTGAAGCAAAGAACAGAAAGTCCAATAAAAAGAAAAATCGAAGACACAGTGATTAGAATATGAACCAACCCCAATATGCATATTTATTCATAATTTCATAATATATCTGAATTTACCAATAAAAAAATGAATATGAAATGGTGGTGGAGATGTCCATTCTTGTAATGCCTAGCTTCCTTGAAAGTGTCGTTAATGAAGCTTTTTAGATCTCCACCTAAGATTTAGTGCTATCAAAGTGGATAGATACCTGGTAATTTCTCATGATAGATGAGCATGAATTCTGACCAAGGCCAATTCATTATTGTTAAACAAAACGCCATTGGTAAAGTGGTCAATCTCCAAAAAGCATCTGACAACCTGAATCTTCAATGCCTTTATACACAAAATCTTTTGTTTATTGGCATCTCTCATCTTGATGTTGAGCCAAAGAAGACAACATTGAGAGTTGATTGATGGAGGCTAAGGTTGTGGATCAAGACCCATCGGGTATATGTGTAACTTACTTATCAATATATATATATATATATATATATAGGGATATGCAGTTTTCACCCCAATAAAAACTTTGCAGTCAACACCCTAATCGAAACAATTGTGGCAATCTGCAACTTCACCATCCAAATAAGATCAAATTTAATGTCCATGTTGTTAGGACATATGTGATTGGATGTTAGGAACATATGTCAACATTTTATGTATTGGCTAATTCTTTAACAAAACGCACTTTACTTGTAATTGGGTAGATCTAAGATGTATTTAATGCTTTAAGAAACAAGGTTTCAAGTTCAAGTGTTAAAATCATGCAAGTCTGTCCAAGAAACAAGTAAAGAAGTGTTGTTCATTAAAACTCGACAGCTAACATCTATCGAGGTTTAAAAAAGCTGTTTAAGCTCGAGGCTCAACAGCTACTCGACAGATAAGATATTTGTCGAGATTTATGAAAAATAGATTTTCAATTCTAATTTTCATCAAAGCTGTGAATATGTGTTTGAGCTTTCTTTTCTCATAACCCTAAATATATATAATGGTTATTTTAAAGCCATATCAGGTTGCACAGCCAAGAGCACAATTGCACAAGAGCATAATTTCTCAAGTATGACCAAAAACCTAGTTTGCCTAGTTTTTGAAGAATTTGCTGTATTTGTACACTGCAGGGTTTTGTGACCAACCAACTTCGTGATCTTCATCAGTTGATAAACAGAAGAACTTTGCAACCAATATTCTTCTCAAGTTAGTGATAAAGTCGCGTACTGGGATCCGCGCATCTTTTGGTTAGTCACGTACTAGAAGCCGTGCAATACAAGGAGAGATTGTCACTGCAGAATAAGTCCAATGAGATATTAGGGTAAGGGTTCAACTGTAGGTTGGTATAAGGTATTGGGATTTCTTTACTTGTAACCGCTTGTTTTGATAATAGTGGATTCTCGAGAGTTGACTTTAAAATTATCCAGTTTGCCGTGTAGGTTTTTTCTAGTCATAAACAAATCATCGTGTCGTTTAATTTCTGCTGCATATTTAGTTAATTGATAATTTGTTTGTGCTGCCATGCTTGTTGCATGTAATTGAACCTAATTAATTCACTTAGCTAATTAATTGGTTAATTTATTACAAATGATCAATATATTTTTGGTCCATCAAGTGATATCAAAACAGGCACACTCTAATTAGGGTTTAATCTTTGCTGTGAGATCCATTGACCCTTATTTGTCATGGATAGAAGACAGTCAATTATTATACCTTATTTATTTGATGGAACTAACTATGCATACTGGAAAGTATGCATGATAGCTTTCTTGCAGTCTTTAGATGAGAAAGTGTAGTAAGCTATGGAGATGGGCTGGACCAAGCCGAAGGAAGCGCCGGCAGATTGGGATGATGCAAAAATTAAGGCGGCTAACTTCAACAGCAGGGCATTGAATACTTTATTCAGTGCAGTCACAAATGAGGACTTCAAGATCTCCTCCACTGAAACTACAAAGGAGGCATGAACCATTCTTCAAACAACCTATGAAGGAATGTTCAAAGCTTTAGAGACTCACTACTAGCTTTGAAGAAATCAAGATGGAGGAGGATAAATCATTTGATGAGTTCTATACCAGGCTTAAGGACATAGTGAGCTTAGCATTTAATCTTGGGAAACTATTCCCAAACCCAAGATTGTGAGAAAAGTGCTCAGATTTCTACCCGAGAGATTCCATGCTAAGATCACTGCAATTGAGGAGTCAAATGATATTGATAAAATTCATTTGACAAAACTTGTTGGAAATTTGCAGACCTATGAGTTGGGTTTGTCTAGGCTCAAGAGGTCAAGTAAGAGCAAGAACATGGCACTGAAGGCCAAGAGTAGTGACACTGATGAATCTTCCGATGATGAAGATTCTAAAATGAAGTCCTACATCATCCTGCAATTCAAGAAGTTCATGAAAAATGCCAATGCAAAGGGCTTTGACAAGGACCTTAGGCAATCAAGTTCTTCACAGTCTAAGAGCCAAGAAAAAAGGAAAAAGGATGCTAGGGATGGCGATCAGTATACTGTTCCTTCAGGGCCCAAGTGTTTCGGGTGTCAAGGATTCAGTCATATGAAACAAGAGTGCCCCACTTATCTCAAGTCTATTAGGAAAAGCAAGGCACTTGTTGCTACCTTGAATGATACTAAACCTGAGGATGATTCCAAAAATGAGGATGATGGAATCCTGAATGCCTTCACCGCCACTATCAATCCTACTGAAGGGATTGTAGAAGATGTGGATAATGAAGAAAACTTGGTGAAGTCAAAATTTAAAAAGATGGATGAGCAAAATGACATCTATACAGCCTATACAAAGTTGTACAAGGTCTCGGAAAAACATGAGAACAACTCAATGATGTGGACCTTGAAAGAGAACAACTCTCCACAAAGTTTAATGAAACAAATCAGACTATTGGAGCACTAAGGTTTGAGAACAATTTCTTGGCTGAGAAGGCCAAAAAGCTTGAGGCGAAACTGTTCCAAGTGAGAGCTCAATTGGAGATGACCTCAAGCACAAAGCTTGACGAGATGCTCAGCATGCAAAAATATGCCTCTGATAGAACCAGTTTACAGTATGATTTTTCTTCTCCTAATATTACTTCTTCCAGTACTATTGTTTTTTATTCTCCTGCTAACAATATTGAGAATAATGATGCTAAAACTGTGATAGCTAGTGAGAACATAGACAATGGTAAATTGATCTTAGGAACTCCCTTTAAGCTTGCTATGAAAGAAATAAAAAATCCTAGGACTAAGAAGAGTAATGCTCAAAAGTCCAACGAGAAGAAGCAGCATCTCTGTCATCACTGTGGCGTAGCTGGACATACTCAACCCAATTCCTATAAGTGGTTAGCCACTTAATAGAGCAATAGCATGATTTCATTGGGAAGCTAGAATCAGCTTTCATCCTCTCTTGCTCTTCTTAGAGATCTCCTCAAAGCCCTTATGTTCCTTTCGAACTTGAATGGTTTCAATTCTTCCCCCTCACTGTCGGTTCAAGGGTTTGCTCAAAGGAAAGGTTTTTCCAAGGTGTGGAAGGAAAATGGCTCTAAGTGATGTAGTTACTTTTGCTCTCTCTTCCTCTTTTTGTTATGTTTGCATTACTTGTGTTTTTTTTTTTAGACAGCCTAGTTTTTATGTATTGCTTTATTTGACATGTTTTTATTTGGTTATTTTTTCAATTTTGTTTTTATTTTTTTTCATTCATAAAAATAAAAAATTGAAAAATCAAAAAAATACAAAAACAGTTTGTTTGTGTACATTGATACTTGTATACCTTGAATGGCCAATGAAACAAAATTTTCTAAATTTTATATCTTTTGTAACTTAGATGAGCATCTCTACACACAACAAAGTAAGTGAGGATTGTGGCTCGTGTTTATGATGAGTAAGGTTAAGTGATCTCTTGTACTTAAAACTCATATCACTCTTTTTGACGGAAATGACTAAAAAAATTTAAGAGAAAGGCATAAATAACCATCTCACCATTGTTGCCCGCCAATCATTAAATAACACCGGTCTGCTTCGGTATAGTAAAAGTACAATGTCAAAAAACTTAACATAATTGAGTATTTCTTTTCTCTCTTATATATTCATGCATGATATGCTTAATAAAAGAAAAATATGCAAAAAAAATAAAAGATCTTTTAAAACATGATTGCAAGCGTGTATACTAGGAGATGTAGGAGTTATAGAATGTACCTCGAAGTGATAGTCTCCATCAAGAAGTTATGATCGTGTGTGAGTTAAATTGATTTACTCATATATCAAATCGTCATAACATGTAGACACTTATGCAATCTTGCAATGTTTCTCACACACAACATGCAATATTCTTTACTATTTTTGATATATGTACATGTATAATGTGATTTGGTCATCACAAAGTTTACATATGTTAGTGTATGCCCACTAAACTGTCTTGACTTATTTTTGAAATATAAAATTGGTTAGACTTGTTTAGTGTGTGTGTGTTTTTGGATCTATGTGCTTAATATTTTTCTTGTTGAGAGATGTTTTTGAGAGTTTATAATGTTGTTTGTGGATCCTTGGTTGAATTGCATATTTGATTGCATTCATATCTGTGTTTTTCTCTTCTTTGAAAAACTGTTTTTAAGCAATCTCTATAGCTCCTCGACACCTCTCGACACTTGGCTTATCTATCGAGTTCTTCAACTTTTTTTTATCGCAATCTCGACAGCTTCTCGATAGCTCCTTGCTTGATCGAGAAAATTTCTATCTCCTCGATAACTCCTCGATCCATCAAGCTTTTTTTTGCTGTGGACACCTTTGGACAGCTGCTCGATAGTTGTATTTCTTCAAGCCTTTAAAGCTCAATACCTCTCGATACCTCTCGATTTGTCGAGAATCATGAGACTTCTATATATTCGCGCTTCACAAATTTCTATCTCATTTCTCTTTGATCTCTCTCAATAGACAGGCTTCTCTCACACTCCCAAACTCTTCTCACTCAACCTCTTCATCTTCCCCACTCTTTCGTTGTTCTTTTCATTGCATATTTCACAAGTATGATATCTTTTCTAGTCTTTAATCATACATTTCATGCATTCTGACCTAGTTTTTGGGATTTATTGAAAATTTTGGGGTTTTTCAAAATCAAAGAAGTTTTTGCAAAATTTTTGGGATGGGTTTTGTATATTTGATCTTAAAACATCATGCATTGCATCACATGTGCATTATAACACTGATTCGTGCATTTTAGATGTGTGTTTCCATTGTGGAACTAATTGTATGCTTGTAGGTTTGGATTGGGCTGAGCTCATGATATTTTTATTATTGCATTTCATATGATCATGCATTATCATGCATACGTACCTTACATTCTCTATATTTTTATATATTGATTGTATTTGGTGCTTTTCTGTGTGTTTCTCTGTCTTCCTCTCTCTTATTTACGTTACTTGCATCATGGCACCTAAACATATGTCTACTCCGTCCTAAAACCCTCTTCGTTCTGGGGCATCCACTTCTTTTAACCCCACTCTGTTTCACATCTGATTCCGTAATGAGAAGGCCAAATCGGACTTCTTTGAGAACTTTTCTAGACGAGGTGTTCATTCGGAACGCTAAGTCATTTTGTCGAACTTCTCCGATACTGACCTACCCACTGTTATTCATAATAGGGGTTGGGAGTCACTGTGTGACATCTTGATCACTTGTCCATCCGTGCTTATCCAGAAGTTCTACTCCAACATGCATGGATTTAATTATTTAGTACCTCAGTTTTTCACTTGCGTTTGAGGTACGTGCATCGTGGTCACTCTGGATATCGTATCCGACGTGCTCTATATCCCTAGGGTAGTGCATCCTGACTACCCTAGTTGTGAACATCTTAAGACTGTGTCTAAAGATGAGCTTATGTCAGCTTTTTATGAGTGTCCTTCTGATTGGGGTGATCATTAGTTCACTCCTTGTTCGGCCTTTGCTAATGGTCCTCATTTTCTTAGCATAGTTATAACTTTTGTCTTGCATCCTCTTTCTCACTATAACTCTATTAATGAGCACCGTGCTTGATTTTTGCTTTCTCTTTTAGTGCATCTTACTATAGATTTTCCCTCTCATTTCATTCTTTCCCTCATAGATGTGTATCGAGATACGGCGACTCGTGATAAGTTCATCTTCCCTTCAGCTATCACGAGGATTTTACACAATTTTTTAGTTCCCTTTCCCGTTTCCGACAACTTCCATGTCATGTGTGCCATAGATGACGCTGCCATTTAACGGAGCAAGGCGCAGCTACATTGGAGGTGGTCTGGGTTGGCAACTCCTCCCACTCCTTCAGCTCCATCCACCTCCGCTCCCTCTTCTTCTACGGGTGGTGTGACTCTTGATGCGATCATGGCGCAGTTTCAGCGCATATATGGTCACCTTGACACTTTTAGTGATAAGTTGTGTCAGGTGAACACCCATGTCGGCTGTATTGCTAGACGGTAAGCTCACCTTGGTGGCTTCATAGAGTCTCCTTCTCCTCCTTCCAAGACATCTGAGGACGATGATGACTCTGACGACGACGACGACGACGATGATGATGATGATGATGGAGATGGTGATGCTAGCTCTTTCGATGATGACGAGATGCCTACTTGATACTCTTACTCTTTGTCACTCGTGACAAAAAAAGAAAGTAGTTTTGAGATGAGAGTAGTCATACTCATAGGGGGGTTAGTATAGGAGATTTTTGTTAGGGGAGAGTGTTTATGTTTTTAAGGGATGTAGTGAGGATTTTGATGTATCTTTTTCTTTTCTTTCTATTTTAGATACATTATTCTTGTACATGAGTCTTGTGACTATTTGACATACATTATACTTATATTTGGTTTATATATATGTTGATGTATGTTATTTCACCTATCTTTGCATGTGTTATTTCTTTTCTCCCTTTATACACATGTTTCTTATTATTTGTATGCAATTTTTTATTTTTGTTTCACACAAAGATGTCTTGATGAGTTTTGTTTAAGTATTTTAGAAATACAGGTTATCAAAGTCTTCCTTACCGTGAACTCTCTTCTTGCAAAATTTTTTAAGAGTTTGTGTTAGGATAGATTTTATTGTACTTAACAAGTAAGTATAAGTTGAGTGATTTATTACTCCCCTCATATGTTCATTTTTTTGTTGAGATTTTGTCACGGATTGCCAAAAGGGGGTGATTGTTATGATATATGTGATTAGATGTTAGGAACATATGTCAACATTTTATATATTGGCTAATCCTTTGACAAAACGCACTTTACTTGTAATTTGGTAGATTTAGGATGTGTTTAATACTTCAAGAAATAAGGTTTCAAGTTTAAGTGTTAAAGTCATGTAAGTCTGTCCAAGAAACAAGTGAAGAAGTGTTATTTATTAAAACTCGACAGCTAGCATCTATCGAGGTTTAAAAGAGCTGTTTAAGCTCGAGGCTTGACAATTGCTTAATAGATAGGGTATCTGTCGAGGTTTAGGAAAAACAGATTTTCAATTCTGATTATCATTTAATCCGTGAATATGTGTTTGAAATTTCTTTTCTCATAACCCTAAACATATATAAAGATTATTTTAAAATTCATATTAAGTTGCACAACTAAAAGCACAATTGCACACAAAGAGCATAATTCCGAGAGAGAGAGAGAGAGAGAGAGAGAGAGAGAGAGAGAGAGAGAGAGAGAGGGGGGGGGGGGGGGAAGGCATAAGTTTGATGGAGAGGTAGGTGTGTACTTAGATGTTAGAGGAAGTGGTGGAAAGGAAGTAGCTTTGCCATAAGGTAGCAGATTGGAGGTTGGAGTTGATGGGGAAGAGGGAAAGTGATTTTGATCCTGGGGTTAGTGGAGAAAGAAAAGAGGGAAAGTGCTTCTAGGATTACATCAATATGGAAAGTTCTAATCACGCCACAATTAAATCCCATAAAATTCTCAACCACAATAAAGCTCAAACTAATTCAAAATTCAAATAAAAATCTAAAATCTGGTGTCTCAAATAAGTAAAAATCAAAAATAAATATGGTGTCCACGCCAACATTTAAAGTAGTGGCTCTTGCAATTGTGAAAGTAGTACACTTTGAATAAGAATTTTCTAATTAGAGAATGCTTCTCTTGCTTGGTGGTGACTCCAAGAACTCTTAGGTGGTGATGACTAAGGTTTTCAGGAATATTCTAGGTGGTGAAGCTTAGGGTTTTTCCTGCTCTATCTTTCCTTTCCCTTATTTTTATCTTTCTTAAACAAGTGTGAAGTTAGTAATGGTATTTTAGTAATTTAGTTACTAAAAAGGGTAGATCCATCTTTTTACACTTTAGGGGTCATGCGTAAATCACATGACCATTAACTTTAATCCTCATTTGGATCACAAGATGCATATTGGCAATATTGTTTCAATTGGAATGTTGATTGCAATGTCAAGAGCCTTGTACCTTAATTGGCATCTCCCTATGCACAAAGTACTCTTTGTCCAGGAGAAAAGGGCTTGTATTGCAAGGTTAGTAGCATGTTGTAACCATCTCAAAAAAAAAAAAAAAAAAAAAAAAAGAAGAGGAAGAAGAAGAAGAAGAAGAAGAAGTTAATTGCAAATTTTAAAACTTTGTGGTGTGCAAGTACCCCATAGTTAGGGTAGTTTTTTTTTTTTTTTTTTTTTTTCCAATTAACCCTCAAACAAAAATGGAAATGGGCAACACCATTATCAATTAATTTTTATTGTTTTTCCAAGGGTCAGGATCCCAAGCTAGACTGACTCAAATGTTGAAACATATAAAACTTATATGCACTTAACATGCGACACTAGGTGCCATAGCTAGAGAACATTGATAACAAAATCAGTGATACATGGGGGAAGAATTCACTCATCAACCTAGACACATGAAGTTCATAATTCTATTGGTTAAACACCAACTATAAGCATCTTACTGGTCACCTTTTTATTAAAAAAAAAAAAAATAGACTTACCGGTGTTCCCTTCACAACTGTGGATACATGAGCAGGCACTGTCCCTTCAATATCCGGAAGTGGTGCAAGTCGCGAAAGTCCAAAATCAGCAACTTTTGCCATATACTTAGAGTCCAATAATATGTTGCTGGCCTTGATATCTCGGTGAAATATTGGAGGATTGGCTTCAGTATGTAGGTAGAGAATGCCCTTAGCCGATCCCAGGGCAATTCTTAATCTCATAGCAAAACTCAGAGGTTCATTACACTTAGCTGTAAAGCACACATGACCCCTAATAAGCTTATTAGAATGGGATGTAGAGTTTGAATGGTAAAATAGTTACATTTAACTAAAAAATAGACAGTAAACTGTGGAAAGGGGGGGGGGGGGGGAGTGAACTGTTGCAAGTTATAAATTGCAATTTTACTTGCATTCATACTCAATGAGGAACACCCAGAAAATCCTATAGTGAGAACAATAAATGGAAAGCTTAAAGAATGAATATAAGGTGTACCAGAAAGGTGATCCCTTAGAGTACCATTTGACATAAACTCATAGACCAACGTCTGCATGCAAAACAATACTTAACATAAATCTCTTCCCAAGCAAAATTTTCAAAACAAATTAAGCAACAGAGAGCAATAATTTCTAGTCCCTAGGTGTTAAAGCCACACAATTTTGCAGGAGAAGAAATACTGCTCATGAAGAAATATATGAAAAACTATAGTCTCAATTTCACTGAGAAAGGAGATATGTAAGTTGTTAATGCATTTCCTAAAGCCTAAATAATCCTTTATTTATGAAGAACTCTCTATATTCTTCTACACTATTAAGCAACAAATTTGGCAGAATCTTATCTGTAATATCTCTAGATTGAATTTGACTTCTTCCATTGTTTGCAACTATTCAAAGCATCTAAATACCGTTGTTGATAATTCGATAGATACAATGGGGGAGAGAGGATTTGAAATCTAAACGTTTCTATTGAAAACATTAAAAGGTGTCAATTGAGGTACAAAACTCTTAACAACTGTTCAAATCAACTACATACACTGTTTTACATATTTCTTTCTTTTTTGAAATTTTATTATTAAACTCTTACAGCTTTCATTTTCATTTAGTATATTTGCATCAAATTCCTAATTTGATGGGAAACATCTCCTTATGTGTCCAATAATGAGATTGATGGATAATCCAATCTTTTATTGATTATATATATATATATATATATATATATTATATGAGGGTTGGGTTTAGTTTACACATAGTGTAACAATAAACAATGTTATAGTATTGAATATTTTTTATAGTATGCAAATTTTGATAAGTCCACCATTGGATTAGGTTTTCTCTTTACACCCTTTGGAATTGCAAAATTTCAAGATGATTTAAGATCAATAACTCTCTCGTCTATAAACGTTTAAATCTCAAGTTTTTGTATTTTTAAATTATTTATTAAAGATTAGTTTATGGATCAAATGGTAAATAACATCCAAATTCACAAAAAAATTGACGTGTATTAAGAACATAGAGAACATGTAATCTAACGGTGGGATTCCCAAAATATTCATTCAATAAAAAATTCTTAGGTGGTAATATTACTTAAAACTACACAAGGTGTAATTTGATACTAACCCTATATGTATGTGTGTATGTGTATATATATAATCAAGATGAGAAAAAGTACCTGTTCACCTTCTTCATCACAATATCCAATCAAAGATACAAGGTTTCGATGATGTAACCTTGACATAAATTCTATCTCTGTCAAGAACTCCTTTTCACCCTGCAAGGATCCCTCTTGTGCACGTTTTATGGCCACAACTGTCCCATCAACTAGAATGCCTTTATAAACCTTACCATACCCTCCTTCGCCAACCTGAGTGGACTTGTCAAAGCTGTCTGTAGCCACGGCCATTTCTCTATAAGTGAAATTCTTCACATCATCAATTTTTTTGGAGGTTGTAGATGCTGCATATTAAATATAGGTCCACTGTTAAAATAAAAACATAGTGATAGGTGATGCACAAAAAGATGCAGTGCCATTTGGTATAAAATACGTGATAAAATTATGCACTGATTATCAGAACGTTTTATTTAAACTTATAAGCACATACACACTTACAAGTCAACAACATTGTTAAAATTGTTGCTGACTGTTTGTTCTTCAACTTAGATATGGTTTCAGCCAGTACGCAACCAGGTCTTTTGGTATTTTTTATTCATCTTTAAATGATGCTTCCAATCACAGGCCAGTCCAAACTTGGCTGAAGTTTGCTCTATAGCATTAGCTTAGCTGAGATACGGCTAAGATATTGACCAAGCTGGCTGAGGCCTTTATAATTGGACTAGTATCAGCCTGGCCCAATTGACAGGCCTAATCAGGATGTAGAATGCAAAGTAAAAAATCACGACATATATACCTGAAAATCCTAACTTCAAAAACATAAGATACTCACAACGCCGTTTTCTTGAAAGTGAATGGTACTTCCCCACATGCATTCTCATTATCAGTAGAGTAACAATTGCAGACAATGTAACTGCAACTGCAAAAGTCCCCAGCACTAGGCCAGCCAGTGTGCCTTTGCTTAAACCAGAACTTGGAGAGTTGGCACCATCTGTGACATTGGTGAGAACAATGAGCACAAACAAAATTAAAGCCACGCAACAATATTCATCTCATATATTAATACAAGAAGGGAAAATGTGACTGAGACATATTTCATCTATCCTTGGGGTCAAATCACAAGTGAGAGGGTGTGAATTTGAAGCTGCCTTCTTGATCAATATAGAACACAACTTAATTTTCCAGAACATTAAAAATTATCTTGAACTTAGCATTGCAGTTAATCACTTATGTACTGGATCACAGCGGTACAACTGTATCTGTTCATACTGCTGAACAAAGCATTGCCATGGTGAAAGCATTAAACTGCGTAGATCAAGCCTTTCTTCAATGTTGTTGGCAGGAAAAGAAAAGGTGCTCTCCAGTTAAATGTGCCACCCACAGACATATCACGTGTAACTCAGAACATGAACACAAAATAATAACAAAGAATAATGCCATGAGCCTAATATTGTCTTTTAAGTATAGAGGATTTCATTGTGTAGGTCAAATGAATTAGAGAAGAAAGTTCTACATTCTTCAACTGCTAAATAAGCATTAGTTCCCACATCAAGAAAGCTATATCGCAAAAATATATCAGATAAGGGTTTTGAGACAAACCATCTTTATGGAAGCCCAGTAGAGAGAAGCTGATAAATTCATAAGGTCCAAACATGTCAAGATTACGAATTTTCCATGATGTGAATATATCAAAGATTCGCTGAATCTCACTCCTATTGAAGTCATGTGTGTTTTTTTCAGCATCATATACAGGAAAAAACTTCAAATGCATTCCCAGTCGAGGTCCTTCTTCCCATGTAAATGAATCAATGTACAGCTGATAAAGAGACAACTCAAGACAAGACGTCAGGTACACCTCAAATTTATATCTATACGGACGAAAATCTGAGAATCCAGGACTTTTCAACCGATATCCAACAAACAAAGGATGAGCACAGATACAAGGTACTGGAGATGTAGGGGAATATTCGTAAGGGGGTGGGCATGCTTGAGCTTGACAAACAGAAGTGGCGTTTGTTGAATTCTGACTGTAATTTTTATCCTCTGTTTCAGATGCACAAAACCGGGCTAGATTGGAGACCCAGCATAAGGGATTCCCTTTAAGGCTGACAGTAAAAAATGAGACTTCATCAAATCAATGTGCTATGTCTGTTACACCTTGCAAAACTAAAATTAAAAAGATCACATTCAAAATCTCCAAATCAAGTATTCACATTTTGAAGATGCATTTCATTACAAATGACGTTCTCTATGAAACTAATTAGAAAGTGAAAATTTGGAAGGAGGCATAGAAGCAAACCCGACAGTGACATTTGGAGGTATATTAGAGTTGCTTGTAAATGTTATATCTGAAAGTTTATTATTCTGCAACTCCCTGCAATAACAAAGAGCCAAAAGAAATAGCTTAGAAAGTCTAGTATGAGAGTAAATTTATAAAGTTAACCCAGAAGATTATACCTTTTAATTTTACAAAATTCTGCTCTCAAAACAAGGCATCAATTGATTTTTCACCATTAAAAGAAAAAGATGCTTGAGAGAATGAATGGACACACACACACTCATGCCAAAAGATGATGTCACTTTAACCAAGGGATAGCAACATTGTCGCTCAGGTCTTACACTGTAAGTTTCCCCTTTCCATTCGAAGTCCAATTTTGCCAAATGGAGGATGGAACAGAGCCGTTCAAAAAATTGTTTGCAATGGACCTGAAATGGGGAATAATTTACTTTATTAACAATTTAATTTATTTATAGAAATTAACTAATAAATTTAAAATTTAATGGTTGAGATAAATGGAATCTCATATTTAGATGTATACGGAATAATTTACAATAATATTGAATTATAGAAGTAAACACAAAAGGAGGGAAAAGAAAGGGAGACTACTCACAGCCTTTGAAGATCAGGAAGAACCGAAACCGAAAAGTTAGAGGGAATGGCTCCCGTAAGACGGTTGTGAGATAACAAGCTGAGCATATCGCTCAAACAATTCATAACATAAGTCAAGGGAATTTCTGGTATAAATTATCTTTAAAAATTGACATACATGTCTGTAAATATTTTGCAATATATGGATATTAAATTCAAATGCAAAATTAAAAAATAAATAAATAAACAAAAAACAATGATGACATCACATTCAGAAGATGGAGAATCTTACATAGTCGTAATATTTTCAGAAAACCTATTTGGAGGTATGGTTCCATTTAGCTGATTTGAACTGAGGTCTCTGAAATTTATATAAAGTAAAACATAAAGAAAGTATAAGTAGCTCATGGAGTGGTTTTGACAAAGAAAAGGGAAAATTTTATTCAGCCAGGTGCATTTATTTTTTCTGATTTAAAAACATACTTGGTCATCATAATATGATTCTAAACAGGGGAAAAAATAATAAAGTGACTTACAGATAAAGGAGGCTTCGTATTTGGCTAAAATCAGGAATTGGTCCTTGCAGACTGCAGTTCCTAAGGCTCCTGGAAAATCCAACCAAAATACAAATATTATCAATCTTGCCATGAAATATCAAGCAGCATGTGAATGTGTATACCCTCTGATTGCCATCTTGTAACTTGTAAGTGTATAAAGCTTTTAAGAACATGGAAGGATTGTGATGTCTGATTAAGATAATCTAGATTCTTTAAAACTTGAACAGACTACATAAAAATAATATGGAACATCAAATGGTAAAGGATTAATCAAGGAAATCCTGACTTGTTCAGTGTACCAGTAGCCTTGAAATTTCAGAAAAATGCAAGTTGAGTAACTTCCCACTTGTATTCCTTTTCAATTTCCAACGATCTATAGCTCAACTGGCACTTCCTTCTCCCATAATAAATTGGATGGAATGTGAGATCATGGATTCAAGACCAACTGAGTGCATGTTTTAGTGTCACTTACCAATTAAAAAAGTATTTGCTTTCAAACAATGTTGGTATAATTTATGTATTTTCCCAACAAAATGTAAACCACCATATCTTATATTACTTCTTATTTTCCTAGTATTTTCCTCTTTATTTCAAGTTTGCATTTTAGTGGGGGGAAATAGCTTATTTAATCATTGAGCCCAAAAAATATTCAGCCTTACATTACAAGGCTAGAACCTTGCTCTGCCTTTACTTTTGGAACCTAGTTACAAACATACAATAATAATATGAACTTACAACTTCAGCAATTTAGGCATTTTGCTATAATTAGCAGGAATTCTAGTCCCATTGAAGTTATTGTTGTCCAATTGACTGCAAAATAAAGAAAATGAAAGTACTAAGAAACTTGAAAAAATATTACTTGAGTAATATTACATTAGAAAAAGGAAAGTCTAGAAAATTATAGCCATGTTAAAGATGAAAATTAAAAAAATAAAAAACATGAATTTTACATGTAAAGACGTCTATGTATAAACATAAATATATTTATGTTCTAGGAAAGTAGAAACCATACAGTATCTCTAATTTTGGCAGTTTGAAGAACTCTTCTGGAAGATACCCTGATAAGTTGTTATTATCGAGAAGGCTGCAAGTTGAAGATGGTCACTCATCTCACAGATGACTCATGAAATTTAAGAATATGACCAAATACTTACAAGTGAACAAGACTTGGTAATCTGGATAACTCAGGCGGGATTTGCCCACTAATCAAATTGTTGTTCATGTGACTGCTCATTAAAAAAGATAAGTAAAAGGGTTAGTCATTATAGAAACTAACAGCGAACCTACGCATTATGCATAATAATTTTTTTTATGGTAGTTTTATTAAATTTTTTTATATAATTTAATCTAATTTAATAAAGAGTAATGTACTTTGTAATTATATTTTTATTTATTATAAGAATAATCATAAATGTAATATAGAAACAATCATAAATCATAAATTCAATAATTCAATAATTTTTCTCATACTAAAATGAAAAAAATACAATTTCCTTAGAAATTCAAAACGCAAGTTAACGAAAATATTTATTTTTTAATAAAATTTATTTATAACATTTTGTGAATCATTAAAAAGAATATAAAATTTGGAAATTATTCTTTTAGTTTTAAACGAACTTTCTCAAACTTATATTTTCTACCTACAATCCACAACACTGAGAAAAGTAACTAAAAAAATTAATAAAACTTAGCTATGATTAATTGGACCAATTAGAAAAACAATTATTTATAATTTACTAAGGCTATTTTCTTTGTAGAAATTGTAATTTTGGCCATCCAAAACATATTATCAAATAAACAATTATTAGCAAAATCTAAGAATTAAATTTCTATATAAGCATTGTTATATAATAATAATAATAATAATAATAATAATAATAATAATAATAATTAAAGTAAAATTGCAAAAGATAAAATTTGTCTCTCATCCAATAATTATTATTAAGCCAACCTTTGCTTTTCTCTAAATAAATGGCATTATAAAGTAATTCTAATACAATTATTAAAAGTACTTTGTCCACCGCAAAGGAATTAAAAATAAACAAAAATGATTAAAGTCTCATAGTTTAACTTCTAAATTGAGCACTATAAAATCATGCTATCAAATTATAATAACTATCAAATTTAATTATCCAAATTATGCTATGTAGTAAGATAATTTTATATTTTTATATTTAATCATTTATAACGCAATAAGATAACATTTAACAATCAAAGAGAGAGAAAAAAAAAACTATTAAAAAAAATAAAACTAAATCGCATAAACCTAAAGTAGATTAAAGAATATAAAAAATTATCAACCTAAAGCGAAAATACAAGAAAAATAAAAAATAAAAATCCACCCAAAAATTGAGAGAGAGAGAGAGCTTTTTATTTTTTTTTTTGTACGGGAAATATGCATAGAATGAAATAGATAGTGACAAATTTATAGTAAGAGAGTGTGAATAAGAAGAGACAAAAATAGAGGAAGATAAAAGAAAAGATGAAGAATTATATTAATGTAGAAGGTAGTGGGGAGATGAGAATGTGAGGGAAGGAGAAAGGTTAGAGAAGTATAAATATGAAATAAAAAAATATTAAAATAATTATAAGAAAATGGAAAGAAAAAAATAATGACGTGGACGCTAACGTGGCTCAACATGAGCGCAACATTAAACGCTATACTTCAGCTTTTAGTAATATATAGATATAGATGATTTTAGACAGTATAGCATCAGGAACACACTCACAAGTGCTTTGTTTTATTCAAATTTGCAAATGATTTAGGTAGTGGCCCTGATATTTGGTTTTGGTCAATTTGTATTCTGTCCATGTTTGGAAGATAACCAAGCTCTTTTGGTAAGGGACCAGTTAATTGGTTTCCACTCAGAAGCCTGGAAAAACAGAATACCACATATAGAATTAGAGACAAAGCAAATTTGCACTTAATATTCAGAAAAATGCTGACATAGAAAGTAAATAAGACATAAGGATTATCTCCTATATTATTTAAAACTCAACGACTTTAAATACATGAATTACTAGCATATCGGCATTTCATAACAGTATAAACATATAATCAATCATCTAATAACAATATCTAATATCTAACTAATTCAACATAGAAGCTGCTCAACTTACAAGAGTTCCAAAGAGGCAATACTGCCTATCTCCTTCGGTATACTCCCACTGATGTTGTTCCACATAAAACCCCTTAAATAGAGTAGATAGAGAAAAATATATCAGGAACATAAGTAAATCCAATGCTACCATGGGATTCCAGAGTATTGAGTGAAAGAGGTCTCTGAAAACTGTGATTCCGATAACAATATTTGTATCACAAAAAATCACCCTTCAGATATCCTTTGCCTTACAATATTTTCAACTTTGATAAGCGACCAAGCTGCGGTGATAAATTTCCCGACAAATTCATACGTAGTAGTAGCCTGCAGAGAAGCAGCCCAAAACAATATCATTAAAGCCCCATTGCTAAGTCTTCATAAGAAAAGCCTACATGCAATTAATAGCCAAGTTTCATCAGATCAAAGCTTGATAGCCTTATATGTGCATCTGTGACTAGCGTCTAAAGCTAATATAATGCTAGGCATTAGATAACAATGTGTTTATAGCCAATAAATTATAATATATCGATATTTATTAATTTCATTAACAAATGAAAAGATCACAAAGATAAATTTTAAACCCAATTGGAGACGCTAGCAATCATTGGCAAATACGCGGATAATAGATCCTAGCCTAATAAATTTCTTTCAATCTCAAATGAATTACATAATTAAGGAAGGTTGTGCCCTGCTGCATCCATAAATGAGTAGATATAAAAGTGGAATAATTTACATCTCATCATGTGAGGGGGACAAAAGAAACAAAGTAAGAAAAAACTGTTTTAAAATATGCAACATTATTCATGTCAATAATGCCCTCTGAGAGAAATAAAAACAAGGAAAGGTTAAATGCATACAATCGTTGAACATGTAGATATCCATCGTCTAATGATGTATTGTAGCAAAAAACCCCTGTCCAATTTGATGTACATGGGTCTCCTTGATCCCAATCACTCAGATTCCCACAAGGATCTATCAAACTGCTCTTGATGGCCCACAAAGCCTTCACTGCAAATTAAGACAAAAGTTAATTCCTGTTTCATCAACATCTTTGCTGATCCTTGTGTTTCTATAATTCTAGTATCAGGGTATCAGTAGCCTCAAGTTTTGAGCACAGAGAATCAATGAATCAAATAACCACTACAGCTCAACTATATGCAACAATAACCACTCCCAACTTCGGGAAGTGAATATTTGATATGTGAAGTAACAATAAAAATTACTTGGGGACTCGCGTCTTGTGACGCCATCCCTTTGTTCGTTAGCTCTCTCCTTTTTCGTAATTAGCTTTCTGTGTTTTTTTTTTTTCCTCTTTTTGTACTTTCTAACTATTCTGTGCTATTCATGCATATTGTAGTATCTTTAATAAAATGACTTTTTAGAGAGTTCAAGAATAAATTTTCAGAAAACACGAGCGCAGTGCAAAATAACTTAATAGCAAAAGAAGTTTGTGAATCATGAAATGCAAAATAACAGCAAACTAAAGCAAAATGACCTTCTTCAGGGTTGGTATCCCAATTTGAAGCTCCAATAAGTAGTGAAGAACAACACAAGCATGCAACCATAAATAATCCATACATCCAAACTCTTGACTGCAGATACATCCCACTAATGCATGGAACCTCAGAACTCTAAAAATCCTCTTAGTACCCAAAGACTCTAAATTTTGGTAATACCAGGGTACCCCACCTGATAATAAGAAACAACTATCAAAACCCATGTAATTAAATTCAAAAATAAGTAAGGTCAATAAAAGTATAATCAAAGAACTCAACAGTGAGTAAAGTAGAGCGAAAATCTCCAACTATTAGGGAACAAAATTAGTGTGATTCACTCAAGATTGAAAAGAAACAAAGCAGCCAAATTTACAGCAAAATTGTGCATATCCATACCAGTTACATGAATAAGATTGAATAGTTGAAAAACAAAATATCAGATTGACGCAAGTGGATATTATAAGTTGCTGTAATTAAATATGAACCATAGAAAGGAAAGATTGAAAAATAAGACAAAAGACTTCGACAATAATCGTGAAAAATAAGACAAAAGACTTTGACAATAATCGTCTCTTCGTGACCAGTCGCTATATAACTAGAGTAAGTAATTGATGGTGATCACGTTTATCAATTTCAGAGACTGAGACTGATACTGAGACTGAACGTGAGGAGAATCTAGACCCTGACACGAGTGTACTTTTCTCTCCTGTCACAGCTGTGGGTCCTGCCAGCTTGTGATAGGAAGGAAGCACCCACCGTAACAGCGTATACTTCTTCCAGCGTATATTCTCTCCCGGAAAAAAAAAAAAAAAAAAAACAATACAATATATATATATATATATATATTTATATGTAAAATGATAATATAAAAAAATAAAAATAGAAGATCATACTTAAGATAATTATTAATAAACTATGTCAGCAAAGTTTTTTACCACTTTTGTGTGAAATTGAAAAGTATGTCAAAATATTGATTTTTTTTTTCTTTTTTCACAAATAAATTATAAGTTATATATATAAATTATTAAACTATATAAATAATTTAAATATAAATAAATTTATTTGTATATATTTGGGGCACAACAAAATGTTACAAGACAAGCAAAACCAATCTCTACCTTTTCATCTTTTCGAGGAGGGAAAAATTTGTGCGAGGCAAAGCAGAGTAGGGGTGGGCCAAGTGAGGAGAAGCACATTTGACATCCTTACTTGTAAGTGATTATTATTATTATTATTCTAGAACTTTCCAAGCGATTAGTTTTAATGTAATTATGGATCACATCATAGTAGCATATGGTTGGATAAAGGTGCCTTGCCCTATTGAGATGAAATGAATTTGAGCCTTTGAGGTATTTTGTTTATCCTTTGACAAAGTAATTTTGATATTAATGAGGTAAAAAATGAGGGGAATGTGCAGTCATTAAAGTACTTAATTTTTTTTTTTACTGTTTAAAGAATGGTAATAAAATATGCACCATAAAAAAAATCAACATGTGTAAATATATATATATATATATATATATATATATATTGGGCTTTAGTTAGCTCTAGGATTGTAAACGAGCACAATCAAAAGGGACTATTAATTAGAATTTAGATTCTCTATTTAATTTTATTTCAAACACGAGTTAAGTTCAAGTTCAATATCAATTGAGATTACATGTTCAATCGTACTTCATTTTCTTCTAATTTGTTAGTGCCCTCTATATTTATTTATTTCATGAAATATTAGTACTAAAATGTAGTGGAATACACGAATTTCATTAATATAAGCAGAAAAACATATTATGGACAGAATGATAACTAACGGAAATGGACAATAGGTCCAATATGAAAATGGAATCAAACATAAATGATTTTTGAAACATAAAAGACAAAAATTAAAATAATCCAAACTTTAAGAGCCAAAAGTGTAATATATAATTTTATTAATCAAAGCTCGAACTTGTTTATGAACTACTTAAATTAAGTTATTCACTTTCCATATATAATAAACATTAGGCATAAATGCACTTTTAGTCCCTATATTTTGACTTTTTTCCATTTTAATCTCTACATTTTATTTTTATCACTTTTAGTCTCTAAACTAATTAACGCGGGACATTTAAGTCCTTGAAGCATTGTTCCGTCACCAAACTACATGAGAAACTGACAGATCAATAAAATAATAATAAAAATTCACTGTAGCACTGACACATCAACATATAAATTTAAAAAATTAATTTATTAATTTTAACTAAATAAAAAAAATAAAAACAGAATTAAAAAATCATGTTCAAACCTTGCCCATAATAAAAACATGTGTTCTTCCTGGTAATCATGTTCTTCATTTTCTTCCCAGCAAACCTTGCCCAGAATTTTAAAAAATCAATATTTTTGTTTCTCTTCTTACATTTTCTTAGCAACCAAACATGAAAAACACACAGCAATCTTCAAATGAGAACAAAACCAACAATCACAAAAATACAAATCTCCTGCAAAATCAATCTCCAACAAAGAACCAAACCCAAATCTCCAATAAAACAACCAAACCCATAAACCCAACAACCAAACCAATCTCCAACAAAGTAAACCTTAACCTTCAAACCCATAAATCTTCTTGGGAAACAAATACAAAAAAATCAGGTTAGATACCCACAGGAAAAACAAACCAAAACCCCCAAAATTCTCAAACCCAAACAAAATCATCAGATCCAAAAACTCAAATGTCTCCCATCGTTTTCTCTGGATCAAGAATCCATGGCATCCATTATTAAAACCTTGAAGATCTGCCCCTTTCTCTGCTCTTCGTTGGTCGAGGGAGAACCGGAAGGGCGAAAGGGCCAGACTTAGAGATGGACCTAAGGGCGAAAGGGCCGAGTCATTAGGCAAAATGCAAGCTTGCAACTCGGCGAACTCGTCCATGCCTTTCTGAACTCGAACTAGAATCAAAGTCTCTTTCTTCTTGAACGACTCGTGCAAAGTCTTTTGGACTCCACCTTTTCCTTTCTTGAATGCCGATTTGGACCGACCTGAGTTTCCGATTCGAAGCTCCTTAACTATGTCTCCGGTCTGGAGAAAATCGCTGGTCCACTCATCGGTGGTGGAAGTACCATTAAGGCACTCGATGGAGAGGACCGTCAGAAAAAAAGAAATAAGAGAGCTAAGAGAGGAGTTTGACCCGAGAGGGAGAGGGAGAGAGAGATCTAGGAAAATGAAAAATGAGTTTGGCACTGTGTCTGAGTTTAGTGTGTATTGATGATTTTGTGTTTGGCTGACAAGAAGAGTTAAGAAAAATTGAGAAAGTTACTACAAGTTTTTTTTTCTTAATCTTTAAATCATAATTCATATGAATTTTGATTTTTAATTCTGTTTTTAATTTTTTATTTAGTTAAAATTAATAAATTAATTTTTTAAATTTATATGTTGATGTGTCAGTGTTACAATGAATTTTTATTATTATTTTATTGATCCGTTAGTTTCTTCGGTAATTTGGTGACGGAACAGTGCTTCAAGGACTTAAATATCCCGCGTTAATTGGTTTAGGGACTAAAAGTGGTAAAAATAAAATGTATGAACTAAAATGAAAAAAAGTTAAAATGTAGGGACTAAAAGTGTATTTACGCCTAAACATTACCACTAAATTTTTTGTTCATTTACAAGTAAATGATAATAATTAATAATTATGTTATTGTTAAAATTATATTATTTGACTTGATTAGATAGGATGACTTTCATTTATGAATTTTATAAGTTCATTTCACCAACCTCCTATTGGTAAAAGTGGACCCCAAGTTTGGGACTCAATTTACCCCAGTTTTGGTTTGTTC
This sequence comes from Castanopsis chinensis, assembly GCA_032878915.1. Classification (NCBI taxonomy): domain Eukaryota; kingdom Viridiplantae; phylum Streptophyta; class Magnoliopsida; order Fagales; family Fagaceae; genus Castanopsis; species Castanopsis chinensis. Next base: position 9,784,825 of record JAVQMG010000125.1, on the reverse strand, counting down.
CCAAGCTCCTCCATAAGCCCAGACTTAAAAGAGCCTTATTAATCTGAATCTAACCAGTGCATTGTGAGAACCAGATCCAATATTGTATTGTACGGCCTCTTTGAGGATCCATAGCGATTCAATGTTAATTGAGTGTCCACCACCCTATTCATATCAATCAGTATGGAGCCAGTTTTCATGAAAAGCATTTCAATCAAATCTTCTTTTTCTTTTTTCTTGTAGCCTCAGGACTGCTCAGCGTCCCTTTGGGTGATTGTATCGATTAGCACATTCTCCATAAACGTTTATGTTTCTTATCCATCGTATTTCAAAATTTCACCATCGAGCATCAACAACTCCATTTATTGAACAGTATCAGTTTTTTTAATTATTACACCATCTACTGCTCTTAACTAATTAGTTTACAATATATAATGAAGATAGAAGAGTGAGACTTTACACAACATCAACAACCAAGATGATTGTAAATACCATTTCCCAATTCAAAATTTCAAGATCATAACATCATAAGTTCTTATACAACATTATTTTAGAAATAGGCCCTATAAAATCCAAGGCAAATAGGTCTCTAAGGTTTTACCTCTCTAACAATGTTTTTTCCATGAGAGATTGGCTGCTTCCTGGTCAAGAGTTCAAGAAATACAACACCAAGGCTATAAACATCACTCTTGTCTTTTAGTTTACGAGTTAAGATATACTCCGGATCAAGATAACCCTACAAATTTAATTTAGAGAATATGAGAATAAAGAAATAAACATCATTTACATCTCCCATGGCATACAATTAAGTCTATTTCATCTAGATTGAGTTACATTTATTTTTTTATTTTTAGAATTGTTGTATGAATTTATAATTTAAAGAAATGGTTAATTGCAAAAAACTACCCTAAACAATGGGGGTTGCCAATAACCAGTAGCTCAACTTACACTTAATGGGATGAAGGTTGAGGTTGTGGATTCAAAATCCATTGGATATGAGTGTAACTTACAGATCGATATATATATATATATATATAGGAATACATGCACTTTGCATCCCAATAAAACCTTGCAATCAACACCCTAATTGAAACAATTGTGTCAATCTACAACCCTGCCATGCAAATAAGGTTAAATTTAATGTTTATGTGACTTGCTCTTTCAAACACAACAACTCTCATGTGCTTGACTAGGTGAACTCAAAGTTCAATTAGGTCATCCAATCAAGGTGTGTGGAGGTGATGAGCAAGTGTTACACATAGTGAAACAAATGAATGGATGCAATACTGGGAAAGCAAAGTGAATAGGCATTGGTTGAGTCATCAAGGAGGAAAGTGGCAAGAAGATGATGTATAGAAAAGATTATATGGTCCCAAAAGATGCCCTTTTTTGGGGGGGGGGGGGGGATGGGGTTGATGAAGAGGTAGTTGTAGAGTTAAAATGCTAGAGGAAGTAGTGGCATGGAGGAAGCCTTGCCATAAGTTACCGAATTGGAGGTTGGAGTTGGTGGGGAAAAGGGAAGGCAATTTTTATCCCAGGGTTAGCGAAGGAAGAAAAGGGGGAGAATGTGGAGGGGTTGGAGAGAGAGGCAGCTGTGGCACAAGTGAACTGGGAAGGTTAAATGGATTATGCAACAATAAGGGATTGAGGCCCATGCATGTGTCTCCCGAAATTCATAACCCTAATCAACATTGAATGGGAGTATATGGACTATTCCAGTGGGTGTTTCTGTGAGACAAGCAAGAGTGTGTCATGAGATGGAAACAGCTTGTTTGGGATATTGTGGATTAGTTCAAGCACAAGAATCAGTTGACATAGTTTGAGATGGAGAGGGAGACTTCTTTTTACTAATTTTTGGGTGAGTCTGTGATGCAAGGAGTACCAAAATTATTTCAAATATTCTTTGAGATACCAGGTCAATAAGTTATAGTTCAATTTGCACTTCCTCCTCCCATAATAATGGGATGGAAGGTGAAGTTGTGGGTTCAATACCCATTGATGCATGCATAACTTACCAATCAAAATAATACTAATTCATTAAGATCCTTGACTTTATTTTGAATTTTGAATTCATTGTGATTGATGATTTTATCAAATTTAATTGTGGCATGATTAGAGCTTTTCATATTGATGTAAGCCTGGAAGCCCAATTAAAAAGGTTTTGGTAAGTAAAGCCTTATTAAAATAGTTGCTTTTTTTTTTTTTTAAATAAGTAATAAGTTTTATTGATATCAAAAGGGACACCCTAGTACACAGGTTGTGTACAGGGGTCAACAATCAAGTACAAAAATTATAAGAATCAAGAAAATCAAGGAAATATTTTCTCTATTAAAATAGTTGCTCTTGTAATCATTTGATACCAAGTTGATGCAGAACATAGTAAGGAAAGCTAATAAGATACAAAAAGGGAAAAACCCAAGGCTTCACTACCTTTCACTACCTAAGTGTGATTGGAATCACCACCAAAAAAGAGAGGATTTTTCATCAAGAAATTATTATTCAAAATGCAATGTCGTCATGATTACAAGAGCCACTATTTTAATAGTGCTTCCAAGATTACATCAATATGGAAAATTTTAATCATGCCACAATTAAATCCCACAAAATCCTCAATCACAACAAAGCCCAATCTAATTCAAAATTCAAATAAAAGTCTGAAATTTGGTGTCTCAAATAAGTAAAAATCGTAAATAAATCTGGTGCCCACACTAACAATTAAAATAGTGGCTCTTGTAATCGTGAAAGTAGTACAAATTGAATAAGAATTTTCTTATTAGATAATGTTTCTCTTGCTTGGTTGTGATTCCAAGCACTTTTAGGTGGTGATGCCTAAGGTTTACAGGCATATTCTAAGTGGTGAAGCTTAAGATTTGTCCTACTCTATTTTTATTTTTCTACTTTTGTCTTACATCAGTCAGGTATTTTAGTGAAAGTCAGCAATTAGTAAGGGTATTTTAGTTATTTAGTAACTAAAAAGAGTAGATCCATCATTTTACCCTTTGAGGGTCATGCGCAAATCATGAGTGACCATTAACCTTAACCCTAATTTGGATGACAGGGTGCCTATTGGCACAATTGTTTCACTTAGAATGCTGATTGCAAATTTTCAAACTTTGTGGTGTGCAAGTACCCCATAATTTAGGGAGGTTTTTTTGCAATTAACCTTTAAACAAAAATGGAAATGGACAACACAATATTATCAATTCATTTTTTATTGTTTTTCCAAGAAGGGTCAAGAGCCCAGGCTAGACAGTCAAATGTTGAAACATATAAAATTATAGGCAATTAACATTTGGCACTTGAGCCATAGCTGGAGAACACTGATAACAAAATCAGCAATACAAATGGGGAAGAAATCACTCATCAACCTAGACACATACGGAGTTTATAATTCTATTAGTTAAACATCAATCATAAGAGTCTTATTGGCGTCACCTATTATTAATAAAAAACAAAAGTCTTACTGGCGTCCCCTTCATAACAGTGGACACATGAGCAGGTACTATCCCTTCAATATCTGGAATTGGTGCAAGTCATGAAAGTCCAAAATCAGCAACTTTTGCCATATACAGAGTCCAATAATATGTTGCTAGCCTTGATATCTCGATCAAATATAGGAGGATTGGCTCTAGTATGTAGATAGAGGATGCCCTTGGCCGATCCTAGGGCAATTATCAATCTCATTGCAAAACTCAAAGGTTCTTTACACTTAGCTGTATTATTGCACACATGACCCCTAATAAGCTCATTAAGATGGGACGCAGAATTTGAAAATTAAAATGGTTACATTTAGCTCCTAGAAAAAAAAAGACAGAAAAGAAGAGAGGGGGGGGGGGGGAGTGTACTGTTGCAAGTTATAAATTGCAAGTTTACTTGCATTCACACGCAATGAGGAACACCTAGAAAATATTATAGTGAGATCAATAAAAGGCAAGCTTAAAGAATGAATATAAGGTGTACCAGAAAGGTGATCCCTTAAAGTACCATTTGACATAAACTCATAGACCAACATCTACATGCAAAACAATACTTACATGAAGCTCTTCCCAAGCAAAATTTTCAAAACATATTAAGCAACAGAGAACAAGAAAAGGCTAGTCCCAATAAAGACACACAATTTTGCAGGCGAAGAAATATTGCTCATGAAGAAGTAAATGAAAAACTACATTATCTCAAGTTCACTGAGAAAGGACATATGTTAGTTTTTAATCCATTTCTTAGAGCCAAATAATCCTTTAATCATGAAGAACACTATATATGCTTCTCCATTATTAAGCAACAAATTTGGCCGAATCTCATTTGTAATATCTCTAGATTGAATTTGATTTCTTCCATTGTTTGCAACTATTCAAAGTAGCTATATGCATTTTTTGATAATTTGATAGATATAATGGGAGAGGGGGAATTTGAAGTTTTGAACTCTTGACATCTCCGTTGGAAACACCAAAATGTGTCAATTGAGCTACAAGACTTTTAGCAACTATTCAAAGAACTTATATATACGATTTTGCATATTTCTTTTTCTTTTATTTTTTATTTTTACTCTTACAGCTTTTATATTCATTCGGTTTAATTGCATCAAATTCCTAAGTTGATGGGAATCATCTCCTTGTGTACCCAATAATGAGATTGATGGGTAATCCAATCTTTTATTGATTATATATATAGGTTTGGGTTTAATTTACATTAAGTGTAACTTTATGCAATGTTACACCAGTGAATATTTTTTTATGTCAAATTTTGATAAGTTTACAGTTGAATTAGATTTTCTTTTTATACCTTTCATTCTTGTAAAATTTCAAGATGATTCTCATCCACAAAATGTTCAAATCTCAAGTTTTTTGTATTTTAAAATTATGTATAAAAGATTATTTTATGGATCAAATAATAAATAACATCAGATTCACAAAAAATTTGGCATATGTGTTAAAAACATAGAAAACATGTAATCCAACTATGGGATTTTCAGAATAAGTTTTTAGGTGATATAATATTATTTAAAGTTACACTAGGTATAACTTGATCCTAACTCATATATAGACGAGAAAAAGTAATTGTTCACCTTCTTTATCACAATATCCAATCAAAGACACAAGGTTTTGATAATGTAACCTTGACAAAAATTTTATCTCTGTCAAGAACTCCTTTACACCCTGTAAGGATCCCTCTTGTGCACGTTTTATGGCCACAACTGTACCATCAGCTAGAATGCCTTTATAAACCTTACCATACCCTCCTTCTCCAACCTGTGTGGACTTTTCAAAGTTGTTTGTAGCTACAGCCATTTCTCTATAAGTGAAATCCTTCAACCCAACAATTTTTACGAAGCACGTAGACGCTGCATTTTACATATAGGTCCAATGTTAAAATGAAAACATAGTGATAGATGCTGCACAAAAAGATGCAGTGCCATTTGTTTTAAAATACCTGATAAACTTATGCACTGATTGTCCGAACGTTTTATTTATACTTACGCATACAAATTGCATCTTGCAAGTCAACAACATTAATAAAATAGTTGCTGAATGGTTTTTCATCAAAGTACTAAGTCTTATGGTAATGGTATTTTTTATTAATTGTTATTTATCTCTAAATGATGCTTCCAATCAAAGGCCAGTCCAAACTTGGCTGAAGTTTGCCCAACAGCATTAGCTGAGATAGGGCTAAGATATTGACCAAGCCAGGCTAAGGCCTTTATAATTGGACTAGTATGTGTGGCCAATTGACAAGCCTAATCAGGATGTAGAACACAAACAATTACAGGAAAAGAAAAAATCATGAAATATATACCTGAAAACCCTAACTTAATAAACATAAGATACTCACAATGATGTCTTCTTGAAAGTGAACGGTAATTCCCCACATGCATTCTCACTATCAATAGAATAACAACTGCAGACAATGTAACTGCACCTGCAATGGTCCCCAGTAATAGGCCAGCCAGTGCACCTTTGCTTAAACCTGAACTTGGAGAGTTGGCACCATCTGTGACATTGGTGAGAACTATGAGCACAAACTAAATCAAAACTTTGCAACAATATTCAACTCACATATGAATACATGAAAGAAGGGAAGATGTGATTGAGTCATAGTTCATCTATCCTTGGGGTCAAGTCATTAGTGAGAGGGTGTTGAAGCTGCCATCTTGATCAATGTAGAACACAGCTTAATTGCCCAAAAAATTTATAATAAAAAAAACAACTTGAACTTAGCATAGCAGATATTCACTTGTGTGCTAGATCACAGCGGTGCAATTGTCTGTTTATACAAAACATAGCATCGCCATGAAAACAGAACAACAAAGGTTGAAGACAAAGAGAGCTAACGGCTAGCATTTGCAACGGCTCTCTCATTATAAATCAAACGGCAACGTTTTGGATTAATGAGGCACGACGTCGTTTTGATCCTAATCTAACTCACGCGTGCCACATCACAACTAAAACCAGACGACGTCGTTTTGATGTGATCCAGAGCTATTCGTCTAAGTCTGAAGCTGGAACTTCCTCTGATCTTCTTCTCTCTCAACTCTCTGTTAATTATATAGCTGTAATTTTTCTGTTAGTTAGTTAGAAGTTTGTTAGAGTTAGTTAGATGGAATCTCCAGGTTGGTTACTGATCTTGTAATGTATAAATAGTGAGTACAGGTGTTAGATTTATTTTATGCAAGCTTAATAGAATTCATTGATTTCAGTCTTCATTACTTTCTCTCTGTAACAACCAATCCGCCATTGTTAAACCATCATCAAGCTTGCTTTTCTATACGCCATTGTTAAATCAAATCATTAAACTGTGTAGATCAAGCCTTTCTCAATATTGTTGGCAAAAAAAGAAAAGGTGATCTCCACTTAATGCGCCACCCACAGACATACCACGTAACTCAGAATATAAACAAAACATAATAACAGAGAATAATGCCATGAGCTTAATATTGTCTTTGAAGTATAGAGGACTTCACGGTGTAGGTCAAATAAATTATAGAAGAAATTTCTACATCATTGAACAGAAAAATAAGCATTAGTTCCAACTGCAAGAAAGCCCTGTTGCAAAAATATATCAGATAAAGGTTTTGAGACAAACCATCTTTATAGAAGCCCAGTGGAGAGAAGCTGATAATTTCATAAGGTCCAAAAATGTCAAAATTATTAATGTTCCATGATGTGAACACAACAAAGATTCTCTGAATCTCACTCCTCTTAAAGACATGTGTGCTGTTTTCAGCATCATATACAGGAAAAAACTTCAATTGCATTCCCAGTCAAGGTCCTTCTTCCCATACAAATGAATCAATGTATAGCTGATAATGAAACAAGTTAAAGAGTAGATGTCAGGAATTTCTCAAAGGTATGTCTGTACCGACGAAAATCTGAGAATCCAGGGCTTTTCAACTGATATTCAACAAACAAAGGAGAAGCACAGGAACAATCTACTGGAGATGTAGGTGAATATTCATAAGGGGGTAGGCATGCTTGAGCCGGCCAAACTGAAGTGTTATTTGTTGAACTTTGACTGTTATTTTTATCCTTGGGTTGAGATACACAAAACTGGGCTAGCTTGGAGTCCAAGCATAAGGGATTCCCTTGAAGCCTGATAGTTAAAAATGAGACTTGATCACATCAATGTGCTATGTCTGTTAATCCTTGCAAAACTAAAATTAAAAAGATCACATCCAAAATATTTAAACAAGTATTCACATTTTGTAGATGCAATCACGTTCTATTTGAAACTAATTAGGAAGTGAAAATTGGGAAGGAGGTATAGAAGCAAACCAGACAGTGACATTTGGAGGTAGATAAGCAGTGCCCGTAAATGTAATATTTGAAAGCTTATTATTCTGCAACTCCCTGAAATAACAAAGAGCCAAAAGCAATAGCTTAGAAAATCTAGTATGGGAGTAAATTTATTAGAGTCAACCTGGGAGCTTACACCATTGAATTTTACAAAAGGCCATTCCGTAATCAAAACAAGGCAAAATCTCAAATTTTTACCATTACAAGAAAAAGATGCTTGAGAGCATGAATGGACTCATGCACACCCATACCAAAAGATGATGACACTTTTAACCAAGGGATAGCAACATTGTCATTCAGGTCTTACACTAAGTTTCTCCATTCCTCTCAAAGCCCTATTTTCCCAAATGAAGGATGGAGCAGAGCCACTCAATAAATTGTTTGCAATCGACCTGCCACGGGGAATAGTTTACCAAATAAAAATCCAATTATTTTATTAACAGTGTAATTTATGTACTGATTTTTACTAGTAAATTTAAAATTTTATGGTTGAGATAAACGCAATCTCAAATTCAGATTTATATGGAATAATTTACAATAACATTGAATTATTGAAGTAAACACAAAAGGAGGGAAAACAAAGGGACACTACTCACAGTCTTTGAAGATCATGAAGATCCGAAACCGAAAAGTAGGAGGGAATTGCTCCAGTAAGACGGTTGTGGGATAACAAGCCGAGCATATTGCTCAAATAATTGATATCATAAGTCAAGGGAATTGCGGGTATAAATTATCTTAAAAAATTGACAGACATGGCTATAAATATTTTGCAATATCTGGATATTAAATTCAAACGCAAAAAAATAAATAACAATAAAATAAAAGAAAAAAGAAAAAACAATGACATCTCGTTCAGAAGATGGAGAATCTTACGTAGTTGTGATATTTTCAGAAAATCTATCTGGAGGTATGGTTCCATTTAGCTGATTTGAACTGAGGTCTCTGAAATTTATATAAAGTAAAACATGAAGAAAGTATAAGTAGCTAGTGGATTTGTTATGATAAAGAAAAGAGCAAATTGTAATCAGCCTAGTGCATTTATTTATTTCTGATTTAAAAGCCATACTTGATCATGGTAAAATGATTCTAAAATGGGGAAAAATAAAAAAGTAACTTACAGATAAAGGAGGTTTGGTATTTGGCTAAAATCAGGAATTGGTCCTTGCAAACTGCACTTCCTAAGGCTCCTGGAAAATCCAACCAAAACACAAATATTATCAATCTTGCCATGAAATATCACATGACGTGTGAATGTGCATACTCCATTATTGCCATCTTGCAAGTGTACAAAGCATCTAAGAACATGAAAGGTTTGTTATATCCGATTAAGATAATGGAGACACTTTACAACTTGAGCAGACTACATAAAAATGATATGGAACATTAAATGGTAAAGGACTAATCAAGGAAATCCTAACTTGTTCAGTGTACCAGTTGCCTTGAAATTTCAGAAAAATGCAATGAAATACCTCATGGCACCTTAGTCGGATTAAAACCAACGACACTTCTAAGTTGAGTAACTTCCCATTTGTATTCCTTTTCAAATGCCAATGAGCTATAGCTTAACTGGCTAGTCATTCTCCCATAATAATGGGATGGAAGGTGAGGTCATGGATTCAAGACCAACCGAGTGCGTGTTAGTGTCACTTACCAATAGAAAAGCATTTGTTTTCAATCAATGTTGGAATAATTTATGTATTATCCCAACAGAATGTAAACCACTCTATCTTATATTACTTCTTATTTTGCTAGTATTTTCCTCTTTATTTCAGGTTTTCATTTTAGGGGGGGAATATAGCTTATTTAATCATTAAGTCCCCCCCAAAAAAAAACCAAAAATTCAGCCTTACCCTTCAAGGCTAGCACCATGCTCCACCTTTACTTTTGGTGCCTAGTTACAAATATACAATAATGATATGAACTTACAACTTCAGAAATTTAGACATTTTGCTATAATTAGCAGGAATTTTAGTCCCATTGAAGTTATTGTTATCCAATTAACTGCAAAACAAAGAAAATGAAAGTACTAAGAAACTTGAAGAAGATTACTTGAGTAATCTTACATTGTAGAAAAAGGAAAGTTTAGAAAATTATAGCCTTGTTAAAGACGAAAAGCAAAAAAAAAAAAAAAAATTTAATGTAAATATATCTATGTATAAACAAATATATGTACGTTCTAGGAAAGCAATAACCATACAATATCTGTAAATTTGGCAGTTTGAAGAACTCTTCTGGTATCGTGATAAGTTGTTATTATCAAGAAGGCTGCAAGTTGAAGATGGTCACTCGCCTAACAGATAACTCATATGAAATTTAAGAATATGACCAAATACTTACAAGTGAGCAACACTCAGTAATCTGGATAGCTCAGGCAGGATTTGCCCAGATCAAATTATTGTTCATATGACTGCTCATAAAAAAGAAAAAGTAAAAGGATTAGTCATTGTCAAACTGATTTTAGACAGTATAGCATCAGGAACACAATCACAAAAGTGCTTCGTTTTATTCAAGTTTGCAAATGATTTAGATAGTGGTCCTGATATTTGGTTTTGGTCAATTTGTATTCTGTCCAGGTTTGGAAGATAACCAAGCTGTTCAGGTAAGGGACCTGTTTATTGGTTTCCATTCAGAAGCCTGGAAACACAGAATAGCACATATAGAATTAGAGACAAAGCAAATGTGCTGCAAAATTAAAATACCAATTATTCAGAAAAATGCTGACATCTAAAGTAAATTAGACATAAGGATTATCTTCTATACTATTTAAAACTCAACGACTTTAAAGGCATGAACTAGAAGCAAATCAGCATTTCTCAACAGTACAAGTATATAATTAATCATCTAATAACAATATCTAGTATCTAACTTATTCAAGATAGAAGTTGCTCAACTTACAAGAGTTCCAAAGAGGTAATACTGCCTATCTCCTTTGGTATACTCCCACTAATGTTGTTCCACATAAAATCCCTTCAACAGAGTAGATAGAGAAAAATATATCAGTTAGATAAGAAACCAATACTACCATGGGATTCTAGAATATTGAGTGAAAGAGGTCTCCGAAAACTGTGATTCAGATAAAGATATTTGCATCACAAAAAATCAGCCTTCAGATATCCTTTGCCTTACAATATTTTCAAATTTGATAAGCGGCCAAGCTCTGGTGCTAAAGTTCCTGACAAATTCATACGCAGTAGTACCCTGTAGAGAAGCAGCCTAAAAAAATATTATTTAAGTGCCATTGCAAAGTCTTCATAAGAAAAGCCTACAATTAATAGCCAAGTTTTCTCAAAGCTTAATAGTCTTATATGTGAATTTTTCACTAGCGTCTAAATCAAATATAATGATAGGCATTACATAACAATGTGTTCGTAGGCAATAAATTATAATATATCAATAAATCAAAAGATCACGAAGATAAATTTTAAACTCATTAGGAGTTGCTAGCGAACATTGAGAGATATGTGGATAATATATCCTGTCCTAATAAATTTCTTTTAATCTCAAATGAACTACATGGTTAAGGAAGTTTGTTCCCTGCACCCATAAATGAGTAAATATCAAAGTGGAATAATATACATCTCATCATGTGAGGGGGAGAAAAGAAAAAAAGTAAGAAAAAAGTGTTCTAAGTGAAAGAAAATATGCAACATTATTCATGTCAATAATGCTCTCTGATAGAAATAAAAATCACAAAAGATTAAAATCATACAATCGTTGAACATGTAAATATCTATCGTCTAATGTTGTATTGTAGCAAAAAACCACTGTCCAATTTGATGTACATGGGTCTCCTCGATCCCAATCACTTAGATTCCCATTAGGATCTATCAAACCGCTCTTGATGGCCCTCAAAGCCCTCACTGCAAATTAATACCAATGTTAATCACTGTTTCATCAACATCTTTGATGGTACTTGGGGTTCCATAATTCTAGTATCAGGGTATCTGCATTAAAGGAACCCAATGTTATCTTAAACATATGCATCAATATTGTTAGCAGCCTCAAGTTTTGAGGCATAGACAATCAATGAATCAAATAAGCTCTACAGCTCAACTATGCGCAACAATAACCACTCCCGACTTCAGTAAGTGAATATTTGACATGTGAAATTACTATAAAATAACGTATTAGAAAGTTCATGAGTAAAATTTCAAAAAAACAAACGTGCGCATGCCCATTGTGAGAACTCTAAACAAGCATCCCCTGAAGAACTTAGGCACAAAAGAAGCTTGTGAATCATGAAATCCAAAAGAGCAACAAAATAAAGCAAATTCACCTTCTTCAGGGTTGGTAATCGGATTCTGAGCCCCAATGAGAAGCAAAGAATGACACAACCATGCAACAATAAATAATCCAAACGTCCAAGCCTTTGACCGATACATCCCACTAACAAATGGAAGCCCAGAACTCTAAAAATCCTCTTAATAGTACCCAAGACTATAAACTGTGGTAATATCCAAGTACTCCACCTGATAATATGAAAGAACTATCAAAACTCATGCTATTAAATTCTAAAATAACTAAGGTAAATAAATGAATAATCAAAGAACTCCACAGTGAGTAAAGTGAAGCAAAAATCTCCAACTATTGGGGAATAAAATAAGAGAATCAATTGTTGGAAAATTTAGATCTCAGTTGATAGAATTAACAAGTTTTAAACCTAAGTTGTTAATTAGATTTATTATGAATAAACTTGTTAAAACAAGCAAACATCAATATCATATCACAAATAATATGCAGTGGAAAAATAAATAAGATAAGATATGATGACTCAGGAAAACTAATGAAACCAACTAATTTCACAGTAAAAAACCTGGGAGGAAACATTCCCAAAAATCAATTCACTATAGTAAAAAGAAGTTACTGATCTAGTACAAAACCTTTGTCCTTAGACTCTACAATCCCCGTAGATGAACTTACAGCAGAAACCTTCTACTGCTTCAGAACCTCCGAACTTTTCAATACATGAATGCCACCCTTTAATGCACGAATCCCAGTACGTGACTCACTCCTTTGCACGAATCCCAGTACGTGACTCACTCACCAACTTGAGAAAGAAGAATGTTGACTGCAAAGTTCTTCAATTCATCTACACGATGAAGATCAAGAAGCACTTGGTTACAAAACACTAAAGCGCAAAAGACGCAATAACTTCTTTTTGAGAGAATAAGGTTTCGGTCACTTTTTGCATGTGTTCTCCTTGTGTTCTCTTTGTATTCTCTTTTGTGATGACCTCTAAAATAAGTCTTATATATATCTAGGGTTATGAGAAAAGAAACCCTACACAAATACAAAAGTCTAGCCCAAAAATCTGATTTGAAAATTCTGATTTCCGTAACCTTAATAGATACCTCGATAGATAGCAGGTGTCAAGCCTCATTAAACCTCGATAGATAGTTATCTGTCGAGCAGCTGTCCACAAGTGTACAGCTATCTGTCCAGCTTTAGTGAACAATTTTTATTCACTTGTTTCTTGGTCCAATCTTCATGACTTTAATACTAGACTTGAACAACATATTCTTTGAAGTATTAAACACATCCTAGATCTACCCAAATACAAGTAAAGTGCATTTTGTCAAAGGATTAGCCAACTACATAAAATATGTCCTTAACAATCTCCCTCTTTGGCAATCTGTGACAAAATCACAACAAACAAATGAACATATGAAAGGAGTCATAAAATACTCAACTCATATTCACTTGTTGAATACAATAAAATCTATCCTAACACAAACTCTTGAAAAACTTTGCAAGAAAAGAGTTCATCACGTGGAAGACTTTGATAACCTGTATTTCTAAAACACTTTAAATAAAACACATCAAGGTATCTTTGTGTGAAGTAGAAATAATAAATTGCATACAAGTAATAAGAATCATATGTATAAAGATAGAAAAGAAACAACACATGTAGAGATAGGTAAAGAAAATATACATCATCATATATATATATATATATATATATATATATCAAGATAAGCACAATGTATGTAAACATGGTCACAAGACCTAAGGTACAAGAAGAAGAAGCTAAAAGAAGCTCCTACAACAACAAGGAGGTAAAAACTCCCCCTAACAAGATGAAACACATCTCCCCCTTACAAGGGCATGTATTTCTCCCCCTAACGTGTAGAATCTTAAAGAAAGAAACCACAAATTCTTCAATTTCTCTCCCTTTTTGTCACGATTGACGGAGGGTACAAGAAACTATAAAGCTTTACTAGAGAAACATAAAGATGATCAAGGATGATTAAGTGGGCATAAAGAATCCATAAAAATGCATGAATGTAATGAAATAAGGTGCTATGGATGACAAGAGAAGAGAAACATGCAAAACAAAGAAAAATGAAATGCATGCAAGGATATCTCGATCGATCGGGAGGTGTCAAGAAGCTATCGAGCCAACCTTGATGGATCAAGAAGGTGTCGAGGATCTATCAAGCAGACAGAAGATATCTTGATCAATCCACCTAACTATCGAGAGGTGTCGAGATTGCAATAAGATGCAACCGAAGAGCTCGACAGATAAACCAGGTATCGAGAGATGTCAAGAAGGTGTCGAGATGGCTTAAAAGCACTTTTTCAAAGAGGAGAAGAATACAGATATGGATGCAATCAAACATGCAACACAGCCAATGATCTAACAAACATTTTAACCTCTCAAAAACATCTCTTAATCAACAGAGAGTTAAGCATTTAGCTCCCAAAAACACACACACACACACATACACAAAACAAGTCTAACCAATTTTATATTTTAAAAACAAGTTAAGACAGTTTAGTGAGTATACATTAACGCATGTAAACCTTGTGATGGTCAAATTACATTGTACCTGCACATGTATCAAAAGTAGCAAAGAATATTGCATGTTGTGTGTGAAAAATATCACAAGATTGCATAAATGTTTCTATGTTATGACAATTTTAGATATGAGAAAATCACTTTAACTCACACACAATCATAACTGTTTGATGGAGACTATCACCTTCGAGATACATCCTATGACTTCCACATCTCCTAGAAAACACGCTTGCAATCATATTTTAAAGCAGTTTGTTCTTTTTGCTTTTATTTCTTTGTATATTTTCCTTTTATTTAGCAAACCATGCATGGGTATATAAAAAAGAGAAAAGAAATACTCAATTATATTAAGTTTTTTGACATTACACTTTTGCTATGCCGAAGCATACAGATGTCATTGACATTGCACTTTTGCTATGCCGAAGCATACAAATGTCATTTCATGATTGGCGGGTAACAGTGATGAGATAGTTATTTATGTCTTTCTCTTAAGATTTTCTAGTCCTACCCGTCGAAAAGAGTGATACGAGTGCTAAGAATAAAAGATCACTTAACCTTACTCATCACAAACAAAGAGCCACAAAGCTCACCTGCTTAGTTTGTGCATAAGAATACTCATCTACGCTACAAGAGATACAAAATTTAGAAAACTCTATTTCAATGATCATTTTAAGGTTCACAAGAACCAATGTACACTACCACATACTGTTTTTGTATTTTTTTTCAATTTTTTTTTTTTATCTAAAACAAAAACTGACAGTAAGTAAACAAAAACATGTTATTCAAAACAAAACAATGCATAAAACTAGACTGACTCAAAACAGTAAAGCAAAACACACAAGTAATGCAAAAAAAAAAAGAAAAAAAAGAAGGGGAGAGAGAGAAAAAGTGAATAAATCACTTGGTGCCCTTTTCCTTCCACACCTTGAAAGAATCTTTTCCTTTAGCAAACCTTTGAGTTGGTGATGAGGGGGAAGAATTAAAACCATTTAAATTTGAAAGAAACATGAGAGTTTTTAGAAGATCTCCAAGAGGAGCAAGAGAGGCTTGAAGCTGATTATAGTTTCCAGATGCTATCATGTCATTGCTTTATTGAGTGACTAACCACTTATAGCAATTTGGTCGACTATGACCAGCAAAACCACAATGATGCTGCTTTTTTTGTTTAGGCTTTTGAGGGATAGCCTTCTTAGTCCTAGGGTTTTTAGTGTCCTTCTTCTCAAACTTAGGGGGTGCTCCTAAGATAAATTTTCTTTTATTTAGGTTCTCACTAGCTAATTCAGTTTTAACATTATTGTTCTCAAATTTATTGTTATTAGTAAGAGGAACAAAGATAGTAGTACTAGCAGAAGCAATATTAGAAGAAGAAAATTCATACCCCAAACTGGTTCGATCAGAAGCAGATTTTTAAATGTTGAGTATCTCATCCAGTTTCGCACTTGATGTCCTCTTCAATTGAGCTCTAACTTGAAACGGCTCCGCTTCAAACTTCTTGGTCTTCTCAGCCAAGAAATTATTCTTGAATCTCAGTGCCCCAATAGTCTGATTGGTTTCATCAAACTTAGTGGAAAGCTCCTCGCGATCAAGTTCCACATCACTGAGCTTCTTGGTGGCCAACCTATAGAGTTTCTCATACTTCTCAAAAAGCTTGTACAGTTTTCATAGTCTATATGGATATCATCTTGATCATCCATCTTTTCAAACTTAGCATCCACCAATTCTTCTTCTTCATCTACATCCTCTACAATTCCTTCAGAAGGATTGACAGTGGTAATGAAGGCATTCAAAATCCTATCATCCTCATTGTCGAAATCATCTTCAGGCTCAGTGTCGCTCAAGGTAGAAGCAAGTGCCTTGCTTTTCCCAATGCTTTTGAGATATGTAGGATACTCCTGTTTCATGTGACCGAAGCCTTGACATCCAAAATACTTAGGTCTTGTGAAAACAGTGTACTGACCGCCATCCCTAGTATCCTTCTTCCCTTTATCTTGGCTTTTGAACTGAGAAGAACTGGATTGCCTACGGTCCTTGTCGAAGCCTTTTCCATTGGCATTTTTCATGAATTTCTTTAATTGCTTGGTGATGTAGGACTTCATCTTAGAATCTTCATCGTCTGAAGACTCATTCGTCTCACTGCTATTGGCCTTTAATGCCATACTCTTACTTTTACCCGGTTTGCCAATTCTTGTCAACTCTAGTTCATAGGTTTGCAGATTACCAACCAACTCAGTCAGAGGAATCTTGTCAATATCCTTTAATTCCTCTATCACCGTGATCTTGGCATGGAATCTCTCGGGCAGAGATCTGAGCACTTTTCTCACAATCTTAGATTTAGGAATGGTCTCCCTGAGGTTGAAAGCTGAATTTACTATGTCTTTGAGCTTGGCATAGAACTCATCAAACGACTTATCCTCCTCCATCTTAATTTCTTCGAAGCTTGTAGTGAGTCTTTGTAGCTTTGAGTCTTTGACAACCTTTGTTCCCTCGTAGGTTGTCTGGAGGATGGTCCATGCTTTCTTAACAGTTTCAGTGGAGGATATCTTCTTGAACTCCTCATTAGTGACCGCACTGAATAGGGCATTCAATGCTCTGTTGTTGAAGTTTGTCGCCTTGATTTTAGCATCATCCCAATCAGCCGGTGCTTCTTTAGGCTTGGTCCAGCCTATCTCTACAGCTTGCCACACTTTTTCATCTAGTTACTGCAAGAAAACTCTCATGCGTACTTTCTAGTATGCATAGTTAGTACCATCAAACAAAAGAGGAATAATGAGAGATTGTCCTCTATCCATGACAAACAGGGGTCAATGGATCACACACAAGGTTTAAACCATAATCAGAGTGTGCCTGCTCTGATACCACTTGTTGGGAAATTTAGACCCCAGTTGATAGAATTAACAAGTTTTAAACCCAAGTTGTTAATTAGATTTATTATGAATAAACTTGTTAAAACAATCAAACATCAATATCATGTCACAAATAATATGCTGCGGAAAAATAAATAAGACAAGATATGATGACCCAAGAAAACCAATGAAATCAACCAGTAATATTTGATTGACACAAAATTTAGTGTGTGTGTGTGTATAATTATTAGATAGTGTAATATTATTTAAGGGTCGAGATCTGATATAGTAGCAAGCTATTTATTGTAGCAAGCTATTTATTGCATCATGCAATCCCTCTCACACCATTTTCACTTTTTAAAAAATTTTAACCTTTTAAATCTTTTTTGTCCAATAGTTTTTTTTTTTTTTATCCAATAGTTGATATCAAAAGTTAAGTTTTTATCTTTTAATTTGAAATGTTTAAAATGTATTACATGATGGAATAGGGCTATTACACTTGACCTCAATTTTTAGTTTAAACTTGAAAGTTATACAATGTCATATGTAACTATACCCAAAGCAAGACACGTGAAAGAAGGAAAAGAAAAAACCACAACTGTACAGTTGTTTCAAAGGCATCAGGGTGCCGTAAGCCATCACAATCCAATTATTAATAGAATAACATATTAATAAAGTAGGACTACTAATATAGCAATATAGCATAGCAAAAATTATTAAAAATAATAATAGAAAAAAATGATAAAATTATGTGAAATACATGGAAGATAATTATAGCAAAAATTAAACCTACCATATAAATTTATATAGTACCAAAATTACACAAAATATATTGAAATTTAGAAATATTAAATGTTTTTTTTCCCCTCAAATTGAGGTTGATATGTCAGCATTGTCAGCATCGAGGATGGTTCTCAGGTGGATTGAGATCCCGTACAATATCTAAGGTATTGCACGGTGTGCAATACTCAAATCTCAACCATTCATTGAATCTAATGCTTCAGAAATCGAAACATCATTTAAGCCACGTCAGCGATCCATGTACTCCTTTAAACTTCACTTTCTCATTTCAAGTTTCAACCATTTACCCTCTCCTCTCAATTTTTCAAAATTTTAGTCTCTCCCTCTCTCATTCATTCCACCAAACCTATCTCGGACATCCATGGCTAAACTTCCATGGTTGCAGCTTGCAGCCACCAAATCCCATTCCGCCACCACCTCCAATGGTTTATGCTAGTGCGGCTTCTTCTCTCTTAAAATGCCTCTCCCTGTTTTCTTGTTCTTCTAAGCCCAGTCGTGGCCAAGCTTCTCCTTGCAGCCACTGTCTCCGAGTTTCTACCACCATATCAATTTAGCCAACAATCTCCCTCGCCGGATCTGTCAACTCGGTATCAGAACCACTGTCACCTGACATGCCACTCTCTGTTATTATCTTTAGGGAAAAAAAAAATGTCTCTTTATTTTTTATTTTTTCGGTATTTTGATTTAAACTTTTTTGTATGTTTTGTGTTTATTTGGCATTTTTTGTTTTGTTTTGCTTTTGGGATTGTATCACCATTCACCCGTGAATCGTTTCCTTTATTTAAGGTAACCTTGAACTATTTGTTGGAATAATATTTTTATGCATGATTAAGAGTGATAAAAGTTGAAGTTAAATAAAGTTGGTATGAGTAAAATACATGAAGCTGAAGTTAAATAATGGTTGCAATTATATATCTACTTCTAGTCTAACTATTGTAATTAGTTGCTGAGAGTGAAGTCAATGCGATTTTGCTGTTTTTTGGGTGGGCATTGAAGGTGTTTGATGCTTTATAGAGTTTTAGTTTATTTCTGTGTTCAGTCTCTCTTTTTTCTTTTTCTTTTTTGTGGATTTTCATGTTAGTTTGGTGCTAAGATTGTGATTATAATTGAATTTATGATAGTATCGTGTCTTTGGAAAATGACATTGTGAAGAAGAAGAAGCAGTCAATGGTGGAGGTTGATGATACAAGTGAGTACAAAATGGTTCAAAAAATAAAACGCAAATATCTAATGACTATTAGTTTGTGTTTGAGGATCAGATTGATTTTATCAAAACATCAGTTATGGATGGTTGCAATATTGATAATGAGGTGTCCAAGTTGCTTGAGAAGGCTAAGGAAAAATCAGCTTGGGATGCATGCAGCCAAGACTGCAATGAGCGTTGCTGCACGAGTTTCTCAAGAATTGGGTGTCAAACTTGGCCATGATATAGGTTATTTTATCCATTTTGAAGATTGCACTTCAAAAAAGGCTATTCTGAAATATATGACAGATGGAATGTTGTTGAAAGAGTTTTTGGCTGAACCAAATTTCGAAAACTGTAGTGTGTTAATGGTGGATGGCCTTTGGTTGTAATTGAATGTTTTCAAAGTAGAACTTATTACGAGCATTCCCTTATTTATTGAAGCCACATTTTGCTGTCTAAAAGCTAATTTTCAGTATCAATGAAACATTGAATGTATTCTTTAATTTTGACACTTAGGTAATTTCATCGGTCATTTACAAAAACTTTTTCATGGAATTGGAGTACAAATGAAGAAGAATGTAATAAAATATAGATATTCTTTCTTTAAATTGGTTTGAGAGTTTAATTAATGTAATTGATTGTGTACCTTTTATTTCTAATTTTTTGTAATGCTTCAAATTGAACAATTTTGATGTTGCCTCTACGGTCACGAATTGATGCAATAGTTTGATTCAAGAATAAACAAAACTTTATTGAAATGTGCACTTTGATTACATCGCTATTAGAGCAAAAGCCTTTTATATATATATATATTCATGGCAATGATTTATTTCACTCAAAAAAGAACCTAAAATTTGCATTCACACTACAAAAAACGCGAGCTATAGCCGCGTTTTTTTAGCAGCGTTTAATAAAAAATGCGGCTATACTTGACCTATAGCCGCGTGTTTAAAAACGCGGCTATCGATTAGGTCTAAAGCCGCGTTTTAAGTACATTAAGCTGCGTTTTTTCAAAGGGCCTATAGCCGCGTTTTCACAAACGCGGCTATAGGTCTAGCCAAAAAGTAATTTTTGGAAGGAAGGCATGTACAGCCGAATAAATATTTTTTTATAAAGGGCAGCTATAGCCGCGTTTTCAAAAAACGCGGCTATAGGTCCACCCAAAAAGTAATTATAAAGGAGGGGCTATAGCCGCGTTTTTGAAACCGCGGCTATAGGTTAGGTCTAAAGCCGCGTTTTAAGTACATTAAGCCGCATTTTCCAAAGGGCCTATAGCTGCGTTTTTAAAAACGCGGCTATAGGTCTAGCCAAAGCGTAATGTATTTGCAGCCGAGTAAATATTTTTTTTAGAAAGGGGGGCTATAGCCGCGTTTTTGAAACCGCGGCTATAGGTTATGTCTAAAGCCGCATTTTAAGTACATTAAGCTGCGTTTTTCCAAAGGGCCTATAGCCGCGTTTTTAAAAACGCGGCTATAGGTCCAGCCAAAGCGTAATTTTTGAATTTAATGCATTTGCAGCCGAGTAAATATTTTTTTAGAAAGGGGGGGGCTATAGCCGCGTTTTTAAATAATAAAAACACCTACCCCACTTTCCCACCTACCCCTCCGGTTTTCTTTTCTTTCTTTGGTCTTTCTTTTTGTTCTTTACCTGGGTTTCCTGGGTTACTTTCTTTCTTCTTTGCAATCCATACTCAGCTCTCCTTTCGTTCTCTCTTTTTTTTTTTTTTTTTCTTCCTTCTTCACTCCAGCAGAACTCTTAATTTTTTTTTTCTTTGTTTCTTTGCTGTTGCTACCTTTTTTCTTTCTTTCTTTCCTTCTTTTTTTTCTTCTTTCAACGTACACTCCACACCACCATTTTTCAAGCAAGGGTCAATGGAAAACTTCAGAAAAGCTAAGGCTCACTCATCTCTACTATTTGAGGTAAAAATTTTCAAATCTTTTTATGGGTATTAAACTTTTGCTAGAGGATATTTTTGCTATTGTGTTGTGATATTGTGCCTATTTTTAAATGGGTTTGTGCTCTTGAGCTTGTTCTTGTGTTTCTGAGCTTGTGCTTTTGTGCTCCTTGAATGGATTTACTGTTAAATTTGGGTTGGTTTTGTTGAATGAGATGTTGAATGGATTTACTGTTTGTTGGATTTTGAATTTTTTGGGTGTATTCGTATTGTGAGTATGTGGTGTTTGATTTTGAATTTTCTGGGTTTGTGTTTAAGGTTTGTGTTTAATTTTGAATTTTTTTTGTTTGAATTTTGAATTTTTTGGGGAAAAAAAAATCCAGAATTTTTTTTTTGTTTTTAAAAAAAAAACCATAATTTGTTTGAATTTTGAATATTTTGGAGAAAAAAAAACCCATAATTTTTTTTTTTGTTTTTAAAAAAAAAACCAAGAATTTTTTTTTGTTTTAAAAAAAATAAAACCCAAATTTTTTTTTTTGTTTTTAAAAAAACTTATAGCCGCGGTTACAAATGCAGCTCAAAATGGGTCTGTAGCCGCGTTTTAAAAAACGCGGCTATAGACCCGAAGCCTATAGCTGTGGTTATAAACGCGGCTTTAGGTCTGATCTTTAGCCGCGGTTATAAAAACGCGGCTACAGACCTGCAGGGGCTGTTGCTGCGTAGCATAGGCCTAGTTTATAAATGCCGCTATAAAAAACGCGGCTATATCCTATAGCTGCGTTTTTGGGGTCTATAGCCGCGTTTTTGAAACGTGGCAATAGACCCTATTTTTTGTAGTGTCACAAATTTTGTAAGAATGCAAGTTAAAACCAAAGTGTAATGAATAAGATAATTTCCGTGCAAAATACTTCCATTCAAAATAATTTTTGAATCATCAAAGTGGCTGCTAAAGGTAAATGTTGAAGCTTCTACAATACTTCTTCGTAATGGTAAAACTTATACAAGTGTGAGAACATGTAGTCTTTACTAGCATAAAACAATCTAATCTCCAGCACTAATCCCTCCAGCACCTGCCTTTTCTCACTCTCAGTGATCAAAAGAAGAATAGCATACCTATAATTATGTCATTCAACCTGACAAAAGAAGAAAGAGTGATTTCAATGATAAACATATATCAAAATTTCCAATTAACAACAAACACAAGTAAAGCCATAAGATTATTATTATGGGGGCAGAAACGTCAAAATGACTGTATGGGCCTTGGGCCTGGTCCGAGGACACCGTCCCGCCCAAGAAGCCGCGAGAAGAGAGGAGATTATCAAAACCAAAAGGCCCATAAGCCCATCGATCAAGTCACTACCTGCTTGGTAGAGTCCGAGAAGATCGTGGCCTCGAACAACAGAGGCATTGGCCGAGAGACGCGACATAACACCCATGGAGGAGCTGCTGAAGCTCAGTAAGTCGCACGGAATTCCCGCGGGGTGCCGAGGATGAGGACAAGCGGGGCGTGCGCAGTATAAAGCTGCTGCCGCCGCATTAAAGGCCTCCCACCTACCCGCCTGACCGCATTAATGGAGAAATGACTTCTGAGGGGACGGTTGTCAGCCTTATGAGCATAGGGGAGCGTTTTCAGGGAAAAGACAGGTGAGAACCAGAGATGGGGAGTATAAATAGAGAAGGAGGAACCACTAGAAAAGGATCCGGATTTTCTCTAAGAAAAAGGTAAGGCACTCTCTCTCTCTCTCTCTCTCTCTCTCTCCCAAAGAACAAAACTTCAGCCAGCACAGAAGCTCCTCAGCTCACGTCCGACGAGGGAAATAGACCACTCCATCAGCCAGCTGCATGCAAGAAGCGGACTTGGACCTCACCCCATAGCCTTCTAAAGCACCAAGAAGTCTAGGCTCTAAGCCCATTCTCTACAAATTCTATTGTAAAGGCCACTTGGGCCGGCCCGGTCACGCATTTGGGCCAAAGGCCAACTTTGTGTTCTTACAATTATCATTACTAATTATGTAAGTTTGTTGAGGGTTTAGCTTAGAAGCTTCCATCTTAAGAACTCAGCTAAGGGACCAAAATTAAAAGTCAAATACAAAGCAGATCATATAGTCCAAATGTTCATGAGATGCATTTAATTTCGTTGTAATCAATGTCGTAATATAATAGGTGCATAGCCCAGTTTTAATGTGGCAATCAGACAATAACAAATGCATTTTGCATTAAGGAGAAGCAAAGATGAGATATTCACCAACTGAAAAAAGGCATTGAAGCAAAATTAGGCTCCAATAAAAGTTGTCACTGAAAGAATCTAAAAAGAGATCCAAGGTATTTAGTGGCAAATGCAGGTGAAAATATTTTGGCAAAAAATTTTATTTCAAGACAAGCCAATTAAATTCACAGCATGCTCAAATTGTTTAAAGCTTCTGTGATGGACAAACACAACAGGGAGCACCAATTGAACAAAAACAAGAAATCAAGGAAAGAAAAAAAAAATCAAACCATTACACAAGAAATTATTTTTTAGCAAGGACCAAAAAAGAATGGGGAAATCTTTGACAAAGAAATCAAGAAAAGAGGGAGAAAACTTCAGAGTTTCTCTAACAGATATTTTCACAAACATCTCCTGTGCATTTCCAAAATCAACATTAAAAGAAAATAAAAATAATCAACTACTACCAAACTCAAACCACAATAATGACAAACAAATGGAATAAGAGAGAACTAAACATTGTGACAAACTTCAAACTAAGAAATTATTATTAAGCTAAGAAAGCATAGTTGGTTTCAATAAAAGAAACTAAGAAAGGGATTGTCATTAGTGTTGTATATGAAACAAAGGGATAAGCTTTGTCAAAGAAATCAAAGAAGGAAAATAAAAATCCCTAGCGAATAATCAAGAAAAGAACTTCAAGTTTCCAAAGATACGATACTATCATAAATTCAATTATAATCACAATCTTAGCACCAAACTAACATGAAAATCCACAAAAAAGAAAAAGAAAAAAAAGAGACTGAACACAAAGAAATAAACTAAAACTCTATAAAGTATTTCATCAAACACCTTCAATGCCCACCCAAAAAACAGCAAAATCGCATTGACTTCACTCTCAGCAACTAATTACAATAGTTCGACTAGAAGTAGATATATAATTGCAACCATTATTTAACTTCAGCTTCATGTATTTTACTCATACCAACTTTATTTAACTTCAACTTTTATCACTTTTAATCATGCATAAAAATATTATTCCAACAAATAGTTCAAGATAACCTTAAATAAAGGAAACGATTCACGGGTGAATGGTGATACAATCCCAAAAACAAAACAAAACAAAAAATGCAAAATAAACACAAAACATACAAAAAAGTTTAAATCAAAATACCAAAAAAATAAAAAATAAAGAGACTTTTTTTTTTTCTAAAGATAATAACAAAGAGTGGCAAGTCAGGCGACAGTGGTTCTAATATCGAGTTGACAGATCTGGCGAGGGAGATTGTTGGCTAAATCGATATGGTGGCAGAAACTCGGAGACGGTGGCTGCAGGGAGAAGCTCGGCCATTACTGCGCTTCGAAGAACAAGAAAACAGAGAGAGGCATTTTAAGAGAGAAGAAGCCACACCAACATAAACCACTGGAGGTGGTGGCGGAATGGGATTCGGTGGCTGCAAGCTGCAAGCTGCAACCATGGAAGTTTAGCCATGGGTGTCCCAGATAGGTTTGGTGGAATGAAAGAGAGAGGGAGAGACTGAAATTTTGAAAAATTGAGAGGAGAGGGTGAATAGTTGAAACTTGAAACGAGAAAGTGAAGTTAAAAGGAGTACACGGATCGCTGACGTGGCTTAAATGATGTGTCGATTTCTGAAGCATTAGATTCAATGAATGGTTGAGATTTGAGTAATTGCACACCGTGCAATACCCTAGGTATTGCACGGGATCTCAATCCGTCCTCAGGTGTAGCCACTCAGACTGGCTCTCAATCTTAACTGTCACTCTCAACAAATCTCTCTCAATCTATCTGTTTATATATCTTTCTTTCAATTTATTTATTATAAAAATATATTTGTACTATCGTTGTAGCAAGCACCACCACCACCACTAACAGCACAAATATAATTAGAAAAATATTAAATATTCTGAGCCCTCAAAATACGTGTACACGTAATATAGTGCGTCCGTTCCTTGTTACGTATAAATTCAAACAGAGCTGATGCTTGCTAACAATCAACCCCTCTCTTCTAGTCACTTTTCTTTTCTTTTCTTTCATGTTTTCTTCCATAAAAAGAAAGAAAAGAAAAAATAATTTAGAACCTCAGGATCTCCGTGAAAAGCTGAGTGGGCTATATTACTTCCCTTCCAAAATCCAAAGCAATAAAAAGCCATTTTCAAAATCGTTATCCAAACCCTTTTTCCGCGTGCAACCTATTCCCAAGCGGTTAAGTCTCGTTACATTTTTTAAATAACCAGATTATAACTACAAAAGCTACCGTCAAATCCTAACGTTCCGCAATGCACCGTTGTAGAATCCAAAACAATCCCTGTGGTGGTTTCTCGATAATCTTGTGTAATAGTGAATTTTAGAATTTGTTTGGTTGCCAAGAAACTAACGGGAAAAGTAGAGAGTGGTTTTAGATTTTAGATTTGGGGGGGGGGGGGTGGGGGGCGCTGGGTAAAGAAAGATTTGGTTTGGATAAAACATGTCATGACAAAAATAAATAAATTATATTTAACTTTTATAGAGGTTAATTTTTTTTTTTTTTTAGAATAACAATGAAATATATATAAGTTAGATCATTTTATAGTTGTACTCTGATTATTTAATGTATTATATACCTAGTTTAAAACACTATTATTATTATTTTCGTGTGTGTTTTAATAAATAATATTGTTTACTAAAAAAAACTATAACCTTACTTAATAATATAAATATTATTATATAATTTTTTTTATTCATTGAATTGCATGTTTTTTATGCTCTTAATATGCGTGTCAAATTTGTGTTAATCGGATATTATTTACTATATGATCTATAAGCTTATATTTATACATAATTTTAAATTACAAAAACTTGCAATTTAAAAAATCTATTGATAATATAGTTATTGATCTTTAATTTTTTATAAATTTTGTAAGTATAGAGAACATAAGAAAAAAATGTAATTTAATGGCGGATTTGTAAATATTCAAATTCAATAAAAAAAATATCAAGCAAGATTGTAGCATAAGATTATACAAATTTTGTAACTAAACTTTGTCTACATTTGTGTGTGTGTATATATATATATATATAAACTTTGAAAATATATTTATTATTTCTTCTGTAAACTACAAATTACACCTTTGAAATTTGAAGGTGTTTGGATTTTACACCCTAATATTTTAAAATTTGGATTTTTTTCTCCCTAAATTTTAGGAGTGTTTGGATTTCACTTTTTAAAGTTTTCGGTGTTTTCAATTTTACACCCTAAAATCTCAGAATTTAAGGGTATAAAAGTAATAATAAATATTATGCTTAAGATTTTAGATATTACAAGTTTGAAATCTATTTTTTTTTATAAATTTAGATTTA
Organism: Castanopsis chinensis; assembly: GCA_032878915.1. Lineage (NCBI taxonomy): Eukaryota > Viridiplantae > Streptophyta > Magnoliopsida > Fagales > Fagaceae > Castanopsis > Castanopsis chinensis. The sequence continues at coordinate 9,757,972 of JAVQMG010000125.1, read as the reverse complement.
GAATAGGTCCTCTCAACCCAAACATATTTTCCCTTAAATGTAAGTGCATAAAAATGGACAAAAGTTGACACAAATGGACCAAATGAAATGGAGTGGATAGAATACGACAAAATGAGGAACAAGGTGAACCGAACGAATTGACAGATTAGGATCAAAATTGACAGATGAACCAAATAGAAACAAATAGGACCGAATAGGAACAAATAGGACCGAATAATACCAAATTAGACCGAATAGGATCATAGTAGACCGAAGTGGACACAATCGAACAAATAGGACCAATGTGAACCAAAACAAACCAAAGTGGACTGAATATGAGCAACGTGGACTAAACAGGACTGGAGTGAATAGAATATAATCAATTTGGACCGATTGGACCCAATAGGAAAAACGTAGACCAAATAGAACCATAATGGACTGAAGAGGACAAAATAGATTGAATAGGACTAAAGTGGAATAGAACTTTTGAATATTTATCATTTTTACTCCATTTTTAGGACTCATTTCTAATTTATAATCTCTATTTTTTTTTAACTCAAAACTAAAGAATTTAACCAAAATATAATAAAATTTCATACTTTTCAACCCAAAAATTAAGAGGGGAAAAAAGAATTCTTTAGCTAAACTTGAAAAGGCAACTTACAAAAACAATCAATTTAAGACCTAATTAGTTTAAAATGGATCAAAGGGAACCAAAAATTGACCAAGTGGACCAAATAGGACCAAAGTGGACTAAAATTGACCTAACTGGACAAAAGTAGACTTAATTTGACCAAATAATAATTGTTTAATTTTTAGGGTGAAGAACTTATGTTCAACAAATTTTAGAGAACAAATTATACATTATATTACAATTACAAAATAATTATTTATTCCCCCACATTGCGTGTATCTGTGACTAGCAATTGTAAAAGCAATAGCCAAAAACCTTCTCACAAAGTTAGATAGTATCAAAGAGGTTCTTAGTGCACATCTCTCTCTTGAACAAAAATGCTGACTAGAACTTGAGTAAAAGTCACATGACGAAGACATGGTGCAAGATGAATCTTTAATTCTACTCACCAACATCAAAATGTGCTAAAAATCAGTATAATTTTTTTTTCCAAAAATGTTTTAAACCCTAGAACATATGCTTGCTTGTGTGAGAGGGCAATGGTGGTGAAAAGTTGTATCTCTTTGCTTGAAATTAGAACCAAAAACAAGATCTCACATTATTTTTACCACATAATGCAATTTCAATAGCGCACTAGCCAAATTTCTTGTCTCGAGTTCTTCTTCTTTAAAAATTTCCACAAAATGTGTCTTAAGAAAGTATTCAAATATAGTAAATGAGATTTACAAATGGAATGGGGTAAGGTGGATTAAGGTTGTATAATAGATGGCTCCATAGGTGGGTTAAGTCTAATTTAAGCAAGAGTTAGGTACTGTACTTAGGTACTATTCCTTAAGTTCCTTTTTTAAAATTATTCCATGTGGCTTTTTTTTTTCTTTTCATGAATGAAAGTGTATTTTTTAAGTAAAGTAGTCACATAACAAAATTTTAAGAGAAGAATTTAAGGAATAGTATATAAGGTATTATACATAAGTTTTCTCTGTCTAATTTCTCCCAATTTTCCCCCTAAAATGTAATAATTTTCATTCTTTATAATTCATCATTATTTTGGTGAAATAATTTTGTATAAAAATCTCATCACGCCCTTTTGATAATTTTGTAATTGAAAATGTAACCATCCCGAATTATGATAATCATAAGTTATTAAATTTTAGAAAAAAGAAAGGGAAGAATTTTGTAAAACTTGGACGTGGAATAAAAAATAAAAAGAAGAAGAAAACAAGCAAATTCAGTGGCAGTTTTGTAAAAAAGCGGAAATTTATGTAAATGCTCACATCCCAAGGACTCTCTCACCCTCTCTCTCCACGTATAAGTTTTGTAAAAACCCACAACTGCTCTCTCTCTTTGTCTCTCTCTCCAAAGATCCCAGAGCTTTGTCCGGTCTCCCTTCTCTCTTGTACCAGCCACTGAGCCACACCACCGATTCTCTCGTTCTACTCGACAGGTTCTATCTTTCTCATTGGTAAGATTTTCACTCTCTCTCTCTCTCTCTCTCTCTCGCAGTTGATTTGGGTTTTCCTTTCTGGGTTTTGTTTTGGGGATGAATTTGAACGCTTTTGTACTATTCTCATGTGTTATTTTGATTTTTTTTTTTTTTTTTGTATAACAAGTTGTTAGAACTATTCGGTGGCTTTTGATCGTTCATTCTCTCTCTCTCGCAGTTGATTCGGGCTTTCCTATCTGGGTTTTGTTTTCAAGATGAATTTGAACGCTTTTGCACTATTTTCATGTGTTATTTTAATTGATTTTTTGTATAGCAACTTGTAAAAGCTATAAAAGCTACCGTCAAATCCTTACGTTCCCAGTCTCAACCAACAAGGTGAGTCAAGCCGCAATGCACCGTTGCAGAATCCAAAACAATCCCTCTGGTGGTTTCTCGATAATCTTGTGTAATAGTGAATTTCAGGATTTGTTTGGTTGCCAAGAAACCAACGGTAAAAGTATAGAGTGTTTTAGATTTTAGATTTTTTTCTTTTTTTGGGGGGAGTGGGGGGCGTTGGGTAAAGAGATGTTTTTTATAAGAAAACATGTCATGACAAAAATAAATAAATTATATTTAACTTTTATAGAGGTTTCTTTTTTTTTAAATAACAATGAAATATATATAAAATAAATAAATAAATTTTACTCACACATATATATACTAGTATTTGAGCATGCACAGAGGTTATTCTATTTTTTGGATAAAGGTTAATTTAGAGTCTATTATAATTTGAGATTACTATATTTTTCAATTACTAAAAAAAAAAAAAACTTTAGGATTTGATGAGTACTATGTGAGGTAAATTAATTTTTCTTCACACCTTAGGTTTATTTTGTGATTGAAAAATGTAGTAATCTCAAATTATAATAAATGCTCTAAATTAACTTTTACTCAAAAAATAGAAGAACCTCTAAACACATGCATGAATGCATGCTCAGAAGCTAGTCAAAGTGAAATTATTAATTTTAAAATCCTAAATTTTAGGTTATAAAATCTCTCTTTTTTCTTTTTCTTTTTTCTCTTAAGCATTCTTCTCTTTCTTTTTCCCTCACCTTCTTAGAAAAACAAAAGAAAAATACTTTTGGTTTCAATGATTTTATCCAAAAAAAAAAACCACGCTAACTTAGATTAACGTTCAAACTAAAAAAAACATATTTCCATTTTCTAAAAAACCCTTAATCTTTTCCTATCCTTATAAAAAAAACTATAAATTGAATCCCACATAGAATTATACAGATGATATATATAATTTCTTTTACAAAAAAAATTTTTTTACAACAATTTCTTAGATAATAACCATTTCATGTGAGGTTTGAATAATACAATAATTCTTACAAAATCTCTTACCCAAATTTATCTAATATTCTATTCCAATGCGTCCTAAATGCAATTTGAGAAATTTGTGCATATATCAACTTGAGCGAGAAAAGAGATGAATCTAAGATTATCATTATTTTGAGTAAATCAACTACTTTAAAATTGAAAAAAAAATTATAATCTCTATTTTTTTTTAACTCAAAACTAAAGGATTTAACCAAAATATAATAAAATTTCATACTTTTCAACCCAAAAATTAAGGAGAAAAAAAGAATTCTTTTGCTAAACTTGAAAAGGCAACTTACAAAAACAATCAATTTAAGACCTAATTAGTCAAAAATGGATCAAAGGGAACCGGAAACTGACCAAGTGGACGAAAATTGACCTAACTAGACAAAATGTGACAAAAGTAGACTTAATTTGACCAAATAATAATTGTTTAATTTTTAGGGTGAACAACTTATGTTCAACAAATTTTAAAGACCAAATTATACATTATATTACAAATACAAAATAATTATTTATTTCCCCGCATTGCATGGATTTGTGACTGGCAATTGTAAAAGCAATAGCCAAAAAACCTTCTCACAAAGTTAGATAGTATCCAAGAGGTCCTTAGTGCACATCTCTCTCTTGAACAAAAATTGCTCATCAGAACTTGAGTAAAAGTTGCATGACGAAGACATGGTGCAAGGTGAGTCTTTAATTCCTACTCACCAACATCAAAATGTGTTAAAAATTAGTATAATTTTTTTTCCAAAAATGTTTTAAACCCTAGAGCATAGGCTTACTAGTATGAGAGGACAATGGTGGTGAAAACTTGTATCTCTTTGCTTGCAATTAGTACCAAAAACAAGATCTCACATTATTTTGATCACATAATGCGATTTCAATAGCGTATTAGCTAAATTTGTTGTCTCGAGTTCTTCTTCTTCAAAAATTTCCTCAAAATGTGTCTTAAGAGAGTATTGTAATACAATAAATGAGATTTACAAATGGAATGGGGTAGGGTGGATTAATGTTGCATAAGAGAGGGCTCTATAGGTGGGTTAAGTCTAATTTGAGCAAGACTTAGGTACTGTAGTATGTTCTTTATGTTCCTCTCTTAAGGTTATGCCATGTGGCTTTTTTTTCATGAATAAAAGTATATTTTTTTAAGTAAAGTAGCCACATAACAGAATTTTAAGAGAAGAATTTAAAGAATAATACTTAAGGTATTGTACATAAATTTTGTTTGTCTAATTTCTCCCAAATTTTTCCCCAAAATGTAATAATTTTTATTTTTTATAATTCGGCATTTTTTCGGTGAAATAATTTTGTATATAAATCTCATCACACATTTAGGTAATTTTGTAATTGAAAATGTAACCATCCCGAATAATGATAAACATAAGTTATTAAATTTTAGAAAGTAAAAAGGAAGAATTTTGTAAAACTTGGACGTGGAATAAAAAATAAAAAGAAGAAGAGAACAAGCAAATTCAGTGGCAGTTTTGTAAAAAAGCGGAAATTTATGTATTTAAATGCACACATCCAACGGCTCTCTCACCCTCTCTCTCCACGTATCAGTTTTGTAAAAACCCACAACGGCTCTCTGCCTCTCTCTCTCTGTCTCTCCATATTCTCTCCGCTCTCCCGTTTCTCCTGTACCGGCCACACCACCGATTCTCTCTTTCTACTCGGCAGTTTCTATCTCTCTCATTGGTAAGATCTTCTCTCTCTCTCTCTCTCTCTCTCTCGCAGTTGATTTGGGTTTTCCTATCTGGGTTTTGTTTTGGGTATGAATTTGAACGCTTTTGTACTATTCTCATGTGTTATTTTGATTTTTTTTTTTTGTATAACAAGTTGTTATAACTATTCGGTGGCTTTTGATTGTTCGTTATCTCTCTCGCAGTTGATTCGGGCTTTCCTATCTGGGTTTTGTTTTCAAGATGAATTGGAACGCTTTTGCACTATTTTCATGTGTTATTTTAATTGATTTTTTGTACAGCAACTTGTATAACTGTTCGGTGGCTTTTGAATTGGCGAGCAATTAAATACTAAAAGCCCTAATGTGTGCTTTGCTATTTATATGGGTATTGATAAGGGTTATCCTAAATGACATAAAGCTGACGAGCCTGGGGCTGACGACCCCATGGCTGACGACCTCAACTCTTGAGCTACCTGAAGCTGACGACCTTTGACGTATGGAGACCTAAGACTGACGGCCTCCACCAATAATCCTATTGAATAGCGTAGCTGACGGGAGAAGGCTGACGAGGTCAGTTTCAGCTCCATTTGCAATCTTACTTGACTGACACGCATACATAAACAATTCTTGAACAATACGTCTAAGTAAGGAGACCCCTACAAGGACAAGGATTCTAGGAAATACGTGGGATCCAAGTATCACTATCCTAAAAGGAAAAGAACTCCTCGGTCAAGGCATGGATTTCGGCCCAACGCTACTATAAATACCCCAAGACCCTCTCGAAACAAGGTACGCACAAATAACTCAACTCTAGCACTCTAGTGTTGTAAAGTAAAGATTTCTAACTTAACCTTCGGAGGGTATTTGGCCGGTACCACGCCGGTGCCCTTTCAAAAGTCTTCACTCTCTTTGGTGCGCAGGTACGTCATCGGGAGCACGTGAGGACCGTGTGACTAACTGACGATTTTCGAGCATCATCAGTTGGCGCCGTCTGTGGGAAACGAGAGTGGTAACGCCACACTATCGCTTCCCGGACAAAAGTTGCATGGTACTCACCCGCTCAATGGCTACCACCAACAACATTCAGGAGAACGAACCGCGCGCAACCGTTCTGGAAAAGCAAGTCCAAACGCTCGCAGCAGCCGTCGAGCGCCTGACCAAAGAGAATAACGACTTGGAGGAGCAGCTACGTCAGAGAAACACGCGTCCTAGAATACAAGAGGAAAATCAGGAGGAGACAAGCGCTGAGAGAAGGGATCCCGAAGCGCCTGAAGGCAGCAACGCCCCGAGCAGGCCGGAGAGGCGGGATACCAACCTGACTACCCCTTCTGAAGCCATACCCCCTCACATCGCAGCCGAGATGCAGGAGATGCGTGAACGAATAGACGTAATGATGAACGCCCTCAAAGGACGAGTGTCTAACGATCTCGACGACTTGGTACAGCGGACCGATTCACCTTTCACGGCACGTGTTACATCGTGCCCACTTCCCCCAAAGTTTCGTATGCCGCAGGTGGAAAGCTACGACGGAAACAAGGACCCCCTGGACCACTTAGAGTCCTTCAAAACTATAATGCACCTTCAAGGAGTGCCCGACGAGATTATGTGCAGGGCTTTCCCAACCACCTTGAAAGGGTCTGCAAGGGTCTGGTATAGCAGGTTGACGCCCAACTCAATAGGCACCTTTAAAGAGCTAGGCGCCCAGTTCGTGTCGCACTTTATCGGAGGCCACCGGTACAAAAAATCCACGGCATGCTTGATGAGCATCAGGCAGAGGGAAGACGAGACTCTAAGGTCCTACATAACGCGATTCAACAAAGAAGCTCTCTCGATAGATGAGGCGGACGACAAGATACAAGTAGCAGCCTTCACCAACGGGCTGCGAAAAGGGAAGTTCCTCTTCTCCCTATACAAGAACGATCCAAAGACCATGTCCGAAGTACTTTACAGGGCAACGAAATACATGAACACGGAAGACGCGCTGACTGCAAGGGAAGACAAGCCTAAGAAGAGGGAAAGGCAAGAAGATACTCGAACGGATAGGGGGCAAAAGAAAGCCAGGACTGAAGAGCGACGGGATGACCGCCGCTCCAAGCCACTCCCAGGGAGATTCACGAGCTTCACACCATTGACCGCCCCTATCGATCAGGTTCTAATGCAAATCAAAGACGAGGGGACTCTGACTTTTCCCGGCAAATTGAAGGGAGATCCCAACAAAAGGCCAAGGGACAAATATTGCCGCTTCCATCGAGACCATGGACATGACACGGCTGATTGCTACGACCTAAAGCAACAGATAGAAGCTTTAATCAGGCAAGGAAAGCTGCAGAGGTTCGTTAGCAAAGAACGAGCAGAACCACCGCAAGGCCCGGCCCCAAGACGGGAAAACGAACGCCCCAGACAGCCCTTAGGCGACATCCGGATGATTGTAGGAGGGACGACGACCGCTGGATCGTCGAAGAAAGCTCGAAAGACGTATCTCAGAATGGTGCAGAACATCCAACTGACAGGGACCGCACCTCAGATGCCACGGGCTAATAACCCCCTCATCGGATTCTCGGAAGAAGACGCGCGACGCCTCCATCACCCCAATGACGACGCACTCGTCGTCACCATACGAGCAGGAGACTTCAACATGCATCGAGTTCTTGTCGACAATGGGAGCTCGGCGGACATCCTCTACTACCCTGCGTTCCAACAGATGGAAATTGATAGAGAACGACTGACTCCGGCTAACGCCCCACTAGTCGGCTTCGGAGGAACAAAGGTATTTCCCCTCGGTGTTATCACCCTCGCGGTAACTATTGGAGACTACCCGCAACAGGTCACCAAGAATGTAGCATTCCTCGTGGTCGACTGCTCATCAGCCTACAACGCCATCATAGGACGTCCCACGCTTAACTCATGGAAGGCTGTAACTTCAACCTACCACTTGATGATAAAATTCCCAACGGACTACGGAGTGGGAGAACTCAGAGGGGACCAGGTGGCCGCACGCGAATGTTACGTAGCAATGATGGAGATGGACGACCACCAGCAAACCATGAGCATAGAACAGCAGGCATCAGCGGAGCCCACAGAAAAACTAGAAGACATGCTTCTCGACGACTCTCAGCCAGGGCGGACAACCAAGATCGGTACTCTTACCGACTCGACGATACGACAGGAACTTGCGGTCTTCCTCAAAGAAAACCGAGACGTGTTCGCATGGAGTCACGAAGATATGCCGGGCATTGACCCGTCAGTCATAGTACACAAATTAAACGTGTCACCGTCTTTTCCGCCGATTCGACAAAAGAAGAGAGCCTTCGCCCCGGAGAGAGATCGGGCAGTAGCGGAGGAGGTCCGCAAATTGCGGGAGGCGGGCTTCATTCAGGAGGTTTACTATCCCGAGTGGTTAGCGAACGTCGTCATGGTGAAAAAGAGTAGCGGAAAGTGGAGGATGTGCGTAGATTTTACCGATCTAAACAAGGCGTGCCCCAAGGACAGCTATCCTCTGCCAAGGGTCGACCTGCTGGTGGATTCTACGGCCCAACACCAACTATTAAGCTTCATGGACGCGTTCTCGGGATACAACCAGATCCTAATGGACGAAGCTGACCGAGAAAAAACTTCGTTCGTAACAAGTCAAGGCCTTTTTTGCTACAAGGTCATGCCGTTCGGCTTGAAAAATGCAGGCGCAACATACCAGAGGCTTATGAACAAGATGTTCGCGGAGCAGATCGGGAGAAATGTCCAGGTGTATGTCGACGACATGCTGGTAAAGAGTCGAAGAAAGGAGGATCATCTGAAAGACCTGAAGGAAACCTTCGATACCCTTCGCTCCTACAACATGAAGCTAAACCCCGCCAAGTGTGCCTTCGGAGTAACGGCCGGAAAATTCCTGGGATACATGGTGTCCCAACGGGGTATCGAAGCCAACCCAGACAAAATCCGAGCCATAATGGAGATGACACCTCCCAAAAACGTGAAGGAAGTACAAAGCCTTAACGGCAAGATCGCCGCACTTAGCAGATTCGTATCCAGGGCGACGGATAGATGCCTCCCGTTCTTCCGCACACTAAAGAAGTCCTTCGAATGGACGGACGAATGCCAACAAGCATTTGAAGACCTCAAGACCTACCTATCGTCGCCACCACTATTAACCCCCTCCCAACCGGGCGAAGAACTATTCCTCTATTTGGCCGTTTCTCCAGCCGCCGTCAGCGCAGCCCTAGTGAGGGAAGACAACAAGGTACAAAGGCCGGTATACTACGCCAGCCGGGCACTCCACGGGGCAGAAGGAAGATACTCGCCACTGGAAAAGCTGGCCTTCGCTCTAGTTACGGCAGCGCGCAAGCTAAAGCCATACTTCCAAGCTCATACGGTGGTCGTACTAACTGACAAGCCCATACGACGAGCGATGAGCAGCCCTGATGCCGCGGGACGTATGGCCTTATGGGCAGTAGAATTGAGCGAGTTTGACATAAAATATCGCCCCCGCACTGCCATCAAAGGGCAAGTACTCGCCGACTTTATTGCGGAGTTCGCGTATCAAGAAGATCAGAGGGCAGGGAGTTCCCAATGGAACGTTTTCACTGACGGTTCGTCAAACAAAAAAGCTGGCGGAGCAGGAGTCGTACTTCGTTCTCCCGAAGGTGACGAGGTCGAATGCATGATTCGACTTGATTTCCCTACGACCAACAACGAAGCGGAGTATGAAGCCCTCATAGCAGGTTTAGATCTGACAAAAGCCGTAGGAGTCGTAGGTGCGGTGATCCATTGTGACTCTCAGGTAATCACCAGTCAGATCAACGGTGACTACGAATGTAAGGGAGAAAGAATGAAGATGTACTTGGAACAAGCAAAGAGAAAGGTGGACGAGCTCCAGGCAAAAGTTGTTAAAATTCCAAGAGGGGACAACGAGCAGGCCGACCGCCTTGCAAAAGCTGCATCCGCAGAGCATGTGATCATCCCCGGTAAGGCTCTATCTTTTACTCAAATCGCACCACTGATAGATGTCATCAGCATGCAAGAGGTAAGATCCGAAAACGATTGGACCAACCCTCTGGTCGCCTATTTGAAAGAAGGCATCCTACCTGAAGAAAAGGAAGCCGCGAGGAAGCTGAAGGTCCGTGCAGCGAGATTCATCTTAATAAGGGACGTCTTATACAAGAGGAGTTTCTCCCGGCCGTACTTAAGGTGTCTAGGACCTGAAGAAGCGGATTACGTTATGAGAGAGGTACATGAAGGAATCTGCGGCAACCATTCAGGATCGCGGTCGCTGGTCCACAAACTGATCCGGGCCGGGTACTATTGGCCGACAATGCAGAAAGACACCCAGACGTATGTCAAGACATGCGACAAGTGCCAACGGTTCAGTAACTTCATCAAGCGGCCAGCTGAAGAACTAAACCCGATCACTGCTCCGTGGCCGTTCGCCCAGTGGGGGTTGGATATCATGGGCCCATTCCCAACGGCAGCAAGACAACTAAAGTTCCTAATAGTCGGAATTGACTACTTCACCAAATGGGTGGAAGCAGAAGCCTTAGCCACTATCACCGAGAAGAACGTGCGAAGTTTTGTCTGGAAAAACATTATTTGCAGGTTTGGAATTCCAAGAGTCCTGATCTCGGACAATGGCAAACAGTTCGACAATAACGCCTTCCGGGATTTTTGCTCACAATTAGGAATCAAAAATCATTACTCTTCCCCTGCTCATCCCCAAGCCAATGGACAAGTTGAAGTCACGAACCGATCCTTGCTTCGGATAATCAAAACTCGGCTCGAGGGGGCAAAAGGCATATGGCCGGAGGAACTACCCAGCGTACTATGGGCATACAGAACAACCGTCAGGACCCCCATAGGAGAAACTCCGTTCCGGCTAACATACGGCACTGAAGCAGTTATACCAGCCGAGGTCGGACTCACGAGCTACAGAGTGGACAACCACGACGAAGGAAGGAATGACGAAGCCATGCGTCTAGAACTTGACCTAGCTGACGAAGTTAGAGCGACGGCTGAACAAAGGCTCGCGCGATACCAGAACCTCATGGCTAAACACTACAACTCCCGAGTCAAGCACAGGGACTTCGAAGTTGGAGACCTCGTCCTAAGGAAAGTAATGGGCACCACCAAAGACCCTACGCAAGGAAAACTCGGCCCAAACTGGGAAGGGCCCTATAGAATAACATCGTGGCTAAGGAAGGGCACCTACCACCTGGGGACCCTGGACGGACTACAACTACGCCATCCATGGAACGCCGAGCACCTCAGAAAGTACTACCAGTAGAGAAACAACGGACGCTACTCCTCATTTCCAATCTATTTCTGTCAGTCATTTATTTTAAAATCATTTGTTTTAGTTTACTTTTAAAACATTCACCAAAGGGCTAAAGTTTGTCCTTTCTGGGAACAATTTTCTACGTATGTATGCATTCATCACAATAAGAGGAGTTTATTCAGAAGTAACTGATGTATTTGTTAAGCAGACGGAACTACTAAGTCCACGCAGTGGACGACCTTAAGCCCACAAAAGTGGACGAAGCTACCAAGTCCACGAAATGGACGATCCATAAATCACAAAGCGGACGACCTTAGTCCACAACATGAACGACCCTAAAAAGTGGACGCCCCAAAGTCCACGAAGGTGACGGCCTTAAATACATCAAAAGGCAAAATTAGTTCGACGGACGATCTCAAAGTCCACGAAGTAGACGGCAATCTAAAAGTCCTCGAAGTGGACGATCTCGCCCACACAATAGACGGAGCTAAAATGCCCGCAGAACTAACATAAGTAACGAACTTATACATTGACGATAAACTTTACTCAAATCACAAAATGGGCGTCCCACCCACGAAATAGGCAAAGTCAGCATCAAGTCCACGAAATAGACGACCTTAAAAGTCAGCATCAGGTCCACAAAATGGACAAAGCTGACGACCCCACAAAGAAAAGGTATAAAAAGCAAGCAGCCTCGTCAGAACAAAATACAGAAAAGACATTAAAGAATTTAGATCGACGGCACGAAAGCAACAAAATGAAAATAACACTTTGGGAGCAATAAACGTTAAGATTGTCTTTACAAAAGCTCAAAACAACGAGCGTCAAACATTAAAGTTCATTACAAAACAAAAACAAAGTGTTTACAATAGAAGGGTCTACGAAGCAGACGGGGCAGTCGACGAAGGCAGGACGACAGCCGGAGTTGAAGGATCCTCAGCATTAGACTTCTCCGCTTCAAGACCTGCTGACGGATCCAAAGTGACGGACCTCTCCAAAGCTGGTTGGGCGAGGACAAAGCTGCCGTCCCTCGAATCTACCATAGGCTCGGTAGCCTCGTCATCCTCCTCGAGAATGGATTCACCTGCCGGGGTTGACGGTATAGGCTCATCCATGTTTATCCCCGACAAGTCCAAGTCAGGATGGGCACGCTTCATTTGCTTTAAGCAGTCCTCGAAACCTTCAGAGTAGTAGACAGCACAGGAGTCAATGAATTGTTGGGAATCTTTGAATTCCGCCACGGCGTCACTCCTGGCCGTCTCCACCTGACCCATCAGCCCTTGAAGTTCTTTCTCCGCCGTCAGCTTTGCATCGTCGGCCAGGCCCCGTTGACGGGTTTCCTCCGCCAGTTCGTCCGTCAGTCTCTTCACCTCTTTGGCCAGGGTGATGTTGGCGTCCCTATACTGCTGCTGAGCGTCTGCCGACGTCTTGAGGCGCTTGTGCAGACGAGAGACCACCCCCTCCTTCGCAGCACATCGGTCCCGTAGGGCCTTCATTCGAATCATGGCCTATGGGGCACAAAAAGGTCGTCAGTCGCAGAAATGCCGTCAATACTCTACAACGTCTACGAAAAATAATAATAAAAACAAAAATACGGCGAAGGCAGTCATACCCTTGCAAGGTCGAACAGCCCCGACGACCCTATCTCGTCCGTCGGGTGGTCGTCACACAGCTCCATCTCCTCTTCCTTTAGGATGGACTCCGCTACCTCCACGGCATAGTCCTTGTGGGTAAGGAGGCGACAGGAAGAATCAGGAGTAACGACCCCTGAGGCCGTCATCAGGCCTTTGCCAGACCCGTAAGAAGCTCTTGGAGGCGACGGCCTCTTGGTGGTCTTGTCCCCCGAGGAAGAAACCACTTTCTTCCCGGACCGGTCGTCAGCCCCGTCAGCCTTTCTCTTGACGCCCTTCTTCCCGATGGGCTTAGGAGCTGTTGACGGCGTCGCTTCACCTCTGGCCCTCTCCTCCTCCTGCTTCTTCTTAGCCGCGGCGGCGCGGATTCTTTGCTTTGCCGTCTCCATTTCTGGTAAAGATAAAAAGTGAATAGAAACAACAAAAAGGTAAGGAAAGTGACGGAGGTAACTACGAGATACTCACGTCGACGGGATAATTCGTTTAGTCTACGAGCCTCGTCTGACGGTTCGGGACCACCGCAATATAGGTGCAAAGTGTCTAGGGTAATTAGGTCCCGACACCTCCTTTCGTCCAGAGGAATTGACGTCACTCGGCGGATGAACTCCTCTTGCTCCGCGGTTATACGTGGACGGACGTTGGCTGAAAGAAAAATAGACGGAGTTAGAAACCAGTTAGGTGAAAAGCAAAGAGAGGCCGACGGGATAAACCTGAATCCCTAACGTGCGCCCAAGTGTTATCGAAAAAACCATAAGGCATGGACTCCCACTCTTCTTCACGACACACCCAGTTCGTCCCTTTAACGAAAAAGTACCTTCCTTTCCAATTTCTATTGGAGTCAGGCATGTCGGACACCAATTTTAACTCTTTCGACCTTAGGGAGAAATGATAAAACCCCTTGGACGAAGAAATATGTTGTGGACGGTAGCACCAAAAGAATTCATCTAAAGTTAGCTGACGGTGCCCGCCGCTGAGACGACCCCACAAAATTTCCGCGCCGATAAAAGTCCTCCACGCATTGGGGGCAATCTGGCTGACGGAGATCCCCAAAAAGTTAGTTAACTGACGGTACAAGCCCGTCAGTGGTAATCTGAAGCCCGCTGCAAACATGGCGTCATACATGCCCACGTCGGCTGTTCGACCTGAATAACACCGTTCACCATCCAAAGGGAGACGGATTGGGACGTCGTCTGGGATCTGGTAGCGGGCTCGTAAAGTGTTAAAAACATTTTCTGACATCGTCGGCAGAAAACTATTGACGGACCATTCGAGGGGAAGGATGAAGGGGCGGTCATCACCTGGAGCTCCAGAGGTGCTCTCTAAAGTCTCCTCGTCACCTTCATCCTCACTCTCGTCGCCACTTCTCTCTTTCTCACTATCACCCCCGTCCTCACTTTCTCTACCATTTCTATCCACTTCGTCAGAAGAATGGGCCGATGTGTCCCTCTCTGACGACCAGGACAAGCCCTCCTCGGGCTGAAGACCTGATGGAAAGACTTCGTCATAACCCGCTCCTTCGCGGACTGACGACTGCTCACTCGACATCTGACTACCTACAAACGATGGTTGTTGTTCTAAGAACCTAGGCCAACGGCTTCGCTAAAGTTACAGGGTGGAAAAATAAAAAGAATTGAAAGAAAAAACTTACAAGTAAAATGTCGTCTGGCGTAAGTTGACGGTTCAAGGAAGACGAAGCTAGCGAACAGACGGACGGGAATCTTGCGCTTGACGCTTTGGCTCTCAAAAGAATACAAGTGCTGGAAAGTTTGAAATGAGGAAAGTAGGACATATATATAGGAAACAGGGGGCACGAAAGACGAAGCGACACGCTCGTCGCAGAACGAGGCGAATCAAGCTAAGCCACGTGTCCTCGCATTTAATGAAAGCCGCGCGAGGTTTTAACTCCATAGCTCGTCAGGATAAGATGACGAGGCTATGGAGTAGGGGGCAGCTGATAAGGGTTATCCTAAATGACATAAAGCTGACGAGCCTGGGGCTGACGACCCCATGGCTGACGACCTCAACTCTTGAGCTACCTGAAGCTGACGACCTTTGACGTATGGAGACCTAAGACTGACGGCCTCCACCAATAATCCTATTGAATAGCGTAGCTGACGGGAGAAGGCTGACGAGGTCAGTTTCAGCTCCATTTGCAATCTTACTTGACTGACACGCATACATAAACAATTCTTGAACAATACGTCTAAGTAAGGAGACCCCTACAAGGACAAGGATTCTAGGAAATACGTGGGATCCAAGTATCACTATCCTAAAAGGAAAAGAACTCCTCGGTCAAGGCATGGATTTTGGCCCAACGCTACTATAAATACCCCAAGACCCTCTCGAAACAAGGTACGCACAAATAACTCAACTCTAGCACTCTAGTGTTGTAAAGTAAAGATTTCTAACTTAACCTTCGGAGGGTATTTGGCCGGTACCACGCCGGTGCCCTTTCAAAAGTCTTCACTCTCTTTGGTGCGCAGGTACGTCATCGGGAGCACGTGAGGACCGTGTGACTAACTGACGATTTTCGAGCATCATCAGGTATTAATTTATGGTTTATTTTGAACCTTTTGTGGATTGGTTGGATTGTTTGAGAATGGAATTGGAGGCTGCAAACGTCTTTATGTTTGTTCTTTTATGGAAAACTAGGGTTTTTGATTTATTACCCAAATACTTTATGTTAACTGTATATTGCTAGAGGGTTGTTATCTTATGTGTGAAATGACTGCATATAGAGGGTTTTTTTTTTTTTTTTTTTTTTTTTTTTTTTACCTTCTCACTCACTTTATAGCAATTTTGACAATTAATTTTTTGTCTTCAAATTTGATCTCTTTGTGGGTGTGCTAAACCCTAACATGTTTCTTTGGGACTTTACTTAAGATATTGTGAGTGACTATGGAACTTTAAATTTTGTTCAAGTCTATTACTTTTATTACTACTTAATTGTAATTTCAGCATATGATAATGATGCTGCTGAGTTTTTTTTTTTTTTTGGGGGGGGGGGGGGGGGGGGGTGGTGGTGTAGGAAATTGTGTATTTGCATGTTGTGGTATTATTTGCTAACATGGAGAGGAGTATTATGGTGGAGGAGAATCATTGTAAGAGCAATGTTAATACTGTCTCCAAGTCAGATGGGCTGTTTAGTCAGATCAACTCGATATATATAGATCTTGTTAGTGCTAAGGATAAGAGTGACGCTGGAAAGTGTGAGCATTTTTCTATAAATTAAGCCTTCTCCCTAATCATGTAATAATCTTTCAGATTTGTGTGGTTGAGTTCCTCTTTTTTTGAAAGAAAACTTTTTACGTATCACAAAATTATAAATCCTATTAATGATCATATGTGTTTTCTGTATTGCTCTAATTAATATTTTTATCCTCCTACTTAAAACTTATACTGACTTATTTTTTTGAGAAAATTTTGCAGTTTGACTGTAGTTGGAAAGTAATATGGAGTTGTCTCTTGCATGGGTTACCTATGTTTAGCTGCAGTTGTAAGTTTCTGTTTGTACCATGTTCTTTGGTAGTGTCAATCTTCTTTGATAGTCTCAGTATATTGAGGGTTCAAGTTCTTGTATATTTCTTGAACTTATTTTTCTTTGAGCACCTTAAATTTTCACCCAGCTTTACTCTTCCTTTTTGTTTGTTTGTGTGTACTTTTATTTTTATAAGTCAGTTATGCCTTACTGAATTATAGTTTTTTTTTTATATTTTTTTTATTTAATTTTTTTATAAGTGCCTTACTGAATTATAGTTATGATGATAGGCAACCTTTCGATGGTTTGTTGATAGTATGAAATAAACATAGTCTAGAAGATCTAATTGTTGGGAAATCTACTAACATAGCCTGCAAGTTTTTCTAATTTTTTGTTTGAGCTGCCACTTTAATGTTCATTTTAATTTCCATGCAGGTAGATGCTGCTTTGGTGCTCCTTGGAAACATAATTTCATATATGAGTGCCAAAACATGTATCCTCTTAGACTGTGTTCTCATACTTTATTTGTGTTATCCTTTTTTCTAAGCAATTAGGCAATGCCTTCTATAATAGTCCATTTACAAACATGTACATGCTTTTATTATGAAAGTGTTTTTTTGTCATTTATTCTTCTTCCAGGATTTAATAAACACATGTCATACCTCAAGATGTGTGGGATCTTAGGTTATTTAAAAGAATGCTATCAGTGTAATTGCGTTATACTTTGATTACATGTCAGTGGAAAGAAATTCCTTTTGATTCTCCATACTTGCTTCTTAATGGTCTTTTAAATAGAGGAACTAAGGAGAAAACATTTGCATTACTCAGGATGTTAGTATGTTTTGTCAATTTTAGTTGATTGTTTAATTTACGTGATATGTGCAATAAACACTTTTTTTGTTTGGTACAAATGTGCATGTAAGCACTCATAAATTGTTGATTTTCCAAAAAAAGGCAGCCACCATAGTATGTTTTATTCTTGTGTAAGATAGAATTTGTTAGCATGATGAGCTCATTTTAAAGGTGAAGGGTTGAAATTTTCACCTAGGATGCATTTACAGCTTATACAATGGCACTGCCATCTCAACGGTTGGCTAATCAACCTTTTAATTTTGGTAGTTACATTCTAGAATTATTGTATTGGACCTTCATTAACATTGTGACATATTTTTTCAGTTATAGCCTTTTGGTCTTTCCAAACACTCTCTTTGATTGCTTTCATTACTAGCATTGATACTTCTTTGGCCACAGCTCCCGAGAAACCATTACAAGTTTTATGAGTAGTATATATGCTAGGCAAAATTAGTTATGATGATTAGAAACATCATATTAATGAAATGTCTTGTGTTAGGGTAATTTAATTGTTACCCTATTCACTTCTTGAGAATAACAAAACACAAGGTACTTGTCAACTTTATGAAGCTGGGGTTGAGTGGCAGAACATTTAAATTTCTTGTGAGTTTGGGTTTTGACTTTTGTACGAGTCAAGATGTATTCTTGGACTGGCCACCCATCAGATCTTTCTTCAAGAAATCAAGAATGCAGTTTACTTTAACACTTACATGGTGTGTTTTCCTGTGTAATGAGTTTCAATTATGGGATGTGTACGTGCTAACTGGAAGGTCTGTTTGTTTATAGTATTATGAATATGACATACTCTTTAGTTTTCTAGTTGTTCTCATTTGGTTTACATTATTTCTAATCTATTGAAGCGTAGATGTCAATGTTGATGCTGAAATTTGTTGTGGTACTCGTGAATGTGATCTTAAAGGCTGGAGCTTCAAATATTTTAGTTTACAACACAGAAATAATCCTTATGGATTATAATTTTGAGGTTCAATGGTCTAAAAGATCTTGTGTCTCAGAAATTTGCATTATTTTTGGTAAACATGACTTTTAGGTGGTAAGATTACTTTCTTCCATCGTGCTTCGTAGTCTCCCTGTGTAGGATATCCATGACTAAAAATGTCTCAGTCAGGTCATATTTCCTTGGTCTGGTTTTGGGTGATGAAGGAACGCATCATCATTTAGTTGATTGTGTTTTCTCATCCCTGAAACTTAAAAGGGATTGAACTATTAGTAGCATTGAGAAGATGACTAGTAGATGTACTTGCATTGTTGGCCTATGCTCACCTTAACCACAACAATTACTGTCTTAATGTGACCATGATAAAAGTATTTTGTCCATTATAACTCCTAGAAAGCAAAAGAGGCTGGAATTTTCATTTACTAGGGCAAGAAATATGTATAGACTCCTAGGAAAATTGTATGGTTATGCCAAAATTATTTAACCGAATCCTCTACTTTATAAAACCTTAAATATTATCTATACTTCAAAGAGCCAGAGATTGACATGTTCTCCTTGAAAAAAATATTGTGATAGACTTACATTTTAAATTCGCATATGGAAATTTGCTGTTTTATTTTGCTATTAGTTGAAGATGTTTAATAAGATGCTTTATATTTCCTTTCTTCTATTTGATGTATATTTTTCACTTTTGAAGCCTGCACACTTGAATCATTTATAAATTATGTTAGTACTTGGTAGCGGTCTTATGTGTGATTTGTTTTTGAATGTTGTGGTATTATGTATTAGTAACAGTTTTTAAATTTTTATCCTCATTCATATTTACTTTTGCAGCTTGTATTTGAGGGAATTGGGGTTTGGGGATGTTGGGGTTAGAGATTTGTAGTTGGTAATGCTAGAGAAATAGGTTGATTAAGATTCGATCAGGGAGTAACAAGCTGGGTATATTTTGGAGTTCAACGGTCAAAATAGGTGAGAAAAAGGAAGAAAAGCAGATCTGGTTGGCTGTTAGAAATAACTCAGCAATGCAGATATTGGTTTGTGGATTGCACCTAGTTTTTGTAGGCATTACACCTAAGGTCCTTGACATTGCTTAGAGAAGAATTGCATCAAACAAACCGCAACACCATAATAGTTGCAAATTTATCTTTTTTTAACTATTAAAAATCAAAGAAAAAAAGAAGCCCAATAAAATAACTATGGGTTGGAAACTACAAGCTGTTTTGGAAAACCTTAAATCTCCAAAAAGACCCTTGATTACTTAAAGAAAATACAACTAAAATAAAACAAGACCAACCTTTTGCCACCTGCATCACTATACACTTGAAGTGCTGATCCATAAGAGAGTTAACAAAATCAAATAGAATTTTGCATTGTTAAAGCCCAATTATTGTTATGGTCAATATTTATTGTCATGTGGTCGCAACCGTATATATTAGGGCTGTCCAACCCACCCGGCCACCCGGCCAACCCGCCCGAGCTCGACCTGCCGCTGCCCAATCTGACGTCTCCGGCGGTTGGACGCGAGTCCGATCTCTCTAACCAGACCCCATGCAGGTTGGTTGTCGGTTTTACATTTCAAAACCCGTGACACACGACCCGAACCGAAACAATCTCCTCTCCGGCGAAATATTACAAATTTTGGACCAAATCCGGTGAGATCCTTCAAGATCCTGTGACGTTTTGGTGTTCCTCAGCTCCGATCCGGCCATCCTTGGTCTTCTTTCGCTTAGATTCGGTGTTCCTCAGCTCCTCCTTCGCTCCGATTTGCTCAGATCCGGTGTTCCTCAGCTCCTCCTTCACTTAGATTTGCTCAAATCCTGCAGTATTGGGTTAGATCTGACTTAGAGCTACACAAATTCAGCTATTCTTGGTTAGATTGGGCTTCAATCTACTCAAATCCGGCAATAATCCGTTAGATCCAGTCGGCCTTCAACTCGGATCGATGAAGATAAATCTTCTCCTCCGCTTGCCGTCGCTCATCAACGGACTCAACCGACCCGACTGTTCGCTCCCCTGAGTCCGGCCGCCTCGACCCGTGGTGGTCAGCGGTTGGTTGCGGGTCTGTTTTTGTTCCACCCGACCTGAGCGGGGGTCGGTTTCGGGTTGAGGCCAAAACCGACCCAGCCCGACCCGTAGACAGCCCTAGTATATATTATTGTCACTAGATTCTTCTATGAATATGAATGTTATTTTGGTTAATAGAGATTGATATTACTGTCGCTAGATTCTTCTATGAATATGACTGTTATTTTGGTTAATAGAGATTGATATTTAAATTTTGAAAATGTGATTCTCAATACTAACGTCTATTAGTTTTCTCTTCTAGTTTGAACGTTGGTGTTACATTGGTGGTTTCCTCAAAAGAAAAATTTGTTACAGCAAGGGAGGACCTAGCTGCTATTTCTCAGCCTCAACCCACACTTGAAATTGTTATTATTACTCTATTGCAGATTGCTATTTATAGTGAGGAAGTAGAGTTGGAGGTATATGTAGTGCCTTTATCTTTATTTAGAGCATTGTTTTATGTGAGGCAAAGGACAATGAGTCCAATAATAAGAAAAATCAAAGATACAGTGATTTCTGTGTTTTTCATTATCAGTTAGTCACGGTTAGTTTCTCATTATCTGCAGTACTTCATAATCTATCCAAACAGCTTAAGTACGCATCTATGCTGAAGGTGATGAATATAATTTTCTTCTCTTGGGAGCTAAAATTTCATGAAACTAATTGAACTATTTACTTTTTAAATGATCTGTGAGAACATTCATCTTTATGGACCTAAATTTCCTTAAAGTTGAAGTACTTCTCTGAGATTCTTGAATTTCCTGTGTTCTTTGGCAATATTTGGAGGAACTAATGGGATCAATTCTTTTTTGCTGGGTTGCTTGTGGTGTAAACTTTGTTGCACTTGCTGAGGTAATGTGCTCATTTTGTCCTCTAAGAATTTGTCTTAGTGTGTGTGAACAACCATCATTGTCAATATAGTTTTCTCGAACATGGGTAGGGAAACTGCTATCATATTTGGTATTGGTTGCACCTCAGTTTATTTGAGGACAAAGTTTGTAGAGATAGGGAGATGAAATTTTAAGTCTTGAAATACATTGCGAAAATTAAATTATAAGTTTGTACTTAGCTTTGTGATTATTTTTTGGGGGGTTTATTATTATAAGTTTGTACTTTTAGGACTTTCTTCCCTTTATCTTCTTAAACCAGACTAAGGGAAGAACATTTGGGATTGAAATTTTCTTACTCACATCCTAACATGTTGGAAAAGGAGCTGACACAAACACTATGCTCACAAAATTACTAGGGGCCAATATTTGTCTACGGTTAATGTATTGATTGAGGAATCATACAAGTATGGCATCTGCCCCCTTAGAAGGAAACATTAAATTGTTTCCCACTTTATATGCTGTAAATAAATTTTTGATATTCCTCGCATTGTTTTACATGACAAAACAGTCAACCAGCAAGGTATCCAAATTTCTATGGTTGAGATCAGTTGAACCAGCCGCCCCTCTCATTGATGGTGGAGTGTGGCAGAGATCTCAGCAAATCCCATGAGATTTGGCAAATCTCAAACAGCGAAGAGTGGCAGAGAGCTACGAATGGTGGCACTGCTATGGATGACAAAGAGTCAGACAGGTTGGGTAGAGTTGGATTTCTAGATGGAAAACCTATTTCCCCAATGTGATCATGTTTTGATGGTGTCTGCCTGTTGTTGACTTCTTCGGGTTTGACTGTTTTGTCAAGTCTGGGTGTGGGTTGGACAATCTTGTTTGTCTCAAACATGCATGAGTGCAGATTGGCAAACACAAATGACTAAACCTTATATAACTTCACCTCCTAGTTGCCTACCAGCCAAAGTAAGATCTAATTTCTTTGGAAAACCTTTCCACTTCCCTTCGTAAGAGCAAGGTGGAGGATGAGGTTGTGAGATCTAAACCTGCATGGTGCTTCTGTACTTAGACCCATATTTTTTAACACAGCTATGGATCCTAAACAGTGTAGTCAAGATTGGTCACATTTATTTTTTTTCATCATTATGCTCTATCTGAAGTCATTCTGTCTGTTATTTTTTTAATTATTCATGTTCTTTTTTCCTACTACTAATGTTAGTTTTTGTAGTTATTAATAAAAAATTTTTGTTGAAATAAAACCATAGAGAATAATCTCATTTAACTGGCCTGGTTAAATTAGAGCTCTCAGCAAATTAGCTCCTTGGCACACCTTCCATCTTCTCCCCAAAACATTCTTAATTTTCACTGCATCAATTCGTCTAAATAAAACTGATTCTCAATACCTAGATTTTTCAATACAATTAAGAGGCAAGAGCAAAGGAGGAGAAGTGATCTCACTTCATGAGTAGGATTAGAATTTATGAATCTGTCTTAAGTTGTAAGGACATAGCCTGAGGTATGTAGAAGTGTGAGAAGGGTGGGATAGGTGCTTACAATACATTTACTTTGAAGTAGGTATTGGTAGTTGGGTCCTATTCTGGCATGAGATCAGCCTTTGAGGGAGGCATTACAGGTTTTTAGACTATTCATTAGCTAGAGAGGTGTCAATGGATTCTATTATGGTACAATGACATTGGGGTGGGAGGGGGGAGGAAGAGGAGCTAGGATATGAGATTTCATATGGACTTTAATGATTGGGAATTCATTTCATTAGCCCTAAGGTTGTAATTTTGGTGTTCAAGATATCTGAGGCCATTTTGACTCCCTCGCTCTCTCTAATTGCATACATTGATTTCGGTTATTTCTTTCAATGCTTTGTTATATGTTTGTTGTGGTGTATCTGTTTACAGGCAATGATTGAAGGGTTGCTTCTGTTGCTTCAAGATCCTGATTATCAAGTTAGATTTTTCCTTGCTCGGTGAAATTGTATGCTTTTCTATGACTAGATCATCATGATATTGACTATTGATAATTGTTTTTCAATTTACTATATTAAAATTTTAAGAATTGAAATAAGGTAGGTAAAATTTGAAGTTACAAACATTATTCTATTGCCCTTACCTACTAGGTAAAATATAAAAATTATGAGTTATTATTATTTTTTATCATATAGTTACAAGTACATCTATTAAAAGTTATGAGATATTATATTTAAAAACTGTGTACTTTACTTCAATCAAGTGCATCTAGGCTCCAAGAGACTTATGCGCTTAAGTGCGCTCGATGTTTTTACCAACATTGCCTGTGATGTTGATGTCTTTAGATTACCATAATCCATAAACACAAGTCAAATCAGATTTTCACCTGATCTCATTCCTGATAACAACTCTATGTTATCTCATAGTATAAATGTATATCATGATTATCACCAAAAGTACATTGTGGATATTGCTACCAACTCTAATGAGACGGATCATCATTAGCTGTGATTGCTGTTTGGTGCCCTCTTATATGCTTTATTGCAATGACTTAATGCATGTCCTCATTTATTGAGTTGCCGCACTGATTTTGTACCTCTTTTATATTTCTATTTGCTAGATTGAACCATGGCTACTAACTTCACTTATTCTTCCCTGTTTGGTTGAAACCATTACTGTTATTAAGGAATTTCAAGATTTCTCCAGGTTAGAAAGGCCATCGCAAACCAGGTCACTGTTGAAAGCTATTGATTTAATTGTCAAATAATAATATTGGATTGTCATGTTCAACTATTACTTTCACCATTTTCCTAACAATTTCTCTTTGAATAAGTTGATGGTCATTTTACAGAAATACCAGTTCTAATATTAAGTGGAAAATCTATGGGTTCAAAAGATCCATTGGGTATGTGTGTAATTTACCAGTTAAAAAAAATCTAGAATTTATGTAGAAGAAAGACGTAGATGGCTTATGACTTAAATTGCACTTGGAAATATTGAATTTTGAAGGGTTTCATGGGGCGGAAAATTAGAATTAAGGATGAAGGATTTAATTTTGCCGCAGGTATTTGAGGGAGTTGGGGTTAGGGATTTGTGGTTGGTAATGCTGGAGAAATAGGTTGATTAAGATTCAATCAGGGAGTAACGAGCTGGGTATATTTTGGAGTTCAATAGTCAAAACTGGTGAGAAAAAGGAAGAAAAGCAGATCTGGTTAGCTGTTAGAAATAACTCAGTAGTGCAGATATTGGTATGTGGATTGTACAAGGGTTTTTGTCCTATTCTTTTCAGGGTTCTCGGGGTATGGAATTATGATGATCTAGTTGCAAGATTTCAGGTTCGTGGAAATTAAAGAGAAGTACAAAAAATATAAATTTAGACATTGCACATTTATTTTTGATAAGTGACATTGCACCTAGTTTTTTCAGGCATTACACCTAGGGTCCTTGACATTGCTTAGGGAAGAATTGCATCAAACAAACCTCAACACCATTAAAGCTGCAACTATATCTTTTTTTAACTATTGAAAACCACAAAGAAAAAAAGAAGCCCAGTAAAATAACTATGGGTTTGAAACTACAAACCATTCTGGAAAACCACCTTATAGCTCCAAAAAGACCCTTGAATACTAAATGAAAATACAACTAAAATAATACAAGACCAACCTTTTGCCACTTGCATCACTAGAGACTTGAAGTGCTGATCCATAGAGACTTAAAGTGCTGATCCATAAGAGAAGTAACAAAATCAAATAGAATTTAGCACTGTTAAGGCCTATTATTGTTATGGTCAATATTTATTGTCATGTGGTTGCAACCGTATATATTACTGTTACCAGATTCTTCTATGAATAGGAATGTTATTTTAATTAATAGAGATTGATATTTAGATTTTGAAAAAGTATTCTCAATACTAACATCTATTAATATTCTCTTCTAGTTCGAACTTTGGTGTTACATTGGTGGTTTCCTCAAAGGGAAAAACTTGTTACAGCAAGGGAGGTCCTAGGTGCTGGTCCTCAGTGTCAACCCACGCATGTAACTGTTTTTATTACTCTATTGCACATTGCTGTTTATAGTGAAGAAGTAGAGTTGGAGGTATACATTGTGCCTTTTCATTTATTTAGAGCATTGTTTTATGTGAAGCAAAGAACAGAAAGTCCAATAAAAAGAAAAATCGAAGACAGTGATTAGAATATGAACCAACCCCAAAATTTTTTTCTTCCAATTATGCAAAATGAAAAATTAATATGCATATTTATTCATAATTTCATAATATATCTGAATTTACCAATAAAAAAATGAATATGAAATGGTGGTGGAGATGTCCATTCTTGTAATGCCTAGCTTCCTTGAAAGTGTCGTTAACGAAGCTTTTGAGATCTCCACCTAAGATTTAGTGCTATCAAAGTGGATAGATACCTGATAATTTCTCATGATAGATGAGCATGAATTCTGACCAAGGCCAATTCATTATTGTTAAACAAAACGCCATTGGTAAAGTGGTCAATCTCCAAAAAGCATCTGACAACCTGAATCTTCAATGCCTTTATACACAAAATCTTTTGTTTATTGGCATCTCTCATCTTGATGTTGAGCCAAAGAAGACAACATTGAGAGTTGATTGATTTGTTCCCCTTTGGGAACAAGAATTGGATAATAATTTTCATCACAGCTATAGAAGGGTATTCAAATTGCTAGTAGAAGATTAGATTACTTCTCAATTCAATGCTTTTATTGAAATTTCAAATTCCTGCATATGATTCAAAGTCATCATGTTTATTTTATGATTCTCAATGGCTCACCCAGGCTGTATTCATGATGTGTGCAGTAATTGCTATTGATCCTTGTCAGAGGTATAAAATCCATCTTGTTTTTGCGGTTTGCATTATCAGTTAGTTATGGTTAGTTTCTTATTATCTGCAGCCTTTTTGTTTATTTTTTTTTTTAGGGAATTGGTCAATGCAGTACTTCATAATCTATCCAGAAAGCTTACGCATCTACGCTGAAGTTGATGAATATAGTTGTTTCGGAACCGTAAGGCATGGATATTTTGAAAAGTCAAAGGTATTGATATATATGCTTGACAGGAAAATTGAATATTGTGTTTTAAGTATGCATTTTTACCCAAAAAAGAAAAAAAGAAAAAAAATGTTCTATGCATGCATTTTATACTATATTTCTAGGAAACAAATTCTTTACAGGTTAATTCTTCAAGTCATGTACATGATGCTTCTATTTTTAAGCTTGCCAATTGGATGATCTTCTATTTGAGAAAACAATGATTATTTTCTTGGTTTGAGTTTATCCTAAACCACATTTATTTTTATGCCTGATTTAGTGCAACTATGTCTTGTGCTTTATCCTTTGATATGGCATGTCCATTTTGTGTTTGTGGTATTGCATTTTAACAAGTCACATTCTGACCCTGCCACCGCTCAGCCATAAAAAAAAAAAAAAAAAAAAAAAAAAAAAAACAGTAATTTCAACACACACCAAATCAAAACTTGGCAGATATTTGGAGTTGTGGGAATTTAAGAGAGTTCAAACATTTGAATGCTTTGGTAACTTTTTGATATAGTGTGTTGTAATCTGTTTGACTTATTTTGGTGGTTTAGTTGGAGTTGGTGCTATTTAAAAAATTATGAAAGTATCAAAATTCAATATTTTTCATCTGTTTTAGTTAACAATGATTCACGAAATTGATAAGAAAGTGCATTTGTGGAGTTTGTAAGTCTAATTGGTGTTAACCTATAGTCTCTTTATATTTGACCACCAATGTGTTATTTTGATATGTTAATGTTGAAGGTGGGGTCGTCTTTCTTTCTAGCCACCATACGGTTTGCATTAAAGCCTTAAAGACGGAGAAGGGGAGGAGCAGTTATCTATGTAATTACGGTCTTTGTTGGCCGTTGTTGGTCAAGCACTCTCTTTTGTTTGTCCAATTCCATCTTACCAAACAAGAGTGACTTCTGACCAACCCGTGAAGGGTTGTGAAGTTGGACCAGGTACGAAGAATGAATCTATTCTCTCTAAGGTCAGGTAGGTGAAGTGTCTAGGTTAGGGGGGCACGTTGAATCGTTGAAAGGCCTTGGTGTTTCTCCAATTTGGTAATGTGCTTTCAAGGCTATCTGTTGTTACACTGAATTGGCCATCAAATTGATAGCCTTTGATCTGCTCTAGGGCTGCCAATCCATCTTCTCGCTAGTTTCTTGGGCAATTTTGGAATAGTACTCTTGGTTTTTTTTGCTTAATTATTATGAAAAAAATTTCTTAATTTTTTTTCTTAAAAAGAGTAACCATCATTATGCATAAATCTATAAGCAACACTTTTGCTTGGGAAGAACACCAAATTTCTATTGTGCTATCTCAAAGTCTTGTTAAAAATTTTGAATTTGATTATACATTCATTGCAATGGATATTTGGCTTAATCACATCACATTTGATATGTTTTACATATTTGGGAGAAGGAGTTTAACTTTGATGTGAGTTTTATTTTTCTCTTTCTTTTTTATTTTGAATTGCAGTTTTATTGAATTTTATTAATTTTTTAGGAATGTTTCTAGGTGTTTTTTATTGTACAGTAGAAAAAATTGGGTTTTAGAAAGATTTTAAAAAAAATTAAAAGAATAATTTCCAAATTTTATATTCTTGTTAATGATACACAAAATGATATGGATATCTTTTATTAGCTAATTAATATTTTCACTAACTTACCTTTTGAATTGCTGAGAAAAATTATATTGTAAAACATAAATTTAGTGAGATCACCCTAAAAATATTATCACGTGCAATGTACACGTCTGCAACTATTTCTAAATAATATTAAATATCATGGTTTCAAAAATTGGTGGTAAAAAAAAAAAAGCACACATTTCTGGTTTTGGGGTTTACGGTGGGCCTTTTTTGTATCTTGGGCTGGATTGCACTTGTTGTACCACAACTCTTTGATTCTGGGGTAAAAGAGTTGGAACTGGCCTAACTGAGACACACCTTAGGCCAGCTTATGCACAAGTTGGGCCCTCCTTGTGTTGACGCATCCTAGCAGGAATCTTAAGTGTGCTCACGTGCTCACGGCAGGAATAACTGTTATAAGTGTTATAGCAGGAAAATACAATATAGCAAGATAATTAAAACACTTTAACTAAAATATATTCTGCTAGCAACAATAATACGTGAACAATTCCACAAATGAAAAAAAAAAGTATCTGAACATGATTATAGCAGGAATAGATTAATGACAATATGTCATGTTAATCATTAATCAACCATGGTAAAGGAAAAGAGGAGTAGTTTGCTATAGGAATGAACTCGACCCCTTTGTAGATTCAAGTCCAAAAGGAACTAATCTCCAATGTGGGTAACCTGAAAAGAGGAATCCTGCTATAGAAGTCACTCACTTTGGAAAATAGACTCAGATGACTTAATCTCAGATTCTCGACTCGTTAAAGAGTGGGCTATTGAGAGGGAGAGAAGTGGGCTATTGATGCATGCTTTTACTCTTATCACTCATATTTTTCCTACTTACTCTTGATTTCCAATATTCTTTCTTTCTTTTACTCATTTTTCTTTGTTTTCTTCCTTTTTCTTCTTCCTGTTTTTTCCTTTTACTTTCACTGTACACGTCTATGGCCTTTTATATTACCTGTCGTGACCGGATTTTTCATTTTTACCCCTTAACCACTTTTGACCTATTGTGAGTGTCCTTCCAAGACTGCCGGCTACCCAGCCGCCACCATTATACTATGTTGGCTGTGCCACGCCTCATTTCCAGACAAAAGTGGTTTTGTTTTGTTTTTCCTCCCCCTTGGCGCTACCATCCAGATAAGGGTTAATCCTCTCCCTTATGAACCTCTATAGCATGCATTTAGTGGCTTTAGCTCATTTTACCTCTTTTGGATGAGATATCATCCCAGCAAGACATTTTCCCCCAAAGAGCTTGAGCGAAAACCCCAAAATAGGCTCCCCCTTCTCCCCA
Organism: Castanopsis chinensis; assembly: GCA_032878915.1. Taxonomy (NCBI): domain Eukaryota; kingdom Viridiplantae; phylum Streptophyta; class Magnoliopsida; order Fagales; family Fagaceae; genus Castanopsis; species Castanopsis chinensis. The sequence goes on along the minus strand of JAVQMG010000125.1, from coordinate 9,728,834 downwards.
CTGCCAGACCACACCCTTTCTTACCTCTGACCCGTGACCCACCTCCTCTGTATTGGCTAGGTATAGGTAGGTGGTGACTAAGTCTTATGTGCATGCTCCACTTTCATATGAGTCTATTGCTTTTCTGGCTCTCACGAGTTTGCCATTGCCTCCAAGTTTGTTTGATTCTGCTGCACACTTTGGTATTTGTGTAACTCTTGTAGCGTGAATGAGTTCTTGAGACTTTATTCTCTACGTCTTGTTTCTTCATTAGGCTGGGCACTACTTGGGTGTGGGTTTTCTCTTCTTTAATTCAGCCTATGTCCTTTTTTTATCCTTTGTCCGCAGACTAGCTAGTGCTTCTTCCACGTCACTGCATTGTTCCTACTATATTACTTCTAGGCTTGTGGGTTGAAACGCCTACCATTCCAATTTCTCATACTATTCCTTCCTCTAGTCTTTATTGCCCAGGATTCCTACTGGGTTAGTCCATTCAACACCTCGAGCTTCCTCAGCCCATTTCATTCTTTGGGCATCCTCGGCTCATTTCATTCCTTGGGAATCCTTGACCCATTTCATTCTTTTCTACCTCCTTCATTCCCATGAGTTTTTGCTCAATCCTTTGGGCTTCCTTATCACATCCTTTGTTTTGGGTTTATTAGTCTTCAAATCATTCTCGTTTACTAATTCCTTTCTTTAGGCTCTTCCAGCCTGTTTTTGCTTTCTTTCCACTTCTTACAATTCTCATGGGCTTAGTAATTCATTCTTTGGGGCTTCCTCGGCCCATTTGCTTTCTTTAAGGCCACTCCTTGTTTTGTGGGCTTGCAGATCATTATTCCTGCCATTTTGGCCCAATTGTCTTTGTTTTAATGTTTTCTTTCTCCACCTTTTTTATATTGTTGGGCGTCTTCTACCATTGGGCCATTTTGTCAAAAATGGGCATCAACAGGGTTTTACCGGATCGGAATAGTGCTCGGTTCTCAATTGAACTGTCTAGTCTAGTCCGGTTTTTAAAACTCTGCTAAATATATTAGGTTATTCCTAGCTCTAGAATTGTAAACTAGCAAGCCAAGATGAGTATTAAAAATTATGCATTTTTCCTTTAATTTTATTTTGAACACTGAGTTGAACTCAAATTCAATATCAAACAATATTACATGTTCAAGTTTGTTTCATTTTCTTGTGTTTAAAGTACATTTTTTAGCCTTAATGTTTGAAGTTATTTTTATTTTGGTCTTTTATGTTGAAAATTTTTTATTTTGTTCTTTCATTTTTTTTTTTTAATATTAGTCTTGCAATTCATTCCCATCTATAATATAACTATTAAGTGTCCTCTATGTTTAATTATTTAGTGAAATATTAGCTCTAAAATCTTGTGGAATGCAAGAATTTCACTATTTTTTTTTTTTTTTTGATAGGAAGAATTTCACTATTGTTGGTAGAAAAATATATTAAGGACGGTTAGATAACAAACAAAAGTAACAAGTTCAATATGAAAAAAGAATTAAACATATAGAACCAAAATGAAAATTTTCAAATGTAAAAGGCAAAAATGAAAACAAACCCAAAATTTAAGAGCCAGAAGTGCATTTTAGCCTCTTTATACATATATACATACATATATATATATATATATATATATATATAATTTCCTTCTTTATTTATTTAATTGACAAAGAATAAAAGAGTCTGTCAATTTTTTTCTTTTTTTTTTCCCAATAGAACTTAAAGACAAGTTAATAGTCTCCATCGCCTATAGATATCCAAATTTTGATGCCTAATAAGTAATACCCCATTAATAGTTCTATGGGGTCATATCGATTGGTTGAAAGGTCTGAAAGAGAACATTGTTTTGGGGGGATGATACTTATTGGTACAAGATTCAAAGGATTAGTGCAATGTTCAAGGCAACATACCAATAATCCTTTTTTTTTTACACCAATAATCCTTTGGAAACCAAAAAATAAATTATTCAAGGTTGAAATGAGAGATATTTTGTTCCACCACAGCGGATGATAAAAATATCAGCTAGCCTACCATTTTTTTGCTTCACATAAACTATTTAGATTAACTTGTTCATTTCCCATATATAATAATCACTACCACTAAATTTTTATACCCATTTACAAGTAAATGTTAATAATTGATCATTTTAATATAGTTAAAGTTATATTATTTGAGCTAATTAGATAGAATGATTTTATAAACTTTTAAAATCCATAAAAAATTAAAGGGTAAATTACAGAGTTAATCCCTATTCTTTATGCTATATTTCAATTTAGTCAGTATACTTTTAATTGTGTCAATTTGGTCTCTAACATTTCAGTATCGTGTTAATTTAGTTCATGTCGTTATCTTTGGATGAAAAAAGCTTATATATCAAACAGAATAATAAAAAAATTATTTTCCATAACACATCAACTGCCAAGTCGTATTATTAGAAAAAAAAATACAAAATAAAATTTCCACGTGATATAGAGTACCTAAGACCAAGATATCTTTTTCTTTTCTTTCATTTTCTAGGAAACCAAATACAACAATAATCAAGGAAAATCTCAACTACAACAAGAAACATGGAGATCTTCTTTGCTTCAATTTTACATCACTTTCTTGACAACCAAACACTATAAAAAGGATTTAATCTAAAAAAAAAATAGAGAACTCAAAATATACCAAGAAAATCCACCATTGTTGAATCAAACTTTTTGCTCAAAACTGCAAAATTTTCAGATCTCCCAAACTCAAAACAAAAAAAAAGAAAAATCTAGTTTATACAGATAAATTGAATCCCAGAAGAGAAAAAAAAAAAGATTTTAGAGAGAAACAATAAAGTTTTAATGGTGGTTGCCAATGTGCTCTTCTTTGCAGGGGATCTAATATGGTTGAGGCGAAGCTAATGCCGAAAAGACCGAGCTGCAAAAAGATTTGAGATTTTAGAGTTTGGCAGCCCAAAAACTGAAAGAAAAAAAAAATATATATATATATATATATATTGCAAGTTGATTTTTACTGGGTAAAGAGATCAGAGATGAAGATTAAATATTAGAGCCAGCTTCAAAAACATCGGACTCAAACAAGGCCAAATTGATGGTCTTAAAGAAGCTATTGGTGTGCTTAACTTTATAGTCTTTGTTCGAATTCCTTTAACTGAACCAATTACCTCTCGCGAAGGCCTCAATATCTTTATTATATACCAAATGCTCGAATCAAGCTTTATCTCAACAAGGAAAGCGATGACAGGGAAAGTGAGGAAAGCTTTGTATTTGGAAGCTTTTCATATATAAAAGAAGAAGAAAAGGTTCATGTAAATGTTGGTTCATGTTTCTAAACCCAGCGTCATTAATAGGTACTGACTAGTGTTTAGCTAAAGAGAGAGTTAAAGGGATTTTAGTGAGGTGATACTAATGCACACAAGTGCAAATTTTAATTTGGGTTTTTTTTTTTTAATAATCTGCCGGTATAATTGGCAATTGATATAGCATGAAAAATTATTATTTTTTATTCAGTTTGACACATCAGCTTTTTCTATCCAATAAGTAACGGTAAGGACTAAATGGACACAACATTGAATAAGTTAGAGACTAAATTGATACAATTGAAAGATTAGAGACAAAATTAAAATATAGTGTAAAAAATAGTACTTACCTAAAATTAAAAATTAAAAGTTATGATCCAAAAAATAACTACCTATTTGAAAAAGTGAAGCCCAAGTCCTGCACTCAATTTGCCCCATTTTTGGTTTGTTCTGAAGGTCCTCCATAAGCCCAAGCTTAAATGGGCCATATCAATCTGAATCTGACCAGCCACTTGTTAGAATTGGGTCCAATCTTGTATTGGATGGCCTCTTAGGATCCGTAGCAATTCAATACTAACTGACCACCAACTAACAGGGGACCAACTGACCAAGTATCTTTTACCTCACTTTTTTTCTTCTTCTTCTTCTTCTTCTTTCTTTTTTGTTTTAATTTATTTAATGTCAAAGTGATAGGAAAACTATCTTTAAGTTCTTTGAATTATTAATGTTTATTAGATGCCATCTTGATCATATCAACATATAAGAAGTAAGTTTTCATGGAAGGAATTCAATTTTTTTTAATCATTATTATTATTTTTTGTAACTTCAGGACTACTCAGTATTTCCTCAGATGATTGTGTCGAATTAGACAACACAATACTACATAACTGTTTATGTTTAATATCAATCGTGTTTCAAAATTTCACTATCAACAAGTCCATTTATTGAACAACATTAGTTTCTTATCTTGACAATATTACATACTGCTAACTAATTAGTTTACAAAATAATAATAATAATTGCATTGAAGATCGAAGAGTGAGAGTCTTCAAACATCTACGACCAAGATGATTGTAAATATCATTTCCTAGTTCAAAATTTCAAGTTTCAAGATCATAGCATCTCAGGTTTCGATATAGTCTAATTTTTGAAATGTTTTCTATCTAGGGGTGATGGATGGAACAGCTCCACTAACAAGTTCAATGTTAGATATCTCGAATGACACATAAGAATCCTTCACTGTAGAGGATGATGATGGTGTAGTCACTACCTTTTGAACTTCAGTGTCCAAAGGATTTGCTAATACAATGTTGGAATTAGGCATCATATGCCATATACTTTCAAGTTCACGAACCACCTCTGCCATTGAAGGTCTAGCATTTGTCTCATCTTCGCAACACTTGAGAGCCAAATTCAAAAATTTCACCACACATTTAGAAGGATAAGATCCCATTTTCCCATCAATGATTGAAAAGATCATACCAGATTTACATGCAACATTAACCTGAAATAGATAGAAACCATAGAAAAATTATAAGAAACCATTTTATTACACAAATTTAGCCTCTGTATCTAAAGGATCAAATAATATGAACATTATGCCAAAATGATCATAAATGTTATACAAGGAATGTTTCGCATAAGGCCAAAATTTTAAAAGGATTTCAATGTTTTATTGAAGTTAAAATTGAAACATGCAAATTAGGATATCTTTCGTCTTTACATCTAGAATAAAATGACATATGGTAGGAGGAAAAGAAGAGAGAGAGAGAATAACCGAAAGCTATCAACTTTACCCTGCACCTATAATTATAGAAGAACAATTTCCATTTCATACACAAGCGCTTGATGTAACATTCACCCCCTATGAAATCCAAGGCAAACAGGTCCAGGGTTTTACCTCTCTAACAATGTTTTTGCCACGTGAGATTGGTTGCATCCCAGTCAAGAGTTCTAGAAATACAACACCAAGACTATAAACATCGCTCTTGTCTGTTAATTTATGAGTTAAGCAATACTCAGGATCTAGGTAACCCTGCAAATTTTATACAGAAAATGAGAGAATATAGAAATAAGCATCAATTGAATCTCCAACAACATACCATTAAGTCTATTTCATCTAGTTTGAGTTACATTTATTTATTTAATTTTAAAAATTGTTTTATAAATTTATTATTTGAACAAATGGTTAATTGCAAAAAAAAAAAAAAAAAAAAAAAAAAAACCCACCATACTATGCTCAATTGACACTTCCTTCTCCCATTATGGATGGAGGCTAAAGTTGTGGATCAAGACCCATCGGGTATATGTGTAACTTACTTATCAATATATATATATATATATATATATATAGGGATATGCAGTTTTCACTCCAATAAAAACTTTGCAGTCAACACCCTAATCGAAACAATTGTGGCAATCTGTAGCTTCACCATCCAAATAAGATCAAATTTAATGTCCATGTTGTTAGGACATATGTGATTGGATGTTAGGAACATATGTCAACATTTTATGTATTTGCTAATCCTTTAACAAAACGCACTTTACTTGTAATTAGGTAGATCTAAGATGTGTTTAATGCTTTAAGAAATAAGGTTTCAAGTTCAAGTGTTAAAGCCATGCAAGTCTTTCCAAGAAACAAGTAAAGAAGTGTTGTTCATTAAAACTCGACAGCTAGCATATATCGAGGTTTAAAAGAGCTGTTTAAACTCAAGGCTTAATAGCTACTCGACAGATAAGGTATCTGTCGAGATTTATGAAAAATAGATTTTCAATTCTGATTTTCATCCAATCTGTGAATATTGTTTGAGCTTTCTTTTCTCATAACCCTAAACATATATAAGGATTATTTTAAGGACCGTATCAGGTTGCACAGCCAAGAGCACAATTGCACAAGAGCATAATTTTTCAAGTACGACCAAAAACCTAGTTTGCCCTAATTTTTGAAGAAGTTGCTGTATTTGTACACTGCATGGTTTTGTGATCAACCAACTTCGTGATCTTCATCAGTTGATAAACAGAAGAACTTTGCAACCAATATTCTTCTCAAGTTAGTGATAAAGTCGCGTATTAAGATCCGCGCATCTTTTGGTTAGTCACGTACTAGGAGCCGTGCAATACAAGGAGAGATTGTCACTGCAGAACAAGTCCAATGAGATATTAGGGTAAGGGTTCAACTGTAGGTTGGTATAAGGTATTGGGATTTCTTTACTTATAACCGCTTGTTTTGATAATAGTGGATTCTCGAGAGTTGTGACCTTAAAATTATCCAGTTTGCCGTGTAGGTTTTCCCTATTCGTAAACAAATCATCGTGTCGTTTAATTTCTGCTGCATATTTAGTTAATTGGTGATTTGTTTGTGCTGCCATGCTTGTTGCATGTAATTGAACCTAATTAATTCACTTAGCTAATTAATTGGTTAATTTATTACAAATGGTCAATATATTTTTAGTCCATCAAGTGGTATCAAAATAGGCTCACTCTAATTAGGGTTTAATCTTTGCTGTGAGATCTATTGACCCTTGTTTGTCATGGATAGAAGACAGTCACTTATTATACCTTATTTATTTGATAGAACTAACTATGCATACTGGAAAGTATGCATGAGAGTTTTCTTGCAGTCCTTAGATGAGAAAGTGTAGTAAGCTATGGAGATGGGCTGGACTAAGCCGAAAGAAGCGCCGGCAGATTGGGATGATGCAAAAATCAAGGCGACTACCTTCAACAGCAGGGCATTGAATACTTTATTCAGTGCAGTCACAAATGAGGACTTCAAGATCTCCTCCATTGAAACTACAAAGGAGGCATGGACCATTCTTCAAACAACCTATGAAGGAACGAAGGCTGTCAAGAATTCAAAGCTTTAGAGACTCACTACTAGCTTTGAAGAAATCAAGATGGAGGAGGATAAGTCATTTGATGAGTTCTATGCCAGGCTTAAGGACATAGTGAACTTAGCATTTAATCTTGGGAAACCATTCCCAAACTCAAGATTGTGAGAAAAGTGCTCAGATTTCTACCCGAGAGATTCCATGCTAAGATCACTGTGATTGAGGAGTCAAATGATATTGATAAAATTCATTTGACAAAGCTTGTTGGAAATTTGCAGACCTATGAGTTGGGTTTGTCTAGGTTCGGAAGGTCAAGTAAGAGCAAGAATATGGCACTGAAGGCCAAGAGTAGTGACACTGATGAATCTTCTGATAATGAAGATTCTAAAATGAAGTCCTACATCATCCTGCAATTCAAGAAGTTTATGAAGAATGCCAATGCAAAGGGCTTTGACAAGGACCTTAAGCAATTAAGTTCTTCACAGTCTAAGAGCCAAGACAAAAGGAAGAAGGATGTTAGGGATGGCGATCAGTACACTGTTCCTTCAGGGCCCAAGTATTTTGGGTGTCAAGGATTCAGTCATACGAAACAAGAGTGCCCTACTTATCTCAAGTCTATTAGGAAAAACAAGGCACTTGTTGCTACCTTGAATGATACTGAACCTGAGGATGATTCCAAAAATGAGGATGACGGAATCCTGAATGCCTTCATCGCCACTGCCAATCCTACTAAAGGAATTGTAGAAGATGTGGATAATGAAGAAAACTTGGTGAAGTCAAAATTTAAAAAGATGGATGAGCAAAATTATATCCATACAGCCTATACAAAGTTGTACAAGGTCTCGGAGAAACATGAGAACAACTCAATGATGTGGTGCTTGAAAGAGAACAACTCTCCACAAAGTTTGATGAAACAAATCAGACCATTGGAGCACTAAGGTTTGAGAACAATTTATTGGCTGAGAAGGCCAAGAAGCTTGAGGCGAAACTGTTTCTAGTGAGAGCTCAGTTGGAGAGGACCTCAAGCGCAAAGCTTGACGAGATGCTCAACATGCAAAAATATGCCTCTGATAGAACCGGTTTACGGTATGATTTTTCTTCTCCTAATATTACATCTTCCAGTACTATTGTTTTTTATTCTCCTGCTAACAATATTGAGAATAATGATGCTAAAACTGTGATAGCTAATGAGAACATAGACAAGGGTAAATTGATCTTAGGAACTCCCGTTAAGCTTGCTAAGAAAGAAATCAAAAACCCTAGGACTAAGAAGAGTAATGCTCAAAAGTCCAACGAGAAGAAGTAGCATCTCTGTCATCACTGTGGCTCAGCTGGACATACTCAACCCAATTCCTATAAGTAGTTAGCCACTTAACAGAGCAACAACATGATTTCATTGGGAAGCTAGAATCAGCTTTCATCCTCTCTTGCTCTTCTTAGAGATCTCCTCAAAGCCCTTATGTTCCTTTCGAACTTGAATGGTTTCAATTCTTCCCCCTCACCGTCGGTTCAAGGGTTTGCTCAAAGGAAAGGTTCTTCCAAGGTGTGGAAGGAAAATGGCTCTAAGTGATGTAGTTACTTTTGCTCTCTCTTCATTTTTTTGTTATGTTTGCATTACTTGTGTTTTTTTTAGACAGCTTAGTTTTTATGCATTGCATTATTTGACATGTTTTTATTTGGTTATTTTTTCAATTTTGTTTTTATGAAAAATCAAAAAAATACATTTGCATTATTTGTAAAGGCATAAATTTAACAATCATCACCATTGTTGTTTGTGATGAGTAAGGTTAAGTGATCTCTTGTACTTAAAACCGCCAATCATAAATAACAATCTCACCATTGTTGTCCGCCAATCATGAAATGACACCGGTATGCTTCGGTATAGTAAAAGTGTAATGTCAAAAAACTTAACATAATTGAGTATTTCTTTTCTCTCTTATATACTCATGCATGATATGCTTAATAAAATAAAAATATGCAAAAGAAAATAAAAGATCTTTTAAAACATGATTGCAAGCGTGTATACTAAGAGATGTAGGAGTTATAGAATGTACCTCGAAGTGATAGTCTCCATCAAGAAGTTATGATCGTGTGTGAGTTAAATTGATTTACTCATATCTCAAATCGTCATAACATGTAGACACTTATGCAATCTTACAATGTTTCTCACACACAACATGTAATATTCTTTGCTACTTTTGATATATGTGCAGGTACAATGTGATTTGGTCATCACAAGGTTTACATATGTTAGTGTATGCTCACTAAACTGTCTTAACTTATTTTTGAAATATAAAATTGGTTAGACTTGTTTAGTGTGTGTGTGTGTTTTTGGATCTATGTGCTTAACATTTTTCTTATTGAGAGATGTTTTTGAGAGTTTATAATATTGTTTGAATCCTTGGTTGAATTGCATATTTGATTGCATTCATATCTGTGTTTTTCTCTTCTTTGAAAAACTGTTTTTAAGCAATCTCTACAGCTCCTCGACACCTCTCGACACCTAGCTTATCTATCGAGCTCTTCAACTTCTTTTTATCGCAATCTCGACAGCTTCTTGATAGCTCCTCGCTCGATCGAGAAAATTTCTATCTCCTCGATAACTCCTCGATCCATCAAGCTTGTTTTTGCTGTGGATATCTCTGGACAGCTGCTCGATAGCTGTATTTCTTCAAGCCTTTAAAGCTCAATACCTCTCGATACCTCTCAATTTGTCGAGAATTATGAGACTTCTATATATTCGCGCTTAACAAATTTCTATCTCATTTCTCTTTGATCTCTCTCAATAGACAGGCTTCTCTCACACTCCCAAACTCTTCTCACTCAACCTCTTCATCTTCCCCACTCTTTCTTTGTTCTTTTCATTGCATATTTCACAGGTATGATATCTTTTCTAGTCTTTAATCATACATTACATGCATTCTGACCTAGTTTTTAGGATTTATTGAAAATTTTGGGGTTTTTCAAAATCAAAAAGGTTTTTGCAAAATTTTTGGGATGGGTTTTGTATATTTGATCTTAAAACATCATGCATTGCATCACATGTGCATTATAACACTGATTCATGCATTTTAGATGTGTGTTTCCATTATGGAACTAATTGTGTGCTTGTAGGTTTGGATTGGCCTGAGCTCATGATGTTTTTACTATTGCATTTCATATGATCATGCATTATCATGCATACGTACTTTACATTTTCTACATTTTTATATATTGATTGTATTTGGTGTTTTTCTGTGTGTTTCTCTGTCTTCCTCTCTCTCTTATTTACGTTACTTGCGTCGTGGCACCTAAATGTAAGTCTACTCCGTCCTGAAACCTCTTCGTTCTGGGGCATCCACTTCTTCTAACCCCACTCTGTTTCACGTCTGATTCCGTAATGAGAAGGCCAAATTGAACTTCTTTGAGAACTTTTCTAGATGAGGTGTTCATTTGGAACACTAAGTCATTTTGTCGAACTTCTCCGATACTGACCTACCCACTGTCATTCACAATAGGGGTTGGGAGTCACTGTGTGACATCTTGATCACTTGTCCATCCGTGCTTATCTAGAAGTTCTACTCCAACATGCATGGATTTGATTATTCAGTACCTCAGTTTTTCACTCGCGCTCGAAGTACAGGCATCGTGGTCACTTCGGATATCGTATCTGACGTGCTCTATGTCCCTAGGGTAGTGCATCTTGACTACCCTAGTTGTGAGCGTCTTAAGACTGTGTCTAAAGATGAGCTTATGTCAGCTTTTTGTGAGCGTCCTTTTGATTGGGGTGATCATTAGTTCACTCCTTATTTGGCCTTTGCTAAAAGTCCTCATTTTCTTAACATGGTTATAACTTTTGTCTTGCATCCTCTTTCTCACTATAACTCTATTAACGAGCCCCGTGCTTGATTTTTGCTTTCTCTTTTAGTGCATCTTACTATAGATTTTCCCTCTCATTTCATTCTTTCCCTCATAGATGTGTATCGGGATATGGCGACCAGTGATAGGCTCATCTTTCCTTCAGCTATCACGAGGATTTTACACCATTTTTCTGTTCCCTTTCCCGTTTCCGACAACTTCCATGTCATGTGTGCCATAGATGACGCTACCATTTAACGGAGCGAGGCACAATTACATTGGAGGCGGTCCAGGTCGGTAACTCCTCTCACTCCTTCAGCTCCATCCACCTCCGCTCCCTCTTCTTTTGCAGGTGGTGTGACTCTTGATGGGATCATGGCGCAGCTTCAGCGCATAGATGGTCACCTTGACACTTTTAGTGATAAGTTGTGTCAGGTGAACACCCATGTCGGCCGTATTGCTAGACGGTAGGCTTACCTAGGTGGCTTCATAGAGTCTTCCTCTCCTCCTCCCAAGGCATCTGAGGACGATGATGACTCTGACGACGACGACGACGACGATGATGATGATGGAGATGGTGATGCTAGCTCTTTCGATGATGACGAGATGTCTACTTGATACTCTTACCCTTTGTCACTCGTGACAAAAAGGGAAAGTAGTTTTGGGATGAGAGTAGTCATACTCATAGGGGAGTTAGTATAGGAGATTTTTGTTAGGGGAAAGTGTTTATGTTTTGAAGGGATGTAGTGAGGATTTTGATGTGTCTTTTTCTTTTCTTTCTATTTTAGATACATTATTCTTGTACATGAGTTTTATGATTATTTGACATACATTGTACTTATATTTGGTTTATATATATGTTGATGTATGTTATTTCACCTATCTCTGCATGTGTTATTTCTTTTCTCCCTTTATACACATGTTTCTTATTATTTGTATGCAATTTTTTATTTTTGTTTCACACAAAGATGTCTTGATGAGTTTTGTTTAAGTATTTCAGAATAACAGTTGTCAAAGTCTTCCTTACCATGAACTCTCTTCTTGCAAAATTTTTTAAGAGTTTGTATTAGGATAGATTTTATTGTACTTAACAAGTGAGTATAAGTTGAGTGATTTATTACCCTCCTCATATGTTCATTTGTTTGTTGAAATTTTGTCACGGATTGCCAAAAAGGGGAGATTGTTATGATATATGTGATTGGATGTTAGGAACATATGTCAACATTTTATATATTGGTTAATCCTTTGATAAAACGTACTTTACTTGTAATTGGGTAGATCTAAGATGTGTTTAATGCTTTAAGAAAGAAGGTTTCAAGTTTAAGTGTTAAAGCCATACAAATCTGTCCAAGAAACAAGTGAAGAAATGTTATTTATTAAAACTCGACAGCTAGCATCTATCAAGGTATAAAAGAGTTGTTTAAGCTCGAGGCTTGACAATTGCTCGATAGATAGGGTATCTGTCGAGGTTTAGGAAAAACAGATTTTCAATTCTGATTATCATTTAATCCGTGAATATGTGTTTGAAATTTCTTTTTTCACAACCCTAAACATATATAAAAATTATTTTAAAAGCCATATTAAGTTGCACAAAACTAAGAGCACAATTGCACACAAGAGCATAATTCCTCGAGAGAGAGAGAGGGGGGGGGGGGGGGGGGAAGGGCATAAGTTTGATGGAGAGGTAGGTGTGTACTTAGATGTTGGAGGAAGTGGTGGCAAGGAAGTAGCTTTGCCATAAGGTAGCAAATTGGAGGTTGGAGTTGGTGGGGAAGAGGGAAAGTGATTTTGATCCTGGGGTTAGTGGAGAAAGAAAAGAGGGAAAGTGCTTCCAGGATTACATCAATATGGAAAGTTCTAATCACGCCACAATTAAATCCCATAAAATTCTCAACCACAATAAAGCCCAAACTAATTCAAAATTCAAATAAAAATCTAAAATCTGGTGTCTCAAATAAGTAAAAATAAAAAATAAATATGGTGTCCACGCCAACTATTAAAGTAGTGGCTCTTGCAATTGTGAAAGTAGTACACTTTGAATAAGAATTTTCTAATTAGAGAATGCTTCTCTTGCTTGGTGGTGACTCCAAGCATTCTTAGGTGGTGATGACTAAGGTTTTCAGGAATATTCTAGGTGGTGAAGCTTAGGGTTTATCCTGCTCTATCTTTCCTTTCCCTTATTTTTATCTTTCTTAAACAAGTGTGAAGTTAGTAATGGTATTTTAGTAATTTAGTTACTAAAAAGGGTAGATCCATCTTTTTACACTTTACGGGTCATGCGTAAATCACATGACCATTAACTTTAACCCTCATTTGGATCACAAGATGCATATTGGCAATATTGTTTCAATTAGAATGTTGATTGCAATGTCAAGAGCCTTGTACCTTAATTGGCATCTCTCCATGTACAAAGTACTCTCTGTCCAGGGGAAAAGGGCTTGGATTGCAAGGTTAGTAGCATATTGTAACCATCTCAAAAAAAAAAAAAAAAAAAAAAAAAAGAAGAAGAAGAAGAAGAAGAAGAAGAAGAAGTTAATTGCAAATTTTAAAACTTTGTGGTGTGCAAGTACCCTATAGTTAGGTTAGATTTTTTTTTTTTTTTTTTTTTCAATTAACCCTCAAACAAAAATGGAAATGGGCAACACCATTATCAATTAATTTTTATTGTTTTTCCAAGGGTCAGGATCCCAAGCTAGACTGACTCAAATGTTGAAACATATAAAACTTATATGCACTTAACATGCGGCACTTGGTGCCATAGCTAGAGAACATTGATAACAAAATTAGTGATACATGGGGGAAGAATTCACTCATCAACCTAGACACATGAAGTTCATAATTCTATTGGTTAAACACCAACTATAAGCGTCTTACTGGTAACCTTTTTATTAAAAAAAGAAAAATAGACTTACCGGTGTTCCCTTCACAACTGTGGATACATGAGCAGGCACTGTCCCTTCAATATCCGGAAGTGGTGCAAGTCGCGAAAGTCCAAAATCAGCAACTTTTGCCATGTACTTAGAGTCCAATAATATGTTGCTGGCCTTGATATCTCGATGAAATATTGGAGGATTGGCTTCAGTATGTAGGTAGAGAATGCCTTTAGCCGATCCCAGGGCAATTCTTAATCTCATAGCAAAACTCAGAGGTTCATTACACTTAGCTATAAAGCACACATGACCCCTAATAAGCTCATTAGAATGGGATGTAGAATTTGAATGGTAAAATAGTTACGTTTAACTAAAAAATAGATAGTAAACTGTGGAAAGGGAGGGGGGGGGGGGGGGAGTGAATTGTTGCAAGTTATAAATTGCAATTTTACTTGCATTCATACTCAATGAGGAACACCCAGAAAATCCTATAGTGAGATCAATAAATGGAAAGCTTAAAGAATGAATATAAGGTGTACCAGAAAGGTGATCCCTTAGAGTACCATTTGACATAAACTCATAGACCAACATCTGCATGCAAAACAATACTTAACATAAATCTCTTCCCAAGCAAAATTTTCAAAACAAATTAAGCAACAGAGAGCAATAATTTCTAGTCCCTAGGTGTTAAAGCCACACAATTTTGCAGGAGAAGAAATACTGCTCATGAAGAAATATATGAAAAACTATAGTCTCAATTTCACTGAGAAAGGAGATATGTAAGTTGTTAATGCATTTCCTAAAGCCTAAATAATCCTTTATTTATGAAGAACTCTCTATATGCTTCTACACTATTAAGCAACAAATTTGGCAGAATCTTATCTGTAATATCTCTAGATTGAATTTGACTTCTTCCATTGTTTGCAACTATTCAAAGCATCTAAATACCGTTGTTGATAATTCGATAGATACAATGGGGGAGAGAGGATTTGAAATCTAAACGTTTCTATTGAAAACATTAAAATGTGTCAATTGAGGTACAAGACTCTTAACGACTATTCAAATCAACTACATACACTGTTTTACATATTTCTTTCTTTTTTGAAATTTTATTACTAAACTCTTACAGCTTTCATTTTCATTTAGTTTATTTGCATCAAATTCCTAAGTTGATGGGAACCATCTCCTTATGTGTCCAATAATGAGATTGATGGATAATCCAATCTTTTATTGATTATATATATATATATATATATATATATATATGAGGGTTGGGATTAATTTACACAGTGTAACAATAAACAATGTTACAGTATTGAATATTTTTTATAGTATACAAATTTTGGTAAGTCCACCATTGGATTAGGTTTTCTCTTTACACCCTTTGGAATTGCAAAATTTCAAGATGATTTAAGATCAATAACTCTCTTGTCTATAAACGTTTAAATCTCAAGTTTTTGTATTTTTAAATTATTTATTAAAGATTAGTTTATGGATCAAATGGTAAATAATATCTAAATTCACAAAAAAATTGACGTGTATTAAAAACATAGAGAACATGTAATCTAACGGTGGGATTTCCAAAAAATTCATTCAATAAAAAATTCTTAGGTGGTAATATTACTTAAAACTACACAAGGTGTAATTTGATACTAACCCTATATGTATGTGTGTATGTGTATATATATAATCAAGATGAGAAAAAGTACCTGTTCACCTTCTTCATCACAATATCCAATCAAAGACACAAGGTTTCGATGATGTAACCTTGACATAAATTCTATCTCTGTCAAGAACTCCTTTTCACCCTGCAAGGATCCCTCTTGTGCACGTTTTATGGCCACAACTGTCCCATCAACTAGAATGCCTTTATAAACCTTACCATACCCTCCTTCGCCAACCTGAGTGGACTTGTCAAAGCTGTTTGTAGCCACGGCCATTTCTCTATAAGTGAAATTCTTCACATCATCAATTTTTATGGAGGTTGTAGATGCTGCATATTAAATATAGGTCCACTGTTAAAATAAAAACATAGTGATAGGTGATGCACAAAAAGATGCAGTGCCATTTGGTATAAAATACCTGATAAAATTATGCACTGATTATCAGAACGTTTTATTTATACTTATAAGCACATACACACTTACAAGTCAACAACATTGTTAAAATTGTTGCTGACTGTTTGTTCTTCAACTTAGATATGGTTTGAGCCAGTACGCAACCAGGTCTTTTGGTATTTTTTATTCATCTTTAAATGATGCTTCCAATCACAGGCGAGTCCAAACTTGGCTGAAGTTTGCTCTATAGCATTAGCTTAGCTGAGATACGGCTAAGATATCGACCAAGCAGGCTGAGGCCTTTATAATTGGACTAGTATCAGCCTGGCCCAATTGACAGGCCTAATCAGGATGTAGAATGCAAAGTAAAAAATCACAACATATATAGCTGAAAATCCTAACTTCAAAAACATAAGATACTCACAACGCCGTTTTCTTGAAAGTGAATGGTACTTCCCCACATGCATTCTCATTATCAGTAGAGTAACAATTGCAGACAATGTAACTGCAACTGCAAAAGTCCCCAGTACTAGGCCAGCCAGTGTGCCTTTGCTTAAACCAGAACTTGGAGAGTTGGCTCCATCTGTGACATTGGTGAGAACAATGAGCACAAACAAAATTAAAGCCACGCAACAATATTCATCTCATATATTAATACAAGAAGGGAAAATGTGACTGATACATATTTCATCTATCCTTGGGGTCAAATCATAAGTGAGAGGGTGTGAATTTGAAGCTGCCTTCTTGATCAATATAGAACACAACTTAAATTTCCAGAACATTAAAAATCATCTTGAACTTAGCATTGCAGTTAATCACTTATGTGCTGGATCACAGCGGTACAACTGTATCTGTTCATACTGCTGAACAAAGCATTGCCATGGTGAAAGCATTAAACTGCGTAGATCAACCCTTTCTTCAATGTTGTTGGCAGGAAAAGAAAAGGTGCTCTCCAGTTAAATGTGCCACCCACAGACATATCACGTGTAACTCAGAACATGAACACAAAATAATAACAGAGAATAATGCCATGAGCCTAATATTGTCTTTTAAGTATAGAGGATTTCATTGCATAGGTCAAATGAATTAGAGAAGAAAGTTCTACATTCTTCAACTGCTAAATAAGCATTAGTTCCCACATCAAGAAAGCTATATCGCAAAAATATATCAGATAAGGGTTTTGAGACAAACCATCTTTATGGAAGCCCAGTAGAGAGAAGCTGATAAATTCATAAGGTCCAAACATGTCAAGATTACGAATTTTCCATGATGTGAATATATCAAAGATTCGCTGAATCTCACTCCTATTGAAGTCATGTGTGTTTTTTTCAGCATCATATACAGGAAAAAACTTCAAATGCATTCCCAGTCGAGGTCCTTCTTCCCATGTAAATGAATCAATGTACAGCTGATAAAGAGACAACTCAAGACAAGATGTCAGGAACACCTCAAATTTATATCTATACGGACGAAAATCTGAGAATCCAGGACTTTTCAACCGATATCCAACAAACAAAGGATGAGCACAGATACAAGGTACTGGAGATGTAGGGGAATATTCGTAAGGGGGTGGGCATGCTTGAGCTTGACAAACAGAAGTGGCGTTTGTTGAATTCTGACTGTAATTTTTATCCTCTGTTTCAGATGCACAAAACCGGGCTAGGTTGGAGACCCAGCATAAGGGATTCCCTTTAAGGCTGACAGTAAAAAACGAGACTTCATCAAATCAATGTGCTGTCTGTTACACCTTGCAAAACTAAAATTAAAAAGATCACATTCAAAATCTCTAAATCAAGTATTCACATTTTGAAGATGCATTTCATTACAAATGTGGTTCTCTATGAAACTAATTAGAAAGTGAAAATTTGGAAGGAGGCATAGAAGCAAACCCGACAGTGACATTTGGAGGTATATTAGAGTTGCTTGTAAATGTTATATCTGAAAGTTTATTATACTGCAACTCCCTGCAATAACAAAGAGCCAAAAGAAATAGCTTAGAAAGTCTAGTATGAGAGTAAATTTATAAAGTTAACCCAGAAGATTATACCTTTTAATTTTACAAAATTCTGCTCTCAAAACAAGGCATCAATTGATTTTTCACCATTAAAAGAAAAAGATGCTTGAGAGAATGAATGGACACACACACACTCATGCCAAAAGATGATGTCACTTTAACCAAGGGATAGCAACATTGTCGCTCAGGTCTTACACTGTAAGTTTCCCCTTTCCATTCAAAGTCCAATTTTGCCAAATGGAGGATGGAACAGAGCCGTTCAAAAAATTGTTTGCAATGGACCTGAAATGGGGAATAATTTACTTTATTAACAATTTAATTTATTTATAGAAATTAACTAACAAATTTAAAATTTAATGGTTGAGATAAATGGGATCTCATATTTAGATTTATACGGAATAATTTACAATAATATTGAATTATAGAAGTAAACACAAAAGGAGGGAAAAGAAAGGGAGACTACTCACAGCCTTTGAAGATCAGGAAGAACCGAAACCGAAAAGTTTGAGGGAATTGCTCCCATAAGACGGTTGTGAGATAACAAGCTGAGCATATCGCTCAAACAATTGATAACATAAGTCAAGGGAATTTCTGGTATAAATTATCTTTAAAAATTGACATACATGTCTGTAAATATTTTGCAATATATGGATATTAAATTCAAATTCAAAATTAAAAAATAAATAAATAAACAAAAAACAATGATGACATCACATTCAGAAGATGGAGAATCTTACATAGTCGTAATATTTTCAGAAAACCTATTTGGAGGTATGGTTCCATTTAGCTGATTTGAACTGAGGTCTCTGAAATTTATATAAAGTAAAACATAAAGAAAGTATAAGTAGCTCATGGAGTGGTTTTGACAAAGAAAAGAGAAAATTTTATTCAGCCAGTTGCATTTATTTTTTCTGATTTAAAAACATACTTGGTCATCATAAAATGATTCCAAAAAGGGGAAAAAATAATAAAGTAACTTACAGATAAAGGAGGCTTCGTATTTGACTAAAATCAGGAATTGGTCCATGCAGACTGCAGTTCCTAAGGCTCCTGGAAAATCCAACCAAAACACAAATATTATCAATCTTGCCATGAAATATCAAGCAGCATGTGAATGTGTATACCCTTTGATTGCCATCTTGTAACTTGTAAGTGTATAAAGCTTTTCAGAACATGAAAGGATTGTGATGTCTGATTAAGATAATCTAGATTCTTTAAAACTTGAGCAGACTACATAAAAATAATATGGAACATCAAATGGTAAAGGATTAATCAAGGAAATCCTGACTTGTTCAGTGTACCAGTAGCCTTGAAATTTCAGAAAAATGCAAGTAAATACCTCATGGCACCTTACTTAAATTAAAACCGACAACTCTTCTAAGTTGAGTAACTTCCCACTTGTATTCCTTTTCAATTTCAAATGATCTATAGATCAATTGGCACTTCCTTCTCCCATAATAAATGGGATGGAAGGTGAGGTCATGAATTCAAGACCAACTGAGTGCATGTTTTAGTGTTACTTACCAATTAAAAAAGAATTTGCTTTCAAATAATGTTGGTATAATTTATGTATTTTCCCAACAAAATGTAAACCACTATATCTTATATTAGTTCTTATTTTCCTAGTATTTTTCTCTTTATTTCAGGTTTGCATTTTAGGGGGGGGGGGGGGGGGGAATAGCTTATTTAATCATTGAGCCCCAAAAAAAAATATTCAGCCTTACATTACAAGGCTAGAATCTTGCTCTGCCTTACTTTTGGAACCTAGTTACAAACATACAATAATAATATGAACTTACAACTTCAGCAATTTAGGCATTTTGCTATAATTAGCAGGAATTCTAGTCCCATTGAAGTTATTGTTGTCCAATTGACTGCAAAATAAAGAAAATGAAAGTACTAAGAAACTTGAAAAAAGATTACTTGAGTAATATTACATTAGAAAAAGGAAAGTCTAGAAAATTATAGCCATGTTAAAGATGAAAATTAAAAAAATAAAAAATAAAAACCATAAATTTTACATGTAAAGACATCTATGTATAAACATAAATATATTTATGTTCTAGGAAAGTAGAAACCATACAGTATCTCTAATTTTGGCAGTTTGAAGAACTCTTCTGGAAGATACCCTGATAAGTTGTTATTATCGAGAAGGCTGCAAGTTGAAGATGGTCACTCATCTCACAGATGACTCATGAAATTAAAGAATATGACCAAATACTTACAAGTGAACAAGACTTGGTAATCTGGATAACTCTGGCGGGATTTGCCCACTAATCAAATTGTTGTTCATGTGACTGCTCATTAAAAAAGATAAGTAAAAGGGTTATTCATTATAGAAATGATTTTAGACAGTACAGCATCAGGAACACACTCACAAGTGCTTTGTTTTATTCAAATTTGCAAATGATTTAGGTAGTGGCCCTGATATTTGGTTTTGGTCAATTTGTATTCTGTCCATGTTTGGAAGATAACCAAGCTCTTCTGGTAAGGGACCAGTTAATTGGTTTCCATTCAGAAGCCTGGAAAAACAGAATGCCACGTATAGAATTAGAGACAAAGCAAATTTACACCAAATATTCAGAAAATTGCTGACATAGAAAGTAAATAAGACATAAGGATTATCTCCTATATTATTTAAAACTCAATGACTTTAAATACATGAATTAGTAGCATATCTGCATTTCATAACAGTATAAACATATAATCAATCATCTAATAACAATATCTAATATCTAACTAATTCAACATAGAAGCTGCTCAACTTACAAGAGTTCCAAAGAGGCAATACTGCCTATCTCCTTCGGTATACTCCCACTGATGTTGTTCCACATAAAACCCCTTAAATAGAGTAGATAGAGAAAAATATATCAGGAACATAAGTAAATCCAATGCTACCATGGGATTCCAGAGTATTGAGTGAAAGAGGTCTCTGAAAACTGTGATTCAGATAACAACATTTGTATCACAAAAAATCATCCTTCAGATATCCTTTGCCTTACAATATTTTCAACTTTGATAAGCGACCAAGCTGTGGTGATAAATTTCCTGACAAATTCATACGTAGTAGTAGCCTGCAGAGAAGCAGCCCAAAACAATATCATTAAAGCCCCATTGCTAAGTCTTTATAAGAAAAGCCTACATGCAATTAATAGCCAAGTTTCATCAGATCAAAGCTTGATATAGCCTTATATGTGCATCTGTGACTAGCGTCTAAAGCTAATATAATGCTAGGCATTAGATAACAATGTGTTTGTAGCCAATAAATTATAATATATCGATATTTATTAATTTCATTAACAAATGAAAAGATCACAAAGATAAATTTTAAACCCAATTGGAGATGCTAGCAATCATTGGCAAATACGTGGATAATAGATCCTAGCCTAATAAATTTCTTTTAATCTCAAATGAATTACATAATTAAGGAAGGTTGTGCCCTGCTGCATCCATAAATGAGTAGATATAAAAGTGGAATAATTTACATCTCATCATGTGAGGGGGACAAAAGAAACAAAGTAAGAAAAAAGTGTTTTAAAATATGCAACATTATTCATGTCAATAATGCCCTCTGATAGAAATAAAAATCAGGAAAGGGTAAATTCATACAATCGTTGAACATGTAGATATCCATCGTCTAATGATGTATTGTAGCAAAAAACCCCTGTCCAATTTGATGTACATGGGTCTCCTTGATCCCAATCACTCAGATTCCCACAAGGATCTATCAAACTGCTCTTGATGGCCCACAAAGCCTTCACTGCAAATAAAGACAAAAGTTAATTCCTGTTTCATCAACATCTTTGCTGATCCTTGTGTTTCTATAATTCTAGTATCAGGGTATCAGTAGCCTCAAGTTTTGAGCACAGAGAATCAATGAATCAAATAACCACTACAGCTTATCTATATGCAACAATAACCACTCCCAACTTCGGGAAGTGAATATTTGATATGTGAAGTAACAATAAAAATTACTTGGGGACTTGCGTCTTGTGACGCCATCCCTTTGTTCATTAGCCCTCTCTTTTTTCGTAATTAGCTTTCTGTTTTTTTTTTTTTTCCTCTTTTTGTACTTTCTAACTATTCTGTGCTATTCATGCATATTGTAGTGTCTTTAATAAAATGACTGTTTAGAGAGTTCAAGAATAAATTTTCAGAAAACACGAGCGCAATGCAAAATAACTTAATTGCAAAAGAAGTTTGTGAATCATGAAATGCAAAAGAACAGCAAACTAAAGCAAAATGACCTTCTTCAGGGTTGGTATCCCAATTTGAAGCTCCAATAAGTAGTGAAGAACAACACAAGCATGCAACCATAAATAATCCATACGTCCAAACTCTTGACTGCAGATACATCCCACTAATGCATGGAACCTCAGAACTCTAAAAATCCTCTTAGTACCCAAAGACTATAAATTTTGGTAATATCAGAAACAGAGTACCCCACCTGATAATAAGAAACAACTATCAAAACCCATGTAATTAAATTAAAAAATAAGTAAGGTAAATAAAAGTATAATCAAAGAACTCAACAGTGAGTAAAGTAGAGCGAAAATCTCCAACTAATAGGGAACAAAATTAGTGTGATTCACTCAAGATTGAAAAGAAACAAAGCAGCCAAATTTGCAGCAAAATTGTGCATATTAAGGTTACCCAATAGAGAAAGAGAGGTATCTATCCATACCAGTCACATGAATAAGATTGAATAGTTGAAAAACAAAATATCAGATTGATGCAAGTGGATATTATAAGTTGCTGTAATTAAATATGAACCATAGAAAGGAAAGATTGAAAAATAAGACAAAAGACTTGACAATAATCGTCTCTTTGTGACCAGTCGCTATATAACTAGAGTAAGTCATTGACAATAATCACGTTTTTCAGAGACTGAGACTGAAACTGAACGTGAGAAGAATCTACACCCTGATACGAGTCTACTTTTTTCTCTCCTTTCACAGCTGTGGGTCCTGCCAGCTTGTGATAGGAAGGAAGCACCCACCGTAACAGCGTATACTTCTTCCAGCGTATATTCTCTCCAAAAAAAAAAAAAAGACAATATATATATATATGATGATTATATAAAAAAATAAAAATAGAAGACCATGCTTAAGATAATTATTAATAAACTATGTTAGCAAAGTTTTTTACCACTTTTGTGTGAAATTGAAAAGTATGTCAAAATATTGATTTTTTTTTTCTTTTTTCACAAATAAATTATAAGTTATATATATAAATTATTAAACTATATAAATAAATTTATTTGCATATATTTGGGGCACAACAAAATGTTACAAGACAAGCAAAACCAATCTCTACCTTTTCATCTTTTCGAGGAGGGAAAAATTTGTGCGAGGCAAAGCAGAGTAGGGGTGGGCCAAGTGAGGAGAAGCACATTTGCCATCCCTACTTGTAAGTGATTATTATTATTATTAATATTATTATTATTATTCTAGAACTTTCCAAGAAATTAGTTTTAATGTAATTATGGATCACATCAGAGTAGCATATGGTTGGATCAAGGTGCCCTGCCCTATTGAGATGAAATGAATTTGAGCCTTTGAGGTATTTTGTTTATCCTTTGACAAAGTAATTTTGATATTAATTAGGTAAAAAATGAGGGGAATGTGCAGTCATTAAAGTACTTTTTTTTTTTTTACTGTTTAAAGAATGGTAATAAAATATGCACCATAAAAAAAATCAACATGTGTGTATATATATATATATATATGTATATATATATATATATATATATATTGGGCTTTACTTAGCTCTAGGATTGTAAACAAGCACAATCAAAAGGGACTATTAATTAAAATTTAGATTCTCTATTTAATTTTATTTCAAACACGAGTTAAGTTCAAGTTCAATATCAATTGAGATTACATGTTCAATCGTACTTCATTTTCTTCTAATTTGTTAAGTGCCCTCTATATTTATTTATTTCATGAAATATTAGTACTAAAATGTAGTGGAATACACGAATTTCATTAATATAAGCAGAAAAACATATTATGGACGGAATGATAACTAACGGAAATGAACAATAGGTCTAATATGAAAATGGAATGGTTCATAAAAAAAATATATATATGAAAATGGAATCAAACATAAATGATTTTTGAAACATAAAAGACAAAAATTAAAATAATCCAAACTTTAAGAGCCAAAAGTGTAATATATAATTTTATTAATCAAAGCTTGAACTTGTTTATGAACTACTTAAATTAAGTTATTCACTTTCCGTATATAATAAACATTAGGCATAAATACACTTTTAGTCTTTATATTTTGACTTTTTTCCATTTTAGTCCTTACATTTTATTTTTACCACTTTTAGTCCCTAAACCAATTAACGCGGGACATTTAAGTCCTTGAAGCACTGTTCCATCACCAAACTACCGGAGAAACTGACAGATCAATAAAATAATAATAAAAATTCACTGTAGCACTGACACATCAACATATAAATTTAAAAAATTAATTTATTAATTTTAACTAAATAAAAAAAATAAAAACCGAATTAAAAAATCATGTTCATACCTTGCCCAAAATAAAAACATGTGTTCTTCCCGTTAATCATGTTCTTCATTTTCTTCCCAGCAAACCTTGCCTAGAATTTTAAAAAATCAATATTTTTGTTTCTCTTCTTGCATTTTCTTAGCAACCAAACATGTAAAACACACAGGAATCTTCAAATGAGAACAAAACCAACAATCACAAAAATACAGATCTCCTACAAAATCAATTTCCAACAAAGAACCAAACCCAAATCTCTAATAAAACAACCAAACTCATAAACCCAACAACCAAACCGATCTCCAACAAAGTAAACCTTAACCTTCAAACCCATAAATCTTCTTGGGAAACAAATACAAAAAAATCAGGTCAGGTACCCATAGGAAAAAAAAACCAAAACCCCCAAAATTCTCAAACCCAAACAAAATCATCAAATCCAAAAACTCAAATGTATCCCATTGTTTTCTCTAAATCAAGAATCCATGGCATCCATTTAAAACCTTGAAGATCTGCCCCTTGCTCTACTCTTCGTTGGTCGAGGGAGAACCCGAAGGGCGAAAGGGCCAGGTTTAGAAATGGACCTAAGGGCGAAAGGGCCGAGTCATTAGGCACAATGCAAGCTTGCAACTCGACGAACTCATGCACGCCTTTCCGAACTCGAACTAGAATCAAAGTCTCTTTCTTCTTGAACAACTTGTGCAAAGTCTTCTGGACTACAACTTTTCCTTTCTTGAATGCCGATTTGGATTGACCTGGGTTTCCGATTCGAAGCTCCTTAACTATGTCTCCGGTTTGGAGAAAATTGCTGGTCCACTCATCGGCGGTGGAAGTACCATTAAGGCACTCGATGGAGAGGACCGTCGGAGAAAAAGAAATAAGAGAGCAAGAGAGGAGTTTGACCCAAGAGGGAGAGAGAGAGGGAGATCTAGGAAAATGAAAAATGAGTTTGGCACTGTGTTGGAGTTTAGTGTTTATTGATGATTTTGTGTTTAGTTGACAAGAAAAGTTAAGAAAAATTGAGAAAGTTACTACAAGTTTTTTTTCTTAATCTTTAAATCATAATTCATATGAATTTTGATTTTTAATTATGTATTTATTTTTTTATTTAGTTAAAATTAATAAATTAATTTTTAAAATTTATATGTTGATGTGTCAGTGCTACAGTGAATTATTATTATTATTTTATTGATCCGTCAGTTGCTTCGGTAGTTTGGTGACGGAACAGTGCTTCAAGGACTTAAATGTTCCACGTTAATTGGTTTAGGGACTAAAAGTGGTAAAAATAAAATGTAGGGACTAAAATGAAAAAAAGTCAAAATATAGGGACTAAAAATGTATTTACGCCTAAACATTATCACTAACTTTTTTGTTCATTTACAAGTAAATGCTAATAATTAATAATTATGTTATTGTTAAAATTATATTATTTGACTTGATTAGATAGGATGACTTTCATTTATGAATTTTATAAGTTCAATTCACCAACCTCCTATTGGTAAAAGTGGACCCCAAGTTTGGGACTCAATTTACCCCAGTTTTGGTTTGTTCCCAAGCTCCTCCATAAACCCAGACTTAAAAGGGCCTTGTTAATCTGAATCTAACCAGTGCATTATGAGAACCAGATCCAATATTGTATTGTACGGCCTCTCTGAGGATCCATAGCGATTCAATGTTAATTAAGTGTCCACCACCCTATTCATATCAATGAGTATGGAGCCAGTTTTCATGAAAAGCATTTCAATCAAATCTCCTTATTCTTTTTTCTTGTAGCCTCAGGACTGCTCAGCGTCCCTTTGGATGATTGTATCGATTAGCACATACTCCATAAACGTTTATGTTTCTTATCAATCGTATATCAAAATTTCACCATCAAGCATTAACAACTCCATTTATTGAACAGTATCAGTTTTTTTTAATTATTACACCATCTACTGCTCTTAATTAATTAGTTTACAATATATAATGAAGATCGAAGAGTGAGACTTTACACAACATCAACAACCAAGATAATTGTAAATACCATTTCCCAATTCAAAATTTCGAGATCATAACATCTTCAGTTCTTATACAACATTATTTTAGAAAAGTTTTTAATCTAGGTGTAATGAATGAAATGACACCACTAACAAGTTTAATGGCAGATATCTCTAATGACACATAAGAATCCTTCACTATAGAGGATGATGATGGTTGAGTCGCGACCTTTTCAACATTAGTGACCATAGGACCTGCTGATCTAATGTTAGAATCAAGCATCATATGCCATATACTTTCAAGTTCTCGATCCACCTTTGCCAATGAAGGTCTAGCATCTGTCTCATCTTCACAACACTTGAGAGCCAAATTTAAAAATTTCACCAGACATTCAAGAGGATAAAGATCCCATTCACCTATCAATGGCCGAAAAGATCATACCAAATTTACACTCAACATTAACTTGAAACAGATAGAAACCATTTTTAAAAAAAATATAAACTACGAGATACCATTTTATTACATAAATTTAAGCCAAAGTATCCAAAGGATCAAATAATATGAACTACTTGCCAAAATGATCATTGCTGATATAGAAGTAAACAAGTGTTTCACATAAGGTCGAAAGTGAAGACTTTAAAAGGATTTCAATGTTTTACTAAAGTTAAAACTAAATTTTGCAAATGAGGATATCTGTCATTCAAATTTGTAAAGACAAGAGACATCCTCATTTGCAAATTTGAGGATATTCTCAAATTTGAAACTAAAATTTGCAAATGAGAACATAACTGAAAGCTGTCAAACTTTACCCTGCCCAAATAAAACAAATTACAAAAGAACAACTTCCCTTTCATGCACGAGCACCTAATATACCATTAGGCCCTATAAAATCCAAGGCAAATAGGTCTTTAAGGTTTTACCTCTCTAACAATGTTTTTGCCATGAGAGATTAGCTGCTTCCCGGTCAAGAGTTCAAGAAATACAACACCAAGACTATAAACATCACTCTTGTCTGTTAGTTTACGAGTTAAGATATACTCCGGATCAAGATAACCCTACAAATTTAATTCAGAGAATATGAGAATAAAGAAATAGACATCATTTACATCTCCAATGGCATACTATTAAGTCTATTTCATCTAGTTTGAGTTACATTTTTTTTTATTTTTAAAATTGTTGTATGAATTTATAATTTAAAGAAATGGTTAATTGCAAAAAACCACCCTAAACTATGGGGATTGCCAATAACCAATAGCTCAACTAACACTTAATGGGATGAAGGCTGAGGTTGTAGATTCAAAATCCATTGGATATGAGTGTAACTTACAAATCGATATATATATATATATATGGGAATACATGCACTTTGCACCCAATAGAACCTTGCAATCAACACCCTAATTGAAACAATTGTGCCAATCTACAACCCCGCCATCCAAATAAGGTTAAATTTAATGTTTGTGTGACTTGCACATTTCAAACACAACGACTCCCATGTGCTTGACTAGGTGAACTCAAAGTTCAATTAGGTCATCCAATCAAGGTGTGTGGAGGTGATGAGCAAGTGTTACACATAGTGAAACAAATGAATGGATGCAATACTGGGAAAGCAAAGTGAATAGGCATTGGCTGAGTCATCAAGGAGGAAAGTGGCAAGAAGATGATGTATAGAAAAGATTATATGGTCCTAAAAGATGCCCTTGTTTTAGGAGTGGGTTGGGGGGGGGGGGGGGAGATGGGGTTGATGAAGAGGTAGTTGTGGACTTAAAATGCTGGAGGAAGTAGTAGCATGGAGGAAGCCTTGCCATAAGTTACCGAATTGGAGGTTGGAGTTGGTGGGGAAAAGGGAAGGTGATTTTGATCCCAGGGTTAACGAAGGAAGAAAAGGGGAAGAATGTGGAAGGGTTGGAGAGAGAGGCGGCTGTGGCACAAGTGAAATGGGAAGGTCAAATGGATGATGCAACAGTAAGGGATTGAGGCCCATGCAAGTGTCTCCCGAAATTCATAACCCTAATCAACATTGAATGGGAGTATATGGACTATTCCAGTGGGTTTTGCTGTGAGACAAGCAAGAGTGTGTCATGAGATGGAAACAGCTTGTTTGGGATATTGTGGATTAGTTCAAGCACTAGAATCGGTTGACATAGTTTGAGATGGAGAGGGAGACTTATTTTTACTAATTTTTGGGTGAGTCTGTGATGCAAGGAGTACCAAAATTATTTCAAATATTCTTTGAGATACCAAGTCAATAAGTTATAGTTCAATTTGCACTTCCTCCTCCCATAATAATGGGATGGAAGGTGATGCGCAAATCATGAGTGACCATTAACCTTAACCCTAATTTGGATGACAGGGCACCTATTGGCACAATTGTTTCAATTAGAATGCTGATTACAAATTTTCAAACTTTGTGGTGTGCAAGTACCCCATAATTTAGGGAGGTTTTTTTGCAATTAACCTTTAAACAAAAATGGAAATGGATAACACAATATTATCAATTCATTTTTATTGTTTTTCCAAGAAGGGCCAGGAGCCCAGGCTAGACAGTCAAATGTTGAAACATATCAAATTATAGGCAATTAACATGTGGCACTTGAGCCATAGCTGGAGAACACTGATAACAAAATCAGCAATACAAAGAGGGAAGAACTCACTCATCAACCTAGACACATACGAAGTTTATAATTCTATAAGTTAAACATCAATCATAAGAGTCTTACTGGCGTCACCTATTATTTAAAAAAAAAAAAAAAAATCTTACCGGCGTCCCCTTTACAACAGTGGATACATGAGCAGGCACTGTCCCTTCAATATTTGGAATTGGTGCAAGTTGTGAAAGTCCAAAATCAGCAACTTTTGCCATATACTTAGAGTCCAATAATATGTTGCTAGCCTTGATATCTCGGTGAAATATAGGAGGATTGGCTCCAGTATGTAGATAGAGGATGCCTTTGGCCGATCCTAGGGCAATTCTCAATCTCATTGCAAAACTCAGAGGTTCTTTACACTTAGCTGTATTATTGCACACATGACCCCTAATAAGCTTATTAAGATGGGATGAAGAATTTGAAAATTAAAATGATTACATTTAGCTCCCAAAAAAAAAAAGATAGAAAAGAAGAGAGGGGGGGGGGGGGGAAGTGTACTGTTGCAAGTTATAAATTGCAAGTTTACTTGCATTCACACACAATGAGGAACACCTAGAAAATATTATAGTGAGATCAATAAAAGGCAAGCTTAAAGAATGAATATAAGGTGTCCCAGAAAGGTGATCCCTTTAAAGTACCATTTGACATAAACTCATAGACCAACATCTGCATGCAAAACAATACTTATGTGAAGCTCTTCCCAAGCAAAATTTTCAAAACATATTAAGCAACAGAGAACAAGAAAAGGCTAGTCCCAATAAAGACACACAATTTTGCAGGTGAAGAAATATTGCTCATGAAGAAGTAAATGAAAAACTACATCATCTCAAGTTCACTGAGAAAGGACATATTTTAGTTTTTAATCCATTTCTTAGAGCCAAATAATCCTTTAATCATGAAGAACACTGTATATGCTTCTCCATTATTAAGCAACAAATTTGGCCGAATCTCATTTGTAATATCTCTAGATTGAATTTGCTTTCTTCCATTGTTTGCAACTATTCAAAGTAGATATATGCATTTTTTGATAATTTGATAGATATAATGGGAGAGGGGGAATTTGAAGTTTTGAACCCTCGACATCTCTGTTGGAAACACCAAAATGTGTCAATTGAGCTACAAGACTTTTAGCAACTATTCAAAGAACTTATATATATGATTTTGCATATTTCTTTTTCTTTTATTTTTTATTTTTACTCTTATAGCTTTCATATTCATTCGGTTTAATTGCATCAAATTCCTAAGTTGATGGGAATCATCTCCTTGTGTACATGATTTTTAGATCCGGATCGTTCATTGAACCGTAAAAGGGAGAGGTTCAAGGTTTTTGAAGTCGAATCGTGATGACGTCATAATTAATTTAATAATCATTTTAAATATATATAAAAATATTAAATTAATAAAAAATAGAAAAATTAACTAAAATAGTCCAATTAAAACTATAAATCCATATTTTAGCTATGTCTAATATATCCATTTCAAACCCAAATATGAAATATCTATCCAATAATAATAATAACCATTTTTTTATTAAAAAAATTAAAAGCATTAGATTGTTTTTTTAATTTTCACTTTCTAATGTCCACGTGACCAGCTATTTAGCTCACATTCACGAACCTAAAAAAGCACTAGAAACAAAAGTGGTAATATTTCATAATTTCCACGTGACCAGCTATTTTACTCACTAATATTAGCTAATAAGAATCTATTATTCAAAATTTATTGTGAAAATATTGTGGCAGTATTTCATAATTTCCATTTCTTAATATTAAATACCACACGTTTAAATCAAAAAGAAAAAAAAACACATGATTACGTAAAAAAAATAATAATAAAAGTAAGGGATAAGAATCTCCACCACATATTTTTCAATTGGGTATTTATTACTCAACTATCACATTTATCACATACTTACCCATTAGGCCACTGAGTAGTATTCACTATTCAGTATTCATATAATCACATCAGAGAGAGAGAGAGAGAGAGAGAGAGAGAGAGAGAGAGAGAGAGAGAGAGAGAGAGAGAGAGAGAGAGAGAGAGAGAGAGAGAATCTGAAGCACCGGTGAAGATCGAGGTCGCCGTTGGAGATCGAGGTTGCCGAAGCCGGTGGAGATCGGAGGAGATCGAGGCCGCTGAAGCTGGTGGAGATTGAAGGAGATCAAGGTCTCCGAAGCCAGTGGAGATCGGCGTTTCCCATGCAGCACTCCCTCGTCCACCGCCCCACCGCCGCTCGGCCTCCTCTCCTCTGGGTCAGATCGGCTTGTTCTTCTTCTTTTTTTTTTTTTTTTTTTTTTTTTTTTTTTCCATATTTCTTGTTTTGATTCAACTTTATTGTAAGAATTGGATTTTGTTTTGTGTTTGGATTATGTGAGATGTTTTTTAAGAGTGAAGCAAAGAGACTGAAACAAAGATCAGACGTTTTCTGAGTCAGATCCTCCATTTTGTGGTTTCTTTTTACGTTTTTTGTTTGGATATTTTTTTTTTCTGACCAAAAATATAAGAACTGCGAGAACCGTTCACGGTTCTCAGAACCGTGAGGTCCAACCGCAGTTCACATGGCTCCCTGCATTTTTCCCATAGAGCGGTTCTTGATACTAAAAGAACCGCAAAAATGAGCGGTTCGAGGTTTTTTCGATCGGACAGTACGGTCCAGTCCGTGTTTCAAAACAATGCTTGTGTAGCCAATAATGAGACTGATGGATAATCCAATCTTTTATTGATCATATATATAGGTTTGGGTTTAATTTACATTAAGTGTAACTTTATGCAATGTTACACCAATGAATATTTTTTTATGGCAAATTTTGATAAGTTTACTGTTGAATTAGATTTTCCTTTAATACCTTTCATTCTTGTAAAATTTCAAGATGATTCTCATCCACAAAATGTTCAAATCTCAAGTTTTTTGTATTTTAAAATTATGTATAAAATATTATTTTATGGATCAAATAATAAACAACATCAGATTCACAAAAAAATTGGTATGCATGTTAAGAATATAAAGAATATGTAATCCAACAATGAGATTTCCAGAATAAGTTTTTAGGTGATGTAATATTATTTAAAGTTACACCAAGTATAACTTGATTCTAACTCATATATAGATGAGAAAAAGTAACTATTCACCTTCTTCATCACAATATCCAATCAAAGACACAAGGTTTTGATAATGTAACCTTGACAAAAATTCTATCTCTGTCAAGAACTCCTTTACACCCTGTAAGGATCCCTCTTGTGCACGTTTTATGGCCACAACTATACCATCAGCTTGAATGCCTTTATAAACCTTATCATACCCTCCTTCTCCAACCTATGTGGACTTTTCAAAGTTGTTTGTAGCTACAACCATTTCTCCATAAGTTGTTTGTAATCTTAAACTACAGTCAATTTTGTAGTTAAACTTTAGGTTTATTTGGATCACATCCATGTTTTGAACGTTTGCGTTTCAGGCGTGAATTTTTTTTTTTAAACCAACGCTTAATGCACTGTTTTTGTGACATGAAGCGTATTTATACCAATGAACAGTGCTGAACAGTAATAAACAGTAATCATAAATTATTTTTAGTTTTCAGCAAAATAAACAATATTCAAACACACACTATCTGATATCTAATACCTAATAATTATGATGCTATTAAAATGGATTATAGGAGTTTTGACATGTTTTATTGTCCTATGTCTTAACAAAGTGACATGTGTCATCATTATATGCATCTTACAGTTGTTGAAATCAGTTATATATATATGATTCATAGTGCTAAGTTGGCAAATCGGGAACAAAAGAAGTGTTTTGTTATATGTATTTGAAGTTCAAGACATGTGCCCAAGACTACTAAAGAAAAACTGCACATTCAACATGCACGAGCATGCACATCCAGATTGCTTTACAGTGCTGCTGGTGCTTAATACCCATTAAAGTTGTGAGAACATTGGGCTCCAAAGCACCACTTATACCCTTCAGAAGCACTAACCTGTCTTCTAGTAAACCATGATTCTTCATTTCCTGAAAGTTTAGATCAAACAATTAGGTCTTAGATTTTTGGACTTTAATAAATTGAAAAATTGAAACAAGAAGCTTTATCTATTCCAATGTTTATGAAATGATAAGTTAACAGCGTCAGAGCATCCACAGCTGGAAATTGCATCCTATCCTATTTTACCATCCTAAAAAACTATTTTATCAATTATACAATACCATTTTACAATACTCCCAACATCCCAAAACTCTATTATTTTACCTTTTCATTAAAATAATATTTTTACATAATAAAATAATATGTCCCACAATTACCATCTTTTACAATACAACACATTATTTATTTTGTATCTCTTTTTCGTTCTGTTCAAGAACCACAACACCACCACCGCCTGCACTACACACTTGAAACCACCACCACCACCAGCAACCCATAATCTACCATCAACACCACAAAAAAAAAAAAAAAAAAAAACCAGCAACCCACCGCCACCCAACACCACCAAAACGACACAACCCACAACCACCATAACCCACACCTCAACCACACCATGATCTGCCGTGACCCACACAGACACACTACCAAAAAAAAAAAAAAAAGACCCACAGTGAGCAAATCCTAGATTTATGCCGGCAAACCATGCGGAAACCCATGAACACGCTGTCCACCAAAACACGAGAGAGGATCACAACCCACCAGGAAAAATGAACCAATCTCAGTCATACCCACCTCTTCTATAGGCATTGGTCACAACAGAAAGGAAAAAAAAAAAAAAAAAAAACCTAGAACCCGGAACTCCCAAACCCAGAACACAAAACACAAGAGAGGAGAAGGATGATGCCTGTTCGTGTCTCTGATGTGATTTTGTTTAGTTTTGATCACTGATGTGTGAATTGAGAGGAGCACGGCGTTTGGGTTTGAAGAGAAGAGAGAGCAGGTGAGAAAGAGAGACGGAAAAGAGAGAAAAGAAAGCGAAATAATGAGAGAGGGGAGAGAAATTTTGGGTTAAAAAGGGGAGAGAGAGAGAATTAAAAAATTATTTTTTTTATACCATTCAGCTACAGTACCATCTCACAAATAAGATGGCATTGTAGCATTATACCAAAAAAAATTTGGCCTTTGGCATTTGGCCCCTTCCGCTACTGGGCAAATTGTGGGTCTAAATGCCAAATGTATCTTACATTTGGCATTTGAAAGGCCCACTATGATTGCTCTCAGGTCGAATGAATAGGTAATTTTATAAAGCAATTGGAAGACCATTCCACTTTTCCTATTACCATATTAGCCTTGATAGAAGCCTCTGCACTTTCAGATTCAGATGAGGATTTCTTTCCACTCTTAGGTACATTTGGTACAATCTAATAGACTTTGTAATGTAATAGATATTCTTTAGGAATAACCATTCATTTGTTTGATTATTAATTTTTTTAAATGAAGAATAATTATTCTTTACTAAAATATGTATATTTTAAAAAAAAAATGTATTTTGGGAAATTTAACTAAAATATGATGTCATACCACTATCTTATCTGTTAGGACATATGTGATTCATATTATGAACATATGTTGTCATGTATTGGTTAATTCTTTGACAAAACGCAATTTACTTGTAATTGAGTAGATCTAGGATGTGTTTAATGCTTCAAGGAACAAGGTTTTAAGTTCAAATGTTAAAGCAATGCAACTCTATCCCAGAACCAAGTAATGAAGTGCTGATTTTTAAAACTCGATAGCTACTTAATAGATACTATCTATCGAGAATTACAAAATTCAGATTTCCAAATCTGATTTTTGATTCATGCTGACATGTATGTGTAGAGTTTCTTTTCTCACAACCCTAGATATATATATATATATATAAGGTTTATTTTAAAAGCCGTCACATAAGAGAATACAAGGAGAACAAATGCAAAAGATGACGACCAATGCCTTATTCTCTTTGAAAGAAGTTATTGCATCTTTTGCTCCTTGGGGTTTTGTACCAAGTGTTTCTTGATTTTCATTGTTGATGAAGTAAAGAACTTTGTATAAAACATTCTTCTTTCTCAAATTGGTGAGTGAGTTACGTGCTGGAATTCGTGTAAAGGAGTTAGTCACGTACTGAGAGCCATGCATCATTGGTTAGTCATATACTGAAATTCGTGCATCAAAAGGGTGGTGTTTATATACTGAAGAGTTCAGAGGTTCTGAAGCGGTAAAAGATTTTTGCTATAAGTTCATCTACGAGGATTGTAGAGTCTAGAAACAAATGTTTTGTACTAGATCTGAAACTTCTTTTTACTATAGTGAATTGCTTTTTGGGAAATTTTTTCCCCAAGTTTTTTTATTGTGAAACTAGTTTGTTTCATTGGTTTTCCTGGGTCATCATATTTTGTCTTATTTACTTTTCCGCTGTGTATAATATTGACATGATATTGATATTTGTTTGTTTTAATAAGTTTTATACATAATAAATCTAATTAACAACTTGAGTTTAAAACTTGTTAATTCGATCAACCAGGGTCTAAATTTCCCAATATTAACACAAATTCAGGCTTCTATTTTTGTGTTATCAACAAACCAATGAATAGAAATAGTTATGCAATTCACAAAGTTGAGATTAGTGAGAGCTAGAGTTTGTATTTTGGGAAATTTAACTAAAATATGATGTCACGGCACTATCTTAACACAAATTTAGGCTTCTATTTCTGTGTTATCACCAAACCAATGAATAAAAACAGTTATACAATTCCCAAAGTTGAGATTAGTGAGAGCTAGAGTGAAATATATGTTGAAAGTAATATGAATCCAATCAACGCCCCAACCCCTATCCAATAAGCAATAACAATAAACATGTGGGATGGTTGAGTTAAGGGAGAACCTTAGTTATGAAAGAGTAGTCAAATTAGGTAAAACGTAGAGATTAAGTAAAATTTATACTAAACCATGGGGAGGCCATGTTGGTCTAGTCATGCAGAGATGAAGAGAAGAAAGAAGCATTCTTGATGTATAGTGTAATATTGTGAAAAGATTATGTAAAATTATCAATTCAGTATAACATACCTCTTGACGGGATGAAGCCACTGATGCAAAAGCAAGAGATTTGTCAATGACCCAAACCTTTTAGCAACAACCAAGCTTGCTGTTGCAATTATGGAAAAAATGAGAAGCCATTTGGCTTTCAAGTATTAGAAGAATGTGCCTCTCAAACAACCTGCAGCAGAGACCACATTTGCATATATTTTAAAGAAGAGAAAAAACAAGTTCCAAACAAATCTCATAAAGCAAGACAAATTCAGTGCATTTAACTTGTTACCTTCTAACATTGGATCAAATCCATTAACATAATAGGCGAGGATGACCCAAGCACCAACTTCTACTAATGTGAAAGTGATCTTGAGTATCCGTAAAGGAAGAGCATATACCCATGAAGGATGACAGAGAAAGTCCCTTTGCTTGGAGAAAACAGGAACCTATGCAGTGGTTATGGACATTTGTGACAATCCAGTAAACATAACTACCACCACCACAGTAAAGAACAAAGCACCCATCTAAACTCTAAACTCCTCCATTGGTTGTTGTAAT
The DNA here is from genome assembly GCA_032878915.1 of Castanopsis chinensis. Lineage (NCBI taxonomy): Eukaryota > Viridiplantae > Streptophyta > Magnoliopsida > Fagales > Fagaceae > Castanopsis > Castanopsis chinensis. The sequence goes on along the minus strand of JAVQMG010000125.1, from coordinate 9,692,273 downwards.
CAGTGCCACTGTTGAAATCTTAAAACAGAGAAAAAGGTATTGTAATGCCCCAAAATCATAAACAATAAAATTCTATTTAGTCTGAAAAATCCATAAAAATATTAAATAAAAGAATCCAGCAACCCAAAAATTCCATCACAAATGTCAGAGCTCTAATCCACCAAAAAATTAAAATATCCTCAAAATAATTCTCCAATACAAAGTTTAATACCATAAAAATAAAAATAAAATCTTCAGTTCCACAAAACAATTTGCAATTGTTGACTTCCAGGAATCTCTACTCCAATAATCCCTCTAACGTATCTGTAAGGGGAAATAAGGGGGGGTGAGATAACTCAATAAGTGGTATTTACTAATGTTAGGGTGTGGGAACAACCTTTAAAAAAGTAATTCTTACAAACAATTCATTAGTCATACCTCCTCAATATTTCATATAAAGGAAATAATAATTTTTATGTAGTGAGCCATCATAGTGTATATATCAATACCATCACAAACACAATTCCTAGGCCTTACTCGTGGTCAACGTTTACGCCCCGTTGACAGGGTTGTGCTATCCCCTTTTCTGGGACTAGAACCTCCTTTTCATCCCCTTTCTTAAGGATGGTCCCTTTGGAACCAAAAGGTGCACTCCCTTGCTAAGGAGCTCCCTTTTTGGATCCTCATTAGTATACTCCCTTGCTAAGGAGTTATCAAATGTGCACTGTCCTCTTTTCTAGGACCGTCCCTTGCTAAGGACTAGCTACAGTATGATTGTCCCTTGCTAAGGACTAACACAATACTGAGCTTTTTAATCACGACTTGCCATAGGTTTTCAAAACATTTTCAAGATGCTCACATAAAATATCACATTCATAATTCTCAAAAATACAAGGATATATTCACACATGCAAATTTAAATACATTTAGGTTGTCCCACAGATTTTTCATAAAATGAATAATGAATATGCACACCAAGCAATTATAAAATATCCATACACATAGAATAACAACATATTCCTTTTATATAAAATAGTTTAAATAAAACAACAATGTTTGGGAAAATCCCCAAAATTAGCAAACACCACTTACCTCTTAGTTGCAAATATAAAGGAAATCAACCTCCTTTGAATCACAACAAATCAGTAGAATTAGAACCTAGCAACACCAAAATTAAATTCATCGATACACAATTTCCCACTTAAAAATATATTTTCACGCTTAAACGGTTTTATCCTAGACAAAATTGATATATCCAAAGTCCTCCATTTATTCACTTAACTATCCAATTTAATATTAGAAGCCACATCTAGCTTAATTTATCCATCTAGTTGCTTAGCATTCCCACTTGATGTTGCTAGATATCTATTAACTCTAATATTATATATATATATATATCTATATATATATATATATATATATATATATATATATACACACTCAAACCAACATGGAAGTCACGTACAAGGCTTACTAAGTTGCCTATTGTCTCTTTAAAGCAGCTGGACAAGTTTAGAAAATAACTAAAAGGGTGATAGTTGATTTGGTCAACAATGGAGGCTAGGTGTGAAAACATATTAACACAAGCACCCTTATCCCTTTAACATAGACACAAAGTCCAAGCCTATTACTCTATTTGCTCAATTTTAAAGTCTATGGTGACCATATGACTATATATATACAATCCCTACAACAATAGCCATCATGGTCTGTCAAAGAAACCAAGACTCCCTTTTTAAAAGTTTTAAATCTTCATAGTAAATATTATTATATATATATATATATATATATTCAATCAAGTATATATATAAGAAGTCATGTAGAAGCCTTAACTATCATTCTTGTAGTCTTTAGTTTATGACCGTAGGACTTGTTTTTGCCAATTACAAAAAGTGAAGAAGGACCGGTCAACAAAGGAGGCTGCCACTCTTTTCTTTTGAACCTGATGGCAATGTCTAAGAACTACTCCATTTGATTCAACTTCAAAGTCTTCTAACCTATTAACCACCTTTATCATAAAGCCCTTTTCTATTAGTCTAAAGATAGTCTAGGTGCATAAAAACTTCCAGCTATGACTATTCAAGGTTCTTACATTTAGAGAATGAGAAAAGAACCATACCTGACACAACACCACAGTGAAGGAAATCCAAGCTCAATTTTCGGCTGAAGCAAAAGGGCAAACACGTGTGACTAAAGAGGAAGAAAGCTAGGGTTTTCTTTGTTTAATTATTATTATTATTATTATTATTATTATTATTATTATTATTATTATTTTTTTTTTAAACTTAACAAGGCCCATATATTTACCTATGTCACTTCGCTTGGGCTTCATATTCCATAGTATATATCTCACTTTTAATATCTTAGGCCCAATCAATTTAATCCATTTAATTGTAGGCCCTCTTTTTTAATTTATGTATAGTAGTTAAAATAAGTAATAAAATTATGGGGTGTTACAGATATTAATCAAAATCAAGTTTTAGGAAGGAAAAAAAAAAGTAAAAATAAGGTCTACCTGTTAGAAGTATTGGTTAAATAATTAAATTTACTATATCTCAATAGCTTAAACTTGGTGATATTCCTATGTTATTATGATCCTATTGATAGTAGTGATGGAAGATCATTCTTATGATGTGGGAAAACGATGAATATGATATGAAGAATTCATGATCTTGCTGTTACTGCATGTCATGTTGCAGTGCAACATTACTATGAAATATATTGATAAACAACCTTGTAGAGATTTTGAACAAACTGGCTATATGTTGGTTGAATTTGACGGGTACAAGGACAATCAGTAATTTAACATGGTATCAGAGTATGAGATCTTGAGTTCGATCCTTATCTCCTCCACTCTACCTCCCATTTAAATTCTTACGTGTTGGGCCTTACCTATTCAAAAGTAGTTTCGGCCCACACGTGAAGGGGAGTGTTAGAAGTATTAGTTAAATGATTAAATTTACCATATCCCAATAGCTTAAGCTTTTGGGACAATTGGTAATTTAACATTACCTCCACTATCACCAGCTTGAAGAAGTAGAAAACTGAGTTCCTCTTTCTAAGACACAAGCATTCAACAGCTCCTTTGTGCTAACACCATACTTGTGTAGTTTTCAAAGCAAGTTCATCTTTGACTTTTAGTCTCCTTCTAACATGGAATGAATGGAATGCCTTGGCAAAATCCTGAACCATGACAAAATGTAGGTCTTATCTTGGTGTGTAGTACTGCTCCTGATCTTCCCTGAATGTCATCTATGATAAATCATTTGAATACAAATAACACTCATGGACCTCATCTATGATGTTCTTTTAGCATATATCAGAGCTGCAATTTACACTTGCCTCTTGTCAGGAGTCAGTCATGCCGTCCAGTCAGGACATCCAAAGCACATGGATTCCAAAAAACTCAAGAACTACTTCATGGGGCACCTGATATACAATGTGGTCATTAGAGAGGCAAATAAAAAGGAGAAAAAAATGACTAGTCTAAGGTGTGAGCTGCTGTAGAGAGATAACTGTTGCATCAAAATGTAAACATATTGCTTGATTGAATTCACCATTTGAAAGGTTGTCAAACTTTCCAAGCCAGTAGATATTTCATCCATGAAAAGTGCTTTTGATGGTCTGAACAGTGTCTCCTGTATTTCACTTACCAAGATTGTCATACAGATGAATCACCTAATAAAGATAAAAGCAGGAGTATGGCCAATACATTAAAAGTATAAAAAAGTGAGCACCCAACACCCCCTAACTCCAACCCTCACCCCAACCATAAAAAATTATAAAAGAAAAAAAAAATCCTTTTCGTTCACTTATATGCTTTCAATGTTTGTATGCAATGAATTCACTCTAGACAATGGTTTTTTCAGCAATAGAGGAAAGTTTTCTGACATATATCAGTCTTTATATTGTTTTAAAACAAAATAAAGTTGTATATAAATGATAAAAAGAAATGGGGGAAGAGATGAATTTAGGCAGTAGTCACCTGTCACCTGTGCATTTAAAACTGACATTATCTTAATGATATGATACCACTTTTCAACTGGGATATCTTAGTTCTGATGGGCTGAGCCTTGTTGAGATGTCTAGAGTTGCGAAGAGAAGTAATAACCAGAACCAGCAACCTTTCTTTTAAAGAGTGCTACACATCTTCATGTCCTCCGCCAGTTCCTGAAATTAAAATAGAGGCAGTCTTAGCAAACCCATCTCCACCCAGAGGTAGTTAGTTTGTTGTATCTGATGGTGTAAAATAGATTTAAATTGGGGTATATAAGACAAATAAAGTGTATTAACCTATATGGTATTATCTCTGTTATGTTTAGTAAATAATGAAGATATAAATTATCCTAACCTGTATGGTAATATCTCCCCTATGTAAAATTGATTTAAATTGGGACATATAAGAGTGGTCTTAGCATGACTTGGAAGCTCCCATAGTTTTCATTGGAATTGCTTTAGTCTTGAAATTTTGGCAACTAAATTCTCACCTCCGCCCTTCTGTAATAAAATTAGAAGGTGACCATATTCTTTCAATGAGCATGGGAGACAAAGGCAGAATCATTCAACAGCATGGCATATCCAATTAGTATCCTTTTCTTGTTTTGATAGGTAGCATATCCAAGTAGGATCCTAATGAACCCGGAAGTCAGTGGAACAAAGAACTAGTTAAGAAAATGTCTGGCATGATAAATCATTAGAACTTAGAAGTAAACCATTTGGAATATATTCAAAACTTTTTGTAGTAGATAAAATGTTTCGATATACATTGTCTTTTCACTTTTTGAGTCAGTCTTGTTTGCTGCAAGGTAGGCTAATTGGAAGAGAAGAATATAGAATCCTTAGTGACATGGGCGTTAAACGCTCATCTCTTTTATTTATTTTTTGGCGAATTCATCTAACTGATTTCATTACCCTTTTTTTAATAATTTTTTTTTTTTGAGAATGTTAGATACTTTTAAGATAAACTAGTAAGTTTCCCGTGCGATGCACGGATACTGTTGTAAGGTTTTATGTAAATTTGTTTTTGGAAAATATTAGACATATATTATAGCATATTTATTATAAAACTTTGTTAGTAATGAATTCATCATAAAAAGTAACAACTATAAATTGCTCACATATATCTATTATAATTATTTTGTTCAAGTAATGAGCAATAATTAAAACAACTTGGAGTAATTATATTGTATAATAAAAGTTGATAAAAGCATATTTATTCATTCTATATTATTGATTTTTATTATATGATGATGTAATAAAAAGCTTCATTATAAAATCTTTTTTTTTTTTCTTCAATCTTTGTTATTAAGGTATAATGATGCTTGTTATCATCATCAGTTTCTATATCTTCAACATTTGAAGTTTAGTCCGTCCATATTTGTTCAATTTTTGAGCTTTCATCATTTTTTTTTCTTTTGTTGCATCATTTGTGTTAATCACTAATGAATTGGTATCAAGCGATTCTTAATTGGATCTTACAAAATTTGGATTTTGTCGCTAAGATTTTTCATAGTATTTGCATTTATATTAAGTTTCAATGATGCTACAGTTTTTTATAATTTTTTTTTTATTTTTGTTAATTTTGAAATAGTGCAGCAGAAAGAATTAATATAGCATATTAAATTGTGTATTTTTTTTTCTTCCATACCTTTTTATCATTTGAAGGTGCATCAAAAATCTTAGCAACTATGTAATTTTCAAAACCATCCTTTAGATTGAATTCATTCAAATGAAGTAGAAAAATCCATTTTTTTCCTAATTTTTTTTTTTTTTCAAATCATGTGGAATTTGTTCTCCAATATCAATATTTTTATAATAATTTAAATAAGTTGTACGTCAGTTTATTTTTCATCAAAATATCTTGTAGATTCAATTAGGATTTTCTCAGCATCTCAATCAAAAACTTTAATTTGAATCATGTATCTGAAGTAGTTTGCAATTGTGTGTGTATATATATATATAGTAGTTATAGTGAGATAAATATATTATAAATATTTGGAGAGTATGTAGTTAATGTGAGTGCCTCTAACTTTGGGATAGAAAGATTTATTTTTACTTCACATTTTGCATACCAAAATGATTTTGCTTGTGGTTTGACATTCCTTTCACAAATTACGCATAAAATATAATACCAACCTATTGTTGTATCAATATTACTTATTATTGCAATATCCTAGCAATTCACATCTTGCAATGAACTTTGAAACTAATATGTATTATTTTTTTAATGTAAATAATATAATGTATGATTATTTTTTTACGTATATGGTGAGTATAAATTGAAATGATTAACAAACTTGTTTTGTAGGATCTCATTCAATGCATTTTATCTTTACTATTGTCTTCATAATATTTAAAGATAAATACTCCCATGAAAATTTTTTTTGCATGTATTTTTGGTATTTCTTGTATAGGATCATGTTTTTTACCATTCATATCATTGAATTTTTTTAAAGAAAATATTAAGTTAATGGCATTTTGTGAGATAGTATATGATATTTATTAGATTTTTTTGTTATTATAAATTTTAGAAATATGCACTTGTCAATTATTTCAGAAACCTCAGAGATCTTAAAATTTATATATATTTTTGTTGCACTCGTCGATGACAGAGAATTAGTTTGGATAAATTACATAGAACATTATTAATAGACAAAAGCATATTGAATTGAAATTAGGGAAAGATGAAGACATGATTTCATGAGGATGAGATTTTCTAGAAGTATCACCTATATGTGGGGGAGGAAGAAGAGAGTTTGTAAGAGGGTAAGAGTTTTTGCTTTGATTTACACATGGAAATGGTCAAACTTGGGTCAAAATATATAAGGTAAGAACTGGCTTGAGTTTTTCATAAAGTTTGGTCTACTTTTAAAAGGTAGTTTATTTTATAGTGAATTAATTTTGGTCTAATGGGTCTAATTGTCAAGAATAGCCCATATTTTATATAATAGTAAAAAGAAGTTACTATGATCTATTGGATAACAGTAAAAAAAACTTAATAAAAAGAAGTAAAAAAAATGTTAAATTTATATAATAGTAAAAATAAGTTACTATAATTTATTGGGTAATGGTTAAAAAACTTAATGGAAAAAGATAAAAAAAATGTAAAATGCAATAATAGAATGCCATGTGGCAGGACAGTAAAAAAAAGTTGTTATGATCTATTGAGTAACAGTAAAAAAAACTCTAAAAAAAGGTAAAAAATGCTAAATTTATATAATAGTAAAAATAAGTTACTATCATCTATTGGGTAATGGTAAAAAAAACTTAATGAAAAAATGTTAAATGTAATATTAAAGTGCCACGTGACAGAACCTCATGCACTCTCATATAAGGTCTCTGCTTTTATATATATATTGATATTGATAAGTAAAATCAAGATTGAAACTGAGCTGGTCAAGTAGAATAAATACCTGACTTGGTCATCCATTTTTATGTAGCAGATGTGAATAATCTTGCGCCCCTATTTTCCCTTCTTCCTTTGCAATTCTTTTGTTAACTGCTCTTATGGCATGAGTTTGAGCTCAGGACAGTCATTGATCCACAAATCTAAGAGAGGTAAGGTCTTGTTCAATGATCTCAAATTTGGAAATCACCCAACGCTAAGAGTGGCAAGACTTGTGTGGCACTTGACACTCTTAAGAGTTTATTGTCTGCCATCAAACGCTGACCTGTTCCTGCTAGAACGTGAGGAAAGGACTCAATTAATCATTTTGTGCACTTGCTGCTGACAAATTGAAATAAGCTTACAAAAGAACCCATAGAAACTTGAGAACTCCAGCATTATTCTGACATAATAAGACAATGAACTAACAATCTTACAAGAAATCCTTCTTTTTTTGTCTTTTATCGTTTTCTCAAATGCTTCAACTTTTTCTTGAGATGAATGTACTCTAAACGATAGATTTCTGTTTTTAAATGTCAAGAAAATCAACAAGAGGGATTCAGATTCAATGGAATATAACTTGGTATTATTGCTCAAGCACAAAAGATGCAGGAAATGGTTGCCAAAACTAAAGAATTTTATTTTTGGCAACAAAAAATGTGCTTAAAAATGGTTCTCACTTTTGAAAATAATGGCACACTAAAGCTAAGGTTGGAATGATGAGCTTAACCCCTTAAATTTGCGTGATCCATTCAGCATGGATTTTGTTTGTTCCATGACTTGCAAGCCCACATAGTTTCCATTGGAACTTCTGCTTTAGCCTAAAAATTTGCACTTCCATGCTTCTGTATGAAAATTAGAGGCTGATGCTTCGGATTAACTCGAAGAAATTTGCAAGTAACATAGTTTCTAATATTGTTTCTCACTGCATTATTTCATAGGATTGATTAAACAAAGGACTCAGATATCTGTAGAAAAGAAAGGGAGTAGGCACCGAATCCAAATGTTCAATCTCATGTTGAAAGCAAATTCCATTTGAATGTCAAGACAAAATATAAATGTGCTTTCATGCAACAGCTCATTAAAAATTAATCTGCAAGGGGGGGGGGGGGGGGAGAAGATAAAAGGGAAAGATAATTGCAGACCTAGAATTTCATTGTTTGTGATTATAGAACATTTGAATAGGCAAGAAAAAATTCAGTACACTAACAATACATGGATTGTACATGATCCCGTGTGAATAGTAGACCTGTTTAACATCGCATCACAGTTGGACTGTAATGAACCAAAAGAGAGTCGATAGAATACTTAGTTAAGAACATATATTGGCATCTAAGAATTCCTATTTTTCCCCCTTTTATCAGTACTAATATTATTTTCAAAATAAAATATATAAAAATTAAAAAGAAATGCAAGTAGAACAAACAAATACCTGATTGTTAAATGGGGTTGGATGTCGTCTAGACTTATGGCTCGTATAATGACTAGGCCATCGATTTTTATGGTTGGGATGTGAGCAATGTTGCGCCACTCTTTTCCCTTCTTCCTTTGGAATAGTTTCGTCAATGAAGGGCAATCTTCAATCTCTAGATAAGAAATGGAGCAAGGCAGCCCATCTTCTGGCATGTGCTTGAGCTCAGGGCAGCCTACGATGAACAATTGTTGAAGAGAGGTAAGGTGTTGAAGCCCCTTGTTGTCTAATGATCTCAATTTTCGAAATCCAACAATGGCAAGAATTCTAAGACTTGTGGGTAGTAAATCCTCCTCTGGAAAGGACTCCACATCCCAGCAATCAGGGTTAACATTTCCAAATAGTAACGTTTTAAGACACTGCAGTCTTTGCAAACCCCATTCCATTCTAGTGGAGATAAGTTTTTTGCAGTCACCGATGCTAATATTAATTAGATTGGATGGCAGACCACCTTCCGGAAAAGACTCAATTTGCGGACAATTTATAATTTCCAAAAGTTCAAGAGACGGTAGAAGTGTATGCATGTTTTGGGGGAGTGAATTGAGACGCAGGCAATTATTGACTTTTAACCGTGTGAGATTGGGGGCTGACAATCCTCCACTAGGAAAAGCTACAAGATTAAGGCAATCTTCGATTTCCAACCACACCAGATCAATTGGTTGATGTCCCTCCGAAACTAAAAGGGACTCCATGTTGCAACAACTTTTTATTTGGAGATAATCAAGCTTTGGGAAGATGTCTAAAGGAATTGAAATGAGAGAACTACAGCTATCATTTATAAACAATCTCTTAAGGGAAGAGTAGCCCTGGTACATAGGGAATTGTAATTCCCTACATTTATAGATACCAAGCACTTTTGGTGTAGTGGGACTGGATAGAACAACATGAGCAAGAGACTTAAGCACAGGACAGTCAAAGATTATTAACATTTCAGGACAAAGGTTGAAGTCTATCAGTCCCTCTGACAGAGACTCCAAGTTATTGAATCCACCCATTCTTAGTGTCTGTAATGTAGGAGGCAATTCTTTCAAAAACACATCATTACAATTCTTTAATGTCAATTCACGCATAGCAGGAGCTGTTGGAAGAGAAGTCTGAAGCTGTGAACATTCATAAACATGAAATTTGGTTAAAGAAGGTAGGTGCTTGGGTATGCTTCCGCTTAGTTTCGGACAATACTAAAGATAAAACTCTTGTAGACGCGGGAAAACTCCTCCTTCACAAGGAAACCATTCCTCCCACTTCAACATGCTCTCAAATTTCAATATTTCCAGTGATCGAAATGGTGTTATATTAGAAGAACTGCTACCATAAAATTCAGGACCTACTTTAACAACTTCATCAAATCCAACAATGGAGAGGTCTTCAAGAGAGGGGAGTTTCCCAAGTGATGGCAAACTGGGACAATTTCTACAATAGTTTAAATGAACAACTGTGATATTTGAAAATGAATGATCTCCTATCCAATTTGGAAAGCTTGTTCCCTTGTAGTTGTTAATAACAAGCTTTATTAAGTTTGTATGAGGCTGGAGATTGTTGAGTATGTCTCTTTCACTTAGAGAAATATTCTAATCAACATCCCATTCCAATGTTAGCTCATCCAGGTGCCTTTTGGCCTTCAACTTTGCACTCAAAGCATTTGTCGGGTTTATCACATTTTGTAGCTTTGATACCACAATCACTCCCCATAGATTTGAAAGTTCCCCCAACTCTCCAATTTGGAATCCTATATCCTTCTCAACAATAAATTTGGTCAAAGTCCGAAGACATTGTAATCTACCCACATGTATTGGCATCTTTTGTATGCTAGTTCCACTAATATTCAGATGCCTCAAATTAATGAGCCTCTGCATATCTGATGGCAACATAACAAGGAATTTGCATTCTGATAGATTCAATGTTTGTAAATTACACAACCTACATATAGAGTAAGGCAACCTCTCAATTTTAGTACAAGAGACATCTAGGTAGCGTAGATGTTGTAAGTCTCCAATTCTCTCAGGCAACTCTATCATGTTAGTGTAATGAGAAAGAGAAAGTACACGTAGACATTTTAGCGTTAGCAATAGATCTTGTGGTACCTTCTTTGTTAAGTGTAAGTCCACATTCGCTCTGTGTAATTGCAATGGAAGGAAGGTGCGTAAATGCTTTGCTTTATAAAGAGCCTCAAACTTCTTCCCTGTGTCATATTGTGATCTTAAGTACGAAAAATGCCGAGTCTTATTTATAATTCTATTTTTGTAGTCCCCTTCCAATCTAAAATTAAATCTCCCAGATACAAATTTAGCAAGATCATGAACAAGGGCATGCATTACAAAATGAAATTTTTTTCCATTTGATCGTTGCAAAAGTGATCTCGATACGAGATCAAGGAAGTACTCATTGCCTATCTCTTCCATTTCTTTATTCTCGTCCACTTGTTGCAAGAAGCCCTCTGCCATCCACAATTGAACAACTTCTTCCCTTTTTAATTCATAATCCTTAGGGAATATCGAACAATATGCAAAACATCGCTTCAAATGAGAGGGCAGGTAATTGTAACTTAATCTTATAGCTGGAAGAATATCACCCCCATCATTAGGCAAACTCCATATTTTGCTTTTCAAAATTTTATACCATTCCTCTTCATCTAGTTTACAGTGAAACAGAGCACCAAGTGCTTTTGCTGCTAATGGTAGGCCATCACACTTCTTAATTATTTTTCTACCAATTTTTTCTAATTCTGGTTATGCATTATAGATTCCATTTTCAAAGGCATGATTTGCAAATAAACACCAACAATCTTCATCTGATAATTTATCAAGGTGAAAAATTTGAATAGGGCGCGTAACTGATGCGACACTTTCATTGCGTGTTGTCACAATAATTTTACTTCCCAATGTTCCGTATTTAAAGGGATTCTTCAAGAGCAGAGCTCCCAGTTGCCATAATTTTCATTCCATACATCATCAAGAACTAGTAAAAATTTCTTTCCCATCAAACCCTTCTTCAATCTAGTTTGGATCATATTAAAGTCTGTAGTGTCACATTTCTGTGAAGTGACAGCCTCAAGAATTGATTTTGTGATCCTAACCACATCAAATTCTTCTGAAACGCAAACCCAAAATCTAATGCTAAAATGTTCGGTGATTCTTTGGTCGTTGTAAATAAGCTGAGCAAGGGTGGTCTTGCCAATCCCACCCATGCCCGCTATGGGAATCACACACAGGTGTTCATTGCCTTTTGCATCATTTGAGAGCAGCAAGTTGACTATGGGCTCTTTAATATCATCCCTACCAATAATTCTAGTTTCTTTTACCAGAGAAGTGGTGGGCAATCTTATTCTTGGTAAAGGCTTCCCTCCAGCTCCAAGTCCAACACCTTCTCTCAGACCTATAAGATCCATTTGCTTTGCTAAATCATCTAGCCTGACAAGGACTTCTTCTATCTTTGATTTTAGTTTTTGTTCAGAACAAGTAAATGTACAAGTGATGCAATTCCTTACCTTGCTCTTAGCTTCCAACTGGCACTGCAAAGCTTCGGCAGCTATCTCATCCAAAAGGTCCTCTGCGTCGTAGACAGCATCTTTAAGCTCATCAAGCCACTCTTTGATCTGTAGGTTTGTGAATTCCTTTTCCTCTGCGTCATTGAGCACTGCATGAAGCGCAAGGCACGTTGTCCTCAACTTCTTCAGCAGTGTATCGGGGACTTTTCTTCCCCGGATGAAGTCAACGACCTCCTGTGATGCCATCTTGGCAAACAACACTTTGAGGGCTGCAGACAGAAATGCTCCTCCCACTAGGCTCGCAGCGGCCATGTCTTTCGTTTTTGCAATGGAAATAAATTAGGCAAAAAAGCTCTAGGAAACTAAAAGAGATGAGTTTGTTTGTGGTGTGAACTGTGAAAGGCTGAAAGCTCTTTACCGCGTCTTACCTGCTGATTTAATTGGATGCAGTCCTTGTCCTTAGCCTAACCAGTCGCAGACCCGCCAGTTGAGCCTCAATAACTCCCTTTTTTTTTTTTTTTTTAAGGTAGTCTCAATAAACATATTTTTTTTTATTAATATTATTGTTTTACTTTTCTTTAATTTTTAAGTTAACAAAAACCTTTTATATATATATATATTGTGTGTGTGTGTATAAAGTGAATCTTTAGGTGTAACCAAGGACGGAGCTAGAACTTTGGGTTAAGGGGGGCAGTTTTACTGTTGACTGTGTGCAATGATTTCAACCTCTGATTCTGCTACTTAGCTACTGAGATTTTTTTTTTTGTAGGTAAGAACAAAATGATTTTTGTTTAGAATTTTTTTTAAAGGGTAGGGTTATTTATTTTGGATAAAATTAGTTAACTGGGCTTAATTTTGTTTTTAGTTTTACTCGTAATTTTTGTTGTTGAGCTTTTTTCTTCTTTTTTTTGGGCTTGTATATTTTGTTTTAGATTTAGATCTATAAATTTTTTTATAGTCACTAAAATGAGGAAAATGCTAGAAGTTTTTTTATAAATTACTTATGTAATAAGTGGTTATTGGTAAGTAAAAAAATGATGTGAGTGTTGTACTTATGCGAACTAATAAGAATTTTTAGCCAAAAAGGTTTGTAAAAATGTTATAAAAAAGTTTGTAAATATAACATTAGTCTTAAAAGAATCAATGATATTGTTAAAGGGAAATAAAATGTAATTTTATAGAACAAAATTACTAAAATTAATACACATATATATAATAATATTTTTTAAAAAAAACTTTAGGGGGGGCCATTGCCCCCCTAGTCCAAGGGTGGTTCCACCCGTAGGTGTACCATTAAAGTAAACTCTATACATTCAACTTCTTTTGATGTGTAAAACAATAGACTAATATATATATATATATATATATAAATAATAGGTGAAGCAGAGAGAAACTCCAATTGCAATTCTAAATTAGAATTCTAATCTATATTGTGCCATGTGTCAATGTAAATATGAAATTGGAGTCTAATTTTCCTTCATCTGTTGTAATTTCGATGTATTTCTTTTTTTCCACACTTACGTATTTTCAGATTCACCTCCCTTTTCCACACCCACGTATTTTCAGGTTCACCTCTCTTTTCCACACTGATTCAAGCACCTTAATATACAACTCCCCTCTTCTTCAATCAATGCTATGAAATTTCAAAAGAATCTTTCAGTATTAATGATGCATGTATTTGGCTATTTCTGTATCTTATATAAGAAGAGGTTCTCCAGATATTCTGATTGTACTTGTCTTTATAATTTTCATGGTCCTAGTTTATGCTCTGCAAAATGAATTTCAACCATTCCTAAGGTTTGATTACTGCTTTCTTTCATTTGCCTATACTGTCGTTCCTTTTTGTGTAATTTTTTTATTGTTTAATTATATAATTTTGTGGTTTTCCTAGAATTGATGTTGCATGTTTATTTTCTTTCATCTGCCTATACTTTCTTTCTTTTTTGTCAACAATTTTTATTGTTTAATTATAAAGTTTTTGTGTTTTCCTATCATTGATGTTGTATGTTTCTTTTATTTTTCATAACACTTTATCAGCACGAGTCTCTACCATTATTCTTCAAATATAAAAGATTATTTGTGTAGTTTTTTCAACTCATTATAAGTTTTCTTTTAAGGAATTAGCACTTATCCTATTTGTTTATCTTTACATTTTATGCTCATAATTTTAGTGATTTTAATTGATTAAAATTTTTTTATGAGATTCACGTTATTCTATTATTATATATTGTTATAAGATGCACGTTATGAGATTCACATTTAATTGATTAAAATATTTTGCTAAAAATAGTTTGTGATAAAGCAACTTAATCATAGCTATGTACCGAGTATTAATCAACCTTGACTGTATATGTTAATGTAGCATTCTTTCGTTAGAATTTTGTATGATAAAAATATTTAATAAAAAAATTACATAATGCTAAGTTTTATTAAACATGAATAAATTAAGTCTTTTAAACATGACTAAACTCGTGATTAATAAATATATTAAAAAAAATAAAACCAATAGTATCACTTAAATAATAAAGCGCAATATATTTATTTTCAATATTTTATTAAATTATATCTATTCCCGTGCAGTAGCATGAGTTACATATTAGCACTCTATAATGATAGTGGTTAATTAATTTTATCATTTTTTTTTCATGATCTCATATATTTACTGATTGATAATTTGCATGACAGAGACTTAAAGCATCATTCATTAGAATTTCAAAGGTAATAGTGTATGAAATATATATATATATATATATATATAGAGAGAGAGAGAGAGAGAGAGAGAGAGAGAGAGAGAGAGAGAGTTTGACTTACCTTTAGTATTTTTTTTAACTGGAACCTCCTTTTATTTTAATAAGAAACTGCCACATCATCCACTAACAACTAAATAAAATGTGGAGATTAAACTCACTATCACTTGTCATTGTATATTTAAAACAAAAAAAGATGTCCAGTTCAAAAGAAATACTGGAGGTAAGCCAAACTCATATATATATATATAGCCTCTCTGTTTTCCAATTAACGGACACTAATTGACATTTGATTTGATATTATCATTAATTTTTATCTACTCTTTATTGGTCTCTCTCTATTTCTTCATGGGCAACCTATCATTTTCCAAAATTTGACGATGATTCTATCGTATTAAATATGCATTATTAGTTTCTTTATGATATACTTAGTTTGATATCATCATTAATTTTTTTAATTTAATGTTTCTAAATTGGCATTAATTTTGTATTCCATATATTCTTTGATGCATTAGGTGTGAGAATGACTATTTTCTAAAGACCACAAAAATTTATCAACCTAAAGTAGAAATACAAGAAGAAAAAAAATACACAAAAAATTGGAGAGAGAAAGAAAGAGAAATAACTTTTTTGTGAGGAAAAATTATGCATAAAATGGAAGAGAGAATGGCAAATTTATACTGAGATGATGATAAGAAGAATAAACAAAATATAGGAAGATAAAGGGAAAGATGGAGAGTGATATTAAGATAGAGGGTAGCAAGAAGATAAAAAGGTAAAGGGAATTAAAAAGATCAGAGAAAGTGTAAACAATAAAAAAAATGAACACAATTTTATGAAGATAATTTTATTTATTTGAATTTAAGTAAAATACTATATGTTTAATTTTTTTTAAAAATAAAAAAGGAGAGAAAATATGAATAATTTAATGATATGGAGAATGTAGCTAAATTTAAATGTTGAATAAATTAAGAAGCGAAGGAAAAAAAGTTAAAAAAAAATAAAACAATAAATTTCAAATTATCCAAATCATGCTATGTGATATAATAATATTATATTCTTATATAATGCAATCGAATAACATTTAACAATAAAAAAAAAAAAAAAAAAACTTAAAACATAAAACTAAATCACATCAACCCAAAGTAGAACACGAAAATTTTGTTAACCTAAGGCAATGATGCAAATAAAAAAAATAATCCACCTAATAATTGAGAGAGAGAGAGAGATATGAATCTTATTCTAAGCATCTATATGCTTTTATCGCTCCAAATTTTTTTCTAACTTATTGAGAAGGTTCTATGGCAAAAGTTGTTGCAGAAATGATATTAAGTTGGACATGATATTCTTTTTTCTTCTTCTTTTCAAGTTCCCCCAGGTGAACCGTTTCATGCCTGATAGATTCAAAATAAATCTATTCATTATTTTTCACTTCTGTGTTGAAAGTTTGTCTTCAAACCCATAACTAAAATGAATAAGGGTTACTAAGAGTCTTGTAGTTTAACTAGTTAGCACATTCTTGTGTTTCCAATAAAAATATTCAAGAGTCAAATTACCTTCCTTAACTTATAAAAAAAAATATAAAAAAAAAATAAAAAAAAGCTAAAAAAAATTTGCTAAAAATAAATAAAAAACCAAATAAGGGTTATTTATTTTAACTTTTGGGTGTCATAAATATCTAACTAGGGAGCAAGCATTAGATATTTACTTAAACCAGTAGGCCTTTGGGCGGACCCCACATTAGCCCCAAGGCATTGGTCTCTAACTAGAAAAATGAATGCTGGAGCTTAAAAAGCTTCTAGTCCAATGGGTCCATAAAACTCACTAGGATAAGTGGTCTTATTGAATTAAACAAAGTAACAAGCAATAAAACCAAAAACAATTAAAGCACTTAAATTTTGAGAAACAAGGTGTCAATTAAGGTTGCATTTGGCATCGGTTTAAAAGGCTAGTTTTTTTACCATTTAGCTTATTTTTACTATTATTCATGAGTCTCATTGCACTTTTTGATACCATTTATGGGTCTTATTGTAATATTTCAACTACCTTTTAGCTTTATTTACAGTATTTTAAGTAAAAAGTTTTCAATTTCAACTACCTTTTAGCTTTATCTACAGTATTTTAAGTAAAAAGTTTTCAATTTCAACTAAATAAGTTTTTCTCAAATGGACTCTAAATATTCCATCACAGAGTTCATTTTGAAACAGCTTATTTAGCTAAAACTAAAATCTTTTTGTTGAAAGTATTGTTGATAAAGTTAAAAGGTAGCTGAAATAGTACAATAAGACCCATTAATAGTACAAAAAAGTGTAGTAGGACCCATAAATAATAGAAAAATAAGATAAATAGTAACAAAAATAAACTAAATAGTAAAAAAAAACTTATTTTTTAAGCTAATATCAAACACAACCTAAATTTTCCATATTCCAGGCTTATTTGTCATAATGAAAAAGTGCTCCGACTGGAATTTTTGTAGGCAAACAAGTATTTGATCAATTCTTGAGTAAATTTCACAAACCCACTATAAGGTTTGTGATAATATCAACTAGGTTCAATACATTTTAAAACCCACAAACTTGGTCCTCAAAAGACAACTTTGTCCTTAACGGACCAAACTCGTTTCTACTCTCTCTCTCTCTCTCTCTCTTCTTTGTTTCTAAAAAAAAAAAAACTCTCTTCTCTAAGTTCTCTCTCTCTTACTCTCTAACCAAACCTTATCCATGACAAAACCCATGAGCTGTTGGGCTTTGTGGAGCCTAGTTTATGTTTGATCTGGTGGACGACCAGAGTCGACCCGAATAATGTTGTGTGGTTTTTATTTGGAGATTTTATGAGGCTTAGTCGATGGAGTGGAGGCTTGGGTCGATAAGCCCAAGTTGGAGCACTCATGGATAAGCCTTCTGAGGGTTAAGGGGCAACGACCCTTGGAAAATTTTTTTGGCCCATTGTGAATCCGGTTTTTAGTAGAAAACATTGTTTATTTAGGGTTTATGGGTGTAGTCGGTTTAGAGGAGAAAAAAATGTCTATAGCCACAATCTGTATTTCTCCTGATAATAGTGAAATCTCTGCAACTTCGTGAATGTAGGCAAATTGCTGTACCACGTAAATACTGTCTTGTGGGTGTGATTGTTTTTCTTTGGCATGTGTTTTCTTTATATTTTGTTTCTCACAGGTTTAGGAATTCGTGGTAATTCCCTACAACTGGTATTAGAGCCTAGGGTTATGTTTGAGTGGGAGCAATGGCAGAGGAAGCAGGAAAGGCGTCTGGAATAGAAAAGTTCGATGACACAGATTTCGCGTATTAGAGGATGCAGATTGAAGATTATCTCTATGAGAGGAAATTGCATCTACCTCTTTTGGGGACAAAACCTGCGACTATGAAGGATGAGGAATGGGCTTTCCTTGACAGACAGGTACTAGGAGTTATCAGGTTAACGCTATCTAGGTCTGTTGCACACAATGTTGTGAAAGAGAAGACTATTGTAGATCTGATGAAGGCTTTGTCTGGTATGTATGAAAAGCCGTTAGCAAACAACAAGGTGCATATGATGAAGAAACTGTTCAATTTAAAGATGGCAGAGAATGCATCAGTAGCACAACATCTGAATGAATTTAACACTATCACAAATCAATTGTCGTCTGTAGAAATTGATTTTTATGATGAGATCTGTGCACCGATCGTTTTAGCTTCTTTGCCAAATAGTTGGGAGGCAATGAGGATGGCAGTAAGTAATTCTACAGGAAAAGAAAAGCTGAAGTACAACGACATATGAGATTTAATTCTAGCTAAGGAGGTTCGAAGAAGAGATGCAGGCGAAACCTCTAGATCTGGTTCTGCCCTAAAACTTGAGACAAGAGGCAGAGGGAATGATAGAAATTCAAACTAGGGCAGATCAAATCTAGAAATTCTAACCGGAACAGAAGTAAATCTAGATCAGGCCAACAAGTACAATGCTGGAACTGTAGGAAAACATGCCACTTTAGGAAGCAATGCAGAAATCCTAAGAAGAAGAATGAAGATGACTCTGCTAATGCTGTAATAGAAGAGTTACAGGATGCATTACTTCTTGCAGTAGACAATCCACTTGCTTGGGTTCTGGACTCAAGAGCTTCGTTTCATACCACTCCACACTGAGAAATCATACAGAATTATGTTGTAGGTGATTTTGGTAAGGTGTATTTGGCTGATGGTTTAGTTTTGGATGTTGTGGGTATGGGAGATGTTCGGATATCGTTGCCCAATGGGTCTGTTTGGTTACTGGAGAAGGTTCGACATATTCCTGACCTAAGGAGAAATCTGATTTCTGTTGGACAACTTGATGATGAAGGGCATGCAATACTATTTGTTGGTGGTACTTGGAAGGTTACAAAGAGAGCCAGAGTGTTGGCTCATGGAAAGAAGACCGGTACTCTTTATATGACCTCAAGTCCAAGAGACATAATTGCAATTGCTGAAGCAACAAACTTGGTCACATGAGTGAGAAACATATGAAGACGCTGTTGTCAAAAGGGAAACTACCAGAATTGATCTGTTGATTTTGACATGTGTGAAAGCTGCATCTTAGGAAAGTAGAAAAAGGTGAGCTTCTTGAAAACTAGTAGAACACCGAAGGTTGAAAAATTGGAGCAAGTGCACACTGATTTGTGGGGGCCTTCTCCGGTTGCATCCCTTGGAGGTTCAAGGTACTACTACTACATCACTTTCATTGATGACTCAAGCAGAAAGGTATGAGTTTATTTTCTGAAAAATAAATCTGATGTATTTGAAACCTTTAAGAAATGGAAGGCTATGGTTGAGACAGAAATAAATTTGAAAGTAAAATGTTTGAGGTCAGATAATGGAGGTAAGTACATAGATGGAGGGTTCAATGAATATTGTGCTGCACAGGGAATTAGGATGGAGAAGACCATTCCTGGAACACCACAGCAGAATGGTGTGATTGAGCGCATGAACAGAACTCTCAATGAGCATGCTAGGAGTATGAGGTTGCATGCTGGACTACCAAAAACTTTCTGGGCAGATGCTGTTAGCACTATAGCTTACCTGATAAACCGAGGACCATCAGTTCCTATGGAGTTCAGAGTTCCTGAGGAGGTTTGGAGTGGTAAAGAGGTAAAGTTTTTCTATTTAAAAGTTTTTGGTTGTGTTTCTTATGTTCATGTTGATTTTGATGCTCGTAGTAAACTTGACACAAAGTTTAAAATATGTTTTTTCATTGGCTATGGTGATGAGAAATTCGGCTATAGGTTTTGGGATGAACAAAATAGGAAAATCATCAGAAGTAGAAATGTGATAATTAATGAACATGTTATGTATAAGGACAGGTCAACTGTAGTGCCAAATGTTACAGGGATAGATTAAGATAAATCTGAGTTTGTCAACTTAGATGAATTGACTGAAAGCACTGTCCAAAAAATGGGTGAAGAAGATAAGGAGAATGTAAATTCATAGGTAGATCAGAGTACACCTGTAGTTGAGGTCCGCAGATCTTCCAGGACCATTAGACCTCCATAGCGTTATTCACCCGCTTTGAATTATCTCCTATTGACTGATGGTGGTGAGCCAGAATGTTATGATGAAACCTTGCAAGATGAGAATTCAAGCAAGTGGGAGTTAACCATGAAGGATGAGATGGATTCCTTGTTGGGGAATCAAACATGGGAACTGACTGAACTGCCAGCAGGAAAGAAGGCTTTGCACAACAAGTGGGTATACAGAATAAAGAATGAGCACGATGGTAGCAAACGTTACAAGGCCAGATTAGTCGCTAAAGGGTTCTAGTAGAAGCAGGGCATTGAATACACAGAAATATTTTCTCCAGTTGTGAAGATGTCAACAATCAGACTGGTATTGGGAATAGTGGCTGCAGAAAATTTACATCTTGAGCAGTTATATGTGAAGACAACTTTCCTTTATGGTGACTTGGAGGAAGATATCTACATGATTTAGCCAGAAGAGTTCATTGTTCAAGGACAAGAAAACCTAGTTTGCAAATTGAAAAAGAGCTTGTATGGCCTAAAACAAGCTCCTAGATAGTGGTACAAGAAGTTTAACAGTTTTATGCATAGAATTGGGTTTAAAAGATGTGAAGCTGATCACTGTTGCTATATTAAGTTCTTTGACAATTCTTACATCATTTTACTATTGTATGTGGATGATATGCTCATTGCAGGGTCTAGCATTGAGAAGATTAATAGTCTGAAAAAGCAATTGTCAAAACAGTTTGCAATGAAGGATTTGGGAGCTGCAAAGCAAATCCTTGGGATGAGAATCATTAAAGACAAGGCTAATGGTACATTGAAGCTTTCACAGTCATAGTATGTGAAGAAATTTCTCAGCAGATTCAACATGAATGAAGCCAAACCAGTGAACACACCCTTGGGTAGTCATTTCAAACTAACCAAAGAACAGTCACCGACGACAGAAGAAGAAAGGGACTATATGAGTAAGGTGCCCTATGCCTCAGCTATTGGCAACTTGATGTATGCTATGGTGTGTACAAGGCTAGACATTGTACATGCAGTGGGAGTTGTGAGCAGATTCATGAGTAAGCCAGGAAAGCAGCATTGGGAGGCAGTCAAGTGGATTCTGAGATATTTGAAGGGTTCATCAGATACATGTCTTTGCTTCACAGGTGCAAGTTTGAAACTGCAGGGTTATGTAGATGCTGATTTTGCTAGTGATATTGATAGTAGAAAAAGTACTACTGGGTTTGTATTTACTTTGGGTGGTACAGCTATATCTTGGGCCTCAAATTTGGAAAATATTGTTACTTTGTCTACTACAGAAGCTGAGTATGTTGCAGCAACTGAAGCTGGAAAGGAGATGATTTGGTTGCATGGTTTCTTAGATGAATTAGGTAAGAAGCAAGAGATGGGTATTCTACATAGTGATAGTCAGGGTGCAATTTTTTCTTGCTAAAAATTTGGCTTTTCATTTAAAGTCGAAGCATATACAGACTAAATACCACTTTATCCGATACTTTGTTAAAGATAAGCTGGTAATACTTGAGAAGATTTGTAGATCTAAGAACCCGGCAGACATGTTGACTAAAGGTGTCACTATTGAGAATCTGAAGCTGTGTGCAGCTTCAATTGGCCTTCTAGCTTGAGGACAGGAGGATGAGTTGCAGGGATGAAGGATTGTGTTTGGAAGATAGCGGCCGATGTTGGTGATTAAACTAGTCTCCAAGTAGGAGATTTGTTAGGCTTTGTGGAGCCTAGTTTATGTTTGACCCCGTGGACAATCCAACCCGACCCAAATAATGTTATGTGGTTTTTAATGGAAGATTTTCTGAGGTTTAGTCCATGGAGCAGAGGCTTGGGCCGACAGGCCCAAGCCGGAGCGCTCACGAATAAGCCTCTTGGGGGTCAGGGGGCAATGCCCCCAAGAAAATGTTTTTGGCCCATTATGAATCCGGTTTTTAGTAGAAAACATTGTTTATTTAGGGCTTGTGGGTGTAGTCAGTTTAGAGGAGAAAAAAGTGTCTGTAGCCGCAATCTGTATTTTTCCTGATAATAGTGAAATCTCTGCAACTTCGTGGACGTAGGCAAATTGCCGAACCACGTAAATATGGTCTTGTGCGTGTGATTGTTTTTCTTTGGCATGTGTTTTCTCTATATTTTGTTTCTCACAGGTTTAGGAATTCGTGGTAATTCCCTACATGAGCTTGGTCATCAGCATCAACAACACCACCATGCAAGGGTCCTCCCAATTCCCATAGCAAGTTTGACGCCATCAGTGCCGTCAACGGATTTTTGTCCCTTTCTCTCTCTCAAATCGAAATCCACGCAATGGTGGTGGCGGAGCTTCAATCTAGATCTCGCCTTCAACAGACTCTCTCATCCTCTTTGCGGCAACGTCATGGATTGTGGCAAAAGGCCTTTGGATTTCAGATTTGGGTAGTGTTTCTTCAGGAGACAATGAAGTTGATCTTGTGATATGGTGTGTTTTTTTCTCTTAGGAGGTTGACAGTTGGGGTTATGTTGATCTTCTGTGTTGTTTGGTTGGGATTTTTGCTGGGTTTTGGGGGGTTTTGTTCATATTTTAAGGAGATTTCATTGGGAATTTACAAAAGGATTATTTTTCTTGTTTGGCTTGGAATTTTGTTGGTTTTTGGGCTTCTATTGGTTTTGAAAGATATTTTTTGTGCCTTTTTTTTGTAGCATTTTCAAGGGACCCTCAGTGAGATTTTGCTACTATTTTTTTATGGATTCAACAAGGGTTGGGTATTTTCGAGTTGTTACTATGCTGATTTTTCTGGTATTTTGGAATTATTTGTAAAGGGCATCATGGAGGTTTTTCTAGGAGTGACCAAGGTTCGGTTAGATAGAGAGAGAGAGAGTGAGAGAGAGGAGAGAATCACTAACAGCATTTGGTATGTTTAGGGACAAAATTGTCTTTTGAAGACCAAATTAATGGGTTTTAAATGTTTTGGACCTAACTGGCATTATCACAAATCTCAGGGCAAATTTATGAAATTTACCCATTTTTGGATTGGTGAACTCATATTTGAGCTATACAGTCCAGTTTAAGCAAACTCAGCATTTTGACATTTTTGTCATCGTAGTCAATTTATGACAGTTAACTGATGACTAGCTGATGCACAAGACTTGGCAACTACTATATAAAAATTGGACATAAACACTCGTAGATTTTGATGTGTGTTCTTCTTTTCTAGTCCATTATAGTCCGTGTCTTATCAGGAGTCAAGCAAGAGGTTTTGGCTCTTTCTTATTCATGTATTTTGGGAGTGATCCACCATGCATGAGGGTCATTATTAGATTATGCTATTGGATGACTGTGATTTATGGATGTTTTTATGATAAGAAGATTTTACATAGAATAATATGATCGCGTGATTGAAAATGATTGTAATATTGTCCCAGCATGTGGGAGCTACGAAGCACAGGCAATTCTCTCTGATCCAGATCCACCCGAGGAATTCTTTTTTCTATTGACAGTCTATTTGGGTCCTTTTGTGGCCGTGACATGCGTCGTGTGTTGACTGTTGATGGGATACTGGTTAGGCTAAGGTTCTTTGGTAGTCTTTCTGTTCTCACACCAATGGATTGTCTGTTGTCCTCTACCATTGCATTTTTTACTAGGCAAAAGATAATACAATGAGTGATGCTGTGATGGAAATAAGAAATTAATAAGAAAAATAGTCTTCTCATGTATGAATTATTTTTTTGAAAAGGAATCATTCATTCATATAATCATAATAACATAACATCCTGAATCAAGGCCTTCGTAGCTGGTGGAGGAGAATCCTCCATCCAATACACATCATTATCTAAGGAATTTCTAGCATGTGGAGCCAGAGCATGTGCAACCTTATTCCCACCCCTCCTAGTAAAACTAATTCTAGCTCACTCTAAACAATGAACCAAGTGGCGAATATCATCCACCACATAGCCTAGCAGTGAACAATTAATCCGTGAAGATGAAATGGCTTGCATAACATTTACGTTATCTCCTTCTATGATTAGCTTGGTGAACCCAGCATCCACAGCAAATTCAATTGATCTTCTACATTCCAACAACTCTGCTTCCTCACTAGAGCCCACCTTTGGTCCACTTGCTGTCATTGTTGACATAACTGGACCTTGCACATTCCAAATAATTGCTCCCACTCCAGTTTTGTCCAGCTCAGAAAAAATAGCCGCATCAAAATTCAATTTATAAGCTGTTGATGGTGGAGGTTGCCAAGTTGCGCTACCATGCTGCTCCATCTGTGCTACTGTCAGTTGCGCCTAGGCTGCCTTGTATTTTGTCAAAAATTCTTCAGCTCTCTTGTTCAGGTTCCTCGGGTCGATTAGAGTTCCACCAAACACTACCCGGTTCCGCTGGTTCCATGTAATTGAAGCCTGAATCCAGAACATCTCCAATTCCTCTCTCGCCAACTTGTCAATTAAACATTCCATAAACTACATCACGTTAGTAGGCATTAAGCTCCTCTTCTGCAATTTTCGACTGTTTCCTGCACATATATCTTGCACCGCTACACACTCCTAAATTGCATGGATTGTAGTCTCCACTTCCCTTAAGCATATTGGACATTTATCATCAGGTATTACTCTTCTCTGCACCAAATTAGCTCTTGTTGGCCAATTGTTAGTACAAGCCCTCCAACCAAATATTTTAACTTTGTTTGGAATTGTGAGATTCCACAAAGCTTGCCATACCTTCCTACCTGTATTACTATCTGCTGACTCAGCCCGATCCTCCCCTTGAATCTTCCTTGCCACCTTATAAGCTGACTTAACAAAAAAAATATCTATTTTTATTGTAGCTCCAAATAATAGAAT
Organism: Castanopsis chinensis; assembly: GCA_032878915.1. NCBI lineage: Eukaryota > Viridiplantae > Streptophyta > Magnoliopsida > Fagales > Fagaceae > Castanopsis > Castanopsis chinensis. The sequence continues at coordinate 9,666,896 of JAVQMG010000125.1, read as the reverse complement.
CAGCAACATTTCTTCTGCTAAGCTGAATTCTACATATTGCTTCAGCATCATCAGGATGGAAGATTAAATGAATCAGCTCAGTTCTCCACACATGAATCTCCGGGTTGATCAACTTTGACACAGCCATCTCATATCCAATAAATCATGATTAGGATGTAACACCTTATTTGTAAGATAATTAGGGATCCACCTATCTCCAGTCACCCTAATTGAGCTCCCATTGCCGACCCTCCAACAATATCCAGCTTGAAGAATAGGTAAGGCAGCCACCAAACTCCTCCAAACATAAGAACAACCTAGGGATTCCTTAGCATCAAGGAAAGATGAGAGGGGAAAATACCACGCTTTGAAACACTTATATAATAAGGACTCATTACCTTGAATCATCCTCCACACTTGTTTAGCCAACATAGCTAAATTAAATGCTCTTAGATCCCGAAATCCCATACCACCCTCCATCTTAGAAGTTGATAACTTATCCCAACTCTTCCAATGAATTTTTCTTTCATTGCCTACTTGTCCCCACCAAAAATTAGCATACAAATTATTTAATTCATCACACAGTTTCAAAGGAAGAAGAAAAACATTCATCGTATATGTTGGTATAGATTGAGCTACAACTTTTATAAGAATTTCCTTGCCAGCTCTAGATAAAAGCATGTCTTTCCATCCTTGTAGTTTTTTCCATAATCTATCTTTCAAATAAGAAAAAGTATGATATTTATCCCTTCCAATCAAAGTTGGCAGCCTTAAATAAGATTCAAACTTCACCACCTCCTTGATGCCCAAAATCTACAACGTCTGCTGTTTCTGAATATCTGTAGTATTGCTACTGAAGGAAGCTGAAGACTTTTCCAAATTAATACTTTGGTCTGAAGCTCGTTCATAGGTTTGAAGAATTTCTGCTACCACTTCCCCCTCCTTTTGCGTTGCTTAAAAGAACAGCGAAGAATCATCTACAAATAGTAAGTTAGTAACTTTGGGAGCTCCTCTACATATTGATACCCGTCTAATCCGCCCTTCCAGTTCAACTTTAGCCAATAGAGCAATGAAGCCTTCTGCATATAAAAGAAATAGATTAGGTGACAAAAAATCTCCTTGACGTATTCCTCTAGATGGATGTATCATGCCATAAGGTTTTCCATTCACCAAAATAGAAAAAGATGGAGTAGTGACATAGCTCATCACTCTTTCTATCCACCTTGCTGGGGAAGCCCATCTTCTCCATAATATTTTGTAAGAATGGCCATTCAACCCGGTCATACGCCTTGCTAATATCTAACTTCAATTCCATAGTCCCTTTCTTGCCCTTCTTCCTCACATGCATTGTATGTATGGTCTCATATGCCACCAAAACATTATTAGTAATCAATCTGCCTGGAACAAAAGCACTCTGGGTAGGGGAGATAATATCTGGAAGAACCTGTTTCAATCTAATGGCCAGCACTTTGGAAATAATTTTATAAATCACATTGCATAGACTAATAGGTCTAAACTCATACATTTTCCGTGGATTTTTTACTTTAGGAATAAGGACAATGTTTGTGTGATTTATCTCAGGTAGCATATTTCCGTTATTTAATAAGTCCAAAACAACAGAAACTACATCATCACCCACTATGTGCCAAAATTTTTGATAGAATAGGGCATGCATACCATCAGGTCCTAGAGCGTTTGTAGGTCCCATTTGGAATAGAGCCACCTTAACTTCCTCTGCAGTAAACTCACATGTTAAGACTTCCTACATGCTATCAGTCACCTTATTAGGAACTGCATTCAGACATTCCTCCATTTGATCAGCTACACCTGTAGTAAAAAGATTGTTAAAATAAGCCGAAGCTACTTCAACCACCTCATCTACCTCCTCCACCCATTGCCCATGTGAATTTTGTATGCCACTTATATGATTTTTCTTCCTCCTTTGTGTTGCTTTAGAGTGAAAAAACTTTGTATTCCTATCCCCATGCTTCATCCATGAAATTCTAGACCTTTGTGCCCAGTAAATTTCTTGTTTTTGTAAAAGATCATCCATTTTTTCGCTCACATCCAGAAATTCAGCTCTACTTTCTTCACTAACTTCAGCTTCATTCACCCTGTCCAACCGTTTTTGGAGCTCCTTTATGGCTGCCTCATTAGGTTTGGCTGAACCCCAACTAGTTAATTCCAGCCCACATGCATGAATTTTATTTTTAATAGATAGCAGCCTGTATGGTCCATCCACTGACCTTTCCCATGCCTCCTTTACAGTTTCTTCACACTCATTAGAGAGCAACCGTGCTTCCTCAAATTTAAAAGACTTCCCACGCTGCTGCCTTTGCTATTGAAAAGATTGAACTTGCAACATAATTGGTAGGTGATCTGATGCATGTGTTGATAAATGAGTAACTGTGCTCATTTGAAATCTCACTCTCCACTCTTCATTTGCAACTCCTCTGTCCAATCTAATTCTTGTATTTGCTTCACCCGGTCTCTTTTTGTTCCAAGTAAACGAATATCCCCTATAGCCAAGATCTTGAAGATGACAAGAATCCAATGCTTCCTTAAAAGCTTCAACCTATGCATATTGAGGTGGTCTTGTGCTTTGTTTCTCCGATGCATGTAAGAATGCATTAAAATATCCAATGACCATCCACGGACCCCCTACAAATGTCTTCAAGTATTGTAACAATTGCCATGATTTTTCCTTCTGTTGCGCCTCCGGCCACCCATAAAACCCAGTTAGATGCTATTTAAAACCATCCTTCTCCATAATAAGAGCCAATACATGGTTTGTAGTATAATTAATTATCTCCTGATTAATAGAATTTTTCCACTAGAAAGCCAACCCATCACTTGCATTAGGATGTTTAACAATAACCTTGTTCTGAAAAGGTAAATTGCTATATAAATTTTCAAAACCATCCTTGTCTAGTCAAGTTTCCATAAGAAAACAGACCATGGGATCTTTTTCCTTCACAATCTTGCGAAGGTTTCGACTTGTCCAAGGGTTCGCAAGCCATTAACAGTTCCAACTTCCAACTAATCAACCTCATTGCTCCCGGCAAGGGTGGGTGTCCACCCCTGTCCTTATATCAACAGAACTTACTTCCTCCTCATCTGTTTTACTTCTTTTATTCTTTTGTTCTTCATGCAGCACAGCATTCCCATCTCTCAATTCACGTTTACCCAATCTTCGAATTGCAATGGCTTTAGCTAGACCACCAAGCCAAAGTCCATTCTGTTTATCCTAGTCCACATGGTCTTAGGCTGAACAGATGATGGCCCAAGAGCCTCCAAAGTCTTGGCATTTTTTTGGTTATTAGTAATCACGTGACTGTTAACTGCATCTGTCATTCCACTTATTCTGCCCTCATCTACTGAAGATATGGTCTCAACGTAATTCTTGTGCAACTTAACTTCCACCTTATCTGTTAACATGATTTCCGGCCATATCCTTGCTACACTAGAATCCTTGTCCTCCACATTAGGTAGAATTTTATCTATATGCAAAATTATCTCACTTGGAATCATGGACTCACCCACATCCACTGTCCTCGAAATTTCTGGATTTTCCATCATCACTGTCACCGTCTTCAGTGATTTAGCCACCACCAGATTTATATCATTACCCATACCCTCCTCCGAATTGGATTTGGGACTGGCATGTTGATTTGGCACAACCCTTGCTCGACCCCCTACTGCCTTAAGAAAATCTCCATGTTGATATTCCATACCCCCACCATTTTTCTCTGCCGCATAATGCGCCGCACGGTGTTTTAAGTCGTGACCTAATATTCCACAAAAATGGCTGAATATAGGAAGCCTTTCATATTTAAAAGACACCCAATGTCGCTCGTTCTCTGAGTCAGCAATGAACCCACCTCGTCTCAAGGGCTTCGTTATTCGTAGAGCTACTCGTACTCTCATAAAGAAATTAATATCATCCTTCCTTTTTCTCCCTTCCACTTCCTCTACCTATTCCAATTTGCTTCCAACTTCCTTCGCGGCCTGAGGAGGAATCATATCAAACGGAGCCCCCTAGATCTGAACCCAAAGTGATGATTTCTCCATTCGAATATTTCCTATGTTTGTTCCTTTTTTCCATCGCTGTAACATAAGGAGCTGACCAAGGACCTCCTCTCAAAACCCTATCCATCTCGAATTCAAATTGAAACTTGAATTGAAACAAATTCGGCCCCACCTCTAAAATCTGTAAAGCGTCATCCAAACCCCACGCTCTTCGAATTGTATTCTTCACAACCGACTTATTAAAAGATTTGAATGTTAAAAATTTTTCGATCAAACTCAGATGACAACTCTCAATAGCTTTCGTTTGTCCTTCATTAGAGATAGCTATCAGTTCTTCTTCTTTAGACGTTAGTTTCATTCTACCCATGCTGTTAGCTACCTTGTCAACCATGGTTATTGTAAAAAACAAACACAGTACCCTTCCCTCAAGGCCAAGGGAGGGAATAACTCATGTAAGCACGAGAGAGAAAGAGCTCCATGTAGGGAGAGTGTTAGATTGTTATTAGATTTTTTTATTATTATTTAAGCATGATTTAAGTTATGAAGTATAAATATATGAGACAAAATATGTTAGACTATGAAGCATATACAAATACCTGTGAAGAAATATGTTTAGGCTACTATAAGCAAGGCAATCAAGTAATTTTGATGGTATAAGCACAAATATATTTTTCTATGCCCAAGTTATATATATATATATATATATATATATATGAGTTAGGTTCAAATTATACCTGGTGTAACTCTAAGCAATGTTACACCACTCAATAACTAGTTATTGAATTCATATTTGAAAATTTTAACCATTGGATTATATGTTCTAAACATGTATACTAATATTCATGCTAATCAGTTGTTATGTACTATTCGACCCATAGACTCATATTTTAGTCATTATTTTAAATTACAAAAACTTGAATTTAAACAATTAATTGATGACATGACTATTGATATTTAATCATCTTGAAATTTTGCAAGCATGGAGAATGCACAAAGATAATATTATCCACCAGTGGATTTGTTAAAATTCGCATTCAATTAAAAAATATTGAGTGGTGTAACATTGTTTAAAATTATACCAGTGTAACTTGAATCCATCTCTCTCTCTCTCTCTCTCTCTCTCTCTCTCTCTCTCTCTCTCTCTCTCTCTCTCTCTCTCTCTATATATATATATATATATATACATATATATATGCTTGAAGATATAATTAACCTCATGCAATTTATTTAAAAGTAATGACATTAAAAAAAATGAGTAATTGCCCTAAAGTACATTTGTATATTCATAGGCTTCATCTTTAGAAAGACTTCACTTAAATTTAGTTGGATTGAAGTGAACCAAAATGCTACGTTAATGTGGCCTAATAGTAGTGTAACAATGATAAATATTATGCTTAAGATTTCACATAATATGAATTTGAGATCAATATTTTTTTAAGCTGGATTTAGACTAGGTACTCTTAACCTAAAACTTATATTTTCTCATTATGTAAGTGCACAAAAATGGACCGAAATAGACCAAAGCAGGGGTGGAGCTAGGAGGGGTCGAGGGGGGACAGATGCCCCCCTTGGCCCGCCCAAAAAGTTCCCCTAGTTATTATAGCTAATACTTATTAAATACCCCTGCCTATTTTTTGTTTTTGGGTTTATTAAATGCCACTCTATTTCTTTGGTCTTGAAACAAAGCAAAACTTTTAAACGAACCATTGAGGAACCTTAAGTCTTCCACAAGCATGCCTTTCGTTGAATTTTTTAGTTTGTCTATACCATATTATAATTTGAACCTTTTATGAGACTACATTAACCAAAATAAAACAAATTCATATATATTACACTCAGTATTTATCTAACTACTAATAGTTTTATTCATAACTTGAGTTTTGGCTCTAAAAAAATTAAAAATAGATCATTCATGTGAGAAATATCTCAATAAATAAATACAATATTACGAATAAGCATTTTTTTTGTCGAGTTTTTTTATAATTACATTACATATCACTTAGTATTTAAATGAATAGCTTTTAATTTTTCAAATTTGTCTCAAATATTATATATTCACATAATGTGTATAAGTACGTGTATCATATATAAAACAAAAGTAGATAGAATGGATCAAATAGGACCAAAGTGGACCAAATAGATCGAATTGGACTGAATTGAATCAAAGTGTATAGAGTGCGACCAAATTGGACCAAAGTGGACAAAATGGAACGAATTGGACTAATGCGGACCGAATAGAATTGAAGTGGATTGAATAAGACCAAATAAGACCTAATGGATCGACTAGAACCAAAGTGGACAGAATTGGACTAAAGTCGACCAAATAGGACGAAAGTGGACAGAATGACCAAATAGAACCAAAGTAGACCAATAGGACTATTGATGGGTTACTGTGTCATTTGTTGACTGTTGATGGGTTACTACCAATTGACACTTTCAACAGTTTCACCCAACTTTCGTTTTTTACACATTTTGGACTTCTTTTGGGCGTTTTTCTATGTTGGGGATTGTACTTAAATGTGTTCTAGACTTGTATTCCTAATAAAATTCATCTTAACTTGATAATTAAATCTTTAAAATAATTATTTTAGAGATAATTACCCTAAAAACTTAATTATCAGTTCAATTTTAACATTATTAGATTATTTCTTTTATTCCCATGCAACCAATCTTATTTTAACAAAATAAACCACCAATCACAGAAATTATTTAATTAATTTGAATTATTAACCAATCAAAATTAATTTCAATTAATCACGTGTGATCAGTTTCACCCAAACAAATGCATGCAGACCAATAAAACTTGATCTTGTGATATCTTTCGATCCAACCGTCTAATTTGGAAACCGAACATATCCCCGTGAGTTAGAATCTCAAGATCATTTTTATGATGTGTGATGAATGACTTAATGAATGAAATGCAATCATGATTTTTGGGTACTTAGAATGATTATTTCATCATCTCCAAAGGTTAAATTATGTGTGCGAAATTAGGTGTCTACAAGGAGCAAAGTGGACTGAAGTACACAACAGAATATAAGAGAAACATGTTTGTAGTGGTAAAATTTGATTTAAAAATCAAATAAATAAAATAATGATGTTGTGAAGCCTTCAAAGTGAGGTATAGAATATGTATGATATTAATTCTTATTTAAACATGAAATTCATTCTCCATAAATAAATATAGGACATTCAATGTTTGGCAAATTGTTGTCAATCTAGATTTCAATGTATTTGGCATCATAAAAGAGGGTGCACATAATTGTTATTGTAGTTGAATTTTTGATTTGATTGCATGGAGCCATGGACTCTACACATATTTGGCACGTGAAGATTGGATGATCTTCCTGTTCTTGGTCATGGCGTATTTCTTCTTCTATATGTCTTGCTGATGTTTTCACAGTGAGATTCCCATGGCTTGAAAGTTGAAACTACAACTACAATGTTGTTTCATTTTTCTATGAGGGTTTTTGCTTCTTCTATAGATGTATGGGTTGAGCTTAGCATAGTTCTTTTAATCCTATATGATTTTTATGAGAGTAAGTCGGCTACACATCCTTTACTATGAAGAAATTTGCGTTGCATACAAACACGCTTTGGAAGTAAGTGAAAGACTTGCATGCCACTCTAAGAAAAAAAAATTCCTAATGGGAGTCTAAATACAAGCTACATATTGGAGTATTAAAAGGAATGGTTGCGAATTGATTAGTTTTTGTCAAATAAGTGAGGAATTGAAAAAAAATAAAAATTACGTCAAATAATAAAGAATTAAATAAAAATAAAAATTATGTGAAAATTGTGAGGCTACCAAAACTTATATGGCATAATATGGAAGAGTCCAAAAAAGTCAAGTCTTCATATGTATGTATGTATGTATGTATGTATGTATGTAAATGATTAAATTATATGTATAAATAATGTAAATATATATCAAATAAAATATGTTTATATACATTAAGGGCACAACAAGACAAGCAAAACTTGTCCTTGCCTTGTCACTTCTTTGAGGAAAGGAAAGTTTGTGTGGGGGTATGCGGGGCAGGAGTGGGTCAAGCAAGGCAAAGCATATTTGCCATCCCTACTTGTAAATAATAATTATTATTATTATTAACATTGTTTTAATTGTTGTTGTTGTAAGGACTAGACTCTGACCCACAGCCCACGATCAATGGATGAGGTCCCCACAAGCCCAATAACAATATATTTTATAGAGAGTGGATTTTAAAAGAGAGCGATTTAGCAAAACAAATACGGGCCTGGATTGACAGGATGCAAGCCAGTAAGAAAATACAATGTAAGAATTACACTCCTCGGTCAAGTCCGAGGATCAAGTGTTCTTATATTCACTCAAGTTTTTCTAAGTATAAGGTGTTCTTCCTTTTCTCTCAGATTACATGCCCCATTTTTTGTGAGGGTCCTTTCCTTATATAGTCCATTCCCTTTATCCTAGCATTACACTTGTTGATCTTATAGGTGATCTATTGGATGCTTGTCCCATCCAAAACCTCCTGGAAGCTCTATGAATAGCTGTAAACTGAGATATCACTATTTCAGGTGTCATTTCCACATAAATGTGGCCAGTTGGTTAGATGCAGACCATTTAATATGGTGGTAACAGCCTTCTTCTCAGATATTTCTTCCTTTATTGTTAGCTTCTTTCTCTAAAGCTTGTCCTCTAAAGAATGGTTATGTCATGCACAGTGGCTGGGCTTCAACCTTTCACAATGCTTTCCCAAGGAAGCTCGGTTCCTCGGGAGCTACCACCAGCTTGTTATTATCTTTCCTTATCCTCGGCTCATTGACCCCAACATTTTTTAATCCTTTTGATCGTTCTCGGGCTCCTATATATCCTCGGGCAGGGCCCAAGGCCCAACACTCTTGCTCGGCTCAATTATCCTCACAATTATTATTATTATTATAGGGCGGATTTTGGATCCTAGGCCCAAAAGATAAATGGATTAAGACCCAAAGAGCCCAATACAATGAATTTGTAGAAAGTTGGCTAAAAACTAGGCTTCAATGAACTATACAATACTCACAAGGAATTGAAGCTGGTAGGAAAGCCAAGAAAAACAAGTTTTATGCAAAGAAAGTCTTCCTCAGCTAATTATGTCCGAGGAGAGTAGTTCTTGATTATATTATTCTTAGACTTGGATACAATTTCATTTCTCAATGCTATAGTGTTTCCTTTACAAATTCTCCGATCCCCTCTACAGTGGGATTTTTCTTTCTTATATTACTCTTAGTCACTCCATCTCAGCCATCCACGTGTTGATCAGATGTCTAGCTTTTACCCTTATCCCATCAGCACCTTCCTGAAGTTGTAGAGGTAGCTGTAAGGCTGAATATCACTGTTCAGGTATCACTTCCACATTAATGCTGTTAGAGAGTTAGCTACAAAGCATTCAATGTGATGGTAGCAACTTTCCCTCAGATATTTCTTGCTTTCCCATTGTCTTATCCCTTCCTGATGCTTATCCTTACTAGTAGAACTGCCCAAAACGTTGCTCTTGATGGCAAGTCCACCCTTCTGACCTTTGCTCTATTAAGCCGAGGTGGCATTTGTCCTCGAACTTCCTTCCTGGAACCTTAAGACCAGACCCCTTTCTTCATTCAATAATGTGCATTTCCACAATAATGTTTACCCATCTTCGAACTATTAAGTGTACTTGAACAAGGTCCACGGCCCAATATACATTTCTAGGCCTATCATCCCTAGTGAAATAATCCTAAACTTAAAGGGTAAAAAAAACTACTTTAATTAGAAGAAAATGAACTAAGATTGAACATGTAATCTCATTTGATATTAAACTTGAACTTAACTTATGATTGAAAGAAAATTAAATGAAGAATCCTAAACTTTTAATAGACCCCTTCGACTCTACTTGTTTGCAATCCTAGAGCTAACTAGAGCTTAATATATATATATATATATATATATATATATATTTACACATATCTTATTTATACTTTTTTTTTTGGGTACATTACATATTCTATGACCTTTCCTTAAAACATATTTTCTATAACTTTTAGTACTTTTATGATTGCACTTTCCTTCATTTTTTACCTCATTAATATCAAAATTACTTTGTCAAGGATGACAAAATACCTCAAACCCATTTCATCTCAATAGGGTAGGGCAACTTGATCCAACCTTGTCCTACTCCATTGTGATCCTTAATTACATTAAACTAATCACTTGGAAAGTTCTAATAATAATAATGATGATGATGATGATGATGATGATAATTGTAGGGATGACAGGCCCAGAAATGTATATTGGGCCGTGGGCCCTGTTCGAGTGCACTTAATAGTCTAAAGAAGGGTAAACATTATCGTGGAAATGCACATTAGTGAATGAAGAAAGGGGTTTCGTCATAAGGTTCCAGGAAGGAAGTTTGAGGACAAATGTCACATCGGCTTAACAGAGCAGAGTTTAGAAGGGTGGACCTGCCATCAAGAGCAACATTCTGGGCAGTTCTACCTGGTAAGGATAAGCATCAGGAAGGGATAAGACAATGAGAAAGCAAAAAATATCTAAGAGAAAGCTGCTGCCACTACATTGAATGCTCTGTAGTTAACTCTCTGACCACTTTAATGTGGAAGTGATACCTTCTTTTTGTGAAAGAAACACTATAGCATTGAAAATTAAAATTGTGTCCAAGTCTAAGGGTGTGTTTGGATACCACTTATTTTACTGAAATCTGAAAACTGAAAACTAAAAATACAGTAGCAAAATAATTTTTAAATGTGTGAATAGTGTCGTGAGACCCATTTTTAATGAAAGTTTTGTTGAAAAAAAAAAGGTTTATAAGTCCCGTGAACAGTGCACAGGACCCACTGGAAAAACCACCACAGCCACAAAACACTTCAAAAAAAAAAAAGGAAACTCCATACGCAAGACGCTCCTCTGTAGACGCAATCCAAACGCGAACTAAGAATAATATAATCAAGAACTACTCTCCATCCGAGGAAGACTTTCTTTGCATAAAACTTGTTTTTCTTGGCTTTCCTACCATCTTCAATTCCTTGTGAGTATTGTATAGTTCATTGAAGCCTAGTTTTTAGCCCACTCTCTACAAATTCATTGTATTGGGCTCTTTGGACCTTAATCCATTTATCTTTAGGGCCTAAGATCCAAAATCCGCCCCTACAATTTCCATTTTGGCATTTTACATTTCAAAATCTTCAATTTCCCTTTTTATGTTTCATTTTGTTTTCTTATTAGTGTTGCAGTTCATTTTCATTAGTGTTTTTTTTTTCTATAATTGGCAGTTCATACTCATTAGTAATATGATTGTTAATTGCTCTCTATGTTTAAATATTTCATGAAATATTAGCTCTAAAATGTAGTGGGAATACATGAATTTCATTATTGTAAGCAAAAAACATATTATAGACGGTTAGATAACTAATGAAAATGAGCAATATGTCCAACATGAAAACAAAATCAAACATAAATGGTTAAAAAGAAAATTGTGAAACTTAAAAGACAAAAATGAAAATAATCCTAAACTATAAGAGCCAAAAGTATATGTTATCTACTTTTTATTTTATCAAACAGGCTCGAACTTGTTCATGAACTACTTAAATTAACTTATTCACTTCCCAATAGGTTCTAGCTAACTCAACTTGTAAGGTCTCTGATAGTTGAATAAAAGATCTAGGGTTCAATCCCCGCCTACACCAAAAACTAATTGGTGTCTTGGTCTGATGATAACTTTGTCTAATGATAAAGAGCTATCATCAAAAACAGATACCATAGGTTAAAACTCTCTCTCAAAAAAAAAAAAAAAAAAAAAAACTTATTCACTTCCCATATAATAAACAAAAATAATAATAATAATAATACATTAATTTTTTTTCCAATTTATAAGAAAATGCTAACAATTAACAATTATGTTATCACTCTAAAAAAAAAGTTAATATTATACTATTTGAGTTAATTAGATAAAATTACATTCATTTATGAACTTATAAAAGTTCCATTCACCAACGTCCTATTGGTAAAAGTGGAGTGGGACTCAATTTGTCCCACCACTTTCAGTTTTGGATATACATCACCGTTAATTTATTAATGACCATCTTCCATCTTCAAGTGTGTGTTAAAATACTTAATATTCTCCAAAAAAAAAAAAAAAAAAAAAATTTCCCACTCTTGGTTTGTTCCCAAGCTCGTCCATAACCCTAGGCTTAAATGGGCCTTACTAATCTAATCTAACCAGCCCATTCTTAGAACCGGGCCCAATCTTGTATTTGATGGCCTTTGAGGATCCACAGTGATTCAATGCTAACTGAGTGACCACCACCCCCAATCATACCAGTGTGTATGAAGCCAGTAAAAGCATTTCAATAAAATCTTCTTTTTTTTCTTAGCTTGAAGACCGCTCAGTGTCCCATAAAGTTTGTCTTTATATTGAATCAGACAGCACATACTCCATAAAGTTTACGTTTCTTATCAATGTATTTCAAAATTTCACTATCAAGTATCAACAACTTCATTATTGGTTTCTCAAAAAAAAAAAAAAAAAAAATCATTATTTAACAGTATACGTTTTTACAGTGACATTATTACACCATCTACAGCTCTAACTAATTAGTTTACAAAAAAAAATGTCTTACTAATTACTTCACCAAAAAAAAAAATCTAATGAATAATGAAGAGTGAGACTTTACACAATATCAAGATCATAGTGTAAACATCAAAATTTTATGATGTATAACCGTCTGATTGCTTATGATAAAATATTTGTAACCAAGTTACTCATCAATTGATGATGTGGACGATCATCGAATGAAATCAAGCCACGTGGCAACATCAAAGGAAGATAGCCAAATGACAGCGTCAGAAGAAAAGAATTATATGGAAGGCTCTTATTAAATAAAATACCAAATTAAATTCATAATTCAAATCTCAATAAATGCTGAGAAGAGATTCCAAATTAAAAATATTATTGAGTTGCCTATAAATAAAAGTTTTCATATAAAAAAAAGGACATACACCTAGAGAAAAAACCCTACTGACACTCTGTCAAAATAGAGTCATCTCTAAGTCTACAAGAATTCCATTGTTCATCAAGGTTTATTCCTACTTTGTCAAATCAAAGTAGGGATTCTCCTTCAATCCAGTCCAAGATTAAGCCAAATCAAATCAAGCACATTCAAATATTCATTCAACTTGGAGACATCAAAGCACGATTCAAGATCAAGCCTCCTAGCCCCATTGGATCGTAAAGTTTCTTGGAGATCGAATTAGAGGAGTTTATTGTACTCTTCCATTGTAAAGATTCATACAAAATATTATACTCACATATATACAAATCAAATACAAGTTGATTATTTGTTACACTATTTCGTCATCGCGTGATTCATCTTTTTACAAAAATTGTGTGTACACATAGCATCTCAGGTTCTAATACAATCTATTTTAGAAATGTTTTCTATCTAGGCACGAGAGATGGAATGACTCCACTAACTAGTTCAATGCCAGATATCTCTGATGCATAAGAATCCTTCACCGTAGAGGATGATGATGGGGAAGTTGCAACCTTTTCAGCATTAGCGACCATAGGACCTACTGATATAATGTCGGAATCAGGCATCATATGCCATATACTTTCAAGTTCTCTAACCACCTCTGCCATTGAAGGTCTAGCATCTGTCTCATCTCCGCAACACTTGAGAGCCAAATTCAAAAATTTCACCACGCATTTAGGAGGATAAGAGCCCATTCGTCCATCAATGACCGAAAAGATTATATTAGATTTACTCGCAACATTAACCTGAAACAAATAGAAACCATATAAAAACTATAAGAAACCATTTTATTACACAAATTTAAGCTGCTGTATCTACAGGATTAAATAATACAATAATTATGCCAAAATGATCATAAATGTTATACAAGTAAATGAATGTTTCGCATAAGGGCAAAAGTGGAGATTTTTTTTTTTAAGATTTCAGGGTTTGAAGTTAAAACTGAAACTTGCAAATGAGGATATCTCTCATCTTTACGTTTAGAATAAAATGACATATGGCAAGAAGAAGAGGAGAGAGAGAGAGAGAATAACTAAAAGCTGTCATCTTTATTCTACACAATAAAACAAATCACGGAAGAACAATTTTCCCTTTCATGCCTAAGCACCTGATGCACCATTAGGCCCCAACAAATCCAAGACAAACAAGTCTATAAGGTTTTACCTCTCTAACAATGTTTTTTCCATGTGAGATTGGCTGCTTCCCAGTCAGGAGTTCAAGAAAAACAACACCAAGGCTATAAACATCACTCTTGTCTGTCAATTTACGAGTTAAGAAATACTCCGGATCAAGGTAACCCTGCAAATTTAATCCAAAGAATGAAAGAAAAAGAAAATAGGCATTAGTTACATCTCAAACAACATACTACTAAGTCCATTTCATGGAGTTTGAGTTACATTTTTTATAATTTTTAATAATAAACAACGTAAAAATTTACAATTTAAAAAAATGCTTAGCTCCAAAAAAAACCACCCTAAATTATGGGGATTGCCGATGACCTAAGCTCAACTGGCAGTTCCATGTCCCACAGTAATGAGATAGAGGGTGAGGTTGTGGATTCAAAACTTATTGGGATCGTGTGTAACTTACCATATATATATATATATGGGGGATCTTCACTTTGCACCCTGTTAAAGAGTATATATTGTATAGGTGGTACACTTGCATTGTGTTGAATCCTTCCAGATTAGTCTAGAGTATCCCAGGGGTGGGTGTTGCTGCTGAAGTATCCCTCACCAGCTATCATATTGTCTAGAATATTCTCTATTTCGTGTAACCAACTCTCACATATATAGGATTCAAAAAAAAAAAAAAAAAAAACTCATATATATATATATATGGAATATAGTGGATGAAGGCTATAAAAGATTTTTAGCTTCTCTTTTTGAATCTCTCTCATTTAATTAATTTCTAATACTTCTCTAACATGGTATCAGGTTTTGGCACAGTTGTTTCAACCAAATTTTCGAAGTTTGTGATGTGCAAGTATCCCATAGTTTAGGGTAGTTTTCTGCAATTTACCCTTACACAAAAATGGAAATGAACATCACTATTATCAATTCATTTTTATTGTTTTTCCAAGAAGAGTCAGTAGCCCAGGCTAGATTGTCAAGTGTTGAAACATATAAAACTTATAGGCAGTTAAAATGTGGCACTTGTGCCACAGCTGGAGAACACTGATAAGAATTCCTCATCAACCTAGAAAAATATGAAATTTATAATTCTATTAGTTAAACATCAACTATAAGAGTCTTACTGGTGTCCCTTTAACAACTGTGGATACATGAGTAGGCACCATCCCTTCAATATCTGGAACTGGTGCAAGTCGTGAAAGTCCAAAATCAGCAACTTTTGCCATATACTTGGAGTCCAATAATATGTTGCTGGCCTTGATATCTCGGTGAAATATTGGAGGATCAGCTTCAGTATGTAGGTAGAGGATGCCCTTAGCCGATCCTAGGGCAATTCTCAATCTCGTAGCAAAACTCAAAGGTTCTTTACACTTGGCTGTATCATTGCACACATGAACCCCTAATAAGCTCATTAGAATGGATATAGAATTTGAAAGTAAAAAAGTTATGTTTAGATATAAAATATATAAATAAAATGGAATTTGTATTTTTGGAGGGGGGGGGGGGGGGGGTGTGGGGGGGGGGGGGGGGTTTGAGGGGGAGAAAGTGTATTGTTGCAAGCTATATATTGCAATCATTCGCAACAAGGAACACCTAGAAAATACTATAGTGAGATCAATAAAAGGCAAGTATAGAGAATGATTATAAGGTGTACCAGAAAGGTGATCCCTCAGAGTACCATTTGACATAAACTCATAGACCAACATCTGCATGCAAAACAATACTTACATGAAGCTCCTCCAAAGAAAAATTTTCAAAACAAATTAAGCAATAGTGAGGAAGAAAAGCTAGTCCCCAGGGTGTGAAAGCCAAACAATTTTGCAGGAGCAACATACTGCTCATGAAGAAGAAAAACTGTATTCTCCCAAGTCCGCTGCGAAAGCAGATATTTAAGTCTTTTACGCATTTCTTAGAGCCAAAATAATCCTTACTTTATGAAGAACCATCTATGCTTCTACATTATTAAGCAACTAATTTGGCAAAATCTCATCTGTAATGTCTCTAAACCGAATTTGATTTCTTCCATTGTTTGCATAATCAAAGCAGCTATGTACACGGTATTACATCTTTCACTTTTTTTTTTTTTTAACTCTTACAGCTCATTTGGCGTAATTGCATCAACTTCCTAAGTAGATGGGAATCATCTCCCTATGTATCCAAGAAGATTGGTGGATAATCCAATCTTTTATTCATTATGTATATGGGTTAGATTAAAGTTATATTTGGTGTAACTTTAACTCTTTAAACAATCCTACACCACTCAATATTTATTTCATTTTATGCGAATTTTGACAAATCCGCCATTAGATTACATTTTCTTCCAATACTTTCCATATTTGCAAAACTTCAAGTTGATATGAGATATATAACTATTCTATCTACTAAATGTTTAAATTTCAAGTTTTTGTATATTAAAATTATGCGTAAAAGATGAGTTTACAAATCGAATAGAAAATAACATCCAATTGGCTTGAAATTTGGAAAAGTGTTAAGGACATAGAGAATATGTATATATAAATTCAAGATGAGAAAAGTACCTGTTCACCTTCTTCATCACAATACCCAATTAAAGACACAAGGTTTCGATGATGTAACCTTGATAACAATTTTATCTCTGTCAAGAACTCTTTTTCACCCTGTAAAGACCCCTCTTGTGCACGTTTTATGGCCACAACTACACCATCAGCTAGAATGCCTTTATAAACCTTACCATACCCTCCTTGGCCAACCTCAGTGGAGTAGTCAAAACTGTTTGTAGCCACAGCCATTTCTCTGTAAGTGAAATCCTTTACACCATCAATTGTTATGGAGCTCTTAGACGCTGCATATTTAATAGGACCAATGTTAAAAATAAAACATAGAGATAAGTGCTGCATAAAAAGGTGCAGTGCCATTTTTTTTTTTAAATACCTGATAGAATTATGTATTGATTATCATAAGATTTTATTTATACTCAACACAAACACACACATACCATTGCATCTTACTAGTCAACTACGAAGCATGGACACAGGTACAAATACAGGTGCGGGTATGACATGGTGACACGGCAATTTTTGAAAAAATAGAACACAGGTACAGCGGAACATGTCTGTTAAATAATTATTAAATACATATTTTTTTATTTTCTATTTATTATTAAGCATATATTTTTCATCTAATGTTAAATATATATCAAGTTAAGAGTAATAATGGATAATAAAGAAAATCAATGACTATTAAAGGATGTTTAGAAATTAGAATTCAAATCAAGAATAAAGATATTTATTAATTCTCCAATGCACTATTACTATTCAAACCATAAATGCTCTCTTTGTTTTGTGAAAGAGTATTTGATTCCTCTTGTTCTTGTGTCTTGGCCATGTGCTACATTTTTTTAAGGGATACTGCTTGGACACACATGCAGAAGTGGCCCAGGCAATGCAAGTGTCCTACATAGGTACTGCACTCCAAATGAAGTGCCCATGCTTCCTTGCTATTCAACAACATTTTTAACATTGTGATGATGCCCCGATTCGATTGATTGTATGATGTGAGTAGGTGTGTGATGAGTCCCACATCAGACATATACTGGGTTAAACTGGGTTTTATTAACAACTCCAAGGAGTCTCAATTGTGACTAGTCCTTTTGAGGTATAACGCAAATATGGCTAACGTTTTTCCTTGGGTCATTACAAACATAGTTGCTGACTGGTTTTTCTTCAACTTAAACATGGTTTGAGCCAGAATGCAACCAAGCCCTATGCTAATTTATCTTTAACCTTTTTTCAATTCTAAATGATGCTTCTAATCATAGACCAGTCCAAAATTGACTGAATCTCGCCCAACATCATTAGCTGAGATAGGGCTGAGATATTGACCAAGCCCAGGCTGAGGCCTCTGTAATTGTACTAGTATCACCCTAGCCCAATTGACAGGCTTAAATTCAGGGTGTAAGAGAAAAAAAATTACAGGAAAAGTAAAAAATCATGATATATCTACCTGATACCCCTAACTTCATAAAAATAAGATACTCACAATGGCGTTCTCTTGAAGACGCATGGTAATTCCTCACACGCATTCTCAGTATCAGAAGAATAACAACTGCAGACAATGCAACTGCACCTGCAATGATTCCCAGTGCTAGGCCAGCCAAGGCACCTTTGCTTAAACCAGAACTTGGAGAGTTGGCATCATCTGTGACATTAGTGAGAACTATCAGCACAAACAAAATCAAAGCTTTGCAACAAAATTCATCTCATATATGAATACACAAAATAAGGCTTGTGACTGAGTTATAGTTCATCCATCTTTGGGGTCAAGTCATAAGTGATGGTGTGAATTTGAAGCTGGCTTCTTGATCAATATAGAACACAACTTAATTTCTGGGAAAATTAACAATCATCTTGAACCGAGCATTGCAGTTATTTACTTATGTGCTGATCAACTGTATCTGTTATTCCACAGAACATAGCATCACCGTGGTGAAAGCATTAAACTGGAGACCAAGCCTTTCCTCAACATTGTTCACAACAAAAGAAAAGGTGATCTCCACTCAAATGTGCCCCCCACAGATATTCCCACAAGTTACTCAGACAAATCAACAACAGAGAATAATGCCACAAGCTTAAGATGGTCTTCAATGATAGAGGACTTCAAGGTGTAGGTCAAATAAATTAGAGAAGAAAGCTGTACATTACTCAACGGCTAAATAAGCATTAGTTCCGACTCAAGAAAGCTCTGTTGCAAAAAATATCAAATACGGGTTTTGAGACGAACCATATTTATAGAAGCCCAGTATAGGAAAGCTGATAAGTTCAGCAGGTCCAAAAAGATCATCATTGCTAATTTTCCATGATGAGAATACATTGAAGATTCGCTTAACCTCGCTCTCATTGAAGGTAGGAACATTGTTTACAGAATCAGATACAGGAAAGAACTTCAATTGCATTCCCAGTCGAGGTCCTTCTTCCCATGTAAATGAATCAATGTACAGCTGATAAAGAGATAACTCAAGATGAGATGTCAGGAACTTCTCAAAATCATTTCTGTACGGACGAAAATCTGAGAATGCGGGACTTTTCAACCGATATCCAACAAACAAAGGAAAAGCACAGAAACAAACTACTGGAGATGTAGGGGAATATTCGTAAGAGGATGGGCATGCTTGAGCCGGAGCCAGACAAACAGAAGTGGTATCTGTTGAACTCTGACTGTTTTTGTTTTCCTCAAATTCAGGTCCACAGAACCGGGTTAGGTTGGAGTTCAAGCATAAGGGATTCTTTTGAAGCCTGAGAGTTAAAAATGAGACTTAATCACATCAATGTGCTATGTAGGTTACACCTTGCAAAACTAAAATTAAAAAGATCACATCCACAATCCTTTACCAAGTATTTACATTTTGAAGATGCATTTCATCACACATGATATTCTATATGAAACTAATCAGGAAGCAAAAATTGGGGAGGTATAGAAGCAAACCAGACAGAAACATTTGGAGGTAGATAAGTAGTGCCACTGATATTTGCAAGATTATTATTCTGCAACTCCCTGTAGTACCAAAGGGAAAAAGCAATAGCTTAGACAATCCAGTCTGAGAGTAAATTTAATAGTCAACCCGGGAGGTTAAACTTTGAATTTTACAAAAGGCCATGCTATAATCAGAAAAAGGAATCAACTTTATTTTTATAACCATTACAAGAAAAAGATGGTTGAGAGAATGAACAGATGCACACACCCATAGCAAAACATGATGACACTTCTAAACAAGGAAATAGCAACATTGTCATTCAGGTCTTACACTGTAAAGTTCTCCATTCCATTAAAAGCCCTATTTTGCCAGATGGAAGATGGAACAGAGCCACTTAATGAATTGTCTGCAATCGACCTGCCATGGGGAATAATTTACCAAATAAATCCAATTATTTTATTGACAGTTTAATTTATTGACTGATATTAACTAGTAACTTTAAAATATAATGGTTGAGATAAGTGGAAACTCAAATTTAAATTAATACAAAATAATTTACAATAACAATGAACCATAGAACTAAACACAAAAGGAGGAACAAGAAAGGGAGACCACTACTCACAGTCTTTGGAGATGAGGAAGATAAGAAAAGTTGACGGGAATTGTTCCAGAAATATGGTTGTGGGATAACAAGCTGAATATTGCTCAAATAGTAAACATCAAAAGTCAAGGGAATTGCTGTTATAAGTTGTCTTGAAATATGTTGCAATAACTAGGAATTAAATACGAAACTTGACATCTCATTCAGAAGATAAAAATCTTACATAGTCCTGATATTCTGAGAAAACCTATCTGAAGGTATGGTTCCATTTAGCTGATTTGAACTGAGGTCTCTGAAATTTATACAAAGTAAAACATAAAGAAAGTACAAGTAGCTATCAGAGTTTTTAGACAAAGAAAAGAGAAAATTCCATACAGCCTGGTCCATCTATTTTTCAGATTTAAAAGCCATCAGTGATCATCCCAGAATGACTCTTAAAAGGAAAAATAAAAATAAAGAAACTTACAGATAATAAAGGTTTGGTATTTGGCTAAAATCAGGAATTGGTCCTTGCAAACTGCAGTTCCTAAGGCTCCTGGCAAATCCAACCAAAACACAAATATTATAAATCTTGAATATCACACAACATGTGAATGTGTTTACTCCTTAATTGCCATCTTGTAAGCATATAAAGCTTCTAAGTTAATGAAAGTTCTGTGATATCTGATTAGGATAATCTAGCTTCTTTACAACTTGAGAAATGCAAACAAGTACATTCATGCCACCTTAGTTGGATTAAACCAACAGCCTATGAGCCCCATTTTTTTTTTTTTTTATAAAAAATTTTATCTATTTTAATTCCTCTGTCCATAATTCAATTATCAAAAATTTGTGTATACTTATTACTATCTATCTATTTATTATTATTATTATTATTATTATTATTATTATTATATGAGTTTTCTATTATTATTATATAAAAAAAACATGTTTAGCAATATATAAAAATATTTTTAATAATTTTTTAATCGCCGCATCTACAACCTATTTTTTCAAAAATTACTGAGTCTCGCACCCGCACCTGCACCCATACCCACACCCGAATTTGGAAACGCACCCGTGCTTCTTAGCCAACAGCACTTCTAAGTTGAGTAACTTCCCATTTGTATTCCATTTCAATTTCCAATGAGCCATAGCTCAATTGGCACTTTCTTCTCTCCTAATATTGGGCTAGAGGGTGAAGTTGTGAATTCAAGACCGACCGCGTGTGTGTGTCACTTAATAATTTTTTTTTTTTTAAAAAAGGCAAATTACAACTTACCCACCTGTTGTTTGGCCGAAATTTAAATTGCCTACTTGTGATTTAAATTACCCACAAAAAAAAAAGGCAAATCACAAGTAGGCAATTTAAATTTTGACACTTTATTTACCTAAGGTTAGTTTAGTTAGAGTTTCGTGACCCAATTCTGTTAAAAACATGACGAAATATATAATTTTGCTCCACTTTTATGTCTATCTCCTTCAAAAACATAAAAATACAAGATCCAATAAGATTAAAAAGAATCCAACGGAACACTTGCATCATGAGATTTCACACCACAGATAGACAACTTAAATTTCAATTAAACCTCAAAGGGATAAAGTGTCAAATTTCGAACAATAGGTAAGCAACTTAAATTTCAGTCAAATCACGGGTAGGTAAGTTGTAATTTATCCTAAAAAAATAGTATTCCTTTTCAATCAATGTTAAAATAATTTATGTATTTTCCCAACAAAATGCAAACTACTCTGTCTATTTTATAGTACTTCTTATTTTGTTGGTATTTTCCTCTTTATTATAGTTTTGCATTTTAGGTGGAGGGAAGAGCTTCTTTAACCATTAGCCAAACATTGATAGAGTAGTTTACTCTATATATATATAGACACACACACACACAAACATTGAGCCTTACACTTCAAGGCTAGCACCTTGCCCACATTTACTTTTGGAACATAGTTACAAACATACAATAATAATATGAACTTACAACTTCAGCAATTTAGACATCTTGCTATAAGAAGCTGGAATTGTAGTCCCATCGAAGTTATTGTTATCAAATTGACTGCAAAACAAAGTAAATGAAAGTATCAAGAAACTTGAAAAAAGATTACTAGAGTAATGTTACACTGTAGAGAAAGGAAAATTTAGAAATTATAGCCTTGTTCAAGATGAAAAGCATAAGAAAAAGAAAAGGAAAATAAATTCACAAATTTCAAATGTAAAGAAAATTATGTGTAAACATAAATATATTTATGTTCTAGGAAAGTGAAAACCATACAATATCCGCAAATTTGGCAGTTCGGAGAACTCTGGTGGAAGATACCCTGATAAGTTGTTATTATCAAGAAGGCTGCAGGTGCCAAGTTGAAGGTCATCAATGGTCATACAGATGACTCATGAAATTTAAGAATATGACAAATACTTACAAGTGAAAAAGACTCGGCAATCTGGATAGCTCAGGCGGGATTTGCCCACTGATCGAATTGTTGTTCATGTGACTGCTCATAAAAAGGAGAAGCAGAAGGGTTAGTTATTGTAGAACTGATTTTAGACAGTATAGCATCAGAAGCATACTCACAAGTGCTTTGTTTTGTTCAAGTTTGCAAATGATTTAGGTACTGGTCCTGATATATGGTTTTCGTCAATTTGTATTCTGTCCAAGTTTGGAAAATAACCAAGCTCTTCAGGTAAGGGACCTGTTAATTGGTTTCCATTTAAAAGCCTGGAAACACACAATATTATAAATGGAATTAGAGACAAAGAAATTGTACTGCAGCTTTACAATATTAAAATATCATGTATTCAGAAAAGCACCAAACGATAAAGTAAATTAGTTCCGAATCTTCAGATACAAGGATTATCTCTTGTATCAGAATTCAAAGAGCAGTTCTTAATGCTCTATGCATGTAATCCTGTGATAACAATATTGAGTGTCTAACCTATCCAACAGAGAACTGCTCAACTTACAAGAGTTCCAAAGTCATAATATTGCCTATCTCCTTAGGTATACTCCCATTTATGTTATTCCACATAAAATCCCTTCAACAGAGTAGACAGAAAAATATATCAATAGGATAAGTAAATAGTAATATAGAATGCTACCATGGGATTCCAGAATATTGAGTGAAAAGAGGTCTCCGAAAACTGTGATTCAGATAAAGATATTTGTATCACAACTATTATTCTTCAGATATCCTTTGCCTTACAATATTTTCAAATTTGATAAGCGGCCAATCTCTGGTGATAAAGTTCCTGACAAATTCATTCTTAGTAGTGTCCTGCAGAGAAGCAGCCCAAAACAAAATTATTAAAGCACCATTGCTAAGTCTTCATAAGAAGAGCCTACATGCCATTAATAGCCAAGTCTTATCAAAGCTTGATAGTTTTATATGCGAACTTGTGACTAGCGTCAAAATCTATTATAATGCTAAGCATGAGAAAACAATTGTGTTTGTAGGCAATAAATTATAATAAATTAATAGTTATTACTTTTCTTTAAAAATGAAAAGAACATGAAGATAGATTTTAAACTCATTAGGGGTCTGTTTGGTTGGAAGAGTGGAAAAGTGGGAGGATGGAAAATTGTGGGAGGATGGAAAAGTAGAAGGATGGAAAATATTTAGTTTTTCCTCTTGTGAGTCCGGTTGGAGGGGTGAAAAAGTGAGAGGGTATAAATTGACTATTATACCCTTGTTAATAGTAAGGTTGAAATAGAAAAAATAAAAATAAAAAAGAAAAGAAGTTCAACGTTGAAATTGAAATGAAAAAAAAAAATAAAAAAAAAAAAGAAAAGAAGTTCAACGTTAACATTGAAATTAAAAAAAAAAAAAATGTTCAACGTTAACATTGAAATGAAACACACACAAAAAAAAAAAAAAAAAAAAGGGTTTAACGTTACTGAAGGTTCAGTAACTAGGTTGCACCGACACGCCATTTTTGGCGACGTACCGATGTCCGACACGTGTCGGACACGGATACCGGCACGACTTGCCAGACTCCGGTGTCCGAGCGATGTCTTTTTTTTATTTTTTTATTTTTTTTTCGCTTCTCCGACACGGCTCCGACACAGTAGACACGCCAGCAATGAAAAAAAAAAATAGAAAATCACAGATTTTGTTGGTCGCCGGTGAAAGTTGAAACCCATAGACAATCGCTGGTGCTAGATCGGGCCGATCGGCGAGTCGGCGAGCTCCATAGACAGTCGCCGTCGACGCCGTGCCCTCTGTCCCTTCCTCTCTCTCTCTCTCTCTCTCTCTCTCTCTCTCGGCGTGGACAGGTCTGAGTCCGACCTCTTCTCCTCTCTCCCTCTGTTTTTTTTTTTTTTTTTTTCCTTCTTTCTTTTAGATATCATGTTTTTTATAACGCGTATATATTTTTTGGTGACTTTTTGGACTAAGTCACTGTTAGCCCCAAAAAGACATTGACTTAGCCCATATTAGCCCACTGTATAAAAAGATAGTGACTTAGTGTGCTGTTAGTGACTTAGCAAAACTATATCACTTAAGTTATAAATCTTTTTTTTTTTTTTAATCCCTCTCTCACTACATATATATATATATATATATATATTTAATTTTTTTTTAATCCCAAAAGTTTAAAGCTTGTTTTCCTTTTATGCTTTTAGTTTGGTGTTGAATGTAGACTATTTAAACTTTTAGTTTGTACTTTAAACATTTTATGTGTATTATTGTACTACTTTGGGTGTTAGTTTATTTATTTGTAATTTTTACATAATTTAAATTCTGGATATAAACGTATTTTATATCTAAAAATATTTAAAAACATGCCTAAATATAAAATTTAATTAATTATTTAATTGCCGTATCCACGCCGTGTCGTGTCCTTATTTTTCTAAAATTGCCGTATCGCCATGTTCATGTCCGTGTCCGTGCATCATAGTTCAGTAACGTTTGAAAAAAAAAAAAAAAAAAAAACCAAACCTTCAGGTGGGATGGGGGCATTTTAGTAAATGCCCCCATCCCATTGTTTTTTCCCCTTCATTTTCCTCCCAATTTGGGAGGAAAATTTTTGTAGGCCCGGGAGGAAAATTTTCCTCCCGGTTTTCCATCTTTCCTTCCTTTTCTCTCTAAACAAACAGTAAAAAATGTTTGTTTTCCTCCCTTAGTTTTCCATCGTCCCTATTTTCTCTCCAAACGAACTCACCCTAGGAGAAACGGGTGACCATTGGGAAACACGGGGATAATAGATCCTATCCTAAACAATTTCTTTTAATTTCAAACGAACAATATAACCAAGGAAGTTTGTTCCCTGCACCAACTAAAATGAGTAGATATCAAAGTGGAATAATATTCATCTCATCATATGCAGGGGACAAAATAAACGAAGTGAAAAAAGTGTTCTAAGTGAAAGAAATTATGCAGCATTATTCATGTCAACAGTGCTTTCTGATAAAAATAAAAATCAGTAAAGGTTAAAATCATACAAGTGTTCAACATGTAGATATCCATCGTCTAAAGGTGTATTGTTGCAGAAAACCCCTGTCCAAGTTGATATACATGGGTCTCCTTGATCCCAATCACTCAGATTCCCATTGGGATCTATCAAACTGCTCTTGATGGCCTGCAAAGCCTTCACTGCAAATTAATACAAATGTTAATCACCATTTCATCAACATGATTGCTGGTCCTTCTGTTTCTATAATTCTAAAATCAGGGTATCTGCATACTGCATTAAAGGAACGCGATGTTATCTTAAAAACATGCATCAAAGTTATTAACAGCCTCAAGTTTTGGGCACACCCAATTGATGAATCAAACAATAACTACAACCGAACTATATGCAATACTAACCACTCCTAATTTAGGGGAAGCGAACATGAGTAATTGTTTCAGAAAGCACGCTTGTGAGAAATCTAAACAAGCATCCTCCTGAGCACTTAATTTTGCAAAAGAAGCTTGTGAATCATGAAATGCAAAAGAACAGAAAACTAAAGCAAAATCACCTTCTTCGGGGCTGGTAACCGGTTTCTGAGCTCCAGTAAGTAGTGAAGAACAACACAGCCATGCAACAATAAATAATCCACACGTCCAAACTCTTGGTAGATGCATCCCACTAACACAAGGAATCCCAGAACTTTAAAAATCCTCCAAGTACCCAATACTACAAATTGTGGAAAATATCCAAGGACTCCACCTGATAATAATAAACAACCATCAAAACTCACACATTGCAATTTAAGGTTGACCCAATAGAGAGAGAGAGAGGTATATGTCCGTACCAGATACTTGATTAAGATTGATCGTTTGAAAAAATCAGAACAAGGCAAGTAGACAAGAAAGAAAAGCTGCCATTGAATAGTAAACAGCGAATACACGTGTTTGAAAAAGGAAACCTTGACGTTAGCAGCGGTAGCTTCTTCCTGACCAGGTGGCCATTGAATACACTCTTTGTCTATGACTCGTAGACAAAGAGTGGTCCCATTGCAGTTGTGGGGACTAAAAGAAGCCAGCAATCTCAGTCATCGAAGTGGTTGAGTTGAGGCTGCAGTGCGCCGTCACAGAGCAGAATCCAACACCATCAAAAGTTCCCTTTTTTTGCTTTTCAAGGTAATGGTGGAGTGATGGGGGCCGAGACTTTGAGCTCGATCAAGACCGAATCGTAAAGTAAGTATTTGTTAGTAATTGTGATTTTCAGGATTTTTTTTTTTTTTTTCTTTCCCAGAAAAGAACAGGAAAAAAAGAGAGGGAAAGTGATTTTTTTTTTTTTTAAAGAAGATTTTAAGTTTAATAACTAGGGAAAAATACATTTGTGTCCCTAAAAATCAAAAATAAAAGTTCATTATCCATCAGTCTTTACTGTCATGATGTCATCTTACTAAGGAAAATTATTTGTACGGCAGATATAATGCACAGGTGCCACGTTAGACTCTGAGGGGACCATTAAGATAATAACCAGTGAATTTATTTTGTATTTTAAAATTTTCAGGTCAGTATCTCAGATATCTTCTTGAAAACAGTAAAAGATATTAGTCAGCTACAAAGCTCATCCTTTAAAATTAAAATTAAAAAGAAAAAATCACGGGTAAAAGGCCCCCTCCCCTCCCCTCCCCCACAATCAAAAGGCCCAAAATTTTATAAAATAATTTTTTTTTAATGGGTATTCAGTTTTTTAATTAGTGGTGCTAGTATTTGTTTCCCATCAGCTTATAAATTTAACTTTTAATTTTTAGTTTTTATATATAATTTTTTAAAATCTCATTTTCTAACTTTTTTTTTTATTTTAAAAAAAGATTTGCAAAAAATACTCTGACACTTCAATAAATTTTAATGGAGTGACTATCACACCCTAAACTTTTATTTTAGCCCATTTATCCATGTACCAAATTAGTACTTCAATTGGTCAGCCGTTAATAAACGAATAGAATAGAATATCATTAAAAAAAAAAACTAATAGAATACTCAAGTGGCACGCACATGAGCATTAAAATCACCCAATTCAATCACCTGAGACCCATAAAGATGAAACAGAACAATTTTGAAAGAAGAAACTTAGGAGAGAGACGATCCACATAGTCAAGGGTCCATTTGAATCCTAGGAGAGAGAGAGACGATCATGGTCCTGCCAACAATCTTAAAATGGAGGTTAGATTTGGGTTTAAATCTGAGAGGCTAAAGCTTGAGAATTCAGATATGGAGGCTAAAGGTTTTGGCCAGAGAGAGAAAGAAATTACTAGAGAGAAGTTAGAGAAGAGACCCGTAGTGGCAATTAAGGTATTGAGTTAGCCATGGTGGCTGATTTGATTGTTGGGTTAGAGAGAGAAGTTGTAAAAGAGGAGCTTTAGTTTGGGTTTGAAAACCACCCTTATAACTATTTTTTGGGAGTCTGTACGTGTATTTATAATTGTTGTACAGATTACAATTTATTTGAATATGCAAATAACAATTGATTACAATTTATTTGATAGAGTTTGATTTGATCTGGTATGCTCTTCTGCTTAGGCTTTATCTGCAGTGGGAGATAAGGATGACTGGATGAGGCACCCTTTTTTTTTTTTTTTTTTTAGTTTTTCTCTTACCCCCTCCCAAATGGTATAGAGGTTTTTTTTTTTTTTTTAATTAATTTTAAAGATAGTTCTGTTAGTCATTTAACAGTTTAGCTAACAGATGGTTGTATTTGGCACATATGCAAAGTTAAATGAGCAAATTGACTAAAATAAAAGATCAAAGTGTGTAATGGCCACTATGTTAAAGTTTAGGGGGTGTTTAGCATTTTTTTCCCAATTTTGTCAAGGTACAAGTATATTTTAGTATATTTTCAGCAAATTAGCATATTACCAATCACAAAAAAGTAATTTAAACATTCATTAATTAGATTTATGAAATTCATCAATTGTAATTATTATCACATCATATTGTGAACAATATGTAGTACTTCTAGGGCATTTTTTTCTTTTCATTTGTATCAAGACTCCCAAAGTATGAGACCAAAAGAAACCTAACCAAATTGAAAGCCTAAAATATTTCAAAAAAATGTTGCAAATGTATTAAATCATCAATTATAAATTAATCTCCCATAATAGTTTGAGATTTTAGTTTTTGTAAACCAATATCCTACAAAGTCACTTACTAAATAATATCTATCTCTATCTCTCTAAAAATCAAGATATAAAATTTAAAATTAATTTACAACTTTTCTTAACTATGCATTGTTATATATCTAGAATAAAACAGTTCTGAGTTGAACGATGAATTGGGCTCTCTATTTATATTGTGGGCTTTTAGCAATATTACACCATCTAATAACTTGTTATTGAATTAATATTTGAAAAATCTAACCGTTGAATTATATGTTCTATATGTTTTTAACATGCATACCAATTTTCATATCAATTAGATATTATTTACCATTTGATCCATAAACTCATATTTTATGCATTATTTTAAACTACAAAAATTTGAATTTTAACTTGATTGCCACGTCCGTTTGATGAAAGGCTTTCATAAGATATTAATTTTTGATCATCTTGAAATTTTGCATAACATAAAGAATATACAAAAATAATGGCTAATCTAATGGTAGATTAGTAGGTAAGTATTTTGGACATCAAATAAAAAACGATTTCTCGTGGGCCTAGGGGCAAACGGGCCTGAGATATGGCCCATATGGGCAGTTATTCTTGTGGGCCTCCGGGTGGATGGCCCAGGTGGATGATGCCCGTACAGTTATATATCTAGAATGAATTATCTTTTTTAATCATATTATAATTTTATTTATTTTAATTAAAATTTATGGTTCAATCATGATATTCAATTCTCTATATGAAATTGAAATTAGTATGGTTAGTATTATTCATCAAATTATATATTTAATGTATCAAATTAACCTTGATGAGATTAGTATTAAATATTTTTTTTAGCTAATATTTACATATAAAATGTCACACATAAATTTTTTGCCTTAAGTTTCAAATTATGTTGAGCTGCTTCTGGCCACATTTATTTTATTAGAGAGATTTAATGGATGTTGACAAAAAGACTCATAATGATCTCTTAAGTTTGATAGGAACTAAAAGTGATCACTTTAAAATTAAAGTACTGAAGTATCTCTAGCATTAGTTCATAATCTACTACTATATTTTTTTACCTTTAAAAAAAGTTTGTCAACTCCGAAGTCCGAAACAATATCTCCTTGTGGGCATCCCAAACATCAAAGAGAGTGAAGAGACATTGGGAGAGTGTTTGGGAATGAGCAAAAAATAAATTGTTTCTTATTTTGCAAATAATCTAACCTTTTTATTTTTTTTATTAAAAAAAAAAAGTGAGCTTTCATTTTCTTATTACACATGTAACATAAAAATTACCAAAAAACTATGAATTTTAATAATACAACGAAAATAAACCACTTAAAATTGCAGAGTACCCAAACAAGCACTAAAGAGACGTTTGTCTATTAAAAAAAATATCTAATTCTCTTAGTTAAAAGGTATATCAAATTGGGGACAATGAATAGAGAATACAACGTTGGAGATAATTTTTAAGCCGCCTAACTTGAAACTTTTTGAAAGTTCTAGCTAAATTATGACCTTACTATCTATTCTTCTATAATAAACTATCGATTCTGTCATTCCTCAAAAAAAAGAAAAAAAACTATTTCATTTCGTTTTCAACAATCAATTTTTAAATATTTGTTCTTTCCCCAAAAGTCTTTCTTTTGATCTTTCCTGACTTTCCATATATCCTCTCCTCACGCCTCATCTTCCTTCTGCTTTGACTTTTTGATTTTCCCGTTTGAGTTCTCACTGCTCACTTATCCATTGCACACTATTCATTCCCATAGTTTGGGGATGATTACAAAGTTTTAAAGGTTTCAATTAAAACCCCTTTAAACAAAAAATTCAATTTGCCCATTTGATAGTCATTAGTCATAGCTAGTTTAAAATCACCCAATATATATATATATATATATATATATATATCAAGTAAATCGCATACTTATCTCTATCTGGAGTTCTGGACACTAAAACCCATCATATGAACACTAGGTGGTATTTTATTTTATAATTAAAAAAGTCACAAAATAGTCACATCTTCATTAAAATTCATCTGCTACGATTTTTCTAAGGGTTTTTTTTTTTACTCTCCAAAATATACTGCACTTAAAGCAATTTTTGTTTACATAGGTTTTACTTAAAGTATGTTAGTACACTGAATTTGGATTACAACAGGAATGATAATCCTGATTACTGAGAATAAAATGTGTTACAATGGAATAACTAAACCTATTCATTAGTTTAGTTATGAGTTGTAATATTATAATAAAACTTATAATCTATTTTAGGAAATATCTCATTCATACAATTATATTTCCTAGAAAATAATATATTTTAAATTTTAGAGAGATGAGTTTTTTTTTAATGATTTTTCATTTCCATAATTGTTAGGTAGATATGGAAAGTTTATTTATTTGGAAACATATTAATGTTAGAAATTATCATATCTACTAAGGAATAGCTATTACAACTAGGGATGGCAATGAGGCGAGGTGGGGCGGAAGGATGGGGTCTTTGTCCCTGCCCTGCATGATATTGTCTTGCCCCATCCCTACCTCGCCTCGCCTCGCCCCGCCCCTCCCCACATGACGGGGAAACTTTCTCATCCCATCCCAGCCCCTTGGGGCCCCGTGAAGCCCCGCCCTCATCCCGTAAAACCCTATTTTCTTGTTAATTTGCCCTACAATTAGTATAATTTTTTTTTAATGAAATCTATTTCATTAACAAAAATATACTTAAAATTACAACTAAATTTATCCCATCAAATTAAATCAATTTTTAGAAAAAAAAATTGAATAATATATCCAAATGTTTAACAAGACAATCACCAAAAAAAAAAATCTCATAATATAACACATAACAAAATAAATGTAAAAAACCACATTGGGTAGAATAAAATAAGCTAATATTGATATGTTTGTTTAAATAGAATGGTTTTAGGTTATGAAAAATTTACAATTATAACCCTTAGCAACGCAGGGTAGGGCGGGAATGGGAAGGGACGAGGCGGGGTGGGTTTAAAAAGTCTAAACTTATCCCCGCCCCGCCCCGCCCCGTGGTGCAGGACTAAAATCCTGCCCCATCCCCACCCCACCACTTTTGTGGGGCAGGAAAAACCTGCTTGGGGCGAAGCAGGGAGGGGTGGGTTAATTAGCGGGGTGGGGCAAAATTGCCATTCCTAAATGGCATTTCTCCATAAAAGTTTAAAATTACACCAATTCATGTGAATGTGGAAATTTTAAAAATTTCTTAGTTACCTCTAATAATTCATTGGTTGCTTTCAACAAGCAAATGCATACAATAAATAAAGGCCTACTAAATCCATATCCTGTCATTGTTGAAATAGAGTCCAAACTTTAAATTCATGCACTAAATGCTAATTCAAGTTTTGCATTTTCCTTCAAGTCTTTCATGCGCATTTTTTCTCCCATCTGCAAGTATTCTATTGTGATGTGCAAAGTATGTTGGATCAAAATATGAATGTGGATCGGTGTTCTTCAACGATCACCACAATGTGGAAATATAAGGCATGCAATGACCGACCCATATTATTTACGACTTTTTTGCAAATTGAAGGAAAAAAAAAAAGATGTATATTTCTCCAAGTTTCAATTTGCAAACAGGGTCTCTTTCACACGTCATTATTGAAGAAAGTCCTTTCGTTTGACAAAATTGGCAATCACTTCATAATTGCATATCACTGAAGAAAAAAATGTTTAGGTAGTTGTTAGCAAGTTGAAGGAAACAACAAGGATATAAGTTTCTGTCATTGCAGAAATTAGATTCACTAATTTGAAGGTATATTTCTTTACGATTCAATTTTCAAACAAGATCACTTTCAAGTTCTTGGATTGTTGACTGGTATCTTCTAATAATAGCTCCAAACTCTTATTCGCACTAGGGGAATGGATTGAGAATTCATAGTGTGACCCTATGGTATCATCTATCAATTCATAGTTGTTAGGTCCAAGCCTCTTTGTTCAGTCTTTTCTTACTTTTATATATAAAATTCTATCTTTTTTTTCAAAAGAAATAATAAAATAATAATGTTATTAATTAAATATTGTGAAAGACCAAAACAAATGCAATTTAATGATAGTTAACAGACAATTTAATGGAATACTAACTAAGGTCATAATTGAATACTTTTAAAACTTAGAGAACTGAATTGAACAAAAGCAAAGTTAGAGTACTAAAATGACTTATGTGAAATATAGGGGGTGGGTTTTGTATTTTTGCCTAAAGTATAATGACTCTTTCTCCTAATCAATGTAGTTTTTTTTTTTTTTTTTAATATAGACAAACATCTAAAATTAGTTGAGGACTGTAGGAATGGCAATGGGGCGGGGTGGCTCCAAAGGATGGGGTCTTCACCCCCGCCCTGCAAGATTTTCTCTTGCCCCATCCCTACCTTGCCTTACATGATGAAGAAAATTTTCTTGCCCCATCTCCACCCCTTGGGGCCTTGCAATGCCCCGCCCCGCCCCACCCCGCAAAATTATATTTTTTGTTAATTTTCCCTATAACTAGTACAATTTTTTTAATGAAACCTATGCCATTAATAAAAATATACTTGAAATTACAACTAAATTTATCCCATCAAATCAAATCAATTTTTAGAAAAAATTGAATAATATATCAAAGTGTTTAACAAGACAATCATTAAAAAAAAAATCTCATAGTATAACACATGACAAAATAAAGGCAGAGAACCACATTGGGTAGAATAAAATAAGCTAATATTAATATGTTTGTTTAAATAGTAGGGTTTTAAGGTATGAAAAATTTATAATCATAACCCTTTGCAATGTAGGACGAGGCGGGGACGGGAAGGGGCAGGACGGGGTGGGTCTAAAAAGTCTAAAACCATCCCCGCCCCGTCCCGTGGTACGGGGCTAAAATCTTACCTCATCCCTACACCACCATCTTTGCGAGGCGGGAAAAACCCGCGCAGGGCAAAGCAAGGAGGGGCGGGGAAAAATTACCATCTCTAATTACAACTCTTTTAGAGAGGAATAGTTAGTCCTTATTTTTAAAAAATAGCTATTTATAAGGAATGATTATTTCTTGTAATAAAAATATAACCAAACTATTAAATAGCTAAACCATAAGAATAGATGTAACATTGCCTATTATAGTCTACCAAACGTGCCCTCACAATTTATATGATTTTCCATAAACTGTTGTTAATAATAACTCCATGAGAGTTTCCCAAAAGAAAAAAACTCAATGAGAGACAAATTGAAACAGTTTAGAAATTTATATACCATTTTGATCAATAGAGTTATAACTTTGGGGGGTCTATCATGCATTTTAATAATTCAAGAAATTAAGCGTAATACTTTTTGAGAAGATTAAGCATAATCAAAGTAGTAATTTATGGAGGAAAAGTATAATTTGCTTCAATTTTAATTGAAACATATTAAACTCTAGGTTTTAATTGGAAATAACCCCTATACTTAGGGGGGAATTATGTAATTTGTCTTCTTTTAAAATTATACATATAATCACATTTAAGGATTATTATATTGACTTTGCTCTTTTTATGAGTTTGAGATCTATATTTTTTAATAAATGCAAATTTAGAATAAGTAGTCTCAACACAAACTTCTATTTTCTCATTCTTCAATAAGTGCAAAGAATCAACTGAATGGACTGAAATAGATCAAATGGACCATAAGAGACCGAATTAGGTCGAAATACTATGCTAATCTAGCTCAATATGAGCGTTGTAATAATAAATGTTATACTTCAGTTTTTAAATATTATATAAATTTGAATTTTTTTTTTTAATGTTGGAAGAAAATAAATTATTTTCATTGACAAGGAAAGATGTCCTCATAAATCTTGAAAAACAAAAATAGAAATAAGGGTATGTTTGGTACACTGAATGTAACTTACATTAGGAATAGTAATCTTTATTATTGGAAATAGAAGACAGTGTAATGGAATAATTATTACTTTCAATAAGTTTGGTTATTAAATATGGAAAGTTTGTAAAAGATGATGTAAAAAGAAATTTTATATTTTTGGAAATATATTAATTTTAAAACCTATTATATACACTAAGAAATAGCTATTATATCCATTCTAAAGAGAAATAGGTATTCTTCAATTTAAGGAATAGTTATTCTAATGTAATGAC
The DNA here is from genome assembly GCA_032878915.1 of Castanopsis chinensis. NCBI lineage: Eukaryota > Viridiplantae > Streptophyta > Magnoliopsida > Fagales > Fagaceae > Castanopsis > Castanopsis chinensis. The sequence goes on along the minus strand of JAVQMG010000125.1, from coordinate 9,632,032 downwards.
TAATCCATGTAATAAAAATGCAACAAAATAACCGAATTGTTATTACACATGAATAACTATTCCACTACAAAAGCTAGTACAGCATACTAATCATACCCTAAATATTTTCAATTTATACGTGTCATTCGAAATGTTAACTATAGTTAATTTTATGGCTTTTATTATTTTTCTCATTGTTATTTGTAGGAAGCCACATAATGGTGATAGGAAATGCGTTCGATAAAAGTGTTTAAACGCCTAAGAATTGTTGAGGACTCTTTTTTCGGCGCACATGACCTTACTTCATTGCAACCCATGCCAACACAACATATTATTATTTTTTTGGGTAAATCTCTTTAAAGCCCAAAATAAGCTTATATCTCATTCAACTACATGGATTTGGCTCACATGACTCGCGAGATCCTTACTTCAAGAGGCGGATTCATGGTCCACATTTTCTCTTCATCAATTGGGATCATAACCCCACAACATCATCAACATCAACATATAGATCGAGCTTAAGCAATGAATCAAAGATCACGGCCCATATTACCTATCTTACACTTATTGCAAGCGGCTTCTTCAACAAAAGCTTATATTCACACAAAACGACAACAAAACCCAAGATACGTCATCTCATTTTTGGCTTATGATCCAAGCTCATAAGTCTCTTTAGGGAAACTTTGGGAGTTGTGGTTTGGAGGGCCAAGAGGTATGTTCAGTAAAGCTCTAGCGGTTTAAAATTGATAAAAGAGACATATTGCTTAGTGTGTTTACTCCAACTCCCTGAACTCTGACGAGTCCGTGTGTAGCGAGTAACATATGGTAAGCATCTCTTATCACATAACACTTTAGATGATAAAATTCCCCATTGCTCTTTTCATAAAACTTAATATTCATCATGTGACAAATACTCAATATCCCCAGCCATATAAATGCTAAGAGAATAATTGTTCATTCAATCCCCAGCTGTTGCTATACAAATTTAGAAACTTCATTATATTATTCTACATAAACTATATTACTACTTTAAGCTAAAATCCAACTCAAACACATGGCCTAATCTGATTGGCTATCTTTTATCTCCAACTATATACAAAATATTCATAATATCTCTCATACCCAGCTGTTGTCTGCCACAATCAGACCATATATTTCTTTGCTAGCTGCCAGAGCAAAGCATTAAATACTCTTCTTGCTCACCAAGATTATGTTACAACACAATGAGACCTTGACTACATTTCTAAAGCTTTATTAACTATTAACCAATCCTTCTATTACCCGCTAAAAATATGTTGTAATGGAATATTGCACAAAAACACAAACACCCGAAAAAGGAAGCATATCCAGCAAAACTCTAGTAGTGCATTCAGCACTTGACACTTGGCTGGAAGTGATATCACCAGCCATTTAATGCTGAACTCCCAGCTGTCAGTTGCTATATCCAAAATAGCATGATACCCTTAAAAGAGATTTTACCATTTTCAGTTAAATCCATAAAATAAATGCTGAATGTCCTCTCCAGCAGTCTGAAATCACCCAACTGATATCATTTGCTTCTGCCCAAAGCAACAGTTGTCTCATGATAGCTGTTACAGTTTTTCCTGATAGTTGGGACAGATTTTTCAGAACAGATGTAACAGCTGACCCAGCAGTCTGAGCATTACTGATTTTTCCTCATTTGCCTAAAACGAAAACCAACTAAAGTAACTATCTTTTTCGTGCCAAAGTACCTTCCTTTTCTGCTGCTCTTTCCCCAGCAGCTCTTACCCAAAACAACAAGAACACCTTAAAACTAAACATACCATTTTGGCCCAAATCTTAAGATGGATTTTCTAAAGAATCATTGCTATCTGGGACAGATTTTGGTTGATATTCTTTGCTAAAATACCCCCTTAAACTCAGCTAAATAGAACCCCCCATCAACACCTCAAGGGGACAACCAATGGAGAAGAACAACTCTCTCAAAAAACTTCTCTATTCTCTCTCCCTCCAATTATCTTCTTAAGCTCTTAATGAAGTTCTGAGTTTTTAGTTTCTAAATTAAGAACTAAACTCTTCAGCCCTTAACTCATAAATTCCCTTCATAAGCCTTCATACACCCTACAGCAGAAAATCCCAGCAGTAAATCCCAACAGCGTTGCTAAACACACTACAGCACTATTACCCCTCTTATACTCATTCTCTCACTCTTCATATTCAGAAAATACACATATCTTACTGTTTCTATCTCCAAATACCTAAACACATCTCTATACTCTTCTCTTACAAAATCTTTTTTCATGGAAAGCAATCTCTACAACTTCTCCAGCGATTATAATATCATATTTTTACTATATTTAACCTTCATATCTCTCATACTTCCATATATCATACATATTACAAATACTACATCTCACAAAACATCTATATCTTTTACCATCTCCACACTTCTCAAGAGATATCAAACACTCATACTCATGGAAGGCATAAACTTCTAATGCTAAAGCCCTTCTCCTAGAAGGCACCAAGATCTCATTTCAAAGTCCTTCTCATGGAAGGCACAAATCCATCTTACATAAAACTCTTCTCTTAGAAGGCACAAATACTTCATACAAAGCCCTTCTCATGGAGGGCAACACTATTCATAACGTCACAACAACTAAAAGAGCATTGTCAAAAGGAAAACTCATTTAAGTGTATGATAAGAGGAACAAGCTTAACCAACCCCTATACACAGCTGGTCATATCTCTCTTTCCCTCCACTTGCACGCATTTTCCACCCTCAATCTTAAAGCTATCTGGCAAACTACCTCTTTACCACTGGGGTCACTCTGCTGAGATATTATCAACTATGAGAATTTGTACAACTAGGGCTACAAACTATACAAAGAAAAGATAAGTGACTTTGCTTTCTTATCTTTAAATTTACATTATTGAGTACATGATTACTTCACATTTAAATACATATTACTTTATTCCAACTACAATTACAACTATTAACTAGGCTTAAAATCATTTAAATGCATGGTAAGAGGGGCAAGCTTAACTAGCCTCTACCGCTGGCACTCTGCTGGAATCCTATCAGCTCACTGATACTACATAACTGGAGCTATAAACCATACAAAGATAAATGACTTTGCTTCCATATCTATAAATTTACATCATTTTTTTTTTTTGGTTAAAAGGATAGATTCATTAAACTAACAACCCAACATGGGCTGAGTGTTGGCTATAAGCCTTAAGTAGTACATGATTACTTTACTTCTAAATAAATACTACTTTATTTCTATTGTTATTACAACTACTAATTAAAGCTATCATATCAAATGCATATTGTATATTTATTCGACTATTATCGTGACTCTTAAACTTTGGCTTTAATGGTTTTGTAGGCTTAAAAATATGCTAGTAGGACGCAACTCCCCAAACACAACCCGGGCCTAGCAAGGTCATCCTTCCAAAGGACCACATGTGGCCAAGCAACTGAAAAAGGCCCCTGAACAAGAATATATTGAGAGTAAAAAATTAATACCTAAGGATATTTTGGAAAAAATAAATAATGCCTATAGAATCATTAGGAATAAATAAAACATGTGGATCTTATATTTATAGGAATATTACTATGTTCTTAATCAAATCAAACATTAAAATAATTACATTCTTGAAAATCCATATTTTCTTGTGTATCCCGAAGAATTTGAATATCAAAGGGTATATTAGATTTTAATACCAAACACTATGTTAGATGCTTTTTTTTTTTTTTTTTTTTTTTTTGCCATTGAATAACATTAAGGGTACGTTTGGTACACTGAATGAGAATTACGACAGGAATTGTAAGTTTTATTACTAGTAATAAAGTGTGTTGTAATGTAATAACTAAACCTATTAATTAGTTTGGTTGTAAGTAATAATATTAGAATGAAACTTAACATTTATTTTAGGAAATATTTTACTCATACAATTATATCTCCTTAAAAATTGTTATTATTAAATTTAAGAGAGGTATGTGTTATTTTTTATGATTTTTTATTTTTTAATTATTAGATGTATATGAAAAGTTTGTTTATATGGAAATATATTAAGTTTTGAAATTAGTGCACTTACTAAAGAATAGCTAATACAACCTTTTAAAGAGGAACAATTATTCCTCATTTTGAAGAATAATTATTCATAAGAAACGGCTATTCCTTGTAATAAAAATAGAACCAAATTAAAGAATAACTAAACCATAAAAATAACTAATACATTATGGCATTTATTATAGTCTACCAAATATGCCCTAAAAGAAGGAAATAGAGAGTTACAGTAGCACTGGGGAAACCCAACAATACTGTATCGGCATCCAAGTAGCTAGAGAAGCTAAATCTAACACATTACACAAAATAATTTTAGGAACAAAATGGTACATAGATGGTTAAACCATGTTGTGTTAGATAATACTAGTCTCTCATCATAGATTGTTCCTGACGTTAGAGGCCAGTTGTAGCGGATAAGGATCCTCATTTTGAAGAATAGTTATTCATAAGAAATGACTATTCCTTGTAATAAAAACAGAACCAAACTAAAGAATAACTAAACCATAAAAATAACTAATACATTACGGCGTTTATTACAATCTATCAAATATGCCCTAAAAAAAGGAAACAGAGAGTTACAGTAGCACTGGGGAAACCCAACAATACTATATCGGCATCCAACTAGCTAGAGAAGCTAAATTTAACACATTACACAAAATAGTTTTAGGAACAAAATGGTACATAGATGGTTAAACCATGTTGTGTTAGATAATACTAGTCTCTCATCATAGATTGTTCCTGACGTTAGAGGCCGATTGTAGCGGATAAGGATCCTTTGCATTTTATAAAGTAACTCTATTGTAGATTTTTTTTTTTTTAAATCATTTGTTAAATGAGTGGATTAGATTTTATGAGTCATCGATTATCTAAATGAACATTACATATCAAAGTAATATTAATAAATGTTTAATTAGAAATTTCAGTCCACTCATTTAGCAATGGGTGTATTAACAACTAACTCTAGGGCCTAGGAAATTAATCAAGAACCTTTAAAATGCATGATTATTTTATAAGAACTATATAATTATCATTTTTATTTATTTATTTATGTTATATTGTAATTTTGCAGTTGCTTGTAATTAGGTTGTTGCCTTTATCAAATCATGCACCCCAAACAGGCTTGGTGACATGATGGTGACTCTAAGGTAAAATTACTTCTTTTTTCCCCTCTTGGCCTTATATGGGGTCTCTTGAAGCATTGGCCTTACTTTTTGGATGAGTGTAGCTCCCTGTTGAAGGAATCTCTTTAGCGTCCAAAGTGTTGAAGCTAAAATTACTTGAATGTGGCTATAAATGCATTATCTATTTTTCTCCGAAACTTTAATTTTTTTACCTTTAAGTGGGTATTAAGTAGGCTCTTATTCCAATAAGAGATTTAAGGCTTAAATCTCCTGTCTATATAAAAAATTAATTAATGTCTTTGCTTGATAACCAAAAAAAAAAAATTATCATCGAGCTAACACCATAAATTTGAAATTTTATCATATCTTTAAAAAATTGCCTCTAAGTACTAACTTGATTTTAAATTTTGACTTTGAATTCTAATAAGTACTAACCTGATTTTAACTTTTGACTTACAATTCTACAAGTAAAATTGGTGCTAGTAATTAATGAACCAAGAAATTCTCGTCGTCCAAATGAGCTACTGGATGACCAAAAGCCCCATAAAACAAGCATTTAAAATGAAGCTATTACACATAGATAAATGCAAAGGACGTGACCGTTGAGAGAAGCCTTCATGTCACCTGATTGACTCACTAGAAACGTTACAAGAGAACATTTAAGTCACCATTGAATCATTTGAATGCCTCTAACGGCTAAAGGGTAAAACCCTATATAAACCACATAAGGCCTCAAGCAAAGGTACACACTGGAAAAATAGTACAAATCTCTACCAACCTCATATCATTCTTCTCACTCAATATTTGCCTTTACCATTAGAGGCTCATTGGTTGGCACCACGCCAGCGATCTTACGAAGGGAAACCTAGTTTTCTAAACTTGAGCAAGGTCTTAAGTCCATTGAACTCATACTCTGTCTAGACAAACATATCTACTAACGAATTTAGCTTCATCAGCAATAGCATCAACGACAAAGTTATTAATGTAAGGGAGAGTTGAGGAAGGGCATATCTGTTTTCCCAATGCTGGTACTCCAGAAGGTTTGATTTCATTCTTTCAGGAAATTCAAAATAATTTACTGTGTAATGAATGTGTTAACATGGTCATATTACATGTTCTTCTGGTGCTTACAATGGGCCAAGTTATTAGTGGGTACTTAAAAATAAATAAATAAATAACAGCCATTTTGGAGGGATAGTGGTTTAACCGCATCCATTTCAATTTTTTTTTTCTAGTTTCTTCGACATATTAGAGGACAATAAGGTATTAGTACTTAATGGTCTTCATGTTTTTAAACATTGAGTATGCTTGGAATATATGTTAGGCCAATCTAAGGATGTGTTTGTTTGGAGGTGGAATAGGGTGGATGGAAAACTTTGGAGAGAAAATGGACAGGAAAACTTTTTTGAGTGTGTTTAGTTGGGTGGGGAAAAGGAAAATAAATGGTGGGGCCCAGGAATTTTCATCCCAGGCCCACTAAAAAGTTCTCTCTCCAAAATGGAGAGAAAACTGAAGGGAGAAAATAAAGTTGCTTAATGGACAAAAATACCCATGTCCAGTTCCTATCTTCTTCTTCTTTTTTTTTTTTTTTTTTTTTTGCTGGGAACTTTGCCTTTTTTTTTTTTTTTTTTTTCCTAGGCTGAGAGGCACATTGCCTCTTTTTTTTTTTTTTTTTTTTTTTTTGTAGGCTATGAGTATGATAGTTGTTTTGTTTTTCTTTTTTTTGTTTAACTAGACATAATTTTTATTTTTTAATAAATTGGGTGATTGCTTTTTTTTTTTTGGTTGCTTGTCACTTTTTTGTTTTAATTGGACATTATTTTTTAATAAGGGTGTATAAGTAAATTTATATAAACTCATTTTTTTCATCTCTCCACTTTTTCACTCCCAACCAAACAAAAATGTGAGAAATTAAAATTTTTTCTATCCTCTCATTTTTCTATCCTCCTACCATTCTCTATCCTCTCACTTTTCCACCCTTCCAACTAAACGAACCCCAATACGTGGTTTCTGTTGTATAGACAGATACACAGGAAAAATAGATAATATAAACTGCAAGATCACAATACCTTAGGATGGCAAGCGTTTATTCTTTGGCCCTGGCCCTTGGAATGACAATCAAGGTTTTGAAACTCGGACCGTTCAATGAACCATAAAAGAGAGAGGTTCAAGGTTTTTGAAGTTGGACTGAGGTCGAACCGAGATCGAACCGTAATGATGTCATAATTAATTAAAATATAAATAAATATATTAAATTAGTAAAAATTGAAAAATTACATAAAAATTTATAGGAAAAAGTTGGGTAATTTGTAAATACTATTTTCTCTTGATTAAATTGTATTAAATTAATAATATTTAATGCAAAATAATTAAAATAAATGCTTAAAATTTTGTAATATTAACTAAATTAGTACTTATAGAGATTTAAATATATCTTAATTTACGATAAATATGATATTTGTTAGATTTTCTCTTGTTATTTAAAAGATTTTAAAAAATTATATCTATAATAAATAAATATAACAAAAAAAGTTTTAAAAAATATAACTAAAAAATAATAAACCTTTTTTTTTTTTAGGAACAAAAAAAAAGTTGGCTATGCTGTGCTGGACAAAAAGAGAAGAAAAAAACTTATGTCTCATGAGATCTCATGAGAAACCCAACCCCACTCACACATTTCCCAAGCATCATGATCAAAGTTACACGTTTCCTCAAGCCACACCACGTGATCAGACTTCAAAAACCCTATGGACTTTTGCTTTCTATTCTTTTAGCTTTCCCTGCAGCCTCCGCCTCTCTCTAGTCTCTACATCTGTTATTTCTTCCACAGTTTGTTATTTCGTCCACAGTTTTCAAACAAACAGCAGCTGCTTCCACAATTTTTCTACAAATAAAGAAGAAGCAGATGCAGATTTCGCCTTTCTCTACCTCTGTTTTTTCTTCCACAGTTTTCAAACAAACAGCAGTCTCCTTCCACAATTTTTCAAGAAATAAAGAAGAAGCAGAAGCAGATTTGTAGCCTTTCTTCCATGGTCTTCTATTCTTTCTTTTTATTTTTCTTGTTTTTTACTTGTTTTATTTTTTCTTTTCTGGGAAGATCTGACGGTGGAGATTATTTTGAGCAATGTTTTGGGATTTTTTAGGAACCGTCAGACCCGTAGACAATTCAAGAGACCTGAATGTTGAATGATTCTGTCTCCTGAGGCAGACAATTCAAGAGACCCAAGTTGTTGGTGATCACACCCATCTATTTCACAAACCGACGTTTCTACTTTCTAGCTCTGGTTTTTAGGTTCTTAGTTTCAGTATTAAAAAATTAATGCATGTTGAATTTATAAATAAACCCAAAAGAGGAGGTCACCACTGACTATGACTCGGCAACAGAGAGAGGTCCCACTGCAGTTGTGGGGACTATAAAAAATAATTTAAAAAAAAAAAAAAAAGCCAGCAATCTCAGTCATCGAAGTGGTTGAGTTGAGGCCGCAATGCACCGTCACAGAGCAGAATCCAACACCATCAAAAGTTTCCTATTTTTGCTTTTCAAGGTAATGGTGGAGTGATGGGGGGCGAGACTTTGAGCTCGATCATGAATGGGTTTAAGTGGCTAAACCCATTTAAGATCGATTCGTAAAGTAAGTATTTGTTTAGTAATTGTGATTTTCAGGATTTTTTTTTCTTTCCCAGAAAAGAACAGGAAAAAAAAAGGAGGAAAAGTGATTTTTTTTTTATAAAGTAGATTTTAAGTTTAATAACTAGGAGAAAAATACAATTGTGTCCCTAAAAATAAAAAATAAAAGTTCATTATCAATCTATTCTTTACTGTCATGTCGTCATCTTACTAAGGAAAATTATTTATACACCACATAAAATGCACAGGTGCCACGTTAGACTCTGAGGTAACTATTAAAATAATAACTAATAAATTTATTTAATACTTCAAAATTTTCAGATCAGTATCTCAAATGTCTTCTTAAAAACAGCTACAAAGCTCATTCTTAAAAAATAAAAAATTAAAAAGAAATACTCACAAGTAAAAGGCCCCATCTCCTCCCATGGTCAAAGACTCAAAATTTTATAAAATAATTTTTTTTAATGAGTGTACATTTTTTTTAATTAGTGGTGCTAGTATTTGTTTCTGATCAGCTTATAAATTTAACTTTTAATTTTTATATATAGTTCTTTGAAATCTTATTTTTTTCTTCACATTTTTTCATTTTTAAAAAAAAATTTCAAAAAATATTATCTGACACTTCCCAAAACGTTAATGGAGTGACCATCACACGTTAAACTTTTATTTTAGCTAATTTAGCCAGTAACCAAATTAGTACTTCAGTTGGTCAGCTGTTAATAAACCAATAGAATAATCACGTGACACGCACGTGAGCATTAAAATCACCTGCGAGGCTGAGATCCATGGAGATGAAAGAGAGCAACTTTGAGAGGGAGAACCTTAGGAGAGAGACGATCCACATAGTCAAGGGTCCATTTGAATCCTAGGAGAGCGAGACGAACATGGTCCTGCCAACTATCTTAAAGTGGAGGTTAGATTTGAGTTTAAATCTGAGAGGCTAAAGCTTGAGAATTTCAGATATGGAGGCTAAGGTTTTGGCCAGAGAGAGAAAGAAATTACTAGAGAGATGTTAGAGAAGAGACCCGTAGTGGCAATTAAGGTATTGAGTTAGCCATGGTGGCTGATTTGTTAGTTTAGAGAGAGAAGTTGTAAGAGAGGAGCTTTAGTTTGGGTTTGAAAACCACCCTTATAACTATTTTTTTGCGAGTCTGTACGTGTATTTATAATTGTTGTACAGATTACAATTTATTTGAATATGAAAATAACAATTGATTACAATTTATTTGATAGAGTTTGATTTCATCTGGTATGCTCTTGTGCTTAAGCTTTATCTGCAGTGGGAGATAAGGATGACTGGATGAGGCCACCCTTTTTTTTTTTAGTTTTTCTCTTACCCCCTCCCAAATGGTATAGAGGTTTTTTTTTTTTTTTTTTTTTTTCAAAGATAGTTCTGTTAGTCATTTAACAGTTTAGCTCTCTTGAGGCTGCTTGGATCTTGGAAGACATTAACTTAATTAGTGATAGTTTTGATTGTATTTCTTTTAAAACTATTTCTTTACGGTGTAATCGTGCTGCATTAACTTTAGCTAGTGTTGCAAAAGAGAAAGAGGAGGCCATTGTTTGGCTCGAAGAATGCCTCTCTTTTCTCTTCCCCAGTGTACAAACGTGATTTACATCAATAAAGTTTACTATCGTTTTAGCTCAAAAAAAAAAAAAAAAAAAAAACAATGGTTGTATTTGGCACATATGCAAAGTTAAATGAGCAAATTGACTAAAATAAAATATCAAAGTGTGTAATGGCCACTATGTTAAAGTCTAGGGGGTGTTTAGCATTTTTTTTCCCAATTTTGTTAAGGTATAAGTATATTTTAGTACATTTTTAGCAAATTAGCATATTACCAATCACAAAAAAGTAATTTAAACATTCATTAATTAGATTTATGAAATTCATCAATTATAATTATTGTCACATCATATTGTGAACAATTTGTAGTACTTTTAGGGCATTTTTTTTTCTTTTCATTTCTATCAAAACTCCCAAATTATGAGACCAAAAGAAACCTAACCAAATCGAAAGCCTAAAATATTTCAAAAAAATGTTGCAAATGTATTAAATCATCAATTATAAGTTAATCTCCCATAACAGTTTGAGATTTTAGTTTTTGTAAACCAATATCCTACAAAGTCACTTACCAAATACTATCTATCTCTATCTCTCTAAAAATCAAGATATAAAATTTAAAATTAATTTACAACTTTACTTAACTATGCATTGTTATATATTTAGAATAAAGTATCTTTTTTAATCATAATATATTTTTATTAAAATTTATGGTTCAATCATGATATTCAATTCTCTATATGAAATTGAAATTAGTATGGTTGGTATTATTCATCAAATTATATATTTAATGTATCAAATTAACCTTGATGAGATTACTATTAAATATTTTTTTAATTAATATTTACATATAAAATGTCACAAATAAATTTTTTGCCTTAAGTTTCAAATTATGTTGAGCCGCTTCTGCCCACATTTATTTTATTAGAGTGATTTAATGGATGTTGACAAAAAGACTAACAATGATCTCTTAAGTTTGATAGGAACTAAAAGTGATCACTTTAAAATTAAAGTACTGAAGTATCTCTAGCAATTGTTCATAATCTGCTACTATATTTTTTTACCTTTAAAAAAAGTTTGTCAACTCGGAAACAATATCTCCTTGTGGGCATCCCAAACATCAAAGAGAGTGAAGAGACATTGGGAGAGTGTTTGGGAATGAGCAAAAAAAAATTGTTTCTTATTTTGCAAATAATCTAATCTTTTTTATTTTTTTATTAAAAAAAAAAGTTAGCTTTCATTTTCTTATTACACATGTAACATAAAAATTACCAAAAACTATGAATTTTAATAAACATAATGAAAATAAACCACTTAAAATTGCAGAGTACCCAAACAAGCACTAAAGAGACGTTTTTCTATTAAAAAAAATATATATCTAATTCTCTTAGTTAAAAGGTATATCAAATTCGGGAGAATGAATAGAGAATATAACGTTGGGGAGAGTAATAATTTTTAAGCCACCTAACTTGAAACTTTTGAAAGTTCTAGCTAAATTATGACCTTACTATCTATTCTTCTTCAATAAACTATCTATTCTGTCATTCCTCAAAAAAAGAAAAAAACAAAAAAAAAGAATCTATTTCATTTCGTTTTCAGCAATCAATTTTTAAATAATTGATCTTTCCCCAAAAGTCTTTCTTTTGATCTTTCCTGACTTTTCATATATCCTCTCCTCATGCCGCATCTTCCTTCTGCTTTGACTTTTCGATTTTCCCGTTTGAGTTCTCACTGCTCACTTATCCATTACACACTATTCATTCCCATAGTTTGGGGATGATTACAAAGTTTTAAAGTTTTCAATTAGAACCCCTTTAAAAAATAAAAATAAAAAATAATATGCCCCTTTGATAGTCATAGCTAGTTTAAAATCACCAAATATATATATATATATATATATATATATATAAAGTAAATTGCATTCCTATCTTTATCTGGAGTTCTGGACGCTAAAACCCATCATATGAACACTAGGTGGTATTTTATTTTATAATTAAAAAAGTCACAAAATAGTCACATCTTCATTAAAATTCATTTGCTATGATTTTTCTAAGGGTTTTTTTTTTTTTTTTTTTACTCTCCAAAATATATTGCACTTAAAGCAATTTTTGTTTACATAGGTTTTACTTAGATTATGTTAGTACACAGAATTTGGATTATAACAGCAATGGTAATTTTTATTACCGAGAATAAAATGCGTTGCAATGGAATAACTAAACGTATTCATTAGTTTAGTTATGAGTTGTAATATTAGAATAAAACTTATAATCTATTTTAAGAAAATAATATATTTTACATTTCCATAATTGTTATGTGGATATGGAGAGTTTATTTATTTGGAAACATATTAATGTTAGAATTATTATATCTACTAAGGAATAGCTATTACAACTAGGGATGGCAATGAGGCAGGGCGGGGCCGAAGGATAGGGTCTTCGTCCCTGCCCCGTATGGTATTGCCCCGCCCCGCCCCGCATGATGGGGAAAACTTTCTCACCCCATCCCCACCCCTTGGGGCCCTGCGAAGCCCCGTCCTTACCTCGTAAAACCCTACTTTTTTGTTAATTTGCCCTACAATTAGTATAATTTTTTTAATGAATTCTATTTCATTAATAAAAATATACTTGAAATTACAACTAAATTTATCTCATCAAATCAAATCAATTTTTTTTTTAAAATTGAATAATATATCCAAGTGTTTAACAAGACAATCACAAAAAAAAAAAAAAAAAAATCTCATAGTATAACACATAACAAAATAAATGTAAAAAATCACATTGGGTAGAATAAAATAAGCTAATATTGATATGTTTGTTTAAAAAGTAGGATTTTAGGTTATGAAAAATTTACAATTATAACCCTTAACAATGCAGGGTAGGATGGGAATGGGAAGGGACGGGGAGGGGCGGGGTGGGTTTAAAAAGTCTAAACTCATCCCCGTCTCGCCCCGTGGTGCAGGGCTAAAATCTTGCCCCATCCCCACCTCACCACCTTTGCGGGGTAGGAAAAACCCACGTGGGACGAAGCTGGGAAGCGCAGGTTAATTAGCGGGGTGGGGCAAAATTGCCATCCCTAAATGGCATTTCTCCATAAAAGTTTAAAATTACACCAATTCATGTGAATGTGGAAATTTAAAAAATTTCTTAGTTACCTCTAATAATGCATTGGTTGCTTTTAGCAAGGAAATGCATTCAATAAATAAAGGCCTACTAAGTCCATATCATGTGATTGTTGAAATAGAGTCCAAACTTTAAATTTATGCGCTAAATGCCTTCACACGCATTTTTTCTCCTATCTACAAGTATTCTATTGTGACGTGCAAATTATGTTGGATCAAATATGAATGTGGATCGGTGTTCTTCAGCGATCACCTCAATGTGGAAATATGAGGCATGCAATGACCGACCCATATTATTTACGACTTTTTTGCAAGTTAAAGGGAAAAACAAAAGATGTATATTTCTCCAAGTTTCAATTTGCAAACAGGGTCTCTTTCACGCGTCATTATTGAAGAAAGTCCTTTCATTAAGATAAAATTGGCAATCATTTCATAATTGCCTATCACTGAATAAAACAATGTTTAGGTAGTTGTTAGCAAGTTGAAGGAAACAACAAGGATATAAGTCTCTGTCATTGCAAAAATTAGCTTCACTAATTTGAAAGTATATTTCTTTACGATTCAATTTTCAAACAAGATCACTTTCAAGTTCTTGGATTATTGATTGGTATCTTCTAATAATAGCTCCAAACTCTTATTGGCACTAGGGGAATGGATTGAGAATTCATAGTGTGACCCTATGGTACCATCTATCAATTCATAGTTGCTAGGTCCAAGCCTCTTTGTTCAGTCTTTTCTTACTTTTATATATAAAATTCTATCTTTTTTTTTCAAAAGAAATAATAAAATAATAATGTTATTAATTAAATATTGTGAAAGACCAAAACAAATTCAATTTAATGATAGTTAACAAACAGTTTGATGGAATACTAACTAAGGTCTTAATTAAATACTTTTAAAACTTAGAGAACTGAATTGAACAAAAGCAGAGTTAGAGTACTGAAATGAATTATGTGAAATATAGGGAATGGGTTTTGTATTTTAGCCTAAATTATAATGACTCTTTCTCCTAATCAATGCAGTTTTTTTTTTTTTTTTAATAATATAGACAAACATCTAAAACCAGTTGAGGACTATAGGGATGGCAATGGGGCGGGGTAGGTCCAAAGGATGGGGTCTTCGCCCTCGCCCCGCAAGATTTTCTCTTGCCCTATCCCTGCCCCGCCTCGCATGACGAAGAAAATTTTCTTGCCCCATCTCCACCCCTTGGGGCCCTGCAACAGCCCACCCCACCCCGCAAAATTCTATTTTTTGTTAATTTGCCCTACAACTAGTACAATTTTTTTAATGAAACCTATTTCATTAATAAAAATATACTTGAAATTACAACTAAATTTATCCTATCAAATCAAATCAATTTTTAGAAAAAATAGAATAATATATCCAAGTGTTTAACAAGACAATCATTAAAAAAAAATCTCATAGTATAATACATGACAAAATAAAGGCAGAGAACCACATTGGGTAGAATAAAATAAGCTAATATTAATATATTTGTTTAAATAGTAGGGTTTTAAGGTACAAAAAATTTATAATTATAACCCTTAGTAATGCGGGATGAGGCGGGGACGGGAAGGGGCAGGACGGGGTGGGTCTAAAAAGTCTAAACCCATCCCCGCCCCGTCTCGTGGTACGGGGTTAAAATCTTACCCCATCCCCACCCCACCATCTTTGCAAGGCTAAAATCTTATAAGGAATGACTATTCCTTGTAATAAAAATATAACCAAACTATTGAATAACTAAACCATAAGAATAGATGTAACATTGCCTATTATAGTCTACCAAATGTGTCCTCACAATTTATATGATTTTCCATAAACTGTTGTTAATAATAACTCCATGAGAGTTTCCCAAAAGAAAAAAACTCAGTGAGAGACAAATTGAAACAGTTTAGAAATTTATATACCATTTTAATCAATAGAGTTATAACTTTGGGGGGTCTATAGTGTGTTTTAATAATTTAGGGAATTAAGCATAATACTTTTTGAGAAGATTAAGCATAATCAAAGTAGTAATTTATGGAGGAAAAGTATAATTTGCTTGAATTTTAATTGAAACATATTAAACTATAGGTTTTAATTGGAAATAACCCCTATACTTAGGGGGAATTTTGTAATTTGTCTTCTTTTAAAATTATACATATAATCACATTTAAGGATTATCATATTGACTTTGCTCTTTTTATGAGTTTGAGATCTATATTTTTTAATAAATTCAAATTTGGAATAAGTAGTCTCAACACAAACTTCTATTTTCTCATTCTTCAATAAGTGCAAAGAAATCAACTGCATGGACTGAAATAAATCAAATGGACCATAAGAGACCGAACTAGGACGAAATACTATGCTAATCTAGCTCAATATGAGCATTGTAATAATAAATGTTATACTTCAATTATTAAATATTATATAAATTTGAATTTTTTTAATGTTGGAAGAAAATAAATTATTTTAATTGACAAGGAAAGATGTCCTCATAAATCTTGAAAAACAAAAATAGAAATAAGGGTACGTTTGGTACACTGAATGTAACTTACATTAGGAATAGTAATCTTTATTACTAGGAATAAAAGACAGTGTAATGGAATAATTATTACTTTCAATAAGTTTGGTTATTAAATATGGAAAGTTTGTAAAAGATGATGTAAAAAGAAATTTTATATTTTTGGAAATATATTAATTTTAAAACCTATTATATACACTAAGAAAATGTTATTATATCCATTCTAAAGAGAAATAGGTATTCTTCAATTTAAGGAATAGTTATTCTAATGTAATAACTAATCCATGTAATAAAAATGCAACAAAATAACCAAATTGTTATTACACATGAATAACTATTCTACTACAAAAGCTAATACAGTATACTAATCCTAAACTCTGACGAGTCCCTGTGTAGCAAGTAACATATAGTAAGCATCTCTTATCACATAGCACTTTAGATGATAAAATTTCGCATTACTCTTTTTCTAAAACTTAATATTCATCATGTGACAAATACTCAATATCCCCAACCATATAAATGCTGAGAAAATAACTATTCATTCAATCTCCAGCTGTTGCTATACAAATTTAGAAACTTCATTATATTATTCAACATAAACTATATTACTACTTTCAGCTAAAATCCAACTCAAACATATGACCTAATTTGATTGGCTATCTTTTATCTCTAACTATATACAAAATATTCATAATATCTCTCATACCTAGCTGTTGTCTGCCACAATCAGACCATATATTTCTCTGCCAACTGCCAAAGCAGAGCATTAAATACTCTTCTTGCTCACCAAGATTATGTTACAACACAATGAGACCTTGACTAGATCTCTAAAGTTTTATTAACTTTTAATCAACCCTTCTATTACTTGCTAAAAATATGTTGTAATGGAACATTGCACCCAAAACACAAACACCCGAAAAAGGAAGCATTTCCAGCAGAACTCTAGCAATGCATTCAGCACTTAACACCTGGCTGGAAGTGATATCATCAGCCATTTAATGCTGAACTCCCAGTTGCCAATTGCTATATCCAAAATAGCATGATACCCTTAAAAGAGATTTTACCATTTTTAGTCAAATTCATAAAATAAATGCTGAATGTCCTCTCCAGTAATCTGAAATCGCCCAATTGACATCATCTGCTTCTGCCCAAAGCAATAGCTGTCTCATGATAACTGTTACAGTTTTTCCTGATAGTTGGGACAGCTTTTTTAAAATAGATGTAACAACTGACCTAGCAGTCTGAGTATTACTAATTTTTTCTCATTTGGCTAAAACCAAAACCAACTAAAGTAACTATCTTTTTCCTCAGCAGCTCTTACCCAAAACAACAAGAACATCTTAAAACTAAACATACCATTTTTGCCCAAATCATAAGATGGATTTTCTGAAAATTCATTGCTATCTAGGACAAATTTTAGTTGATATTCTTTGCTAAAATATTCCCTTAAACTCAGCTAAATAGAACCCCTCATCAACACCTCAAGGGGACAACCAATGGAGAAGAACAACTCTGTCAAAAAACTTCTCTATTCTCTCTCCCTCCAATTATCTTCTTAAGCTCCTAATGAAATTCTGAGTTTTTAGTTTCTAAATTAGGAACTAAACTCTTCAACACTTAACTCATAAATTCCCTTCATAAGCCTTCATACACCCTATAGCAAAAAATCCCAGTAGTAAATCCCAACAGGGTTGCTAAACACACTACAACACTATTACCCCTCTTATACTCATTCTCTCACTCTTCATATTTAGAAACTACACATATCTTATTATTTCTATCTCCAAATACCTAAACACATCTTTATACTCTTCTCTTACAAAATCTTTCCTCTTGGAAAGCAATCTCTACAACTTCTCCAGCGATTATAATCTCATATTTTTACTATCTTTAACCTTCATATCTCTCATACTTTCATATATCATACATATTACAAGTACTACATCTCATAAAACATCTATATCTTTTACCATCTCCATACTTCTCAAGAGATATTAAACACTCATACTCATGGAAGGCATAAACTTCTAATGCTAAAGCCCTTCTCCTAGAAGGCACCAAGATCTCATTTCAAAGCCCTTCTCATGGAAGTCACAAATCCATCTTACATAAAACTCTTCTTTTAGAAGGTGCAAATACTCCATACAAAAGCCCTTCTTATGGAAGGCAACACTATTCATAACGTCACAGCAACTAAAAGAGCATTGTCAAGAGGAAAACTCATTTAAGTGCATGATAAGAGAAACAAGCTTAACCAGCCTCTACACAGAGTTGGTCATACTCTCTTTCCCTCTAGTTGCACGCATTTTCCCCCTTCAATCTTAAAGCTATCATGGCAAACTACCTCTTTACCACCAGGGTCACTCTGCCGGGATATTATCAACTCATAGAAATTGTACAGCTAGGGCTACAAACTATACAAAGAAAAGACAAGTGATTTTGATTCCTTATCTTTAAATTTACATTATTGAGTACATGATTATTTCACATTTAAATACATATTACTTTATTCCAACTACTATTACAACTATTAACCAAGGCTTAAAATAATTTAAATGCATGATAAGAGTGGCAAGCTTAACTAGCCTCTACTGCTGGCACTCTGCTGGAATCCTATCAACTCACTGATACTACATAACTGGAGCTATAAACCACACAAAGATAAATGACTTTGCTTCCATATCTTTAAATTTACATCATTTTTTTTTTTTTTGGTTAAACGGATAGATTCATTAAACTAATAAGCCAACATGGGCTAAGTGTTGGCTATAAGCCTTAAGTAGTACATGATTACTTTACCTCTAAATAAATACTACTTTATTTCAATTGTTATTACAACTACTAATTAAAGTTATCATATCAAATGCATATTGTATATTTATTCGACCATTATCGTAATTCTTAAACTTTGGCTTTAATGGTTTTGTAGGCTTAAAAATATGCCGATAGGACGTAACTCCCCAAACACAACCCGAGCCTAGTAAGGTCACCTTTCCAAAGGACCACATGTGGCCAAGCAACCAAAAAAGGCCCCCGAACAAGAATATATTGAGAGTAAAAAAATTAATACCTAAGGATATTTTGGAAAAAATAAATAATGCCTATAGAATCATTAGGAATAAATAAAACATGTGGATCTTATATTTATAGGAATATTACTATGTTCTTAATCATATCAAACATTAAAATAATTACATTCTTGAAAATCCATATTTTCTTGTGTATCCCGAAGAATTTGAATATCAAAGGGTATATTAGATTTTACTACCAAACACTATTGTTAGGACATATGTAGTTGTTCAAGCTTGTGAACATATGTCGCTATTTTATGTAATTGGCTTATCCTTAGACAAAACGCACTTTACTTGTAATTGGGTAGATCTAGGATGTGTTAAACACTTCAAGAAACAGTGGTTCAAGATTAAGTGTTGAAGCCATCAAAGTCTGTCCAAGATACAAGCAAGGAAGTGCAAGATTTTAAAGCTCGATAGATACCTCGACAGATACATCTATCGAGATTTAAAGAAACTGTTAAGCCCGAGCCTCGACAGCTGTCTCGACACCTCTATCTGTCGAGAATTAAAGAAAACAGATTTCCAGGCTGTTTCAAGTCCAATCCGTGTGTGTATCTTTGGGACTTCTTTTCTCCTAACCCTAGACATATAAAAGGATTATTTTAAGGGCCGTCAAAGTAAGCAACAAGCAGAAATCACAAGAGACAAGTTGCTTCTTCTCTTTCATGAAAATTGTGATCTGTGAGACAAAGTTCATGCCCTAGTTCATCTCTGATGATTTGAAGAACTTTGCAGCCAACATTCTTTCTTCCTTAAGTTGGTGAGTGAGTCACGTACTGGGATTCGTGCAAAGGAGTAAGACGCGTACTGGGATCCGCGCATCACATTGGTTAGTCACGTACTGGGAGCCGTGCATTAAACTGGAGAAATTGTCACTACAGAACAAGTCCAATTGGGTATTGGGGTAAGAGTTCAACTGTAGGTTGGTGAGGTACTGGGATTCCTTACTTGTAACTGCTTGTTGTGATAATAGTGGAGTTTCGGGAGTGGTGACCTTAAATCACCCGGTGGGGTTTTTGCCGTAAGGGTTTTCCCCATTCGTGAACAAATCACCGTGTTCTTTATTTTCCGCTGCATAACTTAGTTTGGTGATTTGTTTGTGCTGCCACGTGATATTATCTGTTAATTTGATTAATTAATAACTGGGCTAATTTAATTAATCTAAATTATCACAAGGGGTCAACGCATTTGTGGCCTGTCAACTATGTTAGATGTTTTTTTTTTTTTTTTTTTTTTAATGCCATTGAATAACAGTAAGGGTACTGTAAGGTCACAATTTGCACCCAAACCCAACACTGTGAAGGGGACATGCCCAAAAAGCCCTAAAACAATGAATTTATAAAGTGTGGGTTCGAAACCTAGGTTTTATGGACTTTTCGAATAGCACAGAAGATTATCTAGATCCACAACTCGCATACAACAAGAATAACCACAAAGGAAATGTTCTCAAATGTGCGCCAAGGATGATTTGAATTGAATTTTTCTCTTATAAATAGATTACAATAGATAGTCATGTATACAGTGTTCTGCCCGTTCTGTTTCTTCTTTCTTATCCCTTTTTTCTCCCCCCCCCCCCCACTTCAATGTCTTTTTCTTCATTTTATATCATCCTCCTCCTTCCACATATGGTTCAGATCACCAATTTAGATACTTGTCTCATCCACCACCTTCTTGAAATCTTCAAATAGTAGCTGGAAGGCTAATTTTCACTGTTCAGAGGTCTTTTCCCATTAATGCGGCTAGAGGGGAAGTGCAGAGTCTTTAATGCGATGGTAACAGCTTTCTCTAAGATATTTCCGTTCGTTCTCCTTCTCTGTGCACTTCCTGAATACAGATGCACTCTCCAGAATTCCCCCTGAATCATCCCAACATAGCACACAGTCTTCACTTCCTCCAGCCGAGGACGTGCCTCTCCTCGGACCATTCTTATGGGCTCTTACACAATGATTTGCTCGTGGGCTTTTATGTGGACTATCCTTCTGAGTAATATATTCTCCTCGGATGGAATAGGTTGCCTTGGATCAATCCCAAGGCCCAAAAACATATTCTTGAAACTTCCCCCCCACAATAGCCCCTCAAAACTCCACATTTCTCCCCATCTGAGGAGAAAGATGAAGTTTTGACCTAACATGACAACTTCCACACGCCTCGCAAATCATTACACGTGGGAACGTCGTTTCGCTTTTTTTTTTTTTTTTTTTAACTGCTCCTAATACCATTAAATTCAGGACACCCACATTAATTGCTGCAGGTGACGCCCTGTCGCCCACGTTCAATGGTAAAATGCACGCTCAACGGTCCAGATGCCTCTTTGAAGATTTGGGCGGGATAACTTCCCTTTAATGTCGTTTCCCATGTACCCAAAACGCCTAGGAAAACTCCATACACTCCATTACTCCAAAAATCAATCAAGTCCATCGCTCTCCTTTTTTCTCTCCGCTAAAGAAGTTCGCGAAGAATCGCCTACTCATTTTCGTAAGTTCTCACTTTCCTAAACTCATTTCTTCTCGACCATCAATTATATCATTTCCCTCTCTAGATTCCTGTTTGCGTCTTGACCAAATGGGTAGATTCAAGTGGTTGGTAGATATTGACTCAAGGATGGAGGGTTTTCGAGCCAAATACCACATTCTCCCAGAAGTGGGTTTGAAGTACTGCCCCCCCGAAGCCGTAGTTGACTCTAGGAGAGAAAGGCAAGTTGTCATTCCCATAATCGCCTTTTTAGAATGTGGGATGACACTTCCTATGAAGAATGTCACAAGTGAATACTTGTGCAACTATAGATTGTGCCCCGATCAGTGTACTCCTAACATGTTTAAAGTTTTAGGTTATGTCGACGCTCTAAACGAGCAAATGGGTCTAAACCTCACATGGCGTGATGTCGCCCTTTTGTATGAGTGCCACCAATTGAAAAATGTAGGCTATTATCTCAAGTCCTGATCTAACGTCATTAGACTTATATCATGCCTCCCTAAGTCTAACAAAGGCATGAAGGACGACTACTTAATATCCTCTGGGAGATGGTACGACGGTCCTCATTGCCCTATCAAAAAGGGGAAACCAGGTGTGATTCCCTAGAATTTAGGATCTCTAATCTAAGCTGCAATTCCTTTAGCTTCGTCCTTTGAATTCATCGCGCTTTAATACTCTTTTTGCTTAAAGTTTATTTGAACCTAACCATATTTGGCTTTTTGGATGTCTCTTTTGCAGATAAACAACATGTATCGCCTCGTCTAGGGGAAGCTAGCATCTCGGATCTTAATAGAGTTTTGAGGTCTGAGGTGTTTGTCAACAAAGACTTACAAGTGAGGGCTGTTCATCTCATACTAGGGTACGACCCACTGTTAAATGTCTACCAAGAGGTCGGCAGTGCTATCATCGCGGGTGATAGGAGGTGCAGAAGGATAGACGTTTCCAAGCCTGACCTCCTCGCTCTATTCGACTTACTGGACATCCCTTCCGTCATCCTATACATGCCTCCCCTTAGAGCAGTCTCCCTTTTAGTGCGACCCGTGGTACTTGTTACCTGAGAAGAGTCCACATCTCCCCGTCTATCTCTTGAGGAGGAAATAGATCAATTTAGGCTCGAGGAAGCTGAGAAGCCTGAAGAGGGTCACCTCGTCAACATCTCGGACGGAGAAGACGAACCTACCGAGGGTTCTGGAATAAAGGGTTTAGTAATTTCAAAGGTATACAGTAGCACCGAGGAGGAAGACATGTCTAGTTTAAGGTCACTTATGAATGTGTAAGGTGCATAAGTGGCCAAAAAGGGTACCATTGGGTCTCAACCTCCCCCACAGCTACCACTCCCTCCTCTTCCTGCCGACCCTAGGCTCCTGCCCTTGACCTTAAAAAGTAAAGGAAGAATGAGAGCGAGGATGCTGAAATGGCCTGACAAAAGAAGCTGAAGCAGTAACAATAAAAATTTGCCAAGGGTAGAACACGAGCCTCCTCGGTAGAGAGTGGAGAGAGCCATGGGCTGGCCGAGGTGCACCACGTACAGTCCTACTGGTCTCCTATGTTGGAGTTGGATGGAACTCTCATTCCTGTTCATTCTAGCATAAGAGAGTTCTAGAAAGGACACTCCCATTACTTGACCGAAGCCCTAGAACAACCACTCTTCCTACCTAAGGATATGAAGGCCCTGGAGCAAATGAAGCAGCAACAACTCTTCCTTTCCCTTAAGAGGGATTTAGGCTTGGTACGTGTTATTTAACTTATCTTTCTTACATAAGCTTGTGAATATACTCCTTTCTGCGATCCTTGTCATATTGTACATGTTTTCCACATGCTTACAGGCCATCCAAGAGGTCTTCGTGGCTGAAAAATGGGTAGAAGTCGCTCGGAAGAAAACCAACACTGAGCTCAATATTAGGGTTGAGACGGAAAAAGCTCTTAGCTGAGTTGACCTAGAGAAGGAGAAGCTTGCCAACAAGCTAACAACAAAGGAGCAGATGAGGAAGAGCGCTGAGGCTGGACTTAAAATAGCTTAGGCATAAGCCGAGGAGCAGCGCAAGCAACTTCGAGACTATAAGGAGGATCTTGCCACTGCCCAACAAGATATTACACGCTTGAAGAAGGAGCTAGCAAAGGCAGAAGACAAAGCTCGTTCTATTAAGGAGGCCGCTGACGATGTATCACTTGCTTCTTTCAACAGGGGGGTTGAAGAAATAGAAACTCATCTGGTTGAAGAGTTAGCTAAATTATGTAGAAAGTACTGCAAGCAGGTGTGAATGGAGGCTCTCAATGTGGCATGCGCCCCTGCCACATATGAATGGAGAAAGGCTGAGAGTGTGTGGTATCCCCCTGATATCCGAGAACTTGATGCTCCACCTCCTGCAAAACCTCCACCACCCTTGTGACTCTTGCTCCTCCTCAAGCCTCTACGGGCTCTGGCCAAGACATTCCCTAAGAGAAGTTCGACAAGGATCAGAGCAAACAAGCTGGCCAAGACGATCCTCCTCTGGGGGCAAAGGATAAGGGAAAACAGTCCATGACCCTACCAAAGGCAAAATCTACCAACTCTCCTACAACCATCAAGGAAGTGACCTCTATGTCCATTGAGTTGGAACCCAAAGAAGCTGAAGATAAGACCAAGTTGGCTGAAACAAAGCTCAAAGAGGATCCCCCACCAAAAGTCAAGACATAAACTGCTAAGGGCCCTTTTGAATTTTTCTTTAGTTCAAAGACAGCTTTCTCCCTTTAACCAAAAATTTTTTCGTTGTAGCCCCTCCCCCCTTTTTTTATCATCATTTCCTATGTAATCAAATTGCGTTACAGTGACAAATACAAGAACTTTGATCTTTAATTTCTTTACGAGCATTTCTTATTAAGGATGTATAATTTCTATTTCAGTGCCTTTCGCAAACACAATATGAAGGTGTTAAAGTATAAATAAATACAATCAGATTCATCTATGTGCTGAACAACAACGCTAATCCCTAATGAGAATGATTCCACTTTATAAACTTACTCCTTCAGCAGATAATTTGCATGCGAGAATTATACTAAGTTTCACGCCACAGAGACCCATTGAACGCATAAGGATGATTAAGATTCAGTTAAAGATTTGAACTTATGTAACACTCAAACATAAAAATAATTTGCCAATCTCCCTAACATATAGTTTAGGAGTTGTGAAATATAGAAGGGCATAGCTAAGATTCCACTCAACACTTAGAGGAATAAATTGAAATGTTAATTTTTCCAAAGTAGATGGTTCGAGGACCAGGCGTAACTAGGGTTCTGTTTAACACTTAGTAAAAATGAATTGAATGTTAATTTTCCTAAAGTAGATGGTCCGAGGACTCGACATAACTAGGGTTCTGTTTAACACTTAGTAAAAATGAATTGAATGTTAATTTTTCCAAAGTAGATGGTCCGAAGACTCAGCACACTTAGAAAAAATGAATTGAATGCTAATTTTCCCAAAGTAGATGGTCCGAGGACCCGGCGTAACTAAGATTCTGTTTAACACTTAGAAAAAATGAATTAAATGTTAATTTTTCCAAAGTATATGGTCCGAGGACCCGGCGTAACTAGGATTCTGTTTAACACTTGGAAAAAATAAATTAAATGTTAATTTCTCCAAAGTAGATGGTCCGAGGACTCGGCATAACTAAGGTTCTGTTTAACACTTAGAAAAAATGAATTGAATATTAATTTTCCCAAAATAGATGGTCCAAGGACCCATCGTAATTAAGGTTCTGTTTAATACTTAGAATTACAGAACCAAGAATCAATACAATAGAACATAATGATAACTAAACAAACGGCAGATATGCCTTTCATTAATAATAGTACCTTTGAAGGTTATTTACATTCTAGGAACGTTGTACAGGCTTTTCATCTAGGTCGGCAAGATAATATGCCCCTATTCCAGCTACTGAAATTATACGGTAGGGCCCTTCCCAGTTAGGTCCCAATTTTCCCCGTGTTGGGTTCTTGGCGGTGCCCAAGACCTTTTTCAACACCAAATATCCAGGGGCTAGTGGCCGTAACTTCATACGAGAATCATATCCCTGTTTGAGTTTTTGTTAGTAATAAGCTAGTTGAACCATAGCATTCTCTCGCCTTTCCTCAACTAGGTCCAGGCTTTTTTGCAACAAATTGTCATTACTGCTAGGGATGAAAGAGCTTATTCTCATTGTTGGGAATCCAATTTCCAGAGGAATTACAGCTTCAGCTCCATAAGTCATAGAAAAAGATGTCTCTTTAGTGGATCTCCGAGGTGTAGTTCGATACGTCCATAAAACATGTGGCAATTCTTCCACCCACCTCCCTTTCCACTTTTTTTCTGCACCACAATTGTGTGAGCTAGCCATTCAGGATAAAACACTTCCTTGATAGCCCCAGCCCTCTTGAGTCTGATAACCTCCTCTTTAACAGCCTCGGAATGGTCCTTGGAAGAATGCCGAGGTGATTGCCTCTTCGGCACTGCAGTCGGACTGACATTCAGATGATGATAAATGACACTAGGATCAACCCCAGGAACCTCATAAGCATCCCATGCGAACACGTCAAGGTTTCCTTTCAAGAACACAACTAACTCCTCCCTTTCCTGGGGTGGCAATTGGGCCTCTACCTGGAAGAACTTTTTAGGGTTACCATCTATAAGAACTCTATCCAATTCCTCACACACAAACTCTTCTACCACTATCCCCCCAATTGTGGTAGAAGATGTTGATTGCTATGGGATAACCGCAGCCGAGGTTGAGGACTTTGGCTTAAGTTGATGCAAAACTGCAGTTGCTATGCACTGTCTAGCCACAGACTGACTCCCGATAATCTCTTCAACCTAACTGCCAAAAGGGAACTTCACCTTGACGTGGAGAGTTGAGGAGACAGCACCCAAGGTATACAGCCACAGTCTCGCGACAATGGCCGTATAGGGAGAGTAGGCGTCCACCACAATAAAATCCACTTCCACCACTGCCCGAGCCTGACTGCATAGGCAGTCTAATCTGCCTTTTCGGCATGACGGCCTTCCCTTCGAAGATTATTAAAGGTGAATCATAAGCCGAAAGATCCTCTAGCTTTAAGTTCAACCCTTTGAATAGATCAGGATACATAATGTCTGCACCACTTCCCTGATCGACCATTACCCTCTTTATATCATAGCCCCTTATCCTCAGCGTGATAACCAAGGCATCATCGTATGGTTGGATGGTCCCTACCTTGTCCTCTTTCGAGAAGCCTAAAATTGGAGGTACGTTACCCTTAATCCTCTTCGACTCAGAGCTAGAGTTTTCGGCAAGAGCTCGCGCCACAGACATCACCCTGGAAGGACAAGAACTAGTCCTCCCAAAAGCAGTGAAAATTACATTAATCATCCTCAAAGGAGGTCTTGAAGCATTGTTACCTTGATTTGCCGGACTAGGATGCTCTCCCTACCCGTTAGGATGATATAAGAATTGCTTCAACTTTCCCTCCTTCACCAACTGCTCTAAATAATTCTACAAATTCTTACAATTCTCCGTTGTGTGACCTCTCTCCTGATGATATTGGCAATGAAGGTTTTGATTACGCTTTATAGGATCCCCTATCATCTTGCCAGGCCACTTAAAATATGGTTCATGACGGATTTTTTCAAACACTTGTTGCATAGATTCACAAAACACAGTACTAACTACCTGAGAAGAGGCTGGACTAGATTGCCCCACGAAATCTCTCCTCGGCCTATTATTGTTGTATCTATCCGACCTGAAATCCCTCCTCTCCTGAGGGATAACTTTTGCCTTCCCCTTTCATTGTTGTTGATCCTCCTCAACTCATTTGTACTCATCGATGCGATCCATAAGCCGACGTACACTTCTAACAGGCTTTTTGGTCAAGGATTTTCTCAAATCATGCTCATTTGGAAGGCCAACCTTGAAATTCCTTATGGCAACATCGTCGAAGTCCCCATCGATCTCATTGAACATCTCCCAGTACCTGTCAGAGTACGTCTTGAGAGTTTCCCCCTCTCCCATAGCCATGGATAACAATGAATTTAAAGGTCGAGGAACCCTACTGTAGGTGATGAAACGAGAACCAAATGCCCTCGTGAGCTCTATGAAGGAATCAATAGAGCCTGCATTCAAGCCATTAAACCATTTCATTGCGACAGGTCCCAAGCTGGAGGGGAAGACTTTGCACATCAAAGTCTCATTCTTAGAGTGTACCGCCATTCTCTAATTGAAATGACTTACATGCTCCACCGAGTCTGTCCGTCCATTATAAATGGTGAACGTTGATTGGGTAAACCGTCTTGGAAGCTTCCCCTTCTCAATCCTACTAATGAAAGGTGACTTGGAGATTTGGTGGAGCGCCTTGCTTAAGGCATCATTTCCCAAACCCCTAGAAGAAGTCTTTTTATCCTTAGGGCCATAAAAATAATCCTCCTTATAGGAGGAAGACTCACTAGGAGGAGCTTTTAACTTGGGGCTATAACTGCTATCACGAGAGTCCTCAGACGAAGGGTCTGAAAGAGAGGGGGTACGCCTTCGCTTCTCTTGACCCAACTTCTTCTTTAAATGGTCAATTTCCTTCTGCATGGCCTTAGCATTTTCTTCGTGAGAGGTCCTGCTTCTAGCCCATGCATGGCTCCCCCCTCGCGTATGCTCTGTGTGCACACTACTTTCTCGATCTCTTTCCCACTCTAGTTGCGAGAAGTGATCCTCATGCTAGGACTCTATGAATTCTGTATGGTGTGGATTTGAGCCTCTCATGATGTCTCACATCCTAAAACTCAAGGTTTTCCACAAACGGGGTCAATTGTAAAGTCACAATTTGCACCCGAACCCAACACTGTGAAGGGGACAGGCCCAAAAAGCCCTAAAACAATGAATTTATAGAGTGTAAGTTCGAAACCTAAGTTTTATGGACTTTGCGAATAGCACAGAAGATGATCTAGACCTACAACTCGCATACAACAAACATAACCACAAAGGAAATGTTCTTAAACGTGTGCCAAGAACGATTTGAATTAAAATTTTCTCTTATAAATAGATTACAATAACCAGTCATGTATACAATGTTCTACCTGTTCTGTTTCTTCTTTCTTATCCCATTTTTTCCTCCCCCCCCTTCCTCTAATATCTTTTTCTTCCTTTTATATCATCCACCTCCTTCCACGTATGGCTCAGATCACCAATTTAGATATTTTTCCCATCCACCACCTTCTTGAAATCTTTAAATAGTAGCTAGAAGGCTAATTTTCACTGTTCAGAAGTCTTTTCCCCATTAATGCGGCTAGAGGGGTAGGTGCAGAGTCTTTAATGCGGTGGTAGCAGCTTTCTCTAAGATATTTCCATTCGTTCTCCTCCTCTGTGCACTTCCTGAATACAGATGCACTCTCCGGAATTCCCCCTGAATCGTCCCAACATAACAGATGTACTCTCCAGAGTCCTCTCCCTATGTGGAAATGACACCTGAAATAGTGATATCTCAGTTTACATCTATTCACAAAGCTTCTAGGAGGTTTTGGATGGGATAAACATCCAATAGATCACCTATAAGATCAACAAGTGTAAGGCTGGGATAAAGGGAGAGGACTATATAAGGAAAGGACCCTCATAAAAAATGGGGCATGTAATCTGAGAGAAAAGGAAGAACACCTTATACTTAGAAAACCTTGAGTGAATATAAGAACACTTGATCCTCGGACTTGACTGAGGAGTGTAATTCTTACATTGTATTTTCTTACTGGCTTGCATCCTATCAATCCAAGCCCGCATTTGTTTTGCTAAATCGCTCTCTTGTAAAATCCACTCTCTACAAAATATATTGTTGTTGGGCTTGTGGGGACCTCACCCATCGATCGTGGGCTGTGGGTTAGAGTCTAGTCCTTACAACAACAACAATTAAAACAACAACAATAATAATAATTACTTACAAGTAGGGATGGCAAATTTGCTTTGCCTTGCTTGACCCACTCTTGCCCCACATCCCCCCCCCCCACCACAAACTTTCCTCTACTTAAAGAGGTGACAATGCAGGGACATGTTTTGCTTGTCTTGTTGTGCCCTTAATGTATATAAACATATTTTATTTAATATATATTTAAATTATTTATACATATAATTTAATCATTTACATACATACATACATACGAAGACTTGTCTTTTTTGGACTCTTCCATATTATCCCATATAAGTTTTGGTAGCCTCACAATTTTTCACATAATTTTTATTTTTATCTAATTCTTTATTATTTGACATAATTTTTTTTATATTTTTCAATTCCTCACTTATTTGACAAAAACTAATCAATTCGCAACCATTCCTTTTAATACTCCAATATGTAGCTTGTATTTAGACTCCCATTAGGAATTTTTTTTTCTTAGAGTGGCATGCAAGTCTTTGACTTACTTCCAAAGCATGTTTGTATGCAACACAAATTTCTTCACAGTAAAGGATGTGTAGCCGACTTACTCTCAGAAAAATCATATAGGATTAAAAGAACTATGCTAAGCTCAACCCATACATCTATATAAGAAGCAAAAACCCTCATAGAAAAATGAAACAACATTGTAGTTGTAGTTTCAGCTTTCAAGCCATGGGAAACTCACTGTGGAAACATCAGCAAGACATATAGTAGAAGAAATACACCATGACCAAGTACAGGAAGATCATCCAATCTTCACATGCCAAATATGTGTAGAGTCCATGGCTCCATGCAATCAAAACAAAAAGTCAACTACAATAACAATTATGTGCACCCTTTTTCATGATGCCAAATACATTGAAATCTAGATTGACAACAATGTGCCAAACATTGAATGTCCTATATTTATTTATGGAGCATGAATTTCATGTTTAACTAAGAATTAATAAATAAAAATTAATATCATACATATTCTATACCTCACTTTGAAGGCTTCACAACATCATTATTTTATTTATTTGATTTTTAAATCAAATTTTACCACTACAAACATGTTTCTCTTATATTTTATTGTGTACTTTGGTCCACTTTGGTCCTTGTAGACACCTAATTTCACATACATAATTTAACCTTTGAAGATGATGAAATAATCATTCTAAGTACCCAAAAATCATGATTGCATTTCATTCATTAATTCCTCATCACACATCATAAAAATGATCTTGAGATTCTAACGATCATGACGATATGTTCGGTTTCCAAATCAGATGGTTGGATCAAAAGATATCACAAGATCAAGTTTTAATGGCATTCATGCATTTATTTGGGTGAGACTGATCACACATGATTAATTGAAATTAATTTTGATTGATTAATAATTCAAATTAATTAAATAAATTTCTGTGATTGTTGGTTTATTTTGTTAAAATAAGATTGGTTGCATGGGAATAAGTGAAATAATCTGATAATATTAAAATTGAACTGATAATTAAGTTTTTAGGGTAATTATCTCTAAAATAATTATTTTATAGATTTAATTATCAAGTTAAGAAGAATTTTATTAGGAATACAAGTCCAGAACACATTTAAGTACAGTCCCCAACATAGAAAAACGCCCAAAAGAAGTCCAAAGTGCGTAGAAAACGAAAGTTGGGTGAAACTGCTAAAAGTGCCAATTGGTAGTAACCAATCAACAGTCAACAAATGACACAATAACCCATCAATAGTCATATTGGTCCACTTTGGTTCTATTTGGTCATTCTGTCCTCTTTGGTCGACTTTAGTCCAATTCTATCCACTTTGGTTCCATGTGATAGGGTTAAAGAGTATAAAGGGATTAGGGAAGTGTTTAGGTTACAAGTCAATTTGGTGGTGGCTAATCTAGCGGTGAGGAATGGATGGATTAGTAGTCCTGATGTTAATCGGACAATGTACACTATGTTCATCGGGTCTCATGTGAGCCAATGGTGGAGATTTTCAGATGTGATAATTTTGTGATGCATCAAGGAGATCATTGGGTGTATAAGCCTGAGTTGAGGAGGTTGAAGCAGAAGGTACTCATGCCTTTTGGGTCATGCAAACTTGCTCCTAGTTATGCACAAACGGGTGAGTTTTAGTTTAATCATATTTTCATTGTGCAGTTCTATTGATATGCCAATAGGAAAGACATGACACATAATTTCTATTACTTTTATTTTTATTTTTTATAGATTCATTAAGGAGATTAGTTTGTTTACAAAATATTTCTGGGCAATTAAGGAAAGTGTTTTGTCCAAAATAATTAATAATTAACCTGCCAAACTTTCCCAAATTTTACATGCAATGTTTTGGCTTATATTTTTCTTTTCATTATCAAGATAGTGTTGGCTGATGAGGAATAAGAAATGACAACAAATTGAGGGAAATCATGTGTTCAAAATTCTTGAATAATAATTATTGATTTCTAAATAATAAACAAGTAAGAATGTACAACTGTCTTCTCTAATGTATTTGACCTATACCTTGAAATCCTCTATACTAAATAGATAATCTTAGGTTTGTAGCATTATTTTCTGTTAGTGGTTATACCTGTGTTTGAGTCCATACAGAGCTGGCTTATATGCTTGTCACTCTAAGCAATTGTGTGTTTGTGGGTGGCACATTTTAGTGGAGATCAGCTTTTTTTTTCCTGCCAACCATTTTGAAGATAGGCTTGATCTAGGCAGTCTAGTGCTTTCACCATAGTGATGCTATTATGTTCAGTGGTATTGTAGATACAGTTGCACTCACAAGTGAATAACTGCAATATCCTCAGTTCAAGAGGTTTTATATTTTTTTCCTGGGCAATTAAGTTGTGTTCTATATTGGCCAGGAAGGAAGCTTCTAATTCACACCTGATGTTACTTATGTCTTCACCCCAAGCATAGATGAACTATGTGCCAGGCACATATTAATTTCATATATTCATATATGAGATGAGTATTGTTGGATGGTTTTGAATTCTTTATGCTAATAATTTTCACTAATGTCACAGAGGTTGGCAACTCTCCAAGCTCTGGTATAAGCAAAGCTGCATTGGCTGGCATAGTGGTGGGGACCATTGCAGGTGCAGTTATATTGTCTGTAATTGTTTCTCTTCTATAATGAGAGTGCACATGAGGAAGCACCATGCAGTTTCAAAACAACGTCATCGTGAGTATCTTATGTTTATGAAGTTAGGATGTTTAGGTAGACATATCATGATTTTTCACTTTCCCTGTAATTGTTTTAATTAGGCCTGTCAAGCTTGCCAGGCTGACACTTGTCCAAGCTCAGCATGAGGTACAAAGGCCTCAAACTGGCCTGAAATGGTCAATATTGTAGCCCTCTCTCAACTATTGGTATGGGAAAGTTTCAGTCAAGTTCTGGCTGGCCCATGAATGGAAACATCATTTGGGGATGAAATGTTTTAATGAAAAATACTATTAGACTTGGTGGCATGCTGGCTTGAACCAACTCTAAGATAAACAATAACCACTCAGCCTTTCACTTATAAAGTGAAATATATACTCACACAACATATATGTATACAATAAAGCATTCTGAAAATATATGCATAATTGTATCATTTATTTTAAAACAACTGGGCACAGCATCTTTCATTTTTAACATTTTGACCTGTATTTCAGCTACAGCGTCTAGGACCACCATGAAAATTGATGGTGTGAAGGATTTCACTTATGGAGAAATGGCTCTGGCTACAAACAACTTTAGCAGCTCTGCTCAGGTTGGCCAAGGAGGGTATGGGAAGGTTTATAAAGGCATTCTAGCTGATGGTACACTTGTGGCCATAAAACGTGCCCAAGAGGGATCTTTACAGGGAGAAAGGGAGTTCTTGACAGAGATAGAATTGTTGTCAAGGTTACATCATCGAAACCTGGTGTCTTTGATTGGATTTTGTGATGAAGAACGTGAACAGGTGCTTATTCTTATCTTGATTAGACATATAGAATTTTTTTTTTTTTAAACAAAATATTGGATTATCCATCATTCTCATAGTGGAATACACGAACACGAGTTTATGATTCCAATCAACTTAGGAAGTTGATACAATTAAATCACAAGGTCATGAAAGCGGTCAAAGAAAAAATAAATAATAATAATAATAATAATAATAATAATAATAATAGAATAAATCAAACTCAATCTAGAGACATTATAGATGAGATGCTGCCAACTTTTTTTTTTTCCTCTCTTTTTTTTTTTTTTTTTTTTTTTTTTTTTCTGTTAATAATGTAGAAGCATATGCAGAGTTCTTCATAAATTAAGGATGATTTGATTAAAAAAAAAAGTATTAATAACTTATTATCTCCTTTCACAATGAACTTTCTATAGTACTGTTCTTCATGAGCAGTATGTTTCTCCTGCATAATTGCTTGGCTTCCACACCAAGGACTGGTATTTTTCATTCTCTGTGGCTGAATTTGTTTTAAAATATTGCCTGGGAAGAGCTTCATGTTAGATTGTTAGTATTGTTGTGGATGCAGATGTTGGTCTATGAGTTCATGTCAAATGGTACTCTAAGGGATCACCTTTCTGGTACACCTTACATACACCCTTTAAGTTTGCTTCTCCTAACAAATTTACTTTTCAAACTCTACATCACATTCAAATGAGCTTATTTGTGGTTCATGTATGCAATAGTATAGTTAAGTCTAAAGAACCTCTGAGTTTTGCTATGAGATTGAAAATTGCCCTGGCATCATCTAAAGGCATCCTCTACCTACATACGGAAGCTGATCCCCCAATATTTCACTGAGATATCAAGGCCAGCAACATATTATTGGACTCTATACAGCAAAAGTTGCTGATTTTGGACTTTCCTGACTTGCACCAATTCCAAATATTGAAGGGGATTTGCCTGCTCATGTATCCACAGTTGTGAAGGGAACACCAGTAAGGCTCTTATTCATGACATTTTCCTAAATAGAATTATAAACTTCATGAGTCTAGGTTGATGAGTGAATTTTTCCACCTTCTATCATTGATTTTGTCATCAGTGTTCTCTTTATTGTGGAACCAGTGCCACATTTTAGGTGCCTATAAGTTTTATATGTTTCTACATTTGACAATCTAGCATGGGCTTCCAACGCTTTGTGGTAAAACAAATATAAATGAAACAATAATAGTGTCTTCTATTTCCATTTTTGTCTAAATTATAAATTTATACAATTTGTATTTTTTATTAAAATAAATAAGACAAACTCAAACTAGATGAAATAGACTTTTTTTTTTGTTGAGAAAAGATGAAATAGACTTAATAGTGTGTGGTAGTAGATATAACTGATATCTATTTCTTTATTCTCTCATTCTGTGTATTAAATTTACAGGGTTACCTAGATCCGAAGTATTTCTTAACTCATAAACTGACAGACAAGAGTGATATCTATAGCCTTGGTGTTGTATTTCTGGAACTCCTGACAGGGATGCCTCCAATCTCACATGGCAAAAACATTGTTAGCGAGGTAAAACATTATAGACTTGTTTGCCTTAAACTCGATAGGAGCCCAATGGTACATTAGGTGATTGGGCATGAAAGAAATTTTTGTTCTGTAATTTATTTTACCCTTGCAGTTTAATCCATAATGAAAATTCTCCTCTGCCATATGTCATTTTATACTAGGTGTAATAGTCAAGAGTGAGATCTTGAGTTGCATGTTTCAGTTTTTAACTTCAAAAAAACATTGAAATCCTTTTTTAATCCTCTGCCAAACAGAATTTTATACAGTGAAGATCACTTTGTAATAATGTTGTTATCATATCATCCTCTAGGCAACAGTGGCTTAAATTTGGTGTAATAAAATGAGCTCTTGTAGTTTTTAACTGTCTTTATCCATTCCAGGTCAATGTCGCATATCAATCTGGTATGATCTTTTCAGTTATTGATGATCGAATGGGATCTTATCCTTCTGAATGTGTGGTGCAATTTTTGACTTTGGCTCTCAAGTGTTGTGAAGATGAGACAGATGCTAGACCTTCAATGGCAGAGGTGGTCCGAGAACTTGAAAATATATGGCTTCTGATGCCTGATTCTGACATTAAAACAACGGATCCTATGCTCTTAGGTTTTGAAAAGGCAATGACTTCACCATCATCATCCTCTAATGTGAAGAATCCTTTTGCGTCATCAAATGTATCTGGCAGTGACCTTGTTAGTGGAGTCGTTCCATCCATCACGCCTAGATAGGAAACATTTGGAAAATTGGATATATCTAAACCTGAGGTGGCTAATGTCTTGAAAATTTGAACTAGGAAATGGTCTTTACGTTCATCTCAGTTGTTGATGTTGTGGAAAGTCTCTCTCTTAAATCTTCATTACAATTTGTTTTGGAAAACTTATGTACTTAGAGCAGTAGATGGTTTAATGATATTGGTGTAAATATCAACCTTGTACTTTACAGCAAAGTAGTAAAAAAATATTTATAAGTAACATAATACTATCATTTATATGTTTATGGAGTATGCAATGTCTAATTGACACAATGGAAATTTGAGCAGCCTCGAAGTAACGACAAAAATATTTTGATTGAAGTTTGTGAGATATGGCTTTAGATATATTACACGCAACTGGTATGATCGCAGATTGGTCTTCTTAACAATGCGCTCTTGTTGTGATTATGGTAAACATGGATGCCTGGATTTCTTCATAAGTTGATGGTGACATGGTGTTGCATGTTATTCATTTTCTTAGGGAGAAACATTCCACCGGAAGAAAGCTATGAGTCTACCGAAGAAAGAAAATAAGAAAGAGAAGAAGGAAAGTAGATTTAAAAGAAATATCTGACCTGAAGGAGAGAAAAAAGGTTAAAGCTGATGGAGAAAACAAAGGAAAAGGGAAAAAAAGTTAATGGGCCTAAAATTTATATATGATTAATTTGTTTTGTTTACCCTTAAAAAAAAAAAAATCTCAAAGGAAATCTAAACAAATTTAGGAATTACCTTGGTTTATCAACATTATACATGAGTCTGCCTCAACAGACAATCAAATTAAATTTTTATCAACTTAGAAATTGTAGGAGAATAAGATAACCAAAAAAAAAAAATTATATCTAATTTTTTTTTTTTAAATCTAAAATTTTTTTGTAATTTGGTGAAACTATTTGATGTAATCTCGGCTTCTAAACACAACTTTTATTATATAGTATATGTGTATGATATGATATTATTTAAGCACTTTTTCCAATAAATTATTACAATTCACATAATATGTCTAAATTATATTTCAAATATCTAAATGCATCACAATTTACAACTAATTCTCAAAAAACTAGAATAAATTGAACAATAAATAAATAAATTAGGGGTAATAAAATACTTATATATATATATATATACATACATATATATATATATATATATATATATATGATAATCAACCTGCAAATAAAAGGAGCTACAAATTAAGTTAATACTCCTATGACAATTTAGTACAACAATTTTAAAGTTCTTTCCATATTTTCTAAATTCAAAGGTCATTTTACTCATTACACAACATGTGATAGCCTTCAAAAGTTCTTTCTTCTTCTTCTTCTTCTTCTTCTTTTAATACAAGATAGAAATTCTACTTTAGTCTAATCTAAGTGTCTATATGTGTAAAACTTCCTCCTAGAGACTTGAACTCCAACCATTGCCTCCCACATCCCACAAGACCATAAGCACTTAATACTTATGTTGTGACCATTACGCCATGGGTGCATGGTGGTCTTCTATTTTTTAATATATATAATATTTAAAGACTCAACCCTTATCATTTGGGTTTGAAGTTTGAACAACAATCTCTTCCTATTGTTAATGAAGTCTTTTAAATACCATCTTCTACAAGTCATTCGATCTCATTTTAAATTTTCGAGAGCATAGTTCTTACAATGATCAACGGAATCTACAGTGTATGGAGTAATTTATAGGGACTAGGATATAAGTTTTAAAATTGATGGCAAAAAATTTGATTCATGATTCATCCTTTTGCTAGGGACCATGATTGAGATATAGTGTAATAGTTAAGTTATTTTACCATCGAATCACACTTTTAATAATTAAGATTAAAAGTTAAAAAAATTTGCTTTTAATCTTAATCTTTGTATCAAATTTATCTCTCTTTTTTTTTTTTTTTTTTTTTTTTTTTTTTTTTCTGAACCTTTTGAACCATAATTGCATAATGCAACATTCCTAAATCCAAATTCATGCCACTGATATCACCTTCTTCTTTTGTTCTTTTTTCCTTTTTTTTAATTCCTGTTACTAGACAATTAAAGGGAAGGAAAAACAAAATGTACTTTGACCTGTTAGTTGGTAGGCAGATGGCAAATGGAATATCCAAAGAACTTCTCGAAATGGTAGACATTGGTTGTAGAAAAATGGGCGACCGCTTTATTTGTTTATTTATTTATTGATAAAATGTTCAACATCTCTAAGCCGCAAGACATGCTTTTGTAGAAGCTTATTATAAAAAGAGAGAGAGGTTAGGTTCACAATATTTTCACAATAAATTATAGGTGGTTAGTTGTTATTGGTTCAATTTTAAACTTAACACTAAGATTACTTTTTTGCCCTAATAATAACAACCTACTACTTAGGATTTGTTGTAAAAATGTTGTAAAAATATTGTGGATATATTATTTCTCTTATAAAAAACTAACATGGCGAAAATTGTGAATGGATAGATGTTTTAGGACTTTTGTTTTTAGATTTTTAATTTATGGCGTTTGATCTTAATGATAGCTCTTTATTATCATACCAAGACATCAATCGGTTTTTAGTATAGACAGGGATTGAACCCTACATCTCTTATTCAAGCATAAAAAATTTTGCCAGCTGAGCCAACTTTACCAGATGTTTTAGGAACTTGTTGGCTTTTTTCTCTTCCAAAGGGGAAAAGATTGTCAAAGATGCATTCTCAATTGATTTTTTTTTTTTTTTTTTTTTTTGCAATTTAACACCAAAATGCTAATAATTTCGTTAGCTAGCATCGTTTCCAAACTATTTAGAAAACTAACATCTCAAGTCTTTTGGCCTTG
Organism: Castanopsis chinensis; assembly: GCA_032878915.1. Classification (NCBI taxonomy): domain Eukaryota; kingdom Viridiplantae; phylum Streptophyta; class Magnoliopsida; order Fagales; family Fagaceae; genus Castanopsis; species Castanopsis chinensis. The sequence continues at coordinate 9,593,590 of JAVQMG010000125.1, read as the reverse complement.
CTTTTACTGTAGCAGCTCAATTTTCAAAGACTTTAGTTTTATGTGCTGGAAGTGTTGAGGTGGAAAATTTTTCCATGTGGAACTTGAGTCTTTGAGACCCGAGTTCCTAAAAAAAAAACGCAGACCTCAGCAATGAAAAAAGAAGAAGGCAAAGATGCTTAGAAAAGAAACAACGCAAATAAGGTAGAGATGTTGAGAAAAGAAACAACACAAGATCAACAATGAAGAAGAAAGAAGCAACAACAACAACAAAGAAAAGAAACAACGAAGAAGAAAGAAGCAACTCAACAAAGAAGCAACAATGCAATGCAAAACCTAGTAGAGAAGTAATGATGCAAAACCCAGCAAACCAGAGAAGCAACAACGAAGCAACCCAAGTGATGAAGCAATGGTTCGGACTGAACCTAGGCGACGAAGGCTTTAAGTGGCGGCAACAAAGGCTCCAAGAGAGGGAACATAATGTATGATGATTTTATTTTTTTTATATATTTATTGATAAAATGTTCAACAATTCTAAGCTGCAATGACATTAAACATTTTAGGATTTTCTTCATCGGCTTGAAATGAACTTCTCCACTTCGGATTCTCTCTCTAAATCAAATTTGCAGAAATCTGAGCCTTTGGGTTTTGGGTATTTTCTTAATTTTTTATTTGAGTCTTAAGAAAGAAAATCGGATTTTCACTCTCTCTCTCTCTCTCTCTCTTTCTCTCTCTCTCTCTCTAAACTAGATTTGCAAAAACCCGAGCCTTTGGGTTTTGGGTATTTTCTGAATTTTTTATTTGGGTCTTAAGAAAGAAAAAAAGAAGAAGAACAAAAAGAAAAACGAGAGCTCAGTGCAGGAACTAGAACTCGAGTTTATAAAACTCAAGTTCCATGTGGATTTTAATCCACCTCAACTTTGCCAGCACATATGTTAGAGACATATTTATGTAATTGGTTAATTCTTTGACAAAACGCATATTACTTATAATTAGATAGCTCTAAGATGTGTTTAGTACTTCAAGTAATAAGTGTTCAAGTTTAGTATTGAAGCCATGTAAGTCTGACCAAGAAATAAGTGAAGGAAGTGCTGTTCATTAAGGCCGTTTGGAGTGAAAATAGGGAGAATGGAAAATAAAGGGAGGAAAATAGGGTGGAAAATAGTTTTTTCCATTGTTCGTTTGGAGAGAAAAAATAGGAAGGATGGAAAACCCGAGAGGAAAATTTTCCTCCCAGGCCCACATATATTTTCCTCCCAAATTGGGAGGAAAATGTGGGAGAGAAAACTGGTCCTCTGATTGGGACCATTCATGACCACTTTATTTTACAAAAAAACCCCTCCCACCAACCATTCATGACCACTTATTTACCCTCCCACCAATGTTTTTTTTTTCTTTTCTTTACAACGTTCAAGACCTGAACGTTCTTTTTTTTTTTTCAGGACCTGAACGTTTTTTTTTTCAATATTCAAGACTTGAACGTTCTTTTTTTTTTTTTTTTTTCAACGTTCAGGACCTGAATGTTCTTCTTTTCTTTTCTTTTTTTTTTTTTTTTTTTCAAAGAACGTTCTCTCTCTCTCTCTCTCTCTCTCTCTCTCTCTCTCTCTTTAATGTGACTTAATCTAATTTTTACATTATAATAATATAAATTTATATATATGATGTGATAAATTTTATATTATGTAATGAGTACAAATAAATCTATTTCTTACATATTATATAATAAGGGTATAATAGTCAATTTATACAAATTATATTTTTTATCCTTCCATTTTTCTCTCCAACCGAACAAAAGAGTTTTCCACCCTCTCATTTTTCCACCCCTCTAACAGAACACACAAGAGGGAAAACTAAAATATTTTCCATCCTTCCACTTTTCCATCCTCTCACAATTTTCCATCCTCACACTTTTCCACTCATCCAACTGAACAGACCCTAAAGCTCGACAGCAATCTCGACAGACAGACTTCTATCAAGATTTAATGTTAAAGCTTGACATAAGTTGTATTTGTCGAGAATTACAAAATCAGATTTTTCAAATCTGATTACACGCATCTAATGAGTATTTGTGTAGGGTGTCTTTTCTCACAACCCTAGACATATAGAAAGATTATTTTAAGAGTCGTTACAAGTGATGCAAAGTGTTGCAAACGGAATACATGCACATTGTGACCAGAGAAAGAAATTGCTTTAGTTCATCATATTCTCTGTAGAAGCTACTGCGTCTTTATGCCAAAGGTTTTGTAACCAAGGAGCTTCTTGATCTTCATTGTTGATAAACTGAAGAACTTTACAGCTAATATCTTCCTTAAGTTGGCGTGTTAGTAACGTACTGGGATTCGTGCATTATTGGTTAGTCACGTACTGGAATTCGTGCATTGAACGGAGAGATTGCCGCTATAATACAAGTCCAATTAGGTATTGGGGTAAGGGTTTAACTGTAAGTTAGTATTAGGTACTGGGATTTCTTTTACTTGTAACTATTTATTATTGATAATAGTGGATTCTTGAGAGTAGTGACCTTAAATTCACCCGGTGGAGTTTTGCTTTGGTAGTTTTCTCCATTTGTAAACAAATCACCCGTGTCAAATTTATTTTCTGCTGCATTTAGTTTAGTTGGTGATTTGTTTTTGCTACCACTTCATTACATGTTAAATTGACTTAATTAATTAACTTGGATAATTAGGTGATTTATTTGCCAAAAGGGTTAATCCATTTTTGCCTTATCAACATAGAAATCGGGTCTTAGAGACTCGAGTTGCTACAGTGCACTTGAGTCTAAAAGACGTGAGATGCTAGTTTCCTAAATAGTTTGAAAAAATTACTAACTAATGAAATTGTTAACAAAATGGTGCTATTTTGAAAAAAAAATCTCATTTTCAGGCGATTAAATTGTTGGGATATTTTATAAATTTAGCAAATTTCTCTCTCTAGATTGAATGCCAGATCTTATCCTGCAAGCAAATGTCACATGGCATGATAAAAAAAGTTATAAGTTTAATAACCCTAGTTAAAAAATGGTTTGATAATCCTAGTAAGTGTTAATTAGGAAAGTCAGCCCAAAATAAAGAAAAACTAGTTCAATAATTTAAAACTTGGACAAAAAAAAAAGGGAAAAATTAGTTTTGAGCTGGGTAGAAGAAGCCCAAAATTTGAAAAATATATCAACTTCAAATCATTCAAACCGCATCTTATACACCACATCGCATATGTGACCGCAAAAATAAGGTGTGGTGCGGTTATGGTTTTGGCAAAACTTTAAACCACACCGCACCGCATTGCACATAATAAGGTGCGGTGCAGTTATAATTTTAGCTAAACCGCACTGCAAAATGCAGTGCTAAAAATGGCCCAAAACTGCACCGCACCGCACCGCGAACACCCCTACTGGCAATGGTGCATGATTAATCCATTATTGTGGGTTTTAAAAAATATAAATTAATTACAATGCAAGGAGCCGTTCAAGAGGAAAATGTTTTACCTTTTTTTTTTTTTACAAATTTTACACCAGTCAAAACTCTATTTTTTGGTGGACAGTAACATTTTTGGTTTGACCAAAATTTTAAGTCATGCGGATCACTTGGAAACATTGATGTTGTGTGTTTAGATAGAAGGATTTAGGCATAAGAATTTGAATTTGAGTAATTAAAATTCAATAACTTGTTTAACACTAAGGATTTGGATTTAACAAAATTCACTATAGATTTTAAACCTTAAAATCCTTAGATTTGAAATAATATCTAAAATCAATATATTTGAAATCAAAACATTATAAATTAATGATTTCGAGTTCAATCTAAATTCAAATTCAAGTCTTTAATGATTTAAGTGCCTGAAACTATTCCATATATGTTTGTTGAAGACTTGAAGCCAAAACTAATTATGCATCTTTTCTCACAAATTGTGGCTGGAAAACATAACAAAAATTCTATAGAGTGTAGACACAAATTTTGTCAATCACTCATTTTTAACTTGAGCATGTGTCAAGTAATGCTTAAATTACCAATCACCAGGTACTAGTGATGGTTTTATGTATAAGTAATATAATTCAATCACAAATTAATAAATGTACAAATTGTGGTAAAGTGCATAGTAAAGTGTGTGTCATAATAAGAATTATTGAAAAAAGAAAAACATATCAGTCACACTTGGTCTATGACTCTATGAGCACATCAATGACAAGGAATGAAAGGCCACATCATGTTCAAGCAACTAATGCAAAGTATTAATAATATATTTAATATTAAAAATAATTAAATATATTAATATACTTAGAGATATTACGGTGCGGTGCGGTGCAGTTTGTGCGGTTTTCTTATTATAAAATTGCAAACCGCACTGCACCATGCGGTGCAGTGCGGTGCAAAATTATTTGCGGTGCGGTGCGGTTATACCATTTTGCAAGCAGTTTTAGTGCGATTTTTGCGGTTTATGCAATTTGGTGAACACTCCTAATTGCCACCATATTATTCTCAAGAGTCAAGAGTACCTAATAAGAGTAATGTTACAGTTACAAATTATTTTACAACATTTTTACAAATTATTGTTGTGGTGAACTTCTTACTAGTTTTCATCTAGGTCTACAACTAACCTTATTTTTTCATTTACCAATAACTATTTACCACATTAGCAGTTTGTAAAAATTTGTGTAAAAAAATTTGTATCTCTAGCATTGCTCATTTCCATAATTTAAATTTATCCTCTTAAAGTCTAGTTAAAATTTGTTCAGAGACCATCGTGTATCTTTGGCGCAATAGTTACTTCACAAGTATAACTGCTTGTGAGATGTGGGGAGTAAATTGTGGGGTGTAGAGAGTAAGGGTCAGAGTTTAAGTTTCTAGAAGAGAATTTCGCATATATATACGTTTAAATTAGGTTAGAGTAAAATTTTTATATTGTATATATATAAAATAAAATAAAAATAAAAAGTCGTTCGGAGCTTATTTCTTATATCAACTTTATTCAATCAAGCCCAAACCCAATATAATTGATGGACGATACAACACTGAAATGGGCCTCAAAGTCCAATGATATTAACGGACAACACCACACATTCGACCTCAAAGTCTAATGAAATAGAAAACGATATTGGACGGTATCGGGCCTTTAAATCCAATGGAATAAAATATTTCTACAACGTGATATTGTGCTCTTCTGGCCTAGCTGATGGAGGAAGGCCCCAAATTTACAAGGACTCACCACTAGAGTTTTGGGATTCTGGGGCACACAATCTATAAACCAAAGTGTATTGAGCCTCCTAGTACGGCCCATCTCACTTCCAAAGAGCCAACCTTCATGAGCACTTTCAACCTAAACTCTCTAGGCTCTAGCAATACAACTGGTGTTCCAAGTCCCAAATACTTGGGCAATCACTTTTAAAGCTCTTTTCCAATATTGGTGATTAGCCCAAGCCTGTGGGTTTGAAATTAAGGCACGAGGTGACTTGGTCTGGTAGGTGTGAAGGACATAATTTTAAGTTTAGCAACATGGTGGTAGTCTAGTCATGCATATTATTGCATGCTTGCTTAGGGGCATTTATTTTATTTTATAATTTGATACTTTGATAGTTCGAGGAGGGGATATTTGAATCTTCAGTGTCTTATTTGGAAACACCAAGAAATGTTAACCAATTGAGTTATAATGCTCTTAGCACATGTAATGGTCAAAAGTAGTAAAATAGAGTATAATTGTGTATTCTCGTTCATTCTCCCCTAAGGGGTATGTTAATTTGAGGGTCCGCCACTTGACCATGATGTGTGCTTTCCATAAAATCAAACTAAGCCCATGCAACTAAACACACTAGATCAGGTAATAAAAACTAAGACAAACCCTTGCAATTATGCAAATTTGTTGCTCCAAATCCCAAAAGTCATGTTGTCATATATCCATATAAGTAAACTTGCTTAGCTAGGTGGATCAACTTATGCCAATATAAATTACACTCATTTACTTCTACTACTTTTCTTTTATCAATATTCATAATTGATAGAGAAATATCCACATTTATAACATAAAAGTGAATGTAAAAAATTAGAAAGTGAATGTAAAAAATTAGATGTAAAAAAAAAAAGCAAAAATATCATTACCATAATTAAGAGAAGCATCCTAGGGTACATCATCATCTCTAACTCCTTTTACTCACTATCCATATCAACCAGTTTTAAAAAGCCATCACTCCTAGAACCATCTTTACCAAATCATGTTTGGGGAAACTTTACTTCCCTACTTGAGGTACCACTTGATAAACATCGATGCCTGCATTTCTTTATAAGTTGATGGTGACATGGTGTTGCATGTTATTTATTTGCTTAGGGAAGCCTGCCTCAGGAGACAGAATCATTCAATATTCAGGTCTCTTGAATTCTTATTCCAAGGGCCATGGTCAGAGAATAAACGCTTGCCATCCTAAGTTATTGTGATCTTGCAGTTTATATTATCTATTTTTCCTGTGTATCTGTCTATAAAACAGAAACCATGTATTGGGGTCCGTTTAGTTGGAGGGGTGGAAAAGTGGGAGGATAGAGAACGGTAGGAGGATGAAAAAGTGAAAAGATAGAAAAAATTTTAATTTCTCTCATTTTTATTTGGTTGGGAGTGGAAAAGTGGAGAGATGAAAAAAGTGAGTTTATATTAATTTACTTATACACCCATGTTAAAAAATAATGTCCAATTAAAACAAAAAAGTGACAAGCAACCAAAAAAAAAAAAAAAGCAATCACCATATTTATTAAAAAAAAAATCATATCCAAAAAAAAAAAAAGAAATCATGTCTAGTTAAACAAAACAACTATCATACCCACAGCCCACCAAAAAAAAAAAAAAAAAAAAAAAAAAACAAAAAAAGAGAGGCAATGTGCCTCTCTCAGCCCAGGAAATCAAAAAAAAAAAAAAAAAAAGAAAAGAGAAAAAAAAAAAAAAAAAAGAGGCAACGTGCCTAGCAAAAAAAACAAAAAAAAAAAAAAAAAAAAGGAGAAGAAGAAGAAGAAGAAGAAGAAGATAGGAAATGGACATGGGTATTTTTGTCCATTAAGCAACTTTATTTTCTCCCTTCAGTTTTCTCTCCATTTTGGAGAGAAAACTTTTTAGTGGGTCCAGGATGAAAATTCTTGAACCCCACCATTTATTTTCCTTTCTCCCTACCCAACCAAACACATTCAAAAAAGTTTTTCTTCTCATTTTCTCTCCAAAGTTTTCCATCCACCCTATTTCACCTCCAAGTAAACACATTCTTAGATTGGCCTAACATATATTCCAAGATTACTCAATGTTTAAAAACATGAAGACCATCAAGTACTAATACTTTATTGTCCTCTAATATGTCGAAGAAACTAGAAAAAAAATTGAAATGGATGCGGTCAAACCACTATCCCTCCAAAATGGTTGTTATTGATTTATTTATTTTTAAGTACCCACTAATAACTTGGCTCATTGTAAGCACCAAAAGAACATGTAATATGACCATGTTAACACATGCATTACACAGTAAACTATTTTGAATTTCCCAAAAGAATGAAATCAAACCTTCTGGAGTACCAGCACTGCAAAAACAGATATTTCCTTCCTCAACTCTCCCTTACATTAATAACTTTGTCGTTGATGCTATTGCTGATGAAGCTAAATTTGTTAGTAGATGTGTTTGTCTAGACGGAGTTTGAGTTCAATGGACCCAAGACCTTGCTCAAGTTCAGAAAACTGAGTTTCCCTTCGTAAGATCACTGGTGTGGTGCTAGCCAATGAGCCTCTAATGGTAAAGTCAAATATTGAGTGAGAAGAATGATATATGAGATTGGTAGAGATTTGTGCTATTTTTTAGTGTGTACCTTTGCTTGAGGCCTTATGTGGTTTATATAGGGTTTTACCTTTTAGCCATTGGAGGCATTCAAATGATTCAATGGTGACTTAAATGTTCTCTTGTAACGTTTCCAGTGAGTCAATCAGGTGACATGAAGGCTTCTCCCAATGGTCACGTCCTTTGCATTTATCTATGTGTAACGGCTTCATATTAAATGCTTGTTTTATGGGGCTTTTGGTCGTCCAGTATCTCATCTAGACGACGAGAATTTCTTGGTTCATCAATTACTAGCACCAATTTTACTTGTAGAATTCTAAGTCGAAAGTTAAAATCAGGTTAGTACTTATTAGAATTCAAAGTCAAAATTTAAAATCAAGTCAATACTTAGAGGCAATTTTTTAAAGATATGATAGAATTTCAAATTTATGGTGTTAGCTCTATGATAATTTTTTTGTGTTATCAAGCAAAGAAACTAATTACTTTTTTATGTAGACAGGAGATTCAAACCTTAAATCTCTTATTGGAATAAGAGGCTACTTAATACCCACTTAAAGGTAAAAAATTAAAGTTCCAGAGAAAAATAGATAATGCGTTTATAGCCACATTCAAGTAATTTTAGCTTCAACACTTTGGGCCCTAAAGAGATTCCTTCAACAGGGAGCTACACTCATCCAAAAAGTAAGGCCAATGCTTCAAGAGACCCCATGCAAGGCCAAGAGAGGAAAAAAGAAGTAATTTTACCTTGGAGTCACCATCATGTCACCAAGCTCGCTTGGGGTGCATGACTTGATTAAGGCAACAACCTAATTACAAGCAACTGCAAAATTACAATATAACATAAATAAACAAATAAAAATGATTATTATATAGTTCTTATAAAATAATCATGCATTTCAAAGGTTCTTGATTAATTTCCTAGGCCCTAGAGTTAGTTGTTAATACACCCATTACTAAATGAGTGGACTGAAATTTCTAATTAAACATTTATTAATAGTACTTTGGTATGTAATGTTCATTTAGATAATTGATGACTCATAAAATCTAATCCACTCATTTAACAAATATATATATATATATATATATATATATATTTTTAAAAATCTACAATAGAGTTACTTTATAAAATGCAAAGGATCCTTATCCGCTACAACCGGCCTCTAATGTCAGGAACAATCTATGATGAGAGACTAGTATTATCTAACACAACATGGTTTAACCATCTATGTACCATTTTGTTCCTAAAATTATTTTGTGTAATGTGTTAGATTTAGCTTCTCTAGCTACTTGGATGCCAATACAGTATTGTTGGGCTTCCCCAGTGCTATTGTAACTCTCTGTTTCCTTCTTTTAGGGCATATTTGGTAGACTATAATAAATGTCATAATGTATTAGTTATTTTTTAGTTTGGTGCTGTTTTTATTATAAGGAATAGTCGTTTCTTATGAATAACTATTCTTCAAAATGAGGAATAATTGTTCCTCTTTAAAATATTATATTAGCTATTCTTTAGTAAGTGCACTAATTTCAAAATTTAATATATTTCCAAATAAACAAACTTTTCATATACATCTAACAATTAAAAAATAAAAAATAAAAAATCATAAAAAATAACACATATCTTTCTTAAATTTAAAAATAACAATTTTTAAGGAGATATAATTGTATAAGTAGGATATTTCCTAAAATAAATGCTAAGTTTCATTCTAATGTTATTACTTATAACCAAACTAATGAATAGGTTTAGTTATTACATTACAACACACTTTATTACTAGTAATAAAACTTACAATTTCTGTCGTAATCCTCATTCAGTATACTAAACGTACCTATGGGAGGGAGGTTCCGAGAATATATTACTCAGAAGGATAGTCCACATAAAAGCCCACAAGCAAGTCATTGTGTAAGAGCCCATAAGAACCAGTTGGTTAGGTGCAGACCATTTAATGTGGTGGTAGCAGTCTTTTTCTCAAATATTTCTTCTTTTATTGTTGGCTTCTTTCCCTAAAGCTTATCCTCTAAAGAATGGTTATGTCATGCATAGTATTCTCTAGGCGGCTGAGCTCCAACCTTTCACAATGCTTTCCCAAGGAACCTCGGATCCTCGGGAGATACCACCAGCTCGTTATTATCTTTTCAGATCGTTCTCAGGCTCCTATATATCCTCGGGTAGGGCCCAAGGCCCAACACTCCTGCTTGGCTCAATTATCCTCACAATTATTATTATTATTATTATTATTATTATTATTATTATTATTATTATAGGGGCAGATTTTGGATCCTAGGCCTAAAATATAAATGGATTAAAACCCAAAGAGCCCAATACAATGAATTTGTAGAGAGTTGGCTAAAAACTAGGCTTCAATGAACTATACAATACTCACAAAGAATTGAAGATGGTAGGAAAGCCAAGAAAAACAAGTTTTATGCAAAAACAGTCTTCCTCAGCTAAGTCCGAGGAGAGTATTTTTTTATTTTTATTATTCTTAGACTTGGATACAATTTCAGTTCTCAATGCTACAATGTTTCCTTTACAAATTCTCCGATCCCCTCTACAATGGGATTTTTCTTCCTTATATTACCCTTATACACTCCATCTCAGCCATCCACGTGTTGATCAGATGTCTAGCTTTTACCCTTGTCCCATTAGCACATTCCTGAAGTTTTAACGGTAGCAATAAGGCTGAATATCACTATTCAGGTATCACTTTTACATTAATGCGGTCAGAGAGTTAGCTACAAAGCATTCAATGTGGTGGCTGCAGCTTTTCCTTAGATATTTCTTGCTTTCCCATTGTCTTATCCCTTCCTAATACTTATCCTTACCAGTAGAACTGCCCAAAACGTTGCACTTGATGGCAGGTCCACCCTTTTAACCTCTGCTCTGTTAAGCCGAGGTGGCATTTGTCCTCGGACTTCCTTCCTAAAACCTTATGACCAGACCCCTTTCTTCATTCACTAATGTGCATTTCCGCAATAATGTTTACCCATCTTTAAACTATTAAGTGTACTGGGACAGGGCCCATGGCCCAATATACATTTCTAGGCCTGTCATCCTTATTGAAATAATCCTAAACTTTAAGAGTCAAAAAACTACTTTAATTAGAAGAAAATGAACTAAGATTGAACATGTAATCTCATTTGATATTGAACTTGAACTTGACTCATGATTGAAAGAAAATTAAATGAAGAATCCTAAACTTTTAATAGACCCCTTCGACTCTACTTGTTTGCAATCCTAGAGCCAACTAGAGCTCAATATATATATATATATATATATATATATATATATTTACACATATCTTATTTATACTTTTTTTTTGGGTACATTACATATTCTATTACCCTTCCTTAAAACATATTTTTTATAAGTTTTAGTACTTTTATGACTGCACTTTCCTTTATTTTTTACCTCATTAATATCAAAATTACTTTGTCAAGGATGACAAAATACCTTAAACCCATTTCATCTCATTAGGGTAGGGCACCTTGATCCAACCTTATCCTACTCCATTGTGATCTTGGAAAGTTCTAATAATAATAATAATGATGATGATGATAATTGTAGGGATGACAAGCACAAAAATGTATATTAAGCCGTGGGCCCTGTTTGAGTACACTTAATAGTCCGAAGACGGGTAAACATTATCGTGGAAATGGACATTGGTGAATGAAGAAAGGGGTTTGGTCATAAGGTTCCAGAAAGGAAGTCCGAGGACAAATGACACCTCGGCTTAACAGAGCAGAGGTCAAAAGGGTGGTCCTACCACCAAGAGCAACGTTCTGGGCAGTTCTACCTAGTAAGGATAAGCAACAGGAAGGGATAAGACAATGGGAAAGCCAAAAATATCTAAGAAAAAGCTGTTGTCACCGCATTGAATGCTCTGTAACTAACTCTCTGGCCGCTTTAATGTAGAAGTGATACCTAAACAGTGATATTCAGCCTTGCAGCTACCTCTAAAAACTTCAGGAAAGTGCTGATGGGACAAGGGTAAAAGCTAGACATCTGATCAACACGTGGATAACTGAGATGGAGTGAAGAAGGGTAATATAAGGAAGAAAAATCCCATTGTAGAGGGGATTAGTGAATTTGTAAAGGAAACACTGTAGAATTGAGAACTAAAATTGTATCCAAGTTTAAGGGTGTGATGGATACAGCTTATTTTGCTGAAATCTGAAAACTGAAAACTAAAAACACTATACCAAAATAATTTTTAAATGTGTGAATAGTGCCGTGAGACCTATTTTTAATGAAAGTTTTGTTGAAAAATGAGGTTTAAGAGTCTCGTAAACAGTGCACTGGACCCACTAGAAAAGCCACCACAGCCACAAAACGCTTAAAAAAAAAAAAAAAAAAAAGGAAATGCCAGACGTAAGACGCTCCTCTGTAGACGCAATCCAAACGCGAACTAAGAATAATATAATCAAGAATTACTCTCCATCCGAGGAAGGCTTTCTTTGCATAAAACTTGTTTTTCTTAGCTTTCTTACCATCTTCAATTCCTTGTGAGTATTGTATAGTTCATTGAAACCTAGTTTTTAGCCCACTCTCTACAAATTCATTGCGTTGGCCTCTTTGGGCCTTAATCCATTTATCTTTTGGGCCTAGGATCCAAAATCCACTCCTACAATTTCCATTTTGGCCTTTTACATTTCAAAATCTTCATTTTCCCCTTTTTAGTTTTCATTTTGTTTTCTTATTAGTCTTGCAGTTCATTTTCATTAGTGTTTTTTTTTTTCTATAATTGGCAGTTCATACTCATTAGTAATATGATTGTTAAGTGCTCTCTATGTTTAACTATTGCATGAAATATTAGCTCTAAAATGTTTTGGGAATACATGAATTTCATTATTGTAAGCAAAAAACATATTATAGACGGTTAGATAACTAATGAAAATGAGCAATATTTCCAACATGAAAACAAAATCAAACATAAATGGTTAAAAAGAAAATTGTGAAACTTAAAAGACAAAAATGAAACATAAATGGTTAAAAAGAAAATAGTGAAACTTAAAAGACAAAAATGAAAATAATCCTAAACTATAAGAGCCAAAATTATATGTTATCTACTTTTTATGTTATCAAACAAGCTCGAACTTGTTCATGAACTACTTAAATTAACTTATTCACTTCCCAGTGGGTTCTAGTTATCTTAACTGGTAAGGTCTCTGATGATTGAATAAGAGATCCAGGGTTCAATCTCCCCCTACACCAAAAACTGATTGATGTCTTGGTCTGATGATAAAGAGCTATCATCAAGAATAGACGCCATAGGTTGAAACTCTTTAAAAAAAAAAAAACTTATTTACTTCCCATATAATAAACAAAATAATAATAATAATATTACATTAATTTTTTTTTCCAATTTATAAGAAAATGCTAACAATTAACAATTATGTTATCACTCTAAAAAAAAAACAATTATGTTATAGTTAATATTATATTATTTGAGTTAATTAGATAAAATTACATTCATTTATGAACATATAAAAGTTCCATTCACCAACCTCCTATTGGTAAAAGTGGAGTGGGACTCAATTTGTTCCACCAGTTTCAATTTTGGATATACATCATTGTCAATTTATTTAAGACCTTCTTCTATCTTACCATGTGTGTTAAAATACTTAATAATCTCAACCAAACAAAAAAATAAAAATTGTCCCACTCTTGGTTTGTTCCCAAGCTCTTCCATAACCCTAGGCTTAAATGGGCCATACTAATCTAATCTAACCAGCCCATTCTTAGAACCGGGCCCAATCATGTATTTGATAGCCTTTGGGGATCCATAGCGATTCAATGCTAACTGAGTGACCACCAACCCTAATCATACCAGTGCGTATGAAGCCAGTAAAAGCATTTCAATCAAATCTTCTTTTTCTCTTAGCTTTAAGACTGCTCAGTGTCCCATAAAGTTTATGTTTGTATTAAATCAGACAGCACATACTCCATGAAGTTTACGTTTCTTATCAATGTATTTCAAAATTTCACTATCATGTATCAACAACTTCATTATCGAACAGTATACGTTTTTACAGTGACATTATTACACCATCTACAGCTCTAACTAATTAGTTTACAAAAAAAATTGTCTAACTAATTAGTTTACCAAAAAAAAATGTAATGCCCCCTCAAAAAAAAAAAAAAAAAAAAATGTAATGAATAATGAAGAGTGAGACTTTACACAATATCAAGATCATAGGATCTCAGGTTCTAATACAATCTATTTTAGAAATGTTTTCTATCTAGGCACGATAGATGGAATGACTCCACTAACTAGTTCAATGCCAGATATCTCTGATGCATAAGGATCCTTCACCGTAGAGGATGATGATGGTGGAGTTGCAACCTTTTCAGCATTAGTGACCATAGGACCTACTGATATAATGTCGGAATCAGGCATCATATGCCATATACTTTCAAGTTCTTTAACCACCTCTGCCATTGAAGGTCTAGCATCTGTCTCATCTCCGCAACACTTGAGAGCCAAATTCAAAAATTTCACCACGCATTTAGGAGGATAAGATCCCATTCGTCCATCAATGACCGAAAAGATCATATCAGATTTACTCGCAACATTAACCTGAAACAAATAGAAACCATATAAAAACTATAAGAAACCATTTTATTACACAAATTTAAGCTGCTGTATCTACAGGATTAAATAATATGATCATTATGCCAAAATGATAATAAATGTTATACAAGTAAATGAATGTTTCGCATAAGGACAGAAGTGGAGATTTTTTTTTTAAGATTTCAGGGTTTTAAGTTAAAACTGAAACTTGCAAATGAGTATATATCTCTCATCTTTACGTTTAGAATAAAATGACATATGGCAAGAAGATGAGAAGAGAGAGAGAGAGAATGACTAAAAGCTGTCATCTTTATTCTACACAATAAAACGAATCACGGAAGAACAATTTTCCCTTTCATGCCTAAGCACCTGATGCACCATTAGGCCCCATCAAATCCAAGACAAACAAGTCTATAAGGTTTTACCTCTCTAACAATGTTTTTTCCATGTGAGATTGGCTGCTTCCCAGTCAGGAGTTCAAGAAAAACAACACCAAGGCTATAAACATCACTCTTGTCTGTCAATTTACGAGTTAAGAAATACTCCGGATCAAGGTAACCCTGCAAATTTAATCCAAAGAATGAAAGAAAAAGAAAATAGGCATCAGTTACATCTCAAACGACATACTACTAAGTCTATTTCATAGAGTTTGAGCTACATTTTTTATGATTTTTAATAATAAAAAATGTAAAAATTTACAATTTAAAAAAATGGTTAGTTCCAAAAAAAACCACCCTAAATTATGGGGATTGCCGATGACCTATAGCTCCACTGGCAGTTCCGTGTCCCACAGTAATGAGATGGAGGGTGAGGTTGTGGATTCAAGACTTATTGGGATCGTGTGTAACTTACCATATATATATATATATATATATATATGAGGGATCTTGCACTTTGCACCCTGTTAAAGAGTTTATATTGTATAGGTGGTACCCTTGCATTGTGTTGAATCCTTCCAGATTAGTCTAGAGTATCCCAGGGGTGGGTGTTGCTGCTGAAGTATCCCTCACCAGCTATCATATTGTCTAGAATAGTCTCTATTCCTTGTAACCAACTCTCACATATATAGGATTCCAAAAAAAAAAAAAAAATCATATATATATATATATATGGAATATAGTGGATGAAGGCTATAAAAGATTTTTAGCTCTTCTTTTTGAACCTCTCTCGTTTAATTAATTTCTAATACTTCTCTAACATGGTATCAGGCTATCAGCTCCTCTTTTTGGCACAGTTGTTTCAACCAAATTTTCAAAATTTGTGATGTGCAAGTATCCCATAGTTTAGGGTGGTTTTCTGCAATTTACCCTTACACAAAAATGGAAATGAGCATCACTATTATCAATTCATTTTTATTGTTTTCCCAATAAGAGTCAGTAGCCCAGGCTAGATTGTCAAGTGTTGAAATGTGGCACTTGTGCCACAGCTGGAGAACACTGATAAGAATTCACTCATCAACCTAGAAAAATATGAAGTTTATAATTTTATTAGTTAAACATCAACTATAAGAGTCTTACTGGTGTCCCCTTAACAACGGTGGATACATGAGTAGGGACCATCCCTTCAATATCTGGAACTGGTGCAAGTCGTGAAAGTCCAAAATCAGCAACTTTTGCCATATACTTGGAGTCCAATAATATGTTGCTGGCCTTGATATCTCGGTGAAATACTGGAGGATCAGCTTCAGTATGTAGGTAGAGGATGCCCTTAGCCGATCCTAGGGCAATTCTCAATCTCGTAGCAAAACTCAAAGGTTCCTTACACTTGGCTGTATCATTGCACACATGAACCCCTAATAAGCTAATTAGAATGGATATAGAATTTGAAAGTAAAATAGTTATGCTTAGCTATAAAATATATAAATAAAATGGAATTTGTTTTTTTGGTGGTGGTGGTGGTGGGAGAGGGGGAGGGGGGGGGTAGTGGGGGAGAAAGTGTATTGTTGCAAGTTATATATTGCAATCATTCGCAATGAGGAACACCTAGAAAATACTATAGTGAGATCAATATAAGGCAAGTATAGAGAATGATTATAAGGTGTACCAGAAAGGTGATCCCTCAGAGTACCATTTGACATAAACTCATAGACCAACATCTGCATGCAAAACAATACTCACATGAAGCTCCTCCGAAGAAAAATTTTCAAAACAAATTAAGCAATAGTGAGGAAGAAAAGCTAGTCCCCAGGGTGTGAAAGCCAAACAATTTTGCAGGAGCAACATACTGCTCATGAAGAAGAAAAACTGTATTCTCCCAAGTTCACTGCGAAAGCAGATATTCAAGTCTTTTACGCCTTTCGTAGAGCCAAAATAATCCTTACTTTATGAAGAACCATCTATGCTTCTACATTATTAAGCAACTAATTTGGCAAAATCTCATTTGTAATGTCTCTAAACCGAATTTGATTTCTTCCATTGTTTGCATATTCAAATCAGCTATGTACACGGTATTACATCTTTCACTTCTTTTTAACTCTTACAGCTCATTTGGCATAATTGCATCAACTTCCTAAGTAGATGGGAATCATCTCCCTATGTATCCAAGAAGATTGGTGGATAATCCAATCTTTTATTCATTATGCATATGGGTTAGGTTTAAGTTATATCTGGTGTAACTTTAACTCTTTAAGCAATCCTACATCATTCAATATTTATTTCATTTGATGCGAATTTTGACAAATCCGCCATTAAATTACATTTTCTTCCAATACTCTCCATGTTTGCAAAATTTCAAGTTGATATGAGATATATAACTATTCTATCTACTAAATGTTTAAATTTAAAGTTTTTGTATGTTAAAATTATGCGTAAAAGCTGAGTTTACAAATCGAATAGAAAATAACATCCAATTGGCTTGAAATTTAGAAAAGTGTTAAGAACATAGAGAACATGTATATATAAATTCAAGATGAGAAAAGTACCTGTTCACCTTCTTCATCACAATACCCAATCAAAGACACAAGGTTTCGATGATGTAACCTTGATAACAATTTTATCTCTGTCAAGAACTCTTTTTCACCCTGTAAAGATCCCTCTTGTGCACGTTTTACGGCCACAACTACACCATCGGCTAGAATGCCTTTATAAACCTTACCATACCCTCCTTGGCCAACCTCAGTGGAGTTGTCAAAACTGTTTGTAGCCACAGCCATTTCTCTGTAAGTGAAATCCTTTACACCATCAATTTTTATGGAGCTCATAAACGCTGCATTTTTAATAGGACCAATGTTAAAAATAAAAACATAGAGATAAGTGCTGCATAAAAAGGTGCAGTGCCATTTTTTTTTTTAAATACCTGATAGAATTATGTATTGATTATCATAAGATTTTATTTATACTCACACAGAAACACAAACGCACACATACCATTGCATCTTACTAGTCAACTACGAAGCATGGACACATGAACAAATACGGGTGCGGGTATGACACGGTGACACGGCAATCTTTGAAAAAATAGGACACGGGTACAGCAGAACATGTCTGTTAAATAATTATTAAATACATATTTTTTTTATTTTCTATTTATTATTAAGCATATATTTTTCATGTAATGTTAAATATATATCAAATTAAGAGTAATAATGGATAATAAAGAAAATCCATGACAATTAAAGGATGTTTAGAAATTAGAATTCAAATCAAGAATAAAGATATTTATTAATTCTCAAATGCACTATTACTATTCAAAGCATAAATGCTCTCTTTGTTTTGTGAAAGAGTATTTGATTCCTCTTGTTCTTGTGTCTTGGCCATGTGCTACATTTTTTTAAGGGATACTGCTGGGACACACATGCAGAAGTGTCCCTGGCAATGCAAGTGTCCTACATACGTACTGCACTCCAAATGAAGTGCCCATGCTTCCTTTCTAGTCAACAACATTTTTAACATTGTGATGATGCCCCAATTCGATTGATTGTGTGATGTGTGTGGGTGTGTGATGAGTCCCACATGTGATGAGTCCCACACCAGACATATACTGGGTTAAACTGAGCTTTATTAACAACTACAAGGAGCCTCAACTGTGACTAGTCCTTTTGAGGTATAGCGCAAATGTGGCTAACACTTTTCCTTGGGTCATTACAAACATAGTTGCAGATTGGATTTTCTTCAACTTAAACATGGTTTGGGGCAACCAAGTCCTACGCTAATTTATCTTTAACCTTTTTTCAACTCTAAATGATGCTTCTAATCACAGGCCAGTCCAAAATTGACTGAATCTCGCCCAACATCATTAGCTGAGATAGGGCTAAGATATTGACCAAGCCCAGGCTGAGGCCTCTGTAATTGGACTAGTATCACCCTGGCCCAATTGACAGGCCTAAATTCAGGGTGTACGATAAAAAAAATTACAGGAAAAGTAAAAAATCATGACATATCTACCTGATACCCCTAACTTCATAAAAATAAGATACTCACAATGGCGTCTTCTTGAAAGCGCATGGTAATTCCTCACATGCGTTCTCAGTATCAGAAGAGTAACAACTGCAGACAATGCAACTGCACCTGCAATGATTCCCAGTACTAGGCCAGCCAATGCACCTTTGCTTAAACCAGAACTTGGAGAGTTGGCATCATCTGTGACATTAGTGAGAACTATCAGCACAAACAAAATCAAAGCTGTGCAACAAAATTCATCTCATATATGAATACACAAAATAAGGCTTGTGACTGAGTTATAGTTCATCCATCTTTGTGGTCAAGTCATAAGTGATGGTGTGAATTTGAAGCTGGCTTCTTGATCAATATAGAACACAACTAATTTCTGGGAAAATTAACAATCATCTTGAACCGAGCATTGCAGTTATTTACTTATGCGCTGATCAACTGTATCTGTTATTCCACAGAACATAGCATTACCATGGTGAAAGCATTAAACTGGAGACCAAGCCTTTCTTCAACATTGTTCACAACAAAAGAAAAGGTGATCTCCACTCAAATGTGCCCCCCACAGATATTCCCACTAGTTACTCAGACAAATCAACAACAGAGAATAATGCCACAAGCTTAAGATGGTCTTCAAGTATAGAGGACTTCAAGGTGTAGGTCAAATAAATTAGAGAAGAAAGCTCTACATTACTCAACAGCTAAATAAGCATTAGTTCCGACTCAAGAAAGCTCTGTTGCAAAAAATATCAAATAAGGGTTTTGAGACGAACCATATTTATAGAAGCCAAGTATAGGAAAGCTGATAAGTTCAGCAGGTCCAAAAAGGTCACTATTGTGAATTTTCCATGATATGAATGCATCGAAGATTCGCTGAACCTCACTCTTATTGAAGGTATGAGCATTGTTTACAGAATCAGATACAGGAAAGAACTTCAATTGCATTCCCAGTCGAGGTCCTTCTTCCCATGTAAATGAATCAATGTACAGCTGATAAAGAGATAACTCAAGATGAGATGTCAGGAACTTCTCAAAATCATTTCTGTACGGACGAAAATCTGAGAATGCGGGACTTTTCAACCGATATCCAACAAACAAAGGAAGAGCACAGAAACAAACTACTGGAGATGTAGGGGAATATTCGTAAGAGGATGGGCATGCTTGAGCCGAAGCCGGACAAACAGAAGTGGTATCTGTTGAACTCTGACTGTTTTTGTTTTCCTCAAATTCAGGTCCACAGAACCGGGTTAGGTTGGAGTTCATGCATAAGGGATTCTCTTGAAGCCTGAGAGTTAAAAATGAGACTTAATCACATCAATGTGCTATGTAGGTTACACCTTGCAAAACTAAAATTAAAAAGATCACATCCACAATCCTTTACCAAGTATTTACATTTTGAAGATGCATTTTCATCACACATGATATTCTATATGAAACTAATCAGGAAGCAAAAATTGGGGAGGTATAGAAGCAAACCAGACAGAAACATTTGGAGGTAGATAAGTAGTGCCACTGATATTTGCAAGATTATTATTCTGCAACTCCCTGTAGTACCAAAGAGAAAAAGCAATATCTTAGACAATCCAGTCTGAGAGTAAATTTAATAGTCAACCCGGGAGGTTAAACTTTGAATTTTACAAAAGGCCATGCTGTAATCAGAAAAAGAAATGAACTTTATTGTTTTTACCATTACAAGAAAAAGATGGTTGAGAGAATGAACAGATGCACACAACCATACCAAAATATGATAACACTTCTAAACAAGGAAATAGCAACTTTGATAACACTTCTAAACAAGGAAATAGCAACTTTGTCATTCAGGTCTTACACTATAAATTTACAATAACAATGAACCATAGAACTAAACACAAAAGGAGGAATAAGAAAAGGAGACTACTCACAGTCTTTGGAGATGAGGAAGATAAGAAAAGTTGGTGGGAACTGTTCCAGAAATATGGTTGTGGGATAACAAGCTGAATATTGCTCAAATAGTAGACATCAAAAGTCAAGGGAATTGCTGTTATAAGTTGTCTTGAAATATTTCGCAATAACTAGGAATTAAATTCAAACAACATGAAAAAAAAAATACAAAATTTGACATCTCATTCCGAAGATAAAAATCTTACATAGTCGTGATATTCTGAGAAAACCTATCTGAAGGTATGGTTCCATTTAGCTGATTTGAACTGAGGTCTCTGAAATTTATACAAAGTAAAACATAAAGAAAGTACAAGTAGCAATCAGAGCTTTTAGATAAAGAAAAGAGAAAATTCCATACAGCCTGGTCCATCTATTTTTCAGATTTAAAAGCCATAAGTGATCATCCCAGAATGACTCTTGAAAGGAAAAATAAAAATAAAGAAACTTACAGATAATAAAGGTTTGGTATTTGGCTAAAATCAGGAATTGGTCCTTGCAAACTGCAGTTCCTAAGGCTCCTGGCAAATCCAACCAAAACACAAATATTATAAATCTTGAATATCACACAACATGTGAATGTGTTTACTCCTTAATTGCCATCTTGTAAGCATATAAAGCTTCTAAGTAAATGAAAGTTCTATGATATCTGATTAAGATAATCTAGCTTCTTTACAACTTGAGAAATGCAAAGTACATTCATGCCACCTTAGTTGGATTAAACCAACAGCACTTCTAAGTTGAGTAACTTCCCGTTTGTATTCCATTTCAATTTCCAATGAGCCATAGCTCAATTGGCACTTTCTTCTCGCCTAATATTGGGCTGGAGGGTGAGGTTGTGAATTCAAGACCGATCGAATGTGTGTGTCAGTGTCGCTTAATAAAAAAGAAAATTACAACTTACCCACCTGTTGTTTGGCCGAAATTTAAGTTACCTACTTGTGATTTAAATTTTGACACTTTACTTACCTAAGGTTAGCTCAGTTAGAGTTTCGTGACCCACTTCTGTTAAAAACATGACTAAATATATAATTTTGCTCCACTTTTATGTCTATCTCCTCCAAAAACATAAAAAACATAAAAATACAAGATCCAATAAGATCAAAAAGAATCCAACGGAACACTTGCATCATGGGATTTCACACCATAGGTAGACAACTTAAATTTCAATTAAACCTCAAACGAGTAAAGTGTCAAATTTCAAACAACAGGTAAGCAACTTAAATTTCGGTCAAATCACGGGTGGGTAAGTTGTAATTTATCCTAAAAAAAATTATTCCTTTTCAATCAATGTTAAAATAATTTATGTATTTTCCCAACAAAATGCAAACTACTCTGTCTATTTTATAGTACTTCTTATCTTGTTGGTATTTTCCTCTTTATTATAGTTTTGCATTTTAGGTGGAGGGAGGAGCTTCTTTAATCATTAGCCAAACATTGATAGAGTAGTTTACATTGATCCTTACACTCTCTCTCTCTCTCTCTCTCTCTCTCTCTCTCTCTCTCTCTCTATATATATATATATATATATATATAGACACACACACACACAAACATTGAGCCTTACACTTCAAGGCTAGCACCTTGCCCACATTTACTTTTGGAACATAGTTACAAACATACAATAATAATATGAACTTACAACTTCAGCAATTTAGACATCTTGCTATAAGAAGCTGGAATTGTAGTCCCATCGAAGTTGTTGTTATCAAATTGACTGCAAAACAAAGTAAATGAAAGTATCAAGAAACTTGAAAAAAGATTACTAGAGTAATGTTACACTGTAGAGAAAGGAAAATTTAGAAATTATAGCCTTGTTCAAGATGAAAAGCATAAGAAAAAGAAAAGGAAAATAAATTCACAAATTTCAAATGTAAAGAAAATTGTGTAAACATAAATATATTTATGTTCTAGGAAAGTGAAAACCATACAGTATTTGCAAATTTGGCAGTTCGGAGAACTCTGGTGGAAGATACCCTGATAAGTTGTTATTATCAAGAAGGCTGCAGGTGCCAAGTTGAAGGTCGTCAATGGTCATACAGATGACTCATGAAATTTAAGAATATGACCAAATACTTACAAGTGAATAAGATTTGGTAATCTGGATAGCTCAGGCGGGATTTGCCCACTGATCGAATTGTTGTTCATGTGACTGCTCACAAAAAGGAGAAGCAGAAGGGTTAGTTATTGTAGAGCTGATTTTAGACAGTATAGCATCAGAAGCATACTCACAAGTGCTTTGTTTTGTTCAAGTTTGCAAATGATTTAGGTACTGGTCCTGATATATGGTTTTCGTCAATTTGTATTCTGTCCAAGTTTGGAAAATAACCAAGCTCTTCAGGTAAGGGACCTGTTAATTGGTTTCCATTTAAAAGCCTGGAAACACAGAATATTATAAATGGAATTAGAGACAAAGAAATTGTACTGCAGCTTTACAATATTAAAATATCATGTATTCAGAAAAGCACCAAAAGATAAAGTAAATTAGTTCCAAATCTTCAGATACAAGGATTATCTCTTGTATCACAATCAAAGGATCTAAAATAAACAAATTTGTAGCATATCAGCATTTCTTAATGCTCTATGCATGTAATCCTGTGATAACAATATTGAGTGTCTAACCTATCCAACAGAGAACTGCTCAACTTACAAGAGTTCCAAAGTCATAATATTGCCTATCTCCTTAGGTATACTCCCATTTATGTTATTCCACATAAAATCCCTTCAACAGAGTAGACAGAAAAATATATCAGTAGGATAAGTAAATAGTAATATAGAATGCTACCATGGGATTCCAGAATATTGAGTGAAAGAGGTCTCCGAAAGCTGTGATTCAGATAAAGATATTTGATCACAACTATTATTCTTCAGATATCCTTTGCCTTACAATATTTTCAAATTTGATAAGCGGCCAATCTCTGGTGATAAAGTTCCTGACAAATTCATTCTTAGTAGTGTCCTGCAGAGAAGCAGCCCAAAACAAAATTATTAAAGCACCATTGCTAAGTCTTCATAAGAAGAGCCTACATGCAATTAATAGCCAAGTCTTATCAAAGCTTGATAGTTTTATATGCGAACTTGTGACTAACGTCAAAATCTATTATAATGCTAAGCATGAGATAACAATTGTGTTTGTAGGCAATAAATTATAATAAATTAATAGTTATTAATTTTCTTCAAAAATGAAAAGAACATGGAGATAGATTTTAAACTCATTAGGAGATATGGGTCACCATTGGGAAACATAGGGATAATAGATCCTATCCTAAACAATTTCTTTTAATTTCAAACGAACAATATAACCAAGTTTGTTCCCTGCACCAACTAAAATGAGTAGATATCAAAGTGGAATAATATTCATCTCATCATATGCAGGGGACAAAATAAACGTAGTGAAAAAAGTGTTCTAAGTGAAAGAAAATATGCAGAATTATTCATGTCAATAGTGCTTTCTGATAAAAATAAAAATCAATAAAGGTTAAAATCATACAATCGTTCAACGTGTAGATATCCATCATCTAAAGGTGTATTGTTGCAGAAAACCCCTGTCCAAGTTGATGTACATGGGTCTTCTTGATCCCAATCACTCAGATTCCCATCGGGATCTATCAAACTGCTCTTGATGGCCTGCAAAGCCTTCACTGCAAATTAATACAAATGTTAATCACCATTTCATCAACATGATTGCTGGTCCTTCTGTTTCTATAATTCTAGAATCAGGGTATCCGCATACTGCATTAAAGGAACGCAATGTTATCTTAAAAACATGCATCAAAGTTATTAACATCCTTTAGTATTGAACACACCCAATTGATGAATCAATCAATAACTACAGCCTAACTATATGCAATACTAACCACTCCTAACTTGGGGGAAGCGAACATGAGTAATTGTTTCAGAAAGCACGCATGTGAGAAATCTAAACAAGCATCCTCCAGAGCACTTAATTTTGCAAAAGAAGCTTGTGAATCATGAAATGCAAAAGAACAGAAAACTAAAGCAAAATCACCTTCTTCGGGGCTGGTAACCGGTTTCTGAGCTCCAATAAGTAGTGAAGAACAACACAGCCATGCAACAATAAATAATCCACACGTCCAAACTCTTGATAGATGCATCCCACTAACACAAGGAATCCCAGAACTTTAATAAATCCTCCAAGTACCCAATACTACAAATTGTGGAAAATATCCAAGTACTCCACCTGATAATAAAAAACAACCATCAAAACTCACACATTTAAAATTCTAAAGCAGTTCAATATATCTAAAACAAACAACCCAAGAAAAGAATAAAATAACATAAGAGAATTACTCAAGATTGAGATGAAACAAAGAAGCCAACTTGACAGCAAATTGAGCAATTTAAGGTTGACCCAATAGAGAGAGAGAGAGAGGTATATGTCCGTACCAAATACTAGATTAAGATTGAATCGTTTGAAAAAATCAGAACAAGGCAAGTAGACAAGAAAGAAAAGCTGCCATTGAATACTAAAAAGAGAATACACATGTTTGAAAAAGGAAACCGTGACGTTAGTAGCGGTAGCTTCTTCCTGACCAGGTCGCCATGATAAGGAACACCCAAGTTGTTGGTGATGTTGGTGATCACACCCATCTCTTTCACAAACCGACGTTTCTACTTTCTAGCTTTGGTTTTTAGGTTCTTAGTTTCAGTATTAAAAATTACTGCATGTTGAATTTAAAAATAGACCCAAAAGAGGAAGTCACCACTGACTATGACTCGGCAACAGAGAGAGGCCCCATTGCAGTTGTGGGGACCGCAAAAAATAATTTAAAAAAAAAAAAAAAAACCCAGCAATCTCAGTCATCAAAGTGGTTGAGGCCGCAATGCACCGTAACAGAGCAGAATCCAACACCATCAAAAGTTTCCGCTTTTTGCTTTTCAAGGTAATGGTAGAGTGATGGGGTACGAGACTTTGAGCTCGGTCATGAATGGGTTTAAGTGGCTAAACCCATTCAAGATCGATTCGTAAAGGAAGTATTTGTTTAGTAATTGTGATTTTCAGGTTTTTTTTTTTTTTTTTTTTCTTTCCCAGAAAAGAACAGGAAAAAACGAGAAGGAAAGTGACTTTTAAAAAAAAAAAAAAAAAAGAAGATTTTAACTTTTAAGTTTAATAATTAGGGAAATTTGTGTCCCTAAAATCAAAAATAAAAGTTCATTATCAATCTAGTCTTTACTGTCATGATGTCATCTTACTAAGGAAAATTATTTTTACGCCACCTGAAATGCACAGGTGCCACGGTAGACTCTGAGGTGACCATTAAGATAATAACCGATGAATTTATTTAGTATTTTAAAATTTTCAGGTCAGTATCTCAAATGTCTTCTTGAAAACAGTAAAAGATATTAGTCCAGCTACAAAGCTCATTCTTAAAAAATTAAAAATTAAAAAGAAAAAATCACGAGTAAAGGGCACCCTCCTCTCCCATGATCAAAGGCCCAAAATTTTATAAAATAATTTTTTTTAATGGGTGTACACTTTTTTTAATTAGCTGTGTTAGTATTTGTTTCTTATCAGCTTATAAGGTGAACTTTTAATTTTTAGTCTTTATACATAGATTTTTGAAATCTCATTTATTTTTTCACATTTTTTCACTTCTAAAAAAAATTTCGAAATAAATTACCTAACACTTCCCTAAACATTAATATAGTGACCATCACATCTTAAACTTTTATTTTAGCTAATTTAGCCAGGTGCCAAATTAGTGCTTCAGTTCGTCAGCTGTTAATAAACCAATAGAATAATCACGTGACACGCACGTGAGCATTAAAATCACCCAGTTCAATCACCTGAGAGGCTGAGGCCCATAGAGATGAAAGAGAACAATTTTGAGAGAGAGAAACTTAGGAAGAGACCCGTAGTGGCAATTAAGGTATTGAGTTAGCCATGGTGGCTGATTTCATTGTTGGTTTAGAAAGAGAAGTTGTAAAAGAGGAGCTTTAGTTTGGGTTTGAAAACCACCCTTATAACTATTTTTTGGGAGTCTGTACGTGTATTTATAATTGTTGTACAGATTACAATTTATTTGGCAAATAACAATTATTTACAATTTATTTGATAGAGTTTGATTTGATCTGGTATGCTCTTGTGCTTAAGCTTTATCTGCTGTGGGAGATAAGGATGACTGGATGAGGCCACCCTTTTTTTTTAGTTTTTCTCTTACCCCATCCCAAATGGTATAGAGGTTTTTTTTTTTTTTTTTTTAAAAAAATTTAAGATAGTTCTGTTAGTCATTTAACAGTTTAGCTAACAGATGGTTGTATTTGGCACATATGCAAAGTTAAACGAGCAAATTGATTAAAATAAAAGTTCAAAGAGTGTAATGGTCAATGCATTAAAGTTTAGGGAGGTGTTTAGCATTTTTTCCCAATTTTGTCAATATACAAGTATATTTTAGCACATTTTCAGCAAATTAGCATATTATCAATCACAAAAAAGTAATTTAAACATTCATTAATTAAATTTATGAAATTCATCAATTATAGTTATTGTCACATCATATTGTGAACAATTTGTAGTGCTTTTAGGACTTTTCTTTTCTTTTCTTTTCTATTAAGACTCCCAAAGTATGAGACCAAAAGAAACCTAACCAAATTGAAAGCCTAAAATATTTCAAGAAAATGTTACAAATGTATTAATTCATCAATTATAAGTTAATCTTCCCTAATAATTTGAGATTTTAATTTTTGTAAACTAATATCCTACAAAATCACATATCAAATAATATCCATCTCTATCTCTCTTAAAGTCAACATATAAAATTTAGGGTAAACTACAAAGTTAGTCCTTGCTATTTACATCATATGTCAATTTGGTCTCTAACCTTTCAATTGTGTTAATTTAGTCCTTATTGTTATCTTTTTTATGGAAAAATCTAATGAGTTAAACGGAATAACAAAAAATAATTTTTCATGACATATCATCTTTCAACTATACCACCACATCAAATTATTTATAAAAAAAAAAAAAAACGAAATTTTCTATGCACACCTAAGATCAAATTTGGGGAAAACTAAATTTTAAAATCTCTCTCTCTCTCTCTCTCTCTCTCTCTCTCTCTCTCTCTCTCTCTCTCTCTCTCTCTCTCTCTCTCTCTCGTTGGATCTGCTAAAGAAATATCTAAATTCAAATATGAAGAATTAAACGATGTGATAATAAATAAATAAATAAATAACAAAATTACAAGAATCACACACTAAATGATTGTTTAGATAGAACTTATTGCATCCACGTTTAAGTCAAACGCGTTTCAATTTTTTTTTTCTCCCTGCGCACATGTTTCAGTTGGAGGTCAAGAGTTACTGTTTACACTGAGCAGCTACTGTTTACGCACTGTTTTATATTATTCACATACTATTTATGTACGGTTTACGCACTTTTCAGCCACTTTTTTATTAAAAATAAATTTCACAATACTATTCACACATTTAAAATTATTTTATTATAATATTTTCAGTTTTCAATTATACACAAACGGACCCTTAATCCGACTTCCATTTTTGTTTAAACGGAGGGTATTTTACAAAATGGAATACAGACTAATGAAAAAAAATTCCAAAGAGTTGTGCCTTCATAAAATTGTGCTCAGTCTGTGCCTAAGGGAACAAACCGCCATCTTAGCTCTTCTGGAAGTAAATCTCTGCAACTTCTTGATTGACCCAGGCACCAGCTCGAGATAATCCACCAGCACCAACTACACCTGATGGCTTGGATTCAAAAACAAAGGACTTGTTTGTATCATTAGTTCCATACCCATAATTATTATACTCGAACCCATTATTAATCTTGTTATAATTTTCTGAAGAAACCGATTTATAGCCTTCTTGCAGCCATGACTATCATTGCTCGACGCACTTTGAAGAGCCACGCTGACTTTAATAGCCAAAGTGGCCATATCCGACATGGTCAAGCGCTGTTGAAGCTTAGACACAGGAAGCACAAAGTAGATTTGGTTAGCCTCAAGTTCATCGTTCAAATTTCTTTAGAAAGCCCTTAACTTCTGTCTTTTGACTCTTGAGCATCCAATTCTCAAAATAGCTTGGGCCGTTCAATTCGCCTATTCTCTTTATCAGATCTTATTCTTTTTCCTCCCTCTCCCTCTCTCTCTCTCTCTCTCTCTCTCAAATGAATTATTGTTGATAGTTCAACAAATTCTTTAATTTAATTTTAATTTTTTTATTCCATGCGGCAGTAATTTTAATTTTTTTATTCCATGTGACAGTACACATGTCATTTGATGTGGCATAAAAATAATTTTTTATTTTAACTGTTAGTTCCTCAATATTTTTCATCTATTATTTAACGGTTGAAATTATTTTGACACAATAGCCAAATATTATGGACTAAACTGACGCATTTAAAAAGTTAAGGACTAAATTGATATTCAGTATAAAAGTTAGGGACTAAATTTGTAATTTATCATAAAATTTAATATTAATTTACAACTTTATTTAACTATGCATTGTTATATATCTAGAATAAAGTATCTTTTTTAATCATAATATATTTTTGTTAAAATTTATGGTTCAATCATGATATTCAACTCTTTATATGAAATTGAAATTAGTATAGTTGGTATTATTCATCAAATTATACATTTAATGTATCAAAACCTTGATGAGATTAGTATTAAATAATTTTTTTTGAGAGATAATTACACCATGCACTTTGTACATGGGGAGATGCCAATTCAGCTACAAGATCTTTGACAGTATCAAATAATTTTTTTTACTAACATTTACATATAAAAGGCCAAACATAAATTTTTCGCCTTAAGTTTCAAATTATGTTTTAGTTTATTTTATTAAAAAAAAAAAAAAGTTAGCTTTCATTTTCTTATTACACATGTAACATAAAAATTACCAAAAACTATGAATTTTAATAAACACAATGCAAATAAACCACTTAAAATTGCAAGGTACCCAAACAGCAGAGTGTTTTGGAATGAGCTAAAGATATAATCTAATCTATTTAGTTTATTTTATTAAAAAAAAAAAAGACTTTGTCTATTAAAAAAATATATCTAATTCTGTTAGTTAAAAGGTATGTAAATTGGGGAGAGTGAATAGTGAATACAACGTTTATTTTATTAGAGAGATTTAATGGATGTTGACAAAAAGACTAATAATGATCACTTAAGTTTGATAGGGGCTAAAAGTGATCACTTTAAAATTAAAGTACTAAAGTATCTCTGGCAATAGTTCATAATCTACTACTATATTTTTCTACCTTTAAAAAAAGTTTGTCAACTCGAGAATAATATCTCCTTGTGGGCATCCCAACATCAAAGAGAATGAAGAGACATTGGGAGAGTGTTTTGGAATGAGCAAAAAAAATTTGTTTCTTATTTTTTTTTTCCGTAAGTTTCTTTTGCAAATAATCTAATCTATTTAGTTTATTTTATTAAAAAAAAAAAGTTAGCTTTCATTTTCTTATTACACATGTAACATAAAAATTACCAAAAACTATGAATTTTAATAAACACAATACAAATAAACCACTTAAAATTGCAAGGTACCCAAACAAGCACTAAAGAGACGTTTGTCCGTTAAAAAAATATATCTAATTCTGTTAGTTAAAAGGTATATAAATTGGGGAGAAAGTCAAACTTCTAACTCTGTGATGTAACCCTCTTTGTTTTGGTAAATAAAAATAAATAAATAAAAGCCGCCTAACTTGAAACTTTTTGAGAGTTCTAGCTAAATTTGGCCCTACTATATTAAATTAATTGGCCCACTTTTGAAAGTACATTCTTCTTCAATAAACTATTTATTCTGTCATTCCTCAAATAAAAAAAAATAAAAAAAAATCTATTTCATTTCGTTTTCAATAATCAATTTTTAAATATTTGTTCTTTCCCCAAAAGTCTTTCTTTTGATCTTTCGTGACTTTCCCTATATCGGCTCCTCCTTCCGCGTCTTCCTTCTGCTTTGACTTTTTGATTTTCCCGTTTGAGATCTCACTTCTCACTTATCCATTACACACCATTCATTCCCATAGTCTGGGGATGATTACAAAGTTTTAAAGTTTTCAATTAGTACCCCTTTCTGAAAAAAAAAATCAGTTTGCCCCTTTGATGGTCATAGCTAGTTTAAAATCACAAAAAAATAAAAAAATCAAGTAAATTGCATACTTACCTCCATTTGGAGTTCTGGACACTAAAACACGTCATATGAGCACCAGGTGGTATTTTATTTTAAAATTAAAAAAGTCACAAAATAGTCACATCTTCGTTAAAATTCATCTGCTATGATTTTTTTAAGGGTTTTTTTTTTCTCTCCAAAATGTATGGCACTTAAAGCAATTTTTGTTTACATAGGTTTTACTTAGGGTA
Organism: Castanopsis chinensis; assembly: GCA_032878915.1. NCBI lineage: Eukaryota > Viridiplantae > Streptophyta > Magnoliopsida > Fagales > Fagaceae > Castanopsis > Castanopsis chinensis. The sequence goes on along the minus strand of JAVQMG010000125.1, from coordinate 9,562,593 downwards.
TGTTAGTACACTGAATTTGGATTACAACAGGAATAATAATCTTTATTACTGAGAATAAAATTTGTTGTGATGGAATAACTAAACCAATTCATTAGTTTGGTTGTGAGTTGTAATATTAGAATAAAACTTATGATTTATTTTAGGAAATATATCATTCATACAACTATATTTCCTATATCATTCATACAATTATATTTCCTAGAAAATAATATATTTTAAATTTTAGAGAGAGATGAGTTATTTTTTGATGATTTTTCATTTCCATAATTGTTAGGTGGATATGGAAAGTTTATTTATTTGAAAATATATTAATGTTAGAAATTATTACATCTACTAAGGAATAACTATTACTAGGGGTGGCAATTCGTGTTTGCATGTCGGGTTCATGTCGTGTTAACTCATGAGTATTTGACAATATGGGTCAATACTAACCCAATATGTTTATTAAATGGGTCAAGATACATCAACCCTAACACGACCTATTTGTTAAACGGATCAATCGTGTTGACCTGTTTATCAGATTTTATCAAAATAAAAAAAAAAAATTAGTATTAACCAAATTGAGTTATGAAAAACCAAAAAAAAATAAATATTTTTAGTATAAAATTTAGAACTAAAGAGTAACTGCATCACAAATAATCATTCAAAACTAAAGCAAATCTCAATATCACGAATAATCAATCATAATTTGTTAAAGAAAATAAACCACAACAACTAATAAGTTTATATACCTTGGATTTGAAGGATATATTGGTAAATTTTCATTTAATTAAACATGTTAGACATTTCAAACGGATTCCATGTATTAGACACTAATCCAACCCGTTTATTAAACAAATCAGTCATGTTAACCCCAATATAACACTAACCCATTAAGTATCAACTCATAATCTGCTAATTTTGTATCGTGTCGTGTCGGGTTCATGGGTCATGTCTAATTTTGTCACCCCTAGCTATTACAACTCTTTTAGAGAGGAATATTTAGTCCTCATTTTAAATAATAACTATTCATAAGGAATGACCATTCCCTGTAATAAAAATATAACCAAACTATTGAATAGTTAAACCATAGGAATAGTTGTTGCATTAAAGTGCCTATTATAGTCTATCAAACATGCCCTTACAATTTATATGATTTTCCATAAACTTTTTGAGAAGATTAAGCGTAATCGAAGTAGTAATTTGTGGGGGAAAAGTATAATTTGCTCCAATTTTAATTGAAACATATTAAACTCTAGGTTTTAATTAAAAATAACCCCTATACTTAGGGGGGAATTATGTAATTTGTCTTCTTTTAAAATTATACATATAGTCACATTTAAGGATTAGTATATTGACTTTGCTCTTTTTATATGAGTTTAAGATCTATATTTTTTAATAAATTCAAATTTAGAATAAGTAGTCTCAACAGAAACTTCTATTTTCTCACTCTTAGTAAGTGCAAAGAAATCAACTAAATGGACTAAAAGAGACCAAATTGGGCTGAAATACTATGCTAATCTAGGTCAATATGAGCGTTGCAATAATAAATGTTATGCTTCAGTTTTTAAATATTATATAAATTTGAATTTTTTTTAATGTTGGAAGAAAATAAATTATTTTAATTGACAAGGAAAGATGCCCTCATAAATCATGAAAAACAAAAATAGAAATAAGGATACATTTGATATATTGAATGTAGCTTACATTAAGAACAGTAATCTTTATTACTGGGAATAGAAGCTACTGGGAATAGAAGACATTGTAATGAAATAACTATTACTATCAACAAATTTGGATATTACATATGGAAAGTTTGTACAAGATGATGTAAAAAGAAATTTTATATTTTTGGAAATATATTAATTTTAAAACCTATTGTATACACTAAGGAATAACTATTATATCCATTCTAAAGAGGAATAAGTATTCTTTAATTTAAGAAATAGTTATTCCAATGTAATAACTAATCAATGTAATAAAAATGCAACCAAATAACCAAATTGTTATTACACATGAATAACTATTCCATTACAGAAACTATTACAGCATACAAAATGTACCCTAAATATTTTCAATATATATGTGTCATTCGAAATGTTAACTATAGTTTATTTTATGGCTTTTATTATTTTTCTCATTGTTATTTGTAGGAAGCCACATAATGGTGATAGGAAATGTGTTAGATAAAAGTGTTTAAACACCTAAGAATATATTGAGAAAAAAAAATAATAATACCGAAGGATATTTTGGAAAAAATAAATAACGCCTATAGAATCATTAGGAATAAATAAAACATGTGGATCTTATATTTACAAGAAAATTACTATGTTCTTAATCAAATCAAACAAAAAAATGATTACATTCTTGAAAATCCATATTTTCTTGTGTATCCCCAAGAATTTGAATATCAAAGGGTATATTAGATTTTAATATCAAACACTATGTTAGATGCCTTTTTTTTTTTTTTTTTTAATACCATTGAATAACATTAAAAGAAGGAAAAAGAGAGTTACAGTAGCACTGGGGAAACCCAACAATAGTGTATCGGCATCCAAGTAGCTAGAAAAACTAAATCTAGAGCATTCTCATCGAAGATTATCAAAATTTTAGCATTTAGCATCTACAAAAGAATCTTTGTAATATTTAACACATCACTTTACAATACATACTCCCGCTTTGTTTGTTTTTCTGGAAAACTTTCTGTAAAGATAGTTTGCCACATTTTTCAGTGTTTGGTAGTAACAAAAAAAAAAACTGGTCAACGAAAAACTATTTTTAGTCAATGGAAAATCCTAAAAAATATAAGGCTTGTTTTTTATAAGTTGTTTTCCAAAAAAAAATATTGGAAAACAATCTCTCTCTTATAGTACACTCTCTCACTCTTTCTCTCTTTCCTTTTCTTTTCCTTTCCTCATACCCTCACTGTCACTAACTCTGGTCTCTCCTTTTCCATAGATCTCTCTCCCTCACTCTCTCTTCATATTTCTCTTCCCTTTTATAACACAGTTCTCAGAGTAGATTTTTCTCCCACATTGCTCAATAATTATTTCATTCTTCTCTACCAACTTGCAAAAGAGAACATATTTGCAGCAGTAATTATTTCATTCCTCTCTACCAAAATCTCAATTCTTTACTTTGAATTTCAAACTTGATTTTATTTTTTCTCTAAGAAATTGTTGGTTTGATGGATTCCTAGTTGACTTTTTTTTTTTGCACATAAAAGTGCTAAAAAAATAAAAAATAAGAATGAATGAATGAATGAAGTAAAAGATGAAAATTTTAAACATAGTGTATATATGGCTTTAAATTGCTTTTACATAGGATAATCTTTTTCATTGATAAATACATTATGCAGATACTATGTAGTGATGATACATTAAATAGATACATTATATGAATACATAATTTTGAGTAATATTAAAGACTTGTGGTTGACCATATTAAACAATTATTGTATCAACAAAAAGAGTAGACAATTAAAAATTATTGTTATTTGTATATAGACAAATAGTTGATATATATATATATATATATATGTATGTATGTATGTGTGTGTGTGTGTGTGGACATTTCTATCCATATATATAAGCAAAATGAGTGGTAAAGATCATGAAAATTTGACAACTAATTTTGATTGTATCTATTGTCAAAATTTTTTTATGAAAACCAAATTCATTCTTGGTTTTTTATTATTATTTATATTGATTACATTAGTTGGTTTACATAATACACATGTTTTAAATTACACAAAAAAATATAAAAAATAAAAATAAAAATTTGCATACCAAACACTAGAAAATATTCTCAAGCTCATTTTCAAGGTCGTTACCAAACACTGGAAAATGATATAGTTTTCTAGAAAATGCTCTTTGAAAAATGAACCATTTTTCAGAAAATGTTGATACTGAAACAAATAGAACGTCCATCAAAAGTTTTATTTTTTTTTTACCACTTCATTTGAATATTCTTTCTTTATTATTTTTTATTCTTCCTCTGTCTCTCTCTTTCCCCCTCTGTCTGTCTCTCTCTTTCTCAACCTAACAAAACCTTCTCCATCTCTCTGATCTTCTGCTCTTAAACCCATGCTCCATGGCTGACCACCAAGCTCCGTCTTTGAACATCAACGCCACCACTCCATGGTGGTTCAAACCTAAGTCTCACCTTCTCCATCCACTGAAACCCAGCCACCGAAATCAACCACAACAAAGACCCACAAGCACACCAATCAAATCACAAACCACATCCACCGAAATCCAAACCACAAAATCAAAAATTAAAGAATCACAAAATCACAACAAAGACCCAAAATCACAAAATCACAAATCAAATCACACCCACTGAAATCAACCCACACCCAAAGCCACCCCATCTCTAAACCACCTCGATCAACCCATACCATCTCTCAACCACCCCGATCAACCCATGAACCTAGCCACCGAAATTATAAAAAAAAAAAAAAAAAAAACCCACCAAAATCAATCAAAACTACTAAAATTAAAATTCACCGATATCAAATCGCAAAACCCACTCACCGAACTACCACAGAGACCCACCACGAACCACTGCAGAGACCCATGATCCACGAAAAACCACCGCAGCTTAACCACACCCAGCATTGCATCCTAGCCACACCCAAGACCCACGAACTCGAGATGCAGAGAGAAAGGGAACTGGAGAGGCGAAGAGAAAGTGAAAGAAAGAGGAGACGAAGAGCACGAGACAAACTGTGAAAAGGAAAGAAGGAAAATAATAAAAAATGGTAGCAGCGTGCTACATTGAGGTGTTAGTAATGAAGCCTTACTGTAGCAAGTTGCTAAAATTTTTAAGCTTTGATAAAGATGAGTTTCTATGGTTTGAGGGGTTAAAAATACTAAAAAATAACATGAACCATTTTTAACACCTTTAATGAGAATGGTCTTGCACAAAATAATTTTAGGAACAAAATGGTACATAGATGGTTAAACCATGTTGTGTTATATAATACAAGTCTATGATCATAGATTGTTCCCAACGTTAGAGGCCGGTTGTAGCGGATAAGGATCCTTTGCATTTTATAAAGTAACTCTATTGTAGATTTAAAATAATAAAAAAAAATCATTTGTTAAATGAGTGGATTAGATTTTAAATGAACATTACATTCCAAAATACTACTAATAAATGTTTAATTAGAAATTTTTGTCCAGTCATTTAGCAATGGGTGTATTAACAACTAACTCTATGGCCTAGGAAATTAATCAAGCACCTTTAAAATGCATGATTTTCTTTATAAGAACTATATAATTATCATTTTTATTTATTTATGTTATACTGTAATTTTGCAGTTGCTTGTAATTAGGTTGTCGCCTTAATCAAATCATGCACCCCAAACGGGCTTGGTGACATGATGGTGAGTCTAAGGTAAAATTACTTCTTTTTTTCCCCTCTTGGCCTTACATGGGGTCTCTTGAAGCATTTGACTTACTTTTTGGATGAGTGTAGCTTCCTGTAGCAAGAATCTGTTTAGGGCCCAAAGTGTTGAAGCTAAAATTACCTTTAAGTGGGTATAAGGTAGCCTCTTGTTTGAATAACAGATTTAAGGTTTAAATTTCCTGTCTACTTAAAAAATCAATTACTGTCTTTGCTTGATAACGGAAAACAATCATCATAGAGCTCACACCATAAATTTAAAATTTTATCATATCATTTAAAAATTGCCTCTAAATACTGACTTGATTTTAAATGTTGACTTTGAATTCTAATAAGTACTAACTTGATGTTAACTTTTGACTTTGAATTCTATAGGTAAAATTGGTGCTAGCAATTGATGAACTGAGAAATTCTCGTCGTCTAGATGAGATACTGGACGACCAAAAGCGCCATAAAACGATCATTTAATATGAAGTAGTTACACAGATAAATGCAAAGGACGTGACCGTTGGGAGAAGTCTTCATGTCACCTCATTGATTCACCGGAAACGTTACAAGAGAACATTTAAGCCACCATTGAATCATTTGAATGCCTCCAACGGCTAGAATGGTAAAACCCTATATAGACCGCATAAGGCTTCAAGCAAAGGTACACACTGAAAAATAGCACAAATCTCTACCAACCTCATATCATTCTTCTCACTCAATATCTGACTTTACCATTAGAGGCTCATTGGTTGGCACCACGCCAGTGATCTTACGAAGGGAAACCCAGTTTTCTGAACTTGGGCAAGGTCTTGGGTCCATTGAACTCATACTCCGTCTGGACGAACACATCAACTAACGAATTTAGCTTCATCAGCAATAGCATCAACGACAAAGTTATTAATGTAAGGGAGAGTTGAGGAAGGACATCTGTTTTCGCAATGCTGGTACTCTAGAAGGTTTGATTTCATTCTTTCGGGAAATTCAAAATAGTTTACTGTGTAGTGAATGTGTTAACATGGTCATGTTACATGTTCTTCTGGTGCTTACAATGAGCCAAGTCATTAGTGGGTACTTTAAAAAAATAAAAAAAATAACAGCCATTTTGAAGGGATAGCGGTTTGACAACATCCATTTCAATTTTTTTCTAGTTTCTTCGACATATTAGAGGACAATAAGGTATTAGTACTTGATGGTCTTCATGTTTTTAAACATTGAGTATGCTCGGGATATATGTTATGCCAGTCTAAGCGTGTGTTTGTTTGAAGGTGAAATAGGGTAGATGGAAAACTTTAGAGAGAAAATGGGAAGGAAAACTTTTTTGAGTGTGTTTAGTTGAGTGGGGAGGGAGGAAAATAAATGATAGGGTCCAGGTGTTTTCACCCCAGACCCACTAAAAAGTTTTCTCTCCAAAATGGAGAGAAAAATGAAGCGAGAAAATAAAGTTGCTTAATGGACAAAAATACCCATGTCCAGTTCCTATCTTTTTTTTTTTTTTTTTTTTTTTTTGGTGTGATGAGCACGTTGCCTCTTCTTCTTCTTTCTTTTTTTTTTTTTTTTTTTTTTCTTTTCTTTCCTCTGCACGTTGCTTTTTTTTTATCCTTTCATTGTTTGATTTCTTCGGCTGAGAGTGGCACGTTGCCTCTTTTTTATTTTATTTTATTTTTCTAGGCTGTGGGTGTGATAGTTGATGATGCAAAGAAAATTAGTAAGCTGGATGCTTCGGGCTTCAAAGGGCTAGCGACTAATTGGGATGCCTGAAAAAAGAACACACGATCAAAAGTGATCGGGGTGGACCGGCCAAAAACTTTCTAATGCCAAAGTTAGTTTTTTTCTCAAATTCTATGGAGTTCTAACTTTTCAAGAGTTATGTATAAAAATACTTGCCTTTGTTTGATGAGGATGAGTCCTTATATACCAAGTCTTGGGGCGGTTACTCGGTTTGTAACTTCCCAAGTGTTTTTAGAAGCTTTAACTTCCGTCAACTACCATAGGAGTTTAGAATATTTAATCTTATTTTCTGTAACCGCCATGGGAAGTTAAGTAGGAGGTTAGCGAGAAAATCTTGCTAATACCACTAGATAATACCACGTGGTTCGATTCATAAGATTTGTGTTGGGGACATATTTTTATGTAATTGGCATATCCTTTGACAAAACGCACTTTACTTGTATTTGGGTAAATCTAAGTAGGTTCAAGATGATCATTACAAGTGGTTAAATTGAAGACATGAAGATTACTCAAGAACTGCTCAAGAAAAAGTGCAAACTGCAGGTCTCGATACCTCCTCGACAGAATCTCGATCTGTCGAGATTCATTAAAGCTCGACAGATGTCCCGATCGATCGAGCTTACGGGTTTCAGATTATAGCCAGCAACGTTTTTATTCTAAAAGGCTATTTGTTTATGGGTTTGTATAATTCTTATTGGACTAGGAAAACCCAAGGTTTGTGTAAACCTAATTGGAATAGGAGAGCCCATTAAGCTCCTATTTAAAAGGAGGTGGAAAAAGAAAAACCTAACCCTAGAGAGCTTCATAAGGTTTTCTTTTTGAAACCCTAGCCTCCTCCTACAGAAGAAAGAGTTCTTGCTGCGTTTCTTGTACGCCTTAGGGTTTTGTAACCAAGCAAAATCTCTTGCACCAACATTGAAGATCTTATTGGTGTTTCTATGTGAAGCTGCTGCAAATCAACTACAACAATCAAAGGGTTGCTGTGGAGTTAGTCACGTATTGGGATTCGTGCAAAGGAGTAAGCCGCGTACTGGGATCCGCACATCAAATTGGTTAGTCACGTACTTGGGAGCCGTGCATTGAAAGGAGAAACTGTCACTACAGAACAAGTCCAATTGGATATTGGGGTAAGAGTTCAACTGTAGGTTGGTGAGGTACTGGGATTCTTTACTTGTAACTGCTTGTTGTGATAATAGTGGAGTTTCGGGAGTGGTGACCTTAAATCACCCGGTGGGGTTTTTGCCTTAGGGTTTTCCCCATTCGTGAACAAATCACCGTGTTATTTATTTTCCGCTGCATAACTTAGTTTCGGTGATTTGTTTGTGCTGCCACGTGATATTGCATGTTAATTTGATTAATTAATAACTGGGCTAATTTAATTAATCTAAATTATCACAAGGGGTCAACGCGTTTGTGGCCTGTCAAGTGGTATCAGAGCAGGCACACTCTGATTAGGTTTTAATCTTTGATGTGTGATCCATTGACCCCTGTTGTCATGGAAACTCTTGATTGTTTTGATTTGCATGATCTTGTGTTGAATGATGATGATGATATCCATGATGCCTATTGCAAGCTTTATAATTTTTGTATGAAATCTCTTGAGTGTTCTACAAAATTAAAAGCTAAATTTAAAAAGGTCAAGCTTGAAAAAGATGATTTGATTGCAAAATTGGATGAAGCCACTAATTTGAATGAGAATTATAAAAATCAAATTTCATCTCAGGTGGACAAAATTAAGAGTTTGGAAGAGCAACTAGTTGAATTTAAAACTGAAGTTGAAAAATTAACTAGTGCCAAACTTGTTGTTGAGCCTAACTCAAAAGAAAAGGATTTTTATATTCCCCCATTCAAAAGGAATAATGAAGAGTTGAAGGCTAATATTGCTAGGATAGATAAAGGTAAACAAACTGATGTTAACGCTGAAGTTTCTAAACCTATGTCTAAAACTCCTCTTAGGTTGGATGTTAAATCTGTTTTTGTCCCCACTTGTCATCATTGTCACATTGTTGGTCATATTAGGCCAAATTGTCCTAAGCTGAGGATTCTGTCAACCTCTAAGGTTAGGCCTCCTTCTAGGAAGCCGAGTAGCTCTAAAACTGCTCATGTTTGTCACCATTGTGGTGTTTCTGGACACACTCGTTCTAATTGCTTTAAGTTGTATCCTCATAAGCAATTGTCCAAACGGTCACAGGTTTCCTCTCAATGACCTACACCTTTGTTTGGAGAGTTATTAAAAATCTTGAGCTTTTTAACTCAATTTCAGAGGAATTTTAATTCTTCTATGTCCTTTAGTAGTCATACTAGGACACGTGCCTTTTCATCTTCACGGCCAAAGACTCGTGCTGTGTGGGTGAGAAAGGAGCCTAAGACTTAATTGTCTTTTCTGTTTGTCCTCTGCTTTAATTCTTTCTATCTAAAGCAGGACTCTCTTTGCTTGATTTCTTATCTTCTGTTGAAATCATGCCTTCATGCATATGCATCTTTCTTTCATGCATTCATGTTGTTTGTTTGTTTGTTTTTGTTAGTGTGTTTTCAGTTTTGTGTTTTATTTTTGCTTTTCTGATAAAAATAAAAAAAAAAATTTTGAAAAATAAAAAAATTACAAAAACAGTGTGTGTTTGTGTACATTGGTTCTTGTGAACTTTTAAAATGGCCATTGAAACAGAGTTTTCTAAACTTTGTATCACCTGTAGCTTAGATGAGCATTCTTCTGCACAACTAAGCAAGTGAGCTTTGTAGTTCTTTGTTTGTGATGAGTAAGGTTAAGTGATCTCTTCTTCTTAACACTCATATCACTCTTGTTGACGGGTTGAATTAGAAAATCCTAAGAGAAAGGCATAAATAACCATCTCACCACTGTTACTCGCCAATCATAATATGACATCTGTATGCTTCGGCATAGCAAAAGTGCAATGTCAAAAGACACCGGTATGCTTCGGCATAGCAAAAGTGCAGTGTCAAAAGCTTAACATCATTGGGTATTTCTTTTCTTTCTCTTGTATGCCCATGTATGATATGCTTGTTAAAAAAAAAATATGCAAAGAAATAAAAAGCAAAAAGATTAAAAATGCTTTAAAATATGATTGCAAGCGTGTTTTCTAGGAGATGTGGGAGTTATAGGATGTACCTCGAAGGTGATAGTCCCCATCAAACGGTTATGATTGTGTGTGAGTTAAAGTGATTTTCTCATATCTCAAATCGTCATAACATTGAGACACATATGCAATCTTGCGATGTTTTCACACACGACACGCAATACTCTTTGCTATTCTTGATACATGTGCAGGTACAATGTGATTTGGCCATCACAAGGTTTACATGCTTTAATGTATGCTCACTAAATTGTCTGGACTTGTTTTTGAAATATAAAATTGGTTAGACTTGTTTAGTGTGTGTGTGCGTGTTTTGAGATACATGTGCATCAATTTTCTTGTTGAGAGATGATTTTGAGAGCTTAATGTGTTGATTGGATCCTTGGTTGAGTTGCATGCATGATTGCATTCATGTCTGTGTTTTTCCTCCTTTGAAAAACTGCTTTTATAGGCATCTCGACACCTTCTCGATACCTCTCGACACATAGCTGTCTGTCGAGTTTCATAGACTCTTTCATATCGCAGTCTCGACAGATACCTCGACACCTTCTGGATCGATCGAGAAACTTTCTGTCTGCTCGATAGATCCTCGATACCTTCTCGATCCATCAAGGTATGCTCGATAGCTTCTCGACACCTCTCGATCGATCGAGATACCCCTGCATGCATTTCATCCTTCTTTGTTTTGCATGTTTTTCCCTTTGTGTCCATAGCATCTTGTTGTTCTTTCTCTTATAGGTCTATGGTTCCTTGTTCTCCTTGTTCCCTCTTTATCTGTCTTCTGTCTTTCTCCGGTCAAGTCTTTTGGCTTTCTATACCCTTTGTCAATCGTGTCAAAAAGGGGGAGAAATTTGAGTTTTGTATGTCATTCCTTAGGGGGAGTAATAGACTTAGGGGGAGAACTTCATGTTAAAGGGAAGAAAGTTTTTGTTGTAACTAACTTAGGGGGAGAGTTAGTTTGATACACATTGATATTGATTGATATATTTTTGTGATTGTGTATCTTTTGGTTTTGTAACCATTTTTTTTACATACATGATACTTATCAAGTGGTATATGTGATGATGTATGTGTTTCACTCTTTATCTCACATGTGTTGTTTCTTTTCTCTATTTATACACATGTTTCTTGCTTATTTAACTTGTCATTGTTTTCCACATGGTACCTTGATGTGTTTTGTTTAGTGCCTTTCAGGAAAGACAAGTTAAAGCCAAGTCAAGATTCCGAACCTTCTTCTTGTAGCAACTTCCAAGGTTCAAATCTTTTAGACTAGGCTTATTTGTACTTGAGTAGAATGTATTCTAGGACATTCAATGTACTCTTGTGGTTTTGTCACGGATTGCCAAAGGGGGAGATTGTTGGGGACATATTTTTATGTAATTGGCATATCCTTTGACAAAACGCACTTTACTTGTATTTGGGTAAATCTAAGTAGGTTCAAGATGATCATTACAAGTGGTTAAATTGAAGACATGAAGATTACTCAAGAACTGCTCAAGAAAAAGTGCAAACTGCAGGTCTCGATACCTCCTCGACAGAATCTCGATCTGTCGAGATTCATTAAAGCTCGACAGATGTCCCGATCGATCGAGCTTACGGGTTTCAGATTATAGCCAGCAACGTTTTTATTCTAAAAGGCTATTTGTTTATGGGTTTGTATAATTCTTATTGGACTAGGAAAACCCAAGGTTTGTGTAAACCTAATTGGAATAGGAGAGCCCATTAAGCTCCTATTTAAAAGGAGGTGGAAAAAGAAAAACCTAACCCTAGAGAGCTTCATAAGGTTTTCTTTTTGAAACCCTAGCCTCCTCCTACAGAAGAAAGAGTTCTTGCTGCGTTTCTTGTACGCCTTAGGGTTTTGTAACCAAGCAAAGTCTCTTGCACCAACATTGAAGATCTTATTGGTGTTTCTATGTGAAACTGCTGCAAATCAACTACAACAATCAAAGGGTTGCTGTGGAGTTAGTCACGTATTGGGATTCGTGCAAAGGAGTAAGCCGCGTACTGGGATCCGCACATCAAATTGGTTAGTCACGTACTTGGGAGCCGTGCATTGAAAGGAGAAACTGTCACTACAGAACAAGTCCAATTGGATATTGGGGTAAGAGTTCAACTGTAGGTTGGTGAGGTACTGGGATTCCTTACTTGTAACTGCTTGTTGTGATAATAGTGGAGTTTCGGGAGTGGTGACCTTAAATCACCCGGTGGGGTTTTTGCCTTAGGGTTTTCCCCATTCGTGAACAAATCACCGTGTTATTTATTTTCCGCTGCATAACTTAGTTTCGGTGATTTGTTTGTGCTGCCACGTGATATTGCATGTTAATTTGATTAATTAATAACTGGGCTAATTTAATTAATCTAAATTATCACAAGGGGTCAACGCGTTTGTGGCCTGTCAATTTGGTAAAGAAATCTGCATCTGTGAATTTCTTAAGGATCAGGGAGTCGTCCTAGGATTTTCCAGACAGACAGCTCCTGCACGCATGGACGACCATCCTAAGAGGGGCGACCATCTAATGTTGGGGATAGTCATTCTGCTATGAACGACCCCTATGGATGAGTTAGAGTTGTCTATTTTTGCTCACCATCAATAGTTGTTTGTTTTTCTTTTTTTTGTTTAACTAGACATGATTTTTTTTTTTTTTGGACATGATTTTTTTTTTTTTAATAAATTGGGTAATTGCTTTTTTGTTTTTGGTTGCTTGTCACTTTTTTGTTTTAATTGGACATCATTTTTTAACAAGGGTGTATAAGTAAATTTATATAAACTCACTTTTTCCATCTCTCCACTTTCCATTCCCAACCAAACAAAAATGAGAGAAATTAAAATCTTTTCTATTCTTTCACTTTTCCATCTTCCTATCATTATCTATTCTCTCACTTTTTCACTCTTCCAACCAAATGGACCCTAAAGGTCCCCACTATGTGGTTTTTGTTGTATAGACAAATAGACAGGAAAAATAGATAATATAAACTACAAGATCACAATAGCTTAGGATGGCAAGCGTTTATTCATGGACCCCTAGCCCTTGGAATGGGAATTCAAGAGACCTGAATATAGAATGATTTTGTCTCCTCAGGCAGGCTTCCCTAAGCAAATGAATAACATGCAACACCATGTCACCATTAACTTATAAAGAAATGCAGGCATCCATGTTTATCAAGTGGTACCTCAATTAGGGGGGTTACTAGAAGACAAAGGGAAGTAAAGTTTCCCCAAACATGATTTGGTAAAGATGGTCCTAGGAGTGATGGCTTTTTAAAACTGGTTGAAATGGATAGTGAGTAAAAGGAGTTAGAGATGATGATGCACCCTAGGATGCTTCTCTTATTTATGGTAATGATACTTTTGCATTTTTTTTTTTTACATCTAATTTTTTACATTTACTTTTGTGTTATAATTGTGGATATTTCTCTATCAGTTATTAATATTGATTAAAAAAAAATAGTATAAGTAGATGAGTGTAAGAGAATATTTTTCCTGTTTATATTGGCATAAGTTGATTCACCTAGCTAAGCAATTTTACTTAGACGGATATATGACAACATGACTTTTGGGATTTGGAGCAACAACTTTGCATAATTGCAAGGGTTTGTCCTAGTCTTTATTACCTGATCTAGTGTGTTTAGTCGCATGAGCTTAGTTTGATTTTGTGGAAAGCACACATCATGGTCGAGTGGCAGACCCTCAAATTAACATAGCCCTTAAGGGAGAATGATCGAGAATACACAATTACACTCTATTTTACTACTTTTGGCCATTACATGTGCCAAGAGCATTATACCTCAACTGGTTGACATTTTTTGGTGTTTCCAAATAAGACACTCAAGATTCAAACATCCCCTTCCTCTAACTATCAAAGTATCAAATTATAAAATAAAATAAAATAAATGCCCCTAAGCAAGCATGCAATGGTATGCATGACTAGACTACCATCATGTTGCTAAACTTAAAATTATGTCCTTCACACCTACCAGACCATGTCACCTCGTGCCTTAATTTCAAACCCACAGGCTTGGGCTAATCACCAAAGTTGTAAAAGAGCTTTAAAAGTGATTGCCCAAGTATTTGGGACTCGAGGAACACCAGTTGCATTGCTAGAGACTAGAGAGTATAGGTTGAAAGTGCTCATGAAGGTCGGCTCTTTTGGAAGTGAGATGGGCCGTACTGGGAGGTTCAATACACTTTCGTTTATAGATTGTGTGCCCCAGAATCCCAAAACTCTAGTGTTGAGTCCCTGTAAATCGGGGCCTTCCGCCATCAGTTAGGCTGGAAGAGCACAATATCATGCTGAAGAAGTTTTTTATTCCATTGGGTTTAAAGGCCCGATACCGACCAAAATCGTTTTCTATTACATTGGACTTTGAGGTCTAATGTGTGTAGTGCTGTCCGTTAATATCATTGGACTTCGAGGCCCATTTCAGTGTTGTATCGTCCATCAATTATATGGGTTTGGGCTTCATTGAATAAAGTTGATATAAGAAAAGAGCTCCGAACGACTCTTCTTTTTATTTCTTTTTTTTAATTTTATTTTATATATATATATATATGTGTGTGTGTGTGTGAAGCTCTCTTTTAAAGATTTAAACACCGGCTCTTGCCCCTCACACTCTACAAATAATTATACTTGTAGAGTGACTATTGCGCCAAAAGTACGGGGTGGTCTCTAAACAAACTTTAACTAGAATTTAAGAGGATCAGTTCACAATTGTGAATTATGGAAATGAATAATGCTAAAGATACAAATTTTTTTACAAAAACTTTTACAAACTACTGATATGGTGAATGATTATTGGTAAATGAAATACTGAGGTTAGTTGTGGGCGTAATTGAAAACTAGTAAGAAGTTTGCCACAACAACAGTTTGTAAAAATATTGTAAAATAATTTGTAACTTTAGCATTACTCTTATGAAAATTTATTAGGTACTTTTGACTCTTGACAATGATATGGAGGCAATGGTGCATGATTAATCTATTATTGTGGATTTTAAAATATATATATCAATTTCAGTGCAAGGAGCCGTTCAAGAGGAAAATGTTTTACGTTTTTTTTCTTTTTTTAAATAAATTTTACACCACTTAAAACTCTATTTTATGGTGGATAGTAACATTTTTGGTTTGACCAAAATTTTAAGTCATGCGGATCACTTGGAAACATTGATGTTGTGTGTTTAGATAGAAGAATTTAGGCATAAGAATTTGAATTTGAGTAATTAATATTCAAATAACTTGTTTAACATTGAGGATTTGGATTTGAAAAATCCACTATAGATTTTAAACCTTAAAATCCTTAGATTTGAAATAATATCTAAAATCAATATATTTGAAATCAAAACATTATAAATTAATGATTTCGAGTTCAAATTTAAATTCAAATTCAAGTTTTTAAGCACCTGAAACTATTCCATGTTTGTTGAAGGCTTGAAGCCAAAACTAATTATGCATCTTCTCTCACAAATTGTGGTGGGAAAACATAACAAAAAATCTATAGAGTGTAGACGCAAATTTTGCCAATCACTTATTTATAATTTGAGCATGTGTCAACTGTCAAGTAGTGCTTAAATTGCTTATCACTGAGTACTAGTAATGGTCCCATGTTAATATAATTCATTCACAAATTAACAAATCTACAGTTCAGCCAAAAAAAAATAAAAAATAACAAATCTACAGGTTGTTGTAAAGTGCATAGTAAAGTGTGTGTCCTAATAAGAATTATTGAAAAAAGAAAAACATATCCGTCACACTTGGTCTATGACTCTATGAGCACATCAATGACAAGGAATGAAAGGCCACATCGTAGTCAAGCAACTAATGCAAAGTCTATCACTTTTTTTTATCATGCCATGTGACATTTGCTTGCAGGATAAGATTTGGCATTCAATCTAGAGAGAGAAATTTGCTAAATTTCTAAAATATCCCAAAAATTTAATAAGTTGAAAATGTGATTTTTTTTTGGACAAAATAGCACTCCTTTGCTAACAATTTCATTAGTTAACAATATTTCCAAATTATTTAGGAAACTAGTATCTCGAGTCTTTTAGACTCGAATTCACTATAGCAACTCGAGTGTCTATATGATTTTTAGACCCGGACCGTTTAACGAATTGTTAAAAGGAGAGGTTTAAGGTTTTAAAGATTAGACCCAGGTCGAACTGTGATGACGTAATAATTAATTTAATAATTATTTCAATATAAATAAATGTATAAAATTAATATAAATATAAAAATTGACTAAAATAGTCCAATTAAATGTATTATTCATAGAAGTCCCTAAATTATTTAACATGTTAGTGTCTAAATAATATATAATCATCTCATTGAAAAACAAAACAATAGATGCACTTAGATCTTTTCAACACAACAACAACAACAACAACAACAACAACAATAATAATAATAAGAAGGATTTTGCTAATGTGCAATAATTAATTATTTTTAAAAATATTTTCTCAAAAATTGAAAAGTATTGACAGTTTTTTCAATTCCCAAAAAAAATATTTTAAAAAATGAATGGCTTAATGTATGTCCTAAGGACACACATTAACCGGACCCTAATAATAAAGCTCTTTGATCCATGTTGATAGAGTCACGGCAGTTATAGTACAAAATTTTAAATTAGAGAAATGCTACATCCACAAAAATTTTACAACATTGCTTACCTGTCACTGCCAAGTCACTAAACATGACTTACCAAGCACTAAACACGACTTAAATAATCTGACTAGGAAAAGAAAACAAAATTCTGAGAATTCAAAACAAAGCATGTTTCAGTGAGGAGGGAAAGAAAGGGTTTTGTAGGAGGAAGAATCTTGCTCTCACACACCGGAGGCGGAGGCGAAGGCGAAGGCGGAGGTGGAGGTGGAGACAGAGGCAGAGGGTAGAGGGCAGAGGGCAGAGGCAGAGGCAGAGGCAGAGGTAGAGACGCTCACTTCTTCTCCCCGTCGTCGCACATCGTCGCCGCTTCTCTATTTGCCTCGAAACAGTGCGACCCACATATCTTTACCTTTCTCAGATTTTGTTTCTTATTGGAATACTGAGTTGAATTGGAGTATATATTTTTATATTTTGTTAAAATTAATTAACGAAAAAAAATCTGGTGGGTGCAGTAGTTGTGGGGGTTTCATTTAAGGAATTGTGTATTTACTTGGATTTGGGCATGAAACTATAAATCACATGTTTATGTTACTATCATCATGTAAGACCAGTTCAATTTTTGTTTGGTATATATTATAATAAGAAATAGCTTGTGCCCTGAATTTCCTCTTAGTAATTTGCAATATGTGGTTCTTTCTGTTTCTGTTCACAGGATGTAACGAAAGAAGGGAGGGATGAGAATGTTAAGGATTATGCTTCTTCCCAAGCTGAAACTGAACCACATGAGGACATTCTTTTCAACGCTAATGTCTTAACTGAATTTAAGTTGTCCGGGAGTCAAGAGGCAAGTTTGAACCTATTAATATTGTTTGTCAAGATTATTGGATTCTAAATTTGCTAATTTTCAGCCAGAAAATAAAAAAAATAAAAAAATGAAAAGAAATATCTGATATGTTTTTGGCCCTTTGCCTTCACCAGGAGATAGCAGAAGATGAAGAAAATGTAACTGAGTTCATATCTTACAAATGTTGCGCTTCCAAAGTGTGTACAAGATCTTTGCACGCTTGAAGTTTCACCTATGGATGGACAAACATTAACTGAAGCACTCCATGCTCATGGAATTAATGTTCGCTATATTGGAAAAGTAAGCATTTGTGAATGCTTAAATATTAGCATATAACTATGGAAAATATATATAAATCAATGCCTGAATTGAAATTTATTATTTGTGTTAAAGCTGTCATGTTCATAATCTTTATATGTTTTTGCAAATGATTGTATGCTTTTGACATGTCTGGAGCTTTGCTACAGATGGCTGATGGGACAAAACATTTACCTCATTTGTGGGATCTTTGTTCTAATGAGATTGTTGTTAGGTCTGCAAAGCACATCCTCAAGGTGGTAAGCACAATCTAAGCAGCTTCTACATTATAAATGATTTTACAAAATGTATACATTGTTTCCATTAATTCCACAGTTTCACCACAATAATTTGCAAAGAGGTATCGCATGTTACTATGTCAATTGTAAAATGTGACATTTTTCCTGCCGTTGGTGTTAGAGATAGACACCATCAACTTTGCCTACAAGAGGGTGGTCTGGCATAACTTGCACACATGTATGTGGAAACACATTTCCTGTTCACATCCACTCTAACCTTCCTAGCCTGATTAAACCGACTTCATCTTGAGCAGGATGTTTTGAGAGATAGAGAGGATCGTGATATTGCGCCAGCTATATCACATTTCTTCAACTTCTTTTTTGGAAGTGTTCAAGCTGTTGGCCCAAAAGTTGCTGCCAACAATATGCAGTCCAGAACCCAGAAAAAGGTATGTGTCACATGGATCAATAGTTTCAGGATTTTTTTTTTTTTTTTTTTGGTTTTTACTGCTTTTCAGCTTTGAACTTTTTGGGTCGTCTGCAAGGAAGAATCAATCGTCATTTATGAATGTTAGCTCAGAAACTCTATGGTCAGACATACAAGAATTTGCTAAACTCAAATATCAAGTATCAGTTTTTATCAAGTCTCTACAAGGACACTGGATATTTCTAGAGGGTTGAAGGAGTCATTTCTTGCAAAAAGTATTTAAAATCATTTTTTTTTTTTGGGTTGCATCTGAGTAAATTTATTTATGAGATTCTGCTAATCACTTGGGATCTATTTCCTCTCATAATTTTTAATTGCTTTTGTGCACATGATACAGTTAGATATGTTGGAAAATATTGGTTAGAGTGTGAAGAAATTCTATTATGGTGTTTTTTAAAATGTGTTTCCTTTTGTAGATCTCCTAAAGCATGGAAGTTCAAATTCTGGCTTTGAAAGGCAATGCTGCTACTATTAGCACCAATTCAAGTGGGGTTTTGTTCAAGATGTACTTCCTCTAGTGGATATCATAAAGCATGGATGCTTAAGTGCTGGCTTTGGAAATTGGAATGCAATGCAGTGAAAGCTGCTATTTGGAATCATTTGATGTATTTGTTTATTTTGGGTGTTAATATATATTTTGGTCACCTATTGTGTTGTATACTTACCGTTTCTTTATAACAAGAGTCTATATTAGTCATAGAATTAGTCTAATAGATTTTTTTTGTTAATTAGTTGTTATAATATTAAGTAGATATTGTAAAACCAGTTGTGGTTAGTAAAGTTCTAGAAGATTGTTTTTGTTTTGTTTTATTTTTTTTATTTTTCCCTTTGTTGTGATATGATATATATCATTTCTATGATAACTAACTACCACAACTATTGTCAAAGATAGGCAATACTAGCCATGATGCTTTTGTTTGGTTTCAAAATCTGCCACCTATGGTGGATCATCTTTGCACCTCAATAAAGAGAGATTATCTTGTAACAAACTTATGCTTCTTAATATTGGCCAACCTATGTTAGCAAAGGAGAAAGAAATTATGTACAAACAGATGATGATGAAAAATGATTTGCATTTAAAAAGAATTTTTATATTAATGTTCTAGAGTTAGAGAAGGTTCCTACCTTATTACAAAAGGTTGCCCAATGGGCTACATTATAAGACAAAAATATTAACTGCCAAGTTCCCATGTTTAAACTAATCTTATGACCTTATATATCATAAACAAACTAATTGCCCCTGCCAGATACATCTGATGACACAAAAGGATTCTTCACGATGGTGAAGTCATTGCCTTTTCAGAACCTGAGAACATAGGATCCGTTGTTTTAATGTTAGACTCAGGTATCAGAAGCCATATATTTTCAAGTTCTCGGACCACCTCTGCCATTGAAGGTCTAGCATCTATCTCATCTTTACAACACTTGAGAGCCAAAGTCAAAAATTTCACCACACATTCAGAAGGATAAGATCCCATTCGATCATCAATAATTGAAAAGATCATACCAGATTGATATGCGACATTAACCTGGAATGGATAAAGATAGTTAAAAACTATAAGAGCTCATTTTATTACACCAAATCTAAGCCACCGTTGCCTAGAGGATGATATGATAACAACATCATGACAAAGTGATCTTCACTGTATAAAATTCTGTTTGGCATAGGATTGTAAAAGGATTTCAATGTTTTTTCGAAGTCAAAACTGAAACTTGCAACTCAAGATCTCACTCTTGACTATTACACCTAGTATAAAATAACATATGGCAGAGGAGAATTTTCATTATGGATGAAACAGCAAGGGTAAAATAAATTACAAAACAACAATTTCTTTCATGCCCAATCACCTAATGTACCATTGGGCTCCTATCAAATCTAAGGCAAACAAGTCTATAACGTTTTACCTCTCTAACAATGTTTTTGCCACGTGAGATCGGATGCATCCCTGTCAGGAGTTCCAGAAATACAACACCAAGGCTATAGACATCACTCTTATCTGTCAGTTTATGAGTTAAGAAATACTCCGGATCTATGTAACCCTGCAAATTTAATACAGAGAATGAGAGAATAAAGAAAAAGATATCAGTTATATCTACTACCACACACTATTAAGTCTATTTCATCTAGTTTGAGTTTGACTATTTATCTTAATAAAAAATACAAATGGTATAAATTTATAATTTGAACAAAAATGGAAATAGTACACTATTATCATTTCATTTTTACTTGTTTTACCAAGAAGGGTTGGAAGCCCAGGCTAGATTGTCAAATGTAGAAACATATAAAACTTATAGCCACTTAACATGTGGCACTGGTGCCACAATAAAGAGAACACTAATGACAAAATCAATGATAGGAGGTGGAAAATTCACTCATCAACCTAGACTCATTAAGTTTATAATTCTATTTAGGAAAATGTCATGAATAAGAGTCTTACTGGTGTTCCCTTTACAACTATGGATACATGAGCAGGCAAATTCCCTTCAATATCTGGAACTGGTGCAAGTTGGGAAAGTCCAAAATCAGCAACTTTTGCTGTATACTTAGAGTCCAACAGTATGTTGCTGGCCTTGATATCTCGGTGAAATATTGGGGGATCAGCTTCTGTATGTAGGTAGAGGATGCCCTTAGATGATCCCAGGGCAATTTTCAATCTCATAGCAAAACTCAGAGGTTCTTTAGAGTTAACTATATTATTGCATACATGAACCACAAATCAGCTCATTTGAATGTGATGTAGAGTTTGAAAAGTAAATTTGTTAGGAGAAGCAAACTTAAAGGGTGTATGTAAGGTGTACCAGAAAGGCAATCCCTTAGAGTACCATTTGGCATGAACTCATAGACCAACATCTGCATCCACAACAATACTAACATGAAGCTCTTCCTAGGCAATATTTTTAAACAAATTCAGCCACAGAGAATGAAAAGTACCAGTCCTTGGTGTGGAAGCCAAACAATTTTGCAGGAGAAACATACGGCTCATGAAGAAAAGTACTATAGAAAGTTCATTGTGAAAGGAGATAATATGCTTCTACATTATTAACAAAAAAAAAAAAAAGGGGGAAAAAAAAGTTGGCAGCATCTCATCTATAATGTCTCTAGATTGAGTTTGATTTATTCTATTGTTTTTTTTATTATTATTATTATTTTTTTCTTTTACCGCTTTCATGACCTTATGATTTAATTGTATCAACGTCATAAGTTGATGCGAAATTGGAATCATCAACACGTGTTCGTGTATTCCACTATGAGAATGATGGATAATCCAATCTTTTGTTAAAAAAAAGTTCTATATGTCTAATCAAGATAAGAATAAGCACCTGTTCAACTTCTTCATCACAAAATCCAATCAAAGACACAAGGTTTCGGTGATGTAACCTTGACAACAATTCTATCTCTGTCAAGAACTCCCTTTCACCCTGTAAAGATCCCTCTTCGGCACGTTTTATGGCCACAAGTGTACCATCAGCTAGAATGCCTTTATAAACCTTCCCAAACCCTCCTTGGCCAACCTGAGTAGAGCTGTTAAAGTTGTTTGTAGCCAGAGCCATTTCTCCATAAGTGAAATCCTTCACACCATTTTCATGGTGGTCCTAGACGCTGTAACTTAAATACAGGAAAAATGTTAAAAATGAAAGATGCTGTGCCCATTTGTTTTAAAATAACTGATACAATTATGCATGCTATCAGAATGCTTTATTGTATACAAATATGTTGTGTGTGTATATATTTCACTTTATAAGTGAAAGGCTGAGTGGTTATTGTTTATCTTAGAGTTGGTTCAAGCAAGCATGCCACCAAGTCTAATGATATTTTTCATTAAAACATTTCATCCCTAAATGATGTCTCCATTCATGGGCCAGCCAGAACTTGGCTGAAGCTTTCCCATACCAATAGTTGAGAGAGGGCTAAAATATTGACCATTTCAGGCCAGTTTGAGGCCTTTGTACCTCATGCTGAGCTTGCACAACTGTCAGCCTGGCAAGCTTGACAGGCCTAATTAAAACAATTACAGGGAAAGTGAGAAATCATGATATGTCTACCTAAACATCCTAACTTCATAAACATAAGATACCATGACGTCGTTTTGAAACTGTATGGTGCTTCCTCGCGTGCACTCTCCGTATCAGAAGAGAAACAATTACACACAATATAACTGCACCTGCAATGGTCCCCACCACTATGCCAGCCAATGCACCTTTTCCCCTTTGGCTTATACCAGAGCTTGGAGAGTTGCCAACCTCTGTGACATTAGTGAAAATTATTAGCATAAAAAATTCAAAACCATCCAACAATATTCATCTCATATATGAATATATGAAATTGACATGTGCCTGACAAATAGTTCATCTATGCTTGGGGTGAAGACATAAGTAACATCAGGTGTGAATTAGAAGCTTCCTTCCTGGCCAATATAGAACACAACTTAATTGCCCAGAAAAAAATATAAAACCTCTTGGAACTGAGGATATTGCAGTTATTCACTTGTGAGTGCAACTGTATCTACAATACCACTGAAAATAACATCATTATGGTGAAAGCACTAAACTGCCTAGATCAAGCCTATCTTCAAAATGGTTGGCAGCAAAAAAAAAAAAAGTTGATCTACACTAAAATGTGCCACCCCCAGACACACAGTTGCTCAGAGTGACAAGCATAGGCCAGCTCTGTATGGACTCAAACACAGGTATAACCACTAACAGAAAATAATGCCACAAACCCAAGATTATCTATTTAGTATAGAGGACTTCAAGGTGTAGGTCAAATACATTAGAGAAGACAGTTGTACATCCTTCAACTGGTAAATAAGCATAAGTTCCAACTTCAACAAAGCTCTGTTGCAAAACATATCAGACAAGGGTTTCAAGACAAACCAGATTTATAAACATCCAGGAGATTGAGGCCGAGAAGTTCATAAGGTCCAAATACATCACTATCAGGAATTTTCCATGATGTGAAGTTGCTCGTGATTCGCAGAAGCTCACTACTACTGAATAAGGAGGTGTTTTCAGGAAAAAACTTCAAGGTTATCTTCAGTCGAGGTCCTTCTTCCCATGCCCATAAATTTTTTAAGTCCAGCTGATTAACATATAAATGAAGACCTGCTGTCATGTACACTTCAAAGTCATCTATGTATGGATGAAAATCTGTGAATCCAGGACTTTTCAACCGATATTCAACAATCAGAGGGGCAGCACAGATACAAATTTCAGGTAATGTGATGGAACATTCGTAAGATGGTGGGCATACTGTAGGGAATTGAACAGAAGTGAAATTTGTTAAACTCTGAGTGTCATTTTCAGGTTGACAGAACTGAAGATTTACATTGCCGTTGCATAAGGGATTCCCTTGAAGCCTGAAAATTAATTATCAAAACAAGTGACATGATAATTGTATCTATGTGTATGTCTGTTACACCTCCGATTTTTTTATTATTATTAAAACTAAAAGAAGTACATCTTAACAAGTAATCACGTTAATTTAAGATGCATTTTGTTACTCATGAAATTCTATATGAAGCTAATTAGCAAGTGCAAATTGGGGAGCAAGTATAGAAGCAAACCAGACAGTGACATTCGAAGGTAGAACAGTACTGCCAGTAATATTTGAAAGATTATTATTCTGCAACTCCCTGCAATACCGAAGGGCCACAAGCAATCACTTAGAAAATCCAGTATTAGATGCTTGTAAACTTATTGAAGTCAATCCAAGGTGTTACACATTGGAATTTTACAAAAGCGTATGCTGTAATCAGAAAAACGAATCAATTTTATTTGTACCAATACAAGAACAAGATGTCTGAAAGCATGAACGTGCACACACACACCCAACAGAAAATTATTCTTTTAACCAAGGGAAATATAAACATTGTCACTCAGATCTTACACTGCAAGGTTTCCCTTTGCATTCGGAATCCTATTATCCCAAATGGCAGATGGAACTGAACCGTCCAATGAATTATTTGCAAGTGACCTGCCATGGGGAATAATTTGGCAAATAAAGCCATTTATTTATTAACAGTTTAATTTTTTGACTAATATCAACTAGTAACTTTATAAGTAATGGTTAGATGAGTGGAAATATGAAATGATTTACAATAACATTGAACTATAGAATTTGTTAAATTACCAATTGTTACAAATGTTTAAGCTTTTGGGACAATCAGTAATTTAACAATTAAAAATATGGAAGGAGGAAAAAAGCAAGTGGAGGACTACTCACAGCTTCTGAAGAATAGGAAGACCCGAAAAGTTTGCAGGAATTGTTCCCGTAAGATTGTTGTTAGATAAATCGCTGAGTATATTGATTGAATAATAGATATCAGAAGTCAAGGGAATTGCTTGCGTAAATTATGTTCAAAAACTGAAAGATGTGTCTGAATATTTTGTAAATTTGGAAAATAATTTTAAACAAAACACAAAAACCAGCAGATGACATGTCATTCAAAAGATGGAGAATCTTACATAGTCGTGATATACGCAGAAAGTCTGTTTTGAGGTATGGTTCCATTTAGCTGATTTGAACTAAGATCTCTGAAATTTATGTAAATTAAAATTAAAGTATAAGTAACTAGAAGACTGATCTTCGATAAAGTAAGGAGAAAATTTTATTCAGCCTGGTGCATTTATCTATTTGACTTAAAAGCTCATTCATATTCAGCGTCAAATTGATTAAAAAAGGAAAATAGAATAAAGCAACTAACATATAAAGAAGCTGTGGTATTCGACTCAAATCAGGAATCGGTCCTTGCAAACTGCAGTTCCTAAGACTCCTGGAAAATCCAGCCAAAACACAAATATTATCAATCTTGCCATGAAATATCATGTGACACGGATACGCATACTCCTTGATTGCCATCTTGCAAGCATATAAAGCTCCAAATAACATGAAACATTTTTGATATCTGATTACATAAACTGGTATGGAACATTGCATAAACTTTCAAAGGATTAATCATTAATTAAAGCAATCCTGACTTGTTCAGTGTACCAGTGGCCTAGAAGTTTCAAAGAAACAAAAAAACAACTTTATATGCCTCCTTAGTTGGCTTAACAAACACCACAATCAGACCATTGCCCGCTTTTGGTGGAAGCTGGTGTTATTCGTCGCGGGCGAAGTGCCTTTAAATTTGAAAATATGTGGTTGAAAGTTGAGGGTTTTGTTGATAGAGTTAAACATTGGTGGGATGGATACAGTTTTGCAGGCACTCCTAATTTCATCTTAGCTCAAAAATTGAAGGCTCTAAAAGCTGATTTAAAAAAGTGGAATAAGGAGGAGTTTGGTGACTTGGCTTTTAGAAAGAAGAACTTGTTGACTGGGCTAATGGGTTTAGATGCGAGAGAGGAGTTGGTGGGTCTTTCAAGTGAAGAACAGACTCATCGCCTTCAACTTAAAGGTCATATAGAACAGTTAGCTTCCCTTGAGGAGATTTCTTGGAGGCAAAAGTCTAGGGCTTTGTTTGTGAAGGGGGGTGACAATAATACTAAATTCTTTCATAGATTAGCAAACTCTTATAGAAATGCTAATCTAATTAAACGGATTGAGGTGGATGGTGTTCTTTATGAGGATGAGTCTGATGTTCGCTCTTAGCTAGTTCTCTTTTATCAAGGGCTGTATAAGGAAACTGAAGTGGGGCGTCCTACCATGGATGGGTTACATTTTGCTTGCATTGATGAGGATAAGCGGTTATCTTTAGAGAAGGAGTTCACGAAGGAGGAAGTCTTCCTTGTGTTAAGGGAGATGGAAGGTGATAAAGCTCCGGGCCCTGATGGGTTCACCATGGCTTTCTTTCAAAAATGCTAGAGTGTGGTGGAAAAGGATGTCATGGATTTTTTTGTTTACTTTAATCGGCACTCTCTGTTTGAGCAGTCTATGAATGCTTCTTTCCTCACTTTAATTTCTAATAAGTGTAATGCCGTTAACATTAAGGACTTTCGCCCCATTAGTTTGATGGGTAGTGTGTACAAGCTGCTGTCCAAGGTGTTGGCTAATAGGTTGAGGGCGGTTTTGGATAATCTCATCTCTGAGTCTCAAAATTCTTTTGTTGGCAGAAGGCAGATTCTGGATTCAGTGCTTATTGCAAATGAATGTCTGGACAACAGATTGAAGAGCAGAATTCCAAGTGTGGTTTGCAAGCTTGATATTGAAAAAGTTTATGATCATGTGAGCTGGAAGGCCTTGTTTTATTTGTTAGGCCGTATGGGTTTTGGGCTGAAGTGGAGAGGGTGGATTCAGGCTTGTGTTACATCGGCCCGTTTTTCAGTCTTGGTTAATGGATCTCCGGAAGGTTTTTTTGGTAGCTCCCGTGGACTGAGACAAGGGGATCCCCTATCCCCGCTCTTGTTTCTTTTGATAATGGAAGTCTTAAGTAGGCTCTTGAAGAAGACTGAGGAGTGTAATCTTATTCGGGGTTTTCATGTGGGAGCTATGAACACTGTTGGTGTGCGTATCTCCCATTTGTTATTTGCTGATGATACTATCTTATTTTGTGATGCTTCTAGGGAACAGTTGATGTCTATTAGGTTGGTGTTGTCTTGTTTCTAGGCGTTTACTGGCTTGAAGGTCAATGTTGGGAAAAGTGAAATTGTCCTTTTTGGGGACGTGAATAATCTAGATGCATTGGCTAATATCCTTCAATGTAGAGGGCAGGATGCCTATGAAATATTTGGGGATGCCGTTGGGTACTTCTTTTAAGACTGCGTCGATCTGGAATCCTATTTTTGAGAAAATGGAGAAGAAACTATCTGGGTGGAAGCGTCTTTATCTATCTAAGGGTGGCCGTCTCATGCTAATAAAGAGTACCCTCTCTAGTCTCCCTACTTACTTTTTATCTCTCTTTACTATTCCTAAAACTGTGGCTGCTAGATTGGAAAGTATTCAGAGGAATTTTCTTTGGGGGTCTTCTGAGGGGAGTTTCAAGTATCCTTTGGCAACTTGGAAAAAGGTTTGCTCACCCATTGAGATGGGTGGTTTGAGGATTATAAGTGTGGTTTCTTTTAATCAAACTCTTTTAGGGAAATGGTTGTGGAGATTTGGTCATGAAGTTACTCATCTCTGGCGGAGAGTTATCTCTTCTAAATATGGCGAGGGTCTAGGGGAGTGGTGCACTAAACCTTGCAGGAGGACTCATGGGTGTGGCCTATGGAGAAGCATTCATGAAGGGTGGGAGAGCTTCTCTAAGCATCTATCTTTTGTAGCGGGGGAAGGCACTCGTATCCGTTTTTGGCATGATAGGTGGATTGGTGATATTTCTCTTAAAGATCTCTATCCTAAGCTCTATGTATGCTCAGCGGTCAAGGGTGCTTTCATCTCTGAGGTCTTGTGGATTCTAGAAGGGAGCACGGCTAAAGTGTGAAATTTGAGGTTTTATAGAGCCTTTGAAGATTGGGAGTTGGTTGCTTCTTATTCTCTGCTTCAGTTTATCCAATCTCGTATGCCTCGGGGTGAGAGGAGTGATACTCTTTGCTGACGGCTTAAAGATGATGGTATTTTTGACACCCGATCTTACTATCAGGTGATTCAGGGTGCTTCGAATTCTTTGTTTCCTTGGAAGGGGATTTGGAAACCAAAGATTCCTAAACGAGTGGTGGTCTTTTTGTGGACAGCTGCTCATGGTCGGATCCTCACTTTGGATAACCTTATGCTTAAGGGTCGCTCCTTGGCTAATTGGTGTGTTATGTGTTGCCAAGATGGGGAGTCGGTAAACCACCTTCTTCTTCATTGTCCTGTCACTCATTCCCTATGGTCTCTTATGCTTCAGGCTTTCAGTATTCATTGGGTTATGCCAGGTTCGGTAGCAGGTTTGTTATCTTGTTGGCATCAGTGGCTTGGGAAGCATAATTCGAACATTTGGAATATGGTTTCTGGGTGTTTAATGTGGACTGTGTGGTTGGAACGAAATCGTCGTTCTTTTGAGGACAAGGAGAAGTCATTGGATGAGTTAAAAGTTTTAATTCATCGCAGTCTTTGGGAGTGGTCTCTTCTCTCTGATTTTGTGTCTTCCCTTAGCTTAGTTTCCTGATCTCCCCCTTTGTGTTGTGCTATGTGCTCTTTTTTTTCTTGTTGATCATCATCATGAACATCTTGTACTTTTCTCTCTTTGTTTAATCATTAATATTATTTCTCTGATTACTTATCAAAAAAAAATATTGCCATGTGAATGTATATGATTACATGACTATGCTTAAAGGATTTTATGTTTATGCATACTTTATTGCCCTAATCTTAAAGAACATTTTGAAATGAAGTTGGCTCTTCTAGAGATAT
This sequence comes from Castanopsis chinensis, assembly GCA_032878915.1. Lineage (NCBI taxonomy): Eukaryota > Viridiplantae > Streptophyta > Magnoliopsida > Fagales > Fagaceae > Castanopsis > Castanopsis chinensis. Next base: position 9,533,667 of record JAVQMG010000125.1, on the reverse strand, counting down.
GAGTTTAATGTGAGAATGTTGGTTTCTCTATGATTTAGTACATCATGTTGTGTATGAGGCCTTTTCCCCAGCGCAACCTGGGGGAAGAACAAAACCTTAAGGGACTAAGAGAGCCTTCGAGCCACCCAAAGAGGACAATATCATGCACACAGGGTCGGGGCATGACAGCTTTCACTAGGTGGGTGGAGGTTCCACACTTCCTTGATCACCTCCTCACAACCTTGGTGTGCCGCCCATCGCTTCTCAAATCGGTAGAGCTTCTTACGTCTCGCCCCTGCATGTTGGTCACTACATTGAGTGTCTACTAGAATAGGGTCATGGTCAGAGTAAGATACCTAGATATGCGAGACTTTTGCCAATGGGAAGTGTCCCTGCCATTCTGTGGAAGCACAAACTCTATCCAACCTTACTTCGACGAAAGCTTCACCAAGTCGGACATTGCGCCATGTGAAAGGATAGCCATGGTAACCTAGGTCCTCCAAGCCATAGTGTAGCAGAGTCTCCTTAAAAGCCAACATAGGGGCCAAGGGCTTCAAGGTACCCCCTTGCTTTTCCTCAGAGTGCAGTATTTCATTGTAGTCCCCTAGGCAAACCCAGGGTAGAGAAGCTCTGGCATGCAAGTGTCTAAGGATTCTCCATGATTCATGCTTCCTATGTCCTTCCGGTCGTCCGTAAAACCTTGTTAACCTCCATGGTGGTTTATTTGCATGCACGATGTAGGCGTTAATATGGTTAGGCGAGAAATTTTGTATATGAATGTCACACTCTGCCTTCCAAAATAATCCCAAACCACCACTTTGGCCGTCACTCAGGACAGCTAAGACTAATTGAAAATTTAGATCATAGCAAAGTTTTCGCATTTCTGAGATAGACCGCTTTGTCTCTATAAGGAATAAAACGGTGGGTCCTTTACTTCTCACCATGCTAGTGAGTACGTCCACTGCTCGTTGGTTCCCAAGCCCTCGGCAGTTCCAACTTATAATGATCATTGTAGTCGGCGGGGGTGCACCGCAGCCTCCACCGTTGGTATGTTTGGTATGCCAAGTTTGGTCCTTTTCTCATTCCTTAAGCTTACTGGGTCCGGGGTCACGTTGCTTGCATGGAACACCCTTTTTTGGCCCACTATTTCTCTATGTCCGCTCTGCTTTTCTATAGCTTCACTAGACTGTATTCTACTCAACCTAGTCCAGGTTGGTTGCCTAGTATTAGGGGTAGCATGGTTACCTACATTATCTAAGTCACATGCATTTTTGTCTCCCCCACCCTTACTAGTCCCATCAAGCGTTTCATGCACGTGCCCTATCTTTCCATAACTATGGGCTGGAGTCAAAGGAGGCACCATATTAATTGCACCAGCTCCTTTTCCTTCAATGCCAACTACGTTGCACTGCATTAGCTCACCCTCCTCTGATTGCGCCTCTAAAACAGTCTGCGCCTCCAAAACAATCTGCTCTGCCCTCCCTGGTTTTGCGTTGGTTTGCTCACTCACATCCCCAAAATTCGGCATGGTTTCCTTGCTTGTGGTAGCCATCCTAGGCAGCCCACTAGGGTTTCCCAGGTTTGGAAACATCCCATCAGGTGTGCCATTGATGTCGTGTTTATGGCCCTTTGCCTGACCGGTTTCATTGCTCCGCAGTTCATCCCCACGCCGCTTCGTCCCCGCTCTTAACCAGTCGCCATAAGGGAGGTTGCCATCCCCACTCATGTTACTATCTGAGCCGCGATGGGGGCATGTTTTCAGCTCGTGCCCTAGTCGACCACACAAGTAACACAGGCCCACAATCCTTTCGTACTTGAAGGCCACCCATGATTTATCTCCTTCCGGGCTGATCACCGGAGCTCCCCTTCTCAACGGTTTGTCCATCGATAAGTCCACTCTAACCCGTAGGAAACTTGCCTGTTCCGAGGCAATGGCTTTAGCATCCACGTTCAAGACTGCCCCCAATCTACTACCGATCTCCGACCCTGCCTCTTCGTTCATCGGATCAAAGGGTAGGCCCCATACCTGTACCCATAGTTGTATGTTGGGGAAAGTAAGGTTAGCCACCGTCATCCCCTTCTCCCATCATCGCAACAACAGTAGTTGGTTATCAAAATACCATGGGCCATTGTCAAGGACCCATCTCAGTTGGCTATCAAGCGAGAACTTAAATTGGAGTAGTCTGTCTCCCACCTCCACAATCTTCAAGTCATTCCCTAATCTCCGCACTGAGCATGGTAGGTTTTTTGCCGCTCTGAGGTTGGGAAGTTTTTTAAATAGGAAGAGACCCATTAGGCTTAGCGAACATTCATCAAGAGCTTGTTTACGATAATGAACCCGAACCTCTATAGCTCCTCGTCCTCCGCTGTTAAATAGATTTTTCGAATCCTCTCGATAAACTCGGAGTCCATGGTTCCCACCCTTAGGCAAGTAAGGAAGACTCACCCTAGGTGAGAAAGAGAACTCCTACAGAAAGGAGGAGAAAAACGTCGTTTGGCTAGCGCTTCATCACAGTGGACTTTGATAGAAAAGAAATGTGATAATAAGTAGACACAAAGAGTTGGTGGGTATCCTTAAACCCCAAAAGAACTATCAAGCTACTATTCAATGAAACCCACTCATGTTCTTCTTAGTTTTCTTAATATCTCCCTATATGGGGAGGACCTTTTGGGCCAAAGTCACCAGACATTTCACAGTGCTATGTATATAAGGCTTCAATACCTATTCCTTAGTGGATAAAATAAATCAAATTACTGCTTTTACACAGAATATATTTTTTCTTTCACACCAAGAAAATCCAAACCAAGTCAAAATAAGAATCTAAGACAATTTCCAAGATCCTATTTATTTCAGTTTTGCATTTTTGCCAAAATAATAAACAAAACCTTTTTGCCTCACACCTCAAGGCTAGCACCTCAATCCACCTTTACTTTTGAAACCTAGTTAAAAACACAGGACAATAATATAATAATATACACTTACAACTTCAGCAATTTAGACATGCTGCCATAAGAAGCTGGAATTGTAGTCCCATCAAAGTTATTGTTATCAAGTTGGCTGCAAAACAAAGAAAATGAATCATCAAGAAACTTAAGAAAAGATTGCTCAAGTATTATTAGATTATAGAAAAAGGAAAATTAGAAATCATGACCTTGTTCAAAAAGAGAAGAAAAAAAAAAAAAAAATTTAGAAATCTTAATTGTAATTGTAATGAAATTTTTAAGTGATAAAAAACAAAAATATTTATGTTCCAGGAAATAAGAAACCATACATTATCAGTAAATTTGGCAGTTCAGAGAACTCAGGAGGAAGAGACCCTGACAAGTTGTTGTTATCAAGAAGGCTGCAGGTCAAAAGTTGAAGACGGTCACTGATCTAACAGATTGTACTGACGGATAAGACATATAATATACAAGATAACCAGTTACCGACTTACAAGTGAGCAAGCATTGGTAATCTGGATAGCTCAGGCGGGATTTGCCCACTGATCGAATTGTTGTTCATGTGACTGCTCATAGAAAAGAGTAGTATAAGGGTTAAGTCATTGTAGAACTGATCTTAGACACTATAGCATCAGAGACACACTCACAAGTGCTTTGTTTTGTTCAAGAATGCAAATGATTTAGGCAGTGGTCCTGATATATGGTTTTGGTCAATTTGTATTCTATCCAAGTTTGGAAGATAACCGAGCTCTTCAGGCAAGGGACCTGTTAATTGGTTTCCATTCAGAAGCCTGGAACATACAAAATATTGAAAATGGAATTAGAGACAAAACAATGTACTGCAGATTTGCAATATTAAAATATCATGTATTCAGAAAATAAATTAGTTCAGATACAAAGATTATTTCCTATATTATTCAGAATTCAAAGGCTTTGAAATGCACAAACTAGTAGCATATCTGCATTTCTTAATGGTCTAAGCATGTAATCCTGTGATTGCAATATTGAGTGTCTGACCTATCCAACAGAGAAGCTGCTCAACTTACAAGAGCAACAAAGACGTAATATTGCCTATCTCCTTTGGTATACTCCCACTTATATTGTTCCACATAAAATCCCTTCAACAGAGTAGACAGAGAAAAGTATATCAGTAGGATAAGTACATTAAATGCTACAATGGGGGTGAGAATAACAATGATCCAGAACATGAAGTGAAAGAGGTAACCAAAAACTTTGAATAACAAAAAGTATCATAGGACAGAAAAGTAGCTTTCAGATATGCTTTTCCTTACAATATAGTCAAATTCGATAACTGGCCAAGCTCTGGTGCTAAACTTCCTGACAAATTCATATTTAGTAATAACCTGCAAAGAGGCAGCCCAGAAAGGAATTATTAAAGCACCACATTTAGTTCTTCAACAGAAATTCCTACATGCAGTACAAATAGAAAAGTTGTATCAAAGCTTTCATAGTCTTATTTCTGAACCATATCTTCTAGAAAAATTGGGAAACATGGGGCCATTAGATCAAGTCCCAATCATTTTTTTGAATCTTAAATGAACTAAAGAACCAAGGAATTTCATTCCCTTCATCGACTAGTATGATAAGAGATAAAAGTGGAATACGAAATATCTCTCATCATGCAAGGGAGACAAAAGAAATAAAGAAAGAAAAGTGTTCTAAGTGGAAGAATATGCAACATTATTCGAATCAATATTGCTCCCTGATAGAAATAAAATAGCAAAGGTTAAAATCATACAATTGATCTATATGTAGATATCCATCATCGAACGAAGTGTTGTAGCACACAATCCCTGTCCATTTTGATGAACATGGATCTCCTTGATCCCAATTACTCAGATTCCCATTGGGATCTATCAATCTGCTCTTGATGGCCAGCAATGCCTTCACTGCAAATGAATACAAATGTTAATCATCATTTCATCATCATGAACATTTACAAAATTCACTAGCTTTGCTGATCCATGTGTTTCTCTAATTCTAGTGTCAAGGTTTCCACATGAAAGGAAAAGGCAAAGTTGTTTAACCATTGTACATCAACTTTGTAATTAGCAGCCCCACGTTCTGAGCATATACAATCAAATAACAACTACAGCTCAACTATATTCAACAATAATCAGTTATGACTTAGGGGAAGTGAGTATTTGATATGTGAAGTTCCTACGTAAGCCTTACAAACCGATGTGTCACCAATCTTTAGCATTTTCCTAAATGAAATCACTTGTTAGAGAGTTCACGGGTAAATTTTCAGAAAACATGTGCCCATGACCAGTGTGAAAACTTAATTGCAAAAAAGCTTATGAATCATAAATTGCAATTAAAAGTACGGCAAATTAAACTAAGCAAAATCACCTTCATCCGGGTTGGTAATCCCATTTCCCTGAGCACCGACAAGTAGTGAAGAACAACACAACCATGCGACAATAAATAATCCATACGTCCAAGCTTTTGACAGATTCATCCCACTAACACAGAGAGAGCTAGAACTCTCAACTTTCTCTTAGTACCCAAGACTGGAATTTGTGGTAGAATCCCAGTACTCCACCTTATGACAAGAAACAAACTACATCAAAACTCAAACAAACACAATCAAATTCTAAAGCAGTTCAATTCATCTAAAAATAACTTTTTTAACTGAGGTAATTAAATAAATGAAAAATCAAAGAACTCAAAGTAAAGTACAGCAAAAATAAACCTACAAGGCTCCAAGAAGCATATAAAATAAGAGAATCACTCAAGGCTCTACTCCCATATTACAGCTTGAGAAGAAACAAAGCAGCCAAATTGCCATTAATAATTAAATTGTACATATTTGTAAGGATAAGTCTGGTGCCACACCAAATGCCACGCAAAAGACCACGACTCGTCACACCACCACTTTTTCACCAACCACAACTCACCACGTAGCGAGTTGTGGGCTTTTAGTGTGGCACCAGAAGGATCCTATTTGTAAAGGTTATCCCAAAAAGCTTTCGTTAACGGGTGCTGTTCAGCACCCGTTAAAATTGATTTTTTTATTAATAAAGCAATATTGCTTTTCGGGAGTGAAAAAAAGCATGGTAAAGCAGCAGTTACAGTGTCAGCAGAGCATACAAAATCGCGCATTTTACCACATGACCAAAATTCCCTTTTTAAAGTTCTTCCCTCCTCCATTCCTTTATTTACATTTTCAACTTGGTTTTGCACTATCTTTTTTTTCCCAGATCTACAAATCATCCAACCAAATGGCCCAAATTTCAAACCCAAGCCATATTGTCAAGCTTTTTTACATCCCAAATTGAACCCAGCCACCATAACAACCCAGATACAACCAGAAATAGAGAGGAAGGAAAAGTAGAAATAAAGGTAGAGAAAGAAAGGAGAGGTCAACGATTACTAGTGGTGGCGCAGGTGAGCACCTCTACCAGAAATCGGTGATGGAGATCAAGGGTTCGGCCATGGCTGAGATGAGAGAGAGAATCCGAAATAGCAGAGAGAGGGAGCGAGACAGATTTGGTTGTGGTGGGTTACAAATATGGTGGTGATTTTTTTTTTTTTTTTCTTGGATTGACGCATGAGAAAGACTGAGAGAGAAGGAGTGAGACAAGAAGAGGAAAGTGAAGAGAGCAGCTTCAGACATAGTAGAGCGTAAAAGTTGAGAAGAGTTAAAAGAGAAAGAAAAGGAATTTTTGTCTTATACATATCAAATTTAGCTTTTCAAAAGCGTTTCTCTTTCCCCAATAAAATTAGCCACGTGTAATTTATTTAGTATTATATTCCTTCTCAACGGCTGCCGTACAGCACCCGTTAACAGGACCCGGATTGAGATTCCGTACAATACTTAGGGTATTGTACGGTGTGCAATTGCACAAATCTCAACCATTCATTTAATTCAGCGACTCCTTATTTTGACACCTCACCAGACACGCTGGCAATCCGTGTGCCTACTCAAAATTTCATTTCAGCTTCCCATTTTGAATTTCACTAAAACTCTCTCCTCTCTCTCACTTCAACCTAGCTCTGTCCGTCACTCTCCCTAACGCTCCACTCTCTCAACCCCGACTGCACCTCCACCACTCTCTCAACATCCACGCTTCCTCACTGCCTCTCCCTCAACCCCGTCATCACCGTTTCCCGCATAACCAACTCAGATGGATAACCAAAAACAAAGAAAAAAGGGCGATCCCGACCCCAATCACTCGCACCCTTTTTGACCCAGATTAGAGAGAGAGTAAGGGTTGGGGTTTGGAGAGAATCGGGTGTTTAAGTGAGCAATTGATGCTTTTCAGACCCAGATCAGAGAAAGTAAGGGTTAGGGTTTGGAGAGAATCGGGTTAGGGTTTGATGCATTTTTAGGTTTGATCTATGGAGGGATATGAGATTGAGAGGGAAAGAAATAGAGTTTGGTCGAAGGAGAGAAGAAGCCACCATCGGAGGTGGTGTTTGTGATGAAAATGATCCTTGCCGATTTGGGCTTGTTTCAGAAAGAGACCACCGCTCGGTAGGGTTTTCTTTTATCTCTAATTTTTTTTTTTAATAAACTCTGTTTTCATTTATCTCAATTTTTTAGTTCTGTTTTTCTGTTTCAATTTGGAGTCGCTCAAGCTGGAGCACCAGTTCCTGCGGGTCCCGTTCGAGCACTACAAGAAGACGATCCGAGCCAACCACCGCGTCGTCGAGAAGGAAGTCTCCACCGTTATCTCCAACGTCTCTGACGCCGTTGACTCTGACGGTTCTAAGGACGACGCCGTTAACCGCCTCACCTCCCTCGTGTCTCGCCTCCAAGGCCTTAAAAGGAAGGTTCGCAATTCGTAACCCTAACCTACCTCTCTCTCTCTCTCTCTCTCTCTCTCTCTCTCTCTAATTTCGTGATTTGTTCATTTTTTTCAATTTCTCCAATTAGCAAATTAGATCATTTCGATTATTCATAACTGTGATTGGTCTCAAATTCTAGAATTCTCTTTGTTTGAGAGATAAGAAGTTGGTTATTAATTGTGTATGCAAAATTGAGCAATTATTATTATTTTTTCCGATTTTCTGAGTTCGTGTGTAGTGATTGTTGTTGTGAATTTGATTGTGAAGTTGGAAGAGGGAAGTCGAGTGGAGAATTTGCAAAGCTCAGTGGTGCAGGGCTCGACTCGATCATTTGGAGTCTGCAGATGCTGAGAATTTGGCAGATTGGAATAACACGCGCTTGAAACGGATCCTTATGGACTACATGTTGCGAATGTCATATTATGACACTGCAGTGAAGCTGGCGAAAAGCAGCAATATAATGGTAATCTATGGTCACTTCACAATGCTTATTTAAAATTGTTTCTATGATTCGGGCTTGAAGGACTAGGAGAAAGAATATTATCATATGAAAATGCATGGTTCTTTTTATAATTTGTGAGGTTAGAGTTGTCATTACATTTTGATGATAATGCATGGGCCGTTTCGTGTTAATGTTCTGATCCGGCCACATTTTTTATTTCTGAGATTCCTTATGTGAGACCCTACTTGTCGGACAAATGTCAAATACTGTTCATTTGGATTTTATGGTGATAGTGATACTAAGATAATTGATATGATGCCATTTTATCATAGCTGAATTTTGAAGCATAATCTTAAGCAAGTGAATCTTTGTTCAGTTATAATTAAAAAGGAAAAAGTTGATATGAAGCTAATTAAGTCAGTTTTGTGATCGCTTCTGATATGTATGGTTCAGAATTTGCATTGCTGAAAGACAATGGACAAACTTTAGATTGGGAGGGGAGGGGAGGGGAAGCCCTGTCTCTTTGGCCACTAAACTTGCTTGCACTGCTCATATTTACCAGATTTTAGAAAGAAATAAACTTCATGTTCTACAAAAATAAATGTGAAGATTTACCAAACTAGTCTGAACCTTAATATGCACTAGTTGATTCTATGTGTATGGTTTTGTGCTGTTTTTCATTCTGAACCTCAATATGCACTAGTTGTTTCTATGTGTATGGTTTTGTGCTGTTTTTTGTTCCAGTGACCTTTGGCTTGCAAAAGCCTTGCATTGAAGCTCACTGTTTCTTCATCCTTTATTTTCCAATAATGCACTAATTCAAACAACAACAAAAAAAGGAAAGGAAAAAGTTGGTACATTGCAATCATTTTTAATTCTATGATTTCAAAGTGGGACTAAATTACTAGTGAAGCTGATGCCATGTGCTGAGCCAGTGAAAAAGTAAGTGATTTTAGTTTAACTTTCTCCAATCTCATGAGAAAGACATCTGTTAGCTTTTCCTTTTTCAGTTTAAAATTCATCTTTGTCCATTGCTTTGACAATTAAGCCTGTGAATTTGACACTCAACTTTTGAATGCCTCCATTTACCAACGTGATACAAAAACAGTCTATTAGAACTGTACATCTTCCAAAAATAGTGATTGTGGCTGCTCAACTTAAGGTTAGTGTAGATTTTACGTAGCTTTATTACGCTTGATGAAAACTACCATGGATATTGAAAATATTCAAAGGTCAAACTCTTTTTCTCATTGGGCTGAATTTAATTCTGTTTTGTCTTTTTTGGGTTTTTAGCTTAGGAATTGAAATCAAGTCTTAATTCTGTTATTGTGGCTGTTGTTGTTGTTGTTGGAACACCTGGAAGAATATTGGCTCTAGCAAGGGATAAAGATCTTGGATTGAAGAATGTGAGGCATTTTATTCTTGATGAGTGTGATAAGATGCTTGAATAAGTTCAATCAATACATTGTAGTTCAGAAGGATTGACTATTTGGATTACCAGATATTTGTTTATCTATTGTTGTTGAGTTTTGGTTGCTGTAGAAGATGGTATTTTGATGCCACTTTATATTGACACTCTTTTTTCAGCCAATGGAAATATCTTTGATGCTTTTTTTAAAAAATTTTGCAATATTTTTGTTTCATCAGTTGACTGTCTCTTGCTCATTCAACTAATGAACATTTTCACTGTCTCTCTGTGCAGCACTACATTTTATTGAAGGAGACAGAGAAAAACCACAAATTGAATGAACTTCTTGACGCATTGGACTTCAATCAGGTTGTCATTTTTGTCAAGAGTGTGACCAGAGCTGTTGTGCTGAACAAGTTACCTACCGAGTGTCACCAGAGCTGCTAATTTGAACAAGTTACTTTGTTAATGATTTTTACTTTTATTTTTCATATTTTTATTGTATGGGGAAAATACTTAGCTAGCTGAGTTTATTTTTTGCTCTGTCAAGTTAAGATTAATAGACAAACAATTGTGTAATATCTTCCACACAAAAGTGATATAAACATGTATTTTGCATTCCATTTGTTCCACCATTTGTTCCTTACAGACCTTAATTTAACATACTAATACTTAAATGTCTCCAAAGCATCTTGTCCTCCTTAAAAAAACAAGGAGGGGTGGTATAGATTTCTAATAATGCTAGGATTCCAACTATTAGTGATTGTTAGTGAATGATTTAACAAAGTCAGCCACAGTTTTCAAATTTCAGCCAACAACTCCCTGGTATTTAGGAGTGCTAGGGAACCAAGGTAGGTAGTAAGGTAACGTTCAAACTTGTTCCTATCATCCACCTATCTTGATGTATTAATGGATTGTTGTAAATGGTATTCTTCCAAGTCCAAGATTGGTGAGAGTTGGGTTTGCAGTCATGGAGAGGATTTTTAGGAAAGTGTTTAGCTAACAAAGAGTTGGAAAGGTAAACCATTCTCCACAATTCCAAGAAATATTTAGACCACCATGTGCCAAGCTAGGTAGTTTCTCATTCTCTTCCTATGCTTTCCTCTTTGTCTTTGTCTCTTTCATATTTTTTTTTTCTTTTACTACGGCAGAATTGGACACTCAATAGCACCATATGAAATAAGAAATCTCTCATTCTTTCTAGCATGTACTAACAAATTTAGGCAACAAAAGTTAAGGTATGAAGAGACATTGCATTTAAAAATATTAATCACTTGCATATATAATTAATGTTTAACTAGAAGTTACTTAAACATGCACTTGTACAATGTAACATATTTAACATGTTTGACTAACTGCTTTAGTTACAAAAATTATCCAAAAAAATTGCTACATGTGCAATCAGTTGTCTAAATAAGTCAGATTTGCTGTCCAAAAAACTGTCCAAGGCAAAGTTGTCCAAAAATGCTGTCCACTGTGCAATATGCTACCATGTCCACTGTGCAATATACTATCAAACAAACTGTCCAAAAAATGTTATTCATCATACTGCAAAATCAATATTAGCCAGAAAAAATGTCAAAAAAATGAAGTTACATTTTAAACTTAAACAAACATAAGAAAATTTCACTATAATTGAACTTACCATTTATTAGTTTTTTACCTACCAAAAAAGTGTTGTATTTCCAAGCAAGCATTTGTATTTTCAACGCATGGAGTTAGTCCATAATTGAACCTAACTTCATTTCCCTGTGTATATATATATAAACAAATAAGTTTATTCATTTGGTAAGTAGAGAGGATATAAACACATGGATTTATTTTTTACTTAACCAATATTCATTTGGTGAGTAAGAATCAAAACTAAATATTTTAAATTTAAGGGACTAAAACCAAACTTGCCTCAACCAAAAATATAAGTCACTCACCAAATTGTTATAGGTGGAACTCACACAAAAGGTCAGTCAGGAATGATGGAGTTACTCACCATAGGCCAAGCCACTCACACAAAAGGTAAGTCACTCACCACAGGCCAAGCCAAAACCCAAATCACTCATTGCCATGTATGCATAGCCAAGAGAAGATCAATAGCCAGCCACACCCAAATCATCCATCACTATCAACCATCAAAGAGCCAACTTAAATCACTAGTTATCAAGACAACCCACAGCCAAGCCATAACAATATCCCAACCCATCAACTACCTCACTGGCAGCCAAGACCCATTTAAACACATAAAGCCACTTCAACAGAATCCACTTCAACAGAAACTTCATAATACAAACCAATCAGAAAAACTGATTTCAAATCTAACAAGTTCATGAAAAAAAAAAAAACAAGTAGGGAAGATAGTCACTTAAAAGCAATGTTTACATTTTACCTGACAAACAACTGCATCATTTGATGCTTGAGACAATGATGGAGTTAACTGAGACAATGATAGAGTTAATGGTGCCTATGTAAACAAAATGATTATAAGAGAAATAATTTACAAAATCATCTAATTACTTATAATTGCAAAACAAGTAAACGTGTAAGTTTTTTCAAAATTTCATATATGAGAACCTTTACATTTTACCTGACTAACATTTGCAGGATTTGATACTTGAGACAACATGGAGTTAAAGGTGCCTATGCAAACACAATGATTATAAGAGAGAGTTTAAGAAATCATCTAATTACTTATAAATGCAAAACATGTAAACAAGTATGTTTACCCTTAAGAATGACGTAAAACTAGTTTGGCAACTATGGATTGGTCCCAATTCAGATGTCATCATTGGCGTGGAAGAAGTGACAGGATAAGTCTGCTATATCACAAAAAAGAAAATCTTATTAATAAATTCACAAATAAAAAGGCAAGTGTAGTCCAACCTCCAACTTCACAAATTATTAAGTTATTCCACTACAAATAAAAAAAAAAAAAATCTCTTACTTGATGCGAATAATGTTCTCCATGTGAGCCATAATTATTGTATTGCATGTTAGGAGCAAAACCAAGTTTCTATATGAGAAAATATATATATTATTATTAGCCATAACAATATAAAAGTTTACAAACACTAAAAACTTAGTAAGGGATAAAAATAAATAAATAAAATTTACTTTGGAAAACTATTAACTAACGTCATCATTTAATTCAATTCTACCCCTTTTTTTGGTTTGCTTCTCAACCCAACTTTTCTTTCTTTTTCCACCCTTGCGACCTTCCTTTTTCTTAAGACCTTTTGCTCTTTCAACCAAATCTTCCAAATGTTGGTTAGGATCAAAATTTTCTGCACCACTACATAATGGCATTTGATGGGGCAATTGATGACCACCCACATTTTTTGTTGCAATGTCTTCAACCTTCTTTTCATATTCCTTTATCATCTTCTCTATTAAAGCAAATGCCTCTTCATTGTCTGCCACTCGAGAAGCTAATTGTACCAACTTGGGACATAATTTTCTATATCGCTGTGTAACACTCAAGTTGACATCTTCTTCCACATTTGTTCTCCTATTGTCCAAGATACATCCACTTTTTGCCTCTCTTGTCCATCTTTTCAAAATGTATATATCAGGAATTGTCTTCATGTCAAGAAAGTCAAAAACTTTCAGAATATGACAACATAAAATCCCAACAATTTCAAACTTTCTACAACTACATGAAAATGCCTTATTTACAGTGTCATAAGAGACTATGAACTCACCAGGCTGATGCATAAACTCAATAGTGTATGTATGCACTAACAAGTCCTCTTGGCGACTTTTTATCCTTGCCGCTGATGCAAGGTCATATTGATCATGAAGCATTCGAAATATTACAGGTGTGTACACTTGTACTGCTTGCTTTAACAATGAAGAATTTTTCAAGCCCAATTGAGGAAACTTTTTCTGTCACGACCTAAACCTGTACTTAGCATTTAGAGCATGACCGGCATGTTAATATCAAGTTTACCTTAATACTAACACGAACCAACCTAACAGACGGTGCTTATCAAGAATTGTTTCCTGTATACCTGTTCTTTTTTTTTTTCTTGCATAAAAATCATAATATTCAAAAATGATGAAAACCTTGAAAATTCATTTCATTTAAACTTTGCAAGATTACCACTTGCCTGAAGCTTAAGGTATTCCTGCAAATATTACATAATATTTCATAATAATAGCATATCCACTTCATTCTTAAATATTATGTTTGTGATATAGATAATAGCATCAATATGCTAAAATTTATCATGTATATAAGATTGAAACAACTCACGAACATATACTTACTTAAATCATGCTTATATGCAATATCTCTAATTAAAAAGTTTTCATACATAATAGTTTTCTAAACAATTTTTATACTTATCAACGCACATGTCACATAACCCTTACCTAAAAACAGAAGACGCGAGAGATTTGTACCAGAGGAGCTCAAGTGTCCGTGATCTCGTTCTCGTCACCTAAATGAAAAACCAAGACTTATTACTAACTACTCTTCCTAAATATATAAACTTAAACCTCAAACACAACCTAACTCTCAACTTAATAAAAACCTTAATTCTCACTACATAAAGCTACCTCAAGAACAAGGTACAATCATCAAACACAAATGCATACCAAAACACAGCAAAACCAAGGCATAAAAAAAGTCCTCTATGATCTAAACATACCAAAAGATAAGCACATTAAATGATAGCTCAAAACATTAAACATAACTTCAAAATTAAATCCACAAAGTTAAAGTTGTCCTTCTCTGTTTACTGCTCCTTTCAGCAGCAATTGCCTCATTTGTAAAATACAAACGGGCTATCTAAACACATCCAAACGTCAAGAAAATTTACAGAACTACTCCCCTGTATATCTAGTTTATACCGTATTAATTTCAAAGCCAAAGCATAAAACCACAATTTATTAAAAATCGTACCATGCAACGTACTCAAATCTGTCCTGACAGAAAATCATGCAACTTGGAAATTAAACCATTATTTTTGTATTAATCCAAATGCAGTGAGACTACTTCCATAACAACCATATATGTCTTAGGATTCATAAAAACTACTCCTAGCAACTTAATTCACAGCAAATGATTTAATACATATTTTTCTTCTTGTAAACCCCAAATCTGTCACAGTGACAGCTTCAGGGCATGTTCTTACAAAATCATCAATTAAATGCAATTGATCTTCATTTCATTTGGATAATTTTATACCAACACTATAAACATTAAAATAAGTTATAAAGCATTCAATAGACCATAAAACCATCAATCTTAAAACTTACTAAAACAGAAACATAATTTCAGCTTCTAAAATCAGCTTAGAGAATAAAGAAGGAAAACAATTAAACTATCAAAATTCTCTTAAATCAATTGAGGTTTTGATTACTTACCCTCAACTTTGAAGCTGAAACTTAAGTATGAGGCTCTTAATTCCTTCTTTAGAGTGAGATATATGTTGTTTTAGTGAAAGAGGGAGAGAGTGGTCTTGCCGTGTGAAAGCAAAGAAAGAAGAGAAACAAAGAAGCAAAGAAAAGGAAGAGAGAAAGAAGAAAAAGAAGCTGGACTTTCTGTCTGAAGCAGCCAAGAAGATAAGTGGTGAAGACTTTGTTGGATACGTTTAAATGCAAAGGAGAAAAAGAAGACCAAGTCCAACCTTTCCCACATTTTGGCATTTGCACTTTTCACCCCATATATTCTTATATTTCAAGAAAGGCCCAAAGACAAAATAACTTTGCATATATATATATATATATACACACACACACATATACATATCCTTATCTTTATAAAATTCTCTCTACAACATTAAAAGAGCATATATGCTTTATAATATCACAATATCAAAAATTTATGCACTTAAATTAATTAAGATGATAAAAAGCATATAAACTCATAAATTTAATTATGTAATTAGGTTGGGGTGTTACATTTTCCTAGCATTAAATTCAGCTTGTAACTCTCTTTCTCGTTTTTGCTCAATCACCCGATCAAAATGTTCAAAAAATTCAACCACATCCAAATTAGATTTCAAATAATCTTTTAAGTCTCCATTCAAGCTTTCACTAAGTTGGGTACTTCGTATTCCCAATGTAAATTCATTCTTCATGTAACACTTTGCCCATTTTCCTTTCAATTTGTAGATACTATCCAACCAACTACGATCATATATAACATATGTGTCAATCATGTCCTCCCAAGTTTTTTCAAAATCATTTTCATCATTAAACTCAAACATACAAGTTTTAAAAACTTGAAGAAAAGAAGAACCATCCTTCATCAAATTCCCTAAATGTTTTATCCCATTTTGCATTATGTGCCAAATACATAATCCATGGTAAGTGTTAGGCATCACCTCACTCAATGCCTTTGCCATTGCAGAATCTTGATCCGTAAAAATTGTTTTAGGTCTTTTACCTGCATGTGCAACTAAGAAGCTTTCAAATAGCCACTTAAATGATTCTGTCATTTCATCATATAAAAGAGTAGCCCCAAAAACCGTTAACCTTCTATGGTGATTGAAACCGGTAAACACCCTTAATGGTCTTAGCTCCTTATTAGTACCATATGTAGTGTCAAATGTCACCACATCACCAAAATTAGCATAATCAATAACCATTCTAGCATCAACCCAAAAAATGTTAGTTATCTGCTCAATGTTATCTAATTGTACTCCATATTGAAATGATGGATTTTTACTCAATTGTTCCTGAAAGTACCCTAATAAACATGCAGCTTGACCATATACCAAGTTTTTTTGCCGCCTTGTTCTAAGGTAATTTTTCTGATCAAGTTCAGTGAATCCAAGATGTTAGGACATATGTAGTTCAAGTTTGTTAACATATGTCGCTATTTTATGTAGTTGGCTAATCCTTTGACAAAACGCACTTTACTTGTATTTAGATAGATCTAGGATGTGTTTAATACTTCAAAGAACATGTTGTTCTAGTTTAGTATTAAAACCATGAAGATTGGACCAAGAAACAAGTGAAGAAAAAGTGTGTACTAAAGCTGGACACCTGGTGGACACCTGGCGGATAGCTGCTGGACACCTGCGGACAGATAGCTATCTATCGAGATATCTATCGAGGTATCTATCGAGATTTAATGAGGCTCGACAGCTGCCCGATCGATTGAGGTATCTATCGAGGTTACGGGAATTGAGATTTTCAGATCTGATTTTTGGGCCAGGCTTTTGTATTTGTGTAGGGTTTCTTTTCTCACAACCCTAGGCATATATAAAGCATATTTTTGAGGCCGTCACACAAGAGAATACAAGGAGAACACATGCAAAAGGTGACCGAAGCCTAATTCTCTCTGAAAGAAGCTACTGCGTCTTTGCGCCTTAGGGTTTTGTAACCAAGTGCTTCTTAATCTTCATCGTGTGTATGAAGTGAAGAACTTTGCAGCCAACATTCTTCTTCCTCAAGTTGGTGAGTGAGTCACGTACTGGGATTCGTGCAAAGGAGTGAGTCACGTATTGGGATTCGTGCATCAAAGGGTGGCATTCATATATTGAAGAGTTCAGAGGTTCTGAAGCAGTAGAAGGTTTCTGCTGTGAGTTCATCTACGGGGATTGTAGAGTCTAGGGACAAAGGTTTTGTACTAGATCTGAAGCTTCTCTTTACTATAGTGAATTGCTTTTCGGGAAGGTTTCCCCCCAGGTTTTTTACTGTGAAACTGGTTGGTTTCATTGGTTTTCCTGGGTCATCATATCTTGTCTTATTTATTTTTCCGCTGCACTTAGTTTTGACATGATATTGATATTTGTTGTTTTAACAAGTTTTATGCATAATAAATCTAATTAACAACTTGGGTTTAAAACTTGTTAATTATATCAACCGGGGTCTAAATTTCCCAACAAGTGGTATCAAAGCGGGTACACTCTGATTGGATTAATTTCCTGAGTGTGATCCTTGACCCCCGTTGTCATGGATCGTGGACAATCTCTTTTGATTCCTCCTTTATTTGATGGCACTAATTATGCGTACTGGAAAGTTCGTATGAAAGTGTTTTTGCAGGCTCTAGGTGAACAGGTATGGCAAGCTGTTGAAGTTGGCTGGATTAAGCCAAAGAAAGCGCCAGTGGATTGGGATGATGCAACAATCATAGCGGCAAATTTCAATAGTAGGGCCTTGAATGCCTTGTTTTGTGGGGTGACAAATGAGGAATTCAAGAAGATATCATCCACGGAAGTTGCCAAGGAAGCATGGACCATTCTTGAGACCACCTATGAAGGTACCAAGGCAGTGAAGACTGTGAAGCTTCAAAGACTCACTAGTAGCTTTGAAGAAATAAGGATGGAAGAGGATGAGACCTTTGATGAGTTCTATGCTAAACTCATAGATATTGTGAATTCTGCCTTCAACCTTGGAGAGTCTATAGCAGAATCCAAAATTGTTAGGAAAATCCTTAGGTCCTTACCTGAAAGATTCCATGCCAAAATCACTGCCATTGAAGAAGCAAGGGACATTGATCAAATTCCTTTGACTGAGCTTGTAGGGAACCTTCAAACCTATGAGATGGGATTAGGCTCAATGGGAAAAGGTGAAAAGAGTAAAAATTTGGCTCTTAAGGGTATAGAGGAAGATATTGAGGACTCTGAAGATGAAGATGAAGATGAAGATGATGATGATGATGAGGATGAGAATCTAACCTTCATTATTGATGAGATTATCAAGCTTCTTCAATTTTGGAAAAAGGATAAGGGCATACCTCCTAGGAAATCTAAATCCTCTAGGAAGGGTAAGGATGAGAAGCCTATCATCAAATGCCATGAGTGCAAAGGTTTTGGTCATATGAGGATAGAGTGCCCAAACTACTTTATGAGGGAAAAGGCCAAGAAGTCAGAAGACAAAGGGTTGGTTGCTACTTGGAGTGACACTGAGAATGACTCTTCTGATGAGTACGTGGATGAATGCCGTCATGTTATGGCCTTTGCTGCCTCAACCGATAAGGTGACTGTGGAGAGTGCTAGTGATAGTGAAGATTCTTCTGATGAGGTCTTGAGTGCTCAAAAGCCTAGTTCTGATAAAACTGGCTTAGGATATGCTGTCTCTTCCAGCCCCTCCTCTTCCACGGCTTTTGGATCAAGGACTGTTGTTGTGCCTCAATTTGAGAAAGGTAATAAAGGTATGAAATCCAAAACTGTTTTGGCTAATTCTAAATCCTTTGTTAGACCTCATGTTTGTCACCAATGTGGTGTTTCTGGACACACTCGTCCTAATTGCTTTAGGTTGTATCCTCATAAGCAATTGTCCAAACGGTCACAGGTTTCCTCTCAAGAACCTACACCATTGTTTGGAGAGTTATTAAAAGCCTTGAGCTTTTTAACTCAATTTCAGGCGAATTTTAATTCTTCTATGCCCTTTAGTAGTCATACTAGGACACGTGCCTTTTCATCTTCACGGCCAAAGACTCGTGCTGTGTGGGTGAGAAAGGAGCCTAAGACTTAATTGTCTTTTCTGTTTGTCCTTTGCTTTAATTCTTTCTATTTAAAGCAGGACTCTCTTTGCTTGATTTCTTCTCTGCTTTTGGAATCATGCTATCATGCATCTGCATCATTCTATCATGTTCTCATGCATATGCATCTTTCTTTCTTGCATTCATGATGTTTGTCTGTTTTTGTGTGGTTGTTTAGTTTTTATTTTGTTTTGTTTTCAAAATAAAAAAAAAAAAATTTTGAAAAATCAGAAAAATACAAAAACAGTGTGTGTTTGTGTGCATTAGTTCGTGTGAACTTTTAAAATGGCCATTGAAACAGAGTTTTCTAAACTTTGTATCATCTATAGCTTAGATGAGCATTCTTTTGCACAACTAAGCGAGT
Source organism: Castanopsis chinensis (assembly GCA_032878915.1). NCBI lineage: Eukaryota > Viridiplantae > Streptophyta > Magnoliopsida > Fagales > Fagaceae > Castanopsis > Castanopsis chinensis. Next base: position 9,514,286 of record JAVQMG010000125.1, on the reverse strand, counting down.
GAGCTCTGTAGCTCTTTGTTTGTGATGAGTAAGGTTAAGTGATCTCTTCTTCTTAACACTCATATCACTCTTTTTGACGGGTTGAACTAGAAAATCCTAAGAGAAAGGCATAAATAACCATCTCACCACTGTTACTCGCCAATCATAATATGACATCTGTATGCTTCGGCATAGCAAAAGTGCAATGTCAATGACACCTGTATGCTTCCGCATAGCAAAAGTGCAGTGTCAAAAGCTTAACATAATTGGGTATTTCTTTTCTTTCTCTTGTATGCCCATGCCTGATATGCTTATTAAAAGAAAATATGCAAAGATATAAAAAGCAAAAAGATCAAAAATGCTTTAAAATATGATTGCAAGCGTGTTTTCTAGGAGATGTGGGAGTTATAGGATGTACCTCGAAGGTGATAGTCCCCATCAAGCAGTTATGATTGTGTGTGAGTTAAAGTGATTTTCTCATATCTCAAATCGTCATAACATTGAGACACTTATGCAATCTTGCGATGTTTTCACACACAACACGCAATATTCTTTGCTATTTTTGATACATGTGCAGGTACAATGTGATTTGGCCATCACAAGGTTTACATGCTTTAATGTATGCTCACTAAACTGTCTGGACTTGTTTTTGAAATATAAAATCGGTTAGACGTGTTTAGTGTGTGTGTGCGTGTTTTGAGATACATGTGCATCAAAATTCTTGTTGAGAGATGATTTTGAGAGCTTAATGTGTTGATTGGATCTTTGGTTGAGTTGCATGCATGATTGCATTCATGTCTGTGTTTTTCTTCTTTTGAAAAACTGTTTTTAAAGGCATCTCGACACCTCCTCGATACCTCTCGACACATAGCTATCTATCGAGCTCCTCAGACTCTTTCTTATCGCAGTCTCGACAGATACCTCGACACCTTCTGGATCGATCGAGGAACTTTCTGTCTGCTCGATAGATCCTCGATACCTTCTCGATCCATCGAGGTATGCTCGATAGCTCCTCGATACCTCTCGATCGATCGAGATTCTCTGCATGCATTGTTTTTCACATGTTTTGCATGTTTATCTTATCTTGTCATTTATAGCATCTTGTTTCATTACATTCATGCATTTTATGGATTCTTTGTGCCCCCTTGATCATCCTTGATCATCTTTATGTTTCTCGAGTGAAGCTTTATAGCTTCTCGTACCCTCTGTCAATCGTGACAAAAAGGGGGAGAAATTGGAGAATTTGTGGTTTCTTTCTTTAAGATTCTACAAGTTAGGGGGAGAAATACATGCCCTTGTAAGGGGGAGTTGTGTTTCATCTTGTTAGGGGGAGTGTTTATCTCCTAGTTCATGTACCTAGGTCTTGTGACCATTTTTACATACAGCATGGTATTTATCAAATGGTATATATATGATGATGTATGTTTTCTTCACCTATCTTTACATGTGTTGTTTCTTTTCTATCTTTATACACATGTTTCTTTATTTGTATGCAAGCTATTATTTCTGTTTCACACAAAGATGCCTTGATGTGTTTTGTTTATAAGTGTTTCAGAAATACAGGTTGTCAAAGTCTTCCATGCCATGAACTCTCTGGCAAAGTTTTTCAAGAGTTTGTGTTAGGGTAGATTTTATTGTATTCAACAAGTGAGTATGAGTTGAGTGATTTATGACTTATCTCATATGTTCATTTGTTTGATGTGGTTTTGTCACGGATTGCCAAAGGGGGAGATTGTTAGGACATATGTAGTTCAAGTTTGTTAACATATGTCGCTATTTTATGTAGTTGGCTAATCCTTTGACAAAACGCACTTTACTTGTATTTGGATAGATCTAGGATGTGTTTAATACTTCAAAGAACATGTTATTCTAGTTTAGTATTAAAACCATGAAGATTGGACCAAGAAACAAGTGAAGAAAAAGTGTGTACTAAAGCTGGACACCTGGTGGACACCTGGCGGATAGCTGCTGGACACCTGCGGACAGATAGCTATCTATCGAGATATCTATCGAGGTATCTATCGAGATTTAATGAGGCTCGACAGCTGCCCGATCGATCGAGGTATCTATCGAGGTTACGGGAATTGAGATTTTCAGATCTGATTTTTGGGCCAGGCTTTTGTATTTGTGTAGGGTTTCTTTTCTCACAACCCTAGGCATATATAAAGCATATTTTTGAGGCCGTCACACAAGAGAATACAAGGAGAACACATGCAAAAGGTGACCAAAGCCTAATTTTCTCTGAAAGAAGCTACTGCGTCTTTGCGCCTTAGGGTTTTGTAACCAAGTGCTTCTTAATCTTCATCGTGTGTATGAAGTGAAGAACTTTGCAGCCAACATTCTTCTTCCTCAAGTTGGTGAGTGAGTCACGTACTGGGATTCGTGCAAAGGAGTGAGTCACGTATTGGGATTCGTGCATCAAAGGGTGGCATTCATATATTGAAGAGTTCAGAGGTTCTGAAGCAGTAGAAGGTTTCTGCTGTGAGTTCATCTACGGGGATTGTAGAGTCTAGGGACAAAGGTTTTGTACTAGATCTGAAGCTTCTCTTTACTATAGTGAATTGCTTTTCGGGAAGGTCTTCCCCCAGGTTTTTACTGTGAAACTGGTTGGTTTCATTGGTTTTCCTGGGTCATCATATCTTGTCTTATTTATTTTTCCGCTGCACTTAGTTTTGACATGATATTGATATTTGTTGTTTTAACAAGTTTTATGCATAATAAATCTAATTAACAACTTGGGTTTAAAACTTGTTAATTCTATCAACCGGGGTCTAAATTTCCCAACACAAGATTAGCTCTCTCACCAGCCTCTCTACTCATTAACTCATGGGCTGCTTTTGGCTTGATTCCAGAAGAGGATGCTAACTCAATCAATCCCGCATGAACTTCTAAAATTTTTCGTTGAGATCTCATCATATACACTGTTTCTGATAAATGAAGAGTGTGATTATGTTCTCCAACAAAATCAGACACTTTAAACTTTCCACTTTCTTGCACTAATGAAACATAAAACCTTACAGGACAATTAGTCCTTGTATCATCTCGATTATGTGTGCGAATCACATCTTCTTTTTCTTTACCTCGAATGCCCTGCTTTGCACATACAAATCCCCTTGATGTTACTTTACCATCATTCTTGCTTTTATTTATGTAATGTTTTCTAACATCAAAGCCTATTTGCCTTCCATATTTTACCCAAAATTCCCATGCATCTTCTAATGTATCAAATTTCATACCAACTCTAGGATCTAAACCTGCATTGGCATCCATGTTTTGAGAGAACTCCCTCACCACACTATGCAATAAATTAAAGAATACTCCTGTCATTAACAAATGTACAAAATTATCTACTATTATAAATATAGAAGAATGAAAGGTTTTCATTGAAAATAAAAGTTGAAATTTTTTATACCAACATTGTGCTTATCATATATAAGAATTACAGCAGGCTTATATGAACTTAAGAGATGATGACCTAAATGATAAATGACAGTTTCAAGCTAAAATCTCATAAGAAACTGTTTAAGTGAATCATACCTAAAACACTACAATTTAAACACATCCAGGACCTAAAAGCATAGAATTCAACCAATGTAACATCTAAGCAAAATAGGGATTTTAGCTATATCCCTTGTATCACTAACCATCTATTTCTATAATTCTGCTAGACCATATTTCACGTACCCATTTGAAAATGTACAATATTCAAGTTGCAGCAAAAAAAAAACTACCCAAAAATATTCCTCATAACATAAACAAAATAAGGATTCCATGGTGAAATATATATCACTAATAGGACTAAAATCAAACCCAAAAGAGAGAACTCACCTATTGAGTCGTTTGATGTTAGAAGCAGCCTAGGAGAAGATGCAGTATTCCCTTTGTGGAGGATGATGGGTCTTCGTTGGGTGATGCTGGGTTTGAGGGCGAGGCGCTTGGAGACAGAGAGAGGGAAAGTGTGAGTTTGAGCGTGAGTGTTTGGGGTTAAGACATTTCAGATGGGAAGAAGCTTTGTTTTGGTTGATGGGTCTGCGTTGGGTGATGCTGGCAGCAGTGACGGCGGCGGTTTGAGGGAGAGGCAGAAGGAAGAGGCATAAAAAATGGGTCTTCGTTGGGTGTGAGTGTTGAGAGGGAGGCAGAGGAGCTGATGGGTCTTCGTTGGATGATGCTGGCAGCGATGACGGCGGCGGGTTGAGGGAGAGGCAGAGGAGCTGTGGGTCTTCGTTGGGTGATGGGTGACGGTGGGTTAAGGGAGAGGCAGAAAAAATGGCAGGTTGAGGGAGAGGCAAAGGAGCTCAGGTGGAGAGAAATTTTATTTTATCTAATTTGAAAACAGCTCCCACACATCAACGGCGGGACTCCAAAAATTGTAAGGGTAAATGGGTCTTTTCTATTGTTACTGAGGTGTCAAAATAAGGAGTCGCTGGATTAAATGAATGGCTAGGATTTGTGCAATTGCACACCGTGCAATACCCTAGGTATTGCACGGGATCTCAATCCACCCATCACAAAAAACGAAGAAATACTTACTAGAATGATGTAAGCAGATATTTAATGCTACAAATGAGTATTTAAACGGCGAAAACGAAGTTTGAAAATGGGGACCTCGTGGTTGTGGAAGGTGGCACATGTTTCTAACCAGGCCACCATAACAAGCTTTAAGAATTTGTTACCAATGGAGGTGGTGAATTGGTGATAGCCATCTCTATCACACACATGGAAGTGTACTTTAAAAAAAATATGATTAAAAAATAAATATATGCATATTATAGACATTATTGAATGTCAAAAAGATTGAAGTGCAAGTTGAAGTTTGAGTCTGATAGATAATGCAAGGCGCAGCTGTGTTTTTTTGTGTGTGGGGGGGGGGGGGGCCAAATTTTGAAATATTTTAAAAAATATATAATTATTTTAATGTTTTCAAAATTTAGTCTATAAAAATAAGAGTTGGCCCCTCTAATATTTGAATTAGTCCAATGATGCTCTCAAAAAAAATAATTATTCTAATAATCGTTCTAATAGTTAAAAAAATATATAACTTCATTTTTCGCAATTCTATTTTTTATTATAAAATATACTCTTATATCTGTTAAATATTTGATAAAGTTTGGCATTAAACTTGTTTGAATCTATTTTTTTTTTAACCCGTTACATGGCAATTAACAAGTTATTGACTCATTAAAAAAATCTTGTCACTAAAACTATACATGAAATGTGTCTTTTTCTTCTATACATGAAATGTGTCTTTTTTTTAGAGAGTTTCAACTTATAGCGTTCACTCCTGATGATAGTTATTTATTATCAGATCAAGAAACCAATCAATTTTTTGTGTAGGCAGGGATTGAACCTCAGATCTCTTATACAACCATCAGAAACTTTACCAGTTGAGCTAACTGGAACCCACACATAAAATATGGCTTTAATTGCCACATAATAGGTTAGAGCAAGATAGCTTAAAATATATTTAGAGACTAATTTATTCCTTCTAGTTTTGGATCATTCATATTTTTGAAAATTTCATTAGTTCAATTGAAAGATTTTTTTTACTTTAGTTTAAAATTTGATAATTTGTATTTAAGATGAAATTATTTTAAAATTTCACTATGAAAATTGAAAAAATAAATTTTATTTTAATGAAAAATTACCATCAAATATAATTTTGATTAAAAATACTAAACCTTTTTTTTTTTTTGTTAGGTGTGTGTATATATATATAACTTATCAAATAAAAAAATATGTATATATATATATGTGTATATATATAATAAATATATATATATATATATATGTAAAAGTTGTCTTAATGAATATATTAATACCGCAACTTGACCTTTCAAATAAAAATTTCTAGTCAGCCCTAAATGCAAGAATTGTGAGCTTTGGCGTTGGCGATATTGACGTTTACGGGGGAGTGGCTATTGAAGGTGAGAGTAGGAGAGTTGAATATAATAAAACCAATAATAGAGGGAGCAATCACAGCAATGGCTGACAAGACATGAAACCTATGTTTTTGCGCTTTGTGGCCTAGTGTGTACATAATATGGAATGGAAGTTGGAACGTGAAAAGACAAAATTAAGGAGGACTGTTTGTTTTACTTCCAAGCAAGATCTCATTCCATTTTTTAATCTTCTTATTCCCTTTTAACTTTTGTTGGGTTCTGTCTCTTCCATCCCAAAAAAAAAAACTGTGTTGGGTTAATAGGTGCCTTTACACTATTTATTAATAGACTTTTTTATAAAAAAAATTATATCACTTTTATAAAAAATGTTCAAAAAATCAATTTTTTTTTCTCACTAAAATGTAAAACTTACTTTCTAAGTTTCACCAGAATTTATTCCAATCACCAGAATTTTTTTTCAAGTTTATTTATTTAATTAAAAAAATTATAATTTATTATTGAAAAATATTTCCATAAGAGAAGTTTACAGAGTAGCCATAATTGAATAAATTTGAAACATAGAGAACTTGAATGAACAAAAGCAAAATTAGAGGTTGAGATAAATTCTGTAAAACTTAGAAAGTGGGTTTTGTATTTTAACTTTATTTTTTCATTTCCCATAAAAGTTTTTAAAAATATTTTCTAATCCATTGCTCTTAGAATATCCATTAACTTCTCCCATTTTATTTATATGTAAGTAAGACATATAGTGTTTAAAAAATCAATTAAATGATACATGTAATAACATCATTGCATCAGACTAAAAATAAAAAAGAATTGAAGGCAGTCATGAAAGTTTAGATATCATATCATACAATCATTTTTCAAAATTTTAAAATAATGGAACGACTTTATAGTTATGACTTATGACTTATGAAAAATGTTGTTTATGTAATATTAATCTTAACTTTAATAAACATATTCTTCTCGAAAAAAAAAAAAACTTCAATAAATATATCCAAATCAAATACTACTATAATTTATTTATTAAAAACAATAGAATGCGGTTAGAAGTTGTATTTTGCTCACATTACCTAATTTTCTCTAATTAAAGAAAAAAAATTAATAATTGATATTTATAAAAATAGGGAAGTGAGATTTGAATCCTAATTAGTAAAAAGAGAGTATGTTGTACCACGGAAATGATGAGATGCAAAGCTTTTGGTTAAAAAAAAAAAATAGTTTGAATCTCTCTATCCCGTAAAAAATTAAAAATTAAAAATAAAAATAAAATACTCTTTTACTGTAAAAAGAAAATCTGTGTAATGTACATATAAAATACATATTATTTAATGATAAAAATATGTCTAAATATCTTTCTTTTTCTAGGGTAAAAAGTCACAATTCCTATATATATATATATATATATATATATATATATTCAATAACGCAAGTTCAAGAAAACTAAAAAATTAGCAGCAGACACTATCTTTTTTTTTTTTTTGGTTAAAAGGCATGATATATTAACAATAAAAGGAATTACAAACTGACCACTGAGGCCAAAGTAGTGGCTATCCGCCTATAACAGTACAATCCATTAACATCAGATACAAGTAAATTATCTAATTCATCAGAAGGGGAAGTTTCAAATATTACAAAATCCTCCCTCATGTAGCATCCTTTCCTGGCCAAAAAATCAGCTCACCTGTTCATTTCTCTACATACATGAGCTGCCTAAACCTGTGTGAATCTTACTACGAGGAATCTGCAATAAAAAAGCAATGGAGAGAATTTTATGTTAGCACTATTAGCACTATCAGCAATGTTTAACATCTCCACAATAACCTTGGCATCAAGCTCCACTTCCAAGCACCCAATTCCCAACTGAGTAGCAAGCTTTAAACCATCTCTACTATCATGTTGAAAGTTAATAAAATACATATTAAATATCCATTTGGATTCAGCTTATCAGCGTCTAGTGTCTACGGTTTTTTTTTTTTTTTTGGAAGCGTGTTTCTCTGGCTCTGGGGCACTATTCAATAGGTCCTGTGCACTGTTCACGGGACCCACAAACCTATTTTTTCAGTAAAACTTTCATTAAAAATGAGTCTCACGATACTATTCACATATTTAAAAATTATTTTGCTACATTTTTTTCAGTTTTCAGCAAAATAAACAGTATCAAAACACACACTAAATTTTTTGTTTTCCTTAAAAAATTAGCATTCAACATGGGTCTACTATCATGTTGAAAGTTTTTGGATCAGATGGACCTTTGGCTATGAGTGATTTGCAGGAGATACAGGGGCAGAGATGGCATTTAATTATTGTGTAAACTAGTAGTAGTAGGTTTGAAGATTTGAATTCTAGAAAAAATAAATAAATAATATAAGGATTTGATTTTGAAGATAAGGACAATGAGTAACGTCAGATTTTGCCATATACAATGTGACGTGAAAACAAGTCCCTTCTTATTTATTTTTGAGCTAAAACTCATTACCGCGCGTCAGTGCCAAAAATTTAACAATTTGGTTGGCACTACAAACTATTTTATTTTACAAAACACTCAATATTAATGATTTTATTTAAGCATTTAATATAATAAAATAATATAAATAATATAATAAAATAAAATATCTATTACAATAAATAACAAATACCGCCACTAATATAATAAAATAATATATCTTTTACTAATTTTTTTTACCGTCTTAGCTATGGTGCATAGCCATTTTTGGCTGAGCACTGTAGCTCAGCAACAAGAAAATATAAGTTTGGCTCCACTGATGTAACCCACTTTTTCTATATTTTGACGGTAAATTTAGCATTTTAGTAAAGTGCTTCCACCAATACTAATGCTCTATACAGTGTTTATTATTATTATTTCTTTTTAGAAAAAAAACTTATTACACACGTGCCTAGACACAGGTGTTTTATAACTAAAAATGTGGGCTCAACCCACGATTTCAAATTTGAATTTTTTTTTTTTTTTTTTAGAAATAAACACACACACACAAGGGAGATGAAAAATGGTTCTAACACAAAGGCACACCACAACTCCACTAAAAAGTTATGGTAACTTTTAAAGGAGGGTGGGACAAATTATATTACACACAACACATTCTCTTAAGCAATGTGGGACAATTACCCATTCTTTTTTTTTGAGAAACAAACACACACACACACACAAGGGAGAGGAAAAGTAACATAAAAGCACATCACAACTCCACTCAAAAGTCATGATAACTTTTAAGGGATGGTGGGGCAAGTTATACTACACATTACACATAACACACTCTCTTAAGCAATGTGGGACAATTACTCATTCTTTTTTTTGAGAAACAAACAAACACACACACACACACACACACAAGGGAGAGGGAAAGGAGTTCTAACACAAAGACACGCCACAACTTCACTCAAAAGTCATGGTAATTTTTAAGGGAGAGTGGGGTAAGTTATACTACACACAATACACTCTTTTAAGCAATATGGGATAAACAATACTAATTGGCTATTTTTTTTTTAAAAAAAAAATTCAAGATAGAAATTCTACTCTAACCTAATTTAAGTGTATATGTGTGTGAAACTTCTTCTTGAAGACTTGAATCCCGGCTCTTACTCCTCACACTCTGCAAGCACTTATATTTGTGGAGTGACCACTACACCATAAGTGGTCAATAATTAATATGATACTTCAACTTATAGGAAATAGCTCAATAAATGAAGAAATTAGTGCTCAAAAATCAAACAAGAGGATATGAATGATATGTAGTTCAATCCACCATTAAAGTAAGGTTAGAGAGAGAGAGAGAGAGAGAGAGAGAGAGAGAGAGAGAGAGAGAGAGAGAGAGAGAGAGAGAGAGGTGGTTGTTGTTGTCGAAGGAGTCAATTTGAATATCTAATGGGGATCTTTTATTAAAAACATATTTTATAGGTCATTAACAAATGAAGTGACTCACAACCTAATTCTCATCTTACATGTTGGTCGATTATGTTAGCAACCACATCAGCTCTTGCAAAATCTTGCAAAATACAAAAAGTAACTTATTTTACACATTTTGACGTAAAAAACACTCACATCAGTGGGTGTAAAATTGTGCATAAATGCATAAGTGCTACAGTAACCGTGCATATATGCACGGTTACTATAGCTCTTCTATACTTTATTTTAGTATTATTTCCCTTCCCTCACATTCTCTCTTCCACTTACTCTCTCTCTCTCTCATATAAGTATTATTTATATAAAATATAGCATATAATAGATGAACTGATGTAGGTGTTTTGTAAAAATGCTGGTGTAAAATAGAAAAAGTAGGCTTTTGTGTAAAATAGACGGAATCTTTTAGAAGAGCTGATGCAGTTGCTCCTTGTTAATTTGCATATGATTAGTTTATTTATTTTAAAGTGAGACAAAAAGCGATTTTAAGTAAATAAGTTGAATTATTTGAAATTTTTTAATTTATTTGTTTAAACCCATTAATTATTTCACCTTTCAATAAATATGTTTTGTCAAACACATACTCGCCATGTGTGACTTTGACATCTTATGAAGATTTTTAGAAAAAAAAAATTTAGTTTACATTGCGATATTACATTGTTATTATTAGTGTAATGTGAATCTATAACGTCACTTTTTTCCAAATACAACAATAAAAAAGGCACCTTAATCACACACAAATGAACAAACACCACTTAAATAATTATAAATCAAGACCTTCAAACACACACCCTTACTAGTTAAGCTTCATTCTCTTCTCTCAATCTTCAAACTCCCAATTCCAAGGAGTTTCAACTTTGAATCCTATATATTGATCGTATTTGATCAATTTGCCTGCTTAATGATAACCTAAAGATTTTCAGCATAATCCGAAGAGTGTCGTAATTGAGTAATGAAGATATCATATACATGGCTCTATTTGGTTCACGCCAAAAGGTACATTCTCATCTAGTCATCTTTTATCTTATCAATTAATTATTATTGCTTTACTATTTAAAAATAATGATTATTAATTTGATGCTGAAGAATTTGTTGTTGGTCAGTAATCTGGGAGCCCATGTGGGTGAAAAAGTATGTGAAAATACGTATAATGTTGTTTTAAAAACTGAAAACTATTATTTAAGTACATGTACCAAACACCCCCCAGTTTTCACACTTTCATGAGCTGTGCTAGGCCACGACAAATAACATTTTCACAATCACTAACGTGCCAATCCCTCGGAAATCAAAATAAAATAATAAAATATTAGATTGGGTGTTGTGAGATTTTATTGTGTTAATAATACTAGTATGTAACCCATGTTACCGCACGGGAATAGATATAATTTAATAAAAAAAATGAAAAAAAATTGCATTTTATTATTTAAGTGATACTATTGGTTTTGTTTTTATTTATTTATTAATCATGAGTTTATTTATGTTTAAAAGGCTTAGTTAAGTCTAAATGCATGTTTAAATATTAAACGGGAATGGATATCACTTAATAAAACAATGAAAAAAATATATTGCATTTTATTATTTAAATGATATTATTAGTTTTTTATTATTATTTATTAATCATGAGTTATTCATGTTTATCAAACCACAAACGCAACATTACCGCTAAGCACTCACCAAATTTGTCAATTACTTGAAAATTTATTAACTAGGAATACCATTAAAACAAAAATGTTCAAGGCTTTAACGAAAAGTGTATTAACAATAAGTCATATAATTTATCAGTAATTTTAACAACATTATCAGTAAAAAAGTAGCTAAAATTTTTCATGAGACTAAGCAATTATTTATACATTATCAGGGTTAAATATTAACTATATATATTTTTTTGTAATCACAACATAAACAGGGGAAAAAACTGACCTTTGTTAACAAAATAAGCAGATACTATGGAACATCACAGCTAATTACTGTTCATATTTTTTAATGATTTGAGAATAGATTTAAGGGATAATAGGAAGTTTTGGTACAATTGTGACTACCATTCAAATAAGAACATCAAAAGCTTTAATAAATAGAATATCAACAGAGCTGACCTTTGGTAAGGAAATTAGTAGTTCTAAAACCTTACTTTGTTGGCAACAAAATTTCTAATATTATGACAATCTCCTATGGGGGAAAAAAACACAACAAATAAGGACATAAACTGTGATGACCTTTGTCGAGACAATAGGCTGTTTATAACATATACTATTACGCAATCAGGGGAAACCTATTTAACATAGGCAAACAAAAAAACTTTTATGAAACATGAAATAGGAAATAAACATGTAACATCAATCTTAGGCAAACAAAAAAACATTTATAATTAAAGAATAAAAATTGTTCACAAAAAGGACGAAAACAATAGGCAGATGAAAGAAGTGAGTAATCAAACCTTAGGAATGGTTGGAATTCATTTTGTAGACCATAAACCATGACCATTAAATTCTGAGTTTCCTTGCAACTTGTTATGAAACAGAAAATAAACATGGAACATCAATGATAGAAAAACAAAAAAAACAATTATAATTAAATAATAACAATTATTCACAAAAACGAACGAAAGTATAGGCAGAAGAAAGAAAGAAGTAATCAAACCTTAGGAAGCATAAACCAAGACCATTAAAATTGTGAGTACAATCCGAATCTATGGAAAACCTCTTCTTATATAAGATATAGAAATACCCAAATACATGCATCATTAATACCGAGAGATTCTTATCAAATTCCATAGCATTCATTGAACAACAGGGGAGCTGTATATGAAGGTTCCTGAACCGGTGTGGTAACTGGGTACATGCACCGTTAGCTGAGTAGGAGGGGAAGGTTTTTACGTTTTGATTATTGGAGAATGGAAGATGAACCTTGAAATACGTAGGTGTAGAAAAAAAAAAAAAAAAAACACACTAGAATTATAACTGATCCAATTAAATTTAGACAAATGGAACCACATAAATCTTGACACATGGCATAAAATTAGGATTCTAATTTAGAATTGCAATTGGAGTTTTTCTCTGCTTCACCTATTTTATATATATATATATATATATTTCTGTTTTATCTCACATAGCAGTATATGGATCGAGTCAAACAGGCTCTGAATCTCTCTCATACATGGGATCCACACCATGTAATAGTCTGGTATAAGGAAGAAGCAACTAAATGCGCCATAGGCAAGAAACTGGTATCAATTATGACATTTTCAAGAGGCCCATTGGGCTTACGGTTAGTGTGAATGAAGAAATTTGCAATTAGCTGGCCTGAAGCAGGCAATTTGGAATAAAGAGTGAAGATATTAGGTGAGAATCTAGGCAAGCGGTTCAATGGTTGGGTAATGCACTTAACCCAGTCATCATAGCAGATGTTGAAGCTTCGGCCGAGAAGAGCTGTTGTTTTTGCTAGGAAACTTGGTCTTTCCTCAATTATTCTTGAGGGAGACTCTGAGGTGATCATTCACGATGCCCTTAGAACAAAGGCGACTTGATGCATTTGGGAGCCTAAAACAAAAATTAATTATCTTGTTTTAGATGCAAAATTACTACTAATTAACATAAACCACATAATTTTTTTTTTTTTAAATCTATAGACACAAAAAATTTGACAAAATCTTTCACTCCTGTTAACGTTGTAAATTGATACCAGCAAGTAAAAAAGTGATGTTAATGGTGGATCTAGATAAGAACTAATAAAAATTTGCCAACTCAACTATTGTGAAAAATATTGTGAATTTTTTTGTGTATTGCTCTTTTTCTTTTTTTTTAGAAGTGTTGCATTCACAATATTTTTCACAACAAATCCTAGGTATTAAGTTGTTACTGGTTCTAATTTGAACTCAACACTAAAATTAGTTTTTTGCCATCAATAATAACGTGTTACTTAAGATTTGTTGTAAAAGTGTTGCAAAAAATATTGTGAACGTAGCATTTCTCTCTCTTTTTTGTTTGTATTTCATTTGATAAAAAAAATATTTTTTTATTTGATGGTTAATATTTGGTCTTAATTATTACTATTACATTGATAGAAATAACCTTATTGGTTGAAATTTGGAGGCCTTTTTTTTACTTGGGGCCTTGGGCGACTGCATCAATTGTTTTTAACATTGAGTAGGCACTACCTTAGAAGTGAGTAAGAGCCTTTTGCTTCATTTAGACACTTTATTTCAAACAGAAAGTCTTTTGTATGTAAGTATTTTTAGCAACTTCAATTTTTCTCATATCCATAGACAAGATAACTCTATGGCTCACAACCTTATTAAGCATATAAAATATATTAACGCTTTATCTGTGTGGATGAAAGATGCTACTCCACACTTAAATAATGTACTTTTAACCAATTATGACTGAATTTTTTCTTCAATGAAATGTTTAGGTTTCTTCTCCAAAAAAACAAAGTACTCAATCAATGAACTTTAGCTTATTAACTAAAATTTATGTTCACATTCTAATAGATAGAGAGCCCATAAGACTTCTTCTTTTTCTTTTTTCCTAAACGTTGAATGAGGCAATGAGCTCCTAAGCCAGTCAAAGCTTGGCTTGCTATTAGTGGCAACTCCAAGAATTTTTCCCAGAATGTTCCTTAAGAAACATAAATTACACAATCTAATAAAAAGAGAAATTCAAATATTGACAACAACAATAAAAAAAAAACACGCAAATACATAAAGTTTACAATTGCTTTCTACGAGTTTTTATATTTTGAAATCGTTGCATGAAAGTCGCATTACCAATGCTACAAGCTACATCTCTTTCAATATACACAATCAAGCCATCATTCATCCACTAACCTCCTATTTGATTGTGCAATTTATTTTTTACATATTTCATTGCTAAAAAATTTCTTTTTACTGTTGCAGTAGAGACAGGAAGGGCCAAAACTAATTTCACAAGCAAATAAACTAATGGATAAGTCTCATACTTCCTTGTGTTCACTAACTTTTCAGCAAGTTCACTAACTCCTTGAAGCTCTAAAAACAAGTCATTGTTGCGCATATCAAAAGTGTAATTTTGAAGTTGAGAGTTAAGTGCCAAGATATCTATCCCAAGAAAATCAGATGGATAAAACTTTGCTAGACGTATCAACTTTTCCTTATCAAAAGCCACAAATGAATCACTTAGATTCAAGCAAGCCATACAAAGTAGCAAATCGGTATTCGCATCTGAAAAATGGTTGTTAAGCTCTTGAATCTATGACTGTGTAGAATAGCTCAACACGATAATGATGCAAATTTGTATTTTGTTGGGTGTTACTTCGCGGCCTCCCACTAACTACAAATATTTCATCCATGTTCAAGATAAGAATATCATGTATGGTACAAAATGAAGATACTTCAGTCAATAAAGATATCCATTCATCATCTCTCATCACTTGCAATCGTTGCTTAGACACTTTAACAAGATCCATAGCATTTACTATATCTTGATTCTTTTTTGCAATGCTATTGACAACTCATTTGTGATCCCTAAAATGTTTTTCATCAAGTGTAGAGCAAAAACAAATTCAAAAGATAAAATTGACCTCATAATAGATCGAACTTCAACTTTTTGGTCGGAGAGGCCATCTTCTTCAATAATCTCAAGTATATCAACAACAGCAAATAACATCAAAATCAAGTTGAGAATAGTCTCATAATATGATCCCAACGTGTATCACTAGGACGTTTAAGATTTGTCTCTTGATTTAAACCTTGCCCACTTTTACGTACACCATTCTCTAAATCTTCTTTAATTTTGGCAAATTATGCATCTCGAAGAGCATCTCGTCTCTTACAAGAGCCTTCAACAACAGTTACTAAATTACTAACCACATAAAAAAATTCAGCAATGTTAATGTGATTTTTAGCAATGGTAACAAGTGTCAATTAAAGTTGATGAGCAAAACAATTGACATAAAATGCTGACTTATTCTCTTTCAAAATTAAAGTTTTGAGCAAAGTTCTTAATACCGTTTTGGACCCCGTTTCGGTTTGTCCAGTGGAATGGAATATTTTGGTACCGGCCGATTTCGGCGTACCGTTTTAAGGTGTTTCGGGGTTCCTAAAAATTAAATTATATATATTCTTGTAGAACATAAAATTGTCAATTCTAATAAATAAATAACTAAATATGAAATAATACAAATCATTTAGTCTTAACTCTTAAGTCTTAAACATCAATTTGACATCATAAAATAAGAAGATTTACAAGAAAAAAACTAAACATTAAATGATACAAAACATTTACTCTTAACTCTTATGTCTTAAACCTCAATACAACATCAAACAATAAGAAGATTTAAAACAAGTCATTACTCATAACATAAGACCATAATAACTACTAAGCTAACAAAGTTTATAACATAATATGATAATATTACTCCTCATCATCATCCATGAGAGAAGGATCAAATTCATCATCAAAAGAACTCCCACAAGAACTACCAACACCCATTGGAAAATTTGTCAAGCCATGTTCATTGTTGTTGTCATCATCATCATCATCGTCATCAACGTCAATAGTATCTAGTTCAGCATCCTCTTCCACATTCACTAGGGTTGCTGGTTCATTAAGACAATCCCAATTTATGTCATCTGGATTAAGAAGTGCAGGTTCTTCAGCCACCCAATCTCCCATCAAGTCAATGTTATCTAAGCTTATAGGATCCAATGCATATTTATTCCTTTGAATGTTCCTACCAATGAAAAATATTAAACATTAGTAACATTTTATAAATTATAATTATTTGAAAGTACATTTCATTTACATATGACTAACGATGATAAATTTACCTTTCTCGAAGCCTCAAATTATAATGGACAAAGACCAAATCATTTAATCATTTATGCTCTAATCTATTTCTCTTCTTTGAGTGAACATATTCAAATGTGCTCCAATTTCTCTCACAACCAGTTGCACTACAACATTGACTTAGCACACGAATGGCAAATGATTGTAAATCTGGAGCTCCAAGGCCAAATTGCTCCTACCATGAAACTACAATAACAAATAAAAATATAAAATAAGCATTGCCCATGTAACTTTGCAATAACAACTATAAAGGATAAATAGACATACTGATGGAAATACTATTAAATTATTAATGTTTTACCTGGATTTAGTCTCTCTCGTTGGCGGATTGCTAGTGATGTGCCAAAGTCACCAATTGACTTTTTGTACTCGTCAAGTTGTGAACTTATTTTGTCTTGAATGTCAGGATCAGGAACCAACCTCATTAGAGTGCTTAGCAACCCTCTTTGAACTTCATTTTGCCTTTTAAACGAAGGCCTAAAGTAAATTGCAGAATTAAGAAAGTAACCTGCTGCATGCAAAGGACTATGAAGTTGTTTGTCCCATCTAGCATCAATAACTCTAATATAATGTCCACACAAAGAAACTTTGTTCTTCAACCTTCTTTTTATTTCCTCTTTTGCTTTGTCCATTGCTTCATACAAGTATCCCATAGAATGTTTCTCATCCCCATCAACAAGTCGAAGTACTCTAACTAAAGGCTCACTAACTTTCACTATGTTCTTGCATTAAGACCAAAATGAATAATCTTCCAAAACTATTTTACTTATCTCCTTCCCAACGGCAGTCTTAGCATGGGGGCATGAAAGCCATTTATCACTAGTAAACATTTGTCTAAGCTCTTTTTTGAACCTTAGCATGCTCTGTAGACTTAAGAAGTTAGTGGCCAACCTTGTAACTGCAGGACGACATAACTCTCTTCCATTTGTAAAATCTTGCCTCATCAAGTCTAAAACAACTCCATGGTTGTAAATGAACTTTGTTATCTTTTTTACCTTCTTAATTGCTTCATCAACAAGAGGGAACCACTTAGGATTAGCAATATTCTCCAACATCAAGTCTATGCAATGAGCTGCACAAAGAGACCAAAATAAAGTACCATACTTCTGCTGTAATTTTTTTCCAGCTTTTTTATAGGCAGAAGCATTATCTGTAATCAATTGCACAATATATTCCACACCAATTTCTTGAACAATAGAATCAAATATATTGAACAACGTTTTAGCATCCTTTGTAAGGCCTGAAGTGTCAATAAATTTCAAGTACATGGCACCCCTTGGACAATACACCAAAAAATTCATTATTGGTTGTTGTTTTTGATTTGTCCACCCATCAAACATCACTGAACAGCCATATACTTTCCAATCATTTTTTATATCTAACAAAAAATCATTAACTTCATGCACAGCATTTCTCAAAAGGGGTCCCCTCAACTCATAAAAAGAAGGCCCCTTAAATCCCGGCCCAATAGCAGCAATAGAATCTATCATATATTGATAATAAGGTGATTAAGATGCGTAAAAGGGTACATTAGAATGATACCACCATCTTGCCACACTCATTTTTGCATTATCAATCATTGCTTTCGTAGCCAAAGCACTTCTTATAGAGGGTTGAGCACCGGGGGTTGTTCTAGGAGCAAAATAAGTCTTAATTTTCTTTTTTTCTCTTCTTTGACCCATATCAATGTCAACATCCTTTCCCCTAGATTTTCGTTTACCTAATGTTTGAGGGGGACTCTTTTCAACAACCCTAACCTCATCCTCCTCCTCCTCCTCCTCCTCCTCAACATCAAATGGATCACCATATGGGTTCCCAATTTCTTTCTGAATTCTCTTCTTAGTTTCTTTAGATTTTTTTAAGTCTTCAATCATTTGTTTCATTTGAAACCTAATATCAGATGAAACGACTTTACATGATTCGACTTGACCCCTAATCCCAGTAAGATGATACTTAAGTCTAGTAATCCCACCCCCTTTAATCAACTTATTACAATGCAAACATATAGTGTTATTTTTTGCGTTAGGTACTGCACGGGCATGAGCCCATGCGGGATCCTCT
The DNA here is from genome assembly GCA_032878915.1 of Castanopsis chinensis. Classification (NCBI taxonomy): domain Eukaryota; kingdom Viridiplantae; phylum Streptophyta; class Magnoliopsida; order Fagales; family Fagaceae; genus Castanopsis; species Castanopsis chinensis. Next base: position 9,495,606 of record JAVQMG010000125.1, on the reverse strand, counting down.
GATCTTGCAGGGGCAGAGGCCACAGAAGCAGAAGAAGTACCAGCTGAACTATGATGATCAACCATAGTTTACTCACTGTTCAATGAAATGTAATGAAATTCAATCAAATGCAGTAGCTAAAATTTAATTTAATTTGCATGAAATGTAATGAACAAACAAATCACATATCTTAAACGAACAAATCACATCTTAATTCTTAAATGCATTTAAATGATTTAATCACATATCCGAGAGAAAAAAAAAAAAAAAGACAATCCAAGAGAAAAAAAATCACATAATCAGTTAATCACATACCTTAAATGAACAAACAAATCACATATCTTAAATGAACAAACAAATCGCAATTTAATCACATATCCGAGAGAAAAAAAAAATGACAATCCGAGAGAAAAAAAAAAAAAAAAAATCTATGACAATCCTAGAGAAATCAACAAATAAAAGAGTGAAAAGACTTAATTCTTAAGTTTTAAGTTCTAACTCCTAACTCCTAAGTTCTTAAATCTTAAAGTTTAAAACAAATCATAAGAATTTTTTTTTTTTTTTTTTTTTTTTTTTTTTTTTTTTTTTCGGATTTGGCTTCAATTAGAGAGAATGAGAGTAGAGAAAGGCTGAAAGAATACCTGGCTTCAATCTGAGAGAGTGAGAGATAGAGGGAGTCACGACAGCAGAGCACAGCGAGGCAGCCAGCACAGAGCCTCCACAGGCGGCAGTGAGTGAAGTGAGAGGTTTGAGAGTGAAACTGTGAAAGAACGAATCAGTGAAAGAAAAGCCGATAGGAAAAAAACTAGGTTTCTAAAACTTTAGTAATGTCCAAAACGGCGTTGTTTGGACTTTTTTTTTTTTTTTTTTTTTTTTCAATAGCCCAAGTGAAATCTTGTACCGGCCGAAATTTACATTTCAGCCGGAATTGTCCGGAATGACCGGAACGCCCTAAAATCTGACCCGAGGTGGAACATAGGGCATTCCGATACCGTTTTGCATGCCGGAACGAAAAATTCCGGCCGTTCCAGCCGGAATGGAACGGAATCAATAACTTTGGTTTTGAGACCATTGATATCACCTTGCATATTACTAAACCATTTTAAAATTAAAATGCTGACTTATTCTCTTTCAAAACAAGTGTCAATTAAATTATTGTTTATTAGTTGCACTAGCACAAACCCCATGTACACATTACACTAAAAGAGCTAGCCATGTGCACATTGCAATTTACACATCCCATGTACACATTACTCTACTTTAATTATTGTTTACCCAACCCCATTTGCCCATCCACCCCCCACCCCACTCAACAGACATGCTCCCATCACAAGAGCCAATTGTCAATCAGAAAATTTCATAATCACAAATCACAATACACATTACACTAAAAGACAATTAATATCTCACCAACACCAACATCAATACCAACACACACCAACACCAACAGATAAGATAAAGCCAAAAAGTAAAAAAAAAAAAAAAAAGGCAAAATATTAATAAAGTTAAAGCTTCAGCCAATCACAATTGAAAAGAATCAGATAAATTTTGTCTTAAAGAATAAAGAGGGAGAGAGTCTCATTCATTACATTTCAGTGATTTCAGATAAAGAGAGAGAGAGAGAGAGTCAGAGGCTGAGAGAGAGTCAAAGAGAAAAAGAGAGAGAAGTTAGTAAAATGAAATACCTTGAGGGAGCACCGAAGCAGGGAGGCCTGAAAGCTGAGGCTAAGGCAGTGACGAGCGATCTCTGATGAGGGGCGAGCGACGAGCGAGCGTCGTGACCGATCTCCAATGCGGCGATGTGCTCTAGACTGGACCGATCTTCGACGACATGACCGATCTCCGAAGACGAGCGAGCGACGTGACCAATCTCCATCTGTTGGCTTAAGCCTGAGGCGTAAGGCGTTGCTCTGTTAACATTTTTGTCTTTAGGTTTGCTTTAGTGATTTCTGATTTAGCAATTTGAGGTTTCTGATTTAGTGATTTGCTCTGTATTGGGGTGTTTATTTTTTTGTTTTTTTTTTTTTTGAGAATCCGTTTGCTACCTCTGTAATTTGTTGGGCTTGCCGTCTGTTGTTTTTTTTTTTTAGAATCCGTGGGCTTACCGCTTGCTCTGTTACAAATTTTTTTTTCTTCAGATTTTAGTTCAATTTTTTTTAGCTTTTTTTTTTTTGCTTGAAATTAGAACAAGTAATTTTTTTTTTTTTTTTAATTTGAGGGTGTTCCTAATTTTGATTGAGAGTGTTCCTAATTTTTATTAAGGGTAAACAAATAAAAAAATTTAATTATTATATATATATATATATAATTCAGGTCATGCTCTTGAGAACACCCTGAGCTGCACATGGCGCCGCCACTGCTTGCTATCTTTCAAATTTAGGGAATAAAATAAAATTGAAAACAAAAACAAAAACCTTGCGTTAGCAAGACCTCGTCTTTGGTTTTAGATCACATACAATTCCCAGTTCCCACTTGGCAGAAATTCATCTCCCATTCAATCACGTAATTATAGATAAGAAAGCCACGTCCAAGCTAAAAATAAAATATAATTAAAAATTAAAGAAATAAATAAATAAAAAGAAGAAGAAGAAGGTTTTCGGTGATTACCAAAAGAGTATTTGGAAATCAAAACCTATTAGTAAACTTAAGCGATACGTTTACATCCTTCAAGTCATGGCCGTGAAGTTTTGTTTTTTTTTTGTTTTTTTGAGAAACCAGATCGAAATTAATGAACATCAAAGTCTGCCAGAGGAGCAATGTCTTCAGGCTGCTCCTCCAACCAGACCTGACAAGCAATAATGTTCTTAGCATTTTTAGCAAAGCATCAGGCACAGAATTACCAGTACAGTGCACATGAATGAAATCAACAAACAGGAAAGAAGGAACTAAACATCGAATATCATCCACGATGATTCCAGACGAAGACAACCCTGCATTCCTTTGAGAAACCACGTTGGTTTAAGTTTGTTAGCTGGTACTTTTCTTTATTTATTTATTTTTTATTGGTGTTAGCTAGTATTTATTTATGAAACCAATGATTTAGGGTCAAATTAAAAGCCTCTGACCACCTATAATTAAATAAGTGGTAGCCAGCCTCTCTCTTTCTATTCAAACCCGTCGCTCTCCTCTCTCTTTCTCTCTTATCCCTCTTCCCAAACCGGCAAGAGAATCCAGCCATCCACTTCACATGCCGTTCCTCTGCCGATTCCACCCCATCCCTTCTCTCAATCCGTTAACAACCTTATGTCTCTTTGCCATTCCCATCCCCTACCCATCTCTTCGCCGCAAAGGACCACCGATTAGACATGGCAAAACTGGTCAAAATTTTCTAACCAGACCCGACCGGAAAAATACTCGACCCGAACGTGATTTTTTTGACCCGAAACAAAAACGGGTTGACCCGTGACCCGACCCGAGTTTTCTGAGTTTTTTGCGGGTCAACCCGACCCGACCCGACCCGCAACTCAAATCACTTTTTTAAAACTTTTTTTTTTGGTAAAAAAAAGTAAAATTAAGACAATAGTAGTTTAATTGTTTATTGTGAGTTTTAAGGAAACAATTGATACATTTACATATGCAAATTAATTGAAAGATAAAAAGTTGAGCATTCTGTAATGAGTAAATATTTTTAGATATTAAATAACAAAGTACATGCCAAGATAATATAGTTACAGTAGAGTTAAAAATATAGATTTAAAATTATAGACATGTGTGAAAAACATTTACAAGTGTAAAAATAGTGAAGCCAAAGTATCAAATTAGCATAAATTATGAATGCTTAGACTCATTTTTTTACAATTTATGTCCAAAATAAACGGCTTTTCAAAATAAATTATGATATTTCCTAAAGTGTGTATTGCTTAACAATGATATGATATTCATAAAAGAGACCATGTATAAATAAGTAAGCAATCCAATTTTAATGTATATCTTAAATTGAAATAGAGTGCCAACCACAATTGATAATAGATTATAAAATTAATTTTCAAGATTGTAAATTTCTTATATATTTTTATTCTTTATCAAATGAGTTATCCAATAAGTAATTTGTAATTTTGTTTTATATTTTGGAATATTGATATTGTGTAAAAATAAAACATGTGTATTTGTTTTACTTATGTTTGTGTTATTTTGTTTTAGATAGTAATGTTAAGATTTGTATAATTTTAAAATTATTGAATAAGTATTAATAAGTTTAACTGAATTTATTCTTGATATAAGTGGTGAAGTCAAAATAATGCATTTTACATAAAATAATTTGTCGCATAACTTTTCAAATGACAAATACATGTTGTTTTATTTATAAACAAAAAAAAAAATTTATGTGAAAAATACGAGTCAATACGGGTCAGCTCGACCCGACCCGACCCGCAACACGATTGAATTGAACCTGTTTTTAACCCGCTTAAGATGACCCGTTTTTAACCCATGACCCATTTGACCCGCAACCCGATTGACTCGACCCGACCCAACCCGTTTTGCCATGTCTACCACCGATCCTACCACCCATCTTTTCAAGGCTCCGATTTTTTCCAAGTTTGTTACCAAATCCCTCTGTATTTGAGATTATTTTGGTACGTTTTGTATAATATATATGGATGATTTAATTCTAGTTTTTTCCTACTGTGATAATTAGATTTATTGTTTTTAATTTTTTTAAAAATTACCATTTTTAATTCTAGTTTTGCTTGCTGTGATAACATTAAGGTTTGGCCGCCGTCGATTCCGCCTCCCAAGCTCTTGCTAGTCTGAGTTTGCTGAGAAAACAGAGGTGGAGGAGATGCGAGAGAGGCGTGAGGCTGTTGCTATGGGTGAGAGGTGTGTTTGAGGAGAAAGACTGTTTGGCTAACCCTGTTAACGTTAGGGTTAACAGCTCTTCTCTTAAAATGGGTCACACGACCCTAAGCTTTAAGTGTCTTCTTATTTAATTGACGTCTGTCCCTATTTGCAGCAGTTGCTGCAAACTTGTTTGGAGAAGATCCGTGTCCATAAAGAAATAAACAAATAACGTGGTCGCCCATTTTTCTACAACCAATGTCTACCATTTCGAGAAGTTCTTTGGATATTCCATTTGCCATCTGTCTGCTAACTAACAGGTCAAAGTACATTTAAAGAAGGTAATATCAGTGACATGAATTTGGATTTAGGACTGGTGCATTATGGTTCAAAAGGTTCAAAAAAATAAAAAATAAAAAGAAATAAATTTGATACAGAGATTAAGATTAAAAGTAAATTTTTTAACTATTAATCTTAATTGTTAAAAGTGCGATTGGATGGTAAAATAACTTTTCTTAACTATTACACTGTATCTCAATCATGGTCCCTAACAAAAGGATGAATCATGAATCAAATTTTTTGCCATCAATTTTAAAAATCTTATATCCTAGTCCCTATAAACTACTCCATACATTGTAGATTCCATGGAGTCATTGTAAGAATTATGCTCCCGAAAATTTAAAATGAGATCGAATGACTTGTAGAAGGTAGTATTTAAAAGACTTCATTAACAATGGGAAGAAATTGTTGTTCAAACTTCTAACCCAAATGATACGGGTTGAGTCTTTAAATATTATATATATTTAAAAATAAAAGAAGACCACCACGTACCCTTAGCGCAATGGTCACAACACAAGTAATAAGTGCTTATGGTCTTCTGGGGTTTGGAAGACAAGGGCTGGAGTTCAAGTCTCTAAAAGAAAATTTCACACATGTAGACACTTAGATTGGACTAGAGTAGAATTTTTATCTTGTATTAAAAATAAATAAAAAAAATAAAAAAATAAAAAGAAGAAAGAACTTTTGAAGGCTATCACATGTTGTGTAATGAGTAAAATGACCTTTGAATTTAGAAAATATGGAAAGAACTTTAAAATTGTTGTACTAAATTGTCATGGGAATATTAACTTAATTTTTGTAGCTACTTTTATTTGCAGGTTGATTATCAAATTTTACATATATATATAAGAGTATTTTATTACCCCTAATTTATTTATTTATTGTTCGATTTATTTTAGTTTTTTGAGAATTAGTTGTAAATTGTGATGCATTTAGATATTTGAAATATAATTTAAACATATTATGTGAATTGTAATAATTTATTGGAAAAACTGCTTAAATGATATCATATCATATACATATACTATATAATAAAAGTTTGGCTTAAAAACCGTGGTTACGTCAAATGGTTTCACCAAATTACAGAAATTTTTTAGATTTAAAAAAAAATAGATATAATTTTTTTTTTTTTGGTTATCTCATTCTCCTATAATTTCTAAGTTGATAAAAATTTTTATTTGATTCTATCTCGGAGGCAGGCTCCCCTAAGCAAATGAATAACATGCAACACCATTTCACCATCAACTTATGAAGAAATCCAGGCATCCATGTTTACCATAATCACAACAAGAGCGCATTGTTAAGAAGACCAATCTGCGATCATACCAGTGGCATGTAATATATCTGAAGCCATATCTCAGAAACTTCAATCAAATTTTTTTGTCATTACTTCGGGGCTGCTCAGTGCTCAGATTTCCATTGTGTCAATTAGACATTGCATACTCCATAAACATATAAATGATAGTATTATGTTTCTTATAAATATTTTTCTACTACTTTGCTGTAAAGTACAAGGTTGATATTTACACCAATATTAATAAACCATCTACTCCTCTAAGTACATTAGTTTTCCAAAACAAATTGTAATGAAGATTTAAGAGAGACTTTCCACAACATCAACAACTGAGATGAATGTAAAGACCATTTCCCAGTTCAAATTTTCAAGACATTAGCAACCTCAGGTTCAGATACAACCAATTTTCCAAACGTTTCCTATCTAGGCGTGATGGATGGCACAACTCCACTAACAAGGTCACTGCCAGATACATCTGATGACACAAAAGGATTCTTCACCATAGAGGATGATGATGGTGAAGTCATTGCCTTTTCAGAACCTGAGAGCACAGGATCCGTTGTTTTAATGTCAGAATCAAGCATCAGAAGCCATATATTTTCAAGTTCTCGGACCACCTCTGCCATTGAAGGTCTAGCATCTGTCTCATCTTCACAACACTTGAGAGCCAAAGTCAAAAATTTCACCACACATTCAGAAGGATAAGATCCCATTCGATCATCAATAACTGAAACGATCATACCAGATTGATATGCGACATTAACCTGGAATGGATAAAGACAGTTAAAAACTACAAGAGCTCATTTTATTACACCACATTTAAGCCACTGTTGCCTAGAGGATGATATGATAACAACATTACAACAAAGTGATCTTCACTGTATAAAATTCTGTTTTGGCAGCGGATTGAAAAAGGATTTCAATGTTTTTTTTGAAGTTAAAAACTGAAACTTGCAACTCAAGATCTCACTCTTGACTATTACACCTAGTATAAAATGACATATGGCAGAGGAGAATTTTCATTATGGATTAAACTGCAAGGGTAAAATAAATTACAGAACAACAATTTCTTTCATGCCCAATCACCTAATGTACCATTGGGCTCCTATTGAGTCTAAGGCAAACAAGTCTATAATGTTTTACCTCTCTAACAATGTTTTTGCCATGTGAGATCGGATGCATCCCTGTCAAGAGTTCCAGAAATACAACACCAAGGCTATAGACATCACTCTTGTCTGTCAGTTTATGAGTTAAGAAATACTCCGGATCTAGGTAACCCTGCAAATTTAATACACAGAATGAGAGAATAAAGAAATAGATATCAGTTATATCTACTACCACACACTATTAAGTCTATTTCATCTTTTCTCAATCAAAAAATAAAAGTCTATTTCATCTAGTTTGAGTTTGACTTATTTATTTTAATAAAAAATACAAATTGTATAAATTTATAGTTTAGACAAAAATGGAAATAGAAGACACTATTATTGTTTCATTTTTATTTGTTTTACCAAAAAGCGTTGCAAGCCCAAGCTAGATTGTCAAATGTAGAAACATATAAAACTTATAGGCACCTAACATGTGGCACTGGTGCCACAATAAAGAAAACACTGATGACAAAATCAATGGTAGAAGGTGGAAAAATTCACTCATCAACCTAGACTCATGAAGTTTATAATTCTCTTTAGGAAAATGTCATGAATAAGAGTCTTACTGGTGTTCCCTTCACAACTGTGGATACATGAGCAGGCAAATCCCCTTCAATATTTGGAACTGGTGCAAGTCGGGAAAGTCCAAAATCAGCGACTTTTGTTGTATACTTAGAGTCCAATAATATGTTGTTGGCCTTGATATCTCGGTGAAATATTGGGGGATCAGCTTCCGTATGTAGGTAGAGGATGCCCTTAGATGATGCCAGGGCAATTTTCAATCTCATAGCAAAACTCAGAGGTTCTTTAGACTTAACTGTATTTTTGCATACATGAACCACAAATAAGCTCATTTGAATGTGATGTAGAGTTTGATAAGTAAATTTGTTAGGAGAAGCAAACTTAAAGGGTGTATGTAAGGTGTACCAGAAAGGTGATCCCTTAGAGTACCATTTGACATGAACTCATAGACCAACATCTGCATCCACAACAATACTAACATGAAGCTCTTCCCAGGCAATATTTTAAAACGAATTCAGCCACAGAGAATGAAAAATACCAGTCCTTGGTGAGGAAGCCAAGCAATTATGCAGGAGAAACATACTGCTCATGAAGAACAGTACTATAGAAAGTTCATTGTGAAAGGAGATAATTAGTTATCAATATATATATATATATATATATATATTTTTAATCAAATCATTCTTAATTTATGAAGAACTCTGCATATGCTTCTACAGAAAAAAAAAAAAAAAAAAAAAAAAAAAAAAAAAAAACGGAGAAAAAAAAAAATGTTGGCAGCATCTCATCTATAATGTCTCTAGATTGAGTTTGATTTATTCTATTGTTATTATTATTATTATTATTATTTATTTTTTCTTTCACTACTTTCATGACCTTATGATTTAATTGTATCAACTTCCTAAGTTGATTGGAATCATAAACTCGTGTTCGTGTATTCCACCATGAGAATGATGGATAATCCCATCTTTTGTAAAAAAAAAAGTTCTATATGTCCAATCAAGATAAGAATATGCACCTGTTCACCTTCTTCATCACAAAATCCAATCAAAGACACAAGGTTTCGATGATGTAACCTTGACAACAATTCTATCTCTGTCAAGAACTCCCTTTCCCCCTGTAAAGATCCCTCTTGGGCACGTTTTATGGCCACAAGTGTACCATCAGCTAGAATGCCTTTATAAACCTTTCCATACCCTCCTTGGCCAACCTGAGCAGAGCTGCTAAAGTTGTTTGTAGCCAGAGCCATTTCTCCATAAGTGAAATCCTTCACACCATCAATTTTCATGGTGGTCCTAGACGCTGTAGCTGAAATACAGGTCAAAATGTTAAAAATGAAAGATGCTGTGCCCAATTGTTTTAAAATAACTGATACAATTATGCATACTATCAGAATGCTTTATTGTATACATATATGTTGTGTGTGTACATATATCTCACTTTATAAGTGAAAGGCTGAGCGGTTATTGTTTATCTTAGAGTTGGTTCAAGCCAGCATGCCACCAAGTCTAATAGTATTTTTCATTAAAACATTTCATCCCTAAATGATGTTTCCATTCATGGGCCAGCCAGAACTTGGCTGAAGCTTTCCCATACCAATAGTTGAGAGAGGGCTAAAATATTGACCATTTCAAACCAGTTTGAGGCCTTTGTACCTCATGCTGAGCTTGGACAAGTGTCAGCCTGGCAAGCTTGACAGGCCTAATTAAAACAATTACAGGGAAAGTGAAAAATCATGATATGTCTACCTAAACATCCTAACTTCATAAAAATAAGATACTCACGATGTCGTCGTTTTGAAACTGCATGGTGCTTCCTCATGTGCACTCTCAGTATCAGAAGAGAAACAATTACAGACAATATAACTGCACCTGCAATGGTCCCCACCACTATGCCAGCCAATGCAGCTTTGCTTATACCAGAGCTTGGAGAGTTGCCAACCTCTGTGACATTAGTGAAAATTTTAGCATAAAAAATTCAAAACCATCCAACAATACTCATCTCATATATGAATATATGAAATTAATATGTGCCTGACACAGTTCATCTATGCTTGGGGTGAAGACATAAGTAACATCAGGTGTGAATTAGAAGCTTCCTTCCTGGCCAATATAGAACACGACTTAATTGCCCAGGAAAAAAATATAAAACCTCTTGAACTGAGGATATTGCAGTTACTCACTTGTGAGTGCAACTGTATCTACAATACCACTGAACATAGCATCACTATGGTGAAAGCACTAGACTGCCTAGATCAAGCCTATGTTCAAAATGGTTGGCAGCAAAAAAAAAAAAAAAAATTGATCTCCACTAAAATGTGCCACCCACAGACACACAATTGCTTAGAGTGACAAGCATAGGCCAGCTCTGTATGGACTCAAACACAGGTATACCCACTTACAGAAAATAATGCTACAAACCTAAGATTATCTATTTAGTATAGAGGACTTCAAGGTGTAGGTCAAATACATTAGAGAAGACAGTTTTGCATTCTTCAACTGGTAAATAAGCATAAGTTCCAACTTCAACAAAGCTCTGTTGCAAAACATATCAGACAAGGGTTTCAAGACAAACCATATTTATAAACACCCAGGAGATTGAGGCCGAGAAGTTCATAAGGTCCAAATACGTCACTATCAGGAATTTTCCACGATGCGAAGTTGCTCGTGATTTGCAGAACCTCATTACTCTTGAATTCGGAGGAGTTTTCAGGAAAAAACTTCAAGGCTATCTTCAGTCGAGGTCCTTCTTCCCATGACCATAAATTTTTAAAGTCCAGCTGATTAAGAAATAAATTAAGACCTCCTGTCATGTACACGTCAAAGTCATCTATGTATGGACGAAAATCTGTGAATCCAGGACTTTTCAACCGATATTCAACAATCAGAGGGGCAGCACAGTAACAAATTTGAGTACGTGTGGAGGAACATTCGTAAGATGGTGGCATACTGTAGGGAGAGGAACAGGAGCGGAATTCGTTGAACTCTGAGTGCCATTTTCAGGTTGACACAACTGCAGATTTACATTGCTGTTGCATAAGGGATTCCCTTAAATCCTGAAAATTAATTATCAAAACTAGTGACATGATAATTGTATCAATGTGTATGTCTGTTACACCTCCGATTTTTTTTTTTTTTTTTTTTTTTTAAATTATTAAAACGAAAATGAGTACATCTTAACAAGTAATCACATTAATTTAAGATCCATTTTGTTACTCATGAAATTCTATATGAAGCTAATCAGCAAGTGCAAATTGGGGAGCAACTATAGAAGCAAACCAGACAGTGACATTCGAAGGTAGAACAGTACTGCCAATAATACTTGAAAGATTATTATTCTGCAACTCCCTGCAAATACCAAAGGGCCACAAGCAGTCGCTTAGAAAATCCAGTATTAGATGCTTGTAAACTTATTGAAGTCAATCCAAGATGTTACACATTGGAATTTTACAAAAGAGTGTGCTGTAATTAGACAAACAAATCAACTTTATTTGTACCAATATAAGAACAAGATGTCTGAGAGCATGAAGGTGCACACACACACCCAATAGAAAATTATGCTTTTAACCAAGGGAAATAGAAACATTGTCACTCAGATATTACACTGTAAGGTTTCCCTTTGCATTCGAAGCCCTATCATCCCAAATGGCAGATGGAACTGAACCGTCCAATGAATAATTTGCAAGTGACCTGCCATGGGGAATAATTTAGCAAATAAAGCCATTTATTTATTAACAGCTTAATTTATTGACTAATATCAACTAGTAACTTTATAAGCAACAGTTGAGATGAGTGGAAACTCAAATTTAGATAGATATGAAATGATTTACAATAACATTGAACTATAGAACTTGTTAAATTACCGATTGTTACAAAAACTTAAGTTTTTGGGACAATCGGTAATTTAACAACTAAAAATACTAGAGAGAAAAAGAGAGTGGAAGACTACTCACAGTTTCCGAAGAAAAGGAAGACCCAAAAAGTTTGTGGGAATTGTTCCTGTAAGATAGTTGGAAGATAAATAGCTGAGCATATTGATTGAATAATAGATATCAAAAGTCAAGGGAATTGCTTGCATAAATTATGTTCAAAAACTGAAAGATGTGTCTGAATATTTTGTAAATTTGGAAAATAATTTTAAACAAAACACAAAAACCAGCAGATGACATGTCATTCAAAAGATGGAGAATCTCACAAAGTCGTGATACTCGTAGAAAGTCTGTTTTGAGGTATGGTTCCACTTAGCTGATTTGAACTAAGATCTTTCAAATTTATGTAAATTAAAATTTGAAGTATAAGTAGCTAGAAGACTGATCTTTGATAAAGTAAACAGAAAATTTTATTCATCCTGGTGCATTTATCTTTTTGACTTAAAAGCTCATTCATAATTAGCGTCAAATAGATTAAAAAAGGAAAATAGAATAAAGTAACTAAGAGCATTTATAGTAGTGGAGTTAAAAATTTAGCTTTTTAGCTCCACAAAAAGTTACTTTATTTATTTTACCTACTCATTTTACAAAACATGCTGCAGCAGTGAATCTATTTTAGCTTTCAACACAATAAAATAATATAAATATCATAATAAAATAATATATTTACTACAATAAAATAATATATTCACTACAATAAAAAATAATTATAACCACCCTACCACTGCCACTGCTATCGCCGCTGCCGCCGCAATTTTTACCTCCGCCACTATCGCTGCCGTCACCTTCGCCGTCGCCACCACCGCCGCCGCCGCCGCTATCGCCACAATAATCTTTATGTTTTCTTCCTCTATTCATTCTCAACAATTATATTTTTCAACAAAAAGTATTACATCCATAATATTTTTTTGCAATACTTTCACAAGAATTATAACAAAATTTTATATGAAAAGTTGTTACTAGTTTTAATTTGAACCTACCACTTAAATTATATTTTTACCCACCAATATTAGCTAATTACTTAAAATTTATTGTAAAAATATTGTGAAAATATTATGTTAGTATTTTTAAATTTCTTATTGTTTGCCTTTCTTTCATCCTTTCGTTTCCCCTTTTATTTATTTATTTTTTTCTCTTGCATTTTTTCCACCACACACGTATACCCGTAGATTCCATCCTCTCTTTTTTTTTTCTTTACTTTCCCCTTTCTCCAAAACCTCCCTCACTCTTTCTTTCTTCAGCTCTCATTTTCTACTCTCTTTTTTTTTTTTTTTTTTTTTTTTTTTTTTTTCTACTTGATTCCATAAATTCAGTGGTGGCTGAGCACGGTGGTCCGTAGAGGTGGTGTGGTTTGGGTCTAGGTCCGTGTAGATCGGTGGTGGTGGTGGGTTTGCTCATCGGTGGGTTTTTTTTTTTTTTTTTTTTTTTTTTTTTTTTTTTTTTTTTTTTGAGATGGGTTTGGTGATTGGTGGTAGTGGGTTGATGGTGCTGGTTTTGGTTTTGGTTGTGTTGATGGTGGTGTAGGTTTAATGGGTTTTGGGGTTGCTTTGGTTGTTGTTGGTGGTGGGTCGGTGACAGTGGGTCTCAGTTGGTGGGTCTCGGCAGCGGTGAGCTTGAGAGAGTTTTGAGAGAGTTGAGAGCTTTGGACGGCGTGGGTCTGAGGCTGAGAAGGTTGATCAGTGGTGAGCTTGAGACGGTAAAGATCGGCGGTGGAGAGCGGTTGAGACCATTTGAGCGTTTGAGAGCTTTGAGAGAGTTTGAGAGCGTTTGACAGAGTTGATCGGCAATGGGTCAATGACGTTGAAGATGGCAAGAGCCGGCGGTGGTGAGCTTGAGAGAGTGAGCCTGAGAGAGCTTTGAGAGAGTTGAGAATTTCAGATGGAGATAAAATGAGAGAGAGAGAGAGAGAGAGAGGCGTGAATTAATTTTAATTAGTTTATATTATTTTAATCATGTGTACTGTAGTAAACTAAATAAAAAGTTAATTTTTTCTTTTAGCTCTATGCTACAGTGTCCATGTATCAATACATGTGCACTGTAGCAATTAAGCTAAAAATTTTACTTATGCCTCCACTGCTGTAGGAGTATTTCTTGTGTTTTGGTGGAGCTAAAATAGCTATATAGTTATTTAGCTCCACTGCTGCAAGTGCTCTAACCAAGTTGTGGAATTCGACTCAAATCAGGAACTGGTCCTTGCAAGCCGCAGTTCCTAAGACTCCTGGAAAATCCAACCATAACACAAATATTATCAATCTTGCCATGAAATATCATGTGGCGCAGATATGCATTCTCCTTGATTGCCATCTTGCAAGCATAGAAAGCTCCAAATAACGTGAAACATTTTTGTTATCTGCACTACAAAAAAATCAGCCTATCCCAGCGTTTTTTTTCCAGCGTTTTTAAAAAACGCTGTAACAGATAAGCCTATACCAGCGCTTTTTGAAAGCGCTGGTATAGGAAACCCTATTACGGCGGCTCAAAACCAGCGCTTTACAAATTGCTGCAATAGGAGGCCTATAGCGGCGCTTTTCAAAAACGCTGGTACAGGTAGCCTAATTGCGCTGGAATAGGGTAATTGATTTCCCTTCTAGGGAAAACCTATCCCAGCGCTTTTAAAAGCGCTGCAATAGGGTCTACCTATTCCAGCGCTTCAAAAAGCGCTGGGACAGGTCTTTCTCCATAAGGAAATTGAGAGACCTGTCCCAGCGCTTCAAAAAGCGCTGGGATAGGCCTTTCTCCATAAGGGAATGGAGAGACCTATCCCGGCGTTTTTAAAAGCGCTGGAATAGGGTCTACCTATTCCAGCGCTTCAAAAAGCGCTGGGACAGGTCTTTCTCCATAAGAAAATTAAGAGACCTGTCCCAGCGCTTTTGAAAGCGCTGGAATAGGTGAACCCTATTCCAGCGCTTCCAAAAGCGCTGGGATAGGGTCACTCCATTCCCTTATAGAGATAGACCTGTCCCAGCGCTTCAAAAAGCGCTGGGATAGGTCTCTCCATTCCCTTATGGAGAAAGGCCTATCCCAGCGCTTTTTGAAGCGCTGGGATAGGTCACCTATAATGTATTTTTGGTTTTTTAATTATATGAGTGTTAATGGATAAACCCACTAGTACCCACTAAAAGCCATCTAAAATTTAAATAAACAACATAAAATCTAAATTTCTAGAAAATGACCAAAATACCTTTGAAACTAAAAAAATGACTAAAATACCCCCAAAATCATAAAATGACCAAAATACCCCTAAAACCCAAAAAATGACCAAAATACTTCCAAAACTTAAAAAGTTACCAAAATACCCTTGAAATCCAAAAAATGACCCAAATACCCGTGAAACCTAAAAGATGGCCCAAATTCCCCTGACATCTAAAAATTACCAAAATACCCCTAAAATCCAAAAAATGACCAAAATACCTCTCGAAACCTAAAAAATGACCAAAATAACCTTGAAACCTTCAAAATGGCCAAAATAACCTCAAAGCCTAAAAATTAATCAAAATAACCTTGAAACCTAAAAATGACCAAAATACCCTCCAGAACCTAAAAAATGTCCAAAATAACCCCGAAGCCTAAAAATTGATGAAAATAATCTTGAAACCTAAAAATTACCAAAATACCCCCCTAAAATTATAAAATTTACCAAAATACCCCCTGAAACCTAAAAAATAACCAAAATACCCTCAGTAATTTTCAAGAATTATTAAATTATATTTTTATCAATTTCAGTCTTTTTTAAGGTTTCAAGGGTATTTTGGTCTTTTGTAGGCTTTAAGGGTATTTTGGTCATTTTTCATTTTGCAGGGGGTATTTCAACCATTTTTTGGGTGGTAGGGGTGTTCCCGTCATTTTGTAAGTTTATGGGGGTATCTTGCCCTTTTTTTAGTCTTAGGGGTATTTTAGTCATTTTAATTATTATTAAATTATATTT
Source organism: Castanopsis chinensis (assembly GCA_032878915.1). NCBI lineage: Eukaryota > Viridiplantae > Streptophyta > Magnoliopsida > Fagales > Fagaceae > Castanopsis > Castanopsis chinensis. The sequence continues at coordinate 9,479,695 of JAVQMG010000125.1, read as the reverse complement.
TAATAATTTTGGTCCTTGAGTTTCATCTTATATTTTTATTAATTATTAAATTATATTTCTTAATTCGATGTGAATTTTGACAAATCTACCGTTAAATTACATTATTTTCATATATTTTTCATGCTTACAAAATTTCAAGGTGATCAAAGCTTAATAGCCATGTCACCAATCAACTGTTTAAATTCAAGTTTTTGTAGTTTAAAATAATGCATAAAAGATGAGTTTAAAGATCAAATGGTAAATTACATCCAATTGGCATGAAAATTGGCATGCATGTTAAGAACAGATAGAAAATGTGATCCAACGGTTGGATTTTCAAAATATGAATTCAACAATAAGTTATTGGTTGGTGTAACATTTTATAGAGTTACATTAAATGTAACTTGAACACAACCATATATTTCTTAATTCAATGTGAATTTTGACAAATCTACCGTTAGATTACATTAGCTTTATATATTTTTCATGCTTACAAAATTTGAAGGTGATCAAAGATTAGCAGCCATGTCATCAATTAATTATTTAAATTCAAGTTTTTGTAGTTTAAAATAATGCATAAAAGATGACTTTAAAGATCAAATGGTAAATTACACCTGATTGGCATGAAAATTAGCATGCATGTTAAGAACATATAGAACATGTAATCCAATGGCTGGATTTTCAAAATATGAATTCAACAATAAGTTATTGGTTGGTGTAACATTTTTTAGAGTTACATCAAGTGTAACTTGAACCCAACCCTATATTTCTTAGTTCGATGTGAATTAAGACAAATCTATCATTAGATTTTATTATCTTCATATATTTTTAGTATAGTGTGTTATAATCCAAATTGTTCACCTAATCCATCTAATCCTTATTTCTTAGTGTAGTATGTTATAATCCAAATTATTCATCAAATTCGTCTAATCTTTTTTTTTTTTTTAATACGTATAGTGTATTATAAAAAAATAGCAACTTTCTAATTTTTAGTCATTGCATTGCACGTGAAAAGAAAACATTTATATAAATTCCTTCCTTTTTTGCTTATCATGTAAAGTACTAGTTGAAAGTGTAACTATCAACCTAATGTATTTTGTATTATTCATTAAACGCATTGTCATAATCAGTGTTGTAGATCATGGAAATTGAGTATAGTTAAATTATTAGATGCAAGGAATTATTGCCTTATATTCTGCTTTGAAATTTGAGTGAAAATTAGGTGTAATAAGAGTATAATCTAATGAATTTAGTTGAAAGTATATTGAAATACCTGTGAATTTAGCTCATTTTTGTACCATTTTAGTGTAAATAGTTTGTTGGTATTGTGGTATTGTATTTGCTATTGTAAATATATTTACCTAAATGGCCAAAATGTGGTATTGTAAATATATTTGCTATTGTATTTGCTATTGTAAATACCTGCGATTTTTCTTACTTGAGGGGTGTTTCAGCCATTTTTTGGGTGGTAGGGGTGTTTCGGTCATTTTCTACCGTTATGCAGGTAAGTTGACCTTCTTTTAGTTTTAGGAGTATTTTAGTCATTTCAAAGTAATATTAAATTATATTTTAATTTTTTGGTCCTCCAGTCTCATCTTACATTTTTTTTCCTAGTTAGTACATCATATCTTACTAATTTGTAGCGAGGAATTATATTTTATTAATTTGAAGTATTAAATTAAAACATATTAAATTAGTTTGAAGTATTAAATTCAATTAAATTTTGTTAAATTTAATTATGAAAATATATTTATATTAATTAATATATTTCAGTTTATTAATTTGTAGTGTTAAATTATATTTTATTAATTTGAAGTATTATATTAAATCTTAGGGGTATTTCAGTCATTTTAATGATTATTAAATTATATTTTATTAATTTTGGTCCTAGAGTTTCATCTTATAATTTTATTAATTATTAAATTATATTTTATTAATTTTTAGTATTAATAAAATACTAAAGGCCCTAAATACTAAATAATTTTTAGTATTAATAAAATAATTTTATTAATTTTATTAAAGTGTAGGAAAAAAAAAATCCCTAAAGGCCTATTACGGCGGTTTTAAAACCGCTGCTATAGGTCTGAAGTAAAAAGCTGGTCTTCCAAAATTTTTTAAAAAATTTGAAAATTTCATGACTTATTGTGGCGGTTTAAAGTCGTTGTAATAAGTGAAAAAGTAGCCATAATAAGTTTCAAACTTATTACAGCGGTTTTTACTGATGCAATAAGTTCCATTTTCGTCACAATAAGTCCCCCGTACCACTAAAAAATTTTCAGACTTCCCACTTATTTTTTTCACCTTCCCACCACTTGGGCCTCTCATTTTTGATCTCCCACTTCTTTACTTCAGATGTTTTCCTCTCACCCACATTTTCTCTCCCTCTCCCTCTTCCTTAACCCATTTCCCCACCTCCTCTCTTCATCTTTACTCAAAACCCACCATTTCTTTTCCAAAATTTCAAACACAAAAATACTACCCAAAACCACAAACCCAACCCAAAGCAAGGTAAGTCTCTCTAGCTCTCATTTCGATTTTGTAGCAATATTTGTATTTATATTTGTTGATAAATTTCTATTTTTTTAGTTTTGATTTTGGTTGAAGTTTGGTTTGGGTTATGTGTAAATTTTTTTGTAATTGTTGGTTGATTGTGTGGGTTTTAGTTTTGGTTTTGGTTAAAGTTTAGTTGATTTTCTAGCTTTTTATTTTTGATTTTGGTTAAACAATGGGCATTGGTGGAATTATGAGGAGACTATAAGAGGGTAATTAATTCTCCAAATTTTGTATGTGTTTACTAGGGTCTTTACTCAAAACCCACCATTTCTTTTCCAAAATTTCAAACACAAAAATACTACCCAAAACCACAAACCCTACCCAAAGCAAGGTAAGTCTCTCTAGCTCTCATTTCTATTTTGTAGCAATATTTGTATATATATTTGTTGTTAAATTTCTGGTTTTTTAGTTTTGATTTTGGTTGAAGTTTGGTTTGGGTTATGTGTATATTTTTTTGTAATTGTTGGTTGATTGTGTGGGTTTTAGTTTTGGTTAAAGTTTAGTTGATTTTCTGGCTTTTTATTTTTGATTTTGGTTAAAGTTTGCTCTATTTTTTGAGGACAACCTTGAAGTTGGATAAAATGGATTGGAACTCTGTGAAGTGGAGAGATGCAGATGTGTTGGTCTTAAACACTGGGCATTGGTGGAATTATGAGAAGACTATAAGAGGGTAATTAATTCTCCAAATTTTGTGTGTGTTTACTAGGGTCAGTTTCATTTGGCATGAGTTCTTAAGATATTTATTAATAAAATAAATAATAAAAAATTGATACATGTAACAAGTTTGAGTGGTTGTTTAATGGTATGATATTTAGTACTTTAAGTATTGATTGAGTCTGGCCTGCCTGGGCTTTGGAAAATCCTAAAGAGCCGTGGTTGGGTCTTGGCCTAGTGCTACCCTGGCTTGTGTAGATCATTTATACTTCATTTGTTACTTTCCCTCAGCCTATTTTTAATTCCTACCTCCATCCCATATTGTATGTCATGTTTAGAAAATTCAAATTTTTAAGGGAACATCATTCAATGCCTTTTCTTTTAGTGAAAGAATGAGTAAGTTAGGAAATTTATTTATTAACTTTTTAAAGAGGACTACATGTTGGGACATTCCAAAATGGAATAGAGAACCAACAATTTGGGATAGAGTTAGTACAAAACATTGGAGCTAAAATGGCTAAAATACAAGGCATTCATATTAAACATCCCACATTCAGATCACATTCACAGTTTATGTTCAAGTTTTGCCAAATATTACTTTTTTTTTGTTAGATTTTGATTTCATGAGGGTTGATTTGTAATGTGAAAGTGTACTTAAACTTTCCTTTGAAGCCTTTCTTAGATGAAGATATTGAGGAAACTTCACTTTAGGTGCCATTTTAAGTAATAAGCGCCCCAAAAGAACTAAAAACCAAAGGGGAGGGGGCATTTTATTTAATATTAAGTCATTGTAATGTTTTCACCATAATAAAGTAAAATCCCATAAAACTTACAAACAACCTATATTAGCCATTAAAATAATCTCATCCTAGCTGTACATACTTAGCATAAACAAAAATAATTAAAAATACTGAAAACCCCTTTTTAATTGCATTTCTTCTACATTAGATTGAAAATTTCAAAATTTTAGCGGTTTAAGTGCAAGAAATATAGGACTTAGGCTGAGTTTTATTTGTTTGCTAAGTATCTCTCTCTCTCTCTCTCTCTCTCATGATACATTTATAAAGGAGAGTGGTTTAGCTTTTATAATAAGAAGAGTGGTATAGCTTTTATAATAAGAACAAAGAAAGCATAACAGTCTAGCCATTTCTTATCCGTCATTTGTTGGTTTCAGGAGAGGCTGTGCCTAAAAAAGATATACTTCAAGTCATTCAAAGGTTCAATGTCTAAGTCAACAATTTGACTCAAGTAAGTTTGAAGGATCTAGATTAGGACACATGCATCAACTATAAAACGTAATTTAATAAATGCGATTATGCTTCTTTTTACATTTGTATATATATATTTATATATGTTCAATTTCTCATCATGAAGAATGGTTTTGTAATTGAAATTGAACTCGTTGCCTGAAAGTACACTTAAGCATGTCTGTTTGCATTTGGTATGAAACACTTCAGAAATGTTTATCTAATATGGTAATACCTATGCATCGTCCTTAGCCTCATATACCAGTTATTCTGATTGAGTGCCATCATGGCCCTTGAGATCTGCTGGTAGTAGTTTCTTTTCTTCAATTTGGGATCCTGTTGAAGTTCCTTTTTCTCCTCAAGCTGGTGCTTTCTCGTTTGCAACATGGTGGTACGATTGTGTGACCATATAAGAAACAAAAATATTTTGTTTCTTTTATTAGATATATGTTTTAGCTACGTGTTTTTTGTTATTTTTTTAAATATGAATTTCTGGTTTAGATATATGTTTCATAGGAGACATGCCTTTTAAACTAAATTTGCTTTTTCTTTTCTCTCTTCTTTTTTTTTTGGAGGGGGAGGGGTGGGGGTGATGTAGTTTTTACCACAAGATAGGGTCTGTGAGTTTGCCAAAGTAACTCCTGTGCAACTTCTAGAAGAAACTGAAAAGGCTGTTGGTGATCCTCAACTTCCTATTCAACATCATGCACTTGTAGAAAAAAGCTGTGAGCTGAAGAACATTCAGCTAGTGTGTTTCCAAAGACTCACCTTCTTCCTTAATATATATATAAATATCCTAGTAATTTACTTTCATTATTTCCCATTAATTTGATATATATCCCAACATTACTAAGTAGCTCATGAACTACTACTTCCTCTCTATCCTCATTCCTTTTCAACTTTCTCATCTTTTACAATCTTTGTTTTTAGATTTTGCTATCAAATATAAAAATTGGTTTGAGTATGAAAAAAAAAATGTAGTTGTGATTTTATTTGCAATAAAACCAAGTTTGTAGTTTTTTTATTTATTTACTTTATTTGCATTATATATCCACCTTTAAGGAATGATAGAGGATTTATCTTGTTACAATTTCTGTTGTGTGAGTGCATCTCATTTTATGTGGAAGTCTATGTACTGTGAACTTCCAAAGTCAATTTGCTCTTTATTTTGGAACTCAGCATAGGGATAAAATGAAATAATTTCTATGGTAGGTTTAAAGTGGGTTTATTCTATATGGTTTTTATTTCAACCAAAGTTAAATTTTGGTTTCGGTGTTGTTTGTTTGCCCCTTGAAAGCTTGGATGGTGGGAAAAATCTAAATTGGGATTAATTCATTGAATAAAAAAGATTAAATCAATTATATGTTATATTGTTCATGGCTGATGTGGGCTCTATAAGTTGGTCAACACTTCCTAGCCTAATATACTAAGAATGAAAAAACCAAAAATAAAAAATAAAAATTGATGATGATAATTATTATTCTCACTACAGACTTTTGTTGTTGAGGAAGTAAATTGATGCATCCTATTCATACCTTCTTTACTTTATCTTTATGCACTGGTTATCTTAGTAGTTTATAATTTAGACTTAGCTTTTGCAGGATTAGCAGCTTGTTATAAGTTTGAGTTCTTTCTGAGTCGAGCAGTGAGTTGCTATAGGGTGAGTAAAATCTGCTTCATAATATCCTACTACTCTATAATTATATGTCAAAATTACTGTTGTGGTGGGTTGTTGATTTGGAGTAAGCAGGTGGCTTACATGGTGATATAAGGTGGTCTACTTTTCATTATTGGGAGTGTTGATTGTTATTTCTTTAAAATGTGTTCTTAGTTGGCTATAGATTGAATTTTTATTTTGTGCTTGTTTTATGTCTTTCATGGAAACTATGATTTGTAAAAGTGGCCAAAAGGCCATTTGGTAATAATTGAGAAGCATGAGATACATACTTGTGGTTCCAAAAGCTATGCCCAAATGGTGGATCTCCTTGTAAGAATTAAAATTTATATATTAGTAACATGCCAAAATATAATCAAACTTAAATCATTTTGTGTTTTAAAGTAGAAGTAAATGTGTTTCAACACCGTTGCTCTATTTTTCTTAATGTAATGACATTGTTGTTAGAAAAAAATAATGGAAAGCCAGTAGACATGACAAATAATTAGTGATTTTTTTTTTTTTTTTTGTGTGCTAGAAAAATAAGTAAATAATAAGATGCACCATATTTTAGGGTTAATAATATGGTGCTAGACCCCCAAGGACATTAGTTGTGGTTCAATTTGTCATAATTGCATGCTTATGCAAACAAGTTGTCAATCTTTGCATTCAGTTGTCCTATATTTGCTAATTTTCTCGGGCTTAGATCACCATTCTATCACCAAAATGGCATTAGGGTTTTCCAGGCAAACATGCACCATTTTTGGCATTAGAAAGTCTAATACATTGGATTTGAAAGCTAAACTTTTTGACACTTTTGTGGTGGAATTTTCACATTTCTATTAACATAGAATTGTCAAAATTTGTTAGTAAAATGAGTCACAAACACGCACATCAAAAGCCTGTAAATGTGATGTGTGATGAATTATTAATGAGAGGAACCTTATATCTCACTTTACTCTTGATAGTGCAGTCAAAGATTATTATATATGTTTTTTGCCTTTACAGCCGCTTAGGAATTTTGGCGTGTGAGTGTATTCCCTTATCTCATCCTCCTTTCTCTATATGTGTGTGTGTGTGTGTGTGTGTGTTTCTCCAAAAAAAAAAGAAAAAAAGAATTAGTTTCCTTTTAGCAAAATAAGACAATTGAGTTTATTTGAATTTGAGAAAGAAGTAGAAGAGAGGGGAAGGAAGGATGGAGAGACATAAAATATTGTGATTTGTAAGGCATAGTAATTGATTGATACTAGGGAAGTTTGCTTTTATGTACTGGTTGAAGAGTGGTGTCACTTTTGCTAAGTAATTTTTAGTTGGTAAATTATGAGTGACTTTATGAGTGAACTAAATAAGTTGGATAGGGCAACATGAGAGTGCCCACTTGAAGGAATAAGTTTGAAAGATGTAGTATTTAATTGAACTTATTTAAGTGTTCTGCTAATATAGAATGTGATATCTAAAACATGTTTCTCATATAACTTAATGTATTGCTTGGGTCTTTTTAGGAGAGTTAGAGTTAAGGTTTGAACCTTTTCTCTACACTTTTTACCACACTAGTCTAAATACCTTACTGCAATTCAAGGTTATTTTTGGTGCCAGACTTGCTCATTATTTGGTCTAGATTGTGTGGTAAAAAGACTTGTTTTACTTTGTGGGGAGCTACTCTGACTTGCCTTTTATGGACCATTTCAAGGGAGATAAATTTGAGAGTTTTTGAAGGAATAGAATGTTCGAATGCTTGACTGAAATCTCAAATTTTGAGTGTGTTTTAATTGCTAATGTGACACTTGGTAGTAATACAAGTGATATTGTGTCATTTAGCTACTAACTTTGTTGTTTAGTACACTAATTCATTGTGTGTTTCTTAATTCGTAGGATGGTGATGGTGATACTTTGGGCACCTATTTTGGAGTAGTTACTATGACATTTTGATATTTATAATAAAGTTTCAAACTTTGATATATATATATATATATATATACACATCCTAGTTGGAAACTTTATTATAACATTCTAGACAATTAGAGTGTATTCTTTTTTTGTAGGAATTTGTACATAGTTATTTAGAATGTATTATTTTTTTTAACATTCTAGACACTTGTGATGTATTATTTTGGGTATAAAATTCTAGACATTTGAGATGTAATTATTGATATGGTGTAATTAAATATATTTAGTTTCTTGGCTTAATGTGGTATTGCATTTGCTATTGAAAAATATGAGTTGTGGTTCATTACAGTTACTATAAAATAGGTATTGGAAAAAATATATTTTATGTACATTACAGGTGCTAAAAAAATTATTATTATTTTTAAAAAATTATTATTATTATTTTTTTATAAAGGACCTATTCCAGCGCTTTTGAAAGCGCTGGCATAGGCCTTTTAAATTATATTCAATTAAGACCTATACCAGCGTTTTTAAGAACGCTGGAATAGGTGTTGCCTATGCCAGCGCTTTTAAAAGCGCTGGTATAGGTCTTTTAAATTATGTTCATTCAAGCCCTATACCAGCGCTTTCAGGTTGTACCTATTCCAGCGCTTTGAAAAGCGCTGGTATAGCTCTTGAATGAATACATTTTAAAAGGCCTATACCAGCGCTTTCAAAAGCGCTGGTATAGGGTCTATGCCTTTCTCGGCGCTTTTGAAAAACGCTGGTATAGGTCTGGAGACCCTATACCGACTGTCACTGCGCGGCGGTTTGAAGCGCCGGGAAAAAAAACGCCGGGATAGGAATTTTGACCCTATCCCAGCGTTTTTTGGAGCTATCCCAGCGTTTTTAAAAACGCTGGGACAGCCCCGTTTTTTTGTAGTGCTGATGACATAAACTGGTATGGAACATTGCATAAAGCTTCAAAGGATTAATCATTAATTAAAGCAATCCTGACTTGTTCAGTGTACCAGTGGCCTAGAAGTTAAAAAAAAAAAAAAAAAAAAAAAAAAAAAAAAAAAAAAACCTTTATATGCCTCCTTAGTTGGCTTAAAAAACACCACAATCTAAGTTAGATAACATTCCCATTTAATTTCTTTGCCATCAATGCTTGAATAATTTATATATTTCCTACAAAATGTATACAATAATTCTATCAATTTTATATTATTTTTTATTTTGCTAGTTTTTCCGTCTGTTGGAATTTGGTGCTTGCCGAAGAACATTCAAAAATCAGAAATATAAACATCCACACACCAGAAATATAAACATCAACTTAAGACATCAAGATTTAACAAGGTTTGGCAAACTCAATGTCTACATCCATGGACAAAAACAGCAAAAATTCACTATCAAGAATATGGATTACAACACATAACTAATGCCTGGAAACTAGACTCACACTCTCACAACAATACTCACAACCTTCACAAATACCAACACACTCAAAACTTCCCACAAATGCAAACAAATTCCAACCCTAATGCACCAAAACAAACGCAGAATATCAACTCACGAACTTGACCTTTCACTATCCAAAAACCGAATACACCCAATGATACTATCAAAGTAACACAATAAACAAACTTTCAAGTCTTACATCCAGGTCCCTTTCAAACTACTCTTCGAAGAAACCTACTCGTGTTCTTCTAATAGTCTTCCCTTCTCTCCTCCATATGGTAGGATTTATTGGGAGAAAACCACAAAACCATTTATAGTCATGTCTTCTATATATAAGGTGTCAGTATATATTCCTTGGTGGAAAAGAAGTATCAAATTACTTCTTTTATAAGGACTAAATTTTCCTTCCACACCAAGAAAACTAAAACCAAGTCAAAATGGGAGAAAATTTTCATTAAATCTCCACACAGACTGAAATTCCATCAAGTAATCTTCATTCTTTCTGTAACAATTCCATCATAGTCTAAAAAGTTTTTCCTCGAATAAGTTGATCATCATTTCTATTACTAAAGCCAAACTTGTGTGCGCCTATATCAAACCAATCACAAACTTGTACAAAAAATCTTTTCTTGAACCACACTAGGATCAACCTAGCTTTGATAACAGTTTGTTAGAATATCGGTGTGCATTTACACAAACAAGAAATAAAATATCAATACAAGACAACAATGTTTAATATGGTTTGAACAATTTTATGCCTAGTTTCTCAGGTGAGGCGACTAAAATCCTCTATAAGTAATATGAACTACAACCACAAACCACAAACCAAAATCACTAACTCTTACAAACAATATTCAATGACTTAACAAACACAAACTAACCCATATCCCAACACACCCAAAAGAAACTCTCAATACCAAATCCCAAACTTGACACTCTTTTAGTACCAAAATCCCAATACACCATACGATGTTATTACAGTAACGCATTAGTCAAACTCTAAAGTCACATAGGTGGGTATCCTTTTTTTTTTTTTTTTTTTTTTTTTTTTTTTTTTTTTTTAACTGAAGAAGGTAGAGAATTATATTAAAAGTAAAAGTACAAAATATAAAGAAGTATAAAAAGGTATTGAGCCCAACAGGCCTACAACTGACGGGGCTTCAGAACAAGGACAAGCTAGCCAATATAAAGTACTCCAAGCCTGATGAGATAAAATATAATACTGACGTATGGGCAGGAAAAGGCTGCCAAAACAAATAAATTATGGGTGCTGTTAACGGGTGCTGTACAGCACCCGTTAAGTATGATAAAATTTAAATAAATTATTCACCTTTTTTTTGGGACATAGAAAAAGCTGAATATGTATTAAATGTATATCGGTTTAGATGAAGAAAGTCACATCATTTTACAACCTGACGAAAATGCCCTTGAATTCAAAATTGTAAAAATGCGTTTTTATCTCTAAATTACCTTCAGCCTTATTATCAACTCCCAAATTTATCCCCACTCTATAACCCCAAAATACACAGAAATGGTATAGCAACATCTGGACAAGGACCTCCATCTGACGCTATCTCAAAAAAAATGGTCCTTCTCAAAAAAAGGAAAACACAGAAATGGCATAGCAACATCTGGGTATGGCAGGTAATAGGAAGGATGAGAAATTTGAAGAAGAAAGTGGATATTGTAGAAGATAAGTGGAGGAAAATAAAGTGGGTATTGTAAAAGATAAAAGTGGATATTGTAGAAGATGTGCCTGCGTGGAGGAAAATAGAGTGTAGAAGAAGAAAGAAGATAAGTGTGGAGGAAAGCAAATAAAGAAGACGGAGGAAAATATACTGCAGAAGAAGAATGAAGAGAAGTGCGAAGGAAAGCAAATAAAGAAGATGAAAGATAGTGGATATTTGTGAAGAAATTGGTGGTTGAGAAAAAAGAGGAATTTTTTTTTTTTTTTTTTTTTTAAAGTAAGGGATACGTGGGTGGTTCAGTGCTCAGTGGGGTTAACCGACTAAAAAAAAAAAAAAAAAAAAAAAAAAAAAGAAAGAAGAAGGTGTGTCAGTGGGTGTTGGGTGAAGGCATAAAAAAAAAACAAAAAAATCCTTTTATTTAAGGAACAAAACAAATCTCATTATGGATATATACTACAATAGAGATATAGAAAATAATTAAGAAAATGAATTCATACAAAGTTGTCATAAATTAATTAAGGAAAAAAATACTTGATTTTTTTGGATTCAAAAATACAAGTTCAAGAGCTTCTACTTAACATTTCAAACAAAATATTGGATTCAATCCCATTTCACTTGAAGTACATGTTTTCCTTTTTTTTGCACCATTTGAGGAAGTACAAATCTCTTTCTCCGGACACGTAGAAATGTTATGACCAACATGCTTGCAAAGCCCACAAGTCTTCTTTTGCTTTCCTAATTCTCTTCCGCCTTTCATTCGTTTTTGCTTTGGACGGCCTTTTGTCTTTGATAGCGGAGGACAATTAATGAAACAATCTCCATCAATCACACCATTTACATTGGCATCAACCACATTTTCCTTGCCTACTAAATTTTCATCCAATACTAGCAATTCTTTTTCACTTAATGAGGCTTCACAACACCAACGAGATGGTAAATACAATGGTGGAATATGGTAACAATCTTTGTGAAAGAATACACTAAGAATGTGACGACAAAGTATACCCCAAAATTCAAAATGCTTGCAACTACAATTAGTCACCTCACCACCCCACAAGACCTTGTGCTTTTGACTAGTTTCATCTTTATAATATTGTAGCACAAATTCAATACGGTTTTCTTGATGAATTGAATATTGTGTTGCTCTCTCAAACTCCTTTTGAAAAATTTTGAAAGCATAAGGTGTCAAAACATTGTGTGCTTGGTCTTCTAATGGTGACAATGTTCTTAAAGAAGAACCTCTAAATGTCTCTAACATTGTATCATATGATTGTGTTTGCTCAATATCTTCAATGGCAAGATCAACCTAAGATTGTAAATAATAAAAAAAAATTAAAAACTTTTATATGACATATAAAGACTACAAATATTAACAAATAAAAAAAATAAAACAAATTATACAACAAAAGAAATCAAGGGTAAGTATTGACTTACTTGTTTAATGAGTTGCATCAAGTTTATGTGAGAACTAACAAACCGTTTAATAAAGGCATTTATACTTTCCGATCTTCCGGTTGTTGTCATTCCACCAAAAAAATGTTCTCGAAGGTAACATGGTACCCAAAAGTGCTTGATTTGGTATAAACCAATTACATGCTTGTTAGTAAGCATGTCATACTTTTCCATAACTTGAGTCCATTGACCCTCAAATTCTTCACATGAGTCTAACTTGTATAACTTGTAAAACTCTATGCACCAATTTGAATATTGATTACGAAGAATAGATGTAAACTAACCACTAAACTTAGCGGTAATATGCCATATACAAAAGGCATGTTTTGTGAGTGGTAATTCTTTTGATATTGCCTCTGTAATCCATGGATCTTGATCTGTCAAAATTGCCTTGGGTTGTTTCTTCATTAAACATGCAAAATTCTGCTAATAAAAAAAATTATTAGAATATGCAAACATTTCACCCAAGAAACAAAACGCTAATTAAATAAAATGAAAAAATAATTGTACAAATTTATAACATAAATAGAGTACCTTCATTAGCCATCGAAAAGCACTAGTTGTTTCATTCCGAAGAAGTGCACAACCAAAGAGAATCGACCTTCCATGATTATTGACACCAACAAAAATACCAAAAAGCATATCATAAGCATTTACCTTGTAAGTAGTATAAAAAACAACCACATCTCCATATTTTTGGTACCAATCAAAACTATGAGGGTGCGACCAAAAGATATGCTCTAACCTTTTCTCATCATCGGTTGTGAATGCATATTGAAACTTAGAATTCCTTTCCTTAGCAACTTTACAAAATTGTAAGAGATCCATAGCATCATTCACAGCATGCATCTTTCTCATTTTCACATAAAGATTACGAATATCCCGTTGAAAAAATGGAAGATGTCCATGTTTCACTTTTTTCTTAAGTTCCATGACACGTGTTATTTCTCTAATTGAAAGCCCAGCTTCTTTGTATAAGAGAATGCAATTTTTATCATCTTCAGTGATAAATCGATTGGCCGGAAGAAATCGTACACTTGAAGGGGACAACAATTCATGATTGTGATCTACAACAAAAATAGTGACATGCCATTCTTTTGGAAAAATGTCTATTGACTTTCGCAATACAATAGTTAGACGAGCTTTGCATCCACATTTTAAAGACTTCCTATTTCGTTGCTCCTTAGATGGATCCACCATTTTTAGTGGTTGCCTACTTTCTCGATGACAAAAGAAATTACGTCTTCCTATTTCTCCATTTTTTTTTTCCGAATGACCTTTTCGAATTGTAAAACCATTTCGATTCGCATAGTTTTTATAGAAAATGAAAGCTTCTTCTTCATTAAGAAAACATTGACCAACAAAAGGCTCAAATTCATTTTCTATTGAATTTATATCCTCATATTCTTCAATAACCCCCGTCTCATCTATTGGACATTCATTCCAATCAATTATTTCCCCTCCACATGTGTTATTATTTTTTTCATTATTCGGAAACTCATTTAACTCAACACAATTCCTTGAAACACTTCCATGAATCTCACTTGCAATTAAATCATCATCAATTTGTTCTATATTAAAACAAGAATTAAAAAAAATCAATATCATATTATACGTTAAATGAAATATGGATTACAAATAAATTAAAAAATAATAGTACCTTCATGAGGTAGTTCATTTAAGTCAAAGTAATTCATTGGAACAAGTTGATGAGTCTCACTTGCAACTAAATTGTCATCCATTTGTGCTACATTAAAACAATATTAAAACAATCAATATTCAATATCATATTTTAGGATAAATGAAAAAAAAAATGAAAAAAAAAAAATAATAATAGTTCATTCTTGAAGTAATTCATTTAAGTTAAAACAATTCCTTTTAACAACTTGATGAGTCTCACTTATAACTAAATTCTCATCCATTGGTGCTATACTAAAACAATCCACATCATATTTTAGGATAAATGAAAAAAAAAAAAAAAAACATGATACAAATAAAATAAGATTAACCTCATATTCAAATATATTTTAAAAAAATAAAATTATTGTACCTTGCAAATAATTGCTTAATCCTTCATTGAACACTTGAACTTTTCTTCATCTTTTTTATTTTTTTGGAAGTGGGTTTGATAATGGTAAAGTGAAAGAAAGTGAGTTTGATATTAGTAAAGTAAAAGAAGATGAAGAGTAAAATATTGATAAAGTGAAATTGGGTGGAAAATAAAAAGTAAAAAGGAGGAAAATGTGTTAAAGGTGTGATAAAGGGGCATTTTTGTCCTAAAATTATTGTAGAACCGAAGTGCACGTTTCCAGCTGAAAAGTAAATATTTGCTAGTTTCCCATGCAACTGAAAAGCAAACCTATTACATTAACAGGTGCTGGCCGGCACCTGTTAACAAAGTCCATAAATTATATCCTTTGGTCGGCCATCAGTATTTGGTACTCATGCAGGAAAGACTTTGCACCACATAAAATAGCTTCTGGGTGAGTTTGCATATTCTCAAAGCAGTGCTTATTACGTGCATTCCATATAGCTTACGTTACCATGCCCTACTATTCCAGCTCTTCCCGAGTCAAGCATCGCATCCTGGTCCAAGTTAGTGTGCATTTGGGAAGCGCGTTTTGCGCTTCCCAAACACACGTTGTGCGTTTCCCAATTTTTTTTATTTTTTTATTATTTTTTTGAGCCGAAATGTTTGACTTTTTTGTGCACAGTATATACAGTGCACTGTTTACAGATCCACAAATTTCACTTTTTAACAACTTTTTTATTAAAAATGGGACCCACAATACTATTTATACATTAAAAAATTATTTTACTACAGTATTTTTCAGTTTTCAGTTTTCAGCCCAATCCAAACGGACCCTTAGTGTGAAGAAGTTTGAGGCAGCAACAGGGCTCTTCTGTGTTTTGCCTTTTACTAAGGCCCATATGTTGCGTGCTAAAGGGCATTCCTAAAGGATATGCACCCCCGTTTTGCGCTGCTGGTACCACACGGTGCATGATGGATCCACCTGCGTTCTGTTCAAGTGAAGGTTGTCGCGTGTCGGTAGGATATTTGAGCACGCTCTACACAGGAAGGTATGCACTTTTGGTGGGATGTTTAGGGACCACACTGTTTTCCACAATTTCCCATCTGTACCCGCATTTGAGTGATTACCCGTTGAGGGGTGTAGCATACCCAGTGCTACTGAGTACACTGATTTGATTGAGAACGAGTTGGCTTTGTTTTCCTTCCACACTAGCACATCATTGGACAATATATTTGGCAACGGTAGGTTTAGGATATCAGCGCATGTGTGAGGTTCGAACCAGTAGGCCAACTTAGCTTTGTCCCACAGCTCTGTTTCTACATCAATCAGCTCTCTTACTTTCATTGATCCAAGTCCTTCCCTCCAAAGCCGTGGGGGTCTTGGCAACCACTGGTGATAAAAAATGTGTATTAGGTCCCCACTTCCCACCTTCCACTTCGACCCAGTGAGTATGACGTTCCTAGCTCTTAGAAGGCTTCGCCACTTGTAAGCCAGGTTACTCCCTAATTCAGCATCCAAGAAAGAGACAAAGATGTTTGATGATTGATTAGCCTCCATGCTTGTTTTGTCAGCATTGCCAGGTTAAAGGCATGGATGTCTTGGAAGCCTATACCACCCACCTTCTTCAGATTACACAGCCGCTTCCAGTTGATCTAGTGTATTTTTTTTTCGTTGCTCGTTTGCCCCCACCAATATTTCGCCATGATAGAGTTGATGTCGCTGCATAGTGTTTTAGGCAGCTGTAATAAGCTCATTGAGTATGTCACTATGGCTTGTGCTACGGTTTTGATCAAGACCCCCCTTCCTGCTTTCGAGATGAACTTTTCCTTCCACCCGATGACTTGCTTAGCAATCCTTTCTCAAAGGTCTTTGAAGGTACTCATTTTTATCTTACCTCTCACCATCGGTAGTCCCAGATATTTTTCAAATTCTGTCACAACCTAGGCATCAAACATTCTATGGATTTCCTCCCTCATTACAGGTATGGTGTTAGGGTTGAAGAACAAGGTTGTTTTTTGCCGATTAATGGCTTGACCTGAGGCGTGCTCATATGCAGACAAGATGTTCAAAAGGATAGTGCACTCTAGTGGGGTGGCCAGACAAAATAAGAGGCCATTGTCAGCAAAAAGGAGGTGGGAAATGTTTACTTCATTGTGGCAGGACTTTATTCCTTGGATCCGATTTGCTTCAATGGCTTTCCATAGCAACGCCAATAGGCCTTCCACACAAAATAGGAACAAGTAGAGTGATAACAGGTCGCCCCGTTTAATACTTTAGGATGGGGAGATAAAGCCTTTGGGTTCGCCATTGATCATTACCAAGTAGCTTGACGACGATACACATTGCATAGCTAGTTCCACCCACCTAGCCGAGAAGCCCATCTTCACCATTATGCTTCGTAGGAACTCCCACTCCACTCGATCGTAGGCTTTACTAATGTCTAGCTTAACCGCCATATGACCCACTTTCCCTTGTCTTCTATTTCTCAGCCTATGTAGCATCTCATAAGCCATTGTGATGTTATCGGTGATAAGTATGCCAGGGACGAACGCACTTTGCGCATCTGAAATAATGTTCGATTGGATGCCTTTTACCCTATTTGCTAACACCTTTGATACCATCCTACTGACCACATTATTGAGGCTAATAGGGTGGTAGTCCAGCATGGCTTGGGGGTCTTTCTTCTTTGGTGTAAGCAGGATATGGGTGAAGTTCATCTTGGTTAAAATATGGCCAGAGTTTAATACCGATAGCACTGCCTCCATTACATCTCCACCTACTATGTGCCAATATTTTTGAAAGAAGAATGGAGACATACCATTTGGGCCCGGTGACTTTGACGGGTGCATTTGGAACAGGGCTTGCCGAACCTCGTTGCCTACAAAAGGTTTGAGGAGGGACTGGTTCATTTCCTCCATCACTTCTCCGTCCACCACATTTAGAACCTCCTCCATGTTCCTCGGATTGGACATAGCAAAAATGTTGTTAAAATACTTTGCTGCTATAAACCCAATGCTCTGCTCATCTGTTCTCCAAATCCCATTCTTATCCATCAGTCCGTCTATTTGATTTTTTCTTCACCGCTGGGTAGCTCTTTTATGGAAAAAATTCGTGTTTTTATCACCTACGGGAAGCCATATAGCCCTATATCGTTGCCTCCAAAACACCTCTTCTTGATGTAACAATGCATTTATTTCGTCCCGTAAGGTGTTAATCTGTGTTAGGTTGGTTCCATACCTAGTGGTGGACAAGGCCTTGAGTGCAGCTTGTTTATCCTCCAAACGAGTTCTAGTGTTGCCAAACACATCTTGGCTCCATGCCACCAGTTTCATACGACATCGCTTTGTCTTTTCAAAAAGCTTAAACATAGGGTTTCCACTAGGTGGGTGGAGGTTCCATGCTACCCTGATCACTTCCTCACAACTTTGGTGTGCCGCCCATCGCTCCTTAAATCGATAGAGCTTCTTACGTCTCGCCATTGCATGTTGGTCACCGCATTAAGCGTCTAATAGAATAGGGTCATGGTCAAAGTAAGATACCTGCAGATGCGAGAGTTTTGCCGATGGGAAGTGTCCTTGCCATTTCGTGGAAGCACAAATCTATCCAACCTTACTTCGACAAAAGCTTCACCTGATCGACCATTGCGCCTTGTAAAAGGATAGTCGTGGTAACCTAGGTCCTCTAAGCCATAGTGTAGCAAAGTCTCCTTAAAAGCCAGCATGGGGGCCAAGGGTTTTGAGGTATCCCCTTGCTTTTCTTCAGAGTGCAGTATTTCATTGTAGTCCCCTAGGCAAACCCAGGGTAGAGAAGCTCTAGCATGCAAGTGTCTAAGGATTCTTCACGATTCATGCTTCTTATGTCCTTTTGGTCGTCTGTAAAACCCTGTTAACCTCCATGGTGGTTTATTTGCATGCACGATGTGGGCGTCAATATGGTTAGGTGGGAAAGTTTGAATATGAAGGTCACACTTTGCCTTCCAAAATAATCCGAAACCACCACTTTGGCCGTCACTCAAGACAACCAATACTGATTGGAAATTTCGATCATAGCAAAGTTTTAGCATTTCTGAGATGGATTGCTTTGTCTCCATAAGGAATAAAACGGTAGGTCCTTTACTTCTCACCATGCTGGTGAGTACGTCAACTGCTCGTTGGTTCCCAAGCCCCCGGCAGTTCCAGCTTATAATGATCATTGTGGTCGGCGGAGCTACACCACAGCCTCCACCGTTGGTATGTTTGGTACGCCAAGTTTGGTCCTTTTCTCATTCCTTAAGCTTACTCGGTTCGGGTCACATTGCTTGCATGGAACTCCCTTTTTTGGCCCACTATTTGTCTTTGTTCTCTCTGCTTTTCTATAGCTTCACTAGACTATATTCTACTTAACCTAGTTCAAGTTGGTTGCTTAGTATTAGGGGTAGCATGGTTACCTATGTTATCTAAGTCACATGCATTTTTGTCTCCCCCACCCTTACTAGTCCCATCAATCGTTTCATGCACGTGGCCTATCTTTCCATAAATATGGGTTGGAGTCAAAGGAGGCACCATATTAATTGCACCGGCTCCTTTTCCTTCAATGTCGAGTACGTTGCACTGCATTAGCTCACCCTCCTTTGATTGCGCCTCCAAAACAGTCTACGCCTCCAAAATAATCTGCTCTGCCCTCCCTGGTTTTGCGTTGGTTTGCCCACTCACATCCCCGAAATCTGGTGTGGTTTCCTTCCTTGTGGTAGCCATACTAGGCAACCCACTAGGGTTTCCCAAGTTTGGAAACGTCCCACCAGGTGTGCTGTTGCCGCCGTGTTTATGGCCCTTCGCCTAACCAGTTTCATTGCTCTACAATTCGTCCCTACACCGTTTCGTTCTTGCTCTCAACTAGTCACCATAAGGGAGGTTGCCATCCTCACTCATATTACTATCTGAGCAGCGATGGGGGCATGTTTTCAGCTCGTGCCCTAGTCGACCATGCGAGTAACATAGGCCCACAATCCTCTCGTACTTGAAGGCCAACCATGATTTATCTCCTTCTGGGTTGATCACCGAAGCTCCCCTTCTCAATGGTTTATCCACTGGTAAGTCCACTCTAACCCATAGGAACCTTGCCTATTCAGAGGCAATGGCTTTAGCATCCACATTCAAGACTGCCCCCAATCTGCTACCGATCTCTGACCCTACCTCTTCGTTCATCAGATCAAAGGGTAGGCCCCATACCTGTACCCATAGTTGTATGTTGGGGAAAGTAAGGTTAGCCACCGTCATCCCCTTCTCCCATTGTCGCAGCAACAATAGTTGGTTATCAAAACACCAAGGGCCATTGTCAAGGACCCATCTCAGTTGGTTGTCAAGCGAGAACTTAAATTGGAGTAGTTCGTCTCCCACCTCCACGATCTTTAGGTCGTTCCCTAATCTCCACACTGAGTGTAGTAGGTTTTTTGCCGTTTTGAGGTTGGGAAGTTTTTCAGATAGGAAGCGACCCATTAGGCTTAGCAAACATTCACCAAGAGCTTGTTTATGATGATGAACCTGAACATCTATAGCTTCCTCCTCCTCTGCTGTCAAAGAGATTTTTTGAATCCTCTTGATAAACTCGGAGTCCATGGTTCCCACCCTTAGGCAGGTAAGGAAGACTCACCCTAGGTGAGAAAGAGAACTCCTACAGAGAGGAGGAGAAAAACGTCGTTTGGTTAGCACTTCATCACAGTGGACTTTGATAGAAAAGAAATGTGGTAATAAGTAGACACAGAGAGTTGGTGGGTATCCTTAAACCCCAAAAGAACTATCAAACTACTATTCAATGAAACTCACTCATGTTCTTCTTAGTCTTATTAATATCTCCCTATATGGGGAGGACCTTTTGCGCCAAAGCCACCAGACATTTCACAGTGCTATCTATATAAGGCTTTAATATCTATTCCTTAGTGGATAAAATAAATCAAATTATTGCTTTTACAAAGAATATATTTTTTCTTTCACACCAAGAAAATCCAAACTAAGTCAAAATAAGAATCTAAGACAATTTCCAACATCCTATTTATTTCAGTTTTGCATTTTTGCCAAAATAATAAACAAAACCTTTTTGCCTCACACCTCAAGGCTAGCACCTTAATCCACCTTTACTTTTGAAACCTTATTAAAAACACAGGACAATAACATAATAATATACACTTACAACTTTAGCAATTTAGACATGTTGCCATAAGAAGCTGGAATTGTAGTCCCATCAAAGTTATTGTTATCAAGTTGGCTGCAAAACAAAGAAAATGAATCATCAAGAAACTTAAGAAACGATTGCTTAAGTATTATTAGATTATTGACGCAGGACAACCAGAACAAAACTGAAGTAATAATAAAATAAATGGATATGACTTAGGAGTCAACACCTAGGCCTTACTTGGAGTCAGCACCAAGCGGAGAAACCATTAGGAATCAGCACCTAGGGTAGACCTGGAGTCTGCACCTGACCAAAGAAAGACCAAACAACCATTTTTTCATTCATAAAAATATCAACTCTCCTCAAGGAGTACAATAGGTTGCTTATAAAGGATTGCTAAACCCTAGTTCTAATTGGCTAGAAAATCCTAATTGCCTTATTACAAAAATAACCTTAGTTCCAAATTAAAATACTAATAGTCTAATAAACTACTAGGACCTAAAGCATAAAAATACAATTGACTTGCAAACATAAATAATATTAAATAATAATTTTCTTGCATCTCTCGCATCATTCTCCTCTGATTGGAGAAAACTCGACCTCGAGTTCTAAAGCATTGAAGGATTAGGATGCTGACAAGTAACACTTGATTCCAGTCTGGAATCACCTTAGGGAGCATAGAGAAAAGAAATACCTTGAATTTCACCGTGTCAAACTCTTCTAGAATAAAAAAAAATTAATGTGTGGAATCAACATAATCTTATCTTGAACCATTGGAAGCACTATGTTATCCACTTTCTCCACTTTAGCAAACTATTTGTCTTCATGCACCATGGAAGCCTAATCAAAAGCAGATCCATTAGCTTCCAATATCACATCATGTGCACCCTTTAACATAATACTTTCTGTAGAAACTATCTCTTCACGTTGTTGCTCTTCAATAGATTCATTTCCTTGCATGCATGTTAAGGCAACACTTGTCGAGACATGTACGTTTGTGTTAACATTAGGCTTTAGTGTTGCTTGAGGATTCTCCATGATCAAGATATCATCATTAATGTTGTCTTCTATGGGGGCAACAATAATTTCATTGTAATCAATTATCCTTGGTTTCCCTATTGAATCAGTTTGAATCTTTATTTGCTTCATCTGAGTAATCATGTCTTGAACATTTTTCATGATCTTTTCAGATAATTCCTTTAATTCCTTGGTAGATTGTTCAAAAGTGCACTGAGGACATGAAATGGAATGAGAATTCATCATATTTGCCTTAACTTGAAAAGTACCACACTGAGATTGGGGTAGATACTTGGCTCGAAAGATGTTAACAAATACTCATCACAAAACTTTTCTTTCATATCTTCCCACACACTAATGGCAGGTTCATAGTTTAGATAGTGGAAATATTCAAGCTTTTCCCAAAACCTTTTAACTTCAACTTTGCGCTCCACCTTTTAACTTCAACTTTGCATACTTAACCTTTTTGTTATCTGCCCAATTTGCTTGCTCAAAGAATTGTTCCATCCCATTCATCCAATTGACAAAATCCCATGGATTAGTTTTACAACCATCAAAATAAGGTGCTTCTAATATTACCATGATTCTCTAGAATAGTTGGAAGTTGGAACAATAACCTTGGTTGCTGTTATGTTATCTAGACAGATTGTTGGAACAGGCTTCTGACTTGGACAAATTGGACTTGTAGAGAACAATTCAAGGCCCAATACATGCAACAATAATTTAAGGGCCCAATGGGCTGTCACAATGTCACAGAAACAATAATTCTTTTCTTTTCCTTCCTTTTGATTTTTTTTTTAATAAAAATAACAAAATACAAGTGTCAAATACGATAAACTAAGAGAACAGAAACTCAAAAATAACTAACAAAACTCAAAAGAATTTAAATTGGAAATAGAGGCTGTCTCTGCGATGAGGGTCCTCGGCCGACATTGGAGATCAACGCCTGGTGGCGGCACAAAGACTGGGAGACAGCAGTGGCACGAGGCATGGAGGAGTGGAGGCTGCTCGTCTCAGGCTTTGGCATTCGCAGTGGTCGACGTTCCCAGCGGTGGTGGTCGAGGGTGAGGTGTTGGGTTTTGGGTTTTGGCGGCTGGTGAGTGAGGTGTGGTGTTGGGCTTTGCAGCGGCTGGTGGCTGGTGGATGTTGGGTTCCATGGCAGTGGGTGTTGATTTTATGGGTTTTGGTGGCTGGTGAGTGATGGATCTTGCGTGGGTCTCCTCTTTTCTTTTCTTTCTTTTTTTATTTTTTTATTTTTTATGGTGGCTTGTGGGTTGTCAATCGTGAATTTGGGTTGTTGAAAAGGGTAATCAGGTTGGGCTCTAATACCAAAATTGACACAGGACAACCAGAAAAAAACTGAAACAATAATAAATAAATGGATATGACCTAGGAGTCAGCACCTAGGCCTTGCTTGGAGTTAGCACCAAGCGAAAAAAACACTAGGAGTCAGCACTTAGGGTAGACCTGGAGTCAGCACCAGATCAAAGAAAAGACCAAATAACCATTTTTTCATTCATCAAAAAAATATCAATTATCTCCTTAAGGAGTACAATAAGTTGCTTATAAAGGATTACTAAACCTAGTTTTGATTGGCTAAGAAACCCTAATTGCCTTATTACAAAAATAACCTTGTTTCCAAATTAAAATAGTAATAGCCTAATAAACTACTAGGACCTAAAACATAAAATACAATCGATTTGCAAACATAAATAATACTAAATAAAAATCTTCTTGCGTCTCTTGCATCATTAAATTGATGTAAGACAACCAAAACAAAACTAAAACAACTATAAAATAAAGGGATATGACTTAGGAGTCAGCACCTAGACTTTATTTAGAGTCAACACCAAGTGGGAAAATCACTAGAAGTCAACACTTAGGGTAGACCTAGAGTCGGCACTAGACCAAAGAAAAGACCAAATGGCCATTTTTTCATTCATCAAAAAAATATCAACTATCTCCTTAAGGAGTACAATAAGTTGCTTATAAAGGATTACTAAACCCTAGTTCTAATTGGTTAGGAAACCCTAATTGCCGTATTACGAAGATAACCTTGCTTCCAAATTAAAATATTAATAGCCTAATAAACTACTAGGACCTAAAACATAAAAATACAATCGACTTGCAAACATAAATAATACTAAATAAAAATTTTCTTGCGTCTCATGCATCATTCTCCTCTGATTGGAGAAAACTCAACCTCAAGTTTTAAAGCATTGAAGGATTAGGATGCTGACAAGTAACACTTGCTTCAAGTCTGGAATCACCTTAGGGAGCACAAGGAAAAGAAAAAACCTTGAATTCTACCTTGTCAAACTCTTCTGGAATAACAAAATCAATGTGTGGGATCAACATAATCTTATCTTGCACCATTGGAAGAACTGTGTTATTCACTTTCTCCACTTTAGCAAACTGTTTGTCTTCATACTCTATGAAAGGCTGATCAAAAGCAGATTCATTAGCTTCCAATATCGCATCATGTGCACCCTCTAACATAATACTGTCTGTAGAAACCATCTCTTCACCTTGCTGCTCTTCAATAGATTCATTTCCTTGCACGCATGTTAAAGCAACACTTGTCGAGACATGTACGTTTGTGTCAACATTAGGCTTTAGTGTTGCTTAAGGATTCTCCATGATCAAGATATCATCATTAATGTTGTCTTCTATGGGGTAGCAATAATTTCATTGTGATCAATTATCCTTGGTTTCCCTATTGAATCATTTTGAGTCTTCATTTGCTTCATCTAAGCAATCATGTCTTGAACATTTTTCATGATCTTTTTAGATAATTCCTTTAATTAGTTGGTGGATTGTTCAAAAGTGCACTGAGGATATGAAATGGAATGAGAATTCATCGTATTTGCTTTAACTTGAAAAGTACCACCCTGAGATTGGGGTAGATACTTAGCTCGAAAGTATGTTAACAAATACTCATCAAATACTCATCACAAAGCTTTTCTTTCATATCTTCCCACACATTAATGGCAGGTTCGTAGTTTAGATAGCGAAATATTCACGCTTTTCCCAAAACCTTTATGTTAGGAAATTTAGACCCCGGTTGATAGAATTAACAAGTTTTAAATCCAAGTTATTAATTAGATTTATTATACATAAAACTTGTTAAAACAAACAAACAAACATCAATATCATGTCAAAACTAAGTGCAGCGGAAAAATAAATAAGACAAGATATGATGACCCAGGAAAACCAATGAAACCAACCAGTTTCACAGTAAAAAACCTGGGGGAAAACCTTCCCGAAAAGCAATTCACTATAGTAAAGAGAAGTTTCAGATCTAGTACAAAACCTTTGTCCTTAGACTCTAAAATCCCCGTAGATGAACTCACAGTAGAAACCTTCTACCGCTTCAGAACCTCTGAACTCTTCAATATATGAACGCCACCCTTTGATGCACAGATCCCAGTACATAACTCACTCCTTTGCGCGAATCCCAGCACGTGACTAACTCCTTTGCACGAATCCCAGTACGCAACTCACTCACTAACTTGAGGAAGAAGAATGTTGGCTACAAAGTTCTTCACTTCATCAACAATGAAGATCAAGAAGCACTTGGTTACAAAACCCTAAGGCGCAAAGAACGCAGTAGCTTCTTTCAGAGAGAATAAGGCTTTGATCACCTTTTGCATATATTCTCTTTGTATTCTCTTATATGACGGCCTCAAAAATAAGCCTTATATATGCCTAGGGTTGTGAGAAGAGAAACCCTACACAAATACAAAAGCCTGGCCCAAAAATCAGATCTAAAAATTCTAATTTCCGTAACCTCGATAGATAGCAGATGTCGAGCCTCATTAAATCTCGATAGATACCTCGATAGATAGCTATTTGTCGAGCAACTATCCGCAGGTGTTCAGCTTTAGTACACACTTTTTCTTCACTTGTTTCTTGTTCCAATCTTCATGGCTTTAATACTAGACTTGAACAACATGTTCTTTGAAGTATTAAACACATCCTAGATCTACCCAAATACAAGTAAAGTGCGTTTTGTCAAAGGATTAGCCAACTACATAAAATATGTCCTTAACACTTTATGCTCCACCTTTTAACTTCAACTTTGTATACCTAACCTTTTTGTTATCTGCCTAATTTGCTTGCTCAAAGAATTGTTCCATCCCATTCATCCAGTTGACAAAATCCCATGGATTAGTTTTACAACCATCAAAATAAGGTGTTTCTAATATTACCATGATTCTCTAAAATAGTTGGAAGTTAGAATAAGAACCTTAGTTGCTGTGATGTTCTTGGACAGATTGTTGGAATAGGCTTCTAACTTGGGTAGATTGGACTTGTAGAGAACAATTCAAGGCCCAATACATGCAACAATAATTTAAGGGCCCAATGGGCTGTCACAGTATCATAGCAACAATAGTTCCTTTCTTTTGATTTTTTTTATTTAAAAATGAAAATAACAAAATACAAGTGTCAAATACGATAAACTAAGAGAACAGAAACTCAAAACTAACTAACAAAACTCAAAAGAATTTAAACTGGAAACAGAGGTTGTCTCTGCGATGAGGGTCCTCGGCCGGCGTTGGAGATCGACGCTTGGTGCCGATGCAAAGACGGGGAGACAGCAGTGGCATGAGGCATGGAGGAGTGGAGGCTACTCGTCTCAGGCTTTGGCATTGGCAGTGGCCGACGTCCTCAGCGGCGGTGGTCGAGGGTGAGGTGTTGGGCTTTGGGTTTTGGCGGCTGGTGAGTGAGGTGCGGTGTTGGGCTTTGTAGCGGCTGGTGGCTGTTGGGTTTCGTGGCAGTAGGTGTTGATTTTATGGGTTTTGGCAACTGGTGAGTGATGGGTCTTACGTGGGTCTCTTTTTTTTTTGGGCAAATTACAACTTACCCACCTGTAGATTGACTGAAATTTAAGTTGCTTACCTGTGATTTAAAATTTGACATTTTACCTACTTGAGGTTTGACTAAAATTTAAGTTGTCTACCTGTAGTTTGAAATTCTATGATGAAAGTGTTCTAGTGAATAGATTCTAATCTTATTTAATCTTGTATTTTTATATTTATTATGTTTTGGAAAAGAGAGATATAAAAGTGAAGCAAAATTACATATTTAGCTCTGTTTTTAACAGAGGTGGGTTATAGAAATCTAACTAAGCTAACTTCAGGTGGGTAAAGTATCAAATTTCAAACCACAGGTAGGCAACTTAAATTTTGACCAAACCATAGGTTGGTAAATTGTAATTTGCCCTTTTTTTGTGGTGGCTTGTGGGTTGTCAGCCGTGAATTTGAGCTGCTGAAAGGGGCGATCGGGTTGGGCTCTGATACCAAAATTGACGCTGGACAACCAGAACAAAATTGAAATAACAATAAAATAAATGGATATGACTTAGGAGTCAGCACCTAGGCCTTACTTGGAGTCAGCACCTAGGCCTTGCTTGGAGTCAGCACCAAGCGAAAAAAACACTAGGAGTCAGCACCTAGGGTAGACTTAGAGTCAGCACTAGATCAAAGAGAAGACCAAACAGCCATTTTTTTATTCATAAAAAAAAAAATATCAATTATCTCCTCAAGGAGTATAATAAGTTACTTATAAAGGATTACTAAACCCTAGTCTTAATTGGCTAAGAAACCTCAATTGCCTTATTACGAAAATAACTTTGCTTCCAAATTAAAATATTAATAGCTTAATAAACTACTAGGACCTAAAACATTAAAGATACAATCGACTTGCAAACATAAATAATATTAAATAAAAATCTTCTTGCGTCTCCTGCATTATTAAATTAAAGCAAGACAACCAGAACAAAACTAAAACAATAATAAAATAAAGGGATATGACCTAAGAGTTAGCACCTAGGCTTTGTTTGGAGTCAGCACCAAGCAGGAAAACCACTAGGAGTCAGCACTTAGGGTAGACCTGGAGTTGGCACCAAACCAAAGAAAAGACCAAACGACCATTTTTTCATTCATCAAAAAAATATC
The DNA here is from genome assembly GCA_032878915.1 of Castanopsis chinensis. Lineage (NCBI taxonomy): Eukaryota > Viridiplantae > Streptophyta > Magnoliopsida > Fagales > Fagaceae > Castanopsis > Castanopsis chinensis. Next base: position 9,451,984 of record JAVQMG010000125.1, on the reverse strand, counting down.
AACTATCTCCTCAAGGAGTATAATAAGTTGCTTATAAAGGATTATTAAACCCTAGTTCTAATTGGTTAGGAAACCCTAATTGCCTTATTACGAAAATAACCTTAAGAAGAACTTAAATCAAGCAAAAATAAAGAAGGCAATTAGGAAACCCTAATTGCCTTACTCTCAAATCAAGCATAACTTAATGTGAGTTGTTGTGGAATATTTTAAGCATAATTGTTGGAATAATTTAATGTGATATGTAAAGTTTTTTAAAGCCTCACTGTAACTATAGTTGCGTTTTTAAAGAAATTAAACAATCAAAATAAGGTCATCCAAACATAATCTCAATGATCATTTACCACTGCTTTAAGTAAATGTAAATATATATATATATATATATATATATCCAACAATCTTTAACTTTAACTAATATAGCAGTGTTTTTAAAAATGCAGCTATAGGTCCCCTCTGTTTGTAATAATTAGAAACTTATTACAGAGGGACCTATAGTTGCATTTTTAAAAACGCAGCTATAGGTATATCGTTTTAGCTGCATTTATAAGAAACGCAACTATAGGTATATCGTTTTAGCTGCATTTATAAGAAACGCGGCTATAGGGCAGCTATAGCTAGCTAGATTAGGGAAGACTCTTTTTATTTTTTGTAATCATATATTACACATAAGTGCATTTGGGTTTGGGTTATGAGAAGATCCATGCTTGTCCCAATGATTGTATGCTATTTTGGAAGGAGAATGTTAACCTCGAGGCGTGTCCTTGTTGCAAAGTTTCAAGGTGGAAAATGAATGAGGCATCCGTTACAGGTAATAATGCCTCATCCAGTAAGGGAAAGAAGAAAGCTGCAAAGATTCTACGGTGGTTCCCCTTAAAGCCAAGATTGCAGCAACTGTTTTTGTCACCCGACTTGGCTAGTTCTATGAAATGGCATGTTAATGGTCGTACAGATGACAAGGTAATGTGGCATCCTGCTGACTCGGATGTATGGAAAATGTTTGACACCATGCACTTACAGTTCTCGTCTAAGCCTTGTAATGTCAGACTTAGATTAGCTGCGGATGGGTTCAACCCCTTCGGAATTCTAAGTACTACTCACAGCACTTGGCCTATCATGCTAGTCCCTTACAATCTCCCGCCCTGGCTGTGCATGAAACGATCATCCTTGATTTTATCACTAGTTATTCCTAGTCCTACATCGCCAGGGATTGCGATAGATGTGTACTTGCAACCCTTAGTAGAAGAACTGAGAGAATTATAGGATGTTGGAGTAGAAGTGTATAATGCATCTTCAAAAAATGTATTCCAATTGCATGCAGCATTGATGTGGACTATACATGATTTTCCTGCATACGCAGATGTGCTGGGTTGGAGTACAAAGGGTAAGTTTGCATGTCCTTGTTATGCCTCGGAGACCGACTCTTGATATTTAAAACATGGCCACAAATTCTGCTACATGGGACATAGGTGATGGTTGGATAGTGACCACGAATTTTGGGATGAAGATACGTTATTTGATGGATCTACTGATATGCAAGTGACTCCTGTGGCACCAGTTGTGTCAGACATACTTGTGGACACTGAAAGTTTAGTTGGGCATTGTCTGGGGAAGAAATGTCAACTTCTTTACAACAAAAGAAAGAGAGGTGAGGCAAACTAGTGTGCTTGGAAGAAGAAAAGTATATTTTTCAGCTTGCCTTATTAGGAGGATCACAAGTTGCAACACAATCTTGATGTGATGCATATAGAGAAGAATGTGATGGACAATATACTTGACATGGTGCTGAACTTAAAGGACTTGACAAAGGATAATTCCAAGGCACGCCTTGACTTCGCGGACATGGGAATAAGGAGTGAACTCCACCTACAGCGAAAAGGTAATGATAAGTATACGATACCGCTCGCGTGTTTTCATATGACTCCATTGGAGAAAGATGGATTCTTGCAAGTTTTTACGGGACGTAAGAGTGCTTAATGGATATGCTTCCAACATCTCACGCCATGTCAATCTGAAAGAACACAAGATTTCTGGTTTAGAGGATCACGATAATCACATCTTGATGCAATAACTCCTTCCAATAGCTTTACGAGGATCTTTGCCATCGCACATTACTGGGCCTTTGATAAAGTTAGCTTGTTTCTTCAGAAAAATTTGTTCCAAAACCCTTACGGTTTCAGATAATGCAAATGATGAGGCAGACATTGTTGTCACATTGTGTGAATTGGAAAAGATATTTCCTCTATCTTTCTTCACTGTGATGGTACATTTGGTCATGCACTTAGCTACTGAAGCAAAGATTGGTGGTCCAGTTCAGTACCGTTGGATGTACCCTATTAAAAGGTAAGTCGTATGTAATACATGTATATTATGAGCTTCATGTTCGCTTTCTAATAGCTAGTGTCAATTACAAATCTTCTCATGCGCATTATATGTACCTCTCATGCCTTAAGTCTTACGTAAGAAATAGGGCTGCTCTAGAAGGATGTATTGCTGAAGGATACATAGTGGAGGAATGCTTAACATTTTGTTCATGGTATATGGAAGGAGTTGAAACTATATTCAACCGACCCACGAGGACGATGGAGGAGTCAACAGGGGTGGTTTCAAGCATGACACTAGACAATAGGGAGTTCACCCAAGCTCATCGCTACGTGTTATTCAATTCCGAAAACATATAGTAGTTTCATGAGCAAGTACTACGGACACCAATATCATTGCACGACAATCCAATGTATGTTAGGTGTATTAACACTAACACAATTGGCAAACCATGCAAGATGCACAAAAGTATGGTGGAGGACGAACTTCGAAGGGGCCACCGTCATATATCTAAGGCTATTATTCATAAGCACCACATGGAGAAGTTTTATGGTTGGTTTAGGTCTCACGTACGTTTGACATCTTCAACTTCTCAAGCTTGTAACTTTCCCATAAGTAGAATTACTGTACGAATTATAATAAGCTTGTTTGGTTATAATAGGTGATGTCAATGACTGATACTGATAGGAAAAGAACTTCAGTTACTGATACAATTATCACACCTTCCAAAGGGCCATATATCTTAGTAAATCGGCTGAAGCATTATGTCATAAATGGGTTAAAATTTAGGAGTTCTTATGTCGTGGAAAATAGGAACACGTGGAATAGTGGAGTTAGTGTCGCCACTGAATGTGGCATTATATACTATGGTGTATTGACAAATATTATTGAGCTGAATTATTTTGGCAATATCAAACACGTGTTATTCAAGTGTACATGGGTTAATGAGCAAAATAGGAAGGGATATAAGACTAATGAGTTTAGGTTTTCTATGGTGAATTTTACACACTCCATACATGGTGGGGAGGAAATGGTGGATGAACCATATGTCTTGGCATCTCAAGCTACACAAGTTTTTTATGTTGAAGATAAAAGGTACAAAGATTGGTATATTGTTGTTAAAACTAAAGCTAGAGATGTGTTTGATGCCGGTATTGGCCCCCATTGTGACGAGGAGGACATGTATGAGTTTTATGAGAACATTCCATATAGTATAACTAGTAATGATGTTGATAGGGAAAACCTTTAGTGAGGTCGAGATGATGTGGAGGGAATGACAATTGATGCCTCTATCATTGGCAAAAGAGATCTTCATGAAATGGACAACTTAGATGATTGTGAGTTCATTGATGATGAGTCCAACGATGAAGATAACAACGAAGTCGAGTACAGCGATGATGAGTAGTGTAATAGGGTACTGTTGTTGTATGTGTAATTATGTTATAGTTATTATTGCAATTGTAAGTAGAATTTGTAAGGGTCTATTGTGTGCAAAGTTAGAGAATCTTGCATATATATGTGAAAACTGTGTTCCTCTTCATGTTGTTAAGAAATGATAGTCTTAACATTAGTAATTATCACATGAAACTGTTATTTCTTCATGTTGTTCCATATATATGTTAAAATTGTTATGTCTTCATTTTAACGTTAAAACTGTTATTTCTTCATGTTGATAGTATAATCTTATCTTCATGCTGTTAAAACTGTTATTTCTTCATGTTGTTATTTGTTCATGTGATTGGCTATTGACTATTATTATCTTTATGTTTGTGTTGTGAAGGTGTTGGATGCAGGTATAGGGAAGAGGAAACGGCAAATGTCGCTTGTTTATGTTGGCGAAGGATCGTCACATGGATGACAAAGGGTGGAGGCACAAGCTAAGGAAGCCCATATTTCTCGGGAGGCAAGACCAGTTGCCTCTGACGATAAGACATAGGCCCCTAGTACTTAACATGTCTTCGATTAAAAATCTTATTGATTTTTCTTTTCTTTTACTTTAACTTTTCTAGGCGAACTATGCTTTTAATAGTTGTGTGTAGTGTAAAAATATTTTACAATGGTTGAATTTAGTTAAATAATATTCTAGATATTTAGCTAAAAGAAAGTAATGAAATAGTCACAAGCAAGTTCATCATAGTCATCCTTGCCCACAACATAGATGCTGATAATTGGCTGGTATTGTGTAGACAATATAAATTGATCTGGTGCATAAAACAAAATTCCCAACAAGTGAACTCAGTCAAACGATTTTCTAATAAACTCAGTCATAGAAATAGTATTTACATGTGTAATTATATGAATGTTAAATTCTCCTAAAAGAAGTAGAGAATGTGGTACTGTTATTCATTTCATGTTGGATACTTGCCTACTCCTGCACTCTAATATTTATATTCAGTTGTGTCCTTGTTGTCATATGAGCATGATTTAAGCTTCTTTCACACAAAAATACCCAAGAATTTTACATGATGAATTACAGTTTGTCACATAAAGGTAATGGAGTGATCTTGGGCTATTTTACTAAACAAGGGCGCTATTCTGGTAACCTTAATACACCTTTGATGGTGAAACAACAAACTACCCTTTATGCTTAAAGGGCAGAACTCAAGACAATAAGGAAATCCTACTGTCAATATTTTAATGAAGTAAGGATTGCTTTTCCAAGTACTCCATCACATAATCTTAAACATCAAGTAAAAACAACAAAGTTAGTGCAATGTGGATATATCTCTACTTCAAATACTGTATGGTTAGAATTGACCACATAATCTTTATTTTTCTTATTTATTTTTTATTCATAATTTCTTTTACAAATATATATATATATATATAGAATATTGACTTTATATATTATCTACTTTAATTTAAATATTTAATATTCCATTATCATTAACTTCATGGGTTAGCTGTAAGAATATATAATGAGTTATTTATTTTTTAATTTTGGATATGGTATTTTTTGTCCCATAAAACCACTACATTAATGATTAAATGCAAAATCACCTCTTGAAATCTCTCCTGCGTAAATGTACTGATGTTTTGTTTAAATGAAATTATAAACCCTTAATATCACATTAAGTTACTAGATGAAATTTTTTTTCGTGGTGTGATATGTTTCATTACTTGTGAGATTTGATAATTCAGCCCTAATATCGATAGTTTTGTATATACAGATAATTATGAACAAAGCCCAACAGCAGATAATAAGCTTAAAAGGCGTGGTCCTACAAAGCTAGCTGACATATGGGCAATGGATGGATCTTGGAAAATCCCGTTGCCAGTAAATAATCAAGGCCAACCGATTGGTTCAGATGGTAAAATGTTCATTTGGTGGTAGGGAATTTTTTGTGTGAATGGCTTACTATGCCCGCTTGTCCCTGCTGCATGGCCAAGTGTCCCTGACAAATTTATTCATAAGCGTTGGATTAAGGTTAAGGTAATATGAAAATAAAGTACAAGTAATAGTCATTTACAGCCGTTGTCTTAATTAAATGTCATATGATGAGTGGGTCCATGCTTGTGTTTTGCTAACTCCACTTTTGCATTTCAGAAACGATATCTAATTGACCCCGATATTGTCGCACCATGCGATCAAATGGGATGGGCAATGCATCAACTCAGGATCCTGAGGAGAAATCAGAGGAAAAAGTTGAAGAAGGATCACATTAAATATGGTATGAGAAAGGAACAAGTATTGGCCAAGATACCACCGAGGGTGATGAAGGAGCAATGGACGGAGATGGTTAACTATTGGTTTCATGACAAAACTATGGCACTACTACTTTATTCGTCTATCTCATTTTTGTGGTAATTTAAAATCATGTTGGCCATGTTTCACTTTAATAGCCCCTCCTCTTAACCTAAATCTTCTAAATATGTATAATATAATGAGTCTAGCTCAAACCACTTTCCATTAAATGTGATAGAGTTGTTTTGCCCCCATCAACAACATTAACTTAAGATTACTATTATTTAGAGATTGGTTAGGGACTTCGACTACTACAAGGGTATTCTAGTAGACAATTTATGTCAGGGATCTCAATAAGAGATATATATATATATAGGGAAAAAAAATTGTGTCATACTAAACAAATCTTCCTGCAATTTTATCCTAGCTCACTTATCAACTCCACTGGCTAATCGATGTAGCTTAGGCTGCAAAGGCTTACATACTCCTTAGTCCATTTTCTCTCCTTTTTATGTCCTATTCCAAAATTGGTATGATGCATCTTGAACATTTAATACTCAAAAAATGCTTTTTAAGTAGTTTATATTGGTACTTACAAGATCACAACTTAGTTCTTAACGTATTACTTAAATGCACATAATTCAGTTTCACACCAATAAACCATCCAGATAAATAGGCATAACCAATTTAGGTAAACTAATAGCAACCAATGAACAAGTATATTCAGGTCACACACATGCTGCAAAACCAAATTTTATCAACTTCACAGTTAACACTAAGGAGGTGGGTAATTAGAAATATTAAAATATATTATGAATACACAATGACAAGCACAGAAGAGACGAAAACTTACATTAAGTAGTAAAATACCTTAGTCAAGACATGTTTACTTTTCATATACTTTGACGGTAATGTGGTTGTAGACATTAAGTAACAAGAACAAGGTCAGTCGAGGTCAATAGAAGGAGATAGCAAGGTCTAGGGCTCAAAGTTTTGCACAAATTTCCGATGACATGGTAAGAAATGCATTACAAGTGCTACTATATTCGTGTATCACATAAGTTGATTTTATGCTTTTAAATCACACTAAATGCTGAAAAAAATCTTTTACTTTCTTGTTGGTGGTAGATATAAACTTAGAATTCATGAACAGCTTAGTCAATGCAAATTATAAACAACATCTCTCTTCTGAGTGCAATTGTGCTTATTGTATGAAATTTTGTTCATCATGTAGGTGAAAGCTAACGGGGCTCCGGTCGAGCGTGCAGATGTGTATTTGAAAGTATACCGTAGGAGAGATGGGACTACTATTACTCCCCAAGCGCAAGAGAACATGGTAAGCATAATTTGAATTGAATTTTAGTGTATTTTGTGTTTGTATTGTTTATGGTGTGTAATATGTTATTTGGTTCTTGTGGAAAAACGTACAGAATAGGATGGAAGAACTTTTGAGTCAAGAGGGCATGCGACTACAAGGAAAGCCTAGTAGTGGAGTCCTCTGGTCCAAAGATGATGCGTATGTTCTGGTGTTTGGTGCAAAGCACCCTGGCCGTGTATTTGGGGTAGGATTTGGAATCACCCCATCTGGAAGAAGTGTCACAAACACTTCACAGTTTACCTCAACTCCATCGTCATCAAGCAGAACGACCCAAAGGATTTCGGAGTTGGAGAACAACTCCTCTATCCTTAGGGAGCAACTAGCCTAAGTACAATAACAACTCTCCCAATCGAAAGCAAGGCACCAAGAACAACTCTCTCAAGCAGAAGCAAGGCACTGACAACAAATGGCCGAAGTGATGACACACATGAATGCAATGTTTGCCTAACTTAGCCAAGGTGTACGTGATTTGGATAAGTCTCAGGTACCAAACAAATGTTATTTAGCAAAACACTACTTTTTGCAATGCATTGTTATGTGATATTAATACGATGCCTTTAATATATTCAAGGTGGCAATGCTTGATAGGGACTCTACATGGGAATGAAACTGTGAATCCTCTAGTAAAACAAATACAACTATTCGTTATAATATATACAACTATATATATTGGGAAAAAAATAAAAACAAAATTCAGATATATTGTTACCTTTGTTGGTTTTATTCCAATTTAAAAGTCCCACATTAGTACATATGAAGCAAGAAGTAGGGAAGTAGATGTACTATAAGACATAAAATCAAATTAGAAAATTTCAACCATACTAGCCACATCCTCCAAAGTGTGACTGTTATTTTCTCTCCATACTAGCCATATCAAACATAGCAAAGTAATATTTTAAACCTCTTGGCACTGAGTTTCCTAAACCAATATCTTGGGGCCTTAACACACCATGTACTCTTCATATGGAATGAAGAGGCATTAGTACCTCTAAGAGCCTTATAGTAAGAATGAACATCAGACTTTGCCACTGCCTTTGCAATCTATCACCATCCTCCTCCCTAGCCACCTATGAATAAAAAAGACCTAAAAAGGAATTTGCCTACTGTAATTCTCAATGCAATTTACATTGTTTATTTAATTTTTTTAAAGGAAGTATAATATCATCAATGTGGTTAATTAGAATATGGTATACTCGACATGTTGTCCAATTTACATTATTGTTGAAACTTGAAAGAATTGAAATTTGATGACTAGTGAGCTCGTATATGAAGGGACCTTACTAGAAGGTAGCTTTCAATATAAGAAAAGCACAAATTGTTGTTATATTTATAAAACGGCAGTGAATACAGGTTCTTAAATGTATGTGTATATATGAATTTGATGAGAGTGGAATCTATGATACTGTATAGAGTTTGGAAAGATTTAAACCTTTAAAAGTGCAGCTAGTGAACTATGTCTCACAATCCATTTGTTTGAAGATGACATGCATTGAAATGGATACAAGCAAAAAGACGATGTTAACAGGCTCATATATGATAATGACTCAAAAAATTTAAGGGATATTGCCCTTGTTAATAGACTGACTAAGCAAAATACTTGGTTATTTGTTTAGAGTCTGTTAAGGACATATTTTATGTAGTTGGCTAATCCTTTGACAAAACGCACTTTACTTGTATTTGGATAGATCTAGGATGTGTTTAATACTTCAAAGAACATGTTGTTCAAGTCTAGTATTAAAGCCATGAAGATTAGACCAAGAAACAAGTGAAGAAAAAGTGTGTACTAAAGCTGGACACCTGCTAGACACCTGCAGATAGCTGCTGGATAGATAGCTATCTATCGAGGTATCTATCGAGGTTTAATGAGGCTCGACAGCTGCCCGATCGATCGAGGTATCTATCGAGGTTACGGGAATTCAGATTTCCAGATCTGATTTTTGGGCCAGGCTTTTGTATTTGTGCAGGGTTTCTTTTCTCACAACCCTAGGCATATATAAGGCTTATTTTTGAGGTCGTCACACAAGAGAATACATGGAGAACATATGCAAAAGGTGACCGAAGCCTTATTCTCTCTAAAAGAAGCTACTGCGTCTTTATGCCTTAGGGTTTTGTAACCAAGTGCTTCTTGATCTTCATTGTTAATGAAGTGAAGAACTTTGCAGCCAACATTCTTCTTCCTCAAGTTGGTGAGTGAGTCACGTACTGGGATTCGTGCAAAGGAGTTAGTCCCGTATTAGGATTCGTGCATCAAAGGGTGGCGTTCATATATTAAAGAGTTCAGAAGTTCTGAAGCAGTAGAAAGTTTCTGCTGTGAGTTCATCTACGGGGATTGTAGAGTCTAGGGACAGAGGTTTTGTACTAGATCTGAAACTTCTCTTTACTATAGTGACTTGCTTTTCGGAAAGGTTTCCCCCAAGGTTTTTTACTGCGAAATTGGTTGGTTTCATTGGTTTTCCTAGGTCATCATATCTTGTCTTATTTATTTTTCCGATGCACTTAGTTTTGACATGATATTGATGTTTGTTTGTTTTAACAAGTTTTATGCATAATAAATCTAATTAACAACTTAGGTTTAAAACTTGTTAATTCCATCAACCGGGGTCTAAATTTCCTAACAAGTGGTATCAGAGTGGGTACACTCTAATTGGATTAATTTCCTGAGTGTGATCCTTGACCCCCGTTGTCATGGATCGTGGACAATCTCTTTCGATTCCTCCTTTATTTGATGGCACTAATTATGCGTACTGGAAAGTTCATATGAAAGTGTTTTTACAGACTCTAGGTGAACAGGTATGGCAAGCTGTTGAAGTTGGCTAGATTAAGCCAAAGATAGCACCAGTGGATTGGGATGATGCAACAATCACAGCAGCAAATTTCAACAGTAGGGCCTTGAATGCCTTGTTTTGTGGGGTGACCAATGAGGAATTCAAGAAGATATCATCCACGGAAGTTGCCAAGAAAGCATGGACCATTCTTGAGACCACATCCGAAGGTACCAAGGCAGTGAAGACTGTGAAGTTTCAAAGACTTACTAGTAGCTTTGAAGAAATAAGGATGGAAGAGGATGAGACCTTTGATGAGTTCTATGCTAAACTCATGGATATTGTAAATTCTGTCTTCAACCTTGGAGAGTATATAGAAAAATCCAAAATTGTTAGGAAAATCCTTAGGTCCTTACCTGAAAGATTCCATGCCAAAATTACTGTCATTGAAGAAGCAAAGGACATTGATCAAATTCCTTTGACTGAGCTTGTAGGGAACCTTCAAACCTATGAGGTGGGATTAGGCTTAATGGGAAAATGTGGAAAGAGTAAAAATTTGGCTCTTAAGGGTATAGAGGAAGAGATTGAGGACTCTGAAGATGAAGATGAAGATGAAGATGATGATGATGATGAGGATCTAACCTTCATAACTGATGAGATTATCAAGCTTCTTCAGTTTAGGAAAAAGGATAAGGGCAAACCTCCTAGGAAATCTAAATCCTCTAGGAAGGGTAACAATGAGAATCCCATCATCCAATGCCATGAGTGCAAAGGTTTTGGTCATATGAGGATAGAGTGCCCAAACTACCTTATGAGGGAAAATGCCAAGAAGTCAGAAGACAAAGGGTTGGTTGCTACTTGGAGTGACACTGAGAATGACTCTTCTGATGAGTACGTGGATGAATGTCGTTATGTTATGGCCTTTGCTGCTTCAACCGATAAGGTGATTGTGGAGAGTGCTCAAAAGCCTAGTTTTGATAAGACTGGCTTAGGCTATGCTGTCTCCTTCAGCCCGTCCTCTTCCACGGCTTCTAGATTAAGGACTATCATTGTGCCTCAATTTGAGAAAGGTAATAAAGGTATGAAATCCAAAACTGTTTTGGCTAATTCTAAATCCTTTGTTAGACCTCATGTTTGTCACCATTGTGGTATTTCTGGACACACTCGTCCTAATTGCTTTAAGTTGTATCCTCATAAGCAATTGTCCAAACGGTCACAGGTTTCCTCTCAAGGACCTACACCTTTGTTTGGAGAGTTATTAAAAGCTTTGAGCTTTTTAACTCAATTTTAAGAGAATTTTAATTCTTCTATGTCCTTTAGTAGTCATACTAAGACTCGTGCCTTTTCATCTTCACGGCCAAAGACTCGTGCTGTGTGGGTGAGAAAGGAGCCTAAGACTTAATTGTCTTTTCTATTTATCCTCTGTTTTAATTCTTTCTATCTTAAGTAGGACTCTCTATGCTTGATTTCTTTTCTGCTTTTGAAATCATGTTTTCATGCATTTGCATCTTTTTGTCATGTTTTCATGTTGTTTTTCTATTTTTGTTTGGTTGTTTAGTTTTTTATTTTGTTTTGTTTTCAAAAAAAAAATTGAAAAATACAAAAACAGTGTGTTTGTGTACATTGGTTCTTGTGAACCTTAAAATGGCCATTGAAACAGCGTTTTCTAAATTTTGTATCAACTGTAACTTAGATGAGCATTCTTCTGCACAACTAAGCAAGTGAGCTTTGTAGCTCTTTGTTTTTGATGAGTAAGGTTAAGTGATCTCTTGTACTTAACACTCGTATCACTCTTTTTGACGGGTAGGACTAGAAAATCTTAAGAGAAAGGCATAAATAACCATCTCACCACTGTTACTCGCCAATCATGATATGACATCTGTATACTTCGGCATAGCAAAAGTGCAATGTCAATGACATCTGTATGCTTTGGCATAGGAAAAGTGCAATGTCAAAAGCTTAACATAATTGGGTATTTCTTTTCTTTCTCTTGTATGCCCATGCATGATATGCTTAATAAAAGAAAATATGCAAAGGAATAAAAGCAAAAAGATTAAAAATGCTTTAAAATATAGTTGCAAGCATGTTTTCTAGGAAATGTGAGAGTTATAGGATGTACCTCGAAGGTGATAGTCCCCATCAAACAGTTATGATTGTGTGTGAGTTAAAGTGATTTTCTCATATCTCAAATCGTCATAACATTGAGACACTTATGCAATCTTGCAATGTTTTCACACAAAACACGCAATATTCTTTGCTATTCTTGATACATGTGCAGGTACAATGTAATTTGGCCATTACAAGGTTTACATGCGTTAATGAATGCTCACTAAACTGTCTTAACTTGTTTTTGAAATATAAAATTGGTTAGATTTGTTTAGTGTGTGTGTGTGTGTGTATTTTGGATCAAAATGCATAAAAATTTTCTTGCTGAGAGATGTTTTTGAGAGGTTAATATGTCGTTTGGATCTTTGGTTGAGTTGCATACTTGATTTCATTCACATTTGTGTTTTTCTCTTCTTGAAAAACTATTTTTAAGCTATCTCGACACATCCTCGACACCTCTCGATACCTGGCTTATCTATCGAGATCTTCAGTTGCATGTTACCGTAATCTCGACACCTCTCGATAGCTAGGTGGATCGATCGAGAAAGTTTCTGTCTCCTCGATAGCTTCTTGATAGCTGTTCGATCCATCGAGGTCTGCACGATAGCTCCTCGATACCTCTCAATCGATTGAGATTCTCTGCATGCATTGTTTTTTCACATGTTTTGCATGTTTCTCTTATCTTGTCATCCATAGCATCTTGTTTCATTACATTCATGCATTTTTATAGATTCTTTGTGCCCCCTTGATCATCCTTGATCATCTTTATGTTTCTCGGGTAAAGCTTTATAGCTTCCTATACCCTCTATCAATCGTGACAAAAAGGGGGAGATATTGGAGACTTTGTGGTTTCTTTCTTTAAGATTCTACAAGTTAGAGGGAGAAAAACATGCCCTTGTAAGGGGGAGTTGTGTTTCATCTTGTTAGGGGAGTGTTTATCTCCTTGTTCATGTACCTAGGTCTTGTGACCCTTTTTACATACAGCATGGTATTTATCAAGTGGTATATATATGATGATGTATGTTTTCTTCACCTATTTCTACATGTGTTGTTTCTTTTCTGTCTTTATACACATGTTTCTTTTACTTGTATACAATCTATTATTTCTGCTTCACACAAAGATGCCTTGATGTGTTTTGTTTATAAGTGTTTCAGAAATACAGGTTGTCAAAGTCTACTTGCCATAAACTCTCTTCTTGCAAAGTTTTTCAAAAGTTTGTGTTAGGATAGATTTTACTATATGTAACAAGTGAATATGAGTTAAAGTGTTTTATGGCCTCTCTCATATCTTCATTTGTTTGTTGTGGTTTTGTCACGGATTGCCAAAGGGGGAGATTGTTAAGGACATATTTTATGTAGTTGGTTAATCCTTTGACAAAACACACTTTACTTGTATTTGGATAGATCTAGGATGTGTTTAATACTTCAAAGAACATGTTGTTCAAGTCTAGTATTAAAGCCATGAAGATTGGACCAAGAAACAAGTGAAGAAAAAGTGTGTACTAAAGCTGGACACCTGCTGGACACGTGCGGACACCTGCTGGACACCTACGGATAGCTGCTGGACAGATAGCTATCTATCAAGGTATCTATCGAGATTTAATGAGGCACGACAGCTGCCCGATCGATCGAGGTATCTATCGAGGTTAAGGGAATTCAGATATCCAGATCTGATTTTTGGGCCAGGCTTTTGTATTTGTGTAAGGTTTCTTTTCTCACAACCCTAGGCATATATAAGGCTTATTTTTTAGGCCGTCACACAAAAGAATACAAGGAGAACATATGCAAAAGGTGACCGAAACCTTATTCTCTCTGAAAGAAGCTACTGCGTCTTTGTGCCTTAGGGTTTTGTAACCAAGTGCTTCTTGATCTTCATTGTTGATGAAGTGAAGAACTTTGCAGCCAACATTCTTCTTCCTCAAGTTGGTGAGTGAGTCACGTACTGGAATTCGTGCAAAGGAGTTAGTCATGTATTGGGATTCGTGCATCAAAGAGTGTGTTCATATATTGAAGAGTTTAGAGGTTCTGAAGCAGTAAAAGGTTTCTGCTGTGAGTTCATCTACGGGGATTGTAGAGTCTAGGGACAAAGGTTTTGTACTAGATCTGAAACTTCTCTTTACTATAGTGAATTGCTTTTCGGGAAGGTTTCCCCCCAAGTTTTTTATTGTGAAACTGGTTGGTTTCATTGGTTTTCCTGGGTCATCATATCTTGTCTTATTTATTTTTCCGCTGTACTTAGTTTTGACTTGATATTGATATTTGTTTGTTTTAACAAGTTTTATGCATAATAAATCTAATTAACAACTTGGGTTTAAAACTTGTTAATTCCATCAACTGGGGTCTAAATTTCCTAACAGAGTCTGTTTGTTTTAGCTTAAAACATTATCTTATTTTCGGTGTTCTCATTGTCACAGGTAATTGGCTGTAGTTACGGGCATTGGATTGACTGATCAAGTACCATGATGGTTGTTGGAAACTGGCTGATCAAGTACCATGATGCTTGTTGACAATTTTTTGTCATGTAAAAAATTTTTGAGGGATATGCATTTTGTGATGTAAAAATATGTTGTTGGGATTGTTTTGTTTATGTAATTAATCTTTTGGCAATGAACTTGTTGCTGGCAATTGGTTGGGAATTGTTGAGTATTGGAAATTTGTTTTGTTGGTTCACTTTGGTTGCATTTGAGTGTTGGCAGGAATTACAGGTGTTGTTTTGGGCAGGAATGTGTTTAGGAAGAAAGAATTGAAAAAAATAAAATAAAACCTATAGAAACGCGGCTACAGAAAAACCTAATGTCATGACCTATAGCCGCATTTTTATAAACACAGCTATGATCCCCTTATGGCTGCGTTTTTTACCCCATATAGCTGTGTTTTTCCATCCACACAGCTGCAGAACCTATAGCTACGTTTCCCTAAAAAAATGCGGCTACAGCTCACCCTATAGCTGCGTTTTTCCACACCTATAGCTACGGGACCTATAGCTACGTCTTTTAAAAAACGCGGCTATAGACACGATTTGGCCTACATTTAAAATGCGGCTATAAGATGGACCTATAGCCTCATTTTTAAAAACGCAACTATAGGTCTCGAAGCTATGGGTGTGGAAAAACACAGCTATAGGGCATAAAAAACGCAGCTATAGAGTGAGCTGTAGCCGCGTTTATAAAAACGTGGCTATAGGTCCCGTAAAGGGCTATTGCCGCGCAGGATAAGCCGCGTTTGGAAACACGGCTATAGCCTATAGTTGCGTTTTTAGGGTCTATAGATGTGTTTTTCAATCACGACTATAGCCCTCGTTTTTTGTAGTGGATTACAGTTAGTGTGAATGAAGAAATTTGCAATTAGCTGGCCTGAAGTAGGAAATTTGGAATAACGAGCGAAGATATTAGGTGAGAACCTAGGCAAGCGGTTCAATGGTTGGGTAATGCACTCAACTCAGTCATCATAGCAGATGCTGAAGCTTTGGCCAAGAAGAGTTGTTGTTTTTGCCAGGAAACTTGGTCTTTCCTCAATTATTCTTAAGGGAGACTCTGAGGTGATCATTCACGATGCCTTTATAACAAAGATGACTTGATGCATTTGGGGGCCTAAAACGAAAATAAATTATCTTGTTTTAGATATAAAATTACTACTAATTGACATGAACCACATAATTTTTTTTTTTTTTTTTTTTCTGAAAGTCTATAGACACAAAAAATTTGACAAAGTTTTTCACTCCTGTTGATATTGCAGATTAATAGCAGCAAGTAAAAGAGTGATGTTAATGGTGGACCTAGATAAGAACTAGTAAAAATTTACCAACTCAACTATTATGAAAAATGTTGTGAATTTTTTTATGTATTGCTCTTTTTCTTTTTCTTTTAAGAGTGTTACATTCACAGTATTTTTCACAACAAATCCAAAGTATTAAGTTGTTACTGGTTCTAATTTGAACTCAACACTTAAATTATTTTTTTGCCATCAACAATAACTTGTTACTTAAGATTTGTTGTAAAAGTGTTGCGAAAAATATGGTGGACGTAGCATTTCTCTCTCTTTTTTGTTTGTATTTCATTTGATAAAAAAATATTATTTTATTTGTTGGCTAATATTTGGGCTTAATTATTACCATTACATTGATAGAAAGAACCTTATTGGTTGAAATTTGGAGGCCTTTTTTTTACTTGGGGCCTTAGCCGACCGCATCAATTGCTTTTAGCATTGAGCCAGCATTGCCATAGAAGCGAGCAGGAGCCTTTTGCTTCATTTAGACACTTTATTTCAAACAGAAAGTCTTCTGTATGTAAGTATTCTTAGCAAGTTCAGTTTTTCTCATATCCGTAGACAAGGTAACTCTGTGGCTCACAACCTTATTAAGCATATAAAATATATTAGCGATTTATTTGTGGATGAAAGATGCTACTCCACACTTAAATAATGTACTTTTAAACGATTATGATTGAATTTTTCCTTCAATGAAATCTTTAGGTTTCTTCTCCAAAAAATCAAATTACTCAATCAATGAACTTTAGCTTATTAACTAAAATTTTTGTTTACATTCTAATAGATAGAGAGCCCATAAGTCTTTTTCTTTTTCTTTTTTCCTGAACACTAAATGAGACAATGAGTTCATAGGCCAGTCAAAGCTTGGCTTGCTATTAGTGGCAGCTCTAGGAATTTTTCGTAGAATGTTCCTTAAGAAGCATAAATTACACAATCTAATAAAAAGAAAAATTCATATATTGACAACAACAACAATCAAAAAACACGCAAAATACATAAAGTTTACAACTGCCTTCTACGAGTTTTCATATTTTGAAATCGTTGCATGATAGTCTCATTATTAGTGCTACAAACTACATCTCTTTCAATATACACAATCAAGCAATGATTCATCTACTGATCTCCCATTCAATTGTGCAGTTCATTCTTTATATATTTCATTGCTGAAAAACTTCTTTCTACTGTTGCAATAGTGACAAAAACTAACTTCACAAGTAAATAGACTAATGGATAAGTCTCATACTTCCCTATGTTCACTAACTTTTCAGCAAGTTCACTAACTCCTTGAAGCTCTAAAAACAAGCCATTGTTGAGCATATCAAAAATGTAATTTTGAAGTTGAGAGTCAAGTGCTAAGATATCTATTCCAAGAAAATCAAATGGATAAAACTTTGCTAGATGTATCAACTTTTCCTTATCAAAAGCCACAAATGAATCACTTGGATTCAAGAAAGCCATACAAAGTAGCAAATTAGTATTCGCCTCTGAAAAACGGTTGTTAAGCTCTTGAAGTGGCATATCTATGACTATGAAGAAGAACTCAACACGATAATGATGTAAATTTGTATTTTGTTGGGTGTTGCGTCACGGCCTCCCACTAACTACAAATATTTCATCCTTGTTCATGATAGGAATATCATGTATGGTACAAAATGAAGACACTTCAGTCAATAAAGATATACATTCATCATCTCTCATCACTTGCAATCGTTACTTAGACACTTTAACAAAATCCATAGCATTTACTATATCTTGATTTTTTTTTTTTTTTTTACAATGCTATTGACAACTCATTTGTGATCCTTAAAATGTTTTTCATCAAGTGTAGAGCAAAGACAAATTCAAAAGATAGAATTGACCTCATAATAGATCGAACTTTAACTGTTTGGTTAGAGAGGCCATCTTCTTCAATAATCTCAAGTACATCAACAACAGTAGAGAACATCATAATCAAGTTGAGAATAGTCATAATATAATCCCCAACGTGTATCACCAGGACGTTTAAGATTTGTCTCTTGATTCAAACCTTGCCCACTTCTACGTACACTATTCTCTAAATCTTCTTTAATTTTGGCAAATTATGCATCTTGAAGAGCAACTCGTCTCTTACAAGAGCCTACAACAACAGTTACTAAATTACAAACCACTTAAAAAAAAATCAGCAATGTTAATGTGATTTTTAGCAATGGCAACAAGTGTCAATTGAAGTTGATGAGCAAAATAATGGACATAACATGCTGACTTATTTTCTTTCAAAATCAAAATTTTGAGACCATTGATATCACCTTGCATATTACCAGACCATTTCAAAATTAAAATACTGACTTATTCTCTTTCAAAACAAGTGTCAATTAAATTATTATTTATTAGTTGCACTAGCACACGTCCCATGTGCATATTACACTAAAAGAGCCAGCCATGTGCACATTGCAATTTACACATCCCCATGTGCACATTACACTACTCTAATTATTGTTTACCCGGCCTCATGTGCCCATCCACCCCCTACCCCACTCAACAGACAAGTCTCATGCCTAATGCCCCCAATCACAAGAGCCAGCTGTCAATCAGAAAATTTCACAATCACAAATCACAATACACATTACACTAAAAGACAATTAATATCTCACTAACACCAACACCAACGAATAAGATAAAGCCAAAAAGTCAAAAAACAGGCAAAATACTAATAAAGTTAAAGCTTCAGCCAATCACAGCTCAAAAAAACCAGATAAAGTTAGTCTTTAAAGAATAAAGAGAGAGAGAGTCTCATTCATTTCATTTCAATGATTTCAGAGAGAGAGAGAGAGAGAGAGAGTTAGAGACTGAGAGAGAATTAGAGAGAAAATGAGAGAGAAGTTAGTAAAATGAAATACCTTGAGGGAGCACCAGAGCAGGGAGGCGTGAAGGCTGAGGCTGAGGCAGTGACGAGCGATCTTCGATTGGTGAGCGAGCGACTAGAGGTGAGCAAAACGTCACCAGAGCCGATGTCACCGACCGGGGCCGACGAAACCATCCCGACTCTAGCGCTGACAGAATGAGCAAAGGCCGGTGTTTGAACTTCGCCCTTCGTTCCAATGCCGACGCGGTGCAGTCACCGGATTGAGAAATCCGAAATTGAGACAGCTTCGAACCAAACCGATACAGATTTGTCGTTCTGATTTTTTTTTTTTTTTTTTTTTATGAAGCTGATAAAATGACGTTGTATGTATGAGTGTTATTATAAAAAAAAATAAAAAAGAAGAAGAAGCAAAACAGTGCGTTTTATGCTAGGTTTTTAGATTCTCAGGGGTATAAGTTCAAATTTTTCTCTCAAAATCTTTTAACTCTCTCTCTCTCGCTCTTGCCTCTCGAGTCTCGCCTGAGCTCTGTATAACAACGTTAAGCTCGTGTTTTCAGTTTTGTTTGTCTTCGTATTTTACTGTTTGAATGTTTGAATGTCTTCACTTGGTTTGAATGTTTGTCTTTGCCTGAGTTTTACTATTAGAATGTTTGAATGTTAAATATAATATTAACCATTAAGGTTGAATGTTGCCACCTCCAACTCTCCAAGTAGGCAAGTAGCTGTTAAATGTTAAACATAATATTACCGTTTGAATGTTGCCAACTCCAAGTAGGCAAGTAGCTGCTTACATTAGTTATATATATATATATATATAATATTATATATACACGGATGCAGGAGCAGGATGCTTACATATATAATAATATAATATTAACTATTAGGGTTGGCTAATGGCTGTTTGTAGCTGCTTACATATATAATATTAAGGTTGGCTATTTGATTAAGGTTGTGATTTACTAATCTTTATATAAGACTTTAATAGTGGATTGGAAAGTGCTAGAAAGACTATTATTTTTTTTATAAAGTTTATGGTGAACAGATTTTTTTATAGGTTGAATAGATTTTTTTTTTAAAATAAATAAATAAATAAACAAATTGTTAATGTTTCAAATCAAGCCTACCAAACCGATTAAACCGAGCTGATCAAACCGTACCACTATAGGTCGAAAAATCGACCCTAATCGGTATGCATCGGTTTTAATTATTACAAAACCGATCCCTATTGGTTCGGTAACAAATTTGGAAAAAAACTGAGCCGACCGAACCGCACACACCCCTACAAGCGACATCGACGAGCGAGCGACGTGACCAACCTTCGATGCGGCGATGTGCTCTAGACTGGACCGATCTTCGATGATGTGATCAATCTCCGAAGACTAGCGAGTGACGTGACCGATCTCTGAAGACGAGTGAGCAACATGACTGATCTCTATCTAGTGGCTTGAGCTTGAGGCGTAAGGCGTTGCTCTATTGAAATTTTTGTTTTTAGGTTTGCTTTAGTGATTTCTGATTTAGTGATTTAAGGTTTCTGATTTAGTGATTTGTTCTATATTGGGTTTTTTTTTTTTTTTAGAATCGTTTTGCTACCACTGTAATTTGTTGGGCTTGCCATGAACTTGATGTTGGGCTTCCCGTCCTTTTTTTTTTTTTTTTTTTTTTTTTTGTGGGCTTGCCACTTACTCCGTTACAATTTGTTAAGGACATATTTTATGTAGTTGGCTAATCCTTTGACAAAACACACTTTACTTGTATTTGGGTAGACCTAGGATGTGTTTAATACTTCAAAGAACATGTTGTTCAAGTCTAATATTAAAACCATGAAGATTGGACCAAGAAACAAGTGAAAAAAAAGTGTGTACTAAAGCTGGACACTTGCAGATAGCTGCTGGACACCTGCGGATAGCTACTCGACAAATAGCTATCTATCGAGGTATCTATCGAGGTTTAATGAGGCTCGACACCTGCTATCTATTGAGATATCTATCGAGGTTACGGAAATCAGAATTTTCAAATCTGATTTTTGGGCCAGGCTTTTGTATTTGTGTAGAGTTTCTTTTCTCACAACCCTAGGCATATATAAGGCTTATTTTAGAGGCCGTCACACAAGAGAATACAAGGAGAACTTATGCAAAAGGTGATCGAAGCCTTATTCTCTCTGAAAAGAAGCTACTGCGTCTTTGCGCCTTAGGGTTTTGTAACCAAGTGCTTCTTGATCTTCATTGATGATAAAGTGAAGAACTTTGCAGCCAACATTCTTCTTCCTCAAGTTGGTGAGTGAGTCACGTACTTGGATTCGTGCAAAGGAGTTAGTCGCGTATTAGGATCCGTGCATCAAAGGGTGGTGTTCATATATTAAAGAGTTCAGAGATTCTAAAGCAGTAGAAGGTTTTTGCTGTGAGTTCATCTACGAGGATTGTAGAGTCTAGGGACAAAGGTTTTGTACTAGATCTGAAACTTCTCTTTACTATAGTGAATTGCTTTTCGAGAAGGTTTCCCCCCAGGTTTTTTACTGTGAAACTGGTTGGTTTCATTGGTTTTCCTGGGTCATCATATCTTCTCTTATTTATTTTTCCGCTACACTTAGTTTTGACATGATATTGATGTTTGTTTGTTTGTTTTAACAAGTTTTATACATAATAAATCTAATTAACAACTTGGGTTTAAAACTTGTTAATTCTATCAACCGGGTCTAAATTCCCAACACAATTTTTTTTTTCTTCAGATTTTAGTACAATTTTTTTTTTTTGGCTTTTTTTTGCTTGAAAATAGAACAAATAATTTTTTTTTTCTAATTTGAGGGTGTTCCTAATTTTGATTGAGGGTGTTCTTAATTTTTTTTAAGGGTAAACAAAAGAAAAATTAATTATTATATATATATAATAAAATAAAATTTCAGGTCAGAGTGTTCGTGGGAACACCCTGAGCTACATATGGCGCTGCCACTGCTTGCTATATTTCAAATTTAGGAAATAAAATAAAATTGAAAACAAAAACAAAAACCTTGCGTTAGCAAGACTTCATCTTTGATTTTATATCACATACAATTCCCAGTTCCCACTTGGCAGAAATTCATCTCCCATTCAATCACGTAATTATAGATAAGAAAGCCACGTCCAAGCTAAAAATAAAATATAATTAAAAATTAAAGAAATAAATAAATAAAAAGAAGAAGAAGGTTTTCAGTGATTACCAAAAGAGTATTTGGAAATCAAAACCTATTAGTAAACTTAATGGCATGTTTGGAAGTTTAAAGAGGGAGGAGAGTAGAGGGGAGGAGAGTAGTGGAGAGGAGAGTAAAGGAGAATGGTTGTCCTCCACCTTGTTTGACTGTTTTTAAAATTAGTAAGGGAGAAGGGAGTAATTAGTCCTTCCTCTCTTTCGGATGTTTTAAAAATTAGAATAGAATGAGAGAAAATGATTTAAATAGACAAATTTACCCATATTTGAAAATAGACTTGCAACATTGGTCTATGATTAATTTGTTTGATTAAATAATTATTTAATCAACATTCTCATTCCATCAAATACTACTAATAAAAATATAAAACTATTACTAACTATTATAAAATAATTTTTATTACCTCAAAAAAAATATAATAAAAATAAAAATCATTCATAAATTTCTACAATTTCCTCGCATTTCTCACAAACCAAACAAAGAGCTAGCTCCACCTCAGTCTATCATATGACATCCAAAAAGTAAAATTAGAATTCAAAATTTTCTGAGCAACCAAACAACGACCATGAACCAGCAAACCCACCAAGAAACAAAGACCAAGAGAGAGAGATAGAGTCTTCACTCAAACGCTTTCAACGAAACCATTCCTCGCACTTTCGCCAAATGCATGCTCCTACGCTCCGTGTTCTTGCAGTACAACTTGCTCACCAGAATTCTCCCACCGGAGATCGGGGATCTCACCGATTTGAAAATCCTCAACCTCACGCAAAACCATCTCTCCGGCGAGATCTCTGGCGAACTTCCTATCGGCCTCAACTACCTTGATCTTTCATTGAACGCCTTCTCCGGCATGATTTCGAGCAGTGTCGCGAACTTGACTCAGCTTCAGCTCATCAACCTCTCGTATAACCAGTTCTTCGATGAGATTCCGGAGAGCTTTGGAGAGCTTCAACAACTTCAGTACCTCAAACTTTTCTGATTTTTTATTATTTATTTTTTCATTTTCGTGGTCTTTCAATGGTTTTTAGACATGGTTGTTTAGCTTCAGTGTCAGTGAAATAGTGAGATTCAATTTTTTGTTTTTCATTCACCTTAAATTTTCTCAGGAAACAAACAAAAATTATTTATATGATCGGTTTGTAATTTTGTTAATTTAGAAAGGGTAAATTGGAGAATTCATTTTGTCAATAATTTATCTACTCTACTCTCCCTCCAAATCTCTCCAATTTGGAGGAATTAAAAATGAGGGTTAGAGGTAGTTGAAACCCCTCCCCCTCCTTCCTTAAAAAACTTCTAAACAAGGTAATTGAATTACTCTCCCTCCCTTTACTCTACTCCCCCTCTTTTTTTTAACTTCCCAATAGGCCATAAGCGAAATGTTTACATCCTTCAAGTCATGGCTGTGAAGTTTTTTTTTTCTTTTTTTTGAGAAACCAGACCGAAATTAATGAACATCAAACCAGACTTGACAAGCAATAATGTTCTTAGCATTTTTAGCTAAAGCATCAACCACAGAATTACCAGTACCGTGCACATGAATGAAATCAACAAACAGGAAAGAAGGAACTAAACATCAAATATCATCCACGATGTTTCCAAACGAAGATAACACCACATTCCTTTGAGAAACCACGTTAGTTTAAGCTTGTTAGCTAGTATTTTTCATTATTTATTTATTTTTTATTGGTGTTAGCTAGTATTTATTTATGAAACCAATGATTTTGGGTCAAATTAAAAGCCTCTGACCACCTATAATTAAATAAGTGGTAGCCAGCCTCTCTCTTTCTATTCAAACCCGATTCTCTCCTCTCTCTTTCTCTCTTATCCCTCTTCCCAAACCAGCAAGAGAATCCGGCCACCCACTGCACACACCGTTCCTTCGCCGATTCTACCCCATCCCTTCTCTCAATCCGTTAACAGCCTTCTCTCTCTTTGCCATTCCCATCCCCCACCTATATCTTCGCCGCCAAGGACCACCAATCCTACCACCCATCTTTTCAAGGCTCCGATTTTTTCCAAGTTTGTTACCAAATCCCTCTGTATTTGAGATTATTTTGGTACGCTTTGTGTGATATATATGGATGATTTAATTCTAGTTTTTTCCTACTGTGATAATTAGATTTATTGTTTTTAATTTTTTAAAAATTACCATTTTTAATTCTAGTTTTTGCTTGCTATGATAACGTTAGGGTTTGGCCGCCGTCAATTCCACCTTCCAAGCTCTTGCTGGTTTGAGTTTGCTACGAAGACAGAGGTGGAGGAGATGAGAGAGAGGCGTGATGTTTGAGGAGAAAGACTGTTTGGCTAATCATCATATCATATTATATCATATACTATATATAATAGCAGAAACTGAGAGAAAGTTGATTCTTACAATTAAAGAGGTGCTGACAAATAGGAAAAATATCTATCTAAAATTTAGACACATTTAACTTTAAAAAGTGATACATTATATTGCTTTGCAAGTTTACCATCGTTTGGCAATGTTTTTTGCATATTAAAAAAAGAACAGTTAAAATAAAATAACAAAAATGTTACGACTAAAAAAACCCCAGCCATCTCTTCTCATCACTCCTCTTAACATTTTCTCTCTCTAAAAAAAACCCCTACCAATACTGCGATAGAGAGAAAGGGAAGGAGAGATAAAACCCTAGTGATCTCTTCACATCAGACTCTGCTTTGCGATCCAGTGGAGTTTGTACAATCAAATTGACAAGCCACAAATGCGTTGACCCCTTGTGATAATTTAGATTAATTAATTAGCCCAGTTCTTAATTAATCAAATTAACATGCAATATCACGTGGCAGCACAAACAAATCACCAAACTAAGTTAAGCAGCGGAAAATAAATAACACGGTGATTTGTTCACGAATGGGGAAAACCCTTACGGCAAAAACCCCACCGAGTGATTTAAGGTCACCACTCCCGAAACTCCACTATTATCACAACAAGCAGTTACAAGTAAGGAATCCCAGTACCTCACCAACCTACAGTTGAACTCTTACCCCAATACCCAATTGAACTTGCTCTGTAGTGACAGTTTCTCCTTTTGATGCACGGCTCCCAAGTACGTGACTAACCAGATGCACGGATCCCAGTACGCGGCTTACTCCTTTGCACGAATCCCAATACGTGACTAACTCCACAGCAACCCTTTGATTGTTGTAGTTGATTTGTAGCAGCTTCACATAGAAACACCAATAAGATCTTCAATGTTGGTGCAAGAGACTTTGCTTGGTTACAAAACCCTAAAGCATACAAGAAACGCAGCAAGAACTCTTTTTTCTGTAAGAGGAGGCTAGAGTTTCAAAAAGAAAACCTTATGAAGCTCTCTAGGGTTAGGTTTTTCTTTTTCCACCTCCTTTAAATAGGAGCTTAATGGGCTCTCCTATTCCAAATAGGTTTACACAAACCTTGGGTTTTCCTAGTCCAATAAGAATTATACAAACCCATAAACAATTAGCCTTTTAGAATAAAAACGTTGCTGGCTATAATCTGAAACCCGTAAGCTCGATTGATCAGGACATCTGTCGAGCTTTAATGAATCTCGACAGATCAAGCTTCTGTCGAGGAGGTATCGAGACCTGCAGTTTGTACTTTTCTTGAGCAGTTCTTGAGTAATCTTCATGTCTTCAATTTAACCACTTGTAATGATCATCTTGAACCTACTTAG
Source organism: Castanopsis chinensis (assembly GCA_032878915.1). NCBI lineage: Eukaryota > Viridiplantae > Streptophyta > Magnoliopsida > Fagales > Fagaceae > Castanopsis > Castanopsis chinensis. The sequence continues at coordinate 9,426,275 of JAVQMG010000125.1, read as the reverse complement.
ATTTACCCAAATACAAGTAAAGTGCGTTTTGTCAAAGGATATGCCAATTACAAAATATGTCCCCAACACAAATGTCCCAGGAGTATTGAGATACGGAGATAGAGATTGGCGCTACTCCGACGAAAGGTACGCATCAATTCTCTGTGTTCAAACTTGAATTGAAATTTGGATGTTCATTCTCTTTCTTTAGGTGCTTTGTTGTGAATATTGATTCTTACGGCATGGACAAGAATGCCGAACCCTAGAATCATGAGAGACCTTCTATAAATTAGATCAACCTCTTATTCGAATTTGATTTGCATGTTAACATTCTGTGGCCATTTATTTGGCCACTGGAAAAAAGGAGAATAAATTAATTGGGACATAATAATTATACATATCAATTTAATCCAAAATAAAATTTTAATTTAATACAAATAAAGATGAGATAAATAGAAAAAACAAAAAACAAAAATAAAAACAAATTTTACATGGATTATTATCACAGTTAGGGCCCATGGATACCAAGATATAGATGTGTATTTGGTGTTGGGGCTGTTGGGGTAGTATTGAAGAGCCTCTCAGCCAATTGCATGTCCAAGAAAAAAAAGTACCTGTTATGTAATACTACCAATTGCCTCACATTTGTCATCCTTGAAATTTTTTGTTCATATTCATTGTTCATAAATAACTAAGGGCATGTTTGGTACACTGTAACGATTATTACATGGGAATAGGAATAAGTATTACAAGGAATACATTAAGTTAGAATGTAATAAGTATTACTATTCATTAGTTTGGTGACCATTTAGAAATAAAATTCTGAATATGTATTTACAATTTAGTAGAGTATTAAAAAAATGTGTAATTAAATTATTTTTAAGTCAAATTTCCTAAAATACACTTATTTTAGGGTGTTCAAAATAGAGCTAATAATTAACAATAAGGAAAATTTATTTTCTTTCCTTTTGAAGATGTGGCAACTAATGGCTTTTTAGGAAATTTTTTAAAATAGTTATTACATAAAGTGAAGGACTAGATATTCAGCACTTTTAATAAGGAATAGTTATTCCTCATTTTGAAGAATAGCTATTCATAAGGAATAACTATTCATTGTAATAAAAATATAACCAAACAACCGAATAGTTATGCCATAGGAATATCTATTACATTACAGTGTCTATTACAGTCTACCAAACATGCCCTAAATTATTCAAGTTTATCATGGTATGAATTACAATTTGTCTTCTTCAAAATATCTATAATAATTTTTTCCCCTGCTTAATTGTCTAGGGTTCTTCTTTTACCCTTTTTAAAAAATAGATTGGTTGATTCTCTTTCTCTGGATGCTTTGGTTTTGTTTTTTAATTTTGGTAACATTAAGGACTTATCCTTTGATTTATTATAGTTAAAAGTAAAATTTCACTTTGGATTGTTTAAAATCTTTATATATAAGACGAAAACAAACTTTCCAGTTCAAGTTTGTGCCAAAAAGTGTTACTGTTTGATGTTAATCTTGCTTTAAGTATTTATTTTATATATCCTTTTCTAATGGAAGCCAAATCCTTAGCCATCATCATATGAGAAATAGCTAACAAATTGTTAAAAACTAAAACAATCTTTCATATCTTTGCAACTCAAACCATATTACAATGTTTGCTTCCACTTCTTTTGTAGTCTCTTTTTCATCTTTCTTTGCTGCATCAAACTAAGAGGTTTGGATAGCTTGATTTTCCCTCTATATATCTCATAATTTGAATTAAATTTTCTCCATTAATCTATTTGGTTTTGATTTGGCTCTAAATTGCATATTTTAATCTGCTTTGATCTTCTTCTTTTTTATAATTCAATGAATTCTTATTTTGTATTCTACTGAACTGTAAAACCGTTATGATTTTTTTTTTTTTTTTGTTTGCTATGCATTTAAGGGCCTGCATTTGGTACCTCCACCATATTCATGTATTGGACTGACTTGATATAAAAACTGTTTCACACTAAGGTCAGCATTTTGTTACTTGATGTGTTATACTCTTTATTTTGATGCTTTCCTCTTGATTTCTCATAATCCAGTTTTTTTGTGGGTGGCATCATGGGGTTTAGCCCTTGACTATGTTTAGGGAAAAAAAACATGTTTGCCATTCAATAACGGTTGAAAAGTCATGTTTGTGCTAAAAAGTCATGTTTTTCATTTCATTGTATATTTGTTTAAAGGAATGTATAATTGTTTTAAAGAATGGATGAATCATTTTTGGCGGAAAATAATGTTTCTTTTTCATTTATTGAATTTCATTAAATCGCCAACATATTGCTTAAATTATGTCGTTGAATATTTAGAGACTATTTACTAAAGATTGTTGTGTGGTGTACACATTAATGTTTCAATTAGTTTGTTAATCTTTAGAAAAAGCTTTTTATTTTAAAACCCAATAAAATATTATGCAAACGTCTTTAATTCTTGGTTCCGCCCGAATGACCAAAGAACAACAATATTCTACATACTTCTATTGATCCACTAATTCTCTAAGTGTCTTCTATTAATGTTTTTGATTAATCCATGGAAATTTATTATTATGTTTTCTCTGTTTGGTCATGGTTACAATCTGGAGACTGACACAGCAGCAGTCTGTTTCAACTCTCAACAGTTTTTTTTTTCTTTTTCTTCTAAATAAAAAAAAAAAATTTCAACAGCTTTTAATTTCTTTTCACTTTTTTTTTTTACCCCTAATCATAAATGAACAATATTTTTTTCCCCTAAACATCAATGATCCCCCCCCCCCCCAAAAAAAAATCAAGCACTAGAACCCCAAAAGCTATAGACGTCTACTTTTTCAGTTAGTCTTCCTTGAGCAAGGTATTTAGGAGCCATGTAACCTCTTTCAAGCATTAACAAGAGAGTTTTTGTTAGTATAGTGAATGATTCAAAAGAATTCAAGTTCTAAATACCCAACTAGAGGTTATAAAGAATAAGAAAAGTACTATTAAATAAGCACACTTACAGTGTGCCAACAATGGCAGTCTTGATTTGTTTCTTTAGATTGTTTTTTTTTTTTTTTTCCTTTTAAATTTTATTACCATCTCTTTTGTGTTGTGGGTTTGTTTTTAGTATTTAGAGTGAATCTTATCCTCTATGATTTCAACGACTATGTTTGACTCTGATTTCTTCATGTAGTGATGTGGTGTGGTAAATTGTTATGTTGCCTTTTTTCCTACTTGATTTTTTTAGGATGTTCACAACTAGATTATGAAACTAATTTATGACTGTGCTGTGCATGAGTAGATTGAATACACCAACTGTTATATAGTTTAAAGTATATTGGGATGTTCAGAAAAATTTATAGAGGGTAGCTTTGTGCAACTAATTGTAGGTTCTTCTAAAAATATTAGAACTGTTAGTTGTGTTCTAATTTGGTCTTAATGTTGGCATTTTTCTGTTATTTTCAAAACAGACGTTCAACAAGTGAGCTCTGTTATGCAATCTTCTAATTTCAAATTTTTAAGCTATGGACTTTTATTTTAATATTTTATGCTCTTTCTAACTCCAAATTTTAAATCTATGAACTTTTAGTTGCTCCTATTTTAATATTTTATGTTCTGTTGCCAGGATTGCATTAGTTGAAATTCAATTTCATTCTAGCCAAGCTAAATAGGTTGCTGTAATGTTAGCTAATTGGGCAGGATAATGTTATATTCATTTTCATGATTTCTCTTTTATGTACATTGTTACAACTTACAACATTGTGTTCAAAATCCTAAATTCCTTGATGTCCATCTCTCTGTTTTCGTGTCATTGCTTTGGTTTTTTTAAATTTTATTCATAATAATAATGATTTTTGTTTGGTTACTGAGAAATTGTAGGAATCAAATAATAAATAATTTTGGGGTTTAATTTAGTGTGTTTGGGATTCAAGAATCTTTATATAGCTGTTTTATTTGTTTTATTAGTTGGTTGGTGTCAATTTTTATTACTGTTGGGTCATGGTCACAATCTGGAGACTGACAAAGCAGCAGTCTGTTTCGACTTTCAACAGTTTTTTTTTCTTTTTCTTCTCAAAAAAAAAAAAAAAACTTTCAACAGCTTTTAATTTCTTTTCAGTTTTTTTTTTTTTTCACCCCTAATCATCAATGAGCAATATTTTTTTCCCCTGAACATCAACGATCCCCCCTAAAAAAAAGAAAAATAAATGATCAATGAACAAGACAACAACCTAACATGCAATATTTTTTTTTTTTTTTTGAGAAACAACCTAACATGCAATATATAATAAATAATCCGGACACTAGACAGTGTATGTGTGTGTGTATGTATATATATATATTGTTCTTCACACCGCTGACTATTTCAAGCACTAGAATCCCAAAGCTATAGACATCTACTTTTTCAGTTAGTCTTCCTCGAGCAAGGTATTCAGGAGCCATGTAACCTCTATTAAGCATTAACAAGAGAGAGTTTTTGTTAGTATAGTGAATGATTCAAAAGAATTCAAGTTTTGAATACCCAACTAGAAGTTATGAAGAATAAGAAGAGTACTATTAAATAAGCACACTTACAGTGTGCCAACAATGGCAGTGCTGATTTGTTTCTTTAGATTGCTATTTTTTTTTTTTTCCTTTTTAAATTTTATTACTATCTCTTTTGTCTTGTGGATTTGTTTTTAGTATTTGGAGTGAATCTTATCCTCTGTGATTTCAACGACTATGTTTGACTCTGATTTCTTCGTGTAGTGCTATGGTGTGGTAAATTGTTATGTTGCCTTTTTTTCCTACTTGATTTTTTTTTAGGATGTTCAAAACTAGATTACGAAACTAATTTATCGCCATGTTGGGCATGAGTAGATGGAATACACCAACTATTATATAGTTTATTAAAGTATATTGGGCTGTTCATTTTCTACAAAATATTGATGTTGATTTCAGAAAAAATTATAAAGGGTAGCTTTGTGCAAATAATTGTAGGTTCTTCTAAAAATATTAGAACTGTTAGTTGTGTCCTAATTTGGTCTTAATATTTTATGCTCTTTCTAACTCCAAATTTTAAAGCTATGGACTTTTAGTTGCTCCTATTTTAGTATTTTATGCTCTGTTGCCAGGATTGTTTTAGTTGAAATTCAATTTCATTCCAACCAAGCTAAACAGGTTGCTGTAATGTTAGCTAATTGGGCAGGATGAGGTTATCTTCATTTTCGTGATTTCTCTTTTATGTACGTTGTTACAACTTACAACATTATGTTCAAAATCCTAAATTCCTTGATGCCCATCTCTCTGTTTTCATGTCATTGCTTTGGTTTTTTTAATTTTTTTTCAATTTAGTGTGTTTGGGATTCAAGAATCTTTGTATAGCTGTTTTATTTGTTTTATTATTTGGTTGGTGTCAATTTTTATTACTATTCAGTGTAGCTCAATTCTCCCTTCTAATTATTTCACATCCTCAGCGCTACTTTTTGTTATTTGAATTTGAATTAAAATCCAGATGTTTATTTTCTCTCTTTCAATGTTTTGGCCTCAAATTATAATCTTTGTTTTTCCTACTTTACTAACATTATAATCTATTCCAAATTGGAATTATTATATTCTTTGATTATTTACTGCCTTCTTGATTTATTTTAATCCATTTTTAATGGGGGTGGCATCATGGGGTTTAGCCCTTGAATATGAGTAGAAAAAAAAAATTTTGTCATTCAATAATGTTTGATTTCTTAGCATTTTATTTTTTCCAATGTTTGTAGGTTTTGGTGTTTTGGGTTGCTCTAAATAAGTATATGATTCCTAAAGTATTTAATTGGTGTTTGTAGGTTTTAGTTCTCGAGTTTTTATTGAAAATTTTGCTTCGCAACCCAATGAAGAGATAAAAAGAAGGTAGTGGGCTGATTTTCTATTGATGAGTAATGGAATCTTAGGGATGTGCTTTAACAATACAACATTTTGAATCAAAAGGAGTAAAATATTAGGTTTTACTTTCTCTACTAATAGAGGTTATATTTATTATATGTGTCCATTAAGTGTTGATTTCCTTAATAGGTTGTAGCTTTCTTTTAATACTTTCTTAAATAATTTTTTGCTGCATTACTCAATCAAGGATTAAGGTTTGACTAACTTTTTCCCTAATTTCCTTTTGTAAATGACTACATGCTATAAGAGATTACTAAATCAAAGTTTTTTTTTTTTTTTTTTTAAGTTTATCTGAAATCTTTAACTTCTCATTCCCAATTACTTAACGCTACAGAGGGTCCTCTCACTGATAAGACCATTTATTATACTTCAATAAGAGCTACTAAATTAATTTGAAAGGTCAAATTCTGCTTTCATTTTTACATAAGTGCCTGTAGAGTGCAGAGTGACATGATTTGGAGGTAATAGGTTGTAGCTTAAGGGTTGATTTTCTTAATAGATCTTAGCTTTCTTTTAAGATTTTTTTTGTTGACCTGTAATGATTTTTCCTAAGGGAATCTTGGCCTATATATATATATATATATATATATATATATGAAATTATCAATATATATATTTTCTGCTTCAATTTTGGAGTTTGGTGGGCTTAGACATCCCCAACTATAGAATTTGATGCTCTAAAAAACACTTTTATGGTGACATGGTACATAATATTTAACAATGATTTTATTTGGTTCTCTTTTAAAATAGCGCTTTGTTATTTCCTATTGGCTTTTCTTTCATATATGGCTGTTAGAGCCAATTTTGTGATGCCATCTCTAAAGACCTATCTCTAATCACCTATGTTTTGTATTCTATGTTTTGTTAATAGTCATATTTGTAAGATGGATGTTTTAAAATCTGAATGTTTGGGGAGTACAGCTATTTTGTAATTTTTTGTAAATAAAATTATTGGTTTTTAATGTTAATTACCGAGTTTTTGCAGATTGAATTGCATTTTCTCTGATCGCCTTTGTTGTTTTTCTTCTTGATATTTCATTTTACTATTCGAAGATGCCTCTATTTGTACTTTGCAAGTAAACTGAAATCTTTATTCATTAAGGAAGCGGTTTTTTCCTTTTTTACTTGGCAAGTAAACTGAAATCTTGACTATTTCTGCAGAAGTTTTCACTATGGCATGCCACTTAGTACTTCCCACACATAGGATATGTACTCTCACTTTTGCTGATTGGTATAGCTTTGAGTGTTATCTCAAAGCATAGCTAATATATGATCTGTCAGTGTAGGTCTGTTAGCTAATGTGTGAGCATAGCTAATGTTTTAAAAGTGTATCTCGAAATGTGAAGTTGTATATCTATTGTACAATTTTATTATAATTTCCCTTTGACACTTGATTTGCTGTCATCTTTAACAGCATAATCTAATAACTTTCTTTTTGGGGCCTGAATTTGAAGCAAAGAAATAGAAAGAGAATGTGAAATACAACTGTTAGAGAGAATAAGAAGGAAGAATAGCAACTACAGAATTCAATTTAATTTTCTGTTACTGTTTTCCATCCTACCTGTACTGCTGTTTTTGAAGAATGATTGAAAATGTAGAACTTTGAAATCTGAAAGTGTAATGTTTTTTGTACATTTAAACTTTTATTTTAATGGTAGATAAATGCAGAAAATGTATTTTGCTGTCTTCCTTTGCTGCCACAAGAAGAATAGACCCCAAATAGTGTGTCAAGTAACAATATAAACTACATATATGAGAAAATAAACTTGAAGTAGATGCTAAGTAACCAATACTCACAAGCTCACCTTTTAAATTTTGTTATCCCTGCTACTATTGTTGACTTATAAATGTCTATTATTCACTATGGAAATGATATTTTATTCATGAGCAAAGTCACCCATTTTCATTAACTTTATTTTTTTTTCTCAAAATTTGTTGGCGATGGGCAATGTTCTAAATCTTGAATTTGAGGATTCCACATTGTTAATGTTGTAGGTATATTATGAAGCACAAATAAGGCGTTCATATTGAATTTGAATTTATTCTTTTCTTTTATTTAGTTCCTAGCAATGAGCTACTCGTATTAAGTTTCTAATGCTAGACTATTAGAAAAGTATGCAATTATCAGGTCAACTATGAAAATAAACAGGGGAAACAAACTTGAATATTGGTTGAAGCACAACTCTAATATGAATCATGTACAAGTGCTTTTTTTTCTTTTTCCTTTTTTAAATGGTACATAAGCATAGATTTTTATTGTTGAATAAGACATAAGCATACTAGTGTTGAATTTAAGGCCCCATCCGTTTGGAGTGAAAATAGGAAGGATGGAAAATTGGGTGAAAAATGCTATTTTCTACTATTCGTTTGGAGAGAAAAAATAAAAATGATGGAAAACCTTCCCGGGCCCACAAGTATCTTCCTCCCAAATTGGGAGGAAAACTTTGTGGGGAAAACTCTCTTCTTCTTTTTTTTCAACGTCAGGACCTAAATGTTTTTTTTTTTTTAATGTTTAGGACCTGAACGTTCTTTTTTTTTTTTTTTTTTTTGTCATTTTGTCAACATTTAGGACCTAAATGTTCTTTTTTTTTTTTTTCCAACGTTTTTTTTTTTTTTTTCAACGTTTAGGACCTGAACGTTCTTCTTCTTTTTTTCAACTAACGTTCTCTCTCTCTTTTTTTTTTTTTAACGTGACTTAATCTAATTTTTAATCTAATTTTTACATTATAATAATATAAATTTATATATATGATGTGATAAATTCTATATTATGTAATGAGTACAAATAAATCTATTTCTTACATATTATGTAACAAGGGTATAATAGTCAATTTATATAAATTACATTTTCTATCCTTCCATTTTTTTCTCCAACCAAACAAAAGAGTTTTTCACCCTCCCACTTTTCTGCCCCTCCAACTGAACACACAAGAGGAAAAACTAAAATATTTTCTATCCTCTCACTTTTCTATCCTCTCACTTTTCCACCCTTCCACAATTTTTCATCCTCCCACTTTTCCACTCCTCCAACTGAACAAACCCAAAGTATTGAAAACAGAGAATTACACTTGTATTGTGTTATGCTGGAAAAGGGGAAATAATGTCTTTTGGAAAAAGAGAGTTAAATACCTGAACTTATTTGCAGGTAATACATTTGAATTCTCTCACTCCCCAATTGGATAACAACCATCATATAAACCTAGACGCACATCATGCCCAAAATTTGTGAATTGCACTAGGAAATGTGAGTTTTCAAATTTGACCAATGCACATATATATATATATATATATATATATATATTCACATTTTGGAAGACTCAAAATTCATATTATACGGTCAACAAAGTTATATATATTACGGAGATAGCTAGCTACCATTTGCATTGTTACAAACAAACAGCAGTAATTATTTCTTATTCCAAAAAAAAAAAAAAAAAAGAACTACAATTTATGTATCATGCAGAAAACTCATTAACTTGCACCAATTTAAGTAATGTAGTCCGCTCGTCTCTTTTATATAGATGAAGGTTTATGGAATGGGGACATAAACCAACACTGCTACGGGCACCGAGTTTTTCATTAAAAAATTCATAATTTCTAACACAGACTCACTTAACTGAGACTTGCTACAATACAAAAATTACTGTATGGGTGAAAATTTTGGGCGCAAAATCAGTGTCACCAAAATTTTCAGTTAAAAAACATTAGCTTTTTCTTTATTTCTTTTTCTTGGCCGCGAGAAAAAAAAAATTACTGCTTTAGTAAAATCGACAGTCCATCGAGTTGTTTTTGTAGTTATGAAACGTTTTGATTTCACTTTACAATAGGAAGGAAAGAGATCTGATGTGAGAATTGAGACATTGGCATGTGGCTTAAAGCAATGGCGGCTCTAGGATTTTTTTTCAGGGTGTTCCTAAAAATTTTTCTCAGAAATTTTTTTTTTGGGTACATGGTTTTCTTATGAAATATTTGTCCATAATTTTATCAAAAGAATAAATAATAAACTACAAGTTCATTTGAAATATTAACAAAATTATTAATTATTGTTGTTCAGTTGTTTTAATAATTTGTTTGTTTTTTATAAACTATAATTTGTTATATTGTTGTTTCATTAATTATAAAATTATTAATTGTTATTTAGTCCAACATAATTTAATTTGTTTGTTTTTTATAATGTATTGGTTAATTATAATGCTTTAATTATTATTGTTTAGTGTAACAATAAACTATATTGCTTTAATTTGTTCGTCATTAATTATACTACTTTAATTTGTTATATTGTTTAGCCTCATGTGCTTATTACACTAAAAAAGTCAACCATGTGCACATTACACATACTATATGTAGCACAATAGCCAACTACCAATCAGAAAATTTCACAATTATAAATCACAATAAACATTACACTGAACAAAAATCAATATGTCACCAACACCAATACACACCAAGCAACGGATAAGAATCATAACTCATAGATGCCAAATTCAAAAAGTCAAAAAAAAAAAAAAAGGCAAAACAATAAAATTTCTGCTTCAGCCAATCACAGTTCAGATAAAGTTATTTTATAGTTCAGATAAAGTTATTTTATAAAGAATAAAGAGAGATTCATTTCATTTCAGATTTAGATAGAGAGAGAGAGAGAGAGAGAGAGAGAGAGAGAGAGATTAAGAGAGAGTCAGATAGAAATACCTTGAGGGAGCACCAGACCGGAGCAGGGAGGCCTGAAAAGTGAAGGCTGAGGCTGAGGCAGTGACTGTTGAGCAATCTACGAGCATTGTGAGACGACAGTGATGCGATGTGCGACGGGCGACCGAGTGACGCGATGTGCGACGGCAGCGACGCGATCTCCGATGATGTGCTCTGGAGTTTGGACTGCGACTGGACCGATCTAACTTCTATGGGGAGGCGTTGCTCTGTTGCTCTCTGTTTTCAGGTTTGCTTTAGCCTTTTGTGATTTGTGATGTACTGATTTTTACTTATTTGAGGTTTTTGACTTAGGTTTGGTTTTTTTTTTTTTTTTTTTTTTTTTTTGAGAATCTGTGGGTTCGCCGTGGGCTTGATGTTGGGCTTGCCATGGGCTTAAGAGTTGAGAGAGAGTCCGTTGTCTTGCTCTGTTACAATTTTTTTTTTTTTTTTTTTTTTTGCTTGAAAGTTGAACAAATGATTCTTTTTTGAAAAATTTGAGGGTGTTCCTAATTTTAATTGAGGGTGTTCCTATCCTTTTTTTTAAGGGTAAACAAATAATAAAAAAATTAATTATTATATATAAAAATTTTTTTTTCAAGTTAAGGTGTTCCTAGGAACAACCTGACCATAACATGGCGCCGCCACTGGCTTAAAGCCCTTTGCTATGGGTTGTTACTCTTGTGCGAGCCTAATGTGTTTGTTGGGAGGCAAAATAGGGTGGATGAAAACTATAGAGAGAAAATGAGAAGAAAAACATTTTTGCAGTGTGCTTGGTTGGATGGGAAAAGAAAAATAAATGGTGAGGCCCAACTGTTTTATAGGTGATTGCTTTTTTTTTTTTTTTGGTTGCATTGTTGCTAAAAATTCTACTGCAACCATCCACCCCCTTCCATATTTTACCATCACATTAAGTATAATATATTAAGTTGATTTTTTTCTAACTCATAAAATGATCCTGCGCATCACGTAGGTTAAACGCTAGTGCTATTAACGTTAGGGTTAACAGCTCTTCTCTTAAAATGGGTCACACAACCCCAAGGTTAAGTAAGAACCCCAAGCTTAAGTGTCTTCTTACTTAATTGATACATGTCCCTGTTTGCAGCAGTTGCTGCAAACAGGTTTAGAGAAAATCCGTGTCCATAAATAAATAAGCAAATAAAGTGGTCGCCCATTTTTCAACAACCAATGTCTACCATTTCGAGAAGTTCCTTGGATATTCCATTTGCCATCTATTTGCCAACTAACAGGCCAAAGTACATTTTGTTTTTCCTTCACTTTAATTGTCTAGTAACAGGAATTTAAAAAAAGAAGGTAATATCAGTGGCATGAATTTGGATTTAGGACTGTTGCATTATGGTTCAAAAGGTTCAAAAAAAAAGAAGAGATAAATTTGATACAGAGATTAAGATTAAAAGCAAATTTGTTAACTTTTAATCTTAATTACTAAAAGTGCGATTGGATGGTAAAATAACTTATCTTAACTATTACATTGTATCTCAATCATGGTCCGTAACAAAAGGATGAATCATGAATCAAATTTTTTGCCATCAATTTTAAAAATCTTATATCCTAGTCCCTATAAACTACTCCATACACTGTAGATTCCATTGAGTCATTGTAAGAACTATGCTCCCGAAAATTTAAAATGAGATCGAATGACTTGTAGAAGGTAGTATTTAAAAGACTTCATTAACAATGGGAAGAAATTGTTGTTCAAACTTCTAACCTAAATGATACGAGTTGAGTCTTTAAATATTATATATATTAAAAAATAAAAGAAGACCACCACGCTCCCTTAGCACGATGGTCACAACACAAGTATTAAGGGCTTGTGGTCTTCTAGGGTGTGGAAGGCAAGGGCTAAAGTTCAAGTCTCTAGGAGGAAATTTTACACATATAGACACTTAGATTAGATTATAGTAGAATTTTTATCTTGTATTAAAAAAAAAAAAAAAAAAAAAAAAAAAAAAAAAACAACAACAACAACTAAATTGTCATAGGAATATTAACTTAATTTTTGTAGCTACTTTTATTTGCAGGTTGATTATCAAATTATATATATATATATATATAAGTATTCTATTACCCCTAATTTATTTATTAATTGTTCAATTTATTTTAGTTTTTTGAGAATTAGTTGTAAATTGTGATGCATTTAGATATTCGAAATATAATTTAGACATATTATGTGAATTGTAATAATTTATTGGAAAAAGTGCTTAAATGATATCATATCATATACATATATTATATAATAAAAGTTGGGCTTAGAAATCAAGATTACGTCAAGTGGTTTCACTAAATTACAGAAATTTTTTAGATTTAAAAAAAAATATACATATAATGTTTTTTTTTTTTTTTTTGGTTATCTTATTCTCTTATAATTTCTAAGTTGATAAAAATTTTAATTTGATTCTGTCTCTTGAGGCAAGCTCCCCTAAGCTAATGAATAACATGCGACACCATGTCACCATCAACTTATGAAGAAATCCAGGCAGTCATGTTTACCATAATCACAACAAGAGCGCATTGTTAAGAAGACTAATCTGTGGGGGATATTTTCAGAGTAGCAGTGGGAGGCGGAAGCATATCATAAGTTATGATGGGCTTGAAAGAAAGTTGCAAACTAGCATCTCGAGTTTTAGAAACTCGATTTCAATCTAAAACTCGAGTGTTAAAGACTCGATTCCTACTTGGTGATTTGGCAGTATAATGCCACATAGATCTCAAGTCTTAGAGAGTCGACTTCCAAATTGTACTTGAAGAACATCCTCTCTGAAGAAGAACAGAACGAAGAACGGATTTGGATTTGAAGAGGCACAATTTGATCTGAAGAGATAGAACGAAGAGATGATTTGAAGAGGCACGATTTGATCTGAAGAGGAAGACGAAGTGACGATTTGACGAGGCATGATCTGGTCTTCAAATCTGCCATCAAAGAACGAAGAAGGAAAAAATCAAACGCAAGGAAGAAGAAGGAGAAGAAACCCAGCAGATGAAGAAACCCAGAGACGAAGAACAGAGGTGAAGAACGGTGAAATGCGAGTTTGTAAAACTCGAGTCTTAAAAGCTTCCACGTGGATTTTTCGTCCACATCAACCCCCACCGCTTACAAATCGAAACTTAAAAACTCGATTTTTATCTTGGAACTCGAGTTTTAGACACTCGAGATGCTATTTTTCATCATTGTTTTAAAACATGACAACTAACAAAATTTTTTTATATTTAATGTTATTGGAAAAAAAAAAATCCCAATCTGCGATCATACCAGCTGCGTGTAATATATCTGAAGCCATATCTCAAAAACTTCAATCAAATATTTTTGTCGTTACTTTGGGGCTGCTCAGATTTCCATTGTGTCAATTAGACATTGCAGACTCCATAAACATATAAATGATAGTATCATGTTTCTTATAAATATTTTTCTACTACTTTGCTGTAAAGTACAAGGTTGATATTTACACCAATATTATTAAACCATCTACTGCTCTAAGTACATTAGTTTTCCAAAACAAATTGTAATGAAGATTTAAGAGAGAGACTTTCCACAACATCAACAACTAAGATGAACGTAAAGACCATTTCCTAGTTCAAATTTTCAAGACATTAGCAACCTCAGGTTCAGATACAACCAATTTTCCAAACGTTTCCTATCTAGGCGTGATGGATGGAACGACTCCACTAACAAGGTCACTGCCAGATACATCTGATGACACAAAAGGATTCTTCACATTAGAGGATGATGATGGTGAAGTCATTGCCTTTTCAGAACCTGAGAGCATAGGATCCGTTGTTTTAATGTCAGAATCAGGCATCAGAAGCCATATATTTTCAAGTTCTCGGACCACCTCTGCCATTGAAGGTCTAGCATCTGTCTCATCTTCACAACACTTGAGAGCCAAAGTCAAAAATTTCACCACACATTCAGAAGGATAAGATCCCATTCGATCATCAATAACTGAAAAGATCATGCCAGATTGATATGCGACATTAACCTGGAATGGATAAAGACAGTTAAAAACTACAAGAGCTCATTTTATTACACCAAATTTAAGCCACTGTTGCCTAGAGGATGATATGATAACAACATTATGACAAAGTGATCTTCACTGTATAAAATTCTGTTTGGCAGAGGATTGAAAAAGGATTTCAATGTTTTTTTGAAGTTAAAAACTGAAACTTGCAACTCAAGATCTCACTCAACTATTACACCTAGTATAAAATGACATATGGCAGAGGAGAATTTTCATTATGGATTAAACTGCAAGGGAAAAATAAATTACAAAACAACAATTTCTTTCATGCCCAATCACCTAATGTACCATTGGGCTCCTATCGAGTCTAAGGCAAACAAGTCTATAATGTTTTACCTCTCTAACAATGTTTTTGCCATGTGAGATCGGATGCATCCCCGTCAAGAGTTCCAGAAATACAACACCAAGGCTATAGACATCACTCTTGTCCGTCAGTTTATGAGTTAAGAAATACTCCGGATCTAGGTAACCCTGCAAATTTAATATACAGAATGAGAGAATAAAGAAATAGATATCAGTTATATCCTACTACCACACACTATTAAGTCTATTTCATCTTTTCTCAAAAAAAAAAAAAAAGTCTATTTCATCTAGTTTGAGTTTGACTTATTTATTTTAATAAAAAATATAAATTGTATAAATTTATAATTTAGACAAAAATGGAAATGGAAGACACTATTATTGTTTCATTTTTATTTGTTTTACCACAAAGCGTTGGAAGCCCAGGCTAGATTGTCAAATGTAGAAACATATAAAACTTACAGGCACCTAACATGTGGCACTGGTGCCACAATAAAGAGAACACTGATGACAAAATCAATGATAGAAGGTGGAAAAATTCACTCATCAACCTAGACTCATGAAGTTTATAATTCTATTTAGGAAAATGTAAGAGTCTTACTGGTGTTCCCTTCACAACTGTTGATACATGAGCAGGCAAATCCCCTTCAATGTTTGGAACTGGTGCAAGTCGTGAAAGTCCAAAATCAGCAACTTTTGCTGTATACTTAGAGTCCAATAATATGTTGCTGGCCTTGATATCTCGGTGAAATATTGGGGGATCAGCTTCCGTATGTAGGTAGAGGATGCCCTTAGATGATGCCAGGGCAATTTTCAATCTCGTAGCAAAACTTAGAGGGTCTTTAGACTTAACTGTATTATTGCATACATGAACCACAAATAAGCTCATTTGAATGTGATGTAGAGTTTGAAAAGTAAATTTGTTAGGAGAAGCAAACTTAAAAGGGTGTATGTAAGGTGTACCAGAAAGGTGATCCCTTAGTGTACCATTTGACATGAACTCGTAGACCAACATCTGCATCCACAACAATACTAACATGAAGCTCTTCCCAGGCAATATTTTATAACAAATTCAGCCACAGAGAATGAAAAATACCAGTCCTTGGTGTGGAAGCCAAGCAATTATGCAGGAGAAACATGAAGAACAGTACTATAGAAAGTTCATTGTGAAAGGAGATAATAAGTTATTAATACTTTTTTTTTAATCAAATCATCCTTAATTTATGAAGAACTCTGCATATGCTTCTACATTATTAACAAAAAAAAAAAAAAGGGGGAAAAAAAAGTTGGCAGCATCTCATCTATAATGTCTCTAGATTGAGTTTGATTTATTCTATTGTTTTTATTATTATTCTTATTTTTATTATTATTATTTATTGTTTTTATTATTATTCTTATTATTATTATTATTATTATTATTTATTTTTTCTTTGACCGCTTTCATGACCTTATGATTTAATTGTATCAACTTCCTAAGTTGATTGGAATCATAAACTCGTGTTCGTGTATTCCACTATGAGAATGATGGATAATCCAATCTTTTGTTAAAAAAAAAAAATTCTATATGTCCAATCAAGATAAGAATAAGCACCTGTTCACCTTCTTCATCACAAAATCCAATCAAAGACACCAGGTTTCGATGATGTAACCTTGACAACAATTCTATCTCTGTCAAGAACTCCCTTTCTCCCTGTAAAGATCCCTCTTGGGCACGTTTTATGGCCACAAGTGTACCATCAGCTAGAATGCCTTTATAAACCTTCCCATACCCTCCTTGGCCAACCTGAGCAGAGCTGCTAAAGTTGTTTGTAGCCAGAGCCATTTCTCCATAAGTGAAATCCTTCACACCATCAATTTTCATGGTGGTCCTAGACGCTGTAGCTGAAATACAGGTCAAAATGTTAAAAATGAAAGATGCTGTGCCCAGTTGTTTTAAAATAAATGATACAATTATGCATATATTTTCAGAATGCTTTATTGTATACATATATGTTGTGTGTGTATATATTTCACTTTATAAGTGAAAGGCTGAGTGGTTATTGTTTATCTTAGAGTTGGTTCAAGCCAGCATGCCACCAAGTCTAATAGTATTTTTCATTAAAACATTTCATCCCCAAATGATGTTTCCATTCATGGGCCAGCCAGAACTTGGCTGAAGCTTTCCCATACCAATAGTTGAGAGAGGGCTACAATATTGACCATTTCAGGCCAGTTTGAGGCCTTTGTACCTCATGCTGAGCTTGGACAAGTGTCAGCCTGGCAAGCTTGACAGGCCTAATTAAAACAATTACAGGGAAAGTGAAAAATCATGATATGTCTACCTAAACATCCTAACTTCATAAACATAAGATACTCACGATGACGTCGTTTTGAAACTGCATGGTGCTTCCTCATGTGCACTCTCAGTATCAGAAGAGAAACAATTACAGACAATATAACTGCACCTGCAATGGTCCCCACCACTACGCCAGCCAATGCACCTTTGCTTATACCAGAGCTTGGAGAGTTGCCAACCTCTGCGACATTAGTGAAAATTATTAGCATAAAAAATTCAAAACCATCCAACAATATTCATCTCATATATGAATATATGAAATTAATATGTGCCTGACACATAGTTCATCTATGCTTGGGGTGAAGAAATAAGTAACATCAGGTGTGAATTAGAAGCTTCCTTCCTGGCCAATATAGAACACAACTTAATTGCCCAGAAAAAAACATAAAACCTCTTGAAATGAGGATATTGCAGTTATTCACTTGTGAGTGCAACTGTATCTACAATACCACTGAAAATAGCATCACTATGGTGAAAGCACTAAACTGCCTAGATCAAGCCTATCTTCAAAATGGTTGGCAGCAAAAAAAAAAAGTTGATCTACACTAAAATGTGCCACCCCCAGACACACAATTGCTCAGAGTGACAAGCATAGGCCAGCTCTGTATGGACTCAAACACAGGTATACCCACTTACAGAAAATAATGCTACAAACCTAAGATTATCTATTTAGTATAGAGGACTTCAAGGTGTAGGTCAAATACATTAGAGAAGACAGTTGTACATTCTTCAACTGGTAAATAAGTTTAAGTTCCAACTTCAACAAAGCTCTGTTGCAAAACATATCAGACAAGGGTTTCAAGACAAACCAGATTTATAAACATCCAGGAGATCGAGGCCAAGAAGTTCATAAGGTCCAAATACGTCACTATCAGGAATTTTCCATGATGTGAAGTTGCTCGTGATTCGCAGAAGCTCACTACTATTGAATAAGGAGGTGTTTTCAGGAAAAAACTTCAAGGTTATCTTCAGTCGAGGTCCTTCTTCCCATGCCCATAAATTTTTAAAGTCCAGCTGATTAAGATATAAATGAAGACCTTGTGTCATGTACACTTCAAAGTCATCTATGTATGGACGAAAATCTGTGAATCCAGGACTTTTCAACCGATATTGAACAATCAGAGGGGCAGCACAGATACAAATTTGAGTAGATGTGGTGGAACATTCGTAAGATGGTGGGCATCTTGTAGGGATAGGAACAGAAGTGGAATTTGTTAAACTCTGAGTGCCATTTTCAGGTTGACACAACTGAAGATTTACATTGCTGTTGCATAAGGGATTCCCTTGAAGCCTGAAAATTAATTATCAAAACAAGTGACATGATAATTGTATCAATGTGTATGTCTGTTACACCTCCGATTTTTTTTTTTTAATTATTAAAACGAAAAGGAGTACATCTTAACAAGTAATCACATTAATTTAAGATCCATTTTGCTACTCATGAAATTCTATAGGAAGCTAATTAGCAAGTGCAAATTGGGGAGCAAGTATAGAAGCAAACCAGACAGTGACATTCGAAGGTAGAACAGTACTGCCTATAATACTTGAAAGATTATTATTCTGCAAGTCCCTGCAATACCAAAGGGCCACAAGCAATCGCTTAGAAAATCCAGTATTAGATGCTTGTAAACTTATTGAAGTCAATCCAAGATGTTACACATTGGAATTTTACAAAAGCGTGTGCTGTAATCAGAAAAACGAATCAATTTTATTTGTATCAATACAAGAACAAGATGTCTGAGAGCATGACAGTGCACACACACACACCCAACAGAAAATTATTCTTTTAACCAGTAGAAATAGAAACATTGTCACTCAGATCTTACACTGTAAGGTTTCCCTTTGCATTCGAAGTCCTATTATCCCAAATGGCAGATGGAACTGAACCGTCCAATGAATTATTTGCAAGTGACCTGCCATGGGGAATAATTTAGCAAATAAAGCCATTTATTTATTAACAGTTTAATTTATTGACTAATATCAACTAGTAACTTTATAAGTAACGGTTGAGATGAGTGGAAACTCAAATTTAGATAGATAAGAAATGAATTACAATAACATTGAACTATAGAACTTGTTAAATTACTGATTGTTATAAAAGTTTAAGCTTTTGGGACAATCGGTAATTTAACAACTAAAAATATGGAAGGAGGAAAAAAGCAAGTGGAGGACTACTCACAGCTTCTGAAGAAAAGGAAGATCCGAAAAGTTTGCAGGAATTGTTCCCGTAAGATTGTTGTTAGATAAATCACTGAGCATATTGATTGAATAATAGATATCAGAAGTCAAGGGAATTGCTTGCATAAATTATGTTCAAAAACTGAAAGATGTGTCTGAATATTTTGTAAATTTGGAAAATAATTTTAAACAAAACACAAAAACCAGCAGATGACATGTCATTCAAAAGATGGAGAATCTTACATAGTCGTGATATTTGCAGAAAGTCTGTTTTGAGGTATGGTTCCATTTAGCTGATTTGAACTAAGATCTCTGAAATTTATGCAAATTAAAATTGAAGTATAAGTAGCTAGAAGACTGATCTTTGATAAAGGAAAGAGAGAATTTTATTCAGCCTGGTGCATTTATCTTTTTGACTTAAAAGCTCATTCATAATCAGCGTCAAATTGATTAAAAAAGGAAAATAGAATAAAGCAACTAACATATAACCAAGCTGTGGTATTCGACTCAAATCAGGAACCGGTCCTTGCAAGCTGCAGTTCCTAAGACTCCTGGAAAATCCAATCAAAACACAAATATTATCAATCTTGCCATGAAATATTATGTGACGCGGATATGCATACTCCTTGATTGCCATCTTGCAAGCATATAAAGCTCCAAATAACATGAAACGTTTTTTATATCTGATTACGTAAACTGGTATGGAACATTGCATAAAGCTTCAAAGGATTAATCATCAATTAAAGCAATCCTGACTTGTTCAGTGTACCAGTGGCCTAGAAGTTTCAAAGAAAAAAAAAACTTTATATGCCTCCTTAGTTGGCTTAACAAACACCACAATCTAAGTTCGGTAACATTCCCATTTAATTTCTTTTCAATCAATGCTTGAATAATTTATATATTTCCGACAAAATGTATACCATTCTATCAATTTTATATTATTTTTTATTTTGCTAGTTTTTCCGTCTGTTGGAATTTGGTGCTTGCAGAAGAACATTCAAAAATCAGAAATATAAACATCCACACACTAGAAATATAAACATCACCACAAGACATCAATATTTAACAAGGTTTGGCAAACTCAATGTCTACATCCATGGACAAACAACAGCAAAATTCACTATCAAGAATATGGATTACAACACATAACTAATGCCTAGAAACTAGACTCACACTTTCACAACAATACTCCTTCACGAATACCAACACACTCAACTTCCCACAAATGCAAAAAAATATCAACCCTAATACACCAAAACAAACACTGAATATCAACTCACAAACTTGACCTTTTCACTATCCAAAAACCCAATACACCCAATGATACTATCAAAGTAACGCAATAACAAACTTTCAAGTCTCACATGTAGGTCCCTTTCAAACTACTCTTCGAAGAAACCTACTCGTGTTCTTCTAATAGTCTTCCCTTCTCTCCTCCATATGGTAGGATTTATTGGGAGAAAACCACAAAACCATTTACAGTCGTGTCTTCTATATATAAGGTGTCAGCATATATCCCTTGGTGGAAAAGAAGAATCAAATTACTTCTTTTATAAGGAATAAATTTTCCTTCCACACCAAGAAAACTAAAACCAAGTCAAAATGGGAGAAAATTTTCATCAAATCTCCACACGGACTCAAATTCCATCAAGTAATCTTCATTCTTTTTGTTACAATTCCATCATAGTCTAAAAAGTTTTTCCTCAAATAAGTTGATCATCATTTCCATTTCTAAAGCCAAACGTGTGCACCTATATCAAACCAATCACAAACCTGTAAAAAAAATCTTCTCTTGAATCACACTAGGATCAACCTAGCTTTGATAACAGCTTGTCGGAATTTCGGTGTGCATTTACACAAACAAGAAATAAAATATCAATACAAGACAACAATGTTTAATATGGTTTGAACAACTTTATGCCTAGATCCACAGGTAAAGCAACTAAAATCCTCTATAAACAATATGAACTACAACCACAAACCAAAATCACTAACTCTTACAAACAATATTCATTGACTTAACAAACACAAACAAACCCATATCCCAATACACCCAAAAGAAACTCTCAATACCAAATCCCAAGCTTGACACCCTTTTAGTACCAAAATCCCAATACACCATAAGATGTTATTACAGTACCACATTAGTCAAACTCTAAAGTCACATAAGTGGGTATCCTTAAACCCCAAAAGAACTATCAAGCTACTATTCAATGAAACACACTCATGTTCTTCTTAGTCTTCTTAATATCTCCCTATATGGGGAGGACCTTTTGGGCCAAAGCCACCAGACATTTCACAGTGCTATCTATATAAGGCTTCAATACCTATTCCTTAGTGGATAAAATAAATCAAATTACTGCTTTTACACAGAATATATTTTTTCTTTCACACCAAGAAAATCCAAACCAAGTCAAAATAAGAATCTAAGACAATTTCCAACATCCTATTTATTTCAGTTTTGCATTTTTGCCAAAATAATAAACAAAACCTTTTTGCCTCACACCTCAAGGCTAGCACCTCAATCCACCTTTACTTTTGAAACCTAGTTAAAAACACAGGACAATAACATAATAATATACACTTACAACTTCAGCAATTTAGACATGTTGCCATAAGAAGCTGGAATTGTAGTCCCATCAAAGTTATTGTTATCAAGTTGGCTGCAAAACAAAGAAAATGAATCATCAAGAAACTTAAGAAAAGATTGCTCAAGTATTATTAGATTATAGAAAAAGGAAAATTAGAAATCATGACCTCGTTCAAAAAGAGAAGAAAAATAAAAAGAAAATAAATTCAGAAATCTTAATTGTAATTTTAATGAAATTTTTAACTGATAAAAAACAGAAATATTTATGTTCCAGGAAATAAGAAACCATACATTATCAGTAAATTTGGCAGTTCGGAGAACTCTGGAGGAAGAGACCCTGACAAGTTGTTGTTATCAAGAAGGCTGCAGGTCAAAAGTTGAAGATGGTCACTGATCTCACAGATTGTACTGACGTATGAGACATATAATATACAAGATAACCAGTTACCGACTTACAAGTGAACAAGCATTGGTAATCTGGATAGCTCAGGCGGGATTGGCCCACTGATCGAATTGTTGTTCATGTGACTGCTCATAGAAAAGAGTAGTATAAGGGTTAAGTCATTGTAGAACTGATTTTAGACACTATAGCATCAGAGACACACTCACAAGTGCTTTGTTTTGTTCAAGAATGCAAATGATTTAGGCAGTGGTCCTGATATATGGTTTTGGTCAATTTGTATTCTATCCAAGTTTGGAAGATAACCGAGCTCATCAGGCAAGGGACCTGTTAAGTTGTTTCCATTCAGAAGCCTGGAACATACAAAATATTGAAAATGGAATTAGAGACAAAGCAATGTGCTGCAGATTTGCAATAATAAAATATCAGGTATTCAGAAAGTAAATTAGTTCAGATACAAAGGCTTTGAAATGCACAAACTAGTAGCATATCTGCATTTCTTAATGGTCTAAGCATGCAATCCTGTGATTGCAATATTGAGTGTCTAACCTATCCAACAGAGAAGCTGCTCAACTTACAAGAGAAACAAAGACGTAATATTGCCTATCTCCTTTGGTATACTCCCACTTATGTTGTTCCACATAAAATCCCTTCAACAGAGTAGACAGAGAAAAATATATCAGTAGGATAAGTACATCAAATGCTACAATGGGGGTGAGAATAACAATGATCCAGAACATGAAGTGAAAGAGGTAACCAAAAACTTTGAATAACAAAAAGTATCATAGCACAGAAAAGTAGCTTTCAGATATGCTTTTCCATACAATATAGTCAAATTCGATAACTGGCCAAGCTCTGGTGCTAAATTTCCTGACAAATTCATATTTAGTAGTAACCTGCAAAGAGGCAGCCCAGTAAGGAATTATTAAAGCACCACACTAGTTCTTCAACAGAAATTCCTACATGCAGTACAAATAGAAAAGTTGTATTAAAGCTTTCATAGTCTTATATCTGAACCATATTTTCTAGAAAAATTGGGAAACATGGGGCTATTTGATCAAGTCCCAATCATTTTTTTGAATCTTAAATGAACTAAAGAACCAAGGAATTTCATTCCCTTCATTAACTAGTATGATAAGAGATAAAAGTGGAATACGAAATATCTCTCATCATGCAAGGGGAACAAAAGAAATAAAGAAAGAAAAGTGTTCTAAGTGGAAGAATATGCAACATTATTCGAATCAATATTGCTCCCTGATAGAAATAAAATAGCAAAGGTTAAAATCATACAATTGATCTACATGTAGATATCCATCATCTAACGAAGTGTTGTAGCACACAATCCCTGTCCATTTTGATGTACATGGATCTCCTTGATCCCAGTTACTCAGATTCCCATTGGGATCTATCAATTTGCTCCTGATGGCCCGCAATGCCGTCACTGCAAATGAATACAAATGTTAATCATTTTTCATCAACATGAACATTTACAAAATTCACTAGCTTTGCTGATCCATGTGTTTCTCTAATTCTGGTATCAAGGTTTCCACATGAAAGGAAAAGGCAAAGCTGTTTAACCATTGTACATCAACTTTGTAATTAGCAGCCCCACGTTTTGAGCATAGACAATCAAATAACAACTGCAGCTCAACTATATTCAACAATAATCAGTTATGACTTAGGGGAAGTGAGTATTTGATATGTGAAGTTCCTGTAAATAAAATAGCGATGCTAGGTATGCTATAAATTTTATTACCCTTACAAACCGATGTGTCACCAATCTTTAGCATTTTCCTAAATGAAATCACTTGTTAGAGAGTTCACGGTAAATTTTCAGAAAACTTGTGCCCATGACCAGTGTGAAAACTTAATTGCAAAAAAGCTTATGAATCATAAATTGCAATTAAAAGTACAGCAAATTAAACTAAGCAAAATCACCTTCATCCGGGTTGGTAATCCCATTTCCCTGAGCACCGACAAGTAGTGAAGAACAACACAACCATGCGACAATAAATAATCCATACGTCCAAGCTTTTGACAGATTCATCCCACTAACACAGAGAGAGCTAGAACTCTCAACTTTCTCTTAGTACCCAAGACTGGAATTTGCGGTAGAATCCCAGTACTCCACCTTATAACAAGAAACAAACTACATCAAAACTCAAACAAACACAATCAAATTCTAAAGCAGTTCAATTTATCTAAAAATAATTATTTTAACTGAGGTAATAAAACAAATGAACAATCAAAGAACTCAAAGTAAAGTACAGCAAGAATAAACCTCCAAGGCTCCAAGAAGAATATAAAACAAGAGAATCACTCAAGGCTCTTGTCCCATATAACAGCTTGAGAAGAAACAAAGCAGCCAAACTGCCATTAATAATTAAATTGTACATATTTGTAAAGGTTATCACAAAAAACGAAGAAATACTTACTACAATGACGTAAGCAGATATTTCGTGCTACAGATCACGAGTGTTTAAACGGAGAAAACGAGGTATGAAAATGGGACCTCGTGGCTGTGGAAGGTGGCATATGTTTCTGACCAGGTCACCATAACTAGCTTTAAGAATTTGTCACCAATGGAGGTGGTGAATTGGTGATAGCCATCTCTATCACAAACATGGAAGTGTCTACTTTTACAAAAATTTGAGTAAAAAATAAATATATGCATAGTACAGACATTATTGAAATGTCAAAAAGATTGAAGAGGAAGTTGAAGTTTGAGTTTGATAGATAATGCAAAAATTGTGGGCTTCGGCGTTGGCGATATTGACTTTTAATGGGGAGTGGTTAGTGAAGGTGGGAGTAGGAGAGTTTAATATAATAAAACCAATAATAGAGAGAGCAATTACAGCGATGGCTGACAAGACAAGAAACCCATGTTTTTGTGCTTTGTGGCCTAGCTAGTGTGTACAAAAATATGGAATGGAATTTGGAACGTGGAAAGACAAAATTAAGGTGAACTGTTTGTTTTACTTCCAAGCAAGATCTCATTTCATTTTTGAATCTTCTTATTCCCTCATTTTTTAATCTTCTTATTCCCTTTTAACTTTTGTTGGGTTTTCTGTCTTTTCCATTCCAAAAAAGGTTTTGTTAGGTTCGGTTAATGGCTATCTTTATACAATTTATTAATAGACTCTGCTAAAAAAAAAATTTATATCACTTTTATAGGAAATGTAAAAAATGTTCAAAAAAATCAATTTTTTTTTCTCACTGAAATGTAAAACTTATTATTCCAATCCTCTCTAAGTTTCAAGTTTACTTATTTAATTAAAAAAATATAATTTATTATTGAAAAATATTTCCATAACAAAAGTTTACAAAGTGGTCGTAATTAAAAGAATTTGAAATATAGAAAACTTGAATGAATGAAAGCAAAATTAGAAGGCTGAAATGAATTAGGTGAAACATAGAAAGTGAGTTTTGCATTTTAACTTTATTTTTTCTTTTCCCATAAAATTTTAAAAAAATATTTTCTAATTCAATGCTCTTAGAACATCTATTAGCTTCTCCCATTTTTATTTATATGAAAGTAAGACATATAGCGTTTAAAAAAATCAATTAAATGACACATGTAATAACATCATTGCATCCGACTAAAAATAAAAAAGAATTGAAGGCAGTCATGAAAGTTTAGATGTCATATCATACAACTATTTTTCAAAGTTTTAAAATAATGGAACAACTTTAAAGTTATGACTTATGACTTATGAAAAATGTAGTATATGTAATATTAATCTTAACTTCAATAAACGTATTCTTCTCAAAAAAAAAAACTTCAATAAATATATCCAAATCAAATACTACTATAATTTATTTATTAAAAACAATAGAATGCGGTTAGAAGTTGTATTTGGTCGCATTACCTAATTTTCTCTAATTAAAGAAAAAAATTTAATAATTGATATTTATAAAAATAGGGAAGTGAGATTTGAACTCTAATTATGCTAGTAAAAGAGAGTAGGTTGTATCATGGAAATGATGAGATGCAAAGCTTTTGGTTAAAAAAAATAGTTTGAATCCTCTCTATCCCACGTATTGGTAAAAAAATAAAAATAAAAAACTCTTTTACTGTAAAAAAAAAAAATCTGTGTAATGTACATATAAAACACACATCATTTTATGATAAAAATATGTCTAAATATCTTTCTTTTTCTAGAATAAAAAGTCACAATTCCTATATATATATATATATATATATATATTCAATATCGCAAGTTCAAGAAAACTAAAAAATTAGGAGGAGATACTATCATGGGTCTACTATCATGTTGAAAGTTAATAAAATACATATTAAGTTTTTTGTTTTCCTTAAAAAATTAGCATTCAACATGGGTCTACTATTATGTAGAAAGTTTTTGGATCAGATGGACCTTCGGCTTTGAGTGATTTGCAGGAGATACAGGGGCAGAGATGGCATTTTATTATTGTGGAAACTAGTAGTAGTAGGTGTAGGTGCAGGTGTAGGTTTGAAGATTTGAATTCTAGAAAAAAAATATATTAATAATAATAATATGAGGATTTGACTTTGAAGATGAGGACAATGACTGACGTGAGATTTTGCCATATCCAATGTGATGGGAAGATAAGGCCCTCTCTTAGAGCATTTGCATCAGTCTATTCATTTTACACATTTATTTTTACATTAAAAACCTATTTTTTTTATTTTACATATCTATTTTTATAAAATATCCATATCAGTTCATCTATTTTACACATCTTTTAATTAAATAATCACTTTCTTCACATTTTTTATTATTTTCCTCTATCACCCATAATACGCGCTCTCTCTCTACCCATTTATTATTTCTGATTCGTTGCTCTCTCCCTCTCCATTAACTCTCCTCTCCGATCCACCATCTCAGATCAACTCTCCCTCTCCAATCCACGAGCTCAGATCAACTCTCCCTCTCCAATACACGAGCTTCGATCCACGGCTCCAAGCTCCGATCCACGACGCCGATCCACGATCTGCCGCTCCGATCCACGATCCGCGGCTCCGATCCATGATCCGCAGCTCCGATCCACGATCTGCCGCTCCGACCACGATTCGTTGCGCCGATCAACGATCCGCCGCTCAGATCCACGATCCGCTGCTCCGATCACGATCCGCCGCTCCGATCATGATTCGCGGCTTCGATCACGATCCACGGCTCCAATAACGATCCCCAAGCTCCAATCTGTGTTTGTGTATTTGTGTTTTTTTTTTTTTATTAAGTGTATCTCTGTGTTGATTTTTAACTGGGCTATTGAGCCTGGAAAGGAGAGAGAAAAAATGGAGTGAACGGAAAATATATAATAATGGGATAAACGAACTACAGTAGCCGTGTAAATATACACGATTACTATAGCTCGGGGACGGGTTTCCACAATTTTAGCCATTTTTACAGCCACTGATGTGGGAGTTTTTTATGCTCAAAATGTGTAAAATTGGTAGTTATTATTATTTTAGAAGCTTTTACACCCACTGGTATGAATGCTCTTAACGTGCGTTTGCTTTGTGATGATTTTGGGCTTGTGTTTGTTTGGCTGGTCCATGGCACTGTTTATGGACCAGCGGTGCACTAAAAATGAATGAAGACTTTTTGCTACAGTATTTTTGTCAATTAAAAATTATTTTGTTATAGTGTTTTCATTAATAAGTTTTCAATTTTCAATAATAAGCGATATCCAAACAGACTCTTATTTATTTTTTAGCTAAAACTTTTTATTGACTATCAGCATTAATGGTGTAAAAAGCACCACAAAAATCATTTTATCTATTTTACTATCTTACTTTATAAAATACACAACATAAGTGATTTTATTTAAGCATTCAACATAATAAAATAAGGGGAAATTAAGCTTTTTCCACCTATAGTTTGCCCCGAAAAATATTTTGCCTATCTATGGTTTAAAAATTAACACTTTACCCACCTAAGATAAACTATGTTTGTCTCCAGTTACCTATCTCTGTTAAAAATATGAGTAAATTTGTATTTTTGCTACCATTTTATGTTTTTCTCCTCTTAAAACATATAAAACTAAAAAATCAAGAGGAAAAAAAATATCCGTTTGGTATAGTAATTTAATAGGTTTTCAGTTTTTAAACAATATTACACGCATTTCTTTTTCCAGAGAGGAAGTACCTAGTTCTTGGCTGCCTACTTCATCCATTAACATACGAGAAGCACTCCTTACACTGTAATTGTCATCCGGAGTTAAAGGCCAGATCAGCTAATCTTCAACTCGCCCTTTACTGGCAAGAATAACCTTTATCAGCTCAGCTTCCCATTGCACGAAAGTCCTCTCTAGCAGCCCCGGATCCCAAATTCTCATGCCTGGATAAAATAGATCCTTAACATGCAAAACCGGTGAAGTAAGTCTAGGAGAAATAATCTTACTATGATCTTGAGCAGGTAACCATCTATGACCTCAAACATTAATTTTACTCTCATTCCCAACTCTCCAAACAGCCACTTTATGAATTACATCACGCACCTGTAAAATGCTCCACCATGCATATGAGCACCGAGGATGAACATAAGCTTCAAGAATATCCCCAGATGGAAAATACCTACTACAAACCTTGAACACTAACGTATCCTTTTGATGTAACAACCTCCACATCTGTTTAGCAAGCAAGGCATTATTAAATTTCTGAATATCTCTAAAACTCATACATCCCACAGATTTTGAAGAATAAAGTGTACTTCATTTAACCTAGTGGATTTTCTTAGCATCTCCTTGACCCAACCAGAAGTTTCAAATCATGGCTTCAATATCTTTGCATAAACCCACCGAAAGCTTGAAAACACTCATAGAATACGTGGGAATAGCTCGAACCACCGCCTTGATCATCACCTCCTTCCCAGCTTGAGACAGAAGCTTTTTTTCTTCCACCCTTGCATTTTGGCCCAAATTCTTTCCTTTAGTTGGGTAAAACAAGCTTTCTTTCCACGCCCAACAAAAGAGGGGAGCCCCAAATACTTCTCATAATGTTGTATTGCCGGAACCTGTTGAGATAATTTTAAAACCTCGTGCATCTGCACATCAATGTTTCTACTAAAAAATAAGGTAGTCTTATTTTTATTGATCATTTGCCACGAAGCTGCTTCATAATAAGATAGAAGTTCTTGAATCTTTTCACATTCGGCCAAAGTAGACCTACAAAACAACATGCAATTGTTTGCGAAAAAAATAAAAAAGTGAGAAATCTTAGGCCCCCTTTTGCACGAGGAAAAACCTTGAATTGCTCCCTTCAAAGTTGCTCCCCTAATGATCACATTCATACCCTCAGCACAAAAAAGAAACAGATAAGGTGAGAGGGGGTCTCCCTGTCTCAAACCTCTAGAAGGCTTAAATAAACCTTTAGGCTCACCATTCACCAAAATGGAATAAGACACGGTTGTGATACACTCCATGATCAAAGCCACCCAAGACTATTGGAAACCCATTCGTAAGAGAATTTTTTCAAGAAACATCCATTCCACCCTGTCATAAGCCTTACTCATACCCAATTTAAGAGCCATGAAACCTGTTTTTCCCACACAAGTATTTTTCACATGATGAAGTGACTCAAAAGCTATAAGAATATTATTAATAATCAATCTATTAGTAGTAAAAGTACTTTGAGCTTCTGAAATAATAGAATTCAGAAAAAGGTTTTAGACGATTTGCAATTACTTTACTAACAATTTTTATAAGAAACATTACACAAACTTATAGGTCTGAAATCAGTCACTCGCTTAGGATTTTGAACTTTACGAATAAGAGTGATAAAATTATGGTTAATGGATTTCAACAGTAAACCCGAATTTAAACTATACAGAACTGCCTGAGAAATATCCATACCAACCACACTCCAATATGTTTGATATAACAACGGGGGCATTCCATCCGGACTTGGAGCTTTTAAATGAGCCATTTCTATAATTGCAAACACAACTTCCTCCACCGTATATGGTTTAGCCAAGTCAGCCCTCATATCATCCATCACCACACATTGTACACCATTCAATACACGGTCTAAATCATGGGGCTTAGAGGAAGTAAATAATTCAGCAAAATAGGCAGTAAGCAAAAAGGCTCCTTAATCACACACAAATGAACAAACACCACTTAAATAATTATAAATCAAGACCTTCAAACACACATCATTACTAGTTAAGCTTCATTCTCTTCTCTCAATCTTCAAACTCCCAATTCCAAGGAGTTTCAACTGTGAATCCAATATATATTGATCGTAGTTGGTCAATTTGCCTGCTTAATGATAACCTAAAGATTCCCCTCAAAAAATAAAAAAATGATAACCTAAAGATTTTCAGCAGAAGAACGTCGTAATTGAGTAAAGTAGATATCATATGGCTCTATTTGGTTCACGTCAAAAGGTCCATTCTCATCTAGTCATCTTTAATCTTATCAATTAATTATTATTGCTTTACTATTTAAAAATAATGATTATTAATTTGATGCCGAAGAGTTTGTTGTTGGTCAGTTTTCACACCCCCATGTGTTGTGCTAGGCCCCGACAAATAACATTTTCCCAATAACTAAAATATTAATGGCAAACAGTTATTTGGATCGAGTCAAATAACATTTTATTGTGTTAATAATATTTCTCTTTTATCTCGTGCAGCAGTTATATGGATCGAGTCAAACAGGCTCTGAGTCTCTCTCATGCGTGGGATCCACACCTTGTGATAGTCTGGTATAAGGAAGAAGCAACTAAATGCGCCATAGGCAAGAAACTGGTATCAATTCTGACATTATCAAGAGACCCATTGGGCTTACAGTTAGTGTGAATGAGAAATTTGCAATTAGCTAGCCTGAAGCAGGCAATTTGGAATAAAAAGTGAGGGTATTAGGTGAGAACCTAGGCAAGCGGTTCAATGGTTGGGTAATGCACTCAACTCAGTCATCATAGCAGATGTTGAAGCTTTGGCCGAGAAGAGCTGTTGTTTTCGCCAGGAAACTTGGTCTTCCCTCAATTATTCTTGAGGGAGACTCCGAGGTGATCATTCACGATGCCCAATAGAACAGGGCGGCTTGATGTATTTGGGGTTAAAATGAAAATTTATTTTCTTGTTTTAGATGCAAAATTACTACTAATTAATATGGACCACGTAATTTTTTTTTTGAAAGTCTATAGATACAAAAAATTTGACAAAATTTTTCACTCATGTTGATGTTGCAGATTGATAGCAGTAAGTAAAAGAATGATGTTAACAATGGACTTAGATAAGAACTAGTAAAAATTTACCGACTCAAATATTGTAAAAAATGTTGTGAATTTTTTTGTGTATTTCTCTCTTTTTTTTTTTTTAGAAATGTTATATTCACAATATTTTTCATAACAAAACCTAGGTATTAAGTTGTTACTAATTCTAATTTGAACTCAATACTAAAATTTTTTTTTGCCATCAATAACAACTTATTACTTAAGATTTTTTGTAAAAGTGTTGTGAAAAATGTTTTGTAAAAGTATTGTGGAAAATGTTGTGGGCTTACGTTTCTCTCTCTTCTTTGTTTGTATTTCATTTGATAAAAAATATTATTTTATTTGTTGGCTAATATTTGGGCTTAATTATTACTATTACATTGATAGAAATAACTTTATTGGGTGAAATTTGGAGGCTTTATTTTTACTTGAGGCCTTAGGCGACCGTATTAATTGCTTTTAGCATTGAGCCAGCACTGCCTTAGAAGTGAGGAAGAGCCTTTTGCTTCGTTTAGACACTTTATTTCAATAAGAAAAGTCTTTTGTATGTAAGTATTTTTAGCAATTTCAATTTTTCCCATATTCGTAGACAAGGTAACTCAATGGCTCACAACCTTATTATGCAAGTAAAATATATTAACGATTTATCTGTGTAGATTAAAGATGCTACTCCACACTTAAATAATGCACTTTTAGCGGATTATGACTGAATTTTTTCTTCAATGAAATCTTTAGTCTTCACCAAAAAACAAATTACTCAATCAATGAACTTTAGCTTATTAACTAAAATTTACATTCTAATAGACAGAGAGCCCGTAAGTCTTCTTCTTTTTCTTTTTTCCTGAATGCTGAATGAGGCAATGAGCCCATAAGCCAGTCAAAGCTTGGCTTGCTATCCTTCAAATTTAGGAAGTAAAATATAATTGAAAACAGAAACAAAAACCCTGCGTTAGCAAGACCTCGTCTTCGGTTATAGATCACATACAATTCCCAGTTCCCACGTGGCAGAAATTCATCTTCCATTCAATCACGCAACTATAGATAAGAAAGCCACGTCCAAAAGAGTATTTGGAAATCAAAACCTATTAGTAAACTTAAGCGATACGTTTCCATCCTTCCAGTTTGGCTGTGTAGTTTTAAGTTTTTTTTTTTTTTTGGGGGAGAAACCAGAGTACCAGACCGAAGGTCTAGATCTGGGGCTTTATGAAGAAAATCGAAGATAATGAACGTCAAAATCTGCCAGAGGAGCAATATCTTCAGGCAGCTCCTCCAACCAAACCTGACAAGCAACAATGTTCTTAGCTTTTTTTAGCTAAAACATCAGCCACAAAATTACCAGTACGGTGCACATGAATGAAATCAACAAACAAGAAAGAAGGAACCAAACATCGAATATCATCCACGATGTTTCCAAATGAAGATAACGCTGCATTCCTTTGAAAAACCATGTTAGTTTAAATTTGTTAGCTAGTATTTTTCTTTATTTGTTTATTTTTTACTGGTGTTAGCTAGTATTTAATGATTTAGGGTCAAATTAAAAGCCTCTTACCACCTATAATTAAATAAGTGGTAGCTAGGCGAGATTTCATTTACATATCAATATATAAGAAAAAAAAAATCAGAAAAAGGAACATCTTCTTCATGAAATTTGAGTTGATAGAAAAAGCCACTCGACATACTTCTACCTAATCCTCAGGGCTTTTGATATTTTCTTTTTCACAATAATTTCACAATAAATTCTAGATGATAAATTGTTATTGGTTTTAATCTAGACTAATTATCAAAATTACTTTTTTATCCACTAATAATATCTGATTTGTTAAAAAATTGTTATAAAAATATTGTTGACCACTTGACCTAGCATTTCTCTTCCTTTTAATATGGTCATAATCAAGGATAGGCCCACATTATGGCTGAAGGGGACCCTGGTCCCCCAAGGCCCCAAGTTGCAGTAAAATATGTTTTTGTTAGCCATATTTAGGTCTTATTCCGATTGAATCTAAGAAAAATACAACTTCACCCCGACTAAAGTCATGCCCCTCTTCGTTAACAAATCAACTCAGCCCAATCAAATCACATTGTACGAATGAAATACATATATGCTAAAACAAAGGTGAAGCCATGGATCATGGCCAGGAGTCGATGGTTTGAGTCTGAGGGAGGTGGCTTAAGACTCTTGGGGTTGATGATGCACACAGAATTGTGATTCAGTGAGCACCTGCACCTCTCTCTCTCTCTCTCTCTCTCTCTCTCAAAGTTGTTCCCAATTGACAAGTAACTCTTTTTTATATTGAGATCATGCGCAATACCTAATTGCTATCCATAATTGAGATTCAAAGTTACAAAAAGTAATTTTAAATCTCAAATAAAAAAAAAAATTTAAAGTAAAAATAAGTAAAAAAAATTTATGAGAGGAAGAAATCGAGTTGTACGGTGCAATTGCAACGTACAATTACACTGGATCAGTCCCCTTCTTTTACTTTTCTCCTACATAACATCACTTATCCAATTTTTATCTCTTGATCTCATCCACCCACGTGGCCGAGGACTTGGCAATTTGAAATGGAAAGGCAGACAAGTGATTAAATTGAATCAATAGTAATTACATGTATCTAGTGTCTAGTATTATCATTGGACTAATATGTTAAGGGTTGACGTATTGACTCGTTAAACAAAACAAAGTTAAGATTTTGCTCACCATCACATTAAGGTAGTATGATGATCACTCTATAAGTATAAGTGTTTGTAAGGTGTAGAGAGTAAGAGCTGAAGTTCAAATCTTTAAGAGAGAGCTTCATATACATATATACAAATTATGTTAGAGTAGAATTCTATCTTCTAAAAAAAAAGAAAAGATTTTGCTCATTAATGCTCCAATGCTAAGGCCAATGAGTCAATTTTGCCGAGGGAGATGGGACCTAATCACCTAATCCACCTAAGGACATTTTATATCTTTTTAATTTTTTTGCTAAATTACGCACATTTTATATCATCCACTACACTAAAGGGTGTGTTCGGTTAGAGGAGTGGAAAAGTGGGAGGATAGAAAATTATGGGAGGATGGAAAAGTGGGAGGATGAAAAATATTTAGTTTTCCCTCTTGTATGTCCGGTTGGAAGGATGGAAAAGTGGGAGGGTGAAAAAGTAAGAATGTATAAATTGACTATTATACCCTTGTTAATAGTAACATTGAAATAAAATTAAAAAAAAAAAAAAAGGTTCAACGTTACCGTTGAAATGAAAAAAAAAAAAAAAAGTTCAAACGTTACTGATCAGTAACGTTTGAAGAAGAAAAAAAAAAAACGTTATTGATCAGTAACGTTTTCTTCTTCAAACGTTACTGATCAGTAACGTTTAAAGAAGAAAAAAAAAAAAACGTGACTGATCAATGGGACGGGGGCATTTTAGTAAATGCCCCCATCCCCTTATTTTCTCTCCAACCTTTTCCTCCCAATTTGGGAGGAAAAGTTTTGGTGGGCCCGGGAGGAAAATTTTCCTCCCAGTTTTCCATCCTTCCTTGGTTTTCTCTCCAAATGAACAGTGGAAAATGTCTGTTTTCCTCCCTTAGTTTTCCATCCTCCCTATTTTCTCTCCAAACGGACGCACCCTAAAGCATGGTCCCCTGCTATCCGTATTTAGAATTTATTGTAGACGTATCTATCAAAAAAACAAAAGTTATTGTAGATGTGATATCAATTATCAAGTTAGGAAAAAAGAAAAAGAAAAAAAAAAAAGAAGCAAACTGTGAATGGGCCTAGTTTGTTTTGTCATACTCTACAAATCCTGTTGGTTAACCCAATCAGTCTTTTTTTTTTTTTTTTTTATTGGGTAGAAATATGGTTATGCGTGGAAACTAAGGGCTTATTTGGTTTAAAAAAAATGTCACTTAATTTCCGTCACTCATCACTCATCATTCTTTACCCATCACTCATCACTCATTACTCATCACTTGTCACTCATCACTTAAAATACCCTACCCGTTTGGCACCATCACTCACTTGTCATCACTCAATATTTTTCACACTTTTTGTAGGCCCCATACCTGTTACTTAGTTCAGTTTTTTTTTTTTTTCAAGTAACTAAACTCACCGAATCCAGTAAAAAAAAAAAAACTGAAGACCGAACCACTAAAAGAAGAAGAAGAAAAAAGAAAAAAATAAAAAAGAAGGAAGATTTGAAGACCGAACCAGTAAAAGAAAAAAAAAAGAAAAAAAAAAAGGAAGAACGGAAGACACTGAAGAGCGAACCACTAAAAGAAGAAGGAAAAAAAAAGAAGAAGGCAGAGCTGAAGCCACGAAACCAGTAAAAGAAAAAAAAAAAAAAAAAAAAAAAAAAAAAAGAAAGAAGTGGAGCTGAAGACCGAACCCAAGAGAAGAAAGGAAAAAAAAAAGTCAAACGGTCAAAAGTTGCAGCTGTGGGTCCCTCTAAGTGTGTTTAATTACAAATATGTCATTGAGTTATGAGTTATGGAAACTGAAAACAGCTAAAATGTGTTTTCAGTTTCCATAACTCATCACTGAAAAATCAGAAACTGAGTCATGGAATCCAAACAATTACTCCTCTATGGGCCCTATTTGTTTTGGATGATGGATCATGAAAACTGAGTGATATCACGCAGTTTTCATGCAATCCAAACATGCTCTAAATAGTCATGAATTGTTAATGGTCTTGTAGCTGAATTGGTACCTATCCATGTACAAAGTGCTTGAAGGTCTAAGAGAGAAAGAGTTCAAACTGTGAAGTTAGCAACATATTGTAATTATTTCTCAAAAAAAAAAAAATTGTCATGAATTATGAATCTATTGCAAGCTTTGCCTAGTCTCTCACACTAAATATCTGTTTGCAAATTAAAAGGAAAAACAAGGGAAAAAGAACAAATTGAAGAGTGAATTTGCTAAAAAGTTA
This sequence comes from Castanopsis chinensis, assembly GCA_032878915.1. Taxonomy (NCBI): domain Eukaryota; kingdom Viridiplantae; phylum Streptophyta; class Magnoliopsida; order Fagales; family Fagaceae; genus Castanopsis; species Castanopsis chinensis. The sequence continues at coordinate 9,389,780 of JAVQMG010000125.1, read as the reverse complement.
CATGTAAATCATTACATCATACAACTAAGATAATTCTACATATAACAAATCTGAAAGGAAAAAAAAATTGTGAATTATGTGCGCAAAAAGTAAGTAAAAATGCAAAATATTATTCAATATTTACAAATAAGGACAAGTTATCAATAAAGGTGCACAACTTAAAAGGTCACTTATGAATAAATATAACATTATGTTTGGACATATATTTCAACCACCTTTCTCTCTATTCTCCTCTTCTCTAGTTCCAAACATACCTTGAACTTTAAAACTCTGTTAGGATAGTTATTACCAGCTATTAGGAATAGAAAACATTTAGTTTAGCTTGTTTTTTCAACATAATTTTTTAGACTACAGTTATATCTACTATTTCACTCAATTAATTCTTTTAGATTACAGTTCTATCTAGTATTATTTCATCCATGTCATGTCATTTTTAATTTTTTAACTACTGGACAAATTAAACACACGTGACAAGTTTATGTAGTACTTAATGAAAAAGATGAATGGAAAGACTGCTGAAGCAAATTTAATAGAACTTTAGAGAATAAAATTCAAATTCTAAAATTTCATGGTATAAAATTCAAACACTTTCCAAATTTAGAGTTGTAGTTTTCAATTCATTCTTAAATAAATATAAACAAACTATGTATATTTTGCCATATACAAGGTGACAGAATTTGCGTGTATAAAATATATTTTATTTTAGGAAAAAGTAAACGGAGGACCTGATTTTTTTTACAACTTTTTATATTTTTCATGAAAATGGTTTTAAAACTTTCTTAAAATGATTTATTAACAAATGCTATATTAACAAATGCTATAAGGGTACCCATTTACCGAATCTTTTATTTTACGTTGCTATACAAGTTTAGTATGTATTAGAATGTCAAAATTACAGTACCTTCTAGGTTTAAATCATATTATTTCTTCCTCTTAAAAAAATCATATAATCTTGATCATAGTTAGGTAATACGTGTAACATACACGTATTGTTCACATATGTAAAATCTTGCATTTGGCTATTGGTTTCCATTTATATGAAAATAAACGTGCTACTTTCAAATGAAAAATTCAATTATCGTTATATTCAAATAACATAATAATTGCCTACAAATACATTGCATATAAAAAACAAGAATCTAAGGGTATGTTTGGTAATTGTTTTTTCCCCGTATGTTTGATAACTGTTTTTTTCCCTTATTTTCTGTTCCAAAAACAATTTTCTATTTTAAGATTAAAAACTTGTTTGGCAACCCAAAATAAATAGAAAACAAAAACTGCTCTCAAAATTCAATTTATAAAGGAAATTAAAAACATGCAAAATGTTGTTTTTAGTTTCTAATTTTCAAAAGTTAATGAAAACGCGCATTTAATTTAATAAATCTGTCTTATTTAATAAGTTAGTATTAGAGTTCAAATCCTGGTAACAACATATTTTAGTATTTTCTATTTTTTTCTTCAAAAAATCTATCTTTTTTTTCAAAAAATCTATCTTTTTTAATTTCAACTAACTAAATATGTTTTGATTTAAAAAATACAAGAAAATTGTTTTTTCTTTATATTCCCAAAACAAGTTTTTGAAAATAGAAAACAAAAACTGTTACCAAATATAACCTAAAGATTCTAATTTTTATTAAACAAAAAAAACAACCTTAAGAAAGAAAATTCAATTATCATTTATCAATGTTGTTGTAAAGGGTAAAAACCGAATAACCTTCTCCGGTTAGGCCGTTAACTGAAACAACTAATTTGTAGATATGGACTTAAAAGCTAATAGTAATGTAGTGAAATCAAACTTAAAGTAAAAAGACTTAAAGGTTAATAAAATTGATAAGTGGAAAATATTCTTCTATTTATAAACTCTCCTTGAGTTGGCTGAGGAAGTAAGAATGGCAACGGGTCAGGTTCGGGGTTGGTTTCTTTATGCCCAAACCCGCCTCACGAGCTTGCCCCAAAAATCTGAATCTGCCCTGTTTAATAAAGGGTTTTTTTTTTTAAACCCCCAAACCCACCCCATCAGGCCCCGCAGACCCTGCCCAAATTTGCCACATTAGGGCCCAATCCTAAGTCCCTGAAGGGCCTGAACCATGGCCCAATTTATATATATATATATATATATATCTATAGCATCTGACAGCAAAATCACACAAATCTACAATAATTTAATTTTAGATTTCTTATTTTCCCTTTCAAAATCACAAACCCAAATACAGAAATCCTAAATACATAACCTTCAAAATACATTTGACAATGAAATAAAACATAAAATCGTAAACCCAAATATAGAAATCCTAAATACGTAATCTTCAAAGTAAATTTAACAATGAAATAATACATAAAAATTACAAACCAAAATAAAGAAATCCTAAATACATTACCCAAATAAATAAAAAAATCTTCATTTTTTCTTTTACACCAACAAAAAACAACAATTGATCTGCCATTTACAACTCGAAAGCTGTCACTGTTTCAGCCCCTCCAAAACTCCAAAAACAATACCACAACACGCCTGGAAAACCCAACAAAAATCCCTTCTTTTCCAATCAAAGTGAGGTGAGGGAGGCAAGGAGGAAGGATTGGTGTCTATGGCGAGGTGGAAGAGTGGCAGTGCGGTGAGGGAGGGAGCGATACGGTGCGGTGCGGTGATGTAGGCAACAAGGATGGACTGGTGAGGTGGAGGAGGGACCAGCGATGGCGAGGTGGAGGAGGGCGGTGGTAGCAAGTAACAGTGAGAGTGGGGGAGAGGGAGGCAGCTGAGACTTGAGAGTTAGTGATGAGAATGAAAAATGAGGATTAGTATTAGGATAGTTAGTATTTGTAGTTAGGGTTTTTAATTTTTTAATATAATATATACACGGGTCGAGTATGCATAATACCTACACCTAACCTAAACCCGTTACAGGTTGGATTTCTAAAACCCAAACTTACCCCATTTGCTTTGCAATTCGGGTTTTACCCGACCCATTAAGGTCGGGTCGGTCTGATGTTAGGAACCTAGTGGTTTCTAATAGAGATGGATAGGAATTATAGGGGAATTGATGGAAATTATAAGGAAATTGACTTAATTTGAGGTAATCGCTCTCTATAGAGAAAGAGAGAGATTAAGAGAGATAGAGATGCACTAATGCACTAAGAAATTGATTTATTCTTTCATTCATATCTAATGTTGAATTGCAATAATATATTTATAGGAGACTAGCTCTAATGTCATTAGCCCACTTGGCTCAAGATAATTGACTAGCTAATTCAACATGTGCTTTATAAATTAAGTCATGTGTTAAATAAGTTACATGTGCCCACAAGGTGTTGTTGTGAATTGACACATTCATTAAAGGAGATCTTCCAATAGACCAATACCTTAGTGACATTTTGATCACCATATTCGTGCATCTTTGACAAGCAGTCTCGTGCACATGAAGGTTTCTTATTTGTAAATCTTCAAACTTCACTCTAATTCTTTAGCCTTCAATGGTTCTTCAATCTTCAAGGCCTCATTGGTTATTTGAACCTTGGAATGTTTTTGTATCCTTAAGAGCTCATTTGATTATAGAACCATTAAAATTTTTGGCGCTTGTATCTTGGATTCTTAGATTACCGACATTTGGATTGCCAATTCTTGAATCATAGACTCTTGAATGAAAGCCTCCATTGGTACATTAAGAATTGGTTCTTGGAAGATCATCGTCACCTTCTTTGTTGGTTCTTTGGACTGAACTTCAAGGGCAGCGTCTTCATGTATATCATCATCCACTTTGACAAAAAAATCAACATCCCGACTCACAACAACAGTAGTAGATTCTTGGAACTTGATTTGTTCTTCAAGTTCCATTGAATAAAGAGATTGTAATTTCTATTCCATCATGTTCTCAAGATCCTCTTGCAATCTTGAAAGCTCTTCTTTCATGGCCTTTTTAGATTCAGCCAAGGCATTGACCATCTTTGAAATATCCTTGACACTCTCTAAGGCTTTGTTCAACATTTGCAATATTTCTTTCGAAAGTTTTCTTTGGTCACAATTGCTCGTCTCAAGATCGATGGTTCTGATACTAATTGTTAGGAACCTAGTGATTCTTAATGAGGATGGATAGAAATTATAGGGGAATTTATGGAAATTGTAGGGAAATTGACTTAATTCGAGGTAATTACTCTCCATAGAGAAAAAAAGAGATTAAGAGAGATAGAGATACACTAATACACTAAGAAGTTAGTTTATTTTTCCATTCATATCTAATGTTGAATTACAATAATGTATTTATAAGAGACTAGCTCTAATATCATTAGCCCACATAGCTCAATATAATTGGCTAGTTAATTCAACATGTGCTCCATAAATTAAGTCACGTGTTAATTAAGTTACATGTGCTCAAATCTTAACTAACTCGTCCTAATCCTAATCTCAATCAACTAGCTAATTACCTAACTAAAGGGATCACAACAATTATTTCATATTTCTAACATCGGATACCCACAAGTCAGGCAATATTTGACATCTCTACGAGGAAGACTATTACACAATGATAGCCACAGTACACATACTCAAAGGTTCACAATTATAGTTACTCTCTCTCTCTACGCGTAATCTTTTTCCGATCCCTTAACACAAGGCAGCTTTTCTTATATATAGTTTAGTTGCTTCCATCTCAACTGTCCACTTGTAGGATGGATGATTTATTAGGTGAGATACTTGTCCTATCTTTTCCTTTCCCTCTTTTTGAGGCTGAGTTGTGTAGATAATAACTTAATAAGCTATCAAAGCACTGTTCAATGGGGGGTTTTTCAGCCATAAATGATAAATGTGACATGGCTGGTTAGTGCAATGTATTTAATATGGAGAAGATAATGACTTTATCATGAAGCTTTCTCCATCCTTCACTTGGGTAAATCATTATTCTTTCTGACAGATAGTGTCCTAGGCGTGGCCTGATAATCTTCAATCATCTGCCTATGCTTCTGAGCTTGCCCTTCTCGTTGGCCCGGGATTTTGATCCACAACTTCTTCGGGTCACTTGGTTTGGGTCCATTCCTCTTCTACTAGCATACCATTGGGCCCTTTTTGGGCTCAATCTAGACCTACTTCTCTTTGGTTTAACCTTGGTTCCCACAGTTACCATTCTCCATCGGAGGCTACCTTGCTATACTTACAGAACTAATTGTTCTTGTGCCTCCCTCTTCCAAGTTCCAACTTCCCAGGCAACTATAAAAGTGCTATCTATAATTTACTATCTTAATCTCTTTCGCCTATATTTGTTGTTTGCATTAGTCCTCAAACCTGTATGGTTTTTTTCTTCTCCTGAATATACCCGGATATGATTTAATATTATATTCTATTGAATATATTATGTATTTATTATATAATATATATACTTGTAATTGTAAGTTGTTAGTAACTTTTGGACATGATTCTAAAAAGAAAAAACTAGAACAGATTGAATGGTAAAAAAAATCCTTTTAAAAACCAGGATTGATACGTGACTAATGACTAATAAGTGAAGATAATTTATTTTGAATTATTAGTTTTAGAATGAATGTTAGTTTTATCGTTGTTTTATTAATGACTATTGAAATAATTTTCATTATTACTTAAATTATTTCATATTAAATTGGTGAGAATAGTCTATATGCCCCATAATAATAAATATATTATTGTATTTATCTCAAAAAATATTCAAATGACAAATCTTTATGTATTTTAAGTAAATGTATTATACACATGCTATGCACGTACTTTTTTTTCTCTGTTTACATAGTTTTTGCCGATTTGTTGAAATGCAATTTTCTTGGATGATATTGAATTATAGATATCCATACATTTATCATATGATACACATACCATGTATTACTAACTATGATTTCTATATCATCTTTAAATTCAATATATATAGATATAAAAAAAAATTCAATATATATATATATCATATCATATCATATATTTTTTATAGAATAAATAAAGAAAACCTTTAAAAAAAATTAAAAAAAGGAGAGCCTAATAAGCTAAAGGTTGGAAAATCTAATGCATACTTTTATCCAAGCATGGATAGCATTTTCTTACAAGTTACAACTAGACTGGATCTAGTATACATCAATATCATTATCATCGATCAAAAAGTAGCTTTCTTATGAAAATTAAATTTTGACAAGAGCGATTGCTCATTCTTATGTAAACAGTAATCCAGAAATTATTATTTTAAAATTTTTGGCAATAAGTTTTCAATTTTTAACAAAATAAGCAGTACTCAAACACGCACTTTATATCATCCACTACACTAAAGCGTGGTCCCCTCGTATCCGTATTTAGAATTTATTGTAGACGTGTCTATCAAAAAAAGAAGAAGAAGAAGGTTGTTGTAGAATGTAGATGTGATATCAATTATCAAGTCAGGAAAAATAAAAGCAAACTATGAATGGCCTAGTTTGTTTTGTCATACCCCACAAAGCTTGTTGGTTAACCCAATCAGTCTTTTTTTTATGGTTAGAAATATGGATATGCATTGAAACCAAATAGTTATGACTTCTGAATCTGTTGCAACCTCTAGCCTAGTCACCCACACTAAATATCTATTTGAAAATTAAACAGAAAAACAATGGAAAAAGAATAAATTGAAGAGTGAATTTGCTAAAAAGTTACATGTAAATCGTTACATGATACAACATACAAAATTCTACATATAGAAAATCTATAAAAAATAAATAAAAAAGAAGAATTATGTGTACAAAAAGTCAGTATAAAACAAAATATGATTCAAAATTTACAAATAAGGACAAGTTACCAATAAAGGTGCACAACTTAAAAGGTCACTTGTGAATAGATATAATTTTATGTTTGGATATGTATTCTAAGGATGTGTAGCCAACCCGCCAAAATCGACCCAACCTAATCCACCGGGTTGAGTCAGTTTTTAGGCCTTGTTGGGTCGGGTTGAGTTACAAAATTTTTTTTGATAGTTGGTCGGGTTAGGTTTGGGTCATAAAATTTCAAATCTGCCAAAAAAGGTCCTTGTGAATAGATATAATTTTATGTTTGGATATGTATTCTAAGGATGTGTAGCCAACCCGCCAACCCTAATCCGCCGAGTTGACCCACCCATATATTTAATATATATATATATATATATATATTTAAAATATATTATATAATTAATAGATTTTTTAAAATAACTAACTCTTCCTATCCTAAATAAAAACCAATTATTTCACACAAACCCTAGTAAATTACTATTGTTGTTTAGTCATTAGTGTTGCTTTCCTTTAAGTAGTTACATTGATACTAATTTTTGAATTTTTTAATATATTTATATTTATATTTTTTTCTATTGAATTTAATAATAATAATAATAATAATAATAATAATAATAATTATTATTATTATTATTATTATTATTATAATAATAATAATAATAAAATTTGTCCAACCCATGGGTTCAATCCCGACCCAACCTAACCTATGTGGGTTGAGTTGGGTTGGGTTTGGTTGGACTTATGTGATAGATTGGGTTGAGTTGAATTTTTTTTGACCCACCACGATGGATTGGGTCAAAAAATCCCCTCAACCTAATCAAATCCGACCCATGCATTGTATTCCAACCACCTTCTTCTCTATTCTCCTCACCTTTCCTCTTCTCTAGTTCCAAACATAACTTGAACTTGAAAACTCTATTAGGATAGTTGTTGTAGGGATAAAAGGCCCAAGATGCATTTTTGGGCCATGGACTTTGTCCGAGATGGTCTACTCGTCCAAGGATGGATTGGTAGCGATTAGGATGTCAAATCCAGAGACCCACAGGCAAATTACAACAGAAGAAACTTAAACTTGGGAGAAGTAGTCCGAGAAGAAGTTTCTCCTCAACAAAACAAAGTAAGGATCAGATGGTACATCATGTTATCCAGGATGATCTTTTAGGAGGTCTTGTGGATAAAGATATGTTTCATGGGGGCACAGAAAGCAGGAGCAGTTGGAAAATATCTAAGAGAAAGCTGCTACTACCGCATTGAATACTCTGTATCTAAGTCTCTGGCCACATTAATGAGGAAGTGATATTTGAACAGTAATTTTCAGCCTTACAGCTATTACCTAAAAACTTCCGGAAGGTGTGGATGGGACAAGTATCAACGTTAGCAATCTAGATCTACACGTGGAGAGCAAAAATGAGAAGAAGGAGGAAGTATAAAAGGAAAGAAGGTCCCAGAGAAAAAGGGATCGAGAAAGAGAAAGAGAAAACACTATAAACTACATATCTGTAATCAATCTTTAAGAGATAAGAAATATAAGAATCTACTCCTCGACTTGAGTCTGAGGACCACTTTCTTCATACAAATTAATTCATCCTTATCATTTTGTAATCTTGGGCCATTATTGTTACCTTACAATTGGTGCCGTCTGTGGGAACTTTGGTTTTTAGTGAGTCTGAGGTCTGGTTATGCAAATTCAGGTCCATACCAGGTAGAGTCTAGGGGGTCCCAGCATCAAGAAGGCTTCTTTAATCTTGAACGAGGTAGAGACCAAGAAAGAAGTGTACATACCACTCATAATAGCAAGAGTCAGTCACAAAGTGGAAGCAGAGTCTCCCATAAGGAGAATGCCAGGGCCTTGCAGTTGAAAATTGACCGTTTGAGGAGACAGTTACGTCATGAGTGACAGAGGTGAGTCTCGTCCATTTCTAACTCTTCTTCTAGTGTGAATGAGGAGGGCAACTACAAGCCTAGGTCAAGAACTCCCCTTTATGAGTCTTACTGGTATGAAGAAAGTAACCCCCATAATCACAAGAACAAGAGCTCATCCAATAAAGGCCTGGGATTTGATGCTATAAGCAGGGCACTAAATCAAATTTCTAAATCACCATTCACACGTAAAATTAAAGGGGAAAAACTTCCTCGGTGTTTCACTCAGCCAACATTCACTATGTGTCACAAGCCGTCAACACAGTGTTTCGAGAGCCAGTTCATCAGTTTCTAGAGAAGATTAAGAATAAGCCATACTTTAAATGGCCTAATAAGATGAGTGGAGACCCCACTAGACGCAACCAAAATCTTAGTTGCCAGTATCACCAGGAGCAAGCACATACCACCGAGGATTGCAGAAACTTGTGGTATCATTTGGAGCAATTGGTTAGAGATGGAAGGTTAAAACAGTTCTTATATAGGTCCAATGGGCAAGCTAATCATACAGGCTCAGGCACTCAAGGGAACACCTCTTCAAGGCCTCTATTGGGCATCATTAATGTCATTGTTGCATCTTCTGGGAGGACGGGTTCGTGTCCCTCCCGTGTAATGACTGTGGCTCAGCTGTTACCTGAAAACTCTAATCATGAGCTGAAGAAGGCAAGGTCGCAATACAACTGGCATTGAGTTTCTCGAAGAAGGATAACTTTGGAACTATACAACCACATGATGATGCTTTAGTGGTCACACTTAGGATAGGGGGGTATGATGTGAGGCGTGTGATGGTGGATCAAGGTAGTGGAGCAGAAATTATGTACCCCAACTTGTATAAAAGGATAGGGTTAAAACCTGAGGATTTGAATAGTTATGATTCATCTCTAGTACGTTTTGATGGAAAGATGGTTATACCAATGGGGCAAGTCAAGTTGCCAGTACAAATGGGGTCAGAAGTTGTAGAGGTCAACTTCATAGTGATGGATGCATATTCTCCATACACAGCCATTGTGGCAAGACCCTAACTTCATGCCATAGGGGCTATCCCTTTCACTTTGCATTTGAAGGTGAAGTATCCATCTGGGGACCAGGTTGAAGAGTTGATCGGAAGCTAGTCTACAACAAGGAAGTGTATGGTGGCTTTAGTTAGACATCAGGCTAAGGATGGGTCCTCTGCATCAAATGAGTATGGTTTGTAGCAATTAAAGGAGCCGATGTTATCAGGGGGTTTATCAGTGGAAGCAGAATGTGAAGCTTTAGAACAAGTTTTTATAGGTGATGATAAAGAGAAGTATTTTCATTTAAGCGCTCAGTTGCCTCCTTAGAAAAAAAAGGAATTGATGAAGTTCCTTAAGGGAAACCTTGATGTTTTTGCTTAGAATGTTTATGAGACTCCTAGAGTCGATCCAAGCTTCATTTGTCATCATTTGAATGTCAACCCTGCTGTTGTACCAAGGAAGCAACCACCTCGGTGATCATCTAAGGAACATTCTGACGTTGTCAAAGAAGAAGTAATTAAGCTCAAGCAGGTAGGAGCTATCAAAGAGGTATTTTATCTTGATTGGTTAGCCAACACGGTGGTGGTTAAGAAGAAGAATGGAAAGTGGCGTGTATGTGTAGACTTTACTAATTTAAATAAAGTGTGTCCCAAAGATCCTTTCCCCACACCTCGCATTGATCAGTTGGTGGATGCCACGATTAGACACCCTTAGATAAGTTTTCTAGATGCTTTTCAAGGTTATTACCAAATACCTTTGGCTTTAGACGATTAAGAGAAAATAACATTTGTCACTCCTACAGGGAACTTTCATTACAAGGTAATGCCTTTCGGTTTGAAGAATGCAGGGGCTACCTACCAAAGAATGATGACCAGGATGTTCGAATCGCAGTTACGGAAGAGTATTGAAGTTTATGTGGATGACATGGTGGTAAAGAGTAAGGTGGTGTCCGAGCATGTGGGGAATCTTAGAAACATCTTCGAGACACTGAGGAAACATAAGTTGCGCCTAAAAGCTTCCAAATGCTCTTTTGGTTTGGGATTCGGTAAATTTTTGGGTTTTATGGTTACATATTATGGAATCGAGGTTAATCCTGATCAAGTTAAGGTGATTAACAGCTTGCAACCGCCTCGTAATCCTAAAGAAGTTCAGAGATTGACAGGAATGACGGCTACCTTAAACCGGTTCATTTCTCGGTCCGTGAACAGATGTAGGTCTTTCTTCAAATTGTTGAATAAATGGAAGAGATTTGAATAGACTGAGGAGTGTGCTTTGGCTTTTCAACAACTTAAAGAATATCTTTCTCAGCCACCCATTATTTCCAAGCTTGAGGTGGATGAAGTTTTGTTTGCTTATATTGTTGTGGCTTTCCATACTGTTAGTTTGGTGCTAGTAAGGTTTGACAATGGAGTTTAGAGGCCAATTTATTAAGTGAGTATATCATGGCATGAAGCTGAGATTCATTACTTACCACTGAAAAAAGTCATTTTGGTAGTGGTGCATGCCACGCGTAAGCTTTCCCACTACTTTCAATCTCACACGATTGTGGTTCTAACCTAACTCCCGCTTAGGTCTTTACTTCGGAGTGCTGATTATATGGGAAGGGTTGCTAAGTGGGGAACAATTCTGGGAGCTTTTGATATCAAGTATATGCCACACACCTTTGTGAAATGCCAAGTCCTCGTTGACTTGGTGGTCGAGTTCATTGAGCCCTCATTAGAAGAAAATACGAAGAAGGCAGACATGGATGAAAAATCAGTTGGCATGATCTCCCTGAAGGAATCTCTGTCATGGAAGGTGTACGTGGATGGTGCAGCAAATCAAAGAGAGTCAAGAGTGGGTCCGGTTATAATATCTTTAGATAAGATCGTTATTGAGAAATCCTTAAGGATGAGTTTTTTGGTCATAAATAATGAAGCCGAGTATGAAACTCTACTAATAGGGATGACCATGGTTCAAAAAATAGGAGGGAAAAATGTGGAGATGTTCTCAGACTCAAGATTGGTTGTAGGCCAGGTAAAAGGGGAGCTAGAAGCCAGAGATTCAAGGATGCAGGAGTATTTAAGTCAGGTTAGACGTTTGCAATCAAATTTTGAATCTTTTACTTTAGTGCAAATATCTAGAAACAGGAATACTCATACTGACTCTCTAGCCACCCTGGCCACCCTAGCAACGTCCTCGGCATAGAGTTTACCTCGGGTTATTTTAGTGGAAGATTTGTGTGTGTCTACTAAGATGAATGTAGGTATAGTCCGTGTTCATTAGATTAAAGTTGGACCTAGTTGAATGGACCCCGTTGTGCTGTATCTTAAAGAGAATATCTTACCTGAGGAAAAATCCGAAGTTGACAAAGTACGTAGGAAGGCTCCTCAGTTTTGGCTGTCCGAGGATCAAAAGTTATACAAACACTCTTTTTCTAGACCATACCTGATGTGTATACACCCCGAAGCAACAAAGCTACTTTTAGAAGAATTGTATGAGGAGATTTGTGGAAGTCATACAAAGGGAAGATATTTGTCTCATAGAGCCCTTACCTAAGGATGATGGTGGCTTAATATGCAGAAGGAAGCACTGAAATATGTAAAGAAGTGTGACCAATGTCAGAAGTTTGCTCCCAACATTCATCAACCAGGGGGAGTTCTCAATCCTTTATCCAGTCCTTGGACTTTTGCTCCATGGGGCTTGGATATTGTAGGACCCTTACCCAAAGCAGCAGGGAATAGGAGATTTCTATTGGTCGGTACGGATTACTTCACTAAGTGGGTAGAAGTCGAGCCACTATCAAATATCAGGGATCTGGATGCAAGATTTTTTTGGAAAAATATGGTCACCTTCGGAATTCCTCATACTCTTGTCTCAGATAATGGTGTTCAGTTTGATAGTAAGGCCTTTAGAAGATATTCCTGCAATCTGGGAATCATAAACAGATATTTTACTCCGTCTTATCCACAAGGGAATGGATAGGCCGAGACTGTTAATAACGTAATAGTTAATGGGTTTCAGAAGAGGTTGGATGATACTAAGGAGAGATGGGTGGGAGAGCTGCCACATGTCCTTTGGACCTACAGGACTACGCTCCTTAGTTCCACAGGAAAGACTCCTTTTTCAATGACTTATGAGGCCGAGACAGTAATTCCTCTCAAGACAGGTTTTTCAACACTGAGGACTAGCTCTTTTAGTTCGAGTAACAATAATGGATTGTTATAAAGGAGTCTGGACTTGGTTAAAGAACGAAGGAAGAATGCTATGGTTCAATTGGCATACTATCAACAAAAGCTTAAACAAGGTTATGACTCGAACATGAAGTTAAGACCACTGGCACCAGGGGATTTGGTGTTGAGGAAGGTTTTAGGTACTGCAAAAAATCTTGTTTGGGGAAACTTAGGGTCAAACTAGGAAAGGCCATATCGCATTACCTCAGTAGCTGGAATAGAGGCTTATTATCTTGAAGATCTGGATGAAAATGTTGTACCACATCCTTGAAATGTAAATAACATATGAAAGTATTATTATTAATGAAAGTTTTTCCAGTTATATATATAGCTTATTACTTTATGCATTGCATTTATTACTTCTTTAAGAATCAAACAGAATATTGGCTATGCCTGACTCTTCGGACCACATACCTTGAAAAAATTGATATCTTCTATTGTCTCTAAGAATCAAACAAAACCTTGGCTATGCCCCTCGAACCACATACCTTGGGAAAATTGATATCTTCCACTGTCTCTAAGAATCAAACAGAACCTTGGCTATGCCTGGCTCCTCGGACGACATACTTTGGGAAAATTGATATCTTCCAACATTTTTCTAAGTGTTAAACAGACCCTTAGTTATGTTTGATTCCACGGACTACCTAATTTGGGTAAATTAACATTTCAAGTTATTTCTCTAAATGTTGAAGTTCATATTGATTATGCTTTGCCCCACCTCTGAATGCATATATTGGGGACTCTAATAACAGTGATCTGGATAATTAGAAGTCCATGAGCATCACTTAAAGTATTTGTAAGCATATCATATATATATTTGTGATTTGGTCAATATCTGGATGCTTCATAAAGAGCATCAGGTTTATGAGAAATGATGTGAACGATTACTCTGTTGCAAGGGTGTTTTATTAATATTGTTGACTTAGTAACCATTGATTCTGTTGGATAGATAGGAGGGTATTATCCCTTATGCAAACAACAAAGTGGGAATGTCTTATTGTCCCCCTAGTTAAGTACGAAGAAAGAGAGATATTACACAAGGAAATGATATAAACATGACCATCATGAATAAGGAACTTGTAATTTTCATTAACTTAACTCTCGGTGAGAGGCAATTGGCTTACAAAAATCTAATTACATAGTGGCAAAATTCCGCTATCAAGGAAAAGATATAAAGAAAAAGTTACAAAAGAAAAGAGAAACTGCTGTAAAAGAAATAAAACCCTAGGAGCTGTACCTTGGATGTAGGGGCAAGGTCTTCTTTGGCTGGAGGAGAAGGGTAATTGTTTTTGTTTGATTAAGAGGTGTTAGTATCTTTGACCGAGGGCTCGATCTCTTTAGGTTTGGCCTCTACCTCTTTCACTTTAGCAGCATCCTTGGCCTTAGCGTCATCCTTGGCCTTGGCATCGTCCTTAGCCTTGGCAGTATCTTTGGCTTCTGAGGGGGGCTTAACCTCCTTGCCCTTGCCTTTATCCTTACCTACCTCGCCTATTTGGCCTTCATCACCAGTCGAAATGGATTCTCTAAGGGCTTTAGGGGGCGGAAGAAGACCCTACACAGCCAGGGGCTGCTCAAAAGATTCTGGGGCAGTAGCAAGGGCAACTGGGATCTCACGAATATCAAGATGATAGTACACTTTCTTAGGTTGCCTCCACTCCGAGGAGGCAGAGACCCCTGTAAATTAAGGGCTTTCTCCCAAGTTTCCTTGCAGTAATCCCTACACACCTCGGCCAGTTCCTCGGCCAGCCGGATCTCAGTTTCTTCCACTCCGCAGTTGTAGGATGCTTGTTTTGCAGCCTCCACAGCTTCCTCGGTCGCCCGAGCAGAGACTTTGGCTTTCTCCAAGTCCACCTTGAGCTCCAGAACCAGCTACTTCTAAGTGGCTAGATCGATTTCCTTCAGATGAAGTTGCTCCCGCTGGTCCTCAGCCTAGGTCTCTGTACTTTTTAAGCCAGACTCTGCGCTCTTACGCACCCTTTCGTCGACAATCAATTTATCAGCCAACTCTTGCTTCTCTTGTTTCACGGCCCCCAAGGTTTTAATAGTTTGGGCGTGGAGTTGGACCTTAACATGGGTTTTTTTTTAGCATCCTTGACCCACTCCTCGGCCATAGAAACTTCCTAAATAACCTACATAGAAATGACAAAAGAATCAGTAAAGGAGAAAAGAGAGCAGGTAGAGAATAAAGGATTAAAAGGAAGCTTTAAAACTTATCTAACATAAGCGATAGCAAAACTTACCATGCCAAGATCTCTCTTTAATGACATGAAAAGGTCTTGTGGCCTCACGTTCTTCAGTGCATCCATGTCTCTCGGTAAGAGCATGGGTTGCTCTAAAGCCTTAGCAAGGTAGGCCGATTACCCCCTCTAGAATTCTCTAATAGAGGAATCCCATGGGATGAAGGTGCCATCCAACTCCAGTCGAGGAGCCCAAGTGCATTGCTGGATCACCTCGGTTGCAATCAAATCCTTCCTGTGGTTCACGGGGGCGACCCGTTTATCTTTTGCCATTTTTTGCTGCTTAGCCTCCTTTTGAGGAACCATTTCTCCCTCTTTTTGTTCCTGCTCCTTCCTTTTCTTCTTCAAGTTATCCATGGGAAGCAAGCTAGTTGTGGTTATAGAAGGGGGGGAGGTTAGGTGGAAGGGTGGGCAAAAGTTAGGTTTTAGGGGTCTCACTATCTACCTCGACAATTGTCAAAGGAGGAAAATGGGTTGTTGATCTATCGAGCTCACTCTCGGAGTTTGAGAAGTCAATTGGATTAATTTGCTCCTCTTCTTCTTTCTCGAGTTGAAATTGGTCCATTTCCTCATCAAGAGATAAGTATGAGGAGGTAGATTCCTCCCGGGAAGCTGCTGCTTCGGGATGTAAAGGAAGGGGAATTGCTGCTATTGGAATTGTGATAAGAAGGGGAGGAGACTCATCGGGCAAGTCTCGTCAGGCAAGAAATCCTGCTTTAGAGACGTCTATTCTTCAGCGCCTATGGTCACTCGCTGTGATTGCGTTACCTACGTCTTGGAAGATGGTCGATATTGGCTCAAAGCCCAAGATGAGATGGACCATCCTTAGCTGCCTGTCTTCACTCATAAACACCTAGGAACTTAAAACTTTGTTGAGGTCTTTGACGTTGATTAGGCTTAAATGGGGCGCTACATGTTGTTTGTCTGCAAAAAACATCTGTGGAGCAAATCATGGTCAAATCAATAAAATCCATTACCAAAACGAAATGAATATAAAACAAAAAAAAAATGAATGATAAAGTTAAAAGAACTAAATCTCGTGCCAAGGGGCCTAATCCTATGCAGTCACACCTGGTGTTCCCTCTTGAACTGGGCTGTGAAGACCATCGTGCCACTTCCTAGAGGCGATTAGGTAGTCGTCTTTTATGCCTTTGTTGGACTTGGGAAGACATGATATAAGCCTCACAATGCTAGACCTAAACTTGAGGCAATACCCTGAGTCAACAAGCGAGTGACACTCATACATATGGACAACATCGTGCCATGTGAGTCTTAAACCCATCTGCTCATTGAGAGCGTCGATGCTACCTAAAATTCTAAATATATTGGGTGCACATTTGTGAAGGCATTACCTATGGTCATACAAGTAGTCTCGAGTTACGCTCCCTATGGGAAGCGTCATTCCTCCTTCTATGAATGCGATTATAGGAATGACGACCTCCCCTTCTTTCCTATGGGTAAGTATTTGGTCGGGGACATAATACCTCAAACCAACTCCTTAGAAGATGTGGTATTTAGCTTGAAAGCCCTCCATACCAGTGGGAGTGTCTACTAGGTCTTTAAATCTACTCATGTGAACAAAATAAAAATGAAGATTTTGAAAAAGGGGGAAAGGATTAAAAGGCCGAGGAGAGTAGCTGAGGAGAAAAAGAACCTAGGAGCATGAAAACTTATGAGAGAAAGAACAGATGACTCTTCAGGAACTTCTTGAGGGTTAGGAAAGTGAGGGATTCTTAAGCGCTAACCGGTTTATGAAGTAATGAGAAAATTGTGATTTCTCAAACGTTTTATATGAGGGGCAGGATTGAGTGGGAGTTATCCCGCTCAAAATCCAAGGAGACATTCTAACCGTAGGATCTGCATCTCACCGTTGAATGTGGAAGACATGGCATCACCTGGAGCATTTAATGAGGTATAACTGGCTTCGAAGCGTCAAAGCAGTTATAAGGGTAGGAGGCAACATTCTCACGTGTGAAGGTTAAGGAAATGTTTAGAAGCTGTTGCGTTGAATCAAAACTCCATTTTGATTTTCTCCTCGAATGGGAGAGAAAAATGGAGTTTCGAGGGGCTATTATAGGGATAAAAGGCCTAAGGTGCATTATTGGGCCATAGGCTTTGTCCGAGGTGATCTATTCATCCGAGGACGGATTGGTAGCGATTAGGATGTCAAATCCAGAGACCTGCAGGCAAATTACAACAGAAGAAACTTGGGGGAAGTAGTCCAAGAAGAAGTATCTCCTCAGCTAAGCGAAGTAAGGATCAGATGGTACGTCATGTTATTCAGGATGATCTTTTAGGAGGTCTTGTGGATAAAGATATGTTTCATGGGGGCATAAAAAGCAAGAACAGTTGGGAAATATCTAAGAGAAAGCTGCTACCAATGCATTGAATACTCTGTACCTAAGTCTCTGACCGCATTAATAAGGAAGTGATATCTGAACAATAATTTCCAGCCTTATAGCTATTAACTAAAGATTTCTGGATGGTGTGGATGGGACAAATATCAACGT
This sequence comes from Castanopsis chinensis, assembly GCA_032878915.1. Classification (NCBI taxonomy): domain Eukaryota; kingdom Viridiplantae; phylum Streptophyta; class Magnoliopsida; order Fagales; family Fagaceae; genus Castanopsis; species Castanopsis chinensis. The sequence goes on along the minus strand of JAVQMG010000125.1, from coordinate 9,372,174 downwards.
TAGCAATCTAGACCTACACGTAGAGAGCAAAAATGAAAAGAAAGAGGAAGTATAAGAGGAAAGAAGGTCCCAGAGAAAAAGGAATCGGAAAAGAAAAGAGAAAACACTATAGAGTACATATCTGTAATCAATCTTTGAGAGATAAGAAATATAAGAAACTACTCCTCGGCTTGAGTCTGAGGACCACTTTCTTCATACAAATTAATTTATCCTTATCATTTTGTAATCTTGGGCCACTGTTGTTACCATTTGAGCTCATTAGAAATAATGTTTCTGACCCACTCTCTATAAATTTATTTTTTTGGGCTCTTTAGTCCTATACCCTTCCTCTTGTTGGGCTTAGGTACGAATTGCGACCTTAGAGTTATTACTAGCTATTAGGAATAGAAAACATTTAGCCTCCGTTTGGAATGCGTATTTTGCTTCCCAGCAGTGCGTTTTTTTTGTGGGTCCCATGCACTATTCACGGGACCCATAAACTACTTTTTTTTTTAAAAAAAAAAACTTTAAAATTGGGACATATGACACTATTTACACATTTAAAAATTATTTTGCTACAATATTTTCAGTTTCTAGTTTTTAGTAATAAGCGGTATCCAAACAAACCCTTAGTTTGGCTCGTTTTTTCAACATAATTTTTTAGATTACAGTTAATCTATTTACTATTTCACTCAATTGATTATTTTTAGTACATGTAAAAAATATCAAAGTGAAAAGTTCGCTTGTATTTTTCAATTGAGGTTTCTATATGCGATCATTTTATTTGAGCAAAATTCTCAAAATTTGTCAATCATAATTCTTTCTTCATTCTTTCAGTCCCAAAGTGGGTTCACCTCGTACACTACAACCTTTATATATGATAGAATCATCCTTCTAATGGCCAAGAATCGCCCATTCATGGCCAAGATTGACCACCACCATGCCTAATCTCAACGACAACCTCTCTTTCTTGCTGAGAGAGAGAGAGAGAGAGAGAGAGAGCAACAAGGACATTGATCAAATATGCCAAATCGGCCACTTTGGTGTGTGCTTGTGCAGGTGTGCATGAGATTAGATTTTTATTTTTATTTTTTAAAATTGAAATTGTTTAACTACAGTCTACAGTGGATAGGCATGGTGATGAGATTGTTTTGGGTTGGGTTTAGGCCGAAATGCCGAGCTTTAAGTCAAAATAGGAATAAACTTCAAGAGAAAAAAGACAAAATGTGATATGAATTCTAATATGGAAGCCCACTGGGCCAACCTCTCAAGTCCCACCAAGACCAGGAGACGTTATTAATACCTAACTGGCATTGGACCCTACAGTCTTCGAAATAGATGTCACCTCAATGGCAGAGTTTTGTTACGTTTAATTCCAATCCACACTTTTGGTTATAGGAGAGCATGGAGGAAGTAGGTGTAGACCAACCTTTCTTCTCATCACCTACTAATCGAACATGGCTGCTACATGGGCCCAATATCTTTCTTGTTTGACACCACCACCACCGCAACTTGCAATTTGCATGCAATCCCCACACACAATAGACTTGAAACCATACCATCTCCATCACCTCTTAACAATTTGCATTTGTTCCAAATTCTCATCCTTAGGCTGCAGCTTTCACTGAAATCCTGACTGGCCTGATCCTCGCAGTTATTTTCAGGTTTTGGTGTAAAGGAATATCCCATGTGTTGGTGCAAACAATGATAATAGAAATAATACAAAGAGAAACTGAATAATATTTTTAAATTTTATTAATTTAAAGAGAGAAATTACACAACACTATTTAAACTATAGCATGACACTTGCTCTCTTTAAGGAAATTCAAGCCCTTGGTTGGCTAAACTTTATAACCGGTGCAGGTTGTCTCTGACTTGTCTCTCCCAGGATACAACAGCCCAACAAGTTTCGTATGGTTAGAACAACCTCTGCACAAAGTGTTCAAGTCCAAAACTCCACCAGAAAGAACACCCTTCCTTGCCAAGAACCTTTCTATTTTTTTTTTGTATATTGCAGTAACTTAGATTGGGTCTGAATGAGTCTATTTATAGGTTCAACGTCTCATGAAATTACTACCCAAATATATTTGATTAATTAGGTCCATTATTCTGATGTAGTGGGTGTTACAAGATTAATTACTGGATATTAATTTGATGGGCTAGAGTTACACGATTAATGGAGATAAGGAGTTTCTGAAGAATGAAAATGCCCAAACGGATAGTCCAATATTTGAGACAATTCATGTTAGCCCATTAATCACTACAATTAAAAAGAATAAAATAGTCGCTCTCCTTTTTAATGTGGAATTAAATATTTTCACTAACCCCTCATCTTCCATATTCACTCCCATATCTTTACATTTATATTGTAACATTTATTCATTCTAATTATTTAATATTAAAATGCTCCAACACCATGTTTGAGAGGGATTTAATATATGACATCTGCTTTTGATGATAGTCTTTTATTATTAGACCAAGACACCAATCAGTTTTTGGTGTAGACGAGGATTAAATCCAAAATCTCTTACTCAATTTTTAAAAACTTTAACAGTTGAGTTAACTATTAGATAGAATTACATTCTTATAGAATATGACATGCTTGCAAGTCTATACATTAAGCCTTAGTGACAACGCATTAAATCACTCACTTTCATGTCATATCACTCCTTTTATTTTCAAAGAAAAACTGGTTTTTTTTTTTTTCAAATATGCAATAAATGGAAACTTGATTTGTTGCTGAAAACAATGTGACACCAATCCAACAAAAAATTCTAAATCCTTTTTTTCTTTTCCTCGTTTTCTTAATGAATGATCATGCATTTATTGAACAACCAACTTACAACATAATACCTATAAAAAAAAAACTTACAACATACTACAAACACAAGAAACAACTTGATTCAAAGATTGAATAACCTAAGAAGTAAGAACAAGAGATTCCAGTGTTATTGCTCATGTGTTAGTAAAATGGGTCTTTTGTATTGTCAAAATATTAAATATTATATAATCAAATTGTATACTGCACATTGTGGTTGCAACCATGGTTTTAAAAACCAGACCAGGGTAAAATTAGATTTGCCTCCAGTTCTCAAATTTTCTAGGTTTTTGACTAGTTTTGGGCATTTTAGAGGACCGGATTGGTACCCGATTTCCAGTTGAACCGATCAGTCTAATCCAGTTTCTAAAACTATGGTTGCAACAAGCACATGTCCTCTTTGTAATTATAATTTTTTTTCAATTTTTTCTCCTTATGACATGTAGCACACTATACGTAGATTAAAATAGTTAACATAGTTAGTCTAAGTGAAAACTATATTACTAGGTTTGAAAAATATTATTTTTATTACAATATTACTACAAAAAGTTTCTTAAAAAATAAATAAAAAAGGTTTCATTATTTATTTTATGCTATGTTAATAATCTTCCACAATATTTTGTCTTAATGATAAAAGTTGGGTCGCACATGTTATGTGACTCATTACAAAGTTTTACAACATAATTTTGTCATATGACTTGTTACAAGTACATTCAAATTATTAAAATAGTTTACTTTATGTGAAAATTAGTTAACATTTTTATAAATAAAAAAATATTACTATTAAATCCAATTACAAAACTTTAAAGGAATTTCATTATTTATATTAAACAATTGCACGATCTATTATAATCTTTGCATATTTTATTATAAAAACTTGGTCGTAGTCAATGTACATTCGTCATGTAACTTAAAGTAATATTTATTCTCGTATTCTACTTTTTTTTATTTGATTTAATTATTTTGTTGAAATAGTTTCTTTAAATTTTATACATAATTCTTCATATTAATCTTTACTTCTAGTTATTAAAAGTTCATAATTAGTTCATTTAACTTGATTTTGAATAAGAACTGAGCTTGAGCTCATTACAAATATAGATTACACATTCAAGCTTGCATCATTTTCTTGTCGAATAAGCTTAAACTTCTTTTCAAACTATTTGATTAACTCATTCTTTCCCAATACGAACTACACGCTTGAACTTAAGTTTCTCACCCCTCACATGTTAATACTATAATAATTATTAATTAAAAATTATATTTGAGATTATATTATGAGAGTTAGAAAGATAAAATACTGTTGTAATTTATGTACTAATAAAAAAGTTAGATTTATTAACCTTATTTTACATATATAAAAACAAATCCTACACAAAATTTTACTTGTAAATCAACTCTTTATATTTGGCAATAAATAAATAATAATTTGATGTCTTATAGAATAATTTGCATATTTAGACAATTCGATATTACATCTATATAACCAAGAGTTTGCAGTTCAATGGACACTTCGTGTATTTTTAACAGAGATGTTTGAGATTGAAATCCATCATCTCTAACTATCAAATTATTATAAAAAAAATAAAAATATCAAATTTGTATAAATAAATTTTATATTTGCACATATATAAAGATGTAAAATTGTAAATATTTTTTTGAAAAAAATTATACATATATATATAAATATAAAGATCAAATTGCATACTTATAAATACATAAAAAAATTATGATTAATAGAGTATAAAGTAGAATACCAAAACTTAAAAAAGATAATTTATAATGTGTTTGTGTTTGACCTGATTAGTAATTAAATAAATTTAAAATTGCAAATTACATTCCTAAAGTTTTGTGATATTTAGATTTTACACCTTTAAATTTCAGAATTTAGATTTTATCCCTGAAGTTATGTTCGATTTGCATTAGCAGCCGGCCCATTTATTCATATTTCTTGTTAAGTGCCACATAAGCATGCCACACGTGTATTATTTCATCCATGTCATGTCATTTTTAATTATTTAACTACTAGACAAACTAAACATGTGCAACAAGTTTATATAGTACTTAACGAAAAAGATGAATAGAAAGACTGCTAATGCAAATATAATAGAACTTCATAGAATAAAATTCAAATTCTAAAATTTCATGGTGTAAAATTCAAACACTTTCCAACTTTAGAGTTGTAGTTTTCAATTTATTCTTAAATAAATATAAACAAACTATTTATATTTTGCCATATACAAGGTGACGGGACTTGCGTGTATGAAATATATTTTATTTTACGAAAAAGTAAATGGAGGACATGAATTATTTTTTACAACTTTGTATGTGTGTGTTTGGAAAGCGCGTTTTGCGCTTCCCAAACGCAAGTTTTGCGTTTCAGTGGTTTTCTTTTTTTAGCTGAAAAGTTTGACTTTTCCCGTGATCAGTGCACACCATGTACTGTTCACGGACCCACAAATTTTACTTTTCAACAACTTTTTCATTCAAAATAGGTTTCACGGTACTATTTACACATTAAAAAATTATTTTGCTACGGTGCTTTTCAATTTTCAGTTTCAGTTTTCAGCCCAATCCAAACAGACCTTATATGTTTCATGAAAATGGTTTCAAAACTTTCTTAAAATGATTTATTAACAAATGCTATAAAGGTACCCATTAATCGGACCTTTTATTTTACATTGCTATACAAGTTTAGTATGTATTAGAATATCAAAATTACAGTACCTTCTAGGTTTAAATCATATTATTTCTTCCTCTTAAAAAAATCATATAATTTCTATCATAATTAGGTAGTAACTGTAACATTAGTGTATTGTTCATGTATGTAAAATCTAGCATTTGGCTATTGGTTTCCATTTATACGAAAATAAATATGTTTCTTTCAAATGAAAACTACAATTATCATTATATTCAGATAACATAATAATCGCCTACGAATACATTATATATAAAAAACAAAAATCTAAGGGTATGTTTGGTAACTTTTTTTTGCCCTTATTTTCTGTTCCAAAAACAATTTTCTATTTTTGAGACTAAAAAACTTGTTCGGCAACCCAAAATGGATAGAAAACAAAAATTGTTCTCAAAACTCAATTTGTGAAGGAAATTAAAAACATACAAAATGCTGTTTTCAGTTTCTAATTTTCAAAATTCAAAGAAAACACGTATTTGATTTAATGAATTTGTATTATTTAATGAGTTAGCATTAGAGTTCAAATCCTAGTAACAACATATTTTAGTATTTTTTATTTATTTCTTCAAAAAAACTATCTTTTTAATTTCAACTAACCAAATAATTTGATTTAAAAAAAACAAGAAAATTATTTTTCCTTTATATTCCCAAAAAAAGAAAATTATTTTTTCTTTATATTCCCAAAACAAGTTTTTGAAAATAGAAAACAAAACCTATTACCAAATATAACCTAAAGATTCTAATTTTTATTAAACCAAAAAAAAAAACTTAAGAAAGAAAATTCAATTACCATTTATCAATGTTATTGTAAGGGGTAAAAATCAAATAACCCTCTCAGGTTAGGCCCTTAACTGAAACAACTAATTTGTAGATATGGACTTAAAAGCTAACAATAACGAAGTGAAAACAAACTCAAAGTAAAAAGACTTAAAGGCTAAGAAAAATGATAAGTGGAAAATATTCTTCTATTTATAAACTCTCCTTGAGTTGGCTGAGGAAGTAGGAATGGTAATGGGTCGAGTTTGCGGTTGGTTTCTTTATGCCTGAACCCGGCCTGCAGGCTAGCCCCAAAAACCTAAACCTGTCCCGTTTAATAAACGGATATTTTTTAAACCCCCAAACCCACCCCATAAGGTCTCGCAGACCTTGCCCAAATTTGCCACTTTAGGGCCCAACCTAAGTCCCTGAAGGGCCTAAACCATGGCCCAATATATATATATATATATATATATATATATGCATATATAAATAAATCAATAGCATTATACAGTAAAATCACACAAATCTACAATAATTTAGTTTTACATTTCTCATTTTCCCTTTCAAAATCACAAACCCAAGTACAGAAATCCTAAATACATAACCTTCAAAATACATTTGAAAATGAAAAAATACATAAAATCACAAACCCAAATATAGAAATCCTAAATATATAATCTTCAAAGTAAATTTGACAATGAAATAATACATAAAAATTACAAACTGAAATACAGAAATCCTATATACATAACCCAAATACATAAAAATTCTTCATTTTTTATTTTACACCAACACAAAACAACAATTGATCTGCCCTTTACAACTCGAAAGCTATCATTGTTTCAACCCCTCCAAAACTCCAAAAACAATACCATAACACACCTGGAAAACCCAACAAAAATCCCTTCTTTTTTCAATCAAAGTGAGGTGAGGGAGGTAGGGAGGAAGGATCAGTGTCTATGGTGAGGTGGAGGACTGGCGGCGCGGTGAGGGAGGGAGTGGTGCGGTGAGGTAGGCAACAAAGATGAACTGGTGAGGTGGAGGAGGGATCAGGGATTGCGAGGTGGAGGAGGGCGGTAGCAGCAAGTAATAGTGAGAGTGGGGGAGAGGGAGGTGGTTGAGACTTGAGAGTTAGTGATGAGAATGAAAAATGACGATTAGTATTAGGATAGTTAGTATTTATAGTTAGGGTTTTTTAATTTTTTAATATAATATATACACGGGTCGAGTATGCATAATACCTGCACCCAACCCGAACTTGCTACGAGATGGATTTCTAAAACCCAAACCTGCCCTATTTGCTTTGCAATTCGGGTTTTACCCGACCCATTAGGGTCGGGTCGGGTCTGATGTTAGGAATCTAGCGGTTCCTAATAGGGATAGATAGGAATTATAGGAGAATTTGTGGGAATTGTAAGAAAATTGACTTAATTCGAGGTAGTTGTCCTTGATAATGCCTTAAAATGTATACTTGTTATATATTTATGTCGGCGTTATCTCCTTATTACTATGCTTAATTGGTATAATTAAACCATTATTTGCATTAGTCTCTATTTTTTATTTTTACATAATTTCTTGAATAAGATGCTATTCATTGTGTGTAATTTTCTACTTTCAAGAAATCATGTGAGAAAGATGAGTTTACAGGAATTTATGAGAGAATGGAGGCCAAGCTATAATTAAAGTAGAGCTAAAGAACCATGCTCAAATTTCTAAGGAGCAGCTGGAGTGCTTGGATCGTCTACCATGATTGGAAGCTTCAAATAAGGAAAGAAATCAAAGAAGCAGAATCTGAAAAGGAAAAATCTGATTTGAGCATTGATCAGTATTTTGGGTGTATCTCACTCATCAAAAATCCAATTGACACAAGACTAGATGAGTTGGAACCATAACATAATTATCTACAACTTTCCAGTTTTGAGTTATTCCAAATTCATAATTTTTGAAGGCCGAAATTAACTCACAAATTACCACTGTAAACTTGGATGGAAATTAAGATAGTAAAAAGTTTTATTTTCTTTAGACACTGAGACATTAGGGTTTTGGAGGGGAGGCAGTGAGAACGAATTTTGGGCAGAGAAAACTTGTATTTTCCTTTCTCTAATGGCAGCCTAAACTCTTTGCTAGGGCTAGGGGTTATGTTTCTTCTATACAGTATGAATATTCAGTGTGATTCATTTTAAGATTTTATCAACGACATATTTGATTGTTCAATTAGATTTATTTTGATGTATTAGTTCTTCCATGCTTTCAATAAGTTCAATCATATTTTTCTTATTGTTTAGATAAATTTCTAATAGTTTCAAATAGAAATCAGATTTTAAAGTGAATGAGTTTTTCTGAAAAACTTTTCTAACCGCATTATTAATCGAGGTTATAATACGTTCTTGAATTGTCTCAGTTCAACCGAATCATAAGTTTTTAATTTTATAAGAACAATCAATTATGAAATAGATATTTTCTTAGATCACAAAGAATCTCATATCGATATAGGGAAACACCCCGATGCCCTAGTATTTACATTATTGATTTGAATCAGTTTTTATTATTATTCTTGTTAACAATCACCAAGCAAAAGTATTTTTCTTCTTCACTTAAATTTTCATTTAATTATATTGTCTTTGAATTTACCCTGCTCCTTGTTGTTCGACCTCAATACTCCAAGAATTATATTGCTACGATCTCCTGCACTTGAGAGTGAGCAAGCAGTCCTCTATAGAGAAAGAGAGAGATTAAGAGAGATAGAGATGCACTAATACATTAAGAAGTTGGTTTACATCTAATGTTGAATTACAATCATGTATTTATAGGAGACTAGCTCTAATGTCATTGGCCCACATGGCTCAAGATAATTGGCTAGTTAATTTAACATGTGTTCTATGAATTAAGCTATGTATTAAATGAGTTACATGTGCTTAAATCGTAACTATCTCATCCTAATCCTAATCTTAACCAACTAGCTAACTACCTAGCTAAAGGGTTACAATAATTATTTCATATTCTTAACATTTCCCTCCCCTTGAAAACACATTGCCCACAAGGTGTTGTTGTGAATTGACACCTTCATTAAAAGAGAAATTCCAATGGACCGATACCTTAGTGACATTTTGATCACCATATTTATGCATTCATCTTTGACAAGTGGTCCCGTGCACATGAAGGTTTCTTCTTGTAGATCTTCAAACTTTGCTCAAATTCTTGAGCCTTCAATGGTTCTTCATTTTTCAAGGTCTCATTGGTTCTTTGACCTTAGAATGTTCTTGTATCCTCAAGACCTCAATTGATTCTAGAACCATTAAAATTGTTGGTGCTTGCATCTTAGATTCTTGGATCACCGACACTTGGATTGCCAATTCTTAAATCATAAATTCTTAAATCATAGACTCTTGAATGGAAGCCTCCATTGATTCATCAAGAATTAGTTCTTAGAAGATCATCATCACCTTCTTTGTTGGCTCTTTGGACTAAACTTCAATGGCAGTGTCTTCATGTATATCATCATCCATTTTGACACAAAAATCAACATCCCAGCTCGCAACAACAGCAGTAGATTCTTAGGACTTAATTTGTTCTTTGGGTTCCATTGAATCAAAAGTTTGTAACTCCTTTTCCGTCATGTTCTCAAGATCCTTTTGCAATCTTAAGAGCTCTTCTTTCATGGCCTTTTTAGATTCAGCCAAGGCCTTGACCATCTTTGAAATATCCTTGACATCCTCCGAAGCTTTGTTCAACATTTGCTATATTTCTTTCAAAAGTTTTCATTGGTCACAATTGCTCGTCTCAAGATCAATGGCTCTAATACTAATTGTCAGGAACCTAGTGGTTTTTAATGGGGATGGATAGGAATTATAGGGAAATTGACTTAATTCGAGGTAGTCACATTCCATAGAGAAAGAAAGAAATCAACAGAGATAGAGATGCACTAATGTACTAAGAAGTAATTATATTCTTTCATTCATATCTAATGTTGAATTACAATCATGTATTTATAGGAGACTATTTTTAATATCATTGGCCCACATGGCTCAAAATAATTGGTTAGTTAATTCAACATGTGCTCTATAAATTAAGTCACGTGTTAAATAAGTTACATGTACTCAAATCCTAGCTAACTCATCCTAATTCTAATCTCAATCAACTAGCTAACTACTTAACTAAAGGGATTACGACAATTATTTCATATTCCTAGCATCGGATACCCACAGGTCGGGCAATTTTTGACAACTCTATGAGGAAGAGTATTACACAATGATAGCAACAGTAAAAATACTCAGAGGTTCACAATTATAATTACTCTCTCTCTAGGCGTAATCTTTTTCCAATCCCTTAACACAGGGGATCTTTTCTTATTTATAGTTTAGTTGTTTCCATCTCAACCGTCCACTTGTAGGGTGGATAATTTATTAGGTGAGATACTTGTCTTATCTTTCCCTTCCCCTCTTTTTGAGGCTGAGTTGTGTAGATAATAAGCTATCAAAGTGCTATCTATAATTTATTATCTTAATCTCTTTTGTCTATATTTGTTGTTTGCATTACTCCTCCTCAAACCTGTATGGTTTTTTTATTATATATTTATTGTATAATATATACTTGTAATTGTAAGTTGATAGTAACTTTGGACATGATTCTAAAAGAAAAAACTAGAACAGATTAAATGGTAAAAAAAATCCTTTTAAAAACCTGGATTGATACGTGACTAATGACTAATAATTGAAGATAATTTATATGGAATTATTAGTTTTTGGATGAATGTTAGTTTTATCGTTGTTTTATTAATGACTATTGAAATAATTTTCATTATTACTTAAATTATTTCATATTAAATTGGTGAGGATAGTCTATATGCCGAGTCTTTTGTCCAAATATTGCTAAAAACCAAGTTTTTTAGGATTATAGGTACTGTTGAAAGTTATTTAGGGGATTGAGGAGAGAGACTGAATTTCGGTAACAGTGTTGCCGAAATTATAGGAGAGAGAAAGAGGGAAAAGGTGGAGAGAGAAAAACTGGAATTTCGGTAACAGTGTTACCGAAATTCTGCTGCCCAACTTCTGCCCGTGCGCGAGTGTGTGCGCGAAAATAAATGACGAATTTCGGTACCGCCGTTGCCGAAAATGCAGGAAAAAAAAATTGGAGAATTTCGGTAACGGCTATACCGAAATTGGGGAATAAAAAATAAAAAAATAAAAAACCCACAATTTCGGTACTGCCAATACCGAAATTGGGGGAAGAAAAAAAAAAAAAAAAAACCCAATTTCGGTAATGGCTATACCGAAATTGGGGAAGGAAAAAAAAAAAAAAAACCCCAATTTCGGTAACGGCTATACCGAAATTGGGGAAAAAAAAAAAAAAAGACAATTTCGGTACTGCACAGTGCACAGTACCGAAATTGTCTTCTTTTCTTTCTTCTTTCTTTCAATTTCGGTACTGCCCAGTACCGAAATTCTTTTTTTTTTTTTTTTTCAATTTCGGTATTGCTAGTACCCAAATTTTTTTTGATTTTCCCTTACCCAATTTCGGTATTGCCAGTACCGAAATTGTTTTTTTTTTCGCTTTCATTATTTTTTTTTAGAAATGATACGTCAACAACATTTTCACAACATTTTCACAACAAATTCTATGTGGCAAGTTGTTACTAGTTGTTATTGTTGGGGCAAAAAAGTAATCTTAGTATTAGGTTCAAATTTAAACCAATAACAACCAACCACTTATGATTTGGTGTGAAAATGTTATAAAAATATTGTGAACGTAGCATCTTTTTTTTTTTTTTCTTCCCTAATTTCGGTATTGCCATTACCGAAATTCCACAATTTTTTTTATTATTTCTTCCCTTTTTCCTTCGGTCACTCGCGCACGGGCAGGGGCTGGGGAAGAAATACTACGTTCACAATATTTTTATAACATTTTCACACCAAATCATAAGTGGTTGGTTGTTATTGGTTTAAATTTGAACCTAACACTAAGATTACTTTTTTGCCCCAACAATAACAACCAGTAACAACTTGCCAAATAGAATTTGTTGTAAAAATGTTGTGAAAATATTGTTGACGTATCATTTCTAAAAAAAAAATACTGAAAGCGAAAAAAAAAGACAATTTCGGTACTGGCAATACCGAACCCAGGGGAAAAAAAAAAAAATTCGGTATTAGCAATACCGAAATTGAAAAAAAAAAAAAAAAAAAAAAATTTTCGGTACTGGGCAGTACCGAAATTGAAAGAAAGAAGAAAGAAAAGAAGACAATTTCGGTACTGTGCACTGTGCAGTACCGAAATTGTCTTCTTTTCCTCTTTTTTTTTTTTTTTTTTTTTTTTTTTTTCTTCCCCCAATTTCGGTATAGCCATTACCGAAATTGGGGTTTTTTTTTTTTTTTCTTCCCCAATTTCGGTATTGGCAGTACCGAAATTGTGGGTTTTTTATTTTTTTATTTTTTATTCCCCAATTTCGATATAGCCGTTACCGAAATTTTCCAATTTTTTTTTCCTGCATTTTCGGCAACAGCGGTACCGAAATTCGTCATTTATTTTCGCGCACGCACTCGCGCACGGGCAGAAGTTGGGCAGTAGAATTTCGGTAACACTGTTACCGAAATTCCAGTTTTTCTCCCTCCACCTTTTCCCTCTTTCTCTCTCCTACTTTTCTTAGAATTTCGGCAACACTGTTGCCGAAATTATCCCTAAATAACTTTCAACAGTACCTATAATCCTAAAAAACTTGGTTTTTAGCAATATTTGGACAAAAGACTCCTATATGCCCCATAAGAAATATATTATTGTATTTATCTCAAAAAATATTCATATGACAAATGTTTATGTATTTTTTAAAAGCAAATGTATTATACACATACTATGCACGTGATGTTTTTTCTCTGTTTACATAGTTTTTGCCAATTTGTCGAAATGCAATTTTCTTGAATGATATTGAATTATAGATATACATACATTTATCGTATTATACGCATAACATATGTTACTAACCATGATTTCTATATCATCTTTATATTCAAATAAATATATATATATATATATATATATCATATAATTTTTATAGAATAAATAAAGGAGCCTTTAAAAAAATTAAAAAAGAAGAACCTAAAGGTTGGAAAATCTAATCCATATACTTTTATCCAAGCATGAATAGTATTTTCTTACAAGTTACAACTAGACTGGATCTAGTATACATCAATATCATTATCATCTATCAAAAAGTAGCTTTCTTATGAAAATTAAACTCTGACAAGAGCGATTGCTTATTCTTGCTCCAACGCTAAGGTCAATCAGTCCATTTTTTTTGGGGAAGATGGGACCTAATCCACCAAAGGACATTTTATATCTTTTTAATTTTTTTGCTATATTATGCACATTTTATATCATCCACTACACTAAAGTGTGGTCCCCCTATCTGTAATTAGAATTTACTGTAGACATGTCTACGAAAAAAAAGGAAAAAAAAAAAAAAGTTGTTGTAGAATGTAGATGACATAGATGTGATATCAATTATCAAGTTAGGAAAAATAAGTGGGTTACAGTTAGCGCAATTGGTAAGATCTCTGATGGTTTAATAAGAGATCTGTGATTCAATCTCTGCCTATATCAAAAACTGATTGGTGTCTTGGTCGATAATAAATGGCTATTATAAAAGCGGATGTCATAGGTTAAAACTTTCTTTAAAAAAAAATTTGGGAAAAAAAAAAAAAAAAGCAAACTAGTTTGTTTTGTCATACTCCACAAAGCCTGTTGGTTAACTCAATCAATTTGTTTTTTTTTGGGTAGAAATATGGATATGCATTGAAACTAAATAGTTATGACTTCTGAATCTATTGCAACTTGCAACCTCTGGCCTGGTCACCCACACAAAATATCTGTTTGAAAATTGAAGGGAAAAACAATGGAAAAAGAATAAATTGAAGAGTGAATTTGCTAAAAAGTTACATGTAAATCGTAACATGATACAACTAAGACAAAATTCTACATATGGCAAAGCTTAAAAAAAGAAAAAAGAATTATGCTTACAAAAAGTCAGTATAAAACAAAATATGATTCAAAATTTACAAATAAGGACAAGTTACCAATAAAGGTGCACAACTTAAAAGGTCACTTGTGAATAGATATAACTTTATGTTTGGACATATATTCCAACCACCTTCTTCTCTATTCTCCTCTCCTTTCCTCTTCTCTAGTTCCAAACATACCTTGAACTTTAAAACTCTATTAGGGTAGCTATTACTAGCTATTAGGAATAGAAAACATTTAGCCTCCGTTTGGGAAGCACGCTTTGCTTCCCAGCTATGCTTTTTTTTTTTTTTTTTTTTGGGTCTCGTGCACTATTTACGAGACCCACAAACTACTTTTTTTCAAAAAAATAATTTTAAAATTGGGACCCGTGGCACTATTCACACATTTAAAAATTATTTTGCTATAATGTTTTCAGTTTTTTGTTTTCATTAATAAGCAGTATCCAAACAGACCTTTAGTTTGGCTCGTTTTTTCAGCATAATTTTTTAGATTACAGTTAATCTATGTACTATTTCACTCAATCGATTCTTTTTAGTACATGTAAAAAATATCAAAGTGAAAAGTTCGCTTGTATTTTTCAATTGTGATTTCTGTATGCGATCATTTTGTTTGAGCAAAATTCTCAAAATTTTCAATCGTAATTCTTTCTTCACTCTTTCAGTCCCAAAGTGGGTTCACCTCGTACACTACAACCTCTATATATGATGGAATCGCCTTCCTAATGGCCAAGAATCACCCATTCATGGCCAAGATTGATCACCACTATGCCTAATCTCAACAACAGCCTCTCTTTCTCGCTGAGAGAGAGAGAGAGAGAGAGAGAGCAACGACGTTGATCAAATAGGCCAAATCGGCCACTTTGGTGTGTGCTTGTGCGGGTGTCCACAGGATTGGATTTTTATTTTTATTTTTTTAAATTGAAATTTTTTAACTACAGTCTACAGTGGATAGGCGTGGTGATGAGATTGTTTTGGGTTGGGCCAAAAAAATAGGAATAAACTTCAAGAGAAAAAAGACAAAATGTGATATGAATCCTACTATGAAAGCCCACCGGGCCAACCTCCCAAGTCCCACGAAGACAAGGAGACGCTATTAATACCTAACTGGCATTGGACCCTACAGACTTTGAAATGGATGTGACCTCAATGGCAGAGTTTTGTTACGTTTAATTCCAGTCCACAATTTTGGTTACAGGAGAGCATGGAGGAAGTAGGCATAGACCGACCTTTCTCCTCATCACTTACCAATCGAACATGGCTGCTACATGGCCCAATATCTTTCTTGTTTGACACCACCACCACCACAACTTGCAATTTGCATGCAATCCCCACACACAATAGACTTGAAACCAAACCATCTCCATCACCTCTTAACAATTTGCATTTGTCTCCAAATTCTCATCCTCATGCAGCTGCTTTCAATGAAATCCTGACTGGCCTGATCCTCGGAGTTATTTTCAGGTTTTAGTGTAGAGGAATATTCCATGTTTGTGATAGAATTATAATCTTACCCAGGAAACCCAAAAAAATATAAATAAAAAAGAGATATTCTGGAACGGTTTATCTAGTTTTTGTAGAATTTTTTTACTGGAAATGTGCTAAAGTATACTTATACTTAGAAAAGTCAGAAAAAATGAAAAAAACAAAAACAAAAACAGAAAAAATAAAATTTTAAAAAACTGTACATAAAAATTAAAAATTAAACGTTGATGCTAAATGTTGATACCAAATTGAGCCAGAATATTACATGCTTGTCTTCTATCATTCTATTAATCATTAACTTTCATGTCATATCACTCCTTTTCTTTTCAAAGAAAACTGATTTTTTCTCAAATATGCAATAAATGGAAACTTGATTTGTTTGCTGAAAACAACGTGACACCAATCTAACCAAAAATCCAAATTTTTTTTTTACTCATTTTCTTAATGAATGATCATACTTTTATTGAACAACTAGCTTACAACACAATACAAATACAAGAAACAACATGATTCAAAGATTGAATAACCTAAGATCAATCTAGCAAGATTCAAAAACTCATACAGGAATCTACCACATTCATCATATATACGAGAGATTCCAATGTTATTGCTCATCTGTTAGTATAATGGGCCTTTTGTATTGTCATCGTATTAAATATTATATAATCAAATTGTATCCTACACATTGTGGTGGCAACAAGTACACGTCCTCTTTTTTATTATAAATTTTTTCAGTTTTTTTCTCCTTATGACATGTAGCGCACTATATGTAGATTAAAATAGTTAAGATATTTGCTCTAAGTGAAAACTATATTACTAGGTTTGAAAAATATTATTTTTATTACAATATTACTACTAAGAGTTTGTAAGAAAGTAAGAAAAAAATGTTTCATTATTTGTTTTATGCTATAATAATAATCTTCCACAATATTTTGTTTTAAAGATAAAAGTTGAATTGTAAATATTGTGTGACTCATTACAAAGTTGTACGACATAATTTCGTCATGTGACTCATTACAAGTACATTCAAATTATTAAAATAGTTTACTTTATGTGAAAATTAGATAACCTTTTAATAAATAAAAAAACTATTTCTATTAAATTCAATTACATAACTTAAAAAGAATTTAAAAGGAAATTCATTATTTATATCAAACTATTTCACAATCTATTATAATCTTAGCATCCTTTATTATAAAAACTTGGTCTTAGTCAATGTGCATTCGTCATGTAACTTAAAGTAATATTTATTCTCTTATTTCTACTTTTTGAATTTGATTTAATTAATTTGTTGAAATATTTTCTTTAAATTTTATATATAATTCTTCATATTAATCTTTACTTTTCGATTATTAAAAGTTCATAATTAGTTCATTTAACTTGATTTTAAATAAGAATTGAGTTTGAGCTCATTACAAATATAGATTACACATTCAAGCTTGCATCATTTTCTTGTTGAATAAGCTTAAGTTTCTTTTCGAACTATTTGATTAACGCATTCTTTCCCAATATGAACTACACACCTACACTTAAGTTTCTCACCCCTCACATGTTAATACTATAATAATTATTAATTAAAAATTATATTTGAGATTATATTATTAGAGTTAGCAAGACAAAATAATGCGTTAATTTATGTACTAATAAAAAAGTTAGATTCATTAACCTTATTTTACACACACACACACACATATATATATATATATATATAAACAATTCCTACACAAAATTTTACTTGTAAATCAACTCTTTATATTTGGCAATAAATAAATAATAATGTGATGTCTTATAGAATAATTTGCATATTTAGACAATTCGATTAGATCTATATAACCAAGAGTTTGCAGTTCAATGGACACCGTGTATTTTTAACAAAGATGTTTGAGATTCAAATCCATTATCTTTAACTATCAAATTATAAAATAAATAAATAAATCAAATTTGTATAAATGTATTTTATATTTGTACATATATAAAGATGTGAAATTGTGAATATTTTTTTGAAAAAAAAAATTATATACATATATAATATCTCAAATCGCATACTTATAAATACATGACCACCAGTAGAGTATAAAGTAAAATATCAAACTTAAAAAGATGATTTATAATATGTTTGTGTTTGACCTGTATATTAATTAAATAAATGTTAAATTACAAATTACACCTCTAAAATTTTGAGATATTTAGATTTTACACCTTTAAATTTCAGAA
This sequence comes from Castanopsis chinensis, assembly GCA_032878915.1. NCBI lineage: Eukaryota > Viridiplantae > Streptophyta > Magnoliopsida > Fagales > Fagaceae > Castanopsis > Castanopsis chinensis. The sequence goes on along the minus strand of JAVQMG010000125.1, from coordinate 9,354,221 downwards.
TCTAGATTTTACCTATAAAGTTATGTTTCATTTGCATCAACAACTGGTCCTTCCATTCATATTTTTCATTAAGTGCTACATAAGCTTACCACACTCATTATTAGGTCATCCATGTCATGTCATTTTTAATTATTGAATAAACTAAACATGCGTGACAAGTTTATGTGGTATTTAAGGAAAAAGATGGATGGAAAGGCTAATGATGCAAACATAATAGAATTTCAGAGAATAAAATTCAAATTCTAAAATTTCATGGTGTAAAATTCAAATGCTTCCAACTTTAGAGTTGTAGTTTGCAATTTATCCTTAAATAAATATAAACAAACTATGTATTTTTGCCTTTTTGGACTGAGTATGAGTTATCTTTATATATATTAATAGCGAAATTTTAGAGGAAATTCAATTAGATTTTTATTGAATTTTCAATTTTGCGTTACATGTTCCATTTAATTTTTAATTTTGTACCAAGTGAATTATTAAATGTAAAAATTAAAGAATCCAAATCTAAAAATTAAAAACTTAGATGTATACATGCCAGAAAATTAGACTCCAATTAAAACCCAATTTAGATTTTAAGTTTCCAAAAAGTTTAAAATCAATTAAATTATAGATCATATATATATATATATATAAAATAAGAAACTATTACATATTTTAAAAATGTATACTTAAAGAAAAATTAAACTAATACTTTATATAATTTGAGTACCTTCTAAAAAAAATTTGGATCCTTTAAATTATATAATTATTACGATTAGTTTTAAAAATTCAGTCTACACACTAGTCAATATAAAAAATGGGTTCATTTCCGAGTCTATTTTCCATCCCCCGTCACGAGCACAGTATTAGCATTTATTCGATTAATTTTGGTGGATATCTGTTCCGTCAATAGGAGTGCGTAATGTGAGGAAGATGACACGTGTTGTTATGGAATTCGCGGATTTAGATAGCAAAATGATTCACGTGGGCCACCTTGTTTATCCAATCTCCGATACAATTATGCAACGAAAACCAAGTCGGTCGTACGAGAGTGAGGCCCGTTTGCCTGTAAATTTAGAGTACCAGATGACGTGGTGTAATTCCGGCCAAAGGTTTTATGCTTTCGTAGCTGGAAAAACTTTTCCAGGAAAAGTCACAGCCACTTGTTTTTGAGTGGCTGAGAGCCAGAGACATCTCTTTAGACTGGACCCTAACCTGGAAGTCTTCAAGCACAAGTCCTCATCATTGACAATGTTTCCATGCATGTTACGTTGGTAATAACGAGTAACTACTACATTAACGACCAAACTCTCAAAAATACCGAGTTGGAAAAATCTCCCTTTTATCCTCGGCTAATCACCTTGGGAGTGGCTTAGTTAGTGGGTACAGTTAATAAAGAGTTCCTTTATGGTTGCATGCAGGCGCTTTTTTTGTATATACGTCATATTATTGGTCACTGGTTCAACCAGTGGGTCAACAGTAAAATCACATGTAGGGATATACAACCAACCTGTTAATCTGTCAAAATCGACCCAACTCAATCCAACTTAACCTATCGAGTTAGATCGGTTTTTAGGCCTTAGTGAGTTAGGTTGGGTTACAAAAATTTTTTGATAGCGAGTTGAGTTGGGTTTGAGTCATATAATTTCAAACCTGCCAAACTCAGTCCGACCCACTCATATATTTAATATATATTTAAAATATATTATATAATTAATAATTTTTTTAAAATAGTCAATTTTTCCTATCTTATATATTTATACAAATTCTAATAAATTACTATTGTTGTTTAATCATTAGTATGGTTTGCCTTTAAAGAGTATATTCATACTAATTTTTGAGTTTTTTAATATATTTATATTTATATTTATATTTTTATTTACTCAATTTGTTAATAATAATAATAATAAATTTGTATAATTCATGAGTTTAACTCGATCCATGTAAATTGGGTTAGGTTAAATTTATATAATGAGTTAAATTGAGTTAAATTTTTCTTAATTTACGGTGGATTAAGTCAAAAAACCCTCCTTAATCTGACCAAATCCAACCCATGCATTCCCCTGAAACGAGCTGACAAGAAAGTAGTGGAGCTGACAGGAGCATAACTTTTTAGCTTTCGTTTGGTTGGTACGACGTGGAATTGATTTGGGGGTAGAATGGTGAATCTAATCAGTAGAAAGTGAAGAAAAGATAAAACTATTCAAAAAGCAAGTTACACGTAAGAAACAAGTGGATTAAAAAGTAACACCAGACTTGGTCAAAAAACCTCCTTAAAAAAAAAAAAAAAACTTGGTCAAAAAGAAAAAAAGATATAAAACTCTCTATTTAACCCAAAAGAGATTCTACTGTTATCTGAATCTCTCTTTCTCTTCAATACTAATCATGGCTGCCTCTGTTACTAGCAACAGCAGGCTGTCAATGGCCATGGAGAGAACTGGCCAATGGTATTCAATCTCTCCATAAATAGATAAACAAAGATTATTATGTTCTGATCTCTCTCTCAATTACTAACCAAAACAAGCAAATGTTCGCAGGGTTTTCTCTCAAGAAATTCCTACAGATGTTGTAGTTGAAGTTGGTGAAGCAAAATTTTCTCTTCATAAGGTCTGAAAACCCTTCTCTCTCTCTCTCTTTTCTGATAGAGAAATATTGATTTGAAGTTGTTAATTGTGTACGTGGTGGTGGCAGTTTATGCTAGTGGCTAAGAGCAACTACATAAGAAAACTGATAATGGAGTCAGAAGAACCTGAATTAACGAGGATCAATCTCTCTGAAATTCCCGGAGGCCCTGAGATCTTTGAGAAAGCAGCCAAGTTCTGTTACAGTGTCAACTTCGAAATCACAGTCCACAACGTCGCAGCTCTTCGTTGCGCCGCAGAGTACCTACAAATGAACGATAAATACTGCGACAACAACCTCGCTGGCCGCACCGAAGATTTCCTCTCGCAGGTCGCCTTTGCGAGCCTCTCCGGCGCCATTGTTGTCTTCAAATCTTGCGAGGATCTTCTCCCCTTAGCTGAAAACCTCAAAATTGTCCAAAGATGCATCGACTTTATCAGTGCTAAGGTATAAAACTAATCGATCCGCAACATTTTTTTTTTTTTTTACTTAACGAGATTATCCACAACTGTTCTCGACCACCTAACTATATATATATTTTTTGTTAAATTAGGCGTGTAATGAGGCGAACTTTCCTAGTCGATCGCCGCCGAATTGGTGGACAGAGGAGCTATCAATCTTAGGCATCGAGTTCTTTGGAAACATCATCAACGCAATGAAACAACGTGGAGCGAAATCGTTAACTCTAGCGAGCGCTCTGATAACATACACAGAGAGATCACTACGAGATCTAGTACGAGACCACTCTGGAAGTGGAACAAAGACCTCGGATCCAAGCAACCCTGGGCTCAGAGTCCAACAGCGTGAGCTTCTGCATTCCATAGTATCTCTCTTACCCTCCGAAAAAGCAGCTTTCCCTATCCACTTCCTCTGCTGCCTCCTCCGATCTGCGATTTTCCTCAAAGCTTCGAGCAGTTGCAAGAGCGAGCTCGAGAAGCGGATCTCAGCGATTCTGGAACATGTGATCGTTGATGACCTTCTGGTTTTGTCGTTTACCTACGACGGAGAGAGACTGTTTGACTTAGATAGCGTTAGGAAAATCGTCTCTGGTTTTGTAGAGAAAGAGAAAACTATGGCAGTGTTTAGCGTCGGCGATTTCAGAGACACGTGTTCGAGTTCGATGCACAGGGTGGCTAAGATCGTCGACGCATATCTAGGCGAAATCGCAACCTACGGTGAACTCAGTATCTCCAAGTTCAACGGCATCGCTAATCTCGTGCCCAAAGCAGCTAGAAAACTCGACGATGATCTTTATCGTGCGGTCGATATTTATTTAAAGGTAATCACAATTAATTTATTTTTAAGTCAAATTAATCCCTATCAAATTAGTGGTTATAATTATTATTTTTTTTTGTTCATTTGGTCAAAATGAGTCAAACTTTGTTAACAAAAGAAGCGATTTAAGGTTTTTATATTCTTCAATTTCTTCTAATTTTTATTTAATTTTATATTATTTACATTATTCTTTTTAAGACTATTAAAAATTTTAATGTCACTTGTCTTATTTTTGGGTTGAATTAAAAAAAATTAAATAATTAAAATAGAAAAAAAATATTTTCCTATTTTTTAAATGGCATATTTTAAGTAAAGTATTTAATTAAGAAAAAGAATGATTAAACAATGTTATTTGATTATAAATTTGTACCAAGGATCATATTAATATTGTTCATCAAAAAATATCGTATTAATATTATTAACTCATTTTTACAAAGTGATCTAAATCATCAAAAAATTAAATTTTAGAATTAATTTGAAAATCTAAGAGAAAATTAAGTGACTACTTTTTCTAGAATGAAACCTTTTAAGTATTATTATGACACAGGCGCCAAATTAACTTGTAAAACAAGAGTATACTCCTCTTGCAGTGAGAAAATTGTAACATGAGTTATATGTCTTGTGAATTACAAAATATTCGTTTCTACAAATATGGGAAAAACCAATACTATGAAAGTACTATGCAAATCAGCAAAAATCTTTAACGTCCCGAATCAAGAGCCGGAAAGAGGCTACTGTGGGAGAGGACTCCTTTAGCGCATTTTTCATTTACTAACTTTCAAAAACGCCAAAAGTCTTATAGCAGGACGTAGTAATTATTTCTTAAAAACTTCCAAAACAACATTGGTATTTTGTCGGTGCTTGGTTCTACACTCCATTTATCCAAATTGATGGCCTAACTTTTGCAGGCGCATCCAAACCTGGACGAGATAGAGCGAGAGAAAGTGTGTAGCGTGATGGACCCGCTGAAGCTATCCTACGAAGCCAGAGTCCATGCCTCGCAGAACAAGCGGTTGCCTGTGCAGATAGTTCTCCATGCATTATACTACGATCAGCTGAAGCTCAGGAGTGGCGTGGAGGAAAGTAATAACAGGACGCCAGATAATGCGATAACAACGAGGAACCGATTGCAGTCTGACGTTTCACTGATCAAAGAGAACGAGGCCTTGCGTACAGAGCTGTTGAAGATGAAGATGTACATTTCGGACATGCAGGTGAACAAGAACAATAATAATGTTCAAGTTCAAGGGACATCATCATCTACTTCTGCTACCAAGGTTAATGGGTCCAGTACTAAAAGAGCGTTCTTCTCCTCGGTTTCTAAGAAGCTGGGAAAGTTGAATCCATTCAAGAGTGGGTCTAAGGACACGTCTAATATTGAAGATGCGGTGGATATTACTAAGCCTAGGAGGAGAAGATTCTCCATCTCTTAGTTGCATCGCTTTACTTGTAGATGCTCCCTCTGTACTTTGGGGTTGGGGCAGGATCTACTAAACTTGTGTAATATGGTTTCCTTTCTTCCCCTGAACTTTTTGTTTTGTTTTGTTTTTGATTATTTGCACTTTTTTTTTCTTTTTAATTTTTATTCGTGGCTTGATGTATCTGTGTAGTTAAATAATACAAACAATTGAATTGGTTTGATATGCTTAGTGCATTATCACAAGGTGTGTCAAATACCAAATATTTGGTATTTGACACACCAAACACTAATATTCATACCTTATAAGATGTTTTAAATCTTATATTTTTTTGCAACATGCCAAAGTGCGTTTTCATAATTATAGCATATTGCAAAATATTTTATCATTATTTTATTTTGTCTCTCTCTCTCTCTCTCCTCCAAGCTACCTCACAAGCTGCTCAAGATCACTCTCCAGTCCTCGCCGTTGATCTCGCCAGTCCTTGCTGCTGATCTCACCAAGCTGCTGCCAATCTCACCAAGTAGCAAACCTCATCAAGCCGTCGCCTAGCCATGACCCATGAACTCAATCACCTGTTGGGTGCATTGCACCTTGAGTTCAGCCCACTTGTAATAGACATGCTCATTTAATAAGCTTCTCTTTCATGTTTCTTAACTTCTCTTCATTATGTACAAAAGTCAACATGAGTTATTGGGGTTGGTTGGCTTAGGCGTGTTGGACACGCTGAGGAAAAGAAGAGAAAAGAAATTAAGGGGCTGATGCATTAAGGCCATTCGGCCATTGAGAGCTGAAGAAAGATTTTGGTTGAAGCAAAGTCAAAGTAAGGAGTCTTGCATTTATTGTGATGTAATGTGAAGTGTGTGGAAGGAAGAAAAGAAGAAAAGGTCAAAGAAATAAAAGGAAAAGGCCATTCGGCCATTTGGGGTAGAATAAAAGATAAAAAGAGAACTCCCAGTGTGAGGACCGGTGCAGTTTTGAATAACTGTACGAGATAGAGCAAGCAAATGAGAAGTAAAAAATAGAGAGAATAAGATAAAATTGTGAAAAATACTCAATGAGAAAAGTAGCAATGAGTGAAAAGAAAAAGAGAATTTTTTTTTACTTAAGTTATATCTTTAAGTGTTTTAATCTCTATTTAATATAGTGAAATTATTCGAAATTTGTCCCGTAATTTTTCTCTTCAAGAAGAAAGGGTTTCCATGTAAATCTTTGTGTTCTTGTGTGTTGTGCTTCCACTGTGCTTGCTGAAATTTATTCACAGTTATATAAAATTTTTCCCAACACCAGCAACACAGCCACACTGACCCATCCCAACCACCACAAGCCTATCCACCACATCCATAGCAACCCATGGCCTGATCACCATGCCACGCCACGCCACGCCACGCCACGTCGCCAAGCATGCCGTGCCATCCACCACGTCATTAGAGCCTCCCACCATCGAATCTCTCTCAATCGGCCTGCAGTGGTGGGTTTTGCTTTTGGGTTTGTTTGATTTGGGATGAGTTTTGAGGTTTCTGAATGTGGTGGGCTATGGGTTGGTTGTGGCAATGGTACTGTGGTTGTGGTGGTTATTTTTTGGATTGTTGTGGATTTTTTTTCTTGGTTGTGGCTTTTTTATTTATTTTTTTTATTTTTATAAGGTGGTGTTGGTGGATGTGGGTTTGTGCCAATGGTAGCTATCAGTGTTATTGCGGCAGTAGTTGTTGGTGGTCGTTTGCGGCAGTGGTAGTTGTGCTGTTGTTGTTGTTGTTGATGATGAGGAGGAGTTAATATATTATTTTAATGTGTTGTAAATATTATTTTAATGTATAGAATTGAAGAATAAAACATGTGATAAATGAGATATTGTAAAATGATGTGGTAAAATAATAAAGTAGGCTTTTGGTATGTCAAAATGGTATTTTTTATAGAAGAGCTGATGATAATGCTCTTACAATTTCTTTGCTGAGTTGAAGATGCATCATCTCAATGTGAGTGGACACTTCTTCTAGTTCAACTCCTAAGAGCATTCACAGTAAAGTTTTCAAAAATATAGCTTTTAGTAACTCAAAAATTTACTTTATCGATTTTAATAACTTACTTTACAATGCATCTAATATCAAAGGCTTTATTTTAACATACAACACATTGAAATATATAAACAATTTCTACCAACAAACACTGTTCCATAACCTCAAAACACCCACAAATAGCCACACCCACGGCCAATATATCACTTACCCACAACCATAGAACACCCATGCCAATAACCAAACAACCATATTCCATAGCAAGCCACCAACCACAAGTCTCTCCTAGTAAAATTACTTCGAAAATCTAGAAAAATTCTCAGCAAAATACAATTCGCACACACCCTTTCATCTTCAATCTCAAGCTAAAAGCCAAAAATCCTCTGTAAACATGGCAATTAGAATTCACAACCATCATGGCAATTGAAACCCGCTAGAATAGCAAACACAACCCAAGACCACCAACGTGACCCACCATCCATAACCAAGATCACCACAAGCAAAAGCAAAAGCAAAAGAGAATCTATGGCTTTTTTTGGGAGTGTTGAGCTCCCTGCTATAAGCTCCTACTCCATTTCCATTTCCGATTTGCTTGAACTTGGTGTGCAACGAATGGATTGACATGGTGACAACAATGAAGACAAAAAACCCAATCTAGCCACCATCCGTGAGTGACGACTAGCAAGATGAGAGGGAGAAAGAGGCATTGGGTGAGAGCGTTTAGAGTTGAGACTTGAGAGGAAGAAGGGGAGGCATTGGGCCTTGGGCGTGGGTTACTGAGGTAGGAAAGAGAAATAATATTTTTTTAATGGATAAGAGAGAAGTAATGTAATAAATTGATATTATTTATATATAACTCTCAACTACCGTTAACTGCCAAAGATTGCAACTCCAACTTACTGTAGTTAAGTGTTAAAAATTTATAAGAGCATTAGCATCTGAGGATCTATTTTACATCTTCAAAACTTACGATATCTATTTTACCATCTCATTTTACAACTTACCTCACATCCTAGTTTCTATTTTTACATACAACTAATTAAAATTTTATAAACTACAACATTAAATAATATAACCAATTCTCTATCCTCTTTTCCTTTTTCTCTCTCTCCTATAAACCCACACAACCACCTTCCGCCATCAGCCAAAAACACCAATTCTTCACCACCAAAATTACCAATAAAAAAATTGCCACAAAAAACACACACAACCATCGAACCACCCACCATCAACACTTAAACACCAACCACCAAACCACAAAATCACCACCAAAGAATGACCACCTACAACCTAACCCAAGTACCCAACACCCACCACTGAACCAACACACAACCAAGCAATTGCTTTCATCATGACCCATCCACCACAAACCCACATTTTGCCTAACCTACATCAAAACCCACCCTACCATCGTGAACAACCACCAAAACCCACATCAAAGCCTACCCCACCACTGTGAACAACCAGCAAAACCTATAACTCACGACTAAGAGCAAAACCCACGACCAAGACTAAGAACAAAACCCACCCCAACATCGTGAACAACCACCAAAACCCACAAGCAAGAGAGCAAACTCACGATTGAGAGCAAAGCCCACGCCCAAGATTGAGAGCAAACCTATGGTGGCAAACCCACAACGAGCAAAACGCAGGCCCACAGCGGCAAACCCAGAAACGATCCGTCCACCACTTTGTCCACCACCCAGACACTGATTTTGTCCAATCCAATTTTGGCTAAGCCCAACTAGCCACTACTCCTAACCCACCTAACGAAAATCAAAACCCACCCACCACCACATATACCCTAGCAACAAAAAAAAAAAAAAAAAAAAAAAAAAAAGCAACCTAAAGAAGAACAAGCGCCAATCTTACCTATAGCCTAATTTGATGGAGGTTGAAAGGTGAAAGAGGCAAGAAATGGAGGTAGAATGATGAAAAGGAAAGAAAAGAGAGAGCAGTGAGAGGGACATGAAGTCAGAGATAAGGAGAGAAGACTAAAAAAGTGAGAAAGAAAAATAATAATAATAAAATCTAGGTCTTTGCTACAGTAAGAGCACTAGCATTGGGGAGTGTAAAAACTCTCCAGTTGCTATTTTAGCCATTGAACCCATAAAAACGTGCTTTAACTGGGTCGCTATCTCTAAAAAAATTTGCAACCTAACTACAGTGAGGTTGTAATTGGTTTAATATTTTTTATTTCTCTCTCGAGCCCACACTCACTTTACTCCTCCCCCTTCTCTCTCTCTCTCCCTCTCTTTTTCTCTCATCTCTTCCTCTCCCCCCATTCACTGTTTTTTTCTCTCCATTCTTTATCTCAACCCATCTCTCTCAGATCAGCGTAGAGGGTGTGGGTTTGTGGTGGACATCGGCGTTGGGTTGTGGAATTGAAGAATTGGTGAATCGATGGTTAGGTTATGGTAATCAGCGATTGGGTTGTGGGAATTAGTGGCTGGGTTGTGGGAATCAGTGACTTGGCAGTGGCTGGTGGCTTCAAATCTGCCTTTGCAGCGTTCGGTTGTAGGTTGCCGGTGGTTGTGGTGGGTGTGGGGGCTTTGGATGTGGGTTTATTTGGGTTTGTGTTTGTGGGTTTGGGCTTCAGGTTGTTTATTTATTTTTGGTTTGTGGGTATGGATTTGGCAATGGTGGTGGTGGTGGTGGTGTTGTTGTTTGATTTTAGGTGGTGGTGGTGGTGGCTGATGTGTCGTATTGTGGTAGCTTAGTTTTTTTTTTTTTTTTTTTTTTTTTTAACTATGAGATTGATTTTTGGACTAATTATGGTTGTGATTGTGGTGGTAGTGAAGGTTGGTTTCGGTTGTGGTGGTTGGCTATATATGTGGTTGGGGTGTGGCGTTTGTAGTTGTGGGTGGAGAAAAAGAGACAGAGCAAAGAGAGAAAGGATTACTTTTTATTTTATTTAATTAAGTAGTTTATATTATTTTATTAGATTGTATGTAAAAAAGAAAAATTAAAATGTGTTAGGACATATGTGGTTCAAGTCTGTGAACATATGTCGCTATTTTATGTAATTGGCTTATCCTTAGACAAAACGCACTTTACTTGTAATTGGGTAGATTTAGGATGGGTTAAACATTTCAAGAAACTTGGGTTCAAAATTAAGTATTGAAGTCATCAAAGTCTGTCCAAGAAACAAGCAAGGAAGTGCCAGTTTTTAAAGCTCGACACCTACCTCGACACCTACCTCGACACCTACCTCGACATATGCATCTATCGAGCTTTAAGAAGCTGTTTTTCCCCGATCCTCGACAGCTTCTCGACACCTCTCGACACCTCTATCTATCGAGAATTAAAGAAAACAGATTTCCAGTTCTGTTTCAAGTCCAATCCGTGAGTGTGTCTTTGAGACTTCTTTTCTCCTAACCCTAGACATATAAAAGGATTATTTTAAGGGTCATGAAAGATGATGCAAGTTGCACATCCATTCAGAACTTCTTGTTCATGCAATTTGTGATCTGAAAGAAAAAGTTCGTGCCCTAGTTCATCTCTGATGATTTGAAGAATTTTGCAGCCAACAATTCTCTCTCTTTAGTTGGTATTTGAAGTCGCGTACTGGGATCCGCGCATCTGGTTAGTCACGTACTTGGGAGCCGTGCATTGAAAGGAGAAACTGTCACTACAGAACAAGTCCAATTGGGTATTGGGGTAAGAGTTCAACTGTAAGTTGGTGAGGTACTGTGATTCCTTGCTTATAACTGCTTGTTGTGATAATAGTGGAGTTTCGGGAGTGGTGACCTTAAATCACCCGGTGGGGTTTTTGCCGTAAGGTTTTCCCCATTCGTAAACAAATCACCGTGTTATTTATTTTCTGCCGCATTACTTAGTTTGGTGATTTGTTTGTGCTACCACGTGATATTGCATGTTAATTTGATTAATTAATAACTGGGCTAATTTAATTAATCTAAGTTATCACAAGAGGTCAACGCGTTTGTGGCCTGTCAAGTGGTATCAGAGCAAGCACACTCTGATTAGGGTTTAATCTATTGTGTGTGATCCATTTGACCCCTGTTGTCATGGATAGAGGACAATCTCTTATTATACCTCCTTTATTTGATGGCACTAATTATGCATACTGAAAAGTACGCATGAGAGCTTTCTTGCAGTCTTTAGATGAAAAGGTGTGGCAAGCTGTGGAGATAGGCTGGACCAAGCCTACAGAAGCGCCGGCCGACTGGGATGATGCTAAGATCAAGGCGGCAAACTTCAACAGCAGAGCATTGAATGCCCTATTCAGTGCAGTCACCAATGAGGAGTTCAAGAAAATTTCCTCAACCGAAACTGCTAAGGAAGCATGGACCATCCTCCAGACAACCTATGAGGGCACCAAGGCTGTCAAAGATTCAAAGCTACAAAGGCTCACCACACGCTTTGAAGAAATTAAGATGGAAGAGGATGAGTCGTTTGATGAGTTCTATGCCAAGCTTAAGGACATAGTAAACTCAGCCTTTAATCTTGGGGAAACCATCCCTGAACCCAAGATAGTGAGGAAAGTGCTCAGATCGCTGCCCGAGAGATTCCATGCTAAGATCACGGCGATCGAGGAGTCAAAGGATATTGACAGAATTCCTCTGACTGAGCTGGTTGGAAACTTGCAAACCTATGAGTTAGGGCTGACTAGGTTAGGCAAGTCAAGTAAGGGCAAGAGTTTGGCACTAAAGGCCAAGAGCAGTGATACGGATGATTCTTCAGATGATGAAGACTCCAAGATGAAGTCCTATATTACAAGGCAATTCAAGAAGTTTATGAAGAATGCAAATGGAAAGGGCTTCAACAAAGACCGTAGACAGTCCAGTTCTTCACAATTCAAGAATTCAGATAAGGGGAAGAAGGATGTCAAGGATGGCGGTCAGTACACTGTTCCCACTGGACCAAAATGCTTTGGGTGTCAAGGCTTTGGACACATGAAACAAGAGTGTCCTACGTACCTTAAGAGCATAGGGAAGAGCAAGGCACTTGCTGTTACCTTAAGCGACACAGAGCCAGAGGACGATTCCGAAGATAAAGACGACGGAATCTTGAATGCCTTCACTGCCACGATTAATCCTACTGATGGGGTTACTGAAGAAGTGGATGAAGAAAAGGAATTGGTGGATTCCAAGTGTGAGATTATGGATGATCAAGATGATATCCATACCGCCTATGAGAAGCTATACAAGCTTTCTGAAAAGCATGAGAAACTCTATAGGCTGGCCACCAAGAAGCTCAGTGATGTGAAACTCAACCGTGAGGAGCTGTCCACAAAGGTTGATGAAGCAAATCAAACCATTGGAGCACTAAGGTTCGAAAACAATTTCTTGGTTGAGAGGACCAAGAAGCTTGAAGCGTAGCTGTTTCAAGTCAGAGCACAACTGGAGAAGACGTCTAGTGCAAAACTGGACGAGATGCTGAGTGCTCAGAAACATTCTTCAGATCGTACTGGATTGGGGTATGAATTCTCTCTCCCTAATACTCCTACTTCTAGTACTACTGTGTTTGTTCCACCTGCTAATAACATTGAAAATGAAGAAAAGAATGTTAAAACTGAATTAGCTAGTGAGAACGTAGATAAGGGCAAGTCCATCCTAGGAGCACCCCCTAAGAGTGAGACAAGGAAAACTAAAAACCCTAGGACTAAGAAGACCAACTCTCAAAAGGCCAAACAGAAGAAGCCACATCTCTGTTATCATTGTGGTGTTGCCGGTCACACTCGACCAAATTGCTATAAGTGGCATGCCACTCAACAGAGCAATGGCACAATAGCATCTGGGAGCCAGAATCAGCTTCAGTCTTCTCTCGCTCCTCTTGGAGACATTCTTAAAGCCCTCATGTTCCTTTCGAACTTGAACGGTTTAAACTCTTCTACCTCATCACTGGCTCAAGAGTTGACCAAAAGGAAAGGTTCTTCCAAAGTGTGGAAGGCAAAGGGATCTAAGTGATTTCAGTCACTTCTTCTTCTCTCTCCTGTTTTTTTTTTGTGTTGCATTACTTGTGTGTTTCTTTACTGTTTTGAGTCAGTCTAGTTTTATGTATTGTTTTGCTTTACATGTTTTTGTTTGTGTGTTTTCAGTTTTGTGTTTTATTTTTGCTTCTCTAATAAAAATAAAAATAAATTGAAAAATTGAAAAATACAAAAACAGTGTGAATTAGTGTGCATTAGTTCATGTGAACTTTTAAAATGGCCATTGAAACAGAGTTTTCTAAACTTTGTATCACCTGTAACTTAGATGGGCATTCTTCTGCACAACTAAGCAAGGTAGCTTTGTAGCTCTTTGTTTGTGATGAGTAAGGTTGAGTGATCTCTTCTTCTTAACACTCGTATCACTCTTTTTGACGGGTTGAACTAGAAAATCCTAAGAGAAAGGCATAAATAACCATTTCACCACTGTTACTCGCCAATCATAATATGACATCTGTATGCTTTGGCATAGCAAAAGTGCAATGTCAATGACATCTGTATGCTTCGGCATAGCAAAAGTGCAATGTCAAAAGTTTAACATAATTGGGTATTACTTTTCTTTCTCTTGTATGCCCATGTATGATATGCTTGTTAAAAGAAAATATGCAAAGATATAAAAAGCAAAAAGATCAAAAATGCTTTAAAATATGGTTGCAAGCGTGTTTTCTAGGAGATGTGGGAGTTATAGGATGTACCTCGAAGGTGATAGTCCCCATCAAACAGTTATGATTGTGTGTGAGTTAAAGTGATTTTCTCATATCTCAAATCGTCATAACATTGAGACACTTATGCAATCTTGCGATGTTTTCACACACGACACGCAATACTCTTTGCTATTCTTGATACATGTGCAGGTACAATGTGATTTGGCCATCACAAGGTTTACATGCTTTAATGTATGCTCACTAAACCGTCTGGACTTGTTTTTGAAATATAAAATTGGTTAGACTTGTTTAGTGTGTGTGTGCGTGTTTTGAGATACATGTGCATCAAAATTCTTGTTGAAAGATGATTTTGAGAGCTTAATGTGTTGATTGGATCTTTGGTTGAGTTGCATGCATGATTGCATTCATGTCTGTGTTTTTCATCTTTTGAAAAACTATTTTTAAAGGCATCTCGACACCTCCTCGATACCTCTCGACACATAGCTATCTGTCGAGCTTTTTAGACTCTTTCTTATCGCAGTCTCGACAGATACCTCGACACCTGCTGGATCGATCGAGAAACTTTCTGTCTGCTCGATAGCTTCTCGATAGCTTCTGGATCGATCGAGGTTCCTTCTTGTTTGATTCATCTGCCTCGATACATGATCTCGATAGCTTCATCTGTCGACGTGTATTTCTCGACACATACCTCGATAGCTACCTCGATACCTCCCGATAGCTGCATCTGTCGAGAATTACTGAAGGTGTATAAGTTGATTCTTCGCGATTTTCTTCTCATTCTGCTCGATCTCTCTCGCTCGAAAAACATTTTTCTCTCTTCCAAAACACTTCTCTCTCCCTCCAAACCTTCTCCCAAGGCTTTCTCAAGTGTTCCTCGCGATCTTCATCACTTGGTAAGCATTTTATCCCTCATATTCATGCATTTCATAGTTTTAAAACCCTAGGTTTTGTGTTTTTGAAAATTTTTGGGAGTTTTCAAAATTGTTGGAGTTTTCATGAAATTATTGGGTTGGTTTTATAGATTTGATCTTCAAAACCACATGCATTGCATCACATTAGCATTCTCATTGTATTGTCATGCATTTAGATGTGTGCAAATCTATTATGTGCTGTTAGGTTTGGATTGGGCTGAGCCCATGATGTTTTTATGTTGCATGTCACATGTTCATGCATTTTCCATGCATACGTTCTTTCTTTTCAATATATTCTTCCTATATTGAACTGTTTGAAACTTTTCTGTGTGTCTCTTTCTCTTTCCCCCTCTCTATGGTTGCGTTAGTAGTGTCTATGGCACCTAAGCGTAAGTCCATTCCGTCGTAGAACCCTCTGCGTTCTAAGGGACGGTCTTCCTCAGATTCTACTCCTCTTTCTGTCTAGTTCCGTGATGAGAAAGCCCATAAGGACTTCTCGGAGAACTTCTCTAAACGAGGTGTTCATTCGGAACGCCACGTTGTCCTGGCAGACTTTGCCGACACCGACTTTCCCGATGTCATACACAGTCGGGGTTGGGAGTCACTGTGTGACGTCCCGGTCACATGTCCACTCGTGTTGATACAGGAGTTTTACTCCAACATCCACGGGATAGATTCTTCAGTACCTCTTTTCTACTCTTGCGTCCGAGGTACGCGCTTTGCTGTCACCCCAGAGTTAGTCTTTGAGGTTCTCCATGTCCCTAGGGTGGATCATCCTGATTACCCTAGCTGTGAGCGTCTCTGGACTGTGTCCAAAGACGAGATGATCTCGGCGTTCGATGAGCGTCCTTCCTCTTGGGGAGATCATATGTACACACCATGTCGACCTTTTGCTAAAGGTCCTCGTTTCCTTAACACGGTGATGACTTTTGTTTTGCACCCACTTTCTCACTACAACTCTATTACAGAGCCTCGTGCTCTGTTTTTGTTATCCCTCTTAGAGGATCTTTCTATAGACTTTGCTTCACACTTTATTTTTTCCATCATAGATGTCTATAGAGATACGGCCACCCGTGATAAGCTCATTTTCCCTTCTGCTATCACGAGGATTCTGAGCCGTATTTCCATCCTATTCCCTTCGTCCGATCCTTACCATGTCATGTCTGCCATAGACGCCGCTACAGTAAAACGTAGCGAGGCACAGTTTCGATCGCGACAGTTTGATGGTGCCACTCCTTCCACCCGTCCGACCACCTCCAGATCCGCTCGAGCTTCTGCTTATTCTTCTTCGAGCGACGTCACCTTAGGAGACATCATGGCGCAGCTACAGGGCATGGATGCTCGCCTAGATACACTCTCCACAGAGCTGTATTAGGTGAACGTTCGTGTTGGTCACATCGCCAGGCGACAGGCGACCATGGGCGGCTTTGCACTAGAGGCTTCTCCTCTGCCACCCCATGTGTCGACTGAGACTGATGATGATGGCGATGAAGATGATGCTTCTGACGATGATGATGATGGAGATGCGAGCTCTTCGGATGAGATGTCTACATGACCTACCCTTTGTTACTCGTGACAAAAAGGGGGAGTAATTGGTCTGTATGAGAGTAGTCATTCATAGGGGGAGTGTTAGTATAGGACATATTTGTTAGGGGGAGTGTGGATTGAGGGATGTAATGAGGTGATCATATGTATTTCTTTTTCTTTTCTTGTCTTTTTAGAGATACTTTGATCATGTATTGATATACATTGTATTTACTCTCTTCTTATATATGATGATGTATGTTTTTCTTTCACCTACCTTTACATGTGTTGTTTCTTTTCTATCTTTATACACATGTTTCTTTACTTGTACGCAATCTATTATTTCTGTTTCACACAAAGATGCCTTGATGTGTTTTGTTTATAAGTGTTTCAGAAATACAGGTTGTCAAAGTCTTCTTGCCATAAACTCTCTTCTTGCAAAGTTTTTCAAGAGTTTGTGTTAGGATAGATTTTACTGTATGTAAGAAGTGAATATGAGTTGAGTGATTTATGACTTCTCTCATATTTTCATTTGTTTGTTGTGGTTTTGTCACGGATTGCCAAAGGGGGAGATTGTTAGGACATATGTGGTTCAAGTCTGTGAACATATGTCGCTATTTTATGTAATTGGCTTATCCTTAGATAAAACGCACTTTACTTGTAATTGGGTAGATTTAGGATGGGTTAAACACTTCAAGAAACTTGGGTTCAAGATTAAGTGTTGAAGTCATCAAAGTCTGTCCAAGAAACAAGTAAGGAAGTGCCAGTTTTTAAAGCTCGACACCTACCTCGACACATGCATCTATCGAGCTTTAAGAAGCTGTTTTTCCCCGAGCCTCGACAGCTTCTCGACACCTCTATCTATCGAGAATTAAAGAAAACAGATTTTCAGTTCTGTTTCAAGTCCAATCCGTGAGTGTGTCTTTGGGACTTCTTTTCTCCTAACCCTAGACATATAAAAGGATTATTTTAAGCGTCGTGAAAGATGATGCAAGTTGCACATTCATTCAGAACTTCTTGTTCATGCAATTTGTGATCTGAAAGAAAAAGTTCGTGCCCTAGTTCATCTCTGATGATTTGAAGAATTTTGCAGCCAACAATTCTCTCTCTTTAGTTGGTATTTGAAGTCGCGTACTGGGATCCACGCATCTGGTTAGTCACGTACTTGGGAGCCGTGCATTGAAAGGAGAAACTGTCACTACAGAACAAGTCCAATTGGGTATTGGGGTAAGAGTTCAACTGTAGGTTGGTGAGGTACTGGGATTCCTTACTTGTAACTGCTTGTTGTGATAATAGTGGAGTTTCGGGAGTGGTGACCTTAAATCACCCGGTGGGGTTTTTGCCGTAAGGTTTTCCCCATTCGTGAATAAATCATCGTGTTATTTATTTTCCGCTGCATTACTTAGTTTGATGATTTGTTTGTGCTACCACGTGATATTGCATGTTAATTTGATTAATTAATAACTGGGCTAATTTAATTAATCTAAGTTATCGCAATGGGTCAACGCGTTTGTGGCCTGTCAAAATGTAAGGTGAATTGTAAAATAGGTTGGTAAAATAGATAAAGTGGTGTTTAAGGATGCAAAATAGACACTTTTTTGCATCCTCTATTTTGCATCATCGGATGCTAGTGCTCTAAGGTTGGATTTATATAACCTTACTATAAATGGGTTGCAAATTTTTTAGAAAAAACAACCCAGTTGGAGCTTGTTTTTATTGCTTTGGTGGGTAAAATAGCAACTTAGGGGGTGTAGTGCTCTTAGAGCATTATCATCAAGTCTCTTATAAAAAATGTCATTTTCACACACCAAAAACCTACTTTATTATTTTACCACATCATTTTACAATATCTCATTTATCACATCTTCTATTCTTGGATTTTGAACATTAAAATAATATATCCACATATTAAAATAATATTTAACTAAAATTAACACCAAATCCACAGCACCATACCACTGCCCACAATCCCAAATCTCAAACCCATTGGCACCATCCCAAATCTCAAATCCACAACACCATCCCAAATCTCACACCCACAACTTGATTGAGAAAGGTCGGCGGCGAGTTGTGGAGAACAAGGTAGCGAGTTTGGTGTGGCATGAGGGACTACGCATCGAGGTTGGTGGTGAGATTGGGAGAACAAGGCGGCGAGATCGGCGGCAACAATAGTGGAGGATGACGCAGCTTCAGACGACAATATGGTTCTAATCTGGGTTTGATCGAACCCATCGGCACCGTAACTCACCTCCAAAACCAACAAAAATCCAAACCCATTGGAACCACCCAATACCAAAATCACAACCACCTTCGGTTGAAGGAGGAGTTGAGAATCTGATCTGAAGAGGAAAGAAGCAGAGAAAGAACACCAGTTTGGAGAGAGAGACAAATTGTGAGAAGAGAGACAAAGATGAATTAAAAAAAAGAATAAACAAATGTGCTATATTAGTCCGTATTGTGCCAAAGTTATCACGGTACTATAGCATGTTGCAAATTTTTGACACATTTGAAACACCTCGTGAGGCTTGAATAGTGGTGTTTGGTGTGTCAAATGTCAAATATTTGGCATTTGACACACCTGATGGTAGTACTCTTAGTATGACAAATTTGATGTTGAGAGTATTTTTAGTGTATTTGGTGCTAAACTAGCTTTTTAGATATTTTACCTACTGTAATGTGAATGCTCTAAATAAACTAAGAATTAATAACAAGAATAACATCAAACACTGCCTATGTATCTTCTCAAACCACGATGATAACATAAAGAATCTCTCTTTCCTAGCCACTTCTAATGTCATTCACACTGCTTGTAAATTTGTACATTATTAAATACCATGTCCTTCCTACCTTTCACAACACATCAAACAATACCTGTCACAGCACATTAATTATTTCATCACAAGTCGATCTACATTTAGATGTATTAATTCTTTAACCACTGCTCCCTTTTGGTGTCGTGGTCAGTCTATAAGTATAAATATTTCTGGGTTGTGAGGGGCAAGGGTTGGGGTTCAAGTCTCCAAGAGGGAGACTCACACACACATACACTTAGATTAGGCTAGAGTAGAAATTCTATCTTGTTTAAAAAAAAAAAAAAAAATCTCTATCTAAATCCACTTGAATTTGGTCTCATTTAAGCTCCCACATTTAGAGGTATTCGCGGGCAGTTTTGGTCCATATTTAGCACTACACCGTATTTTAATAAATTGGTTACCGTGCGGTGGTGTGATGCGATGCACTTTGGTCGGTTCTCATATATATATATATATATATATATATTAGATCTAAAATAAAAATTATATATCAATAGGTGTAGTGCAATTTTAATATATAATATATACTTAATCAGTTGAAAATACATAGTTTAGATTTTATATATATATATATATATATGTGTGTGTGTGTGTGTGTGTGTGTGTGTGGTGCAATATGATTTTGTGCGGTTTTTTTAACATTGAATCGCAAAGTTATTTTTTTTGTGAGCGATTTTGGTCAGTTTAGGTGTGGTCCGAGTGATTTTGTGTTCAGTCCTACTCACGTTAAACCAAATCTAACCCTCATGGCCATGGGACATAAAACATAAAATCCATCTCTATTTCCATTCAACACATACCACAGCCTCCATCTTCTAATTTAATCTGTTGCAGACTTGCAATTATACTTGTCAGAGGCAACACACCAGAAGCAATTCACCGTAAAAAGCATTTTCAAACACTCGTGTAGTTTTCTTCTCAAGAAAAAAAAAAAAAAAAAAAAAAAAACTTCTCCATGTAGTTTACATTTCCATAATTTACATTTATTCTCTGACGTTCTGCTTAATTTATAGGTCGATTACACTATGAATCAACCTAATATGGCTTTGGGATCCAAGGTATAGGAATTTTTGAGATAGACCTTACTAGCTACTACAATTGGTTGTTCTTCAAACTCTAAGATTTAGGCCTCGGTTTAGAACACTACATCCATAAGACCCAAGGATCTTGCCACTTATCAATGTATTGGTCATTTCTTAGAATTGTTGTCACACCTTGTGAAAGTGATCAGTGAATAAAATTTGGTGGTTCTATGTGAAAAGTGAAAGTAATTGTATACCACTAACCTTTTACCATTTTAACAGATTGTGATAAATGTTGCGTTAGT
Organism: Castanopsis chinensis; assembly: GCA_032878915.1. Classification (NCBI taxonomy): domain Eukaryota; kingdom Viridiplantae; phylum Streptophyta; class Magnoliopsida; order Fagales; family Fagaceae; genus Castanopsis; species Castanopsis chinensis. Next base: position 9,333,722 of record JAVQMG010000125.1, on the reverse strand, counting down.
AAAACTGTAACAAATAACGTATTGCTTTCTCAATTTCTGCATCTTCTTGTTCCTCTAAATCCAAGACATGGATTTATGCCTATTATAGTATTATCTTTAAATTAACTCTAGCCCAATCATAATTAGCGGATAACACTTTCACACACATTTTATCAAGTCTAATAATCATTAGCTTACCTTAGTAAGAAGAGCATCATTCACATATTTTTTTTTCAAGTGTTTGAAGCCTAGACCGCCAAGTTTTGGATGGACTGTGTAATGCTTTCCAATTTTTCAATGTCATATACCTTGTTGAACTCATTTGCAAACTTTCTTAGGAACTTCAAAGATAGACATTGACTACACAGGTAGAACTTGAGCTACATGTAGTTAGAGGGGTTTTCCTTGCCCATGACAAGCATATTATGTTTTAGGTACCAAGTCTTGCTTCAAGTTTTCCATTTAGAAAAGCGAAGTCGCATGATTTTCACCTAGTGAGAAATAGCAAGTAACACAAGTACTTTGATTCCAAGGATGTTTTCCTACAGCACGTATATTGTTTACAATTATACCAACATTCTTCGATGCAAAAATACTCAACTAAGATTGATTCACTTCCTAGCCACACCAGGAATAATGCTTATTCATAGAATTAGCTACACACTCAATCTCCTTGTATAACTACAGGACAACATGAAGCCATTAGCAAACATTAGACGTGATAAGGGTAGAATTGTCGGCTTAATGTTCACCCATGACAAGGCATGAGACGACAACAGCGTGATAAGGTCATCAGCGTTGCTTATGATAGACAACGACGGCGTAACATCTACGGCTCCATATCGAAGTTGACGACCCTACCTTGACAACGACACCGGAAGCTGACGAGGATAAGCTGAAGGGGATAAGCAAACCTCCATCGGATCTGACGTGGCCTTACTTGATCGCCACGCATGCGTGTATAAGGAATCATCTTGTGCTTCACGCTTAACCCTAATCAAGAAGACTCCTACAAGGAAAAGATTCCTACAAGGAAAAGACTCCATGAGATACGCGAATTAAGGAGGTTCTCTCCTATAAGAAAAGAACTTTTTAACCAAGGCACGGATGTCAACCTTACGTTGCTATAAATACCCCAAAACCTTCACAAACCAAGGTGCGCATAATTCACTCCAGTTCTAGCACTCTAGAGTTGTGAACAAGCGATTCCTCTAACTTGATTATCGGAGGGTATTTGGCTAGTACCATATCGGTACTCCTCTTAAGGTCTTCAACTTTCATGTTGTGCACGTTCTTATCGAGGGCACGTGAGGGCCGTCCGGCTTACTGACGATTTTCGGCATCATCAAGATGATTTATTATTAGAATAGGTCTTGACATCATAACACCTTTCCATTATGTATGGAGGGAGAGGAAGTAGATAGAGGGTAAGGGTAAGGATATTTATTCCCCTTCCCTCTACTCAATTTTTTAATTAAAATTTCAATTTAGATGTAATTCTATATTAAGCAATTGCATGGTCAAATGTTAGAAAATAAAATTTTAAAAAATTATATGTAAATTAGGTTTGCATATAGACTAGCCCTTTCTTTTACATTATGGGCCCTATTTTGTAATTGTCTTGGGACCTCTCTCCAATCACCCAGCCCATGTCCTTAAGGCAAAGAGGTACCAAAGGGTAGATGGTTTGGGCCTTGGGACTTCATCTTCTTCTTAATAATTTTTTTAAAAAAAGTTGATAGAAAGAAAGTGTAGGGATTATGGGTATGCACGATTCTGTCGATATGGTTATTGCTTAAATTTGCAACTGCATCATAGGGATTGGTTACCTCTTCTCCATCTTTGATCATCATTGTCAAAGTTCGGTTCTTCAACCTCCATTAGTATAGTTTTTAGGCATCGGGGTAGCTTAAGTGGTCAGTTTTTCTAACCCAAATACTCAAAGATTGAAACCCACACATTCACAGCCATAGATTGAAACCCACATGTTCACAACCATAGATTGAAAACTCATATCGACAAATCTCAGAGAGAAAATCAAAAGTTCAAAAGAGCTAGCTAGTACATTGACAATTTGATCAATACCTAGGTAAAAAGAGCTGATTCAAAGAGATTGGGGAGACAACCAGATTTCAATAGAGAAATGGCAGTAGGTGGCGACTAGTATTAGGGTTTGAGAGAGAGAGAGAGAGAGAGAGAGAGAGAGTGAGTGAGTGACGCATAAATAGTTTGGTCCACACCTAAATGACCAAGCCGATTACTTTATTTAAGAAATAATGACCCTAAGGGCCAAAGCCCAAGCCTAAGCCCAACCCAAATAAAGTAGAGAAAAATGGTGCAATTTGATTTCAACGGTCAAACCCAAGCCTAACCCAAACTATGTAGAGAAAACTAAGCTTATAGTCCAAAAAACAAAACCCAAACGAGCCCATGAATATCAAAACCCTAGCCTCAATCCACACCCCTCACTTCTCTTCCATTCTTATCTCACCGCTTAGCTCTAAAACTTAGTATGTCTCGTTCTTTCTAACTCTTTGTACATGTTTTTCCAACTCTCTCTCTCTCTCTCTCTCTCTCTCTCTCTCTCTCTCTCTCTATATATATATATATATATATATATACACATACATACATACATACAAATATATCTCGGTGCAGATTTTTTTAGCATCGGAATACACCATCCAGCTCCAATGGGAGTACCACACTAGCATCGAAATCATCTATCTTCTCTGATTGTCGACTTCAGTTTAGTCAGTCGGCTTGTGGAGCGATGTGACTTAGTCAGTTTCAGGGTAGAGGATCAGTGCAGTTTGGTGCTTACTCACCCCTAGTTGGGATATGCAGGGACAGAACCAGAATTCAAAGTTGAGGGGGGCCAAAGTATAGACCCAAAAAAGTTTATAAAAATCAAAACTAACATCCACTCAAGCTTTGTTGAATTTTATCACATTCATTAACATTATGATCTCATATTTTCATAATTTGGACCGAATACTAATTTAATCGGTGGTAATTTTTTAGAATTTTGGTTGAAAATTTTCATAAATTGGGACATCAACACTAGAGGCAATGTTGCATTGTCAGCTTCAAATTATTTGTAAATTTTTTCTCTTTAAAAAAATCAAATATTATAGATAATTTTCCCATCATCAACAATTCAAGTAAAAGTTTCATTATTTCCATATTATAGAGCTCTATCGTTTTAAAATTTAGTCCAAAAAATAAACCAAACAAACATACCCCACAAGCTACAACAACATTAATGTTAACAAAATATTTTCTAAAAATAATTAATAATTCATAAAAATAAACCTACAAACAAGCATTAGTATCCACTACACACATTTGATCATAGTTCCCATGGGCTTCATATTTTTGGATCAATATGCAATGGGCAAAAGGATGTTGCAATTTTCTTTTTAGTTTTCATGGGTTAAAATGTAAAGATTTTGAAGGAAGGGGGCCAAAAATATATTTTTTAGGAGAAATTTTTTTATATAGTGCTATTTTTTTAAAAAAAATTGGAGGGGGAGGGGGAGGGGGGGCATGGCCCCCCTCTGCCCTAACATGGGTCCGTCCCTAGGGATATGTATTTCCCTTGTCATTAAAATGTCAATTTAGATGTGATTCTTGATTAAGTGATCACATGATCAAAATATTAGAAGATTAATTTTAAAAATTATAAGCAAATTAGGTTTGTAAATAGACTAGCTCATTCTTTTACATTATGGGCCAGATTTTGTAATTTCTTGGGGACCTATCTCCAATCTCCTAGGCCATGTCCATAAGGAGGGTAGATGGTTCAGACCTTGTACCTTACTCTTCTTCTTAAATTGGGAAAAATGTTAGTAAAAATATACTCTCAGTTTCGGCCTTTTGTTATGCAATGTTCAACAATAAAATTTGGCCCTTAATGACACATCAATCCTCCAATTATACTTCACTGCTCTATCACATTTCTCAAACCCAACTGACTTGCTAAGGCTATATACATGAAAGCCTAGTTGTAAAGGGATATATAGTATTCAATAGAAAAACTATTATTTGCATCTTTTGGCAATAGCAAAAAGTGGATCACCACTTAAAATATATATTATATGCATACTCTCAGTTTTCGTAGGAAAAAAAAAAAGGAATTTTCTTTTGTAATATAATAATAAGAATAAATTTTACTAATATACCCTGAGATTTGAGCTAAGTCCAACCAGGTCCAAATTTTTTTAAAATTGGCCCATTCGATCCCTAACTATTTATGGACTAAGTTAGTTTTAAGAACTGTAAGGGCACAAATCAAACTAATCCGAGTTTGGACAGTGGACCAGCTCAATGAGCACTCAACAATGAATTTGTAGAGAGTGGGTGTTTAATCTAGGTTTTTGAGATGATAGATAATACAAAAGTTTGATTCGGCTTTTTGATTCATGCACTACACTAGTATGAGTATGTAACATGGAGTTGAATACATTGATACTGAGAACGATAGTTTTTTGTTTCTCATACAAATTCTTTCTCCTCTCTTTCTTTCCCCCCCTCTTCAATTATCTTCCTTTTCCTTTTATAGGCCTCCCCTTTTTCTCCCAGGTGCAATCCAGGTGTTTCCTTTTTAGATACTTGTCCCATCACCCCTTTTTGCTCAGGTCTCTGGTGGTGAAGATAAGGTCGAAACCTAACGTTCAGGCGTCACTTCTTCATTAATGCGGCCAGAGAAGTAGGTGTAGAGCATTAAATGCGGTGATGGCAGCTTTTCCCTTGGCCACAGTCAATTCTTTCCCTTTATTCTTCATTCTCATTTTCTTAACTCCAGCATCAAAAACCTTCATCATGGGCGTTATCCAACTATAAGAACATTCACACAGTCCTCGACGACGCCTTGCCGAGGACTGGATTGTCCTCGGACGTTATGTTTCTTGGTGTCTGGACATGCATGATACTTCTTTTTCTCACGTGATCTTGTAGGTCGGACTGATTATGTCCTCGGATCATCTCAAGATGTAGTGTTGGGCTTCTTTTATTGTGAGGGCCTTTGGGCCGGCCAGATACGCGATTTGGGCCCATGGGTACCACAAGAACCAAATTGACCAATTTTAAAAAATCTTAAACTCAATTAGTATTATCATTGCGCACTCTTGGTGTGGTGGACTACAAATATAAATGTTTGTAGAGTGTGGGGAATGAGGGCCGGAGTTCAAATTTTCAGAACGGAACTTCACACATACATACACTTAGATGAGATTATAGTAGAAATTCTATCTTATAAAAAAAAAAAATCGATTAGTATTAACTCAAGCTTCAGGCATGTTAGCGAAATACTACTACTAATAATAGTAATAGAATTTAATACGGTTCTCCCATCCAAAAAAAAAAAAAAACCCTTAAAATGTTGCGTTTAGAAAATTAAAAAGCTTTCGCCTTAAACGACACCGTATGGGACACATCTATAACCAATAAATATTCCTTTAGCTTCATAATTTCTTGTCTCTCACTCCATTCTCTTTTCTTCTCTTCTTTCTTTTCTCTTCTCTTCTCTTCTCTTTCGAAAACGCCTAAACTCCCCTTCCAGTAATGGCTGCTTCAGCCCTAGTAATGGACCCAAAGCCAACCCCAGAGCTACCACCATCGGTTCCTTCCACAAGATCCGACCTGCAAAGCAACTTCGCCGACCAAACCTCCGACGAGGACGACCTCTACGGCCGGCTCAAAGCGCTACAGAGACAAATCGAATTCATCGACATACAGGAGGAGTACGTGAAGGACGAGCAGAAGAATCTGAAGCGAGAGTTGCTGCGAGCTCAGGAAGAGGTGAAGCGGATCCAATCGGTGCCGCTTGTGATTGGACAGTTCATGGAGATGGTGGATCAGAACAACGGCATCGTCGGGTCAACCACCGGGTCCAATTACTACGTTCGGATCCTTAGCACCATCAACCGCGAGCTGTTGAAGCCTTCGGCTTCGGTTGCTTTGCACCGTCACTCTAATGCCCTCGTCGATGTGCTGCCGCCCGAAGCCGATTCGAGTATCTCGCTCCTCAGCCAGTCTGAGAAGCCTGATGTTACCTATAATGTATGATGCTTCTCCAATTGGTTCTAAATTTTTGTGCTTTTTTGTTTTTAGTTTTTTACTCTGCGCGATTTGGTTTTAGGGTTTGTTATTTTTCGACATTCAATAGAATTTAGGGTTTGTTAATCTGATGCTTCTTATAGGGACATGGAATGCATTTTAGTGTCGCTGTGGTGCTGCTAGAATTTAGGGTTTTGTTGAAGTATCAATTTTGCTAGGGATGCTACAAAATTTACTACATAATAGAATTTAGGGTTAATTTGATTTAGGGGGTTTGATAATTTGATGCTTCTAATAATAGGGACAATGATTGCTGGGATTTAGGGTTTTGATGAAGAAGCGATTTTGAAGTTTAATTATTTTTTTGTTTATGAGTGATGTGAAGGATACTACTACGTACGACTTATAAACTGACTTGTCATCAATTACAAAAAAGTAATTCAAACGTGCATTTATTATGTCGTTTAAGTGTTTAAGTGGCACCAATCCTTTTCTTGCCTGTCACATAAATTTGTAAGTTTTTTGTAGTGTAGTAAAATTTATAGTAGCTTTAGCATTTTTCTTTTGTTATTTTTTAGTTTGGTAACTAGCTGTAAAAGGACTGAGTGATATAATTTGGCAATCCAGCCATGTAATGTCCTTTTCCAAGAAATTTGATATGCTTATATCAATCCTTGTATGAAGGAAGAGTTATTCCAAAGTAAAGATTAGTTAAAAATAGTAGTGTATTCAGCATTTGTCAAAACTTGAAAATAGAAGTCCATACGACAGAAATTGCCCTCATCCATCCTCCCTCACCCAAAGCCAAAAAAAAAAAAAAATCTCTTAAGCATTATAATTGAAATTTAAAGGCTATTATGGCATTACTTTGTTGCCATTTATTATGTAGTGTTGGATAAGTTAATTTTGCAGGTTGTTTTGCTTATTTAACTGGGTACAACTTTTTAAATCCCAAATTTGTTTGATTGCCATCTTATCTCTACATTACCATAGGATTACATATATGTTTGTTTTTATAAGAATTTAACATTGGTGTGCTTGTCCATTCCTAATTTAATGTTTGTATCAGGATATTGGAGGGTGTGACATTCAGAAGCAGGAAATTCGTGAGGCTGTAGAGCTGCCCCTGACTCACCATGAGCTATACAAACAAATTGGTATAGATCCTCCTCGTGGTGTTTTGCTTTATGGTCCCCCTGGAACTGGCAAAACTATGCTTGCCAAGGCTGTTGCTAATCATACAACTGCTGCCTTCATTAGAGTTGTGGGCTCTGAATTTGTTCAGAAGTATCTTGGAGAGGTATTCGTTGACATTGTTTGCCATACAAATTAGTTTGTGTGCCCTAATTTCGAAAACATATTCACTGCATTAAATTTTGACGTCTCATTCACGATATATATATATATATATCTTATCATGTGAAGTAGCTTTCATGATCAAATATCTCACTTCATCATTTCTTGTAGCACATGTTTTGTAAATGTGCTGATATCTTTTTTTGGGCCTGTGATGGTATTTTCTAAATTCTGACTTCCTGAATTGTGAATGCTTAGGGAAAAGCAAGTGGTTTTAGTGATATAAAAGGTCCATCTGTTGAGTGTTTTGTTCTTGCAATATCTTGGCCATTGAGTGATACCATTGTTTCTTTTTTCTCCTCATTTTAGGGCCCACGTATGGTACGTGACGTTTTTCGCCTTGCTAAAGAGAATGCTCCTGCAATTATCTTCATCGATGAGGTTGATGCTATTGCTACAGCTAGGTTTGATGCTCAAACTGGAGCTGATAGAGAAGTTCAGCGTATTCTCATGGAACTCCTGAATCAGGTATGAATTTGAGAGAGAGATTGGTTGAATTGACGCTTACATAAGTTCTGCCAGGAATTCATGTGCATATCATTGACTTGGGTTTGGAGAGGACTTGCCTTTAGATGGCTTAAATTTATGCTAATGTGCTCTAGCTCAAATGGCTTGTCCTCCACCGATAATAGAGAGATGGAGGTTGCCCCCACCAGGGGTGCCTTAGTAGCAGTAAGGGAGAGTGCTTGGACTAACTGTAAAGCCAAAAGTCTCTGGCCCATGCCTTGAGGGTTCCTAATGGGATGAAGGTTGAGGTCATTGTTTGAAGACCTAGTGCATGTATGAGTTACCAATAATAATAGTAAAAAAAAAAAGACTCAACATTATGTTCTCATACTTGCATTTCCCAATCTTGTTTGCTTCTCTTATGTTTTAATTTTATGAATTTTTGGCCGTAGATGGATGGGTTTGATCAGACAGTGAATGTTAAGGTTATCATGGCAACTAATCGAGCAGATACATTGGATCCTGCACTTCTTCGTCCTGGGAGGCTTGACCGAAAAATCGAGTTCCCTTTGCCTGATAGACGACAAAAGAGGCTTGTTTTCCAGGTAAGCCTTGTGCACATGCATTGGTGTAGTGTTTCTGAAGTCTTTTGCCATGCATAGAACATGCTTGTTATGACTTTGTTACCACCTTATTTAGGCATAGCTTTTTAAATCCTCTTTTTTTAGGGCTCAATTTGTAAAAATAAGCTATCCCAAATGATAATGTAGTAATTCTTTGTTTTGTTTTCAATTTTTGATCTTTCTCATCCCAAAAATAAAAGGCACACAGAGACATTAAAAGATCCCAAAAAAACCCACTTTAATCTTTAATATCAATCTGGCAACACAATTATCATTAATCAATACCGATTCTCCTATTCATTATTATTGGTTTTGTTGATTTTCAGCATTCTAAGCTAGTTAAAAATGTTTGAGCCGCCTTATGTTTTTGCAGGTGTGCACCGCTAAAATGAATCTTGGTGATGAGGTGGACCTGGAGGACTATGTTTCTCGGCCAGACAAAATTAGTGCTGCTGAGGTTTGTTTGTTCTCCCTTTATCCGATTTTGCCTCAAATGATAGTTTGAATGGCTTTTATATCACTTTATGAAAACCAATTGAATTTTTTTACAAAATGAAAAGGCAATTAGATTCCAATTAGGATATATTTTTTTTATGGATGATAGAAGTTTCCTTTAAGGGAAAACCAGATCATATAAGTTGCTTATGCAAGCAAGACTCAAGAAAACCAAATAAAACTACCAACCAGTGAAACAGGATTTACAACTCACGCATAAAGCCACTAAGCCCACACATCTAGCAGGTACTACTGCCACCAGATTAAAAGGCAAATCTGGATCTTAGATCAAAAAAGGATATCAGGAAGCCTCCGTATGCGACACTGAGCCTTGTTCTGAATGGTGTTTTTAATATTTCTGCACCAAAACATTTTTCCCAAACAACAAACATGACTGCTTGGATCACCTTCTCTTTAGTTGACACTGTTAAATTACCAATTGTTTCAAAAGCTTAAGCTATTGGAATATGGTAAATTTAATCATTTAACCACACAATTCTTACACTCTCTCACGGGTGGGCCGATACTTCCTTTTAATAGGTGAGGCTCAACACATGAGAATTTAAATGGGAGGTAGAGTGGAGGAGGCAAAATTCGAACTCAGGATTTGATACTTTGATACAATATTAAATTACCGATTTTCACAAAAGCTTAAGCTATGGAGATATGGTAAATTTAATCATTTAACCGCACAATTTTAATAGACACCTTACCTCCATGAACTCTCTAATTTCTCTCAGCCCATCTTTGATATGTAACACCAGACCCGGCAAGCTTGCATAGGATCTGTTACAAACTTTTCTCTTTATGCTTTCTTTATCGCCCAAGCCAATTCAAAGTTGTATCCCCAATTGTTCTCTACATCAGACATTTTCTCTGCAAGGCATCCTATACTCTTCAAGTAAAACGACACTCAAATTCTAAATGAATGCTTGGTTCAATCTTGCCCTACATGGGGAATATAGCAGATCACCCTGATAACCCCCAGCTGCAAGTATGTATCTGGCTGGTTAATCTGCTTTGGATAGTAAACCAATGCACAAAAGCCTGATTAGTAATTGTTCTAGGAAACCACACTACTCAAAAGATTTACTTGCTAAATCATGTATGATTCAGTAACGATAATTGTCCAGCAATGGACCAGCTGTATGCCATTGGTCATGCCACAGGCATCCCCTATGTTAGCAAATAGAGAATCTTGCTGTAGTGGCATCAGTACTTTCCTCAAATGGAGTCTCTTCCTTCAGCTCCAAGGGCTGTCAGATGGACAGAGATCTTCCAAAAGGATTTTCCCTTCAGTAGATAAGAGCAAACCCATATGAACCCAGATCTAGCATAAAGGCTCAATTTAAATCTCATCATAGCAAACCCTATTCCACTCCCCTGCTTTGCATAAACCTAATCCACCCACTTTTTAGGCTCAATGACCTCAATCCAAGTTATGTTAGTAGTTATAGACATCCCATCAGCACCACAGCATAAGAGAGAATTAATTTACTGCCCCACAGCCTTCAGCACTTTCTTAGGGAGGATAAAAACATACCCTTTGGGGCATAGTTAGATGCTCAAAGAGTTTTGGGCACCCATGTTAACCAAAAATAATAATATAATAATAACTGCTCCAATAAACCTGCAAACTAAAAGGCACATATTTTATTAGCAACCCTTTCATCAGAAGACAATTGCTTAACACACCAGGAGATGATTTTCCTAGTGATTTTCTCCGCCAATGATCTGCAATCACTCACAGAAAGCTGCCCCAATACCTCTTCAAAATCTAGGATGCTAAGGAAATGAGCTTAAGTATCAGGATATAACCCCAATTTTGCAGCCAGACCAGAAAGATTTTAAACTCCTCAAGAACATTTTGCACAGCTTCAATTATGAAAATTCTGTGGGGTTGCTGTTTCCTGACGCAACAATAACAAGTTGTCTTGTGATGTTTTTCCTAATGTTTGCTGGATGTTCACAGATTGCGGCTATTTGTCAAGAAGCAGGAATGCATGCAGTTCGCAAGAATAGGTATGTCATTCTGCCAAAGGATTTTGAGAAGGGATACAGAACGAATGTGAAAAAGCCAGATACAGACTTTGAATTTTACAAATGAGGACGAGAGATGGAAGCAAATTTGAGAGTTCAGTTGTTAAATGTTTATGAGCATGATGTGTCCCATCTTGACAGAATTCTAATTATCATTTACAACTAGTTATATGTTTTTCTGATGAACTTTGTTGAACGGTTATAGCCATGTGTTGCTAAATTGTTTGTACTTAATTGATGGCTTTCTAAAAGGCATTTTAGAGCAGTCTGTGGGGGAGGAACCAGGGTTACTCAACAATGAGGCTATTTAGGCAATGATTTATGGCCTCCAAATGGAAAAAAAGACTCTAAAATTGAATGTATTATATCTATTTATTTTATAGTATTGCAAAATAATAATAATAATAATAATAATAATAAGGCCTCTCACCTAGTAAAAAAAAGAAAAAAAAACTCTTCTACGGGCTAAGACATTAATAGAATGTATTGTCTATTTGTCTTATAGTGTAAATTTTTTTAATTTAGGTATAATAATTTAATGAATAAAATTATCTTTAAAAAAATTATACTCTTTTTGAATCTTGTGCATTCTATTTACGGTAGTTAAAATTGCAATCTGGATTATACGATTATACAAACATTTAGGATTGTAAATTTTGTAGGATTGTATTGAAGTCCCAAATTTACCATATATCAAATGAAAATTTTATATTTAAAAAAAACCCCACATTTAAAAAATACCTAATATTCAAAAACCCTAAAGCTCCAACCTCTAATATACCACTTTTAGGAGATTCGAGGCCGAAAGCCATTTTTCGATAGTTTAGTGAGCCCTCCGTAGGCTCACCATTATATCATTTTATTTTACTTAGCTCTAAAGAATATATACATGAAGCTATGTCGACTTATGTACGTCTCATTGGCCTAACAAACAGGTATGTCACACTATATATCATCCGCTCTTTCTATTGAGGAGAGATATAGAAAAAGAAAAAAAAAAAAAAATATAGTGATTGCGCCATAAGACCTTATTCATTTCTACTTAATGTTATTTTCCTTTTTTTTTTTTTACAATTAAATTGTCACTTCACTGTAATATTTATCTTGCTTTTCGAATTCATATTGTAGTTAGCTATTTTTTATTTACTAAATTATTTTGGATTTTGAACTTGGAAAAACTTTTCCATGTATTAATAAATATTTTGGTACTTAGTTATTAATTAACCATTTATTGAACTTTTTGAATACTTTATATTAAAATTTAAATATATTTGTTGTGTTAGTAAAAATGTAGTGATGTATGCATACAAATTACATCATATTGATGCAAATCTTTGTTCTTTTATGGATAAATTCATAATTTATGTGATTATCCAATATACAAAATTATTACTAATGTGTTTTTTGCTTTAAATATAAAAATAGGTAGTGACTAGTACTAAAAATGTGGGGTCGTCCCTAGATTGGACGACTATATAGCATTAATTACACGACAACAAATGGTTTTGTAACCAATGAGTTTCAACAGTTAAAAAGAAAAAATCATGAGCTAATTAAGTCTCCATATAAGCCCAAATACATGTTACTCAAACAGCCAGGAGAGCCATAATGAGGCCCCCAACGGTCACACTCATAATAAGCCTCCCAATAGCTGTACTAAAGTTATAAAAAGCTCGCTTAGCAAAAAAAAAAAAAAAGTTATAAATAAGCCATTAAGCCCTAGAAGAAAGGTACACACACCAAAATACACAGAATTACATTCTAATTCTCTAAGAGATATTGAGAAGCTTACTGATTTATTCATTGAAGAACAATTGACTAATATCACTCCGGTGCTTTTCTCTCTCATATTAAAATTTAAATATATTTGTTGTGTTAGTAAAGATGTAGTGATGTATGCATACAAATTACATCATATTGATGCAAATCTTTGTTCTTTTATGGATAGATTCATAATTTATGTGATTATCCAATATACAAAATTATTACTAATGTATTTTTTGCTTTAAATATGAAAATAGGTAGTAACTAGTATTAAAAGTGTGGGGTAGTCCCTAGATTGGATGACTATATAGCATTAATTACATGACAATAAATGGTTTTGTAACCAATAAGCTTCAACGGTTAGAAAAAAAAAAAAAATCATGAGCTAATTAAGTCTCCATATAAGCTCAAACATATGTTACTCAAACAGCCAGGAGAGCCAAATGAGGCCCCCAACGGTCCCACTCATAATAAGTCTCCCAATAGCTGTACTAAAGCTATAAATAAGCCATTAAGCAGTAGAAGAAAGGTACGCACACCAAAATACACAGAATTACATTCTAATTCTCTAAGAGATATTGAGAAGCTTACTGATTTATTCATTGGAGAACCATTGACTAATATCACTCCGATGCTTTTCTCTCTCATATTAAAATTTAAATATATTTGTTGTGTTAGTAAAGATGTAGTGATGTATGCATACAAATTACATCATATTGATGCAAATCTTTGTTCTTTTATGGATAAATTCATAATTTATGTGATTATCCAATATACAAAATTATTACTAATGTGTTTTGTGCTTTAAATATGAAAATAGGTAGTGACTAGTACTAAAAATGTGGGGTTGTCCCTAGATTGGACGACTATATAGCATTAATTACTCAACAATAAATGGTTTTGTAACTAATGAGCTTCAACGGTTAGGAAAAAAAAAATCATGAGCTAATTAAGTCTCCATATAAGCTCAAACATATGTTACTCAAACAGCCAGGAGAGCCATAATGAGGCCCCCAACGGTCACACTCATAATAAGGCTCCCAATAGCTGTACTAAAGCTATAAATAAGCCATTAAGCACTAGAAGAAAGGTACGCACACCAAAATACAAAGAATTACATTCTAATTTCTCTAAGAGATATTGAGAAGCTTACTAATTTATTCATTGGAGAACCATTGACTAATATCACTCTGGTGCTTTTCTCTCTCATATTTGTAAGGAACATCACCTCGTCCAAAGCCTAGACAAGGTTTATGATTGACAACCATTTATAGCATCATCAGATAGGATTTTACGCTCTACGATCCCAATTACCTCTCATGATTTTATGTAGGATCTTGATCTTAACAACCATGATTCTATTAATACATTTTACTATGTTTATGGTAATTTGAGAGTAAAAATTTTCAATCTTTTAAAAATTTTTCTCTTCCTTTCTCTCACTATAAAAAATTAAAATTAGAATTAATAATTTTCTAGACAAATTCACTACTTAAATATATTGGTTTAATACCTAAAATCCAACATTGTTCAGAGAGATAGTGATAATCCCAAACATAATATTTATCTTGATATATAATGTTTAGATTTATTTTTAGAATTTAAAGTTTTAAAATATGTTTATAAATAAATAAAAATAGTCTAATTAATGTATTAAATTATATAAAAATGCTAGATTTATCAAATTAATGTACTAAATTATATAAAAATGTTTAGATTTATTTTTACTCTTCCTTTTTCTAATGCAATCAATTGCTTCTAAAATATTAACTAATAATACATTTTACATTTGTGTCTGCAAAAAGAAGTTATCCAAAATTAAAATTGATAAAATCTTATTTAAGATCGATTATGTTACAAGAAAGATTAAGTAGATTAGCAAGATTGCCAGCTGAAAAGGGAATTGTGGGTGCCCGAGGAACAAGGACGAAGTTGAGGAGTTTCAATACTGGAGTGGGGATATCATGGACCTGAGAAGAAAAGTCGCCTGAGGAGAGAAAGGGATGAGATGAAGGACTCTTACGCGTTCTAGGTGGAAGAGGGGTCTGATGAGAGAGAATCAGTGATAGTAGGGGGAAGTTTCTATTTTGGAGCAGCCTGTTGCCTCCGCATCAAATGGTAGACAATAGCTTTATTAGCTGCATTGATGAGGAAGTGACCTGAATAATGTAAGTCACAGCTAAACAAATTACTTCTACCACCTTCTTCAGATACAAAAAGGGACAAGTGTCATAAGAAGAGGTTTGTGAGGTAAAAATGGGAGGTCAGGATGTAAAGGGTGAAGGAGTATATAAGAAAGAGGAGGGTTTCCAGAGAAAGGGAGAAGGACCAAGAGATAAAGAAGAAACAAGAAGAGCATTGAGAAAAAGGGAGTGAATAGTAACACTTTTTATGTAAAAGTGGCCTCCTCGAGCTAGCTTGTATGGAATAAGTGGTTCATCCCATTAATGATATTTGCCTTTCCTCACTTATTTTCCTCTTTGGGCGGAGCTCTTCTTTTGTTGTTTGTTTCCGTCTCTTATAAATTCATTTTTTAAGCCATTATTAAATTGATCCAGCCACTTTAAGTGGGCCTAGGTGGCCAATTTTTTTAGGTCCCTATAGGAATCTTAGCGGAACTTAAATTTTTGATGAGCTTAAATTTAAAAAAAAAAAAAAAGGTCGTAGCAATCTTGCATCTCAAAAGGCAAGTAAAATATATTTTTAAATGAAAAAAAAAAAAAACTATCAAAGCATAAATATTATTCAATTAATATTTAAAAATAAGAGAAGATCCAAAATGTGTTAAGTTGGCCTTAGACTAGGCCCTATTATTGCGGATTGCAAATTTGAGTAGGGTTTGAAATGAACCTGTTTGAAACTAAATTGAGGTACTCGACAAAAACAACTCCATTTGTAATTTATAAGTTTTTAAAACTTTTTATTTTATATTTGAAATACTCTACACATATGAAAAATCTTCATGGTAATATGGCCATATTTTGCATGAAAGGCATAAAATATGCCAATAACATGGTTAATATTTCATGATTTTGGGATGATCATTGTGGTATTAGTACAAAGAAATCAATTCAATTGAGGCTAAATTTGTTAAAAATACACAAATTTCAAATTGATGACTTTGCAAATAACTGAAACTAAATTTGCTAAAAACACATAAATATCAAATTGATGGCTTTGCAAAGAACGGTTATGCAATGACCACTATTGGGATATTGAAAGAAACTAATTTTTTCAGTACAAAAAAGTAAATTATCATAAAATGACACATTTTAGATTGTATCTTTAAACTACAAAATGTGTTAAACCGATTCTAAGAAAACCTTTGACAACCTTTGATGCCAACCAAATTAGACATGTGCCAGTTAATAGATGGGTTCTTATCTGGCCAAAATTTATGTAATTTGATTTAACTAACCCATCTTGCTCTCTAAAGCATTACTTTCAAAATTCAAGGATATAGGAAGGCGGAAGATTTGAAATTCATGCCACCTGTGCTTGCATTTAGCATCTAACCCCATTTTCAAGGCTCTTGCCCAAGTTGGATAGTTGTTTTCAGTCAGACGCTGTGAAACTAATATTGGTTTAGGTGTCTCACCATGATGAAGGAAGAAATTGCTATTATGATCTTCTATTGGGGTAAGAAGACAATAATAGAAAGTTGAATTAGAATTAGTATTAGCAAACTAAATTAGAATTTGACACCATTGGAGCTATCAGAGCTCGAGCTCTGATACCATAACAAAATTGTAACAGAATTGAAAGAAATTGAGAGAGTTCGGAAAATATTTGAAAATTGTATTCAATTAATTGTATAAAGTATACACTATTAAAATTAGTGATAATGTATTTAACTAAAATTTTGAAAAAGATGTAACTTGCAACATTGATAAAGAGATTATCATGTAACTATTTCAAAATAAGAATCTTATAAAAAGAAATTGCAAGACTTTATGTATTTGAGTTTTTTTTTTTTTTTCCTCAATATATGAAGTTAAATTTTTATTAGATTTTATATAATTTAAGTTTCTTAATGACCATCTGGAAAAAAATTTTAAAGCCGTCATTGATTGTGTACGCAGAAAAACATATTATATGCGGTAAAATAATAATAGAAAGTGGTAATAAAAAATATGGTTTTTAGATAATTAATTAATTGATCATATCATAAAATTAGATGATTAATAAAAATTGAAAATCTTAATTATTTCTTAGAATAATTTGATCATGATTTAAAATCATTTCTAAAACTCATAATTATCAGAAAACCAAGCAAACTTGGAAAAAACAAAAAGTGTGTGCCCTTTGATTGGCATTTTTGCGTTCACGACTCTATTTTTCAGTTTCTAACTTGGATTTTTGGCCATTCATTCTTATCCTATCAACTTAAGAGAATTATATGAGTTAGGATAGAGTTGAAAATAAAGAGTTTTTTTATTTTTATTTTTATTTTTTTTAATACAAGACAGAATTTATACCCTAGCCTAATCTAAACGTATATGTGTGTGAAGCTTCCTCTTGAAAACTTGAACCCCGACCCTTGTCCCTCACACCCTACAAGCATTTATACTTGTGGAGTGACCACCGCACCAAAGGTGAGCAGCGGTAAAAATAAAGAGTTTTAAATTCTAATTGAACTCCATACTTTGAGCTCTCACCTTTATAAATAGGGGGATACATAACATAAAGTCATAAACTAGCACTCATAAAGATATATAACAAAGTTGGGCAGTAAATGCAATTGCAAGTGTGCATTTATATTTTTGAATAGCTATCACAATTCACAAACCCTCGGAATTCTAAGGTCTAGAAACCCTTACCGGCCTTACCATTGATTCTTAAAAAACAAAAAAAGCCCTTACCAAACAATCCCACACCCTGAAATCCTCAACCACAAAAACCCTAGTTTAGAGGAACTTCAAACCAACACCAATCCCCCTCTTGGGAGGCAAAGAGGAAATCTAGTACAGAATCCAAGGAGTGGAGTTGCTATACCTTAGGAACAAAAGCTTGAATCTAAAGAACCTCCACAAGTTCATCATTGCAAGAGGCGTGCATGCAGGAATAATTCTATACCTAACCTACTTTAAATTTACTTCTTTTCTCTATGTTCTCTCCCTCAATTTGAGAGGGGAAAGTTCAATTCAAAATTTTTTTTTTTAATTTTTCCAAAAATTATTTTTTATTAATTTTTAATTTATATAAGAAATAAAAAATACTAAATTTGTCAACAAATGAAAAGACAAACTATATATTTTTATATACTAAAGTAGATGCAAGGACACTATATAATAGAAAGTTGTCAATTATTTTAGTTAAAAAAGGTGCCACTGGACACTGTATATACCAAATTCCCAAAGCATGTCCCAATTTTAGTGGGGAATTTAAAAGGAAGATAACAAAATTTACATTGTAGGAGAGAGGTAGGAGAGACGTTACCATCAGAAAAGATGGGAATTCAATTGAGGCATGGAAAATTCTTAAGGCACTCAAAGACAACAATGGAGGAATACTAAACTCAGCAATTATGATTGACCATGGAGTTGTTGCTTTCATCTACGTACGTCTGTTATTGTAATAATTCATTTCTCTCCCCCCTCTTATTGCTGCTCTTTCTTTTATTCATTACACTAATGAAGAGGTCATATTATTTTTCGTTCGTAGGTTTGCATACATTCACACAGTAATATACTTTACGGAGACGTTGACGTGGTAGGAAGAGGTGTGGGGTTTAACATGTTTTTCAAGAGAGTAAAGTTAAACTAAATATATCAATTCTACCAAGAAATAAAATAATTATATCAATAGTTTTAAAATTTACAAAATAACACACACACACACACATATATATAACCCAAAAAAAAAAACATATACACACACACACGTTGCAAGATGCTAACATGCAATATAATGATGATGTGGAAAGTTTCATGGTTGATGACATGTTATGTACCGTTGACGTTATTGGAAGAAATTAGCTTGTTGATGTGGTAGAAGATATGGCAGGACTAACGTTGCATACTATGAAATGTGTTATAAGCAAATGTCAACATGTGGTAAAGGCGTCTTTAGACGTGCGGCGGTCATGCATTGTAATAGCATCCTCTATGTTGAGATGAATCAATTTTATTGTTCAAATTGAATATTAAAAATTTAATAGTTTATACAATAATACTATGTTATTTAAAATTTTAAATGACATGGTGCTTTGTATACTGATAGATACAGAAAAAAAAAAAAAATCTTCACCATAAAATAAACTCTCTTTCCATTTCTAGTGAAATTAATGGAGAAGATCTTATTCACATGCATGTGGCACATGGAGGCATGTGAATGTGTGTGGTGGTATGTGGATATGATGTGTAGAGACTTTAGTCAATGTGTGAAGTTTCATGATGTCCTTTTGGGTTAATTTTTGGGGCATTTTGCAAATTGATTTCAAATCTTGAAAAGATGATTGGAATATTGAGATATGAGAGGAGAAAGGTTTCATAACGTTGAACTTTTTACCATATTAAATAGAAAGAAGAAAACAAAATGATGAGTAGAAAGAAGAAAATAAAATGAGAGAGAGAGAGAGAGAGAGAGAGAGAGAGAGAGAGAGAGAGAGAGAGAGAGAACATGTGAATTAAATACGGTTTGGCTTAATAACCTACATCCATAATGAGAAGCATATATAGGCCATTACATTTTTACTATATTGAATTGTGTACGATAATAAACCTAATGTAGGGTATATGTATATATAGAAATAGAATTACATTAGTCATAAAATCATGATAGCCTCATTCTCAAAAAAAAAAAAAAAAAATAATAATAATAATCTTGATAGCCTATAAAATTACAAAATCACAATAGCCCATGAAACTCTAGGACAATTTACATATTTTATGATAGAGAAATTCTAACGAATGCCCTTAAGATATTGGTTAATAATCCATTTAAAGAAAGTTTTTATGAAAAAAGAAGAAGGTAAAATGCAAAACTAACCTCTAAGTTTTTTCAGATTTCATTTCAGCCCTCTAACTTTGCTTTTGTTCATTTCAGTTCTCTAATTTTCAAGTTTATTCTATTAATGCTTTTCCATCAACTTTTATTATATGTTGTAGTTAATTTTTCCATTTTATAATTTTTTCTTCAAATTTTTTTAATTAAAAAATTCAATTAATGATTGAAAAATATTTTCTAGATTTTTTTAAAAAACTTTTAACAAAAGTTAATGGAAATACCTTAATTGAATAAATCTGAAACTTAGAAAATTGAAATGAACGAAAGCAAAATTAGAAGACTGAAATCAAATCTAAAGAAAATTAGAGAGGCAGTTTTGCAGTTTAGCAAAAAAAAAAAAAAAAAAATATTTTTACAACTTTTTTTATTTTCCATAAAAGTAGTGTCAAAACTTTCGTAAAATAAATTGTTAATCAATGCCCTAAGGGCACTCGTTAACATCATCCTTTATGATAATATACTTATATATATTATATCAGATATAAAACTGGTTTACTCGTATTGACTAGAATTTCTTAAGAGGAATAAGAATCCTTTAATCCTCTACTGATTATAATATGTTATGTGATTGAATATTTAAAAAAAAAAACTCTTCTTGTTAGAAGGACTTATAACATTAGCGGGTTGCAATAAATAGAACATAGTTTCTCTTAAAGATTACAACTGTAAATTGAGCAAAAGAAATTAGAAAACATTTGGAAAAAAAAAAAAAAAAAACCTGTCATTACATCACAAAAACAACCAAGTCTCTATTACACTTCCTTATTATAATTTATAAGAGCATGGGACCTATATATATATATATATGTATATGTGTGTATATATATATATATTTTTTTTTTTTTTTTGAGAAAGACATGGGACCTATATGAATCTTCTAGCTAGTCTGCATACGATTTTAATTATCTTATCCATTCTATTATATCGAAGTTCTGCACTCCTTTCAACAAGCAAATGGTATAAAGGACCGAGGCCAGTAAGGCTACCAATGGGTCCATGCACTTGACCCAATTAATGCTAAAATAAATATGCTTCTAATATATATGGACCCAGATGAGTATTTCAAAGCAAAGGGCCTACACCATGTGGCTTTTTGGTTTTGCCTTTATACACACACAGTCACACACAAGGATTTCAAAGCAATCAGAAGAAAAAAAAAATCATGTGCAATGGACTATTATTTCTTCATTTTGCACAGATTTCATGATTTCTTCTGTCCGAGAAATTCAAATTTGTCATGATATTACATAACGTTAAAGAAAAAATCTTTCAAAATTTAGCATCTATATTTAATTTCAACAAACTGTTACTTTCTATAATTAGTTTCAAAAAAATAAAAAAACCTTTCTACAAAGAAATTTTTACCTCCAATACGTACTTAATTAGGAGGTGGGACCAGAATTTGGTGAAACTCAACATGAGTAGGTAAGCTCTCTGTCAAGGCTATATTTGTGCCCAGGCATGCATAAATATGATTGAAGTTATATAAATGTGTCTACGTATTCATTTCAAAGTACATGCTCAAAGTCTCTCATAGAATACTATCTTTTTTTTTTTTTTTTTTTTAAAGAAATATTTTTTAAAAAAAATTTATGAAAAAAGAAAAATTATAACTGATTTTTTTACAACTTTTTATATTTCTCTTAAAAGCTGTATAAATTTTTTTAAAATAATCATATATTCAATTTTTTTTAAAAATAATTTATTAACAAATGTCAAAAGAGCACGGTTAACATGATTTTTTGGCTAAATGTCGCTCTCACACACTTCGGTACAAATCTACATCCACATTAAGGTTTAAAGGCTCAAACAAAACCGAGCCAAAAATTAACGAATAGTTACTATTATTAAAAGTGCTTTTAAGAAGAAAACTGAGTACTTGAATATGACAACCAAAATTATGTCAAACCATAAAAGCTACTCAAGTATTGAGCTAGCTCGACCGTTACAAAAGATCCGAGGTATATCCGCCAATCAAACAATCTGTAAATTACAGCTTTCACATGATTTAACATCATATATAAAATGCGTTGGGAAAAAGCAACAACTTGCATGTCCCAAATTCAATAACAATTAAACTTGTTTTCAAAGCTTCCAAAATGCATTTAATATTGTATCAGTAATAGTTTTACACCATGAATCCATATATCAGTTGTTTAATAATGCAATATATATTTGTATTGGGGTTGGTTGTACAGTCATGACTCAAACGGATTTTCTATTTCTGTAAGTTCAAGCTTAGTGGGTAGAGTGTCGTTATGATCACGTCTAGATGAAAAACGCCAGCTCCTGTTGCCCTTTCTACCCAAATTTTATTCATAATATATATATATATATATATGTATGTATGTATGTATGTATGTATTAATTTGTATTGGTACTAGTTTTTTCCATAGTCAGTATATATGTTTCATAAAAATTTTCAAGCTCCTGAGTCCAACATAAATTCCATTTCTCTGCTAAGCTGGAAGAATGATTCTCCCTACGACCAAAAAAAAAAAAAAATTGTACCTGGCATAATTAGGCCAGGTACAATTTAATCAATCATTATAATGATTGATTAAATGAACAAATATATAATTCACATGCCCTTGTCTAAACCAATATTATCATCAAATTAATGTTGTACCTTTCAATTTTCTTTCTTTTATTTTTTTGACCATGCAATTATTTATTTTTTCCCTTTAAGCTCACTTGATCAAAGACTATACAATGGGAAGAACAAGTTTAGAAAATTGTATATTGTACTTTAGCGTGGCTTTTAAACTATATATGGCCCGCAGATTATATTTGCTTGAAAACTTATTAAGATTGTGCATCATATGTTTTCAAGTGTTTGCATTAAAAATAAACATCATTATTGTTGTAATATATGGGTTCAATTCTGACTTCACGTGTCGAGCTAGTTTGTCTTTTTGTTTTTGGTTTTGTTTGAGACGTAGAATCAAGTTATTTTAGTTATTTTATTTTGTTATGCCTAGAAATAAGAAGGGTTACAGTAATAGATGTATTTGTCAAAACCCTTCCACCTAATAGCTTGAATGTTTAGGTTAGATGTTTTAACTACTACAACTAACAAGTCACAAATCATTAGTAAATAACTAAAATCAAGTCCTAGCTCCCATTAAAAAAAAAAAATCAAGTCCTAGCCTATGGTTTAAAATCAAGGCAAACCCATGGACTAATTAAGTGAACTCAACGCCATGCAAGAGTGCGGTATGATTTTGTTTTTATTTTGCCTTTTTTATGAAGTAGAAAAGCATAATTAATTTCCAAGTAGATCTGGTAGTGGGTGGCTTCTGCTTTTGCCAACTTAGACCTCACAATTAGTAATCATGAACTTTTTGATGAAAGTTGAGACATCATGATGGTTAGAACTTACCATTCATGGATCTCTTACTTTGATCTAGTAGTTCTTGAGTTAGCTTCATTGGAAGGTTTAAACTTTGAACAATACCGAAAACAATTTTTATAGCACTCGTTGGAAGAGGGGGGGTGGGGGTTTGTCCTTTTCAAGGCCCTAATTTATGGTGTGGTTGCTTAAAATATTCAAAGCAACGTGTAGAAACTAGAAACTACTTTGTTTATATGCTGCCGATTCTAAGATTGCTATCATGTGTGTATATATATATTTGACTTCGAGAAAGAAATTTCTTTCTTTAAACTTTCATTTTATGGAAAAATTTCCAGTTGGTTTGGGGCAAAAGATGAGCATCAAGATTAAGTAAGTGGAGGTAGTTGGGAAATGAAAAAAAGGTGGGAGTAGTTAGATTAAGGTTTGTACTAATTAAAGATTGTATGCTTACCAACTCCGAACGTCATGTGTTTTCTTGTTTTGGGTTGGGAAATTAAGAACCATTAAGGACAACTTTTTTTTTTTTTTCCTATTTTTTTTTTCTTTCCCAACTTTATTCTTAATTTGCTGTGGCTCAACTCAACATAAACGGTAAGTGGGGGGCAGAGATTAAAACATAAATCGTAAGTGGCAGTGATGATAAGAACGCAACAAAAAATTTATGGCAGCAAGATAAACAAGACCCATATTGGAAATCACATAGTTAAAGCTGAAGATACAATACAATATTATTAATAATGATGTTAGAGGATAAGGACTTATCTGTCAAGTTTACACATAACACAAGGGAGAGTATCATCTTTAAAAAAAGTTGAGGATAAAGTTCGGTTTATGAAA
Source organism: Castanopsis chinensis (assembly GCA_032878915.1). NCBI lineage: Eukaryota > Viridiplantae > Streptophyta > Magnoliopsida > Fagales > Fagaceae > Castanopsis > Castanopsis chinensis. Next base: position 9,309,758 of record JAVQMG010000125.1, on the reverse strand, counting down.
ATTTAATGAAGGTTTGGTATAATTTTCCAAAAGAGAAAGTTTATCATAAGCATTCACCCAGGGCCCTCATCTGCCAAGAATATTGATATTGAAGCTACTGATACTTTTGTGACAAAGGATGCCTTGATACTACTTTGTTATGCAAAAGGAACTCCGGAAGCACTTTCACACAAGATTGATTTTGAAAATATCATTGGCTTGAGAAATATCTCACAAGTAAATAATAGGAATGAGGAAACTAAAAATATACACAACCCTGTACAAGAGTAAACAAGAATGATTTACATGGTTCAACCTCTACATGCTCGGGCACCAGATGATTAATTTTTATGATATCACATAGAGATTACACAAGTCTTCACACACTTAAATAATACTCACAAATAACAAAATCTCTTTAGAACTCTCTCAAAGTAATTCAAAGTCTCACCCTATGTGAGAAAAACCTTGAGCCAATCCACCAAACCCTTTGTAGTATTAGCTACTTATAAGACTTCAAAATCTATTTTTTTAGTGGAGAAAGAATACCAATTTACTTCTTTGATTAACAAGGAATAGACTTTCCTTCCATACCAAATAAAGTCAAATTAGAAATTTGAGATGATTTCTAAAAAATTTCCATCTTGCCTCAATTCCACCAAGCAATCTTCCTTATTTTTGTAAGAATTCCACCTTCATCCCCTTAATCTAAAAGACAAGCAAATTGAGTCAAACTCTATAACAATTCGCGGCCTTGGTGAAATTTGAAGACCACCAAAGTTCATCAAATTCCTCTCTTCACCTCGGCATGAATTGAGCTGCCAAATACTAACACATCTCCACCTTGGTGAGACTTCTCTCAATCACAAGTGTCAATCCCACATTAGAGCTCAACCAAAAGAATTTAGTGTAAATCACCCCAAGCTACCTCTAACTCTAAGTGCGCCAATAGCCACCAAATGCACCTGAAGGTGCTCCAACACAATGTATATTGATAAAGTCAAAGTGGTGTTGGAGCTTGATCCAATCGACTACCTTTGTTGGTATATTGGAAGTCCCAATTTTCCGAAGATGTATATCTCCCTAATCAACAAAGTACTTTTGATCATGGTATTGCACTATCGATCTTCTCTCTAAGAACAAAGAAACTAAAAATATACACAGTTACACTCAAGAGAGAACACCAAGAATTTATATAGTTTGGCCTTAGTCCCGTGTTCTTCCTTTTAGCATTCTCATTTGTGGTTCATTCAATTGAGCACTAGTTGTTTGTTTTTTTAGACTCCTTGAAAACATATTAGTTTAACCTAATGAATTAGCTAAGTTTTTACTTAGGTTAATTATGAGGTTTAATTTTAAAAACATGCAAGTATATGACTTAGTGTGGAAAAGTAAAGAAGACGGTAATATGATGACTTAGGAAAACCAATAAAACCAACCATTTCAAAGTAAAAAACCTGAGGAGGATTTAATCTAGCTATTCTTAAGTTAAACAAATCCACTATGATAGAATGGAAGATTACAATAAATTTAAATTCTAAATCTAAAGTTACCTCATGTAGAATTTACTAACATGACCATGTGCAGCTCCGACTCTACGGACTCTTCTATCTTGGATTTGCTGAAAACAAATTCCTCATTTATGACTTTGAGATTCTATTCAAAGGTTTCAGATCATCATCAGTAATAGATCTTTATGTAGCAACTTCTTATCACTAGTTTTTTATTGTAGATCTCGTTTCGGTAGACGTTTGTAGAGTTAGAAGTTTACAGAAACCTCACAAATTTCATAGGAGTAACTCACAAGACTTCTAAGAGCTTCTAAATCGTAATTAGAGTTTTCCTTTTATACCTTGTAGTGTTGGACTGAAAAACGTTTTTGTGGGCTTGAGCTTGATTTAAAATCTGCAAAACACAATTTTTGATCGGTCGAACCTATCTTTTGATTGGTCGAGTTTCACAGAATTTGAATTCTTTTTTATGTAGCTTGACAGTTCTTGAATCTTAACTTGAACAATCTTGAGCAATGTCTAACACCTGATCTAAACATGTTTTTATTCTCGATTTGCTAACATACATAAATTTAGAAAACTAAACATTTAAACCTTAATATTTAGAACCAAACACTAGTCAATAGTGTTCTTTACCAATAATTCTAGAACCACAAATTTAGTTACTCTTTGCTACATTTATGTTGTATATTGCTGACTGTGAGTGATAAAAAAAATGTCAAATTTATGTGAAAGCCACAAATAAATAGTTATTGACATATAAAATAGTTATGAAACAAATGTGAAAAAAGTTGTGGTTCAAAAATAACTTGTTCCGCCCTTAAAAATGGAGAAAAAAGAGAAACTGAGATGCCAGGCCAGCCAATTATGTAGGATTTGAATGCCAACCAAACATCTTTTCAACGAGCATCAGTATTTTAATAAAATATTCAACATGTCAATGATATTATATTAGATGACCCGTTGATCTAATAAGGTCCCATGCCTATGCAGTGGAGTGCAGTTGACCCCGCCAGTGGCCCGAGCCTCTCTGGACCTGTCCCAAGGTTTAGAAAGGAGTTGTCACCCTTCATTCAACATCAGAAAAATTACGTTTGACGAAATATTGAATGGAATACTCCTCGATTTTCTAGACTTATTTTTTATAAAGTCAAATCATTAATTACAGTGAGCTTCTGTAAATGTAAAATCTACTGATTTAAATTATTTGAAGGAAAATATTAACAGATGCTCAAAGCACTTGTTAATAAAATGTATGAAAAAAAGAAAAAAAAATTGACTATTTTTTTCACAGTTTTTTTTTATGTTTTTTACAAAAATTGTGTAAAAAATTTCATAAAATGATCTATTAACAAATACCTGAAAAATATCCATTAATAAAACCTTTAAAACAATTGTTAATAAACTATTTAAGAGAAGTTTTTATATTACTCTTATTAGAAATTGAAAAAGCTGCAAGAGCATTCATTTGTTTTTATTTTTTCATAAAAACTCTTTTAAAATAGTTCACTAAAAAAATATCCTTAGAACATTTGTTGGCATTTTCCAAAGTTTAAATAAGTTTCTAAAAAAAAATCTTTTAAATTAATTTATTGATGTCTCAAAACTAGGATAATAGTTGAGCATAATGTTCATTAAGCGCATGAACTTAAAAGATTTTAGAAATGTTTAATTTTCAATAGCAATGTCATGTATGATGTAACAGCTAATGTTATATACAAAACCTTTTGAATAATTTGTTGACAGTCAAGTTGATTAACAACCTACACACTATTGAAAATTAAACACACTGTTAATAATGTTATATACACAACCTTCTGTACAGTATTAATTATTACTTTAACCTACACACTATTGATTATCAATTCATTATTAACATTTACTAAAGGACACTTCATAGTTATTGGGAAAAATGTAAACAATTGTATATCTTTTTTTTTTTTTTTTTTTTGAGAAGGAATTGTATATCTAAGACTATGAATTTTACTTTTGTAATTTTTGATAAACAAACCCACGTAAAAGAAAGAATGAAATTCTAACATAAATATATACTATAAACTTTGTTCAAAATTCATGACATATAACTTTTATAGAATAGGTGGACAAGTTACTCTCTTAAACAATGTGACAATGTGATATATATATATATATATATATATTTTGGAGAAACAAACACAAATGGGAGAGGGATGGGTTCAAAGACTATGAATGATGTATTACAATTTACACAATATGTAGGGTAGTCTTGTACTAAAAAAAACAAAGAAAGAAAAAGGAGGAGGAAGGTGGATTTATAGTACAATTTGTTATGTACTAAATCACCAAGATATATAATAAAGTCCTAAGGTCCCAAAAAAAATTTGTCCAAAGCATTAGTCCAAAGTTGGTGTGGTAAAAAAAAAAAAGTAATAATGAGAGAAATAAAAAGACAGAAAATTAGATAGGTGGAGCCGTGGAGGGCAAAGTGAAAACGACCCAAGCGCAACAAATTTGGTTTTTGTTTGTGTGTGATTAGTACTTAGTAGGATTCATATAAGAGTAGTAGTACTTTGCATTGAGGCAACATTAATTTAGACACTCTTCTATACTCATCAATCAGATTCAAAACATAAATATGGGTGTTTTTTGGTTGCTCACTCAAAAAAAAAAAAAAGTCTCTCTTAAACTAAAACTTGGAGTATAGTCTGTTTCATCAGACTCTCTCTCTCTCTCTCTCTCTCTTTCCAACCCCCAACGCTGCCAGACAAAAAGTCAGTGCTCTCACACACACTCTCTTTTTCTTTTCCTTTTTATTCTTCTTTACTCTTTCTTCTTCTTTTCCTTTCCCTTTTTATTTTCATTCTCTCCAAACAAAAACTATTACTCTTTCAATTTAAAAATATTCAGAGAAAGAAAATTTGCATGTTCTTCAACTACTTTTACTTCTGTTTCAACTGCTGCTTGAAAATGTTCAACCAATTATGAAGTTTTCTATGAGAGAGTTACTGGCTTTGTTTGTTGCTGAAGCCATGAGCTAGTTTCAGCTAACTGGATCTGAAAATAAAGCTCAGCTGGCTCCCCACTTCGTAGTTCATAGGCTCAGACTCTCTCCGCAAATGCCGTTGGATTTGGCCACCCAAATTATGCTGTGATTCTGACCCATTGCCGTGTCTCTCACGGGAGCTTAGCTGTCGATACTTTACTGTATGAAAAATAGCTAGCTAAAGCTCCTGTTCTCTCATGTTTTCTTCAGGTATGTCTCTTTTCTTTTTGTTGCTTAGACTTTGGAGCCCATTTTTGTTAATGGATCATGCATTTGCGTATTGATAAAGCCTATTGTAGATCTGGGTCATTGCAGTTTTCGACAATGGTTGTGAATTCATCACATTTTATTGCAGTTTTTTTTCAATTTGTAACGAGAGCTTTTGCTAAAACTTCAATGCCCATGTTGTTGATTTTAGTCAATGTTCTTCCAAAAAAATTCTATCTCAATTTCGTGTTGTGTTGCTAATTAGGTTGGTTATTGTCTAAGACAATTAGTTTACTTTAAATGGACCTGAGTTTGTTGAACAACTCCAGCTATCAACAATGAGTACTTTCCTTTTTAAGGTAAAAATTAAATGAGAAATATTTTCTTTAATCCTCTGACTGAGTCTCTCAATTTTTTTCCCTTAATTCTTTGGGCCTTTTTTTCAATTTTAAGTTTGGTTAGAATTTTAAATTGGTTTTAGTGCTCTACATTGGACAAGCACATACATTGTGTGCCTTATTACCTTTTTCACTACTGATATGGATCTTTTTCTGTTTGGTATGCATATAATGGCAATTGGAATATTATTTTTCAGAGAGAGACAAAAAAATAAACTTGTAAATAGGAAAAGGTTTTCCCCCTTCTGCTTTTGGGTGTTGATTACTTTTTGCAATTGCTTGTAAAATTTCATTTAGGTGCGGGTATAGAAAGAAAGATTAATAAAAGGGCTTAACTTTTCTAATGGGAAAGTTGAGAGTAGGAGATGTTTCAAGATTCCAGAGCTCCCAAAGGTCGTTCAAGTGACCCCCTTTAAAACACAAGTCATTATTTTCATTTTCACATAGACAATTTGGGTACACATGTGAGCTAGATCAAGTCCCTTAGCATATAGATATGCATTTCTGTGTTATCTAAGCATGCATCATTGGAGAAATGCACGAGGTATTGGATTCTCTTTGCTTTCTGAATGTATATTGCTGTATTACAGTGAACCATACTTTCATGAGTTTGATGAAACGGAAGAGAGATTTTCTTCTTTATTTTCTTCAGCTGTTCATGAAAACTTGTATTTGTCAAAAAAAAAACAGAGTAGAACTAAATCTTTACTAGAAGTTGCACTTTATTGTTTCTTGTCCATACTTCTATTTATCTCTTTCCTTTTTGGTTACTGCATTGTGGCCACTGCCACAAATGCAGGAGATATGTTTGTTGGTTTACTTATTTAATTATGAACTTTGTAATAGTATTTGCAAACAATTCATGTGTGGGTGAGAACGGGTTTTCTTGCTCTTGTTGCTGGTTGGCTTGTTAATCTTGTTATGTGGTCTTTGTATTGAACCAGGAAATTGTCAAGGCCTCCAAAGGTTAAATTTTCATTGCTACAGTCCCTTTGTCAAACAACTCCCCATGAGGTTCTGCCACACTTCAGCACTTACCTCCCTCTTTATCATAATCACTCTTCTACCCCCGGCTATTTCTGACCTGAACTCGGATAGGCAAGCACTTCTTAACTTTGCTACTGCTGTTCCCCATCGACGTAAACTCATCTGGAACCGTACTACCCCTGTCTGCACTTGGGTAGGTGTCTCTTGCACAACAGATCGCACCCGTGTGCTTAAGCTCCGGCTCCCTGGGGTTGGACTTGTGGGCAGCATCCCACCAAACACCCTCAGTAAGCTTGATGCCCTTCAGGTTCTCAGCCTTCGATCTAACCTTCTCGGTGGTAATCTTTCTTCTGATATTACCTCCCTTCCTTCACTCCAGTACCTATACCTCCAACGTAATAATTTCTCTGGTGAGATTCCTACCTCCTTTTCCCCTCAGCTCATTGTGTTGGATCTATCATTCAATTCCTTTTCTGGTAACATTCCACAAACAATACAAAATTTGACTCAACTTACTGGACTGAACTTCCAAAACAACACCCTTTCTGGACCCATACCTGCAATTGATCTCCCTAGGCTCAAACATTTGAATTTAAGCTACAATCATCTTAATGGCTCCATTCCATTACCCCTTCAAAAGTTCTCTAATTCAACCTTTGTGGGAAACTCTCTCTTATGTGGACCACCTCTAAAAGCTTGCTTTTCCCCACCACCATCTCCATCTCCTACCTTCAATCCACCCTATCCATTGGGTCCTTCAAATAAAAGTTCCAAAAAGAAACTGTCCCTGGGAGCTATAATTGCAATTGCAGTCGGAGGGTTCGTGCTGCTGTCATTGTTAGCTCTAGTTATTATTTTTTGCTGTCTAAAGAAGAAAGATAGTGAAGGCACTGGCGTATCGAAAGGAAAGGCTTCAAGTGGAGGGAGGAGTGAGAAGCCTAGAGAGGAATTTGGGAGTGGGGTGCAGGAACCTGAGAAAAACAAGCTTGTTTTCTTTGAAGGTTGTTCTTATAACTTTGATCTTGAGGATCTGTTGAGGGCTTCAGCTGAAGTGTTGGGAAAGGGTAGTTATGGCACAGCATATAAGGCAGTTTTGGAGGAGGCAACAACAGTGGTGGTGAAAAGGTTGAAGGAAGTAGTGGTTGGAAAAAGGGACTTTGAACAGCAGATGGAAATTGTGGGTAGGGTGGCGCACCACCCAAATGTTCTGCCTCTCCGAGCTTATTATTATTCAAAAGATGAGAAGCTCCTTGTCTATGACTATGTCACTGGTGGCAGCTTATCTACACTATTGCATGGTATGTGATTTCCTCTCTTTATTTCATTCAGTTTTGGATCATTGTAACCCTCTATATTGTTTTGAGATCGTTGTAGTAATTCTCTTTTGTTACCACTGCCATTGGAAACATGAAAATAGTACTAAAAGGATAAAGAAGTATTATGATTAATAGGTTTAGAAAAAAAAATATTATGAGTAATAAATTTACTTTAAAAAAAATACATTGTGAGAGATGATCGTCATGATTTTTCCCACACTTAGTGTAAGATAAATGAATTCATGGTGTAGCTGGTCAAAAACACAATTAACCATGAAGTTTTTGTAAGGTCTTGAAGTGATAATTACAAGGTTCTCTAGTGGCATGTAGTAATTACTAATCGATTATGTTGCATTTAATTGGCATTGTTATATTTATTCAATCCATAAGGAACCCCTTCTTGCAGTTACATATTTACCTGTGTGCGCCTTATGGCTCTGTTAACAGTTGAGTGAAATTTTGTGGCATAGTGGTTATTAAACCTTCATCCATCCAGGACTAGTAAGTATCAAGGACCACTTTTCTAAAAGAGCTTTGATGAATTCTGTATTTTTTTGGTGATAAATCACTGAAGACAAATGGTACATACTAACATACACTTTCCCTGGCAAAGTCTTTCCAGCCTGCTGGTTGGAGATGATTTTTGTTGTGTGAGGTACATCATAGAAGATGATGTTATTGGAATTTCTGTTGATTGAGTCCAATGGTAATATTAATATGGACCAGCTTTTTACTTGGATTAGAACAAGAACTCCAATGGTGTATAGTTTTCAATATCTTTGTGAGTAAATTCTTCTTATTTCTAACAAAAAGATTACTTTAAAATTTATATTCTAGGTGACAGATGAGATACACCCTTATTCATCTGTGAATTAACTCCTTTTGGATAATCTTATATCTATCCATCTATAATCTAACTCCCCATGATGTGGAGTCCTGCTCTATTAGCTAACTAATTCACTTGTCACTTTGCACTCAATTTCAATTGGATAACAGGAAACAGGGCAGCTGGAAGAACTCCATTGGACTGGGACACCAGAGTAAAGATCTCCCTTGGAACTGCAAGAGGAATTGCCCACATCCATTCCATGGGTGGTCCGAAATTCACTCATGGAAATATCAAGTCCTCAAATGTCCTCCTCAACCAGGATCTTGAAGGATCTATTTCCGATTTTGGCCTAACCCCTCTTATGAATGTTCCTGCCACTCCTTCACGGAGTGCAGGTTATCGTGCTCCCGAGGTGATTGAAACCCGTAAGCACACTCATAAATCAGATGTGTACAGCTTCGGTGTCCTCCTCCTTGAGATGCTGACTGGAAAAGCTCCTCTCCAATCACCAGGACGTGATGATTTGGTTGATCTCCCAAGATGGGTCCAGTCTGTTGTTAGGGAGGAATGGACAGCCGAGGTTTTTGATGTTGAGTTGATGAGGTTCCAAAACATTGAAGAAGAAATGGTGCAGATGTTGCAAATTGCCATGTCCTGTGTGGCAAAGGTGCCAGACTTGAGACCTACCATGGATGAAGTTGTTAGAATGATTGAAGAAATCCGGCAATCAGACTCAGAGAACCGGCCATCTTCTGAAGAGAACAAATCCAAGGACTCAAATGTGCAGACTCCATGATTGCCTAAAACCTTTGTTGGTGTATGCTTTCCAAGTAACAATTGTGAAGAATTCATCTAATGCAGAATTGAACATTTTATTTTTGTACATGCCTAGTGAGGTTTTCCCCCCAAGTGTTATTAAAACCTTTCTTGCATGTATGACTTGGTACAGTGTGAATCTTTCCAATTGTGCCATTTTTCTTAGTCATTGAGTTTTTACTCTCATTTTAGTTTGGGTTTTTCAATCCATGATTTGTTGTAATATGTTATTTTAAACATTGTGAATTAATTAATTAATGATCTTCAATCAGGGAACTTTCTTGTGGACCCATTTGGCTGGTGAACATTGTGTTGTGTGGGCGACAGAGCTAAAGAATCCAGACTCAAAACCAGCATTATTTTATGACCAAATCTAATATGCAAAATATGATGAAAACTATTATGGATGGCTATCTTATTAAACTATGATAACAATTAATGCTACTTAGTCTTTTTATGACCAAATCTAACATGCAAAATATGATGAAAAATATTATGGATGGCTGTCTTATTAAACTATGATAAAAAGTAATGGTACTTAGTCCTTTATTAATCGATGTTTAATGACCAAAGAACAACTCTATGTTATGGTACGCTATTAATTCTTAATTGATTAGTGGCTGGAAGAAGAAGAAGCAACCAAGCAGCAAAGAATATAAATGAACATGGACCCCATATGAAATATACGATACCACATGCACGGACATAAATGAAAGGGAAAGAGATAAGGTGGGGCATGAAGAATAAAAGCAAAAAATGACAAGGATGATATTGCAAAAAAAAACACAAAACAAAAAGGAACCGAAATCGGATAAAAATCATTGTTCCGACAAAGAAAGAATTTTTCTTATCTTTCTTTGTTGAGTAATAAAAAATTTGGTAAATTCAAGGACGTTGATTCCACGCTAAATGTTTTACTACATTTTTAAAAGACAAAGAAAATTCTAGACCCAGCTCTCTCTCTCTCTCTCTCTCTCTCTTTCCGTGACTATAATAACAACAGTAGAAAATCACAATCGCACCCTTCTGAATCTTGATTCCATTTCCTAGTTGTGGTTCCTTTTCAGGTAAGCAGATCTAACTGGGTGTTTGTTTCGATCATCAAAATCAAAACTATACTAAATTTTCTCTGAATATCTGTTACTGTTTTTTGTTTTTTTTGTTTTGTTTTCATGAAAACTCTGGCTGATTGTTTTGTTTGTTGTTGGTTTCAAGGTTTGTTTTTGAGTCTTAGAAAAACAAAAAAGTTATGGCTTCGAAACGGATCTTGAAGGAGCTCAAGGATTTACAGAAAGACCCACCTACCTCTTGCAGCGCTGGTAACTTTTGATTTGTTGGTTTTGAAGTATCTTATCTTAGCTCATAATATGTGTGACCCATATGCTTGAATTTTGATATGATTAGTAAATTGAAAGAGGGTGTTGTGTATTTGTGTGTTACTGTACTGTAGGACCTGTGGCTGAAGATATGTTCCATTGGCAAGCCACCATCATGGGACCTGCTGATAGTCCTTATGCTGGAGGTGTTTTTCTAGTTTCTATTCATTTTCCTCCTGATTATCCATTCAAGCCTCCAAAGGTAGTTTTTATTTTTTTTTATTTTTTTTATCATTATTATTTATTCGTCCTTGTTTATTGCATTTAATGGTCCTCTTTGTACAATACTATGTTCAATCGCTTGCAATATACGTAATTAGGGGACAAAGTTTGCTTCGAAATTGAACGCGTATTGAGTGGTTATTGGAGTACAATTATGTTCCCTTCACATTGAATAATTACTTAAACTTGTTGTTTTTGTTGTTGTTGTTTAGAAGCTTTGGTGCTTAATAAATTGGCTTCCTGCGGTGAAACTGATCCTCGAGGTTCATTTCACTTGAGAGATTCTATTCTTTTGTATGTTGTTGTCGGTGGAAGTCCTTATCTTGTAGCTGTGTATTAGTTTTGCTGGGTTATAGATCAATACCATTGAAGTTTATAGCGTGAGGATGATGGGAAAGTGAATAATCTAAATCCTTATCAAATGTAGTTTGGGCTGTTGTAGAATTTGTGGTTTGATTAAAATTTGGGATTCACCATGGTGGTTTATGAGTATTATTTTGATTCATGTGTCTTCAGGTGCAACGGAGTTAGGATTATTGGGGGTAAATGAAATCTAACCTGACATTAGTGCTTGGGAAATTAGTGGCATTTTTACCATATATACAATGTATTCATATGTGGTGGAACATTAATGGGAGAGAGTAAATGGAGAACTGCCATAGAAATCTCTTGCTGACTGGTGATAAGCATCAACACTGGATTCAGGGTCCAGAAAATGGGGGTCAAAAGGTTGAACCAAATGCCCTAACCAAGAGAGGGAAAGGGGATTGTTAGAAGGGAGAGACCGATGACATAGTTTTCTGACTTGAAGAATAGCATGAAAGATCTGTGTTCAGTGGAATGTTGTTAAGGACATGATACTCTGGGTGGAAAGTGGAAACTAATAAATATGAGAGAAGCTGAGTTTCACTTAAGGTGCTATTTTATTTGTAAAACAATAAAGAGGATGCTTCTTAAATTATTATAAATCCACAAAACAGATCACAAAATTATCAGTTTCATATTTGATTTGTTAGCAAGTATAATGTATGAGTCCTTGTCTTTTAATGCACATCTATTATAGGGATGCTCCTCATTAGAGGTTGTGTTGATCTTGTAACACGTCCATATCATCTGAGAATTACCTATCATGTTTATACGCTTTGTAGCTTTGTTCCTCAAAATTTTGTGCATCTTTTTTTTTTTTGGTTCTCATTTACTTGGTGTTTTATCAAAGATCTGCTATTACTTCCTCTTGAAAGCCTGTGGTTTTGAAAATTGCTATTTAGCTGCTGAACTTAATCATTATTTTAAAAACAATATTTGGGTATCTTACTAATCATAAGCAATTTCAATAAGCATAAAATTTTGAGATAATTAGACTTTCACTAATGTTTGAGTGGTATATATTGGTCATTAGTTTTCCATGGTAAAGGCATCTTCCATTAGTTTTCCATGTTAAAGGCATCTTCCATCTTGTGCTTAGTGGTCAAATGATGTTTCTACTTGTGTATTTGATACATGTCTATCTAAAGGTACATAAGCACTGTCTATTTGTAAGACAAATTGAAAGAATTAGAAATCTCTAGCGTAAGAAATATATGGTGTTTTTTAAATTAGTTTATTGGTAGCTTTTTTGTAAGAAGTAAGCATAAGATAGTCAAGTCTTCACATCAAAGTTAACGATTGGAGTTTTGCGTGATTGTTGTGATTAGGGTACGTTTGGTACACTATAATAGAGATTGTAATGCAATAGTTGTTCCATAGGTGTAATTGTTTGGTTGTTTGGTTGTGTTTTTATTATAAGTAATGGCTATTCATTAGGAATACTTATTCTATTAAATGAGGAATAACTATTCCATACCAAATAGGTTGTAATTGCTATTCCTTTAACTTGTAATGACCATAAAAAATAAAAAACCCCAAAATTCCCAAAATTACTGACGCAATGCTCTTCCCATACACTCCCTCACCTTGTTGTTTCTCTCTTTGCTCTTCATGTACTCTCTCTCCCCCTTATCGTTCTCTTTTCTCTCTAGTTTACTTTGCTGGAATTCTATAAGTACTATTTTAATAGAGTCATTCTTTGGTGATAAGTTTGCTTCTATAGCTTTGTCGTTTACCTTTTTAACTTTGATTCTCACCATGGAGATATTAATTTTGGGCATTCAACAATAACCTTATATACATATATTAAATTTATACATAATGGAATGCTAAACAATTATCACAAAAAGTGTAAATGTATAATCTCTTTAAAAAGGGTATTTTATGAAATTGACCAAACTATGATGCCATTCTGCCACCTTATTATGTGTTATCACTAAACTGATGAATAGGAATAATTATTCCATCACAACTTTCTTCATTCCTTGTGATACTTATTCCTATTACATTGTAATAAGCACTACAGTGTACCAAACGTGCCCTTAGGGTCTGTATTCCATAAATTCTACAAAGTGATATGGAGTTTTTTTTGTTAGAAAATTTAGACCCCGATTAATAGAATTAACAAGTTTTAAACTCAAGTTGTTAATTAAATTTATTATGAATAAACCTTGTTAAAACAAACAAATATCAATATCATGCACAATGGAATAGTAAATAAGACAAGATATGATGACTCTGGAAAACCAATGAATAAACTAGTTTCACAATAAAAAAACCTGGGGGAAACCTTCCCGAAAAGCAATCCACTATAGTAAAGAAAATTTTGAGATCTAGTACAAAACTTAACTCTATAATCCTCGTAGATGAATTTACAACAGAATTTTTCTACTGCTTTAGAATCTCTGAACTCTTTAATATATGAACGCTACCTTTTCACACGGCTCCATTATGTGACCAACTCCAACACTTGAAGGTGATGTTGGCTGCAAAGTTTTTCACTTTATCAACAATGAAGATTAAGAAGCACTCAGTTACAAAAACTTAAGGCGCAAAAGACACAATAACTTCTTACAGGAAGAATAAGGCACTCGGTCGCTTTTTTATATGTTCTCTATGTGCATACCCACTGTGACGGCCTTTAAAATAAGCCTTATATATGTCTAAAATTGTGAGAAAAGAAACCCTACACAAATATTTCAACATGGGTTGAAAGTCAGATCTAAAAATTTTGATTTTGTAAGTCTCGATAAATTTTCTGTTGAGGTATCTGTTGAGCTTTAATGAACAACTTTTCTTTACTTGTTTCTTAGTCCAATCTTTATGGCTTAAACATATTTCTTAAAGTACTAAACCTATTTTAGATCTACCCAATTATAAGTAAAGTGTATTTTGTCAAATGATTAGCCAATTACATAAAATGTCTTCAACAATTTTCCTATTTGGCAATCTGTGACAAAACCACAACAAAACAACTAATCATGAGAGAATTCTTAAATTACTTAACTCATAACCACTTGTTGTATTACAAAATAAATCTATCCTTGCCACAAACTCTTGAAAAACTTTGCAAGAAAAGAGTTCACGGCATGATAGACTTTCACAATCTGTCTTTTTGAAACACTTAAACAAAACTCATCAAGGCATTATATGTGAAACAAAAATAAAGATTGCGTACATAAAGAAACACGTGTATAAAGAGAGAAAAGAAATAACACATGTAGAGGTAGGTGAAGAAGACATACATCATATATATATATATATATATATATATTAAAGATAAGCACAATGTATGTAAAAATGATCACAAGACCGGTGTACAAGAAGCTCCTAAAACAAGGAGGTAAACATTCCCCCTAATGAGATGAAACACAATCCATGAAACACAATTCCCCATTACAGAGGCATATATTTCTTCCTCTAACATGTAGAATCTTAAAAAGAAACTACATATTCTCCCCCTTTTTGTCATGATTGGCAAAGGGTATAAGAAGCTATAAAGCTTCACTCGAGAAACATAAAAATGATCAAAGATGATCAAGGGGGCACAAGGAAACCATATAAAAAAAGCATGAATGTAAAGAAATAAGATGCTATGGATGACAAGATAAAAGAAAGATGCAAAAACAAGTGGAAAAAAATGCATGCAAAAGGGTCTCGACAAATCTAGAAGTCAAGCTGCTATCGAGAGAAAACCCAAAAATCTTGATGTATTGAGGATTTGTCGAGAATCTATCGGGTAGATAGAGAGCTCAGAAATTTTCCTCGATGGATCAAGAAGCTGTCGAGATTCCGTCAAGAACAAACCCAGAAATCTCGATGGATTGAAGATTTGTCAAGATTCTATTTAGGTTGAAGAAAGAAAGCTCGATAGAAGAGGAATATGTCAAGAAACTGTTGAGCTTGAAGAAGAAGAGTTTTTCAAGGAGGAAAAACACATAAAGGTGAATGCAACAAGCACGAGACTCAACCAAAGACTAGGAAGCACGGACGCGGCAAAACGGCTGTTGCACCCGTGTTCGACGCGTCTCCACTCGGCGATGTGCGAGGGACGCCGTTGCCTACGCGCCGGTGTCTCATCCTTTTTTTTTTTTTTTTTTTCACAATTGCGTTGATGCAGCGTAAACTCACATCGAATCAGGTTGATTCACGCCGATTCGGGCCAAATTGGCTGAAATCAAAGCATCGAGGTCTTTGCTGGGGAGCTGGTACTTGAACAACAAGTCGGAATTAGCACCGCTTGCACAGAGAGAGGAGAGTTTGGAAATGAAGGAGTTGAGATCGGTGGCGAGAATCTCGCTGCTGATGTAAGATAGTTGAGGACGAGGATGGATCAAATCTCTTCTAATATGGAGAGGAGAGCGTGGAAGATTTTTTTTTGGAAAGAGGAGAGGAGAGTGATGTCACTGATGTGGAGTGGAGGTGTGCGTTTTGAATTTTGAGGAGAGTGGGTCTGACATTCATTGATGTGGTGTGTGGGGAAGAACGTAGAAGCACTATGGCTCTATTTAGTTTAGTGCACCAATGAAATTGAAGTTTTGCCCTATAATTGAGATTTTAATATAGATTAATTATTGTTATATATAATTAGTTACAGTCTTGTATATATTTTGTGAAATTGTATTTTAAAAATATAATTTCAATTATAATTGTAAAATCATAAAATTGTATTTTCAAAACATAATTTTATAATTTATGCTTAGCAATATATATAAAATAAAAATAAAAATATTTTTAATAATTTTTTAATCGCCGCACCCGCACCCTACTTTGTCAAAAATTGCGAAGTCCCACACCCGCACCCGCACCCGCACTCGTACTCGCACCCGCACCCGCACTTAAATCCGGAAACACACCCATGCTTCATAGACCAAAGGTCCAAGCTACAATTAAGCTCTCAAAACATCTCAAACAAGATGCAAAGCATAAAGATCCAAAACACACACTAAACAAGTCTAACTAATTTTATATTTCAAAAACAAGTTGAGACAGTTTAGTGAGCATATGTTAACACATGTATTCCTTGTGATGGCCAAATCACATTGTACATACACCTATATCAAAAGTAGCAAAGAATTTTAGCGTGTTATGTGAAATCCTAACAAGTTTGCACAAGTTTCTCATATTATGACGATTTGAGATATGAGAGAATCAAAAACACTCACACACAATCATAACTGTTTGATGGAGACTATCACCTTCGAAATATATCATATAACTCTCATATCTCCTAGAAACACACCTACAACCATATTAAAAAGCATTTTGATTCTTTTTGCTTTTATATTCTTTACATATTTTCTTTTTGAACATATCATACATGGGCATATATAGAGAGAGAAGAAATACTCAATTATGTAAGCCAAAACATCCCAAATTTTCTATGCGAAAGCACATAGATGTTATACATGATTGGCGGGCATTAGTGGTAAGATGTTTATTTATGCCTTTCTTAGGATGTTCTAGTCATTCCTATATTCCTGTCAAAAAGAGTGATATGAGTATTAAGTGTAAAAGAGATAAACTTAATTGTACTCATTACAAACATGAGCCACAAAGCTCACTTGTTTAGTTGTGCATTAGAGTGTTCATCTAAGCTACAAGAATTACAAAATTTAGAAAACTTTGTTTCAATGGCCATTTAGAGTACACAAGTACCAATATACACAAGCACACTGTTTTTGTATTTTTTTTTTCTTTTTATTTTGAAAAACAAACAAAATAAAGACTGAACAATTAAACAAAAACAAGAAAACAACATGAAAGCTGAAAGAAAGATGCAGATGCATAAAAGTATGATTCCAAAAACAGATAAAGAATCAAGCAAGAAAGTACTACTTTATATAGAAAGAATTAAAGTTGAGGATAGATAGAAAAGACTATTAAGTTTTAGGCTTATTTCTCACTCACACAGTATGAGTTTTTGGCAGTGAAGATGAAAAGGCACGTGTCCTAATATGTATATTAAAGGATATAGAAGAATTAGAATTGTCCTGAAATTGAGTTAAAAAGCTCAGTTTTTAATAACTCTCCAAACAAAGGTGTAGTTCTTTGAGAGGAAACCTGTGATTGTTTGGACACTTGCTTCTGAGGATGCATCTTAAAGCAATTAGGACGAATGTGTCCAGAAACACCACAATAATGAAAAATATGAGCAGTTTTAAGACTACTAGACTTCCTAGAGTGAGGTCTAACAAATGATTTAGAATTAGACAAATCAGTTATGGATTTTTTACCTTTATCGCCTTTCTCAGACTAGTGCACAAAGACAGTCTTTGATTTAGAAGTCGTGGAAGAGGAGGGACTGGAGGAGTCAACATATCCTAGGCCAGTCTTATCAAAACTAGGCTTTTGAGTACTCAATACCTCATCAAACTTTGCATTAGACATCCTCTCTATTTGAGTTTTAGCCTGACTAAGTTCAACCTCGAGATTCTTGACCTTGTCTTCTAATGAGGTGTTTTCCATAACAAGAGTCTCAACTAATCTTGTAGTCTTATCTAGTTTGACTAACAATTCAGCTTTTTCAGTTTTTACCTCATTAAGCTCTTTTCTACAAAGATAAGTCTTTTCAGATTTTATAAATTCAGTGCATAGCTTATCATAGGCTTCTTGAAGGGTCAACTTCTTGGGTACTTCATCAGAAGAAGAATCCTCATTGTCACTAGTACTCTCCACAATCACCTTATCGGTTGTGGCAGCAAAAAGCCATAAAATGAGCACATTCATCCTCATTCTTATCAGAAAGATCACTCTCAGAATCACTCAAGGTAGCAACCAATCCTTTACCTTTTGAATTCTTGGTTTTTTTCTTCATAAGATAGTTTGGGTACTCTATCCTCATATGACCAAAACCTTTGCCCCCATGGCACTGGATGAGGGATTTCTCATTCTTGCCCTTTCTAGAGGATTTAGATTTCCTAGATTTCCTAGGAGGTTTGTCCTTATCATTTTTCCTATATTGAAGAAGCTTGATAATCTCATTAGCTATGAAGGTTGGATCCTCATCCTCATCATCATCTTCGCTTTCATCTTTATCTTCAGAGTCATCAATCTCTTCCTTTATATCCTTGAGAGCCAAGTATTTGCACTTTCCACCTTTTCCCATTAAACCTAATGCCATCTCATAGGTTTGAAAGTTCCCTACAAGCTCAGTCAAAGGAATTGATCAATGTCCTTCACTGTTTCAATGGCAGTGATCTTGGCATGGAATCTTTCAAGTAGGGACCTAAGGATTTTCCTAACAATTTTGGGTTCCACAATAAATTCTCTAAGATTGAAGGCAGAATTCACAATATTCTTGAGTTCAGCATAGAACTCATCAAAGGCCTCATCCTCCTCCATCCTTATTTCTTCAAAACTACTAGCGAGTCTTTGAAACTTTATAGTCTTTACTGCCTTGGTACCTTTATAGGTGGTCTCAAGAATGGTCCATGCTTTCTTGGCAACTTCCGTGGATGATATTTTCTTGAATTTCTCAGTAGTCACCCCACAAAACAAAGCATTCAAGATCCTATTGTTGAAATTTGCTGCTTTGATTGTTGTTTCATCCCAATCCACCGGTGCTTCCTTTGGCTTAATCCAGCCAACTTCAACAGCTTGCCATACTTTCACCTAGAGCCTACAAAAGAAAAACTTTTATACGAACTTTCCAGTACGCATTATTAGTGCCATCAAATAGAGAAGGAATCAAAAGAGATTGTCCACGATCCATGAAAATGGTGGTCAAGAATCACACTTAGGAAATTAATCCAATCGGAGTGAACTAGCTTTGATACCATTTGTTGTGAAATTTAAACCTCAGTTGATAGAATTAACAAATTTTAAACCCAAATTGTTAATTAGATTTATTATGAATAAATCTTGTTAAAACAAACATCAATATCATGTCAATATCATGCACAACGGAATAGTAAATAAAAAAAGATATGATGACCTAGGAAAACTAATGAAACAAACTAGTTTCATAGTAAAAAACCTAGGGAAAACCTTCTCGGAAAGCAATCCACTATAATAAAGAGAAGTTTTAGCATTAAGTCTCAATAGATTTTCTATCGAGGTATCTATCGAGATTTAATGAATAACTTATCTTCACTTGTTTCTTAGTCCAATCTTCATGGCTTTAATACTTGGCTTGAACGACATGTTTCTTGAAGTACTAAATCCATTCTAGATCTACCAAATTACAAGTAAAGTGCATTTTGTCAAAGGGTTAACCAATTGCATAAAATATGTCCTTAACATTGTTGATGTGAAGTGCATATTGTGATGTTCCTCTAAACAAAACTTGTTATTGAATTTGTATGCAAATTTTACGTGAAGCTTATATTCTAAAGGTTGACACTTCAATTATAGTTGCCTATTTTTATTATGACGTGGTGCTGCCTTGGTGGTAGTTTAGTATCGGCTTGTCTTGAATTTTTTCATGGTTATCTGTTGTTTGGTATGATAGAAATTGAGGATACTAACCATGTTATTTACTTCAGGTTGCATTCAGGACTAAGGTATTCCACCCAAACATTAATAGCAATGGAAGCATATGTTTGGATATTCTTAAAGAACAGTGGAGCCCAGCACTAACCATTTCCAAGGTTTCTTTGAACTGTTTCCCTCTTTTTATAGTTTATATTTTCATTACCTCATAATTGTTCTGATTTTTTGCTGTTATGCATGATTATAAGGTGTTTGATGGAATAAAAACTTGATATTGTTTTGCAATGCACCTTTTAATATTGATCAATTTCACAGCTACTAGAGTCATGTTGCATTATGTTCCAGATTACCACATTAATCTTGGAAATTAAACAAATATCTGTTGGAATAATTACTATTCACACCTTGTAATAAAGTTATGGTAATGAAAGACTTTTTTTTTTCCCATGTTGTCAACTGTTTCACATGTTTACTAGGCTGCTGTCTTCTTTTTTTTTTGGTCATAAAAAAAAGGCTGCTGTTTTTTAGTAATTATTTTAATATATAAGTACTGTTTTTTTGTACATTAGCGAATTGATGGTCACATTTTTAACTAGGTTGGGTTCGGATTTGAGCTTTTGTCCGTTTGCTTGAAGGAAGCTGTGCCTTTTCTCAGTATGTGAATGTTGTTATGTTGGTATGGGAATTGAATGTCTTGATGATTCTAATACAGCTCCTCAAACTACTGACAAGCTTGTGTTTGCTGAGGCTTAAGCAGTCTTGTTAATTGTGAGTCACACCAAAATGCAGACCATCTCCTTAGTGATGGTTGAAGATCAGGAAATTAAAAATTGAAAAGTTTGGTGGTTCCTCAAACCACATGGGTAGCAATGGTGGACCACCCGATGCATGTTCTTGCGTAGGAAGGTGCTGGAATTACTTAATGACAAATTAGTACCCTTAGGTTAGAAAGTCAAACTCTCATGTATTTAGTTGCATGTTGAGTATACATGTGTGATGAAGTCCATATAAAGAAAAAGTAAAAAATTTGAGATACTAATATAACATAATTGAGTCCAAACTTGTAGGTTTAACCTTTTGGGTTAAGCGGTATCCCAATATGTTGTATTAAGTCCTCAATTGGAATCACCCTTATGTGTTATCTTCGTAACAAGTGGTATTAGAGATGTCTTTTCCTAATCAGCGGCTTCACTGGGACCTTAATCATTCTATGCCTCTTACTGGTGAGGGGTGTGACAAAATTTGTTGGAAGTCGACAAAGAATAAGGGTTTTAAGGTTAGTGAATACTACTTATCCCTCTTCTTGACCCCTGACACTCTTTTTCCTTTGAAACCTGTGTGGCGCTCAAAGATCTGTCCTAGAGTTGCTTTCTTCTCATGGACTGCCGCTTTAGGTAAGATTTTGACTCTTGATAAATTATGGAATAAGGGTGTCCCTGTCATGGCTTGGTGTTTTGTGTAAATGGAGCGGGGAATCGGTAAATCATCTTCTTCATTTTCCCATTGCTTTTGAGCTATGTCTGTGGTGTGGGCCCTTTTTGGTATGAATTGGGTTGTGCCACAAAGTGTTATGGATTTATTTACAGCTTGGCAAGGCTCTTTTGGTAGGCATCGTAGCATAGACTTGTGGAGGGCTGTCCTGAATTGTGTTTTATGTGTATATGGCGAGAAAGGAACACTAGATGCTTTGAGGGAAAGGAACAGTCGATTCTCGAGATTAACTCTTTCCTCCTCCACTCTTATGCTTGATTGGAGTTCTGTTTTTAATTCTTTTTCATGTTCTAATCTTTTAGATTTGCTTGATCATTGTAATTTATGAGCTTGATGTACTCCTACCCTTGTACACTTCCAGTGTACCTGGGTCTCTTGATTAATGAACATTTGTTATTTACCACCAAAAAAAAGAGGTGGTATTAGAGCTTTTGGTAGTGTATAGCAAGGTCGCAAGGTCATAGAAGTGGATGACAACGGTTCCTTTCGCAATTGGAGTAGGGACAACATGTCCATACTTAGAGCTATAAGTGTGCATTGCAAAGAAAGCCCGCACAAATGATCTTTAGAAGGCCCAACAAAGTAGTATTGTCAATGGTGCCAGATCAAAGAAGAATGGTGCAACACATGGTTCTCATGGATAGGGATGTGCAAGGTTCCCATGGATGAGTTTGCAGAGTTGATACTTGTTTCCATAGAGGTTGTACAAGGTTATATAAGCTAACCCCCCCCCCCCCCTCCCCCCCTCTCTCTCTCTCTCTCTCTCCCCCCCCCCTTTATTTCATTTATTAAAACCCGGTTATGTAAAAAGCTTGAGGAGTTTGTAGCCTATAAAGAGATCTTGAAGCTCACAGAGAAGCGATGACTCACACGAGGGGGATTGTGGGTGTATATGTTTGAGTGGAAGTCCCACATGGAAGAGAAGATAAAGAATTTGGGGAATAAATTGAGCATAATTGGGCCTAAACTCTTTAGGTTTTAGTTTTTGGATTAATTGTTGTCTCAATATGTTATGTGAAGACCTCAATTGGAGTCTTCCCAATGCGTTATCTCCCTAACCTTCCCCCATAAGCTTTCAATGGAATCCTGCCACCGCCCCCCCCCCCCCCCCACCAAAAAAAATAAAGCAACAATTATTTTTGGTTGGTGGGGGGAGGGGGTGGGGGGGTTGGGATTATAAATATTTATGATCGGCACTATATATTTGAAGATTTGATGAAAACGAGAGTGATGGGTTGATGTTATCTTATGATGTGGATTATGAGCTGCTCTAGAGTTATTCTGAATAGTGAACTCTAGTAATGAGCCATTTTTACTTGAATTATGAACCGTCTAGAGTTTGACCTGAAAGATTTTAGCTCTAGTGATGAGCTATTTATACTTGAATTATCATAGCTTCAACATTTATGCATTTTTAAATCCGCTTGCAGTATTGTATGAACTTTTGATTTATACTTCTGAGTTTTCAGTCATTAATAAAAATACATTTTCATTGAGTCTTTCACACTTCCTGTATTTAGGTGCTGCTGTCCATATGCTCCCTTTTGACGGATCCCAACCCTGATGATCCACTTGTCCCTGAAATTGCTCACATGTACAAGACCGACAGGGCCAAATATGAAGCCACTGCTCGCAGCTGGACGCAGAAGTATGCCATGGGATGATGGCAGATGAAAACCCTCCAGCATCTAAAAGCAGCTGTGAATCCATGGTTCTCTCATCTCCTTCAGGTAAAAGATCGGAAATATTGAGAATGAAATCTCCTTATTCTTCTTTCACCAAGGACTCAATATTTGGCAAGGAACTCTATTGTCATCTTGTGAATATTTATTTGAAGACATTGGAGATTGGGTAACTGTAATGTAATGTTATCATGTTGTTGTCGAAGTGAATGATTTGCTTGTTGATCTACAACTCATTTGATTGATTAAGAAATAATGTTTTATGGGTACAATTCCTCCAAGTTTCAATTCTTGCTTTGTATTAGGGACTGAATCTGGCATGGTACTGCTATGCTCAGTTCAGACATTGTATCTAAGTATTAAATTCTGTTGAAAGTTGAACAGTGTTTATTTCTATTTAAAATACTGCACGGTTATAGTGGCGCTTTCTTTGTTTTTTTATTTTTTATTTTATTTAGCTTAAGTTGTGCAAGAGTTTTTTGTAGACCATTATAACTGTTGAGGAAGTTTATCGCTTTATTTTTCTTTTTTCCTTTTTAATTTGGTTTAAGTTGTGCAAGATTTTTGTGTATAGACCATTGTAACTGTTGAGGACGTTTATCAATTTCCAGTATGCCATAGGTTTTTGCAGTGTTTCTGCTGCAACACTAAGCTGAAGTACAAGATTGTGTTTGTTTAATTTTGTTTAAAGTTCAAGATATGAGTTTAATATGTTCATTATCAAGTTGGATTATATGCATAATTTTTCGTTTTAAACAAAGCTCGAGCTTAATTAAATATGTTTTTCTTCATTCAAAGAATACAATGACTTATTTAAATAAACTAATTTCAATTTGTCAACCCTGTATTTCTTCTAAGATCAAAATGGTACCAAAAAGTAATGTTGTGGAAGAAGAATAAGAAAGTACGATAGTAAATTCAAAGTTGGCTTTGCTTTCTTAATGCTTGACCTTTAATTTTAGAACCAAGGACTGGTTACTTCTACTTTTGCTAAATAATTGTATTAAATATGTTTTTCTTCATTCAAAGAATACAATGACTTATTTAAATCAACTAATTTCAATTTGTCAACCCTGTATTTCTTCTAAGCTCAAAATGGTACCAAAAAGTAATGTTGTGGAAGAAGAATAAGAAAGTATGATAGTAAATTCAAAGTTGGCTTTGCTTTCTTAATGCTTGACCTTTAATTTTAGAACCAAGGACTGGTTACTTCTACTTTTGCTAAATAATTGTAAAGAGGAATTGTGGATACTTTCTTAATACACTCAAATGTGAATTTCATTTATAATTAAAGAAAAAAAAAATGTAGGTCACAAACTAAATTTAAATCAAGTCATGCGCATTTACATGGGACGTGAATATTCTGCGCAAGTGATTACCAATTAAGAGAACGGTAATGTGATGGAGACGGTCCAACTAAGGTAGGTTTTAATTTAAAGCAATCCCCAAATTTGTGATGGGTCATTGTTTTATCACTAAGCATGTTTTTATATGTATCTGCTGCAACAGTTACATATAACATGGAATCTCACAGCACCATTTATTATTAAATGTTGGGCAGACTTCAAATATCAAAATTGGAAAACGACATCATCCACTAATTAATTTTCATTGAGGCTTTTGGCTCATGATCTTTGTGAAGTTTCTGGCTGGCCTCTTTATCAAGTTTTTTTTAACCTCCCTCATTATGATGTTTTGAACTTTGAACACTAGGCAATAAGTAGGCATTATTTAACCACCCTTATGGGAGAAATAAACCATTTTAATTCAATCTTCCATTCCTCCTATAAAATTATAGTATTTTTAGGAAAGAATAAAATCATAAAAATTATATATGGTTACTTAATTTTCAAGTCCAAACACATACTAGCATTGAAATTCAAATATACTGCAACTATGCAACTAAGGAGTATATCAAAAGTTTTTCCTTAAATAAAGAAAAGAACTTAAGAAATTATCAATTTTGCTTTTAAATGGCTTATAAATTGATGTGATTAATGTCATATGACTCACATCGATAATATAATATATCAAAAGTTTGTCCTCAAATAAAAGAAAAGAACTTAAGAAATTATCAATTTTAATTTTAAATGACTTATAAATTGATGTGATTAATGTCACAGGACTCGCATCGATAATATATTCACAAAATATTGTTGAAATACTCTTTTGTTTTGTTTTTAAAAATAAGCATGTTGAAAGACAATGTAATAAAATTTATAAAAACTATAATATTATCTTGATCTAATAATAAAAATATAATCATCAGACATTATAAATTAATGTGATTAATGTCACATGACTCACATTAATAATATATTTACAAAAGAAGTGTTAAAATACTCTTTTGTTTTGTGTTTAAAAAATTAACATGTTGAAAGACGAAGTAATATAATTTGTAAAAACTATAACATTATTTTAAAAAATTATTAGTGTTTTGGTCTGATAATAAAAAAGACAATTATCAAAAGCGGGCACTATAATTTAAAATTCTGTAAAGAAAAAAAAAGTTTGAAAACTTATTAACATTATTATCGGAGGGAGTATCACTTTTAAACCCATAAACTGAAAAAATTGCAAATTAATCTTATGCCAATTTATATATATATTTGGTTTGGGGCCAGATGTAGCACAGGAGAGGACTAGATCTGTTGGAGAATTCACTATAATTGTATGCTTTGAGTTAGCAAAAAAAAAGAATTGGTTGTTACATGAACATGGAACAAAGAATTTAAAGTGTTATCGCTTGGTAGAGAAGCGATGAGGGGGTCACCGTCACAGTCTCCAAGTCTCTTAATACATGAATGATTACCCACATGCTGATTGTGGGGGGTCATTACCTTTGCGTACCCTTCAAGCCAAAACCAACCAACTCTTTTTATCAATCTTTGAATGGCTTCATTTTTTATAACCCTGTACGGTGTAGGCCCCCTTTCATTTTGTAACGCTCCTTACTTCCTCTATTTATTTTTTTATACATTTTTGTTTCTTTCTGCCGCCTTCTTAATTTTCTCGTATCACGGGTATGCATTTCTTGTCTGAAGGAAACTACTATGTCAAGCTACGAGGACCACGAAGTCCTCGTCACCGAAGAAACTGTACAAATCACACATTTTCATATACTCTTTCCCACTATTGTAGGTCTGTGTAAAAGTTTGATATCTGTTATGTCACTTGGTACAATTGTGATAAAGTGTATGGTTCTAGAATCATTACATATGTTATTTTATGATCATAAAATTTATTAAAGTCTTGCTCATAATTATTCAAAGTGATAGGATGTGATTAGCTACTCGTTACTTTTATTGTGTTTACTTACATCTACTATTTTTTTTAAATATCATAGTTGTAACTCAAAAAGTTGTGATTAAGTTAATAAATTTTGACACAAAAGGATTGTACTCTTAAATTTTCTGAGTTGTGTTGAACTTTGGTGGTATATTGTCCATAGAATTGATTATTTTTTATTTGTACATATATTAATATTTCTTTTTATTCTTGATAAGTACAAAGAAGTCCTAATTTGATAGTTGAAAATTTGTACTAATAGTCTAAGAAGCAGCGGCTGTAGCCTAGTGCATTTTTTCGCAACAGATTGTGCAGCTCATATAACTCAAAAGGGGTGAAAAACAAAACAGAAAGTGTAAGCTATGGTGTAAACCATTACTTTTTGAAGAGTAATTTGGGGTAGTAGCAATCTTCATTTGGTGAGATAGGTAGATGACAGGGAAGAGAAAAATAGATTCCAATAATAACTATGAATAATACATCAAATTGTCGTAAGTATTAAATTGTCATGTAAGCTCCTATTTAGTAATTTATTGATTTTATACGTTTCAAAAATCATAAATAAAATAAAATTTTGAATTCTGAATTTTATTTTTGAAATTTGAAAATATTTAGATATGTTAATTGATCTTAAAATTATTGGTTGATAACTTATTGATCCGAGTGTATGTATAATGAAAACAAAAAATAAATAAAAATAACCACAAAAATTTAATTACGTTTTTGTGAATTTGAAATTGCATGAGTCAGATTTGGGCTCGCGGATTGAAGTAAAAACATTGAATTTGGAATTTGGAACACTATAATAAAACAAAAACAAAAAAGGAATTGGAAGGTCCGATAGTAGTTGAGAAACTTGGGTCAAATTGTGTAATGTGTAGCAACTAGCAATCGATTGGGCACAAGAAGCGAAGGTGGTGCGAGCTTCACAACTCACTACTCCCAAGCCACGTTGACGTGGACAGGGCATGGCTGTCTGTATCAGCAATTCAGCATGCTTTTTGAGACAAGTAGTAGTAAAGCTACTTGGTGAGAAAAAATGAAAAAACAAAAGAAAGTAAATTCCAAGTCCTCCAACGTGTCAGATCGGGTCAGACTAAAAGAAAAAGTCCATTAACGTTTTCTACTGTTCTATTTACAAATTGCATGGTCGGTTATTGACGGTAGTGTGTTATTACTTATTATTACAAACTGTAAAACTTCGTGTTCACTGTGAATCATCACCTTAATCCACTCATTATTAGCTTCAGCTTGACCAATATAATAATCAAATCATATGTTTCACTGTTTGTATATCAAAACAAAAAATGTTTTACTGTTTTTTTAATTCGAGATAGAAATTCTATTGTTATTAAATTTATGTTTATGTATATAAACTTTCTCTTAAAATTTTAAATTTTAATTTTTATCTTCTACCTCGCAAGAGCTTGTATTTATACAATGTGTTTCACTGTTTAAATTTGTGCCATCTTATTCTTTTAAATTTCATATATTGTTAAAACTTATATAGAATTATTCACAACAATAATTCCTATCAAATCTAAGATGTCCACAATTCAATAGACTGGTCAATTAGAATAACTTAGTGCACATTGGCGGCTTAATTAATCAAAATTCTTTCTATAAAAAGACACAAGATTTAGAAAAGTCATTATTTTTATTTTTATTTTTTAATATTTTGATGAAAGAGAAAAGTCATTACTAACCCTACTACCTCAGTCCACACAAACGGAAATTAGGGGAACATGTCGATTGATAAAAAGTGAAAAGGCCTCTTCTCGTACTGTACAAGATATGTAGCCTTTTAAACTGGGAAAAAAAAAAAAAAAAATCAAACACCCGCCGAAATTAGGCGACGTTTTTCTCAACAACTTTTGTTGCCAAAAACACATATTTTAAATCCAAAATTTGTTTCGAGAACAACGATTTCTGCTTTTTTTTTTTTTTTTTAATACTGTTCTTTCTTTTTCTTTTATTTTATTTTTTATTTTTTCCCTCTTTTGGTCCAATAGCTATTTTTCATTTGAGGCAATTAGAAACCGATTATTAGGAAGAAAAAAAAAAAAAAAGGATTATTAGCGTCTAGCTTATGGGGAAGTAGTACTAGGCTAGCCTAGTGGTGTTGTTGTTGATAGAATAGACAAGTGAGAAAGAAGGCTTCTGACACGTCTATACTGACAGCTGGAATCAGTTTCCCCAAAATTTCCATTTCCATTTCCATTTCATTGCTAATGACCCATGACTCATAGCCCAGCTCACGCTCACACCCCCACCCACGAAAAAAGGTTGAAAATTCACACACTCCGTGTACTATATATACGCTTCACCCACTCACCTTTCTACTCGTTTTCTTCTTCCTTCTCACTCTCTCACTCTCTCTTTCTCTCTCTCTCCCCCATTAGTCACAACCTGCAAGGGCCTCTCCTTCCCGCCAAAAGCCCAATATCCTAATTAACTTTTTGGGGTCACAATAATTACATATTGGCTCTTCTCTCTCTCTCTCTCTCTCTCTCTCTGATAAAAATCTTTTTGTCCATCCATCTCTTTGTATTCAAGTACATGATTTCAAAGTCATTTGCTTTCCTTGCTGGGATATCTACAAAAAGATTCCTCACTCACTCCATATACACAATCAGTACCACTGTCTTTTCTCTTTTTCTTTTTCAATTTCGCTTCCAGGAGGAATATATAGAATAGAAGAATCTCCCTATTTGCCTTCACTTCTTTTCTTTTTTTTTTTCTCACTCTATTTCTTCTTTTTGTCCCAATTATATATATGCTTTTTCGACCTTCGCTACTTTTTTTCTACAACAAGTACCATGACATGTTTCGATGATCCTCGATACTCATCCACCATGTACGTGCAACCCCACGCAGTGAAATACTCAGAACACAAAATAACCACAAGCAAGCTCGTCCCTGACCCAAAAGCCATGCCTTCAAAACTCGTGAGAATCATACACACCGACCCCTACGCTACAGACTCTTCCAGCGAAGACGAGCCAGAACGGAGACCCGTACGGAGAATCAAACGGCACGTTAGAGAGATCAGCTTCAAGCTCCCATCGCTTCCCTCAAGCTCACAGTTGCAAAAGCAAGAAGTACGCAAGAAGAGACCGGCGAGATCGCCGGAATCTGCCGCCGTAACTCGCCGGACAAAGTTCAGAGGCGTCCGGCAACGACCGTGGGGTCGATGGGCCGCAGAGATCCGAGACCCGACCCGGAGAAAACGGGTCTGGCTTGGTACCTTCGATACGGCAGAGGAAGCTGCTTCTGAGTACGATAAAGCTGCGGTTAAGCTCAAGGGTCCTAACGCCGTTACCAATTTCCCCAACTCCGTTATGACGGAGACGTCTGTTGACCTGGACAGTGTCAATTACAATGAGATAGATTCTTCTGCCTCGTCTGACGTGGCTACCTCATCTCCGATCTCAGTTCTCCGTTACGAAGAATCGTCGCCGTTGGATGACCTCGGTTTAAGAGACGTCGATGTTTTCGGGTCAGATTTGGACGTGCCGTTAAATTTGACGAATTTCGTTTTGTCAAAAAAGCCCTCGGTCGAGGAGGTGAAAGAGTTAGAGTTCGATGACTTTGGTTTCGGGGACGTCGATGCGTTCGGGTTTGGTATTGACGGGCCGTTAAATTTGACGGATTTCATGTTGTCTAGAAAGCAATTGGTCCAGGAAGAGGAAGAGTTCGGTGAGTTCGACGTCGATTCGTTCTGGGTATAATAATTTCATCTTCTTAAAAAAAAAAAAAAAAAAAAAGGAAAAAAGAAGCACGTGTTGTCGGGAGATATTTGGGAAAGGAGAGGGACAGTTTGGTAATATGGTACCTACTAGTATATCCAAAAGTGGTTATGTGTCATAGTTTCATTGGTTTATTTCGGGGACGGTAAGGAACTGAAAGCGCATTTTTTGTCGGAATTCCGAAAGTAACCTTGATATTTTTGATAGTGTATTGGTCAAAGTACGGAGTGTTAATAATAATTAGTGAGAGTTAGCCGGTTTTAGCACTATTATAATACGGCGATTTTGTCTCGTGTCGTGTTACAAGGATTTGTCTGTAATGACTAATGAGATAATCTGTGTATTGTTCTGTAATTTTCTAAATTACTATTAATTATAATTTTATCATTCGTGTATAATTGTGATTGAGTAATGCTTTATATCTGGAGCCATTAGTAATATCACTATTACAATTAGCATTCAATTGTTTGGAAAAAAAAAATTAATAGGCCTCTACCATTTTTTATTGTAATTATGTGTATCTTCTTTTTAAAGAGATCTTTGCAAGGAAAAGATGGTTTGGAGTGAGTGAAGGATGCTCAAGGGTTGAGAAAATTTTTTTTATCATACCAGCTCTTCGTGTGTAGGTACCATTCTTTTAAGAATATGCAGTCTCTTTCTCTATGCGCCAAATTATTACAAGGGAAAATTTCATGAGAGCAACCCAAAAATTAAACCGAGAATCTCATAAATATCATGACTAGGCAACCAATCTCTGTCCTTGGGTTTGAGACGGATACTTGAATACTCTACGCCTAAGCGTTGAAAAGTAATAAATGGGATTTTGGTGCTACATAATTGAATATATATTAATCCAATCAAAAAAAAAATTGAATATATTAATTAATATAATAGGAGAATGGTATAAAATAGTGTAAAAAATGGACTTCTTCTTTAAATAGAAGAAGTTTTGTTGAAGAATGAATCTTCTTCTTCCATCATGGCAGTTGGGGGTCACTGTTTGCGGAGACTTTTCAGTAGCAGGGCTCAACTGTGTGGCAATAGATGGGTTTTCACGCATTAGACACGTGCTGAAAAAGTCAATTCCTTAAACACATCGATTCCGTAGTCAACACGCGCTGAACTTGGGCTCCTGTCGGATATCTTTCCTCCTCAGTATTCAAAAGTGAAGCCAGGGTGCATCTGGACTTCGAACTGAGAACTGAGAACAATATTATTAATTCAAAAACAAAAAAACAATATCATAATTTTTTTTAAAGATTCTTAATTGTTTTATTCTATGTACGGTTTCGATTCTTCACTATTTTTAGGAATAAAAAATTATATTTACAAGAAACAATTGAAAAAAATATTATTTCTTTAATTTTTAATTAATTGAGAAAATTGTCATTATTTTTTAGAGATTAAATTATGTAAGCATGTAATGTAATCCACATTTTACTCCTACAATTCTATCGTGCCATATCATTTTATCATATATTTAAGAATAATCACAATCACAACCACATCCCATTAATTCTAATACCCATATATAAATCCAATCAAAATAGAAGTTTATTGAGATATTGAATGTAGTAAAATGTATTGAATTTTAAATAAAATATTAATGTGACAATCTCTCATTAGATGGTGTAAAATATGAGTTTTACACCCCATCTTTACCAAATTAGGACTCTATTTTTTAATTATTCACAACTTTAGGAGCAAGAATAAAAAACCAAATGTACCAAAATTTATAGAAAAAAAAAAACATAAATAATTGAGAAGATTCAATTGAAAAATATCACAACCTCTAAGACAAAACTACATCTATTATTTTATTTTTATTTTTATTTTTAGACGACAATTATTTTAAGGAAAATGTTGATAGATACCCTAAAATTATTGTTTTATGAAATACTTTTATAACCTTTTTATGGGAAAAATAATAATTGATTATTAACAGTTTTTATATTTCCTATAAAATTGATATTAAAACTTCCTTAAAACCGTCTATTAATAAATACTCTAAGGGTACCCGTTAACCAAATCCTTATTTTATTTCTAAGAATGAGAAATAGCCGAATAGGCGCAACTTGCATTTAGTGGTGTGGGGGGCAAGAAAATGGTT
The DNA here is from genome assembly GCA_032878915.1 of Castanopsis chinensis. Classification (NCBI taxonomy): domain Eukaryota; kingdom Viridiplantae; phylum Streptophyta; class Magnoliopsida; order Fagales; family Fagaceae; genus Castanopsis; species Castanopsis chinensis. The sequence continues at coordinate 9,277,976 of JAVQMG010000125.1, read as the reverse complement.
CCCAAGGATCCAAAGGCTAGAAGAGCAGGTCTTAGGGACAAACTCGCTACAATTAATTGTTTAGAGATGGGAAAGGCAAACCAGCTTGTGGATTCCTGGCCCTATAGTCTAAAATGGGGAAAGTGGGCCCAGCATGGAGATAAAAAAGGGGAGCGAAAGGCAGAAGGATTATGCAAAGGAAGAATCTAGTATTAATGCCCCCTCGGCTGGCTAAGAAATGTGTTATAGAGCTAGTAATCACACATGTATGAGTAAGTTCTCTCTCTCTCTCTCTCTCTCTCTCTCTCTCTCTCTCTCTCTCTCTCTCTCTCTCTCTCTATTTTTTTTTCCTCCCTATCTAGTGGGGTTTTACGTTTCTTTTATAGTAGTATGCTTTTAATTCTAGCCCTCAAGCTATAGGGTGGTGGTTGTTCATCAAATACTTATCCCATTCTCCCCTTTAGAGGAAGTGCCGGGTGAGTTTCAGGTTGTCCAGGCACTGTTCAAACATCACTTCCTCTATTAATGTGACAGTGCTGGTTGGTGCATGGCATTTAATTTAGAGGTGATAGACACTTCTCCAACATGCCTCACCCCTTTCCTCCTAGGGGGTCTTCCCGCGGCCATGGTGGTGGCTCATCTCACCCTCCTCGGTGTGCAAGGGGATCTCTGTGGGCGTAGCAGTTTTCTCCTAAGAAAGGAGAGTACACTTTGATCGAGTGGACCGAGGCAGAAAAAAGATGGAGTCGCCACCTATGTTAGGTCTAGGAACCATTTACATAGTGCCCTTACATGGAAGGGTGGTGGTTGTTCATCAGATACTTGTCCCATCCTTCCCTTTGGAGGAAGTGCTGGGTGAGTTACAGGTTGTCTAGGCACTATTCAAATGTCACTTCCTCCATTAATGTGACTGTGGTGGTTGGTGCATGGCATTTAATTTAGAGGTGATAGACGCTTCTCCAACACGCCTCCCCCCATTTCTCGTTAGGGGTCTTCCCACGGCTATGGTGGTGGCTCATCTTACCCTCCACAATGTGCAAGGGAATCTTTGTGGGTGCAGCAGTTTTCTCCTAAGAAAGGGGAGTACACTTCGGCCGAGTGGACCGAGGCAAAAAAAAGATGGAATCGCCACCTAAATTAGGTCTAGGAACCATTTACATGGTGCCCTTACATGGAAGGATTGATCTTACTTCTAGGGTATTGGGTTTGGAGTTTAGGTATGATTTTAGGAAGGTGTTAGCTCACAATGTCTTACGTCTTAATCTCATTAAAGACATATTCAACATTGCAGTCTATACTCACACACACACTAACATATATCTAACAATCAACATGTCATCAATTATCCCAAAACCTTGACATACATCTATCCTGGCTTCATATTATCATAAACCTTAGCATGTTACTATCTCATTACATCCAACATAGCAAACAAATCATGGCAAAAACACAAGCATGCTAAGATCAAAATAAACATGTGACAGATACCCCTACATATCATTCAACCAAGCATATTCATATCCATCACCAAAAGCACAAGATAAATACATGTTCATATGAATGCATGCCTTACCTCACTTACCTTACTACGTCTCAGCACCTATGCATCATTGTATGGAAATTTGAATGCTTATTCATGGTAAAACAAAGAAATCATTGAAGAGAAACCCTAATCTAGCATATTAAAGACACATAAGCAATCATACAGAGAAACAAGGACTAAAAAACATAAAAGAGGGTTAAAAAAAAAACATATTAAGTAAAAGAAATAAAGAAACAAAAGCAGAAAAACTTTTTTTTTTTTAAAATAGAAGCAAAAAAACTTAGATTAAGGTTTCTGGGTACGAGTATGCATGCACATACATAAGCCTGCGTATGCAACCTAGTTGTATGCGTATGCATACTTTAAGCCTACATACGCATGCAGAAAGTATGCGCACGCAAACACACCATAGGACCCTAACCCAGAAACAAAAACTAAAGAAACTAACAACCTAACATGCTTTAAAATAGGGGAACTATGTAAATCTGAACTATACAAGCATATTGTAACCAAAATAAACAAAAGAAACAAGGAGATGAAGATCAAAACAGATAAAAGAAAAGAAAAAGAGACTTAGAACATTACCTCCAAACAAAAGCTCCTAGGCTTTATTTTGACCATTTTCCTCAGTCAAATCTATTCACAATCAAATATAAGAGTGACTAGTAATCTTAAAGCTCAAACATTAAGGCCAGAAAAGGCTACAATTAGAAAATATTGACTTAAAGATGTTTTGTGAAAAAATCTCTCTTTGATTCACTATTTTTAGTGAATCTTGTGTTTTCCCTTAGAATTTTATGTTTGTTTTGAAATATATCATGTAAGGCTTTATATAGTTGAAAAATGGGTTTTGGAACGGCTCCCAAATGATGTGGGATTCATTCCAAACCTCAACTTTAATGCTGAAAAACTTGTCTTTCATAGCTTTTGCAACCCTAGCTGCGTATGCGGTTCCGTGTGTGCATATGCATATATCAAGCCTGCATTCACATACATGTGCATGCGTACGCGACCCTAGGGTTTTCGTGGCCTTTATTTTGCAAAAATAGCTTTATTTTGCAAAAATAGCTTTATTTTGCAAAAATAGCTTTATTTTATTCATAAAAGAGTTATATTTTCCATAAAAACCTTCCTCAAGTCAATTTATAATCTGATCGGGCCACTTAACCAACCTTGGGCTTTAGAATTTTACCATTATTGGGGAACAGGAGCCCGAGTCATACAGGGTAGAAAATGCGGTGTCTTTAATCTCCCTTGATCAGCCTGATGCTCCACCTATTAGGCCTATGCGGTCCTCAGCCCACTCCCCACAATAGCCCCCCCCCCCCCCAAATCCCACTTCCTTATTTTCTTGGGAATGTGCGGTTTTGGTGACACTGTAGGGTTATACATGACATTAGTGCTCCCACATGCCAACCCGTCCCTTCAACTGCTTGCGCACGTCCCTAACATTCCGGATTCCTAACACGACATTAAATGCTACTGGTGACTGCCTACTACCATGTCTAATGATGAGATGGGGTTTTCATAATCCCCATTTCACCTCGATTAGGGGGGGGGGAATTTGCCAGTCCTTTTCCCCCAATATAAGAGGGGAAAGGAGCTCATTTTTTGCCCCCAGCACATTCTTCTGAACCATTAAGAGTCTTTTTGAAGAGTGGCATTGCCTTTCCTCCCTTGTAAGTTTCTTTACCTTCCTCCTCAATCTAGTAGGTTCTGTGTCTAGATTTTCCTCGTCTTCTCCTTCTATTTCCCTTGCTTCTTCCTTTTCTTCTCTCTTGTTGTTTCCTAGGATGAGTAGGTTTGCTAGTTTAGTGGACATTGGTGAAAAAAGGTAGGCCTTAAAGGACAAATATGGCATCCTAGCCGAGGTCACCATAGAGCACTGTAAGATAGCGAAGCACTACACTAGAAAGATCAACAAGTGTTGTAGCCATCCCCATGATAGCCTTCATTGAAGGAGGGATGAGGATACTCATGGATAGGGTGATGCGTGACTTCCTCCTATATTTTAGAACAAGCCATTCCCAGTGTTCCATCAACCTCTTCAAGATAGTTAATAGTGTAGCCCGCATAAATGAAAAAAATGAATGTGGAACTGACCCACCATGACATCAATTTGATTTATAGTTGTCAAGATAGCAAGGTCACTGGCTACTATTTGTGGATGAGGAATGCGCCAGTCAAACTTATCTCTTGTCTTCCCGAGAATAGCAAGGGCCTTGGCAATGAATTTTTTATCATTTCAAGGACTGGCATGACGGGCTTTATTGCCGCATTTGAGATGGGGAGCCTGGTGGAGAGTGTGGACACAACGGGGAGTTGCCATCTAGTTTTTGCAACGGTCTAGGAACCATATATATAGTGTCCTCTTGAGGAAGGACCTTTTGATCTTACTACCAGAGATATGGGTTTTGAGATTAGGTACAGTTTTAGGAAGGTGTTAAGCACCCAAAACCACCCAACCCTAGGGTTGGCTTCCTCTCATTATGTCTTAACCCTATCAAAGGCATACTCAATATTGCATTCTAACTCACACACACATTAGCATGCATCTAAACATACAATGTCATCAATCATCCCAAAAAGACCTAACCATTCATCTATCATGGCATACCTTAACATACATCTATCATGGCATCTCTTAACATTCATCTAGCATGGCATCATATCACATCCAAGGCAGAAGCATGTAAACACTTAATCGAGGTAGAAACACAAGCATAGAAAGGCCCAAGTAAACATGTGTTTGCATCTATACATTAAGGAAAAGTCATCCAAACAAAAATGTTTATCTCTATCATAAAACATACATCACATGTGTTCATGTGAATACATGACTTACCTCTCTTATCTTGCTGCATCTCAGCACTTTTGGCATAAATGCATGAACATGTAAATGAGTGTTCATGGCATCAAAACAAAGCAACCAAAGATAAGCCTTGATCTAATCATGTGAATGACAAAAAAAAAAAAAAAAACATAGAACAATGATTAAAACATATAAAAAAGGGAACAAACAGAGACATAACATATGAAAAAGCAAAGAAAACAAAGCAGAAATCTAAATTAGGGTTTCTAGGCAGCAGTATGCGCCCACATGTAGAAACCTGCTGTGGACACAACGGATTGTTGGGAGTTGCCACCTAGCTTTTTCAAGGAAGGACCATTGATCTTACTACTAGAGGTATGGGGTTCGGAGTTAAGGTACGATCTTGGGAAGGTGTTAGGCGCCTAAAATCGCCCAAGCTTAAGGTTGGCTTCTTCTCATTGTGTCTTATGTCTTAACCCTATTAAAGACACACTCAATATTGTTATCTAACTCACACACACACACTAGCATACATCTAAGCATACAACATGGCATCAATCATCCCTAACCATACATCTATCAAGCTTGTCAACCAAAGCCTAACATTTATCTAATCATGCATATAATCACATCATTGACCCTAACATTCATTTAGCATGGCATCCCCTAACATTCATCTAGCGTACATGTCACATCATCCTAGCATTCATCTAAACATGGTATAACATATCATCCCAAACAAGGCAGCAACAAAAACAAGGCAGAAAAATAGGCATGGCAATCAAACATAGGTCATAACATGTATTCCAACTCTCAAGGATAAAATCGAACAACACTAAAATGCATGTTTATACTAATTCATGACTTACATCACTTACCTTGCAACGACTTAGCACTGATGGCATTATGCATGAGCATGTGAATGCGTGTTTGTGGACACAAGGGGTTTTGGAGTCGCCATCAAGTTTTTGCAATGGTTTAGGAACCATATATATATAGCATCCTTTCGGAGAAGGAGCACTAATCTTACTATCAGAAATATGGGTTCAGAGTTTAGGTACATTCTTGGAAAAGTGTTAGGCATCTAAGACATCCCAACCCTAAGGTTGGCATCCCATCATTATGTCATAGATCTTAACCTCATTAAAAACATGTTCAACACTTGTATCTATACTTACACACACACTAGCATACATTTAAGCATACAACATGGCATCATTATCCCAAAATACATACCTATCTATCTATAAGGCAATAAAAAAATAAACTCAGCCATACATACATACAAACCATAGCATTCATCTAACATGTGAAAACCCTATCATATCATACATCTAAAATAAGGCAGCAACTCAATCAAGATAGCAACTTAATCATGGCAATAATAAGATCACATAAACATCCATACTCAAAATCAAACATCATACAAACATATTCGTCACAAAAGATGCATGTTTATACCAATGCATGGCCTACCTTTACTTACCTTGCAGCAACTCAGTACCTATGGCATCATGTATGGACGTGTGAATGCACGTTTATGGCATCAAAATGAAAGAAAAGCCTAATCTAGCATATGAGAGATAAACAACAAATAAGGCATGTGAAATCAAGACTCAGATACGTGTATACATGTGAAAAGGGTTTAAACAGAGGCAATACATATGAAACAAACAAACAAAGCAAAAACCTAAGTTAGGATTTAACCTATGTACAGATGCTTGTGGCATATGCATGTAGGATTGTTTAAAACCCCAACCCAGAAACAAACTTACAAAGAAATAAAGCAGAAATGAAAATCCTAAGTCTAACAACCAAACATGCTTAAAATATAAAAGAACTATAAAACTAGCCTAAACAAACATGCCTAAATATAAACCAGGCAATAAAACAAGCTAAAACAAATATTAAAGGCAAAAGAGAAAAAGAAAGGGTTTAAGGGATACCTTAAGCAAAAAGCTCTTTAAGCTTTATTTTTTACTGTTTCCCTTAGTAAAATCTATCACAATTCTATAAAATAGTGATTAGAAACTTTAAACTCAAAGGATTAGGGCCAAAAAGGTCTCAATCAGATAAAAATAACTTGAGGTGTTTTGTGAAAAACTCCCTTTTAATTCACTATTTTTTAGTGAATCTTAGGTTTTCCCTTAGGATTTTCTATGTGTTTTGAAAATCTACCATATAAGGCTTTATATAATGGAAAAAAATGGGGTTTGAAACGGCTCCCAGACGATGTGGGATTCATTTCAAACCTTAGCCATTATTGTAGAAAACTTGTCTTTTTTTATGTCTTTGAAACTTTAGGTGCGTATGCAAAAGTATGCCTACATACGCATGTTTTGGCCCACGTATGCAAGCTGCTGCCCATGTATGTGGACCAAGGGCCACTTTGGTCATTTTATTTACAAAAATAGATTTTTACTCATTTAAAAGGTTATATTTTCCATTTTAATACTCCTCAAGTCATTTTGATATCAGATTGGACTCCAAATTGGCCTTGAGCCTTAGAGTTTGGGTATTATTGGGGAACGGAGGCTCGAGTCACGAGGGATACAAAATGTGATGTCTACAGTATTTATGGTAGTAAAATAAGACAACATAAGATAAACCCTAATTCTAACATGTGAAAGACAAAAAAATAATTAAACATGTAAGACAAAGGGTTAAAACCATAAAAACATGGAAAAGAGTCTAAATAAAAGTATTACATGTGAAAACATAAGCAAAATTAAAAGAAATAAAATTAGGGTTTCTGGGCTAGTTCATGCGCACGCATGAACAACCTTGTGTTCGCATAATCAAGCCTGTGTGAGCTGGAAAGATTATGCGCACGCAGGTTTCTACTTAGAAACCCTAGAAACACAACAAACAAAGTAAGGTTTCAAAACACGAATTCTAACAAGCTTTACATGCTTTTAAACATACAACTACATTAACCTAAGCTATATATACATATTAAAGCATATTACAACAAAGAAACTAAAGAAAATAGAAAGAAAAAAGTGCAAAAAAGAAAAGAAAAAAAAAGTTTAGACTAAATACCTCAAACAAAAACTCTTTAAGCTTGATTTTTGACTGTTCCACTCAGTCAAATTTATTCACAATTCAATTAAAAAAAAGATATTAGTATTCTTAAACTATAAGATCAAAGCCAGAAAATGTCCTAATCAAAAGAAAATTGACTTGAGGATGTTTTGTGAAAATCTCCTTCATTTATTTAGTATTTCTAGTGAATCTTAGTGTTTCCCCCTTGGGATTTCTGTGTGTTTTTGAAAATATATCATGTAAGCAACTTATATTGTGAAAATAGTCATTTAGAACGATTCCCAAACGATGTGGGATTCGTTCCAAACCTCAACATTAATACAAAAAACTTGCCTTATTTATATTTCTGGAATCCGCTATGCTTGAGTAAGGCCATGTCCATGTGCACAGGCTGATTCTTGTGTGCACATATCGAGGTTTTCCTTGGTTTAATTTTCCAAAAATAGATTTATTTTCTCATTAAAAGTTATATTTTTCATTTTAACATTCCCCAAGTCAATTTAACATTTGATTGGGCTCTAAACCAACCTTAGGTCTCAGAATTCAACATCATTGGGGAACGGGGACTCGAGTCGTATGGGGTACAAAATGCGGTGTCTACACCTGTGTGCGCATGCCAATTGTACGAGTGCATATACTTTGACCTGCGTGTGCATGCAGGATGCATGCATGCACATGCTTGGTTAGAAACCCTAGCCCAAAAATGCAACAAGCATAGAAAACAGAGAAATACTTAAAACAATAAATCTAACAACCTAACATGCTCAGAAATACAAAGACTATCTAAAACTAAGCTATACAAGCATAAAAAAAAAAGAAACAAGATTAACAACAAGATTATTAAAAAAAAAAAAAAAGAGAAAAGAGTTTGGAACTTAATACCTCAAAACAAATGCTCTTTCAGCTTGATTTTTTACCATTCCCTTTAGTTAAATCTATTTGCAATCAATAAAAAGTTATTAGTAATCTTAAACTCAAAGATCAAGGCCAGAAAAGGCCCTAATCAAAAGAAAATTGACTTGAAGATATTTTGCAAAAAACTCCCTCTTTGATTCACTATTTCTAGTGAATTTTAGTGTTTTCTCTTACAATTTCTGTGTGTTTTGAAAAGGTACCATGCATGGCTATTTATATTATGAAAATGGGGGTTTGGAATAGCTCCCAAACGATGTGGGATTTGTTCCAAATCTTAATCTTTACGCTCTGTTTGTTTCAATGGAAAACCTTGTGTAAAGATAGTTTTCTTTGTTTTCTAGTATTTGGTAGCATAAAAAAAGATGAGTCAAAGGAAAACTATCTTTGGTTAACATAAAAAGTATGGCTTATTTTTAGAGATTGTTTTCCATTAATTTTTTTTGGAAAACAATTCTATCTCATAGCAAACTAAATAAGGGAAGTTAGAAGTTTGTTTTTTTTAATTCATTTAAAGTTGCTACCAAACATTGAAAAATGAGATAATTTTATAGAAAATGCTTCTTGAAAAATGACTCATTTTTTAGAAAATATTATTGTTGAAACAAACAAAGCTTAATATTGAAAACTTACATTTTTTTTATGTTTCTAGAACCCTATATGTGTGCACAGGATCGAGCCTACGTATGCATGCATCATGGTTGCGCACGCATGCATCATGGTTGCGCGCGCAAACTGATTCCTGTGTGTGCATACTGTGGCCTTCCTTGGCTTTACTTTTCCAAAACTAGATTTATTTGCTCGTTAAAATTTATGTTTTTCATTTTAACATTTCTCTAGTCAATTTAATATCTGATTAGGCCCTAAACTAACCTTGAGTTTTAGAATTTCAACATCATTGGGGAATGGGAGCTCGAGTCATAAGGGGTACAAAATGCGATGTCAAAGGGGAGGGCCGTCCAAGAAACTTCTATTTTCTTGAGTCTAGTGACGGGAGATCCTGGCCTATTGTCTTGTTTTGCTTCTGATGTCCCCCACCCCTTTCCTTCTCCTTTATTTCTATGAATTCATTTATTTGAGACCTCGGTCAAACTTGTTTGATTTGTTTCTCTTATTCATACTCTTTTTCTAATTGGTAGACAAGAGAGCAACCATTCTGAATGAGAACCTAGTGAATGCTCCTGATTTGAACAAGATACTTCAATCGGAAATTTTTGTTCACATCGACAATCAACTTTGGGCTGCCCATGTAATCCTTAGCTTCATGCCCACCCCCAACCGCTTTTAAGCTCCGAAGCACATTATTAAGGCCAAGGACCCTCGTTTTGCTTTGATTAACGTACTGGTTGAAGGTTTTATGTCTCCTCCTCCTCTAAGCAACCTTCAAACAGAGCCTTGTGCCCACCAATTCGCTAATGCCTTTCGCTCAGAAGACAGAATATCTGAGGGTGAAGAGGGCTTTGATCAGGTCGAGGATGAGGAAGACACATCACATTTCGAGAGAGAAGAAGGGTGCTAGTCCGAGTGGACTGTGTGTGAGGATTTAGCCTCAGACTTTAAAGCCTTCGACCTTCCTGACTTCACCGTAGGACATAGCTCTGCCATCCCAGAAGGGGGTCCTTCAACTCCTACCGTTAGCACCATCCAAGAAGTTGCCAACATACCTGAGTGGATGGTAATCAAGAAGAATAAACCATTGGACCTTACGGACATGCTTTAGTCCACTATGGTGGTGGGCATCTAAGGTAGACGCACCTACCAAGCCTCATACTCCTCGTCCTTCTACCCAGATGCAACCGGTTTCCCTTGAGGGGCAGGTGGAAAAGAAGAGAAAGAGCGGTAGAAAGATGAGAAAGAGCTGAAGTGGGGGAACTCGAGGAAATATCCTAACCTAAGGCTGTTAGCAAAGGCCAGGGCTCACGTTAGCAGCCCTAAAGATCTAGGACTAAATCCATTTCCAAGGAGGTGGTGGCTTTGGAGCCTATTCGAAGGAGTCGATCAAGTATAGGCGTAGCCGTTTTCTCCTTAAAATTAGGAAGGGGGAGTACACCTCAGTTAAACTGATCGAGGCGGAGAAAAGATGAAGTCGCCACCTAGATTAAGTCTAGGAGGTATAAGTATAGCGCTCTTATGTGGAAGGACTAATCTTACTACTAGAGTATGGTTTCAAAGTTTAGGTGTAGGGATGGGAAGGTGTTAGACACCCAACCCCACTCGACTTGTGGGTTGGCTTCCACTAATTGTGTCTTATGTCTTAATCTCATTAAAGGCATGTTCAATATTGTATACTAAATTCACACACATACACACACACTAGCATACATCTAAAGCATAGAACATGGCATTTCATCCCAAACCCTAACGTACATCTATCATGTTATATCCAAGGCAACAAATAAACATTCATATTATCTAAATAGAAGCATAGACAAGGCAGCAAACATACAAGGCAAAAACATAGGCATGTTAGAATCAAACAAACCTGTAATAGGTATCCCAACATTAAAATATAACATTCAACCAAGCATGTTCATATCCATCATGAAAGCACAAGATAAATGCACACTCATGGGAATGCATGCCTTACCTCACTGCATCACAGCACCTATGCATCAGTGCACGATCATATCACATGCATGTTCTTGGCACGATCAAAGATTTAATTGAAAGGAAACCCTAATCTAACTTGTGAAGAACAAACAAACACATAAACAGAGAATTAAGAAACACAAAATAAGACAAAACAAAAGTATATTGTATAAATAGAATAAAGAAATAGATGAAAAAGGGTTGAATTAGGGTTTCTTGGCACGTGTATAGGTGCGCATACATAGGGCTAGCGTACATAGCCTAATTGTATGCATATGCATAATTCGAGTATCAAACGCATGTAGAAAGCATACGTACACATATACACCCTAAAACCCTAACCTAGAAATGTAAACACAGAAAAACTAAGTAGAACTTAAAAACAATAAATCTAACAACCTAACATACTTTAAAAGAAAAAGCTACTAAACCCTAGGCTACCTAAACATATTAAAACATAAACAAAACAAGAAAAAAAAAAAGGTAGAATTAAAATAAAGAAAAGAAAAGTTAAAGGTTAGAACTCAATACCTCAAACACAAAGCTTTTCAAGCTTGATTTTGATTGTTCCCTTTAGTCTATCTATTCATGATCAAACAAAATTGATTAGTAAATTTCAAAACTCAAAGATCAAGACCAGAAAAGGTCTCAACCTGAAGAATATTGACTTAAGAATGTTTCGTAAAGAACTCCCTCTTTGATTCACTATTTCTATTGAATCTTAGGTTTTCCCTTAGAATTTTTTGTGTTTTGAAAAGGTCAAATGTATGGCTTTTTATATTGAGAAAATGGGCGTTTGAAACGGCTCCCAGACGATGTGAAATTCATTCCAAAATCCATCTTTAATGTAGAAAAACTTGTCTTTCATATTTTTTGGAATCCTAACATGCGTACGCATGCCTATGTGTGCATATGCATGCATAAAGCATGTGTACGCATACACGTGTTGCGTACGCATGTCCTAGGGTTTCTGTATCCTTTATTTTCCAAAAATAATTTTATTCAGCTTATAAAAGAGTTATATTTTTCATAAAAGCCTTAATCCAATATTGGGCTTTAGAATTTTACCATCATTAGGGAATGAGGGCCCGAGTCGTAAGGGTACAAAATAAGGCCCTAAACCAAACTTGGCCCTAAACCAAACTTTTTCTTATTGAACTTTTTGAATTTTCTGGTAATGTACAATTTAAACTTTGAGTTCTCATTTTCAAACAACTCATCATCTGCATCATTCTTTGTTTTTAAAGCTATATTCTTGCTCTTGTTTCCCTTACCAATCCTTACTAAACCTAATTTATAGGTTTGCAGATTCCCAATCAACTCTGTCAAAGGAATGGTGTCAATGTCCTTTGATTCTTTTATGGCGGTGATCTTAGCACGGAACCGCTCTAGAAGAGATTTGAGGTCCTCACAATCTTAGGTGTTGAAAACTTTTCACCTAAATTGAATGTTGAATTGACTATGTCCTTGAGTTTGGCATAGATTCATTGAACGTCTCATTATCATCCATTCTAATCTCTTCAAAGCTAGTGGTAAGCCTTTAAAGCTTGGAATCTTTTACTGCTTTGATACCTTCATAAGTTTTTTGAAGGATTGCCCATGCTTACTTGGCACTCTCAATGGATGAGATCTTCTTAAATTCCGCATTAGTCACAACACTAAACAAGGCATTCAAAGCTTGACTATTGAAATTTACAGCTCTGATCTTGTTTTCATCCCAAGACTCTGATCTTGTTTTCATGCGTGCTTTCTAGTATGCATAGTTAGTATCATAAAAAAAAAAAAAGGTATAATCAACGATTGTCCACGATCCATAACAACAGTGGTCAATGGATCACATAGCAAAGATTAAAAACTAATCAGAGTGTGCCTACTTTGATACCACTTGTTGGGTTAAAAACAAATTGACCCTAGTTAAGTGATTCAATTACCCAAGTTGATTAATTAAGTCAAATTACATGCAAAACATGGAGGCACAAACAAATCACTAAATAACTAATATGTAACAGAAAATAAATTAACATAGTGATTTGCTGACAAATGGGGACAAATTTTCGCAAGGCAAAAACCCCACCAAGTGAATTTAATGTCATCATTCCCAAGAATCCACTAATCAATAATCAAGCGGTTACAAGTATAAGTAGTCTTATCATTACCCTAGCCTATCCCAAAACACTAACCTACAGTTGAACCTTCGCTTCAATATCTAATTGAACTTGATATTGTAGTAGCCTTTTTTCTTTTGTTGCACAAATCTCTAATCTATGACTAACTCTTTTGCACAGATATCAGTACATATCTAACTCCAACAACTTGATTGATTGTTGTGTGCTGTTAAGTTCTTCATTTCATAAATAATGAAGATTAGGAAGCACTTGGTTACAAAACCCTAAGGTGCACTGCAAATATCGCATTTTATACTCCATATGACTCAGGCTCCCGTTCCCTAATGGTGTCGAAATTCTAAGACCCAAGGTTGTTTTAGGGCCCAATCAAATTACAAATAGACTTGAGATGTGTTAAAATGAAAAATATAACTTTTTAATAAGTAAAAAGTCTATTTTTGAAAATAAAGGCCAAAGGAAACCCTTGACCTGCATACGCAGCCATAAACTTGCGTACACAGCCTTAAAGTTTATGTACACAAGCATAAGCTTGCGCATGTAGGTAAGGTTTCAAAAACCTATGAAAGATAAGTTTTCTACATTAAAGACTGGGGTTTGGAAGGAATCCTACATCGCCTAGGAGCCATTCCAAACCCCTATTTTCACAATATAAATTGCATACATGTTACCTTTTAAAAACACACAAAAATCCCACGTGAAAACACTAAGATTCACTGGAAATAGTGAATCAAAGAAGGAGTGTGAGAGACCGTTCTTCTTTTGAAGGGGGTGCTCTCATAAAGAGATTCGGGTGCTTTTAGGGATCTCTCTTTTGGGTAGTGGTGTGGAGTCACCACTTTTTTTTTTTTTTATACAAAAAAAGAAAAGAAAAAAATGAATATAATTACATGTTCAAAATAATTTCAAATGTCATTGATTGAATAAAAAAGTACAATTTTTGTAATCAAGCTTACAAGGCTTTGGTCCTGGTTACAATCTATGCAAAAGAATACAAAACTTTGGTCCTAGTTACAATCTACCAAAATTAAAGACAAAACACTAATCTACCTATCTAAAAATTCCAAGTTCAAGAGCGAGGTTACAGAATGGGAAGGTGTTAGGCACCCATTCCACCCAAATAGAGCCTGGTCTTCTAGACTCTAATGACTACTATACCATTTTTGTATGATGTTGAATGATATGTTGTAACACACATGACAGACACTTAACAAAAATAAATTTGAATGGTTTGCCTAATGAATGATGTCCTCTTTTATAAGAAAAATCATATATGTTTTGAAAAAAAAAAAGATTTGATTTGTAAAAATTAGATTTATTTTTACAAAGGGTAAAAAAAAAAGAGATTTTATCAAGAAAAATCAGATATGTTGTTTGTAAAGTTTTTTTTTTTTTTTTTTTTTCTAAAAAGAGATTTTGTTAAAAAGAAAAAAAAAATAGATCTATTTTGAAAAGTTAAAAAAATGAGATTTGATTTGTAAAAAAATCAGATCTGTTTTTTGAAAAAAAAAAAATGAGATTTTGTAAAAAAGAATCAAATCTGTTTTGAAATGTATAAAAAAAGAGATTTGATTAGAAAAAAAAAATCAGATTTGTTTTTGAAAAAAAAAAGATTTTTAAAAGAGGATTCATATTCATGAGACGAACTTATTATGCATGCATCACATATTAAAAAGAAAGACTTTAACTTAACTCTTAATCCCTTCTTTGAAATTTCAAAATCTGCAATTTTATGAAAGAGAAAACTTTTTAGAAAAAAATTCTGATTTTTACTTAATGAAAATACAGATTAGTTTTGTCACCAGAAAAAAAAATTCAGACTTGTATTTAATAAAGATAGAGATCAATTTTGAGTCCAAGAAAAATAATTAGATCTATATTTAATGAAAATACAGATCAGTTTTGAGATTAGAAATGATTTAGATCTATATTTAATGAAAATACAAATCAATTTTAAGATCAGAAAAAAAAAATTTAGATCTGTATTTAATGAAAATACAAATCAGTTTTGAGTTTTTATAAAAATAAGGGGGAGGGGGGCTTTGATGATCATTAGCAGATTTTGAAATCAAAGGAAAAGAATTAAAACAAACAATCAATTAAAGAACATGTCAAAGAAAATTCCAACAAAGTATCTAAAGCATGGCAATTAAGTATTATGAACAAGGCACAAAAAAACATATTAACCACATTTATGCAATGAACAACAACATACTAATTAATGAAAAAGAAAAAGAAAAAAAACAGAATAAATTACTAAATACCTCTTGCATGATCGTGCTCTTCAAACGAAAGAATATTTTAGAAATTAAAGAAGTTTATTCACTTCTTTGAAGTCTAAAATACTTTACTTACAAAAAATGAAGTTCCTAAAGCAAATGCCTCCAAAACGTCTTTAACGTAAGGGGAGCAGAAAAGTCAGAAAAAAAGTGCCCTTAATTCTTTTTTTTTTTTTCCCTCTATTTATAGAGGTTGGTATGCTTAAAAAATAAGCTGAATGAGATCAGATACGAATTGGAACGCGTCCTTATCTCTAAAAAGTCGAAAAAGATAGGCTTTATCTCAATTAGGAGGTCCCCGGGCCAGGTTGAATGTTTGGGCTAATCAACACTTACCATGTGCCGATTGGCACTCCAAGAGTGCCGACAGGCCCTCTGGGAGTGTCAAGCCCATGTTTGAGTTTTGGTCCAATTTGAACTCCTTTTTTGAGAATTTTTGAGCCGAAAATAGCACCTAGACGCATTTTTTATTCTTATTCTAAAAATTATCTATTTTTCTTGATATTCAGGTCTATAAAATGATAATTATTTTGTAAATAAATATTCTAAAAAGACTTGATTATCCATAAAGACCACAACTTCTTTTTTATTTGATTATCCACTTTATTCTCATGCGAGTAGGCTTACTTTTGACACTAGCCAACAACCAATCAAAAAATTATTTAATTAATTTTAATTGTTTAACCAATCAGAATTAATTTAAATTAATCAGGCATGATCGACTCCACCCAAATAAAATGCATGCAGACCGTGAAAACTTGATCTTGTGAAATCTTTCAATCCAACAGACCTATTTGGGAATCAGACATACCGTTGCGACCGTTAGAATCTCAAGATCATTTTTATGATATGCAATGAATGAATTAATGCATGTAATGCAACTCTAAATTTTGGGTATTGGAATGGTCACTCTAGTCATCTTCCAAGATTAAATTATTGATGCAAAATCGTGTTTCTATAGGGAGTTTTTCACAAAGCATCCCCAATTTAATTTAATTTTATTAGGTCTTTTTTTGGCTTTTATCTTTGAGTTTAAGATTACTAATCACATTTTTATTAATTTGTGAATAGATTTGACTAAGGGGAACGGTAAAAAATCAAGCCTAGAAGCTTTTGCATTAAGATATTCATTTC
This sequence comes from Castanopsis chinensis, assembly GCA_032878915.1. Classification (NCBI taxonomy): domain Eukaryota; kingdom Viridiplantae; phylum Streptophyta; class Magnoliopsida; order Fagales; family Fagaceae; genus Castanopsis; species Castanopsis chinensis. The sequence goes on along the minus strand of JAVQMG010000125.1, from coordinate 9,261,560 downwards.
AAACATTTTCTTTTAGTTTCTTTAGTTTAATTCTATTTTGTTTGTTTCTATACTTGTTTTATGCCTTAATATGTTTATGTAGTTTAGGTTTACGTTTTTATTTGTCTTAAAAGCATGTAGGTTGTTAGATTTAAGCTTTCAAGTGTTTGTCTGGATTTTCGTTTCTAGGTTAGGGTTTAGGGTGTGTCCACGTGTGCATGTGTCTTGCATCCGTACATAGGTTCGAAGTATGCATACGCATACAACTGGCTTGCATACGCAAGCCTATGTATGCGCATGCATACTCATAACCAAAAACCTTGTTTCTCCTTTTATTTTACATCATATGTCTCTGCTTTCACCTTCTTGTATGCTTTTACATTTCTATTTCTCTGGTTCACATGTTTATTTGTCTTGTATGCTAGATTTTCATGCTTGATGCTATAGGTGCTGAGTTGCTACAAGTTAAGTAAAGGTAAGTCATGTATTCACAATGTACATGCATGGTCTTGCTTATGTTTGATGATACAATTGTGTTCATAATGTTTTGGATGATGACATGATTTGTTTGCTTTATTTCTACCTTTATTGCAATGATCATACGCTTTGCCTTGGATATGGTGCCATGACTAGATGTATGCTAGGGTTTATGATGTGATTAGATGGATGTTAGGTTGACATGAGATGCCATGAATGCTAAGTTGTTTTGCCATGCTAGATGAATGCTAGGTTGGTTTAACATGTATGATGGGGTTTGTGATGTGATGATGTGCATGATTAGATGAATGTTAGGCTTTGGTTGGTTACCATGATAGATGTATGATTAGGTCTTGTGGAATGATTGATATCATATTGATTGTTAGATGTATGCTAGTGTATGTGTGGGTATAGTTACATATTGAGTGTGCCTTTAATAGAAATAAGACATAAGACACAATGTCAGGATGCTATAAGCATATGGGTAATAATTGTTGTTGATTTATTGATGTAGCATTGGTTTCTAGCATTTGATGGTTAACCAATCTTAGATCTTGGAAGTTAAGGTAACTAATGGTGTAGTAGTGAAAACTCAAGGGTTTAGTGAGCAGGTACCAGTATGCACTTAGAGGGAGGAATTTTCCATTCAATTTCATGTTCTGCCACTTGTGGGGTGTGATGTTGTATTGGGAACTTAGTGGCTTACCACAATTGGTGATATTTAATGGAATTTTCAGCTTTTGTCTATGTAATTCTTTCATAAGGGGCACAAGGTTCTGCTATAGGGAATGAAGTAATGTGGTTCACACCTTCTTGATGGGGATCAATTCTTTAAGGCTTCAATCAAGAAAGGCCTTTTGGTTCACATCTCAACTCCCTCATTAGCTGAAAGGCAGGCTGCCTTACTTACAGAATTGGCAGATTTACTTCAAGAGTTTGCTCAGGTTTTTGACTTTCCAATAGGGTTACGTCCTTCTATGGGGCAAGAACATCACATTGCTCTTAAGGAATGAGCTCAACCAGTCTGCCAAAGGCCATACAGGTACCCTTTTATTAAAAAAAAAAAAAAAAAGAGATAGAAAAGATAGTTAAGGAATTATTGGTTGCTGGATCTATAAGGAATAGTTGTAATCCTTTTGCCTCCCCTATTTTGTTGGTGAGGAAAGCAGATGGGTCATGGCATATGTGCATTGATTATGGGGGTACTAAACTTGAATACTATCAAGGATAAATTCCCTATTGTTGTTATTGATGAATTACTTCATGAGTTGAATGGTGCCTGCATGTTTTCTAAGCTTGACTTGAGGTCTGGATATCACCAAATTAGGATGAGTGAGGAGGACATTTCTAAAATAGTTTTTAGGACTCATGAGGGGCATTATGAATTTCTAGTAATGCCATTTGGCCTCACTAGTGCACCTTTAACATTTCAGTCCCTAATGAATAAAGTGTTTAAACCTTTCCTTAGAAGGTTTGTTTTAGTATTCTTTGATGATATTCTGGTTTATAGAAAACCCTTGGTTGATCATGTCTCTCATCTTAGAGCTATGTTGGAGGTGTTAGTCAAGGAACAATTCTTTGCTAAGAAGTTCAAGTGTATTTTTGCTTGTGATGAAGTTGAGTATTTATGGCATTTGATTTCTGGTGAAGGGATAAGAACAGGCCCTAAGAAAACTATGGCAATGTAGCGGTGGCCTACTCCAAAGAATGTTAAAGCTTTAAGGGGATTCTTAGGTCTCATAAGGTATTATTGGAAATTTGTGGGAGGGTATGGGCAGATTATAGCCCCATTGACTGCTCTTCTAAGGAAAGATCTTGGACTAAGGAAGCTGATTTGGTTTTCCAAAATCTCAAGTCAGCTATGTCCAATCCACCTGTTTTGGTTCTTCCAGACTTTGATAAGATGCTTGTGGTTGAGTGTGATGCTTCAGGAGTTGGGTTAGGAGCTATACTAATGCAAGAAGGGAGACCTACAGCTTTCCACAGCCAAGCTCTCATAGGCAAGAGTTTGGCCTTATTGGCTTATGAGAGGGAATTGCTGGCCTGGGAGACTGCTTTGCATAAGTGGAGCCCAGATCTGGTTGGAAAGCCTTTTCTGGTGAAGAAAGACCAGTAAAGCCTTAAGTATATCCTAGAGCAGAAAATTGGTACTCCAGCTCAACAAAAGTGGATTACCAAGTTGTTAGGCTATGCTTTTATTATGGAATATAAGAAGGGTAAGGAAAATGTGGTGGCTAATGCTTTGTCAAGACAGGTTACTAGAGGTAGAACTTCTTCTCAAGAGAGTGTTTTGTGCATGATTTCCTTCCCACCCCTGATTGGTTGGCTTAACTTAAAGCTAGTTTTGTTTATGATTATTCCATTTTGAGTATCTTGGATGGTTTTAAAGCAGTGGAAGGTCCTAAGGGCTTCACTATGCAGAATGGATTGCTATTCTATGAGGACAGAATGTATTTGGGGACTTGTGAGTCTTTGAAGATAGCCATTTTGCAATGAGTTCATGATGGGCCATTGAGGGGTCATTCTGGTTTCCTTAAGACTTTGCATAGGGTTTAGAGGGACTTCTACTAGCTTGGGTTTAGGGCATATGTCAGGAAGTATGTTAAGGAGTGTGATATTTGTCAAAGGCTCAAACATGAAACCTGCAATCTAGTAGGTCTGCTACAACCCTTGCCTATACTAGAGAAACCTTGGGTGGCTATGAGCATTGATTTTGTTAAGGGTCTTCCAAAATCTGAGATGAAGGAGCTAGTTATGGTGGTGGTGGATTTACAAATTTTGTTCATTTTGTAGCCTTTTCTCATCCATACACTGCTTCTAAAATAGCAGTTCTTTATAAGCAACATGTGTTCAAGTTACATGGAATGCCTACAATTGTTAATGACAGGAACCCTATTTTTACTTCTCATTTTTTGCAAGAGCTGATGAAGCTTCAAGGAATCAAGGTATTCAATTAGCCATGTCCTTAGCCTATCACCCCTAAACAGATGGCCAAACTGAGGTGGTGATGTGAGAGACCGCGCCCCCGGCCCATTTTATAATAAGTTTGTTGGGCCAAACCCACGTGAATGGGTGGAGTCGTGTTATTGCCTCTCAAAATGGAGGTTCGACTAGTTATATTTTTCCCTTTAGATTAAGGGTTTTACAATGGAGTCGCCACTTATTTAATTATTGAAAAAATAAGAAAACCAAAATTAAAAAAATTCCTCATTTTATTAACTTTCAATTGAATTTACATTGGTCATAGGAAAATTACATGGCTTTGGTCCTAGATACAATCTAAGAAAAAGTACATGGCTTTGTTTCCTAGTTACAATCTAAAAATTGAAAATTACATGGACAAGCATTTGATCTACTAACCCTTGATCTAAGTTCGGAGGCTATGTTACAAGGTGGGAAGGTGTTAGGCACCCACCTTGTCCGGTAAAACCGGTCTTCTAGACTATGGTGGCCAACATTCATATCATATCATCCAATATGTCAATCAATTTACATAATGAATTTAATGTGTGTGCATGTGATAAACCCTAATTCAATTTATTAAGCATTGCATTTGGATTGAAAAATGAATTCTAGTGAATGTGTGTGGATGGTGATACCCTAGATTCAAGGATTTGAAAGAATTATGAAAAAAACATGTTTTTCATATTTTTAATCTGAATTTAGGATTAAAACCAATGTTATGCATGAACATGTGATGAACAACCAAGAACATGTAAAGAACATATAATAACATTTAAGAACATTCAAACATATTCAAGGAAATTTAAATAGTTACTATCATGCTTTAATCCTAAACTCTTATCATGGCAACACAAAAAACAAGTTAGGAAAAGGAATTATACCTTCATGCAAGATCAATATGGTGGATGAGGAGACTTTTAAGGAAGGTCTTACGGGTGGAGGAAAAGAAGAGTTAGGAAAGGAAGAGTAAGTCTCACTCAATACTTTGAGTTTCAAGAAGACCAAAATATGACAAGACTACTCAACTTCCTAGAACTCAAGAGAGAAGAAGAGAGGGGGGTTTTTCCTTTTTCCCTTGGAATGAAGGAGAGGGGAGTTTATATAGTAGTGGTGGAGGAAATATGAATGGAAGGCCATTAATGAGGGTTGACAAAGAATCATGAACCTAGACCTCATTTTAGCCTTTGGGGAGATTTGGTGCATTAAATGGAAAGATTGGTGGGAGTAAGGAGCAAGGCAAAATTCGGTTTTCCCGTAGCTGCTGTAACAGCTTGTAGAGCCAACTTTAAAAAATCATATCTGACTCAATTCTGATCGGAATTGTCTCGTTCTTATGCTCAAATTGAAGCCCCGGATGTTTAGTTTTTGGGAAAATTAACCTCATTCATAGATTCAAAATATTCTGAGAGATATCAATGAAATAGTGAGCAGAGGTCATTTCTTAGAAAAATGGTTTCAGCACAATTAACATTAATAGGTCCCAAATTAGTTTTCAATTAACATTAATAGGCTCCAATCACTCCCATTTCAGACCTAATTAGTTCCAAATTTACCCTAATTAAAAGATAATTGCACAAATTACTCATTGAATAATTAATGTTTAACTATCTAATTAATTAGGTATATGCAACCTTACCATAAAATGTAGTCCTAACCAATCAAATTATGACACATCATTAATTTCAAATTGATTATAATTATAACCAATTGGAATCAATTGTTCATAATCACATAAGGTCGGACTCAATTTGTGATAGTGCATCTCGGCAATTAAAACTTGATTTCATGATAACTTTCAATTTGATGGTTCGATTAGGGCTTATAACTAATCGATTTGATCGTTACAACATCAAGATCATTTTGGTGAAATGAGATTAAGGATCTAATGACCAAAATTGAGATACATATTTCCAAGGTGGAATTACCCTTTTACCCTCCAAGTGAGGTTAAATGCGGGTTGCAAAATGAGGTGTCAACAGGTGAACAAGAGTCTTAAGCATTATTAAAGAACTTTTGCAGTTGACAAACCGGGTTCCTAATGGAGATTGATGGGAATTATAGGGGAATTGATGGGAATTGTAGAGAAATTGACTTAATTCGAGGTAGTTACCCTCTGTAGAGAAAGAAAGAGATTAAGAGAGAGATGCACTAATGCACTAAGAAATTGATTTATTCTTCAATGATGGAAGTGTGATTATATAAATAGGTATTTATAGAACCATAAAACTATTCTATTGGCCCATATGGCCTTATCCTAATAGTCCTATTATTCCCCATAAGCTTTAATAATTACAACAAGTGCTAAATGTGATTAACATGCTCAGAATTTTAACTAACTAAATCTACAACAATTATTACTCATATGCTTATAGCATTCCTAACATTTCCCTTCCCTTGAAAACACCTTGCCCACTAGGTGTTGTTGTGAAATAGCATCTTCATCAAAGGAGATCATCCAATGGATCAATACCTTAGTGACATTCTGATTACCATATTCATGCATTTCTCTTTGACAAGCAGTCCTGTGCACATGAAAGTTTTTTCTTCGTAGATCTTTAAACTTTGCTTGAATTCTTGAGCCTTCAATGGTTCTTCAATCTTTAAGGCCTCATTGGTTCTTTGAACCTTAGGATGTTCTTGTATCCTAAGGACCTCATTTGATTCTAGAACCATTAAAATTGTTGCAGCTTGAATCTTGGATTCTTGGATCACCGACACTTGGATTGCCAATTCTTGAATCATAGATTCCTGAATGGAAGCCTCCATTGGTGCATTGAGAATTGGTTTTTGGAAGATCCTCATCACCTTCTTTGTTGGTTCTTTGGACTAAACTTCAAGGGCAACATGTACATGCATATCATCATCGACTTTGACACAAAAATCAACATCCTGGCTTGCAACAATAGCAGTGGATTCTTAGAACTTGATTTGTTCTTCGAGTTTCATTGAATCAAGAGATTGTAACTTCTCTTCCATCATGTTTTCAAGACCCTCTTGCAATCTTGAGAGCTATTCATGCATGGCCTTGTTAGATTCAGCCAAGACCTTAACCTTCTCTAAAACATCATTATGAAATTCATACAAAGTCTTGACATCCTTTGAAACTTTGTTCATCATTTGTTGTAATTCTTTCCAAAGTTCTCTTTGGTCACATTCGTTTGTATCAAGTTTGATGGCTTTGATACTAATTGTTAGAAACCCAGTGGGTCCTAATGGAAATTGATGGGTATTATAGGGGAATTGATGGAAATTGAAGGAAAATTGAGTTAATTCGAGGTAGTCACCCTTCATAGAGAAAGAAAGAGAGAGATGCACTAATGCACTAAGAAATTAGTTTATTCTTCAATGATAGAAATGTGATTATACAAGTAAGTATTTATAGAACCATAAAACTATTCTATTGGCCCACATGGCCTTATCCTAATGGTCCTATTACCCTTCATGTGCATTAATAATTCCAACATGTGCTAAATGTGATTAACATACTTGGAATTGTAACTAACTAGCTAACTAGCTAACTAACTAAATCTACAACAACTATTACTCATATGCTTATAGCATTCCTAGGACACAATGAGAGGAAGCCAACCTTAGGGTTGGCCAGTTTTGGGTGCCTAACACCTTCTCAAGACCATACCTTAACTCTAAACTCATATCTCTAGTAGTAAGATCGATGGTCCTTCCTCGAGAGGACGCAATATATATGGTTTTTAGACCATCACACAAACTAGGTGGCGACTTCCACATCCCGTTGTGTCCACACGCATAAACGCAGTAGCTCTCACAAGTATATGAGTTCTAAGTCTTTGTTTTCATCTTTGATGACTTTTAAAATAAATCTTATAGATGACTAAGGTTGTAAGAAGAGAAACTCTAAACATTCAAGTCATCATAAGCCGAATTTCAAATATGAAATTGCTGAGATCGTAGATCTTGATAAATCGAGCTTATGTTAAGCTTCTCCATTAATCTTTGATAGCAGCATCTGTCGAGCTTGTAACAAGACTTAATGAAACCGCTTTTCCTCACTCATTTCTTGGATCATCCTTCATGTCTTTAATGATAACACTCGATATGTTTGAACAATATACTTCTTGATACATTAAACCCAACTTAGATTTACTCAATTACAAGTAAAATGCGTTTTGTCAAAAAATTAGCCAATTACATAGAAAATATGACCCTAGCAAACATTTTTGACATATTTGAGAAATGCCTTTGAAAACATTTTTGAAAAGAAACATTTTGAAAACACTTTGGAAAAACATTTTTTCTAAAACATTTGAAAACTTTTATTGTTTTATTTACCCCTTTTTTTATGTTTCGGCCCCTTTTTAGAAAACAGATTTTAAAAAAAATTCGGGAGAGCAATTATAAAAACATATTTTTTAGTTTTGAAAAACATTTAAAGAAAAATAGATTTATGTTTCTGAAAGAACAGTTTAAAAAAACACCGTTTATAAAATAAATTAAAAAAAACAGTTTTTATAAAATAAAAATATACAGTTTTATAAAAACAGTTTATTAAAAAAGTTTTGAAAGAAAACAGATTTTTATTCCTTGAAACAGTTTTTTTCAGAAAAGCAGATTTTTTAGAACAGTTTTTTATTATTCTGAAAACAGATTTTTGAAAACAGATTTTTTATCCAGAAAACAGTTTTGAAAACAGATTTTTTTTATCCAGAAAACAGTTTTGAAAACAGATATTTTTTATTATAAAAGAGGGTTTTCCAAAAAAAAAAAAATTAGACAAAGAACAAATTTATATATATATATATATTTTTTTTTTTTTGGTAAAAAGGGGCTTTTTAACAGTAAAAAAAAAAAAAAGGTTTTGAAAAGCATTAATTTTTTTTATAAAAAGTTTTGGGTTCCCTTTTAAAAAAAGAGATTTTTCTTTTTGAAAACTTTCTTCTTCTTCTTTTTTTCCAAGAACACTTAAAAAAAAAGGTTTTTGGAAACAAAAAGACATTTCGAAAAAATATTTTTTTGCTTGTTTTGAAAACCTTATCTTTAGAGAAAGAGATAGTGATGATAAAAAGAAAACAATTTTTTAGAATAGGGTGTGGGGAAATGTTTACGCAAGCATTTGTTTCTTTATGGCACATTATTAACAAGAAAAATAAAAGGGTGCAGGGAAATAAAGCTTGAAAAGTAAAGAGCTTCAAATTTAAAGTTTTGGAATTTCAATGACAAAAAAGTAGAGGATTAAAATCTAAATGATATAAAAAGAAAGACTTGAAATATTGTAAAGTTGATTAAAAATGATTTTTTTTTTAACTCTCCCTTTAATAGGTTTTAATCTCTTTCAAACCTTATGGATCCTTCAACATGAAGAAATGGGAGTTCAAAACCATCACCATTCTCATGAGACATACTTATATTGTGATCTAATGGAGGTTTAAAACCCATTTAAAGGAGATAGTAGAAATTTTTTTTTTTTTTAGTGTCTAGATATATTACACACACACACACACAAAAGCAATAAAAGTAAAAGGGGGATGGGGATGACAACAATAAAATATCCAACAACAATATTGACATTGAAATAAAGGGTTAGAACAAAATATATACAAGAACAAAATAAAGCAACTATTTACACAACAAAGTAAATGAACAATTTTTTTTTTATATATGAAAAGATGATTACAATATAGTAAAAAGTGAGGGATGGTTTAGTTATTAAGGAACTAAACCCATCCCAAAAACTTACCCACAAAAATTACAACAATAAAGAAAGTATGAGGCTTTCTGTGTAGGGTTTCCTTGAGAGAGAGAGGGGAGTGAGATTTTTTTTTTCCTAAAATTTTTCAGAAATTTTCTCCTTTTCTTTCCTTACTTCTCTCTATCTTTCCACTATTTTTCTCACAATTTTTGCTTAAATTTCTACATAAAACTCTACATTTTTTTTCCAAAAATGGGGGGTGGGTATTTGTAGGAGAATGTGAAGAATAGGGGGCTAGCATTAGTTTATCAAGATACACGAGTGATAGCCGGTTCTTCAAAGTGGCTGCTAGCATTGGTTTATTTTAATTCCAAACAAGAGGTTGTAGTGCTTTAATTCCTTGCTTTGTTAAGTTGATCGCGTCTGCAAATCTATTGTGTTTTTCCTGTTGACTTAAATATTTGGGGAAGAGTTCCGAATCAATGGAATATCTTGGGATGAGCTTGATGCTAAGGCTGCGTTTGTTTCACTTGTAAATCGGTTTCAGAAAATATTTTACACATTTGTGTGTGTTTGGCAGCAACTGAAAATTTGGTCAAACTGAAAATTACTTACACTTTGACCGTAAAATACCCCTTCTCACCCGTAAAACCATTTCCGTTTCTATTTTACCTTCAATTCATTTCAGCCTCTCACACTCTCTCTCAGGTTCTCGCACTCTGCCTCACGCCAGTCCGAGCTCAACCCTCTCCCTCACGCCAGTCCAAGCTTAACATTCTCCAATCCACACACCTATGACCCATCTGTTCAAACCCACCCTCGCCGAAAGTCCCCTCCATCTTCGTCGAGCAATGCCCAAACCACAAGGCGTCGTCTGAAATCCCCTCCAGCTTTGCCGTCCCCTCCATTTTTTCTTGTTCAAACTCAACCAGATTTGGTTGCATCCCACCACACCCATCCCTGAAACCCAGAAAACCCATTCCTCAAACCCACTCTGACCAACCCACCACTCCGCGAGATCGAACCCAATCGCATCGGTTTCTCTTCCTTCTTCTCTCAATTTGACCAGATTTGATGAATTTTTTTGTTGGGTTTTGTTTGTTTTGTGTTTATCTATTGAGAAATGATATTATATATTTGTTTGGAAGCTGAGAAAATGTGAGCAACAAGTAGAAAATGTGTTTTCAATAGTATTTTCAAGAATACAACCAAACACCAAAAAATATTTTTCAAAGTATTTTTTAAAAAGTAACCAAACACTAGAATATTTTCCTTTCCCAAAAATATTTTCACCTAAAATTATTTTCTACTCGGAAAATATTTTACATTCAAATAAACGCAGCCTAAAAGCCATTTCCAAGACAAGTAAGCATATGAATGAGCAAGGGCAAAAAGGACCAAAATACAATTGGTACATCATAAAGGCTTCTAGTACCCATTGTCTGGCTCTTGGGTTTTGTGTTAAGAATGTGTCATAGGCTATAGATTAGGTGAAAGTTGAAACCATGAGTTAAATTGGTGCATTAACCAGGTAAATTTGTGCAATAACTTAGCAGTAATAGTTCTCTCTATTAGAGGAAATTTATTTAAAGATTTGTTGGAGGGTGCAGGCTTCTAATGGAATAAGATTAATCCCATTTAATGAGTTTTCCATCATATTCTTTAATAATTGCAATATACTTAATACTCTCTCTCTCTCTCTCTCAATTAAGGTTTCTTTCTCTTCTCTCATCGGTTTTTTTGTAAGTTGGTTTTAGTAATTTTGTTTTTAATGTGTGTTGGGTAGCCGCTAGTTCATTTAACATCAGGCTAATAGAAGCACTAATTTGGCACGTGTATGAAGTTTATGCAGAAAATTGGCCAAAATAAGAGTTCCTGTGGTGTTAGTGCATTTTTCCATTAAAAAAAAAGCCATACTTTAAATGAAAGTTGAAACTATGAATTAAGTGGTGCATTAATTTTTCAATAATGCTAAGCTTATAAGGGAAATTATTTAAATGTTTTTTGAATAGCACATTAATTTTGAAATAACTAATGGTTATCTCCTGATAAAGAGACTTATTTCAAGGGGAGTGTCAAGGCATTTTTCCCTTAAAAAAAATATGCCAATGAAAGTTGAAATTGTGAATTAAGTGGTGCATTGATTTTTCAATAATGGTAAGCTTATAAGGCAAATTATTTAAATGTTTGTTGAATAGTGCACTAATTTTGCAATAATTAATGGTTATCTCCTTATAAGGAGATTTATTTCAAGGCTTTTAAAAACATTTCCAAAATTCTCTGGAGTTTGTATGGTACTCTTACTACTCTTTCACATGGAGTTTTTTAATCCTAACAGTGGGAGGACAAGAATTTGAGAATAAGGACAGAGGGGCTAAGTATAATGTCAAGAGTATGGACCTCGAAAAGCACTAATAGCAAATCCTCGGGAAAATATGAACAACCCTTTGCAAGAACAAGGAAACCATAACGCCCGTGGACCTTGAGGATACCAACATATCCTCGGGGGGGCCGAGAACCAATGCTAAGGCTTGTTGGACACAAACCAAGGATGAGAAGAAGGATTTATTGTCGAGCTAGGAAAGGAAGAAGACAGATAAAATATCCATCACCTCCGCATTCAATACTTTGAATTGGCTTAGTTGGCCTTATTAATGAGGAAATGACCCCTAAATAGTGTTAGCATAGCTCATAGCCTAGTGTAGAAGCCTTCTAATAAGGCTCTGATGGGACAAGTATCAAGGGAATTGAACCTGGACCCTTTGGATGGAGGGCTAAGATACAACTTTGATGATTATATAAGACAAGGAAGCCCTTGGAGGAGGGGGATTCACTTTTGTAACCTAAAATTAATTGTAATCACTACCTCGGACTAAACCCGAAGAACTCAATACAAGCTCTTTGAGGCTATTTCTCATCCATAATAGCATAATTTCATGTAATGTCAATTCTACCAATTCCTGTTAGCTCCTTCCATCTAAATAAAGGTATTAAAGGTTAAGGGCAAAACTTAGGTATAGTACTTTAGGTTCCTCACTTAAAATTTTGATATTTGTCAAATTTAACATCGAAATAAACAGCATTAACCCATGGCTTAAATTTTTTTCTTTTTTCCTTCTTCCTTTTTTTTTTCCTGTGCTTTGAGAACCCGCAGCTTCAAATCTCCACCGAGAGAGAAAGAATCATAGATCAGAAAAGAGAACCATAGATCAGAAAAGAAAGAACGATAGATCAGAAATGGTGAAAGAATCATAGTTCAGAAAAGAAGACAAAATCATAGATCAGAAAAGAAAGAACCATAGATCGGAAAAGGAGAAAGGAACAGATACACATACATACACACACACCGACAGAGAGAGAGAGAGAGAAAGAAAGAATCATAGATCAGAAAAGAAGAAAAAAGAAACAGGTACACATACATACACATCGAGAGAGAGAGAGATATGAGATATTCTTTCTTCTTTTCTTTTTTTTCTTTTCTGGGTTTTGGGTTTGGAAGAGAAGGGTCCGTGTTGGTTTGGAAGAGAAAGGTTTTGGGTTTGGAAGAGAAACCGTTTGCAGGTACAAGGAAGAAGAAGGAAGAAGGAAATATGGGTTTTGGGTTTGGAAGGGAAGCGTTTGCAGGTACAAAGAAGGAAGAAGGAAAAAAAATAAAAAAATAAAAGATATTTTAGTTTTAACGCCATTTATTTGGTTTGTTAAATTGGACAGGTGTCAAAATTTTAAGTAGGGAACCTAAGGTACTGCACCTAAGGAACTGTACCTAAGTTTTGCCCTAAAGGTTAATTAACCATCCCATCTCTTCAAATCTAATTGTGTGAGCAAAAGTAACAAGTATTGACACATTTTTTAGTTGATTTATTTTACCCGCCACACTAACATTTCATTTCAAAATATATGGTTCAAATTAAACCATGTTATTAACCCACTAATTAAAACCCTAAATAACGATACCAGATAAGCTATTAAAAAAAATTGACATGTCACATTTTTATTGTTCTTTTTAAAATTTATTTTAGTTTAAAACAAAAACAAAAATCCAGATCTAAGATCCAACTCACTGCCTTAACACTCCTCATCATCATTGTGGTGTTAAAACTAATGACATGATTTCAACTCTAGTGATATATATAAAACATTTATTTTGAAATCAAAGGTTAGGATTTTAAGACCTCAATGTGGTAGGGTAATCTAAGAAAATTATTTAAAAGTTCAAATTTGCTTTTTGTCCTCTCTACTTATATTTAAAAAATTAAATTGTGAAAATTTCCGTTATGATGTCAATTTATATATAATTTTTTGAATTGAGCAATACATGAATATAATTGTCAATTTATATGATGTCTTATTATTTCATCTCTTTTCCATTTTAATTTTTATAACATCCCAACAAAGTGGAGGGATATTTCTATTCTCCTCTCTTTACATTAGTTATAAAAAATTCAAATAACGGGAAGGGATAACTATTCACCTCCCTCCTTCTCTACATCTTCCTCATAACCTTTGTTAGAGATATATTAAACATATTATCCCAATATAATAGGCCCAAACCCACACCTACTATGTGTGCAAGACAAGTTTCCTACTTGTACTAGTAGTATAGGGTTTAGTCTCCTAAATAAATTCATGTTATGATGTAGGTGAAAGCACCCACAACAATTGGTTTTTACGCGGGAAGTACACCTCGGCCTGGAATAGACTAAGTGGAAAGTGAAAATGGAGTCGCCACCTGGTTTAGATCTAGGAACCAAATTGGACATTTTGGACCACTTACTTACATGCATAGATTTACATACCAGATTATGGGTCCAAAGTTTGGGTACAGCTTAGGAGAGTGTTAGGCACCCAAGACCGTTCCGCTTGTAGGCTGGCCTTCATTATGTGTTGTTAGGCCATGTTTAAATAAAGAAGTTATTAAAAGATCACACAATAATTGAAAAGGAAACACATTAAAACCACAACCAAACATATACTAAAAAGGAAAAGATAATAATAAAATAAACACAGCAAGAAAAACATCACAAATAAATCAACCATGACTAAAACACTAAAATAAGTAGGGAAAACAATTAAACATAAATAATTTACCTAAATATAGTTGTAAAGGTCATACTAGGGGTGTCAATGTTTGACCCAACCCGCGAACACGACTCGAACCCTACACGATTTTTTTTTGGGTTAGGGTTGGGCCTTATTGGGTTTGGGTCATAAACGGGTCGATTTGAAAGCGACATAATAAGAAACGTGTCATAAGCGGGTCAACCCGTGTAACTTGCAATAAACACGTTTGACAAGTTAATTTATTTATGTCAACCCAAAATGACCCATTTAACATAACCCGTTTAACTTATATAACAAATAAATATTCATTTTATTTTAGATTTGTCAAATACCTTTTATATCCAACATATATTTTAAATTTAAAAAGAAAAGTAAGTAATTACAAAAATTTTGCAAGGGATATAATTGGAAATTGAAACTTTTCAAACCCTAGATATCTAAACCCTACAAATCCTAAATCTATAAACCTTCTTATAAATATCTTATTTCTTTTTCCAACTGTACTACTCTTCTCACGCCTAATTCTCAAACTCAAAGTGTCAACTCTCAAACTGGTTATTCCTCTCTCTCTCTCTCTCTCTCTCTCTGAAGTGTATGTACTTCTTTTGGAATGTAAAGAACTTATTTCTAGATGAATGTTATATCTTTGTTGAACTATATTATTTTGAATGTGGGTTGAAGACTTGATGTGTATGCACAACTTTTGGGATGTAAAAAAAATTATTTCTAGATGGATGCTAGATTTAATATTATGCATGTTGAAATGGATTGTGTTACATTCGTGTCAACCCAACACGACTTGTTTATTAAGCATGTCAAATGAGTTGGGTCAGGTTAACCCGCCTTATTAACAGGTCGGGTTAGAGTTGAAGGATCATGACACAATTATTAAATGGGTCGGGTTAGGGTTAAGCCATTTAGTCGAATACCCCTACCTCGACATGACACGAACCCGACACGTTAACTTGAATTGGCACCCCTATTCATACTGCAGGTGAAAAATTATTATTATTTTTTTTTAAAAAAAAACAAGATTTTTGTCAAACATGGGTTCGGGGTGTGCATGCATACTCAACTATGTGCATGCATAGTCAAAACCATGTGCATGCATACTTGATGATGCGTACTCATCCTTTAATACAAATCTAAAAGATCACATTTTTATTAAATCAACTAAACATAAAACCAAAGAAATACAGGAGAAACCCTAAAAATAAAAATGATCAACTACTAAAAATCAGATTAACATGACAAGAAGAGGAGCATGGCAATTAAAAAAATTAAACACAAATATACGATAAACTACATTAAGAAAAACACATGGATATATCACAAGAATGAATAAAAGGCACAAACACAATAGGAATATATTATATTCAGCCCGAAATCATATTAAAGCATATCAAATTGAATAAGAATCCACAAACTAATCAAATATAACCAGTTAAAGAAACTATATCAGGAAGTCAAGTAATTCATATTAAGCAAAGGAGGAGTTCATGGAAAGAACATTCACCTTGCTTAGGATCACTAGTTTGAAGCTTTTAACCGACCCCTCAATGCCTACAATACTGAGATTAGATTGAGATAACAAGATAATTAAAGAGCACAATAGAATTCAATTAATCACAATTCAAGAACAAAATTATTTTGCAAAGGTTTTGAAAACAAATAAGAAAAACAATTTTCTGCCTTAGTTTAATGCTAGAATGAAGTTTTGAAAGACTTTTAAAAATGTGCTACGGTGCTATGGCGAGTTTAGAAAAGATGAACTAAGGGTTATAAAGCATGGAGGCACTCTTTTTAACTAGGGTTTGAATTTAAGACATAAGGTGAGTATTTATAAGTTAAAACTAGGGTTTTCAAGGCATTTCAAAGGTCTTTGGATGTTTCCAAGGGTCTAGGAGCCACCCCATCAAATAATGGTGTTATAGGGGCCCAAAACTCAATTTATGAGGACTTGGAAACTAGCATGCATACGCATGCTTCCCCAAAACCCTAATTTTGACAATTTAGTCCAACGTCAAATGGTCACACCTTGCTCAATATAAATTCCAATCATGCATAATTTTTGTTCATATTAAAGCCCAAAATGTCTAAATTCCAATGAAATAAATTGTATGCAAATATTATTTGAGGATCAAAAGTTATGGTCAAAATAGTGAGTAAAGGTCATTTTTCAACACACTTTTAGTTGTGATTACTTCCAAATAATTGTGAACTCTTTAATTACTCTTGCTTAACGTATGTCAAGCTCATCATTAGGGCCAAGAACCAAAGGTTATTAATGGGTGCAAAACGCGGTATCTACATATGGTTCATTGTAACATAGACTATTGTACTACACTCTTATATAATAAAGATGTAGCCCTTAATGGTTTCCTTCATGGATATAAGCCGACAAATTTGAACCACGTACTCATGTTCTTATGTTGCTATTTTATGCTTACACTTCTACATGTACTCTAACATGGTATACATATCAATACTAGTATTTGTCATGCTATCACAACCAAACTTCATTCTTTGCATTAAGCATATATCTCTACACAGCAAAGAAGATTTCCATATGCACAGCACAGATCCACCATAGTACCCTTGCTTTCCTTCATATATGGACCCAATACCATCACACATCTCCCACAAAACCATTGTTGCTGCCTCGCCGCTGGGTCTCTAATCTATCATGCAAGACATGCCTCTCCCTTTTAGCTTTGTACAAAATAGAGCCTTCGCCTGATGAAACCAACCACACAAATGTGCTTTATGATCTTCTACGACCAAAAGCCAAGAACCCGATCTCCATCGACAGTGGCATGCACTGCCATTCACGGTCACTGGCTTCAGCAAACGTGTGCCACTTCAAATTCTAGACCGATCGGCTTTTAGGCACACATGCTGCCATGTAGACCTTGTCATCTGCCAATATGAAAAACCCAAGAATTCAACACTCATCTGACCAGGTACGCGCTCTTAGGCGTCAAAGATCCATCTAACTAGGTTTCTGCCATTACCTCCACACATCAGTGGATAATGCATGCACCTACACGAGTCTAAGATCCTTGTTGATGTCATGATGACGTCACACATGCCACGTTAGTAGCCATATAATCTTTGCCACATCAACCAAGTTCCACACCATCCGCCACATCACTAACACACAAGCTTGCCACGTCAGCACCTCAACTGACCTAGACCGACCTGACTCGAATATCTTGGATTTGACCCTGTGGGCTTCACATGATTGACTGGAGTCTGGACCCATTGACTACCCGTTGATTGACCATTGAATTTAAGTTTGAGTTTGAGAGAATGTGTTAAAAATATATTAGATATGTTAACCCAATTTAATAGGATCAAGCCCACACTTACTATATGCACAAGGCAAGTCTCCTACAGAGTTTAGGGTTTTAAGGTTTAGGGTTTAGGTTTTATTTGGAATTCAAGAGACGATACTCACAAACGTAAGAAAGTTTCTCATTATTTATATTATTTGAGATTTGTGCTTATTTGTATCAAAATTTAAGTTAACTAAGTTCTATTGATTAAGCATTATCTTACCCACTCAAAACATTACAAAAATCTGTAGACACACTGTTTCTTCCTTTATCATTAAATTATGTTATCTCTTATCATAGATAGTTTATTAGTGAGTATGATCTAACAAGCTAGTAACAAAATAATGCAAGAGATTAAGAATAAGCACATATAAAGAAAGAAAGATATTTGGATGTCACTTCAATTGTCATAGTGAATGGTAGCCAGAAGAACACCCATATCAATTAAGAGCTAGCAAAGCCAAGAAAGCTCAAAAGTGGCATTAACAAATAACAAGGGCATAGTATTCATTCTCGATAGTAAAATGAGCGACAATGAATTGTTTATTCTTGTGCCAATATATAAGGGGGGTGCCTTGCATGAAATAGTAACTAGTGACGGAGCAATGATTAGTTGAATCTCCAGCTCAATTTGCATCGAAGTAGGCATGTAGCTTCGGGAAGATGAAAAGGAAGATTGGAGATCGTGGAATTTGAGAATAGGGATGGCCATGGGTAGGGTATGGGTATACCCGATCCATATCCTACCCGAAAAGTTTACCCACGGATACCCGAATATCAATACCCATTAGTATCCATATCCAAATCTTACCCGAATTTATTATCCATGGATATCCATACCCTACCCGAAACCCATTTAATTTTTTTTTTAATTCAAATTATTTTAACTTAAAAACTGTGCAATAACTTTATCTTAAAAAAGAAAAAATTAATCAATAAAAAATTAAAAAGAAAAAGAATCTGACCCATGGTTCCTGTGAGCCCCTCTTCACCGTTGAGAGTCTCACGCACACACGGAGAGCAAAAGAAATGAGAGAGAGAGAGAGAGAGAGTGTATGGGAATCTTCCTATCTGAATTCAACTTCTGGATTCGAAACCCAGAATTTGACGATGCCGAAGATGACGACTGCGACGAAGACCGCGATGAAGACCGCGATGAAGACGACGATGACGAAGACCGCGACGAAGACGACCACAAAGACGAAGAAACGCGGCCGGGACTCTCCACGGGTTCCTCATTACAGTAGCTCAGAGCAATCTAATCGACGGCAGGGAATCCGGATCGGAGATTTAGGGTTTTGACAACGCGATCTGATCGACGGCAGGGAATTGAGGAGCCAGTGGAGTCGCTTTTCTTCTTTCTTAGGATTAGAATGCGAAGATGATAATCTTTGTAGAGAAGATGAATTTGGAGTGTCTGAACTCACACTGTGTGAGAGAGGTTTTTTTTTTTTTTTTTTTTTTTAACGGGTCGGGTTTGGATAATATCCATACCCTACCCGAATAATTCGGGTAATGTCCATATCCTACCGGTTAAGTTTTACCCACGAAGAACCGGGTATTATCCGAAACATTTGGATCGGATAGGGTTGGATATCCATTACCCAATGGGTATAGCCATCCCTATCTGAGAATACGGAGGATAGCAAAATAATGAGTTCATCATATAATAGTTTGTTGTTAAAGATAATTGGTATTGGTCTCACCATACATGCTAGGCTCCTCTTAGTGTGCGTTTGATTCTAAATTAAAAAATCAGTTTATTTTCTTAGTCAATTTATTTTTTTTACTATTTATGAGCCTTTTTGTATTTTTTGATACTGTTCATGGGTCTCATTATACTATTTTAGCTAACTTTTACTTTTATTTACAATACTTTCAACAAAAAATTTTCAATTTTAACAAAATAAGCGAATCCCTAACAAACCCTTAGAACGAATTTTGATACAAATTATTTTTAGTATCTTATTTTGTTTAATCTATCGGTAAAAGGACAATTGCCTATAGAAGTAAAATTAAAAAAATATATATTTAAAGAAATAAGTTAATTTATTTTCATTTTTAAGCTATCCAAAATAGATGCTTGCACATTACCTAGCAAAATCATACATTTTAGAATAATGAAAAAAAGTTAACGAATGCCCTATGAGCATTTGTTAGTAAACTATTTTAAAAAAAATTTTATAGAAAAATAAAAAATATAATTAATATTTTGAAAATTTTTTCAATTTTTTATAAAAATAGTATAGCGACTTTTCTAAAATTATTGATTAACAATTGTTTTAAGTGCTCTCGTTAATATGACTTTAGAATATTTGTCATTTTACTTAATTAGTGTGGAGTGTGTCTTCCAGAAACTTTTCCTCAACTTGAATAAGAATGTGAACCATATGCCAAACGTGATATTTCTATTGGTGCAGCATAAATTATCTTCAACAACAAAAAAGTCTCAATCTCTAGCATCCTTAATGTTGAGGTGACTATTAGCCATGTTTTTAATTAGCTTTTGTTTAATAGTTTCAAGATGTGGAAATTGACAGAGAAATAGGGTGGGGAGTGGGGGTACCGGGCCCACCATAAAGTCGTGACCTAGCCACTGGCTCTAATTAACTTGTCAATGGAGCCCACATTGGTGGTTTACTCTTTCCTAATTTGTCGAGAAGGTAGGCGCGAAGGCATGAATTTTATTTTCAAAATAAAAGCAAAAAAAGATAAAAAGAAAAAAGGACAAAAGGAAATGGACTACCGGCGGCTTCTAATTAGAAATTCAAAAGAAATGGGATTATTTATTATTGAGGAAATTTGGACCGGAGTATCAAAGATATTTGGAGGGGCATGGATTTGAAAGGAGCTGGAGGATTCGGTGGGACCCTCAGTTGGTGAACAAACAGATATGATCAACCTAAAAATATCATGTATTCATGTTATCAATAACCCCAAAATTAAATTAATAAAGAACCCCAAAAATACTGACCCACCGTCCTACGCTCTATCAATGCGGCTTTGGACACAATCACTTCCGACCATTAAGTTTACAACTCGTAAATTTATGCAATTATAAATAAATAAAAAATTTAAAGTTAGTAGGTAGATTTCAGTTAGTTTAATTAATAAAATTTCTGATGAGTGATGGTTATATAAGAAATTTGGAATTTAATCTCTGCTTATACCAAAAACTGATTAGTGTCTTGAACTGATGATAAAGAGCTATTTAGAGTTATTGATAATGCAAGACAACAAATGTCTAGCATTGAAACTCTCTCTCAAAAAAAAAATTTAGAGTTATTGGTAGTACAAGACAACAAATATCTAGCATTTCCTGTCATGTATAGTATAAGTTATGAAATTGGATATATAATTTATCGTGTTTCTAAAATTATTCGTACACCATATATCAATTAATACATCCCACACCCCCACCCCCACCCCCACCCCCACCCCAAATCCCAATTTATTAAGAAATTTATTAAATAAGAAGATAAATAAACCAATTTGTTAAGGAATCCTAAATCTTTGTCGGGGGATTAGGGACAATTGGGGCCTACACATGCCATCCATACCATTTATTCTCATTAAAAAATTTGCTCTAATTTTAGTATAATTTATTATTAATGTTTGGGATATAATAAAATATCATAACAATTTCACAACATTCTTAAATTAATATGATAAATTACCAATTAATACATGAGCCCACCATAATATCAAATAAAATTTATTCATATGCTAATTTTGGAATGTTTTGAATTTTTTTATTGTGTTTATAGCATTACTTATAATTTATTAATAAGTTTTATTTTTTTTAATAAAATAACTAATAAATATAAGTTGTATCGTGATCAAAAGCACGTGAATTAGATTGAAAATTTGGAAACAATAGTTGCACTACCCTTTGCTTCCAAATTCTATACGTTTTGAAGATCCGTTAGAATCAATTGTTGTAGTGCATGAGCTCGTGAACAAACTTAACAAGATGTACGTCGGCACGAACAAAACATTTTAGACCATTTAATTGACAATAAATTTGGGGATATTTACAATTGTTGGAGAGGAAGTGTTGAGATTAGTGTATAAAAAAAAAAATCATATTAACAGTGGGTCAATGTAAAATATGAGATGGGTTCAAATTACACCTGGTGTAACTTCATAAAAGTTACACTTTTTTTAAACCGTAGATTTATAAGATATCCAACAAATTAAAACAAAACACCATTGTCTATTACAACATTAAATGCCTACCTAATCAATAGTCTCCTCATTAAATATTTCTTATGTCTTTTTTTTTCTCTCTTTATTAAGTCTTTTTTTCCAATTTCTTTGCAATTTCTCCTCTACGTTTTTATTCAGGGATGAAGCAACTAAAATGAAGCAAGACATATAACCTATGTTTTGTTTTTAGAAAAATTGTGATGCCAATGCAATTCCCTTCTTCTGTCACAGGTCATTGTTTAAATCCCTATGTTTTTGCAGAAGATTCAATATAAATATTATATGCAATTATTGAATTTGAATGGACTTTTGCCAAATTCTTTTGATAGCTAATGTTCATTTACTTCAATTGCCTGTACATTTTAACCTATGTATATGGAACCTATATTTTACTGAAACATATACATTTAATTATTACTAATTCTTTTCCATGTTTTCTTTTCCTTTTTTTATTTATATAATTGGTCAAAAACAAAGGATTATGGTGGAGATGGCACTATGTACTGAGCATGTCCAGTAGCTATGACACAAGTATCTACCCTACCTCTCCTTGAATGGTTTAATGAAACAAAACATATGTTAAAATTTTCTCTCTTAATTTAAAAGTTTCAAAATTTATATGTCTTGCTTCATTTCAGTCACTAATGTGAATGGTTTTTTTTTTCTTTATTTTGGATAGTAGTAGGAGAAATTGCAAAGGAAATGGAAAGAAAGACTTAATAAGGAGAGAGAAGAAGAGACATAAGAAATATTTAATGAGAAGAGAGATAATGAGGAGACTAGCTATTAATTAGGTCATTATTTAATGTTGTAATAGATAATGGTGTTTTGTTTTTATCTGTTGAATCTTTTATTAATCTACGGCTTAAAAAATTTGTAATTCTTGTGGAGTTACACCAGGTGTAACTTGAACCCATCTCGTAAAATATATATTCTAACTATAACTTACCATTTTGAAAAGTTGTAAAAATTATTCGTGTCTCTAATTTTACTCTTCCACTAATGTAATTTTATCCAAGAATCTTAAGGCAAGCGAAAATTTGACAACAAACACATCTTTTAATATAAAATAGCTTATTAGTAAAGATTTAATTGTCATGACTCTGTTGTGGGTGTAAATCTCCAAGACCAAGTAAAGATGTGCACAAAATTATCTCTCTATCTCTCTCTCTCATTTTTTTCCACATATTTTACAAGAGATTAAATTCTATAAGAATGGGGTGTAAAACCCATGTCCAATAAGTGACTGTCACATTAGCATTTTATTTAAAATTCAATACATCCCACCACACCTAACAACATCTCAATAGATTCTCAATTTGGTTGGATTTATATATGAGTGTTAAAATTGATTGAGTGTGATTATGTTTATTCTTAAATATGTGATAAGATGATGTGGCATGTTGGGATTGGAGGGATAAAACATGAGTTTTACACCACGGCCTTATAAAATTTAATCTCATTTTATAATATGTTATCAAAGCAATGTTTCATCTTGTTGTAATACTCTAAATAGATTTAGGGAGTCATATGTCCTGTGTATGGAACACTTAAAGATGAGAGGAGAAAAGCTATGCTACTAAAAAAGACAACTTCCTTTATTTGGTTAGCATGAGAACATAGAAGGAAAGAGGGGGGGGGGGGGGGGCTAAGGATATAAAAGAGAGAGAGAGAGATGAATCATTTTCCTTTGTTCAATTAGAAAGAAAGAGAGGAGAGAAAGGAAATGTGGAGATAAATGCTTTCTATAAAAGATTCAGATCTTCTAAATTTCTTAGGGAACTCTACCAAGTAGATTTCCTTAAATTTTAACCATTCTTTAATGATTTAATGGTCAAGATTCTGTCATGTTAGCATTCTACTAACAATATTCTTAATTGTTTTATTTGCAACATTATTTTATTATTTTAAGAATATTGTTAGTGCAATGCTAACATAGCAGAATCTTAACAATTGAATCATTAAAGAATAGTTAGGATTTAAGGAAATCTACTGGTAGAGTTCCCTAGGAAATCTAGAGGATCTGAAACCTACCAACTTTTTTTTATAACTTTCCATCCATATCCATAAAATTATTCATATATCCTTGGAAAGGTTTGAATTTTTTGTGAAATTTCTTCGTATATCCTCATAATTAATTATTCATTTATAATTTACAAGGATCATATAGTCATTTATCTTTTTCCACTACATCTAAACACACACAAAGAATTATAGTTGGCAGTTTGAAATAAATGGCCTCCGAATTTTTACCCATAAACTTTCACACTCTTTATTTTATCAGTGCATTAAAGTAAAAACATATATATTTTCCTTCCATTTCTCTTCCATTTGCAAATCAAACAAAGGAAATATCAAATATATTATTCTCTTTTCTCTTCCGCTCCTCTGCCTACAGTTAAACAATGAGTTAGTTTTTTTTTTTTTGTTGGGGTGGGGGGAAGAGAGAGTGAAAATGAAGAAGGAAAGAAAAAATAATGAGAAAATGGCAGTGAAAGGACCATAGGTATGGAAGTTAAATTGTGATAGTTACTCACAGTTTACTAACATTTCCACATTATACGTATTTTTAAAATTTTCATTGATTATTTTATCTATTATCTTCTATTAAGTAATTTTCTCTAGGGTTATTTTTATTACTGAGGAGATGATACCAAATAAACGAAATATCATTTCTTATGGTAGAGATACACAGTATTCTTATGTGTTCATCAACTATCCATTAAACTTTACAAGGTAGACCCCATAGGAAAAAAGAAAAAGAAAAAAAAAAAACTATAATTCTAGATAAGATATGAAACCGTGAATCCAAAGAGTAGATTTCGCAACCCTACTGTCTTCCTAAAGAGTGGCAAGAGGAAGGTGTCTTCACAGACAGTCCAAAATCCAGTGAGGAAGTTGGAAATGTACCCCACCCCCAAATAAAGAAAAGAAAAGAAAATAAAAAAAGTTCTAATAAATACCGCAATTTTTCCTGCAACTTTGACATGTTTTTTTTATTTTTATAAAGTTTTAACTTATTATTCCATCAAAACATAATCGATTTTTAATATAAGTGAGGATTGAATTCTAAGCCTTTTATTCAATCATAAATTTTTTTACCGATTGAGCTAATTAAAATTTACCGCCTTCACAATTAATCACATGATTATTATAATAAAAGTTGTGTTTGCATATTTTTCACATAAAAACACAGATGTTGAAAAAGAAATTGCAGTGTGATCTCACAAAAGTGGTGATGGTAGTGGGTGTGAGACCCACAACAGCGTTTTCTTTGCCGCCATCGACTTTTAGTGATCCAAAGTTGATGATGAGAACGTCCGAACTAGAAATGAAATATCCATTAATTTTCCACTTATTTAAATGCAACTATTCGAGTGAGCTTTGTCATTTGTCTAAAACTTGGAAACCAAGCAACTATTTACAGAGACGTGCCGGATTTGTAACCCCAAAAATAAAGTAAACAAAATTAATTCGGATTAGGACAGGGCTAGCCATTCCCTTTCAGTATTACAACAATTTCATATATATATATATATATATATTCGCCTTGACTTCAATAGCTTATATTCATTTATAGTTTTATATATACACTAATATTTAATTTGAAAGTTTCTTGTAAAGTATAAAGTATAAACTCTACCTAGCTAGTGTTGCTTTGGTGAGGAAAGTCTAAGTCTTTAATTAATATACGTATGTGTGTACTAGTGTAGTTACATATAAAAGATCCACAAGGTGACCATAGAAGAACTAAAAGGATGGTTCATCAAAAAAAGAACCAAAACGATGGGTACCCAGCTGGTACACAATTTTTCAGTAAAAAAAAAATGGTGGATCACAATTCATCATTAATTAATTATATACAAATTATAGTTAATGAAACCCTTTAAGAAATCCTAGGGTTGTGACTCATTATACCCTCTAGTCCTTTGCCACTGGATATATAATTGATTGTGCAAATCCAACCAAACCTATTATTTATGTTCCAACTACGGGGAAAAGAAAAGAAGGAAAGAAAGAAGTTTCTTCGAAAGGGACTGTGTATAAAAACAAATTTGACTTTTCTTTAGGTAACTTTTTTTATTCAATTAAACAAATCAAACCCTCTTGCTTCAATGTAATGAATATGTATTGCGTATTTGACCAAACAAAGACCGCACTAAAAGACTTGGAAATGGGGTATGTGTGAACCAAAAACGAAGGAAGAGAAATATTTTCCTTCCAAAGGATCAGAATAAAGCCAAAGGTGGGTGAAAGCTGTTGTAAAGTGCATAGCAACAGGAAGTGAAGGGCATGGTTTGACCTAGACTTATTTAGAAGAAGGAGTCCATTGATTAAGGATAATAGCAGCCATTCCCAAAAGCCCAAAACTATTTGTCAATTGAAATAATCAAAAGAGTACACAAGCTCCCCTACCATTGTCTTGGTGTGATACTTATAATTCAATGAGAAAGGTTTTGCTACATTTTTGTATGTAACAATTGTTGTATAATAACTTATGTAACAGCAAAAAAGAAAAGTAACAAGTGTTTAGAAGTTCACCTGATCATATACATTACACACAATCCTTAAACAAATGTTACTTTCTACTTGCTGCCACATAAACCAATTATGCAGCAAAAAACCTTTCCCTAATTCAAAAGCTTAAACCCTGAAAGACCCTGTGGAGACTTGAAAAGTCTTGGTCAAATGTTTCATGCGACAATGTCTTTATCAATGATAATTCTTAATTGAAGTGATCAAGAACATGTGGTTGAAAATTTTTCTTGACCCCACAAATTGTCGAGTTGGGAATATCAAATGTGGGGTGTTGGAGCTGTGGGGACTGAATCTGCCCTTTAACTTTCACACAATAAGTGTTATCAAAGCCATGGAGTTCAGCCAAAGGAGCTAAGCAGACCCTGACCATTTCCTTCCAGGTGCACGATACAAAATCATTCACTTGTCACTGCCTAGATAATCACTCAGCAGATAATCTTGAAATATCTATATTAATTGCTTTTAGATAGTTTTATTTCCATTATTGACTTTTATGAAAGTTGAATGTTTCAATTGTCCACGCAATCAATATACCTTGTCACTAATTCCCTCAATGATTTAGGATGGATTATGCTACTAAAGTAGTAATTGTAAAAAAAAAAAAATCCCCTTCTCCTATTTTTTGCTTTATGATAACGTGATAGGTTTGAGATTGAGAATTGAAGTCAAGAATTTTATAATTTAATTGACACCTCTTAAAGCCTGACTTCTATTGATTCCAATGGGAACATAATGTTCAAGACCTCTAGCTCTTAGGGTAAGTACCAAATTAAAAAAAAAAAAAAATTAATTAGAGTGTAAGCAATGGTGAAACTAGAATTTTAAGAGTGAGGGGGCCAAAGAAGTAACAAACACAAAATTTATCCAATTTAAGAGTGTTACATGAAAATTGTGTGAAAATTTTGGGGGGAGAGGGGTTCATATATTTTTGAAAATTTTAACTAAATTTGTGGGTAATTTTTTAATTATTGAGTGTAAGGGTCAAAACTCAGAATGAATGAGGAGAGAATTTGCTTCTCAATAGGGCAAATAAACTTTTGTTCTATAAACAATATGTCCTTTTAACATGTTGTGTTGGTTATTGTTATAAAAGAAATAAATGAAACGTGTAATTTTGTGAACGGTATAGTAACTCGTTTATTCTATCCATAAAAACATTGCTTTTGAATGATAAATAGATTATTGAAAATGACTTGATTAATTTTGAGATCGAAATGGTAACTTATTTACTCTAAACCCATAAATATTGTCTTATTGACCTTCTCAAAAAAAAAAAAAAAAAATTGTCTTATTGAAAATGACTTACCCTTAATGACAGGACGGTGTTTCAAAACATCCAAATATGCAGAAAACCCCAAAAAAAAAAAAAAAAATCCAAAATCTCTTTCACCTCAAACTTGCTTTCTGAGATGCCTAACTAATCTAATAAGAATCAAGAAAAGTCAAAAGTTAAATTATTAGAGAGAAAAGGTAAAAAAAAAAATGATGGATGAGGGTGCTATCATACAATGATATGATCAAAGCTTAAAAAGGAAATATCACAACCCATCAAGTACACAAATATAAAAACAGAGTTTCAAAGCTACTTTATAAATAAAACTGAAACCAGATAACGACCACTAAAACCCAATGGGCTTTTTTTAGCTTTCAGTAGAAAGTCCAATAAGCTGCCGAATCCAAAACTTGTATTGCACTGCTGGTTTATAGAAAATATGGGCCAAGGCCCGAATTAAAAATTGGTTGACGCATGACCTTACCCCCTTCTTTAAAATTCTTTTCTTTTGGTAAAAAAATAAAATAAAATAAAGATACTGTTGGTTTAATTATTTGTTATGAGCTTTACATTTCACAACCCAAACTCAATTGACAAATATAATGCACATTATTGTTATTTGTTTTTAAAAAATTATCAATTTTTTAACATTTTTTAGATAACGTCATTCAAATATTATATATGTTTATTGTCATTTAAATATAACCGAAACATTTATCTAGTTTCATGCAAATGAATTTAAATATGAATAGTTAAGGCATTCTCTTGCTTGAATAACTTCATACGTAAAGATTTTTAGATATTAAATAACATAATATATACGAAGATAGTCTAGTTAAAAACATATATTTTAAATTGTAAGCATGTATGAAAAATATTCATAAATGTGAAAAGAATAAAGCCGTAGTATATTGATGAAATTTGGCATATATTATGGATGTTTAGGACTATATTTTACAATCCATGACCAAAATAAATTATTTTTCAAAATAAAAGATGATATTTAGAGTATGTGTTACTTAATAGCATGATATTCATGAAAATGACAATGTAAATAAGTAAACAATCAAACGTTGACGTATATTCTCAAATTAAAACAACAAAATACCAACCATAGTTGATATTAGATTTTGAAATTAGTTTTCAAGATTGTAAATTTCTTATGTGCTTTTATTATTTTTCAAATTAGCTATCTAATAGGGCATTTGTAATTTTGTATTACGTTTTGAAATGTTGATATTATGTAGAAATGAAAGTTGTCTATTTGTTTTAATTAGATGTTCAAAGGGTAGACTAGACTTTTTTGTGCTATTCTGTTTTGGTCAGAAATGTTGTAATTTTGTATAATTATTGAATAAGTATTAATTTGTTGAGCTGAACTCATTCTTGATATAAGTGGCAAATTAAAAGTAATGCATTTTATACCAAATAATTTGTTGCATGACTTATCAAATGCAAATGCATTTTTTTTTTTTAAATGAGTTAATATGAAAAAAATTCAAGTTGAGTCAACCCATTTCTAACCCGTTTAAAATGACAAGTTTCAACTGGAACTCATTTTCGATCCAAATCCAATTGCCTCAACCAGAACAGCTTATTTTGCCACGTATAACCTTCACAACAAATCGTAGGTGAAGAGTTCTTGTAACTTATTGGTTTTAATTTGAATTTACAACTTAAATTATTTTTTTGTCCACCTGTAACAACCAATAATAACTTACAACTTAAAACATGTTATAAAAATGTTATAGATATAGTATTTCTCAAAAAAAAAATCCCTTTCCCCATAGCTTTGCTTTCCGAGATGTCTAACTAATCTACAAGAAGTATCAAGAAAATTCAAAAGGTAAAATTATTAGACAGAAAAGGTTAAAAAAAAAAAAAAAATGATGGATGAGGGCGGTATCGTACAATGATATGATCAAAGCTCAAAAAGGAAATCATCAGAGTTTCAAAGTTACTTTATAAATAAATGAAAAAGAAATCAGTTAAGGTCCACTAAAACCCAATGGGCTTAGTTTAGCTTTCATAGAAAGCCCAATAAGCTGCTGAATCCAAATTTGTATTGCTCGGCTGGTTTATAGAAATATGGGCCAAGGCCCAAATATAAATTATTCTTGAACGGCCCAGAGGCTTTAAAAGAAAGGTGGATACTAGGTATAAATACCAGAGCCTAAGCCTGAGCCTGAGGGCACCAAACAAAGATTAAAGAATCACACCATTTGCAGAACGCAACGCAACACACACTCGGAGCAAAACCCAGTTCGTTTTCTTTCTTGTGTAAGAGACTCTCTCTCTCTCTCTCTCTCTCTCTCTCTCTCTCTCTCTCTCAAGCTCTCTCTCTGATTATATATTTATTTATTTATTTTTAATTTTTCTAAATTATGATTTATAGGGTTTCTTCTTTTGGATGGTGATGAATGTGTGAATTTCTAGGGTTTTTGTTTTAATTATAAATTTTAATATCTAGGTTTCTGTTAGGGTTTTAGACGAGATAAACGTGTCAGTTCGATCTTTTTTGGATTGTAAATCCTAACCTCAGAAAACACGAAGAAACATACACACACAAAAGAATTATGGATACAATGTTATATTTCAACTGGAATTTAATAATAGAGATTTATCATAGGGAATGAGTTCGTTTGTCTTTTGTATTGTGCTTCTGTTGTGATTGAAATAACATTTATACAAATTAATGCTGTATTTCTAGACTTATTTTTTTTGTTTTTGTTTTTTGTCTTTGTGTCTAATTTTAGTGATTTGGTTTTGCTTGCTCTATAGCAATCATGGCGGACGACGATATTCCCAATGATGTGAAGGACGAGGTGGCAGATGTAAGTTTATACTTTCTTTTTTCACTCCATTTTAGGAATGCATCAATGCCCATTTAAGTGGGTTTCTATCGCTTCTGGTTCTCCGTTTACATGGTGTAGGAGTTTGACTATTGGTTAAACAAACTGTTGAAGGTGATGCGAAAGTAGGGTTTGGTTAGTGAAACTTATAGGATCTTGAACTGAATGATTATGTCAATTCTGAGACTTTTGAGTGTTTAGCCAAGGTCTAGAGTTGTAAATATTCTCATGTCTGAAAGGTCTACTTAAGGCTATTTGTACAAACCTCATAAAGCAGCCCCTTGAGGCATTTATTGATGTTGAAATATGGCTGCAGATTGCCCCATTTGATCCCACTAAAAAGAAGAAGAAGAAGAAGGTTGTAATCCAGGATTCTGCTGATGATTCTGTGGACAGTTTAGCTGAGAAGACTGAAAACTTGTCAGGTATCTGAATTGAACGACTTTTAATTATCTGATGTCGTTCTTCCTTTAATTTTATGTTAGAATGCCATTACATGCATTAGATAGCTAGAGGCTTGATGTTTTCCTCATTTGTAGTTTCTGATGGGCTGGAAAGTACGTTCTCTGGTTTGAAAAAGAAGAAGAAGAAGCCAGTAAGTAGTCTTGGTACCTACAATGAACAAACGAGTGTGTGTATTTATATGTCGGCAGCAGTAATAAAATTTGATGGTTGGTGTGATTGTAGGTTGAAGCCAGTTCCTTAAATGATGAGAGTGGGGATGCTGGGGAGGATTTGGATGGTAATTTGATGCTTGTATAGTCTTTGAATTATGTTTTGAAAATGTTTTCACACTGGAAATCTTATGTTTTCCTTTTAGATCACATTGGTGAGGATGAAGAAGGACAAGGAATATCACTACAACCACGTTATCCTTGGGAAGAAAGTGACCGTGATTATGATTATGAGGAGGTATATTATTTTCTTATGTTTTGCCTGGACTCCCTTTTGAAGTTCAAATTATCCTTAGTTATGCATCATAGGTTTC
Source organism: Castanopsis chinensis (assembly GCA_032878915.1). Classification (NCBI taxonomy): domain Eukaryota; kingdom Viridiplantae; phylum Streptophyta; class Magnoliopsida; order Fagales; family Fagaceae; genus Castanopsis; species Castanopsis chinensis. The sequence goes on along the minus strand of JAVQMG010000125.1, from coordinate 9,230,215 downwards.
ATATACAATGCATTTTTCATTTATTTTATTTCTTACTTCTTGTTATTTTTTGTTAACTCTGTAGATGCCTTGATGACTTAGGATAATGTGTGCTCATCAGACTATCTTGAATCATTGGTAGTTCTAGAATTTTGTACTTGGACTTATGCCAACATGCTTATGATACCTTTTGTTAGGTAGAGAGCAGGGTGTAAGGATCTTTGTATCTTCTTAAGTCTTGTTTATGCAGGCTTGATCTTTCTCCCAAACCTATTTCTTCCTTCCTTATCTACTTCCTTTTCTCACATATCTTCAACAAAACAAAATTAGCGCCTCCCCTCTATTTCTCTTCCCTGGATCAAACTGGTGAAAACAGCCCAAACTCTTTTTAACTTTGCCTCTCTGCTTTCATTATCCTGGGTCTCAGCCACTGCCATTATCAAGTGCCCTCCTAATTTTTGCATAATTTTCTCTCTATTTCCTCCCTGAGTGAGTTGGTTTGTCAAGTCAAAGTTCTGACTGTGCTCCAAATGACCTTCACACCCATATTTGCTGAATAATTTCTTTTTATTAACTATCTATCTCTCTTGCTTACTGCCTCTTCATTTAAGTGGAAATTTAGCATTGCCGAGTGACAGTGCTCAAAGGATCTGTGATTTTGGGCACAATTGACGAAATTGATTTTAGGGGTTCTTTTTTAAAAGCTTTTTGGGCTTGGTGGCTTTCATGGGTGGCCAGTTATGGGTTTTTTTGTTAATTTGTGGGTGGGGTGATGAATTTGGGAATTGATTTTTTTGTTTGGGGGTGGTGGATTGTGTGACCGCTGGATGGTTGGAACAACATTTAAAAATGACTGAAAAGTTCTTCATGTTTGGAGTCATTGTAGCAATGACAATTTTGTCTATCGGGATAGCTAATCAGCTAGAGCAGCATTTTTAGGCTTAGCTTTGCAAAATTTGAGAAAAAGGGGCTTGGCCTCATCTATTGGAGATGCCCTAAGTTCGATATCATAACCTTTATCATATTAGGTTATTCCCCCTTGGATTAATTATTAAAAAAATAAATGAAAATAAAAAAGTTTATTCCCCCTTGAATTGTTCTACTCTTGCCTCATCACAACACACCAAGAGTTTTCAGTCTTGAATGTAATTTTTTCAATGAAACAGGTGTCTACATTTTATTGAATCTATGGTTGTCGTGACCTTAGACATAGGATAGATCTAGCTTTTGAGTCCAACATTGTAACCTTTACCATATTAGGTCATCTGATAATGAGAGGGTATGTTTAGCAGGATGTGTGTGAATCATTGATCTCAGGTCCTTGGTAATGGGTTGTTACATTGAGTTTGTAGAGGTGTCAGCTCTTTTCTTCCTTGGTTTTCGGTTGATTATCACATTTTTATATTTTATCCAATCTCCCCACTAGGCTTGTGGATGTTATCAGTGGTACATATTATCGTGCGCTGTTAGTAGTGATTTTTTTCCTCCAATATCGTGTGCAGCTTCTTGGCAGGGTGTTTAACATTCTTCGAGAGAATAATCCAGAGCTGGCAGGAGATAGGCGTAGGACTGTTATGAGGCCTCCACAAGTTCTTCGGGAGGGCACAAAGAAAACTGTCTTTGTGAATTTCATGGACCTTTGCAAGACGTATGTATTTCTTTTGCTCTCTATAATTTTTTTCCATTTCCTATGTTGTGAATTCTTAATAATTTGCAGTAATGACAATCCTTGTCACTCTTCATTATTGTTTATGTCTGTATGCTTGGTACACAATTGTAAGCATAAGATGAATCATATTGTGAATTGTATGATATGTATTGAATGATTTATATTTATATATATAAAAAATGATATGTATTGAACGATTTACCACAAGTTCTGAATCTGAATCATACAATTCACTAGGGTGTATTGTGTGATTTTTCTTGAATTGGTGAATTGTTATGTATAGTAATACCTGAGTTTTTGCTTATCCAGACTAAAAAAATTCACCTTCTTTATTGGATGATTTTTTTAATGTATTGTTGCTTTCAGTCTTTTAGAGAGACTAGTATTTTTGATACGGCAGTGAGAAAAAATATTACTTACATTGTATAAAATGTGCTGTCACTTTGGAGTATAATCCATTTGAATGTGAAGTGTGAATTATTTATTTTTTATTACTTGAAATCATATGATAATTTACTAAATTTTGGATTCTGCAAATATATTTTTATTTGGCTCATTTATTTTTTTTAAATATTATTGCATAAGTGGTATTAAAATGCCCCATTAGTTGATTATTTTTCAAGTTTGTAATAAATGTCTTTTATATGTATATATTTATATATTTTTTTAAAATTTTCATTGAATGTTTATGTATCTCACCACAAACAATATGATATGCTATACAACAAAATCCAAGTTGTAGTTCTACAACTTTGGGGTCAGCTATGGATCTTTAACAAACTAATCATGGTTGGCAACATGTATTCTTTTTCACCATTCTATCGTATCGAAAATCATACTCTCTATCACCTTCTCAATTCTCATTTCCTTTTTTTTGCTGTTTCTACTAGTGTTATTTTAGGTCTTCTTTTACGTTTTTTTCAATTGATCAAACTTGAGTCAACTCACTCTTCCTCACTAGTTCATCAATTGCTCTCCTTTGCACAAACAATGTCAAGCTACTCTCCCTCAATAAAGGACCAGTCATTTCTTTAAGTGAATCTTCGTTTCAAATCCCATCTTTTCTTGTATTTTCACTTATATATTTTAATATTTTCAATCTACACTCATTTTATAAACATGTTGCTTAATAGCCCAACATTTAGTACCATAGAACATGGTTTTTCTTATAAGTTATAATAGTCTTGTAAAATTTCTCTTATAAGTTATAACAGTTTTCTACAATAATACCAACAATAAAACAATAAAAGGTATTCTATGAGCACATAATACTCATAATGGTTTTTCATTTCATCCACCATGCTCTTATCATATGATTTATATTCTTTTCAATCTCTATATCCTTATAAATTATTGACTCAAGATATCGAAAGCAATCATTCTTTTGTATCTCTTGACTATCAAGTCTTACAAGCCCTTCATCTGTGTTGTTATTTTACTGAACTTGCATTCCATGCACTTTTTTTTAGTCCTATCTTTAATTAACTTAATAAACTCATTGTAGTCAAAGGCGAGCTAGGCGCTGGCCTAGGCGCTTGGGCGAGGTGCCACTAAGGTGCCTTAAAGGCTCTAAGGTGATGCGCTTTTAGTCAGGTGCTCGCCTTTAGAGACTAGGCAAGCAAGGCGACTGCCTGATGCCATGTAAAAGCCACTATGGCGTGAGCCTATTTTTTTTTTTTTAATTTAATTTTATTAATTTTTTGTTTTTTATAGAAGTTTGTCATGAAACCATTATTTATTAATTTTAAAAGGCATGTTATAAAACCTATTGTTAGTTAATTTGATTTACAAAAACTTGTTGTAAAACTTATTGTAATATAAAAGCTTGTTGTAAAACCTATTGTTAGAATAACTAATAGAGCCTAAATCATGTTAATCCTATTTTTGAAATAGTTTGATAGACTTAATTTCTTCATGCAATATATTGGAAAACACTTCATTATAATATTTTAATACAGTAGGTACATATGATTTAAGTTCTACATTTATAATAAATAATTAGGAATTTGACGCCTTGCTTTACTTGGGTCTCGGGCTAATGACTTTTTGTCGCCTCACTCCTCATCGACGCCTTAAGGTTGCCTGGCGCCCTTGACTACCTTGAATATACTTTTGCCGAACATTCTTTTCTTAAACTCACCATAACCTCTCTGGTTCTGTATCATATACTTTCTCCAGGTTAATAAAACCATACAGAGATCTTTATGGGCTGCTCTATATTTTTCCATTATACATTTATGTAAAAAAATCTACTTCCATGGTAGATTCTATCATTATAGGAAAAAAATGATAAATTGATTGATATGGTTTGCATTTTAAAAACTATGCTGGTGCATTTGAAGATCAAGGTCTCATTGTAGTTGTACGTAATTACTTTCACTGTGCCTGCATGCATAATAAATTAATAAGTATTCTCCACTTATATTGGTGGTATTTGGAGATTGTTTGTTATGAAATTTATACAACATTGTTCACTGACATCTTTCTGGTGCTAATAACTGCTTCACCTAGGTTTTGGGCTAGAGTTCTTCTAGTGACATGCTCTCTAGTAGTAGTGTTTCAAAATACATATTATTTTTTATTTTGATTTTTAATATTTTGCCTTTCCTCCTCTGGGAAAAAAAAAGAATGCATCGGCAGCCAGACCATGTCATGGCTTTCTTGCTTGCTGAACTGGGGACAAGTGGGTCACTTGATGGACAGCAAAGATTAGTCGTGAAGGGAAGATTTGCACCTAAGAATTTTGAAGGAATCCTGCGCCGATACGTTAGTAAGTGTCTTGTTTATATTTTCTGTATAAAGAGCTTATTGAAACTGGAAAGTGTTGCTGTTACTCTTTTATTAAGTTGGTATGCACATGGACTGTAATGAGTCTGTACTTTCCAGCAATAAGAAAAAGAATACTTCTTCCTTCCCAGCTTGTCTTGGAAAAAGTTGAAGGAGCTGAATGTGTCAGGAGATACTATCCTTTTAACTGCCAATACTTTGGTTCTTTAGGGAAGTACTTGAAGTGATTTGGTTGAACTGGCACTTCTAGCATTCTAGTTTATGCTATTTCAACCAACATAGTTTTTCTATGCTAAGCAGTTGGTCTTCTTGTTGATCATTTTGTTTAAGTGTTTCTTGTGCTGCCTGTGGATTATTTAACTAGCCTTTTTGAATTCTTATTAATAGCTACTTCCTCTCTTTCAGATGAGTATGTTATTTGCCTTGGTTGCAAAAGTCCAGACACTATACTTTCAAAGGAGAACCGTCTCTTCTTTCTCCGATGCGAGAAGGTAACTTTTGTGTACATTGTCAGATTATCTTATACACGATTGACCTTGGGCCATGCTGGATAGCATCTAAGACCTCCCTGAGGGAAAGTTTGATCTGGCATTAGTTACCATTGAATTTCATGGAAATTAAATTCTTCTGATATTGTGTGTGTGTGTGTTTTATTGGGTTTTGTTAGTTTTAGTAATTGATCAACTGGATCTCCATATTCATATGATCTAGTGTTACAAAAACTGGGTGCAACTTTCTGGATGTTTATATTTGCTTGTTCTCCATATTTATTTGATCTGATGTTATTCTAGAAGTGACTGTTGGTGCTTTTTATTGCATCCACTGTTGGTGATAGTGTGTTAAGACTTAGAGTTAAGACTGTTATCTTCATCAAATATTGTCTTTGTTGGTTGCCCCCCTCACACCTAAAAATAAAGAAAAAAAATTCTCTTCCTTGACACTGAATTTTAACTACTTAATTATTCCTATTCTTTTGATCTTTATTTTTGCAGTGTGGTTCTGGACGATCAGTTGCTCCAATTAAAGCTGGTTTTGTTGCTCGTGTTGGCCGTAGGAACGCAGGGACATGATCTGCCCTTGTCCATTTTCAAGTTCAAGAATCATGGTTGATTGGTCCGTGAAGCTTAGAGTGTTTTTGATTCTGTTTACTATTCAACCCTTTATTTTGTGTAGAAGTCAATACCTATATCTTTTTGTATGGGAATTTGGATGTGGAGATGAGTTCTTTTACTACTTGATCATATCCTATCAATTGTCTCTTAACGTAAAGTTTCAATTGTTTGCTTGAATTCCAGGATATAATGTCCTTTTAAGGCATTGAAAGGAATAGTGTTCCTTTCAAATGATAAAGGTTCATGCCAATATTCTGACTGTTGGTCAGCTTTTAAGTGATTGTCTGAAACTGTTAATTTTCTTAGTTATGATCCTTTATATTTTGGCATGTTATCATCCGTGGTGGTTGAGTACTTGCGTCTTTGGTTAGTGTAATGTCTTTTTTTTTTTTTTTTTTGAGGAAATAGTAATACTTATTAGAATACATAAATACGAAAGTAGTATATAGAGTTTTTAAACAGGTTTATAATATATTACATAATTAGAGTATCATTACAAAATGGTCTAGTCTTTGTAGTAGTAGACTTGGGTCATATGCCCTATTCTATTTGACATTATGGGAGGAAGTTGAGCTTTAGCCATATAGATTTAGTAATAGGGCTTTGACTGTAGAGTTTTGTGGTAAAAATCACTTTTACAGCATTTGGTAAATCACATTGAAGTGTTTAAAATGTCTATTTGGTATCAGGTTTTAGCTTTAGTTTTTATTTATAGCTCTTTGAAGCATGACTTTCTCACTTTTTTTCCCCTTTTTAAAGATACAAGTATACTTTATTGCCAAAAAGTACTTCACTACAGTTTTAGCAAAAAGGTTTTTTGCAAAAAGAATTGTTTGCAAAAAGTTAAGAGCATTCACATCAACACTCACAAATGCTGTAAATGCTAAATTTTAGCATCAAAAAATCAAAAAGCATACTCCATCAAAGCTCTTAAATCCTGTTAATTTTGCAATTCAGCTACAATAGATTGCTATCTTTAACAGCCTACTATAGCAAGATTGTAAAAAAAATTATTTATTTAATAAAATAGATTCACTTTCTCTCTCACACGCTGCCCTTTTTGCGCCGTCTCCTCGTTTTCCCTCATTTTTTTTCTGGTTCTCTCTCTCCCATGCCTACGCCTTGGATTCCTCACCTCTCCTTTTTTTTTTTTTTTTTTTTGTTTTGTTTTTTGTTTAACCTAAGCCGCTCTTTCCTTCCCTCAACTCACGCCGCCAAACCCATCTTTGTTCTTTGTTCTTTGTTCTTTGTTCTCTTTTCATGGGTCTGGATGGATCGAAAGAGTCGTGGGTCGAAGTGTGGGTTTTTGGTTTGGAGCTTGAATTGAAGGAGTCGTGAGCGTGGATCGAAGCGTGGGTCTGATTGTTCATGGGTCAGAGAGTGGATCAAAAGAGTCGTGGTTCGATTTGATTGATTTGGTTTTGGGGTTTTTTTTGGCTGTGGGTTGTGGTCCGATTTGGCCGTGGTTTGTGAGTTTTTTTTCTTTTTTTTTTTCTTATAGTGGTTGGTGGTGATTTGTGTCTAATTGCTGTTGATTTTTTTTTTTTTTTTTTTTTTTTTTTTTTTCTTGCTGTGGTTGGTGGTGATTTGTTCCAATTATTGTTGATTTTTTTTTTTTGGGTCTAACGATGGACGTGGTGGTCGGCGGTGCTGAGAATAATTGGGTTGAGAGAGAGAGAGAGAGAGAGAGAGAGAGAGAGAGAGGAAAAATAAAAAATGAATAGAAAATAATAAAGAAAGAATATTTAAATGGAGTGTTAAAAAAAATGAAAGTTTTGATGGATTGGATATTGTAAAGTGATGTCTTATATATTATAAAATTAGTTTTTGAGATGGTAAATTCTAAATTTTTTAGAAGTGTTGATGGGAATGCTCTAAATAAGCTATTCTCAAATTGACACATGTTGGTAATCAAATTGATATAGAGAGAGATATGACATTAGAGAACATAACAGGCGTTTTACTTTTTATGTATAACTTTTTAAAACCTCAATTTTTTTTCCACTTTTTATCCACTTTTTCAAGGCACAAGTATATTTTACCCCAAAAGTACTTTCTTATAGTCTTAGCAAGTTTTCTTTTTGCAAAAAATTATATAAGTTGTTTCCAAACTAACACATGTTGGTAATCAAATTGATATAGAGAGAGATGACATTGGAAAACATAAAAAGTGTTTTGCATTTAAATTTTTTTTTATATAAAACTGTTACTAAAATTAATTATTGTATTAGATAAATATAAATCTCCGCATTCAGTAAATAGCTTATGTTTGTCTATTTTTTATAATTTTCATCATTATTTTCTTGGTCTTGTTATATTTTATTGTATTGATAAGTTGGTTAATTTGTGTTCAATTATTGATTAGAATACGTACATTAAGGCCAATAGCCTTGTAGTTCAAAGTCTAGAATTCAAAATTCACCTACCCACATTGTAACTATCAAATTAACTAAAAAATAACCCAAAAAAAAAAAAAAAAGAATTTGTGGAGTAAGAGATTGTTCATATATATACATATAGCAACAAAACCTGACATTAATGGGTTAAAAGAAGAGTAGCATTTGAGACGTTGGACATTTATCTAATTTTCATTAGACAATAATGGTTGTTGCATGCTTGACAGTTGACGCTTCTTCATGAGTATCAACCTCTATACTCTCAAAGTGGGAGTGAGTCCTCATCATCATATGGTTTTCAATTGTTTAAGATAGTCTTCATTGCAATGTTTGACACATTTCTTCAAATTCCTCATGTTCTCTCAATAGTGCATGAGTGATGAATATGGATGATTTAAGATGTCGTGGATGCCCCTTGGTTGGTTTCCATGACAAACCAAGGGGCAAGGGCTTTGCATGACATACCACATCCATCAATTTATACTTACCTTAGGAAGATAGTATTTTTTTTTTTTTTTTTTTTTTTTTTTTTTTTTTTTTTTAATGAATAAGAAAAACCCAATCAAGGGGGAAGAGATGTAAAAATACAAAATCCCAACAAAATAATGAATTGTAAGAGCTGCCTTGATAGAGTCAAAGAAAGAAGTCAAAAAATTATGTAGCTAATTAGGTATTTTGAAGAGCTTCATTAACAGACTAGGAATCACCTTCAAATACAACAATTTTCAGATAATATAGGAAAGCCAGTTTCAAAGCCAAGAGAGTAACATGAAATTCACTAACAAGGAGGTCAACTTGGGCATGAGAGAAGATTGTGCAAACTGCAAAGATGACATCTTTAAGGCCAAACTTGTAAAGTGCAAACCACTGTTGTGAAGGCGAACTGAGGCGTTATAGCATTATCAAAATTAATTTTGAACCATCTTGACTGTAGAGGAATCCATTTCGAAACCAATGGAGACCCTAAGTGTAGACCAAAACAATAATGTTCCAGACAAGCGTTATAAATACATTAAAGCATCAACAGCTTTTTTAGGATTGGGTGGTTTTAATGAACTACTTTCTAGTGCTGATAAGCAGAGGGGGGGGGGGGGGGTGGTATTTCTTTTGCATCTCCTCAAATGGTGGATTTGGTTGTCTAATGGAATCAAAAGGACTTATTTATATGGGCTTTGTAGGGAACCCCTTCACCTGGACAAAAAAGAGGCCTACTAGAGCTCACTTTAAGGGATCCTAAGGGGGTAATATTAGGGCTGTCCACGGGTCGAGTCAGCTCAGGTTTGGGCCCAACCCGCACTCGACCCAATTGGGTCGGGTCATTGAAAAATTGACCTGCACTCAACCGAAATAAGGGTTGGACCTGCCAGGTCGGATCATTGGTTGAAATGGGTCGGATTCAATGGTTTGGCGGGTTGGACCACTTATTGGGCCAAATTTGTAAATTTTCTTGGATTTAATTTTTTTGGCCAAAATTATTGGACTTTTCAAGGAATTAATAGTTTTTGAATCTTGTCATATCAGATTGGGCCTATTTTTTACTTAATTTCTTTTAAAATGGGCCTTCAACTCTACTTGAATTTGTCCAAAACTCCAAATTCATACTTCCCATAACCCACATATTGAGTATTGACATCTGGGAACAAAAAAATACAAAGTAAAACCTGGGTACCTATTAAATATCAATAGCATGTAAAACCTAGGCATTAATCAAACAAATAAAAACACAATACCATTTTGTTACCACCTGTTAATCATCCACACATTATAACAAATCTTTTCCAAATTGGCTAAGCATTATGGCCTGGGCAGTACCTCAAAAAATTGCCTCAAGAAAACTCAGGCATATAAAAATCAATCTGTCAATTTGAACACATATTAAACCTACCAACCATTCCGCACATCAACTAAATTTCCAGAACCACACAGCAGCAAGCATTACTAAAAATACTACATCTTCATAATTCCATATATATATATATATATATATAGTAAGCCATAGAGGCAGCAGAGAAGGCAGTTACTACACAATGCTGTAAGGCAGTAAACTACCAAGGCAGTAGGAAATATTCCTAGCAGTATATATAATTAGTTACAATTATGAAATACTATAAGTATTTCTAAAAAATAGCTTTCCTAAAGCAATAAAGAATTACTCTATTACCTATAGTTAACAAGTCCATAACTTATCGAAAGGAAAGCCTACAAAGATGCTAAGTTTTCCTTCCTATAAGCAAGACAAGAGTTCATGTATAATTAGAAAAGCTACACATTTGTCCAAAAAAGCTTCAAAATATATCCAAAAAAGCTGCCTCCTATACAAAATGTGACCCTCCTTCCTCCTACAATACAAGAGGAAAAAATATTTATCAATAATATATATAGACAAAGAACAAAAGCTAGAGAATAACCAAAAGGGAAGTAACCAATATGAACAAAAATTATAAGGGCAGAAATATACCCAATTAGTGATCATTCATCAATACTAACTGTGGTACTAGTACCACCTTTACTTGAGCAGGAACTAGAACTTGTTGTTGTTGTTGCTTGATTTAAAACTAGAAAAGAAAAAAATTGAGACTATAGATTAAATTTTGCTCAAGTATATGACACATTTAATAACACTTAATATACAAGAAGTTTGGAAGTTAAACATATTACCTAATTCATGAAATTCATCCTCCAAGGCCTCCATCTCATCCTTTGACTTGAGAAAAGAAATTGGGACATGGGCTTGCATTCAGTTTTGAGCACAAACAAGATTTTGAGCCATGAGAGGAGAGAGTGAACTTCGAAATGGATCAAGTATGCGCCCTCCGGTACTAAATGCCGATTCAGAAGCAACCTAGAAACAGGTACACCCAGCACAACCCTAGCCATTTTGGATAGCACTTGGTACCTATATGAATTGGCTTTCCACCATCCTAAAATCTCAAAATTTGACATCCCTTCTACTCTCACAATTTTTAGTCAAATATTTTTCAATTTCATTGCTACACCATATAGACTTCTTAGCCTCTAAAAAACGCTTATTTCGTGAATTAACCTTCGGATATGGATCACTACAACCACTTGTATCACCTTCCATGTGTGTCCTCTCACTCTCACTTGGTACTACCACATTTGGTGAATCAACCCTAGAGTAATCATCATACAACCTATCTATGGTCTTCCTCACCAAATCAACCATCTCATTAGCCACTTCATCCCTATAAATTTCAGAAAAAGAAACTTCAAAAACCTCATTTTTTTTTCTCGGATCAAGAACCACAGCCACATACAAAAGTTGATTAATTTTATCCCCTTTCCCCCAGTACTTTTCAAATTTAGCTTCCATTTTAGTTGCCATGTTTTTCAAGAGAAGATTTTGAGATTCAATTAAATGAGCAATATTCTCTTGAATCACAAAGATCTCATCAAAGAAAGTAATAGAAGTAACATACAAAGAACTGGAGAACTTTTTTGTTGCATTGTAAAAAAGTTTCAAGAAACCCACAGATGTCCTACAATTTTGAAAATCAACCCCACAAGGAGATCCCAAACCACCACTATTTTCCTTGTTCAAAAAGTATGAAGAATAGCTATCATCCTTAAAGTCCATTCTTAGGAACACTTTCTCAAATTTTTCAGCAGTATCTAACATGAGATAGGTAGAGTTCCACCTAGTAGGTACATCTGGACTTAGTAAACACTTGGATTCAATACCTAATCTCTCCATAAAACTCCTAAAAGTTTGATTTCTATTTGGTGAGGACTTCACATACCTCACTGCTTCATGCACCCTAGTAATGGACGTATCAATTTTTTTCAAACCATATCCTATAATTAGATTTAGGATATGTGCACAACACCTCATGCACCTCATGCACATGAGATGTTGTGCAAGAACTCATGTTCTAAAACAGTCCCCTTCCAATCTTTAGTTATTGTTTGTAAAAATTTAATGGTAGTACCATTAGAGGAAGCATTATCCACTATCAAGGTGAATATGCCATTAACACCCCACTCACGCAAACACATCTCAATCTTTCTACCTATAGTCTCCCCCCTATGGTCTTCCACTTGACAAAAATTCAAAATTCTCTTATGCAAGTTCCAATCATCATCAATAAAATGACATGTAAGGGACATATAATTCAAATTTTGAATACTAGTTCATGTGTCCATAGTAAGGCACACCCTATGACCTTTCAAGGCTTCCCTTGGTTTCTCTCTCTCAACACCATAAATGCCAATCACATCCCTAGCCACAGTTTGACGAGATGAGATATTCCTAATTTGCAACTTAGGTTGTACGGTTGTTGAATATTTTTGAAACCCATACTCTTCAACAAACCTAAAAGGCAACTCATCTATTATAATCATTTCAGCGAGTGCCTTCCTAGAAGTCTCAACAGTAAAAGCTGTTGGTATAGGCTGAAACCCTTCCTCCCCATTCATTTTGGGTTCAAATGCTAAGATTTGTTGCCCTTTAAGTAAAACACTACTAGGGTTCTTAACACAATTTGGTGTATGATTCAATAAATTAGTAGTACCATAACCCTTACTATTAGCACGATAAGTTTTTTGGCAATAATGACAAACAGGCTTAAATTGACCCTCACTAATCTTTATTTTTTCAAAATGATCCCAAGCATGAGAATTTTTTCTATTATTACCATAATCAACAACTATCTCACTCACCTTGGTTTTATCATTAGGTTTAGGTGGAAGTGCCTCAGCATTAGTTGGAGTGGCAACAAGTTCAGCTTGGACAATGGGTTCAGCTTAGGCAGCTGGTGTTGTTTGGGAAGGGGGTGCATCACTAGAGGTTTTCATAACCTAAAGACATCAAATTTAAGCATTAGCAAACAACTGTAAAAAAACTAATCCTAAGAAAGATCATTGTAGTTGACCTCTTAAAGGGCAAAGTCACATACACTGAAGCCTTGTAGAATAAGAAATATCATTATGCATAAGAATTGATTTCACAAGTATTGATTTCATTTAACACTCAGTGTTCTGTATCAAGGTAAATTACATGGCACTTCATGATTTCATTTAAATTACAAGTATGTATGTTTAAGAGTTAAGACAAAAATAAGAACTGATATAACTATAAGCATTTGAAAGAAATTGTCCTTGGCAAAAATTCTTATATCATGCAAGTATATGCACAACATACTACTCTTAGTTATTATACGAAATACCAGAAAAGAAAATACATGATAGAATGAATTTCTAATTAGCTTCTACATGGCTTGTTGAATATGTTCCTCCAGTATTTTTCTTTTCTCTTTTAAATCTGCCAATAAACTCTTAACACAAATTACATTTTTTTCTTTGTAAGAACAATTTAGAGGATAGAGTCTGGGTTCAATACTTATCTTATATACATCCTCATAGCACCAATATGAATACCTTTGAACATACTATAAAGCATGTATTCCTATCTTACACATTCTATGTTGCTTATTTGAGTTTAGTTGTTAATGTTCCTTCCATTAATATAATTATTTCATTTCTCATCAACGGACAAGATCAACTTTTATATGCATATAAAAAATATGAAGCTTCTTTTGAGGTTAACTTATGATTCATGCTTAACCTAACAGAATGAGCATCTAATTAGCTTCCAATAGGCTTACTTGAATATGTTCATCCACTATTTTTTTCACCTTTCTTTTAAATTTGCCAATAAAAGAAATTACAATTAGAAAAAAGCTAAGAAAATAAAAGCCTCAAAAAGAAATTACAAAGACATATCATCATCAATTTGCAAACACAATTATTGCAATCAGATATTCCTCAAACAATGACAAAACTCAAAAGTAACACAAACAATAACAAGAAGTTAAAAGAGAAACAACAGAAGAGAAATGATACCTCAAAGAACTCTTACCTATTAGGGATTCAACCTTGAAAAGGAAGAAAAAAGCCTGCTTGAACAACTTTCAACTCCTATATAAAATTAGGATTTCAAATTTTTAACTTAGGAAAGCAAAATGAATCAAACAAATGAGCAATAAAATACAATCAGATAAGAAGATTGTTAGAACATATGTAGTTCAAGTGGTTGTTACCATATGTCGCTATTTTATGTAATTGGCTTATCCTTAGACAAAACGCACTTTACTTGTAATTGGGTAGATCTAGGATGTGTTTAACACCTCAAGAAACAGTGTTTCAAGATTTAGTGTTGAAGCCATCAAAGTCTGTCCAAGGAACAAGCAAAGAAGTGCAAGTTACTAAATCTCGACACCTACTTCGATACATGCATCTATCGAGATTTAAGAAGCTGTTTTGCCCCGAGCCTCGACAGCTTCTCGACAGATCCTCGACACCTCTATCTGTCGAGAATTAAAGAAAACAGATTTTCAGTTCTGTTTCAAGTCCAATCCGTGAATGTGTCTTTGAGACTTCTTTTCTCCTAACCCTAAACATATAAAAGGATTATTTTAAGGGCCGTCAAAATGATGCAAGTTGCACATTCATTCAGAACTTCTTGTTCATGCAATTTGTGATCTGAAAGACAAAGTTCGTGCCCTAGTTCATCTCTGATGATTTGAAGAACCTTGCAGTCAATAATTCTCTCTCTAGTTGGTGTTTGAAGTCGCGTATTGGGATCTGCGCATCTGGTTAGTCACGTACTTGGGAGCCGTGCATTGAAAGGAGAAACTGTCACTATAGAACAAGTCCAATTGGGTATTGAGGTAAGAGTTCAACTGTAGGTTGGTAAGGTACTGGGATTCTTTGCTTGTAACTGCTTGTTGTGATAATAGTGGAGTTTCGGGAGTGGTGACCTTAAATCACTCGGTGAGGTTTTTGCCGTAAGTTTTTCCCCATTCGTAAACAAATCACCGTGTCATTTAATTTCCGCTGCATTACTTAGTTTGGTGATTTGTTTGTGCTGCCACGTGAATTTGCATGTTAACTTGATTAATTAATAACTTAGCTAATTAATCAATTTAATTTATCACTAGGGGTCAACGCATTTGTGGCCTGTCAAAGATAAGAATGTGTTTGGATTTCATCTATTTAAAATAGGGTTCATCTTTCTTCTTCTTCTTTTTTTTTTATTATTTTTTTTTATTTTACAGTGAAGACACAAGAATATTGATCATAGGAAAAAAAAAAAAAAAAACAAAACAAAACAAGGAATAAAACAGGTAGATAAGAAAATAAAAATGTGTTTGAATTTTATCTTTTTAAAATAGGGGTTCATATTTTTTTTTTTTTACAGTGAAGATACAAGTATATTGATCATAAAAAACAAAAAAAGGGAATAAAATAGGGCAGATAAAAAATAACACTCACATCACACAAAAATAATGAATCAAACTAACTATAATGTCTTTGGCCAACAAACACAAGTCTTCGAAAAATTAGGGGTTCCAACTTTCAAAAGTGATAAATCAAGTCTTTGACCAACAAATCAAATTAAAAAAAAAAAAATAAGAGTTTCATCTTTGGATCCAATATATTGTTCAGTTTTGGTCCCTAATCTTTAAGTTTTAAATCATTTGAACAAGATCCCTTTAGCCTTCAGTTGCTTTTCATATGATTCTTATTACATATCAAAAAATAAATCATTTGAACAAAATGATAAGCCCATATCACAAACACAAAATACAGAAAAAGAGGGATGAAAAGGGAAAAAAAAAAATTACCTGAGGTGGCGGCAACAGCAACCAGCAACCCGGTGGAGTGAAGAAATTAGAAGGATTTTGAATCTTTGATGTAAAGGAGTAAAGGACTTGGTTTGTTTGAAAATAAAAAAGAGAGATTTTGAAATCACTAGAGAGACTAGAGAGCAGAGAGAAAGGTGAAAACTCAGAGAAGAACAATTTACAAGAGAGAGAGAGATGAGGGTTGAGACTTGAGAGTCTTGAAGTGTAGCCGAGAGTAAGGAAAATCTGATTTGGTTTTTGATTTGAAGTGTAGCTGAGTAGAGTCACCATGATTCATGACCATGGGCACGGGGAAGTGAAAAATTGCCATCTGATTTGAAGTGTAGCAGACTAGCCATTCCATATCTTCACCAGAAGATATTCTTTGAGTGGAACCTGTGTGATATGAGCTCTTATTTTTTTTTTTTTGGGTGTGGAAATTGTGGGAACATGTGGTTTTAGGAATGGGTACTCAGTGGTTTTAGCCTTTTAGTCCCATCACTCTTGCAGTCTTGCGTGTAGCACTAAACAAATGGAGCTTTTAGTCCAATCAGTCCACTTCCCCATTCAGACTTCACGTGTTCTACAAATTACCAACATATATATATATATATATATATATATCTTAAACCATTTGTTAGGTTAGGCTCTACGGGCTTTTAATCCATCCTGCCACCTGAACCGACTATTTGGGTTTTATTAGAGAGGGACCCGAATCCGACCCACCATGGACTTCAGGTCCACCCGCTGGGCCTCGAGTCGGTCGGACCCGGGCGGTTTGGTTGGGTCTTTTACCCACTAGACAGCCCTAGGTAATATCCTGGTTTTTATAAACTAAACTAGACCAGATAGTTGAACCGATTTAACCAAGAATAGAATGCAGGATCGGTTTGGTAAAAATCAAGAAAATTGATGGTTCAACTGTGAAAATCGAGCACCGGACATATTTTCTATTCTTTGACCATTCTAGTTTTTAAAAACATAGGTAATAATGTAATATACATAGAATACTTGAACAATAGTATAGTAGTATAAATATAACTTTTTTTGCAACTCAAAATAATAAGCTCTCATTGTTCATTAAATTCATAACTATTTGTTTAATGCAATCTAGAAGCAAGTGTGGAAATCGCAAATCCTCTTGTATACAGTCCCAAAAAAAGTGTGTCATGTACATTGCATTCAAATCCAACGCAAACAAAGGTGAAGTGAAACTCATTAAAATCACAAGTAATAACTATTAACTCTTGATATTTTGGATTGGAGGCCCTTTTCAGCCATAAAATGATATTACCTTGTCTAGAGTGACTGCAACCGATATATGGGTTACATCAATAGCTCCAACATATATAATTTTTGAAGTAATTAAGACCAATATCGATCATTAAAATGGATTTTGCCTGGCATGTCATTCAACTCTCTACTAATTGGGTTAATAATATCCATGGTGATCAATGAAATAGCAGCTAACAAATGGTCAAATTGTTTAGGAACAGTTTCCCTTCATAGATTTTGTTTGGAATGTGATTAAGCTGCCTATCATATCAACTGGGTAAATAATGTCAACATTAATCAATGAAATAGTACTATAGTAGCTAACACATGGTCAAATTGTTAGTTATAATATATTTTCTCTAAATTTTGGATTTTATTTTAATGAAAACATTTTGAAGCTTTATTGAACACTACTCTATTTCCATCCCCACATCTTAAACTAATTAAAAACATGGTCACCATCTCTTCAATTGTCAATTTCCTATTAGGCCTCAAATCATTTTTCAAACCAACTCTGGATTGCAGTTTATAATTTCCTTCACTAATGTTTCCTTCGCAAATGTTGGGATGATGATAAAGTAAAAGGATGAAAAAATTGGAAGAATAGTGAGGAGGATAAATACAATTATTTAGTAATTAATTAAAAACCAATATTATCTCCATGGAATCATTGTATGTATGCATGTCTACCATAATTATCATTAACAACAAATAGATTTTATCTTTTAATTAAATTTTATTTAATCTTTTTATGCACTAATTAAAAGTAACCTAGGATAATCCTAGCATGTTTATGGTAAGATAAAATATCAATCAATTAGATTTAAGCAATAAGTAGTAATAAAACAATGATCTAGGCACTGTTTTGAACACAAAGAGGCCAAATTTCTCAAGATTGCAGAATGATGTTTTCTAATATAAAATTTGTGGCGAAGGGTATCTATGGGATTTTTTCAAAGATAAAATTGTTATTTTCCCTTACTATGCAGAGGGTAAAAATTGATTAAAAATATAGAAAATGAAGGATTGCAAAAGAACGAAGTCTTCTATCATATTTGGCATGTAATAGGTATTGTCTTACGTGCTCTGTCACTTTCTAACATAAAATTGAAAATACTATAAATTTGTAAGTTATTGCTCAAATAGTCAATATAAGGTGAGTTATGACTTATCAGCGAATACAACAAAGTTACTCTCATGTCTTATTGGAGGCATTAACAAGTCTACAGCCAAGCCTTAGTTCCAAAATTTTTTATGTCAGTTATAGATCATTAACGGATTAGTTATGGCCGGCCACATGTTTGTAACTCATGCATATGTATGGATACACTTAAAAATATACAATAAGATACATATTATAATTCCTATATATATAATTTAAATACTATTAATAGTCATTTTTATATTTTAATAACTCTTTAAAAAATTTTGTAAGGATATTATTAAGTATAAATTGTAAATTGTTCAACAAATCGTTTCTGGAACAAGAAAAAATAAGATTTTTAAAACCGAAAAAAGAACAAAACACCAACAAAAAACCCCCACCAAATCACTGCCACATCCAACCCATTATTGTGAAGCACTTTTTTCTAGATCAAAACCCATATTACGATTCATTTATTCTAAACTCTATGGTTTTTGTACTTTTTTTTTCATGAGAGACCCACGGCGCCACTTAGTTTATGGATTTTTTGTAATTAATAACTCACTTTGATGAATATTTATGATGTGGCCACACTTTGAAGATCTGAAAATTATTTTTTTTTTAGGTTTTTAATTTTTTTCATTTAGTTAAAATTAATAAATTAATTTTTTAAATTTAAATGCTGACGTGGTATTTTTTATTATTATTTTAATGGCCACGTCAGCTTTTAGCACTGTTCCGTTTGCCAGCTGTGTAATTTCCGTCTCTGATGTAACGTCACATGAATGGTGGGTCTTAAAAAAAAGTTAGGGACCAAAGTGAATTTAATTAGGGACTGGGGTTTTCGCTATATATTTTTTATATTTTATGTGAAGGATATTATTAAGTATAAATTGTAAATTGTTCATTTTTTTATTATTATTGTGAAGCACTTTTTTTTATTACGATTCATTTATTCTAAACTCTGTGATTTTTGTACTTTTTTTTTTATGAGATTAGTTTTTTGTAATTAATAACTCACTTTGATGAATATTTATGATGTGGTCACACCTTTTTCCCCACCTTTGATTCTAAAATTAAGAAATAAAACTCTTTAAGAATAAATAATTTAGGACACATGGCGCAAAATTTAAACTCTAATTTGGAATTCTAATTTGAGTTTCTCTCAGTTTCACCTATTATTATATATATAAATTGCATCCTAAGTCTGATGTATCATGCCAGTAATATAAAATGTCTATAATGAATCCTTTCATATATAATAAATCGATTAAATTTTATGTTGGTTGTCAACCTATCACAATCCTCCTCTTTTTTATGAACAAAATATATGAAACTAAATATAGACATAGGTGGAGATCTGATTGGAGGTATCACACACCCAAAAAATCATAAAGATACCTTAGAATTATCCTTAAAGCATATGTAAGTTCCATCTATTCTAATACTTTATTTCTGCAATCATTAACTTGTGATGAATACAGATTCCAACAGAAGTGCATGGATTTGTATAATTTCATTATGATTCTTGTGATATATCATATATGTCATGCATTGATTATATTATTTTTTGGTGTTCGTTTTTAGACCCGTTAAAACACAACCAGATTAACCTAGTTAATTAGCCAAGTGATTACTTAGTCAAAAAACTTAAACTGAGAAACACTGTAGCAAAATAATTTTTTAATGGTGAATAACACAAAAAGTATTTGTGATTCATATCATTGTAAAAAAGTACGAAAAATAATAAAAAAATAAAAAAAATTTCAAAACGAATACAATGATAGTGGGTTAACACAAATATATCATATCATTGTAAAGTGCGAAAAACAAAGAACACAATGATATGGTAACTCAGGAAAACCAAACCGGTAAACTTAAGGAGGATTTAACCTAGCTATCCTCAAGGTAAAACAAATCCACTATGAAAGAATTGAAGTTTACACAATAGCAACTTAGACCACTAAAATCCTATTACTACTTTGAGTAGGAAACTTACTATCACGACCACGTGACAACTTTGAGTCCACAGACTACTTCTTTCTTGAATTCACAGCAAGTACAAGCACTCCCGCTTGTGTATCTTTAAGCTCTTAATGCAGCAACTGAATGATCATCAAGTTCTTGACATAATTTGATTCTTGATAATCCTAAGTATATATGAAGGTAAACACCTTTAGATCTCACAAGAGATTCATATACACAACATAAACAATAACTGCAACAACCTAAAAAACGTGGCTAGGATTTTCCTTTTTATACCTATGGTAAAACATAAGACCCTAAATGTCAAACCGGGCTTGAGCTGAGTTGAAAAAATTCTGTAGAAAAACAATCTACACCAGCTTCGATCGATCGATCAAGCCAAGTAGATTTACATAGTAAATCCTGCACTACACTCGATTCCAACTTTACACACAAACATACTTTGAGTAAGTCTAAAAACAAGACTAAACGTTTTAATCATGGTTTGCTAACATTACAAAATGAAGTTCTAATACATTTAAACCTAAAGTCTTAGAATCCAACACTTGGCATTTTAAAATCTTGTTTAGGAAAGTAGTTAACACAGATTGGCATTAGATTCAAATGCATAAGTAAAACTTGACTGTTGACTCTTTTATCTGAAATGATCTGAAAATCATGAGCTGATTTTTACTGTCATATTGTCTTTTTCTTATTGATAAGTTTTGATCTCTGTCAAATTAAATACTTAATATGTGTATGGAAGCACGACTGGTGGAATAAAAGCTTGATCCAAGGTTGTGTGATGTTTAATTTCCTTTGGTTGAAATTGAATGAGATCATTTATATACAAACTGATTTTTTTTAAAAAAAAATTATACATTAAAAGGTACACGGATTTTTCTTTAAACTCAGACCAAAAAAGAAAAAGAAAGATCCTTCTTTGGAAACAGAATTTATTTCTTTAATTTGAGTACACCTATCTCATATTTCTCAGTCTACACCTTGTATATTCTTGTAAAAATATTAGAAGTGAAACTCATGCAAGTTTACAACCCAAACCTCATGTCCTTACGCTACAGTCCATACTCACCCCCCCCCCCCCCCCCCACCCTCCAAAAAAAAAAAAACCAACGTCCGTATGTACAAGTCCTTTGTTTCCATCTATTGTATGTGTTTTATTTCTAGGACACCCTACCCCTGCCCCTACCCTACCCAATATCCTATATACATCGAGATGAAATCTTAAAGGTTGAAGATGGCCACCAAGACCAAACTAGAAATAACTGACACATACGCCTTCTGGTACACCTTGATTCCACTGCTCGCCTTATAATCAGCCGTAGTAAAAGCTGCAGTTTATATACCCGGGTATAAATATAGGATTCGTTTGAATACAATTTATTTTTGCAAATAACTGAAAATTAAAAATATTGTAAGAAAATAATTTTTAAATATGTGAATAGTGCCGTGAAACCTATTTTTAATGAAAAAATTGCTGAAAAGTGAAGTTAGTGGGTCTCATAAACAGTGCACGGATCCACTGATATGTTGAAAAGTGGCTGAAATGTCAAATATTGCAGCTACTGTTTATGCATAGTATATAAACAGTAGCTTTTGTCTCCTAAAACGCGTGCTAAAAAAAAAAAGAGAAGGAAAACGCAAAGGAGGAAAACGCAAATGCTGAAATAATTGTATCCAAATGGATACATAATATCAAGTTTATTTCGGAATAGGTAATAAATGAGAGTCTGGTTAATGTGTGTCTTTTGGAAAACGGTACAAACGTTAACTATCGGAATATAATAAATGAGAGTATGGTTAATGTGTGTCTTTTGGCACACGTTAACTATCTATTTTCGAAAATTTTTTATGTAAAATTGAAAAAACTGTCAAAATAGTTAATTAATTTTTAATTTTTACATAAAAAATTTTATAAAATAATTTATTATTGTATATTCTAAATGCACGCGTTTAGTAAATCCCATAAAACAAAACCGAACCAAGGGTATATAACAATGATATGAAACTGTACCTATCTTAGCACTGCATCCATTGGATTTTTTTGAAGAAAAGAAGAAGACTCACTCTCTCTCTCTCCTCCCAGATAACAGAAGGAAGGCCTGGATATAAGCTTCTCGGCCCACGTCATCATAGAGAGAGGCAAAGATGCTTAATTAAACTTCAACTTTTTAGCACGCCAGCAAGTGCCTGAAAATGAACTAATAACACCAAGAGTTGCCCATAGCCTTTTTGAGCCTCAAGAACTTAGGTAAAGCTTTCCATTAAATAATTATTAGATATATTTTTATTAATATTCTATATATAATATATATATATTATTAAGCATCTATTTTTCATAGCCTATTAAATAATTCAAATTAAGAGTAATTATAGGGCCTAAAGCTTTCGCCCTTTATTAAAAAAATGAATAAGGATGTATACTTATTTTTAAATACATTGTTACTATTCAGAACATGAATGTTCTTTTTGTTTTGTGAAATGATATTCAATTCCTTTTGTTTTCATGTCCCGATCATGTCCTATATTTTTTTATTAAAAAAATTAGACATGGCTGAGATATGAATGCAGACAGGGGCGGAGCCAAGAATTTTTATTTGGGGGATCAAGTTGCAACACTAATATATTTATCAAGACAACACTCAACATACACATATACACGTTTTTTTTTATATTATATACACATTTTTTTATTTGATACGTTATATATATATATATATATATATATATATATATAAACACACCCAACAAATAAAAGAATTTAGTATTTTCAATCTCAATTATGTGTAATGGCGATCTTTTATAAAATAAAATTCATTTTTACCATTTTTAGTCTGAAATTCTTAAAAAGTTTCATTTTTAATACAAATTATCAAATTTTATACTAAAGCAAGTAAAAAATCTTTCAATTAAACTAATAAAATTTTCCAAAACATGAATGATCCAAAACTTAGAGGAAGAAGTTAAGCTCTAAACATATTTGAAGTTATCTTACTTTAACTCATTATGTGATAACTAAAGAGACATTTCATTTGTAGTTTTAGTGACAATATTTTTTTTCAATGAATCAATACTTTGTTAATTGCCACACAACAGGTTGAAAAAGATATAGATTCAAACATATTTGATGCCAAACTTTATCAAATATTTAACAGATATAAGAGCACATTATACAATAAAAAATAGAATTGCGAAAAATTATGTCTAAGTAACTGTTAGACCAATTTTTTTTTTTTTTAAGAGAGTTATTGGACTAAATCAAATATTTGGGAGAACCAACTCTTATTTTTGTAGACTAAAATTTGAAAACATTAAAATAATTATATATATTTAAAAAAATTCAAAATTTTGGGGGGCTATGCCCCTCACCCTTACACATAGCTACTACACGTAGAAGTGTCTCAAGCGTGCCAAATGTTGGACACAGGTACAACACGGTATGGCACTCCAAAATTAAGTATATGTTCTTCCTAGAAAATGAAAGATACATATATGCCTTACATTATAGATCATGCAGTAGTAATCGCTTCTTCAACCCTGGATTGGACCTAGATTCACATTCCTCCTGGGCTCTGTTTTATCTGAAATCAAGTAGTCGATACAAAACCATTAGCCTGGGTTCACAAACTATGTATTACTTATATAACAAGTAATCTAATGCAACATGAGTAATGAGTTTCTACTATTCATTTAAAAAAAATTACAAAACATGAAATGGAAAAATGACTTTCAGCTTTGGAGAGGCCGACTAGGAGGAAAATCCCTAGAAAGAACAAAATAAACCCTGATCTCCTGTAATTTTCCTTTAGTCCCTGAAACTCGATTTTTTTTCCCTTTCTTTTGGTTATGCTGAACAAAATGTGTGCATTGAAGCACTTAAAAACCTAGAGTAGCTATTTATATATGACTATAGTACATGGAAAAGAAACAAAAGATAGGCTTAGAAGTACTAAGGAATTTTTCGTTAATTTCAGCATATCCCGAGAGATTACAAGATTGCAATTTTTGGACAAAAGCAAGGATAAGAAAACGTAGATATTTTGGAGGACATGGTGAACCAGCTAGTTTTGGACATTGCGTCGGTAATTGAGAGGTTAACTTGTGATAGCATCACCTATGTGCATGCTAATCACTAGCATTAAATGAAATTAATATCTTTCATCCCAATGTGACAAGTGACAAGAGAGGTCAATGGCTAGGTTGTTAATCGACGGCCAATGCTCTTTTATCCTTTTTTGAATCGAAATATGGTTTGCTATTATTAAGCCTCTGTTCGGATGTTGCTGAAAGTAGCATTCAGCTGCATTTGCATTTGCTAAAGTATATTTAATTTTTAGTTTTCAGTAATAAGTAGTATCCAAACAGGTTCTTAAAGCTACAATATTTGTTTAGGGGACAAAACTTAGATACAGTACCTTAGCTACAGTTCGTTAAGTACCCCTTTTAAAATTTAGCCACCTGTCTAATCACTTAACAGAGCAAACGTGCGTTAACAGTTAACTTCCCTTTTCCATTTTTTTTTTCCTTCTTTTATTTTTTGGCCGTGTCCTTCAGATCTGAAAGCCAAAGTTCATGACCCAGAATTTTCCTTCTTTCTCTCCTTTTTTTCTTGGAAAAATTATCATTAACCCATGTAGTAATTATTTAGAATCCACACTCCAATATGGAATTAAG
This sequence comes from Castanopsis chinensis, assembly GCA_032878915.1. Classification (NCBI taxonomy): domain Eukaryota; kingdom Viridiplantae; phylum Streptophyta; class Magnoliopsida; order Fagales; family Fagaceae; genus Castanopsis; species Castanopsis chinensis. The sequence continues at coordinate 9,205,547 of JAVQMG010000125.1, read as the reverse complement.
ATCAGTATCTTTGTCAGCCACCAGAGCCAGGCACCTACTGAGCCCCACCAACCGTTCAAATTGCAAACCAAAGTTCAAATCTTTGAGATCAAAAGCCAGCAACCCCATCGACTTTCTGACTGTTTAAGGGTTAGATCGGGTAAAAGAATTATCAAGAGAGATCAGAAAAGAGAGGAACAAAGAAAGAAATAGAGACTGGCATCCAACAAATCGTTCAATTGACAACGCGAAACACATGAGCCAGCCCTTTCCTCCTTTTGAAAATCTTGATTTCTTCAAAATCTAGAGGTTTGAGAGTGTGAGAAGAGGGACGTTGATCTTCAAAATCTGGGTCATGAACTTTGGTTTTCACACATCTGAAGGAGAAGGCCAAAATAAATAATAATAATAAAAAAAAAAGGAAATATGTTAACTTTGGCTTTCAGATCTGAAGGACATAGCCAAAAAGAAAAAGAAAAAGAAAATATTGAAAAAGGATGTTAATTGACATCTGAAGGAGAAGGCCAAAAAATAAAAAAAGGAGAGATGTTAACTTTGGCTTTCAGATCTGAAGGACACGGCCAAAAAGAAAAAGAAAAAAAAAAAAAATGGAAAAAGGATGTTAACTTAACGCACGTTTGCTCCGTTAAGTGAAAAGACAGGTGGCTAAATTTTAAAAAGGGTACCTAACGAACTGTATCTAAGGTACTGTATCTAAATTTTGCCCTTGTTTAGGTTTATGTGCAGCCTAAAACCGCATTTTTAAATCAATTTGCATTTCACAAACGCCCCCTTTTAAGGTTTTTGCAATAGATTATACAAATGGGCTCTTAGATTTAGTAGTTTGAAGCTATATTCCCATTGTTACCTATGGACATCCTATTTCCTTGCAATTAATGAAAATAAATCATTATTAGTCCGGTACCCCAAGGTCAATAATGCAGTAAATTTGTTAATTAATTTTCAATTAATTATGTTATCAAACAATTCTAATGATATAACCCATAAAAGCAGCAAATCACCAATCTGTAAGCACAACAATAAAAAAGTAAGACAACAACATGGGGACAAAAAGGAAAACCGATGGATAACATCTCTAAAGGGAAAATCACTAAACGGTAACGTATCTCAATTAAGGCAATCCACTATGTGAAAAGAAGTTTACAATCTAAAACAAAACATTTGCTATCTAGACTCCATGACAAAATAGACAACATACTGTTGCAGCTCATAACAGTTTTAGAACACCAAACTTATCGTATATGGATCCCTTCGGAAACAACCCGTTTTTGTCAATATATAATCAAAACCTCCAATCCAATCCAAGGCATCTTCTAATTGAATGTTTGATCTACAATGATCTCACTTGCTTGACAAGTTCTATGGTTTCAACTTTCAAGTTCTTGATCACACCAATGGATACAAACTATTAAGTTTCTCTCTTGAAAACACACAAATGGAGGCTTTGTTTTTCTCACACAGTGGCACTAAATTTTTACCTCAATCTGCCTCACTATTAGTCGGGTATATAAGGATTTATATAGATAAATGTCGGTGAGATATCAAATTAAATATGTAACTAATAAAACAAAGTGCGCCACTCTCGATCGAATAAGTTTCAATGTAGGAATTGTTGAACTAGGGCTATTGGTTGATCAAGGATTTGTCCAACTGTGACTTACGATCGATTGAACCTCGATTAAGGATCTATCGAGGATGCACAAAGTTAAGCCATTTCTACACAAACTAACTTTGAATATTTGAGCAACATATTACAAACGATTTTCAAAATATAAACATTGTTAACGAATATTAGAGCACTAGAGTATCAGCAGTGGAACTTGCAAATGTCATATGCCACTGGTATTTAGCATCTAAGCCTTAAAAGCCCCCAACAGCGGAACTTGCAAAATCATCCCATTGCAAAGAAATTTACAATCTTGCTACAGTACCATCTTATATGTAAGATAGTACTATAGCAGTATTGTATAAAAAAAAAAAAGTTTTTTATTTGTCTGATGCTTCTTCTCTCTCCTATCTCTCTCTCATTTCACTTCACTTTCTTTTTGCAATTCCTCTCTTACTTCGTTCTGCTCTCTCCTCTTCAAACCCGAAACCCATACAATCTTAGCACCAGGGCCGGCGCTAGACATTTTGGGGCCTAAGGCGAGAACTAAAAATAAGGCATTTTTTATACTTATATATTAATTAAATTAATATTTATTTAATATTTTTATATTATAATATATTTCATTTAAAATCTATTTTTCTTCTATTTTAAGATGCAAATTGACTAATTAAATTTTTGTATTCAAGTTTTTCTAACATCTCATTTTCAATCGATAATATAGCTAATTCATTTTATCTTTCTTGGGACATTGTTGATCTTAGATGTGATTTTATTAATTTTAATTTTGAAAAACTTCTTTCTGCAGAAGCTACTGTAACAGGTATTGTTAGTAAAATCCTATAAGCAATGCATGTATTTGGAAATGAATCTAATCTTTTTATATAATTTAGTTTGTCAATTGGATTATAATATTTTATTTGTAAAATTTCTTTTAAAATGTTTAACTCTGAAAATAAATCTAAACCATCAATTTCATAATAAACATCATGTTTGAGAAACTTTTCAAGTTTAAGACAGCTTTTTTTTTTTAAACTATCATTATCTAGTGACTTCAATTTTGTGAAGTTAAATAGAAAACCAATAAAATCTTCAGATGCATATTTTTTTAAACTATCATTATCTAGTGACGTCAATTTTCTTCTTCTTCTTTTTTTTTTTTTTTTTCTTTTTTTAAGTTTTTCATATCCAGATGCATATTTTCTAGTAGACATTTCTAATCAAACAATATATTTATAAAGACTAAAATAAAAAATAACTTTCAAGTGTAGAGCAAATGAGAAATAAAACCTAATTTATATAGAAATTATTGTTGTAGTTTCACCAAACACTAACAAGTTTTTAGCAATCTCAACCTGCATAAATAAAGACTTATTTAATATATTACCACTAACTAATATATATATATATATATATATATAAACACAAGATTAAAATTAAAAAAAAAAAAGCACAAGCATAACAAAAATTTAATTTTAAGCACAACTATAACACTAGGCTTATTAATTTATAATACTCACCCAAAAAAAAAGAACACAAAACAAATCCCATCTATAACCAAAAAAAAAAAAAAAAAAGGGCTGAATCATTACAAAGGAATACGGCTGAATCATTGAGAAAAAAAAAAAAAAAAAAAAAAAAAAAAAAAAGGCTGAATCATTAAAAAAAAAAAAAAACAACTAGAGAATACAAGTAGCGTGCCCCCAAAAAAAGGCTGAATCATTAAAAATTGAAGGCCCAAAGCAGGCCCAATCTCAATCAGTCTATCTTATATTCTTATTACAAGAATACAAGTAGCATGCCCCCAAACCCAATCTCAGATTCTCAATCAGTCAAAGACTCAAACCGGACCCCAAATATTTATAAAATATACCTGAGGATGAAGTTCACGGCTAGTGAGTCCGTGAGTGGTGAGCAGACAGCAGGTGACTGGTGTGGGAGGCGGAGAAAGAATGAGAGAGGCGGCGACTGGCGAGGCGGACTGATGAGGGAGGCGCCGAGCAGCCGAGGTGGATTGAATCGACTGATGAGCTACTGCCTTGCTTGAGTTGCTTCAGTTCAGTTGCTTGAATTGGAGAGAATCAGAGAGAATGAGAGACAGAGAGAGGCGGAGAGCATGAGAGACAGAGAGAGATGGAGAGTAGAGAGAATGGTAAAATTTTTAGGGTTTGAATTGATTTATTTGTTTTGATTTGTGATTGTTTTTTGGTTAATATCTTAGACTGGATTTGTAGTTTATCTGGATGATTTTTGGTTTGTCCAGAAGATAACAACGTTTAACTGGATTTTTGGATTGTCTGATACTAATTTTTTTTTTTGGGTTTAAATCTGATGCTAATTTTTTTTAATCGGATACTAATTTTTTTTTTTTAATCTGATACTCATTTTTTTTTTCTCTACTACCCGTTATTTTTTAAAATTTGGGGGCCTCCCTTCCACTTGGGGTCCTTAGGCAATTGCCTAACTTGCCTAAGGGAAGGGCTGGCCCTGCTTAGCACTTCCTTTCTCTCTATCTCAGGTCAGTTTGCTATGGATTCTGATGGGTTTGTTATGGATTCCGATGGGGTTGCCATGGATTTGTGGGTTTCTATGTTGATCTGGGCGTGAGGATTATGAGTTGATTTGGGCATGGTGGTGGGCTAGGAGCGGTTGATTGTGGGTTTGGATCGGTATTGATCGACGGACTGGGTTTGGATTGGCGTGAGGGCTGGGTTTGTTGGTGATTTTTTTTTAATGGGTTTGCTGGTGATGGCTTCGATGGGTTTGAATCGGCAAGAATCAGAGCTCCAATGGCTTTGATAGTGATTTTTTTTGAATGGGTTGATCGTTGGGTTTGATGGTTTTTTTTTTTAATGTAGTTTTGGTTTTGGTTTGATGGTGGTGGCGTTGCTTTAGGGTGGTGGCAGCGTTGTTTGATGGTGGTTTAATTTGGTTTTGGTTTGACTATGGTTTAATGGTGGTGGCAACGTTAAGCCCATTAGAGACCTTCCTGGTTGTTTTTTTTTCTTATTTGTTCTTGTGCTATAAGTTGAGGGAGAGAGACGAAAAGGAAAAGAGAGAGAAATAGTAAAAAAAGAATAGAAAAGAATATTTAAATAAACTGGGAAAAAATAGAGTTTTGGGATGTTGGGTGTATTGTAAAATAGTATTGTATAATTGATAAAGTAGCTTTTTGGGATGGTAAAATAGGATAGGATGGAATTTCTGGCTGTGGATGCTCTAACGTCAAGTCTGCTTAATGCTATATTTCTAACATTTAGCACGCTTAAAAAAAAAAAAAAAAAAAAAAAAAAAAAAAAAAAAAAAAAAAAACCCACTTACATCAAATGTACCAAATGCTAATTGAATGGTACATCAAATGGATCTACAATACCGTTCTACTAATTGAACGGTACAACAAAAATACTAAAAAAAAAATTATTCTAATTTTCTCTTTCCTATCGCACATATTTGACTCTCTCTCTCTCTATCTCTTTCTAGAGTATGTGGCGGTGTTTTTTTGGGTTGTTTCTTGCGTCTTTTATGGGTTGCGATGATTGTGGGCTGATTTTGGTGGTTGTGTTTACAACGGCCGGTGGTGGTTAGTTAACTTGAGTGGTGTTTGCTTGATTTTGGGTGGTGGTGGGTTGTGAGGTGGAATATGGTTTTGTATTTATTTATTATTTTTTTTATTGTTGGAGTTTTTTCTAGGTTATTTAAATGTGTTGTATATATTATTTTAATGTATTGTAGGGAAGAATAGAAGATTTGATAAATGGTGTAATGTTAAATGCTATGTTAAAATAGATAAAATAGATTTTAATGTATTAAAATGACATTTGGCTTAGTACAGTTGACGCTAGTGCTCTTACCAATCTAAAGCCTAATGATAGAAAAAACATGAAGGTAAAATAAATAATTGTGACTATTTTGACAATCAAGTTAGTGAAAAAAAATCCAAAGAAGGCTAAGAAAACAAATATGCCCAATAAATATTAGTGTCCAGAAGAGCCCATCAAGTGCCATCGTCCATCCCTCCTCAGCATGGACGATAGTAGAAGCGTTATAAAAAGGAGCATTCAATGCCTTGGGCGGTTACCAATTGGCCAAGAAGACTGTTGGAGACCTATCAAAGCCTACATTGAATGAGCCCAGAGGCGTTACAAAAAAAGCAATTATACCACCATGAATAGGGTACAACAGCTAGAAAGAAAGAGGATGTATATAAGACACATCTTAGAGCTAAACAAGGTACATACATACACACTGTTTCACAACCCAAATCCATGAAACATGAATTTAGATGCATGACTAACTTGCTAACCTTACCTAGCTCAATAAAAAATAATTTATTTAAAAACTCCAAATACACAATGCTACTGATAAATCTCTTACAATAACTAAAATCCACAATTTATAATAATCTCCAAAATACTGTGAAGTCTAAAGCGGAAATGCAAAAACAATTAATAATCTTTTAAAAAAAAACTCCACAAATTGGAAACAATCTCTACTATATAAAGTGTGAATTACCAAAACAAAGATAACTAAAATTCTATGACTCTTCAAGTGATACTGAAGTCACCTACTACTTTCATGCTCTACCTTGCACCTTACAAAGCGATCCAAGGGTTCTAATTCCCAACTACACTTTAATCTGAAAAAATATTAATTGATGGAGTGAGCCACACATCTAGTAAGTAATTATACAGAATACACAACGGAGTAGAGTCAAGCAAGGCACGAGTATTTTGATTTTTCACAAACTCATTCAATGATATCAAAATAATTATTCCAAAACATATAATGAATCACTTAATACATATGTAATCAAATCTTAAAGTATTTCGAAAACACATACAAATAATTGATCAGAGCACAGTGTCACATATACACATCACATATTCTCACATACAATCCTGTGAGCAGATACCAACATCTAACCCCTGCTGGTGAGGGATCAACACATATTCTCACATACAATCATGTGAGCAGATTTACACATATATCTGATCAATTTTAAAAACACTCATTTTGAGTCATATATCACAAAAAAACAAAGTTTATACAACATAAAATAATTTTCTCAATATTAACAATTACTCCAACAATAAAAGCATATTGAATATCATAATAACATATTGAAACATAAATCAAAAGATGCTTGACTCTCTTAGGGAACGAATAGAAATTGATGAGTTTATATAAATATTTTTAAAATTCTTGAGTAAGCTTGAAAATCCAATTGCTAAAAGACACGTCTTAAATACCATTTGAAAATAAGAATATGACTTCGAAATCACTTGGTTTGAAACAAATTTAAAGAACAAGAATCTTTTTAAAAAACTTACTTTGAAACTCAATTATTTTCGGAAAATAGTTTAGTTTAAAAATCATCTTTTAAATGGGATTTGGACATTCAAAACGTCATTTAAAATTCGAAAGTTCTCTTAAAACAGTATTTAAAAGCCTATTAAAATTTCTCTTTCAATAGTGTAAAAATGATTTTTGATAAACTTTTAAAACGTAAGCTAAAAAATATAACTTTTGAAAACCTTTAACTTCTAAGAACCTAAAGAACAAAACTTGTACATATTATGCATAATTTCTTACATCACTCTGAAAGTCCAGCCAAAACAAGCTCAAAAAAGCCTAAAAATAATCTTAAATAGGACCTAAAATCAATCATGGAAATTACTTAATATCCTCCACAAAATATAAATTTTACTAAACTATACAAACTGACTCACTAGTAAAGTACTTTGCTGAACTAAATGATAGCACTAATGCAAAGTATCTCTACCCAAAAATGTGTTTTCCTTGAATATATCAAAACTTAGAGGCAGCAACTAATACTTTAGGGTTTAAGTTAATATACATAACCCCAAACACGTTAAAGCCACTTCATATATATATCCACCATAGAAAATCTTACAGCTATCCTAATATATATATAACCACAATGGCATAGCATAATCTAAAGGAAAGGGTCCCAGAGGCAATGAATGTATTGGCCGCATTCTTTGACTTCTTATATATATATATATATATGTATGTATGTATGTATGTATGTACAACCCGGAAGACTTAAGCCAAAAGCATTGATTCTTGAAATTCCATAGCTCAATCTAGGATTATATATATATATATATATATATATATATAAATCTAACCGTAATATATGTACAATCTAAAAGCCAAATCACAGATTTTTTTGAAATTTCGTAACTCATTATAGAATATTATATATATATATATATATATCCTAATGAAAACGAAATTGTGATGCTTTTGTTCATAGATACACAGCAGCAATATCTATCCGTAAAAAAATATAAATAGAGTTTTAGGACCAAAATCCAACTTCTGAACAATCTAACATCACAACTGATTTCCAAGACAATCTTATAAACTTTTAGTTCTCTGTTTCCAATGGTGAGAAATCATACCTTGAACAATCTGATTGCCTCTTCAATTGTATGTGCTCTAACTCCAAGGAAAACACCTCTTAGCTTCTTTGATAAAACCCTGACTATCTCTTCCTCTACCCTGTAGTTTGTGTTAGAGATGTGGGTTTAGTGGGGTAGCAGGCTATAGTTATCACTAAAATAATACCTAGGGCCCAATGATTATATTTAAAATAAAACTTAATAATAACTTCAAATTAAAAAAAAAAATGTGGGGTATTACACACGGGCTAAAACACTTTATTCACTCTAATTCTTATAAACCCTCTTTGCCATTTCTAGTCGCTAACTTTACCATAGGAGACTCCGTGGGTAGCACCACATCAGTGACCACTCAAAGAGGATTCCATTCTTTCTCTTGCAGGTATAGAGACGAAGTCCGTACTGACCTATCTGGACGAACCCACTTGACTGACGATTTAAGCACCATCAGTTTGGCGCCGTCTATGGGAATAACAATTCCATACTTAGGTTTGAGAGCGTAGTTCCATTCAACTCTAGAGTCCAAATGGAGCCTAGCACGCCACAAGATTATGCAACATTAGCCCTGCAAATTCAAACATTCACAGCCAGCATAGAGGAGCTTACGAGACAAAACCAGGAGATGAGGTTACAGCTTCAGCAAGTAGATAATCATTCTGGGACCAACCGAAATGACAATGGAGACAGCCAAAGAAGGAACGACCACCGACAACCAACTACTCTTGAGGGAGTGAACTTAGACCTCCACAGGGTAATGAGAAGGGAAATGGACGAGCTGAGAAGAGTAATGAGGGAAAAAACAGATCAAAGCTTAGACCGGATGGTCAGGAGGATGGACTTGCCCTTTACAACAGCGGTCTTGGAATGCCTAATGCCTTCATAGTTTCGTCTCCCAAAGCTTGAGCCATTTGATGGTCTAAAAGACCCTCTGGACCACCTTAACACCTTCAAGGCAACTCTGGGTCTTCAACAGCCCCCAGATGAGATATTGTGCCGTTCCTTCCCCACCACTCTGAAGGGAGCAGCACGGGAGTAGGTTACTAAGCTGCCAACGTTGTCCATTGACAACTTCAAGTAATTGGATAATTCCTTTTTACACCATTTCGTTGGTGGATAGCGCCCAAAAAGGTCGGCATACCACCTGGGAACCATTAGGCAAGGGGAGAAGGAGATCCTGAGGTCATATGTGAAGCATTTCCCTAGAGAAACCTTAGAGGCTGATGAAACAAATGACAAAGTGCAGCTGACGACCTTCAAAGTTGAATTAAAATCCAAAGAGTTCATGGTCGCACTCGCTAAGAGCCCTCCTTAGACGATGGCGGAATTGCTCTAGAAAGCACAGAGGTATATGAACGCCGAAGATGCCCTGGTAGCAATAAGGGATGAAGAGAAGCCCAGGGAGAGGGAAGGAAAGGGAGAAGACCGGAAGGGATGAAAAAGAGAAAGGGATGATCGTTAGAGCACTGACGGGAACAAGCAAAAGGACAATAAAACCCCTTGGAAGGTAAAATTTACCCATTTAATTATGCTCATTGACAAAATTTTGACTCAGATTAAGGACGAGCATTACCTCAAATGGCCAAGGCCGTTGCACTTATCACTTAATATGCGTGACAAGAAGTACTGCCATTTCCATAAGGATCACGGCCATTACACAGAAGATTGCAGAGATTTGAAGGAACAGATAGAAGAGCTCATTCGGAAAGGGAAGCTGAGAAGTTTGTGAAGAAGGAGGGCTCCAACAAATCTAGAAGTGATAACAAGGATAAGTACAAAGCTGTTCCGAGGGACGAGGACAACATGTTCAACCGTCCATAGAGTGCGATAGGAGAAATAAAGATGATCACAGGAGGACCCTTCATAGGTGGGTTTTTTAGATCCTTTAAGAAGTCACAACAGAGAGAGGTAAACAGCATCCATAAGATACCACCCCTGAAGCAAAAAAGGATGAACAGGGACATCCTATTCTTAGAAGAAGATGTCAAAGTTTTAAAATAGCCGTATGACGACCCCCTGGTCATAATGCTAATGATAGAGGGGTTTAACTCCAGGAGGATCCTCATAAACAATGGTAGCTTTGTGAACATTATCTACCTCTCTTCTGTCCAACAGTTAAAGGTAGATCCCAAGAGACTGCGGCCTTTTGAGTCCCCCCTTGTCAGCTTCAGTGGAGATAGGGTGTACCCTAAAGGCATAGTGACACTAATGGTCACGATGGGATCTTTCCCCCGATAGTTGATCCGTCAGCTCGACTTCTTGGTGGTAGACTGTCCTTCCTCATACAACGTGATAATTGGAAGGCCTACACTTAACCTTTGGAAGCCAACCACGTCCAACTATTGCTTGAAGGTAAAGTTCCAGCAGAGAATGGCATAGGCAAAGTCAAGGGAGATCAATTGCTGGCTAGGGAATGCTACCAAGCAGTGTTAGCTACAAAGGAGAACTATATGTGGATGATCGAGGAGAAAGAAGAAGAAAAAGTGGAAGCCCTGGAAACCGTGGAGCTAGTAGACGGGGAACCAACGAAGACTACAAGGATAAGGACTACTTTAAGTGAAGAGATAAAGAAGAAACTAGTCCAATTCCTTAAGGGCAACTTGGACATTTTCGCATGGAGTCATGAGGATATGCTCGGCATAGCAACTGAGGTCATCCAACACCAACTAAATGTAAATCCCAAGAAGAAACCCGTCTAGTAGAGGCGACGAGTCTTTGCTCTTGAACGAAATAAGGCAATCATAGATGGGGTAAACAAATTACTGGTAGCAGACTTCATTCGCGAGGTCTATTACTTAGACTGGCTAGCAATTGTCATCCTGGTAAAGAAAAAGAATGGGAAATGGAGGATGTGTGTAGACTTCACAGACCTGAATAAGGCTTGCCTGAAAGACAGTTTCCCTCTGCCAAAAGTAGATAAGATGGTGGATTCCACAGTAGGACACAAGCTTCTCACATTCATGGGCGCGTTCTCGGGATATAACCAGATCAAGATGTCAGAAGAAGATCAGGAGAAAACTGCCTTCATCACAAGCCAAGGGCTCTACTGCTACAAGGTAATGCCCTTTGGACTGAAAAATGCAGGAGTAACCTACTAGAGGTTAGTGAATAGGATGTTCAGTAAGTAGATCGGGAGAAACATGGAGGTGTACATATATGACATGCTCGTCAAGAGCAAGGAAGAATCTGCTCACCTAGATGACCTTGAGAAGATGTTCACTACTCTCAGGCAATATTAGATGAGGCTGAACCCCAACAAGTGCGTCTTCGGGGTAGCATCTGGGAAGTTTCTAGGGTTCATGGTGTCCCAAAGGGGGATGGATAGAAGCAAAACCAAAAAAGGTGAAAGAAGTCTAGAAACTAACATGAATGATAGTAGCACTCAATAGGTTCATCTTTAAAGCAACAGACAAATGCCTGCCCTTCTTCAAAACTCTGAAGCAAGCCTTTACCTAGACTGAGGAGTACAAGAAGATCTTTTAAGAGCTTAAACACTACTTGAGCAATCCACCTCTCCTAAGCCTGAAAAAAGAAGGGGAGGACTTGTATTTATACTTAGCAGTATTGGCTACAACTGTGAGTGCAGCCTTGATTTGGGAAGAGAATGGAACACAACTCCCGGTTTATTATGTTAGTCAAGCATTCCTAGGAGCTGAGCAAAGTACCCACGGATCGAGAAGATTGCATTCGCATTGATTGTAGCCTCACGAAAGTTATGCCCCTACTTCCAGGAAAATCCTATCCTGGTGATGACGGATCAACCCATAAAGTAGTCAATGAACAAGCCCGAGGCTGCAAGAAGAATGGTTCAATGGGTAATCAAACTTAGCTAGTTCGACATTGAGTACCACCCCAGAATAGCTATCAAAGTACAAGCACTAGTAAACTTTGTCGTTGAGTTCACGATCCTTAACGAAGATGAGGCTTCGGACGAAGCAGGGAGATGGACGATCTAAGCTAACAAGTTGTCAGCCTGAGAAAGGGTTGGAGTGGGGGTTATTATCATTACCCCAGAAGGAGATACGCTCAGAAATAGGGTTCAGCTTCAGTTCCTTGCCACTAACAATGAAGCGAAGTACGGGGCAATACTAACAGGACTAAGGAAGAGTATGAGGCAAAGGAGGAGAGGATGCAGAAATACCTAAGGCTGACGAGGCATTTGCCCTGAGAATTTGATAAGGTAGAGCTCATACAGGTCCCTAGGAGCTAAAACATAGGGGTAGATAAGATAGCGAAGCAGGCGTCATTAGAATTAGAATCGACGAGCACAAATTTAAAGATGGAAGTCTAGAAGGGTCCTAGCATTGAAGAGATCCACACCTTTGTAATTCAAAGCGAAAATAGTTGGATGACCCCAATCCTATCTTTCCTTCAAGATGGACGACTTCTATAGGACGTCAAGGAGGCCAGGAAAGTCAGAAAAAGAGTAGCGAGGTTCATTATCTTGAATGATGCCCTGTACAAAAGAGGTTTATCCATGCCCTACCTGAAGTGTGTCAATGAAAGTGAGGCTAAGTACATCTTGGAAGAGATCCATAAAGGGATATATGGAAACCACGCAGGCCGAAGATCCCTGGTAAGTAAGATCGTCAGAACAGGTTACTTCTAGCCTACTATGTAGAAAGACGCAAGAGAGTTTGTTAAATGATGTGACAAGTGTCAGAGGTTTGGAAATGTTCAGCGTATCCCAGTAGAGAAGTTGACACCCATAACCTCTCTGTGGCCTTTCGCCGAGTGGGAAATTGACATCTTGGGTCCACTACCCCAAGGTAAGAGATAGGTAAAATTCTTACTGGTCGTGATTGACTACTTTACAAAATAGGTTGATGTAGAAACACTACCAACTATCATGGAGGCAAAAATCCAGAACTTTGTAGTCTCTAGATTCGGGATACCACAGACAATCATATCAAATAACAGATGACAGTTTGATAGCCAAGACTTCAGAGACTTTTGCTTAGGATTAAGGATCAAGAACTAGTTCTCATCTCCAAGACATCCATAAGCCAACGAATAGATGGAAGTGACAAACCGAACTCTGCTGAAGATCATTGAAGCTCGACTAGAGGAAGCAAATGGCGCATGGCCAGAGGAATTATGTCTTGTGGGCATATAGAACTACGACAAGAATCTCGACAGGATAAACTCCCTTCAGGCTCACCTATGGCACCGAGGCAATAATTCAAGTCGAAGTAGGAGTCACCAGCATGAGAAGAGAAGTTTTTAGAATACTAGTAGAAGATGGCTGAATACTACAACAAGAGGGTGAAGCTTAGAATACTCAACAAAGGAGACCTCGTCCTATGAAAGGTTACACCGGCTACTAAGGATCCAACACAAAGGAAGCTTGCGCCAACCTGGGAAGGGCCCTATAAGATCATCCATTGCTCAAGACAAGGTAACTACCACCTAAAGATGATGGATAGGAAGAAACTACCACGGCCATGGAACATTGAGCATTTGAAGAAGTATCATCAATAAATGTTGTTAGAGACATATTTTTATGTAATTGACATATCCTTTGACAAAACACACTTTACTTGTATTTGGGTAAATCTAATGTTAGGACATATGTAGTTCACTTGTTAAGAACATATGTCATTCTTTTATGTAATTGACTAATCCTTTGACAAAACGCACTTGTATTTGGGTAGATCTAGGATGTTTTTAATACTTCAGAAAACAAGGTTTCAAGATTAAGTGTTAAAGCCATGCAAGTCTGTCCAATAAACAAGCTGAAGAAGTGCCTATCATTAAAACTCAACAGCTAACTCGACAGCTAGCATCTATAGAGCTTAGGAAGCTGTTCTAGCCCCGTGGCTCGACAGCTGCTCGACACCTCTAGTTGTCGTGGTTTAAGAAAAACAGAATTTCAGATCTATTTTGATTCTAATCCATGAATATGTCTTTGGGCCTTCTTTTCTCACAACCCTAGACATATAAAAGGATTATTTTAGGGCCGTATTTGGTTACACACAGTAGAGAGAGCAAGTTGCAAAAACTATTTGTGACAGGAGACAAAGTTTGCCCTAGTTCATCTCTTTTGTGAAGAAGCTGCGGTGTTTTTGCACTGTAGGGTTTTGTAACCAAGCATCTTCTTATTCTTTATTGTGAGGATGAACTGTAGAACTTTGTAGCCAACATCTTTCTCAAGTTGGTGATTGAAGTCGCGTACTAGGATCCGCGTAATTGGTTAGTCACATACTAAGAGTTGTGCATCAAAAGAAGAGATTATCACTACAGAACAAGTCCAATTGGGTATTGGCGTAAGGGTTCAACTGTAGGTTGGTAGAATGTACTGGGATTCCTTTACTTGTAACCGCTTGTTTTGATAATAGTGGATTCTCGGAAGTGGTGACCTTAAAATCACTCTGTGGGGTTTTAGCCTTAAAGGTTTTTCTCATTCGTAAATAAATCACCGTGTCAATTTATTTTTTGCTGCACTTTAGTTTATTGATGATTTGTTTGTGCTACCACGCATTTGCATATTAAATTGATTAATTAATTAAACTTGACTAATTAATCAAATTAATTCATCACAAGGGGTAAATACGTTTGTGGCCAATCATTTAAGTAGGTTCAAGATGATCATTACAAGTGGTTAAATTAAAGACATAAAGATTACTCAAGAACTGCTCAAGAAAAGTGCAATCTGCAGGTCTCGATACCTCATCGACAGAAGTTCGATTTGTTGAGATTCATTAAAGCTCGACACATGTCTCGATTTATCGAGCTTATGAAATTCAGACTATAACCAGCAACGTTTTTGTTCTAAAAGGCTAATTGTTTATGAGTTTGTATAATCCTCATAGGACTAAGAAAGCCCAAGGTTTGTGTAAACTTATTTGGAATAGAAAAGCCCATTAAGCTCCTATTTAAAGGAGGTGGAAAAAGAAAAACTTAACCCTAGAAAGTTTCATAAGATTTTTTTTTTTTTTTTGAAACCCTAGCCTCCTCCTATAGAAGAAAGAATTCTTGCTGCGTTTCTTGTACGTCTTTGGGTTCTGTAACCAAGCAAAGTCTCTTGCACCAATATTGAAAATCTTATTGGTGTTTTTATGTGAAGCTACTGCAAATCAACTACAACAATCAAAGGGTTGTTGTGGAGTTAGTCACGTACTTGGATTCGTGCAAATGAGTAAGCCATATACTGAGATCCGCGCATCAATTGGTTAGTCATGTACTAGGAGCTGTGCATTGAAAAGGAGAGACAGTCACTACAGAACAAGTCCAATTGTGTATTGGGATAAGGGTTCAACTTTAGGTTGGTATAAGGTACTGAGATTCCTTTACTTATAGATAATAGTGAATTCTCGGGAGTGGTGACCTTAAAATCACCCAGTGGAGTTTTTGCTTCGGGGGTTTTCCCAATACATAAATGAATCACCATGTCAATTTTATTTTCCACTGCCTTATATTTTAGTTGGTGATTTGTTTGTGCTGCCATGTACATTGCATGTTAATTTGATTAATTAATAAATTTGGATAATTAATAAAAAAATTCATTACAAAGGGTCAATCCATTCTTGGCCTATCAAATGTAAAAGACAAATGTGTCCACATTTGAAATAAGGTAATAAAAGCACTATTCAGCTAACATTGCAGCTTATTGTGCGTAAGCCTAGAACACTCAAGAAAAAAAAGGCTAAGTGATAAGATTCCGCTAGACGTACAAAGTCAAAGCGACAAAATTCCTTAGTTGGATGTGAGTCACCTAAAAAATTCTAAGTGATAAGATTCCGCTAGACGAATGTAAATCACAGATGAAGCCAAAGCAACAAAATTCCTTAGTTGGATGTAAGTCACCTAAAAAAGGCTAAGTGATAAGATTCCGTTAGACAGATGTAAATCATTGATGAAGCCAAAGAGACAAAATTTCTCAGCAGGATGTAAGTCACTTAATAATGACTAAATAACCACAGACAGGGGTAAGCAGACAAAGATTCTAGCAAAGGTGCAAGTCACATACATCAATCATAACAAGAAAAGAACCGTCAAAGGTATGAACATAAGCAAGAACATAAATATATCTTGTCCAGAAACAGAAATTAAAAGCCCAAAAAAGAAAAAAAAAATGGGGCAAAGAGCATTTTATTGGAGTTAGAATAAAAAGCCCAAAAACATGCTGGGCACCCAAAAAAAAAACATGTATATATGTGTACTGAGTAGGTTCACACAGTAGCCTCGTCACCACTAGCAGGAGTGGGCTCTGGAGCATTCCCCTCAAGAGCAGTAGCAGCGGACTTAGAACCCTCATCTGTCTCCATATCCTTATCTACCTTCTCCAGGTCCAAGCTTCCCAGGTCTGAACCGGTAAGGTGCTTGATGAGATACCGCCGAAGGAGCTCGAAGCCCTTATAGTATTAACTAAAGAGCACAGTGTTGTACTCATCAGTTTGTTGAAAGGCTTCAACAACCTTGGCAACAATGGTCTTAACCCTCTCTTTTGCGGCTCGGAGTTGTTTATCCTTCTCCAAGGTCAGCTGCCTCTCAGCCCTCAGGTCATCAGCCAAAACCTTAGCCTTTTCCTTTAGCTTCGAATTCTCTGCCTCTAGGGCCTCCACCTTGGACCCCACTGATGTGGCCTTTGCCTCCTAGCTCAAGTACTCTAACGTAATGTGGATGGTTTCCCCCAACACCTGAAAAGAAGATCACACAGAGTTTCCAACTTTTAAATCCACGCAAAAAAAGAAGGGAAAAGTAAGTGATACAAGTACTTCACCTTGATGAGCTTGTGAATGTGATGACTCACGATCTTGTTAAAAGGCACATTAGAGAAGGCCTTGAGCTAATTAGCAGTGAAGGCATCCTACGCCCTTGCTCATGCCAGGTCGGCGTCATCTTAGACACTTGATGAGCGTGAGTCGGCTTTCTCTTTGCCCTTGTTCGCCACCTGCTACTTCTTTGGGCGAGGAATAATCTCTTCCACCGAGGTGGTAGGAAACGCATCCCTTGTAGCTCCAGGGATAGAGGCAACAAGCGTGATAGGAGTCCCCTTCTCCACGACACGCACCACCCTCTTCTTGAGGTTGGATAGGGGCTTGTTCTTACTAGCCCTCATCTTGGTATACATCTCCTGATTGAATTTCATCATCATCTCTGTGAAAGAGAAACACTTGTTACAAAAAAAAAAAAAAAAAGGAAAGAAAAATCCAAGTCAGAGACAAACCAAAGAAACACTTACTCTTCTCTTCGATTTCAATGGCACGCAGGACGAAGGAAGAAGGCTTTGGACCTAGGCAATGATGAGCTAAAGTCCTCGGGTCAACTAGGTTGTCGAAGTCATCAATAGTCTTGACATATTCAGTAGCTACTTCGACGAGCCTCTTGTACCCGCTCTTGAGCTTTGGACGCTTCTTAACTGCTCAGACACAACAAACAGAAAGATTAGCTACAAAAGAAAAGGACTTGCAGAAGGACGACGCACCTAGACTCGGGGTTCTCCAACGACAAAGCAACCTAGGAACATCACCCTAGAATTCATCGAAAGGAGTCTCCCATTCGTCCCCAGACACAAAAAAAAACCTCGATTTCCAATATTGGAAGGACGATGGCTAATCAATAATGATCCTAGCCTTCCTGACCTAGGGTACAAGTTCATAGTACCTATACTCCTTTGACTCCTTTAGACGATACAAATATGTGAACTCGTCCACCCTAATCATGTCCCTGTCAGTGACAGCCATCCATATCTCCATACAACTAATCACAATTCTCCACGAATTTGGCATAAGTTGCCTAGGAGCGATGTTGAAATGATTCAGAAGCTCCATGATAAAGGGATGGACGAGAAACCTAAGACCGCATAAGAAAGCGGCCTCATAGAAACACACTTCCCCTGACAAAAAATGACAAGCCCATTCCACTTCGTGAGGAAGACAAATCTAAACCCTCTCAGGGAATTGGAACCTATTCCTAAATTTGGAGAGGGTGTCAAAATCTAGACCACACACCTTCCCGAGGGCATGGAAAGCCCTAACCTCTCTTGGGCCAAAAGCAATAGTATCCTCCTCCACCTCGATGAGGTCGTCACTAAACGACAATCCAGTCTCTAGTTTACTGGACCTCACCTCAGACATGATCCCCCGACTACCCATTAACTCCTCAAACTAATCTACAGATCGACACAATAAAGGGAACAAATCAGTCAATGCCAAATCTAGATCGTGAGCCCTAATAGCAAACCCTTCGATTGAAGGACAATGGGTATGGAAAGAACCTAAAGATGCCCTAAATTGTGCAAAAAGAAAAGAGACGGAGGGACAAAGTTGCCTAATTTCAGAATTTTTAAGCATGGAAGCTAAGGAAAATGAAGAACAGGTATCTAAACAAAGCCAAAAAAAGGGGAAAAAATGGTGCTACAAGGAAAGAAAAAGGAAAGGTGAAGAGAATCGTAACTCAAAAACTCCAAGGCTCAAAAATTCAAGCTCAAAGAAAATGGGGGAGACACCCAAAAGTTGAAAAGCTCAAAAAAAGACGTGAGAATGGCAAGAAGTGAGAAAGTGGAGAGAAAACAAAGAGTTCTTACAAAAACCACGCCTAGAAAACTGAAAACTAGCAGAAAACCAAAGGCTCCTTAAACCAAACAAAGACACCCACTAGTCAAAATGCACTACATGTCCAGGATGCGTACGGGGCAGCCACTATGCATTAAATGCGACTAAAACAGAATCCCAAGGGTCACGTCTAAACAAAAAACCTTTCATCTTTCTATGATCGTCATTACACATAAGGACGACCACAAGACTAGGGAGTAGCTGATAGGCCCAATAAATATCATTGTCCAAACGAGCCCATCAAGTGCCATCGTCCATCCCTCCTCAGCATGGACGATAGTAGAAGCGCCATAAAGAGGAGCATTCAATGCCTCAAATGGTTACCAATTAGCCAAGAAGATCATTTGAGACCTATCAAAGCCTACATTGAATGAGCCCAGAAACGTTATAAAAGAAGCAATTATACCACCATGAATAGGGTACAACGGCTAGAAAGAGAGAGGATGTCTATAAGACACATCTCAGAGCCAAACAAGGTACATACCTACACACTAGTTGAAACACTTTATTCACTCTAATTCTTATAAGCCCTCCCTACCATTTCTAGTCGCTGACTTTACCATTGGAGACTCCGTGTCGCACCATACCAGTGACCACTCAGAAAGGATTCCATTCTTACTCTTCAGGTATAGAGACGAAGTCCGTGCTGACCTATCTGGATGAACCCACGTGACTGACGATCTAAGCATCATAAAAAAATCCAAATAGTACTTCTTAGCTGTGGGGGGGGGGGGGGGGGTTGTTTAGGCCATTAGGCCCAAAGGATTGAAATAAAGGAGAAATTTGGATCTACCAAAATGGGCTTAACCAAGGCGGACCCCAATAGCCCCAGGGAAGCTAACTCAGAAAAAGGAAGAGACAATCATCACAAATTCCAAGAAGGACCATCTAAGGAAAGCCCACTTCTTAAATACCTTCAAGGAGCACCCCACCTCGGCAGCATGCTAAAAATTCACCTAGCACCCAGAACATAGACAAGGATCCATGTGGACTAGAAAGTGACTAAGCCTAAAAGCTTGAAGAAAGAATCTTCTAGACGAAGCAATTATCCTCTTCACATTAAGGTTGCATTTGGGAACAACTGGAAAGCTAGCTTTTATCTTATTCAGCTTATTTCATGTTGCTCACATGACACATTGTAGGCCCACGTTCTTGACGTTTCAAGAGCAAAACATTATTTGCTAGTGTAATTTGCGGGCCCACTTGCATTATTTTTCACTGTAAGTTGGTTTACTTTTTTTTTAATATAAAATATTTACAAGTCCCCTAGGTTTTGCGTGGCTTTTTTTTATATAGTTTTTTTCTACTATACTTTTGTGGTGGGCCTTTTTTTATCCTAGGTTGGACTGCTCCTGCTATATAATGGCCCAAGAGTTCTAAGGTAGGAGAGTCATGACTAGCTTAATTGAAACTCACCTTAAACCAGCTTGTGCACAAGCGAGGACACCTTTGTAGAGATCTTAGTCACATGCCCACGGCAGGAGATGCTGTCATAAAAAACATTATGGTAGGAGGAACATAATATAACTAAATAAAAAAAAAAAAAAAGATATTCTAACTAAATTGCTTGCTACCAACCAAAGATAACGTTTAAACAATTTTGCAATAGGAAATCATGATAGTGTGAGTATGGCAAAAGTAAGTTAGCAACAAAAAAAAAAAATGTTAATACTTAGACAATTATGGTAAAAGAAAGGAAAGAGATTAGTCTGCTAAGCTTAACTCCTTAGCAGATTTAAGTCCAAGAAGGGAACCAATCTCCAATGTGGCCAATCTCATAGGGAAATCTTGCCATAGAAATTGGTTACTTTGAAAAAATGGACGTAGGTGGCTTAATCTCAGCTCCCTTGACTTGCTAGAAAGTAGGCTATTGAGAGGGAGAGAAGGGAGTAGCCTATTGGTGCATGTTCTATCACTCTTCACAAAAACTTTTTCTCCTTTGTTACGCTCTACTCTTTTGTTTTTCATTTCTGTTTTCTTTTTGTTTTTTGTATCTCTCTTCTTTCTTTTTTGTTTCCTGTCGTTCCTCCTTGTTGTTCACTATGCACGGCTAAGGCATTTTTATACTACTTGCTATGAAAAGATTTATAGTTTGTTGATGTCCATTTTGACAAGGAGGCCCAATAACAGGAAGAAGCCCAACAATATGGGAGAAAGGAAGTCAGTAAATTGAGTAGAAAACCATTAAACCCAAACGGCAGGAATAATGGACCATAGGCTTCAAAGACAGTGAAAGGGCTTCAAAGAAAGCAAGCAGGCCCAAAGGAGCCCAGAGAAAGAAGTAGTAAACCCATGAGGACTATGAAAAATAAAAAGCAAGCAAGAATGGGCCAAAAAGGCCTAAAGTAAAGAATTAGGTAAGTAAGGGGCTGGTGGAAAAGCCCATAAACCTCGAAAGTAAAAGATATGGTAATTTAGGTCAAGGAAGCCCAAAAGACTTAGCAAAAGCCCAGGGGAATGAAGAATTGAAATGGGCCGAGGATGCCCAAGGAAATGGAATGGGCCGAGGCTGCCCAAAAGAATGAAATAGGCCAAGAAGCCCGGAAGAGATGAAATGGGCAAAGGGAGCCCAAAACAACATGAGTATTAGCCCAATGATGATGTTGGGCTACTGGAATTGAGTAAAAGGAAAGCATACAGTAGGCCCAAAAGAGGCCCAGCAAGCACAAGTTAAATAATAGCATGGTAAAAATAATAGAATGACACAGCAGAAGTGCTAACCGACTTGCAAAAAGAGTGAGGGATGGATTAGAAAAGGAAAAGCCTGCAATCAAGCAAGGCTCAGCCCAGGAAAAAAGTAAGACATAAAGGATGAAAGCTCAGAGACTCACTCACGCTGCAAGAGGTCAAGAATGAGTAGCGAAATGTGCAAACAAGCCTTTAGGTCATGGCAAACGCATGAACAGTAGACAAGCCATGAACACACATGGAAGTGGAGCATGCACAAGGCTCAAGCACCACCAACTTGTTCCTAGCTAATACAGGAGTGGTGGGTCATGGGTCAGAGGTAAGAAAGGGTATGGTCTAAAGGTAGGGAGAAGAGGAAAGCCTATTTTAGGGTTCTCGCTTAAACTCTTCTGTGAGATATGTCCTGCTGCGATGACATATCACCCAAAAGAGGGAAAGATGAGTTGGAATCATTAGGTGCATGCCATGAGGGATAGTGAGAGAGATTGCCCACCTTATGAGAATGCCACGGTGAGCAAACAAACAAACAAACAAAAAAAGACTCTTTGTCTGGAATGGGTGTGAGAGGCCGAGAAATTCTCTCAAAAGAGAGAGATTTTTGGAATGCTTTTTAGGGTACTTCTCTTTTTGGGTAAGTGGTGTGGAGTTCCCACTTATTTTTTTTTATACAAAAAAATAAGAAAAAAATAAATATATACAAATACATGACTAAATTGTTCCATTTATTGAATGAATAGAGAATTACAAATTTGAAAAATTGAAAATCACAAGGCTTTGAGTCATAGTTAAAAACTACCAAATATACATGGCTTTTTGTCCTAGTTACAATCTACTCAAAACAAAAATAAAGATAACGTTAGATCTACTTAACAAAAATCTAAATCCGCAGGTTAGGTTACAGAATGGGAAGGTGTTAGACACTCATTCCGCCCCGACAAAGTCTGGTCTTCTAGACTCTTGTGACCAATGTACCATTTTTATGTATATCATAAATGATATGTTGAACATATGAAAAACATAACTACATAAGTCTATTTTATGAATGAAATCTCTTGTTTTGAAAAGAATCAGATTTGTTTTATTTAGTAAAAAAAAAAAAAGGATTTTGATTTGAAAAAATATTAGATCTATTTTGTAGTATGTAAAAAAGTGGTTTTTGAAGATGAAAATTCAGATCTGTTTTTATTTAATAAAAACAAAGTCTTTTGGTTGGTTCAAAAAAAAAAATTCAGATTTGTGAGAAAGAGATAAAAAATTGGTTTTAACTTTGTAATTTAAAAAATGGTTTTTTGAAGAGAATTTCACTCATAATAAGAATTTATGCAATCATGAATACAAAAAAAAAGAAAGAAAGATAAACATAGTAGTACATGATCTCTTTCTTTATTTCAACAATTTACATGTATTCAATATTAGACTTGTATCTTAAGAAAGATACAAATTAGTTTTGATTTGAGAAATATTTAGATCTAAGAAAAATTTAGATTTGCATCTCATAAAGATACAAATCTCTTTTACATTGAGAAAAATTCAGATCTACATCTAGAAAAGATGTAGATCTGTTTTATTTTAATAAAAAAGAATTATTTACATGCAAATTATTGATATTCAATAAAGAGATTATAACAATCGTATAAAAAAAAACAATCAACAATTCATATTATGATTATTTGAAAAAAGAAAGAGATATAACATGCATCATCACATCATAAGAAAAAGGGTTAAGAAATAACCTCTTGCATGAGCACTCTTTGTTCTTAAGAGGATGTTTTAGGATTCAAAGAAATTTGTTCAATTATCTTTGAAACCTAAAATCCCTAATTTAGGCAGCAACACTCAAAAAGGGGATCAGAAAATCTGAGTGATTTGAGAGCCAAAAACTTATGCCTCTCAGAGTATAGGATAAAAAAAAAGTACGAATGATTAAGGTTTGAATTTGGACGCATCCTTTTGCAAAAAGGTCGAAAATGGTGTGTCTTATCTTCACCCAAAGGTCATTGGGCCAAAGCCCTACAAGGTGCAATTCAACACTTTTAGAGTGCCATTTGGCACTCCAAAAGCGCTGAATTAGCTCTTGAAGGCTGAACACGCTTTTGGGATCAGGTGCCGTTTGGACTCATCCTCCATCCGTGATTTTTTATCTCTTTTCTAGATAATTCAGGCTTTTGAAGAACAATTATCTTGACCCATTATCTTGTGGATAAATCCCTTAAAATAAATCCTAATAAAGTTCAGATCATCCACAATTTTATTGTTATCCAATCATCCCTTTTATTCCTATACATGCATCCCTATCTTAAACATTAATTATCAACCAATCACAAAATTATTTAATTAATTTTAATTGTTAGACCAATCAGAATTAATTTAAATTAATCGTGTGTGGTTGACTCTTCATAGACACAATGCATATGGACCACGCAAACTTGATTATGAGATATCCTTCAATCCGATGGTCCAATTTAGAAACTAGACACATCGTTACGATCGTTAGAATCTCAAGATCATTGTTATGATACGTAAAGAATGACATCATGCATGTAATGCAAGAACAAATTAATGCATGTGATGCAAGAACAAAATGATGCATGTGATGCAAGAATGATTTTTGGGGTACGTGGATGGTCATTCGATTCATTCTCCTTATTAAATCATGGGTGAAAAATTGAGTGTTTACAATGGGCTATGACACGGCCAGCACAAGTAAGCGGTGATGGCTAAGCAGCCGACAGACCAGTAGGTGATCTGGGAAGGACACCCATACTAAGAGAAAAGTGGTTAACGGGTAAAATAATAAAAACCCAATCACGGTAGGCAGTATAAAAGCGGTCTCAGTTGTGCACAATGGAACAAAAACAACATAACCACAGAGTAGGAGAGAACGGAGAGAGAAGAAAGTAAGAAAGGAAGTGAAAGAATAGAACTCTTTAAAAGAAAAATAAAGTAATTAGAGAGAAAAACGGAGAGCAAAATAATAGTGTGATAGTGGGCATGCACCAATAGGTTATTCCCTTCTCTCCCTCTAAAAGCCTACCCTCTAGTAAGGATTAAGAGATTTAAGGATAAGCCATTTAGGTCCATTTTTTCTAAGTGGGTAATTTCCGTGGCAGGTACCTCCTGTGAGATACATTGAAGAGTGGTTCCATTCCTGGACTTAACTCCATAGGGAAATCAAGCATGGCAGACTTACCATTCTTCCCTTTATTTTATTGATTAAGCATTGGTGTGCTCTCCTTGCTTTATTGTTATCTTCGTATTTATGTTGCATTTATATTACTACAGTGCTGCTTCCTTTATTAAGCTCATCACTTAGTATTTTATGTTTTCAAGCTGATAGTAAAAATATTCCTTTTATCGTTGCTATACTACACTTGCCTACCATAACTTTTTTGTAACAGTTTCCTCTGTCACGAGCATGTGACCAAGGTTTCAGCAAAGGGGCTCTAGTTTTTGGATAAAAAGACAGGGAAAGTAAACAAAATCCCTCTCAAGCTTTGCTCCCAAGATAAAAAAAAAAACAACACAAAACATGAATACTGTGCCTTCACAGGCAGAGTCAAGGCCAACAACGCCCAACCAACACCAGCCCAACCAGGCGAAAGTTGTCAATAGGGCAAGGGCTGAACCTCAGCAATAGCAAAGGGTCTCCATTAACAATGCCAATGTTTTTATTGAGGTGTTGCAGTCATTGCAACATTTATAGCAGCAGCTGATGGAAGAAATCCATCAAATGAAGGCAGACAAGACGAAGAAAAAAGGAAGCCAGTATGACCCAGAGCATGTAGCAGACAAAAAGGAGACCCCGGTCGGAGGTACTCCGCAGAATATAGAACAACGTTTTATCACTATGGCCGAAGTTGCAGCACTCCTAGAGTAAGAAAGAGCCAAAGCATCCAAGGAAAGGTTTTACACAAGAAGACCTCCTTACCCATTGAGAATACTCAGCAAGCCTTACCCAGAGAGGAATGAACCACGAGTTTTTGCATAATACGATGGTAGAAAGGGAAGTGTCATCGAGCATGTGAGCAAGTTCATTGATACTCTTGACCCTTATGCGGCAGATGAGGACCTATGTCATCAAGAATTTTCCAAATCACTAAGTGATCATGCGTACAACTGGTACACTAGTTTGAAACCAGGGTCAATCCCAACATGGGATGACATGGTGGACATATTTTGTATTAAATACTTTCATAGAGAAGAAACAGTAACACTCGCAACTTTGCAAGAAACCAAACAAAGAAGCAGTGAAGATTTGATAGAATACATCAAAAGGTTTAGAGACATAGCACTTGACTGCTATGACCATTGCGAAGAAAAGACGTTAGTAGAAATGTGTATGGGAAACATGATTAGGGAGTACAGAGCTGTTCTAGAGAATCTAGAAATCTCCCAATTTGCACAGTTATTGTAGAAAGCCAGAAAGACCGCTCAATCAGTGAGACCAAGTTTTGATAGGAAAAACACTCCACAAGCTATGGCAATATCCACTGGCGAAAGAAAGAGGAAGTCTGACCAGAGGGAGTACGATACTCCTCCGCCGCTACCATGTACCCCAAAAGTGTTGGACGTGCTTCTAGACAAATGGATCGCAAATGGAGTTTTAAAGCCTAACCAAGTCTCTAGAGAGCCCACCAAAGAAAAGCAAAGAAACCCATGTTTCTGCTACTTGCACAATTTTATGCAACATCCTACCGCAGAATGATAGACGCTCTGCAAATCGGTGCATCGAAGAATCAAAGAAAGGACTTGTTGTCCTAGCCAGAAGTTCAAAGAAACCCACTCCCAAACCACAAGGGGAAGGGTGTAGCAGTGGTTGTCATTTGCGCAGATCCAAGGGAAGACGAGGAGTAAAGGCCGGCCCTACCTACCGCAACAATTACCACCTTGCAAAAAAGTTCAAAGTTCAAGAACTTGTTTGATTAGTTAGGACTCATAACTAATGAACAAAGGATAGCCATAGAGGCTTTGATGAGTATTGCCTCCGGAGAAGGAGTAGAATGCTTGACAGCAGAAGTTGCATATGACAAGGTCCTCTTACAGGAGGCAAGTGAGATCACTTTCAGGGATGAAGATATGGAAGTGGGGTACTAGGATCATAGGAGGCCCCTTTACTTGGTAACATCCATAAATCAAATCCCCATCAAGAAAGCCTTGTGGACACGGGGGCTTCCGAAAACCTCATCTTGCTGAGTACCTTACAAACAGCAGGAATTTCCGAAAGAAAGATTTAGGGATGCTCAATGGAAGTAACAGGATTTAACAGATGAGGTGAATATACTGCAGGTCACATTCAGCTATGGTTGAAAGTGGTACTAATAGCCTCTTTGGCTCATTTCCATGTGGTGAAAACAAAGGTCTCATACCATGTGCTATTGGGAAGACTATGGTTGCATAAGCACCGACTAGTCCCATCTACTTATCATCAGTGTGTAAAAGGAAGGTTGAATGACAATATGATACGAATAGCAGCGAACCCATCGCCCTTCGAGCAACCACAGGCTCATCTGGTAGAAATTATGTTCTACGATGAATAGGCACCATCGGGAGAAAGCTCAGTGTCAAAACCACAAGGCACCTTTGTGCCTAGGTGGGAAGATGTTCAAGATGACCTAGAGCCCGATCAAAGGAGGCTATTAATGTAGAAAAAGAAGCAGAAGGAAGCACCCACTCTAGAATCAGATGATGCACCACAATGCATTAAGGTTCGAGTCCCTAATGGCAAAATCGTCTACAAGTTATGAAGGTGCGCAAGGCCCACATGTGATATGCAAGAGGGCCCTAGACAAGGACCGCAGTATAAAAGCTTAGTGTGTTGCGTGGCTCAAGAAAGTTCAGAAAAAGAGAGTAATACGGAGGAAATTACAGCAGAAAAGGATACACAGGTAACAACAGAAGAAAGGTTGGAGGAAGTTGACCTGGGAAGCTCCACAAGAGTCAAGACCCATCTCAATTAGTTCAAAAAAGTAGGAATTAACATTGTTGCTCAAAGAATTCAAGGATGTTTTTGCGTGGGATTATAGCGAGATGCTCGGGTTGGATCCCGGACTAGTGGTGCATATGCTCGGGTTGGATCCAGAGTGTTTCACACTAACATTGAGATTTCCTTGCTCAAAAAATACCATAGAATGTAAGGCTTATCTTACTGGGCTATCCACGGCCCTTGAAATGGGGGTCAAACATTTAAAGGTGATAGGTGACTCCAACCTAGTAGTCTGCCAGACTAAAGGAAGCTTCTCTTTGAAGGAGCCCAGCTTAGCCCTGTATAGGACAATGGCCCAGAAGATGGAGGAAAAGTTCTCAACATTCGAAATAGAACACACTCTGAGGAGTGAAAATCAATACACAAACGCGTTGGCAGCATTAAGGTCACAAGTAGCATTTGAAGGAAGTAACACCAGGATAGATTTCAGCAAACGAAAGGAGTCCATTATTAAAATGCTGGAGGAGAAATTCCAAGAAGAAAGAAGTGAAAAGGATTGGAGGATTCCCATAAAGGAAGCCTTAGTGAAAGTAGAAGGTATGACAGAATTGAAGACGTTGAAAGACTATGCCCTAGTGAAAGGAGAATTGTACCACAGGATGTCGGGAGGAATCCTGTCGAGATGTGTGGGGCAAGAGGAAGCTTAAAGAAAGTTGAGGGAAGTCCATGAGAAAACCTGCGGGTTCTGCGGAGAAGTCAGCCTTTACTGCAGACTCCAGAGGGCGGGTTTCTATTGGCCAAGTATAGGTAGGGAAGCTGACCAAGACTAGACCTAATGCAAGGCCTGTTAGCTTGCAACAGACAGGAAAGAAAGCTATGATGCTTTCATCAGCGAGGATTGGAGGAACCTATTTATGCAATACCTGGTAGAGGGGTCGCAGAAACTTGGTGAAAGGTATAAGCTTAAAAGGTTAGCAACGTGATACCTTTTGCATGACAGAGTCCTTTTCAAGAAAGGGTATGATGAAGACCCGTTACAATGTTTGAGTCTCGAAGAAGCAAGGGAAATGATGAAGGAGGTACATGCAAGAGAATACGGGGAGCACCAAGGAAAGAAAAAGTTGTATAGAGGTCTACTACAGATGGGTTATTTCTCGCCCACTATGAAAAGAGACACAGTATAATTTGTGAAGAAGTGCCACAGCTACCAAGTATAAGCCAACTTAATTCACACTCACCCATAGAACTTACATAGCTTGGTTACACCATGGCCCTTCCACACTTGGGGGCTTGATTTGGTAGGACCAGTTAATCCACCATCGCGTAGGTACATATGGATCCAGGTGGCTTCGAAGTATTTTACTAAGTGGGCAGAAGCGATACCACTCTGTAAAGCCACAAGAGGGGCAGTGGCAAATTTTATCAAGGAAAACATAATTTTTAGGTTCAGAGTACCTCACAGGATCATTAGTGACAATAATACGCCCTTTGTCAATAGTGAGGTGAGAAACATGTTAGAATTCTACCAGATCAAACACCACCGGTCATCGCCCTATTACCCTCAAAGGAATGGGTAGGCAAAGGCGACAAACAAGACCTTCATAAAGATTATCAACAAGATGAACTAGGAGTATGCGGAGGTATGGGTGACGCACTTGCCAAACGCCCTTTGGGCTTACCGAAATTCACCAAAGTCAGCCACAGGGTTTTCACCATTTTCTTTAGTCTACAATGCGGAGGTGATGCGCCCAGCTGAAGTAATGAATCCCTCTTTGAGAGTCATGCAAATGCAGAAGAAGGAAAAGGAGAAGGAAATTTTTATGGCAAAAAGGTGTGAAGACCTTGAAGGCCTGGATGAAAAAAGGGAAGAGGCTCGAAAACGCAACCGCAGATACAGACAGAGGATGACTGAAGCTTATGGCAGGATGACTAGAGAAAGAGTGTTTTCAGAAGGGCAACTTCTACTAAAGGCAGTAGACAACATCA
Source organism: Castanopsis chinensis (assembly GCA_032878915.1). Lineage (NCBI taxonomy): Eukaryota > Viridiplantae > Streptophyta > Magnoliopsida > Fagales > Fagaceae > Castanopsis > Castanopsis chinensis. The sequence continues at coordinate 9,176,363 of JAVQMG010000125.1, read as the reverse complement.
AGCGAGGTATAGCAAAACCATATAAGTTCTCACCAAAATGGGAGGGACCACTTGTGATAAGAGAAACACACGCAAGTTGGTATTATCGTTTAGCCTAGATGGATGGCAAAGATCTAATGGACCCCATCAATGGAAAATGGCTAAAATGATACTATGCTTGAGAAAGAAAAGCATCATGCAGTTGTCTCTTTTTTAGTTAATTCCTTATTTTCTTTTTCCCTTTCCTCTAAGTGACCATGCCACAAGAAGATATTGTAGCATGTTTCCATTCAGAATGTAATGAAAAAACTACGAAGTATTAGCAAAAGAAAGCACATTGTATCATAGTTATAGCAGTACTTATAGCAAAAACAGTAGCAAATGTAGTATTATAGTTTACAAACTCAAAATATAGCAGTCATGTCAAACTTGCTAAATAAGTACTGTAGGAAATAAAAAGTGTGCTAGATAGGGAAATGAGGAAAAGGAAACAAAAGGGGAACTACATGATCCCATCAAAGCCCAGAATTGAGGTTTTGACCTCCAAAGCGGCTGGGGCTAACAAAATCAGAAAGTAGGCATTCATAACGTCCCTCTAGGTCTGCCACCTCCTTCTTTAATGCCTCGATGTACGTGTCTATAGCCTCCACAGCGGGCTGAACCTTCTTCATAAAGAAGTCTCAAGCAATCTCTCACAAATGGTCCAGCATGAATTCCATCACAAAGCCCACTCTGATAAACTCTTGAACCGTGACCCTCCATTGCAAGATCCTCTCTGCAGAAATCGTATCAATGAAGTTGTGCTCGATGTCATTCATCACGCCCCCCAACAACTTTAATAAATGCTCCCTTGCATAGTGGCCGAGAAGAAAACCCCGCATGAAGTCCCTATGGCACTTATAGACTGCGTCGAAATGGGAAGCACATTCCCTAGGAACCCTAAAGCCGTGGAAATCAAAATAAAGAGACCTAGACCCCCAGAAGTCAGGATCAAGATCGTTAACCTCAGGCAGGTCAAAGCGGGTGAAAAAAGCCTCAGCCTCACTTGCGGGATCGGGGACTGTAGTAGAGTTGTTGCTTACCTTAAACTGAGAGGGTGCAGCCACACTAGTAAGAATCGGGTCTGAAAAGAGACATGGAATAAAACATAAGGAATGGATGAAATGGAAGAAACGAATCCACTACAGAGATAAGGAAGGAAATGGAAGGAAGAAAAAATACTAGGACCCCTTAGAAGTAAGGGCTGCAAGCGTGGTAGAAATAGGTATTGCAAGTGTGGCAAAAACAGGTGTTGAAGGTGTGGCAGAAACAGGTGCTAAAGGTGCGGCAGAAACAGGTGCTGTAAGTGTGGCAGAAATAGGTACTATAGGTGTGGCAGAAATAGGAACTGCAGTCTTAAGCTCCTTAGGAATATCTGTGGTTAGAAGAATGAACATGCAAAGTAATCAAAGATTTCATCAAAAAGTTATGCAGATATATACAAAGAAAAAAGATTGGAGATGGCGACAATAAAAAATGGGAGGGAAAGCCTAACAAATGCAAGGAATACATACCTATAGCCTCTGTCTCGTGCTCGCCACTGTCCTCCTTGTCAGAATCCGAGACCCTGTTCTTCATGGTAGGCTCATCATCAAAATCCTTAAGAACCTCCTCAGATCCCTCATTAGAAGCAAAATCGGCATTGGACCCACGAATGGCAGAATTAGGAATGGATGAGGGAATGACCACCGGAGAAGACCCATCCTTTACGGCCTAAGATAAAGCCGCAAAAAGATCACTAGTCAAGATAACAAGGGGCGTAGCAGGGGAAGCAATTTCAATCTGAGAAGTAGCCATAGGAATGACTCCCTTTTGAGGAGTAGGGGTGTCGGTAGGAATGGAAGCAGACTTATTAACCCTCTCGATCTAGGCACCCCCTTTGTAGGACCAGGCTCAGTGGAAGGGATGGGAGTCTTAGCAGGAGCCCCCTATGCAGCAGCAAAAGCAGAGGCCATGGCCTCAGCTACCACATTGGCCCCATCAAAGAAACCCTCAATGGGTGTGCCCACAGCAGGCCTAGATTTGCTTGCAGTAGGGCACCTACTGGAATGAGTACGAGCAGAAGGAAGAGGAGAACTTTCCAAGACTATATTACTTATGGGAGAAAAGCTGCCCTCAAAAGGGACAATACCAGAATAAGACTCGGAGGAGTCATCATCACCTTCTTAGACTGCAAAAAAGAGGGGACAAAGGGGGTGGAGATGTCTTCCTCTTGCTCCCTCGGGTCCTGCTAGAAGGAGGAGCATCAACGGATGGCCACAGAACAGCAGGCCTTGGCAGGCTTAGGCTTGGCAGATCGAGATGCGGAGCCTTTCTTCACAGGTGTGGGAAGGTTCATCACCTTCACTCTCTTCTCTAAACCCATAGGGAAATCACAAGCATACCAATAACACCCGTTCTCCTCTGCATCCCACTCAAATATAGCAAATTGAATCTGCTTCCTAGCATATGCCATCACAAACTTGGTGGGAAGAAGCAACCAAAGATTGGTAGAAATAACTACATGGAGACCATCAAAGGTAATGAGAGAAAACCCACGGCTGCCCAACAACTCTTACTCAAATGAAATCATCATGGCCTACCAGTACCTGTGCATGGCTATAGTGCAAATACCCTCCCTCTGTGAGCCTGGAATGGTGACTGCTGTAAAATGCTCACTCTAAAATTCAAAGGCATTGTGTCGTAGGAATGGCTAGGCAAAAGTAGCAGACTCCATGATGGTAGAAAAATCATTAGGAATATCCTGATCCAACCCAAACTGCCTCCTCACCATATTAGCAAAATAGTACACAAACCGAATCCCTTCATCGGCTAGATAAGGCAAATCACCCAACATTAGTGGCTGCCAAGTATGTAATACCCCTCTCATCAAAACCAGTCAACGGGGTGATGGTCCCAACAGCATCAACAAAAGAACCCATGATAGAATCAACACACGTATAACTAGAACCCAAATTCCTATATGCTCTCCAACAAAAACCAACTCCTTTATCAAACTCCACAGCAGGATTCCCAAATGGCTTCAACCCAACCTAATGAAAAGCCAACGAAAAATCAGACACAAAACAACCACAAAAATCAATAATGACCTTCGGACATGAATGGTACCTCTCCTTGGCAAAGCGGATAGGCCTACACTTGGCCAAATGCCTAGCACAGTGCTCCCATAACAAATGTTACAAGATAGTGTTATGGGTAAAAGTAGTGATTATATTGCAGGAACCCGTCTGCTTCTCATCACTCTACAAAATATCCAACTACACATATAGATGACCTAGAAACATGGGAGCCAACGGCAAACTCACCCTAGCAGATATCTTGATGGCTAATCGAAAATAAAGGAGCTTTACAACATAATGAGGATGAGAGTCAAAGATGAACTAACAGAGCTAGAATGTGATGAAGGCCGCACGGTGAGGCGCATCAGAAGCCTTGGAAAAAAACCCCAACCCAATGTGACAACTTCGTATTGCCACGTATTCCCTTCCTCAACTCGGCCTCTACGGCCTCCTCTTCCAGAAAGAGCTCCAAAGCACCGAGGTCAACATCACCAAGAATGGGAAAAAGCAGTTGGTTTGCCACGTCTTCCAAGGTCATGGTTATCTCACCGCAAGAAAGAAAGAATGTGTGAGTAGCATGCACCACCAGCGGACCAAATGGCGGAGATTAAACAAGTCCCTATAATTGGACAAGCAACATGATGAGACAATGGCCTTTAACACACCGGCCCACTGTAATGCTGCCATGAAACCCTTGTCGAACAACTCATCGTCTACCCACTCTTTCCAACCCAAAGAAGTGTCCAACCCAAATTTGAAGAGAATGGGCACGGGGAGTGAAGTACCTTGGAGTATTACGAGATTAGGGATCAAAGAAGCCAAAGGGGCCCAAGACACCTCTATGTTGCGATGGCAAATAGAGAGCCATACGCGACCCAGCAGTAGAGGCAAGTACTCGCCGAACACCTTTGGGAAATGAGCATGGGTGTTGTCACGCCCCAAACCCAAAAGGGTCTAAAGCGTGAGAAATACATCCCAAGAGTACCTGTAGATTTTTCTTTTTGGAAAATCAAACTCTAGGAGATCTTTATTTTCCTTTCTTTTCCACAGGATAAGAATATATAACCATACTAAAATCTCCACATTTCAAGCCAAAGCTCTATAATACATTTACAAACAATAACTAAAAATTATGTGCCTTCACATAATACATGAATATATTACAAAACTCTGATTAATTTACACAAAGTCACAATCTTATCAAGAATAAGGACCTCAACATCGAGTCTAGGCCTACCACACCAAAGGCTAACAAACCTCAAGCAACCCACCTCTAATAGAATTAATTTAAGGTCTCATTGAACATAGCAAGATCGAGTCACCAACCATTTAGAGCAAAAATCTCCAAATTTAACATAGCACTCTAATCATCACCAAAAAAGTAAGGTTCATATCCAAGGTATAACTAATAAATTTAAAAAAACTGTTAGATTGTGGGATGAGCTAACGCTCAGTAAGGGTCCGTTCGGTTGGAGGAGTGGAAAAGTGGGAGGATGAAAAATTGTGAGATGATGGAAAAGTGGGAGAATGGAAAATTTTTAGTTTTCCCTCTTGTGTGTCCGGTTGGAGGGGCGAAAAAGTGGGAATGTAGAAAACTTTTTTGTTCGGTTGGAAAGGAAAATGGAATGATAGAAAATGTAATTTATATAAATTGACATTATACCTTTATTACATAATATGTAAAAAAATAGATTTATTTGTACTCATTACATAATATAAAATTTATCACATCATATATATAAATTTTTATTATTATTTTTATTATTATAATGTAAAAATTAGATTAGGTCACGTTGAAAAAAAAAACGTTCAGGTAATATTGAAAAAAAAAACGTTCAGTAATGTTGTAAAAAAAAAAAAAGAGCGTTCAGTAACATTGACAAAAAAAAAAAATATGAGAGGCATCAGGTGGGATGGGGGCTTTTAAGTAAAAATGCAAAAGCCCCTATCCCACCACTTTTCTCCCCAATGTTTTCCTCCCAATTTGGGAGGAAAATATTTGTGGGCCAGGGAGGAAAATTTTCCTCCCGATTTTCCATCCTTCCTATTTTTTCTCTCCAAACAAACAGTGGAAAATGCCTATTTTTCTCCATTTTTTTTCCATCCTCCCTATTTTCACTCCAAATGGACGGGGCCTAAGTAGCATAATTAATAGCGGTGGGAGAAATGCAAATTTCATTTTTAATAATAATAATATGACAAGAATGATTAAATAATTAAACATAAAGTTTCTCAAAGTAAATACCTTGAAACTATATACTATAATCTATGAGCACCAACAATATAATTTCCAAAACTATAATATCTAACATAAGGTAAATTATCACAAATATACCACACTACCACATAGACCAGTCAGGGGATTCACCCATCCAAAACTGGCATGATATTGTCCTCTCTGGTATACAGACTCTTAGCCCCACGGACAGTAGTCTCACCCATATCCTCAAGATTTTTCTCTCCCCCCATGGGCAACAGCCTCACCCCCACACAATCAAGGAACCTCTTCCCCCCATGGGCAGTAGGGAAGAACACGTCATCCAAAGTGAAAAAGCACTGACCTAGATTTGACTCTGTAAAAGACTATGAAAACCAAATCGAGTGATCACCGAGAAATCACACATGGTATGGTATCAAAACCACATAAAGCTCACAGGTTACATTATTTTGAAACACATGGTTTATATCCAGGTAGTTTCAAAAAAACCTTAAATAATCTAACTTCTACAAAGTTTGTAAGGTTTTCAACTTCATTCTTGTCAAGAGATTTTCAATCAATTTCCCACATAACAAGACAAGATAAGCATCTTTAAATTTTCTAATATACCATAAAATTTATGATTTCCTTATCAAAGATTAAATAAAAGATGCTCATTTTTTCACATCAACAATTTATGCATTTCCTCAAATGCAATACCAAATATGATGCACATTTCATATATAATAATATATAATAGGGTCACAATACAACAGTTTTAAGAAAACATATATCCATATATAATTTTTCAAAATGTGTTTAACCCAAAAATAACATTTATGAAACATGGTTATATTCCAAAAATCCCATTAAAAAGCTACTTACCTCACAACCACAAAAGCGTAATTTTCTAAGCTTCAAAAAGATTAGCTAGAACTTAAACAATATCAAGTAAACCTATCACAATAATCATAAAGTTTGAAATTGTATCTAGCTACAATTTATGAATTACCAAATAAGCACTTGATTAGGCAAGCCTAGTATTTAACCTCATTAATAATAATATATTCCACTTCCAAAGTTTCTCAACAAATTGATTCACAAGGCATTAACTCCAATTTATAAAGTTAACTCATTTAATATCATCTCCAACATTATGACTCGCTTTCATAAAATTTACACTACATCATTAAGAGACCCATGAAAGCAAAATCAAAATATCCTCCAAGACAAAAAATTTAGAACTTCAACTAACTCCAAATAAACCCAATGACAATGGAAAAATTAAATTTACCAACCATTTCATGTTATAACTCAAAACTCCTAAATTTCCACTATACATAATCCTTAAGTAGTCATCATTAGCACAAACCATAGACCCACTCATCAAATAATTCCACCAACGATCGATGAGAGGAGCACATTCACTATCCGGGTCGCGACGTCCTTCTTCCTCATCGAAGCACTCCAATTTGGAGAAAGGAGTGTATTCTCCCACAGCTTTGGTATCAGGATCTTCGGAAGAAATTTCTTTTCCTTTACGGCAGGAAGAACCTTAGCTTTTTGCCGGCAACATGGTAGGATGATTGATCCAAGTGGATGGGTGAAAGTGTTTGACGGAGAAGACGCAATGAAGAAAGGAAAAATAAAAAGGTGTTTTGTGTCAGTGACGTGAAAGGAATCTGCTTAAGTATTGATAACGCTGACACGAAAGGATGCAATGGGTCATCCATCAGATAAGGCACAGTATAATGAACAGATCTGTGTTTCAGAATAACTGCTAAACTGGGAAATTCAAAAAGACAATACCAGTCACAGCAAGAAAGAAAACGAAGCAGAGCCCATTGTTCAAAAAAGCTCGTGAAGAAAAAAAAGAAGGGAAGAAGAAAAGACAGAGAGAAGAGAAAAAGAAGATTTTTTTTCGCATATGAACTATAAGAGCACTTCATATGCTCAGGGGGCTGAATGTTGATGCCCACTTTGGCAAGGAGGCCCAATAGCAGGAAGAAACCCAACAATATGGGAGAAAGGGAGTTAGTAAATTAAGAAGAAAACCATTAAGCCCGAATGGTAGGAATAATGGACCATAGGCCTAAAAAACAGTAAAAAAGCCTCAAAGAAAGCAAGTGAGCTCAAAGGAGCCCAGAGAAAGAAGTAGTAAACCCATGGGGACTATGAGAAATAGAAAGCAAGCAAAAATGGGCCTAAGAGGTCCAAAGTAAAGAATTAAGTAAGTAAAAGGTTGGTGGAAAAGTCCATAAACCCTGAAGGTAAAGGATATAATAATTTGGGTCGAGGAAGCCCAAAAGACTTAGCAAAAGCCCATGAGAATGAAGAATTGGAATAGGTCGAGGATGCCCAAGAATGGAATGGGTCGAGGATGCCCAAAGAATAAAATAGGCCAAGGAAGCCCAGAAGCGATGAAACGGTCTAAGGGAGCCCAAAACAGCATAAGTATCAACTCAATGATGATGTTGGGCTATTGGAATTGAGAAAAAGGAAATAATACAGTAGGCCCAAAAGGGGCCCAGCAAGAACGAGCCAAATAATAGCATGGCAGGAATAGCAGAATGGCATGCAGAAGTGCTAACCAACTTGCAGAAAGAGTGAGGGATGGATTAGAAAAGGAAAAGCCCACAAGCAAACAAGGCCCAGCCCAGAAAAGAAGTAAAACATAAAAAATGAAAGGTCAGAGACTCATTCACGCCACAAAAGGTCAAGAACGAGGAACAAAATGTGCAAACAAGACTTCAGGTCATGGCAAATGCATGAACAGTAGACAAGCCATGAACACACATAGAAGTGGAGCACGCATAAAGCTCAGGCACTACCAACTTATACCCAACCAATACAGGAATGGTAGGCCATGGGTCAAAGGTAAGAGAGGGTATGGTATAGCAGTGGGGAGAAGAAGAAAGCCTATTTTAGGATTCTCACTCAAACTCTTTTAGGAGAAATGTCCTACCAGGATGACATAACCACCTAAAAGAAGGAAATATAAGTTGGAATCACTAAGTACATGCCATGAGGGATAGTGAGAGAGAATGCCCACCCTTATCTGGATGTGAATGCCACGGTAAGCAAATAAAAAAAAAAAAAAAAGACTTTTTGTCTGGAATGGGCTGTGGCATGACCAGCACAAATAAGTGGTGATAGCTGGGCAGCTGACAGACTAGTGGGTGGTCTGGGAAGGACACTCACACCAAGACAGAAGCAGTTAAGGGGAAAAATAGTAAAAACCCAGTCACGGCATGCAATATAGGGGGCCTCAGCCGTGCATAGTGGAACAACAACAACACAACCACGTACTAGGAGAGAACGGAGAGAAAAGAAAGTAAGAAAGGGAGTGAAAGAACAAAACACTTTGAAAGAAAAATAAAGGAATTAGAGAGAAAAATGGAGAGCAAAACAAGAGTGTGATAGTGGACATGCACCAATAGGTTATTTCTTTCTCTCCCTCTAAATCCCTACCCTCAAGTAAGGATTAAGAGATTTGAGGATAAGCTGTTTAAGCTCATTCTCTCAAAGTGGGTAATTTCCGTGGCAAGATCCTCCTGTAAGATTGCCCACATTGAAGAGTGGTTTCCTTCGTAAATTTAACTCCGTAGGAAAATCAAGCATGACAGACTGACCATTCTTATCTTTATTTTATTGATTAAGCATTAGTGTGCTCTCCTCTCTTTATTGTTATCATCTTATTTATGTTGCATTTATACTACTGCATTGCTCCTTCCTTTATTAAGCTCATCACTTAGTATTTTCTATTTTCTAATTGATAGTAAACATATACCTTTTTGTTTTTGCTATACTACACCTACCTACCATAACTTTTTTATAACAGTTTTCTCTGCCATAGGCATATGACCAAGGTTTCAATAAAAGGGCTCTAGTTTGTGCACAAGCTGGCTTAGGGTGTGTTGTAGTCAAGTCGGCCTGACTCTCTTACCCAGAACCATTAGGCCATAGCATGGTAGGAGGCAGCCAAGCTTGTAGTTGTGAAAAAGGCCCACCACACCGTTTTACCCCTCAACTACTTTTGGCCTGTTGTAGGTGTCATTCCCAAGCCATTCACTGGTCTGCTAGCTACTCATCCACCACCACTACCTTGTGATGGCTGCACCATGTTCCATTTCCAGAAAAAGGGAGTTTTGCTTTACTTTCTTGCTTTCCGTGGCATTCCCATCCGAATAACTAACTCCTATGGCATACACATAGTGATTCTAGCTCATCTTTCCTTCTTTTGGGTGATATGTTATCCCATCAGGACATGTCCCCCAAAAGAGATTAAGTGGGAATCTCAAAATAGACTTCCAACTTCTCCCCACCGCCAAATCATACCCTCTCTTACCTCTAACACATGGTCCACCGCTCTTGTATTGGCTGGGTACAAATGAGTGGTGCTTGAGCCTTATGCGTGCACTACTCTCATATGAGTCCATGGTTTATCTGATGTTCATGCGTTTGCCATTGCCTGCAAGTTTGTCTAGTCTTGCGCGTTCTGCTACTCGTTTTGACTCTTTGTGGCATGGATGAGTCATTAGGTCTTCAATCTTTGCATCTCGTTTCTTCTTTGGGCTGGGCATTACTTCGGTATGGGTCTTTTCTTCTTTAATTTAGCCCCTATCTCCTTTTACTTCTGGTTCGTGGGTCAACTGGCATTCCTGCCACGCCACTGCATTGCTTCTGCCATGATGTCGCTTAACTTGTGCTTGTTGGGCCTCCTTTGGGCCTGCCATGTATTATCCATTCTCTCAGTTCACGTCACCCAGTATATCTGCTAGGTCATTTCTCATATCATCTTAGGCATCCTCGGCCCATTTTATTCCTTTGGGCATCCTCGGCCTACTTCATTCCTTTGAGCATCCTCAGCCTGTAACATTCCTTAGGGCATCCTTGGTCCATCTCTTTCTTATGTTCCCATGGGCTTTTGCTAAATTTTTTGGCTACCCCGACCCAATTACAACATCCTTTACTTTTGAGTTTATTGGCCTTTGAACCAATACCATTTACTAATCCCTTTTTTTGGGCTTATCCGACCTCTTTTTGCTTGCTTTCTACTTCTTATGTGTTAGGAAATTTAGACCCCGGTTAATAGATTTAACAAGTTTTAAAACCTAAGTTGTTAATTAAATTATTATGCATAAAACTTGTTAAAACAAACAAACATCAATATCATGTCAAATATAAGTGCAGCGGAAAAGTAAATAAAACAAGATATGATAACCTAGGAAAACCAATGAAACCAACCAGTTTCACAGTAAAAAACTTAGGGGGAAACCTTCCTGAAAAGCAATTCACTATAGTAAAGAGAAGTTTCAGATCTAGTACAAAACTTTTGTCCCTAGGCTCTACAATCCTCGTATATGAACTCACAGCAGAAACCTTCTACTGCTTCAGAACCTCTGAACTCTTCAATATATGAACGCCACCCTTTGATGCACGAATCCCAGTACGTGACTCACTCACCAACTTGAGGAAAAAGAATGTTGGCTGCAAAGTTCTTCACTTCATCAACAATGAAGATCAAGAAGCACTTGGTTACAAAACCCTAAGACGTAAAGACGCAGTGGCTTCTTTCAAAGAGAATAAGGCTTCGATCACCTTTTGAATATGTTTTCCTTGTATTCTCCCATGTGACGGCCTTTAAAATAAGTCTTATATGTGTTTAGGATTGTGAAAAAAGAAACCCTACACAAATACATAAACATGGGCCCAAAATCAGATCTGAAAATCTGAATTTCCGTAACCTTGATAGATACCTCGATCGATCGAGTAGCTATCGAGATTCATTTATTAAATCTCGATAGATAGCTATTTGTCGAGCAGCTGTCGAGTAGCTGTCTGCAGCTGTCCAGCAGATATCCAGCTATCTGTCCAGCTTTAGTGAACACTTTTTCTTCACTTGTTTCTTGGTCCAATCTTCATGACTTTAATACTAGACTTGAACAACATGTTCTTTGAAGTATTAAACACATCTTAGATCTATCCAAATACAAGCTAAGTGCGTTTTGTTAAAGGATAAGCCAATTACATAAAAGAATGACATATGTTCTGAACAAATGAAACACATATGTCCTAACAATCTCCCCCTTTGGCAATCCGTGACAAAACCCCAACAAACAAATAAACATATGAGAGAAGTCATAAATCACTTAACTCATATTTACTTGTTGAGTACAATAAAATCTATCCTAACATAAACTCTTGAAAAATTTTGCAAGAAGAGAGTTCATGGCATGGAAGACTTTGACAACCTGTATTTCTGAAACATTTTAAACAAAACACATCAAGGCATCTTTGTGTGAAGCAGAAATAATAGATTGCATACAAGATAAAGAAACTTGTGTATAAAGATAGAAAAGAAACAACACATGCAAAGATAGGTGAAGAAAACATACATCATCATATATATATCAAAGATAAGCACAATGTATGAAAACATGGTCTCAAGACCTAGGTACAAGAAGAAGAAGTTAAAAGTAGCTCTTACAACAAGAAGGAGGTAATCACTCCCCCTAACAAGATAAAACACATCTCCCCCTTATAAGGGCATGCATTTCTCCCCCTAACTTGTAGAATCTTCAGAAGAAACCACAAATTCTCCAATTTTTCCCCATTTTTGTCACAATTGACAGAGGGTACAGGAAGCTAGGAAGCTTTACCCGAGAAACGTAAAAATGATCAAGGATGATCAAGGGGAGATAAAGAATCCATATAAATTCATGAATTTAACGAAACATAATGCTATGAAAGACAAGATAAAAGAAACATGCAAAACATGTGAAAAACAATGTATGCAGAGGATCTCAATGGATCAAGAGGTGTCGAGAAGCTATCGAGCATACCTCGATGGATCGAACAGCTATCGAGGGGATAGAAACTTTCTCGATCGATCCACCTAGCTATAAAGAGGTGTCGAGATTGCGATAAGATGCAACTGAAGAGCTCGACAGATAAACCAGGTATCGAGAGGTGTCGAGATTGCTTAATAGCAGTTTTTCAAGAAGGGAAAAACACAAACATGAATGCAATTAAGCATGCAACTCAACCAAAACTCCAAACAACATTTTGACCTCTAAAAAACATCTCTCAAACAACAAAGAGTTAAGCATATAGCTCAAAAACACACATATACACACACTAAACAAGTCTAACCAATTTTATATTTCAAAAACAAGTTAAGACAGTTTAGTGAGCATACATCAACACATGTAAACCTTGTGATGGCCAAATCACATTGTACCTACACATGTATCAAAAATAGTAAAGAATATTGCGTGTTGTGTGTGAAAAACATCGCAAGATAGCATAAGTGTCTCAAAGTTATGACGATTTGAGATATGATAAAGTCACTTTAACTCACACACAATCATAACCATTTGATGGGGACTATCACCTTCGAGGTACATCTTATAACTCTCACATCTCCTAGAAAACACACTTGCAATCATATTTAAAGCATTTTGATCTTTTTGCTTTTATTTTCTTTGCATATTTTCTTTTATTAAGCAAACCATGCATGAGCATATAAGAGAGAGAAAAGAAATACCCAATTATAATAAGCTTTTTGACATTGCACTTTTGCTATGCCGAAGCATACAGATATCATTTCATGATTGGCGGGTAACAGTAGTGAGATAGTTATTTATGCCTTTCTCTTAGGATTTTCTAGTCCTACCCGTCAAAAAGAGTGATACGAATGTTAAGTACAAGAAATCACTTAATCTTACTCATTACAAACAAAGAGCCACAAATCTTACTTGCTTAGTTTGTGCATAAGAATGTTCATCTAAGCTACAAGCGATACAAAGTTTAGAAAACTCTGTTTCAATGGCCATTTTAAGGTTCACAAGAACCAATGTACATAACCACACACTATTTTTGTATTTTTTTTTTTATTTTTCCTTCTTTTTTTTTTTTTGAAAACAACAAAATAAAAACAAAAAAATTAAACAAAAACAGACAAACAACATGAAAGTATGACAGAATGATGCAAATGCATGAAAATATGATAGAAGGATGCAGATACATGAAAGCATGAAAGCATGATTTCAAAAGCAGAAAAGAAATCAAGCAAAGAGAGTCCTTCTTTAAATATAAAGAATTAAAGCAAAGGACAAACAGAAAAGACAATTAAGTCTTAGGCTCCTTTCTCACCAATACAGCACGAGTCTTTGGCCATGAAGATGAAAAGGCACGTGTCCTAGTATGTCTACTAAAGGACATAGAAAAATTAAGATTCTTCTGAAATTGAGTTAAAAAGCTCAAAACTTTTAATAACTCTCCAAACAAATGTATAGGTCCTTGAGAGGAAACCTGTGACCATTTGGACAATTGCTTATGAGGATACAACTTAAAGCAATTAGGATGAATATGTCCAGAAACACTACAATGGTGACAAACATGAGATCTAACAAAGGATTTAGAATTAGTCAAATCAGTTTTGGATTTCATACCTTTATTACCTTTCTCGGATTGGGGCATAATGACAATCCTTGATCCAGAAGCCGTGGAAGAGGAGGGGTTAGAGGAAACAGCATATCCTAAGCTAGTCTTATTAGAACTAGGCTTTTGAGCACTCAAGACTTCTTCAAGCTTTGCACTAGGCATCCTCTCTATTTGAGTTTTTGCTTGACTTAGCTCAACCTCAAGATTCTTGACCTTCTCTTCTAATGAGGTGTTCTCCACAACAAGATTTTCAACTAACCTTGTAGTCTCATCTAATTGGACTAACAATTCAGCTTTTTCAGTCTTTACCTCATTAAGCTCTTTTCTACAAAGATGAGAAGTCTTTTCAGATGTTATGAATTCAGTGCATAGCTTATCATAGGCTTCTTAAAGGGTCAACTTCTTGGGTACTTCTTGGGTACTTCTTTATCAGAAGAATCCTCACTGTCATTAGCACTCTCCACAATCACCTTATCGGTTGAAACAGCAAAGGTCATAACGTGACTACATTCATCCACATACTCATCAAAAGAGTCATTCTCAGTGTCACTCCAAGTAGCAAGCAACCCTTTATCTTCTGACTTCTTGGCCTTTTTCCTCATAAGGTAATTTGGGCACTCTATCCTCATATGACCAAAACCCTTGCACTAATGGCATTGGATGAGAGGCTTCTCATTCTTACCCTTCCTAGAGAATTTTAATTTCCTAGAAGGTTTGCCCTTATCCTTTTTCCTAAACTGAAGAAGCTTGATAATCTCATTAGTTATGAAGGTTAGATCCTTATCCTCATCATCATCTTCATCTTCATCTTCAGAGTCCTCAATCTCTTCCTCTATAGCCTTAAGAGCCAAATTTTTACTCTTTCCACCTTTTCCCATTGAGCCTAATCCCATCTCATAGGTTTGAAGGTTCCCTACAAGCTCAGTCAAAGGAATTTGATCAATGTCCTTTACTTCTTCAATGGCAGTGATTTTGGTATGAAATCTTTTAGGTAAGGACCTAAATATTTTCCTAACAATTTTGGATTCTGTTATAAACTCTCCAAGGTTGAAGGCAAAATTCACATATCCTTGAGTTTAGCATAGAACTCATCAAATGTCTCATCCTCTTCCATCCTTATTTCTTCAAAGTTACTAGTGAGTCTTTGAAGCTTCACAGTTTTCACTGCCTTGGTACCTTCATAGGTGGTCTCAAGAATGTCCCATGCTTCTTTGTCAACTTTCGTGGATGATATTTTCTTGAATTTCCAATTGGTCACCCCATAAAACAAAGCATTTAAGGCCTTACTGTTGAAATTTGCCGCTATGATTGTTGCATCATCCCAATCTAACGGCGATTCTTTTGGCTTGATCCAACCAATTTCAACAGCTTACCATACCTGTTCACCTAGAGCCTACAAGAAAAATTTCATACGAACTTTTCAGTATGCATAATTAGTGCCATCAAACAAAGGAGGAATCAAAAGAGATTTTCCACAATCCATGACAACGGGTTTCAAGGATCACACTCAGGAAATTAATCCAATCAGAGTTTACCCGCTCTGATACCACTTGTTAGGAAGTTTAGACCATGGTTGATAGATTTAACAAATTTTAAAACTCAAGTTGTTAATTAGATTTATTCTGCATACAACTTGTTAAAACATACAAACATCAATATCATGTCAAATATAAGTGCAGCAGAAAAGTAAATAAAACAAGATATGATGACCCAGGAAAACCAATGAAACCAACCAGTTTCACAGTAAAAAACCTGGGGGGAAACCTTCCCGAAAAGCAATTCACTATAGTAAAGAGAAGTTTTAGATTTAGTACAAAATTTTTGTCCCTAGACTCTACAATCCCTGTAGATGAACTCACAGCAGAAACCTTCTACTGCTTCAGAACTTCTGAAATTTTCAATATATAAATGCCACCCTTTGATGCACGAATTCTAGTACGTGACTCACTCCTTTGCACGAATCTCAGTACGCGACTCACTCACCAACTTGAGAAAGAAGAATGTTAGCTGCAAAGTTCTTCACTTCATCAACAATGAAGATCAAGAAGCACTTGGTTACAAAACCCTAAAGCACAAAGACGCAGTGGCTTCTTTCAGAGAGAATAAGGTTTCGGTCACCTTTTGAATATGTTCTCCTTTTATTCTTTCATGTGATGGCCTTTAAAATAAGCCTTATATATGTCTAGGGTTGTGAGAAAAGAAACCCTACACAAATACATAAATATGGGCCGAAAATTAGATCTAAAAATCTAAATTCCCGTAACCTCGATAGAAACCTCGATCGATCGAGCAACTGTCAAGATTCATTCATTAAATCTCAATAGATAGCTATCTGTCGAGCAGCTGTCAAGCAGTTGTCGAGCAGCTGTCTGCAGGTGTCTAGCCGGTGTCTAGCTATCTGTCCAATTTTAGTGAACACTTTTTCTTCACTTGTTTTTTGGTCCAATCTTCATGGCTTTAATACTAAACTTGAACAACATATTCTTTGAAGTATTAAACACATCTTAGATCTACCCAAATACAAGCTAAGTGCGTTTTATCAAAAGATAAACCAATTATATAAAAGAATGACATATGTTCTAAACAAATGAAACACATATGTCCTAACATTATGATTCACATAAGCTTACTACTTCCTTCTTTGGGGTTCCCTTGGACTCATTTGCCTTTTTTGGGGCCATTTTACTAATTTGTGGGCTTGTGTACCATTATTCTTGCCATTCGGACTTAATGATTTTTCTTAATTTGCTGATTCTTCTTTCTTCGTCCCTTCTATATTATTGAGCTTCTTCTCGTCATTAAGCCATTTTGCCAAAATGGGCATCAACAACTTTCAGTAATAATATTTCAACAAAAAAACTAAATAAGCTATTCCCAAATAGACTCTACATGCGCTTTACCTATTATTAATACTGCATTTATGGCTAAATGGCACACCATTACTGTGCTGAACAACCTAATTTTCACCCATCTCTACCTCAAAAGAAAAGGGTCATAGAGGATGGGGCTAGTATCTTCTCTACTCCATATCCACCCTACAAGTAAACGGTAAAGAGAGTGCCTCCACGAGTATAAATAGGGATGGATCCCCATGCACAATATCCACCCTACAGGTAAACGGTAGGGAGGGTGCCTCCACGGGGATGGATCCCCATGCACAAGAGATCCAGAAGAAATCAGATAAAAGAGAAAAGTTGTTTAAGTGCAAATCTTAAAGAGTGATTCTACACCTTTGTAACTCTTCCTCGGACTCTCTGAGGATATTTCTATAAATCTTAGTGCTTTCGTTGAGTGTTCAGTTGCAATTCTTTTCTAGTCTTTTTCAATTAAGTTCTTTGCCCATACTTAATAAATTAGTTGTAATGGTCATCTGATTAACTTGAAGCCTTAACATATTTGCTGACCCACACATTAACATATCACCCACCCATGCAATTCCCAGGGGAAGCTTTCCCTGATGACGCTCCCGCTATGCTCTCTCTTTACCTTGTGTTGATGCATTTAATGATAATGGTTGTCTGTTTGCCTAGTTAATAAATGCAGAATGGGAGGATGGACCTTTTCAGGCCATTGTTCTGATGAGAGGAAGATCGAGTGTCCAACTACTTTCATGGATTTGACCTGGTGTGAAATGACTCAGGGCATGACTTAAGCATGTTCCATTGTCCATCACGAGATCTCAGGGGGCAAAACTTAACCTATTGAGATGGGGTCACGAATCTGGGCCTCAGCTTTTTGGGGCTGGACTGACAGGCTTAGACTTTCTTGGATTAGACATTCCTGACCCAACTCTTGGGCCTGCTAGACCAGCTGGGCCTACTAGTCTTAGGCTTACTCAATCTTCCTCTCTAATATGTACCTTAAAATGTGTTTCAGTACATGATTCTTGAAGCAAAACAGAAAGAATGGTCACCCCATTATTATGGCACAATGCCCCACTCTTTTGCAACGTGTCCTTCAATCTTTTTAACGTCAAACATCACCGCGAGGGGTTGGGACTGGGATTAATTTGTCATCTATTCATCGCGTACTTTCCACTTCAGTGTACTTAAGTTTTAATTAACTTAATTAATAAAATTTAATGATAAAAAACACAATTATGAGCCCTATAAAAAAAAGTATAGCATATATCATTAAATATGAAAAACAAATAGAGACAAGAATGAAGACAAGATAAAGCAAAAAAATGCAAGGATGGAAGCTGTTCTTCCACATCTTAGTACTGTGATCTCAATTGATTTAGCTGCTCTTGCTTAATAAAAGTTGCAACTTTGTTCTTAAAAAAAGATTTGGGAAAATTACATTTGGAGAGAGTGAATATGGAGGTGGAATACTCGTAGGAAGCACAGCGATCTAGTGAAGAAGATGCAGAACTGTACAGGAGTGTTAAAAAGTTTAAAGATAGCAATGGAGGAAAGCCCTTCTCTCAGCCTCGTCAGCAGGTCAGTTATAAAGATAGCTTGGTGGGGGACATTCCAGGAGCTTATGCACAAGCGTTCAGGCTTGAAGATGATAGAGTGGTGGATGAAGAATCTGACACTGAGCTGGATGATTTAACTGAAGGTATGGCTGTTATTAAGTTGTCTAAAGAAACGAAGTCCAGAATCAGAGCTCCTTGGTCCAAGGCTTTGATCGTGAAAGTGTATGGCAGAACGGTTGGTTTTAACTACCTTACTTTCAAAATCAATGCATTATGGAAACCTACGGCAAGGATGGATTGTGTAGATTTGGGAAAGGATTTCTTCCTAATTAAATTTAGTGATGATGGTGATTATGATAAGGTTCTAAGGGGTGGACCGTGGTTTATCGGTGAACACTTCTTAGCCATTAAGCCATGGGAGCCCTACTTCAAAGCTTCAGAGGCCAACTTCACTTCGGTGGCTGTTTGGGTGAGACTCCCGGAGCTCCCTATTGAATTCTATGACACTACAGTCTTAAGGCAGATTGGTAGTGCTATTGGTACAGTCTTGAGGATAGACTCTTACACAGCCACTAGATCAAGAGGAAGTTATGCTAGATTGTGCATTCAAGTTAATTTGGAAGAGCCACTTATCAACTTCGTTAAAGTGGGACGTCTGAAGCAAAAAATTATGTATGAAGGTGTTGGTTCTCTATGCTTTTGTTGTGGACGTCTTGGGCATAAACAAGAGCATTGTTGTTATAAGATTAGAACAGCGGAGGAATAAAAGATTGGAAGTGAAGCATCTAGTCCCATTCCAAATAGTAGTCAAGCGGTAGAAGAAGATGAGTTGAAGTATGGTGCATGGATGTTGGTCACGAGGAGGAAAAATTTGGTTCGAAATGGACGAGGACGTGGCACCAACCAAGTCCTTCCAAACGGGGACCAGTTAGCCAAGGGGAATTCTGACCTCTTAGGTTCCTTGAATAAAGATGTGGGCCCTAGTTATGTTGACAATTCACAAGACTCACCTAGGAAGAAGCACTCAGTGGAGCTAGATAATAGACAAAATGCTGATTTAATTAATGGAGGTGAGATTCACACGCAAGGAAGGTCTGTAGAAAATCCCAAAAACTTGATGGATACCAACTCTCGTCCCTCGAACAGTGTAAAAACTGGCAGTGAGATGACCACTAGCCGTTTGGCCAAGCTTTCTCGAAGCAATAAGCTTGCTAGGACAAAAATTACTAAGGCTTTCAAGAGGTCCAGCTCAGTGGCTGCAACCAAAACCTCTAACCTCCTTCGTGAGTCAGAGAAAAGCTCAAGAAATGGAACCTCACCCACAAACTCCTTCAACTCTTCCTCACAAGGGGTGGGCAATGTGGCACAGGAATCAGATAATAGTAATCCCAGACAAAGTGATAGCACAAATCCGAGCAGCTCCCACAGACACAATGGGATGGTTCATGGAGGACCTTCAGATAGCATGGAAACATCTGTTCCCAATCACCCCAGACAGCATCAGAACTGGGAACCTCGCTCTGGACCATCCAGCATGGGGGTTAACACCCAATCCATGGTGGAAGTTTCTCACAGACACTCCGGTGATAACAGGGGAGGAGGCTGCGACATTGAACAAGCTAAGAAGACCTTTGGTAGTACCGCACTTGGACGAATCGGGCTGGTTGGTTCAGGAAAGGAAAGTGATCGACTCAAGGGGGTCAGTATCAACACATATGGGGAACATTCCCACAATGAAAATGGTTCAATTCCTCACGACAATCCGGAATTGCGACCTCTTGCTCTGCTGCAGGGAGGACATTGTAGGGATTCTGAAGTACATGACGGTCTGGATGCTAGGTTGGACGACATCCAAGGATTTACTGAGGAGGTTGGGATGGAGCATGATGGAGAATGCTTCAATGACGCCTAATTAAATGGAAATTCCGTGCGGTAATTATGTAGCTATGAATATCCTCTTATGGAATTGTAGAGGGGCTCTTAATGCTGATTTCAAGAGAAGAGTGCTTGAAATGCTAGTGAATCATCAACCTTCTATCATGGTGATCACAGAAACAAGGGTTGGTGGAGACAGAGCAAGGAAAATTATAGAGGACCTGCCTTTTGATGGTTATTTTTCCACAGACATGATAGGATACGCTGGAGGTTTATGGCTACTCTGGAAGAAGGAGGAAGTGGACGTTTTCATTTTATCATCCACTGAGCAAGAAATCCATGCCACTGTGAAGGTACGTGACTCTAACCTTTCTTGGTTAATTTCACCTGTATATGCAAGTCCCCGTTTAGCTGAGAGAAGAGTTTTATGGTCCAATTTAATTAAAGTGGCTCAATTGCATAATTTTCCCTGGTTAGTGTTGGGAGATTTTAATGAAGTGCTGTGTGGTGATGACAAGTTTGGGGGCAGAAATGTTAATATTAATAGAGCTCTAGAATTAAAAGAATGCTTGGACACCTGCAACCTCCTGGATTTGGGCTTCTCGGGTCCAAAATTTACCTGGTCTAATCTTAGACAAATATCTGATCTGATATTAGAAAGAATTGATAGATGCTTTGCTAATCCTGAATGGAGATTGACATATCATGAGGGTTCTGTTACTCATCTGCCTCGAGTATTCTCGGACCACTATCCAGTTTTACTGGAGCTATCCGGCCCCCCTCCTTCAACTAGTAATAAACCCTTCAGGTTCCATACCATGTGGTTGCTTCATCCTGAATTCCCCGGGATTGTAAAAGAAAGCTGGGAGCATGAACAACCCCTCCTTGAAGCTATTTCAAGATTTACTAGGAAAGCTAAACAATGGAATGTGGAAGTGTTTGGTAATCTTTTTAACAGAAAAAGGAGAGTTTTGGCTAGACTGAATGGGGTGCAGAAAGCTTTGGCAAACAACCCAAATGATTTCCTGGTGCAACTGGAAAAGGATCTTATTGAAGAATACAAGATGATTGGTTTGCAGGAAGAGGAATATTGGGCCCTCAAATCCCGGCTTAATTGGGCGACCTTCGGAGATCGCAATACTGCGTTCTTTCATACTTCCACAGTTGTTAGAAGACACAGAAACAAGATTAGAAGCATTAAAAACACGCTAGGAGAGTGGATCACTAATGAAGAGGAAGTTAAGAATTATATTCTATCAGGATTTAGAAATCTTTTCTCGATTGATATGGTTTTATCAAATCGCAATTCCGAAGTAGAACGCTTCCCCTGCTGCCAACTCACAGAGGAAGATCGGGAGAATATCTGTGTTGAGGTGTCTGACGAGGATATCAGAGCTGGTTTATGGGCTTTAAAACCCTTTAAGGCACATGAAGCAGATGGACTACATGCTGGTTTCTTCCAATACTTCTGGCATGAAGTTAAACACATTGTTTGTAAAGAAGTGAGGGATATTTTCCAGTCTGGGGTTATGCCAGAATATCTGAATCAGACCTTGATCTCTCTCATTCCTAAATGCCCAAACCCGGAGCTGCTTGGAAATTATAGACCTATAAGTCTATGTAACTCAATCTACAAGATAGTCACCAAAATTATTATTCGACGCATACGTCCCCTCCTTGGTAAACTTGTATCCCCAATGCAAACAGCTTTTGTTCAAGGAAGACGAGGGTTAGATAACATTCTAATAGCTCAAGAGCTAATCCACTCAATTGATAAGAAGTTAGGGAGGGAGGGTTGTATGGCCATTAAAGTGGACTTGGAGAAGGCGTATGATAGGCTTGAATGGAGTTTTATTCATAAAGTCCTATTAGCATACCATTTTCCGGAGCACTTGGTGAAGCTCATAATGAGCTGTGTGACGTCGACGAGCATTTCAATCCTCTTCAATGGTGGTCCCCTTCAGCCTTTTTATCCCACGAGAGGTATCCGTCAAGGTGACCCATTGTCCCCGTATTTGTTTATCCTATGCATGGAATACTTAGGCAGCCTCATTGAGAAACAATGCATAGATGGTGACTGGACCCCAGTGAAAGCATCCTGGAATAATTTAGGCATTTCACTTTTTTTTTTTTGCGGATGATTTAATCTTATTTGCAAAGGCTAGTGAACAAGATAGTGAAGCAATTAAGGAAGTGCTTGACAGCTTCTGCGGGGAGTCTGGAGAAAAAGTGAGGGCTGATAAGTCTCGTATCTATTTCTCGCAAAATGTGGGAATAGACCTGAAAACAACCATCTGCAGCAACCTGAACATTCAAGCCACTAATAACATAGGGAAGTATTTGGGATTCCCCTTGAAACATAAAGGGTCAGATAGAAGACAATTTAATTTTGTGGTTGAGAGGGTTATCAGCAAGCTCTCCGGGTGGAAGGCTAAATTCCTCTCCTTTGCTGGAAGAACAGTTTTGGTAAAATCTGTTATGTCTACCATACCCAACTATGTCATGCAAGGGGCAGCCCTCCCTTCTCACCTTTGTGAAAAGTTAGACAAAATCAATAGAGATTTCCTTTGGGGTACCACACCAGAGAAGAAAAAGTTGCATTTAGTGGGGTGGAGCAAAGTGGTAAGGCCAAAAGATGAAGGAGGTTTAGGCATACAAGCGGCAAAAGCAAGGAATCTAGCTTTGTTAGCTAAGTTAAATTGGAGATTATATCATGAAAAGGAGTCCTTGTGGGCAAAGGTAATTTTAAATAAATATTGCTCCCAGGCTAGAAGATCTTCTCTAGACCCTGATAAATTGTCTTGCTCCCCTAACTGGAGAGCAATTAAGCAAGGATTTCCAATTTTCGCTAAAGGAATATGTTGGAACATTGGCAACAGATCTAAGCTGAATTTCTGGTCAGATAAATGGGTTAGGGGCAACACTCTGAGAGAATTAATTGAAGGTCCTCTGCTGCTCTCCGAAATCAATCTCACAGTGGAGGATATGGTACAAGATGGTGGCTAGTTGTGGGATACTCTCTCCTTCGATCTACCTAGTTGTATAAAGGAAAAGATTAATGCTATTCCTATCCAACTTTTCGGAGACAAGGAGGATTCGATCAGCTAGAGGTTTTCACTGGATGGGGAATTTAATTCAGCATCCGCATACAACCTGGCTAGACAAGAAGAAGAACAAAATAGTAAGTTCACTGGTAAGTGGATTTGGAAATTGGATGTTTTGCCAAAGATATGCAGTTTTCTTTGGCTATGTCATCACAATAGTGTGCCAGTTAGAGAATTGATTGCAGCAAGAGGTGTGGTTTGTAACTCCGAATGTCCCATATGTAGGAATGCTAATGAATCTATTATACATGTGTTGAGAGACTGCCCCTTTGCCTCGGAATTTTGGAGGAAACTTAAAGTGCCCAATTCCCTTTTAGCTTCCTTCAACCTTGATTTCCTTGGCTGGTTAGAAAAGAACTGTTTATGTGATCCACTTATTACGGCACATGGACAACCTTGGAGAACTTTGTTCAACTTCGCAGTATGGTCCCTATGGAAACATAGGAATGGTGTGGTGTTCGAAAATACCACCCTAAACTCTAACCTCCACACTAATTGCATTAAACAATCTATGGATTATTTTTACTGTGTTGAGAAGTCCTTCAGTTTTAAACGTCAAGTAGTAGTTCAAGTGAGATGGAAGAAGCCTAGGGAAGGATGGTACAAACTTAATACTGATGGGGCTACTTTAGGGAATCCAGGCAGAGCAGGGGGAGGTGGGGTAATCAGAGACCACCATGGAAAATGGTTAAGAGGTTTTGCTCGGAATATAGGTCTAGCTACAAGTGTCATAGCTGAATTTTGGGCCTTGAGAGATGGGCTTTTGATGGCATTGCAGATGGGAATTAGCTGTCTTGAAGTTGAACTTGACGCTAGGATTGTTGTTGACCTTGTGACTGCTGCTTCAAATGCTTTAGGAGCTTACTCCTCCCTCTTGAATGATTGCAGGTGCCTCCTAAGCAGGTTTCGTCAAGTCAAGGTGGATCACGTTTTTATGGAAGCAAACTGGTGCGCTGATGGGCTTGCAAAGAGGGGCTGCACTCAACAAATAGACTTTGTTATCTTCTTTGAACCCCCTTCCCCTGATTTTGTATGTTTTGTTAACTCGGATATTAATGGTTTGTACTTAAGGCGGGTTGCCAATACTCTACCTACTGTAACTTAGTTGTTGTTTAATGAAAGTTCCAGTTAACCAAAAAAAAAAAAAAAAGCAAAAAATATATATTCACATGTTTCAACAGCTGTTCATCTTTTGCATTCATGTATTTAATTGGTCAATGGATAGAAAGATTATACTCAACGAAAATTGATTAGTTCATTTCATCTTATATTTATTTAAATGTTAAAAGAATTTTAAAAATATTTTATCATTCAAGAAATCAAGAAAGTGCACATGGATCTTAGTCAACGATCCTAATTAAGCTCAAAATAGGAAATTTGATAAATATGAAAGATCAAATTATTTTCAAAATTCGCTTAAGGATGATTGTTTAATAATAAAACACAACAGGGACTATATATAATATATGTAGGTTTATTAGTTTACTTAGTAATAAAAAAAAAATTGTTTATTTATTTTCTTCTTGTTTCTCCTCACTCAAGCTGGCGAGGCACTCATCGGTCATAAATCAATGACCATTTGTGGAGTACAAACAAACGAGTCGGCACGTTATGTGGGCGATATTTAAGTACTAAATATTCATTTATCCAAAAAAACAAATATTGGAAGCAATCAAAATTAATTTGACCATAATGCCCCTTTGTTTTCACTAGATTTCCCATTTGAAAATGCCCCAAAAAAATTAAAAATTTTGCTTAATAAATCTATTTTTTTAAATTCATGTACTACTTTAACAATACATTTTACATTTTATACTCCTTTTTTTATAATACATCATATTAAAATAATTATTATAAAAAAGAAAAAGAAAAAGGAGTGAGAGTTTTATGAAGAATAATGATTAGAAAGGAGGGGTAATTTAGTAATTTAAAAGTCATTTTTTAATACAAAATATAATTTTACTTTCACCTAATTTAAGTGTACATATGTATGAACTTAAAAAAAAAAAAAAGTTTATATGTGTATGAAACTTTCTCCTGAAAACTTGAACTTCAACTCTTACTCTACGCTCCACAAATATTTATACTTGTAAAGTGACCACCGCACCAAAGATCCACTACGATAAAAGTTTTTTTTTTTTTGTGGTTCTAAGGAAATATAAAAGTCTTGTGAAGATCTAAACAGATGTTTCCTTTTTCTGATAATTATATACTAAAAAAAAGCCTTAGAAAAAAAAAAAAAAAAAAAAAAAGAAGGATAGGAAAAAATAAATCATTATGATAATGATAAGTGCCTTTATTGAAATTTAGTAAGGAAATAAAAAAAAATTTAAAAAAAAAAAAGAAAAAGAAAAAGGAGAGAGCTTGACTTTGTTGAATTCCATTCTGATTCCATATGAAAAAGCTAAATTGAAAAGTTGTTTCCCACCTACACCTCTCTTGTCTCTCTCTCTCTCTGTCTCTCTTATGTACCAGTGTATAACTGCAGACAGATAGATAGATAGAACTAAGGCCTTCTCTCTCTCTCTCTCTCTCTCTCTCTCTCTGCAAACTGAGATTTTTCTGGAGATTTTTGTGTAGAGCAAGGCCTTCTTCAATTAGATCCATCACCCCAGTTCTCTGAAATAACAAAAGCTCTATATTCTTCACTCTCTGGTAAACTTCTTACTCTCATTTTTTTTTTTTTTTGGTGCTTTCTCTGATTATATATATATATATATATATATTGTTACTGGAAATGCTATATTTAGTTAATAACATAGTAATTCCATTCTCTCTGGTCTGCCAAGTTTAACATAGGATTGGTAGATGAAGAAGGGATTCAATTTAAGGTTTTTCTGATTTATACAAATACAAAACATAAGGACTATTACTATGATGTTTCTTTTCTTTTCATAATTCCTTTTTTTTTTTTTGTGAATTCTCTATAAGTTTTCTAATTTTATTTATTTTTATTAATTAAGTAAATATAATAATTAATTATAATTATAAAATATATGGCCTGCAATTTAAGCTAGAGAGTTCCTTCCACGTCTAGAATCTCTAGATATTAAGGAGTAGAAAGTGAACGCGTGGCATAGCTGGACTTCTTGTTGGGACAGTTGTGTTCTATTTTGTGTCTTCATACATATACATGGTCTGAATTCCCGCGAGGACTTCTCCTTATTTTTCGCTCTTTTTGCGCGTGTTCACCACGCTCCATCTAGATCATTGTGCCACTGCCTGTGCCCGCTTTTATTTTTTATTTTTTTTGGCCCTTAATTTATTAATAATATATTGATAACCATAGGGAACCTACCTGCCTCTCAACTCAACTCGTCTATGTTTTTACTTTTTACTAGCACGTCGGTTCGGCGACATTAATAGTTTACCCCATAAGAATTAACAAAAAATAATCCCAATCTATTCAAGACTTTCGTGCTTTTTTTAATGAGAAAATCTATAGAGATAGTTAGATAAAAAAAAAAAAAATCTTTTCATTGATGTGATAGATTTTTTTTTTTTTTTAACTCGTAACTTTATTAAGAAGAATTCATTACATATTAGCAATAGCTAACTAAATCGATGATTTTCTTTTATTCATGTTACTTGACGTAGATTATTAGTGATAAACAAAAAAATAATTTCAATACTCAGTAGTGAATCTATATAAAAACAAATAAAACCGTGTCAACTCAATCGATACGAAAAATATTGCTTTTTTTTCTTTTTCTTTTTTTTTGGTATTTGTAGCATTGCCCATCTCAAAGTACATAAATGGAGCCTAGAGTTCAGTGACCTTTCCTGTCTACCTAAAAAGAGAAAAAAAAGTTTCTTATTTAAACGACAAATGGCTTTGGTTGTCATTTGTCTATTTTTAGTCTTTGTTTTTAGTCTTTGAACAATATGCGGTAGGTATTTATCTACCTGTTCCATTTTCCAGATTTAGTTAGTATTACTATTCATGAGCTGTAGTTATTACAGTTGCAGTGGAATGTAAGATTATTTAACTGATTTTTTTGGATATTCAGATTTCCTCTCTTCAATCTCCACGACTTTCAATAACTTAGCAAATGGCTACGACATTGGTAAGAAATGAATCTTTAATAATATAGCTTTCCCACTTTGCATATTTACTTTTCTTGACTCTCAAACAACTGAATAATTTGTGTTTCATTTAGAGCGTATTTGATCTAATCCTTTTGTCCTTGTGAAACTTTGAATAAGTTAATACAGCTTTCTCCCTTTGCATATTTACTTTTCTTGACAGTCAAACAACTGAATAATTCATGTTTCATTTAGATCGCATTTGATCTAATCCTATTGTGCTTGTGAAACTTTGAATAGGATAATAAATCCATCTTGTAAGATACTTGTGGAACTGTATGATTTGGCCTTTCTATGTTTTGTTTTGCATTAAGTTTTGTCAATCCTATCCTACTGAATTATAAGATTATATCCGAAGCACATTTTCTCTTGGTTATCAACCAGTCAAAATGCTTCATTCATATGCATTGTCATGATTGGACTTTGAAACATCATGTCCATGTAGTGACTCTTTCATCAAATTAAAGATGGTGAGTATAGAATGGACATGATGGTAAGAAGCAATGATATTTGATACATGCCTTGAAGTTGAAGGCTGAAGCGGCTACTGGCTACAGTGGGTTTGATAATTTAGAGACTGAATATCATATTTGATTAGGCGATGTGTAAAACATAGCATGGTATTTGAAACACAATGGACTGGTTGTTTACCACTGGACAACCTAATAATGCTGAACTATGGCATATATCTATATTTAAAATTCCCTTTTTACATAAAATTTGTGTTTCTTTTTTCCAACCCTATCCGGTTTCTTCAGCAGGACCTGTGAACATCAGGTGGCTGTTTAATGTGTCCGGTGTAATATTGCTCAGTTTTTATTTCAGGAACGATCACTTAAGCTTCCGAAGAGGACAGAATCAAGACTGTCTCGTTCAGGGTGGTGGGATAGTCATGTCAGTCCAAAAAATTCAAAGTGGCTTGCAGAGAATCTTGAGGGTGAGCACTATGATAGTATTTGGTCCTTTTGATTTGATCTTCATTTTTATGAATAACTGCCACATGTAAGAAGTCAAAGGAAATAGATCACCGTATCTTACTGCTATTTTGAGTCAGTTTTCTAGGTAAATAAAAATAGCTAATTAGAGAAAAGACAAATTTATCATTAACTAAATTTGACTGAGTATTAACATTATATTTAGATCTAGCCCTATTGGTTGTCCTAATTTTTATGGTGTTCAAACATCGTTGGTTGGGCATCTATGTTCTCAAGAATATGAATTAGGTTCATAACCTTTTACTATATTTGTCTGGCGCTGTTTTGATAACCTTGTGTTCATGCACATGGATGGACATCCCATCAGCATGAACACAAGCTAAAGAACTTGTTAAGACATATCTTTCTTTTTTGTTTGAACGACATTTGTTACCTGTAAGTATTTAGTTTCACATTCTAAACCAAGCTAGTTTAAAATGAGTAAAATGGGCAATCGTAGGACATTACTAGAGTCTTCTTTTTCTCTTAACCTAGTGGTGAAAAGGTATTCCTCAGTTTCCAACTGCCTTAGGTTTTCGAACCAGGCATTTTATATATCACACAACTGTTAAATGCATTAATCAATTTATCTAAAATGCCGTACAAGAGGATAACAAAACGATCATTGACCTCAGAGATGGACCAGAGCATCAAACGTATGTTGAAGTTGATTGAAGAGGATGGAGACTCATTTGCCAAAAAGGCTGAGATGTATTATCAAAAGAGACCTGAATTGATTTCTCATGTTGAGGAGATTTACCGCATTTACCGGTCACTAGCTGAGCGATATGATCACGTGACGGGAGAATTGAGGAAGAATATTCCCTCAGAACTCCAATCCCAGGGCTCAGGCGCTTCTGACATTAGCTTGGACTTGTCCTATATTTCTGATCATAAGTTGGGTCGTCGTAGAACTAGCCACCGAGCTGCTGGTTTTGATTACTTCCTTGGCTCTGGTGGAAACGGCACTGATATCAGCCAGAAAGAAGGGGATGAAACATCTACATTGACGGACTCTGAAGCAGAATCTGATGATTCCTCGGTCAACAATTACTCAGTTCTATCAGGGTACAGTGGTGATCAAAGGGTGAACAGGAAGACAATTGAATTGGAGATTGAGCTCCGTGAAATGAAAGAAAGGCTCCGAATGCAACATGAAGAGAATGCCGATGGTTCATTGAGGGGAGCAAAAATCGAAAATCCTGATGATTTCAATGCTAGAATTGCACTGTATGAGCAAGAGCTGAGGATTGCAAATGAAAAAATACGCCTTTCAGAGGAAGAGAAAACTCGGCTGAAGATTGAGAACCAAAGATATAAGTCACCCGAATTCGGTAATGATAACCAGTCAGAGCTTGGATCGTCAACACTGGAAGATATGAAGATGCGGGATGCTGAGCTGGACTTAGAAATTAATCGGACACCAGATATTCTAGAAAGGATTGGTGACTCAGAGTCAGACATTTTGGACCAAGATGGCAAGATTAAAGCATTGGTGGAAGAGCTGAGAATCAACAGAGAAAGGCTTCAGGACTCGGAGAAGGAAATTGCTAGTTTGAAGCTTGAACTTCAATCCTCTGGAAACATACGCCATTTGCAGGAGCAGCTTGAATCGGCTAAAAAAGAAATCATTTCCTGGAAAACAAAATTCAACTCAGAGAAAAGAGAGGTCTCCAAGCTGCAGGAAAGAATTTCCAGGTTGAAAGCAAGTTTATCAGACCGGGATCGTGAGATCAGGGATTTGAAACAAGAAGTATCTGATGCTGAGCAGAAGATTTTTCCTGAAAAATCACAATTAAAAACAGAAATGTCTAAAGTGTTGGGAGAGCGTGATCGTTTGAAGGAGGAAGTCAGAGATTGGGAAAGTCGTGCTCGTTTGCTAGAAGATGAGATCAGAATGGCCAAGGCTGAAAAGATGGAAATGGAGGAAAGACTTACCGGTGAACTTGTGCAGTTGAGGGCAGAAATTGATGAGAGGGGTGTTCGCATAGAAAATTTGAATGAGAGCCTTGACATGTTAACATCAGAAAGAGATGAAATTGATGCAAAAGTTCAGGCACTCAAAGCAGAGGTGAGTACTAGAGATGACCGCATTGACGAAATGGATGTGTATTTGCAGCAATTGCAAGTGGAACATGTGGAACTTAAAACTAAAATGGACGGGGCACGTAAATTGTTGGAGGAGCTGAGATCAAGAGCAAAGGAACTTGAGGGGGAGATTGAGAAGCAAAAAGTTTTGATCTTGGAAGGAGCAGAGGAGAAACGAGAGGCTATAAGGCAGCTATGCTTTTCTCTCGAGCATTACAGGAATGGATACCATATGCTTCGGGAGGCTTTTATGGGGCACAAGCGAGTTCCAGTTTTGGCATCATAATACTTTACCTATGTAAACTACTAAACTTGCATATATTTCTTCTTCTTCTAAGTCATTTGTTTTTTTCCCAGAGTGAATCTTTCATTTTCTGGGTTTGGAAGTACCCAACTCTTACTATGGAGTACGGACCATGATTATATGGTTTTCACGGTACATCAGTGTGTGTGTATATATTGTGCATGTAATGCAGGAATTTCCTGTTTTTGGGGGCAGTCTGGTGACATAGAAATTGGCGAAGCAGCTCTGGAGTTCAGCTGAAGTTTGCACGTCATTTTTTTCTTTTTTCTTTTTCTTTTTTTGAGTTTGAAATTCGAGTTTTGGTCTGAATGTGTTGTCGTTGAGTAGGATTGCCTTTTCCATTTGAAAACTACTAAACTTCTTACCAATTTAGTAGTATGTTCTATCAACAAAAAAAGAAAGAAAAAAAAAGTAGTATGTAAATTATAAAGCTTGGAGTTTGATATATGCTGTGAATAAAGCTGTTATTGTTGTTATTTTATATGTCAAATTTCATAAAGTAACTTATTTTTTTATGAATATGATGAAATGCAGGCATGTTGTTTTCTTCAATAAGTTGCTTCTGGAAAAAACAAAAAAAAGGTTAAATGAAACAGTTATGGGTAAAGAGATGCGCGCCGGGTAGGGGTCGAACCTTCGACTTTCTGCTTAGGAAACAGACGCTCTATCCACTGAGCTACAGGCGCTTGCTTGGTGCAAGAAAGCGGCTAATATATTAGGAATTTAAATGGTTCAAACCTCCCCTACATTTATGATTTTGAATTTGAGTAATATTAATTAATACATAAAAATCATACAAATTGATATGCCAAATTATACTAATATTCCAACTTTAGAACCTCATTGTTTCTCAAATTTTCAAAGTATAAATAAATTGATGCCAAATGTTCACCTAATTAAAAGTTGGCATATTAGTATATAATATATATTAGCTTAAAATATATATATATGTGTGTGTGTGTGTGTGTATTAATATTACTTAAAATTCAAAATCACATTCTAAAGGATTAGAGTGGCTACTTCCACTACTTTTTTAAATTTGAGTAATAATAATACATAAACAAGGAAAATAAATACAACTTTTTAAAACCTCATTGTTTCTCAAATTAAGTATAAATATATTTTAGCCCATTTTCATAAACAAGGCAAATACGTTGATGCCAAATGCATACTTAATTAAAATTTGTCATATTAGTATATACTATATATTAGCTTGAAATATGTATGTATTAATATTACTTAAATTCAAAATCACATTCTAAAGGATTAGAGTGCCTACTTCCACTACTTTTTTTTGAATTTGAGTTTGAGTAATAGTAATACATAAATCATACAAACTAATATGTCAACCTTTAATTACAACATAAAAAAAATAAATAAATAATTATTTATTATGCTATTTATACAACATCATCAAAGATTGGGCCCTAGTCCACTTCCGCTACTTTTGTGATTTTGAATTTGATTAATATTAATACATAAGTTTTACAAACTAAGATGTCAACTTTTAAATACAATATTTAAAAAATTGAAAAGTTGATTTATTATGTTATTGATGTAACATTATTAGAAATTGTGCTTTATAACAACAAGTGTTTTTCCCCCAAAAGCAACAACTAGTGAATATGAGTTTGGAAATTAGCCTCTTCAAAAATAAATCCTCCAAAAATAAAAGTTTGTAGTAGGTATAACATTTACTTATTAAAATGACTCTATATGGGCATGTTTTGGTTCTCAAGCCTAACCTAATGAATTTGTAGAGAGTGGACTTAAAAGTTAGGATTCAGTGAATCCACAAATACACACAGTAAATAAAAGGTAGCAAGAAAGTAAGATGAACAAGCTTCTTAACAAAAGAAATTCTCCACGACAACGTCCGAGGAGACTGATCCTGGTCTTTATTTCTTTCAGACTTGGATCGTATTACAGCTCTTATTGCTACAGTGTTTTCTTCTCCGATTTTGCTTTCCCCCCACTCACCGAAGGGTCCCTTACATTATATATCTCCCCCTCGACAATCTTGGCCGTCCACTTGCTGATCATCCAAGCCACTACTTGAGTGTCTGTCCCATCAGACACCTTCCTAAACTCCTTGTGAGTCGCAGCAACCAAGGCAGCACTGTTCAAGGGTCTTCTCCACATAAATGCAGTTAGGAGATTTGGTGAGATGCATTAAATGTAATGGCAACCACCATCCCTTCAGTCAAGTCAATACTAGCCCCCTCCCCCAAGCTCCTTCCCTATAGTACACCCTTCCCTAATGATGTGTTGCTGACGTAACCTTACTGTCCAAGGGCATAGCCTCCTTAGCCTGATAATGGCCCTTCTCGACCATGAGTATGACACGTGACACAATTACCTTATTAGAATTCCTATTCCCCGCAGGCTCCATTCACATTTATTAAAGAGTTTTGTGTAGTTTAAAATGATCACTTTTGTCCCTAGCAAACTTAAAGGGATTGCTTTTAGTCATTTTGTGAACATCCATTAGATCTCTCTCATGTGATGATGATATAGCCAAACTAAAAATTGACACATCATCCCTCCATAAGACACATTAAAGATTAAAAACGATCATTTTAAGTTTGTTAAGGAATAAAAGTGACCATTTTAAAATTCAAGGACTAAAAATGATCACTTTAAATTTGTTTTGAACCCTACCAAATTCTGTGATTGATAAGAGCATCTCCAATAGGCTCTTTAAAGCCTTTTTTGGAGAGAAAACATACAAAAAAAAAACCCTCCAACAGCCTCTCTACGATAGCTCTCTTGAATAAGAGAGTATTGTAACATTTATTGTAGCAATTCCAAATATTATCATCTATTAAAATAATCACCCAATTGATAAAAAAATGATTTTTTTTTCTCTTTCCTCACTTTCTCCTTCTTCCTCTTTCTCGCTTCTCCTTAGAAAACAATGGGAAGCAACTCTCTTACAAAATCAACGCAACTTTCTCTTGCGAAAACGATCTAGCAAATCTTTCAACTCCCAAACAAAAATTAGGAAAAATAAAAAAATAAAGACGGCTAGAGGTGCTCTAAGCTACTGTTTAAGAACCAACCACATATTTTGATCACATTTTTATAATAAAATTAATAATAGCTTTAGCATTTTCCAGCATTCTCAGTTTTAAGCATCCTATTCCTATATCATCTCAACCCACATGTCGGCCCATGCGCAGAAGCAAATTATACATTTAGCCAACATTTTCTTTCCACGGTTTTGGTGGTTGTTGCTTTGGTCTTTTCGCAACCTACCAAGTTTTTTCGCCCACAGAATACAGATCATTAACCCAGAACAAGGACGGGAGTGAAGACATAACCAGGAAATTGTTTGTCTATTAAGCGAGGCCAAAATGGTCATATATTATTGTTTGGCAAAATATTTAGCAATATACCACTTTTTATAAAATATTTAGCAATATACCACTTTTTATAAACTTGAGCTTGCCGTGGAACTCGAATTCTAGAAACTCGAGTTCTTTGAAAAAATAGTCTTCAAATTTGTCATGCTATTTTTTATAGAACTCCAGTTCCATAAAAATTTTGGAGATTCTAGGCTTTTGCCCTTACTGGGCAAACGATTTGGCTTTATGCCCCTGTTTGCAAACTATATAGGGGCGTGCTCCTGTTTTTTTACTCGGCCTCTAAATAATCTAGTTATTAAAGTAACTCGATTATACCATTGCCGAGTTATATGCAGGTGCCTGCCACGGTGGCGGTCCAGCGTGGCTTTTGGGAATAAAATATTCCCGCGATACTGTTTACAACTCGGCAATGGGAAAGCTGAGTTACTGTCGGGATTTCAAATCATTTCTTTGCACGTGAATGTCAACTCGATTGATGAAAAATCGAGTTACTAATTATACTCGGCTTTGTTATAATTGAGTTGTTCTACTATTTCCCCTCTCATGCACTATTACATTACATTCTCCTCATCCTTTTGAGATCAGCTTCTCAATAGAGGCCAGAATTTTCTATTGGAAGTTAGTGTTATCTCTCTATCACCTCAGGTGAGAAACTCATTTTCTTTTTTGAAATACATAGAGAATTTTATTGTGTAGGGAAAAGTGGTTGTAGATATTATAAAAGTTTATCAACCATAAAAGTAGTTGTAGAGAAGAATTTTCATTTAATAGGTTGTATTACTACTTGTGCTTTGGTATTCTCTTGAATGAGTATTATGTGAGTAGATTAGAGTTATATTAGTTGTTTGTTTGGTGCTATAAGAAATGTAGAGTAATCTAATAGAAACAGTAATGAGTGTTATGTGTGTACATTGGGTCATTGCTAGTGTAAATTTCATTGACAAAAAATAAAAATATTTAGATTTGCTAAAACTAATGAATAGTTAATCTTTAGATTTGTAAAAGTTGAATGTACATAGTCATCATTGGTCAGAGATTAACAGCAACATTTTGTATTGCACACAACGTGTAGACATTAATAACAACGTTTAATGTTTATTGTCAAATGTGAGTGTTAATATTTCATTTTTAGTATGTAATAGTACACAAATTTATGAATGTCAGTGCCGTGTACCATCTTATGCAGTATTACATTATTTACCAACAGTTGCTGCACACTATTAACTTGATCATATGATGTTATTGTATTCAGCATCAATGTCTGGTTTTCGCAACCCATAATTCTATAGGCCTCACGATGTGTTCACTGCTATGGGTCGTTGTTGGGTATTGGAAGATGAGTTCAGCTATCCAATCAATCTAAATCTGCGAAATAGTGCTTACATTCACAATACCATAAGACAGGAGTGGGATTGGTTATTTCATGAACAACAAATGTTTTATGATGAGCTGGTTGGTTATAAGTTGCCAATGCCTCGGTGACTCACATCGCAAATGCCCAGAGACACGATCGACGAACTTCATAAAGCATTGAACCGCATAAGAGAAGAAAATAATCGAATGAAGATACGTCTTAATCGATATCGGACCCAAGTCGAGATTCGAGAGTCGGTGGAGGGAGGGTGGTATGAGCATGCACAATTCATGCAATCACTTCTTGCTGATCCCATTTATCAGTCAGATGTGGAGATGTCAGATGAAGAGTAATCGCGTCGTGGTGTAATTAGACTTTGTTGGAGAACTATTTTGCTTAACTATGTTGTATGTGTGTCACTGTTGTTGCATTTGTACTATGTAAACCTTATTATTGATTGTGAGGAGCATGTACGTTATTCGTAATCTAGATTATTCCCACATAATGCATAAAAGTTAAATATTCTCACACATGATGTTTTTCAAGAAGCACGTACAACATAACACAGAAAACTTAAAACAACATATACGAAGGTGCCAATATGCATGCATTGCATATTGAACTCTAACGCTACTAACATTGCATAAGCATAACACACACACACACACACACACACACCACATAGGCATTCACTCAAACAAGTAATCCTTGTAGTTGAGGACATTGTTACGTTCCGCCGGAGTGAGTTGCCTGTTTGTTGCGGCGGCCAGCTCTTCTGCCAGTTGTAGCATGTGATACCTGGACCTACGAAGTATCATAAGATTGTTCTATTTTTTTGTTTTAGTCACTGCATGCTCATATTGGTGCTTGTTTTTCCGTGGCAGTGTGAGCAAGATACGGTTCACAAGAGGTGCTCCGAGTCGCACGAGATCATTGTGTAGAGCGTTTGACTTGTTCACGCGAAAGTCCCACTCCCGCTACAGTTTGGCATAGTATTCCCTCTCGTCAGAATCTCTCTCTCTCCTATAGTTATCTGGAAAACGAGGTAGCATCCAATTGCGCATTGACATTGGAAAATGCAACTTCAGATCAATATATGTAGATCGAGTATCGAAAGGGTAGATATAAATTGGACTTTATATAGGAGTTTTGCAAGGGCAAGTATTCTTGTGGATATGACTATATGTAAGGGCAAGTATTCACGTGAATAAAGATGATATGACTCGCCAGTGTATTGTTCAGTGAGGTGTTGAGGAGCACGTGCAAAACTGCGAACATGACTTGGGTGTACAGTGGCGTCTGTTGGTGCATGTGGTTTGCTGAGGTAGCTGTTTGATATGGCTATAGCTTGTGCTATAGCAGTAGGCTGGTGATGTGTACTGCAAAGGAGGTTGCATATTTTTTCACGTAAAGACTATTCAACATTCCTGTGCTTCATCTGACATAACTTGACGAAACAGTGTCGAGTTGTGTTAAATGTATCATAAACTTTTCAGGGATGCTCAGCATCCTTCAAAATGGTTCATTGCAAAAGGATGCATATCTGTACTCGATGTGCGTGTAGGTGATATACAGAATATCAGGGTCCAACAGAGCGAAACTGTTGAGCAGCACATGCAGTACTGCAAACATCAGTGTAGCAAGAAGCTTAATCTTCCTTTAGGAGCGATTGAAACTGAGGCTAAGACATTTGAAATTAGAATTGCTTTTGCTAGGGAGATTGGGATTCAAGATTTTGTTTTGGAAGGTGACACTCTTATCATGATACAAGCTTTGTGTGATTCTGCCCCAGCACCATCTTCGATGGCTCCTCTGGTTTATGGTATTGCAGTGGCTGCTCATGATTTTAGGATTGTGAAATTCTCTCATGTATGTCGCAATGGAAATATTCCAACTCATTTGTTAGTTAAACATGCTTTTGGCATTGTTGATTATTGTGCTTGGATTGAAGAGAATCCTTATTTTATTGAACAAGCTCTTCTCTATGATGTATCTATAGCTTTTACTAATTAATGAAGTTTCAGTTTGTTATCAAAAACAAAAAAAAAAATCTAAGTATTGCATATAGACTCTATTTTCTCAAGATATAGTTTGCCAGCATCATGCTTGCTTTATAATAAACAATAAGCAAATTAGGACATCTTCATATATTGTAATATTCATTAGTTCGGAGATACCTTTTTCAACTTAATATGTGACAATTTATAAGACAATCTATATGTATTATATAAACAAGCTACATAATATATTAAAAGAGCATGTGAAAAGAACTATACAGGAATGGTCTCTTTAACCGTCATATAATAAGTTAGAGCAAAATTGCTCCAAGTTCACATGTTTGGAGCCAAACATTTTCCATGAAAAATTTATATGAAAAATAAGATGGAAGAGAAAGAACTGTTGGAAGAATATTGCTTGGGTCCAAAAGAAGAGGGGGAGAATAACAGTGAAAATGAGGAGAGGAAGAGCTGTACAAAATGTAATCAGAAGAATATAAGAAGTCATGAATGAAAGAATTGAAGAAGGCCTTAAGGGAATGGATTTGAAAAATCAAATTTTACAACAATAAAAAAAAAAAAAAAAAATGCTGCAAGTGAATTAGAGGAGATTCCTTCAGATCGGTTTCTTTGAAAATATTTAGTGGTCTTTTTTTCTTTCTTTTTTAAATAGTTGACTCCCTAAAAAAATTATCATCATGTACAGCCTTTAATTGCCTTTTTAGGGCAATATTGGACCTCTAACTCTATTTGAGGCTCATAGCTAGATGTACCCAGATCAAATTAATTGGTTTCTTACGTGGTCATTGATAACTCCACCACTTCCAAAAGTCGTAAAACTGGTTTTTTCAACTCTTTTGTGATCTCATGCTCTAGCCACATGAAGTTGCTTCTAGCTGCGGACATTCGTTGTGGAATATGCGTGCCAATATTTGAATCGAACGAGGTTGGTTGAGATTAAAAATTCCCAAACTAAATCAACCCTACCTTTTAGGCCTTAATTTGGCTCAGGCCTTTGAGAATGGCTCTCTCCAAGCCCTAATGAAAGTAATTAAATTAGGAGACCATATCGTTACAACATGATTCCAAATTTAGCCCATAAGCATATATATACTTGTGCCCACATATTTACAAAACCATGAAGATATATAACCTCAACTCTTAGATTATGTGTGATCACTAATAATTGTCACACATTTGCACAAAAAAAGAACTAGGATGAGTGTTTGTTAAGCAAATTTGGTCACCATCATTTAGCGAAGAAACTGCATCAGGGAAGATATTTTTTCTTTCTTTTTTAGCGATTATTTGTTGAAGCTTTTGTTAATCGGTGACTCAGCCATCAAAAAATCGTGCTTGCTGCTAAGGTTTAAATATTGGAATATATATATATATATATATTTTGGCCACAGTATATGCTTCGATTCAGTTTTTTTATTTTATTTTATTGGGCCACGGGTTCGGGGTCCCAAAAAAAAAAAAGACCGTTTATTAAACGGGCCGAGTTCGTGCATAAAAAAACCGGGCCCAAACCCGACCCACTGCCATTCCTATTTCCGATGTAGTAGACTAATAACATTGTGCGTGCCCCCCTCGGGATACAACAACTCAGCCACCTTGCTGATTATCCTTACAAACCTGCACCGCTTGTAGGATAGGAATCTCTCAATAGTACTTTTCTTTTACCCAAAAGATATAATGTATCAAGGGATATCATATTTTCATGAAATTAGAATTTTGATTCATCAAAAATGTAGGTAGTTATCTTTTTTACATGAAAATGGTGCCCATAAGAAAATTGATTTTCTCATCTGAAATCAGACATGTTTGCTGCATATTCATATTGGCTGAAGAAACATACAATAAAGATCAAGTTTATTTGCTGCTCCAAAAAAAAAAAAAAAAAAAAAAAAAAAAACCTATTTGAGTTTCAATTAACAAATTTATCTCTATTTCATAAGTTTTCATAATAAAATTTATATTTTCTAGTAAACATTTATAATTAAAAAATATTTTCAAATAAAAACGAACTACCTAGAATATAAAATATTTGTTTGCAAGAGCCATAACCTCAGGATCCACCCCAATGAACGGGTATAAGTACTGCATTAGTATCGCAGTAAAATCGACTAATTATAGTTGCCCCCGTATATCGAGGGCTTTACAATGTATTACCCCCTAATTTATTAAAATGTAAAAATAAGAAAATAATAACAATAAAGTAATATCCATTTCATTAAAATTTTAAATTTAATTTTAGTAGGAAAAAAAAGGACATAACCTTTTTTTCTAGTTACCATTTGCGAAAATTTACATGACTTTGTTTTATAAGTACATTCTAAAATGTAAAAATTTACAAGACTTTGTTTATAAATGCATTCTGTAGTGCCATTGGGCCCGAATTATACGCAAGGGGCCGGCCCACAAGCTCTCACAACGAAAGAGGCCCGACTTCACATCTAGAAATGGTCCGAGGACTCAATCCGTCCAAATCTACAAAGACACGTGATAAGAAGGGATGACGTGCATAATCAAATACCAAGGAATACCACGTCCGAGGACAGCATAGTCCTCGGCAAGTGTTGCCGAGGATGACGTAGTTGATTTAACAGTCCAACGGCTCCCCTCACAGAAGCCTGTGGTGCTGGAACTAAAGAGATAAAGATAAAGATTAAAGGGGAGGGATAGGGGAACATCCAGAAAAAAGCTGCTACCACCGCATTTAAAGCTCTACACCTGCTTCTCTGGCCGCATTAATGAAGAAGTGACACCTGAACGTTGGGTTTGAACCATATCTTCATCATCAGAGACCTGAGTAAAAAGGGATGATGGGACAAGTATCCAAAGGAGAAGAAGGTGAGGATTACACGTAGAGGCCTATAAAGGGTGAAGGAAGAAGACGTAGTAAAAGGGGGGAAAAAGGAGAGAGAGAGAGAGAAAGAAGGAGAATTTGTAAGGAAACTAAAGCACTTGTCCTCGGCAATAATATACAAAATAACATTTCGTTCATGATTGACAAGTATATACATAGGTCCTACGATCAAGCCAGACCTGGAAGTTATTTATCACCCAAATCCAAGGATTAAAATCCTGCTCTCTATAAATTCATTGTTTAGGGCTCAGAGACTGAATCCAATATCAAATTCGATCCGTGCCCCTACACATTCT
The DNA here is from genome assembly GCA_032878915.1 of Castanopsis chinensis. Taxonomy (NCBI): domain Eukaryota; kingdom Viridiplantae; phylum Streptophyta; class Magnoliopsida; order Fagales; family Fagaceae; genus Castanopsis; species Castanopsis chinensis. Next base: position 9,135,903 of record JAVQMG010000125.1, on the reverse strand, counting down.
AAAATATATATATATATATATATATATATATTAGGGACATCGTTAGGCTACAAACTTGATTGTAGCCAAAATCTACAACTTCCACTAAAAATTTAATATTGCTATATATTTTAAAATTTTAATCGTTGAATTGCTTGTTCTTTATATTCTTAACAAGTATATCAAATTTCATATCAATATTATGTTATTTACTATTTGATCTATAAACTTATTTTTTATGCATAATTTCATATTACAAAAACTTAAAACTTAAACATTTGTGATGTTATAGCAATTGATTTTTGATTTTCTGGAATTTTTGCAAACACGGAGGATACAATAAAAATTAAATGTTATTCAATGGTGAATTTTTTTAAATTCATATTCAATAAAAAAAAAAAATATTGAGTAAGTTATTGCCATTGGCTACAACCAAGTTTGTTACCAAACTTTATCCAAATTTTACCTTGTGACAATTTTTTAATAGTTGGATCATCGATATAAAATATGTTGACAACAATTTAGGATCAAAGATTTGAAACTAATCTAGAGGCTAAGTGATGCCATGGCCTTCACAACCACAAAGATTTTCTTCTTCTTTTTTTTGTATGGGGTTTATAGTAAAAGTATGTAGTATGAACTTTGGAGACTTGTAAGCAACACCCTCTCAAAAGTTAAATTGGTCCAAAGAGGCCCAAAAAATATAAATAGCCAACTTGCCCATATGTAGTGTTTCTATATTGAAGGTATCAACTCATCTCGGACCACCAGTACCTCAAGGACCTCAACACTACCATCAATATGGGTTGGAAAAAAGCTCTGACTTCCGTTCCTCTCATCCTGCTCTCTCTCTCTGTGGAATTGACCACAAAGATCATCGATATAATATATATATATATATATATATATATATATATATATATTAGCGAAGACACCGAATTAGGGAAGATATTTTTTCTTCTTTTTTTAGCGATTATTTGTTCAAGCTTTTGTTAATCGGTGACTCCGCCATCAAAAAATCATGCTTGCTACTCAGATTTAAATATGAGAAAATATGTTTTTTTTTTTTTTGGCCACGGTATATGCTTCGATTCAGTTTTTTTTTTTTTTTCTTCAATATATACGTATCATACGTAATTTCTTGACTATTATAATTATGGGAAATTTGGTTCAGTTTTTAACATGAATATATACATATATCTACAGGAATATCTCATCCCTACTCCCAGCACAAAAGGAAAATAGGACTTAACAAGATTATATTGAGACTTCACAGAGAGAACAAAACAAAAGCTTTCATGCAAGTAAAGCCATAAGGCACCACGTGATTCTATAAGAAGAGAACACAACTATGCACCTGACCGCCGACAAGTGTCTCCCACAGCGTCGTGGATCGATGAGCCAGCTGCTGCATCAACTGTGTATTAACCGTGGGTCCAGGATCCATATTTGGCAGTTGCTGCATATCTGACACGCATGCAAAAATGTTAATAAACCATTGATCGTAGGCAAACATTAACAATACAGCCAGGACTTGCAATTATAAACATTCATAATGTCCAATACAGCCAAGGCTTGCAAAAAACATAGGACTTGCATATTTTAGACAGAAACAACTTTGTGAAAACATAAAGATATTTAAAAAATTACAAAATGGTGGGAACATACAGCTTTTTTTAATTACATTTTTTATTAAGTTTTGGTCCCAAGGGAAGGGGGAAAGGGGAAAATGAGGGACTCAAACTAATGACCATGTGGTCCCCAACCAATTGTGCTACCCCAGATAACACCAATCAACTAAATAGAACCCCCTCTTGATTAAGCAATTTATTTTATTTAACCTTTTGAAATCTTCAACAACCAAAAAGGACATCCTTAAATTTCTAAATATTACTTTCTTTCTTTTTTGTAGGTTGTGGCCCGAAGGGAGGGGTATAGAGAGAGTCAAACCAGTCATCTCCATGTATTAGACACAATAGAGTACTATTCTACTATTAGCAAAATTAATGCTAACTATACCAGTAAACTATTAACCAAACAACTCAGGTTCTTTTTATTCTTCATTTTCAATTTGTAGTAAAGTAAATAGTTCGTATTTGCATGTAAGTTATGAGAAAGTTCTATTTGATAAGTTAATTATAAATTTATAAATAATGCATTCTTTAAGAATGATAGCCACCACCACCTTATTTATCATAGGAACCACATCTCCATAACCATCCTTTACAACATCTTTAAAATCTCCATTACCATGTCACCATTATTATCACCACCTTCACCAAAATAACCACCTACACTAGTGCTACACAATGAAACTATTGCTCCTCTACCAACACCAAAAATTATCAACAATATCTTTAAAATCTCCATTACTATTATCACATACTATCTACCATCACTATTACAGACCATGCCACACGCCATCACCACTACCATCTCCAGCACTCCCACTGAAATTATTGCAACCAACAACACCAAAATATGTTCACCGACATTCCCCTTCATGACAGGTTTTCATCACTGCCACTATCAATGCTACAATGCTAAAAATCTCCACCAGGTTGTTTGCTGAAAATCCCTTCTCAACCATCAATTTGAGATAGGCCCACACTCGACTCATTTACCTCCATTGTGTGACTCTAGTAGCACCTTTTCTTCCTCTTCAAGTTTTACACGGGTCACATGCACCATTGTGGACATGCATATGAGGTGTGTCCCTCTTCTTGAAATGCAAAACATAGCACCTTTGACCCCCAACCATCATTGGAATCAACTAGATCAGAATTGCTTTGTACTTCATATCGTACTATGTCATTTCCCTTTTTAATCCAATCAATATTAGCAACATTTTCCTCTTCTGTTTGGATCATTATGAAAGTATGTCAACCAGTCATTTTTGCTACATGGCAGCATGGAACACTTTGAAGTTTACACAACTGTTGAACCCCTTAGGGTGCACTGTATATACTCTTCCAAACAAAGGGTCTCCTCATATCATAATGCAACACCTGACTTTCTCCCATTAAGGAATATTGTTGAGCATCTTCAAGGTTAAAGAAATCAACCACTCCTAATTTATCTCTAATGAATTGGTTTAAACCATTAAGTTAACATGATGTTATTTTCTTGTTAGTCTAGTAGATGCCAACTCAAATAGATAGATTTTGTACTTCAAAGTGCATTCTTCCACAAACATTCCTCTTTGTTTCAATGTATGGGATCTTTCACACAATTCCATTGCATAATTAGTTGACAAAAATTATTACTGCTACTTTGCTTTCATGTGCTCGTGTTTGATTTTTTTCCTTGCCTTTTCAAGCCTGCTGCTCACCAACTCTCTTCCACCATTGAAGCACAATACCCTTCACTTTAAGCTTCACAAACAACACATTTTATCTTCATTCATGAATTCTACTCAAGATAAGCCTCCAAACTAGCTTCCCAATCTAAATAATGCTCTAAGTGCACCAACCGATCCTCCAATTTGCCTCCTGTGGTATTCTACGAGTTTGGCATCAAGAAAGGGATTTCATCTTCTATATCATGTTTCTCATCTTCAAGCCCACCTTCTTGTATGTTTAAGGTTTCTTGGCTGCCTTTCAAAGTCTTTAATTATACAACTCATCTCAACCATCTTTGTCTACCAACCTTGATTTCCTATATCCCCATGACGTCTAAACCACAGCCTAAAGTTACAACCTTCAACTCAAATTTGAATAGTGTGGCTTAGGTCTAGGCTCTTATGTTTTTGTCCCATTTTATGTGGAGAGGACAACTTAAGATGCCACTTTTCAACCAAATTGATGTTTACAAAGGGTTAAAATAAATTCTAGCTATAAAATAAGATTATAGCTATGAGAAGAAAAATGAGATTGGAATTTGAAGTTAGAACACTAAAAAAATCAATTTTTAGGCCCAAATTCTAGGAAATATGAAATTTGAGATATTCATTGCCTTTGATTTGATACACTTTCAACCTATATGAATTAAAAAGCTATTTTCCCTAACAATGAACACCATTGACATTCCAACTGTATTTTACATGAATTTCTGCCCTAGTTATGCATCAAAACCTAGTTCAAAACCAAACCCAACAAATCTAAAACAGCAACAATAATAATGAATAGAGAACAATCTAATAGAGAAAAACTTAAGAAGCCACACACAAATCAAAGGACATGCACAAGCCACACTTAACTCAGATTAAATGCAAAGGGAGAAAAAATTACTCAGCATTTACAAATTACCTTAAACATTTCTAATCCTTTAACTTTGAAGAAGGATTGGGTTGCTTCGGCTACAGTGAGGCTTATGGTGAGAGTTTGGGGTGGGTTTGGGTGTGGGTTTGCTCTGAACTTACTGAAGGAGGGAGACAGAACAACAGATTGATAATGGGAGATGGAACAACAGATTGAGGGTGGCTACTGATCAGACTGAGGGAGGGAGACAAACTATTTTGGAGACGTTGCATTCAAAATCCCAACTTATTCTGCACAAAACTCGACTTTCCCATTACCAAGTTGAAAACAGTATCGCGAGAATACTTTATTCCCGAAAGCCACGCTGGACCGCCACTGTGGCAGGCACTGCATATAACTCGACCTTGGGATAATCGAGTTACTTTAATAACTCGATTATTTAGAGGCCGAGTATAGAAACAGGGGCACGCCCCCATATAGTTTGCAAACAAGGGCATAAAGCCAAATCTTTTGCCCAATAAGGGCAAAAGCCTAGAATCTCCTAAAAATTTTTCCAAAGAACTCAAGTAGATCTAATTATTTCACAAACAGTAGTAATTCATACAGATTTTATCAAACAGTGGTACATGGTCATTTTGGGCAATTAATCTAGTCCGAAGTTTAACATATGCAATTGGTAAAACATGCCTAGACCCAATTGTCAAATTTTTACTTGGCCTTCACCTGATTGGATCGGATCATTGGATTGCCTATCCTTTTCACAGACACCAAAAACTTTTCCAGTTACATTCGGTCCAAACGAAGACCTTTTTCTTACTCAAATCAAACCCAACCCTGGATGATGCTCTATTAGGAGCAATACAAGCACAAGGGTGAAGGAATCACTTGAGACCTTATTTAAAAGTAAATCTTCAGCAGCTTATAAGAATTACACAAACGAATAAAGAAAGAATTCCAGTGTTTTTGACTTGTGAAAGACAATGCCCATCCAATACACGTGTTTGAGCAAGAATTCATAATGATATGTGAAAGAAAGTGTTTAATAAACATGCTATTGTCACAGCAGGACCCCAGAAGGAGCTGCATACAAGCAATAGAAACAAAGCATTATTGAAATGGGATCTACTCCGATTGTTCACTGAATCCTGAAAAATGATCTAATCAAATGGCTCCAGGAGAATCCTGCATCAATATCATTGCCCCTCAGCCTCAGGTTTCTCCAAAAATGTCTTCTTTATCCAATCAAATGGCTGTTAAACATTTGAAACAAAATCATCAGAAACTACAGCACAGTTAAGCCTACCAAAAATAAGAAAAATCAATAAACTTATGAGAAAACTATGAACAAAATGATTTAATGCATATATAAAACAAGAGAGTAACTAAGGTTTGCTATCAATAACTAGATTAATTAAAACAAATACACAATTGGATTATGAAGATAACTATACAATTTCATTTACTATAACTAGAGTACTCATAAATGGATTAATACTGGAAATCATATTATGCTTCTTTCCCATATACATATAAAGTCAGTCAATGTAGATGAAACTACAAGTTAACACATAAAGTTTAATATGTGCATAGCTGTTGATTCTACGCATCAGATGATTCGCAGCTGCCTTCATACTTTTGTATTTCTATTCAAAGTTCTCTTTAAAATTTATCTTGTGGATAGAAATTATACGATTTAAAAGTTTAGTAGCAAGAGACTAGTCATCCGAGTCCAACAAGGGAGATCTAAAAGTAGGAAACCATGGTAACAAAGTGCCAAGATAACCAGGATCACAAGATGACAGAAACTAATTCGCACTAAGTTTTGAAAAGAGGGGAAAACAGATGGAAGACATCTACAGCAAGCAGTGAGGTATAAAATTAACATTGCGAGTTGAAACTATATGGTCCAGAACATTGTATATTATGAAACATAAACAACATGAATTCTAATTATTAAAAAATGCCAAGTCTCAAATAAGAAGAGAAATTTAGTCCTAAATTTGTCCAATGCAGTCAAACATGTCAGCCAAATTTTACTTTTTATTTTTGTTAGGGTCATTCAGCTCCCTTGTATTAGGCCCATTTGCACCTTCTAAATGAAATTATCATATTTTTTTTAAATGAAGGAGATATACCATACCATAACCATATAATCAATGAAACATGAGCATCAAAAACTTGTTCTTCTTCCTCAAATAATCTAAGATTTGGCGAATACTAAGATGCATTCCATCATGATACAAATATTTTTCATAATCTTAGAAAATGATATGAGGAATAAATAAGAGATAATTATAAAGTAGAAGTAGAATCGAAAATCGGTTTGGATTGGATTGGATGGAAAGGGAAGCTGACCTGGACGACCCAAAGAGCAGTGGTGGTGGCGGCGACGCCCCACAAGGCAGCAGACTGAACATCGATGGGCTGAAGTCTAGGCCGAAGAAATTTCAAGAGTCCTCCCGATCTAGATGCGATCCCAGCAGACATTTTCAGATTTTCTCTCTCCGCCTAAACTCACAAAACCCTTTCTTTCTTTCAATGCGTTTAATAAAAAAAATAATAATAATATTAATATATACCTGTAAACTTTGAGCAGAATGAGCAGCAACGCGGAATATGCCTCAAACGCGAAATTCCTTTCTTTCTTTCTTTTTTTCTCTCTCTCTCTTTTTTTTTTTTTTTTTGTTACAAACAGAAAAAATTTAAAAAAAAAAAAAACAACCAGCTTTTAATCCCATTTTTTTAGGTCGACTTTTTAGGCCAGGTAGGGATTTAACCGTGGTTGATACTTGATAGTACTGACAACGTGTATTCTTTTTTTCCCATTATATTTTACTTGAAATCATACTCTATTAATTTCTTAATTCTTTTAAAAAAATATTACTTTCTTAATTGATAAATTTTTTTAATTACTTTGACTAATGTTATCTTGGGGTACTCATTTACCTTCTTTTTTTCATTTTCTTAACTTAAATCAGTTCACTTTTTTTTAGTGGTATATTAATCACTATCTTCTTTGAACAAAGACAAATAATTTCCCTCTTTTGGTTTGAATTAATCATAATTTTATTTGTGAAGAAAAAACACAATTTTAATAACTACATTTTGAACTGATAAAATTTTAATAAAATTATGAACAAATAGGATTAGTGAGGTACCACCACACACCCTTGGTGCGATAATTACTCTACAAATATAAGTACTTGTAGAATGTAGAGAGCAAAAGCCGGAGTTCAAGTCTCCAAGAGAGAGGTTCATACACATATACACTTAGATTACGGTAGAGTAGAATTCTATCTCGTTTCAAAATAAAAAAAGGATTAGTGAGGTAATATACAAATTATTTAATCAATATTATCATTTAATATTTCATTCATGATATAGATAAAATATATTTGCAGGTATAAAATGAAGTATGAAAAATAAATTTGCAAGTATGAATGTGAAGTGTCCAATATGGTCCAAATTTTATAAGAGAGAAAAGGAGAATAAAAAAAACCTCATAAACATGTTATTTTATTGGGAGTAGACTAATAGTTTTGTATTAAAAACAAGCTACCAACTAGTTGGACTCAATTCAAACTCAAAGCATAAATGTTAACGAAAATTTCAATTTATATCCATGTCTATGCTTTTAAACAATATGTATCCATGTCTTGTACCATGGTCAACATGTAGTTCAATTCGATACAATGTAGCATGGTCAACATGTACCTATGATATAATACTTTTTATAGTTCAATTCGTTTGGTATTGAGTATCGTACAATATTAACAATTATGCTCTGTGAGACTGATGTTACCAAATTGTTATCTTACAAACAAGAGCAGTAACCTGAAAATACAACTATGCTCTGTGACATACTGATGTTGCCAAATTGTTATCTTACAAACAAGAGCAATAACCTGACAAAGGGAAGCATCAGCTCAGGATAGTAAAAGCAGATGCATCCACCAATGAGAGTTAGGCAGTTGCTAAACTGTCGTAACTTTTCTCTCCTACAAGCATCAACACAAAAATGCATGGCCACCAAAAAATTTTTAAGGAGCACTAGGACTAGAAGTGGAAGGAGGTATCCTCACATTTTAAAGCAACTGAACTGCTTTTTGTACATTAAAATTATACACCTCATTTTGTATGGTTTTTTTACAAATGTTCAAAGTAATCTATTCAAATATTAGACAAGAAATATAAGGTACAAATTCTTCCTCCAAACAAAAGGAAGGGGGGGGGGGGGAGGTGGTTTAGAGGGGCGCAACCAATGTGACTTCCTCACCAGAGTGTGATCGTAGGAAGGTACAAATTCATATATACCTCTAATGATGCAAGTATCTAAGATAAAATTTCAATTAATAAGAGAATTTTCAAGAGAAATTGACTATTAAGATATACAATATTTGCCACCCATTAGCCGACCCTACAAGTCCCAAGGCATCGAGCCAGGTCATTGCTACAAATGCCAGTGACATTCATGATGTAAAGGAACAACATAACCGAAACACAGACTTTACAATAAACTCTCATCTTTAACAAATTGCAGTAAAAGCCCCTAAGTCCAGAAGCAACACACCTGCAGATGCATTTGCGTTTCATTAGAATAACCTAACAATGATGCACAAAATAAGCATGCATGGATGCCAAATGCAACCAAACAGAAGAGGTACAGAAAAAGGTCGAGAAATTTATCTTCAGCTCTTCACAGACAGATCATTGCAATATATAGAAGTTATGGAAAACCAACTTTTCCACAAAAAGATGCACATCCTACTTACCAATGTAAGGATCTTGGAGCCTTAGGCATTGGATCATCAATAATCTTTGAAAGAGGTACCAAAGGTAGACTGTATCAATCATCCCACGCACTATCTGCAGCACCCTCTCCTTTAACGTTTGAGGCTGCAATCATGAACATATACTTATCCTCAATGTTTATTGGTCTGGGTCCCATCACTGAGAGGTTGGAAAGAGCAGTTCTTGCTTCTTTGTGTGAAGCTGCTGCTTCTCTCTCCTTCCTTCTTGCATCCTGTAAGTTAACACCGACAACCATCATGCTTTACCAAAACATCAAAAGACTTTCTTTTTTTTGGGGGGGAAGGGGGGCAAACTCAAGCCACTCCCATATTCAAATAAATTTTTCAGACCTTGTCCATGATTCCCACTTGGCATACACTTTAGTCCATTCCAAGACCAATATAGTCAGAAACTTTTACTGGCATAAAATGCTAAGACTCCTATAAACCTTTCTCTAGTCTAAAACTCTCAGGCTCATACTCTCTACTGGTCTCATGTGCACATTATATTTCTTCTTTTTTTAATAAGAAATTTTCTCAAAATGAAGCATAATTGTAAATTTATTTTAAAAGATGACAAGGGCCAAATCTTCAATTTAAATTTTTGTCAAAAGAATCCTATAAAATGGACTGGAGTATATCTTGCGAAAATACAGGGGGCCTTATCAAAACCAAATTGAACCTCCCTCCTATTTTAAAAATTACTCAAGCCTCCCTGTATTTCATACCTGGCATAACTTTAGGCCAGTTTGTTACTGATACAGACAGAAATATTAAAGACTTCATCAGAAGAATTTTAATTGCCAAAGTTCCCCTTTTAAAAAAAATTTATTAAATAAATTTCTATTATCCTGTTTCTGCTCTAAAATTCCTATATATATATATATTATTTATTTATTTATTCCCCAAAATGAACTGGAATCCTAATTTTTTGTCAAAAAGGACAGGCAGAAACATTAATTTACATTTTTGACTGACAGATTCTTCTGACATGGAATAAAATGTAATTTCAAACAACACAGGAGGCCCCTGTATTTTTGCTTAAATCTAAGGGAAGTTGAGGTTGTTTAAGAAGGAAATGGAGAAAGCTCAAGATGTCAATGGTCAACAAAAAGCAATCGCAATAAGTTCTAATAACCAGATCTACCTTCCCAACTGCATAATTCACAGGGTTCCCAGATTGAACATCTGCTATTGCTTTCTTTATCTGTGCCACAAGCACCTGCAAAATGCACTCGCACCAATCAAGCGTAAAAGTCATCTACAAGTGGAAGCAAGGATGAATGGAAGTAAAAGGAAGAGGTGTAGTAAAAAATACCATATCACGATCAGTGTAGAATGAAGTAGCTTGGCCCATTGATCCTGCACGCCCCGTCCTTCCAATCCGGTGTACATAATCTTCCATTGTCTATAATTGAGGCAGCCATAACTGAAGCTTCAGGTTTTGCTATCTCACAAGGAAAAAAAATGACTGAAAAATACCAGGCTAATAAGACGCTAACACATCAGTAGCAAAAAGACCTCATTGACCACAAGTTGAGATTCACATCACATGGCACTTGTATACTCAAGAAGATCACTACTGATGACATTGTAAATTGCTAGAACGGCAATTTACAAAATGGAGAATTCCCAAAATTTCAGATAACCCTCCAAGGCAAGCATGTGGAATTCAGATGAAACTCAATGATCAAGCAGCTCTCATGTGCAGCCAAATATACCTTGGGAAGATCCAGATTTATAACATGAGCAACTCCTGTGACATCCAAGCCACGAGATGCAACGTCAGTGGCAACCTGCATAAGAGCATCCTAATAAGACATGGATAAAGGAACGACCTAAGACCTTCATAAATATATTCAAGTCGAACTGAGAGACATATAGAGATGAAGAAATGACCTAAGACCTGCATAATTGTATTGAAGTAGAACTGAGAGACATATAAGGATAAAGGAAATACTTAAGGCCCTCATAAATGCATTTATGCAGAATTGAGAGACATAAGAATACAAGGAAGAAGATAAAATCAGTAAAAGTAGGAACGTACACAATTTTGTCAGTATCGTACCAGAGACTATTTTAGTTTGGTCAGCGAAATAAAATATTTTGATGCTTGTCATTAATGGTGTACCACTTCGAGATTACCATTATAATGTATATACATTCATGAAATTAAGAAGTATTGAGCACAGTCCAAATAATTTATTAAGAGTGTTTGAAATTGCAAGTCTGTGCCCTAATTAATATGTCAACCTATCAATTCATAATAAACAGAAAAATCGATTAAACTTAAAAGCTAGTAAGTGAAATTTGGCCATGTAGAAGGTTCAAAAGAAAAACGTAAAAAAACATGGAGGACAACAATTAAGAATGATGAGTGGGCAGACAAAGTACAAACCAATGTAAAGTGTAAACATTGGTATGTACACCCACTGAAAAGTGGGCAGATACTTCATTAGAAAAAAGGTAAGCAGCATATTTCTGAGAAGTGGGCTACAGCTTTTCCAGGTTAAAAAAAAAAAAAAAAAAAAAAAAAGGAATAGAAGAAAAAAAGAGAAAAAGATGTGCCTCTCTGTTGACACCAACAAAAAAGAGAAAGGGAAACTGATACCAACAATGATCCATGCAGCAAAATTTGCAGAGCTTCAAAGAGTTTTTTTTTTTTCAAAGAAAAGATTTTTTTAATTTGAGTCTGCTTAAGCAGTTAGCTATACAATCTAGAATAGAAGATAACTCAAATAAATTACAATCACGATCCAAAACACCCCAATATTTTGACCAGTATGTTTCAGGGCTTCACCATTCCGATTTGGTGACCGAGAGAAAGAGAGATATTGAGAGGAGATGGAATACGAAGAGAAATAATTAAAAAGGTAGCATTGCTACTAGCAGTGCACTGCAGCAATGGTACTTTTTTTAAGCATATGGTACATCCAATGCAGCTTGCCTTTTGTCAATTGTGTGCTAAAATAGCATTTTTTTTTTTAGCATATAGCATATCCAATGCTAATGCTCTAGTCTGGGATTAATTTTTAGATATCTTGAAACAAAATGGTTTTGATGTTCTTGCTCTATTGTATGAGGTGGCTGCCATTTCTGAATTACTTATGATAATGTGTGAGCGCGCGCACACGAGAGAGAGAGAGAGCCATAAGAATTCCACAGGACATCAAATGCACCTTAATGCTATGTTTGGTTGGAGCAAAAAGGGAAGGATGGGAAAAGGGGGAGATAAAATAGGTATTTTCCATTCCTTGGTTGAGGAGAGAAAATTGAGAAAGGGAACCCACCCGGGCCTGCAGCATGTTATCTTCCCAAAATGGGCATAAAAGAGTGGGGAAGTAGATGTGAAGTTAAAAAGACATTACTATCCCTATTACCCCATTATTTCAAACTATAATAAGTGCATAATAGTCATCTAATTTCTATCATTCCACTTTTCCTTCCTCCTACCAAACACATGGTGAAAAACTAAAATTTTTTCTATCATCTCAACCAAACAAATCCAAAAGGTATGTTTGGTTGAGGTGAAAATAGGAAGGATAGAAAAAAAAAAAGAGAGGAAAATAGGATGAAAAATTGCATTTTTCACTGTTTAGTTCAAGAGAGAAAATAAGAGTGACAGAAAATAGAGAGGAAAATAATCCCTCTAGGCCTATATTTTTTTATCCTCCCAATTTGGGAGGAAACTGGAGAAGAAAAGATGCTAAATGATGTAATTTACACAAATACCCTCATTTTACTGCACTCACCTACCCCTCTCACTTTCCCACTACACCTGTGACCTGATTTTGCCTCTTCATCCTTGTCACTTTCTTAGCACCTTCCTCTTTGCGCAGCAACGTGAACTAATCTCCGGTTCTCCTCTCTCTCTCTTTTTTTTTCTTTTTGCCTTGTCCTCATTATATTCCTCATTAATCTATTTCTTATATATTATATAATAAGGACATAATAGTCAATTTATATAAATTACATTTTCCATCCTCTCCTTTTTCTCTTCAACCAAAAAAAAAAAAATTTCCACCCTGCCACTTTTCCACCTCTCCAAACAAACACAAATGAGGGAAAACCAAATATTTTCTATCCTCCCACTTTTCCACTCCTCCAACCAAACAGACCCTAAAAGTTCCCCAACATTGTATATTTCACTGATTGTTTATTTTTTCTAACTTTTTTTATATTAGCATGTTTATAAGAGTATTCTTGTAAACATTCCATAAACCCTAATATAAATATGTGCGAAGGCCAAGGGTTCATCAATGTAGCCTCTCTCTCTCCCTCTCCCTCTCTCTCTCTCTCTCTTTTAATCCTAACATTTCATATTCCATAACTCAACTCCGACGAACGTTTCAAACTAGTTTGATATTCCAACAAAAGATTTCCCAGCAACACAATTGTGATTACCAAAATATTAGTAGAGCCATTCCTAAATTCACGTAGAGCAGCCTCTCTTTCACTCTGACTACGGCCACCATGAAGAGCAACTGCATGTAAATCTTGTGCTACCAAAGCTTCAGCAACGTCATCACACCTTGTCTGCATGCAGAACCAAATTTTATTTTATTAAATTTCATGCAATGACTTTACAAATAAAATTACATAATAGCAAGTCAGATAAATGTATTTTAAAAAACTATCAGAAGTAACTGGAGTTTATTTGAGAGAGATGTGTACTTAGGGTATGCAATTTTAATATTTAAGGAAAAGAGCAGCAAGGGAAAAATGTCATTGCAACATTTCTACGGTATTTCTCTTTTAAAGAAAATGAGATACTACATTTTCAAGATTATGTAACAGCAAGAAATTCAGAGAATAGTCAAAATGTGAACTCAAATTTCACAATATTTTTCTTTCAAATTTGGCAATGATTTGAGTTAGAAATTTCATGTGTAAATTTGAACTGTGTCAAGTTCTTCAGTACATGAAAACAAAACACAAACTCTAGATGGTAGGTGTGAAGATTTGCACTAGGTCATTTTAAAAAATATACAGTCAAAAGTTGGGATGCACGTGCATGGTTGAGCATAGCATCAGCAACATGTAAACATGTTTGAATCAACAATGCTTTTCTAGAAAGTAAGATGTTGGTGCAGGAAAAATGTGCAGAAAAAATGAACATAATTGTTTATAAGCAAAATATTGTAACTTATAGGCTAAAAGATGATGATAAAAATGACATAATAAATTTGAAAAACTCAGCATACCTTCCTTTCCACAAACACAATAGTTAATGGAACAGAACGACCAGATCTTCCAGCTTGTAATGCCTCCTCTACAAGCAAAGCTAGAAGCCTATCAATCTACAAAATATTAAAGGCAATAACCACATTAAGTCAGGCCAAAAACTTTACCTAGTAAGGATCAGATGCATTTGAAAGCAAAGGCGTAAATATAAGAGAAAATTTTTTTTATATAAATTACAAAACTTTGATAAATATAGAATTTTTTCCCTACTATACAGGCAATATACAATGGGAACAATACAATCAACCTCTTAAATTACAATGTGCTCCAACAAATCAAACAGAGCACAAGAAAAAGATTGTAACATAAAAGAAACTTGTTGAAGAAAATTGATTGATGGAAGAAAAACCACACGGTAGCCAAAGAACAAATACATTCCACCACATCTTTCCATATCATCAAATCCAGACACAAAATAGTAAGCAATATCAATCTATGTATCTAACTTTGTAGTGACCTTTCCACTCAGAAATTGTAATTGACTTAGTTTAAACACACATGGAAATGAGTAAACTGAAAACTGAACTCATAGCTAAGAAGAAACAAAATCTAAAGGAGCATAAGCTTCTTCAATCACCCTCCAGGGGCAAAAAGGGAGCCCTCATAAACCAAAAGAATAAAAAAATGAACCAAAATTTTCAGTATAGATTATTCAAACAAATATTAATCCAGCTTTCAACATCATATGTAGAAAAGACAATTTGCATTATGCATCTAAGTAAGCATACCTTCTCACTTTCAGAAACCTTATTCAATGTTTGAGATACATTTGCTGTTGGGCTACTCACATTTCCAACCCTCACTTGAACAGGTTTAGTCAAGTAATCCTGTCATTGGATAAAACAAAAGAAGTGATAGTTCTCGAAGCAAGTCTAGGAGTTAAAAGTGTATCATATTCATATAATGTGGAAATATATATATATATATGCAATCTAAATCACTCAACTTTCCATTCACATTTATATCTAAATATTTTTCTCTCAAGTGGTAATTGAATGGGGTATAATCAGAAAGGTATCATGCTAGAACCTTGCCTTTAAAAAGTATAAAAAATTGATACATAGTCAAGGTCAGTTGATGTCACTCAACTTTCCATTCACATTTATATCTAAATATTTTTCTCTCAAGTGGTAATTGAATGGGGTATAATCAGATAGGTATCATGCTAGAACCTTGCCTTTAAAAAGTATAAAAAATTGATACATAGTCAAGGTCAGTTGATGCTCACTGCACTAGAAAGATTTCTTAAGTCCAAGAAAAAAAACGTTAAAAACTTAGTGTTGCTCAATCACCCTACTTAGGAGAGACACATGAGAATATTCACATACGTGTATAACTTATATGATGTTTGTGATAGCAATAGAAGATCAGCAGGAGACCTAACCTGTGCTAATGCTTCAATCTCCACAGGCATGGTTGCACTAAACAGCAAAGTTTGATGCTTTTCTGGAAGGCTCCGCATCACCTGAAACAGGGTCAACATAGAGTAACATGTCTTCTTCTGGAATGTTGATGGACTATGCATATAGAACAAAATAGCATGTGGCCACCCAATTCAAGGCTACCCATTTATTGATATTTCTTTCATGTCAGTTCACTCATAAACTAAAGTGGAAAAGTATAGCTTTATCGAGCAACACTATGACTGAAGGTAAGCAAACACAATTCTTTAATTTGATTAAAAAAATGCAATTCATTAATTGCTCCGTACGAATATACAATGGAAAAACTCCTGTTCGTTGTAAGATCACTGAAGGAAAGGTTAGTCATAAATTTGGAGAGCTTGCTTCTACACGGAAACGAAGACTTTCAAGAACTAATATTGGACCAGGAAGAAAAAGGGGGGAAAAATAAAGTCTAAGCGCATATGGCACGAAAAGGAAATCTTGTTTAAACAAAATAACCATTAAATTTAATATGTTCTGTAACCTAAAAGAATATTTTAAAACAAAATGATTATAATGTTTGTGTGTCTACTTGCAATCTGTTAAGGAATTCCAATTCTCCAAAGTACCTACATGTGGGTGCTTGTGTGTTACTTTTTTTTGGGGGGGGTGGGGGGAGAGCATTTCCAGAGAATGAATTGAAACACCATATACCTCTCTTATCTGTGGTTCAAATCCCATATCCAGCATTCTATCTGCTTCATCCAAAACAACAAATGAAACTCTAGAGAGGGAAGTGTTTCCTTGTTGCAAATGATCAATAAACCTTCCAGGAGTAGCAACAATGATATCCACTCCTGCCTTTAGCTCAGACCTCTGTCATAAGTCATAACATCCAGCATAAATATAAGGTAAGCTATATGGAACCCAACTTTCACAGAGGACCAGACCATAAAAGGAACATTCCAGTATTTGTGTCAAAAAAAAAGGATAAAGTTGAGTATTTCATTCTACCATCTGCCAATGGAGAGGCATTCCGGAGGAATAAATGGTTACCAAACTGAAAAGTTATAATTTATTCTTCTCGACCACAACCAGAAATTTCAACAGCAATAAGAGTATAATACAGGACAAGAAAAGCCTCTATTCCTTCAATAAACCTCAGAATTCGAAGAGTACAAAGCATAAATTATCTGGTCAAAATTACTCACCTGCTCAGCGATATTTGTTCCACCCACAACTATTGCAGTTTTGAATGACTCAAGAGATCTACTAAAAGCCTTAACCTGTAAAGAATTAGATATATCAAAGGATGCCCAACTTGATAGCTCAAACAAATATACATATTACATACAAAAGAAATTTAAAAAAAAAAAAAAACTCCAAGGCATTCAGGTATATAATATGAAAGGTTAAAAAGTAGCACTCATTATGTACAGAAAAGGACAATCCCATGGTTAAAGCTAGGTGTCATGAACCTTAAATAAATTGTAAAAATGGTTCTTAAAATCCAAAAAGAATACAAAGGGTACTCATAAGCAAAGAAACAACGCAAGTTATTAACTGCACGATACATTACATACGCTTGAAAATACTTACAAACATACATGAATCATTGGGGGAGTTTTTAGTCACACAAATAGTAAGTAATACCATCCAATTCAGAAATTCCCCCAGAAATTACCAAACAATCCTCAAATTTCTGAATGAAGAACCAAATACACCTAAAAACTCAAAAAACAAAAAACAAAAACATAATAAATGGGAAAAGAGTTGCATGATGACATGATTTATAAGAAAAAAACCGACAGAAATTTCCACTTAAAAAAAAAAAAAAAAAAAAGGTTATAAACTCATGATCATTGATGTTATGTAGCTGAAAGAACAGCAACAGCTATCTCACCTCTTTTTCTATTTGCTGGGCAAGCTCTCTAGTAGGAGCCAGTACCAGTGCCAAAGGTCCATCACCACGACGAACAGGAGGTTGCGCCAAGCAATGCTGCATTGGAAAAAGAAAATTTGTAACCAAAATTCAAAAGATAAAAACTGAAGCATAAGACAACAGATGTAGTAAAAGAGAAGAAGAATCCACTTAGCAAGCTACATATTCAATCTGCGACCGCATAATAAACTAAGGAAATATCAAATTTCATCACACGAGACCTGTATCATCGGAATACTGAATGCAGCCGTTTTGCCACTTCCCGTTTCAGCACAACCCAGCATATCCCTTCCACTGAGGGCAACTGGCATTGCCTGCGCCTGAATAGGAGTAGGCGTAGTGTATCCATGAATCGCTATATCCTTCATAATGCTCTGATGCAAACACTGAAAATATAGAAATGCATAAAATTTTTCTTAAACTCATACGTTGTAAGCAACTAACTAGACCGGTTGGAACGAGACATAAAAACTATGAATATTACCATGTCCGTAAAAGACTCAATCGGTGCAAGCGCCGGAGATGAGTCCGACGCAACAGTAACATCAACATTGAGCCGCAAACGAACATCTTCAATCTGTACATAGCTCCGTTGATAGCAGACACGGTGCACAAATTCACAAGCAAAAAAAAAATGACAAAATATGTAAAAGTAGCAAAACCCTAAGGAAATGAATTGAGAGCTAAGAATCAAAGAAATGAACACCGAATCGACGCGTTTTGAGATAGAAAAGAAGCTCAGAAAGCAAAAAAAAGCAGAGGCGAATAAGCAACCTGGTCGGGCTTCATGCGGAGAACGCGTTCGGAGGGCTGCCATTGAGGGAGGACGGAGTTGGGGACAGAGGAGGCGGAGCTGCGGCGGACGGCAGAAGAGTTGGAGGAGGAGGAGGAGGAAAAGGAGAGGTTGGTACGGCCATTGTCTAGGTTTATGGATGAGATTTTGGTGGTAGTGGTCGGGCCTGAGTTTCTGAGATGTGGAGGCACGTACGACATCGTTTTTGCTCACTCTTTGTACGGGAAGGTTCTCTTTTTTTCTCTCTGAACACAGGTTTCAGACTTTCAGTGTACGAAAGTGTGAAGTAGAGCCTGTAGAGGTGTTGATTCTTTTTTTCTTTTTCTTTTTTCCTTTTTTTTTTTTTTTTTTTTTTAAGGCTTTGAGATAGAGTTAAGGCTGAAGAAGATAACAGTCAGACGGAGTCTCTCAGAGATTTTGTTGCGTTGGTCTTTGATTTGAACTTTCTTTTACTTGCGCCCTGGCGGACTGGATAGTGGATATCGCTTTGCTGTTTGTGGACTAAAGCTGAAGACCCAAGGGAGAATCTATGGGCTAGAAAGGGCCTGTTATGATTTGTGGTATAGCTAGAATAGAACTTGGAAAATATATTCCATATGCATTGATGAATATTTCGGTATATGGTTGCTGATTAAATATTTATTGAATTTTTCAGATACATTGAGTAAAATTTTAAATATATTTGTTTAATTTGTATAAATGTAACGATGTATAGCATACAAATTACATTATATGATGCAAATCTTTTTTTTTTATTGATGAATTTATAATTTACGTGATTATTTAATATACAAAGTCACTATCATTGTATTTTTTGCTTTAAATCTAAAAAAATGTAAGATTTTACGATCTATCACCCGATCCTACAATTCATGATCCCACCTACTTTCCACAATCTTGCGTAGGATTCCAATCTTGACAAAATTGTTGGGCATACAACATAGTAGGTGCAGGTGGCATTAAAAAGAAAGAGATAAATAATGTGTAAAAAAGCTTAAAATATTTGTGGGGGAAGGTTAGTTAAGTCATTTGACTTAAACTCTCACTTTCTCCTATATTTGGAGAATTTTCATTTTGGTGGGCCCATGTGAAAAACATCCAAGTCCCACCATTTTTTATTCACTTTTCACTTCTGAGCCAAACAAGGAAAAATTGGTATTTTCCATTGTTTTTAAAATTGGACCGAACAAGTTGGTTCAACCAACTGAACTAAGAATTGGAATCGAAATTGGGATGGTAAAAATCGAGCAAAAAACCAATCAGAACTAAGAAAAACCGAAAATCGGTCTCTTTTTCAGCTTTTTGCCCATTTTGGTTTTAAAAACCATGGTATTTTCCATCAACTTTAATCCCCAAAATTTTTCATCCCCTATTTTTCACTCTAACCAAACACACACTTAGAGCATGTTTGGATTGGATAAATTTTGAGTGATATCACTCAATTTTCAGTTTTCATCATCCAAATTATGTGGGTCCCACGAGTGATGGTTTGTTTGGATGAGTTTTGGGTGATGGTTTTGGTTACTCTTGACTCAAAAAAATGGATGACAGTAATGAAAAATGAAAACAGCTTTCAGCTGTTTTCAAAACTCACAGACCATCACTCAGTGGCATGACCGAAAATATGTGAAGATTGTGGGCCCCACAGCCAGTGCATTGTCACATCCGGAACAGCCTGGGTTTACTTACCGTTGGTCCTTTGTTTCATTTCAGTTCTCCCCAAAATTTTGGCTGAAAAATTTCCCTCTTCTCACTTTCCTCTCTTAGCCTCATTTTCACTTCCTCAGTGAGCTAGCTCCATGGCGCCACACTCCGTGATCGAAGCACTGAACCAGACTCTTCAAGGACATAAGCTCTGAAGAACAACAAGTGATCAAAGCATTGAACCAGACTCTTCAAGGACACAAGCTCTGAAGAACAACGAGTGATCGAAGCACACCACCAGGACTGAAACTTCACCGGTGAGTCTACCGAGCTTTGTCACCCTGTCCATACCTCTCTCTCCCTCTCCCAGGTGCAATATTATCTCCCAGGTGCAATATATATCTCTCTCTCCCTCTCCATTTTCCATGTCCATGGTCTGGTTTGGGTTTTTTGTTGGCTGTGAAAGGGGTTTTTTGATTTAAAGTACTGATGTTGGTTGTGGCTTGTGAGACATGTTGATTGAATTCTTCTCAGATGGATTTTTAGGGAAAAGTTCTATTATCTTAGTCTAATACCATAGGTCCAAAACAGAGCATGTAAGTGAAATATATATCTCTTCTCAGATGTGTTTCTTACTCTATGTTAATCGAGATATGATTTCCCAAACTTTTTTTTTTTTTTATTTGGAAATACTACTTCAAATTAGACTAACAGAGAAAAAATTACAAGCAAGATGCATCAGAGGCAATAACAGTTTCTAAGAAACTAGGGATTTCCTCAACCCATACCTCATAAGTAGAAACAAATTTAGCATGTTGTGCCAATAGGTGGGCAGGCTTGTTACCTGCCCTTTTTACATGTGAAAAAGCAAAACTGCGAAAATGATGGAGATGGGCCCGAATGCCTTCAAGAACATTAGCCAGATGCAGCAAAATCTTGGATCCATTACCTAAGATAAGAATAATCCAAGGATCCAACCCAAACTGATCCACATGGATTAGGTTGAGAATTTCTCAACTCAATAGGCTCGGGTTAGGATGAAAAATTCCCAACCCGACATATTCACACACCCCTAAATGGTAGAGAATCTTATTCCAATGGAAAATTGAGTAAAATTTACAAATAATTGATACTCTTTATTAATATACAAGAGAAGAATAAAGTTTTTAAAATGTCAGAGGACCACCCTCATTTATAAAGAACTGATTTATACTTTAATACTTAATTTATGAATTTAACTAAAAAGTAAGTTTCAAAAAAATAAAAATAAATAAATAAGTAACCTTAAAAGTAGGGCTGTTTATGGGTTGGTTTGAGCCCAACCCGCAACTGACCTATAACAATATCAGGTTCGTCGGTTTGGGTCCCAATAGCATAATGCCTTATAAATATCTCAATTAACATGTTTGGTCCCAATGACAATAGAGAGGTATGGATATTAAATCCGAATCAATATGAAAGATACGATATTGGCCTTGATAAAGCATTTTTAACGTCCATATACCTAGACACAGTATAGCAACTTGATTGATTAAGAACCCCATTGTTGGTTTGGGTCTTTATGAATTTCTTAAGACTTAGAAGTACTAATTTTACATCTTTTCCTTTGATTTCTTTACATCTTAGTACTGCAGTTGATTGTGAAACTGGCACTTGAATAATTATGAAATAAATTGCTTTTTAAATAGGTTTTCTTGTCTTCTTCACTTAAGTTGAGTGGTTGGTTAGAGATTCAAGTGGCCCATTCATAAAACTATGAATTTCAAATATTAACATATGCAATTGTGTTGGGAAATTTGAATTAGATGGCACAAGAAACTCAAGATGCTGATGACAAAATGTGGCCTCCCCACATTGAACACATTTTCATTGACCTTATGGTCGATGAACAAGTAAAAGGGAATATGGAACATGGTGTCTTTAAGCCCAAAGCTTGGCTATCAATTGCGAAAACCCTAAATGAGCAAATTGGAAAGAGTTTCTCCGCTAAGCAAGTGAAAAATAAGCAAAATAGGCTTAGGCAAAAACAGAGAAAGTGGGGCCAGCTTTTGAGGCATACCGGGTTGGGGTGGGATGAGATAACCCAAACGGTTACTGTTTCTGAGGAGGTGTGGGCTAACGTGGTTGCGGTAAGTTGGCACTTACTACCCTAATTCTTTCTATATTTGTTCGTAATTTTCTATTTCATATTAGCTAGATTTTGATGTATATATTGTCATTTCAGGACAATAATAAGGCAGCTGCATTACGGAAGAAAGGGTGTCCTGATTATGACAAGCTGAAACAATTTTGCCCCTAATACTGCAACCGGTTCCCTTTAAATTTCCTCAAACACGGCAGCCCCAGATAGTGATGAAGAGCGTGTCCTAGAGGAGGAACTTGCCAATGAGGCACGTGAGGCACGTTGTACCCAGTTGGATGATGATGATGATGATTGCTACAATCCCAACATGGAGGGCATAACCCAAGACGATCCCACTGTTGATGGGCAAACCCAACGTGCGAACAAACGTCCCATGGAAGAGCCTACTACCAAGGGGAAGAAGGTTGCCAAGAAGAATGATAGGGCTAGTGAGATGACCATGGCTCTTCAAGAGTACACTGCCTTGGCAAGGGAAAGGTTTTCCAACAGAAAGGGAAAGTCTAGTGGTAGCTCTGATCATGTTGCACAATCCGCCGATGGTGGCGATCCTTGCTCACTTGGGAGAGCTTTAGAAGTGCTAAACCAGTATGAAGAGCTTGATGATGACACCATGTTAACATCGCTGAGGCTCTCCAAAAGAAAGAGAAAAGGGTGTTGTTCATGGGCATGCCAGAGCATAGGAGGAAGAGGTGGATAGAGCGCCATGCTCAGCAACCGAATAATTAATGGGGATTGCAGCCATGATGTTTTGTTATGTGACACTATGTTAATCACTTGGTTTAGTTTTTAAGTACTATTTAAGGACTTTTATGTGTGTGTGCTTGGACAATGTTCGACGTTTGGTTTTATTTCTCTTATTCAGTTGAACACTTTTATTTAATGTAGTTTTATTGTAATGTTAAAGTGTTGTGAACTATGCCTATGAATTTGATGTTATTTAAATTAGTGTGTGGGCTTTGTTATGTAATTGGTGTTATTTTTATAGTATTATATTTTTTTTATAAGATTTGTTGTTTAGTTCAGCCTACTTACATTGGTAGGTGAGTTTAGCTAACATTATTGCAATATTGCAATTCCCCTAGTACTTTATATTAATTTGCCTGTTTATATATTTCAATATCTTTAGTTCTAATGCTCTGGTTTTTGCAGGGTCCTATTAGTTTAATGGTCTCCCCTAGTGATCCTTTCTGGCAATATGATTTTGACGGTGCTTATTTTAACTCCGACGATGATGACATGGACATTGGTGGTTGTGGTGATGACATGGACACTAGTGACTGTGATGATGACATGAGCACTGGGAAAGACACGGACTCAGAGTATGACAGCGAGGAGGAAGAGTTTTGGTTTGTATTTCCACTTATTGGCGAGATGGTGGCATATTTCCAACGGCATTATGATAAGCGCCCACAACATACTAGCATTTTGAGTGGAAGCGATTATATGGCTGAAGTGAGAGATGGCAATCCTACCAATTGTCATGACATGTTCCGCATGACACTAGATTTATTCTATCACTTGGTTGATGAGCTAAAACATTACGGGTACTTGAAGGAAGGGAAGGGGTGTGTTGACATGCAGGAGGCAGTGGCCATATTCTTGTACATCGTCGGACATAATACTCGGATGCAGCCTGTGGCAGACAGATTTCAGCATTCCACTGAAACTATGGACCGCAAGTTCCGTAGGGTTTTACGGGTTGTCCACACATGGGGCCAACATTTAATCAAGCCCAATCCGAATGTGGTAGGCCTTCCAGAGCATTTACGGGGGAACAACAAGTATGACCCTTGGTTTAAGGTAAATGATTCATAATATTAGTTCTTCCAAAATGGTTGTTCACACATTATTGTATAGTATTTCAACTAATCGGCACTATTCATTGTAAAGATGTATAGGAGCTATCGACGGAACACATGTTAGTGCTCGACCTTCATCGGTAAGACTCCAACCTCACAGGGGTCGCAAGAGCATTATTACAACCAATGTCATGTGTGTATGTGACCATGACATGCGGTTTATGTATGTCCATGGTGGTTGGGAGGGAAGCGCCAATGACTCTAGGGTGTTTGAAGAAGCTATTAAAGACCCGAAGCATGGCTTCCCATGGCCAGCGGAAGGTATGCGTTTTTAACTTAAATTCTGCCTCATATGTATTGCATTTTTAAATTTTCACTGCTACAAGCAAGCAGCAAGTAGTCCTCTGTTGCTGTGACCAAGTTGTGATTGAAAATGAGAATTATATATTGATTGAAGTAATCTATACATATATATATACTAAATGACCCAAAACAGAGCTGTAACTCTTCCTTTGGCCTGCACTGTGTTGCAGCGTGGGCTGCACTGGTGTGCAGCGTGGGCCGCACTGGTGTGCTAACTACTGCACTATCTACTGCACTTGTTTTGGAAAATACAACAAACTCTACTTTTGTTCTTATAGATCATCATTGACTGTGCTGCTTGATTTTTTTTTTTTTATGAAGTGGGAACAACCATTTGCATTCAAGTCTGTGATCTACTGTGGCAACTTGTTTTTTTTGGTGTGGCAACTTCTTTTTTCTCTTCAAGTTTGCATTCAAGTCTGTGATCTTCTTTTTTTGGTACTGCACTAGCTGCACACCAGTGCAGCCCAAGCTGCAGTACACCAGCTGCAGGTGTGTGCAGGTACTGCAGCTAGCTGCACTGGTGTGCTACATTGGTGCACTAGCAGCTTGGGCTGCACTGGTGTGCAGCAGGTAGTGCACTACTTGCTGCACACCAATGCAGCAGCTACTACAGCTTGGGCTTATGCCAATTGTCAAATGTCTACTATATTAAAATAGACAAAGTTTTACTAGTGTTGAATATAGCTATTTTGCTGGTATTTATTCTTAGAATATAGAGACTCTGTTGATTATTTTACTGATTAATCCCCTTATTATTACTGATTTAGATATACTATTATTGTAGGGTCCTATTACTTGGTTGATTCGGGGTACCTCATTGGTGCATCGTTTCTACCACCACATAAGGCCACCCGATATCATGCCCAAGAATTCAGGAGGAGGAGTACTAGGCAACCAAAATCGGGGAAAGAGTTGTTTAACTATAGACACTCTTCATTACGCATGGTGATTGAAAGGGCTTTTGGAGTCTTGAAGGCTCGCTTTCCCATATTAAGCAACATGGCGAAGTATAAGCAATATCGTCAGCGTTTGGTTGTTTCTGCGTGTTATGCGTTACATAATTTTATACGCATCAATAATCGAAGAGATGTATTGTTTAACACGTGGGAGAACCTTGACGTTGATAGGGATGATATGCAAACTGGAAACAATGGTGATTCTCCTAAGTCGAGTGCAAGTGCCGAAAGGAGGCATGTGAGGGGTCTAATGCGGCGAAGAGAGCAATGGGTGGATTCAGGGATGATATCACAAACTGCATGTGGGAGGAGTACGTGCGACATCGACGTTGATGGTTGGCATGTCTAAAGATAGGTTACTTTTTGTTGGGACTTTTGTATAGAGCTAGTACCCATTCCTATGACTTTTTGTTGGAACTTTTGTATAGGTCTAGGTACCATGACTGGAAGTCACTTAGCATGATACATGATGCATTCTTTTGGACATTATGATGCATTTTTTTGTAAATTTAGATTAATTGTAGACATGCTTACATGTAATGGCTAATGTCAATAACTTATTGACATTTCTGATGTAATTCTCTTTCGCAATTTTAAAGTAGGTGTATGTAATACCTATTGGTAATGTAAAGGTACACATGGTTATGTGCATTTTATATGTAACACCTTTTCGCAATGGAGTATTTTTCAAGGACCATATATTGTGTATGTGATATGGTTAAAGTAGTTCACCAAAAAAAACAAATAAATAAAGAAATACAAAAAAAATAAATGCATAACACTCGTGATCAGTAATGTACATAACATAAGTGACCGTGTGTTATATCATCCTATAAAATATATAGGAACTCAAAACAAGCCATGTAATTAGTAGGTAGTACATAATACACGTGACCATAAATGGGTCATGGCAGATGCAGTTGCGTATGGCCATGGCCCCCAAAAATAGTAGAGAATACAAAATAAACCCCAACAATAGTCCAAGACAAAAGTAAAGCTAGCCTATACTTGTAGACCTTCTCTTCAGCAATCCAAAGTGCGAGCGTAGTTTTTTCAACCTTGCGCTTTGTTTTCCTTAACTGCTCCCATGTTTCTGCTTCCATTGATTGAGCCTCATCCCTTTCAGTTCTTGGAACCGCTACCTCCGCCTTATATCTCATAAACCTTTCATGGACAAGTGGTGCTATTGCATGGCCACGTGGGCATGTGTTCTTTTCCAACCATTTGAAGAACTTACATGCCTGATCGGAGTCCTGCATACAACATTGAAGGACACAATAAATGTTTTGCATGGTTCTAAAGAATGAATATAATATATAAAAGCTATAACAGTCTTCATGATAATAATTAGAAAAACAAATAAAAAGAATCACGTAATACTAACCGGCGACCAATGCTGACATCCATAGAACCGCCTACCAAAATTACGGATAGATAACGAGGTCCTTTCTATGGCCGCTACAAGTGGACTCATAAGTAGTGACAAAAGACATTCCACTAGTGAAGAGTCTAACAAAAAATAAAAGAATAGATGTGTCATCCACTGCTCAAAACAAGATGCTCAAGACATTCCACTACTCAAGACAAGGTGCTCAATAAAATATTTGCAGATCAATTCAGGTATTCATTGGTGGTTTTGTGTGTGTGTGTGTATGTGTGTGTGTTGTGCCATTAGAATTTGGACAATAGCACTGGTTGTTGCTGTTGTTGTTGTAGAGCATAGGTAATCATCCATATTC
This sequence comes from Castanopsis chinensis, assembly GCA_032878915.1. Lineage (NCBI taxonomy): Eukaryota > Viridiplantae > Streptophyta > Magnoliopsida > Fagales > Fagaceae > Castanopsis > Castanopsis chinensis. The sequence continues at coordinate 9,108,924 of JAVQMG010000125.1, read as the reverse complement.
CAAGAATTATACTCTATAGATTAACGAGATCATCCATTTTGAAAAAAGGAAACAACATCACATATAACAGACATAGCTTTGAACCCTGCCATCACATTTTATTTATTTATTTATTTTTGTCGATAACCAAGTGAATTTTTGTAATCAACAATCTGAAAACCAGCCATGGCTGCAATAGAACAAACAACTCCCAACAAAAACTAGATAACAGTATCTAACTACACAACCAAGATTGACTAACCAGATACACAGGTCATGAACAAAGTCCCAACAACAAACAAACCATAATACAAGATAATGCAAAGATAAAACGGCCCCATATCTGCTAGGAAAATCATCAGGAAAAAATTCTGCAACAGTTGGAAAGTTGTACACAGATCAAACTCTAGGCTTAAACACAACATTTGAGATACCCCATTTCGTGCAGGTTTTTTTGTTCATACTAGAGTTGGGATATGCACAATTTTCAATTTTAATCTTGAACTGATTTTGTATGACTCCTAAAGTTTGTACCTCAGTTCTCACAGTGCCCTGGTGCTTAATAGAATTAAAACGATACAGTACCTACTGATTTTGATCTTGAACTGATTCTGTACCTCAGTCGTGATTCTCACAGTGCCCCTTACTTCGTTTTAAAAGGATTGATCTTGAACTGATTCTCACAGTGTCCCTTACTCCGTTTTAATCTTGAACTGATTTTGTACCTCAGTCGTGACAATTAATCAATTTAAAATTTTTTTTCCCCAAATTGATCAAATGATACAGTACCTACTAAACTGATTTGGGCACAAAAATTGCTTTTCTTTTCCTACATTTTCTCATCAACCAAACAAAACCCAGATTTGAAAAAAAAATGGAAGCCCCAGACTCTGCCACATTTAGAACGATTTCACACAAAATGGTATAGTTAATAGGAACCCGAAACCACATTTAAAAAAAATAAGAAAAAATAACACACCCATTTAGAAAAACAAAACAAAAAATGAAGAAAATAAGACATACCCAAGTCAGCATAAAATGGAGAAAATATGAGAAAAGAAATGAGGCACTCACACACAAAAGAAGTGAAGCAACTAAGAGAAAAAACGGAGTAAGGGGCAGGGGCAAAATGGAGGAAAAGATTTAGGCAACAGAGCATAAGATAAGAAAAACTCACAAACCTGAAGGAGGAGAAGGAGAAATAGAGCTTCTGAAATGGTGACGGTACACACTGACGAGGCAAGGGAACTTCAACGCATTTTTATGGGTTCGGGTGTTTGTTAGGGAGAGGCACTTTGTTGAAGGGTGAAGGGGAAATGAGAAATGAAGGAAATGGGGAACCCGGGTAGACTAACTGAAGGTATTAAATGGTGATCAGGTATGGGTCCCACAAAAAAGTTGAAATATTTGAGTTATGTGAAGTGAAAATGGTATCCAAACAGTGCGTAGTGAAAATTGGGATATTTTGAGTGATGAATGATGGGTGATGGATGATGAGTGATGAGTGATGAAAACTAGGTGACGAAAACTGAGTGATGAAAAAAAACTAACCAAACAAGCCCTTAGTGTTCTCCATAATTGGAACACTCCCATTTTACACTAGTTGGAACCTTTCATGCACCCGTTCAATTCAACACAACAATCACTTTGTTCTGAATGTGTCCTTTTACAATCACCACAATTCTACCATCTCAATCTTTGCATAAAATTGTATTAACTTTATCCTTACCTTACTAGAACCGTAGCTACATCAACATTCATTTTACACCAACTAGGGACCCAACCATGGATTCATCTTTGGGAATATGAATGACAAAATAAATTACAATTAAGAAATAAGAAGTATATTAAGACACAAGACTTAATTATTACATAATATTTTGTTTTAGAGATAACTACATTATACCGTTAACTCTGCAACTTGAACCCTTTCCTCCCAAACTCTCAAGCACTTCATGCATGGTGAAGTACCAATTCAACTACAAGACCTTTGGTAAATTAATACATTATATAAAACTATGAAAAATAAACTTGCATATATTAAGTAGTGGGTAAGGTGTTTCTCAAAAAAAAAAAAAAAAAAAAAAACATTGGAGACAAGCCAAGTCCTTTAAGTAGTTAACAAAAAATATAACTATTTTTAATATGTTTCTACATAGTCATTTATCTAAATGAAATTTAAACATTTTTAAATCTCAAAGCTCATTTATGATTATAATTGTAATTTTATTCTCAATGTACAAAAATAAAGAATCTGCTGGTAAATCATCTTTCATTTTACTACCCATAATTGGAAAAGTCAAGTATTGTTGTTGATGGTTTTCCCTAATAGTCTATAAATTAAAGGATATAGATTAACTAAAAAATTAGTTGTAATCTTAGATTACAACCTTACTATATATTTTTATTGAAGGTGAATTTTGACAAATCCACCATTGGATTACATTTTCTTTTTACGTCTTTCATGCTTGCAAAATTTATAGAAAATTATCAATAACTATATAATCAATAGATTGTTTAAATCACATGTTTTTGTCATTTAAAATTATGCATAAAATAAGCTTATAGATTATATAATAAATAATATCCGATTAACACATAATTTGACGTGTACTAAGAGCTAGAAGAACATGTAATTCAACCGTTATATTTTCAAAATATGTAATAATATTTATTTTATTAAATAAGGTTGTAACCTTAACCCATTTTGTAAGTAAATTTTGTCATAATTCAAATAAATGTTATGTTATTATCTCATTATATGTCCAATATTTTTCTAACTTTAGCGTTACCCAGTAAACAAATTTTTCATATAAAAAATTTTAAAGAAAAAAATGAAACACACAAAAAAAAATTCGAAACTACTCAATATTATGCTCCATGTTATGTCTAAAATTATTTTAAAATATTTCCAAAATGTTTATTTAAATACAATTAATAATTAAAAAAAACCAAACAAATAGTTTAGGTGGAACCATACAACATGGCAGCACCCAAGTCCCAAAATCACATTCTTGTAATTTTTGGTCCTAAATGGCAAATTGTTAACTAGTCAAAGTGCTAAACAAATAACCATTTGAACTTCATGAGATTAGAGAGTGTAATACAACCATTTTAATTTATCTCTAAAACATGCGCAAATTAATACCAAAAACACTAATGGTCCATTTGGATTAAGGGAGAGGAATGGGGAGTAGAGTAAAATTGGTTCAAAATTAATTTATTTTCAATCAACTCTACTCTACTTTCCTTCTCTCTCCCCCCCAATCCAAACAGACCCTTAGGGTCCGTTTGGGAGTTCATAAGTGAAAGGAATGGAATGATCATAAGGGAATGAAAAGAAATAGAATGGAATGGAATGTATTTAAGTAAGGGAAAGGAATAGAAAAGAATGGAATTAAGTAATCTTGATTGGATGTTTTAAAATAAAGGAATGGAAAGGAATGAAAATGAATGGAATATAAGTAATTTTGTTTGGGAGTGACATGGAGGGAATGGAATGGAATGGAATCATTTTATGACAATATTACTATTAGACCCTTATTTTAAAATAAAGTGTTGAATATATAGGGGTATTTTGGGAGTTTTAGTAAAAAATTCATTAAATCTAATTTCATTCCCTCCCATTCCTACCAATTTTGAGGGGAATGAAAATTTGAGGTTTTAAGGGAATAGAGAGGAATGAGTGTTCCCTTCTACCCATTCCATTCCCTTCCACTTAAACTCCCAAATAAGGGAATGGACATTCTATTCTCTCCATTAAAACTCCCAAACAAAGAAATGGAAGAATATTCTAAAATTATTATTTTCATTCATTTCCATTACATTCCCTCCTCCCAAACGAGGCCTTAAGGAATGAGAGGACCACCAACCAAGATATGGGCAGAGTGACCATTTTATTTTTTGACCTAATTACGCCAACTTTTTGTTTTGAAGGGGCCCAAATATAATTATTTTTACCCAAACATTAAAGTGTTACATATGTATATATACTATTTTAAAGTAGCTAAATAATTCAAGTGGAGTCACATGGTCCTCCTTTTGGTCCATTCATAAGTCCATTCTTGACACCAAACTTAGGAGGCATGCTCCATTTTACTAAATTTTTTTGCATACTGTCAATATTGGAATTGGACATGAATCATCATCCTAATAGGTTCAGTATAATTGGACTTTCAAACCCAAGCCTATTTTGTTGAAACTACTTACAATTGTTGTTATCTTTACTACTGCAAATCGTACGCTCATTTTCTCCCCAATTATTATTAGTTCTACATATGTCAAAAGTTAGGTTTAGTACAATTAGACTCTGAACCCATGCCTAGTTCACTAGAACTATTTGCAATTGTTATTATCTTTGCCATTGCAACTCGTGCGCTTATTTTTCCTCCATCTGCTAGGAGTTCTACATATGTCAAAAGTTGGGTACGGTACAATTGGACTCTAGACTGAAGCCCAGTTCAATGGAACAACCTACAACTGTTGTCTTTGTTTTTTAAGCCACCTACAATTGTTGTTAACTTTGCTATTGTAACTCATACACTCATTTTCACCCATCTGCTGGAATTATACATATGTCAAAAGTTGTTACCATTAATGTTTTTCCTCAACTGTTGTTGTTGTGTAGATTCCTTTTCTAAATCACGCACATTCACATTCTCAAAGGAATCCACTTAGTTAATAATTTTTTTTTTAATGGGAAAATATTAGACGTTATACTACATAGAAAAATATCCTACCTTCCACGGGTCTTTAATCTTTGAAGACCCAGAATTTCCACTAAAACGCAACCTCAATCTCAACAATGAATAACAATTATTTATTTCAAATCCCTTTTTGTATATAATTTTGTTAATTTTATCTCTAATGTGATTCAATAACATTGTGTTTTGTGGCTTCTAAATTCTAATATAATAAATCAACAAACAAGTTTGTCGAATACTTAATTACTGTTCAAAATCTGTAATTTTGTAACTGTCACTTTATATATATATATATATATATATATTTATAGCTATGTCTTTACTTTTGTTGAAGATAAAGAGAAATAGAAAATAGTGTATTAAAATACGCAAGATCTATGTAATTCAGCCTGGTGATTTATTTTTACAAGATAAAGTATCTTTACTTTATGTTCAATTGTCACAATGAACCCTAATAAGGTATATATATAGAGATTAAATTCTATACGAGCATTCACAGCAATAGAGCTATTTTTAAGCTATTTGGTACTATAAAAAACTATTTTATCTATTTTACCTACTCATTTTACAAAACATCCAGCAGCAGTGGATCTATTTTAGCTTTCAACACAATAAAATAATATATCTACTATAATAAAATAATATATCCTACTACCAAAAAAACACTACAAACCGATCAATGACTCAATCTACAAGCACTGCTAACCAAGAACAACCACCCAACAACAACTGGCAAGCCAAGAACAACCACTCACAACCACGGCCAAAAATCCAATACATCCGGATTTCAACAATATGAAGAAAGAATGTAACAATCATATCTACATGAACTTCCCTGCCCATTTGATCAAAATCAATAGAAAGGGTTGGGTTACAAGGACCCACAATCCATCAATTAAAAATTAGGGAAAACCACAAAGCCTCCAAATGAAAATAAATGGATCCAAGCCTCCAAATGTCTATGAAGCACCCTAACCCATCAGTTTGAAGAAACAAATAACACTGACCAAAAAAAAAAACCCAGTTGCAAAACTCAATCTTTTTTTTTGTTTTTGTTTTTGATAATATGCAAAACCCAATCTTGAAAAAAGTAATGTTGCGGTGGAAGAACTGCTCTTGCTTCCATTGCTGATTCTTTGTGATTGTCTTTGAAATTATTTTCTGGGTTTTGCTTTCAGACCTCGTTAACCACACACACACTCTCTCTCTCTCTCTATGGTTTCTTTCTCTCTCTCTCTCTCTCTCTCTCTCTCTCTCTCTCTCTCTCTCTCTATGGTTTGCTTTCTTAAGAGATGGGTTGACGGCATGGAGGACTGGGCGAGATGGAGTTCAAACTGGAGACAAACCTAGAACAAGGAAGAGATGGAGGACTGGGCGAGATGGGTCTCAGTGATGAGGGAGAGAGAAAAAAAAATGAGAAGGAAAAAGGAGGAAAGAAAAGAAGCCGAAGATAGAGAAAAAAAGAAAAAGAAAAGATAAAATATTTTTTTTAATGAGAGAAGAGAGAGAGTTTAATAAAATTTTTTTTTTTAGCAATAGCACCATTGCCGTAGCATGCATTATAAGTATTAGTGTTGCTAAAAATAGCTATATAGCCATTTAGCACCATTATTGCTAGTGCTCTAAGAATGGGGTGTAAAACCCATGTTTTACACTATCTAATAAGTAATTGCCACATCAACATTTTACTTAAAATTCAATATATTTTACCACACTTAATAACATCTCTATAAATTTCCAATTTGGTTGAATTTATATATGGATATTAGAATTGATTAAGTGTGATTATGTTTATTCTTAAATATATAATAAGATGATGTGGCATGTTGAAATTAGAGAGGTAAAACATAAGTTTTACACCACGTCCTTATAGAATTTATTCTCATATAAAAATGGGTCATGCTAATGAGTGTTCTTAAGAGAATGATTAACAATTTTTTTAGGAAAGCTTTGACATCACTTTTATGAGAAAAAATGAAAAAAAAACTGTCAAACAATAATTTTCACATAAAAACTTTTTAAAAATAGATTATTAACTATTCCTCTAAGAGCATCTATTAGCATTTTCCCATAAAAATTAAGAGGTAAAGTTCGGTATACATGGATTTACAGTATAATTGGGCTTCTTAGGCCATGATGACAAATTTTTGGATTCAAACAAACACAATTTGCTTGATTGATTTTTTTTTTTTTGTGTGCAAATGAGTAAATATAAAATATTAAGAACCTCAAAAAGGTCTTTGAAATGTGAGACGTGGATGTTTTCTATGTATCATCCTAGAAAAGTAAAAAAAGTATGCTCATTGTTCAATCGATTGGAATAAGAAGAAGGCAACAATATACTTTTGATGATTTCTTGGTAGGTATGACTGATTTAACTAATTGTTCAATATTTGAGAAGTTTTTATAAATTATTAAAATCTGAGACAATGTTCATAAGCATGATGGTTGGAAGCTAAATGCATTTGTTTAGATAAATAGAACAATAGTGTTTTTTGTTTAACTACACACAAAATCTACATTTTTTTTTTTAATTCAGTGCAAAAAAAAATTCCAGTTAAAAAAAAATCGATAGAATAGAAAAAGATGCATGCTTTTATAGGAAAAAAAAAAAAAAAAAGAAGAAGAAGAAGAAGAAGAAGCATTTAGACAACTCGCCCATGGCATTGCACGGACTATATAGTTTGAGGAAAAAAAAAGTTAAAATACTATGCTACTATTTAGCAAAGATTATTTTTGCCAACTTATTTTATTATTCAAATTTTTTTTTCTACTATTTATGGGTCCTACTGCACTTTTTGGTACTATTCATGGGTCTCATTGTACCATTTTAGCTAACTTTTACCTTTATTTTCAATACTTTTACCAAAAAGTTTTCAGTTGCAGCAAAATAAGCGGATCCCAATCTGACCCTAAGTATACTTTATTTGTTTTGGCATAAAATGAAGGTTAATGAAAAACAAGTCAAAAATGACAAAAAAAAAATTTGGTTTTTAATTATTTTGTGCCCTCACTCCCTTCATTCCTTTATGCCACCAACACTACTACCACAATTGTCAATAATGCCACCACCACTACCAAAAACGCACTACAAGAAATCTGTACTATTGCGGCGGGTGCAAAAACCCCTGCTAAATATCACATATTGTGGAGTTTTTTCTAATCACCACTGTACATGGGGTCTATTGCAGTGTTTCAATGGACTGCCGCAATAGCTCTCGTCTTTTGCGGCGTCCTACAACGGCATGACATAAAACCGCCACAATGTATATATTTTAATGACGTTAACTTAGATATAGCGGTGCTCCAAAATCCAGCCGCAATAAATATATAATTTTGCACAGATACTATAGCAGCAATATAGAAAACCGCAGCAATATGTTAGTTGTAGCGGCGTTGAGATGACCGCCGCAATAGGTACCTATTTTGTGGTGCGTCTTCTTAGTTATAGTAGCGATTGAGACTGCCGCAATAGACCTTCTAATTCCATGCCCCTTTAATTTTTCCCTCTGTTTTTTTGGCTTTTCATTTTTAGCACCTTCTCATTTCACTACGAAAAATGAAGCACTCTCTGTATTCACTCACACTCTCTCTCTCTTAAGTCTTTAGAAACCCAAAATCCCACCCAAACACCTAACTCTCTCTCTCTCTCTCGCAGACCTAGCCCTCAGCAAGAATCCTACCACCGCCACCGCCTCCACAACAACCCCACCACCACCACTAAACCATCAACTTAGTGGCCTAATCCACCTTGTCGCCGCCACCAAGCAACCCCAATCCAGTAAGTTCTCTCGAACCCTGTGATGATTTGATTTTTTTTTTAAAGGAAATTTTTTACTTTCGTTTTTTTTTATCTGATGATGAGAAACAAAGTTCAATGTGAGTTGGTATTTTTGTATTATGTATCCAAAAGGTGTTTGTCATTGTATTGATTGATGTTTACTTTTCTCTTTTCTGATTTTTGTTAAAGAAAATTTACTGGGTTCATTGGGATGTTCTGTTTTTCTCCCTTTTCTTTTTGAAGGAGGATAGTTTAAGTAATACGAAAATCTTATATGAATTATAGAGTTTCTGTTTTATTTGCCCAACAGACAAGGAGCTTGTACTGTGCAATTTGAAGAGGAGGATTTATCGGACAAATGCTTAAGTTTGATACCATCTTTAATCTGTGTACAAATGGGACCTTGAAGGATTGCTTAAAACTAAAGCCTTTTTGTTTTTGTTTTTGGGAAACGTTGACTTGGTTTGTTTGGTTGTTTGATGGGTTTGAAGTCAAACATTTGTTTGATTATTGATTATGTTCGGAAGTAGTTTGGGTTTGATTAAAAATTGAATCTTTGTTAAGAATTCTTGTAAAATTTGTTTGTTTGCTTAGAATTTTATCTAGGTTTTGAATGAAGTTTGGTTTTTGTTGGGTTTAATTTAAATCTAAATTTGTTAAGAATTCTTGTAAGTTTCTGATTTTTGTTAAAGAAAATTTACTGGGTTCATTGGGATGTTCTAATTTTCTCCCTTTTCTTTTTGAAAGAGGATAGTTTAAGTAATACAAAAATCTTATATGCATTATGGAGAACCAGGCTAAAAATCTTATATGCATTTTCTGTTTTATTTGTTCTCTTTTTACCAATTTTGTATGTCTTGCCTATGATATTATTTGGCTATGTTTTCTGTGTACTAGAATAATGTGTTTGGGAAATTTATGATTACATTTGATAGTTATATCCCAAATATTTTATCATTTGGCTATGTTTGCTACTTTTTTGAATATGACACTTTTTTGGATCTGCCAACAGATATATATATATATATATATATATATGACCATATAAAGATTGTCTTTTCACTTCATAGTTGTATTTTGATTAATAAATGGATTCAATTGACTTTGATAGTTCAAATGGCAAGGCGAAAAGCAAATTTGCGCACGCATTCCAAGAGCGTAACCTTGGAAGAAGCTTCTACACAACATGTGGATCAAGAAACGAACCAATAAACGCACGAAACTTCTACGCAAGGTATGAGCTTACATGAACATTTTGCTGTTAGTTTGGTAACTTAAAAATTCTTTTAGGAATATGCGTTGAATATACTTGTTCATTGAAATTCTACTTGTGACTTCTTTTAGAAATAAGCATAAAAATGATGAGAATTGGGTTTACATGATGAATTGGGTTTACATGGTGATCATTCAAACCTATGAAAATTCCTTACTCCTCATAATACATCTGCATTATTAGTAGTATTTTTAAATGTAGAAAAAAATATGATTAAAAGTAGACATTTAGAGAAAGAAATGGACCTATCTTTTGGCCAGTAGCATAATACTATGCATATTCAAAGGATGTCTTATTTCACAACCATATAAATTCAAAAAGCTTGAAATTTTATCCTGGAATAGCGTATATGAAAATAGATTACAAAAATGGACAAACAAAAAAGAGACATGAACTTAACTAACACGAATATAAATGGTGAACTTATAAGCTTCAATCGTTAATTGATGTTGCCCTCAAGAAATCTTCAAGATGATTATCTAAACAGCTTAGGAAAGAGCCATTGCACAATCATAGTAGCAGAAAGATATTATGCAGAATATACATATTTTTTGGGCTATGTGAATACTAGTTTGTATTTGATCGTAAATATTATCTTATGTGATTTTTTTGGTATATTTTCTCTATTTTTTGCATCTCATTTATTGTGACAGTAATTAGGCTCCAATAATGCTTTAAAATTTATTCATTTAATATGAATTCATCTGTTTACACTCACTTTTCTTTAGAGACATAGAAAATGCTATTCCTTTGAAAGTTCATATGGATTTCAATTTTCAATCCATAAAAAATTACATTGTACCATGTCCCATGTGCTAAACACATGCATGCACAATTCTATATTCATCTAAATAAGGAAAGGAAGACTTACATCAATACATCTTCATTATTAGTAGAATGAATCATATTTTTCCCCCAAATTTTATTTTCAAAAGTTAATATTTACTTTTGCATGACTATGAACATTGAAGGTAATTTTTTTCCCCAAATTTTATTTTCAAGAGTAAATATTTTTTCTTATATATTTACTTACTTTAACAATATTGTCTCCTTTAATTTTCAGATATGTAGCCACCTGTATATGCCACTCGCAAGCCAAGCAAATACTTGGATGTTTGGGATCTTCCTGACGGCCAAGTAATTGAGTTGCCGCTAAATAGTATACATCAGCTAATTGATGAAAGGGTGAGGGCTTTCACTGGTTTCTTAGGGACGATTGCATGGAAACCCCACATGTGCTCAATTAGATATCTGAGTTGAAAGGACATGATAGAAGAACTTAAAAGAGGAGTGTTGGCGTGTTGTAGAGGTACTAAAAAACTTATAATAGTTGTAATTATGACATTTTGTACGTTATACATAAGTATTTGAGCATGAAAAAATTTGTAATTTGCTAACTCAACTATTTGATTATAGTGAAAATACGTCGTCCTTACTAATCCTACTGCATATGCGCCTTTGAAGACATTTACCTTACAAAAAATTGGGAAGGCTTGGAGGGATCACAAGTGTAGGCTGAAAACATCTTATTACATACTGTTAGGATATGTGCCCTTAAATCCTATTGTATGATACCATGTATGACATTATGTATGATTTAATGTTATGATTAATAAAGTTGTTTTATTATTATCTAAAATAATGGTAACATGAATATTTAGACATTAACATATAGCCCATGAGATGTATAGTATGTGATTTATGTGAAAAGTCACAGAAAATATAAATCACAAATTCTTATAAACTTAAAATTATAGTTCGTAGTCTGTGATGAAATTGGTAACATAAATATTTAGACATTATCATATAATTCATGAGATGCATAATATGTAATTTATGTGAAAAGTCACAGAAAATATAAATTATAAATTCTTTGTAAACTCAGAATTACAGTTCGTAATCGGTGATGAAATTGGACATTTCATCTACAAAAACTATAACATATCAACTAAGATGATTTGTCTTGATCATGGAAGTGGGGACTTCTAGTTGGTATGTTGGTATATTTTAAGAGTTAAGACATATTGGACTCGACCACTGTGAAATTTATTATTCTCCTAACGACTGTCAAATGAATAATAAATCTTGCAACTTCTATTTGCATGAACTCTTAATTCTGAGAGAATAATAGACCTGATTATAAGATGTAAGTTGCTTTGATATATCAGGAGTAAGATCCAAAGTCACGATCAAAACCCCAGTATGTTGGGCAGCTACATTTAGTATTGATGGAACATATATTTTCAAGATGAAATTCACAATCTCTTAACGAAGATAAAAAATATTCCCTTAAAATAAGTTTAATGGGTTTGGTTATTCAGAATGTTAGGTTTAACCACTTTAGTAAGGAGTTACTAAAGTATATATTTATAATATTAGATTTCATAAATATATGATGAATAACTTAAAAGATTAAACCGAGTACTCAAGGATTAAGATGATCTTCAAAGTGACAGTCTACATTCATGATTTTGTATTACTACGAATATTTTATGAAGTGGTTACATGTATAATAAAGTTTTGGGATATAATTTATTAATAAGGCCTAAAGTGTAATTATAATTATATAGTGATATTAAATATAATTAATGATAACATTGGACTTGTCAAGAGTTGACTAGAAAAGCCTAAGGCCTATTGGAGCTAGTGTCTTATTGGTCCCTTTTGGTCTCACTCCAAGCCACACACTAAAACCCAATTAGAAAGGCCCAATAGGCTAACCCAATTAGATAATCAGTTAGCTATAAAGGGAGAAATATAAAAAAAAAAAATTTCATAAGAAAAGGAGAAACATTATTGTGAAATGATGTGTATGTGTGAGTGAAGACACTCAATTATTCTCCTTTGAAAACTAATTGAAAGACCACACTTCTTTAGCGTAAAGTGAAATTAGAGTGAAGATTAAAAGTGTTCTTAAGTACTTCTAATTTTTTGTTTTGAATTTCACCACACGAAGGTACGCTTTCTTATTCTTAAATTCTGAAATTTACATAGTGCATGTTATCAATCGTGAATGAAATAGATCATTGTTTGTTGCTTCCGCTATGTGTTTTGTATGAGATACAAAACCAAATTTTCAAACAATTGGTATTAGAGCTAGGTTTTCATATCATGTTTGTATAACATGTAATTGAGTTTTAGAATTTAAGAAAACCGTTATCTTTGTGTTTTAAATTTTTGAAAAAAGTTAATTGCTTATATAATATCCAAGTGATGCAATAACCAAGTGCAACAAAGAAAACCACACATATGACAGTTATTGAATTTACATTCAATAACTATATATTCTAATTGTAATTGCCAAGGATATATTGTTATTGAATGGTATTGATCATTTGCATGAATTAACTGATTGCACCGCTTGGCTTTAAAATATCATCTTATAATTATTGGCTTGATGGCCATCTTGTATATGCGGATTCTTTATGGCCAAGGATATTTATCACTTGGATATAGTTATTGAATATTGGATGTAACCGTCTTGTGCATGAATAATGTTTTGCACCTCTTGGATGTCATTGCATCACTTGGATTCTTTTTGCACCGCTTGTTGGCTTGGAGTGCATGTTCTTAATGGCCATTTTATAAGAATGTATTGCCTTGGTATTATCCAATCCGTATATTATGTTATATATAATATATATATATATGGGTTTATATTATATATATATATATAGATTCATCCAATCCGTATATTATATATTATATATATATATATATATGTGGGATTATATGCAAATTGTTTATAAAGGATTCATGATGAACGTAGCATTGTTGCTTGCCTTCGTTTATATATTTATATGTATTAATGCTAGGATTAAAGTATTCATTTTATGAAATTTATTCCTAATGAGATTAGGATTATGTTTTCAAGGGTTACTAGCATTATTATGGTTCTTGATCTTAAAAACCTTTAATTTAAAATATCTAGTGGGAGAGAGATACAAGGGTTGGATCTCACGGCCTCCACTGTCGGTTTATAGTAGTATGATTAAGCACCTTGCCTTGGCGTATATGCCTTGCTCCCTTCGGAGGGTGTTTAATTCATGGTACTACAAAATAAGCTTCTTAATGATGGATGATACGTGTTTTTACATTAAGGACGACAATGCTACCATGGAGTTACTTAATGACTCACATAGAATTCAGTCGTTGGTGTACACTAGACTAAGTTTAATGTTAACCACTCTTCGGAGTTATGCCATTATTATTTAGAGGCTAAAGGAAATACAGCATGTTATTAGTGTTTGATAAGAGTTATCATGATAGCACTAATAATGAGAATAGTTCTCAATCAATCATAATCTTTATAATTTACTTGCTTCCAAGGAATTTTAAACATGGGATTGGGATGTCGTTGCATATTTTATATTATGGTTTTATTAAGGTTCCATAATATATGTTTATGTACTAAATTGATAATGTCTAGCTTACTAATTATATTCATGTTTATTATTTTCAGATTTAAAATCATGACATCATTTAGCTCACTTGTTGCTATTTTTAATTATCCAACTATGTTTACTGGAAAAGAAATTTGGACATTGTTCTTATTGCTGAAAAACATAAATATGTGCTTACTCAACCATGTCCTAACTTTCCATAATTAGATGCTCCTCTTGAGGAAAAACAGCGATATGATCGTTGGCAAAAATCTAATGAGATGGCTAAGTGTTATATCTTACCTTCTATTTCAAATGTTCTACATCACCAAATATAGGATGTAGAACTTGCTTCGGACATGATGCTAAATTTGAAGGAGATGTTTGGTGAGCATAGTCATTCTGCAAAGCAAGAAACTATAAGGCAGATTTATAATACTAAAATGGCTAAAGGTACTTCAGTAAGGGAGCATTCTCTTAGGATAATCTCTAGTCTGAATACATTGGAAGTTTTAGTTGCCGATATTGATGGAGAATCCCAAGTGGATATGATACTCCAGTCACTACCAAAATCATTTAAAGAATTTAGACTTAACTATAATATGAACAAAAAAGTTTATTCATTGTTTGAATTGATGAATGAGTTGGTAGCGGCAGAAGGCATCCTTAGTACTTCTAGTATTAAAGCCAATGTTAGTGAAACTTTTATTTCTCAACTATAGTCGAAAGGTAAGGGTAAGAAGAAGAAGAAGAAGAAGAAGAAGAAGAAGAAGAAGGATTTTACCAAGCAAGATGGTAAACAAATTGCCTTGAGAGTTACCAACAGAGGAAATAAAACTAAAGGAAAATGTTTCCATTGTGGTAAGAAATGACATTAGAAGAGGAATTGTCCAATATTTAAGATTGCCAAGAATAAAGAAATGAAAAGTACATTCCTTCTTGAAACATGTTTGGTACAGAATCCCACAGATTCCTGATGTATGGATTCCAGTTGTACTAATCATATCTGCAAATCTTTGCAGGGGTTTCAGAAGACCAAAAAGTTGAATGAAGGGAAAATGTTTCTTACCTTGGCTGATGGGAGTAAAATTCCAGTTGTAACTATTGGAGTGTTTAATTTATGTTTTGAATTTAGAGTTTTAATAGTGGAAGACTGTTTGTATGTACCTAATGTTCGTAGGAATTTAATTTCTGCAACTTATTTAGGTAAACATAATTATTGTGTTATCCTGAAAGACAATGCTGTAATAAAGAAGGAAACAATATTTATCTGTTCTGGCAATATTGTGAATGATCTTTATATTTTAACTACTGATAAGCATGAATTATACAATTCTGAATTAGATAGTAGCTCTCATGTAAAATCATTAAAGAGAAAGTTTCCTTCTTCTAGTGATGCATATTTTTGGCACTTGCGTTTGAGTCATATTAATTCAAATAAGATTCAAAGACTAATCAAAGATGGACTTTATAGCCAATGGAGTTTGATGGATTTTCAGTGTGCAAATCTTGTTTGGAAGGTAAAATGACCAAACGACTTTTTAATGCAAAAGATAGAAGAGCCTAAGAGTTACTTGAATTAGTTCATATAAATGTATGTAGTCCTATGTCAATCCAAAAAAAAGAGGTTATGAGTACTTCATCACTTTTACGGATGATTACTCAAGATATGGTTATGTGTACCTAATGAGACGGAAGTTTGAATCCTTTGAAAAGTCCAAAGAATTTAGGGCTGAAGTTGAGAATCAATTGGGTAAACGCATAAAGGTCATTCGATTTGATCGAGGTGGTGAATATCTTCTTGGGGATTTCAATGATACCTAATTCAAAATGGGATTGATCCCAATTGACTGCACCTAGAACTTCTTAACAAAATGGTGTAACGGAGAGAAGGAATAGGACTCTTTTGGAAATGATTAAGTCCATGATAAATTACTCAACTTTACCAATTTCTTTTTGCCTTAGAAATAGCAATACATCTTTTGAATTTAGTTCCATCAAAATCTATTCCCCAAACACCCATGGAATTGTGGAGTGGGTGTAAGCTTAGTATGAAATATCTCCATATTTGGGGTTGTCCAGCACATGTGCTAAAGGGGAAGCATGATAAGTTGGAACCAAAATCAGAAGTATGTTTACTTGTGGGTTATCCAAAAGAAACTAGGGGTTATTTATTTTATAGTCAAAATGATAACAAAGTTTTTATTAGTACAAATACTAAATTTTTGAAAAATGACTATATGAATAATTTTACTCCTAGAAGTAGAGTTGTTTTGGCTGAAATGAAAGAACTTGTAATAGAACAACCAATGCATGAAACAAGGGATTATGTGGGTATATTAGATACACCACAAGACATTACACATGAGATGACTAGTACACAGGTGCTTCGTTGTAGTGGGAGAATTATTTGGCCTCCTATAAGATTTATAGGTTTGGGAGAAATTTATGAAGTTATCCTAGAAGAAGCTGAATCAGATCCCTACACTTATGAAGAAGCAATGACTGATATAGATGCACATCATTGGGTCCAAGTTATGAAATCTTAATTGGATTCTATGTATTCCAATCAAGTGTAGGATTTTGTAAAGGAGTCTAACATCATTAAACCTATTGGTTGCAAATGGGTTTACAAAAGGAAGAGAGGGATAGATGCAAAGGTTGAAACCTTTAAAGTAAGACTAGTGGCAAAAGGGTATACACAAAAAGAAAGAATTGACTACGATGAAACTTTTTCGCCAGTAGCCATATTTAAATCTATCAGAATTCTTTTATCTATTGCTGCTCATTATGATTATGAGATTTGACAAATAGATGTCAAGACTGCATTTCTTAATGGCAACTTTGAAGAAGAAATCTATATGATGCAACCGAAATGTTTCATAGCAAAGAACAAAGAGCATATGGTATGCAAGTTGAATCTATCAGAATTCTCTTATCTATTGCTGTTCATTATGATTATGATATTTAGAAAATAGATGTCAAGACTGCATTTCTTAATGGCAATCTTGAAGAAGAAATCTATATGATGCAACTGGAAGGTTTCATAGCAAAGAACTAAGAGCATATGGTATGCAAGTTGAAAAGACCCATTTATGAACTTAAGCAAGCATCTAGGTCATGAAATATCAAATTTGATCAAGCAATCAAATCATTTGGTTTTAAACAAAATCTTGATGAACCATGTGTGTACAAAAGACATCGAGATACAATAGTAATGTTCATAGTGCTTTATGTTGATGATATTGGAAATGATGTAGGGGTAATGTCATCGGTAAAGGTTTGGTTCTCAAGACAATTTGAAATGAAGAACTTGGGTGAAGCTAACTTTATTCTAGGGATTAAGCTTTGGCGAGATTGTAAGAATAAAATGTAAGGTTTATCACAAATTGGGTATATAAATAAGGTTCTAGAACGGTTTAATATGTAAAATTTTAAGAAAGGATTACTTCTTTTTAGACATGGAGTTCCTCTGTCTGATGATCGAAGGCCTAAGACTCTTGAGCAAGAAAATATAATGAGAAAAGTTTCTTATACTTCTGCAATAGGAAGTCTCGTGTATGCCATGCTATGTACTAGACCAGATATTTGTTATTCAGTTGACATGGTCAGCTGATATCAATCAAATCCAAGACTTAAACATTGGTAAGTTGTAAAACATATTCTCAAGTATCTACGGAGAACGAGAGATTATATGCTTGTTTACCATAATAAGGATTTGATTCCCATTAGTTATATAGATTTAGATTGCCAGTCAGATCTTGATTTCAGAAAGTCCACTTCAGGTTATGTGTTCACCTTGGAAGATGGAGCCATAAGTTGGAGGAGTGTTAAGCAATCTTGTATTGCAGACTTCACCATGAAAGCTGAATATGTTGCTACTTATGAGACGGCAAAGGAAGCTATTTGGCTAAAGAAATTCCTTTCTGATCTCGGTGTTGTGAGAATGGAGCAAGTTTTCATCACATTATTTTGCGACAATAGTGGAGCAGTTGCACAATCCATAGATCCAAGAAATCATAAGAAAGAAAAGCATATTGAGAGAAAGTATCACATTATTTGAGACATTGTTGCTCAAGAAGATGTAGTGGTAGCAAAGATTGATAGTGCAAGTAATCTAGCAAATCCATTTACCAAAACCTTGTCATAAAGGACTTTTGAGTCACATTGGACTTTTGAGTCACATTTGGAGGGAATGAAAGTTAGATTAGTGCACAATAGTCTTTAGGGCAAATGAGAGATTGTTAGGATGTGTGCCCTTAAATCCTATTGTATGATATCATGTATGACATTATGTATGACTTAATTTTATGTTTAATAAAGTTGTTTTATTATTATCTAAAATAGGTAACATGAATATTTAGACATTATCATATAGTCCATGTATAGTATGTAATTTATGTGAAAAGTCACAAAAGATATAAATCACAAGTTCTTTATAAACTCAGAATTATAGTTCGTAGTCGGTGATGAAATTAGGCACTTCATCTACAAAGACTATAACATATCAATTAAGATAATTTGTCTTGATCATGGAAGTAGAGACTTTTAGTTGGTATGTTGGTATGTTTTAAGAGTTAAACTATATTGAATCGGACCACTGTGAGATTTATTATTCTCCTAACGACTGTCAAATGAATAATAAATTTCACGGCTTCTATTTGCATGAACTCTTAATCCTGAGAAAATAATGGACTTGATCATAAGGTGTGAGTTACTTTGATATATCAAAAGTGAAATCT
This sequence comes from Castanopsis chinensis, assembly GCA_032878915.1. Taxonomy (NCBI): domain Eukaryota; kingdom Viridiplantae; phylum Streptophyta; class Magnoliopsida; order Fagales; family Fagaceae; genus Castanopsis; species Castanopsis chinensis. The sequence goes on along the minus strand of JAVQMG010000125.1, from coordinate 9,090,064 downwards.
AAAGTTACGATCAAAATCTCAATATGTTGGGCAGCCACATTTAGTGTTGATGGAACATATATTTTTAAGATGGAATCCATAATCTTTTAACGGAGATATAAAATATTCCTTTGAGATAAGTTTAATGGATTTAGTTATTCAGAGTGTTAGGCCTAACCATTTTAGTAAGGAGTTACTAAAGTATATATTTATGATATTGGATTTCATAAATATACGATGAATAACTTAAAGGATTAAAATGGGTACTCAAGGATAGGGCTGTCCACGGGTCGGTCCGGGTCGGGTTTGTTCCCAACCCGGAACCGACCCGCCGGAATCGGGTGCCAAAAAAATGCACCCGCCGCCGACCGCCGGAGTACTCGGATCGGGCGGATCAGACCATCAACGGGCGGCGGTCGGGTCGGTTGGCATCAAAAACCCAGAAAACGGTGAAAATCCGGCGTGAAAACAGCGTAAGTCCGGCGCCAAAACGGTGAAAATCCGGCGAAATCTTTGAAGCTTCTCCAGATCCGGCCTAGATTAGGCCATTTTCGGCAAGATCTCAGCTAGATCAGGCGAAATCTCGCCGAGATCTTGACGAAAATGGTCTAGATCTCACCGGATCTACCAAATAGCGCCGGAAATCTTGTTTGGCGGGTCGGATCGGTTTGGTCGGATTCTGGAGAAAGGAAACCGATCTCCGACCCGCCAAACTCGGGTTTTTGAGGAACAGACCCGTCGCCGACCGCCGGAGAAGTCGGGTGCGGTCGGCGGCGGGTCGGGTGCGGTCGGCAGCGGCGGGTGGGTCGGGTTGTCCGGGTCTCTGGACAGCCCTACTCAAGGATTAAGATGTAGTAATCTTCAAAGTGGCATTCTACATTCATGATTATGAATATTTTATGAAGGGGTTGCATGTATAATAAAGTCTTGGGATATAATTTATTAATAAAGCCTAGAGTGCAATTATAATTATATAGTGTTATTAAATATAATTAATGATAACATTGGACTTGTCAAGAGTTGACAGAAAAGCCCAAGGCCCATTAGAGCTAATGTCTTATTGGTCCATTTTGGTCCCACTCTAAGCCACACACTAAAGCCCAATTGGAAATGCCCAATAGGCCAGCCCAATTAGATAATCAGTTAGTTATAAAGAGAGAAACATACAGAATTTTTTCTTAAGAAAATGAGAGACATCATTGTGAAATTGTCTGTATGTGTGAGTGAACCCACTTAATTATTCTCCATTGAAAACTGATTAAGAGACCACACTTTTTGGGGGTAAAGTGAAATTGGAGTGAAGATTAAAAGTGTTCCCAAGTACTTCTAATCTTTTGTTTTGAATTTCACCACACCAAGGTACGCTTTCTTATTCTTAAATTCTGAAATTTACATAGTGCATGTTATCATGAATGAATGAAATAGATCCTTATTTGTTACTTCCACTATGTATTTTGTATGAGATACAAAACCAGATTTTCAAACACATACCGCATCCAAGAAACAAAGCACAAGTGAAGAAGAACTGACCCAAGAGATGCTACTAGAAGATTGGGATGTTCTTGTTGATCATTGGTATACTGATGATGTAGTGGTATGTTTGTTCTCTCTCTCTCTCTCTCTCTCTCTCTCTCTCTCTTTTCATTTTTTAATATTATGGTTATGTTTTTTTTTTCCAAGAACAAGATACTTTTCAAATTTATTACATTGTTATTTTTAAAATTACGTTCTCTATTTGGATATTGATGAGTTTCCTAAATGAAACCTATTTCATTATTTTTGTCCATCTAAGAACATAACAGACACACACACACACACACACACACACACACATAATGTTAATGTTAATGCAAATGGTTATGCACTGGTAAGATCTTTGAATATTGACTACATAAGCATGTTTTGAAGTTACAAGGTTGTTCTTAAACTTGTTTACCTCCAAATGATAGCATGCTCAATAATCAAGAGATTTCATATCACATAGAGAAACAAAGATTTAGTATCCTTACAACTTATATAGAAGTATTTTGTGCTTGCTCTTGTTTGGCTAAGTATTGATACCATTTAACATAAGTAATTAAGGTTTATATTTGAATTAAAGTTCTAAGTCCGTCATTTTCTTGGGTTAGTTTATGCAAATTTCTAAAATTCTGTTTTTATATGTTTAGTAACTCTTTGATTTACATTATATTGTCTATGCAACTTAAGGTAATTTAAACATAAGATCAGAATATGCATTTTGAAGATCTAAAAATATCACTTTGAGTTGAACTTTTAACATCTAGAATAAAATGATATTTCAAGTCTTTCTTTGTAATCTTAGTTTGAATTGAGAGTTTCATAGTTGGATGAAGTTCGAGAGAATGACTTTGCATGGCTATGTCGTATGACCTAGATTCTGTTTTTTTTTTTTTTTTTTTTTTTTTTTTTTTTTTTTTTTTTTTTTTTTTTTTTTTTTTTTTTTTTTTTTTTTTTTCGCCTTATGTGGATTAATCAACGATGATAAACATAATAGTAATATAATTAATGTGAACAAAAGGTAATTACTCGTTTATGTGTAAACATTTATAAAAAGTAAACACTAACGCTGGCTAAGTCTCAAATTAGCATTTTGTTTATTACCTTGTGTATGTTGACACTAACATTAACTCTATATTGGATTTCGTTTGGGTCTAATAGTTGCCATTGTTAAATTTTGATCGATTCACTTGGTTTTAGTATGAGTAGCTTATGAATATGTGAATTTTCATAGAAATGTGAATTGAAGTATTGAGAACTAGGGTGATAAAACTATTTGATTTGTGATTAAGACTTGGGTTCAAGGCTCATTGAGTGTTTGTAACTTTATTATACATAAATAAATAAAAAAACTATATGATATGCCCTTGATTCTGTTTGTAACCAGATATCTGTTTTTTTTTTTCTCCCATCAATTCTACTCATATGCAAATAACAAATGGTGAGCCTTACTCATGTGTGTGTGTGTGTGTAAACAAATGGAGAGCCTTGTTAGTTTGTTATATTGTATAGAAAGGAGTGTGATTTGTTGATCAATTCGTTTTCAACCCAATCTTAGATCCTTTACTGTATGAAGCAAATAGATGTATGTGGAATCTTTAGTTGCTTGGGTTTACTTCAGTGTTGAAGGTTTATTAAGTGCTGATCAGTTTGTTGATAGGCTTTGAGTTTGAAGGGTTTTTATGATGACATTTTATTGCATTGTTAGGACCTAGTGGAGACTGAAGAAGGATATTTTGGAATCCTTTTAACAGGGATCTCATGACTTTGGTAGCTTTGAGAAGTCTATGAATGCTTCTTTTATTACTTTTGTGTCTAAAAGACAGGTATTTCTCCAGTAGCCTTCTTAAATGAAAGTAAAAGCTCTTTGCAGTAACTCAACTTAGTAAACTTCAAGTAAATCTCAAAGTAAATCTCAAACACCCAATGAATGCACTTACTACTACAATAAAACCTTATCTTTGAAGATTTTGAACTTAAGGTCAGCCAATAAAATACAAAGGTCTTAAAAACTAAACCAGATCAATAATTAAAGGAATCAAATAAAATATAAAAGATATAATTCTCTAGATCACACATAAATATCTTAGATTAGAAAAACTTAAGTAACAACTTGGTCAACTGCTGGTTTCTTAACAATTAGTCAAATCATATTGCTCAATTTGATAGTCATTCTCACTGCAAAATGAATTTTTTGAGGCAATTTAAATAGCTCTAGCATAAATGGCATCAAGGTCTTCCCACCCCAAAACTGTTCTTGCCGTTCCATCCCTTTACAAATGGAGTCTTGTAGATGGAGTTGCCTACCTAGTCCATCTTCTAGAAAATTAGTAATTTCCTTTAGATAGGGGCGGGGTTTGAGTGTTGGTATAGTCTTTTAAGTTGTAATTTTAAAAAAAAAACTATAAAGTACTAAACCAAGATGTGAACATAAGACACCCAAGTATTGCATAGTTCTGAAGGAGACCTTAAATGCATACCTAATCATGCCTCCAGTAACCATACCCAATTGTCATAGTTGCTGATTTGTATTGAATTGTATTTCGATGTCATAGTTGCTAATTTGTGTTTGTTTTCCCTTAAGCTCTGTTGTTGTCCAGCCCTTGAATTTACTTAACTAAGAATGTTCATGCAAGTAAGAAACTCAAGTGAAAAGGGTCCTTAAGGATTTTATTTGATTTATGACAAAAGCTTGTCTTCAGTATGATTCATTAAACTAGGTTTGTTGCATAAGTTGTAATTCCAAATGGATTCCTAAATATAAACTTCTATGTTTTGCTATTGGAACCTAAGGATCATATTTTATACATATACTGTTGCTTCCAATCTCAAGCACATTTTGAAAAAAATTTAGCTCTGTTTGACATGATATGAATGTGAACATAAAAATAATGGTTTCATTGCCATAGAATTTTGAAAATTTGGAAAGCCATCATTTTGTAGATAGAGTTAGAGAAGAATAGGGTCTGTCATTCTAAACATGAGGACTTACATACTGTTGGTTCATGTAGTTTTGCCGTGCATGCTGCAAAGAAAGTTATAAGTATTATGACTAATTTTAAATGATTTAACTTATCTTAAGTTTATGTGGAACCAATTTTCATCACTTCATAAATATGCTATTCATATTTCAGGTAAAAGCGGATAGACATTATGCAGAGCATGCTGCATAATATCCAATACTGCATACTCGAAAAGATGGATTTGCAATTAATCCTGTAGTGCAAGCAAAAATGGTGAGTAATCCATTTCATATTCAGGGTATAGTGGTTTTGTTAAAAAATGGTGAATTGCTTTTGTTAAAGACAGTAAAGAACAAGTACTAGAATGATGAGAATAAGATTCAAGACTTCTCTCTACTTTTTATAGAAAATTTAAATAATTACTTCCTTATTTATACTACTAATTTAGAAAATTCAAAGAGAACTTATAGACTTTTGTTTGGAGTAGTACTTTTAAGAAGCAATTAGAGTGAGGGTTGTATAATTTTATTTATTTATAATAGACTTGTAGGACATCAACCTAGCATCATTGTTATTATTATTATTATTATTATTATTTTGTTTGGATGAGCTGTGGAGTAATGGATTGAGTTTGTTCCTTAATTCAAGGGACGTTGATAAGAGTAGTATTGTAGTTCACCAAATAAGATTCCTAGTTTTTGGGAGAGTTAAGTTATTCAGATTGTTTCATTTATTTGAGTTATCTTTTATTCTATTTGATTGTATCAACTTGTAAACTGCACTGTATTTAAGCAGTGAGACTTGAATAAAAAAGCAAGCACATTAAATCGCAAATGGTCTTTTCTTTTCTGACTAACTTAATTCAATAAACACCCTGCATAACAAATCAGTGTTTGATCACTTTGGTTGCTAGTGGCTGATGGGCACTCAGGGTTGAGATTGAAAGGATCTAAACCTGAGGATATGGTTGCTGCCTTGCTGGGAACCTGAGATGGGGGTTGTTAATTTTTCTATGTGTTTACTTTGTTGTGTAGTTGCTGCCTTGCTGTGTATTGTTCTGTTAATTTTGTTGTCTTGAATCAAATGATGTTGCTAATATCTAATTGTTTTGTTGTATTCAAACCCAAATATCAGGATAAAATGAGGAAATTGTTGGCTAAACCTTTGAATCAATTGCAATCATCTGATACAAGTGGTAGTATTGCGTGGGCACCAGATGATGTGTTTGCCAAAGTGATGGGTAAAGAGCGCAAAGGTCGTATTCGTGAGGTAGAAATTAGTCCAAGCCCAAGTGGCTGAAGTAGCAAGAGTGCTCTCATGGACATTCAAATATGATCAAGTCAAGCAAGGGATGACGAAGTTGCATAATTGAAGGCTTCCTTGGCTAATATGTAGGAGAAATTGTCATCTTTTGAAGAAACGAAGGAAAGACTTAGCCAATTCGAAGAGATGGAGCAAAGAATGGCTTGCATGCTTCAACAAATGCAACAAATAACTTCACAATGCAATCATGTATGATAAATGGTTTTATAATAATAGTCATGCCTGTGCACTGTAATGCCTTTTTTATTCTAATTCCCTCTAAAATTATTTTGGACTTCAACACAGCATCTTCAAATTAAATCAGTAAGTTAAATTGAATTGAAGAATGCTATATAACTACAAGTTTATGTGAAATAATATTTTTGACAGAAATTCCAATTATCTTTGATTTGTTGGTTGAGGTCATTAATGCTTGGACCATGATTTTGATTATCACACTTGATTGCCACTCCTTATGTTGTTGCTACTTTCTCTAGCTCCCCCTTAAAGAATAACTTTCAACTTTCTTTTTCATTTTTTGTTTAGTTGTGTTGCTTGTGTTGGATTATTAGCAAAGAATAAAGGGTAATTTTTCACTATGGTGTTGGTGCTAGGTTTTTGGGTTTGATGTATAGATTGGGATACTCATCTGTGTGGTAGTTGTGAAATTTATTAGTTTGTTGAATATTTGGCTTGTGAAATGTGTAAGCAAGATAATCAAGTTTGCATTTTGTTTGTTGATAAGCTTGTGTGAAGTGAGAAATGTTTGAGGTGATATTGTTGACCCTTGACAGGCAATGCATTCAAGGATGCATAGTTACTTAAGGATGTGAGGACTAGGATGAGAATTTTAAGGCATGGTAGGTTCCGACATGGCAAGGGCAGAATGTATGTGTGGTTTGAGGTGGGTTTTTGTTAGTAGTGAGAAATTATTATGTATAGAGTTTGTGGTTGAGACTAGTAGTACTTTATTCTAGTGTCATCCAGCCTCATATCATATCATATGCTTGGACAATGGAAGGAATTTTGAAGCCTGCATTGTAATTGAGCACCTTTTTTCTTAAGTGGGGTATTGACTTGTGGCCTATCTTTGTTAGAATGTGGGCTTATATGGAATAACTTGTACATTATTGGGCATTCTGAATTCTTGACTTAACTTTGCATAACAAATCATATGCATAAACAAGCTCTTGAGTTTGCGTAGGTGTACAAAAAATGTGAACTAATTTTCAAGGCTGCAAAAGTTGGTGTTAAACCTCCCCCACCCTTGCCAACTTATGTTTTGTTTGTGATCCAGCTCATTTGGTTATTAATGTTTAAATGACTCTTTTCTAACTTACTGCAAAATCATGACAATGACCTAACATGAAACTCAGTCTTTGAAATCAAGTGAAATAACTGAATTATTATATACTTGTATACTTGTGTGATTGAATTTTGATGGCTGACTTATATGTTACCCTTGTATACAAGAATACAACTTTCTTTTGGTTGATGAATTATGATTTAGTTTGAATGAGGGTCTAAGGTTAACTTAAGATAATTTTGGACAGTCGGTTAAAGTTGAAATAGTCAGCATTTTTTGAAATAGTTCGTGATAAAAAATTTGATTAGCATATACTTGAAGGCAGAAAGGTTTTTGACTCACCACTTTGTTTTGAACAAGTAGGCTGATTTTTTGTTAGATGAAGTGCTCAATAAGAGCTTATTGCTTGTTTTTGATGTTGCAAAGCAATTTGGATTCCAATATTTGATATCTTTGTGTCCTAATTATTGCCTCTTTTTTTTATGTAGGACGTTCCTCCGATCCTACAATTCCCAGCTCTCCAAAAATCATCAGCAGCATCCCATCAACCAAGCAGCTTATAAGTTTTATGTTGGTGTTTGAGGATATTTTGTGTACAAAGAACCACATTTGAACAATCACATTTTTTGCAAGTGTTGAAAACTATTTTGAAACTTTGATTATGGTATTAGCTTAATTTAAGTGTTGAAGGACTTTTTGTGTACAAAGGACCACATCTTTCTTTTGTTGGTTTTATGATGATAGTTATAGAAAATGTTATGTATTTGATAATATATTTCCATATTAATATAATGTTAGTTTGGAGACATTTGTGGTGTTATCTAGTTACATCTGTGGTATTATCTTAATGGAGTTAAAATTATTACAGGTTATTTGTAATAGATCTGTGGTTTAAAAACCTAGGGGAAAAAAATTTAACCTATAGCGGCAGGCAAAAACCGCTACTAAAGGTCTAAAATTATGTTATAAGTGAAGACCTATAGCGGCATTTATAGCCCGCTGCTAAAGTGTCGCACATATAGTGGCGAGCATAACTGCCATTAAAATGTATATAGGGTCTATTGTGCATGAAACCCTATAGCGATTCTTATTGCCCGCCACTAAAAAGGAATTCCTGCCAAGATGACAGATCCTGCTGTAGGTGCCTCTACATGAGCTTCAGGTAATCAAATATGAATTGGTACCATAGGCACTTTGATAGCGAAAGAGGCGAAAGAAGCAATCCATAGAAATATTTGGCATCGCTCACTAAATTTTGTGGCAAGAACGCGCAGTGCAAATGAACGTGAGCTGCTATACAGAATCCCCTATTAGCCATCGGGGACCAAGTGGTAAGGCCATGATCTGCAGAGAACCGAATGGTAACCTCATATGGCAGCGATTTTAAACCCGCCACAATAAACCAAAAACGCCGCTAAATGGCAAATCTATTGCGGCACTTTTTGTTACCGCCATAATAGATCTATTGTGGCATCGCAATAGTGGCGGGAAGAACCGTCGCAATAGCACCCGCCGCTAAAGGTCAAATGTACCTTTAGCTGCACTTTTTTGGGCTTTTGCTGCAGTTTTGGCCAGCCGCAATAGTACTTTTTTGTTGTAGTGTCGTCTCATTGTCACTGCTACCACCATTGATCACCATCACCACCACGATATTATCTCACGCATTATCATGACCACCACACACCATTTGATGTCATCACCACTATTGTCTTTGTCATGGTGTCACCACCACACCGCCCCCACTTGTCACCTTTGACCCCATTTGAAATATCAATAATTCTACATGGGACTCCAATGACATAAAACATTTTGGGATCTATATTAGAGTTGAAAGTCAAGACCAAAAAAAAATCAAGTTACTTTTTAAAAAACATCTCCTATTAAAGAAACAAACATGGCCTAAATTAAAAAATTTCAAGGTTTTATATCCTCCATAGTTTTATACTAGAGTACGTTTTTTGTCCCTAATTAATTTTTGGAATTATTTTCATTTGGGCTTTCTACATTTCAAAAATTTTATTTTAACCCTTTATATTTAATTATGTTTTCATATTGACTTTTAACATTTTAAAATTTTTCATTTTGGCACTTCATATATGATTCATTTTGAAATGTAAAAATGTCAAAATGAAAACAATCGCAAACAAAAAGTATATTGTAGTCACGTTTTTAAAAAAACATTACATATGTTTGTTGCAGATAACAAGTTCTACTTATGTTTCTCATTAGTCATTAATTAGGTAATTAATGTCCAACGTGAAAAATTATGAAGATGATTTACATTATCGAATTGAGATCGGGTATTGCATCTGATACAATTGCCATGAATGGCTGAGAATTAAAGTTGCAAAAAGCAATTTTAAATTTCAACCATTGAATATAAAAAATGAGAAAAAGTTAAAAAGTAAATTTAGTAAAAATTTGTTGTGAGAGGGAAGGGTTAATTATATGAGTAATACTAAGGACACATGAAAATACAAATGGTCAATTGTGAATAGTAGAAGTGTGTCCCACATGGCCCACCATCACATATCCACTTATCACATCTTGCCATATAACGAGTTGTAACATAAAGTTATCTATACTACTATTTAAGGGGCTTTTCCTGTTTGGATTCCTATTTTTTTAGTTCAAAAATGTCCCTACAGTCCTATGTTTAAGTAGAGACAAAATTAAAGGACAATCCGGTAAAAACTCATTTTTTAGTTTAAAAATGCTCCTACTGTCCTATGTTTAAGTAAAGACAAAACTAAAAGATAATTCGGTAAAAATGCAACTCCAACTCCTACTAAAATATTACCTAAAAAATAGGACCACTCTCTTATTAATTTTTAAATTGATTTATTCATTATAAATTAAATTTTTTAAAATAAAAATCATATATATATATATATATATATATATAAAATAACTAAATACAATTTTTTTTCTACAAAATAAGACCACTAAAAAAATAAGTCTTATCGCACGCGCGAAGCGCGTGTGATGAGATTAGTATATTTTTATGTGTCTATAAGATTTTTCTAATTACTTGGCCATGCCGGATTCCAATCTTACATTATCTACTTCAAATTGCTGATGCTATAATAAAAACATAAAATTGAGTGACATAGAGGTGACGTGGACGAATGCTGTCGCAACATGGGCGTGGTGGAGGTAGCTTAAGGTTGAGGCGTTGAGCACATCGTATTAGTGGTTTTGTTGGACGGTAGGTAGTGCATCTGTTATGTCCTGCGTCCCTTTCCATGGTAGTAGGTGAAGGTGAGCACTTCTGAAGTTTTCAACTTGCGACGTACTGGTCTCTCTTTTCAGCTACCCTTTTCTTTCGCTACTAGCCTACTACTTTTCTCAGCCAATGGCTTAGTTTTAAAATATACCTTGCAAGTACTACAGGAGTCTGGTTTCTTCCGGATCATTCTATATCTTTAAGATAATCCTACGTGGCCAAATAGATTCTAAAAAGATGAAATATGTTGTGATTTGATCTAGGTCCACGTATATTAGACACACGTTTTGTCATAATTTGTTTAATTATCTATATATTTATCACTTATAAGTCATGAAATTTATTTATTGAGTTTTAACCTATGATATTCACTTCTAATGATTATGCTCTTTATCATCAGGCTAAGATACTAATTAATTTTTTCGATGTAGGTGAATATTGAATTTCTTATTTTTTATTTAACAATCAAAAGTTTTACTAATTGAGCTAACTAGAACTCATAAAAGTAAAGCAAGTTGTGGCAAGGCATGTGACCTAAACTTTTTAATATGTTGTACAATACATAGTAACCAAGCAAAAAAAGAATCACTATATGAAATTGACAATAATAATTATTTCATTTTCATGGATGGTTAAAATATTGATTAAATTGAATACTAGTGCATGGAGGCCTAATTAACTAATTTAAGTATATAATTCTCAAAGGGTCAAAGGGTGTAAGGTGAAATCCAAAATGTGAGATGAGAGATTGTGTGATAGAGTGGTAGATAGCATGTGGGAGTTAAGCACTTTAACATGCCTTCAACAGGCCTGGATCCAGACACCGTCAAATTTAACGGCACTTGCAGCTCAAGCATCTTTTTCAAAAAAATATATTTTTTAATTTATTTGTCAAATATACGTTTCGAACCTTCTGTATTAAAAAAAGATAGAATTAAAAGAAGGCTATCGTCATAGAAAATAAATATATCCCCAGAGAGAATTGAAGAGATAAGAGTAAAGGCCCCAGTCTAGGCAAGTTGCAGTCCAAGTGTACAAGGCTCCGCGCAAGCTAAGCTAAACTATTTTTAAGATTTAAGATTTGACGTTTTTTTTTCTCGGTTTTTTTTGTCATATAATTTTTAAAATTATCTCTTCATTTATTATGTTTCCCGGATCTTGACATGACATGTGGAATTGGTCGACCTCGACCAGGTAACTGAAGAATTATCTTTCCTTTTCTTTTCTTTTTTTCAATTAAATTTATATTATCTTTATTAAAGTACATTTTTTAAAAATAAAATAAAAAAAATTAAAAGTTAGGGTTAGGTTTGATTTTTTTTTTCTTTCTATGTATATGACTATAAATATGGCAATATATTTGTGGGTTAGTGTCAAAAGCCAATCAACACTAACCCTTTAATATGATTAATAAATGTGTTAAATCCTTGTTAACTTACCTAATTTGCAATTAATTTGAAATGATCCAATTAATATAAATAAATGCCAGTTTTCTCTAAAATAAATTTAAATTATATATATAATTAAGTAATTAAAATAAATTTAATGGTTATATTGATAAATTCTTTGTTTAAATTGTAAAAGAATTATATTGATAAATTCTTTGATTAAATGTTTGGTAACTATTTTTTCCTCTATTTTCTGTTTTCAAAAACAATTTTCTATTTTTGAGACTAAAAAATTTGTTTGGCAACCCAAAGTGAACTGAAAACAAAAACTGTTCTCAAAACTTAATTTGTGAAGAAAACTGAAAACATGTAAAATGCAGTTTTCAATTTCTGATTTTCAAAAATCAATGAAAACATGCATTTAATTTAATAAAGTTGTCTCATTTAATGAGTTAACATTAGAGTTCAAATCCTAATAACAACATATTTTATTTTTTTCTTCAAAAAACTTTTTTTTTTTATTTCAACTAACCAAACATGTTTTTGATTTGGAAAATACAATAAAATTGTTTTTTTTTTTTTTATATTCCCCAAAACAAGTTTTTGAAAATAGAAAACAAAAACTGTTACCAAACATAACTTAAAGTTCCTAACTTTTTTACCAAAAGAAATCTCTTTTTAGTTATTTCTTTTTCTAGATTATGTATTAAACAAGTTGAAATAGGTAGTGTTGTGTTAACCATGTATTAGGGTTAAGCTATATATTCGAATACTCATACCTAAACACAATACTAACCCGACCCACTGACACAAATTTTCACCCCTAAAATGAAAGGGAGACAATGTTTTCTCTCAATGGTATATGTTATATTTTGTATTGGTATAGCACAACTAAAGTTTTTTAAAAAAAAAAATTTATCAAATGCCTTTAGGGTCTGTTTGGGAGTTCATAAGAGAAGGGAATAGAATGAAATGGAATGGAATGATCATAAGGGAATGGAATGAAATGGAATGTATATAAGTAAGGGAAAAGAATGGAATGGAATGGAATGGAATGGAATGAAATTAAGTAACCTTGATTGGATATTTTAAAATAAAGGAATGGAAATGAATGGAATGTAAGTAATCTTGTTTGGGAGCAACATGGAGGGAATAGAATGGAATCATTTTATAACAATATTACTATTAGATCCCTATTTTAAAATAAAGGGTTGAATATATAGGGGTATTTTGGGAGTTTTAGTGAAAAAATCATTAAATCTAATTTCATTCCCTACCATTCCTGCCAATTTTGGGGGGAATGAAAATTTGAGATTTTAAGGGAATAGAAAGAAATGAGTATTCCCTCCTACCCATTCTATTCTCTCTCACTTAAACTCCCAAACAAGGGAATGACCATTAAAACTCCCAAAAGAATATTCTAAAATATTCTTTTCATTCCTTTCCATACCATTCCATTCCCTCCTCCCAAACGAGACCTTAACAACTCATTTCACCTTTATTTATAAGGAAAAGAAAGGAAAAAATGGTAAATATATCAACAAAAATGAGACTGAGTTTCATTAAATTTTGAGAATAAAATATTTATGACAATGGTATTTCTTATATTTTATGCAATTGATGGTAATTTAATTCTACCCTTTCTCTATCTCAAAAAAAAAAAAAACAAAACAAAACAAAACTACCTTTTTTGTCCTTTGATTAGGATGGTAATTCTACATAGTGAGTTACACAAATTAAAATAGTATTTATTTTATTGCGTTAAATCAATTTGTGACTCCTTTTACATTGTCCTCAAAACATGAATTGCCAAAATATATTATTCAGATAAGTTAATAACTCTAAAATTTTTCATATATCTCATTACAACCTTGATCCCCTTTAAGAAAAAAAAAAGTTTTACTACTGTTGAAAAAGTCACTTAAAAGAAATATCACAATCCAAAATATCATTATATTTTGGATTGTGGTATGTTTTTTAAGTGACTATTTTTTTTTTTTAGAGAGTTTCAATATTTAGTATCCACTATTGATGATACCTCTTTATTATCAGATCAAGACACCAATCAGTTTTTGGTGTAAGTGGGGATTGAACCCTGGATTAATTGTTCAACCATTAGAGATTTTACCAGTTAAGCTAATTGAAACCCACAAGTGACTATTTTTTGATTGCATGTGTTCACGTACTTTTGATGTCTAAAATATATCATAGGTCAAAATATAATGATATTTTTTTTTTTTTTACAAAGTTTAGTTACAAAACTTGTTGTAGCTTAAGGCTACAACTTTACTTAATAAACTAAGTTATTACATATTTTGAAAATCTAACTATTGACTTACATGATCTACATGCTCTTATTACACATGCTAAATTTTGTGTCAATCGGATATTATTTACTATGTGATCTATAAGTTTGTATATTATGCATAATTTTAAACTACAAAAACTTGCAATTTAAACAATTTATTGATGACATAGCTATTGATCTTTATTTTTTTTAGAAATTTTGCAAGTATGGAAGATATAAGAAGAAAATATAATCCAATTGTGGATTTCTCAAAATTCACTTCCAATAAAAAGATATTGAATAAGTTTGTAGCCTTAGGTTACAACCAATTTTATAACTAAACTTTGTCTTTTTTTTTTTTAAAAAAAAGATAATTGTGTTCACATATTTTTAATGTTTGATTATTTAGAGAGTTCTCATCAACATTAAAGGAAATAATTACTACTTATATAATCTCTAAGAGTCTAATTATATGTACCTTTAACTAGTTCGTACGTCATATAATGCAAGGGATAGTTTAATAAAATATGTTTTATTTTATTTTTTAAAAAATTAAATTTGATAATCATGGTAATTGTGAGGGCAAAAGGTCCGAGGCGTATTCTTGGGCCTTGGGCCAAATTCGAGCATATCTGCTTGTCCGAGGTGGGTTTGGTAGTAATAACCTTATTAAGGTTAAAAACCCACGAGTAAAATGGTGCTAGAGAGGCTGGTGAAGGTAGTCCGAAGAGGGATGTCTCCTTGGCTCAGTGAAATGTAAGTTATATGATACGCCATAATGACTAGAAGAGTAAACAAGGTCTTATGGACAAAGATATGTTTCACAAGGCTATAGAAAGAGAGAACAGATGGAAAATATCTTAGAGAAAGCTGCTACCACCACATTAAAGACTTTGCATCTACCTCTCTGGCCGCATTAATGAGGAAATGGCATCTGAACATAATGGCCAGCCTTACAGCTATTGTTTGAAGATTTCGAGAGGGCGGTGGATGGGACAGGTACCTACATTGGTGATCTAATTCTTACGTGGACGTTGAAGATAAGAAGGAGAAGAATATAAAAGAAAGAAAAGGACATTCAAGAGAGAGGAAGAAAAAACCAAAGGGAAAAGGAAGAGAAGAATATTGTACACATCTCCTTCAAGTGTAATCTATTTCTAGAACAAAGAAAAACAATACATATCATCCTCAGCATACGTCCGAGGAGAATTTTTGTTACATAAACAGCTCGTTTCATGTGAAATTGGAATTCAGCCCATCATTTCTGTTATCGAATATCCATAGAACTTCGGCTTCAAGCCCACTCTCTACAAATTTCATTGTTTTGGACTTTTTAGGCCTGTTCACTTTGCACAGTTAAGTTTGGGTGCAAATTGTGACCTTGCAATTGGCGCCATCTGTGAGAAATCTTGTGTTCTAGAGAGTGTGTAGTATTATGGTAGGCTCAGGTTCACACCATGCAGAGTCAATGGGGTCTCAACATGAGGATCATTTCTTACATTTGGACCACGAAAGAGAACGGGAGGGCAGTGTGCACACAATGCATATTGGTAGGAGTCGTTCATGTGGTGGAAGCAGGATCTCTCACGAGGAAAATGCTAAGGCTATGCAGAAGGAGATTGATCATCTGAAGAAGAAGCTACGCCATGAGAAACGGAGGAGAACTCCCTCTTTTTCTGATTCTTCTTCTGAAGATTCTCAGGGTAGCGATTATAGGCCCAGATCAAGAACCCCTCCTAGTGAATCTTTCTCCTATGAGGAGAACTATCTTCGTGGGCATAAGGACAAGAAGTCTTCCTCCAGGGGCTTGGGAAATGATGCCATGAGTAGGGCGTTACATCAAATCTCCAAGTTACCCTTCACACGCAGGGTGGAGAAAGGAAAGCTCCCTCGATGCTTCATTCAACCAAATTTCACTATCTATAACGGCCGTACGGACCCCGTAGAGCACGTGAGTCATTTTAATCAGAGAATGGTTGTACACTCTAAAAACGAAACTTTAATATGCAAAGTCTTCCCTTCTAGCTTGGGACCTGTTGCGGTGAGGTGGTTTAATCGCCTGAAAGCAAATTCTATCGATTCCTTTATGGAACTTACTAGAGCATTTAAGTCTCGCTTCATAACCTGCAGTAGAGTTCCTCAGCCCCTGGATTCGTTATTGTCCATGGCCATAAGGGAAGGGGAAACTCTAAAAACATACTTTGACAGGTACTGGGAAATGTTTAATGAGATTGATGGTGATTTTGATGATGTGGCGATCAACACTTTCAAGGTTGGCCTTCCAATTGAGCACGACTTAAGGAAATCTTTGACCAAGAAGCCTATAAGTAGTGTACGCCTACTCATGGATCGCATTGACAAGTACAAACGGGTTGAAGAAGATCAACAGCAAGGTAAGGGAAAGGTGAAGGTTATCCCTCAAGAGAGAAGGGATTTCAGGTCAGATGAATACAACAACAATAGGCTTCGGAGAGATTATGCTGGGCAACCTAGTTTTACCACTCCTCAAGTGGTCAACACTGTATTCCGAGGACCAGTGCATCAAGTGTTGGAGAAAATCCAGAAGAAACCATACTTTAAGTGGCCCAACAAGATGGCAGGGGATTCCATGAAATGTAATCAGAACCTCCATTGCCGTTATCATCAAGAGAGGGGTCATACCACTGAAATTTGCAGGACCTTATGGAGTCATTTGGAGCATTTGGTTAAGGAGGGAAGGTTGAAGCAGTTTCTGTATCGGCCCAATGGGCAGGAAGATCATTCAGGTTCAGTAAATCAGGGTAACAATACTTCAAGGCCTCCATTGGGTACGATCAATGTAATTTTTGCTGCTTCAGGTAGGACTGGTTCTCGTCCTTCTAGGGTGATGTCTGTGGCACGAACCCTTGCTGAGGAGTCTAGTTTTGAGTCAAAGAGGATTAAAAAGAATCTCCCACCTCCTTTGAACTTCTCGGAAGAGGATAAGATCAGAACTATCCAACCCCATCATGATGCTTTAGTGGTTACACTTAGGATAGGGGCTACGATGTAAAGAGGTAATGGTAGACCAGGGCAGCGGTGCGGAGATTATGTATCCCAACTTGTACAAAGGGCTGAAATTAAAGCTGGAGGATCTGGCGTCTTATGATTCACCACTAATAAGCTTTAAAGGGAAGGCTGTTATACCAATAGGCCAAGTTAGATTGCTTGTCCAGTCAGGTACCGAGGTTGTAAAAGTGGATTTCGTTGTGGTGGACGCCTATTCTCCTTATACAACCATCGTTGCAAGACCTTGGCTTCATGCTTTAGGTGCGGTTTCATCAACTCTGCATTTGAAAGTAAAATTTCCTTCTGAGAATCAAATTGAGGAAATAGTTGGAGTCAGTCTATGGCCAAACAATGTATGGCAGCTGCAATTTTACATCACCCTAGGCAAGAGTCATCAGCCTCAACTGACGGGGGCTCATAGCAATCAATGTCTTTAGCCAAGCCCAAGGTGGCAAAGGTATAAGAACTTGCATGTGAGGAGTTAGAGAAGGTTCTCATTGACGATGATCCTGAAAAATTCTTTCAGGTGGGAATCTAACTGCCACATCAAGAGAAGGTAGAGCTGGCTATGTTTTTGAAAATGAATGTGGATGTATTTGCGTGGAATGCTTATAAGGCCTTGGGAGTTGATCCGAATTTCATTTTCCACCATTTGAATGTTAATCCAGTTGTAATGCCGAAGAAGTAGCCACCTCAACGCTCGTCTAAGGAGCATTCCGAGGCAGTCAAAGAGGAAGTACTCAAGCTTAAAACGGTTGGAGCTATCAAGGAGGTGTTTTATCTTGAATGGTTAACTCATACAGTGGTGGTGAAGAAGAAGAATGGAAAGTGGAGAGTTTGCGTGGACTTCACGGATTTAAACAAGGCTTATCCTAAAGATTCCTTCCCAATGCCTCGTATAGATCAATTGGTGGACGCTACCATTGGGCATCCTCAAATGAGCTTTTTAGATGCTTTACAAGGTTATTACCAAATACCTTTGGCTGTGGAGGATCAGGAGAAAACTGCCTTTGTCACCCCTACTGGGAATTATCATTATAAGGTCATGCCTTTTGGTTTGAAGAATGCTAGTGCTACCTACCAACAGATTATGACCAGGATGTTTGAATCGCAATTGGGAAAGACTATTGAAGTCTATGTGGACAATATGGTGGTGAAGAGCAAAACAGTTTCTGAGCATTTGGAAGACTTGAATGATACCTTCCAAACATTAAGAAGGTACAAGTTGCGTCTTAATGCTTTAAAGTGTTCTTTTGGTGAGGGGTCAGGTAAATTTCTGGGTTAAATGGTAACTCACTGAGGAATCAAAGTTAATCCCACACAGGTCAAGGCAATTAATGGTTTACAAGCACCTCGGAATCCAAAGGAAGTTCAGAGGTTAACCGAGATGACTGCTTCCCTCAATCAGTTTATTTCACGGTCCGCAGATAGATGCCGACCTTTCTTCCAATTGTTGAACAAATGGAAAGGGGTTTGAATGGACTGAGGAATGTGCTTAACTTTTTAGCAACTTAAGGAATACCTTTTACGACCATCCATTATGTCTCGGCCCGAAGTTGATGAAGTTCTGTTCGCTTATATTGCTGTAGCTAATCATGCTATAAGTTTGGTTCTAATATGGGTCGATAATGGTGTGCAAAGGCCAGTTTATTATATAAGCAAATCTTTACATGAAGTCAAGGTGCATTATTTACCATTGAAAAAAGCAATCCTGACAGTGGTGCATGCTACACGTAAACTTCCCATTATTTTCAATCTCATACAGTCGTTGTTCTAACTCAACTTCCTCTCAAGTCTATACTTCAGAGTGCTGACTATACGGGAAGGATGACTAAATGGGGTACCATTTTGGGGACTTTTGACATCAAGTATATGCCTCGCACCTCTGTAAAATGCCAAGTTCTTGCTAATTTGGTGGCAGAGTTTGTTGAACCTTCAATAAAGGAGATTACTAAGAGTTTGAACATGGATGAAAAATCAATTTGCATGATCTAGTGCAAGGAACCTTTCGCATGAAAAGTGTATGTTGATAGAGCAGTAAATCAAAGAGGATCCAATGTGGGATTAGTCTTAGTGTCCCCTGAGGGACTTACTTTGGAGAAATCCTTAAGATTAGGATTCTCGACCACTAACAATGAGGTAGAATATGAAGTTCTGCTAATGGGAATGGATATGGTTTAGAAAATGGGTGGAAATAAAGTGCAGATATTCTCGGATTCATAGCTAGTCGTTGGACAGATGGAAGGGAAATTAGAAGCTAGAGATCCGAGAATGTAAGAGTATTTAATCCGGGCTAGGTATTTACAATCAAAGCTGGACTCTTTTATCTTATTGCATGTCTCTAGGAGTATGAACACTCATGCTGAATCCCTAGCCACCCTTGCAACGTCTTCGGCACAAGGTCTACCACGGGTCATCCTTATTGAAGATCTGTGTAAACCTACTAGAATGAATAATGACACCCTTCAGAATCATCAAATTAGGGTGGGACCCAATTGATTGGATCCCATAGTGTTATTCCTTAAAAATGATATCTTGCACAAGGAGAAGTCTGAGGTCCACAAAATACGCAGAAAAACACCTCGGTTTTGGCTTTCTGAAGACCAGAAATTGTACAAGCAGTCTTTTTCAAAACCATATTTGTTGTGTATACACCCTGAAGCAACGAAGTTACTTTTGGAAGAGTTACACGAAGGAATCTGTGGAAGTCACACAAGAAGAATGTCTTTATCTCATAGAGCTCTTACACAAGGATATTAGTGGCCCAATATGCAGAGAGAAGCACAGGATTATGCAAGAAAGTGTGACCAGTGTCAGAGATATGCTCCAAACATTCATCAACTAGGGGGTGTCCTTAATCCTTTGTCTAGTCCTTGGCTATTTTCTCAATGAGGCTTGGACATTGTGGGGCCTTTCCCAAAGGCAGCAGGAAATAAGAGGTGATTGCTCGTTGGAACGGATTATTTCATTAAATAGGTTGAAGATGAGCCATTATCAAACATGAGGGATGTGGACGCGAAGAATTTTATCTGGAAAAATATTGTCACAAGGTTCGAAATCCCTCATACTCTCATTTAAGATAACGGCTTGCAATTTATTAGTAAGGCCTTTAAAAGGTATTATTGTGATCTAGGCATCACGAATAGATATTCTAGTCCAGCTTATCCGCAAGGGAACGTGCAGGCCGAGATAGTAAACAAAGTTATAGTCAGTGGGCTTAAGAAAAGACTGGATGATGCTAAAGGAAGGTGGGTGGAAGAATTGCCACATATTTTGTGGACGTATCGAACTACACCTTGAAGATCCACTAGAGAGACACCGTTCTCTATGACTTATAGAGCCGATGCTGTGCTGTATCCCCCTGGAAACTGGGTTTCCGACATTGAGAACGAGCACTTTCATCCCAAGTAGCAATGATAATTTACTAGAAAAAAGCCTAGACCTAGTTGAGGAACGGCGAGAAAATGGCATGGTTCAGCTTGCTTATTATTAGCAAAAACTCAAGCAAGCGTATGATTCCCATGTAAAGCTACAACCACTCGCACTTGGAGATTTGGTATTAAGAAAAGTCTTGGGTACTGCTAAGAATCTAGCATGGGAAAAATTGGGGCCTAATTGGGAAGGACCTTATCGTATTACTTCAGTAGCGGGTATAGGGACGTATTATCTTCCAAACTTAGATGGAAAGGTTGTTCCACGTCTCTGGAATGTAAATAACCTACGAAGGTACTATTATTAATGAAAAGGCACTTCTGCCATCTTATTTCTATTGTCATTGTGTTACGTTGGTTATTATTTTTCTAATTATCAAACAGAAACATATTCATGTCTGGCCCCTCGGACCACATACCTTGTGAAAATTGATATCTATTAAGTGTTAAACAGAACCTTAATTACGTCTGGTCCTCAGATCATCTACTTTGGAGAAATTAACACTTCAATTCATTTTTCTAATTATCAAACAGAAACATGGTCATGTCTGGCTCCTCAGACCACATACCTTGTGGAAATTGATATTTTTTTAAGTGTTAAACAGAACCTTAATTATGTCTGGTCCTCGGATCATCTACTTTGGGAAAATTAACACTTCAGTTCATTTTTCTAAATTATTAAACAGAAATATGGTCATGTCTGGCTCCTCGGACCACATACCTTGTAGAAATTGATATTTTGATTAAGTGTCCCCTTTCTAAGGATCAACCAGGGTTTTGGCTGTATTTGGCTCTCGAACCACATACTTTGGTAAGATTGATAATTTACTTTGTGCCTGAGTTTCACATAAGGTCTAATTTTAGACCATATTTCTCTCGTTTTTTTAACTATTTGCTGTTACACGTAAAATAATATAATTCCAGCATATAGGTTATCCATTGAAGGCTTAGATTAGTGCAATGAAATTATTTCCATGTCAAGTTATTGATATTACTTAATGCATTATTGAGACCTATCATGTTCATTTGCACACCAAAACATTCATGTTATAAATACAAATGATATTAAGATAAGGAGTCAAACATTCTCAGTGAGTGAAATTTGCTAGGGATTAAAGATTAAAATCTTGAACTTGTCCTTATAATTGTATCTGATTACATTGAAGATAAAAGCACAAGACAAACAATGGAAGTAAACTTGTCTTTCGATTTGGGATCCAGTTCTTTGATGGCTAAGGGAGCACTCAAAGGTTTGGTCTCGGACGGGATCATAATGTGTTTTCCTTTGTCCTTTACCATTGGAGGAAGGATATTCTGTCTAGCTTTCTCGCCCAAAATCTTCTCAGTCTTCTCACCTTGTTCTTGGACTGAGGATGGTTGTGTTGGAGGCACTAACTCAGGGACAGTTAGAGGAAGGGGAATAGCTTCAATCAGACGGATATTTGAAGGGTACCAGATAATTTCAGCTTTCATCCACTCTGAAGTAACAGGGATTCCTGCCATATTAAGGGCTTCTGCCTATACTTGTTGGCAATATTCCCTACATACTTCAGTTAACTATTCAGCTAGCCGGGTCTCCATTTCTTCAACCCCTTTGTTGTAGGAAGCCATTGATGCAGCTTCCATGGTCACTTGAATTGTTCAGGCTGCCTCCTTAGTCTGAGCAAGCTCCCTTTTTAGGTCTAAAATTTTTTGCTGAGCTATGGCCAGCTCTAGTTCTTTATGGTGTAGTAGTTTACGTTGCCCCTCTACTTGAGCCTCGGTAGTTTTGAGTCCAGCCTCGGCACTTCTTCTTTCATTCTTCTCATTTGCCAATTTGTTGGCCGGCTCCTTTTTCTCTTTCTCGGCATGGCCCAGAGCTTTCTTAATCTGGACTCTGACATTGAACTCGGCCTTAGCTTTGTTCCGAGCGTCTTCTACCCACTTCTCAGCTACAAAGACCTCTTGGATGGCCTGCACAGAAATGGTGAATAGGAACATTATGACTGGAGTAATAGAAAAATACATATAAAAAATTTTATACAAACAAAACAATAAGAATGACAACATAGAAGTAATTAGATGACATGTACCAAAGCCAAATCCCTTTTTAGGGAGAGGAAGAGTTGTGGTTGGCTTATTTTCTCCAGGGTATCCATGTCCTTAGGCAGCAGGATGGGCTTCTCCAGAGCCTCGGCTAGGTAGTGGGTATGCCCCTTTTGGAACTCCCTTATGGAGGAGTGGCGAGGAATGGGAGCCCCATCCAACTCAACCGAGGAGACCACTAGGATTGAGTGCAGCTTACCTCGGCCAACTCATGGCTGTCCTTACTCTCCATAGAAGAGGCTTGAGTTTGGCCCTTTCCCGCTTTTTGCTGCTTCTGCCTTTTCTTTTAGGCCAATTCCTCTTCTTCAACATCTCCCGCTCTTTTCTTCTTCTTGAGGTTGGGTATAGGAAGATGGGAGTCTAGAGGAAGGGGAGGGGGTGGAAGATTAGTAGGAGGTTGAGATCCTGAAGCGCCCTTCTAGAGGGCTTGTTTGCCTCTTTTAGTAAGAAGATACTTCAAACTTGACATTTCTTCTTCCTCTTCCTCGGAGCTACTGTCTACGCGTGTGATTACTAAGCCTTTGATACCAGAGTGCTCGTCGAATTCGTTTTCTTCGTCTGAGAGGGTAATAATTGGGCCCTCGGTAGGTTTTTCTACTTCTTCGAGGCGAAATTGGTCTATTTCCTTTTCGAGGGACAAACGTAAGGATATGGATTCTTCTCAGGTAGCTTCTGCTTCGGATTGTATGGGCGGGGGAATTGCTGCTATCGGGCTTATGTAGAGAATGGTAGAGGGGTCGTCTGGTAAGTCGTAAGTGGCGAGGAATCCCGTTTTTGAGACGTCTATCCTTCTACATCTCCGATCACCCACGACAATTGCGTTGTCGATCTCTTGGAAGGTAGTTGATAGCGGTTCGTATCCCAAAATGAGATGGGCTGCTCTCACCTGCCCGTTTTCACTCACAAATACCTCGGATCTTAAGACTCTATTGAGGTTGACGATGCTCGATAGGCTTAAGCGAGGCGACACGTGCTGTATATCTGCAAAAATATCCGAGAAGCCAAACATGGTTAGACCAACAATAGATATTAAACAAAGGGAAAGTAAAAATGCAATGTGAATTTCAATTATAAAATTAGAAGAACTAAATCCCATGTTGAGGAACCTAAACTCTATAGAATCACACCTGGTGTTCCCTCTTTGACTAGAGAGTGAGGACCACTATACCATCTCCTAGAGGCGATTAAGTAGTCATCCTTCATTCCTTTGTTAGATTTGGGAATGCACGATATGAGTCTAATGATATTAGACCTAGACTTAAGGTAATACCCTACGCCTTTAAGTTTGTAACACTTATACATATGGACAATGTTACGCCATGTGAGGTTCAAACCCATTTGCTCGTTGAGAGCGTCGACACAAGCTAAGATTCTAAACATGTTAGGTGTACACTGGTCTGGGCATAACCTATGGTTATGCAGGTATTCACTAGTTAAATTCTCATAGGAAGTGTCATTCTGCCCTCTAAATATGCGATTATAGGAATGACAACTTGTCCTTCTTTCCTAGCGTCAGCTACTGCTTCTGGGGGACAATACTTCAAACCTACTTCTTGGGGAATGTGGTATTTAGGTCGAAAACCCTCCATACCGGCATCAGTATCTACTAAACATTTGAATCTACCCATTTGGCTGGAGTAGAAGTGAAAATTTAGAAGGGAAAGAGGTACAGTTAGTGGCCGAGGACTATGTTCGAGGAGAAAAAGAACTTACAAGCGTGAGAACTTACGGGAGAAAGAGTTGGGGGTTCTTTAAAAACTTCTTGAGAGTTGAGAAGGTGAGAAATTCTTTAGAGTTGATTGATTTCTGGTGTAATGGGAAAGTTGTGATTTTTCAAGCATTTTATATGAGAGACGACATCGCGTAGGAGTTATCCCGCTCAAAAATTTAGGGATAAATCTGGACTGTAGGATGCACATCTCACCGTTGGACGTGGGAGATAGAGCGCGTCGCTTGGAGCAATTATAGAGGTTTGTGGACTTCAAAGCGTCAGAAACAATCTTAAGGGAAGGAAGTGACGTTTTCATGTGTAACAGTTAAAGGAGTGAGTGGAAGCTGAGGCATTGGATTAAAACCTCAATTTTCTCCTTGGATGGAGAAGAAAGATAAGGTTTTGAGGGGCTATTGTGAGGGCAAAAGGTCCAAGGTGTATTCTTAGGGCTTGGGCCTGATCCGAGCAAAGCTGTTTGTTCGAGGTGGGTTTGGTAATAATAACCTTATTAAGGTTAAAAGGCCACGAGCAAAGTGGTGCGAGAGAGGCTGGTGAAGGTAGTCCGAAGAGGGATGTCTCCTCAGCTTAGTGAAATGTAGGTTGTACGGTACGCCGTAATGACTAGAAGAGTATACAAGAAGTTCTTATGGACAAAGATATGTTTCACAAGGCTATAGAAAGGGAGAACCGATGGGAAATATCTTAGAGAAAGCTGCTACCACCGCATTAAAGAATCTGCATCTACCTTTGTGGCCGCATTAATGAGGAAATTACATCTGAACAATAATGGCTAGCCTTACAACTCTTGTTTGAAGACTTCGAGAAGGCGGTGGATGGGACAGGTACCTGCATTGGTGATCTGATCCTTACGTGGACGTTGAAGATAAGAAGGAGAAGAATATAAAAGAAAGAAAAGGGCATTCAAGAGAGAGGGAGAGAAAACCAAATGGAAAAGGAAAAGAAGAACATTGTACACATCTCCTTCAAGTGTAATTTATTTTTAGAACAAAGAAAAACAATACATATCGTCCTCGGCATACGTCTGAGGAGAAATTCTGTTACATAAACAGCTCGTTTCATGTGAAATTGAAATCCAACCCATCATTTATGTTATCCAATATCCATAGAACCTAGGTGTCAAACTCACTCTCTACAAATTTCATTGTTTTGGACTTTTTGGGCCTGTTCCTTTTACACAGTTAGGCTTGGGTGCAAATTGTGACCTTACAGTAATTATTAATAAATATTTATTATGAATATGTTTATATATATAACTTTTTTTTCTACCATCTAAAGAAAATTTATATGATGTGTCAAAATTCGAATGGAGGGTTTAAACATAAAAGATAATTTAAAATCAATTAAAAATATATATTAAAATAATAACGCATAAAATTTTGAGATCTCAAAAGCTTATATGGCATAATTATATAAACTAAATTAAAATTAAAATTTCTTTAGTTATATATATATATATATATATATATATATTAGTATTATACCGTGTGATTCGCGATTTAGTTAAAAAAATTATGTTTTTTTTTTTAAGAAACAGGACAAAGCCTAGTGATCTTATTATGAAACTGGAAAATCTTCAAAAACAAAAGCGTATATATCATACGGAACATCTTCCATCCAAACTAACAAAGGAAATGAAAGTTTTGCTCTTTGAGCTAAAGCATGTGCAATAGCATTGCCTTGCCTAACAATGTGAGAGAAAGAAAAACTCTAAAGAGAGTTAACATGAGTTATGTCTTTGACCAGAAGGCCAAAGGATGAAGAAAACATATCAATCATTTTAAGAGTTTTGATACCAATTTCTGAATCTCCTTCAAAGTGGCATTGTTGTAGGCTAATTTCCGAAGCAAAAATCACCACACGTCCAAGCACTCCATACTATGAGGTTTTCAGATTTTTTCAGCCATTGCTGTAATAATCTAACCCATGGAGTCCTTGATCATAACTCCAACCCTGGCTTCGTCACTCTCGTTGAACATCACACTATCAAAATTTGCTTTAAACTCCCCTAATTCTGGTGGCAACCATTTGCGATAGCGAGACAAACCAAGTGATGTTCATCCTGTGTAATTGAATATATCCATTTAATACTAGGATTTAGTATTATATATCCATCTATATATTCATCCTGTGTAATTGAA
Organism: Castanopsis chinensis; assembly: GCA_032878915.1. Taxonomy (NCBI): domain Eukaryota; kingdom Viridiplantae; phylum Streptophyta; class Magnoliopsida; order Fagales; family Fagaceae; genus Castanopsis; species Castanopsis chinensis. The sequence goes on along the minus strand of JAVQMG010000125.1, from coordinate 9,063,682 downwards.
TATACTCAACTGAATTGAAGTTGGGATTTCTTTTTTTTTTCCTGACGAATTTTAATAATTATGAGAATTTTTTTTTCCCAATGGGATTATAATTTTCGAGTGTTTTGAGATGTTTCGGTAAATTCCAGCCGAAATTCAAGATTTGGCCGGTATAAAGTTTGTGCTTAAAAAAAAATGGTTCTTAAAACTAAAACAAATTAGCATTCTGTAAACCAAAAAACCTTAAATGGAAAAAAAATAAAATGAAATGAACAAAGGTACCTATACAGCTAAAAAAAATCGTATTGTGAAATTTGAGACTCAAAACTTGAGAAGAGTCACTACCGCACTAATACTAGTAGAAGACACAAAAGTTAAGAACAAAAAAGAAGGCAAAACGTATGTAAAAGTGTAGATAAAGATGTAATAAGCTTTAAAAGCATGAAGTATAAAAATCGAGGAGACAGAAAACGTGTGTGGTAAAAAAATAAATAAATAAAATAATTAAAAATGAGAAGTAAGTAATATATGTCTGGTGAGAAAAAATACTATTATAATAAAAAATAATAAAATGTTGAAAATTGTATCATATTAGGCAGTGTGCTTAGTTGAAGGAATCAAGTCACTGCCAAGTCTGTAGTAGTTTTGTTATAATTTTTTTTTTTCAGATTATTGTTCAAAATTTTTTTTTTGAGTTTTTTCTTTTTGCTTGAAAGACCTCAATATATTATTAAATTACTCAAATTATGGACTAAAATTTAATTTTATTGGTATAAAAAAAAATTCAAAGTGGTCCCAAATTTTTTTTTAAAGGTAAATATATTATTCAGGTGGCGTCGCCAGAAATAAACTATATATAATTAGTAACGTGCGTGACACGTACCGGAGAGATGGTTTTTGTGTATTTGACCTGGGATTTTCTAAGATTAATGGACTATGTCTTCCATTTATCGCTCTTTGTTTGATTTTTATAAAATAATGTAATTTTTATTTATATTGAACGAATCTAGATCTATTCATGCTTTAAAAAGTGGAGAACAGAATGAGCTTACAATTATATAAAATCAACCAGACCTTCATTTTTTTTTTTTTTTGGTCTGAATTTAACGTAATTTTTATTTGTAGAGTTCCTTTCCACCATTAATATTGTTATCATTAACAACCCATAATCTTTGACAAATCATGCGATGTTGGAGCCCATCAAATTAGGATTTTCTATAGTTTTCATCAGCTACATTCACTCCTTGTTTTCATGCTTCTGTCCTGCGCAAGTGCAATTGCAGCTAATTAGTGTTTAAACAACCAAAATTGAAAATTGTGACTCAAACCCCCTTAATTAAACATTCTTACTAAACACAAAATTATTTTTTGGCCCACAGTTTTCATTATTTAAATATTGAAAACTGTTGTTAGAACTTACATACCAAATAGTGGGCCTGTTTGGTAGAAGTATTTGAGTATTATTATTCAAAATAATATAAAAACTGTAATTTAAAAAATGTTGTGAAAACACGTTTTTTTTTTAGAAACACACACACACACACACACACACATAGGGGAAGGAAATGAGATCAGTGGCGGCTCCAGGAATTTTTCCCAGAGTATTCCTAAAAATTATTCCCATAATTTTTTTTTTTTTTTTTGGTATGTGGTTTTCTTATCAAATATTTGTTCATAATTCTAGTAAAAAAATAAACAATAAACTATAAGTTTATTTGAAATATTAATAAAATTATTAATTATTGTTGTTTATTTGTTTCATTAATTTGTTTGTCTTTTATAAACTATAATTTGTTATATTGTTATTTCATTAATTATAAAATTATTAATTGTTGTTTAGTCTCACATAATTTAATATATTTGTCTTTTATAATGTATTAGTTAATTATACTGCTTTAATTATTGTTGTTTAGCGTAACAATAAACTATATTGCTTTAATTTGTTTGTCATTAATTATACTACTTTAATTTGTTATATTGTTTAGCCTCATATGCATATTACACTAAAAGAGTCAGCCATTACACATCTCATGTGCAACACAATAATTAAAGCAGTGTAACCCGGCCCCATGTGCCCATCTACCCTCACCCCACTCAACAAACAAGCACATTGGTACAAGCCTCATGCCTGATGCCCCCAATCACAATAGCCAACTGTCAATCAGAAAATTTCACAATCACAAATTACAATAGACATTACACATATCTCACTAACACCAACACCAACACAAACTGGCCAACACCAACAGATAAGAATAAGATAAATCCAAATTTAAAAAGTAAAAAAAAAGTCAAAAAACAAAATATTAATAAAGCTACCAATCACAAACTCACAGTTCAAAAGAGAGAGAGAGAGAGAGAGAGAGTTTAGACTCTTAAAGAATAAAGAGCTCTTTCATTAATTTATTTCATTTCATAGATTTCATTTCAAAGAGAGAGAGAGACTGCGAGAGAGTCAGAGAGAAAAAGAGAGAGAAATACCTTGAGATCCCGATCACCGAGCTCCAAGCACCAGAGCAGCTTTGCGGTCTGCGATGAGTGATAAGGCGTGACCTGCAATGAGACGATGAGGGGCGATCTGTGATGAGGATGAGGCGCGATCTACGATGAGCGACGACGAAGACGAGCGAGCTACGGCGACGACGAAGACGAGTGAGCTATGGCGACAACGAGAAGCGGCGAGCGACGTAACCGTAGGTTTGGTTTGCTTTGTATTGGGGTTTGCTGATTTGGGGTTTGGTCTGCTCTGTCTGTATTAGGGTTTGGTTTGCTCTGCGAGCGACATGACCGTGGGTTTTTTTTTTTTTTTTTTTTTTTTTTTTTGAGAATCTGTGGGCTTGCCGTGGGCGATCTGCGATGAGGCGATGAGGGGTGGTCTGTGATTAGGATGAGGCGCGATCTAAGATGAGCGACGACGAAGACGAGCGAGCTACGGCGACAACGAAGACAAGCGAGCTACGGCGACAACGAAGACGAGTGAGCTACAGCGACAACGAGAAGCTGTGAGCGACGTAACCATAGGTTTGGTTTGCTCTGTATTGGGGTTTGCTAGTTTGGGGTTTGGTCTGCTCTGTCTGTATTGGGGTTTGGTTTGCTCTACGAGTGACATGACCGTGGGTTTTTTTTTTTTTTTTAAGAATCTATGGGCTTGCCGTGGGCTTGCCTCTGTCTCTGTTACAATTTTTTTTTTTTTTTTTTTTTTTTTTAGTTCAATTTTTTTTGGGTTTTTTTTTTTTGCTTGAAAGTAGAACAAATAAATTTTTTTAAAAATTTGAGGGTATTTCTAATTTTGTTGAGAGTATTCATAATATCTTTATATATAAAAAATTTTAATTATTATATATACATAAATTTCAAGTCAGGGTGTTCCTGGGAACACCCTGACTTGTACGTGGCCACTGCCACTGGATAAGGTAAAGAAATACACTCACACGCCAACACCAAAACTGCATGCAACAGTAAAAGAAAATGTATTTAGTACTATATTTCTAATAATGTCTTTTCAAAAGTGAATATATATAAATGTCTAGCGTCTTTTTCAAGTGCTCTCCAATGTATTAGTGTAATTGACATGTTTTTGATGAACAGTGTAATTGACATGTTATGATACACCATATCCTAGCATATTTAGTGTATTAATGCTCTGAATATAAGTCATGTCCTTTGATAGAGATGAAGACACGTTTAAATACTTGACTGATACACACACACACACACACACACAAAAAAAACTTTGCTTAAGCTTAATGTTCTAACTCCAAGATGTGACAAACATTTAGCAGCAAGCAACATACCTTGTTTATGTGGCCGACATTTTTTTTTTTTTTTAATAAACAAAGAGATTAGGGTTTGGATTCAAGTTTGGAGTGAGGTAAAAGTCAGGGGTGTAGTTTTCCTGTTTGACAGGGAGCTATAATTGCTAATCAACTCATCCAGTGGACTTCAATAAAATAGTGTTTAAGAAAGTTATATTAATTGTCAACACCCTTTTTTTTTTGGGCATCATAAGAAAGAGTTACGTTCGTCCGATGTTAAGTGGCACAATGACGGGTTGTGGTAGAAGTATGTCTTATATAAACACGTTATCATCTTTTTGTTATTCACAAGTGAGTAAGTTATGGTATAAATTGTGTCACTTTATATGGCACTAGCACAACTCCATAAGAAAGGCCTTGGTTTGAGCACACTAAATTTAATTGGTTGCTTAACTCTCTATCTTATGTTTTAGTACACTAAAGTTGAGTTTGACGTTAACTTAAAAAGTCAATTTTTTTTGTTTTAATTATTTATCTTACTTTTGCTATTATTCGGCTTCTTTTTGTTACTATTTATGAGTCTCATTTTACTTTTTGGTATTATTTATGAGTCCTACTGTACTATTTCAACTACCTTTTAGCTTTATCTACGACATTTTCAACAAAAACTTTTCAATTTCAGCTAAATAAACTATTCCTAAACGGAGTCTTTTAACTATTTGCTTAACTGTCTATCTTTATTAATCAAATACAAGAGGTTTTATCACCAAAAAAAAAAAAAAGGCAAAAAGAATTAGAGCACGCTTAGTAGATTATAAAAAGCATTGTAATGTAAAATTTATTATTATAATTATATTATTTTGGTTATGTTTTTAGGGTTGGGTTCAAGTTACACTTAACTTTAAGTAATGTTACACCATCTAATAACTTGTTATTGAATTCATATTTTAAAAAACTTACCGTTGAATTACATGTTCTATATGTTTTTAACATGCATGCCAATTTTTATACCAATCAAATGTTATTTACTATTCAATCCATAAACTCATATTTTATGCAATATTTTAAATTACAAAAACTTGAATTTAAACAATTGATTGATAACATAACTATTGATCTTTGATTACCTTAAAACTTTGTAAACATGGTGAATATACAAAGATAATGTAATCTAACGGTTGATATATCAAAATTCGCATCCAATTAAAAAATATTGAGTGGTGTAACATTACTTAGAGTTACACCTTGTTTAACTTGAATCCAACTCATGTTTTTATTATGAGGAATAAATTGTATTAAACACTCTAATAAATTGTACATTCGTGTATTTAAAAAATGTAAAAAATATGGTAATTATTCGTAAATCCATTCTGTAGTGCCAATGGGCCCAAGATACATACTGGGCTGGCCCAGAGGCTCTCACAAGGAGAGAAGTCCAACCCAGCATCATGAAATGGCCCGAGGACATAATAAGTTCAGCCTATGAAGTCACGTGACGAAGAAAGGTGCCATGCATAAGCAAAATACCACGAAACATGACGTACGAGGACGACCTAGTCCTCGGCAGTATGCTGCCGAGGATAGTGTGAGTAATCTGGCGGCTCAAGGGCGTCCGTATTGAAGACCTCAGATACAGAAACTGAGAAAGCGAGAATAAGGGATAAAGGGAAGTGACAGACAAATATCAAGGAAAAAGCTGCTATTACCGCATTGAATGCTCTACACGTACCTCTCTGGCCGCATTAATGAGGAAGTGACACCTGAACATTGAAATTCAACCTCACACCTACCGCCAGAGACTTTGGTAAGAAGGAACGATGGGACAAGTATCCAAAAGAAGGATTTGAACCACACGTGGAAAAAAGGAGAGAAGGAGGCAGGCCTATAAAAGGCAAAGTAGAAGGAAAGAGGAGGGGGACGACATAGAGAATTGGGAGGAAAACACCAAGGATGGTCCTCGGCATCAATATATCAAACTATATTCCATCTATGTATGAGACGTACGCATGTGTTCTGTAACTGAATCCTATTCTTGTGTTATCTACCGCTCAAAACCCTAGATTAGAAGCCCACCCTCTATAAATTCATTGTTTATGGCTCATTGGGCCGGTTCGAAAGTGCAACTTGAATCCAGCGCGATTTGTGCCCTTACACATGCAATGCATGAAGAAGTTCAATAATAAATATTAATGCATAAAAAATCAAATTATAGAACTTTTGACAAGAACCTACTTAATTTTTTTTTTTTTTGAGAGAATACTTGCATGCATTTGATCAAAAGAAGATGATACAAAAAAGTTTCCACCAGGCTTATATATAATCTGGGTTTTTTTTTTTTTTTTTTATACCAGAGAAAAACAAGAGAGTACTTAATTTAATTAGAATGTGTTTAAAAAATATCAAACCTAATATAATAAAAAATTTGTTTGGTGTTAGATTGCTTTAAAACAATATGATAAGTTATAAACTCATAAGTCATAATTATAGTTTAAGTAAACATAGTTTAAAATTATATGTGCATTTCAATTAGCTCAACTAGTAAAGTATTTGATGGTTGAATAAAAGATTTGGGATTCAATTTTCACTTACACCAAAAATCAATTGATATCTTGTCTGATGATAAAGCAGACATTATAGGTTAAAACTCAAAAAAAAAAAAAAATTTAATAGTATTTATAACTCTTAATTTTTTTTTTTTTTTTTTTTTTTGAAAGAGCTTTCAAGAGCTTATGTGGCAACATTAAAAGAAGTGAACAAAAAGCCAATAGCTTTTATTTTATATTATCACTAGTAGGTAACACAAGCAATGCACAAAAAATTTCCAAAAAAAAAAATTTTATGTGATATATGTATAATTAATTAGGGTTGGATTCAACTAGTATAACTTTAAGTAATGTTACACTGGCTAATATTTATTAATTAGATGTGAATTTTGATAAATCCATGGTTGGATTATATTATTTTCATATATTCTTCATACTTAAAAAATTTAAAAATAATCAAAAGATTAATTGTCATGTCATTAATCCATTGTTTAAATTTAAGTTTTTATTATTTAAAAAATAATGCATAAAAGATGAGTTTATGGATTGAATGGTAAATTACATCCAATTGGCATGAAAATTGTGATGCATGTTAAGAACATATAGAACATGTAATTCAAGGGTTAGACTTTCAAATTATAAATTCAATAACAAGTTATTGGGTAACTTGAACCCAACACAATTAATAATTATTAAAATTATTTATAAAAAATTATTAAAATTAAAATTAGAAAATTTATATAAAATAACTTTTCTAATTTATTAGTAATTAGTATCTATATTACAAAATTTAATGTGTGTAACTCATAAATGAATTTAAAGGTATCTATTAAAGGAATTTAAAGTGACTGTTCATAACATCTGCTCTAGTAATAAGGCTATTAAAGTATTAAGGCACTCATAAATGAAATTTTTTCAAATGACAATGCCCAAAATTAAGAAGGGAAAATTGATACATTAACATTTTATATATGGAAAATGAATAATTTTCCAAAACTTATATTTTAGAAACCTATTTCATTTTCCTATAATATTGATTTTAAACTGAGTTAGAGAACTATATCTTTACTTCCATTATTTAGCTTGACATGGGATATAGTCGTTTTTCATAAAATTTTAGTACAAAACAACTTTATTTTATGCCAAACTATATAAGAAAAATCAAGAAATAGTTTTCTTTTGACTTTTTTTTTCTTGATACTATCAAATATAGGAAAATACGAAAAACTATTTTCGTCTTAAGTTTTCTATCAAAACAAATTGAGTGACACTATATTCAAATTCTAATTTGTATGGTAAAACCAATTATGTGAAAAATAATAATAAAATTGATTTCATTTTTATTCACTTAAATGACCATTAAAATAATTTATAATAATTTCTATAAATCTGAGTGCATAAATTAAATTAAAAATTGATATACTATTATTATTATTATTATTATTATTATTATTGAAAGTTCTGCCATGCAAGGATAACCCATTGGACATCCCTCGTTGGAGGCCGAAGCCCGGAGACTTTCATTTTTCCCTGGCACCAAAAACTCTAATTTTGTTTTTTTTGTTGGGTGAAAAGACTTAAACTTTAATTTCCACATGCTTCTATAATGGCTGTTAATCATGTGCCATTTTTTTAAAAAAATTTCCTGTGAATAATCATATGTCATTGTACTAAGGTCGATCAGAACACAAATGGTGGACCCACCTTTTTTTATTTACTTATTTATTTTTCTTAATAGAAAAATGGCCTTTAGTGTAGATCTCGACACGACAACAAAAGGTAATACTACATGTACCACTAATTTTTTTTCTTTTTTTAAATGTACCACTAAGCTTGTATAGGTTTATCACTCCGAGCATAATACATATCAAACATCATATAAAACGGTGCGAAAACTCTTATTAGGAACCCATGTCCGGCAGTGGTGGACCATGAACCTTTCATTTAGTACAGCCGCAAGATCCGCAACACCAAATCATTACATCACCAATTGAAATATATAAGTATCATAAATTAGTGGAAAGAACAGATAGATCACTAATAAAATTCTTATTAACACAATCGTGGTATTCATCATTGCATTTTTTTTAAAAACAAAACAAGTTGTAAACCACGTTAAGAAACGTACACACACACACACACACACACATATATATATATATATATATATATATATATATTAAAGTAAACAATATGAAAATGAAGCCTGTGGGTCCACACAGTAAGTTGCATTTCGCATTTGAAATTTTCTGCCCACCAACCCGCTTACCTACTACGTAGGAGTAAAAGTAGAACCCAAATTATTTTAAAGCCTCCGCCGTTATAAAAAAATAACGCCGTTAAAGTCCAACCACCAGCCACACCGATTGACACATGGTTCTTTCTCACCTAACCCGTGGCGTCGTCAAACTCTCTCCAGCCCTCCACCACACCATACCACAAAACCAAAATGCTACTCTTCCAATTTTCAATACCCTCCAAAACCTTATAAATTCCCACTCCTTCATTCACCATCCCAGCAAGCAAAACAAAACAAAACAAAAAACTCTCTATTTTTCTTTCTTTCTTTCTTTCAGTCTCTCTCTCTCTCTTTGTGTTCTCTTACCTGTCCTTGTAATTAACGAAAATGGATCTCCTCCTTTTGGAGAAGACCCTCTTAGCCTTATTCATAGCTGTGGTTGTAGCCATCATCATCTCCAAGCTTCGTGGCAAACGCTTTAAGCTCCCACCAGGACCCATACCAGTGCCCATATTCGGAAACTGGCTCCAAGTCGGCGATGACTTGAACCACCGTAACCTCACAGACTTAGCCAAAAAATTCGGAGACATATTCCTCCTCCGAATGGGACAACGAAACCTCGTTGTGGTTTCCTCACCCGAGCTAGCCAAAGAGGTTTTGCACACACAGGGTGTGGAGTTCGGGTCCAGAACCAGAAACGTTGTGTTCGATATCTTCACTGGTAAAGGTCAGGACATGGTGTTCACGGTTTACGGCGAGCATTGGAGAAAGATGCGGAGAATCATGACCGTGCCTTTTTTCACGAACAAGGTGGTTCAGCAATACAGGCATGGGTGGGAAGCCGAGGCGGCCAGTGTGGTCGAGGACGTGAAGAAAGCTCCTGAGGCTTCGACGACTGGGATTGTTATAAGGAAAAGGTTGCAGATGATGATGTACAACAACATGTACAGGATCATGTTTGACAGGAGGTTTGATAGAGAGGATGATCCTTTGTTTATGAAGCTCAAGGCTTTGAATGGAGAGAGGAGTAGGTTGGCTCAGAGCTTTGAGTACAACTATGGTGACTTCATTCCTATCTTGAGACCCTTTTTGAGAGGGTACCTTAAGATCTGTAAGGAAGTGAAGGAGAGGAGATTGCAGCTCTTCAAGGACTATTTCGTCGATGAAAGGAAGTAAGTGAAAACAAAATATATGTTGTCTTATTCTTTTAAATTTTCTTGTTTTTATGCTACAGTATTGATTATTCAACCTTTAACCATTTAAAAAACTAAAAAAAAAAAAAAAAAAGCACCACTAATTCAATTTTAGAAATGTTTTATAAGACAAAAAATAATTTTTTTTACAATTTTTTATATTTCTCATAAAAATTATTTTATAAAATATACTAATATTGTAAATTATTTTATATAATGATGGCCCACATAAGATGAGAATTTCTAGAAACCTGTCACAACAATAATTTAAAAAATGGATGTAACTTGAGCATTAGTCTTACTCAAACTGTGAGTCCACAATTTTCGGCGTGTGGATAATACTAACTAGTTGGTTTTTTTTTTTTTCAAAGTTTATAATAATGTCATTATGGATACCATTACCATTAATACAAAAGTCTATAATTATTAATTCTTCCGTTCCACTTCGTTTGTCTTGTTTAAAAAGTCAAACTTTTTAAAGAAACATCATTTATTATTTTATCTACTTTATAAAAATGTATAAATTTATAAAATTGTCCTTAAATAAATTTATTGGCTCTTTTTAGAATAGAGTTATTCTTAATGAGGTAACTAAAAAGGTGTCTTAATTAGATTGATTTTTTAAATATTTATTAGTTTTCTTTTTAAATAATTTTAAAAATAAAGTAGGGGTATAATATAAATATTAGTAAAATAATTAATTTTATTTTTAAAAACAAGACAATATTTTAAGACATTTTAAAATAAAATAAAGGACAAACAAAGTAAGACGGGTGGAATATTAATGTACTATTTTTGAGCAGTATTATTAAGATACTTGACTGTGAATGATTAAAATTACAATGCTGAATTCATGAGTATGGGTTCCACCACGATCTAACCCGCTTAAATACTTGCAAATTTTAGTACTAAAAAACATATATAAAAATAAGATAAAATAAAAGATGCGTTACCATATCAAGCTTGAATGGCTCAACAGATAGATTAAAATATGGTCAATATAATTGGCATGACTGAGCGGTGCTGTTCATTCTGCCCTCCCACCAATTAAGAGTTGGCATCAATATAAAATACTTATTCCTTCGGCTTAAGGATTGCTTTTATGTATATTGAATTGTTGATTTTTCAAATGTTTTCATTAATTAATATTGCTAATGAAAAGTTATGGCAATTGTTAATAGGCCGTTTTAGGAAAATTTTGACACTATTTTTATGGAGAATATAAGAAATTGTTAAAAATATTAATTGTTTTTTTTTCTAATGAAATGTTTCTAAAAATATTTTCTAGACTAATATTCTTAGGGATTTGTTAATTTTTTTTGTGAGTAATATAATTTTTAATAAAATTATGTATAATTGATTGCAGGAAACTTTCAAGCACCAAGGCCACTGACCATGAAGGTTTGAAATGTGCCATAGATCATATCTTGGATGCTCAGAAAAAGGGGGAGATCAACGAAGATAACGTGCTTTACATCGTTGAGAACATTAATGTTGCTGGTAAGTTGCCCACACGTTATTGCCGGCTTTATGAGGTTGTCTGGTTCCTAAAATATTATTATATTTGTGCTTTACCATATATGCTGATATTCATTTTTAGTAATATTGCAATACACAAGGGTATTTTTGTCTTAAAATCAATTGGGATAATTATTGTTGATTGCTATAACTAGTTCTTTTTTCACGGGTAGCTTTATTTTCTTTTTTGTCATTTTTACTAGGACACACGGGTTCTTTGATTAATCAACTAATTTCTACAGCAGGAGAAAATGTTATCAACAAACCTAATAAAATGAACGGATGAATGAAATAGTATTAATTTCACAACGGCCTGATTGTGACAGTCTTAATTGCGAGCCACGAACATAGATGGATGGTGTTGCGTCAGTCTTATTCATTGCTGGGATGTGGAATATCCTTCATGAAACTAGTAAAGGCAAAACACTTGACCTTAGTGTTATTCCTATTCTGTCCATAAATCCTTGTTTCCTAATATCCAATATCTAGGGGTTGTGTGGTTGTATTGTTTAGACAACTGTTTTTGTTGTTTAAACAACAAAATACATATTTTTATAATATTTTTTCACCCAAACATATTTAAACAATGTTACTAGAACAACATTACCAAATGGACCGCTATATTTCCAATCAACCGCGATAACTGCACATGTTGTTTGGTCTAGTGGCAAAGGCTTGAACTAACATGCCTTAAAATATAGGTTTGAGATTTAACTATCTGCGACAACATTTTAAGGTCTTAACCCGAAAGCGATTAGGGCGCTACACAACAATCACAATTTGTTAAAATGATAGGCTGATTAACAATATTTTTAATAAATATTAATCATAATAGGCCATGTTTAGTAGTTATTTAAAATGGTATGTCACTAATAAAAATTGAGTTGTTTGCATATTTGGTTTTGTAATGAATTTCTTATAACCTTGACCCCAAAAGAAGTTAGTATATAGTCCCCTTTTTTTTATTTTAGGGAAAGTTAGTATATACTTCGTCATAAATCATCGCAATACAAGCGTGTCTAGTAAAGTATGTGATGCTAACTATAATTATTGAACTAATAATGTATAACATGACTTTTCTCTTATATATATAGAGCTCCTCTAAAACAAATCTTACATATTATAATGGGTCCGGTTAATGTGTGCCCTTAGGGCACACATTAAGCCATTCATTTATGATAAAATTTTCTCAAGAATTGAAAAAATTGTCAATATTTTTTCAATTTTCGAGAAATTTTTTTTAAAAATGAATAATTAATGTGTGCCTTAAGGGCACACACTAGTAAAATCCTAATATAATATAGCCGTCAAAATAAAGCTAGCCAAACACAGATTATCCTACATAACTGGTCAGATGTGTCGGCACAATGATTAGAAAGGGCATGGGTATGTCAAAGTTTAGGTTGAATTAGATAAATTATGATGGACTCGTTGATACCCTGATGTTACTACTTTACCAGCCGTCCAACCTTACCTACCACCAATTTTTTTTCTTTTTCTTTTTCTTAATCCATTTTCTCTCCTACCTCTCTTGACTAGCTCTCTCTGATTGAAGCCGTTGAGTGCACCAAAAAAAAAACGTGTTCACTTTTGGCAAGGTCTGAAGTCTCAATAGATGCACATTGTGGAGCCAAGTATCAATAAAATACAATATATTGGACCTCCATGGCCATGTTCAACAATAATCATAGACCATATGATAAATAATAAATAATTTTTTAAAATGAGTTTTAACCTATGATGCTTTTGATAATAGTTTTTTATTATCATATTAAAACATACTCATTCATTTTCTTGTGTAAGTGTAAATATCTTATTCAACTATAAAAACTTTATAAATTTAATTAATTAGAACTCACAAATAATGAATAGTTTAAAACAGAGAACATGCCTTGTTTTGTAAATGTTTTTCTGTTCCCTTTATTTATTTTGATCCAAGTAGAAGCTTTAGCCCATTTTGCCTTTTTGGCAAAGCAAGCCAGAGTTTGTGGACAGCTTTTCTTATTGCTGCCGAAAAGTGACATCCTTACTACTTATTGTCAGCTTCAGCAGTGCCTCGCAGTAGGTATGAAGATGATTAGCTGACTGAAGTTGGTTGAACCCCACCAGCTGTGGTTGGTGGCGATGGCGCCTCGTGAGATGTTTTACCTTTTTTTAGGAATTTAGGTGAACCAATATAGTCAAATATATGAAATTGTGTGGACGACGTTTTTGTACTCCCTTAATCCTGATTTATGGTAAAATGCACTCAACCATACCTTTCCCTTTTTCTTTTTTTAATGTATTTTAATGTTTTAAGAAAGACTTTCTTAATCTAACTCGATCGTGCAAAATGGAACTGACAACAAGTCATGATTGACATGCCTTACTTAACGGGTCACTAATGAATTGATATGAAAATGATATTGTTCAGATCATAATAATAAGTTATGTAAACAATTGTTCTAAAAAAAATGGTAAAAACTGTTTTCTCTCTAACATTTCTCTAATAAGAGTCGATCCTTAATACCTGATTTCTATCCTTATTGGTTGCATATTATTTTAGGACTGTTTAACATGTTTTTCTTTCTTTGAATTTTAGAATTTTGCTTGTACTAGCCTCACTATCTTGCTAATAAATAAAATCTTGTGTTGTGGAACAGCAATAGAAACAACACTTTGGTCAGTTGAGTGGGGAATTGCGGAGCTGGTGAACCACCCTGAAATCCAGAAGAAGCTGAGGCATGAGATTGATACAGTGCTTGGACCTGGTGTCCAAGTTACCGAGCCCGACACCCTAAAGCTCCCTTACCTTCAAGCTGTGGTCAAAGAGACTCTCAGGCTCCGAATGGCAATTCCTCTGCTTGTTCCACACATGAATCTCCATGATGCAAAGCTTGGTGGTTTTGATATCCCAGCAGAGAGTAAAATCCTAGTAAATGCTTGGTGGCTTGCCAACAACCCGGCCAACTGGAAAAACCCGGAAGAGTTCAGGCCGGAGAGGTTCTTGGAAGAGGAGTCTAAGGTTGAGGCCAATGGCAATGACTTCAGGTACCTTCCCTTTGGTGTTGGAAGAAGAAGCTGCCCTGGAATTATTCTTGCATTGCCAATTCTTGGTATTACTTTGGGACGTTTGGTACAGAATTTTGAGCTCCTGCCTCCTCCAGGACAGTCAAAGATTGATACCTCAGAGAAAGGTGGGCAATTCAGTTTGCACATTTTGAAGCATTCTACCATTGTTGCAAAGCCCAGAGTATTTTAAATTCCAGTTAGGGGCTTCCTTTTTGGTGTATTGAATGTTGCACAATGCTGAACTTTTAGAATGTTGGATTGAGCTGAACTATGTCTGAAAAAACAATATATGTGGGATGTCACAGTGTAAATCTATGAACTTGGAATGGTTTTAAGAATTTGCAATAAGTCTGCATTCTCAATTCATATTTATATAATTGTTTTGTTGACAAACTTACAGTAGCTACAAAGGCGTGCAAAAACCAAAGAGTGTGTGCTCTAGCATTACACAACAGAGCTCCAAACTAGTAATTGCTGGTACTAAAGAAGGCAAAATGTTTTACATGAATTTTCCTGATAGCTAAAAAATTTTAGAAATTAATGAAATAAATGTGTAATGTTCTATAAATTTCATATTCACCATGGGGGTGACACTCCCAATCAAATCATTGGTATAATCTCCTTCACTGCTTTATTTAGAGCATCTCCAATAGCATCGGCAAACACAAAATCATCTTTATTTTAGAGTTTCTAACCACAAAATTGTCCTCCAACAACTTCTTTAAAACTCAAAAAGTTTTTTGCTAATGAATAGTCATTCTCCAAGCCTAATGTGCTACTCTTCATTAGCAAAAGAATAAAATAAAATAAAATAAAAAATTAGCAAAGAAATTAGTGGGGATGGGGTATGGAGATACCTGTGTTAAAAAATAAATAAAGAAATAATATTTAAATAAGATAGAGAAATAATAGAAAATTTGTTAGAATGTGTATTTGAAAAAGTAAGTAAAAGGTAAATATCACTGTACTGTCTAAATAGTACAAAAATATGAAGAAGCTGATAAAGAGACTTTTAAGGTGTTTTGAACAAGCATTGCAATTAAAATGTATTCAACAAACCTATAAATGAATCCTATAAATGAATCTCAAAAAAGATTTGTCACATGTTACTCTAACATCTTTGACATCACACACTACCTAGTTTAAATTACTATGACCCAATCTCCAATAATTTGGAAGAGGGACCAATTCATCCATCATTTATTTCACAATATTGATGCCTCTTTCTTGGATAAAAAAGTTTGGCATTGTGGCTCAATGTTTTGTGGTTTTTCAGTCTCCACATGTTTTGTGGTTGTAAACTCTTGCCAGTTTGCAAAATTGCAGGAAGTGCCAACTACTTTTGCTGGCACATAATTTGTGACTTCAATGAACCAATGAGAGTGGCCACTATGAAGAAGGTTAGAGCATTCTTATCAAACCTTTCAAATGTTAAAAATCTTATTTTTTTAGCATTTGAAAGATTTAAGCCCCTCCATCAAACATTTCATATTGCAAAATTTTTGCAATTGATGAATAGTGCCATCTCATTTTTGAAATGGCACTATTCACCAATTGTAAAACTTTAAATTATTTTTTATTCAATGGGGCCCACAAAGGAGAGAGAGGAAAAATAAAAAAAATTAATGAAAAATAATAAAGAAACAATATTTAAGTGAAATTGTAAAAAAAATAGAAGTTTTGATATAGGTTGGATTGGAAAGTGGTATTGTATATGTTATAAATATAAGTTTTGAGAGAGTAAATGTTAAATTTTTTACAATGTTTGATAAGAATGCTCTTAGAGAACCTACTGTTTGTTCCTAGTTGGTCGTCCTGTTTAGTGTTGCAATTTTGTTGTTTGTTTGAAAGTTACCGTGTAAAGTATTTGCGAAGAATATTGGCTGTTTTAATTGTTAAAGTTGTTTGCAGCATAGCTGCTTGTCCTCCAATGCTGCTAGTTTGCATCCTGCTCTGATACCAAATTTGATCATATTGATTTAATGGGCAGTGGGTACATTTCTTTCTTAACAATGGCTTTAAATCTCCATGAGTTCTCATAAAATCTTATTTTTGTTTATAACTTGAGTAGTATGGGCTCAAGTATACCTTTTAAATAGCAGATGATTTTGGGTTCAAAATTTCTCTACATGGAACTAGAGAAGTTTTGCAAAACTGGTGTAAAACCAATCATATTTCGATTATAAATGTTGGATGGTTAAGAAACAATATATTCATAAATTGACTCTATCTAAAATGAGACTGTTAATATAAATTAATGGAAATATAATTCTAAATAAATAAAAAAAATCGCTAAAAGATAGTGTGCCCTTATTGATGAAAAGTGCTGTTAGAAGCACTAATTTTTTTCGCATACTATTTCACACGTCATAATACTATTCATTTCTTTTGGGCCCATTACAGCTTAAAAAAAAAAAAGCTTTGCTATTTAAAAGTATGTCAAGTTTTCAACGTGTTTAAAATTATTGATGAAAAATTCTGGCGCCACACCATTGGTCACAAGTTGTGGTTAGTGAAGGAGTGTCATCACCATCACCATTCCACCAACCACAACTCACCTGTGGCGACAGGCCAGTTGTGGCCAATGGTGTGGCATTAGAACTACTTTATTGATTGATAAAAAAATAGTACAAGAATAGTTTGAGATGATTTTGTAAGACCATGGTTAGCTATGTAGAGGAAAAATTGAATACAGAGATCTTTTGTTTTTTGAATGTTCATTTTCTAAGAGAATTTTGTCGAGCATCTTTTAACATGTCTCTTGCTAAGAATCCAAACTTGCAATTGAATGATAGACATGTCTCTTGCTAAGAATCCAAACTTGCTATTGAATGATAGACAGCTTGTGATTAGTAGATGGAGTTGATGCTTATGGCCATTTTGTACCTCTGTCTTTTTTATCTTCGAATCAATCATCAGAGACTTTACCAGTTGAGCTAACCGGAATCCATAATATTGTGATTAGTTTTCTTCACTGTGATGATATAAAATTTTAAAATGAATTCCGGTTAACTCAACTGACAGTCTCAAATGGTTAATTAGAGATCCAATTTCCACCTGCACTTAAAACATAAACAAATAAAAAATTGAGAAATGCAAATGATATCCAATATTTTTTAAATTGTAAAGAATAATTATTTATATTAATTAAAACGAAAATAAAGTTAAACTATCGACTAAATGTAATATAAAAAAAATATAAAATTATCAATTATCACCCAGAAAACCCTTGACCGATTCCAAAATGACTGGATATTTCCGATATTTAAAACTTGTCACGGATTAACCTCATTCCTCATCCATATTTGACTACTTCATTTTAGAAATGATAAAAGTTAACATCCACAGTATACTCATTCGTCATTGTATACATCTCCAAGACCAAGTAAAAACTCTCAACTTCAAAAAGGTCCAAATAATTTTTTTTTTTTAATAAAGAATTTAAAAACAACCTACCTCTGAGATGTACAACAAACAGAAATGAATCAAAGCATAGATTGAAAAAAATGAAAGAAAAATATTTATTTATTTATTGAAAAGATGTGGGTCTTAAACCAGGCCCTCAAATCAAGAGAAAGCATCAGAGAGAGCAGACATGTTGACCCATGAATTCAATTTCCGTGTACACTACCATGCTTCCTTCATTCTTTTGTAATCCAGAGCATCGGCTTATTGTACACGGCTCTACCATTTCATTCTTTTCCTAACAACAAATGATTAAAAAGACACTAATAATGCTACAAAAATTCCATGGATGCAAAGCTTTTAGATTTGAAAAACTTTGGTTTGGAAGATATAAGCAAGAAATAAAAAAAAAAAAAATGAAAACCCAGATTTGAGAATGAGATGCAGATAGCATAGATGATGTTTATCATACAGACTTGTGGGGCGCAACAATTCATCCTCTTTAACCTGTATTTATAGGTAAAGGAAGAGTCAGCTAGGGTTTTATTAAATTACGAAAAGCCCGATTTTACTAAATGAATTAACTGGGCTGTGGCTTTTTGGGTTTGGGCCTTGTGGGTTGCAAATGGGGCCGAGGCCCAAAACTCTTAACCTGCAAACACATAACACACTGACCCTAGCAACCCAATAGGAACCGTTTTATGGGTTATTCAATTGCCTTATAAGCTCCTTTCTCTTTTTTCTTTTTTCTTTTTTCTTTTTTTTTGAGGAAGGCCTTATTAGCTCTTTGATGTAATAATAATAATAGTTATCTTATTATTTATTTATGGGAAATAATAAAAATTAAAACAAATAAAACACGATTTCCTTCCTATCAAAAAAAAAAAAAAAAACATGATTTCCTTAGGGGATCTCCAATAGCATCTCTACTTTCTCACCACATTTAGAGAAAATATTCATTTTTCTATTTTTCTTTGACTCTTTAACGATGGATTTGAGTTAAAACGAGTAAAACACAATTTTCTTAGTGGTCTGTTTGGATGGCATGATTTTGGAATTTAAATTTGGATTTGGGTTATTTAAAATTCAAATATCTTGTTTAGATTGTTTAAAAAATGTCAAGGATTTGAATTTGATAAATTCACCTAGAATTTTAAACTTTTAAAATCAATAGATTTGAAATAATAACTAAATTCAATGAATTTGAAACCAAATCTACTAATTTAAAATCTAAATTCAAATCCGAATTCAAGTTTTCAAACACAACCTAGAGGAACTCTAATAACATCTCTATTTTCTCACTACATTTTAGAGAAAATGTTCACTCGTGTTTATATGGCTCGTAATCATATATGCATATGCTTCTCATTGACTCTTGAATGATGGATTTGAGTTAATTTCACTTCTTGCAATGGAAGAACTACTGTAAAGGGAGAGAGCATCAACATCACGTCATGGTTATGTTCAAGTCCACACACTCAACCAACATGAATCTTTGTGAGGTCAGTAAAGACTTTTTTCAACTATTTTGTTGAATTACTTGTATATTATCCTAATGTATTTTGGAGGAAGTTTTGGATGAACCATCTTCTTTTTTTCTCTATATTCAACCTACACTAGAAGTGCATGATCCATATACATTAAAAAAATTCTATTTTACACCCTAAAAACATACTTTAACAAATAATATTAAAAATTTGGTCAAACTACCACCATTGGCCCACTACCACAATAGCCCATTGCAAACCCACATCCCATTAGCAAGCGTTGAACAGCCCACCACAAATCCATCGGAAACCCACGGCCAGTACAAACCCCTAAATAATCACAAAATCAACCCAACGCACCAAACCCCAAACCCACGGCCAAACCAAAGCATAACCAATACAAACCCACGACCAAACCAAAACTTACAGACACCACCACAATCATATTCACCTCTAAAATCTCAAACCAGATATCAAACCCACACCAATGACCACCACAATCATACATACTTCTCAAATCTCAAACCAGATACCACCACAATCAAACCCACGGCCCATAATCTCATGCCCATTGGAAACCCACAACTTGAAACCCGATCTAAAACCCACGGCCACAACCTAAACCCATAAATGAGACCCACCACTGATACAAACCCACCACCATCGAAACAGACCTACAGACGATACCCACCACCGAAACGTTGGCCACTAATTCAACTCCAGCCATCGAAACGCCTCACATTAATACCCAACTCCACCATCCAAATGCCACCACAGATGAGAAGAGATAGATTAGAAAGAAACAATG
This sequence comes from Castanopsis chinensis, assembly GCA_032878915.1. Taxonomy (NCBI): domain Eukaryota; kingdom Viridiplantae; phylum Streptophyta; class Magnoliopsida; order Fagales; family Fagaceae; genus Castanopsis; species Castanopsis chinensis. The sequence goes on along the minus strand of JAVQMG010000125.1, from coordinate 9,043,704 downwards.
AGAATAGAGAGAAGAGAGAAATAGAGAGAGAAGAGGGAGGGACGGTGAAGAGAGATAGAGAAGAGAGAAGAGGGAAAGGTCGAGAAATAGAGAGAAGAGAAAGAGAGTGAAGTGGGAAATAAAATATTAGTATTTATTAATACAACTTGTGAACAATAAGGTTACATGTATACAACTTTACTGTAACAGGTTGGGAAAAAAATTTTGGTTTGGCAATTGGGATGTAGCATGTTTTTAAGTAATTAGGTTGTAAAATAGCAACTGGGGGGTTGTTTGAACATTTTAATATTAATTAAATAAAATGATTTTATATTACAATATAAATGTAAAAATGTGAGAGTTAATATGTAAGATAAAGAGTTACTAAAAATGTTTAATCCCCCGTTGAAAAAGAGAGAGACTGTTTCATTTTTTTTTTTTAATTGTGGTGATTAATGGGCTAATATGTATTGATTCAGATATTGGGCTAAAAACGTGCGCAAAGGGGAGGTGAGAGGAGGAGGTGTGAATCAGCCTCTTGAATCCTCCTACTTGACAGCTCATTCAGAATAGTTATCATATCCATTGGTGAATAAATGACCCGAATTAATACTCAACTTTTATTATGGAAAATGGAGAGCTATTAACCCGCTTAATGGACTAGCTGTTTGAGCATTTTCATTCTTCAGAAATTCCTTATCTCATCCAATAACTGTGTAACTCAAATCCATCAAATTAATATCCAGCAATTAATCTTGTAACACCCATTGTTGGTGCAAACACAATAATGATGAAAACAACACAAAGAGAAACCGAATAATACGCTGAATATTATTAAATTGAAGAGATGAACACAATACTATCTGGACTGAGGCGCGACACTTGCTCTCTTTAAGGAGATTCAAGCCTTTGGTTAGCTAATTTTTGTAATCAGTGTAGACCTTCTCTAACTTGTCTCCCCCAAGATATAACAACCTAACAAATGTTGTATGGCTAGAACAGCTTCTGCACAAAGTGTTCAAGCCCAAAACTCCACCAGAAGAACACCTTTCTTTAACCCGAAATCTCTCAAGTATTAAGGAATATTATTGAATCCACCCTTTCACATAATACTTTTTGCTTTTAACTTTTTCTCTTCATTCACTCTTGTTATGAAATTAGTCCATAGCATAGCCATATATATAGTCTTTCAACCCTTCACATAACCTACATGATAGTTATTAATTTAGAAAACTTCTTTTAATTTATTTAATTTAACTTACATACAAGTAACTCTTTCTTTAACAAATTTTATTATAACTCATCTCTTTATTCATCTTTAGTTATTTTGAGTTTCAACATATTTAATTTAAAATGTACTAACATCCCCCACTCATTTTAATATTAAATTTAAAAAATGAGAGATTACCAGGCAAAGAGGGATTATTATGCATGCTCTGCATTGAACCTTTACTTAGTGAAACAACAATCTCTACTCCAGAGTCAGCAATAGTCTCTGACTTGAACTATGACTGCTTAAGGGAAATAAAGTATTACTGCTCACATATAACAATCCAGGTGTTGACATGAGCTTTACTAGCTAACACGTTAAGGCTCTATGCTGATCCCAGTTTTTTATGAGTGTCTTTGAGAATAAGCCCAATTCTCATAGGGAGCGGCCCCACTCCCACACTCACATAGGTGAAATCTATTTAAGGTGCTCTTGTAACTTTGACACCCCACTCATAAGAGCTATAGATTGTTCATTAAGAGTTTTAAAAGAAATCAATCTCCTACACGTTACAGGATAAATGCATTTACACCATAGGGATGGATTATTTATTTTTTATTTTTTCAAATAAAATTAAAATTAATAATGCACTTTCTTACGACCATCATATGATTCATTTTTCCCATTGAACTCAGTTCTTAGGATCTCTGGTTCCCAAGTTGGGTATCCTCATACATGGCTCATGATTGTATGGGCTTTAATCCCATCCCCCTCGATGTATTCCAAAACCTCTCTCTTGTTAAGGCCTTAGTTAATGGATTTGCAAGATTATCACAAGATTTAACATATTCTATATTAATGATACCATTACTCTCACAGTACTGTGTTTTCTTCTTATGGGTTTGGATTTGCCGTTATAAAAACGATTACATACTCTACCAATTGTAGCAGTGCTATCACAATGAATTAAAATAGGTGGTATTGGTTTTTCCCAAAGTGGAATTTCATGCAACAAATCTCTCAACCAATTTGCTTCCTCACTTGCTGAAGCTAAAGCTATAAGCTCAGCCTCCATAGTAGAGTTAGCAATAATAGTTTTTTTTTTAGATTTCCAACATATTGTACCACCATCCAAAGTAAAAATATAACTAGTGGTAGACAGAGAATCACCTGACTAAGTATTCCAGTCGGCATCACTAAAACTTTCAAGTACAGCAGGATATTTTTTGTAAAACAAACCATGTAATTTGGTACTAGATAGATATTTCATAACTCGCTTAATGGCTTGCTAATGACCTCTACTAGGCTTGCTAGTAAATCTGCTAAGTACTCCTACTACATAGGCAATGTCAAGTCTAGTATAATCAGTAGCATATCGCAAACTACCGATTATGCTAGCATATTTCTTTTGATTAACAACATCATTGTCATTATTAACATGAAACAAATGAACACTAGAATCAAAAGGAGTAGCTACACTTTTATGATCATAAAAATTATATTTCTTCAAAATTTTCTCAATATAATGAGACTGCTCAAGATAAATTTCATCACATGTTTTTGTAATTTTCATGCCCAAAATAAGATTAGCCTCACCAAGATCTTTCGTATCAAAATGGCTTCAAAGCATATTTTTTTATTTATTTATAACATGCAAATTAGAGCCAAATATTAGCAAGTCATCCACATAGAAGCTAATAATGACATGTGAGTTTTCCCAAGTTTTATAATAGATGCACTTGTTAGATTCATTTGACTTATATCCATTTTCAATCATGCAGGAATCAAATTTTTCATTCCAATGTTTAGGAGCTTGCTTTAAGCTATATGGGGATTTAGTTAGCTTACACACCTTACTTTCTTGATCTACAAATCTTTTGGGTTGGTCCATATAAGTTTTCTCATCTAGGTCCCTATTCAAAAAAGCTGTTTTTACATCCATTTGATGAATTTTCAAATCATATATGGCTGCAATATCAATTAGTAATCTAATGGACGTAATTCTAGTAATAGGAGAAAAAGCGTTGAAAAAATCAACATTAGCTTTTTGCTTAAAACCTTTTGCAACAAGTCTCGCTTTAAATTTGTCTATTGTGCCATCATGTTTAAGCTTTTTCCTAAGGACCCATATACAACCTATTGTTTTACAACCAGGTGGTAAATCTACTAACTTCCATGTTCTATTAGAAGTAAGTGAATCTATTTTATCATTTACAGCCTCTTTCCAAAATACACAATCAGGTGATGATAAATCTTCTTTCAAAGTAAGCGGATTTTCATCAACATTAAAAACATAATAGTCAGAGCGAAAATCTTTTTCAACTCTAGCTCATTTACTCCTTCTAAGTTCAATTTCAAAATTTTGTTAATTTTGTGAATGAGTTGAAGAACTAGGCTGAGATAACACATTTTCTATAACTTTTTTGCCCCCCCTATTTTAAAGTTAAAAGGAAATTTTTCCTCATGAAGGATAGCATTACTTGATTCAAAAATCATATTATTTTTAATATTTAAAAATCTATAGGCTGTATTGTTTACTACATAGCCAAGAAAAACACAGGTGGTAGCTCTAACACTCAATTTTGGTATTTTGGGATCCGTTAACTCTACAAAGGCTAAGTAACCCCAAACTTTAAAATATCCCAAATTTGACTTATGTTCCTTCCACAACTCAAAAGGTGTGAGTTTAGTCTTTTTGTGTGGCATTTTATTTAAAACATGACAAGCTATTAAAATTGCTTTCCCCCACAAATTTCGAGGAGCACCTGACTCAATAAGCATGGCATTTGTTAAATTAATCAAAGTTTTATTTTTTCTTTCAGTCACGCCATTAGATGCAGGTGAGTATAGAGAAGTAGTTTCATGGATGATTCCCAAAGACTAAACAAATGAGTTGAACTCAATAGATTCATACTCCTGACCTCTATCACTTCTAAATCTGTTTATTTTTCTACTGAATTGGTTCTCAACTTCTCTTAGAAATTCTTTACATTTCTCAAAAGCATCACTTTTATTTTTTAATAGATAAACATATGCATATTTCTAGAAATCATCAATAAAGGTGATGCAATACCTGTTTCCTCCTTGAGTTAATTTTCCTTCAAATTCACAAAGATCTGTGTGAATTAATTCTAACAATTCAGTATTTCTTTCAACATTTTTATGAGGTCATTTTGTAATTTTAGCTCAACTGCATGCTTCACATTTTTCAAAGTCTTTTGTTAGTCTTGGGATTAATCCTATGTTACTCATAATTCCCACATATCTACTGTTTATATGACACAAGCGAGCATGCCAAAAATTCACAAAAGACAACATAAAAACAGAACTAGCAGATGACATATTATTTTCAATATTTAGTTTGAACATTCTATCACAAGTATACCCTTTGCCCATAAATAATCCTTTCTTAGAGATTACATATTGATTAGATTCTATTGTTTGTTTGAAGCTAGCTTTATTCAGTAAATAGCTTGACATTAGATTTTTCCTCATGGACGGAATGTATAGCACATCTTTCAAAGTGAGCACACATCCAGAGGTAAATTTTAGCTCAACCTAACCACTCTCAAGTACCTTGGTTTTTACTAGAGTCAACAAGCATAATTGTTTTTTTTTTTTTCTTCAAAAGGAGTGTATATTTTGAACCAATTTTTATCATAGCAGACATGCCTATTGGCACCAGAGTCTGCCCACCACCCTTCAACATATTGGATCATGTATATGTCTGTAATCATAGCCACTAAAGGCTCTTTGATAACACTAGCTTGTGGAAAGGATCCATGTATCCGAAATTTGCAAAATCGAGCAATATGTCCACTCTTGTCACAGACAAAACATGCATTAACTTGTTGGTCATTGGAAGAGGGTCCTTGGTTCTTATTTCTTTAACTAGGGTTGCCCCTATTATAAGGTCTGCCATAATTCTTTATATTTTTCTTTCTTGACCTCAATTGAGCATTTTTAGGAAAATGATCTTTGGGCTAGTTATTACTTGCTGAAATTAAATTTACCCTGGTGGTAGAATGTCCATTAACCTCTTGTGTTACAAGTGCGTCTTGTCCTCTAGCTTCCTCCTCTATGCAGATGCGAGTGATCAAGGATTCTAGAGACGTCTCCTTTTGCTTATGGCGCATTGATTTTTGGAACTTTTTCCATGATGGTGGTAGCTTGTCAATGATACCAGCCACAATTAGGTTGTCCTCAATCTTTATGCCTTCAGGTCTAACTTCTGCTACGATTATTTGAAAGTCTTGAAACTGTTCCACAACAGATTTGGTATCCACCATTTGATAGCGAAAGAAACGACTAGCCGCATATTTTTTTGCACCAGTCTCTTCAGTGTCATATTTACTTTGTAAAGCTTTCCAAATTTTCTTTGCAGATTGTATGTAGTATTATAATAATCATAAAAATGATCTGCAAGACAATTTAAAAGATAATGATGACATTTATACTCATCTTGTTCATAGTTATCTATTTTTCCTAGATGATCATAAAGTTCGTCCTCGTTCATGTCGTTAGTAGGGAACTTGTTTGGATTCTTTTCAGTGAGGACATAGGCTACCTTAAAAAGGCTTAGATAGAAAAGAACCTTGGCTTTCCATCTTTTGAAATGGGCTCCCTTAAAACAGAAGGGCTTGTTGAGATCTCCAACATTGTCATTTGGCTTCTCAGTTGTTGGCTCCATTTTGAATCTCCTTAAAATTGTTGGTACAAACACAATAATAATGGAAACAACACAAAGAGAAACTGAATAATAACTGAATATTATTAAATTGAAGAGATGAACACAACACTATTTGGACTGAGGCGCGACACTCACTCTCTTTAAGGAGATTCAAGCCCTTAGTTGGCTAATCTTTGTAACCGATGCAGACTTTCTTTGACTTGTCTCCCCCAGGATACAACAACCCAACAAATGTTGTATGGCTAGAACAGCTTCTGTACAAAGTGTTCAAGCCCAAAGCTCTACCAGAAGAACACCTTTTTTGACCCGAAATCTCTCAAGTATTAAGGAATATTATTAAATTCACTCTCTCACACAATTCTTTTTATTTTTAAGTTTTTCTCTTCATTCACTCTTGATATGAAATTAATCCATAGCATAGTCATATATATAGTCTTTCAACCCTTCACATAACCTACATGTTATTTATTAATTTAAAAAACTTCATTTAATTTATTTAATCTAACTTACATACAAGTAACTCTTTCTTTAACAAATTTTATTATAACTCATCTCTTTATTCATCTTCAGTTATTTTGAGTTTCAATGTATTTAATTTAAAATGTACTAACACCCACTACATTAGAATAATAGACCTAATAATCATATTAATTTGGGCAGTAATTTCATGAGGCCCATTGAGCTTATAAATAGACTCATTTAAACCCAATTCAAGTTACCACAATATACACTAAAAAAAATAGAGAGGTTCTTAGCAAGGAAGAGTGTTCTTTCTGGTGGAGTTTTGGGTTTGAACACTTTGTGCAAAGTCATAAGACATATGTTGGACTATTGTATCCTGGGGAAGACAAGTCAGAAAATGTCTGCATCGGTTACAAAACTTAGTCAACCAAGGGCTTGAATCTCCTTAAAGAGAGCGAGTGCCACGCTTCAATACAAAGAGTGTTGTGTATTTTCTAATCTCAAATTAATAATATTCAAAAGTATTATTCAATTTTCTTTTTATGTTATTTCCATTGTTATTGTATTTGCACCAACATTTGGATATGACATGCATTTTTTGGGGGGTTGCATTGGCTTTTAAATGACATCAATGTGCTCGATCATTTCTAGGTGAGCTCATTTGATGACTAAATCAATGGTCATAATTATACAATCAGATACTATTCTACAAATGATATATAGCTATACTAGCCAACTCTTGTAAAACAACCACAATTCCATAAAGTAATAAGAGAAAACACTTTGATGTAACATGATTTATAATTGTGAATTGGCCTACACATTTTTAGAATCATATAACTCATGACGACATTATGAAAGCGTACATAATACTACATAACATGATTACTGAAGATGAACATGATGTCAATGGAGCAAAAGAATCGGTAATGAATAAGTGTCTAAAAACATCTATGCAATAGTGTAACACAAGCATACAACTAAGCTTACAAATTTCATTTGATGCCTTGCATTTGGGACAAAGAAATTCAATCTTAACTCAAATTATATGTTGTGGAGCGCTTAATCTACAAATACAAAAAAATTTGACAACTTTTGTAACATTTGCTAAGTTTGCAAATTTTCATTGGTTTTCTTATGAGCCTGCTACTAACAACCCACCATATGTTAACTTTTTTTTTTTTTAATCAAAACTATCGTGTCTTTAGACTTTTATTTACTTATTTTATTTTATAATACTATTTTGACTGTAATTTGAAGTTTATCAAACACACTATGTGCAAGTACTTCAAAAATTCCATTTTCAAATAATTTTATATTAAGACGTATTGCTTGCAAATAATTCTCTTTCTTTATTTATTTGTATTTTTGATTTAGTGTCATAATATTTAAATATAATTGTAGTGCCAACAGGCCCAAGGCACGTACTGGGCCGGCCTAAAGGCTCTCACAAAGAGGGAAGTCCAACCCAGCATCATGAAATGGTCCAAGGACATAAAAAGTCTAGTCTACGAAGCCACAATGCCATGCATGAATAGAGCACCAGGGAACATGACGTCCGAAGATGACCTTGTCCTCGGCGGCTTGCTGCCGAGGACAGTATTAATGATCTGGTGGTTCAAGGGTGTCCGAACTGAGGGCCTTGGATGCAGCGATTGAGAGAACGCGAATATGGGATAAAGAAAAGCAGCAAACAAATATCAAGGAAAATGCTGCTACCACCGCATTGAAGGCACCATACCTACCTCTCTGGCCGCATTAATGAGAAAGTGACACCTGAACATTGAAATTCAACCTTACCCTCACCGCCAGAGATTTGAGTAAGGGGGAATGATGTGACAAGTATCCAAAAAAAGGAACACCTGGACTACACGTGGAAGAAAGGAGAAACAGATGCAGGCCTATAAAAGGTAAAGGAAGAAGAAAGAGGAGGGGGAGGGAAAAGAAGAGAGAGAGAAAACTTGTAAGGAAAAACCAAGGATTATCCTCGGCATCCATGTAAACAGAGGATTATTATATCTATGTATAAGATCTACGTATGAACTCCATGATTCAGCCCAACCTCGGTGTTATCTACTGTCTTAAAAACTTAGATTAGAAGCCCACTCTCCATAAATTCATTGTTTATGGCTCATTGAGCTGGACTGAAGGACAAACTCTGGTCCAGTTTGATTTGTGTCCTTACAATTGGCGCCGTCTGTGGGGATTCTTGTGTTTTGGCGCAGATAACTTGATGGCGGGTTTGAATCCAGACCATGCAGAATCTCTAGGATCTCAGCACGAGCATCCTTTTCAACAGCTAGAGCAGTTGGGAGATCGAGAAGGCAGTGTGCATTCGGGGCGAACTGCCGGTAATCATCCGCAGGGCAAAAGCAGGGGCTCTGATGAAGGAAATATTAAGGCCATGCAGAGGGAGATTGATCAACTGAAAAGAAAGCTGCGCCGTGCTAAGCGAAAATGAACTCCATCTGTGTCTGACCCTTCCTCGGACGACTCCCAGAGCAGTGGTTATAAGCCCAGGTCTAGAGCTTCTCCTAGTGAAACTTTCTCGTACCAAAAGGAAAGTATTCATGACAGGAGGAGCAGAGGGATGACTTCCAGAGGCTTGGGCAGTGACGCCATGGGAAAGGCATTGCACCAGCTTTCTAAATCACCTTTCACGCATCGGATTGAGAAAGGGAAGATCCCTCGTCGATTCACTCAACCAAACTTCACCATTTATAATGGCAAAACAGACCCAGTGGAGCACGTGAGTCATTTTAACCAACACATGTCGGTTTACTCACAGAATGAAACTTTGATGTGCAAAGTGTTTCCCTCGAGCTTAGGGCCCGTTGCGATGAGATGGTTTAACGGCTTGAAAGCAGACTCCATTGATTCCTACATGGACCTTACGATGGCGTTTGGGTCTCGCTTCGTTACATGCAGCAGGAAACCTCGGCCGCTGGATTCGTTATTAGCCATGACCATGAGGGAGGGCGAGACATTGAAAACCTACTCGGATAGATACTGGGAAGCGTTTAATGAGATTGACGGTGACTTTGATGAGGTAGCAGTTAATACTTTTAAAGTCGGCCTTCCAGTCGAACATGACTTAAGAAAATCCTTGACCAAGAAACCTGTAAAAACTGTTCGTCGGCTTATGGATCGTATTGACGAATATAAGCGAGTTGAGGAGGATCAGCAGCAAAGTAAAGGGAAAATAAAGATTGTCCCTCAGGAGAGTAGGGATTTCAAGGCAGAGAGATACAGTAGCAAATGGCCACGGAGGGATTTTACTAGCCAGACTAGGTCGGCCCCACCCCAGACAGTAAACGCTGTGTTTTGTGAGCCAGTACAGCAAGTGTTGGAGAATATTTGCCGAGAACCGTACTTTAGGTGGCCCAATAGAATGATAGGAGACCCTGCGAAACGTAATCAAAACCTCTACTGCAATTATCATCAAGATAAAGGTCACACCACGGAAAACTGCAGGAACATATGGATTTACTTGGATCAACTGGTGAAAGAAGGAAAGTTAAGGCAATTCATGAATCGGCCTAATGAACGAGGAACACAATCTGGTTCTGTGAATCAAAGCAGCAACACTATGAGCCCCCGTTGGGCACAATCAATGTCATTTTTGTCGCACCAGGTCGGATGGGGTCTTACCCCACCAGGGTAATGTCAGTATTGCATCCCTCTGCCGAGGACCTCAGCTCGGAGCCGAAGAGAATTAAGAAGAATCCTCCGCCCATTTTGGGATTTTCCAAGGAGGATAAGCTTGGCACTATTCAACCACATGATGACGTGCTAGTCATCACGCTAAGGATAGGAGGATATGACGTAAAGAAAGTGATGGTTGACCAAGGGAGTGGGGCTGATATTATGTACCCGGATTTATTTAATTTAAGGGGCTTAATTTGAAACCTGAAGATCTTACAGCCTATGACTCCCCGTTGATAAGCTTTGAAGGGAAGGCTGTCATTCCGAAGGGGTTGATCTGACTACCTGTACAGTCAGGGCCAGTAGTGGTAGATGTGGATTTTATCGTAGTGGATGCCTACTCCCCTTATACAGCCATAGTGGCAAGACCGTGGTTGCACGCCCTAGGGGCAGTATCGTCAACTCTACATGTTAAGGTGAAGTTTTCGTATAAGGATGGAGTTGAGGAGATAGTTGGTAGCCAGTCCATGGTGAGGCAATGCATAACCGCAGCAATTATGCGTCAGACGAGGCAAGAAACCCAGACTTTAGCCAAGAAAAGTTTATAGCAACTAACATCCTCAGCCAAACCAGAGTTGGTTGAGGTTGAAGAGCCTGGATGTGAGGATTTAGAGAAGGTAATTATTGCAGATGATATGGAGAAAGTTTTCCAGATAGGAAGTCAACTGCCTCCCCAAGAAAAAGAAGAACTGGTTATATTTTTAAAACGAAACATTGATGTATTCGCGTGGGATGCCTACGAGGCTCCAGGAGTCGACCCAAGTTTCATTTGTCATCACCTCAACGTTAATCCAGCAGCAGTGCCGCGGAGACAACCACCTCGGCGTTCGTCACAGGAACACGCCGACGCAGTTAAGGAGGAGGTCCAGAAACTTAAGAAGGCAGGGGCGATCAAAGAGGTATTCTACCCAGAATGGTTGGCGCACACAGTGGTAGTGAAAAAGAAGAATGGGAAGTGGAGAGTGTGCATAGATTTTACAGACTTGAATAAGGCTTGTCCCAAGGACTCATTTCCAATGCCCCGCATAGACCAGTTGGTGGATTCTACTATGGGTCATCCTCGAATGAGTTTTTTAGATGCTTTCCAAGGATACCATCAAATACCCTTAGCTCCAGAAGACCAGGAGAAGACAGCCTTTGTCACACCCACTGGGAACTACCACTAAAAGGTGATGCCCTTCGGCTTGAAAAATGCCGGGGCTACCTATCAAAGAATGATGACGCAGATGTTTTAACCGCAAATGGGAAAGACGATTGAGGTGTACGTAGATGATATGGTGGTTAAAAGTAAGACTATCTCGGCTCACATACCAGACCTGGACGACACCTTTCAAACGCTGAGAAAGCATAAGTTCCGCCTTAACGCATCCAAATGTTCCTTTGGAGTAGGATCTGGTAAGTTTTTGGGTTACATGGTGACGCATAGAGGAATTGAGGTCAACCCCGCTCAGGTCAAGGCCATTAATAACTTATAGCCGCCTCAGAATCCTAAGGAGGTGTAGAGGTTGACTAGGATGACCGCTGCCCTCAACCGATTCATCTCAAGATCAGCTGATCGGTGCAGGCCATTTTTTCAATTGTTAAACAAATGGAAAGGGTTTGAATGGACAGAGGAGTGCGCCGTTGCCTTTCAGTAACTTAAAGAATATCTTTCACATCCTCCTATCATGTCTCGGCTTGAAGTTGATGAAGTCCTATTTGCATATATTGCAGTCGCAGCCCATGCTGTTAGTTTGGTGTTAATAAGGGTTGACGGGGATGTACAGAAGCCGGTTTACTATGTGAGTAAGTCCTTGCATAAAACCGAGGTGCGTTACCCACCATTAGAGAAGGCAATCCTGGCCGTAGTGCATGGTACACGTAAGCTCCCCCATTATTTCCAGTCTCATACGGTGGTTATCCTGACTCAGCTTCCCCTCAAAGCTATACTCCGGAGTGCAGATTATACAAGCAGGATTGCAAAATGGGGAACCATCTTAGGCTCCTTTGATATCAAGTACTTGCCACGTACATCAATAAAGGGTCAAGTATTAGCTGATCTAGTTGCGGAATTTGCTGAGCCCAAAATAGAAGATAGTGCCATTAATAGGGACATTGATGAAAAATTAGTTGGTATGGTTGCATGCAAAGGTCTTGCAGGGTGGACCGTTTATGTTGATGGGGCTGCTAATCAAAGGAGATCTGGGGTGGGTTTGGTAATTACGACCTCAGAAGGCCTGACACTGGAAAAGTCCTTAAGACTGGGATTCTCGGCTACTAATAATGAGGCCGAGTATGAGGCTTTGCTAAAAGGGATGGATATGGTCCATAAATTGGGGAGAAAGACCGTACAAGTATTCTCGGACTCGCAACTTGTTGTGGGTCAAGTGGATGGAAAGGTGGAGGCCAGAGATCCAAGGATGCAGGACTACTTGAGTCAAGTCAAAGTTGTGCAAAGCAAATTCGAATCCTTTACTTTATCTCATATCCCTAGGAGTAGCAATGCACATGCTGACTCCCTAGCAACTCTTGCCACGTCGTTGGCACAAGGACTACCTCGGATTATCCTAGTTGAGGACTTATCCAAACCCTCGAGAATGATTGGAAATGTTGTCCATGTTCACCAGATTAGGGTGGGGCCTAGTTGGATGGACCCCATTGTGTCCTTCCTTAAGGATGATGTTCTGCCCGAGGAAAGGGTCGAGGCAGACAAAATACGTAGAAAGGCCTCTCGATTTTGGCTGGCCGAGGATTACAAACTTTATAAACGATCTTTCTTTGGCCCATACCTGTTGTGCATACATCCTGAGGCGACAGAGCTGCTTCTGAAAGAATTACACAAAGGACTCTGTGGAAGTCATACGGGGGGAAGGTCCTTAGTTCACAGAGCTCTAACACAAGGATATTGGTGGCCCAATATGCAACGAGAAGCTCAAAGCTATGTGCGGAAGTGTGATCAGTGTCAAAGGTTCGCACCAAACATTCATCAGCCTGGGGGTGTGCTCAATCCTTTGACGAGCCCCTAGCCCTTTGCACAATGGGGACTGGACATTGTGGGTCCCTTCTCAAAGGCACCTGGAAACAGAAGGTGGTTAGTTGTCGGCATTGACTATTTTACCAAATTGGTAGAAGTCGAGCCCCTGGCAAACATCAGGGATGTCGATGTGAAGAAATTTGTATGGAAGAACATTGTCACTTGATTTGGAGTTCCACGTACTCTTATTTCGGATAATGGTCTACAATTTGATAGTAAAGCATTTAGGAGATATTGCTGTTACCTCGGCATAACCAACAGGTATTCCACCCCAGCTTATCCACAAGGAAATAGGCAGGCCGAGGCGGTCAACAAAGTTATAGTCAACGGTCTTAAGAAGAGGTTGGATGATGCCAAAGGGAGATGGGTAGAGGAATTGCCTCATGTTCTGTGGACATATCAAAACCACCCCACGCCGATCAACGGGAGAGACGCCCTTCGCAATGACTTATGGCGCCGAGGCTGTTATCCCCTTGGAAACTGGTTTTCCAACAATGAAAACAAGTTCCTTCGCTCCGGAAAGTAATGATATGCTATTAGAAAGGAGCCTAGATCTGGTTGAGGAAAGGAGAGAAGTTGCCATGATCCATTTGGCTCACTATCAACAAAAACTGAAGCAGGGGTATGACTCGAATGTGAACTCGAGGCCGCTTGCTCTTGGAGACTTAGTGCTGAGGAAAGTAGTAGGTAATACCAAAAATACAGCATGGGGAAAGCTTGGACCAAACTGGGAAGGACCGTATCGCATTACAGCAATAGCTGGAATAGGAGCTTATTACCTTGCCGACTTAGATGAAAAGGTTGTGCCCCATCCCTGGAATGTAAGTAATTTGCGACGATATTATTATTAATAAAAAGTGCTTTTGTCATTTTAATCTTATCATTTTTGTACTACTTGTATTGTTATGTTTAAGGTTAAGCCGGGTCCTCAGATTCTCTACCTTAGTTGAAAAGTTTAAATAGGGTTACGCCGGGTCCTCGGATCCTCTACCTTATTCCAAAGTTTAAATAGGGTTACGCCGGGTCCTCAAATCCTCTACCTTATTCCAAAGTTTAAATAGGGTTACGCCGGATCCTCGGATCCTCTACCTTATTCCAAAGTTTAAATAAGGTTACGCCGGGTCCTCGGATCCTCTACCTTATTCCAGAGTTTAAATAAGGTTACGCCGGGTCTTCAGATCCTCTACCTTAATTGAAAATTTTAAATAAGGTTACGCCGGGTCCTCGGATCCTCTACCTTATTCCAAAATTTAAATAAGATTAAGCAGGGTCCTCAGATCCTCTATCTTAATTTAAAAGTAAAAATTAAGGTTATGTCGGATTCTCGGATCCTCTACCCTAATCTAAAACAAAATTGAAGTTACTTCGGATTCCCAAAAGCAATTGCGGAGACAAGGATTGGGTTGCATTGGTTCCATATAACCTTGCAATAAGTATCTCAAACATGTGCTTCATGTGATTTTATTTGTTACTAAGTGCTAAGCGCAATGCTTGAGGTACTCCTAGTTCAAGTGTGGAACATGTCAGAACGTTCCGTCTTAATATGTTGTTATGAAAATAGTTTTTAAGCAAATCCTAAGTAAACGGATCCCACATTAATATATTACTTCTTAGTGCCTTACTCATTGCCAAGATTGCATAAAAATTTGTGACCATCACTTAAAGCATTTGCAAGTATGTCATTTACCCAATCTTCCTTTATGTTTATTTGGTTATTGATGTGATTTTGTTAATGCGCACAACAAGTTCAATTCATCATTCGATTAGACTAAGTCAGTAATAGTAAAAGGATCTGCTCACAGTTAATATAATACAAAACAACAATTCAAGCTGAAGGTGTTTCTCATTAAACGAAATATAATTTAAATACATCTACGACCCAAAAAGGGAGTTACAAAAAAAAAAGAAAGGTAAAAGAAAGCAAGAAAAAGCGGCAACAAAGTTCCAAGGGACATCAAGGCTTAGGCTGGATCTGGCCTTTTGGATCAGCAGGAGCCACTACTGAGGCCGAAGACCCCCCAACCATTTCCTTTGGCTTTATGGGCAGGGTCGTTAGAACTAACTCCATAGTCCCGCTGACCTTAGGATTGGGGGGCAATTCCTTGGGGACAAGAGGAGGCTGCACAACAGGAGCAGCATTACTGGCAACAGCATCATCTGCAGCTGTTTCGTCCATTTGAGCACCAACTGTGAAAAAGGTGGTGTCATCCTTGGCCGAGCTAGAGGTAGCCACTCGGATTGCAGGAGGGATGTAGGCATTCTCCACCTTCCATAGTGGAGAGGAAGCATCAACCCCGGCTTGGGAGAGGGCTTCCTTCCACACCTGGAGGCAGTAATCCCTACAAACCTTCGGCACTTGGGTTTTGAAGGTGTCAGTAGTTTCTGCCACCCCCACCTCATAGCCGCTCTGCTCAGCCTCGTCAACCATCGCCTTGGCTTCTTGAGCCTTGACGATTGCCTCCTCCTTGGCCTTGAGAGCCTCTTGCTTGGCTTCTTCAGACGTTGCAAGCTCCCTTTTAAGATCTTCTACTAGCTTCCTGGCCGAGGCAAGATCTTCATTGGCATGCCTGAGCTACAACCTCTGATCCTCGGCCTGCCTGGTAGTAGTCTTCAGCTGGGCCTCCAGACCTAACCTCTCGCTCTCCGTCTTGCCCAGGCTGGTGGTCATCTCCTACAGCTTCTTCTCCTTAAGCTCCAATATCTTTTTGGCATGATCCAGCCTTACTTCTTCATCCCTTAGTGCCTTGTACGAGTTAGCAACGATCTTCTCTGCCCTATGTGCAGATTGGACAGCCTACATACAAACATTGTTAGTAAATGGCACAGTAAATATCAAACAAAAATAACAACAACAAATGCAATAATGAAAAGCATGGATACCAAGAAACAATTAATTGAAATTCTTACCATAGCTAACTCTTTCTTGAGGATCATGAAGACGTTTTGATCCCTCATCCTACGTAGCTCGCCCATGTCCTCGGGCAGTAGAAGTGCTTGCTCCAACGCGTCGGCGATGCAGGCAGCTGTGCCCTCATCGGATCCCCTAATAGACGCATCAGCGGTGACTGTCTGATCGTCTACGTACATTTGAGGAGCCCAAATGGGCGCATGGAAGGTTACCGGAGGGTCGTTCGTCTCTCCGACCTCGTATGGGCATGACGAGCATGCTTGCCTCCCCTCTCCAGCTCTATCTCTTTGGTGGGGAGGTCTTTGGTCCCTTCAATTGTCTCCTTCCCCTTATGCTGATCCCTCTTTCTCTTATGGTCAGCTGGGTCGGGGTGTTCAGTTTGAGTTAAAGGGGGAAGGGTCAGTTTAATTGAGGGAACCTTCTCGGTGCCCTTGTCCTTGGGTTTTACTGAAGGAACCTTGGAAGGCTCTTGCGCCCCAGCTTGACCTTCTAATACGTCCTTGAAGTTGGGCTTGGGTCTGCGCTGGATGCCCATTCTTATTAATGGCTGATCGTCGTCGTCCGAGGATGTGATGGACGGCTAGCCGATGATAGGAGTTGGGTTCCTGGGCGATGGCAACCGGTCAAAATCTTCGAATTCTTCGTCCGAATCCGAAAGCTCAACGATTTCTTCTTGTTTTTCTTCTTCTTCCTCTTCTTCCTTTTCTTCTTCTTCTTCCTCTGTCTCTTCTTCTTCCTTTGTGATCGGTCGGGAAGAGGAGTTTTCTCCTAATCTGGGTTGTGCCGAGGATGCGGCAAGAGGAAAGGCTCCTGGGGTAACCCTCACAGGTTCAGTAATAAGGACCCCTCGAGGAACTGAGGCACCCTTAGGGAGTAAGAAGCCCTCTACCGCGACGCTTATCCTGGGCAACCAAGGGTCCTTCTCCTTGATGACGCACTTCGACGCTTGAAAGGCAGATGAGAGCGAAGCGTACCCAAGTATTAGGTGCGCTGCTCGGAGCTGGCCGTCTGAATGTACATACACCTCGGCCTTCAGAATCTTGTCCAAGCGAGCAAAATCGACAAGATGAGCGTGGCGAGTGAGAGCACGTCGATCTGCGTAATTGTTCAAGAAAAAATATATAAATTAAAGAAAGCAAATAAATAGCAAATAACGAATAATGACTGCAAGAACAAAGCAAGACAAGTATATACGCATGCGTAAATATACATAGCTAAGTGAGGTGCAGTTATTCACCTGGTTCTCCCTCTGTCGTCGGACAGGGGAAACCGTCATGCCAATCCCCAGATAGTAGGAGGAAGTCTTTACCCTTGTTGGAACTAGGCATTGAATTAACCTCACCTCAGGGTGCCTAGATTTTAGGTAGTACCCTTGTCCGGTTAGGTGGTGGAGGTTGTAAACCCAGTTTACCTCGTGATGGGTAAGTCCTAACCCTAATCTTTTGTTTAGAGCATCTGCAGCCCCAAGGATCCTAAACATGTTTGGGGCACACTGTGTGGGTGATAATCTCGCGGCTCGGAGGTAATTCCTAGTAATGGGTTTCATGGGAATCTTCATCCCCCCCTCTATAAAAGCTATCATTGGAATCACTACCTCACCGGCCTTTCTCTCAGTGTGCCAAGCTCCCTGCTTGCAATACTTAACAGTCACTCCTGATGGAATCCCGTACCTAGCCTTAAACTCCTCTATTTTTTCAGGGGTATCTACTAAAGATGCGAATCTACCCATTTTCTAGAAATAAGGAAGGAATACTGTAGAGAGGCTAAGGGGTTTATGTGGCCGAGGACAAAAAAAACTAGGAATAACGAAAGAGATGGAGAAACAGTAATGAAAGTAAAAAGTTGGAGGACTTACTTTTAAGTGGTAAGGTCACCTCGGCTTAGAACTGAGAAAGTTTAAGGATGCGTGTAGAGTGCAGAAATGTCTAAGTTCGTTGAACAATCTCTGAAATGAACAGAAAACCTTCGAACTGTCAATATTTATACCATTGAAAATCGTAACGCAGATGATCTCCTGCCTACTTCCCCTTGAAGTGCGCCTACTTGTAGGATGCGCATCACATGGTCAGACGTAGGGAATAAAGAGCCGCCAACATTTAAGTGAAGTGCGCTTTACAGACCGAAACGTCAGAAACGGATTGTACCGCGTGCGTATATCGAAACCCTCATTCCTCCCAACAAGGTAGAAATAAGGGTTTCGAGGGGCTAATGTAGTGCCAACAGGCCCAAGGCACGTACTGGGCCGGCCCAAAGGCTCTCACAAAGAGGGAAGTCCAACCCAGCATCATGAAATGGTCCGAGGACATAATAAGTCCAATCTACAAAGCCACAATGCCATGCATGAATAGAGCACCAGGGAACATGACGTCCGAAGATGATCTTGTCTTTGGCGGCTTGCTGCCGAGGACAGTATTAATGATCTGGTGGTTCAAGGGTGTCCGAACTGAGGGCCTTGGATGCAGCGATTGAGAGAACGAGAATAAGGGATAAAGAAAAGTAGCAAACAAATATCAAGGAAAAAGCTGCTACCACCGCATTGAAGGCACCATACTTACCTCTCTGGCCGCATTAATGAGGAAGTGACGCCTGAACATTGAAATTCAACCTTACCTTCACCACCAGAGATTTGAGTGAGGGGGAATGATGGGACAAGTATCCAAAAAAAGGAACACCTGGACTACACGTGGAAGAAAGGAGAAACAGATGCAGGCCTATAAAAGGTAAAGGAAGAAGAAAGAGGAGGGGGAGGGAAAAGAAGAGAGAGAGAAAACTTGTAAGGAAAAACCAAGGATTGTCCTCGGCATCCATGTAAACAGAGGATTATTATATCTATGTATAAGATCTACGTATGAACTCCATGATTCAGCCCAACCTCGGTGTTATCTACTGTCTTAAAAACTTAGATTAGAAGCCCACTCTCTATAAATTTATTGTTTAGGGCTCATTGAGCTGGACTGAAGGATCAACTTTGGTCCAGTTTGATTTGTGTCCTTACAATAATATATAAATAATTATGTGTATTTTGTTTTTATAGAAAGAGGGTAATGATGACTAATGTTTAAAAATGAGTTAAAAATAGTGTCATAAGTTTTAGGCCGAATGGAAAAGATTAAAGAAAAAATCCTAAAACTTAGTAACAATAAATTGCTCTTTTAACTGGTTTATGTTTTTTAATTTGAAATTATTTAACTAAAATACATGGGTATTTTAGAGAGTTTAAAAATTTATGTGAGATTATTTTAGTATACAAAAAGTTGAAACCCAAAAACGAAATCCTGATATATATTAATAATATAAAATCTATAGAATTTATATAAAATATTGATATTAACATTATAGAATCTATAGATAGATAAATCCTCTTATTTTGTATTTACCGTTAGAAAAAAGAAGTCTTATTTATATTTATGTAAACGAACTAACAAACGCGCCAGAGTACCTACAGTCACAAATACAAATAGTTTGAAATATTTTGAACCTTCATTGCTTTTTAAATTTCTACTGTTGTGTGATAATCAGATATTGGGCATTGGCATTTGGCGCAGAGAGCGAGAAGCGCAATCAATTCGTTAATAGCAGAAGACGAATCTCTTAAATCAGTTCCTCTCTGTGTTGCTTTGCTTGCTTGCTTGCTTCGTAAGTTTTTACTTGATAATCAACCTACCTATAAATCCTGTTTAATTTAAACCAACTTCGATTTTTGTGAAAAAAATTTAGGGTTTTCAAGTGTAAGAACAAGCTCAAGCTTCGTGTTCAAGAGCATTTTGCTTCAGTTCCTGAAACTTTTAGGACTCGGTTATTTTTCTTTTATAATCGAACACCATGCGATTTACATTTCTTAAATTTCTGATGTTATTTGCGAAACTTCGTTTTTTTGGGTAAAAATATTGCTACATTATGTTAGGTTTTCGGTGAATTTTGACTCTGGTTTTGGTAGCGGTTAGGGTTCAGATTGAGTCTCTGACAATGTTGCAATGGATGGGAGGGTCGAGGCGGAAAGTGGCGAATGTAAGTGTGGCTGTTTCAGATTCATAGTGTTCAATTAGTTTTTCAAATTCATTGTATGATCATGAAGTTTATTTTGAGGTTTTAACATTCAAATTATTGAAAAGCAACTTCAGAGTTTTGTGAAATGATGGTGAATTTGAGTTCTGATATGTGAGGATTTCTGATTTTGTGCGTGGTGTTCATTGAATTGTGCTGGAATGGCTAAAAATCCAGTCAAGGAAGTCTACTCAGAAGAGGTATATTGATATGTGTTACATTTGTCCCTTTTTTTTTTTTTTTTAATTTAAAATTTTCGATACAGTTTTCTTATCAACTGCATGGAAATTCTTTAGCAGAAGCTGAAAAATGAAGTTATAGGGTTATATATGTGAATGCATTTTGCTGTTGGATGATATTTATTTTTGGGTTTTTTTTAATGAATAATTATTTTAAGGGTGGGAAAATAGTTTCTGTTTGATGGATGTTATAGGCTAGGAAGCCCGGACACTTCATTTAGGGTGTTGTATTGACCATTTTATGTTATAATTTTTCAAAAATTGCTCGTGACGTACTTTTATCTGTTCCCGTGTCCGTGCTTTCTACTTATAGGATATTGTTAGATACAGAACATCTATATGTTGTGACTCTTATTAATCTTTGAAGGCAAAAGCAATACTTTGAGCAAAGGAAACGACAGCAACAGCAGCGGTCAGCTGGGTCAGAGAGCTATGCTGATGGAATGAACGCATGTGGCGAACATCACAAAGAACAGCGGTCACTGGATATTCTTAGTTTGCTTAACTTGTCAACAGTTTCTCAAGAATGCTATTCTGCTTGCCCTAGTGGTAAGTATATTAATATTCTATCAATACCAAAAGTTACTGGCAGATTTTCTTGAGTTTGTCTAACTAAATTGAGAATTAAGACTAATGGTGTGATGCTGAAATTTCATAATTATATTTTGTAATTGGATCGGATATTTAATTTTTGAAATTAGACAGATGGAGATGGAATCTATCTAGCAAACGCACATGCACATTGAGCCATCTTTGACTGTCAGAGGCTGGTGACAGGACTGTCTCCATGCCCCTGGAGTCAATTATTGGGATCCAAGCACTAACTTAACTCTTCATAATATACCAATTAGCTGACTATTTTTTCACTTTCCAGTTTTTTGTTTTCTTTCTAAAACTTCGGTTGGTAATTTATTAAAAAAAAAAAAAAAACTTTAGTAACATTTGTACTGTACTGTTTTGATGGCCATTGGCTTAGTGCTTCTAATTTTGGTGAATGAGTCAGTTTGATTAAATCTGCTAATGAAATATCTGGAAGGGCAGTAATGTGTTAGCAATATGAATATAGATTCACCAGAGATCTCGGTCTCGGATGCCTTGCCGTATAAGATGTGTTGTAGTTGATGTGTTTTATATGTGCATGTATTTTCTTGCTATTTAGAATATATATGCTTTCTTATCTGTTCTTCTATGTCCTACTGTACAATTATATAAGGAAAAGAAGATCTAGAGGGTAATGCTTCGACAGTGAAGTATAATATCTCAAGGAGTCCACCAACAATCCTTTCCCACACGGTTACTCATCCTGATTCTGTCGGGTTCAAGGAAGCAAGTATGTTCTCTAATGGATCTCCACTACTGTGTGAACTTAGGCATGTTTTCTGACCACTGTTCTCTGGACTTTTCTAAGAGGATATGAGATGTTTAACATATGATGGTTGTGTATGTAAACAGGAAGCCCATCACATTGCCGAGTGGAGACTGAATCTCCAAAGAAGTGAGTGATGAGTGTATGTCCACATGTTATACATCTTGATACCTATTCAAAACATCTCTCTAAACTCCCCTCAACAGAGCATTATTTCAACTTATTAACAACTAAAGAGATGTGATTCTCAGTATTATTATAATTACAATGCTTCCAATAGGGCAAGGATTTATTTTCCACATATGTTGTGTGGTTGTACTTGAATTTGTTGCGACTTCTGGAGAGCATATCTGCTTATTTTTATATCATAACATGATTTTATCTGTGAATTGTTTGCTTGAAGAGTGCTTGTTGTTCTCATGAAGAGTTGATGTATTTATTACAGGGTTGGAATTGGTGCCCATAATGATAACAGCACTGTTTTCAAGGGAACTGAGTCAAAACATGATCAATGGAAGACAGCTACCGATCAGAGTAAGTAGCAAACATTCATTGGCAATAACCTTTGAACCCTCTTGCTTCCATGCATTCCCTGCTAGGCTCTGGCTTTCAAAAAAAAGGTTATTGATATATATATATATATATATATATATATCTGTGTGTGTGCACGCGCGCGCATGTGTGTAACGTAATGGTATTTTATTAAGAAAATAGTTTACTTTATGCACACAAAATTAAAACAAAGTAGCCTAATAAGATTTTTAAAAATAATTCAAAAAATTATGCAGAAAAGTAAAGTGATTCTTTAAAATCTAGTAGGGAATTGCTATCGGTAAGATCTTACACACGGGGCCAATCATACAGAGCTCTAATCATCAAAGATTCCAATTGAGTCAACAAGCTTTTGACATCTTGAAATGTGCTTTTGTTCCATTCCCACTACACAGACCCATACAGCACCAACCAATCAAATAGAAACCTTTCTTGATGAGATTCTCACAAATAAGAATCCCCCTAGTCTATTTTCCAAACAAAGAAAGAAACCCTCTTTGGAGCCTTGACACACCAAATGCTCTTCCAAGGAAAAATGAGTAGTAATGTTACCTTAGATGGCCTCCTAATACGAAAGAACGTCAAACCTACCACTCCTGTTTAGTCTCCCTCTTAGCTTATAACGGCCTCACCTCTAAAGGACATTTTTGTATAAAAGATCAAGGAGAGAATTCATTGACTCTAATTCCTAGTCATTACAAAAAACCTCTGTGGAACTTGACATTCCAACTCCTCCCACCCCATCCACCAGGCTAACCCTAATGAAGTGAAGTGAGGCATCTTTAACTGCTAAGCAATCATACAGAGCAAGGTACAAATTCTTCAAAGAATGGTTCCCACACCAATGGTCATGCCAAAACCTTAGCGCTTGCCATCTCCCACAGTGGAATGCAAATGTAGAATAAATTTGTCCCATCTTGCCCTAATTTCTTTCCATAAACTGCACCAATGGGTCCCTTTAACTGTCTTTGAAGTCCACCCACCCCAGTTGTCCCCGTGCCTAGCAGCTATCACCTGTCGCCATAAAAAGTGTCTTTGTTCCCAAAGCACCAAAGCCATTTCCCCAATAGTGCTTTGTCAAAGATTTCTAACTTCCTTACCCCCAATCCACCCTTTGCAAGAGGAAAGGAGATTGTATCCCATCCCACCAATGAGAAATTGAACTTCTGAGGCACCCTACAAAACATTCCTATATAATATCTCCAACCTGTTGACCATGCAGGTGGAAATGGTAACAAGAGAAATATAGTATGTAGGCAAGCTCAAAAGTGTGCTTTTTAACAGTGACAATCAACATTCCACTTTCTCTAGGATAGGGTTCCACACAAATATAGCTTTAAAGGAATCCTCAAATGACATCCTTAGGTATGTCATCAGCAAACTCCCAACTTTAGAACAACGTATATTGGTTAGGACTTCCTTGAAACAAGTCAACATCCTTCAGAAACAAAGAATATGTTCAGTATCCGCATCACAATAAAATTGTATCATCTGCAATTGAAATATGGGAGATAGAGAGCCTAGTTGTTGTACCCCTACCTCTGTTCTCTTCAACATCCGACTTAACTCTTCCATATCCAGTATAAACAGATATGGGGACAATGGATCCCCTTGTCTAAGCTCCCTTGAAAGTGCTTTGTTATACGTGTGACTAAAAAAGTTGAATTTTCGTAACTTTTTCCTTTCATCTCTCTCTTAGAGCTATCTGTTCTTGATTTGCTTGGTGATGATGAACTGAATGGCAATGAAGAAGTCCATCCGATGCATGAAGATCATGTTGCATTTTCGGTTGAAGGTATGATGTTGGTTTTGGATATGAAGCCAGGTTTTATATTTTTCAGCTCATAGTGTTCAATATTAGCAAATACAATATATTGGTAGATTATTTGTTAAAAAACATAAACTATTATTTATTACTGCGTATCTTACTCATCAGGTTTGGGTAAAGTGGGAATGGAGACACCAGTCCATTCACCACAACAACCTGGCAGGTAATTCAGATATGACATTTCCAAATCATCATTCTGGATTAGCTTTTTTTGATATTCTATTGACATGTAATGTATTTGCTGCCATCTTCCATCCATAAAATTCTAATACCATTATTGTAATTTGGTTTGCACACCATATTATGATCATAGTGATCAGTACGATGTTGTAATACCTAAAGCTTCTTTGTGTCTTTGTACATGAAGTAGTCTTTCTTTAATAAAATGATATCAGTAGAATATTTCTCCAACTGAAATGATATACTTATTTTTTTGAAAAAAATTTATGGAATGCTAACTAGATATGTATAAATTGATATGCCATTGGAAAGTCAAAATCCCCTCCTACTTAGTGAGTATTCGCTTGTATAGATGAAAAAGTTTTGGAAAACAAACAAGAGTATTCTCATAGTTAGGAACTGAAAATTAGACATTTTTTGAAATAGCTGATTTGTCTTTGTCTAGTTGGTGAAAATTGCTTCAAGGTGTGTCCAATGCTAATGCCTGAGAAATTTGTTTGAACTATTTACTTTTTTTTCTAGATCTAAAAGCAATGCCTATTTAAATGCTTCCACAGGTGTTCAAGTTACTAGTGCTAAGTGCTAAAAGAAACTCTATGCAAAAACATCCAGTCCATGGTCTTTTGTTACGTGCTAAGGGTTGATTATTGGTTTGCGATCCCAATATATTCTTCAGTATTCCTTGTATCTGCTTTAGACTTTCTGTTGATTTTGCTGCAAGTGATCTGCTCATGATTGACAATACTAAACCAAAAAAATATCTGGTTCTTTGATTCAGTTCTCTTTTGATGTCTACTTCTGTTGAAAGAAAGGGTCACATTGCTCTTCTTGTTGAAGCTTGCATGTTTGACTTTCCAACACTGAACTTCATCCTTCATGAGCCTATTGTTTCACTTTCCCATTTAACTCTCCCATTTAACTCTTAATGCTTGCTTGATTATAGGTACTTCTCATTTGGTTGTTCACCTTTGAAGGCTGCAAGGCAAGTAGCTATGTCAAAGAACCGTAACTCATTGCTGGGTGACCTTGAAATTGAAATGGTGAGAGCATTATTGAATGCATTCTTATACAAATTAAATTGTTGCATCGCTCTAATTTCTTTTGTTCATGTGCCATAGCTATAAGTTTTTCTCTATGCCATAGTTTTTCTTTTGTTGTTTTTATTATATTCTGAGACTAGCCCGGCAATGAAAAAAATTGATTAATTATTTTGACTTGCTGAATGCAGGATACAATGATGCAAGATATCAATATGCCCCTATGCGGCAGTTCTCTGGAGTTTTCATCAGGCATAACGCATTCATATAGCAATCCCAAGCAGAAATCAGTCTCTGCCAGAACTTGGATGCAACGTGACAGTCATGATAGTAAAACAAATAGTTTATTTGATGACAGAAGAATCTTTTATGACCGTGAAAACAACAATGAGGATATATGGGATGGTAGTTTACCATTTACATTTTCTTCCTAAATATTTTATTTTATTTTCTGTGTTCTTTTGAGGGTTGCTACAATAGATTGAAACAATATTTTTCTTCTTGTTTTAAAATTATTTTTATCTTTAAGAAATTTTGGTATATTTCCCCATATTATTGTTAGTTATAAGCTTATAGGTTGATCTGCATCTCCATTCTTCTATTGTCTACTAAAAATAAAAACTGGTGTGATCATTCTGTTAATTTGCTCTCTCTTTTTTCCGATGTGCATCAGCTAGGTCTTGCTTCCTAGATGACAACTTCCTTGATGAGAGGGAGTATGATGTATCTTGGAAAAACTGGCCACCTGAAACTGAGAGTAATTCTATGGATTTTTTAAAATATGGACACTTGGAGATGTCAGATTACGCTTTTGAAGAATCCCATCTACTGAAGAAAAGGTGTTCTAATAAGACCGATCTTTTGTATTCTCATTTTCAAGAAATGTCACTGTATAGCTTATTCATGAAATATCTGTGCAGGGATGCTGCAACAGCAATGGACAGATTCAACATCTTAGGTACTCTGTCTCAGCTGAACCATGAAATAGTATCTCTATTCACATATTGTAATCAAGTTCATGAAACTATAGTGGAGTGGAAATATTCTGTCATTGCTTTGTACATTTTTTAAAAAGAAAAATTGCCAACTGCACTTGCCTAGTATCATTATTGGTAATAGTACCTTGGTTCTTTGGAAACCATACCCTGGTCCCTTCAGATTGTGTATCTAGCATGGTAAAGTACTTTTTACTGTAGTGGTTTCTTCTGGAACTTAGGGAATTGTTTGTATAACAGTATATTATTATCCTAAAATTTTGGTCCCTTAGGATTAGAAGGTAGGATTAACCTTGTAACTTTTCCAGGGATCCTGTTTTGCTACAGTTCTATCCTATTTAGGCAAGTTTTTTTTTGGGGGAGAGGAGGGGTGGGGGGGCGGGGATTTGGGATATGGTTTTGGAATACAGAGAATGTAGTTTCATTTGTTTTAGGGATTTAAAAATATATATATTATTTTATTATTATTATTAGTATTGTGCTTTGCTCACTTCATTTTGGTAATCAGAGTCACCTGCTTCATTTTACAAGCACCAAGCATCAGAAAGTGACATTGACTTCATGATTTCCAGTAGAGCAAGGTAAGCAAATTTTTTTAGGATGGTTTTATAAGTAACTTGCATAGTCTCAAGATTCTGTCTTTGTTTGATGATAGACGGCCAACTTTGGGAAGAAAATTTGATTTTAGAGACGTAACCAGTCAATCAGATTGGTTTTGCTTTACAACAGAAGATGCAAAAGATAATTTGAGCATCCTGAGGTAATTGCAAGTTGTATCAAAGTCATTTCACATAGTTTTTTCGTTATTTTTTTTCCAACTTTGACATAAATGCTTCATTACCCATTGTATACTTTTGGCAGCGAAGAGTCCTGCTCATCCAGTGCAGGTTATATTCTTTGATTACAAAAAACTTCATTAACTACTCAATATTAGTTTGTTTCTATATTCACTATGAATACATTCTTATGGTTTCCTGAAGTGATCTTTTTCCCATAATTTATGATAGTGTGGGGTGAAGCAACCAATCACTTAGAATCAAATGCTGCATCAAGACAGAGAAGGAGACCTAGCAATGCTTTTGCTAGCCCTCGAAAAAAATATGATGTGAAGAAAATTTTTGCCAAAGAGACATGGTACAAAGACACGGATGAAATTGGACAAGGAAATGATTTGGGTGGTTCAGGAAAATGTACAAATATGTCAAATCCATCAAAGTCAAAACCATCCCATCACTCTCAAGGAAAATTAGGACAAAACGACAGTTGGTTTTATGAGGATGGATATGATTTGGTTAAAATGAATTCAGGTTTTAGTTCTTTCTCTCGAAATTCAGAGACAAAACTTCCATTCTCTGGCTCCAAGATTTGGATGGAAGATCCTTCCAGTGAGTTGCCTGTCCCTAGATCAGATATTGATGCCATTGCTGAAAAGTTTGCATTTCATGATTCCCCTATATCCTCCAAGGTTAGGTTTGGCTCAACCATGCCAGATTTATCTCCTGATTCTAAATTGGAAGGCACGCCTCTGGGTTCCTTGCATCTGGCTGGCTCTCATGTTGAAACACCCTTTCCTGATATATCAGCAGAGGAAAGTGCTAGTAGAGAAGTGGAAAATAAGGCAAAAATCCAGCCAGCCCCCTTCAAAAAATTGGGGCTCATTGAAGAAATTTGCATGGGCAGTGGCCTTTTTTCAGAGAATAGAAAGGCAATAGACGGTTTGAGCTTAGGCAGCATTGATTGTGGATGCGAGGAAGAGAGAGGTGAATCTCAAGAAGTAGTGCAAAATTTAGAAACATCTTCTCCTGACCATGCAGAGCGGGTGTCATCGTCTTTGTCAATCTCTGAAAAACTTCAAAGCATAGTAGAAGAACAAGAGTACGTTAAATGGACATATAACTGTCTTCTTGTTATTGTTTTTTGTTCCCTTGCCTAAGAGTTCATATATTAAACCTACTAGGCTAAAATGGTTATGTTTGTGGCCAGACATTATGATGGCGATGAAGCTACTCTTCCATGTCAAAATGAGAATAAAGGTGTGTATTTGTTGGACTTTTTCTCATGAACTACCCTTTAAGTTTCACAAAATTCTTATTGTATTTTAAGTTCACCATTTTCTTTCTAGGGAATTAATCTATTTTACTTGTATGTTGCTGCAGAAATACAAGATATTGGGCCTCAGGAAAAGGGGATAGTAAGGAAAACAGAGAGTAACTGTGACAACTCATCTTGTCAGGTGATGATGCTTGAAAGCTATGTTCTTCAGCTTCTTTGTGTGCAAAATGTACTGAAGGATGCATCTGCACAGGACACCATGAAGAAGCTATAACACCTTCACTTGTAATAGAATTGGGGATTCTTTTGAAACTCATGGATAAAAAGATCAGAAAGAAACTTTTACTGTTATTTTACCATAGCCCCACAAAATATTTGTACTAATGCCAATTAGAAAAAGCAAAAGCCACATAATGTGCTGCTATATACATGGCAAAACTTTTAGATTAACCATAGAAAGATAAACTAAACTAACACTAGCGTTTCTAGATGGCATTAGATGCACTTAGGTCCGTCTTCATTTTCCTTTTCTTATGGATTTTTTGGTGCATATTCTTCTTTTCTAAAGGAGGCACTCATCTTCCCATGCAAAGCATCCCTTTGTGAGGATTGCTGAACTTTGTTAACTGACATCTTAACCTATTAACATCTGATTTCTGGAGCGGCTTCAACATGAATTCCTCAGCTCCTTCATCCAGGCACCTGATCAAGTAAAGAAAACAGAAGACATAATAAAAATTAAATAACGTTGGGAAAAAAAGAGAGTAGAAAAATTAAATGTAGTTTTTAGTGCTAGTGGTTACTTCTTAATTCGAGTTGGGACATTCTCAGATGACACTATCACCACTGGTATATCCTTCATGGTAGGGGATTCCTGCTTACAGAGACAGATTTCTGGTTAGAGTTGTCATTAAGTGCTATAGATACGTGTATGTCAATAGGAGACCCTCTAATACATCTTATATATTCTGATGCTTTCATGGTATGCTAAGTAATGATTAAATAAGTGATCAATGATGTATATCTTTAGAGACTGGGATTGATGCAATAATGCAATAAAAGACTCATAAACAGAGTTTTGTTACCTTAATTTTTTTAAGTAGTTCATACCCTGTCATCCCTGGCATACAATAATCAGTGATTATCAAGTTTACCTTCGAAGCCTGCAAAGAGATACCTTATGAGTTATACAGTGAAAGGTAAAGGTAATGCGTACAATTATTGCTGAGTTCTAATGCAATTATTGCATATCAAAAAAAAAAAAAAAAAGAAGTTTTAATGCAATTATTGATCTACATTCTTTATGTAGTTATTGGAGTAGCTGAGTCAATGCAATTATTGATCTACATTCTTTATGTAACCATTGAGTAGTTGAGGGTGCCCATCTGACTGGGTTAATCCATTGGGTTGGTTGCCACTGTTTTGAGCCACTCTTTATGTCCGCTTGTTTTCTCATCTCAAACTCATATTTTTACATTTTAAATAACATTACACACATTTCTATACTTTTCCACCTACACTTATTTCAAAAAACTACAAAAATTTCATCTTAAACTACTATACAAAAATTATTAAGAAGTTAAACAGCTTGGGAGAAGCAATGCTTTTACTCTCAAAAACCACCCAAATAGCACAAATCTCTTCACAAAATAAATAAATAAATGAAACACCTATGAACAACAGAGCAAATAATATGCAGTGCCTCATTAGGTAAATGGTTATTTAAAATGATAATAAAATTACTCTTTATCCTCGAGTTTAAAGGCTACTTACAATGCTATTGAGGGCGTGTTGCCCATCACCCAGGCCTAACAAATCCAGTGCCTTTTGCCCGTTTTCTGCTGTAGTCACTAAAAGAAAAGAACCCAAATTATATATTAGGCACCAGTACATCATAACGTACGTAAAGCTAGCCTCTAAAGTTGAAGGGTTATAGTGAGATCACTGAGATGCATTAAAAAATCAGGAAGTGATCCCTTCTGGCCCCTAAAAAAAGAAATAAATTATCTGGGTCATATAATTAATGCTGAACAATGGAGCACATTAGCTGAGAAATATGATAAACATGATTAAAGAGTATGGATGTATCAAGCTTTGGGTCTGTAGCTTAACCCAGAAAGTCTTTTCTTTTTTCCCAAAAAAATAGAAAACCATCTCTCAATGAAATTTTGTAAGTAATGATTATCACAAACTCTTCATTACATATTTACCGTAAACACATGGACAAATTATGTTTTCCAAATACGATTTTAAAGAGTGGATATAAAATGTGCAATAAAAATTTTCCCATTTTTGATTCCCCCGTTACCCTACCATCAAGAGAAAGTTGTTCTCTAAAAAAACAAGAAGAAAAAGTTGAAAAAAACACTTGCTGGGCTTCGGCCCACTAGGTGACAACTGGTCAAGTCTACAGTAAGACACCTGGACATTGTGCAGTTACTTTTAAGGACGTGTCTCCCTTTGGTGTTTCTATTATGAGTGCCAGTGAAAATAGACACACATTATATATGGGATCCACATACCTCAAAGGATATTGAGTGATGGTGACCAAGATCAGGAAGATGCACCCCTAAGATGTGAACCATTGACGGTCTCTCTACGCTCAGACAAGACAACAACTTCCACTCCTTTTTCTTCTTTTGTGTTAAGACTTAAGTATGAATTTAATAAGACTACCATTTTAACCAACTTCTACTACTACTGTTTAAAGCATCCTATAAACTATAAACTGTCTATTGAAATTATAGAACTGAGATTGAAAATAATTTTGAGAGAATGACTGTTAAGTTACAAATTGACATGAACAAGACATAACGTTCTATATATAGCATCTGTTTGCTTACTATGAAAAAAAAGAAAGAAAGAAAGGAAAAGAAAATCAAGAAAGAGAAAAGGAGAGAGGCGGCATCATATATACATATATATACCTTTACATGAAGAGTTGGTGAGTAGCTTTTCAATGAGTTTGCGGTCCAACAAACTGTCATCAACGGCTAAAACATGTGGTTTCTCATCCCCCATTGCCATTGATGCTGAGGAAAAAGAAGAAGAAGAAGAAGCCATTCTCATATGCCTGTAGGTTGCAATGAGAGCCCAAAGCTATAATGCCCACAAAACCCTTTAAAGAAAGACAAGAAAAGAGACCGCTTTAACAAACAAAGACAGCAAAAAGGGAGAAGAAAAAAACGTTTTGCTGACAAACTCGGCCAAAAAGGGTACGAACCTAGCTACGTGAAAACAATATATTGGGTTGGGGGTGGGGCTATTACAGTGGGGGGGCCCCCTCAGCTCTTGTAGGTTAAGAAAAAAAACACACACACACAGAGGGTCTGAGTATTAAGAAATACGAATAGTAGCACAAGAAAAAGAATAGGAAATGAGTGACAAAATCAAGGTGTCACAGATATTTCGTGATCCTTTTTGGTATTTGGGATACACAAAAAACAACAGTGTCACCTCCCCCTCTTCCTAATCCAAATTCAGATCCCCAGAGCCAGAGAGAGATTCTACAGCTCACCAAAACTATTTCAATTAGTATCTTCTTCTATTTATACACTTCCTTTTTTAGGCTAGGAAGGAGAGGAGCCCCTATTTTACTCTCTGGACAAGATATTGTAGTAGAATCTTGTTTATATTAAATGTTAAGAGTTTATTCTTATTCTTTGTGGATTAAGGGATTCGTTTTACAAAAATGGTATCTACACAATCTACACGTTACCAAACGTTATCAATGGACTATGGGACCTAAAAAGCAAAGCTAAGACTACTAGCATGGTTTTAAGAAAAACCAAAGGATACCATTGGCTAGGAGCGATCAGATTTTGGATTTTATTCTTCCGGTTGGCCAACTAATTAAACCAAAAAAAAAAAAATGTTCTAATGCAAAGTTACGTTTACTCAATAATTATGATAACTTTTAAGAGAATGCGTAATAAGTTATACTATACATAAAAGACAAGGGAGAGAAATAATTAACTAGACTTAATGAAATGCCTTAATTAGTAATTGAACTCGTATGTTTATATATAGGCGTGCCTACGTAAAGCATGGTCAAGTTAACTGAATGATTTTAAATGATATAACCTTACAGTGATATTTCTTTTCTATGTAGTAAATGTGGAAGTCTAGGCTTAAAAAATCTACAGATTCATACCATTTTGATATTGAAATTAAAAAAAAAAAAATCAATTGTTTTGTTAAAAGGAGAAAAAATAAACTATTTTCGTAATCCAATTTTCTTCCAACATATTGAAAAGTCAATGAAAATGCAAACGCTCTTATAAAAGGTAGGAAAATCGTATAATTGATATATAACATTATTCTTGTATGTCCAACAAGTGTGTGTGTGAGAGAGATCAGAATAAATCATTTGGATGGGTTGACTTTTTTTCATCCTCCTAATTGCTTATGCTAGAAAATATTACCTTTTTGGCATAATCTTCTTGTGCAGAAGAATCTGAAGATTTCTATTGATTTTACACTCTGAAATCATGACAAAGACAAAAAATGGATTGCATAATCATTTTATTTTATTTTATAGGGATTGCGTAATCATTTTAATTATTCAAACAAAGGTGTTGAGAAATAAAGTGTAGGGTTGTAATTGAAGTGGGACAAATTTCGATCTCGGCTTGGTTATACAGAAAATTACATTGTTAGTTGTAATTTTGGGATTTGAAAGCTATCAATATTTTGTCCAAGTTCATATTAACAATATTTTATATATTCATATCAATGTAAAGGCTCTCACTACTACACCCTATATATATATATATATATATATATATATATATATAGACCCTTCATTATTGGTTATTGTTTCTTTCTTTCACGACTCTGATACCATGCAAGGGTTGACACTAGTGACTAAACCTTTCTAATCGGTCATTGTTTCTAAATTTGACCCGGCCCGATTACATTACACTATATTCATATCAATGACCGATAATGAAGGGTCCAATAAAACACAAGCTTCTTACCAATGTTTTGCAAAGTTTCTCAAAGTTAACTTCCCTGCACACCATGTTATTCTTTAGAGAAGTGCTATGTTTACAATATTTTCATAACACTTTTATAACAAATTTTAAGTGATAAATTGTTACTGATTC
The DNA here is from genome assembly GCA_032878915.1 of Castanopsis chinensis. Taxonomy (NCBI): domain Eukaryota; kingdom Viridiplantae; phylum Streptophyta; class Magnoliopsida; order Fagales; family Fagaceae; genus Castanopsis; species Castanopsis chinensis. The sequence goes on along the minus strand of JAVQMG010000125.1, from coordinate 9,010,336 downwards.
TAACTCACTAAAAATAGTTAGTAATTATAACAAATTTTAAGTGATAGATTGTTACTGATTCTAAGTAGTAACAATTTGTCATCTATAATTTGTTGTGGACATAAAAATCCTCTATTGTTATTTCGCTAAGATCATACAGGAATCCTCCACTTTAATAGTGGTGTATGTTGACGATTTAATTGTCACTAGTTTTGATTTCTATGCAATTAAAAAACTAAAAACACTTCCTGGCAAAGAATTTCTTGAAATACTTCCATAGCATTGAGATTGCATGTTCACAATGAGACATCTTGTGTCAAAGCATATATATATATATATATATATATATATGTTGAACACTCTTAAAGATGCAAGATACACTGGTGTTAAACCATCTGTTTGTCCCCTCTGTTTAGCATCTAATAAAAGGACGTCTCATGATGATATCTTGAAAATGAGGGAAAGAAATGCAAAACTCACATATTTTTTTCTTAAAAAAAAAAATAACTATCATTCTACAAATTTTGGATTTTTTTTTTTCTGCAGTCTTGGGACTTTTTGTTTGTTTAATGGGGGCGTTGAAACCTTAATAAAAAAATGGGACATATGGGGGCCTAAAGCCTTGGCCTTGAATAGGCACTATAAGATTGCAAATGAGAGAATCACATGTTCAGATATTTTGTAGTTTTTTTTTTTAATTTTATTTTTTATCAAACCCATGACAAAATTTTATTAAAAAGCTTAACTCAAGCCTCCACTAATTTAACCTTAAAACCCGTGTTCACAAGCTTGTTCACTAAAAAAAACTTCTTAAACTTGACTATTTTGTTAATCAAGTTTCAAAATTACGTGCAAGCTTAACTTAATTATAAACAAACAGAACACAAACAAGATTTTTATAAAGTCAAGCCTAAACAACTAATGACCAAACTTTGTTCATTAGAGTGTAAATAGCATAACTAAACAATTTATTTCTTGAATAATTAAATAATTTATTAGAGACTGAATTTTTGATACGGGATTCATTTGATTATGTAACACATTATTAAGTAACCTCATGGCTTGAAAGAAGGGCAAAGGGTAACCTAGTAGTTTGTTCACAACCAGCTATTTATGGTTCCAAAGGATGTGTCAATAAAAAATAGAGACCAACCCAAACCATTGTACAGGATTCCTTGATTAAATTTCGTTTCAGAAAATCTGACCAAATCAGTATTATACATTTAAAAAAGAATTGAAAAACAGATCAATGAGCTGCAACTGTACATACTAGAGAGAGATGATATGAAGCCAGTCTCGTGGTCTCTAAGAACTTATTAAAGTCAGAATGGGAAAACATTGTAGGTCTACCCAGCACATGGCAATTAGTGAATGGGAAACTCATGGCTTTAAGTTGAAGTAATACCCAGCATAGTGCATAATCTCCGGGACTTTACAAAGGGCAACAATGAATTACACTTGTATGATCTCAATCAGCAATTCAGCTGTATAGATTCATCTCCAACCACTGCCAACAAGACCCAGATTATTCCTCTTGTATGTGATGAAAATTCACACAATCTTCTGAAATCTCTGAAGCTGATGAAATAAATTAGCCCAATAAGTTGAAAAGTATAGCATACAATATTGGTCAAACTAAACTTTCCACTCCACAAGTGAACAAGTTCTTAAAAGATCCCAATGTCATTATTAGAGTTAAACCCATGATCTATACTAAACAGGATATAGATGAGTATAATATTCAAATTAAATAACTTATGGAATGTGAACTTCTGGAAAATTAATGAAAGACTTGGCCGTTCATAGTTCATACAGACTTGCACATGAGTCTTCGTAAATGGTTTAGAAAATTCCATGCTTTCTTAAACGAACACCATAGAAAAGATTCTTGATTCAATTGCTCTTTTAGACTTCTTAACATTCTAAGTTATAATTTGATATCATCCTTTCATGTAAAATTGTGTTAAGCTGCTCAATTGAGAACTTTAAGAACTTAACTCTTTTGAGTATTTGAATAAAAATTCTAACTATGACTGTTTTCTTTTTAGAGAGAGAGAGAGAGAGAGAGATGGGGGGGGGGGGGGGGGACGCTTGATGGTGAAAAGGCAATACCTAGTTTTGCACTCTTTTATGCCTGTCAACTGATATCTGTCTTGCATTCCAATTGACCCGTATGTAATTGCATTTCTTCAACTTGGTTCAACCAGATTTCCTGAAATAAAAGTCCAGCTTACCAACTATGAATACCCTCTCAAAATTAATATTTACATGAAAAATAATCCTCAATTCTAGGATATCCATAAAGCATTATTCAAGAAGAAAATGAGAAGCACAAATTGTTATTAGAAAATGTTATCCAAAAAAAAGTCATTATAAAAGCAGGACAGCACCAAAAGCAAAAGCCACAAACCTTTTTACCTTCAGCACTAATATGCTTGTATGGGACATTGTTATGTATTTAGAAATACACAGATGCCACTTTATTATGTGATTTAATAAGTAGTGGAAGTGAAATTCATAAAGAAATATTTTAAGCCAAAGACATTATAAATCTACATTGAACCTCCATTTCTTTTCATTTCAGGCAGTGCACACTTCAAGTTCTGATCATGGAAGTAAATCATGTCAACCAAAGAAGTATACATTTCACAGTTCAGAATCACCTAGGAACTAAGATGATACACCGGACAATAATATTAAGTTCTATTGAACTTACTAGATCATTCATTTCCTCAGAAAGTGCTTTATCCATCTGATCAAACAGTGCAGTCCACTTTGCTTGATGCATGTAAGGAATTGTACTCATGGGACATTCCACAGAAGATAATTGGTCATTGTCTTTGACAGGTGAGAACTCTTTTGATATCAGAAAAGGAAGTTCTACCTGGATTACATCCTTGACTCTCATCCTACTACGCTCTAGTGCTGCACAAACAAACAGGAAGTTAATTTAAACATAAATATTAAGGTTAACAATTTTCACTAATGTTCATAGAAGCTTCAAGAGAGTGATATGCACCTGCAAGGCGCCGTTTGATATTCTGGCAAAGGAGAGCCAACCATTGAGAAGCTAGATTTGCAACTGGGAAGCAAGGATGAAATCCAAATCAGTTTAAGATGTCCTATGCTTTCTGATAATCAGTATTAGAAAAAAAAAAATCATAATCTGAAGAAAATCATCTGATATTGGCACTTTATTTGGACTTTATTTACCAAGTAATTTAAGCATAGAGAGAGCGTGGGAATGGACTTGGAGTGCAATCAGTCAACAATCATTGAATAGAGCAATGATTATAGGGTGAGAAAAAGAGAGAAAAGCTTAAGATTAATGATTTATTTGAGACCTAGTTTACATTCTTTATATAGGTTTTGGCCCCCAAGGGGAGGAGAAAGGAGAGATTTAAACTAATGGGCTCCGCTTCATGAGATTTGGTCCCCAGCTGATTGTTCTACCCTTGGGGGTTGTCCTAAATTTAGGAATTAAAACCTTATTAAGAAGGAAACAGTCCAAATTGGTGGGAGTGCAATCCAGAAACCTACCCCAAGTTTGCATAATCTCTAGAATGTAATACTGTGGATTGGAAAGGAATAAGCAACCCTGTCGATATGCTTGCTAAGATCATTCCAGATCCATTGAATGACCGCTTTCTGGATGCCTAGCTTGGAAATGCAAGCATTCCATTCTTAAAAAGAATCTGACACTTAATTATTTGTTTGTCCAGCTAGCCCGGTAGAAGCTTTTAGTATAGGGTAAGGCTTCAGTTGACAAGGCAACCTGACTCTAAGCAATTGCAATAGTTGAAATAACAAACGATGACTTATGTTGTCAGTGGCAATTTTTATGGCCATAGGTATTTGGTATTTCCTTTTACATAGATTTTTCCATTTCCAACCAGCCTTCACTAAGATAATGATATATGACTAATGAAAAGTAATAAGCATGAGAACCACTCTATTGATTTTGGTCACAACTTACCTGTGCTATCAAAAGGAGGAACCATTGCTGACTCTTCCTGAGAGCTTGTATTATCTGATGATACAATTTCATCATTAGAGTTTGCGTTCTCTGAAGTGGTTACAGATGACCATGACTTTACTTCATGTTTGTCAAACCCATCTTCATCTTTTCTCACTGCTACACTCAAATCATCAACCCCTCCCCCGTGTTCTGAATTCATATGCATACGCCTAGTCAGAAACATGGAGCATCCACTGACTTGACTACCTACTGATACAGTAGTTGAACCTTCATTCACATCATTGTCCCTGATTTCCTCTTTAAATCGGCTTTCCTGCTTGCTTTGAGTATTTTCTAACATCTCACTTCTAACCAAGGCCCAAATTATTGAGTATACCTGTTCACTGTTTCTTAAGCGGCTCATGATCCCAGGATTCAGTTCATCGAGCAATCCACTTGGTGCAGCAACCATACTGAACTTGTCTACCTTTTTAACCTTTGCAACCTTGCTGTTTCTTAAGTGGTTCATGATCCCAGGATTCAGTTCATCGAACAACCCATTTCGCGTAGCAACCTCAGTAAACCTGTTAGTCTGTTCTATCTTTGCAAACTTCATTTTTCTATTGGGCATTTCATTTTTGTGTTTGCTAGCACGCTTGTTTGGTGTTGGTGTGAAAGCAGGTGGAGAGAGGAAACCATTCTGTTTCATCTCTTGCCACAATTTCATAGGGTCCTTTTTCTCCAAAAGAGCTTTACAAGTTCCACACCCTGCATTGTCACTGAGCCGGGTTTCAAATTTACAATCCATAGACAATTAACAACAAGTTCCTCTACGTTCCTGCTTAAATTGCACACCAGAAGTTGCTTATAAGCCCTCACTAATCCAAGGCTTCTCGTCTTGTTTGCCAAGGCAAACTTCTTGTGTGTGATTTTTCTGCACTAAGAAGGTTTGAAATGAAAGCACCCAATACCTGCAACACCTCACAGTCTCAAACTACACCCAACTAGTAAAAACAGGAGTACTCAAATTAACAAACGTAAACAAAGTATGAAGGAGCGTATGATACTATTAAAACTAGGATCCAAATTTTCCAAGTTATATAGCTTACTAGCATAGTGACATTTTTTAATAGGTCTCTAATAAATTAGAGATTGTCTTAAAAAATTAAACTTGGGGAAAAAAATGAATTTAATCATTTAACCATAATTTTAATTTTATCACTTCACACTTAATCACAAGATGAAAAAAAAAAAAAAAAAAAAAAAAAACCCTAAATAATTTGGCTTCCTTTTCAACAACACACACATTCACATTAAGAAGCTTTCTAAATGACCAATGAAGTAAACAAAGTTGCAATTAGAAATGCATATATTGAATCCAATGTTCCATTTAAACACAATTCACACCCAGTTATTAGCCACCGAATCTAAGATGGACAACATAGTTCACACTAATCAACCATTATATAAACTCAGTGCACATTAAATCAAAAAAAGAAAAAAACAAATACTGGTAAAAATAAAAATAAAACATTTTGATAATGTCCCATGTATATTTAGACAGCAAACAACATTAGCTGAGTTACCCTAAAAACAAAAACGAAAAAAAAAAAAAAAAGCTGACTGACCTGATGAAGATAACACAATGGTGAATCAGAAGCAGAGATTTGCGAAGAAATTAAGGTAATGAAGAGTTTTAGAATTTGGTTTGGTGGGAGAGTTGTTTGGTCTTTCGACTTTTAAGAATTCAAATCTGATGCACAGACCAGCCATGCACCTTTTTTTTTATACTAAGTATGTATGAGATTCCCGCCAATGCCTTTTCATTTTCCCGGGCTTTTTTTTTTGCATTTTTGTTGTTGACCCCTCTAATCTTGAAAGAATAGAATATCTTGATTCATGGGCTTCAGATTGACCTAGTTTGGGCCCAATATGTGATGATGACCTTGGGCCCAAAATCCTAACCAGGCCTCATCCCACACTATTACCTCATTCTTATCCCTGTGTTTTTTCTTTTTCTTTTTTGGCTGGATCATGCTTATCTAGTTATCTGAATACCTGTCTCTACCTTTACAGTCTTATTAGACCAAAAATGATAAATTGAAGTTTTTTACGCATATTTTTTATCCTCTAGGTACTTGCCAACAGCATGTTACTTATCTGTTCTTCCAAATCAATAATTGTATTAATAATAACAATGTATGAGTAGATTTTAGTTAGCTTAATTAGTAAATTATTTAAAAAAAAAAACATTAGCACGATAATTTTTTATAGTCGAATAAAAAATTTGAGATAAATATATTTGATAATAAGGATCAATCCTATCATGTCTATAAAATTGCTTTTTTCATCTTTTTTCATGATTGTTAGAATGCATGATTCACCCGCAAAACCAAGTATAGACTTTTATAACAATATATTATATGCATGTTTTTTTGAATTTGATATTATATTCTAGATGTTATTCTGTTCAACGTGCTTTCTTTTGTCCGAATTTGACCTTACCTTACCCAAAAGAAGTGCATCACTTTACCATTTAAAGTATGGTGGATTCTAAAATATAATAATTATATGTTTGTATGGGTGTTAAATTTAATCTAAAGCCATGATACTTACATTAAATTTAAAACTAACAATTTCGGCCAATTTAACAGGATGGCTGACTTGTTTCGACTTTAACTCAAATAACATTATATAAAATTAAAAAAAAAAAAAATCGAATAAAGAACTGTATGAATAACTTGTACATTTCAATAACGGCAGGTATTAGAATAGGTGCATGCAAGTTGTGTCGGTTCAGTTGTGACCCAGCAAAAATCTTCTTTTATATATATATATATATATATATATATATATATAAGCAAGTCCCAGCAAACGTAACTTATTTAAAGCAAATTATATCATGATTCGATCTTAAAAATATCATGGAGACAGAGAGACTACTTGTACGGACATTCAGTTTTATTCCTAGTGAAATTACTATTGACTTATTGAGGCTAGTTTAAAAAAACTAGCTTCTAAGTACGTGTGTGAGGGCATGCTTGAAGGTTCTTTTATTTTTTGTATAAATGTTAAAAATGTTTATCTATCATAATTCAAAGTTGCTATATTTTTCAATCACAAAAATATCTAAGGATGTGATGAGATTTATGCATTTGTGTGTGAAATAATTTTTTGATATAGATATCATCATACCCTTTAGATGTTTTTGTAATTGGAAAATATAGCAACTTTGAATTATGATGAATAAACGCTATTAACCTTTACACAAAAAATAGAAAAGTCTCATGCGCATGCTTAGAGGCTAGTCTACTTATAAATTGTATTCTCAAAATAAAAATTATATATATAAAATAAAAACACAGGATTCTTTTAAAAAAATTTTGCTACAAAACAAAAAACCTCATCGCGTGCGTGCGATAAGGCTAGTAGATAGATAAAGCAATTTGAAATTTAATAGAAGAGTAGCCCTATTTTTTAGACAATGTTTTAGTGTGAGTTAAAGTTGTATATTTGCTTAATTATCTTTTAGTTTTGTCTTTACTTAAAGATAAGAGTGTAGGTGCATTTTTTAACCAAAAAAAAAAAAATGAGATCCCAAACTGGAGAAGCCCCTTATATAATAATATAGAAAATGAAATTACTAAATTAGAGGTTTTGGCTTGTTTTCAGCACCTTTTTTTACTGGAATCTTATTTTATTTTAATGGGAACTTGTCACATCACCTACTAATTAAATAAAATGTAAAAATTAAAATTCACTATCACTTGCTATTGTATATTGGGTTCGGTTTTCCTCTAGTACTTTTTTAATTAGAATATTTTTTTGTTTTAATAAGAAATTGTCACATCACCCACTAACTAAATAAAATGTAGAAATTAAAACTTACTACCACTTGTTATTGTGTATATAAAACAAATTAATACCTTTAATTAAAAATGTATTGGTGGTAAGTCAAACTCTTGTATATTTAAAACAAAATGACATGTTCAATTAAAAAAGTACTGAAGATAAGCTAAGCCCCTAAATTAGCGCTTCTAAATTCTTCTTTAAAAATCAAGGGTATTGTAGTTCAATTCGAATGTTGTGGTATTTACAAATATGCAAGTCTTCGGGATAAATAGAATTGTCCATAATATCATTAAAAACAATTGCAGATTAATTCATATTTTTTGTAACAAGGAGTGAATGCAAAATATTGACTTTGAAAGTTTTATTGTAAAGATATACCATCAAGTATATATCACACAATTACTTTATTTTATTTTTGCATCTTGCTTGAGAAAGTCAACATATTTTTGCATCTTGCTTTAAAATAATAGAAGACTTTCAATTAAAAAAGTACTAAAAATAAGCAAAATTTTTGTCTATTTAAAACAAAATGACATGTTCAATTGAAAATGTACAGAAGATAAGCCAAATCCTAAATTAGCGCTTCTATATCCTTCTTTAAAAATCAAGAGTATTATATTTCAATTCGAATCTCGTGGTATTTACAAATGTGCAAGTCTCCGAGATCTATAGAATTGTCCATAATATCATTAAAGAAATTTGCAGATTAATATATATTTTTTGTAATAAGGAGTGGATGCAAAATATTGATTTTGAAATTTTTATTATAAAGATTATACCATCAAGTATATATCGCACGATTACTTTATTTTTGCATCTTGCTCGAGAAAGTCAACATAATAATAAGATAATGTAAATGTCACGCACACTTGTAGGTTTTAATGCCGAAAAATTAAAGGGGAACAAAATGTCAATTTTCGTATTGGTTATTCACAACCCAAAAGTCAAGTAGTAACCTCCCATCTCTCTCGATTGATCAGAGGCAATTGATATTAATATGCTAAGTATTTTCACTGGTTAGAAAGAAGAATCAAAGTTTATCTAAAAAATATTAAGAAGAATCAAAAGCTATGGACCCTGGTTACAATTTGTTTGCCAGTGGTAAGAAAGCCAAGGAACGCATTGGGCATGATTTACAATAAATTAGATACACATTTTAATGAGTTTGGCTTGATGAGGGGAGAAATGGATATTTGAATAATAATAATAACTTTTTAAGTGTGGTTCAGATTTTTTTTAAGAAGATACTAAGTATTTTAACAGAGAGAGAGAGAGAGAGAGAGAGAGAGAAAGAATGTCCTAAAGAAATTGACATTGGTGTGTATATTCAAAAGTGCCTAATTTTTTAAGTGTGGTTTAGGTTGATTCTAAATAAGCCAAAAGTTTTGTAATTCAATTTGTTGACACATTTTAGTATTTTTAATAAAGACATTGAAAATTCAAATATTTCCTCACCGTTATATCAAATTATAAAAAATACCTAAAGTTTAATAAGCTAAAATCATTTTTATTTATGTATTGTAATTAATTTAATTACATAATGCTTTATTTGTGATTTTTATTTTATTTTTATATGTTTTGAAGCAATTCATAATATTAAAATGCATCTTCATACATTTATGGAGAAGAAACTTTACCTTTTCATTATCTTACTATTGTGAAACATAATGACTTAAACAGGGTTGGTTTTTCTCTTTGATCATTTAGGTAATTGTCTCAGGTCTCTAAAGGGATGATGACCCGATCATTTCAATCAAATAGTATTATAATTTTATTTTTTATTTTGGATAATTTGATAATTTCAGTGGAAAGATAATATTTGAACCTTAGACAAAGGTGGAGCTAGAGGGTCATGCCCCCTTTGCCTTTTGAAATTTCCCATTAACCTTGCCAGAGGAAAAATTCTAACTTACGTGTAAATTTTCCTACCTTCTAGATTTGTTTACGCGAAAATAACAAGAGATATCAATTAAACTACAATACTCTTGAATAATCTTATAGTATGGTAATACTATATTTATATGATAATATATATTTCATATCTAGATGATGATGATAAAAACTACAAAGATGGTGAGGAAGGAGGAGGAGGAGGAGAGGATGATGATGGTGGTGAGTGTGAGGAAGGAGGGGAAGATGATGATGATGAAAGCAATGACAATGATGGCACCAATGATGATGGCTTTGGGTTGGTTGGTTATGATCAACCTATTGATTTTGACTCAGGGCATGACTTTGACATGTATGGGTGTGCAACTAACCCGCAAAAATCGACTTCATCCAATCCAATCCACCAGGTTAGGTCAGTTTTTAAAGGTTGGTGGGTTGAGTTAGGTTGTGAAATTTTTTTACAATGGGTCAGGTTGGATTCGAGTTATAAGATTCACAAATCTTGTCTAATTCGATCCAACCAACCTATATTTAATTTATATTTAAAAATATGTTATACATTTTTGTTATTTAGTTTTTTGCCCCTCTTCCTAAATAAATTCCAAACCCGAAGTTCTCCTCATATAGCTTGTATTGGTTTGGTGTTATGCTTAGGATTATTTGACTATAAATTTTTTCTTATTTGTGGTGGTATTGTTCTAATGCTCAATTTAGTAAAAATAATAATAATTAAAAAAAAAATTGTCCAGCCCATGGGTCCAACTAGATTCGCGTGGATTGGGTTGAATTTTTTTTTTTCACTCACGATGGTGGGTTGTGTTGAAAAAAACCCTCAACTTGACTCATGTATACTCATACTAACATGTATGGGTTTTGTTCACTATGAAGTTTTTTTTGTTTTGTTTTGTTTTTGTGTTGCATGCTTGGAATTTTGTCTCCACTTTGGCCCATATAGTTATGAAGACTTCTCCATTAGCCAATGTAAACTTGTTACCAAAATATTAGTAAAAAAATTGTCATTGCAAGAAGCTGCTATTACAATTATTAAATAGTCAATGTGGGATGTTGAATCTAAGGTAATAGGCTTATGCAACAAAAAATTAAGTTGCAGTAAATTTTAGATATTACAATGATACCTTTAATGCAATAAGCTTAAATTACGAATTACATCCTCTAAATCTGCCCAAAACTCCATTTAATCACATAACTTCAATTTCGTTCAATTTAGTCATTTTACTTTAAACTTTATTCAATTCATTTATTTCATTGGTATTCATCAAAATTGTGCCGATAGTGTCTAAAAAGCAACATAGTTTTAATTTTTTAATTTAAAATTTCCATAAAACTAAAGAAAAAAATTCAAGAAAAAAAAAAACCAAAATTCTCTCTCAAATTCTTTAGATTGCGACCAACCATCGTCTACATCGCATCCTCTTCCTCTTGAGTTTATATACAATCTACTGTGTGGGGCGCGCTGATAGAGATCGAAGTTGGCTTGACCATTCTGGTGGAGCAACCCAATGAGCTTCCTGATTGAAGGCATAAGCCTAATGAACCTTTAGAGGGTTGGTATAAGATACCTTAAACTTAAAGAGCAATGCAAGTCTATTTTGTTAGGTGAATGTGAGGCACCTTTTGGGCTCAAACACTTTTAACTGAAAATGAAGCTCTGGTTTCGTGTGTGCTTTGATGGGGGGTGGGGGGAGTATAAATTAAAAAAAAAAAAAAAAATTCAATGAAAACATGCTAAATATGATTTGACAAATAAAATTTGCATTCATTTAATGTTAACAAAATAAAAGGCACACAAAATTTGTTTCTTAATGCAATTTAAACCAATCATTTATAGAAAATGGAATTTAGTGTTCTAAATCCTGGAAATAATCAATAATTGGTTATGTACTATACTAGAAAAAAGTTTCTTATTCAATTTACAGAGTCAATCATATTCATTTGACCCTATAAATAAGTTGATAGGTTGTTGATTTAAAAAAAAATCACATTCATATTTGACGGGATTAACGAACTCAACTTCTCTGGACAACTTCATCGAAATTAACGAGGCAGTATTGACAGACGGACTAACCAGGTACCTCTGACGATATAAGCCACATTACTGACGAATGAAAAGAGGCAATTCAATGCGGTCAAATAAATGTCTCGGACGGTTACTGGAACAGCTGTACAGACCGTTGGAAGCCTATCAAAACTCACATCATTGACCATGAGGCGTTACCAAAAGAAGCATTAAACCACCATAACAGTCACAACGGCTAGGGGCTAATGGAATGTATATATACAACCCATCCAGCACTAGCATGAGGTACAAAAACACCTAGAAATACTTATTGTCATACTACTGTATAAATTTATTCTTTTGCAAAGAGCTTCCATATACTAACTTTGGCATCGAAGGCGTTGTGGCAAACACCACACCGGTGACCATTTGGGGGGAGCTATCTCACCATTTTCACAGTCAGAGATACGAGGGTTTGACTCAATCTGGACGCACCTACCTCGACTGGCGAATTTGCACTTCATTAGTTTAGAGCTGTCTGTGAGGAACGACATTTTCGTACTCAGATTCGAAAATGTAGTTTCTATCAACTTCTATATTCAAATGGAGTCCAACCAGGATTCAATAGCCTTAGCTCAGCAAGTCCAAGCTCTTGCGGCCATCGTTGAAGAGCTCACCAAGCAGAATCAAGAAATGAGACTATGGTTTCAACAGGAGGAGAACTGGTCCAGAGCCAACTAGAAGGATGAGGAAGGTGACCACCGAAGGCCTACTACTCCAGATGAACAGAACTCAGATCTTCTTCGAGAGATGATGAAAGAGATGGAGGAGTTGAGGAACGCCATTAAGCAGAAAACGGACCGGAGCTGGATAGAATGGTCAAGGCAACAGACTTTTCCTTCACTACGGCAGTCTTGGAATGCCCAGTGCCATCGAAATTTCTGTTACCTCTGCTTGAGCCATTTAACGTACTTAAGAACCCCCAGGACCACCTTAACACCTTCAAGATGACACTAGGCCTCCAATAGCCTCTTGACGAAATACTATGTCATTTTTTCCCTACCACTCTTAAAGGAGCTACAAGGGAGTGGTTCACAAAGTTGCCAACTTTGTCCATCGACAGCTTCGAGCAGTTGAGCAACGCCTTTTTGAGCTACTTTGTCGGAGGACAACGTCCTAAGAAGCCAGCAGAACATTTACTCACTATTATTAAACAAGGGGAGAAGGAAACCCTACGGTCGTATGTGAAACGCTTTACTCGAGAGACCTTGAAGGTAGATGAAGTTGACAACAAAGTGCAGTTGACAACCTTTAAGGCAGGGCTGAAGTCCAGAGAATTCGTGGTTTCACTCGTAAAGAATCCTCCTAAGACGATAATAGAGATGCTTCTAAAGGCACAAAAGTACATGAATTCTGAAGATGCATTAGCAGCCATAAGGAACGTAGAAAAGCTGAGAGACAAGGGAAGTAAGGAGGACGATCGTAGAGGACAAAAAAGGGAGTGTCCAGATCGTCGGACCAGTGACGAAGGCAAAAGGAAAGATGAAAAAACTCCTCGAACGGTAAAATCCACCTCTCTAGTTATGCCTGTTGACAAAATTTTGACGCAGATTAAGGACGAGCACTACCTCAAGTGGCCAAGGCCATTACATTCATCCCTTAATGTCCGTGACAAGAAGAAGTACTGCTAGTTTCACAAGGATCATGGCCACTATACAAAAGATTGTCGGGACCTAAAAGAGCAAATAGAGGAGTTGATATGGAAAGGAAAACTACAAAAGTATGTGAAGAAAGGGGAGTTTAACAGGTTCAGAGACAGTAACAAAAACCAGCATGAGTCTTCACCCAGAGACGAAGATAACACATCCCAACCTCCGCAGAATGTGATTAGGGAGATAAAGACGATCGTAGGAGGACCATTCATAGGCCGGTTATTCAGATCCCTCAAGAAAGCATGTCAAAGGCAGGTGAACAACGTCCACATGATACCCCCATTTAAGCAGAGACGGACGGACCAGGACATGTCTTTCAACAAGGATATGTATGAGAAGATAAGGTCAAAGAAGGACAAGCCATTGTCCAACATAGGGAAGAGGACGGTGCGCGTCACAGGGAAAGGCTTCTCCATTACTCCAAATATCTCCATCACTCCCATTGTCTCTGGCACTGAAACGACGAGGACAGCCTCTCCTACCACTTCGGTTGAAGAGATCCCTACTCCCGCCTCTAAAAGGCCGCGCTTATCTGACAAAGAGAAGGAAAGGCTGATTCTCGCTTGTCTACCGTCTGGGACAACGAGAGACTGGAGGTGGAAAGGGCACATGGGGTCGTGACTACTAAGGACTTGAATAAGGTTTTTTTCGGTGTGCCCTTCAATGAGGTTGCAACCTGCCACGTCCACAAACTTGTTCTAAGTAAAATGTTTGTGCAACTGCTAGTCTTTTTTTTTTTTTTTTTTTTTTTTTTTGACTTACACCCTCTTAGGGATCTTGTCAATCTTTTGGTTTCGTCAGTAACTTACATCCGTCTAGGCGGAATCTTGTTACTTAGCTATTTTTGCTTTTCTTTCTGTGACTTACACCCTCTTAGGAATCTTGTCAATCTTTTGGTTTCATCAGTAACTTACATCCGTCTAAGCAGAATCTTGTTACTTAGTTTTTTTTTCCTATGACTTACACCTTCTTATGGATCTTGTCAATCTTTTGGCTTCGTCAGTAACTTAAATCTGTCTAGGCAAAATCTTGTTACTTAGCCATTTTTGGGTGGCTTTCACATTACAAAATCTGCTCTCATTAAAACATTGGCTGAATAGTTATTTAATCGTCTGTTACATCTATTGGTGGTATTTCTTCAAGTGCTCAATGTTCCATGGTTGCGGGAGTCTCTACTCGTTTAGGGTCTCTAGGTGATAGCTGCCTTGTCTGGAGTAATGGACGACTCGGTAGGGTCCTTCCCATGTGGGGCTGAGCTTTCCTTGGAAAGCTTGATTGACGTAGTAAATTGGGAGTTGCGTCTTACCTTCTTCTCGAATTAGGGCTGCGTCTTTCCCTCTTCGCGTATTCGATTGCCTTCTCCACCCACTCTTTGTACCTACTTTTAAGCTTGGATCGTTTCTTAACTATGCAAAACAAGGAACGAAGGAGTTAGTAAAGGTAAAAATAAACGCAACAAAACTCAAATGACTAGAAGAAATAATGACGCACCTAAGGTTGGGGTTCTCCATCGACGAAGTAACCTTGGGAGATCATCCCAAACCCCGCCGGAGGGAGTCTCAAAGTCGTCCCCAGACACAAAGAAAAACTTGGACTTCCAATACCTAAAAGACGAAGGTAGACCCCTGACGATCCTGGTCCTCCTCTCCTAAGGCACCAATTCATAGTACTCATGCTCCTTGAACTCTTTCAAGCGGTACAAGTAGACGAACTCGTCCACTTTAAGCATGCCTCCATCCGTAGCGGCCAGCCATATCCCCATACAGCTTACCACTATCCACCATAAATTGGGCATAAGTTGCCCAGGAGCAATACCAAAACGGTTTAACAGCTCCATGAGGAATGGATGGACAAGAAACCTCAACCCACAGACGAAGGTAGACTCGTAAAAGCATGCCTCTCCAAGGAAGAAGTGATAGGCCCCAATCCTCCTCATTGGGCAGACGAATCCTAACTCACTCCGAGAATTGGAACCTATCCTTAAACCTACCCAATGTATTAGCATCCAGCCTACACACCTCCTTGAGGGGGTGAAAAGCCCTAACTTCTCGAAGGGTAGAGATGGCTGTATCTCCTTCCACTGGGTCACTACTAGACGATAACCCAGTTTCGAGTTCGCTAGACCTAACCTCAGACATTATCTCCCACTCTTTCAGCAAATTCACGAACTAATCAATTGATTGATGAAACAAAGACAACAATCGACCAATGCAACGCTCAGGCTGTTAACCTCAAAAACGAAATTCTCAAGGTGTGGGAAAACCCCTAAAGACCCCCCTAAACGCGTAAAAAGAAAAGAAATTGAGGGGAAAGCTATCCTAACCTTAGAGCCACTAACCTTGAAAAACCCAGAAAACCAAGAGAAAAAGATAAATTCTAAAAAACCTGAAACCTAAAAACAAACACAAAAATAAATGGGGGAGAAAATCAGAAATTCACCATAGTGTATGTTTATGCCGATATGAGAAAAGAAACAAAAAGTGAGAAGAGAGACATACCTCAAAAGAAAATGTAGAAAGTTCTGCCATGCACCAGTCCGAAGAAGAATCACATAGAAAAATTGGAGAAGAAGATGCTCAGAGCAATGATTGGAAGTTTGAAAAGGTGAAAGAGAAAAATGAGGAGAGGAGAAGTTTAAAAACTAAGGCTCAAAAAACTGAAATTTAGCGGGAAATCCAAGGGTCATACAATTGGAGCATTAACTCCACTAGCTAGAATGTGCCACATGGCCACGACGCGTGTGGCACCGCCACTATGCAGTTAATGCAGAGCGAAGTCCCAAGAGTCATACACAACCCATAGACCTTTCATCTTTTGTGATCGTCACGACACGTTACGGCGAGCACAGAATCCGGGGATAGTTGATGGGATTGACAAACTCAACTTCTTTGGACGACCTTATCCAAACCAACGAGGCAATATTGACAGACGGACTAACCATGTGCCTTTGACGATATAAGCCACATTACTGACGAATGAAAATAGGTCATTCAATGCGGTTAAATAAATGCCTTGGACGATTACATGGAGAGCTGTACAGACCGTTGAAAGCCTATCATAGCTCACATCATTGACCATGAGGCGTTACCAAAAGAAGCATTAAACCACCATAACAGTCACAATGGCTAGGAGCTATGGGAATGTATATATACAACCCACCCAGCACTAGCATGAGGTACGAAAACACTTGGAAATACTTATTGTTACACTACTGTATTAATTTATTCTTTTGCAAAGAGTTTTCATATACTGACTTTGGCATCGGAGGCGTTGTGACAGGCACCACACTGGTAACCATTTGATGGGAGCTATATCACCATTTCCACAATCATAGATACGAGGGTTTGACTCATCTGGACGTACTTACCTCAATTGACGAATTTGCACTTCATCAATATTCATTTGGCATAGGCCGTTGTTCTTTGTTTTTTTTTTTTTTAATTTAATTTTAATTTTTAAAATATATTGTTTTAAGAAAGCACCAAGTTGATAGTTTTGTTGTTTGTAGGGTCAAATGAATATGCCAATAATACATAATGAATACGTCTAATATTCTTACCAAAAAAAAAAAAAAAGAATACGTCTAATACATTTATATTGATTTTTGGCATTAGCATTCGATATTATATACTTATTTCGGTATAGTGAGATGATGAGGAGGAGGATAGTAGCAACAACATTGAAGAAAGGGAAGAAGAAGAAAAGAGAAAAGGAGGATGAGGATAGTAGCAACAACACTGAAGAAGGGGAAGAAGAAGAAAAGAGAAGAGGAGGATGACGAGGATGGTGAGGGTGAGGAAGGAAGAGAAGACGACGATAACGATAGCTACCACAACAATAATGATAATCATAACAACAACGACAACACCATTGATGGCGATACATTTGCGTTGGCTGGTTATGATTAGCCTACTGACTATGGTTTATAACTCAAAAATCAACAATATCAATTTTTAATAGAGATCTCTCTACTCTCAACTATTGTACTATAAAAAAAAGTATAAATATTCCCAGACTTATACTCTCTTTATATATATATATATATATATATATTATAATCACACAAATAATATAAAAACAATCATTTATTTAATTGTAAAATAATCAGAATCTTTCCTTTACAAAGTTTATGTATAGTATAATTGAACCATAGTCATAATAACAACAAATCGTGTTATATAACAAGGTGAAATATGAAGCATGCCTACAACACCCACTAGGAAGAGAAACAAAAATAACAAGAAATCAATTCATTGGAAAGAGGTATGAATATTTTTCGAACTTGCCCATTGTGTAATTCAGCCCCCGAGACGATTAGCCATGCTCTTAGGGACTGCCCAAAGGTGCAACTTTTCTAGAATTCTTTCTCTCCCTCGTGTTCTGTTGCTAGTTTTTTATGGCACCCAATTTCTAGATTGGTTGAGGCTAAACTGTAAGTCTAAGCAGCAGTGTGGTGTTTCTGAGTAAGATTGGGCCATTTTGTTCTCCATAGCTGTCTAGAGTCTTTGGATGCAACGGAATAGTATTGTTTTTGGGAACCCAATCAATTGCAAAGACTTAAAGGTTGAGACTTTAGCCAAAGCTGCTGAGATCACCTACTTGGGCGCCACCGAGAAGTACAATCAGACAAAAACAAAGATTCAGGTAAGGTGGCTGCCTCCACCTCTCAATTGGTTTAAGTTAAACTCTGATGGTTCGTCCATGGGAAATCCTGGCTTGGCTGGAGGAGGTGGATTGATTTGAAACGAAGAGCGTGAATGGGTGAAATGTTACGCAAGAGCTATAGGTTATGCCACTAATGTTGCAACTGAATTATGGGCTTTAAGAGATGGAATTCGCCTCTGTATTTCCCTTAAAATCCCAACGGTGGTTTTTGAGCTCGATGCAAAGTTGGTAGTTGACCTTTTGAAGAAAGACTTGGAGAAAACCAAAGGCATTGATGTTTTGGTTACTGATTGCAGAGAAGGGCTTAAGAAGATCCCTTTGGTGTGAATCCAATATTGCTATAGGGAGGCAAATAAGTGTGTTGATGCATTAGCGCGCAGGGGAGCTATTATGATTCAAGATTTTACTATTTTTATGAAACTCCCATCCAATGTTGTAAATCCACTTAGTTTAGATTCTGCTGGAACAATGTATGACCAGTTTGTTGCCTCTAGTTCAGATGTCTTTTGGTTGTTAATGCATAATCCTCTTTACCAAAAATAAAAAAAAGAAAATCATTGGAATTTACGTAGAGAGACAAGGAGAGAGGTGAGGAATTATATGCAACTGTAACAGCATTAAATTTCACGTTGTATTATTGTAACAGTCCCACCCACAGGCCACAGTTCGCTGTACCTTCGCATCTTCTCTCTCTAATCTCCATGGATTTAAATAGACCCTATTACCTATAAAAAAAAAAAAAAAAAACCCATATCACAAATTCTTTTTTTTTTTGCCTTTTCCCCCACGTTACACAGTACACGTGTCCCAATGGAGACAAAACTCATGCGAACTCAATTGGACCGCAGGCCACCACAATAGACCCCTCCCCCTAAAATCCAATTGACAGGTCACGTACCCCCACAAAACCACCAGGTCGTCGTATCAACTGTCCTAATAACAATTAAATGGACTGTAGAGAGTATACAAAAATTACTCCAAATAATACTATACACACTGTACAATAACCTTGTATTCCTCCCTCTTGAATGAAAGTTTTTAATATCATACACTATGTACAATTAGTAGTGGATTTCAATTAAATCAATTAGTAAAATTTGTCATTGTTGAAAAAAAGATCTAACTTTAATTTTTCACATACACCAAAAAGGCAATTAATATTTTAATTTGATAATAAAAAACGCTAATTAAGAACATACGGCATATATTAAAAATTATAGATTAGTACGATTTATTATTAAGTGTTTATTGTATTTTGAAAGTATTGTATAATTATTAAAAATATCTTTTATTTTTTAAGTAATAGGAGAGAGAGAGAGAGAGAGAGAGAGAGACGACTTTGTTAAGCGGCGTGTCTTCAAGTGTCGTGCATGCATTTTATGCATCTGTTGCTTTGCATGCACTCTCTCTCATCTTTTCTCTCTCTCTCTCTAAAAACACACGCTTTCTTGGTCTTACCCACACACACAGCCCCACTACCGCCGTAACGCTCTCTCTCACTCTCCATGAACCACCGCCAATCTCAATCCACTTCACTCTGTTTCTGGTTCTTCTTCACCCTTAACTTTGATTATTAGTAAAAAAAGCAAATATTTATTTATTTAGTACTTTTTGGGTTCTTAAATTAAAGTCTATAACAAACATTTTTTTTTTCTTAGGTTTGTTTGTTTGCTTGAATGACCAATTCTAGATTGGGGCCTAAAGATTTGGGACAAGGTTGGTTCTTTTAATGTTTTATTTTTGTAGTTGTTAGTATATATTTCCTTAATCATTGTCGAATCTCAAACGTATGTGTATGCGTGTTTCTGTGTCTTTTTTGTCGCTGTACGTGTGTGTTATGTGTGTTTGCCGTCTCTAATGATGATTTTGTGATTAAATTTTCGATTTTTATCAAAAGGGGTTTTAGGGTTTTGATTTCGATTGGTGTCTTGCTTTGCTTGACAGACTTCGATTTTGGGTTAATGGGGTCCAAGATTTGCATGAATGCTTCGTGTAAAGCGACCAATACGCACGAATGGAAGAGAGGCTGGCCTTTACGATCCGGTGGATTCGCCGATCTTTGCCACAAGTGCGGGTAATTTTCCTTTTATTCATAGCCTTTTGCTCTGGGAATCCAATGCAATTTCATTTATCACACATTATTGGGCTTGATTTGATTTTGCAAAGGGTAGTTTGGGTTTAAGAAGGGTGTTCAATTGAATTTTTGTTATTGGGTATTTTTTTTTTCCTTGTGTTGGGGGTTTGACTTAATGGGCTGCTTTTGAAGCTATTTTATTTGTGTTAAAGTTGAGATTTTTGTGTTTGTTGAATTGTCTAGCTTAGAATGTGAATTTCTAAAACGCAAAAATTGGTGGCATTGCTGTTAGAAAAGCTATAATTAGATAAGAGAAACTATTCTTACGATAATATTAACTAAACTAAGTATCTCTGCTAACATAGACTATAGGTGACGCTCAAATTTTCATTTTTATCCCTGAAATTATAATTTTGTGAATGGGGAAATTGGAAATAAAAAGAGAAACCTGAAATCACAGCCTATTGAACGTACGCATGGTTCACATGTTATGCAATTTATATGTTCTGATACGACTAGGTTCTGAATTTAGTTAAGGTTATTAACTGCATTATAGGGGCCTGGATTTTCTGTGTACTGGATTCTTGAAAACCATTTAAAATTACTCTTATTCGGATTATTTATCTAATTAACACAATTATCCTCTGTTTAATTTAGTACATTAAAATAGCTATCAAGTGATTCAAATGTCCCTGGGGATGGGCAAACTCATGCATTTATATGCTCAAGTTATCGGTTATCCTATTTGATTTTTGTTCAACTTTTGTTATGTTGCTTTCACTTCTGCTTGTAAGAAATATAAATACTTTCTCTTTGTTCATGGTATGAACTAGAAATTTTAAATTATGCTTTGAAAATTCCTCCACTAATTTTCATGATAACAGAACTACAGATGGTCTCTACAACAATTTCTAGTTTATGCCATAACGATAATTGATAAAGCATGTCAAATCATTCTATTTGTTTATTTACTTTCATCATTTTGGATTCACAATGTCCTGTTTGGCTTATTCTTGATGTGGCAATGTCTTTACTTAGATCTTTCTTTGAGGATTTGCTTTTCTGTGATAAATTCCACCTGGAGGAAACGGGTTGGAGGGAATGCAGTTTATGCAACAAGGTAAACTTAAAGTGGTGTGTTTTTTTCCCCCTTCTTATTTTCTTCCTTTTTTCTCCCCCTGTTTCAAGATTTTCCTTCCTTTTTTCTTTATTTCCTTCTTCTTCTTCTTCTTTTTTTAATTGAGCTTTTTAAATGACAGCGTATCCACTGTGGATGCATAATGTCTAAGCCTTTGTATGAGTACCTGGATTTTGGGGGTGTAGGGTGTATTAGCTGTGCAAAGAGCTCTGGACTTTATTCGGTAAGATTTACCAATATATTAGGTTATATAATTGTTGAAATGTTGCAATCACTGTATTTTAGCTCATTCAGTTATGTTATATATGGGTTAAGCATTTGTTTGCAGTCTAATTCATCCCTGGTCATTCTTTTTGGGGGGTGTGTACGTATGTACATTGTTGGAAGTCTGACAATGTTTGTAATTTGGTCAGACTACTCTTCATTCTTGCTCCCCACTTTCTCTCCTCCTTTTCACAGAAATGGATGCAGGATCTCATCAGTCATAAATGATGTGCTTAAAATGATCATGGGAAGGGCTTTTTGCTTCCTTTTTTGAACTTATTTTTAAATTGATGTTTGGCTAAATATATTATTTGTTGAGGATGCTATCCACCATCTCTTTTGACCAACATTTTGGATGTATGGGCTGGTCACATGCAGTGCTTTCAGTGTCAATAAGAAGTAGATTATATGACTGCCAGACTACATGCTTGACACAGAATTTTATTATTCTTTTGATGCAGATCTGGAGGGGTGAAATTCCTAATGGATTTGGTTCATTTACATTGAATAATGCTGGTGATTCATTATCCAGTCCTTTTGAGAAAAATTTGGTCAGTGAGAGTGTCAATGAGGGAAAACTTATGCAATTGTGCAGAATTGCAGAGGATAATGCACCAAACCTTTTGCCTCAATCTCAGACAGGAGAAGCAAATGCATCTCAAGTTGGCACAGGCTTTTCTAATGTGACTCAACCATCTGTTGGATCAGTAACATTTGCCAAGTCAGACAGTAGTAGACAATTGTTAGAGGGTAAAGATATGCATGAATCGTTAACTCAGCCGTCTTTGAGTATGACCTTGGGAACTCCAAATTTCATGATACCATTTTCTGGTGGACCTTTAGATGAGCAGAGCAAGACACATTCTCCCTTACAAAAAGGGCAAAGATCTCGCCCTATATTGCCCAAACCCCTAAAAAGTGGCCTCAGTGCAAGTTCAGAGACAAATAAGGGGGTGGTTCAGATGCGAATTGCTAGGCCACCTGCTGAAGGGAGGGGGAAGAATCAATTACTTCCTCGATACTGGCCAAGGATTACTGACCAAGAGCTGGAGAAATTATCTGGAGAGTATCCCTGATTTTGTAACATTTCTGTTTTCTTGGGTTTTTTTATTATTTATATTCTCCATGATCAAGTAATAACTTTGTTAATAATTTTATATATAGTATTTTTTATCCGGTGATTCACACATAGTGCTTCCCTTAACTTTGTTATTTTTTAAAGTTTGAATTCCACTATTGTGCCATTGTTTGAGAAAGTGCTGAGTGCCAGTGATGCTGGTCGAATTGGTCGCTTGGTTCTCCCAAAAGCATGTGCTGAGGTAGGTTTAGACATTCATTTTCTAATATGGTCGAATTGGTTGTTTGGTTCTCTCTTCTCTCTCTTTTTTCCTTTTCTTTTTCTCGCATTTCTTTCTTTCTTTTCCCGGGGCATGTGTAAGCTGAAAGTCAATGCAGGCATATTTTCCTCCCATTTCTCAATCAGAAGGCTTGCCTTTAAGGATTCAAGATGTGAAGGGGAATGAGTGGACGTTTCAGTTCAGATTTTGGCCCAATAACAACAGCAGGATGTATGTTTTAGAGGGTGTTACCCCTTGCATACAGTCTATGCAATTACGAGCGGGTGACACTGGTATGCTTCATTATATTCTGGTATAGAGGTTCATATTTATTCATGGATTTTCTATACATGTATCTTGTGATTATTGTATTCTGTAAATTGTATTTTAAGTCACGGACTGGTTTGTGAGACGCTCCATAGCAGTATGTTATGGAAAACCTTCTGAACATTGTTTGGCATGAAGAGGAAAACTTTTGTGCCATGCTAGCGTTCGTATACAATTTAGTTTTTGTAATCCTTCTCACGCAATGTTATTACTATTTTGATTTATATTTACAATCCTATCTATTGATACTGTGTAGTTGTTACTTCTCTTGTTTTTTATATTAGAGTCTGACTAGAGTGTTCTTCAGTCAGCTTTGTTGATATCATATCCATTGGAATATTGCTTGTTAATGCTTCCCTTTTGTGATGTTTCAGTGGTTAGTGTCATGTATGACATTGTTTCCATGTTGTTCCAACATATCCCTAAAAGTTATTAAAAGGACGGTGGGGGGATCTGAAATTTTAAAGATTTTACATAATTTGCTAAGGCAGCAAAACAAGTTAAATGTTTTAAGGACCATGGACCAGCTTAACCTAGCTCTGCCTCTAGTGATTATTTTTTGTGGAATAATGGGAATCTAGATTTTTTCTTCGTTGTACACCTTTAAATTATTTTTGAAGGGAATTCAATGCATCTATATAGCCTCTTGTCATTGGTATATGGCTCTGTACAATGGTATTTGGTGAGATATGTAATGTGATTTCTTTCAGGACTAAGTATGTCTTCACATTCATGTCTCAGCTCTTTGCTTGATGATCAAGAGAATTTGGTGCATTTGTAGAAGTTCTTGTTCTAGTTTTATCACATTTTTGTACTTCTTTTAATCGAAAAATTGGAAGTTAATGTATAACATGTTATGTTTTGTTTCACCATTTTTCTCTGTTTTAATGCAGTAACATTTAGTCGGATAGATCCTGGAGGCAAACTTGTGATGGGGTTTCGAAGGGCGTCAAACACTGTTGATGCACAGGTATAGCTTTTTGGGCGTATTTCACTCCACCATCTTCATCCTCTTTGCTTTCAGATCAAATCTTAATTCTTTTTTTTTTTTTTTTTTTTGGTCTTGGAAACTGATATAATTACTTTTATAAAATTGTGAAATTCACAGGATGCGCACACATCTGCTCTTCCTAATGGCACACCATCTGGGGAAACCTCCTTCTCTGGTGTTATTGAGAATCTGCCTTCAGGAAATGGTTACTCTGGGCTTTTTCAAACAATGAAGGGAAGCACAGAACCTCACCTAATCCTATCTGAAAATTTGCATTCAGGGGATGGGGATCTCAGGTTGCATACAAGTGATAACCATGGACTCGGGACAAATGAAGATTCTCTGCAGCAACCAATGCCAATTTCAGAGAAGAAGAGGACTAGAAATATTGGCACTAAAAGTAAGAGACTGCTAATGAATAGTGAAGAGGCTTTGGAGCTGAGACTTACATGGGAAGAAGCACAGGACTTGCTTCGTCCACCTCCAAGTGTCAAGCCTAGCGTTGTTACTATTGAGGACCATGAATTTGAGGAATATGATGTAAGTATATCATGATCGTTACTATTGACTCAGTAATGAATATTTAATGGGTTTAAAGCGTGGGACCTCAGGTTCCAGCATATTCTCTGGGTGTAATTGAAATAAGCGTTGATTCCTTCTTGTTCAGGAACCTCCTGTTTTTGGAAAAAGGACTATATTCACTGCTCGGCCATCTAGGTAAGGGCATGTGTAATATATCTTATTAGTTATCATTTTGTATTGGTGAAGTAACCCAGCTCTGAGGGGTTAGTGGCATTTTTTTTTTGGGGGTAGTTTTCTACCGGCTATTTCATTCTTTCTTTTTCAGTTTGTTACTTTGTTTGAAATGTTTGTTTTTGATAGATACTTTGTTTGAAATACTAGGGCTTGATTGGTTGGAGAATATTTGTTTTTGTTTTCAAAAATTAAAATAGTACAAAAACAATTTTCAAAAAATTGAACTTGAAACTAATTTTGAGATAATAAATTTTATATTATACGTGTTTGGCTCTTACTTTTAAAAACAATTTAAAAAAAAAATGATTTTTTGGGAGACCATTTCTATTTTTGAGATTTAAAAAAAAAAATTACAAAGACGTGTAGAATTTGTAGATTACTTAAAAAAAAAATGATAAGTTTTAAATTTGAAGTGTGAGAATTCTTTTTGTGATAAAGATAAATTTCTTAATTTAAAAGATAAAAGAGTTTGGACAAATATGTGGGGCTCACTGTTTTCAATTTATTTAAAACTATGTCATTAAAAACATTTTTGTATCTTGAAAACTCCCTTTTAGCATTTTTCAAAATCCTGTTCTAAACTAGGAAACTAGGAAAATAGGATATAATTTTTTGAAAATTGTATTTAGAAAATATTAGCTGAACAATAAATTCAAGTGTGGGACCTACCATTTTATGGACTGCAAAACAAAAAACTATATTTAAATACTCTTACCAAATAGGCCCTTATTTGCACCGATTTTGTAAGTTTCCTAGAGTTCATTGTCTAAACTAATATTTTGGGCCGCATCTTCTCCAAATAAATATTATTATATTACCAAATGTTGAATGGCAATGGTGTGACTCAATGCATTAACTTACCGAAAAACAATTGAATAAGCGATGCAATGGTGTAGAAACTTGCCATGCAGGCAAATAAGCCCTCATTCAGGGACAGATATACAAATATGATGAATTTAGTACTCACAGTGGACAATATACTGTAGAGACCAGAAGATCCAACCTCTATTCATTTTCAGATCACTGCATGCATGCCAAATAATATGTGCATTTAATCAAGTGTTAGATGCTTATATCTTATGCTGAATATTGAGTACTTTCATCTAGGGGCCAGGAACAATGGGCTCAGTGTGATGATTGCTCCAAATGGCGAAGGTTGCCTCTGGAAGTTCTTCTCCCTCCAAAATGGACATGTTCAGAAAATGAATGGGATTCAAGCAGGTCTAACATTATTCGAAGATTCTGTTTTCTCCCTTTGAAGATCTTTCTTCAGATGAAAGTTGGTCTTGTATAATTTATACTCTTATGGTTTGTGATGTTCTCATAGGTGTTCCTGTTCTGTTCCGGAGGAGATCAGTCAAAAGGAATTGGAGAATCTATTGAGAGCAAGCAAAGGTATGACATTGGCCTTTATTTTTCTTCTTAATAATGAAATATTTGTTGCAGTACTTTACAAGATGGTTTTAGTAATAAAACTATATATAATAAAATCCTTAAGACATAATACATTTATAAAAATGGTGCTTGCATGTACAGTAGCTTGATGTTTCTATTAAAATAGGTGTTTCAGTTTTGACTCTATGTGGATATATGGATTTGAAAATTTGTACTGGACCAGACTTCATCTATATGTGTTTTAGATAATTGTTGAGATAAATAGATGGACAATATACTTTTAGTCCATACAAAGACACGCATGTTTGTTGCAAGTGACGAAGTCAGTCCTATGATAAATCCAGGAATTGGTCATGGGGTCACTGTTAACATTATTCAAAATTTATGATCTTTATCCTCAACAGAGTTTCAAAATATTTCCTGATTCATTTCAGCCCCCTCTATATCTTCTCCAGATTTCAAGAAGCGAAGAATTGTGGGAAGCCATAAGTCAGCTCAAGAACGTGAGCCTTCTGGCTTGGATGCTTTGGCTAGTGCTGCAGTTCTGGGAGACAATGTGGGGGATTCAGGTGAGCCATCGGTTGGAGCCACCACCAAACATCCCCGACACCGCCCTGGTTGCAGTTGTATTGTGTGCATCCAGCCCCCAAGTGGGAAGGGCAAGCACCACCCCACCTGCACATGTAACGTATGCATGACTGTAAAGCGCAGGTTCAAAACCCTAATGCTACGCAAGAAGAAACGCCAATCAGAACGTGAAGCAGAGACTGCCCAGAAGGATCATAAGCACCCTAGGAATAAATCAGAAATGAATGGCAAACCCAAAGATGCACAGTTGCCAACGAATCATCTGGAGAATGAAGCAAGTCAGAGTAAAATTAAAGCTGAGGTGGCTGGGACCAGCAATGGACAAATAGACCTGAATTCTCATCCCAATCGTGAAGACATGCAACTGGATCTGGATGTACCAGGAATGAGCCTTTTGAGCCTTGTTCAAGCAGCCAGCATTCCATTAGAGGATTATATGGAGCAAAGGATGACAAGCTTTACATGTGATCAACAGGGTAGTCTAGGTTCTGGTATACACCCACAAGTTTCTGGAGAGAACAAGAAACGCTTGTCTGATGAAGGGAGCCTTGCATCTGGGGTTTGGGAGCATGAGAGTAGAGGTGATGGAGGAAGTTATCATGAGTCCAATTTAGATTGAAACCATCTTCAATGAAAGAGTTTTTGTTTTATTCCTCTCTCTCTGAAAGTATAGTTTTGTTTGTTTTCTAATATTAATGAGGCGGTGTTACAAATCTCTCTCTACAATTTACAAATGTAATCTCTTTTTTTCAAACTAATAGTCTTTATAATTAGTTGTTAGTCTCTCTCTTTCTGCCAGCAAGCATGTTTGTACATCACGGTCCATACTCAGCCTCTTCGGGTAGCAAACGACTAGTTGAAACAAATAGGCTTGCCATTTCTGGCATAATATTAATAGACTAGTACATGTTGCCCAATATGTTCCAAATAGTTACATTGACTGCCCTTTGCAGGCTCCATCTGGTGCACATCATGGGATCATTAGCCCGAATTCTGCACCATGTATCATCCATCAGGCAGTAGAGAGGCCCGTTCGGGGTTGACCCACAACATGTCACAATGGTAAACAGCCATCCGTGGCAACTAGCACCCGGGGTATTGCCTAAACCAATGTGTCCAAGAAGGTTAAGCCAGGTTTCTGCCTTTTAGGGCTTCTTGTCTGTCAAACTACAGTTGTCTACGATATATATATATTTTTTGATAGTAAACCAGATTGAATTTCATTAACTTGGACCAATGTCCATTGAAATTACATCTCTCAATATTTGAGATTCAATAATGGGAGGAGCGTCCTCAACCCATATTACACAATCTTCTACATTTCTAGCATCTCTAGCTAGCAGATGATCAGCAACATTGTTGCATCTTCTAGTGTGTGTGACTGTCTAGGAGCAAAAGTTTCTAAGGTACCACTTTACTCCTATAATCTTCAGGATAGATAATGCAGGCGGTGTTGCATCTTTGAGTGCTTGGACAACCTACAGGGAGTCTCCCTCTAACTCAATGTCCTTAAGACCCAACTCCCAAGCCAAGCAAACACCAATCTCAGTTGCCTTTGCTTCGGCCTCGAGAGCCCCCCACTGAAAAGCAATCCGTTTGCACAGAGCACCCATCAGAAGTCCCCTATCATTCCAAATAACAACACCCATCCCATAGCAGCCTTGATCCTTGAAAACAACGGCATCAATGTTTACTTTGTACTTACCATGGTGAGGAGGAACCCAGTGTTTTGACTGGGAGATGGCTGAAAAAGCTATGACTTGGTTTGGAAGGGAGTCGCACACCTCAGCATCGTATTTCCTAGCTTCCCCTACAATGATCTTACCCGTTTAACTGCTGCCACCATGCCTAACAGAGTTCCTATTGTTCCACAAGAGCCACGCCAAAATAGCAAACACTACCCAATTTTTCTTTCCCGGTGTTTCCATCAATAACCAAACAACATCAATGAACTCCTTTGGGGATCGGTTTGGACTATCCAGCTTAAAACCTGCTTCGTTCCAGGCTTCCTTAGCAACTTTACACCCCCACAAAATATGGCCAGAAGTTTCACTTTCCTCACATAGATCACACCTATCCTCCAGCAAAACTTTGCGATGCACAAGACATTGTTTCGTAGGAAGAACATTCTTGCACGCCCGCCACATAAAGTGCTTAATTTTATTTGGGCACCTTATGTTCCATATCATCTTCCATATTGTAGCCATTTTGGAGTTGTCAGAGCAGCCTGGGCAATCAAGGGCACCTTTTGTGTCCAAAAGGTACTTGACAGCGACTTTATAGGCACTCTTGACCGAGAAGACTCCATTTACAGTCTTAGCCCAAACCTGTCTAATTGGAATGCTTAACACCACCTCGGCTTCATGTGGGAGCAAAAAGTTCCTGACTTTTTCAATATCCCACTCAGCCCTTCCCCGCACGATCAGCCCTTCTACAAACTCAGTCTCCACAGTCGAAGGTCGCAGTGAGACCAGTCTACCTGATTCCATGGAAGGCAGCCACCTATCCTCCCAAATTTTGATGCACCTACCATCACCCACACACCATCTAGCCCCTTCCTACACCACAGGTCTAGCAGCCACCAAACTACGCCAAATATAAGAGGGATTTTTCCCTACCCGAGCCTCCATAAAAGAAGAGTTTGCAAAGTACTTCGCTCTGAACACCCGGTGGACTAAGGAGGTTGGATTTTGCATTATCTGCCAGCCTTGCTTTGCTAGAAGTGCAAGGTTAAAGGCTTTTAAATTCCTAAACCCCATCCCCCCATCCACCTTTGGTTTACACAAATTCTTCCAAGAAACCTAAGCAATATTCCTTTCCTTATCTTTCTTGCCCCACCAAAAACCACCAAACATAGAGTTTATTTCTGAGCATAGCGAGTCAGGGAGCTTAAAGCAGTTCATTGTGTAGGTTGGTGTGGCCTATGCCACTGCTTTGATGAGAACTTCCCTCCCAGCATTGGACAGCAACTTCCCCTTCCACCCTGTAATTTTTCTGCCCACTAAGTCTTTAATTCGGTTGAAAGCCTTCTTTTTTCCCCTCCCAACCATTGGTGGTAACCCCAAGCATCTCTCATGTTGTTGAACAATTTGGGCCCCAATAGTTTCCTTTACAAAATCTTGGATTTCCACACTAGTGTTCTTGCTGAAAAATAATGAGGTTTTATCCCTATTAAGCTTCTGCCCCGACTCTTTCTCATAGGTCTCTAGCACCCAGGTCACTTGCTCACACTCCTCCCTAGTTGCTTTACAAAAGATGATGCTATCATCAGCAAAAGACAAGTGCGAGATCAACGGTGCTTTCCTATTTACAGCCACTCCCTTAATCGCTCCCATACCTTCCTTTTGTCTAAGCATTGCTGATAAACCCTCGGCACACAGAAGGAACAAGTACGGGGATATAGGATCCCCTTGGCGTAATCCTCTCGAGGGAATAATATTACCCTTTGGTTCATCATTAATGAAAACCGAAAAGGACACAGTTGTAACACACATCATAATTAGGGAAATCCACTTCTCATTAAATCCTAGCTTGCGTATCATTGTCTCAAGGTAAGCCCACTCCACCCGGTCGCAGGCTTTTCTCATGTCCAATTTGATGGCCATGAGCCCTTCCTTTCCTTTTCTCTTTTTGGCAATAAAGTGCATGGTTTCAAAGGCCACCATCACGTTATTTGTTATCTACCTCCTCGGAACGAAGGCACTTTGTGCATCAGAAATCACTGCACTCAGAATTTTTTTCAACCTATTTGCCAAAACCTTCGATATAAGCTTATAAATAACATTACATAGGCTGATTGGGCGGTATTCCGTTATTTTTTAGGGGTTTTTGGTTTTTGGGATCAAACAAATGTACGTATTGTTTATTCCCTTCGGAATCACTCTCGAATTAAGAGCCTGTAATACACAGTTTGACACACAAGGTCCTACAACATCCCAATATTTTTGGTAGAAGATAGGAGACATACCGTCAAGCCCGGGTGATTTTGTTGGATGCATTTGTTGGAGCACATACCATACTTTAGCTACCTTGAAATCCTTTATTAGCTCATTGTTCATATTGAGGGTCACTTTCCTATCCACTGCTTCCATGTTTGCCTCAAAATCCATCGGTTGCTCTGATTTGAAGATTGCAAAAAAATATTCAAGGATTATCTTCTCTGCTACCTCTTGCTCCTCATGCCAAACACTCCCATCATCCATCAAACCCCCAATTCTATTTTTCCTCTGCCTTTGGCTAGCGGTGGCATGAAAAAATTTTGTGTTTTTATCTCCATTTTGCAGCCAAAGCACTCTAGACCTCTGTTGCCACATAATTTCTTCCCTGGTATGGAGCTCATTAATCTCTTTCCGGATGGCTTGAATTTCTTCAGTCATGGAGTAAATTGAGAGATTTTAAGAGTTGCAGCCTTGCCTTTTTCTGCTTCAAGCATTTATACACATTACCGAACTTGCTCTCATTCTAGCACTTAAGCTCAGTTTGGCATCTCTCTAATCGTTGCTGAATGGGTTGGGCAGAGTCTTCTATATACGGATTCCAAGCAAGCTCAATCACCTCCTTGCACTCCTCCTCTCTCACCCACATTACTTTAAAGCAAAATCTCTTCTTACTCCTTTTTCGGGGTTTATGCATATTCAAAAACATTGCAAACAGACAGTGATCCAAGGCTGACATTGAAATATGATGAACCTTTGCCTCAGGGAAAATCTGAACCTAAGCCTTGTTTGCTACCATTCTGTCCAACCGTAACAAGGTGCGTTGCTCCCCAAACCAACCATTACACCCGGTAAAATTCTGACCCATAAAACCCAAATCAGATGATCCACATCTACTCAATACCTCTCTGAACTCCTTAATTTGATCGGCATCACGATCTTTCCAGCCTAACTTCTCATCCGGGTGAAGAATTTCGTTGAAATCTCTGCAAACCATCCACGGCAGCACGCATTGAGCATTCAAAGAGTCGAGGAGCTGCCATGAACTCTGTCTTTTGCTCATGTCGGGATGCCCATAAAAGCCCGTGACCCTCCATGGACCTCTGTTACCTTCGCCGTGAACCACTACGTTGATATGAGAGTGCGAACAACTTTTAAACCTTATATCTGTCCCTTCGCGCCACTTTTTCCGTCACACGGGACGATGATTCCTTGAGTGAAACCCAGCTTATTTTGAAAACCCTTCATTCTGTCTGTGGTGGCTTTTGTCTCTGCCAAGAAAACCACCATGGGGTTTGTGTTTTTCACCTCATCGGTGAGAGTACAAATTGCCGGCGAAGACCACAACCCCCTGCAATTCCAAGAGAGGACACTCATTTGGCTCGGCGGTGCTGCGCAACAGCCACCACCACACCGCCAACCATATTTTCATTACCCTTTATCTCACTCTCCTCATTGTTCAGCCCCCTTGATCGCTTGGAGCACAACACGTTGGGATCAAGATCCTGTGAAGGGACAGAGGCCTTTCTCTTTGTTTTTCTTGGGCTAGGCTTAGCACTTGGGCTTAGTTCACAAGAATTTTGCTTATTAACCTTTCTTGCCAAACGTTTCTAGTGCCCACTATTGGGGCCCAAGGTTTCAGTCACCCAGCCCTTGCCTTGGATAAAACTCATTGCCAATGGGCTTTCATTCCCCTTGGCCCAATCCATAAAAATCAATTTCCCTTAGGCCCGTTTCCTCACATATCTCCATCATATTTAGTCGTTCTTCACCCTTCGCTGACCCCTCCTCTGTATTTGGCTTCTCCCGATGTGTTTCTTTCTCAAGATTTGCTGTAGGTAGTAATTCTAACAGAGGGTCTTTCCATTTTTGTGTTAGACTTTTGGTTTCTTTCTTGTATGGAAGATTGACTTTGCCTTTCCCATGACAGGTCACACTTTCTTGGTTTATCGCCCCGATTTGCTCTGTTTTGCCGCCACATCCAACTTCCTGACAAAGATTCTTCTCTATCACGTGTTGTTCACCTGAGACCGATCCTTCCTGGCGATGAAGAACTTCCATACCGTGCTTACGCACCTCCGGTCTTGTCTCTGGCCTGACTTCCTCCCCCATTTTGCCATATTCTCTTCCTCCCCTCCTACTTGGTTTGCCCCTCAACCATGCTCCGTACTGCGTGCATTCCCCCCCCGTTCTTCATTTGTCATATTGGTTGTTTCTTCGCAATCCTTTTCCCCATGATCTAACCTCCCACACCTGT
This sequence comes from Castanopsis chinensis, assembly GCA_032878915.1. Taxonomy (NCBI): domain Eukaryota; kingdom Viridiplantae; phylum Streptophyta; class Magnoliopsida; order Fagales; family Fagaceae; genus Castanopsis; species Castanopsis chinensis. The sequence goes on along the minus strand of JAVQMG010000125.1, from coordinate 8,977,201 downwards.
AGCAGAAATTTGGTCATCTCTCATACTTGAAGAAAACCCACCTGCTCTCATCTCCTTCAATCATAACACGTTTCCCTCTTACCAGTTTTTTTGTTGCATCAATTTGAACTCTTACTCGCAAGAATTTGCCCCACTGTACACCCGTTTCCGGCACATCAACCTCCTCCAACACCTTTCCTAGCTTTGTGCCAATTTCCATACCTGATTCTTGTGTCATATTCTTTAAAGGGAGGTTATAGATTTGCACCTAGAAAGCAGTCCACTTGATAGTGATCTCCTTAGGAACTCTCTCGCCTTCAAAATCTTGTAGCAGTATTAACTACTTCTCATAGCTCCATGGACACATCTCCAATATCCTTCTCTTATCTCTGCCATCCCCAAATTCGGCCAAAAACATTTCTTCTCCTATTTCAGAAACCTGTAATCCCTTGGTGGGCTTCCAGAGCATTTTTAAGTGTTTTCGTAGAGCCTCAATGCCTATGGTTCGCTGCGTTAATATCTTCATGACCAGACAGTTTTTACCTATTTCCCTCGCCGCCTTCGTGCTATTACTCCCCAACTCAATGCCGTCTCCCTCCTCTTCTGTGAACGTTAGCTTGCTCCACAGAGCCTCCAGTTCATCCGCCATATTCCCACCCACTCTCTCCTATGCCAATGGGAGAAAGGGTACCTATACTGACCTCACCATGAATGGGAGGTCACAAGACTCTTGCAAAGAGGGTGCAAGACCACTCACTGCTTCCACATACGAGAACCCATGGAAGCACTTGTACCACGTCTTTTTTATGAATGGATGAGGAATAGGATTGGATTTGGGGTGTAGAGAAAAACATTGGGTTTTGGTTTTGATTTGTAGTCGTCTACGACATAGTAATATGACACTATGACTCTTGTTTTCTAACCAATTACACAATTGGTAGCCTCAAGTTTTTGTTTTTTGTTTTAGTGTATTCGTTAGCTAATTACAAAAGAGTTACAATCTATATATAAAAAGAACAAAAAGGAAGATGACAAGTTAAAATGAATCACATAGTATATACATAGATGTCTAGATATCATGAAAGAACTAAAAAATAAAGAGGACAAAAGGTGTCCCGACAATTTACATAACTACATAGAAAAACTTATATTTTTTGTTGTGTTTTTTCATGACTTGGGGATATGAGTTGTTTTTTTTACAATTTGCAAAGGCTCGCAGTACTTATTGCATGTCTTTCTCATTCCTCCAATCTTTTGTGATATTCTTTTTCGTCTAATGTTGGCAAAGAGTTAGACCTCGTTTGGATTTTGGTGAACTGAGTTAACAAAACTCAGTTTTGTTAACTCATAGCTCAAAATCTGTGGGGGCCACGGGCAGTGACATTGTTTGAATGATTTTCTCTCAGTTCACTCAGTTAACAAATCTTACTTTTTTGAGATATGAGTTAACAAATTTAGAACAGCTCCAACGTGTTTTCAAGTTATGAGTTATGTTAACTCGGTGGCAATTTTTGTAATTTTTGAGCACAATCGGGTCCCACAGCAGTGTGTAGTTCCATCTTTGTAGGGTGAAGCTCCAATGGATATTTTATTTCATAACTTTCCCAACCATCCATGCTAGCTTGGAGTTCATCACTTTCCCTTTTCCTTCTTCCAAACCCACAACACACTTAAACAACTGAAATAAGCTCCAGTTCCGCCGATCCATCTAATGCAGGACTTTTATGTCATCTACTAATAAAGATAAGTTATATGGCACATCAAACAAACACCCTTCCTTCCTCAACATTAAGATTACACTTACACCAATCGTTCTTTTCATTAATAAACAAAGATATATAGCTATTACATGTAAATATGTCTTTTTCTTTTGTAGTTGAATTGGACATTTATTTTACACCTTTTCTATGTATACATGCATTCTGTACAAATCACTGCCATTGATTTCATCTACAAAGCATGAAAGCTAGTTAGGAAGACACGCTTTGAGGAGCGGAAACATGCAGGAAATCTATTACTAGTTTTCAAAAGGTTTGACCAAACATTTGTTTTCTTGTAGGCGCATGCAGTTGAAAGTCGAAACCATCTACCTTTAATATGGCATCATTATCCTTTATTGGTACAACTCTACATACAATGGGTTAAGAACAATGGCGGAGTCAGGACACTCAGGGGGCCAAAATTTATATACACTATGAACATCCATTAGGACACACACGCGCACACACACACACATATATTACTTGATATAAAAAAGCAATACACATATGTTCTAGTCATATTTTAATGTAATTAGACCTACATAATTTAAAATAAAAAAATAGAATAATACTATTATTTCTTAAAAAATAGAGTATACTACAGAACAATATATCAGAGCCTATCTACTATCCGATATTAATACCCTAAAAGACTAAGACACGTTGCACTAAAGGAAAAAAAGAAAAAGAAAAAAGAAAACATGTAACTTTAGGAGAATATAACTCAATTTTCAAAGAATTTAATATCCAGTAGTCACAAGAGTGTTGGTCCCATTCTTGGCGTGTAGATCAATCTCTCTTCATGTACTCTATAAGTTTAGGACTAAAGAAAACAAGAAAATGAAACCATCACAAGGCAAAATTAGAATATCTCTTGAGTGCCTAATTTTTTTTTGGCGGGCCAGGGGGGCAAGTGCCCCCCTCGACTCCCCAAGCTCCACCCTTGGTTGAGATGACTAATCTAAATCTATATATATCTAAAAGTTGAAATGTAGTGTTTAATATTGCTATGCTCCTATTGAGCCACCTCATCAGCCATATCATACTCTTTTTCTTTTTCTTTTTAAATCATTTTTATCTTTATGATTTTTGAATTTTTTTATATAAAATAACTAAATACAAATCATGGACAAACATTATTATTCATTAAATACAAATATTTGACTATTCAGCTATCTAAATTGATTTCAACTTTTCGTTTTCTTCTTTCCAATTTCAAGTAATTTTTAAAATTGAATAATTAATTATCTTTTTAGTGGATAAAATTAATATTTCAAGTGTCCCTTCATTTATCTACTGTTATAGTGTTTTCTCTTCCAAAATTTTAGTTTTTCACAACCTTATTTCTCTCTCACTCATACATTGATTATTTATTTAATTTTATAATGTTATATATACCAATACACATTTTAGATACAACCACCCATCATCTACAACAAAAAATTTATCATGATACTAATTGTTTTTCATATTTTTCAATCAAGCTTTAGTTTTCACCATTTTGAGAAGATATCAAACATTAAGTGTCTCTTCGTCTATCTATTGTTATAGTGTTTTCTCTTCCAAAATTTTGGTTTTTCACAACCTATCTCTCTTGTTAGGACATATGTGATTCATGTTAGGAATATATGTCATCTAGAATTGGCTAATCCTTTGACAAAAGGCTATTCACTTGTAATTGGGTAGATCTAGGATGTATTTAATACTTCAAAGAATAAGAGTTTAAGTCTAATATTGAAGCCATACAAATTTGTCCAAGAAATAAGTGAAGAAGTGCTGATTCATTAAAGGTCAACAGCTCTCGACAGATAGCTATTTATTGAGGTCTCGACAGCTGTTGACAAATACTGTATCAATCGCGAATTACGAAACTCAGATTTTCATATTTGATTTTCGGCTCATGCTTACATGTATGTGTAGGGTTTCTTTTCTTACAACTCTAGACATATATAAGACTTATTTTAAAGGCCGTCATATAAGAGAATACAAGGAGAATAGATGAAAAAGTGACCGAGTGCCTTATTCTCTCCAAAAAGAAGCTATTGTGTCTTTGCGCTTTATGGTTTTATAACCAAGCACTTCTTGATTTTCATTGTTGATGAAGTGAAGAACTTCGCAGCCAACATCTTCTTCAAGCTGATGAGCGAGTCACGTATTGAGATTCGTGCAAAGGAGTTAGCTACGTACTGGGATCTGTGTATCAAAGGGTAGAGTTCATATATTGAAGAATTCAGAGGTTCTGAAACGGTAGAAGGTTTCTACTGTGAGTTTATCTACAGGGATTGTAGAGTCTAGAGATAAAGGTTTTGAACTAGATCTGAAAATTCTCTTTACTATAGTGAATTGCTGTTCGGGAAGGTTTCCCCTTATGTTTTTTTACCGTGAAACTAGTTTGTTTCATTGGTTTTCCTAGGTCATCATATCTTGTCATATTTGATTTTCCGCTGTGCATGATATTAACATGATATTGATATTTGTTTATTTTAACAATGTTTATTCATAATAAATTTAATTAACAACTTGAATTTAAAACTTGTTAATTATATCAACCGGGGTCTAAATTTCCCAACATCTCTCTCACTTATACATTGATTATTTATTTAAGTTTTACAATGTTATATATACCAATTGTTCTCCATATTTTTTAATCAAGCTTTAGTTTTCACTATTTTGAGAAGACATCAATTATATTTATTTGAAACTTCCAAAGTTAAGGTAACAATAGGAAGACCATTAAGGTAAACAAAATGCACAGTAAAAAATGATCTCCTTTTTAGTATTCTTGCATTTTCAGTGATTCTGTTGTTTTCATTTCCAAATTTTTCAATAATATTGACTTTTGTTAATTTTAATTGACTTAAAATTGATAATACAGTTTTGTAAGGCTGCAATTTGCAACCAAGCCCAAAACAAGATGGGTATAAGCCAAAAGAGCCTAATATAATAAATTTATAGAAAGTGAGTTCTAAATCTAGGTTTTAATGAGTTGAGTTAATGATGACAAATGGCTAAAATTAAAGTGGGATGACGATGAAATAGTTTGTATAGTGAGATTTGTCTTCGGACTCAAGCCGAGGAGATTGATTCTTATATTTATCTCTTCTAAAGACAAATTACAGATATTGTTTTTGAGTCTATGGTGTTTTTTTTTCTTCTCCAATCCCTTTTCCCATGGGGTACCTTTTATCTTATATAGACCTTTTTAGATGGCCTTCCACCTATTGATCGTGCAGGTCATTCCCCCAGTTCTAATCGCATCTAGCACCTTTTTTGAGTTCCTGAGATACACAGCGCCCAAGGCAACACTGTTCAAAGGTCTTCTCCACATAAATGCTGCCAGAAGGTTTGGTGGGATACATTAAATATGGTGGCAGTTTCTAGCTTTTCAATCGCGTCAGTGCCATCCCCCTTCCCAAAGCCCTTTTTGCATAGTAGAACATCCTCTGATAGCGCATTGATGACGTGATCATAAAATCCAAGGATGTGGCCTCCTTGGCTCACCAACTGTCCTTCTCGGCCAGGTGTGACATGTGGTGTGATCATCTTACTCGGAATTCTCATACCCCACAAGTTTTATTTGGCCTATTATTGTTGTGGAAATTCCTAATGTTGATATGAAATATATTGAAAATGAACTTTTTGGGTGCTTATTTATAGAGTGTCAAAAAGTCAAAAAGTATTCAGTGTAGTAATTTTGTTATTGTTGTATCCCATGTGTTTGGTAAAATTTCTTTTAGAAATCTTATGCGTCTTTCTCAAATCTGTTTGTGATTTTTATTTTGTTCATTCTACTACAAATTATAGGCATCTCCACCATTTAAATATTTAGCTAATTTAAGCTTTCTTGGTAAGCTTTTACTTTGTTTAGTTGATCATCTATAAGGAAAAAGCCAAAAAGAGAATAAGACAATATATAATTTACTCTAGAGCATCATTATGCTATTAATGTTTTAATGTATAGATACTTAAGGAACTTGATTAATTCTTTATTAGAATTCCTATTATCCTTATGTCTAGCCTCTTAGATTAACTTTTGGGGGTTCAAGTGATAGCCTAGCAACATTCTTTATGGTGTCCCCTATTTGTGGTTCAAACCCCACCATCCCCCCTCCACCACCATCTACATATGTCTCTCTCTCTCTCTCTCTCTCTCTCTCTCTCTCTCTCTCTCTCTCTCTCTCTATATATATATATATATATATATATATATAATCGGCTATTCAAATTAAGAACTCTCTTGTGTTACTCTTTAAAAATTTTATTAAATGCATAGATGACACTTTTGGTTTTTGAAACTTGATCAACGAAACGTGATTTTTATATAATTATATCTAGACTATGCTGTAATGTCATGATGGATAGATTAGTCTTATTTTACTATAAAATCTAAGTAATCATGTGGTTTATGGATTTTAAGAGTTATATATTGCGGGATTTGTTCATATGTTCATATGATGAAATAAAGTTTGCTCTTTGCATTTTATTTTATTTTATATTTCCACTTTATGATATGTGATATATTGAACATGATCTATTGCATAGTTATCTTTATATACTTTTTCACTTAGTTTCAATTGTATGGAAGAAAGAGACGTGGATCTAAGTTTTGGAGAAAAATATACCTCTAAGTGTTGAATCGCATACATCTGTATAGTAATAAACAAAGTATACATGGTTAGGATTTGGTCTCTAATAGTTCTCACACTATAATTTTTTTTTTATAAAAAAATATTGCATTGTATTTTCATACGTATCTCACTATATATAATACCCAACTACAAATATATTACAGATTACCCACCCGTGGTTTAGCCCGAATTTAATTTCTCCACCTGTGGTTTTATTTTTGACATTTTACTCACTTGAGGTTACTTCTGTTTAATCTCTGTTACCCACTTCTGTTAAAAAGAAGTGTAAAAAAGTCTTTTTACACCCATTTTATGTCTCTCTCCTCCCCAAACAAGAAACACAAAAAAAAAAAAAAAAAACAAGATTAAAATATGGTATTAGTTTCTCACCATTCACAAACATGAATAACATACACAAATATGAAGAACATACACACAGAAAACTGCCTCTCTCTTTCTTTCTCTCTCTCTCTCTCTCTCTCACACACACACACTTCGGTTTAGATTGTTGGTAGCTTTGGGTCGTGGTGGCTTGGGTGATGATTGTGGAAGAGCACAAGTTGGCTGTGTTGGTTGGGTATGGGTTTTGAGGAGGAGCACAGTGTTGGATTGGGTCTGGGTTTTGAGGAGGAGCATGATGTTGGGTTGGATCTAGGTTTTGAGTTATGTTTTCTTCTTCTTTTTCACATCCATTTCTTTCATTTAGCTTTTCATTTTCTTTTCAACTTTACCGCAGATGGTTGCAGCTTGTGCAAAATTTTTGTTTTTGTTTAAATTCTTTCTCCATTGCTAAATATTTAAATGGGTACCTTGACTTTCTTTTTCTCTTAAGTAGCTACATTGATTTGCCATTGCCAAGACAAGTAGATTTCATCAATGGAGGGTCTCCATGTCAGGTTTGTGCAGATTTGGCCTCTTTCCCACTTACTGTTCATGACTAATTTGCCTTGGGGATGTGGGAGGAAATTTAACCCACAACAATACCCTCAAAGCATAAAATCACCCCCACCGCAAGAAGATAAGAATAAGAAAACAAACCCAGTTTTAAGAAACACCAGGATTCAAAGGAAAACAACAAACCCATCTCTACTGTTACTCTATCATAGACTTTTTCAAAATTTAGACAAACCATTCAAAACTCTTTGCAAGAAAATTAAAACCCACAATAAAATTAAAAATAAAAATAAAAAAGAAATCAAAGAGAATCAAATTGCAGAGAACCACCATTTCTAATTCTATCACCACATCTCTCATCATCTTCATCTTCTTCGCTTCTTAAAGATATCTCAAATTGCAAAACCCTAAAACGTTTTAGCAACTTTTAACAAAGGCTATGTATTTAATTATTTATGCCTTGAAATTCAAGGAATTCGAGTTGGATTCGGATTCAGAATAGTTTCAACCACATAAGCCTGAAATTATTTAACTTTGGGAAAAAGAGGAGTGTTTGATCTGTTTTGGGTTTTGTTTTTGATAATAAATGTGTTAGAGTAACGACTGAAAGGGAGGTTAGGGAGTAGTAACGGAAGGAAGAACAAGTAGGTAAAGTGTCAAAAATGAAACCACGGGTAGGTAAGCTAAATTCGGGCTAAACCACGAGTGTGTAATTTATAATTATTCTTATATTTAATTTGTTAGTTGTTACACCACAAAAAAAATTCTAATATAAAACATATTCATATTAAATTTCCCTGTGCATTGCGCGTGTCTACGACTAGTTTAAGTTTAATCACGAAAACATCATGTTACTAATGTTAAGGGTTACTTTGAAAATTAAGTTCACCTTTTTGACTTTGAGCATCCTAATTTTTATTTTGTGTTTTGGTGGTAACACAAATACTCTCACCCACAACTGAGGTAGTTCTTTAACTACATCCACATTAATTTGCTTCCTATAGTTGCCTGGTAATTCTGTTCGTACTTTTATCTATGCATGAGCTGAACTATTGGAAATAACAAGAGGTTAGTCACAATACAGACAATCGGATACCAACCATTCTTACAAAGTTAGGATTTTAGAGTTAACCAAGAAATAGCTAGCCTTCGTTAACTAACCAGAATGTTCGGGCATATAGCATATTTTGGCTTCCAATCTTACAAATTCATTCTTACATAGTTACATCCTCCGAATTGTTCTTGATATTTGTGTGTGCCGTACGTATAATTTCTATACTTCGAGACAATGCATGTTAATGTCCCTAAGTAGTGATCCAAGCTAGTAGCCAAATGAACTTGCGCACATTTTCCATGAACTTGTTACTCGGATATAACGATTTCCAAAATGAAGCTGTAATAGTAGCCAGGTGCCAAAATTCTATTAGCTCAGTGACCGTGAAAAACTAAGGTCGTTTGGCAAGAGGAATTATAAGATTGTCAATTAACAATCAATAACCATTTCAACTTTGTATATTAATCTTGACACATGTTAGTGTTTCGTAGAAGTTGGAAGAGAATCTTGTGCAATGTCCAAGACCGGCCTCATAGCTTGTCGTTTTATCATCGTCGTCATTTCCACGGTAACTTAATATAACACCTTAAATTTTTGCCTCCTTCTAACAATTCCCACTACCTTAGTTTCAACAATATTCACACAAATCTTTAGCTCTCTCTCTCTCTCTCTCTCTCTCTCTCTTTCTTTGTGATCAGGATCGTCAGAACACTAACATGGGGGATTTGTCAACGTTGGCAAAGGCGAGGAAAGAGCTTGAGCAAATGTATCTGGGAATTCCAGATGATTCTGCCAACCTTACTTTTCAAGACCTTACAGTTGCGACACAAAATGCAACCGACAAGAAAAAAATCCAACTCAAAGGAACTGAGTCCCGAGGTCGTCAAAACCTCAAAAGAAGGAACCCCTCTACACAGAATTCCCAGCCTTGATTTCAGCCAAGCATTGCAAATATCCAATAATCACAACCACAACCATCACCGCCACCATCATAACCATCATCTTGACCACGTTCAGTGGGACAACGGTGATTTGTGTAGTGTTCATCATCACCACAGCCTTGGTGTTGAAAGCCAATTAAAGCCATCATCATCATAGCCATCGGAACCATGTGAATCCAAATGGCCACTCGGGGTTTAGGCATGCAGAAGAGGATAGTATAGCTTATGATAATGCGAGTGTCATGAGCAGGGCTTCCATGTATCAAGAGAGAGCTGGACGAAGGCGTCCTGGGATTCCTCACTCTAATATCTATACCATGTGCTCTAATTACGTCTACGTACTCCGGAATCGATGCCTGGTACGTACATCAAACTTGAAAAACTTTCACCCACACACACACACACACATATATATATATATGTATGTATGTATGTATGAGCTACATATAGCTGTATTAGCAAACAAAAAGCTACTTATAACTGTCCATAGGTAGCTTATCTCACACACATATATAAAAGCTATCTGTGTTTGTGGGCAGCAATTCCTGTTGGTGGGTTGTGATCTTGTCAAAATAGAGATTTTTTATTAAGAACAGAAAAGATCATCAAAAATAAAATGACCTGTTTATTAAGTGAATTAATAGAACATGACTCATATAACACACTAAATAAATTGTTGTGAATAATTTGTTTTATGAAGAGAAATAAAAAAATTAGTATATAGAATTTACGTGATTTGATCTTGTGCCTACATCCATAGGAGCATGTGACTAATAATCCATGAGAAAATTAATTTATGCATATATGTAAAAATTGAGTCAATTAATGTGTTTTGACATAAATAAAGAATTAGGCTAGGTCAACATAAGATTGAAAAATTTATCAATCTTGTTAAATTGGGTTAACCTATTTTGCTATGAAACAATTTACATAAAACTAACATGCAAAAAAAAAAAGGGTGTCATGTTCATATCGGGTCCGTTTGGATAGAGCTTATTGCTGAAAACTGAAAACTGAAAACACTGTAGCAAAATAATTTTTAAATGTGTGAATAGTATTGTGGGGCCCATTTTTAATATTTTTTTCTGAATAAAGTGCTTGTAGGTCCCATGAACAGTGTCTAAACAGTGCCAAACAATGATTTTTGTCTCCGCATAGTGATGCTACAGTGAAATAACGTGCATGAACAGTACTGGTTACTGTTCATGCACGTTGAAAAAAAAAAAAAAAAAAAAAAAGGAAAACGCAGAAACATCAAAACGCAGAAAAAAAAAGCTCAATCCAAACGCACATATCAAGTTTGTAGTTTATTGTGTCAAATATTGACACCCGACTCCATCCAACAATGTTTTAGGACTTCTAAGAAGACCTCGTAATCGTCAACATTCAGTACTCACCTTGTGATAAACAATGTTCCTTCTCCAAGTTAAATGATTTATATATTTCTCTCTCTTTTACATCATTTTAATAGAAACACATAACAAAAACTTTTGTGTGCAGGTTTGTGGAAGAGTGTATTGCGGGCAGTGTGTAAACATAGGTATGGGAGAGATGACAGAAGGAAGGAAGTGCATAGAGTGTTTAGGGAGGATTCAGCCAAAGGTGACATAATCATTTGTTATTCTATATATATACATATCACCCTTCCCCCAAAATTAGACCTGCATCGGCTCGAACACGACCATGTATTTTACAGCGTAATTAATATACCCAGCAAAAAGATATGAATTTTAGATTAACTAGGATCACAAATCAAATTCATGAATTAATCAGATGGTTCCCAAAAACTCACAAAACTACTAACGGATGATGGTTCTCCAAAACTGTCTTATATGATGGTTGTTTATGGAGAATTTTAGTTATAGGCCGGCAATCATGTCCGGACGCCAGCACTTTGAGTGAACCTTCTCATAAACTTGGCACTTAGCAAACTGGCCGTAGATGAAGACAAGGACCTCTTCACCAAATTATTTGGAAAGTAGAAACATGATCACCTCTTTAAGTATATTAAACCAGATATAGAAGTACCACAAGACATTTATCTCAAAAATATTAGGGTAAAAACTTTGCGTATGACATAGTCAAATGTGATTGTCATCCATCAATATAACATATCATCAAGTCTAAAAACACAACTTTTTCCCCAATTGCAAATATAACTTTTTTTTTTTATGTTCAGTGCATAATAAATATGGTACCAATAGTGAGTTCATATAAAAATAATGTTATTTTAATTATAGTTTATTAATTTAACATGTTTTGAGAAAAAATATTATGAAAAATCTTGTGTCTATAGCATTATACTAATATAGAATGCCTTAATTGCTTATTTTATGAATAATAATGTTATTTGTGGCCATTGGTTTTTTTTGTGATTGTTGATAGGTACATACAGAGAGCAGGGAAGGCAGGGTGTTGTAATTGAGGTACCCTAGTATGATGAAGCAGGCAGAGCTTATGTGGGCTGAGAAGGGGCCCAGGAGGAGTGGCGAAAGAGGGCATGGTCACAATGGCGTGGTGTCATCTAGACCAAGAAGCCCAATGACCTCAAGGGCCCATGTTGGCAGTAACCCAGACCCCCCTTCTTTTGTCATGGGCTCACCACATTCCCCTTATTCTCCAACTCATCCCCACCACCTCGCATTATGAGGAATTTCATTTGCCAATCATTTGTGAAAGTTTCTTCAAATGCCTTATTTTAAGCTTTATTTTTTTTATTAAAAAAATTATTTCTTATGCAAATTATTCTTTGTCCTATTATTTTATTGTGAAGGCAAAGGTTACATTTTATTTTATTTTTGCTAAATAATTTGCAAAATTTACATTTATTGTGTCATTCGGTATTTGATTCTTCTTTCATTTTGGTGGGGGTGTAAATTATGTTGTATGCATGCATTATGTTGTATGCAACATAATGCATGCATACAACATAATTACTACTATAACTTTTTGCAGTAACTAGCGGATGTCCCGTGCAATGTACATGTTCGTTTTTAGTTATTTTATAATACTCATATGTGTTATAATGTTTGAAAAATTAATTTTGAATATGTATTATATGTCACTAAAATAATGAAGAAAAAAAATTTGTAATATATACAATATATCCATATGTAACCATAATTAATTAGACCCTAAAAATACCACCACTTGCCTATTGATTTCTTTTTTTGAGGTGTACATGTATATTTGATTATTACTTTTGATGTTTTCAATATAAAACTTCTTATTATTTCTTTTTTTTAATGAGTATTTATTTTAAAAAAATGCATAAACTTTTGAAGGCTGAACATCTAACATTTAAGCTTTATAATTTTTAATTTGCAAAACTAAATATACATGTCAAGAGATTAAAAATATAACAACAATTGAGCAAAGAAAAATAAAATTTTTTCTATTTCATATCTCTAGCTTAATTTTACATACATCTTAGTACCTCGGTCACTTACAAAGATTAAGTACTTCCCAAAAATATAAATAAACACAAATAACACATATAAAAGCTTTATGTCTTTCCTAAATATACCTTTTAGAAATATGCCACTAAAGCATTGTATCAAGCTTTGACAGTGTTGTTAAGAAGTTTAGATTATATGCACCTAAAACCAAAGCCAATTTAATACTCTTCTTGAAACTCTCTCTCTCTCTTTCTCTCCTTTTGTTTTGGCTTTATGATATTTTGTGAAACTGAAATATATAAAATAACAGATGTTATATTATGAAAAACTAACATTGAATGGAGAAAATTTTTCATTTATGAAATTAATGAAATAAAAAGTGGAAAAGTTCCATAAGTTGGAAAAGGGAGTAGAACCAAATCTCTTAATTTTTTTTCATTTATGACTTAAAATGGTCATTGATAAGAAGATGGGGTGAGGTGAAAGGCTAAATGAAAAGCTACTCATATAAAGCATCACATGGTGTGTGTATGTATATATATATATATATATATATATATATATTGACTACTACTAAACATATGTTATATTGATTTGGGTTAATTACTACTAAAACTTTTAGTAGTAATTACTGCCAAACAATTTTGCCGGGAAGTGATTCATATTGTACGCAACAATTGTTATATTGTTTGGTTAAAAAAAAAAAAATACTACTAAAACTTTTAAAAAATATATAATTTGCTCCTTAAGTACAAATGACACTTCATACTATTTATGCTCTTTTTCTCAAAAAAACTAATTCATGGCTCCTTCTATCATGACTTTGGGACGCCAACACTAATTTGTGGTTAGGTTACTATGTTATTATTAGTGGAGATTTTTTTGTTGACACAAATTAATAATAGGCTAATTGTAGACACCCTATCTTGCAACCTCCATTTAACTTCATTTCAAGAGCAAATTCGGTCATTTCATGGCATAGTGGAAACATCATAATTTTCATCGTTTGATCTTCTAAAACTTCATCAAGAACAAAGCTAGAAGTTCTAACAATTAAAACAACGTATAATGGATTTAAATTGGACCATTGAATTGAAATTTATAGTAAAAACAAGTTTTAACTGTTAATACAAATCCTTACAATTAGGATTAGCCACAACATTTTTTTTTTTTGAGAAGAGATTAATAAAAATTGTTCCTTTCAAGGATAATGAAGTGACATAATCCCATTCGCCTATGATTATGACAAGGGTGCGCCATCATAGGTAGCATTGTTTAAATCTAATGGATAGATAGTCTTAATGTTAAGAAGAGAAAAGACATTTGGACAAACTCGTACTTTGAGTTTTGCATTATCACTAAAGGCTCTTTGTATGAAGCAACTATGGTTTTTTTATGGTGTAATTGACCCTCCATACAAAAAATAATAATTGGTAGGTTCTATATTTGTATAAGTTTGTTGGCAAACCCGTGAACATAATAAATTTGTCTAGATATATATTATAGAGTCTATAGATATTATTAGACAATGATCAAGGTGCTGCTAGTCAGTGTACAAGAACAAGAAAACTATTGATTCAAGAACATAAATTTCATCAGTTTCGACCAATTGAAACTTAAGTTCAATTGATCAAAATGTGTATCTACAGAATAAAAAAATTCAGCCCATTAGCATTAGCCCATCACCAAGTATATAGAAGAAACCCTAAGACACATTTTAGAAGACTTTGGGGATCTACTCATTTGAGTTCTAAAAGGTTTTGTACCTTCTTATTTTAAAGTCTTTATCGGAAATCAATATACATACAATTTAAACTGGTAGATCTGAAATTGCTGCAAACTACACTAAAACAAAATGTATTTTGATGATAAAATTTAGAGATGAAATATTTTTTGTCGCCAAAAAATAATATATAAAAGTATGACACCATTTATAAAAAAATAATAACTTTTGGCGACAACAGTTTATTTTCGTCACTATTAGTTGTATTGAAAGTAGGGCACCAAAGAAAAAGTGGGGCACAAAAGTAAATTGACTTATGACGACGAAGGTTTTCATCGCTCAAAGTGTAACATTTTGACGATAAATAATTTCGTTACTATAGGTCTTTTAGGAACAGGTTAGGTGACAAAACAATTTTCGTTGCGAAAGGTCACTAATAGGGACAAAATAAGTCATCACTAAAAAGCTCACTTAAACTTTTAGACTTAGGCTTTTTCTACTTATTTTTCACCCTCAAAGCCGACACTCACTCTACCCTCACTCTCTCGTTCCCCTTACTCTCTCTCCTCTCTGCCACAAACAATATTTCCCCCATAGACATCGGTGCCACTACTGCTTCCCTCTATCGTCACGGCTCTCCGATCTCCTCCCTTTTCACACCCACCTCACTCTCTCTCTCCCCTCACTCCCATTCCTTTTTCTCTCTGCACTCCGTCGTTGCCACAACCTTCCTCGACAACTACAGTAGCCATCCTTGGTCTCCTCCACTCTCTCAGCCGCCTCACACCTTCGAACCTCCTTCTTCAAGCTTCGATGGGTATTCTCTCTCTCTCTCTCTCTCTCTCTAGTAAATTTTTTCCTTATTTCAAGATTTATTTATAAAAAACATTGCTAGAAATGGAAAAACTAATTTTTCATTTTCATTTTTGTGCGTAATCTAATGTGGGTTTTGAATGGTATGTTGATGCAGATTAGACTTGCTTTAAAAAAAAAATTATCAATCTTTGTGGGTAATCTAGTATGCAATAAGATTTTCTGCAACTTAGTTTCTTCTTCTTGATCTAATCTTTGATCTTTTACTTCTTTCTTTTTCACATATTTTCCATTGATTTGTATTTTGAGTTTGGATTTTTGAATATTTTTTATTTCCTGAATACTCATTTTAGCACAACTTGAATTAGATTGCCCTATAAAGCTTAGTATTTCAACAAAGGTATATACTATATAGTAAATGTTGCCTGTTGGGTTTATCTTATTTATCTACAAACAAAATAGGATGCAATGATTTTTGCTTTTTGTTTTTCTTGGCACCATTTATTATTTTTAGAAATTTTGGATACATATTGTTGAGTTATACTTGTTAAATTTTAAAAAAAATTTCAATACTTGTAAGCAATTCTATATTGTGATATTGATAATTGGTTTTGTGGTGGGTTGTTGAGTTGAAACAATATGGTGGCTTGCATGATATTATTGTTAGGATTAGTGCCCTTAAATCCTATTGTATAATGCTATGTATGACATTGTGTATGACTTAATGTTGCTATCAATAAATTTGTTTTATTATTATTTGAAATGATGGTAACATGAATATTTGGATATTATCATATAGTCCATGAGATGTATAGTATGTGATTTATGTGAAAAGTCACAGAAGATATAAATCACAAGTTTTTTGTAAAGTCAGAATTTTAGTTCATAGTCAGTGATGAAATTGGATATTTCATCTGCGAAGACTATAACATATCAACTAAGATGATTTGTTTTGATCATAGAAGTGGAGACTTTTAGTTGATGTGTTGATATTTTTAAAGAGTTAAGACATGTTGAACTAGACCGCTGTGAGATTTATTATTCTCTTAATGACTGTAAAATGAATAATAAATCTCACGACTTCTATTTACATGAAATCTTAACCCTGAGAGAATAATAGACCTGATCATGAGGTGTATGTTGCTTTGATATATATCAAGAGTGAGATATAAAAGTCACGATCAAAATCTCATTATGTTGGGCAGCCACATTTAGTGTTGATGGAACATATATTTTCAAGATGGAATTCATAATTTCTTAATAGAGATATAAAATATTCTCTTGAGATAAATTTAATGGGTTTGGTTATCAAAGTGTTAGGCCTAACCACTTTACTAAGGAGTTATTAAAGTATATATTTATGAAATTAGATTTAATAAATATATGATGAATAACACAAAAGATTAAACCGAGTACTCAAGGATTAAGATGTAGTAATCTACATAGTGGCAGTCAACATTCATGACTTTGTATTATTACGAATATTTTATAAAGGGGTTCCATGTACAATAAAATCTTGGGATATAATTTATAAATAAGGCCTAGAGTGTAATTATATTTATATAGTGGTATTAAATATAGTTAATAGTAACTTTGGACTTGTCAAGAGTTAACAGAAAAGCCTAAGATCCATTAGAGCTAGTGTTTTATTGGTCCCACTTCAAGCCACACATAAAAGCCCAATTGGAAAGGCCTAAAGGGCCAGCACAATTAGATAATTAGTAAGATACAAAAGGGAAAAACATATAGAATTTTATGAGAGGGACGTTATTGTGAAATGGTGTGTATGTGAGTGTGAGACACTTTCTTATTCTCTCTTGGAAACTGATTGAGAGACCACACTTCTTGGGCGTAAAGTGAAATTGGAGTGAAGATTAAAAATGTTCTAGAGTACTCCTGATCTTTTGTTTTGAATTTCACCACATTAAGGTACTCTCTCTTGTTCTTAAATTCTGAAATTTACAAACTACATGTTATCAATTGCGAATGAAGTAGATCCG
This sequence comes from Castanopsis chinensis, assembly GCA_032878915.1. NCBI lineage: Eukaryota > Viridiplantae > Streptophyta > Magnoliopsida > Fagales > Fagaceae > Castanopsis > Castanopsis chinensis. The sequence goes on along the minus strand of JAVQMG010000125.1, from coordinate 8,960,011 downwards.
TTCATTTTTTGCTACGTATGTTTTATATGTGATACAAATATGTATTTTTCCAAATATTATAAGGTGGCTTAAATTAATATTGCGAATATTGATTGCTTTGTGTATTTTTGTTTAGGTATTATGGTATATATAAATTTGAGTACGAAAAACATTAACCAATTTTTAAACTTTTAATTTTATTTCCACTTAAAATAAAAGATTATGGTACTCATAAAAATAAATTAAAAAATTATGGTGATTGTGTAAAACATTAACTCTCAATATAAAAGATTAAAAATAGAGAAAGAACATGTCATAGGGAACTACGAGGATATGTTACTGGATTTCCATTGGAGATGGACGAAGCAGTATGAGTTGTTTGACATGACATAGACTTGTGAAATCTTGAATGGGATAGGGATTTATCTAAGTAGATTAGAGACTTAGATGTTAAAATACATTATGCATGATTTGTCATTATTTTGATGAATTGACATTCTCCTTGCATATGTAATCAGGCATGGATAAAAGTTAGATGACACTGGGTAAGACACCTGATGGCAGAATAAGTGAACCATATATTAGTGAGGTGAATTCATTCATTGATTTTGCAATAGCAGTTGTGGACTCCAGTGATAATATTATGTGCCCGTGTATTCAAAATGTGAATTTTTAACGATATTCTTGTTATGTGGTGTGTGTTCGTTTGCTTTGTCATGGGATTGTGCAATCTTACATTAAATGGTATAATCATGGAGAACCTCGTGTATAGAACAAAAACATTCATGGTAATGAAATGTTGGATGGTGATCATTTGGATGATATAGATGTCTTGATGGGTGACCGAATTAGAGGGGAACCAAGAAATGCAAACCAAGATAAGGAAGTCCATAATTTTGATAAATTTGAGGAAGATGCAAAGCATGAATTGTATCCGGGTTGCCTAGATTATACCATATTAAAGTTTGTTATTGAGATGTTGAATGTAAATGTAATGACCAACTTGAGTAATAAGGGACTTGACACGATACGAGAATTGTTGATTAAGAATTTACCAAAAGGTAACTTGGTTCCGAGGTCAACTTATGAAACAAAAAAGATATTATTTGACTTAGGCATGTCATATGGGCACATTTATGCTAGTAAAAATGATTGTGTCTTGAAAGAAAAATGAAAACCTTGATAAATGTCCGGTGTGTGAGGCGCCTAGATACAAGGATACTCATGCTTATGGCAAGAAGATTTCTCATAAGTATTACATTACTTCCAGTTGACACTGAAATTGCGAAGATTGTACATGTCAAGTCAAAGAGCTAAGGACATAAGATGATGTATAGACAAACGTGTGAACAATGGGATAATGAGACATCCAACTAATAATGAGGAATGGAAGGAGTTCGATTTGCAACATCCTGATTTTGTCCTCAAACCTTGCAATGTGAGGTAAGGGTTTGCTACAGATGGCCTTTTGGGAAAATGAACAACAATTATAGTCTGTGGCCTATCAGTCATACTTATCCCCTAAAACTACCACCTTGGTTTCTTATGAAGGAGCCACATTTTATGTTGTCCTTACTTATTCATAGACTCCATCAATTGGGAAATGGGATTGATATTTACTTGAAACTATTGGTTGACGAGTTGAAGGAGTTGTAGGAAGATGGTGTAGAAACTTATGATGCCTATAATGAAGAGCATTTCCAACTTTGTTGTGGCTAATACATGACTATCCTAAATTTGGTAATGTGTTTGGGTGGAGAGCAAAGGGTTAACATTCTTGTTACCCTTGCAAAAAATATTCATTTATTTTTATTATCTATTTTATTATTTAATTTTAAGTAAGTTAATAAAATAAAATTTGTTTACTTACGAATTTTGATTGCACAGGGATAATTTTAATATAAATTAAAAATATAATCTCATAAAATAGTAGTTACATTTCCTTTTCCTTCCTCAAGAAACCAGTCCAAACACTGTATCTAATGGAACTTTATCTACAACTCAAAAACTTCACTAATAAGTCATCTTAATAATCGCCGTCTAGAAAATCACTTTTGCATACAAGTCTCCTTATGAAAATTGAATTATAAGTTATTAGTGAAGCATTCAGAACATCAATATATTATGTATAAGCTGGAGAAAAAAATTAGTGAGATGAGAATGAAATATTTATCAAAATACTTCTCAAGTTGAGCTGTGAACCAAAATGCAAAGCTAGCATAGAAATCAATGGCAAAAAGGAAGCCCAATGGGGTTAAGAAGTATCGAGGCGTTTGGCAAAGGTCGTCTGGGAGATGGGCGACAAAGATCAGAGACTCATAAGGGCAAGGCATTGGTTGGGTACCTATGACATTGTGGATGAGGTTGCTTTGGTCTATGACATGGCTGCCATACACATCAAAGGAGATATCTAACATAATTTTTCAGAAGAAATCTGGCATTGTAAAGGGACTTGACATGAGGCCTTCCTCATCTCCTAGAACCATCGCCTCATCTAGTTCCTCAGTCCAATATATCCAGTATCTAGAGAGTTAGATAGCTGAGCTCAAGGAGACAAAAGTAAAGCAAGACAAGGTGAACAATAATATCTTACACTTTTTGAGGAGCAAGGGTTACAATGACACTCTTAACTATAGGGGTAGCTCGTCTTTGAGTTAAAAAACTTATTGTTAGTATTTTATTTTAGCAATTGTGCATTATATGGTGTGACTACTTTTGATGCATTGTTAAAAAATATTTCTATTACATTACACTTGAAAATATATATTTGCTTTCTTTAGCTTATTGTTTAAAACTTATAGTTTATGAGTTGTGACTTTCTCAGCAAAAAAAAAAAATAAATAAAAAAAAAATAAATAAAGGAGTTGTGACTTTAATTCAATGATGTGACTAGCTTTAATTCATTGTTAGAAATGTTTCTTATAACATAATTAATGATATTACTTTATGATTTTTCATGCAGTTTTTTTTTTTTTTTTAATATTTTATATTTATGTTGATATATTATTGGTGACTTTTGGGGCATTTTCTCTTGGCACTACTTGAAAAAATTTTAAGATATCTTATTTTGACACTATTTATATTACATTAATATCTTTGTATTGTTATAAGACATCTTGTGTTAAATTTGTTTTGAAAACAACTTGTATGGATGGATTGAATCTAATACCTGTTTTATTTAATTACTTTGGGATTGTATGGATGATTTGCTTATAAATGTATTATTCAAATGTGAGGTTCTAATAATGTAATGACATGTTAATATAAAAAGAAATAAATAAAATTATAAAATTGGACTAAAAATAATAAATATTTGGCGACGAAATATTTTGTCACTAATAGTTTGGATAGGATGGAATAAAAAGAATTGGTGACGAAATGTTTCATAGCTATTAAATTGAATAATAAGCATAAATAACATTTAGTGACGAAAACATTTGTCGCCTAATATAGGAAAATTAAAAAATAAAATGAAAAGTTTCTCAAAAAAAGAAAAAAAATGTTGATTTAGGTGAGTTTGTCGCCTAATATGGAAAATTAAAAAATAAAAAGAATTGGTTATGGCAATGAAATGGTTTTGTCAACAATTTTAAAAAAATAATAATAATTGAACCTTTTGGTGATGAATTTTTTCGTCCCCAGGACTATTGGCAACAGGGTATATGTGATGAAAGTGGTTTCATTGCCAAATGTTATAGGCGACGAAAATTTTCGTCACCAAAAAGTACATTTTGTTTTAGTGCTAATCATTAAAGGTATTGGATCTAAACCTTCAAGTGTGATTTTGAAGTTGTAGATTGGAGGTCTACATTAAAGACATCCTTCAAGAGTGGTCTTGGAGCAGTGGATTGGAGATTTACTTTTGGAACACATCTATATCAGAAACGTCTATGGGATTTAGATCTCATCAGTTCAGTAACTATAGTCAGATTTACAACGAATAAGATTATTCTAACTCTAAATCTCTCTAATAATGGATTTGTTCATCTTAGGATTGGTCTCCCAAGTTTTTCCTTTGGAATAAGTTGTCTCATAAAATTTCTTGGGTCATCATATCATGTGTCATTTATTTTCCTTTGTGGATCTAATACACAAATAACAAAATATAAGGGGAAAGAAAAGTGAAGCTCCAGTAACAGCGTTGGAGTCATAAAAAGTACGACATCATCAAAAAAATATTTGAACAAAAAAAACTTAATATGATATTGATACTTGTTTTGTTTAACTTAAGGCTTTCATAATAGATCTTGATGATGTGAAAAATCACCAAGTTAAGGGCCTTGTCTCACTAGATGGACAATCCCGTGGTGGATCGTGTCTCCAGTTCGAACCTGCAAGGAAGCTTGGGAAAGAAGTGTAATACACTGGCGTGGTGTTTCCCAAAAACAATCTGATTCTTAAGTTAGAATGAGAGAAAATGGTTTTGAGAGTAAAACTGATTTGGAGTGGTTTTTTTTTTGCTTGAGTATCTGTGTGTACCTTTGGATTATATTGTCCCTTTCCTTTATAGTTGTTTTCCTGTCTTTATGGGTAGTGAATGAATTCTGGCATTTATGAGTAACAACTAGTATGTCATTAATGGGAGCTTTGAAGTACAGATCTCACTTGTTACCGTGGCTTTGTCCGTTATGTTCCGTCATCAATGTGCAAAATAAATGTGTAACGCTCATTTTGGTCGTCATTAATGTGGAATGACGATCCCATGTTAATTTCTGACTCATCAGCTGCCCTTTTGTTTGTGTTCTCGTCTTTGAGATGAGATAAGAACATAACCATCTGTCGCTTCGTGTTCCGTGTTCAGCGTATTTATTGCGAAATGATGTCTTGTCTGTCATGCACCATGTTTATGGTCAGGATGTCCTTGTCGTGTTAGATTTCCCACTCACGATCCCTCGTTCATCTTTTACTTTTCACTCCTTTTCTTTTCATTTTTGTTCAGCTTTCTTTTTCCTTTATGGCGTTTCATCTACTTTGGAGTTTTCCTGAATTTTCTTCGTTTCCTCTTCATTTTTTGGTAAGCTTTTGTGCTCCCTTCTTTGCTTTTGTTCTTTCATGGTGGATTACTATTTAGTTTGGTTAGATTGCCCCTTAGTTTCATTTTCCTGTGCTCGATTGGGTAGTCTGCTTAGGACTGTCGGTAGAAAGTGTCCTAGGGTAGGGTTGTTTGTGTAGAAGAACTGCCCATATAGGTCTGTTTTTCTTTTCTTGTTTCCCTTAATCCACCATTCTGTAAGGGTCACCCAATCATTAACAATGTTAAGGGGAGGTGAGGTTAGGTCTAGCGAGCTCGAGACGGGTTGATCTTCATCCGAGGATCATGGTGTCCTTGAAGTCACTTCTCCTTCTACCCCTCATAAGGCTTAGGGTATATGCTATTCTCTTAAGGAGAAGGATGAGAAGAAGGTTAGGGATAGGTTCTAATTCCCTTCTTCTATAAAACTTAGGATTCCTGATGGTGACGATAGGGCTTGTCACTCCTATGCTGACGAAGTGTGCTTTTATGAAGCTAACTTCATTAGTGGGCTTCGTTTTCCTGTCCATCCCTTCATCAGAGAGCTTTTCTTCCTTTTGCAACTTGCCCCAACCTAGTTAGTGCCAAACTCATCGAGGATAGTGGTATGTTATATGGTGATATGGATGTCTGCTAATGATGAAGTCATCATTAGGATAGATGAGTTTCTACACTTTTATCGTTTTTGAAAATCCAAGGACTCGAGCTATTAGGAGTTTAAACCATGGGGTAATAACTCAAGGTTTGTTCTTAACTCCCCATACTTTCTTCGAAATTGGAAAACCAATTTCTTATTCATCTCTGGTGATGGTTTGGAGTTTGCTACGGGTGAGGGCCTAGACAATACCCCCAAGCTGCTTCGTAGTCGGGGAACTCTTGTGTTTGGTGCGTCTTTCAGTTTATTTTGTTTGTATGCACTTAATTCTCCAGATGGTTGTGATACTGATGTTAATATTTTTATTTTTGTAGCTTCCACTAGTCCTCATCTGAAAAGGAGGTATTATGCTCGTGTTGAGAAAGTTAGAGAATATCTTGAGATAGTCAAGGATTTTGACGAGCTCATCTCTCCTTAATCACTTTTTCTACATTTCCTTGGACCAGAGCCTTCCAAGCACGTCCGAAGGAACGTTGAGATCGTCAAGAAGAGTAAGTTCGTTGAATCGTTGTTTGGGTAGATTTAATGTATTTGTGCTTATTTCTCTCTTTTATTTTATTTTATTTTATTTATTTGCAAGAATGATGACTAGATTTAGTAAAGCTAAATTGACCGAGGTCTAAGAGAAGAAGGCCAAAGGAGGTTTGACAGGTGGTTATTTCACAAAAAAAATGACAGAGGGATGTAGAGACCCCCAAAGACGACCCCCAAAGACGATCCCATGGTGACTTTAACCACTGCTAGATCCGTTTTTCAACATCTAGCCTCACCTACTTCTTCTCTGGAGCTAATTTCCTCCACTGATGTTGGTTCCAAATCCAAGTACAAGGACAAAGTTTTCTCGGGTTCCTTTTGGGACGATGTAGGGGTTGTAGTGCTGAAAGCCCACCAGGCTATATCTGTTGATGACCTTTCTCCCTTGAGGGGGATGTCGTCTCAAGAGTTGATGTCATCCCACATGCACAAGGTTATGCATGTACTAATTGTGAATGAGGGTTTTCATCTTCTTTCGTTGTGTTCTTTTCTCTCAAGCCTCCTTCTTTCCTTCATAAGTGTTAGGTGAATCCTATACATCTTGGGAAAGTACTTGGATTACGAGGAGAAGTATGTGAATGCTAAATCCAAGGTGGAATCTCTTTCTATTGAGAATGAGTTGCTTAAGGGTCAAATCTCTTCCATTGCTAACTAGGCTAAGAAGGATAAGGAACGCCTGATGACCCTAGAGAAGAGCATCGACACTAAAAAAGCTTTTTCGAAGCTGAAGGATAAGCAAATTGCTGAGGATCTCTCAAAGGTTAAGAAGGCTAATTCGGAGGCAGTGGAGAAATTTAAAGCCTCAGATGAATATTCGAATAAGCTATGTGATTATTACATGGAAGGCTTCAACCTTCTTCGCAATTACTTGGCAAAACATCATCCAAAGTTAGACTTATCCAATCTTGACATGAAGGCTATTGAAAAGGAGATGTTAGCTAATTGTCAGTCCATAGAAAAGGTTGGGGAAGGTGGAGAGGCTATCGCTGCTAACAAAGCTATTAATGCTGACCTGTCATCTTCTACTCTCCCCTAGATCATCCATTTTTCTCTTTTATTTATTTTTTGTAAGAAAAAACATTGTTTTTTTGGGGGCTTGTTGTTTTAAGCACGTTTACTTGCTTTTTCTTTTGAGCAATTTCTTGGGCTCGTTTGTCCAGGCATATAATTTATGAATGTTTTATCCTTTAACTTGTTTTGCAACTGCTTTTATGACAACGTTGTTGCGTGTTGATTAAATCATGTCTGCGTGGTGATTTGAGTTATACGTTAACAACCCTAACTTTTTCCAAGTCTTATGACTTCTATTTAAGCCATGTATGAATGGCGATGTTATTATGAATTAACAACTCTTCTTAAGTCATGTATGAATGACAGTTTGGTTTCATACTAATAATTTCATTTTAAGTCGAGTATAAATGACGATGTTTGTTGTGCATTAATAACTTTTCTTAAGTCATGTATGAATGACAATTTTGTTATGTATTAATAACTTTTATTAAGTCATGTATGAATGAAGATTTTGTTATGTATTTATAACTTTTATTGGGTCATGTATAAATGTTGATTTTGTTATGTATTAATAGCTTTTATTAATTCATGTATGAATGACGATGTTGTTATGTATTAATAACTTTTATTAAATCATGTATGAATGACGATGTTGTTATGTATTAATAACTTTTAAGTCGTCATGTATGAATGACGATGTTGTTATGTCTTAATAACTTTAATTAAGTCATGTATGAATGATGATGTTGTTATGTATTAATAACTTTTCTCATGCATGAGTGGTGTTTGTTAATACGTATTAATACATTTTCTAGGTCATGTATCAATGCTGATTTGGCCATAAAATCAGCTACGTCTAATTCCTAAATAGTACTTCTACCCATGTTTTATTGATAGAGAAACAAAATATTCCTTTGTCTATGTAAGACAAACAATAATAAAAAGAGGAAATACAGCTAAATAAAAGTAAGCATTTTGAAATACTTGGAGATTTTTACTAATAGTATCTCTTTAAGTGTTCTATGTTCCATGGTCAAGTTAGTTCTTGGTCGTCCAAGGTCTTTAGGTAGTATGATCCTTCTCTAGAGTGGTGAATGACTTGGTAGGATCCTTCCCATGATGGACCTACCTTCCCTTGAGATGAGTCCTTTGTTACCTGTGAGACTTTTCTAAGGACGAGATCACCTGTGTTGATTCTTCTCACTTTCACCTTCTTGTTATAGTATCTGGCCATTCCTCCCCTATACTTTTCCATCCACTTCGTATCTTCGTCTCTCACCTCATTGATTTGATCCAAATTATTGTTGAGCTCTTGGTGGTTCCTGCTTTTTGTGCACTTTGATCCGGATGTTCGTTAGTCCTACTTCCATTAGCATGACGACTTTAGTTCCAAATGTCAGTCTGAATGGAGTTTCTCCTGTTGGCATTCTTGTGGTCGTCTTATATACCCATAGAACGTTAGGTAGCTTTTCTAGCCATGCACCCTTTGTCCCCTCAAGCCAAGTTTTGATAATTTTGAGCAGGCTTCTGTTCATCACTTCAGTTTGACCATTAGCTTGAGGGTGTCTTAAGGGGAGTAATGGTTTTTGATTTCTAGAATTTGGCAAAATTTTTGAAACTTGAGGTTGTCAAACTACTTCCCATTGTTTGATATGATTATATTTGGAATGCCAAATCTGCAGATTATGTTCTTCCATACAAAGATGGTGATCTTGGCTTCTGTGATCATCGCTGTTGGCTCGGCTTCCACTCATTTCGTGAAGTAATCGATTGCGATGATGAGGAACTTGTATTGCTTCCTTCTTATGGGGAGTGGTCCCATTATGTCGATCACCCATTGAGCGAAAGGCCATGGAGCAGTTATTGGCGTCATTGGCTCACTTGGACGTGTTTGGGCATTCACGAAGTGTTGGCACTGTCACATGTTTTGACGAGGTCGTGTACGTCCTTCTATAGCGTTGGCCAGTAATAGCCTGCTCTAAGTGCTTTTCTTGCAGAGATCTTGCTCTCGCGTTGTTTCCGTATATTTCTTTGTGTATCTCTCGAAGTACATAGTTGGCTTCTTCTTTATTAGCACAACAGAGATAAGGGAGGGAGTGTCCTTGTCTGTATACGGCGTCATCAATAATGATGAAGTAAGTAGCTCTAATTCATATCTTTTATGCTTCGTTCCTGTCTTCTGGTAGTTGACCTTTTTTCAAGTAATGGATGATGGGAGTCATCTATTCATCTTGTTCTTGTATCTTGTGGTGAGCCTTTTTGTATTTTTGGGCTGGACTACTTCCTGCCACGCTATGGCCCATAGTTTTGGGGTAGGAGAGTCGGGACTGGCTCGATTTAAATATTATCTTTGCTGCCAACCAAAGATAATATTCAAACCACTTTCTCCATAGGAAAAAAAATGGTAACGTGAGCATAGCAGGAATAAATTAACGACAATAAAAAAGAGAATAATATTAATGCTTAATCAATCACAATAAAAGGGAGGAAGGGAGATTAGTTTGTTGTGCTTGGTTCCTTAGCAGATTTAAGTCTAAGAAGGGAACCAATCTCCAATGTGAGCAATCTCACAAGGAAATCCTGCCATGAAAATTGCCTACTTTGAAAAAATGAACCTAAATGACTTAATCTCAAGTCCTTTAACTTGCTAGAGAGTAGGCTAGTGAGAGGGAGTAGCCAATTGATGCATGCCTTATCACACTTTTGTTTCCTCACTTTACTTCTTATTCTCTTCATTTCTCTTTGCCTTCTATTTTCTTTATTATTCCTATATTTACTCTATTCTTTCTTATTTTTCCTTTGTTTTCTTTCCTCACTATTTTTTTCACATGTTTCTCCTTAGTCCTCACTCGCTGCTTCTTACTGTGCACAACTAAGGTCTTTTTATATAGCATGTTGTGATAAGTTTTACTATTTTACCCTTCAACTACTTTTGGCCTGGTGTGGGTGTCATTCCCAGGCGACCCACTAGTCTGTTGGTTGCTCAGCCATCACCACTACCCTATGCTGGCTGCGTCACGTTCCATTCTCAGACAAAAGAGTTTTGTTTTATTTTTTTACTCTCCATGGCATTCCCATTCAGATAGGGGTTGGATATTTTCTCTTACTAACTCCTATGGCATGCACCTAGTAATTCTAGCTCAGCTTTCCTTCTTTTGGGTAGTATGTCATCCTAGTAGAACATTTCTCCCAAAAAAGCTTGAGCGTAAATCTCATAATAGACTTCCTCCTTCTCCCCACCGCCAGACCATACCCTCTCTTACCTCTGACCCATGGCCCATGGCGCCTGTATTGGCTGGGTAGAGGTTGATGGTGTTTGGGCCTTGTGCGTGCTTTACTCCCATATGAGTCCATGGATTGTTTGTTGTTCATGCGTTTGCCATGGCTTGCAGATTTGTCTAGTCTTGCTGCGCATTCTGCTGTTCATCTTTTAACCCTTTATGGCGTGGATGAGTCACTGGGTCTTTATTCTTTGCATCTCGTTTCTTCCTTGGGCTGGGTTTTGCTTAGGTATGGGCCCTTCCTTCTTCAATTCAGCCCCTTGTCTTCTCTTACTTTTAGTTCATGGGTTGGCTGATACTTTTGCCACGCCACTCCATTGCTTCTGCCATGTTATTACTTAACTTTTATTTGCTGGGCCTCCTTTAGGCCTGCCATGTACTTTTCCTTTACTCAGTTCACATTGTCCAGTATTTTTACTAGGTTAATTCTCATACCATCTTGGGCTTCTTTGTCCCATTTTATATCTTTGGGTATCCTTGGCCCACTTAATTCCTTTGGGCATCCTCGGCCTATTCCATTCCTACATTCCCATTGGCTTTTGCTAAATCTTTCGAGCTTCTCTAGTCCAATTATCATATCATTTACTTTTGGGGTTTGTTGGCCTTTGCACCGACCCCATTTACTAATTCCTTTCTTTGGGCTCCTTTGGCCCATTTTTTGCTTGCTTTCCATTTCTTATGATTCCCATGGGCTTATGACTTCCTTCCTCAGGCTCACTTGGGCCTATTTGCTTTCTTTTTGACCTTCTTTACTACTTTATAGGCCTATAGACCATTACATTCTTGCTATTTGGGCTTAATGATTTCCTTACTTTGCTAGCTTTTCTTCCTTCACCTTTTTTATATTGTTGGACTTTTTTTTGTTATTAGGCCCTTTTGCCAAAATAGGCCTCAACATATCTTTATCACCTATCCTCCCTCAATGCTGGGCTATCCTGTTGTTTCCATGCATAACTCTGGAGATATGCCATGTTTGTCTGATAAGGCTAGCCGTGCTAAGAAATCATCTTTAGCATTCTTTGCATGATGGATTTGCTGGAACTCAATATTGTTGAAATACTATAGAAATTCTTTGACGATCTTAAGATACTTATGCATTCTTTCCTCCTTCACTTCATAATCTCCTTTTACTTGGCCAACCACAAGCTGAGAATCGGCTTGGATGATGAGGTTCTTAGCGTCAAGTACTCTTGCAAGACTCAACCCTAGCAGAAGTGCTTTATACTCAGCTTCATTGTTGGTTGCTGGGAATTGCAATCTGATTGCTTACTTCAGGATTTTTCCTTTTGGTGATATGAGGACCACACTTGCTCCTTCGGCTTTCTTGGTGGCAAACCCATCTGTCTAGACCGTCCATGTCTTCTTTTGGGGCTCTTCTTCTTCTTAAGGATAAGTGAATTCTGCGGTGAAATCAATGAGGACCTAGGTTTTGATTGCTACTCGAGGCAAATATTCTATGTTGAATTGGCCAAGCTCTATAGCCCATTGGACGAGGTGCCTTGTTGCATCTATCTTGTTTATCGTCTTTCTTATCGATTGGACTGTCATAACAACAATGGGGGTGTGCTTGGAAGTAGTGGCGTAGCTTTTTGGAAGCAATTACTAGGGCGAAAGTAATCTTTTCTAACCTTGGGTAATTCGCTTCAGCTCCCTAAAATACTTGGTTGGTGTAGTATACCGGCCTCTGCATATCTTCCTCTTCTCTAATCAATGATAAGCTTACTACCATATTGGATATTGTCAAATAGAGGTGCGGCTTCTCTCCTGTTACCGAAGGGCTTAACAACAATGGCTGTGTTAGGTATTCTTTTAGCTTTTTCAAGGCTTTGTCACATTTTTCTGTCCACTGAAAGACCTTCTTCAGGACTTTGAAGAAGGATAGGCACTTGTCTGTTACTCGAGAGACGAATCTGTTTAATGCTGCAACTTTACCTATTAAGCTTTATACTTCTTTCACTGTCTTCGGGAACTTTACCTCCATTATTGCCTTTATCTTGTCTGGATTGGCCTTTATGCCCCTTTAAGATATCATAAATCCCAAGAATTTCCCTGATGAGACAATAAAGACACACTTTGTTGGGTTCAATTTCATCTTATACTTACGTAGTGTGTCGAATGTTTCTCTCAAGTCGTCTAGGTGGTCTGCTTCGTTATTGCTCTTCACCAGCATATCATCTACATAGACTTCCACATTTCTTCCTATCTGATGAGAGAGTATGCAGTTTACCAACCTCTTGTATGTGGCCCCAACATTCTTCAGTCCGAAAGGAATCACCTTGTAACAATATAACCCTTGGCTAGTGATAATGTGGTCTTCTCTTGGTCTTCTTCATCCATTACAATTTGATTGTAGCCAGAAATTGGTGTCCATGAAGCTTAAGAGCTTGTGTCCAAAAGTTGAATCCATAAGTTAGTCAATCCTGGGTAAGGGGAAGCTATCCTTTGGATATGCCTTGTTGAGATTTGTGAAGTCAACACACATCCTCGACTTACCATTGTTCTTCTTTACCATCACTACATTGGCTAGCCATTCAGGGTAGAATACTTCCCTTCTAAAGACTGCCTCCAGGAGTTTCTTAACCTCTTCTGCTACTGCCTTATTGCGTTCAGGCGTAAATATTCTTTATCTTTGCTATACTGGTTTGCACTCTGAATTAACATTGAGACAATGCTGGATGACTTTTCTGTCGATACCTGGCATATCTTCGTGCTTCCAGGCAAAAACATCTTGGTTCTCTCTCAGGAAGTCTGTTATCTTTGTCTTCTCTAAATTTGAAAGTGTTGAACCTATTTTCAAGACATTGGACCGATCTCCAATGACGACCTTAATTTCTTGTAGCACTTCTGATAGTTTAGGGGCTAGTTTAGGTTTGTCTATCATCCATGTGTGGTTTTCTCCTGATGCTAAGGCAGCCCGATAGCATTCTCTTGCAAGGGCTTGGTTTCCTCTGATTTCCCCTATGCCATGGGCCGTAGGAAATTTAACCTTTAGATAATAGGTTGATGCCGTCGCTTTCAACTTGTTGAGCATTGGTCGTCCAAGGATGACGTTATATGTTGATGGGCAATCTACCACATGAAAATCAATCTCCTTGGAGACTTGTGCTGGATAAGTGCTTGCAATTGTGGTTAGCTTAACAACACCTTTGAGAATAACCCTCTCCCTGGTGAAACTAACCAATGGGGAAGTGAATGGTTGAAGCTTTTCTTTGTTCAGCTTCATCTGTTGGAAGGCTGGCAGATAGATGATGTCTGCTGAGCTTCCATTGTCTACCAGTACTTAGTGCATGTTGAATTCTTCCATCCTGGGCAGTATAACTAGTGTATTGTCATGGGGTTGTCTAACGTCCCGAGCATCCTTCTCGAAAAAAGACGATGTCCGGTTTGTTGTATCTAGGTGTTTTTTATGGTGGGAACCCTAAGTGCATGCTGTTCACCTCTCTCACATACGCCTTCTTCAGTGACTTGGAGGATCCTTTTACTACCAATCCTCTTGAGATCATCCTTATTTTACCTATGGGGGCTTTATTGCCCCTCTGTCTCTGGCTCCCTTTCCTTCTTGTCCCTCTATTGTCTTCTATACAACTTTGTTCTTTGTACAAACTTCTGCAATTTTCCCTAACAGATTAATGTTTCTACTTGGTCCTTTAGATGCCTGCATTCGTCAGTGCGATGCCCTTGGTCTCGGTGGAATTTACAGTACTTGCTTTTGTCTCTTACTTCTGTTGGAGCGTGAATGGGTTCGGCCATTGCAGAGAAGGTTCGTCCTTTATCTGCATCAATATTTGCTCGATAGGCATCATTAAGGGAGTGAAATTAGTAAATTTAGGCCTTCGATTTGGGAGATTCTTCTTTTTGTCCAACGCATGCCCAATACCCCGTGTCTCCTTCTGCTTATCAGGGTTGTAACTAGTTCTTTCATCTCGTTTCCTTTTGGTCATCACACCTTTAGTAGTCACAGCGTATTTTGCGTTCATATATTTTTGGGCTTTGTGAAGTAGTTCTACCACTGTCTTTGGCGAACTCTTGGTGATTGAGAAGAAAAAATATCCTAGTAGCAACCCTGCTTGGAAGGTCGTTAGGATGATATAATCTTCTATTTCGTCTACTTGCAGCAACTCTTTATTGCAGTGCGTCACATATTCCCTTAGTGATTCTCCCTCTACCTAGTGTATGTTGAGAAGATGTCTAGTTAGCTTCTTGTGTTGCTGTTCTTCAATGAAATGACAAATAAAGCTTTTGCTAATCTGATCGAAGTTTGCAATGGTGCCTGAGGGTAGCTTGCCAAACCACACCCTAGCTACACCTTTCAGTGTTGTTGGGAAGGCTCTGCACATTACTTTGTCTGTGGTCATCTGCAAAAGCATCAAAGTTTTAAACAACTCAATGTGATCCAAGGGATCTCTTGAGCTGTCAAAGGACTCCAGTTGGGGAAGGCAAAACTTCAGTGGGAGTGGATGGTTCAATACTTCTGTGGTAAATGGTAAATCCATCCTCTGGATCATTCCATCTAAGTTCTCTATGGCTCTATCTTTTTTTGTGTTCCTGAGCTCATCCATCTCCCTCATCATATTACGAAGCTTGCTTTCCATCCTAGATGAGTTTTCTTTTGACGTTCTTGTCCTCTTGTTGGCCTGGCTGTCCAACCCTTCCTCATTATGGTTTCCTTCAATCCTTGACGCTCTTCTTCGTTCTGATTCTCCATAGTCCGTTGTAGTTCCTCATTTTGGGATTTAGCGGCTCTCCTTAGTTTTTCATTCTGGTGAGTCTCTTCTTTCAAGCTAGTTGTCAGGGCTTGAATCTGCTGTGCAGCTTGTTCAGCATCCATCTTGTGCTACGAGGTTCTCTTTTGTCACTTAGGGAAGATGGCTTTAAATGACCAGCAACTCACAGATGGCGCCAAACTGATGATGCAAAAAATCACCAAGTTGAGGACCTTGTCTCATTGGATGGATGATCTCGTGGTGGATCGTGTCTCCAGTCCGAACCTGTAAGAAAGCTTGGGAAAGAAGTGTAATACACCAATGTGGTGTTTGCCAAAAACACTCCGATGCTTAAGTCAGAAAGAGAGAAAATGGTTTTGAGAGTAAAATTGATTTGGAGTGGTTTTTTTTTGGTTGAGTATTTGTGTGTACCTTTCGATTATATTGACCCTTTCTTTTATAATTTTTTTCCTGTCTTTATGGATAGTGAATTCTAGCATTTATAAGCAACGGCTAGTATGTCATCAATGGGAGCTTTGAAATACAAAGCTCAGTTGTTACCGTTTCTCTGTCCGTTACGTTCTGTCATCAATGTGCGCAATAAATGTGTAACACTCATTTTGGTCATCATTAACCTGGAATGACAATCCCATATTATTTTTTGACTCATTAGATCTAATTAATAATTAGGCCTTAAAATTGATTAATTATAGTTTTTGACAGTGACTAAATCTAATAGCAACGTAAGAGAAAAAGAAAAGAAAGAAACTAAGAAGTTTATCAACCATGGCCGGCAAAGAATGAGGATGACGAAATTAAACGCTATTGAAAATAGGAAAGCCTGCTGAGTGCTGAGATGCATCACTATCAGGTATCATGTATGTAACCAAAACCCAGTTAACAAATTATTATTTTCAGGTCACCTGATTAAAAAATAATAATAACTGATTGGCAAAACTCAGAAATGATGACAACCGTATGATTATTGATGGAGATATGCAATTGGTCCTTTCATGTGACAAGCAATGCAGTGTGTTCAATATTATTGGGACAACTGCCCCGGAGGAACCTTTCAAGAAAAACTAGAAAACTTTTGTTTTTAAAATTTTTTTTCCTTCAAGTTCTGTAATTGCCTTATTGAGATGAGATTTAAGGGTTGCATTATTTTAATCTTTAAACTCAGGCTTATGAAGTGTCCTGTGAATAGCGTTAACCGCACCTGCACCTTGGTTCCAGTAGCTTTCTGCTATAGACAACAATAATCTTGTGCGAAACCAATGTCATGAGTTCTCTTGAGGTTTCAAACTATGGGCTTACCCTACACTAAGTTCTTGAAAATAGACAGGGGACCAATCATTCAAGAAATTTTCCCCCCTACCTAATCCGGAATGGACGATTTTGTTGTCTTCTCAACCTCATTAGTTGGAACATTTTCGAACCCAATGTTGTTGTAGGTTGATACTCAACTCGAGCTCGGCCAATCCATGATCAATCCTAACCACTAACCATAGAGCCACAACCCTAGCTAACTCTTAATTAACCTGATACTTCGCTGTTGTTGTTGTTGGAAATTTGACATGAGCCAAACTCATTGAAATGGTTGTACACATCCAAAGTCCAAACACTAGTAAATTTTATGTGATATGTTTTGAGAGAGAGAGTGATGCACGCCATTAGATTAGAGTAATTGTTATTGTAATTTTTATTTGTTACAGGATAATCTTGGTTTCAATGATATGGTATAAACCGTGTGGTATTAATAATTTGAATTTTTATGCATATATAACGACATCATTATTGATTTATTTTTTTAACTTCAAGTTCAACGCAAACATCCAAGTTCAAAACCTCTATATAGTGCTATATACTTGATTACCTTCATCTTTAAATTTCATATTATTGGTCCTTTATTTTATTTTGGATGTCCTAAAATAGGTTATTCTAGAAGTTCTAGAAGTTAATAAACATAATGCTGATAAATTTTTTAATTTATCATTTACTTTATTTGAAAAGTCAGTAGCCTTTTTTAATAGTTAAATGTTTAGATTAAGCTAGATAATTTTAAAAGCTTATACTTCTTGTATTGTATGCTTCGATTTCGTGCTTGAATGGTCTCTCACCCGTCTCACGCCCCTTAAATGAACATGTTCTGATGTTCATACATATATACGAAATTGGCTAGACAACATTGATCAAAATAAAACAAGCTCGATTAATTAGCAGGCCAAACAATAGTGCAGCATTAATAACGTAATACATGAGGGACAAGCCTTCTAAAATAGACGCCTTCGTTTGATCTTAATTGGAAGATGCATGGATGAGTATGGCATTGGTTGACGGGTAATCACTTCCTCAGGGTTCAATTGTGACCATTCGTACATAGTCACCAAGTTGTGGACAGTAGTCAGGGTCTCAACCCTTAGAGATTATACTGATTTTGTGTTCAGTGGGGCTTGGTTCCCTATTGTCCAAAGCATTTTAGTTATAGAAAATATTAGGTTAGCCAAAAAGAAGGTTGTCAGAGAAAAGAGGAGATCAGAGTAAGTGAAGTGATTTTAATGACAAAATTCACGTACTTAATGGTAAGTGATGATGCAAAAATCGTTAGTAAGTAGGTTCGTCCAAATGGATCAACACGAGCTTGTCCAAGTTCTTGCAAGGTTTAGAGAAAAGAAGAATGGGGTCCTCTTGAGGTGGTCTCTGGTATGATGCCGGCTATGGAGTCTCCGATGATAAAGTCAGTGAATATAGCTTGGGAGATGCAGAGAACTTAGTAGTAGGGATTTAAGTTGAGTCGAATGTCTATGCCTTCTCTTGGATTCTATAGGCCTATATATATATATCGACTTTCTATAGTAGTTGTTTATCTCCATAAATGGTGGTTTAAGGAGAGCTTGGGTAACGTCTCAAGTCTTCAATTTGGCCTTTATTAGGGTCCTAACGGTCTTCTCACTAATGTGTAACCGTCAGGGCATTACATGGCAGCTTTCATGACGCTCTACCTTTGTCCAGGCTGGATTCCTTAGACAAGGGTAATTACTTGGTCCATCAATTGCCCCCTTATTCTGAGATCGATTGTCCTTACATGTGATGACGATCTCAAGAATACGAAAGGCCACTTTGCTCGAACGTGACTTTTGACATTCTGGTTGTGTCCGCATTTAAGGCAGAGTGGCAGTGCCGTATGTGTCGTGGCAATGTGGTGCACTTTCAGTGGTGGATGCCAGTACTTTGTCAAAGTGACTTTTGGGTTTCCTGCCGTTTTTTCAGTTTTCCAAATTTAGCTTTTCAAGCCACTTCGTTTTTCTTTTTCTTCTTCACTTTTTCTCTCTTTTGCACCATTGTTGCTCTGCGTTTTTCTTCTTTAAGCTTTCTTGAGTTCCACCAACTCTTTCCTCTTTAAGTCCAGTTTTTTCTAGGTATGGTTTCTTTTTCTTCTCCTTTTTTATAGTGAAAATTACTTGTCTTTCCTTTTGCATTTAAGGATAGGAATTTCTCCCCCTTTTTCCCTTTTTTAATTCCATGGTTGAGAGCTCTGAGGTTAGGCAACTCTGTCCCTCCGTTTCGTTTCTCTTCGCCTGTTTGGGCATCTTTTGGTTCTTTTAGCAACCAACTCCCCCCAATTGAGGATCTCATATTTAGGGATAGCAGTTTAGGTCTTGTATTGGTTGATTTGCATCCTTTGCTACACCGATCCTTGAATTAGTTTAAGGAAATGGTGGGTGTGAGGGAGGTAGCGTCTAAGGTGAGGTGTAGTGAGCTTGAGATGGGGTTGTCATCTAGTGATGACCCCGTCGGGGCGGGAGGAGATACTACTCTGTCGGGCCTTTAGTCGTCTAGACTGAGGGAAATTAGGCCCTTTCATCCCTTTAAGGAAGTGTGCGCCCTATACGCTGACACCTTTTCTAGGTTTAGGGACAGATTCAAGTTCCCCGAGAAAGTTAGGATTCGTTGTCCTCGAGAAGGGAAAAAAAGCCTGTCATTTCTCTTCTGGAGAAGTGTGCTTCTACGAGCTGCTTTCCAGTGTGGTTTTAGGTTCCCCGTTCATATGTTCATCATGGAACTCTTGAACCATTTCAACATTGCTCTTGGGCAACTTATGCCAAACTCGTATAGGATAGTGATCAACTGTATGGAGATTTGGATGGTCGTCACCGAAGGTGACATGATCAAGTTGGACAAGTTTGTTCACCTGTATCATCTGAAGGAGTCCAAAGAGTACAGGTACTATAAGCTGGTGCCCTGGGTTAGGAAGTCAAGGATTATTACGGATCTTCCTTCGTCCTTCCGATATTGGAAGTCCAAATACTTCTTCGTGTTTGGAGATGGATGGGAGACATTTTCTAACGATTTCTGGGGTAAGGTTCCTAGATTGCTTCGTTAGTGAAGGTCCTCGAACTTAGGTATGTCATCCCCCACTTGCTTTTTGATAGTTTTCTTTTCAAACCTGGTTTGTCACTAACCTTCATTTGTTGTGTGTGTTCACAGTTAAGGAGTGACCCAGGCTCAATAGCAGATATAAGGAGCGGGTCCAGGCGGCCACTGAGTATGCGAAGATGGTCGATGACCTCGTTGATCCCTGAACTTTGGTTCGTCACTTCTTAGGTCTGGAGCCTTCTTCCTTCATCTTGCACGCTATCAAGATCGAAGGAAAAAGTGAGTTATATATATATATATATATATATATATTTTTTTTTTTTACACTTTCTTTTTTATGCAGAAATGACGACCAAGTTCAATCAGGAGATGTATGCAAAGATGAAGGCCAAAAAGAACGAGCCCTTTTCGAGTTTAGGGAAGAAAATGGTTTGGGTTGTTGAGAAGGGGATCTCGGTCTCCTTGGCTGTCTCCGTCCCTGAAGCCACAAGGACGGCCTCTCCCTCGACCTCCTTGGAAGAGCTCACTCCTTGTCCAAAGAGGCAGAGGACTATGGCCAAGTGAAAGGAGAAAATGGGCTCTTAGGTGTCCAATGTCTGGGATGATGCTGGGATTGCTCTGGCTAGGGCCCATTCTACTGTTACTGCCAACGATCTTAAGGCACTAGCTGGCATCCCTTCCCATGAGCTTGTGAACCGCTATATTCATAAACTCGCCCAAATTAGTTTCCTTTTGTTTCACTTATGTTTTGGAATGGTCCTCGTAATTTTATAACCCTCTCTTCCTTATGACTTTTAGGCTCTAGAAGAGGTGATCCACATATCTATTGAGTACTTTGGCCAGGAGGAGAAGGCTATGGTGGGGGGGGGGGTCCAAAGTGAAGGCTTTGGAGGCCAAGGCTATGAAGTTGAGGAGAGACCTTATTGCTACCATGGATGAGGCCAACATAGTGAAGGAGAAGGCCATGGTGTTGGCTAACAAGCTTAGGGTCAAGAAGCAGCTAACACTGTAGAAGGATGAATAGTTCCAAGCCGTGAACCAAAAGGTCAAGTCTGTGACTACTAAGGCCATCCAGGCTTTCCAACAGATTGAAGAATACAACACCGTACTCTTCAGCTGGAATTACAAGGACTTTGAGCTCCTCAAGCAGTACATGGTGAAGCATTCCTCTGGAGTTAACTTGGAGGATTTGGATTTCGATGAAGTGGGTAGGGAGATGTAGGCTGATGAAGCCGCCCAAACTGCTGTTTTTGCATTCTCTTGAAGAGAATACTCTCGGGGGCAAGGGTCGTGAACTTGAGGATGCACCTGGCAATGCGGCTAGTGGTGACGAGACTACTATTTAAGCATTCCCCTATTTATCATTTTTTTTTGAAGATGCCCAGTGTGTTTTTGGGCTTTAAATATTGACTTTGAAACAATCTTCCCAATGATTATATGTTTATGCCATTGTTCATTTACCTTACCTCCGATGGTTACCCTGCTTTCTTTTTATTCATCCTCGTGTGATTTCTGCTTGCTTGACCTCCGATGGTCGTCACCTCTCCGTTCTTGGTGATCTTATGTTTACGAAGAAATTTGAATTTGTCAACGTTTTATGACTTAGTCATTTTCATGTGATTTTTATCCTTGTTAGGAATTTTATCACTTAGTTTCGTCAATGATTTGCATCCTTCTGAGGAGTCTTATCACTTGGTTGAGTGATGTACATTTTTCTAGGGAATTTTATCACTTAGCCATTTTTGGGGTGATTTACATCCATTTAAAGAATCTTGTCACTTGGCTTCGTCAGTGATGTACATCCTTCTAAGGAATTTTATTACTTAGCCATTTTTTGGGGTGATGTACATGAAAAGTGCAATTCTCGTCTGCTGAGGAAGAGAGGAATGGTCTATCATGGTTGGAACTTTATTTTTTGGAGTGCTTTGACGACTATGGCCATTGCTGTTTGTAATAGCAATTTCCTATTCCTTCTTCTTTAATTGTATGCTTAAGTCACTTCAATAGTGCTAGCTACATTTTGTAAGGAATGACAATGTACAAATATGCAATTGCATGCTATATAATTATAGATGTCATTTGATGAAGCCAAGCGATAAAATTCCTTAAATTGATGTACATCACTGACAAAACCAAGTGATAAAATTCCTTAAATGGATGTAAATCACTAACGAAGCCAAGTGATAAAATTTCTTAAATGGATGTACATCACCTGAAAGACAAGCTAAGTGGTACGACCTGTAAAAGGATATGGATCACTTCAACAAGGCAACCATATGGCAAAGGTCAAACAAAAGATAAAAAGTTCATGTAGCAATTAATGGAAGACAATCATCATAGCTTGAGCAACTTCGTCAGCCTCCATTTCTTCATGGACTCAAAGTCCAGGTTCTCCAAATCAACCCCCGGACCGTGCTTCACCAAGTACCTCCTTAACAGTTTGAAGCCTTTATAATACCAACTAAACAAGATAGTATTGTACTCCTTAGTAAGCTGGAACGGTTGTATAGCCTTGGCAGCCACGGTCTTTGATCGGTCGACTGGAGCTGCTCGTCCTCCTACACTATCAACAACTTCTTGGTTCTAAGCTTCTTGGTCAGAGCTTTAACTTTCTCCTTGGCAGCATTCCCTTCGTCCATTGTTGATATGAGCTCCTTTCTCAATATGGAGCCCTCAGCCTCCAACACCTCCACCTTGGAATTGGCCACAACCCTTTTCTCCTCTGGGGCTAGAAACTTCGTAGTGATGTGGATCGTCTCTCCTAGCACATGGCACTCATAAACATTAGGATGAAGACAACACTACTTTAGAGAGAAATATACTAACAACAATGGAAAAACATGAAGTCTTTCCTAAAGCCTCATTGTCAAAACAACAAATGGCACGACCAAGCTACAAAAGAATGATGAAGGGATCAAAAGAAATAAAAAAAAAAAAATCAAAATGGTCATCCAAAGAAATCACCTAGCCCTTCAACAATGATAAAAAATGGTCGTTCAAAAAAATTAGCTTTATCTTCAGCAATGATAAAAAATGATCGTCCAAAGAAATTAGCTCACTTTCAAGATCAAGCTATGATTCCTTAAATGTCCAAAAAGACCTTCAAAAGGTAGATACTAAGAAGTCGTCACAAAAATACTACCATTCTTGAAGAAGAAAGTAGATGATGATAAAGAAGTCTGAATCTAAACAAGTCAAGAACATTCCTTAAACATGACCAGCATAAAGCCAAATTAGACTTAGGAATGGGCGGCAATTGATGAGTCCATAAAAACCATTAAGGTCACCTATCTTAATGGATAGTCATTGCGTCATTAGTAGGCCATTAAAGATAAATGAGTAACTGCCCAACACATTCAATAATGGCCATCAAAGGTCTTAAACTCTCTCATCAAGACAAAGAACGTTACAATTAGGGTAATGATCACCCTCATTTATGTCCAATAACTACTTAAGTCACCTATAAAAGGGACAATCTATCCATTTGCTAAGGTACGTAAAAAAACTACTACAAAACACTATCTATATACGAAGTATATGGGTTGATATTAACTTAAGTATCGAAGGCTCCCCCACCGAGCACAACCTGATGGTCTCTTCAATCTATCTCTCCTTTATCTTGCAGGTCCTACAAGATCGTCTAAGGCTCCGGATTGGACGAGTGACCCAATTGACGATTTTGGCATCAACAGTAAGGACTAAGGATTTCTTCAACAATCTCTCATTCCCTAGCACTTTGTTTAGTTTCTTTTCCACAAACTCAATACTAAGGCAAGTCCATTTCTTCAATTTTGTTAAGATAGACCAAAATTCAACATTGGGTCTTTGGATTGGGGGATTTTGATTATTTGCTTAATTGCTGTGACACCATCAAATTTGGGAGGGATTGATTAAGTTAACCTAGACTTCCATGCCAAGTTGGATTTTAGATCTCAAATGTTTTTAGTTTTGTTTAGTTTTAATTTTAATTTTTATAATTTAGGCCACTTGGCATCTTAAATGGAATTCTAGATGGTATTAAAATTAATATTTTAATATCACCGTTATCCACTTCATTTTTTTTTCATTCACCACTTAACGGTAGGGAGTATTTTAGATCTCAAATGTTTTTAGTTTGTTTAGTTTTAATTTTAATTTTTATAATTTAGGCCACTTGGCATCTTACATGGAATTCTAATAGGTATTAAAAATTAATATTTTAGTAGCACCGTTAGCCTTTTTTTAATTTTTTTTTTCATTCACCACTTAACGGTATTGACTATTTTGACATAGTATCAAAATGTTAAGAACTAAAATGACACATTTAAAAGGTTAGAGACCAAATTAAAATATAGTGTAAGATTAAGGACCAAACTTATGATTTACCCTTAATTATTTTAGTTCTCTCAAAAAGTGTATGCTACATTTTTAATTGAGGATATTTAGTTGAATAATGCTACATACACAAACTATTTTACAACATTTTTACAAACTGTTGATGTGACTTTAGCATTTTCCAAATAATTATTAGTAAACAAAAATATAATTTTAGTGGTGGACCCATATTAGAACTAGTAAGAATTTGTCACATCAATAATTTGTGAAAATATTGTAAACTTGTTTGTGGCCCTAGCATTACTCTATTTAGATTTGGAAAATGCTTGAGATACACACTTTTTTACAAAAACTTTTACAAACTGCTAATGTGATGAGTGATTATTAGAAAATAAAAAGTGATGTTATTAGTAAGCTGAGAACTAGTAAGAAGTTGGCTACAACAACAGTTTGTAAAAATGCTGTAAAATAGTTTGTGACTGTAGTATTACTTGTTAGTTTTGATTTGATTCTTAAAAAAAAAATTGAGGATATTTTAGTTTTTGTTTTTTTTTTTTTTTTATTTCCTTTTATATCTGCCTAGTATCTTCATGATAATTTATGAGAGATATGTAAAAGCTGTATACCATTTGGAAAACGATTCTGTCCGTTTGATTTCGATAGACACTTTTTGTATACGTCTCTTTTGCTAACAAAAAACGAAGACAAAAACCTGAGTAAGAAGGGGCAAGGACGCCCCCCCCCCCCCCCCCCCCCCCCCCAAAAAAAAACTATTATATATATGAAAATGTGTTTGTGCTTGAGACCAATAATTGTTTGAGTGCAATAGATTTGGCACCACTATTAATGCTAAATTTTGAGTATGCATCATTCTTTTCTTAGAGGTAGATAGATGAAATATACATGAGAGGCATTATTTGATTGAAATAGATGTTAGGCAATGATTGTAAAAGTCTTTGGTAATGAGTCATTAAATTTTGTCTTTGTCACTTTGTGTGGTGTGGGCTGTGTGGTTAATATATTATATATATGAAATTGTGTTTGTCTCTTGAGATTTAATTTAATTCTTTGTGTAATTGTGATTTAAGTCTTTGATTTTGTACATTGTAAATGAGATTGCTGCAAAATTTGATACAAAATCAATCATAGATGACTTTAGAGATTTAAAAGAGTGTCGAGTTCCATTTTGATAATGTGTTGAAATGTTTAAGGAACACTTATTTTGTATGTTATACTTTGTTGATGTTTTTATGACATGAAATGTTTAAGAATTACTTATTTTGTATGTAGTTTTTTGTTGAATATGAAATAAATGTTAACTTTTATTTTCATAATTTTTTTTTTTGTTTTTAAGCTTTGGTCCCCCTCAAGTTCGAATCCTGGTTCCGTCCCTGAGAGCGGGCATCTCCATCACCATCTCCTGACTCTTGAACACAGAAAATGGAACCAAGGAGATGGAGATCAATCCCCATAACAAAGATACAATTGTCCATTGAGCAATATCATGAGTCAAAGAGTTTGCTTCATTGATAACATGGTTTATAGATCCCAAAAAATAAAAATAAAAATTCGAAGATTGTTTCAAATATTTTCAATAATAGAAGTAACAGATCGATGTGGAAGATTAAGAGTGATAAGGAATATTTTAAACTCCTAAAAATTCAACTAACACCCTGGAATCTTCGGCCTTTAAAGGGTCTTTGGTCACTATCGAGTCTTCGGCCTCTAGTCACCAAAAAAGTATGTTGCATTTGTCTAGTTAGGCTCCGTTTGAGTCGCCAGGCTTGTACGCATCGTCGGTCTCTAGAGGGATCATCATGTCACCTATGCCTCAAGGGACATGAGATAGTAGATGTGACTTGTTAGTCGCCCTGTGGTGCCATCGAGCGTCTCTATACTGGCAACTACTTATACTTAGTTGCACGCCACTTACGTGTCCTCTACTCCTACATTCCCATATAGATAGAACTTGCATGCCACACCCAAAGATCTTTCTACATATTTGAATCCTCGAAATTTGGGAAATTAAGCTCAAATATCTTGGAACATTAACTCCATTTCTTCCTTACAATGGAAAATCCTACGTTCATGGGATCTTGGTTAGCCCTATACTATTATATAAGCACCAATTCTCATCTTCTTCAAGGTATGTGAAATTTTCCAACTATCATACTTTAAGTTATAGGAGATTCTTTTGTTACTGACTTAACGTTCAGAAAGTCTTTGGCTGGCACCTCACCAGTGCTCGCTATAGGCTTTTCACCTTTTGTTCTTCAAGTACCCCCAATTGTTACGCATGTGGGCAATCGACTCATTGCTGATTTTGTGCATCATTAAAGAGAATAGGCAATAGAAATAAAGAGTTGCCAAGGCCAGCCCCAGACATTTTAGGGCTTAAGGCGACAAGTAAAATGTGGCCTTTTTTATATTTATGTATTTATTAAATTAATATTTATTTAATATTTTTATATTATAATATATTTCATTTAAAATCTCTTTTTCGTGCCTTTTGAGATGCAAATTAACTAATTAAAATTTTGGATTCAAGTTCTTCTAATATCTATTTTTCAATAATATAGCTTATCCACTTAATCTTTTTTGGGGACATTGTTGGTCTTAAATATGATAATATACCTATTTTGAAGTTCATAATCAAGAATTTTTTTATTGCAAAATTGAACATCATTATGGTTATTTACATTGTTATCTTGCAATTATATCACATCATTATCTTCTTACTCTTTTTAGTGAATTTCTTGCTCATTTGTGATATTTTTATCTAAAATTGTGCTGTATTTTATTTATTACTAATAACAAATTTAATCATTGATCTTTTTGAGACTCAATTAATTTTTCTTCTTTTTATTTTTTAAAATTTACATATCTAGATGCATTTTTGATAGTAGACATTTCTGATCAAAAAATATTTACAAATAAAAGAAACACTAGCAATAATATATTTATATAACTTGAATAAAATATAATTTCCAAGCATAGAGCAATAAAACTTGATATATAAAAAATACTGCAATCTCAACTTGCATAAATAAAGACATATTCATTATATTATTCAATGAATTAATACTAATAAAAATAATATATATTTATTCTAAATATCCATTTTGGTATTAGAATGTACAAGAACAAAAAGTTTTGTGCGACAATGTGTGTGGTACTCTTCACTCACACATGTATAATTTTTATTTTGTTCTTCCTTTAGTATTATTATTTCATTTTGTTGTTGTTGTTGTTGTTTTTTTTTTTTGGCTTTAGTCTTAGTGTATTCCCTATTCCTTGAGTACTAATACACAAAAAGAGGCAAGATTTGGTAGAAGTGTAAAACGCATCCTATAATGCAAAATAATAATAAAACGCAAGATTAAAAAAAAAAAAAAAAATGCCACGGCCCGAAATTAGAAACTAGCCCACAGCCACAAATCTAAAGTCTCTAGCAATCAATATCATCACTTAGCAGCCACAACTCACAGGTTCCACCCACTAACCCACGAGATTTATAATACTTGAAATCAAAAACCCACACATCAGAGAGAGATACCTCAGTCGTGAGTGTGAGTAGTAAATGTAGACCAGATCAGTGGAAAAGTGGAGCCACCAACGGAAGAGATTTATCTGTAGTGACCATTGACCAGTGAAAAGGAAATATGAGATGCAAAAATTACACAGAGAGAGAGAGAGAGAGAGAGAGAGAGAGAGAGAGAGAGAGAGAGAGAGAGAGAGAGAGAGAGAGAGAGAGAGAGAGAGAGAGAGAGAGAGAGAGAGAGAGAGAGTATGGGTAAAATTTTGGGATTTGGGATTTTTATTTTGTTTATTTGTGATATTTCTGTAAGTAATTTTTTTGACGAAAATCACATTTTTGTCCTTACATTTTTACGCGATTCCCACTTTGGTCCTTAACTTTTATTTCCACTGTTTTTAGTCCCTATCCTGGAAAACGCATCTCGTTTTTATCTCTGCCGTTACATCAGGGACGGAAAATGCACACGTGGCAAACAGATTGCACTATTGGTACACTAAAAGCTGACGTGGCTATTAAAATAATACTAAAAAAAATTATTTGGCATTAAAAAATGCCACATCAGCATTTAAATTAAAAAAATTAATTTTAACTAAACAAAAAAATTAAAAATAGAATTAAAAACCAAAAATCACATGAATTGAAATCGAAATGTGTCTTGAACAAGAACACAAACCCAGATCTAAGAACACAAACCCAGAAATTAAAATCCAAAAAATCTCAAAATCATCGTTTTCTCAAACTCAGCAAAATAATCAAATCCTAGAGCCCCAATACAGCACAACCAATCCAAACAAAAAAAATCTCAAACTCAGAAACACACACTAAGCTCAAACTTAATATTCTTCAACAAACTAAAATCCAAATAAGACTATAAAAAAAGATTCAACTCCATTGAAAATTGAAAATTCTACATAATGAAGCTTCAATTGAAGGAAATTAACGTGTGATCTAGGTAATCATAAATCCAGATACAAATACATTAATAAACTAATCACTCATAGACTGAAATTGAATGAAAAATTCACAAATATTAACCCTAAATCACTGCATTTTACATGTATAAATTTGAAAACTAAATCTCACGCCAATTTCTCTCAAATACGATGCAAATAGACACTAAATCACTCACACACAGAGAATGAGATGTATATACAAACATTCGATACAATGTGAAAGGTGTTAAGAAAAATTTGCAAGGTCTCTTTCGCCAACGTGGCTTCAGATCTCTGCTTCAACCCGTTCTTGAGAGCAACAAGCAATCGATCGACAGAGGCATGGTACTGCTCGATCTTTTTCCGGAGCTCGAGGAGCGGAGCGGCATTTGCACGACAGAGGCATTGACGTTGACGTCGACGAGCTTGGTGCGGAGGTTGACGGAGTCGATGTAGTCGTGGTTAATGAGCTCGTGGTTGAGAGTAGCACGGTGGGACTTGAGCTTGGATCGGAGCGTGTCGAAGGGGACGAAGGTTCGGAGCTCCGAAATGTAGGACTCGGAGTCGAAGTTTGGGGAGAGGAAGAGCGAGGGCTTGAATCATAGCGGGTGAAAGTCTAGCGAGTTTGAGAAGAAGTCCGTTGCGAATCTCGGTGGATTTTGAGATTTTTTATGAGTTTGAGATTTTTTTGTTAGGATTGGTTGTGTATTTTTGGACTGATTTGGTACTTTGGGGCTCTAGGATTTGATTATTTTGCTGGGTTTGAGAAAATGGTGATTTTGAGATTTTTTGGATTTTAATTTATGGGTTTGTGTTTTTAGATCTTTGTGTTTTTGTTGTTCTTGTTCAAGATACATTTAGATCTCAATTCATGTGATTTTTGGTTTTTAATTCTGTTTTTAATTTTTTTTATTTAGTTCAAATTAATAAATTATTATTTTTAATTTAAATGCTGATGTGGTGTTTTTTAATGCCAAATAATATTTTTAATATTATTTTAATTGCCACGTTAGCTTTTAATGTGCTAATAGTGCACTTTGTTTGTCACATATGCATTTTCCGTCTCTGATGTAACGACAGGGACAAAAACGAGACACACTTTTTAGGATAGGGACCAAAAGTGGTGGAAATAAAAGTTAGGGACCAAAGTGGGAGTTGTGTAAAAATGTAGGGATAAAAATGTGGTTTTCTCTTAAACTGGATTTGCATTTTATTTGGTTGTAAATTTTGGTTTGTCTAGAGATTAAAGATATTATTTTTTGGACAACTAGTTTTGTTTAGACCAAAGAATTTTCTATTTGTTCTTGGGTCAAAAGGATGGTGCAGATTTTTTTTTTTTTTTTAGGTTTAATCAAGCACCATTTTTTTTTTTTTTTTTTTAATCTAATACCTCTCTTTGTCCAAAATTTTGGGCCCCTTTTCACTTGGGAGCCTTAGGCAATAGCCTAACTGGTCTAGTGGAAGGGTTGGCCTTGAGAGTTGCCTTAGCTTCCGCCCATAATGAATCACTCAAATCAGTGAAGTGAGAATGAGGACATAAAAAGAAAATTTCAGCTTTGCGATTCCAGCACTTAGCGAAAAGCATTATTAAGTTATGGACAAAGTTTAGTTATAAAATTGGTTGTAGCTAACTTTATTCAGTATCTCTTTACTAGAGGTGAATTTTGACAAATTAACCAGTAGATTATATCTTCTTCTAATAAACTTCATACTTGCAAAATTTCTAGAAAATCAAAGATTAATAGCTATATCATCAATAAATTGTTTAAATTGCAAGTTTTTATAGTTTAAAATTATGCATAAAATATAAGCGTATAAATCATATAGTAATAAATATCTGATTGACACAAAATTTGACGTGTATTAAGAGAATAAAGAATATACAATTAAACGGTTAGATTTTCAAAATATATAATAATTTGTTTTTTATTGAGTAAAATTGTAGTTTAAAACTATAACCAATTTTGTAACTAAATTTTATCCTTAAGTTATTAAAGAATATTGCACCAAAGTTTATTTCCAAGAGGCTGTGGGCGCCAGAGAACTAACTTTGGGGTTCTTAAAAGAGCTAATTCCCATACTAATCTTTTATGCATATCCTATCAAAAAAAAAAAAAAAAAATTGTGTATATATCAAATAATTTATAAAGTATTTCATTTGCATGTTGAAATATGTTTAATTGTTTTCTTGTACTACATAAATAACATAATATATAGTATTAAAAAAACAAATCATTACATTAATTAGTCTTAAATTCCAAGCTCGTGTATATGATACGACAGGTCCACATACAAATGCATGACATCTTGCCTTTGGACTTTGGAGGTTGGACATCTAAATTGACAGATCCTACACTGACATACCCCCACCACTTATAGGCTTCAGTTCGCTGGGATAGAAAATTGGAAAAATATAAAACTTACCTGTTTGGTTGAAAAGTAAGAAGAGAATAGAAATGAAGTTTGTATAAATTTATTCTTATACCCTTATTATATAAGAAATAAAAATTTTATTATAAGAAAAAAAAAAACCTAATGTTTAGGAATGATAAAACAAAACAAAACAAAATATTAACATTGAAACATAAAGAGAAAAAAGAAGAAGTAATTAACATGGAGGGAGAAGAGGGGAAAATGAGTAAATTCTCATTTAAACCCTTTTTCTCCTCCATTTTTTTTTTTTTTCTCAATTTAGGGAGAAAACAAAACCTCCCAAAATGGTGGACCTAGGATGTTTTGTTTTCCTTCCTCCCTATTTTCCGCACCCTAACTAAACAAGAGCACTATTTAAAATCTCCCTTGTTTTCTCCTCCTCTTTTTCTGTCCCCCAAAAAATCACTCAAACCAAACAATGCCTTAGTTTAGTTATGCCCTAATCAGCCAAGGACGACCCCAGGTACTAGCCCAAAGGACCATGGCCCCCATAAGGTTTAAAATAATAATAATAATGTAAAATATATCAGGTTTATTCAGAATTTGAGCATTACCAAAGTAAACTTGACCCTCCAAACATAACTCATGGCCCCTTGAATCATAAAATAGCCCAAATAACAACAAAAATAAATTCAAACATTAACATAAATAGCCCAAATGACAACAACAAATCTAACAAGAGGTCATTTTGGGTTCATTTGGATAGAACTTATTTCGTTGAAACTGAAAATACTGTAGCAAAATAATTTTTAAATGTGTGAATAGTACCGTAGAACTCATTTTTAATGAAAAAGTTGCTGAAAAGTGAAGTTTGTGATACCCGTGAACAATACACGAGTATACTATTCACGAGAGAATAGTCAAAAGTTGCGGCTTAAAAAAAAAAAAAGAAAAGGAGAAAACGCGCGAAACCAAAATGCAAACGTGTATCCAGATGGATACTTTATGTTTTGTGAACACAACAAGCCATTTTTTAACCTTGCAAAAACAAAACAAAACAAAATATAAAATCATAAAATGACACTTAGGTTTCTGAGTTTTTTGTGATAAAATTTGTAGTAGCTATACCTAATTGCAAAATTTCATTTCCCACAAATAATTTATAAATTGAGAAGTAAGAAAATTATAATTAATGCATTTTTGCACACTACACACATACTTCTGCGTGTATTTCGTGATTTTTTTTCCTTCTAAAACTTTGACCCCCTCAATCAATATTCTGATTCCATCCCTGTTAGCAGGTACGCTTAATACGGGTCATCATCCTTAAGAAGTGGGAACTGAGAATAGTATGAGTATATTAGGAATGAGACACTTGATGAACCGAGAATAGTAGGAATAAGACACACCACATTCCCACGTTGGATGTGCATTACTAACCAGCAGCTCAGCTGGTCCAGACTCTTGACTGTGGCCATAGTGAGTGGATTTTGAAGTTAACAGGGCAATTAGGTTCCAAATTTCTAATCGCTTCGACACATTTATTGAACGCTTAATAGGGTTGGAGGAGTGGGTATCTACTGCAATGAAGTTGTCAATTGTCAAGTCTAATATGCAATGTCAAATCCAATAACGTTGTTAAAATCGGTACGAAGACACATTTATGCATTAATATGTTTGGACCCTTGTCTAATGCTTTCAGCTCCTTACTTCTGGTGCACTCATTGCCAACCCAGCAGTACTAGAACTAAGAGCATTTGTTTTTGTATCAATGTTTACGGTAAAAATATATGTAAAATTTACGTATTTAATTTATAAAATCACCCATATTCCCTTTCCAAAAAAAAAAAAAAAAAAATCACCCTTGTTAATCAATTTAAAAATGTATAAATTTACAAAGTTATTATTATAATCATAAAAATATACACAGTTTACTACATGTAGCTTCTTATATCATTAATTTAATTATTTTTTCTCTCACATTTTGTCTAAAATTCCTCTCTTTTTTTTTTTTTTGTTTTCTTTCTCTCTCTCTTTATTAAGATAATAATAAATGAAGAATAAAAAATGATTATTGAAATAAAATAAAATGTAGAATGGATAATTTGATGAGTGCTTTTGAAAAATAATTGTGTAAAATAGAAAAAAATAGGTCCTTATATTAAAATAGGCATAAATTTTGGCATGAACCGATATTAATGCCCTAAAAGACTTCATAAATTGAACAAAGAAATTTCCATATATATATATATATATGGTTTGAGTTCAAGTTACATCCGGTATAACTTTAAATAATATTACACCATCTAATAACTAATTAATAAATTTATATTTTGAAAATTTCACCGTTGGATTACATATTTTATATGTTCTAAATATGCATGCCAATTTTCATATTAATCGGATGTTATTTACCATTCGGTCCATAAATTCATCTTTTATGCATTATTTTAAACTACAAAAACTTGAATTTATACAATTAATAGATGACATGATTATTGATTTTTGATCACCTTGAAATTTTGCAAGTACGGAGAATATGCAAAGATAATGTAGTCTAATGATTAATTTATCAAAAATCACATGCAGTTAAAAAAATTTTGATTGATGTAATATTGCTTAGAGTTACACTAAGTATAAATTGAACCCAGCTATACACACACACACACACACACACACACACACACACACACACATACAAAGTAATAATTGAAGAATAAAGTTAACACAAAAGACAAACAGAAAATAGATAACTTAGAGACCACTGTATTGTTTTCCTTAGACAATATTTGCCCTCCACACTTTTGTTGCTAAATAGTTATTGCAAATTTGTCTCCAGAATACAACCAAGATGTTGGGTTCCACAGATAGCAATCTTGAGAATGATCACATGATTTCTTGTGTTTCTTATGTTTCTCTCCAACTTTTGAATTTGTGGATTTTTTTTTTTTTTAAGTGGACATAAGCCTCTATTTATACCCATAAGGTTATGTTTCATAAAAAGACATGTATGGAGAGTTAGTTATTTTTTTTTTGAAGTGAACATAAGCATATTTTATGAAAAGACACATATAGAGAGTTAGTTATTTTTTTAACTAAACATAAGCCTGTTTCATAAGGCACGTATAGAGAGTTAGTTATTTTTTCATAAAATAGTTAACAAAGATTGAAACTTCTTCAACCTTTCTAAATAGTCACTAGAAAATTCTGCAGAAAATTCAAGAAAATTCAGATTTCCAAATTTTCACTTAAAAAATTCCAGAACTTAAATTTTCACTTTATGAAACCATACTCTCTAAACTCAACCATCATTATTACAACCTATCCTTGTATATACCTATATATACAACAATCCCTCACTAGGTTGTAATAATATATGTCTTACTTGATTGATATTTTATCATGCATAATGGAAGGCGTCTTTCAACTTAAACCTCCATTTAGTGTAATTTCTTAAGAAATCAACAGAGTTAATGGTGGCTTGGTGCTTAAACCAAAACTCTTATAAGTTGAAATTGAAAACAACACACACATGAGAACACCCACAACACATTTAGAAATTCATTGTTGTTAGCACTATTATGGCCTTGTGCTCTTCTCGATTTAGTGAACATTTACAAGAGAAAATCCTTTACTCTTGCTAGAAGCAGCACCACTTCTATGTTCACAAAGGTGAAGTTTCTTTTTATGTCCCTGTTACACAGACATTTATACTTTATGAATTTCATTAAGAGTGTAAAACTCATCCTCAATCATATCATAACAGTCTGCACTAATCCATCCTGAATGAGACACAAAATTAATGCTCTTACTAACCACGTATCAATAGCTTGTTGTTACCCTTTAAACCTCTTTAGATTAAATCAATTCGAGGTTGGGTTCCCACTATTGGTGATTCTTTTAGAAGAATGGTTTTAGTCCCATTTCAATGGATGTTACCCCAACCATAGCTCGAAACAATGCTTTGGTTAAGGTCTGCCAAATTATTATTTGACCTTACATAGACAATTGAAATGGTACCAGATTCTATTAATTATCTTATGTAATCGTGTCTTAGACCTATATGTCTAGACTTACCATTATACATTTTACTGTATCCTCTGCCCAAGGTGGCTTCACTATCGCAGTACACCGAAATGGCTGGTATTGGTTGTGGCCACAACTCTATGTCTAACAACATATTTCTTAGCCATTCCGCTTCCTTGCCTGCTGCAGCCAAGGCTATAAATTCTGATTCCATGGTGGAGTGAGAAATACACGTTTGTTTCTTTGATGCCCAAGAGATGACACCCCCACCAAGAGTGAATATCCAACCAAACGTGGATTTGTTATCACTCACACTAGTAATCTAACTAGCATCTAGATAACCTTCCAACACAGCTGAAAATTCAGAATAAAAGAGTCTCAAACTTATGGTTTTCTTTAAATAACCAAGAACTCTACCAATTTCTGTCTAGTGATCCACACTTGGATTACTTGTAAATCTAGAAAGTTTGCCTACTGAAAATGATATGTCTGGTTTTATACAATGCATAGCATACATCATGCTACCAATAGCACTAGCATACTCAAGCTGTGCTATTGCTTTTCTAGTGTTTTCACCCAACTTTATACTCCGATCAAAATGTGTATTTGCTTCCTTTATATTAAAATGTTTAAATCTTTGAAGCACTTCCTCAACATAATGAGATTGACATGGTGCAAAACCCTCGTTATGTTTTTTAATTTTGGTTCCCAAAAAAGTATCCACTTTATTCAAATCTTTCATTTGAAACATAGAAGAAAGATACTTTTTGGTTTCACATACGACTTTCATATTTATACCAAATATGAGCATATCATCCATATAAAGGCATATAATGACTCCATATTTCTTTGTGAATTTGGAATACATACATTTGTCAGAACTATTGTACACAAAGCCATATGACAAGATTGCTGAGTCAAACTTCTCATGCCATTGTTTTAGAGCTTGTTTCAAGCCATACAAAGACTTGACTAACTTGCAAACTTTCTTTT
Source organism: Castanopsis chinensis (assembly GCA_032878915.1). Lineage (NCBI taxonomy): Eukaryota > Viridiplantae > Streptophyta > Magnoliopsida > Fagales > Fagaceae > Castanopsis > Castanopsis chinensis. Next base: position 8,924,284 of record JAVQMG010000125.1, on the reverse strand, counting down.
GATTTCTCGGAAGTACAAAACCCCCAGGTTGTTCCATGTAAACTTCCTCATCAAGATTACAATTTAGGAAAGCTGTCTTAACATCCATTTGATGTACAATCAACTTGTATATGGATGCAAGAGCTAACAACATACGAATAGACGTGATCGTAGACACTGCATAGGTATCAAAATAGTCTACTCTTTCCCTCTGTTTAAAGCCTTTTTCCACTAACCTTTCTTTAAAGGTTTGTATTGATTCATTAGTATTATATTTTCTTCTAAATACCCATTTACAATCAATTGGTTTAGAACTAGTAGATAGATCCACTAGGACCCAAATATTATTGGATAATATTGAGTCCATCTCATCATTCACAGCTTCTTTTCAGAAAGCTGAATCTTTTGAAGTTATAGCTTCCTCATATGATTTAGGATCATTCTCTGTATTAGATACTATAGGTATTTTATTTAGGATCACTTCTTTATTTCCTTCAATAAGAAACAATTGAGCTTGATAAGAAATGAAGTCTGGACCGAAGTCCTTTACTTTTCTTGTCCTTTAACTATTTCTTTGTTCACTTGGTGAACCACTTTCAATCCTCTTAATACCACCCAAAGTAGTATCAGGATTATAGTCACCTTGTTGTGTTTGAGTAGGTATCAAAGCATCCATGGAATCTTTATTGAATTTATCCTTAATAAATTCAACATCTTTTGATTCCACCACTATATTAAAGTTTAAGTCTAATAATCTATATGCTTTTGAATTTTTAGCATAACCTACAAACACACTTTTCATAGCTCTTGGTCCTAACTTTGTTCTTTTTGGATCAACCAATCTATAAAAGGCTAAACACCCCCACACTTTGATATAATTAAGGTTTGGTTTCCTTCCATTTCATAACTCATATGGAGATACTTTTATTTTCTTGGAAGATACTCTATTGTGCACATGACATGCTGTAAGCAATGCCTCTCCCCATAAATTAAATGGAAGTTCTGCACTTAAAATCATGGCATTTACCATATCTACAAGAGTCCTATTTTTTCTTTAAGCCAAACCATTTTGTTTGGGTGTATAAGGGGCTGAACTTTAGTGTATTATACTATGTTCCTCACAAAATGTAGAAAAATCATTAGGAAAATATTCATCATCTCTATCACTACATAGGATTTTTATTTTCCTATCCTTTTGATTTTCTACTTCAGTTTTATAACGTTTGAACATGTCAAAGGATTCATCTTTATTTCTCATTAAATACACATATGTAAATCTAGTAAAATCATCAATGAATGTAATGAAGTATCTTTTACCTCCTCTAGTTAATACACCATTCAATTCACATACATCAAAATGTACAAGTTCAAGCATAATAAAATTTCTATCCGACTTAGAAAAATGTTTTTTTGTCATCTTTGCTTGAATACAAATTTCACATTTCTTTTCATCATCATGCTTATATGATATCATACCATGCTTTGACATAAACTTCAAGTATTTGAAATTTAAATGTCTTAATCTAGCATACCACAAATATGAAGAATTAACAATATAAGTACAACCGAAAACTTCTTTATTAATAATACTTAGTTTGTACATGCCATAAGTAGCATATCCATTTCCTACAAATTTCTCATTCTTAGACAGGTTAAGATTAAACATTTAATTTAAGTACAGCTTTTACACCACTCTTACATAATAAATTGGCAGACACAAGATTCTTCTTGATATCAGGTACATGAAAAACATTGGTCAAGATCAGCATCTTGTTGGAACTCATTTTAACATAAATGGTGCCCTTTCCAAGAATCTTTGCTTTATTGTGGTTGCCTATCAGCACTTGTTGTTCTATGGAAGACTCATCATAAGTCCTGAATTGCTCTTTGTTGTTGCACACATTCATCGTTGCACCTGAATCGAACCACCAATCAAAAGGATTTGCAATCCCAGCCATATGAACTTTAATGATCATATCAATATGTATGCCCCTCACCATAGCAACAATGTCCTTAATGACACTTGTTTCAATGGCATTGCCTTCTTCATCCTTTTTCTTGTTCTTTAAGAGTCTACATTCGCGAATATAATGACCTTTCTTTCCACAATAGAAACATGCTCGGTTCTTCTTGTCCTTGTTGGGATTATTGGAGTTGTACTTCTTGAAACCATTCCCACTTTTGTTCACTTTCAAGTACTTATTGGTCTTACTTGAACTTCCACTATGAACATTGCTCACATTCACTTTAGAATTGGTGTTAGTCGCATCTCCAACCCAACTTTCCTCTTCAATTCGAAGATGTTGTCCGAATTGTTCTAAAGTGAGATCTTCTGACATATGCAGAAGCTTCTCTCTAAAATTATTCCAAGAGTTGGTGGGAATTTTGTAATAATTGCACCCATTTGGAATGAATCAGGAATATTGATTGACAAATCACAGAGTTTATTGACCAAAATTTGTAACTCGTGCACTTGATAAAAAACTGAGATATTATCAAGCATTTTATAATTAAAATACTTTTGAATAATAAACTTATTCGTACCTAATTTCTCAGTTTTGTACTTTGCCTCCAAAGCATTCCAAATCTCCTTCGGTGATTTCATTGATGTGTAGAGACCATAGAGACGATCCTAAAGAGTATTGAGAATGTGCCTTTTGCAAATCAGTTCATCTTTTTCCCATTTCTTTCTTTGTGCCTTTATCTCATCAGTGTCTTCATCACTTGCAGTAGGAAAATGCATCAAATTCGAGTCCAAGACATAGAAGAGTTTGAGTGCAGAGAGTAGGAATTTCATCTTGTCTTTCCATCGGTTAAAATTGGTTCCATTGGTTCCATCAAAACGATCCAATTTCACCAACTCATGATTCAACATCTTCAACATTGAAACATCACTTGTTCCTACCATTGTAAGAAATATTGTCTAAGATTATTAGGGATATTACACAAAATAATAATGGAAGAATAAAGTTAACACAAAAGACAAATAGAAAATAGATAACTTAGAAGCGCTATATCGTTTTCCTTAGACAATATTTGCTCCCTAAACTTTTGTTGCTAAATGGTTATCACAAATTTATCCCTAGGATGCAATCAAGATGTTGGATTCTATAGATAGCAATTTTGGAGAATGACCACAAGATTTCTTGTGTTTCTTTCCAACTTTTGAATTTGTAAAGTTAGTTTTTGTTGTTGTTGTTGATGATGCAAAGAAAATCAGTAAGCTGGATGCTTCGGGTTTGATAGGGCTCACGGTTGATCTTGGTAGCCTGAAAAAGAAAGAAGCAATCAAAGGGGACCGGGGTTGCCGGTCAATAACCCTCCGATGACAAAGTCAGTTTTCCTCTCAAGTATTTTCAAGTTCCAAATTTTTGGGAATGATTTTTCACCTGTCTTTTCTTGGTCTGGACTAACGTTTATATAGTGTCTTAAGAGCGGTTATTGGATTTGTAACCTCCCCTTGATTTTAGGAGGTTTGTATTTCGATATAACTTCCTCAACCGTTTAGGAGTTACCCTTTTTAGTGCGCAACGGTCACTGGAGGTTACTCGTATAATGAGAAGATGCTTCAGACTTTCATAAATGTCTAAGTGTTCACGCGTCGTCCATACCTTCTCGTCCTAAGGACTTCAAGGCAGCTTACCAGCTTACCTCGTCTTGAGCATGCCGAGACAGCTTACCTCGTCTTGAGCATGCCGAGACAGCTTACCTCGTCTTGAGCATGCCGCTTGTTCTGGACGATCTCCATGGACAATTGGAGTTGCGTTTTATCATATCACATCAGTTGCCCCCTTGTCCATGGGTCGTCTAGACCTTATTTTTACTAGCGACGTTGTTTGGACAGGTGTCTCAATGCCAGTTGTCGTAGGTGCCACGTGTCATGTTTTAATTGGAGACCAATCATGTCAGCTCGTTTCTCGAGGGACGTGCCATTTGTCGCTTTCTGGATGGTCGCGTCGCTTCGTGTATTGGGGTCAATGCCTATAAATAGTTGATTTCCTCCGCTGCCCTCCTCATTTCATCAAATTTTCTTCTTCGACCTTCCTCGTCTTAGCGCTCGTCTAGAAGTTTCCTGCGTCATTTAGTCTCCCCTCGTCTAGTTCCAGGTATTCTCTTCAATACTCGTCCTTAGATTTTAAGCTTCCTTCTTAAAATGTCTGAAGTAGTCCTTTCCTCGTCTAGTGATAGCATTGCTAAAGCTATAGACGAGTACCAGGACCCTAGTAGCTTTAGTGGCTCTAGCGATAGTTCTAGGAGTAGCAATAGTAGTAGCAATGGGAACACTACAGACGAGTACACGTCTGGTGTCCCAGGGGTTCCTCCCGAGGTGTTTAGGGAACAACATAGGACGAGGGTTAAGTCTGGCTCCCTGGCTGGCACAAGTGCTCCCTCGTCTTCTGCTCAAGACGAGGAGGAGGAGGAGGTCGTTTATACTTGTGCTATAGGGGTTGGTTCTAAAACAGAGGAGTGGAAATTAGATCTTCTCAAGGTTAGGTACCAAATCCCTGATAGCTTGAACCCTAGGCTACCCGTCCGTGGCGAGTGGTGTTGTCAACCTCGCTTCGGCGTTGGTATTTATGAGGCTTACCTCTTAGGAGGTTTGAGGTTGCCTCTAAATGCCTTCGCTAGGGAGTTGCTTTCTAGGTTAGGTATAGCCATATGCCAACTTAACCCCAATGCATGGCGTCTAATAGTTGCCATGCAAGTTTTGTGGAGGGAGGTGTTTGAGGGGAACCGTCCTCTTCCGTGGACGAGTTCCTCTACTGCTATAAACCCTCCGAAATTAACCAGTCCCTTGGCTTTTATCAATTTACAGCTAGAGGGACAGATTGTAGATTGATTAAGTCACTAGTGACGTCAGACAGGAACTGGAAGACGGAGTTTTTCTTCGTCTCTGGTTGCTGGGCTGGTCGTCCTAGTGAGGTTGCCCAAGATCCGTTTCCCCCTATACAGGAGAGATAGGGAACCTTCGTCCTGAAGGTATGCATTTTTCGTTGGTTATTGCACTCGTCCTTTCTAATGGTCGTCTTACATTTTTTGTGTGTTTTGTTTTGAAGGTGTCAGACGACCCCACTTGGATACACTCCAATTGGAACGAGTTCAAAAAGCTCGTCTCTACAGCGACAGGACTTTTCATTTTTTGGTTACGCTTAGGCGTCTTGCCACTTGGGGTCTAGGTCCTGACCCTTCAGACGAGGCAATCGCCCACGAAGTTACTGTGAGAAGACGTAAGTCGTCCTTTTCCTCGTCTTTTCAATCCCCCTTTTTTTTTTTTTTTTGACTGACGCCTTTACCTGCAGGGATGGCAACAATGAAGCAGAACAAAGGCAAGGACGCAATGGACGAGGGAGCTGGTTCTGGAGCTAAGTCCCATACTCGTCCAGCTTCTGGTGACAAGAGGAAGAGCCTCTCCCTAGGCGTGGACTTGGGAAACCTCCCAAGTAGGCGCAAGGAAAAGAAGGCGAGGCACAAGTCGTCCAAATCTAAAGACGTCCCAGCCGACCAACCTGGTTCTATTCTCGTCCCTCCCAGCCACCATGTTCAAATTTTAGACGTTGATCCAGAGCTTCCTTCCCCGCCCATTCCGTCTGCAGTTCGAACCTCGTCTCAACCTTCCATCCAAGTTCCTCACAATCTTCTTGAGGACGAGGGCTTGGCTTGGGAGAGATTTGAGAAGGTTGTCACGGACGAAGACATTACGGCATGCTACAACATGTCGCTGAAGGATTTTGAACACTCCGGCGTTCATGACCTTTTTAAGGTATGTAGATTTTACATCTTTGTCTCGTCTAGTAATGAACTTATGCATGAATTCTAATGAAGCTTTAATTTATGCAGGCAATGTCTAAGTTCATTGCAGCGTCCAGGCAAGCGACTGAACTGGACAAGACGAGGGTGCTGCTGGAGAAAACTGTCCAGAAAGGGAGGGACGAGACCAAGAGGTGGGCTGAGACGGCAGCTAAGGCCAAGGACGAGGCGGAGAACTCGAAGAAGCGCGTCATTGAGCTGGAGACTGAGGCCCGTGAGAAGGACGCTCGTCTGGAATTCCTTTTAAAGAGGAATGAAGAGTTCGAGGTTCTCCTAGAGAAAGCTAAAGGAGATGCCGTTGCAGAGTTTAAGGCGTCCAAAGAATTTACAGATTCAATGGACGCCAACTATGCAGCTGGCTTCGAAGACTTTAGGATGGACGCCATTGAGAAATTTCCAGGAGTGGACTTCAGCTCCATAAAGCTCAACCTTGGCGGTGCGTCCACAAGCTCTCTCGTCCAAACCAGCTCTGAAGATATCAATGTGGAGGACGATGCCAGCACTTTGCCACCTCAAAACGAGCCCAATGCCAACACACCGTCTGTTTAGAATTATCTCTTTTTTTTTTCTTTTTTTTTTTATTGCAATGTATTGGAATACAATTACCTCGTCTAGAGGTTTATAGACGGGTTTATCAACAATTGCCTCAAGGGCTTTACTTGTAAGGGTTTTTGGACGATGGACGTCTACCCTTTTATTTTTAATTCAATGAATGTCTATTTTTATTCATATTTTGTTGATGTATGGACGTGCTTCCCTTTGTTTTTATTGTGATTGAAATTTGTAAATTTCCTAAGTATTAAAGGGTCGTCCTTGTACCTTCCCTATGGGCAATGTTATTATCTCGTCCATGTCTTTCTATAGACGAAGTTATTATAGCCTTGTCAGATGTTTCCTTTGTCCATAAGCATGGCCCACTTTCCTCGTCTAAAGGCTTGACTTTCGTCTCGTCCATGAGCTTGGCTTTGGCCTTTCACCAAGGACGTTTTCTAGCCCTTGACTCGTCCTTAGAGCACCTGTATCTTTGACAGATTCTCGTCCATGGACTTAAATTTTTGTGCCTTAGCTTAATTTATACTTTATCCTCGTTTTGAGGAAAGCTCTGCGAACGTTACATCCCTATGTCCAAGGATTTTTCATTCGTTTTAAGATTTTGCCCTCCTCATTGGTTTTACCATGGGAGTTAGGTTTTGCGCATAAAATACACTTAAAATCCAAACCATATTTATATAAGCATTGTTCACAAACATAGCACCTGCTTGGGAAGCTAGTGCATTATGAAAATACTTAAAATATATATCTTTGTCTTTAACAAACTTGTCTGTAGACGGTGCAAGTGTTTAAGAACCAATGCACCTTTATTATTAGTACACACCGTAGCAGTAGTAAAAACACTAGTAGATATTAAACAGTAGTTGGGTCGTCCATGACAGAAACCTCGTCTTTGCTTAACCTCGTCCAAGTTCATTGATAGTACCTTCTCAGGTGCTCCACGTTCCAAGGGTGCTCCAGCTTTCGTCCGTCCAAAGCTTCTAAGTAATACGACCCTTGCCTTTTGCAGTTTACTACCCTGTACGGTCCTTCCCAATTGGGTCCCAATTTCCATGAGCTGGGTTCCTAGTTGCCAAGGATACTCTCTTGAGAACGAGGTCCCCTATGCTGAAGCGCCTGGGTTTCACCATAGCATCATGCTGTCTGGCCATAAGGTTCTTGTACCTTGCTGTCCTCTGCTCCGCATCCATCCTCACTTCATCAATAAGGTCAAGGTCAAGACGAAGCAGTTCTTCATTTTCCTTCTCTTGATACTTCATCACTCGATGATTAGCCATATGAACTTCCGCTGGTATGACCGCTTCACTTCCATAAGCTAACTTGAAGGGAGTTTCTCCTGTTGGGGTTCTCACTGTGGTTCTGTAAGCCCAAAGAACGCCTGGTAACTCGTCTGGCCATATCCCCTTTGCCCCCTCTAGCCGAGTCTTGATGATTTTCAGCAAGGATCGGTTATCTACTTCTGCTTGTCCATTTGCCTGTGGGTGGGAGGGTGAGGAGTAATGATTTCTGATTCCAAAATGCTCACAGAAGTCTCTGAACGGTGCGTTGTCAAATTGTCGTCCATTGTCCGATACTAGCACCCTCGGTACTCCGAACCTACATAGAATATTCTTCCAAACAAAATTTTTCACGTTTTGCTGCGTAATCTTTGCAAGAGGTTCAGCCTCCACCCATTTAGTAAAATAGTCAATCCCTACCACCAGAAACTTCATTTGTCTGGTTCCCGGGGGGAAAGGACCTAGGATATCCAGTCCCCATTGTGCAAAGGGCCACGGGGCCATCATCGGGGTCTGATACTCCGACGGTTGCCTAGGGACATTGCTGTAGCGCTGGCATTGGTCGCACACCTTGACATAAGCCTTGGCATCTGCCTGAACCGTGGGCCAATAGTAGCCGGCACGAATGACCTTATGGACGAAGGACCTTGCCCCCGAGTGATTTCCACATGCTCCCTCATGAACCTCCCTCAAGACATAATTTGCTTCGTCTGGAGCTAGGCACCTCAGGTAGGGTTGAGATAAGCCTCGCTTGTAAAGTACTTCATTTATAAGAATGTACTTTGCAGCCCTAACCCTAAGTTTCCTAGCTTCGTTCTTGTCTTCTGGAAGCTTCCCATCTTGAAGATAGAGTATAATTGGACTCATCCAATTTTCTTCTCCTCCAATTTGATGTATTTCCGGGAGGTCTATGCTCGGCATGTATTGGACTTTGCCATACTCGTCCATGACTCCACCTGCCGACGCTGCTCGCGCCAGCGCATCTGCTTCCATGTTTTCTTCCCTCGGGAGTTGAATAAAACTCACTTCTGAAAACTTTTGCACAAGCCTTCTCACTTTGCTGAGGTATTTCTTCATTCGTTCTTCCTTGGCATCACACATTCCGTTCACCTGGTTGATTACTAGCTGAGAATCTCCTCTGATTATTACTGACTCCGCTCCCAAGGACTTGGCCAATTCCAGCCCTTTGAGAAGTGCTTCATATTCTGCTTCATTGTTGGTTGTTTGGTACTGTAGGCGGGCTGCATACTCTAACTTATCACCCTCTGGGGACTGAAGTATGACTCCAATCCCTCCTGCATACATCGTAGATGATCCATCCACGTTAACAACCCACCTTCTTGTTTGCTCGTCCTTGACAAGCTCGTCCTGGGTTGGAGTGAACTCCGCGATGAAGTCCGCCAGCGCCTGCGCCTTGACTGCATTTCTTGGTTGATACCTGACATCAAATTCACTAAGTTCCACCGCCCATTGGACTAGCCTTCCTACAGCTTCCAATTTGCTCATTGCTTTCTTCAGGGGATGATCCGTCAAGACGATAATGATGTGAGCTTGGAAGTAGTGTCTCAGCTTCCTTGAAGCCGTAATCAAGGAAAAAGCTAACTTCTCCATCATGGGATATCTTCCCTCCGCTCCTCTAAGTGCCCGACTGGTATAGTACACCGGCTTCTGCACTCGTTCTTCTTCTCTGACCAGCGCGGAACTTATGGCATGCGGGGATACCGCCAAATACAGATATAGCTCTTCGCCAGGTACGGACGGACTCAGCAACGGTGCTTTTGTGAGGTAAGTCTTCAAGTCTTGGAAAGCCGTTTGACAGTCGTCTGTCCATTCAAACGCCTTCCTCAGGACTTTAAAGAACGGTAAACACTTGTCAGTAGCTTTCGACACAAATCTGTTGAGGGCGGCAACTCGTCCTGTGAGGACTGTACTTCTTTGATGTTTTTCGGTGGTTCCATGTTGAGTATCGCTTGGATCTTATCTGGATTTGCTTCAATGCCTCTATGTGAAACCATAAAACCCAAGAACTTCCCTGATGAAACCCCAAAGGCACACTTACTTGGATTAAGTTTCATGTTGTACCGTCGTAGTGTGTTGAAAGTCTCTTGAAGGTCTTCCAAGTGTTTTCCCTCGTCCAAGCTTTTCACCAGCATATCATCAACGTAGACCTCTACATTCCTACCAATTTGAGGACGAAACATCTGGTTCACCAGCCTCTGGTAAGTTGCCCCTGCGTTCTTCAGACCGAAGGGCATTACCTTGTAGCAAAACAAGCCTTGGCTGGTGACAAATGAAGTCTTCTCCTGGTCTGCCTCGTCCATCTTGATTTGATTGTAGCCTGAAAAGGCGTCCATGAAGCTTAGCAACCTGTGACCAGCCGTCGAATCTACCAGCTGATCAATGCGCGGGAGCGGATAACTGTCTTTCGGGCAAGCTTTGTTTAAGTTAGTAAAATCTACACACATTCGCCACTTTCCATTGGCCTTCTTTACCATGACTACATTCGCCAACCAGTCAGGGTAGTAAACTTCCCTAATGAACTCCGCCGCAATCAACTTCTGTACTTCTTCTTTGATGGCGTTGTCTCGCTCAGGAGCAAATACCCTTTTCTTCTGACGTACGGGTTTGGACGAGGGACTTACATTCAGACGATGAGTAATAACACTTGGATCAATCCCAGGCATGTCCTCATGACTCCATGCGAAAACATCAAGGCTTTTCTTCAAAAACTGGACAAGCGCATTTTTCGCCTCCTCTTCCATGCTTGCCCCTATTCTTGTAAACTTATCAGCTCTACTATCGTCTAAAGGGACATCTTCTAACACCTCAACAGGCTCCGCTGTGATTCTTCCAGCACCCTCGTCTATGCTCATCGTCTGTAAATGCTCGTCCATAGCTAACATAGCTAGGTAGCATTCTCTAGCGGCTAACTGATCTCCTTGCACTTGACCCACGCCATGTTTAGTTGGAAACTTGACCGATAAATGGTAGGTAGAGGTTATCGCTTTCCAGCTATTTAAAGTAGGTCTTCCGACAATAGCGTTGTATGATGATGAACAATCAACTACGAGAAAGTTTACCTCTCTGGTTATCTGTTGCGGGTATGCTCCAATCACTACGGGCAGTGTGACGGTACCCACTGGTTGTACTTTCATTCCTCCAAATCCTACCAAGGGCGAACTCACTGGACGAAGTTGGTCTCGTCCTAGCCTCATTTGTTGGAAAGCAGGGTAATACAGAATGTCCGCCGAGCTACCATTGTCTACCAACACCCTTCTGGTCGTGTAGTCGGCAATAAGTAAAGTAATGACAATCGCATCATCATGGGGGTGATGAACTCTTCCAGCATCCTCGTCCGTGAACGTGATGGCTTGCTCGTCAGCTTCCCTCGTCCATGGAGATCGTCCTGACAGCTGGACGTTCTGAACCACCTTCAGGTACGACTTTCTGGATTTGGATGACTGCGCTGCCGAGGTTCCTCCTATAATTACCCTTATTTCTCCTAACGGAGGTCGCGAGGACTCTTCCACCTTGGCCTTCAGCTTCTCGTCCTTGTGGTCTCGTCCGAAGAAATTCTTCAACTTTCCCTGCCTGATGAGGTTCTCTACCTGCTGCTTCAAATCAAAGCACTCGTCCGTGTCATGCCCATGGTCTCTATGGAAGCGACAATACTTGTTCCTATTGCGCTTGTTAGGATCTCCCTTCATTTTTTCTGGCCACTTTAAGGATGGTTCGTCCTTGATTTGCATAAGGACTTGCTCTAGCGGGATATTCAAGGGGGTGTACTGTTGACTCCTTGAGGATGTACTTGCCTTTTTACCTTCCCTATCCCTTTTATCGCCTATCTGAGCCTTCTTAGGACGAGGAGCTTGATCTGAATGTCGTTGGTGAACAGCCTCCGAACGTTCTGACCTTTTCCTCTTCTTGGCTATTATTGCGTCCTCAGCGTTCATGAAATTCTGGGCCGAGTGGACGAGTTCTGCCATGGTCTGAGGTTCCTGCTCGTACAATTTGTGAATGAACAAGTCAGAATTAACCCCATTATGGAAAGCAGCCAACAGCAACTTATCGTCCATCTCGTCCACCGTCAAGGCCTCCCTATTGAATCGGGTGATGAAGGACCGTAGACTCTCATGTTCTCCTTGTTCGATGGTTAACAAACTGGAAGAGGAACGCTTGTGGCATTGTCCTCCAATGAAGTTATTAACGAACATTTTACTCAATTCTTCGAATGATCCAACAGAGTTCGGGGGTATTTTGCTAAACCACACCCTCGCTGGCCCCTTCAGAGTGGTAGGGAACGCTCTGCACATAATCTCATCTGGAACTCCCTGGAGGTGCATGGTTGTCTTAAAGGTAGCAATATGGTCACACGGATCGCGATTTCCATCATATGAATCCAAGGAAGGCATCTTGAATTTAGGGGGTAGAGGATGACTGTTGATGGATGCCGTGAAAGGGGAATCCGTTCGGTGAACTAAGTCTTCCACGGGGTTCGCCCGCCTCATATTCTCCTTCATCTCTTCCATGACTTTTCTCATCTGGTCCATTTCTTTCTCCAAATGTGGCACCCTTCTTGAAGTAGTACCCCTAGTCTGGTGCTCGGACTCAGCATTTTCTCCTCTACCTTCCTGACCCTGTGGTCGTCCTTCTACATGTCCTTCATGGTGCTGCCTCCTCATGTTGATCTCCCGGTTCAACTCTTGATTTTGGCGGGTCAGTTCCGCCATAGCAGCGGCCATAGACTGCATTTGTTGAAGGGACGACGGCTGCGCGGCAGGTGCTGACTGGCGATCGCGATAGGGATTACTGGAAGCATCCCTACTTCCCTGGTGGCCTGGGCTGGTAGCCCTTGATCTTGTCCGAACCATTCAGCCTTTTGTCTAGGAACAAAGAACGATCGAAAGAATGAGAATGAAACAAAAAACGAAAATCACGAAGTTCCCACAGACGGCGCCAACTGATGATGCAAAGAAAATCAGTAAGCTGGATGCTTCGGGTTTGATAGGGCTCACGGTTGATCTTGGTAGCCTGAAAAAGAAAGAAGCAATCAAAGGGGACCGGGGTTGCCGGTCAATAACCCTCCGATGACAAAGTCAGTTTTCCTCTCAAGTATTTTCAAGTTCCAAATTTTTGGGAATGATTTTTCACCTGTCTTTTCTTGGTCTGGACTAACGTTTATATAGTGTCTTAAGAGCGGTTATTGGATTTGTAACCTCCCCTTGATTTTAGGAGGTTTGTATTTCGATATAACTTCCTCAACCGTTTAGGAGTTACCCTTTTTAGTGCGCAACGGTCACTGGAGGTTACTCGTATAATGAGAAGATGCTTCAGACTTTCATAAATGTCTAAGTGTTCACGCGTCGTCCATACCTTCTCGTCCTAAGGACTTCAAGGCAGCTTACCAGCTTACCTCGTCTTGAGCATGCCGAGACAGCTTACCTCGTCTTGAGCATGCCGAGACAGCTTACCTCGTCTTGAGCATGCCGAGACAGCTTACCTCGTCTTGAGCATGCCGCTTGTTCTGGACGATCTCCATGGACAATTGGAGTTGCGTTTTATCATATCACATCAGTTGTTGTTGTTGTTTTTTTTTTTTTTTTAAGTGAACATAAGCCTCATGAAAATGCACATATGGAGAGTTAGTTATTTTTTTAATTGAACATAAGCATGTTTCATGAAAAGGCACATATGGAGAGTTAATTATTTTTTCATAAAACAGTTAACAAAGATTGAAACCTCTTCAACCTTTCTGAATAGTCACCAAAAAATTTTGCAGAAATTCAAGAAAATTCAGATTTTCAAATTTTCACTTAGAAAATTCCAGAACTTGAATTTTTACTTTATGAAACCATATTTTCCAAACTCAACCATCATTATTACAACTTATCCTTGTATTTATATATATATATATATATATATATATATATATATATATAAACCATGAAAGTAATTGGGATCTTTAAGCTCTCTTTGTTGTGCGCAAAAGTAGCTTTTATACGTTGTAGTGTGATTCTATTCTAGTGAAAGTGAAAATTGCAACATAATCATTTTGAGAACCTGTAAAGCTCATTACAGAATTTGACAACTACGTTTATTTAATATTGGGATTCCTTAAAATAAACATCAACAAGCATGATTCAACTCTTGTCCCCTCCAACTGGATTGGCTCTCTAAAAAAAACCCATTGGTTATTGTCTTAGTGGTATTCTAAACAGTGAAAACTCGTGCAGATAGTGCTACCACATCCAAATCAACTTCTTTACTAAACTAATTAAATTAGGACTATTTGAATCAGCCTAAATCACTTTACATTCTATAATGTCATCACATGTTACTGAAGAATATATACTCAAATCACAAGCCGGGATGTGATGGACTAAAAGAAATAAAAAATAGTCCTTAATCTCGCTCTTTTTTTTTGAAAAAAAAAAATGATATATGACATGCTATTGGTAGTGAAAACAATAAAAATAGAATAAAACAAATTTTATATTTCAAAAAGGACAAAGTTTGGTTACAACTCCCACTAAAAATATTAACATGACTACATATTTTGAAAATCTAATTATTAAATTACATATATATTTTTTTTAATGTTTTTAACATACATGTCAAATTTTATGTCAATCAGATATTATTTATGGTAAAATACTATTTTGGTCCCTTAAAATTTACCAAAAGTTTGTTTTTTATCCTTAGACTTTAAAAGGTTCTTTTTTCATCTTTAAACTTTATAAATAGTTTTTTCAATATTCTAAGGACAAAAATAGGGATGAAAAAAGAACTCTTTTCAATAGTTTAGGGATGGAAGACGAACTTTTCAATAATTTAGGGATGAAAGACGAACTTTTCAATAGTTTAAGGACGAAAAATGAAATTCTTAAAATTTAGGAATGAAAAACAAACTTTTTATAAAGTTTAGAACCAAAATAGTATTTTGTTCTATTATTTACTATTCGATTTATAAGCTTATTTCTTATATATAATTTTATACTACAAAAACTTGAAATTTAAACATTTAACTGATGACATAATTATTAATATTTGATTTTTAAATTTTTTTACAAGTATGATAAATATAAGAAGAAAATGTTATCTAATGGTAAATTTTTTAATAATTATATCCAATAAAAATATACTGATTGGAGTTGTGGACATTTTCTATAATAAAGTTTGTAGTCAAATTTTATCCTTTTAAAAAAGAGTCAAGGAAATAAACGCGTAGCAGAAAAAAAAGGAGAAGTACATCTCTTAAATTTCTAAATATTATAGGAGAATTGCGTCTCATAAAATTATAAATATTCTAGAAGATAAAATAACAAAATGCATGATATGACTAATACTAGGCAAAGGCAATTCAAGTTGGAATTTCCCTTTCTAGGAGTTGCTATTTATTATTAGTGATTAGTGATGTGCAAGTCCCTTGCTCACAAAATAGTCAAAAAAAAAAAAAAAAAAAAAAAAAAAAAAAAAAGAGCCAAAGTGGCGGTGGATTTTCATTTTGACAAAGAATCGGCGAGAAAAACTACCTCGTTGATCTTATTACGTATTAATTTTAGTTTTGTTGCTCCACAAAAGAAGGAAACTTAGTGAGCAATAATAATTAAAAAAAATAAAATAAAATAAAAGAAGTGGGAAACAATTTTAAAATAGGATAAAAAGAATTGAAGGAAGAGTCAAATAACAGTTTTATTATTTTCATGATCAAGACCTTTTCTCTCTTCTCTCCTCTCTTCTCTCTTCGTTGAAACGAGAGGAGAGAAGAAAAGAAAAGAAAAAGGAAAGGAAAGAAAGACAATGCTACGCTTGTTGTCTCAGACAAACTACACATGTTTTAGACAACAACAATAACCACACAAACACAGACACAGAGAGAGAAAGAACACAAACAACAACGAGAGAAAAAATCGAAAAGACGAAGACAACAACAACAACAAAAAGAAAAACATCATCAATGTCCACGCAAATGCAAGATCCACCACCTTCAAACCCTAATTCCCACAACAATCATCATCAAATCAATTCGAACAATGCATCTCATTCTTATCCACCGCAGCCTCCCAAGAAATCTCAGCCATTGCCAGCAATCGCGAACACCACGACGTCGTTTATGAAAGGTGGGGGACACCACAGGAGGGCTCACTCCGAGGTCAGCTTCCGGCTGTCCGATGATATGATGATGGATCTATCGCCGTCTGATGCTTTTAACGGCGGAGGTGGCGGCGGCGGCGGCGGTGGGTCCTCCACTGCTAGTTTGGACGAGATCGGATCCGAGGATGACCTTTTCTCTACCTACATTGATGTTGATAAACTCGGTGGCGCGGATCAGAGTGGCGTTGAAGGAAACGGTAATGGAAATGGAGAGAAGAGTGGTGGTGGTGGCGGCGGCGGCGGCGGCGGCAGCGGCGGCAGAGGTAGGCACAGGCATAGCAGTTCCGTTGATGGGTCCTCCACTACGACGTCGTCTACAGGTGTGTTTGGCGAGATTATGGATGCCAAGAAAGCCATGCCTCCTGATAAGCTTGCTGAGCTTTGGAACGTTGATCCCAAGCGTGCCAAAAGGTCTTGCTTTCTGTTTTTTGTTTTTTGTTTTTTTTTTTTTTTTTTGCTTTTGGTATGAAACGTGGTGCAATTTTAAGATCTCTGAGTTTCTATGATTGCGTTTGTTAAGTCAGATCTCTCTCTTTCTAAGCTACAGTTAAATGTCGTTGCAAAAGATATTTGCTTTTGATTTTATGCTCAAAACACCAGGTTTTTTTTTTTGTTTAATTGTTGTTTTCCAAACCATAATATTTACGAACACACATAATGTTTTTAAAAGAAATTATGTTTCGTAGATCCATTGGTTTGTAATTTTAACTCGTGGGTTTGAAGGTTCTCAAATTTTGGATATGGTCATTTGAAATTTACTTCGTAGATTTTTTTCCCCACTGATAAATTTTTAATGTTTTCTTCTCTGTATAAAAGTGTTTCTCTTATAAAATCTGTCTGCTATTTGATGTGCTGATTAATTAATCAAATTATGTATGCGAACTGTGTTTTCTTAAGATTTGCCATTTTTCTTTCTTAAAAACAGTGACATTAACTGGTACATTACTACAGGGGACAGTGATTGACATGAATGATAGAGGTTTTACAGGTGGTAAGAAAGGAGTTTACTCTTATTTTCTGAAGTGTTTAGATTTCTCCACTAGACTCCACTTTCTGTAACACATAGATGTCCTAGTTTTTTATAATTCCATAGTTGGGGGGAGAGGATTTTGAGCTTAGACACCTCAGTTGAAAACATCAGGAGGTGCCAGTTGAGTTACCAGGCTTTTGGCCACATAGATGTTCTAGTTTACTTATACCAAAAGAGGAGGGGGTGGGGGGAGATTTTCTAGTTGGTTGGTCAAGGTTCTAGCATAGGCTTCTTTTTAGAGGTTGTCAAAAAAAAAATTTCTTTTGGGAAGCTTAGTTCATTAGTGTTGTGTTTTGATTATGAATGTAGGTTGTCACGTGTAAATGCAAACTTGTGGAAATTAAGAACATGGAAATGCATTCAAGTTGGCTTGTATCATCTGGATCCTAGTTGTCTTACTGTTGTATCTTTTCTATGTTGTGTGTATATGTGGGAAAGTGGGAAAGGAATCGGAAATTGCAGTTTACCAACTTATGGTTCTGATTGAGTTTGAATTACTAACCTATAATTTAAAAGTTGCACTCGCTTATCACAAAAAAAAAAAGAAATAGATAAATAAAAGTTGTGCTTATCTGCCTTAGGTATAATTATATTTATTTTTGGTTCATGAGTTAAATGAATTCAAATTATAATGAGGTTACTATAGTGTTTGCTAGGCTTTCTTTTCAAGGCACATGATGTACACACACAACAACAATAGGGCTGGCCATATGTTTTCTTTTCCATCATTCTATCGTATCAAAAATCATATTTTGTCTCCTTCCTAGTTGGCATGTCCTCTCCACTTCTACGAATGTTATTTTAGGTCTTACTCTTATTCTAACCTTTTTTGTTCCTTTGCCATGAATCAACTCTTTTTTTGTCACTAGTGAATTAATTGCTCTCCTCTACACATGACCAAACGATCTCAAGTGATTCTCTCTCATCTTTTCATCAATGTGGCTCCTTTATATTTAAGCAAATTTCTGCATTCCCAATCCTATCTTTACCTGTTTCCACTCATTCATCTTAACATTCTCATTTCACTTACACTCATTTCATGAACATGTTGCTTCTTAATAAGCCAACATTCAATACCATTGAGCGCAAATGGTCTTATAACATTCTTGTAAAATTCTGTTTAATGTAATAGGTATTCTATGTTCACACAATACTTCTAATGTGCTTTTCGACTTCATCCACTCTATTATTATCTTATGATTTATCTCTTCTTCTTTCTCTTCATCCTTATGAGCTATTAATCTAGGATATAAAAAGCACTTGCTATTTGGTATCTCTTGACCATTAAGGTGTATAAAGTGCATATTTTTAAACCTCAAGTTGAAAAATCAAACTTGATGTGAGCTGTGGATAAAGTGTAATTGAAACGCTCCCGTCCCAAAAAAAGTGAACACACATACTAGGATACATATGTCTGTACTTGTTACATTCATTTTATTTTATCTATATTCAAGGCATTTTAGGAGCTTGTGCTGACGTTTGAGTTGTTATATATAGGATATTGGCAAATCGTCAGTCTGCTGCCCGCTCAAAAGAGAGGAAGGCACGCTATATACAAGAACTTGAGCGTAAGGTTCAGACCCTTCAGACTGAAGCTACCACTCTTTCTGCCCAACTTACGCTATTCCAGGTTAGTCTTGGCAGTTGCTAGATCAAAGGACACTTCCTCCTCCCACATGAATCAGTAGAGAGTGAGGTCATATGCTCAAAACACATTGGGTGGATGTGTAAACCAATTTTTAGTGGTCATGTGTGGTATAACAGAACCTGATTGGTTTCATTGGCTGACATGCATATTTTTGCATGTTAAAAAAAGGTTGTAGCTCGTGTAAAAAAACTTCTTCTTTTACTTGAAAAAAAAAAGGTTGCATGCTTACCCTAGAGAAAGGTTCGTTTCTGCTGCTGTATAATGATTAGTTATGTTTTTCATGTTTGCTTGGAATCTACCTAAATGTCTGCACTTGAAACATGTTTGAAAGTAAGATATGCAGCATGCTTCCTTCAGGTGACATCACTAATAACTTATTGGATGAAACTTTGTGATGTATTCTTATTGAATTTACTTCCTTCCTAAAAAAAGATTCTTTGATTACTCAAGAAATTGTCAGTTTGTAGCCAAAGGAAAAAAAATGTTGGTCTTTCCTTACATTATTTCATTTATTAATTTTCCACTGCTATGTCTATTTAATGTTATACCTTTAGTTGTTTCTTTCAGAGTTCTTTTGCTAATTTTCAGACACAGGCACATGCATACTTTGTGTTACCTAGGCAAGGATTATTACTTAATTCACTTCTTTTCTTCTTATATAGAGAGACACAACTGGTTTGAGTACTGAAAACACAGAGCTTAAGCTTCGATTACAAGCCATGGAGCAACAAGCTCAGTTGCGTGACGGTAAGTGTGGTACCTGCTTGTATTTTGCATTTTGATCCTTGAGAAAATGTGTGATACTTTCTTTTAGATATCATCATTAAATGTGTTTATTCCAGTGCCTTTTTCTTCTCTTTTGTTTTCTTCGGTTCTAAGAATTTTGTATGAAATTTGTCGGTGACATCATGCAGCTCTGAATGAAGCACTGAAGAAGGAAGTTGAGAGGCTCAAGATGGCAACCGGGGAAATGATGAGCCCTTCTGAGTCATTTAGCATGGGAATGCACCAGATGCAATTTGTGCCATCAACATTTTTCCCACATCCGCAACAACAGGGACCTGCTGGCCACCAGAATATGCAGTTGCCATTCAGTCATTCCCAATCTAGCATGTCAACTCACCAAATGCATCAATCAAATTCTCATGCACTCTCAGAAATGATGCAGAATGATCATCTTCGCCGATTGCAGGGGCTTGATATTAGTAGCCAAGGATCATCTCTTGTGAAGTCTGAAGGCCCTACACTTTCTGCAAGTGAAAGTAGCTCCACATTTTGACACAAATTGGCTGCTAAACTGCTGACCCGCTGACTTGTTTATGGCACTCCCTTCTGGTAGATTGTTTATAGACTTTGACATCTAGTCATTTAGAGAAGGTACTCTATTTATTCTATTATTTATTTCATTTGTGTCAAGGATTTATATGAAAATTGTTTATTCTTCGGGTTGTTCCTCAAAAAGGGGTATCACCCTCAGGTTCGTTGCAATGTTCATCAGTCATTTATACACTCTGGGATTTGTTTTGCTGGGGTACTAGAACATATGGGAATGAAAGGTCATTGCCATTGGTGGTTGGGATGTTACCTGCTATCTTTCTACTTTGTATCTTGTTTAAATTGGTATATGTAAACTTTGTGATTAATCGTTTTTTTCACCCTTCTGTGCATTGTCTCCAACAATTGGCTCTTTCTCAATTTATACTCTCTGTTTTTCCCCTGCTTTCTCTAGTAATGCTTTCAATTAATATTTTTATGAAGTCATGGTGCGTGGTTCTTTTTCCAGGTAGATATTTATAAATTCGATTTTTTTGTGGGTGCCAAGATTATATTTGGACCTACACTTTGATAGCCTAGTAACAATTGCATTGTTTGTGGTGTCTCAAGCCTCCGGTTCGAACCTCACATGACATCTCCCCATATCCCCCACTCTCTTCCTATCAAAAAAAAAAAAAAAAAGTTTGGAGCACCTTGTACACTGTGCCAAGGAGCTAAGGGGGTGTTTGGTTAAAAAATTTTCATCACTCAATTTCCATCACTCATCACTCATCACCCATTACTCTTCACTCATCACTTATCACTCATCACCCATCACTTAAAAATATTATACTCGTTTGGCACCATCATTCAGTTTTCATCACTCATATTTTTTACACTATTTATGGGTCCCACATCTATCAATCAGTGCAGCTTTTTCCTTTTTTTTTTTTTTTTTTTTTTTTTTTGGGTTTAGGTGATTTGGTACTGAAAAAAAAAAAAAAAAAAAAAAGTGAAGACCGAACCCAGAAAAGAAAAAAAAAAAAAAAAAAGAAGAAGAAGAAAGGAAACTAACGTTAACGTTGAACCCAGAAGAAAAAAGAAAAAAAAAAAAAAACTAACGTTAACGTTGAACCCAGAAAAAAAAAAAAAAAAAAAAAAACCTAACGTTAACGTTGAACCCAGAAAAAAAAAAAAAAAAAAAAAAAAAAAAAAACCTGAAGACCGAACCCAGAAAAAAAAAAAAAAAAAAAAGTCAATGGTCAAAAGTTGCAGCTGTGGGTCCCCTAATGTGTGTTTAATTACAAAAATGCCATTGAGTTATGAGTTATGGAAACTGAAAACAGCTAAAATGTGTTTTTAGTTTCCATATCTCATAACTCAAAAATCAGAAAATTGAGTGATGGAAACAGAGTTATGGAAATTTGAGTTATGGAAATCCAAACAAAGTTTTTGTCATGGGTCCCACCATTTTTGAGTTATGAGTTATGAAAACAGAGTTATGAGTTATGGAAACAAGTAATCCAAACACCCCCTAAGTTTCTCTCTGTATCGACTCTTTAAATCCGACATTTATTCTCTCATTCATTTTAATCTTATTGAGCATATCTTCCTTGCAATTAAGAGAACAATTAACAAACAAAATCCTCTATCACACTGAGTTTCTCACTTTATAGTTTATACCCTACAAACTTTAGTATGTCATGTGTTTTATTTTTTACCTCCTAAATTTTGGTTAGTAAACTTATTTTAGATGAAAAAATGCGTGTGGCAGGCTGTATTTAGTAAAACATAGAATGGAATGCCTATGTTGAACAAGCCCGCTTACCATCATTTATTCGTTCTCTTTTATTTGTAGGAGGAGAGAATATAATTCATAAAGACAATTGTCTTTTCTTTTTCTTTTTTTTTTTGGTTGAGGAAGAGGACTATTGTCTTTGGTTCACAGATTTTATTAAGAAAAATGTATTTTGCCTTGCTTGACTGTATTTTAAAGTTTTCTTTGTTTTTGTGAAATGTCCTCTCTCTCTCTCTCTCTCTCTCTCTCTCTCTCAGCATTAGCATTGGTAGTGCTAAAAATCCATATTGCTATTTTTAGCACAACCAATACTAAAAAGTATGCTGCAATGGTTTTAGCACAACCAATACTAAACAGTATGTTGCAATGGCAGAGGGAAAATCAAAAAAATTGGCTTTTGAGGTATAATGCATAGCCAAAGATGGTTATGCACTATAGCTAAGATGATAAAAAAATAATATTTTATTTAAAGTTATATTATTTTATTGGGTTTCTTTTTATCAAAATATCTTTTTTAGTTGGACAATATATGCACTCCGCAAGCATTCAAGACTTGAATTTTAGCCTTTGCCTCCTACATCTCACATGCACTTATACTTGTGGAGTGATCATTACGCCAATGGTTCGCTGTGGTAAGACTATATTTTATTCATTACTATTATCTTTTAAAAAAAATATTTATTACTTAATATTTCATTAATAAGTTATTATTTAATAATAAAAAAGCATTTTTCAATTACAAAATCCAACGCAATTATACAAAACAGTAAATAATCAATTTTTGCTAAAGTTTTAGCATAATCAAATGCAATTATTATTTTTTTTTAAATGCACATTTTTGTTTTAACCTAAAATATTTTCTTGAAAAAATGACTTTTTTTGGAAATTTTTTCTAAACTAGAAAATTGACTTATTTTCCTATGTGTGGTTGACTTTGAAAACGAGTTAGATTACATTTGTGGCGTGGAATTTATATATTGTGCTTATTTTTCATTATCACCACAAAAAAAAAAAAAAAAAAAATTCTATTGAATTGTTGTTCTACCAAACACTAGAAAATAAAAATAAAAAAACATTTTTGGGAAAATATTTTCCTGCAATAAAAACCGAGCAGTCATAAGTATTATTATTTTTTAGGCTAAAGTGTAAAATTCATCCTCTAAGTTCTTTTGTCAGTTCAGCCCTCTAAGTATAACTTTTGCCATTTCAGTCCTTTAAATTTCAATTATACTCAACTCAGTTCTCCGTTTACTCTCCATTAAATTGCACCGTTAACTTATACAAAACGACGCCGTTTTATAGTTTAATTAATATTCAATTTATTTTTAATTTATGAATTTCAGAAAAAAGATTATTTAAAAAATTAAAAAAAAAAAAAAACTAACTAAACCCAAAGTCTGAAACCCATGAAGAACTTGAAAATTACAAAAGATAAGCATTGACTTTTTGGTTGTTGATTTGAATCCAAAGAAGAAGATAAAAGACGCATATATTGTCCAAATCCCCTTCCACATCAATCGGAAAATCCAACCACGTCTCTGGATGCATACTAATATTCTTCACCCAGAACCTCATTGGTGATCCCAACGCCACCAAAACCACACTCTTCTAAATCTAAATTTGATTCCATTTCAGATCTGAACAAGGTGGTGTTCATCATCTTCGAAATCTAGGCACTCTCATCAAAAGAGAATTGGCGCTATTTCGGCTTTGTTCTTCACGGGTTTCAGACTTTTGGATTTAGTTTATGTTTTTTTTTTTAATTAAAGTTTTTTCTAAAATTTAGTAATTAAAAAAAATATTAATTAAACTATAAAATGGTTTTTTTTTTTTTTTTTTTTGTAAGTTAAAGTGTAATTTAATAGATAGTAAACGGAGGACTGAATTGAGCATAATTGAAACTTAAAAGATTGAAATGACAAAAATTAAACTTAGAGAACTAAAATGACAAAAGGTAAAACTTAGAGGCTGAATTTTCAACAATAGAGCAACCAAACACAGCCTTAAGCCAGCCAATTATTTTATTGGTTGAAAATGATTCCTTATCTCTCTTTTGGATAAAGAATCTTCGCTCCCTCTTGTGTGCACACCTTCTAACAAAGATTTCCAGAGATTCAATCATGTTAGCATGGGCATTGTTATTCCAAAAAACATAATTCTCATGGAGCACAAAGTAACACAAAGAATGCAACGTAGAAATAAGTTATATATATATATATTGATACTTTTTGTAAGTTCAATTGGTTGTATTAAACTCTGCAATCCGTATACAATATCAATATGTCAATATGACATGATTTCTTAATAAATAAAAACACAACAGCATTGTGCTTCAAACAAGCGGACACTAGCTTTCACGGAGCTTTATTTTCATCCTTATAGTGATGAAGTGCAGCCAATAGAATTAGTCCACCCTGCAAATCATAAAATTCATAAAATCAATTTATGTTAAATCAAGTATACTCATACTAGAATGAAAAAAGAGTGAAAGATAGGCATAAGAGATTTACTTTGAACAGTCAGTGGTGGGTGTGATTTTGTAGGTACAAGTAGTGCCACAAGTCTCAGGTAGTGTTCCAACTAAGTCGTAGTTGATTCCTGGGATCCTTGAAATACCATCCATGATGCAACTGCATGTGGCTCTGTGATCTTCTACGGTAGTGGAACCAGCATGGACTGCTTTAACTCCCTCACAACAAGCTTGTGGGACTGTCCCTCCAAAAATGGCATAGCTGATACATGGAGTCAGTAAGGTTGTCACCTCAGCCGCATATTTTGCTTGCATCAACATGAGCAGAAAATACCCACATGCACACTAGTAGTACTGTTGTGAAGGCCTTAGTAGAAACTGTAAACCTTACCATGGTAATAATGTTTAGCCTCTCTCTCTCTCTCACACAAACAATGGTCCTAAACTCCTAATTGCTTGCTTGGTTTAACTTTTGGGTCTGGATGCACATTCAACATGGCTTTTGGCCTTATATAGAGAGTGGCAACAATGGGGGTGGGACCTTGGAGGCTTCGTCTGCTATCATTTTGTCCAATGGCTGCGAGAAAATTCAGGCTGAGACTAGATATTTCCTTTATCAGGATTGTTCTTGGTAAGAAGCCAATGTTAGTAACAGTTAGTTGGAAATGGAGGAGTTCCGTGAATTGATTATCTATTCTATAAGTGGATGATGCCAAGGCAATCAACGTCCTGATGATTGAAAGAGTAGCAGGAATGAACCATCATTAAGCAGCCTTGATTTGCGGGGGACTTTGATCTATGAGAAATGGGCCCTTTGAATGGAAGTATATATGCCTGAAAAGTTAATTTGACTTGGGCCTTTGTTCCAATCCTTATTCTTATAACATTCTTATCAAACATTGTAAAAAATTTAGCATTTATCCTCTCAAAACTTATATTTATTGCATATAACATACCATTTTACAATACAACCTATATCAAAACTTCTTTTTTTTTTAACAAATTCATTTAAATATTGTTTCTTTATTAATTTTCACTAATTTTTTTATTTTCCCTCTCTCTCCTCTATCTCTCTCTTTCTCTCAGCACCGCTGCACCACACCACCAAAAACCCACCACACACTACAAAACACGCGGGTCTATAGCCGCGTTTACAAAAATGTGGCTATAGCTCACCTATAGCCACGTTTTTAAGAAACGCGGCTATAAACTTCACCTATAGCCGCGTTTTTAAAAAACGCAGCTATAAACCTATACCTTTTTATAGCCACGTTTTTTGTTTAAAAGGACGCCACTATAAAAATGACTATAGGTTAAGTGTATAGCCACGTTTTTAAGAAACGTGGCCATAGACTTAACCTATAGCTGCGTTTTTAAAGGTGGCAATAGGTCCAGCCAAATAAATATTTTTTTTTAAAGGAGGACCTATTGCCACATTTAAAAACGCGGCTATAGGTTAAGTGTATGGCCACGTTTCTTAAAAACATGGCTGTAGGTTAGTCTATAGCCGCGTTTTTTAAAAACGTGGCTATACGTCCAGCCAAATAAATTTTTTTTTTTTTTAAGGAGGACCTATAGCCACATTTAAAAACGTGGCTATAGGTTAAGTCTAGATCCACGTTTTTAAAAACATGGCTATAGGTAAAAAAAGAAAAAGAAAACAAATGCTCCCTCTCAGACCGCGGTGGGTTCACGCTGGCAAAAGTGGAATATGCCATAGAATATTCTATGGCATATTCCAACATATTCAAAAAAAAAAAAAAAAACAAACAAACAAACAAATGCTCCCTCCCAGACCGTGGTGGGTTCACTCTGGCAAAAGTGGAATATGCCATAGAATTCTTAGAATATTCTATGGCATATTCCAAAATATTCATTAAAAAAAAAAACAAAACACAAATGCGGAATGCTTTAAACGAAAGCACTCACAGTCCCTCCCTCGCAGTCCCTCCCTCTCAGACCCTCCCTCTCGTCAAATGCAAAAATAGTGCTCTCACAATCATTTAAAAAAAAAAAAAAAAAAAACTCTCTCATATTAATCTCAATCGCTCTCTCATGCTGTCATCGATCTATGTTGCCAGAGATCTAAAAAGTGCTGACCCACACTGTTAATCCCCTTTCCCACTGATGCTGTATGAATGGGTTTGTGAAAATATGGGGTTTTGTTCTTTGTTCTTTGAGTTTTGTTCATTCTCTCTTTGCAATAGATCTGAAGATTGAGTCTCTCTTTGAATCAATGATGCTAAAGTGCCTCAAAAAATTCTCTCTCTTTGCTTTATTTTTCTCTGACCCATGGTCAAAAATTATTTTATTTTGTTTGATTGTGTTTTGATTAATTTTGAGTTTGAGCATATGGACTCTTTTTGGTTGTGTTTCTGTTATGGGAATTTTTGTATTTTTGAGCTTGTACTTTTGTTTTCCTTGAATAGATTGTATCAATTTGGGTTTATTTTGTTGGAGGAGATGTTCTGTTTGTGTTCTTGTACTATTTTCTTGTATTTTAGATTCTGTGTTTTGATTATTTCTTGTGTTTTGATTCTGTTTGTGTTTCCCATTGATTTTGTTTGAATTTGAATTTGCTGGGTTTGTATTGTTGTTTTGAATTTCTTAATTTAATTAAAATTAAAATTTTAAAGTTTGAAAGCATTAATTTTAAGAATTAAAATTTTAATTTAAAAAAGATTTTGATTACCGAAAATTAATTTTCGGTAATCAAATTTTTTTTTAAAAAAAATATAAGGGTCTATGGCTGCGTTTGAAAATACGGCTAGAGTATGTCCTATAGCCACGTTTATAAAAATGTGGCCATTGGTCCGGTCCTGTAGCCACGTTTATAAAAACGTGGCCATTGGACCAGTCCTATAGCCGCGTTTGAAAAAATGTGGCCATAGACCACTCAGGCCTATAGTCACAGATTTGAGGCCACAGTTGAAAACGTGGCCTAAAAAAACGCGGCTATAGACCAAATCAAGCTATAGCCACGTTTTTTGGAGCTATAGCCGCGTTTTTAAAACGCGGCTATAGAACCTTTTTTTTGTAGTGCACAACCACCACTAACAAAAAAAGAAAAAGAAAATCACAGCAGCAAAAAACCTCCACATCCACATCCACTCACCACCACCAACCACAGCAAAAAAAAAAAAAAAAAGAAAAAACAAAACTCCACCGGTGAGGGCGAATCGGAACCCACACTCATAAATCACAACCACCACATCCACTCACCACCACCAACCACAGCAAGAAAAAAAAAAAACCTTCACCGATGAGTGACCTGGAGACGTTGCGGCCAAAGAGTAGAGATCGAGCGTAGAGAGATCGGCAACGTTGTAGAGAGACCGGCGACGAGCAGAGATCGGCAACGTGCAGAGATCGATGATGAGCAAAAATCGGCAACAAGCACGATAGAGAGAAGAGAGATCAGAGAAAAGAGAGAGCAAAGAAATGGTTGTGAAACAGAAAGAAAGGAATGAGAAGAAACAAGAAAACGGTGAAGCCAGAGGAGAAAAGGAATTGGGCCCCATCGAATAAAAAAGTATTATTAAGTTTTGCAATTGGTGAACAGTGCCGTCTCAAAAATGAGATGGCACTGTTCATCAATTGCAAAAATTTTGCAATATAAAAGGTTTAATGGAGGGCCTTAAACCTTCCAAATGCTAAAAAAAAAAAAGATTTTTAGCATTTGAAAGGTTTGATAAGAATGCTCTTATAATCTTATTTCATTTTTAAAATGACAAAACATACCTCCACACCAGTTTAAAACTATCTTTTAGACTGTGTTTGTAGCCAATCAAATTTGTAGAAATTTGTTTAAAATAAGTCACTCCTAGCCAATGCATTAGCACGTCGCTTAGATTACAGCTAGTACTATGGTAGCATTGCTCTATTTCGATGTTTGCTGATGTTTATATTTGTCATTAATTATTATGGTTGTAGTTTTGTAGACTAACATTAATTGACCGAGTCCAACTAAAAAGGGTTCAAAATTTAAAATCCGACTAGTCGTATTTATGCTACTCAAGCTGCATTTGGCAGTACATGCCATGCAAAGCCAATTATTTATTGAAAAAATATTGGACCTTCATGGACTATTCTATGGCAAAATTTGGTAAATAGTACATTTTCAAGAAAAAATTCGGTGAGTGGCATGCGCCTGAAAGTATTTAGTTAGTTGGATTGATTTTGGAACTCGAGTTTGCTAAACTCGAGTTTCACCTCAAAATCGATTTTGCTTTACTCGAGGTCTGACCAACATAAATTTGACGTGGATATAAAATTAAAATAAGCCACGTGGAACTCGAGTTTATGAAACTCAAGTTCCATGCGGTAAAAAAAAAAAAGATGGAAACCGAGATTAAGAAACTCGATGTTTAGGGTTTACCACTTTCAGATTTTGATTCTTCCCAGCAGTCACGGCTTCCCTCTCTCTCTCTCTCTCTTAATCACACATCGTCTAAATACATCGGCGTTCCTCACTGACCTTGGTTGTGCCTGCAAGGTAAGTCCAATTTTTAAGCCCAATTTCGTTGTTTTGCTTGTAATTAATAACTGGGTTTGTTTACTAATCATAATTTAATATTGGGTTTATGCTTGGTTACATAAATAATAGGGTAGGTGATTTTGTTTGCCATATTGTTATAAGTTTCTTTTAGGTAACGCTGTTGATTTTAGGTAACGCAATACTATCTTCATTTTTGTTTGCCATATTGTTATAGTGGTGCTTTAGGAATGTCAAATGATATGAAATTTGAAACTGCCACCAGTTTTGGTTGCAATACTTATTTATGTAATTACAATTAGTCTAAATGGTAGAATAATGTACATTATTAGGTTAAATAGTAGTAGTACAATATATAGGATCTATAAATTCTTCAGAAAGATGTATGTTACAAGTAAGTTTGAAACAAAAATGATTGGAATATCTATAAAGCATATGAACAGAAGAAAGAATCATGAAGCTTTGCCTGTACTTGCATATTGTGAATTGGATTCGTTGTTTGCAAACATATACTGGAACAACAAATTGAATGTACATAGGTTAGAGAAGTATAATGAGTGATTTTTTTTTTTTTTTTCTCTATTGGGTGTGTAGGATTTGTATAAATAGGCAAAAAGAGTGCAAAATTTTGTAAATAGTACAATTTTAGGAAATGTGAAAAAGATTGCTACTTTTTTTTTTCTTTTTCTTTTGGGGTTAAATTTATTTACTTTTGTTAAGGTTGCTGAGAAAATGTACACAAGTCCTGGAAAAAAAAGTTTAAATCTTTTTGTTTTTTACCTTGCTTCCTTTTTTATTTTATTACTTTGATTATTGAATGCTATAAATTTAAAGGATTTTAGTTGATATTTTATAATGTATGGTTTAAAATCCTGTGTCTTTTCTTTTTCCTCTCATACTTGGCAAATTTATGCATAGATCTTGTGTCTTTTCTTTTTCCTCTCTTTTATTTCTAATTGATATGACATAAAAAACTTTTTGCAACATGACGATAAATCCTGGGTCCATTGGTTGTAGCGTTTTGACGGAACAAGTGAATCATCGATTTGAGTTACTTTGGAACCCTGGAGGCTAGGTAAAATTGTTTGCGTAATGGTATTTGGTGATTTATTAACTTTTTTTTGAAGTGATAGAAGAAACCTAAAATTGATTCGAAAATAAACTTATAGATTATACTATTGCTTTTGGATGTTGAGTTGTTTTTTAATGGCATATTACGTACTTGATCAAAGTATTAGATATTTATCTATTGTTATAATATTTGTAGGATCCTCCTGGCACACTAAATTGTCGATGTCGCCATGAAGAGTTGACACATCAAGATCCTATGGTAGATGAGCGTGTGATTGACATAGTGAGGTTGCTTGGTTTAGAGTGTCTGCACATGGTCCCATCCATAAAGCTTGATCAAGCATTGATCACTGCATTTGTAGAGCGATAGCACTCAAAGACCCATTATTTCCACCTTCCACATGGTGAGATGACAATCACACTGCAAGATATGGAAGTTATAATAGGGATGCCTATCGAGGGTGAGGCAATGGTTGGGTTCACTAAAAGAACTTGGAAAGCTGTGTGTAATGAAATGCTTGGAATTTTGGTAATGTATACAAATTTATTTTGTTTTGCAAGTTCTGTTTGATGTCATATTTGTGTCCTATGTAATAGTGCCTATGATTTAAGGACAGATTTCCAACCAACTGGCTGTCCTTAAATGGTTTAATGAAGACTCTGAAGAATACAAGTTCATCAAGAAAGCCCTTAAGGATGTGGATGAGGTTGATTGCATAGATGTGCTAGCCAGTGATGAAGCAATACACCACACTAAAACACCTGATGTAGAGCCCAGTACGAGCTCAGCTGCTCCAATGCATACACATCGTGGACGTGCCCCCATTCCTCATCTTGCCACTAAGAACCCTGATCCACCCCTCATAACACAATTGGGCCCTCTATGCCACCCATCCCTCCCATTGACACCGAATCTCCCTTGTGGTTTACCCATGCTAGATTCAAGTCCTCCCCACACACTATAACCGTTGACCATAACTCACCCATGGTCCCATCCTATAGCTCCCCCTAGATAGTTATACCCACCCCTAGCCTTCAAACACCCCAAGTTGAGCTAATGTCTACCAGTCCAAGTCATACACAATTGCCTCCTACCTCCGCCTCTCCCTTGATACATGTTGCACAAGCAATGCAACCACATGATGGACACGTTGAGCAAGGACAATGTGATCAAGCTGAGTAGCCACATGATGCAAATGATCATGCTCCACCTAAACGGAAATCAACTCGCACCATCCAACAAAAGAGATGCGGTATAGGTTCCCACTTGGTATTCCAAGTGCTTTATGGTTATTTTAACTTCATCTATTTTTCATGGTTCTATGTGCATGAATTGTTTTGTTTGAATAAGCTTACAAATGGTTTTATGAGCAGGTTGCACCTCATATTGAATTTGAGTTCAGCTTCCTTAAGGCAATCTAATATTTTATCAAGTTTGTGAGCTTGAGTAGCGTATCTTGCTTTCAAGGCTAGAGACTTTAAGAATGGGTCCTTAAATTAAGTGTTGAAGTTGCTAGCACCATGTCTAATGCAATATCGATGATATACCGGTACATAATCATGGGGCCACTATTCAATGGAAGATGTGATACCTCTATGTTGGTCAGATATTATGCAAATGCCAGAATCGGGTACCACATGTCGTATCGCTGTCCGCAAGCAAGATAAAAACCATCCCCAACTAGCCCCCGTCTCATCATCTACAATCGCAATGGCAAGCAGAAAAATCTCATTGTTAGCATCAGTAGCCATTGCAATCAACAACTTTCCTTTATATTTTCCATAAAGATGAGTTTTATCAATACTAATTATTGGCCTACAATGTGCGAATCCAGCAATGGAAGGAGCGTAAGCCCAAAACACGTACTTGAATATAACAGTACCCGGTGTGTCCTCGTTGATTGACAGATAAGACACTTGTGTACCCGGATCACTATCCTTATATGTCAACAACAACTTTTTCAACTTTTGGTATGACTCTTTCCAATTCCCATGTATGTTTGCAATGGCCTTTTGTTTTGCATCCCATATTTTGCAGTACGATATGTCATGTTGAAACATTTCCTTCATTAGGTTTTGGAGATCCTTTATTTTGTCTTGCATTGATATGTTTGCCACCTCCTTAGAGCGACCACAGCATTGAAGTGGGCCCGGGTCCTGCAAAATGGATAAAATTTATAGTGGTTGTTAGAACTAGATATAAAACTTTGAAAAAACTTGCCAAAAGTCGAAGAGAATGTCAAAATTAAGGCTGTTGTTAGAACTAAATATTTCACCTCGTCATTCCAAATGTCGGTTGATTGATGCTTTGGTTGTTGAGTCAGCACTAAAGTATTGGTGGGGTCAGGGCGCACAATCTCTGACTCCTTACCGATCTGAGGGTCCATACTACAAAGAGTGCTACTGTGAGATCATTTAAACCCATCATAACATTTATGATCAATGATTTTACAAAGTAAAGAGAATGTTTGAAAAGCAAATTTAATACGGGTATGCCACTAGTATATAATAAAAGCATATTTAATTATATCATAGGAAAAATATAACAACTCATGTAAGAATGAAGAAACTAAGTAAATTCAATCATAGTTTGACCCCAATGTTACTAGATATAGTCCAAATAACACATGAGAGAACCAACATCGTGCACAACAAAAAAAAAAAAAAAAAAAAAAATTCAATACAAAACATAGATCCCAACTAAACTAAACTAAAAGCATGAACCATACTCACACTTGTCTTGTTATATTGAAGACTCCCACATAATGTCTTTGAATCCAAAAGCTACCATTACACAAAGGCAAATAATCCTCATAAATTTTCACATGGGGCACCATAAATCTATGAAAATTATTAGTAAAATGTTTGATTATCAAAAAAAAATTATTAGTAAAATGTTTATCACATGGGCCACCATGAATCTATGAAAATTGAGTACACAACTAGTGGCCTAACTAGACAAGCTTGTGGTGTGTACCACTTTTGAAGCCTACCCCTTCCTTTAATTACAAACTCAAATTATCTACTGACAATTTAACTCTACTTGCTATAATAATTTTGTGGATTACATGTAAAGAAGAAATTCCATTGTTGAAGCAACCTCTAATAGGATGCTTGCTTCAATATAACTTAAATTCCAATATAGATTTGTCCACTCCATCCATATTAACCACAAAATGAGAAGCCACTATCAAGAACTCTATGTATCTTTTGTTTTATTCCCTTTTAATAATATTTCCTTATTACCTATCCAAAAAAAAAAAAAAAGATTATGGAGGTAGGCAGTGGAGAAGTTTAATCTTTGGAATTAAGTGGTGGAAAGAAGTAATTACAAAAAGGTGGGTATTGTGTTACTAAACTAGCAAGGACACCTTATGCAAATCATGCATAAGACAGGTTACTTGGAAAAACTTCTTACTGAACGCATGATCTTTAATTCAAGCAACATATCGTGAAGTTTTCTTTCCAAAGACTCTAATATCCATGCATTCATGAAAGGCCAAACTTTGGCCGGTTTTGTTGAAAGAGGTTCTGGAAATATTCTATTCCTAAGATATCAATGAGTCTAGTTCTTAAATGGGGATAGCCATTTGAATAAGCATGAAGCACACCATACATACAAACTTTTAAATCGCGAACATTGACATTTAAGCTAAAATATGATTCCAAAATCCTACTTCTGAATTTTTGAAACAATGCAATGTATGAGCTAAAAAAGAGTCAAAATTTCAAACTAGATTAAATGTCAATTCAATTACAAAAATTCAAACTTACATTCAATAAATGCAGAATTAGAAAATTAGAAAATAAAAGCAATGATAAAAAACAAAATCAAACTAGATTTGTAAGGACCAAAAATTCCGTCAGCCCAAGCCCACTTAAAATAGTGAGCTAGCAAGGCTCAACTTAGGCCCAAATCAATAAATTTGTTAGAGAGGGAATCAAATAATAAGAGAGGGCTTAGCCCGAGGAAGAGAATAAGGGAGGAAGGTGTTCTTTTATAAAATATGTAGATCAGTACATTAATATAAGCTTGCTTGAGGAGCCAAAATTACATAGAGAAATGTACTATTCAAGTTCTTCTCTATTCTGATTTTTTTACAATCATCTCTCTTTTTGTCCCTCCCCTTTTCTTTGAAAACCTTCTTTTCCTTATATACTCTCTCCTACTTCACATCTTGGTCATCCATCCCTTCCTAACTAGCCTCCCCTCATGACACTTGTCTATTTTTCCATTTTAAGAAGGTGGTGGAAGGGGACTGCTTAGCTGTGACTGGCACTGCTCAGGTCACTTCCTTATTAATACAACTGACAAAGTTGTTGCCCACCATTTAATGCGGCCAGGAGGTTAGATGCAAAGCATTCAATGTGGAGGCTACAAGCTACCCTAAACTAGAAACTTTCCCCATGATCTTTTATTCCCACTTGGTACACCTCAGAGTACTTTTGACTTATCTCTTCACCTCCCTGAGCAACCCTCCTCTTTGGGCCTGTGGCCTAGGGCATTGTCACCCCACACTACAACTCTTAAACTTCATCCTCAGTCCTTGAGCACCCACAAGGTTAAATATCAATGTAATCTAGAAATTAACACTTTTTTACACTACCGAAATTCACACTAATTTCATAACAACAATTCGAATGCTCAATTTATTAAAAAAAATCATTTTTTTTATTTACTCTTTTTCCAAACAACCAAATAGAATAATATACATTCGTCATTGAAATGACAAATGATCATTTCCTACCTAAAACCCCATTTTTTTTTCTCAAAAACCAAACATGAATCACCAAAACCCAAAAAGATTCGAAATTGAAAAATGAAAAACCCTAGGTAACATCATGAAATTCTAAGATCTAAAATTGGAGAGAGAGAGAGAGAGAGAGAGAGAGAGAGAGGAATCTAAGAAGCAAAAACGACAATGTCTTGAGTAGAGAGAGAGAGAGAGTACCTTCGGCACGGTGGGTCAATGGAAGTAGTACTGAGGGAGGAGAGTGTTTGAGTGACTGATTTGGGTGTGAGAGTGAGTGATTTTGAAAGTTTCAGACTGAGTGATTTTGAGAGTGAGTGAGTGAGTTTGAGAGTGGCTTCGAGAGGGCAAAGCGAAGTTTGAAAGTGAGTGAAAGTGTTTGATTGAGAGTGTTTCAGTGTGTTTGAACTTTAAGAGTGTTTGAGTTAAATGTTTGAAAGTGGTAATGATTTTGGTTTATAGTGTGCAGATTTCGAGCCTTATAAACTTGATTTCTACTTGGCTAAATTTTCTCCACGTGGAAAATTTGTCCACCTAAGGGTATGAAAAACACTAGAAATCGAGCTTTAAAAGCTCGAGTTCTAAACTGATCTCGAGTTTTAAAAACTCGAGATGTTAGTTGCTCATATTGTTTTCATGTCAACTAATGAAAATGTTAGATATTTTAGGCTAAGTGGAAAAAAAAAAAATTCAAACATTCACATACATGTTAAAATTTAGCTTGTCCCACAAGCATTCTTGGTAAAATGTCTGTTAAAATCTTCCACAACATCATAACAAGATAATTAACAATTTTTTATAATACAAGTAGCTCTCTTATTTCCTTAGAAAACAATAAGTTGAAAAACAAAAACTACCACGTCTTCAAAAATATCCCAATTTAGAAAATTCTACTTACTCTCGCAAGGCCAACCAATTTCGAAGGATGCCTATTTAAAAATAAAAATAAAAAATTCGAAGCGATGTCAACTTGAACCTCATGAAGAATAGCGCAACTCTATCGAATAGACCTAAGACTAAAAATAGCTCTACCAATAGGACATTAAATCAATTAGAAATAGAAAGATTGTTACTGTATTACTACTCTAGCAAATAGGGGTGTGCAGCCAACCCGTCAAAACCGACCTAACCCAATCCAACCTGTCGGGTTGGGTTGGTTTTTAAGCCTTGGTAGGTTGGGTTGGGTTACAAAAAAAAATTTTGATAGCGGGTTGGGTTAGGTTTGGGTCATAAAATTGCAAACTCATCAAACCCAACCCGACCCACCCATATATTTAATATATATAAATATATTTAAAATATATTATATAATTAATAAATTTGTTAAAATAACCAGCTCTTCCTATCTTATATAAAAGCCAATTAGTTCACACAAACTCTAATAAATTACTATTGTTTTTTAGTCATTAGTGTTGTTTGCCTTTAAGGAGTTACATTGATATTAATTTTTGAGTTTTTTAAATATATTTTTATTTTTATTTTTTTCTACTCAATTTAATAATAATAATAATAATAATAATAATAATAATAATAATAATAATAATAATAATAATAATAATAAAATTTTCCAACCAATGGGCTTAACTTGACCCATATGGGTTGGTTTGGACTTATGTGATGGGTTGGGTTAGGTTAAATTTTTTTCACCCACCATGGTGGGTTGGGTCAAAAAATCTCCTCAACTCGACCCATACACACCCCTAGACTGAAAATGCGTGTAATGTTATTTAAAAACTGAAAACATGTTGTTAAACTACTATACCAAATGGGGCCGTAATTTTTTTGTTTTTTTATTCAAAGAAGTGTTTTTAAGATTATTTTAATGTGTCTGTAACCTTAAAATAGAATATTTGATGTTGAGGATATTGTAAAATGATGAGTTAATTTTTTTTTTTTTAAAGTAGGTTTAGTATGTCAAAATAGCATTTAGTATAGCATAGATAATGCTAGATCTATAAAAAAAAAAAATTAGGTCTATATCATGGACTCTTGCACTTTCTCAACGAACTTTCTCCATGGAAAATCTTTTCAATTTGGCCACAAATTAACAGAGAATTATGTGTAGTAAGAGCATTCCCATCAAAGCTTCTAAAAAATTTAGCATTTACCATCTCAAAAAACAACTTTATAACATATAACACATCACTTTATAATATCAAGTACATCAAAACTTCTATCTTTTTAATAGTTCATTTAAATATTCTTTGTTTGTTATTTTTTATTCATTTATTTTTATTATTTCTCACTCTTCCTCTGTCTCTCTCTCCCACTGTCTCTCCATCTTTCTTAACCCGGTCTAGAAGCTTCTCCCTCTTTCTTATATTCTCCTCTCGAAACCTCCATAGCCTGAGCTTTTCAAGCTTATCACCTCCAACCACGACCACAACCACAGTCATAGCCACAGCCACAGCCACCACCACCAACCACAACCTAAACCCCCAACCACCAAAAAAAAACCACGACACAAACTGCAGTCAAAACCCACCACCCCAGCAACCCCGGTCGAGTGTGCTATGTCAAATGTCAATTTCTCACATCAAAACATATTTTTTCTATTTTAATGTAACATTTAATATTATATATATCATCAAATGTTTTGATGGTATGGCTTCAAAACGTGGTTGAGATCAATTCAAATCATGGCTTTGATCGGAGAGGAGAGAGAGAGAGAGAGAGAGAGAGAGAGAGAGAGAGAGAGAGAGAGAGAGAGAGAGAGGGAATTAAAAAAAAAATTAGCATGTTGTAAAAATATTTGAGATTTGGCACATCTCATAAGACAAGAATTTTGGTGTATGGTGTATCAAATTCTAAAAATTTAGCATTTGGCACACATGATGCCAATACCCTAAGCACACCAAGTATTAAAAAAAAGAAACAAAAAAGAAAAAGAAAATCACATTCATGATATGTGTCAATAAGTGCATTATAGAGATTGATGAGTAATCATTCGAAATTTGTGAGTAATCATTCAAAATTTTCTCTCTCTTGATGACCGTCGGGAACATGGGGATTAATTAAGAACAATGTTAGGGATGAAAAAAAATCTCACAACTATTATCATAACCCACCACATGATTAGTTGGTGGAATTATGAACCCACCATTTGACTTCTATTATTTACAGCTCGCCAAATTACAAGTTTTGATAAAATTCGTTAAATTTTTTGTCTTTTTAGTATTTTCCTTTAATTAATAATATTCAAACATTCTCTCACCTTAATATTTCCGCCGAAACAACAAAAAAAAAAGCATAAAAAAAGAATAAATTAATTAATTAAAATGATAAAATAATAAAATATTTGATATGTATTGTAAAGTTGCATATTAAAATAAATAAAATAATGTTTTTTTGGGACAAAATAACTTTTTTTTTTTTTTATAACTTGGCTCTGAAGAAAATGCTTGAACAAATGAGAGTCATCCTACCATTGCGAGAGAAACACATAGTGACGCAAAGAGCTTCAGGGAATCACTCAATCCCTTGTCAAAACCTCTTGAAAAAGTTAGTGCCCAAGTTAGGTTAGGGTTTTCTATATATTCACTTGCTAAAACCTAAGCCGTCCCATCTAATCAACGTAAACTCTTTACCCTTACTCCTCACAATCGGCAGCGTATGTCCAAGAATAATAGGGCCTAAAGGCCATTATACACTACACAGTCATAGACCCTTGATAAGACAGATAACATTTGATTGGAAATCAAAAACCGTACCCACATTTTCCTATTTGCTTTTGCATTTCTCGAATTTCGTTTCCCCTCAAAAGCCTTCCTTTCTTGTTTCATGTTTCCACAATGGACCAAGTTACGTCCCCTAGAAACCTGTCATGCTTCTGTATGCAATAGGAACCCAAAGTTAAGTACTGGTTACAACCTTCTAGACTATCAAGCTCATGACGTACGAGCTAGTAAGATGTTGCCTTCTTAGTTTGTTGGGGACATATTTTGTAATTGGCATATCCTTTGACAAAACGCACTTTACTTGTATTTGGGTAAATTTAAGTAGGTTCAAGATGATCATTACAAGTGGTTAAATTGAAGACATGAAGATTACTTAAGAACTGCTCAAGAAAAGTGCAAACTGCAGGTCTCGATACCTCCTCGATAGAATCTCGATCTGTCGAGATTCATTAAAGCTCGACAGATGTCCCGATCGATCGAGTTTACGGGTTTCAGATTATAGCCAGCAACGTTTTTATTCTAAAAGGCTAATTGTTTATGGGTTTGTATAATTCTTATTGGACTAGGAAAACCCAAGGTTTGTGTAAACCTATTTGGAATAGGAGAGCCCATTAAGCTCCTATTTAAAGGAGGTGAAAAAAATAAAAACCTAACCCTAGAGAGCTTCATAAGGTTTTCTTTTTGAAACCCTAGCCTCCTCCTACAGAAGAAAGAGTTCTTGATGCGTTTCTTGTACGCCTTATGGTTTTGTAACCAAGCAAAGTCTCTTGCACCAACATTGAAGATCTTATTGGTGTTTCTATGTGAAGCTGCTACAAATCAACTACAACAATTAAAGGGTTGCTGTGGAGTTAGTCACATATTGAGATTCGTGCAAAAGAGTAAGCCGCGTACTGGGATCCGCGCATCAAATCTAGTTAGTCACGTACTTGGGAGCCGTGCATTGAAAGGAGAAACTGTCACTACAGAACAAGTCCAATTGGGTATTGGGGTAAGAGTTCAACTGTAGGTTGGTGAGGTACTGGGATTCCTTGCTTGTAACTGCTTGTTGTGATAATAGTGGAGTTTCGGGAGTGGTGACCTTAAATCACCCAGTGGGGTTTTTGCCGTAAGGTTTTCCCCATTCGTAAACAAATCACCGTGTTATTTAATTTCCGCTGCATTACTTAGTTTGGTGATTTGTTTGTGCTACCACGTGATATTGCATGTTAATCTGATTAATTAATAACTGGGCTAATTTAATTAATCAAAGTTATCACAAGGGGTCAACGCATTTGTGGCCTGTCAAGTGGTATCAGAGCAGGTACACTCTGATTAAGGTTTAATCTTTGATGTGTGATCCATTGACCCCTGTTGTCATGGAAACTCTTGATTGTTTTGATTTGCATGATCTTGTGTTGAATGATAATGATGATGATATTCATGATGCCTATTGCAAGCTTTATAATTTTTGTATGAAATCTCTTGAATGTTCTACAAAATTAAAAGTTAAATTTAAAAAGGTCAAGCTTGAAAAAGATGATTTGATTGCAAAATTGGATGAAGCCACTAAGTTGAATGAAAATTTTAAAAATCAAATTTCATCTCAGGTGGACAAAATTAAGAGTTTGGAAGAGCAACTAGTTGAATTTAAAATTGATGTTGAAAAATTAACTAGTGTCAAACTTGTTGTTGAGCCTAACTCAAAAGAAAAGGATTTTTATATTCCCCCATTCAAAAGGAATAATGAAGAGTTAAAGGCTAATATTGCTAGGATAGACAAAGGTAAACAATCTGATGTTAATGCTGAAATTTCTAAACCTATGTTTAAAACTCCTCCTAGGTTGAATAAAAATTCTGAATTTGTCCCCATTTGTCATCATTGTCATATTGTTGGTCATATTAGGCCAAATTGTCCTAAGATGAGGACTCTGTCAACCTCTAAGGTTAGACTTCCTTCTAGGAAGCCGAGTGGCTCTAAAACTGCTCATGTTTGTCACCATTGTGGTATTTCTGGACACACTCGTCCTAATTGCTTTAAGTTGTATCCTCATAAGCAATTGTCCAAACGGTCATAGGTTTCCTCTCAAGGACCTACACCTTTGTTTGGAGAGTTATTAAAAGTCTTGAGCTTTTTAACTCAATTTCAGGAGAATTTTAATTCTTCTATGTCCTTTAGTAGTCATACTAGGACACGTGCCTTTTCATCTTCACGGCCAAAGACTCGTGCTGTGTGGGTGAGAAAGGAGCCTAAGACTTAATTGTCTTTTCTGTTTGTCCTTTGCTTCAATTCTTTCTATCTAAAGCAGGACTCTCTTTGCTTGATTTCTTATCTTCTATTGAAATCATGCTTTCATGCATCTGCATCATTCTATCATGTTTTCATGCATATGCATCTTTCTTTTATTCATTCATGAGGTTTGTCTGTTTTTGTTTGGTTGTTTAGTTTTTATTTTATTTTGTTTTCAAAATAAAAAAAAAAATTGAAAAATTGAAAAATACAAAAACAGTGTGTGTTTGTGTGCATTGGTTCATGTGAACTTTTAAAATGGTCATTGAAACAGAGTTTTCTAAACTTTGTATCACCTGTAGCTTAGATGAGCATTCTTTTGCACAACTAAGCAAGTGAGCTTTGTAGCTCTTTGTTTGTGATGAGTAAGGTTAAGTAATCGCTTCTTCTTAACACTCATATCACTCTTTTTGACGGGTTGAACTAGAAAATCCTAAGAGAAAGGCATAAATAACCATCTCACCACTGTTACTCGCCAATCATAATATGACATCTGTATGCTTCGGCATAGCAAAAGTGCAATGTCAATGACATCTGTATGCTTCGACATAGCAAAAGTGCAATATCAAAAGCTTAACATAATTGGGTACTTCTTTTCTTTCTCTTGTATGCCCATGCATGATATGCTTGTTAAAAGAAAATATGCAAAGATATAAAAAGCAAAAAGATCAAAAATGCTTTAAAATATGGTTGCAAGCGTGTTTTCTAGGAGATGTGGGAGTTATAGGATGTACCTCGAAGGTGATAGTCCCCATCAAACAGTTATGATTGTGTGTGAGTTAAAGTGATTTTCTCATATCTCAAATCGTCATAACATTGAGACACTTATGCAATCTTGCGATGTTTTCACACACAACACGCAATATTCTTTGCTATTCTTGGTACATGTGCAGGTACAATGTGATTTGGCCATTACAAGGTTTACATGCTTTAATGTATGCTCACTAAACTGTCTAGACTTGTTTTTGAAATATAAAATTGGTTAGACTTGTTTAGTGTGTGTGTGCGTGTTTTGAGATACATGTGCATCAAAATTCTTGTTGAAAGATGATTTTGAGATCTTAATGTTGCATGCATGATTGCATTCATGTCTGTGTTTTTCTTCTTCTGAAAAACTGTTTTTAAAGGCATCTCGACACCTCCTCGATACCTCTCGACACATAGCTATCTGTCGAGCTTCATAGACTTTTTCTTATCGCAGTCTCGACAGATAGCTCGACACCTGCTGGATCGATCGAGGAACTTTCTGTCTGCTCGATAGATCCTCGATACCTTCTCGATCCATCGAGGTATGCTCGATAGCTTCTCGACACCTCTCGATCCATCGAGA
Organism: Castanopsis chinensis; assembly: GCA_032878915.1. NCBI lineage: Eukaryota > Viridiplantae > Streptophyta > Magnoliopsida > Fagales > Fagaceae > Castanopsis > Castanopsis chinensis. The sequence goes on along the minus strand of JAVQMG010000125.1, from coordinate 8,882,721 downwards.
TACCCTTGCATGCATTTCATCCTTCTTTATTTTGCATGTTTTTGCCTTTGTGTTCATAGCATCTTGTTGTTCTTTCTCTTGTAAGTCTATGGTTCCTTGTTCTCCTCTTTCCCTCTTTATCTGTTTTCTGTCTCTCTCCGGTCAAGTCTTTTGGCTTTTTATACCCTTTGACAATCGTGTCAAAAAGGGGGAGAAATTTGAGAATTGAATGTCATTCCTCAGGGGGAGTAATAGACTTAGGGGGAGAACTTCATGTTAAAGGGAAGAAAGTTTTTGTTGTAACTAACTTAGGGGGAGAGTTAGTTTGATACACATTAATATTGATATATTTTTTGTGTCGTGTATCTTTTGGTTTTGTAACCATTTTTTTTTCATACATGATACTTATCAAGTGGTATATGTGATGATGTATGTGTTTCACTCTTTATCTCACATGTGTTGTTTCTTTTCTCTATTTATACACGTGTTTCTTGCTTATTTAACTTGTCATTGTTTTCCACATGGTACCTTGATGTGTTTTGTTTAGTGCCTTTCAGGAAAGACAAGTAAAGCCAAGTCGAGATTCCGAACCTTCTTCTTGCAGCAACTTCTAAGGTTCAAATCTTTTAGACTAGACTTATTTGTACTTGAGTAGAATGTATTGTAGGACATTCAATGTACTGTTGTGGTTTTGTCACGGATTGCCAAAGGGAGAGATTGTTGGGGACATATTTTGTAATTGGCATATCCTTTGACAAAACGCACTTTACTTGTATTTGGGTAAATCTAAGTAGGTTCAAGATGATCATTACAAGTGGTTAAATTGAAGACATGAAGATTACTCAAGAACTGCTCAAGAAAAGTGCAAACTGCAGGTCTCGATACCTCTTCGACAGAATCTTGATTTGTCGAGATTCATTAAAGCTCGACAGATGTCCCGATCGATCGAGCTTACGGGTTTCAGATTATAGCCAGCAACGTTTTTATTTTAAAAGGCTAATTGTTTATGGGTTTGTATAATTCTTATTGGACTAGAAAAACCCAAGGTTTGTGTAAACCTATTTGGAATAGGAGAGCCCATTAAGCTCCTATTTAAAGGAGGTGAAAAAAAGAAAAACCTAACCCTAGAGAGCTTCATAAGGTTTTCTTTTTGAAACCCTAGCCTCCTCCTACAGAAGAAAGAGTTCTTGCTGCGTTTCTTATACGCCTTAGGGTTTTGTAACCAAGCAAAGTCTCTTGCACCAACATTGAAGATCTTATTGGTGTTTCTATGTGAAGTTACTACAAATCAACTACAACAATCAAAGGGTTGCTGTGGAGTTAGTCATGTATTGGGATTCGTGCAAAGGAGTAAGCCGCGTACTGGGATCCGCGCATCAAATCTGGTTAGTCACGTACTTGGGAGCCGTGCATTGAAAGGAAAAACTGTCACTACAGAACAAGTCCAATTGGGTATTGGGGTAAGAGTTCAACTGTAGGTTGGTGAGGTATTGGGATTCCTTGCTTGTAACTGCTTGTTGTGATAATAGTGGAGTTTCGGGAGTGGTGACCTTAAATCACCCGGTGGGGTTTTTGCCGTAAGGTTTTCCCCATTCGTAAACAAATCACCGTGTCATTTAATTTCCGCTGCATTACTTAGTTTGGTGATTTGTTTGTGCTACCACGTGATATTGCATGTTAATCTGATTAATTAATAACTGGGCTAATTTAATTAATCAAAGTTATCACAAGGGGTCAACGCATTTGTGGCCTGTCATAGTTAGATTATCATGGAAAGTCAATCTTATTTAGCTGAGTCGGGTCCACGGTGCACCTCGCTGAGAGTTACACTCATACAAATTGCCTCGGGAGCCCACCATGCTATTCTTGGTCAGTAGATGAATTGCAGTTCTAACTAGTAGAGAAAGAAGGTTAAAAAGGAAGTCTACAAAGTCCTTTCCAACTTCTACAAATAGGACTTTGTTTCCCTTTGTGTCAGTTAGATCATTCTCACGGAGAGTTTTAAAAATTTTAACTTTGATCATTTAAAAAATTTATTTTATAATATATAACATAGTAATTGCTATGTTGGGGTACGAGTAATAACATTTAGCAAGGCGCTAAAAGTTTAAGATTTAGCACCATTGATATAATTTTCATCTAAACTTCTTATTAATATCACTTTTTCATTTATTAGTAATCACTCACTACATTAACAATTTATAAAAAATTTTGTAAAATAATTTGTATCTCTCCACATCGAAGAAGTGAATATATATTTTTTTTAGAACACACTTTAGTAAAATCTTTTTACTTATTCATTTTTCAAAACGCATTATTACTAACAATGGGCATTTCTTCATCTTCACTACTTGAAGAGTCGGTGGTGTCGTTTTCGGTGACATAAATCCGGACATTTTTGTTTTCATGCCATTGGATTTAGGGAACTCTTTGCCCAAAGATACCATCTTATACATATGTTTAGAATACTAGTTAGGGCAGCACATGCAACGCACACATGTGCTTGCCGTGAAAAAAAAAAGTAATAATTAAGGTCAATTTTAGATTTTATTAGTGTTATAAAACAAAGATTTGAATCATTTGATTTTTAAAGTATATATTGATTTACATTAATAAAAAAAAGATATTAATTTTAAGAATTTTGATAATTATGTCGCAAAAAGTTAATCTCATTCACTTAAAAATTTTGATTAACTAAAAAGTTAGGGTAACTATTTAACATACAAATATTTGTTTAACTATAATAGTTTTTTAGTTCCTACTTGCTAAATATATCTATTCTCTAAAAACTTCTAAGAATGATAACGAATATCATCATCTTCCAACAATAAACAACTGAGTTTTGCTAAGAAATTTAAAAATTAAAAAAATTAAAGAAAAAGATAACAAAAGGCGTGTGTCATCGAATTTTTCATTAGATAAATTATAAGTTTTGAAAATTTAAACCTAGAAAATCAACATTCTTTAGATAACAAATAAAACACCTAATATCATCATTCTAACTTTCTAAGAATTTTTATCATTTAAAACTCAAAATACGTAAAGAAAATTTTTAGGATGTTAAAATTTAGCGGGAGTAATTTAGACATTACACAATAAAATATTTTAAAAATCATAAGCTTTCATTATAGTTTAACTGAGAGAATAACAACATGACATATTGGCTCTTTTCCAAAATACTAAGAGAAAAATTGCTTGATTTTAAAGTTTAAGGAAAAATTGTAAACTACCTCAAACATAAAGGATGAAAAATGTTTTTTTCTAAGTTTTTGTTTTTGTGTAAAACTATGCACTTTTACTTAAAATGGTGTGTAAAAAAAAATATACAAAAAGTTAACCCTAGAAAATTTTATGTGAAATAGTGAATTTGGACTCAACAAAGTTGATTAAACCGACAAAAAATTTCTAAATACACAACAGAATGATGCAACATTTTCATAATACCTTTATAATTTTGTTATATTTCATTTTAATTTGTAAAGAATTGATAGCTCAGCAGAATTGAAAATATTGTGACAACATCAAGATGTCTTAACATTTTTCACACAAAAAAATGTTATGTCTATGACATTTTTACAACAAATCATAAGTAGTAGATTACTACAAGTTGTTATTGGTGGGCAAAAAAGTAATTTGATTAGTAAGTTTAAATTAGAACCAATAACAATTTATCATATTTGATTTGTTATGAAAGTGTTGTGAAAATTATTGTGTATATGGCACTTCTTTTTCACAATACTTTTATTTTTAGTTGTAACTGATTATAATATGATATTTTATTATTTTATTTTGACCTATAATGAATTAACATTTTAACAATTGTAAAAATATTGTGTCAATTTGTAATGTTAATATTTTATTATAATGTGAAACAGCGTGAATTGGACAAATAAAAAATAATATAGCAAATATACTACAACTTTATGCATTCACAAAAAACAAAAAACAAAAAGGCCAGTAAAACAAAGAAAGTTAAACAAATCAAAACTACTGTAGCGAAATTACTGTAGCTTTTCCCATTCACTTTATATATATATACACACACACACACACACACACACACACACACACACACACATTGCACTTACAATGTAAATTTATATTGTAAACATATAAAAATTGGTAAATGTTGCACAAGTTTGCAAACTTTGTATATATATATATATATATTTGCAAATGTATAGAATATTTGCTACTTTTTGTGTGTATACAATATAAGTTTATATTACAAGTAGAAAGTAAACATATAAAGATCATTTAAAGAAAAAAAAACAAGCTCAAACCAAGTTGGTGAACTTGAAGAAATAAAAATAAAAATAAAAATAAAAAGGGAAAGAGGCAAACTCACTAAACCAAAAATACTGCTCATAAAATAAACATATAGAGATCCTTAAAAAAAAAAAAAAAAAAAAAAGCTCAAACGAAGTTGGAGAACTTGAAGAAAAAAGGGGGGGGGGGGAAGTAACTAAACAAAAAATACTGTTCATAATACTATTTATGAGCCTATTTGTTCTTTTTATATATGGAAAATAGAGCACAAATTGGTGACAAAAAAAAATGATGAACAATACATATTAAACGAACCAAAAGTACTGTAACTTTTATACATTCACCCAACCAGTGTCACAACATTTTCACAAAACATTTATTTTTAATTATGGTTGGTCATAGTTTCATATTTTATTTTGACTTATAAGAAATTGATACCTTAATAATTGTGAAAATATTGTGAAATTTATTGTGTCAATGTAACAGTATATATGCGAGTTCTTATAAATATTTAAAAGGAAAAAAAAGTACAAACAGAAGACTAAAAAAAAAAAAACGTTGTAGCTATTGTAGCTATAGCGCCACTTGAACAAACCAAAGTGGCACTGTAGCAACTGTTCAAAAAAAAAAAAAGGCTCACTAAACCACAAGGGCACTGTAGAGGCACTGCCTGTTTTTATATTGTGAAATTTGTTGTATCAGTATAACAATATATATGCAAATTCTTATAAATATTTAAAATGAAAAAAAAGCACAAACGGAAGACTAAAAAAAAAAAAAAAAAACCAAAGTAGCAGCAATTGTAAAAAAAAAAAAAAAAAAAAGGCTCATTAAACCAAAGGGGTACTGTAGAGGCATTGCCTCTTTTTATATAGTTAATAGACTTCACTAAATCATTCATTTTTCATGAGGAGGCATTTTTTGGTAAAAATTTTCATGAGACTTGCCCTAAAAAAAGGCTTGGGAAAGTTTTTGAGTTGTAGATAAAGTTCCAAAGATTATTTTTTTTCTTTGGTTAAAAGGGGATAGCATAACATTAACTAGCAGCATTTTTAATTAAAATAATCTACGTCAGTAGCATTTTGTATGGAAGTCGAATTTTTGAAACTTAAGTTTCAAAAATATGAGGCGTAAATGCACTTTTAGTTCCTACATTTTGGTTTTTTTTTTTTTCATTTTGATTCCTATATTTTTATTTTACCACTTATAGTCCTTAAATCAATTAATGTGTGATATTTAAGTCCTTACCGTCACCTAACTAACAGAAAATGTTGATGTGACTGACGGCACAGTAAAATAATAATTAAAAAAAAATCTATTTTGGCATTAAAAAATTGCCACGTCAACATCTAAATTAAAAAAAAATTAAAAACAAAATAAAAACCAAAAAACACTAAAATTAATATCTAAAAAGTATCTTGACTCTCTCTCTGGGAAGACATCACAAACTGGGTTCAAATTATTTTCTCTTCCTTCTCACTTTATTAAATTAGTTTCTCTCTCTCTCTCTCTCGCGTGTTTCTCACTCTTGTGGTAATTGGTGGTGCAGTGGCTCGTGGTTGGTGGTGGTTGGGTTAAGATCGGGGTGGTGGTGCAGTGGCTCGTGGTAGGGGGGTGTGGTGGGGTGGGGTGGGGTGGGGTGGGTTGAGGTTAGTCTGGGTGGGTGGGTTGAGACCGACGGGGGTGGCTTGAGTCGAGGTGACTAGGTTTGAGGTTAGGTTAGGTGGGTGGGTTGTGAGTCGGCTGGGTTAGGTAGAGGTCGGGTTGGGTTTAGGTCAGGCTGGGGTGGGTGAGTTGAGACCGGCTGAGGTTGAGGTTGGGTTGGGGTAGGTGGGTTATGAGTCGGCTAGGGTGGGTAGAGATCGGTGTGGCTGGGGTTGAGACCGAATTGGGTTTGGTTGTGGCAATTGGGATGGTGGGTTGTGGCGGTTGTGATGGTGGGTAGTGATTGTTTGATCGATGGTTGGATTTTTCTGTGTTTGGGTAGAAAGAAAATTTCTGGGTTTGGGTTCGGGTTCGAGTGGAAAGAAAATTTCTAGGTTTGTGTTTATGTTTGTTGGTTGGGTTTGTGTTTTTATTTGTTAGCTGGGTTTGATCAGTGGAAGTGGTGGCTTAATTTTTCTGTGTTTAGGTAGAGAGAAAATTTCTAGGTTTAGGTTTGGCTGAAAAGGAAATTTTGTGTTTAGGTTTGTCTTCTTGAGTTCTTTGATCTGGGTTGGAGTTCTTGTTTTCTTCATGTCCTTTATGAGTTTTCTTTTTTATTTTTTTATTTATTTTAATATTTGTTTTTAATTTAATTAATTAATGTGTGATTATATTATTTTTAATTCCACCATCAGTCACATTAGCATTTTTTGTTTGTTGGGTGACGGTAAGGACTTAAATGTCAGGTGTTAATTGATTTAGGAACTAAAAGTGGTAAAATGAAAATTTAGGGACCAAAATGGAAAAGAACCAAAATGTAGGAACTAAAAGTACATTTACGCCAAAATATGATAGATTGTTAAATATTTCTCAAATAGTAGTAAAACATTAATTTTAACCAACAGTGGTATTTGGCCATTTTGGCCAGCACTAGTTATTATGGTAGGTACATTTTGTTAAGCTTTGAACTGAATTGTAGGAATTGTCCACGATTTTTAAACTCAGGTAGTTCAACTTCGGTTCTCACAGTTCACTACTTTTTGTACATAGAACAGTTTCTGAGATTAGAGAACCATCTTGATGAATGGTTCCCTTTTTACTGAGTTGTATCGTACAGTCTGGTCCAGGATTCAAAATCTTGCTCATTACTACACATAATTCTCTGTTAATTTGTGGCCAAATTAAAATATTTTCTAATGGGGTAGAATAAAATACAACTCCAATTTCGTCCATGGAAATCGTCTAGGATGAGCAAGGTGCTCAGGACAAGGTAAGCTGACTTGAGAGGCCCAGGACCAGTTAAGCATGACTTGAGGGGTCAAGGACGAGGTAAGCTGAACTTGAGGGTCTCAGGACGAGGAATTCTAAACGACACATTGACACTTGGGAAAATTTATGAGTGTGTAAAACAACTTTGTATTATACATGTAACTCCCAGTAACCGTTACGCATAAAGAATGTAACTCCTAAACAGTTGAGGAAGCTATATTCAAACACACGTCTCCTCAAATCAGGGGGATGTTAAAAACCCAATAACTGCTCTTAGGACGCTATATAAACGCTGATTCAGACCAAGAAAATGTACGTTTTATGATTCCTAAAAAGTTGGAACTCAAAAATAACAAAGAGAAAACTGACTTTGTCATCGGAGGGTTATTGGCCGGCAACCTCAATCACCTCTGATTATCTTTCTTTCTTTCTTAGGCCGTCAAGACAGCCGATAGTCCTCTCTAATCCAAAGCACTCAGCCTACTGATTTTCTTCGCATCATCATTTTCCATGGAGAAAGTTTGTTGAGAAAGTGCAAGAGTCCATGATATAGACCTAATTTTTTTAGAGAAATACTAAATTCTATTTTGACATACTAAAACCTTTTTTTTTTTTTTTTAATTTTAACACAACTTTTTATAATATACTCGACATCACATATCCTATTTCAAGACTACAGAGACATTAAAATAATCTTAAAAATAGTATATTAATTTTGAAAAAAATTTTGATAGCTTTTTAACACAATAAAATTTTTTTAAAAACAAATTTGTTAATGTATATTCTAAGGACATATATTAACCAGATTCTAAGTAAAATAGTAAAAACAGTATTTTATTTAAAAAAAAAAAAATCGCCCCCTACATGTACTCTTAGATTTTTTTTTTTAAAAGAGAATCAAAGCAATCTATTGAGATTAGCAATTCTATCATGCAATTAACAATTGAGATTGAAAGTTTTTTTTTTTTTTTTACTATCAATCTCAACCTTTCAATCCCACAGTAATAGTCTAGTCTTGTCGCTGTAATATTGTACCATTTCTGAAACTACCTCTGTAATAAATGTTAATGCTTACTGCTTCAATGTTACTGTTTAAAAAAAAATTCTTGTTTTCAAACTATTCTAGATTTCTTTGATTCTCTTAAAAAAAAATCTAAGAGTACACACAAGGGGCGATTTTTTTTATAATATACTATTTTTACTAATTTGCATAGGGTCCGGTTAATATTTTTTAGAACAATGACATTGACTCAAAAAAAAAAAAAAAACTCATTATTTATGATTACAATATCATTTATCTTAATTACTATCTCATTTATTATTTCCCATTTATAAATTTCCATACTTGTATCTCTTTTCGGCAAAAACATTCTCTACGTTCTCTATCTACCCAGCTTCATCTGCTCCATTTTTATTATTTGCCAATTAATCTCATCTTATGCATTTCAAAATATGTTAACTACAAGCTTTTTTATTATTAAAATCTAGATCCCTTTAATTTACTACACTTAAATGTACACTATGATCATATTATTAGTGCACTTTTGAGAAAAATTTATTAAGAATAAGGAATTCATCTTACCCCTCACCTGTACAGCAGACGCTTTCCCAAAAAAAAAAAAAAAAAAGTCCCCTCCATTTACTTCCTACTCTATCTCTAAAATTCTTACAATAGTAGTAGATACACGACACGTTTAACATTTGTGTCAAATGCCAAATATCTCTGTCACTCAATAGAAGCTGTCAAACTCACTGTGACTATGCGTGTCTCTCTTTGTGAAGGAATGAGCTTTTGCTTCAGTCAATTTTTTTGCCTCTTCTATTTTCTTTTTTCACCTATCTAGTAAAAGATATCATCCTTTATCCTATTTTTTTCTTTCTATTTTTTATCATTTTTATTTCCACCTTCAACTAAACACACTATTAATGTAAATTCTAAGTAAGAGAGTTAGTTGGCTTGAAAACTATAAAGACAAGCTCATTAAAGAGCTATTCCAGTGTGAGCTGGAACCCACTAGTGCCCCGCACTAAGCATTGTTCTCAAGACATTTAAAGCTAAAATAACTTACAGCCGTTTGGTAAGGTATTATAAGTACATTTTTTGAACATTTTAAACGTATTTATTCATATTTTTATATATTTATTTATTTATTTATATATAAAAAATATTTAAATAATATTATTTAAATTACTCTACCCAATAATCTTTTATTAAAAAGCTGTTTGAGAGGTCAAGTATAATATATTTTAAATAATTTCACACATATTTTAACATTCTTTATATTACTGTAAAACCACTTTCGTGATGTTTCACTGTTCAATAAATTTTATTATACAGATTTGGGGTTATAGTGGACTCTGAGTCCTACACGTGGCGGGCTACATATTAGACTTGAGAATCTATTAGATTGATTACTGTTGCTACTGCCACAATTAGACTGTTAAAAAAGAAAATAACAGCTTTATGTCAAATTTAAAGATTGAGTCTGAGTTATTTACGATCCTAATAAATATCGGCACTGTATACACGTTTTTGCGTGACAAGTACTCTGAATTTCTTCTTCGCTTTCTGGCCTTTTCCTCTACTTGGTTTCTCAACCACGCAAAAGTCAAATCGAATGATGTTTAGGTGGGAGAAGCCAGTCACACTCTAACACTTTTGAACATTTTTAAAAATTTTATATATTTTTTTACATGTTTATCACTCACATATATCAAATATATTTAAATAATATTACTCGGACTTTTTTATTAAACGAATTTTTTTTTTTTAATCGAGAACACTTTTAATGAGTTAAAAGGACATCTTGATAGTCACACTGAAATTCTCACTCTAATTTCATATCCAACTTTCTTTTTTCCTTTATTTTTAGGGTCATGCAAACAAATATCCTTAGGGCATTAGTTAACAATCTATTTTAGGAAATTTTCACATCACTTTTATGGAAAATGAAAAAAACTGTCAAAACATTAATTACTTTATTCAACTTTCTTTCTTCCATTATTTTTATTATTATTTTATTTTAGTAACTTCTTTGTTTCTTGATGAATACTTTGAATAAATTTTATTGGCCTGTTGTGATTCAAGTTCATAAAAAAAAAAAAAAAAAAAGGCAAAAACCACATTTTCGTCTCTATATTTTCACCCAATTTCCATTTTGGTCCCTAACTTTTATTTTCACCACTTTTAGTCCCTATTCTAAAAAACGTGTTTCGTTTTTATCTCTACCGTTACATCAAAAAAGAAAAATGCACACGTAGCAAACAGAGTCCACTGTTGAGCTGACGTGGCAATTAAAATAATAATAATAAATGCCACGTCAGCATTTAAATTAAAAAAAATTAATTTATTCATTTTAACTAAATTAAAAAATTAAAAACAAAATTAAAAACAAAAAATCACAAAAATTAAGATCAAAGTGTATTCTTGAACAAGAAAATCAAGAACACAAAACCAGACCCAATATTACAAACCCATAAATTTAAAAAAAAAAAAATCAAAATCAAAATCAAAATTAACCAAAACCAAAACTCTAGATCCTCAGATCTTCCTCCGCTCCAAAACCCACTCAACGAACAATCCAAGAAGAATCGGAACGGTGAACAATCGTCGTTCAGAGAAACCCACCACCTGAACCACGCCTCCAGAGAAACCCACCACTGATCTGCCACGATCTCCGCCACTATCCCACCACAAACCCACTTGATCTTCACCCACCGATCTGCCACGATCTCCACCACTATCCCACCACTCACCCCCACATCCACGGCGAGATCAACCTCCACTTGGTCCGACCCATCACGATCCTCCACGATCCTCCACGCCGATTAACGCCCTCCACGCCTGACCCATCACAATCCTCCACGCCAATTAACGCCCTCCACGCCTGACCCATCACGATCCTCCACGCCGATTAACGCCCACGCACCACCAAAAAGCTTCTGATTTTCTACCCACAAATACCATTCCACAACCACAAAACACCCAAACACATAACCCACCGATCTCAACAACCCGCAACCCACAAATCCAAAACCCCAACGCTGATCTCAACAACCACTACATGCCAATGCTGCACACCAATCTCTACTGCTACCAGGAGCCGATCTCAAACTTGCCAATTTGGAGCGGAAATCAAAGATGCCTTGGCGGCAAGACGGTAGTGAGAGGAGTAATAGAGAGAGACAGAGAGATGGAGTAGAGAGGAAAAGAAAAGAGAGAGTAGAGGCTGAAAGAATAGAAACACGAGAAAAACAAAGAAAAGAGAGATATGCGTGAGAAATATTGGGTCTGGGTTTTGTGTTCTTGATGTTTTTGTTCAAGAACACACTTTGATCTTAATTTTTGTGATTTTTTGTTTTTAATTTTTTTTAATTTTTTAATTTAGTTAAAATAAATAAATAATTTTTTTTAATTTAAATACTGACGTGACATTTATTATTATTATTATTTTAATTGCCACGTCAGCTCAACAGTGGACTCTATTTGCCACGTGTGCATTTTTCGTTTTTGATGTAACGGCAGGGACAAAAACGAGACACGTTTTCCAGAATAGGGACTAAAAGTGGTGAAAATAAAAGTTAGGGACCAAAGTGAGAATTTGGTGAAAATGTAGGGACGAAAATGTGGTTTTCGCCAAAAAAAAAAACTAGAGTATTAGAGTAATCACACCAGATAGTGTAAAGGCTTCTAAAATAAAAATAAGTACAATTTTTACACATTTTATACAAAAAAACACTCACATCAGTGAGTGTATAAATATACAAAAATGTGAAAACCCATACACGAGTTACAGTACCCGTGTAAATTTACACGGGTACTGTAGCATGTGGATATAATTTTTTAAGAGTTTTTTTTTCTCTCTCTCTCTCTGTACTGACTCTCACCCTCTCTCTTTCTCATTTCATCAGACGCACAACTCTCCCTTTTTCTCCTCTCATTAATCTGGCCGGCTCTAGCTTCCACCGATCGCTGAGGAGCAAGTCGAGTCCGTCGCCTACAAAGTCGAGTCCGTCGCTCTAGCTTCCACTGATCGCCGATGATTTTTGGTTTTTTTTTTTTTTTTTTGGGTTTGTTTCTTTTTTTTTTATTCATTGGTTTTTTTTGGGATTCCGGTGTGATTGGAGGCGGAGGCGTCGATCTTGAGAGAGACGGTGGCTGTGCGGGTTGTGTTGGGTCTGTGAGGTTTTTTTTTTTTTTTTTTTTTTTTTTTTTTTTTTTTATTCACTGGTTTTCTTTGGGATTTCGGTGTGATTGAAGGCCGAAAGCGTCGATCTTGAGAGAGACGGTGACTGACGGTAGTGGCTATGCGGGTTGTGTTGTGTCTGTGAGGATTTTTTTGGTTTTTTTTTTTTTTTTTTTATTCACTGGTTTTCTTTGGGGTTCCGGTGTGATTGGAGGCCGGAGGCATCAATCTTGAGAGAGACGGTGGCTGACGGCAGTGGCTGCGCAAGTTGTTGTGGTTCTATGAGAGAGAGAGTGTAAAAGAAATAAATATTTTATTGATTAAATATGTAAAATAGATAAACTGATGTGAAGGAATTGTAAAAGTGAATATATAAAATAAAAAAAATAAATTTTTTTGTGTAAAATAAATGAAAGTTTTAAATAAGTTAACGTGAATGCTCTTACAATATATATACACATTCGAAGACTTTTGATATACATGCTGTGTCTGATAAAAATTCAAGATTCGTTCACTTAACAATCACGACGTATGTATTAATTCAACTCGTTAAACTTCTGTTTTTATTTTTTATTTTTATTTATGGTCATTAAACTTCTGTTTAATTTAATTTTCTTTTTCTTTTTTTATGAAAAAAAATGTAATAGTAACTATTTTTTTTATCTTGCTCGTCCTATTTCTACTTAAAGGCAAGATAGGTGTGTGAATGTCTTTCTTTTCCCTTCATTGTCAGATCACGTGGGTTCCGCATCTCCCACTTGTTGCTTTTCTTTTATGCACAACCCAAAAAAAAAAAAATTTGAAAGTGTGTGAAACACGTTCCCTTGTTCAAATTGTTAAAGAACATCGACTGAGCTAATCTGCCGCATGTTCAAAATTTTAAAGAAAATTAGAAGGGATAACAGTTCATGAAACTTGAGATCACGACAACACCGCCTCGCTCGCAATAGCGTCCCCTCACAATCTTCTCTCGTAAATATCTTGATTTTTTTTTTTAATATTTTATTTTTTATGTTTTTCTTAATCGTGATGTTATATATTTGTTAAAAAATTGAAAAAATATAAAAAAATATAAACAAATAAAAAATATATTTTTTATAATATTTTTAAAATTACAATTAAACAACTAAAAATATTTTTTAAAATGCTATCAAACACTTAAAAATATTTCTTTTTAATATTTTAAATTAAAATTATTTACACTCAACTAAACACAATTTAAGGAATACAATAACATTCACCATGTTACCAATATCTTTTCTCATACCATCTCAAAAAAAAAAAAAAAAAAAAACCGAAAACACAGAACAGTTAACATCAAAATACTAAAAAAATAAAAAACGAGACGTTTTTTCGAAAGATAATAACAGAGAGGGGCGAGTTAGGCGACAGTGGTTTTGATACCGCGTGACAAATCCACCGAGGGAGACTATTAGCTCGATCGATGTGGTAGCAGCAACTCGGAGATGGTGGCTGCAAGGAGAAGCTCGGCCATGGCTGGGCTTGGGAGAACAAGAAAACAGAAAGGCATTTTAAGAGAGGAGAAGGCCACACCAGCATGAACTTTCGGAAGTGTTGGCACTGTGAGACTCAGTGGCTGCTAGTTGCAGCTATGGAAGTTTGGTCATGGGTGTCCCAAATAGGTTTAGTGGAATTAGAGAACTAAAGACGAAAATATATATATATATATATATATATATATATATAAGAAAAGACAATAGTGAGAGCTGAATATACAATAGATGGCCATTTATCGATTAAAAATTATATTCTTTCCAAATCCTTCCATTCCAAGAGAAGTAAACTCTGCACAGTGCACCGGCCGGTGATCCGCGCACTACACATCATACCCAGATTGATGTTATCGGGTGGGTCCCAGACCTCCATCACATGGTCGAAGACAAGCCCTCCAGGGATTAGGCAGTCACTGCAAAGCGTGCAGCCATGGTTGGGGTGTGTAGAAGTAGAAGCGAAGGGAAATGGGAGGCCATAGAGAAAGTGAGAGGCCATGGTTACAGAATCACCTATGGGGTATCTAGTGGGTGGTGGTTCCATGGTTTTAGAAACCGGGAACCGGATCTCAATCTTGCCCGGTTCTCTTCGAAAATGGGAAATTTAAAAAATATGCATCAAAAACCGGAAATCGGTGGCGCAGCCATCAAAACCACTCTCAACCCAGCGTGTAAAGAAAATGACAGTGGTATCACTGATACAGTTACAAGTGTGTTTGCAGAGAGAAAGAGAGAGTGGTAAAGAGTCGGCAGTGCGAGGTTTCAACAAAAATTAGAAGAAGCAGTTGCAGATCCACAAGATTTGAGAGAGACGCTCGAGGAGAGAGGAAACTAAAAGTTAACAAAGCTATTAGTACAGAGAGAAGGTGAAGGAGAGAAGAAACAACCCAAAACATATCCGGCACAATTAACAAGGAGATAAAATAGCGGTCAAAGTGGGTATTTAATAGATTTTTTTGCCATTTAATGGAGTTGCAGTGTTAGGAGGCAAGGAGCTAGTCAGGCCCTTAGCGTGCACGTGTTCTCTCTAAACTTTGTTTTCCCTCATCGAGAAGTGGTAAAGAAGATGGGAAAACAAACAGCTCAGTGTTGAGCAAAAGAAGACAACTAGACATGGCAAAACGGGCGGGTCGGGTCGGGTCGGGTTTGGGTCGGGTCAAATGAGTTGCGGGTCAAATGGGTCACGGGTCAAAAATGGGTCATCTTAAGCGGGTTTAAAACAGGTTCGGGTCAAGCGGGTTGCGGGTCGGGTCGGGTCAACCCGTATTGACCCGTATTTTTCACATGATTTTTTTTTTATATATAAATAAAACAACATGTATTTGTTATTTGAAAAGTTATGCAACAAATTATTTTATGTAAAATGCATTATTTTGATTTCACCACTTATATCAAGAATGAATTCAGTTAAATTTATTAATATTTATCTAATAATTTTAAAATTATAAAAATCCTAACATTGCTATCTAAAACAAAATAACACAAACATAAGTAAAACAAATACACATGTTTTATTTCTACACAATATCAACATTCCAAAATATAAAAAAAAAAAGTACAAATGATTTATTGGATATCTCATTTGATAAAGAATAAAAACATATAAGAAATTTACAATCTTGAAAATTAATTTTATAATCTATTATCAATTGTGGTTGACACTCTATTTCAATTTGAGATATACATTAAAATTGGATTGCTTACTTATTTATATATGGTCTCTTTTATGAATATCATATCATTGTTAAGCAATACACACTCTAGGAAATATCATAATTTATTTTGAAAAGCCGTTTATTTTGGACATAAATTGTTAAAAAATGAGTCTAAGCATTCATAATTTATGCTAATTTGATACTTTGGCTTCACTATTTTTATACTTGTAAATATTTCTTACACATGTCTACAATTTTAAATCTATATTTTTAACTCTATTATAACCATATTATCTTAGCATGTACTTCATTATTTAATATCTAAAAATCTTTACTCATTACAGAATGCTCAACTTTTTATCTTTCAATTAATTTGCATATGTAAATGAATCAATTGTTTCCTTAAACCTCACAATAAACAATTAAACTACTATTATCTTAATTTTACTTTTTTTTTTAACAAAAAAAAAAAAAGTTTTAAAAAAGTGATTCGGGTTCGGGTCGGGTTGCGGGTCGGGTCGGGTTGACCCGCAAAAAACTCGAAAAACTCGGGTCGGGTCACGGGTCAACCCGTTTTTGTTTCGGGTCAAAAAAGTCGGGTTCGGGTCGAGTATTTTTCGGGTCGGGTCGGGTCGGGTCAAAAACTTTTGACCCGTTTTGCCATGTCTAAAGACAACACGTGAAAAAACTTTCATTTCAAAATATTGAGTTGACAGAACACTTCGCAAGTCACGCTAGCTTAAATACACACGGCACCCACTCATCTTTTGTAAGATATTCTACCGCACCCGAATGGGTTGAGATCCTGGACAATATTTAGGGTATTGTACGCTGTGTAACTGCACAAATTTCAGCCATTCATTTAATTCAATAATTTTTTATTTTGACATCTCACCAAAATTAAAAAGACCCTTTTACTCTTAAAAATTTTTGGAGTCCCTCCGTTGATGCGTGTGAGCTGTTTTCACATTTGAGCAAATCAAATTTCTCTCCCTGAGCTCCTCTGCCTCTCCCTCAACCCTCCATTTTTTCTGCCTCTCCCTCAACCCGCCGTCACCCATCACCCAACGAAGACCCATCAGCCAAACACTCACACTCACACTCACACTCACACTCACACGCTCTCTCTTTCTCTATCTCCAAGCGCCGTTCCTTCTGCCTCTCCCTCAAACCGCCGTCACCGCTGCAAGCATCACCCTACGAAGACCCATCAGCCAAAACAAAGCTTCTTCCCATCTGAAATTTCTTAACCCCAAACACTAACACTCACACTCTCCCTCTCTCTGTCTCCAAGCGCCTCTCCCTCAACCCGCCGCCACCGCTGCCAGCATCACCCAACGAAGACCCATCAGTCTCCACAAAGAAAATACTGCATTTTCCTAAGTTGCTTCCAGCATCAAACGACTCAAGGAGGTGAGTTCTCTCTTTTGGGGTTTGATTTTATTTCTATTAGTGACATATATTTTACCATGGAATCATTATTTTGTTTATGTTTTGAGGAATATTTTTGGGTAGTTTTTTTGCTGCAACTTGAATATTGTACATTTTCAAATGGATATGTGAAATATGGTCTAGCAAAATTATAGAAATGGATGGTCAGCGGTACAGGGGATATAGCTAAAATCCCTATTTTACTTAGATGTTACATTGGTTGAATTCTATGCTTTTAGGTCCTGGATGTAGCCTTGGTCTGACATGGAAGAATTTATTGTGTATATTTTTTCATGGTGAATTTCGTTTTGTTTTTTGTCTTTTTTTTGAAAAGTTGTTTAACTTTTATTTTGTACATTGTTGCAGGAAGATGTACCTGAAGAATTTGCTACTCTGGTACTGAATTTTATCTCTCGCATATAGGACCTTATGGAGTTGAGGTTGGTATCCATATTCTCTTCCTTAATATGATATCTAGGAAAGGGATTCTGGACCTCTGGTATTCTGTAGGAATTAGTTTTTTGTTTAATTTCTTCAAAACCTGAGTTGTGCATTCCACCTTAGAGATCATTGACTTCAAGGTTTCATGTGTAGAAGTGCCAATGAGCCTACCTCCTCCACCTAAAAGTTCTAGGTGGAGGGTGAGGTTGTGGGTTCAAGACGCATTGGGTGTGTGTGCAACTTACCAATAAAAAAAAAGTTTCACATGTAGAAGTAATGCTTGGTGAATTGCCATGGGATTTGGCATGTCTATTTAAGGCTTCAAACTCCGAAGTTTTTTGTTCTTGTGAGCCCTCACCTGGAATGCCTCAGCGGAGAGTGCCTAGACTAATTTTAATCCCAAAAGTCTCTAGTTTGACTCTTAGCTGAGGCATTTCGCCATTTAGCCAATGCCTGCTTAGTAGAGGTGTGTAGGCATTCGAGGTTTTACTCTTAGGGGTGTCCCACTGGCCCATACCTTGAGGGGTTTCCTCATCATTTAAAAAAAAAGAGTGTGCATAAAACAATGGAGGTTGTTGGGTACAGCTGAATGTGCTGTGATTGAAGGGAAAGTGGCCTGCTTGTAGTTGTTGTCTTTGACATCAGTAAAGTAATTGTGTTGCTTGGTCTATGCTAAAAAAATCATTATGAAATTTCTCCTTTTGTCCTAATTTTTCTTAGGTACCTGTTATTTTCCTAAATTGCAGATGGGTATGCTGCGTGTTGTAGTTCATTTTTGCTTGCTTGAATTTACCAATCATACTTAACAAGTTTAGCCCAAATTTTAAGTAGTCAATTTAGATTTTTATATGTTCAGGCCTCCCTCAAATTTTCTGGGTTTTTGGTTCAAAAGAATGTTTGAAACTTTGGTGATGTGCTTTTTCTTTTAATAAATCTTCAAATATTTCTAGATAAACTTTAATTCTTGGGCATTTCAATGCTCTACAGATATGTTACTGATTTATGAACTCTAATTCTAATTGGGCATTTCTAAGTTATACAAATATGGTACTGATCATACAATAAACCAGAAATTGCATTTAAATTTAGGCACAATTGAGATTATGAACAAGAGTTTGTTTTATGCATTTTTCCCCATTTATTGTGGCCAAAGCTTAGATGGATTAATAGCTATATGTCTCTTGTTTTCTTGTTAACAGGATAAAATGTTTTGAAGCATTCCATGATCTAAGACACATTCAGAATAGAGCATAGCAGCTAAGACACATTACATGATAGTGCTACATAAAGAAAAGCTTGACATAGAAATTGCTAAGAATATGAAGTGTTGGTGGTGATGTCTAAAGAAAGAAGTGCACTGCTGAAAGGGAGAAGATTACGTGGAAGACTGACGTGGGTGGATAGCTATTGCATTTGAAATTCGTATTTGGATTACTATGGAGTTGCTGTTGCATTCATATTTGAATTATGTTATTTAGATAAAGTTATACCTAATTTGGTACTTGTATTTGAGTTTCTAAGAAGTTGAGTCCCTTTAGGATTATTTGTTAGTATTTTGAATATTCATTGGAGTATCTATTGTTATCTATTTGTTATTTGAATTCCTAAGACTTGTACTTAACGTAGAATGCAATTAATAAAGCAGCAGAGAATTATTATCCCAATTTCCCTCTCTATTCTTTTATTTAGGAGACCATTCATCTTGAACCTGTTACAAGAACCTGTTACAAGCACTCCATTATGTATTGAAGCCATATCTTGTCGTCAATAGGCTAATTATTTTCAGTATAAGTGAAACATTAAATGTATTTTCTATTTTGACACTAGGTAGTTTCATTGTTCATTTACAAGATTTAGAGTTCAAACTAAGAAAAAAGTAACAAAATTTAGTTTTTTTTTTCTTGATATTGGTTTGAGTGTGTAATATAATAATTGATTGTGTGCCCTTTTATTTCTAAGTTCTTGTAATGCTTCAAATTGAACAATTTTGATGTTGCCTGTATAGATATGAATTGATGCAAGAGTTTGATCCAATAATGAACAAAACTTTATTGAAATGTATAAAGTATGATTACCTAAAAAAACTCCAAACCAATTCATTACCTAAAATTTGAGCTGGACTTATAAAGTATGATTAGTAACAATCATGACAGCAAAGAAATTTCTTTTTCATCTGTTAAAAGCCATACATTGTATGTATAAAATGAACTACCAGAATAATACATTTCATGAGTTACAACTAACAATGAATAAGACCATTCACATCTATTAAAATCACATGATTTGTTAAATCATTAACCTCCACCCATTCAATTTGCTAAAAATCATGATTTGTTAAAAATCATGAACAAAGTAACTTGTTCAACTCAGCAGCTCTAGTGACACTCGGTAAGTAACTTGTTCAACACAACAGCTCTGGTCACACTCTTGACAAAAATGACAACCTGATGAAGTCCAATGCGTCAAGAAGTTCATTCAATTTGCGGTTTTTCTCTGCCTCCTTCAATAAAATGTAGTGCTGCACAAAGAGACAATGAAAATGTTCATTAGTTGAATGAGCAAGAGACAGTCAACTGATGAAACAAAAATATTGCCAATTTTTTTTAAAAAAAGCATCGAAGATATTTCCATTGGCTGAAACAGTGAGCTTCAATGCAAGGCTTTTGCAAGCCAAAGGTCACTAGAACGAAAAACAGCACAAAACCATTGATATGATAAAACGCAACTCCAATTGTCCATGGAGATCGTCCAGAACAAGCGGCATGCTCAAGACGAGGTAAGCTGTCTCGGCATGCTCAAGACGAGGTAAGCTGTCTCGGCATGCTCAAGACGAGGTAAGCTGTCTCGGCATGCTCAAGACGAGGTAAGCTGGCAAGCTGCCTTGAAGTCCTTAGGACGAGAAGGTATGGACGACGCGTGAACACTTAGACATTTATGAAAGTCTGAAGCATCTTCTCATTATACGAGTAACCTCCAGTGACCGTTGCGCACTAAAAAGGGTAACTCCTAAACGGTTGAGGAAGTTATATCGAAATACAAACCTCCTAAAATCAAGGGGAGGTTACAAATCCAATAACCGCTCTTAAGACACTATATAAACGTTAGTCCAGACCAAGAAAAGACAGGTGAAAAATCATTCCCAAAAATTTGGAACTTGAAAATACTTGAGAGGAAAACTGACTTTGTCATCGGAGGGTTATTGACCGGCAACCCCGGTCCCCTTTGATTGCTTCTTTCTTTTTCAGGCTACCAAGATCAACCGTGAGCCCTATCAAACCCGAAGCATCCAGCTTACTGATTTTCTTTGCATCATCAGTTGGCGCCGTCTGTGGGGACTTCGTGATTTTCGTTTTTTGTTTCATTCTTTCGATCGTTCTTTGTTCCTAGACAAAAGGCTGAATGGTTCGGACAAGATCAAGGGCTACCAGCCCAGGCCACCAGGGAAGTAGGGATGCTTCCAGTAATCCCTATCGCGATCGCCAGTCAGCACCTGCCGCGCAGCCGTCGTCCCTTCAACAAATGCAGTCTATGGCCGCTGCTATGGCGGAACTGACCCGCCAAAATCAAGAGTTGAACCGGGAGATCAACATGAGGAGGCAGCACCATGAAGGACATGTAGAAGGACGACCACAGGGTCAGGAAGGTAGAGGAGAAAATGCTGAGTCCGAGCACCAGACTAGGGGTACTACTTCAAGAAGGGTGCCACATTTGGAGAAAGAAATGGACCAGATGAGAAAAGTCATGGAAGAGATGAAGGAGAATATGAGGCGGGCGAACCCCGTGGAAGACTTAGTTCACCGAACGGATTCCCCTTTCACGGCATCCATCAACAGTCATCCTCTACCCCCTAAATTCAAGATGCCTTCCTTGGATTCATATGATGGAAATCGCGATCCGTGTGACCATATTGCTACCTTTAAGACAACCATGCACCTCCAGGGAGTTCCAGATGAGATTATGTGCAGAGCGTTCCCTACCACTCTGAAGGGGCCAGCGAGGGTGTGGTTTAGCAAAATACCCCCGAACTCTGTTGGATCATTCGAAGAATTGAGTAAAATGTTCGTTAATAACTTCATTGGAGGACAACGCCACAAGCGTTCCTCTTCCAGTTTGTTAACCATCGAACAAGGAGAACATGAGAGTCTACGGTCCTTCATCACCCGATTCAATAGGGAGGCCTTGACGGTGGACGAGATGGACGATAAGTTGCTGTTGGCTGCTTTCCATAATGGGGTTAATTCTGACTTGTTCATTCACAAATTGTACGAGCAGGAACCTCAGACCATGGCAGAGACTCGTCCACTCGGCCCAGAATTTCATGAACGCTGAGGACGCAATAATAGCCAAGAAGAGGAAAAGGTCAGAACGTTCGGAGGCTGTTCACCAACGACATTCAGATCAAGCTCCTCGTCCTAAGAAGGCTCAGATAGGCGATAAAAGGGATAGGGAAGGTAAAAAGGCAAGTACATCCTCAAGGAGTCAACAGTACACCCCCTTGAATATCCCGCTAGAGCAAGTCCTTATGCAAATCAAGGACGAACCATCCTTAAAGTGGCCAGAAAAAATGAAGGGAGATCCTAACAAGCGCAATAGGAACAAGTATTGTCGCTTCCATAGAGACCATGGGCATGACACGGACGAGTGCTTTGATTTGAAGCAGCAGGTAGAGAACCTCATCAGGCAGGGAAAGTTGAAGAATTTCTTCGGACGAGACCACAAGGACGAGAAGCTGAAGGCCAAGGTGGAAGAGTCCTCGCGACCTCCGTTAGGAGAAATAAGGGTAATTATAGGAGGACCTCGGCAGCGCAGTCATCCAAATCCAGAAAGTCGTACCTGAAGGTGGTTCAGAACGTCCAGCTGTCAGGACGATCTCCATGGACGAGGGAAGCTGACGAGCAAGCCATCACGTTCACGGACGAGGATGCTGGAAGAGTTCATCACCCCCATGATGATGCGATTGTCATTACTTTACTTATTGCCGACTACACGACCAGAAGGGTGTTGGTAGACAATGGTAGCTCGGCGGACATTCTGTATTACCCTGCTTTCCAACAAATGAGGCTAGGACGAGACCAACTTCGTCCAGTGAGTTCGCCCTTGGTAGGATTTGGAGGAATGAAAGTACAACCAGTGGGTACCGTCACACTGCCCGTAGTGATTGGAGCATACCCGCAACAGATAACCAGAGAGGTAAACTTTCTCGTAGTTGATTGTTCATCATCATACAACGCTATTGTCGGAAGACCTACTTTAAATAGCTGGAAAGCGGTAACCTCTACCTACCATTTATCGGTCAAGTTTCCAACTAAACATGGCGTGGGTCAAGTGCAAGGAGATCAGTTAGCCGCTAGAGAATGCTACCTAGCTATGTTAGCTATGGACGAGCATTTACAGACGATGAGCATAGACGAGGGTGCTGGAAGAATCACAGCGGAGCCTGTTGAGGTGTTAGAAGATGTCCCTTTAGACGATAGTAGAGCTGATAAGTTTACAAGAATAGGGGCAAGCATGGAAGAGGAGGCGAAAAATGCGCTTGTCCAGTTTTTGAAGAAAAGCCTTGATGTTTTCGCATGGAGTCATGAGGACATGCCTGGGATTGATCCAAGTGTTATTACTCATCGTCTGAATGTAAGTCCCTCGTCCAAACCCGTACGTCAGAAGAAAAGGGTATTTGCTCCTGAGCGAGACAACGCCATCAAAGAAGAAGTACAGAAGTTGATTGCGGCGGAGTTCATTAGGGAAGTTTACTACCCTGACTGGTTGGCGAATGTAGTCATGGTAAAGAAGGCCAATGGAAAGTGGCGAATGTGTGTAGATTTTACTGACTTAAACAAAGCTTGCCCGAAGGACAGTTATCCGCTCCCGCGCATTGATCAGCTGGTAGATTCGACGGCTGGTCACAGGTTGCTAAGCTTCATGGACGCCTTTTCAGGCTACAATCAAATCAAGATGGACGAGGCAGACCAGGAGAAGACTTCATTTGTCACCAGCCAAGGCTTGTTTTGCTACAAGGTAATGCCCTTCGGTCTGAAGAACGCAGGGGCAACTTACCAGAGGCTGGTGAACCAGATGTTTCGTCCTCAAATTGGTAGGAATGTAGAGGTCTACGTTGATGATATGCTGGTGAAAAGCTTGGACGAGGGAAAACACTTGGAAGACCTTCAAGAGACTTTCAACACACTACGACGGTACAACATGAAACTTAATCCAAGTAAGTGTGCCTTTGGGGTTTCATCAGGGAAGTTCTTGGGTTTTATGGTTTCACATAGAGGCATTGAAGCAAATCCAGATAAGATCCAAGCGATACTCAACATGGAACCACCGAAAAACATCAAAGAAGTACAGTCCCTCACAGGACGAGTTGCCGCCCTCAACAGATTTGTGTCGAAAGCTACTGACAAGTGTTTACCGTTCTTTAAAGTCCTGAGGAAGGCGTTTGAATGGACAGACGACTGTCAAACGGCTTTCCAAGACTTGAAGACTTACCTCACAAAAGCACCGTTGCTGAGTCCGTCCGTACCTGGCGAAGAGCTATATCTGTATTTGGCGGTATCCCCGCATGCCATAAGTTCCGCGCTGGTCAGAGAAGAAGAACGAGTGCAGAAGCCGGTGTACTATACCAGTCGGGCACTTAGAGGAGCGGAGGGAAGATATCCCATGATGGAGAAGTTAGCTTTTTCCTTGATTACGGCTTCAAGGAAGCTGAGACACTACTTTCAAGCTCACATCATTATCGTCTTGACGGATCATCCCCTGAAGAAAGCAATGAGCAAATTGGAAGCTGCAGGAAGGCTAGTCCAATGGGCGGTGGAACTTAGTGAATTTGATGTCAGGTATCAACCAAGAAATGCAGTCAAGGCGCAGGCGCTGGCGGACTTCATCGCGGAGTTCACTCCAACCCAGGACGAGCTTGTCAAGGACGAGCAAACAAGAAGGTGGGTTGTTAACGTGGATGGATCATCTACGATGTATGCAGGAGGGATTGGAGTCATACTTCAGTCCCCAGAGGGTGATAAGTTAGAGTATGCAGCCCGCCTACAGTACCAAACAACCAACAATGAAGCAGAATATGAAGCACTTCTCAAAGGGCTGGAATTGGCCAAGTCCTTGGGAGCGGAGTCAGTAATAATCAGAGGAGATTCTCAGCTAGTAATCAACCAGGTGAACGGAATGTGTGATGCCAAGGAAGAACGAATGAAGAAATACCTCAGCAAAGTGAGAAGGCTTGTGCAAAAGTTTTCAGAAGTGAGTTTTATTCAACTCCCGAGGGAAGAAAACATGGAAGCAGATGCGCTGGCGCGAGCAGCGTCGGCAGGTGGAGTCATGGACGAGTATGGCAAAGTCCAATACATGCCGAGCATAGACCTCCCGGAAATACATCAAATTGGAGGAGAAGAAAATTGGATGAGTCCAATTATACTCTATCTTCAAGATGGGAAGCTTCCAGAAGACAAGAACGAAGCTAGGAAACTTAGGGTTAGGGCTGCAAAGTACATTCTTATAAATGAAGTACTTTACAAGCGAGGCTTATCTCAACCCTACCTGAGGTGCCTAGCTCCAGACGAAGCAAATTATGTCTTGAGGGAGGTTCATGAGGGAGCATGTGGAAATCACTCGGGGGCAAGGTCCCTCGTCCATAAGGTCATTCGTGCCGGCTACTATTGGCCCACGGTTCAGGCAGATGCCAAGGCTTATGTCAAGGTGTGCGACCAATGCCAGCGCTACAGCAATGTCCCTAGGCAACCGTCGGAGTATCAGACCCCGATGATGGCCCCGTGGCCCTTTGCACAATGGGGACTGGATATCCTAGGTCCTTTCCCCCCGGGAACCAGACAAATGAAGTTTCTGGTGGTAGGGATTGACTATTTTACTAAATGGGTGGAGGCTGAACCTCTTGCAAAGATTACGCAGCAAAACGTGAAAAATTTTGTTTGGAAGAATATTCTGTGTAGGTTCGGAATACCGAGGGTGCTAGTAGACAATGGACGACAATTTGACAACGCACCGTTCAGAGACTTCTGTGAGCATTTTGGAATCAGAAATCATTACTCCACGCTTAATGAAGAGGAAAAGGTCATTCTGTTCACCAACGACATTCAGATCAAGCTCCTCGTCCTAAGAAGGCTCAGATAGGCGATAAAAGGGATAGGGAAGGTAAAAAGGCAAGTACATCCTCAAGGAGTCAACAGTACACCCCCTTGAATATCCCGCTAGAGCAAGTCCTTATGCAAATCAAGGACGAACCATCCTTAAAGTGGCCAGAAAAAATGAAGGGAGATCCTAACAAGCGCAATAGGAACAAGTATTGTCGCTTCCATAGAGACCATGGGCATGACACGGACGAGTGCTTTGATTTGAAGCAGCAGGTAGAGAACCTTCAGGCAGGGAAAGTTGAAGAATTTCTTCGGACGAGAAATCATGGAAGAGTCCTCGCGACCTCCGTTAGGAGAAATAAGGGTAATTATAGGAGGAACCTCGGCAGCGCTCCAAATCCAGGTCGTACCTGAGGGGGTTCAGAACAGGTCAGGACGATGGACAAAGCAGAAGCCATCACGTTCACGGACGAGGATGCTGGAAGAGTTCTCACCCCCATGATGATGCGATTGTCATTACTGAACTACACGACCAGAAGGGTCAATGGTAGCTCGGCGGACATTCTGTATTACCCTGCTTTCCAACAAATGAGGCTAGGACGAGACCAACTTCGTCCAGTGAGTTCGCCCTTGGTAGGATTTGGAGGAATGAAAGTACAACCAGTGGGTACCGTCACACTGCCCGTAGTGATTGGACAAGCAGAAGTAGCTAACCGATCCTTCCTGAAAATCATCAAGACTCGGCTAGAGGGGGCAAAGGGGATATGGCCAGACGAGTTACCAGGCGTTCTTTGGGCTTACAGAACCACAGTGAGAACCCCAACAGGAGAAACTCCCTTCAAGTTAGCTTATGGAAGTGAAGCGGTCATACCAGCGGAAGTTCATATGGCTAATCATCGAGTGATGAAGTATCAAGAGAAGGAAAATGAAGAACTGCTTCGTCTTGACCTTGACCTTATTGATGAAGTGAGGATGGATGCGGAGCAGAGGACAGCAAGGTACAAGAACCTTATGGCCAGACAGCATGATGCTATGGTGAAACCCAGGCGCTTCAGCATAGGGGACCTCGTTCTCAAGAGAGTATCCTTGGCAACTAGGAACCCAGCTCATGGAAAATTGGGACCCAATTGGGAAGGACCGTACAGGGTAGTAAACTGCAAAAGGCAAGGGTCGTATTACTTAGAAGCTTTGGACGGACGAAAGCTGGAGCACCCTTGGAACGTGGAGCACCTGAGAAGGTACTATCAATGAACTTGGACGAGGTTAAGCAAAGACGAGGTTTCTGTCATGGACGACCCAACTACTGTTTAATATCTACTAGTGTTTTTACTACTGCTACGGTGTGTACTAATAATAAAGGTGCATTGGTTCTTAAACACTTGCACCGTCTACAGACAAGTTTGTTAAAGACAAAGATATATATTTTAAGTATTTTCATAATGCACTAGCTTCCCAAGCAGGTGCTATGTTTGTGAACAATGCTTATATAAATATGGTTTGGATTTTAAGTGTATTTTATGCGCAAAACCTAACTCCCATGGTAAAACCAATGAGGAGGGCAAAATCTTAAAACGAATGAAAAATCCTTGGACGCAGGGATGTAACGTTCGCAGAGCTTTCCTTCTCAAAACGAGGATAAAGTATAAATTAAGCTAAGGCACAAAAATTTAAGTCCATGGACGAGAATCTGTCAAAGATACAGGTGCTCTAAGGACGAGTCAAGGGCTAGAAAACGTCCTTGGTGAAAGGCCAAAGCCAAGCTCATGGACGAGACGAAAGTCAAGCCTTTAGACGAGGAAAGTGGGCCATGCTTATGGACAAAGGAAACATCTGACAAGGCTATAATAACTTCGTCTATAGAAAGACATGGACGAGATAATAACATTGCCCATAGGGAAGGTACAAGGACGACCCTTTAATACTTAGGAAATTTACAAATTTCAATCACAATAAAAACAAAGGGAAGCACGTCCATACATCAACAAAATATGAATAAAAATAGACATTCATTGAATTAAAAATAAAAGGGTAGACGTCCATCGTCCAAAAACCCTTACAAGTAAAGCCCTTGAGGCAATTGTTGATAAACCCGTCTATAAACCTCTAGACGAGGTAATTGTATTCCAATACATTGCAATAAAAAAAAAAAAAAAAAAGAGATAATTCTAAACAGACGGTGTGTTGGCATTGGGCTCGTTTTGAGGTGGCAAAGTGCTGGCATCGTCCTCCACATTGATATCTTCAGAGCTGGTTTGGACGAGAGAGCTTGTGGACGCACCGCCAAGGTTGAGCTTTATGGAGCTGAAGTCCACTCCTGGAAATTTCTCAATGGCGTCCATCCTAAAGTCTTCGAAGCCAGCTGCATAGTTGGCGTCCATTGAATCTGTAAATTCTTTGGACGCCTTAAACTCTGCAACGGCATCTCCTTTAGCTTTCTCTAGGAGAACCTCGAACTCTTCATTCCTCTTTAAAAGGAATTCCAGACGAGCGTCCTTCTCACGGGCCTCAGTCTCCAGCTCAATGACGCGCTTCTTCGAGTTCTCCGCCTCGTCCTTGGCCTTAGCTGCCGTCTCAGCCCACCTCTTGGTCTCGTCCCTCCCTTTCTGGACAGTTTTCTCCAGCAGCACCCTCGTCTTGTCCAGTTCAGTCGCTTGCCTGGACGCTGCAATGAACTTAGACATTGCCTGCATAAATTAAAGCTTCATTAGAATTCATGCATAAGTTCATTACTAGACGAGACAAAGATGTAAAATCTACATACCTTAAAAAGGTCATGAACGCCGGAGTGTTCAAAATCCTTCAGCGACATGTTGTAGCATGCCGTAATGTCTTCGTCCGTGACAACCTTCTCAAATCTCTCCCAAGCCAAGCCCTCGTCCTCAAGAAGATTGTGAGGAACTTGGATGGAAGGTTGAGACGAGGTTCGAACTGCAGACGGAATGGGCGGGGAAGGAAGCTCTGGATCAACGTCTAAAATTTGAACATGGTGGCTGGGAGGGACGAGAATAGAACCAGGTTGGTCGGCTGGGACGTCTTTAGATTTGGACGACTTGTGCCTCGCCTTCTTTTCCTTGCGCCTACTTGGGAGGTTTCCCAAGTCCACGCCTAGGGAGAGGCTCTTCCTCTTGTCACCAGAAGCTGGACGAGTATGGGACTTAGCTCCAGAACCAGCTCCCTCGTCCATTGCGTCCTTGCCTTTGTTCTGCTTCATTGTTGCCATCCCTGCAGGTAAAGGCGTCAGTCAAAAAAAAAAAAAAAAAAAAAAAAAAAAAAAAAGGGGATTGAAAAGACGAGGAAAAGGACGACTTACGTCTTCTCACAGTAACTTCGTGGGCGATTGCCTCGTCTGAAGGGTCAGGACCTAGACCCCAAGTGGCAAGACGCCTAAGCGTAACCAAAAAATGAAAAGTCCTGTCGCTGTAGAGACGAGCTTTTTGAACTCGTTCCAATTGGAGTGTATCCAAGTGGGGTCGTCTGACACCTTCAAAACAAAACACACAAAAATGTAAGACGACCATTAGAAAGGACGAGTGCAATAACCAACGAAAAATGCATACCTTCAGGACGAAGGTTCCCTATCTCTCCTGTATAGGGGGGAAACGGATCTTGGGCAACCTCACTAGGACGACCAGCCCAGCAACCAGAGACGAAGAAAAACTCCGTCTTCCAGTTCCTGTCTGACGTCACTAGTGACTTAATCAATCTACAATCTGTCCCTCTAGCTGTAAATTGATAAAAGCCAAGGGACTGGTTAATTTCGGAGGGTTTATAGCAGTAGAGGAACTCGTCCACGGAAAGAGGACGGTTCCCCTCAAACACCTCCCTCCACAAAACTTGCATGGCAACTATTAGACGCCATGCATTGGGGTTAAGTTGGCATATGGCTATACCTAACCTAGAAAGCAACTCCCTAGCGAAGGCATTTAGAGGCAACCTCAAACCTCCTAAGAGGTAAGCCTCATAAATACCAACGCCGAAGCGAGGTTGACAACACCACTCGCCACGGACGGGTAGCCTAGGGTTCAAGCTATCAGGGATTTGGTACCTAACCTTGAGAAGATCTAATTTCCACTCCTCTGTTTTAGAACCAACCCCTATAGCACAAGTATAAACGACCTCCTCCTCCTCCTCGTCTTGAGCAGAAGACGAGGGAGCACTTGTGCCAGCCAGGGAGCCAGACTTAACCCTCGTCCTATGTTGTTCCCTAAACACCTCGGGAGGAACCCCTGGGACACCAGACGTGTACTCGTCTGTAGTGTTCCCATTGCTACTACTATTGCTACTCCTAGAACTATCGCTAGAGCCACTAAAGCTACTAGGGTCCTGGTACTCGTCTATAGCTTTAGCAATGCTATCACTAGACGAGGAAAGGACTACTTCAGACATTTTAAGAAGGAAGCTTAAAATCTAAGGACGAGTATTGAAGAGAATACCTGGAACTAGACGAGGGGAGACTAAATGACGCAGGAAACTTCTAGACGAGCGCTAAGACGAGGAAGGTCGAAGAAGAAAATTTGATGAAATGAGGAGGGCAGCGGAGGAAATCAACTATTTATAGGCATTGACCCCAATACACGAAGCGACGCGACCATCCAGAAAGCGACAAATGGCACGTCCCTCGAGAAACGAGCTGACATGATTGGTCTCCAATTAAAACATGACACGTGGCACCTACGACAACTGGCATTGAGACACCTGTCCAAACAACGTCGCTAGTAAAAATAAGGTCTAGACGACCCATGGACAAGGGGGCAACTGATGTGATATGATAAAACGCAACTCCAATTGTCCATGGAGATCGTCCAGAACAAGCGGCATGCTCAAGACGAGGTAGCGGCATGCTCAAGACGAGGTAAGCTGTCTCGGCATGCTCAAGACGAGGTAAGCTGTCTCGGCATGCTCAAGACGAGGTAAGCTGTCTCGGCATGCTCAAGACGAGGTATGCTCAGCTGGTAAGCTGCCTTGAAGTCCTTAAGTCCTTAGACGAGAAGGTATGGACGACGCGTGAACACTTAGACATTTATGAAAGTCTGAAGCATCTTCTCATTATACGAGTAACCTCCAGTGACCGTTGCGCACTAAAAAGGGTAACTCCTAAACGGTTGAGGAAGTTATATCGAAATACAAACCTCCTAAAATCAAGGGGAGGTTACAAATCCAATAACCGCTCTTAAGACACTATATAAACGTTAGTCCAGACCAAGAAAAGACAGGTGAAAAATCATTCCCAAAAATTTGGAACTTGAAAATACTTGAGAGGAAAACTGACTTTGTCATCGGAGGGTTATTGACCGGCAACCCCGGTCCCCTTTGATTGCTTCTTTCTTTTTCAGGCTACCAAGATCAACCGTGAGCCCTATCAAACCCGAAGCATCCAGCTTACTGATTTTCTTTGCATCATCAATGACACCATATCAATTATCTTAGTATCACTATCACCATAAAATCCAAATGAACAATATTTGACATTTGGCCGACAAGTAGGGTCTCATATAAGGAATCTCAGAAATAAAAAATGTGGCCGGATCAGAACATTAACACGAAACGGCCCATGCATTATCATCAAAATGTAATGACTACTCTAACCTCACAAATTATAAAAAGAACCATGCATTTTCATATGATAATATTCTTTCTCCTAGTCCTTCAAGCCTGAATCATAGAAACAATTTTAAATAAGCATTGTGAAGTTACCATAGATTACCATTATATTGCTACTTTCCGCCAGCTTCACTGCAGTGCCATAATATGACATGCGCAACATGTAGTCCACAAGGATCCGCTTCAAGCGCATGTTATTCCAATCTGCCAAATTCTCAGCATCTGCAGACCCCAAATGATTGAGCCGAGCCCTGCACCTCTGAGCTTGCAAATTCTCCACTCGACTTCCCTCTTCCAACTTCACAATCAAATTCATAACAACAATCACTACACACGAACTCAGAAAATCGGAAAAAATAATAATAATTGCTTAATTTTGCATACACAATTAATAACCAACTACTTATCTCTCAAACAAAGAGAATTCTAGAATTTGAGACCAATCACAGTTATGAATAATCGAAATGATCTAATTTGCTAATTCGAGAAATTGAAAAAAACGAACAAATCACGAAATTAGAGAGAGAGAGAGAGAGAGAGAGAGAGAGAGAGAGAGGTAGGTTAGGGTTATGAATCGCGAACCTTCCTTTTGAGGCCTTGGATGCGAGACACGAGGGAGGTGAGGCCGTTAACGGCGTCAGAGACGCCGGAGATAACGGCGGAGACTTCCTTCTCGACGACGCGGTGGTTGGCTCGGATCGTCTTCTTCTCTCCTTCGACCAAACTCTATTTCTTTCTCTCTCAATCTCATATCCCTCCATAGATCAAACCTAAAAAAGCATCAAACCCTAACTCGATTCTCTCCAAACCCTAACCCTTACTTTCTCTGATCTGGGTCTGAAAAGCATCAATTGCTCACTTAAACACCCGATTCTCTCCAAACCCCAACCCCTACTCTCTCTCTAATCTGGGTCAAAAAGGGTGCGAGTGATTAGGGGTCGGGATCGCCGTTTTTTCTTTGTTTGTGCTTATGGGTCTGAGTTGGGTATGAGGGAAGCCGTGACGACGGGGTTGTGGTGGAGAGTCTGGTGGAGGGGTTGAGGTAGAGAGTCTGGTGGAGGCGCCGTCGGGGTTGAGAGAGTTGGAGCGCTAGGGAAAGTGAGGGAGAAACACGGTGGAACTGAGAGAGAGGAGAGAAAAGTTTTAGGGAAATTCAAAATGGGAAGCTGAAATGAAAGCACACGGATTGCCAACCTAGACTGATGAGGTGTCAAAGTACTGGTCATTAGATTAAATGGAGGGCTGAGATTTGCGCTATTGCACACCGTGCAATACCCTAGGTATTGCACGGGATCTCAATCCCACCAGAATACATTTGCACGCACTTGTAGTTTTAAAAATCAGAATGGTGAAAAAACAAAAAAAAAGATATTGATTATCGATTTTTTTGGTCGGATTGAGTTCTGATTAGTAGTTAAATTGATGTCATAAATAATTTAATTAATAAATAAATAATTATAAAAAAAAGAATATAAGTATAGCTATTGATTTTTACTAAAAAAAGATATAAAATTTTAGAAGTATTTTCATGTTAAATTTAACTCAAATTAAAAAAAATAAATAAATAATCATTTTTTTAGAGGAAGAAAAAGAAGTTAACCTAAACAAACTACCAAAAAAAAAAAAAAAAGTTTTGATTTTAAAGTTCTATTATCATATATAATTTTTAGTATTTTTAACAAAACCATTATTTGATTTAAAAAATATTTATTTATGTTAATATAATTTCACATCTAAATATTTTTTTTTTTAAATTTGTATTTATTATAAAAATATTTTATACTTGTCTTAAATATTGCAGTAACCATTGACCAATCAAGCCATATGACAAACGTAATTCTCATTAAAAAAGAAAAAAAAAGAGTAGTCTACCTGAGTCTCCTTTGGCCACTACAAAAAAAAGATGTCCTTTGGCCACCTAACCATCAATGTGGCCAATGGACATCCAAGTATCTAAGGAGTCTTCTCTACTTATCTAGAAAGTCCACATAAATTGCTCAAGTCAAGTCTCTCTCCCACTTTGAATTGTTTATTTCTCACTTTCGCTGCTTCAGTGCACTTTTTTTTTTTTTTCGTATGTTCTCTGGTTCCGTTTTTCAACCTTTCCCCTTTTGTTTTTCCTCTCTTCCTCTAGCCAATCCAAATCCTTTTTGTTTTTTTTTCCTCTCTTCCTTCACTTGTTGCCTACCCATCAGATTTGTCCAGTGCATAACCATCAGATTTGCCTAGCCACCATGATCAAAACTCTATGCTCGGTCAAAGTGGCAGTAAAATAGCACCATGATCGGCGATGGTGGGAATTCTAGGTTCATGGGTTTTGGATTACCGGGTTTGTGGGTTTCCGATATGTTTTTTTTACTGGTGTTTTTGGTTCTTCTTGGCATGAGTTTTATGACTTTTTCAGGCAAAGTGAGGAGGGATTATCGTGAGACTAAAAAAAAAAAAACCCCAATCGGTCATTAACCGGTTTGATCATGCCGGTTTTCGATTCTCAGGTTGAACCGGCTGATTTTTACTATTTACCGATTTTAAACTCATTTTCGATTTTTTACCATAATCGAACTGGATTGAAGGCCGGTTCCCGGTTGAACTGATCGGATCGACCGGTCTGATCCAGTTTTTAAAACTATGCACACACTTTTTAACACAGACATCTTTCTAGGGAAAAAATTTTGGATGCACCAGGCGCATAAGCTTTCACTTCAATGAGAGAGATGTCTCATGCACTTGGCGCATGAGATACTCTCTCCTTTCTAGGATTGGTTTGATAAGAGATTTTTAAAAATTATTTACGTTTTGTGAAAATATGTGTAGATTATAAAGTATGTATAAAAATATGTGTTGTGGTATTTAAATTGACAGGCCAAAAATGTATCGATCCTTTGTGATGGATTAATTGATTAATTAGCCAAGTTTAATTAATTAATCAAATTAACATACAATGTACGTGGCAGCATAAACAAATCACCAAATAATTAAATATGCAGCAGAAATTAAATGATACGGTGATTTGTTTATGACTGGAGAAAACCCCAAGGCGAAAATCCCAACAAGTGATTTGTTCTGTAATGACAATCTCTCCTTATAATGCACAGCTCCCAGTACGTGACTAACCAAAAGATGCGTGGATCCCAGTACGCGACTTGATCACCAACTTGAGAAGAATGTTGGCTGTAAAGTTTTTCGAGTCACCACACAATGAAGTTGCTTAGTCACAAAACCCTACGGCGTACAAACACAACAGCTTCTTCAAGATGAACTAGGGCAACTAGGTTTCCGGTCACACTTGTGGAATTATGCCCTTGTGCAACTGTGCTGTCTAATTTTGCAACCTGTGACAGCCCTTAAAATAATCCCTATATATGTTTAGGGTTATGAGAAAAGAAAGCCCAAACACATACTCACGGATTGGAAGAAAAATAGTTTTGAAAAATTGAGCTTCATAAACCTCCATAAATAGCCATCTATCGAGCTAGCTGTCGAGTTACGGGCTTCAACATCTTTTAAACCTCGATAGATACTAGCTGTCGAGATCTAAAATCCAGCACTTCTTTACTTGTTTATTGGACAGATTTGCATGGTCTCAATACTTGGACTTGAACTCTTGTTTTTTAAAGTATTAAACACATCTTAAATCTATCTAATTACAAGTAAAGAACGTTTTTGTCAAAGGATTAGCCAATACATAAAATGTTGATATATGTTCCTAACATCAAATCATATATGTCCTAACATAAACAATAGTTTTCATTATTTAAACAACATTATCAAATGTAGTCTTAATTTTGCTTCACTCTACATACTTCACACTTAATGAGAACCAAAAAAGACTTTGCAGAGAACAAAAAAAAAGAAGAGACTCCATGCCATGTGAGAGGTCGAGTGAGGATCAAAAGAACAACACTTACAACAAAAGAAGAGTCTAATTTGCATGGTCTCAATACTTGAACTTGAACTCTTGTTTTTTAAAGTATTAAACACATCTTAAATCTATCTAATTACAAGTAAATAACGTTTTTGTCAAAGGATTAGCCAATACATAAAATGTTGATATATGTTCCTAACATCAAATCATATATGTCCTAACATAAACAATAGTTTTCATTATTTAAACAACATTATCAAATGTAGTCTTAATTTTGCTTCACTCTACATACTTCACACTTAATGAGAACCAAAAAAGACTTTGCAGAGAACAAAAAAAAAGAAGAGACTCCATGCCATGTGAGAGGTCGAGTGAGGATCAAAAGAACAACACTTACAACAAAAGAAGAGTCTATGCCTTGTCCCATGTCCCAACTGTCATATCTGACTAACATCAGTTTTTTTTAATTGCTTCTTTTGGTTTTCTTTTGAATAGTTCAGATTCTGGTTGATTTTTCTTCCACGTTAGCGTTGCCACCTAAAAACCTGAGTTTTCATTGAATTTAAGTCTTAAAGATACAAAATGTTAGTTTATTTTAAATAGTTTCAAAAAACATATTAACTAACAAAATTGTTAGTAAAATGGTGTTAATTTGCACAAAAAAAAAAAAAAAAAAATTTATCCTTTGCCTAATTAATTGAGATTTTTATTTTATTTTTATTTTTAGTCTAGCTTCTATTTGTTTTGAAGTAAAATATTTTTAACTCCATAAAATATTTTTTTTAAGGTGTTTGATACAATAAGTAATTTTTTAATCAAATCACCAAAATTGATAGCTTAGTATCAAAGTCACTAGTGCTAGAGGTCTAGTGACCAAACTATTGGAATCGACAGTCGAAATGATGGCTCCTATGACTGGATAGCTGGAACCGACAATCAAAGTGATGGTTTCGTTGACCGAACTACCGACAGTTATTGTCAAAATGGTATCTTCAATGACTAGACTGCCAACACCAGCCAACAATACAATATCTTCAATTACTAGACCCTCTAACACTGATTGCGGTGAAAATCTTCAGCCATCAAATCACTGAAACCAATCACCTGTAAGGCGTCTCCTGCCACGAAACCGCAAGCAATGATCATTGAAGTGGAGTCTCCATACACTGGATGCCAGCACTGGTCGTCGGAGCAATGTCTCCAGTCACCAGATCGATGACCTAGGAACTAGATGGGGGAGGGGAAGTTACTATGTGTTTTTAGAAAATATTTTACCAAACTTTCAAAGGTAAAACATTTTACTATTTTTTACAAGTTTGACTATTTTTCACTTGCAAATAAATACTTGAAAATGGGAAAACATTTTCCGAAAAGTATTTTACTTCAAAATAAACAAAGCGTAAAATCTTTAGATTAGAAGTGGTAAACAGGTAGGTCAGTTCAGGTTGAGTCAGTCATATTAGGGTTGAAAATGGGTTCGAGTAAAAAAATGGTTCATTTAAATGGGTTAGAAATGGATTGGGTATGGTCAACCTGTATTTTTCACATGACATTTTTATTTTTTTTAAAAAACATGTATTTGCCACTTGATAAGTCATATAGCAAATTACTTTGTGTGAAATGCATTACTTTGAATTCACCACTCATATCAATAACGTGTTCAGCTCAATAAATTGATACTTGTTCAATACTTATAAAAATATACAGATCACAATATTTTTAATCAAAATAAATTGT
The DNA here is from genome assembly GCA_032878915.1 of Castanopsis chinensis. Lineage (NCBI taxonomy): Eukaryota > Viridiplantae > Streptophyta > Magnoliopsida > Fagales > Fagaceae > Castanopsis > Castanopsis chinensis. Next base: position 8,846,040 of record JAVQMG010000125.1, on the reverse strand, counting down.
ACAAACACAACAGAGACTAGTCTACCCTTCGAAAAATTTAATTAAAACAAACACACAATATTAACTTCCCAAAATATAAAACAAAAGTACAAATTCCCAATTAGATGGCATATTTGATAAATAATAAAAACATATGAAAAATTTTAAATCTTAAAAACTAGTTTCAAAATATAATATCTTGAGAAATAATCTAAATAGTTGTATTTAATTTTACTATTTTATATGTGTTGTGATTGGTTCTTTATTTCAATTTGAGATATACATCAAAGCTTGATTGTTTATTTATGTGTGGAGCAAAAAACAACCACAAGAGCCCAAGAAGGATTAATGGGCTTGAGGAGTGAGCCCACTACAATTAATTTGTAAAGATGGGAATAGTGAACCGACACATGGGCTTTTTATCTAATGGGTTGAAGTTTAAGAGAGGGTCTAGATGAGAAGAAATAAAAAGTAGAAAGACAAAAATGTACAAAGTAATATATTGATTCTTTCCTCGGTCAGCCGAGAAAGCTTGTTACACTTAGTAGTTTACAAGTTTGGGTGTTTTCTCTCTCTCCAAGTTTTAGTCCCTGTTCAATGGGATCCCCTCTCCTTTTATAATGGTTTCCTTTTCATCCTGACCCTACACATGGAGGGTGGTTGATCTCCCTTTGATACTTGTCTCGTCTCACCTTTGGAGGAAGTGCTGAGTGAACTACAGGTTGTCTTGACACTATTCAGATATCCTTCAATCATTACTATAGCTGACATAGTGGGTGCTGGGCATTCAATGCAACGTGATGGGTGCTTCCTTGGGAAGTTTCTCATTCTCTCTCCTCCCATACTAGCCACTGTTGCCTCTCTCGGTTCATACTTCCTAGCTCAGGGCGAGGTTCCTCTCATTCACCTTAGGAGGTCCACACCCAAGACAACTCCTTGGGTTGTTAAAGGCCCTTGTCCAAGCCCCTCTTTCAAGCTAGACCAGGTCTCCCAGCCTAGTGCTTGCCTATTGGGATCGCACGCCCCCTCAAGCGTGGTCCAACAAAGGAGCTATCCTTGGATCCCACCCCCCTTCCCCCACAATTTACTTATACATGGTTTCTTTTATAAATATCACATTATTGATAAGCAATATACACTCCATAAAATATCATCTTTTATTTTGACTATGGATTGTTTAAAAAATAGGCCTAAGCATTCATAATTTATGCAAATTTCATTGACATACTTTAGGTTTACTTATTTCAGACTTATGAATACTTTTCATAAATGTCTATAATTTCAAATATATTTTTTTAAGTCTACTACAATCATATCATTTTGGTATGTACTTAATCATTTGAAATCTAAAAATCTTTACTTTTCGAGTTATTCAAGTAAGAAGAATCGTTTAATCATCATCTTTCAATTCGTTTGCATGCGACTAGATAAAAGTCTCAATTGTTTTCTTGAGACCATTGTATTTGGACAACGTTAAATATAAATACATGTATTTTTTTTAATGGCTTCATCCAAAAAATGGTTTTAAAATTTGATGTTTATTAGAAGAAAAACCGCATGCATTATATTTGTCAATTAAGTTTGACTTGTGCAATGTAAAACTCATAACAAACAAGTAAACCAACTATGTTGTAATTTTATTTTACTTTTTTTTTTATCTGAAAACAAAAACAAAAAAGTTTTAAAAATACGTTAGGTCACAGGTTAGCTGGGTTAGGTTCACCCACAAAAAATGAGTCGAGTCACAGGTCAATCCATTTTTTATTCGGATAAACAAAATTGGGTTCGGGTCCGGTCAACAAATTCTAACCTATTTTTCCACATTTATTTTAGATAGTTGATACCTAATACCACTAGAGAGCCGCATTATAGAGTCTTACATGGCATGATGATCTTAAAAAATAGATATAAGAAATGTATAATAATATTTAATATCTGATTTAAAATATTTGATAATAATTCATATTGCCTTCATTATCAATCTTATTAGTTACATCTCTTTCAAATTTGTTAAGATCTAAATGGGTATTTTTTTTTTAAGGGATCTTTAGCAACTTTTCCAAATTTTTGTTCCGTTTGGGGAGTGAATAGTTACATTTACCTTTTACTTATTATTTTTTTAAATATGTTTTCCAACAAACTTTTTATCATTTATCTATCTCATTTAATTATTATTATTATTATTATTATTATTATTATTATTATTATTATTATTATTATTATTATTATTATTATTATTATTATTATTATTTGTAACAACGAAAAATCAAGATGATCAGTTATTGAAGGCCGTTGCTATTGGCTATCATAATAAACTTGTTTAGAGATGGGATGTTGAATTTATTTATGATATCCAGTATATAAGGATGAGAGAGTTATAACAAAGGCATGGAAGGGAAAAAGCAAACTCCTTCTAATAGTCCATAGTTCAAGAGCTGGTACAGAAAAAAAAACAAGTGTTGGTCCTCGGGTCTAGTCTGAGAATGAAATTACAATTGTCCAAGAAAAAAAAAAGAAGAAGATCCCCCCCTATTTCACTGTCTTTTTGCCTTTATATCTAGCTGCAATTCATCTGAGTCTTACACTTGGAGGGTTGAGATCGCAGTCCTTGAGTTCCTATCCTATCTGAAGCATGCTAACTTGATTTGCCCTTTTACCTTAGCTGTGCCACCGCTGTTCACGATCATTTTCTCGTTAATGCGGCCAGAAGGGTGGTTGTCATGTATTCAATGTGGAAGGGACGACTCCTACACTTCTCTTCTTCATCTTCCTCGTGTTTCATGCCCAGTCTTCTGCCTCTTCCTTCTGGAGTCCCAACTCTACATACCCAGCTAAACCGATCCTTGTTCTCGAGGTTCAAGGTGTATCCTCGGAATTAACCTTAACCGACTAACTAAATTGGATTAGAGGTTCTCGTCCCCACATTATTATCATCATCATCATCATCATCATTATTATTATCATTATTATTCCTCTATTCATTCCCGACAGCTACATTTTTCAAATTTATAATGGCAGTATTTTTAATCTTCCAACGATAACATTTTCAAATGGTAGCATTTCTCAATAGCCACATATTTCAAATGGAATTGATAAATTTTAAGATTAACATAGAGTTGATAAATTTCAAATTACATAGAATTTATCAAATCAATGTAACTTGGAATGAATTTATTTATTAATTTTTTCTTAGTTTTTATCTTTTAATTATTAATATTCATTAACTTATCAATTAACATTTCTATTTTATTTGAAGAAACCCCCATTTAATATTAATTTAAGGGATTTTTTGTTCTTATTATTTGTTAACTTATAATTAATTTTCATTTAAAAAAACTTACCATACTTATCATTAAAAAAAAAATCCACCACACATTTTAATTGGAGAATGAGGAATATCCTTTTCCCGTTTCCTTTTGGTTTCATTGTCGTCACACACGCACAAGTGCACACTCACACAGAGTGCGAAGAGAAGAGAAGAGAAATTGTTGGCTCGCTCCACCATGCCGCCACCACACCCTCGAGGAAGGCCTGCCTCACTCAAGCCAATGACCTTTGCGAAGGTCGGTGGAAATCAACCAAATCCCAAGAGAGAGAAGAGTCACTCGATTAGCGAAGGTTAGCCAAGTTGGATCTGCTCTCACCAACCATCACCACCTATTCACTCATGCTCGACCTCCTTCCATTGCTAAATGCATGCAGTCAAGATTGGATCAGATCGACTTCCTTTTTTTTTTTTTTTCATGTTCTTGATTTTTTTTTATTTTTTATTTTTGTTTTGTAGTTCTAATTAAATTGGTTTTATGAGATGACTGAATAATTATTTCTTTTGTCCAGTTTTTTTATTTTTGTTGGTTAAGCATATGTTCTCACATGTGCTGGAATTTGAGAAGAAATAAAGAAGAAAACAAGAGGCAAAATTCCTCATTTCCTTTGTTTTCTAAGATGAAGTGGAGAGTGTGTGAGACCCAAAAGAAAACAAAGAAGAAAGAGAAAGAACTTTCATAATATTCAGATGTTGGAATTTTTTAAATCAATTTAAAATCATAAAATTCATAAAATCAATTTATGTTAAATCAAGTATACTCATACTAGATGAAAAAAGGGTGAAAGATGGTCATAAGAGACTTACTTTGAACAGTCAGTGGTAGGTGTGATTTTGTAGGTACAAGTAGTGCCACAAGTCTCAGGTAATGTTCCAACTAAGTCGTAGTTGATTCTTGGGATCCTTGAAATACCATCCATGATGCAACTGCATATGGCTCTGTGATCTTCTATGATAGTGGAACCAGCATGGACTGCTTTGACTCCCTCAGTAAGGTTGTCACCTTAGCGCATGTTATGCTTGCATCAACACGAGCAGAAGATACCAACATGCACACTAGTAGTACTGTTGTGAAGGCCTTAGTAGAAACTGCAAACCTTGCCATGGTAAAATGTTTAGCATCTCTCTCTCTCTCTCACAAACAATGGTCCTAATTGCTTGCTTGGTTTAACTTTTTTGTCTGGATGCACACTGAACATGGCTCTTGGCCTTATATAGAGAGTGGCAACAATGGGGGTGGGACCTTGAAGGCTTCGTCTGCTATCGTTTTGTCGAATCAATATGTCGTGCAATACCTAGGGTATTGCACGATGTGTAATAGCTCTATTCTCAGCCATAGATGTAATTTAATGGCTTAAATCATTGACACCTCACAAATAACAAAAATACTACTTTACCCTTAAAAAATTTCAGCTCACCCATTTAGCCCGCCCACTGCTTTGGTAAGTCTAAGTAAACCCAAACTAATAATCAAATATTTTTCTCTCTCTCTCCCGTACATTTGAGGTTGCTCTTTGCCTCTCCTTCAACCCATTCTCTGCCTCTCCTTCAATCCAAGCCTCTATTTTTGCCATCACTGTTGCTTCGATGAACCAATTCTTTGAACCTCCAGAGCTTCGAGAACCTGGTAGAGTTACTCTTCTTCCAAAGCTCCAGCGAAGCTTCAAGCTTGTCCGATTCTGACATAGACGAAGAAGACCCATCTTGCTCTTTAACAAAAAAACTTCCTCCCTCTTTCTCGTGTGTGAAGCTATCCCAAGTCCCAACTCTCATGGAGTGAAGGTCTCTCTGAAGCAACGAAGCCACTTTCTGAAGCAACAAAGCCACTTTCCCCAAAATCCCCCTTGTCCTCCTCTTTTTGGTACCCATTTTCCCTCTTTCACTTCCTATATATTTGTGTGTGTGTTTGTTATGTATAAGATAATTTAATGGTAGTGAAGAAGAATTTCAAATAGGCAATGAAGTTTTTGGAGTCTAATTAAGTGGAATCGTTAATTTTTGAAGTGTCCCATTTGATATTACTCTATTTTCATTTTCTTTGTCCTACCTAACAAAACAGAGTATCAGTAGTCGTTGGCCATTTGGGTTTTATGCTAAAAATTAAATTTTTGCTTCAAGAAAACTAAACAACAAAAGAAAAGAGAGACATAAATGTTTATTCTTGTTTGCATTGGATTCTTCGTGTTGTTTCAGGTTCCTTATACAGAATAATATTTGTAAAAAAAGTGTTTTCATAAAATGATAGGAACCTTCTTACAAGAACAAAATGGACAATAGAAATAAACCAAAGAAGATGATTGAATCAATAAATTGGCTTGCTAAAGCTCGTATGGATAAAACCCAGATGTATAAAATCCCTATTTTACTGTTATATTGCTTGAATTCTATGTTTTTAGGTCCTCATTGTATTTGAACTGTAGTGTTTTAATCTTTGCCTTTCAAGTTTGCATTCAGAATTTAGTGATAAAAATTTATTGTCATGGGGATAGAAAATTTTGAAATTGTTTTTTTAGAGATAAAATTTTGATAATTAAAAGTTTGTCTTTGTATAGGTATGATACACTTTAACAGTTTCTTAAAAAAATTTTAGCTTGAAACTGCCCTTTATCAATTGGGTCATCATCTCTCATGATCATATATTGGTTTTTTGTAATTCTTAAATATGATAAGCACAATATTGGTACACAAATTTTCAGCTTTTATTTTTAACTAGTTACGGATCTGCGTGTTGCGCGTGATAATATATATATATTTTTTTAATGATCGTGTTATTATTTTGAATATTTTTGAATGTATTACTACTTAAGCTTCATTATATATGTATGAACAATATATTGTAGGATTCATGATGATAGAAGGTATTGGTCTTGGAACCTCAAAATCTAAACATCATGTGGTTCTAAAGAATTTGGAATTTTTATTGAATTATTTTACAATCTCATTTGACGGTTATCTCAAAAATTGAATATCATGTGGTTCTAAAGTATTTGGAAAATTTTTTATTTATAAAATTCCCCTATTTTTTCAACTTGTTTGGGTTCTATATTTTTTTTTTGTACCGTGGAAATGTAATTCAGTAAAATTTCATATTGAAAGATAGGCACCCTAGCTGCTGACGTGACTCCATATTACCTACCAACCATCATTTACTAACCGTCATTATAGTAAAACATCATTTCAAATAACTAGTGGATAACATGAACACACTACCAATAATATGAGGACTATTTTAGCAAAACATTTCATTTTGGACAGAACTGAAGAAATATTCCAGCTTGTGTGAACTTGCAATTTAATAGATAATCCATTATTATTTAGTAGAAACCAAAAGATAATATAAAAATTATTTTAGCACACCAAAAGGTAACATCATTAATTGAGAGTTGTACATACTTTATGAAACAATCCAGTTGTTGAGCTTGCAATTTAATAAATAATCCGTAATCAACTGGCAGAAAATATGAACAACCTACACAAGCAAAACAAGATATAAAAAATATCTTAGCATAGCCTTTTCATTTTATAGCTGTTTAACTTGCAATTTAATAGATATTCTGTAATCAACTGATAGAAAATATGAACAATCTACACAACCAAATGAAAATTTAAAAAATATTTTAGCATAGCCTTTTCATTTTATTTATAATTAAAAGTTATAAATACTTGAAGAAACAATCCAGCTTAAAAACGTGTAAATTAATAGGTAACTTGTGAGCAACTAATGGTTAAAATATTAATCAAAACGATGACAGGTGTCCACATTATTCAACACCAAGACCTTTATATGATATTTTTGCACCAGTCATGTTTTTCAATAGAAAATATCTAATCTCTAAACATATTACAATCTCATCTAACAGTTAACTCAAAATCTGAACATCATGTGGTTCTAAAGAATTTGAAATTTTTACTGAATTATTTTACAATCTCATCTGATGATTATCTCAAAATTTGAATATCATGTGGTTCTAAAGTATTTGGAAAATTTTTTATTTATAAAATTCCCCCAAGATAATCCATTATAATTTGGTAGAAACCAAAAGATAATATAAAAATTAGTTTAGCACACCAAAAGATAATATAATCTCAATTCTATAATAGCCTTTTCATTAATTGAGAGTTGGACATACTTTACGAAACAATTCAACTGTTAAACTTGCAATTAAATAGATAATTCGTAATCAACTGGTAGAAAAAATGAACAACCTACATGATCAAAAGAAAATATATAAAATATTTTAGCATAGCCTTTTCATTTTATTTATAATTAAAAGTTACAAATACTTGAAGAAACAATCCAGCTTTTGAACTGAACACCCTACACAACCAAAAGATAATATAAAATTATTCAAGCATACCAAAAGATAATATAAAAATATTTTAGCATAACCTTTTCATTTTATTTATAATTGAGTATTAGACATACTTGAAGAAACATTCCAGCTTTATTTACAATGGAATTTCCCAGCAAAGCAACTCATTCAACAATTGTATATATTTTTTTTGGTTATTTTATTTGGTTACAAACTGTTCGGGCACCAGTGGAATTTCCCAGCAAAACAACTCATTAAACAATACATTGCAGAAAAGTAGAAGCAATATGTTCTGACTATGTGCAACTGTATCAAGCTCTGACCACACGCATATTTGTTTTTTATCCAAACAGACTGCTACCTCTGCATCCATAGTGGTAATAGCTTTGGATCTATCTATGACACTTGTGGACCAAGGAGGCACATGGCTGATGTACTTCGATTATTTATAGTGCGTTACAAAAGAGAATCTGCAAAATCATATCCCAAAAGGCAGATGGGATACTATGGAAGGCGATGATGTGGCTCTTGCATCATAGCTTCTAGCAAGAGACAATGGTTTGGATGAAAGTTTACAGGTATAAATGCTGTATTGGGAATTTTTCTTCAGCTGCTACAATATTGCCTAATTTTGCACTACATGATTGTCACACTATTTTTGGCTGATCCTTACCTAGAACTTCCTCACATGTTAACCAAACCAAATTGAACCAAATCAACAAATTAAGCTACAACCCAACTCAAGTTAATAAAACCAACATCAAGTTACTTAAAGCAGCTATACAATTAACTCTTAATAATAAACTGTAATTAATTCCAAAAAAGCTATCTACCAAAGCAAGAAAATGGTGTGCAACATATTTTTACGTGTACAAAATTACTTTAATGTCTTTGTAAATACATTATCATAAAAGTAAATATCTTTTGAGACATGGTCCTGGCATCACAATCCAGTGAAACATGCTAAGCACCCAACAAATATGGGAATTGATGGAATCCACGTCAATTAATTTTCTAATGCCTGCAACCACCAAGCTCTCTAAACAACTTGGATATCCAACCAACCTTGTCACCTTCTAGAAAACTTCAATTAGTACCACGTCACTGAAAACTTATTTTTCATAATCAATGAAGTTGCTCATTAAATGAGACTGAAATTGTGAGGGTAAGGGTAATTCAAAACTTACAAACCAATGTTGAGCAGCCTAGTTGTTTTCCTTGCAATTTCTAAAATAATTTGAATTATTTTTAACTAAGCTTCCTCTCCCTCCAATCACTTTGTAGGCATGTTGTTCTGTCCTTTAGAGTTGGGTTTCCAAATAGTTTATGACTGGATGGTAATAAGCTTAGTCATTGCTTTTAAAGCACTTATTGCTTATTGTTTTCTTATCTCCAAGCCTAATGTTGCATTGAATTGTGAAATTCCAAAAGAACTTTCAAATATAAGTGTTGAGGACCAAAATTTCACAAAAAAGCCCAATCCATGAAAAGTAAGGAAAGACCATAGGTCTTAACAAAAGAAGACCCAATTCATGAAGCTAAGAAGGACCATGAAGGCCCAAAATCCCAGAAAGAAGAAAAAAGAAAGAAATAATAATAATAATAATAATAAAAAAAAAAAAGAAAAGGATCTCGGACAAGGATCCCAGCCAGAGGACATGCAGCAGGGATCTTGGTCAGACTAGAGGACATGCAGCAAGGATCTTGGTCAAGCCAGAGGATATGCAGCAAGGATCTTGGTCAAGCCAGAGGATATGCAGCAGAAAGCACTTATTGCTTATTGTTTTCTTATCTCCAAGCCTAATGTTGCATTGAATTGTGAAATTCCAAAAGAACTAAAATATAAGTGTTGAGGACCAAAATTTCACAAAAAAGCCCAATCCATGAAAAGTAAGGAAAGAACATAGGTCTTAACAAAAGAAGGCCCAATTCATGAAGCTAAGAAGGACCATGAAGGCCCAAAATCCCAAAAAGAAGAAAAAAGAAAGAAATAATAATAATAATAATAAAAAAGCAAAAAAAGAAAAGGATCTCGGACAAGGATCCTGGCCAGAGGACATGCAGCAGGGATCTTGGTCAGACTAGAGGACATGCAGCAAGGATCTCGGTCAAGCCAGAGGATATGCAGCAGAAAGAATCAACGGCAAGACCCTATGTATGTTCAGATTTTCAGCAAAAAAGCCATTAAAAATCTAGCAAAAGAAAACAGGTATTATCTTTGTAACCCATGGTTCAAGCTTGTGGGATCTTGAGTAGATAGTAAAGGAGGAATGGTTTGGTCGGTAAAGGAATGATTTCTGGTGAAAGGAGGATCTCGAAGCTTTCCCTTGGTTCCTATATTTGCTTGGAATGCATGAACCAATGGAAAGCTCAGTTCCCCCATGTGCATGACACCTCTCCACATTTTTCTCTCAACTGTCACTTTCAACCAAAGCTGTCATCCATTGTATTAAGCAGCCCACCCTTTTTTTGACTTTCCAAGAAGGAATCTTCTATTTGTAACTAAAGCCAAATGCCCCTTTTAAGTTATAATTGCCCAAATAAGCTAAACCTCTGCCCAATGCAACTTTTCAGATCACAGAGGACAAAGTTTTACTCAGCAGACCTGGGGCGTCCTTGTTCGGGGTACCGGATCAAGTCTACTATAAAAGGAACACATTCGCATAGTAGATGGGGGGTATTCGGAGGGGAGAAAAATGGGTATTCAAGGGAAAAGTTCAGAGGTTTAAAACACATATTCTTAGAGTTTTAAAAGCCTAGTAAGGAAGAGAAAGAAACAAAATAAGAGAGCGAAGGTGGAGGAATTTGTCCTATATCCTTGAGATCATTCAAAATGTCACTTAGTCTCCAAAGAAATATATGCCAAAACATGCACACATCTGTTGGGATATGTGTCCTTAAATCCTATTGTATGATGCTATGTATTTTATTATGTTAGACATTATGTATGACTTAATGTTTTGGTTAATAAAATTGTATTATTATTTGAAAATATTGGTAACATGAATATTGGGACATTATCATATAGTCCATGAGATGCATAGTATGTGATTTATGTGATTTAGTCACAGAAGATATAAATCACAAGTTCTTTGTAAACTCAGAATTATAGTTCGTAGTCGGTAATGAAATTGGGCATTTCATCTGCAAAGACTATAACATATCAACTAAGATGATTTGTCTTGATCATGGAAATGGAGATTTCTAGTTGATATGTTGATATGTTTTAAGAGTTAAGACATATTGAACTGGACCGGTGTGAGATTTATTATTCTCCTAACAACTGTCAAATGAATAATAAATTCACGACTTATATTTGCATGAACTCTTAATCCTGAGAGGATAATGAACCTGATCATGAAGTGTAGGTTGCTTTGATATATCAGGAGTGAGATCTATAGTAACGGTCAAAATCTCAGTATGTTGGGCAGCCACATTTAGTGTTGATGGAACATATATTCTCAAGATGGAATTCATAATCTCTTAACGGAGATACAAAATATTCCCTTGAGATAAGTTTAATGGGTTTGTTATTCAGAGAGTTGGGCCTAACCACTTTAGTAAGGAGTTACTAAAGTATATATTTATGAAATTAGATTTCATAAATATATGATGAATAATTTAAAAAATTAAACCGGGTACTTAAGAAATTAAGATGTAGTAATAAACAAAGTGGCAGTCTACTTTCATGACTTTGTGTTACTATGAATATTTTATGAAGTGGTTGCATGTATAATAAAGTCTTGGGATATAATTTATTAATAAGGCCTAGAGTGCAACTATATTTATATAGTGATATTAAATATAGTTAATGGTAACTTTGGACTTATCAAGAGTTAACAGAAAAGCCTAAGGCCCATTGGAGCTAGTGTCTTATTAGTCCCTTTTGGTCCCACTCCAAGCCACACACTTAAGCTCAATTGGAAAGGCCCAAAAGGCCGGCCCAATTAGATAATCAGTTAGATACAAAGGGAGAAACATACAGAATTTTCATGTAATAAAAAAGAGAATTCATAGAGAGAGTTTTTGAGAGAACACTCTTGTGAAGTGGTGTAAAAGGTGTTAGACATCTTTTGACATTCTCCCTTTGGAACTGATTGAGAGACCACACATCTTGGGCGTTAGTGGAATTGGAGTGAAGATTGAAAATATTCCCAAGTGATTCTCATCTTCAAGTTTTTGAAATTCACCGCTCCAAGGTACACTCTCTTGTTCTTATATTCTGAAACTTAAATAGTACATATTAACCTTTATGTATGAAGTAGATCCGTTTATATGTTATTTTTCCTTCCGCTGCGCTGTATGATTCCATCAATTGGTATCAGAGCGGTCTTCATTACATATTTGTTTAACATGTTTTTGAGTTTTGGAATTAGTAACAATGATTTCATGTTGTTAGAAAATAGTTTTTTGCATGGTCGTTGAAATCATTGTTCTTGATGAAAACTGTTTTTGATGTTATGATGTTGTTTAATTTTTAGTTTAAGTATGTTAAATTGAACTTTAAGGCTATAACATCAATGATATTCAGTTTAGATATCAATTCATGTTCATAATGATTGTATGATAGTTGTTTTGTACATGAAAACGTTGAAAAACTGTTTTTGGAAAATTCTGGAAAATTCAAAATTCGCGAAGCTCGATCGATCGAGAATCTGTCGAGAATCTATCGAGCAAACAGAAAGTTTCTCGATCGATCGAGGATCTATCGAGGATCTGTCGAGCTTCGCGGAACTTTTCTAGATCGATCGAGAATCTGTCGAGGATCGATCGAGAACTGTTGATTCAGAATTTTTTCTAAGTGTTTTTACATATATAAAATAGCAAGGCTATGTATAATTATATTATGCATGTTTTATATTTAAAAAACCTTTACTTTAAAATATCTAGTGGGAGAGAGATACAAGGGTTGGATCTCACGGCCTCCATTGTCGGTTTATAGTAGTGTGATTAAGCACCTCGCCTTGGCGTATATGCCTTGCTCCCTTCGGAGGGTGTTTAATTCACAGTAATACAGGTTAAACTTCTTTATGATGAATAATATGTGTTTTTTAGATAAAGAATGACCACGCTTCCGTGGAGTTACTTTATGACTCACATAAAATTCAGTCAATGGTGTACACTAGACTAAGTTTAATGTTAATCTCCCTTCGGAGCTATGTCATTATTACTTAGAGGCTAAAGTAGAAACGGCATGTTATTAGTGTTTGATAAAAGTTATCATGATGGCACTAATAATGAGAATAGTTCTTAATCAATCATAGTGTTTATAATTTACTTGCTTCTAAGGAATTTTAAACATGGGATTGGGTTGTCATTGCATATATTATTTTATGGTTTTATTAAGGTTCCATATTATGTGTTTATATGCTAAATTGATAATGTCCAATTTACTTATTATATTCATGTTTGTTATTTTCAGATTTGAACATGGCATCTTTTAGTTCACTTGTTTCTATTCTTAATCAAAACAAACTGACTAGATCCAACTATGTTGACTGGAAAAGAAACTTGGACATTGTTTTAACTGCTGAAGAGCACAAATATGTGCTTACTCAACCATGTCCTAGCTTTCCTTCATTAGATGCTCCTCTTGAGGAAAAACAACGATATGATCGTTGGCAGAAATCTAATGAAATGGCCAAGTGCTATATCCTAGCGTCCATCTCAAATGTTCTACAGCATCAAATGCAGGATGTAGAACTAGCTTCGGACATTATGCTAAGTCTGAAGGAGATGTTTGGTGAGTAAGGCCGTTCAGCAAGGCAAGAAACCATGAGGCAAATTTATAATACCAAGATGGCTGAAGGTAGTTCAGTAAGAGAGCATTGTCTTACAATGATCTCTAATCTGAATACATTGGAAGTTTTAGGTGCCGACATTGATGGAGAATCCCAAGTGGATATGATACTCCAGTCACTACTGGAATCATTCAAGGAATTCAGACTAAATTATAATATGAGCAAAAAGGTTTATTCTTTGTCTGAATTAATGAATGAGTTAGTGACGGCGGAAGGCATCCTAGGTACTTTTAGTGTTGAAGCCAATGTTGGTGAAGCTTCTACTTCACAACATAAGTCGAAAGGCAAGGGTAAGAAGAAGAAGAAGGACTTCACTAAGAAAGAGGGTAAGCAAATTGCCTTAGGGGTTGCCGATAAAGGAAAGAAGCTCAAAGGAAAGTGTTTCCATTGTGGTGAGAAAGGACATTGGAAGAGGAATTGTCCAAAGTTTAAAGCTACCAAGAACAAGGGCATGGGAACTTCCTTTCTTCTTGAAATATGTTTGGTATAGAATCCCACTGATTCCTGGTGTGTGGATTCAGGTTGTACTAATCATATTTGCAATTCTTTGCAGGGGTTTCAGGAGACCAGAAAACTGAATGAAGGGGAATTGTTTCTAACTTTGGCTGATGGGAGCAGAATTCCGATTGTAGCTGTTGGTGTTGTTCATTTGTGCTTTGAGTCTAGGGTTTTAATATTGCAAGACTGTCTGTTTGTACCTAATGTGCGTAGGAATTTAATTTCTGCAACTTATTTGGGTAAACAAGGATATTGTGTTATCCTAAAAGACAATGTTGTAGTAAAGAAGGATAAAATGTTTATCTGTTCTGGCAATATTGTGGATGGTCTTTATATTTTAACTCCTATTAAGCATGAACTACATAATTCTGAATTAGATACTAACTCACATGTAAAATCATTAAAGAGAAAGTTTCCTTCAAATGATGCATATCTTTGGCACTTGCGTTTAGGTCATATTAATTCAAACAGAATTCAAAGGCTGATCAAAGATGGACTCTTAGAGCCCATGGACTTGATGAATTTCCAGTTTGTGAATCTTGTTTGAAAGGTAAAATGACCAAGCGACCTTTTAATGCAAAAGGTAGAAGAGCCCAAGAGTTGCTTGAATTAGTTCATACGGATGTATGTGGTCCTATGTCAACCCAAGTAAAAGGAGGTTATGAGTATTTCATCACTTTTACGGATGATTACTCAAGATATGGTTATGTGTACCTAATGAGACGGAAGTCCGAAACCTTTGACAAGTTTAAAGAGTTTAGGGCTGAAGTTGAGAATCAATTAGGCAAACGCATAAAGGCCATTCGATTTGATCGAGGTGGCGAATACCTTCTTGGGATTTTCAAGGATTACCTAATTCAAAGTGGGATTATATCCCAATTGACTGCACCTGGAACACCTCAACAAAATGGTGTAGCGGAAAGAAGGAATAGGACTCTTTTGGAAATGGTTAGGTCCATGATGAGTTATTCAACTTTACTAATTTCTTTTTGGGGATATGCCTTAGATACAACAATACATCTTTTGAATTTAGTTCTATCAAAATCTGTCCCCAAAACACCCATGAAATTGTGGAGTGGGCGTAAGCCTAGTATGAGGTATCTCCACATTTGGGGTTGTTCTGCACATGTGCTAAAGGGGAAGCCTGATAAGTTGGAACCAAAATCGGAAGTATGTTTGCTAGTTGGTTATCCAAAAGAAACTATGGGTTATTTATTCTATAGTCGAAATGATAACAAAGTTTTTGTTAGTACAAATGCTAAATTTTTGGAAAATGACTATATGAATAATTTTACTCCTAGAAGTAGAGTTGTATTGGCTGAAATGAATGAGTCTGTAAGTCAACAACCATTGGATAAAGCTAAGGAAAAAGTGGTTGTGTTAGATACACCACAAGATACTACTCATGAAATGTCTAGTGCACAAGTGCCTCGTCGTAGTGGGAGAATTGTTCGGCCTCCTGTGAGATTTATAGGTTTAGGAGAAACTTATGAGGCTATCTCAGAAAAGGCTGAATCAGATCCCTACACTTATGGGGAGGCAATAAATGATATAGATGCACATCATTGGGTCCAAGCTATGAAATCTGAATTAGATTTTATGTATTCCAATCAAGTTTGGAGTCTTATAGAGGCGCCTAACGGCATTAAACCTGTTGGTTGCAAATGGGTTTACAAGAGGAAGAGAGGGATAGATGGAAAGGTTGAAACCTTTAAAGCAAGGCTAGTGGCTAAAGGGTATATACAAAAAGAAGGCATCGATTATGATGAAACCTTTTCGCCAGTAGCCATACTTAAATCTATCAGAATTCTCTTATCCATTGCTGCTCATTATGATTATGAGATTTGGCAAATGGATGTCAAGACTGCATTTCTTAATGGCAATCTTGAAGAAGAAATCTATATGATGCAACCAGAAGGTTTCATAGCAAAGAACCAAGAGCATATGGTATGCAAGTTGAAAAGGTCCATTTATGGACTTAAGCAAGCATCTAGGTCATGGAACATCAGATTTGATCAGGCAATCAAATCTTTTGGTTTTAAGCAAAATCTTGATGAACCATGTGTGTACAAGAGACATCAAGACAAAGTAGTAATGTTCCTAGTGCTTTATGTTGATGACATTCTACTCATTGGAAACGATGTAGGAGTGATGTCATCGGTTAAAGTTTGGTTGTCAAGCCAATTTGATATGAAGGACTTGGGTGAAGCTAACTATATTCTAGGGATCAAGCTTTGGCGAGATCGAAAGAATAGGATGTTAGGTTTGTCACAAGCTGGATATATAGATAAGGTTCTAGAACGGTTTAGCATGGAAAACTCCAAGAAAGGATTACTTCCTTTTAGACATGGGTTCCTCTGTCTGATGACCAAAGGCCTAAGACTCAAGAGGAAGAAAATATCATGAAACAAGTTCCTTATGCTTTTGCTGTAGGAAGTCTCATGTATGCAATGCTTTGTACTAGGCCGGATATTTGTTATTCAGTTGGCATGGTCAGCCGATATCAATCAAATTCAGGACTTAAACATTGGCAAGCTGTAAAGCATATTCTTAAGTATCTACGGAGAACGAGAAATTATATGCTTGTTTACCATTGTGAGGATTTGATTCCCATTGGCTATACAGATTCAGATTTTCAGTCGGATCTAGATTTCAGAAAATCCACGTCAGGTTGTGTTTTCACCTTGGGAGGTGGAGCCATAAGTTGGAGGAGTGTTAAGCAATCTTGTATTGCGGACTCTACCATGGAAGCCGAATATGTTGCTACTTGTGAGGTAGCAAAGGAGGCTGTTTGGCTCAAGAAATTCCTTTGTGATCTTGGTGTTATAAGAATTGAGCAAGTTCTCATTACATTGTTCTGTGACAATAGTGGAGCGGTTGCACAATCCAAGGATCCAAGGAATCACAAGAAAGGAAAACACATAGAAAGAAAGTACCACATCATTCGAGACATTGTTGCTCGCGGAGATGTGATTGTAGCAAAGATTGATGGTGCAAAGAATCTAGCGGATCCTTTCACCAAAGCCTTGTCTCAAAGGACTTTCGAGTCACATTTGGAGGAGATGGGAGTTAGATTAGTGCACAATAGTCTTTAGGCCAAGTGGGAGATTGTTGGGATATGTGTCCTTAAATCCTATTGTATGATGCTATGTATTTTATTATGTTAGACATTATGTATGACTTAATGTTTTGGTTAATAAAGTTGTATTATTATTTGAAAATATTGGTAACATGAATATTGGGACATTATTATATAGTCCATAAGATGCATAGTATGTGATTTATGTGATTTAGTCACAGAAGATATAAATCACAAGTTCTTTGTAAACTCAGAATTATAGTTCGTAATCGGTGATGAAATTGGGCATTTCATCTGCAAAGACTATAACATATCAACTAAGATGATTTGTCTTGACCATGGAAATGGAGATTTCTAGTTGATATGTTGATATATTTTAAGAGTTAAGACATATTGAACTGGACCAATGTGAGATTTATTATTCTCCTAACGACTGTCAAATGAGTAATAAACTCACAACTTATATTTGCATGAACTCTTAATCCTGAGAGGATAATGGACCTGATCATGAAGTGTAGGTTGTTTTGATATATCAGGAGTGAAATCTATAGTAACGGTCAAAATCTCAGTATGTTAGGCAGCCACATTTAGTGTTGATGGAACATATATTCTCAAGATGGAATTCATAGTCTCTTAACGGAGATACAAAATATTCCCTTGAGATAAGTTTAATGGGTTTGTTATTCAGAGAGTTGGGCCTAACCACTTTAGTAAGGAGTTACTAAAGTATATATTTATGAAATTGGATTTCATAAATATATGATGAATAACTTAAAGAATTAAACCGGGTACTCAAGGAATTAAGATGTAGTAATAAACAAAGTGGCAGTATGCTTTCATGACTTTGTGTTACTATGAATATTTTATGAAGGGGTTGCATGTATAATAAAGTCTTGGGATATAATTTATTAATAAGGCCTAGAGTGCAACTATATTTATATAGTGATATTAAATATAGTTAATGGTAACTTTGAACTTGTCAAGAGTTGGCAGAAAAGCCCAAGGCCCATTGGAGCTAGTGTCTTATTGGTCCCTTTTGGTCCCACTCCAAGCCACACACTTAAGCCCAATTGGAAAGGTCCAAAAGGCCGACCCAATTAGATAATCAGTTAGATACAAAGGGAGAAACATACAGAATTTTCAAGTAATAAAAAAGAGAATTCATAGAGAGAGTTTTTGAGAGAACACTCTTATGAAGTGGTGTAAAAGGTGTTAGACATCTTTTGACATTCTCCCTTTGGAACTGATTGAAAGACCACACATCTTGGGCGTTAGTGGAATTGGAGTGAAGATTGAAAGTATTCCCAAGTGATTCTCATCTTTAAGTTTTTGAAATTCACCGCTCCAAGGCACACTCTCTTGTTCTTATATTCTGAAACTTAAATAGTACATGTTAACCTTTATGTATAAAGTAAATCCGTTTATACGTTATTTTTCCTTCCGCTGCGCTGTATGATTCCATCAACATCAGATATCACTCTCTCCCACAAAAATCCTCCGCACCTAACTATCTTGAAAGGCAATGCCCAGATAAAGCCACTTGGACTTGAGTTCCAAATCCCACAAGTCTTATGCAAAAGCACTAAGTCTGTGAGAATTGGGGCCAGGATCCTCATGGTTGAATCATTCTCATGAAATTCATTTACATATATGTTTATGTATTAAAATGTATATCCTAATCTAAGAAACTAACAATTATTTGAAGATATGTTTTTTGTGTAGTGTTTTTTTATGCAAGACCTATAGAAGTAAAGGGAAAGGGGGAAAAAAAAAACTGCATTGCATAATAAGCATGGAGAAAATCGTATAGATCAAAGAATTAGCGTTTTGGGATTACAGGCTTTATATGTCAGGGATACCACGACCAATATGTCCAGGGTACCATGACAGTACGTCCGGGGTACCAAGTGAATGAACTCTTTTAATTGTTCACACAATAAAAGATAAGCCTCAAATACTCTATTTCAATCTCCTTCTCATTGTGAATATTATGAATACTTATTTTACTTATTTTGTAAGAATAAAGGGTCATTTTATAGCAATAAAACACTTATAATGGTATTTTATTGCTTAGGAGGAATCACATTTTTGCCTTGAGGAGATTTATCTGACTTGCACACAACTTGATTCGTAATTAGCCCTCATTTACCTATGGTGAATCAAGCCCAGTCTACCAAACAACAAGTAAAGGGTCCGGGATCCTTATTTCTACTTGGGCCTAGGTACCGTCTAAACAAGGACCCTCACATTTTGGTGACTCCACTGGGGACTGGGAAAAAGGAGAGGGAAGAAGCAGTCCTTTCACAAATGTGGCGAGATGAAAAACATATAGATATAGATGAAAAACATTCATTCTTCTATATTTATAATAGTTGATATTTTGTACATTTGTTTGTTAATTACAGGAGTATACTTTAATTCATTGCATAGTGTGGCGAGAGAATTCTCTCAAAACATGGATTCCAATGAAGATTTGAGTCCTAGATTCATGGATGTCAATGAAGATTTGAGTACTAGAGTCATGGATGCCAATGAAGATTTGAGTCCTAGAGTTGGTATGGAATTCGATACATTAGAAGATGCATGAGAATTTTGGCTAAAATATGGAAGGCAAATAGGCTTTGATTTTAGAAAAAATTACATAAATAAAAGTAAGAAGGATGGAAAGATAACATCAAGAGGATTTGTATGTGAAAAGCAAGGCATTCGAGGTCCAGAAAATGAAGATATGATTCGTACTCGTAACCGAGATGATACAAGGACTAATTGTCCTGTAAAGCTATATGTTTCATTAGTGCGAGAAACTGGATAGTATAAAGTGACTAATTTTATTGAAGAACATAATCACACTCTTCCTCTATCAAAAACATTTTATATAATGAGATCTCAATGGAAAATCTTAGAAGTTCATGCAAGATTGATTGAGTTAGCATCCTCTTTTGGAATCAAGCCAAACGCAGCACATGAGTAAATGAGTAGAGAGGCTAGTATGAGAGCTATGTTAGGATATGTGCCCTTAAATCCTATTGTATGATGCTATGTATGACATTATGTATGACTTAATGTTGTGTTTAATAAAATTATTTATTTTATCTAAAATAATGGTAACATGAATATTTGGACATTATCATATAGTCCATGAGATGCATAGTATGTGATTTATGTGATTTAGTCACAGAAGATATAAATCACAAGTTCTTTGTAAACTCAAAATTTATAGTTCGTAGTCAGTGATGAAATTGGGCATTTCATCTGCGAAAATTATAACGTATCAACTAAGATGATTTGTCTTGATCATGGAAGTGGTGACTTCTAGTTGATATGTTGATATGTTTTAAGAGTTAAGACATATTGAACTGGACCCCTGTGAGATTTATTATTCTCCTAATGACTGTCAAATGAATAATAAATCTCACGACTTCTATTTGCATGAACTCTTAATCCTGAGAGAATAATGGACTTGATCATGAGGTGTAGGTTGCTTTGATATATCAGGAGTGAGATCTAAAGTAACAGTCAAAATCTCAGTATGTTGGGCAACTACATTTAGTGTTGATAGAACATATATTCTCAAGATGGAATTCATAGTCTCTTAATGGAGATACAAAATATTCCCTTGAGATAAGTTTAATGGGTTTGGTTATTCAGAGAGTTAGGCCTAACTACTTTGGTAAAAAATTACTAAAGTATATATTTATGAAATTAGATTTCATAAATATATGATGAATAATTTTAAAGGATTAAACTGGGTACTCAAGGATAAGATGTAGTAATTTACAAAGTGGCAGTCTACATTTATGACTTTGTATTACTACGAATATTTTATGAAGGGGTTGCGTGTAAAATAAAGTCTTGGGATATAATTTATTAATAAGACCTAGAGTGCAATTATATTTATATAGTGGTATTAAATATAATTAATGGTAACTTTGGACTTGTCAAGAGTTGACGGAAAAGCCCAAGACCCATTGGAGCTAGTGTCTTATTGGTTCCTTTTGGTCCTATTCCAAGCCACACATTAAAACCCAATTGGAAAGGCCCAATAGGCCGGCCCAATTAGATAATCAGTTAGTTATAAAGGGAGAAACATACAGAATTTTTTAATGAGATTTTTATCATAGAGAAAAGAAAGAGTGTGAGACACACTTTCATTCTCCCTTTGGAAACTGATTGAGAGACCACACATCTTGGGCGTAAAGTGGAATTGGAGTGAAGATTAAAAGTTTTCTCAAGTGCTTCTGATCTTTGTTTTGAATTTCTCCACACCAAGGTACGCTATCTTGTTCTTAAATTCTGAAATTTACATAGTGCATGTTGTCAATCATGAATGAAATAGATCATTGTTTGTTGCTTCCGCTGTGTGTTTTGTATGAGATACAAAACCAGATTTTAACCAACAAGTTAATCTTGGATTCACTGAGCTTGATCAGCATAATTATCTTAGAACAAGATAAGAAAAAAATTTGATATATGGTTAAGCTACATGCTTATTAGGATACTTTCAAGAAAAATTGACTACAAATCCATCCTTTCAATATGCAGTACAATTAGATAATGTTGAGCAGATTACAAACATTTTTTTGGCTGATTCTAGAATGATTATTGATTATGCTAATTTTGGTGATGTGTTGACATTTGACACTACATATGGTACTAATAAAGAGCTAAGACCCTTAGGGGTGTTTTCCCGTTTCAATCACCATAGAGGGTTAACAGTTTTTGGAGCTGCTCTTTTATATGATGAAATGACAGAATCATTTAAGTCGCTGTTTGAAAGTTTCTTAGTTGCACATGTAGGTAAAAAACCTAAAACAATTTTTACGGATCAAGATCTTGCAATGGCAAAGGCATTGAGTGAGGTAATGCCTAACACTTACCATGGATTATATACTTGGCACATAATGCAAAATTAGATAAAACATTTGGGGAATTTGATGAAGGATGGTTCTTCTTTTCTTCAAGTTTTTAAAACTTGTATGTTTGAGTTTAATGATGAAATTGAATTTGCAAAAACTTGGGAGGACATGATTGACACATATGCTATACATGATTGTAGTTGTTTGGATACTATCTTCAAATTTAAAGGAAAATGGGCAAAGTGTTACATGAAGAATGAATTTACATTGGGAATACATAGTACCCAACTTAGTGAAAGCTTGAATGGACATCTGAAAAACTACTTGAGATCTGATTTGGATGTGGCAGAATTTTTTGAACATTTTGATCGGGTGATTGAGCAAAAACGAAAAAGAGAGTTACAAGTTGAATTTAATGCAAGGCAAAAATTTCCCCAGTTGGGCTTGAAACATTCTCCATTGTTGAAGCAAGCAGTACAAGTGTACACACCTGTAATATTTCGAATGCTTCACAATCAATATGACATTGCATCAGCAACAAGGATAAAAAATCACTAAGAGGACTTGTTAGTGCATACATACACTATTGAGTTTATGCATAAGCCTGGTGAATTCATAGTCTCTTATGACACTGCAGATAAGACATTTTCATGTAGTTGTAGAGAATTTGAAATTGTTGGGATTTTATGTTCCCATGTTCTGAAAGTCTTTGACTTCCTTGATATAAAGACAATTCATGATATGTACATTTTGAAAAGAAGGACACGAGAGGAAAAAAGTGGATGTATCTTGGACAATAGGAGAAAAAATGTGGAAGAGGATGCCAACTTGAGTGTTACACAGCGATATAGAAGATTATGTCCTAAGTTGGTACAATTAGCTTCTCGAGCGGCAGACAATGAAGAGGCATTTGCGTTAATAGAGAAGATGATAGAGGAATATGAAAAATAGGTTGAAGACATTGCAGCAAAAAATGTGGCTGGTCATCAATTGTCCCATCAAATGCCATTATGTAGTGGTGTAGAAAATCTTGATCCTAACCAACATTTGGAAGATTTGGTTGAAAGAGCAAAAGGTCTTAAGAAAAAAGAAGGCCATAAGAGTGGAAAAAGAAAGAAAAGTTGGGTTGAGAAGAAAACAAAAAAAGAGGTAGAGTTGAATTAAATGATGAGGATAGCCAATAGTTTTCCAAAGTATATTTTATTTATTTATTTTTATCCCTTACTAAGTTTCCATTTTTTGTAAACTTTTATATTGTTATATCTAATAATATATATATATATATATATATATATTCTCATATAGGAACTTGGTTTTGCTCCTAACATGCAATAAAATAATTATGGCTCACATGGAGAACATTATTTGTATCAAGTAAGAGATTTTTTTTTTTTTTTGGTAGTGGAATAACTTAATAATTTTTGAAGTTGGAGGTTGTACTACACTTGCCTTTTCATTTGTGAATTTATTAATAAGGTTTTCTTTTTTTGTGATATAGTAGACTTATCTTGTCACTTTTTCCATGCTAATGATGACATTTGAATTGGGACCAATCCATAGTTACCAAACTGGTTTCACAACATTCTTAAGGGTAAATATACTTATTTACATGTTTTGCACTTGTAAGTAATTAGATGATTTCTCTTTAACTCTCTCTTATAATCATTGTGATTACATAGGCACCATTAACTGCATTATTGTCTCAAGTATCAAATCCTGCGGATGTTAGTCAGGTAAAATGTAAATGTTTTCGTACATGAAATTTTGAAAAAACTTACATGTTTACTTGTTTTGCAATTATAAGTAATTAGATGATTTCGTAAATTATTTCTCTTATAATCATTGTGATTACATAGGTACCATTAGCTCCATCATTGTCTCAAGTATCAAATGATGCAGCTGTTTGTCAGGTAAAATGTAAACGTTGCTTTAAGTGACTATCTTCCCTCAGTTGAGCTCTGCCAATCTTCCCTTCTTCTTCTTCTTCTTTTTTTTTTTTTTTTTTTTTTTTTTTTTCATGAACTTGTTAGATTTGTGTGATGTATATTCATGTTTTAAGTGACTATCTATAAATTTTTGAATTGGTGGATTTGAAGTCTGTTTTTCTGATTGATTTGTATTACGAAGTTTCTGTTGAAGAGGCTTTATGCGTAAGATTTAAGTAGGTCTTGGCTGCTAGTCAGGTAGTTGATGGGTTGGGATGTTGTTATGGCTTGGCTGTGTGTTGTCTTGTTGACTAGTGATTTGGGTTGGCTCTTTAATGGTTGATAGTGATGGATGATTTGAGTGTGACTGGCTATTGATCGTCTCTTGGCTATGCAAACTTGGCAATGGGTGATTTGGGTTTTGGCTTGGCCTGTGGTGAGTGACTTTATTAAAAGGTCATTCCTGACTGGCCTTTTATGTGAGTTCCACCTGTAACAATTTGGTGAGTGACTTATTATATTTTTGGTTGAGGCAAGTTTGGTTTTGGTCCCTCAAATTTAAAATATTTAGTTTTAATTCTTACTCACCAAATGAATATTGGTCAAATAAAAAATAAATCCATGTGTTTATATCCTCTCTACTCATGTTTGTTTAAGTTCAAAATGTAACTTGATTTTGTTGACATTTTTTTAGGATAATATTGATTTTGTAGTATGAAGGACAACATTTTTTGGCAGTTTGTCTAATATTATATTGCAGTAGATATGGCTTGGATAATATTTTTTGGCAGATTGTCTGAGAGTATATTGCACAGTGGACATGACTTGGACAACTTTTTTTGGCAGGTTGTCTGAGAGTATATTGCACAGTAGACTTGGCTAATATTGCACAATGGACATTATTTTTTGGACAGTTTTTTGAACAGTGTATCTGACAATTTAGATAATTGATTGCACATGTAGCAAACTTTTTGAATAATTTTTTGTAACTAAAGAAGCTACTCAAACATGTTAAACCTGTTAGATTGTACAAGTGCATGTTTGAGTAACATGTACTAGATTGTACAAGTGATTAATATTTTTAAATGTAATGACATGTACTAGACTATTGTTCATTTTTCGAATGCAAGTGATTAAGGTTCTAATGGTTATATAGTCTAGTTTTCAACTTTTCGTAAGGTTGATAATAGTGGGTCAGCTATGTCATATGGCTTTTGTTGAAGAGAAAAGATTCTTATGAAAATTATATAAATTTGACCATTGATAACGAACTACGTTATGCATCAAAAGACTGAACTTTTGTGGAAACATGCGAGTTTTTGAACGTTAAGTCAAAATTTCAATTGTTTATTGAAACTTTGATGACACATGAAATTAATAAAATAACAATGCAAAGGCATTAGAAGTGTCTATTGTGGGTGCATTTGATATTCTCAATGAATTGGATTGAGCCCATTTGTATTCCATTTCTCTGCTAGAAGGCTAAGTTACATACTTTATAAATGGTCTCATTGCAAAAATAGGAGCCATAATGGTAGAAAACATTGTAAGTCTTGTCATTCTGTAAAATCTTAGTAATGAGCATGTGCATGCAATGGAAACCAATCCACTTTGAAAATTATGAGAACACAATGAGCTTATCAAAATTCTTAAGTGTAACATGGTGCAGTGGTTTCTTTCCATCAGATGTTAAAAAATGCTTATATGAAAGGCACAACCAGAGCGCATAAAAGCTAATAATTTCTTCTCAAAGACAAGCTAATAATTGTGGTTCTCATACCATCTAGTAATAACAAAAGGAAAAAACCATTTATGCTTGTAGTAGGGCCACCAGATTCACTTGTTATAAACAACAAAAATTCATTGAAATTTTTATCCACAACCAAATGAACAAAACCCAAAACAAAAGGCTTTATAGCTTAGCTAAATTAGCTCCACAATATAAATATGTGATTTCAGTGTTTCAAGAAAGCCAAAATAGCTATATCTCGATTATGATTCCAACTAAAATAGATATGAGTCATGAACAAAACCCCACTCCGCATACGTTACGACCCCTACAGATCTTGTAATATCCATTCTCTCCCCAGTTGTCTCCCCAAGTGTTCTTTAAGATCCAGAATGGCTTTTCCTTGAACCGAATAGGAGCATAACCAGCAGAACCATACCCCACTAGAAGCACCCTATGATCCAATTGCTTCCCACAGATGTATGGGCGTGAAACTTTTCCAATGTAAGTAGGCATGAAACTTTTCCAATGTAAGTCTGCATGAATACTGCATTGATACCAACTGCACAATACATAGCAAGAGTCATTATTTATTTCCCATCCATCAATGATTTACTCTGTCATTCTTAACCCCGTTGTTCAAATAAAACTGGTAGATTAACAATGAAAACAGTTTACACAGGCTATCATAATTTCAACATCAGTGCACACAACCAAAGAAGAAAACAAATAAAATGGAAATGAAAACAATTTACTATATTTTGAAGAAGGTTAATTGGTAATTACTTGCAAGAGGGCCATTCTTCACCAAATTTGCGGCAATTTGTTCTTCGTCAATCGAAACAACTCTGAAGTTAGAAACAAAAGCAACAATTTTGTCCTTGTCAAATTTGCAGGTGCCACAATAGGTCCCAGTGTAAGGATAATCCTTCTCTTTCTCAAGTCCACCAGCCTTGAGGGTGTACTCAAAGGCAGAAGTCATCAGCCCACCATTACAGCCTAAGTCACATGCACCATATTCCTCGGGATCACACTGCAAAAAAATTACAGGGGTGATCTAAAACAAGACCATGCTGATAATAAGATCATTTGAAGCAATCAATGTGACACAAGAAAGATGCTTACAAATAGTCATATTTTGGTTTTTCTCTCATGCTAGCTAGGTTGTCAAACTTAAGAATAGTTATGGATATACAAGATCATGGGTTAAGTTTTTTAGTCTTTACAAGACATGCTAGTCATCTGTGACACGATGCACTACATGCCCAAACCTTAATTTTTGTTTTGTTTGTTTTCCAGGTTTGATGACTTTCATTTCTGTGCGGTTTGTAGAGGCTGCCTTACTCTATTATGAGATTAACTATTTGTGTGCTTTTTGATTGCTGGATGAAATTGGAGCAAGAACCGCATGCTTTAGAGATCGCATGATATCTTCATTAAAAATTAGAAGCATTTTCAAATATAAAAAGCACAAGAATTGACTCTAAAGCACATTTACCATCAACAATGAGTGACAATTTGAAACTTGGCTAATATATATTATACATTCATCAAGTAGCAATTTTTATGGGAAACTTAAAACTTTAGATTAAATATGGTTTGTCTGGTTATAGAACCAATTCAAACAATTTATCTATTAAAAATAATAAAGAACCAATTCAGACATGCTCTTCAAATCACACTCCTGGTTAACATCATGGTAGAGAGAACCCAAATACTATGACCAAATTACTCTATTTTATTGCAATTTATAACTTTAACTGACCACACAACAAATTACAGACCAGAGAAGAAGAAAAAAAATTCAATATTAGTGTGTTGATTGTGTTCTAAATCCATACTACTAAAACTACATACCAATTTTCGTAAATTGAGGCCCTATAACAAGAGTATCTAACAAGTGTATCTACAATCCACCCTCCAAAATTTGCAGAGAATGCCATTGTAAGCCAGGGCAAAACACAAACAAGCCCCGAGTCTCTAAGATTGAACTTCAGGACCAAGGGAGGGATGAAAGGAAATATATTTACCCTGTCAACACCATCAGTATTCTTTGGAAATATCAATAACACAGTGCAGAAGCGAGTGTTGTGTGATATGTAGAGGGGTTTTCTCTCTGTTTTAGTTAAAGAAACTGTAGCAATCCCAATCAAGAGGACCCACTGCAATCTTGCTAAATTCAACAGCACTTGCTTTCATGCCAAAAAAATGTATCTCTTTTGACTAAGTAAAGGATTATCGTTAGTGCTCTAAATTAAATCGCACAATCAATAGAAATCCCTAAAAATCTTAAGCTGGAAAAAATTACCCATTTTGCGAAGTACAAGAAATTTGTGGAGTCGCCACAACTAATATTGCTCAACCAATTCAAACCCCATTGATGAAATATAGATCAGTAGTAGAAGTATAGAACAAATCAAACCCCAAGGGATAAGCCTATTCCTGACCCTGCTCTCCTCTTACCCAATGGAGTGTCTATTTTACAAAAGTAATTTTTATTTCGATTTGATGCATACAAAAGAGAGAACTCACCTATCAAAAAAAAAAAAGAACTCACCTCTTTGCAAAGTCCAATGTAGGAAGCGGTGATTTTAGGGATTTCCGATGAGAAAAAGGCTAGTATTATCAGAACTGGAGATCCAGGCTAGTGGCTGTGTCGTGAAGAGAGAGCTTCATCAACTTCTCTACACCCGATTCTCTTCAAACCCCAACCTTGCTCTTTGATCTGGGTTTAAAAAGCGCTCTACGAGGCGTGGGGGTTTGGCTTCAAATGGTGAGTTGATGTTTTCTCTTCGATTTTGCTGATAGGTCTGAGTTGGGTATGCTGGCAGCGGTGACGATGAGGTTAAGGGAAGCGTGGAGGTTGAGAGAGTGGTGGAGGGGAGAGAGAGACTGAGCACACGGATTGCTGCTGAGGTGTCAAAGGCTTAAGCCATTAGATTAAATCTATGGCTGAGAATAGAGCTATATATGAATCCCATTTTGTCCAATGGCTGCGAGAAAATTCAGGTTGAGACAGGATATTTCCTTTATTAGCAGTGGGGACTCCAGAAATTTTTCTTAGGGTGTTCCTGGATGAGGTTGCTCTATTATAATTTTTTTTTTTTTTCCAGATTCTTTGTTACAATTTTTTTTTTTTATAGATTTTAGTTCAAATTTTTTTGTTTTTTAGGTTTTTCTTTTTGCTTAAAAGCAATATTATGAATACCATTTTGGACCCTATTTCGGTTTGTTTAGTAGAACGAAATATTTCGGTACCAATCTATTTCGATGTACCGTTTTAGAGTGTTTCGTGGTTAATATATATATATATATATATATATATATATATTTATATTTTCTTATACAACATAAAATTATTGATCCAAATAAGTAAATCTCAAATAAAACAAATTATTTAGTTTTTCTTTTTTGACACTCAAATCATTTAGTTATTACATAACAATTACTATTTTAGAATATTAAAATATAAAAATGTAATTAAATAATGAAAAACAACAAAAAAAATAGTACAATAAGGGTGTATATATGTATATCAACCTGCTGCAAAACTGCTTAACATAGGGTTTTTTTTTTTTTTTTTTTTTTTTTTGTGTGTCCTTTATAATGTGTATTCACTAACTTTTAAGGGACCACAGACCACCATCTCAATTCAATGCCACGGCCCAGCCACCCCACACTAAGAGACAAGGGCTGATCAGCAATTTCAACACAATTACGAATTTTTATATTTACATACACTTACACACAAAAAAGACAAAAGCTAAGCAAATAAGCAATTTATATTGTCAAAAGATAAGTCAAAAGATAAGTCTAAGCAATTTACTGAGACTCACAACACAAGTCGGAAACAGAAAGTATTGAGTATGGGATTGAGAAAAACTGGAGAGAGAGAGAGAGAGAGAGAGAGAGAGAGAGAGAGAGAGAGTCAGAGCAGAGATGAGATGAGATAGGGAAGGGAGAGAGAAGTAAATACATTGATGTCACCGGAGATCAGGAGCGGCGCTGCCGCGGCACATTGAAGGCTGAGGTTCTTATTTCCCGAACTCATTTTTCTCGCTTCGCTTTTGCTATTGCCAATCTTGAATCTCCGATCTGGGCCAACTCAGTCTCCGTTCTCGCCGTCACAGAACTGCTCTGGGTGTAGTGTTGCTGTTGTTGCCTTGCTGAGTCTTCTTTTTTTTTTTTTGAGAATCGCTGCCATGCTATTGCCGAGCCGCCGCTGCTGCTGCTAATGAGAAGTGAGGTTCTTATTAGTATAGGAATTGGGTAATGGGTAATGGGTTATGGGTAATGGGTATAAGTATTAAGTTTATAAATTTTTTGTTATTATTATATTTGTTGAGAATCCATGGGTTTGCTCTTTGCTGGGCTTGCACTGTTCAGTTTTGTTTTGTTTTTTTTTTTTTTTTTTGAGAATCCGTGGATTTCTATTTTCAGTATATTGGGCTTTTTTTCCTAGTGGGCTTGCCTATTACAATTTTTTTTTTTTTTTTTAAAGATTTTAGTTCCAATTTTTTTGTTTTTGTTTTTGTTTTTGTTTTTTTTTAAGTGGAACAAATAATTTTTCTTTTTTTATTTTTTTTTGAGGGTGCTCCTGATTCTTTTTAGAAGGGTAAACAAACAAAAAAAAATTAATTATTATGTATAATTCTTTTTTTTTTCAAGTCAGGGTGTTCCCAGGAACACCCTAACATGAACGTGGCGTCGCCCCTGTTTATCAGGATTGTTCTAGGTGAGAAGCCAATGTTAGTAACAGTTAGTTGGAAAAGGAGGAGTTCCGTGAGTTGATTATCTATACTATAAGTGGATGATGCCAAGGCAATCAACGTCCCGAAGATTGAAAGAGCAGCAGGAATGAACTATCACTAAGCAGCCTTGATTTGTGGGGGACTTTGATCTATGAGAATTGGGCCCTTTGAATGAAGGTATGCCTGAAACGTTAATTTGACTTGGGCCTTTGTTCCTACTTTGATTCTTATAATCTTATTTCATTTTTAAAAAGACAAAACTTAAGCTCCAAAACAATTTAAAACTATCTCTTAGATTGTGTTTGTAGCCCAACTTTGTTTAAAATAAGTCATTCCTAGCCAATGCATCAGCACTTCTCTTAGCTTACAGCCGGTACTAACATTAATTGACCGAGTCCAACTAGAAAGGGTTCAAAATTTCAAATCAGACTAGTTGTATTTATGCTGCTCAAGCTGCATTTGGCATTACATGCCATGCAAAGCCAATTATTTTCTGAAAAAATCTAAGACCTTCATGGGCTATTACATAATTCTTTTGAACAACCATATTATTTTGGAAGTATTGTACTTCGTTTATAATATTGTCATAGTTTGAGTGATTGTTTTTTTGTGTGTAAATAGACAAGTGTTTTGTTAAATTCAAGGTGATACTTTAGACGTATGTTATATATTGGTATTAAATATATATATATATATATATATATGAATTTGTGGTTAATGTGTAGTTTGGACATTAGTTATTGTGGAATATTGATGATCAATAAGTCTATTTAATCTATTACAAGCTTTTGTTAATTATTGTGGTATTTTTGAGCAGGTTTATATAGTATTTTTAATATGAAAATGATAGGCCAAGAATGTATTGACCCATTTGGTAAATTAAATCAATTAATTAGCCAAGTGAATTAATTAGATTCAATTATACATGCAATAAGCGTGGTAGCACAAACAAATCACCAACTAAGTTAAATTCAACAGAAATTAAATATGACATAGGTGATTTGTTTACGAATGGGAAAAACCACCGAGGCAAAATCCCACTGGGTGAATTTAAGGTCACCACTCCCGAAAATTTACTATTATCAAAACAAGCAGTTACAAGTAAAGGAATTCTAGTACCTTATACCAACCTATAGTTGAACCCTTACCCCAATACACAATTGGACTTGTAATGTAATGACAATCTCTCATTTCAATGCACGACTCCCAGTACGTGACTAACCAATCGATATGCGGATCCTAATACACAACTTATACACCAACTTAAGAAAGATGTTGGTTGTAAAATTCTTCAGTTTATCCACACGATGAAGATCAGGAAGCTCCTTGGTTACAAAACCCTATGGCGTATAAACGCAGCAGCTTCTTCAAGAGAAAAATGAACTAGGGCAACTTTTGTCTCCAATCACACAATGCACATAACAACAAGTGCAACAACCCCAAGACAGCCCTTAAAATAATCCTTATATATGTCTAGAGTTATGAGAAAAGAAACCCTACACAAATAACTTGGATATACGTGAAAAACATATTTGGAAATCTGATTTTCATAAACCTTCATAGATAGGCTATCTATCGAGCTGCTGTCGAGTTTCGGGAAAAAAAACTTCTTTTAAACCTCGATAGATTCAATTTGTCGAGCTATCTGTTGAGCTTTAAAATACAGCAATTCTTAACTTGTGTCTTGAACAGATTTGCATGGCTTTAACTCTTAACCTGAACAAAAAGTTGCTTGAAGACTTAAACCATCCTAGACCTACCTAATTACAGGTAAATTGTGTTTTGTCAAAGGATTAACTAATTCTAAATGACATATGTACATAAAAATTTCCACATATGTCCTAATAGAAAATAATAATAATGAATAGGTATTAAATGGTATTTGATTGCATGGCTTTGATATTTAAGTGGTTTTTCATAATATGGTTGCATGGCTTTGAATTTTCAATATGCACTGTGATTTGCCCCAAAAAAAAAAAAAAAACTATAGTCGTGTTTTATAAACATGGCTACAGCCAAATAAAAAAAAAAAAAAAATCTATAGCCTCCTTTTTGCAACTGCAACTAAAATAAGGTCTATAGCCGTGTTTTATAAACGCGGCTATAGATTCTTGGACCTATAGTCACGATGCATGGGCCACATTTGAATATGTGGCTATAGAAAATGCAGCTAAACATAGACCAAATGGACCTATAGCCACGTTTTTAGGAGCTACAACTGCACTTTTATAGCCCGTGTTTTTTGTAGTGATACTTCTCTTCCAAATATTATATACTTTCTTATTTGTTGTCTTTATCTTCTCTATCTAAATGTCCGTTTGGAATCTACTTATTTTACATCAACTGAAACTTTTTGCTAAAAATAATGTAGATAAAAGTAAAAGTTAGTTGAAATAGTACAGTGTGACCTATAAATAATACCAAAAAGGGCATTAGGACCCATAAGTAGTAACAAAAATAAGCTGAATAGTAAAATAAGTGGGTAAAAATAATCCATACCAAACGCACATTAAGTAAGAAAAAGCATTTATACCAAAAAATAATATCGAATTGGGGTCTGTTTGGGATCTGCTTATTTTGTTGAAACTAAAAACTTTTTGTTAAAAGTACTGTAAATAAATGTAAAAGATAGCTGAAATAGTATAGTGGGACTCATTAATAGTACTAAAAAGTGCAGTAAGACCCATGAATAGTAGCAAAAATAAGCTGAATAATAAAATAAGCTGCAAAAAATAATCTATCCAAACAGACACTTACTCTAAATGTCAAAATCAAAACGTGGTCTCAAGATACTGTGGTGTTGAGAGCAAAATCGAGATGACTGTAGTCCTGGCATTGACTTTCAATAATAATATCAAGACCAAGACAATGGTTTCTTCATCAATGAGAGAATAAATCATTATAATTATAATTTGGCATAAGCATGTGTAATATTGGAAATTATGATATATATAAGTCGGCAATTATGCTATGTGTGAGTTTGGTTCTGTGCCACATAAGAAGATTAAAAACCTAACTCTTTATTGATGTTGATTGAAAGTTATAAATTTGTCACTAATATATTACACTTAACTCTAATAGGTTCACAATGACTGTGACTAAAGGCAGCAAGTTTGGTACCATTGTTTTTTACACTTCTGCTATCTCGTATAATGTTTGGTTTGCAGGGGAGGAGGTCTTGCATCTCCTTGGTCAGGCTCCTTGAAATTACATACAAAGATGAAGTTACATGCAAACAATGGATTTAAATAATTCTAATAGTAACCATAATAGTAGCCATGAAATTAATCATTAAATTAAATTACTTGTCATACCTTGAATCTGGCTCTATGTCCTTTGTGATCACCTGTCCCACAAGTAGGTGCTCTTATTGTGCATTTCGGTCAACCTTGTGGGGGTGAGTGTAACCCAACGGCTTGCTCATTTTGCAGATGCACATCTGGGTGTTCAGCTTCGCTCCTAACAGTTGAAAATCCTACAACTGCTGGGGAAGATGATGTAGCAAATGATATGTGAGTGAGGTCCATACTCATGGGATTTGTATAAAGCCCAGGATTGGGCATGGATGACAGGGATTCAGTATGGGGTGAGTCCATGGCCGAAGGATGGCCAATAGAGCTGGTTGGTGGGAGGGACCCATGGTCTATACGGCCAATGGTGTACGAGGGTGACTTGGTGTGCATGACAGGAGAGGTCTCATTGAAATAAATATTGAGGTTAAAGGATGTAGTAGGTGAATGCAGTACCTGTCTACAAAATCAATGCTTAGTTTCCAACTCCATTATTATCAAGCCCATGCAAAGCACTCTTACTTGAAAAACATTGTATTGTTTAAGGTCCTCTTCCAAACAACCTCTCATTGGATCATAGCTGGAGTTTTCCATTATCACCAACAAAATCATTTCTTGTCACCTCATTTTTTTCTTTTTTTGGAAAGTTTACACATGCACCAATGGGGTTATACTCCACCCTTTCTTATGTATCATTTGAGCGCTCATTGACTTTCTATATTTTACTTTCTCAATTAGTTAGAACAAAAAAAATATATGTAAGAACAAAACATTATGAGCAAAG
This sequence comes from Castanopsis chinensis, assembly GCA_032878915.1. NCBI lineage: Eukaryota > Viridiplantae > Streptophyta > Magnoliopsida > Fagales > Fagaceae > Castanopsis > Castanopsis chinensis. Next base: position 8,811,710 of record JAVQMG010000125.1, on the reverse strand, counting down.
TATTCACAATCACCAACTTTGATAATTTCTCAAAACATCATGACTAAAATGAGCAAAAATTCCTTGTAGAAAATCAAATGGAATTTGAACAATTAGGGCCTGTTTGGTTTGATGCTAACTCAATTTTCATATCTCAACACTCCAATCTCATCACTCAAACGCATTACCCAATTCTCATATATCTAACTCAATTTTCCCTTAACTTTATTGGCAGTGTGTCCGGCTGGAAATTCTCAGTGGGTATTTCAATTAAAAAAAATTCAATTTTAAGTAAAGTTGTGGGACCCACAAAAATTAATGCTCATAAAAAATGCACCCTCTTCATTTTACATCTTCATCTCTATTTACAAAACCCAACGGCTACAACTTGAAGATAAAAGAACAATGCAAAGTGAAAAAAAAGGCTTTGACCTAATAAAATAAAGGCGAAAATGCACTTTTGGTCCCTAAATTGATTTCGTTCCTATTGTCGTTCCTATTTTTAAAAAATCGTTTTTATTTTAGTCCCTACCGTCATCCAAGTAACGGAACCCTATTACGTGGCAGATGGAGTGACCTGATTGCTGACATAATGCTGACGTGGCACCAACGTGGCATTAAAATATTATTAAAAAAAATTATTTTGCATTTTTCAAAACCACATCAGCATTTTAATTTTTTTTTTCATATTATTATTATTATTATTATTATTGGCCTTAAATCTAATATTATTATTTTACTTTCATTAAACCTGTTCTTAATGTTCTTCCCAAATTCAAGAAATAAACCCAGCAACAAATCTGAAAGACAAAGTAACCCTAGGTTGGTAAGGTACTTCTAGTTGGTATTTGAAGTACTTGCCGCGCATAGTAACCGCTTGTTGTGATAATAGTGGAGTTTTAGGTAGTGGTAACCAATCTCTCTGGCAAACCCAAATCCAAAATACAACAACCAAATCAAATCTCCATCAAATCCAGAAAAACAAGAAATAAAACCCAGAATCAAGAGCAAACCCAGAACAAGAACAAACCCAGAACAAATGCAAACCCAGAACTGTTCTTCATGTTCTACGGAAACGAAGATGAAAACTTGCCCAGAAAATTAAAATAATCAATATTTTCTTTTCTTTTTATTGATTTTCTTAGCAAATAATCAAACCATGAACCCAGAAAAATCATCAACAACCCGAAAAATCAAACCCATGAACCCAGAAAAATCATCAACAAACCCACGCCCACCGATCAGTCAACAAACCCACGCCCACAAAGTCACCAAACCAAACCCACTACCACCATCGTTGATCAAAAAGAGAGAAGAAGAGGGATTCGGGTTTAGAGAGAGAAAAGAAGTCGGAGATTGACAAAGAAAGAAGCAAAAGAACGATACAAACACAAACAAACAAACACAAACCGGAACCAAGCGTTTCAGAGTCAGAGTACAATTAAGAAGAGAGACGTTGGACGAGATGCTAAGTACTCACCCACCTCCATCCTCTGCCTCTTCTTCTTCCTTTTTCTTAGGCCGATCTCCTCATCTAATTCTTCTGGGCCGATCTTCTTCCCTCTCTTTTTTTCTCAGCCGTGGTTTGGGATTTTTTCAACCAACCCAATCTGAGATCAAATCGTCTCAGATCGAGAGAGATAGAGACTAAGGGAGACAAATGCCACACAAACTAATTTGGGTTTTTTAGCACTATAAATACGCATAGATACTTTACATAATTTGGGTTTTTTTTCCCTCTGGCTGATGTCGTTTGGGATATTTATTAATTTATTGTTGTTTTGATTTTACGTTTTTTTGGTTATCTTAAAAGAAAGAAGAAAATGAAATAGATACAAACACAAACACAAACACAAAAACGCCAACATCACATAGAGCGTGAATAGTGTTAATTTAGTGTTTGTTTCTAAAAGAGTTCAAGAAAAATTGAAATAATTGCTCTAAATATTTTTTTTAAATCTTTAAAACTGTAAAGTTTTTGAATATTTTTCAATTTAAATTGAAATTTTTTTATCATGCTTTGAAAAATGCAAAATAATTTTTTTAATAATATTTTAATGCCACATCAGTGCCACGTTAGCACTGTGTCAGCAACCATATCACTCTGTCTGCCACGTAATAGGGTTACGTTACTTAGATGACGGCAAGGACTAAAATAGAAACGATTTTTTAAAAATGGGGACCACAATAGGAACGAAATCAATTTAGGGACCAAAATGAGAATTGGCCCAAAATGTAGGGACCAAAAGTGCATTTTCGCCTAAAATAAACGCAAAAAATGAAGCCAAAATATCAGTTTTAAGGGTTTGGTGTTGATATTTGAAACTTTGATCTCATGTCATAAACCTAGTAAGTAGCACAAACATCACAAATACATAAAAAATTGGTGTGAAGAGATGAAGAAAAAAAAAAAAAAAAAAGAAGCAGTTGTGAAGAAACAAGGAATAAAAAAATAGAAAAGAAGAATGGCGCTGGAGTGAAGAAGGAAGAGAGAGAGAGAGAGAGAGAGAGAGAGAGAGAGAGAGAGAGAGAGAGAACCATGCGTGTGACCAGAAGGAGAAAGGATGAAAGAAAGAGAATTGATGTGACAAGACTTTAGGTGGGTCCCATTATTTTTATGTATTTACTAAAATGCCATGTAACTCATAACTTGGAAAAATGAAAGCATAAAAAATTTGGGGGTGTTTGGTAGGTGTGTTTAAACAATAGTTTTCAGTATTTAAACACCCTTACACGTATTTCTACAACACTTTTTAACCCATGCATATTTCTCCAATACTTAAACAATGATATTAGAAATCTCTAACCAAACTCATTTTTTTGAGTTTTGACTGATGAAAACAAGACTAAAAAATCTTGCCAGAAAACAATTCTCTTATGGGTCCCACGTGTTTTGGATTATGGGTGATGAAAACTGAGTTATATAACTTAGTTTTCACCCAATCCAAACACCCTCTTAGGCTGTGTTTGGCTCTATGTATATTCATTTTCCAGTGTAAAATAGATTCAGGGGAAAATATTTTCCAATAAGGAAAATGCTTTCAATGTGTTTGTTTGCACCATGGAAAACAGGGTAGAAAACGATTTCCAGTGTTTGGCTACTGCGGAAATAGTTTTACTGTATTCATTTTCCTATGTTTGGTTTGTTCAAAAAAATTCAGAAAATATGAAATGATCAGAAAATATGAAATGATCACAAAATAAAAACTTACATTCTTGTAACAATCTACACAAATATTGTACTCATCCGCTTCAACATGAATGATAAGAATCTGTTCAATATTTTCATAATATTCATATCAATAAGCACATAATATAGCATTCACTATTGGCAGTGAGCCTCCATGGTCTACAACAATGATACTTACACGTGGTATCTGAACAGTACACATACCTTACATGCCTTCACTGAATATACATATCTTGGGTAATTATGGGCTCATTTGGTAGAGGAGTTTGAGTAATGTTGTTTAAAATGATGTGGATAATGTGGTTTAAAAAGTGTTGTGAAAAATACTTATTTATAGTATTCATAAAGAGAAAAATGTGTTTGGTACTGTGTTTCAAATAACATATTTTGGTGTTTGAAATATTAGTTGTGTGTTTGGTATGTGTGTGTTTTTAACAAAAATAGAAAAGATAACAATGGTACAATTTTCAATTTATTCCACATCAGAAGAGAAGACAATTGCCTATGAAGCATCTGACCACTTCTTTTTCCTTGTGTCCCACTGAAACTTCTTCTCTTTCCTAAATTTAGTAGGAACTGAGGCATTAATACCCGCAGCAACGTTTTCCTTCGCTTTTTTTTCCTCATCTCCATTGACACAGACGAAAATTAAAGGCTGGGCTTCATTTTTCGTCAGATCTTGTCCATTCTTGTTAGTAATCCTCCTTACCCTAGCAACAACCAAGGCTTTCTCCACCACCAAAGCCAGGGGAAGAAGGTTCCACTTCACCACCGAAAACCGACGGGCTTGCTGCAAATCCAGGTTTGAAATGCACTTTCACCTTGGTTCTTAATGGGTGTTTGTAACAAGACAATTGTTTTCTTTCTCTATACTTTTAATTCAAAAACTATGTCAAGTTATATATATAAGGGGTTTTGTGAAAAGATACAAATTTTGCTGTTGTGGGATGTGAAAATAGAGAAGAAGATTCGAATAATTGATGATTTTCTTGTAAAACATGAAGATGACAAAGTACCTTGGAGATTGCTCTGGTATGCAACCATGTCTGTGGTAATTTCAAATATAAAGAAAATAGTAGTAGTGTTCGATTTAATTGACAAATCTTTGAGTTTTGGCCTTTAAAAGAAGTCCATTATTATCTACAATAGCCATCATGGAAAGAAAGAATAGATGCTGTTTGGAGTTCGTTACAGTATAACAATATCCAATGCTTGATCCACTTTTAAGCTTTTTCAAATTCTTGAACTTCATATTTTGTTTAGACCCAGATGATAATTTATTACTCATTATATTGCATAATGTCAATATTAAATTCACTTATTTAAACACCCCAAAAACAAATTTCAACTTTTTTTTTTTCAGTTGGATAGGATATCCTGACACTTGGCACAGGATATATATGATTATTTGAATGTACACTCTATTATTTAGAGGTCAAGACTGATGTGTGATCTTAGAACTAGTCAACTATTTCAATTTTAAAATTGCATTAGTATTACTAGCTAGTTTACTAAAAAAAAAAAAGTGTTCAAAAGAGAAGTAACAAGTGTGCATTTTGAATGAATTAACACCTAATCGAATATTAGGCCTTAGAGTAAATAGGTTCTACAAGAGTTACTCCACAATCCTTAGGATTTTCTTTTCGGGTGGAGACTCACCCTGAGCAACATTACCAAACAAGTTGGTTTCATGAAAATTCAAAACAAAAGAAGTAACAAGAGTAAAAAATTTTATTTGTACATCAACAACTGTAAAAGCTCTTGTTGACAATGATGGATTCATAAATGATCTTTTTGTACATATAGTGATGGATTTAGAAATGATTTTTTCACATGTTAGGACATATGTGGAATTTGTTAGGACATATATGGAACTTGTTAGAACATTTGTTACTGTATATTGGCTAATCCTTTGACAAAATGCACTTTACTTATAATTGGGTAGATCTAGGATGGAATTACACAGTGTAGCGGAAGAAATGTTCTAATCCTTTTACCCTAGCGTAGCGGAAGAAATGTTATAATTGGGTAGACAAAATGCACTTTACTTATAATTGGCTAATCATTTGTTACTGTATATTGGCTAATCCTTTTACCCTAGGGTTTTCAACTTCCTTCTTATCCTGCTTAAGGGGTGCACCTAAGATAGATTTACCCTTGTCTATGTTCTCATTAGCTAATTTAGTTTTAATATTAGTGTTCTTAATTTCAACATTATTGCTAGGACGAACAAAACCAGTAGTACTAGAAGAAGAATTATTTGAGGAAGAGAAATCATTTCCTAAACCTGTTCGATCTGAAGCAGATTTTTGAAAACTAAGCATCTCATCGAACTTAATGCTTGAAGTCCTTTCTAGCTGAGCTCTAACTTGGAATAGTTCCGCCAGTGCACCAATAATTTGATTTTCTTCATCAAACTTTATGGAAAGCTCTTCACGTTCAAGCTCCACATCACTAATATTCTTGGTGGTTAACCTATATAGCTTCTCGTGCTTTTCTGAGACCTTGTATAGCTTAGCATAGACTATGTGAATGTCATCTTGATCATCTATCTTCTCAAACTTGGATTCCACCGATTCCCCTTCTTCATCCACATCTTCAACAATCCCCTCAGTAGGATTAACTGTGGCAGTAAAGGTATTCAAGATTTCATCATCCTTATTGTCGGAATCATCTTTAGGGTCAGTGTCGCTTAGCTAACTGCAAGTGCCTTGCTTTTCCCAATTGTCTTGAGATATGTTGGGCACTCCTTGTTAGGACATATGTAGTTCAAGTTTGTTAACATATGTTGCTATTTTATGTAGTTGGCTAATCCTTTGACAAAACGCACTTACTTGTATTTGGGTAGATCTAGGATGTGTTTAATACTTCAAAGAACATGTTGTTCAAGTCTAGTATTAAAGCCATGAAGATTGGACCAAGAAACAAGTGAAGAAAAAGTGTGTACTAAAGCTGGACACCTGGTGGACACCTGCGGATAGCTGCTGGACACTTGCTAGACACCTGCGGATAGCTGTTGGACAGATAGTTATCTATCAAGGTATCTATCGAGATTTAATGAGGCTCGACAGTTGCCCGATCGATCGAGGTATCTATTGAGGTTACGGGAATTCAGATTTCTAGATCTGATTTTTGGGCCAGGCTTTTGTATTTGTGTAGGGTTTCTTTTCTCACAACCCTAAGCATATATAGTAAAAAAACGTGCATGAAAAGTGCATAAACATGCTTATTTTTTAGGCCGTCACACAAGAGAATACAAGGAGAACATATGCAAAAGGTGATCGAAGCCTTATTCTCTCAAAAAGAAGCTACTGCGTCTTTGTGCCTTAGGGTTTTGTAACTAAGTGCTTCTTGATCTTCATTGTTGATGAAGTGAAGAACTTTGCAGCCAACATTCTTCTTCCTCAAGTTGGTGAGTGAGTCACGTACTGGGATTCGTGCAAAGGAGTTAGTCACGTACTGGGATTCGTGCAACAAAAGGGTGGCGTTCATATATTGAAGAGTTCAGAGGTTCTGAAGCAGTAGAAGGTTTTTGCTGTGAGTTCATCTACGGGGATTGTAGAGTCTAGGGACAAAGGTTTTGTACTAGATCTGAAATTTCTCTTTACTATAGTGAATTTCTTTTTGGGAAGGTTTTCCCCCAGGTTTTTTACTGTGAAACTGGTTGGTTTCATTGGTTTTCCTGGGTCATCATATCTTGTCTTATTTATTTTTCCGCTGCACTTAGTTTTGACATGATATTGATGTTTGTTTGTTTTAATAAGTTTTATGCATAATAAATCTAATTAACAACTTGGATTTAAAACTTGTTAATTCTATCAACCGGGGTCTAAATTTCCCAACACTCCTGTTTCATGTGTTCGAAGCCTTGGCACCCAAAACACTTAGGTCCTGTAGGAACAGTGTACTGATAGCCATCTCTAGCATCCTTCTTCCTTTTGTCTTGGCCCTTGAACTGAGAAGAATTGGATTGCCTAAGGTCCTTGTTGAAGCCTTTTTCATTGGCATTCTTCACAAACTTCTTGAATTGCTTGGTGATGTAGGACTTCATCTTAGAATATTCATCGTCTGAAGACTTTTTTATCTCACTGCTCTTGGCCTTCAGTGCCATACTCTTGCTTGTACTAGACTTTTCGATTCTAGACAAACCCAACTCATAGGTCTGTAGATTTCCAACTAGCTCTGTCAAAGGAATTTTATCAATATCCTTTGATTCCTCAATCGTAATGATCTTGGCATGGAATCTTTCGGACAGAGATCTAACCACTTTTCTCACAATCTTAAGTTCTGGGATAGTTTCTCCAAGATTAAAGATAGAGTTTACTATGTCTTTGAGTTTAGCATAAAACTCATCAAACGACTCATTCTCCTCCATCTTTATCTCTTCGAAGCTTGTAGTGAGCCACGATAGCTTCAAATCCTTGACAGCCTTTGTTTCCTTATAGATTATTGAGCTCTAATGCCAGACACTTCTTCAACTTGTTTCTTGGACAGACTCGCATGGCCTTAACATTTGATCTTGAAACCTTATTTCTTGAAGTATTAAAACATCCTAAATCTACCCAAATACAAGTAAAGTGCGTCTTGTCAAAGGATTAGCTAATTACATAAAAGAACGACATATGTTCTTAACAAGTGAACCACATATGTCCTAAAAAATAACAAGAGTAATAATTTTTATTTGTACATCAGCAACAGTAATAGCTCTTGGTGATAGTGATGGATTCATAAATAATCTTTTTGTACATATAGTGATGGATTCAAAAATGGTCTTTTCACATTGGACATGCATATTACATCATTGCGTTGCTTTTTTTGGACAAAACACTTTTATATAATACATATTCAAATTGTGTGATGTTAAACTTAGTAGTGAACTCGTGGCTATGTGCAATCCTTTATACTTTGATAGCACAGTGAATTCAATGCTCTTTGGTCTCTTTTGCAGATGTCGGAAGCAATGGGTAATGATATTGACAATGGCCTTAGGTTTTGAAATGTGAACTATTTGTGTGGCTTCAAAGCAAGTGTCAGGATTTCAGATAAGCGAAATGAGAATCGATACAGGCTTTACAAATGTTGCCCAAGGGATTAATGTGGTTTTTTTGAATGGTGTATTCCATTGAATGTGTCATTGTCATATGTAGAGGATTTCCAACAACTACAAATAGAGTTATGTGTATTGCGAGAGGAATTGAAAGCCGTGCATGAGACTGTCCAACCCACTGTTGAGACTAAAAGAATGGTAAAGATTATGTTCGTTGGATGGTTCCTGCTATGCGCAACTGTTGCACTACTGCTCACTATGTCAATGGTGAAGTGTTTCCTTGCTGCACATATTTTTGTAGGGTTTTTTGTATTTTTCTAAATTTTTTGTAGGGTTTTTTTAAACCATATGTATGTTTAAAAACTGTTCGCATAAACCTGTTTAGCAGCTTCTCCTATATATATTATACATATTCGCATCTAACTAATTCCACATATCATTTTGTGGAATTAGCACCATCGATACAATATTTGTTATTTGTCTTGCTAAAACTAGTTTTTCACATTTTCGTCTATGAATGCTCTAAGTGACTCGCATTGATTTGAATGTGATTAAAGTGAAAGATTGTTGTCAATACTGTTATGAAATTAATATATGTGTGTATGAAAAACTTTTCTTTTAGGGAAGGACTCAATAAGGAAAAAATACGAAGTTATCAATGAGATTGATCGAAACTTTTGATTAAAAACAAATTATAGTTAATGCAAACTTAAGGTGAGTTTGGTTCAGCTTTTTGAAACTGGGCTTTTGAAAAAGTGGGGTTTTAAAAAAGTGCGTTATGAAATGGGGTTTTTTTTAAAAAGTTGAGTGTTTGGTATAAGCTGTTAAAAAGTGTTTTTTAAAAAAGCTAAATGTTTGGCTAACACTTATAAAAGTGGCAGTTTCAGTTGTAAAATACCAAAAAGGACAATGTATATATAAGGGGATTTATTTTATACTTAAATGAACTACTTAATAATACTTACTCAAAAGAAAAACTACTTAATAATAAGAATAATAATAACAACAACAATATTTTTTTTTTAATTAAAATTTGTTGTAAAAATATTTTTACAACAAATCATATGCGGTAAGTTATTACTGATTGTAATTTGAACACACCACTTAAATTATTATTTTTCTACTAGCATTAGCTAATAACAACCCACTACTTAAGATTTATTGTGAAAATATTATAGTAACATTTCTTAGTTTTAATTTTTGTTCTTTATTTTCTTTTTTCTTTTATCTCTTTTTCTTTCATCCACACATTTATTTATATTTTTTTCCTCATTTTTTCTCCTCCACACAAGTCTTTTTTACCTTCTCCCTATCTTTAATTTTAACTTTTCTTTATACTTTTCTTCTTCACTAGACCACCATTTCGTCCACTCTCATTCTAGAACATACCATTTCATTTTTCTCTTTCTCTTTCTCTTTCTCTACTTTCCTCCACACATTCAGCCACACAGCCCACACCCACACACTTCTTCACCTTGATCTTCTTTATTCTTTTCTTTTTCTCTAAATTCAACCACACACAACTCACACCCACACACTTTTTCATCTTGATCTTCATAGGTAATTTCTCTTAATTTCACCAAAAATATTTAATACCTCTCTCTCTTCGTAGCCCTAAAACCAAATGGGAATTAAAGTCAGATTGATGCATTAGAGCTTATGCTTGTTACTCAACCTCAACCATGTTGGAAGATTTAGATCGGGTTGTTAAGAGTGAGATTGGCAATGGAGGATCCTGCATATTGTAGCTATTATTTTCTGTGTTTGCCTTTTCTATTTTCAGTGTATTTTGTGGTTAGTGAGATGAGGGTAATTTGGGTCATTTCTTGCATTTTCAACGGTAATATTGATCAAAAGCACTTTTGCGTTTGCAAAAGCTCCTCAAACCTCCCCGCACGTTTTGGCTCAATCTTTTGCATTTCAAAACACAACTTTTTTGACAAAGCACGTTTTGAAACATTACCAAACGCCTGACTTTCATTTTTGCTCTCAAAAAGTGTGTTTTGGCTTTTAAAAGCCGAAACAAATGGGTACTTAATAGAAGTAAAAAAAATGACATGACGATTACAAAAAATATACACACAATATATTTATAGGACTCAAAATTGGCGTTGAGAACCCATCACGTCCTAACTAATGCCCAATGTTTATTACAGGAATTGCACATGTTAGCAACCTGCGTGAGAAATAACACAAGGCACAAAGATTTGTTAGTAGAGTTTTTGGAGAAATTTGGAGAAGGGATTTGGAAGAACAATGATGTATCCTTGTATTGACATAATCATAAATTGTTTTGATACATTATCCTCTTTTGCTAGTGGATGACAAATTAGAGACACTATGGGAGCTTTATGGGAATTACAACTTTTTTATTTGTTGGTTTTCATTGTAATACTATTGCTGGCTAGTTTGTAATGTTAGGACATATGTGATTGGATGTTAGGAACATACGTCAACATTTTATGTATTGGCTAATCCTTTGACCAAACTCACTTTACTTGTAATTGGGTAGATCTAAGATGTGTTTAATGCTTCAAGAAACAAGGTTTCAAGTTCAAGTGTTAAAGCCATGCAAGTCTGTACAAGAAAAAAGTGAAGAAGTGTTGTTCATTAAAGCTCAACAGCTAGCATCTATCGAGGTTTAAAAGAGCTATTTAAAACCGAGGCTCAACAGCTAGGGTATCTGTTGAGGTTTATGAAATTCAAATTTTCAGTTTTGATTTTCATCCAATCCGTGATTATGTATTTGGGTTTTCTTTTCTCACAACCCTAAATATATATAAGGATTATTTTAAGGGCTGTATCAGATTGCATAGCCAAGAGCATAATTGCACAAGAGCATAATTCCTTAAGTGTGACCAGAAACCAAGTTTGCCCTAGTTCTTGAAGAAGCTACTGTGTTTGTACACCGTAGGGTTTTGTGACCAAGAAACTTCGTAATCTTCATGTGTTGAAGAATAGAAGAACTTTGCAGTCAACATCTTTCTCAAGTTGGTGATCAAGTCGCGTACCTCCACGCATCTATTTGTTAGTCACGTACTGACAGCCATGCAATACAAGGAGAGATTGTCACTATAGAACAAGTCCAATTGGGTATTGGGGTGAGGGTTCAATTGTAGGTTGGTATAAGGTACTGAGATTCCTTTACTTGTAATCGCTTGTTTTGATAATAGTGAATTCTCGGGAGTGGTGACCTTAAAATCACCCGGTGGAGTTTTTGCTGTGTAGGTTTTCCCCATTCGTAAATAAATCACCTTGTCATTTAATTTCCACTGCATATTTAGTTATTTGGTGATTAGTTTGTGCTGCCACGCTTGTTGCATGAAATTGAACCTAATTAATTCACTTGGCTAATTAATTGGTTAATTTATTACAAGCAGTCAATACATTTTTGGCCTATCATGTAATACACAGTAAGTGTATTAAAGTTTCCTACCTTCCTGTTCACTTTTCTACTAAGTATGTGATTGATAATAAAACTTGTTTTAATTCCAAATAAAATATTGTACTAAAAAGAGTAAAGATTACAAAGGAAAAACAAAAATTGTCAGATTATCATATAAAAATGATTTTCATGGACAAAAAACCAATCGGCGCTAGACTCATCTCCTACAATACCTCATTTGCATTTTCAGTTCAACATTATGACTTAAATCAGATACCATATTGCTTTCAATATCCTCTTTCACAAGAATGACTTTTTTTCAATCCATATGCAAGTTTTTCAATTGTTTATCTTCTTTTTTTCCCAAAGAAAAGCTGTGAACCAAAGTCATGTGACTGGTGAAAGACAACAGTCACATGATCCGCCAAAAAAAAAATTATGAACCCAATTGGAAGGCAAGTGACAAACAAGGCAACAATTTCCTCAATAACATAATCCAATTACAGAATCACTAACCTCTTTATAACAAAATCCAATTACAAACAAGGTGAGTTCATTTTGCAAGCCTAAAGAGACCTATATCACTTAACAAACATGGAATTGACTCAAAAATGTTATTCCATAGCAGCACACAGTACAACAGCACTTGATGCACACAGCAACAGCACCTGATGCACACAGCAGCAGTACAGCATCACCTGATGCAAACAGCAGCAGCACAGCATACCCCGGCAACACCTGATGCCAACACAAATACCACAATTAGACAAAAGCCAGCGCAAATACGCCAACATCAGATTCAAATATTGCTTACTATTTCTAAACATCAATCTACAAAGGGAATCCAATAAAGCAATGTGATACAAGAGTAGCAGATTACCTATAGAGCAGCAGGTTATTTTTTTCCCCCCCCCCCCCCCACACACACACATACTCACTAGTATTGCTTCAAATATTGGACTCACAAGTCAAAACCATAGGAATGGAAAGTCCAGTTTAAACTCTATAACAAAGTATATAAACTAAACATGATGACCTTACTGTTCAGCTTAGTTCAGCTTATCTACAGTCTCGGGTGTATGGTATGATGGGAATCCATTTTGCATTGCACTTATGTTTAACCATTCCTAGTGTGTGTTTGAGTTTGACTAAGATCAAATGAAATGTTTTAAAATGACCTTATTTTCTATCTATATTCGTTTCTCTCTTACTGAAGACATTTAACTTGAGGTTCTTGTACATGAATCATTCTAGGAGGATGAATAACATCAAAAATTTTCCTTTTTCCAAAAATTAATGGCTAGTATATGTTCATTTTGTTCCCCAATTAGGAATGTTGGCAGTTGCTTCATTCACCATCTTAACAAGGGTAACTTAAAGAATGACTCATGGCAAAAAGCATATAAATATGTATGTTGTAATTACTGTAGTATATGCATAAAGCAAATTGATTGATATTGGGAAAAAATTTATAGAAGAAGACCAAAAAAGGAGACGAATTGACAGGGTAATAGAATATGGAATAGACTTGTTAACTACATTATGTCATTACGCATAAGCATCCAAACTTCAAGATGTTTCTAACAAATGAAACTGGAAATAATTATAGGAAATTCACAATGATTTCCATTTCCTAATCCCTAGGACGAAATAAATATCGGTTGGGTAATTGAATTCATATGTCAATCATAGTCGTCAAAACTCGAACCATATAATGTGTACTCTTGTTCTCCCCCTCTATGGTAAGGTGAGAGACATTGTTAAATAGAGGGCCAAACATACCATTGAGCCAAGAGGCTCTTGGTTGAATCATATTATGCATGGATTTATCATTTTTATGCTTCATGTATCATACAATATTAAAACACAATAAAATTTATAGAAAAATTATAAGTGCACCAATTTAAAGGCATATATTAGTCTTTACTCTATCATCTTATAGTTAGTAAAGACTTCAAACATTCATAGTTTCATTTAGGAGCTTCATCCTTAAAGCTGAAATTGAAATTTGGTGTTTTTTATTTATGTTTTTTTTTTAATATAAAAAAAAGTATTATATAATTTATTATTTATGTTTTATACAATTTAACACGTGGTTTACTGTAATTTGCCAAATACCTCAAATGCTAAAGAGCTTCATTGTAAAAACTGTCTTCCATGAGGACATTAAGGCAACAAGTCTCAAAATTTTGTTCTTTCACTAGCACAATAGGGAAGATGGTTTCAAATGAAGCTATGTGAGACTGCTAGGGCTGCTACAATCCACCATATATATCTACAAACTTTCCCATGTATTCATAGTTGTAATGTCAAAATATAAGGCATTTTCGAGCCATGAACATGTTATGCTAACTCATTTTTAGATTCTGTGCATCAAATGCTAAACACATTAATTATAAAAATCATTTGAAATGAAATGCAAGAAAAGGCAGAAAAATAGAAATAAAATGAAATGCAAGAGAGAAATAGAAACATACGTGTTTCCATCGAACTCAAGAACGGTTTCCTGTGTACTCTGCCCACATAGCTGTTATGATGTCATCTCGAAACTGGGACATGGCTCGTTGTGCCTGAGGACTAAAGGCTTCCTCGTTCCCTCCAACTTCAACTTCTGCACCACCCGAGGTACTTGCGTCGCCAGGTTCCATGTCTTGTCCTTTCCATGCATGAAACATTTCATCGAAGTGGCTATACTTGCGGATCAAGTTGTGCAACGCATAGCACGTGATGATGATCAGTCCTTGTCTAGATTGTGAATAGAAGTGCATGTCATTAAGAATCTGGAACCTCCCCTTCAGTACTCCAAAACACCTCTCAATGACCATGTAGAGAGAGGAATGCCTGTAGTTCAACAGCTCTTAAGGAGTTCTAGCTTGTCTGCCAAAACCTTTGTATTCTAGTGTGTGATATTTGACAGACTTGTGCGGTGGGAGGAATGCAGAACCAATGGCATACCCCGAATCTACAAGATATTATGAGCCTGCAATAACACAGAATAGAGGCTTAACACAAATAGAGTAATTGAAACTATAACAACATTAATAAGTGCATTAAAAAGGGTATATTTAGTGTTCACCTCTAGGCAGCCAAGGGAATTGAAATCTTGGATTGCCAAGGGCCTCTTGCATCACCCACAAATCATGTGCACTACCCTCCTATCCAGCATGCACATATGTGAACCCTTTTATCAAAATTGCACGCACACATAACAGTATGGGAAATGTCACTAGATCTATCCCGGTAGGCGGTACTTTTGCAGGCCGGTGTAGAAGCACTGATGTGTGTACCATCAATAGATCCTACACATTTCTGTTGACAAAACATACATATCAACTAACTGGTCATAAGGTAACAAGAGTATAAATTAAGAATTGAAATTAACAATTTCCATTGATTGCCACACTATTTAATGAACCCCCTACTAACAGTATCATCCTATGTACATATTTGTCTCAATTTATAACTTTCGCCATATCATCAAAGACATTCATAATAGAGATGTATTAATACCTCAAACCATGGGTAATACTTCGTATTTCCATAAAGATGATGCAGGAGCTCAACTGCATCTTGATCAAGCCTTATTATGAGGCACCCCAATGAGTGAATCGCTCATAAAGCTTGACGAAATCTCAATTGAATTATTTCTAGTAAATGCTGGAATTGGTTTCTAGTGACCCTCATGTCCACATTATGGCCAAAAATATATAAACGTGTGCCAATAGACTCCTCAACAGAGACAATTCCGATGTCCTCTTCTAACAAGTGCAGCCATAATATTAAAAAATAAAGAGAGAGAGAGAGAGAGAGAGAGAGAGAGAGAGAGAGAGAGAGAGAGAAAGAGAACAAATATACTACTGCATCATGAGTATATCAATGGTCAACAAGAACATCCCAATCTTCAGGTATGCATCCCTTGGGTCGATTGTTCTTCACCCGTGCTTTGTTTCTTGGATGCAGTATGTAATGAGATGTTTTCAAACTACACTTGTGATCCCTCTAAGCCTTCCCAATTTTTTGTAAGGTAAATGACTTCAAAGCCGCCTATGCAATAGGATTAGTAGGGACGACAAATTTTTGCTACAATCAAATAGTTGAGTTAGCAAATTACAAATTTTTTCATGCTCAAATACTTATGTATAACCTAGTACAAAATGTCATAACTAAAACTATTATAAGTTCTTTAATACATCTACAACACGCCAACACTCTTCTTTAAATTCCTTCAGCATGTCCTTCCAACTCAGATATCTAATTGGGCACATGTGGGGTTTCCACATAATTGTCCCCAAGAAACCAGTGAAAACCCTTGCCCCTTCATCAATTGGATAATGCATACTATTTAGGCTGCGTTTGGTTCAACAGAAAGTCAATTCCGAGCGTAAAATAATTTCAAGGGAAAATATTTTCCCATAAGGAAAATGTATTCAGGCTGTTTGGTTGCACCATGGAAATTAGGGCAGAAAACGAATTCCAATGTTTGGCTGCCTCAGAATTCGTTTTATTGTATTTATTTTCCCATGTTTGGTTTGTTCAAACATTTTACGAGAAATTTGAAATGCCTTACAAAGAAACACCTACATTGCTTAGACGAATCGATAACAGCACAAAAATAATCATCCACTTCAACATCAACAAAAAGCATCCGAATATACCCATAATATTTATATCAAAACACACATAATGTACTTTCACCATTAGCATTACACGTCCATGGTCTACAAAAATGATAGCTGCACATGATATCTGAACAGTACACGT
The DNA here is from genome assembly GCA_032878915.1 of Castanopsis chinensis. NCBI lineage: Eukaryota > Viridiplantae > Streptophyta > Magnoliopsida > Fagales > Fagaceae > Castanopsis > Castanopsis chinensis. Next base: position 8,795,348 of record JAVQMG010000125.1, on the reverse strand, counting down.
GCCCTACATGCTTAAAGTGAACATACATAACTTGGGCAATTTTATCACCCCAATAATCCAAAAGACTACACATCCTGCAGTCAAGGTACGTAACTGTTACCCCTTGTGACAGGCCACAAACGCGTTGACCCCTTGTGATAACTTAGATTAATTAATTAGCCCAGTTATTAATTAATCAAATTAACGTGCAATATCACGTGGCAGCACAAACAAATCACCAAACTAAGTAAAGCAGCAGAAATTAAATGACATGGTGATTTGTTTACGAATGGGGAAAACCTTACGGCAAAAACCTCACCGGGTGATTTAAGGTCACCACTCCCGAAACTCCACTATTATCATAACAAGCAGTTACAAGCAAGGAATCTCAGTACCTTACCAACCTACAGTTGAACTCTTATCCCAATACCTAATTGGACTTGTTCTGTAGTGACATTTTCTCCTTTCAATGCACGGCTCCCAAGTACATGACTAACCAGATGCGCGAATCCCAGTACGCGACTTTAAACACCAACTAGAGAGAGAATTGTTGGCTGCAAAGTTCTTCAAATCATCAGAGATGAAATAGGGCACGAAATTTGTCTTTCAGATCACAAATTGCATGAACAAGAAGTTCTGAATGAATGTGCAACTTGCATCATCTTGACGGCCCTTAAAATAATCCTTTTATATGTCTAGGGTTAGGAGAAAAGAAGTCCCAAAGACATATTCACGGATTGGACTTGAAACAGAACTGAAAATCTGTTTTCTTTAATTCTCGACAGATAGAGGTGTCGAGGATCTGTCGAGAAGCTGTCGAGGCTCGGGGCAAAACAGCTTCTTAAAGCTCGATAGATGCATGTGTCGAGGTAGGTGTCAAGCTTTAGTAACTTGCACTTCCTTGCTTGTTTCTTGGACAGACTTTGATGGCTTCAACACTGAATCTTGAAACACTGTTTCTTGAGGTGTTAAACACATCCTAGATCTACCCAAATACTAGTAAAGTGCGTTTTGTCTAAGGATAAGCCAATTACATAAAATAGCGACATATGTTCACAAACTTGAACTACATATGTCCTAACACCTTGGAGCATAACAGTTCACAAAATATATGTACCATCATCATATGTGTAAGGTTAGAAATACATACACAGTCTGCTTACCGATAATACAATTGTGTCACAATGATAGGTGAATACTAGTACTACAACAGATGACAATCCCTAAAGCTACCATCACAGCCAACACCAAACAGACAAGTAGAAGTCAAGTGAACAAATAGCTATCCATCCAAAGCTTCCTCAGCTTAGCATTCTTGGCTAGAAATCCCCTAACTGCCTTCTTATTTTCACACAAATGGTCAAAGGCAGTTGCAAGCATATCTTCACTATACCCGTTTTCCGCCATAGCTATCACCTCAGAGTAAAGACTGGTGTAATCAGCAAGCCCTCGATTGATTTATTTCAAGACCACAACAATTTCCTTAAGCTAATTAGACAAATCATTCAGAACACTATCATCAGAGAAAGGTGCACGGTCTCTTTTACGAGACTTCGAAATTGTGGACCCAATGGTGAATGATTCTACCACATTCTTCCCCTTATCCACCACAACCTCCTCCCCATTGTCAGCCACCATCTCAGTGCTTTCCCCATTGTCTTGCTCTGTATCAATATCAACATATGACTTAGCAAAGCTACATGTGGCGATATCCTTACCCACTACAATGGCCAACTCATCGTACATCTCTATCCTCTTGTTCAAATATTCGGCATGCTTACGATGCGCCTATAAGGGAGAAAGGAACGTATAATAACAATGCAATAATCTCTTCACTCATAAATTCAATATTAAATTCAATATAGATGCCATTAAATGATTTATGTCAATGATAAACAAAAAAAGCTGTTAGGAAAAAGGAGACATTACACATGATTTATGGGATCAAAACAAAAGAAAATACAATGCACAAATGCTAACACCAAATTTTACAATAGATCTTCACATGAAAGTTACATTTAAAAATTCGTAAAAGCAATGGAATCCTAAAAAGAATGACACTTTAAATTTCATATAAAGAGGATACTTGAGCAGCCTTGTCTTGTTCTCAATTCATAAATTATAAAAGCCAAAAAAATATATTATCATTTATATTAAGAAAATATATTATCATTTATATTAAGAAAATATAGTTGGAAGTCATACCATAACTTCCTCCTAATAAATCTTCACATCGCATGTGATCATTTTCAAGTTATCGTTCCAGCCAAACCTACTCTTCTTCCGAAGAGTTTGAATGGTACTCCACATGGACCTCAGAGTACGCATTCGATTCTCCACATATGAGGGTTGGCACTCGATCCCAAACTGAGTAGATATCACCTTGGCTATAGTAGCAAAGGAGCTGGCCTTGAAAATGTTCGAGGGCTTGTTGCCCTCCACAGCCTATTCGGTAAGTAGAGTTAGCATGGTCGTGTGCATTGGGGCAACCACCTAGACTGCTTACTGCCCACCTTTTCTTTCTCTTTCGACATTACTATATATGAAAATTGTATAGTGAGACTAGAATTTAGTAATTACTGTGCATATGAACAACAAATCAAACACATATACAACCACACTTATAGATGTGGACAACAGAATGAAACAACTACTGGAAATAACAATGTAATGCTGAAAATAATTATCCTTACACCACCAAAAGTCTATAGTAAATACATTGTCCATATAGAAAACAAAAATACAGTACATATTACAATCATAAAAATATAAATAAAGTACTACTTTCCACTCCTGGTATAATCAAACCACATAGGTTGGCATATCTCATCTCTCTTAGCATTCCACACTCTACGATCTTCAATGGAGTCCCGATGTGACTATGTTTCTTGTTGGGAGCTACTAAACTTAACTTGGTTCATTGTAGCTTCCATAATATAGTCAGCAGGAATAGCCCCCATAATGTGATTATGAATCACACAGCATGCTAACACTACTTTCACTTGGGTATCAAAAGACCAAAATGGTTATGCATCTAACACTTGAAAACGTTTCTTCAACACTCCAAACCCTCACTCAATAGTAGTTCTCAATGAAGAGTGTCGGAAGTTGAACAACTCTGGTTCATTATCAGGAGGACGATCACTAAACTCTTTCAATTGATATCGCACACTCCGATAAGGTGACAAAATTCCATTTTTATTACCATACCCAGCATCACCCAGATAATATTTACCTACATATATTAAAAAATAAAACCAAATCACTACTATGCTTAGGAAAACACACAAAATTTATTAAACTAATAAATCCAAAAGTTGAAGTAATCCTATAATACCTTCGAGAATTGAAAATCCCCCTAGCCTAACAAATGCATCATTCAACACACGTGAATCATGTGCACTGCCTTCCCATTCAGCTAATATATAAGTGAAATTCAAGTCAAAACTAATGGCAGCTAATACATTTTGCATGGTTCCATCTTTGCGACCACGAAACCTTCCTTGTATTTCAGGTGACAGATGCATGAACATGTGTACCAATTACACGAAACGTCACATTATGACCAATAATGTGTAAGAAAATTAGCACTTACTCCGTAACGGACATGGGAATAGTTAGGCATATGTGCTCCCCCCTTAGTGAGGATGTGACATAAGTGGTGGAAAGTTATAAGCTTCATCCTAATTTGACTCACACAAAGTCTCTCACTTCCATGCGGAATACTATTTATGTAATGCTCTCTTTCGACTACATGATTAACATAAGGCGCCCTAGGCAGTCATCTACGCCGCAATTTTCTTACCAATGCAACTCCCACAAGGAGGATAAGGTCAAAATTTTTAAATAACTATAAAATCTAAACAATATTATTAGTTAGCCAACGTTTGAAACTAATTTCGTTTCTAACAAATTAAGTACATTAGACTCGATTTTGGGCTAATAAATCGAGTACTTTAAACTCAATTTCCCCATCGTGGCACCTGTTGAGGCAGATAAGATGTCCACATAGATATAAAACTCGAGTGCATTGAAGTCATTTTAATAACTCGAGTCTATTGCACTTGATTTCTGTTCAGCCATCCACGTGTCCCAACCACTCAAACTCCTAAATCACTCTCACCAATACACTCTCAAACACCTCGCACACTCAGTCTCTCGCTCTCACTCTCAAAACCACAGATCACACTCATCTCACTCTCAACATCACAAAAATTTAAACACTCACTCACTCACTCTTACATCGTCTCTCTCACAATCTCTCACTCCCACTCTCACTCTCAAACACCCAGAAGCTAAAACCCACTCACGCACGAGACTCTCTCTCTCTCTCTCTCTATGTCATTCTCCTCTCAACTCATCGGCGGCTTGGCCTCACCGGTGGGTCGGCCTCATCGGACTCCTCTCCTCACAAGTATCTCTCTCTCTCTCTCTCTCTCTCTCTCTCTCTCTCTCTCTCTCTCTCTCTCTCTCTCTCTCTCTCTCTCTCTCTCTCTAACTAACACTTTGCTCGCATTTGTCTCTTAATTCTCACATCTGCCTTTGGTACTGATCGTTTCTTAATACTATTATTTACAAATCTTAGATCTTTGATCAAAGGTTTAAACTTTTTTTTTTTCTGATCCCATGATATGAATATTTAGTTATTGAATCTAAAGATGAATTAATGGCTATATTCATGTTTACTAGACACTTTAGGAAATGGGTTTTGGAGAAAAATTCAGCCTTTAACATTCTTTAGTGAGAAAAAAAACTTAGTGGGTAGTTTGGACCCAGATTTGATTGTTAGATTATCTCTCTTTTGTAAAATGGGTTATATTGAAAGTGGGTTATTTGTGGATGATCATATGAGGTGATGTTTAAGATTGTCAGTTAGATCGGTGAAAATGTGAAATGAGTTTTCGATTAGATACAAATTTCATTAGTTGTAGACTTGTAGTAATAAGAATTTGTAACCATGGCAAGCTTATGAAATGCTTGTGGAGTAGCTTCTTGAATAATTAAATTTTGAATTCCTTGTCGGAATTATATGAGGCTGAGGATGTTGTTATACCCCAATAGATTTAGCTTTTTTTTTTTTAATAACTATTGAAATAATATTAAGTTAGAAATGTTGGCAAAAATACAAGTTTTTAGTTGTAGACATGAAAAATCATCTAGGATTTATCAAGTAATGTACCAATTTGTCATGTTTCCTTGTGGGTAATTTTGTTGCTTCAGTATCATTGGGCTAATTAGCACTTTGATTCTTATTTGTGGCTGTAAAGAAATAACATTGTACTACATTAGTGAAGACTTAAATTTCTATAATGTTCACCTTGATTTTAATGGCTTCTGTTGTTCTCCATGTCTAGCTGCCCCTTTATCCTTTATTTCAAGGGGGGAAATGGTGCTTAACTTGATTTTAATGGTTTCTATTTAGGAGTTTCATACCCATGACAAGAAAATTTTTTTTGTTTCTTGTGTGTGTGTGTGTGTGTTTATACCATCATTTCTCCCTTTTGGCTATTCATGGTTAATTTTTGTCCAATCCTAATCGTAGGGGTACTGCGTCATTCATACCAACAAATATATTAGTGTCTTTACTACATGGCTAATGTAGTACTCTATGCAATATGTAGTTTGTTTGACAAGATTTATTAATTAGTTTATAAGATATAAGACTGTCTCCTACAGAAATTCCAATAAACAGCTATTCTGATCAAGGAAATTGTTTAAGTGACCTGTTATTTTTAATTGACATGAAGTAAACAAAATTTTTACTTTTCTTTTTGTGGAAGTTTCAATTTATGTACAATTTATTCAAAGTTAGGTTTATTATAATATATTTAGCATATGTTTTTATACTTTACTAAAGTTCTCGCATCCAACTGCCTAGATAATAAATTTTCCAATGCAATTTTGCAACTTTTTAACTAGATTATCAAGGTTAAAAGATTTTATGGAAAGTGAGATTTCCATTTTATTTTCAACTCCAAAAATTCATTAGTAAGTGAAACAAAACCAAATAAGCCAGAAAACTAGGACACCGCATTTGATCCAACCATGGCAGCCATATAACTGACGTTTGCACTCCTTGCAGTTCCTTGATAGGATACTGATGCTTGTGATTCCTTGTTATAAAAAAAGAAATTAAAAAAATAAAAATTGGATGCTTCTAAATCCTTTCCTTAGTAGTAAAGTCAGCTGGTGATAGAGTTAAGCTGATTGCAGTATCCTTTTGTGTTGCATTCCCAATAGTGGCATCCTGGTAGTACCGTATTGCATGATCTGTCTTTGTCTTTGCACACATAAGCAGTTGCCCTCCGTTTGTTTCTTTTGGAAATCAAAATGACATGCCACTACTATACTTGCCAATTTTGGATCATTTTTTTGCTAACACTAGCATTGCATTGCAACTGCATACCTCACCACATTTATCATGATTCTCCAGTATTTCTGATAAAATAATGTTTGAAATCCATTTGGACCCAAGGGCCTTTGAAAGGGCATACATTATTGCTATTGATCAGTGTCTAGGCACTGCATGTCTATTGCTTGAAGTTGAGTCAAAATATGTTCTACAGAGAATTAATATGGATTCCACTAAAATGATCCACTACTCCTTATTGATCCATTGATCATCTGGCATTTTGAGCCTTAAGATTCTGCTATTAAGTTTTCATTTGTTCACCAACATATGAAAATACTTGGTATTTCTCTCATCAACCACCAGCCTGATTGAGCTTTTTGAGTCTGCATAATTTGCTCCCTTTCTTAGTAACACTGAGATTTTTAAAGGGAATGCGGTAGAATTCTTCTTTTTGCAGACCTTTCTTTTTGGGTGAATAAGATATTTATCCAATACATGAAACACCTAAGTAAAAGAATTACCTCAGGAAATTGACCCCTAGGTGTACCTGCCTCTTCTAATCCTTTGTTGGCCACTGTTACTGTTCTTCCTTCCCAAATTTCTTGAAAAACATATCTAATAGGAATTTGAATTTTCCATCAAATTTAATGAAATCGTCTAGCACTGCAACTGCTTATGTGCTTATTACTAGTTGAGGAGGACAGTATTCAGTTTTGAAGTAGATGGACCTTACTACAACTACACCATATTTAAAGGGAAGTGCAAATTAACCCTAGTAATTGGTCAAATGTGAGAATGGTTGTTCCCTAGACCACAAGATCTCTTTGATTTGAGTAATTGAGTCCATGCAGAATTACAAGTAAAGTTCTCTAGTCTCTTTATAACCAATCTCTCAATACTGACTTCCTGCATATGGCTTAGTGTGTCATGTTGTTTGTGTCTTATGAGAATTGAACTCAAGCGCAGTTGCACTTGGCATCCTATAGTCTATGGTGAATCACAGTGCTGCAGACAAAAATTTTACATGTGCAGCATCCTTTACATTCCTTTGTCACAAACAGTAAAGTAGCCACACAAAAATAAGAGAATGAAGATGTTAAAAAAAAAATATATATATATATATATATACACACACACACACACACAAAACAAAAGCCCTTCCATGAATTTCCCATTTTTCATTCAACTTTGGAACGTTACTTATTTCTTTTCTGGGATCAACAAATCAAATGATATTTTTGCAATAATTTTTGCCTAAATTGTCCATTTGAATTAAACATTTTCTTGCCATAATAGTTCAGTTCTTCCTATTGGTATCAATGATAAAAGTCATATCCTCCATGTAGAAATATAAGAAAGCATAGCAAACCCCCTTCTCCTTCAAAAGAAACGATATTATCAAAACCAATGTCCAAACATAACATTCTTTGGAGATATCGAGATACAGTATTAGCAGTTGCATGAGACACCCAAAAAACCCCTTGAATTTTCAATCTTGATTCAGAATTTTTCTCTTTTCTTTTTTTGGAGGGTAAGTTCTTTTCCCAATTGTTGTAAGAGACCAAGCATGACTTAGGATAAAATAAATCGAGTCTAAGAAACTTGGGATGTTTGTTTGCTAATTACTTTGAAAACCATGTTAATTAATAAATATGTTTGAAAATGGGTGTTATATGCCAATTTTCTCCTTGTGGTTCTATTTTTGTTTTAGGGAAATCAAGTGTGAAAGAGTCGAGTTCACATGGAACTCAAGTTTGCTACAATGAAATCGAGTCTAAGAAACTCGGGATGTTAGTTTGCTAATTACTTTGAAAACGATGTTAACTAATGAATATGTTTGAACATGGGTTTATATGCCAATTTTCTCCTTCTGGTTCTATTTTTGTTTTAGGGAAATCGAGCGTTAGAAAGTCGAGTTCACATGATGGTCAAGTTTGTGAGACTCAAGTTGCTACAGTGAAATCGAGTCTAAGAAACTTAAGATGTTAGTTTGCTAATTAGCTTGAAAACAATGTTAACTAACAAATATATTTGAAGATCGGTGTTATATGCCAATTTTCTCCTTGCAATGTCACCTGAACTTACGTAGTAGTTTTAAGTTGTTGTCTTCTATTTAGCTAGTTTTTATATTCAGTTGATTCTATCTTATTGACATAAATATTATCTCTTATGGACCTTGTGTGCATTGTCGTACTTGGAGTATGTTTGGTTTTGTTTACATTTTATATGGCTCCCTCTAATATGAGTGATACAAGCAACATTGTCTTTGTATACTATTATGGGGGTTATCTTTGATTAAGGATAATCCACAATTTTATCAAACATGTTTAATTACCAATCTAAACCAAATGCACTTACGACTTCATGAATTGCCATAATTGTTAGTTGGTTTTGGTCACAGTAATTCAAAGTAATCCAAACCCATAAAATTGGCACCTTTGAATTACTTTACAATTTCCTTTGAAACTTTGTATACTTGGTTTTGATCACCAACCCCTTAACATAAAGCTTTGCTTTTACAATTGTTGGTAGTATACTAAATTTTTATATGTATCTTTATCCCCTGTGCTTGATTGTCATACTTATTGTTTGTGCAAGAAATTAGGCTATACATTGAGATCCTTGCCAAATTATCTTCAACATGTGCTTATATTACTCTTGACTCCCTAAACTTTGTGTAGTATGGCTACTGTTGCTGTTGAGGTGGTTGATGAGTTCGGTCCTGGTCCCAGAATACCGGGTGTGTTAAGGTTTCTAAAAGAACATTGATCATCTGCTATTCGGGAAGGCAAGGTAAAATTAAAACCGACGACCTGCTGAATTTCTATATTCTCTTCTTATCCGTTTTCATTATGTTGATTTTTTTTTTCATTTCTAAAATTCTAAGTTTGTCAATGGTATTACTAGCTTTGAATGCATAGTCATGCCTATTACCAATTTCATTGAGTTAGATTGCTTATGTTCTTGCAAAATGGTCCCTTAATAATTATCTACATCTTGTATTTTCGTTTTAGGCTATACTCTCGATTTTGTTGATGTAATTCTTCTTGAGCATAGCCTTAATCTTGATATATAGCTTTTGTATTTTTGGTTTTTGTATAAAAAAAATAAGGAAGATACAAACACTTAGTTAGATAAGTTGTCATAAACTCATTTCAATTCCAATTAAAGTTTATGTCATATTTTGTGAACAATAGCTACAATCATTTATACAAAGGTTATGGTATATTGCATTTCATCACCATGGTTCTATCATGTACACGATCCGGGGGTATTGAAATGTCATGGTTGTAATGAAGAGTTTCGAAAACGAAGTCCGATGGTGGATGATCGCGTCCTCGACATTGTCAAGAGAATTGGATTAGAGGGGCTGTATAGGACCCCATTTAGAGAGATTGATCATAACTTGATAACGGCCTTTGTTGAGTAATGGCGACTTGAAACCCACACCTTCCACATGGTGAAATGACGATCACGTTACAAGACGTGGAGGTTCTTTTGGGAATTCCAATTGATGGTGAGGCAATTGTTGGAACTTGTGACTTGACGTGGGCTGTTGAATGTCAGCAAATGCTTGGAATTGTTACTAATTCTTTGGGTTGCTCGATGGTGCAGAAGAGGTTGTTGTGCATCAGTATGCACGGTGTTATATTCTAGCACTCCTAGGGGACACAATTTTCGCTGACAAGTCTGGCGATAGGGTGCATATGATATGGTTGCAGATGTTAAGGGACCTTCACAATCTACCTCAGTACAGTTGGGGGAGCGCTTGCCTTGCATGGTTGTACAGAGAGTTATGCAGGGCAACCGACAAAAAAGCCAGTCAGATTGGTGAGGCCTTGATACTCGTTCAATATTGGGAATGGTTCAGATTTCCCTTTTTGTGCCCAAGGATGGACCTCCCACCAGATGGTGCATATGGCCCACCATTACCATCTTCGCCATTGTCTATTAAGTAAGTCTCTTCCTTGACCGATTTTCTCTATTGGAAATGGATCCATAATTTTAAATGATATGACACATTGAACTTAGCATTATTCAACTACTTAAGTTTTTGAACTTAGCATTAAAAAATAATTGAACTTAGCATTATTCAAGTATTATTCTACAACTAAGGATGCTTATGTAGTGTAGTAGTAGTATTTCAAGGAAAAATAAACAATATGGATTTTTTAAGCTTCCATCAGCATTCATATCCTTTTTCTTTTTATTACATTGCATAATTGGTAGATATTGATTCCCTCTTTCTTCATTGTAGGTTGGTTTGGATCGTGAGCACGAAGAATAGCCCGCCGAAATCTGTTTGGTTCGGTACCGTCTGCTTCTAGATTCTATGTATCCCATCCAGGTACCCAAATTGTGTTTCTTGTAATGTTTATGAATACTGCATACTGTTATAACTGTAAAATATGTCGGTTGAAAATAATGGAACATTGTATAATGTGCTGTGCTTTTTTTTTTTTTTACTACATCAGGTGGTGTGGCAATCATATGAAGTTGAATTAGGCCACCTGCCTGCGTTCTGTTTAGCGGGACGGGACATGTGGACGGCGACGGTGTCGCTTGTATGTTTCTAGCTAGTAGAGAAACATACACTAGATCGTGTTCTTCGTCAGTTTAGGATGGTGCAAGAAATTCCCCAAGATGTTGATACTAATGATGCCCTTCATAAGATAAACCTGAGGGGGAAGACTGAAGTGGATTGGAGGGTTAGACATTTTGGCCACATCCAAGTATGGAATACAAGAGCACGTGCTATGTCGAGTGTTCATCCATACTTTGGCTGGTATGGTAAAGTCACTTGGAAGTTCGTCGACCACACTAGCACTTCACTTCTTATTACAGTAATTGCTTTGACCCTTCTTTCCAAATTTTGTTGCGTATTACCATTTTTGCGTTAGGTGTACTAATTGTATTCCCAATTTTACAGGTTGCCATGCACAAGCAGATGTTAACGCGTTATGTAGTAGGCAGTCCTGAGCACAAGCTCATTACAGCTATGTTGAAGGAAGTGGATCGCCTTCATCGTTTAGCTGCCCATCTTCCCTTAGAAGATGCTGATGGGGCAAATCCAAAAGTGCCAAAACAGAATGGATGACCAAGCACGAGCTCAACTCCTACCAGCCATAGCCATGGCCAGTGTGCTGCACCCCATCAACGGCAAAGGCCGGATCCCCCTCCACCCCCACATGCTTCTCCTGCCCTAGAGGTCCATCCACCCCCACATGCATCACCTGCCCCAAAGTTTTCTCCACCCCCACATGCATTTCCTTCCCTAGAGATCCCTCCTCGTAATGCTTCTGCATTTCTTGACCTACACATCCCTGTACCCACTGCACATGCTTCTTCTCACCCCAAGATCCCTTCACCCACCCTATGTACATTTTCTGACCCCGCTCATCTATCCCTTACTCCCCCATCCTTTGATCTCGACATTGATTTCAGTGAGACCCCTCTTGTCTTGCACACTCAATCTCCCTCATACAACATTGGTCATATACACCATGTACCACCCCATAGTGACTCCATGTCATTCATGCCCACTCATGGACTACATACAGCTCCTATGACTATGAGCCTCACTCACATTTCGTCCGCTACACCATCCTCCCCCGCAGTTGTAGGATCTTCAGTTTTTGGGAGTCAAGAAAATCAGCTAGCTGTGCATGTCGACAATGAGCAAGTAGTTGGGTTACACTCACTCCCACAAGTTCAGCCTAAACGCACAAGAAAAGCACCTCCTTGTGGGACAGGTGGTCACAAAGCAGGACACAAGGCTGGCCCCATGGTATGATTGGTCATTTACTAGCTTTGAATACTTTTGTGATTGCTATTATGGTTGCTTTAAAATTCATTTGATCCATTGTTTCTTTGTAACTTCATCTTTGCAGCAATGTGAGAACCCTAACCAAGGAGATTCGGTACCCCCTCCCCCACATACCAGACACTATACAAGATAGCATAAGCGTCAAGTGCCATAGGGTCAGTACCCCATTAGTTTAGCATCCCTTTAGGTCAGCTCCCCATTAAGTCAGCACCCTATCTGCCTACAAATGGTGTTCAATTACTTTTTTGGTGTTCACGATGATGATGAACACTCGAGACATGAAACAAATCCAAAAATCTCAAGAGCTTAAAAGTAACAGATTGTAAGAAACCAAAAATGGAAATACACCTAAGGATAATTTTATAGTTAGGGGAACAGAAGGGAGATTTAAAGCCTAAAAGATTTTGTTGGCCAATTGAGCTGCACGGCTATTTAGATTTGGGGTTTCGAGTTTTGAGGTGCATTTATTTTTGTTGGAACTAGTTTTTAGATGCATTTATTTTTGCTAGAACTAGTTTTTAGATGCATGACAGTGACAAGATTTATGCCTTAACGTGAAGGGGGTGGGGGGTGTGGAATGCATATTTTTTGAGTTTTTAAAGTAGTTTCAGCAATGGATTCCTCTTTCTATTAGTATTCAAAGTATTATTATCACCAATTGGTCCTTATGTTTTTCACCGAGCACAATTCTATCTGGTTGTACTTTATGTATATGTACTGATGCTGAGCTAAACTTGGGTGAAACTGAAATTCAAGAAGCCCATTTGGCAAAAGCCTTGTATTTTATTCAAATTGATGACAGGTTACGTAAGTTTCATATCTTGTTTCTATTGAAAGTATTGTGACCATTGTCTGCTTACAATGGAATTTGACAGTTAACTCCCCCTCTTGCAAAAGCCTTGTACCTACCTTGTCTGACAATGGAATTTGACAGTTAACTCCCCTCCCAGGAGAAAGCCATGAATTCAGGAGAAAGCATTGGAACAACTCAAGGTGACAGAAAGCAAAACAGTTGCAGTTGGGCAAAAGATGGACTTGGTGTTCCATACACTACATCTTGGATTTTTCTACATGGATTTTGATCTAATTTCCAAAAGCATTGATAAAGCAAAAAGGTAAGCAATGTCATGAAATTCCCAACACCATTTTGTGCTTCTGTCTTTTTGAAAGTTGGCCCACATAAGTCATTGGAACTGTCTTTTTTCTGTGTTTCTATCTTTTTAAATATTTCTGTTTTGATGCCTTATACTTGTGAATTATGGGATTGTGATGCAGATTTCCGATTGGTCTAGGTCTTATTAAAAATGGAGGGTTTAGTTGATGCAGTCTTGAGTTCCATGACAAGCTCCCCTGTTGCTGGGGAAACTCTCAGCAAAAAGTAAGTTTCAGAAAAATGTATTTGATTTCACATAAATTTTTGGACTCATAATGGAAAAACAGAGGAAAAAGAATGACAACCATTTTTGATTTGATGTAGGGCAAAGTTTTTGATACTGTTGTGGGTATTTGTTTCCTTCTTGGATGTGTGCTGTTTGTGTGTGATGCTATACTTTATACATGGACATAAAATACACTCACAATACCACATTAATCTTTTTCAAAAAATATTTTTCTTAACAACTTTTGCATATAACCAAAAAAATGAGCATTTCTGCGACTAGTAGCATTATATTAGGAGTGAATATCAAAATTACCACTTGAATTTAATTGCCATGTCATCCTATCACCCCCCTCCCCTCTTGGAATAAATATGATCAAAGAAAGAATAAGTTGCTTGCCTCCATATCTCGATCATGAAAATCTCTGTGGAACCGCATAATTTAATTTTTTGCAGTTCTATTTATTCTTTGTGCTCTTCCATTCTTGCTGACTATATAGTGAAATATCTATATATTTTCCTATTCTAATCTAACCTTATTATAATTTAGGCCAATGAAATAGAACTTAAGAGTTGGGATGTTATTGGCATGTTCCCTTGTACATTTAGAGAAAAAGAATATCTTGTAGTATTAGAATGAGCAACAAATTATTATGATTCATTGGCTACATGGAAATCTCATATATTGGGTTAAAAAAACAATCCACCTCTAATAATTTTTATTATGAAAAATTTTCATATGCAAGGTGGCCATGTCTTAATTAGTCAGGACAAACTTGGAGATGACACATTGTAATTAGTGTTGTTTTTTCCTCTAGCAATACTACAAAAATAGACTGAAACATCCTGCATCTCTGAAGGCAGCTGGTGAAGAGCCATATCCTCACAAATTCCCTATTACAATTTCTATCCCTGAATATGTAGAGCAGTATAAAAACATAGGCAATGGGGAGCATCTTGAGGATGTTACTGTAAATTTGGTTGGTATTGAAATCAGGGCTATTATTTATTTGGTTAGTATTTATCATGTTTCTTTTGGTAATTTTTGTTTTTAATTTTCTTTCCTATGCAAGGGCGTATCATGAGCAAACGTTCATCTTCTTCAAAGCTATTCTTTTATGATTTACATGGTCATGCTGCTAAAGTCCAAGTTATGGCTGATGCTAGGTATCTTATCATTGTATATTTTCTTTTCTTTTATTCATATTTGATTTTTCCTTATGATTTTAGTATTGTTATTTCTTTAAGTATGCAATGTCTTTGACAAATTATCGTTCTATTAGTTTTAATTGTTTTTTAATTAAATTTTTTTTTTTTGTAAGTTATTCATGCAACCATGTGGGCCTTGAACCTATGACTTCTTCCTCCACCTTACCCTTATAAGCGGAGGTGCAATTTGAGATGCAGCTCATTCACATCTTTCCATATTCGTAGAAGAACCTTTGTTTTTGCTTTTGGACTCTTTCTTTGAATGGACATAAATTGCTCTCTCTGTTATCTTCTATAGTGGAATAAGTGATTAGTTTGGGAATTTGGATTTTCTTGTTATCAGCATTTCATGTCAAATTTCTTATCATAAAAAGTTAATATTATTGGGTAGTGATTCATGAATTAGTTGAATGTCAATGTTTTGCCCAAGTTCCTTGTAAGAGAAACTTTGTTTTTTTATTTTTTATTGTGAAATTATTGCTAATTTCGTGTTTGTGAGTAGGAATGGCAACGGGTCGGGTTCGGGCCGGGTTTTTACATACCCGGACCCGACCCGCGGGGCAAAACCCGAGACCCGAACCCGGCCCGATTATTAATCGGGTTTTTTTTCTACGGGCCCCGCGGGCCCCGTTTATTTCTTGGGCCCAAATGTTTGAAGCCAATTACAATTTTTTTTCTAGATTCAAACCCATTTAGTCAAGTCCACAAAGTTACTAATATGATATATATATATATATATATATGAATATATATGTGTGTATATATATATATGTGTGTATATATAAGAGGGGGTTTAGTAATTTAATATAACCGGGTTTTTATCCGGGCCGGGTTTCGGGTCGGGTTTCGGATTTTTTTAAAAAACCCGGACCCGACCCGGATCCGCTTCGGGTTTTTTTTTAAAAACCCATATCCGACCCTATTCTTTATCGGACCGGGTAAAATCCGGCCCATTAGGGTCGGGCCGGGCCGGGTATCCGCGGGTCGGATCTAAATTGCCATCCCTATTTGTGAGGCCTGATTAGTTGTATGTTGAAGGCTTTGGTAGATTGGAAAAAAGAATGATGTAGGTCATTTTACTTTATCGCATCTTTCTGTACCACTGCCTAGTTTTCTCAACTGTGCTTAAAAAGAATATTTATAAAGGACCTATATAAACAAGATGATGAATATGTATGAATGAGACTTTCCACTTGGTACTATTTGGGAAATTTTGGTTCAGATATGAATTAGTTTCATGGACAGTCACCCCCCCACCCCACCCCCTGGCTGGGTGTCCCCCCTAAATTGCACCACCTTTAAGTTTTGCTGCACGGATACCAAATTTACTGATTGAGAGATTCTTCATTTCCATGATACAGCAAGTCAGATTTGAATGAGGAAGAATTTTCTAGGTTCCATTCAATTGTGAAGCGCGGTGATATTGTTGGTGTCAAGGGGTTTCCAGGTTTGTGATGTTACTACAATTGGGCAGTTACTAACACCTTTTGACTTAGAAACAATAACAACAAGCCACATGATCATTACTGCTTAGACTGCAGTCAAGGATATTGGATCATGGACTCATCAAGTATCCGATCCTGCAGGTGTCAACGTAAGGTTTTAAATATTTTATAAAAAAACAGTACTGATTCCTTATATGTTCGTTGTGTTTTTGTTAAACCTCTTGTGAGTGTCATATAAAAAGGTTTCATGTTTTGTAGCCATATATATAGGAGTATCATAATAATATATGTAACAGAATTTATATCATATAGTTTTTACCGATGAGATTGACTATTATTATATGGTTTTTTCAGACGGGATTAAATCTGCATACTCCAAGTTCTGGGATGTTAAAATCAGCATATGATCAAGGAAAACCCAATATTGAGGTAAATTTTGTTTAAAATAAAAACTTTTGGAAGCTGGGTATTGGATATGATGATAGTTACGTTTAAGGATTGATATATAGATGTTTGATTTTTTTTTTTTTTTTTGGGGTGGGGGGGGAGGGGTGTTGGTTTTATAAACTTGTGAAAATTAATATGGCTGTCCAGCTGATTAAACTTTGAGGGGAGTTGGATAGACTACACGATGAAAATGGGAAATTAAGAGGCATGTTGGATCAGATCACCAAAAATTACAGCGAATTGCAAGGTCAGCTGCTCATGGCAATGCAAAAACAGGCGCAAGAATATCATCAAGGACAGGTGATCATTATCCATTACACTCTACTAGTTTCTTCAAAACTTTGGGATTAATGCTTGGTTAGGTAGTTTTTTTTTTTTTAAAAGAAAACCTTAGTTAAAGAAATGGGGTAACGTGCTTCCCTTAAATTGGAAAGTGTGCTTCCTTCATCCGTTATATCACCTTTTCATCAATATCTTGCTTGCTTTAAAATAATAATGTTCAAACTTCATTTTTACTACTGTTTTTGTCAAAGATACCTGGACTGGACACGTTCATCTATAAAAGAAAGTAAACAAAAGGGTTGGAATATGTACTTTTCATTCAACTCGTATCAATTTCAATTTCAATTTCAATTTCTATCAACCATTTTATATAGATGCATGGTACTTCTTATGAGTATGCTTAATTATGTTCAACTTTAATTGTGCACGTGCACAACTTACAACTCACCACACAAAAAAGAAAAAAAGAAAAAAAAAAAGACCAATCATTAATCCCTAGAGAAAATCCACCTAATTTTTGGCTATGGTAAACGGTTTATCTTATCAACATCTAGTAATTTTCTTTGCGGCCAGTGATGTATCATTTCGGGCATGAAATTTATGCATCTCTTACCAGTAGAGTCATATATAAAACACTTGCACATTTTTGGATACTATATTAGGATTGTATATATATACCTTGTGCTTTTACTTTATAGAATGGGGTTAATGATCAAATACGGTTGCTATAATTTGAACAGAAGGTTGAGCCGAATGGTATGTCAAGTCAAAGGATTTATGCCCAACAAATTATGGACACACGACCCTTAACTGCATTAGATGTCAATGATCCTTCGGTTTTTGATGATAATAAGACACAAGAGCTATTAGTTTCTTTATCAAACACAACGGAGGTGATGTCCAAGGAACATGATCGACACATGATAAAAGTCCCTAGGAAGCAGACTTGCACTGAGGATGGTCTTGATCAGTCCTCTCAGGCTTACTTCATTTTTTGGTTGGTGTGTTTGTTTTAGGAGTCTTCAAGTTGATGGTGTATTTCTCTTTATATCTATGTATGCACTATGTAGGTTAGTAACTTCAGTCTCAGACTTTGCCCTATCCAATAAAAGGGAATGCTATGCATTTCTTTTCTATTTAGATGAAGTATTTACCACTTTCAAAATTATAAGTGTTGTGCGATGCTTATTTTGATGTGAATTGGAAAATGATAATGAGAAAGACTATGTACTCCTATGACTATGATCGTTGATGCCATGATTGTTATTATTAATCTCCTTGTCAATGTTGTCACTTTAATTGAAGGTTAGTTTCATTTCCACTAGAATGGTTAAACTTATTAGAAATTAGCTAGGCACATTAAACTTATAATTCAGTTTAAAATTCATTAGAAGATTGAATTTTAAGTAAAGGGTAACTTACACTTACGGTTACTGGAATTTGATATAGATTTGATTTTGGTCCCGCAAATTAAACAGTTCAGATTTGATCAATGAGATTTGAAAAAATGGAATTTGGTTCAATTTTAGTTCCTTCAATTTATGATTGGTTGAATTTGGTTCTTAAATAATGAGGTGCCTTTCCAGTATCACTGACACAGTCCTTTGATGAGTTATCACCACCACTTTCGACACCAACTTGCCCCTATTACTTCCTCCTCCTTTGGCACCTCCACCACCACCAACACCCTTGTCGGCCATTCATATATGTGTGGCTACTTAGTATGTATGTGTCACTAACTTATAAATATGAGTGGCCTAACTCAGGAGACTGCAATGGGTGTATCACTATCACACAAGGGCCTGATGGCTAGGAAGCCGCCAAAAAAAAAAAAAAAAAAAAAAAACCCATAACTCGAGTTCGTAGAACTCGATTTCTATGGAGTTATAAATCGAGTCCTATGGACTCGAGTTCTACATTTAGTACCCACGATTCGCGTTTTCAAGCAAAGAGTAGGGACAAACTCGATCACTCTGGAGTCGAGTTTTATGTTTTTTTTTTCCCCTTTTTTTTCCCTTTTTTTTTTCCTTTTTTTTTTTTTTTTTTTAAATGGAGTGTAGAAACACAAGATGTTTTGCTCTCTCTATTTAGTATGTAAACTGAAGCATAAGCAAAACTTTTAGAAAACCACCTTATTGGTTCTTTTCCTTCCTCACAAGTAATGCCACCATCAGCTTAACAAGACTAAAAACTATAAAAACTAAGTGAACAATGTCATGTAGAGTAAAAATAAAGTAAGACTTGACGAAAAGAAGGTGGTAAAAGAATCTAAAGCTATACAGATGAGGAAGAAAATGCAAAAGGAAAGGATTGGAAAAGTCATCTAGTCATAATATTGTAATGAAACCGTACCTCAGACAAGTTAATTGTAAGTTGCCCATGCTACACCAATCCAATGTTGAAAGATAAAACAAAAAAGATTTATAGTTACTTATCAAAAAAACGAAAAAAGGACTTACAGTCTCAACAAGAAGCACTAACACAGATGAGTATAACAGCTAATAGAAATAATTAACAACTAATTGAAAGATAAAATTAAACATTCATAATATCACAATATAGAAACAGGTACATTAAATACAGAATACTTTGATTACAAGTGCATTTAGTGATAAAAGAAAATAATAATTGTGCCGATACAACCCAGTAGTAAGTTTGAATATACAATAAAGTGAACCACAATTTACATCCACAATACAATTCCAAAATCGTGTATCTGCATACCTGACAAAAATTGAAATATTGTTGTTAGATACCAAAAGCTAAAACAAAGGTACTATGCAACTTCGCTAATTGATACAATCATGGCATTTTATATAAAAGCCTCACTTACTTAGTTTAGGTCATTACTGCTTGACGAAGCCCCACGGGAAAGTGGACATCTTTTACAGTTATGCCCATGTTGATGACACAGTCTACAACTCTGCTTCTGTTGAATCTCCCTCAAATAAGAATATGGCCTTCGGCTTCCCAGTTTTCGCCGGACCCCATTCATCTAATTCCGTATCCTAGATTTCACAAGTTGACCTTTAGCCCGCAACAAGTCTGGGTCAGGCACCCACTTTGGACCTTCCACATCCCTCCACAATGACTCTAACGTTGGCACCACAAATTGGTGTAAGTAGGTGCGAATGGCGTTCTCCAAACTATAACATGAGTCAATATATGTACTTGCATCTTGCCCCAAGTACTGAAGAACTGTAATTGCATGTGAACAAGGGATCTTTTGATTTTGCCACTTTCCACAACCACATGTTCTGGCCAATATGTTTGACAGGCCACAAACGCGTTGACCCCTTGTGATAACTTAGATCAATTAATTAGCCCAGTTATTAATTAATCAAATTAACATGCAATATCACGTGGCAGCACAAACAAATCACCAAAACTAAGTTATGCAGCGGAAAATAAATGACACGGTGATTTGTTCACGAATGGGGAAAACTTGACGGCAAAAACCCCACCGGGTGATTTAAGATCACCACTCTCGAAACTCCACTATTATAACAACAAGCAGTTACAAGCAAGGAATCCCAAGTACCTTACCAACCTACAGTTGAACTCTTACCCCAATACCCAATTGGACTTGTTCTGTAGTGACAGTTTCTCCTTTCAATGCACGGCTCCCAAGTACGCGACTAACCAGATGCGTGGATCCCAGTACGCGACTTCAAACACCAACTAGAGAGAGAGAGTTGTTGGCTGCAAAGTTCTTCAAATCATCAGAGATGAACTAGGGCACGAACTTTGTCTTTCAGATCACAAATTGCATGAACAAGAAGTTCTGAATGAATGTGCAACTTGCATCATCTTGACAGCCCTTAAAATAATCCTTTTATATGTCTAGGGTTAGGAGAAAAGAAGTCCCAAAGACACATTCACGGATTGGACTTGAAACAGAACTGAAAATCTGTTTTCTTTAATTCTCGACAGATAGAGGTGTCGAGGATCTGTCGAGAAGCTGTCGAGGCTCGGGGCAAAACAGCTTCTTAAAGCTCGATAGATGTATGTGTCGAGGTATGTGTCGAGCTTTAAAAACTTGCACTTCCTTGCTTGTTTCTTGGACAGACTTTGATGGCTTTAACACTGAATCTTGAAATACTGTTTCTTGAGGTGTTAAACACATCCTAGATCTATCCAATTACAAGTAAAGTGCGTTTTGTCTAAGGATAAGCCAATTACATAAAATAGCGACATATGTTCACAAACTTGAACTACATATGTCATAACAATCTCCCCCTTTGGCAATCCGTGACAAAACCACAACAAAACAAATGAAAATATGAGAGAAGTCATAAATCACTTAACTCATACTCACTTGTTACATACAGTAAAATCTATCCTAACACAAACTCTTGAAAAACTTTGCAAGAAGAGAGTTTATGGCAAATAGACTTTGACAACCTGTATTTCTGAAACACTTATAAACGAAACACATCAAGGCATCTTTGTGTGAAACAGAAATAATAGATTGCATACAAGTAAAGAAACATGTGTATAAAGACAGAAAAGAAACAACACATGTAAAGGTAGGTGAAAGAAAAACATACATCATCATATATGAGAAGAGAATAAATACAATGTATGTCAATACATGATCAATGTATCTCTAAAAAGATGAAAAAAAAAAATACATATGATCACCTCACTACATCCCTCAATCCACACTCCCCCTAGCAAAAATGTCCTATGTTAACACTCCCCCTAAGCATGACTACTCTCATATAGGCTAAACTACTCCCCCTTTTTGTCGCGAGTGACAAAGGGTAGGTCATGTAGACATCTCATCCGAAGAGCTCGCATCTCCATCATCATCATCGTCAGAAGCATCATCGTCATCGCCATCATCATCAGCCTCAGTCTCAGTCGACACATGAGGTGGCGGAGGAAAAGCCTCTGGTGCAAAGCCGCCCATGGTCGCCTGTCGCCTAGCGATGCGACCAATACGAACGTTCACCTGATACAGCTCTGTGGAGAGTGTATCTAGGCGAGCATCCATGCGCTGAAGCTGCGCCATGATGTCTCCTAATGTGACGTCGCTCGAAGAAGAAGAAGTGGATGCTCGAGCAGATCTGAAGGTGGTCGGACGGGAGGAAGGAGTGGCACCGTCGAACTGTCTCTATCTAAACTGTGCCTCGCTACGTTTTACGGTAGCGGCGTCTATGGCAGACATGACATGGTAAGGATCGGACGAAGGGAATGGGACGGAAAAACGGCAAAGAATCCTTGTGATAGCAGAAGGGAAAATGAGCTTATCACGGGTGGCCGTATCTCTATAGACATCTATGATTGAAAAGATAAAGTGTGAAGGAAAATCTATAGAGAGATCCTCTAGGAGGGACAACAAAAACCGAGCGCGAGGCTCTGTGATAGAGTTGTAGTGAGAGAGTGGGTGCAAAACAAAAGTCATCACCATGTTAAGGAAACGAGGACCTTTAGCAAAAGGTCGACATGGTGTGTACATATGATCTCCCCAAGAGGAAGGACGCTCATAGAATGCCGAGATCATCTCGTCTTTGGACACAGTCCAGAGATGCTCACAGCTAGGGTAATCAAGATGATCCACCCTAGGGACATGAAGAACCTCAGAGACTAACTCTAGGGTGACCGCAAAGCGCGTACCTCAGACGTAAGAGTAGAAAAGAGGTACTGAAGAATCGATCTCGTGGATATTGGAGTAAAACTCCTGTATCAACACGAGTGGACATGTGATCGGGACGTCACACAGTGACTCCCAAGCCCGACTGTGTATGACATCGGGAAGGTCAGTGTCGGCAAAGTCTGCCAGGACAACGTGGCGTTCCGAATGAACACCTCGTTTAGAAAAGTTCTCCTAGAAATCCTTATGGGCTTTCTCATCACGGAACCGGACAGAAAGAGGAGTAGAATCTGAGGAAGACGATCCCTTAGAACGCAGAGGGTCCTGGGATGGAATGGACTTACGTTTAGGTGCCATAGACACTACTAACGCAAACATAGAGAGGGGGAAGAAGAAGAGACACACAGAAAAGTTCCAAACAATTTCAATATAGGAAGATAAATATTGAAAAGAAAGAACGTATGCATGGATAATGCATGAACATGTGACATGCAACAATAAAAACATCATGGGCTCCGCCCAATCCAAACCTAACAGCACACAATAGATAGGTACACATCTAAATGCATGAAAATACAATTAGAATGCGAATGTGATGCAATGCATGTGGTTTTGAAGATCAAACCTATAAAACCAACTCAACAATTTCATGAAAACCTCAAAAATTTTGAAAAATCCCAAAAATTTTCAAAAACACAAAACCTAGGGTTTTAGAAAACATGAAATGCATGAAAATGAGAGATAAGACGCTTACCAAGTGATGAGAATTGAGAAAAATACTTGAGAAAGCCTTGGGAAGAGGTTTAGAGGGAGAGAGAAAAGTTTTGGGAGAGAAAACAGGTTTTTCGAGCGAGAGAGGTTAAGCAAAGTGAGAAGGAAATCGCGAAGAACCTTCTTATAAACCTTCAGTAATTCTCGACAGCTACAGGTATCGAGAGGTGTCGAGCATGCTATCGAGACAGCTATCGAGAAAAAGCACTTCGACAGATAAAGCTATCGAGGTCATGTGTCGAGAAGGAAGAATCAACCATGATGGAACCTCGATCGATCCAGAAGCTATCGAGAAGCTATCGAACAAACAGAAAGTTTCTCGATCGATCCACCAGGTGTCGAGGTATCTATCGAGACTGCGATAAGAAAAAGTCTAAGAAGCTCGACAGACAGCTTATGTGTCGAGAGGTATCAAGGAGATGTCGAGATGCCTTTAAAAATAGTTTTCAAAAGAAGAAAAACACAGACATAAATGCAATCATGCATGCAACTCAACCAAAGATCCAAGCAACACATTAAGCTCTCAAAAACATCTCTCAACAAGAATTTTGATGCACATGTATCTCAAAACACGCACACACACACTAAACAAGTCTAACCAATTTTATATTTCAAAAACAAGTCCAAACAGTTTAGTGAGCATATATTAACGCATGTAAACCTTGTGATGACCAAATCACATTGTACCTACACATGTATCAAGAATAGCAAAGAGTATTGCGTGTTGTGTGTGAAAACATCGCAAGATTGCATAAGTGTCTCAATGTTATGACGATTTGAGATATGAGAAAATCACTTTAACTCACACACAATCACAACTGTTTGATGGGGACTATCACCTTCGAGGTACATCCTATAACTCCCACATCTCCTACAAAACACGCTTGCAACCATATTTTAACGCAATTTTGATCTTTTTGCTTTTTATATCTTTGCATATTTTCTTTTAACAAGCATATCATGCATGGGCATACAAGAGAAAGAAAAGAAATACCCAATTTTGTTAAGCTTTTGACATTGCACTTTTGCTATGCCGAAGTATATAGATGTCATTGATATTGCACTTTTGCTATGCCAAAGCATACAGATGTCATATTATGATTGGCGAGTAACAGTGGTGAGATGGTTATTTATGCCTTTCTCTTAGGATTTTTTAGTTCAACCCGTCAAAAAGAGTGATACGAGTGTTAAGTAGAAGAGATCACTTAACCTTACTCATCACAAACAAAGAGCTACAAAGCTCACTTGCTTAGTTGTGCAGAAGAATACTCATCTAAGCTACAGGTGATACAAAGTTTAGAAAACTCTGTTTCAATGGCCATGTTAAAAGTTCACATGAACTAATGCACATAAACACACACTGTTTTTGTATTTTTCAATTTTTCAATTTTTTTTTTATTTTTATCAGAAAAGCAAAAATAAAACACAAAACTGAAAACACACAAACAAAAACATGTAAAGCAAAACAAAGCATAAACAAGACCGACTCAAAAAGATAAAGAACCACACAAATAATGCAACACACAAAAACAGGAGAGAGAAAAAGAAGTGACTAAAATCACTTAGATCCCTTTGCCTTCCACACCTTGGAAGAACCTTTCCTTTTGGTCGACTCTTGAACCGGTGAAGAAGGAGGAGAATATGAACCATTCAAGTTCGAAAGGAACATGATGGCTTTAAGAATGTCTCCAAGAGGAGCGAGAGAAGACTGAAGTTGATTCTGGCTCCCAGATGCTATCATGCCATTGCTCTGTTGAGTAGCACGCCACTTATAGCAGTTTGGTCGAGTGTGACCGGCAATACCACAATGATAACAGAGATGTGGCTTCTTCTGTTTGGGTTTTTAAGAGTTAGCCTTCTTATTCCTAGGGTTTCTAGATTCCCTTTTCTTAATTTTAGGGGGTGCTCCTAGGATGGACTTGCCCTTGTCTATGTTCTCACTAGCTAAATCAGTTTTAGCATTCTTATCTTCATTTTCAATGTTATTAGCAGGTGGAACAAACATAGTAGTACTAGCAGTAGGAGTATTAGAGAGAGAAAATTCATACCCCAATCCGGTACGGTCTGAAGAAGATCTCTGAGCACTTAGCATCTCATCCAGCTTTGCACTTGACGTCCTCTCCAGTTGTGCTCTGACTTGAAACAGCTCCACTTCAAGCTTCTTGGTCCTCTCAACCAAGAAGTTGTTTTCGAACCTCAGTGCTCCAATGGTTTGATTTGCTTCATCAACCTTTATGGACAGCTCCTCACGGTTGAGTTCCACATCACTGAGCTTCTTGGTGGCCAGCCTATAGAGTTTCTCATACTTCTCAGAAAGCTTGTACAGTTTCTCATAGGCAGTGTGGATATCATCTTGATCATTCATAATCTCACACTTGGAATCCACCAATTCCTTCTCTTCATCCACTTCTTCAGTAACCCCATCAGTAGGATTAACAGTGGCAGTGAAGGCATTCAAGATTCCGTCGTCTTCATCTTCGGAATTGTCCTCGGGCTCCGTGTCGCTTAAGGTAACAGCAAGTGCCTTGCTCTTCCCTATGCTCTTAAGGTACGTAGGACACTTTTGTTTCATGTGTTCGAAGTCGTGGCACCCAAAACATTTTGGCCCAGCGGGAGCAGTGTACTGACCGCCATCCTTGACATCCTTCTTCCCTTTATCAGAATTTTGAGTTGTGAAGAACTAGATTGTCTACGGTCTTTGTTGAAGCCCTTTCCATTTGCATTCTTCATGAATTTCTTGAATTGCCTTGTGATGTAGGACTTCATCTTGGAATCTTCATCATCTGAAGAATCATCCGTATCACTGCTCTTGGCCTTTAGTGCCAAGCTCTTGCCCTTACTTGACTTGCCTAACCTAGTCAGCCCTAACTCATAGGTTTGCAAGTTTCCAACCAGCTTAGTCAGAGGAATTCTGTCAATGTCCTTTAATTCCTCGATCGCCGTGATCTTAGCATGGAATCTCTCGAGCAGCGATCTGAGCACTTTCCTCACTATCTTGGGTTCAGGGATGGTTTCCCCAAGATTGAAGGCTGAGTTTACTATGTCTTTAAGCTTGGCATAGAATTCATCAAACGACTCATCCTCTTCCATCTTAATTTCTTCAAAGCGTGTGGTGAGCCTTTGTAGCTTTGAATCTTTGACAGCCTTGGTGCCCTCATAGGTTGTCTGGAGGATGGTCCATGCTTCCTTAGCAGTTTCAGTTGAGGAAATTTTCTTGAACTCCTCATTGGTGACTGCATTGAATAGGGCATTCAATGCTCTGCTGTTGAAGTTTGCCGCCTTGATCTTAGCATCATCCCAGTCGGCCGGTGCTTCTGTAGGCTTGGTCCAGTCTATCTCCACAGCTTGCCACACTTTTTCATCTAAAGACTACAAGAAAGCTCTCATGCGTACTTTCTAGTATGCATAGTTAGTGCCATCAAATAAAGGAGGTATAATAAGAGATTGTCCTCTATCCATGACAGCAGGGGTCAAATGGATCACACACAATAGACTAAACCCTAATCAGAGTGTGCTTGCTTTGATACCATTTGACAGGCCACAAACGCGTTGACCCCTTGTGATAACTTAGATCAATTAATTAGCCCAGTTATTAATTAATCAAATTAACATGCAATATCACGTGGCAGCACAAACAAATCACCAAAACTAAGTTATGCAGTGGAAAATAAATGACACGGTGATTTGTTCACGAATGGGGAAAACTTGACGGCAAAAACTCCACCGAGTGATTTAAGGTCACCACTCTCGAAACTCCACTATTATCACAACAAGCAGTTACAAGCAAGGAATCCCAAGTACCTTACCAACCTACAGTTGAACTCTTACCCCAATACCCAATTGGACTTGTTCTGTAGTAACAGTTTCTCCTTTCAATGCATGGCTCCCAAGTACGTGACTAACCAGATGCGCGGATCCCAATACGCGACTTCAAACACCAACTAGAGAGAGAGAGTTGTTGGCTGCAAAGTTCTTCAAATCATCAGAGATGAACTAGGGCACGAACTTTGTCTTTCAGATCACAAATTGCATGAACAAGAAGTTCTGAATGAATGTGCAACTTGTATCATCTTGACGGCCCTTAAAATAATCCTTTTATATGTCTAGGGTTAGGAGAAAAGAAGTCCCAAAGACACATTCACGGATTGGACTTGAAACAGAACTGAAAATCTATTTTCTTTAATTCTCGACAGATAGAGGTGTCGAGGATCTGTCGAGAAGCTGTCGAGGCTCGGAGCAAAGCAGCTTCTTAAATCTCGATAGATGTATGTGTCGAGGTATGTGTCGAGCTCTAAAAACTTGCACTTCCTTGCTTGTTTCTTGGACAGACTTTGATGGCTTCAACACTGAATCTTGAAACACTGTTTCTTAAGGTGTTAAACACATCCTAGATCTACCCAATTACAAGTAAAGTGCGTTTTGTCTAATTACATAAGATAGCGACATATGTTCACAAACTTGAACTACATATGCCCTAACAATGTTTATTTCATTACTATGGTGTCCCCCTTTAGAGCTATGGATGTTGTACATAGTCGTTACTTGATATATACCATGGACATTATTAAATGGCCTTACTTGATGTGTTTTAGATATTTTTCAGATTTGCATCATACATTTCTAAGGCATATTTACTCCATACCTTGCCCTCCAAGAGATCATGAGTAATTTTTTTGTGTCGATCATGGAAATACGCAACAAGTTTGCCCCAAGTAAATTCAACCATTGCAGCAATAGGCGGGCCACGAACACCATTGAGTACTCCATTAAAGCACTCCGAGACATTGGTTGTTATAGTCCCATAACAGTATCCACCATCATGTAGCTAGGTCCACATCTGTAGATCCTCTTTCATTAGATATGTGTATGGCACGATGGATGAGTCAAGTTCACTTACCTGTTGTTTGGTGGCTGATTTCTTCTTAAGGGCCTCGATCTCGGCATCCTTGATAGGTTTCATGTGCAACTTAAATTAGGTTCCTAAGTAGCATACCCCGCTTTCAAGGCCAATGACTTTAAAGTGGTGTCCTGAAAATGCGTGTTGAAGTTGCTAGCAACATGTTGAAGATAATATCTGTGAAATACTCGTACTTTTCCATCATCACCTTTAGGCCAGTTTACAATTGCGTTTCGAATACCCTTGTGTCAATAAAAAATTATGCAGATGACCTTATTTGCTATCACATCCACCAGTGAAATCCTGAAGCATTCTAAAAACCACCTCCAATTAGGCCCTGACTCTTTATCCACAACAGCAAATGCGAGAGGCAAAACCTTGTTGTTGGCATTGGTGGCCATTGCAATCATCAACACCCCTCGATATTTACCATATAAATGGGTCCCATAAATACTAATCATTGGCTTACAATTTCTGAATCCTTTAATGCATGGAGCGAAAGCCCAGAATACATAGCGCAATATTGTATCACCAAACTCCTCCCTCGGTTCTGTGAGATACCAGTACTGGGTGCCAGTTTCTTGATCTAAGTATGCCAACAACAACTTTTTCAACCTTTCGTAAGACTTTTCTCAATCGCCGAATATCTTTGCAATAACCTTTTGTTTCGCATCCCATATCTTATAGTAAGAAAGCTTATGTTCATAATACTTCGCTTTGATAAAATCTCTAAGGTGACAAATTTTTGCCGTGTGATTTTCTTGCAACGTTGGAACAAATTCTGCTGCAAGAAAATTACAATCCATCATTCTACCATCAAGAGCCATGCCAAGGGTCATACAACTGTGAGGACTCCCATAAGATGTGACCATCCATATTCCCTGTTTAGGCTTCATGACTGCCCCAATGTACCACTTGTATGACTCATCCATGCATTTCACATACAATCTACTTTTGGTCGAACTACTAGTCATCAAGTTTTTGTTATGCTTTGCGGCATCAATTGTTAATGCACATTTCACCACTTCTTTATTCGCAAAAATCAACCTTCTACAAAAATTCATGTCTGCATTCCAAGAAAAAGCAAATGCTTGCTCATTAACTTCAAGATCAACCATATTTTCCCAAGTATTTGCATAAAATGATGAGGCGGGAGGTTCATTAATGGGGGTCATATTTGTAACATGCTGAACTCTAATAGTAGCGTCCGCATCATCTTCATCACATTCATCCATATCATCAACATGAGGATTGAGAGCAATTTCATAGTCATCAACATCCCTGTCAAAGTCGTCTCGCTCAATCCTCTCTTCGTACTCATCTCTATCGTCAAGATCTTCCCCAACATAATGTTCATCTTCATCTTCAACTACTGGAAGTGTAGAGGGTTCACCTCGATGTGTACACAATTGATCTTCATATCTATTGCCAGGTTTGCTCTCAACTGTTATTGGTGTCTCTTGAAAAGGGGGTGTATAGCCTCCCAATGTGGTGCATTGATCATCTAGGACTGCAAACTGTAGAGATGTAGTTGTTTGTACAATTTCCTCTACGCCGACTTCCGCACGCGGCTCCAAAGTGACGTACAACTCAAAATTTGCTACTTGTTCCCATTGACGCATCTTGTTAAACATGATCTTCACATGTTTGTCTTCTGTTATCGCCATATATCTGTAATTAATGCATTGATTGAGGACTTCATGTGGAGAACGGAAAGTAATATGTATGTCATGCAAAGCAGGGTTCAGTTGCAGCTCTTCCATAATTTTTATCTTCAAATCACTCAAGGTCTTTAACTTACGGCGTATCATCATATAACAGCACTGGATACCCGGACCTTGAAATGGAAATCCGTCGTAAGGGTTGGCATTGCTAAGGGGTCCACCGTAGTATATATTTATATAGATCATTGTCAACCTATAGATCATCAAGTGCAATTGTGTTAGTGACAAATTTATAACTCTCAATCAACATCAATCACAAAACTTTGCTTATACTCACCTCAGGTCACATACAAAAATAGTCATTACCAATTTCATATTCTTTTAAAATTCCAAATCATTCTAGGTATCAAACTTAAATATTATTCCAACCAGTTATCCATTGAAATCTCTGTTACAAATCTTAAACAAATATATCTTGAAATAATTTATGCTAAAAAGACTACAAATACTATTCTAGGTATCAAACTCATAATCCATTTCATACCCATGATAAAGACCTAAAAGTACAAAATATTCCTAACAATAGATCACAATATTTAGTACTAAATATTTTCAATAATTAATCACAATATTATTTTTTTTAAAAACTTAGCATATTATTAATCACAATATTTACACTAACCAAAAAAATATTCCCAATATGTTTTAATAACATAATTAATCACACAATATTTGGCACTAAATATTCCCCCAATTATTTTTCCCAATCATTTAATCATAATATTAATTTAAAAAAAAAACTTAGTAAATAATTTAATCACAATATTAATTTTAAAAAAAAAACTTAGCAAATAATTTAATCACAATATTTACATTAACAAAAAATAAACAAATATTCCCAATAATTCATCAAAATATTAATTTAAAAAAAACTTAGCAAATAATTTAATCACAATATGTAACACTAACAAAAAATAAACTAATATTCCCAATCATTTAATCACAATATTAATTTAAAAAAAAAACTTAGCAAAATAATTTAATCATAATACTAACACTAACAAAAAAAAAAAAAAAAACAAATATTCCCAATAATTAATGATAATATTAATTTTAAAAAAACTAGCAATTAATCATAATATACTAACAAATAAATTAATCACAATATACTAACAAATAAACTAATCACAATATACTAACAAATAAATTAATCGCAATATCCACTAACAAACAAAAAAAAAATTGCCTAATATGTTCTAATTTACCTTTAAAAAAAAAAAAAAAAAAACTATGAGAGATTGTTGTTAATGTATGAGACTTGAGGAATGTGAGTGTGAGCTTGAGGGTGACAAATTGTGTCAGATTTGAGTAATGTGAGTGTGAGCTTGAGGGTGACAAATTGTGTCAGATTTGAGTAATGTGAGTGTGAGCTTGAGGGTGGGCAGCAAAGAATTGAAGAGAATATGAGAGAACATATCTGTGAGCTGGGTAAAGGGGAAAAAAAGGTCCCAGTTGAGACCCACACGACATGTGGATGGTTAGGGGACCATTCACATAAATCGAGTCCAGTAGACTCGATTTACAAAAGCAAATAAATCGAGTCTATTGGACTCGAGTTATGTCCACGTGCCCGAAAAGCAGTGGGGGACCTAAAATCGAGTCCAGTAGACTCGATTTCCTTTAAAACTATCCACGTGCACACGTGACCTGAGTGTTGACAGTGACGTGTGACAGACTTAGAAATCGAGTCCAAAGGACTCGATTTTTCTGAGTGAAAACCGAGTTCAATGAACTCGATTTTTATGTCTACGTGGATTCTTTGTCCAACTCAAGCGGTGGTGCGGTAGGGAAATCGAGTACACTATACTCAATTTATAAGCCGAAAATCGAGTCCCTTGGACTCGATTTGTTAGAAACCAAATTTGTTTGAAACATTCGTTAACTAATAATATTGTTTGGATTTTTTAGTTATTTATGAAAAAATGCCGAAGGATAGATGCAACTGAGGCAAGAACTGCTGCTTTGGTTTTTTTCTTCATCTAAAAAATCACAAACACTATGGTTTAGGAAGTACATAAACAAGCATGCTATTGATTACACAGTATATCAAAACAGCCACAAATAGAAAACAGTAGAGCACAACCTGTCAACCAACACAACACCCGTGATCTCTAACACAATCAGTATATACAGCCATGCTCAAATTTGTTAAACCATCCAAATTCATATAAATGTTATAATAAGCTCAGTTCAAGATCAAGAGAAAAAATACAGCCACTGTGGCAGTGTGTCCACAGTATTCACAAGGTGCCATATACATTCACCAATACATCCAAATCACATAGATAACGAGTACCAAAATTTATGCACATATATTTCTACATAATTGTAACATCAACAACGTACACAACATAATACCATCAATATCAATATTTACATCAACAAAAGCTAATTTCTTAAATCAATAATTAAATAAAAAATGGATAATTAAAAAAAGTAAATAAATAAATAAATATGTATTTAAATATATATATATATATATATATATATATATATCGGATCCGAGATAGTGAAAGTAGCATTTGGGTTGTTTATGGGTTTGAGGGTGGATTTTGGCTAGATGGGTTTAAGGGGATGTGGATCGGCTTTTGTAGAGGGTGGGTCGGAGGTGTGTGGATCGGAGGTGAGGTTAGGTAAGGTCGTCGAACTCAAATAAAGGGAGGATTAGAGGTGAGGTGAGGTTTTCGGACTCAAATAGAGGGTGGAACGGAGGTGAGGTGAGGTTGTTGGACTGAATAACAAATCAAACACACATACAACCATGCTTATACGAGGACAAAACACATTAACTTCAATGAATCTACAGATGTGCACAAAAAACGAAACAAATATTGGAAATAATAATATAATACTAAAAATAATTATTCTTACACTACCACAAGTCTATTGTAAATACATTGTCCTTACACAACAAATAGTTATAATTCTCAGTGTCATCAATCATAGAAAAATACATTACATATTACAACTATAGAAATCTGAATCACACATAATTAAATTACTACTCTCCACTCCTGGTATAATCACACCACATGGCTTGGCATATCTTATTTCTCTTAACATTCCACACTCTACTTTCTTCAGTGGAGTCCCAACATGAATGTGTTTTTAGTTCTCCATCGCTAGACTCTACTTGGTTCATTGTAGCTTCCATAATATAGTCAATAGGGTCAACCCCCATAATGTGATTACGAATCACACAATATGCTAACACTACTTCCACTTGGGTTTCAATAAACCAAAATGGTTTTGCATCCAACACTCGAAAACCTTTCTTCAATACTCCAAACCCTCACTCAATGGTAGTTCTCAAGGATGAGTGACAGAGGTTGAACAATTCACGTTCATTCTTAAGAGGACGGTCGCTAAACTCTTTCAAGTGATATCGAACACTCCGATTAGGGCTGTCCAAACAACCCACAGAACCGACCCTCCCGACCAAAATGACCAGACCCAAACAGTCCACTACCCGATTCGACTACTCCGGTGGTTGGCGACAGGTGAAGGCTTTCCAAAACCGATTCTGGCGGGTCGGGCGGCGAGTATTTTCTTCCAAAACCCAAAGCACCCAACCCAACTGGACTATAAATGGGTTAAAACTTTTAACTCACCTTCAGACCTCAAATCAGTTCTTCTACTCTCACTCTCTCCTCTAATGATCTCTCTACTCTTAGTCAGTTCTCCGATCTCTATACTCTTTGTTAGTTCACCCTCTGAAATCTCTATGCTCTTCAACTTAAGATCGTCACCCCTTTACTTCCATCGCCTCCATCTCTCAGTCACTTAATCTCTCTACTCTCAGTCACTCGATATCTCGTCTCCATCGCTAACATCACCCAGCCTTCACCAATTTAGATCTATGATTAGCTCTCTCTCTCTTGGGTTCAAGCTCTCAAGTTCGATCTCCCTATTCTCTGTTATTTGGGTTTGTCGATATGTTATTTAGGTTTGTTGATTTTTTCTTTGGGTTTGTAGTTGTAGATCTTTTGAATTTTTGGTTTTATTCTTTGGGTTTGTAGTTGTATTTGCGTTTGAATCGTTTGTTGATTTGTTATTTGGGTTTGATCTTGTATTTTCAATCGAAATCAAAGCCAACCACCATCCACCCGAGCTCGATCTGACTCGACCGGTGGCTTTTTGCAGTCAGCGATGGGTTTGGATCTTCCCCACCCGATCTGATTGGGTCGGTTGCAGGTTGGGCACAAACCCAACCCAGACCGACTCGTGGACAGCCTTAACTCCGACAAAGTGACAAAATTCCATTTTTATTACCATACCCAACATCACCAAGATAATATTTACCTACATATATTGAAAAATAAAACGAAATCACTACTATTCTTTAGTAAAACGAACAAAATTTATTAAAACTAATAAACCCAAATGGTGAAGTAATCCTATATTAGCGAATGCATCATTTAACGTGAATTATATGCATTGCCTTCCCACCCAGCCAATAACTTCAAGTCAAAACTAATGACAACTAACACATTTTGAGTGGTTCCATCTTTATGACCACGAAACCTTCATTGTATTTCAAGTGGCACAAATGCACAGACATGTGTACCATCTATTACTCCAACACAATTCTAATTTTCGACAAATATAATGATTTAAAAAATACACAATCTTCACAATTTACAAAAATACACAAAGTCGCAATATTTACCTTGAAATATTGGTATAACCTTCTGCTATTCCTTTATCTCTAGGGGTGTATATTTGCTAGGCAGTCTTATTAGAGCTCTATATAATTTCAGAATACCCCCAAGGACGACCCTGAAATATCTATAAATAGTCTCAATCGATCTATGGAACTGACTACCAATTACACAAAACCTCACATTATGAAAAATTATATGGAAGAAAATTAGCACTTGCTCCCTAACAGACATGTGAACAGTGTTGGGATATTTGTCCTTAAATCCTATTGTATGATGCTATGTATTTTATTATGTAAGACATTATGTATGACTTAATGTTTTGGTTAATAAAGTTGTATTATTATTTGAAAATAATGGTAACATGAATATTGGGACATTATCATATAGTCCATGAGATGCAATAGTATGTGATTTATGTGATTTAGTCACAAAAGATATAAATCACAAGTTCTTTGTAAACTCAGAATTATAGTTCGTAGTCGGTGATGAAATTGGGCATTTCATCTGCGAAGGCTATAACATATCAACTAAGATGATTTGTCTTGATCATGGAAATGGAGATTTCTAGTTAATATGTTGATATGTTTTAAGAGTTAAGACATATTGAACTGGACCGGTGTGAGATTTATTATTCTCCTAAAGACTGTCAATAGAATAATAAACTCATGACTTATATTTGCATGAACTCTTAATCCTGAGAGGATAATGGACCTGATCATGAAGTGTAGGTTGCTTTGATATATCAGGAGTGAGATCTATGGTTAAGGTCAAAATCTCAGTATGTTGGGCAGCCACATTTAGTGTTGATGGAACATATATTCTCAAGATGGAATTCATAGTCTCTTACCGGAGATATAAAATATTCCCTTGAGATAAGTTTAATGTGTTTGTTATTCAGAGAGTTGGGCCTAACCACTTTAGTAAGGAGTTACTAAAGTATATATTTATGGAATTGGATTTCATAAATATATGATGAATAACTTAAAGGATTAAACCGGGTACTCAAGGAATTAAGATGTAGTAATATACAAAGTGGCAGTCTTCTTTCATGACTTTGTATTACTATGAATATTTTATGAAGGGGTTGCATGTATAATAAAGTCTTGGGATATAATTTATTAATAAGGCCTAGAGTGCAACTATATTTATATAGTGGTATTAAATATAGTTAATGGTAACTTTGGACTTGTCAAGAGTTGACAGAAAAGCCCAAGGCCCATTGGAGCTAGTGTCTTATTGGTCCCTTTTGGTCCCACTCCAAGCCACACACTTAAGCCCAATTGGAAAGGCCCAAAAGCCGGCCCAATTAGATAATCGGTTAAATACAAAGGGAGAAACACACAGAATTTTTCTGTAGAGATTTCATAGAGAAGAAGAGAGAGTGTGAGACACACTTTAATTCTCCCTTTGGAACTGATTGAGAGACCACACATCTTGGGCGTTAGTGGAATTGGAGTGAAGATTGAAAGTATTCCCAAGAGCCTCTCATCTTCAAGTTTTGAAATTCACCGCTCCAAAGTACACTCTCTTGTTCTCTAATTCTGTAACTTAAATAGCCCATGTTAACTTGTATGTATGAAGTAGATCCGTTTTCATTATATATATTCTTCCGCTGCGCTGTGTAATGATTCCAACAAACAGTCGGCCCTAAGTGCTCCCCTTTAGTGAGGATGTCACATAACTGGTGAAAAGCTATAGGCTTCATCCTAAATTGACTTACACAATGTCTCTCACTTCAATGCAGAATACTATTTATATAATGCTTTCTTTCAGCTACATGATTAACATAAGATGCCCTATGCAGTTGTTTAAGCTGCAATTTCCTTAACAATGCAACCCTCACAAGGAGGACAAATGCAACTGAGGCAAGAATTGTTGCTTTGGTTTTTCTCTTTATCTAAAAATAACAAATCATGTGGACTAAAAGGTACATAAACAAGCAACCATCATTTATGCACATATATTTCTCTAATATAAATTTAACACCAAACTACAATTATCAACATCCGAATAAATCAATATTTAAATAAATAAAATGGATAATTAATAAATAAATAAATAAGTAAATATATAAATATATATTTAAATAAATATATATATATATATATATATATGTTAGGACATATGTGGAACTTATTATGAATTTATGTCATTTAGAATTGGCTAATTCTTTGACGAAACGCACTTTACTTGTAATTGGGTAGATTTAGAATGGTTTACGTCTTCAAGAAACTTTGTGTTCAAGTTAAGAATTAAAGCTATGCAAATCTGTTCAAGAAACAAATGAAGAGTTGTTGTATTTTAAAGCTCAACAGATAGTTCAACAGATTAAATCTATCAAGGTTTAAAAGGAGTTTTTAGCCCAAAACTCAACAGCAGCTTGACAAATAGCCTACCTATCGAGGTTTATGAAAATCAGATTTCGAGATCTGTTTTTCACACATATCCAAGCTATTTATGTAGGGTTTCTTTTTTCATAACCCTAAACATATATAAAGATTATTTTAAAGGCTGTCTTGGCGTTGTTGCAGTTGTTGTTACATGCATATTGTAATCGGAGACAATTTTCCTTAATTCATTTTTCTCTTGAAGAAGCTGCTGCATTTATACACCGTAGGGTTTTGTAACTAAGGAACTTCTTGATCTTCATCATGTGGGTGAACTAAAGAACTTTGCAGCCAACATTTCTCTCAAGTTGGTGTGTAAGCCGCGTACTGAGATCCGCGCATCGATTGGTTAGTCACATACTAAAATCCGTGCATTAAAAGGAGAGATTGTTACTACATTACAAATCCAATTGGGTATTTGAGGTAAGGGTTCAACTGTAGGTTAGTATAAGGTACTGAGATTCCTTTACTTGTAACCGCTTGCTTTAGTAATAGTGAATTCTTAGGAGTGGTGACCTTAAATTCACCTGGTGGAGTTTTGCCTTGGTAGTTTTTCCCATTCGTAAACAAATCACCTGTGTCAAATTTAATTTCTGCTGCATTTAGTTATTTAGTAATTTGTTTGTGCTACCATGCGTATTGCATATAAAAATGACTTAATTAATTTACTTGACTAATTAATTGGTTAATTTACCCAAGGAGTCAATACATTCTTGGCCTAACAATATATATATATATATATATATATATCATATCTGAGAAGACAAGAGAAGAGGAGGTGTGGAAAATATGGGTTTGAGGGTGGATTTGGCTAGATGGGTTTGAAGGTATGTGGATTGGGTATTGTAGAGGGCGGGTTTGAGAGTAAAGCTTTGCTGGCAACATTAGAGCCACAGATCGAAGGTGTTAGAGCAGGGTAGGGCTTCGTCGGCATGAGGGAGAGTTTTGGCTCTATGGGTCGGGAACATGCAGAGCTCAAGTTGGGCTTGGAGTGGTCGGAGGTGAGGTTGAGTGAGACGGAGAAGAAAAGGGAGAAAACTCACTGGCACAGAAGGGAAAATAGCGGCGCTACTTGTTGAAGTGTGTCGTGGAGCTCGAACTAGCATCAGTGAACAATTGAAGCTCTCTCTCTCTCTCTCTCTTGTTCGTGCACGGGGTGGAGCTGAGGTGAGCTTTGGGCTATGAAGCACGGGTGTGTTTTCGGATTCGAGTGCGAGTGCGGATGTAGATGCGGGACTCGGTAATTTTTGAAAAAATAGGGTGCGGCAGGGTGCGACGATTAAAAAATTATTAAAAATATTTTTATTTATATTTTCTATATATTGCTAAGTATAAATTACAAAATTATGTTTTGAAAATAC
This sequence comes from Castanopsis chinensis, assembly GCA_032878915.1. Taxonomy (NCBI): domain Eukaryota; kingdom Viridiplantae; phylum Streptophyta; class Magnoliopsida; order Fagales; family Fagaceae; genus Castanopsis; species Castanopsis chinensis. The sequence goes on along the minus strand of JAVQMG010000125.1, from coordinate 8,757,026 downwards.
AATTTTATGATTTTACAATTACAATTGAAATTATTTTTTTAAAATAAAACTTCACAAAATATATGCAAGACTGTGTGTAACTAATTATATACAACAATAATTAATCTATATTAAAATCTCAATTGTTTTATAGGACACAACTTCACACTTGTGTTTCATTCTTACGCTGAACTAAATAAATAAAGTCATAGTTCTTCTACAGTTCTTACCCACACACCTAATTAATGAGTGCTGAGTAGGCCCCACTCTCCTCAAAAAGTCCTTCCCATAACTTATAAGAAAACTGTTCAAAAAAAAAAAAAAAAAATCATAAGAAAATGCACACCCACTCCACATCTGACATCACTCTCCACTCCTCTCCTCTCCTCTTTCCAAAACAAAAAAGAAATCGTCTTCTCTCTCGGTACGATCATCCCATTAAAACTCTGACCAGTTATTTCCAAAAAAAAGAAAAAACCCATGGAAAACTACTCCTTCAGGATCAGGACTTTCACTTCATACACTGCTTCGACGAATCCTCCCCGAGTTTTGCACCTTTTTTTCTTTTTTGAATTTCAGCTTGAATCGGCCAATTCGACGTTGGTATCAATGGCTACCACTGATACAAACCGATTCGGCCCAAATCGGTGCCAAATCGACCCGATTCCGCGAACGTAAGCTCGAGTCTACACCGCGAGTGCACGAGTCGTGAAAAAAAAAAAACAAAAAAATAAAAGCTAGATGCAGCGTGGACGCGCAGGCAGCAGCGTCCCTCGCAAGTCACCCCGTCAGATGCAGGTGCAGCTGGCGTTTTGCCGCGTCCATGCTTCCTAGGCTTTGGGTGGATAGAGTGGAGTATTCAGACCGTGTGAGAGGAGTGTGTGAGGAAATATCGAAATCAATTAAAGGTAAAATGAGGGTTGAAATGATTTTACGGGTTGTGTAGCCAATTTTATGGTCAAACTGAATTCTATTTTCAATTTGATTGTATTTTCAAGTGGTGCCAAACATGGACTTGGATGTAAATTGTTTTTGGATTTCAGTTTACCCCTGAAATAAACGCGGGCTTAGATTCTACAAACATGTACACACCTGAAATGCCTCATTGAAGAAGACATCACATACATGTTAAAATTTAGCTCGTCCCACAAGCATTCTTGGTAAAATGTCTATTAAAATCTGCCACAACGTCATAACAAGATAATTAACAAATTTTTATAATACAAGTAGCTCTCTTATTTCCTTAGAAAACAATAAGTTTGAAAAACAGAAACTACTACGGCTTTAGGAAAATCCCAATTTAGCAAATTCTACTTACCCTTGCAAGGCCAACCAAGTTCGAAGCAATGCCTATTTTTTTAATTAAAAAAAAAAAAGGCTCGAAGCGCCAACTTGAACCTCATGAAGAATAGTGCAATCTTCTCAAATAGAACCAAGACTAAAAATAGTTCTACCCATTGGACTTTAAATCAATTAAAAATAGAAAGATTATTTACTATATTACTAATCTAGCAAATCTGTGTCCAAAGTAAGTTAGAAATTTGTATGAGCGTATCAATTTCTTACCAGAAATTGTAGTCTTTCCAAATCCTTCCATTCCAAGAGAAGTAAACTCTGTACAGTGCACCGGCCGGTGACCCGCGCACTACACATCATAGCGAGATTGATGTTATCGGGTGGGTCCCAGAACTCCTTGACATAGTCGAAGACAAGCCCTCCAGGTATTCGGAAGTCACTGCAAAGCGTGCAGCCATGGTTGGGGTGTGTAGAAGTAGAAGCGAAGGGAAATGGGATGCCATAGAGAAAGTGAGAGGCCATGGTTACAGAATCACCTATGGGGTACCTAGTGGGTAGTGGTTCCATGGTCTTAGAAACCGGGAACCGGATCGCAACCTTGCCCGGTTCTCTTCGAAAATCGGAAAATTAGAAAATATGCATCAAAAACCGGAAATCGGTGGCTCAGCCATCAAAACCACTCTCGACCCAGCGTGTAAAGAAAATGACAGGGGTATCACTGATACAGTGACAAGTGTGTTTGCAGAGAGAAAGAGAGAAGGCTAAGAATTCGGCAGTGCTGGGTTTCAACAAAGATGAGAAGAAGCAGTTGCAGATCCAAAAGTTTTGAGAGAGAAGCTGAAAGGAGAGAGGAAACTTAGCTAACAGAGTAATTAGTAGAGAGAGAAGTTGGAGGAGAGAAGAAACAACCCAGAACATATCCCGGCAAAATTAACTAGAAGATAAAGAAGTGGTCAAAATGGGAGTACGTGGATGCGCCAAGGAGCTAGTCGGGCCCTTAGCTTGCACGTGTCCCCTCTGAACTTTGTTTTCCCCCCTCGAGAACAAACTTTTATTTCAAAATATTGAGTTAACAGTACACTTCACAAGTTACGGTAGCTTAGATTCACGCGGCAACCACTTATCTTTTATAAGATTCACTCACTCACCGAAATACCCTCACAGACCCTTCTCAGGACACTGGGAACTAAAAAAGACTGCAGAAAACAAAAGAAAAAAGAGAGTCCATCCCATGTGAGAGGTCGGGTGAGGAGCAAAAGAAGAGTCCATGCCGTGCCCCACGTCCCAACCATCAGATCTGACTATCTGACAAATATCAGTTTTTTTTATCGCTTCTTTTGGTTTTCTTTTGAGAAATTCGAATCCTGATGGATTTTTTTTTCCACGTGAACTTTGCCGCTTAAAAACTCGGGTTTTTTCATCGAATTTAAGTTTTAAACATATTAAATGTTAATTTTTAAAAAAATATGTTAACTAATAAAATTGTTAGTAAAATGGTATTAATTTGTAAAAAAAAAAATCAGATTTATCCTTTTCCTAATTAATTGAGATTTTTATTTTATTTTTATCTTTAGTTTAGATTCTGTTTGTTTTGAAGTAAAATATTTTTAACTCCGTAAAATATTTTTTTTTAGGTGTTTGATATAAGTAATTTTTTTAATCAAACCACCAAAATTGATAGCTTAGTACCAAAGTCACTAGTGATAAAGGTCTAGTGACCAAACCATTGGAATCGACAGTCGAAATGATGGCTCCAATGATCGGACAGCTAGAACTAACAGTTAGAGTGATGGTTTCGTCAACTGAACTACCGACAATTACTATCAAAACGGTATCTCCGATGACAAGACTGCAAACACCAGCCAACAATACAATATCTTCAATTACTAGACCCTCCAACACCGATTGCGATGCAAATCTCTGGCCATTGAACCACCAAAACCAATCACCTGTGAGGCGTCTCTTGCCACCAAACACCGAACCGCTAGCACCAGTCATTGGAGCGATGTCTTCTACCACCAGATCGATGCCCTAGCAACTAGATGAGGGAGGAGAAGCTACTATGTGTTTTTAGAAAATGTTTTACCAAATTTTTAAAAGTAAAAAATTTTACTACTTTTTACAAGTTTGACTATATTTTACCTACAAATAAACACTTGAAAATCGGAAAATATTTTCCAAAAAATATATTACTTCAAAACAAATGGAATGTAGAATCTTTAGATTAGAAGTGACAAATAGGCAGGTTGGTTCGAGTTAAGTCAATCATATTAGGATTGAAAATGGGTTCGGGTAAAAATATGGTTCATTTAAGTGGGTTAGAAATGGGTTGGGTACGGTCAACCGGTATAATTCACTTTATTAAAAAAAACATGTATTTGCCACGTGATAAGTCATATAGCAAAATACTGTGTGAAATGCATTACTTTAAATTCACCACCCGTATCAAGAAAGTGCTCAATTTAATAAATTTATATTTGTTCAATACTTATAAAATTATACAAATCATAATATTATTAATCAAAATAAATAGCATAAACACAACGGAGACCAGTCTACCCTTTGAAATTTTAATTAAAACAAATACACAATATTAACTTTCCAAAATATCAAACGAAAGTAGAAATGTCCAATTAGATAGCACATTTGATAAAGAGTAAAAACATATAAACAATTTAAAATCTTAAAAACTAGTTTCAAAATATAATATCTTGAAAATTTATCTAAATAGTTTTATTTAATTAGAGCAAAAACTGGGGGGAGGGATAAACCTATCCAAAAGGCAAAATTACAGTATTTTTATTACTTTAATGGAATTTCAGTGTTCCCTTTTGATTTCAATCTGGACCCAAAAAATGCACCAACATGCAGACAACCTCAATTACAACCAATGAAGGCAATTTCTTAATTTAAAATACATACTTACGATGCATAACAAGAAATCATCCAAACTAAGTCTTCTCAATATTTACGAGTACTAAATAAATTCTTCTCAATATCCTATTATGTTCCAATCTAGCATCCTTTATAACAACACTATACAACTCCCTAAATCTCAACCTTACCTTGGAGATATTGTCAGCGCTCCAAAAGGCCTTGGCAACATCAGAAGGCATAAGTTCTGAGACACCTTGAGCTGCTAGAGCAGCCACTTTGACTCTGGACACTTTACTTTCTCCATTATCATGATCTAAGCTTCTCCCAGGGATATGTAGCACAAAAGAATCTCTCTCCATACTCATCCTTACTAGGAGTATCATCACTATTATGAACAACCCCACCAATAAAAAGTTTCATATCCAAATCGAAATGTCATTTTCCGAGGCATCACTACCTCCTCCTACGGTGACCTCATCACGCTGAATCTCATCCAAATTACCAACTTCATCTTCAGGATTCTCAGTAGATCCTGCCTTCTCGTTGTCTTCTTGCATCAACTGCTTCACAGAGTCACTGTCCTTTATCACTTCCTCAGCAACATTGACATTCATGACTTTAACTTTCAATCCTGCATACAAATCTGCCCACACCTGGAGTCATGCATATTATTCTCCCAAAGGGGTCATCTATATCTTTTGAGCAGCCCACCCACCAACATACCTACCTATATAGAGATAATGGTTTAGAGTAGACTAACAAACACTTCGTCCACAGAACAGACTCATCCTGCCATCAGGATTTGAATAGAATATCAAACAAAATGACAGCATAGTTAATAAACGGCTGATTTAAACTGATTGAAACAATCCAAGGAAATATCTTTATACGTAAGGATGTGCTCAGCAACAAAGTTTCATTGGTTAGTATAGATATTACCATCTACCAAGCCATCCAGTTATCAAAAAAGGAGTCACATAAATGGAGTTCTGTATATCACGAGTAAACAAAACAGCTTTATAGAAGTGAGTTCAAACAGCTCTATGCCAGAGCCCTACTTATCAGGTAATTATTGAAGAAAGTAGGAAGATCACAGAACTCTATTAAGTTGAACAACAATCCCTTACTGGATGCTAATCCATGTTCTCCGCTAACTAAAAGCGATAAAACTCACTGTTCAATGTTACGACAGTTCAAAAGAATTTTCAAAGCCATGTTCAAACACTTCAAATTGAATTCACTCTCCCACAAAAACAAATATAGTAAGAGTCACACATGTATTCTCATCAATGTTAATTTTCCCATCAGTTTCTTTTATGTCTTAACTTTCTTTCAAAAATTCTTTCTCCAACATAGTTGGATCATACCTGTTGCCATCCCATTGTTCTAAAATGATGGCGAGCCCCAACAAAATAAATAAATGCAGAGAAACATGAATTCAACCAATACAAGATGCTCATAGTCCCATTAAATCTAATCTCTTCTTGATAATAACCTCTTTTCACCTTCTACTTTTTAATTAGTTACTTGAAATTAAAATGAATAAGAAAAAACAAAGACAATGCTTTTGAGGGCAAGGAAGATAATAACTGTAAAGGGGAACAGCAAACTAGGTTACTAGAACTGGAATAGGGTGACTATTGAACTTTTGTGTTTTTGCATCCCAATGCAGCATGACTAGGAGAACCTGGTATTTCATAAGAGGGCTGTCCATTCTTCTGAGCTTGCAGTCCAGTAAACCGTGCAAGATCAACCCATTGCTGCAGCATTAAAGTGATAATATTGTAAACCAATATTGAGGAAAAAGAATTATTCATTCAGTAGGAAAGATAACACCATTAAAATAACTGTGCAATGCACATTCTATCAGAAACATGGGCCCCAACACTCATTGCAAAATCAACAAAACTCATCAAAACTAAAAAATATAAATTCTTTTTTTTTTTTTTTTCTTTTTTTTTTTCCCCTGCTTTGGTCGTGTTGTACTCTTAGTATTCTTCCCATGTACTCGGGTAGAACCCTTTCTCTTCTTTTAATAAATTTTTACTTATCAAAAAAAATATATTTATTGATTTACAAATGTTTTACATTACCAACAATGCATGGATATCTTCCTCACAGGCTTTCTTCTCTTGTAACAAGCATATGTACTCTAAAAACATAAATTACATAATTTCATATACATAAAAATATGTGAAATTAAGTTTCTGTAATGGTTCTTGCAAAGAATTATATGGTTGTCGTAACTTCATTTGATCCATACATAAAGGGAAGAAAATTTATGAAGTAAAACATATATATAACGAGTAGAATATATAGAATATTAAGATGATTCTAACCTGAGTTCCCCAGTAAGAGTTGACTATCCTAACCAAAAACCATAGCATATTACAAGTAATATTTGAGAAGAAAACTCATCGGAAATCTGATGCTCCACTACAAGGCCGGCCCTTCCCTTAGGCGAGTTAGGCAATTGCCTAAAGCCCCAAGTGTAAGGAATACCCCAAAATTTCAGTCTGCTGCCTTGTGGGGTGTCGCCGCCACCACCACTGCTCTTTGGGTCGTCCAGGTCAGCTTCCCTTTCCATCCAATCCAATCCAAACCGATTTTCGATTCTACTTCTACTTTATAATTATCTCTTATTTATTCCTCATATCATTTTCTAAGATTATGAAAAATATTTGTATCATGATGGATTGCATCTTAGTATTCGCCAAATCTTAGATTATTTAAGGAAGAAGAACAAGTTTTTGATGCTCATGTTTCATTGCGTATATGGTTATGGTATGGTGTATCTCCTTCATTTAAAAAAAAAAAAAATGATAATTTCATTTAGAAGGTGCGAATGGGCCTAATACAAGGGAGCTGAATGACCCTAACAAAAATAAAAAGTAAAATTTGGCTGACATGTTTGACTGCATTGGACAAATTTAGGACTAAATTTCTCTTCTTATTTGAGACTTGGCATTTTTTAATAATTAGAATTCATGTTGTTTATGTTTCATAATATACAATGTTCTGGACCATATAGTTTCAACTCGCAATGTTAATTTTATACCTCACTGCTTGCTGTAGATGTCTTCCATCTGTTTTCCCCTCTTTTCAAAACTTAGTGCGAATTAGTTTCTGTCATCTTGTGATCCTGGTTATCTTGGCACTTTGTTACCATGGTTGCCTACTTTTAGATCTCCCTTGTTGGACTCGGATGACTAGTCTCTTGCTACTAAACTTTTAATTCGTATAATTTCTATCCACAAGATAAATTTTAAAGAGAACTTTGAATAGAAATACAAAAGTATGAAGGCAGCTGCGAATCATCTGATGTGTAGAATCAACAGCTATGCACATATTAAACTTTATGTGTTAACTTGTAGTTTCATCTACATTGACTAACTTTATATGTATATGGGAAAGAAGCATAATATGATTTCCAGTATTAATCCATTTATGAGTACTCTAGTTATAGTAAATGAAATTGTATAGTTATCTTCATAATCCAATTATGTATTTGTTTTAATTAATCTAGTTATTGATAGCAAACCTTAGTTCCTCTCTTGTTTTATATATGCATTAAATCATTTTGTTCATAGTTTTCTCATAAGTTTATTGATTTTTCTTATTTTTGGTAGGCTTAACTGTGCTGTAGTTTCTGATGATTTTGTTTCAAATGTTTAACAGCCATTTGATTGGATAAAGAAGACATTTTTGGAGAAACCTGAGGCTGAGGGGCAATGATATTGATGCAGGATTCTCCTGGAGCCATTTGATTAGATCATTTTTCAGGATTCAGTGAACAATCGGAGTAGATCCCATTTCAATAATGCTTTGTTTCTATTGCTTGTATGCAGCTCCTTCTGGGGTCCTGCTGTGACAATAGCATGTTTATTAAACACTTTCTTTCACATATCATTATGAATTCTTGCTCAAACACGTGTATTGGATGGGCATTGTCTTTCACAAGTCAAAAACACTGGAATTCTTTCTTTATTCGTTTGTGTAATTCTTATAAGCTGCTGAAGATTTACTTTTAAATAAGGTCTCAAGTGATTTCTTCACCCTTGTGCTTGTATTGCTCCTAATAGAGCATCATCCAGGGTTGGGTTTGATTTGAGTAAGAAAAAGGTCTTCGTTTGGACCGAATGTAACTGGAAAAGTTTTTGGTGTCTGTGAAAAGGATAGGCAATCCAATGATCCGATCCAATCAGGTGAAGGCCAAGTAAAAATTTAACAATTGGGTCTAGGCATGTTTTACCAATTGCATATGTTAAACTTCGGACTAGATTAATTGCCCAAAATGACCATGTACCACTATTTGATAAAATCTGTATGAATTTACTATTGTTTGTGAAATAATTAGATCTACTTGAGTTCTTTGGAAAAAATTTTAGGAGATTCTAGGCTTTTGCCCTTATTGGGCAAAAGATTTGGCTTTATGCCCTTGTTTGCAAACTATATGGGGGCGTGCCCCTGTTTCTATACTCGGCCTCTAAATAATCGAGTAATTAAAGTAACTCGATTATCCCAAGGTCGAGTTATATGCAGTGCCTGCCACAGTGGCGGTCCAGCGTGGCTTTCGGGAATAAAGTATTCTCGCGATACTGTTTTCAACTTGGTAATGGGAAAGTCGAGTTTTGTGTAGAATAAGTTGGGATTTTGAATGCAACGTCTCCAAAATAGTTTGTCTCCCTCCCTCAGTCTGATCAGTAGCCACCCTCAATCTGTTGTTCCGTCTCCCACTATCAATCTGTTGTTCTGTCTCCCTCCTTCAGTAAGTTCAGAGCAAACCCACACCCAAACCCACCCCCAAACTCTCACCATAAGCCTCACTGTAGCCGAAGCAACCCAATCCATCTTCAAAGTTAAAGGATTAGAAATGTTTAAGGTAATTTGTAAATGCTGAGTAATTTTTTCTCCCTTTGCATTTAATCTGAGTTAAGTGTGGCTTGTGCATGTACTTTGATTTGTGTGTGGCTTCTTAAGTTTTTCTCTATTAGATTGTTCTCTATTCATTATTATTGTTGCTGTTTTAGATTTGTTGGGTTTGGTTTTGAACTAGGTTTTGATGCATAACTAGGGCAGAAATTCATGTAAAATACAGTTGGAATGTCAATGGTGTTCATTGTTAGGGAAAATAGCTTTTTAATTCATATAGGTTGAAAGTGTATCAAATCAAAGGCAATGAAATATCTCAAATTTCATATTTCCTAGACTTTGGGCCTAAAAATTGATTTTTTTAGTGTTCTAACTTCAAATTCCAATCTCATTTTTCTTCTCATAGCTATAATCTTATTTTATAGCTAGAATTTATTTTAACCCTTTGTAAACATCAATTTGGTTGAAAAGTGGCATCTTAAGTTGTCCTCTCCACATAAAATGGGACAAAAACATAAGAGCCTAGACCTAAGCCACACTATTCAAATCTGAGTTGAAGGTTGTAACTTTAGGCTGTGGTTTAGACGTCATGGGGATATAGGAAATCAAGGTTGGTAGACAAAGATGGTTGAGATGAGTTGTATAATTAAAGACTTTGAAAGGCAGCCAAGAAACCTTAAACATACAAGAAGGTGGGCTTGAAGATGAGAAACATGATATAGAAGATGAAATCCCTTTCTTGATGCCAAACTCGTAGAATACCACAGGAGGCAAATTGGAGGATCAGTTGGTGCACTTAGAGCATTATTTAGATTGGGAAGCTAGTTTGGAGGCTTATCTTGAGTAGAATTCATGAATGAAGATAAAATGTGTTGTTTGTGAAGCTTAAAGTGAAGGGTATTGTGCTTCAATGGTGGAAGAGAGTTGGTGAGCAGCAGGCTTGAAAAGGCAAGGAAAAAAAATCAAACACGAGCACATGAAAGCAAAGTAGCAGTAATAATTTTTGTCAACTAATTATGCAATGGAATTGTGTGAAAGATCCCATACATTGAAACAAAGAGGAATGTTTGTGGAAGAATGCACTTTGAAGTACAAAATCTATCTATTTGAGTTGGCATCTACTAGACTAACAAGAAAATAACATCATGTTAACTTAATGGTTTAAACCAATTCATTAGAGATAAATTAGGAGTGGTTGATTTCTTTAACCTTGAAGATGCTCAACAATATTCCTTAATGGGAGAAAGTCAGGTGTTGCATTATGATATGAGGAGACCCTTTGTTTGGAAGAGTATATACAGTGCACCCTAAGGGGTTCAACAGTTGTGTAAACTTCAAAGTGTTTCATGCTGCCATGTAGCAAAAATGACTGGTGGACATACTATCATAATGATCCAAACAGAAGAGGAAAATGTTGCTAATATTGATTGGATTAAAAAGGGAAATGACATAGTACGATATGAAGTACAAAGCAATTCTGATCTAGTTGATTCCAATGATGGTTGGGGGTCAAAGGTGCTATGTTTTGCATTTCAAGAAGAGGGACACACCTCATATGCATGTCCACAATGGTGCATGTGACCCGTGTAAAACTTGAAGAGGAAGAAAAGGTGCTACCAGAGTCACACAATGGAGGTAAATGAGTCGAGTGTGGGCCTATCTCAAATTGATGGTTGAGAAGGGATTTTCAGCAAACAACCTAGTGGAGATTTTTAGCATTGTAGCATTGTAGCATTGATAGTGGCAGTGATGAAAACCTGTCATGAAGGGGAATGTCGGTGAACATATTTTGGTGTTGTTGGTTGCAATAATTTCAGTGGGCGTGCTAGAGATGGTAGTGGTGATGGCGTGTGGCATGGTCTGTAATAGTGATGGTAGATAGTATGTGATAATAGTAATGGAGATTTTAAAGATATTGTTGATAATTTTAAAGTAGAAGTAGGGGCAAAAAAAAAAAAAAAAAAATTCAGAATAACAAAAATCCGGCACATCATTTTAACCAAAAAAACAAAAATTTTGGTAACTCCAGTTAAACATTATTATCCCATAGACAAACCAAAAATCATCCAGATAAACTACAAATCCGGTCTAAGAAATCAACCACAAAACAATCCCAAATCAAAACAAATAAAGCAACTAAAACCCGAAAAATTTTGCCTTTTTGTCTGCTCTCCGCCTCTCTCTGTCTCTCATTCTCTCTGATTCTCTTTCTCTCCACTCCACTGTTCAGTTCTCATCTCATCTGCTCAATTCTCTTTCTCTCCGCCTGGCCTGTACCGCCGCTCTTCCTCCGCCTGGCCTGTCAAGCAAGCTTTCTCTGCTCACTGCTCTCCGCCTCCCTCCAGTCCTCTCCTCTGTTCTCAAGTTATCAACTGCTTTGTGCTCACCGTATGTATCAGGTATAAAATATAAATATTTGGGTATTGGGGTTTGGGCACTTTCACTTGTTTATCACTTATTCTTCTTTTTTTTTGGGTTAAAGTTTATCACTTATCAGTTTTGGCATTTTGGGCCCTGGTTTTGTTAATCAATTTTGGGCCTTTAAGTTCCCTTCTTTTTTTATAAAGCCTGGTTTTGTGACAAAAGTTTTGTCAACCGTTTTTGACTTTTTGTATTAAGATTCACTGATTCAGGCCTGGTGGTAATGTAATAAGATAAAGTATGGTTTTCTTTTTTTGGGTTATAGATAGGATTTATTTTGTGTTTTTTTATGGATGGGTCTTATTAATAAGTTATAGTTGTGCTTAAATTTTTGTTATGCTTGTACTTAATTTTTATTTTTAAACTTTAATATTGTGTTTTTATATATATTATTTAGTTAGTGGTAATATATTGAATAAGTCTTCAACTTTATTTATGCAAGTTGAGATTGCTAAAAACTTGTTATTATTTGGTGAAATTACAACAATACTTTTTATATAAATCAGATTCTATTTTTCATTTGCTCTACACTTGAAAGTTATTTTTTATTTTAGTCTTTATAAATATATTGTTTGATTAGAAATGTCTACTAGAAAATATGCATCTGGATATGAAAAACTTAAAAAAAGAAAAAAAAAATTAATTGAGTCTCAAAAAGGATCAATGGATAAATTTGTTATTAGTAATAAATAAAATATAACACAAAATTTAGATGAAATATCACAAACGAGCAAGAAATTCACCAAAAAGAGTTAGAAGATAATGAAATGATACAATTGCAAGATAAGAATGATGTTCAATTTTGCAATACAATAAATCTTGATAATGAACTTCAAAATAATTTAGAAGAAAATGAAAATAATGATGAAAATGTCAAAAATTTAATTAGTCAATTTGCATCTCAAAAAGCAAGAAAAATAGATTTTAAATGAAATATATTATAATATAGAATTATTAAATAAATATTAATTTAATTAATATATAGGTATAAAAAAATGCCCTATTTTTAGTTCTTGCCTTAGGCCAAAAATGGCTAGGGCCGGCCCTACTCCACTATCCCAGCTATAATCTGCATTACAATTAATCCTGATGTGATTATCAAACTAAAACAGATACACAATTAAGATGCAAATATTTATATATTTTTAAGCATCAGTTGTGTAAAGAGAGAGAGCTGTCTGCTAGTAAGTACTTTTTGATAACTTGGGAGCTTCATATTTGTTTCACAAACAAGCTAATGTGAAGCTGATACCAATAACATAGGTTGAAGCATAAAAAAAGACATGACTCAAATGACACCTGAAATACCACTGAACAAACTTATAGTTTAAAGATGCATATGTATTATATCCATATCCATCTTTACTTTTTTTTTTTTCTTGAATAATATCCATCATTACTTCATCAATGATTGTTTCAACAGAATCATCTCAGATAATTTCTCAGAACATATTTCTAATGTAATGATAATGTTGCAAGCCCTTCCCAATCAAAAGGAAGCCAAGTGTGTAAACTGTTGTTTACACAATTAACTCACTCAGTTATTCAGATTGTCATTTTTTTTTTTCGTTTCATATTCTCATATTGGTGTACATGCCCTGCTTCTCTTCAAGTTTCAAGATAGCTAATTATTCATTTCATATTAAAAATAAATACCATCTTGTGCATCTATGAATCTCAACAAGGTGACTTCACTAAACAAGATAGTTGCAGGAGGCTATTAGATCCTATTACCATGCCATAAACAAGATAGTTAACAAACCTCTTTTTCAAGGTTCACCAATTTTGCATTTTTTAACCCTCATGCAATGTTTGGGCGAGGGAGAAGGCTACGGGGCATCATCCTTAGGCTCATCATCGTGCTACAAAGACATTAGATACATACAATCAATATTTGGTGTAATAATAAGAATAAAGTGAACTACAAAATATATCATTACATTGTAATTAATGTTATCATACCATAGAGCTGCCTTTGTGTCCTCCTATCCTACAAGTGGGTGCTCTTCCAGCGCGTTGCGGTCTACCTCGTAGGGGCGATGGCTAATGAGGGGGATATTCGTCCAGTACATTAGTATTTGGCTGTAGGGCGTCAATCCCAATTAGAGGTCCTAGAGGATTGGATGAGGATGAGGTAGATGGGTAATGATGCTCTGTATAAAGGCTAGGAGTGGGGATCACTGTCATGGGTTCAGTACGGGGTGGGTCTATGGGCAAAGTGGGTGCACTAGAGCTAGTGGGTGGATATGAGGGTGTCTCGGGGTGCATAGGAGGGGTCAAACGAATATCAATACCAAGATCAAAACTGGGTAGCAAAGGTGGGATGGGCGAAGAGACCTCGGGCTGAGGAGATGCGTATAGGATGGGAGGAAGGACCTCGGGCTGAGGAGATGCATCTATGATGGGTGGAGGGACCTTAGATTGAGGAGATACGTGCGGGATGGGTGCAGGTATCGCAGGACTAGTTATAACCCGAGGGGTTGTTACACGCCGACCACGGCCCCTAGCTACACTTGTGCTTGGGCTTGCTGTAGCACGCCGACTACAGCCCCTAGCTACACGTAAGCTTGGGTTTGCAGTAGCACGCTGACCACAGCTCGGTGTACTTAGGGTTGCTGCGCTTGTGCTTGGGTTTGCAGTAGCATGCTGACCACGACTCGGTGTACTTAGGGTTGCTGCGCTTGTGCTTAGGATTGTAGGAGCTATTGATTCAGTCTCATGCCCATTGTTTGCTTGCTCATTTGCTGCAAGAGAAGTACCAAGCCCAACCACAGCCTTTAGGACGCCCAGGACGTGGTCGTGTCCTTCGCTGCCTATAGGAAGCATCTTTAACAGCGCTAAATGGCTTTCAATCTACAACAAAGAGAGAACCAGTACATTCAGATTTGAGACATTTATGTATCAATTACAGAATGTATAATATAGTACTTATTAATTGCTAATATTTGTAATATTCCAAATCCAAAGAAAGAAATCAATTGATGCTATGTCCATACATCTACTGAAGAAGAAAAAAACAGGCAATAAAATCTAATTAGAACACGTTACCATTATATCTACTTCAGCGCTGTTGCGATCAACATACTTTCAAGTGATTAGACAGTACTAGTGGTAATAGGCATGATCTTGGGGCATCTCACCAACCTGAGGAGGTGCATGGCAAAGTCGTTGTCGAGTGTCCCATTCTCGAATATACAGTTCGTGCTCCACCCTCCAATTTTTTTCCACCTTCCCACGCAAGTCTATTCCATGCAATCTTGCATCGTACTCAACATGGGCGGGCTCCTCCTGCGCCAACCCAAACTGTAGAAGGACGCATTGTGGGTGGTGTCTCTCTATTATGCAAAAACACACAAATGGCACCCTTGCCGTCCACACATCCCTCCTTGCAACGTAGAAGGCAGGAAGGTGGCCTAAGTCTGCCTCATATGGCTGCCACATAAGCTACAATAGAAACAAAAAAACAATTATCAGAACATCTTAAAATGTGAAACAAGGGAGAATACATAGATAAAGGGAAAAACAAAAATTAAAACAGAAGATATGGGTATTTCTGCAATGATTTTAACATATTATTAAGGAAAATTATACATAGGGATCCAATCTTTAGGCAAGAAGAAAACAAAGAAATGAAACATCAATGAAGTCAATTAAATAAATATGATGAAACAAAGATACCACAAAACTTTGGGACTAAGGTTTGGTTATTGTTGCATGACGAAACAAAAATACGGCTTGGTTACTTATGGAAATATATATTAAAACCTATACAGAAGTTTTGTTTTCTTTTGTCATATATTAAGTGAAAGGAGGAAAAAGATTGTTACAAGCACTATATGTAAGGTTAGGGAATTATAAAGCCATCATTTAGAAATATGGTTGCTGATATATGACATATATATTTGCATATGCATGCAATAGAAATGTTCCCACACAAGGGCATGGGCAGTATGCCATATCCACTTGTGTTCAATGTTCTTTGAGGAGACTACTTTAATTTGTTGGCTCGACTGACATATATATCAATATGCAACCTTTTCCCACCAACTATATTGAACTTTTTGATTGCAATTCATGTTAATACTCGCTCCACAAGTGATATAAATATGTCTGGTCTAAAGAGGAAATAAAATTAAAAGGCCTATTTTCTTGTGTGCCTCTAAAATGTGGTAGATAAGTATGACAATAATTTTCTTATTAATACTTCTTTTGGGTTTTTGATAAGGTCAAATTTTCCAACTGATTTGTAATTCAACATTATCTTACAGCAAAGACTATAAAATATATTTTAAATAAGCACACCAGAGACACAGCAGAGTACTTCGAGTATTTTTACTTTGTACTGAAGAGTGATTTTAAATTTTCAATACCCTCGAAAGAGTTTTTATATTATCAACCCTCATAAAGAACGAGAAACAAGTAAAATTTATTATTAGAATATAAATGAAAGAGCTTTTTTTTTTTAATATCCAAGTTGATTGGTGATCCTATTTTATAAATTTACTGCCATATCAAGGATGCCCAAAAAAATTTTAACGGCTTAATTGTTCGGTCCAATGTTTCTAATTTTCTTTTTTTTTTTTAATTTCAACCTAGTGTAAAGAAAAAAAAAAAAAAAAGTTAAAATGATACAATACAATGAATGAACTATTGCAAAGTGACCATAACAAACCAGGTTCAGTTTTGCATGGTTCAGATGTAAAGTCTGCTTAGCAATAGTGAACCTCAAGACCTATGAAGCGCGGGTACATTTTCAAATTTGGGTACGGGTGCAGGAGTGGGAGCAGGTGCGGGTGTGGCTGCAGGGTGCGAGACTCGGCAATTTTTGAAACAGTAGAGTGCGGGACTCGGCATATTCTTATTTTATACTTTAAAAAACCAGTTTATCTATTTTAACAATAAGTAGAGTGCACAAACAACAAAAACCACTACAAATTCTCCACACAACCATCCTGAATGTCGGGTCATTGTGAAGAAGCAGTCTAAAAATTTCTTTATCTATTTTAACAGTAAGTAGAGAGCACATTGTATATCATAACATTTTAACAGTAATTTCAAAGACAGTTAGGACTTGTAACTCCACCATGCCAACATTTTATTTTTGATCTAATTCTATCATTTAAAAGAGCCTTTAGGTATATACTTCACAAACTAATTGAGGAAAGGCTTTGAGAAGGAAATAGACACCATAAATTTAATTGTAAGAGCCTAACTACATTCAAGGTTCTGGCTTCCCACTTACCATTGATTCCAAAGCATGTGATGTAGTCAGAAAATGATCAACTTGGTTTTCTATAATAAGGACCACAACAATATAGTACAAAATATGTTAAGAGCGTTATTGTCAAACATAAATCACCACTATTAGTATATTTATATGATTAGCATCTCTAGAATTTTACAGAACCTTTATGGCTAAACTATAACCAGAATCAATTTTGCTTCCCACAAATAATTTTAGTCAATTCCATTTGGCACATTAAAAAGATCATCAAAACTGTAAAAGAAATACAAAACTTGAGCACTCTCATACTATAGTATACAACAATATCAAGCTGAGGTATCATTTTCACATACAACAACCACCTCTACCAATGCTCCACATAACCATCCTGAATGCTGGGTCACAACCACAACACAAACCATGCAAGCAGTCATAAAATCCTAGTATTTCAAAACATGGATCAAGACCATATTTAACACCAAAAATGTAGGATTAGAACATGAATGGAGGAGCACTTAAACATCAACCTCAAATACTTAACCAAACAGACAAAAAAATAATGTGGATAATCTTTATTTAGCAAAACCAAACAGATTTTTTGTATATTATTACCTAGCCCAGCTGCATTCTAACTTAAATGCAAGTGAAGCTTTTGGCCATGGGACATAATTACATCCAAGTGGGGGTTCTATCTTCGGGGCACAAGAAGGGAAACCTCGCCCATGCCCAATACTGGACCAATTGCAATACTCCACCAATCTGCGAATGATCTTTATAGCTTGTCTGGCGCAAGTCTCTATACAACCATGCCAGACAACCACTACCCCAACTATATAGTGGCAGATAACAAAGGTTCCATAGGAACTCCAAGAACATTAGATACACTTTATCTCCTGACTTATCCATGAAAATCTTCTCCCCTAGTAGTGCTAAAATATAGCACAGGGCATACTAATGAATTTGAACCTCAATTGCATCATGAGGCAGTGGTTCTACAATGCACTCAACAAGGCGGCTGATGAGAATTATTTGCCCCACCAAAGCTTTTTTGTCATTTGTCGGAACTCCAAAACCAAGCACCTCCTCGCACAATCAACTCCAATTGCCTCCACCCATTAGCTCCAATCGTTTCCACCCATCAGCCCAACCAAGACCTCACCGTCTATAGAAAGTGCCAAAATGACTTCCACATCTTGTAGGGTGATTGACATCTCACCATGTGGAAGATAGAATATATGAGTCTCTGGCCGCCATCACTCAACTAGAGCCGAGATTAGGTCATCACCTATCTCTCCGAACGGGGCCCTAGACAATCCTTCTAGCCCCACCAAATTGATAATGTCTATCACCCAATTGTCTTGCATCGACATGTTTGCCACCTCCTTAAAGTCACCACAACAATGAAGTGGGCCCGGTTCTTGCAAAATGGATAAAAATTATAGCGATTGTTAGAACTAGATATACAACTTTGAAAGAACTTGCTAAAAGTCGAAGAGAACGTCAAAATTAAAGCGATTGTTAGAACTAGATATTTCACCTCGCCATTCCATATGTCGGTTGATCAATGCTTTGGTTTTTGCGTCAGCATTGACGTATTTATGGGATCAAGGCGCACGATCTCTGACTCCTCACTGATCTAAGCGTCCATATTGCAAAGAGTGCTACTGTGAGATCATTTAAACCCATCACAACATTTATGATAAATGATTTTACAAAGTAAAGAGAATGTCTGAAAAGCAAATTTAATACGGGTATGTCGCTAGTATGTAATAAAAGCATATTTAGTTATGTCATATGAAAAATAATACAACTCATACAAGAATGAAGAAACTAAGTAAATTCAATCATAATTTGACACCAATGTTACTAGATTGAGTCCAAATAACACATGAGAGAACCAACATCATGCCCAAAAAAAAATATATTCAATACAAAACATAGATCCCAACTAAACTAAACTAAAAGCATGAACCATACTCACACTTGTCTTGTTATATTGAAGACTCCCACATAATGTCTTTGAATCCAAAAGCTACCACTACACAAAGGCAAATAATCCTCATAAATTTTCTCATGGGGTACCATGAATCTATGAAAATTATTAGTAAAATGTTTGATTATCAAAAAAAAAAAATTATTAGTAAAATGTTTATCACATGGGCCACCACGAATCTATGAAAATTGAGTACGCAACTAGTGGCCTAACTAGACAAGCTTGTGGTGTGTACCACTCTTGAAGCCTACCCCTTCCTTGAATTACAAGCTCAAATTATCTACTGATAATTTAACTCTTCTTGCTATAATAATTTTGTTAGGATTACATGTAAACAAGAAATTCCATTGTTGAAGCAACCTCTAATAGGATGCTTGCTTCAATATAACTTAAATTCCAATATAGATCTATCCACTCCATCCATATTAAGCACATAATGAGAAGCCACTATCATGAACTCTATGTACCTTTTGTTTTATTCCCTTTCAATAATATTTCCTTCTTACCTATCCGAAAAACAAAAGATTATGGAGGTAGGCAGTGGAGAAGTTTAATCTTTGGAATTAAGTGGTGGAAAGAAGTAGTTACAGAAAGGTTGGTATTGTACTACTAAACTAGCAAGGACACCTTATGCAAATCATGCATAAGACAAGTTACTTGGAAAAACTTCTTACTGAATGCATGATCTTTAATTTAAGCAACATATCGTGAAGTTTTCTTTCCAAAGACTCTAATACCCTTGCATTCATGAAAGGCCAACCTTTGGCCGGTTTTGGTGAAGGAGGTTTTGGAAATATTCTATTTCTAGGATATCAATGAGTCTGGTAATTAAATGGGGATAGACATTTGAATAAGCACAAAGCACACCATACATACAAACTTCTAAATCACGAACATTGACATTTAAGCTAAAATATGATTTCAGAATCCTACTTTTGAATTTTTGAAACAATGCAATGTATGAGCTAAAAAGAGTCCAAATTTCAAACTAGATTAAATGTCAATTCAATTACAAAAATTCAAATTTACATTCAATAAACGCAGAATCAAAAAATTAGAACATAAAAACAATGATAAAAAAAAAAAAAATCAAACAAGATTTGTAAGGACCAAAAATTCCGTCAGCCCAAGCCCACTTAAAATAGTGAGCTAGCAAGGTTCAACTTAGGCCCAAATCAATAAATTTGTTAGAGAGGAAATCAAACAACAAGAGAGGGCTTAGCCCGAGGATGAGAATAAGGGAGGAAGGTGTTCTTTTATAAAATATGTAGATCAGTACATTAATATAAGCTTGCCAGAGGAGCCAAAATTACACAAAGAGATGTACTATTCAAGTTCTTCTCTTTTCTGATCTTTTTACAATCATCTCTCTTTTTTGTCCCACCCCCTTTCTTTGAAAACCTTATTTTCCTTATATATTCTCCCCTACTTCACATCTTAGCCATCCATCCCTTCCTAACCAGCCTCCCTTCATGACACTTGTCTATTTTTCCATTTGAAGAAGGTGGTGGAAGGGGACTGCTTAGCTGTGACTGGCACTACTAAGGTCACTTTCTTATTAATGCAACTGATAAAGCTGTTGCTCACTATTAAATATGGCCAAGAGGTTAGATGCAGAGCATTCAATGCGGAGGCTACAGGCTACCCTAAACTTGAAACTTCTCCCATGATCTTTTATTCCCATTTGGTATACCTCAGAGTACTTTTGACTTATCTCTTCACCTCCCCGAGCAACCCTCCTCTTCGGGCCCATGGCCTGGGGCATTGTTACCCCACACTGCAAATCTTAAACTTCATCCTTGGTCCTCGAGCACCCACAAGATTAAATATCAATGTAATCCAGAAATTAACACTTTTTTACACTATCAAAATTCACACTAATTTCATAACAACAATTCGAATGCTCAACTTGTTAAAAAAAAAAAATCATTTTTTTATTTACTCATTTTCCAAACAACCAAACAGAATAATATACGTTCTTCATTGAAATGACAAATGATCATTTCCTACCTAAAACCCCTTCTTCTTCTTTTTTTCTGGGAAAC
Source organism: Castanopsis chinensis (assembly GCA_032878915.1). NCBI lineage: Eukaryota > Viridiplantae > Streptophyta > Magnoliopsida > Fagales > Fagaceae > Castanopsis > Castanopsis chinensis. Next base: position 8,736,319 of record JAVQMG010000125.1, on the reverse strand, counting down.
CAAACATGAATTACCAAAACCCAAAAAGATCCGAAATTGAAAAACGAAAAACCCTAGGTAACATCATGAAATTCCAAGATCTAAAATTGGAGAGAGAGAGAGAGAGAGAGAGAGAGAGGAATCTAAGAAGCAAAAAGACAATGTATTGAGTAGAGAGAGAGAGAGTGAGAGTACCTTCGGCACAGTGGGTCAATGGGAGAGCACTAAGAGAGGAGAGTGTTTGAGTGACTGATTTGGGTGTGAGAGTGAGTGATTTTGAAAGTTTTAGACTGAGTGATTTTGAAAGTGAGTGAGTGAGTTTGAGAGAGACTTCAATAGGGCGGGGGGAAGTTTGAGAGTGAGTGAGAGTGATTGATTGAGAGTGTTTTAGTGTGTTTGAACTTTGAGAGTGTTTGAGTGAGGCATTTGAAAGTGGCAGTGATTTTGGTTTACAGTAAGCAGATTTCGAGTCTTATAGACTTGATTTCTACATGGCTAAATTTTCTCCACGTCGAAAATTTGTCAACCTAAGGGAATGACAAACACCAGAAATCGAGCTTTAAAAGCTCGAGTTCTAAACTGATCTCGAGTTTTAAAAACTCGAGATTTTAGTTTCTCATATTGTTTTCGTGACAACTTACGAAAATGTTAGATATTTAAGGCTAAATGGAAATTTAAGGCTAAATGGAAAAAAAATTCAGACATTCACATACATGTTAAAATTTAACTCGTCCCACAAGCATTCTTGCTAAAATATTTATCAAAATCTTCCATAACTTCATAACAAGATAATTAATGATTTTTTATAATACAAGTAGCTCTCTTATTTCCTAGGCAATAAGTTGAAAAACAGAAACTACCATGTCTTCAAAAATATCCCAATTTAGAAAATTCTACTTACCCCCGCAAGGCCAACCAATTTCGAAGGATGTTTATTTAAAAATAAAAATAAAAAATTCGAATCAATGTCAACTTGAACCTCATGAAGAAGAGTGCAACCCTATCGAATAGACCCAAGACTAAAAATGGCTCTACAAATAGGACATTAAATCAATTAGAATTAGAAAGATTGTTTATTGTATTACTACTCTAGCAAAAAAGGGTGTGCAGCCAACCTGCCAAAACCGACCCGATCTAACCCCACCTGCCAGGTTGGGTTGGTTTTTAAGCCTTGGTGGGTTGGGATGGGTTACAAAATTTTTTTTGATAGCGAGTTAGTTTGGGTTGGGTTTGGGTCATAAAATTTCAAACCCATCAAACCCAACCCGACCCACCCATATATTTAATATATATATATATATAATATATTATATAATTAATAAATTTTTTAGAATAGCCAACTCTTCCTATCCTATATAAAAGCCAATTAGTTCATACAAACCCTAATAAATTACTATTGTTGTTTAGTCATTAGTGTTGTTTACCTTTAAGGAATTACATTGATACTAATCTTTGGGTTTTTTTAATATATTTATATTTATATTTTCTTTCTACTCAATTTAATAATAATAATAATAATAATAATAATAATAATAATAATAATAATAATAATAATAATAATAATAATAATAATAATAATAATAATAATAATAATAATAATTTGTCCAACCCATGGGTTCAACCTGACCTAACCTGACCTATGAATTTTTTTGACTCACCATGGTGGGTTGAGTCAAAAAATCTCCTCAACCCGACCCAACCCGACCCATACACATCCTTAGTGAAAATGCGTGTAATGTTGTTTAAAAACTGAAACGTGTTGTTAAACTACTATACCAAGCAGGGCTATAATTTTTTTTTTCTATTAAAAGAAGTGGTTTTAAGATTATTTTAATGTGTCTGTAACCTTAAAATAGAACATTTGATGTCGAGTATATTGTAAAATGGTGTGTTAAATTTTTTTTTTTTTTTTTTTTTAAAGTAGGTTTAGTATGTCAAAATAGCATTTAGTATAGCATAGACAATGCTAGTTCTCTAAAACAAATTAGGCCTATATCATGGACTCTTGCACTGTCTCAACGACCTTTCTCCATGGAAAGTCTTTTCAATTTGGCCACAAATTAACAGAGAATTATGTGTAGTAAGAGTATTCCCATCAAAGCTTCTAAAAAATTTAGCATTTACCATCTTAAAAAACAACTTTATAACATATAACACATCACTTTACAATATCCCTTACATCAAAACTTCTATTTTTTTAACACTTCATGTAAATATTCTTTCTTTGTTATGTTCTATTCATTTATTTTTATTATTTCTTTCTCTCCCTCTATCTCTCTCTCCCACTGTCTCTCCATCTTTCTCAACCCAATCTAGAAGCTTCTCCCTCTCTCTAATATTCTGCTCTCAAAACCTCCATAGCCTGAGCTTTTCAAGCTCATCACCTCCAACCACGACCACAACCACAGCCACAACCACCACCACCACCAATCACAACCTCAACCTCCAACCACCAAAATTATTATAAAAAAAAAAAAAAAACCACGATGCAAATTGCAGACAAAACCCACCACAAAACCGTAGCCAAAACCCACCACCCTAGCAACCCCGGTTAAGTGTGCTATGTCAAATATCAATTTTTCACACCAAAACTTACTTTTTCTATTTTAATATAACATTTAATATTATATAAATCATCAAATGTTTTGATGGTATGGCTTCAAATCGTGGTTGAGATCAGTTCAAATCATGGCTTTGATCGGTGAAGGAGGCAGAGAGGGGCGAGATGAGGGGGAAGAGAAAGAGGCAGAGGCTAAGAGAGAGAGAGAGAGAGAGTATAAGGGAATTAAAAAAAAATTAAGCGTGTTGTAAAAATATTTGAGATTTGGCACATCTTATAAGACAAAAATTTTGGTGTTTGGTATGCCAATGCTAAAAATTAAGCATTTGGCACACATGATGCCAATACCCTAAACACACCTAGTATTTAAAAAAAAAAAAAAAGAAGAAGAAGAAGAAGAAGAAGAAAGAAAATCACATTCATGATATGTGTCAATAATAGCATTGTAGAGATTGATGAGTAATCATTCAAAATTTGTGAGTATTCATTCAAAATTTTCTCTCTCTTGATTACCGTCAGGAACATGGGGATTAATTAAGAGCAGTGTTAGGGATGAAAAAAATCTCACAACTATTATCATAACCCACCACATGGTTAGTTATAAGTGGTGGAAGTATGAACCCACCATTTGACTTCTTTCATTTACAGCTCACCAAGTAACGAGTTGTGATAAAATTTGTTAAATTTTTTTGTCTTTTTAGTATTTTCCTTTAATTAATAATATTCAAACATTCTCTCACCTTAATATCTCGGCCGAAACAACAAAAAAGAAAGCATAAAAAAAGAATCAAAAAATAAAAAAAGAATAAATAAAAAAATATTTAATTAAAATGATAAAATTATAAAATATTTGATGTGTATGGTAAAGTTGTATATTAAAATAAATAAAATAATGTTTTGTTGTGTCAAAATAACTTTATTTATTTATTTTTTATAACTTGGCTCTAAAGAAAATGCTAAAACAAATGAGTGCCATCCTACCATTGCGAGAGAAACACACAGTGACACAAAGAGCTTCAGGGAATCACTCAATCCCTCATCAAAACCTCTTGAAAAGTTAGTGCCCAAGTTAGGTTAGGGTTTTCTATATTCACATTCACATTGCTAAAACCTAAGCCGTCCCATCTAGGGTCCGTTTAGATAGAACTTATTGCTGAAAATTGAAAATTAAAAATATTGTAGCAAAATAATTTTTAAATGTGTGAATAGTGCTGTGGGACCTATTTTTAATTTTTTTTCCTGAATAAAGTGTTTGTGGGTCCCATGAATAGTATATGAATAGTGCTCAACAGTTCGCTACAGTGCAATTTGTCAAGCAAAAGCTGAAACTCAAAGGAAAAAAAAAAACGTGAAAAGTGGCTGAAAAGGGGTGAAAGTCAAACATATACGAGTACTGTTTATGAACAGTATCATGAACAGTAGCATAAACAATAAAATCTGTCCCTAACGCATGTAATAGCAGAAAAGAAAAAAAAATGTGAAATTGCAAAATGCTGCCAAATGTAATCCATATCCAAACGGATTACTAATCAACATAAACTCTTTACCCTTACTCCTCACAAACGGAGGCGTACAGCCAAGAATAATATGGCCTAAAGGCCATTATACACTACACAGTCATAGACCCTTGATAAGACAGATAACATTTGATTGAAAATCAAAAACCCTACACCCATATTTGCCTATTTGCTTTTGCATTTCAGAATTTTGTTTCCCCTCAAAAGCCTTCCTTTCTTGTTTCATATTTCCACAATGGACCAAGTTACATACCCTAGAAACCTATCATGCTTCTGTATGCAATTGGAACCCAAGGTTAAGTACTGGCTACAACCTTCTAGACTATTATGCTAATGGAGTACAAGCTACTAAGATGTTGCCTTCTTAGTTAGATTATCACGGAAACTCAATCTTATTTAGCTGAGTCAGGTCCATGGTGCACCTCGCTGAGAGTTTAAACGCTCTCATACAAATTGCCTCGGGAACCCACCATGCTGTTCTTGGTCGGTAGATGAATTACAGTTCTAACTGGCAGAGAAGAAGGTTAAAAAGGAAGTCTACAAAGTCCTTTCCAGGTTCTGCAAATAGGACTTTGTTTCCCTTTGTGTCAATTAGAGGATTCTTGCGGAGAGTTTTAAAAAATTTTAGTATTGAGCATTTAAAAAATTTATATTATAATAATTAAATTAGCAACTAGCTATGTTAGAGCATTCACACCAATCTATTTAAAAGATTTCGTCTATTTTACACAAAAAAGTTATTTTTTTTTATTTTACATCATCATTTTTATAAAATACCCATATTAGTTTATCTATTGTACACACTTTTTTTATAAAAATGATATTTCTCTATTTTTTTATTATTTCCCACCTACCCCCACCTAACACCCCGCCTCCCCCCTTATTTTTTTTTCTGAGTCAAAACTCCCTTCTTCAATCCTTGTCTCTATCTCCGCCTCTCTTTCTTCTCCTTCTTTCTATTTTTTTTTTTTTTTTGAGAATCTTTTCTTTCGTCTTCTTCTTTTACAATTTGAGTTTTATGCTTTTATTATAGATGATGATTTTGGGTTGGGTTTGATTAAGGGCAGTGATTGTAGGCAGAGAAAGCAAAATTTCGGTATGGGTTTTTCTTCCTCTTCTTCAGCATCTTCTTCTTTCTTTCCTCTTCTTCTCCTTCTTTCTTTTTTCAATTTCAGTTTGATTATTTATATGAATTGTATATGGGTTTGATAAATTTGGATCTAGATTTAGAACGATTTTGATGATTTTGTGGTGTGTCCGTGATGATTTTAGGTTGAGTTTCCCAGTGAGTTTTGATTGATTTTGAGTTGGGTTTTCCAATGGTTTGTCTTGATTTTGAGTTGGGTTTTCTAATTGCTTTTCCCTTGATTTTGGGTTAATTTTCTGTTGATTTTGAGTTAATTCTTTGTGCTAGGTTTCGGGGTTTGGTGGTGGCGCTGGGTTTGGTGGTTGGGGGGTTATTCTGGTGTGCTGGATTGTTGTAATTGTTGGAGAAGACAAGTAGTTTGATAGAGGAGAGAGAGAAAAAAAAATTAAAAAAAAAAATCGTTTACACATGAACAGTAACCATGTATATTTGCACGGTTATTGTTCATTTACAGAGCCGAGTGTATATTTTGCACAATTTTACACCTACTGATGTGGGTGTTTTTTTTGTCAAAATGTGTAAAAAGAGTTGTCTTTTGTATTTTGCAAGACTATCCATGAACTGATGTGAATGCTCTTAGGATATTAGTAATAACATTTAGCAAGGCACTAAAAATTTAAGATTTAGCATCATTGATGTTCTTTTCATCTAAACTCATTATTAATATCACTTTTTCATTTATCAATAATTACTCACCACATCAATAGTTTATAAAAAATTTGTAAAATAATTTAAATCTCACCACATCGAAGACATTAATGTGTGTCTTTAGAGAACACGTTAGTAAAATCCTTTTACTTATTCATTTTTCAAAACGCATTATTACTGACAATTGGCGTTTCTTCATCTTCACTACTTGAAGAGTCGGTGGCGCTGTTTTTGGTGACATAAATCCGGACTTTTTTTGTTTTCATGCCATTGGATTTAGGGAACTGTTTGCCCCAAAGCTACCATCTTATACGCATGTTCAGAATACTAGTTAGGGCAGCACGTGGAAGGCACGTGCTTTTTATTTATTTCACAAAATAAAGATATGAATCATTTGATTTTTAAAGTATATATAGATTTACATTAATCAAAAAAGACATTAATTTTAAGAATTTTGATAATTATGTTGCAAAAAGTTAATCTCATTCGCTTCAAAATTTTGATTAACCACAAAGTTAGGGTAGCTATTTAACATATAAATATTTGTTTAACTATAATAGTTTTTTAGTACCTACCTGCTAAAGACAATATATCTACTCTTTAAAAACTTCTAAGAATGATAACGAATATCATCTTCCAACAATAACCAATTGAGTTTTGTTAAGAAATTTAAAAATAACAAAATAACAAAAGGCATGTGTCATTGAATTTTTCATTAGATAAATTATACGTTTTGAAAATTTAAACCTAGAAAATCAACATTCTTTAGATAACAAATAAAACACCTAATATCATCATTCTAACTTTCTAAAAATCTTTATCATTTAAAACTCAAAATACGTAAAGAAAATTTTTAGGATGTTAAAATTTAGCGGGAGTAATTTAAACATTACACAATAATAAATTTTAAAAATCATAAGCTTTTATTAGGGTTTAACTGAAAGAATAACAATATGACATATTAGCTCTTTTCCAAAATATTAAGGGAAAAATTGCTTGGTTTTAAAGTTTAAGGAAGAATTGTAAACTACCTCAAACATAAAGGATGAAAAATGTTTTTTTCTAAGTTTTTGTTTTTATTTTTGTGTGTAAAACTATGTGTTTTTACTTAAAATAGTGTGTAAAAAAAAAAATATATATATATATATATACAAAAAGTTAACCCAAGAAAATTCTACATGGAATAGTGAATTTTGGCTCAACAAAGTTGATTAAACCAACAAAAAATTTCTAAAAACACAACAGAATGACTCAACATTTTCATAATACCTTTATAATTTTGTTATATTTTATTTTAACTTGTAAAGAATTAATAGCTCAACAATTTTGAAAATATTGTGACAACATCAAGACGTCTTAACATTTTTCACACAAAAAAATGTTATGTCCATGACATTTTTACAACAAATCATAAGTAGTAGATTACTACAAGTTGTTATTGGTGGGCAAAAAAGTAGTTTCATTAGTAAGTTCAAATTAGAACCAATAACAATTTACCATATTTGATTTGTTATGAAAGTGTTGTGAAAATTATTGTGGATATAGCACTTCTTTTTCACAATATTTTTATTTTTAGTTGTAACTGATTATAGTATGATATTTTATTATTTTATTTTGACCTATAATGAATTAACATATTAACAATTGTGAAAATATTATGTCAATTTGTAATGTTAATATTTTACTATAATGTGAAACAACGTGAATTGGTCAAATCAAAAATAATATAGCAAATATACTACAACCTTATGCATTCACTAAAATAATAAAAAGGCCAGTAAAACAGTGAAAGTTGAACAAACCAAAACTATTGCAGCAAACTTACTGTAACTTTTCCCATTCACTCTTTATATATATATATATATATATATATATATACACATTGCACTTTTAATGTAAATTTATATTATAAACACATAAAAATTGGTAAATGTTGCACACATTTGCAAAATTTGTATAATTTTTTACTTTTTTTTGCAAAAGTATATAATATTTGCTACTTTTTGTGTGTATACAATGTAAGCTTATATTACAAGTAGAAAGTAAACATATAAAGATTATTTAAAGAAAAAAAAAAAGAGCTCAAACCAAGTTGGTGAACTTGAAGAAATAAAAAAAAATAAAAAAGGGAAAGAGGCAACTCACTAAACCAAAAAATATTGTTCATAAAGTAAACATATAAAGATCCTTAAAAAAAAAAAAAAAATCTCATAAGAAGTTGGAGAACTTGAAGAAAAAAGGGGCAGGGGGGGCGGGAAGGCAAGTTACTAAACCAAATATACTGTTCATAACACTATTTATGAGTCTATTTGCTCTTTTTATCTATAGAAAAAGAGCACAAATTAATGACCAAAAAAAAAAAAAAAACGATGAATAGTCATATTGAACAAACCAAAATTACTGTAGCTTTTACACATTCACCCAACCAGTGTCACAACATTTTCACAAAACATTTATTTTCAATTGTGGTTGGTCATAGTTTCATATTTTATTATTTTATTTTGACTTATAAAAAATTAACACCTCAATAATTGTGAAAATATTGTGAAATTTGTTGTGTCAGTATAATAATATATATGCGAGTTCTTATAAATATTTAAAAGAAAAAAAAAAGTACAAGAGGAAAACTAAAAAAAAAAAAAAAAACGTTGTAGCTACTATAGCTACAATGCCATTTGAACAAAACAAAGTGGCACTATAGCAACTGTTCAAAAAAAATGGCTCACTAAATCACATGGGCACTGTAAAGGCATCGCCTCTCTTTATATTGTGAAATTTGTTGTGTCAGTATAACAATATATATGCGGGTTCTTATGAATATTTAAAAGGAAAAAAAAAATATGTATAAACTGAAGACTGAAAAAAAAAGGAAAAAAAAAAAAAAAGGTTGCTATAGCTATAGTGCCACTTGAACAAACCAAAGTGGCACTATAGCAACTGTTTAAAAAAAAAAAAAGGCTCACTAAACCAAAAGGGTACTGTAGAGGCATTGCCTCTTTTTATATGGTTAATAGACTTCATAAAAATCATTCATTTTTCACAAGGAGGCTTTTTTCGGTAAAAATTTTCATGAGACTTGCCCTAAAAAAAGGCATGGGAAAGTTTTTGAGTTGCAGATAAAGTTCCAATGATATATTTTTTTTTTCTTTGGTTAAAAGGGGATTGCATAACATTAACTAGCCAAAGAAGTAGGGATGATTTTTTATTAAAACAATCTACGTCAGCAGCATTTTTTATGGAATTCAAATTTTTGAAACTTAAGTTTCAAAAATATGAGGCGTAAATACACTTTTAGTCCCTACATTTTAAAATTTTTTCATTTTGGTCCCTACATTTTCATTTTACCACTTTTAGTCCCTAAACCAATTAACGTGAGACATTTAAGTCCTTACCGTCACCTAACAAACTAAAAATGCTAACGTGGCTGACGGCACAGTAAAATAATAATTAAAAAATATTTTTGGCATTAAAAAATTGTCACGTCAGCATCTAAATTTTTTTAAAAAAATTTATTAATTTTAACTAAATGAAAAAAATTAAAAACAAAATAAAAACCAAAAACCACTAAAATTAAAATCTAAAAAGTATCTTGACTCTCTCTCTGGGAAGAAATCACAAACTAGATTCAAATTATTTTCTCTTCTTTCTCACTTTATTAAATTAGTTTTTCTTCTCTCTCTCTCTCTCTCTCTCTCTCTCTCTCTCTCTCTCTCTCTCTCTCTCTCTCTCTCTCTCTCTCTCTCTCTCTCTCTCTCTCTCTCGTGTTTCTCACTCTCATGGAAATTGGCGGTGCAATAACTTGCAATGGCTGTGGTGGGTGGTGGTTGGGGTGGATGGGTTGAGATCGAGGTGGGGTGGGTTGAGGTTGGTTTGGGTGGGTGGGTTGAGACCGACTGGGGTGGCTTGAGTTCAGGGTGGTTCGAGTTGAGTTCGAGGTAGGTTGAGTTGGGGTGGGTGGGTTGTGAGCCGGCTGGGTTAGGTAGAGGTCGGGCTGGGTTTAGGTCAGGCTGGGGTGGGTGGGTTGAGACTAGCTGGGGTTGAGATTGGGTTGGGGTGGGTGGGTTATGAGCGGGGTGGATTGAGATCGGCGTGGCTGGGGTTTAGATCGAGTTGGGTTTGGTTGTGGCGATTGGGGTGGTGTGTTGTGGTGGCTGTGATGGTAGGTAGTGATTGTTTGATCGGTGGAGGTGGTACCTAGATTTTTTTGTGTTTAGGTAGAAAGAAAATTTCTGGGTTTGGGTTTGGGTTTGGGTGGAAAGAAATTTATGGGTTTGTGTCTAAGTTTGTTAGTTGGGTTTGTGTATATGTTTATTGGCTGGGTTTGATCAGTGGAGTTGTTGGCTGGATTTTTCTATGTTTGGGTTGAGAGAAAATTTATAGGTTTGAATTTGGCTATGGCTAGAAAGAAAATTATGTGTTTAGGTTTGTGTTCTTGAGTTCTTTGATCTGGGTTGAAGTTCTTGTTTTCTTTATGTTCTTCCCGAGTTTTTTTTTTTTAATTTTTTTTTATTTTAATATTTGTTTTTAATTTAATTAATTAACGTGTGATTATATTATTTTTTTATTCCACCGTCAGCCACGTCAGCATTTTCTTGTTAATTGGGTGACGGTAAAGACTTAAATATCACGCGTTAATTGATTTAAGGACTAAAAGTGGCAAACTGAAAATGTAGGGGAAAAAAAAAAAAAAAAAAGCCAAAATGTGAGAACTAAAAGTGCATTTATGCCAAAATATGATAGATTGCTATATGTTTTTCAAACAGTAGTAGAACATTAATTTTAACCAACAATGGTATTTGGCCATTTTGGCTGACACTTGTTATTACGGTAGGTTCATTTTTTTAAGCTTTGAACTGAATTGCAGGAATCGTCCACGGTTTTTAAACTCCAGTAGTTCAACTTCGGTTCTCATTGTTCACTACTTTTTGTGCATAGAATAGTTTATGAGATTAGAGAACCATCTTGATGAATGGTTCCCTTTTTACTGAGTTGGATCGTACAGTCTGGTCCAGGATTTAAAACCTTACTCATTACTACACATAATTCTTTGTTAATTTGTGGCCAAATTAAAAATATTTTCCATGGAGAAAGTTCGTTGAGAAACTGCAAGAGTCCATGATATAGACCTAATTTTTTTAGAGAACTAGCATTATCAGTGTCATACTAAATTCTATTTTGACATACTAGAACTTAATTTTTTTTTAATACAGCATTTTACAATATACTCAACATCAAATATCATATTCCAAAACTACAGAGACATTAAAATAATCTTAAAAATACGGAAAAAATTTTGACAGCTATTTAACTCCCAATAATTTTTTTTTAAAAACGGATTTGTTAATGTATGCCCTAAGAACTTATATTAACCGGACTCTAAGAGTCCGTTTCGATAGAGCTTATTGCTGAAAACTGAAAACACTGTAACAAATAATTTTTAAATGTGTGAATAGTACTGTAGGACCCATTTTTAATAAAAAAAATTGCTAAAAAAGTACATGCACAATGCAAGCACAGTACACGCACAGTGCGCGCACTGTGCACTGTGTCCCCCCAGCAGCAAAAATGAAAAAGAAAAAAAGAGGAAACACGTTTGCAGCTGGATGTCTACGTCCAGCTGCTGTATCCAAACCCATCCTAAGTAAAATAGTAAAAATTGTATTTTATAAAAAAAAAAAAAAAAAAAAAGGCCCCCTTGCGGGTACTCTTAGAATATATATATATATATATATTAAAGCGGATCAAAGAAATCTATTGAGATTAGCAATTCTATCATGCAATTAAGAATTGAGATTGAAAGTTATTGTTGTTTTTTTTTTTTTTTTTTTTACTTTCGATATCAACCTTTCAATCTCACTGTAATAGTCTAGTCTTGTCGCTGCAATATTGTACCATTTCTGAAACTACTTCCATAAATAAATGTTAATGCTTATCACTTCAATGTCACTATTTAAAAAAAAATTCTTTATTTTTTTTAAACTATTCTAAATTTCTTTGATTCTCTTAAAAAAATCTAAGAGCACACACGTGGCAATTTTTTTTTTATAAAAATACTATTTTTACTAATTTACTTAGGGTTCGGTTAATATTTTTTAGAACAATGACATTGACTCAAAAAAAAAAAAAAAACTCATTATTCTGATTACAATATCATTTATCTTAACTACTATCTCATTTATTATTCCCCATTTATAAATTTCCATACTTATATCTCTTAATGGCAAAAACATTCTTTACGTTCTCTATCCACCCAGCTTCATCTGATCCATTTTTATTTTTTGCTAATTAATCTCATTTTATGCATTCCAAAATATGTTAACTACAAACTTTTTTATTATTAAAATCTAGATCCCTTCAGTTTACTACACTTAAATTTACGCTATGATCATGTTATTAGTGCAGTTTTGGGAAAAATTTATTAAGAATAAAGAATTCATCTTAGCCCTCACTTGTACAACAAATGTTTTTCAAAAAAAGAAAAGTCCCCTTCATTTACTTCCTACTCTATCTCCAAAATTCTTACAATAGTAGTAAATACACGGTACCTTAACATTCTCATCAAATATGTTAAATGCCAAATATCTCTGTTACTCTTTCGCTCTGTCACTCAAATGAAGCTGTCAAGCTCACTGTGACTATGTGTGTCTCTTTTTGCGAAGGAACGAGCTTTTGCTCCAGTCAATTTTCTTTCTTCCTAGACACGCCTAACGTAAATTCTAATTAAGAGAGTTGGTGGACATTAAGACGGTAGAGAGTTAAATGAGCTATTCCAGTGTGAGCTGGAACCCACTTGTGCCACACACCAAGCATTATTCTCAAGACATTTAAAGCTAAAATAACTTACAGTCAGTTTTGTAAGAGATTTTAAATATACTTGGAGCATTTTAAACACACTTATAAATATATTTATATATTCTTTTACTTACACGTATATCAAAAATATTCTAACAACATTACTCAAATTACTCTATCAAATAGCCCCTTAATAAAGAGACTGTTTAAAAGATCATATATAATATATTTTAACACATTTTAAATAATTTTACATATATTTTTACACACTTTACACAACTTTCATGACATTTCACTGTCTAAGAAATTTTATTAAACAGATTTGAGATTATAGTGTACTCCAAGTCCTACACGTGGTGGGCTACATATTAAACTTGAGAATCTATTGGATTGATTACTGCAGCCATTGCTACTGCTACAACTACATTGTTAAAATAGAAAAGAACAGCTTTATGTCAAATTTAAAGATAGCTCACCTAGCTTGAGCCTGGAGTTGTTTACGATCCTAATAAATATCAGCACCGTATACAATCTTTTTGGCGTGACAAGTACTCTGAATTTCTACTTCACTTTCTTGCCTTTTCCACTACTTAGGGCATGTTTGGTTTGCTCCTAACTCAATACTTAGTTTTCATATCTCATTTCTCATTACTCAAATTCAATTTTCATAACTCATTTCTCTAACTCTATTTTCACTCCTCGAACTAAAACTTGTTTGGCTTCATATCTTGGTCTCTATAAACTCAAAATTTTGCTCAAAATGATGGGACCCATTTGCTGTGTTGGGTCAGAATGGTGGTTGCCTACCCGCGTCTCTTTTCTTTCTCCCTTCACTTTCATTTCTTCATTTCATGCCTCTTTCATTTCTTACTTTCATTTCATGCCTCTTCCATTTTCATACGAATTTTCCAGAAAAACTCAAACTCACCATTAAAACAAAGAAATCCACCAACAATGTCTGAAATAAATAAATAAAACAAAGAAACCCAAAAAAAAGCTCCACACGCACAAACCCTTTCCGGTCATTTGTGGATGAACCCCAAAACCCAAAACAAAAATATTTTCTTCAGAAACCCCAAACCCAAATCAAATTTCATTTTGAAACCATCGACAAAACCCAAAACAAAATTTTTTTCTTTAGAAATACCAAACCGAAATTAAACTCCATTTTTCAATCACCAAACCCAAATCAAACAACAAACCAAAATGAAGCCCAGATCTTGTTCTTTTCTTTCGGCCCACAGCTGGTGAGTGGTGGCGATGACGAGCAGGTGTGAGCAGCTTTGGAGGGCCAGTGTGCAGCTGTGGTGTGCATTTGAAGAGAAGAAAAAAAAAAAGGGATGAGAATGGAGAGTTTGAAAGGAAGAAAAAAAAAAAAAAGGATGAGAATGAACAATGAAGAGCACGGTAACAGGGGAGAGAGGAGAAAATGTCCGTTGAGAGAGTAATGGCATCTGACTTGATGTGGACAACACAAGGAGGTGGGTCCCATATTTTGCTGATAATTACAAAAATAACACCCTAACTCAATTCTCATAATCTGAAAACAAGTAAAAGTTGTTTCCAATTTTCATCTTAGTTTCTCAACCACGCAATAGTCAAATCAAATGTTGTTTAGGTGGGAGAAGCCAGTAACACTTTTGAGAACAATTATACGAGTTTTTTAAAAAAATTTACATATTTTTTTATTTAATATATCAAAAATACCTAATGCTTCTAGTAAACGACTTTTAATCTTTTTAACCGAGAACACTTTTTTTGAGTTAAATGACATCTTGATAGTCACACTGAAATTGTCACGCTCTAATTTCAGACCCAACTTTCTTTCTTCTTTTGTTTTTATTATTATTTTATTTTAGTAACTTCTTCCTTTGTTGCTTGATGAATACTTTGAATAAATTCTATTGGCCTGTTGTGATTCAAGTTCATTAAAAAAATAAAAAAAGAAACAGTCTAGAGTATTATCATTTGTACATATTCGCTAGAAGACTTTTTAGAGTCTATTTAGATAAAACTTATTTTATTGAAATTACAAATTAAAAATTCGGTAATAAAATAATTTTTAACTATATAAATAATTTTGTAAGATTCATTTTTAATAAAAAAAATTATTAAAAAGTGAAGTTTATAAATCCTAAGAACAATATACAATATACTGTTTATAGTTGAATGGGTCAAAATTTACAATTACTGTTTAAGCACAGTGCATAATAAGTAACCTTGTCCCTTAAAAGCTGAAAGGCTGTGCCAAAAAATAAAAAAGTGAAAACAAGCGACTTGAAAGCGCTGTATCCAAACAGGCAATTCATATACATGCTCTGTTTGATGAAAATCCAAGATTAGTTCCCTTGACGATCACGACATATGCATTAATCCAACTCATTAAACTTCGGTTTTTATTTTTAATCATTAAACTTCAATTTAATTCAATTTTCTTTTTTTTTTTATGAAAAAAATGTAAAAGTAACTAATTATTATTATTTTTTTGCTCTCGTCTTATTTCTACTAAAAGTCAAGATAGGTGTGTGAATGTCTGTCTCTTCCCTCCATTGTCAGATCACGTGGGTTCCGTATCTCCCACTTGTTGCTTTTCTTTTATGCACAAAAAAAAAATAAAAAAACACAGACAAAAAAAACAAAATTGAAAGTGTGCGAAACACTTTCCCCTGTTCAAATTGTTAAAGAACACCAACTGAGCTTTTATTTGCCGCTTATTCAAAATTTTAAAGAAAATTACAAGGGATGTGTTGAGAAGCAACCAAAAAAAAAAAGTACAGGGTCGAAAGATATCGCAGCAACACTACTATATGATTTAAAATCTTCTCTACTACTCTTATTTTCAAAGAGGCATACAAAATAGTACATGCTCCAAAGACTGTGTTACAGCCCGTTTGACAGGGCATTTCAGGCACACTTTTTAGCATTTTGTACACATTTATACATATTTCGAACACTTTTTCACCCCCACAAGTATCAACAATACCCAAATTTACGCACATTTCCAATGGAGCTCTCAACAACCCCCAACAATATTGCTTAATCTAAGCTCCCAAATTATTCAATTTTACAACTTTATCGAAAGACTGCATTAATATTTTTATCTCTTCTTTTTCTTTCATCAAGACTGACAAAAAACTACCTTTCTCAAACCTCCTTCTCTTCAAATTTTTAGAATTCTACGCATTCTATTCGCAAAAGATAGCCTGAACTTGACTGACAAAAAAAAAAATTTCGATTTAAATTTGACAGCTGATACAGGTGAAATAAATAATTTTATAACTAGCCATTTTAACTAAAATTATTGCAAGTAAAATAAAATAAATAAAGTTTACCTCTCAAGGTGACGATCTCTTGTTCGGCCACAACAGAAAATTTTTGCTTACTTTCCAAATCCTTCCATTCCAAGTAAACTCTGTACAGTGCACCGGCCGGTGACCCGCGCACTACACATCATACCGAGATTGATGTTATCGGGTGGGTCCCAAAACTCCATGACAGAGTCGAAGACAAGACCTCCAGGGATTAGGCAGTCACTGCAAAGGGGTGTGTAGAAGTAGAAGCGAAGAGAAATGGGAGACCATAGAGAAAGTGAGAGGCCATGGTTATAGAATCACCTATGGTGTACCTAGTGGGTAGTGGTTCCATGGTTTTAAAAACCTGGAACCGGATCTCAATCTTGCTCGGTTCTCTTCGAAAATCGGAAATCTAAAAAACATGCATCAAAAACCGGAAATCGGTGGCGCAACCATCAAAACCACTCTCAACCCAGCGTGTAAAGAACATGACAGTGGTATCACTGATACAGTGACAAGTGTGTTTGCAGAGAGAGAGGGGTAAAGAATTCAGCAGTGCTGCGTTTCAACAAAAATGAGAAGAAGCAGTTGCAGATCCAAAAGTTTTGAGAGAGAAGCTAAAAGGAGAGAAGAAAGTAAAAGATAACTGAGTTATTAGTAGAGAGAGAAGGTAAAGGAGAGAAGAAACAACCCAGAAAATATCCGGCACAATTAACAAGAAGGTAAAGAAGTGGACAAAGTGGGTATTTTCAGTGGATTTTTTTTTTGCCATTTAATGGAGTTGCAGTTTTAAGCGCCAAGGAGCTAGTCAGCCCTTAGCTTGCACGTGTCCCTTCTGAACTTTGTTTTCCCTCCCCGAGAAGCGGTAAAGAAGATGGGAAAACAAACAGCTCAGAGTTGAGCAAAAGAAGACAAACACGTGAACAAACTTTTATGGCAAATGTTAACCAGCACCTGTGTGGTGCTGGTTAATGACGTACTATTCGTAGAAAAAGTTGTAAAAAATGGTAAAAATAGGTAAAAAATAATGTAAAGTTATAAAAAATTATAAATGAAGACAAAAGAAAATACAAAAAAATAAATAAATAAAAAATTGTGGTTAACCCGTTAGCTCATCCCAATTTTTATTTTAAAATATTGAGTTGACAGTACACTTTATAAGTTATAGTAATTTAAGGGCGGTTTAGATCATTAATTTTCATAACTTATAATTAATTTTGTTTCTATAATTCATAACTTAAAAATAGTAGGACTCATAGCAAGAAGTTCGTTTGGGAGCACCATAACTCTATTTCCATCACTCAATTCTCTGATTTTTGAGTTATGAGTTATAGAAATTGAAAACACATTTTGGCTATTTTTAGTTTCCATAACTCATAACTCAATGACATTTTTGTAATTAAACACACATAGGAAACCACAGCCTCAACTTTTGACCAGCTGACTTTTTTTTTTTGGATTCGGTCTTTACTCCAGTTTATTTTTTTTATTTATTTTTCACTAAGTTCGGTCTTCAGTTTTGGAGTTTTTTTTTTTTTTTTCCACTGGGTTCGGTCTTCAATTCTGGAGATTTTTTTTTTCACTGGGTTCGAGTGATCTGGGTATTGGAGAAAAAAAAACTGTACCGAGTGACAAGTTTGAGACCCACAAATAGTGTGAAAAATATTGAGTGATGGGAAGTGAGTGATGGTGCCAAATGAGTGTAGTATTTTTAAGTGATGAGTGATGAGTGGTGAGTGACGGAAATGGAGTGATGGAAATTGAGGAGCTGTTTCGATGACAAATTTTCATAACTCATAACTCTATTTCCATAACTCATAATTCAAAAATGATGAGACCCATAGCGAGAAGTTCGTTTGGGAGCACCGTAACTCTATTTCCATAACTCTGTTTCCATCACTCAATTCTCTGATTTTTGAGTTATGCGTTATGGAAACTGAAAACACATTTTGGCTGTTTTCAGTTTCCATAACTCATAACTCAATGGCATTTTTGTAATTAAACACACATGGAGGACTCATAACCGCAACTTTTGACTAGCTGACTTTTTTTTTTTCCTAGGTTTAGTCTTCACGTCAGTTTTTTTTTTTTTTTTTTCACTGGGTTTGGGTGATCTGGGTACTAAAAAAAAAAAAAAAAAAAAGCTACACAGATTGACAGATATGGTTCCCACAAATAATGTGAAAAATATTGAGTGATGGGAAGTGAGTGATGGTGTCAAACGGGTGTGGTATGTTAAAGTGATGAGTGATAAGTGATGAGTGATAAGTGATGAGTGACAAAAATTGAGTGATGAAAAAAATTCATCCAAATAGCCCTTGAGTGACCAAAAAAGTTCATCCAAACAGCCCCTTAGATTCACACGGCAACCACTTATCTTTCATAAGATTCACTCACTGACCTAAATACACTTGCAGACCCTTCTTAGGACACTGACACTTTTAACATTGCTTCACTCTCTATACTTCACACCTCACAAATGGAAACCAAAAGAGACTTTGCATAGAACAAAAGAAAAAAGAGAGTCCATCCCATGTGAGAGGTCGAGTGAGGAGCAAGAGAAGAGCACTTGCAACAATGTAGAGTCCACGCCGTGTCCCACGTCCCAACCATCAGATCTGACTAGCTGACCATCTAACTAATATCAGTTTTTATTTTTTTATTTTTTTTTCTTTTATCGCTTCTTTTGGTTTTCTTTTGAGAAATTCGAATCCTGGTGGATTTTTTTCTACGTTAACTTTGCCGCTTAAAAACTCGGGTTTTTTCACTGAATATAAGTTTGGCGTAAATTCACTTCTAGTTTCTATATTTTTAACGTTTTTTTTTTTATTTTAGCCCTTATATTTTAATTTTACTATTTTTAGACCCTAAACTAATTAACGCATATTATTTTCGTCCTTTCCGTCAGTCAACCGACGAAAATTGCTGAGGTAGTAGCCGAAAACAATAAAATATTATTAAAAATGCCACATCAACATTTAATTTTTTTTTAAAAATAATTTATGAAATTTAATTAAATAAAAAAACAAAAAAAAACAAAATTAAAAAGAATTAAAAACAATAAGAACACAAAAACAAGCTCAGATCCAACCGAGAACCAAACACAAATTCAAATTTAAAAACACAAAAACAAACAAAAATGATTACAGCTCCGCACAAACCCAAAAAAATCATATAAACCCAGAAATCAAACACAAAAAAATCATAAAAGAATATTGTAATAAAACGATTGCTCAACACAAACCTAACTCAAACACAAACCCAGAACCAACCACAAACCCAGCTCAACCACAGAGAAATCATAAAAGAATATTGTAATAACTCAACACAAACCCAGCTCAACCACAAACCCATCACCAAAGCTACTAGAGCATCAGCCCCACGCCGATCTCACAAGCAAACCACCAGATACACGGCCAAAACAACCTATACCCACAGCCTATCACCAAAACTACTAGACCATCAGCCCCACGCCGATCTTGCAAGCAAATCACTAGACCCACGGCCAAAACCCATCACCAAAACTACTGTCAGCTCCACGCCGATCGACTGATCGATGAGGGAAGTGGTTGCGCTGGAAGTAGAAAGGGCAGATCCAGATCTTGGCGGTGAAGTCAACAATGGCAAGGGGTTGAAAACGGAGTAACATGTGCGGCAACGGAGAGGGAGTAAGGGAGGGTAGATGTCCCAGGAATCGAGATCAGGATTGTACATCTTGACGACTAAACGGTCCTGGATGTCGATGAGGTTGCCGATGAATCTAACACCGCCGACAAAAATGAAATTGGATCGGTTGTGGTTGTGGCTAGAATAGAAGACTCTGAGGAGAGGGTTGAGGCGAGAGTAGTGTAAAGGGGAAGTGGTGGAAATGTGGCAAGAGAGGATTGGGGAGAAGGAGAAGGTGGGTGTGGTGGTGAAGAGGAAGCCGGCGGCGGAAGTAGTGTTGTTGTTGGAGAAGGATGTGTTTGAGTTTGTGTTTGGTTTAGGGTGGGATCTAGGTATGT
This sequence comes from Castanopsis chinensis, assembly GCA_032878915.1. Taxonomy (NCBI): domain Eukaryota; kingdom Viridiplantae; phylum Streptophyta; class Magnoliopsida; order Fagales; family Fagaceae; genus Castanopsis; species Castanopsis chinensis. The sequence continues at coordinate 8,716,379 of JAVQMG010000125.1, read as the reverse complement.
TTTTGTCTTCTTTGTGTTCGTGTTCTTTGTGATCTTAATTCTTATTATTTTTAATTCTATTTTTTTTTAATTTAATTAAATTTGATAAATTATTTAAAACAAATAAATGCTGATGTGGCATTTTTAATAATATTTTATTGTCTCCAGCTGCCACCTTAGTAATTTTTGTCGGTTGACTGACGGAAAGGACGAAAATAACACGTGTTAATTGGTTTAGAGACTAAAAATGGTAAAATTAAAATATAGGAACTAAAATGGAAAAACCTCAAAATGTAGAGACTAAAAATGTATTTACGCCTATAAGTTTTAAACATACGAAATGTTGATTTCTTAAATAGTTTGAAAAACATGTTAATTAACAAAATTGTTAGTAAAGTGGTATTAATTTGCAAAGAAAAAAAAAATCAAATTTATCTTTTGCCTAATTAATTGACATTTTTATTTTATTTTTATCTTTAGTCTAAATTCTGTTTTTTTTTTTTTGAAGTAATATATTTTTAATTTCGTAAAATACTTTTTTAAATGTTTGATATAAGTGCTTTTTTTTAATCAAATCACCAAAATTGATAGCTTAGTACCAAAATCACTAGTGATGAAGGTCTAGTGACCAGACCGTTGGAATTGACAGTTGAAATGGTAGCTCCAACGATCGAGCAGTTGGAACTAACAGTTAGAATGATAGTTTCGTCAACTGAACTGCCGAAAATTACTGTCAAAATGGTATCTTTGATGACAGGACTGCCAACACCAGTTGACAATACAATATCTTTAATCATTGGACCCTCCAACATCAATTGTTGGCCATTAAACCACTAGAACCAATCACATGTGAGGCATCTCTTGCCACCAGACACCGGACTACTAGCACCAGTTGCTGGAGCGATGTCTCCAGCCACCAAATCAATGCCCTAGCAACTAGATGGGGGACGAGAAGCTACTATGTGTTTTTAGAAAATGTTTTACCAAATTTTCAAAGGTAAAAATTTTTACTACTTTTTACAAGTTTGACTATATTTTACCTGCAAATAAACACTTGCAAATAGGAAAATATTTTCCGAAAAATATTTTACTTCAAAACAAATGGAATGTAAAACCTTTAGATTAGAAGTGGCAAACAGGCGGGTTGGTTCGGGTTGAGTCAATCATATTAGAATTGAAAATGGGTTCGGGTAAGAAAATGATTCATCTAAGTGGGTTAGAAAATGATTCATTTAAGTCAATCATATTATTATTATTATTATTATTATTATTATTATTATTATTATTATTATTATTATTATTATTATTATTAAATATGAATCATAATATTATTAATCAAAATAAATAGCACAAACACAACCGAGACTAGTCTACCCTTTGAAATTTTAATTAAAACAAATACACAATATTAACTTCCTAAAATATAAAACAAAAGTGCAAATGCCCAATTAGATAGCATATTTGATAAAGAATAAAAACATATAAACAATTTAAAATCTTAAAAACTAGTTTCAAAATATAATATCTTGAAAATTTATCTAAATAGTTTTATTTAATTAGAGTAAAAACTGGGGGGAGGGGGGGGGAGGAGGGATAAACCTATCCAAAAGGCAAAATTACAGTATTTTTATTAATTTAATGGAATTTCAGTTTTTCCTTCTGATTTCAATCTGGACCAAAAAAATGCACCAACATGCAGACAACCTCAATTACAACCAATGAAGGCATTTTCTTAATTTAAAATAGGCTAAAATGCAAAACTCAACCTCTAAGTTTTACTATTTTTCATTTTAGTCCTCTAAATTTAGGTTTTGTCATTTCAGTCCTATAAGTTTTATTCATCCTCAATTAAGTCCTCAGTTAACAGTTTGTTAGTTGCTGCTGTTATCCCACCCATACAATACCGTTTTTGCCTTTTATTTAATTTTTATTTATTAAAAAAAGTTAATTTAAAATTAAAAAAAAAGCCAGAAATTAATCGACGTTGTCCCTCCCATCTAAAAGAACACAAAATTGCAATCCCACCCACCTGATACCCTAGCCTAACCCGATACTGAGAGGGAGAAAGAATGATCGAGAGGGAAAAGGAGAGAGAAAAAGAGATCGAAAGGGAGAAGAGGGAACTGGAGCCACTGAATCTGTACATTCCGATCAATTGTTATCCAATATTTTCTCCACTGCCAATTTATGGGAAGAAGCCTCAGAAATTAGAAAATTGATTAGTGACGGAGAAATAATAAAAGAACTAGGTTGTATTTGGGTTTTGGTGAGGAACAGTGCTTACTGTCTTATTGTCGGTGATAACAAAAATGAATAGACTGATTTACAAAAGTTTGGCACAATTTGGTTGAAGAAACGAGATTGGCTGAACATATGCCCAGCATTGATGTTGTTCTGTAAAATGCGGATCCACAGGAGAAAGAGGATTCTTTGTAATCACAGTGAGATGCTTGATGTTGCTTTTAGGATTCCTAATTGGAATGACCAATCATAAACGAGTTTATTAAGAATTTGTATGGGCAAGTGTAATAATGCCATTAAATTCATGGCAAGATTGTTGGTGTGCAATCATTAAGAATTTGTTACCAACTTAGGATTTGGTTGGATAGAAAAAAGAAAACTATGGAAAGAAAATTGGTAGTATCGGGATACCAGCAAACCCACACTGCCAGCCACTGCCTCTGAAAAAAAAAAAAAAAAAAAAAAAAAAAAAAAACCAATTACTCACCAACCACAACCCACTACCAAGGTAACCCACTCAATAACCACTGCCACAGCCACTAATGCCACCGTCACCGCCATCCACAACTGCAACCCTAACCACATAATCACAAACCCAAAACTACAACTGTGTTAGGATATGTGCCCTTAAATCCTATTGTATGATGCTATGTATGACATTATGTATGACTTAATGTTGTGTTTAATAAATTTGTTTATTTTTATCTAAAATAATGACAACATGAATATTTAGACATTATTATATAGTCCATGAAATGCATAGTATGTGATTTATGTGATTTAGTTACAGAAGATATAAATCACAAATTTTTTGTAAATTCAGAATTTATAGTTCGTAGTCGGTGATGAAATTGGACATTTCATTTGCAAAGACTATAATGTATCAACTAAGATGATTTGTCTTGATCATAGAAGTGGAGACTTCTAGTTGATATGTTAATATGTTTTAAGAGTTAAGACAAATTGAACTGGATCGCTATGAGATTTATTATTCTCGTAACGACTGTCAAATGAATAATAAATCTCGCTACTTTTATTTGCATAAACTCTTAATCCTGAGAGAATAATGGATCTGATCATGACGTGTAGGTTGCTTTGATATATCAGGAGTGAAATTTAAAGTAACGGTCAAAATCTCAGTATGTTGAGCAGCCACATTTAGTGTTGATGGAACATATATTCTCAATATGAAATTCATAATCTCTTAACGGAAATACAAACTATTCCCTTGAGATAAGTTTAACGAGTTTGTTTATTTAGAGAGTTAGGTCTAACCACTTTGGTAAGAAATTACTAAAGTATATATTTATGAAATTGGATTTCATAAATATATGATGAATAACTTTAAAGGATTAAATCAAGTACTCAAGGATAAAATGTAGTAATTTACAAAGTAGCAGTCTACGTTTATAACTTTGTATTACTACGAATATTTTATGAAAGAGTTGCATATATAATAAAATCTTGGGATATAATTTATTAATAAGGTCTAGAGTGCAATTATATTTATATAGTGGTATTAAATATAATTAATGGTAATTTTGGACTTGTCAAGAGTTGACGGAAAAACCCAAGGCCTATTAGAGCTAATGTTTTATTGTTCCCTTTTAGTCTCACTCCAAGCCACAGACTAAAGTCCAATTGAAAAGGCCCAATAGACCAACCCAATTAGATAATCAATTAGTTATAAAGGGAGAAACATACAATTTTTTTTTTTTGGGTAAGAAAAAAGAAACGTAAAGAAAAAGAAAAAGAGAGAATGTGAGACACATTTTCATTCTCCCTTGAAAACTGATTGAGAGACCACACTTCTTGGGCATAAAGTGGAATTGGAGTGAAGATTAAAAGTGTTCCCAAGTACATCTAATCTTTGTTTTGAATTTTTCCACACCAAGGTACGCTATTTTGTTCTTAAATTTTGAAATTTACATAGTGCATGTTGTCAATCATGAATGAAATAGATCCTTATTTGTTGCTTCCGCTATATGTTTTATATGAGATACAAAACAGATTTTTATCCAACAAACTGCATCACCACTACCAGTCGGGAAAAGAAAAACGAAAACACCACCCACTGTTGAAATCGAAACCAATTAAAGTGCACATAACCACCGCGACCCACGATGCACAACTAGTGTCACAGGCTTGACAAACCCATAACCTCACAACCCAACAAACCCAGAGATCTCAACCACACAAACCCATATTGGCGATGACAGTGGCAGTGATAACAAAGCCGATCTGGCCACCATGAGTGACGATGACCACCACACCCAAACAGTGAGATTTTAATGGAGTAATAGAGATGGGAGGGAGGGGACGATGTCAATTCTTTCTGGTTTTTTATTTTATTTTAAATTAATGTTTTTTAAATTAATAAATATAAAATTAAAATTAAATAGAGGGCAAAAATGGTACCTTCTGGGTAGGATAACTGCAGTAACTAACAAATTGTTAATGGAGGACTTAATTGAGAATAAATGAAACTTAAAATATTGAAATGACAAAACTTAAACTTAGAGGACTGAAATGAAAAGTAGTAAAACTTAAAATGTGAGTTTTGCATTTTAACCTTTAAAATACATACTTATGATGCATAACAAGAAATCATCCAAACTAAGTCTTCTCAATATTTACGAGTACTAAATAAATTCTTCTCAATATCCTATTATGTTCCAGTCTAGCATTTTTTATAACAAGAAGAGTATTCAACAAACATAATGTCCACATCTCAGTTACTATACAACTCCATAAATCTCAACCCTACCTTTGGAGAAATTGTCAGCACTCCAAAAGGCCTTGGCAACATCAGAAGGAATAAGTTCCGAGACACCTTGAGCTGCTAGAGCAGCCACTTTGACTCTAGACACTTTACTTTCTCCATTATCATGATCTAAGCTTCTCCCGGGGATATGTAGCACAAAAGAATCTCTCTCCATACTCATCCTTGCTAGGAGTATCATCACTATTATGAACAACCCCACCAATAAAAAGTTTCATGTCCAAATCGAAATGTCATCTTCCGAGGAATCACTATTTCGTCCTACGGTGACCTCATCAGGCTGAATCTCATCCAAATTACCAACTTCATCTTCAGGATTCTCAGTAGATCCTGCCTTCTCGTTGTCTTCTTGCATCAACTGCTTCACAGAGTCACTGTCCTTTATCACTTCCTCAGCAACATTGACATTCATGACTTTAACTTTCAATCCTGCATACAAATCTGCCCACACCTGGAGTTATGCATATTATTCTCCCAAAGGGATCATCTGAATCTTTTGAGTAGCCCACCCACCAACCTACCTACATATATAGAGATAATGGTTTAGAGTAGACTAACAAACACTTCATCCACAAAAGAGACTCATCCTGCCATCAGGATTTGAATAGAATATCAAACAGAATGACAGCATAGTTAATAAACGGCTGATTGAAACTCATTGAAACCATCCAAGGAAATATCTTTATATGTAAGAATGTGCTTAGCAACAAAGTTTCATTGGTTAGTATAGACATTACCATCTACCAAGCCATCCATTTATTAAAAAAGGAGTCACATAAATGGAGTTTCGTATATCACGAGTAAACAAAACAGCTTTATAGAAGTGAGTTCAAACAGCTCTATGCCAGAGCCCCCCTTATCAGGTAATTATTGAAGAAAGTAGGAAGATCACAGAACTCTATTAAGTTGAACAACAATCCCTAACTCGATACTAATCCATGTTCTCCGCTAACTAAAAGAGATAAAACTCACTGTTTAATGTTATGACAGTTCAAAAGAATTTTCAAAAAAATGTTGAAACACTTCAAATTGAATTCACACTCCCACAAAAACAAATATAGTAAGAGTCACACATGTATTCTCATCAATGTTAATTTTCCTATCAGTTTCTTTTATGTCTAACTTTCTTTCAAAAATTCTTTCTCTAACATAGTTGGATCATAACAGATGCCATCCCATTGTTCTAAAATGGTGGCGAGTCCCAACAAAATAAAGAAATGCAAAGAAATATGAATTCAACCAATACAAGATGCTCATAGTCCCATTAAAACTAATCTCTTCTTGATAATAACCTCTATTCACCTTCTACTTTTTAATTAGTTACTTGAAATTAAAATGAATAAGAAAAGACAAAGACAATGCTATTGAGGGAAAGGAAGATAATAACAGTAAAGGGGAACTGCAAACCAGGTTACTAGAACTGGAATAGGTGGACTGTGTTCGAGATGACTTGTTCATTGACGGTGGTGGATGGCTTTCCACGGTGGCCGTTGATTGGTGGGTTTGGTGGTGCAATGGGTTTGTGGTGTTGCTGCTGAAGTGTGCTTGTAACCGACGAATGGTGGGTTTGAGCATATTTGAGTTTGCTTTTTTTTATAATTGAGAAATTTGGGTTTTTTTTTGGAGATTGTTTGAATTGAAAATTTGTGGGTATTGTTTGAATTGAAAAGTTTGTTTCTTGATTTTGGAAGGATGGAGAAGATGGTGGATTTGAGCTAATGGTGAAAAGGAAAGAAAAGGAAAGAAAAAAAAAAAAAAAAAAAAAGAACCCAAGCCCAGAAACCCAGTGAAAAGGAATGGAAAAAAAGAAAAGAAAAAAACCTTTGCAACCAAACCCAGAAACCAACGTGAAAAGGAAAGGAAAGAAAAGAAGAAAAAAGAAGAAGAAGAGGAAGAAGAGAATAGTTTCAGGTGTGTCCTAGACCTAGCATGAAAGACAAAAGAAGAAAAAGAAAAGAAGATAATGTGTGTTGGAGAGAGCAAAATGTTTGACTGTGGGACCCTTAGTGCATGTTTAATTACTAAAATGCCATTGGAAATAAAGTTTTGGAAACTGAAAACACCTAAAATGTGTTTTCAGTTTCCATAACTCATCACTAAAAATCAGAGAATTGAGTGATGGAAACAAAAATAGGAAACACAGCCAAACAAGCTTTTTTGGAGTAGGTCCCACTTATTTTGAGTTATGGATAATAGAAACAGAGTTATGGGTGATGGAAACACAAAATCCAAACAGCCCCTGAACTTTTGTGTTTCTGCATCCCAATGTAGCATGACTAGGAGAATCTGGTATTTCATAAGAGGGCTATCCATTCTTTTGAGCTTGCAGTCCAATAAACTGTGCTCCACCCTCCAATTTTTGTCCACCTTCCCACGCAAGTCTATTCCATGCAGTCTTGCGTTGTACTCAACATGGGCAGACTCCTCCTGTGCCAACCCAAACTGTCGAAGGACACGCTCTAGGTGGTGTCTCGCTACTATGCAAAAATACACAAGTGGCACCCTTGTCGTTCACACATCCCTCCTTGCAACGCAGAAGGCAAGAAGGTGGCCTAAGTTTGCCTCATATGACTACCACGTAATCTACAATAGAAACAAAAAACAATTATCAGAACATCTTAAAATGTGAAACAAGGGAGAATACATAGATAAAGGGAAAAACAAAAATTAAAACAGAAGATATGGGTATTTCTGCAATGATTTTAACATATTCTTAAGGAAAATTATACATGGGGATCCAATCTTTAGGCAAGAAGAAAACAAAGAAATGAAACATCAGTGAAGTCAATTAAATAAACATGATGAAACAAAGATACCGCAAAACTTTGGGACCAAGGTTTGGTTGTTGTTGCATGATGAAACAAAGATACGGGTTGGTTACTTATGGAAACATATATTAAGACCTATACAGAAGTTTTGGTTTTTGTTTGTCATATCTTAAGTGAAAGGAGGAAAAAGATTGTTACTGGCACCGTATGTAAGGTTAGGGAATTATAAAGCCATCATGTAGAAATTTAGTTGTTGATATATGACATATATTTGCATATGCATGCAATAGCAATGTTCCCACACAAGGGCATGGGCAGTATTCCATATCCACTTGTGTTCAATGTTTTTTAAGGAGACTACTTTAATTTGTTGGCTTGACTAACATATATATATATATATATATCAATATGCAACCTTTTTCCACCAACTATATTTAACTTTTCTTATTGCAATTCATGTTAATACTCACTCCACAAGTGATATAAATATGTCTGGTCTAAAAAGGAAATAAAATTAAAAGGCCTATTTTCTTGTGTGCCTCTAAAATGTGGTAGATAAGTATGACAATAATTTTCTTATTAATACTTCTTTTGGGTTTTTAACAAGGTCAAATTTTCCAACTGATTTGTAATTCAGCATTATCTTACAACAAAGACTGTAAAATATATTTTAAATAAGCACACCAGAGACACAACAGAATACTTCGAGTATTTTTACTTTGTACTGAAGAGTGATTTTAAATTTTCAATATCTTCTAATGAGTTTTTATATTATCAACGCTCATAAAGAATGAGAAACAAGTATTATTTATTATTAGAATATAAATGAAGGAGCTTTTTTTTTTTTTTTAAATATCCAAGTTGATTGGTGATCCTATTTTATAAATTTACTGCCATATCAAGGACGCCTAAATTTTTTTAAAGGCTTAATTGTTCGGTCCAATGTTTCCAATTTTTTTTTTTTTTAAATTTCAACCTAGTGTAAAAAAAAAACTTAAAAAAATTGATAGGCCACAAACGCGTTGACCGCTTGTGATAACTTAGATTAATTAATTAGCTCAGTTATTAATTAATCAAATTAACATGCAATATCACGTGGCAGCACAAACAAATCACCAAAACTAAGTAATGCAGCGGAAAATAAAAGACACGGTGATTTGTTTACAAATGGGGAAAACCTTACGGCAAAAACCCCACCGGGTGATTTAAGGTCACCACTCCCGAAACTCCACTATTATCATAACAAGCAGTTACAAGTAAGGAATCCCAAATACCTTACCAACCTACAATTGAACTCTTACCCCAATACCCAATTGGACTTGTTCTGTAGTGACAGTTTCTCCTTTTCAATGCACGGCTCCCAAGTACGTGACTAACCAGATGCGCGGATCCCAGTACGCGACTTCAAACACCAACTAGAGAGAGAGAGAGAGTTGTTGGTTGCAAAGTTCTTCAAATCATCAGAGATGAACTAGAGCACGAACTTTGTCGTTCAGATTACAAATTGCATGAACAAGAAGTTCTCAATGATTGTGCAACTTGCATCCTCTTTTACGGCCCTTAAAACAATCATTTTATATGTCTAGGGTTAGGAGAAAAAAAGTCTCAAAGACACATTCACGGACTGGACTTGAAACAGAACTGAAAATCTGTTTTCTTTAATTCTCGACAGATAGAGGTGTCGAGGATCTGTCGAGAAGCTGTCGAGGCTCGGGGCAAAACAGCTTCTTAAAGCTCGATAGATGCATGTGTCAAGGTAGGTGTCGAGATTTAATAACTTGCACTTCCTTGCTTGTTTCTTGGACAGACTTTGATGGCTTCAACACTGAATCTTGAAACACTGTTTCTTAAGGTGTTAAACACATCCTAGATCTACCCAAATACAAGTAAAGTGTGTTTTGTCTAAGGATAAGCTAATTACATAAAATAGCGACATATGTTCACAAGCTTGAACTACATATGTCCTAACAAAAGTTAAAATGATACAATACAATGAATGAACTATTGCAATGTGACCTTAACAAACCAGGTTCAGTTTTGGCACGGTTCAGATGTAAAGTCTGCTTAGCAATAGTGAACCTCAAGACCTATGAAACACGGGTGCGTTTTCAGATTCGAGTACGAGTGCGGGACTCGGCAATTTTTTAAAAAATAGGGTGCGGGTGTGGCGATGGCGATTAAAAAATTATTAAAAATATTTTTATATTGCTTAGCATGCTTTTTTATATAATAATAATAGAAAACTCATAACTATAAAATAAATAGATAGTAATAAGTACACAAAAGTTTTTGACACCTGAATTATTGATAGAGGTATTAAAATAGATGAGGCCTCCCATAAATAAATAAATAAATAGATAAATAAAGATGTGGCTCAGTGGCTCACGTATTTGGTTAGCCTAAAGGATATATGTGGCAGATATTAAAATAGGTGTAGCTTCCCATTAAAAAAAAAAAAAAGAAAAGAAAGAAAAAGGGAAGATGTGGGCCATGTGGCTCACGTGTCTGGTCAGGCACAAAAAAAAAAAAAAAAAAAAAAAATACAAAACAAACAAAATAAAGCCTTTTATGTTAAGGCATTTAATAAAACTGATCCAAAAAAGAAATAGTAGCTCAGGCGAAAAAAAAATAAAGGAAGAAGAAGAAGAAGAAAGGGGTTACTTAAGGCCAGTGAAATTGTGACGGCAACAACAGCTATTTCAATCGGTATTTTCAGTTTAAGTTTTTTCCTTATAAGTCAATTTCCTTTTTCTGATCGAAACACATTGATATTTGGCCAATATGATCCGATTTGGCCCAAGTTGGCACGAATCTGAAAAAAAATAAATAAATAAAAACACTCAGAATCAGCACCGACATGCAAGCAGCGGCGTCGATGACCGCACCCCACGTTGGGCCATGTTGGACACCGGTGCAGCGCCCTTCCTGCCGCGTCGATGCTTCCCAGCTCAAGACTCATGATTAACGTAAAGTAATCCATAATGACATACAAATAATTCCACATCCAGTAACTAACCTTGTCTCTATCACTTCATGCTAAACACCTCAATCTTTCATATGCTACCCAAATTTCCACGCTCAGATTTCAAACTCCCAGTCTAAGTCATTTCCTTTCACTTTCTTTCTTCAAAAGCAAACACCACATTAAATTAAATACCCCAAAATGCAAGTCTTTCTACCCCATACTTTACTCCACAATAGCATCTTGACCCAATCACAATATCTCACTTTTACTTCACTACCGCATTCAGGATGGTTGTGGGGAGCATTGGTAGAGGTATATTATACCTTTACCAATGCATGCATTAAGACATATGTAACTCAAGTAGTTGTAAACATATGTCATATTTTATGTAATTGGCTTATCCTTTGACAAAACGCACTTTACTTGTAATTGGGTAGATTTAGGATGTGCTTAACACTTCAAGAAACGAAGTTTCAAGATTCAGTGTTGAAATCATCAAGTCCGTCCAAGAAATAAGCTGGAAAATGCAAGTTACTAAAACTCGGCACCTGGTCTCGACACATGCATCTATCGAGCTTTAGAAGTTGTTTTAGGCCCGAGGCTTGACAGCTTCTCGACAGATCCTCGACACCTCTATCTGTCGAGATTTAAAGAAAATAGATTTTCAATTCTATTTTAATTCCAATCCGTGAATATGTCTTTGGGACTTCTTTTCTCCTAACCCTAGACATATAAAAGAATTGTTTTAAGGGCCGTCAAAGTGGTGCAAGTTGCACAAGCATTGAGTAATTCTTGTTCATGCAATTTGTGATCAACGACAAAATTCATGCCCTAGTTCATCTCTTGTGAAGAAGTTGTTGTGTAATGTACATCGTAGGGTTTTATAACCAAGCCTCTTCTTGATCTTCATCGTGTGGATGATTTGAAGAACTTTGCAGCCAACAACTCTCTCTCTAGTTGGTGAATTGAAGTCGCGTACTAGGATCCGCGCAATTGATCAGTCACGTACTTGGAGCTGTGCATCAAGAGGAGAAACTGTCATTACAGAACAAGTCCAATTTGGTATTAGGGTAAGGGTTCAACTGTAAGTTGGTAAGGGTTCAACTGTAGGTTGGTAAGGTACTCAAATTCCTTGCTTGTAATCGCTTGTTATGATAATAGTGGAGTTTCGAGAGTGGTGACCTTAAATCACCCAGTGGAATTTTTGCTATCAGGTTTTCCCCATTCGTAAACAAATCACCGTGTCTTTTATTTTCCGCTACATTCTTTAGTTCTGGTGATTTGTTTGTGCTGCCACGTGAATTTGCATGTTAACTTGATTAATTAACAACTTGGCTATTTAATCAATTTAATTAATCACAAGGGGTCAACGCTTTTGTGGCCTATCAGCATGTCTTGAAAGTCAGAGATAGAGGAGTAGTGCCAGTGATTAGTGAATGTATTCCAATATTTACTTCAAATTTCCTTCTCTATTTAGAGATTTTCTTCTTTATAAAGCATTTGCAGCAAAGATAAACTTCGGGAATAACTCATGCACAAAGGTTTACAGCAACTTAGGGAATAATTCATAGCCCTTAACATTTTTTTTTTTTTTTTGGGGGAATAAATTCAACAGTTATGAGGAGAATGTAGCATTTGAACCTGAACATTTTCGTCGAGAACGCGTGCCAATTAAGCTAGAAGGCTTTTGACTTAACCTTAAACAGAATCTGTGTGTGTGATATTGGGGAAAGCAAAATAGTTTATTAGGATAGGAAATGTGAGCAAGAGGTTGGCAATGAAAAAGTAAGTTGAGTTGGAGTTTCAACTTTGATCAACAGCTAAAGTGGCAGATTGATAAATTTGCTAGAGCATTTTATAATATCCAAGAGCTTCTGTACAAATTTCCTAAATCTGTAAAATTTGAATTTTAAAGTTTGACCTTCTTGTGACATGCTAGAAGATGCTTTCTCTTCCATCTATCCTCTGATGGCATCACTATCAAATCATAAAGAAGAAAATGTTTTATAAAGAAGAAAATCTCTAAAGATAGAAGGAAAGTTGAGGTAAATATTGGAACACATACACTAATCACTGGCACTACTCCTCTATCTCTGACTCTCTCTATGCTTTTGAATTTTTATTCTAAGCAAATGTCTTGAAAGTAACCAAAAATGTACCTTTTCCTTAGTATAGTTTCAGTATTTCGGTGGTAAAGAGTTTGATTTCATAACTTTTGAATTCTAGCATCTTTTTTAAAAAAAAAAAAAAAAAATTATAGGATGAACCATAATATGCTTTAAAGTTGCAAGTTAAGAGCATTTAGCATCTGAGTATCTAAACAAATTCTTATTTTATACTTTAAAAAACTAGTTTATTTATTTTAACAGTAAGTAGAGTGAACATACAACAAAAACCACTACAAATTCTCCACACAACCATCCTGAATGTTGGGTCATTGTGAAGAAGCAGTCTAAAAATTTCTTTATCTATTTTAACACTAAGTAGAGTGCACATTATATATCATAAAATTTTAACAATAATTTCAAAGACAGTTAGGACTTGTAACCCCACCATGCCAACATTTTCTTTTTGATCTAATTCTATTATTTAGAACAGCCTTTAGGTATATACTTCACAAACTAATTAAGGAAAGGCTTTGAGAAGGAACAGACACCATAAATTTAATTGTAAGAGTATAACTACATTTAGGGTTCTGGCTTCCCACTTACCATTGGTTCCAAAGGATGTGATGTAGTTAGAAAACAATCAACTTGGTTTTCTATAATAAGGACAACAACAATATAGTACAAAATATGTTAAGAGTGTTATTGTCAAACATAAATCACCACTATTAGTATATTTATATAATTAGCATCTCTAGAATTTTACAGAACCTTCATGGTTAAACTATAACCAGAATCAATTTTGTTTCCCACAAATAATTGTAGTCAATTCAATTTGGCACATTGAAAAGATCATCAAAACTGTAAAAGAAATACAAAACTTGAGCACTCTCATACTATAGTATACAAAAATATCAGGCTAAGGTATCATTTCCACATACAACAACAACCACCTCTACCAATGCTCCACATAACCATCCTGAATGCTGGGTCACAACCATAACACAAACCATGCAAGCAGTCATAAAATCCTAGTATTTCAAAATATGGATCAAGACCATATTTAACACCAAAAATATAGGATCAGAATATGAATGGAGAAGCACTTAAACAACAACCTCAAATACATAACCAAACAGATAAAAAATAATGTGGATAATCTTTATTTAGCATAACCAAATAGATTTTTTGTATGTTATTACCTAGCCCAGCTGCATTCTAACTAATTGCTCGCGATAGTGGACCAACACCATGCTAGATGGCCTACTCTTCGGGCTTGGCACCCACACCCACCTATAGTTACGAGCGAATAACATAAGATAAGATAATACCAGTTAGTTACTAAGAAGAGTACATTGCATAACGCACTGAATATCATGAAAATACTTACTTAAATGCAAGTGGAGCTTTTGGCCATAGGCCATAGTCACATCCAAGTGGGGGTTCTATCTTCAGGCACAAGAATAGCAACCTTGCCCATGCCCAATACTAGACCAATTGCAACACCCCACTAATCTGCGAATGATCTTTATGGCTTTCCCGACACAAGTCTCTGTACAACCATGCCAAGCAATCACTACCCCAACTATATTGTGACAAATCACAAAGGTTCCGTAGGAACTCCAAGAACATCAGATACACCCTATTTCTCGACTTGTCCATGAAAATCTTATCCTTTAGTACCGCTAAAATATATCACTGGGCATACTGATGTATCTGAACCTCCGTTGCATCATAAGGCAATCGTTCTACAATGCGCTTAACAATGCAGCTGATGAGAATTCTCTGCCCCACCAAAGTTTTTTATCATTTGCCAGAACTCCAAAACCAAGCAACTCCTCGCACAGTCGGCTCCAATTCCCCCCACCAGTCAGCCCAACCAAGACCTCACCGTCTATAGGAAGTCCCAAAATGACCTCCACATCTTGTAGGGTGATTGACATCTTACCATACAGAAGATGGAATGTATGAGTCTTCGGCCACTATCGCTTAACTAGGGCCGATATTAGGCCATCATCTATCTCTCTGAACGAGGCCTTAAACAATCCTTCTATCCCTACCAATTTGATAATGTCTATCACCCGATTGTCTTGCATCGATATATTTGCCATCTCCTTAGAGTGACCACAGCGCTGAAGTGGGCCCAGGTCCTACAAAATCGATAAAAATTATAGCGATTGTCAAAACTAGATATACAACTTTGAAAGAACTTGCTAAAAGTCGAAGAGAACGTCAAAATTAGAGCGATTGTTAGAACTAAATATTTCACCTCACCATTCCAAATGTCGGTTGATCGATGCTTTGGTTGTTGAGTCAACATTGAAGTATTGATGGGACCAGGGTGCCCGATCTCTAGCTCCTCACCGATCTGAAGGTCCATATTGCAAAGAATGCTACTGTGAGATCATTTAAACCCATCATAACATTTATGATCAATGATTTTACATTGTAAAGAGAATGTCTGAAAAGCAAATTTAATACCAGTATGCCACTAGTATATAATAAAAGCATATTTAATTATATCATATGAAAAATAAAACGACTCATACAAGAATGAAGAAACTAAGTAAATTCAATCATAATTTGACCCCAATGTTACTAGATAGAGTCCAAATAACACATGAAAGAACCAACATCGTGCCCAAAAAAAAAAATTCAATACAAAACATAGATCCCAACTAAACTAAACTAAAAGCGTGAACCATACTCACACTTTTCTTGCTATATTGAAGACACCCACATAATGTCTTTAAATCCAAAAGCTACCATTACACAAAGGCAAATAATTTTCATAAATTTTCACATTGGGCACCATGAATCTTTGAAAATTATTAGTAAAATGTTTGATTATCAAAAAAAAAAAATTATTAGTAAAATGTTTATCACATGGGCCACCATGAATCTATGAAAATTGAGTACGCAACTAGTGGCCTAACTAGACAAGCTTGTGGTGTGTACCGCTTTTGAAGCCTACCCCTTCCTTTAATTACAAGCTCAAATTATCTATTGACAATTTAACTCTACCTGCTATAATAATTTTGTTAGGATTACATGTAAACAAGAAATTCCATTATTGAAGCAACCTCTAATAAGATGCTTGCTTCAATATAACTTAAATTCCAATATAGATCTGTCCACTCCATCCATATTAACTACATAATGAGAAGCCACTATCGTGAACTCTATGTATCTTTTGTTTTATTCCCTTTTAATAATATTTCCTTATTACCTATCAAAAAAAAAAAAAAAAAGATTATGGAGGTAGGCAGTGGAGAAGTTTAATCTTTGGAATTAAGTGGTGGAAAGAAGTAATTAAAAAAAGGTGGGTATTGTATTACTAAACTAGCAAGGACCCCTTATGCAAATCATGCATAAGACAAGTTACTTAGAAAAACTTCTTACTAAACGCATGATCTTTAATTCAAGCAACATATCGTGAAGTTTTCTTTCCAAAGACTCTAATATCCATGCATTCATGAAAGGCCAAACTTTGGCCGGTTTTGTTGAAGGAGGTTTTGGAAATATTCTATTCCTAGGATATCAATGAGTCTGGTAATTAAATGGGGATAGCCATTTGAATAAGCACAAACCACACCATACATACAAACTTCTAAATCACGAACATTGACATTTAAGCTAAAATATGATTCCAAAATCCTACTTCTAAATTTTTGAAACAATGCAATGTATGAGCTAAAAAGAGTCCAAATTTCAAACTAGATTAAAAGTTAATTCAATTACAAAAATTCAAATTTACATTCAATAAACGCAGAATCAGAAAATTAGAAAACAAAAGCAATGATTAAAAAAAAAAATCAAACTAGATTTGTAAGGACCAAAAATTCCGTCAGCCCAAGCCCACTTAAAATAGTGAGCTAGCAAGGTTCAACTTAGGCCCAAATCAATAAATTTGTTAGAAAGGGAATCAAACAACAAGAGAGGGCTTAGCCCAAGGATGAGAATATGGGAGGAAGGATTTCTTTTATAAAATATGTAGATTAGTACATCAATATAAGCTTGCTTGAGGAGCCAAAATTACACAAAGAAATGTACTATTCAAGTTCTTCTCATTTCTGATCTTTTTACAATCATCTCTCTTTTTTGTCCCACCCCCTTTCTTTGAAAACCATCTCTTCTTAATATACTCTTCCTTACTTCACATCTTGGCCATCCATCCATTCCTAACGAGCCCCCCTTCATGACACTTATCTCTTTTTCCATTTGAAAAAGATGGTGAAAGGAGTTTACTTAGCTGTGACTAACATTATTCAAGTTACTTCCTTATTAATGCAACTGATAAAGATATTGCACACCATTTAATGCGGCGAGGAGGTTAGATGCAGAGCATTCAATGTGGAGGCTATAGACTACCCCAAACTAGAAACTTCCCCCATGATCTTTTATTTCCACTTGGTACACTTTAGAGTACTTTTGACTTATCTCTTCACCTCCCCGAGCAACCCTCCTCTTTGAGCCTGTGGCCCGTGGCATTGTCACCCCACACTGTGACTCTTAAACTTCATCCTCGGTCCTCGAGCACTCCTAAGATTAAATATAAATGTAATCCAGAAATTAACACTCTTTTACACTATCAAAATTCACACTAATTTTATAACAACAATTCGAATGCTCAATTTGTTAAAAAAAATCATTTTTTTTTATTTATTCATTTTCCAAAAAACCAAACAGAATTGAAAACTCGAATTTGTGTTAAAAACACATGAGCTGTTTAGACCCCAAATTAAAAATTACGACTCGGTTGATTTATTCTAACAAACTAAGTGCAGAATAGAGTAAAAGTGAGTGAACAAACAATACAACTACTCTAAGCCATACTGATTAAAAACGCAGCAATGAAATGAAAGCTAAAAGAGTAGGTAAGAGAGATGCAAACACAATATAATACTCCGATGTGTTATCGAAGAGGAAATCAAAGAATTAGGCGAAAAACCTCTCCGCTGCCCTCCAAGTGGTAAATCAATCCACTAGACAATAAGTTGGGATACACGAATAGCAAAAGACCCTCCAGACTAGTCTACCCAGTGCACCTAAGCCCTCCAAGCTCCTACTCCAACAAGGCTTCCCAGAATTGTGTCTTGTCTTGCTTTTCGAATCCCCAATGCGCCTGATTGCATCCGCCAAAGCTTGGCTTCTCCCAATGCTTCCCAGCAGCACTAAAACCTCACTGGACACTTAGTATAAGTGTGGTAAGTGTTTAGGCTATCAACCTCTCAAAGATTTGGAAATGGAGAGGTAGGAGTAGAGGAAAACCACAATGGATGGTGTAAAGAATTACGGGTATAACAATCTCACACTCTCAGGGGTTTGTGACTGGGGTTTTCTCTTTTGAAAAGGTTTCTGCTCAATATGTGGGTAATAATGGTATATATAGTGTGTATGAGGATGTAGTGGAGCAGATACGACAAAATAGCAAAATAGACTGTTTCGCGGGTATCTCACGGGAAGGCCTTACTTGCAAGACACTCGCAAAAACTAGCTGTCACCATCTGTCATAACTCTTCACATTCTAGTCATGTGCTAGGCACATGCCTCACTTCGCGAGATGGCTAGTCGTGAGCTACCCGCAATAACTCCTTTTGTCTTCAAAAGATGCCTCAAGTATTCGCACTTTATCTTTTAGTCTCTCATACAACCCTTACAAATAAATCCCACATAAAATACAGGGTACAAAGATTAAACAAAATTACAATCAAATTTAGCATGGAATTAAAACCAACACAAAATAGTTATAAATTACAACTTTACAATCGTTAAGGACATATTTTATGTAGTTGGCTAATCCTTTGACAAAACACACTTTACTTGTATTTGGGTAGATCTAGGATGTGCTTAATACTTCAAAGAACATGTTGTTCAAGACTAGTATTAAAGCCATAAAGATTGTACCAAGAAACAAGTGAAGAAAAAGTATTCACTAAAGCTAGACAGATAGCTAGACACCTACTGGACACCTGCAGATAGCTGCTCGACAGCTTTTCGATCGATCTAGGTATCTATCGAGGTCAGATTTCCAGATCTAATTTTTGGCCCATGTTTATGTATTTGTATAGGGTTTATTTTCTCAAAACCCTAGACATATATAAGGCTTATTTTATAAGCCGTCACATAAGAGAATAAAAGGAGAACACATGCAAAAGATGACCGAAACCTTATTCTCTCTGAAAGAAGCTACTGCGTCTTTGCGCCTTAGGGTTTTGTAACCAAGTGCTTCTTGATCTTCATTGTTGATGAAGTGAAGAACTTTGTAGCCAACATTCTTCTTCCTTAAGTTGGTGAGTGAGTCACGCACTGGGATTCATGCAAAGGAGTTAGTCACGTACTGGGATCCGTGCAGCCAAGGGTAGTGTTCATATATTGAAGAGTTCAGAGGTTCTGAAGCAGTAGAAGGTTTCTGCTGTGAGTTCATCTATGAGGATTGTAGAGTCTAGGGATAAAGGTTTTATACTAGATCTGAAACTTCTCTTTACTATAGTGAATTGCTTTTCGGGAAGGTTTCTCCCCCAGGTTTTTTACTGTGAAACTGGTTGGTTTCATTGGTTTTCATGGGTCATCATATCTTGTCTTATTTACTTTTCCGTTGCACTTATATTTGACATGATATTGATGCTTTTTTATTTTAACAAGTTTTATACATAATAAATCTAATTAACAACTTGGGTTTAAAACTTGTTAATTCTATCAATCGGGGTCTAAATTTCCCAACAACAATCTTCCCTTTTGGCTATTCCGTGTCAAAACACTCTACAACAGACTCTAGACTTAAACGTGAGTTTGGGAACAATGGCAAAAATCACTCACACCTAATCTAGAAGCTATGAAGCACTTACATGAATACACCTGTAACTTGAAACACTCGCACACGAACAAAACTTTCATTAAGCTCATAGCAAGTTGAATACAAGGTACATATAGGAGCAAGTATAATGCGATCAAAATAAACATCAAGATATAAATAGTGAAGAATAACTTGATCATACAAGAACAGTCATTACAGAATGACTACAATGATCATTTAACTAATAAACGATCATCCAGACACACAATGTAACTAAGTGAAAAGCAAGAATCAATTGTATGTTCAAAACACTCAACCAATGCGAAATATCAAAGTATTCGCATTAAGGATATAAGATCCAACAAGGGCACAAGAGTGTAGTACTCAAGATAAACTATAAGTACTAAAAAAATGCTACAAAGCAATGAGATAAATAAAAAGTACTAAATATTAAACTGAATTTAAAACAAAGTACTTAAAGCTTAAAAAAAAAAACAATGTAAATAAAAGTGTTCTAGACTATGGCAAAAGAAAGTAAACAACTAAACCATCAAAAATTAACCAATATGTCTAGAAGTGCATGTGCTACACTGTGCTTTACAATGCTCCCCCTCAAAAAATGCAACTCCCCATCAAAATTTTCTGCCCCTTTTTGACCGGAATGGCCAAAGGAGTTAGTCATCATCTTCCTCTAGTTTCCTTTGTATTTGATCCAATTGAGTTTGGAGAGAAGTGAACTTCGTATCGAAGCGAATATGATGAGAGTGCATGACAGATGCAAGTCCGGATAGCTTGGTGCTGATGTCTTGAATGAATGACATAATGATGTCTAACTTCTCATCAAGAGCATGAGAGCTAGAGCTTGAACTAGCATAAGGAGCATTACTCTCTTGCTTGGTTGCCTTTCGGGTGTGACTAATGCTGGCATTAAGAGAATGTGCGCTGATTGGATTAGGTCGTGAGTATGGTCTCTCATCTTCCAACGGGTGAACACCTTTTAGCTTCAGAATTTTTGAGATAAGGCAACTGAAAGGAAGACAGTTCCTTGAGGGAGTCCTCTTGGCCGTTTTGCATAAGATATGGAAGATATTAGGGTAAATGTCGATCTTTTCATCATAGACCATGTCATGAAGACATAAACCCTGACCGAGATTCATGTAACTGGTACTTGAGAGAGGATAGAGGTTGTGGAACATGATTAATGTAAGCAGCCTCAATTCGGGTGAGAGTGATGCAACACTCACCGCTTTTCCATTGGAAGAGAATTCCAGGTTCTTTCCTAGAGTTTCCCCGAAGAAAACCATGCTTGGGATTTAACTCATTATACGCCGGGGGCTTTGAAAACATAGGCCGGTTGATACGTAGAATGTCAGCAAGATAAGTGGGTGCTATTGTGAAATTCTTTCCTCTAACCCGACATTTCAGCTCATCTCCCTCAGTAATGGCATTCGCATAGAATTCCTTCACCATATTCTCATACGGTTCATCAAAACTTGACAGAAGGAAATTTCAATCCTTGGTAGTAAACCATTTTGGAATGCTCGTATTGAGGAGAGAGGCTTGGTCAACTACTCTTTCAACCAACAGGGGGGCATCTTTGAAATATTTCTCATAATCTTGTAATGCGGCATATGACCTGAATTTGTCAACATCATAAAGCCCTATTGAAGATCTGGTCCTCTTTGGCTTCGAGGTAAAACTGTCAAGATCTATCACTGTTTTTTTCCTTTGCTACTTACCCCTTTTACAGCTGATTTCTTGAAGGGTGACATTTGCATATGAATACAAAAAACAAAGAAAAGAAACAGGTGCAAGAACACAAAGACAAACCACAAAACTTGATTAGATTCAAGTTAGACCAAAACAAATAAACACAAATACTTAAAACAGAACATAACAGTGTTAAAACATGTAAACAAAAGCACAAATGCAAGAATATATCAACTGTGCATGTGAGAGCATGAGTTGATGCACGAAGTGTGCCTAGTGTGTGCCTAGGTGATGCATGGCATCGCATAGAGGCACAAATTGGGCAAAGTGTGTAAAACACACACCTAATGATTAAAACATGTCAAGCATGTTCAATCAAAGGTAAACCCAAACAATGGAACTCATTTGAGTCCAAAACAACACAAAAATGTCACTTAAACATTTTGTCAAACACTTAGCATGCAACACTATTCTACACATGTGGGCAATGCATGAATACATGGAAATATGCCTAAATACATGTTTATAATGCCATAAGGGCCAACATAGATACACACAAACCAAATGGGACTTAGCCCAATCAAAACAATGAAAAAATTTTCTTAAAAATCATAAACCCAACCCCTGTTTCAAAAATCCCCAAAATTTATAACCCTAAGATAATTTCTGCATAATCTAGGACAGAAATGAAAAGAATGTTTTAGAAAACATACCTTGAAGTTGATTTTGCAGAAAACAATCTTGAAAAGGATGGGGTTTTGAGAGAAAATAAGATTTGGGTTGAAAGAGGTTCGAGAGAGGCAGTGCGAGGGAAATAGAATGTTTCAAAACTCAGTCACATCAGCCCTATAAAACTGAAAACACTCATTTTTTCGAGTTAGGCGGTCATGAAATTACTCATGAAAAACACCACTGAAGCACAAACACTTTCACAGGAAGCTTTTAGTCACGAAACAGTCGTGAGACAATCACGAAAGTCTCTATATGAAATTGTGTTTTCCAGTTTTTGTCAAAAAAATATTTCGCGGGAAGAGCTTGGTAGTGAAATAGTCACGAGACATTCGCAATACTCTTTAAATGAAAATGAGATTTTTAGATTTCCCTTAAACCCTTTTCGCGAGAAGCTCTTAATCGCGAGCTTCTAGCGAAAATGCCTCTGAACCATTTTTTTGAAGAACAACACAAAAAAATGCATTTTGAACGAAAACTTAAAGCATGAAAGTACAAAAACACTTTCAAAAACATATAATACTCAAAAATATTTTTAGGTTTGATCGATAAGCAATTGAGTATACACATCACATTTGATCATGTACAACTATACAAATGAAATAAACATTCATTGAACAAAGTCTTGTGTTTTGTGTGTGAGTATCAAATGTGGAATAGTCCTTAGTCTAGAGTGAAATTTCAATGATCAATTCAATCAAGTCATATACAACTAGTACTAAGTCAAGTGGACTATCTCAATTATAGAAATGAACATATATAATCTCCCACAAGAAAATGATTACATTTCTTTGAAACTTTTCATTTTGCTTCTTTACAAATCATAACATATGATCATTTTTTAAACAAAGTACATCTCAATTCAAGATCGATGCTTGAAATTTTTGATATTTCAATTTTGTGAGTGAGCTTTTGGCTTTTTGAGGCACCATACATTTCAATACTAATTACTTTCCCTTTTTCCTAGTCAAATATTAGTATGTGCGATGGCTTTTGCAGCTCAATATCTCTTACCTAGGATCGCGCGCCCCTCAGGTGTGATCCAGCAAAGGTGCTATCCTCGGATCCCCCCTCCCTCCCCAAATTTATTTATACATGGTTTCTTTTATAAATATCATGTTATTGATAAGCAATATACACTCCATAAAATACCATCTTTTATTTTGACTATGGATTGTTTAAAACATAGGCCTGAGCATCCATAATTTATGCAAATTTCATTGATATACTTTAGGTTTACTCATTTCACACTTATGAATATTTTCATACATGTCTATAATTTCAAATATATGCTTTTAAGTCTACTACAATCATATTATCTTGGAATGTACTTGATCATTTGATATTTAAAAATCTTTTCTTATCGCATTATTCAAGCAAGAAGAATCCTTTAATCATTATCTTTCAATTCATTTGCATGCAACTAGATAAAAGTCTCAATTGTTTTCTTGAGACCATTGTATTTGGACAACATTAAATATAAATACATGTATTTTTTTTTAATGCCTTCATCCAAAAAATGTTTTTAAAATTTGATGTTTATTAGAAGAAGAAAAACCATGTGTATTTGTCAATTGAGTTTGGCTTGTGCAATGTAAAACCCATAACAAACAAGTAAACCAACTATGTTGTAATTTTATTTTACTTTTTTTACCCAAAAAAAAAAATTTAAAAACAGGTCAGGTCACATGTTAGCTAGGTCGGGTTCACCCACAAAAAACGAGTTAAGTCACAAGTCAACTCATTTTTTATTCAGGTAAACAAAATCAGGTTTGGGTCAGGTCAACAAATTCTAACCTATATTTTCAAGTTTATTTTAGATAGTTAATACCTAATACCACTAGAGAGCCACGTTATAGAGTCTTAAATGGCATGATGATCTTAAAAAAAGATATAAGAAATGCATAATAATGTTTAATATATAATTTAAAAAATATTTAATAATAATTCATATTACCGTCATTATCAATCTTATTAGTTACATCTCTTTCAAATTTGTTAAGATCTAAATGGGTTTCTTTTTATGTTTAAGAGATCACTAGCAACTTTTATAAATTTTTGTATTATTTGGAGAGTGAACAATTACATTTACTTTTTACCCATTACTTTTTCAAATGCATTTTCCAATAGACTTTCTATCATTTATAATAATAATAATAATAATAATAATAATAATAATATTATTATTATTATTATTATTATTATTATTATTATTATTATTCTTCTTCTTCTTCTTCTTCTTCTTCTTCTTCATTCCCATTAAATTTATAATTATATTACAATTTGCACCCAAACCCCACGGTGAGAATGGGATAGGCCCAAAAGGCACAATACAATGAAATTTGTAGAGAGTGAGCTTGAAATCTAGGTTCTAGTAATGTTAGATAGCAAAGAAAATGATGGGCTCGATCACAACGACATATACAAGGAACTGTTTATATGAAAGAATCTTATCCTCGAACACAAGCCAAGAGAGATTTGTATTATCTCTTTCCAAGATAGATTACGACATATACAAGGAACTGTTTATATGAAAGAATCTTATCCTCGAACACAAGCCAAGAGAGATTTGTATTATCTCTTTCCAAGATAGATTACAACTATAGGTGGTGACGTGTACAATGTTTTCTCTCTGTTTTTCTCTAGTCCTTCTTTCCTAGTGTCTTCCTTTTCCTTTTATATTATCTACCTCCTTCTCCTCATCTTCCACGTATAGATCAGATTATTCTTTTAGACACTTGCCCCATCCCACTCCCCTGAAGTCTTTGGAGGCAACTGAAAGGCTGAACCCTTATACTCAAGCATCACCTCTCCATTAATGCGATTAGAGAAGCAGTTGCAGAGCATTCAATGCAGTAGCGGTGGTAACAGCTTTATCTTAGATATTTCCACCGCCCTTCTTCTTATCTTCTATATCTACCAAGCTTACCCTTACCTATAGGATCTTCTAGAATGTTGCCTATGGACGTTAACCAACCCTTCTCCTACCTCGGCTTTACATAATCGAGGACATATTCTTCCTTGGTTCACCTTTTTGGATATCGTTGATCAGATATCACTTTTTTACCTATTAGTATTGCTTTGTGGGTTGACATTTTCACATCCTCGGACCATTCAGTGTCCTCGAATTGGGCCCTTAACTTAAAAAATACTCTTGGGTCAACCCAACACATATTCCTAAGTCCATTAACCCTACAGATATATTTTAAGATTATCATAGAGTTGATAAATTTCAAATTACATAGAATTTATCAAATCTATGTAACTTGGAATGAATTTAAATAATAAATTTTGACCTAGTTTTTATCTTTTAATTATTAATATTCATTAACTTATCAATTAACATTTCTATTTTATTTGAAGAAAAACCCATCTAATATTAATTTAAGGGATTTTTTATTCTTACTATTCGTTAACTTATAATTAATTTTCTTTTTAAAAAAAACTTACCATACTTATCATTAAAAAAAAAAAAAAATACACCACACAATTTAATTGGAGAATAAAGAATATTCTTTTCCCATTTCCTTTTGGTTTCATTATTGTCACACACACGCACGCACATGAACACATGCGCAAGTGCAAGCGCACACTCACACAAAGTGCGAAGAGAAAGGAAGAGAAATCGTTGGCCTGCTCCATCATGCTGCCACCACACCCTTGAGGAAGGCCTGCCTCAAGCTAATGACCGTTGTGAAGGTCGATGGAGATCGACCAAATCCCAAGAGAGAGAAGAGTCACTTGATTAGCAAAGATTAGACAAGTAGATCGGCTTTCACCAACCATCGTCACCTATTCATTCACGCTTGTCCTCCTCCCACTACTAAGTGCATGCAGTCAAGATTGGGTCAAATTGGCTTCCATTTTTTTTATTTCATGTTCTTGATTTTTTTTTTTTTTTTTGTTCTGATTTTAGTTTTTTAGTTCTAATTAAATTGGTTTTATGAGATGATAGAATAATTATTTCTTTTGTTTAGTTGTTTGATTTGTTGGATGAGCCTATGTTCTCACGTGTGCTAGAATTTGAGAAGAAATCAAGAAGAAACCAAGAGGTAAAAGGCCTCATTTCCTTTGTTTTTTGAGAAGAAGTGGAGAGTGTGTGAGACCAAAAAGAAAACAAAAAAGAAAGAGAAATAACTATTATAATATTCAGATGCTGGAATTTTTTAATAAAAGAAATTCAATTGCTAATCTTCAGTAACCCTTTAGGCCCACTTGGAGAGGTACTATTTATGAGCAAAAAAACTTTTTTAGGTTTAGAGAAACTATTGGATCAGTGTTTTATGGTTTCGCTCTCTACAATGGAGAGTATTTTGTGTTTAGCAAAACTGTTCTAGATACTCAACACATTTCTACCTTTATTGTTGAGCTTTTTTTTTTTTTTTTCCTCCAGATTTTTGATCAAATTGGTTTGTATTGGACATATTTCTTGTGTGTTTAAAAAGGCCTAAATATTATTAAGATGATCAAATTTAAGCTTATTTTAGTTGGGTTTTAAAAAGTTAGGGTTCAGGTGGTCAAATTTTTATTTTTATGCAGGTCAAAACAAAAGCAAAAAATAATATATAAAGTTTTTTTTTTTTCGGCTGCTCCAAGGGTTCACTGTAATGATTAATAAACATGGAGCTGGCCATGCATAAATAATCAAAATCTATAAATAAATTTTAAAAAAAAACAAACAAACAAATAAGAAGTGAGTGCTAGTTAGTTTGGCTAACTTAATTAAAGTAATTCTATTGTTATTATCAAATACTTTGTTTGCTTTTTGATTGCAAAGTGATCCACCAAACTTCTCACATGTTTATCTCATCCTTCCATCTGATTGATAAGGCTAAGATATTCTTCGTCGTCAATTATAGGCAAAGAGATAATAGGACTCTGATTATCATCGATATGACAATATTTTATCTGCTAGTAAATCTCCAACTTATAATAAATCTTAAGAATTATTTTCTATTTTAAAAAAATCTCAAGATTTAATTTGTTTCTTTTAAACCTAGAAGATTTAATTTAGGACAAAGTTTGACTACAAATTTTTTTGTAGCCTAATATCTTTTATTGAATATGAATTTTGACAAATCCACCGTTGTATTACATTTTCGTTTTATATCATACATGTTTACAAAAATTCTAGAAAATCAAGGGTCAACAGCCAAGTAATTAATCAAATGTTTAAATTTCAAATTTTTGTAGTTTCAAATAATGCATAAAAAATAAGTATATGGATAAGATAGTAAATAACATCCAAATAATAAAGAACATACAATTTAACAATTATATTTTCAAAATATATAGCTACGTTAACATATTTAGTCAGAGTTATAACCTTAGGTTACAACCAAGTTTGTAACCAAACATTATCCTTTAATTTATTACTTTTTAAAATATCAAGATTTGTTTTAAAATAGAGGAAATATATATATATATATATATATAGGCAAGAGAATAAAATATGAGGATCATATTTTATCTAAATCACTTATTGTCTAGCGGTCATCCACTACAATATATTATTTCTAGATTGATATACATATATCTCTCTTTTACTCTCAGTGTCTCTCTAATTTCCTTAGTACATTACAATGGGAGCAAAGGCTCATATATATAGGCGGAAGATGAACTGATGAAGCAACTACAAAGGAGGCAAGATCCCCTAAAGTTGCTACACCCATTTACTGTGATGGACTTACGTCCATCACCCGTGAAGAGCAAACAATTTACAATAAAAAGGAATAGTGTAAAACAAAAAGTAAATAGTATATAACACTCCCCCTTGGATGACCACTCGCTAAGAATCTGCCTTGTTAAAACCTTACCAAGGAAAAACCCTTTGGGAAAAAAAACCAATGGCGAAGAAAAAAGAGTACAGTATTCTAGTGAGTTCTTAAGTGCCTTTAGATTGCCTCATTAAAATCTTGCAAAGGAAAACCCAGTGGGAAAAATCTAAGCGAAGGAAAAAGAGTACAATCAGCACATATCATTTTCTTTCCCTCATGAGTACATATATCTTCAAAGATCTTTAAGCCGACACATGCCAATGTTGTGTACTATCTTCTTAAACGTTGCGGCTGGTAATAACTTAGTGAATAAATCTATCAAATTGTCACTTGAACTACTTGACATCAATTTCACTATTCTTTTGGAGCTCATGTGTATAAAAGAATTTTGGAGAAATATGCTTGGTTCGATCACCGTTGATATATCCTCCCTTGATCTAAGCAATACAAGCAGCATTGTCTTCATATAAGATTGTGGGGCTTTCTTTGATTGATGATAAGCCACATTTTTCTCGAATGTGTTGAATTACTGATCTTAGCCAAATGCACTCACGACTTGCTTCATGGATCACAATAATCTCCAAGTGATTAGAGGACGTAGCAGATAACATTTACTTGACAAATATCCATGAAATAGAAGTGTTGCCACAAGTGAACAAATAACCTATTTGTGATCGGCCTTTATGTGGATCAGAAAGATAATCTGCATTTGCATATCCAATCAACTGTGGATTTGACCCTTTTGGGATAAAATAATCCCACGTCAGTCGTTCCATGGAAGTAGTGTAATACATGCTTGATTCCATTCCAATGTATTTGAGTTGGTGCAGAACTATATCTTGCTAGAAAATTTACTGAGAAGGAAATGTCAAGCCGTGGGCAATTTGCAAGATACATTAGAGCATTAATTGCACTAAGATTTGGTACTTGGAGACCAAGAATTTCTTCATCATCTTCTCAAGGACGAAAAGCGTCCTTTTTGACATCTAGTGACCTACCCACCATTGGAGTATTCAAAGGGTGAGCTTTATCCATTAAGAATTGTTTTAGGACCTTGTCTGTGTATGATGACTGATGAACAAAAATTCCATTTGGAAAATGTTCAATTTGCAATCCAAGGCAAAATTTTGTCTTAATCTTTCATCTCAAATTCATTCTTTAAATAATTTGCAGTTTTTGTGAGCTCTTCTGGAGTCCCCACAAGGTTTAAATCATCAACGTATACCGTAACAATAGCAAATCCAAAATCTGAGTTTTTAATAAAACGCGTGGACAAATTGGATTATTCATAAATCCTTCTTTTAATAAGTATTCACTGAGGCGATTGTATCACATGCATCCGGATTGCTTTAATCCATCTAAGGACCTTTGCAGCTTGATAGAATACATGCTTCGGGATGTGGAGTCATATGCTTCAGGCATTTTATATCCTTCTGGGATTTTCATGTATATATCATTATCTAATGATCCATATAGATATGCTATGACCACATCCATTAAATGCATTTCTATTGCCACCAAGCTAATCAAAAATCTGAATGTGATTGCATCCATTACAAGAGCATATGTTTCCTTATAGTCAATGCCAGGCCTCTGTGAGAAATCTTGTGCCACAAGTAGTGCTTTGTACCTCGTAATTTCATTTTTCTCATTATGCTTTCATAAAAATACCCATTTATATCCAACAGGTACTACACCCTTAGGTGTTTGGACTACAGGTCCAAATACTTCACGTTTCTCAAGTGAATTTCTAACTCAATTGCCTCAAACCACATTGGCCAATCATTTCTACATCGACATTCTTCAACGGATTGTGGTTCCAATTCAAGATCATTACTTCTGGTAATGTCAATGGCAACTTTGAATGAAAATATGTTGTCAACAACAATTTTATTTATATCCTATATATCTCCTGTACTTACATAATTTATCGAGATCTCATTATTTTCAGGTACTTAATCCTTTTCAAGGGGTAACCCTTTAGGTGACTCTTCTTCAGGAATGTCATTTTCAGAGGGTTTATTTTCAGAAGAATTATGAATTTTGGATAGATTAATTATTATTGTTGCCTGTTTCATGGGTATAGCTTCTTCAGGAGCAACGACTTGCTTTTCTTGCATTTTTCTCTTTCTAGTGATTTTATCTTTAGCCCCAATTGGTCTTCCACGCTTCAAACGTGGTTTAGACTCATTTGCTACTGTATTAATGGATTGTCCTACAGGGACTTCCATCCTTGCGGGGGTATTAGCAGCTGGAATGTTAGATTTCACAATCTTCTTACTGTTAGTGAATACATATGGTAATTGGTTTGCAATACTTTGCAAATGAGTAATCCTCTGAACTTCAAGTTCAAATTAATTTGTGTGAGGATCAAGATGAGATAACGTCAAAGCATTCTAAGTTATCTCTCTTCGTGTTTTTGGCAACGACTTTTCTCCCCCTAATGTCGAGAAGACAGTTTCATCAAAATGACAATCATCAAAATGTGACTTAAAAGCATCACCAGTTGAAGGTTCAAGATATCTAATAATAGATGGAGAATCAAAACCAACATAAATTCCAAGTCTACACTGAGGACCCATTTTAGTGCATTGTGGAGGTGCAATGGGAACATATACAGTACAACCAAAGATTTGAAAGTGAGAAACATTTGGCTATTGATCACAAATAATTTGCACTAGAGAGTGTTTATGGGAAGCAGTTAGTCTAATACGAAGTAATGATGACATGTCCCAAGTAGAAACAAGTAATTTTATTTTCATAAGAAAAGGACGAGCAATTATTTGAAGTCTTTTGATCAATGATTTAGCTAAACCATTTCGAGTGTGTATATGTGCAATAGGGTGTTCAACATCAATTTCAATTGACATGCAGTAGTCATTGAATGCTTGAGATGTAAATTCACCCGCATTATCTAAGCGAATTTTCTTAATTGGATGATTAGGAAATTATGCCCGCAACCTAATGATTTGAGCAAGCATTCTAGTAAATGCAGCATTCCTGCAAATGCATCATTACTAGTAGGAAAGTAGATAAACATGTGACCATCTTGTTGATGCACCTATTAACACCATAAAATATCTAGATGGTTCACAAGGTGAATGTATAGGTCCATAAATATCTCCTTGAATTCTTTCTAAGAAAGACGAAGATTAAATACCAATTTTTGATAGTGATGGTCTAATAATTAATTTTCCTTGAGAACAGGCACTACATGAATAGTCATCTAGTGAAAGAATCTTCTAATTCTTTAAGGGTGTCCATGAAAGTTCTCAATGATTTTACACATTATTGTTGATCCCAGATGTCCAAGACGATTATGCCAAAGCATAAAGATCTTTGGATTAGAGCAATTCTAGTGCACTGCAACATTTGCTTCAATTGATCTCAATGTAGTATAATATAACTCAAAAGAGAAAATAGCCAATTTTTCTAGTATGAGCTTCTGGCTCGAAACCATTGAAGTAATATAAAGATATTCTTCACTACCTTCATTATTGGTTTCAATATGATAACCATTACATTGTATATCCTCAAAGCTAAGTAAATTTCTTCTAGATTTAGAAGCATATAAAGCAACATCAATACAAAATTTTGTGCCCTTAGCCAACATGAAATTTGCTCTTCTAGAGCCTTCAAATATGTTTGATGAACCAGATATGGTATTGACCTTAGCTGTGATTAAAGTTAAATTTTGAAAATACTTCTTATCTTTAAGTATTGTGTGCGTTGTTGCACTGTCTACTAGACAAAAATCTTCCTCAATCATCTTGGAATTAAAACCATGAGTAAGAAACATATACTTTGAATTTTAATACTTTGAAAGAAAATAAACACATAATGAAGCAACTTTAAATTCATTTATGATAATCAAAATACAAAGTACAGTAATGATATTGAACAATTAACATGTAGAGATCTAAAAAGATCATATGAAGAATACAAAGGAAAAATAGGAAAATCATATTGCTAATACCAAATCTATATCTCTATCTTCTCTCTAATTTCTAATGTGTTTTACAATGGGTGTATGAAAAGCTATATATAGAGGGAAGTGGGAAAGCTTTAGTAGTTGAAAACTTACCATTTGTGGGACAAAATCCCTTAGATCTAAAGCAAAGGATTCCTTAGGCTAATGCTTTTAGATTTTTGCCCTCTTAGTGCAGTGGGAGGATAGTTGATAAGCCACCCGCGTGAACAATGAATGTGTGTGTTAGGATAATAGATGTGATTTCCTAAATCATAGGTTTTTCCTAGACTGATTAATTAGTGAGATAATATGTTTGAAATTTAAATTGAACTTCATTAACTTAGACACAAACATAATTTACATAACATAATGTAATGATACAATGAGAGGAAATACTTAATATGTATGACCATTTTGATCACTAATCAGATTCTAAGCCTCTCTATTTATATCCCCAAAGAAGTCAGAAGCTTCAAGATAAATAATATTTACTACATTTAAGGCATCAAGGTAATCTTCTAAATCACCAAGTTCAGCAAGGTTCACCTCAACTCCTTTTCCTTTCTCTTTCAAGGAGGCTTGGTACAAGTCTACCAAGTGCTTAGGTGTACGACATGTACGTGACCAATGCCCTTTTATGCCACACCTATAACATTTGTTTTCATGGCCCTTTTGAGATTTGTATTGTAAATTCCTACCATTTTCATGTTATTTTACCTTATATTGATTCAATCTTTTGTTATAAGGTGTGCTTTGCCCCCTTTGAAGGATTATGAGCACGTCTCCCCCTATTTTGATTGTTTTTACACGTCCACGCCCATGCCTCTATTTCCTCCATTTCTTTCAAATGATATTCCATTCACTTTAGGGAGTGGTGTGGAGCCAGATGGGCAAAACTAGTGATTTCTCAATAGAAGCTCATTATTTTGTTCAGCCACCAGAAAACATGATATAAGTTCTAAATAGTTTTTGAACTTACACTCTTGCTATTGCTGCTGCAAGGGCATATTCAAGGCATGAAATGTAGTAAATGTTTTTTCTAACATGTCTTCCTCAATGACCTTTTCACCACATAATTTGAATTGTGAGGTAATTTTAAATAGTGTTGAGTTATACTCACTTACACTTTTGAAATCTTGCAACCTTAGGTGTATCCAGTCATAACAAGCTTTTGGGAGGATTACACTTTTGTGGTTCTCATATCTCTCCTTCAGTTTTTTTCACAGGGATAGGGGATCTTTTTCTATGAGGTATTCAATTTTTAATTCCTCATGGAGATGATGGCAAATGAAAATCATTGTCTTTGCCCGATTTTGTGGGGATTCTTCATTGTCATCTTTAATGGTCTCTGCAAGAGCCATTGCCTTTAAATGGATCTCAACATCAAGAATCCATGATAGATAATTCTTGCCCAATATGTCAAGGGCAGCAACCTCAAGTTTTGTTAGATTTGACATAATTTATATATAATAGAGATGAAATTAACAACCACAATAAATAAGCAATTATAACATGCAAAATATTAGTATAGTAATGCAATGTTTAATCTAGATGTAATAGACGTAAACTTTTGCCATATATATATATATATATATATAAATGTAAGAAGGGAGTCATAGGAATAACCTCTTTCAAGAGGCAAAATGATGATAACCCCTCTAAATCTGGCTAGAGCATCATGCTGATAACGTGTTTTAATATACGAGAATGATATTTTATCTAAATTGCTTCTTGTTTAGTGGTCCACCACAATATATTATTTCTAGACTGTTATACATATATTTCTCTTTTGCTCTCAGTGTCTCTCTAATTTCTTTAATACATTACAATGGGAGTGAAGGCTCATATATATAGGTGGAAGATGAACTAATGAAGCAACTACAAAGGAGGCAAGATACCCTAAAGTTGTTGCACTCATTTAATGTGACAGACTTACGTCCATCACCCGTGAAGTGTAAATAGTTTACAATAAAAGGAAATAGCATAAAACAAAAAGTAAATAGTATATAACAAGATTTAATTTATTATTTTTAATATTATAAGGTTAATTTATTACGAAACAATAGGTAAACGGTAAGTTTACCAAATAAATATTAGAGCCCAAGGAGGATTGATACTTGTCAGACTATAGTTTTTGCTTAGATCATCTTAATAATATTTAATCGACACCATTCAAACATGGAAGGATAAAAGATAGGTCAAAATGCAAAATTTGTCCTCTAAGTTTGAAAATTTTTTATTTTAGTTCTCTAAGTTAGTATTTTGTTATTTCAATCTTCTAAATTTTAAACTTTCTCAATTCAATCTTTTGTAAACTCACCAACAATATTTGTCGTTAACATGCCCAAAACAACATCATTTTGGCCATAATTTAATGTTTAATTTTTATTTTATTATTTATTTCTTAATTAAAAAAAAAACCTTAATTAAGAAAAACCCCATAAATAATTTCCTAGTTCTCTCTTGCGCTCTCTGTTTTGTTTTGTTCGAAAAAGCAGTTTTGAACTCTCAGCCATGGATGTGAGTATGACGAAGCTGGATTACTATGAGGACAAGTTGAAACTTCATTCCAACGCTACACTCCTCTCCTACATCAAGGTCAGTCATCACTGTTTTTTTTTTTTTTTAGCTTCCCAAACACAGCCTTTAAAAAAATTTAAACAATTTTTGAAAAAAAAAAAATTGAAGGGCGAAGAAGATGGTTGACACCCTTTAATACTAGAGTCAACGATCTTTCATCCACAAGGTGGAGGTCAACTTGCCGACACTGAATTCATCCAATTAGCCGATTTCAATTGTGAATTCGATGTTCAAGATGTACGCTCCAAAGACGGAATTGTTCAAGATTTACTAGGAAATCTCTCGCTCTTCTTCTCCCTCTGGGTCTCTCTTTCTCCTTCTCAACCTCTCACTTATTTGGTTAGGCTAGGGATTAAAGTTGTTCTTCTTCAGATGAGGTGGGGGGGTCTAAGTGTCTAACATGGGTTATTTTAATTTTTGAGGTTTTTTTTTTTAATTAACGCTTTTTTAAATTAAGAAATAAATATTAAATTATGGCCAAAACAGTGTCATTTTGGGCGGTTAACAGCAAATATGGACGATGAGTTACTAGAAGACTGAATTGAAAAAATTTAAAACTTAAAGGACTAAAATGATAAAATACAACCTTAGAAGACTGAAATGAAAAGTGATAAAACTCGGAAAGTAAATTTTGCATTTTTGCCTAAAAGATATCTGGTGGGTAAAGCTAGTGCCACACTTGGTTCAGTACGAAGTGTACAATAGGGGTGCAGAGCTAAAGGCTGTGATCTGAGTGGAATGAGATAACATAGCATAAAGCACATTTATAAAGAAAATAAAGAAGTCTGGTGGGAGCTACAGTCTTTCCAAGCCAATTCCAAGAAGAATGGCCGAAACGATGGCAAGTGGATGTGTAAATAAAATTGTGAGCGAGGGAAGTCAAACGAATTCCAAAGAGAATGGATAAAGTTTTCCTCTAAACTAGATTATAGAGAGTTTATTAATCCATGTAGTAATTTATAAGACCATGTACGTGTCATGCAATGCTTAGGTACTTTCAAAAACTCTGGCCTGGTAAAAATAAGGAAGCAGAGTTGGCTGCAACTGCCAACCTAAGTGTACAAACGATCTTGCCGCCTCCGTTGCTAGTCTCAGCTGCTCACCTAGGAGTTTGCTGGACACAATTCTAAAACAAAAAAGGCATGTATAACTTAAGCCTTAAATTTTTGAATAATTGCATCCACTTCCTAGCTGCACTACCTGAAGCCATTTCCACTGAAGTATGGGGCATACTCACATTTCAAACAATGTCAAACAGATAATTACAATTTAAATGTCTAATAGTGGTACACCATACAACAGCAACAACAAATACATTTGCAGGAAAGTAAGCAATTAATGTTGAAAATCACTTTAAAAACTTCTGTTCTTGAATTTTAGGCCATTCCATCAATTTAAGTTTGCCATGTTTGCAGAAATACCAAAAGACATACATTTTATTCATGGGGAAAAAATATATACATGTGAAACAGGATCCAAAAGGAAGAGACTACATAGTTACGTTTAAAATACATCACTTGTGTTCTTTAACCTAGCTAAAGTATTGAACATATGTAGTAATCAGATGAACAGGAGAATATATCTCAGTCATGAAAACTACAAGGTATCACTGTTGAGACTCAAGAAAGTATGTACCCTGATGCTGTATAACACATGTTGAAGTACAAGGCCAAAGGTTATGGGGTGAACCAAAAAACTACTGCAAAATTTTGTTTCTTCAGAAAAATTACAAAGAAGTTGCAGACTGTTTTGTGGGATCAGTACCGTGTCATGTTTCTCCACTTATCCTTCAAATCAACCTGAAAAAATGACCTCTAACTTATATACAGGGTATAAATACTTGGAAAGCAAAGTAAGACATTGCAAATGTGTACAACAACAAATTACCTCCGTTCTTTCATCAAAAATATCACGATAGGAATTCAAGATGAGCTTCCAATTTCCTTTACCATACCTTCAACAGGAAACATGACAAAAAGAAATGTGAAGATCCACATTTTTTTTTAAGGGATATAGAGTTTATTTATAACTGAAACTTGAGTCTATAAAAAATCCTGTTTTCAAAAATATACTCTACTGATGTTTTTTAATAATCAGAAAAAGCACATACTTCTGCACACCAGTCCTTAAAGTATCTTCCTCCAATAAACTCCATCTCTTCAATCTCCTCCTCCTAACAAACTTTGTAACCTCATACTTCTTCAGAGGAGAAACAATCTTTCTCTTTGGGCTAGGTAGGTGAACCCTACCTGCGCGATTGGTCATCCCTCCAGGTGACCCATCTATTGAATCATCCCACTGCAAAGACATAAGACAACTTTCAAAAAAGACACACTATGAACAATGTACATAAATGAACAGGAGAATATTGCTTCTTAAACATAACAAAGGCTATATAAGAATGAAAAAGGGCATCCAGGATTCAAGTAGTTCAATAATCATTTATCATCACGTTTTTTGTTTGGACTGCAGCTTTGGGAACTATTTAGACTATTGATAATTTACATAAGAAGAAGGTGTTGCTTCTAGATTGGTGTTATATGCGCAAAAGTAATGGAGAATTGGTAGATCATTTTTTTACTAAATTGTCCTATTGTTTTTGAGTTGTGGTCTATGGTGTTCACCTTGTTTGGTATCTATTGGGCAATGCCAAAGATTGTGGTTGACCTCCTTCTATGTTGGCAAGGAAACTTTGGTCATCATCGTAATGGTGTTATCTAGATGATTGTCCCTCATTGTTTGATGTGGTGCATTTGGCGAGAGAGAAAGTGAGAAACAACCGGCGTTTTGAAGATTCTAAAAGGAGTATAGCCAATTTAAAATTGTTCTTTTTAAAAACTCTATTGGATTTGATGTCTATCATAGGAAGTCATTATATTTTTTGGTCTATGAGTTGATGGATGCTAGTAATTATGTATTTGATTGTTTTGGTCCCCTGCTGTATACTTCCGATATACTTGGGTGACTACTTCTTAAAACTATGAATAAAATTTTATTTACTTATCAAAAAAAAAAAAAAAAAAAAGATCTCATGCTGATTATGTTGTTTTAATAAGTTCGTACCAAATGCACAAATCTCACACTTTTGCAAGGTCTAAGAGAGATCAAGGTAGACAGCCTTACATCTAATTTTTCTTGTAGAGGCTGAATCCCAAGTTTGAATCCATGACCTGTCACTTTTGATGTTGTTTTAATAAGTTCGTACCAAATGCACAAATCTCACACTTTTGCAAGGTCTAGGAGATATCATGGTAGACAGCCTTGCACCCAATTTTTTGGTGGAGGATGATTCCCAAGTTTGAATCCATGACCTGCCACTTTTGGTGGAAGACACTTGCCATCGCACCAAGACCCGACCTCTAATTATGCTTTTTTATCAAAAAAGAAAAGGAAAAATAGCCAATTATGCTGTAACATATAATTAAGATGAGTTCAAGAAAATGCAAGTCAATGCAAGACATAAGACAACTCTCAGAAATGACACAATATGCATTGTGTTCATATATGAATTAGATAATACACATGATGTATCAACTATTTGCATGTAACATGATATATTAACCCCAGTTACCACACGATTTAAAAACAAACCAAAAAATTAAAACAACAAAATTTGACCACATACCTCATAAGTATGGGCAGTGCCATTCCGCTCCATTAAGCTTGGCCGCGTAGCATTGCTCTGAGGAATGCAGGACTGATTTCCACAACCGGAGTCAGTAGTTTGTGCAGCTACGCTTTTGTCAACAGATGGATTGAGTGCATCTGTGTCTTTTCCACTTTGATTTTCTACAGAAGGCTCATGTATCTTATCTTTTTTCACCATGTCAGCTATAATGGTTTCGGAGAAATGTAATGCATCAGGAAGTGGGTCCTTCACCACTGATTTTAACTCCAAAGCGCTGGATTTAAGTGCTTCTTTTATCATATTAACTTCAGGGGTAGGCAAGGAATCATATTTGCTAGGTGATGCGTCTGTGTCCACTTCTTCAGTAATCCTAACTCCTCCTTTAGAGCGTTTATGCCAAGTAACATGCTTGCATCTAGGGAGCACATTCCCCTTATGTATTTCTGAGTAATATGGAATGACAAACCCAAAAATCGAAAGGGAAAAAGAAATCCTTAGCTATATAAATGTTAAGCTCAAGAATGTCATTAACAAGCTTAAGATGTGACTAATCTGATCATGAAACATGCAAGTAGAAGGATGACCTTATTTACGTATATATTTAACCAAACCTCAACTAGGAAAAGTTGATAGCTTTGACAGGAGCAGCAGAAAGGAATCAACAAAAAAGATAAATTTGAGAAATCAATTTGAAATTGAACCATTACAAAAATGAACAGCACAAAATTCTCATTTAGCCCCACTGAACTGCCAAAAGAGATGGCAATTTTTTTACTCCAACCTGACAAAAGTCCAATCATGGGTGCACAAGAGTCGACTTCCTGTGTTTTACCTGTTATTTCATGGTTTTGACCCTGTTTCAACTAGTTGAATTGGATATTGCATGCTCTTAAACTTATATGACATCTGAAAATTTTTGGTTTCTTTGTCATAGCATGGGTAGCGTTCATGTAGCATTAGGTTTTTTTTTTTTTTTTTTTTTTGATAAGTAGCAATAGGTTATTTTTGCATTTCCTATCTCCAATCACTTGAGATACTTTATACAACCTAAGCTTTTTATCTTAATCCTCCATATCTTATCAATTTTGCACGCTAGCTAAGTTGTTGTTAATAGATAGAGCTGAGTGCATTCATTCAGCAGTGCTGTGAAGTAGTATAGTGCTTCTTGGAATCTAAAGATAATCAGAAATTTTATGGCAAAGATAAACATGATATTTAGACAATCATCTTCCCCCTCCTTTCCCTCTTTTGCAGGTCTTGCATCCGCAGTCCATGAGACCTGCTAGAGGAGGTGATAATCCTGTTAGGATTAAAAACTCTTACAACCCGAATGAACTCTTATAACCAGGGCAAGAGATAAGAGTAAGACTTGTAGCAATTGAGTGTTGTTAAATGTTGTATAGAAGATTCCAACCAGCATTAAAATTTTCTTTCTCCAATATTTTTTTGATAAGAAATGTAAATTTATTCAAATCATAAAATAAAAAAATCACCTAAGTACACACGACGTATACAGCTGGATCACAACAATCAAGTACATAAGTTACAAACATCCATCTCAAGGATTGAAAAAATGGAATGGCTTCCAAAGATGGACATCCAATCAGTCAGCATTCTAAAGAAGAGAAATTTAAGATCAGCTACTGTCCTTTCCGAATCCTCAAAGCATTGGTTGTTTCTCTCACTCCAAATGCACCACATCAAGCAATGAGGGACAGCCATTCAAATAACACCATTGCGATGACTACCAAACTTTCCTTGCCAACATGCTAAAAGCTCCACCAGTCTTTGGCTTTACCCAGTAAATACCAAACAAGGTAAACACCATAGACCATAGCTCAAACGCAATAGAAGAATGTAGTAAAATTGCAGGCAGTCTAGTATTGTTTTGAAACGGAACATAACCATGTTGGATATTGTTAGCACTAGAATGCTTGGTCAATGT
Source organism: Castanopsis chinensis (assembly GCA_032878915.1). Lineage (NCBI taxonomy): Eukaryota > Viridiplantae > Streptophyta > Magnoliopsida > Fagales > Fagaceae > Castanopsis > Castanopsis chinensis. The sequence goes on along the minus strand of JAVQMG010000125.1, from coordinate 8,676,404 downwards.
GGCTTCCTTGCTAAGGTGAGAAGCTAATGATTGAGTGCTCTTTAGCCTTTTGTTGACTCTAAATCTCATTTTCGCATGATTTATGTCCAAGCAAAAACATTGAGAATAGCTTCATATTCTCAAGATTGGAAGATTTGGGCATATCAGTTGTTGTAGCTACAAGTGAAGTTAGTATTTCCTTGACACTGGATCCATCAAAGCTTTGGAGTAGAGAGCTGATTCAGAAGGCAAGCGTGTGATATCTTGTTTGTGTTACAATTTCTTGTTTAAATTTACAATTTCAATTAGCACATGCCTTAATTCCAGGCATTTTGTGGTTTTCTTGCAAATCATTGTTTGCATGCATAAAGTCAACTACAGTCTCTGCCCCATATAACATGCCTATCATACTATATGTACTATTAGTATTTTAATCTGCAGAGCAGTTGTGTATTTTCTTTTCTTTCTTTGCAATTGCTTTTTTTTTTCCCCCATCTCGTACTATTCTTTTTTGATCGGGAACTTGAGAAAATTGCTGTCGTGAACCTTCTTCAGCACGGGGCAATTATTTCTCTTATTGGAAATGTTCAGAGGTTATCGCTGATACTAGAGAAGGTGCTGTATACATTTTGCACACACTTAGAAAATATCTTTTGATTTTTTTTTTTTTTTTTTTATTTTTTTTTTTTTTGATAAGCAACGAAGTTTGAATGTCTTGAACTGTTGTAGAAACTTCTTAAGGTGATTGAAATTGTTGACTTATTTTTCTCTAACTGTTGTAAGACATTCTCTAGATTACCTTAATGTTCTTAAATTTGTGGAATATTCATCTCTTTGAGAGTTTTTCTCATGTTCTTTTTCGACTGAACTCTTACAAGGAGTGGAAACTTTAGGAAATGATTGGAATAAACTTTAAGGAAGAATGGCAATTATTATAAGTTTCTATATTCATTTTTGCCAAAGTTTCTCCATTAAGTTTATGTTGGTTTTATTTACTAATTTTAAGTTCAGTGAAGGGAAGTCGTTCGTATAAGAAGCCATTGTCTTTCCATGCCATTTGCTTACAATATTTCTGTTGATCTCATTGGTCATTCATGTAGCTTTATGCAGTAGTCAGTACCCACATAATTGCAAATAATTAAACAAGAAATAGTCATTGGCCTCATCTAGCCGTCTCTTTTTTGCATTTTCTGTTCTACTTCTACACAACTGTTTCTTGATTTCGTTTTGCATATATGTTATGTTAGAGTGTGTCATATCTCAGCATCATACATTAAGCCTCAATTTCTAAGCACCATGACTGTACAGTACACTAAATATCAACCAAAACACGTAGTAAAGTTAGCAAAAAAAATGTACCTTTACCTCTCCCTGCAAGTTTATCATCGACACCCATTTCTCGACTTCCCTTTCCATTCACTGTCGGCTCCCAATGCGTCGCCCCTACCTCTTCTTCCACCCCCAATTCACCCACATTACTGGAATCCACCGCCACCGCTGCGGCTGCAGGCTCGGCTGCTTCAACTGTCGCAGCAGCCAATCCACTGGCATTGTTGGCAGGCATTTGATCACCACTCAAATTCTGTAAATCAGAGGGCTTTATCAACACCGCCGCGGACTCGAGAAACGAAGGCCCCATGAGCGCCCAAGCCTCTCCTAAAAAATCCCTAAGTGCACGCAGAGCCTCGGTCCTCGTATTCAACTTCATCAACCTCTTCGCCGTATTGGCCTCCCAAAGAGCCTCCTCCAAATCGTCCCTCCACCGAGTCAACTCGTCCGTAACCAACTCGCTCTTCCCGGACTTCTCCAGATTACCAATCCTGCCCCTCCACACCCTCTTCACCGCCTCGAAATACTCCCCATGCTTGTCGGGGCTTCCCAACAAATACTTGACCGTACACTCCACCGCCACCGCACAGTACGCCGCTTTCAACGACTCTCTGATCTCGACCCCCTCGCTTCGATCCATTTCTTCGATCAGTTCCAATGTCTGGAGCGTCGTCTCGGAAACCGATGCGTCGGCAATTTCGGACTGGATCGTGCGGAGGAGGACGGTCTTCTTGAAGCGAGAGTCGGCGCCGGAGACCGGTAAAACTTGGAGGAGCTTCTTGATGACGTGGTCTTGCGCCGTGCTTCGCATTAGGAATTCCAAAATCCATCGGCAAATGTCCGAGTCCATCGTGAACATGATTTAAGAATTGGGAATTCGTTTTTGGGAAATTTTAAGGGTTAGGCTTGCCATGGAAGCAACTGGTAAAAGCTGTGGTCTTTGAATTTGGGGGATGAATGGCGTTTAGTAACTACGCAGGGTTGAAAAAATGCGTGAAAATACTTTTTACCGTCCTTGTGATAAAGATAAGGGTCAAGACCCAAGAGAACATTATTACCGTCTGGAATCGGTTTCTGAGTTCTGACAATTGGTAGGAAGCGAACCGGGTTCTGTTTCGCCGCACCCGCATGTAATGAAAGTCACGTGCTTGTCATATTCTCCTTAATAAGTCTTTTTTTTAGAAGAAATATTCTCCCTAATGGATACCGTAAAGGTTCCGTTAACAACACATTTTTTAGTAGCTTTTTAAATTTTTAGGTAGCTTTTGGCAAATTTTTTATCTTATTTGAAAATTTTTTTAACAACTTTTTTCTTCTTTTTTTTAAGTGAAACTCAAAAAGGTAAATGTTAACAATTTCTCATGTGTATATATATGTGTGTGTACATGTGAGTGTGCACCTGTTAACAACAATTTTTTGCACTTTTTTTTCTTTTTGCAGCTTTTTATTTTTTTTGACAATTTTTTAGTAATATTATATGAGAAATGCTAACGAATGTCCTTAGGACATTGTTTAATAATCCATTTAAAAAGAGTTTTTATGGGAAAAGAAATAAAAACAATTAATGTTTTGACAGCTTTTTTCATTTCCATAAAAGTAGTGTCAAAACTTTTTTTAAATAGATGGTTAACCATTACCCTAAAGGCATCCGTTAGCATTTCTCATATTATATATATATATATATATATATATAAATTGCGCTCTACTTCTGGTCGGTGATGGTGGTATTGTGTTCTTTGTACTTTTTCTGGTCTGCCCAAACTTTTGATACTTTCTTCGTTGTGTCTTTGTTCTTATCTCTGTTGCCGCCACCCTTGTCAAAAAGTGAAATCCCTAAACTAGACCGTAAGGCTTGTTTAGCTAGGAGAGCGTTAGGGCATGTGAGGTAGAGGGTTTATTAGGGTATGTGTTATGAAATGCAATGGTTGTAAGAATAAACATAACAAGTAAGTGTTGAACCTAGGATAGAATGAATAGATTATTTAGATCTAATCTCTTTGTTAGCTCCAAATCTAGTATCCTTCCTTATATTGTAAATGAGGAAGATTATTCTGTTGAAGAAATTGATTTCACTGATTTTAAAAATGGTGTATTCCTAAAGTTGATACTAAATCCATCTATAGAACTAATTAGGTCCAATATACCTTCAATTCTAAGTTTAGTGTCAAATTTGTTGAGCAAACATATTCTATTTCAAAAACTCATGAAAAATGTTGTTTATTTAAAAGAAAATGCATTAATGATTTTATCACTAAATGATTCCGTTATTTGCATATTGGCTTGGTTCAAGTTGCTATTAAATCCCTTACCCAAAAAGGTATTAATGTTTCTATGCTTACATGCTAAAGAGATGCTAGATTTAAAGGTTTTCGTACCAGTATTCTTAGCATGATTACTTCATCTCTATATGATGATCCTGTTTATTTTAACTGTCATCTTGATCTTACTCTTTCCTTGGATGACCCTAATATTGTTAAAGCTCTAACTTTAAATATCTTAACATCCTGGTTATGATATGGATGAAGGCAATAAGTCCCTTGCTATCATTTATCACATTTATTAGAAATTGCTAAAAGATTACTCTTAATCCTAAAGCTAAACTAAAAAATACTGGTGACAAGACTTTTTTAATCCAATGTTCCACTCCTGATGCTAAGGTTCAAATCTCAAGAATGATTCAATGGAAAGATATTAATCTTCTGGTTGTTGGAACGACAAGCTCAACTAGCTAAGTTTGCTTTTGATGGGTTAAATCTTGACCATTTCCAACAACATCTCGATGGAATTGTTAAAATAAGTTTTGATAATAACAAACCTCTTATGATTAACAAAGGATGACATTTTTTTGCTGAATCTATTGTTTCAGAAAATATTTCAAAACAAGATCAAGATCTCAATGATTTCTTACAAAAAAAAGTTGGAAAACCTGAGTTAAAGCTAAAGGGGCAGCAAGTGATAACTCCCAAGTAAGCATTGCTTAATATTCTAAGAAAACGAAGTATCCTTCTAAACATGGCAAGCATGTCATTGAAGAAGAAGAAGAAGAAATCAAATCCGAGTCTCCAATTGCTTATGATTTTCAAGATTTTACTACTCCCAATTTTCAAACCCCTATTATTCATAGCCAACTGAGAGTTTCAAACAAAGCCTTTAGTATTGATATGGTAGCTTTAGTTGATGAGTTTAGATCTGTAAAAAACAAAGAAAAAAGAAAATCATATCATGCTACTTTTGAGTCGAAAGAAAAAGATCATGTTAAAGGAAAATAAAAAGAAAAAAAAATGCATGAATTGCAAACACACACACACACACACACACACACACACATATATATATATATATATCACTTTCTTTTTAAGAAAAGCCATTAACAAAACAAAAATGCACAAAATTTCAAATTAGCATGCTACGTCGTTAACAAAAGTAAAATTAGAGATTGTGGTAGAGTCATGTGTGAGTTAGCATGTTAATTTATGAATGTTGTATAATTGTAATGATTTTTTTTTTTTTTTTTTTTTTGTGTTCCTAATATTACTTTCTTTCTTTTTTATAGTTCAAGTTAGGTATTTTTGCCTAAACAAAACCCAAAACAAAAAAAAAAAAACAAAAACAAAAATTCAGCAAGATTATGAGTTATATTATTACTTTGTCTGTGAACATGTAAGAAAATAATATTCTAAAAGGTATTTGCAAGCATATTAGCATTGTATATCAAGGGCCGGCTCTAGCATATAGGTGACTAAGGAAGTTGCCTAAAGCCCCAAATAAAAAAAGACCCCTCTTTTAATTATTATAATATAATTTTATTATATTATATTTCAATTAAGACTTATTTATCCTTTTATCCATATTAAAAATAATAATAATTTTTTTTATACAAAATAGAAATTTTACTCTAGCTTAATCTAAGTGTATATGTGTGTAAAACTCCTTTCTATAAACTTGAACCCCGGCTCTTACCCCCCACACCCCACAAAGCACTTATACTTATAAAATAAACATCGCATCAAGAATACGCAGCAGTTAAAAATAATAATAATTGAAAGCTCATTTTATTAGTTAATAGAATGCGTTGTATATTAAAAACTACCTTTACTATAATCCAAAACAATGGCAATTAGTATGTATTTAAAATAAATAAATATTGACTACATATCACGTGAGTTGACGTGTCACATCAACTACACATCAACCCATTTGTTATTTTATATAATTTTTTTTATACTTTATTAAATTGATTTCTCCCATTTCTATTGGTAACAAAAAAAAAATTCTTTTAAATACTTGAAGTAATATATTTAATTTGTATTGGATAAGTATATTTTCATTAGTTATTCTTTAAGAATAATCTACCTTATTTATTAATACTAATTTATCAAGTTATATAATAAAGTGATTACATCATTTAGGGTGCGTTTGTATAGACTCTTGAAAAACTGTGTTTGAGTTTAAACTTATAAATAAATGTTTGCAAAAAAAAAAAAAAAAAACTTATAAATAAATGTTTGCCAAAAAAAAAAAAACTATGAGGAGTTGTGGTTGCAAAATCCAGTTTTGAGTTTTAAAAATACTTTTTTAATCTCTCAAAACCCCTAAGCAAATAGACCCTTAGCAAAGTTGGAATCTTACTTTTAATAAATTAAGCCTATTGTTCAATGCTTTAAATTTTATTTTAGTTAAATTATAATTTTCTATTATAAATCATGTTTCATCTTGTAGGGTACAGCAATTTAATAAGATAACAATGTCACGTGTCATATTCGTGGCCGAGGAGTTCAGTGTAGTTCCGAGGAGACCATTCCCTTGGACAATGAGGCCAGAGAAGAGAACCATAGCCACGTCAATAGCACAACATCAGAGGAGGCCACATTATAAGGGAAGAACTTCAGAGAGGGGGTTAAGTCTGTCGTGTCTGAAGGGATGGAAGCTACCACCACATTAATTGCACCTCACCAAATCCATTGGTCTCATTTATGTGGAGAAAACCCTTGAACAGTGCCATCTTGGTTGCCACAACTCACAGAAGGTTAGAGGAAACATCTGATGAGACAAGCACTAGGATGGTAGCCTGCGTGGTCAACAAATGGAGGGTCAAGATCAACGGAAAGATGTTATATAACATAAGAAACCCACTAGGACATGGAGGCATCTGAAAATTATGGAAGAAGACACTGTAGCAACCAAGAATGAAAATTGTAACCAAGTCTAAAGAAATATATTCAAAAACTACTCTCTTCGGACTTTGTCGAGGAGGGATTTTTTTTGCACTCAGCTTAATTTTCTTTGCTTTCTTACTATCCTTAGTCTATTGCATGTGTTTCTCAATCCATTGAAGTCTAGTCCATAAGCCTACTCTTTACAAATTCATTGTGTTGGGCTCTCTAGGCCCTAACCTTATTACTTTTTTGGGCCTAGGATCCGAAACATGCCCTTACACATCTATTTATAAATATATATTTTTATTATAAATGTCTATTAGAAAATATTCATCTAGATATATATATATATATATAAAAGAACGTAAAAAGAAGAAGAAGATAAAACTAGAAAAACAAATTGAATCTCAAAAGGCCTTTATACATAAATTTGTTATTAATATTAAACAAGACACAACAAAAAATTTAGGCGAAAATATAACAAATGAACAAGAAATCTATTGACAATAAATGCAAATAGTCTTAATTAAACATGGGGTAAAACTTAGATACAAGTACCTTAAGTACTATTCCTTAAGTACCCCTTTTAATTTTTTAACATCTGTCTAATTAAATAAGTAAACTAATAGACATTAACACCATCTTTTTTCTATTCTTTTATTTATTTATTTTTTTTTTCACCGTCTCCTTTAGCAAGACTTCTCATGCACAGAACCCAGGTGGCTATTAGGATTCTCACACCCAACCTCTTAAGTTCTAATCAAAATCAAGCAAAGAAGGACAAAGGGGCTGGTTCGTGCACTTCATATCATCAACAAAACTCTTGGATTTCTAATGCACAATCTAAGAAGATCCCGTTGGAGTTTGTAAATAGAGAAACCTTCAACAGTGGCACTGTAGCAGGCTTCTCACACTCAAACTTTGAAATTTCTTATTGAAATCAATCAAAGAAGGATAAAGGGGCGATGTTCTGGAATGAAGGGGGCAATTGAAGAGAAACAAAGATGAATGTGATGGATATACTTGGGTAAATGCGACGGTACAAGGATGGAAGGTTTATTATTGGCAGATCCAAGGAGGACGGACCCATAGTGGATGGACGCAAGAGGCATTTGACAGTTATCTTTCAGGATTTGGCTCCAAGGGTTCCCAAAAAGGAATTGACTTGCAGTTCACGACAAGTCTGATATGCTTTTGCTTGATCTCCACGCAAAAGTGTATATGGGAGCTCTTGCGCCACTCGTTTAACCCTAATCAAGAAAACTCTTATAAGGAAAAGAAGTCTAAGAGGTTCAATCCTAAAAGGAAATGGTTTCGTAGCCAAGGCACGGATGCTAAACCTACACTATTATAAATACCCCGAAACCCTCATAGATCAAGGTACGTATAGTTAACTCAACTCTGACACTCTAGGGTTGAAAAAGGTTTCTAACTTGATATTCGGAGGGTTTTTGGCCGGTACCATACCGGTGCTTTCTATTAGGTCATTTCTTTCTGTTGTGCAGTTGTTATTCTGATTGTTGAGAGACCGTGCGGCTTACTGGTGAATTTTCGGCTTCATCATCCATTAATCTCATTATTTTCGTTATAAAACAAGTCGATTTGTTCCCATGCTTGGTTCACACAAGATCAATGAATGATTGGCCTTGGTTTGTGAGGTTTCCGTTCTTCTCCATTATATTCTTTATTTACATTTGAACTCATCCTGTGTGTTTAGCCAAAAAAAAAAAAAAACAAACAAATCCTATGTGTATAAATATCAGTTTTGCCCTCTATAGAATTCTAGGTTCCAAATGTTCTGCTCTTTGAAACCTTTATTGAAGCTAGATCTCATCTTCTTTGGGTGTAAGAATCCAAAAAGCCACCTGGGTTCTGTGCGTGAGAAGTCTTGCTGAAGGAGACGGTGAAAAAAAAATAAAGAATAGAAAAGTGACGATGTTAATGTTTGTTAGGGTACTTATTTAATTAGACAAATGTCAAGAAATTAAAAGGAGTACTTAAAGAACAACACCTAAGGTACTGCATCTAAGTTTTACCCTTAAACATGTATTAATTCATTAATATTTAAATATAAAAAATAAAATAAAAAGGCCCACTAAATTTTTTTGCCTAAGGCTCCAAAATTGGTTGAATCGACCCTGTGTAAATAAAATCAATTTGCAAGCATGTAGGATAATGACGTGTGCTAGGGAGACTAACATCTTAGGAAGACTCTAATTGAGATGTTGACTAATATCTCAAGAGACTCCAAAGGCATTACTAAATTTTAGTTTGAACTTATAGGTTTGAGCACAAATATGTTATATTAATTACTAACTCTTTTATTATTATTTCATATGAGATCTCACTAACATGTATATACTCAACATCTTGTCTATCCTTGTTCGGGTTATCTTTTTTTTTTGGAGGGGGGGGGGGAGGGTTAATTATATTAATTGACCTTTTAAACTAATTAGAAATCTTATTTTGTTTTTCTTGTTATCATTACCATGGTAAATGATACTAGCCTCGTCGCAAGCTCTCCACGCGTGCGTGAGGTTTTTTTTTTGAGGGTTTAATGTTATAATTTTTCATTCATCACAATTCAAAATTTCAGTGTATTTTTTTATCATACTATGCATTGAAGAATTACTGATACAGCCAGTGTCTTTAGACTAGCCACAAAAAATGAACATAAAAAAAAACAATGAAATCATATGTGAATGTGAATGTGTTCATTTTTTGGAGTTAGCTTAAGGACATTCTTAAGTATGAGTAGTTCTCAAATGCATAGTATGATTGAACATTCACTTAAACCTCAAATTATAATGAATGAAGAATTACAACACTGAAAAAAAAAAAAAAAAAAAAAAGCTAGTATTGTTACATGTAGAAATGTCATGGGTAGAATCAAAGCCTTTTGTACATTATAGCATATGATATCAGCATCAAGACCTGCGTAATTTCCCCCTTCAGGTGCGTATCTCATAGTGGAGTGGACAACAAGCACTATAGGCTCTGTAAGCTACCTTCGACCTTTGTATATTATTACTCAAAACCCTCGCACACGCAGCACGCTTTGCTTTTGCCATAACAAAAGTATTCTTCCGACTCCAAATAATACGAGGGAGAGAGAATATACTTTAGCAGACTCTCTACGCTTCACTCTCTCCCTCTTTCACCACACAAAGCAAAAAGCCATGGCTTCCAGTGCCTGCACTTTTTCCTCAAACGATATCGTAATTAAGTCTCCAAACGATAGTCGGCTATACAGGCTCATTGAGCTCGAGAATGGGCTCCAAGCCTTGCTGGTTCACGACCCTGAGATTTACCCAGATGGGCCTCCTAAATCCCTCGAGAATGGCCATGAAGTAGATGGGGACTTGGATGAGGAAGAGGAAGAGGAGGAAGACGATGAGGAAGACGATGAGGAAGAAGAAGATGAAGAAGAAGATGATGATGATGAAGAGGAAGAAGAAGAGGAGGACCGTGAAGTTAAAGGGAAAGGAAAGAAAGGTGTTTCTTCTCAGACTAAGAAGGTTAGTGTTTGTATTTTATAGCCGAATCTGGCAATACCCAGTTGACATTGGGACTTATTGATCAAAACCCAGTAACAGAATGTTGATAATGAATGATAGGAAAGGATAAAGGAAGAAACTTCACGTTTGCAAATCTTGCATTGCATTGTTGGTCTTACTGAAAATCCAAAGGAGTAGAAAATCTGATTGCCAATAATAAATTTAAGATCACTGAGCTGTTTAATTTAATTTGCATTTGTTGTAAATCAAATAGATTGAACATTTCAGTAAAATTTGATTGTTAAGAAACAATTTCAATAAACTTGTCTGAATGTCATATTCATTGGCGTACCTGGTGTCTTTTATATGTTGTTTTAATCTGATGGACGTTTGTGGGGTGCTTATGATATTTGTTGGATTTGATTTGTTAATAGGAATTGTATGTTTTTTGATGCAGGCAGCAGCAGCTATGTGTGTAGGAATGGGCAGCTTTTCCGATCCTTTTGAGGCACAGGGGCTTGCACATTTTCTAGGTTTGATTATATACCATTTATCTTACATGAAGACGTGCCTTTTTCCCCCCCTCCATTTTGGAACAGAAAGACAAGGATTTTCAATTAGCTTCAAGATCCCTGTGAATGATTTTGTTAGCCTGATTGCATCTTTTAATATTGAAACCTGACAACATCAATAGGGAAATATCCTGTTTTAGATTTACCATATAGTTTTGATTTTTCCCGTATAAGAAGTTAGATTAATTTTATTTAAATGGATTGGAAGGAAGTGGGGCTTGAATCCAATACTTTACTGATTCATACTTCAGATGGTGAGTGACTAGAAGCTTATGAACATTAGATGCTTATTTAGACTTAAATTAAAACTTGACAGTGTTTGGGGTGAAGAAATTTTTAAATATAAAGAATACAAATGATGAGATTTTCATCCCCATCATTTAAAATCCCATACTTTATAAATTTCCTTGTTTGGCTGTAATCTTTGTAGAAAATTTAAAATGATGGAAATTGTATATTTTATAGTTTGGACATGCCAAGTGCCTTGTAGCACAATTGACACTTCCTAGTGTTTCCAACATTGACATCCAGGTTCAAATCCCCCCCCCCCCCCAGCTATCTAAATTATCAAAAAAAGAAAAAGAAAAATAAAAATTGAAGTTTGGACATAATCAAAATTTGTAAGTAGCTATATTACTTAGTAGTTAGCACCTTACTTGAACTCAAGTGTAAAATTATGAGACATTATATAATGTATACTCTAGCTCAAATTACTATTGGACCTCATTATGATAAGTGGGGAGTTGTGGGGCTGATAGATACCGTGAGTGACTGAGCCACCAAAATTTTTCACAAGTCCACATTCAAGACTTATTCAAGCTTTTTGCGAACACCTAGTAGACAGCCATTCAAATGACATCATCAAAGTGAAAAGATTACTAAATTTATGGCTCATGTACAAGCATCATCACAATCACATTGAATGAGCAAAAATTTCAGGACTTACAAAGAAAGAATGTTCAAAAAACCCATTCAACCATGGCCTCAACTTATAGGAGAGAAACTCAGCAACAAAAATACGAGAAGAAGGCAAAAAGCAACTTATTTGAGTTATGCAAAATGAGACATATGAGCTTAATACTAGAGAGAAATTGCAGGAAAAAATAAATAATTTTGAGCACTTTGTTTTGGAGGAGGTGATATGAGATTGAGAGTGGAGGATGTGAGATGAAATGTAGGGAGGGAAATTTGGGGAGAACGGAAAAATTTCGGTGGTCGCACTTTTGTATATGCAATCTCAACTTGGCACGCTCAAAAGAAAATTCCTTGCTTTGCGAATTTATCAAATTATGCCTATGTTGATAGGATTTAAAGCCAGAATTTGTGGGCTGTAAATCTCATGTTTATTTACCCCTGTTAATTTGCGATTTCTTCAATCATCAAGCCAAACGAAGGAATTATTAAAATTTGTCCCCCAAGTTCCCATTCCAGTTCTCCCACAAGTTCTGGTTCTAAATCCTCTTGCCAAACACACTGTTAAAGTATTTATGCAGCATTGGGTCAACTTTTTTATGATACATTGCTTACAAATTCTCATTTTTTGCAGAACACATGCTTTTCATGGGGAGTACTGAATTTCCTGATGAAAATGAGGTCTGTTTGTCAAAATTATATTTAAAATACTTATTTTCAAAGATAAAGGAAATCATGGGGTGACTTTCCTTTCTATACTCATTTGAGAATTCTTTTTATGTATGTATCTATCCTTCGTGCTTTTAATAGTGTGTATATGGAACAAATTTTGGGTGCCACAAGGTGGTAACTGTAAAATGATTTGAATTTTACATTTTCTGATTTACGGCCTACACATGATGGGCATGATGCCCCTGGAGGGACATAAAAACTCTATTTTAATAATTTTATTAGAGATTTTTCATGTTAATCTCACTGCATTTGTTGTTTCTAGATTATCCTTAACATTAATTACTTTTATACTTGGTCAAAAGTATCATATATGTTTTAGGTATTGTGCTTATTTTCAAGTTAAAACAGAGATTGATTGTGTGTGTGTGTGTGTAATGGTATTTTGGCCAATCAGTTTGACTTTTTTTTTGCTAGTATGATAGTTACTTGTCCAAGCATGGAGGCTCTTCTAATGCATACACAGAATCTGAGCATACCTGCTACCATTTTGAAGTGAAACGGGAGTTTCTCAAGGGTGCCTTGAGAAGGTAGGTTCTGATTTATTTATTGATAAATGTAGTCATTTTCTTTTTTTTGGTTCATCAACTGAGGTTGTGGTTGTGGTTTCCTGGTTGCTTTTACTTTGGCAGTATCTTGTTTTGTCTTGATGATTGCTACCCGTTTGTCCTGTTTGTTTTGATGGATAGTTTTTGTGAAAATAGTTTTTCGCGTTTTACTATAATTTTTTAGCATCAAGAAAAATGGGTCAAAGGAATACTATCTTTGGTTCACAAAAAACCATATTAAAAAAAAAAATTTAGAGGTGATTTTCTGCTAAAATTTTCAAAAAAAAAAAACTCTTATCTTATGCCGGGCTAAACAAAAAAAGCCGAGAGAGAGAGAGAGAGAGATTTAAAAATTGTAAATGAAAAAAGAAAATACAGTGGCTGGAGTCATAGACTTATAGCCTTCATGATAGCTAAAGTTGATTATTAAGTAAAACCGATGATAGATTTCAATCCAAAAACAAAAAACCAAATGATTGATTACCTATAATTAACAAACTTATCTCATAGCCAAGACCTGTGTGGGTGTAGGTGTGAAATACTAAATTGTAAATGGATTGTTTAAAGATGAAGATCATCAATAACACCTCCAACCAGTAAATTTGAATAACTAATAGGGAGTCTACAAAATGATATTGGACAAATAACTTTGATAGTATCTAGTTTATCAAGAACTTCAATTTTACAATTTATTGCAGCATTAGAACGACAAGCCTTTTTTTTTTTTTCAAAATGTTAGTTAGAAAACCAAATGCATACATCGTTTTTCAATTTTTCGTGATTACATTTGTTGGTTTACACAATATTTGTCATACATGTTTTGATTTAAACAAGAAATATTTATAATTTTTTGTGCGTACCAAATACTAGAAAACATTTTCCAGCTCATTTTCAAGGTCACTATCCAACACAGGAAAATGAGAAACTTTTCTAGAAAATGTTTATTGGAAAATGACTCATTTTTCAGAAAACGCTAATGTAAAAAAAAACGGAGCGTGAAACTTTGTAAAATATTAATGATGGTCTTGCATATGTTGCAAGCACAAATGTGAGTTGTGACATTAACTGGAGGAACTGCAGTTCTTTTTATAAGATTTTTTTTCTTTGATTAAGATGTTTATATTACCCTTTTGTAACAGAGGAACAGTGTAAGGAGATGCTGGAATTGGAAGCTTATTAGATCAATGAATTTATGTTTGATAATACCTCACATCTTGATCATCATAATATATCACTGATTTTTAAACTGTATAAACATTCACTACAAAATTCTCAATAATGTGTAATATAATATATGTGATTCTGTATATATGGCATAAATAGTGTTGCTGTTTCAATAAAACTTGCTTGTAGCATGATGTATAGTCCCAAACTGCCGGAAATTCTATTTGTATTTTCCGAGATATTTATGAAGTTGTTTGTTAATATATTTTCTAATACACTTCATTTGCAAATGTGGTTAATAATTATGCTAGTCTCCTTATTTCATCAGATTTTCTCAGTTCTTTGTTTCACCTCTAGTGAAGAGTGAGGCCATGGAAAGAGAGGTACTTGCTGTAGATTCAGGTATGTGCCACTCTTATATGATGATTTTTTATTTTTCCTTTTCAAAAAGAGTTTGATTTTTGCTTGCTTACAATTATGTAGCTAAGGTATATTTATTATTGCTGATGGTGTGTACCGTAATGCTATATAAAATGGAATATAGAATTCAATCAGGTTCAACAAAATGATGCCTGCCGTCTTCAACAACTTCAATGTCATACAGCTGCACCTGGTCATCCTCTTAAAAGATTCTTTTGGGGTAAGCTTGGATCCATTGTGTTTTACCTTTTTTGTTGTTGTTGAAATTGGGTCATTTTAATGAAATAACAATTTAAAAAAAAAAAAATTCTGTGCTTTACATGCAGGCAATAAGAAGAGCTTGGCTGATGCTATGGAAAAAGGGATCAATTTACGGGAACAAATATTGAAACTGTACAGAGATTACTACCATGGTGGAATAATGAAGCTTGTTGTCATTGGTGGAGGTGAAGTTTTCTTTTCTGATTCTTGAGATATGATGTTTTATACTGAACCATTTAGGGTTTGCTTGAACTTAAATACATATAACGAATATGAATTCAACGCAATTGTATTTCGGAAGAAGGATTTTCCTGTTTTCAAATGATTATATTGGATACCGTGGAAGTGGCAGATTTAGGTGGTCTGGTGGTGATGGAGGTGTTGAGGCAATAATGTTATGGTGGAGATGGATTACTGATGGCAGTGGTCAATGTACCTCTTGGTGGTACCAGTGATTGAGTGATTCCAATATCAGTAGGCTTTGATGTGGCATTCCTAATTTGCAACTTGTTTGTATTGGTAGGGATGGATGCATTGGTGGAGATAGTGCTGGTCATGGGGTGAACAGTTGGAGTTGTGAGGTTGGTGGTGGTGCTACTAAAACCTTCACCTATTGAAGAAAAATTTAATTACAATCAACTAGTGTAATTGTTCAGATCCACTTCCACATTTTTTTGTTAGTAATTGAAGACCTGATTTGTTCCTAACATCCAATGTTTATTCATTTTGAAACATGCTTTTAGGGCATAGATTGGGACTTCATCTGCAATTCTAATGTTTGACATTTAAGGCACATCTTGGCCAATAAGCCCTGGGTCATATGATATGTCCTCATCTCACAATTTTGAGTGGAGGGCAAGGTTGAAAGTTCAAAATCCTATTGGG
Organism: Castanopsis chinensis; assembly: GCA_032878915.1. NCBI lineage: Eukaryota > Viridiplantae > Streptophyta > Magnoliopsida > Fagales > Fagaceae > Castanopsis > Castanopsis chinensis. Next base: position 8,660,952 of record JAVQMG010000125.1, on the reverse strand, counting down.
CGTGTGTGTAACTTAGCAATCAAAATATTTTTTTGAGGCACATCTTGGCATTTCCTTAGCTATAATGAACTTATGAATTCCTTATTTTAGTGTGTGCAGATGATAATTGTTTCATTATGAAGAAATATTACCTAATGTAAATTTTAATGATGCATGTTAAATATACAAATGCAACACATAGTGGGAATCGATCAGAAATTTATTTAAACTGATCTCTATTTTTTGCTGATATTGGTAGTATGACATTGTTGCTGCAGAGTCTTTGGATGTACTTGAGAGTTGGGTCAAGGAATTGTTTGGTAATGTCAAAAAAGGCCCTCAAATAAAGCTGGCGTTTAAGGCAGAAGGTCCTATCTGGAAATCTGGTAAACTCTATAGGTTACAGGCTGTCAAAGATGTACATATCCTCGACTTAACATGGACACTGCCATGTCTTCATCGAGACTATTTAAAAAAACCGGAAGATTATCTAGCGCATCTCCTCGGGCATGGTAAGATATAATGTGGCTTACCTTAGATTGGTTGCTATTTAGAAAAAAAATAGATACACACTTACATGCATGAACATGCACAGACGTGCACACACCCACATATAAATACATACATTTATCAATACCTGTATGTGTGTGTGCAGATATGCCTTTTAAAAAAATTTAGATAAGGCTGCATACCAATTGCGTTTCTTAAACTCCACAAAAGTGAGAGTTTTGTGCATTGAGTATGACCCTTTTTGTGTGTGTAAATATAGGAGTAAAGTGAAAGATGGGAATGCTTACTGTACTTGATGCGTAGTTTGATGATTGATAACACTCTAGTGCTTCTCTTATAATGGTGCAATTGTTATGAAGATTATAAAGGAGCTCCTTTTTCATTCATTTGACAACATCCTTCCGTTAGTGAAAGTAGTTTGTCCTAAATGTGCTTTGATTTATACATTAAGCTTCTCGATATGTATTGTGATGTAGTATTGGTTACTACTCCCTCTGCCCCTTATTGTTGGTTTTGCTTAGAACATCCAACTTTTTAAGGGAATATCATCTAATACATTGTGTTTTAAATAAAAAAGTAAAATTTTCCATTTTATACATATAATTTAAATTCAAATAAAAGAAGTATTGACTTTTGAAATAAAGTAAAGTGTAAGTTGAGAAAATAATTAACATTATGTCCATTGATTTTTCAAAGAGGACCATATTTGTGGATATCCCATTGTGGAATAGAGGACCAACAAGATGGTATAACTGGTTAGTCTACATAAGGAAAATTGATTTATTGATTAGAAAAGTTATAGGGTCCTATCAATGGGTGCCCTTATGGCATTTGTTAATTGACCATTTTAGGAAAGTTATAATACTTCACTTTCATGGGAATTATAAAAGCTAGTTAGTTACTTTTTTCTGTTCCCATAAAAAGTTTCTAAAAATAGTTCTTAAATCAATTCCCTTAGGACATCTGTCAACTTATCCCAAAGTTTTAAAAGAACTTTGTTGGAGTTACCCCATCTGCATGGAACATAAGCAGAACAAATAGGGGTGGGGGCTGGGGAAGCACTGGAAAAAAGCAATAAATTGCTATACTCACTTGCATAGCACAATGAATTGATGAAATTATTGAATAGAAAAATTATAGCCACATGTTTCTTGGCTTCATTTTTAATTCTAAGCATGTATTGTGACCTTTTCAGAGGGCAGAGGAAGCTTGCATTCCATTCTAAAGTCCAGAGGATGGATAACATCTCTATCTGCGGGTGTTGGGGATGAAGGAATGCACCGTTCATCTATAGCTTATATCTTTGGCATGTCCATGCACCTCACAGACTCTGGCCTGGAAAAGGTAGTGTTTTTTATCTTCGTCAGATCCTTTTCAGTTTTTGAAGAAGATAACATTTATTACTCCTTATCTGAATGTTTCTTGATTGGAAATCAAATTCAGTTTTGGCTTTGCTTTCCTAGTGGCAGTTAAGTAATGTGCTAAATCGTAAAAACTTACTTAATTACAAGGTTATTGAAAGTATCACTTCAGTGCTAAAGATATTATGTGAACCAAAATTTGCTTCAGCGTTATTACTTTTCTTTTACTATAGGTTTGTGCTTATTTTGCAGATTTTCGATATCATTGGCTTTGTATATCAGTACCTTAAGTTGTTACGGCAAGTTGCACCACAAGAATGGATATTTAGGGAACTCCAGGATATTGGGAACATGGAATTTAGATTTGTTGAGGAGCAACCACAGGATGATTATGCTGCAGAGCTTGCAGGTTTTTCTTCTGTTATTGTTACTGGCATATGGTTCTTTATGGAGTATTGGATCTTTGAATATGTGGCTAGTTTCTTATTCCATTGTCACTGCTTTTTGTTGGTGCACTTGTTCCCACTTTCTGAATTTTATTGTCCCATAAAATGCAGAGAATTTACATATATATCCAGCGGAGCATGTTATTTATGGGGACTATGTACACAAGATATGGGATGAGGAAATGGTCAAATATCTTCTTGGTTTCTTCACACCAGAAAACATGAGGATAGATGTGATATCAAAGTCCTTTATGTCTCAAGGTACGTTCTTTAGGTCTACTTCTCAATATAATTATATCTTACCATATTTTGAACTTTGATTTTCCTTTATGAGATACATCTTTGTGAAAAGGGTGATAAGAGTCTCATGTAAGTGCTTTTGATTGTTCTTTCATTTATGAATGAGAATGTTTCACACTTACTCTATCTCTTCTGCCATTTATATGTTCAGTTGCATAGTTAATAGTGGACTCCAGTTAGAAGTAAATTATTCATTGCATTCAAACAGCTGATGCAGGAAGTTGTACTTTAATGGGAATGATGAGCTAATAACATTCTCTCCTATTCATTTTACTGTTCCAGATTCCCAAAATGAGCCTTGGTTTGGGTCACGCTATGCTGAGGAAGATATTTCTCCATCTTTGATGGAGTTGTGGAGGGATCCTCCAGAAATTGATTTTTTATTGCATCTGCCTTCAAAGAATGAGTTCATTCCATGTGATTTTTCAGTTCGTGCTTATAGTACATGTAATGGTCCTGTAAATGAATTGACTCCAAGATGCATACTTGATGAACCACTAATGAAGTTCTGGTACAAGCTTGATAGAACTTTCAAACTTCCTCGTGCAAATACGTACTTCCGCATAAATTTGAAGGGGGGATATGATAATGTGAAGAATTGTCTCTTGACAGAATTGTTTATTCACCTTCTGAAAGATGAGATGAATGAGATTGTATATCAGGTTAATCACTTATCTTAAAAAAATAATGATTCTCTTGTGCTTACCAATGACTGATTTGTCTGTGTCAGATTTGTTCCATGGAAAAAAACTGTATGCATTTCATCAAGCTTTGATCTATCTGTTGTGAAACTTGTGTCTATTGTAGAGCTGATTACTCTAGTGGCTCACTGCATGGACTTGAAAAATTCAAAGACGTCTTTTGTTGATTGAAATATTCTAGATTTGTTTTCAAGAGTGTCTTATGTTTCTCTCTCCAGTATTTTTTTTTTGTTTTATAGGTTCAATGATTTTTTTTTTTTTTGAAAAAATGTTATACCACTTAATGGTTCTGGTAGCACCTGTTATTCTGTGCTTTAGTTCTAAGAGCTATTATACCTTTTTTTGAAAGCCTGGATGGCATAGGTTACTTGTCATCAGTAGAGGTTTTTAATTTTTTTTTTTATTTATCTTATTCAATTAACATCTTTATTTCTCATCACGTTTGTCTTTCAAATGTATGACATTCTAGCTCTTTACATGATGAGAATCTTCATTTTCATATCTGCAGGCCAGTGTTGCCAAGTTAGAAACATCTGTATCTCTCTTCAGTGATAAGCTGGAACTAAAGGTCTATGGATTCAATGATAAGCTTCCGGTTCTCTTATCTAAAGTTTTGGCAGTAGCCAAATCTTTTTTGCCAACTGATGATCGTTTTGAGGTAGATATAAAACTAGCTTTGCATATTTTTTCAGCTGAAATGTCTGGGTTTGGTGTGATTTTGCATTTAGTTGGGATTTTTTGCTGGTTTCTGGCTCGTTTGTGATCAACTGACACGGACTTTAATAGGTTATCAAAGAAGATATGAAGAGAACTTTAAGAAACACCAACATGAAGCCTCTAAGTCATTCATCACACTTGAGATTGCAAGTGCTGTGCAAGAGTTTCTATGATGTAGATGAGAAGCTATGCTTTCTAAATGACTTGTACCTTGCTGATTTGGAGGCGTTTATCCCTGAGCTTCGTTCACAGGTCCGCAAAATATATGCAATGTTAGGTTTTTGTGTTAGTATAGTGCTGTAGGGTTTTTTTCCCCCTGAGTTCTTGATTCTGAATATTGCCCTCCTGCTAGTTGAATAAGTTTTGAGTACAATGGCAATAAGTTGACCAAGTAGATTAATTGCGGTTTCTCTATTACTCTAGTTTTGCTATAAGAATGACACTTATTCTGGCATGCATGTTCTACAGCTATACATTGAGGGCCTTTGCCATGGCAATCTATTAGAAGAAGAAGCAATCAGCATATCACACATCTTTAAAACCAACTTCTCTGTGCCGCCGCTTCCAATTGAAATGAGGCATCAAGAGCAAATTATTGATCTTCCCTCTGGTGCCAACCTTGTTAGAGATGTCGGTGTAAAGAATAAGTTGGAGAAAAACTCTGTAGTCGAGGTAACTGAAACTTGATATTTTGGTATTACATCTATGTTTCCTTCAAGTCTTATATCTTTTATTGGTCTCCTCTGACAACTTTGTTCCTTTCTTTTTTTTTGTGTTACCTCTTCTTGATTGATTTTGCATTGCAGCTTTATTTTCAAATCGAGCAGGAGGTTGGGATGGAATCGATCAAATTGAAGGCTTTGTTAGACCTTTTTGATGAAATTGTGGAAGAACCACTTTTCAATCAGCTGAGGTAATTGCAGGCTGAAAGTAGGAGTACTTTTTTTTTTTGGGGTGGGGGAAGCTTTACGTATTTTGTTATCTGCATTTTTCCATACCAAAAATTGACCTGAACAGACAGTAGGAAAAATTCTGCCACATTTTATCCTTTTTTCTTTTTGGGGGCGGGGAGAGGTTATATGAAGTTTTTATTATTATTATTATTATTATTATTATATGGTTGTGTCTGGCCATTGATGTCTCTCCTCTGCTGAATAATCTCTTTGATTGGGTTAAAGAGATTATTGGCTGAATAATCACAACATTGCATTGAAGGCCTGCTAGTATTAGAGATTTATATTCCGTGTTATGGACTTAGCATTAATTGGAAAAAACTTTGAATAAATGGAACCAAGCTTTTTCAGGGGTTTATATTGGCTGATTTTTTTTTTTTTGGTCGGTGTGTGTGAATACATTCTCAAAATTCTTCAACTATACCTGACTATAGGACAAAGGAGCAGCTTGGTTATGTTGTTGAATGTAGTCCACGAGTAACATACCGTGTTTTTGGGTATTGTTTCGTCGTTCAATCTTCTGAGTACAGCCCAATCTATTTGCAAGGGAGAGTTGAAAACTTCATTAATAGCCTGGAAGAATTACTGGTAAGCAGTTCAAGTTCATTCCTTTGAAATGCTGCATAGCTTCCATTTATTGTGTGGTTAAATGTATGATCCCAAGTTCCTAACATTTTCTGTTCAGAGGGAGGGGTGGTCCACAGTAGAAATGATATCTGTGGACTCTAGTGATAGATCTTCTGGGCACAAGAATTTCTTATTCTGACAAATACTATTATATTCTAAATTGTCAACATCCTTCTTTTGAATGGTTAATGTATGACAATGGCCTCAAAGAAAAATAGGAAATCTATGCTGTTGGAATGATATTCCTGGCACTCAGATTTTGACTGGAAATTTTGACATCTTCTTCATGACTGTAGTTTATGTACTCTCAATTTTGCAGAACACATGCTTCTGTAATTGACAGGGCTCTTTTTAAAATTTCTCAACAGAGAGCGTTGTGATTTTCTTTTTTAATCATTTGTTTTTTAAGGATCCCTGCTTAGTGTTAACTCTATGAAGAGTTGGATTATTGTAGTCAATCCCTTTTCTAAATTAGTTCCTAAATGCTTAAAATTTTGTGTGTAAGATTTTATGTATTTAAAAGCGCCAATTAACTTTAGCAAGCTAAATAGACACCTCTTTTTTAAAGAACGTGGAAAACGAGTGTTTTTTTTTTTGTTTGGGTGGTGGTTGTGGGGGGGGGGGGGGGATGTTGAAGTTGGGATTGCTAAGAAAGAGAAATTGTTGTCACTAAAAGCTCCTTGCCTCTCAAAATGATAACTGATGCCACATCATCAACAGATTGCATGAAGAACTTACCATAAAAGGGAAGGAAAAAAAAAAAAAGAATTGTATCTGAAAATATATCTGCATTGCAGGATGGTCTTGATGAAGATTCCTTTGAGAATTACAAAAGTGGCCTACTGGCAAAGCTACTGGAGAAAGATCCATCTCTCACATATGAAAGCAATCGGTTCTGGAATCAAATTGTTGATAAAAGGTACTAATATTGGTTCTGTGCTCTGTGTACGTGGTACTTAGTAATAGTTAGTTACTGATTGAATATTTAAATGTTAATTATATGGAAATTGTCACCATGATGCTCCACATGAAACTTTGGAGCTTTCCTTGAAAGTTATTGGATAACCCCAACCATCCAGTTTTTATAACTTTTTGCTTGAACGAATGCAATTATTTTCTGGATTGACTATTGCTTATCAGATTGTGATTCCCATATAATCTGGTATTTTGTTGCTGGACTGAACAGGTATTACTTATTTTCATGGTTGGCTAATCCAATTTTTGGTGATGACCTTATATGGCTACTCTTGAACAAACTAGAGTGTATTACATATGAATATGTTGCGGTACAACTCATAGCACACGAGTGTAGGAGAAACTACACACACCTTTCATTTACATTTGTATATATTTTTGGTTTTTAGAAGGGGGTGGGGTGAGTTTGCAATAATATACATAGCTGGCTTAGGCACATTTGTGACGCCAGTTTGATCTTAAAGTAGCTTTTAGATATGTTTGATTGATTTTTTTCTGGGTTAGGATCCAGTGTAACTCTTTTTTATCAACATGCACAACAAATTTCTTGTTAATTGGGTGTTATTTACTATTTGATTAATAAACTCATGTTTTGTATATAATTTTAAAGTAGAAATTGTGCCTAAAGCATCTAGTTTTACTAATATTTCATGCGTTTCTATTTATGGTTTCTATGGAGCTACATTACAAATCTTCTTTCTCGGCAGTATTGCTTTTATGATCTAAGGAACTTGAATTTTGATCATTTTATATGTAGTTGTTGATCTCTAATCTTCTTGCTATATTGCAAGCATGAAGGGTAGACGGAAAGGATGCAATTTACCAGTAGTTTTGTCAAATCCTTTTCGTAGCGTTGCTTCTATGATCTTAGGAACTTGAAATTTAATCATTGTATAGATGAGATAGTTGTTGATCTTTGATCATCTTGATGTTTTGCAAGTATGGAGGGTATAAGGAGATAATGCAATGTAATAGTAGATTGTCAAAAATGTCGTCCCATATAAAGTTATGAAGTTGTATAATATTGAGAAAAATGACACCAGGTGTGGTTTTCATGAGCTGTCTGTTGCTTTTGTTACTTGTTTCCTGTTTGTGTGTTTACCCTTTTTCTTTTCTTTCCATTTTCCCCCTTTTCTTTTCTTGTCGCTGTCTCTGGTTCCATTGCGTTTGATTCTATTGAGACTTTAGGGTGTTGGGAAGCATTGTTTAAACACTGCAAAGTGCAAAGTGCAAAGTTGAAATTTTTTGGAAGACCCTTGCCCAAGACGGTTTCTGCTAATCGTGACTTTTGAAATATGATAATCTTCTGCTTATTTTTCTGCACTGATACTCATTTTAACAAATAATATAATTGATATTCAGGTATATATTTGACTTGTCAAAGAAGGAAGCAGAGGAACTGAGTGGCATTCACAAGATTGACGTTATCAACTGGTACAAAATGTATTTGCAACAATCATCTCCTAAGTGTAGGAGGCTTGCGGTTCGGGTGTGGGGTTGTAACACTGATATGAAAGATGATGAAACACAAAATAAGTCTTTGCAAGTCATCAAAGACGTCACAACCTTTAAGATGTCATCTAAGTTCTATCCAAGCATTTGTTGAAATTGAACATATAATTCAAAGTAGAACAAACTGTCAGAGCCATCAAAGGTTAATTTTGACCACAAGTTGTAGCTGGGAAGACAATACAAAATCAAATTCATTAGCCAGAAGATTGGAGTAATTGATATATTCATGTAAGATACATTTATTTTGAATTTCCATCACTCATTAATAAGATTATTGTAATTGACTACAATATGGTAAATTATTTGATTGTGTTGGCATAGTCTGAAATGTGTAGTCATGCACTACTTAATTCACAAAGGATAAAAATTAAGTACAGGTCTTTAGATGTGATTCATTAGGTTCTTCAATTACATTCAAACATATAGTTTTGTTGAATTTGATTGTCCTTAAAAAGGACAACACTCTTTATGCTTTACTGGTTAATGCAACAATGTCTTTGAATTTAATTAAGAAACTCAATATATTGCATTTAAGGAACTATGTCTAAGTTTTGCCTATTCACAAATAGGTAAAACTTAAGGTATAGTTGTAGTATTTAATTTTCCCAATTAAATTCAAACATTATTAGATTGCCTATGCAAGATATTTCATTCGGGTGGTTATTAGATGGCCTATTCAATACATTAGGTATAATTGGGCCATTACACAGCAAAGCAGGCTCTTAGGAAGGAGTGAAGTTTTGCTATTAACGGAGTATTTAGATTTGGACGGTATTCCGTGACGTTGAACAGACAACAATAGCCTTCCTGGAAGCATGCAAGTGATTTTGCCATTTTTAGTAATATTTGTTTATTTAGTAACTTTTACAAATAAGGTCTTGTTTGTTTTGGGATAACCTTTAAGGTCTATAATTTATGATTTTTCATTTAATTCAATTTTGTTATTTTTGGTAAAATTTAGTATTTTGCCATCTAATCCCGTGATTGGAGTGAATTAGGGATTTCTAGGGGCTTTCCTAGTAGTTTTAGGTTTTCCTTGCCGCCTTATGTTTTCTAGTCACCCTAAGTTTTCTTTTTACTATTTAAATGTATTGTTGCTTCCAAAGACAATTCAAATTATTATCAACTAGCCTATGAGCACGCACTCACGCACGTGCTTAAGGGCTCTTCTATTTTTTGGATAAAATTTAATAATTTGCATTCATTATAATTTGAGATTATTATATTTTTCAATCACAAAAAGATCTAGGGGTGTGATGAAAAAATTATTTCACCCACAAATGCATAATACTCATCACACCCTTAGATTTTTTTTTTTATTAGAAAATATAATAATCCTAAATTATAATGAATGCAGATTATTAAATTTTACCCAAAGAATGGAAGAGCCCCTGAGCATGCGTGTTAGTGCGTGCTCAGAGGCTAGTATTTTTTAAACAAAATATCACAACATCAAATATCACAAATAACTTAACATGAATTTATGAAATTAGTCAAAATTAATGCTACTAAAACTATCTAATAGCCAACCACTTTATTTGAAAACTCCTATGTGTGACCATAATGAAAGGGAAATACAAATTCAATGGAAAAATATTGTGTGATTCAAAAAGAGCTTATTCTTACGTGTGTACAATGAGGTTTTTTTTTTTTTTTTTTTGGTTTAGTATCATAATTTTTCATTCATCCCAATTTTAGGTTTACGCATTTGTCTAATAATATTATGCATTGCAAACTACTGATACAACCATAAGTGTCATGAGGCAAGCCCCAAAAAATGAACACAAAATTTGTTAATTGATTAATTTTTGAAACATTAATATAATTAGAGTTAGAATTAAAATTTGTAGGACATAAGTCAAATTGGATGGTTCTACATTATGGGTGTGGTCAATCTTCTATTTTTATTGGTTAAATTTCTAGTTACTTTTTTTTAGTCACATTTGAAACTTATATTTTTTTCAATGTCATGACCACAATATATAAGGATCTCATAAAGTTAACAATGACTGGATAATAAAAATGTTTTTTAAAAATTTCATCCATAAACCATATATATATGATAGTGTATGACAAAGAAGATTATGATTCAACATCTTTTATTAAGCCTTCCAAATGTTTTACAACAACATTTGCAGTTATCTTGTTATGTTTAAAGAATTTTCTATTTTTTGTCAATTATTTATTTATTTATTTTTTGCTAATAAATTTTGTAAGGTTATATGTAATGAATAAATAAGAAAAGAGGAAAATTATCTTATGAGAGATTCTCATGAAACCTCTCTCCTACAATACATGTGGGTTTCCTATATTGTCGTTACATATCTCCCACAAACCCATCTAAAATGTTTTTCCTTTTGATATGTCTGTAGTCATTTTGTCTGGAATTTTTTTTTTTTTAAAAAAAAGCTTCATAAAATTTATTTGTTACTAAAATTTTGATCCATCTTATATTTTTCTTTTTCACGATCTCCCTACTAAAATGTTTGGATAATCAAATTTAATGGTTACTAAAATATACTCAGAATTATCTATATCACACCTAGCTAACTTGCACTATCAAATGAAAAAAATAAAAAAAATAAAAAAGGGAATAATAAAAAATAAATAAAAAATCAAGATATAATGCAAAATAAAAAATGAAAGAAAGAAAATAATCAAACAAAACGGTATATGCCATTCAGTTAGTAAAATGTAAACAAAATGATTTCAAAAATTTGTTTGTGCCCTCTACTAAGTCAACAATCAAAAGGTAGTTTCTCAATCGGACGAATAAATGGTAAAAAAAAAAAGTCAGCTACTTACAATACATAATATTTACTTGGAAAAAAAGTACATCTCTCATTAATCCAAATCCAGGGCAGTCAATTGTTCTCCCATCTTGCTAATATCCTCATGTTCTTTGCACATGTATATAACGTCTGCAAGAAAAAAAAATGGTAAGACCAATGGGCTCCACACAAAGCACAAAATGGTGTTGTAAAGTAGAGGCCAAAGATGCATGTGTTCAATCCAAAATAAAACCAAATAAATTGTGCAAGCAAAGGAATGATCGAGTGGCACAACCATCCATTGAGTTCCATCGATTTTCTTACAAAATCAAAGAATTAATGGGATTTTGAGGAATGCTCTGAATATTGGGTTCCACAGTTTGCTAACAACACCACACGTGGTCGTGCCTGGCTTGCAATTGAGATAAAATACATTTAAATTTTTGTTCAAAAAAATTCTAAAATAAATTTATTACAGCATAAATAAAAAAGCAACCCTTCTCACCTTAGATACTACATGACAATGGTTGCAACCCAGGGCATTAAAAATTGGATAACAATGAATGGAAGTCAAAAGAAGACACGTTGAGAGCAAAAAAAAAAATACAATATTTTAACGCAGCAATTGAATGTAAGAAATAGAAAACTAAAAAACAGGATAAGTAAAAGAAGAATATTTGCTTATATACTTATTTGGATAATCTTGGAAGTCAAGTAATCAAGTCTTTTGTTATTCTAGTGCAGTAATATTGTATTCGGGTTTTTTTTTTTTTTTTTTTTTGAGGTTTCCAAAAGAAGAAGAAGATGAAAAGGAAGGAGGATATAACATGAGACTTAAATAAAATAAAATAAAAAATGGATAAGCAAAAGAAGTTAAAGAGAAGTTAAATTTTTTAAATCTTATAGTAAGGCGTAGTTTCTTAGGAGTAAAACATGGGAGAGTGGAATTCAAGCAATTTGTTAGGGGTAAAATGTGGGAGTGGAATTCAAACGTGTTAAGGTTTTTTTTTTTTTTTTTTTTTTGGAATTTGAAAAAAAAAAAGGGGGCGGCTGGGGTAGTTTTGTTTTACAAAACGTAGGTTTTTTTTTTTTTTTTTTCAAAATAGAAACATGGTAGATAATTTTTTTGATACAACGTGGCTTTTTTCATTAGATTTTTTGTTTTCAATTTTTATCAATTTAAGATTTTAAACCATTTCTTATGATTTAGAGATAAAGATAAGTTTATTAAATTAAGGGTATTTCATTAGTTGTGTTTTTTTTAAACTAAACGTGAGGTTTTTTCTAAGAATAAAATATTAGAAATTTTACTATTTAGTTGCGTTTTTTTTTTTTTTACTCAACGTGAGGTTTTTTTTTTAAGAATATAATAATAGAAACGTGTATTAGAATAAGTGGGTTAGTAGGAATGTTTCTATTTTGTAGGTAATGTTTTTTCAAATTTATCTAAAATTTAGGACTTTTTAAATTGATAATTTTACATGTCTAGCCCTACTATTTAAACTTTACAAACTGGTAAATTTGAGGATATTTTGGGCATCAAAATTGAGGAATTCAAACAGGAAAAATTCCTTAAATAATAGTATAGATAGATAAAAATTCAGACTTTGTCTGTTGTTTCTTTCTGGTGGATCTAGATCTATCACCTTATGAATTCAAGAAATCCCTTGTAGATTCAAGGAATCTCTCATGAATTCGAGGTTTACTAATATAAACTAATAATTTAATTTTTGTTCCATCAAAGAGAGCATTATGTGTAAGTTCAGGCTTCCGCAACATCATTCTGTCATCAATATAGTAGCTTTTGGAGCTAATGCATTCTATAGGACTTCAATATTAATGATGGTTCCTAGTTTTCAAGTGATAACCCAATGGTAATGGCATTCTTTGAGGTGTCCATGTCTATGATTTAAATCCCACTTCTCCTCTGCTTCACTATCTACCTATCAAAAATAATAATGATGGCTCCTCTCCATGCAGGATAATTTTCTGGCATCTATTTTTGACTGTAGGACGTTGTCTAGGTTCACAAACTCTGGGTTTTGCACATTTGTTCCAGCTTGTAGTATGCTTTCTTAATACTACTTGTGTGTGCCTTTGAACTGAAAAGAAAAGCAAAAAAAAAAAAAAGATGTATGTATTGCTTTCTTAACACTACATGTATTGCTATGCATGGCTTCGTTCAATAGATAAATACTACTTCAGATATTGCTTGATTGTCCCGTTTGCGAGTACAAATGATTATTTGCTATGAGCGAGTGGATTTGGCTATTGCTTAAAAGTTCTTTGCTATTTGCTGTTTGTGTCTGTTTTTTTTTTTTTTTTTGGGCAAATAATCAACCTTTTAATTTTCGAAAATAAATTAGTATTTAGTTTTTGTCATACATTTAATATAAAAATTTATGAAAAATTATATATTTTGATAAATGCAATACAAATAAGCTACCAAAATAAGCAAAAACTAAACACACTTATTTGTGGTTTTTATCTTTTAAAAGCTTCAACCATAATAGCATTCACAGTGAGTGTATAGGAAAAATATGTAAAATTTATACATTTTTTACCTAAAAATGACCAAAATTAGTTAATGTATAATTGTGTAAATTTACAAATTTACTACAACAACTATGCAAATTTGCACAGATATTATTTATTTTGCATTTAATTTTTTATTTTCTTAGCAATGAGTTTCAAGGTCTCCTCCTTCTCTCTCTTCAACGCCTCTTCTCTCATGACATCAGCGTAATTAAGTACTAACGGAAGGGTTAGATCTTCTCACCGGCAGCGAAAGCATCATGTCTCTCCGGCAATATTTGGGTCTTGAAGTGATTTATTTGGGTCTTGCATGTCCAACTTCCCATGAAGGCAGCATTGCAAACCCCTTTCATATCTTTTCTTTCTTCTCGCTTTCTGAGTTTATTGGCTTTTTTTTTTTTTTTATTAATGTTTTTTCTAAATTTAAAAAACAGCACATTAACAAAGGACTTAATTGAGAAGGAATGAAATTTAAACGACTGAAATGACAAAACCCAAACCGGGCCGGCCCTAAGCCTAGGCCACTTAGACCATCGCCCAGGGCCCCCTACTAGAGAAAGACCCCAAATTTTGGGGCAAAAATTAATATTTTTTTTTTGAGATATAGGGAAAAGAAATTAGTTTTACATTTTTTATCTACTTTTAAGAAGTTCCAAAGAATTAAATAGTGTTAGAGATAATACACTTTAAATACATAGGTCTTACAAATATATGTATACTAATCACAATAAATAATTCAAATAGGAAAATACTAGAAATATTAATAATTTTACTTGAAAACCTTTAAAAATTAATGTGACAATTAATATGAAATGTGAACGTCAACAACTTATTAACTACATTTTTTAATTATTTTTTGTGATTGTTGATATATCTTTGTAAGTTTCATGTTGTAAAATTTACAATATCTCTAACATCATTCTTTCAAATACTTGTTTACTATCTTCTTGAAATGTCACTAATCTTATTCATTGCTATATCGTTTGTAAGTTGTTTTTAGTAAATTTATTATAGTTTTAGCATTTTCCAAAAAAAAGTATATTACAAATAAAAAAGAATGGATTTTTGTTATACAAAAATTATGATATTAAACACTAGTTAAATATTATTTAAGTAGTAACAATAATGCCCAATTTAAATATATCGCCTTAGGCCTTCAAATTTGTTGGGCCGCCACTGAACCCAAATTTATAGGACTAAAATGAAAAATGGTAAAACTTAGAGGGTGAGTTTTGCATTTTTGCCCCTTTTTAATTTTTTTTTTTTTTTTATACAAGATAGAAATTCTACTCTATTATAATCTAGGTATATATATGTGTGGAACTCCTTGGAGATTTGAACTTTGGCCCTAACTCTTCACCCCCTACACCCCTTAAGTATTTATACTTGTAGAGTGATCATCGCATTAAAAGTGTTCAGTGGTCTAATTAAGGTGTTTTGAAAAGTAAGTTCGTAAAATAAAAGAGTAATTTCTTAACTTTTTATCCTAAAATAGATCAACAATTTTTGCAAAAACTGACGTGAACGCGACACTTTGAAACGGGGGGCTGCATCTGTGAGTTGATAAACACCTCCATGGGAGTTCACATGGGTTTCTTTGCTTTGTGGCTTAAATACGTGACCTTATTCTCACTTGCAAACATCAGTTTTGAAATTCTGTTGGCATAGCAGTGGGGACTAAGTAAAAGGACAAAATACCTTGTGGAGGGCACTTTCCTTGACCCAATCACTTTGAACACAATTCTCGTCTCATTGTACATATATAATTCAACCAACAGTTCCTAGGCGATAAATGTGCCAAGCTTTATTTATTTATTTATTTTTTGGGTTGTTGTTGCTGAATAAGAGAGGGGCAAGGGCGGCCATGCGTCAGGCTTTCTCGATTACAGGTCCAGTTCTTACCGTACATTGTTTAAAAAATTAATACTATTAATAAAAAAATGAGAAGTATATGTTCTTTTATGGGTTAGGCTCAAATAATTGTTCCTAACCTCTACATTCCTTCTCTTGTGGGATATGATTAGGGGAAGGCAAAATCAGTTATTTCTTCCTTTTCTTTTTGCCCAGAGGGTGGGGGTTGTTACTTGTTAGACCAAAGAGAGAATCACAAAATCTCATCAGCAGTTTGGGATTCCATTGATGACAAACCTACTTAACTTATAGTATTGATGGACAAAACTACGATTGAACTTGGGGCCAAGCATGAACCCAAAAAAAAAAAAACTTCAAGTGACTTGTTGATAGAGAAAACATTTTAGATAAAAGACTACATCTCTATTTAGTGAATATTCAAGTTATGAAGGAAATAATGTGAACCACAAAAAGTAGAAAGCAGAAAATTATGAAGGTGACTTGACAGTCCTGTTCATGTACTTCGAAAGGATAGGTTGCTAATTAAAGACCATTCTTAATGTAAACTCATTGAATTTTATCATATTGATTTACATGATAATCCCATTTTTTAGATGCAGTCTGAGATCACACCTGAACGAACTAATTTACTCTTTATTAATTTTAGGTTTTTGAAATCTCGCTTGGAGATTTTCAAAAATTGAGATAGGGATGGTAATGTTACATCATTAGCATTGACTTTTCAATTTTTTTTTTTTTTTCTTTTAGTAAAACCAAATATTGTAGTTGATTTTTGTCTAATTTGCAGATGAGATAAAAATCATATTATTTATCTCATTATTTTCCAAATATTCTTCTAACTAAAAGTTAACGAGTGTAGACACCCATTGTCCAAATGAATTGTTTAGGTATAGTCAAACAAAAGCAAACAACGGCCAAAATGGGGATATACTCTATTCTTCGAAAAATTTCAGCAAAATACTTTATGTCTGAAACTATTTAGAAGATATACTCCTATTTTGAAACTTGATTTGGCGAAAATCGAGTTGCTTGAAAAAAACTGCATGGAACTTGGGTTCCATGTAGGTTTTTTTTTTTTTTTTTTAAAGTTTGATTGCTTATAACTCGATTTTCTATAGATTGAGTTTGAAACAGAGACATATCCTAAATAGTTTCAGATAGAGGACATTTTGCTGGAACTTTTGTGCGAAAGGGGTATATCCCCATTTTGGCTACTAAACAACATACACTAAGTTATTCAATTGGTCTTTTTCTCATTAGTCAATACCTCAACAAAATAATAAGATAATCCATTATTATCAAATATAAATATAAAATAAAAAGTAGATATCAGCCTACATTATCATAAACAAACAACAACAACAATAATAAGGGTAAATTCCACTAACATACCTTGAGGTTTTGGCTAATATTAATCAGGTTCAAAACTTTTCAAAACTAGCCCTTGTGTTCCTAAAGCCAACTTAGTCCCTAAATAGTTAGTTATTTTTTCTCAACTGTTTTAGGGACTAAAATCACTAAATTGGTTTTAGGGACCAAGTTGATTAGTTTTAAAAAGTCTTGGACCTGGTTGGCATTAGCTTAAACCTCAGGAGGTGTAAATGGAATTTACCCTAATAATAATAATAATAATAATAAATTACTAGAGAGAGAGAGAGAGAGAGAGAGAGAGAGAGAGATTGCATTCTGGAGGTTAGAGTAGTGGTAGTTGGTCGAGTGGAGGCTAGATCAGAGCAATGGAGCTGAGTAGATAAGCGGTGGTGACATGGAGTGGAGGATCAAAGCTCAAAGGCATGGAGCGTCACACCATCATTATGGGTAGTGCAAGCTTCATGACTTATCGTAGTGAGTCTTGTGGTAATGGGTGTGAAAGTCAATGTAGTAATAATAGGATAGCCTAAACTTATGGAAAAAGTGAACTGTAAACGATTATATCGTGAATCAAATGTGTATTATTGTAGGGTTAAGAATTGTATCACGGAAATTTAAAATTATAGACTGTCAACGGCCTATTTAAGGCAACACGCCATCATGGTGAGATCAAATTAAGGAAGTGGAAGGCTTGGCATTTGATGCTAACACATTGGCAGGTCTCATAAGATTTTCTAGAAGAAATTCGCCAGTAAACCACAGAATTACGAATCAATTATGTTGCTGTTGAGTAATTCTTAGGTACTCTTGAAATACAGATAATGATACTCTCTCCTCTCACATTTATGGTGGGGTTCGCTCATTAAATTCATGGTGGGGTCCATCATGAATATGAGAAGATGGAGCACCATTTTACTATACCTCGGAACTACCTAAGAATTTTTCATTGTTGTTATTGATATGTGGGTCTTACATGTTGTGAGAGGTAGGTTTTACAAGACAATCCCATAAGAATTTTTTTTTTTTTTTTTTTTTTTTTTTTTTCCGTAGACCACAAAACTTTGTATAAGGGATGGAAATAGGGAGGGATGAGATTGGATCAGGGGCGCCCAGTCCCTATCTCATCTCCTTTTTAGGATGGGAAAAACTACTCATGCGGGGTGGGAGTGTGGCAAGTTGGGTACAAGGCGGGTTAGAGGTATTTTACTATTCTTATTAAGGCAATTTTGACTTTAATAAGCTAGAGACGAAAAAGAAAGAGGAAGGGTAGTTGTGAGAGTTCTAAAAGTGACACAAAGCAAATGATTCGAGGGATAGTAATAAAATACTTACAAAAATAAATAGATTATAAATAAGATATTATAAAAAAGTTTAAATTATATAAAATTTAAAATTACATATAAGTAATTTAAATTTATATTAAATAGAAATTTGGGGGGTGCATGGTAAGATGGGCAGAGACAAGCAAAACCCATCCTCACCTCATTACTTCTTTACGATTGGAAAATCTGTGCGAAATAGAGTGGGATAAGTCAGATTAACTGATTAAGCGCAATGGTGAATTTTTGCTATCCCTAATTGTGAATCAATTGTGTGGCTATTATTATAGTTTGGTGTATATATATATATATATATATATATGTGTGTGTGTGTGTATGTATGTATGTATGTATGAGTACATTCTAATAAAAATATAGAAATATTTACAATGCCTAAACAGTATTAAGTCCACCTGCCACAAATAAATATTTTATTAATTCAAACTTCGTGTTCTAATATTATACTCCGTGATTTTTTTTTGGAAAGAAGACCATGTTTAGAACTTACAGAATGGGGCATATATAGATCGAGTTTTTGCCTTACTAAGGACACCTGTATGTTTTTTTTTTTTTTGATACGGACACCTGTATGTTTGTGTGATTGGTTTTTGCACATTCTACAATACTACCACCTTCGCTAATTTATAAGAGCATTCACATCAGTTCGTGTAAAACTTCCATCTATTTTACACGAAAAAACCTACTTTTTTTATTTTACACACTCCTTTTTACAATACACCCACATCAGTTTATCTATTTTACACATTTAATCAATAAAATATTCATTTTTTACAATTTTTTATCATCCCTGATAGTATTTTAATCAATAAAATACACCCACTGCACAACCGCCACCCACCATCGAAAAACCCAAGCCGCCGCCACCACTACCTTATCAGAAAACCCAATCTACCACCCAAGCAACCACCACCACCATCAGAAAACTCAATCCACCACCACTACACCATCAGAAACCCAATCAACCACCCAAGCCGCCACCACCACCACCACCAGAAAACCCAATCCACCAACCACCATTAGAAAACCCAAGCCACCACCCACCATCATCACCACCCAACCAGGATCATCACCCACCCAATCGGCGGCACCATCATCACCGACCCACACCCACAAAAAACCAGGAAAAAAAAAACCACCGGATCGGAGTGAGATCGAGGCGATTCCTCCGATCCTCCGATCATCACCGATCCTCCGCAGCGATGGCAATGGCCAAAGCTTGAGGAAGATTAGCGGCGATGGCGATGGACCAAAAATGGATCGCCGGCCTCAATCTCATCGGCGGCGATGGCGATGGCGATGGCCTGAGGAAGATCAGCGGCGATGGCTAGAGGAAGAAGAAAAAATTGAGATGAGAGAGACTGCGCCTGAGACTCTGAGAGAGAGAGAGGGAGGTGAGAGTCAGGGAGGAGAGAGAAAGAACAATAATATAATGGATAACCATGCTACAGTGCCCGTGTAAATTTACACGGGCACTGTAGCAACGTGAATAATTTAGATGGTTATAGATGATTATACACCCACTGATGTGGGTACTTTTTTGCTTAAAATGTGTAAAATAAATAATTTTTTATCATTTTACACATTTTTACACTTTTATACATTCACTGATGTGAATGCTCTAATTGTAGTCCAATGGCAAAGTTTGAAAGTTCCATACGTGAATAGATGTTGTTTTATATGGGAAAATGGGTTTTATTTATTTATTTATTTTATTATTTATTTTTAATAAAGGAAAATGATGTTGATAACCATATGAAGACAAATTAATGATATTGTTAATAATTTATTTTCTTTTCAAGATTATCTTATCTCGGCAATATTTTACATTCATGGACGTTTGTGATTTAAAAAGAAAAAAAGAAGAGATGGTCATATAATATTGTAGGGATTTGAAATAAGACAACACAATGAGAAACTTGTAATGTTCAACTTTAGACAGACCATGATCCTAAGCCAATCTTGAAAATATTAAGGCAATCAATAATCCTGCAGATTCTTCACCCTCTAATCATCCAAGGAGGGCTACTTGGAAAGTCCCAAACCCAACCCAACTCAATCCAGTATAATCTCTTCAGGACCAGACAAGAATCATATTATTGCAGCCAAAGAGCAATAATACTCTGTATCATGGAAAAAATATTCTGTAGAAGGTAGGAGTAGATGCTCATTCAAGTTCTGAAGTAAATTTCTCTGTTAAAACAGTGGCCTTTTCTTTGTCTTCTTCTGGTCATTTTCATGTTTCATATGGTCATCTATTTCATCAAATATATTTATATACAGTTCGATGAATGCTTCCAAATTGATTATGGTACATGAATGGACTGCAAAGCCGAAACTTGCATGTGCCCTTAACATGGTAGGACCGACCTGATATCGTCAGTAACAGACTACCTGACCAGACCAGCTGAAAACTACTAACTTTAGTCGTGATTTTGGTGCTTGCACCAGCACCATTGGAAAATGACAATTCTCTGTGTGTGTCTATGGGAACTCGTAATCCTTTTGAAAATCCTATTGTCCCAAGTTTATGAGACTTATTAATGTTTGAACCATATACATTTATTAATATGCTGCATATTTTGAGCACCACAAAATCCAATGCTGCTAGCTTCGACTTCTGAAAATAGCTCCATGTTAATGCTAGTGCTGCCCATCCATCAATATAAGGGCCACAATTATAAAATAGATCCACTTACTCAGCAAAGACAAAAACAAAATCATGGTCAGAGTTTTTTTTTTTTGTTTTTTAATCTGGGTAAACATGATAAATTCATTGAATAAGAAAAAAAGAATGAGTATTTTATTATTATGGCATAAAAATATATCCAAAAACGGTGAAAGCTCGTGTTTCGCCTACTATTCTTCTCTGCTCTTGTCGGTTTTTAAATCAGTTTTTCTTCTTTTTAATATGTCATATTTATCGAGTTTTGAACTATGTCTGAAGTTCTGAACGGCCATCGTATAGATTGATGAAACGTGGAATAGGTTTTTGTATTTTTGTTATATAATATTCGATTATTTAACTAGGAATATTCTAAGTATCAACAAATATTACTATCAACGACTTTCGGTTTTATCTTTACTTGCTCAGACTGAAAGAAGTAGAACAAATGTATTCCGCCAAATTAAAGCAGTTTACTTTACAGGCAAGACATTCATGAACTTACCAATAATCATATATTACATGACATGGTCATCCGAAGAACAAGGGTAACCTCACTTTCACTGTGTCACATGCCCATTAATAACTGCCCAAAACAATCTTAAAGAAGGGAAAGAATGCTAGGATAAGGTATGCGTTGAAAAATCTAAGAACCCACATTCTCTGGTCTTTAGCCAATGAAGCTTAATTATCTTAGTAGGCCATGCCTATTTCACGCAAGTAGAAAGTTGCAAGAAACAAAATATGTTTACCCTTAAAAAATTATATAAAGCCCCATAAATTTAAATTCTATCTTATACAAATCCGTTTTTGAAGTTCCAAGCAAGTTTAAACTGTCATTCATTAAATGAATTAATGAGTAATGTTAGAAATACTAAAAAATTTATTATATAAATCTAAAAAATAAATATGTCAAAAGTGTCAACATTTAAACACAAAATATAAAAAATAATTAATTTTTTTATATTATATTATTGATATGAAACTAATTTATTACTGTGAAGTTAATATATAAGTCTTTTGCAGTAATTGATAATAATTTTAGTATATTCTATAATTAACTTTATAGCTTTGCTTGACCTCTCCAGTATTACAACGTCAGCCCACCAATATTCAATATGAGTCGGCCATCCATGTGACCCAACGTCCAACAAAAACTGGACATAATCACATTTGTATGTCTGCAACACCCACGTAAGACTCGAAAATCTAATTTTCGGTGGAAACTAATTGTAAAGACGATCAATTTAATTGATAAAAAAACATATTCATACACAGATATTTGCTAAAAATTAGTAGGCAATGTGTCATACAATTTGAGAAGGATGTCAATTTACTCATAGTATATGCTGATCTGCATCAGCGAATTCATTGTCATCTTACCCTGAAAATCTTGAATTTAACATGAACTAATTAAGTCGAAAAACTAGCTAGAAGTTAATACTTTGTTGCCTTAATACAACTAAAAAGATATCAAGGTCGTTGAGGTCCTGACTTTTCATGTGATAAACATAAACATGCACTGATGCACTCTTCAAGTTGAAGCCCACAGATATGCCTATGTGTGTGGGTCACCCTTTCACACTTTGCACTGTTTTATCTTTGACCCAAGTTGCACTTATATACCACGGGCTCAAAAAGCATGCAGGTCCTCAGAAAAGAAAAATGTTGCTCAAGCTAAATGCTTACCTATTTTGATGAATTGGCAAAGCATATATGCCTCTCAATCTTGCTTACACCTAAATAAATTGAACAGAACCAAAAGTAGAGAAGAAGAGAACAGTATAAATGATTGGAACCTCTAGTTTTCTATTAGCAAAGATCTCCACCCATGTGCAAAGATACCAACATACCATATAATCTCTTATTAAGACCCTACCCACTTAAAATGAGGGTGCAAATTCAGCTCTATATGGACACATATTAAGTGAAACAAGCTGTACTTATCCATAATGAAAATTTGGGAGAATAAAAAAAATGAAAAGAAGTTTCCCAAACTAGCTGCAACAACGAAAATCATGCAGCAATATAATAATGCATAAGTTAAAAAGAAAGCGGTTGAGAAATGCATGTGCATAGGGTCTAGATCCACGGGCTCAGCGGTTGGTAGACCCAACTAGAGCCAGAGCATGTGCACTTGATTTTCTCAAATATTTTTGTAACTTTGGCCTGCTGTCAATCACGACCAATGGTATGTGACTTTAGTTCCTTATAAATAGAAACCCCCCTCGTGTATTTTTAGTATCATACAAACACAAAAGCAAATTATTACACCTCCCCTGTCTAAGCTCCTCTGTTTCTTTCCTTATCATAGAGTCTTATAGAATGGCAGCTCAAGCATTCTTCTTTAGTCTTGTTCTTTTCATTATTCAGCTACAGTTGCTTGGAACTACAGCTGACTATGGAGGGTGGCAAAGTGCTCACGCCACTTTCTACGGTGGCGGTGATGCCTCGGGCACAATGGGTAAGTCCAAGTGCTACAAAAATTCAGTGTTACTATGGCATTACTATATAGGAAATAGAGACTTTCAGTATTAGAGTTTAGCTGAAAAGCTGGTTAGTGTTCCGAGTGTTTGACAAATAACAGAGCAGTAGAGCTTTAACTAAGAAGCTCTTTACCATTTTAAGTGTTTGACAAATTTGAAGTTCTGAATTGAAAGAGGCTTAGTTTTTTTTTTTTTTTTTTTTAATTAGCTACGATATAGTTTTTTTGTTACACATTTAACATAAAAATTACCAAAATTATATCTTTCGATATACATTATGCAAATAAGCTACCAAGAACTATGAAGTACCTAGATAGACTTTAAAACTGTTTTTAGCTTTAATAATTCCCTTAAAGGTCTTCAGCTAAATATTTTACAATTTCTTCTGTCACTTTAAATCCCTTCAAAAGTAAAAACAAATGGGCTCAGTCTATAGTATGAACGTATACTTTAAGAATGCCATTAAATAATAAATTATGGTGTATTTAATATTTTTTTAATTAAAATTTAAAAATAAAGTCAAATTATACATTAATATTAGGGAAAAGAACACACAATACCTAGGATTTCTGTGCACTTTAAAATTAAAAACAGAAATTCTAGCTTGCAGTTGAACCTACATCTCTTCCTTCTTTAAGAATTGTGTTTGATAGGGTTTTTTGTGATATGCAGGAGGAGCATGTGGTTATGGGAACTTGTACAGCCAGGGGTATGGAACGAACACTGCAGCTCTAAGCACAGCCTTGTTCAACAATGGCTTGACCTGCGGTGCTTGTTACGAAATGCGATGCAATGATGACCCCAGGTGGTGCCTCCCTGGCACCATCACTGTCACAGCTACAAACTTTTGCCCCCCAAATTTCGCAGAGGCTAATAACAATGGTGGATGGTGCAATCCTCCACTCCAACATTTTGATATGGCAGAACCAGCTTTCCTCAAAATTGCTCAATACCGCGCTGGAATAGTCCCCGTGGCCTTCAGAAGGTAACTTATTAAATTCATTATTTTCTAATAAATTAAACTTTTGGGAAGTTTGATAATTTATTATGGTAACTTGCTATATAAGTTGCACTTCAATTGGTTCAGCTTTAGTTGCCTCAACTAGCTCATTATGTGTTTTGGTGATGACAGAGTGCCCTGTGTGAAGAAAGGAGGAATAAGATTCACAATCAATGGCCACTCTTACTTCAACTTGGTCTTGGTCACCAACGTGGGTGGTGCAGGGGATGTTCATAGTGTCTCAATCAAGGGGTCTAAAACTGGGTGGCAAGCAATGTCAAGGAACTGGGGACAAAATTGGCAGAGCAACTCATACCTTAATGGTCAAAGCTTGTCTTTTCAAGTCACCACCAGTGATGGTAGAACTGTGACAAGCTTCAACGTGGCACCTGCCGGTTGGCAGTTTGGTCAGACCTTTGAAGGGCCTCAATTTTAATTTTTCCATTTGAAGTTTGGATGTGGAGGTAGAGATATATAGTCAAATCAATATTTGTATATCTAGTTGAATGTGCCTTTTACAATTGTAACTTGTAAAAGAGCCAGAGAGTCTGTACTGTGGAGTGGCTCTCTTCTGCTGTGGTGGCTAAATAGTACCCGCTGGGCCTTTCACATATTTAGTTTTGAGAATTTGATTCTCTCATTCAAGTTATACATACATATATATATATATATATCATATTTGATATTTCCCAATTGCAGCATTTATTATATCCAAAATTGAGTAATTAGTATAAGAATAGTACTTAGCTTAATTATCCATAAAAATAAAATGTCAAATATTCTTGTTTTTTTTTTTTTTTTTTTTTTTTTTTTTTTTTTAACGAAATAACTACCATTACTCTTAAGAATCTCCTTTCACTGGTAACAATATTCACCATTACATTTCAAGACTTAACTTTGTCCTCAAATAAACTGAGGTGCAACCTATGGCATATATGATAGCAGTTTCCCTACCTATGTTGGAGAAAACTATATTAACAATGAGGATTGTTCACACACACTAAGACAAATTCTTAGTGGACAAAATGAGCGCATTACCTCCGCAAGTGCAACTAAGTTTATACCAAAAACAACCTAGCAAAAGAGAATTGATCCCATTAGTTCCTCCAAATACTGCCAAAGAACACAAGAAATTCAAGAATATCAGAGAAGTACTTCAACTTTCAGGAAATTTAAGTCCATTAAGATGAATGTTCTCACAGATGCTTTAAAAAGTACATAGTTCAATCCATTTCATGAAATTTAGACACTACCAAGAGAAGAAAATTATATTCATCACCTTCAACATAGATGCGTACTTAAGCTGTTTGGATAGATTATGAAGTACTGCAAATAATAAGAAACTAACCATGACTAACTGATAATGAAAACAGCAAAAACATGATGGATTTTATACCTCTAACAAGGATCAATAGCAGCAACAGCACACATCATAAATACAGCTTGGATGAGCCATCAAGAATCATGAATTAAACATAATGATTTTGAAACATATGCGTACTTAAGCGGTCTAGATAGATTATGAAGTACTGTAGATAATAAGAAACAAACTGTGACTAACTGATAATGAAAACTGCAAAAACAGGATGCATTTTATACCTCTGACAAGGTTCAATAATATGCAACAGTACACATCATTAATACAGCCTAGATGAGCCATTGAGAATCATGAAATAAACATAATGAATTTGAAACATATGCATGAATTTGAAATTCCAATAACAGGATTTAACAAGTTTTAAACATCCTAAGTATTTTTTATGCCCCACACTGGGGAAAAGAAACAGATCGATAAGAAAGAAAAAGACTACTAATATGAAAAGTATTTATATATGAACAAGCATTGGGAAGTAATCGAATCTTCTACTAGCAATTTGAATACCCTTCAATAGCGGTGATGAAACTTATATTTAATTCTTGTTCTCTAAGGGAAACAAATCAATCAATTCTTGATGTTGTCTTCTTTGCCTAAACATCAAAATGAGAGACGCCAGTAAACAAAGATTTTGTGTATATAGGCATTGGAGATTCAGGTTGTCAGATGCTTTTTGGAGATTGACCAATTTACCAATGGTGAATTGTTTAACAATAATGAATTGGTCTTGGTCAGAATTCATGCTCATCTATCATGAGGAGAGAGAGGGGGGGGGGGGTCATAATCTAATTACTGTGTCTTTGATTTTTCTTTTTTATTATACTCGTTTTCCTTTGCCTCACATAAAACAATGCTCTAAATAAATGAAAAAGGCACTACATATACCTCCAACTCTACTTCGTCACAATAAATAGCAATGTGCATTAGAGTAATAATAACAGTTTCCTAGCTGAGGACAAGTAACTAAGACCTCCCTTGATGTAACAAGTTTTTCTTTTGAGGAAACCACCAATGTAACATCAAAGTTCGAACTAGAAGAGAATATTAATAGACGTTAGTATTGAAAATCACTTCTTCAAAATTTAAATATCAATCTCTATTAACCAAAATAACATTCATATTCATAGAAGAATCTATTAACAGTAATATATACGGTTACAACCTCTTGACAATAAATATTGACCCTAAAAATAATAGGGGTTTAACAGTGCAAAATTCCATTTGATTTTGTTACTTCTCTTATGAATCAGCACTTTGAATCTCTAGTGATGCAGGTGGCAAAAGGTTGGTCTAATTTTATTTTAGATGTATTTTCTTTTAGTAATCAAGGGTCTTTTTGGGGCTTAAAGGTTTTCCAGAACGGCTTGTAGTTTCAAACCCATAGTTATTTAATTGGGCTTCTTTTTTTATTTGTGGTTTTTAATAGTTAAAAAAAAAGATAAATTTGCAGCTATAATGGTGTTGAGGTTTGTTTGATGCAAGTCTTCCGTAAGCAATGTCAAGGACCCTAGGTGTAATGCCTGCAAAAACTAGGAACAATGTCATTAATCTTTTTTTACTTCTTTCGCTTTAATTTCCAGCAACTTGACTTGCAACTAGATCATAATTCCACACACTGAGAACCCTAAAGAGAATAGAATAAAAACCCTTGTACAATCCACAAACCAATATCGGCATCACTGAGTTATATCTAACAGCCAATCAGATCTGCTTTTCTTCCTTTTTCTCACCTGTTTGGATGTTGAACTCCAAAATATACCCAGCTTGTTACTCCCTAATTGAATCTAGATCAACCTACTTCTCTAGCATTACCAACCACAAAGCCCTAACCCCCAAAAACCCCAACTCCCTCAAATACATAATGCAAAAGTGAGTATGAATGAGAATAAAAAATAAAATAAAAAATAGTTACTAATACATAATACCATAACACTCAAAAACAAAAAATAAAACATAAGATCCCTACCAAGTACTACATAGCAAAAAAAAAAAAAGATCTCTACCAAGTCCTAACATAATTTATCAATGGTTCAAGTGTGCAAGCTTAAAAAGCGAAAAATACACATCAAATAGAAGAAAGGAAATATAAAGCATCCCATTAAACATCTTCAACTAATAGCAAAATGAAACACCAAAGGTCCAGATGTGAATTTAACATGTAAGTCTATCACAATAGTTTCAAAAGAAGAACATGTCAATCTCTGGCTCCTTGAAGTATAGATAATAATTAAGGTTTCATAAAGCTAAGGATTCGGTTAAAATAATTTTGGCATAACCATACAATTATCCTAGGGCTCTATACATATTTCTTACTCTAGTAAACGAAAATTCCTGCCACTTTTGTTTTCTCGGAGTTATAATGGACAATGTGCTTTTATCATGGTCACATTAAGATGGTAGCTGTGGTGGACAATGTAAGCACAAGCCAGCAATGCAAGTACATTTACTAGTCAGCTTCTCAAACACTACTAATAGTCCAAGTCCTTTTTAAGTTTCAGGGATGAGAAAACACAATCAACTAAATGATGCTTTCCTTCATCACCTAAAACCAGACCAAGGAAAATTGGGCTAACTGAGATATTTTTAGTCATGAATATCCAATACAAGGAGAATACAAAGCAAAATGGATGAAAGTAACCTTACCACCGAAAAGTCAAGTTTTCCAAAGATTTTGCAAATTTCTTAGACTGAAGATCTTTTAGACCATTGAACTTCAGAATTCTAACTCATAAAGATTATTTCTGCATTGTAAACTAAAATATTTGAAATTCCAGTCTTTAAGATCACATTCACAAGTACCACAACAAATTTCAGCATCAACATTGACATCTACGCTTCAATAAATTAGAAATAATGTAAACTAAATGAGAACAACTAGAAAACTAAAGAGAATGCATATTCATAATACTAACCTATAAGCATTATTTCTGCATTGTAAACTAAAATATTTGTAGCTCCGGTCTTTAAGATCACATTCACAAGTACCACAACAGATTTCAGCATCAATATTAACATCTACTCTTCAATAAATTAGAAATAATGTAAACCAAATGAGAATAAGTAGAAAACTAAAGGGTCTGTCATATTCATAATACTAAAAGCAAACAGACCTTTCAGTTAGCATGTCACAAAACTGCTCTCAGGAGAGACTTTCTTGAGATTTAAAATGTCAGGAATGTCATCTTGCCCAAGAATGAAGAAAGTGAAAATGTACAAGTACACAGATTGGTACACATCCCATAACTGAAACTCATTACATAGAAAAACACCCCATGTAAGCATTAAAGTAAATTGCGTTCTCGATTGCTGGAAGAAAGATTTGATGTGTGGCCAATACAAGAATACATCCAGACTCATACAAAATTCAATAAAACCCAAACTCACATGAAACTTAAATGTTCTGCAACTCTACCCCAGCTTCATTAAGTTGACAAGTACCTTGTGTTTTGTTATTCTCAAGAAGTGAATAGGGTAAAAATTAAATTACCATAACACGACATTTTGTTTATATAATGTTTCTAATCTTATAACTAATTTTGCCTAGCATATATACTACTCATAACACTTGTATTGGTTTCTCGGGAGCTGTGGCCATAGAAGTATGAATGCTAGTAGTGGAAGCAATCAAGGAAGACACGGAGGAGAACTAACACTCATAGAGAAAGTAGAGGAATAATATGGCGTACACAGAGATGCAGTGATCTACATGCATATGAATACTTGAGTTCAAACAATTAAAAGATGGAGCCAGGAAAAAAATAAAATCCAGGCCCAATTAACAAAACCCCATGGAAACTCAACACCCAAAATTCAAAAAAGTACACTTCTTTATGTGGTGTTTGAATCGAAAAGTCCAATATACCCTTTGGCATCCAAATTCCTAGGAATATAATTGCCTAGGAACATAATGTGCCCATGTTTAGTTTGACAAGATATATGCAAATATGAGATTTTTAAGTTTGACTAATTCATAGGAATTCTAAAGGATTGCATTCTTTCCTAAGAATACTTGTGCATAAAATAAACTTGAAATTTCTTATACGTTGTAGTTTCTATTGAAAATACCAATAATGCTATCTTTTTAAAATATATACATATATATATATATATATATATATAATGAGGGCCATAAAAAAGATAATAAACGCATCACACGAATCCATATAAAGAAATTTAAAGCATAGAATAAACGCCTTAAATTGCATAACCATTGCCACACTGATTAGCTTTTCCCCAAAACATATATGAAGAAAGAAATGGTAAGGATATAGCATAAAACATCCCCAAAACTGATTGCAATGCATAACACCTTGCATTAACAAAAATAAACTCTTTAAGCCCTGTTTTTGTAAATGAAGATTGATTAGATGTGGTTTGATTAATTTTTTCAGAGGAAATAAGTTTAATACTTCTTGGCTTATAAAAATTTGAATACTTTCATAATCATTTACCCATGTAATTGAGGTTAGGTTTTTAATAAAGTGAGGCTAATATTGTCAATTACTAAAAACATATATATATAACTTTCCTCAA
Organism: Castanopsis chinensis; assembly: GCA_032878915.1. Classification (NCBI taxonomy): domain Eukaryota; kingdom Viridiplantae; phylum Streptophyta; class Magnoliopsida; order Fagales; family Fagaceae; genus Castanopsis; species Castanopsis chinensis. The sequence continues at coordinate 8,630,926 of JAVQMG010000125.1, read as the reverse complement.
CCTTAGGAATGTGGACACTGACATGTATGGAGGAAATCTCTATTCTCCTAAATGTGAGGTTTTTTGTGGTATTTGGGATGCCTGTGGACATCCGAATTCCTTGAGCTACTTACAGCCAAACAAGGGAATACCTCAGAATCCTATTAGGAGACGATTCTTAGGAACTACAGTCAAAGGTTTAATACTTCCACAAATCAATAAAAAGTTACAAGAACCCCATCCATGAAAGTATTTTCGTACAATGAATGCAAGACAATAAATTTGATGTTTTCTTTTGCAAGTAATAAGATTTTATTTAATAAGAGGAAATACTTCCACACACAGGAAAAGCACACAAAATTCTAGAAAACGGATCTGATCTCAACATAAGACTTCTCAAAACCATCATAAAGCTTACAAGGTCAAACACTATATGTCACCAAAGTCTAATCAAAGATTCCATTCCACGTATCAAATATAAACGCTAATGGGTGCACCTAGATCATCTTATATGTTCCAGTAGAAATTGCAAGAAGCATAATAATGAAGGATGGTCCATAGAAATTTATTACTGAATAAATCTACCTATGGATGGACAAAACCACCTAGATTGGAACTGCAAATTTCATCACTAGCTTGATTCTCAAAAAAAAAAAAAAAGTTCATCACTAGCTTCAAAGATAGAACAAATATATTGCTTTAGTAAAGATGAAATCAAAAATACATGTGTCAGTTTTTTTGTTCTCATTCATACCTCATATGCAGCACTAATCTCTTTATACTTTTCCGTTGCTCCAGTTTGCTTGTTGACATCAGGGTGGTACATGAAAAATAAATGAACGGTAAAAGTTAGGATTGCAAGGAAATCTTATCGAATGTATTGTTTTAAGTGCTCATAACTAGAAGAAAAGAATTTAAAGACAGAATTAAATTGAAGACAAGCAAATAAATCAGCTCAACAGGAATCAAAAGAACACATATCTGATTTGCTTACACATTTATTAACAAAAGGAAGCAATTTGCAAATTAGATCAGTCCATAGCACATACAACAGAGGCATTCACCTTTCCACACGCTAAACTACTTATCAAGGATAAGAACAGTTTATCATTTATGTTATTGCTGGCAGACTGGATAAATACACATGAACACAGGAAAGTCTCTGGTACAAAACAACTACCAGAAACCAAATTTCTTACCCAACATAGGAAAATCACCAACTACCCCAAAATCAATCACTGGCATTATCTTTTTTAAGAAGTAACTAAACATTTTATTAAGATGAAAAAAAAAAGGAATATTCCAGTACACAGGAAATATACTAGGCAACTCCTAAAAACTTGAAGCAAAAACATTCTATAGTTTTACAATTTACAAAATCATCAAAAACCCACAAAGGTTTTCAATAAAGAAACACATTACATAGACACAAAAGTCTAAAAGTCCTGTTTGGTTGCAGAGAAAATGATAAATAATGAACAAAGAGAAAGACCCAAAAACTCAAATTATAATTCTTTACTATGATTGTCATGCCCCAAACCAAGTAAGAGCTAGGTACATGACAACAGCCACACACTTGTCCTGTTTACACCCTACAAGTGTGTAAGGCCCTTTTAACAATTAAAGAGTTATCTTCAAAGAAAATTTCATCAATAAATTTAAAAATATCCTCAATAATGCAATTCTCAAAAGATCTCTAAATAATAATTTTCCAATATCAAAATAAAATAAATAAATCCTTTAAATCTAAAGGTCCACACAAATGGTAATCTTAAACATAAAAGTTCAAATCTTATTCCTTTGATTTCCTAAACTTCACTCATGCACACATTCCAGCGGAAGCCCAAACATATGCTACTCTTCCTGATCAAAATCTGAAAGGAGAAAGAGGGGGGTGAGTTGACAACTCAACAAGTAACCAAAATTTTAATAAGCTCTTTCTAGCAATAGATCTGTAAAGTAATAAGATGTAATATGAATATTCAAAAGTTATAATACGCTATGGGTTTTCAAAAATAACTAAAGAAGTTTTATAATCTTAAAATATATGTTGCAAATAGATCACATACTCTAATCTTACGATTATGTCATAGATGGTTTAGAAAGTAGTTAGTTTTTCATATATCAAAAGCTATAACTTACAATAGATTCCAAAAATACAAAAGCAATTTTAATGACTCAAAATAGATCAAATACTCAAACATTTTCAAAATCACATACGTAGTTTTAAGAACTCAAATGATTCAAATATTCAAACGTAATTCATATTGTTAACAATCTTATAACTATAGTCACGCTATATCCCTGTGACTAGGCATCACAGTACTAATGAATAACCTCCATTGGCTGGGTAGAGCACCAATAAATAACCCCCATTGGTTTGGGTATCAGAATCAATTCATAGTCAGATTATCCATAATCATACATGTGAAATCATAGTTTCTAACAAAAATATATCTTATTCAGATACATATATATATATATATATATATAATCATATATTCAATATTCAAATATATTTATGATATTTTTATATTCTTTACTTTAAATCAATATAGCTAAAAAAACAATTAAATAAAATAAATCTTATATTCAATGCTCATATATATTTGTAAAAATTCTTTATTCTTTACTTTGAATCAGTATAGCTAAAAAAAAATTAAATAGAATACATCATATATTCAGTAATAAGATATATTTGTGATAATTCTTTACTTGAAATCAGTGATACAATAGAAATAAAATTGTAACAACTATATACAATTTTCAGTAGTTAAAATACGCAAAATTAAACCAATTAGGATAAAGTTACTTACCTCAGCTAGCTCACTACAAGAACTTCTCCCTAACACTTTCTCTAAAATCCTTAGATCTCACCTAACAATTTACAAACACCATTTACTCAATAATCATATAATTCAAGAAAGACTTATAACGGTACTTGACTAGAAGAAAGACTATTAAAAAAAATCTCATAATTGACTGCTTATCTCACACCAAAATTCCCCTAATCATAATTTTTTTTTCTTTATATATATATATATATATATTCTGCCACTAGCTCCTTAAAAGATAAGGCTAGCACCTAGTAGTAGTACTATGTCTCACTTGACAAGGACGTGTGCTACACTCTACAGCTTTCTTCCTCTTCCTTTCATCATTTTTTTTTTTTTTATAACTTGTTAGACCTCAAAACCCATGCTCATTAGACAGACTTTTTTTTTTTTTTTTTTTTTCCCCAATTCCATCAATTCAGGCACAGTTTCTTAACAACCCAACTGTGTAGAAGGTTGACTCTTAGACCAATCACGTCTAAAATCTACCACTTTCAGTGATACTTATCACAACGGAGCGCACGTGTGTGTGTATATATATATAATTTTTAAAAGGCGAAAACCCCCTTTTAGTCCTTACATTTTCATGCGATTCCCATTTTGGTCCCTAACTTTTTTTTCCACCGCTTTTAGTCCCTGAAATCAAAAAAGTGATCTCGTTTTTGTCCCTACCGTTAGTGCCCTAACAGCAAAGTCCTACGTGGCAGACGGTACCTGACGTGATGCTGACGTGGTGCTGATGTGTCAATTAAAATATTATTAAAAAATATTATTTGGCATTTTTATATACCACATCAGCATTTAAAATTTTTTTAAAATACACGTCAGAAAATTTAAACCATAAAAATAAAATAAATTGAAAAACAAAACTTAAATTTTATTTATTTTTTTATTTATTTTTTCATTATTTTTAAGGAAGAACTGAAGTTGTTCTTCATGTTCTTCCTAAATCCAGGAAAAGAAATTAATCTCTAGCAAACCCCAAATCCAAATCCAGCAACTAAATCCAAATCCAAATCCAAATCTACTCCATCAACTCCAGAAAAACAAGAAATAAATCCAAGCAACCAAATCACAAACAAATAAGAAATAAATAAAAAACACAAACAAACCCAGAACAAATCACAAACGAAACCCAAAAATTACAAACAAATCACAAACCCAGAACAAATCACCACCAAAACCCACCGCCGATCAACCTCCACAAACCCAGAAATTTAAAAAAACAACCACCCCAATCACCCACACCACAAACCACAACAACCATAAATCACTACCAAAATCTACCGCCGATCAACCTAGCACCACCCACCGCCGAGAGTCAAACCCGCCAGATCCATTTTCTGCCACAAACCACCAAACCCAGGACTCGCGGCGGCCCACTCACAGCGAGCGACGATCTAAACCCACCCACAGCGAGCGACGACCTCGACCCACCCACAGCGAGCGACGGAGATGGTGCTTGCGATCTAAACCACCAAACTGAATCCTACTTGTGCCGATCTAAACCTACCCACAGCGAGCGACGACCTCGACCTCGACCTCGACCACGAAAATCTGAACCCACCTGAAAATCTAAACCCACGCCAGCCCACGGCAACCTGAACCCACCTGACCATCGGAGATGGTGCTTGCGAAACAGAGACAGAGGAGACCATCGGAGGAGGAACCGACGATGTCGAGGTTGAGACCGTGGTTTGGTTGTGGGAGGTTAAGGATGACTTCGGATGTAGCTCTTTCTTTGTTCTTAGAGTTCTTGTTGTTCTTGATATGAGGGTTTGGTTTTTTTTTTTTTTTTTCTGGGTCTGGGTTTGATTTTTTTCTGGAGTTGCTGGAGTAGATTTGGTTACTGGATTTTGATTTTGATTTGGATTTGGTTGCTGGATTTGGATTTGGGTTTGCTGGAGATTGTTTATTTTTCTGGGATTTAGGAAGAACACGAATCAGTTCTTCCCAAAAAATAATGAAAGAAAAAAAAAATAAAAAGAAAAATAAAATTTAAGTTTTGTTTTTCAATTTATATTATTTTTTGGTTTAAATTTTCTGACGTGGCTTTTAAAAAAATTTTAAATGCTGACGTGGCATATAAAAATGCCAAATAATATTTTTTAATAATATTTTAATTGACACGTCAGCGCCACGTCAGCATCACGTCAGATACCGTCTGCCACGTAGGACTTTGCTATTAGGGCACTAACGGTAGGGACAAAAACGAGATCACTTTTTTGATTTCAGGGACTAAAAGCGGTGGAAAAAAAAGTTAGGGACCAAAATGGGAATCGCGTGAAAATGTAGGGACTAAAAGGGAGTTTTCGCCTTTTTAAAATGCTGAGTACAGAAAATCTGTAGGTAGTAGCGTCCAATTGACCGAAATATAAATCTAAAATTTTCTTCGTTTGCATTATTAAAACTCTTGAATAATTAAATAGCTTCACAACTGGTCAAAATATCCACATTAAAAAAAAAAAAAACCCTAATTCCAAATAAGCTTAGATTTGACAAGAGAGAGATTCTTAGGCTCTTACCTTAGTTATGCAGTCAAACCTTCTCTACTTGAGTATTTTGGATAGTCTCCTCTCTCAAAACATCTATTAGTATATGTTGACTTAAATTAGACTATATATAACTAGGGTTTCCAACTTTATTTTCTAAAAATCCCCTTAGTAATATTAATTATAAAAAATTGACCCCACAAACAAATTTACTTAAATACCCCTCCTTTTAATTCCTTTTTTTTTTCTCTCTTTTTCCGGGTATTACAATGATAATTTAGAAACCCAACTATAATTTCAAATTCTTCTTGGCAACCAAACATAATAAATTGAAGAATAAACAATATGTTATAAAGAAAAAGGGAAAACGAAGAAAGCCAAATTAGAATTGAGTTACTACTTGGCGGGCTAACTTTCGATAAGCTGCCTTGATTTCTTTGCTACTAGCAGACTTGGGGACCCCAAGAGTGGTATAGTAGTCCCCAGAAGCATGAACCACTATCCTAAACTGACCCGAAGAGACTCTACTACAGTCAAACTACAAAATTTTCTCAAAAACATAAGTCAACTTTAAGTTTTGAGTATGAGGATAACAATATTAATTAGAGCAATACAGAAGACGTATATGATCATTAAAAGGATTTATAATTTTGTCATATGTAAAAAGTTTTCTTGCAAAAAAAGAGGAACTCAACCACACAAATTTGAGATTATTACATGATTAGGGAGAAGGCTTAACTTATAGAAAAATGCTCACACTTTCTAGCATCACTCTTATCCTTAGCACTAACAAGATCTATAGATATCAAGTCGATCTGAATAAACGACCCATCTGACTGGGAGACAATATTAACAGTTCTCTTACAATGATTCTCCTCCACCACAAAACTCCTCTCCATGTTAGCAAATACTACCACAGCATACAAATACACAATTTCCTACACCCCCCGCCCCCCACAAAAAAAAAAAAGAAGAAGAAAGGTTTCTCTGTGGCATCATTATCATATGCTGAAATTACAATTAAGCGGTAATAAAAGTAATAGACTTGAACACAATTTAAAGTTCCATAGTCACAATATCTTAAGCAAAGTACCAAAGAAACATGTTAGGGTTTAGCACGCCCACAAAGAGATCAAAAGTGATGACAAAAAATTAATTGTCAAAATTGTTATACAATGAGTGAGAAGGTAAAAAAAAAAACTCTTACATAAATTATTTGGGTAATAAATTTAAACCCTAGTTTTCCATAAAATAACAAACATAAAGATGTTTGCAACTTCTAATTCCATTCTCAAACAATCCAACAAATCCACAAAAGGTTCAAAGTATACCATAAATTGATACCCATATAAATAACAAAGTACACATTAGGGTTTCGTCCTTATAAAAATTAGATAAATCCCCACACACTGAGAAAGGTTGAGTCAATGTCCACAAACCCACCAATTCAATATCCAGCGAATAGTTATAACAACTTGGTATACAAAAAAATGGGTTTTATGTTGCCGTTCTGAAATTAGTAATGACAAAGCAAAAGCATTCATCATCATTCTAAAATTAGTTTTTTTTATTGGAAAGCCACACCATGTGAGTTTTGAATCCACAACCTCGCCCTATGTCCCACGATTGACGGAGAAGACGTTCTACGAGCCCATCAGCAAAATTAGGTGATATGCTTTCCAAAAATTACTCTAGATTGTTTATATGACTATTAAAACAAAATTTAATAATTTGAATTAAATAATGATGGTCATTTTTTGTTCATGCCAGCATATGTGACAATGAAAAATGCAACAAGGAAGTTAGAATGTCTTTCCAAGAATGTCTAACCCTTGCCAATGGAATACATGACAACCAGACTACTCATAGAGCAGAAGGATAGTAATTGCCTCTCTTCTGGTAATTGGATACTTAACATAGCTGTCTCTTGGACTAGATCCACAAGATTGAATGTGAAAGTGCTGAATCAAAGCCATGCTCAATATGACCCTTTTTTGCCCAAAGCAAATTGAGGCCTGGCATGAACTTTCCTAGCACTTGTCACGGGCTTTTTCACCTAAACCAACCAGCCCAAGCAAGCCAGTCCTAAGCCCAGTGGCTCGAGTATTCCTAGCTCAATTTTCTCTCTACAAACTAAGCAACTAGCCCTTGGACTGGAAAAATTCCATTCAAAAGGCAACTCATGACCACAAAAGAAAATCTACTTTCTCTATGTTTGATTCCATGTAATACCCATTCTGGCAGCAATGCATACTGTCTTTTCTCCATACATGGCTTCTCCTAGAAGCCAATGTCTTATACCAATGTATGGCATCATGAAGTTACACCCTTCCAAAACATTATCCAGCATTTCTCAGCCTTAATCATCATCTACATCTTTGATGCAGTTCATTTTCAAAGCTGGTTGTTTACTAGTGCTTATGTTGTATGACAAGTAATCCTTTCACTTGCAACAAAAAGATAGTTAATAGATTGTTAGTGATAAGAGCAATAGCCTAGCAATTAGTTAGAGATGTTTGTTAGGCTTTGGCCAATCACATGGTAGGTTCTTGTAACTAACTTTCTAGCCAATCAGCAGCTTGCTTATGTATCTATAAATAAGCACGGTTGCCCTCATTGTAACTAGTTGAATTTGAATCCAAGAAATCTACCTATGAGGTATTATTCCAAGAATGTGTCTTTTACATTCTTTTTTTTCTCTAAGCAACTTAGCTTTCTAAAACATCTTTCTTTTTCACCATTCTTTTCCTCCATCAATCTTCTCCGATAAGCATCACCCTGTTAGCATACACATCAAGCTCTGCCAATGCCCTAGCTTTGACCATTCTAGCTGCAACCCACCACAACTTTTTAAATAAATATATTTATTTCAGGGTGGGGGGGGGGGGGGTGGGGAGGGAGCTTAACAGTCATTTAGCCCTCCTTCAGCATCAAAATAGTTGGATGCACGGCATCATCAAGCTCCATATCACCAGTGTACCTAAATGGAAAGGGGAACTTAGTCAATATGAAGAATTGGAAAAACTTAACAAAAACAAAATTGGGGAAAAAAGAGGGGGTGGGGATGGTTTTGACAGATAACTAAAGTTAAGTGAGAGATCCTACATCAGTTATTCTTAAGAAATGCATCTAATTGAATTAAATATGTAGTAAATATAGATAAAAATAAAAGAAATACCGCTACATGCATTTCAAGTTCAATTTAATGGTGTGAACAAATGTATATGACCTGTGATATTACCTCTTGTTCTTGACAGAGTTGCACTTGATCTTTATGCTGCAAAATTAACCATAGCCATGAGACAAGCTTACCAAGACAAGTGAAATTATGGAAGGTGCATCTCAGCAATACGATGTATGACTAGGAGGGCTTTTAAATGATTCCCAAGGAGTGGCAAGTCAGCGAATCATTTCTTCATAGAAATCTAAAGAGATTTTGCATGCTTGAAAAAGATGCGTTTCAATAAGTTCCACCTCTTTGCTTGATCTCTCACCAGACACATTGCAACCATTTCTTTAAAAGACTGATCATTCAATTAGAATATTACTCTATAAGAGTGACATTGAAAGATGGCAACCACCAAAGAACATATCTTTCGAACATGAATACCTTAGAGAACTTTCAAAATTACAATAAACACACAGAAGACAAACCTGTAAACAACTCCAATACTTAATGTGAGACACTGTATCTTTTCAACCTGAGATCAAATAAAAGCACATAATAATTGGCAGCCAAAATTTTAGGTGATTTGAATATTGAAAACATTGAGAGAAGGAGGAACGACTTTGAAACAAAGCAGCCACAACATTCTAGAAAATTAGAGATAACTCACATATTTAGACAGAAAGATGTTTAAACCTGTGATATTACCAACTAGAACTTTGACTTCAAAAACACTTCCAAGAATATAAAACAAAAATAAAAAAAATAAAACAAAATTCAACTTAGAAGAATATAAGAAAGAGAATGACCAAATCAAATCAACCTTAAATAAAAGAACAAACGCATCACCCTTGGAATTAAATAGATTATTCAAAATAAAAAAATAAAGGGCAAGGATTTGCTGTAAATTAAGTTGCAACAACGCGAGCAAAAATGCACATGTTTCAATGCCTCAAATAGACACCTGTCTAGGCTTATATTTAAATGAAAACATCCTTGTAAAGATTAAATTTTTCACCAAATGGCCACTTGACATGTGCATTTTGTAGGTGTTGTTGCAACTTTAGTTTGCAACAAATCCTTGCCCAAAAATAAATACACAAGCACCATTTAACAAAAATTAAATTAATAAAGTATAAGAAAAAATCAAAAACCCCAAACAAACAACTATTAAAGCTAAAGTAAATCGGAAATAAGTCGTTAAGGTAGAAGCACAATCAAAACTTAGGTAATCTAAAGCAAAATGCTAGCAAGAACATGATAAATAATAGTAAACGGTGACTCAAAATGAGATTTATAACATGCACTAAGAATGGCAGGAGTTGCAAAACAACAAATAGAAAAACTAGCATATTACCCAACAACTGTATAGGTAAATCCAATTAACACTGAAAGTCAAGCTCTTCTCTGCTTCCTGGTATTTGTAAACAAGGAAATTAATTAGCAAAAATCCAAGTTAACAAATTATGAAGCAAATCCAAAACATAAGTTAAATCCATATAATTCCCAAAAAGCCAAACTCATGCCAGAAGAAGAGAAAGCACTGTCTTGATTTCCTTATACAACCATTTTCAGGTCACACTGTTATATTACTACCCCACACCTATAAGAGGCATTGTCAGATTAGTCATTGAAATCGATATTAAGGTTGCCAACACAGAATGACTAAAAATTAAACAAGACAGACACAAAAAAGCGTAAGAATTGCAAGAGAAATTTCAAACGCTCACTCATTGAGACTGGAGTTAATAATCCACCCAAAAAAATGGAGGCAAAACCTAGGAAAAGTAACGAAAGAGCCAAGTATTAGAAATAATTAAAACAACCAAAAAAAAATTATCTTTAAGTATTCTGATGATTTTAGGAAAGAAAAACAAGATAAGGAAAGAGGGCTCATTGTCGAATCAAGATCCACATCGAAGCACCACAAAAATCTTGCTTCCTATAGCTAGACATTAAGTGACAATCCAAACTGGACTTAAAAGAGGCACCGCCAACACAGTATAACCAAGCTCAACTAAAACCAAGAAAACATCAACAAAAACAAACATAATATGAGATTGTTGAGAAAACTAAAGAGAATCCTGATCTCAATTCAAGGTCACTCCAACAAATTGTTTTTCTAACTCATAATTATCTTAATCCAATAATTAAAACCTTTTAACTTTTGAAAAAGAATATTGAAATTACGAGATAAATAAAAACTATTTCCTTAAGTCCCCCATCAAACTTTGTTTCCTAAGTAGACAAACCTATAAAAAAAATAATTAAACATTGGAATAGTGCTCATAAAACCCAATGTTAAGTAACAACCTTGAAAAATTATATTTTGAATACAAAAAGAAGCACATGTTTAAAAGCATGCATCTATGTATCTAATACAATTAACGTATAACAATGAATCATAATTTGACCAAAACTCAAAATTAATAAGAAGGCTGACAAATTGATGAGCTTAAGTTTTTAACAATTGACTTAAGTGCAAATCAAAGGCAAATAGACAAAGGAACCAAGACAAACAAGCAAAGCAGTGCAGGAGTTTAATAAAGCATGACAAATGATACCTGAAATAGACACACCAGCCCAATGAAAGAATGAACTAAAAGTTTAGCCTCAAATAATATTTATTACTATAGAGACCACAACATAAGATTGTGCCTTAACTCTTTTAATTAGCAAGTAACAACTTGTCAGCACCACTATCCTCTTTCAACCAAAATAGGCAAAGGAGTGTTCCATTAATAGAAGAATTCTTGCAGACACAAAGCTTATTGGCAAAAAGCAAGGCAAAGTCAAATGACCTCAATTGCAACCAATGTAATAATCCAGCAAAACTTAGACCCTACAAATTGCAAGATACATTTATATATTACAAAGTTTATTTATGTTCCCAAACCAATACAATCAACTTCTCTACAGCAGATACCACAAAATGAAAGTGTTAAACTAAAAAGTCAAAGAAGTGTTCTATGTAGCCAAAAATTCTCCATATATTTCAAAACATAATGTATTTAGGGTGGTCTAAATTAGTGAAGCTTTTATGACTGTCAATTGTATCCAGACTGTGCACCTTCATTCATGCTAGGTTAGGTGATTTTTTTATTTATTTTTAGTTGACATCATAAAAACAAATTAGTCCACAGAAAAATGATGCCCAAGATCAAATAAAAATCAATAAAAATGTCAAAAAAGTAATGTGCAACATTACCTCTAATAATAATAATAATAATAATAATAATAATAATAATAATAATAAAAAAATAAATAAATAAATAAAAACTTTTCCAAGAAACCAAGCGGTTTAGTAAAAAAAAAAAAAAAAAGACACCAAGCAGTAAACCTGAAATATTTTCACAATCTCACACCAAAAACAAAAAGCAAAAGAATTGCAATACTTGATTGACAAAAGTTTTTATAAAAACAACTTTGCAACATCAGTTGATAAGCTCACTATTATACTTGCTTTATCTTGTTTCTAGCATGCTTCTAGCTTAGATCCATGTTCTTTTATGCTTACTCACATGTTTATTTGTCCCGATCTATAGCTGTGTTTTCCATAGCTGTGTTTCCAAACACGGCCTATCCTGCACGACAATAGCCCCTTGCGGGGTCTGAAGCTGCATTTTTATAAACGTGGCTCCAGGTCACCCTATAGCTGCGTTTTTTTACCCCTTATAGCTGCGTTTTTTCCACCCATATAAGCTGAGACCTATAGCTGCGCTTTGTATGCGTTATAGGCCCACCTTGAGCTGCGTTTTCTAAAACGCGGCTATAGCCGCATTTTTAAAAACGCACCTATGGGGTTTTTTCCCCTATAATTCCTTCCCAAACACAATTGCAAACACTCAACACATGCAACCAATTGGAACCAACAAAACAATTGCCAACACTCAACAATTCCCAACCATGTGAAAACTTACAAAGAACAGTTTTGACATTGCAATTTTTTGTTTGCCCTTTTTCAATTAAAAAACAAAAGTGAATGGTCAGTTCATTCTACCATGTAGTTAGTTTGTGGCTCTATACTAAAATATAGTCAAGTTATTAACAAGTTGAGCCAACTTGGTCTTACTTTTGACTTTTTAAAATGATGCCGCTACATTTCAAAGCCACAATGAGTTAGAGTAAGGCCAATAAAAGAATAGTTTTGAGTTATAAGTATACCTTCAAAAACTCTGAAACTTTTGTAGCTAACTGATGCTGCTCAAAGGTACTTTGATTTCCATGCCTGGTGAAAATTGAAGAGCCAGATTGAAGGACAAAACACTTCATAGAGTTCAATGATGTTGCGGCCTAAACAAGAATAAAACATATATTCTTGCAACTACATGACTCATATGATGATCAATTTCTTGCAACTATGCAACTTAAGAATGCTTAGTATTTGAAATAGAGAAAGGAAATGGGGAGTTAGCTTGCTCATGTTAGTCGTTTTTCTTGTTCACTTACCTTATAATTTTATTGTAAACAAAATTTTATATATTATCACCAGCCTCTTCTCACATGTTTAGAGGCTTGTTTCGATTAACATATATATAGTTTTCAGGTCATAAAACTCTAACATGTTCAGAAATCATGTTTTCAAATATAAATATTTTAGGGTGTTAGAAACTTTAAACCTTTGACAAAATGAATTAAAAAAAAAAAAACTAATAAAGTGCTTGCGAAACCATTACTTACAGGCAGTTATAACCTCCTCTTCTGTCACAAAAAACAAGGTAGGTGGGGTTCTTGAAATTACCGTTATAACTACTTCTAGCTAGTTACAGTTTAGTTTTGGAAAAAAGAAAAAAGAGACAAAATAATTGCATTGTGCTTTAAATTTAAAATTGACCTAAATTTTAGGTATTTGAAAGATCTTATTTTCCTTGTTTAACCCTATAATTCGATTTTTATTTTTTAACAAAAAAAATAGGGATTATGTGTGAGGGTATTTTGGAGCGTTAAAAGTGGAAACCAAAAGGTTCTATTCTCTTAATAATAGTATAGATGTCACACTAAACCAATAGAATGGAAAATGATATCAAAATCTGACATGTTATAATGTTGTGCTAATAAAAGAAAAAATATACACACTTTTATGGCCAATGATAGATTCAACAATCAAAGGACCCTGCAAGAAATTGTGGTGGCTCTTTACCTTGAAATATGCGACCCTGCAAGAATCGCTCATTACATGCAAGTATAAAGGGTCACATTCCACGACTTGTATAAAGATAATATACTACCTGAACAGGTCTCCCTTTTAATGAGTTGAACATTGTACTAGCCAATCGAGTAGCCATCTTTTGGTCCTCCTGGATTGGGGAATATAATCAAGTCATTATATTAATCGTTATAAATTTTTTTTTTTTTAAACAACAGAGAGTGCCAGTTATAAGTTGAAATACAAATAATTTTCAAGACTAGGGACAGCAGAAAATGGTGCCATACTATTGCAGCATCATAATTCAACCTTATGATGATTCATATGAGGTGAGAGTTAAAAATTATAAACACACAAATGAACCTACATGCACACATTTTCACCATCCCAGTAACAAAGAAAATTTGAAGTTGCAAATATTATAGCTTATTGGAAAAAGACACATAACCATGTAGTACAAGATCTTAGATTCTTACTAATACATTATCAAAACTGCAAATTTTTCATCAAATATGTAAAAATTTTCATTCATTCCATTAAATACATTTTTCATCAAATATGTAAAAATTTTCATTCATTCCATTTCTCTTATACCAGTAGGTCATAAATGCAAACAAAATGTAAGTAATATCATTTCACTCTCCAATGGCAGGACCTACAGGACCACTTCCATTCCATTCACAATTCAATCCTCAGGGGTATTTTTTTTTTTTCATTTATACTCAGAGGTATTTAGTATTTGCAGCCATCAACTCTTCCTTGTTCAACTAGGATAGAGTTGTTATTAAATCTCCTCTAAGTAATGGCACAGTATAATTTTTTGCGCCATTTCTAAATGACACACCAAAAACAGAGAGTTTTATCTATTTGTCCACATATTGACCTAATATTACATTTTCCTTTTATGAGTAAAATGAAACTTCATTAGGAAAAAAGAAAGACCTAAATACAACAAAATTATCGGATCTATGAAATCTGTAAAAAAAAAATTGGCTGCAGTCAAACTAAAGCATCCACTCATTCAAAAATAAAGGTGTTATTTTCCTCTCCCTTCATAAAGTCCACATCATACAGAAAGGAGTAAAATTCTAAGCTGAATCATTACTATGACATCCAATGACCTTCACAGGTATCACCCTATAAACCCCAAATTACTATGACAAGCATTATATCAAATTTCACTTCAATGCTCGGACAAAGTGCCATAGCCCCCCAAACAAGTGGAGCTTTTGAGCTTCCCACTTTGCTGAGCAACAAATCACTACTTGCATCCAATACTTTTTTTTGATAAGTCACTACTTGCATCCAATACTACAAAGCCCTTACACAAAAAGCATAGAAAAGGAAGAAATACCAAAGCGAATTTGATAATCTATACATCCATCTGGGCCAGAAAATAAATAAAATCAAAACCAATACATGATGCACACAGCGACACAAGCCAATTTACTAGATGATGTACACATCCTTATGAGAAGAAACCAAATAAGCCGAAAGCATTATGCACCCAACTTCCACAGTTCCTCATAATCCTCAAACCAAATCATAAGCACTAAAGCACTTCAGTATCCAGAAGCCATTCAATAAAATATATGCACACAAACACATGGCACAAGCTATTAATTTTCACACTTCCAAAATATTTCTAAGTGAGCAAATTACAACATTCACTCCTTGTTGTACCACAATAATTCACCTCTGCAAGTTCCAATAATGCAACACTGCAAATACAATCAGAAATTTCAGTTAGAAATACCCCACATGTAATAGGTTAAAATATTCATCTACATTAGTGTCAAGAACCACTCAGGCATGCAAACAATATACAACATTCACTAGAACACGTATTCAAGTGTATTTTGGAGTATTATGAATGTAAGTACGAAGAAGTTACCAACGTTTGAAACTAGTAAATAACAAACAAAAAAGTCATCACCTGACCAAGATCTTTAGAATCAAAGAATCCCCAACAACAAACCGCTCATCATCATCATCCAAACCTGACAAAATTAACAATCAAGAACTTAAATTTACTAAATTTAACAAATGACTCTAAAATCACACAAAAAACCCATAAACAATTCACTAAATATAATAAACCCATATTTACACTTAGAAGAAAAAGCCACAAAACCCATAAAATTTTCACCGATTCCAAACCCAAATTTCACAAAAATCAAAACTTACAGTGAGGGAAAAGCTAAGGGAAAGAGAGAGGGGGGCAGATTGGGGTGAAGGAGATCGTGAGAGAGAGAGAAGGGAACGATCGTGAGGGAGGGAGTGAGGTGGCGGTAGAGGGAGAAGGGGTGGCAATGGTGGCTGGGCGGTGGCAACGGTGGCTGGGCGGAGAGAGAGAGAAAAAAAAAAGGAGAAAGAAAGTGTTTTGTTGTGAGGGAGTGAGTGAGGTGCAGCTCTACGGGCTGCTGCTCGGAGTTTTGGGAGATTTGGGAGGAAAGGGATTCGGAGAAGAGTTTTTGTCCAAATATTGAAAAAAATCAAGTTTTTTATGGTTATAGGTACTGTTGAAAGTTATTTAGAAAAATGAGGATAGAGAGTGAATTTTAGCAACAGTGTTATCGAAATTCTAAAAAAAAGTAGGAGAGAGAAAGAGGGAAAAGGTAGGGAGAGAAAATCTAGAATTTCGATAACGCTGTTACCGAAATTCTGCTGCCCATGCGCAAATTCTGCTACCTGTGCGCGAGTGCGTGTGCGAGTGTGCGCGAGTGACTAAAAGAAGGGGGAAAGAAATGAATAAGGAATTTCAGTAACAATGTTGCCGAAAATGAAGAAAAAAAATTGGAAAATTTCGGTAATGGTAATACCGAAATTGGAAAAAAAAAAAAAAAAAAAAAAAAAAGGAGAATAATTTCGGTGCTGGCAGCACCGAAATTGGAAAAAAACTTTCAATAAGGTTAGACATATTTTGTTTTACTGCACTTGTATAAATTATAAATGGTCCTTTATAATTTATATAAATGGTCCTTTATAATTTATATAAATGGTCCTTTATATAATTCTTATATTTCTTTTTTTTTTCCAATTTCGGTGCTGGCAGTACCGAAATTATCCCTTTTTTTTTTTTTTTTCCAATTTCGGTGTTGCCAGCACCGAAATTATTATCCTCTTTTTTTTTTTTTTTCCCAATTTCGGTATTAACATTACCGAAATTTCTCAATTTTTTTTCTTCATTTTCGGCAACACCGTTACCGAAATTCCTCATTCATTTCTTTCTCCCTTCTTTCAGTCACTTGCGCACACTCGCGCACGGGCAGCAGAATTTTGGTAACAGCGTTACCGAAATTCCAGATTTTCTCTCTCTGCCTTTTCCCTCTTTCTCTCTCTTACTTTTTCTTAGAATTTCGGCAACACTGTTGCCGTAATTCACTCTCTCTCCTCATTTCCCTAAATAACTTTTAACAGTACCTATAACCATAAAAAACTTGATTTTTTGTAATATTTGGACAAAAGACTCCATTCGGAGAGGGTGAGAGTTTTAGCGTATTGCGTTTTTAGGGTTTTATTTTTTGGGAATTCATTGTTTTCTATTTATACATCCCCTAAGCCGCGTTTAATTAAACGTAGCTCTAAGCATTTGTTAAGCTACTAAACGCAGCTCCACAGATGGTTGCAACTCAAACATCTCTTAAGCGGCAAAAATAGGAATTTAGCCATAATTCCCTAACTATATAGTTAATAGTTTTGGTTTGCAAACTATATTCCCTAATAGCATCTCGAGTCTAAAAGACTCGATTTCAACACCAAAATCGAGTTTCAAAAACTCGATTTTTATGGTCTAATCACGTATAATGTGGCTTATTTTCCACGTGGAGCTTATGTGGAAATCGAGTATCTGACACTCGATTTACTGGATTTATATTTCATTTTCTTCTTTTTCCTTTTTCTTCTGTGCATTTGTTCTCCTTTGTCTCTCACCTTACTATCTCTCCATCTCTCCATCTGTCCTCCATGCTGACCACAAGCCCATCGCCGCCGACCCCAGCAACGCGACCCAGGCCGCGAGACCCAGGCGCGACCTGGGTCTCGAGCGCGACCCAGGCGGCGCGGCCCAGGCGCGCGCGACCCACCCAGGCCGCGCAATCCGGCGAGGTGAAGTGAAGTGAGCTCTGATCTGGGAATGTGTTTTTCTGGGAGAGACTTGGGACTTGATGTTTAGAACTCCAGCCGTTTTAAAAATTTTGTTTTTCAAACATAAATCGAGTAGCTAAAACTCGATTTCCAGGTGGACGCCACCTGAGCAAAATGCCACATCAACTATGGAAATCGAGTCTTAGATACTCGATATTGGCCCTCAAAATCGAGTCTCTTAGACTCGAGATGCTAGTATTATATATAGTTTGCAAACCTTAACAACTAACTATATAGTTGAAAAGTTAAGCTTAAATTCCTATTTTCGCCTCGAGCTGCGTTTGTGTTAAACGCAGCTCCATAGATATTGAATAAAAAAAAAAAGTTCTGGAAAAATGGGGCGAAGAGCTACATTTTAAAAATGAGGCTCCAATCCTACCCACTTAAACGCAACTTCAACATTTAAAAACGCAGCTTCAGGGGAGGCCTATAGCTGCGTTTTTAAAACGCAGCTATACGTTCAGGGTGGAGCTCCATTTTTCCCAAACGTGGGTGGTTCAAAGCTGACCCTGTAGCTATGTTTTTGTAAAACACGGCTTAAAAGCGTGTTTTTTGTAGTGGATCCACATGTTTCTAGGCTTGCTCACATGTTTATTGGTCCTAATCTATGTGCTTTGTGCCATTCGTTTGTGCCTAGATCTATCTTTCTCATGTGTTGTTTGGCTAGACTCACATGTTTTTTGCTTGTTCACATAGATTTAAACAGTAAACCCTGCAGTACACTCGATTCCAACTTTACACATAAATATACTTTGACTAAACGTTTTGATCATGGTTTGCCAACATTACAAAAAGAAATTCTAATACATTTAAACCTAAAGTCTTAGAACCCAATAATAATAATATGATATGACAATAATGATTAAATAATGAAACACACAGTTTCTCAAAGTAAATACCTTGAAACTATATACTATAATCTGTGAGTATCAATAATATACTTTCCAAAGCCACAATATCTAACATACGGTAATTAATCACAAATATACCACACTACCATATAAACCAGTCAAGGGATTTACCCATTCACAACTGGCATGATATTGTCCTCTCTGATATGCAAATTCTTGGCCCCATGGACAGCAACCTCACCCATACCTTCAAGGTTTTTCTCTCCTCCTATGGGTAGCAGGAAGAGCGCGTCAAATAGGATCTCTTTTGCATGTGGTCTTTTGGCCCCATGTGCAGCAGCCTTATCCACAAACAATTAAGGAACCTCTTCCCCCTATGGGCAGCAAGGAAGAACGCATCATCCAAAGTGAAAGGGCACTGACCTGGATCTGATTTTGTTGTCACAAAGACTACGAAAACCAAATCGGGTGATCACCAGAAAATCACACATGTCATAGGGTTAAAACCACATAAAGCTCACAGCTATACATTTCCTTTCAAATACATAGTTTATATCTAGGTAATTTCAGAAAAACCTTAAATAATCTAACTTCCACAAAGTTTGTAAGGTTTTCAACTTTATTCTTTTCAAAAGATTTTCTATCAATTTCCCACATAACAAGACAAGATAAGCATCTTTAAATTTTCTAATATACCATAAAATCCAAGATTTCCTTATTAAAGATTAAATAAAAGATGTTCATTTCTCCATATCAACAATTCATGCATTTCCCTAAATGCAATACCAAATATGATACATTTTCATATATAATTATATATATATATATATATTAAGGTTACGACACAATAGTTTTTAGGAAAATAGTTTCCATATGTGGTTTCCAAAAGTGTGTCTAGCCCAAAATAACATTTATGCAACATGGTTATTGATAGGCCAATAATGTATTGACCCCTTGTGATAAATTTATCGATTAATTAGCTAAGTTAATTAATTAATCCAATTAACAAGCAAAAATGTGTGGTAATACAAACAAATCACCAACTAAGTTAATATGCAGCGGAAAAAAAAAGTTGACATAGTGATTTGTTTATGAATAGGGAAAACCACTGAGACAAAACTCCATTGGTTGAATTTAATGTCACCATTCTTGAGAATTCACTATTATCACAACAAGCGGTTACAAATAAATTAATCCCAGTACCTTATACCAACCTACAGTTAAACCCTTACCCCAATACCCAATTGGACTTGTTCTGAAGTGACAATCTCTCCTTTTTAATGCATGGCTCCTAGTACGTTACTAACTAATTGATGCACGGATTTCAATATGCGGTTTATTCACCAACTTGAGAAAGATGTTAGCTGCAAAGTTCTTCAGTTCATCAACATGATGAAGATCATGAAACTTCTTGGTCACAAAACCCAACGGCAAACAAATGTAGTAGCTTCTTCAAGAAAAAGTTGAACTGAGGCAAGTTTTGTCTCCGGTCACAATTTACACGAACAAAACCTTGCTCTACACTCGCGCAACCTTTGACGGCCCTTAAAGTAATCCTTATATATGTTTAGGAATGTGAGAAAAGAAAGCTTAAACATGTACACACGGATTGGAGTGAAATCAGGTCTGAAAAAATGATTTTCATAATATCTCGATAAATAGGGTATCTATCAAGCAACTGTCAAGCATCAGGCTAAAACAGCCTTTTAAACCTCGATAGATGCTATCTGTCGAGCTAGCTGTCGAGTTTTAAAATTCAGCACTTCTTTAATTGTTTCTTGGACAGATTTACATGGTTTCAATACTTGAACTTGAACTCTTGTTCCTTGAAGTATTAAACACATCCTAGATTTACTCAATAACAAGTAAAGTGCATTTTGTCAAAGGATTAGTCAATTCTAAATGACATATGTTCCTAACATCATTCACATATGTCCTAACATTTATTTTTCAAAAATCCCATTAAAAAGCTACTTACCTCGCAACCGCAAAATCCTAATTCTCTAAGCTCCAAGGAGATTAGCTAGAACCTAAACAATATCAAGTAATCCAATCACAATAAGTATAAAGTTTGAAATTGTATCTACCTACAATTTAGGAATTGCCAAATAAGCACTTAATTAGGTAAGCCTAGTATTTAACCTTATCAATAATTCCAAAGTTTCTCAACAAATTGGTTCACAAGGCATTATCTTCAACATTATGACTAGCTTCCATAAAATTTACGTTACATCATTAAGAGACTCATGAAAGAAAAATCAAAATATCCTTCAAGACAAGAAATTTAGAACTTCAACTAACTCCAAATAAACCCAATGGCAATGGAAAAATTAAATTTACTAACCATCACATGTTATAACTTAAAACCTCTAAATTTTCCACCATACATAAACCTTAAGTAGTCATCATTAGCACAAATTATATACTCACTCATCAAATAATTCCATCAATACAAAACCCATACATAAAAACATATAAATATAACTTTCAATGCTCATAAATTACATGGGTATCATTATTAAAGCTTAGATAAAAATAACCTCAAGCAAAAGTGTAAAACCACCAAAAAGATTAGAAAGTTTTACCTCAAAGAAAATATGTGAAGGTGCTTATAGGTTCTCAAGAATTTTCCAGTGATCTTGCAAGAAAATGATAGTGGAAATGGTGGTGGTGGTGGTGTGGAAGTACCGATGAGAGAGGATATAAGAGTAGGGAGGAGTGTATGAGAGAAAATGAAAAAAAAAAAAAACAAAGGGAAGTGAGTGAGCCGGCCAAAGGGATAAAGAGATGAGTGAAAATGAGTGGTGGGAAAAGGTGTTAGGTGGGGCATGTGGGAACTTAAAAAAATCTGCTCTCCACTTTTTTTATTTTTTGACTGACTAACTGGGACATTACAACAGGTGGTCGCAAGAGTGTTAAAAGAGAGAGAGGAAAAAAAAACAAGTATTTTGAGAATAGTAATAGAATATGCATAAAACAAAAACAAAAATTATAAATAAGATATGTATAAAAAAGATTATAACATATATATATATATATATATTCAAGGGGGTGGGGAGGTCAAGATAAGTTGAGGTGAGAAAAACCTATTCCCGCCCCCATTAGCTCTTCGGGGCGAGAAAAACCTATGCAAGCATAATGAGGTAAGTCTGGATAGGGAATTTTTGTCATTCCTATATAGGAGGTTGGAAAATTTAGGGCTTAATAGTTTTTGAAATAAAGAAAGAGAGTGGGATAGTTTTAGTCATAACTTTTTATAAAATTTGGAGAGAGAGAGAGAGAGAGATTTTCACAATTACAAAATTTAATAAGGTGTAATATTTTACCACAAGTATCAACAATTCCAAGAAAAGTTGTATAAAAAAAGTTTAATTTAAAACCAGTTTGAAAATATCTTCCTTCAACTCACTATGTGGTGATTAAAGAAAATATGTATGTGTAATTTTAGTCACATAACTTTTTTTTATTAGTTATGTGACATGTTCAGATAATACACATGAATTGATGAATAACCTTATAATTTGGGATGTAGTGGTTTGGAATAAATTCCTCTAAATTAGTTTGGAGTTAATCTTTGTCCAAGTTGTGTAGTGTTATATTTTGGATTGAATACGGTGCATACAGGGCACTTAGGTTGCATTACACAGTAGATTATACCCATTCAAACTCCGTTTGTGTCAGCGATGCATGTTCAACTGACCTTTTAAGAAAGAAAAATTAGAAATTTCATTCATTAAGGTAGAGTCAGCGTACAATATCTGAGATAAATTCTCCAACAAAATACGCAACATTTGAAACACCCTATTATTGTATTTACATTTCAGACCCAATAACAGACAATTTAGAAGAGCATTCCACATGTCAGGCCAAAACATTTCCACAAGCAGCTATGTTTTCACACTTATCAGTGATTGCCATAACTGTGATAATCATTTCATGAAGTAAACTGTCACCAGAACCATTTGCAACAGTTCCCAAAAACATGAGGGTGCGATTTGACCTAATTAATAAGAACGTAAATATAATTTTTACCATGTTCCCCCGGTATGAATACATTGTGTAGTAGTAGAAGTAGAACCTCTATACTCATACAATTTGTAAAAATGAAAATCAAACTTATGTCCACTTTTAAAACAATTTTGATCTCATTATATTTAATTGTTAGGTTCTTGAAATTTTAAAACCTTGTGTATGTGCTGAAACTGAAGCAAGACACCTGCAGAAACATTTAAAGAAAACGGCATCGTTTTCTGTCAAAGGAAAGCAGCAACTACAGAGGTGAAGCGCAGTCGTATTGTTAAATGAAACTAAGTTGCTGGCACGTGATTTAGGCAATTGGATGGACACGTGTTGTAATTTTACTTATTTTCCCTTTCAACTATTAGATTATTTTCTGTTTGTAGTTAGCTTAATTCTCGCCTAATTTTCAGGGCTTGAGTAACTGATTGCTATGATGTATAAATAGCAAATCAGGGTGTAATCTTAATAAGTGCCATTCATTTTTACTTTGTGAATACAACCTTTCTTCCATAATCTTTCTTTCTCAACATGGTATCAGAGCAACGAGTTAACTCAGTGCCTCGCTGATTTCTTGACTCGTTCTTGTCCTCCATTGTTGCTCTATTTCAAGCTTTGATTAAAATTTTATGTTGTTCTCGGAATTTTTTTCTACGAAGTATCTTTTGTGATTCTTTGCTCTGAAGCTTCAATCATGGCTTCGATTTCCGATCCTACCATTCTTCCGCAAACTATTCCACAACCAGAATCATCCTCACAGAACATTTCAAGTTCTTCAATGGCAGATGAATCAGCCAATAATCCATATTTTCTCCCTGTTGCTGAGAATCCAGGGATCATTCTTTCTTCGCAACCTCTGATTGGTCCAGAGAACTATGCTAATGGACCAGATCTGTGTTCTTAGCCTTGAGTGCAAGGAACAAATTTGCTTTCGTTAATGGAGCGATTTCCAAACCAGAAGTTACTTCACCTCTATATAATTCTTGGTGTAGATGTAACACCATGGTTCTTTCATGGATGGTGAATTCCCTTAGCAAAGACCTTAAGGCAAGTGTGAGGTATATCAACACTGCTCGTGAACTATGGATTAATTTGCGAGATTGGTTTTCTCAAGGAAGTTCACCTAGGCTCTATGAGTTGCAGAAGGAAATTTCGTATCTCACACAGGGTCAACTATCGGTGAGTTCTTATTTCACAAAGTTCAAAACACTCTGGGATGAATTTGCTAGTTATCAATCTTATGCTGCATGCACCTGCGTTTGTACTTGTGGATTTGATAAAACTCAAGTTGAAACTCAACAGAAAGAGCATGTTTTTCGTTTTCTTATGGGATTAAATGATAGTTTTGATCATATTACTAGTCAAATCTTGATTGCTGAGCCTCTTCCTTCAATCAACAAAGTATGTTCTTTGATTCTGCAAGAAGAAAAACGAAGAAATATAGGTCATGGAGTTAATGTGATTGCTGAACCTACTGCTTTGTATGCTAATAGTAGCTACAACCCTAGCTTTAATCCCAATTTTAGGCCTAATCAAGGTCAAGGTTTTCATGGAGGAAAAGGGGGAAATTTAAAGAAGCAGAGGCCTATATGTACTTATTGTGGCCTGACTGGTCATATAGCAGACAAATGCTATAAACTTCATGGTTATCCACCAGGGTACAAACCAAAGGAAAACAGACCTATGGCAAATCAGGTTTCTGTTGGATTTCAATCAGATGGCTCAATTGTTCAAGGACCAAATCCCTTTCCCAATGGTAATGTCTATGGTAGTGCACAATATCCTACTAGTGCTCCTGCTATGCAGTCAGATGCAATGAATTTCTTCTCTCCATAGAATTTTGTTCCACAGAATTTTACTCCACATAACTTTACTCCACAGAATTTTTCTTCTCAATTCATGGCTCCATCAACACAGGCCTCTCAGTGTCCTATTTTACAGTCTCAATGTGAGCAGCTGTTATCATATCTATCTATTCTTAAGGACAATACTGCTTCAGGTTCTGGAGTACCATTTGCCCATCAAGCTGCAACTGTGATGGCTGCTACTAGTGATAACCCTTCACCCTGTAACTTTGCACCCAATTTTTCAAGTAATCCCTTTTGGATTCCCCCAAACATGTCTCATTCTATTTTTTCCACTCATCTTGTAGATAGGAAAGCATTCAAATCTAATGATTGGATCATTGATACAGGAGCCACTGATCATATGGTTCATTCAGTGGCTCAATTAACTACCATAACTTCTATTTTTCAACCCTATGTTTTTTTGCCAAATGGGGAACAAGCTATGGTTACACACATAGGGACAGTTAAAGTTTCCACTACACTCACACTCACCAATGTGCTTTGTGTGCCATCTTTTAGTTTTAACTTGATTTCAGTTAGTCAGCTCACAAAGGCTCATTTTTGTTGCTTGATTTTTCTTGGAAATTGCTGTTTCATCTAGGACCTGGCTCATTGGAGCACGATTGGTCTGGGTAGAGAAAGCAAAGGGTTGTACTTGCTGCAGCAAAACTTTACTCAAACTTCTCCTTATTCAGCCTTTGCTGCACAATTTGTCTCGTCCATTTCTTCAGATTTATGGTACACTCGTTTTGGTCATCCTTCTCTTACAAAACTATCAATGTTAACTAAGTTTGTACCTTTTGTACCTACAAATAAATCACAGTGTTGTGATATTTGTCATTTTGCTAAGCAAAAGAAAATTTCATTTCCAACTAGTAAACATGTTTCTATCTCTCCTTTTGATCTTGTACATTGTGACCTTTGGGGACCTTTCTTTAAGGAAACTAATGAAGGTTACAGGTATTTGTTGACTATTGTTGATGATTTTTCTAGATGTACTTAGGTGTATCTTCTTAAACATAAATCTGAAACTGGAACTTTGATTCCTCAATTTGCTGCTTTGATTGAAACTCAATTTGGTCAGAAATTAAAATGT
This sequence comes from Castanopsis chinensis, assembly GCA_032878915.1. Taxonomy (NCBI): domain Eukaryota; kingdom Viridiplantae; phylum Streptophyta; class Magnoliopsida; order Fagales; family Fagaceae; genus Castanopsis; species Castanopsis chinensis. The sequence continues at coordinate 8,605,352 of JAVQMG010000125.1, read as the reverse complement.
ATCAGAAGTGATAATGGAACTGAATTTATCTTGAGGGATTTTTTCAAAAACAATGGAATTTTGCATCAATTATCATGTGTTGATACCCCACAACAAAATGCCATTGCTGAAAGAAAACATCAACATATTCTTAATGTTGCTAAAGCCTTGCACCTTCAATCTCAAGTTCCTTTATCATATTGGGGTGATTGCATTTTGACTGCAGTGTATTTGATTAATAGAACCCCTTCCAAACTTTTGCATAACAAAACCCCTTATGAAATGCTTTTTAACATACCACCTTCTTTTAAACACTTGATATGTTTTGGTTGTCTATGTTTTATTTCTACTTTACCTCACAATAGACACAAATTTGCCTCTAGAGCTCGAAAGTGTGTTTTCTTAGGTTATCCTCATGGCATTAAAGGCTACAAGGTTTTAGATTTGGATTCTAATTCCATACACATTTCTAGGGACATAGTTTTCTATGAACACATATACCCTTTTGCTCAAGCTTCTTCCTCTCATCCAACTATTCAGTGTTTTGATTTTCCCCACTCTAATTCAGATAATGGACTCTTTTGTTCATCTTCATCTTCTTATTTGCCTCCCAATTCCTCAACTGATATTCCAATTCCTTCAGCATCCACTTTGCAGCCCATTTTGGAAAATTTAGCTCCTGCACAACGTGTTTTAGACAATTCAGCTTCTTTCCACCCTATTTCAGATCCTATTACTTCTATTGACCCCACCACCTCTATTTTATCTAATAATTTCCTTGCTCCCACATCATCTCCATCTTTTTGCCCTAGGAGGTCTACTAGACCACATAATCCTCCAGCCTACCTCACAGATTACTCTTGTAAGGCAGTGGTCTCTAAACCTGCTCCAGGATTACCTTATAACATTTCAGATCATCTCAACTATGAGTCTCTTGGCAACACCTTTTATTCCTTTGTTATGTCTGTTACTGCCACCCCTACAGAGCCTGCTTTCTTTCATCAAGCAGTGCAGTCTGCTGAGTGGAGGGCAGCCATGGACAAGGAAATTGCTGCCCTTGAACAGAATAACACTTGGACCCTCACTCCATTGCCTCATGGTAAGATTCCAATTGGTTGCAAATGGGTGTATAGGATTAAGTATAATTCTGATGGCACTTTTGAGAGATACAAAGCTAGACTAGTTGCCAAGGAGTATACACAAAAGGAGGGTTTAGACTACTCAAAAACTTTTTCTCCTGTTGCAAAATCTGTTTCTGTTTGTATGGTTTTGGCCTTGGCTGCTGTGAAAGGCTTGTTTTTGCATCAAATGGATGTAAACAATGCCTTCCTTCATGGTGACTTAGCTGAAGAAGTTTACATGTCCCTACCACCTGGCTTTCACAGCAAGGGGGAGAATCAAAATCTAGTTTGCAAGTTGAATAAAAGCATGTATGGTTTGAAACAAGCTTCTCGGAAATGGTTTGAGAAGTTTTCTACAACTATTTTAAACATTGGTTTTGTGCAATCAAAGGCTGATTATTCTCTTTTTACACACTCTCAAGGTTCTTCTTTTACCATCTTGTTAATATATGTGGATGACATTTTGCTAACAGGTAATGATCTTGATTGTTTCACTAAGTTGAAACAACTTCTTGACAAGAAATTTGGTCTAAAGGATTTGGGATCATTAAGATATTTTATTGGTCTTGAAGTGGCTAGAACAGATAAAGGGATGAGCCTAAATCAAAGGAAGTATGCTTTAGAAATACTCAAGGACACAGGTTTTTTGGGTTGCAAACCTAGTAAACTTCCCATGGAGCAAAATCTAAGATTATCCAAGTATGAAGGAACACTTCTTGCTGATCCAGGTGAGTATAGAAGACTCATTGGAAGACTTTTGTATTTAACATTAACCAGGCCTGACATCACCTATGCAGTGCATAGGTTGAGTCAATTTGTTGCATTGCTTAGAGAGCCACACATGATAGCATTGAACAAGGTACTTCAGTATATTAAGGCCTCACCTGGTAAAGGGATCTTCTTCTCTAGTAGTTCAGATTTGCAAATCAAATCCTTTTGTGATGCAGACTGGGCTGGCTGCCCAGATACCAGGAGATCATTAACAGGGTATAATGTGTTTCTTGGAGATTCTTTGGTTTCTTGGAGGTCAAAGAAGCAAGGGGTAGTCTCTAGATCATCAGCAGAGGCTGAATATAGAGCCATGGCCACAGTAGCTTGTGAGATAACTTGGGTTTTACAATTGCTCAAGGATTCAAAAGTTCATCATCCAAGAGCAGCTATGGTTTTCTGTGATAATCAAGCAGCGCTTCATATAGCTGCTAATCTGGTATTCCATGAGAGAACAAAACACATTGAGGTAGATTGCCACTTGATAAGAGAAAAGATACAAGAAGGAATGATCAAAACCTTTCATGTTGCTAGCAATTCACAAGTGGCAGACATTTTCACTAAAGCTTTGGGAATATCTGCTTTCACTAGACTAGCAGCAAGGTTGGGACTTATTGATATTTTTGTTCCAAAAACCTTGAAGTTTTGTTCACAAGATCAAGTTACCGAACAAGCAAATGCTCAAAACTTGAGGGTGAGTGCTGAAACTGAAGCAAGACACCTGTAGAAACATTTAAAGAAAACAGCATCGTTTTCTGTCAAAGGAAAGCAGCAACTACAGAGGTGAAGCGCAGTCGTATTTTTAAATGAAACTGAGTTGCTGGCACGTGATTTAGGCAATTGGATGGACACGTGTTGTAATTTTATTTGTTTTCCCTTTCAGGTATTAGATTATTTTTGATAGGCCACAAATGCGTTGACTCCTTTGTCAATAATTAAATTGATTAATTAGCCGAGTTATTAATTAATCAAGTTAACATGCAAATTCATATGGCAGCACAAACAAATCACCAATAACTAAAGTATGCAGGAGAAAATAAAAGACACGGTGATTTGTTTACGAATGGGGAAAACCTGATAGCAAAAACCCCACCGGGTGATTTAAGGTCACCACTCCCGAAACTCCACTATTATCACAACAAGCAATTACAAGCAAGGAATCCGAGTACCTTACCAACCTACAGCTGAACCCTTACCCCAATACTCAATTGGACTTGTTCTGTAGTGACAGTTTCTCCTCTTGATGCATGGCTCCGAGTACGTGACTAACCAATTGCGCGGATCCTAGTACGCAACTTCAATTCACTAACTAGAGAGAGAGTTGTTGGCTGCAAAGTTCTTCAAATCATCCACACGATGAAAATCAAGAAGATACTTGGTTACAAAATCCTACGGTGCACATTACACAACAACTTCTTCATAAGATATGAATTAGGGCATGAACTTTGTCTTTTTTATCACAAATTGCATCAACAAGAATTACTCAATACTTGTGCAACTTGCATCCCTTTGACGGCCCTTAAAACAATCCTTTTATATGTCTAGGGTTAGGAGAAAAGAAGTCTCAAAGACACATTCACGGATTGGAATTAAAACAGAACTGAAAATCTGTTTTCTTTAAATCTCGACAGATAGAGGTGTCGAGGATCTGTCGAGAAGCTGTCGAGCCTCGGAACTGAAACAGCTTCTAAAACTCAATAGATGCATGTGTTGAGACCAGGTGTCAAGTTTTAGTAACTTGCACTTTCCAGCTTGTTTCTTGGACAGACTAGATGACTTCAACACTTAATCTTGAAACACTGTTTCTTGAAGCGTTAGACACATCCTAAATCTACCCAATTACAAGTAAAGTGCATTTTGTCCAAGGATAAGTCAATTACATAAAATAGTGACATATGTCAACAACTTGAAGTGCATATGTCCTAACAATTTTCTGTTTGTAGTTAGCTTAATTCTCGCCTAATTTTCAGGGCTTGAGTAACTGATTGCTATGATGTATAAATAGCAAATCAGGGTGTAATCTTAATAAGTTCCATTCATTTTTACTTTGTGAATACAACCTTTCTTCCAGAATCTTTCTTTCTCAACAGTATGCAAGGTGTAATTAAGATTAAGTGATGCACAAATTACCTTTTTCACAGGGAGGTACCAGTTAAACGATAAGGATCTTGGCTGCTTAGTGTTTGTTATGACACCATTACACATAAAAAAAATCATAAAAAACCATTTTATTCTATAACAATTATTTCTATGGAATTACAAGAAGGGAAACAAGGAAGACATTATTTGAACTATCTAGCAGTTAATTATTCTATTACATATACTTTTCCAAATTGTGGTTTAACTAGAATTGTTTCTGAAGATAATCAACTACATTCTTGTCAACTTGGAAGGCTTTAATGAGAACATCAGGATTGATGGGAGGATTAGATCCAAAGACCGCGTTTGCAATGGTAATCACCCCGGGATTTTGGCTATTGAGACCGGCAAAAGCAACAGCGTTGGTTTGCCCCATGTTAAACTGAAAGTGAATGAGGCCAATAGGGAATGCAAAGACGTCTCCCTTGTTTAAAACTTTGGTGAAAAGTTTGTTTGGATTGGATGTGACAAATCCAACTAAGAGAGTACCCTCTGCAACTACTAGAATCTCAGAGGCACGAGGGTGAATGTGCGGAGGATCCAAGCCGTACGGTGCAAAGTCAAGACGGGCCAAAGATATGCCTAGAGTGTTCAAACCTGGTATTAGATCGACATTCACAAGGGTGACATTGAATCCGACTTTATTTGTAGTGATTGCAGGAATATTGAGTCCAGGGAAGAAAAAATCATCTGCTATGACAACTACTGGATCCTTACAAAATTTCCCATTCACAAACACTACACAGAAAAGTTTTTCATTGTCAGAAAAAAATAAGAAACTTCTTTAACAATGGACAATAACAAGTCAAGTAAAAAAAAAAATCTGATGCAGATGATGATACAACCAGAAGACATGTGTTCATTAATTTTTTTTTTTTATTTATTGAAGGGATAATTTCATTAATGTGTACAACTTCTAATGATTTCAAATGAACGTGATGAAAATTATTACTACTACTAATAATAATGAGAGTATGTACATACCAGCAGAATTGGTGTTGTTGATTGCGACACAAAAGTCTTGCAGAGGACTAGGGTCATAGGCAGAAACAAGGGAGGATGCCAAAGCCAAAAGGGCCACAGTTATAAGGTAAGTAACACCTTTAATCATTTTTGAGGTTTTGTTATCTCTATCTTCTGAGTATTCTTTGCTTGGATGAGGGATGAGAATTTAGCATATGTGGAAATGTCTATTTATAGAGAGGAGTCAGTGAACCGGTCCATGTTTTTCACAAAAAAAAAAAGCACATAAATTATTTGAATTTATAGCATTTTTTAGTTTATGGGGCGATCCATTCTTGCTTGGTAGTTCTTAAACCTTTATCAATTTTAAATTTATGAAGTGAACCATTCTTTAACCATGTCTGCACGTATTTAAAAACCAACGAAACCTGACCACTTCAATGCTGTTGTATAGTTTTCATACTGTTTTGGCCAACCCAATAATGCGGCTTATATATATCGATATAGTATATTTAAAAATGAAATGACTGAAGCTTCCATGCACGTTGACTGTGTCCTCATTGCAATGCGTTTCGTAAACTCTTTAAGCCGAATGTTTTAAACTTATTATCTTATAGTCCTATCTTGCATCATTTTATTGACTTTATCTTGATTGAAGGGTACTAAATACTTCTTAATGGTTTAGTTAGATTTTTAATGTTTTTATATTCTTGCCGTTTTCTTTTGTTTGTTCTCTCTTTATGTTGACCCTATATTTTTGGTGCATTTCGTTTAAAGTCGAATATTTTTAACAGAATATTACAGACGAATTCTCATTTCTCATTGCTTACATCTTACCAAATAATTTTTTGAAAGAGATATATAGAAAGTCAAATTTGTTGGACAAGAACAACATTTCAGGGTTAATCTATGATCTAGATGTAAAGTAAACAAGAATGAATGAATGACGCAACCATGCTTGATGCTACGTGTTAGCAAATTCCCATAGAATATATTCCAATTTCTTTTACGACAAATTAAAATTTCAGAACAACCTTATTATGACTTCGGATTTCCGAACTTTTTCTCCTTTTGTGAAAGGATTTGCCATTCTCAACTTCTGTGGCAAAAACCGCAAAGAAGAGCTGGCATTTAAGAGTTGGGATCAACGTTAAATATAGATTCGGAAATAGTATCAAACATTCAAAAATTATCAAGTAATTTCGCACGTCAGAAAACAAATGCAGCTCTTTATTACAATAAAATAAAATAATAACATTTAATGCACAAAATTCTCACTTTTATGGTGTTTATGAAAAGAGTTTGATAGACGGTATTTTTTTAGTCTCACATTGCTGTAAGTAGTGAGATCATTTATGTATTTATAAACAATTGTAAGTGATCGTTGATATCCTAAAAAAGTAGGCTCAGTGCGAACAAAGGCTTTATCTATATCACATTCATGTGTGCCATCCCATTGCAACTTGTGCATGTGAGGTCTGACATATTTTTTTGCAATTTATATTTATTTGATTAAAGAAATACAAGGAATTAGAAGGTTGATCTTGAACCTCCGTTAGTAGAAATGCGTCTATCGTAAAGATCAACGTTTTAGTCTAATTATGGGGTTGTTCGGCCAACAAAATCAGTTGCATCAAGGGTGGCATGAATCAACCTTTAAGAACACTGTGAGATTAGTCCTCAACTCATCTCTTTATTTTCTACTTTTGCTAATTTACATTCTTGCTAATTATTTGAGATATTATTTGTTGAATTAAACTTTTTCATTCACAGTTATGTTTTCAACAAGTCCTACCCCATCATTTTAGAGGCTTCAAAGTATTAAACTTCAAAAAATATAACAGAATTAGTACTGGCGATGCATTTGCACATGCACTTCCAAAGAATTAGTGGAGATGCATTGCACATGCACTTCCAAAGAGTACGGGATTAAGATATCCCCATATGCAATTCAAGTGATCATGTTTCCTATGATTATCATTATCACATTTAACAATTTTAGTCCAATGTATCATCAATCAATTCATGCTTTCATATTCCCTGACATCAGAATTTATTTACATTTTCAATTAATAAAGCAATAGTACAAACGAGTCAAATTTTACGGTTACTGTATGTACTAATATTGTTAAGGAATTTAGTGGTGATTGGTGAACTATCTCAGGAAACTATTTTCAGGAATCAAAAGTCTGACAATCTACACGTTATGGCATTTGAATTAATCATTCGTCCAGAAGCCTGTTCTTTGACCTTTGATAGTATACATGTGTTGCTGGCTACTACTTTAAACAATGATATTGTTTTTTATGCAAGTGCTAAGACTGATGAATGTGCAGGCGGCTAGGGCTTGATTCTTCAAAATGGTATTTATGCTTCTTTTATATGATGTTTGTTGGTGAGAAAATGGTTTCTTTCCCCCCTTGAATGATGATTTAATAAAAAACAAATTTTAAAAAAAGAGAAATTTCATGGGTTTTGTAGGAAGGTTATGAAAAAGTTTTCTAATGAGTAGCCAGAATGAAAAAGTTTTCTAAGAGAGAGAACGATAGTGAGTTTTCCACTTTTGAAAAAAAAATTAAAAAAAAAAAAACTATCTTGAGGCTTGGGACTTCATTTTCAAGTATTAAACACTGAATTTATATATCCTTTAAAAATATTAGGAAAAAATCCTTAAGAAAAATTGGACAAATGAGGGGGTGGGAAACACTATGCCAGTAGGGAAATAAAAGGGCCAAATCGACATTTAGAGAGTTATAAATAAACATCCTCATTAGGAAAATGAGATTTCCAAGAAAAGTGTTAATTTTTTTTTTCTTTTTAATTATGTGAGCAGAGATTGCAATGAGACAAGTGTCAGATTAAGGGTTTCCCATTCTCTCTCTTGAGTGAGGAAAACTTAGGCGAAGCGAAAGTGAGGTATGGCAGGTTCAGAGCAAGTTGGAGATACTTTGACATCCCTAATGATTTAGAGATGAAAGAGAAAGAAGATGGATAGTCGTGAGAGTATTAAAAGAGAGAGAAAACAAGTATTTTTGAAGTGATAATAGAATATGTATAAAATAAACAAATTATAAATATGATTGGTATAAAAAAGATTAAATTATATATGTATATATAAATAATTGAAAATATATATTAAATGAAAACATATATAAATATTCTAGGTGAGATGAATTGAAATAAGCTGTAATATTTTTCCGCAAGTATCAACCATTCATGAAAAGTTGGATGGAAAAAGTTTAGTTTTATACAGGTTTGAAACTATCTTCCTCCAATTAATTCATTATGTGGTGATTAAAGAGATTATCCATATGTAATTTTAATTACATGACCTTTTTTTTTTGTAATTAGTCATGTGATATGTTTAAATTATACACATAAATAATCCAATAAATTGCAACGTAATGGGTTGAATTGAGGTCTAGTTCCTGTTGTGGCAAAATATAGGACAGGAGTGTCCACAGGTTGGGTAGGGCAGATGGTGGACAATATTTTTAAACAACCCGCCAATTGCCTATCGGGAAAATTCTAATCCTCCACCAACCTAACAATCTATAAATCCGACAAGTTTGTTAAAAATCTTAATAGTTTCAAATTGATGAGTTGAGAGGGTTGGATGGGTTGGCAAATTCAATTGATTAAATGAAACTATTTCAATAAAATTGGATAATTGTTCGCTCCCTCAAATAAAATTAAATAATAATAATAATAAAAGAAAGGAAAAACTGCAAATAATTTTATTAAAAATAATAAGAAATACTACATTGGTTTTTTTTTTTTATAAGGATGGCTTAAAATAAAAAGAAACATGACAAAGTATATTTATATATGCGGGTCATGGGTATTTTTTGCACAGGCCTAAATTATAGGATCCTGTGTCAACTACTCAACTATCAACATGTGATGCCATATGGTTTTTCGTTTTTTCTTTTGTTTCTAAACAATTTGCTTGCATGAAACTTGACCTATCGATGGATTCTTTGTTGATTTATGTGTAATGTGTTTGGCACTTTGTTTAACAACCCGTGTGTTTTGCAAGCCCTATGATTCACATCAACTTGTTTGCTTGACTACGGAGGGACTAGCTGATCAATAACTATATATACAAAGGCACAGGTTTCAATTCCTGCAAGGAGAATGTCATGAGTGACAATGAAGCACGTACAGGCAATGAAGCAGAATCGTTGTGCGGTGTAGGTGTATGGCACATTATCGCTTGCTGAGGTGAACAGGTCAGCCGATTCGGAGGTGCACAAAGTTGTTGGCAGTGCCTGTAGTGATGAACTCGTTGACTGTGATCACAGGTAATCTTGCAGGTTGCGGGCTAGTTGATGGCAGCTGTAAAGAAGGTTGTGAGATTGTAAAAATTTGGGTTGTGGATTTCGGTGTATAACGGCTTGGACAATATCAAATTTGACTCTATTATCAGTTAAAAGTTATTGTGTGCTTGAAGGAAAGGAAAGAGAAAAGAACGAGCAAAAGCAGAATTTTAACTTGATTCATATGTCCACAGCAGAAACTCTTTTGTTAGGGTTTTGGACCCCAGTTGAGTCAGATTCAATCAAATTTCTAATCAATTAATTAAAGTGATTAAACATTCAATTAGATAAGATTTAAAACAAACATCACACAATCACAAATTTCAGGAACGCCAAGAATGATGACCCGGGAAAACTTTTGAAACTGTGGTTTCAAAGTGTAAGTTTGAATTTATTCAATCATTTTGTTGACTTTATTCCATGGTAGATTTACTTGTAATTCAGCATTTAGAAACTCTGTATTTAGATGGGAATCATGTAAGGATAGTGTGTAAGAGAGTGTAAAGAAAATATCAAGAGTGTGAAAAAAAACTCAAGAGTGTGCATTCAAGAAGACCCTCGCAACTGGATCTCGCGACTGGCTCATGACTCGTGAGTCACCAAAATTGGCACACGTGTGAAGCATGCAAGGGGAGCTGAAGGGTCATGCCAGTTGTTGCACTACAGGACAAAACCTCCAGCTGGCTAGGCAGTTAGCTCTCAAACTCGCTACTCGTTCCAGTCGCAAGCTCAAGTAGCCAGAATGCCCTATTTGGCTGTAATTAATTTTTTGCATTCCATACACACCCTACTACAAATACCCTTACCCACGAAACGTAGAGAGCTTCTAGAGAGAATTTTGAAAGAGAAACCTTAGAGAAAAACAAGATTAATTCATCCACAATCTTCGTCTTTTGATTCTCCAAATTCTTCTACTCTCACACTCTCCATTGTTACATCCTTGAGAGGGACATTAGCCAAATCCTTATCACACCATATCCATATCTGTGAGAAGGCATTTTGGTACTTAGGAACTGTTCTGAAGGGACCAATTCATTTTGGTTGATGCAATGGGCTTATTGCGGGATCCAGTAAGTTAGAGAAGACAAGGTTCGGCTTAACCCTGTTGGAGCAAGAAGCTTGGAAGGCTTAAGTACAGTGGGTAGATTAGGCTTGGAGGGTCTTTTACTATTCATGTATCCCAACTTTTTTCTCTAGTAGATTATTGACCGCTTGGAGGGCGGCGGAGAGGTTTTTTGCAAAGGACTTCGGTTTCCTCTTCAATAACACATCGTTGTGTTGTTTTTGTGTTTACATCTCTCTTCCCTTAATCTTTACCTTTTAATTACTGCTGTGGTTGTGATTAATTTTGGTTTAGATTGTTTTACCAACTGTTTTAGCTTATTTTCATTTTCCGCACATACATTATTTGATAATAAGCTTGCGTTAGTAATTTGTAATTTGGGGATCTAAACGTTCATAGGTGTTTTACACACTATTTAAACATTCAATTGGTATCAGAGCGGGTGCACTTGCTATGGTTTAATACCTAAGTGCGATCCTAGACCCCTTAGCTATGAATGAAGTTATGAAGAAGGCTATGCTGAATTGTGGTTTAAATGTTTGTGATAATGACTCTATGAGTATGTTTGAAGGGTGTCCTAACAATGAACTCCTAGATTTATTAAAAATAAAGAAACATGCTAGAATGTTTGTTCACATGCTGAAATATTTTGAAAATGAGAATCACATCTTACACAATAGTTTATGTGAGTCTAGTTCTTTGATTAAGAAGTATAAAAGAAGAAATAGAATATTGTGTGATAAGGTCGGTAATCTGAAAAAGAAAATTCAATCTAACAAGAGCATGAAAAATGAAGATAAGTCTCTATTTGAAGGTCAAGAGTGTTTGTCCCATGCTTGCTTATTTGTACACACTTCTTTGAAGGTATTTAATTCATGTTTATGGTATCTTGATAGCGGCTATTCTCGTCATATGACAGGAGATAAATCATTGTTTAAGTCACTCAAAGAGAAAGTTGGTGACTATGTGACATTTGGCGATGGGAGTCATGCTCAAGTTCTCGGCAAAGGGACTGTTGAGATACCGGGATTACCTCTATTGAAGAATGTCTTATACATCAAAGGGCTAAACGTGAATCTCTTAAGCATCACTCAAATATGTGATGAAGACTTCCTTGTTCAATTCTCAAAGAAGGGGTGCATAATCATTAATGAAGAAGGGATTCAAGTCTTGGAAGGAAATAGGACTACCGAAAATTGCTACGGTGTAGTTCCTACGGCACCAATTTCTTGTAGAAGTGCTCATGTTGACATGTTGGAACTTTGGCATCACATATTTGGGCACGCAAATTTCAAACAAGTAGCTAAAGTATCTAAACTTGAAGATGTTGAGTGACTTCCAAAATTTGGAAAGGTAGAGAAGACAATTTGTGGTGCACACCAAATGGGAAAGCAAACAAAGGCAAGTCATCACAAGGTGAATGTAATTGCTACCTCACGTTGTTTAGAGCTTCTACATGTTGACATAATGGGGCCTACAAGAACTGAAAGTCTAGGAGGAAAGAGGTGCATTATGGTCATAGTTGACGATTTCTCAAGATACACTTCGGTGGAGTTTCTTAGAGAAAAATCAGAAGCATGTGACAAGTTGAAAATTCTGTGCAAGAGACTACAAAATGAGAAAGGGATTCTGATTGTCAAGATAAGGAGTGATCATGGCAAGGAGTTTAAGAATACAAGATTTGAGTCGATTTGAGAGAAGAATGGGATCAAAAAAGAATTTTCAGTCCCAAAACTCCTTAACAAAATGGGGTGGTTAAGAGAAAAAATTGGGTGATTCAAGAAATGGTGAGAGTGATGCTACTCAACAAGCAAATTCCTCGAAAGTTTTGGGGAAAGCCATGAACACCTCATGTCACATTGGTAATAGGATATTCTTCCAAATGGGAACAAAGAAGACCGCATATGAAATTTGGAATGCAAAGAAGCCGAAAGTGAAGTACTTTCGAGTGTTTGGAAGCAAGTGTTACATTCTAAATGATTGGGAGAACATTAGAAAATTTGAAACAAAAAGTGATGAAGGCATCTTCCTTGGATATTCTACTACTAGCTGGGCATATAGAGTTTACAACAAGAGAACAGAGACGGTAATGGAATCCATCAATGTAGAAATTGATGATGCTATAACAAAAGTTGAGATGGTTGATGATAGAGAAGGGCCAAGCACCAAAGAGCCCACAGCTGAGGTCGAAGCTCTTGATATTGAAGTTGAAGGACTTTCACCAAAAAAGGAATCAACTCTCTTGAACTCAAGAATGGAAACAAGATCAAAGTCTAGAACATCAAGTCCTCTCACTCCTCTTGAAGTTCATCCTCCTATCCCCAAGAATGATAAAGTGTCCACATCAAAGAAACCATCATCAAGAGTGATTAAAAACCATCCAAACAATAACACCATTGGGTCTTTAGATGAGGGTCTTTGCCTTAGAAAGAGAAACATACTTCTGGCCAATCATGTAACATACCACTGTTACCTTGCCCAATTTGAGCCGAAAAAGGTAGAAGAAGCTCTTCGAGATGAATATTGGGTTGAGTTAATGCATGAAAAGTGTAATCAATTTGTGAGAAATGATGTATGGGAACTTGTTCCTAGGCCTGAAAATGTTCATGTTCAAAAACAAGACCGATGAAGATGGAGAGATTTTTCGGAACAAATCTCAGCTAGTGGCTCAAGGATACACTTAAGTAGAAGGAGTAGATTTTGATGAATCCTTCGCTTTCGTGCCAAGACTTGAGTCTATCTGCATTCTTATGTCAATTGCTTGCACTATGAACTTCAAACTCTACCAAATGGATATAAAATGTGCATTTCTAAATGGTTACCTAAATAGGCTAAATGAAGAAGTGTTTTTTGAACAACCCAAAGGTTTCGAAGATCCTCACTTCCCGGACCATGTGCTGAGATTGAAGAAAGCTCTTTATGGCTTGAAACAAGCTCCTAGAGCTTGGTATGATCAACTTACCCATTACCTCCTGGATAGAGGGTTCAAAAAAGGGTATGCCGACCGGACTTTATTTGTCAAAGATGATGGGGATTACCTTCTTGTGGCTCAAGTATATGTTAATGACATAGTATTTGGAGCTACCTTTGATGCTCGAGCTATAGAGTTTTCTGAGGAGATGAAGAAATAATTTGAGATGAGTATAGTGGGGGAGCTAACATTTTTCTTGGGTCTTCAAGTCAAACAAAAGAAGGAAGGCATATTCATTTCACAACTCACAAGAAAAATATGCTAGAAATATTGTCAAGAAGTTTGGATTAGAGTCCAAAAAGCATGCCTCCACTCCCATGAGTTCATCTACAAACCTTAATGTTGATTCCTCCGAGGTAGAAGTGAGTCCAACCTTGTATAGGAGTATCATTGGGAGTTTACTCTATCTTACAACCAGTAGACCGGATATTGCTTTTAGCATGGGTGTTTATGCTCGATATCAAGCTGCTCTGAAGGAATCCCACCTAACTGCGGTGAAGCGAATCATATGATATGTCAATGGAACTTCGGATTATGGCTTGTGGTACTCAAAGGACTCTAATGCTTGCCTTGTAGGTTATTCAGATGCAAATTGGGCTGGCAATGTGAATGATCGAAAGAGTACTTCAAGTGGTTGCTTCTATCTTAGAAACAATCTTGTCTCTTGGATGAGCAAGAAACAAAATTTCGTCTCTCTTTACGGCTGAAGAAGAGTACATAGCTGCTGGAAGTTGCTGCACACAACTTCTTTGGATGAAAAAGCTACTTCATGATTACGGATTTACTCAAGATACAATGTGTGTTTTCTATGATAACACCAGTGCTATAAATCTCTCTAAGAATTCGGTTCAGCATTCAAAGTCAAAACACATAGAGATGCATTACCACTCCATCCGGGATTTGGTGGAAGATAAAGTTGTATGTCTTGAATTCATACACACAAACAATCAAAAGGCGGACATCTTCACCAAGCCTCTCGATGGTCCACAGTTTGAATCACTCTATAAGACCATCGGTGTTAGTATAATTCCTTGAATCTCATGTGTGATGTGTGCTTTACCTCTTTATCTTGATTTAGTTTCTCTTATGTAGGGCACACACTACTTTGTTGGCTATTTATATAGCATATTCTGTTTGTTATTTTTTTGCTATGAATGTTTATACATTTCTTGGTCAATCTTTACTTGTTTTTGTGTCAAAAATCCAAAAACACATAAAAAGTAGAAAATTCATAAAGTTTGATCGACATTATTATGTATCGTCACAAACATGTTTTGCCTTGTAGTTTTGTACTAATGCATTTGTGCATTTACCATCGTAACTTGTTCTTTATGCACTCTTATCATTGTGGGATTTATCTTGAAATCTATGTGACTGTTATAAATAGATTTTCAAACTTGTCATGAATAATTAGTCAATAGTTTTGTTGATCTTGAAACTTGCGTAGACTTGTATCTATATATCTTCCCAATCTTTGATTTTAGTTTTTGTTTAAAGAGCTCAACAAATGTAAATCTCAAAATGAAAAGAGATAATGAGCTACAAAAGTCGTCGCATATACTAGTATTTAATTAGGAAAAAAGGAAAGCAACTTTTATGAAAAATGTATGATGCTCAAAAAGCCAAAGACTTGCTCATTAAATTAAAATATCAAAAATTTCAAGCATCGATCTCAAAATGAGATATATTGATTATAAAAGATCAAATGATATGTTGTGTATGAAGCCAAATAAAAAGCTTTTGTAGTATGTAATCAAGTTTTGTGGGAGGTCATATATACATATTTCTATAATTGAGATTGGTCACTTTTCCTCGTGCTAATTGTGTATGTCTTGTGTTGAATTGATCATTGAAGATTCACATTAGACTAAGGATCATTTCATCTTTGATACCCACACACATCACACATGTCTATGTTCAATGAATGTCTTATTCATTTGTATGATTGTACATGATTAAATATGTTGCACATGCTCAATTATATATTAATCAAACACAAAAATTTTTGGATTGTTTTGTTTGTTTTTGGAAAGTATTTTTGTTTTGAAAAATTTCAAAAGTTTCAAAAACTGTGCAACCCTGTTTTGGCGACTTGCCTCACGAGTCAAGCTAGTTACGAGACCCCAATCGCGAGCTTACACAGAAGCTCCTGGCGACTCTCTGGCGGGTCATGGCCCCAATCGCGAAAAAAGTCTTAGAAAAATTTTCAAAAATTGGGTTTTTAATTTTCTCGTGACTTAGTTTGGCGACTTGCTTGCAAGTGAAAGCTCTAGTCACGAGTTTACTAAGAAAGTTTGGCAACTCCTATCATGACTTACTTATGGATGGAACTTCCAGTCGCAAAAAACACTTAGACAAATTTTTCCTAATCTTGTCATAAGGGTTTTAGGCAGCTTGCTTTGGCTACTTGTTTGCGACTTAATCCAGTAGCAAAAATCGCATGTTTTGCACAATGAAGGTTATTTTCAAGACAGGTTCACAAACTTTTCAGTTTTTCGCTCGCATCTAGTGGCTATTCATCATCTTGTCCTTCTTTACCTCTTTCAAGGTCCTCGTGTTCACACACAATCTCTCCATATTATTTCACACCTCTTCACCAATCTTCAAGAAAAGGTATGGGCTCTGTTTCTTTCTCACTATCTTTCACGTTTCCATCCTAAGATTTCTTGAATTAGGTGTTTTTGATGATATATGTGAATATGTTGCTTAAATATGGGTATTTAATGTTTTGGTGAGATTGTTGTGTAGGTTGTGTTGGATATATGTTGTTACTCTCTACCTTTGGCTGCACAATGTGTTATTTGTGGGACACACATTTAGCGACATAATAAAGACATCATGATTTTAGGGTTTTCTTCAACATTCCTGTTTTGGGACTAACTCAATGCTAATAGAGTTTGATGTCTTGTGTGTTTTCTGTTGTGGTTTGGTGTAACATGATGCAGCTTGAACATGTCTCCATTCAAAAGATCTATAGTGAAAGGAAGCAGCAGCAAAGGGAAAGAGCCTATGATTGATGTTGATGATCTTTATCCTAGGTCAAAGAGGACCCAATCACTGATGGAAGTGCATGACCCTAACAAGTTTAGATCTTTTGCTACTTTTCAGACCTGTGAGAAATTCTTTAGAGAAGCCTCATTGCTGGTTGAAAGGGCTGTTGATCAGCCGTTTCTCCTAGAAACTAACATTCCAAAATGGTTTGCCACCAAGGATTGGAACTTCCTTCTCTCCAACCTTGATGATGCATATGAGAATTTGGTAAAAGAGTTCTATGTTAACACCATTGTTGAGGGAGATAAGCTCAAATGCTGGGTAAAAGAGTCCAATCAACATTCGTACGCTCAGCGCTAGCATTGGTCATAGTTGGAAGGGAATCAAGACAGAGACTCCAACTTCTCACAATGGTTCACACTTTGGTTCATCCTCCTATGATGAGAAGTTAGATAACATTATGGCTTCCATCCACAACATGAGCACCAAGATGTCTGGACTTGCCTCTCTCCTGCACCATCTAAACATCATGATGATGATAGGGGGAACTTGATCAAAGGGTGAGTATTGATGTTGAAGAGCGGGAGATAGAAAAGGCCTATGTTTATGTTTATGTCATGTTGTGTTTTTAGATTATGTTGCTATATTTTTTACCTTAGCTTTGTAGCTCACTATTTTTAGTTGATGTTATGCATTTCTCTTAGTACATCACTCTTGTGCCCTTGTTGGATTTTATATCCTTGATGCAATTACCTTGTGTTGTTGTGTCGGTTACGTGTTAGACATGCAAATGATACTTTGCTTTGAGCTCATAAACTTACATGTCCGGATGTTCATTCCTTGAGTGAATGATCATTGTGGTCACTATTTATAGTGATTGCTCATATTTGGTCAAACCTTGCTTTACTGCTGTTACTCTTTATTGCTTGATTGCATTGTACTTGTTCCATATGTATTTCAAGTTTTCTGCTTACAATGATTGTATTGTGTTGTTATTTTCAAGAAATACTTGTTCGTATGGTTCAAGAGCTTCACAGGTTCTAGAATTAGGTATGAGTGAGTTTTGTTCAAATGTTCCCAACTCACATGTTAAGTCTAGAGTTTGTTTTAGGATTTTGTCACAAAATAGCCAAAGGAGGAGATTGTAAGATTGAATTTATTAAATTATTTTGTTGGCTTTATTCCGTACCAAATTTGCTTGTAATTCAGCATTTAGAAATCCTATATTTAGGTGGGAATCATGTAAGGATAATGTGTGCGAGAGTGTGAAGAAAAACTCAAGAGTGTGCTTAAAAGCTCAAGAGTGTGCATTCAAGAAGAGCCTAGCAACTGGATCTCACAATAGGCGAGTCACCAAACCTCCAGCTGGCCAGGCAGTTAGCTCGCGATTCAAACTCACAACTCGTTCCAGTCACGAGTTCAAGTTGCCAGAATTCCCTGTTTAGCTGTAACTAACTTTTCGCATTCCATACACACCGTACTATAAATACCCTTATACCCACAAAATGTAGAAAGCTTCTAGAGAGAATTTTGAGAGAGAAACCTTAGAGAAAAACAATATTGACTCATCCATAATCTTCATCATTTAATTCTCCAAATTCCTCTACTCTCACCCTCTCCATTGTTACATCCTTGAAAGGGACATTAGCCAAATCCTTATCTCACCACACTCATATCTGTGAGGAGATATTTTGGTACTTGGGGAGCAGTCCTGAAGGTACTAATTCATTTTGGTTGATGCAATGGTTTTATTGCGGGATCTGGTAAGCTAGAGAAGACAAAGTTCAGCTTAACCCTGTTGGAGCAAGAAGCTTGGAGGGCTTAGGTGCACTGAGTAGATTAAGCTTGGAGGGTCTTATACTATTCATGTATCCCAACTTTATTCTCTAATGGATTATTGAATGCTTGGAGGATGGCGGAAAGGTTTTTCACCGAGGACTTCGGTTTCCTCTTCAATAACACATCGTTATGCTGTCTTTGCGTTTGCATCTCTCTTCCCTTAATCTTTACCTTTTAATTACTGCTGTGGTTGTAATTAATTTCGATTTAGATTGTCTTACCAATTTTGTTTTAGCTTATTTTTCATGTTCCACACATACATTGTTTGATAATAAGTTTGTGTTGGTAATTTGTAATTTGGGAGTTTAAACTTCCATAGGTGTTTTACACACTATTTGAACATTCACAGAGAAAAAAACTTGGGGAGAATTTAAACTAAACAATTCTCAAGGTAACATTTCACTAATAGAATGGAAAATTATACAATAGATTTAATCCTAAATCTATTGCTACCTCATGTAATACTTACTCACATAACCACATGTAATTTCAAATCCACAAACTCTTCTATTGTGAAACTGTTGCACACAAAAACTCCTGTTTGTGATTTTAAGAATCCACTCAAAGGTTTAGATCATCAACTGTGGTTGATTTGATTGCAGTAACTTTATTCTATAGCCAAATCTATTATTTGCACAAGGTTTCCAGTTGTAGCTTCAAAAGGGTTTGGAAAAACTCTAGATCTGTGCACTGCCCTCCTCTTGAATATGTAAAAACGTGCTTTAGGATTTATATTTAAATATCCTCAAGATCCATCAAAACCCTAGATTCATTGACTGAGAAAGAAAGTGAGAAATCATATCTGCACAAATCTGGATTAGTCGAGATGTGCGTCTTGATCGGTCAAGATAAGTGAAACTCTTCTTACACTTATCTTTTCCTACTTTCTTGAGTCTTCAATTGTGCAGAACTTCATTTGTCTTGATCCTGAATGTTTCTTGAGTCTTCAATTGGGCTTTACATCTTTAACTGTTACATCTTCACTATTGGACTCTTGTGTTTACAATGAGCAAAAGTTGGGTTTATATATTAGAGAACTACTCTAAGTTAGCCCTAAACTAACCCATAAATTTGTTTGTTTGTTCTACAAGTACATAGAGCATATAGCTTTAACAATATTTAAACCCTTAAGCATTACGTTTTTCTCCCTCGTATAATTTTTTCCATGTTACCACAGTATGAATACATAGCGTTGTAGAAGCTCAATACATTTGCTATTTCAACACCCAAAAATGTTGCTTCAATCTTACATGCGTAAATGTTTGACAAAGAATAGATGCAACTGGGCCCTAATTAAATTTGACCTCCCATTTGCGTAAACGAAAACAAATTCCCTGACTATTTTAAATACAATCTAGATCTTTTTATATTTAATAGTTAGGTGCTGGTAATTTCAAACATTGTGGATCCAAGGTGTAATTAATCAAGATTTCTTTGTGCACTGATTGCTTTGCCTTTCCTTTTACACAATGACTCGCACTGAAAAAGATAAATAATAACAAACCATTTTATTTGATAATAATTATTTCAATGGAATTACATCAAGAGAAAAATTGTTAACTTTATATTCAAACTATATAGTGGTTCATCATTCCTATTACAAATATTTTTCCCAATTGTAGTTGACTTAGAATTGTTTCTGAAGATAATCAACTACATTCTTGTCTAACTGGAAGGCCTTGGCAAGAACATCAGGATTGATGGGTGGATTAGATCCAAAAACCGCATTTGCAATGGTGATCAACCCAGGATTTTGACTGCTGAGACCAGCAAAGGCAACAGCATTGGTCTGCCCTATGTTGAATTGGAAGTGAATGAGACCAATTGGGAAGACAAAGACATCTCCCTTGTTTAGAACTTTGGTGAAGAGTTTGTTTGGGTTGGATGTGACAAATCCAACCAAGAGAGTACCCTCCATGACTACTAAAAGCTCAGTGCCGCGAGGGTGAGTGTGAGGAGGATTCAGGCCATATGGGGCAAAGTCGAGACGAGCCAAAGATATGCCTAGAGTGTTGAGACCAGGTAATTTATCGACGTTCACAAGATTGACACTTGATCCAAGTTTACTTGCAGCTGTGTTTCCAGGAATATTAAGTCCGGGAAAGAAAAAATCATTGGCTGTGACAGTTGCTGGGTCCTTACAAAATTTTCCATTCACAAATACTACACACAAAAAAAGTTTGTTATTGTCACAAATAAGAAAGTTCTGTAACAAAGGACAATAGCATGTCTTGTACGGAAAAAAATCTAATGTAGATGATATAACGTAGGTGATGATAATAATTTCATTAATGTGTTGAACTTCATGAAAATGATCTCGAAAGAACGTAGGTGATAATAACACTACTACGTTCTGCTAATAATGAGTGGGCATGTAGATTTGCAGTTCATCAAAAAAAAAAAAGAGAGAGAGAGAGCATGTACATACTAGCAGAATCAGTGTTGTTAATTGCGACACAAAAGTCTTGCAGAGGACTAGGGTCATAGGCAGAACCAAGGGAAAATGCCAAAGCCAAAATGGCCACAGAAACAAAATAAGGAACACCTTTCATCATATTTGAGGTTATGTTATCTCTATCGTATCTTATACACTGCGTATTCTTGCTTGGGTGAGGGATGGGAACAAAGTATATGTGGATATGTCTATTTATAGAGAGGAGTAAGTGAACCTGTAGTTTCACAAACGGAGCATATAAGACTTGGTAACTCTTCAGCCGCTCTCAATTTGAACCTTTCTTTAAACACTAATAGCCTGTACACAATTTGAAAAGAATCAAGTTGGACCACTTCAATGCCATTGTGCAGTTTTCAAGTTGCTTTTTCCAAGCCACAAATTAACCTTACTTTCATAGTATATTTAACATTGAGATGATTGAAGGACCCACATACACATACACACACACACACACACATATATATATATATATTGACTCCGTCCTTATTGGGAATGTTTAATAGTCAATGGTATGACCCGTATAATTAAGTATATGCTTGGGTTGAACTAATCTTATTGACCTGATCTCATCTGGCGGGTACTAATTACTATGTTCCAGTTGTTTATTAGATTTATGGTTTTCTAGAACCAATAACTACCAAGACATGAGACAGATATACGCTTATCGGCCCCTTTTTGTTGTTTTCACTTCATGCTATGGTGTCAATACCATAGTTAAATCATATTTGTTACAATTCATGGCAAGATCTCTTACATCAAAACGCTTATTGAAGTTGTTGATTGAGAAGAAAAGTCAAAAAAATTGTTAAAAAAAAATAAAAGGGAAAGAAACAAATTAGACATAAACCACAATGAATTCAAAAACATAATTATATAAAAACTAGTTTGGATTTATAATATTGAAGCGAAAACTTGAAATGGATCCATTTTAAATGATGTCATATTATGTATCCCTTTAATTGAACCATGAAATTGGTCCAATTAGGAACAAATTTATGTAATTGACATATTTTTTGACAGAACGCATTTTACTTGTATTTGGGTCTTAGTTTTAGTGTGTTCAAGGACATCATGAAGTACTTTTACAAGTAATATTATTAAAGACATAAAAAATACTCAAGAAACAATACAAGAAAAGATGGAACAGAAGATCTCAACACCTGGCTCGATATCTTCAATTTATTGAGATTTAATGAATCTCAATACATCTCAATCTACCAAGATTTGTGAATTTTAAAATTCTAGATCTGTTTTCGGTCCCACGATGACCATTCTAAGGTTTCCGGCTCTAGGTGATATAAAAGCAATATTTTATATCCTTCTTTAGAGACACAAAGACTTATATTGAGATACACGTTTTACAAGAGCTATTGTGACTTTTTGTGCACCTTAGGTTTATGTACCAAGCTGCTTCCTGATCAATAAGTTTGGATTGAAGAACTCCACATTGAACAACAACAATCAAGTTGTTATTTTGTTAGTCACGTATTAGGATCTGTGCAAAGAAAAAGTCTCTATAAGAACAAGTCCAATTGGGTATTAGAGCTAATACTGGTATAGGTCAGTAGGTTCAGCTGTAAGTTGGTATTTTTGAATAGACCTATAGAGTAAGATTCATTATACTTGTAAGTTGTAACTGCTTGTTTTTTTATTAGCAGATTTTTTGAGAGTAGTGACCTAAAATTCACTCGGTAAGGTTTTTGTTTGCAAAGATTTTCCCCATCGATATTAAATCTATTTTCCACTGCATCCAATTTAGTTTGGTTAATTTGATTGTGCCTCCACATTATTTGTGTGAAATTCAAATAATTAATCAACTTAAGTAATTGAATTAATTAACGGGGGTCAATTTATAACCTAACAGGTCCATTTCAAATAGAGATAGTTATTTTCTTAATTATTAGGAGCTCTTAGGAAAACATGAATTTTTTAGATTAGTGAACTCAATAATAAAAATCCTCTCAAAAAAAATCTCAACAATAAAAAAGACAAGTTTATGTAGAATAAATACTAACAATTTTTTATATATATTGTAGGCACAACGAGGAGTCACCACCTAGTTTTACAATGGCCTAAAAACCTTTTGATCTTACTACTAGAGGATGGGTTCAGAGCTTAGATATGGTTCTGAGAAGGTGTTAGGCACCCAATATCACCCAACCCTATGAGTGGCTTCCACTCATTGTATCTTATGTCTTAATCCTATTAAAGCCATTTTCAATATTGTATCCACACACACACACACACATACTAGCATATATCTAAGCATACATTCATGGCATCAATCATCCCAAAACCTATTCATTCATCTATCATGACATATCACAACCCAAGCCTAGCATACATGGCACAAAGAAACATAGTAGCATTCACGGAATGGAGCACACAAGCACATGGAATATAGTATAAAGCATGTGGAGAACATAAATCCAAGCACACAAGCATGTGAAAGCATAAATTTAGGTACATAGGCATAGGAACAAGCATGTAAACATGTAAATC
This sequence comes from Castanopsis chinensis, assembly GCA_032878915.1. Taxonomy (NCBI): domain Eukaryota; kingdom Viridiplantae; phylum Streptophyta; class Magnoliopsida; order Fagales; family Fagaceae; genus Castanopsis; species Castanopsis chinensis. The sequence goes on along the minus strand of JAVQMG010000125.1, from coordinate 8,582,242 downwards.
CTAACACCTAAACATGGAAAAATGTGAATCCAAGCATATAAGCATGTGAAAGCATGGATCTAACCCTATAGCATGGCAAAATAGGCATAAATACATAGATCCGAGCAAGGCATAGCAAAAACATCCTACTAGCATGTGAACATGTGACCCTAACATCAACATAGAGCAAAGGAAAGGAAAACATGGCATAAAGCATAAACATGTAGATCGAGACAACTAGTCAAAGAAGTGTTCTATGTAGCCAAAAATTCTCCATACATTTCCAAACATAATATATTCAGGGTGGTCTGAATTAGTGAAGCTTTTATGACTGTCAATTGTATCCAGATTGTGCACCTTCATTCATGCTAGGTTAGGTGATTTATTTTTTTTAGATGACATCATAAAAACCAATTAGTCCACAGAAAAATGACACCCAAGATCAAATAAAACTCAATAAAAATGCCAAAAAAGCAATGGATAAGTTTATCACAAAACAAAACAAAAACAAACAAAAAACCCACGAATAAGACTTTCACCTACACACAAATCAACCATAATAACTTTGAAATTCAGTACCTAGCAGGAATCAGTCAAACCCATTAAGCCAAGAGTTGGAACAAATGCAACATTACCTCTAAGATAACAATCTCCCTACATTGATCAAGAAGTCACAAAATAGGGTTGTCATCAAGGTTAAAGGACTGGATATTAATTTTAACTTTTCCAAGACACCAAGCGGTAAACCAGCAATATTTTCTCAATCTCACACCAAAAAGGAAAAAAATTGCAATACTTGGTTGACAAAAGAATAGAAACAACTTTGCAACATCAGTAGATAACCTCACAATTATACAAAAGCATATTAATCCAGATATACTATTGAAAGTGCTGAAGGTGTTAATGATATTGACAAATTGGAGTTGCTAGAAACAAATCAAAGGAATGAAAGAATTACATTACCTTCTTTAAAGGGCATTTGAAGCACTTGGATGATTCAGTTTAACAATACCATCAGCTATATCGGAGAATTCGATGTCCTCAACTACAATGATCGTACGAAGGAATAAAATCAATATCTAACAATTTCAACAGTAAAAGAGAAGGAAGATTATGGACAATATCTCTTACACACGCTTGAAAGCCCACCTCATTATAAAGAAAAAAACCCCATGCCAAAAAATAAGATGTATTACCAAACTCCACAACAAGGCACAAAAACAAACTTTTTTGGGATATCGGGGAAAACCTTTTATCACGATGATGCAGGAAAAACCAAACTTTGTAACAGGAAATTAAAGAATAGGAAAATAAGAACATCAACCTGCACACAAGAAGTACATGTAGGTGGTCAAATCAAGGAGAATTACAATCATCAAGAAACTTGAACAAATTAGAATTTGAATGGTATGATAAAGCAGTCATCCATTCACATAAGAAATACAATGAAAGCATCTTAAAACCCGTCGTGGACCATTCTAACCCTTTAAATGCTCTATTGTTCCGCTCCCTCCGTATGTACTGTTTCAAGTACATGAACAAAGAAACAAAATCAATATCTAACAATTACAACAGTAAAAGAGAAGGAAGATTATGGACAATATCTCTTAAGACACACCTGAAACCCACCACATGATAAAGCAAAAACCCCATGTCAATAAATAAGATGTATTAGCAAACTCAACTTGTATTACCAAACTCCACAACAAGGCACAAAAAGAAACTTCCAGGGATATCGGATAACTTTTTATCACGATGACACAGGACAAACCAAAACTTTGTAACAGGAAATTAAAGAATAGGAAAATATGAACATCACCCTAAACACAAGAAGTACACGCAGGTAGCTAAATCAAGGGAAATTACAATCATAAATGGTAACTGATTTTCCAAACACTGGGACCTTTGGAGATCGAAGCAAAGGCCACGGAGGAAGGAGTTCTCTTTGCTTGGGAGGTGTATGCAAAATGTGTTTTTTGAACATAATTGTAAGATAATTTCAGATAGTCTCACAGGGTTGTGTACCCCTCCCGTTGTTGTAGCTAATATCCTAACTGGAATCGGCCAAAGGCTCGATGATTTTAGAACTGTTTCAGTTGGCCACGTGAAGAGGCAAGGCAATAAACCCCGGCACATATCCTGGCACAACACAGAAAACATTAAACATGCAAGTAAAGCAATTTTTAATGAGAGTGTTTGAAAAGTTAAGTCACCAGCGCACTAAAAAAAGGGACACCAGGTCAATTGGCTCACCAGTTTGCGGCTCCAATTCAGACAGGTTGGTAATTTAATCCTATCAATTAATCTACATTAAATTGATCACCCCTGCTACAATGTGAAGGAATGCAACATAAATTTGATTAATAATATCTCTTCAAAGACATATAGCAGGCAAGAAGAGCAAGCAGCAAGCTACTCCACTTCAGCTAAATACATCAATTTCAGCTGGGGTTAGTTCTCTACAAAAAGCAAGTACAACAAAACTAATATGAGTTAAAAACTACAAAAGAATCATCAAAATAAGAGAATCATAAAAGTCTAGGAATGATTAGAAAATTAGAGTTTAACGAGGAGAGTATCAATAATAAGTAGAGGAAACATAAATGATAAATTTTTATGGGAAGGAGGCTAATTAAAGACGAGATCAAGAAAAAGGGGTTTTATGTTGCCATTCTGAAATTAGTAATGACAGAGCAAAAGCATTTCATCATCATTCTAAATTAGTTTTTTTTATTGAAAAGCCACACCATGCAAATAAAGTGTGAGAACACAGTCAAAGAGGATACACGTTCTGGCACTCACATATAAAATTATGTTTTCAAGGAGCACCAAAGAGGAAGCTACCAGCATGGACATTAAAATGAACATTAAAGTGGCAGCTCAAACAAACAGTTAGAAAAAACTTGCAAGCTATTTTAGTAAATTTCCCAACAATTAGATCTTTTAGGCTGTGTTTATTTCATACTACCAACAAACCAAAGAAAGGTTGTCTATCATCATAACTATAATTCAGTAAGGCCAGAACATGTACTCCTCCCTAATCTTCGAAATCAAAAGCGTCCCCATAAAAGACCCAGTTCCGCCACCTAATGAGTGACACACCTGAAACCCTAACCCCCACCCCCCCCCCCCCCAAAAACCAAGAAAATAAATAAAACACATTATTGCAAAAAAAAAAAAATTTCAAAAAGCTAAAAAATTGTTGAAAAATAATAACCCCCATTTGAAACCGACCCATTTCACATTTCAAATCAAACATTACAAACATAAAATTACATGAGAATTTTATACCTTGTAGGCAGTCCCAATTTTCGAAATTAAAGTTGAGTGAGAGATCCTACATCAGTTATTCTTAAGAAAAGCATTTAATTAAATTAAATATGTAGTAAATAAAAATAAAAATAAAAGAAATATCGCTACATACATTTTAAGTTTAAATTTAATGGTGTGAACAAATGTATATGACCTATGATATTTACCTCTTTTTCTTTACAGAGTTGCACTTGATCTTTATGCTACAAAATTAACCATGGCCATGAGACAAGCTTACCAGGACAAGTGAAATTACAGAAGGTGCATCTCAGCAATACGATGGGTAACCTAGAGGGCATTTACATGATTCCCAAGGAGTGGCAAGCCAGCAAATCATTTTTCCCAGAAATCTCAAGAGACTTCGCACGCTTGAAAAAGATGTGTTTCAATAAGTTCCACCACTTTGCTTGATCTCTCACCAGACACATTCCAACCATTTCTTTAAAAGACTGATCATTCAATTAGAATATTATTCTATAAGAGAGACATTGAAAGATGGCAACCGCCAAAGAACATACCTTTTGAACATGAAAACCTTAGAGAACTTTCAAAATTACAAATAAACACGCAGAAGACAAACCTGTGAACAACTCCAATATTTAATGTGGGAGACTATATCTTTTGAACCTGAGATCAAATAAAAGCACATAATAATTGGCAGCCAAAATTTTAGGTGATTTGAAAATTGAAAACATTGAGAGAAGCCTACGGCTTTGAAACAAAGCAGCCACAACATTCTAAAAAATTAGAGATAATTCACATATTTAGACACAAAGATGTTTAAACCTGTGATATTACCAACTAGAACTTTGATTTGAAAAACGCTTACAAGAATATTAAAAAAAATAAAACAAAATTCAACTCAAAAGAAAATAAGAAAGAGAACGACAAAATCAAATCAACCTTACATAAAAGAATGCAAACATAAAAGGATGCAAGCACATCACCCCTAGAATTAAATGGACTATACAAAATAAAAAATAAAGGGCAAGGATTTGCTGCAAACTAAGTTGCAGCAACTCTTGCAAAAATGTACACATGTCAATGTCTTAAATAGACACCTGTCTAGGCTTATATTTAAATGAAAACTTCCATGTCAAGATTAAATTTTTCACCAAATGGCCACTTGACACGTGTGCATTTTGCAGGTGTTGGCTGAAACTTTAGTTTGAAGCAAATCTTGCCCAAAAATAAAAACACAAGCACTATTTAACAAAAATTAAATAAATAAAGCAAAAGAAAAAATCAAAAACCCCAACGAACAATTGTTAAAGCTAAAGTAAATCTGAAATAAGTAGTTAAGGTAGAAGCACAATCAAAACTTAGGTAATCTAAAGCAAAATGCTAAAAAGATTATGATAAATAGTAAACAGTGACTCAAAATGAGATTTGTAACATGCACTAAGAATGGCAAGAGTTGCCAAATAACATATAGAAAAACTAGCATATTACCCAACAACTATAGAGGTAAATCCAACTAACCATGAAAGCCAAGCACTTCTCTACTTCCTGGTATTTGGAAACAAGGAAATTAATTAGCAAAAATCCAACTTAACAAATTATGAAGCCAATCCAAAACATAAATTAAATTTAAATAATTCCCAAAAAGCCCAACTCATGCCAGTAGAAGAGAAAGCACTGTCCTGACTTCCTTTCACAACCATATTCAGGTCACACTGTTATATTACTACCCCACACCTATAAGAGGCATTGTCGGATTAGCCGTTGAAATTGAATTAAGGTTGCCAACACAGAATGACCAAAAATTAAACAAGACAAACACAAAAAAGCAAAAGAATTGCAAGAGAAATTTCAAACACTCACTCACTGAGTCTGGAGTTAATAATCCACCCAAAAAAATGGAAACGAAACCAAGGAAAAGTAACAAAAGAGCTGAGTATTAGAACTAATTAAAACAACCAAAAACAATTATCTTTAAAAATTCTGTTGATTTTAGGAAAGAAAAACAAACAAGGTAGTAAAGAGGGCTCATTGCCAAATCAATGTCCACAGCGAAGCACCACAAAAATCTTGCTTAGTATAGTTGGACATTAAGTGACAATCCAAACTGGACTTAAAAGAGGCACCGCGAACACAGTATAACCAGCCTCAACTAAAACCAAGAAAAGATCAACAAAAACGAACATAAGATAAGATTATTGAGAAAACTAAAGGGAATCCTGATCTCAATTCAAGGTCACTCCAACAAATTGTTTTTCTAACTTATAATTATCTTAATCCAATAATTAAGCACATGTTCAAAAGCATATCTATATATCTAATACAATTAACATATAACAATGAATCATAATTTGACCAAAATTCAAAAATAATAAGAAGGGTGGAAAATTGATGAGCTTAAGTTTGTAACATTTGACATAAGTGCAAATCAAAGGCAAATAGACAAAGGAACCAACATAAACAAGCAGAGCAATGCAGGAGTTTAATAAAGCATGATGAATAAAACCTGAAATACACACACCAGCCCAATGAAAGAAAAAACTAAAAGTTTAGCCTCAATATTTATTACTGTAAAGGCCACACAATAAGATTGTGCCTGAACTCTTTTAATTAGCCAGTAACAACTTGTCAGCACCACTATCCTCTTTCAACCAAAATAGGCAAAGGAGTGTTCCAAAAATAGAAGAATTCTTGCAAATACAAAGCTTATCGGCAAAAAGTAAGGAAAAGTCAAAAGACATCCATTGCAACCAATGTAATAATCCAGCAAAACTTAGACCCTAGAAATTGCAAGATACATGTATATAATACAAAGTTTATTTATGTTCCCAAACCAAAACAATCAACTTCTCTACAGCAGATACCACAAAATAAAGAAGTGTCAAACTAAAAAGTCAAAGAAGTGTTCTATGTAGCAAAAAATTCTCCATAAACATAATATATTTAAGGTGGTCTAAATTAGTGAAGCTTTTATGACTGTCAATTGTATCCAGATTGTGCACCTTCATTCATGCTAGGTTAGGTGATTTTTTTATTTATTTTTAGATGACATCATAAAAATCAATTAGTCCACAGAAAAATGACGCCCAAGATCAAATAAAACTCAATAAAAATGCCAAAAAAGCAATGGATAAGTTTATCACAAAACAAAACAAAAACAAACAAAAAACCCACGATCAAGAAGTCACAAAATAGGGTTGTCATCAAGGTTAAAGGACTGGATATTAATTTTAACTTTTCCAAGACACCAAGAGGTAAACCTGTAATATTTTCTCAATCTCATACCAAAAAGGAAAAGAATTGCAATACTTGGTTGACAAAAGAATAAAAACAACTTTGCAACATCAGTAGATAACCTCACTATTATACAAAAGCATATTAATCCAAATATACTATTGAAAGAGCTATAGGTATTAATGACATTTACACATTGGAGTTGCTAGAAACAAACCAAAGGAATGAAAGAATTACATTACCTTCTTTAAGGGCATTTGAAGCACTCGAAAGATTCAGTTCAACAATAACATCAGCTATATTGGAGCATTCGATGTCCTCAACTACAGTGATCAACACAATTAACAATGTTTCGAGTACATGTACGAAGAAACAAAATCAATATCTAACAATTATGATAGTAAAAGAGAGGAAGATTATGGACAATATCTATTACACGCCTGAAAGCCCGTCTCATGATAAAGCAAAAAAGGCACAAATAGAAACTTTCTGGGATATTGAGGAATTTTTTATCACGATGACGCAAGACAAACCAAAACTTTGTAACAGGAAATTAAAGAACAGGAAAATATGAACATCACCTTGCACACAAGCACACGCAGGTGGTCAAATCAAGGAAAATTACAATCATCAAGAAACTTGAACAAATTAGAATTTGAATGGTACGATAAAGCAGCTATCCATTCACATAAGGAATACAATAAAACCATCTTAAAACCTGTCATGGACCATTTTAACACTTCAAATGCCCTATTCTTCCGCTCTCTCCGTATGTACTGTTTCAAGTACATGTACAAAGAAACAAAGTCAATATCTAACAATTTTCAACAGAAAAAGAGAAGGAAGATGATGGACAATATCTCTTACATGTCCTGAAAGCCCACCTCATGATAAAGCAAATACATCAATTTCAGCTGGGGTTAGTTCTCTACAAAAAGCAAGTACAACAGAACTAATATGAGTTAAAAACTATAAAAGAAACTTCAAAATAAGAGAATCATAAAAGTCTAGGAATGATTAGAAAATCAGAGTTTAACGAGGACAGTATCAATAATAAGTAGAGAAAACATAAATGATATTTTTTATGGGAAGGAGGCAAATTAAAGACGAGATCAAGAAAAAGGGGTTTTATGTTGCCATTCTGAAATTAGTAATGACAAAGCAGAAGCGTTTCAGCATCATTCTAAATTTTTTTTTTTTTATTGGAAATCCACACCATGCAAATAAAGTGTGAGAACGCAGTCTAAGAGGATACATGTTCTGGCACACGTATAAAATTATGTTTCCAAGAAGCGCCAAAGCAGCATCTACTTGCATGGAAATTAAAATGAACATATTAAAGTGGCAACTCAAACAAACAGTTGGAAAAGACTTGCAGGCACTTTTAGTAAATTTTCCAACAATTAGATCTTTTAGGCTGTGTATATTTCATACTATCAACAAACCAAAGAAAGGTTGTCTATCATCATAACTATAATATAGTAAGGCCAGAACGTGTACACCTCCCAATTCTTCGAAATCAAAAGCGTCCCCATCACAGACCCAGTTCCACCACCTAATGAGTGACACCTGAAACCCTAAACCGCCCCCCCCCCCCCCCCCAAAAAAAAAACAACACACACACACACACGCATTACTACAAAATCATTTTTCAAAAAACTAGAAAATTGTTGAAAAATAATAACCCCCCAAGAAAAAAACACACATTATTACAAAAACATTTTTCAAATGTATATGACCTGTGATATAACCTCTTGTTCTTTACAGAGTTGCACTTGATCTTTATGCTGCAAAATTAACCATAGCCATGAGACAAGCTTACCAAGACAAGTGAAATTGCGAAAGGTGCATCTCAGCAATATGATGGGTAACCTAGAGGGCATTTACATGATTCCCAAGGAGTGGAAAGTCAGCGAATCATTTTTCACAGAAATCTCAAGAGACTTTGCATGCTTGAAAAAGATGTGTTTCAGTAAGTTCCACCTCTTTGCTTGATCCCTCACCAGACACATTCCAACCATTTCTTTAAAAGACTGATCATTCAATTAGAATATTATTCTATAAGAGAGACATTGAAAGATGGCAACCACCAAAGAACGCATCTTTTGAACATTAATACCTTAAGAGAACTTTCAAAATTACAAATAAACACGCAGAAGACAAACCTGTAAACAACTCCAATATTTAATGTGGGAGACTATCTTTTGAAGCTGAGATCAAATAAAAGCACATAATAATTGGCAGCGAAAATTTTGGGTGATTTGAATATTGAAAACATTGAGAAAAGCCTACGGCTTTGAAACAAAGCAGCCACAACATTCTAGAAAACTAGAGATAATTCACAGATTTAGACAGAAATATGTTTAAACCTGTGATATTACCAACTAGAGCTTTGATTTGAAAAACGCTTCCAAGAATATTAAAAGAAATAAAAAACAATATTCAACCCAGAAGAATATAAGAAAGAGAACGACAAATCAAATCAACCTTACATAAAAGAATGCAAACATAAAAGGATGCAAACGTATCACCCTTGGAATTAAATAGATTATAAAAAATAAAAAAAATAAAGGGTAAGAATTTGCTGCCAACTAAGTTGCAGCAACTCCTGCAAAAAATGCACACGTGACAATGTCTCAAATAGACACCAGTCTAGGCTTATATTTAAAGGAAAACTTCCATGTCAAGGTTAACTTTTTCACCAAATGGCCACTTGACACGTGTGCATTTTGCAAGTGTTGCTGCATCTTTAGTTTGCAGCAAATCCTTGCCCAAAAATAAAAACACAAGCATCATTTAACAAAAATTAAATTAATAAAGTAAAAGAAAAAATCAAAAACCCCACGAAGTAGGGACGGACCCAGGTGGGGGCCTAAAGGGGCCCGGACCCCCTGGGCCCAAAAAAAAAAAAATTACAAGTTAAATTTTTCAAAAAAAAAAAAATATATATATATATATAGGCTTGGCCCCCCTTTGATTTTAGCTCAGGCCCCCTCCCAAATATCCTGAATACCAAGCCCAGCCAGCCAGCCCAAGAGGCAAGAGCCCATGACCCATGTAAAAAAAAAACTCAGCAGTAAATTAAACCTAACAGAGAAACGAGAAAGTGAAGGAAAAATAAAAAAAGAAAGGAAACAGAGTATAGAGAGATAGTGAGGCGAGATAGAGTAGAGAGATAGAGACCCACGCCAACGCCACTACAGCAGTACCCACTTCACACCAACGCCGACGCGAGACGGTGAGAGTCTGCTACAGCAGTACCCATGCCACGCCGACGCTGACACAAGGCCCATCTTGCCACCGTCGCCGGTTGCTCAAGCCTTCACTTCACAGGTATTTAATATATGAATCTATGATCTTTTCCTAGTTTCCTTCAAAACCTACAAAATAAATAAAATGTTTGTGCTTGCTTGTGGAGTGTTTGTGTTTTATTAATGACTGATGATGAGTGATGAACTGATTACTGATGTTGGTGATTGTGATTGTGATTGTGATTGTGATTCTGTGCTGCGGCCTGTGGCGTTTTTTGTTTTGGGCTTTTTGGCTTTGTTACTCTCTGTCACTCTACCACTTGTATTATATAGATAAGAGAGATAGAGAGAGTAGAGCTTGTAGAGATTACTTTGACAATTTGACAGTTTGCTTGTTCTCATCTTTGTTGACCATAATAGGGACAAGTGACATTATGACAAGTGACAAGTGACAAGTGACATTGTGACAAAAAAAAATAAAAGTTAAAGAAAAGTTTTTGTCAGTAGTGCAGAATAAATTTGTAATGTTGGTAGTGCTGTAGTGAGATTGAGTTAGTGGGTTAATGTTAGAAAGATGGAGACAACAAAGACAAAGATAAATAAAGGCAGACCTAAGATAAAAAAGAAAAAACAAATCATATAATATAGAAAATTGTCACACATTTAAGAAAATTATCACACAAATTTAGTATATATGATTCTTATTATATTTGTAGATCATGAAAAAATCAACTACAATACTTGATTTTTTCAAAAGAAAATATTCACATTCTTTCGAAGTCAACATAGAATTGCCAACAACTAATGTTGCTATCCCACAATGTTGGATTCAATCATAGATAATTTTGAAAATTTGAAAAATAGTCGAGTTCCCTTTTCATAAATGATTATATTAAGAAACAATAGTGTTTCAAGTCTTTTGTTTTTGTTGGTAGATGATTGTGTCTTAATATATTAATAAACAATGATTCTTAGGTATTTGTCTTGGTTGATAGTTTATTAATACTAATAGATGCATATTTGAAATTTTTTTTTTTCGCTTATCTCCAGCCCCCCCAGCTTAAAATTCTGGGTCCGTCCCTGCAACAAACAATTGTTAAAGCTAAAGTAAATCAGAAATAAGTAGTTAAGATAGAAGCGCACTCAAAACTTAGGTAATCTAAAGCAAAATGCTAAAAAGATTATGATAAATAACAATAAATGGTAACTCAAAATGAGATTTATAACATGCACTAAGAATGGCAGGAGTTGCAAAACAATAGATAGAAAAACTAGCATATTACCCAACAACTATAGAGGTAAATCCAATTAACCCTAAAAACCAAGCTCTTCTCTGCTTCCCAGTACTTGGAAACAAGGAAATTAATTAGCAAAAATCCAACTTAACAAATTATGAAGCAAATCCAAAACATAAGTTAAATACATATAATTCCCAAAAAGCCCAACTCATACAGGTAGAAGAGAAAGCACTGTCCGGATTTCCTTTTACAACCATATTCAGGTCACACTGTTATATTACTACCCCACACCTATAAGAGGTATTGTCGGATTAGCCATTGAAATTGATATTAAGGTTGCCAACACAAAATGACCAAAAATTAAACAAGACAGACACAAAAAAGCATAAGAATTGCAAGAGAAATTTCAAATGCTCACTCAGGAGTTAATAATCCACCGAAAAAAAGGGAAATGAAACCTAGGAAAAGTAACGAAAGAACCAAGTATTAGAAATAATTAAAACAGCCAAAAAAATTATCTTTAAAAATTCTGATGATTTTAGGAAAGAAACACAAACAAGGTAGGGAAAGAGGGCTCATCTCCAAATTAAAGTCCACAGCAAAGCACCACAAAAATCTTGCTTCCTATAGTTAGACATTAAGTGACAATCCAAACTGGTCTTAAAAGAGGCACCGCCAACACAGTATAACCAGGCTCAACTAAAACCAAGAAAACATAAACAAAAACAAACGCAATATGAGATTGTTGAGAAAACTAAAGGGAATCCTGATCTCAATTCAAGGTCACTCCAACAAATTGTTTTTCTAACTCATAATTATCTTAATCCAATAATTAAAACCTTTTAACATTAGAAAAACAATATTGAAATTATGAGATACAGAGGAACTATTTCCTTAAGTCCCCCATCAAACTTTGTCTCCTAAGTAGACAAACCAATCAAAAAAATAATTAAACATTGGGATAGCAGAGTCATAAAACCCAATGTTCAGTAACAACCTTGAAAAATTATATTTTGAACACAAAAGGAAGCACATGTTTAAAAGCATGCATCTATATATCTAATACAATTAACATATAACAATGAATCATAATTTTACCAAAATTCAAAAATAATAAGAAGGGTGACAATTTTTTATTTTTGATAAGTAATAAGAACGGTGACAAATTGATGAGCTTAAGTTTTTAACAATTGACATAAGTGCAAATCAAAGGCAAATAGACAAAGGAACCAAGACAAACAAGCAGAGCAATGCAGGAGTTTAATAAAGCATGACGAATGAAACCTGAAATACACACACCAGCCCAATGAAAGAAAAAACTAAAAGTTTAGCCTCAAATAATATTTATTACTGTAGAGACCACAAGATAAGATTGTACCTTAACACTTTTAATTAGCAAGTAACAACTTGTCAGCACCACTATCCTCTTTCAATGAAAATAGGCAAAAGAGTGTTGCATATATAGAAGAATTCTTGCAAATACAAAGCTTATTAGCAAAAAGTAAGGCAAAGTCAAATGACATCAATTGCAACCAACGTAATAATCCAGCAAAACTTCGACCCTACAAATTGCAAGATACATGTATATATTACAAAGTTTATTTATGTTCCCAAACCAATACGATCAACTTCTCTACAGCAGATACCACAATATGAAGAAGTGTTAAACTAAAAAGTCAAAGAAGTGTTCTATGTAGCCAAAAATTCTCCATATATTTCCAAACATAATGTATTCAGGGTGGTCTAAATTAGTGAAGCTTTTATGACTGAACTGTATCCAGATTGTGCACCTTCATTCATGCTAGGTTACGTGATTTTTTTATTTATTTTTAGTTGACATCATAAAAAACAAATAAGTCCACAGAAAAATGATGCCCAAGATCAAATAAAACTCAATATAAATGTCAAAAAAGCAATGGATAAGTTTATCACAAAACAAAACAAAAAAACCCAGGAATAAGACTTTCACCTACACACAAATCAACCATAATAACTATGAATTTCAATAACTCTAAGATAACAATCCCCCTACATCGATCAAGAAGTCAGAAAATAGGATTGTCATCAAGGTTAAAGGACTGGATATTAATTTTAACTTTTCCAAGACACCAAGCGATAAACACGCAATATTTTCTCAATCTCACACCAAAAACAAAAAGGAAAAGAATTTCAATATTTGGTTGACAAAAGAATAAAAGCAAATTTGCTACATCAGTAGATAAGCTCACTATTACACAAAATCATATTAATCCAGATATACTGTTGAAAGTGCTGAAGGTGTTAATGACATTTACATATTGGAGTTGCTAGAAACAAACCAAAGGAATGAAAGAATTACATTACCTTCTTTAAAGGGCATTTGAAGCACTCAGAAGATTCAGTTCAACAATAACATCAGCTATATTGGAGCATTCGATGTCCTCAACTACAATGATCAACACAGTTAACATTGTTTCGAGTACATGTACAAAGAAACAAAATCAATATCTAACAATTTTGACAGTAAAAGAGAAGGAAGATTATGGACAATATCTCTTACACACGCCTGAAAGCCCACCTCATGATAAAGCAAAAACCCAATGTCAATAAATATGGTTTATTACCAAACTCCACAACACGCCAGAAAAAGAAACTTCCTGGAATATTGGGGAACTTTTTATCACTATGACGCAGGACAAACCAAAACTTTGTAACAGGAAAATATGAACATCGCCTTGCACAGAAGAAGTACATGCAGGTGGTCAAACCAAGGAAAATTACAATCATCAAGAAACTTGAACAAATTAGAATTTGAATGGTATGATAAAGCAGCTATCCATCACATAAGGAATACAATAAAACCATCTTAAAACCCATCATGGACCATTCTAACCATTCAAATGCCCTATTGTTCCACTCTCTCCATATGTACGGTTTCGAGTACATGTACAAAGAAACAAAGTCAATATCTAACAATTTTCAACAGCAAGAGAGAAGGAAGATTATGGACAATATCTCTTATGTGTCCTGAAAGCCCACCTCATGATAAAGCAAATACATCAATTTTAGCTGGGGTTAGTTCTCTACAAAAGTCTAGGAATGATTAGAAAATCAGAGTTTGAAAAGGACAATATCAATAATAAGAAGAGGAAACATAAATGATAAATTTTTATAGGAAGGAGGCTAATTAAAGATGAGATCAAGGAAGAGGGGTTTTATGTTGCCATTCTGAGATTAGTAAGGACAAAGCAAAAGCATTTCATCATCTTTCTAAATTTTTTTTTTTTTTTTTGGAAAGCCACACCATGCAAATAAAGTGTGAGAACACAGTCCAAGAGGATACACGTTCTAGCACTCATATAAAATTATGTTTCCAAGGAGCACCAAAGCAGCATCTACCTGCATGGAAATTAAAATGAACGTTAAAGTGGCAGCTCAAACAAACAAAAGAAAAAACTTTTTTTTTTTTTTTTGATAAGTAACAAAGGAAAAAACTTGCAGGCTATTTTCATAAATTTCCCAACAATTAGATCTTTTAGGCTGTGTATATTTCATACTATCAACAAACCAAAGAAAGGTTGTCTATCATCATAACTATAATTCAGTAAGGCCAGAACGTGTACACCTCCCTAATCTACGAAATCAAAAGCATCCCCATTACAGGCCCAGTTCCACCACCTAATGAGTGACACACTGGAAACCCTAAACCACCCCCCCCCCCCCAAAAAAAAAATTTTCAAAAAACTAAAAAATTGTTGAAAAATAATAACCCCCATTTGAAACCGGCCCATTTCACATTTCAAATCAAACAGTACAAACATAAAATTGCACGAGAAGTTTATACCTTGTAGGCAGTCACAATTTTCGAATACCGTAAAGAACCGAATCAATCAACTCAGCACCTTCAGTGTAATGCCCTTTAGTTCTCTACAAAAAGCAAGTACAACAAAACTAATATGAATTAAAAAATACAAAAGAAACTTCAAAATAAGAGAATCATAAAAGTCTAGGAACGTGAACTCCTCCCTAATCTTTGAAATCAAAATCATCTCCATCACAGACCCAGTTCCACCACCTAATGAGTGACACACCTGAAACCCTAAATTCCCTTCCCCCCCCCCCCCAAAAAGAAAAAAAAAACACATTATTACATAAACATTTTTCAAAAAACTAAAAAATTGTTGAAAACAATAACCCCCATTTGAAACCGACCCATTTCACATTTCAAATCAAACATTACAAACATAAAATTACATGAGAATTTTATACCTTGTAGTGACCGGTGGAATCGATGCCGTGCTCAGCGCAAACCACTTCCCAGAAATTGGCACCGAATTGGTTCCCACATTAACCTCCTTGGATGTGAAGGATTTCTCTCATTTTTTTAATAGCATAGCAAAGAGTGAATTCGAAAATTAGGGGTTGTCCGTATAAAAGTTAGATACATCCCCACGTATACATTGAAAAAATCAACTAGTTACACAAAAAATAATAATCAAAATAACACAAGAAAATAGTACAAAAGCGTTCAAATTCATCCCCACAACAAAACCCAGATACGAAAACCCAAATCAACTGCGAGAGAGAGAGAACGAAGATCTTACCAATGAGAGAGATAGAACCTGCCGAGTAAATCCGCTGTGTAGCCTGGACAGGAGAGAAATGAGAGCGGAGAGACTGTGGAGAGAGAGACCTCTGGGATTTTTGGAGAGAGAGAGAGAGAGAGATAGTGAGGGTGCCTTTGTAGCGTCTCTCTTTTACAAAACTGCGGAGAAAGGGGGTGAGAGAGCCGTTGGGATGTGTGCATTTAAATACATAAATTTCGGCTTTTTTTACAAAACTGCCACTCGTTTTCTTTTTCTTTTTACTTTTTTTTTTTTTATTCCACGTCCCAGTTTTCAAAATTCTTTCCCATTTCTTTTCTAAAAAGTAATAATTTATATTTATCATAATTTAGGATTGGTAAATTTCCAATTACAAAATTACCTGTGGGATGAAATTTATATACAACATTATTTCACCAAAGAGAGCCGAATTATAAAGAGTGAAAACTATTACTTTTAGGGAAAAAATGAGGGAAATTAGACTTAACCCATCTATGATTAGACTAATTTTGCCACTTAACCCACCTATGGAGCCCTTATTATGCAGCCTTAATCCACCTTAGCCCATTTTGTTTTTAAACCTCATTTATTAAATAAGCCAACTTTTACAACACTCTCTTAAGACACATTTTGAGGAAATTTTTTGGAGAAGAATTCGAGATGATAAATTTGGCCAATATGCTATTGAAATCACATTACATGATTAAAATAACCTGAGATCTGGTTTTTGATACTGATTTCGAGCAAGGAGATACAAGTTTTCACCATTCTTGTCCTCTCACATTAGTAAGTGGGTGTTTTAGGGTTTAACATTTTTTGAAAAAAAAAAATTATACTAATTTTTAGAACATTTTGATGTTGCTGAGTAGGAATTAAAGATTCACCTTGCACCATGTCTTTGTCACTGACTTTTACTTGAGTTCTAATTAGCATTTTTGTTTAAGAAATATATTTGCATTAAAATTTAAAGACCTCTTTGCCACTGTCTAACTTTTCGAGGAGGTTTTTTGGCTATTGCTTTTACAATTACAAGTTACAGACTCATGCAATACGTAAAAATAAATAATTATTTTATAATTGTAATATAATGTATAATTTGTTTTCTAAAATTTGTTGAACATAATTTGTTCTCCCTAAAAAGTAAATAACTGTTATTTGATCCAATTAGGTATATTTCGAGCACATTTTATCCAATTAGGTCTACTTCAATCCACTTTGGTCCAATTTCATCTAAAAATTAATCAATTCTTATTTGGTCCAATTAGGTCTACTTCGGTCACATTTTGTCCAATTAGGTCTACTTCAATCCACTTTAGTCCACTTGGTTACTTTTGGCCCCCTTTGTTCCATTTTGTACTAACTGAGCCTTAGATTGATTCTTTTTGTAGTTTGTCTTTTCAAGTTTAGTTCAAGATTTTATTTTTCTTTTCTAAATTGTTAGGTTGAAAAGTATGAATTTTTTTTTTTATATTTGGGCTAAACTCTTTAGTTTTGAATTAAAAAATACAAACAACATAGAGATTGTAAACTAGAAACATGAGTCCTAGAAATCCAATAAAAATGATAAGTATTCAAAAGTCCTATTCGGTCTATTTTGTCTTCTTCGGTCCACTTTGGCTCAATTTGGTCTACATTGGTCCTATTGGGTAAATATTCACATGTTAAATACATAGTATATAAATACTCACATGCTAACTATATAGAAATAAATATGCACATGCTATTGGATATTATTTGTAACATGATAAATGCTTCACACATGCTATGTATATATATACTTCACATGTTTTACTTGTAAATAAATTTTTGAAATAAATATTCACACGCTACGTTATACGTAAATAAATATTCATGTGTATGTGTGCGTGTATTGTTTGCACAAAACCTTTTTCGAAAACAAATCTCAAGTATTTTGTTTCTTCACTAAAAAGATAAGGTTTGAAATAAATTTAAAAAGGGTACTATCATTTAGATAAGCGGTGTGGGGTGCCTAATACCTTCCCTACATGTAATCGAACTTTTGAGTCCAAGATATATGGTTCGAGACATTTGGTTTACCTTAATTAATAAACCCTTAAAATTGGTTTGGTTAATTAGGTAACTTAAAATTAATTAGACAAATAAGTGACCAAGACACCTAATTCAAAACAAATAGTTGGTGGTGATTCCTAAAATAAAAATAAGAAAAAGGGACTTATACACACACATCTCAGCTTAGAAATACATGAACACAAATAGTCATTTCGCCAAGGACCTAGTGTACGATAAACCAAAAAATAAAACCCCTTTTATAGGGAAACCCCCTTTTTTTTTACAAAAAAGAAGTTTTGGGGCATCCACAGCAGGTATGACGAAAAACTAAGTATTATCAAATAAAAAACCTTCACAATTACAATTTTTGCATGAATACATTATTTGTCCAATGTAGTTTTGTACACCATTAAATTCTTGAAAAGATGATTGCCTCATGCACATATTCTGATTTGACTTCACTTTGGGTAGAAATTCCAAACAACTGTACCCTGATGCATATGAAGCAACAACTCAATTCATGATGCATGCATGTGGCATAGAAAATAAAAACTCACCATGCATTTTGGCACTAAAAAATTTCAAAGAAGTTTTACAATGAGACAACAATAGATGTTAATGGATATCCAGTTTAATACATGTAACTTCAAATGTCATTATAGCACAATTAGGGTGTTAGAAGATAATTTTTTTGTTGTGGTGTTATCATTCTATATTTAGGGCCTGTTTGGTGCCCTAGTTTTAACACACAACTACACATTTTAAACAATATTACACACATTTTCACATACTTTTCCAACCACACATATATCAAAAACACTCAAACAATATAACTTAAAATACTATCCCAAACGCCCCCTTAATGGTTGTTACACCAATTGGATTTTTTCATTTCTTTATAATAATTAATTATTATTTTTTATTAATTTTAAAATAAAATATATATTTAAAACTGTGCAACGCAAGCCTTTAAGTAGTAATATAACTAAAACTAAAATCTTCAACTTTTTGTTAACTTAATCTAATGTTGG
Source organism: Castanopsis chinensis (assembly GCA_032878915.1). NCBI lineage: Eukaryota > Viridiplantae > Streptophyta > Magnoliopsida > Fagales > Fagaceae > Castanopsis > Castanopsis chinensis. Next base: position 8,563,622 of record JAVQMG010000125.1, on the reverse strand, counting down.
TACATAAGCTTTTGAAGGTCCAGATCTTTCCACATGTTATTATATATTTTAGGTGAAACTACAATATTGGTCCTTCAAGTTTATCATGTGTATGCAATTGGTCCCTCAAGTTTAAGCTAAGCACAATTGATCCCTCAAGTTTATAATATGAGTTGTATTAGTCTTTTTACTAATTGTCGTTAGTGATGTTACTTACGTGGCTAACGGAACAATAACTTGACATTTTTTTAAATGACATGACATTTTTTAAATTAAAAAATTGCAATAACTAATTTCCACATCAGATTTTAGTGACCCGGTTGAAATCAAATTTTAAATTATAACCCGGCTACAAATTTTTTTTTTTTACCCAGTTACAAATTAAACTAAACCTACTTATCAAAAAAAAAAAAAAATTGAAACTAAACCCATTTATCATCTAATGCACGACGACACCAGGGAGAGAAAGGGAAATGAGAGCCTTCCGTGACGCCGCCTCCCTCTGACCCGCAACCAGTGGAGACCCAAGCCCTAGCCACCGTCGGCGATAGCCCAAGCCCTAGTTGCCACCGGTAACAGCCACTGACCCACCTCCCTCCTCCCATCTTAGGTATTGCATTATGAGAGCATAACTTAAAGCTATCAAAGAGCTCATGAATGTTGTTTATACACTTAACCCCGAATTATGACAACACTAATCTAAGGATATTAAAAGAAAGTGAATTCATAAAATTTATTCTGTGGGTATTCCAAGAATTGTAAATTGGGTCAAATTTTTAGCATTGGCCTTTGGTTGAGTAAAGCTTTTGGTTCTCCTAATGACAAAACAATGAAATGTATCTCCTTTGTCTATGTTTTCCCAAAAACCAAATAGCCTACATAAAACAAACGTTTTGAATTATAGCAACATTCCATAAATCATTACCCGTGTGATCAATCAAAGTCATCAATTTCTAAATAGAACAGTAATACAAAGTGAGAGAGAGAGAGAGAGAGAGAATGGGTTGAAATAAATATAAAATTATTGAAGAATAAGAAGAGAAGAGAGTTTGTCTTACCTATGGCTATGGCTACGGGGTGGTGGACGAGGACCAATTAGGTAAATCTTACACGGACCTAAAGTGAGGTGAGATTCCATAGCAAAAAGTGCAATACCTGAGATGGGAGGAGGGAGGCAGGTCAGTGGTTGTGAGAGAGAAGCAGGGACGCCGGTTAGTGGCTGTCACCGGCGACAACCAGGGCTTGGGCTATCGCCGGCGGTGACAATGGCAGTGGCTAGGGCTTGGGTCTCCACCGGCAGCAGGTCAGAGGGAGGTGGAGTCACGGTAGGCTCTCCTTCCTCTTTCTCTCCTTGGCGCTGGCGTGCATTAGATGATAAATGGGTATAGTTTTTTTTTTTTTTTTTTTTGATGAGTGGGTTTAGTTTAATTTGTAACTGGGTAAAAAAAAAAAATTTGTAATCGGGTTATAATTTAAAATTTGATTTCAACCGGATCACTAAAATCTTAAGTGAAAATTAGTTATTGCAATTTTTTAATTTAAAAAATGTCATTTCATTTAAAAAAATGTCAAGTCATTGTTCCGTTAGCCACGTAAGTAACATCACTAACAACAATTATTAAAAGGACTAATACAACTCTTTTTATAAAATTGAGGGACCAATTGTGCTCAGTTGAATTTGAGGGACTAATTGCACACACAGGGTAAACTTAAGGGACCAATATTGTAGTTTCACCTATATTTTAATTGAGTTTAAATTTTATAAAAAAAAAATTCTCTCTCTCTCTCTCTCTCTCTCTCTCTCTCTCTCTCTATATATATATATATATTTACACTTCCTTTAGGGGCTTTTGATTTATTGTGATATACCTTTAATGTGATGCACATTGTGATGATATGGCATTAAGATTTTTTGTTTATTTTATTTTTCTAACATTATCGTAATTTTTAATTACAAAATATATTACATCTGTTAAGATATATGCCCTTAAATCCTATTGTATGATGCTATGTATGACATTATGTATGACTTAATGTTGTGTTTAATAAAGTTGTTTATTTTTATCTAAAATAATGGTAACATGAATATTTGGACATTATTATATAGTCCATGAGATGCATAGTATGTGATTTATGTGATTTAGTCACAGAAAATATAAATCACAAGTTCTTTGTAAACTCAGAATTTATAGTTCGTAGTCGGTGATGAAATTGGGCATTTCATCTGCGAAGACTATAACGTATCAACTAAGATGATTTGTCTTGATCATGGAAGTGGTGACTTCTAGTTGATATGTTGATATGTTTTAAGAGTTAAGACATATTGAACTGGACCGCTGTGAGATTTATTATTCTCCTAACGACTGTCAAATGAATAATAAATCTCACGACTCCTATTTGCATGAACTCTTAATCCTGAGAGAATAATGGACTTGATCATGAGGTGTAGGTTGCTTTGATATATCATGAGTGAGATCTAAAGTGACGGTCAAAATCTCAGTATGTTGGGCAATCACATTTAGTGTTGATGGAACATATATTCTCAAGATGGAATTCATAGTCTCTTAACGGAGATACAAAATATTCCCTTGAGATAAGTTTAATGGGTTTGGTTATTCAGAGAGTTAGGCCTAACCACTTTGGTAAGAAATTACTAAAGTATATATTTATGAAATTGGATTTCATAAATATATGATGAATAACTTTAAAGGATTAAACCGGGTACTCAAGGATAAGATGTAGTAATTTACAAAGTGGCAGTCTATATTTATGATTTGTATTACTACGATATTTTATGAAGGGGTTGCGTGTAAAATAAAGTCTTGGGATATAATTTATTAATAAGGCCTAGAGTTAATTATATTTATATAGTGGTATTAAATATATTAATGGTAACTTTGGACTTGTCAAGAGTTGACGGAAAAGCCCATCCATTGCAGCATGTCTTATTGGTATTCCAAGAAAGCCCAATTGGGATTAGTTAGTTATAAAGGGAGATACAGAATTTTTTAATGCGGTTTATTTTATTTTTCTTTGGAAACTGATTGATCACATCTTGGGCGTAAAGTGGAATTGGAGTGAAAATTAAAAGTTTTCCCAAGTGCTTCTAATCTTTGTTTTGAAATTCTCCATACCAAGGTACGCTATCTTGTTCTTAAATTCTGAAATTTACAGAATGCATGTTGTCAATCATGAATGAAATAGATCCTTATTTGTTGTTTCCGCTGTGTGTTTTGTATGAGATACAAAACCAGATTTTAACCAACAACATCACCTTAATCTTATCGCATTCCTAAATAATTTTTTTTTTGAGAAAACATTCCTAAATAATTTAATATTGTATTCTTGTATTGAGATTACATTAATATAATATTATAATAATGTAATATTACGGTATAATATAACATCACGGCAAATTAAACACCTCTTTAGAGTCTTATCTATCATATTTTCTTTGAAGGATAGAATATATCTTCTTCTTTTTTTCATTTTAGATTAGATAGAAAAAAAATTTCTAAAAAAAAGATTAGATAGAATAAATAGTTACAACATAATTATAATTATAATAAATGTCGGTTAATAAACCCGATAATTATCAAATTCTAAAATAAAAAAATAATAATAATAACACATAGAATATCTTATTATTGACTAGTCAAAATGTTTTATCAAAGAATATTTTTGGCTTTACTTGAATTGAAGAGGAACTGTTATCTCAATGATGTAATTTCTGCCTCAGTTAATGAATAAAAATGAAAAACTTCCCATAAAAGAAAAAAGAAAAAAGAAGAATATCCTGTGACCCAAAGGAACCTGTTAAGCTTTTAGTGGTAATAGATTTTTCAAAGACACCTTTTATAGTTATATATTACGTGCAAAATCCATCTGATAACATAGGCTAATTCACACCCTTACGTTTTTCACACAAGGTAAACCGGTCGATTCTCAAAAAAAAACAAAAAAAAAAAGGTAAACCGGTCAAAGCTCACACACTTCACACCTACCATAGCGTGACACATCAGCAATTTAGTTTAGGTAAGACAATCACTTAGCAGCTACGTTAAATTGGCTAATCTTGCAATCAGAATCAAAATCAAAATCATGGGAACAACCACATTGAGCAGAATGGGGGCCTTCTGTCTCTGTAGTGTATAGTTGGTATGTCAATTCACATCCGGCTCCAACAAGGGAACCATTATGAAATCTGAATTTTTTTTTGAAAGCATATGAAATCTGAATTTTGAAAAAAGGAAAAAAAAAGAAAAAAGAAGGCATGCCTCTTAAGATATGAGTATTAAATGCATTTTATTAAATGCATTTTATCAACTCTAAATACATAGTAGGGCCTGTTTGGCAGCCCTACTCAAACACAAAATTACACATTTTAAACACACTAACATATATTTTCACACACTTTTTCACCCATACGTATATCAAAAACACTCATACAACCTTACTCAAACTCCTCTATCAAACACCCCCAGTATTCGTTTGGATCCCTGTTCACGTTCACATTTGTAAGGTTTACGCATTTTCAATTTTTTTTTTTTTTTTTTTAAGACCAGCGCCTGTGCACTGTTCATGGGACATGAACAGTGCACCAATGCATATTAACAGTAAAAAAAAGAGTGAACAATAATTTTTTACACATTTAAAAATTATTTTGCTATAGTGTTTTCAATTTTTAGTTTTCAGCAAAATAAGTTGTATCCAAACGGAGCCGTAATATATATTTTCCTCAAAAAAAATTCAAATTTGTACATAAATGGGGTTAAACTGCTTCTGTGGTAATCCAATGGTAATGACATTTTTTGTTCCCACAAACGGGAGATAAGTTTACACTTGTTATGGCAACATGATTGGCCTTTAAGCAAATTAAAATTCCTACTCACATGATTGATAAAAGAAATGCTATATCCACAATTTTTGTACAATAAATTTTATGTGATAAATTGTTATTGAGTGTTACTAGTGGGTAAAAAAAATTTATTAATGGGTCTAGATTACAGCCTTTACCAACTTGTCACCTAGGATAATTATACACAAAAAAATTTGGCAATATAACTTTTTTACCAACTATTAATGATTTGCCACATCAATAATACTATGTTTGGAAGTTTTGAGAGAGAGGAGAGTAGAGGAATAAAGGAAATAAGAGTAGTGGAGAAAAGAGTAGCGAGGAATGGTTATCTTTCACCTTATTTTGATATTTTTAAAATTAATGGTCTGTTTAAAAGTTTAAAAAATGAGGGAGATTAGAGTAAAGGGAGGGAGAGTAATTCAATTACTTTATTTGGAAGTTTTTTAAGGAATGAGAGGGAGAGATTTGGAGGGGTTTCAACTACTTCTAACCTCTCATTTTTAATTCTCCCAAATTAGAGAGATTTGGAGGAAGAGTAGAGTAAATAAATTATTGACCAAATGAATTCCTTAATTTACCATTTCTAAATTAACAAAATTACAAACCGATTATATAAATAATCTTTGTTTGTTTCCTGATAAAATTTAAAGTGAATTGTAGGGGCCCAAATCAAACTAGTCCAAGTTTGGACAGTGGACCAGCTCAATGAGCACTCAACAATGAATTTGTAGAGAGTGGGTGTTTAATCTAGGTTTTTTGAGATGATAGATAATACAAAAGTTTTGTTCGGCTTTTTATTCAGGCACTACACTTGTATGAGTATGTAACTTGGAGTTGAATACATTGATACTAAGAACGATCGTTTTTCTTTCTTTTTTCTCTCCCCCTCTCTTCCAAATTCTTCCTTTTCCTTTTATAGGCCTCCCCTTTCCTTCCCAGGTGCAATCCAGGTGTTTCCTTTTTAGATACTTGTCCCATCACCCCTTTTGGCTCAGGTCTCTGGTGGTGAAGATAAGGTCGAAACCTAACGTTCAGGCGTCACTTCTTCATTAATGCGGCCAGAGAAGCAGGTGTAGAGCATTAAATGCGGTGATGGCAGCTTTTCCTTTGGCCACAGTCAATTCTTTCCCTTTATTCTTTATTCTCGTTTTCTTAACTCCAGCATCAAAAAGAAAAAACCTTCATCATGGGCGTTATTCAACTATAAGAACATTCACATAGTCCTCGGCGACGCCTTGCCGAGGACTGGTTTGTCCTCGGACGTTATGTTTCTTAGTGTCTGGACATGCATGATACTTCTTTCTCTCTCGTGATCTTGTAGGTCGGACTGATTATGTCCTCGGATTATCTCAAGATGTAGTGTTGGGCTTCTTTTATTGTGAGGGCCTTTGGGCCGGCCAGATACGCGATTTGGGCCCATGGGTACCACAATAGCCCCTCGAAATCCTTATTTCTATTCTATTGGAGAGGGATGAGGGTTTCGATATACGCGCACGCAAGGCGATATGCTTCTGACGTTTCGATCTCCTGGACGCGCTTCAATTAAATATTGGCGGCGCCATGCTCCTTGTTTCCAACCGCATGATGCTCATCTAACGGATAGGCGCCTTTTGATGAGGCAGGCGGGAGACTTCCCGCTTTACGTTTTTCCATGAAATAAATATCGCCACTTTAAAGATCTTCTGTTCATTTCAGACTTCGCGCATTGAACCTAACCTTTTCTGTAACCTGCACGCGTCTTCATACCCCTTATCTCTAAGCCGAGGTGACGTAATTGTTTAAAAGTAAGTTCTTCAACCTTCTGCTTTCATTATTGTTTTTTACTCTTTCGATTGTCCCCTTTTTTTGGTCCTCGGCTATTTAAATCTTCCCATTTCGTTATAGTGCTTACTCCCTAGTTTTAGGAAATGGGTAGGTTCGCATCCCTGGTGGATACCCCTGAAAAAATAGAAGCCTTTAAAGCCAAATACGAGATCCCACCCAGAGTGTCCGTTAGGTATTGTGGGACGGGGGAGTGGCTCACTAAGAGAGAGACCGGCGAGGTGGTGATTCCTATGATAGCGTTTATAGAGGGAGGGATGAGAATCCCTATGATGCCTATTACCATGAACTATCTTAGGACTGCTAGGTTGTCCCCTACACAGTGCGCTCCCAATATGTTTAGGATCTTGGGTGCGGTAGACGTTCTGAACGAAAGGTTAGGGTTAGGTCTCACTCACCATGAAGTGAATTGGGTATATACCCTTCACCATTTGAGAGGGCATACCTACTATCTGAAATCTAGGCACCCAGAAGTCAGATTGATCCAATGCCTTCCCCACTCCAACAAGGGTTTGGACAAGGACTTCCTTATATTGTCCGGGGAGTGGCATGACGGTCTCCACTGTCCGACGACGGAAGGGGAGCCTGGTGAGTCCTCGCGTAGCGTCATACTTGATCAATGATAAATGCGGTGTTTCTTTTGTTGGTGGTCTTTTTTCTTAATTTGTTTGTACTAACCCGTTTTTTGGACGTATGCGCAGATCGTCGTGCGCTTGCACCCCGTGCTAATCTCGTCAACTTTGATCGTCTCGATAAGATCTTGAAGGCTGAAGTGTTTGTGCACTCAGACGGTCAACTTCGTGCCGCCCACCGCATCCTCGGATACACACCCATATCCTACACCTTTCAAGAAACCAAGTGTGTCATCAAGGAGAAAGATCCGAGGCTTCCGAGGATAAGTGTAGCAGTCGAGGGCTTTTTGTTACCGCCTGGCGCTCCAGTTCCTCAAGGCGTTCTGATTACTGAGCCAGTCAGAGTTGTTCCGAGAGCTTCTGATTTGGCTACGCCCTCGGCCCGACCTGGATTTGGCGAAGGTTCTACCTCTCAGCTACTCGCCGAGGTAGAAGAGGAAGAAGTAGAAGAAGAAGAAAACGAGGAAGTAGTTGAGCTCTCGGATTCCGAGGAAGAGCTCGAAGCTTTAGATCCGCTTTTTCCGCCCAGGCATCCTTCTCCCGTTGCCAGATCTCCTACCTTTACATCCTCGGACGACGACGACCAACCTTTGATGAGGATGGGAATCCATCGTAGACCCAAGCCCAGCTTGAAGGATGTGCTAGAAGGGCAAACTGGAGCACAAGGTCCTTCAAAAGTGCCTCCGGAGAAGGCCAAGGATAAGGGTGCCGACAAGCTTCCGCCCGTGAGGGTTATTCTACCGCCTTCCCCTAGAACTCAACATCCAGATCCGGCTGACCATAAAAGGAAAAGAGACCAGCAGAAGGGAAAAGAGATAGCCGAGGGGGGAAAGACGTCCCTGGTAGGGAGATGGAGCAAGAGAGGGGAAATAAACATGCTCGTCATGTCCACCCGAGGACGGAGAGACGAAATGATCCTCCTGTAGCCTTCCATGCGCCTATTTGGGCCCCTCAGATGCAAGTAGATGATCAGGCGATTACCGCCGATGCATCCATCAGGGGATCCGACGAGGGCACGGCTGCATGCATCGCCGATGCATTGGAGCAGGCACTGCTATTGCCTGAGGACATGGGAGAGCTGCGTAGAATGAGAGATCATAATGTCTTCATGACTCTCAAAAAGGAGCTAGCCATGGTAAGTATTCAAATTGGCCAATCTTTGGCATTTATGTTTTTCTTTATGCTTCTTCTTTCTCTACCCTCTCTTCTTTTTCTTTATGTAGTGTGTACTTTACTAACAAAGCTTGTACGTAGGCTGTCCAATCTGCCCATAGGGCAGAGGAGATCGCTGCCAGCTCCTACAGAGCACTAAGGGATGAGGTGGTCAAGTTGGACCACACTAAAAAGATAATGGAGCTTAAAGAGAAGAGGCTCCAAGAGGTGACTGCCAGCCTGACCAAGGCGGCAAGTGAGCGGTCAGGTCTGGAGGCCGAGCTGAGGAGTACCACCCGACAGGCCGAGGATCAGAGGCTAGAACTCAAACGAGCTAATGAAGACCGCCTCGGCCAGATCACTGGCAGAAGGCCTCGCTAAGGACCTTACAGCATCTGAGGAGGCAAAGGAGGAGGCACTCAAGGCCACGGAAGAGGCTCTCGCCAAGGCACAGGCAGCCGAGGCAATGGTTGACGAGGCTGAGCAGAGCGGGTATGACATGGGCGTGGCCGAAACCACAGAGACATTCAAAGCCCAAGTGCCGGAGGTCTGTAGGGACTACTGCCTCCAGGTGTGGAAGGAAGCTCTTTCCCAAGCCGGGGTTGATGCTTCCTCCCCTCTATGGAAGGAGGAGAACGCCTACATTCCTCCCGCAATTCGCGTGGCTGCCTCTAGCTCAGCTAAGGATGATTCCCACCCTTCCTCGGCTGGGATTCAAGTAGACGAGGATGCTGTCGAAAATGCTGCTCCTACTGCTCCTCCTGCCCCCAAGGAGGCCACCCCCAACCTAGAGATTGGTGGGACTGTAGAGCCCAAAGAGAAAGCTGGCGAGTCCTCGGCCTTGGTGGTTTCTCCTGCTGACCCAAAGGACCAGACCCAACCCGAACCATAATCACCCGTGGCTTGGCTGCTTGCTCTTTTTCTCTTTTCTCCTTCGTTGCTTTTGGCCTTGTATTTTTATTTCTTAGTCCCAGTTTTTACTTTATTTCCCTTGTACTTTGACAGTTCAGTTATAAATGTATTGACAAATCTTTCAGTTAATGAAAAGGGGTTCCCAATTTAAATTGCTGTTTTATATTACGTTTGGTGTTGATATCTTGTTTCCTTGCTATGCATGTACTATTGCTATACTATCGGCTTGTCTCTATAGCATGTACTTATACCCCTTTGCCCTTAAGCAAGGAAATTTTAGCCAACTTACATATGTGCAAATGCTTTAAGTAATGACTGTTACCTTTTGCTTATGCTTAAGGACAAGCGACACACTAAAAAAGGAAATATACTAACGGGGAATCTGTGTGCTTGGAACTCGCTCAAAAGTTACTTCCATGATAACATATTGAAAAGTGAACTTAACCACATATTTTGCATTTGGACTAACAGTACTTTAAGCTTTGGGCTTAGTACTTAACATCATTTTAAGACCCGTTCGTTTAATGACTCCACTGCTGTTTCCATATCAAGGGAAAGATCCGAGGTAACCTCCTTTCTCTATTCTAAATTAAGATAGAGGATCTGTTGATCCGACATAACCTCAATAAGAATTGAAATAAGGTAGAGGATACGAGGACCTGACCCGACCTCGATTAAACTTGGACTAAGGTAGAGGATCCGAGGACCCGGCGTAACCTTAGTCTTCTTGCTTTTAAATTAAGATAGAGGATCTGATGACCCGGCGTAACCTTAATTAAATTTGGACTAAGGTAGAGGATCCGAGGACCCGGCGTAACCTTAGTTTTCTTGCTTTTAAATTAAGATAGAGGATCTGATGACCCGGCGTAACCTTAATTAAATTTGGACTAAGGTAGAGGATCCGAGGACCCGGCGTAACCTTAGTTTTCTTGCTTTTAAATTAAGATAGAGGATCTGATGACCCGGCGTAACCTTAATTAAATTTGGACTAAGGTAGGGATCCGAGGACCCGGCGTAACCTTAGTCTTCTTGCTTTTAAATTAAGATAGAGGATCTGATGACCCGGCGTAACCTTAATTAAATTTGGACTAAGGTAGAGGATCCGAGGACCCGGCGTAACCTTAGTTTTCTTGCTTTTAAATTAAGATAGAGGATCTGATGACCCGGCGTAACCTTAATTAAATTTGGACTAAGGTAGGGATCCGAGGACCCGGCGTAACCTTAGTTTTCTTGCTTTTAAATTAAGATAGAGGATCTGATGACCCGGCGTAACCTTAATTAAATTTGGACTAAGGTAGGGATCCGAGGACCCTGATGACCCGGCGTAACCTTAATTAAATTTGGACTAAGGTAGAGAATCCGAGGACCCGGCGTAACCTTAGTTCTCTTGCTTTTAAATTAAGATAGAGGATCTGATGACCCGGCGTAACCTTAATTAAATTTGGACTAAGGTAGAGGATCCGAGGACCCGGCGTAACCTTAGTTTTCTTGCTTTTAAATTAAGATAGAGGATCTGATGACCCGGCGTAACCTTAATTAAATTTGGACTAAGGTAGAGGATCCGAGGACCCGGCGTAACCTTAGTTTTCTTGCTTTTAAATTAAGATAGAGGATCTGATGACCCGGCGTAACCTTAATTAAATTTGGACTAAGGTAGAGGATCCGAGGACCCGGCGTAACCTTAGTCTTCTTGCTTTTAAATTAAGATAGAGGATCTGATGACCCGGCGTAACCTTAATTAAATTTGGACTAAGGTAGAGGATCCGAGGACCCGGCGTAACCTTAGTTTTCTTGCTTTTAAATTAAGATAGAGGATCTGATGACCCGGCGTAACCTTAATTAAATTTGGACTAAGGTAGAGGATCCGAGGACCCGGCGTAACCTTAGGCACGACAGAATTAATGGCGCAAAAATGATAAGAGTAGAATAACAAAAGTACTTTTCCTTAATAATAATATCGTCTCAAATTACTTACATTCCAGGGATGGGGTACAGCTTTTTCATCTAAGTCGGTCAAGTAGTAAGCTCCTATACCAGCTATTGCCGTGATGCGATATGGTCCTTCCCAATTAGGTCCAAGCTTTCCCCATGCTGGATTTTTGGTGTTCCCCACTACTTTCCTCAGCACCAAGTCCCCGAGAAGAAGAGGTCTTGACTTTACACTGGAATCATATCCATGCTTCAGTTTTTGTTGGTAGTAAGCTAAGTGAATCATGGCAACCTCCCTCCTTTCTTCAATTAGGTCGAGGTCTTTTTCTAGCAGTCTGTCATTGCTTTCCGGAGTGAAGGAGCTTGTCCTCATCGTTGGAAAACCAGTCTCCAAAGGAATAACAGCCTCGGCGCCATAAGTCATCGAGAATGGCGTCTCTCCCGTTGATCGGCGGGGGGTGGTCCGGTACGTCCACAGAACGTGGGCAGCTCCTCCACCCACCTTCCTTTAGCGTCCTCCAATCTCTTCTTCAGTCCATTCACTATAACTTTGTTAATAGCTTCGGCCTGTCCATTCCCTTGCGGATAAGCCGGAGTGGAGTATCTATTGATTATGCCGAGGCCACAACAATATCGTCTGAACGCCTTGCTGTCAAACTGCAAACCATTATCGGAGATGAGGGTATGAGGGATACCGAATCGAGTGACGATATTCTTCCATACAAATTTCTTCACATCAACATCCCTGATATTCGCCAGGGGCTCGGCCTCTACCCACTTAGTAAAATAATCAGTACCGACAACCAAATATCTTCGGTTCCCAGGCGCCTTTGGGAAAGGACCCACAATGTCTAGACCCCATTGTGCAAAAGGCCAGGGACTCGTCAGAGGATTAAGCACACCTCCGGGCTGGTGGATGTTTGGCGCGAATCTTTGACATTGATCGCACTTCTGCACATAACTTTGAGCTTCTCGCTGCATGTTCGGCCACCAATACCCCTGTGTTAGGGCCCTGTGAGCCAAAGATCTTCCTCCTGTATGGCTTCCACAGATTCCTTCATGTAACTCTTCCAAAAGTAACTCTGTCGCTTCAGGGTGCACGCATAACAGGTACGGGCCGGAGAAAGATCGTCTATAGAGCTTATGATCCCCGGCCAACCAAAATCGGGAGGCCTTTCTTCGTATCTTGTTCGCTTCGATTTTATCCTCGGGTATGACATCATCTTTTAAGAAGGACATAATGGGGTCCATCCAGCTAGGCCCCACTCTAATCTGGTGCACACGGATAACGCTTCCCATTATTTTCGAGGGTTTAGGTAAGTCTTCAACCAAGACAATCCGAGGTAGTCCCTGTGCTGATGATGTGGCAAGAGTTGCTAGGGAATCAGCATGCGTGTTGCCGCTTCTAAGGACATGGGACAAAGTAAAGGATTCGAACTTGCGTTGTGTAGTTTTGACTTGATTCAAATAATCCTGCATCCTCGGATCTCTGGCCTCTACCTTTCCATCTACTTGACCCACAACTAGCTGAGAGTCCGAGAACATTTGCACGATTTTTCCCCCCAACTTGTGGACCATATCCATTCCTTTCAGCAAGGCTTCGTACTCGGCCTCATTGTTAGTAGCCGAGAATCCCAGTCTTAAGGACTTTTCCAGTGTGAGACCTTCTGGGGTCGTAATTACCACCCCCACTCCGGATCCTCTTTGATTAGCAGCCCCATCAACATAAACAGTCCACACCGCGAGACCTTTACATGTAACCACGCCAACTGATTTTTCATCAATGTCCTTGTTGATTACACTACCTTCTATTATGGGTTCAGCAAATTCGCAACGAGATCAGCCAACACCTGACCCTTTATTGCTGTGCGGGGCATGTATTTAATATCAAAAGAGCCCAAAATGGTTCCCCATTTTGCAATCCTGCTGGTATAATCCGCACTCCGGAGTATAGCCCTTAGTGGAAGCTGGGTCAAAATAACCACCGTATGGGACTGGAAGTAATGGGGAGCTTACGTGTGCCATGCACCACGGCAAGGATTGCCTTCTCTAATGGTGGGTAACGTACCTCGGCCTCATGCAGAGACTTGCTCACATAGTAAACTGGCTTTTGTATGTCCCCGTCAACCCTTATTAGCACCAGACTAACGGCGTGAGTTGCCACCGCGATATATGCGAATAGGACCTCGTCGGCCTCGGGCCGAGACATGATAGGAGGGTGGGCAAGATATTCTTTAAGCTGCTGGAAGGCAACAGCACACTCTTCTGTCCATTCAAACCCCTTCCATTTGTTTAATAGTTGGAAGAACGGTCTACACCGATCAGCAGATCTTGAAATAAACCGGTTGAGAGCAGCCGTCATTCCAGTTAACCTCTGCACCTCCTTCGGATTCCGAGGCGGCTGTAAGTTGTTGATGGCCTTGACCTGAGCGGGGTTGACCTCAATCCCTCTATGCGTCACCATGTAGCCCAAAAATTTGCCAGACCCTACACCAAAGGAACATTTGGATGCGTTGAGGCGTAACTTGTGCTTCCTCAGTGTTTGAAAGGTATCGTCGAGGTCGGGTATGTGAGCCGAGATAGTCTTACTTTTAACTACCATGTCATCTACGTACACCTCAATCGTTTTTCCCAGTTGTGGTTCGAACATTCGCGTCATCATTCTTTGATAGGTAGCCCCAGCATTCTTCAAGCCGAAGGGCATCACCTTATAGTGGTAGTTCCCTATGGGTGTGACAAAGGCTGTCTTTTCCTGGTCTGCTGGAGCTAAGGGTATTTGATGATAACCTTGGAAAGCATCCAGAAAGCTCATCCGAGGATGCCCTACCGTAGCGTCGACCAACTGATCTATGCGGGGCATTGGGAACGAATCTTTTGGGCAAGCCTTATTCAAGTCCGTAAAGTCCACGCATACCCTCCATTTTCCATTCTTCTTTTTACTACTACCGTATGGGCTAACCACTCTGGATAAAACACTTCCTTAATGGCCCCTGCTTTCTTGAGTTTTGCCACCTCTTCTTTAACAGCCTCAGCGTGTTCTTTAGATGAACGCCGAGGTGGTTGCCTTCGTGGCACAGCAGCCGGATTAACATTGAGGTGGTGACAAATAAACTCCGGATTGACTCCTGGTGCTTCATAAGCATCCCATGCAAACACATCGATGTTTCGCTTCAAAAATGTGACCAGATCTTCCTTCTCTCGTAGGGGTAATTGACTTCCTACTTGGAAGAATCTCTCTGCATCATCTGCGATAACCACTTTCTCCAAATCTTCACAGCCTGGTCCTTCAGTCTCGGCTTCACTTGGCTCGGCCGAGGACATTAACTGCTACAAATCCTTCTCGGCTGAGGTTTGTGACTCTTGCCTCGCCTGATGTGTAATAGCTGCTGTTATACATTGTCTCGCCATGGACTGGCTGCCCAGTATTTCCTCAACCCCATCCTCATACGGGAATTTCAGCTTGACGTGCAGAGTTGATGACGGCACCTAAGGCATGCAGCCATGGTCTGGCCATTATGGCTGTGTAAGGGGAATAAGCATCTACTACGATGAAATCCACGTCCACTACCACCGGTCCTGACTGTACAGGTAATCTAATTAGCCCCTTCGGAATAACAGCCTTCCCTTCAAAGCTTATTAATGGGGAGTCATAAGCCATGAGATCTTCGAACCTCAAATTGAGACCTTTAAACAAATCTGGGTACATGATGTCAGCCCCACTCCCTTGGTCAACCATCACTCTCTTCACATCGTAACCCCCTATCCTCAACGTAATGACCAGCGCATCGTCGTGCGGTTGAATAGTGCCAATCTTGTCTTCGTCAGAAAATCCCAGTATAGGCAGAGGATTCCTCTTGATCCTCTTCGACTCGGAATTGAGGTCCTCGGCGGTGGGACGTAGTACTGACATTATTCTGGTAGGGCAAGACCCCGTCCGACCTGGCGCCGCAAGGATGACATTGATTGTGCCCAACGGAGGTCTTACATTGTTACTGCCTTGGTTCATGGAGCCAGATTGGGTACCTGGTTCATCAGGTCGATTCACGAATTGTCTTAGTTTCCCTTCTTTGACCAGCTGATCCAAGTAATTCCACAAGTTCCTGCAGTTCTCTGTGGTGTGGCCTTTATCCTGATGGTAATTACAGTAGAGGTTCTGGTTACGCTTTGTAGGGTCTCCGATCATCTTACTGGGCCATCTAAAATAAGGTTCTCGGCAGATCCTTTCCAACACCTGCTGTACCGGCTCACGAAATACGGCATTCACTGTCTGGGGCGGGGCCGACCTAGTCTGGCTAGTGAAATCTCTCCTCGGCCACTTGCTACCGTGTCTCTCCGTCTTGAAATCCCTACTCTCCTGGGGATACTTTTTATCTTTCCTTTACTCTGCTGTTGATCCTCCTCAACCCTCTTATACTCATCGATACGGTCCATGAGCCGACGAACAGTTTTTACCGGCTTCTTGGTCAAAGACTTCCTTAATCATGCTCAACTGGGAGACCAACCTTAAAGGTGTTGACCGCCACCTCATCGAAATCACCATCTATTTCGTTAAACGCTTCCCAGTATCTGTCCGAGTAGGTTTTCAACGTTTCGCGCTCTCCCATGGACATGGACAATAACGAGTCTAGAGGCCGAGGTACTCTACTGCACGTAACAAAGCGGGACCCGAATGCCATCGTAAGTTCCATGTATGAATCAATGGAGTTCACCTTTAAGCCGTTGAACCATCTCATTGCAACGGGCCCTAGACTTGAGGGAAAGACTTTACACATCAAGGTCTCGTTCTGAGAATAAACCGCCATGCGTTGATTGAAATGGCTTACGTGCTCCACCGGGTCTGTTTTGCCATTATAAATGGTGAAGTTTGGCTGCGTGAACCGACGGGGTAGTTTTCCCCTTTCAATACGATGTGTGAAGGGTGATTTGGAGAGCTGGAGCAATGCCTTTCCCATGGCATCGCTACCCGAGCCCCTGTGACTCGTCCCTCTACTTTTTCTGTGGCGAACACTTTCTTCTTGGTATGAGAAAGTTTCTGTGGGGGGGGTTCTTGACCTCGGCCTATAGCCACTGTCCTGAGAATCATCTGATGAAGGGCCAGATATGGAGGGGGTCCTTTTCCGCTCTGCTCGACGCAGCTTCCTCTTCAGCTGGTCAATTTCTCTCTGCATGGCCCTGGTGTTACTTTCCCCAGAGCCCCTGTTTCTACCCCGTGAGCGGTTATCAGCTGTTCGCTCCGAGTGTACACTGCCCTCTCGATCTTCCATTTGCTCTACCTGTTGTAGTGGATCTTCGTGCTGAGATCCTAGCGACTCTACATGGGCTGGATTCAAATCTGTCATCACGTTATCTGTCACCTAAACGCAAGATTCCCACAGACGGCGCCAATTGTAGGGGCCCAAATCAAACTAGTCCAAGTTTGGACAGTGGACCAGCTCAATGAGCACTCAACAATGAATTTGTAGAGAGTGGGTGTTTAATCTAGGTTTTTTGAGATGATAGATAATACAAAAGTTTTGTTCGGCTTTTTATTCAGGCACTACACTTGTATGAGTATGTAACTTGGAGTTGAATACATTGATACTAAGAACGATCGTTTTTCTTTCTTTTTTCTCTCCCCCTCTCTTCCAAATTCTTCCTTTTCCTTTTATAGGCCTCCCCTTTCCTTCCCAGGTGCAATCCAGGTGTTTCCTTTTTAGATACTTGTCCCATCACCCCTTTTGGCTCAGGTCTCTGGTGGTGAAGATAAGGTCGAAACCTAACGTTCAGGCGTCACTTCTTCATTAATGCGGCCAGAGAAGCAGGTGTAGAGCATTAAATGCGGTGATGGCAGCTTTTCCTTTGGCCACAGTCAATTCTTTCCCTTTATTCTTTATTCTCGTTTTCTTAACTCCAGCATCAAAAAGAAAAAACCTTCATCATGGGCGTTATTCAACTATAAGAACATTCACATAGTCCTCGGCGACGCCTTGCCGAGGACTGTTTGTCCTCGGACGTTATGTTTCTTAGTGTCTGGACATGCATGATACTTCTTTCTCTCTCGTGATCTTGTAGGTCGGACTGATTATGTCCTCGGATTATCTCAAGATGTAGTGTTGGGCTTCTTTTATTGTGAGGGCCTTTGGGCCGGCCAGATACGCGATTTGGGCCCATGGGTACCACATGAATGAAAAAAAAATTTTGAATCTCACTATTTCGCTACAAATGGTTTAACAGTACAAATAACAAATCTTCCGGTGCTTTCTTACAAACCAAACACAATTCCTAATTTCTACTAAATTTAATATCTTTACAGTTTCTATCCAAAAATTTCAAAAACCCAAACTAAAAACAACAAAATCAAGCTAGTACGGGATCGGACTGGAGAGGCAGTTGTTACTGAAAATCAAGTTGTTCAAGAACTTACAGTCTGCGATCTTCGGTGGGATTGGTCTGGTGAGAGTGTTGATGGAGAGATCTAGTACAGATTTAAGAAGGGATTGGATTGGAGATGGAGTTGTTGGAGAGATCTAGGGTTTGGAGGCTCTGGCAATACTTTGGACTCTCTAGAACCTCGCTGGAAAGCTGCATCGTGGGAAGTTGAAGGCTGATGAGCCGGTTCTCCTTCTCGTTCCAGCACACAACTCCTTGGAGCTTGCAGATTGAAGCGATGGATGAGTTCGTGAAGGTCCATGAACTCAGCTTGTTGGGCGGGTCGAAGAGCGAGTTCTCTCAATTTGGGGGAATTAAAAATGAGGGGTTAGAAATAGTCCAAACCCCTCAAAATCTTTATCTCTCATTTTTTTAAAAACATCAAAATAAGTTAATTTACGCTCTGTTTGTTTTGATGAAAACTTTATATAAAGATAGTTTTCCATGTTTTCTAATGTTTGGTAATATAAAAAAAAGATGAGTCAAAGGAAAACTATCTTTGGTTAACATAAAAAGTATGGCTTATTTTTAGAGATTGTTTTTCATTAAATTTTTTTGAAAAACAACTATATCTCACAGCAAGCTAAATAAGAGAAGTTAGGAGGTTGTTTTTCAACTCATTTAAAGTTGCTATCAAACATTAGATAATGAGATAGTTTTATAAAAAATATTTTTTGGAAAATGACTCGTTTACTAGAAAACATTATTGCTGAAACAAACAGAGCGTTAATTACTCACCCTTCTTCTACTCTACTTTCCCTCTTTCTCCCAACATCCAAACATAACATAAGTGTCAAATTATTTATCATAAACTTTCTCGATAAACTTCACAAGTTTGAGGTGTTTTTAGTTGGAAAAAATTTAGTATCACAAACTATTAACTTTTTTGCTACAACTGTAATGTATGGTGAAGAGAAAATGAAGGGTCTATGTGTGAGTTTTTTTTTTTTTTTGCGATTTTCAACTTATGACATCTACTCTAGATAATTGCTCTTTATCATCAAATCAACGTTCTAATTAGTTTTGTTGTAAGTAGAAATCGAACTCCATATCTCTTATTTAACAACAATAAACTTTACCAATTGAGTTAACTAGAACTCACTATGCTTATGTATATGTAAAAAATAATACTCATAATTTGTCATGTCAAAGTTGTCCAATAATTTGTATTCCTGTCCCGATAATTTTGCCACTGCAATTACTTGAAAAAAAAAAAAAAAAAAAAAAACTAGGACGGCATTTTGGAATTTGGGAAATGGGGGAGAGGAGAAAACGACGGCGGATCCGATGCAATTAATGATCTTTGGTTGCGTTCTTACTGGTGTCATTTTCGTTCCAAATTTCCTTAAAACCGAACTGGGGGCTGTAACCATAAATGCCCGAGGCCTCATAAGAATTATAAATCCCGCCTGAGTGTTCTTCCCAGGACAGGAAAGGCCCTTTCACGGATTTCGCTTTCCGCATTCCCAAACGGTGACACTTTCTCTCTTCTCAGTTTTCCTTTCTTTCTCTAGCCGGAAATCCAAACGTGTTAGCAGATCTAGGGTTTCAAATCTTTTAATTTAATTTTTTTATTTTTTGGTGTTTGGCATTGTGTTTTTTGGTAAATGGTGTTTGGCATTGTCACAGTTCAGCTGCCTTGCGCGTCAACAGCCTCGGACAAAATTATGTTCAAATAAGGTAAGGATTCGTAGGTTTATTTTTGTACATTTTTTTTTACGTACAATGTATAGGTGTACGTAGAAAAATGTTGGGATTGGTATTTCACTGTTTTGATTGATTTTTATATATATTTATAGATCCAGATATCAGATTGAAGAGAGAGAGAGAGAGAGAGAGAGAGAGAGAGAGCGAGAAGATGAGTGAGAGCCAGAGGTTCCAGCTGGGGACCATTGGGGCTTTGAGCTTGTCAGTGGTGTCGTCGGTCTCTATTGTGATTTGCAACAAGGCCCTCATTAGCACGCTTAATTTCACTTTTGGTGAGTTTTGCCACAGCCATGGAATTTACTCTTTTGTTTTGTGATTTTGCAATTAGTATAGCGTTGATCATTGCTGCTTAGATCTATATTTTTTTTAATCAAAAAACAATTGTTTGAACTGATGCCTTTGGTATGGTAATAAGAACAAAACTTGGGTATAGTTTCTACAATGTTGTTAGGTTCTCTAATTAAATTCAAACCATGCGGTTGGTTGAATTTAATTGTTCGTGTTGTATTGGTCGATGCAGCCTTGTCTTTGAAAGACCCATGAGCTCTGCTTGTGGCTCAATTGACACCTCCTGCCGTTGCAAGTCCTAGGTGGAGGTTGAGGTCACGGGCTCATGACCCACTGGGCGTGCGTAACTTATCAATAACAAAAAAAGAAGAAGAACAGAGATTTGCCCCAATAAGGCTTTTGTTTATTTGAAAATGTGTTGGCGTAGCCACTTTATTTGTATTACTTCTTTTTTAATTAATAATTTAGTGGTTTCAATGGCTGTGGAGGTTTCCAAAACCACCATGTGGATGTGGTGTCATTGAATTTGTATCAGGGAATGTGTTACGAAGTAGATATTCATTTCTCAAAAATGGTGGTTGCTATCAATTTTTAGTGTTGTCATCTGTATTTGCTTAACATTTGGGTCTTGATGTATAGTTAAGAATACTAACCTATGATATGGCTTGGTGCAGCCACAACCTTGACAAGTTGGCATCTTCTTGTCACGTTTTGTTCTCTTCATGTGGCATTGTGTTTGAAATTGTTTGAACACAAACCTTTTGATGCGAGAGCTGTAATGGGTTTTGGCATACTAAATGGAATCTCCATTGGACTTTTAAATCTTAGCTTGGGTTTCAATTCTGTTGGTTTTTATCAGGTAACCTACTCTAGCTTATGGTGATTAATTCTGTGGTTTTAAGATTTAACGTCATTCTTTTATTAATGGGATGATTTCGTGATTGGTTTCCCATAATGTGGTGATCCCATTCTAAATCAGTATAAAAATTTATGTATTGGTAGTGTTTGTGTTTCAATAGATTAGTTGCATGAGATATTTCAAATTACAAAGGTTTTTATTTATTGTTTCACGGAAATATGGCATGTGCATATCTGCTATGTAATTCATTCAGTCTAAATTGGTTGATATCAATCTTTCTTGTGCTCAAACTCTGCCGTATCTCAAAATTTGATCCTTATGGATACGTATACTTCTAACTCGTTGTATCTTGATATATTATGTAGTGCAGTAGCATGCTTTTGTCCTTTTTTGAAAGTTGTCCTGTCAATTACTTTACTCTGCCACACTTTTTGTATTCCTAAATCTGTCACGCTACTGTTTCTTCAATTTTAAATACTAATTTGGACATTGATTTCTGAATATTTATCTCTTTTGGTTTTGTATATTAGATGACAAAACTGGCGATCATTCCCTGTACTGTTCTTTTGGAGATTATTTTCTTTAGGAAGATATTCAGGTAAGTTTAGCACATGATGTGATAGATTTTTTGTGCTTTGTTCAACATTCTTCAAATGTATATATGACTTCTACCTAATTTTAAAAAAAATCACTATAAGCTATCTGCTTTGGAGTGAATTTGACTTTGTTAGCCCAATGTATTCCTAATTATTTGTTTTGATATTTATACATCTGCTTTTAAAGCTCCTCTTTTTAACTTGACCTTGTAGCTCACTAATAAAAATTTGTCTGGAGAGCGCATCATCATACTTAATGGTGTTGTCAAATGTGTTTATTGATGCCCTGTTAATCTGTTCTTGTTTCTTGAACTGTTTTTCTTTGTTTTCTATCTGGTATGTAGGGTTTCAAGTTTCTTGTGCAGCCTGATATTTAGGTGGTGTTATTACACTTGTGAACACAGGCATATAGGCACGCTTGCACATGTCGAAATGCATGTGCTTGATTTTCTGCATTTTTATGCAATCTCCTTGTGAAAAATGTTAAACATGCTCATATGTGAAAGAGAAAGTGTAAAGAGCTGATCGATATCATTTCATTTTCTCAATGGAAACAAATTCTAGAAAAAGATGCCTTATGGTTGGTTCTCTTTAGGGGGCAGAATTCTGTGTCTTGAAGCAACAGCCAAGAAAGAGCCTTGACTTTTGAAAACACATTAGGGACGTTTATTGATTATGCTGAGAGGAAAAAATTGGTGCGGAGAGAAAAGGTTGAGTTTGGTACAATAGAATCTCTAATGTAAATTAAAAAATCCCAAATATTTTGTAGTAAAGAAATTGGAATCTGTGACCTTCGGCCTCTTGGAAAATACCTAATCTGACTATGAAACATTTTTTATCATTGACATTGCTTGGCCTGGAGGAGATGGCATTTGCACAAGTTGCTAAGAGTTGGGTTGTAGTAGACCAACTGGCTTGAAGACATTTTGCTACCAATAGACAATTTTAGCTTGGGAGTGAAGAAGTCACCCATGAAATACTTCTGTAGTACTTCTAGAATGCAGACATACACAGTATCTTGGTCATGATATCTAATCTTTAACATGTCTTTGTTTTATTTCCTTCTTTTTTATTTTTTTTTCTTGGGTGAAAATTGATGTATTTCTTAGGTAGCTTGTGCATGTTTATTGACTAATGCATGCCTGCCTGCCTTTGTGATTGTGTTCATCTGTGATGGTTTATCCATATAAAGTGGTTTTCCGCTTTCATAATTCTTGGTGGGGCTATTCTGCCCTGGATTTACTCTTTATGTATATTAATATTTATTTTTACAAATGTGTACTGATGCTTCTTGACCTCTATTACAGTAGGAGCATCCAGTTTTCACTTGCCATCCTACTTCTGGGCGTTGGGATTGCAACTGTGACTGATCTTCAACTCAATGCCCTCGGCTCGTTCTTGTCTTTTCTTGCAGTTATCACAACCTGCGTTGCTCAGATTGTATCCTAAGCTGAACTGACTTGTTACTATGTTGGATTTTTTTGTACCTTTGATATGCATTCATGTAACTAGCAAAAGGAAGAAAGATATGCATGCATGTATGTATGTATGTATGTATGTGTGTCTGTGTTTTATGTGTAATGCTTGCTTTTGATTCTGCATTGCACAATTGTCATGTGTGTTAATGTAGGGCCCAATATTTTGTTGTGGTTGGTGAATCTGTCCAAGTTTTGTAAGAACTTAACCAGTTATTTACAGATGACTAATACCATCCAAAAGAAGTTCAAAGTTTCTTCAACCCAACTTCTTTATCAGTCTTGCCCCTATCAGGCAATAACTTTGTTCGTCATTGGCCCATTTCTAGATGGGCTTTTGACTAATAAAAACGTTTTTGCTTTCAAGTATACCCCTCAAGTGCTGGTAAGAATTGAAACACTCACCAGAAACACCCCACCCCCCTTTCCCCCCCCCCCCCCAAAAAAAAAAAAGCTTCCTTACCTCTTTTTGTAACTTTGTTTTCCTTTTTAATTTAACTATCCTATGTGTGGTCTTTATTGCAGTTCTTCATTGTTCTATCCTGCATGATTTCTGTCTCTGTAAACTTCAGTACATTTCTGGTTATTGGAAAGACTTCTGCAGTCACCTATCAGGTCCTTGGACATCTGAAAACTTGCCTAGTTTTGGCCTTTGGCTATGTTCTACTTCATGACCCATTTAGCTGGCGCAATATTTTAGGGATTTTGATTGCTGTAGTTGGGATGGTAGTCTATTCTTACTGCTGTACCCTCGAGAGCCAGCAGAAGGCTACTGAAGCATCTGCACCATTGACCCCGGTAACACAACTTCTTTCCTTACCTCATAATATATATATATATATATATATGGCTTTCATATAATTTTTCTTTTGATAATTATTGGTTAAAGATTTTCCTGGATAAATTGGTTAAAGAATTAAGCAGAAGGTGGATCTCCGCAAAGTCTTTGTTTCTACTTTTCTCAGTAAACTCCATTTTTATTGGTTCCTTTATTTCATCATACATTTCTTCTCTCTCTCTCTTTGTTCTTGCAACCCTGTAATACTATTTGCATGTGTAATGAATATGCTAAACACCTCTTTATTTTTTTTTGCAGGCAAAGGAAAGTGAATCTGATCCTCTTTTAACCGTAGAAAACGGAACAGGGATTTTAGCTGATGGTGTTGTTCCAAAAGCCCCTGTATGGAATTCAAACAAGGACCTACATGCTTAAAGCCTTTGCAATCATTGATTATTATTTTTCCATAGATCAAAATTGGTAGATAAAATAGTCCAGCGATGAAGATGTTGCTGGAAAGGCCATCCATGTGCTGCCTAGCAATGATTGATTTGGCTAGCTGAGGGAGGACCCTGTCAAATTTTCAGAGTTAAACAGAAATAGTGCCTTCTTATATAGCAATTTTGGTTAATAGCGTTATGATCAGACTTCTCAATGGAACTCATACCAGAATTAATATGTTAATTGTATACTGTTATTTCCCAATACTAAAAAAATTCTTTATTTCTCACAGTTTAAAGTTTTTATTTTATTTATTTTTAATCTTTATAGACATAATATGCTGCCCATACCCAGCTTTTTTTAAGCGTAATGAATCATAAAGGTCAGTTGCCTAGCTCCAGAGCAAATTGAATGGGAAGACATTTTAAGTAGGTGAACCTCCAAATTCTGCTGTCTAAGCTCTAAATACTATGGCTTTTATCATTCACTATTTTGCACTCGCCCTAATGGTAACGAAGCCTATTTGCAATCCAAATGATATGAGAATACAGAATAGGTGGTATGTTAGTGGCAATTATTTTCTTAAGGGGTAATTTTCTTGCTGGTTTGACAGACAGAAAAGGGCTAACATCAAAGGAATATGTTAATGTTCCCCTCCCAGTATATCCATACCCTGCTCATTGTAATCTAATTGG
The DNA here is from genome assembly GCA_032878915.1 of Castanopsis chinensis. Taxonomy (NCBI): domain Eukaryota; kingdom Viridiplantae; phylum Streptophyta; class Magnoliopsida; order Fagales; family Fagaceae; genus Castanopsis; species Castanopsis chinensis. Next base: position 8,539,089 of record JAVQMG010000125.1, on the reverse strand, counting down.
CCACTCCTTTAAGACTTTGAAATCCCAATAATAACTCGAAAGTATTTGGAAGGATAATGATACAAACACCATTTGCTCATGCATACATGTGTTCCAAGACGATTGTTCACCTTTTTTAAGTTTGATGCAATGGTAGGTTTATGCAAATAATATGCATGGGGTCAACTGAAATAATAAGCTTAGGATACAACATTTTTGACATTAGCTGATTTTTTTTCCCGATTGGATAGTTACAATGAGAGTGAAATGATGCATGGATAATTACAATAATAGCAAAAGATTTGAATATGTCTCCATTGAAACTATCAAACAATGGAAATATCAAACATTAATTGATATAATTTATTTGTGACTGGTATTCCATATCACAAACTTGTAGTTGTAAAAAAACAAAAAAAATAAAAAACTTTTACAAGTTTATAATTTACCATCAATATAAATGAATATTGAGGCCCTTTTGTAGTGGTACTCTTTATTCTAGTTATGTAATATAATATAAGCCTATTTAAAAAAATGCTATATATTATTTTCGTATTTCTGTTTTAATAAGTATTAATGTTTCTTAAAAAAAATGTAAACTTACATTGTAGACACACAAAAATGTTTATAATATAGTACACATTTACCAAAAAAAAATGTATAGTATTATACCTTTTTTTTAATTTTTTAATTTTTTATGTTTACCACGTATGTTACATATTACAACGTAAATTGAGATTTTTTCCCAAAAAAAAAAAAATTTGTTTGTCACTTATCAAAAGTGACGAGAATCCCACCATTAGAGTAGTTAATGAAAAATGAAAAATTAGAGGGGAGGCAAATGCAATTTCTTCAAACTCAAAGACTCGTACGAGGTGTCACTCTCACTCCACTCCTACTTACATTAGAACTAGACTCACACAAGCACAGAGCGAGAGAGAGAGAGAGAGAGAGAGAGAGGGTTGGTGGATGGCTCTTCGAAGTGTGAGCAGAAAATCCCTATCTCTAGGGCTAGCGGTTGGCAAGGTTCGAGGGTTGCAGAGCTTCTCGCTGCCAGAGCTGCCTTACGACTATGGTGCTCTGGAGCCAGTGATTAGCGGAGAGATCATGCAACTCCACCATCAGAAGCACCACCAGGCCTACATCACCAACTACAACAAGGCGCTCGAGCAGCTCCACCACGCCCTCGCCAAGGCCGATTCCTCTTCCATCGTCCAATTGCAGAGCGCCATCAAATTCAACGGCGGAGGTTTCTCTCTCTCTCTCTCTCTCGCTGCATTCATGTTGTTGGAACTCATTTCTTTCATTCATGATCAAATTAAGAAAGAATCTCTGATTCTTTCAATTTAACTCAGGAAGCTTCTTTATAGATAAAAACAGAGCAAGTTTGAATATGAAAAAGTCAAGTTCCTATGACTATGAGCCCAGGCTCAAATCACACTTTATCCTCTCACAGAGTCACAAATGTGGGTTAGGGCTGAAATTATGTTCAAAACTGTCAGCTTTGTGCGTAACATACCAATAATTTAATTAAATGAACAAAAAAAAAGGGGGTCAATATAGAAACTTGAAATTGTTCTACTTCATTAGGGATCCTTGTTGTTGATATTTTAGTTATCACCTTCTTTGTTAAACCAGTAACTAATACTTCCCTGTACCAGGTCATATAAATCACTCGATTTTTTGGAAGAATCTCACACCCGTTAGAGTAAGTGCTTTGGCTTCTTCTTCTTCCTTTTTTTTTGGGTTTCTTGTGCAAGCTCTTGATTATTTAGTTTCATTAAATGTCATCCTTTTTAGGACTTTGATCACATTCTGAATGTTATGGCAGGAAGGAGGTGGTGAACCTCCAAAGGCTTCCCTAGGCTGGGCCATTGACACACAGTTTGGCTCTCTTGAAGTATTAATTCAGAGAGTCAATGCGGAAGGTGCGGCTTTGCAAGGCTCTGGATGGGTGGTAATTTTCCGAAGCTTCTTTCTGCCGTTGTGTTAATTCCATGAGTTTCTTTGAATGGATATCAGAACTCTATTACTTATAGCTATACTTTTATTTGAAATCTTGACAGTGGCTTGCTCTGGATAAAGAGCTGAAGAAGCTTTCAATTCAAACCACTGCAAATCAGGTATGGTTATCAGAGCTTTACTATTTTTAAGTCATTAGACAATTCGGCCTTCTGATTGGTTTACACCCGCCTGATTTTTGTAACTGAGATATTCATACTGTACGTAAGGACAAGGTTCATTCTATTGTCCTTGATCAAAATTGAATGCCTCTCTGGACAGGCCATGACAATGTTTGCTTCTGTTTTAAAGAAAAAAAATGTTCTTGCAAGGGGTGGTTGATTCTTCTTGTAGTTGAAATTTTAATCACATTTCACTAGTGTGAAGTCACTATCAAATTACCAGTTCAGTGGTTCAATTTTAATCCTTTGTTTTAGGATTTGCAACAATTATAGTAACAAAAAAAAAGGTGGTATGCAGTGGACTGGATAAAGTATAAAACATAAAAAGTGATCTGTTTTCCATTGTTGTGTGCAATGTGGGGAATTCCTAAACAATAAAACCAATGGTCTTTGGATCAAATTGCATCTCCTCCCTTAGAAACGAGGACTGGAGGGTGAAGTTACAAGTTTGACGACATATGGGCGTGTGATTGCATTTACCTATATTTAGGGGGGGACAGGGGAATCTAAGGATATGTTGGGGACAGAGGGAGATGAGGTGAGAGGAGTATATTCTGGACATCTTCCCCTCTCCTTTCCTCTTCTTTTCCTCACTCCAAAGTTAGGATAAAATTTCTGTGAAATTTGATTGCTTTTATTAGCTAATTTCGGAACTTTGTCTTCTGCAGTTGCTAGTATCTTCTACGGTTTATTTAATGTGCACATTGTAGCGTATCTTGTTGATAACTGTGAGGGTGCTCTCAACTTTTTGATAAAACGATATATTTTTGTTTGTTGAAAGTCTTTTCTTGATGGTAGTCTTACTTTTTAAAGACTTTAAGATGCTCCAGATTTTTTTATTTTTCAAAATCTTGTTTATTTTAGATTTTACATGTCTAAAATATTTTTTGATAAACGACATCTGAAATTTTTTGCTAACATAAAATATTTTATAGGATCCACTTGTAACTAAAGGATCAGCTTTGGTTCCATTGTTTGGCATAGATGTTTGGGAGCATGCATACTACTTACAGGTGAATTTACTGTTTTTGGTTTAATTATTTGCTAGTAGTGATAGGTTGAATTTGGTTGTTTTCATAATTACAGGATGATTCCCAAGCATCCATTTACATGGTATCTTTGGAATTTCTTAAATGATTTCAAATTTTACCCAGTGGAAGTTCATTATATTATTGTATACAGAGAGAAATTCTTGTATGATGTAGTTGCAGGAAAAGCGAACTCTTTAAAGGATATTGAGGGCGCTTGCATTTGGACAAATGAAACTGCCACATGAAATTTCACTGTATTGTTCATGTAGTCTGACCTTATTTGACCTAGAGCTGAATAATGACACATGACTTTAGTCTGGGAATTAAACCTTGTGAGTATGGCAAAAGGGCACCTCATCTAGGTTTACTAGAGACCTGAGCTGCTTTGAATGGATATTCAGTTGGATAAGGGTGCCCTGCCCTGGCCATCCCAATCCACCCAAACCTGGTTGCCTTTTCGTATTGTTTATTGTTTCAAATGTAGTTTTCGTTTTGCCCATATTGTGGCATTGATGATTAATGCTTCTTACTACACCTGTCTCACTTCCTCTGAAGATATTAAGTAGCCTTCTGAAGCCTTCTTGGAAGTAAAATATAAAATTATCTGCTGTTTCCTCCCTTGACATTGTTTGTAACTCGCAATTAAAATTGTTGTCCTCATGCAGTACAAAAATGTGAAAGCAGATTATCTGAAGAACATATGGAAGGTTATAAACTGGAAATATGCAAGTGAAGTTTATGAGAAAGAGATTCCTTGAGACAATAAGAGCATATTACTGTGAATAGGTTCCTGAATGCAGGGTCTGACGATGTTTCTGTAAGAAAAAAATAAACGTCAGTGTAAATGGGAGTTGGGAAGTTTGTAATGAGAGTTGCTGTCTTTTGTTGATCTTTCCAAGTATCGGATGATTTTCCTGTCATAAGATTACTTTCTTTTGGTGTTGCTTGTTCTCTAATCTTCTTTTCCAAATTAGGTGGCCCTTTCTTATGATCGTTTGATATTATCGTATGAACCATTGCTAGAGAGGAGTCAGACCCGTGGCAATTGAAGTTCTGGTACCAAAAGTTGATGCAGTACAAAATTCTCAAATGAATTTAAGAAGAGAAAAGCCTTAAAAAAGGGGATAAACTTATAATTTACTAGCATTTTTTATGGTTTCTTGGAATCATTACCAAGCTAGAAAACGAAAACAAGCCTAGAAATAAGCACTTTGGATTACTTGGAATCAAACTCAAGCTATTAGGAGAACAATAATTCTAAGACCAAGCTATTGTCACAACTTGCTTGAGTATCAACCGGTGAATGGATTGTTTTTCATCAAGTATCAATAGTGGACTCAAGTGTGTAAATCCAATCACAAGTTTAACACTCAGGCAAATTGTGATAAAGAGTTGTGGCAGTGTGGTCCTAGAATTCTTGTTAGAAGAATACTAGCAGAAATTTTATTAACCAATGAAGCATTAAATACTGAACTTCCTTAGATTCTATCAAAGGAAGAAAAGGAAATAAAAAAGAAATACTTCCTTACCAAACAAGTAAAGTAAATAAGTCATAAACCTGTGGGAAGGAAATAACTTTTAGTCATTTACAAATGAATTCTTAAATTAAATAAGATCTAATATATATAAATAAGGCCCAATTGGTAGTAGGCCTCCATGGTCCATCCATGTGAACGGGGTCTGTATATGGTGTCCACATGAACCGCTAAATTTTGATTATTAAAGAAGAATTTACTGTTAACGCAAAACTTCACGTTTAGGACTAAAATAGTTGAAATTGATTCACGGATGTAACTTATATTGACAAGGGGAGCGTCTGTTACAAATACTTGCACGCATAATACACACACTTCCCAAAGATAAGAAAAATTGTGACTTCAAGTCACCATTTTGAAGTTCAAATTTTTCTTGTTTTTGTAAAGTATGCGTACTATTTGTGTATTGAGTGATGTGTGCTAGACATTTTCCCATTACCTAATGGCATAGTGCTTGTTAAGATTAAAATAATGTGAGTCATATTTAATAAAAGAATTAGATATATGAGAGAAAAAAGGGTACGTGACTGGTAAGAAGAATTTTTATTCTTCAGACAAAATTACCCTCTTAACACATTTCCCTCTGATTCACTTTTTATTTCCCACCAAATCTTATTTTACTAATATTTTACTATCCACTTTTTTTCACTTTACCAATATCAAACTCAAGTTCTTCCCCTTTACCGATATCAAAGAGAAGAAGAGATGAATAAATGTTAACAAAGGATTGAGGAATTACTAAATAATAAACCACTATTGTATTTTATTTGATTCATAGTTGTTTTTTAAAATTAGATTAAAATTAATATAATGTTAATTTTTATTTTTAATACATATATATTGTAGTACCAATGGATGGGAATGTAGTTGCAAGTGAGATTCAATACTTTGCTCCAAAAAGATTGTTTTGACTTAAATGAACCACTTCAAGAAGGTATTATAATTTTATTTTATTTCTGATTTACATTTCATTTATCATAGAATATGATGTTTATTTTTTAAACTCTTGTTTAATATTGTAACAAAATTAATATGATGTTAATTTTTATTTCTAATACATTTATATTATAGCATTAATGGAAGAGAATGTAGTTGCAAGTGAGACTTGCTACTTTACTAAAAAAAATGTTTTGACTTAAATGAACCTATTCAAGAAGATATTATAATTTTATTTTATTTGTAAATTTACATTTCATTTATCGTAGAATATGATATTTATATTTTAAACTATTGTTTTAATATAGCACTAATGGATGACAATGTAGATGCAAGTGAGACTCATTGATTTGTTTCAATGAATTGTTTTGATGTAAATGAAGTGTCTCAAAAAGGTATTATTATTTTCATTTTATTTGTAATATATAATTCATTTATCATATAATATGATGTTAATTGTTTTTTTTTTTTTTTCATTTTTGTTTTAATGTAGCACAAGTTGATGATGATTTGAATTGTCTCAAGAAGGTATTATTATTTTCATTTTATTGGTAATATATAATTCATTTATCATTTAATATGATGTTTATTGTTTTTAAAAATTTTTGTTTTAATGTAGCACAAGTTGATGATGATTTTATTGCAAGTGAGGTTCATTGAAGTGTTTCAAAGAATTGTGTTGAATTAAATGAGCTTCCAAATGATGGGAAAAAAATACATATGGAAAGGAAATAATTAATTGGAATGAATGTCCAATAGATGAAATGAGAGTTATTGAAGAACATGAAGATATAGATTCAATAGAAAATGAGTTTGAGTCTTTTGTTGGTCAATGTTTTCCTAGTGAAGAAGAAACTTTTATTTTCTATAGAAATCATGCAAATCAATATGGTTTTACAATTCGAAAAGGTCGCATTGAGAAAGAAGAAGAAGAAGAAGAAATGACAACGTGTGATTTCTTTTGTTATCAACAAGGTAAACAACCACTAAAAATTGTGGATCCATGTACGGAGCAGTGAAATAGGAAGTCTTTAAAATATGGATGTAAAGCTCATCTAAGTATCATTTTACGAAAGTCATTTGATATTTTTCCTCGAGAATGACATGTCACTAAGTTTGTTGTAGATCACAATCATGATTTGTTCTTCCCTTCGTAAGTGTGATTTCTTCCAACCAATCAAGCTATCACTATAGATGATGAAAACGCATTTTCTTATTAAAAGAAGTTGGACTATTCAATTAGAGAGGTAATACGTGTTATGGAACTTGAGAGGCATTTGAAACATGGACAAATTCTATTTTTTCAAAAGGATGTTCATAATCTTTATGTGAAAATGAGAAGAATGCAAAAAATGATGTCACGGATCTTGTACAATTTTGTAATGTTGTTAAAGAAGAGAATTCTAGGTTTCAATATGCATTTACAATCAATGAAGAAAATAAGTTGGAGTATATTTTTTAGTCACCTACTAATTTTTTTGATTGATATAAAAAATATGGAAATGTGGTTGTTTTTTATACTACTTATAAGGTGAATGCTTATGATGTGTCTTTTGGTATTTTTGTTGATATCAATAATCATGAAAAGACAATTATCTTTAGCTATGCACTTCTTCAAAATGAAACAATAGGTGTCTTTCTATGGTTAATGAAGGTTCATCATTTGTCTTATAAATTTGTACAATTAATTTTTAAACTTTATTTGATTAATTAGTAGACTTTTCATGCTTTAGTAAATTTGTATTGGATTAGCAGGCTTTTGCATGCTTAATGAAGAATCAACCTAAGGCAATTTTGATGGACCAAGATCCATAGATTACAAAGACAATATCAAAAGAATTGCCGGCTAGAAAACATGCCCTTTGTATATGGCATATTACGGCTAGATTTAGTAGTTGGTTTACATCAATTCTACATAATCAATATTTAAATTGGTGCATGGACTTCTATAAGTTATATACGCTAGAGTCATGTGAAGAGTTTGACAATCACTGGCTTCAAGTTATGACAAAATATGGTATGCTCTCTAACAAACATGCAATTGGCTTATATCAAATCAAGTCCTTTTGGGTACCATGTTACTTTCGTGGGCATTTTTTTGGTGGAATGACAACAACTAGAAGATTAGAAAGTATAAATGCATTTATTAAATGGCTTATTAGTTCTCACACAAACTTGATCCAACTCATCAAACAAGTAAGTCATTATTCACCATTGATTTCTTTTGTTGTTTTTATTTATTTATTAATATTTGTAGTCTTATGTGTCATACATATTATTATTTTTATTTATTTTACTATTTGGAATTTTAGGTTGATCTTGCCATTGAAGATATTGAGCAAATACAATCACATTATATGATGTTTAAGACATATAGTGGTTCTTCTACAAGATCAATGTCACTATTAGAAGACTATGCACATAATGTTTTGATACCCTATGCTTTCAAGATTTTTCAAGAGGAATTTGGGAGAGCAGCACAATATTCAGTGCTTCAAGAAAATGGTATTGAATTTGTTTTACAATATTATTAAACTGAAACTAGTCAAAGGCACAAGGTATGATAGGATGGTAAGATGACTAATTGTAATTGCAAGAATTTTGAATTATGGCTATACTTTGTTGTCACGTACTTAGGGTCCGTTTGAATATAACTAAAAACTAAAAATACTATAGCAAAATAATTTTTAAATGTGTAAATAGTATCGTGAGACCCAATTTTAATGAAAAAGTTGCTGAAAATTGAGGTTTGTGGGTCCTGTGAACAGTACATGCGACTCACTGGTGTGCAGAAAAGTCAAAAATCACGGCTAATATATATATATATTTCAGGCGTGAAACGCCAGCTTGGCACTGTTCATAAGTCTAATGCACTGTTCATAGACAATGAATAGTGCAAGAGGCTCTATCTAGGAAACCAAAAAAAAAAAAACGTTGAAACGCTAGTTCAGCAAAATGTGGAGGCAATAATCGCAATCCAAACATTACCTTAGTGTAGACCTTCATAAAGATTGTTACCAAATTCCATGCTTGTATTTACCACTATGTTGGTGTCGTGAAGCATCATTAAGTGAAAAAGAATTTCTAGTGTTGGATGATGAAAATTTAGTGGACAAGGAAAATATGGTTGATGCTAATTTTAATGATATGATTGATAGAGATTGCTTCATTAATTGTCCTCATCTCTCAAAGACAAAAGGTCACCCAAAGCAAAAATGAATGAAAGGCGGAAGAGAATTAGGAAAGAAAAAGAAGTCTGGCGGCCTTAGCAAGCATGTCGGCCATAACATCTCAATATATCCAGAGAGAGATAATTGTACTTCCTAAAATGGTGCCAAAAAAATAAAAAAAAAATGTACTTCAAGCAAAATGAGATTGAATCCAATATTTTGTTTGAAATGTTAGGCGTAAACTTTTGAGCTTGTAAAAGAAAAGAAAAAAAACTATAACAATATTGTGTTTGTTAATTTTGACAATATTATGTCATTGGACTAAAATGCTTCTCCATAACAATATAATGCCTTAGTTAATTTTGACTCTTCTTTGTCTTTTTTTTTTTTGTTAGCTTTACATTTCCATTTTGACAATATTATGCCAGTGAATATTGACATTATCATTTTCAGTATTATGTCATTTTTCTAAAATGCTTCGTTCTACTTTTATTTATATTTATTTATTGAATTTACCTAAATTTTTATAAGGGATTCAATAAATACTAATTTAAAGAAAGCACGTTCCTAGAAATTTCCTATCTCCTTTCCCATGTAAATATCATCTCCTTTTTTTTTTTTTCCTCCTCTCTCACTCTCTCACACTTATCTATTTCACTTCTCATCTTTTTTCCAAATTTGTAACTCCTTCTCATTTTGAAAATTTTTTTATGTTCCCCCATATGAAACTCTTGGCTCAACTTTTCTGTCCTTTATTTTATTTTTTTTCATAGCTTTCATTTCTAACTCAGTTCGTCTCCTCCTTGATTTCCCCATCATCAAACTTTGTTCGTCTCCCTCAGTTCCAGTATTTAAAACCTTGATTTGAAGCCCTTCCCTTCAACGTGGTGCTGCCACTGATTTTGGCAGCATCTCAAGCACTTCTCATATATTCTCATAGTTTGTTTGTTGTTGTTGGTTTTTTTTTTTTTTTTTTGATGTATTGATGCTGATTGTTTCTTGTGAGAGATTTGTGACTTTAGATTTTTTTATTTTTTGGTAAGATGTTTGGTGTTGTTTTCCTATGAGAGAAACATGAGTTTTCAAAAATTTCTTTTGTTTTTTTAAGGACAAATGACAGAAATATGACTAAAGGCTTGAGTTGGTGAGAGATAAGAAAAAGGTTATTTTGGTCTTTTTGTTAATTTTTCTTTCTTTCTATAAAACTAATCCCACAACCTATAAGGCTGGTAAAAAGACTGTCATAAAATTGGGTGTTAACGGATCCTTAATTAATAAATGGGTATATTTCATCGTATTTGTATTGTATTACCAAATAATCATTCACTATTGATTTAATTTCCTTGAAAAGTTTTCAATGCAAGAGTTGTGCCAATGTGCTTCTGTCAAAAACAATGTTTTCTCCTTTTTTGTTGCAAAATCGATCAAAATGCATATACAAGGGAATTATGAGAAATCTCTATTTTTGTGCTTTTTATAGACTTTTCATTCTTTCCATTATTCATCTGCTTTGAATGTTCATATTTGAAGATTTATGGATTGAACCCTTTTGGTGCTGCAGGGCTTGAATTTGACATAGTTTTGATGGTTGGAGTTCTTGCAATTTCTAGAAGTGTTGAAGCTTAATTTCAACTCGTTTATAAAGTAGTTGTTCTTATGCTAAAGCTTAATTTCAACTTCTTTTATAAAGTGGTTGTACATATGTGTACTATTCTAGTTTTTTTTTTTTTTTTAAACACACACACATATAGGGGAAGGGGGATGAAATAAGAGAATATATTCACACGCCAACACCAAAACTGCATGCGGTAGTTAGCGTCACAGAATAAGTGATAAACCCCTTATCAATATCACACCTTACTGATGTGGGATGACTCAACAATATTGAGTATTTTTTTTTTTTTTGAGAAACACACACACACACACATAGGGGAAGATGGATGAGATAAGAGAATGTGGATGAGATAAGGGAATACACTTACATGCCAACTCACATGCCAATACCAAAACTGCATGCGGCAATTGGTGTCGTGGAGCAAGTGATAAACCCTTTCTCAATATCACACCTTATCGTTGTGGGACAACTCAACAACACTGAGTATCTTTTTTTTTTTTTTTGAGAAACACACACACACACAAACACATATACAGGGGAAGGGAGATGAGATAAGGGAATACACTCACATGCTAATACCAAAACTACATGCAGCAGTTAGTGTCGTGGAGTAAGTGATAAATCCCTTCTTAAAATCACACCTTACCGATGTGGAACAACTTAACAACACAAAGTATCTTTTTTTAAGAAACACACACACACGAACACACATAGGGGAAGGGGGATGAGATAAGGGAATACACTCACACGTCAACACCAAAACTGCATACGGCCGTTAGTGTCGTGGAGTAAGTGATAAATTCCTTCTCAATATCGTACCTTATTGCAATTATTCATGAATATTGCCAAAACTAGGCTTCACAACAAAATGAAATATGATTTTTTTATGGATTATTAATTTTATACATTGAAAGGGAAACTGCTATGAAAATTTGTAAATAATCAATTATAGATGATTTTTAGTAGTTAAAAGAACATTAAATTCCATTTTTGTAGATGATTGACTATTGTTTGGAATAAACTTATTTGGCTTTTTGCTGTTCTTTATACTAAAAGTGAGTTAACTTATATTTGTGCTTGAAAAAAGTGAGATTTAGAAAATAATAATACATAAACAGAATAAGTTAAAGGTTAAATGAAAAAACTCATGGCAAACAAACATTGAGTTGAGATGTATTTGAAAAACATTTATTATATGTATTTTCTTTTCTCATTCCAAAATCCTTTATGTCGGTGGAGCCGGCAAGGGGGTGGATCATGCTTTGATACATCAAACATGAAATCTTAGTTTTATCAACTTGTAAAATCTCTCATCGTCAAATAGAAAATGTAAGATTCAATCTTTGCCTGTATTGAAAATCAATTGATATCTTGATCTAATGATAAAGAGTAGTCATTATGGAACGAATGTTATAGGTTTAAAATACTATCATATCTATCAAAAAAAAAAAAAAAATCTTAAGAAAAATTCATGTATTGACAAAGTTTGGCTACAAATTTTATTAAAAAAAATTAACATGACTATAAATTTTGAAAATCCAACCATTAAACTGCATGTTTTTTTTTTTAAATTTTATATTTTTAACACACACGTCAAATTTCGTGCCAACTAGATGTTACTTATTATTCAATCCATAAATTTATTTATTTATTTTACATAAATTTAGACTACAAAAACTTGAAATTTAAACATTTGATAGATAAAATAACTATTGATTTTTGATATTTTAAACAATTTGCAAGCATAGGAAGAAAATACAATCTAATGGTGGGTTTGTCAAAACTTACGTCCAGTAAAAATATATTGAGTAAAGTTATTATAACGATTCTATCAAAACAAAGAAAAGAAAAGAAGATGTTATTATAACTAGGGATGACAATTTCTCCCCGCCCTTCCCCGTTTCTCCTTGAGCGGGTTTTTCCAGCTTTGCAAAGGTGGTGGGACGAGGATGAAGCAAGATTTTAGACTTTTTAGACCCACCCGCCCCGCCCCGCCCCGCCCCGCCCTGTCCTTGTCTCGTGTTGCTAAGGGTTATAATTGTAAATTTTTCATGCCCTAAAACCCTACTATTTAAACAATCATATCGATATTAGTTTATCTTATTCTACCTAATGTGGTTCTCTGCCTTATTTTGTTATGTGTTATACTATGAAATCTTTTTATTTTTTATGATTGTCTTGTTAAATATTTGGATATATTATTCAATTTTTTCTAAAAATTGATTTGATGAGATAAATTTGGTTGTAATTTCAAGTATATTTTTATTAATGAAATAAGTTTTATTAAAAAAAATTGTACTAATTGTAGGACAAATTAATAAAAAGTAGAGTTTTACGGGGTGTGACGGAGTTTTGCGGGGCCCCAAGGGGCGGGGATGGAGTGAGAAGGTTTTCCCTATCATGCAGGGTAGGGCGGGGTGGGACGAGGCAGGGATGGGGCAAGACAAAATCATATGGGTTGGGGACGAAGACCTCATCATTCGGCCCTGTCCCATCCCATTGTCATCCCTAATTATAACCATTGATTTTAACAAAGTTTTTAGACAATCTTTATTATTTATTTATTTATTTTTGCGTGGAGAAGCTACCGATCTTTATCCTTCGTGTTTTAATTTGAAACATAGATTAAACTTTGTAGTGTTTAATTTATTAGTATTTTGTAATTTGCCTAAAATAATTTATTTAAGCTAGGAAAAGCAAAACGGGTCATATTCTTGGTATACCCGACTGGATCCAGTTGAACCGTAAACGAGGCTCGGATATAACAATATAATAACCCTAAACAACCACTATATATACTCTTCTTCCTTCTCGTTCCTCACTTCTCCTCCCAAACCCCTGTGACAAAAACCCTAGCATTTTGCGCCTGAACCTCGCACCAGATCTAGGGTTTGGGTCTCAAACCCAATCAATCGCCATGACCTTCAAGCGAAGAAACGGTGGCCGAAACAAGCACGGTCGTGGCCACGTCAAATTCATTCGCTGCTCTAACTGCGGCAAATGCTGCCCCAAGGTTTTCGCTCTTTCTCACAATGTGTTTTCGCAATTTCCATTTGTGTATGCGTGTGTTTGTGAATTTTATTGAATTGGGTATTGTGTGAATAGGACAAATCTATCAAGAGGTTTTTGGTGAGGAATATCGTGGAGCAAGCTGCTGTTAGGGATGTCCAAGAGGCTTGTGTTTTTGATGGTGATTATTCTATTCTAGCTCTGTGTTTTTGGGTTTTTTTCGTTGATATTGATTAATTGATGTGTGCATTGTTTTTTTTTTGTTTAAAGGGTACACTCTCCCAAAGCTTTACGTGAAGATGCAGTATTGTGTTTCATGCGCAATCCATTCTCATGTTGTGAGGGTCCGATCTCGTACCGATAGGAGGAAACGTGACCCCCCACAGCGGTTTAGACGCAGGGTATGCCTATCTTATGAATCTGTTAACTTTTGCTTTGTTGGGTTTTAGCTATTTTGTCTTGTAATTGACTGTTTGATTGTGTTATTGCTTGTGAAGTTCCCACATTGTTCTCTGAGTTTTATCATTAGTGTACAAATGGGTTTCTTTTGTTAGCATCGCGAGGATTTTATGTTCATATTTGCATTTTTGTTCATAGGAGATAGAATATTTTTTTTATTATATTTTTTTATAAAAATTATGAGAAATGTATCAATCAGCTCTATCTCAAATGACACCTCCTCTTCTTGTAATCCCAAGGTGGAGGGTGAGCTCTCAATGAGCTCATGACCCTCTAGTGCATGTGTAACCTACCAACAAAAAATCCAGAGAAAATGCCAATTGCACAAGTTTTGTTTATAAGGTGGTATGCATCACCATGCATCACATGCCTCAACACTATGTCTTTCATGAATTGAGTGCAAAACTTATGGTTTCTACTTTCTATGTAAACTTGTCTCTAACTTTTGTGTGGAAGCGTTGTGAACAAAGTTGAGGTGGTAGTTGCCTTGCCGCGCACATGTCACATGGGCCTACTCCTGTGTGTTTGGCGAGTTTGGAATTTTACAAGTTTGTGTCCAAATCATGCATATGATACTAGTAGTAGTTTAGTAGCGTGTTTACTGAAAAAGTCTTTGTCTGACACTCTATAGTGTAAAATTACTTCAGTAAAAACTTTTCTTAATTGTACCCATGTATATTGTACGTTATCTGTTCCTCTATGTTAACTCCAATTAATGAACTTTGAAGCATGGACTCTGGGTGATATATTTTTCAGGTCATTCTACTGCCAATGGAAATGATTTATTGTGTTAAATGAAATACTTTTACAATGAGCCAATTTTAATTGAAATTGATTGTTAGAGGCTGGGGTGCACAGAGTGGAATATATTTTGATTAAAGATCTATTAGGTGGATGATAAATGCTTAGAAGGAAAATGATGTCGCTTATTTGAATTTTGATCTTGATAGATCATATCATGAGACTTAAAATTATTTTCCCCTCTACTCAATATCTTCTAGTTACTACGTATTAAATGTTCATCTAATCAGGTAGTGACTAGTGATAATTTTTCTCATATGAACATTCCTATTTGTTGATGTCCTTTGTCTGCTTTCATGTGACATTTATATATCTAACTGCTGTATTCCTGTGTGCTTTGGTGAACTTAACTGAAAACGAGTTAGATGTCTTCAAAATGACTTGTTTAATGGAATTTTATATTTTCTGCCCTTTTTCTTGATGCATGTTTCATAATCTTTATTTTTATGTCAGGAGGATAACCAAAGGCCTGGTGCCCCTGGTCAAGGACCACGCCCTGCTGGAGCACCAGTTGCTGCTCGAACTTGAGAATTAGTACAATGTGCTTTGCTCTGAGGCTTTTGATATCAACTGCTGCCCATCTTTTTTGCACGTTAGCTATGAACCAATTTTTTGACTGTGATTGTGGCTTACACCTATTTTAGTATTACATGATTTCTTTGAGGCTTTGCTCTATTGCTTTGAGGGGCGACAGCTGATGCAGAACCCTTAAGTTTCTTATGGAGTAATATTGTCATTAAGCATCATTAGGCCTTAACTTTTTCTTCATTATAGATTGCTACTGAAGTTCTGTTTTGATGTGCAAGATTTATTAGCAGACTGGTTGTTGTATTGCATGTTTAAAGGTTAAGATATGCCCAGCAGTCTTATTGATAAATTAGATTACAAGTGTCCCTGCCCAATTTGCTCCAATTGGTTTCAGGATTTTGGGAATGCAACTAAATGTTTTTTCTGCAATGGTTTAATGGTCGTGAAAGGCTAGAAATGGTACAATTTTGCAGTCTATTAAAGTTGCATAAATTACTAGTTTGGTCCTATACATTATAGGCGAAAATGCACTTTTGGTCCCTACATTTTGGACCGATTCTCGATTTGGTCCCTAAATTAATTTCACTCCTAAGTCAGTCCTTGATTTCAGAAAATCGTTTTTATTTTGGTCCTTGCTGTCAACCCAATAACAGAAAATGCATTCGTGGCAAACGAAATACACTATTTGTTAACGGAACTAATAAAATAATAATAAAAAACCACCTCACCATGCCATGTCATCATCTAATGTAAAAAAAAAATTAAGGTAAAAATGCAAAACTGACCCTCTAACTTTCAACATTTTTCATTTCAGTCCTCTAACTTTAAGTTTTGTCATTTCAGTCCTCTAACTTTCAATTTTTATCAATCTAGGCTTCTGTTAGAATTCAGTTAAGATTACCATTAAACTCAGTGAAAAAATGACCGTTTTACCCTTCTTTTAAAAAAAAAAACAATTCGGAATTAAAAGAAAAATCTGTAAAAAAAAAAAAAAAATTTAAGGGAATGACGACTGGAAAAAATCAGCTTGTGTATACCCTTTAGAAGTAATCACCTTCCT
This sequence comes from Castanopsis chinensis, assembly GCA_032878915.1. Taxonomy (NCBI): domain Eukaryota; kingdom Viridiplantae; phylum Streptophyta; class Magnoliopsida; order Fagales; family Fagaceae; genus Castanopsis; species Castanopsis chinensis. The sequence goes on along the minus strand of JAVQMG010000125.1, from coordinate 8,522,783 downwards.
CTCCTAAAAACCCTGTTTCAAAAAAAAAAAATTTCTTCCAATAACCCCAATCAGCCCCGAGACAGAGAGAGAACCATATCAAGTCATCAACGACGAGCGCGCGTGAGCTTGTCCTCCCTCTGGCGCCCCGTCGTCTTCCTCATCCATCTGGCCAGTCCTCCACCTCCGTCGACCCATTTTCGTTCATCCATCATCCTCCTCACCCATTACGTGCCGCCTTTCCTTTCCCTTCTCCGTCGACGATCTCCTTTCCCTTCTCCGTCGCCGATCTCCTCTCCCTGCAATACCTCCACCCCGCCGGCTGCCCAGCCATCGATCGAAGGCCTTAAAACGCTCTTCGCCGGAGTACTCTGTTGAGTTCGGCTCCGACTATGACTTCGATCCGCCCCTCTCTCTCTGTTATCTTACTTTCTCTGCCGTCGGTGTGGTGGGTTTCTGTTTGTGTTGCTACTTGCTAGGTGTTGTGGGTCTGTTGTTGGCTGATTTGGTGTTGTTGGGTTTGTATTTGTGTTCATGTTGTTGCTGATTTGTGGTGGAGTTGCTAGCCTTGAAATTTGTGTTCGTTTTGTGGCTGATTTGGTTGCTGAAATTCTAAATTTTTTTTTAAGAAGGGTAAAACGGTCGTTTCTAAGTGCGTTTAACGGTAATTTTAACAGAGTTTTAACAGAAGCTTAGATTGATAAAAATTGAAAGTTAGAGGACTGAAATGACAAAACTTAAAGTTAGAAGACTGAAATGAAAAACGTTGAAAGTTAAAGGGTCAGTTTTGCATTTTTGCCAAAAATTAATTTATCAATTTGAAAAAAATTAAAAAAACATAAAACAAAATTAAAAACATAAAAAAGTAATAAAAAAAAAGCCAACTCAGAATTTTTTTTAAAAGAAAGTAAATTAAATTAAAAAAAAAAACCTTAAATCTTATTTAAACTAAAATCATTTCTTAAAAACTCAAAAATCATAATCTTTTTAATTCTTTTTTATTTTTCTTTAACCTCATCAGCTTTAAAAAAAATCCCCAATCTCAAATTCTCTCACTCTCTTCATGCTCAATGGATTGAATCTCTCACTCTCCACTGGATATGGCCGGAGCTCACTCTCCCTTCATCTTGAGGTAGAAGACTTGGAGTCGCCGATGGCGGCGGAGGGGACCAAGGAGCTTGAGGATTCCGTTTCAGATGCTGGAGAGCTCCGACTCGATCTTGGATTTGTAGTCCTGGATCATGGACACGTGTTCCTCGTTGCCGAGGCTCTCCTCCCTGCTCGATCGAGGAGATGATGCGCCACGAGGCTCGCCTCGCGCCGATCAGATTCTTGTGCGCCACGGTTCGCTCCTCGCTCTACACCGCCGTCGAGACCTTCTCCATGAGCTCCACCATCTCCTCGTACCGCTGGGCTTGCTCGGCAAGCTTTGCCATGTACACATTCTCTTCGCGAGCTGAGGGTATCATCGCCGTTGTTTTTGATTGGTGGTCTGATTTGTGTTTATTTTAAATTTCTGGGTTTGTCTTTTTTCATGTGGATTTGATGATTTTTCTATGTTTATGGGTTTAATTCGTTGGACGTTTCAGTGGAGGATAGGTATTTTGTATGCATTTTAAGCATCGGTTTATTACATGTGAGTTATTTTAGTGTTTGGTTTGAAAGAAAATCTTTTTTTTTTGGGAAAAATTTATGAGGTTGGTTGGATTTGTTGTTATTGTGAGCCGAATTGGCTGGGTTTGTGGTGTTTGTTTCATAAGAAAATTTATGGTTTTGGGTGGAAAGAAAATGTTGTGATGAAAATTTTAGGCATCGGATTTTTAGATGTGAATTTTTTCAGTGTTTGGTGATATTTTCTGGGAAAGATGTTGAATGCTCAGGAATTTTGTATTCTTGAGATCTGGGTTCATGTTCTTGAGTATTTACGTTTAAATTTGAAATTAGGTATTTTTATGTTTTTAATTTTGTTTTATGTTTTTTTAATTTTTCTCAAATTGATAAATTAATTTTTTTTTTAAATTAGGAGATGACATGGCATGGTGAGGTGGTTTTTTATTATTATTTTATTAGCCACGTCAGTCTACAGTGTATTTCGTTTGCCACGTATACATTTTCTGTTACTGGGTTGACGGCAGGGACTAAAATAAAAACGATTTTCTGAAATCAGGGACTGACTTAGGAGTGAAATCAATTTAGGGACCAAATCTAGAATCGGTCCAAAATGTAGGGACCAAAAGTGCATTTTCGCCTACATTATATGTCAATTATATTTCAATTTAGTCTCTAATATTTTATATTTCAGCTTAGTCCTTAATTTTTTGATATTGTGTCAAAACAATCCATGCAATTTGAGTGATATATAGAAAAAGTTGACGTGATAAATGTTGATATTAAAATAATATATTTTATGCCACCTAGGATGTCATTAGAAAAATAAAAATAAAAAAAAAACTTAATTAAAAGGTTGAGGATTAAATTGACGAGTCTTTTGTCCAAATATTGCTAAAAACCAAGTTTTTTAGGATTATAGGTACTGTTGAAAGTTATTTAGGGGACTGAGGAGAGAGACTGAGTTTCAGCAACAGTGTTGCCGAAATTCTAAGAAAAGTAGGAGAGAGAAAGAGGGAAAAGGTGGAGAGAGAAAAACTGGAATTTCGGTAACAGTGTTACCGAAATTCTGCTGCCCAACTTCTGCCCGTGCGCGAGTGTGTGCGCGAAAATAAATGACGAATTTCGGTACCGCTGTTGCCGAAAATGCAGGAAAAAAAAATTGGAGAATTTTGGTAACGGCTATACCGAAATTGGGGAATAAAAAATAAAAAACCCACAATTTCGGTACTGGCTATACCGAAATTGGGGGAAGAAAAAAAAAAAAAACCAATTTCGGTAATGGCTATACCGAAATTGGGAAAAAAAAAAAAACCCAATTTCGGTAATGGCTATACCGAAATTGGGGAAGAAAAAAAAAAAAAAACCAATTTCGGTACCACCAATACCGAAATTGAAAAAAAAAAAAAAAAAAGAAGGAAAAGAAGACAGTTTTGGTACTGCACAGTGCACAGTATCGAAATTGTCTTCTTTTCTTTCTTCTTTCTTTCAATTTCGGTACTGCCCAGTACCGAAATTTTTTTTTTTTTTTTTTTTTCAATTTCGGTATTGCTAATACCGAAATTTTTTTTTCCCTGGGTTCGGTATTGCCAGTACCGAAATTGTCTTTTTTTTTTCACTTTCAGTATTTTTTTTTAGAAATGATACGTCAACAATATTTTCACAACATTTTTACAACAAATTCTATTTGGCAAGTTGTTACTGGTTGTTATTATTGGGGCAAAAAAGTAATCTTAGTGTTAGGTTCAAATTTAAACCAATAACAACCAACCACTTATGATTTGGTGTGAAAATGTTATAAAAATATTGTGAACGTAGTATTTCTTCCCCAGCCCCTGCCCGTGCGCGAGTGACCGAAGGAAAAAGGGAAGAAATAATAAAAAAAATTGTGGAATTTCGGTAATGGCAATACCGAAATTGGGGAAGAAAAAAAAAAGATGCTACGTTCACAATATTTTTATAACATTTTCACACCAAATCATAAGTGGTTGGTTGTTATTGGTTTAAATTTGAACCTAACACTAAGATTACTTTTTTGCCCCAACAATAACAACCAGTAACAACTTGTCACATAGAATTTGTTGTAAAAATGTTGTGAAAATGTTGTTGACGTATCATTTCTAAAAAAAAATACTGAAAGCGAAAAAAAAAAAACAATTTCGGTACTGGCAATACCGAAATTGGGTAAGGGAAAAAAAAAAACAATTTCGGTACTAGCAATACCGAAATTGAAAAAAAAAAAAAAAAGATTTCGGTACTGGGCAGTACCGAAATTGAAAGAAAGAAGAAAGAAAAGAAGACAATTTCGGTACTGTGCAGTACCGAAATTGTCTTCTTTTCCTTTTTTTTTTTTTTTTTTTTTTTTCAATTTCGGTATTGGTAGTACCGAAATTGGGGTTTTTTTTTTTTTTTTTTTCCCCAATTTCTGTATTGGCAGTACCGAAATTGTGGGTTTTTTATTTTTTATTCCCCAATTTCGGTATAGCCGTTACCGAAATTCTCTAATTTTTTTTTCCTGCATTTTCGGCAACAGCGGTACCGAAATTCGTCATTTATTTTCGCGCACACACTCGCCCACGGGCAGAAGTTGGGCGGCAGAATTTCGGTAACACTGTTACCGAAATTCCAGTTTTTCTCTCTCCACCTTTTCCCTCTTTCTCTCTCCTATTTTTCTTAGAATTTCGGCAACACTGTTACCGAAATTCAGTCTCTCTCCTCAATCCCCTAAATAACTTTTAACAGTACCTATAATCCTAAAAAACTTGGTTTTTAGCAATATTTGGACAAAAGACTCTTAAATTGACACTTTGTGTAAACGCTAATTTCCAAACTATATGTCCTGTATAAGTTTTACTCCGGTAGTACTATAATTTGGTGGGGATGCTTATTGTCTTTCGTTAGTCATTTTCAAGGACTAAATTGGGGCTGGGGAATTTAGGGGGTTGCTATTGCATAGCAGGCAGGTTAGGGAACTTTTAGGCCCTGTTTGGATAAAAAAATTTGCTCACTCAATTTTCATCACTCATCACTCATCACTTAAAAATATTATACCCATTTGGTATCATCACTCAGTTTCCATCACTCATATTTTTCACACTATTTGTGGGTCCCAGTCTGTCAACAGTGCAGCTTTTTTTTTTTTTTTTTTTTTTTTTTTCAGTACCAAATCACCCAAACCCAGAAAAAAAAAAAAAAACTAACGTCAACGTTGAACCCAGAAAGAAAAAAAAAAAAAAAAGAAAACAAAGTGAAGACCGAACCTAGAAAAAAAAGAAAAGAAAAGAAAATTAACGTTAACGTTGAACCCAGAAAGAAAAAAAAAAAAACTAACGTTAACGTTGAACCCATAAAAAAAAAAAAAAAAAAAGTCAGCCGGTCAAAAGTTGCAGCTGTGGGTCCTCCAATGTGTGTTTAATTACAAAAATGCCATTGAGTTATGAGTTATGGAAACTAAAAACAGCTAAAATGTGTTTTCAGTTTCCATAACTCATAACTCAAAAATCAGAGAATTGAGTGATGGAAACAGAGTTATGGAAATTGAGTTATTTGCATCCAAACAAAGTTTTTGTCATGGGTCCCACTATTTTTGAGTTATGAGTTATGGAAACAAGTCATTCAAACGCCCCCTTAGGCCTCGCTTGGGAGAAGGGAATGGAATGGAATGGAAAGGAATGAAAAGAATAATTTTAGAATATTCTTCCCTTCTCTTGTTTGGGAGTTTTAATGGAGGGAATGGAAAGTCCATTCCCTCGTTTGAGTTAAGTGGGAGGGAAAACAATGCTAAAATGTGTTTTCATTCCTCTCTATTCCCTTAAAACCTCAAATTTTCATTCCCCCCGAAATTGGGAGGAATGAGAGGGAATGGAATTAGATTTAATGAATTTTTTAATAAAACTCCCAAAATACCCCTATTTATTCAACCAGTTATTTTAAAACAGGGGTCTAATAGTAATATTGCAATAAAATTTTTTCCATTCCCTCCATGTTACTCCCAAACAAGATTACTTACATTTTCATTTATTCCTTTCCAGTTATTTTAAAACATCCAATCAAGGTTAGTTATTAAATTTATTCAATTCCATTCCATTCCATTCTTTTCTATTCCCTTATGATCATTTTATTCCATTCCATTCCCTTCCCTTATGAACTCCCAAGCGGAGCCTTAGTTTTTTCCCTTCATAATTACCCTTCTTTTATTTTATTTTATTTTAGGGTTGTGGCCCAGCCTATGCTATTTAGTATTTACGGAGGTTGCAAGTAAGCAAGTATTAAATGATGGTTGTGCCCTCTCTACTTGCTCATTGTTACTATTAGCTCCTCCACTGCAGATCTTGGCTCGTTTGTCTACCACGTCTATATGGTAAACAATTGTCCTTGTCTCATAGCTCAGCCGTTATAAATTTATAACACCACCAACTTTGGAGTTATCTGATGGATATTATTCCAACTTGGAGTTATCTAATGGATATATCCAACTTGGAGTTATCCGATGGATAATATTCCAGGAATGGTCACAGCTTAATGGTTACATAGTACACGAACCTTCCTAATTCAGCTTTGCCCTATACTTTATAGACAAAGGAATGCTATAGTTAATTAGCAATTTAGCTTGCTTCCATGGCCATTATAAGGCCCTGTTTGGTAATAGTATTTAAACAACGAAAATTGTAGTTTAAACATCATAACACGTATTTTTATGCACTTTTTTTATTTACATGTATTTCTATAGAATTTAAACAACGTTATTAAAAATTTCTTACCAAATGGGCCCTAAAACACCACAGAGCAACCAAAATTTTGAAATTGCTTACTTGTAGTTAATAAGAGTATTCATATCTACAGTGTTCGTATTATTCTATTTTATTATCTTAAAAGTTATTTTATTAATTATATTATACCCTTTTGCGACACACTCAACTTCCAATTTTTATTTTTTTATTCAATTTATTAAAATAATATATACTACCTAATAAAACAATATAATCTAATCTCTATTATTAAAATAATATATACTACCTAATAAAAAACGAAATTTAAGTTTACAATGATTGTTTTGTGCTTTAACACTAAAATTTCCTTACCTATACCATTTACATTGGCCAATGTGAATGCTTAATGACGCTTACTAAAGCTTTGAAGCATCTAAGATTTTGTCAATCAGATAAGGGTGCTAGACCATTCCAAGTCAAGTTTAAGCCAACTTTGATGCTACTCACAATCGGCAGCTATTTCGAAATTAGGCCGGGCTTTAAGGTCTAACAGGTATTCTTCTGCGGCGATATGGAGACGGGTAACTTGTCACAATTTGATACGTCTCTTATGATCCTGAGGCTTTGTTAACATTCACAAAAAGTCAAGCAGACACTAAAATATTCAAAGAATCTGACTTTTTTGAATCCATATCCATACAGAATAGTATAAAAGTGACTTTATACCTAGTAGGGGAATGGACGTTAACAAGTAGTGCCGTAAACTCTCGCTCATCCAATAATAATTTGTGTGTGAAACTATGAAGTATTCAGTGGTCAATTCATTGTAACGTGACCTTAATTGGCAGATAGCCCTAATCATCTCCGGTGTGCTTTTACCTTTTAGTCACTAAACTGAGTAGTTGGTCAAGACAAATCATAAAAGACAGACCAAACACATAAAAAAACATAAAAAAAGAGGAAGATTGGCTTTAAAAATCGTGGCAACTGGAAGCAACCATGCTGTGTGCATATATCTGACTGTTCATGGGTTTAGACTATTAAAAAGAAAAGAAAGAAGGGTCAGTCAGACTAAGAAATCAAAGCTGATGCATGTCACTCTCTGAAAGGACTGCACCTTCCTCCTATGCTACTAGTTTTGGACTAATATTAGAGATGGGCATGAAGAAAGAGCACGTGAGAATCATTAAGAACATGCATGCAAACTTCATTGGGAGATTTGTCATGATTGATGGGGAAGCATTTAGAAGTAAATGTGATCATCACGTTTCTGGACTCGGAACTTAATATATTTGATTTATTTAGCTACGTACTGTGATTTAACAAAATACTAGCATGATTTTTTTTTTTAATTGCATAAATCTTCCGAATCATTCTTGTATATATTCCCAAGTCCCACTTTTTAATTCTTTGTCACGCTCACTCAAAAGTAAAGGCGGGTGATAGAAAATTAATAACCGTCCCACCAAAAAAATTAGTACCATAACAGTATAATATCTAAACAAAGTGTACACATTTTTTCCCACCCTTTATTTCAGACAAGACAGAAAAAAGAAAAAGAAAAGAGAGTTGAATTTACCGGATTTTGCGATTTACAAATATTAGTGATGGCCCTACGGTTTCCCCCTAAAAAAGAAGTACTGTATTATAATAGTATATAAAAGTGTAGTCAATTACCGCCCCCTTCTTTTCAGGCAAGAGAATAGAGTTAATAAAGAGTTGAATTTGGCGGATTTTATGATTTATAAATATTAGTGATAACACCACGGTCCCACTTCCCACCTAAATAATTAGTACGATAAAACAATATATATATATATATATATATATAAAAAACAATATAAGGGTGTAGAAATTTTGTATTTTTTTCAGACAAGACGAAGAGTTAATAATAACAGTGAGAAGAACTGCGAAACAGTGTGCTATATATTGCTAGCTTGGTACCAGGCTACCATACCAGCATAGTTAGATTGTCCGTTGTAATAAATTATAAATCCAAAACAAAGAAAAGATAAAACGTCGATGTTTGGAGGGGCGATAAAATAAAAAGCGTTTCTAAAGTCTCACTTTTTTTTTTTTTTTTTTCCTCCAGAAGGACAAGTTTTTTAAATTTTATTTTCATCTTAGTACACACTTTTATTTCACACATCATAAACATAAATTACTTTTATTTCACACATCATACACATAAATTACTTTTTCATTTGAAATCATTCTTTGAACTGAAATTAAACATCATATACATAAATTATTCTTTAATGTACATTCCATTTCATTTCATTTCATTCCCTTATAAACTTCCAAATGGACCCTTAACCTCAAATCGTTTTTTGAATTGAATCGCGTCTTCTCTTTTTTTGGTTTTTAGTTTTTGGTTTTTGGTTTTTTTTTTCTCTCCTCCAAGTCTGCATCGGGGAAGGAATTGAATCGTGTCTTGAACATTGTATACATAAATTATTTTTTAATTTAAAGTAATTCTTTAAATTGAAATTGGGTCTTTGAGATTTTGAACTAAAATTGTAATTTTAAAGCTGAATTGTGTATACTTTTGTATGTAAAAAACGCCGCTCTTCCTATCAAAAAAAAAAAAAAAAAAACCGCTCTTTGTATTCATTAGCGTTGTGTGTTTTTCGCACACAGGAGAGAGAGAGAGAGAGAGAGAGAGAGAGAGAGGGAGGGAGGGGGTTTTTTGTTTGTTTGTTTGTTTGTTAGTAGTGCCTGTGTTGTGTTGGACAAGGTTTTTGAGATAGAGATAAAATCCTATCCATCATTCTTCCTATTCCTCTTGGGTTTTAGATCCCCTTTTTTTCTTTTCTTTTCTTATCTTATGACAACCCTCTAACTAATTCTACTCATCTGATTGATCATCTCTCTCTCTCTCTCTCTGTCTGTTTCAAGTTTCAACATTTTTGATATACATTTTTTTTACTACTAATATAATTCCGAAACACATAAAAAACTGAAAACAAAAACAAAAACAAAAAAGAAAAGTACTTTCAGTTATGAAAAATGCTTCTTCTTGATCCACCTCCCCAACCCCAACACACTCACTTCCCACCATTGCCAACGCCGTCGTTTCCCTTCCTTTTTCTGCCCTTCTAAATTCCTTCTTCATCTCACCCTCTTCTTCTTGTAATTGTGGTAATACTATTTAAAATCAAAAGTTTTGGTTTTTTTTTTTGATGGGTGATCTTAAAGTGTGTTCGGCGAGGCACAACGGCGTCGTTTTAGGTGGTGAAGATCGACTCTACTCCTCGTCGTCGTCGTCGTCGTCGTCGCCGCCGCCATTGCCGGCGTCGAACCCTGATCCTTGTTCCATTGGGTCGGAGTCTTGGGCCAGTGCCGAGCGAACCACTCGGGAGATAGTGTGTAGAATTCAGCCCACTTTGGCGACCGACCATAAGAGGAAGGAGGTCATTGAATACGTGCAACGTCTCATTTCGAATCGTGTTAAATGTGAGGTACGTGCTGAATTCGCTTTGCTTTGTGTTTATCAACCAATTTTATCATCTGGGTATTTCACTTTTTTCCTGTTTCTGCGATTCTGTTTAAGAACAACCAGTTTTGAGTGGTTTTGCTTGAAATGTAATGGGTTACAACCTTAATGTCTTTTCAGCTAGGTTGGTGTTTTTTTTTGGGTTTTTTTTTAGTATGTGTATAGTAATGTGACTGTGACTGTGACTGTGGCTGTGCCATGTGCTAGTGTTGAAGATATTACTGAATAAATCTTGGCTGGTTTGATATGTGGGGATTGTGGTTCTTGGCTGTTTGTGTTTGGTAATTGAAGGATATAGAGTCAAAGATGTCGTTTTTTTGACGATTAGATGCGGGATACAAGTGATGGGATTAGTAATTGTGAGATCGAAGGATGAATGAAAGAATGTGCATGGAGTTTTCAACAGTGAATGGAATTTTGGAATGAGTAAACAAGACAGGAGTTGGTTAAGGACACAGGAGTTGAGGCTATATTTAAATCTATGATGATTTGATTGTAGGTTAGTCACTATGTGTATTTGTTAGAATTATTGTTGAATGATTAAATTCACAATTTCCTAATAGTTTAAGGTTTTGGGGTATATCATATTTTTGCTTTTTTTTTTTGGCTAGGTTAATTAGGGGGGGGGGGGGTGCGGCTAGTGGGTTCAAACTTCAGTGCCCAGACACCACAGGAGGTGCTGGAACCACTGGGGTATCCCTCGAATCCCAAATCATTTTTTACATGGTGCATTTGCTCAAGTGTAGTCTGTGTTGTTTTGCTTTCTTCAGTACAGGTGGCTGTCTTTTGAGCCTTGTTAGTTACAGGGTTTATCAGGCTCTGATTGGAGGTTGGAGGGCTTAAATGTACATGGTGGTGTTATGCTTTGATTTGTAATAGTTAAATTAAAAGGAAGGGCAGTATCTCCTAGGATATAAACTAAGAAAAAATATGTATATTATTTTAGTATTAAACAAAGGGATTCAAGAAGATGATCTTAATAATTTGGATGATCTTAATAATTTGGATAACCTACATTATTGGACTAAAATATTGTATCTTGAGTAAGGCTGACAGATCCTTCTATTATTACAAGATTAGGTTTCATCTGCTCAATTATAAAATATGGATGAACTAAAAAAAATATTGTAATCTATGGCTGTAATATAAATTTAGAATATCACTACTGGGGAGCAAGTAACACTGGAGGGTTGTTGCTCCATTTCATTGAAGTTTTTACAAGTTGAGTTTCTTGATTTGTGCTTATGTTTACAGGTCGTCCCATATGGATCAGTTCCACTAAAAACATATCTTCCTGATGGAGATATTGATTTGACTGTCCTTAGTTGTCCAAGTGTTGAGGATGCCTGGGTATCTGATGTTCATGCTGTTCTGAGGAAAGAAGAACATAATGAAGCTGCCCGGTTTGAATTGAAGGATATCCATTGCATTGATGCTGAGGTTCCCCCTACCTTATTCACTTGTCTTTTTTGAATTTAAATATTTTTAGGTGGATTGGCTCACATGTCATATGCATGTGGGCTGGCATTTTCATGCCTTGTTATCTCATATTTTTGAAATTGAAATTCTTTGTTAGAAGTTCTGTTATTTGCATGGATGACATGTTATGTAATTAAATATTTACCTGTTATATTGTTTTTATTAAATTGCATGTGTTTAATGGTGGCAGGTTAAGCTTGTGAAATGTATTGTACAGAATATCGTGGTAGATATATCGTTCAATCAGTTAGGAGGACTATGTACACTTTGTTTTCTTGAACGGGTATGATGTAAGGCTATTTTTTAAGATTTTAAATGTGATTACCATGCTTGGTATCTTTTATCTTGCAGGATATATGATCCTATTTCGTGAAATTTTTTTTTTTTGAATTTGTAACTTCTTTTCTTTTTAGTAGTATTTGAAATGAATTTCTTTTGTATGTAATATATATTATTTGTGTGCATTGGGCTGTGCATGTTTACATTCTTACGGCTGCATTACTTAGATTTATACGTTGAAACACCATGGAAATCATTCCATTGTATGCGTTTCTGTGCATATCTGCACACTTCAAGGATTCAAAGAATGGCATGTCTACATTCTCATGGCTCCATAACTTCCTTAAGCAATATGGAATATGGAGTTAATTCAGCGCTGCCTTCTAGAAATTTCACATTTCCAATGCTACCTCTATGCAGGTTGATCGCCTTGTTGGTAAAGATCATCTCTTTAAGCGCAGCATTATTCTGATAAAAGCTTGGTGCTATTATGAAAGTCGTATTCTTGGTGCCCATCATGGTTTGCTTTCAACCTATGCTTTGGAGACATTGGTCCTTTATATTTTCCATCAATTTCATTCTTCCCTAAATGCACCTTTAGCAGTGAGTGCTCTTACAAATTAAAATTGAATTGCTTACTAGATGCATATATATTAGATTGAATACTTAATTTAATTTTTTCTTTTTCCCCCCCAAATAGGTTCTCTACAGATTTTTAGATTACTTCAGCAGATTTGATTGGGAAAGTTATTGTATCAGTTTAAGTGGACCAGTTTGTAAATCTTCTCTACCTGATATTGTAGGTAAGTAATATCCCTTAGTCTTTGTGATGTTGGATGGCTTCATTTTTGTTTTTGTTTTTTTTAATCCCTCTCACTCTCTTCAGCTGAGGTACAAGAAAATGGGGGAGATGATCTATTGCTAAGTGAAGAATTTCTCAGAAACTGTGCTGAGATGTTCTCAGTGTCACCAAAGGGGTCTGAGACGAATTCACGAGCATTCACCAAGAAGCATATTAACATTATTGATCCACTTAAAGAAAACAACAACCTTGGGCGTAGTGTCAATAGAGGTATGATTCTTCCTTTTTTTTTTTTTTTTTTTTTTTTTTTTTTTTCTGCTGAATGAGGTATGATTCTTCTTGCTTCTATTGTGATGCTTTTAGAGTATGTGTAGGTTTGTTTCTAAAAGGTTCTTTGTTCTAAACTGACAAAAACTCCATTTTGTAGAAACTCCTATGTTTAATTCTAGTCACCTTTAACCTCCCCACTTCCAGCTATGGAATTATCAAACAAAAAAATTGTTACAATAACCTTTAATTTTGAAATGTTCTATGCAAGATAAAAACTATGATTGCAACAATATGCAAATATTTGAAAAAAAAAATTAATGTCTTTTTTTTTTTTGATAGATAATAAGAATTTTATTGATGAAAAAGAACAATGTGATTACGATTGTAAACTCACTGCCCTTAAAACAAAAACAAACAAATCATGAGGAAAGTCTAATAGAGATAAGGAAATCAGACAGGGAACTACAATGCGTAAGTCCTCAAATACGAGACCACTCAAACAAAGTCCTAGCAAGCAAGTTCTTCAACATATCTATAGGTCTCTCAACGTCCTCAAAAGTTCGGGCATTTCGTTCCTTCCATACTAACCACATAAGGCATGCTGGTACCATATTCCAAACCTTGGAAGAGTAAGTTCCCAACCAATTCCGCCAAGCAAAAAGAAGAGAAACAATAGTATCCGGCATCACCCACTGAGCCCCAAACATAGGGTCCGTTTGGATAGAGCTTATTTTTGCTGAAACTGAAAACTGAAACTGAAAACACTGTAGCAAAATAATTTTTTAATGTGTGAATAGTACTGCGAGACCCATTTTTAATAAAAAATTGTTAAAAAAGTACGTGAACAGTGCGCACACAGTGCGCGCCTGCGCGTCTTGTCCCCCAGCAGAACCGGAAAAAAAAAGAAAAGAAAAAGAAACAAAACGTAAACTCAAAACGTAAAAGTTGGATCCAAACCCAGCTATAATAAGAACCTCACTCCACAAAGCAGATGCAAACTGACAATGAAGCAAAATGTGATCCACAGTTTCCTCATCACACCTACAAAGACAACACCAATTAACAAGGGGCAAATTCTTCTTAACAAGGTTATCTATTGTAAGAATCCTACCCCTAGCAGCAGTCCATAAAAAGAAAGATACCCTCTTAGGTACCTTTACACACCAAATGCTCTGCCAAGGGAAAGAAACAGAGGGGGCTTTCAGCAAAGCAATATAAAAGGACCGCACATCAAAAACACCACTACGATTCAGCTGCCAAACCAAGATATCTTCACCCTCCCTGTTAGGTATCTTGGCAGAGACATGCTCATAGAAAGAATAAAATCTCCTCAACTCCCATTCATTAAAGTTACGACGGAAAAGGAAATTCCAACTCCTTTCTCCCCCGTCCGGTGCAGAAATAACTATGTCAGAAATCAGAGCTTCCTGAACCACAGTACAAGCAAACAATTCCGGGTATAATTCTTTCAAAGGAATAGGGCCACTCCAAGGATCATGCCAGAACTGAATACGATTGCCCTCTCCCGCTGCATACACCACATTACCGAAAAAATTGTTTGCACCTTTCCTAATATTCTTCCATAATCCACAACCATGAGTCCCTCTCACAACTCTAGTGCACAAAAAAAAAAAAAAAAAAAAAAATTAATGTCTTCTGTAGACAAAAAATAATTTCATTTAGGTATGAAGGCAGCTAAATATTTGACAAAATATCTTAATAGAATGAGTTTGCATGTGGTCAAGCCTAATTAATCTGTTAAGGATCCATAGCCGAACCAAAAAAATTTGGGATTAAGGCTTCTTGTTGTTGTATCTTAACAGAATGAGTTTGCATTTTCATTATGCGTGTATGTTTTCACATGCATGTGTATAATCAGCAAAATTAATTGTGAAAGCTAGAATATTAGGACCGTGTAAATAGGATGGTTTGCGCACAATTAAAGTGGACACAGTATTTGAATTTTTGATAGCCTCCTGTAATCAATTTGATGCCTTCTGTGGGAAAAAAAAATTTGTTTCTTAGTAAACGTTAAAACTAATTTTTCTAACCATTAGAAAAAAGAAAAGAAAAGAAGCAAATCCAGAATGTCTAATTGTTCTCATATAGCACCCGCTCCAGTATAAATTTCTCTATTTTGAAATGTATCAAAGTAGAAGTTAAAAATTACGGTGATCTTTGTAGGGGAAAAGTGCTAAGGGTGGCAGGAATATTTTTCTTTTATGATATTTAAGTTACATAGGAACCTTGGCACACACCCATAGGCTCCACTCTATTTTTAGGGGAGAGGAGGTGCCATTTGATTTTGAGGAGGTGCCATAGGCTCCACTCAGTTATTATTATTATTTTTTATTTTTTATTTTTTTTCTATTTTACACATGTATACATATGGTCTTGAGCTTGCAACCTCTCTATCTTACTCTTACAAAGGAGGAGGTGCCATTTGAGCTAGAGCCCTTTGGCCTTGTTGGTAGGGAATTATTGATGCTGATGTTAGAGAATTTGCTATTCTTCATGCCCAAAACATGGGTATCAGGGCAGCACAATTATTGCTAATAACACAATGGTCGTTAAGTACATGGCCTGTACAATGCTATTGCTGTTGGCACAAATACCTATTATGTTCTCCATTGCTATAAATCTGAACTGTAAAAATAGGTACAGTTTGTTGCTGTAAGTATCACCAGTTCTTTCAGTTCCTGAATCATTTCAACTTCAGTGCTTCTCACACTGATGTTACTACCTCTTGCTAAATTAATCATTGCCAGTGAAACACCAATTAACTGTATTTCATAATAGTCAAAGACAAGTTGAGCGCTCACCTAGGCGCCTCTAAGGTTTTAAGGTGAGGCACCTATAGTGAGATGCTCGCCTTTAGAGCCTAGTAGAGGAAGGTGAGCGCCTTAACCCATGAAAAAGGTGCGAAGGCAAGAACCTCACATTTTATTATTTATTGTTATTATAATTTAAAGGTTGTTGTAAACCTATCTGTAAACCATATCTTTGTAAACTCACATGTTGGTGTTGCCGTCCTTATCTACCATATCTTTGTAAATTCTCTGTTCCAGCACACTCATGGGTTTTGTGCCAGGTAATTTCTATCGAATACGTAGTGCTTTTAGATATGGGGCTCGCAAGCTTGGCTGGATTTTGATGTTACCGGGAGAAAGAATAGCAAATGAGCTCAACAAGTTCTTTTCAAATACTTTGGATAGGCATCGAAGCAATTGTTGGACTGACATAGGTTCTGACCTTCAATCCTTAAAATTACACTCTGTACTATGCTCTGAAGACAAGGTGTTTCTAAAACCCAGTTTTGGTTTCCGTGATGATAAGAAATCAGGCATTGAAGTCAAGTCTAGAATTATAAATGGATCAGAAAGACGCTTACAGAAAGTGGTTTCCTCTGAGCTGGTCCCAGAATTGGACCACCCTGGGGAGCAAAATGCTCTTTTTAAATATTGTTTTTCTGGGGATGCTAAACAGCTTGCAACCTCTGGAACTGTGGATATAAGAAGTACAAATGACTCACGCAATTGTTTGTCTCTGGATAGCACCTTGGGTTCTTGGGTATTGGGGAACTTTCATCATGCTAGTCATTTTAATGATTCAGGATTGTCCAGAAAGAATGAAAAGATTGAAAATCAGAATCCTTGTCTGAACATGCCTCAAAATTCTGACATCAACGATGAGAAGATTGAAAATCGGAAACCTTGTCAAAACCTGCCTTTGAATTCTGTCATAAACGATGAGATGGGCTCTGCTTTATGTTCTGAAGTCAAAGAGAAGTTAGTGGGTAGCAATTCAGTTTGCTCATGTCTTAATCATGAAGGTATGACATCTACATGTTCGGTCATTTCCAGCTCTGTTGCTAATATCTCCCCTTGTAATGGTGAGAGATATATTGTTCGAGTTTCTGGAAGCTCAGAAGCTTTAAAATGCCTTCTGGACCTTAGTGGGGATTATGATAGTCACCTTAGGAATCTGCGATATGGTCAGCATTGCCATGGGTATGCTGTATCTCCGCTTCCATTGCCCAGTCCTCCAGTGTCGCCTCAGTTACAGATTATGAAATCATGGGAAACACTACAGATCAAGAAGAATGTTCATTCTCAGATGAGCAAAAACGGTGTTGCTTTAGGAACACGATTTTATGATGTGAGTCATCTCACTTCATCCTGTGCTGCTTATGGTAGTATAGAAGAAAAAAAAAAACCACGAGGAACAGGGACATATTTCCCAAAACTGGTATGTCATCGCAAAATTGGAATTTTTAACATTTGTCTTTTCTGTTGAATCATTTAATTTGGGATAGCATCCAGTAGAGCTTTTTATTCATGGGATTTATAATCTGATAATTATCTTGTGCTTATAATATAGCAGAATTGCCATTCATATGGAGTCGGGCCAGTTCCAGAAAAAGGAAGGAATCATGCAGTGGAGGCTCACGGTCAGTTGCAGAGACACACTCATAAAAATGGATTGGCTCCAGCTCCACGAGAGGTGAACTCATCTGATGAAGGCTGCCATGAGCTCTCGCATGATGAGTTCCCAGTTCTAGGCCGTGGGAAGTCTGGATCATCAGATTCTCATCAATCTCCTTATCTTCCCAAATGGGGTTCTTCCCATGCAAATGGCTTCTCTCACCCATCTGAGAAATTTGAATCTGTGTCTCTTTGCCCCCAACCTTGGGGAGCACCCTTGCCGGAACGGAGCAGTCAGCCAGAGTTGGGCACTTCACAACCTTTAGTCTCTGCTTCAAGCTCTGTAGCACCTGTACTGCAGAGTCCTAAACCATTACTGGGAAATAATGAAGAAAGGTAAGATTAACTTCCTAGAAATTTCCTCTTAATTGATAGATTTTCTTTTCCTCTAAGGTGTTGTCTAAAGCTCACTCTGTGGGTTTGGCTTGCAGAGTTGAAGTTCAGTTTTATCATTTGAAAGATGAAGATGATTTCCCCCCACTCTCCCACTGACTGCGGTGGACGGAAAAACCAAAACAAATATAATATCGACTTGCTCTCAATACACTCAAGAATGGAGATGAAAGCACAGTCAATACATATATGAATGAATATGGCAGGACAGTCAAATACATAGAATGTAGACAGTGAGAATAACCATAGATACTAACAATTTCACCTAAGGTTTAGGGAAGACATTCCTCTTTTGCTTTCTTCCCCTCCGCTCTACCCTCTCCCCCTCCTATGTTGCGGTTGTTGTTGGTATGATGTACAAGAATCCATGTTGTACATACATCTAGCATCAGCTTCCTTCATCCACGTTTTGTTGGCTTCATTTTGAGTATATACCAGGTGATGTTTGCCTGAATTTTGGAATTTAGTTTTTAATGATTGTAGTTAGTTGTCTTAATAACTAGCACAGATAAAATGTTTAGAGATTGTTATGTTGAATTACAATCGTTTCCAGAACGTATATACATGAGAAAATTTGAATGTTAAACTGGAAAAGAAAATTCCAAAAATGTTTGATAGTTGAATTACAATTATGATTGTATATAATTATGGTATTTTCACTTTGATACTACCTATTCTGGTGTGCTCATGCACATTCGTAAGGGACACCCGCAACTTGCAACTCGCAAGTGCATAAAAAATTGAAACCATTTTGGATTGATCTGCTATAACACAGTATACCTTGGAGCTCATGAATCATTACGTTTGATGCGAAGCTCTATTTACATGGATTTGTTTATGTTTACCACTAGGTCATATTTGAGACGTAGGAACCAGAATCAGAGTGTGATTCCAATTCTTACGTAAGATGAGAGCACAAATTAACCAAGGTCTCAATTCCAATTGATGATGGAGTATATTCCATCTCGAATATTAGCAATGGATAAAGCTGCAAAACATTTTTTTTTTTCTTGACAATGAAATGCACCAATAATTCAACAGTTTCTGTTCTATTCTTTTTTCTATAAAAAAAAAAAAAAAATTAAATATTAACATTATTGATTCACATATTATTTGATGAAAGTGATTGATTCACAATTTTATAATAATGATGATTAATGTCAACTCAAGAAGTTATCAAAAAAGCACCAATCTCAATCCTATTGTTTTCTATTTTAATATCCGGTTTGAACTCTTGGAAAGATGGAAAAAAAATAAACAATTATGCCTAATATAATTACAAATAAGCCATTTAACAAGAAGCACCAGTGGTCTAGTGGTAGAATAGTACCCTGCCACGGTACAGACCCGGGTTCGATTCCCGGCTGGTGCAGCTTTCTTTTATGATCCAGTATTAAAATTTATCCCTCATTGTGGGTTTTCTTATTACGTATTTACTATTTTTAACCTTTTGCTTCCCTTTTAGAGATCTGATAGAACAAGTATTTTTCATGTTGTGAAATCATATCATTGAAAATGAATATATAGTAAAATCATCATTACAATGAAGGAATGAAATATGAAACGTGAAACATTTCTTTCCACCTCCGCCCCTCACATTTTTCTGCATTTGATTCCTCCATCCAAACATTTTTTTTATTTTACCATTGTCTAGAACAAGTAATTTTCATGTGGTGAAATCATATCATTAAAAATGAATATATAGTAAAATCATCATTGCAATGAAGGAATGAAATATAAAACGTGAAACATTTCTTTCCACCTCCTCCCGTCACATTTTTTCTGCATTTTCATTCCTCCGTCCAAACATTTTTTTTACCATTATCAAAATGTTTGATTAACTTTCTCTACTTTTTCCCCCCCTGTTTCTTCATGATTATCATGATAAATTATTAATCATTTAATAATCAGACTTATTGCTTTTTTTTTTGTTGGATATAAGATAGAATTTTTACTCTAGCCTAATTTAAGTGTATATGTGTGTGAAACTCATTCCTGAAAACTTGAACCTCTACTCTTGTCTCTCACACTTCACAATTACTTATATTTGTGGAATGATTACCGCACCAAGGGTGCGCGGTGGTCAGACTTATTGTTAGGTTTTTACCAATTCACCAACAAATAATTACTCTTATTAAACTCAAGTCTCACTGAATAAATATTGAGTCAAATCGAGTGAGGCATAAATATTAAAGGCAACAAATTAAACCTGTCACAACAGAGCATGAGCCAGTTGCCCTCATTGTGGTGGGAAGACGCAAATAAAGTCTTTTTCATGGGGCCTTTGCCGTTGGGCGTGGTCATCTTTCATATGCCACATTCACCAATATATTCTACTACTCGCTAATGACCAAATTCATTTCATCTGTCCATTTCATTATATCGTACGCATTATGTGACTTTGTTTTTTTAGGATTTAGCATATCCTACACATTATGTAACTTTGTCTTTTTAGGATAATGTTAA
Organism: Castanopsis chinensis; assembly: GCA_032878915.1. Taxonomy (NCBI): domain Eukaryota; kingdom Viridiplantae; phylum Streptophyta; class Magnoliopsida; order Fagales; family Fagaceae; genus Castanopsis; species Castanopsis chinensis. Next base: position 8,502,818 of record JAVQMG010000125.1, on the reverse strand, counting down.
ACTCACGAATTATTTTATAAACCGTTGTTGTGGTGAATGATTATTGATAAGTAAAAAAGTGATGTTAGTGGTGAATTCAGATGAGAATTAGTAAGAATTTGTTACATTAATAGTTTGTAAAAATGTTAAAAAATAGTTTATATTTATAGCATTATTATCTCAAACTCTCTTGATTTCAAGCAGAATTTCGACATTTCAGTATGCTATCATCTGTGGAGCTAGAGGTAGAACGAGCAAATGAGCTCCCTAAGCCAGAATACACAAAATGACAACATCCTATGTTAATGTTATCTTTCCTCGTATCTTATCTAACTTTCCAAAAGTCTCCTAGTCCAATAATATGTTTGGCTCCCCCATAAAGAAAGACTGGGTTCCTTTATTCCATCTATGGTGTCATTTCCCTATAGTTAATGTATCAAAACAATATCTTATTTAAGCTTAGCTTTAACAATTGTTTGCTTAGATACGTAGTATTGAAACATGTACTTGTGGTGTGTTAGGCAAGCTACATTGTAATAAAATTTGATAAATATTAATGAGCATGATGCTGATGTAGCACCTCAAAGAAAGATGATGACATGACTCCTTGGCTCGATGTGTTTGGTAGCTCATTATCGATGAAATGGCAACTTGGCCATCCACAGTAACAGATAAGCTCGGCCAGTCTAAGCTTACTATGACATGTAAGCAACAGAGCCCTACGAATTCTATAAATGGAAGAAGGATCAAATCAGGTGCTTTCCTTTTTCTTGGCAGGTGTTCGTTTTGATCAACTACAACATCGATTGGCATCATTATTGACTAGAGATAAGCCACCATCACACATCAACAAGAAGGACCTTTGCATTGAGATGATCCTAGGGTGACAACCTTGAGCAAAAGTGCATGAACTAATAGAGTATGAATGAGGTCTTGTAGCAAAACCAAGACTTGATGTGCCTCGTACGTCTTGTCCCAAAATACACCCAACCAAGGTGCCTCCCAGCAATGGCCAGCCACCACGATTGCCAATGAGGTGATTTGATCACGATAGAAAAAATTCTTGAAGGCAAAACCATATCGGGTGAATTTGAGGTCACTATTCTCGAAAAATCTACTAACAAGAAAAAACAGTTATAAGTACAAGAAATCTTACCTTACAACCTTATCCCAGAGCATCTACTAAGATATACCAGTTTTAGCTCCAATCTCTAATTAGACTTGATCTTGTAAAAGATTTCTCCTTTGCATGAATCTCCCTATTCGTTACTGACTCCACAACAACCTTTTTTTATTATTGTAGCTTTGCAAAGTTCTTTTATTCACGCTTGGGTGAACTAGAAGTAATTTGACATAAAACTCTAGGTACACAAACGTTACAACAAATCCTATTATGCGTGTGTTTTTTATTTCTATGATGATGGCTATAAAATGTCTCTTTATGCACTAGAACCCTAGTACACGAATTCCTAGAAAGCCAAGTCATTGTGGGTTGAAAATAGAATTTTATATTCAATTTACTTGAGGCTCAATAGATTGAGAGGTGTCGAGTTATGTATCCAGGTTTATTAAATCTCGATAGATCAATAGGTATAAAGGAGCTAAGTATCGGGATATGCAGTTTTAGCTTTTCTTGAGCAGTTTTGTGTTTTCAATAATACCACTTGTTTAATTATTTATTATACTTCTACAACACACTAGAAACTAATACTCAATTACATATAAAATGCGTTTTGTTTTAGGATATGCTAATTACATAAAACATGACCCTTACATTTTAGACTTGAGAGAGAGAGAGAGAGAGAGAGAGAGAGAAGGGAAATGGCCTTGGAAAGAGAAAGAAGTTAAAGCGAAAGTGTAAACAACTTGTCTAGTTGAGGTGCAATTGGATTTTTCGTAATCACTTCAAAATCAAATATCTATTTAGTAAACACCCAATTTGGGACTTAGCACACGCTTGCCTTACCCACACTTAAACAATTCAATCCAATCATTACAATTTGAGGTATCATAATCTTTCATACTTAAATTCTTAACATCCTCGTCAAGGCCCACATTGTGTTGCAGTGCCCCCGAGTTATATGCAGCTACTAGGTTTGCTTTAATACTATTTACAAAAACCCAAGAAAAGCTTTAACCACATTTACACTTACACATAAAAGGATTAGTTAAGTTACAATTAGAGCTAGTCATAATCATTTATAAACTCAACATCAGCTTAGTAAACACTCAATGAGAGATTTAGCACATATTTGCATTACTCACAGTCAAACAATTAAATTCGCGTAGTTTGGGATATCATAGAAAAGTTGTTGGGTTTTTGTCTAGAAAACTTTTGTGGCTTTTGCCTTTATCGATTAATGAAATGATGGCATTTTAGGAGAGATCACACGGACACTAAAAGAACACCAATGCGACGATTTTGTCTACGGGATGTTAGAGGATATAGTCAACGGTGGTGGGAGGGAGGACATGGCAGTGGCAGGCGGCAGCAAACATCTCGAGGGATGTACCAATTTTTTATAATTCTATTTAATTGGTTTGTAGAATAGAATTGTGCGTGAAAGGATCTATGGGTTAAGTCTGATGTGGCAGCACATCATTGGAGCCTTGAAGTGTGTAATTATATAGTTTTACGCTGCATATAAAAAGTAGAGTTTTACTAGTGTATGCTGTTATGGTATATATTAATAAACTATTTTAAAAATTTTTTTTATAAAAAATGAAAAAATTGGCATATTTATTGATTTTTTTTTTTAATTTTTCATATTTTTTTTTCTTATAATAAATGATTAACCGGACTTTAAAAAGTAACATGAAAGAGGTGGTCAGTGGCGGCAATTATGGTGTTTCAGTTTCAACTTTCAAAGCAGGATCTTAGTGCCTTCTGGTGGCGACTAATTTCCCATGCTTGCGGATCCGCACTACTTTAAAATATATAATTCACAAAATAAGTAACATGTGCACTACTATTAACCTTTCGTATTGCATAATTCTACTAAAGAACAGAACATATTCTGTTGTCGTAGTTGAATAATGGAGTTAATTTCAGAATTCAAATGAATCCAAATTGATCACTCTTTGAAACTTGTTCAATTATTTTTTGCAAATGAATCCAAATTTGATCGCACGTTGAAAGAAAAGTTCAATTATTTTTTAGTGGGCCGTGCTGAGACAATGTACTATTATTAGTTTGTATATTATATAATAATCCTCGCTGGCTATTTCCATAATAATTATCTTGGTTTCATTTATGCATTTAATTTAATCAACTTCTTACCAAAGGCCCTTCTCAAAAAAAAAAAAAAAAAAAAAAAAAAAAAAAAATCTTATCAAAGGCTTTGTAACTGAATTGATACCTCTTCATGTATAGGGTATTTAGGAGTTTAGGGGAGAAAGGGTTCAAGCTGCGAAATTAGTAAAAAAAAAATCAAATTACTCACCTGATTATGTTAGTCAAATGTATTCAAGTTTATTTTTAGTACTACAAATAAATCCACAATTCTTATCACAATTTTCATATGTGGTCCACTATTGACTGTTTGTCATTTTTATATAGTTATTGTAAAAGTTATAAATTTATTTGTGGTACTAAATTTAAAAAAAAAAAATTTATCTATGCATCCACAATTTGGGGTTTTTTTTTTTTTTTGGTAAGCCGATGCAAAATGGAAAATTAGAGTGTGGACATGGCACGAAAAGCAGATAGTCAACTATAGTATAATTTTATTAATTTAGCCCAAAAAAAATACTATTATAATTTTATTAATTTATGGATTCGACAGAGAGGCATAGACAATGATATTGAGATGAAAATTAGCTTGATAAAAGAGTGGGTCCCGAATATAAAAGGAAATATTAAGAAAAAGAGGATAAGAATGGAATAAGTGAGGAATCTTTCAACTTTTAAGTGCAAGATATATTGAGTAGAAAATTGAAAAAGAAAGGCTTGTAGTTTTGTCAATCCACTAGGCCACTACTAAAAATGCTCTGGGTTGGGTGTGAAGTGTGACCTGTGAATGATATGGGCGCGCCTGTTGATGTGCTCCCTGCTATTATGCTAGTGGCTAGTGCTACCCACCGTTAGTCTTCTCTATTGTCTAAAAATCAAATCTCATGGGCGGGCGGCTTTTATGTTTTGCCTGCATCTTTCTATTAACCTTATTTCGGGTAGGTTTATTATTAGGTACAGTTGTTTAAAATGTTTTGTTTTGTTTTGTTTTGTTTTTTTTTTTCGTTGACATAGCTGCATTTTTATCTCACTTATTTTTTAGACAAAATAAATCAATAAAAATAAGTTATACCAAATGCTTATATAAATTCACAATTTAGTTATAAATTTTAGTTTATAAAAAAAATTATAAATTCTACTTGTAGGCTTTAGATAAAATTTCATGCCGTTGAGTCCACCAATAACTTTTTTTATTTGGAAAGGGATGTGAAAGAGCTTTCATTGAACGAGATTTAAACCCAAAAAAGTTACATCATTTAGAATTTGAGAAGCAATAACAGGGGGAGTATCCTCCACCCAAATAATACAGTCAGATATGTGTTTGGCGTATTTGGCCATTTGGTGAGCTGCCTTGTTCTCGTCTCTGCGAGTGAAGGAGGATTTCCATGTGCTGAACTTGGATTCCCATGACTTTATACAAGCAATTAAATGGGGGACTTGGATTGGGCCCAAATCATGGCTAGCAATGGCAGCCATGACAGTTTGGGAGTCCCCCTCAAGAATGATCTCTCTAGGGCCTAGCTCCCATGCAAAAATTGTGCCAATCTCAGCAGCTTTAGCTTCGGTCTTGAGGGCACCAAGTGGATATGGAAGTAGTTTGCTGAGAGCTCCCATAATCTGTCCTTTGTCATTTCGAACCACCACCCAAATCCTACATTGTCCAAGTTCTTTAAAAACAGAACCATTGACGTTGACCTTGTACCATCCAAGAGGAGGGGGTTCCCAAAAGCCAAGGCCATGGGGATGAGGAGGGTGTGGAATCACAGAGAAGCTTTGGAACTCATTTAGGAAGGCCCATGATGCTTCAAAAATTTGCAAAGCAGTTCTGCCAGTCTCCCCCAGTTGAACAACATTACGATTGTTCCAAATGGACCATGTCAATGCTGCGAAGGTGTCAAGGTCTTGGCTGGGTTTGGCCTCTTTAACGCACTAGAACAAGTCCAGAAAGTTTGGAGCAATGGTAGTGAGGCCCGGAGCTTTGAGGTTCGCCATTTGCCACACCGGCAGCCCCAAGTTCATAGCCCTAAAACACATGTCCAGCTGTTTCAACTTCCCCACAAATGTCACACTCCACTTCCACTGGGATTTTACGATCTTTGAGTTTAGTTTTGGTGGGAAGGATATCTTTGCATGCCTGCCAAATGAAGTTTTTAATTTTGTTTGGGCAGTGGAGCTGCCAAACAGACTTCCATAACGATATCGTCCTGGTATTGCTCGAACTCTCTCCCACTTCAACCTTGGTTAGTTGCTTGTGGCTTATCCGGTATGCAGTTCGGACCAAAAAAAACCATTAGCAGTAGTTGACCATACTCTTTGGTCTATAGGAGACGTAGAGCTTAAGGGAATAGCCAAGATAGACTCTGCATCATGGGGAAGAAAAATAGAGTTGATCAGTTTAGTTTTCCACACAGCTCTCTCCTTGTCAATTAGAGTCGACACCTTTGCATTGTAGAACAGGGGGTTTAAGGGGGTTGTGATTTTGTAAGTACCAGGCTTAGGAATCCATTTATCCTTCCAAACTTGCACACTTTCAACATTACCAATGGACCAATGAATTACATCTTTTACCACACTCTTAGCAGCCATAATGCTTCTCCAAGCATATGATAGTCTTTTCCCAATTTGAGCATCCAGGAAAGACTGACCAGCAAAATACTTAGCTTGGAAAACATGGTGAAAGAGAAAATTCATGTTTTGGAGAATCCGCCACCCCTACTTGGCCAAGAGAGCAAGGTTGAAGGCTTTTAAGTCTCTGAATCCTAAGCCCCCATCCCCTTTCTGCTTACACAATTTGTCCTAAGATACCCAAGAAATCTTTCGCTCATCTGCCTTTTGACCCCACCAAAACTTATTGATCATAGAGCTGAGATCTTTACATAGTGAGTCGGGTAACTTGAAGCAGCTCATGGTATAGGTAGGGATGGCTTGAGCTACCGCTTTGATAAGAATTTCTTTATTGGCGGTAGACAAGAGCTTCCCTTTCCATCCAGCAATCTTCCTGCTAAGCTGGTCTTTGATCCGATTAAACGCCTTTTTTTTTACCAAGGATGGAAGGCCCAAGTATTTGCCATGTTGTTTGATAACTGGAGCTCCAAAAAGGTTTTTTTATTTTTTATTTTTTTTATTTATTTCAGCTTGATCAGTGGCTTTGGTATTTTTGGTGAAGAAGAGGGAAGTTTTATCCTTGTTAATTTTCTAACCCGATGCAGCCTTATAGTCTTGAAGGACATCCTAAATATGTTGACATTCACCCACGTTGGCACTGCAAAAAATTATGCTATCATCTACAAAAAATATGTGTGAGAGATGTGGAGCCCCTCGGCATATTGAAATCCCTTTGATATTTCCCAACCTCTCCTCCTTTTGGAGCATCGCTGAAAGACTTTCAGCACACAACAAAAAAAGAAAGGGTGACAAGGGGTCCCCTTGGTGGATGCCACAAGAAGGGGTGATTTCGCCCTTTGGTTCTCCGTTGATTAGCACAGAATAAGAAACAGAGGTTATGCACATCATAATAATAGATATCCAGCGATCATGGAACCCCAATTTCTGCATTATTCTAGACAAGCAATCCCATTCTACTCTATCAAAGGCTTTACTCATATCTAACTTGATTGCCATTAGACCTTCTTTTCCTTTCCTTTTCAGATTAATATGATGCATTGTTTCGAATGCCACTAGTACATTGTCTGTGATAAGTCCCTCAGGGATAGAGGCACTTTAGGATTTACTAACAACTTTAGGAAGGATTTTTTTAAGGTAGTTTGCTAAGACTTTGGCTAGAATTCTGCACATTACATTGCACAAGCTTATAGGGCGGTATTCAACGATTTTTTGAGGGCTTTTTGTTTTGGGGATGAGACAGATGTGGGTATCATTTTGTTTTGGGGACATCACACCAGAGTTTAGAATATTAAGAGCACAATCAGTTACATCTTGTCCTACAATGCTCCAATATTTTTGGAAAAAGATAGGGGGCATACGGTCAGGACCTGGGGATTTTGTAGGGTGCATTTGATGGAGAGCTTGTTGGACCTCATTAGGCTGGAATTCCCTGAGTAAGGAGTCGTTCATCTCATCTGTGACTCTCCTTTCAATGGCATCGGTTACTGGGTTGAACTATGAAGGGAGATCAGATTGATAAATGAAGGAGAAATAGTTTAGAACTATGCTCTGGATGTCTTCATCACTCCCCTGCCACACCCCGTTGTTGTCTTCTAACCCCATGATTATGTTTTTCTATCTTCTCTGAGAGGCTATAGTGTGAAAGAACCTAGTATTTTGATCCCCACTCTGATGCCAAAAGGATTTTGATCTTTGTTTCCACATTGCGGACTCACGCTCCAGAACCTCATTTATTTCCTTCTAGAGGGTTTGGATTTTAATAGTATTTTTGTGGAGGAATTTTGATTCTCCAAGCATTGTAGACGTGATTGATTTTCTTTAAGCTGCTTATTGAGATTGCTGAAGACATTTTTGCTCCATTATTGTAATTGGTGTTGGCAATTATTAATCTTCCCCTGAGCTGAACTTCTACCTTCATGAGGGTTAACCTGTGACCAGGCCAACTCGACCACATCATGGCAACTCTTCTCCCTAGCCCACATTGACTCAAATCTAAACTAGACTTTACCCTGACGCCTTTGCTGAACTGAGATAGGGTACAAAGCTAATAGACAATGATCAGACGAAGACATAGACCTTTGATGGATTTTGGCATGCTGGAAGAACCTAATCCATTTATCATTAGCCACCATGCGATCAAGTCTGATTAGAGTGCACTGATCACCTATTCTTCTATTGCACCAAGTAAAATGCTGCCCAACAAACCCCAAATCCTTAAGCCCACAGTTGTCAAGAGCAGTTCGAAAAGCATCCATCTAGTTGGCGTCCCTTTCGACCCATCCACTTTTTTCATCGATGTGGGTGATCTCATTGAAATCCCCAAAGACAACCTAAGGCAAATCAATTTGGCCATTGAGGGCTTCCAAAAGTTTCTAGGAGCTTGAACGTTGGGCTGCATTAGGATGGCCATAGAAGCCAGTAGCTCTCCAGATTATATTTAGGCTTGCATAATGGACAATAGCATCTATATGGAAGTGGGAGTAATTTTGGACCCAGACATTAGCATCTACCTTCCATATAAGGGCCAACCCTCCATTTTTGCCATCACTAGGAATAATTAAAGCTTGCAGGTGCTGGTTGATTTCATTTTTTAGCTTTTTCATCTGAATAATTCTTGCCTTCATCTCTGCTACAAAGACTAGCATGGGATCGTCTGCTCTCACTAGGTCCTTGAGAGCTTGAACTGACTGAGGGTTCGCAAGCCCTCAGTAGTTCCAAGCTAGGGTAGTCATTGGGCTCGGTGGGGCTGCCTCACAGCCACCACGACACCGCCATCCACATTGGTATTGTACTCACATGTATTTTTCCCCTGAAACTTCACAGTCTGTTTCTCCTCCTTTAGCTTCTTTGAGTGTGGGACGTTTGGATCACTTTCCTGAGGTGGAAATGGGCCCAGCCTTTTATTTCCTATCGAATCAAGCTTCATGGTTGGCCCTTTAGTGGGTTTGTCTCTTAATGCGTTTCCAATAGGCTGAGTTGGGCCTAGGGACTTCAGGAGCCCAGCCCACTTCGCAGTCATATATCATTGCTGTTGGGCCATCATTAGTTGTCCCACTTACCGGCCGATGGGTAGTGTAAGAAACCTGGTGGGTGTCAACTTTACCCACGTCTTCTGCCACTTTCTTTGTTTCCCCAAGTGTAATATCTAATGTCAAGGTTGCTTGTTGATCCTCTACTTCGTGCGTTTGAATTTTCAAACCTACGGCTGAGGTGTTGCTTCCAGTGGTGGCTATGTCAGATTTTGGCATATTTTGCTTCACAGACTACTTTATTTTTGATGGATGTGATGTGTTGATTTCTGACAGCACGCCTTTTTGTTCCAAAGACATAGTGCTTGAGGGGGTAGGTTGGGTCACGTGAGGTATGGTCTTTTGTGTTTCTTCGGCTTCCCTCCGATGACCATCATTGGTCTGAAATCTGACTTTCGGCCGTTCATAAGGCTTTTCCAGGTTGAAATTTGTTCGCTTTACCGGTTCGGCTAGAAGCCAAGCTACATATTGGTATTCCTCTTTCTCCAAGTCCCCATTGCCGTCTTTCTTCTTAGAACATTCGCATTCGCTATGCCCAATCAAGCCACACACATAACGGAAATTTAGAAGTCTTTCATACCTGAAAAAGACCCACCTCGGTTCATCTTGTTCAATGCTGACCTTCTTCGCACGGATGAGCTTCCTCGTGACATCCAACTAGATTCTAATCTGGGGATATCGTCCCCAGTGAACACCATTCTCTGGGACGTCAATGCCAAGGACTTTCCCGAGCTTGCTACCAATCTCCATTCCCGTTTCCTTTGTTTTACTTTTCAGAGAGAGGTTTGAAACTTGAACCCAGAAAGGTGACCACTAAAGGTCTATTTTTTGGGAACCAGGTCCCCAGAAAACTCTTGCAAGAGCACCAAGTGTTTCTCAAAACTCCACGGGCACATCTCAGGAATCCTCTTTTTGTCCTTGGGGCCACCAAACTCCACTAGGAATAGATCTTCCTCTATCTTAGATTTTTGGACAGGCTTGTATATTTGGATAGGCTTGTTTGTTCACCACAGTATCCGCATAGTCTTCCTTAAGGCTTCTATGTTGATGCTACATTGGGTGAGGATCTTCATGACTAGGCAGTTTTTGCCTATTTCTTTTGCCCCTTTCGTACTATTATCTCCTAAAACTATGTCCTCATCCTCATTCTCTGTAAAGGAGAGTTTTTTCCAGAGCTGTTCTAACTCTTCAACCATCACCCGATCCAGTATTACACACTCTGTACTCAACCAACACAAACCCAAGAGTCTCACAGAGAGACGACCAAACACTTGCAAGTAGCAAGAACAGAACATGCCTCTACGTTCTCAGGGCTAGCTGAGCTTGAGGGCAAAGTCCACCAATAAATTGATTGCATACAACATGTACATGATTCCAAATTGGTAGAAAAAATCTTAGATGTATTCCAAGTAACCTAAAAATTTAATGAAGTAAGCCTTATATGGAGAAAACCGTTTGTAAGAAGATTAGACTAAGGTTTTTTCATTAAGTTAGGCCAGTCACTTTTTTGGGAAACAAAGAAACAAATAACTGTTTCACGCTCTTCCAACTCAATAAATTATCTTATACATTAGTTGCATACAATCCCAGCCAAAAATAAAGAACTGCATACATGTACATTCTTTCAAATTTGTAGGAAAATCTCAGTAGTTAAGATCTTTGTTTGACATAAATTTAATTCTGAGCTGCATAAAAACTCAACGAAGACTTATATGGAGAAAATGTAATTGGATTAGACTTAAGGTTTGTAACTGTGTTTGGTCAGTCACCAGTTTTATGGAAAACGAAGAATCAAGCAACCATTTCTTGCTATTCCAAATCAACAAATTCTGTTATACATTGATTGCATACCACATGTAAATGCTTCAAAATTGGTGGGAAAATTTCATTCTTTAAGATATTTATCTAACCTGAATTTAATTTTGAACTACATAAAGCTCAATGAAGTAAGTCTTATACGGAAAAAATAGTTTATAATAAGATTATTAGAATAAAGGTTTGTAATTGTGCTTGGTCAATCACCCAAATTTTGGAAAACGAAGAAACAAAAACCTGTTTCATGCTCTTCCAAATAAAAAAATTATCTTTTACATTGACCACATACAAAATGTACATTCTTTCAAATTGGTAGGACAATCTCAACCGTTAAGATTTTTGTTAGGCCTAAATTTAATTCCAAGCCACATAAAAACTTAATGAAGTAAGCCTTATATGGAGAAAATCGTTTGTAATTGGATTAGCATAAAAATTGTAATTGTGCTTGGTCAGTCACTTGTTTTTTAGAAAAGGAAGAAACAAACAACCATTTCTCGCTATTCCAAATCAACAAATTCCCTTATTCATTAATTGCATACAAAATGTACATGCTTCCAAATTGGTTGGAAAACCTCAACTGTTAAGATTTTTGTTGAACCTAAATTTAATTCCGAACTACATAAAAGCTCAATGAAGTAAGTCTTATATGGAAAAACCACATATAATTAGATTAAAGTAAGAGTTCGTAATTATGCTTAAATCCATACAAGATGTGCATGCTTCCAAATTTGTAGGAAAATTTCAACCATTTGTAATTTTTGAGAAACTTGAAAAATCAATGAAGTAAGCCTTTTATAGATATAACCATTTGTAATAGGATTAGACCATGAGTCTGTAATCATGCTCGGTCACTCACTAGTTGTCTTGAAAAAGAAGAAACAAACAATAGTTTGACGCTATTCCAAATCAATAAATTGTGTTGTACGTTGACTGCATACAATATGTACATTCTTCTGAATTGGTAGGAAAATCTCAGTAGTTAAAAGTGTTGTTAAACCTAAATTTATTTTCAAGCTACATAAAAATTCAATAAAGTAAGCCTTATATGTAGAAAATTGTTTGTAATAGAAACAAACTAAGGATTGTAATTGAAGAGGATGAAATTAAAGTGGATGGCCAGATTTTACAAGACATATCATAGGTAACTACACTAGGTCGACGGACGGAGAGATGAAGCGACACGACAAGACATATCGTAGGGGGATGGATAACCTGTGGAGAGCGGATCATTTATAGTGGACGGATAATGGTGTGGATGGGTGCTAAGATGGAAGGTGGCAAAAGCCATGTGGTGCCTATATTGTTTATTTGGTCCTCAAGGAGCCTCACATGGAAATAACTTGTGCTCCATGGTTAACTCTAATCAACAGAACTTCTATATGGAAAGGGTCCCCTTAAAATATGCGTATTATTGAGGATCTTCTTTATAAGGAAATATTTCTCTTCACCAAGGAATCAAGGTCGGTTCCCCACTATTATAAAAACCCAAAACCCTCAGAAACTAAGGTACGCATAATTCACCAGAGCTTTGGCACTTTAGAGTTGCAACAGTTTTCTGACTTAACATTTAGAGGGTATTTGATAGTTTTTTGGTGTTGTTCAGGTGTTGTTTTGGGCATGTGAGGACTGTGCAATTTACTGACGATTTTTGGCATCATCAATAATTGTGATTGTTCAGTCACCCTTTTTTTAGAAAATGAAGAAACAAACAATAGTAAATGTCTTATAAATTGACTGTATACAACCTGTACATGCTTCCAAATTGGTAAGAAAATCTTCATCGTTAAGATTTTTGTTAGACCTAAATTTAATTCTAAACTACAAAACTCGTTGATGAAAGCCTTGTGTAGCGAAAATTGTTTCTAATAATGTTAGGACATATGTAGTTGTTCAAGCTTGTGAACATATGTCGCTATTTTATGTAATTGGCTTCTCCTTAGACAAAACGCACTTTACTTGTAATTGGGTAGATCTAGGATGTGTTAAACACTTCAAGAAACAGTGGTTCAAGATTAAGTGTTGAAGCCGTCAAAGTCTGTCCAAGATACAAGCAGGGAAGTGCAGGATTTTAAAGCTCGATAGATACCTCGACAGATACATCTATCGAGATTTAAAGAAGCTGTTTTGCCCGAGCCTCGACAGCTGTCTCGACACCTCTCGACACCTCTATCTGTCGAGAATTAAAGAAAACAGATTTCCAGGTCTGTTTCAAGTCCAATCCGTGTGTGTGTTTGTGTGCATTAGTTTATGCGAACTTTTGTAATGGCCATTGAAACAGAGTTTTCTAAACTTTGTATCACCTGTAGCTCTTTGTTTGTGATGAGTAAGGTTAAGTGATCTCTTCTTCTTAACACTCGTATCACTCTTTTTGACGGGTTGAACTAGAAAATCCTAAGAGAAAGGCATAAATAACCATCTCACCACTGTTACTCGCCAATCATAAAATGACATCTGTATGCTTCGGCATAGCAAAAGTGCAATGTCAATGACATCTGTATGCTTCGGCATAGCAAAAGTGCAATGTCATAGGACACCTGTATGCTTCGGCATAGCAAAAGTGCAGTGTCAAAAGCTTAACATCATTGGGTGTTTCTTTTCTCTCTCTTATATGCCCATGTATGATATGCTTGTTAAAAGAAAATATGCAAAGAAATTAAAAGCAAAAAGATCAAAATGCTTTAAAATATGGTTGCAAGCGTGTTTTCTAGGAGATGTGGGAGTTATAGGATGTACCTCAAAGGTGATAGTCCCCATCGAGCAGTTATGATTGTGTGTGAGTTAAAGTGATTTTCTCATACCTCAAATCGTCATAACATTGAGACACTTATGCAATCTTGCGATGTTTTCACACACAACACGCAATACTCTTTGCTATTCTTGATACATGTGCAGGTACAATGTGATTTGGCCATCACAAGGTTTACATGCTTTAATGTATGTTCACTGAACTGTCTTAACTTGATTTTGAAATATAAAATTGGTTAGACTTGTTTAGTGTATGTGTGCGTGTTTTGAGATATATGAGCATCATATTTCTTGTTGAGAGATGATTTTGAGAGCTTAATGTGTTGGTTGTATCCTTGGTTGAGTTGCATGCATGATTGCATTCATGTCTGTGTTTTTCTTCTTTTGAAAAACTGCTTTGAAAGGCAGCTCGACACCTCCTCGATACCTCTCGATACATAGCTATCTGTCGAGATCCTCAGACTCTTTCTTATCGCAGTCTCGACAGATACCTCGATAGCAGCTGGATCGATCGGGAAACTTTCTGTTTGCTCGATAGCTCCTCGATAGCTTCTGGATCGATCGAGGTTCCTTCTTGCTTGTTTCTTCTCCCTCGATAGCTGACCTCGATAGCTGCATCTGTCCACGTGCATTTCTCGATAGCTTTCCTCGACAGCTACCTCGACAGCTCTCGATACCTACAGCTGTCGAGAATTACTGAAGCGCTATAAGATGATCCTTCGCGATTTTTCAGTTCATTCTCTCAATCTCTCTCGCTCGAAAACTCTCTGATCTCTCTCAAAATCTTTTCCCTCTCCCTCCAAACCTCTCTCAAGGCTTTATCAAGTGATTCTTCGCGTTCTTCATCATTTGGTAAGCATTTTATCCCTCATTTTCATGCATTGCATTGTTTCAAAACCCTAGGTTTGTGTTTTTGAAAAATTTTTGGGAGTTTTCAAAATTGTTGGGGTTTTCATGAAATTTTTGGGTTGGTTTTCGAGTTTTGATCTTCAAAACCACATGCATTGCATCACATTAGCATTCTAATTGTATCTTCATGCATTTAGATGTGTGCAAATCTATTGTGTGCTGTTAGGTTTGGATTGGGCTGAGCCCATGATGTTTTTGGGTTGCATGTCACATGCTCATGCATTTTCATGCATACGTTCTTTTCATTTCAATATTTCATTCTGCCAATATTGACTTGTTTGGAACTTTTCTGTTTGTCTCTTCCTTCCCCCTTTTTTATGTTTGCGTTAGTAGCGTCTATGGCTCCTAAACGTAAGTCTGTTCCGTCCCTGAACCCTCTGCGTTCTAAGGGACAGTCTTCTTCTGACTCTACCCCTATCTCTGTCTGGTTCCGTGATGAGAAAGCCCATAAGGACTTCTCGGAGAACTTTTCTAAACGCGGTGTTCATTCGGAACGCCACGTCGTCCTGGCAGACTTTGCCGACACTGACCTACCCGATGTCATTCACACTCGGGGTTGGGAGTCACTGTGTGACGTCCCGGTCACATCTCCTCTCGTGTTGATTCAGGAGTTTTACTCCAACATCCACGGGATAGATTCTTCAGTACCTTCTTTCTATTCTTGCGTTAGAGGTACGCGCTTCTGTGTCACCCCAGAGCTAGTCTCTGAGGTTCTTCATGTACCTAGGGTGGATCATTCCGATTACCCTAGCTGTGAGCGTCTCTGGACTGTGTCCAAAGACGAGATGATCTCGGCGTTCTGTGAACGTCCTACCTCTTGGGGAGATCACATGTACACACCATGTAGACCTTTTGCTAAAGGTCCTAGATTCCTTAACATGGTGATGACTTTTGTTTTGCACCCACTCTCTCACTACAACTTGATCACAGAGCCTCGAGCTCGGTTCTTGTTGTCCCTCCTTGAGGATCTCTCTATAGACTTTCCTTCTCACTTCATCTTTTCTATCATAGATGTCTATAGAGATACGGCCACCCGTGATAAGCTCATTTTCCCTTCCGCTATCACGAGGATCATGAGTCGTTTTTCCATTCCCTTCCCCTCGTCCGATCACTACCATGTCATGTCTGCCATAGACGCCGCTACCGTAAAACGTAGCGAGGCACAGTTCCGATCGCGACAGCCGGATGCTGCCACTCCTTCCACCCGTCCGACTACCTCCAGATCAGCTCGTGCGTCTGCTTCTTCCTCCTCTAGCGACGTCACGTTAGGAGACATCATGGCGCAGCTACAGCGCATGGATGCTCGCCTCGATACTCTCTCTACAGAGTTGTATCAGGTGAATGTCCGTGTTGGTCGCATCGCCAGGCGACAGGCGACCATGGGCGGCTTTGCCTCAGAGGTTTCTCCTCCGCCACCTCATGTGTCGACTGAGACGGAGGGTGATGATGATGGCGATGATGATGATGCTTCCGACGATGATGATGATGGAGATGCTAGCTCATCGGATGAGATGTCTACTTGACACTCTATCCTTTGTCACTCGTGACAAAAAGGGAGAGTAGTTTTGTATGAGAGTAGTCATACTTAGGGGGAGTGTTAGCATAGGACATTTTTGTTAGGGGGAGTGTGGATTGAGGGATGTAGTGAGGTGATCTATGTATTTTTTTTCTTTTCTTATCTTTTAGAGATACATTGATCATGTACTTACATACATTGTACTTATTCTCTTTCTCTATATGATGATGTATGTTTTCTTTTTCACCTATCTCTACATGTGTTGTTTCTTTTCTGTCTTTATACACATGTTTCTTTATTTGTGTGCAATCTATTATTTCTGTTTTACACAAAGATGTCTTGATGTGTTTTGTTTATAAGTGTTTCAGAAATACAGGTTGTCAAAGTCTTCTTGCCATAAACTCTCTTCTTGCAAAGTTTTTCAAGAGTTTATGTTAGGATAGATTTTACTGTATGTAACAAGTGAGTATGAGTTGAGTGATTTATGACTTCTCTCATATTGTCATTTGTATGTTGTGGTTTTGTCACGGATTGCCAGAGGGGGAGATTGTTAGGACATATGTAGTTGTTCAAGCTTGTGAACATATGTCGCTATTTTATGTAATTGGCTTCTCCTTAGACAAAACGCACTTTACTTGTAATTGGGTAGATCTAGGATGTGTTAAACACTTCAAGAAACAGTGGTTCAAGATTAAGTGTTGAAGCCGTCAAAGTCTGTCCAAGATACAAGCAAGGAAGTGCAGGATTTTAAAGCTCGATAGATACCTCGACAGATACATCTATCGAGATTTAAAGAAGCTGTTTTGCCCGAACCTCGACAGCTGTCTCGACACCTCTATCTGTCGAGAATTAAAGAAAACAGATTTCCAGGTCTGTTTCAAGTCCAATCCGTGTGTGTGTCTTTGGGACTTCTTTTCTTCTAACCCTAGACATATAAAAGGATTATTTTAAGGGCCGTCAAAGTAAGCAACAAGCAGAAATCACAAGACACAAGTTGCTTCTTCTCTGTTCATGCAAATTGTGATCTGTGAGACAAAGTTCGTGCCCTAGTTCATCTCTGATGATTTGAAGAACTTTGCAGCCAACATTCTTTCTTCCTCAAGTTGGTGAGTGAGTCACGTACTTGGATTCGTGCAAAAGGAGTAAGACGCGTACTGGGATCCGCGCATCACATTGGTTAGTCACGTACTGGGAGCCGTGCATTAAACTGGAGAAATTGTCACTACAGAACAAGTCCAATTGGGTATTGGGGTAAGAGTTCAACTGTAGGTTGGTGAGGTACTGGGATTCCTTACTTGTAACTGCTTGTTGTGATAATAGTGGAGTTTCGGGAGTGGTGACCTTAAATCACCCGGTGGGGTTTTTGCCTTAGGGTTTTCCCCATTCGTGAACAAATCACCGTGTTATTTATTTTCCGCTGCATATCTTAGTTTGGTGATTTGTTTGTGCTGCCATGTGATATTATCTGTTAATTTGATTAATTAATAACTGGGCTAATTAATTAATCTAAATTATCACAAGGGGTCAACGCGTTTGTGGCCTGTCAAATAAGATTAGACTAAGAGTTTGTAATTGTGCTTAGTCAGATGGCCTTTTTTTTTTCGGAAAACAAAGAAACAAACAACTGTTTCACGCTCACAACATGTACTTTCTTCCAAATTGGTAGGAAAATGTTAACTGTTAAGATTTTTGTCGTATCTAAATTTAATTTTGAGCTCCATAAAAACTCACTGAAGCAAGCCTTACATGGCTAAAACCATTAATTGTCATCACTAGTTTATACCTAAACTCTTTTCAAGTACAAGTGTGCAACTAGACATGTACTCAATTTTCTCAGCAAAAAAAAAAGAAAAAGGAAAAAGACTTGTACTCAACTTAATTTAATTTTAAATAAAATAAGTTAATAGATTTAGGATAAAGTTTAGTTTCAAAATTAGTTGTAATCTTAAGTTACAACCTTATTCAATATTTTTTTATTAGAGGTGAATTTTGACAAATTTACTATTAAATTATGTCTTCTTCTTATATTCTTCATACATGTAAAATTTTTATAAAATTAAAAATTAATAACTATATGATCAATAAATTGTTTAAATTGCTTATGTATAATAACAAGTTTTTGCAATTTAAAATTATGTATAAAATATAAGTTTATAGATCATATAATAAATAATATCTAATTAATACTAAATTTGACATGTGTATAAAAATCTTAAAGAATATGCAATTCACGCTCTGTTTGTTTCAACAATGATGATTTCTAGAAAATGAGTTATTTTCTAAAAAACATTTTCTATAAAACTATCTCATTTTCTAATGTTTGGTAGTAACTTTAAATGAGTTGAAAAATAACCTTTTAACTTCCCTTATGTAGCTTGCTATGAGATAGAGCTGTTTTCCAAAAAAAATTAATGGAAAACAATCTCCAAAAATAAGTCATGCTTTTTATGTTGACCAAAGATAGTTTTCCTTTGACTCATTTTTTTTTATGCTACCAAACACCGGAAAATAAGGAAAACTATCTTTACACAAGGTAGTTTTCCTTTGACTCATTAACATGCTTTTTATGTTAATAATGCTTAATTATATATATTATTGTGTAAAGTTGTAGCCTAAGATTATATAACCAATTTTGTAACTAAACTTTGTCCATAAAAGTATCCAAACATATGTAATTCTAAATTAGATTATATATATATATAAATAATAAAACTTGAAACGATTTGTTGGTTGATAAACTGAAGCAATGTTGACAGTTGATATTTAGAAATAATTTCTTAAAAATATGAAACTCTTAATCAAGAATCCGATTTGGCCACAATTTGCTATAATAATTTTTAAATGAAAGTAAAAACAAGAAAACAAAAATGGAAATACGTAATCAGTCTTAATTAAATGTATGCATTTGCACTTGGAAACCGCATGAAGCACGTAACCAAACCATAACCCGCGTGGCAGAGCTGGGTCGAGCCAGCCAGCCAAACTTTGCTCATCATCACGGAACAGTCAAGCTTGACACACTGAGGTGGAAAAGTGGAATCCCAACTAGAAGACCTGCTTTTATGTTGTTGGAGTTGGAAAGTTACTTCCCCGCCCTATCATAAAAAAAAGAAAAAAAAAAAAATGATAATCATGCACTCTTAAACATTATGATTTTAAAAGGAAAAATTATTTTTTCCAAATTAATTTGAAGGAAAACTCTTTAAATTCTTCTTATATTTTTTTATTCGATTCGAATTTTAAATTTAACTGTTAAATTACATATTTTTATTATATTATATATGCTTGTAAAATTTTAAGAAGATCAAAAATCGTTAATTTTATCATTAATTAAACATTTAAATTTTAAATTTTTGTGATGTAAAATTATGCATAATAAAAAGTTTATTAATCGAATAGTTAATAATATTAAATTTAAACAAAATTTTTTTAAAAATAAAAATTATATAATTTAACGGTTAAATTTCTAAACTCACCTTAATAAAAAAATTTTGAAAATTTTTCATTAAACCAGTAATTTGTAAAAAAAATAAAAACCCTGTACCTAGTCTCAAGTCTCAACTCTGAGCAGACAGAGTGCCCGACAAAAATGTATAATAAGATTTTCGGAAAAGAAAAACATCTCCCAAAGCATTGATGTAATGTGACGATAATACAATCACAATCATCATCATCATCATGCATTGGAAGGCCGCCAGCTCTACCGTTTGTGGGGCCACACCTCCCCCACTTCCATACTCCCCTTCTACTGTACAACATCATACAGTTCCGTCTCTCTCTCTCGTTTATTTAAGACAAGCCACCCTCAACATTTTGGTCCACCAACACCAACACAGTCCCATATTTCCTTCTATTTTTGCTCTTCTCTCTTCCAAATTCCTTTGCTTTTCCCTTTCAATTTCAAATCTCTCTCTCTTTCTCTGCTTTAAGAGTCCCATTTCTTAAATTTACTTTTTTGTTTCTCTTTGTCATCCACAAATGTTACCAGCAAAGCATGGCCATAGATTCTTCAAATTCCGTATCCAAGCACTCCCTCAATCTTAACAATCTCCCAAAACTGTCCCTCCTCACATCCCACTATTGCTTCTCACCCTCATTCTAATATTCCTAGCATCTTCTCTCATAAAGTAAAAAAGATAGAAATAAAAACATATTCTTCCTGCTTATCTTAATCGGGTTAATCCTATTTAGTGAAATTCCTACCACTACACCAACCTTTGCCAATAACATTTCACTTTCAAACTTTTGTCAAATCGTACACCTCGTATTTTTCCTTTCACCTTAAAAAAAAAAAAAAAATACATACACACAGAGATAAATCTAAATGTTTGCTAAGAACTACGACTTCTCACGTGTGGTAGTGGAAATGGCATGGATCATGTTGAGGATTGACTACTCCAGGCTTTTCTGGCTCCTCTTTGGTGTTTTCTCCTACGAAAATCACGAGGGAAAGCCGCGGATTTAGAGCACGTTTTTTCATTTTCTTTTTCTTACTACTTTGAATTTAATTACTAGTTCCTTACTTACCTAGCTAAATTTTTTTACGTAAGAATCTGAAATCCTTAACTGCCTGGGAATTTGAATTGTCCCAACATCTCTCACCAAAAGTTTAGTTAGCTAGGTGGGCAGTTCTTGTCTCTCTTGGACGACGACGACAACAAGAAGGTTGGTGCTTTGGTCTTGGGAGCTCAAACATGTTCCGTACCCATGTTGGAGAACGCACTAATGAGTCCAAATCGGAATATGGATACGTGGAAACCGATCCCACCGGTCGATATGGCAGAGTAAGCTAAAGTTACAACCTTTTATAATATCTCTTTGGATTATTATATATGTGATTCTCTTTTTTTGATGAGTTATATATGATTCATACGGATTGTTGATTTCTGTGTCTGTTGCCATATAGTTTACAAATTTTAAAGAACGAACACCAAAACGAAATATGTCTTTCAGCACCATGTCAACAGCTTGTTATACTGATTATTGTTTTGTCGTTTGTCTGAAATTTTCTTGTTTTGCTTTTGGGGAAAACAAATAATTTCTTTTTTCTTTTTTTACTCATTCAAGGATTTGCAGTGCTGGGAGCGTCTTAAGTCTAAAGCTTTTTTTTTTTTTCACGGTTTCGAACAAAAAACAGAAAACAAAAAAGCTTTTCCACGGCGTAATTTGGTTCACAAATATAATATATTATCGTTGACAGTCGTTAATTTATTATTGGCACAAGTATTATTAATTTAAAGCGTTCAACGTAACAGCTGGGAGTTCTACAATATATTACTCCTATGCATATGTCATGCCGATAATACACTGTATAACTACTGTATTATCGGGACTATTTGCTTCTGGTCAAGCTTAATCACCGGGTTAGGCAGATGATTATCTTAGTAAATAGTAAGTTTCATTTATATGCTAGTTTGTTGTTGTCTGAAGGATCTGCAAGGTGTTTCCAATTACTAGTGATTTAACGACTCTAAATGAAGGACCAATTGGTGTCACATAAGATTTTGTACCTGAATGCAAAATGTTGATAAAATTGTTTACATGCACTGAAGTTTGGTCAGTGATTTTCACTTTGTGAAATGTTTGTTGGACCATGATTGTGTGTGGTGCTCAACATCACTCTGATTTAGTTTTAGAAGTGAAATGATCAATAGTTCTTATTATTAGCTCATGTAAGAATTTTGTTACGATTTTTCACTCTTGGAAAAAAAAAATGCCATTTTTCTTCTGTGGGACTTCTGTAAAGTATGATAATTTCATGCACTCTGAAACTACACCTTGTAACACCAAGACAATTGAAAGAGACTTTTAAGCTCCCTCAGCCTTGAGCACCAAGGGTGCAGTGCTGAGTGCATATCTATAGTGACCAGGACACATGATAAAATATTTTCTTGTTTTCAATAGAGGTATAGGAGAGTATTATCAAAGGAATAACTAGAAGCTTGAACCTACAGAAGCCTTGGAATGGAAAACATAAAAAAGGCAATGTATTCATGAATTGGCAGATAACTTGAATGTGATTAAACATGACTCTTGTATCCAAGACCAATCCAGATTGGATGAAACTTGATGATGTCGATGACAATGGTTATATACCGCTTCTCTTGCTTACTTATGCACACATTTATTGTTTTGTAAGCCTTGCTTAATTATTTTGCTTGGAATGGTCAAAAAGAAGTGTCATATTCTATTGCAACCTTTTTTTTTTTTTTTTTAACCTTGTTGGTTGGTTACTTGATCAATGGTAATACTGAATATTTTGATGTGATGATAGTATTCTCTTTGTGATTTGTAGTTTAATGAAGTTCTTGGAAAAGGGGCAATGAAGAAAGTGTACAAGGCAATCGATGAGGTCCTTGGGATTGAGGTGGCATGGAATCAAGTAAAACTGAATGAGGTGCTTCGCTCACCAGATGATTTGCAGCGGCTGTACTCAGAGGTTCACCTCCTCAGCACCCTTAATCATGACTCTATCATCCAATTCCATGCCTCCTGGATTGATATTAATCGCAAGACCTTCAACTTCATTACCGAAATGTTTACTTCGGGGACGCTCAGAGAGTAATTTTTTTTTTTTCCCAATTCTACTTTTGCCAAATGCACTAATCCCCTGATTTGCACCCTTAGAACTAGGCATACTTGTTACAGACAGCATGTGAATAACAGCCGTCTTAATTAGGCGATCATAATTCTTGATTGTATGATATGTCAAAGAATTTAGAAGAGAAACGTGGTATTTTGTGTTGGGGTCTGTGGTCTCCCAATCTAATGTTACAGCAAAAAAGCATAGACAAAAAGAAAACTTGTTTTAAAAAATACCCTGTCTATGGCTTCTACATTTTTATAATCATCTTCATAAAAAACTTACAGTGATGGAGTGATTTTTTTATATGCAAATAATTGAAATTGAAACTATCCATCATCATTTCACAATTAGAAAGAATATTCTGCATATAATCTGAAAGAACAGGACCATGTAAGCTCTGTGGATATGTTAAGTACCGAACCACACTTCTGGGTAACTGTACTTTGTGCGAGACGTTATTCTCTAATTTGAATCATTATTTGCATAACATAACATACAACATCCTGGTGTGATACAGATACAGGAAGAAATATGAGAAAGTACACATCCGGGCCATTAAGTGCTGGGCTCGCCAAATCTTACGGGGACTAGTTTATCTGCATGGCCATGACCCTCCAGTAATTCATAGAGACCTTAAGTGTGATAACATCTTTGTTAATGGCCATCTTGGACAAGTCAAGATTGGTGATCTAGGACTAGCAGCAATTCTTCGTGGTTCCCAGTCAGCCCACAGTGTTATAGGTACTTATTTTTCTAGCATTAGCACATGAATCTTGTAGGTACTCATCTCATCTAATTATACCTAATTAACTTTTCTCTAATGTGTTAGGTACCCCGGAGTTCATGGCACCTGAATTATATGAAGAAGATTACAATGAACTTGTTGATGTATATTCATTTGGCTTGTGTGTTTTGGAGATGCTCACATCCGAATACCCATATAGCGAATGTTCCAACCCTGCACAAATCTACAAGAAAGTGACATCGGTATGCTCAGCTTTGATGTTAAGTTTATAGATGTCTGTCAAAATAGTATCTCAGCCAACCACTTTCTTTGTTCAGGGGAAGCTTCCAGGAGCATTCTACCGGATTGAAGACTTGGAAGCACAGAGATTTATTGGAAAATGCTTAGTAACTGCTTCAAAAAGATTATCAGCAAAAGAATTATTGCTTGACCCTTTTCTTGCATCTGATAAAGATGAACAGCTGCCTCTGAAAAAGCTTGGCAGTCAGAAGCCATTTTTAAGTCAAAGAGACATGCAGAAACTAAAGTTGAGTGATCCAACTAGGACAAAAATGACAATCACAGGGAAGCTCAATCCTGATGATTCCATCTTTCTCAAAGTGCAGATTGCTGATAAGGATGGTACTACCTTAGCTATTCCTTCACATGTTTTATAGTAACCATTTTTATGGAAAGCCTTTTTCTGGAACGCATCCAAGCATATTCTTGATTAATTTGAATTCATATTTCATGAAACCTATGGGTCTAAAAATTTGGCTAAAAGTTTCTGTACATACTGTAATTTTACTGATTGGCTACAGTTCCAATCCCAAGTAGTAAACTTTTTAACCATCTTGTTGCAGGTTCTGCCAGAAACATATATTTTCCTTTTGACATTTTAACCGATACTCCAATTGATGTTGCAATGGAGATGGTGAAGGAGTTGGAGATCACCGATTGGGAACCATTTGAAATTGCGGATATGATTGAAGGAGAGATTTCTGCTTTAGTACCACATTGGAGAAAAAGGGACACGTCTCATCCTGAAACCCTCCAGACATTTAACTACCAAGATGATGATGATGGGCCTCATCATTACTTTCGGTCTTTCTCCTCCTGTTCATCATCCCAAGTATCAGCATCAGGCTTAATTAGGATTGATGAAACAGCAGACCAATATGATTGGCTCCAAGGTATTGCACCTTAGTTCTTTCGAAAGTATTATGTTACTTTACATGCCCTTATTGACTGATGCATACTAGAATTACAAACCACTACTCTAATAGAAGGCTCCTTAGACTATCACTTAGACGTGGTCACTTAATCAAGGAAAGGGACATTATGCATCAAACATATGTAACCACCCTCACATAGGGGTGGGTCCTAGAAGTCTAGAAAGTCTCTGTAACCATTACACTATATATCCTCTCCTTAACCAGGGCATAAAGGAGAGTGCTGCACCCGGTTGGTCACTGAACCCATGTGATGCAGTTATAACAAATATAGTTCAGTGTGTATAAGTCCTCCAAGCCATTCTCAGGCTTTTGGGTCCAATCCCTATCCAACCTCAAATGTTGGGCCTTGAATGCTTGTGTAGGATATAATAACTTGAAACATTGAGTTGGGTGAGTGAGGCTCAGGCTGGACTGTCCAGTGGCAGGCCGTGCCCCTAACCTGATTTCACATACACATGATGTATGATGTTACTTTTCCTAATGAAGTCCTAGAAAGTCTGGCTGCATTTTCCTAGCTAAAGCTAGAAGGGTTGGGGAAAGTCTCAGTTTTCGAAATTTCAAATCTCAATGTCAATTAGAAGCACTTGCTGCTGCAGATAATTTGCTTGATGATACCAGCTCTCAAAGCTCTTCACACTCAGGAACATATTCCAACTTACATTACTTATCTGGCGATGAGCACGAATCCAATACAAGTCCGACAAGGGGAGATCAGCATAGCATCACAAAGACTCACAAATGTACAAGGTTCTGTCCTGGGGAAGTCCATAACACGGGCCAGTCCATGGCTGGTACTTTCTGCCGGCAATGCACGGTTTTACGTGGATCACATGGAGCTACTAGTTCTAAAGAAAAGGTGGTGGTGAACAATGGCAGATTAACGAGAAACCGGTCTCTAGTAGATGTACGTAGCCAATTACTACACAGGTCATTGGTGGAGGAGGTGAACAAGCGCAGGTTATTCAAAACAGTTGGAGCAGTGGAAAATATTGGGTTTCAATCACCAATTGAGGTTTCTAAAAATGTGTCACAGCCATCTGGTGATGCTTGTTCAATGAGAAGTACCAGAAATGGCAGGAAGCAAGGACATCAAAGCAGAAGGAATTGAAAATGCTTCAATGAGAAGAATGATAGATATGTTAAACGATGCAGACACATACAGAATGCTTAGTTCAATGTAGAATGGCCCTGTGTGTATAACTATAAAGATAGCTTTGAAGTTGATTTCAAGGCCCTTTTGTAATAATAATAAAAAAAAAAAAAAAAAAGAGGGTAGGGGGTAGGCAATAGGCATCAATGTCAGCTGGTACGAGAATTCAAGGTGCTGTGTAGTAAAATTCTGGAGAGAATTGTATGTAAATATGCCTACAAGGAGCGTGATGTTTGAGAATAAACGCCTGTTTGAAACAAAGGTTCTTATTTCTTGATTTGCATTCTCATTTCTGCCCTATATGAAAGTAAAATGAAAAAACAACCAAAAAAAAAAAAAAAAAACAAAAGGGCAAAACAATACATTTCTTAAGAAGAATTTTGCTAAGTTTCCTTTGGATGTACTTGTAGGATATAAAGGAAATCACGAAATAGCTAGGTGGCATGACTCAGAAACTTGGGAGCGGCAGCTCCCTTCCCTTGCTTTGTTCCATTCACATCCTTTGGGAGTTTTGTGGGCAAAAGGCAAGGATCAAGCATTTTAGAAAACCCTCCGAAAATAATTTTGTTAATTCTAGGTTAATGGGCTGTGTAACGGTCCGGCCAGCTAGCACCTATATATGGGCAGAGAAACTAGCCACGCTGCCATGGTCTGACCCAATGAGTCTTCGTTACTACCATGGTTAACACTAGAAGAAGTGGAAAAGCCTTACTGGAGCCCATTCATGACAGCATCACGTACTCTATAACAAAGTCATTCCTTTGAAGGGGGGATACGCTGATAGCCAACCCATAACTATCAAACTCTTACTATCAATTAACACACTACTAAGAAAGAGAAAGTGTATTTAAGTCGAGGGAATGAAAATATGAAGAGGAAGACTAAAATAACTTTAGTGAAAAAGGAATACATCAATTAAAGAAGTAACAGAAAGTACGACTTTTGATAGAATTGAATAACAAAAGCTATCATATACGTTATTGATTTTATCTAATTTGTTGAGAATCCATAATCGACCCTAAAAAAAATGGCATTATAACTTGTTGTAATTATTTATCTATATCTTGTTTCATTAGTTTGAGCGCTTTGCATTTTATTTTAGTTTTATTAGGGGTGTGGTGATGAGTTATTTTGATGAGAACTCTGAAGGTGGATTGATGGGTGTTGCTAGGAAGAATAAGTGCAAATTGGCAAGTAGTAGAGGTAGAGTGGTCTTGTTTTGGCAACTTGGAGTTTGGTTTAGAAGTTGAGAGATTGGAAAATGAAACGATGTGTTAGGCATAATATGGCCCAAGTGGCCTATGAACTTGTAGACTTTACATTGAGTTCATTGTAACATAAGAGCTTAATTAATATCAAAATGTGGCAAAAAAAGAAAAAGAAAAAAAGAATATGTTTCTTAAAATTGAGAAAAAAAGGGGAATAGTTGTGGGAATAAAGAATTTCCTGCAATCTTTTCACTATGCTTTCACAAAGTTGTCCTTATCATTATCCACTTATTCATTATCTTCTTTTGATTTAAATGGTATGTAATTATGATTTATTTTGAAAAAAATAAAAAAAAGGGAAAATGACATTTTTACAATTGTGACTTCTTATTATTGAGTATAGCATACGCTTGGTTTAGGAGGTGGTGCAACTTTGTCGTTGATAGCTTTTTTTTTTTTTTTTGGGTGAAATTTTGTCAATTTCTCTATTAATTTATTCAAATATTTTAATTGGCTTTTAGAGTTCCCTTCATTAATTAGTAGGATGACTTCTTATTATCGCGTAAACCTTCATGTTCATACTTCCATTGATCATTCAATCATCACACACAATCAGACAACAACTTCAACACATAGTAGTTCATAGTAGAGTAGATTTGCTTATTGCTAAGGGGAAATGAGTTTGGTTATTCTAATTTGTTAAAAAAAAAAAGGGGCTATGTAGATTGAGTTGTTGATGGTGGCTTGAACCCAACTGAACTAGGGTAAATTATTAATCTTTCCTTCCCCATCCATTTTCCTCATATTTGTCCCCATTCAGGACCGATAAAGAAATGTGGGCTTGCAATTCAATTCAAATTCCCTCCTATAACACGAAGAAAAATAAGCCCTCTTTCCGCATTTTTTCTCCCCTCATTTTTCGTCACTGGTACTAATTAACCGAGACCACAGACATGGATGGAACTATCATTGGACTAGGAATGGCCCCCCAATTTTTTTTAAAAAATATTATTATATACATGCATATTAATTTTAGCAATATTGTTATAAAAAATTACACTTTGTTTCCCTTAAACAATATCATTGATAATAATTTTAGCAATATTCTCAAACTTTTTTACAACATTTTTACAAACTGTTTTGATAATAAATTCTTATTGTTTCGTATAATAGACCCACCACTCATATTATTTTTTTAATTACTAGTAACTACTTATCATATTAGTAATTTATAAATAAGCTTGTAACTTTAGCGTTTTCCTCATTTTAGTGACCATAAAAAAATTTATAGATCTAAAATTTATAACAAAATATACAAGCCCAAAAAAAATAGCTCAACAACAAAAATTACCAATAATAAAACTAAAAAAATTAAACTCAATTAACCAATTAATTTTATCCAAAATAAACAATCATGCATTTTAAAAAAATTCTAAACAAAAATAATTTTGTTCTTACCCACACACAAAAAAATAAAAAAATCTCAGCAGCTAAGCAGCTTGCTGCTGTACATAGCCAACAATAAAGCCACGGCTCCTAGCTCAAAGTTCTAGTTGAGTCCTTGACCACAAATAACATATGACTAGTACGTCTATGTTCCGAGACTGAGACTACTCTAATGTAACAATAATTTTAATTTCTTTGTACCTCTTCCAACATGTCAGTTTTACTGGACATGGTTAAGGTGATCATCTGCCACGAATTTTCTTTTTGGGGGGGGGACGGGGGACTCACGCATATATATAGATATATAGAGGCTGTCTGCACGGGTGCAAAGGTACATGAAATTTATCCATAGGCTTTTTCAATTATTGAAGGTGCACATTGCTTAGAATAGCCATTTTCAGGAAAGTTCATTGACAACAGAGCAGCTGGCGTTGCCAATTCTAGGCATGCAACGACTCGTGTGTATCTCGTTCATATTACTACATGCATACAAGCTTGTATTATATATGTAGCCAGAAATTCTGGGATGCACATGCATCTGGTCTTTTATTATGAGTAGATTGATCATGTTAGTTTCTGCAGGTTCATGCATGGGGGACCTTTTTCTGCTGTCGTTTCTTTATTCATTTACTCGTACCATTCTAGCCTGCCTGATCAGTTGTAAAGGCATATCCCAATTAGCAAAAGTAAATTAAAGTTGTAAAGGTATCGAATTTCACCCATTTGGTCTGATCTATGCGTTTATAAATTTTGCATTAATTTCTAATCATGGGCTGCAAGCTGGAGATTAATCGGTTACAATGAATTAAAGAAGTGCAATTCAGCAATCTCTGATAATTGAGATACTAAACAGTGAACAGTAGAGATTTGTGTGCCATCTTTATTATGATCCATTGTTTGTTATAAAGTTTTACAGTGGATCTTAATTACCAGAATTATGATGTTCAATCTTTTCTTGTAAAGAATAATTTGCTGAGGGTCCAAAGTCTCTAACAAGTTGGTCTGACACCCAGTTTTTCCGTGTCGCTTTAATCCACAGGAGGACAAACTGGGACATGAAAGTCACTACCAGAGAATGTGAGAGTAACAAGTCTCGAGGGGCAATTCTCTCTATGAAAAGATACTCATCAAATATAAGCAATGATTCATGCCTAAGGTTCCCAAAAGAACATAATGGATAGTTAGCTAAATGGATGGATTCCTTTCCTCAATTTTGAGGTAGCCCTCCTTTGATCGTTTCCTTGGTCCAGGTATGTGAAAGTGAATGTGATGACTTTAGTGGTCCTTGAAAAAGAAGCTAATTGGATTCTTTCCCATGTGAAGATTTCTTGTTATCATCCTTTACAGAGTTTCATTACCCACGTCATGTCCTCTAGCCATAACAGTCCAATCTTTCTCTTCTGGAAATTTTCAAATTGAATTGACAAAATTTGTTTGGCTCTATAGAAAATGATTATGTGATTAATGTTTCATCCATATTCACTATTTCATTTCACTGCTCATATATAAACCTTTTCACTCAACGAAATTTTTAACGGCAAACTGATTAGGGGCAAGTAAGATAATGGACTAGGAAACCGCGACTTTCTTGCAAATCCATTTGCTGTGGGAGTCCAGCTTGCTCATAAGCATAGCAAGGTTTCTTTTATATTCCTCTGTTATTACAATGGGCAATGTTAATTAGACAGACACTTTCACACAGTCCGTACACACGCAAAAAACAGTAAATTTGTGTATGAACTTGTTTTTTGCGTGTGTACAAAAGTGTGTGCGCAATAAGTTTTAGCCTATTACAATTATCAAAATTCAAAAGAGAATATGTGAATCTTTGCCTTTAGAAAAACTACAAAAAGTTTTATGATATGCCACCTTAATTAAACTTTTTGTCACCCAATATGGTAGACCACTATTCCCTAGAATACCTTAAATTCCTAAGGTGTAGATTTGAAAATAAAAATCTTTAATTTGTCTCACCCACCCAAAGGGGCAAGATTTTTTTCTCCAAATGGTGGGTTGAAGGAAATTTCCTACCCAAATACGTTTTATTGTATGCTCTACCTCTACCAACTCCAGTATATTATGTGTCTGATTTTTTTCTTTTCCATTTATAACTACTATTACTTTATAAGGAAAGAAAAGTGTGACAAGATGCAGTTGATGTAGAACATTAAATGAAACATTTAGGGAGTGATAAATTTTATTTGAGGTTTGGAATCCACCATGAAACGAAAGGAAACAAAACATTGAAATTTTTGTTGGTAGTGGATGAATGTGATGATTTTCGTTTTGCAATGTGGCCACTGTTTTAATGGTTTTAGAAAACTTGGTTAGTTCTCAAGTAAAAATTCTACTAAACAGATTCTACTTAATATCATACTATATACTAAAACACTCTTAAAGAATACACAAAAATAAGGAAATAAAAGCATATATTAATTTCCAGAAGTTACAAAATAAAAAATAAATTCTTCCAATAATCATGTGCTTACATCATATTGATCTTGATTCATTTTATTTAAGAGGGTTAACTAATTGCAGTCATATTCAAGATGATTGTAGCTAATAGGCCAAGAAAATTATGCGTTCATATTCACATTGGAAGTCTAAATGGAGAATTATTTGGACAAAACTAACAAACTTGTAACATAATTTATCATTTTCATCGTCATCATCTACCAGCTCTTCAATTTTCTTATCTTTTAGCTCTAATTTTTCTTTGAATGTTATTTGCACACCTCCTATAGTCCTATATATAATTCTTGTGCACTCCTCCAATAGTCCTATGTATAATTCTTGTGCACTCCTCTCATCTATAAAGTTGATTTTGAATTAAGATAACATTAACATGTGAGAATTAAATGCAACGTTAAAAATGCAAATAAGAGAGGATAAACAGATTTACACATAATGTGTACCAATAATACTATCTAAAGTAGCCAAGAACTGTTTTAAAAATATATATATATATATATATATATATTAGGAGTAATAGCTAGAAACTTGTAGCTCAACTAGCTAGTAACTCCTAATATTTCTAACAAAGATATTTAGATTTTAGAATTCAAACCTCTCTATTCCAAATACAATCTAAAGTAAATTGAATGATAACTTTGTTTGGGAACTAAACCTACTTACTTCTCATTGTTAATGCTTAATGCTACATGCTCATCAAATGTCTTCATCTACCATAAATTAGTATATCTTGGATACTATAGGTTTTTTTGTTTTTTAGAAAATTACAATATGCTGCTAATCCACAGGTCGAACCATTTTCTTCCAGTCTTCCAATCACTTTGTACATGGGGAGGTGCTAATTCAGCTACAAGACCTTTACGTAGATACAATGGGCTAGTTGTCCTCTGTTACCAAAAGTTGGAATGAGAAAAATCTACGCCTACTATGATTTACTCTACATTTAAAGTAGCGTCGGTGGTCTCTATTACTATACAATGGCTTCAATAGCGCAGAACTTCCTTTATTAGATTGGAAATATATTATCCTAGGATTACAATGGGATATATTCTCTGACCTTATGCTGCATATATATATATATATATATATATATATATATATGGAATGTGGATTTGGCTTTTCATTTTGTAGTGCAACTTTAGAGTAAATTGGAAATCTAGAAGCTGCATTAATAATCAGGCTAAGCTACCATTTACAAAAGGGTTTGCAACCAAATACATGAGACAATAGACCAAAAAGTTTTCTCTGTCACTAAGGAGGCTCTCTCTAGGGTTCCAAAAAAACCTCCCTTAGGCTATAGAATCCGTCATTCCTAGTGCGAGGACTTTTGTTTCTCAGGATTTGCTTGGAGGAGGTTAGATGATAGGGGTTTTTCTTTAGGGGGTTTGAGAGACCCTAGAGTTTGGGAGTGCTAAGAGAATGGAAAATCTTACATTTCATTGGCAGAGAATGTCTTTGAATGCTAGGGAAGGAGAAGAGTTAGGATTGGATGATGAGCTCTCAACAAAAAGCTTCACCATGGTAGCGAAGTTCTTGACAAAAAGAGCTCTTAATGTGGAGGCGGTGATACGAACTTTGGAGGTCGGTGAAGGGGTTTGAGGTTAGAAGAATCAATCAGCATGTCCTGCTGTTTACCTTTGAAAAGGAAGATGAGGTAGTGAGGATTATGAGTAATGCACCATGGAGTTTTGATAAGCATCTTGTGGTATTGTAGTGGTATGATGATGAAGTCCCTCTACGGTTTCTTGAGTTTGATAAAATTCCAATATGGGTTCAAATCCACGATGTTCCAATAAGATTCATGAATAAAACGGTGGCAGAAAAACTATGTGGAGTCATAGGGACAGTTTGTCCAAACATTGATGAGGGAGAGACAGATGGGGGTAGTTTTATGCAGATGAAGGTTATCATTGACATAAATAAACCATTGTGCAGGGGACGACGAATCTCCCTGGCTCACGACGAGCAGAGCTGGGTGTCTTTCAAATAGGAAAGACTACCCTACATCTGCTACTGGTGTGGTTGTTTGAACCACGTGGACAGAGACTGTGACTTGTGGATTGAGAGTGAAGGGAATCTCAAGAAGGAAAGTCAAGCTTATGGGGCCTGGATAGGAGTAGCACCATTTGTGAAGGGAAGAAGTTTAGTTCTTAAAGTCCTAGGTTTTTACGTTGCGAAGAAAGCTCAACAAAAACAGGAAGATGATGATAGGAGTGGCGTGCTGCTGACAGCGGTGGGGGAGGAGGAGCAATCCCCCACGGTGGCGCAAGTACAAACGGAAGGGGCAGTGAATTTTCAGGAGGAATTTAATGTGATACCAGTGGTGTCAGAAGCAGAGGATATGATATCAGATTCGGTGGTACTGGGAAGTCGATTTTCAGGGGAGACTTTTGAGGAAAGGCTAGGTGAGATTGACAAGGCACTGGCCCGATATGACAAGGGGGGAGGGGTGACTTTAGGGGATCAGCTAGAGGAAAAAATTGAGGGAAATAAGAAACTAAGGACAGCTAGGGGGGCTGAGTCTACTCCGAAGCAGGTGGGAAGAAAGGCAGCTAAACCTGCAGATAGTATGGGGAATACTCAATCACGTGAGTAGGAGGATAACCTAGTAAGTGTACCTATTACCCAATCTGTTTTATGTGATATATCAAATGTCATGGGCCCCAAAAAAAAATTAGTGCCAGGTCGGATAAAGCAAAAAGAGTTAGAAAAAAAATCCATGCATGTCACGTGGAAATTGTTAGTACTAGGGAAAAATTAAGTACCAAGAGGTTAGCTTCAGAAGCGGGTTGCAGTGAGTTACCAAGCAAGAAAAGGCTAGTTTCTCAGTCTGATCATGAGCTAAATAATTTATTAGTGGAGGTTGAGTTGCAGCCCTGCCAAAATCAATGAATCTCTTATGCTGGAACTGTCGAGGACTTGGGAACCCTCAGACAGAGCAAGAGCTTGGTGATGTTATTCGAGCTCATTCTCCCTCAGTCGTGTTCTTAGCCGAAACATGGCTGAAAAAGGCTAGGCTAATTTATTTACGGGATAAGTTGAAGTTTGACGGGATGATAGAATTTTCTAGAGAGGAGAGGGGCGGAGGGGTGGAGGTTTTTTGGAAGAAAGAAGTGGACTTCTCAGTGGATACTTATTTCCCAAATCACATTGATGCAATCATTAAAAAAGGGAAGGAGGGGGAGTGGTGTTTTACTGGTTTTTATGGGGAACCCGATACAAACAACCATTACATCTCGTGGGCTACCTTGAGGAGATTAAGATCAAAATTTTCCCTACCTTGGTTATGTGCAGGAGATTTCAATGAAATCATTAGAGCCCATGAGAAATTGGGGGGGGAGGCTTAGACCAAGTAGGCAGATGGAGGAGTTTAGGGACGTGCTAGATGAATGTGGGTTTCAAGACTTGGGTTTTTGTGGCAACAAATTTACTTGTTGTAATGGGCACGGAGGAGCATACAGTGTGGGAGCATCTAGATAGAGCGGTAGGTACGGTGGATTGGCTCTTAATGTTTCCGGCTTCAAAAGTGGTTCATTTGGAGAGTGGTACATCGGACCACAAACCAATCATGATCTACTTGCTTGGTATACCTAAGAGAGTGAACAAACCATGGAGGTTTGAACAAATGTGGATGCGAGATGAGGGGTGTAGAGAGGTGATTGAGGATGCTTGGTCCCATGAATACCTAGGCAGTCTGATGACTAGGGTGGAAGAGAAAGTGGATCAGTGTAGGAGAAACTTGAAGTGGTGGAGCAAGTTTGCCTTCAGTAATATGATTTGAAGTCTTAGGGAGAAAAAATATAAATTGAGAAGTGCTGATGAGGAGGCTATAAGAGGTGGTAGTATTTCTTAGGTCCAAAGGCTGAAGAAAGAAATCTCCATCTTACTAGTGAGGGAAGAACAAATTGGAAGCAACGATCCAGAGCCCTTTGGCTGAAAGAGGGTGATAACAATACAAATTATTTTCATAGTAGAGCATCTCACCGGTTTAGGAGGAATCGAATTGACTCTCTCGAAGATCCAGATGGAAAGTTATGCACAGATGAGGATGGGATTTCACACATATTGGTTAATTATTACCAAACCTTCTTCCATTCCTCAAACCCGGGTATGATGGAGGAAGTTGTTGCTTGTATCCCTTGCTCGGTCTCAGAGGAGTCGAACAAATTGCTTAATGGTGAGTTCACCAAGGAGGAGGTGGTTACGACTCTGAAGGAAATGGAATCATTGAAGGCTCTGGGACCAGATGGGCTACCACCGCTTTTCTTTCAACACTATTGGTCTTCAGTGGGAGAAGATGTGACGGAAGCAGTGCTGAGTTGTCTCTCCTCAAGTGTTATTCCCTCTTCCATAAATCGGACCTTCATCACCTTCATCCTAAAGGTAAAAAGCCCTACTAAAGTATCTGAATTTTGGCCTATATCTTTATCTAATATAATTTATAAGCTTGTATCCAAGGTGATTGCTAATAGGCTTAAGGGGGGTGCTACCTTGATTATTTCAAAATCTCAAAGTGCTTTCCAATCGGATAAGGCTATTTCCGATAATATTCTTGTAGCTTTTGAGACTTTACATCATATGAAGAATCAAAAGTTAAAGAAAGGGGGGTTCATGGCTTTGAAATTTGATATGGGCAAGGCTTATGATAGGGTGGAGTGGAATTTTCTGGAGTTAACAACGTTGAAGATAGGCTTCAATGTGAGGTGGGTGGCCTTGATTATGAGTTGTATAAATTCAGCTTCTTACTCTATCTTAGTGAATGGTGTTCCGAAGGGGGATATTAGGCCGTTAAGGGGTATTAGGCAAGGGGATTCTTTCTCCCCGTACCTATTTTTAATTTGCTCGGAAACTTTAAATTGCCAATTGCAATAGGCAGCCAAGTCTGAAGCTATTAGGGGGTTCTCTCTTTGTAAATATGGCCTAAGAATCACTCACTTATTCTTTGCCGATGAAACCCTTCTTTTTGGCCGGACCACAAGGAGTGACTTGGATGTTATCCAACGTATTTTGTTTTTGTATGAGCAAGCCTCGGGTCAAAAGCTAAATAGAGAAAAAACCTCCACCTTTTTTAGCAAGGCTACTCCGGAAGAGAGGAAGGTAGAGATAACAAACATATTGGGAGTAAGTGAAGTGCGGAAGTATGAGAAATACCTTGGCATCCCAGCGGTGGTTGGGAGAAACAAAAAGGCAAGTCTTAACTACATAAAGGAGAAAGTGTGGAATAAGCTTCAAGGGTGGAACGAAAAACTTCTTTCACAAGCGGGAAGGGAGGTGCTTTTAAAAGCGGTAGTTCAAGCTATACCCACTTTTGCGATGAGTTGTTTCAAACTCCCATCCGATTTATTGAATGATATCGAGATGATGATAAGAAAATTTTGGTGGGGCCAATGAGGTGATCAACGCAAGATTCATTGGAAAAATTGGGAAACCTTGTGCAAACCAAAGGCGTTTGGTGGAATGGGATTCAAGGATTTAGAAAAATTTAATGAGGCTATGCTTGCCAAGCAAGTGTGGAGGTTACTAGTGGATCACTCTTCCCTATTTTATCGTGTATTTAGTGCCAAATATTTCCCAAGTGGGTCTATATTTGATGCCAAGGTTGCCTCGGGATCGTATGCATGGCAAAGCATTGTAAAGGCTAGATATCTTGTCAAATCCGGGCTGCTTTGGCGAGTTGGGAACGGAAGGAAGATTAGAATTTACAAAGATAGGTGGCTGCCTAGGGGGGGGGGCTCGGCATGTGTAGTCTCTCCAAGGAATGAGGAGGCTTCAAATTGGTTAGTGGCAAGTTTGCAGCTACTAGGGGGGAAGGTTAGAATGATCAGGTAGTGGACTCCTTGTTTTTGACTTTTGAAGCCCATAAAATCAAGGGCATCCCACTGTGCGTCACAGAGCAAGAAGATTGTATTACTTGGTCGAGGTGCAGGTCTGGTTCCTATTTAGTTAGATCGGGCTACCAACTGTTGTGTGAGGCTAAGCTGAATGACGTCCCATCTAGCACAAATTCTGATAAGGTTAAAAGTTTTTGGAAGTGCTTGTGGTTGTTGAAAGTTCCTAATAAGGTAAAGGTGTTCCTATGGCGAGCTTGCTCAAGTGCCCTCCTAACTAAGGTGAATCTGGAAAAAAGGAAAGTGGTGGACAACATTATGTGCGAGCAATGTGGCTGCAGGGCTGAAGATGGGTTCCACGCAATCTGGGGTTTTGAGAAAGTCTGGGAGGGGTGGGCATCTTCCTTTGATGAAGTGAGGAAAAAACTCCAGAATATTGAATCTTTGAGTGACCTCATATGCATCATCAGGGCAGAAGGGAAAAACTTGGAGGAGTTCATGATGACTACCTAGTTAATTTGGATTCAGCGAAATTCACTGAGGACATCTGAAACTGCAATGCCCTACCAAAAAATAGCTCGATCAGTTGCTGCTCTGTTGGCGGAATACCAGTAGGTTAGATCGTGTTTAGCATTGAAGCTCAAGATAGAACCAGTGAGGTGGCAGCCTCCAACGGGGGATTCAGTAAAAGTTAACTTTGATGGGGCGGATTTTGGGGAGGCTCAGGACGCAGGCATTGGAGTGGTCATCTGGAACAATGAAGGATAGATCTTGGCAGCTTTGTCGGAGAAGGTCAAGATGCCTTCTTCTGTGGAGGCCCTCGAGATGCTTGCTGCCCGCAGAGCTGCAATTCTTGCTCAAGAACTTGGCTTTCGTCAAGTGCGTTTCGAAGGGGATGCAGAGCTGGTGGTGAAAAGTTTGCAGTCGGGGTCTGTCTCAAACATGCTTGTTGGTCATCTGGTAAAAGACTTCTTGTCTATAAGGGGTTATTTTCAATCCTATGCTATCATCCATGTAAGGCGACAGGGCAACCATGCTGCTCATGCTCTAGCTAGGGATGCTAGGTTCTCTTTTCCTTTAAGAGTTTGGATGGAGGATGTCCCTCCAAACATCCTTAGTCTTGTTGTAAAAGATTTTCTTCCTTAATAAATTTTCCCCATGAGTTGGGGTATTCTAAAAAAAAAAAAAAAAAAGGGCTAAGCTACCATTTTTTTTTTCCTTATTTTTGTATTTTTCATTATCAACTTGAAATCCACTTGATTATAAAATTTTAGACGGAAAACAGAAAAAGAGATTAACTTCTTTCCTGTTTTTTTATTTTTCGTTTTTGTTTTTGTAATTCAAAATTCTTTGAATTCAAGCAGAGTTGCCAACTCATTGGATTTGGTCAGATTAATTTCACATCCAAACTTTTTCTCTTTTTTGAGTGAAGAAATCGAACCTAAAAAGGGAAACCTAGACTAAGAATGTAAATCGGCTTAATGCATGATCATGTCGGACGCCGGTTGGCAACTTTGCATGCAAATTCGCTTGTGCCTGCTTAACAACTTGAGCCGATGCTATTAATTATTACAGTATTTATTAGCAGTAGATAATAATTAATACAAGACCGAAAAAGAAAGAGGAAAAAAATTAATGTAAATCACATTAACTACGTTTGGAACTCACTCAACTAGATAAAATATGGAACACATGATTTATATTCTTAAACAAGCCCCTCCCCCAAACTATCTGCCTATCGTTTTTTTTTTTTTTAATAATAATTCAATAGTTATAAGTATAACAATGAAAACAAAAATGGGGTTGGATTTGAGAGAAAGTTAATTATTGAGTTGAAAACCTCTTGAGGAAATAGCCAAACATGTAAGTTTAATTAAGACTTTAGTTTTTTTTTTTTTGTTAATGATAAATTGTTACCATAGGTGGAGAGGAAGATTTGAATCTTAGTGCTATTCGTTTTTTTTTTTTGTTAATGATAAATTGTTACCATAGGTGGAGAGGAAGATTTGAATCTTAGTGCTATTCATAGAGTAGATCACATAATTATACATAAGGCTCTTCACTAATTTACACCGTAATTGATATAGAGGTCAAAATATTTTTTTAATTATAGCACTACCTCAAATTTTTTCTTGAGATAGTTACAATATGCTGTTAACTCTATAGTTCAAACTCTTTTCCCCCTAGATTCCCAACACTTTTGGCATATCACTATTTCAACCTAAATACTTAGACCCCCTATACTTGCAAGTGGGTGATTATGATGCAGTTCAAAGCATGTTATTTTTTAATGTATAAGGTACATTAGAGATTGCTCGACCTTTTAGATTTCATATTCCTATCATAGCCTTTTTCTTTTCCCCATTTTTTTGGATGACTAAAATCCTATTAGTCTTGCATTCAAATCTGTTCTCTATGTGAAGGAACATGTTTGTTTGTTTGTTTGTTTGTTTTTTTTGTTTTTGTTTTTTTTTTGTTTTTTTTTGTAGAGTAAATGATAATAAAAGAATAAATGCCAAACCCAAGTGAAGGAATATGTGCTAAAATTCTTGTAGCTCAATTACTTAGCACCTCTTATTGTCTCCAATAGAGACATATGAGGTTTAATTCTCCCATTCCCAATTGTAACTACTGAATTACCTAAAAAAAAGTGAAGAAATGTGTTATCACTTATTCGCACATAATAGTAATGGTAAGATATTTGATAAAAGTTCTTTCAATGTATATCACCCAATAATTACTAGGTTTGGATTTATTTCTAGAGTCAAACCTTGTGATTTCAATGAGAATATTGTTTTTGTTACTTTGTTAATTATTTCTAGAAGCATGAGTAGTCTTCGAACCACGAGCACCAATCATAAGATTAATTATTTGGAGTAATCAAAGGATTGCAACTAATTATATTGATGTGAATATGAAAACCAAATTATATATGTGATACCTTCTCAAAAAAAAAAAATTATATATGTGATAAATTTATAATTGACCTATTTTTCTATTTCATTTTATAAATATGGGTTAACATGGTGGGCCATCGATCATTGGACCTACTATTAATCGTCTAAATGTTCAAAATCAACCTCACCCTAATATCCGATGGTTGGTTTAATTTTGGACAAGTGATTGATTTCAGCATGTATATCCCAAAATGGGAAGAAACTGATCCACGAACTTAGAGCCAGAATAAAACAATTATCAAACACAATACAATACAAACACACGTCAATCACAAAAATCAACCCCCAATAACAATATAATATAGTATAATACAAATGGAGGAGGAACAACAAGGAGAAGGAGTTGTGGATGAGTGTTAAAGCCTCTTGGTGTTGTAAAAAAATTGAGACCAAGCAAAGTTGACCGATTGTGCATGTCAAAAGGGACCACAATTGCAAATAACCTCAATGCAAACCAAGGGGTCAGACAACAAAGATGAGAGAGAGATAGAATGAAAACTTTGAAGGAGATAAGGATAAAATACTTATCTCCAATAAAAAAGTGTAAAACTATATAGGTTTAAACTTTGGTTGGGTTGACCCACTTGGATACATGAGTTATTTGAAATAAAAGATGTGCAACCTATTAGTTCGAACTAAGTTGATTGAGTGGTTGGGTTTTCTGAATCTATGGTTACTTCTAGACTGTTAAGTATCGATTGAGTGAAAATTTTGTAGCCCTTTGAATTTTAATGTTGTGAATTGTTAAATATATTATTAACGCGATATGTTATACCATGTTTTATATGCTAGAGTGGATGCCGAAGAGGAAGCATATAATAGGAACATTAAAACATGAGGGCTACGTGGTTCAACCTTGTCAGCCTACATCCATGGAGGAATCCCTTAAGGGCTACATCTTTATTATATAAGAGTGTAGTATAATAACTTGTGTTACAATAAATCCTAACATGAGTATATATATGCGACTAAACTCTAGATTACTAGTACAAGTAGGAGTGGGCTTGGGCCTATTATATTGGCCTAATATGTCTAATATATCTCTAATACCCCCCTTAAACTCAAGGCAGAAGCTTGATGAAGGATTGAGGTTGGATAAGCATGAGAAGATCCCTTGGAGATGCCTTGAAGAATTCCTTTGAAGAAACCACAATGAATAATGTGCCAATTAACCAATTTCGGAGCTTTAAGTGAAGAAACAGAGTCCAAAATCGAAATCTACGCAAAAAACTGAGTAAGATAGGCCCTTTCGAAAGTTTTGACTTTTGATCAAAGGTCAACACAAAAGTCAAAGTTAATGATGGTCAAAGTCAACGGTTCCACGGTCAAAATCAATGGATAGTCAACGGTTACATGGTTCGGGTCGATTTTGGGTTTCCAAGTCGGGTTATGGATCGGGCTGCAAAGCCGCTGACATCATCTTGATGATGTGGCGAAGATGTTGACTAGGGCTGACATGGCTAGGGTTTGCGTGGCTCTTGATGACGTCATCAGATGATGTCAAGGATGACGTTAGAAGAATCTACCTAGTTCTTTGGCACGTGCATGGTGCATGAAGGCAACGGTGCATGAAAAGATTTCTAGGTTGCGCGTGGCGACGTGTGCTTTAGTGAATGGCCATAGATTTCATGGTTTTGTAGATCGGGGGACGCCAAGGTTGAAAATGTGGCGCATGTGACGATAATCCTATCTGGGCTTCAAGAAATTTCAGTGGCTTTTGGGAGGAGATATTGGAGGCTTTGTCAGCACGTGGAGGCATATGTGACTATTGATGGAGGCCAAACTTTTGGGTTTTACTTGTGATATGCTGTGGAGCACGTCTGTATTGTTGGTTTAATTAGGCAAAGTCTTGATGTGCAAAAATTTGATAGGTGAGTGGCACAACTTGCTTTAGGGATCAAAGACCTAGCAGTGAGGCAGCAACGGAGTTTCCATGGGAGCTGCGTGATGTTGTAGGCCCATATTTGAAAGAAGCCGGGGGGCCCTTATTGTGGCTCTGTGTTGCACGTGTAGGAATTTGTTTGTCGTGTAGAGATGTTTGTTTGATGCCAAGAACAAAGTTTAGCTCTGATACTATGTTAAATATATTATTAATGCAATGTGTTATATCATGTTGTTTATGCTACAATGGATGCGGAAGGGAAAGTATAGAATAGAAACACCGAGAACAAGAGAGTTACGTGGTTTAGCCTGATCAGCCTAAACCCACGGAAGAATCTCTTAAGGGCTACATCTTTATTATGTAAGAGTGTAGTATAATAACTTGTATTACAATGAGCCCTAACATGACTAAATCCTAGACTACTAGTACAAGTTGGAGTGGGCTTGGGCTTATTACATTGGGCTAATATGCCAATATATCTTTAACAAACGTAGATTTTATTAACTGAACCACGTTAATCTCTTTCTTTCTACATTCCATAATATTTCAAATTTTGACATGGTATCATAGTAGATTAATTGGACCTTACTTGAATCTCATTACTTCCATCATTTTCCCTTTGTTCGGTAATTTTTAATACAATCACATTAACAATCAACTTTTGTTATCCAAATCCTTTCATTAAAAAAAAAAAAAAAAATTAACCAATTCCTTTTTTTACTTTCTATTTTTCAACCGGAAAAATTATTGCCGCTTTCCAAGTATTAATAAGTTTACCAATGCAGTTATTATTTTCATAGGATTTTATCGTTTGAATATTATGGTACATGACATCTTCATATGCAATGGCAGAGGGTATGGGAGCTAGGCCTACTAGGGGGACATGGATCACTTGGCTTTTTAAATCCATTCCCTCATTTCTCGATATAACTAAAAAAAATTAATTTATGTAAATTGTATATAATTGGCCCTTGATATTAAATAAATATATCTATATATATATATATATTAATATAAATTTATACAGACAAAAACACCCCCTTAAAGGATCAATGTCTCATTTCATCTTTTGTGACGGCGAAAAAGCAATAAATCAACTTGGTGGAAATAAATGAAAATTTTACTGTTTGTTATCACAATAAATTTGTTTAGAGATGGGAAGTCAAATTTGTTTATGATAACTTATGCAAAAATTAAGAAGGTTTACGTCATAAAATTGAATGAGAAATGGTGCTTCTTCTATTAATTCACAGTTTGAAAATTGATTAAGAAAAAACACGAGTGTTGGTTCTCGGGTTTAGTCTGAGATTGTAGTTACAAATGGATAAACTCTTTTCTTTCTTTTTTCACCCTCCTCCTCATATGGATCTTCTTCTTGCTTTTATATACAGTTACAATCTATCTGTATCTTACACTTGGAGGGTTGAGATTGCATTCCTAGAACTCTTGTCCCATGCAGAACATATTAGCAAGCTTTACACTACAGTTTTAGCTGTGACACTACTATTCATGGTCATTTTCTCATTAATGAGGCCAGAAGAGTGGTTGTGTTGTATTTAATGCGAAGAGGATGGCTTTTATACCCTTATTTCTTCATTCTTCTCGTATTTCGTGCTAAGTCTGCTTTCTTTCCTTTTTGATGATTTAACCTTATGCCCCTTACATAACTAGTGCTTGTCCCCGAGGTCTGAGGTGCGTCCTCAGAAATAACCTTAACTGCCAATTTAAATTAGATTTAGGATCCTCGTCCCCTACAATAGCCCCCCAAAATCTCATTTTTCGTTCCCGAGCTAGAAAAGTGAGGTTTTGGCTAATAAAAGCTGTTTACTATAGTACACTCGCAAAAGGTACCC
Source organism: Castanopsis chinensis (assembly GCA_032878915.1). Taxonomy (NCBI): domain Eukaryota; kingdom Viridiplantae; phylum Streptophyta; class Magnoliopsida; order Fagales; family Fagaceae; genus Castanopsis; species Castanopsis chinensis. The sequence continues at coordinate 8,459,627 of JAVQMG010000125.1, read as the reverse complement.
ACATGAGTACGTCCTTTAAACTGACTATGACCCATTCCTGATGCTTCAGAATTCACAACTTTGTAATAAATGCAACAGGTGGCTTGCTTTTCCCCACGTTCTACGGTGCGATCGCGATCGAACGACTCTCAATTCTTCACCAAAAGAGGTGGGAAAGTTACTGCTCCTTTTTTACATCCTATATATAGAGAAATGAGAGGTTCTTATCTCCATTTCGCCTCCCTAGAAGTAAAAAAGAATACAAATACACTCCTCACTCTTGATAACTTCGTCCGAGGAGTCCTTCTTCCCCGAATTCGTAAGTGTACATTTTTTTAACAAGAGTTCTTCTCTTATTCTTTCATACTAATAAATTTTTTTTCCTTTTTTCTAAATGGGTAGATTTTTTAGTTTCATTGATACTCCTAAACATCGAGAGGAATTTAAGAGGTACTATAGGATTCTTAGCAATGTGTCAATACAACATTGCAACTTAGGTGAATGGCACGAGAAAAGGCCCACCGAAGCCATTGTAATTCCCATGATTGCTTTAATTGAAGGGGGTATGAGGATTCCCATAGGTAGAGTCACTAGAGATTTTTTTAATTTTTTTAGATTGTGCTACCCAATGTGTTCCAAACATGTTTAGGATATTAGGTAGTGTAGATGCACTGAATGAAAAGTTGGGTATATACCTTACCCATCATGACGTAAATTGGGTGCACAGTTGTCAGAAGGGTACCGACATAGGGTATTACCTAAAAACTAGGGTTTCTGCCATTAGGTTAATCTCTTGCCTCCCTGAGACGAACAAAGGCATGGACGAGGACTTTCTCATTGTTTCAAGGGAGTGGCATGACGGACTCCATTGCCTAACCAAGGATGGAACTCCAGGTGGGATGGCTTAGGGACACTTAAAAAAAATCTATGTTAGCTTAGGAAATTCTACAAACAGTTTATTTACATATCCGCCATTTCATTGTTTTATTTTTATATTTTTTTTACTTACTAAAACTTGAGCTTATTCAGCCTACAAACTAACATAAATTCTTAATTCCCCTTCCTCAAATAAAAAAGCAACTACCAAGAGACGAAGCTTGATGAATTTCGACTTATTGAACTGAGTTCTGAGGTCCGAGATCTTCCTACATCGGGAGGTTAGCTCCATGCAGCTCATGTGATTCTAGGCTTTAAACCCATCTCCAATTGCTTCCAAGTATCCAAGCACGTAATCAAGGCCCAAGACTCTTGTTTTGCTCTAGTTGACGTGGCTGTTGAAGGATTTATAAGTAAGCCTCCTCCAGTGGGAACACAATTAGTCGAGCTTCCTACCTTCAAGGACCCTCAACCAATCATAAAAGAAAGTACATCTTTAGATGACAAAGCTTATATAGAATCCGAGGACAATACTTTAGAAGAAAATACTGAAAATCCCATCCAAGATGAGGATTTTGAGGCCTTTTACTGTACAGATGAGACTGAGGAGGAAGCACCTAGCCCACACCCAACTGCAACCCTAGTTAGTGAAGACTAAGAGGCAACCGAAGTGCCTGAAGCGATGGTGATAGAAAAGAGATTGCCGGATTTACTTTCTCTACTAGAATCCTATGCTAGGACCATTACTCTTGAAGTCCCTATAGTTCCTAAACCTCCCACTCCAGTTCCTCCTACTCCTGCACAAACCGAACTAGCTGATAAAAAATGAAAAAGAAACAAAAAATGAGGTAAAGGCTCTATCGAAGAGGGCGAAGTCCAAGAGGAAACTCTTCCTAAGCCCACCAAGGTGGCCAAGATGAGCTGAGCCCAACAAAGAAGAAGAGGAGAAAGCTCGGAAGTTGTTTCTGAGAGTCAATCTCGGGTTTCGAACTGGAACCCTCTCTTTGAACTGGATGGCTCACCTCTCCATGAAGACTTTTAAATCCGTAACTTCGACAGCAGAAGAGCGGGCTATGTGGCCAATGCTGTGGAACAAGCACTTCTTCTCCTTAGAGATATGGATGAACTTCGGAACTTGAAGAAGCATGAACTCTTTCTATTCATAAAGAGGGACCTAGCTCTGGTAAGATCTCTTTACACTCACTTTTCTACTTCTAAAACTTCATTATTACAGTCTTGTCAATTCTATGCATACTTTCCTAATAATTCCTATCTCAATTATTCATGCACAGGCAACCTAAGCGGCACGTCTAGCAGGGGAGTGGGTTGATCAAGCATTCCATGATTTGAAGGAAGAGAAATCCAAACGTTATGCCACGTAGAAGTCTCTTGCTTTTAGGGCTGTCCATGGGTCGGTTCGGATCGGTTTTGGGTCTGATCCGAACTAGACCCAGTTTGATCGGGTGACTGAGTTTTGGACCCGTATTCAACCGAATATTCGGATTGGATTCGATATTTCGGGTCATCGGTTGGGTGGGTCGGAGTTGTCGGCTAGTCGGTTAAGGTTTCAAATAATAAATCTTTGGGTTTATTTTATTTTAACAGCTGATTTCTATAACAAATAAAATCAATGAGACATACAAAAAAAGAGATGAGAAATTGATATTATTTACCCAAGGAAAATTTGGAGTGAGAACTGAGTTGGTAAGGAGGAGACAACACCAGATTTAGGAGGAGATAATGGCGACAGCTAGGCTTTGGAGGAGGATTGAGTGGGGAGGAAAATCAAGAACAACCCAAGTTGATTACTTCAACCTTCAACCTTCAACCCATATTGATTTTAGGTAGAGAGGGGCGGTGGCTAAGGTTTGTAGTGAGTTGCTATCGTTTGGCGTAGAGAGAGGCAAATAGAGAACTAAGGGTCTAAGAGTTAGAGTTTTAGTCTTTGTCTCTTTGAGAAAGTGAGATTGTACTAAAGAGTAGGCTGAAGAGGTTGAAGAGACAGAAAGTTCTTGTGACCGTGGGATTAGTTTATGGCTATGGGATTTGGAATTGTGATGTCATATCAGATCAAAAGAGTGTTTTAAAGGCTGATTTGAAATTTGGGTAATTGTGCCATTCTGATATGAGATTGTGATTAGAGCCTAGAGCTGTCATGTTAAAAAAAAAGTAGTGTAAACTTTAAAGCATTGAAACATAATTTGTGACCGTGGATCTTGAATATTGCTTTTGATTTAAATGGTTGATTTGGGAAGTGGGAACTTGTGTCAAAAAATTCTGACTACTTTCCAGTTACCGAAAAGTTGGGGCAGGACATGGTTGGGTAGCCAGACATTATTGTTTTAGTAATTCAGTTAGGTCGGTTAATTCAGTTGAAATATTGTATAATTCAAAGCTTGAACTGAATATTCAGTTATTTTTAAGCTGGATTCGTGACTGACCACTGCCTACATTTGAAGCTGCCCGTGGGCCTTTAGGTCAGGCAAGTACAGTCGGGCGAATCGGTAGGCCCGAGTCCTTGGACAACCCTACTTGCCTTAACTAACAAGAAGTTAAAGGAGACTCTTCTTAAGTTAATAGAATGCGACAAGGCCAGGAAGAGCGTTGAAACTTCAATAGAGAGCACAGAGAGATAAGCCCAAGAGCAGCTCTTACACTTGAGGGAGGCAAAGAGCTAGCTCGCAATTGCTCGGATGACCATTTCTGAGCTGAAGAAAGAACTAAGCCAGAAGAATGAGGAAATGAATAAGGTTGAGCAAACTGCATATTACTAAGGGCAAAAGGAGGCTGAGACCCACCTTAAATCTCAACTCCCTGTTGTATGCCGTAGCTTTTTCCTTTAAACTTGGTTTGAGGCCCTTAATGCTGCTGGAGTAGACCTTACTTTCGAGTTAAGGAATCTAGAGAAAGCATTCTACCCTCCAGCAATTAGGGCGCGTCCAGTCACTCAGCCTCTTGTTAGTACTTTTAGTCTAACTAAAACGAGCTCCACTAAGAACCCCCCCCCCCCCCACCACCAAAGTCCAGCACTACTGCTCCTGCCCAATCCAAACCAGTTGAACAACAGCCAAGCACTATTGTCCTAGCTAAAACCATACCAACCGAGCCACCTGTCTCTAAGCCCAGTGCAACTGCTCCCTAAAGCACCAATGTGGTGGCCAAGGTGTCTCAAATAGAAGATGACTCCTCCACAACTATCTCCACAACTAAAGTGGTTCCCCTTGCTCCAACTCCAACTACTGAAATGCAACTTATCACTGGAACAGGGACACAGAATACTCCTGAGGCCTAGGGAGCGTAACAATTGGATTATTTTGCTACTTTTGTTGTTGTTTTTTTATTATTATTTTTTTTTTTGCAAAAGGCATTTTGTCTTTACTTACCTTCTCTTTTATATGTACCCATTTGAACTTCATTTAATGGAAAACTTTTATTAGAAACTTGTCTTACTAACCTGTACTTATATATTTATGATTTACTATTTGTTTACCATGCCCATAAATAGTTAAGTGTTTATACTGAGGTGTTAATTTCCCGAGGTAGATGATATGAGAAATCAAACTTAACTATTGTTATATTGAACACAAAAAACATAGTCTAAGCGTTAATTTACCTAAGGCAGGTGACTTGAGGAGTCAAACTTAGCTGAGGTTCTGTTTAACATAAAAAATAATCTAAGTGTTAATTTACTCAAAGCAGGTAACTCGAGAAGTTGAACCTAGCCTGGGTTTTGTTTAACATAAAAAATAATTTAAGTTTTAATATACTCAAGGCAGGTGACCCGAGAAGTCGAACCTAGCTAATGTTCTGTTTAATATACAAAATAATTTAAGTGTTAATTTAACGAAGGCAGGTGACCTGAGGAGTCGAACCTAGCCGAGTTTCTGTTTAACATAAAAAATAATCTTAGTAAGACAACAAGAATCGTAAAAATACATCTGATTGCATATAAAATATAATTCCTTACAATACTGTTAGACTAGAAATAATACTTTTGTAAATTGTTCACATTCTATGGATAAGGTACAACAAGTCCATCAAAATCCTCTAATCTATAAGCCCCCACTCCTGCTACTGAAGTTACATGATAAGGTCCTTCATAATTGGGCCTAATTTTCCCTAAGAAGGATTTCTTGCACTTCCAATGACCTTTCGCAAGACCAAATCTCCTGGAATAAAAGCTTTAACCTTTACCATTTTCTAGAACCCCTGCCTAAGCTTTTGTTGATATTGCGCCAACCTAACTGCGGCCACTTCCTTTAGTTCCTTATCCAAATCAAGGCTATGAGCAAGAAATTGCTCATTGCCATCACCAAGGAGTTGGTCGGACCTCAGAGTTGAGAACCCTATTTTTGTAGGAATAACTGCCTCGGCTCCATAGGTCATGGAAAAAAGGGGTCTCACTTGTGGATCTTCTTGGTGTTGTGCGATCCACAGAACATAAGGTAGCTCATCCACCCATTTTCCCTTTGCATCTTCTAATCTCTTCTTCAAACCATCCACTATAACCTTATTTATGGCATCGGTTTGCCTATTACTCTGAGGATATGACAGAGTAGAGTATCTGTTCTTTATTTCTAATTCACAACAATATTTCTAAAAAACCTGAAGTCCATTATCTGAAACAAGAATGCTTAGGACCCCAAATCTTGTGACGATATTCCGTCATACAAATCTTTTCACATCTTGATATCGGATGTTCACTAATGATTCGGCTTCTACCCATTTAGTGAAATAGTTAGTTGCTATAAGGAGATACCTGCGATTCCGTGTGGCTCTAGGGAAAGGTCCTACAATGTCCAAACCTCATTGGGCAAAAGGCCAAGGGCTACTCAATGGGTTTAGCAATTCTCCTGGCTGATGAATGTTAGGAGCATACCTCTGATACTGATCATATTTCTTAACATACTCCAGTGAGCACTTTTACATGCTTGGCTACTAATGCCCTTGTGTTAAAGCTCTATGAGTAAGTGACCTGCCTCCTGTACAGTTACCACAAATCATTTCATGTAAATCTTCTAACAACATTTCAACTGCCTCGGGATGAACACATAACAAGTATGGTTTCGAGTATAAGCGTTTGTATAGTTTTTGGTCTCAGAAAGCCAAAACCTTGGCGCCTTTCTATGAACCTTCTTCGCCTCAACCTGGTCTTCGGGTAAATTTCCATCTTTCAAGAATGTGACCAATGGATCCTGCTAGCTAGGGCCTACCCTAGTGTTATGACATATGTGATTCATGCTCGGAACATATGTTATCATGTATTGGCTAATCCTTTGACAAACACAATTTACTTGTAATTGGGTAGATCTAGGATGTGTTTAATATTTCAAGGAATAAGGTTTCAAGTTCAAGTGTTAAAGCCATGCAAATCTGTCCAATAATCAAGTGACGAAGTGCTGGATTTTAAATCTCGATAACTAGCTCGACAGTTAGTATCTATTGAGATTTAAAAAGCTGTCTAAGCTCGAAGCTCGATAGCTACTCGACAGATTGGGTATCTATCGAGAATTATGAAAATCAGATTTTCAGTTTTGATTTCATTCTAATCCATGAGTATGTGTTTAGGCTTTCTTTTCTCACAACCCTAAACATATATAAGGGTTATTTTAAGGGCTGTCACGGTGAGCATAGTTGCACAAGTGTGAAGCAAAGAGTTGTTCATGCAAATTGTAACCGAAAACCTAGTTTGTCCTAATTCTGCTTGCAGAAGCTGTTGTATTTGTACACCGTAGGTTTTTATGACTGTTGATGCTCATTTTCGAAAGCCCGACTGCAGGAAGAAGTCCAACAATATGGGCAAGAAGAAAGTTAGTGGATTGATAGGAAAGAACCATTAATGGCAGGAATAATGGATCATGGGCTCATAAAATAAATAAATGGGTCTTGAGAAAAGCAAATGGGCCCAGAGGAGCATAAAGGAGGAAGCAGTAAACCCATGGGTATTATGTAATGAATAAAAACAAGAATGAGCTACAGTAGATCCGAAGTAATGAAGTAAGAAAGAAAGGGGTTGATGGAAAGCTCATGAGCCCTAAGAAAGAAGGATAAAGTAATTGGGTCAAGGAAGCCTAAAAGAGTTAGTAAAGTACTCATAGGAATGCAGAATTAGGAAATGGACCAAGGATGCCCAAGGAAAGCAAATGGGCCAAGGATGCCCAAGGAGAAAGAAATGGGAAAAAAAGAGCTCACAAGCAATATAACGAATTGGGAAAGCCCAAAGTAGCATGAATGACCGTACGGAGTCATTGAAAGAAGAATGGGCAATAAGCCCAAAGAGGCCTAGAAAACATGGGTCAAATAACACCATGACAAGAATAACAGAGTGGCATGGCAGGAATGGCAACAAGATTACGGGTGGAGAAAGGAATGGACTAAAAGGAGAAAAACCCAAGCAAGACCCAGCCCTAAGAGGTCATGCCATAAAAGGTCAAGGATGAGCGGCAGAATGCATGGATGAGCCTTCAGACCATGGAAAATGCATGAGCAACAGACAAGCTTTCAACGTACACAGGAAGTGGAGCACACGCAAGACCTAGGCATTACTAGCTTATACGCAGCCAATACAGGAGTGATGGGTCATGGTTTAGAGGTAAGAGAGGGTATGGTCTGGCGGTGAGGAGAAAGGGAAGTCTATGCTCGGGTTCCTGCTCAAGCTATTTTGGAGGAAATGTCTTGTTGGGATGACACATCACCCAAAAGAGGGAGGATGAGCTGGAACCACTAGATGCATGCCATGAGGGATAGGAAGAGAGAACAACCACACTGTGGCAAATTAGAATGCCAAGGTGAGCAAACAAATAAAATAACCTTTTTTGTCTAGTACTGAGGAGTGACACAACCAACACAGGTAAGTGGTGGTAGTTGGGCAGCTGACACACCGTTGGTGGTCAGTAAGGACACCAAACCAGACAAAGGTTGTTAAGGGCTAAAATGGTATTAAAAAAAAAACATTCGTGATAGGAAGTATGTAAAGAGCCTCTGCCGAGCATAGTGGATCATCGCAACAGTAGCAATCATCACAAAAGTAATCATCATCACACCACACGAGAAAACACAAAAGAAATAAAGAAAATAAAGGGAAGAAATTGAAATAGTAAAACAGAGGAAAAGAAACCGAGAGTTAGAAAGAGAGCAAAAAAGAATAGAATAGGAGGCATGCACCAATAGACTTTTTTTCCTTCTCTCCCTCTCCTAAAGCCTACTCTCTGCTAAAGATAAAGAATTTGTTTAAGTGCAAGACATTTAGGTCCATTCCCTTAAAGTGAGTTTTTTGTGGCAAGATTCTCCTGTAAGGTTACCCACATTAAAGAAATGTTTCCCTCATTGGCCTTAGTCCCATGATAAAACTAAATGTGGCAAACTAATCATCTTCTTATTTGACTTCACTAATTATTGCTATTGTTTCTTCTCCTGTCTTTATTATTACACTTATAACGTGTTCTTTTCTCTTACTTTAATGAAAGATTGTTTACTTAGTTTGCCTAACAGTAACGTATCCTGCTTATCATTGTTTCGTTGCATCCATTTGTCATAACTTTTTTGAGGCAGTTTTGCCTGCCATAGACATGTGACTAAAGTTTTGGCAAACGGGACATAGTTTGTGCACAAGCCTGATCAAAGTGAGTTGTAGTTGGGCCCGTCCTGACTCTCTTATCCAGAACACTTGGGCCTAGTACAGAAGGAGGCAGTCCAGCCCAAAATCACAAAAGGCCCACCATAGTGACCAAGCAACTTCGCTTTCATCATGTGAATATCATGGTACATGACATCTTCATACGCAATGGCGGAGGGTATGGGAGCTAGGCCCACTAGGGGACATGGCTCACTTGGCTTTTCAAATCCCTTCCCTCCTTTCTCTATATAATTAAAAAAAAAAAAAAACTATGTAAATTGTATATAATGGCCCTTGATATTAAATAAATATATCTATACACACACACACATATATATATTAATATAAATTTATACACACAAAAACACCCCTTTAAAGTATCAATGTCTCATTTCATCTTTTGTAACGGTGAAAAAGCAATAAATTTCACAATAAATTTGTTTAGAGATAGAAAATCCGATCTGTTTATGATATCCAATGCAAAAACTATAAAGGTTTACGTCATAGAATTGAATGAGAATTGGTGCTTCTTCTATTAATTTATAGTTTGAAAACTGATTAAGAAAAACCACAAGTGTTGGTTCTCGGGTTTAGTTCGAGATTATGGTTACAAATGTATAAACTCTTTTCTTTCTTTTTTTTTTCACCCTCCTCCTCATCTGGATCTTCTTCTTGCTTTTATATCTAGTTACAATCTATCTGAATCTTACATTTAGAGGGCTGAGATTGTATTCCTAGAACTCTTGTCTCATCCAGAATATACTAGCAAGCTTTACACTACAATCTTATTTGTGCCACCACTATTTATAGTTATTTCCTCATTAATGTGGTCAGAAGAGTGATTGTCTTGAATTTAATGCGGAGAGGGTGGCTTCTATACCTTTCTTTCTTCATCCTTCTCGTATTCCGTACCAAGTCTGCTTTCTTTCCTTTTTGCTGATTTAACCTTATGCCCCTCACATAACTAGTGCTCATTCTCGAGGTTCGAGGTGCGTCCTCCGAAATAACCTTAACTGCCCATTTAAATTAGATTTAGGATCCTCATCCCCCATATCTTCTAATATTCATTTTTTTTGTTTTGTAACATGTAACTCATTAATTTCATTATATAAATGCATGATTTTTTTTTCTTTTTAACATTATCATTAGAAGAAAGTATGATATGATTTTTATGGTTAAAAATTTGGGATACGTTCTATTTTATCATTCATAAACATAAGAAAATTTTTCATTTAGTATTGTTAATTTATTTGAAAGGCACATTTTTATTATAAATTGTGGGTGTGGTTTTTTTTTTTTTTTTAAATATTGATATATTTAGCTTGGCCCACTTTTGAAACAATTTCTTGCTACGCGGTACGCATTTCTTGGTTGTTGTGTGTGTGCATTTCGTGTGTGTGTGTGTGTGTGTGTGTTTCATTGAGAGGGAGTTGCTATTTTAATGATGTTAGTTTTATGTGTGTTTAAAGTACCTAAATTGATTCATACCTGGTTTCATCTTTGTTCACTAATTTTCTTGTACTAAAAAGAAGAAGAAAAATTCAAGTACCTTGTAATTCAGTGGTACCAGTCGGTCTTTTTTATTAGAACTAGAGTTCAAAAAAGTACAAAATATTTTGAAAAATATAGTTTTTAGTTTTGGTTTCATTTTTTGCAAGTTACATATTTTATCAAAAACTTAATGCAAAACTTGAGAAAGAGTATTGGAAAGTATGTTTTTTTTTTTTTAATTTTATAAAAGATGAAATTTTACTTTAGCTTAATCTAAGTGTATATGTGTGTGAAGCTCCTTCTTGCAGACTTGAACTCCGTCTCTTGCCCCCCATACCTTACAAGTAATTATACTTGTTGAGTGACCATCACACTAAGAGTGTACGGTGGTAAAGTATGTTTCACTTTCTAAATCATGAACAGTAAATCAAATAATTAATTTTTTTGAGTAAATTTAGGGATTTGAGCAATCAATTGTATTTATATGAAATTAAAAAGAGAAATGATATGTCCATAACATTTTCACAACATTTTTACAACAAATTTTAAGTGGCAAGTTGTTACTGGTTGTTATTGTTGGGGCAAAAAAGTAATTTTAGTGCTATTTTCAAATTTGAACTAATAATAACTAATCACATATAATTTGTTATAAAAATGTTGTGAATGTCTCAATTAAAAAAACGTAATATACATTGAATAAATTGATAATTGTCCAAATTATGTAAATCCCACTATAAACATGGGTTGCCATGTGATGTCAATCAAGTGAACGGAGAATGTTACTTTTTGACTTGCCAAAAATGCTTCTAACTTAATGACAGTGTTGAGCGTTTTCATGTAAAATATCCCGGGTTCAAAACTTCTCATCCTCCAAAATTTGGAATTTAGAAAATGCTCATTGAAGATTATTGTTTATCTCATAATTTAGGAATGTTATCCCCCGAATACTACATGCTTATTTTATGCTCTACAAGTAAACAACTACAGACTTACAGAGGTACATTCAGTTGTGATTGAATCCAAAGCAAGGAAGTCTAGGAAAATTACTGAACAAATATAACCTTTTTATGGCTACTAGCTAGAGTTGATTATAAGCTGGGGATTATTGATAAATTCAAAGAAGCCAAAAAGACACTGAGAAATCAATGGTTATTCTTTACTAGCAAATTGTAATTGATCATCCTACCGCGTAGGTAAACTGCAAAGATTGAAAATTTAGCTTATCTATGGATATTTAACTTGGGAGCAGAGGAATGCAAAGAAGAGAGACCAAGAAAGGGTGTTCGAAAGTAGTGACACTCACAAGAGTATATGCACTTCAGCATCTCATATCCTCACAATCGGAGGTCAGCCATATCAAACCAGATTTGCTCAAACGCCTTGACAATGAGATCATGGTACTCATTCGAATTCAGTGAAAGGTAACAAGCAAGTAGTTCTTCCAAATCCTTCGATGCCCGGATGTTGTTTTCCACAATCATCTCCACCATTGAATCCCTGAAGTCCCTCTCTGGATCAAATGAGGACTTAACAACAGCAAAACTCCCTGGAAGGCTTTTTTTCTTTGAGGACAAGCTTTTTCTGGCAAAGGACTGAATCTTCCTGCTTGCAAGTCTTGGAGAATTGGCTCGGAGCCTTATACCTGTAGAATTAGAAGAGGACCTTCGAAGAAGAGGATTGGCTTTATGCTCCTTCTGAGTCTTAATGCTTTCCTCTTTGACAATTTTGACAGGAGACTTAGATGATGAACTTCTGAACTTGGTGGCTTCAGTGGTGTTATCGTCAGACTTCACTGGCTTTGTCAAAATTGGAGGAAGGTCTAGCTCCAAAATTGTATCAATTCTATCTAGCTTTTTCGCTTCCCTAGTAAAGGATTCGTTATTCATGTCGATGATGATATCAGCAGTTGAAGAACTGAGTCTACAATCACAAGGGCTCGACCATGAAGCTAACTCACATGAAGCAGGAGCTGCAAAGTTTTCAGACTCTGAATCGGATGGAAGAACAGATTCATGGGTGTCAGAGTCAGTGAATGTTTCATTGGGAGAGACACAATCAGTTGGTGACTCTATTGGATTCGGCTTAGTGCAAGTAAAGTCAAGCGTGGCCTGACAGCTACGACTTTTGGCTGAGGCAGAGGAGGTGACAAGTCTAGGAGACGGTTTGTAAATAGATTTTCTGTCGGTTCTTCTCTTGGATGATTTTCTAGGTGGATTATGGAAATGAGTTTCTGATGCTTTTAAGTAATTTTTGGTCGAATTGTAGGATTTGTCGGACCTAGCAGAGTAGTAGGAGTGTCTCGGCTGAGAAAGGTAGGATCTTGGTGATGTTGTGGTGGTTGTTGAGGGTGGTTTTTTCTTAATGGGGTCAGAGGAGTTATGCTTCCTGGTTTTGCTCATGTCTTTGAGCTTATAAAACCAGGCATTTGGCATAATATCCGACAATTTAAACCTGTGATTACCCATCAAAGATAGCACTGCTCTCTTTCTCTGTCACTGGGACAGCCAGCCTTCTCTCAGAGCTGCTTTGCGTTGTGTCTTTGATACCTCAAGTATTTGAGTATTATAGGAGGGGAAGTGAAGATAACAAGTGAAAAAAAAAAGGTGATACTACAAGGTTTGGTTATAGGTAAGAAAAACAAAAGGGGGTCCACAGAAAAGTTTGGAATGAAAGCAAAGGCGCAGGAATTTCAATTATCCAGCTTTCTTTCATCATTACCACAAGCACAATTGCACAAACATAGTTTATTTTTTTGTTTCATTACATTAACAAATTTGGCTTTTGGCTAATGTATGGTGATCTTGTGAATTTGACCTGAGGTCAGGAACTAGGGAGCAAGGGAATTCCAGAAAAGGATGAAAGACATTAGTTAATAAACCGAGTTTGAGCATCATTTGCACAGTTGGTGCTTTTTATGCATGATTTTGATCACTAATAGGTTGCAGCCATTCATGCATTCACAATAGCTTATCTGGATACTCATTTTTTTTGTTTCTCTAAAGCGATATTAGGATCAATGATGATTCTCAACGTCAAAAGAAAAGGCAATGATGACTTTAGTAACAGCCAAGACCCATTTGTCTACTAAGTGCTCTATTTTTGCCATAAATTTCTGCTTCATTAGTAATAATATTCCTTTGCCTTTTCTCGACTGCTTAATGTCAAGGAGCCCCCACATGTGACCTGCCTGGCGCTGGAAATTAGATTACTTACTGGTCCCAGCCAAATTTTTTTGATGAGCAGAGCTGAGGTAATAACTCCAAACGCACAAAAATTTTAACAAAATATTTTAGAGCTCTCGAAAGGTGACAAATTGTTAATGGTAGATGATAAAGTAATGTTAAGAGCGAGTCCATATGAGAATCAATAAAAACTATCAATACAAATATTTTTAAAACTTATGTGAAAGTTGTTGTGCCTATAGCATTACTCGGACTTAAGTTAATTAACAATCATTGCAAACCATGTTGAAGCATTAGTGTGTCTAAAATTCTTGTTAGACACACGGTTGATTGGCTGTAAAAACAAATGTATACTCATCTAGGATACGATAAGCTGGAACTAGAAGTTAGTCTCTTTTCTTTTGGGGCATGCCTACCACTCTGCCTGCCAAAATTTTTAAGAGCCACGCCAGAAGGCTACGTACCTTCCCAGAATTAACACTTTATGTGTTGTGCAATATCACACCTAAGATTTAAACCAATATAACAAAAAAAAAAAAAAAAAAAAAAAAAAATAAAATAATAATAATAACAAGCATGTACAATGAATACAAGAATCACACGTGGTTAGGTAATATAGAAAATGGTAAAGCTATTAAAAAAAACAAAAGGATACACTAAAAGACTCTCTCTCTCTCTCTCTCTCTCTCTCAATAACCAACCTTAAACAAGTCTCTTATGCTGCTCTTTAGTCTCACCTCTCACGACACAAGTTTAGATCAAGCCTAATACTTGAACTCTCATGCATGAAAGACCCAGAGAACTATGTACTACAAAGAACTATAGCTTGCATAAAGTCAGTTAGGTGAACAATCAATAGTGCAACCTTAGCCAAATATAGCAAGAGATCCAAAGTCGGTTAATGCTTTGCCTAAACCAAAAAGGACATAGTTTCTAAGTGAAGCTCATCAGAAAAAGGTTGGCTAACAGAAAGGTAACAATGCACGGCTTATTAATTCAATCCACCTCAACAAATCTCCACTTTGAATTAAATTGGATCAAGTTATGGGAGTGGATTTCCTCCGATGCCTTCACCGAAGTCCCTAAAGACTATTTCGGTATTTCATACTGCAAAATCTGATTAAGTTCAAGTAATACTTGACCTTATCATTAGGAATTAGCGTTGTCAACATGTTAGAGGCATTCTCATTAGTATATATTTTTGAGAGATATCTCCCCAAAAAAATTATTCTTTAATCTTGTGATACTCTACATCACTATGTTTAATTCTTTCATATATACTTTATTTTTTATCAAGTGAATTATGTTATGACTATCAGAATTAGAATTTAGACATTATACTGCTTCTCTTATTGCCCCTATTAATGTCATATTTTAGGTTTAATAGATTGAAAGTCGGCAACTCAAGACAAAAATGTTGAGTCTTAGGTGTTTGTACTTTGCATTCTAGAAGAAAACCCAAGATCAGCACAAGGAAAGAGCAATTTTTGGAATCTCGATAACCGCTCAACACATCCTTGATTGATCGAGAATCGCAAATTCAGTTTTTGATTTGATGTGTTTCTCATTAAGTCAGCTGTATAATTAGTTTTTTGTAATCTTATTAAAGTGCCCATTAAATAGAGCCTTTACAAGGTTGTAGAGTCAAAAAATCCTGTGCTATTTAGAGAGAAAAAACCCTACCTTCCAGCTATTAAGAAGAATCGATATAGTGCAGATTGAGGTTGAAGCTATAGAGTCATCCCGGGGTTTGCTACGGAGATTAAATTTTTAAGAGATTCTTGGAGTCACAAGAGAGAAGGTTGTGTCAAGAAAATTCAGAGTAAGGATCTGGAGTTACATGTGCTCATTCATATGAGTAGGTATCTACTAGAGGTAGCAACAGAGATTATGCTTAGTATTAATTGTAAAGGACTTCAATTTTACTATGGATTTTGTTCGTTGGGGTTGGTGACTCAATAAACCCTCGATGTGTTCTCCTTTAATGCTTGTTATTATTTTTTCACATCGTAAACATATTACTGTGTGCTTTATTTTCTGCACTTTGCTTTTAGTAATATTGTTTTTGTGGCAAGATCATATTGAATGATCAATCATCATTGGTTAACTATTTGGCTTGGCTCAAAATTGGTAATTGGTCGCTACTGGGGTCTAAAGTTTCCAATATCATATATTCTACGTCTACTATGGATAGAGCAACTGTGTCCTGTAAGGTAGAATTCCAGCAAATTGGGCCACCAATGAACATAAACACATCCTAGAATCAATACCCTCTACATAATCGACGTCCATATAATCCATAACTTTGGTTCAAGTTATCTAATCATATAAAATGCCATAGTAACATTGCAGGCAAGGTATCTTAAGATTCATTTTCTGCATTCCAGTACTCTTTGTCCTAGATATGCCATATACTTATTGACACACACTAATTGCAAGAGAAAACCATTTTGAAATGGGCAACAAATGGGGATAAAAAGATATCATTTCTTGGGAAAACCATAATTAACCGGTCCCTCTATCATTATGAATTTCTATCCCAAAGATTTTCTTGTATCTCCAAGATCCTTGATTTCCAAGTATTCCAAGGCAAAACAGAGAGAGCTTGATAGTCATATATACATAAACGGTTGGTGACATTATATGCATAGCAAAGTATAAGTACAATGGTATCTTTGTTGTAGGCTTGTAGCCAAAAAAAAAAAAAAGAGAGGTGTAAGTATAATGTCTCAATTTCGAAATTCAAGATACCATTTCTTGTATGTTGCCCCCACTGGAAGGGTCTCGTTCATGTATTGCCTCCATGCGTAAGGAAATTCAAGAAATACGAAAATTAACATCCAAAAATGGGTTTGTCAAAAATATGGACAATGCAAAGGGAATAGCGTGTAATTCCCACTTATTTTAAAGGGCGTTTAATCTAATGTGATATGTTCTTAATGCGATACATATTACAATGATGTGACATTAAAATTTTTGGTTTATTTTATTTTTTCTAACATTACCATAATATAAAATTATGAAATATATCATATCATCTTAATCTCATTACTTTCCTAAACAATGTAAAGTTGTATTTTTGTATTGAGATGACATTAATATAAAATTACAATAATGTAATATTATAGTGTAAAGTAACGTCATGACAAGCCAAACAGTCACTAAGCATTTCATAAAACCAACCATTGTGTGCTTTGAAAGTCACAAGTTAGAACCTATAGGGTGAGTTCAAATGTATATCAACATACACGTCAAAACTTCATAGTTTCAAGTTTCAACCACTACAACGTAATACTATGCTAGTAACTATATTGCGCTAGTGCAAAATTTTCTGCTATAATGAAGATCAAGATTATTCCGTATTTGTGATTGTCCTAGACTCCTAGTTACATTGTTAGGCCGGTGCCTCCTATTTACCTTTGTTTCCAATTACTTTAGGAACGCAAACCACTAATTTGACACCACCAAGTCCTTGTTTCACAGTCGCATCTCAAGATTTTCCAAAACAATACCATTTACCCCAAGATTTCAAATATTTCATACAACCAAAAATAACCAATTTCTTACCTAAATAATCAAGAGAAAAGTCAATGGTCTGTTTGGATGGCATGAAATTTGGGCTAGGATTTGGATCTAAGGGCCCAAATTCAAATTTTTTGTTTGGGAAACTTAAAAGGAGAAAATTTGAATTTGGCCCAAATCCATCCTAGAATTCAAGGTCCAAATTCGTAGATTTCAAATACCTTCACAAACTGTGGAATTTGGAAATCCTTCACACGCATGCTCTTCTCCATTCTTAATTAGCTAGCAAATTAGGAAATATTTTTAAAAACTTTTTATGGAAAAAAGAAAAAAGCAATTAAATTTTTTTTTTTGGCAGCTTTCTATATTTTCCATAAAAATTGTGTCAATATTTTTCTAAAATAGTTTATTAACAATTATTCTAAAGACATATGTTAACAAGGAGAAATTATTAGATCTAGCAGGAAGATTGTTGATGTGGTTCTCCTAACTAATAAGATGATGTCATTTATGCATATGCGTGAGTGAACTTTCCAATCAGCATAAAGAATAGTAAAAACAAAAACCAAGTGATGTTACATTTGCATAAATAATAATATTTTATTGGTTGAGAGATTAAGAGTGACCACGTCGGTAATTCTCCTAGAGGAGCTAATAATTTTTCATTAACAAGACCCAATTGTCAATACCTGTGGCTGTAGTTCTGTAATTATTATTATTATTATTGTTAGTTTGTTAGTACTACTATTATTTCAAACCTATTTGTCTCATATGCAGTTACACCTCCAGGTTATCTCTCTCTCTCTCTCTCTTGGGTAAATGGTAATGCGACCCTAACAAGCCTATCAATACCATATCTTAAAGTCACATTATTTTAACTAATCAATACTCAAGAGAAATAGGATACTTTGTTGTGCCGCTAGAAATAGAAAAGGCAAGTTAAACAGATTGTGATAAAATTATTTGGGAGATAGGAATCAGGGGTCCCTGTAGGAAGGGTAGAAGTGGGTTGCCACACGCAATAGAAAAAGAGGTATTATAACAAAGATGATGAAAGGGACCAATAAATAAGTTAAGGTTTATATATATATATATATATATATATTAACAACCCACCTAATTAAATAATAAATAGATTTTTTTTTTGGGGATTTTGCATCATATACAACTTAAAATTTCAAGGCTCATAGAAATTGAACCTTCACACAAAATCTATAGCAAATAAATAGGTTTTAAATAATAAATTCCATGAAAAATTGTTGGGTATTACATTTGACAATTTGAGTTCAAAAATCTGTCCAGCATATGGAAAAATAGATCTAAGACTTCCTAGAAGCACTCTATGCGGTTTTCAAGTGGTGTCTACATTCATTCCAAATTAGGTCAATCTACCAAAATATATCTCCATGTACAACAGAAAATTATAACTAATATAATTGAATCCAAATTTGGCTCAATTGCGGCTTGAGATAATATACCCTAGAAATTGTGCCTATTATCCCCAAAATTTAAACCATTAACATTTCAGGGTAACACTTTTATTTCCCATGGAAAATATCCCACATCCCTTCACTGTACTCCTGAGAGGGAACAATAGCCAGACCCACCACTTCAAAATTGAACCCCTGCTAGATGTAGATCCCTAGCCTAGATCAAAAACTTTCAACCCCAAATATCGATATTAACTCATGTAGATTTGGAACCCCATTAAAAATTGACACAAGGTACAAGATAAAGTCTTTTTGTTTTTTCATGGGACAAGATAAGTCAATTGGATATTCAATCATGCGTTTCGGTGAAGTCGTGGCTTTATAATTATTGTGATATAATTAGTTTATAATTGGTACAAATAACTTAAGAGGATGATCTAATCTACTTCATAGTTCATAATCCAAAACTTCAATTCAAGTTACGTATCTTCTTCTTCTTCTTCTTCTTCTTCTTCGTCTTCTTCTTCTTTTTTAAACAAATTTTCTTACTAGTAAATATAGTCAATAGAAAAGGGGTTATCTAGGGTTATTACTTCAAGAGAATTTTCAAACTTCGTCTCCTTGAAATCTTTGAGAAATCTCCTCTCTAGAGTTATATCTCAGACATAATCAATGAACTTAGTTGTGTTTTTTACTATGACTAGAAAAAAAAAAAAAAGTTAAGTAGCTCGTAAAAAATAAAATAAATTGAACTTTAATATATCATCTAACTTGGTGATGAGTTTGAGCTTGAATTTAAAATAAAACTAATTAAATCATTCTGGACTTTTAATACTCGGCTCAGTGGTGATACTTAAGGATAAATACCCTCCCTAAGTTATGTTTAAATAGTCTTGGACTTAAAAAAGAAAAACAATAGTCACTTACCTTTTGCTTTAATTGTCAAATTAGTTTTAAGGTTTAGCTTTTGTCAATTTAGATATCATTTTATCAAAACGAGTCAATTTGATACTTTTGTCCAAATCTTTTAACAAATGAAGTTGTTTTAACATTTTATTTGTTTATTAATGTTGATCAAAGAATAAGATCTATTAAAGGTGCATCTCATAAATGTTTCAATTACAGTTTTAATATAATAAAAAAGTTTGAAAATATAAATAAGAATAGGATCTTTTTTTTAATGCGCATTAACATGCTTTCCTTTGGATGTTAATTGTAAAAATAGATTAAACAACATCATTTGCTAATTTAGATGAAAGCAACAAATTTATTCACTTTTACACTACAACGGACTAAATCGATAAAGATTAAAATTTAGTGAGTAATTTAATAATTGGTTTAAAAATACAGGAATAAATTAAATTTTAGTAACCAAAAAATTATCAGTGCCAAAGGTTTTGTAGTTCAAATTCCCCCATCTCTAATTGTTGAATTAAAGCAAAGACGCTCATGCATCCGGATCATTCGAAAGCCCATTAAAGTTTTAGTGGACCGGTGCTCATGTTGATGGGCCTAAAAATTGAAAAGCTCAATAAATGTTTAGGGGGTCGTTCACACCAGCTTGATTTGGATGTTAATTGTAAAAATAGATTAAACAACATCATTTGCTAATTTAGATGAGAGCAACAAATTTAATCACTTTTACACTGCAACGGACTAAATCGATAAAGATTAAATTTAGTGAGTAATTTAATAATTGGTGTAAAAGTTAAAGGAATAAATTAAATTTTAGCAATCAAAAAATTATCAATGCCAAAGGTTTTTTCCCCTTCTCCGATTATTGAATTATATATATATTGTAGTACCAATGGGCCCGAATTACACACAGTGGGCCGGCCCAAAGGCTCTCACAATGAAAGAAGCCCAATCTCACATCTTGAAATGGTCCGAGGACGTAATCAGTCCAACCTACAAAGTCACATGATAAAGAGGGGTGTCATGCATGACTAAAATACTAAGAAATATGACGTCCGAGGACAGCATAGTCCTCGGCAAGTGTTGCTGAGGACGACGTGAATGATCTAGCAGTCCAACATCGCCCCTAATGGAGGCCTTTGATACTGGAATTAATGAAATAGAGATAAAGAATAAAGGGGAGGGGTAGGAGAATATCCAGAAAAGAGCTGCTATCACCGCATTTAAAGCTCTACACCTGCTTCTCTGGCCGCATTAATGAAGAAGTGACGCCTGAACGTTGGGTTTGAACTTTATCTTCACCACCAGAGACCTTAGTAAAAAGGAATGATGGGACAAGTATCCAAAAGAGAAGAAGGTCCAGGTTACACGTGGAAGAAAGGAAAGAGGAGAGAGGCCTATAAAAGGTGAAGGAAGGAGACATAGATGGAGGGAGAAAAAAATCAAAAGAAAGAGAGAAAGAAAGAGAGAGAGAGAGAACTTGTAAGGAAACTCAAACATTTGTCTTCGGCAGTAATATACGAAGTAACATTTCGTCCACGTTTGATAAGTATGCATATGTTCTGTGATCAAACCGAACCTTTATGTTATTTACCGCCCAAACCCTTGGATTAGAATCCTGTTCTCTATAAATTCATTGTTTAGGGCTCATAGGCTTAATCCGGAGGCTCAATTCAACACAAAGCTCAATTTGTGCCCTTACAATTGGCGCCGTCTGTGGGAATCCTTGAGTTTTTGGCGCAGATAACATGATGGCGGGTTTGAATCCAGACCATGCTGAATCTCTCGGATCTCAGCACGGGGATCCATTCCAACAGATAGAGCATATAGAAGATCGAGAAGGCAGTGTGCACTTGGGGCGAACCGTCGGTAATCTTCAGGATAGAAGCAGGGGCTCTAGCGAGGCAAATACTAGGGCCATGCAGAGAGAAATTGATCATTTGAAAAGGAAATTACGTCGGGTCAAACGTAAATGGACGCCTTCCACATCTGACCCTTCGTCAGATGACTCCCAGAGCAGTAGCTATAAGCCGAGGTTGGTAACTCCTCCTAGTGAGACTTTTTCTTACCAAGAAGGGAGTCCCCATGATATGGCGAGCAAAAAATCCCTTCCCAGGGGCTCGGGCAGCAACGCCATGGGGAAAGCGCTGCTCCAACTCTCCAAATCGCCCTTCACACGTCGTATTGAGAGGGGAAAACTCCCCCGTCGGTTCACACAACCAAACTTCACCATCTATAATGGTAAAACAGACCCAGTGGAGCACGTGAGCCATTTTAATCAGCGCATGGCGGTCTATTCACAGAATGAAACCTTGATGTGTAAAGTTTTCCCCTCAAGTTTAGGACCTGTCGCGATGAGATGGTTCAACGGCTTAAAGGCGGACTCCATTGATTCTTATATGGAACTTACAATGGCGTTTGGGTCCCGTTTTGTTATATGCAGCAGGGTACCTCGGCCCTTAGACTCGTTACTGTCCATGGCCATGAAAGAGGGCGAGACGTTGAAAACCTACTCGGACAGATACTGGGAAGCGTTTAACAAGATCGATGGTGATTTTGATGAGGTGGCAGTCAACACCTTTAAGGTCGGCCTTCCAGTTGAACATGATCTAAGAAAGTCCTTGACCAAGAAGCCGGTAAAAACAGTTCGTCGGCTCATGGATCGTATTGACGAGTATAAGAGGGTTGAGGAGGATCAGCAGCAAAGTAAAGGGAAGATGAAAACTGTCCCTCAGGAGAGTAGGGACTTCAAGGCAGAGAGGTATAACAACAAATGGCCGCGAAGAGATTTCACTAGCCAGACTAGGTCGGCCCCGCCCCAGACAGTAAACGCTGTATTTCGTGAGCCGGTGCAGCAAGTGTTGGAGAAGATTTGCCGAGAACCGTACTTTAGATGGCCCAGTAGGATGATAGGAGACCCTACCAAACGTAACTAGAACCTCTATTGCAATTATCACCAGGATAAGGGTCACACCACAGAGAACTGCAGGAACCTGTGGAATTACTTGGTTCAGCTGGTCAAGGAGGGGAGGTTAAGGCAATTTATGAATCGGCCTAATGAACAAGGCACCCAATCGGGTTCCGTGAATCAGGGAAGTAACAATGTGAGGCCACCATTGGGCACGATCAATGTCATCTTCGCAGCGCCAGGTCGGACAGGGTTATGTCCTACCAGAATAATGTCAGTACTACGTCCCTCTGCCGACGACATCAACGTTGAGCCGAAGAGGTTTAAGAGGAATCCCTTGCCTGTGTTGGGATTTTCAGAGGAGGATAAGGTTGGCACTATCCAACCGCATGATGATGCGTTGGTCATCACCTTAAGAATAGGGGGTTATGATGTGAAGAGAGTGATGGTTGACCAGGGTAGTGGGGCTGACATCATGTACCCAGATTTGTTCAAGGGGCTCAATTTGAAGTCTGAAGATCTCACAGCTTATGACTCTCCGTTGATAAGTTTTGAGGGGAAGGCGATTATTCCGAAGGGATTAATCCGACTACCCGTACAGTCGGGGCCAGTAGTGGTGGATGTGGATTTTATTATAGTAGATGCCTACTCCCCTTACACAGCTATAGTGGTGAGACCATGGCTGCATGCTTTAGGCGCTGTTTCATCAACTCTACATGTTAAAGTAAAGTTCCCGTACGAGGATGGAGTTGAAGAAATACTAGGCAGTCAGTCCATGGCGAGGCAGTGCATAACAGCAGCCATTACACATCAAACAGCGCAGGAGTCTCAAGCCTTGGCCGAAAAGAATTTATAGCAGTTAGAATCTTTGGCCGAACCGAACGAGGCCGAGGTTGAAGGGCCCGGCTGTGAAGATCTGGAGAAAGTGATTATTGCAGATGATATAGAGAAATTTTTCCAAGTAGGAAGTCAATTGCCATCCCGGGAAAAAGAAGAACTGGTTGCATTTCTGAAACGAAACATCGATGTATTCGCATGGGATGCCTACGAGGCTCCAGGGGTTGACCCAAATTTCATTTGTCACCACCTCAACGTCTGCCCAACAGCAGTACCGAGGAGGCAACCACCTCGGCGTTCATCTCAGGAACATGCTGACGCTGTAAAGGAAGAGGTACTGAAACTTAAGAAGGCGGGGGCAATCAAAGAAGTATTCTACCCAGAATGGTTGGCACACACAGTGGTAGTGAAAAAGAAGAATGGAAAGTGGAGGGTGTGTGTAGACTTTACAGACTTGAATAAGGCTTGTCCTAAGGACTCATTTCCAATGCCCCGCATAGACCAGTTGGTGGACGCTACTGTGGGTCATCCTTGGATGAGCTTCTTAGACGCTTTTCAAGGTTACCATCAAATACCCTTAGCTCCAGAAGACCAAGAGAAAATGGCCTTTGTCACACCCACGGGAAACTATCACTATAAGGTGATGCCTTTTGGCTTAAAGAATGCAGGGGCTACCTATCAGAGAATGATGACACGAATGTTTGAACCACAGCTAGGAAAAACGATCGAAGTGTACGTTGATGATATGGTGGTTAAGAGTAAAACCATCTCGGCCCATATACCAGACCTGGATAACACTTTCCAGACGCTGAGAAAGCACAAGTTACGACTCAATGCATCCAAGTGCTCCTTCGGGGTAGGGTCTGGAAAATTTCTGGGCTACTTAGTGACACATAGAGGAATCGAAATTAACCCCGCTCAGATCAAAGCCATCAATAACCTGCAACCGCCCCGGAATCCAAAGGAGGTGCAAAGGTTGACTAGGATGACCGCGGCCCTCAACTGATTTATCTCAAGATCTGCTAACCGGTGTAGGCCATTCTTTTAATTATTAAACAAGTGGAAAGGATTCGAATGGATAGTGGAGTGTGCTGTTGCTTTTCAAAAACTTAAGGAATATCTTTCTCATCCTCCTATCATGTCTCGGCCTGAAGTTGACGAAGTCCTATTTGCATATATTGCAGTGGCCGCCCATGCCGTTAGTGTGGTGCTGATAAGGGTCGACGGGGATGTACAAAAGCCAGTTTACTATGTGAGTAAGTCCCTGCATGAAGCCGAGATACGTTATCCATCATTAGAAAAGGCAATCCTGGCCGTGGTGCATGGTACACGTAAACTCCCCCATTATTTTCAGTCTCATACGGTGGTTATCCTGACCCAGCTTCCCCTCAAAGCCATACTCCGGAGTGCAGATTATACAAGCAGGATTGCAAAATGGGGGACCATCTTGGGCTCTTTTGATATAAAGTACATGCCGCGCACCTCAATAAGGGGTCAAGTATTGGCTGATTTGGTAGCAGAATTTGCTGAGCCCACAATAGGAGATAGTGCCGTTAATAGGGGCATTGATGGAAAATCAGTTGGTATGGTGGCAGGCAAAGGTCTTGTGGGTTGGACCGTTTACATTGATGGAGCTGCCAATCAAAGGGGATCCGGAGTGGGTTTAGTGATCACGACCCCGGAAGGTCTCACATTGGAGAAGTCCTTAAGGCTGGGATTCCCGGCTACAAATAATGAGGCCGAGTATGAGGCTTTGCTAGAAGGGATGGAAATGGTTCATAAATTAGGAGGAAAGATCGTGCAAGTGTTCTCGGATTCACAACTCGTTGTAGGCCAAATGGAGGGAAAGGTGGAGGCCAGAGATCCGAGGATGCAAGACTACTTGAGTCAAGCCAAGATGGTACAAAGTAAGTTCGAATCCTTTACCTTATCCCATGTTCCTAGAAATAACAATGCACATGCCGACTCCCTAGCAACTCTTGCTACGTCGTTGTCGCAAGGACTACCTCGGATTATCCTAGTTGAGGACTTACCCAAACCCTCGAGAAATATTGGAAATGTCATCCGCGTTCACCAGATCAGAGTGGGACCTAGCTGGATGGACCCCATCATATCCTTCCTCAAGGATGATGTTCTGCCCGAGGAAAGGGTCGAAGCAGACAAAATACGTAGGAAGGCCTCTCGATTTTGGCTGGCCGAGGATAATAAACTTTATAAACGATCCTTCTCCGGCCCATATCTACTATGCATACATCCAGAGGCGACTGAGCTGCTTCTGGAAGAGTTACATGAAGGAATTTGTGGGAGTCACACGGGGGGGAGGTCTTTGGCTCACAGAGCCCTCACGCAAGGTTACTGGTGGCCCAACATGCAACGAGAAGCTCAAACTTATGTGAAGAAATGCGATCAGTGCCAAAGGTTTGCCCCAAACATTCACCAACCTGGGGGCGTTCTCAACCCCCTGACGAGCCCCTGGCCTTTTGCGCAATGGGGTCTGGACATCGTGGGTCCTTTCCCAAAGGCGCCTGGGAATCGAAGGTATTTGATTGTGGCCACAGACTATTTTACTAAGTGGGTGGAAGCCGAGCCCCTGGCAAATATCAGGTACGTTGATGTGAAGAAATTAGTGTGGAAGAATATCGTCACTCGATTTGGTGTCCCTCGCACCCTCATCTCAGATAATGGTTTGCAGTTTGATAGCAAGATGTTTAGGCGATATTGTTGTGACCTCGGCATAGCCAACAGGTACTCCACACCGGCTTATCCGCAGGGGAACGGGCAGGCCGAGGCTGTCAACAAAGTTATAGTGAACGGGCTGAAGAAGAGACTAGAAGATGCCAAAGGGAGATGGGTGGAGGAGTTGCCTCATATCCTGTGGACGTATCGGACCACACCTCGCCGATCAACGGGAGAGACGCCATTCTCGATGACTTATGGAGCCGAGGCTGTTATCCCTTCGGAAACTGGATTTCCAACGATAAGGACAAGTTCCTTCACCCCGGAGAGCAATGATAGGCTACTAGAAAAAGATCTGGATTTGGTTCAGGAAAGAAGAGAAGCTGCGATGATCCATCTGACTCATTATCAACAAAAGTTGAAGCAGGGGTATGATTTGAACGTAAACTCGAGACCACTTGCTCTTGGGGACTTAGTGTTGAGGAAAGTAGTGGGTAATACCAAAAATCCAGCATGGGGAAAGCTCGGACCTAATTGGGAAGGACCGTATCGCATCACGGCAATAGCTGGAAAAGGAGCTTACTATCTGGCAGACTTGGATGAAAAAGTTGTACCCCATCCTTGGAATGTAAGTAATTTGAAACGATATTATTATTAATAAAGAATGTTGTTGTCATTTTATTCCTATCATTTTTATACAATTAATTCTGTTGTGCCTAAGATTACGCTGGGTCCTCGGATCCTCTATCTTAGCTCCAATTTAATTAAGGTTACGTCGGATCATCAAATCCTCTATCTTAATTTAACACAAAAAAGTAAGGTTACGCCGGGTCCTCGGATCCTCTACCTTAGCTCCAATTTAATTAAGGTTACGCCGGATCATCAGATCCTCTATCTTAATTTAAAACAAAAAAGTAAGGTTACGCTGGGTCCTCGGATCCTCTACCTTAACTCCAATTTAATTAAGGTTACGCCGGATCATCAGATCCTCTATCTTAATTTAAAACAAAAAAGTAAGGTTACGCCGGGTCCTCGGATCCTCTACCTTAGCTCCAATTTAATTAAGGTTACACCGGATCATCAGATCCTCTATCTTAATTTAAAACAAAAAAGTAAGGTTATGCCGGGTCCTCGGATCCTCTACCTTAACTCCAATTTAATTAAGGTTACGCCGGTACGCCGGATCATCAGATCCTCTATCTTAATTCAAAAAAAATAAAATAAAATAAGGTTACGCCGGATCCTCGGATCCTCTACCTTAGCTCCGATTTAATTAAGGTTACGCCGGATCATCAGATCCTCTATCTTAATTTAAAACAAAAAAGTAAGGTTATGCCGGGTCCTCGGATCCTCTACCTTAGTCCAAATTTAATTAAGGTCACGCTGGATCATTAGATCCTCTATCTTAATTTAAAGCAAAGAAATAAAGTTATCTCGGACCATTCTTCCGTGATATAAAAACAACGTTGAAGTTACTAAATGAACGGATCTTTATTTGTTGCTAAGTACTAAGCGCGAAGCTTGAAGTACTGTTAATTCAAATATGAAATATGTCATTACGTTCCTTTCTAATGTGTTGTTATGAAAATAGCTGTTAAGTAAGTCCTAAGCAAACGGATTCCATCTTACTGTATTACTTTTTTAGCTTCTTGTTTGTCTTTAAATTTGAACAAGACTTGGTAGTCATCACTTAAAACATTTGCACGTATATGAGTTACACCAATTTCCTTGACTAAATGGTAGAAAATTATAAATACTAGCTGTGGATCCAAGCTATTGTATTGCCATATTACATGTGTAACAACGAAATAAGATATCAACACCGAACATAACATAGAATATCAGTTTAAATTGGGAACTCTTTTCATTGAACAAAAGGTCTGTCAATACATTCATAACCAAACTTGTTAAGTCACAAAGAAAAGAAGGTAAAAAAAAAAAACGAAACTAAGAAGTAAAAATACAAAGGCAAACATGGGAAAAAGAAAAGAAACTGAGAGCTGCTAAGGCACAAGTAATTATGGCTTGGGCTGGGCTTGACCTTCTGAATCAGCAAGAGGCACTAATGAGGCCAAGGACCCCCCAACCTCGGGGTTGATAGGCAACTCCTCGGGAGCAGGAGGAGGTGGAGCATCTTTAACTTGGGCGGCAGGGGCAGCGTCGTCGGCAGCACTCTCCTCTACTTGCACCCCGGCTGAGGGAAGAGGGGAATCATCCTTGGCTGAGCTAGATGCAGCCATGCGGATTGTAGGGGGAATGTAGGCGTTCTCCTCCTTCCATAGTGGAGAGGAAGCATCAACCCCGGCTTGGGAAAGAGCTTCCTTCCACACCTGGAGGCAGTAGTCCCTACAAACCCCTGGTACTTGGGCTTTGAATGTTTCTGTGGTTTCGGCCACGCCCATGTCATAGCCGCTCTGCTCAGCTTCGTCAACCATTGCCTCGGCTGTTTGTGCCTTGACAAGTGCCTCTTCCTTGGCCTTTAGAGCCTCCTCCTTAGCCTCCTCAGATGCCGTGAGATCCTTTGCAAGGCCTTCTGCCAGCGACCTGGCCGAGGCGAGATCTTCATTAGCACGCTTAAGCTGCAGCCTCTGATCCTCGGCCTGCCTAGTGGTGTTCTTCAGCTCAGCCTCCAAACCCGACCTCTCACTTGCCGCCTTGCCCAGGCTGGTGGTCACCTCTTGGAGCTTTTTCTCTTTAAGCTCCAATATCTTCTTAGTGTGGTCCAGCCTTACCACTTCATCCCTTAGCGCTCTGTAGGAGTTGGCAGCGATCTCCTCTGCCCTATGGGCAGATTGGACAGCCTACATGCAAGCATGGTTAGTAAATGACACACTACATATAAAAAAAAAAAAAAAAAAAAGAGGGGTAAAGAAAGGCATAAGTGCCGAGGATCGACCAATTTGAATCCTTATCATAGCTAACTCTTTTTTGAGGGTCATGAAGACGTTATGGTCCCTCATCCTACGCAACTCCCCCATATCCTCAGGCAGTAGTAGCGCCTGCTCCAACGCGTCGGCGATGCAGGCAGCTGTGCCATCATCAGATCCCCTGATAGATGCATCGGCGGTGACCGCCTGATCGTCTATGTGCATTTGAGGAGCCCAAATAGGCGCATGGAGGGCTACCGGAGGATCACTTCGTCTCTCCGGCCTCGGATGGGCATGGCGAGCATGCTTGCCACCCCTCTCCAGGTCTATCTCCTTAGCAGGGAGATCCTTACCGCTTTCTACTATCTCTTTCCCCTTCGGCTGATCTCTTTTTCTTTTGTGGTCAGCCGGGTCCGGATGTTGCTTTCGTGGGGAAGGAGGAAGAATGACCCTCACCGGGGGAAGTTTATCGGCACCCTTATCCTTAGCCTTCTCCGGAGGCACCTTCGAAGGGTCCTGTGCTTCAACCTGCCCTTCTAACACATCCTTCAAACTAGGCTTGGGTCGGCGCTGGACTCCCATTCTTATTAAGGGTTGTTCGTCCTCGTCTGAAGATGTAAACGAGGGGGAGCCGACGACCGGTGATGGATGCCTGGGAGGAAAGAGCTGATCAAAAGCTTCGGACTCCTCGTCTGAATCCGATAGCTCAACGATTTCCTCTCCTTCTTTTTCTTCTTCTTCTTCTTCTTCTTCTTCTTCTTCTTCTTCTTCTTCTTTCTCTTCTTCTAGGGGTGGATGGGAAGATGAGCCTTCACCCAACTAGGGTCGAGCCGAGGAGGTGGCAAGGTGAGTGGCTCCTGGAGCAACCCTGACAGGCTCAGTAACTAGAACGTCTTGAGGGATTGGAGCACCAGGAGGCAACAAAAAACCTTCGACCGCTACACTAATCCTCGGAAGTCGCGGATCTTTCTCCTTGATGACGCACTTGGTTTCTTGGAAGGCGGAGGAGATTGGTGTGTATCCGAGAATGCGGTGGGTGGCACGAAGCTGACCGTCTGAATGTACAAAGACCTCAGCCTTTAATATCTTGTTCAAACGATCGAAGTTAACGAGATTGGCACGGGGCGCGAGCGCATGACGATCTGCACGTGTGTATCAAAAAACAGATTAGTACAAGCAAATTAGGGAAAACATAACCAATGAAAGAAACAGCAAATTTATCATTGATTGAGGCTAACACTACGTGAGCACTCACCAGGCTCTCCCTCTGTCGTCGAACAGTGGAGACCGTCATATCACTCCTCTGACAATATAAGGTAGTCCTTGTCCAAACCTTTATTGGAATTGGGAAGGCATTGGATCAATCTGACTTTAGGGTGTCTAGACTTCAGGTAGTAGGTATGCTTTCTCAAACGGTGAAGGGTATACACCCAATTCACCTCATGGTGAGTAAGACCTAACCCTAATCTCTCGTTCAGGACGTCTATAGCACCCAGGATCCTAAACATATTTGGAGCGCACTGTGTGGGGGACAGCCTAGCGGTTCTAAGATAGTTCATGGTAATGGGCATCATAGGGATTCTTATCCCTCCCTCTATAAACGCTATCATGGGAATCGCTACCTCACCGGTCTTTCTCTTGGTGAGCCACTCTCCCGTTTTACAGTACCTAATGGACACTCCGGGTGGGATCTCATACTTGGCTTTAAAGGCTTCTATTTTCTCAGGGGTATCCACTAGCGATGCGAACCTACCCATTTCTTAAAACTAAGGAGTAAACACTATAACAGAATCGGAAGATCTAAATGGCTGAGGACAGAAGAAAGGGGACAATCAAAAGAGTAAACAACG
The DNA here is from genome assembly GCA_032878915.1 of Castanopsis chinensis. Taxonomy (NCBI): domain Eukaryota; kingdom Viridiplantae; phylum Streptophyta; class Magnoliopsida; order Fagales; family Fagaceae; genus Castanopsis; species Castanopsis chinensis. Next base: position 8,429,479 of record JAVQMG010000125.1, on the reverse strand, counting down.
ATAATGAAAACAGAAGGTTGGAGAACTTACTTTTAAACAACTGCGTCACCTCGGCTTAGAAATGAAGGGTGTGAAGACGCGTGCAGGTTGCAGGAAAGGTTAAGTTCGGTGTGCAAAGTCTGAAATGAACAGAAGACCTTTGAAATGGCAGTATTTATTTCGTGGGAAGGCGTAAAGCAAAAAAAATCTCCTGCTTATTTCCCCTTGAAGCACGCCCACCCGTTGGATGATCATCGCACGGTTGAACGTGGGGAACAGAGAGTAGCCAATATTTAATTGAAGCGCCACTTATAGACTGAAATGCCAGAAAGGGATCATTCCGCGCGCGTATATTGAAGCCCTCACTTCTCCTAATAAGATAGAACTAAGGGCTTCGATGGGCTAATGTAGTACCAATGGGCCCGAATTACACACAGTGGGCCGGCCCAAAGGCTCTCACAATGAAAGAAGCCCAACCCCACATCTTGAAATGGTCCGAGGACGTAATCAGTCCAACCTACAAAGTCACGTGATAAAGAGGGGTGTCATGCATGACTAAAATACCAAGAAATATGACGTCCGAGGACAGCATAGTCCTCGGCAAGTGTTGCCGAGGACGACGTGAATGATCTAGCAGTCCAACATCGCCCCTGATGGAGGCCTTTGATACTGGAATTAATGAAATAGAGATAAAGAATAAAGGGGAGGGGTAGGAGAATATCCAGAAAAGAGCTGCTATCACCGCATTTAAAGCTCTACACCTGCTTCTCTGGCCGCATTAATGAAGAAGTGACGCTTGAACGTTGGGTTTGAACTTTATCTTCACCACCAGAGACCTTAGTAAAAAGGGATGATGGGACAAGTATCCAAAAGAGAAGAAGGTCCAGGTTACACGTGGAAGAAAGGAAAGAGGAGAGAGGCCTATAAAAGGTGAAGGAAGGAGATATAGATGGAGGGAGAAAAAAATCAAAAGAAAGAGAGAAAGAAAGAGAGAGAGAGAGAACTTGTAAGGAAACTCAAACATTTGTCATCGGCAGTAATATACGAAATAACATTTCGTCCACGTTTGATAAGTATGCATATGTTCTGTGATCAAACCGAACCTTTATGTTATTTACCGCCCAAACCCCTGGATTAGAATCCTGCTCTCTATAAATTTATTGTTTAGGGCTCATAGGCTTAATCCAGAGGCTCAATTCAACACAAAGCTCGATTTGTGCCCTTACATATATATATATATATATATCATATTATATTATATTATATATAATAAAAGTTGGGCTTAGACGCCGTGATTGCGCCATGTGGAGTCACTAAATTGCAGAAATTTTATTAAATTTTTAAATTTTAAGAATAGATATATACATAAATTTTGGATAAATATGACAAATCAAGTAATGAGAGAAAGTAGTATTTGATTTACAATTTTATAGATTTTAAAAAAATAGATATATATATACATATTTGTTCTTTTCTTCTTTTTCTATAATTTCTAAGTTGTTAAAAATCCTAATTGGATTACAATCCAAATTCTAATCCTTTTATTATTAATTTATTTTTTAATATTTTTTTACTTAATTTATTAATCTATTTTTTCAACAAATACTTCTTGTAACATTAGACTTCTATAACATTAGACTTCTATAGCTCCATGAACCTAAACGCTATATATATGGTTACTAATAGATATATACTAATTTTACTATTAAAAATGATGGCAATCTTATTAAGCTGTAGACAAAACAAGTCAAATGTTACGAAGTTGATGATATTATAAAAATGAAAAATTAAAACTATCATACGAATCTAGTATTCTAATCCTTTTATTATTAATATATTTTTTACTTAAATTATATTACTACACGTAAAAATAAAAAGCAACGTCACTTTTTTTTTTTAATCTCTAGAATCCCTCTTCACACTCGGTTACTTTTTTTTTTTTTTTGGTTGGATTTCCTCTTCATACTTACTCACATTTACAGATAAAACAACTTCTTATTTGTTCTTATCACTAATTTTTAAATAAAAATAACAACAATTTTTTAGATACATGCTAATGCTATCTCACGAAATTTTAAAGTAAAAAAAAAAATAAAATGAAATTTTAAAGTGAAAAAAAAAAAAAAAAAAAAACAATGTGCATAGTTAGGAAGAGTTAGACATGTGCATGAGTTGGAGAGTTATGTACTTATATCTATTTGATTATCGAGATAAAACTGATCTTCATTGTGAATGAGTTATAGTATAAGAGTAATTCCTAATTAGCATTGTATGGACACGTTTTGGATCCAAAGCCCAAAATTGAAAAGGACTAAAGTCCAACGAGTCCAAAACAATAAATTTGTAGAGAGTGGATTAAAAATTGAACTCCAAAGAGTTGGATAACAATCACAGTAGGCCAAATGATAATTGAAAGCATGAAAAAAAACAGTTTTATGCAAAGAAAATCCTCCTCAGCAAAGTCTGAGGATGGTGGTTCTTATATATATATATATATATATATATATATTTCTCTTAGGCTTAAACACAGTTACAGTTCTTGATTGTACAGTAATTTTTCCACAAATTATCTGATGATCCCCTTGTAATCGGGATTTCCTCCTTTATATTCCCTTTCCTCACTCTATCTCAGCCCTCCACATGCAAGTCAGATTGCTGGCTTTGATACTTGTTTCATCAACACCTTCTTGAAGAGTTCGTGGGTAGCTATAAGGTTGGAGGTTACTGTTCAGGTATCACCTCCACATTAATGCGGCTAGGGAGTTAACTGCAGAGTATTCAACTAATACTTATCCTTACCAATATAATCGTCTGGTGCCTTGTTCTTGATGAGAAGTCAGACTTCTTGACCTCTACCCCACTTAGTCGAGGAGGTGTTTCTCCTCGGACTACACTCCCAACTGCTTATGACCATATTTCTTCCATGAACTACTGACTTGTATGTTCTCGTTAGTATCTACTTGTCTTCGGACAACTTGATGTCCAAAGACATAGCTCATGGCCCAGTATCCATTTCTAGGCCCTTTATCCTTACAAGCGTAAATGGGTAATCTATATTGTATATTTATCTACTATATATATAAGCTAATAAAAATAAACAACTTCACAGGATTCAATCAAGCAACTTTACAAGATGTGCAATCATGCAATAAGACACAACAAGAGCTTATGTGTTTATGATGCTATTTTGTTTAACATAAGCCAGGAGGAGATTTAGAGTACAGAAAATAAATCTCAGGCCAAAGCCTCTATTGACTTTCAGCATGAATCCCGAGTTAGTTTCAATTGTGCTTGTTTTCCTTTTCTTTATCTAAAAGTTATGTATGTTGTCAGACTCTTTTTTTTTTTTTTTCCCAAACTTCCAATTAGCCTCTTGGAAAAATAAGGTAAATTTAGATATAATTTTCACTTTTAAGGACAACCATTCAATTCCCATTTAAATAATTTTTTTCTTTATTAACTCTACTTATAATTTTTTAAATAATTTTTTCTTTAATGAAAATTGCCGTATATTCATTACATGATTAGTTATTTCATTCTAACATTTTGTCTTTCTTAAAGTAATCATTTTTATTCTCATATAATCATCATCTCAATGTATTAAATTTGTCCTTAATTGTGTGTAGTGTTACTATCAGAGAATTAAAATCTCCTTTATAAGTTCAAAATTTTCATTTTAATTTTTTAAGATAAGTAATTTAATTATATTATTGAAATAAATTGTTTAATTTACATATATTTTCTATTAAGCCGTGCATCGTGATAGGCCACAAATACGTAGACCCTTTGTGATGAATTAAATTAATTAATTAACCAAGTTATTAATTAATCAAGTTAACATACAAGTAGCGTGGTAGCACAAACAAATCACTAATAAACTAAAGTATGCAGCGAAAATTAAATTGACACGGTAATTTGTTTAAGAATGGGAAAAATCTACACGGCAAAAACCCCACCGGGTGATTTAAGGTCACTACTCCCGAAACTCCACTATTATCACAACAAGCGGTTACAGGTAAAGGAATCCCAATACCTTACTAACCTACAGTTGAACCCTTACCCCAATACCCAATTGGACTTGTTCTGTAATGACAGTTTCTCCTTTTGATGCACGGCTCCCAATACGTGACTAACCAATTACGTGGATCCCAGTACGCGACTTCAATTCATCAACTAGAGAGAGAGTTATTGGCTGCAAAGTTTTTCAATTCATCCACACAATAAAAATCAAGAAGATGCTTGGTTATAAAACCCTACGGTGCACATTACACAACAACTTCTTCACAAGAAAGATGAACTAGGGTATGAACTTTATCTCAGATCACAAATTGCTCGAACAAGGATGTTTCAATGCTTGTGTAACTTGTGTATCTATTGACGGCCCTTAAAATAATCCTTTTATATGTCTAGAGTTAGAAGAAAAGAAGTCCCAAAGACATATCCATGGATTGTAATCAAAATAGAACTTAGAATTTGTTTTCCTTAAATCTCGACAGCTAGAGGTGTCGAGCAGCTGTTGAGCCTCGGGGCTGAAACAGTTTCTTAAAACTCGATAAATGCAGGTGTCGAGCCTAGGTGTCGAGCTTTAATAACTTGCACTTTCCAGCTTGTTTCTTTGACAGACTTAATGACTTCAACACTTGATCTTGAAGCACAGTTTCTTGAAGCGTTAAACACGTCTTAAATCTATCCAATTACAAGTAAAGTGCGTTTTGTCAAAGGATAAGTCAATTACATAAAATAATGATATATGTTCAAAATAATTTGAACCACATATATCTCAACACATCGTACGGGTATAATACTAGTGTGTGTGTGTGTGCGCGCGCACGCGTGTGTGTGTATCATGATTGGAGTTAAAGCAAAGAAGCTCATTAAAGTTTCCGGATTATTCAAGAGCCCATAAAAGTTTTAGTGGACCAGTGCTTATGTTGATGGGCCTAAAAATTGAAAAGCCCATTAAATATTTAGAGGGGTCGTTCACGCCAGCTTGATTTTTTTTTTTTTGGTTGATAATTCACCAGTTTTTTTTTTTAAAAGATAATATAGATAGAAAGACAGGGAATGGAGAAAGAGGAAGTGAGAAGATAAATCACTAGCTTGATTTTCGATTATGGGAGAAAATTTATTTATATCCTATAGTAAGATGATTTTATGGATTTTTATGATTTTTTTGGTAGGATCCTATCAATGATCACTGCCATTCAATTCTATTGTTATAATATCAACCATTATTATTATTATTATTATTATTATTATTATTATTATTATTATTATTATTATTATAAAGACAATCTGAGTATCCTAACGATTAATGAATGATTAGGAATTTTTTTTAAGGAACCGGTGATAGTTTATGACTAAATTTCTGTAACGCCACAAACCCAAAAATAATAATCATTTATTCAATTTTGATAATCCTTAACCAAAAAAAAAAAAAAAATGAAACAAATGCAAATAGTAATCTAAAATTTCATCACAATCTCAAAACTCTAATTCCAACAAAATAAAACATCCTCGAATCCTAGGATGTCTCTAATGTATGTGCAAGGGGAATAGAGGGGGCTTAGATAAATCAATAAGTAGAGTTGAATAACATGAAATGTGGGAATGAACCTTTTAAGTGAGTAGTACATTTTAACAAATTTATTGCTTGCAAAATCGTCTATATTTTAACATTAAATATGCTGATGCAAGGAAAATCAGTAGGCTGGATGCGTCAGGCTTCAAAGGGCTAGCGATTGATTGGAAGACCTGAAAAAAGAAAACACGATCAAAGGTGACAGGGTTGGCCGGCCAAGGACCCTCCAATGCCAAAGTTAGTTTCTTTCTTTTATTCTAGAATTCCAACTTTTTAGGAGTTGTTCAGGACTTACCTTCACTTGTCATGAACGAACGTTTATATAGTGTGGTCTAGGAGCGGTTACTTGTCTTATAACTTCTCCTACAAATAAGGAGGTAGGAGGGTTCAAGGTTAACTTTCACAACCGCTATAAGAGTTAGAACATTTTATTTCCTATAATTGTCATGGAAGTTAAGTCCTGCGAAGGAAATATAATGATGAACCAGGACCTAACTTATGCCTCCAAATAGTGACACGTGGTTCTATTTAGTTCTTGTTCATTAATTTCTGGAATTATTCCCAAGTGTTAGAACTCGTCCAGGGGTTTTCCTTATGGACGAGCCACATGCCTATGGATGACCATCCTAACAGGGGAAGTCATTCTTGCCTTCTTGTCCTGGACGACTCCTTTGGACAAGTCGGAGTACGTTTTCCCTTTGGTTCACCATCAAAATATATCATAGAATAACAATTTAAGATACACGAATCATGTCAATATCATCATAAAGCATCTCATATTACAATATCACTATAAACTGAGCAACTACCTCATTATATATTAACACAGTCATATAAACAATTCTCTTGGCCTTTCTCGTGGTTAACATTTACACCCTATTAATAGAGTTGTGCGGCCCCCTCTTTGGGACTAGAATCCCTTTTCATTCCATTTCTTTAGGGCAACTCACTTTTTAGAACCTAAAGTTGCACTCCTTTGCTAAGAAGCTTCATTTTTAGATTCTCAATGGAATGCTCCCTTGCTAAGGAGTTAAGAAAAGTGTACTATCCCCTCTTAGGGACTGTCACTTACTAAGGACTAGCTATAATATGACTGTCCCTTGCTAATGACTAAATTTAATACTGAGTTTTTAATCACAACTTGCCATATGGTTCAAATCAAATTTCAAAGTACTCACAGCAAATAAGTTTCACATCACATAAAATTGAAAATACCATTTACAAGTATAAATAACACAAATACAATTATAATATTTAGAAATACGAAAGCCTTATTCTCTCTCTCTCTCTCTCTCTCTCACACACACACACACACACACACACACACACACACACACACACACACACACACACACACACACACACACACACACACACACAGATATATATAAGTCCAGTGAAGGCTTTCATAAAATATTCACACCAAATATTTAAAGAACATAAAAACATTTCTTCATTACAAGCATAGTTTCAAATCCAACACATAAAGAAGAAATAAAAAATGTGTGTAGTGTGGCTTAACAAGGGGAAGGTTATATATATATATATAGGCTATGGTTTTTAAGCTTATTAAGGCCCATTTATTTACTAATGCTTTTTTTCTTGGGCTTTCTTGTTTCATAATAATTACTCCCTCCGTCCCATTTTGTTTGTCCTCCATTCTACTTTGGGATGTCTAAAAATATTGTTCTGTTTCTAAAAATAAAAATTATTAGTTTACTAATGTTTCTATTATACCTTACTTTATTTTCAATACTATTTGAAAAGAAAACTAAAAAAAATCAATCTAATTGGGGCACCTTTTTAGTTGCCTTATTAAGAATAACTTTTTTTTTTTAAAAAAAACCTAATAAATTTATTTAAGGGTAGTTTTGTAAACTTATACATTTTTATAAGGCAGACAAGACAATAAATGATGTTCCCTTAAAAAATTTGACTTTTCAAACAATATCTTATTTAAATATTTTAGACCCAAATTGCATCCTCTAATTTATATCTATATCTATATATAATATAAAACCGAAATGTTTGACTTTTTGTTGGTCGCTCCTTATTGCGCCACATGAGACTATATAAATTAATGTCATGTTTACATTTAAAAATACTGAAACATTATGCCTTTTCACCATTGGTATTCAAGTGTGTCTCTCATGGGCAATAGTTACATTATTATTATTATTAAAAAAAAAGCACTTCTTTAAAATCGTGACAAATCAACAAATAAACCCTTTTTTTTTTTTTTTTTTTTTTTTTTTTTTTAGAAATAACTAGCAAATAAGCCAAATCAATTATTTTTTAGCCTCACCTTCGCACACGTTCACCAAAAATTTACTTTATCTTAATAAAAAAAAAAACCCACACCGTTTTATTTCCCGTTCTATTATGTTCATTTTCCCTACTCAATTTCTTCATCTGCAATGCATCGTCATTCCTAAACATCCCTACCACCAACTTTTTTCCAATCCCAACAGTCCACCAATTATATATGGCATTCACAAGTTCTTCGTATTAGTCGTGTCTCTCTGTTAGGCAGGCCACAGAAATGGCAATTGGGACAGATGATGTTTTGGGTGTGAGACCGCTTCGTTGGGAGATGATACGGCGTTTTTGTTTAATGGGTATTGGCCAGAATCATTAGGCATTGGGAGACAATATGATGTGTTGGGTTTTGCCTTTATTTTGCTATTCCTTGCTCTGCTTTGCTTTTTTTTGTTTAATCAGTTTTCATTTTCTAGCTTTTTTTGCTTTGCTTTGGATATGGGTCCACATTAGAGAGTTTGATTGTTGAGGATGATCACAATTGCTCTAAATATATTCTGATGTTAAGTTTGTCTCATAATTTCAATTATGAATATGCATTGGTTGAGAAAGCATATGGACATGATGGGGAACTGCTTTGGCACGTATCAAAATATCCTTTACGTTTCATATATCACACTGATTGGATTGGCAAAAATCAATAATAATTAGGTGTTAGGTTTCATCAATTACATCTTGAGTTTTACCTGAAGCAGATGTGGGTATGTGTCATATGCAAAAAAACATCTCACGGGTTTTTGAAGTGCAATTTGTGATATTAGGATGAAATAGTACAATCTTCCATCAATTCACAAGTAAAGCCACTTAACAAATTTTAAAGATTAAAAAATAATGCAGTCCTACAATTGGATAAAAAAAAAAAAAAAAAATTCTACTCATCATTTTACTTACTTCACATATTGTCCTTATTCAAAATCACTGAAAAATAAAGGTTAGCATCTTTTATATGTTTCATTCACTTTGTTCTATGTTGTTTAAGGCTTTATTTCGTTTTAATTTTAGATTTGTAATAGGAGATTCTGAAATTGAGATGCAATATATAGTATAGTATATTATTCATATCATCTCTTATTTAAAAGCATTTTACGCATTGAATTCAAATAAAATGACATTTTTTTTTTCAAAACTCATAATGCAGCTTTTCTCGTGCATGCATGGGTTAGGGACTAGTACTATCTAAAATTCAATCAAGTTTTGTAATTTTACTTTTGTTCAATTCAATCCTCTAAGATTTTACCTAAAATTTATCCCAATTCTGTAATTTTACTTTTGTTCAATTTAATCCTTTATGTTTCAATAATTTTTCCAAAAGAAAATAAAAGATAAAAACACTACTTTGATGAATGTTTGATGAAGAGAAGGAGAGCGAGAGAAGAAAAATATTTTAATGAAGAAAATTTTAGCACACTTTGATAGATCATTTATAACCTTAATGCAATCACAACATACCCAAATACATAAAAAACAAAAACAAATCCAACTATTACGCCATAGCTAGTTTCGTTTACCGAAAAATACAGCTAACCCATTATTTAAAAGCCTACTTTGTAATCATCGTACACCCTTGATGAAGTAGTCACTCCACAAATATAAGTGTTTGTGAGGTGTGGAGGGCAAGGGCCGAGTTCAAGTCTCTAAGAGAGAATTTCACACACTTATATACTTAGATTAGACTATAGTAGAATTTCTATCTTGTAAAACATATATATAAATATATATATATATATATATATATATATATATTTATATACACACTTTGTAACTTGTATACATAAAACCATTAATTCATTTGTCTCAAAAAAAAAAAAAAATCATTTAATTAGTATCAAAAGCTTGTCCCATCAATGTGTCACACTCACATTCTTTTTTTTTTTTTTTTTTTTTAATTTTTTATAGAACATTGTCACATTCTTAATTAGGGATGGCTATAAGGAACCTATATATATTTGTTCATCAAAAAATAAGGAACCTGTATATATATATATATTGAGATAAAGGAACTTAGGTTAAAAAAGAAAAACTGTCAAATATATGTTTAAAGTTTCTCAAAAAAAAAAAAAAAAAAAAAGTTGCAGGTTCAAGCACATCAAGGTAGATCGATCCTCAGAGGCCCTTCCATTAGGTCATTGCTTAAGGCCTCCAAGTGAAAGGGGGCCCCAAAATTTTGAAAAAGAAGGATTGTAGAAAAATAAAAAAATAAAAAATATAGTTTCAGATGAAACTCTAAAAAATTGTATACATCGTTGTGAGCAAAGAACAAAAAATTTGGAATATTCTTGTAAACATTGGTACCCCAAAAAATTCTTTGCTCTAAACAATATCAAATTTCCAAAAAAAAAAAAATCATCATTAACCTCTAGACAAATCAAAAATCAACTGGATAAAATGCAAATCCAGTCTAAACAATTACCCAAAAAACAATCTAAAATAAAAAATAAAAAAAAATTCAAATCCTTAAAATTTACTCATACCTTTTCTTTCTCTCACTCTTACTCTCCGCCTCTCTTTTGTTTTTTTTTTAGCCAGATGATAATAGTTTGCAAATATGATGTCTTAAACTTGAATTTTTTTCTCAAATATGATGTTTATTATGATATTGGTGGTTTAGATTTACTTCCATAGTTAAAAGTCTTAAAAGAAATTTTACAAATAAAAGAATATACTCCAATTGACATACTAAATTATATAAAAATGTTAGATTCTTTTTCAAATATATGCATTGCTTATAGAATTTTACTAATAATACATGTTACAGTTACTTCTTCAAAAAGAATTTTTCAAAATTAAAATAAATAAAATCATATCTAAGATCGACAATATCTCAAGAAATATTTAGTGGATTAGCTATACTATCAATTGAAAATGAGATGTTAGAAGAACTTGGATACAAAAATTTAATTAGTCAATTTACATATCAAAAAGTAAGAAAAATAGATTTCAAATGAAAAATAATATAATATAAAAATATTAAAAATTTGTTAATTTAATTAATACATAAATATAAAAAATATCTTATTTTTATTCTTGCCTAAGCCCCGATTGTCTAGGGCCGGCCCTGGATCCACAGCATCATCACTTAGCAAAAGAAATTATATTAAAAATGTATCATATTATTGGGTAACCTGTGTAGTTTAGTGTTTGTTGTCCAGCTGTTAGTGAAAGAGATTGTGAGACTTACAGTAGTTAATGTCGATTACTTTTCTTTCCAGATTAATTAGTGGAAGCATCTATTGCACCTATAACAGTGGTTTTCAAACCCACCTGCTATTAATTAGATCGAGCCCTTCTGCTTCCCCAAACTAAAGTGCCGGCCCCAGCAGCAAGAGTTACAAATCATAAAACCAACAACTCGATCGATCGGTCCAAACCAACATGGCACCAACTTCATGCGCCCTTAATTGAATGATAGCTTCTTACTGTGTATTTTCTTCTATGCCTGCTGTTTGGATATTTCCTAGACTTTTTGTTTATCTCTCACACTGCAGCTACTATTATAAAAGGAGCAAAATGAGGCTTTGTTTTGGCTAAAGAAATATTACAATACTATCAAAGATTTATATATAGTTTATCTTAGTGAAACATGGAGGTGTCACTTTTAGAAATTAAAATGTAGTCAATTTTTTATTAAGTTTTTCTACGGTGACCTGTCTCACTTTTTATATTCTTCTTTATACTATACCAATTATAATTTGTTAGGTGTTTATTTGACTTTTTTTTATAAAATAATCAAAATTTAAAATGAATATATATATATATATATATATATATCACATGATAAGTTGTGATTAGTGGAGTATAAAGTGGAACACAGAAAGTATGATAGATGATTTGTTATCATGAGGTGGAAAATAAACTATTAACTCACAAGTTTTCCTAGCTATAAGAGGAATGCTAGGGATACAAACTTTTTTATAAAAAATTTACAAACTGCTAATATGGTGAGTGGTTTTTAGGAAATGAAAAAGTGATGTTAACGGTGAGCTTAAATGAAAACCAATAAGAAAAAGGCTACATCACTAATTTGTAAAAATATTGTAAAATATTTTGTGGCTATAGCATTACTCTTTTCTACAAACTAGCACCATTCAATAATTTGTAATGAGTTTGGTTTCTCCCAAAAAAAAAATTGTAATGAGTTATGAGTGTAACAAATTTCCTTTCTTGAAATTTTGGTTAGCCAAACCTCTTTTTTTTTTTTTTTTTTTTTTTCTTTTTTTTTTCTCCAACAAGCTCACCGGCCCCTCAACAAATTATTGTAAAGCTAAAATACTCCAGAAACCATATCAAGGTATTGTAGCTTTACTAAATAATTTCTGTTCATTTTTTTATTTCCTCCACCAACAGCTATCTCATTCCCTCTCTTTCTAGTTTCTACAATACCAAACGGGAATAAAGAGGAATATTTAAATGAAATAAAGAAAAACTATATATAAAAGAATTCATTGTGCTGTGTATTAAAAAAAAAAGTAACTACCTAAAGTATAAAAATGACTTTCTAACAAACATTTTGGACCAAATAAGTGCGAAGTTCATTATGAATGCTCTAATTGGAGCACAGATGCTCCTCATTCATTTGCAGGTTACTTCAAGTTCAAAGCAGCCAACGCATTTAACTCATATAAGAACAATATGCATCAATAGATATCTCTATAGTAAGTAGTAACCAAACTTTACAGTACAAACTATATGGTAAAATATTATACATGTGACCAAAAGTGGGTACATGTAGTCATTACAATTGATCCAGTGCACTGGGACACTAGACTTCAATTTTTGCTCCAAGAGAACTTAGCTTGGGTCCAGTGTATTAGACCCGTTATGATGATGACATGTGAAAGCAGGCTTATGTTGTCATTGCAACAGGTCTAGTGTTGGATCCAATCTTTGTCCCAATAAAAGTGTGTCATCTTTAACATTGCATCAAATCTTTACCCTATATTGAGAAGGGTTATTGTAATTTCAAAAAAGTATTTTCTTCCTATCAAAAAAAAAAAAAAAAAAAAAAAAAGAGTAGGTTTGCTGTCTCAGGACCTTAATAACAAAGTAGCATGGGTCCTTGACGTTTTCCCTAATACATAGTCCCGAGTACTCAAAGTTCTTTTAGTCAAAAAACTCAGAAGGCAACACAAAAACGGAGCTGGAAACTCGCTAAAATAGGAGTTGACCTGCAATGAGGTATCCCACTCAGCATAGACGTGAAACCCACCAATAGAGTTAGGCCTGCTCCTTTAGAAGTGAGCAGGACAAATAACCTTAATAACAACATCCTCTTAACAATATCTATTTCTCCCCAACAAACTCCACTTCGCAATCTCTCTCTCCCTCTCTGTGAGTGTGTGCGCGCCAACCGTCATCCCAACAATTTGAGGCATACCACCTCACCATACAAAGATATCAAAATCAACAAAGGCACCACCCCACTTCATTCCTTCAACTGCACTCAGCCTTCAAATCATTAGAGATGAAAGTGAAAGCATTAGCTGCCTTAAGATCCAAGCTTCTAAATCCATGCAGAAAATTCCTTCAAATCTTCAAATTCAGACTCAAAAGACCTGTCTTTATAAGAGCTCTTCGATTTCATCCTCACCGTGTGAAATCCAATAAAAATAATCCTCTAAAGAATCGAGTAACTGCATTACTATCAGGCAACCGTTCAGTTAGGAGGCCAAAAGAGATGGACAGAGTGAGGGAGCTTATGAGTGTATCTAGTGCAGGGCGTGAGGGAAGGCTCTTTCCATCACCTATTACACCAGCTTATGTGAAGACTAGCAGCTGGGCTGGCCAAAGGGAAGCTTCAGGTGACGAAGACGTGGAAGATGCATGCAGGAGTTTTGAGAACTATTTGGTGGAGATGATTGTTGAAGAGGGGAAAGTGAGGGATTTGATGGATGTGGAGGAGCTTCTCTATTGCTGGAAGAATCTAAAGAGCCCAGTTTTCGTTGATTTGGTCTGTAGATTCTATGGAGAACTGTGTAAGGACTTATTTTCCACTAAGGATGATGAAGTTGACAGTCCATAGTGATTCTGCAAATAGATTTTTTTTTTAATTATTATTATTACCTCTTCTCTTCCTCACTATCTATTTCTCCCACGAGTTGTGTATATATATATATATATATATATATATATATATATATATTGTAACTTGCAAATATAATTGAAAAATAAATCCTTATCTTGCAGGGCTCTTCAATACTAGTTTAGGCATGCAACCTCTTCATCATCCGTATGCTCGTTTTAATTTCAAGAGTGAGATCAAGCTTGGAAAGTATTATAATCTTATAGAAAAAGGTTTTGCTACATATTAGTATATAACAATTGCTGCATAATAAGTTATGTGGAAGTAAAAAGAAAGAAACAAATGTCCAAAGGTCCGCCTGATCAGGTGTTTTACATATGACCCTTGGACACATGTTACTATCTTTTTGCTGCCACTAAACCCATTATACATCAATAGTATGATACAAAACTTTTTCCAATCTTATATGTTACCATCCGAGAAGAATAAGTGAATGACCACCATCCAGCTAGACTTCCACAACCCATTCAAAGTTAAACTAGTAAGTCATTGTCAGCCATTATTTGTGCTATAATTGCTTAAGGTCACGTAACCTTTGCGTGCAGATGAACAGACAAAATTATATCAGCTAAACAAGCCACACATTTATCCCCTAATGCCCATACTTTAGTCTCTTTTTTTTTCCTTTTTTTTTTTTTTTTTTTTCTCTTTCTTGTATTTTGGTCGGGGAATAAAGTTGTTCAGTAGGTGCTGAATCAATGAATTAGATCTAAATATCTAGTGACTTCACCGAGCAAAGAGATAATAATAATTAACTAATATGATGGCATCGTTAAGAGACATACTTACAGTTACACTAAGAAATTAACAAGATTCTTGCGGCCTACAATGTAGATTTATCAAAAAGTGGTAACTGGAAAGCACAAACTCTGGTTTGTGTGTCCAATTACATCATACACTACCAGCTAGAGTGCAAAAACTCGGAATACAGCTTCCAACTACCTTGAGCTAATTATCAACATTTACAAAACAAAAGGTCATTAGGTATGTTACCGGTTAGTCCAAGCACCTCCATCTAGCATTTCCAAAGGGATTACTTCAGTTTTGAAAGATACACCCGGGACCTCAACAATTTATCCCCAATTTTAAACCCCGGCATGACCATCAGCTCAACTCTATGCATAGCTTGTTCATCAGCCTCCACTGCACCTTCCATATCCTCTTCAACAGATTCCATATGAACATTTGAAAATTTGCTACCCCTTTTGACAGTAAATAGTTTTGCTTTTGGATTGATAGAAGCTGCAATGCCTTGTAAAACCCAGACCCACTTAGCCATCTTTGCAAATATTTGGTAGAATGGTGTCCTGGGATGCTTGCCACTCAATACAAATGCCCTGTGATCAAGATTCCCAAAGAATGACGCTTCCAGCAATTGATGAACAACAAATAGATACTTTTTTCCACAGAATTTTGCAAAATCAGAATTTGGATATTCTGTCAGAGCATCAATTGGGTTATCAAACCTCATAATTTCATCCATATTATAGGACTTAAATCCAATCCCACAAAACATTCTCCGTGCTATGTAGGCTTCAAACGCATACTTCTTGTGGGACCTTTTGGAATAAACAACTGCATCTTCAATTGAATACGCTGCCTGATCTAGATCCCAACCTGAAGCTTTCATCAAGCTAATTAATGGCTTTGCGAAATCATGAATGGACTTGGTAGCGGCTTTGAAAGCATCTTCAAGTGTAGCTATGCTCAAAACTGTTGGGATCTTCTTCTCCAGACTTATCTGCCTCATCTTCTCAGCCAGTCCAATGTTCCCCAACTCCAAATCCTGAAGCACTTCTCGCAAACGAAGAATCTCAGAGTTTTTAGCTTTGACTTGGGACTTCAAGTCTTCCAACACCCTCTCACTCAATTCAATTTCCACTTGCAAATCACTGCATGTAGAGGAATCAAGCTCTGCTTTGCTTGTGAATTGCTTCTCCTTATACGAACGCTTGATCTTGCAAAGTGATTCAAGTTGAGCCACAACAAGTTGATCAGCATCTATAATCTTATCCGGGTTATAGGGAATGTGAGCTTCCTGAAGCGCAACATAAGCAAATTTCAGTGCTGAAACAGTGTCAAATAACTTCACAATCTCCCCTTCACCACACACATTGCTTTTGCTTTTAACTTCAATGGGTTGAGGATGAATTTTCTCACTGACACATTCTTTCTCCTCAGTGTCATCGCTGCCTTCCTCCACTAATGGGGCAGTATTGCTCTTGGGGTTGTGACAAGACTGATGTTGATGGTGGTGCTGCTTCTGATTTGGGCTTTCAGAGGGAAAGACACCAATGGATCTCAATTTACAAACTTTCGTGAATTTGGAGACAATTTCAGATATGTTTGAGGAGGGCTTAGAGGGTTTAAAGGTGGCATTTTCCATTGCTTAAAGATCAAAGAACCCAAAAAAACTGACACAGATCTAATTCAATGTGCTTCTACCTTCTACAAGGAGTAAATTCCAAAATATAATAAAATTTAAATTAAAATATTATGAAAGTGGGGTACAAAATCTTAAACAGCGATCCAGAAATTTCCCCAAGAAGAACCGGGATTCCCGGTAATATGCCTTAAACCCTGTGGTAGTAGCATGGAACACCCTATATTAATTAAAGAAATGAACTTTGGGATTTTTAGTTAAAAGGTTCAGTAAAAAACTACGGCGAATATCAGCTCGAGTTCAAAAAGAAGGAACAGAAATTCAAAATACTTAAAGCGCTAAAATCAAAATTAAAGGTTGTCCCATCATCAAACTTCAGGTTCAAGAGGTTTTAGCATCAAGTTTCAAAATTATAGGAGCAAGAAGACGCAAAATATAGTAAATTTCTAGAATCCACTTTAAAAAAAAACCCAAGAGATTTTTTTTCTTCTTTAACTATGAAACTTATCAAAGCAAGCACAGGCTTTTATACGAACACAATGTAGCCAAGAAGAAGAAAAATGAACCAAATACAAAGCCTAAGCAGCAAGTGACTTTAGCATCAAGATGGTACCTAAAAACCCAACATTTCTCTATTATGAAACAGTGTGAGAGTTTTACCCAAAGAATAGTCTCAGGGTTGAGCACAAAACAAACACAATGCAGAGAGCAAGGAGTGAGAGACAGCGAGCTGAACCTTGGAGTTTCCGATCCACAACGTTGCAAACTAGACACACACACAGAGTCTATTTAGTAGTTGTAGAGCAAAGCAGACAACATTTGGATTAGCAAAAAATCCCAGACTATTATTAACGACGACGTTTCAGTTTCAGTTTCAGCACGACCGCATAAGACCATAGAACAGTACCTCCGATCAAAGCCAAAAATGATGTTTTCAAAGGTTGGATTGGGATTTGACTCAATGAACGGTCGTTTTATGTGCTAAAACCAAGTTGGCATTTTGTGCTCGAACTACTATTTAAGAGTGAGAGAGCGACAGAGTGAGAACTGAGACACTGTGTCTGTTTTGGTTTGGTTGGATGGGAATTGGGACTCGAAAACTTGGAAGTGTGAAAATGTGATGCCCACAATAAATTTTTTTAAAAAAAAATCATAATTTCTACCACAATTATACTTTTAACAAATTGTGAATTTATATAAAAATAGCAAACAATTTATCACAATTTACCATTTCAAAGCCATTAGAATTATTCGCTATAATTATTAGTAACGGACAAATTGGCTTAGAAATTTTTAAAAATTTTTTTTATGTTTTTTGAAATTTTTTATAAAAATAATATCTAAAATTTTTCAAGTAACAAATTCATTAATAAGAACTATAATTATTTAATTAGTTCAATTATTTATTTTATTTTGAATTTTGGGTTTTGTTTTTAATTTTGGGAAAGAGGGTTCCGAACTGGGAATCTGAACTGATGGAAGAGTTAAATTTGAATTCTTCATTGGAGTTAATAAAGAAAGAACCGCACGCAAAAACCAAAAACGATTAAGCATAAAGCAGCACCACAGTAAAAAAGAAAAAAAGAAAAAGAAAAATAGTAACCGCACGCGACTTTCTTTTACCCTTCTTTCTTTGTTGTCTCTGTCAGGGTCCCCACTCCCCAAGCATCAAGGCCCAATTACCGAGGAAAACTTTTATTTTAAGTAACAGTAGTATTTTTCGTTGTTTTTTGTGTCCAGAGTTGCAGATCGAATCTCGGCCGTTTAAAATTATGTGTGTGGATGTGGAGGAGTTTGAGTTTGAGTTTGAGATGGTTTTGGGTAACTGGTCCATTTGTTGTGAAGAGGCTTAATGAGAGAGAATGGGCCAAACAAGAAAACGACGGCGTAATGAAGGCTTTTTGCTAAATGGGTTTGCCTCACTTTTGCTGCACACGCAGTCAGACAATGCGTTCCCAGCGCAAGCGTCACTTGTAACCAGGTCGGCCGGTGGAAAAAATAATAAGTTAACTTATGTATTTTTAAAAACTTTTATATAAGAGGAGAAAAAAAATTATTGATTTTTTTGACGATTTTTTATATTTTTAATAAAAGTGGTTTTAAATTTTTCTTAATTTAATTTATTAATAATTATTCTAAATAATTCTATTAACATGACTTTTATTTTATTTAAATAAAATGAATTGATTACGGACCTACTATTGACACGTAAAATTTAAGAATCGTACAAATTGATCATTATTCTATATAAGAATTTAATGCATTACAAAAATGATGATGCTGTGGCATGATGACATGGTACAAGAGACTGACATTACATAAGGGAGTCAAGCCCAAGGAGCTGATTGGCTGGAGAGAACAATGAGGTGATTTACGAGAGGAAGAAAAAATAGGAGAGAAAAGTGTGTTTGGTTGGAAATAGGGAATAAGAGTTTTCTCATCGAACATAACTTTGGGGTGAAATGGATTTCTTCCCAATTTGGGAAGAAAATAGGGAGAATGAGTTGGTTTGATGAGAAATTATCCATTTCTGTTTTTTCTCCTAATTTACATTGCTTTTTTTTTTTTTTTTTTACAATATTAAGTTCAAGCATTTTTTATTCTTATATGCTATTTAATTGTTTTAAGTAATGTAAATTTATACAATTTACATTTTCTATATTCTCATTTTTTTTCCCAGCCAAATAAAAGAATTTTTTATTACTCAACTCTTCCACCCCCAACCAATTACTACGAGGGAAAACTAAAATCTATTCCGTCTCTCACTTTTACTTCCCATTCCCCATTTTCTATTTCCCCACGTTTTCACTTTCCTAACCAAACTAAGCGTAAGAGCAATCACACCAGCCTTTGTAAAATACAAAAAATAGCAAGTTTTACACATTTTACCCCAAAAATTTATTACATCAATCAAACCGAAGTTGTCTAAATATCCATTGTTGCTATAGTAATTGTGTATATTTACACAGTTAATGTTCATTTTTATTTTATATTCTATTATTGTTTTCCGTCTCCCAAAATTGATCTCTCTCTTCGTCACTTTCTCTTCACTCTCATCCCCTCACTCTCTTCTCTCTCTGCTTCATCAAACATGCTCTCTAAACACAGAATCTCCACACATACTCATCATTAAATACTTCACCTATACAAATCTTCCCCTCCAAATACAAAATCCCCACACAATCTCAACATACAATACTTCACCTACACAAACCCATAGTCAAGACCCAACCCACAAAGAAAAACCCACATCTTAACCATACCATTGCAATGAACACAACCATTGCCATTGCCACTATTGGAGCTCTGATGAACTTCACTTCATTGCAAAGCCATCGGAAATTCAAGCAAGGAAGTGACATGGGCAATTGAGAAGTGTTATTGTTATTATTGATAATTATTATTATTATTATTTTGGTATTTGTTTTGAGTTAGATTTAATTTGGGTATTTGATATTTGAGAATTTTGCGGGCTTGTTAGAATTGACGATTAAATTTCTGGGTTCTGTTTGGTGTTGCTTTGAGCCTTTGATTGGGTTTTGTTTCTCTTATTTAGCTTAAAGCTTAGTGGAATTTTATAGGTTTTCTAGAATTTATGATAGAATGTGTAAGTTTTGTTTTGGTGTTGCTTTGCATTTAATTAGGTTTCGTTGATGGGGCTGCTTAATTGAGGAAGATTGGTTGAGGGAAGAAAGAGATATATGAATTTAGAGAATGATAAAAAGATTGATAAAGAAATAGTATTTTAAATGAACTGTAATGTATAATAAATAATTTGATGTTAGTTGTTTTGAAAAGTTGTGTAAAATAGAAAAAGTAAGTTGTTATATTAAAATAAATAGAAAATTTATACAAACTAATGTGAATGCTTGATAGTTCATTTTACACGTCATTTTTATTGTAGCCAAATCCACATATGCCAATTTTATTGTAGCATTTGAAAATTGGTGGAAAAATTAGTTAGAACCACATGCATATGCTAGATTTTAGGAAGTTGTTAGAGGTAGACACATGTGCTTTAGCCAATCTATCATGATTAATATGTTACAATACTATTCTAGCATGTGGTAACAACATTAGAGTTTGCTTTAGAATTGGGGTTGGATTCTGCTATTCTGGAGGGAGATTCTGAATTTTTATGAACTCATTGAAGGAGAATTCGTTATCCTTAGTTCATTTGGTCTTCTGATCTAAGATGAAAAAGCTATTGCTGAATCTTTTCAATGTATTAGTTATTTTCATATTCGTAGAGAAGGTAATATTGTAGCTCATAATCTAGTTAGGCATGCACGTCATATTACTGGTTATTTAGTGTGGATGTAAGATGTTTCATTGTATACCTTAGTTGCTTATCAGACAAATTTGTCAATTGATTAATAAAATTTGAAGACTTCTTTCTAAAGAAAAAAAAAAAAAACTCATAAGGATGATGGTAAAGCTGTCTTGTCCTCTTGTAAAGGAAGCCCGAGCCAATGTGTCGTGTTCTAAAGCCCCTTCAAAAACAATGTGTCGTACCCATCCTTTGTATAAATTCCCAATACTGCAAGTCGCACAACTGCTTCTATAATCTGTATTTGTTTAGTCAGTTAAAAGATTGTTATAATTGTTACGACAAATGCTAGAGCTAGGATTTAGATTATATCAGTATATCAACTATAAAGTCCAATGGCTGTAGGAATTCAGACATGTAAGACTCATTTGCTTAATCTCTCTCTCATGCTTAGTTCTTGCGTCTCAATTTTTTTTTGCATCTATTCCTCTCATTCTTCTTGGTTACTTAGCAAATATATATGGGTAGGCTTTTTTTTTTTTCTTTTTTCTTTTTTTTCTTGTGTCAGGATGTGCCAGTTTTGAAACTCCAGTAGATGTGAAAAACACAGTATTGGAGAAGTAATTATTGGATGACAATAGGCACATATTCCACATGTGTAAGTGTAAGTTGATATTTCTTTGTTTTTTCTTTGCTAAGTGTGTAAGCTGGTATATCAAACGACACCTTTTTCAAGGTAAAAAAATTCAGCTGAATTCTTGAGATAAAGTTATAGATTCTATGCTTGAAGGGGACACGAATGTAGTACAATATAATTTTGAGGGAAAACAAATGAGGGAGAGAGAGCAAATACAGACATGCACAAAAGACCAGCTGATGAAAACGACATGAAAAAAAAAAAGAAAAAAAAAGGGTTTTGACACAAACATGTATGCTCCCCCACCTGTCTGCTGGTAAAGATTCTATGTCACATGTCATGAAAGTAACATCTATTGTAAACTTAGCTCTACCTGCACACTTACCGCGTGCCCATGGCTCATCTTCTGTATTTCTTGCTTGTTGGTTGTGATCCAATTGCTTAGATCAATTCAATCTACTTGTTAATTTGTGATCCAATTCACTTTATTAAACTGTTCAAACTTCTAGCAGTTTGAATATGATTTGCTAATTCTTCCTCGTTTAAAAAGTTAAAAGTTTTTCTAGTTCTTCCTCGTAATAAATCTTCTATGTTTTGACCAATATAATGTTATAATAAATTTCATTTTTACTTACATAACAAGTTGTGATTAGAGTATAGTAAAAATGATTTCATAGTAGTTTCTTGTAAAATTTATGGTAAAAATAATGTTCCACTAATCATTATCTATCAACTCAATAAGTTGTGAAATTTTTGTGTCTTCATTGATGTCTTTTGAATCCAAATAGTATGAGTTTTGATTATGTGATAGAAAAATCAAATTAGTGTGTGCGTGTGTATATATATGTAATGTATGTATTTATAATCAAAGACGTAAATACTAAATAGACCACTTTTTGGGTTCACTAATTGGTTTGGGATTTAAAACATTGTCCATGCTCTCTAATCGAATGTGTCTGATAGCTACTGCTATAGATTTTCTTCCACAAAATTACTCAAGAATCATGTCAGGACCATAAATTTGAAAATGATGCATGTGACATAAAAGTTGAAGATGAAATTTTATGCATTATTTGTGAACCAAAGTTTATGGAAATTACATGACTCCAATAAGTATTGCCAACATCTCTTCATTTGTGTGACTAATATTTTGATATGACACATTTTCTGATTTTCTCCAATCTCCCCGTAAAAATATGGTAAGATTGAGAAATGAAACAATAAATAAACGAGAATACTATTACATCCCAAAGGCTACATGCATGCTTCCAAAACATCGAAATCTAATAAAACTTTGCAACACAGAGGGAAGGGGACAAAGAACAAGGTAATGTCATCCTCTTAATCAGTACACTGCAAGTTTTCTAAAAAGCATCACTGCATCAGTACATTTATTCGCCTCCTTGAGCACGACTTCATAGTGGTCGAGTTGTTGGAGATGAGTCAGATGACATTAACAATCAATAACAACTAACAAGAGCTTTCAATGCAGGATGAGTTTCATTTGGACCAAGCAAAAAAGAAATAACATGATATGGGGTGAAAAGTGGGATTGGAAAATGGAGGAAGGAAACTATGATTTTCCATTATTTGGTTGGAGTGAAAATGTAAAGGAAATAAAATCTTAAAATAGGGTGGATATAATTTTTCACCCAAGCTCACCATCATTTTTTTCTTCAAACTAGGGGAGAAAAGAAAAGAAAACTACAAATTTATACATACTTTTAATTTTTCTACTTTTGATAATGAGCGGTAAATAGTAATTTATATTGCATCCGTTCACTTTTCTATTTATTATTTTCTGTACTTTTCTATTTTATGAACATTTTTTATCTTCTAACTTTTTCATCATTTCAACCAAACAAATCGATCATTAGAATCCAAAATTCCGCGATTGTTGCAAGACTAACCTCTCTCACATATCTACCAACCCAGGAGCCCATGTGATGAAGGATGAGTCCACCCCTCCAACTAAACTTGTGGAAGCACCATTCCATTTGTAACCAACCCTCATTTGGTACTTTCCAAGTGTTTCTTGTATTTTGGAATCAAGCGGGCTTACTAGTTGATTGTGTGGGATCCTTCATATCCTTCCCTTCTCTCTCCCTCTGAACAATTGGTTGAAACTTAAAAGAGTTATGTTCCATTTCAGCTTCTACCATAAACACCATCTTACAAGAAACAGTGTCAATTATTAGTCAACATTGGTCACTTGGCTAGCTTATAATAGGGTACTACAGTACTGGTATTTCCTAAGAGAGTTCTTTTACAATCACGGGGAAAAAATCACAAACATTTTTACTACACCTTTAAATTGATCTGTCACCTCATACATGGGTCTTTAAAAACTTAAATTATTGATGGGCTTAACTTAAAGTTATTGTAAAATTGTTGTCATCGTAGCTTCATTATTCCTAAAATGCTTTTTGATACTATCTTCTAATGGGAGACTTAATTCAAAATTAGTCTGATAAGGTAGAAAGAAAGGGTGCAACTTTTTCTCCACATTTTTTCTTTTTAATTAAACATTAATTCACATTCATTAACTTTGTTATTTTTACTGTATTTAAATTAGATAAATCGTCTTCTCACTCAAAAGTGTAATATCACATGGGCTGCAGAGTTTTTTTTTTTTTTTTTTTTTTTTTTTTTTTAATTATTTTGCATTTTTAAAGTTTTCAATATTCTTTTTTGTTTTTAATAAGATCCTAGTTCGTAGATTTTAGGCTTTTTTTTTTTTTTTTTTTTTTATAAAAGATTCTTTTCATTTAAATTAGCATCTTTTTATGATAGCATATTATTTAGGATTTATTAGAGATATTTTTACCTAGGAATTTTTTTTTCCCCTGGAGCGGCATATTGGCTCCTAAGCTATAAAACAAAAATAGAGTTTATATTTCGTCAATAATCAGTCTAACTATTACTTCTGCCTTTCAGTTAGTTCCAGATTTAACCTTGTGGATCCAAGGTTTGTTGAGGATATCGACAGTTCTCAGTTCTGCACTAACCTTTCCTTGTACGAACCTTGATTAGTACAGGTTGATTGTAAAACGACAAAACAATTGGCAACCACCTTACACGGACGAAGATCCAGGGAATGTAAACCATTTGGGCTACGATTAAGGTTCATAAACGATATTATGATTTTATAAATGGTAAGATTTTATTTTGTTTTTAATCATTGTGAGATTTGCTTGTTGGTCAAAGGGTTTATGCCAATAGACATTTTAAAAGCAATAGAAAAATTGTATTGGACAACTAGCTTGCGATCAGTCTATTCCTAAATGGGATTTCATCAAGAGGATTTTTAATTTAGAATATTATTTATTATTGTGAGGATCCGAGGATCCGAGGACCCGAGGATAACGGACCCGAGGATCATTAAACAACTTAAATAAAATCCCGCATAGGTCGGGGGCCGAGGACCCGAAGATATGTGAACAGTCGTCATAGGCCTCCACAAATATCTGGAAGCATTGAATACTGGAGATAAGACTTCCTGACCATAATAAATAAGGAAACTACAGCTTTACTCTCAATATTAATGAGGAAGTGACCTGAACAGTGAAGAGGATCTCTAGATATTTTACCACCATTATTCTCTGCAAAGGAGACTACAAGTGTCGCCAAAGCAAAGAGGAACAGAAAAGAGATGAAGGGCTGGGATGATAAGAAAAAATGTATAAATAGGAGGAGGAGAGATGGAAGATGGGGGGGGACGACAAAAAGAAAAGAAACAAAAGTACAGCCGAAGAGAAGAGAGAGATAGCAGTTTGGAATTGAAAAGAACTAGGACCAGTAGAGTCCTCGGGGCCAGTATGTTTCTATGTTGTGTGTTTCCATCCCTACAAAACTTTATTGTTTTGGGCCAAGATTCGTAATGGGCCTCAGCCATCTATAACTTTGGTTTGGACTTAGGACCATTAGGAAAATTTGGACCTTACAATTATGATTATCAGGAGATCTATGAAAGGAAAAAGTAGTAAGAATTGTGTCAAATAAGATAAATAGGGATGTAGCTAAATAATGGAATAACATACAAAACGATAGAGTATATCAATGTAAGCACAAAAAATTGTTATTAGCAAATAATGAAAACATATGTTGGTTGGTTTCTTTATAGATTATAATGAAATATCATGATATCGAAATAATGATAATAGGAAAGTCGTTGTATATATAGGAATGTACATGATATATGAGAATTTCCTACTTTAAAAATAGTGGAATCAAAAGATTAAAAAAAAAAGCAATTCTATTTTTAAGGATCTTGCTCAAATGATATTGAGGTTCGCTCAAGTGAGAGGTGAGCGAGGGACATGCAAGCTTTTTGTTTAGAGTCTTTAGACCATGCTTGAGCAAAAAAGTAATGAGAGATATAAGAACTTTTTATCTACTTATAAGTAACATACGTAGAGACTTAGAGTTCACTTGAGCGAGAATGGTAGTTCACTTGAGTAGGGTACATTCTCGCTTGTGCAAGGAAAATTTATTATTATTATTATTTTTTTTTGGTTATAATTTTGCACAAAAAAAAAAAAAAAAGAGTGTGAGAAATGCGTCATTTTGTGTCTCTAGCAACTAGTAATAGTCTTGGCAAAAGTATCTAGCTTTTAAGTAACATACTTAGAGTTCACTTGAGCGAGAATGGTAGTTCACTTGAGGAGGGTACATTCTCGCTTGTGCAAGGAAAATTTATGAAATCTTTTTTTTTTTTTCCTTTTTTGGTATAGTTTTGCACCCAAAAAAAAAAAAAAAAAAAAGAGAGCGAGAAATACATCATTTTGTGTCTCTAACAACTAGTAATAGTCTTGGCAAAGTTTTAGAGTGTTTGTCCCAACATAAGTGACATTTCAATTGTATATTTTTAATGGTAACTCTTCTTTGAATATACAATCATACATGCTTAGTTATTTAAAGATTTTGAAATAATTAGGACAAATTTCATAGATTTGATACACCATGCAAAGGAATTTACAAGATTTTCTGAATCCCTATATATAGAATCTAGGCTTATTTGTATCCTATAAACAATTCACCTACAATCCATTAGCAAACTCAATTGAGTGGGGACAAATATAGTCATAATGAAAACGATTGATACATGCCTCTGAGACTGCTTCAATTTCCTAACAAGAAAAGTAAATTCTTGCATATTGATTAACATCATAGCCTTTATATACCAAGCACCAAATAATAATAATATGAATCTAGAAGTTGCAAAACCACAATTTGAGGTTAAGGAAACCTTGCCACAATAAGCTGGTGAAAAAGTTGATTAATTTTGGAGAATCTGAGCAAGAGGCACAAGTTGAAGATATTTATATTGAAATCAAAAGGAAAAGTATGGATGTTCTGTTGAGAAGTTTTAAAGATCCTCTTGAGGGTATGAATGAAGAAATTAAATACCAAATTTGAAGCAACTACTTGGTTAAGTACCCAGTTGATTTTGTTTACAATTGTACTACTTGCATTATTAGGTCGATATTTTGAGTATTGAAATTTTAAATTTTGTTGTCAATTATCATTTGATCAAGATCGAACAAGAACAATACCATCTAACCCACCTAAATGACACCTAATCACTTCAAAACCATATCTACAAGAGAAAACTCACCCCATAGTAAAGATAATGGGGCTTGTTGCCAAGAAGAGAAAACCACCAACACTAGAGAACCCATGCAGAGATATGAAAATTTGTTGCCAAGGAACTCAAATCTAGACTGGTCCAAGTCAAATCTGGGTTGGAGACTCCTGCCTTCTAGCTAGGGGCTTTAGCGGACGGCACGATTGCCACCAGCGGTGCAACTAATTATATATCTAGGCCTACGTGATACCCATGGCAGAGATGGAAAAACACACCACTGAATTACTCGAGAGGGCTTGAAAAGCCCTACAGAGGAGGGCTAACGACGTGAGTTGCACTCACACGAAGCCATGGATTGCTCGGTGGCCCATTAGCACAGAGGTGCTAATCTGCACCAAGACCTTTTCTCTCTCCAAAGAGTGAGATCCAATTGAATGAAGTATCACAAATAATATTTTTCAATTGAATGAAGTATCATAAGGAGTGTTAATTTTTATTATTAAAATTAAGTAGGATAAATTAAAATTTTTGAAACCTTTTACAATATGTAAAACATAAACAGATATTCTTCTCTTGAAAAATAAGTTAATAATAGAGATATTCTTCTTTGGGGGAAGGCGGGTAAGATAAAGGTTGGACTTATAGCGGGAGCTGTCAAGCAAATTCCTTTGAAAATGTCTCGAAAAGAGTGTTTTTATTATTTTTAGTAAAATTTATTTCTTTAATAATTTTAAGTTTAAAAATCAGAATAAAATTCTGTTTGTTTTGGAATGTCTTTTAAAAAGTAGTTTCAATTTTCTCAATTATTTTAATTTCATTATTTTTGGTAAAAATTACTATCTTGTCATCTAATTACGTGATTAGTGCAAATTATGATTTTTTAGACGTTTTCCTAGCCACTTAGGTTTTTGTTATACTATTTAAACCTATTGTGGCCTCTAAAGTAGTTCAATTTTGAATTAATAAAATATAGATTTTGTCTATTTTTTTCTTTAGTGGATTCCAGACTTCTCAACTTGTAAATTCAAAAAATTCCTTAGGATTCAAGGTTTACTATTAGAATCTAATAGTTTAGTTTTTGTTCTATCAAAGAGAATATCATGTTTACTTTCTTTCATAGTTTTGAAACCCGGACCGGATCGTACGATCCGACCGGAAAAACCTCGAACCGCTCATTTTTGCGGTTCTTTTAGTCTCAAAAACCGCTCAATGTGAAAAATGCAAGGACCCGTGCGAACCGCGGTCGGACCTCACGGGTCTGTGAACCGTGAACGATTCTCGCGGTTGGACAAAATCCAAACAAAAAACGTAAAAAAGAAATCAGATCGGACAACAAATTTAATAGAAATCAGATCGCACAAAACAAAATCCAGTTCTTACAATAAATTTGGATCAGAACAACCAAATATGAAAAAAAAGAAGAAGAAGAAGAAGAAGAATCCGATCTGACCCAGTCGGTGGTGGGGAGGAGGATGAACGGCGGTGGGGCGGCGAACGAACAATCCGATTTGACCCAGTCGATCTCCACCGATGCGCACCTTGATCTCCATCGATCTCCACCGGCGCGCACAGATCAAAGTCCACCGATCTTCTCCACCGATGCGCACAGATCAAGTCCAGCGATCTCCACCGGTGCGCAAGATTCTCCTCTCTCTCTCTCTCTCTCTCTCTCTCTCTCTCTCTCTCTCTCTCTCTCTCTCTCTCTCTCTCTCTCTCTCTCTCTCTCTCTCTCTCTCTCTTAGTGATAAATGTGTGGTTTTAAGTTTTATCTTTTAAGTTTTATTATTGTTGTGTGGTGGATGTTATTCTATTTAAGTTTTTTTTTTATGTAATCTTGTGGTTTTTTTTTTTTTTTGGATTCAAACGTGTGGTTTTCTTTTTTGAATCAAACGTGTGGTATTTAATATTAAGAAATGGAAATTATAAAATGTTACCACAATATTTTCACAATAAATTTTAAATAATAGATTGTTATTAACTAATATTGGTGAGTAAAAAAATAATTTCAGTGGTGTGTTCAAATTAAAATTAGTAACAACTTTCCAAATAATTTTTTGATGTGATTATTGTGAAAATATTGCAAAAAATGTTGTGAATATAACATAACAATTCTTTCTTTATCTACTTTTGTTTGTATTTCTTCTTTTCTTTTTTATTTCTTCCTTTAATTTCATTCACTTTGTTTTTAGTGTTTTTTTAGGTTTGTGAATGTGAGCTAGACAACTGGTCATGTGGGCATTATAAAGTAAAAATTAGAAAGGCAATTTGATGCTTTTAATTTTTTTAATAAAAAAATAGTTATTATTATTATTGGATAGATATTTCATATTTAGGTTTGAGATGGATATAGATATATTAGACATAGTTAAAATATGGATTTATAGTTTTAATTGGTCTATTTTAGTTAATTTTTATATTTTTTACTAATTTAATATTTTTATATATATTTAAAATAATTATTAAATTAATTATGACGTTATCACGGTTCGACCCCGGTTCGATCTCGGTTCGACCTCAAAAACCTTGAACCTCTTCTTTTTACGGTTCAATGAACGGTCCGGGTTTGAAAACCATGCTTTCTTTAGGTTTCACAACATTATCTATAGTAGATTTCTAAAAGGGTGTTTAGTAGAGTAGTTTGAGATGATATTTTTGTAATTTTTTGAAATACGTATGGGTGAAAATGCGTGTAAAAATATGTGTAATGTTGTTTAAAATGTAAAAATATGAGTTTGAAATTACAAACCAAACAGGCCTAATTAATCTTTTATATCCAAATTTTGAGGTCATGATCCTAGTCCTACACAGGTATTTCCTGCGTTACTAGGGTGCGTTAACTATTGTAAAGAAAATTACAACACCAGAGCCGATAGACACGTCAACATCCAAACGAAATAGATCAAAACAAAATATAGATCGTCAGCTTTATGCAAAGTTTTTTTTTTTTTTTTTTAGAATCATGCAAAGTTGAATCCTAGTTGAGAAGTAGTCATTCAGGGAGGGTGGTTTAGTTCGCAAATGTCACCCTCACATTTCCCATATCAATGTCAAACCTTTAACAATAAGCTTTGGTGGGGGCAACGGTCAATTTGATGTTCGAAACATAAAATGAATTTAGGGAACTATGAGAGAGACGAGGGCACTCTTATGTTGCTAAAAGGAAAAAAGGCATTAGAATTAGAGGCCTCTCTCTACATGAAAACAAATTAAGGCATAGAAACAGGCTGTATAAGGTAGAGACTTCTCCTTTTGTCCACATCTACTTCGACAAATGCCCACGCTTTACAACATTATAATGTTGTATTATTGTGAACACAATTAGCAAGAGAATAAAACTTGCCTTCCTATGTATTTTTTTAATTGACCTCTTTTCTTAGCCAAAGAATCTCATCTTTTATTTAAACAATTAATGCTCCACTCCATTAATCAATGTTTAGTTAACATTATCACAAATATTTAGAAATTGTTATGGTCACTCAATACAAGAAATATCATTATTTATGATTATGAGCCATGAAAGTTATTGCAATTTATAGGTGTAGATGGAAGATATTACTGCTGTACTTCAGGCTAATTAATTGTTTTTTGAAAGAGTTTCAACTTATAACTTCCGTTTTTAATAATAGTTCTTTACTTCGGGCTAATTTTAACAGTCTTTCTTAATTGAAATGCAATCTCTTTCTTTTCAAATATATATATATATATATATATATATATATTGCAATTTGCAAATAGTTATATTGGAACCCCATACCAAAATATTTTACCCATGATGCTAGCTACTATTTGACCATGGAGAAGGGTAATCCACTAATCCGCTCCCCACTATCCAGTAGTAGTAAATACAACTATTAATGGCGTATTTGGTAACATTTATAAAATTTAGAACCTTCCAGTGTAAATGTTGAAATACATGAGCAAGTGGAAGGATGATTGTTAGGAAAAGATTGGTTGATTGAGTAATATCATCATCAAATGTTACACTAACATTCAAAATTTCGAAGACATAACAGGGTAATGGAGGGTATGTTTTATACCCTCAATTTCAATAATAAGAACTAAGAATTTTAATTAGAGAATTATTTTAACGAAGAATTTATGTGATAAGAAAATTAATCAGCAAGAGTAAATAAAAAGCATAACTTCATCGAGTGTTTGTTCAAAGAGCGGGTAATCATGGTTATGTCAAAGGACCGATATGTTTTTCCTAGAGGAACTTGTGGGTGGTTGAAATTTCAAAGAAGAGGGAAACCACAAGAAGGGCTTGAACTCTCTGCCATCATCGTATCATCACTATCATCCTTTACTTCTACCTTTATCTTTATCTATTTTTCTTAAATTGATCGCTGGGATTTGACATTAGTTGTTGTGGTCTATTTTGTTTGACATATTGTGATTAATTATTTGTGATATTGAGATATATTTTAATTTTGAATAATTATCTATAATGTAGTTACTCTATTAGTTTTGAATTTTATAGGCAAAAACACTATTTTGGTTCTTAGATTTTGGGATAACAGTCAATTTGGTCCCTACATTTTGAGTAGTCAATTTGGTCCCTATGATTTTCAACTTGCCCTTAATTTAGTCCCCACCGTTAACTTACTAACGGAAAATACTTATGTGACAAACGATTTGTACAGTTGGCATGCTTAATATTAAAATATTAAATTATATGCTGATGTGTCT
This sequence comes from Castanopsis chinensis, assembly GCA_032878915.1. Taxonomy (NCBI): domain Eukaryota; kingdom Viridiplantae; phylum Streptophyta; class Magnoliopsida; order Fagales; family Fagaceae; genus Castanopsis; species Castanopsis chinensis. The sequence continues at coordinate 8,397,955 of JAVQMG010000125.1, read as the reverse complement.
AAATTTAAGTGGTTGATATGGCCACATCAGCATTTAAATGGGAAAAAAAATACCACGTCAGCTTTTAAAAATATATTTCTTATATATACCTACGTGGGACACTAGTATCATAACATAGCACCATGTTCCGCAACCGACGTTAACGACGACTCACTCTAGCAACTTTGACCCGATGGTAGTCCTTTCTCTTTTGGTGGCTCCACTCACATATCATTTATTTTAACCTAGCCTCTAAGCCGCCCCCTTTGAGATCCAGCCACAAAGTCTCAACTCATTTGATCTCATATTCAATGAGTTACGTTCGATTACTCAGGGCCGTGGTTGGCTTTGATACCAAATGTTACAAACTCATAAGTAAAACTCACCCGTGAAGGGCTTATAAACATATGGTTAAGCTTAACCAGTTTTCAAGGATGAGTTCTATTCATAAGTTTGTAACATTTGGTATCACAGTTAACCACTATGTAAAGTAATCGGACGTAGCTCATTAAGTATGGGATCAAACTCTTGGGCACCTTCCCTTTGCAAACTGATTTTTAAGATTGAGTTCTACCTATAAGTTTGTGACACATTGTATGCTCACATATCTACATACTTGGATGTTTGTATGTTTAGATGTCCACATGAATGATGCTTACATGTTTGATGCTCACATGATCCCTTGCTCTCACATGATTGGTTGTCCCCACATGCTTGGTCATTCTTGAATGCTCGGACGTTCATATGTTCTAATGATCATATGCCTATATGCTTTGATTGTCACATATTCCCATGCTCTCATACTCACATTCTTGACTGTTAACATGCTTACATGAATTTGAATCATATGACCTATTAAGAAACTCTAGGACTTAGATATATGCAGGCATTCACATAGGTTCATTGGCTAGACCCCACTTAACTACCATGTAGTAACAATATATAAAGATTAGCTACAGTTGGACAGGTCTTCCCATCCTGTATCCTAACTCTAAATTTAGTCTGATAGGTAATCCTTTATGAAATCATTTTTTGGTTTTTGGATCTATAATTAGGCAGTGAATTAATTGTCTCATTTTTTTTTTAAGACCTTTGCATACTCTCGGGCTTGCATTGGTATTGAGTCCAAACTGTTATCAAAAAGATTGAGAGTCTATTTGATAAAAGATTTATAATATTATTATTTAAGTATTGTAAAAATATGTGTAGATTAAAAAATATTGTAAAAATATATGTTTTGTTGTTTAAATACTAAAAATGATGGTTTAAACGTCAACACCGGATACCCCACATGTCAAATAAGGGTATGGGCCCACGAAACTGTCAGACCTCAAGGTCGACACCACACTGTTGTTTTTCCTTTGAATTGCAAAAACTTCATTGTTAGACATCTCTGGTTAGGTCTGCTACATAATCTCTGGTTAATCTAATCATTAGCGTATTTCACAAAACAGAAAAGTAATAGTATATTAAAGATGATCAGTATTTAAAAAAGAAAAACACATATAGATTTTTTATTTTTATTTTTAAATATCGATTGAAGCAAAAGATATAGCAAACAAGGTGAGTATAAAGATAAGTGATATAACAAACAAGGAAGAAACAGTTAAAAGGGGGGGTTGGAAGTGAGAGAGAGAGAGAGAGAGAGAGAAAAGTGAAGTGAGGCAGTGAGGTGCAAGCCTGCTAGGGGTGGGTGCAGGTGGGCAGAGTTAGGGTTGTTTTCGTATTTCTGGGATAGGGAATCGTTGAAAGACAGAGGAGAAAGCCTGCAAGAAAATCCAAGACCCAAACATGGTAAAGCTTAGGAAGCGACGAGCCGCATAGATTCACCATCTTTTTCCTCTCTCTCTCTCTCTCTCTCTCTCTCTCTCTCTCTCCATTCTTCAAAACTTTCCCTGCCACACTTATCTGAAGCCTCCGTACTATCCACCCACTTTTTCCACCCCCTCAACAACCACGCCCACCCACAAACTCATCCCAGAAATCCTCAGAGATTTAGAGAGAGAGAGAGACGAAAAAGGGTGTTGTGTTCTGAGACAAAGCTCATGAGCGCTGTGATGGTAGGTATTGTTTGGGGATGACAATTGCATGAAACGTGGGAATATACAAGTCGAAGACAATTATTGTAAATCCAATATCAAAGTCTGAGTCAAAAAAGAGAGACAGGGCCAGCTGTCTGCCACAGATATATCAAAAAACCATACAACTGTTCATCATCTTCTTAAAGGGGTTCCCGAAACCTGAGGTTTTCTCTTGTTCATGGAGTGGAAGAGAAACAAACCACCTCTTTTCTACTGCGTCTCCATCTTCTTCCTTTCATTTTGTGCGCTGATCACCAACATCAGCTCTACCTCTACATGTCAAGGTAGGAAATTACACCCTCTCTCCCTCATTGTCTCCTTTATATTTAAATTCTTCCTCACATTTTTATGAAATTCCCAACTCTTAATTCTGTTAAATTTATCATCTTTCATGAATTTTCATAAATTACCCATCTTGATAATCATATAAATTTGATAAAATTTTCACTATTCTAGCTTTAGGGAACAAGGGAAATATAATAAAATGAAAGAATACTTTTCATAAATTACCCATCTGCATTTATTAGAACTCTCACCCTCTTTCATTTTTTTATGCAGACAACAGGTGTCCGTTGTCTGTTAAGGCTGACATACATTTTCAGGTAGTTTGGTTGAATATATTTATATGTTGTACTAAAACCATTTCTGCTTTCTTTTCTTTTCTTTTTTTCCTTTTTTTTTTTTTTTTTTTTTTGGGTTGTCAATCATAATATAAAGAACCTTCAAGAGCATGGTACATATTTAGCTTATTTTTTTGTTTCGTCAAAGTAGCCAGTTGTTATCAAATACTGGACTCACAGAGTACAATTCTTTTGTTTGCTTTACTCCCACACCCAAGAGAGAAAGGGATGGTGTACTGTGTACAATTTTTACTTGCTCTCTAGCTCAGACACTTTTCAAACAAATCGAGATGGGTAAAAATGCACCAAAATAGGTGCAGAGTTAAGCCCGGGACCGCTGCAATCTGAGCCGTTCGATCCTTGGAATCATCTACCAAGATATAAAGTAGAAACCAGGGTACGTTTTGGTCATTGAACAGTTTTAACCATGGCCCATCCCAGAAAAAAAAGTCATGGGTTCATCTAAGTAGCGTACATCACAGAGCGCGCACGTTAGCATCAGCTAGTGAAGGAGACTCTACTACCTCGTCATTCACTTGCCTCGGTAACTTGCGCCTGCTGCGCTCAGCGCTTGAACCAGAATCCATGTTTTAAGCATTATTAATTATTATGTCAGTTGCATAAATGCATTCTCGTGACCATGTTCTTGGGGGTGCATGTTAGAAAATTTGTGTCCAAATGTTTGTGTATATAGTGAGTGAGAGTGTGATTAGCTCTATTTATTGGATAAATGATTTTTTAACAGGAAATTGAGAAGAGAAAAGAGGAGGAGGGGTCAATGAGCTTGCCAAGGAGGTTGTTGGGGGGGCCTGGATCGTCTCCACCGCGATGCACATCAAAGTGTGGCAAATGCACACCATGTAAGCCGGTTCACGTGCCGGTGCCGCCTGGAACGCCGGTCACTGCTGAGTATTATCCTGAAGCTTGGAGGTGCAAATGCGGCAACAAGTTGTACATGCCATGATGCATGTTTTGCTTTTGTCTGCTTAATTACTGCTTACTTAATTTCCTTACCTGCAATCTTGTCAGTTAGCTATTTTAGTAAAAAAAATTATTGATGGAAAACAGCAATATAGGGCTCTAATCTATGTAAAGAATGTTATATATTGACACTAATCGAGACTATCGCAGTGAAAGCTTAATATGTTATCACTTTGTATCATGGAGTGCCAGTAGCGTATTTCCTTCTTTCTTTCTTCTTTTTTTCCTTTATATATATCCTTATTGCCTTTTATGTAATTGACCCTTCTCAGTTACCGGATAATTATTGGATTCTCTCGAAATGTCATAAATACGTACTTCTTTCTTTTATATAATTATGAGTCTCATTAATTAAATTTACAATGAGACTCACAATTCATATAAGAAAAAAAAGCATGTATTTATAATACTTCAGAGCATTCAATAATTTTTTGCTACTCCTTATCTTTAATGATTTGTTGAATAATAAGTATTTATGATACTCCAGAGCATTCAATAATTTTTGGCTACTCCTCTTTAGTGATTTGTTGAATAATGAATAATGCTCATTCATTGCCAAGATCAACTCTGGTTTCTGGGTCCCATTAAAAAAAAAAAGAAAAAAGAAAAAGAAAGAGTTTGGCCTGTGAGTAATATAAAAATTAAAATTAAATGATCGTCTCTTGAGACCACATCAAGAGTCTATTTAGATATCGTTTATTATTAAAAATATTATAACAAAATAATTTTTAAATGTATAAATAATACAATGAGACTTAATTTTAAAGTTAATTTTATCAAATTTTGTACTTGTAAATCCCATAAATAATGTATAAAACCTTTTGTTTAAAGCGCAGACCCAAACGTGGTTGGATCTCAGCTATTTCCAAAACTCACGCCAAATACATCCTGATCCTGCAATTTTTTATCCCAAAAACATTAATTGAGCTGAATTTCTATTCAGCCACTATTTAAAACACAGACACGAACGTGGTTGCATTTCAGCCATATCCAAACTCACGCCAAATACATCTTGATCCTACCATTTTTTTATCCCACTAACATTAATTGAGGTGAATTTCTATTCAGCCTTTAAGGTTTCATTTTTGACAGAACCTTATAAATTTGCCTCAGTACGAATTTGACTGATATTGACACACTGTGAACATGTAACAAGACAGGTGACTAATTTTGGGCTTTAGTAAGGAGCAACTCAAGTGAGTGAGTGACTCCATCTGACTACGTGAATTAAATCCTCCATTCTATCTGCACATGATAATCGTGTGCATCTTCTAAACAAGCTCGATTCTATTTAATTATTATAGATTTCACTAACATATGCCCTAAGCCTTTAAGACATGTACATAGTAAACTATTTTTTTTTTTTTTAAATTATGAAAAAATATAAAAGTGATTAACTGTTTTAATAATTTTTTTTTCCTATTTTTCATAAAAATTGAACTAAAATGAATGATTTAAGTCTCAATTATTATTATTATCATGGCGTAGGTGGTGACCAGGGGTGGAGCCAAGAATTTTTGTTTGGGGGAGCCAAGTTGCGGCATTTATATATTTATCAAAACAACCCTCATATACATATATATACACACAAACGTTTTTTTATTATATAGACACACATATATACACACACTTTTTTATTTAATAAGTTATATATATACACTCACCCAACAAAAAAAAAAAAAGAACTTAATATTTTCAATCAAAGTTATGTTTGATGACGATCTTTATAAAATAAAATTCATTTTTTCCATTTTCATAGTGAAATTCTTAAAAAGTTTCTTTTTAAATACAAATTATCAAATTTTATACTAAAGTAAAAAATCTTTCAATTGAACTAATGAAAATTTCAAAAACATGCAACTAAAGATATTAAAATAAGCTAAGCTTCAAAGATATTTGAGGCTATCTTGCTCTAACCTATCATATGTCAACTAAAGACACATTTTATGTGCAGTTTTAGTGACAAGATTTTTTTAATAAGTCAATGACTTATTAATCGCCACATAACGGTTTAAAAAAAATTAAATTCAAACATGTTTAATGCCAAACTTTATCAAATATTTAACAGATGTAAGAACACATTTTACAATAAAAAATAGAATTGCGAAAAATAAAATTATATCTCTACAACTAATAGACCAATTATTTTTTTAAGAGCATCATTAGACTAATTCAAATATTTGGAAGACCAACTCTTATTTTTATAGACTAAACTTTGAAAATATTAAAATAATTATATATATAATTTTAAAAATTTCAAGAGTGGGGGGGGGGGGGGGGGGGGCAATGGCCCGCCAATTTTCAACACAGCTCCGCCCCTGGTGGTGACGTAAAAATGCCAGGATATGCTTAGACCACCGACCAGTGACTTTTGTAGTGGTACTTGTACTTGTACATGTACGTGCTATCAATGGCTATAGGAATAGGATGGTTTTGGTTTTAAAGTTATATGCAGAAAAATATTCTCCTATCCACATTATTGCTAGTAGCTAGAGAGTAGAGAGAACGATATTTTCATCATGTAGAAAAATAAAAATAAAAACAATATTTTCCTTATGATTTTTTAATTTATTTTTTAGGGAAGCATTATGAGTTTGTCACTTCGTTGTACGAAACTTTGGATTTTAGTAACATTGATTTTACAGGTGGAAGGCTTTCATCGAGGCCCATGCTCTTAGTTAACATTCTGTGGCAGCCCACTAATATCCTCAATGGCCCATTCAGTATGTTGTTCAAAACAAAACAAAAAAGAACATAATTAATGAGCTAGGAGCCTGGGACCATAGGCCTCCTGTGTTGTTGTCATGTACTCGTGTATGTTGATGGTTTATAGTTTTTTGTAGAAATTTATTGGAGGCCCATATTTAATAAGATATAGGGTACGGACATTTATTTGAACATGCCTTCCGTTCTGTTAAGTACTACTGTACTAGGCACGAGATGCTTCAAAATTTTTATGCGATCACTCCTCCAAAACGGGGTGGTAAATGGTAATGGGACGGAGTAAGTGTAGACTTTAGATAGTAGGAGTGTTTGCAATGCCGCGTAATAGGCTTTTTGGTCATTTGCATCGTATTTTGCAATGCGATTTAGCCAAAATTATAATCGCACCACACTTTATTTTTGCGGTAACGTGAACAGTACGATTTAGAGTTTAGTCAAGACTATAACTGCACTATTCCTAATTTTTGTAATTATATGTGCGGTGTATAAGATATGGTTTAAACGGTTTGAAATCAGTATATTTTTCAAATTTTAAGTTTTTCTTACCTAGTCCAAAAATGATTTTCCCTTTGTTTTAGGCCAAGTTTTTAACTATTAAGCTAGTTTTTCTTAATTTTTGGTTGACTTTCCTAATCTACATTTGTTAGGGTTATTAAAAATATATATATATATATATATGAAAACAAAGGTTAGTAAACTATTAATAATATATTTAATATTAAAAAAATAAATATATTTTTCTATTTAATATAGAGAGGGTGCATGCGCTGTGGTTTTTTTATTATAAAATTGCAAGCTACACTGCACCATGTGGTGCGAAGCATTGTTACTTGCACTGCGGTTTTGCCATTTTTATGGGCAGTTTGGGGGTAATTTTTGCAGTTTGTGCGGTTTAGTGAACACCCTTATCAAGAGTATCTTATCCCAATTTCATCCTCTATTCAAGACGGTGAAAACTTGTGCGGGATAGATTAAAGACAAAGTGGATAGGAAGTATTTTATCATACATAATGAGATGTCTTCATATTAATGAAGAGTTAAAACTCTTCGTTGTATTAAATTTGTGGAACAAATATATCCCTCTATTCTTTGTTGAAAAAAAAAAAGAGGAATGGTTAAATCCTCTTTAGTTTAAGTGAAATGAAGAGAATGTGTTTCACTATCATAGTTCTTGTATAGTTGTAATATCTAATAATCTAATTAAGACAATTTCCCCCCTCAACAAAGTTACATGGGATAAAAAAAAAGTTAAAATTGTAAAACTGATGTATTTATTTATATTATTAAATAATTACAAATAAATTATTTATGACATCACCGATCAAATCTTGATCTGATCAGTAAACCTAAAACAACATTCCTTTTTAGTACTTTGTTTGATAGATTTTTTTTTTTTGGAAAACCGATCCAGTTTTAAAAACCATACTTAGTCTCAAAAAAATAAATTAAATTAAAAACGTATTACATAGAGGGTGTACTTGTGGTCATAACTTATCTATAAAAGAAAAGGTTCCAACAATTTAACCGTCTTTCCATAATAGAATGGAAGCCCTTTGGAAGCTCAAAATTTTATTATGGAATGTAGCTTGGGATGCTCTACCTCCTAGAGAAGCCTTGGCTAGGAGATGACCTCAAAATGACTTATCTTGTGCGCTTTGCAACCACCCAACTGAATCACTAAGCTATCTTCTCATTCATTGCCCCTTCTCTATCACTACACGGACGTCCTTTACAGAATGACCATTAATCGTTCTAAGTTGGGTTTTACTAGCACCTTTGAGCTTGTAAAATGTTTGATATACCCCACAAAGTCCCTATCAATACCAAAAGAGGATTCCCATAAATTCATTTTACGTATCTCCATCTTCTTCAACAACATTTGGAGAATTCAAAACCAATCAGTTTTCCAGATCTCATCCTTGACTCAAAGAAAGTAGTAGCAAATATCAATAAGGCATATCAAGAGCACTTAACAGCTTGGATAACCCTCAAGTCTCCCATGTCTTCCAAGTGAATGCCACCTCCTCCAAGTTGGATCAAGATACATTTTGATGTGACCATCAGAAATTTCTCCATTGTAGCTAAGGTTTGTAGGAATGATTTTGTAGATGTCACTTTTGCCCACATCTCTCATTGATGCCTCATACTGATCCTATCATAAAAAAAATGAATGCTACCTGTTAGCATTAAAATTGGTTGTTCATCATAATCTCTCATTTTTCAAGTTTGAAGGGAATTCAAAACCTATGATTAACAATCTGCAATCTCTTTCTCCCTGTTAATGTATATAGTGTTATGGGCTTTAGGCCCAACTAGTTTACTTGTATAGCACATATTCTTACATTACACTCTTACTTGTACTGCATTCATATTTACTTGTACTCCACTCATATTTACTTGTACTCCACTCATATGCCTCCTATATAAAGGCACTCATGTATATTTTTTCCGTGAGAAATACAATACAATCATTCAGTATTTCTAACACTCCCATTGTTTTATATATCCTATTGGAAGTTGTGCCCATTGTTTCTTATTCTTTAAAATCACTTTCTAGTTGAAAATTTTAGTAATCTTAATTACTCTGACCACAATTTATCTTGTTGAGCTACTTTTTATAAAGGGCAAGGATTTGCTGTGCTTATTGTTGATCTTCTGTAGAAAGCTGAAGGCCACTGGAACTACATTGATGCACTTGTAGGTGATTGTAAAACTGAGTTAGGAAATATTCCTAGAGTCCAAATTAATCATTGTTATCGCGAGGCGAATAGATGCGCTGATGCGCTTGCTAGAAGGGGAGCTTTGCTCTCCCAAGACTTTGTAATTTTCTTTGACCCCCCAGCAGAAGTGTCTTTGCTTTTGAGTCTTGATTCTGCCGGGGTGGCCTATGACCATTTTGTTTTTGGTTAGTGTTTAATGAAATCTGCCTTTCTACCAAAAAAAAAAAAAAAAAAGGATTTGCTGTGAACTTAGTGATGTGGCAGCATATTAGAATAACACCTGTCAAGACTATTTTAATCAAATCTTTCGTTTCGTTAACCTAACGTTAATGTTTCTCTCTCCTCTCTCTCTCTCATACACTCATCAAGGGCAAAACTAAATCAAAAAGAAAAATACCTCTCTCTCTCTCTCTCTCTCTCTCTCTCTCTCTCTCTCTCTCTCTCCCGTTTGATTAACCACCTCCTCCTCCTCCTCCTTTAATCTTCTCAGAGTATCCCGCCTCCTTCTCCTTCGATCTTCTCTAATTACCCACAGTTAAACCCATTAAAAAAACCACCACCACCACCACCACCACCACCACATGCTCCAGCCACCGATTTACCCCATGTCTCCTCCCTTGCCTTCTATAAAAACTAGCTCAATAAAATAAATTGTGAGCAATATAATTAAGGTTACTAAAATTTTCAACTAGAAAGTGATTTTAAAGAATAAGAAACAATGGGCATAATGGGGAGAGTAACGGTTATGATTTTAAAGAAGAAGGGCATATTCTGTAGATTGTAATATGCGTTGTAATGTAATAGTTATTCTTTAGTTTGGTTATATTTTTATTACAAGGAATAGTCATTTCTTATGAATAACTATTCCTAAAAATAAGGAATAATTATTCCTTTTGAAAAGATTGTATTAATTATTCCTTAGTAATTGCAATAATTTCAAAAATTAATATATTTCCAAATAAACAAAATTTCTATATACATCTAACAATTATAAAGTTATAAAATCATAAAAAATAACACATATCTCTATTAAATTTAAAAATAACAATTTTTAAGGAGATATAATTGTATAAATAAAATATTTCCTAAAATAAATGTTAAGTTTCATTATAATATTATAACTCACAACCAAACTAATGAATATGTTTAATTATTACATTACAACACATTTTATTCCTATTAATAAATATTACAATTCTTGTTTTGATCTCTATTCAGTGTACCAAATGTACCTCGAGAAACAATGGATGGCCTATAGTCTTGTTTCTATTCTTAATTGGGTTTCTTACTGCCAACTTAGATATGGGCTTGGGCCCATACGACTTACGAGCTTGGGCTTGAGTCTCTTCCTCAAAACTTAGATATCATCAATTATTATCAAAGATTAAAAAACATGACTCGTCGAAATTGTAAAATCATAATGGTGAATCCACGGCCCTTCAATACACGAAACGTAATAACCTATGGATGACTTTTTTTTTCTTTTTTCTTTTTTATCTTGCCCTTTCGATTAAAGAAGGAAAAAACTTGGAAATTAAAAAAAAGTTGCATTTTTGTTTTCCTCTCTCTAATCAAATATATGGTTGAGTATTGCATGGGATTTGCCGATTTGGATCCTTATTAATTGGCAACCACACTCTCATATGTTGAGCACTGAGCAACCCAAACCCAATCCATGTCTAATCCCTTTCAAAATGGACGTACAATATCCGTGTCATTTTATATTTTGACGTAAACAGCCCATCAAATCAATAAGTGTGGATGTAGTGGACAGTACGTACAGGCTCTTCAAGTCCACAATCGGATTCATTATAGCTTGAGATTTAGTAACCAGTGGCCACTAATTATCCCCCCAAACAAAAAATGGTCTGCCACTTCCACCAGGGGCCACATATATTTCTATTTGGTGACCAAACCGCAACCAAGAGATATACCAAAACACCTTTCATGCTATGCAATCGCTGATCACGAGAGACACAGAGCTGAGAGCGAGAGATCATACAATTTGTTTTATGGTATGGATTGCTTGAAGTTGAGGAATGGACACGAGACATTGGATTGGATTGAATTATCGAATATCGACGATAATCTAAAATTAAAAACATAATATCTTGTTTTAAAAAATTAAGTGTTCTACACTAGATTGAGTAATATTATAAAAGAGACATGCAGACACATTTATTATATAAACCATGCAATATTTTGTGTAAAAAGAATTAATAATTGGGTCAGTTTTGGAAAAAAAAAAAAAAGGAGAGAAATTCGTGTTTGGATACTTAAAATTCAAAATCCTTTCAAAACCCTAATCCAACTCATCCCAAATGAAAATTAAAAAAGAAAAAAAAAAAAAAAACTCATCCCAAATGAATTAAGAAGCAAAAAGACTCAAACTGTTATTATTAGAGCCGGTTTAGGTCCAAAAACTTGCACAGACCCATTGCCACCCAATGTTGGGTGAACCCATAATCCATAGATAATAACTTATCATAACCTAGCTTGACCTGTCCTCTAATTACCATAGTTGCAAATTAACAAGGTACAGTCATTCAGAGCGTCTCTCAGCCATATTATTACCACAATAATTAAGCCTTTGTTAATGTAACTACTATTAATACATACATTCCATGCTTTAATTTGATATTCCATATGTCTTGAACAATGCCGATTGCCTAAGACCTTCATGCTTGGCTGAATTTTGGTCAATTTATTACCTGCTCAGTTATGGAAAACATTCCCAAAACCTTATTCATCATACTTGACCGAGGAGTAAGTCTACTATCACCACTCATAAGTAGTAACGTGGACAAATTGTGAACATAATTGTGGTACAAACAGAATAGTTGTAGTACCGACTTACTCTTGACCGAGTTAATATTCCTAGCTTCTTTTTCTGGTGCTGCGAAATTTCTGACATATAGGGCACATGAAATGAACATACATGGCACTGGTTAGATAAGTAGGCCACCATGTGGGATAACAAAAGCAGCATCTGCGAAAGTGTAAATATATTTATTTGATTTCCATACCGACTTCATCTAACAAAATTTAAAAAAAAAAAAACTAAAATATCACTACCAGTCAGTCAATAATGAATTACTGATGCGCAGGCAGTGATGCCAATCTACTGGTAAAATCCAGTAACAGACAGTCCAACTCCATCCTCACACTCTGATAACCTAATGGTCTTTTATCGGTGTAAGTTTTGCTTGACCAAAGACAGTACGTTATTGTAAAAATCTTATAGTTCAAACCTGTGACAGATATTGGCCGTTCATCCATGATTCAAGCCATTAATATTATTTTTTTTTTCTATTTTATTTGTTTTTTTTATTATTTTTATTACTATTACAGTATTGCCAAATAAATAAATGAACTTCAAATACAAATAGTTAAAAAGGAGATTAATTAATCCACTTTTAAGAGTCATGTAATCCTCAAAATGATTGTCTCAGTATCGTATAAATTTTTGAAATAAAAAACATCAAATAAATTTATGTGGTGAAACAAAATATCTCACATTTCAACCAACTATCAATGTATAAAAATAAAAGTCAGTATATCCTTTTACTAGTGCCCTCATTATGTTAGGCTTAACTTTATATCCTATTATAAAATTTTTGAAATGATTCTAGTTACATATAAGCACCGATGAGGAAATGAAAGTTTTATACACATCATAAATATTTATTACCAGATATATAAAATTTACCAAAAATTTGAAATATAAATTTTATAAACATTAAAAAAATTTAATACAAAAATGTCCTATTATGTGTGTGTGTGTGTATATATATATATATTAGAACATTTTGTATCAATCTTTTATGTTAAATAATTTGGAGATTATGGGGTTATAGTTTATTAATAGTTTTAAAAATTGTGAAACATTTAATTCTCTAAATAAAAATCTTTAAAAAAGGAAAATTAAGAAGAATTACCTGTTTATACTTTAAAGATATAGGATTAAGAAGGTCAAGCTGAACAGCAACGGCAAGTCGTCCCGAATGCACTAGCTTGTCCTTAGACCTTAGTCCTTACTTTGTGAAATTGAAATTGTTGACTGGCAGTCCAGTCTATGCCGCTCTTATTACCGGTTACCACACGTTTATCACACAGCGGCCAATATTTGCACAGTTTTATATATTTGGCCGCTAAAAATGTAAAGTTTTTAACTTATTATAGTTTCAAATTTCAAATTGGCACTTGAAAAGCTGCCTTATTAATATTATCATACTTTGCTGTTTGCATGATTGTCAAGTGGGTCACAGACTCACAGGTGACAGGACAGAAATGGACCACACGTTTCTTGGGTCTAAACAAAGTGTGATATTGGCGTATCGTTGTTTGCTTTGCCTAAAATATTAGCTCCACTATCTTTCCAATTGGGTGCTGAGAACCATTTTACAATTTTAAAACAAAGTGAGTGCGCTGGCTGGTGCTGAAAATAGTAAAATCTCTATCATTTCTTAGACCAATTTTCTTGATTCTTCTTGAGTTCTTAATTTAGACACCTTCTTTACTTACCTAGTAAGTAATGAATTTGTTCTTATTAGCCCAGTATGGTAACTGTAGTACAGTTCACTTACTAATTTCCATTATATCCGCCTGTTTTTTTGACATCAAGCAATTGTTTAGGCATATATATATATATATATATATATATATATTATATATAGAAATACAGCAAAGAAATAGTTATTGTGTTAAAGATTCCTAGCAGTTCTAGAACAAAAAATTATGGATTCCATAAATTTTTGCTATAATTCGATAGATAGTGAGCTGTTGTCAGTCACTTATACATAAATTCACAATTTTTTCTTCACTACATAATAATTATGACAAAAAAAGAATCATGTAATTAGTCGTCGTACTAAATTTTTTTTTTTAAACTTCTTTAAAGACAACTTCATTAATTTTCCACGTGTGGTAATTTACAAACAAAACATGACAATTTTTTCCACCAAAATCTGTTTTTTTAGTCAAAAACAGCATTTTCAAATGAAAAATATTACTATATACAATATTTTTGTAACAAATTATATGTAATAAGTTAATATTAATTCTAATCTAAATAAGACATTAAATTATTTTTTTATCTACTCATATCAACCAATAGAAACTTATTACCTAAAATTTATGTAGCATAACTTCTCTTCTCAAATAAATTGCTAAATACGAGCACCAAAATTTTATTAAAAAAAAACGCACTGTCGCTCACAAGTCATAACAGAGTTCTGCCACACGCATCAGGGTAGATAGCGTAGAACCGCGGACGGCGCCATCGTGGCCAGTGTTGAAAAGCCTGTGTGTCTGTGTCCACATACAATAGGCCACGTGGATAACCATCACAGCCAACAACTCATATATCACCCCTTATTGTCAACTTCGTTTTCCACATCTTATCTGACGCGTGGATAGTCGACACTGCTAACCCCAATTTTAAAAATCAAACAAAAATTAAAAAAAAAAAAACACGAGTTTATTATTGTAACGACAGTAAAAAATTTGAAATATGGTCCCACTCCTCCTTAAGATAGTTCCAAGAACTTGGTCTTTTTGTACCCCCTGTCTATTGGAACCACTTCAGAAACTTTCACCGCTTAACACGCATTTCAGTCTTCCTATATTTTTCTACAACGTTCCCAACAACAACAACAACAACTTCTTCAACAAACAAAACGAGAATATTTGAAAAACCGAAATACTTATTGCCGTTTCTTTCTAAAAGGGGCCTTTTTGTTTTCGAAATTTGTGGGTTTGTTTTTTCATTTTCAGTTCTCGTTCAAATTCTGATCGAACCAAAGGGGTTCGATCTCTGGACTATTACCGCTAAATCTAATGCCAGAGATCGAACACGCTCCCAACAACAACAACAATGCGTTGTTTGGGAAATACGAGCTGGGAAAGCTTTTGGGATGTGGTGCCTTCGCTAAGGTGTACCACGCACGCAATGTCCGTACAGGACAAAGCGTGGCGATTAAGGTCATCAACAAGAAGAAGGTAGCTGGTACGAGTTTGATGTCTAATATCAAGCGCGAGATCTCAATTATGCGCAAGCTCAACCATCCAAATATCGTCAAACTCTATGAAGTGCTCGCTTCGAAAACCAAGATCTACTTCGTGTTGGAGTTCATCAAAGGCGGCGAGTTATTCGCCAAGATCGCGAAAGGCCGATTCACCGAAGATCTCAGCCGGAAGTATTTTCAGCAGCTCATCTCCGCCGTCGGATTCTGCCATTCGCGCGGCATCTTCCACCGCGATCTCAAGCCGGAGAATCTCCTCCTCGACGAGAACGGCAATCTGAAAATCTCCGATTTCGGACTCTCCGCCGTCAAGGACCAGATCAAACCCGACGGTCTCTTGCACACCCTGTGCGGCACGCCTGCTTACGTGGCGCCGGAGATTTTGACGAAGAGAGGCTACGACGGCGCGATGATCGACGTTTGGTCATGCGGCGTCGTTTTGTACGTTCTGAACGCCGGCTATTTGCCTTTTAACGATCCTAATCTGATGATGATGTACAAGAAGATTTACAAAGGAGAGTACCGGTGTCCGAAGTGGTTTTCCTCGGATCTGAAACGGTTCTTGTCTCGGCTTTTGGACACGAATCCCGAGAAGAGGATCACCATTGATGAGATGACGAGGGACCCGTGGTTTAAGAAAGGGTACAAGGAAGTGAATTTCTACGACGAGGAGGTCAAGGTGGAGGAGTTTAAGGTCACAGAATTGAACGCCTTTGATATCATTTCATTCTCGTCAGGTTTGAACTTGTCTGGTTTGTTCGACGACTCGTGTAACTCGAGCGATAATGGGCTACAGCGATTCGTGTCCACCGAGTCGCCGGAGAAGATCGTGGAGAAAATTGAGGACTTCGCCAAGGTGGAGAAGTTGAAGGTGAAGAGCAAGAAAGATTGGGGTGTTGAGCTCGGAGGGCAGAGCGGTAATTTGGTGTTTGGTGTCGATGTTTACCGGTTAACGGAGAAGCTGGTGGTGGTGGAGGCTAAAAAAAGAGGCGGCGACACCGGTTGTTACGAAGATATGTGGAAGAACAAGCTTAGACCTCAACTCAATGGCTTATCATTATCAACGACAATAATGTCTCATCCTCAACCTGCAACTTCCCAGCTTGCCGGTTGCTAAATATGTTCATTTTGTCACTTCCATGTCATTCAAAAACAAAACATTCATGATGAGGAACCGGGATATATATCCGGGCGTGTTGTATGTTAGTACAGTGTAAAATATTCCAAGTAAGGTTATAATTATGGAGATGTATTTTGGTGTCTGTGTTTGTGTTTGTGTTTTTTTTCTTGTATGTGGAATAAAATATTATACTTAAAAAATAGGTTTAGTTTGTCATGAAGATTCCAGCTTTCAATGTAACAGCCGCTCTGTAATTCTGTTCTGTTTCTATAGATCTTTGTGTACATAAGAACAACAACAGTGATGGACTAATTTAGTAATCGAAGATTTCTGAGTTGCCCTGCATAATCTTTGGAACAAAGTTTTAAAGAGAAACTTTACCAATTCCTTGTATATCTAGAAACTTATATATTTTTATACTGAGTGTAAATTTTGAAAATTTAACTGTTAGATTGTATGTTCTTATTATATTCTTCATGAGTGCCAAATTTTAAGAAGATTAAAAATCAATTGCTTTCTCATTCTCATCAAATAAATGTTAAAATTTCAAATTTTTATGATCTAAAATTGTGTATTAAAAATAAGTTTATTGATTGAATAATAAATAATATCCAATTTGAACGAAATTTAATATGTATGTTAAGGAGATAATGAACATAAAATTTAGCCGTTAGATTTTCAAAATTCACACAAAAAAAAGAAAGATATGAGAAGTTTGAAAATTTTTTCTACAAATTAATTTGGAGAAATATTTTGTTCTAATTTTTGTTCTATTTTTACTGCGTTAGGATTTTTGTTTGATTTCTGTGATTTCATATCTGAGTTCACAGAGATAGTGATAAATCAAATCTTTGAAGGTTGTATAGATTTTGTTAAGGAATATTGCATTTTTCTTGGCTTTAGTGGATAATAAACATTATTCCTATACCCCCCCTCCCAAAAAAAAAAAGGTTTAGGCAAAGAAAGGGATCCGAAATATTTAAATACATAACAGTCCATTTTCTTAAACTCTAAAACAATACTGATAACAGAAAATTTTAACAAATAATGTTACTCTCTGAAACTACTGTGGTAAGTTCCTAGCGTTTAAAGCTTACCATTTTTTCTAATATTTCAGTTGCACCAATTGTTTATGCCATGTTATCCTTTATGCAAGAATTTCGGCAGACAGGGAACTTCTATGTATGTAGATAAAAAAATCATTCTACTCATTTATTAGCTAAACATGTTTTTGGCATAGTTAATTTCTCTGTTTCGATTGAAGAAACTCCTTATTCTTTAAAACAAGATATACTTATTGCCTTTTATTATGAATAAAGTTGGTTGCTCTCCCATAAAAAAAAAGTCCTGCATTATTTTGTTTTTATATTTTTCCACTAATGTGTGTAACCATCCGAAATGGTAAATCTTACAATAAACTCATATTCACTTTAAATGGATTCAATAACGACGAACCCTGTTCAAATAATTGGACACTTTTTTAAACAGACGAGAACGGAATATGATTATTTTGAAGAAAATCTTGTATAATTTCCATGTGTGTGTGGTGCATGTTCTGTCTGTCCGTTTCTTCTGTGACTGAAGGAAGCGGCTGGGAGGGATACATTTGTACTTGGACTTTGGAGTAGGCCAGTTGTCTCTAATTTAATAAAGTGTCATTATAGAAGTATCGTTTGTGCTAATAAGAAAAGTCCATGACAACTCAACTTGATGGCTAGTTTACCTGTATTTAGCTAATTTGAAATTCAAATCCGTGACCAGTCTAGAGTCATAGTAAGTGGAAAGGTTGATATGTGGTTGCAAATGCTTTTGTATCCAATATTCCAACCTGATTTTCTAGCTGAATTGTCATGACGTTTTCATAATTCATATAGCTTTAATTTTAAATTTTAATAACGATAGGTTAGAAGCTACTTCTTCTTTTTTTTTTTTTTTTGAGAAGAAAATTTTATTGCAAAAAAAAAAAAAAAAAAAAAAACTACAACCTAGCCTCATCCAGGATAATGTGAGCAAAACTTGGAGAGTAATGGCTCAAACAAAATGCACCAAAAACAGATTCAAAGAACATTAAGATCATGAGAGCATTAACATCTGTGAATGTAAAATAAAAAAAAGTGACCAATTTTGCATATTTAGCTCCAAAATTCTCCCACATTAGTTGACCTAAGACTTCGTAAATATACACATACAATTGCTACAGTAACTATGTATATTTACACGGTTACTATAACTTTATAATTTTTTATTAATTTCTCTCACCTCTCCTGTTGAACTCTCTCTCTCTTCCTCTTGTTCTCTCACCATCTCATAGGACCTAGAAGAGCACCACCACTAAAGCGTAGATTCCACCATCCACATAACACTATCTAACCATCACCACCCACCCACCACCACCAAAACCTATTAAAACAATGAAAGCCCCAAAATAAAACAGATTTCAAATATGATCAACCCAAAATCCACAAAAAAATCAATTCAATATTAAACTATCAATTGAAAACCCATAACCCAAACCCAAAATCAAAATCAAACACAAGCCCAATTGTGGCTGAACACTTGAAATCAGATGAGAGAGATCTGACATTGCAAGCTGAGAGAGAGAGAGAGAGAGAGAGAGAGAGAGAGAGAGAGAGAGAGAGAGAGAGAGAGAGAGAGAGAGAGAGTTTTCTTCAAATCTTTCAAAACTTCAACGAGTATGATTCTGTTCGCCATAGAGAAGAGATCTAAGAGGAGAAAAAGAGTTAATGGGTTGAGACAAAGAGAGACATGGGTTAAGGAGAACGTGTCAGCGAGATAAAGACTTGAGATAGAATATTAAAAAATGAATTAATATGAGTATTGAAATAAAATGGAAGGTAAAATAAACATTCTGACGCGGGTGTTCTGTAAAAGTGGTATTATAAAATAGAAAAAGTAGGTTAATGTAAAATAGACAACAAATTTAGACAAACTAATATGAATGCTCTAACTTACAAATTTACATACCGACTGACCCAACTAAAAGATACATTCCCAAGAGAACTTATTATAGAATTTACAACTTTAACAAAATTTTAAGAAGCCCCCAAAGAACATTACTGGCCAGAGCTTTAATTGCATCAATGCACACCTTTAAGTTATATTTCTATTATTCTAAAAAAAAAGTTATTTTTCTATTAGGCTGATTTAACTAAAAATTAGGTGCTGCTGAAGAAACAAGCTCAGTGTAGTATTTGATAAGTATATCAGCCACCTCCTCCTTAGAAGAACTCCACTGCCCATCCGGTTTCCTCAATCTATGAATGAAATTTTGTGAAATCATTTTGTAGCTCTAGTACGATCCCCATGAGTGGCCCAAAGTGTTTTAGAACGCTGCAACCACATCCTATTTTCCTTATCCATTAGCGTGTCTATCTCCAACTTCAATTCTCTAATCCGATTATTAACTTGTCAGCATGGCTTCCCTTTCGGCTTCAGCTAGCATCTTGCGTTTCAGCAGTAACTTAGTTTTCACGCTACCAAAATGTTCTCGACTCCACTTCAATAATTTAGCCCCACACTTCTCTATTTTGTCCAGAACCGATAACTTGAATGTTCAAAATCACGTGACAGCCACACAGCCTCTACCGTTTCAGCACAACCCTTGTCGGAGAGCCACATCTCTCAAATTTGAAAATTTTCTTCTTTCTATCCACCTCCAATCCTATGGGGACGATCAAAATAGGGCAATGATCAGAGGAGTCCGAGTGAAGATGGTGAACCCGTGCCCCTGCAAATCTCTCAAGCTATTCATATTGGCTAAACCCTGGTCAAGCCTTTCCCACACCAAGTGCCCCGCCACAAAGTGTTTACTCCATGTAAATTAGGGACCTACAAAACCAAGGTCAAGGAAACCACATTTATCAACTACATCTCAAAAAAGTTGCATTTGAGATTGTGAGCGGCTGCTTCCTCCATGTTTCTCATTACTTGTCATTATTTCGTTGAAATCACTTGCACAAAGCCAAGGAAGATTAAAGTGAGAATTTAATTGTCTTAATTTCGACCAAGATTCATGTCTCAAGTGTGTTACAGGTTCCCCATAAAAACCTGTGAATCTCCAAGCATCTGCCTTCCCTTTGTTAATAATGGAGTCGATATGATTTTTGGAAAAAGTTTCAATAGAGACATCCATAGAATTCTTCCAAAATAAATCTCGTCCCCCTCCTTGATTATTTCGGGGCACAACAAATACGTGGTCAAATTCCAAATTCCTCTTAATATCTTTTAAGCCTTACTTCGTCTGTCCATGTTTTAGCTATAAACAAGACAGACGAATCTTTTGCCGTAGGTACTATCACTAACCCCTAAAAAAGAGACCCACTAGTCCTACCTATAACCGTGTTACAAGAGGGAAGGTACTATCACTCCGAAGGAAGATAAAAGAGATTCCACTGTCTAGGCTTTGTGCTAGGCGGCAAAGGCTAAGGTAAGGAAAAGTTTGTAATAATTACCTTAGTTCCTTGTTATGGGTAACTTTAGTTTTATTTTAGAAAAATTATTAAAATGCAAACAAGGATTTTTTTTTTTTTTTTAATTTTTATTCCCTTTTATAGAGTCTATTAACAATTTTATATCATTCGCATTGTGGGGACTGGATTTAGCTTTTAAGCTCAATCGATTGGAGGACTCAGGCCCAAATAGCCCAATACTATGAATTTGTTAGAGAGTGAGCTTTAAGACTAGGCTTTTATGGGTGAGATAGCGCTTACTATGGGCAAAAAATTACAAGGAAACAATAAAAAACAAAAGGCAACCACAGTATTGAGAAGGATAATTCTCCTTAGTCAAGCTTGAGGAGATTTGTTCTTGAATATATCACTATGAGATTTGTTTACAGTTTCAATTCTTTGTGCTATAGTGTTTTTCTCTGCTATTTTTCCGATCCCTTCTCTCTGGGGGACCTTCTATCTTATATAGACCATTGATCACGTAGGCTACCATTTAAGTGCTAGTCCTATCAGGCACCCTCCCTGAACCCTTATGAGATGCGACAACTAAGGCAGTATTATTCAAGGGTCTTCTCCACATAAATGCGGCTAGAAGGTTTGGTGGGATGCATTAAATATGGTGGTAACCACCAGTATTTCAATCACGTTAGTGTTGGCCCTCTTCCCAAAACCTTTTTTGTATTGTAAGGCCTTCTCTGATGGCGTATTGATGATGTGATCATAAAATCCTAGGATGTAGACTCCTCGGCTCGGCAACTACCCTTCTCGGCCATGCTATGACACGTGGTGTAATGGCCTTACTCGGAAATCTAGTACCCGACACTCATTATGATCTCAAATTATACATTGACTCCCCGTTCCAAACTTAAAAAACAAGGAAATACGAAAAAAGCAAATCAATTACGTACCATGAATGAATGATTTAATAATCTATATATTCAAATAAAGATTAAAGAGTTCCAATTCTTGGTGATGGGATTGGTAATGGTGGGGTGTCATTGTTTTTATCTAAAGCCCCCATTCCGGGTTTTCATTTGTTTGTTTGGTTAGACCGTTTTAGAAACCCGCTCTATGGGACCAACGACACGTGAGGAGCGGGCATACGAGAGTTAAAAAAAATATGAATAATAAAATTGTTGCCATTAAAAAAAAAAACTAAAATTCAAAATTAAATTAATCACATGAAACTCCATACTAACATATGTATAAAAAATTGATACAAAATAATTTTTAGCAATACATTTTTATGTTAAATCTATATCCTAATGTTAACTTATGATTGATTATGCATTAAATTTTGTCATTATTTTTCATTCAATGTTCGTAATTAAAGAGCCCATTAAAATTAGAATTATGCTATAGACACAAACTATTTTACAACATTTTCATAAATTATTGATGTGGCTTTAGTAATTTTTAATTAATCATTAATAAACATAAATGTGATGTTAGTGGTGGACCAATATTAGAACTAATAAGAATTTGTCAGATTAATAGTTTGTAAAAAAATTGTAAAATAGTTTATGTCTGTAGCATTACTCTTAAAATTAATGTTTCGAAAATTATTTTTCACACAACCTACAATTTGAAATACATATTGGGGAATGCTAATATATGCCCAATTGTTAATAATCCATTAAAATAAAATTTTTATGGGAAAAGAAAAAAAGCAATTAATGTTTTAACAACTTTTTTAATTGTTCATAAAAGTGGGTCAAAAATTTTTGAAAATAGATTGTTAATCGTTGTCTAAGGACACTTGTTAGCATGCCCCATATTTAATTTTTCATTATATATCAAATATTTTTCAAACTAAGAAACTAATCATTGTTGCCAATTTTAAAAAGAAAAGGAAAATAAGAAAGATACACGCAAGCAAACAAAAGTTCAAAACTACTCAACTTTAACTACCTAACGTTATTTTTTTAATATAATATGTCTAATATTTTTTTAATGTGTTGTCATGTAAAAAGAAAGAGAGAATCAAATCAAACAATCTTTTAGGGGGCTAAGAGGCTGTTTAGATACCGTTTATTGCTGAAAAATAAAAATATTGTAACAAAATAATTTTTAAATGTGTAAATAGTGCGGTGGGACTCAGTTTTAAAATTGTTTTTACTGAAAAAAGTATTTATGGGTCTTATGAATAGTACGTAAAATTCACTTAAAAAAACATTAAACATTGAAAAACGCGCAAAACGTGCTTCCCAAACGTATGCTAAAGTGGTCTGTTCATTTGGAATTTGTTTATTTAGCTTTTTTTTTTTAATTATTATTATTTTTGAAGGTAGAGTAAAGTTCACTTGAATTTGAAAAGTAAAAATTTTAAAAAACTATACATGACTAAAAATAAACTACAAGCTAAAATGCTAAATTAAAAAAAGAAAAAACCCTTGGCAAACAAATTCTCAATTTTAAAGCCCTTTAAATCAACTATATTAAGAAATCAAGAGTGTGTGTGTGTATATATATATATATTGATTCAAACTTTAAAATCGAATATATATATATATATATATATATATACATATATACATATAGCAATTAAAATTTAGTGGGGCCATGGCCCCTTGATCTCTTCATTCGATCTGTCCTTGATCATGAATCTCATTAAACTGGATAGAGCTTATTGTTGAAAACTGAAAATTGAAAACTGAAAACACTGTAGCAAAATAATTTTTTAATGTGTAAAAAACACTGTTCATTCTTAAAATTACTATTTATTGGCCTAAATTTACTATTCATAGCCAATGAACAGTAAATCATGCGTGTCGCAGCAAAAAAAAAAAAAAAAAAAAAAACAGCTGAAACGCAGCACGTCTGCGTTTCAGCTGTATCCAAACCGCACCTAAACCTCGTGAATTTTGAATAAGATTTTCATCGTAAGTCGTAAACAAAGAATAGTTCTGTCCCTGCAAGTAAGTGCATCCTTTGAAGTTTGAATATTCCCTTTCCTCCACCATTATTTACTTGCCACAAAAAAGAAAGAAAGAAAAAAGCGTGTTAAATTTCTCTCAACCATTTCTTGAACTTTAAGAAACGACATAAAGAAACGAATGATTGATAATATGGTCCATAAGTATAGCCGGATAGCCCAATAAAAGAAACTTCGATAATCAAGTAAGCTTTACGTAACTGGCTACACATTACTCAAGTCTTGATTAAGGCCTGCAGAGTTGGACCAAATAAATTCATATTCAAGCTGCATGCCAGTACATCAAAAGTAATCATTATTAAAATAATTCAAACTCTTTGTATATTTTTATATTGAGTGTGAATTTTAAAAATCTAACTATTAGATTACATGTTCTTATCCTTCTTAAAAAAAAAAAAGATTGCATATTCTTATCATATTCTTAATACTTGCAAAATTTCAAGAAAATGAAAAATCAATTTCTATGTCTCAAACAAATGTAAAAACTTCAAGTTTGTGTAATTTAAACTTGTATATAAAAAATACGTTTATTGATCAAATAGTAAATAACATCTAATTTAAACGGAATTTAATATGCATTTTAAGAACATAAGAAATATGAAATTCAACAATTAGATTTTCAAAATTCACACAAAAAATAAAAAATATGTAAAGTTTGAAAAGTTTCTCTCCAAACTAGAGGAATGATTGAGTGCTGGATTTTTTTTTTTTTTTTTTTAACTTATTGTATTTCAATTGGATTATTTGGTGGCAATCCTCAATTATATTTTTCTTTGATTTTGTCTTGAGCTGTTGGATCTTATTTTAGATTTTCTATGAGTTTTTGTACCTCCTTGTTTTTTTGCTACATGTTTTATCTGTGTCTTTTATAGTTCTTGAATTCGTTAATTATTACCAAGTGTCCTCGTTCTTAATTAATCGTATCTTATGGTGTTTCTCTTGAAGACATTTAAGATTTTAATTTTCGAACCCCAATTGTCAAATTACCCCCTTCCCCAAATAAGATCCAGCAACTTGAGACAAGATCGAAGAAAAATCTGATTGTGAATTGCCACCAAAAAACCCAATTGAAATACAATAAGTTAAAAAAAGAAAAAGAAAAAGAAAAAGAAAAGATCTAGCACTCATTCATTCCTCTAGTAACCTAGTTTAGAGTGTAGATCTTCATGGGCCTTATCTAGTTCTCGCAAGTTACAAGTTTCAACAATTTGATTGGGGTTACAAAGATGGCCCAAATTTAAGCTGAAGAGCTAGACCCTGTATGTGGGCCTGAGTCTTCTCTAATTGGACCCACCCATGACGAAGGTCTTTTGTAAATCTTGGACATCCCCAACCCATATAACCAATTTCAGCCCAAGTTCACATCCGAAACAGCTAAACTGTATTCAATGAAAACAGAGTTTAGAGTTGAAAGGTGAAAGAGCAGTGTAGGGCAAACACAGCGCGGACACAAATGGTGGGTGGCAAATGAAAAGAACTCTTTTTGTCTTTCTGAAAGGTACATATGATTTTTGTGTTTTGGACTACAGTGTTTGTTATATTGTTGAGAATATCATTTGTCAAAATGTTTCTTTTCACCGTTGAGTTATGCTAGGAGGACTCTTCAAACTGCACGCAACGTGTTTGTTATATTGCGAAGTAACTGTGACATAACCTAATCTCGCTGTATATGCATTAGTTTGGCTTCTTATTCTCAATATTTATGGTGGCTTGGTTGTTGGGAAAGTTTTAGGGTATTACAAAAACAATAAGCATTGTTGTAATTTTGGTATTTGAAAGTGTGCTAGCTATGCCAAATAGTTGCATTGTTCTTAAGTTGAGCTGAGGTTCTTTCCTCCCTCAGGTCTCAAAATGGTGAAGTGTATAAGGTTCTTACTTTCAGTTTCAATCTTTTCTGATTTTTTGGCAGCAACCAAATGGTGCTCTAATAACCTTGTTTGAATTTAAATGCAAATGCCTTTCTTGTTGTCCATTAAATTAATGTCTACATGGGATTCAGTCAATCATATTAGTTTCCAATTTTCCAGGTATAGAGTCTAAAGTTTACGCGAAGAGGTATCTTCCTTGTTGCCGGGGTGCTGAGGGTGTTATATTTGTTGAATTGGGATATTGAGACAATATAATGTCTGGGGAGGCAGGATTAAGGCTTAAGCTCAATAAGAAGCTCAAAATTGCAAGTGGAAGATCTAGGAATTCCAAGGATGGAAGTAGAAAGTTTGAAAGGACACTAAATAATGATAGGAATGGAAACTTTAAACGTATGAATTCTGATAGGAAAAAGAAGAGAATTCCTGCTGAGCAAGATATAGTTGGGGAGGTAGATTATTCTGACAATGAAAGGGCACCCAGTAAAAAGTTTGAAAGGACACTAAATAATGATAGGAATGGGAACTTTAAACGAATGAATTCTGATAGGAAAAAGAAGAGAATTTATGTTGAGCAAGATATATTTCGGGAGGCAGATTATTCTGACAATGAAAGGGCACCCAGTAGAAAGGTTTCGTCTATGAAAGAGCAGAAACAGGTGAAAGGTGACAATAAATCTTCACGCTCGATATGGGTTTCTAAAAGATTGGAGGATGCTACTTCTGAAATCAAACGTTCTTCTCGTAAAGTCAAGGACACAGTGAAAAGTGCACAGACATCAAATAGAACCAAGACAAAGGATGTTGATAACATGAATGTTGGGAGGGCTGACTCATTGAAAAAACCTACCAAAAGTAAATATGACTCAAGTAAGCGTGTGGATATTAGTAAGGAAAAATTCCCAGATATATCTCCTTCAAAATCTGCTAAGAAAAATCTTCAGGAAAAGAGAGTGCTAGATGAGGGTGCAGAGGTAATAGGTGAAATGCCAAAGAAGAAGAAGCGGGTGATTCGGATAGATCCACATGATATCTCAAATAAGCGGCTAGATGATGGCCTTGTTATATATGGTCAGTATTTATCATTTTATTCTGTTGGTAATGTAAATGCTGCTCGTATCTTCATAATTGTTTTGTTTACAGTTGTCTTAGTAGTCCTGGGACTTACCAACTTTTAGTCATTCAATTTGCAATTGGTCTCTTCTTTTTCTTTCCTCGTTTTATTTTTAAATGAAGTGGATAGTTAATGTTTTTCTTACAGCTCTTTGGTAATTTCTTGGCAGAAAGTGCCAAAGAGAAGAAAAAAGATTTGGAGGAGAATACTAAAATGTCGAAGAATGCGCAATTCCGAACAATACAACCCAGTCCCTCAATCCTTTCTTTTGTGGAAGAAAATGTAATTTGTATGAGTGAGGCCTTGTGATGTTTGAGCCATTTTTTTTTTTTTTTTAAATTTGAATTTCCGACAATTTGATTATTCATAACTTTATTCACAGTTGTTGGGCCGAAGACGCTTGATTGAACTGCGGAGGGCAGGCTATAACACTGAGCTTTCTGCCCCATTAGATAATATCCCCTTTTCTACCAGCTCAGAGAGAGAGCGAATTGAAGAAAATGTATGTTTATTTATTGCTTGTTGAGATAGAGTGTTAAATATTCCCATAATGATATATGCTTCAATCCATATTAATCTAGTAATCAGTGCAGTAATGGCGTAGAATCTGTTTACTGTGATCTGCTCTTTCCTCTACTGATCTATAATCAACTTTACTGCTAACTATTTTTCTCAGATGTTTAGGAATAAGTTGACATTTTTTGCCGCTGCAAAGGTATCATCATCATTTCCTCCTCCTGAGCTTCCAGAGATTGCATTTGCAGGTAAATTCCATGTTGTCACCCTTCTTCTACGCTTATTTATTTTATTTCAATTAAGACCTTGTGTTTCCCTTATTTCTATGCACTGAATAGTTATTCTACTTTCAGTTAGTGAATGATTTCATAGTCTGTTATATGTTCAGTTTTCCATTATTCCAAGGTGAATGCATGTAAGAATTTCACTGGTAGAGTTGTAGTCAATTATTTCAATTTAAGTCATAGATTGGCTAGGATTTCTTGAAATTGTTATGGCACATTATGCCCTCAGCAACTGAGGTCAAAAGTTTTGGAATGATGATGTTAATAGTATATATGAAGACAAACTTCATCCTTTTGGACAAAAGGAAGGATTTATTTTGTCTACTTACTAGTTAGTCTAGATGATTAGTGTTTTTCCTTTTTTTGGAAGATATCTTCCATTTGGCCTGTAGTACACAGGTCCCAAACTCCTGAGAGTGAATTGTTTATCATGTACTTTCTGAACTGAGTGTCTGATATTTTTTCCTTTGGTTGCTTTTTTGATCGATTTGTACACTTAAGAATGTTTACTTGTGTATGTATATATATATAATTTTTTTTCCTTTTTCCTTTTTTTGATAAGTGAAAAAAAAAATGTTTATCGCCCTGACTAGGGAATGAGGCAATGAGACATTGATTATATTTTATTGCTTTGACTAGGAAGGTCAAATGTTGGGAAGTCATCACTACTTAATTCACTTACCAGACAATGGGGTGTAGTTCGAACATCTGACAAACCCGGCCTTACTCAGGTGTTGTCATTTTCCTAGATCTCATGATTTTAGTATCTATAGGACTTTGTTTGATATTGTCAATGGTTCTTCTGCAGACTATTAATTTCTTCAACCTGGGATCAAAACTCTGCTTGGTTGATTTGCCTGGATATGGCTTTGCTTATGCAAAAGAAGAAGTCAAGGATGCTTGGGAGGAGCTTGTAAGTATGCAAACAGAAACTCACATTCTCTCATGTAGCTGCTTTGTAGTCTAGACAGGACTTATACAGCTAAGACCAAGACATTGGTATACCTCAAGACTTTGGTGCTACATGATACCATATTCTATTTGCATGATTTGCATATAATCAGTTTGGTTTCTTATTAAGAATTATGTGTAGCTGACACTCAAAAACATCACCTATTGCTTGCTGCTGATCCATTGTTTTGGTGTTTAAGATCTGTGAAAGTTCACTTAGTGTATACAACGCTTGTGAATGTTTAGACCCCCCAAAAACAAATTTTCCAATACAAAGCTTAGATTCAAACAATTGATGTGCGGAATGATAAATATAAGCAATACCCAAATTGGCAAAATACTCTAAACCATAATTAATCACTAACACAACAGCAATTGAAAGGAATAGAGTAGGGAAGAGAGAAGCAAATACAAAGATAACATCGAGACGTGTTATTGAAGAAGAAACCGAAGAACTCGGTGTAAAACCTCTCTGTAGTAAAATGATCCATTAGAAAATCAGTTGGGATACATGAATCGCAATACACCTTCCAAGCTTAATCTATCCGATGCACCTAAGCTCTCCAAACATCTTGCTCTAACAAGGTTACGCCGAACTGTGTCTTCTCTAGCTTTCCAGATCTTGCAATAAGCTTCATATTGCATCTGCCATCCCTGGCATCTTCTAATACTTTCCAAGCTCCTAAAACACTCTCAACACTTTGAATGGGTGTAGATAGTGTTTGTGTACAAATCTCCTCTCAGTGGATATAACAATAGGAGAGAGAAGGAGAAGATACTACAAAGATTTCTCTCTAACAAGGTGGGTGTGTTATAAAAACCTCTCTTAAGGTTTTTCTCTCAATAGGCTCCTTATAATTTTTGTGGGTAATGAGGGTATATATTGTGTGAGTGATGGAAATATGAAAAGTCATAATTTTCAGTAAAATAGGGGAACTTTGCGGGTCACTTGTGACTGGTGCAAGTCACGAATCCAAGTCGCGGGTTAAAATCTCTTAAGATTTCTCTCAATAGGTATAACAATGGGAGAGGGAAGAAAAAGAGATTACAAAAATTTCTCTCTAAAAATGAGTAGCTCTCTCTCTAACAAGATGGGTGTGTTATAAAAACTTCTCTTAAGGTTTTTTTCTCAATAGGCTCCTTACAATTTTTGTGGGTAATGAGAGTATATATAATGTAAGTGATTGGAATATGAAAAGTCACAATTTTTAGTAAAACAGGGGAACTTCGTGGGTCACTTGTGACTAGTGCAAGTCACGAATCCAAGTCATGAGTTAACCTCCTGGACAGGTTGTACTGACCAGGACACCTGGCCTAACTGTTCACATTCTTGCATGTGCTTCTCACATGACATTCAGCTATCTTGATCAAATCTTCACCACGTCATACTAAACCCATTACAAATAAATCCCACAAAACAAGGAGATAAATTAATTAAATTACAACACTTTTTTGTCATGGAATAAGCCAATACAAATGTTATGAGAAAAATCATAACTTAACAATATGCATAAAGAATATTTTGGTCAATTTTTGGGCCGGCTATTAAAGAATTAAAATTGCTATTTTGAAGCAATTTTGAGAAGCTTATAGGGTCAGAGTTCCATTCATTGATGCAGTAGTTGCTAACAATGCAGGCTACTGATAATAGGATAACCTTTTTGAGCCATCAAAATCTGAAATTAAGGTAGATGTCAGTGAGGGAAGTAGAAAATTAAGTGCATTCAAGTGCATGGAAAAGTCTTCAAAAAAATAAAGAAAAATAAATGGTACCTGGGCAATAATGGGTGTATAAGTAAGTTTACTTAAATATTACTTTTGCCTTTTTCATGCATAGAATTGAGTCGATTTAGAATGTCTTATTGTTATATTTACCGATTAATTGTAAGCCTTCAATCTGTAGGTAAAGGAATATGTTTCCACAAGAGTTGGTCTCAAACGGGTATGCCTACTTGTTGATACAAAATGGGGTTTGAAGCCAAGGGATCATGAACTTATCAATTTAATGGAAAGGTACATCCATTTCCTTGTAACATTGGTATTTTGACTTTTTATTTTTATTTATTTTTATATAAAATTTTATATATTTATGATCTGGGATGTATGGTTCTATGTTTTTTATGTTGTAGATAAGTGGATGTATAGTTCTATGCAGTAGTTGTTGCATAAACAATGGTTACCTGTATTGCAATATAACCATTCCCATCTGTTAACATGACATTTGAAGGCACATACATAAATAACACCTGATTTTTTTTTTTTATTCCTTTTATTCTAAGTTTCCTTCTCATATTGGTTGTGCCAGTCTGTTCAGTACATATATGCATTGGACACCATTTTTGGTATCTGTGGTGCATATCATTTGTTATATCTGCACTATCAACTTGCTAGGGGCGAGCCATCTTGAAACTGACAAAGAAGTGGATTATAAAAAAGGTTATTAAAGGTTACATTCTTAGGGAGTTTGACAGACATTTTGGAACGACATTTCTAGCCTATCATCTCAAGTTGATGTTACGGATTGGTGACTAATACTGAGATCTGGCCTAAAGCCACTTGAGGTGGTTAGGTTACCACATTGCTCTTTTACATCTTCATTCTTGCATATGTATGTACTGGCCTCGTAGAAGTGGTATTTACGTAATTTTTAAGGTCTTATTTATTTTTCTTCACAGATCCCAAACTAAATACCAGATTGTATTAACCAAGACAGATGTGGTTTTCCCGATTGATGTGGCACGTCGTGCAATGCAAATTGAAGAGGTGAACATCACATAAATATGGTGAAATTTTATTGCAATTTACCTTTGTCTCCTGTCTGCTAACAGCTTTCTGAATACTATTTGCTTCTTGCAGAGTCTCAAGGCGAATAAGTCTGTAGTTCAACCTTTGGTATGAAGGAACAAATTCATTTGATTGATTGATTGTTTCAATTATACACACACACACACATGCACACACACATTACATGTATGTATGTATTAACGTTGATTGAAGCACCCTAAGTACTTTGGATTTGGTTTTAATTTCAGATGATGGTAAGCTCAAAATCTGGAGCGGGAATTGGATGTTTAAGAACAGTGCTTTCTAAGATTGCGCGGTTTGCCAAGCTCTAATGCTTCATCAGGTAGCATTTTGCTACTCAAATTGTGTTTTGTGAAACCAAATTATATGTTGAATATAGCAGAACAGTACAGTGCTCCTTTTAACATTTTCAAAATTCACATACATGTAGTCATCTTATGAAATTAGAGATTTGAGTCTCATGAACGAAATCAACTGGCAATCCAATTTCACAGCCCCAAACCTTCACACAAACTAATCTCAATGTGCTAGGCATGACTAAGACGAAATGCATGGTTATTATTTATTGTTTGTATTAAAATTCATAAGTGATGAATATTCCTTCTCTGCAGGCTGTGCCCTACTGCCAATGTAAACTTTGCAGGCATCCAATTATTTCCTTGTGAAGCTGAACGCCTCTAATTCACTAAAACAATTATGGGCCGGGTTTGGCTGTTCATGTGCGGCTTGCTGACAAGACGGATGGATGTCTAACTTCATTTGTGTGGAGTAGCCTGCCCATTCCACCTTGCAGGATGATAATAGTGGAGTTGGAAGGTGTTAAAACAAAATCGTTTTTGTAGATTGTAGGACTGGTGAAATATGTCATGATCTTGAAGGTGTTCTGCCATATTTATTTCAGAAGAAATCTTTGTGATCTAAGAATCAAGACCTTTAACTGTAAGGGCAATAATTTTCATGGTCTGTCAGGAACTTTTGTAAGTTTTAAAAGAAACTAAACTATGCAAGAAGGTGTCTTCCTTGCAGATGGAGTTACTTTAAGCCAATTTAATTGGAGTAATTGCAATTGAGACTAAGTTCTTATTGGAAATTGAGCTTAGAAAATGAATTGGTGGATTAAACTGAACGCATTAACTAGGCCGGAATGTTTGTGTATTATGACTAAGACAATATGATGCAATGAAAAGGACTGGGTGATAACCGATAAGTAGCATTTGGCCTTTTTTTTTTTTTTTTTTACTTTGATTTGGGGCATGCATTGTAAGGATTTTTTATTTTGTGTAATAGTAACAAGCAATATCCCTAGCGGGTTTCACATATGTGAGATCCATCCCCCTTTTAAGAGAGATATTGTATACAACAATTACATAAAATAATACCTCCATTATAAAGGACTTTAAGATGGCTAATGGTAGAATGCATCCAGCTGGTGTACTAATGATATTGTGGAGAGTAATGTTATAGACACAAAATTTCTCAATTTTTTTTTTAAAATAAGTTGATATAATAAGTTTTTACTAGTTTTTATATAAATAAGTTGATTTGGAGGTGAACATAACTTTTTTTTCATCTACTGCTAACAATTTGCCACATTAGCCATTGTAAATTGCGAACTTTCTCTAGTGTGAACAGTATTGAAAACGAATAAGGGAGATTGGAGGATTACAAAATTGAAGGTCCAGAGAATATTGCTTGTATTTGGTAATGTGTTTGATTATTAAATACATGGTTTATTGGATTAGGTTTTGAGATTTTTTTTATTTAATACCCTCAAGGTCAAATGGATAGATATCCAGTCCCTGTAGAAGTGGCAGCATATCTTTTTTGGTTAAAGAAGTGGCAGCATATCCTTGTAATGCAACTCGTCCAAAAATAAAAAATACAGCTGAAAATATATGAAGTGCGTTAGGAACGGGATCCAACTCATCGTCAAGGTGGACTTGTGCATTTGCAAATCCGGGGTGGAATTATCATTCTACTCCATTTTCATCAAAATAAATAAATAAATAATTTTTTCTCCATACAATTCAATTCATATTAAATATTCTTAAATACTTTCGCCTGCTTTGATATCAATATGACAAATGGGGCGGTTTTGAATCCGTTGAATTTGACCAACAAACAAAAAATTTATATTCAAATCCTACCTCCACAAAAATTTATTAACGCATTTATATAGTAAAGAGTAGATGAAAATATGATTTTAGCTTACACGTTTTGTTGTCATTATCAATTTTTTTCCTTCATTTTGGTAGAGTTAATTTAGTTCTTGTAATTTTTAATTTGGAGTTAATTTGATTTTTAGTGTCAACTCTCGCTATCAAACACTGGCTACAAGTTAAAAATAATATAAACTAAATTGACAATAACTTAAAAATGTAAAAATTAAAATGATATTTTAATCTAAAAGGTAATTATTATTGAGCAAATGTTATAGATCAAAATTCTATCAAATCTATATATATATATATAATAATGGTAATCATTGTTAAAAATTTTACCTGATAAAAATTTTGAGCAAATACTTATTTATAAAAATAAAAATACTAATTACTTTAAAGACAAATAATAAGCCGTTTTCTTCCCAATTTAATTAATACAAGCATTCATTAAATGAAAAATTCTTAAGTATTCTGAGAGCAGAGAAAAATAATACTCCTCTTTCAAATTTATGATAAGCTTGGTCATAAATTTAACGGGTAAATCTAATCATAAATACGAGAGGAATTATTTGTTGTGTTCCGAAAATACTTCAATAAAAAAGAAAGGAGAGGAAAAGGACAAAAGAAAGAGAGTAATAAATCGCAGGCATAGAAATAGAGAGAGAGAGAGAGAGAAATCGTGGGTGTGTAGTAGACAATAAGAAATGATGAGCAACCGAATTTGACTAAGCTTCAACTGCACCCACCTCCCTCCTCACCTTTTTCCCTTTGCCCGATTTCTTTCTTTTCAAAAAAATCCAATAGAACCATCAAAAAAAAAAAAAAAAGACCTCTGTGTAACACACGCATTTCCATTTCCATTTCCATTTACAATTTGTTGACATTTCTTTGTGTTTCTCGAAATGTGTCCGCTGAGGCTGATTCTGATATTCCTCTCCGCCACTCTGGCCGGCTTCTTCGTCCTCAGAAACCTCAAATCCCAACCTCAACCCAACTCCGACCTCGACCTGGACCTCGACCACGACCACGACGTCGTTAAGGATCCCAACTCAACTGACTCTCAATCCACCAAGGTCTCCACTTTCAATTAATATAACACTTTCAATTTTCCTCTTTTATGTAATTGAAATTGAAAATGGTGGGTTTGTTTGTGCAGGTGCGTTCGGCCATAGAGTCAGGGTTTTGGACCTGTGTGGACATGGCCAGTGGCCGCTACCTCTGGAGGCATTTGGTCTCTAAGCGCTCCTCCTCCGATTGATCTCCGATCACACACACACTCACACTCACACACAGTCTCTGTATTGTGTATTGTTTCTAGGTATATGCCTCATTCATAAATGTGTAATCTTAGAGTTACTTGATAAATAATCCCTTGTTGTTGTTGTTGTTGTTGTTGTTGTTGTTGTTGCAGTTGTAATTTCATTTTACCTATGCTTGGATTACTCGGAAGAAACTATGCCCTTGTATAGATCTGTGGCTTAGTCAAATTTAGATTTCATATTGAAACCTATGTAATTGGCTATTCTGTGGAAGGAACTATGTGTTTGGTTATTATGTGAAAGTGGTGCAAATGTTTATCTTGTGTCTGTCAGAAGAGGAAAAGTGAGGAATGCTTTACTTTGATGGTTTATCTAGTACGGGGTTTATATAATCGTTATTCCTTGCTAGTGCTTCTTGATTTACATATTTTTTTTGTAATTCATGTTGTTATATTGATGTTGTGTCTAATATGCCAAATTAAATTTGCAGTTCTTGTGTGTAAAGTTTCATTTTGGTTGCTGGCTTTGTGTCCAACGCATTTACACTAAGGCTACTTCATTTTGTTTGGTAAATATAGAATCAGTTCCCCTTGTTTCACCCAATACTTAGATTCAACTAACAATGTAGGCTTAGAGGTCTGACATTGTTTTTGGTAGCCTCTATATCTGTCATTTTATGATCATGGCTTAAAATTGATATTTTGAAGATTGAGAGTATATGTTGGTACTTTATTCTGATGTCTGTTCTACTAGATTGGTCGTGTAACTTCTAAGCTTTGTACTGACTTCTGTGCCCTAATAATCATTCTCTCCTGCAGTGTGCAGATGTGTGCGCATGTGTTTCTTCTAATAGGAAACACTCTAAGTTTACCATCTGTTTGAATATATTTGACCCCCCAATTAGAAAATCTTCTACAACTATCTTCGAGTGCATTTGATAGTCTGAATTTCTGATTTCGTCAATTGTTACAACTTTAATGCTAGTTTGTAATAAGATTGTGGCACTTAGCTAATTGAGATGTGTGTTTTCCACTTCCTAAATTTCACATTTATTTTCCTTAGTCTCAAAATAGAGAAGGGTTCGTATGCCCTGGACAACTTTAGTGATGCATCTTTCTGCATATCCACACTGTAGCTTAGCAGAACCTAAGGTTCTTGGTGTCATGTTTGTGATGGGGGGCTACAATGCATAGAAATGGGTTGCCTTGGGAGTACATTTTGCAAGGCTCAATGGAGTTTCCAAGATAAAATTCAAGAAATGTAAAAAGGAGACGTTTATTCTTATGAAGTATTCATGGTAGATTGTGAGATTCGATTTTATGATTATTGATGGCTTAAATGATACTTTGTTTAAATGGGTAGTGTGAAAACAAGATTCTTGTGTAACTCATCTTCACAGAACCTTACCTCTTACATCTAATTATAGCGTGGCAAAATCTGTTTGGGGGTATTGGGATTCATGATTGTATAAATCATCCAATGTTTCATTTGGTCATCAAGAAGAAGATTGACAAAATAAAAGTTTGGGTAGTAGGGTTGTTGAACTTGCAAACCTAGCATAATATTCGTTCCATTGAGATTGAGAATGAACTATGAGATTGTCGGCAGTTCCCAATTTTCGCATTGCAGTATCTTTTGAAATGGACAATATTCTTATGTTACACTTTTATCTTCATCATACCGTTGGGTTCTTTCCAAACTTTAAAAAATGTTGTATCTAATATGCTCTTTCACGGTAGTTACTAGTCACTCGTTATCTTTAGGGGGTGTTTGGTAGAGAAGTTTAAGTAAGGTTGTTTGAGTGTTTTTGATATACGTGTAGGTGAAAAAAGTGTGTGAAAATGTGTGTTAGTGTGTTTAAAATGTGTAGTTTTGTGTTTGAGTAGGATTGCCAAATAGGCCCACTTGGAAGCCATATGAACCTTGTGGACTAAAGTTGAGTGCTTGGTAGGAGAGGCTCAATTATTAGGCCATTGAATGACCTAATAAGATGATGATGATGAACTTTGGCTAAAAATTATCATGGTCGTTTAAGTTTGAAATTTGTCATTTTAGACTGATAATTTTGCCCAAAAATAATTTTCGTCCTTAAGTTTGAAGGTAGTCATTTTAGTTTAATAACTTTACCTAAAAATCATTTTAATCCTTTGAAGACTCTCCTAGTTTGGTAATTTTGCCCAAAAATCATTCAAAATGACTAATTTATAGTAAAAAATGATTTTGGGGTAAAGTTACTAGATTAAAATAACTAATTTCAAATTTAATGAACTAAAATGATTTTTTGGCAAAGTTAACGAGTGTAAATTGCGTCTTTTCCTAATAATTGCGTCTTTTCCTAATAATAAAGAAGTAAGGCCTCTCACCTAGTAAAAAAAAAAAAAAAAAAACTTTTCTATTGGCCAATGTAATGCACTGTCTATCTGTATTATAATGTAAAATTTTGAATTAAGAATCTATTGATACGCTTTACCATGATTGCGATAGTTTTAGAGGGTACTAATTTTTAATCTCCCAAAAATTTTACTCTTCCTTTCTCTCTATACAAAATGGAAATTATAATTTATAGTTTTCCAAACAAATTCATTATTAAAATCTATTGTTTAATACTTGAAGTCCAATATTGCCAAGAGAGACTGACCATCTCAAGCATTATATTTATTATGATACTTATTGTTTATTTTATTTTTAAATTTAAAATCTTTCAAGTATGTTTTATGAAAAGATGAAAATAGTCCAATTAATGTATTAAATTATATAAAAAATGCTAGATTCTTTTTCTATGACATGTAGTTGCTTATAAAATATTAACTAACAACACATTTTACTTGTATAAAAAAAAAAAAAAAAAAAAATACATTTTACATTTATATCTCCAGAATGAAGTTATCCAAAATAAAATTTGATAAAAGACTATTTAAGATCAACTATTCACAAGAAAGATAAAGTGAATTAACAATATTACCAATTGAAAAAGAATTGTTAGTGGAACTTGAACACAAAGACATAATTTTGGATCTAAGAAAAATAAAATTTTATATGAAAAAAAAAATTCAATTATTATTTAAAAATAAGAGAAGTCCCCCCAATAAATTATCCCCTTAGTCCCCAAAATGTGTTGAGCCGGCCTTAGACTAGACCCTATTATTGTAGACTGCGAATGAAACTAAATTGAGGTATTCGACATAAGCAACTCCATTTAGAATTTACAAATTGAAATACTTTGTGCATATGAAAAATCTTCATAGTAATGTGGCCATATTTTATAAGAAAGACATTTAACATGCTAATAACATGGTTAGTATTTCATGATTTTCGCATGATTATCATGGTATTAGTACAAAGAAACCAATTCAATTGAAGCTAAAGTTGTTAAAAACGCATAAATATCAAATTGATGGTTTTGCAAAGAAATGTTCAACGAGGACCATTGTTGGGATATATATATATATATATATATATATATATTTTTTTTTTTTTTCACTATTATAAAAAAGGGACATTGCCTTAGACTCTAAAATGTGTTAAGCTGATCTTGACTGGTTGGAGGGCGATGAAAAAAATTATAAGTGTTTCTCTCTCCCTCTCCCTCTCTCTCTCTCTCTCTCTCTCTCTCTCTCTCTCTAGCCAATGGTGGGAAGGAACTTACAAATTTATTTAGGAAGCATAAAGGTGAAAACTCAATGCAAAAGAACTTATAAATGTGAAAATTTCTCCTTACCTAAGCATATGAATATTCAGTATTCATAGGGTAAATAATAGGATCTAGCACATGGTTGTCGTTTGCACATATAAATCTTTTACGACTTCATGGTTTAGAGGACAAGAATGTTATTGCTGGAATTGGAGCACATTACGTTTATATTCATTTATAAATCAAGCACTTGCACAAACTTGGAGTTTTGAAAGGATTATATTACGTTTATCTTCATCTATAAATCAAGCACTTGCAGAAGCTTGGAGTATCGAAATCTAAATGTTTCACGACTTCATGTCTCAAAAGAAAGTAGCTGTTGCATGTTTGCAACTTCACATTAAAATTAGTTTTTTTCTTGACTGCCATTTTTTATTTTTTGATAATTTAATAGTTAGAAGTGAGAATATGAACTCTAATGTTGAAAATATCAAGAGATGCCAACTAATTAAAGCTCCTGGCTCTAGACTACCAAATTGTTTGGTTCAGGAATC
The DNA here is from genome assembly GCA_032878915.1 of Castanopsis chinensis. Taxonomy (NCBI): domain Eukaryota; kingdom Viridiplantae; phylum Streptophyta; class Magnoliopsida; order Fagales; family Fagaceae; genus Castanopsis; species Castanopsis chinensis. The sequence goes on along the minus strand of JAVQMG010000125.1, from coordinate 8,359,162 downwards.
AAGATTGTAAGTAAACCAAGCTATTCGCAAACTCGGCTTTACTAAATAATTATTTAACAAACAAATTAGGTTCAATTTTAAGTCTAGACTCAAGTGTTGAATGAATCAAGTCCAAGGAAAAAAAAAAATGTTCTAATGATTAATGTACAACTTCATGAGTAATGCTTGTACGAGAGTGGAAAATGACACGTTTAGACAATGACAACAACCCTTGTCATATAAATGTCCTCACATAATTGAGATAACGCTTATTTTTAATAGAATTTTAAAGGTTTTGTTTTATTCCAAACTTATAGGGTATACATATAACATCAAAACTGTATGGACTAGAATGGTTTTACGTTTTTTCAAGTCGATTTTTTCTTTTCTTTTCTTTTTTTGTTTATTTATTATTATTCTTTTAAAGTAAGTCTATGACGCTGATTTCAAATTTGATTATAAGTTATTGCTATAGGTCAAAGGCCCAGTGCAACAAGAAGTGTCTAATCTCTCTTTTATTGGCTCAAACAAAGACATGTTGGTAGAAAAGGTGAGCATGGACCTCACAATTGGATCATTCTCAGCCTAACATTCTTTCCTCAAACCCATTACCTGTTAAAAGAGCATGTACTACTGAAGAAGTCTTGGTTTTTGAAGTGGTTGCTCATGTTAAGTCTATTGTATAAATGATATTTGGTTAGAGGATTTATCTCTAATTTTACTTTCGTTTTGATAGATGATGTACTCCAAACTTGATTACCTTAATAAAATTTTTTCAAAAATATAATTACAGAGGTTCAAACATATCTTCTAATAATCTCTAATAAATAGCCATTGGCTCTAATAGAAGATTAACCTTCTAACTAATCCCATTTCTAACTAGTAGGGATTAGACATATAGGTTGTGAATAATGGTTTAAAGGTTGCACAACTTGTAGTATGAAATGCTTTAACAGTGACACTTATAGTTTGGACATTGACAATAGTCATATTGATTGCAATGCTTCCAGACAAATAATGACGAAGCCAGACTGTTTTCTCATGGGGGCCAATATGTAAAAATTAATATATAATTTTTATTTTTCATAGAAATTGCAAAGAGGAGAAGAGGTTTTTTCAAAACCCAAGGGGGCCATGGTCCCCCTCCCTAGTAGAAAATGACAATTATTTAGACGACGATCGACAACAACCACCTTGTAATATACATACCACATATGTGAGAGATAATGCTTATGTTTAAGTTTAGAAATTTAATGTTCAAACCACATGGGTTAGATTGTAATTTAACATGTTGTAATAAAAAAAGAAAAAGTATTTTGACGTCAATTTCAAACTGGTGTAGTTATCTGTATTAATTAATAGAAAAGGGAATATATCTAACGGTCGAATTGCAGTGCATCTTTTTTTGTCACTGTGAGAGTTTTTTGAGAGAGAGAGAGAGAGAGATGAGGAAAAGAAGGGGACGACCGGAGACCACGGAAACCCTAATGAAAGAAGAAGGCGGAGTAGCAAACATAGGTAAAGAAGGGAAAGGGTTTTTCGCTTGCTATCTATTGCTCTCCCTCAGCCCACGCCACAAAGGCCACACCTACATCGGGTAAGGGTTTGCCCTCTTTTTCATTTCACTCAATTTGGTTAAAGTTTCAATCTTTCTTTAATATTTTGATTCTTTAGACTACAATTTTTTTTTTTTTTGAAATTGCAATCTTCTCTGCTGCTTGTTGATTCAGCTGTGGTGTGGGGTTATTAGATTTTTAACGTGACTGACTTATCGTTTATTTGATTTTGAACAATCACAATCACAGATTTACAGTGAATCCGCGGCGTCGAATCCGCCAACACAATGGTGAAATTGTGAGTGGGGCATTCAGAACCAAGAAGAAGAGGCCCTGGGAAATGGTCTTGTGCATCTATGGCTTCCCAACAAATGTCTCAGCTCTCCAGGTTTCTATTCTTTGCACTACTAGATATATATATATTTTTTAATTTAAGTTTTTTATAGAAACTATAAGATATTGTTAAATTGTCTTATCAAGCACCCATTCTTTAGTACCATGATGCTTTCAATATTTTTCATGATTGTGGTGAGGTTCTTGGTTTTTCTTTTTTTAGCTGCTTTATTTTGTTAGTTACAAGACTGACTAGTAATTGCCTTTGGTATGGGTAATTTTGGACTTAACTGTCTGCAAGCTGAGCCTTGATCCTATTGATGTTGTTGTTGTTGGTGGTGGGGGTGCATTCAAACATGGGAATGTGTCACACGTGAGTATTTAAAATTCCCGGAATGTGTTATGTAATTGAGGAATAATACTTTGGTAATCCCATTACTTTCCTGGAAAGTTTAGGAATTTTGTTAGTATTCTGTGGTGCCCTCTTAAAGTTTAGAAACACATAATGCCTTGTAATTGTAACCTTGCTCTTTGGCATGCTGCTTTTGTATATAGTAGAGTATTGATCTGTTTGAAATTTGCAATTTCTGTACCGTGCCTATACTAAGCCAAAGCAGCCTAATTGGTACTGCAATTTTTTTTATATTATTTTTGGGAAATGGGAACGACAATTTGAGGTATTCATTGGTGTTGGTATCTGTGGGTGTTACTCAATACTGCAGAGATCCCTTTGGAAATCTGTTATCACATTTCATTCCTTTTATGGATGTGAACTAGATTGGCCATCAAGCAATTTTTGACAATCCACTTTGAAGTCACATAAAAGCATTTTGTGTGACTTTCACGATGGAATATTTTTTATGAATCTTTTCTGTTACCAATCATTACAATAGCCCAGATGCAGGCGTGTTAAACCATCTTGCAATTATTGTGCTATTTCCTTGTAATCATTTGTTGATTGACATCTCTTTTGGGTGAATAGATTAGCTTAGAATCCCACTTTGATTACAAAAAATGCTTTTGGTTAAGCTACTGGTTATTCTGAACTGCATATTATCTTCATAATAGAGCACTTTTCTTGTTTTCTGCATCCTCTGCAATAAATTAGCCCTATGATTAAGTTCACCCACATACTGGTACATCTTGCTCGAGCAACTTGTTCGATAGGTGGTTGTTTGTGTAGTAGGTTTAAGACAACTGATACAAGTGGGCAATTTAGGATATAGCCCTAAGTATTTTTCTTTTTTAATGAGTGTGCTCCATTCCAAAGGTATCTATTGATAGTTTTGAATTTTCCATTGGCTCAAAGTTTAATCTTTATATGATGTGTTGTTTATGAGTTTTATCTTTATTACAAAGCCAAATGTGAAATAAGAATCTGCTGCTAACTAGTTAAAATGTTCTAAACATGTAGTTTGAATGGGCCTGGCAGCACCCACATGAATCACTGGCTGTAAGGAAGGCAGCAGCAGACTTTAAATCTCTCTCTGGAATTGCAAATAAGGTCAAACTTGCATATACAATGCTCACCCTCCCAGCCTGGCAAAGGTATCATCTTATGTCACTCAAAGTCATACAAAAGGGGTTAATTTACTGTAACTAAATGGTTTGTTAATTAATATTGATTTTTGTAATTCATCAGCTTGAACATCACTGTAAACTTTTTTTCAACCAAGTACACAACGCATTCTGCTGGTTGCCCAAGCTTGCCCGAGCATATGAAGGTCCAAGTAAGCTCAATGGATGAGCTTCCATGCTACACTGAAATAGATGAGAGTCTAAGTGAAAATGAAGATGACTGGGCCAATAAGGAAGAATGTGATGAAGGTAGAAGTTCCAGTGAGCTTGTAGAAGAAACAGTAGCAGATTCTACGGCTCGAATTTCAGCATATTACGAGGTTGGTGTTGACATGACAACTGATGGTCTTTATAACAGGATTAAGGAACTAGGAGAAGATTGTTCACAGCCATCTGGTTTTGTCAAATCACTGATGAGCACATCGTCTTTGATTGTCACTGGCTCTTCAAGTGTAAAAGAAATTGCTGAAGATAGAGATATGATTAATGATGGTAGTGTTGAATTGCATCAACCAGCAAGGAATGTTTTGACAGCTTTTGTAAACAATCAATTACCAAGCAGCAGCTGTATGGTGGTGCCTCATCAAGTTGAGATAATAGATGTGTCAACTCCATCTCCTGACTGCAGAACTAGTTTATACGGAAAGAAAAGAAGAATTTCCACTGTCCGTCCTGAGATTATCGACCTGACTAAATCTCCCAATTTTGTCCAATTATAGAAAGTTGGACATATCACATAGGAATAATGACACTTGTCTTTGCATGATAATACACTGTAGTCTGTACACTGTGTTCACCATGGAATGAACAAAATAATGAAGATCCATCAGTTACATTGTAATAATTATTCCAAAATAATAAAGTTGAATTGCTTTCCGTTGCTACTCATGGCGGCTCAACCATTAGGCCGCCTCAGCCCCAAATGGAAGATGACCTCCTAAAATAGAATATATTTACATCTATTTGTATTTGTATTTTTTTTTTTTTTTTAAATGTTATGTGTGAGATGTCCGAGGACCGAGGAGAATTGGATGTGGAGTATCATACATGATACCACCTATAAGAGCGCATTTGACCTGAGGACTTCATTGACCCAAGAAGGGATGGAGAGGTGGTGTAGCATTTTATGAGAACCCAATTGAAAGGAATAGAGTTTGGGAAGGGATCAATATGGTGGGTGAAAAGGTATACCTTCCCCCTTCGCATTAAATGTTTTGTAACAACCTTATCAGCTGCATTAATGAGGAAATGACCATTGGACAGTATTTTCACAGCTAGCAACCTCTTCTATCACCTTTTGCAGAGCCCTGATGGAATAAGTATCTTAAGAAAGGCCTTGAGGCATACAAGTGGAGAGCTAGGATTGAAAGAAGGAGGATATATAAGAAGGAAAGAGCTTACTAGTGAGGGGGACTTTCTTTGGAAATAGAGAAAAAGAAACAAGAGAGTAAACAGTGTATTGCCTAATAGAAACCTGTTTATAGGCCAAGAATGTATTGACCTATTGTGAAATATTAATTGATTAATTAGCCAAATTTATTAATTAATCAGATTAACATGTAATGTACGTGGCAGCACAAACAAATCACCAAATAACTAAATATGCAGCAGAAATTAAATGACATGGTGATTTGTTTACGAATGGGAAAAACCTACACGGCAAAAACTCCACCGGGTGATTTTAAAGTCATCACTCCAGAATTCACTATTATCACAATAAGCGGTTATAAGTAAAGGAATCACAGTACCTTATACCAACGTACAGTTGAACCCTTACCCCAATATCCAGTTGGACTTATTATGTAGTGACAATCTCTTCTTGTATTGTATGGCTCTTAGTACATGACTAATCAAAAGATACGCGGATCCCAGTATGCAATTTGATCACCAACTTGAGAAGAATTTTGGTTGCAAGGTTCTTCTTGTTCATCACACGATAAAGATCACGAATTTGCTTGGTCATAAAACCCTACGGTGTACAACCATAACAGCTTCTTCAAGAGAAAGATGAATTAGGACAAACTCTGTCTCTGATCACAATTTGCCTGAACAAAACTTTACTCTACACTCGTGCAACTTGTGTCACCTTTGACAGCCCTCAAAATAATCCTTATATATGTTAAGGGTCGTGAGAAAAGAAAGCCTAAACACATACTCACGGATTGGATGAAAAAAAGTTTTGAAAAACTAAGTTTCATAAATCTCGATAGATAGCCAATTAGCCATCTATCGAGTTAACTGTCGAGCCACGGGCTTTAGCAGCTTTTAAATCTCGATAAATACTAGCTGTCGAGATTTAAAATCGAGCACTTTCTTACTTGATTCTTGGACAGACTTGCATAGCTTTAACACTTGAACTTGAAACATTGTTCCTTGAAGTATTAAATACATCCTAGATTTACCAAATTACAAGTAAAATACGTTTTGTCAAAAGATTAGCCAATTACATAAAATGTTGACATATGTTTCTAACACGAATCACATATGTCCTAACACCTATGTCATTCATATATAAGAACTTCACCTCGAAACTTACTGAAGAGATCTTTTTACTTAATAACTACGTGACTTGTTCTACTTTGTATAGGCTCCATGACTTGAGTCCTAAACTTAACTCATAACTGCACCAAAACTTTTTTCCCACCCTCTACATAGTAATCTTCTATTGTTTGGGCTTGGTTTGGAGCACAAGACACTATTGTTCTAAGTGGGCTTGGGCCATCAAACTCTTATACCTCACATTATGCATGTTATTAATATGTTTTACTATGCTTGTGCTATTATATGAGTGTAAAATTTTTTATTCTTCCTTTCTCCCTATAAAAAAAAAAAAGTTAATTAGAATTAATATTTTCTAGACAAATTAACTACTGAAATTTATTTTTCAATACTTGAAATTTAATATTGCTAAAAGAGATAGTGACCATTTCAAACATGATATTTGTAGGGCTGGAAGGGCCAGGGGCGTATATTGGGTCGTGGGCCTTATCTGAGAACGTTCAGTAGTCTGAGGACAGTTAGATATTAGCTGAGACATACAAATTAGTAGGGTATGGAAGAATTCTGGCCATGAAGGTTTAGGATGGTAGTTTGAGGAGAAATGCCTCCTCGACTAAGCAAAGCAGAGGTCAGAAGGTTTGGTCTGTCATTAAGAGCAACACTCCGGATAATTCTACTAGTACGATTAAACATCAGGAGGGAATAGGACAAGGGAAAGTTAAGAAATATCTAAGGAAAAATTGCTACCACCGCATTAAATGCTCTGTAGCTAACTCTCTGGCCGCATTAATGTGGAGGCGATACCTGAATAGTGATACACAATTTTACAACTACTTCTAAAGACTTCAGGAAGGTGCTAATGGGACAGGGATTAGAGCAAGAAACTTGACTTACATGTAGAGGGTGGAGATGAAGTAAAAGAAGGGAATATAAGGAAGAAAGACACCATTATACGGGGATCATTTGGAAATCTATAGAAAAAGACATTGTAGCACAGAGAATTGTAATTGTAATCAAGTCTAAAAGATATATATTCAAGAACTACTCTCCTCAGACTTTGCCAAGGAATGATTTCTTTGCATAAAATCTTGTTTTTCTTTACTTTCTTATCATTTTTAATCTATTGTGAGTGTTATTCAGTTCATTAAAGCCTAGTTTTTAGCCCACTCTTTACAAATTCTTTGTATTGGGCGCTTTGGGCCTAGGATTCCAAAAACTTGCCCTTACAATTGGCGTTGTCTGTGAGAAATATTTAAGCTTTAGTGAGATCAGTATTCAGCTATGGTAGATTCAGGGCCTAATTGAGAAGAGTCTATTGGTTCTCAACGTCAAGATTAATTTCTCAATCTTGAGCGAAGAAGGGATCAGGAGGTTAGTGTGTATACCACATATATTAGTAAGAGCCAATCTTGGGGTGGGAGTCACGTTTGTCATGAGGAGAATACTAGAAACATGCAACTGGAGATTGATTGTTTACGAAGGAGGTTACGCTTTGAGCAATGTAGAGGAACTCCTTCAAGTTTTGGCCCTTTTTCAGATGATGATAGCAATAATAGGTACCAGCCCAGGTCAAGGACTCCTCCCAGCGAATCTTTTTCTTGTGATGAGGATCACCATTATAGGCGGAGAAGGAAGAGTCTGTCTCATAAAGATCTGGGCAATGATGCTATGGGCAGGGCTTTGAAACAGATTTCTAAGTTACCTTTTAACGTAGGATTAAAGGAGGAAAACTTCCTCAGTAGTTTATCCAGCCAACATTCACCATGTATAATGGTAGAACTGACCTTGTGGAGTATGTTAGCCACTTCAACCAGAGAATGGTCGTTCACTCAAAGAATGAGACCTTGATGTGCAAGGTTTTCCCATCTAGTTTGGGGCCTGTGGCGATGAGATGGTTCGATAGTCTGAAAGAAGGTTATATTAACTCCTTTAAGGAGCTTACTAGAGCATTTGGTTCTCGCTTTGTTACTTGTAGTAGAGTTCCTCGGCCCTTAGACTCCCTGTTGTCTATGACTATGAGAGAAGGGGAAACCCTAAAGACATATTCTAATAGATAGTGGAAAAATTTTAATGAGATAAATGAGAACTTTGATGATGTGGCTATAAGGACTTTCAATGTCGGCCTACCTGCCAAGCATGATTTGAGAAAATCGTTGACTAGGAAGCCTGTTGGGAGTGTACATCAGCTCATGGACCGTATTGACGAGTATAAGTGGGTCAAGGATGACCAACAACAAGGTAAAGGGAAGGCTAAGGTAGTCCCTCAAGATAGAAGAGATTTTAGGTCGGATAGTTTCAACAATAACTGACCTCGAAGGGATTTTGCTAGGTAATCTGGATCTACTACTACTCAAGTGGTTAGCACTGTGTTCCGAGAGCTAGTACATCAAATCTTGAAAAAAATTAAGAATGAACCATACTTTAAATAGCCAAATAAAATGGAAGGAGACCTTACGAAGCGCAACCAAAACCTTCATTGTCAATACCACCAAGAGTGATGACACACCACAGAGAGTTGCAGGACTTTGTGGGGTCATCTTGAGTAGTTGGTTAGAATTGGGAAGTTAAAATAGTTTTTGTATCGACCCAACGGGTAAGGAGGCCAAGCAAGGTCAGAAGTGGTGGAGGTAGACTTCATTGTGGTCGATGACTACTCCCTCTACACTGCCATTTTTCGAGACCTTAGCTTCATGCCATGGGGGCCATTTCTTCCACCCTACACTTGAAGGTGAAGGATCCGTTGAGACCAGGTTGAGGAGTTGGTCAAGAGCCAATTTATGGCTAGACAGTGCTTGGTAGCTGCAATTAGACATCGAATTGAAGGTGAGTCCTCGGCCTCTTCTGAGTAGAGTTTATAGCAATTAAGGATGGCAGTGTTGTCTACGGATGTGGTGATAGAGGGGGCAAAGTATGAGAAATTAGAAAAAGTTAATATTGGTGATGATGAGGAGAAGTTTTTCTAGGTCGGAGTTCAGTTGCCTCCTTAGAAGAAGGAAGAGTTGATAACATTTCTTAGGAAGAATATTGATGTGTTTGCGTGGAGCGCTTATGAAGCTCTTGGGGTGGATCCAAATTTCATTTGTCATCATTTAAACATCAATCCATCTATCATCCTAAAAAAGCAACCACCTCAGCGTTTGTCTAAGGAATATTTTGATGTTGTCAAGGAGGAGGTGGTCAAGCTTAAACAGGTTGGGGCCATTAAAGAGGTGTTTTACCCTGAGTGGTTGGCCAATACAGTGGTGGTGAAGAAGAAAAATGGGAAGTGGCGAGTATGTGTAGACTTCACAGATCTAAATAAAGCTTGCCCAAAGGACCTTTTTCCCATGCCTTGAATAGATCAATTAGTAGATGCAACTGTAGGTCATCCTCGAATGAATTTTTTTTATGCCTTTAAGGGTACCATCAAATACCATTAGCTTTAAGTGATCAGGAGAAGACAGTTTTTGTTATTCTTATTGGAAATTACCATTACAAGGTGATGCCCTTTAGATTAAAAAATGCAGGGTTTCCCTATCAGAAGATGATGACCGAGATGTTTGAGTTACAACTAGGCGAAAATATTGAGGTTTATATAGATGACATGGTGGTGAAAAGTAAGGCAGTGTTCAAGCACGTAGGTGACCTTGGAAATATTTTTGAAATACTAAAGAAGAGTAATTGCTCCTCAATGCTTCCAAGTGTTCTTTTGGTTTTGGCTCGGATAAATTTTTGGGCTACATGGTCACTCATAGTGGAATGAAGTCAACTCTGATCAAATTAAGGCAATTAACAATTTGAAACCTCCTTGGAATCTCAAAGAAGTTAACAAGGATGATTGCTGCTCTGAACTGATTCATCTTTCGGTCAGCGGATAGGTGTAGGCCTTTCTTCCAGTTGTTGCATAAGTGGAAGGGATTTGAATGGACCAAGGAGTGTGCCTTGGCTTTCTAGTAGCTAAAGGAATACCTTTTTTGACCACCCTTTATGTCTAGGCCTGAGGAGGAGGAAGTTCTGTTTGCTTACGTTGCTGTAGCCTTCCATGCGGTGAGCTTAGTACTGATACGAGTTGACAATGGAGTGCAGAGACTAGTTTATTATGTGAAAAAGTCATTACATGAAGCAAAGGTTCGTTATCTACCACTAGAGAAGGCCATCTTGGCAGTGGTGCATGCTACACATAAGCTGCCTCACTACTTTCAAGCTTATACAGTTGTGGTTTTAACCTAGCTTTCTCTTCAATAACTTTTTTGGAGAGCTGATTGCATAGGAAGGATTGCCAAATGGGGTATGATCCTAGGGATTTTTTATATCAAGTATATGCCTTGCACCTTTATTAAGGGCTACGTTCTCGTAGATTTGGTGGTCGAGTTTGTTGAATCTCCACTAGAAGAGGGGGGACAAAAGCAAAACATGAATGAAAAATCAGTTGGGATGGTTTCCTTACAAGAACCTCTAACTTGGAAGGTATACGTTGATGGTGCAGCTAATCAATGAGGATCTGGAGTGGGGCTAGTTATGGCATCTCTTGAAAAGATCATTATTGAGAAATCCTTGAGATTGGACTTCTCGGTCATGAACAATGAGACTGAGTATGAGGCTTTGTTAATTAGGATGGCTATGGTTCAGAAAATGGGAGGAAGAATAGTAGAAGTATTTTCAGATTCAAGGTTAGTTGTTGGCCAGGTAAAGGGAGAATTGGAAGCCATGGATTTGAGGATGCAAGGATATTTGAGTCAAATTAGGCACTTGTAATCAGGGTTCGAGTCTTTCACCTTACAACAAATCTCTAGAAGTAGAAATATGCATGCTAACTCTCTTGTCACCCTCGCAACCTCTTCGACGTAGAGTATACCTTGAGTTGTCCTAGTTGAAGATTTATATAAGCTTACTGAGATAAAATGGAAGAATACCTAGATTCATCAGATTAGAGTGAGACCTAGTTGGATGGATTCCATAGTTCTGTTCCTTAAGGATGATATCTTGCCTGAGGAGAAGAGGGATGCTGATAAAGTGCGAAGAAAAGCTCCTTGTTTTTGGTTGTTCGAGGATAAGAAACTATACAAGTGCTCTTTTTTTGGGCCATATTTGCTATGTGTCCATCTTGAGACAGTAGAGCCATTACATGAAGGGATTTATGGAATTCCTATAGGAGGCACATCACTGTCTCACAAGGCCCTCACTCTAGAGTACTGATGGCCAAGTATGCAAAATGAAGTACAAGAATATGTGAAGAAGTGTGACCAATGTCAAAGATTCTCTCCAAACATTCATTAGTCAGGAGGTATCCTCAATCCTCTGTCTAGTTCCTGGTATTTTGCTTAATAGGACTTGGATACTGTAGGACCCTTCTCTAAGGCAGCAGGAAATAGGAGATGACTTTTGGTTGGCATTGAATACTTCATCAAGTGGGTCGAAGTTGAGCTACTAGTAAATATTAAGGATGTGGATGCCAAGAGGTTTGTATGGAAAAATATTGTCACTTGATTTGGGATTTCTCACACCTTCATCTTAGACAATGAGCTTCAGTTTGATAGAAAAAACTTTCAAGAGGTATTGTTGTGAATTGGGTATTAAGAATAAGTATTCAACTCCGCTTATCCCTAGGGAAATGGATAGGCCGAGGTTGTCAATAAGGTCATAGTAAATGGGCTCAAGAAGAAGTTGGACAATGCGAAGGGTAAATGAGTGTAAGAGCTATCACATGTGCTCTGAACATATCGCACTACCCCTTGTAGGTCAACAGGGAAAACACCCTTTTCAATGACTTATGGGGCCGATGCTGTGATTCCACTAGAAACTAGATTCCCAATGCTGAGGACAAGCTTGTTCACTCTAAACAGCAATGACGACCCATTAGAGAAGAACTTGGATTTGATTGAAAAGCGGAGAGAAAATGCCATGGTTAAGTTAGCATACTATCAATAGAAGTTCAAACAGGGTTATGACTTAAGTGTGAGACTGAGACCAAGACCGTTAGCACCTGGAGACTTAGTGTTAAGAAAAGTTGTGGGTATTGCAAAAAACCCAATATGGGGAAAGTTAGGGTCTAATTGGGAAGGGTCATACCGCATTACCTCGGTAGTTGGTATAGGTGCTTATTTCTTAGAAGATTTGGATGAAAATGCCATACCTCGTCCTTAGAATGTAAATAACCTACGAAGATACTACTATTAATGAAATGCAGCTCTGCCATGTTTTTATTATTGACATTACGTATTGGGTTTATTACTTGTTAGAGTATTAAATAAAACCTCGGTCATGCTTGGTTCGTCGAAGCACATACCTTAGGTAAATTAATATTCTTTATTACTTGTTAGATTATTAAACAGAAATTCGGTTATGCCTGGTTTCTTGAACCATATACCTTGGGTAAATTAATATTCTTTATTACTTGTTTGAATATTAAACAGAACCTTAGTTATACTTGGCTCTTTAGACCACATATTTTGGGTAAATTAATATTCTTGATTACCTGTCTAAGTGTTAAACAGAACTTTGGTTATGCTTGGTTTCTTAGACCACATGCCTTGTGTAAATTAGCATTGCTAAGCATTTAACTAAGTGTTAAATAGAACCTTGGTTATGCCTGGCTCATCTGACCACATACCTTGGGTAAATTAACATTTCTTTGATCATAAGAATACTAAACAGAACTTCGATCATGCCTGGTCTTTCGAACCACATACCTTGGGTAAATAAGTACTCCTCATTATTTGTTTAAATATTAAATAGAACCATGATCATGTCTGTCTCCTCGGACCGTATACCTTGGGTAAATTAATATTTCTAGAAGCAAACATTCATGTGTTAAACAAAACCTCGGTCATATTTGGCTCCATGGACTATATACCTTGGGTAAATTAACACTATTCAGCATCTCCTTAGGTGTTAAACAGAACCTTAGTCATATTTAGACCAATGCTATGGGTAAATTAATGCCTATCACTGTTTTGATGTGTTGACAAGTGGGTGAGCAGATGAAACTATAGGTAAGAATATGGTTTACCATTAGTTAAGGTTAAATAGAAAAACTTAAGGCACATGTTGTTAAGTTAATTACTTGTTCCAAGCATGTAATGTATGTCTTTAAAGTCAAAATTACTTTTCGTTGAAGATTATAGACTTGAAAGGCTTAGGTTGTTCCATGGTTGATTATGTAAGTTGTAGCAGTTATACTATCACTTGTACAGATGAGTGTTAAGATCAAAGATATAGGCATGTTTTAAATCAGATGAAATGGTACCTTATTCTTATATCAATTAAGTGTAAGGTAAAGCAGGTTACGTTAGAATTTACACAAGCACAACATATATAGGAGAAAATTCATAACTGTCGTTAAATTAAGCCTTTGAAAAGGCAAAATAAGTACAAGCTTTGAAGATATAAACTACATTTACATAAAAACAAAAGTCTATAGATTCTAGCCTAAGCCCTATTTGATCTTCAATGAAGGGTTGTCCTTCCCGTGGTCTTGGTGGACTTGGCAGTTTCAGCAACTGTGGAGGTTAGACCTTTGCCCTTAGGGTCCTCCCTGGCAGGCATAGGAAGGGTAGCTAGAACAATCTCAAAGTTTTTAGAGGCCTCTTTATCCTTAGAAGGGTCTTGGAGTGCAGTTGGAGGCTTGGTAGCTTCAGGAACCACTCCTTTGGTTATATCTTTTTCTTTCTCAGTGGCCTTAACTTGTTCTACTTCCTTAGGAGAATTGTTGAAAGAGGGGAGGACCTTGGCGGGGTTGTCCTTGCTAGTATCTATCTCTTTGGAGGCAACCTTGGAGCTCGAGGAGCTTGAAGCACGGATGGCTGGGGGCTAGTAGACTTTCTCTGCTTTCCTAAAGGTAGAGGAGGCCTCAACCCGATCCTGGTTAAGGGCCTTATTCCACACTTGGAGGCAGTAAATCCTACATACCTTAGAGACTCCAGTCCTGAGAGCCTCCTTAGTCTCGAATATCCTAACGTCGTAGCCATCTTGCTCTACCTTCTCCACAGTCTTCTCTGCCTCACCCAACTTTGTTTTCAAGGTCTTTACTTGAACCTTAGTAGCAGCTAGCTGGTCCTCGGTCTGGCAGAGCTGTTTGCCTTGACTCTCCGCCTGTCTCTCAGCTCCTTCCAAAGCAGCCTTGGCGCTATTTTTTTCTCGGTCGACCTCTGTTAACTTGGTATTTAGCTCTTGGATCCTCTTTTCTGCCACGTTGAAGGCGTCCACAGTAGCAATACACCTGCCCTCCTCGTCCTTCATCTGCCTGTGGGAGCTTTTCACCAACACTTCGGCTCTGTGTGCAGCTTGAACAACCTTTCAAGGAAAGAAGTATAACGGTTAGAGAAAACAGTTATAATTTTGAATATAAGAACATTAGTTAATAGACTTACCAAAACGAGGTCCCTTTTCAAGCTAAGGAACACTTTGTGTTTCCTCATTGACTTCAGGTGGGCCATATCCCCAAGTAGTACTAGAGTTTGTTCCACAACGTTGGTTACATATCCAGCCTTCCCATGCTGGAAGTCCCTGATGGAAGCATTGGTGGGTAGGGGAGCTCCGTTCAACACTATAGAAGGAGTCTGGGCTAGGACTTCGGCTTGGTGGTCACTCCTCCTGTTCATAATGGCTCATTTGCTGGAGGACCTTGTTTGTGTTATCCTGGTTTATATTGCTCCCTTTTGGGGCTTGGTTCCCTTGAGGAGATGGTCTTTTCCTTCTTCCACCACCTTTTTGCCCTTTTGATCCCTCTTCCTTTTCTTGTCAGCAGGATTGAGTTGGAGAGCTTGAGTGGATGGAGGGGTGGGAGGCTTGGTCTGGGTTGCCTTTTTTAGCACATTACCCCTAGCGTGAGACTCTAGCAGGTCATGGAGGCTTGATCTTGTCTTGCACTGTAGCTCCATGGTGTCAGGAATGGTGAAAGTTTCTTGGATATGGCTTACTTGGGTCGAGGGAAGTTGGCCAAGATCACCAGCTGGGACTTTTGGGACGGGGGTTGGTTGAACACCTCGAAGTCGTCCTCGAAGTCTGAGACTTTGATTACTTCTTCTTCTTCTTCTACTTCTTCTTCCTTGATTGCTAGTAGGGAAGTAGTTGCTTCTTCCTCGACTGCGAACTGGAAGGGTAGCTCTACTTATTGTAAAGTTTCTAGAGTATGGCCTGAGTTAAGGAAACCCGGTACGATGACATTTATCAAGTGCAGGCGCAAGTCTTTTGCCTTGATCATGTACTTGGGCGCCTGGAAGCTGCTTGATATTGGGTCTTAGCTGAGGATGAGATGGGTTGCTCTTAATTGCCTACCCCTGTAGACAAAGTCCTTGGCCTTAAGTACTTGTTCAGATCTACCTCGTTGACAAGACTGAAGTTTGGGATAGCAGAGTACTTGTTTACAAACCCATCAAAAAAAAAAAAAAAACATTGTTAGAAAATAGCACAAGTCATAGAAAAGCTAAATTACAAGTACAAATAGGAAAATTGAGTACATAAAATGTTAGTGAGAAAAAAGGGTATCATTAGAGTAATGGACTTAGACCTAAGAATCTCACCTGGTGTCCCTTCTTTCGTCGGACAGTGAAGGCCATTGTGTCACTCCCTTAAGATGATTAAATAATCCTTATTCATACCTTTGTTGGACTCAAGGAGGCACGACATGAGCTTGATTTTGGGAACCTTAATTTTTAGGTAATACCCCTGCCCTGTTAATTTGTGATGATTGTAAACCCAATTGATGTCATGGTGGGTGAGGTTCATGCCCATCTTCTCATTGAGGGTATTTACACTACTTAAAATCCTGAACATATTAGAGGCACACTAGGTGGGGGAAAGCCTATGAGCTATTAGATAATCCCTAGTAACTCTACCCATAGGGATTTTTATCCATCCCTTTATAAAGGCGATCATAGAGCTTACTACTTCTCCCTCCTGCCTCATGGTATGGAACTCCTCCTATTTGCAATACCTAATAGAGACCTCTGGTGGGATTCGATATTGAGCTTTAAAGCTCTCTATACCTTCTGGGGTGTCTACTAGGTAAGCAAATCTACTTATAGGAGAGAAAAGGTGAAGATAATAGATAGACGGGGTGAAATTAGACGAGCCGAGGAATAGAGGGCTCTAAATAAAAAGAAAGACAGAAGAGACTGAAGAGAAAAAAGGAGGAAGAAATTGCTAGAGACAACTTACGGGAGAGAAGAAAGGCTTATCAGACCTGCTCTTGAGTTTTGAGAGTGCAAAAAGTGAAACAGTTGAAACTTTTGAGCGATATATATATATATATATATATATATATATATATATATATAAGATAGAAAAGCAAGCGGGAAAACTTCTGCTTAAGTTCCCATAAAATCTCCAGTCGTTGGATCTCCATCGTATTATAGAACGTGGGGTACATGGAGTCGCAGAAATTAATTGTAGGCGTGTCCCAGATACCGAAACGTCAGGAGCGTGCTTTTAGGCAATTGAAAAGACACTTGCGTAGACAGAGATGATGTAAGGGAAGAACAAAATTATTATTATAATATCGAGATCCTCCTTTTTATGAGGAGCAAAAGAGGGAATTTATTCGAGGGGCTATTGTAGGGCTGGAAGGCCCAGGGGCGTATATTAGATCGTGAGCCTTGTCCGAGTACGTTCACCAGTCCGAGAATAGTTAGATATTAGTTGAGACATACAAATTAGTAAGGTATAAAAGGATTCTGGCCATGAAGGTTCGGGAAGGTTGTCCGAGGAGAAATGCCTCCTTGGCTAAGCAAAGTAGAGGTAAGAAAGTTTGGTCTGCCATCAAGAGCAACACTTCGGATGATTCTACTAGTAAGTTTAAACATCAGAAGCCTTGTCTGAGTACGTTCAGCAGTTCGAGAATAGTTAGATATTAGCTGAGACATACAAATTAGTAAGGTGTAAAAGGATTCTGGCCATGAAGGTTCGGGAAGGTTGTTCGAGGAGAAATGCCTCCTTGGCTAAGCAAAGTAGAGGTAAGAAGGTTTGGTTTGCCATCAAGAGCAACACTTCGGATGATTCTACTAGTAAGTTTAAACATCAAGAGGGAATAGGACAAGGGAAAGCTAAGAAATATCTAAGGGAAGGCTGCTACCACCGTATTAAATGCTTTGTAACTAACTCTCTAACAGCATTAATGTAGAGGTGATACTTGAACAGTGATATACAGTATCACAACTACCTCCAAAGATTTCAGGAAGGTGCTAATGGGACAGGGATCAGAGCGAGCAACTTGGCTTACATGTGAAGGGTGGAGATGAAGCAAAAGAAGGTCATAAAAGGAAGAAAGACACCATTATACGGGGATCATCTGAAAATTTGTAGAAAAAAACACTGTAGCACTGAGAACTATAATTGTAATCAAGTCTAAAAGATATATATTCAAGAATTACTCTCCTAAGACTTTGCCGAGGAAGGATTTCTCTACATAAAAGCTCGTGTTTATTTACTTTCTTATCATCTTTATTCCAGTGTGAGTGTTATTCGATTCATTGAAGCCCTGTTTTTAGCCCATTATCTACAAATTCTTTGTATTGGGCTCTTTGGGCCTGGATCCTTTCATCTTTTGGGCCCAGGATTCCAAAAGCTTGCCCTCACAATATTTATTTAAAATTAATTGTTTAGATTTATTTTTAGAATTAAAAGCTTTAAAATAAAATTTATAAATAGATGAAAAAATATTCTAATTAATGTATTAAATTATATAAAAAGTCTAGATTCGTTTTCTAATGCGTGTAGTCACTTATAAAATATTAACCAATAAGATATTTTAGGCATGGTTTCAAAAAGAAGCTATCCAAAATTAAAATTCATAAAATCCTATTTTATATTGACTATGTCAGAAAAAGGATTAAGTGAATTAGTGATATTACCAATTGAAATGGAAATTTTAGTAGAAGTTGAACACAAAAACATAATAAGTAATCTTGAACCTTAAAAAGGCAAGTAAAATAGATTTTTAAATTTAAAAAATATCAAAATATAAAGATTATTTAATTAATATTTAAAAATTAGAGAATGCCCATTATAAATTGAGTCCTTAGACCGCAAAATGTGTAGAATCATCCTTAGACTAGGCTCTATTATTGTAGACCATAAATTTAAGCAACCTCTTGAACGAATCTGTTTGAAATTGAATTGATGTATAAATGTATTTGGCAAAAACAACTTCATTCAAAATTTCTAAGTTTTTAAAACTTTTAATTTTATATGTAAAATGCTCTACGCATAGGAAATACTTTCATAGCAATGTAGCCATTTATTGCTTGATGAGAGATTAAAGTTGTTGAAAACACAAATATCAAATTGATAACTTTGCAATTACGTGCTTAGCTAGAAAACTGTTGAGATATCGAAAAAAAAAAAAAACGAGTAATTTCTTCACCAATAATTTAATTTCTTAATTTTGTTGGATTGCCCTACTCATCATTTAAGTGTCGTCAATGCCAAGTTTCTTTTGACAAGTCCATACACTTCATTTCTCCATACACTTCATTTCTTGATATTCACCTACAAGAAAGCGATGTAAATAGCTAGGATATGACACCAATACGTTGTAGACAATGATCAATGATTTATACACATTGATTTGACTCCTAGATAAATATCTTTCGCTTTTGCGTGAGTAGCGGTAGTTTATTGGTCCAATCACAATCGAACTTTGGAGTTTTGTTTTTTAATGGCTAAGTTACATATTCTTTAAGAAATTATTAAAAGGAACAAACAAAAATAGTAATTTTTATTTTTTGGAACTGTCAAGTTCTTTGCATTGTGTACTTCAATTAATAATTGATCACGATAAAATTCGTTCATATTCAGCCGACTTGTAACCAAGCAAAGATTCACCAATGTACACGATGTTTCCAGTAATGGCTAATGTTCCAAAATATTATCATCACTTTTCTTGATCCTTGAATAGCATTCAATCGAAAGCACACACATAAACCAACCGTACTGACAATGCCTTTTCTTGAAAGTAACCAAACCAGCATTATCAAACAAGGTTGTCCAAATGAAAGCCATTTGGAGGAATTATTGGCCTCAAAAACATGGGACCAAGTTCTTGAATCACATGATTACTGCACTATTGGCCTTTGCTTTATTTTTTTACGATAAGAATTAACGAGGGTCCCGTTAATCAAATTTCGTCTACCTTACAGCAACACAAGGATCTTTGAAAAGCCAGGTAGGAATTTGCCCGTGTGGCCCTTAAAAATTCACCAACATCAATCAAACCAGACGTAATCAATAAAGGACTTGAAAACAAAAGTGAAGTTGAACCGCATTATTAAGGACATCTGTATAAAGAAGATGAGGGAAATACATATGCAAGGCGATACGTGTCTGGTTGGGCAAAAAAGATAGGTGTTTATCACTAGCAACAATCTCAAATCTTGCCACGAGAGCAGCACTTTGATGCGAGTGTTTTAATTTGTTAGTGAACATGCTTAGATGTATACTTTGAATTTTAATATTACATATAAAAAACTGTCTAATTTAATTGTGGATTTTAGCTTGCATCTAGTGTTCTGGTGCATTGATGTGATTCACAACACATGTTTGAAAATAATCACGTATTAGTCTCATATCCTATCTTAAAACTAGGAACACAACCGTAACTGGTTAGTCATTAGATACATTGTGGAAATGAAATATTCTCATATTCTATCTAGTATCCCCAGTGTACTTCAAAGATTTTTTTTGAAGGGGGGGGGGGGGGGGGGGTGTTCCTTCCCAGTTCCCATGTTTCTTGGGGCAAGAGGGATAAGGTAATACAATATTTAGTCATTTTGTAATTTGATTCCTAGTGTTTCAAAACTACCAATCAAATCCTTAAAACTAATAAGGGCAAACGATCCAGTTTTTACTGCACGCGAACCCAGTTACTATCACTCAAATTTGTCATGTAATTAGGCACCTGTATAGTAATAATCAAAAAGGAAAATCACATTATCCGTTGGAAAAGATCAAACACGTACAACAAAGACTCTTTGAGTTTATGAAGCTAGGGAGAACACATAACAACAACAAAAACATGAAAGTGCAGATTATCAAATATACAAACAAGCATATGAGGCCATGGGAAATATGGAATTGTATTCTCATTGTTCTTGTTACTGATGCTGGTCCAGCTGTTGTTGCTGTTGCTCCTGCAGCTCTTGCAGTTGCTGTGGCGGCTGCTCACCTTGCCAAACCCAAACAATATCCTTGAGAGCAGGTCTTATGTTTTCTTTAAATACTTGCTGATATTCTAAGGTATCCCCATTTGCTTTCTTCACTTCCACCAAATGAAGAGATGGAGTGACCTCAAAGATCTCTGCATCAATGGACAAGATCCCATTCCTACCTTCCTTCAGTCCCTCCAATTTCAACAAACCTGCCTCCTTCTTCATCACTTTCATCTTTAGTCGCTTACCAATTTCTTCCAGCTTAGAGATAATGACCGACGCAGGCTTGCTGGAAGCAAATCTTGCTTCTTTCCTTCGAGAATCTTCCTCAAATAAACCAGACAGATCAAACCCGGCAGAGAGGGAAATAATATCAAAAGCATTCAAGCTTGGAGGTTTAGCTGACTCTTGCTTTGAATCGCTAGCCATACTGCTACTCTCACAGGAACCAGAAGCATCCATTTCAGGACTCACATCCTTGCTTTTCCTTTCAGGTGAAGTACATTTAGAGCTCAATCCTTTTCGGAACCAAGAACTTTCCTTAATCTTGGCCATGGAAGCCCTAGTGTTGGGGTTTGGGTCCAACATTTTGGACAGCAGCCTGCGCACTTCCGAGGGGAACCAATTAGGGCACCTATATTCTGATTTGGCAATCTTTCTATACATCTCCATCAAATTTGAGTCATGGAACGGGAGATAACCTGCCAATAAGACATACAAAACCACCCCACAAGACCATATATCAGCTTTGGCCCCATCATAGCCTTTCCTGTTAATGACTTCGGGAGCAACATAAGCAGGAGTGCCACAAGTGGTATGGAGTAGCCCATCTTGGCGCTTTGATTCAGCGAGGGCACTTAACCCGAAATCAGAGACCTTTAGATTGTCATTCTCATCTAGTAATAGATTCTCAGGCTTTATATCCCGGTGATAAACACCTCGACTGTGACAGAAATCAACTGCATTGATCAGCTGCTGAAAATATCTCCTTGCAACATCCTCCTTCAGCTTTCCTTTTGACACCTTGTTAAATAGCTCACCACCTTTAGCATATTCCACGACAAAGTAAATCTTAGTCTTGGTGGCCATGACCTCATAGAGATGTATAATGTTAGGGTGTTTAACCAGTCTCATAATAGATATTTCTCGTTTGATCTGATCAATGAGCGCAACCTTCATAATCTTTTCTTTGTCTATTACCTTAATGGCCACACTTTGATTTGTTCCTATACTCCTCGCATAATAAACCTTGGCAAAGGTTCCTTGGCCTAGTAATCTCCCTAATTCATATCTTTTCAACAACACATTCGATGAATTTTCCATTCCAAGCTTCAACACCTAATACGCTAATACACAAAAACTCAACCCTACTCCTGCTAACACAACTTATTTAATTTACAGTGCAGGAGTTATAAACAGTATAAGCACTCAACCATCTTCAGAAAGATCATCAACAGTCATTCTACAATGACAAGTAGGCCCCTCGGTCTTTTTGGAACCAAGAGCAGATGAACTCTTATTTATAATTCCAGTCTCATCACGAACAAAGAAGGATAGCCCCCTCAAAGAGTCAATATCCACAGCTTTGGAAACAGAATCCTGACCGGTCAGGCACATCTTTCAGCATTCCCTGGGTTCTCTGTTCTCTCTTTCAGAAAAAGATCCAACTAGAGAATGCTGAAAGCGTGCCCGATTGGAAATTCAAAATCAATAAAACTGGAAACCTGAAAACAGAAACAGTAACAACCTTCAAAACTCTTTAAAATGAAAAGAAACAGTAACATGCTAATTCCAGAATATTCTAAGTACTGCAAACTAATCATACTAAATTTGCATGCCAAATTTCACACTTTCACAAAATTTCAACAATCTGGTATATAACATTAGCAAATTTCTTCCCAATCCTATACAACAACAATAACAAGAACATTACAACAAGATATAAAGACAACCATGATTTAATTTCAATGCCCTTTTGCTCAAACGATGCCTCTAACACTCTCAGAAAGTAAAAAGTTACTTTTCAAAATTCATGCTTTTTAATTAGAGAAATTCACACAGCTAGCTTTGAAACAAGAATCATATTAATCCTAAAACATATATATTCTTAAATATGATTTCCAAACACCGGCTGTGTCAAAAATCAAATATGTTCTTTTTTAAGGAAATTCCGATGAAACAATAAAAGGAAAATGGAAGTTTCCCGATGAAAATTGAAGACTGTTAATGTAAAAGAAAATCATGGATCAAGAATGGCAATACAAAATAATAATAATAAAAATTATCATCAATGAGCATGAAAATGGCCATTCACACAAAGACCCAGATGAAATTAAAAAAAAAAAAAAGCGCAATTGAATAACATGGAAGAAAACAGAAACAAAATTTAAGTTTTTCAGAACAACAAAATGAAAAACCCAAAAAAAAAAAAAAACAGACCTTGGACCTTGGGTTCTGCGAAGAGGCACCTGGGGGCTGGGGCTGGGGCTGAGGCTGGGAATACCCAATTCTCAAAATTTAGGAGATTTTATATTTATTACTACAATTTTACTTTCAGTTTAGGCAAAATCTAAGTCCTTCAACAAAAAATCTACGTAAATAAATAAATAAATAAATAAAGCTGATAGGTCATAGGTTAAGGTTGTAGCCTGTGGACCCACTTTGTTTTTTTTTGGGTTTTTTTTTTTTTAAAACAAAAGTTAGCTGCTATATATATCAAATAGATTTAGAGGGTGTTTGGTTTGAATTGTTTTGACTTAAATTTTGTGCTGCGGAGGAAAACATAGAATGATGATTGCTAGACGCCTAACAAGATTGGTAGGTCTCTGACCATGACCGTTAGATGCTCAACGCGTGGTATATCCCTTTTATAGGTTTTAAACTTGGCCATCTTTGATTTTAAAACCACGGCTGTCATCCTGTGTTCGTGCCCTTGTGGTGCGGGGCGTTTTCATACATGGGTCCGAGCATATATTAACCATTAATTTTTAGAAATACTTTATTAAAAATTGAAAAAATTGGTAAATTTTTTATTTTTTCACAAAAGGTTTTTAAACATAGTTTAGGAAGGTATATTTTAAGCGTGCACGTTAATCATCTATTTTTATAAATATTTTATTTGGAATTAAAAAAAGTTATATAGAAAGTTGATAAGTTTTTTGTTTTCTTATAAAAAGTTTTTTAAAATAATTTATTTATATAAGCTTTAAGAGCACATATTAGTAAAACTCTTCATATATTTATGGGACTGAAGTGCGCAATCAACATTTTTGAAATTTGAACTAATGCCAACCAAGTTGAAGACATTTCAAAACTAATTAACTGTTGCTATTCTCTTGTATGATGATTAGGAATCAAATTGGTTAGTTTTTTAAATATCTTGAATTTTGCTGGCATTAACTCAAATCTCAAGAATGTTGACTGTATTTTATGATATGCTTATCCATTTTCGTTTTTGATAAATAATTAAAAAAAATACTAGTTGATTTTTTTCAACTTTATTCTTGTTGTCTAAAAATGAAATTAGATATCTAGTAATTATTAATATAGGTTTTTAATGTAATTGTGTTTGTATGTAGAATTATATCTTTTAGTATTAGACATTTATTATAATGTATTTATATATGTATGTACTTTGCTATTTAAAGAAAATATGTCATGTCAAGATTTTAATGGAAAGTTAAAATATTGAATATAATTTTAAATTCATTTTAAAAAAATATATCAAACTACTAATGTATAAAATTGTGAAACTTTAAAAATTTATATGGCATAATATTATGAAATTAACTAAAAATTCAACGGGTTTATATATATATATATATATATATAATAGTTAACTATTTAAGTTAGTACAACTGTACAAGTGCACCAAAGATAGCGTTTTCTATATTAAATGAGAAAATTTGATAAGCACATATTGAGGGTCTAATTGGAATCCGTTTATTTTGTTGAAACTGAAAATTTTTTGCTGAAAGTAATGTAGATAATAACGGTAAAAGTTACCTGAAATAGTATGGCAAGACACATGAATAGTATCAAAAAGTGCAATAAGACCCATGAATAGTAGTAAAAATAAGTTAAATAGTAAAATAAGCTGACAAAAATAATTCATGCAAAACAAACACTGAGGCTATGAATATGAGATACCTATGTGTACTTTCTTAAAAAAAAAAAAAAGGCATGTATGTGTGTTTAATAATATTAATATTATTAAAAAACCAAATCACCAAAACAAAAAGGAGCAGGCCTAGCTAACAGGCTGATCATCCTTGATGATAAAATCAAAGGAACCAGAAAAGGAATTCTCTAAAGACCATCTAGCCAAAGAGTGAGCAACCTTATTTGTTTTTCTATTCACCCCCTCTGATACCTATTGAATTATTGAAGAGCATAAAAATAAATCTTTGTTGTTTGGTGCTTGAAAATGCCTTGAATGGATTTGGAGGTGTAGAAATCTAGTCTTATTTGAAGCTAAAGCCTTAACTAATTAACTTATAAGCGGCTGTGTAAAAACCTTTACAAAATTTCCTAGAACACTTGTCAATTAAAAGATCTTGTTCAAGTCACCCAAGAAGAAGAGAAGGAAGATGATCCAAACTACAGTAGAATCAAATTAAGCTCAACTGTGATGTAGCTATCGGTAAAGCAAGTTCTACTAATTATTGCGTAGCTAGATGTTAGAGAGAAAAAACTTAAATGCTTCGAGAGCAATGTTCCTTCCTCTAACATGAGGGGTGAGCCTCATGGTGGAACACATGTGTGGGGCCCACCTCTCATGTGAGAGAAGAGAGCATTGCTCTCCAAGCATATAAGAATTACCTGATATTAGAGAGAGTGACCGGTTATTTTTATATCGAAGAAAGTAAATACGATACAATATTTTAATAAAAGTACAATATGTTCAAACACATTGAAATTTGTACTTGCAACTTTTAATATTTTAATAAAATTATGGCAGTAATAAACCATTAGTATGCAACTTTTATTCTACTTGCAACTTTAATTAAAATATTGTACTATTTCAAGTACCGTTAATAGAAAACTATGGTTGTGTATACTCCGGGTTTTAGGATAAGCATTAATAAAATATTTTAATAAAAGTTGCATTTCTTCATTCACTTGGCATTTTTTTTAATTGCCTGTAAGCGTTCACTTATATATTCATAAATTGTGTGATTCCTTAAACAATAATTTGATATTGTGTGATTCCTTAAACAATATATGATTATAAGATTATTGTTGTAATAGAAGAAAGGAACGTTTCTTTATTCTTTTACAACAATAACCATATATTTATATATAAAAAAAAAAAATCTTATTAAGAATTCTCCTAATTTGATCTCATTGAATTTTGGGGCAAAATGAGTAAATACCCTTAATTTTAAAACCATGTAGTAAAATACTATTTTTTCAAAATATTTAGCAAAATGCCTTTATTTTTGGAACTCGACATTAATAATGTTGAGTTTTATACATATTTTGCCACTTAATTTTTTTTTTTTTAATTTTATTTTGAAAATTTAAGTGGAACTTAATATTACTAATGTCAACTTCTACTTAAAAATACATGTAGAACTCGATTTTAAGAATATCAAATTTTATATATAACTTGATTTTGTAAATATCAAGTTCTAAAATATGGACATTTGGCTAAATAGTTTGGAAATGAGTATTTTGTTACATAGTTTTAAAACTAAGGGTATTTACCCATTTTACTCTTAAATTCTAAATGGCCAAAGTCAAATATCTTAATCGATAAGTTGAAACTCTCTCTAAAACAAAAAAAAAAAATACTGACATATTATTATTATTATTATTATTATAGGTTATTATTTTATTCATTCCCAGTGTAATAAACAACATTAAATGATGACAAGCAAATTAGGATTGTGTAAGAATTTTTATTTATTTATGTTTTTAACTAAGCTTGTTTTGTTTAGATGGACGCAAATCCACAGGATGGGTTTTCAAGCTTGGTTTGACCTGTAGATTGATGGTTGGAGTATTTCTTTAATTTTTCCCCCCTCTCCAAGATGTCCTGTTAAAATGGCCAGGCGCAGTACTCATTGCTACACACCCTAATCCATCAAAGATTTCATTTTTCAAGTTTAAAAGTAATAGGTTTTAACTCTAATCCATTGTCAAGGTAATGATTTCAATGGACCATCTGCCTTAAAATGAAATTGGCCAAAGCCAGCTTCAACAACTGACAACAAGTACATTTCTTCTCCATTCATAACTAGTGTGACCACAATAACCTTCAAATTGACTAAAAAACGTAAAATACTAGTAGAATTTAATGGATTTTGTATAGATTTTGATAGTGAAGAATTTAAAAGCAGTAGGACCATCCATCATAGAATACTATTAGAATTTGGTTTTGAATAAAAGAACTGAAATTTAATTACTAGCTAATTAGATAAATGAAATGTGATTATGGTTTTACAGCGTACCACCTATATGACGAAACCCTAACCTCATAGATGGATGGATTTAGAAGTTGACTTTGTGGGTAGTCTAGGATTCAAAATTTGTGCT
Organism: Castanopsis chinensis; assembly: GCA_032878915.1. Classification (NCBI taxonomy): domain Eukaryota; kingdom Viridiplantae; phylum Streptophyta; class Magnoliopsida; order Fagales; family Fagaceae; genus Castanopsis; species Castanopsis chinensis. The sequence goes on along the minus strand of JAVQMG010000125.1, from coordinate 8,332,554 downwards.
CTCATTAATGTGTCATGGATCTTGCCATGTGCAGTGTTAGTCCACGTAACTATTTCAATTTTTGGGTCTAAGTTGTCCACGTTACTTCTATTTCTTAGAATGATAAGCACAAATAGAAGCCTAGCCCACAACCAAAGACTTTCAGGCTTGCTTGGTCTGCCTTGTGGCTTGCCTGAGCAATGGACAAATGAGGTCCAATCTCACAGTTGGGTTCTTATTTGAGTGTCTTGTTGGGGAAACTATATTGTTGTGGTTGTGAATCATGTCATTTATCTATAACTCTATTAAAATAATTCTCACATGTTTAAAATTGTTAAGTCAACTTATGATAAAAAAATTTGTTAAATTGACTCAAAAATTTTAAATATGTGAGAGTCTTTTAGTAGAATAGTGAGCAAATAACGTAGTCCACCATAAAAACCGTATAATTTCTCATCATGTTGGGGGTTTAGGATATTTTGAGAAAGAAACTTGTAGAAGCTCTGAAGTGAACGATAGTTAGGGTAATGACAACTCTAGGAATTTTTTTTGGGAGGTTCATTAAGAAACTTAAATTAAACGAAATTTAATAAAAAGAGAATTTGATATGTCGAATTATTGGAAAAAAAATATAAAATTTTACAATTTTCTTCTACGAGTTTTCATATTTTGAAATTATTACATAATAGTTCATCATTAGTATCTATAGCCACTGTTAGTAGCTCTGACCATTTTATTTTATTAAGTTTATATAACAATTTTTATTTTCATGCCGTTGTCATTATCTATTTGTCATTGTTTTTATAAAAATATTTCAAACTAAATACAAAACTCAACTAACTGATACTAAATTAATTATTGACACATATAGCCAAACTTATTCATACATAAAATAATATAGCACGTGCCTACTTAACCCATCAAATGCTTGGATAATCACTAACTTTACTTTTTTTTTTCTTGAATTACTAACTTTATAACAAAAAGTTATTATAATATGATAATAATACACACACATGTGACAAACCATCTCTCTTTCCTAATTATTAAATTATATAAATTATATTATATTTGTAAGGGCCCTAAAGATGGCCCGAGCCCAATTTGAAGGGAAAGGCTTGTGTCTAGTGAAAGTTTTCACTGGACACCGCAGGATTTAGACATGTGTCCAAGAGTGGACACGTGTCTGCAATCCAACGTGTTCAGTGAAAACTTTTACTGGACATAAGCCGCACCCCACTTTGAATAGTGAAACCCAGTACTTCAAGTCCAACATAATAAATTTGTAAGCGAGTGGGTTTTCTGAGTACAATTGTGATACTAAGTAAATCACAATCTTGGGAACAGTGGCGGAGCCAGGATTTCAATCCAGGGGGGGCAAGATTAGAAGTCAATATTAAAAAAAAAATACAGAAAAAATCTATACTAACAAAAAAAAGCAATAACAACTATAAGTGTCATACAAAAACTAATTAAATGTAAACTATAGTTAGACATTTAAGTTAATACTATAAAATAAATTGCGGAAATAAATTAATTTGAAAAATATTAAAAGTCTAGCAATTTACTTGCGAAGTGGTATACACGTCTCACTATCTTTTCTTGATTGTTTTTGAAACTATAGGTAAAATTCAACTTTGTATTTTTTTTTTTTCAAAATAATTAAAATTTTGTTCATAACATAAACCCACAATTTAAAACTGAAATGTCAAGAAATTGAGGACAAAAAAAAAATTGTGTAAAATATAGGACTATCAATTGAAATGTCATAAGAAAGACACTAAAATGCACGATGATGATGATGATGCTGATGATGATGATGATTATTATTATTATTATTATTATTATTATTATTATTATTATTATTATGTTAAGCTTAAGTGCATTATAATTAAAAGCTAACAGCTGACAAGTCAAAGCTCTTGGTGTGTATTATTGCTTGCTCCTGAGGGAAATTCTTTCATTTATTTTTTCTTGTGTCAGGAAACTTTTTCCCTGTTTTTTTTTTTTTTTTCCTTACACGCTGTCATTGACATATTGGGCATTAGGAAAGCTTGTCCTTTTCCCTTTATTTCAGCAGGCCAGGAAGCTTTTTTCCTGATTTGTGTTTGATTTCTGCATCAAGGAGGCCAGGTAAAGCATTTAAAAAAATTCCTAATATGGAATATTTTGGAAGGAGTCAGGGGGGGCACTTGCCCCCTCTCGCCCCCCCTTGGCTCCGCCTCTGCTTGGGAATAATAGGTCTAACGTAATTAACAAGAACAAAACAGGCATAGATTAAGTGCAAATTCTTCCTCAGGTAGGTCTGAGGAGGAGTTGTTCATTAACAATCAAACCTGATTCTTTTACAACAAGATTTTCTAGTTTTCCTTCTCTAGTCTCCAGAATGTTCATCCCATTTTCCAGAGAGAGTCATTTCTTTAAATAGCCTTTCCCATTACATCTCAATCCTTTTACTATACGTCTCAAGGGAATAATTTGAATGCTTGTCCCATCAGGACCCTTTTAGAGGTGATAAAGAGAGTTGTGAGCTGTTGAGCCACTGTTCATGTGTCTTTTCCTCATAAGTGCTACTAGCCTATTTGGTGCAAAGTATTGAATGTGAAGGTGATGGCTACCTTCCCAGATATTTCCCTTTTTGTTGCTTGTACGACTCTGGTGTCTTCCATAGTACTTCACTCTTTGGTGTAGAAGCTAGGTAAGGTTCTCCTGAGTTATGTTTGCTCCTCGGATGACGAGCCCGTTTGTCCCCCTTTCCTTAGACCTCTTTTTCTAAGCTTATTCCAGTTCTGGGAGGTCTTAATGTCTTCCTTTCTCGGTCTTAGCCCACGTGCTGGACTTGGGTTGACACATGAATGAGCCTTTATTCATCCTTCGGTAGGGCCCATGGACCTTGAAATATCCTCAGGTCATTTGCCCCCACAATATTCATATTTTACACGCACACATTACAATTCACACAGATAAAATTATAATAATAAATAATACATACAATCAAAATCATACACACGCACACAAATATAATATAAATTTATAATAAAGAGAGAGACACTCACATCTCACAAAAACTTACTTTTTATTCTTAGATTTAGAAATACTTATAATTAGGGTGTGCAAGATTTAAGTCAGGGTGTGTGAAAATATTTTTAAGAATAAATTAAACTAACAAAAAAAATATTATATATATATATATATATATATATAAATAAATATTTTTAAGTTGAATAGAGTGTAGTGCCACCTTGGAGTTGGGCTTTTATGGATGGAAAAATCATGTAACCATCAAATAATCAATGATTCGAATCAGTTGGTGAATCTTCTTATAGTGGTCACGGTCATATAATTTTTCTGTCCATAAAAAATAACAAAAGTTGGTTCCAATGAACAATTTAGTGAATATGAAAACTTTGTGAAGTGAGAAAGAAGTGACATCTTAGAAAATATTTTTGCAACTTAGCCAAATTTTAGGGGATGTCTGTCGTATTTTGGCCACTCTATAAATCCGGTAGTTGGCTCTCAAATATTCACAGTATTCACCACCGATGGATTTCTCCAATGGATTTTATCCCATCTATCAATATAAAAGTGAATCATTTAGGTCCCCTAGAGTTCTGTATAAGCCCAATATGTCTTGGTTCATGCAGTTGAATATGATGCTTCATGCCTTTCTATATCTGATTTTTCAATCGATCATTTACCCAAAAAAAGAAACAAAATATTTAATTTTTTATTATCTGGTTTTTTGTGAGATTGGCAGCAAGAAATCGTTCTATATACCGAATGTAGTATGTGTCCCTCTTTTTATATATATATATATATATATATATATATATATATATATATAAGGGCGATTAAGAGGATTCTATCTTGTATGGAATAGGATGATGCTAGATTCCCTAAATAATTCGAAAAAAAAAAAAATGTTTATACATCTTTTTATTTGGTGTGAATTTTGAAAATTTATCTATTAGATTACATGTTCTTATCCTATCTTTCATGCTTCCAATAATTAGGCCCCCTAGAGTTCGGTTTATGCCCAAAATGGCTTGGTTCATGCAGTTGAATTTGATGCTTCATGCCTCTCTCTCTCTCTCTCTCTCTCTCTCTCTCTCTCTCTCTATATATATATATATTTATTTATTTTTCAACTGATCATTTACCCAAAAAAGAAACAACATCATTTTATTTTATTTTAATTATCTAGCTTTTTGTGAGATTGGCAGCAAGAAATTATTCTATATATCAGATGTAGTATGTGTGTCCCTCTTGTATATAAAAGACCAATTAAGAGGATTCTATCTTGTATGGGATAGGAGAAAGTTAGATGCATGCACCAAATAACTTGGGAAAAAAAATGGTTGTGTATTTTTTTATTAAATATATATTTTGAAAATCTAATTATTGAATTGCATGTTCTTATTATATCTTTGATGTTTTCAAAATTTCAAAAAGATTAAAAATCAATTGTTATGTTATCAATTAAATGTTTATTTACAAAAAAAAAAAAATCAAATATTTAAACTTCATGTTTTTTGTGGTCTAAAATATTGCATAAAAAATAAGTTTATTAATTGAATAATAAATAATATCTAATTTGAACAAAATTTGGTGTGCATGTTAAGAATATAAGGAACATATAATTAAATAATTAAAATTTCAAAATTCATATTTAATAAAAAAATATGTGAGAAATTTAAAAGGTTTCTCGACGATCTAGTCCTAAACGAGAAAGAAACCTTGTTTAAATAATTTCTTAAAACCAGTTACCCCGACAACTGAGAATCTCCTCATTTCCTGATGTCAGAAAATGGGTTTTCTGTTTTGCAATTTTGGTAGCTTGTGTTTTTTGTGCTTGGGAAATTGAGATTGGCAAAGCTGATGGTGATGTTTTTGGATTTAGGAGGAGAAACTTAACTTTTTTTTTTTATATATTTCTACTTAGGATATGACATAGTGAACTATATCAAATTATAAATGCTTCGATAACTCTGATGTTATTAAATATAATTGTCAATTCAGATTTGATTGAGATATTATTTGCAAAGGTGTGAGTGTGACTTAGTAGATTATAATAACAATATGAAACTTTTCATCCTGGGAAAATTATTGTAAGAATAATAACACTAAGCATTGGTTATGATGGAACCGTTGGTTGTTATGACCTTTCCCACACCTCTTTGCATGCAGCAAGTGAATGAAACTATTAAAAAAAAAAAATTCTGTTTTGGCATAAAAAACAAGAGGAAAAATAAAATGGACACAAATAAAAAGCTCATGTAGTGATGAGGCAAGCCATAATGTGGTTGTAAAATATGCATATATACATAAAAATGATTAGATCACAGGAGATCACGCGTGCTTCATGGGAGCTGCATGTGTTGGGCCGCCTCTTAAGTCTTAATGCATCTCCAATTCATTTTATTATACAAATTAAGTCATTAATTGAAGATATTTGAAACTTTATTTTACCAATTAAACCAAAAAACAAATAGTTACTCACAAAAAAGGAAAAGGAAAAGGAAAAGGAAAAGAATTCATCTAGACAATAGCAGCTATCTTTGCGCTTGATTATTATTCACAATGACTTCGGAATCTAGAGAATAGGTGTCAAGGCTTTAGTTGAAAACTGTTCATCATGGATGGTCATTTTGTTTGATTTTTTAGGTATATACCCCAAGAGTCGGTTTGGTTTTTGTTTCAAATTTTTACAAATAGTCTAATTTTGTTAAGCTCTTTTGTAGGGATGGCAATTTTTTCCCGCCCCGCTTGACCCGCCCCTCCCCGCTTCGCCCCGTGCGGGTTTTTCCCGTCCCGCAAAGGTAATGGGGCGGGGATGGGGCGAGATTTTAGACCCGCACCACGGGGCGGGGCGGGGATGGGTTTACACTTTTTAAACCCACCCCGCCCCATACCCGCCCCGCCCCTCATTAATAAGGGTTAAGTTGTAATTTTTTCATACTTTAAAATTCTACTATTTAAACAAAAATATCATCATCTTATTTTATTCTACCTAATGTGGTTCTACCTCTTTTTTCTCTCTAGCAATGTTGGAAGTAAGAGACCAATATCATCATCTTATTAGGAGTTTGGATTATTTTATTGTGTCATACAATGAGATTTTTTTTGTGACATTGTCTTGTTAAACATTTAGATAATATTATTTAGTTTTTGCTAAAAATTAGTTTGATTTGATAGAATAAATTTATTTATAACTTCAAGTATATTTTTAATATTGAAACATGTCATTTTGTTTGAAAAAATGGTAATAGTTGTAGAGAAAATTAACAAGAAATAAAGTTTTAATGTGTAGGGTAGGGCTTCGCGGGGCCTTAAGGGGCGAGGATGGGGTAAGAAATTTTCCCCGTCATGCGATGCAGGGCGGGACGGGGCGGGGCGGGGCGGGGATGGGGCAAGAAAAATCTGTACGGGGCGGAGGCGAAGATTCCATCCTTCGGCCCCGTCCCGCCCCATTGTCATCCCTACTCTTTTGAAGAATAAATTAACTTTTACATTTTCGTTATACATTTAACATAAATATTATACAAATACACTATCACAGATAAAAAGTTGCCAAACACACTCTATCAGTTCTACTCTACATAGATGTAAAATATCACTTTCATAGCTACATATGTAGAATGTAGATATGCGTGCAACAAATTTTAGTAATGAGATCAATTTTGCTGAACACAATGAGCAAACAAATGTATTAAGATTTTATCTTGAAACTGCTTACCTTTTTCTATGTTAAAAAAAAAAAACAGTAAAGATTTTCTCTTGAAACTATGGGCATGCCGTCACTGTCTTCTGAAATGTAAAGAGAAGAAGAGCCACAGCTTGTACTAACATGACGTGAGAGATTTGATTTGATTTGATTTGATTTGTGATGCTCCAAATACATTATACAAGCAACCACGTTGGTGATTCATCCTTAAAAGAAAAGCAACCACGTTGGTGCTTGGGTGGCCATGCCTCCCCCCAAAAAATGAAAAATTATTATAACATAGGTAAGTATTTTACAATTTGGGCTTCAAAATTTTGACTTGTCCATTACTCAAATATTTAAACTGGTCTAATGACCCTCTAAAAAGATAATTTAGAAGGATAATAAATTCTCTTATATATATATATATATATATATATTACACTACTCAATATTTTTTTGTTAGATGCAAATTTTAACAAATCTATCATTGAATTAGGCTTCTTCTTATATATTACATGCTTGAAAAATTTCAAAATGATTTACAATCAATAACTATATCACCATTCAATACTTACTATTAAGTTTTTGAAGTTTTAATTGTGCATAAGAGATAATTTTCTAGCTCAAATAGTAAGTAGTATTTGATTAATATGAAATTTGACATACATGTTAAAAACTTATAAAACATGTAATCTAATGATAGAAATTTCAAAATTTTAATTAATTTAGTAAAAAGTGTTAGGTTTTAAGAAATTAGCAACTAATGTATTAGAACTTTAATATGTATATGTTGGCAAACCATAATAAAAACTTAGAGTATAGATTTAAGTTGCTCAAAGTATGTGTTTATATAAAGTTGGAATCAAGTAATTGCAGGAAATTATTATTCAATTTTTGCAAGGCTCGATCGATCGAAAATTAGACTCAATCAATCAAAGCTCGTGCAAATTGTTTTTTTTTGCAAAATTTTTCAACTCAACCTAAGCCCGGTTTGACATGTAGGATTTTATGTTTTATGTCTCATATAAATAGAAAAACTCTAGCCACATTTTTGAGGTTGTTGTTGTTGTGTGTGTGAATTTCTTGTGAGATCTAGAGGTATTTGCCTTCATAAATACTTAGGGTTATCAAGTTCGAGATTAATATCGAGAGCTTGGTGATCATTTCAGTTGCTGCATAAAGAGCTTAAAGAAAAACAAGTGGTATACTTGTGGATGCTGTGAATCTGAGAAAAAAATAGTCTGTGGACTCGGAGCTGTCACGTGGTCATGGTAGTAAGTTTTCTACTCGAGATAGCAATAGAATGCTAGTGGCCTAAGTCGCTATTGTAAAACTTCAATTCTTTCATAGTGGATCTGTTTTACCTCGAGGATAATTAAGTTAAATCATTTCTAGGTTTTTTACCAGTTTGGTTTTCTTGGGTTATCATATCGTTATAATCTTTATTTTCCGCATTGCTTACATGATATGATTATTATTGTTTTAACTTAGATTTGAATAATTTACCTAAGTAATCACTTGGCTAAATAACTAGGTTAAACAATTGGTGTTTTAAGGGGTTTGGGTTGAATTCAAGGGTTTTTGAAAAACTTTTCATCTCATACTTATGCATTTCATTTATAAAAATCTGTCTTTAAGGAGTTTTCTGCATTAAAATGTGCTGTTTTTCAAAAAACTGATTTTTCAAGATTTTCGATCGATTGAACCTGTTGCTCGACCGATCGAAATTGCAATTACAAATTTGGTTTGAATATGCCTAGCTCGATCCCTGCTCGATTGATGCTGGATCAATTGAACCTATTTTTTTTCGACCGATCGAAAATCAGTCAGAGAGTTTTTAAAAACATGAGTTTTTCATGTGTTCTTCACTCTTTCTTCGACCAATCCAAATTCAAAGTCAATTTTTTGTCGTTTTCCCTCAAATATTTCTTAAAGTTTTTGTCATCTAGCACTAATAAGACCATTCTACCTTTTCTTTTTTAGTTTAATCACATATTTCATGCATTTTTTCATGCAATTTAGGGACATTTTCGGACCTAATAATTTTTTTTGGAGTTTTTGATGTTTGAGATGATTTCTTTCAAAATTGATCAATGAATTTTTGTTATTGGATGATGTAAAAATGTTCCTCATGGTTTATTTTGATAAATTTGGTGGATTGGGAAGAATTGGAAATTATAGGGTTTGAAATTCACGAATTTGGGGATTTTGTTCAATTGGGCTTCATTTGATGATTTTGGCTTGTGTAATTGATTAATTATGTCATTTATACTGTTATCTAACTTGTGTAATGATATATTGATCAATTTGTTGGTATTTTTGAAATTGGGTTTTTCAAAATTTGGGTTTTTTGTTATAAACTCTATATTTAAGTCAATTCTGTGTTTTTAAAGTTTATTTGGACTGTTCTCAATGCATTAGAGCTTGCATCTTGTGTTTATTCTACTCATGCATCATTTAGACTGTTATTTATTTATTTTTTTTGGTGCTCTAACCATGTCTAATGCAGTTTGCCCTTGGGTTTTCTTTCTTTCTTTTTCTTTTTTTTTTTTTTCCTTTGGTTCTCTTCTATCTATCCTTGCCAACCCTTAGCATTTGGTTTCCTAGAGCCAATAAGAAAACCACCTCCTCCTCTACCCCTAATTTCCAGAGTGATAGATTCCTTAGCTCGAAAAAGCAGGAAACCTTTGAGAAGCTGAATGTATATAGGAAGGTGTGGACTGAGAGGAAAGTGATTTTAGATGGGGTTGATCCTGAGATTCGTAGGAGTTTTGATCGTAGGGGTGGGTTGCTTCTTTTAGATGTAGATCATCCTCCTCCAGTTGTTTTGATCAGAGAGTTCAACTCGAACCTCTCTGTTCACCCCACTTCATGCAACATTCAGTTTGTGAAGAGTTGGATAAGGGAAGAAAAATATATCATTACTCCTCAGGTAAAGGCCTTTGCTCTTGGTGTACCATTGGTACAACAACCTGTTTATCCTTATGATGAATCTCCTTTCCTGGACGACATCATGTCCCTCATCATCGGTACTACCATTCAGTGGGGTACTGATCCTCGTATCACCTCAGATGAGCTCATTGAGGTTCATTACTTGATTTCTGGATTTCTTGTCACTCTATTTGGCCCATCTCTCACTTTCACACTATTGAGTGTTGTGCATTTTTGTATGCCCTTGTGACTGATGCTCTATGTGTTTTCCGTCTCTTTACATTCATTCCTTGGTTGAGGTTCATAGGAGTAGTTCTAGGTCTCATGCTCTTTTCTTTCTAGTTTTCATTCATAGGATTTTGTTAGATTTGGGTTTAGAGGATTTTTCCTGCACCCAAGCCTGTTTATATCATCGCTCCTATAGGTGCCACCTTTCTTAGGTAAAGAGCGGCTCAGATGAAAGCTAGCTCTAAACAGCCTCATGTAGAGTCTTCTACAGGTGATGCATCTCGACCTCCTACACTTGGTGATCCATCTGCTGAGGAGTTTGTTGATCCCATTGCCGCAGTTGATCCTCCTCCTACTATTTCGGATGATTCTTCCATTTGGAGTGTGTTGGATACTGTTGTGACCATTTAGGCGGCACATGGACAACTTTTGGTGGATGTGCTCACGGAGCTTCAGGCTTTGCTTGCACATTTGGCGAGTCTTCGGCGTTCTATTCCACCACCTCCTTTTGATGATGATGCGCCTTGATTGTCCTTTGGAAATTCGTCACAAAAAAGGGGATTACATATATTGATGGAGATAGGGGGAGATTTTGAGGTTTTGATGGTTTTGAGCTGGGAGATTTTGAGGTTTTGATGGTTTTGAGCTTTTGGAGCTTTAGATTGTATTTAAGAGATTCATGATGTATTCTTCGTTTTTGGCTCATATAGTATTTTGTTGGGGTGTATATGTTAGGGAGAGACATTATTTTTTTATCTCATTTATTGTTTCTTGTTTCACATGTGCTACATTGATTATTGATTTATATAATGAGGTTATTCATGATATATATCATTTAATTTCTGTTTTGTGAAATCAAGAATTTATTTTGTTTTTACTTGTATTTTTCACAAATGCATTTATGTGTTTGTTGAGCTTTTGGAGCTTTAGATTGTATTTAAGAGATTCATGATGTATTCTTCTTTTTAGGCTCATGTAGTATTTTGTTGGGATGTATATGTTAGGGGGAGACATTATTTTTTATCTCATTTATTGTTTCTTGTTTCACATGTGCTACATTGATTATTGATTTATATAATGAGATTATTCATAATATATGTTATTTATTTTTTGTTTTGTGAAATTAAGAATTTATTTTGTTTTTACTTGTATTTTTCACACATGCATTTATGTATTTGTTGAGTGTTATAGGAATATACAGGTTGATTCAATCATGCTGCTATCTACATTGGTAATTGATAAATAGTAGTTAGGTTAAGTTGTTTTTGAGCATTTTGTTGTAATGGGCTGTTTTGTAACTTTGAGTATTTTTTTTTTTTTTGGTATGTGTTTTGTCACGGATTGCCAAAGGGGGGCATTTGTTAGGTTCTAAGAAATTAGGAACTAATATATTAGAACTTCAATATGTATACGTTAGCAAACCATTATCAAAACTTAGAGTCTAAATTTAGACTGCTCAAAGTATGTGTTTATGTAAAGTTGGAATCGAGTAATTGTAGGAAATTGCTATTCAATTTCTACAAGGCTCGATTGATTGAAAATTAGACTCGATCGATCGAAACTTATGCAGATTATTTTTTTGCAGAATTTTTCAACTTAGCTCAAGTCCGGTTTGACGTGTAGGGTTTTATGTTTTATTTCTCATATAAATAAAAAAACCTTAGTCACGTTTTTGAGGTTGTTGTTGCTGTGTGTGTGAATCTCTTGTGAGATCTAGAGGTATTTGCCTTCATACATATTTAGGGTTATCAAGATTGAGATTGATGTCGAGGGCTTAGTGATCATTTCAGTTGCTGCATAAAGAGCTTAAAGAAAAACAAGTGGTATACTTATGGATGTTGTGAATCTGAGAAAGAAGTAGTCTATGGGCTCACAGCTGTTACGTGGTCATGATAGTAAGTTTTCTACTTGAGGTAGCACTAAAATGTTAGTAAGTTTTCTACTCGAGGTAGTAAGTTTTCTAAGTCACTATTGTGAAATTTCAATTCTTTCATGGTGGATCTGTTTTACCTTGAGGATAGCTAGGTTAAATCCTCCCTAGGTTTTTACCGGTTTGGTTTTCCTGAGTTATCATATCATTGTGATCTTTATTTTCTGCATTGTTTACATGATATAATTATTATTGTTTTAATCTAGATTTGAATAATTTATCTAAGTAATCACTTGGCTAAATAACTAGGTTATACAACTGGTGTTTTAAGGAGTCTAAAAACATATAAAAAGTTATTAAGTAGTGTAACATTACTTTTACACTAGGTCTAACTGGATCTTAACCCTATATGTTGCAAAGAAAGCAAAACCAAAGAATTTCGTGGATCCATTTTTGCCTAAAATGATTATTACATGCATTGGAGGAGTCAAAAAAATTTGTTGGGGTCAAATATTTGACAAAGTTTTTCTTCTTCCTTATTATCTCATTAGCATTGCAAAGATCAGTAGACTAAGATGCAAAAATCCTTAGGAAGGACGGTGTATGAGTATCACACTTTGTTTTTAGGGAAAAGTTAACGTAAATCCTAAGAATATTGGTTTAAAATTTTTTTTATGAAAAAAAAAAGCAATGGACTTTTTTGATAATTTTTTATATTTCTTATGCGATATCAAAATTTTTCTAAAATAATTTATTACCAAATGCACACAAGCAACTGCTAACATGTCTTTTTTTTTTTTTTAATCACCAGTAAAAAAAAAAAAAAAAAAAATCAAACTGATATAGTGCACCCTTGAGCTGGGAATTTATTAATTCTTCTTGCTTGACCTAGAGTGCAACCCATTTATTTTAATATGAAATTCTTTTCTACCAAAAATTAAAAAAGAAAAAAAAATCAAAAACAAAAACAAAAACAAAAGCCAATCTTACTTCGAGCCCTCATTTAATTTTATAAAAGTAGTCTTTTTTAGTCCATAGTTGAAACTCAGTTTATAGGCCACATATAGGATAGTTAGCTAGTGGTGATCCCTGTATAATCTATATATATATATATATATATATATATATATAGATGCTTGAAAAATCTTACTACATAAAACTTTATTTAAATGCACCTCCCCACTCCCCCATTATATGTTAGAGATTGATGCCTTGGATCGATCTCAATTTCGAGCAAAAATGGCTACAACTTGCTTGGATTTACCCCTAAACTCCTCTAATCACCTAGAAGATTATCAGGGAAGAATATCTTCTTCAATTCCATTCACATGGGAATCTCAACCAGGTACTCCTAAGCACAATTTTAGTAAAATTGAAGGTAATAATGATAATCTCCCTCCTCTCACACCTCCACCTTCCTATAGTTATTCCGAAACCACAAGAAAACATGCTAGAAAGAACTCGAAGGCCAGTCTTATATGTGCCATCTTTCCCAAGCACAATGGAAAGAAAGCACGTCCGCCAACATCACCATCATCATTATCTTCTCCTTCTTCTTCATTCTATACATCTTCACTACCATTGCCACAATCATATTCAGTGTCATCTTCTACAGTGTTGAACTCTCGTCAACATGGCTCAAGATCATCATTTGGTTCAAACACGGATGAGGAAGAGCACCAATATGAATTGCCCGCTCCATCTTTTTTTGCACGCTTAAGTATCAATCGTGGAGCGAGGAGTTTGTTTAGAGGTTTGTATGCATCCATTATCAAGGTATTGGTTAAGAGGTTATGAGTAAACAATTGGAGTTTCTGCATCGCTCTGTGGCAGCTCTTGTTTGTTCTTATATATTTAGCTGTAACATGCACTGGTAAACGATTTATATACGAGTACCTTGCCGAAGCTAATACTGATCCTTGGATGGATCAAACTCAGCAAGTGATCAATGGCACATATCAGTTGGTAAATCTTCTTATTGTGGTTATGTGATGGTCATATAATTTTAATTTTCAGTCCATAAGAACTAACAGAAGTTAGTTCCAATGACCAATTTAGTAGATATGAAAACTTCATGAAGTTGTAAGAAAGAAGTGACATCTTAGAAAATGTTTTTGCAACTTACCCAAATTTTAGGGAATGTCTATGTATTTTGGCCACTCTATAAATCTGGTAGTTGGCTCTCAAATATTCACAGTATTCACCACCTGTGGATTTCTCCAATGGATTTTGTCCCATCTTTATAAAAGTGAATCATTTAGGCCCCCCTAGAGTTCCGTATATGCCTCTCTCTATCGGATTTTTCAATTGATCATTTACCCAAAAAAGCAAACAAAATCTTTAATTTTTTATTATCTGGTTTTTTGTGAGATCGGCGGCAAGAAATTGTTCTATATACTGGATGTAGTATGTGTCCCTCTTATATATAAAAGATCTATCTTGTATGGGATAGGAGGATGCTAGATGTACTAAATAATTTGCAAAAAAATGTTTATTTATCTTTTATTAGGTTTGAATTTTAAAAATTTAACTGTTGAAATGCATGTTTGTATTAATATCCTCCATGCTTCCGATAATTAAGACCCTTAGAGTTTTGTTTATGCCTAAAACATATGTCTTGGTTCATGCAGCTAAGTTTGATGCTTTATGCCTCTCTCTCTCTCTCTCTCTCTCTTAGGTATTTGGTATTAAATGATACTATGTCAACGGTATCGAAATTCAATAAGTATGAGACATATTAGCAAAAAATAACTATCTTACTAACAAATAAAAGACATGTGTTAGTGAGTAGTTACTTTTATACACATGTTTCTTATTTATTATCATTTGATACAAAATACTCTCTCTCTCTCTCTTTTATATATATATATATATATATATATATATATATATATTTAAACTAATCATTTACCCAAAAAAGAACAAAAATATTTTTTTTAATTATTATCTGGCTTTTTGTGAGATTTGTGGCAAGAAATTGTTCTATATACCAGATGTGTAGTATGTTTCGCTCTTGTATATAAAAGACCAATTAAGAGGATTCTATCTTGTATGGGATAGGAGAACGCATGATGCATCATGGATGCACTAAATAATTTGGAAAAAGAAAATGCTTGTGTATCTTTTTATTGGGTGTGATTTTGAAAATCTAACTATTGGATTGTATGTTTTTATCATATTCTCTATACTTCCGAAATTTCAAAAAGATCAAAAATAAATTGTTATGTCATCAATAAAATATTTATTTATAAAAAAAAAATCAAAATTTTAAATTTCAAATTTTTTGTGGTCTAAAATCATGCATAAAAAATAAGTTTATTGATGGAGTAGTAAATAATATCTGATTTTAACAAAATTTGATATGCATGTTAAATTTGTGAGATTGGCGGCAAGAAATTATTCTATATACCAGACGTAGCATGTGTCGCTCTTGTATATAAAAGACCAATTAAGAGGATTCTATCTTGTATGGGATAGGATAACGCATGGTGCATGAACTAAATAATTTGAAAAAAAAAAAAAATGCTTGTGTATCTTTTTATTGGGTGCGAATTTGAAAATCAAACCATTGAATTGCATGTTTTTATTATATCATTTATACTTCCAAAATTTCGAAAGATCAAAAATAAATTGTTATGTCATCAATACAATATTTATTTACCAAAAAAAATTAAATGTTTAATTTTCAAGTTTTTTGTGGTCTAAAATCATGTATAAAAAATAAGTTTATTGATCGAATAGTAAATAATATCCGATTTGAATAAAAGTTGACATGATTGTTAAGAATATAAGGAGCATGTAATTTAATAATTATATTTTCAAAATTCATATTTAATAAAAAGATATATATGAATTTTAAAAGATTTTGGGAGAGAAATTTTTTTCGAATAATTTGATGCAACCCAATTACTTGGACAATTGAATCTTCTCATTTCCTGATTTCAGAAAATAGGGGACTGTTTGGGTTTTTAAAAATAATCACTCATCACTCCTCACTCAATTTTCGTCACTTATCACTCATCACTTCTCACTCATCACTTAAAATACCCCAATTTCCTAAACCCCACCTATTTGGCACGCTATTTTCAGCTTTTCATCACTCAATTTTTTCGACTTTTTGTGAGATCCTTACCTGAGCACCATGTCATAAGTTCTGTTAGCCTACCCACCTCACTCTCACTCTTTTCATTTCATTTTCTTCCCCTTTAGTCATTATTGCTCTGTTACTCTCCCAACGCAAACCCGAACCCAGCTAAGATAGAAGATGATTGGACTTGCGACGCCGATCTCCACTGTCACCAAGGCTACTTGATCTCCTCCACCGTGTAGCGGTGGCGCCGATCTCCCACCTTCTTAACCTAGCTAAGTTTGTTTCTTGATTTTTTTTATTTTTTATTTTTTTTATGGGTCTGAGACTGAGATGATGGTGCCAACGGTGAAAATGAGCTATTTCCATCACCGCCACTTGACAACAATGCCGTGCTGAGATGGACATGGCTGACGACAATATTCCTCATTACACTGTCGTGTCGTGCTGAGATCCCTTTTGCTTTTTTTTTTTTTTTTTTTTTTTTTTTTTTTTGGGTTTTTGGTTTGGTTTGATCTGAGATTGGAGTCAGTGACTTCGATGTTTGAATCTTCGTTCTTCTACTTCTTATATTTGAGAAGGCTTTGATCTGGATTTTGTTTTTTTTCATTCCAACAATTTCATTTTTTTTTTTATACAAATTTTCCAAATTTTGGAGCTTAGTTAAGCTGTTACAGGGACAAAATTTGTGTTTTTGAGCTGGATTTTGCTTTAGATTACTGTAATTAGCTCTTGAATAAGTTTGGTTTTGATAAACAGTGAATTCTTTGAAAAAATTGGGTTTGATTCATGTGTGTTTGAAGAGGAAAAAAAAAAGATGAGAGACAGAGAGGAGGAGAGCACATGCTCATGAAGTCAGATCGATGAGACAAGGCATAAGTGGGTCCCATCCAGTTGAGTAAAATTACAAAAATGCCACATAACTCAGTTTTCCATATCTTGAGAACACCTAAAATGTGTTTTCAATTTTCATAACTTATTATTCAAAAATCAGAGAATTAAGTGATGGAAACAAAAGCTAAAAACAAATCCAAATACACTACTCAGCCGTGGGACCTATCAGTTTCGAGTTATGGGTTATGGAAACTGAAAATCCAAACAGCCCCTAGGTTTTTCGTCCTGCAATTTTGGTAGCTTGAGTTTTGTGCTTGGGAAATTGATATTGGCAATGCTGATTTTTGCATAAATGAACGATGGTGATGTTTTTGGATGAAACTTAAATTTTTTTTATTAGTATGACTAAGTGAACTATATATATCAAATTAATTATAAATGCTTCGATAACACTGATGTTGTTAAATATAATTGTCAAGCAAAGGTGTGAGTGTGAGTTAGTAGATTATAATAACGATATGATACTTTTCATCCTGGGAAAATTATTGTAAGAATAATAAAACTAAGCATTGGTTATGACGGAACCGTTGGTTGTTATGACCTTTCCCACACCTCTTTGCATGCAGCAAGTGACTAAAACTATTAAAAAAATTCTGTTTTGGCATAAAAAACAAGAGGAAAAATAAAATGGATACGATTAAAAAGCTCATGTAGTGATGAGGCAAGCCATAATGTGGTAGTAAAATATGCATATATACATAAAAATGATCAGATCACACATCACGCGTGCTTCATGGGAGCTGCATTTGTTGGGCCGCCTCTTAAGTCTTAATGCATCTCCAATAATTCATTTTATGACACAAATTAAGTCATTAATTGATGATGTTTGGAACTTTTTTTTTTTACCAATTAAACCAAAAAGCAAATAGTTACCCACAAAAAAGGAAAACGAAAAGAATTCATCTAGACAATAGCAGCTATCTTTGTGCTTGATTATTATTCACAATGACTTCGGAACCTAGAGAATAGGTGTTGATTAATTCAAAGTTTTAGTTGAAAACTGTTCATCATGGATGGTCATTTTGTTTGACTTTTAAGGTATGTAACGAAAGATCGAGTCAGTTTGGTTGTCGCCATTACTCATTACTGTCATTAGCGTATTAACTTATGTTTGAGAAAAGTTTTTTTCTTTTTTTTTTTTCAAACTTTTACAAATCATTTAATTTTTTTTAAATATTAATTTTTTGTTATATATTTAACAAAAAAATTACCAAAAAAATTATATATATATATATATATATATATTTATAAATACTATACAAATAAACTATCACAAATAAATAGTTTCCAAATGCACTCTAACTATCAGTTATACTATAGAGGTAAGAAATCATTTTCATAGCCACATATCTAGACATGCGTGCAACGAATTTTAGTAATAAGATCAATTTTGCTGAACATAACGAGCAAATGAATGTACTAAGATTATATCTTGAAACTGCTTACCTTTTTCTAAGAAAAAAAATAAATTAAAAGCAAAGATTTTCTCTTGAAACTATAGGCATGTCATCACTATCTTCTGAAATGTAAAGAGAGGAAGAGCCACAACTTGTACAAACATGACGTGACAGATTTGATTTGATTTGTGATGCTCCAAATACATTAGCAAGCAAGTTGGTGATTCATCAAAAAAAGAAAAGCAACCACGTTGGTGCTTGGGTGGGCAAGCCTCCCCCAAAAAATGAAAAATTATTGTAACATATGTAAGTATTTTACAATTTGGCCTGCAAAATTTTGACTTGTCCTTTACTCAAATATTTAAACTAGTCTAATGACCCTCTAAAAAGATGATTTAGAAAGATAATTAATTTATATATATATATATATATATATGACGGTGGGTTTATATTATGTTTGGTGTAACTCTAAACTATATATATGTTACACTACTCAATAATTTTTTGTTAGATTCAAATTTAATAAATCTATCATTAAATTAGGTTTTCTTCTTATGTACTACATGCTTGAAAAATTTCAAAATAATTTGCAATAAATAATTATGTCATTAATCAAATATTTAATTTTAAGTTTTTGTAGTTTTAATTGTGCATAAAAAATAATTTCTAGTTCAAATAGTAAGTAATATTTGATTATCATGAAATTTGACATGTATGTTAAGAACTTATATATAAAACATATAATACAATGATAGGAATTTCAAAATTTTAATCTAATAAAAAGTTATTAAGTGGTGTAATATTACTTTTATACCAGATGTAACTTGATCTTAATCCTATATATTGCACAGAAAGCACAAAAAAAAAAAAAAAAAATTTTGTGGGTCCACTATTGCATAAAATGATTGTTACATGCAGTGGAGGATTCAAAAAAAATTTGTTGGGATCAAATATTTAACAAAATTTTTTCTTCTTCCTAATTATCTCATTAGCATTGCAAAAATCAGTAAACTAAGATGCTAAAATCCTTAGAGAGGACAGTGTATCACACTTCGATGTTAGAGAAAAATTGACTACATCCTAAGAACAATGCTTTAGAAACTTTTTTTTAAAACTTTTTATGAAAAAAGAAAAAAGCAATTGATTTTTTTGATAATTTTTTATATTTCTCATAAAAGTGGTATCAAAATTTTTCTAAAATAATTTATTATCAAATGCATACGAGCACCCATTAATATATATGACTTTTAAATTTTTTATTTTTTTTATCACCAGTCATAAACTACATTTTGTCAACCACGGTCTGTGCATTTTCTCTTCAACAAATTTTAAATACTAATAAAACTGGCCGGGTTATTAAAAAAAAAAAAAAAAAAAAAAACTAATCAAACTGATATAGTGCACCCTTGAGCTGGGAATTTACTTCTTGCGTGACCTAGAGTGCAACCCATTTATTTATTTTAATATGAAATTATTTTCTACCAAAAATTATTTAAAAAAAAAACGAAAAACAAAAGCCAATCTGACTTATAGCCCTGATTTAATTTTATAAACCTAGTCTTTTTTTATAGTCTATAGTTGAAATTCAGTTTATAGGCCAAATATAGGATAGCTAGCTAGTCGTGATCCCTGTATAATAGAAATATATAGATGCTTGAAAAATCTTACTACAAACTTTATTTAAATGCACCTCCCCACTCACCCATTATATGTTAGAGATTGATGCCTTGGATCGATCTCAATTTCTCAGCGTAACACGCAACAAAGTTTCCATCATACCTTATTAGAACCCTTTATATTTGCTAGCCCCTCTACCTATAGCTAAAACCTTTCCATCTTCCATCTCATCCTCAAGTTCCATTCGGGAAAAAATGGCTACAACTTGCTTGGATTCCTCTAATCACCTAGAAGATTATCATGGAAGAATATCTGCTTCAATTCCATTCACATGGGAATCTCAACCAGGTACTCCTAAGCACAACTTTCGTGAAATTGAAGCTGATAATGATAATCTCCCTCCTCTCACACCTCCACCTTCCTATAGTTATTCCGAAACCACAAGAAAACATGCTAGAAAGAACTCGAAGGCCTGTCTTATATACGCCATCTTTCCCAAGCACAATGGAAAGAAAACACGTTCGCCAACATCACTATCATCATCATCATCTTCTTCTTCTTCTTCTTCTTCTTCTTCATTTTATACATCTTCACTACCACGGCCACAATCATATTTAGTGTCATCTTCTACAGTGTTGAACTCTCGTCAACATGGCTTAAGATCATCATTTGGTTCAAGCACGGATGAGGAAGAGCACGAATATGAATTGCCCGCTCCATCTTTGTGTGCATGCATAAGTATGAATCGTGGAGCGAGTAGTAGGTTTAGAGGTCTGTATGCATCGATTATCAAGGTATTGGTTAAGAGGTTATGAGTAAACAATTGGAGTTTTTGCAGCGATCTGTGGCAGCTCTTGTTTGTTCTTTATATATATATATATATATATATATATATATATTTATATATATATTTAGTTGTAACATGCACTGATAAACGATTTATATACGAGTACCTTGATGAAGTTAGTACTGATCCTTGGATGGATCAAATTCATCATGTTATATTATGATTATCTACGTTCGCTTATTTTCTTGTTTTGCAACAAATTAAAGGGGGCAACTATTCTGCCAAGTCTTGTACCATTTGATTCGCGAAATTAAACAAACTAGAAAAGTTTCTTATTGCAAATGATACGTTGACCCTTCCGATGTAATAAAAATTGTAAAAATAATTCCAAGACGGTGCATTTATCTTTTTTATTATTTGTGTTTCTTTCTCTTTCTATTCTTTTGTATTTTTTTTAATAAATAAATTAAAAGATACATAATTATAGCCGTACAAGTTTGCATCAAACCAATCTCTTTGAAGTTTGAACAAGTAAAAGTTTTTTTCCCCCTTTCCAGTTTCCACTGAAACAGGACATATAGAAGCGTTGAAATTAGTGGATACTTCGCTTTCAAAACAGTCTTTCAAAACAATGAGAAGTTAGAACCAATTAGAAGTAGTATCAGGGAAATTCGTAGACCTAAAATTTTGTGCGGTTGTGCCTCTCCAGGCTTGTGAAACGAGTAAAGGTAAGGAACAAAGTATACTCGAAGATTCTTATGCCATTAATAACTCTTTTTTTTTTTTTTTTTAATACACTTTTAATTTGTTAAGCATTAACTAGAAGTTAATTTTGACCACAAATAATTTAGAAAAACCACTCACGTGACCACATGTGATCTGAAGTGAACGGGATTGAATTATTGGGCAGTGTTCTGTTGCTGCTATTGCTGCAACTAGCTACCCCAGTTACACTAAATACGTTCACAAATCAAAATTCCATTGAAGCCTTTTCATTGAATAGCAATAAGAAAATTGGATCCCAAGTTCCAAACAAAACCTTCTTACAAAATATACTAAGGAATGAGATCGTACCTAAATGACAATCAATCAGTCTCACCAGTAACAGTACGCCCTAACCCAACTGATCTATGGGATATTTTAGTTTTATGAAAATTGTCGGCAGATCCTAATTGAAGGGATGTCAATTTTTTTTCTCTCTATATTTCATTATTATTATTTTTTGGCCTTGTATGGAAAATTTGACCTGGGCATTATTATTTTAAAAGTTTGGACCCAGTTTTATGTTCCCTCGTGCTGCATTGCACCTGTTTTGGATCCCTGAAATTTGCATTTTATATTGGAATTTGAGTTCAGGTTGACTTCTATGTTTATACGCAAGTGTCAGCAATGGATTATTGGGCACTAATCCACAGTTTAATATAATAAATATTAGTATTACCTATTACTAAGTTTAGTTTGACTTGATGACTTCTCTCTGTCTTAATTAAGATCATCTTAACGATGACGAAATCACTAAGGGGCCATCAATTTTTTCTTTTTTAAATATATTTATATATATATATATATATAGAGAGAGAGAGAGAGAGAGTGTGTGTGTGTGTGTAAAAGCTAATTTATCTTAATTAGCCCCTAAAATGTTAGAGGAATGAAAAAGTGAGAGAATGAAAAATGAGAAAGAGATCGAAAAGTGAGAGGGTAGAAGGGATTTTAATTTTCTCTCATGAACTTATGATATTTGGTTTGGGAGTGAAAAAGTAGAGGGACAAAAAACAGTTTTATTTGGTTGAGAAGAAAAATGAGATGATGAAAAATATAGTTTATATAAATTTACTCTCTTACCCTTATTAGATTTAAAAACAAGTAACATATTATATATGTATATTTAAAAATTTTATATGGATAGGTACTTCATTTTTTCTACAACAACCCAAAACAAATGAGGAAATGCTTCAAAAAAAAGTGATGAGGAAAAAAAATGGATTAAAAAAACTAAAAACAGATTATAATAAAAAAATGATTTGAACAGAAGGATGAAAAAAAAAAAAAAAAAAAACAAATGAGAAGAGATGAAGAAAAAGACAATATGAGAGAAGATGACAAAAATCAAGAACAAAGCCCAAGGAAAGTTGAATACTACAGTATCGAGCCAAGTGGATGCTTCGGTCCAGTCCTTGAATGACAACCCATTGCCTAGGACAGAGGAAATAGGTAAGGCGGCGGGAAAAAAAAAGCTCCACAACCCCAAGCTATTGAAGTACATAGGGAGGAGTCCAAGTCCTTCCTATCACATCATAGTAAATCATCTGATGGCAAAAGTTCCAAAGGGAACAAACCTAGCTCCAAAACAAACCAGAGAGCTAAGGAAGGTGTTGGGAACCAACTAGGTGGTGTGGGCCCAAGGAAGGTGTTGGGAACCAACTAGGCGCATTTTGATTCCTTAACTACTCCTTTTAAGATCATGAATACTTTGATTTGGAATTGTAAGGGAGCTATGAAATCCCAATTCAGGAAAACAGTGACGGACTTGGTGGAGTGGCACACCCCGATTCTCATGGTCATCATAGAAACAAGATTAAGTGGAGCCATGACTGTGGAAATTATTGAGACCCTGTCTTTTGATGGATTTGTGGTGACAGACACAATTGGATTTGTAGGGGGGATCTGGTTACTATGGAGAACAGATTTAGTGCAAGTGGATGTCTTAGCGTCAACATAACAGGAAATTCATGCCATCATACGAGTAAGTTCTCAAACCTTAAACTGGATGATCATTGCTATTTATGCTGGTTCTAGATTTGCTGAGAGATGCATGTTATGGGAAAACCTTAAATTGATATCTAAATTGCATGACCTTCCATGGGTTCTTATTGGGAATTTTAATGAGGTTATAGCTAATGGGGAAAAGTCTAGAGGCAATCCCATTTGCCAGAGAAGGGTGAGGGCTATTCTAGATTGTATGAATGAGCGTCAGATGATGGATTTGGGTTTTGCGAGGCCGAAGTTCACCTCTTCCAACAAAAGAGAATTAGGGAGTCTTATTTAATGTAGATTGGGTAGATGTTGGGCCAATCCTAAGTGGAAGTCTTTCTTACCGGAGACAAATGTGACGCACCTAGCAAGAGTTAACTCAGATCACTGTCCTCTCCTGCTCAACCTATATCCTAGCAGGGATAGTACTCCTAACAGACCCTTGAGGTTTCAACCTATGTGGCTAAACCATGATGACTTCCCAGCCATTGTTAGAGAGTCCTAGGTAGGGAAGGAAGCTGACCTAGTAGGAGCAATCATAAACTTCACCCTAAAAGCTCAAAGTTGGAATAAAGAAGTTTTTGGGAATGCCTTTATTAGGAAGAAACAAATTATGGCTAGGCTGTTGGGCACTTAAAGAGCTCTTGCCAAAAATCCTAACAATTTTCTGTCCAACTTCAAGATCAACTATCAGAGGAGTACAATCTTGTACTTCGACTTGAGGAGGAGCTTAATTTGGGCGATGAAATCTAGGGTAAACTAGACCATTTTTGGGGAAAGAAATACAACCTACTTTCATATGGCCACCCTGACTAGAAGAAGTAAAAATAGGATTACTAGTATCTTGAATAGTGAGGGTACTTGGACACATAATGCAGAGGAAGTCAAGGAAGTATTTATTACTAGGTTTAAAAAGCTTTATCAAATTGATCAATTAGCCTGCCCCTTGAACCAGCGATGGGATTCTAAGTGGTGTATGAAGTTATTAAGGAGGAAGCTTTAAAAATGACTATCATGCCTTCTGACAAAGAGATTTGGGATGCCTTTAAATCAATGAAGCCTTATAAAGCCCCAGGTAGTGATGGGATTCATGCAGGATTTTACCAGAGATTTTGGCTTGTGGTGGGGGAATCGGTGAGAAGAGAGGTGAAGAATATCTTTGCTTGCCAAAGAATGCCTGATTACCTGAACCAAACAGTCTAGTCCGAAGACTGTTAGCCAGTATAGATCAATAAGCCTATGTAATTCAGTCTATAAAATAGTCACAAAAATTCTTGTCCATAGGTTGAGACCCCTGTTGCCTAGCCTCGTTTCTCCTGTGCAGCTACTTTTCTTGAAGGTAGGAAATGCTCAGACAATGTTATCATTGCTCAAGATCTTATTTACTCTCTTGGG
Source organism: Castanopsis chinensis (assembly GCA_032878915.1). NCBI lineage: Eukaryota > Viridiplantae > Streptophyta > Magnoliopsida > Fagales > Fagaceae > Castanopsis > Castanopsis chinensis. Next base: position 8,307,912 of record JAVQMG010000125.1, on the reverse strand, counting down.
AAGAGGAAGGGTAAAGATGAATATATGGTGGTAAAGATTGATTTGGAGAAAGCCTATGATCGCCTAGAGTGGAGTTTCATCAAAATGGTGCTTGTTCATTTTGGTTTCCCTGAAAACATCATAAAGCTAATTATGAGTTGTGTTTCTACAACATCAACTTCTTTTCTCTTCAATGGAAATACATTTAAGCCCTTCCACCCCATAAGGGGAATTAGACAAGGTGATCCCATTTCACCCTATCTATTCCTTCTTTGCATGGAATTCTTAAGTGCTTAAATCATGAATATGTGTGAGGAAAAAAGGTGGGATAAAATCAAAGCATCCAGGAATGGACCTAGCTTCTCCCATATTTTCTTTGTAGACAACATACTACTTTTTGCCAAGGCTAATGCCAAGAATTGCATTGCCATCCTTGAGGTTATGAATAATTTTTGCAGCTTAGCTGGTTAAAAGGTGAATCATGGATAATATAGAGTCTTCTTTTCTCCCAATGTTATGGCTAGAAGGAAAAGGAATCTCTGCCAACGCTTGGGAATTATTGCTACTAATAATCTTGGTAAGTACTTAGGCTTCCCCATTATTCACCAAGGCAGGGTGGGTAATGCTTTTAATTTTATTATGGAAAAAGTTCAAAGTAAGCTCACTGGTTGGAAAACCAAGCTACTGTCAAGAGCTGGGAGAATTATGCTTGTCAAAATAGCTGCTACCCCCATTGCAGAATACCACATACAGTGCCATGCTCTGCCCAACAAAGTTTGTGATGCAGTGGATAAGATGGTAAGAGATTTCATATGAGGCTCAACAGATGAAAAGAAAAAAATGCATATGGTCAGTTGGAACAAAATTACTCTACCTAAAGAGTTGGGAGGATTGGGGCTTTTCTCCATGAAGCATAGGAACCAAGCCATTCTTGCCAAGCTCTGTTGGAGGCTTGCTAATGAGGAAGAGGTGCATTGGGTAAAAATGCTAGCTGCCAAGTACCTAGCTCCAAACAGAATCACTAAAGAAGGGAGGAAACTTCCTTGCTCTCAGATCTAGGCAAGCTTGTAAAAAAGAAGGTCCAATTTATGTTAAAGGTTTGAGATGAGTAGTGAAAAAGGATGATTCAGTGAAGATGTGGATGAACTTCTGGCTCCCTAATGGGAGGTTGAGGGACCTTGTAGAAGGACCCCTTACCTGAGAGGAAGACAAACTTACATTGAAGCAATGCTTTGATGAAAATCATGTGTGGAATCCACTAAGTATTTCCTTTGAGCTTCCAGAGAATGTGCTCAACATCATAAAGGCCACCCCTTTCTCTTATGACCAAAAATCATAGGACTCTCTCTAATGGGCATTCTCCAAAAATGGTTTTTCTGTTTACAACCAGCGTACCTTCTTGCTAGGGGTTTAAACCCCTTGAACCTGGACATTATGTCTTTTATATGGGTTTGGAAGACTGAAGCCCCTCCTAAGATTCAATTTCTCTTATGGCTTTGTCTTCATAATAGTTTACCCACGGCTGAAGTGCTGGGTTCAAGAGGTTTAAGCCTTGACCCAATTTGCACTTTGTGTGATAGGAATAATGAATCAATTGAATACCTTCTCAAAGAATGTGAAATAGCTCGCAAGTTCTGGCAGGACCTTCAAGTACCATTCTGCCTAAGAGAGTCCTTTAAACTCCCTTTTAGAGAGTGGCTTGAAACCAACTGTAAGGCAGAGATGAATTCCAAGTTTCTGGGCATACCATGGAGAATCCTATTTCCAATGGGAGTATGGCAACTGTGGCTTCATTAGAACAAATATGTTTTTTGGATAGGGAAGGTAGACCAGCTGATATGGAGAAGATGCAGACAGACCAGTGCAGAGTTTTTCTCTATTGGGTTAGACAGTAAAATGAAAAGCCCAAAAACCATCATTCTAGTAGGATGGGAGAAGCCTCCAGTTGGGTGGATGAAGCTCAACTCGGATGGTTCAGCCTTTGAGAATCTAATAAGGGCAGGAGGCGGAGGAATAATAAGAAACCATGATGGAAATTCGGTGCAAGGTTATGCTAGAGGGCTTGAACATACCAGCAACTTCATTACTGAACTATGGGCATTAAGGGATGGCTTGATCATGGCTAGAGAGTTGGGATTAAACAATCTTATTGTAGCTTGATGTTTTAAGTGTTGTAATGCTTATGAATAATAACTCTACCAATTTGTTAATGGAACCCCTCCTAACTAACTGCAAGAACCTCTTGAAGGAGATCCCAAATAAGCAGGTAGTCCATACTTACTGCGAAGCCAACCAATGTGGGGATGAGTTGGCGAAATTAGGAGCTAACTCTTTATCTTCTTTTTTTGTCTTTTGTAACCCATTGTTTGTGGTGGAGAGGATTTTGGCTTTTGACAAAGCTAGCATGCAATGTAATAAACTCTTGAGTTTCTAATATAATGCATTTTCATGGTTTACCGAAAAAAGAATGTTAGAAGGGGGTTATTTTTGTCCACAAAACAAGAAAAATTTTGTTCCCAATATTCTCTTTGAATTGGAGAGATTGGTTTTTGGTGGGTACAAGGAGAAAATACCTAAGTTTCACAAAATATCTCCAATTTTCCACCACAATCAAACAACCAAAAAAACTTTTTTCTTTCCTATGTTCTATCTTCCTTGTTTTCACCCAAATGGATTGAAAAAAAAATGTATGTGAACAACCTTTACTAATTCGTTGAAGATTCATATAAAACTTATTTTAAAAATTTTGGTATTAAAACTTTGCTGCTGCTGTTGTTATATATATAGTATTTGAAACTCACGGTCCCCAAATTATATTAAATTAAAATAAGACTAAAATGAGTTGATTGGCTCATGACTAAATCAAAAAGTTAGATAAATCTACATTTTTCCTTATGCTATGCTTAGGAAAATAAGACGAGATAGATCTTTTTTTTTTTCCTTGTATACTTTACTTTTGATCAAAGATAGATAAAAATTGTAATATTTTGTTAATTTTAGCATGTACTTTTTAAGTTTGTTGGAAATTTTTTGTTATACATCTATTAATTATAAAATACTTCATTTACATGCCAAACATATTTATAATATATTTTATACTAGTATATAAGATATTATGTAATATGTAAAGAAAACTTAATCATCACTTTTTAATTTAGCCCGGCCCCTTCAAATATAATTTTATGGCTCCGTCACTGTTCATCTATTTATATAAAAAAAAGAAAAAAAGAAAAAGAAAAAGAAACATATTGCCATTTTAACATAATGGTATTGAGCAATTATCACAAAACCAATGCCATAGATGCTAAAGATTCTAGTCCCTTATTTATTTTATAAAGCTAAAAAAAATTGAATTACAAATTATTCCGTCTAAGTTAATTTGTTTGTTTGTTTGTTTTTTATTTTTTATTTTTAATTTCGTTCCTAAATTTTCTTTTCTTTCTCAATTTAGCGCATCAATTTTTTTTTTAAAATGATTAAGTGTCATTTAGTTCTTTTAGTGTCATTAGTTTTTTTCTTTTTAGTCTCATTAGTTAATTAGACTATTAATATCTTTTAAAATATTATAGAGTATTTAAGAATAACATATTATTTTTTATTAAAAAAAAAAAAAACCAATTCTTATCAAACACTTTACCCCTTTCATTATCACTCGCATGCACGGATCGACTTGGGTTAGGATGTATAGAGCAGATGTTACGTTCTTGGGTAGAGCTGATGCTAGAGGGTTCCAGGATGACTTTATAGACGAAGTTGATGGCGCGATCCAGGGAGTTTTAGGGTACAATGTACAAAGGAAGCTGAAGAGCACAATCCACCGATAATGCTATCTCCATTGTTATGTCGTTGTTGAGGGTTTAGTTTTGGATTGCATTTTTCCTTTTGTTTTCATTAGTAGTCCACATTTTATTCATTATAAAAAATCGGGTATGTTGATGTGGGAATGGTGTTCACTGGGTGACTTGTAGGCTGTAACTAGTTTTTTTTTTTAATTAATAATTTGTTATATTTTAAAACAATTATTATAAGGAAGAAATAATTTCTCAACTCTTTAGAAACGAAAAGAAAAAAGGTTCAATATTATGCTGTGTTAAACCCTTTGACAGAATTAAATGGAAGAACTATATTGAAAATTTTTCAGTAAAAAAAAAAAAAAAAAAAAGAAGAACAAAGTAAAACAGGTATACATGGACGGAAAAAAGATTCACATGGGCTGCACACGGGCTGGCATGAAATGTTATTCACCTATTCTGGGCTTGGGCTGCCAAGAGTTTAATGTTTCCTTCTGTAGAGAAAGAGGATCTGTTGAAAAAAACTTAGGTTATACAAAGGGCATGTCAACTTCACATAATGTGGTTGAAGCAGTTTTTATTTACCCAAAAATAAAAACCGCTTCAACTACAAGTTACATTTACACCCGCAATGAGTCATGTAGGGCTGTAAATGAACCAAGCCGTTCATAAACAGTTTGGGCTTGGCTCGTTAAAAAGCTCGTTTATGTTTTGTTTATAAACAAGCCAAGCTTAAACTTTAATTTTAGGCTTGTTTAATAAACGAGCGGAGCCCAAGTAAAAATATTGTTCGTGAACAAGTTTGTAAACACCAAGGCTCGATACAAAAGTAACAAAACAAGTTGAACCTAGACTTATTTATGAGTTTGGTAATAAAATTGATATGAGCTTGACAAGTAAACTCATATCCTTCCAAGACTTTAATTAATTATAAGTTGAGACCACTCATCTGAACCAAATAGGCTAGATAATAAACTTAATATAGGTTTGTTAATATACTTGTATTGGATCTCAAGCTCAAAAACATGATATTAAGCTTGAATTTGGGCTTTATATTGAGTTCAAGCTTGGCTTGACCAATGAATCAAGGCAAGCCAAGCCGAGTTTAAACTTTTATACTTTATAACAAGTTCAAATTTGAATATTATTTGTAGGCTCGTATCAAGCTCAAGCCAAGCTTGAACATTCTACTTTTACTATCGAGCCAAGCTTGAACATTCACTACTCGACAAAACTCGGGTCGTTTACCGCCCAAAAGTCATGAAACTTGGCCATTTCATCACGACTCAGAACAACCACATGCAGAGCCTATTGTTTCACAAGAAACCCCTCCATTGTTGGTACTTGTCAAAAAACCCTTTGGCAATTATTTCCAAGTTTGGGTCCTTCTCATTATTTCACAATTGATTTCTTACCTCCCACAAGAATCTTTGACTTTTGGAGTATTATCTAATTTTAGACATTTTTTTAATTTTTTAAATTTCACCAAAAACAATCCCATCCTTCCAAAACACAGAAAGTTAACACAATGATTTAACTTAGTTGCGAGTTTAGCCAATTTAAACACTCGTTTTTGTGTTAAAACAAAATGTTGTAGGGTTGTATTTTAATTGAGTTTGGCTTGTACGTTGAGTTGAGTCAAAATCTAGATGATCGAATTCAAGTTTTAGAAAATTCATTCAAGCGAAATTTTATTGCTTGAGCGAAAATTAGGTGAAATATTTTGCATGGAGAGCGTGCAAAAACATTCTACCAACATTGTCTAACCTTAAAAGGAGAGGGATTGTTGGAGATGACTTATATGAAGAATGTAGGATGGGCGGTGAATCATCAAGACATGTTTTTTGGAGCTGCTTCTGTGCTTCTAATACTTGGGCCCTTACATCAATTTTCTGCAAGCAGCAAGATCTGTATTTTAATGACTTAATGGAATTGTTTTGGTTTTTGGTGCATGTTCAGAGAAGTGATAATGATGTGCTCTCATTGGCTGTGACCATTGCTTGAGCTTTGTGGACTAGGCAAAATGAGAAAGGACATGGCAGAAAGTTTATGACAGGATTTGAGTTGGTCAATTGGTGTGGAAGATATATTGATTCATTTAAAGCAGCAACTTCTGTAGATTCAGCAAGTTCTCCAAGTGCAGTACCTAATCCTCCAGATTCAGAAAGTTTCCCAAGTGCAGCACCTTTTGCACTAGCTTCGGCATCACATTGCAAACAGGTTTGGTCACCTCTAGCGGGTTTAGCTTTTAAAGTAAATGTTGATGGGGCTGTCTTTGCGCAACAAAGGAAGTCAGGGGTTGGAGTTGTAATTCATAATTTTGAAGGATTGCTTATAGAAGCTTTGTCAATGAAGCTAAGTCTGCAGCTGGGTTCCTTGGAGGCCAAAGCAAAAGCTTATGAATTGGGAATTTTGTTTGCTAGAGATATGGGCTTTCATGCAATTGCTCTTGAGGGAGATTCTCTCATGGTCTTAAATGCAATTGCTAGCATTTCTCCTCCATCTTCGATAGCATCAATTGTGTGTGGGATTAGTTCTCTTTTAGGTGCTTTTCGTAGTTTTTCTATTTCACATGTTGGTAGGAAAGATAATCAAGTAGCTCATTTGTAAGCAAAACATGCTCAGGGTGTTAAGCAATTTGTTACTTGGATTGAGGAGAGCCCTTGTTTCTTAGAATATGCTCTCTCAGCTGATGTAGTTTCTTCTTGTTAATGTTAATGGAATTTCAATTTTTTATCAAAAAAAAAAAAAAAAAAAAAAATTGAAACTCAAATTGTAAATTCTTGTGACACTTGTTGATTGAAATTATGTAAATAGTAAACCGAATTGTCGTATTGCTTGTTTAATCTAATTTTATCTATATGAACTATCCCTTGTTAGTTGTTACAAAGAGAGAGTGAGAGGTGACATACAAGAGTAGACTAAAAGCCAAAGCTTCTTGAGCCTAAAGAGTTCTAAATTTTTCTCTATTAAATTTTGCCTCAAATTCCTAATTTGCATTGATTTGAGTTTTCTTTGTTTGTATTGAAAGACTATTCCTTGTCCATTGAGGAAAAGTAATCATTGTCCACCAAGGAAAGTATTCCTTATCTACCAAGAAAGGTATTCATTCATTTCATTGTCCACCATGGAATATGTAATTATATATTGTAGTTTTCTAAATAAACAATGCCACAAAAGGTTTGGTAACTTTGGCCCAAAGGTCCTCCCACTTGGGGAGAGAGACTATGGATCAGTTTGGATCAGCTAGAGAGACTTTGTTGTTTATTCTTTGTATTTTTGAAAGATTGTTATTTGGGTATATTGGGGTTTTGGGTTATATGAGAGTGCCTTTACACCATCTTTGTTATTTGTGAGTGCTTCTTTGAGTATGTAAACTCTTTAATCTAGTGAATTCACCCTCTAGTACTCGTAGATGTAGGCTATTGCTAAACTACATAATTTTTCATTCTTATAATTATTTGGTTTGAAGATCTTTCTAAAACCCAAAATATTTACACCATCTTTGTTATTTGTGAGTGCTCCATTGAGTGTGTAAACTATTTGATCTAGTGAATTCATCCTCTACTACTGGTAGACTAAGGCTATTGCTAAACCATATAATTCTTCCTAATTATAATTACTTATTTTGAAGATCTTTCTAAAACCCAAGATACTTTCACAATCAACTTTAGAATTTTTTGCTTCTGCTTTTTTACAATTCTCTCCCTAGAGTGTTTCTCATTGTGAGAAGTATTTAAAGTCTTTTTTTTTTTTGAAAATTCCTCACCGTAAGCCTTAACTGTAAGGTTGAAAGTTTAAAACACCATAAGTGGTGTTCATCCAAACCATATCAAATTTAAGCCTTTGCCAGTGAGTTAATTAATTGATGGAAATCCACTAAAGAGTTATATTTAGAGTACTAGAATTTCAGGTTATTGCGGACGAGTTTGTTGAGCTTGCATAGAGAGTTTATAATTGCAAAGGTTTTGTAAATATATGCTATTATATATAATTATTTTTTCTATAGTGAATTTCCTTCGAAGTTGGATCCCCTGAGTGGTTTTCCTTTGAAATGGTTTTTCACTTGATTTCCACTTTGTTACCAAAATCTTTTTGATGATTTTACTATTTTAATTATTATTGCTCTTAAATTTGGTAATTAGTAACTTTGGTTAGTAAATCCATTTGTTCTATCTTTTTGGAATCAATATGTATTTGCTCCATCAATCAATTAATCCGCAGTTTAAGTCCTCCAGGGTTTGAATTAGAATTTTTCAAAATTCGATCTCCATATAACCACATTTTAATTGAGAAATAATTTATTGAAATGTCAATTTACGATGATATTTTTGTTAGGGAGATAACTTTATTGATATTGCAAATTGAGGTGTTAATATTAAATATGGAGAAATCACTTAAACCATTAATTTAGAAAAAAATATTTGGGTCAAATGCGTTCTTAAATTAATTAATTTAATTCTTTTTATATGAGACGTGTAACCTACATCCAAGGGGACATGAAGCTTGTTGAAATTGCTATTTGCATTAATTTTTCTTTTTGATAAAGACCTATTTGTAACTTAAAATTTAAAAGCGATTTGTCTCGGGCGGCCCTTTATCAAACATTAATTAATCTCTACATCTCACAGCCACAAATTAATTGTCTGTCAATTCTCAATTCCACTAATTCTTGCTTTCACATCCAGCAGTTTGGTCACCTAGGGACCCATCTGAGCCTCCAATGGACAAGGAGAAAGAGGGAGAAAGAGAGAGAGAGAGAGGTCCTCCAATGTATAGGGAGAAGGAGAGAGAGAGAGAGAGAGAGAGAGAGAGGAAAACTAATCACCCAGAAAATGCCAAATCAGGTTGGACTTGGTATGTTTGCGTAGGTCATAGGTGCATAACTCTTGTTTGCTAGTTGCTACTTTAGCATCTAATCGTATCAACCAACGTACCAGAGCCTTAATTGTCAGAATACAATAATAATAATAATAATAATAGAGAATTAAGTGCCTAGCTACCATATAATATTTTATGCATTAATTAATTCTCAGAAGAACTAGGACTTTCCTTCTTGTACACAAAATGGCTTTAGGTTTTGCTTTTGGCCTTGCATTGACTGTTAGATATCAGAAAGAATATTTGTTAGTGCTTTAGCAGGAATTTATAATTGCCTGAGTAAGTTTGTTAAAGCGTATGATAAGTTATAGTGCTTGGAAACATCTTGTTTTTTAATTTAACTAGCCCATCACATGAGATGATGATTTTACCTAGGGCTTTGAGGGGATGCTCTTTGTTATTATGATTAGGTGAGATCAAGACTGTTTTATTAGTAATAATGTTAAGTTAAAAATGATTAGGTTATAGATAAGGGTGCAAAAGGTGCTACTTATTAGCCCTAAAATACGGGTCAAACAAGAGTCCTCTCTCTCTCTCTCTCTCTCTCTTGGGGTTGGGGGGGAAGAACAAGAACATACTTCGTGGGTCTATTTCCTTGCATTTTAAGTTAGTTTATTTTTAGTTTAAGGAAGATCCCTCCAAATATACCCTTTTTAGGTTTCCCTCCTTTTCTTCACCTACCAAGATATATATACTGCAAAGTCTAAAAATCACAAAAAACAGTACCTGCCTTGTTAAGCGTATAGGCTTCAACTTCATCAACTTGGCCCTCACCAGAAAAGCACATCACAACGCCGTTTCTTTCAAGAAATTTGAAACAAATAGGCAAAACCCACAGCAAAGATCTTTGGACCTATGACTGGCAATTTCCAGTCTAAAGACAGAAAAAGGGAAAAGTAACATTTGAAAGAGAGCGTCGCATGAACTGAATGCTAGAATCAGACCAATTATTTTTATGTTTCTTTTCTATACAACAAAGCTTGTTAGTTGTTAGTACATAATGAATCAATGACTATGTTGCGTCAAAAGTTAAACATGCATGTAGACTAACTGAGACAAAGTCGGAAAACAAGAACACATGGATATTGACCGTCTATACTGAACCATTTATCCTCGCTAACTTGCTTCTCTAATGAGCAAAGGACTTTTTTGTTACACAATTTTAAACTCACATTTTTATATTTTAAACAACTTTATACAAATTTTCATACATTTTTTCATCTACACAAATTTCAAAAAACTAGAAAAATCACATTTCTAACTACTCTACTAATCACCCCTTAAGTTTTGTGCTACATAAAGTGGCACAACAAATCCACAATTTGCCCATGTGGCACAAGACTTATTCTTCTCTAATGGGCTCATGAGTAGTTCGGCATCTTTTCATATTGGAACAATTTTAGTTTCTAAGATGTGTACTTAATTTAGATGATTAGACAACTCAAAGTTTCCTTCCATTTGCATTATATATAATTAAGACAATAATTCTGTCCATGAGAGAGAGAGAGATGTAGTAATTAACGTTTATACACAAGGTAGGCTAGTTATTATGATTTGTTTATATCACACTATTACTTGGAGGGAAAAAAACTTTAAAGCTAGTGTTAGGTCCAATAGACTAGGTGCCAGCAACCGATGACCAAAAAAAAAAAAAAAAAAAGAATAATTGAGTCTTGTTAAAGATTTGTTGAAGAAACCAAGAATCTGTCAATTTGATTGCAAGCTTGACTAATGGAGATTAGTTCAACTCTAGTTCGATTGCAAGTTGGACTAATCAAGAATCACATATTGATTTTTTAGACTTGGCGTGATTTATAAAGTCTGCTGTATACATGAGTTTTTGTAACGCTAATGGACAATCTATATAAAAGCCCATTAAGCAAGACTTAAGAGATCAGAGAGGTAGAAACCCAAAATTTTTTAGAGAATAGATCCGAGCCTCCGTCTATTCAACTGATGAGAGTTTTAGAGAATATAGAGAAAAATTAACATGGTGTTGAAGTTGCCACCAAAAAAAAAAAAAATTTGAGTCTTGTTAAAGATTTGTTCAAAGAACATCCTCCCACGCCATGTGAGTTTTTTTCTCTCTAGGAAGAGACTTTTCTTCTCACATTATCGGTGAGGACTAGTTTTTCACTTTCAGTGTTTGTCTGCCATTCTTGTTTGAGTTTCGGTAGGGAATATCACATGATGGATTCGGATTTTATAGACAAGTTGCAAAATATAACTTTGACAGAGGGTGAGGGAGAAGTAATTAAGGTTGGGGTTTTACAAAGGGAAAGGATGCTAGAAGAATGTTCCCTCAGTTTGTTGGGAAAATTTCTCACTACACGAACTTTTAATCAGCGTGCAACCAAGGCTCTGATAAGGTCTGTGTGGAGGATGGGCTCGGATTTACACATAGTTGAAGTGGGGAATAATCTTTTTCAATTTAAATTTATAATGGAGAGTCAATTGAAGTGGGTGCTAGCCAATGGTCCTTGGAGTTTTGAGATCACCCTCTGGTGCTACGAGAATGGGAGAGAGGTATGACAGCCACTTCCATTAAATTCTCCCTAATGCTGATGTGGGTTCAAGTGTGGGGTTTACCTTTCAATTTGTTATTGGAAGAGGTCGGCAGGGATATTGACAATGGCTTGGGAAAAGTACTGGATGTTGATTCGAAGGTTTTTTTGTTTGACCAAGCTCGCTTTATCAGAGTAAGGGTGGAGTTGCCATTGGACAAACCATTACGTCAAGGAGGAGCTGTTGCTAGTCCTGAAGGAGATCAAATTTGTATTGGTTTCAAGTATGAACGTTTAGTTGGGCTTTGTTATCAATGTGGTCGAATTGGTCATGAGATGCGGGACTGCTCTGTTTCAAGGGACGGAAAACAGAGGTATTTTCCTTATGGGGAATGGTTGAAGGCGGAGAATCGTAAAAATCATGGCAATGCAAACAAAGCAAGACACAGCCCAGGGTGACGAAATGATGATGTCCAGGCTGAGCAGGAGGATTGGGTTTCTTTAAACTGGAAGGTAAATAAGCAGGGCGATCCAATAATCGGAAGTGGAAGTGAGATGATCTTAACGTTGTCGGACAATCTACTTGAAGGTGGTAGCTTCGATGGTGCTCCGGTAGGTGGTGGTGTTACAGTAGAGAAGGATACAAACCTGAAGGTGAAGAATCACGTTCCCATTTTTGAGGAGCTGATCACGGAGCTTGATCAGGTCATCCAAACTAACTCAGATTTTTCCGGAACAAAAATTACTCAAACTAACTGTGTGACAGATAATTGCACAATTTCCTCTGATTTGATTGAAGTGGTAGTCATGGATGAGGATGCTGTCATTCTCAATCGTGATTTAAGGGGGGAAACAAAGTGAGCAAATATCTGCACTGGTTTTTAAGGGATTAGATATAGTTTTTAAAGTTGGTTATGGTAACGTACAAGGAAACAAGAATAAGAGTAAGGGCCGTCCCAAAAGAAGTGGGAATCATGAGAAAGGTGTGAGCCAATCTATGTATGGCCCAAAAAAGGTTGAGGCTAAGGAGGAGTCTACAACTGGGAACCCGGAAACTAAGAAGAATTGGAAGAGGCTTGCCAGAACTCATATTATTTATAATTCTTCAACTGCTGATGTGGACTTAGGGCATAAAAGGAAGCAAGGAGAAAATTGTAACAAGGCTGCAATAGGTGTTAAGAGAGAAAAGAAACATAGAAGTGTGGATATTGAGCAAGGTGTTGTGTCAAATTTGGGATCGATGGAGGCTGCTGGGCAGCCAGGCCAAGTATAAGTACATTCCTACCAAAAAAAAAAAATCAAAAAATCAAAAAAAAAAAAAAAAATCATCTCCTTTTGATGTCTAGGTATATAAAGGTGTCGTTTGGCAGATTTTCGGGTGTTCTAGGCATTTAAGAGAAGATTTGCTTTTCTTACAGTAGTTTTGGAATTAAAAATTTTTTTTTTCTTTGTTTCTTTTTCTGTTATTTCTTTATTTACAATGTAATCGTGCCACGCTAGCGTATGCTAGTGAGGTAAAAGAGAAGACGGGAGTCATATGTCCTTTCTCTTTCTCATTGTATATAATGCTTTTTCATTAATAAAATCTACTGTCGTTTCCTCTAAAAAAAAAAGATTTGTTCAAGATTTGCTGAAGAAAACCAAGAATTTGTCAATTTGACTGCAAGCTTGACTGATGGAGATTAGTTCAGCTCTAGTTCGATTGCAAGTTTGACTAATCAAGAATCACATATTGATTTTTTAAACTTGGCGTGATTTATAAAGTCTGGTGATTTATAAACTGGGTGTGATTTAGAGAATAGATCCGAGCCTCCATCTATTCAATCGATGAGAGTTTTAGAGAATATAGAGAAAAATCAACATGATGTCGATGCTGCCATAGTGCAAATCTTGTATGAAGCCATAGAGAAATCCATTCTACAATAGTTGTTGGTCTAAACCATCAAATGAAATTCTTGGACTCACAAATAAGGAAGTTTGTGTGTAATTAGCTAACCACAGTTGCTGATTAACACTTTTGAGTGGAGATTTCAAAGTCACAAACAGGGGAGTTTGTGGCAATAGTCCATTATAAAAGAGTTGTGGATTCAGAGGTACATGCGATTATGACCAGTAAGTACTACTTGAGGAAGCAATAAATTTAGAGTTAAGTCTGTTGTATAAACAATGATTCTATCTAATGGATATGTTGTCTTGATGATTGTTAATGTTAAATTATCTCTAGTTTTTTTTTAAATGAGAAACCACAATTTCACTAGTTTTCTAGTGTCATCATATTGTTGTCTTTTGTTATTTCTATTGGATTTACTATTTTATTGCTTTATTGGTAGTATATTTAATCTGTGACAATTAACCCAGTAATTGATTGTCACTGTTTAGCTCTCAGGGGAGTATCTTAGAGCACTCCCATCTGGTTTCTACAAGAAATTTCATTTTACTATTTCAAAAGCTTATTTATCATTTATACCATACCAATTTATAACACATCCAACATCCCAACTTTTATTTTCCTATTCAACTCATTAAATAATATATACTACCCAATAAAATAATATAATTCAATCTCTCTCACTCCCTTCTCCCTCATCAATCTGTTTATCTTTTCTTCACTTTCTCTTTTTTTCAACCACTCATCATCACCACCACCTCTGCCACAAGAAACCCACCACCACTATCAAAAAAATCCACCCCTATCACTAGGAATAAAGCCCTTAAAATCCACCACCACCACCTCCAACCACAAAATCCACAAAACCAGCATGACAACAACACAAAAAGTCAAAGAAAAATCCATCACCACCATGGCAGTAAGACACCCACCACCACCATGGACAGAAACCTACAAAAAATCAAAGAAAAATTCACATTAGAACCCACCAGAAATCAAACCCACCAAAACCCACCTCAGCTACCACAACTAGAGACATAACCACATATTGACCAGAACCCACCTCAGCTACCACAACTAGAGACACAACCATATATTGACCAAAACCCACCATCATAGCCCCCACCACCACCACTATGAGACACACAACCATAGAACCTACCCACAACCAAAACCCCTATGCCACCACAACCCACCATGACCCAGACCTACAACACCGCTACCACCCCACCAACCCAAAACCCACTCCCACACAAATCAAAGCCCTACACCCACACCACCAAACCACATCAAAGACCACCACACAACCTAGATCAACCCACATCACAAACCCAGATCAACTCACACCATAAACCTAAACTAACCCAGACCACAAACCTAGATCAACCCCACCATCACAGAGCACCCGAAAACCATTGACTAAAAACCCATGCTGCCACCATCGATTACAACCCACACCCATGTCTTCCTCCGCTACTACCACCACCACATGAGATTTTGGGTTTAAGAAAATGGGTTTTGGGTTTGAGGAGAGGAGAGAGTAGACGAAGAACCAGAGTGAGAGAGAAGAGAAGGAAGACAGAGAGAAGTGAAAGAAAGAGAGAAAAAAGTAATAAATAGAAAGAGAAAAGAGAGAATAAAATATAATAAAGAGAGAATATGCACAATTGCACATTTTTTTGTAATTGCAAGACTGGGTTATGGGGGGTTTTGGAGCTCTGATGCTAAATTGAACTAACATATAGCATTTGCAAAACCTAATGTGAATGCTCTTAGGAACATGTCCTCTCAACCAATTTGAAGGGATGATGCATTGTCAAGACCTCCTCCATCTCAAAAGGAGAATTTGATAAATATCACACACACAATATATATATATATATATATATATATATATCCCATCTTGTTAGCATTAGTTGCATGATCAAGAAGCAATTTCTTCACATTAAATGCAATAAAACAATTTGTTATTGTACAACTTTGTGGGGAAGTATCTTGGAGCTTATTCTCTTAACTAACAAGTGGGGATAGCGTATTGTCATGACCTCGCTCTCACTTTATAGGGAGTTTTCTGCCAACATCCACCCACAAAATCCTATAAATACTGCATCTAGGTTATGGTTGTCAAAAGCACAATCTGGATTGTAGGATCACACGATTTTACGATTCTACCTTACCAAAATGTTTAGAATCGCACAAGGATCACAAAAATTTTAGGATCGCATGTAGGATCATGTAGGATTGCATGAGATCCTACCGATCCTACCAAAACATAAAAATCAATTTATTTATTTTTTTATTTTTTTTTAAGTTCACCTTTATCAGTTGTATTTGTAATCTCAAGACTAAGACATTGTATTTTATAAATGTATAACTAAGTGGTGGGACTTATATGGAGATGACTTTCTTTAATTTAAAATTTTTGCTATAAGAATATTGAGCTTGACATGTAGCTCTTCAGGTTGTGAAAGTAATTGGAATACATTTGGAATAGTAAGACCAAATAACTTTGGTATAATATCCCTCAGCTAAGAATTCTCTATTAAAATTGGTACAACTTTAAGTGCACTCAAAGAGAAGAAAATTGTTTAAACAAAAAAAAAAAAAAAAAAATGAATGAGTTAGTATTTGTTATGTAAAACTTGAAGATAAAAGAGAAAATACCTAAACCATAAAGTGCAAAAGATGAAATTAGTTTGAAAAATTTGTCTTCGGATGATGAGTGGTTAGCTAGGGGTGTCGACTAGAAGATGATGGTATAGATTTTGATGAAGATAATGAAGTAACAATTCTAATCCCTTCCTTTATAGATTTAAAAATAAATAAAAATAAAAGCTACATGTGTATAGTGTGAATGTGTGATCACTATTGTATCATTTGGTTATTAATGTTAGGTGATGATGAGGGTTCAAGAGCTGTTGCTGAAGGAAAAAGTATGCTAGTATTTTGATACTTGGTTGGTTTCTAATTAAACATTCACTGAATTAAATACATTGCATTAAAACTTAAATATATTTGTTTCATTAATAAAGACGTAGTGATGTAGAACATGCAAATTATATCATATGATCAATTTAATTTTTTTTTTTTATGGAAGATTTATAATTTATGTGATTATTCAATATACAAAGTCACTATCAATGTGTGTTTTGCTTCAAATTTGAAAATAGGTAGGATCTTATGATCTACGATTCAATCCTACAATCCACGATCCTACTTGTTTCCTGCGATTTTACATAAGATTCTGATTTTGACAATCTTGTTCCAGGCAATGAAAAAGGTACTCACTTAGAATCCTAATACTTGCCAAATTTTCATTAAGCTTAAATTATGAATATCTTCACTAACTTAACCCTTGAAAGTGCCTATTACTAACCTCATTGGTTGGTCTAAAGCCTAGGAAGTAGGCTATTTCATCCCTGTAGGTTCTCACATGATGAATTTTCACTCATTCCATTATCTTGTTTAGTTAGAATTTTTGGTATAATTCCTTTTTACCAAATTCTCTCTGCACATATTTGGTAAACCAAAATGATTTTTAAAATTTATTACATAAAATATTTTATCTTCAATTGTATTTGTTGACAAATATGGGTTCTTTTCATGTCACTATGACCAATATTATGTTTATTTATGGGTTGGGAAAAATATTAATTTATTGGCTGCGGCCATATTGATTCTCTAAAAGTTTGAAGGTGTTAGAATGAAATGTCACACTCATTTTAAGGTGAAGATTTTTATTTTTTTAAAAAATAAAGCTGTATAGAAGAATGTCACATTATTTAAAATCTTGTTTTATCAAATAATAAATGATAACTTATTTTAAATTATGTAGCATCATGTCCATCTTTAGATTTATAATGTACTAAATCTGAAGTTTGAAATAAACTCTCTAGTTTAAAAGCCAAACGTAGAGAATTTTGTTTTAATGACAAAAAATGCAATCATCCTATATCGTTGGTGAATCGTCATTGTAGTTTAATAAGTTTAAATTTTGTTATTTTGGTCGATTAGCATTGACAATGCTATCAGTTTAGTCATTTTGTCCATAGTTGCTTGAAAAATGCTTAACCCTCTTAATATGACTCTATTTTACATCAAATTTTTAATGCTATAAATGTGAAATGACATTATTTTTTATATTGTTAATGATGTTTTTCAGATGACTATGCATAGAAAGACTCAAATTTCAATATTGTCGAAGTAATTAACAGACTACAAATTAACAAAATTTAATCCTAGTGAACTAGAATGAAAATTTATCAAATTTATAGGGTGTACATATATTTTATTCTATACTTATTCCACTTTTAATTAGTGGCCGTTTAGTGAATGTTGTAAGAGGAAATATCTAAATGAATCTAGGGATAAGATTTGGATGATTGACATTGACAAATGAACTATAATACTAGATACATCAATATCCTTAGTTCACTATTTATTTTGTTAATGATGCTATTTTCCTTAATAGAAAAAGGTTTAAACTTTGTTATTTTAGTCTACCAACTTTGACAATGCTATTAGTTTAGTCATTTTGTCTATAGTTTGTTTGAAAAATGCTGTTAACTCTCTTAATATGACACTATTTTACATCAATTTTTTATGCTACAAATGTGAAATGATATTATTTTTTAATAGAGTTAATGATGTTATTCAAATTATATCTATTGCGGCAGTCTAATGGTATGTCGCAATATATCTCAAGTACTGAAGCAATTCATAAAAGCATTGCAATATGTAACATATAGCCACAGTTGTTGAATCCACCACAAAAAACTTGCTGCAAAGCCCTTTTTTTGTAGTGTATTTTTTATAGAGTTAATGATGTTATTCAGATGGCTATGTATAGAAAGACTCAAATGTCACTATTGTCAAAGTTAACAAACTATAAATTGACAAAATTTAATCTTAGTGAACTAAAATGAAAATTTACCAAATTTATAGGGTGAAAATTATATATTTTATTTTTTACTTATACCACTTTTAATTAGTGGCCGTTAAGTGAATGTTGTAAGAGGAAACATCTAAATGTACCTAGGAATAAGATTTGGATGATTGAAATTGACAAAAGAACTATAATACTAAATACATCAATATCCTTAATTCTTAATTTTTTTAATAATTGATTTCTAATCTTTCCCTTCGATCTACAGTTTTTTTCCTTTTAATTATGCATTACACAATGTCCACCAACATTATCATAAGATCTAATGTCTGCAATTTTTTCAACAAAAAACAAAGTCACAAAATTTGGAAAACAAATATGAGGCACCCAAACAATGAAAATCTTTTGCAGCCTATTATGACAATCATCTAAAGCAAGCTCAGTATTATCCAAATAAAAGACTTAAGCAAGCTCAGACATTTAGGTCAGATGCTTGCTTTCAAAAGTCAAATATCCAAGATTCACACGTGGCATGTTATTGACAGAGCTCTCTCTCTCTCTCTCTCTCTCTCTCTCTCTCGCTAAATGACAAACCCAAGCTAATCTGTATCTCACTCAACAAAATCGGATCCTTGAACATAATCTAAGGATATCACCACTCGATAACAAAAAATCAAAATCTCTCTTCAACCTTTTCTCATAACTCTTTTGATTAGTTCTTTATATATATATATATATATATATATATATATATATATATATATATATATAAAACACATTGACCTACTACTTCCTCCAATTACCTTGCCTTATAAGCACTCCTTCCTTAGTCTTATACTTCTTTGTTTCTCATTATTTTGGTATACATCTTTTCTTTGTTTCTTCTCTGTGAACACGCCTTTGCTCCATACAATTGACCAGTTCTGGCATGCTTGATTAATGTCCAGAGACAGGTAAATATTATATCTAAGAAAGTTAGAACACCTTACTTTTCTCTTGACTTTAACACTACAGGATGCTCAAGAAACTCAATATCTTGTGTCTTACTCTTCTTCATCTTCTATCTTAATTAATCATCATGTTGTTAATTAGGGAGAGATTGGATGAGATAGCGAAAAAGATCAAAAGAGAGACAGATGCAACTTCTCAAATGGGACGGAGGCATTTACTTGGTCCTTCTGGGACATTGAACACTATCACACCTTGTGCTGCATGTAAGCTTTTGAGAAGAAGGTGTGCTGAAGAATGCCCTTTCTCCCCATATTTCTCTCCACATGAACCCCACAAATTTGCAGCTGTTCACAAAGTTTTTGGTGCAAGCAACGTCTCCAAGATGCTAATGGTATCCAAATATCTCTAACAATTTACTCTTCTTCTTTTTTAAGCTACTTAGAGCTTTTGATGAAATAGCTTCTGATTTTTTGTCCATTTTGGTTTATCTAGGAGGTGCCAGAGAGCCAAAGAGCTGATGCGGCAAATAGTCTGGTTTATGAAGCAAACTTGAGGCTGAGAGACCCAGTGTATGGGTGCATGGGTGCAATTTCTGCTCTGCAACAACAAATACATTCTTTACAAGCAGAACTTAATTCAGTAAGGACTGAGATTTTGAAATACAAATATAGAGAAGCCACTAGTAGCATCATTTCTTCTAGTCCTGCTGATTTAGTTCCTTTTGGGGCTGTTTCCATGGCGGCACCACAACGTACTCTTCGTCCTCCACCGCTGACACCTCCTCCTCCTCCTCCTCCACCACCACCACCACCACCACCTCCACCAGTCTTGTCTTCTCCACCTATTGTTGTCACTTCTTTGTCTTCTTCGTCTTCTACTTATTTCTATATACCACCAACAAGCACAACCAGTTACAGCTCCATTTTGAGTGGTAATGTCTCATATTTTAACTGAACTCATAGAATTTGGTCCTTATTTCTTCTTTTCTGGAAGAAAAATCATGTTTAGTAGATTAGAATGACCATTTGATATATTAGGATTGATCTATTTGTTTTTCTCTTATTATTCCTTATGATTGAGAAGTTATTGAAAAATTGTAAAGAGAACTTGGAGTCTGTAATTGTCATTCCAATCCCCACCATACCCGTTATGCGATTCTTTTTCAGTTCTTCTTCCTTTTTTGTTTGGAGGGGGTATAAAAGTTTTCAAAAATTTTGTTCCTTTTGTTTGTTTGTTTTTGTCTTGTTTTTTTTAACATGAATCCCTTTCTATTGGCTAATTTAATTTTATCATTTTATTCCAATACATTCTCCAATAGTCTCTTCCATGATTTCTTCATCAAAGGCACCGGCTGAAAATTAATAATAAGTTATAAAGGTTAGACCACAAAGTGTCCTGCTGCATGATGAGCCATTTTGCTTTATTTTTGTTCATCTTCTCCAAGGAAGGAATTTAGAAAACAAGAAATTTTGAGATTCAACATACCTCCCAAATTAAAAGAGGCGTGTCGTCACAATCTGGATTGGCTAATTGGTCATCACATAAAGGCTATAATTTCGGTAGGGTTCAGTGCTCACATGCAAAAACACAATCTTGCACAATTAGTCATTGACTAAATGCACGTGTGAGGAATATCTAAATTTGACTAAACCTTTAGTCCCTGTACATGCTAGTCTGTGCAATTGAAGATTTGAAGGACCTAATTAAAAGCTTGTTAAGGAACTTTGGGGGACACAATTGAATCACCCCATGTGAAGTTTGAAAACTTTATGCATTGAAATTTAGCTTTACCCCAATTTGTAGTTTTAGCCTTTTTTTTCTGAAAAAAGGGGGTGGGATTTTCAGTCTATAGTTTGATACTAAAAAAGTCAGTGACAAGCATATGCTATAGATTTGCATTTATTTTTTTGATCTGTTTTCCCATTTGTTTTCTTACACAAGCAAGTGTTAGGTTTTGTTTGGGCGGCCTTTGCTTTTTTGCCTTCTCGTCTTGGTATATCATTTGACAATATAGCTTAACGTATAAGAACATTTAATATGACTAATATACGCCAGAATCTAAAACAAAAGCATGTATGAGGATCACCTCATCTTGCCTGATCAAAATGTGATGCCAAAAGTCATTTGCCTAGTTTGAAATTCTAGCTACATATGCAACTCATGCAATTCAACTATCATAACTTTATACTTACTGAGTGTGTATTTGGTTTGTTGGTTTGGCTTTTTTACTAATTTAATTGTTTAATTGCTGGAAGTGGATAAAACTACTATTATCATTAGAGAAATTGAGATTTTAAAATTTTATACATGAGCAAATAAGTTAATTAAAGAAGCTTTTTTTTTTAACTAAACCAAAAACTCAAAAACGCAAACTTTGTTTGGAAAATGGAAATTAACCATCAAGTTATGTCACTATGAGGTAAATTAAATGATAGTGCATATATCACATGGCCCTTTACATATAATCCCTTTAGGATCAGCCTAAGGACCCATTATCTATAAAGGTCATTCAATTCAAATACGTACAGTAAATAATTTTTCACTTTTCCACTTTTGCATATAAAGAGCAAAGCATTTTTGAACCACGGATTGAAGAGTGGTCAGGCTCTCAAGTACTCAAATTCAACTTTTTTTTTCTGAAGTACTAGCTCTGAATATGTCGTCCAACTAGGAAAACACTTTCTCAAGGGATTTTATTCTCCGGTATCAAAGAAAACAAGAACAAATAAATAAAAATTAATGTTGAAAGCCGCTTTCCCACTTGATGAAGTTTTGGTGTTTATAAAACAATTCTTTGAGCGGTCAATGACAATGCCAACAAGTTTTAAATTGTAAGATTTATTAAGTTTTCTTGGCGTGTGGAGCATAACTTAGTGACAGAGGGAACCAAATTACGCACTAGATTTATTAAATATTCAACAACAAAAAAATTGAATAATTGCGTGTATGTTATATAATCAATTTCAATTCCAGAGAGCCTATAGAATTATGGTGGAATTTGGTTTCACGTCACAATTGCTTGAAATACCCGCATCTAGGCTTGCCCTTACCATCTTTCTTTAGTATAAAACGTTGTATACATGAATCTCAGCATAGCCTCATCTTTCAACATGCACGTGCCTGCATTTTAACGTGTCCAATGAAACTGGCTATTGAACACAAATTCTTCTTAAATTTGAAAGTATTTCAGTATCGTCCAAAATAATATATATATATATATATATATATATATATATTTTAGTTTTGACTAATGCTGCATTAATGTGGGGTTGATTAAAATTTTACTGCCTATGAGCATTCCTAGATAATTAATAATACCACGCACCCTTGGTATGGTGGTCACTTCACAAGTATAAATGCTTGTAGGGTGTGAGGAGAGAAAGGTCGGAGTTCAACTCTCTAGGAGGGAGCTTCACATATATACACTTAGATTAATTTAGAATAGAAATTCTATCTTGTATAAAAAAAAAAAAAATACAATAATAATAATATATTAAAAACTTTTCTTATAAAAAATATAAAAGCTTTTCTTATTACAAAAATCTGTTTGCTCCAAAAATGAAATGTATCTACCAGATGCGCGCTTCACGTGGGCTTAGTTTTCAATTTTGGGGAGTGCTATTACAATTACTTCGACTGTTATTAATAAGTCCTCGCTTTGACTTAGAAGCAAGTTACAATTTTTAGCTATAAATAATAAAAGTATATAAATTAATGATCAGTTACGTGGATTCCGAGATGAACTAGGAAAATGGGATTTTTTTTTTTTTTTTTTTACCTTTCAAAAAAAAAAAAAAACTCCTTTTTCAAAACCCTCTATCATATTGTAACGGTGTCTTCTCTCCATCGAAGTATCGAACTAAGAAAATCATTCGTAGTCTAAACAACAAGTTGACTTTCTTGTATGAAACCTTCCTCTTAGAAAACCAAAAATCTTGCTTGAAACGTACTGACCTAATTAAGAATATGATAGATCAGTTTGAAGTGGTATTTTTATAAGGATAATTATTATATACTTCCGAAGTATCATAAATACGTATTTTTTCCTCTCACATGAATGGTGGGTCTCACTAATTAAATTTATGGTAGAATCTACCATTCATGTGAAAGGAAAAACTACACATTTATGATACTTTAAAAATACATAATAATTTTTCTTTTTATAATTTGAATACAGGTAAAACTTTCCCAGTCCTTATTTGTGTATATTGGTAATAAATTTGGGCCATATTTACTCAAGATGTACCAGAATAGTTTTAACTTTCAGGGAAAAAATATTCACTCAAAATTAGGGAGGAAAAGGTACTCTTTAATCTCTACCAAAGTTTTTCCATCCGGTTTTTGCATAAATAAAAACATTACCAAAAAGTCACTTTTTTTTTTTACTTTATATAATCGCTTTTACAACAAATCCTACTTCCAATTTTTCATTTTATAATACATTATATTAAGATAATTTAAATAAGTAAATAACTATTTTCATAATATTTAGAGAGGAGAGAGAGTGCACAAGAGAGGGGTAACCAAAAAAAAAAAAAAAAAATACAAAAGTAAATTTAACACAAGTATGGTAGCTTCACTAGCTTGTGTATAGAGAAGCACATTAGCATTTTGCAAAATAGAGAACATGGAGTAGCATGTTTTTTTCCCCTCTTTTTAGTTACAGTACTTTCTATGGAGAAAACTCTATTTTACACTACCAGATGTGAATACCCATCTTGGCGTAGGCATGTGGAGGCTAAGTCTATAAATGGGTCTTTTCATGTGTAGTGGAAGTGGCTTGTCCAATTTATGTAATATTCAACTATTAGTACCAATCTAAATTAGTATAAAAAGTATTAGTACCAATATATATATATATATATATATATATATATATATATATTTTAAAAGGTTAATTGATTGTAAGTATTGAGGTTATTGGGTGATCTTGATGTCAAGTGAAGTTATAGTAATACTTTGATAAGAAGATTAGATTCATTTCTAAATGCATACATTGTTTACAAAAGATTTTTTTTTAAATACTTGTTATAATTGTTTTTACATAATTAAATTTTTTAAAATTAAAATTAATAAAAGCCTACCAGCAATTAAGTATGTCATGAGAAATATTAAGTGTATTAATTATATTAGTAATTGAAAAATGTCAAAAATACTTGAATAAAAACGTTTAAGTATTAATTTAGAATTTCAGAACATGAGAAAAATGAATTTTAAATAAAATATATTAAAAAATAATTATTCTTAAACCTCAAATTATTTTTAGTAGTTACCCTCTACGTGTCCAATTAAATGCAATGGTCCTTTTACTCAAAAAAAGGAAAAAAGAAAAAGGCAATGGTCCTAGTAACTTCTACGTACATGTCCAATTAATTAAATGCAGTGGTCCCTGTTACCTTTTACATGTCCCATCAAAAAAAAAAAAAAAACAAACAAACATGCGAATAGACAAGGCCCATTTTTCTTAGCTACTCCAGAGTACTCTCAGTCTACACTAGGCAAGTGGGCACTACCATGCTGTGTATGGTAGTACATTGCTCCTGCTTTTTGCATTGCCTATGTTTTGCTAATAAGGTAAGGAGGGTGCACCCAATGTGCCCCTTATCATGTCGGCAGGAGAACAAGAACACAAATCACGCATTATTTCCGGCCCATTTGAATTAAGGGGGAGAGAGAGGAGAAGTGGTGGTTTGTAGAATATAGTTAACCAAAAATAAGTTAATTTTTAATGAAATTCAATTCTATTCTACTTCTCTCTCATTTTTTATTTCAAATGGATTATAAAGTGTCCTTAAATTGGTGTATTAAATATATTAAAATTTGGAAGATAGCGTCAGTCCCTACCCAAAAAATGGGTACGGAATAATTACACTTTAATTTTTGTTGTTATGTGTGATAGCTGACTAATTGAAAAAACTCACATAAACCAAAAAAAGAAAAAAGAACGATATAATCTATTCCCTTTTATTTGGAGAACCAAGTTCAAATCTCTCGTACTTTTATTTTAACCTTTGAATTAAAAAAAAAAAAAAAAAAAAAACAAAGAAAGAAAGAATACTGTGGCGTGGAAGTACCAAAAAAGCTTTTATTTTTTTATTTTTACTTTTTGGGATAATAAAAAATTGAAATACCCCCTAGCTAATGTGATCTGAATGCCTAGCCCATAAGCCCACTAAGTGTTTGACCCAAAAGTAGTTGGATCCTATACTTCAAAGAGCCCATCACGATTTGTAACCCTTTTTTTTTTTTTTTTTTTTTCTTCTCTCTTTCTTTCTTCTTCTTTTTATTTTACTTTTTAAATATGAATGAAGACCTCCAACTTGAATTTGAAGAGATAAAATACTTAATTTGAAAGTCTTTTATAGTGTGTATATATATATATATATATTTTAAAAGAATTATAATCAATCTGAAAATAGATTAGAGTTATTTGTTTGTTTTTAATTCAATACTTTGGAGGGGGGTTGAACCTAAATGTCACTTTTGAAACCATGAATAAGTGCCAAGCAGTTGAGTTAAGAGGCTCTTGGCAAAATAGGTTAAAGTTAAACGCTAATAAGGGAAAAAAATTCTAGGCATTTATTATATTGTGGTTGGATTGATAGTTAGCCATTTTAGGTTTAGGGGGGAAAAGATGAAGAAATAATTAGATGTAAAACACCAAACCAAATTCTATAAGTATAGCTACTTCTAAAATAAAATTAAAAAATTTATAATTATAAATGATATATTTTTAGAAGAAAAAATCTATAATTATAGCTAATACTAGAAGGGTATAAAAATCATATTTTTCAAAAAATTTCACTACCAAAAAAAAAAAAACAAAGTCTATTGCGGCAGGCCAAAACTGTCACTAAAGCCCAAAAAACCCCACTAAAGGTACATTTGACCTTAGCATCGGGTGCTATTGCGACGGTACATCCCATCAGTGATGAAGTGCTGCTATAGCTCTATTGCGGTGATTGCTAAAAGCGCCACTATATATGTACCTTTTAGCCGAAGGTGAAGGTTTATTGTGGCGGGCATAAAATTGCCACTATAGGTTCTACCCTTTAGCGGCAAGCTTAGACCACCGCTGTATATATGAACTTGTAGCAGCAATCATAAAGCGCCGCTATAGGTCTTAATTTAAAATAAAATTTATACACCTTTAATTGCGCTTTATGCCCGCCGCTATAGGTTGTGTGTGTGCGTGTGTTTTTTCCAATTGGGTTTTAAAATCATTATTTGCCAATAACCTGTTCAGAGACCTGTTTCAAAGAACCTGTAATAATTTTGGCTCTATTAACACAATACCACAAACATAACTAATTAACAACACCAAAAATGTTTTCAAAGTAACATAATATTAACATAGAAATATATTATCAAATACATAACATTGTTTATTACCATCATCATAAGATTAACAAAAGAAGATGTGGTCCTTTGAATAAAAAAACCGCTCAATATAAGCTAATACCATAATCAAATTTCCAAAGTGTTTAAAAATATCCTCCAACACTTGCAAAAAATGTTGTTGTAGCAACGAAGTTCTTTGTACACAAAAGAGTCCTTGAACACCAAGATAAAATCTATAAGCTTCTTTGGTGATGGGATAGAGTTGATGATTTTTGGATAGGTGGAGATTGTTGGACCGGAGGAACATCCTTCATACAAATTATGATTACTCAATAAGTGCATATATATGGAATAGAATGACAAAAATATTACCAAGGCAAAAAATGGGAACAAGTTCAAACAGTGTCATATATATATATATATATATATATATATATATATATGTATGATCTAACTGATTTGGATAGAATTGTAGTGCTACTTAACTTAGGGCGCTTGCAAAAGTTATATCAATTAATAGCTAGCATCAAATCTATTTTCAGCATTGCATAGAACTTTTGATTTCAAATGGCTAACTAAAGAAATTAAGTGCACCTAGTAAATAAATATCAAATGGCTAACTAAAGAAATTAGCATAGTAAAAACATAGTCAATAAACTAGAGGGGTATGTGTAAAAAATAAACAAGTACAACCATCATAAAATTGAATACTAAGACATGTTAAGGTCTCTATTATGGAAAATAGAGTTCCACCATTTCTAAGAATTGAATTACTTTTAATAAGTCTTTAAACTAAGTGTTGGAAGGTCTTGGGGCATGTTACTATATGAAATTGGAAATTTGAAATCAATTAAAGGTGTGGTTTTGCAAACTAAAATGGCATGACTGGCTGCTTGGTTTCAGAACAATTTGAAATGGGATTAATGCTACTAGCCAACTACATGCCATACATGCTAGCTGCTATAATTAGGGTACAATGTAACTTATCAAAATAAAATAGGGTGTTGTAAAGACAAAAAAGCAAAGAACCTAACATACTACAAACTGCTACTATCATTTAATAGCATCCAAAACTGTAAACATACTATAAGTATGTCCATCACATTCCAAAGTAGGCTAAGAAGAGTAGTATCATATTTATGTTAGCCTAATTGACTAATCCAGTGACCCAACAGCTAGCTATGTTCTTAAGATAACAATAAATTTAAATGCATACAAAAGTTATCAACACATTTGATAACTATAAAACAATATTCTTTAAGAATGTACATCTCTGTAAATATCCCATTTCATTTTAGTGTTCCTCATGTGTGAAAAAGATAAAGAGAAGCCTCTAAAATGAATTAATCGAATAAAAACAATTCAACAAGAATCATCCAATATTACACAAAACAATCAACACTTCTAATCTCATCTAAAACCACCTTATATCTCCATGCAAGCCACCTGCTTGCCCCAATTCAACAACCCACCACAAATATAGAGAGAGAGAGAGAGAGAGAGAGAGAGAGAGTGCCTGAAGTCTAATGCAAACAAGTTTACTTGCTTTGTTCACACGAACTTGTAATGTAACATCTCAATCCAATTACATTATTAATTTTATGGGTTTATATACTTAGTATTTTCTTAATTAATCTAAGTGCATAAAGTTTTGATATTGTGATATTTTAAAACATATATGTTCTTTTAATGTTATGGAAAGAAATTTATAAAGGTAAGGGTTTATATGTAAATTTATATTGTTGTTTGGGCCTTTCTAGAATATAAGCTTCTAAAGGGGGGGGGGGGGGGAAGTAAATTTTTAAAAGTTTAAAAGGTGACTCATCAACCCTTTTCCCTTAGCATTACACATGCTCCACCCCAAAATCCATTTCTCTAGTCTTCGTTGTTGCACCAGAAACAGTCTTTGTTCATCTTTCCTTGCTCCTTTATTTTCTTCTTTCTTTGCTTTTGAAACAGCAGCACCTTCCTTCACACCAACAGCCCTCCCTCTCTCACTGAAACCATATATCTCACTCTAAAGAAGAAATTAAAAGATTAGCCATAAGGTTTCAGCTTCAAAGTTTGTGGGTAAGTAAATAAAACCTCATCAGATTTTGGGTATTTTGATGGTGTAATTGTTTTCTTTAGTTTCCCTCTATGTTTTCTAATCTAATTGTAGAAGCTAAAATTGTGATTCTGTGTTTGTAATTTGAAAGTTTGACGATCTTGTGGTCTATTGGGTGCTTATTAACATATTTTAATATGTATAGTATAGGTATAAAAAATACCCAAATGAAATGAAGGCTAATTGCTATTAGTTGATGACTTTGTAAGAACATATGCTGAAGTTGTCACTGTTACAGATTTAGTGCTTACAAAAAGAAAAATCTGGATTAAATCAAATTCTGTGAATTAGGATGTTAGGAGTATTTTTTTTATGAATTCTAAGACACGTATGGTTGTTATGGAAGTGGTTTCATAATATTTAGATAAATATAAAAATAATGGTTTAATTTTTAAGTTGCATGAAATTCTGTCAAGATAGATTTGAGTATGTTGCCTTGTATGATTTTTAATTAATGATGGTTTATGCATTGACTCTGAAATTGATATGGTATATACTAGACATCTAGGGGAGTATCTCTGTAAAATTACATGACATTTTGATGTGTATGAACAGCCCATTTGTATTTTACAAATGGGGCATATGCTGTTGAAATGAGCAATAAACAATATATGATACACCCGACTTTGAGGATTTAATTCTAAAGTTATGGTGAATTTTTTGAGTTATAAATTAGTATGCTCATCCTTTGGTATGTTTGGATCATAGATAAATTTTATGCCTTGGTTTCTCTATGGTTTGGTACATAATGATAATGTGTTTGATGAATATATCATATGTTTTGGGGAACCTTTGTGTGATGGGAATTAAGATTTTCTTGAGTTTGAGAGTTAGATTGTGATTCATGTATAAGTTTAAATACTTAGGAAGAGTTTTTCAGTAATAAATTTTAGTCTTTCATTTAGGTGACGAGGACGAGAACGAGAATGAGAACATGGACACTTGAGCTTCTCTTGTACAAATCTCTCGCGTCTTCTATTTTCAAGTAAGGGATATGTGACATGTGCGTTTGATAAGTATAAAAATTGTTTAGAAAATTATTATGCATTAAATTCTTTTAATTAGAGATATTACATATAAGCATGATTTAAGTAAAATATATGTTCGTGAGTTGTTCAATCTTTTATACATGATAATTTTAGCATATTGATGCTATTACTTATATCACGAACATAATATTTAAGAATGAAGTGGATATGCTACTATTGTGAAACATTTATGTAAAAGCATAGTTATCCGAAAAATATAGTTTTCGGTTATTCCATTGTAATGATCTGAACTCAACCAGTAGAGATTATAGTATTGACATTTCCATAGAGATTTTGATTGGCCATTATAAATGGTGAGGACTCTGCTGTACCTGCCCTTGTTAGGAACGGCTAACTTGTGGAGGATGCCAACCGACTCCCATGATTGATGATATGATCACACCGAAAGGGGTGATACTCTCTGATATGATCCTAAGATTACCTAGCATTGTGGGAAATGCTAGATGCCTAGCATTATGTGCTGGAAGTCTCCCAAAGTTGTGACAGACTTACAATTGGACTGACTAATATATATTATAAATGAGCTATTAAGCTATTTGGAAATCATAAGAAAAATATGATGATAAGAAAGGCATGTTGAATGTGTTACAAGTTTGATGGGAAGTTTATGATCAAGTATTTTATAGTCTATTTAAAGATAAGGTTACTGAATTATGTTTAAGTTCCTTATTATGTCATTTTATTATTATATGAAAGGAAAATGAAGTATTTTCATCTGAAAGTTCATAAGTTATTTTAAGAACAATATGAATAGTATGAAAACTATTTTATCAAAGCTGGCATATCCATAAAATATTTAATTTATATGCATTCTTATTAAAGGCCCATGGAGCTTAAAACCTTACTGGGCTTCGTAGCTCATCCTATTATATTTCAGTGCACAGGTTCTTTCTTAGAAGCAGTGAGAGTATTAGAGGTGGCAAGGATTCAATGATTCTCGTTTGTTAGAATGTATAGTTTTTTGTTGTATAGTAGTTTAGCTTTTTGTTGTATAGGAGGAATCAAGATATATTTGATTCTTGAGTATAGATGTAATTCAGAACCTTAGTTTGTTTTGAACCCCAGTTTTATATTTTTAGGGTTAGGTTTGTAAATAAGAGTTTTGTTAAACATTTAGCTATGTAATATTTACACGAATACTTGAAGTTTCAGCCAAGTGGTAATTTTCAAAGTTCAAATGAAATGAAGTTTCAAGATTTTCATCATTTTTGTATATTATAGCTTTTATGCAAGAAAATAAGCAGGAATACAAGAAACATACAGCATAAAAGGACTTTTAATGTATGTCCAAACCCAAATTACAACATAGAAGCACTTTTAATGTATATATGTCCAAAAAAAACAAAAACCAAGCACTCATTGTACATACTTGAGCACCAAACATACAAAGAAAAGAATGACAATTTAGAAACTAAATACAGAGTTAGCCCACAAGCCTATATGTTAGTGCACCTATACTTATCATCTATAAAAAATATTCTAGCTTCATTGCCAGTTAATTGTACTAGTGCTACAGGTCATTATTACCAAATAAAAAGCATAAAGAACTTAAAGCTACAGAGAGCATGAATGCTTACTTTTATATGAAAAGTGCCATATTCTGTTTCCAAACCAACAATGCCCTACAAGAAATGTAAATATATATAAAACTAAGAGATACCACTAGGCCAAGACTTGTTTCATCAATGTGCCAATTTCATCAATAATCATATAAAGGGAAACTTTTACTTTATCAAAAGAGTGAAACCTAACTCTGGTAAAATTGTCCAAAAGACAGCTAAAACAAAATGTAGATCACAAGAATGCTGCTATAGGATATTCCACTTGACCAATTTTTCATAAGAAGAAAATTATTTCTGGATACCATTATGTTGTTGAGCAGGAAAATATTTACTGATTCCGATGCATTGTGGTGAAGAAAGGATGCCATAATTAATAGTTTGCATGACAATGAAGAGATTTTGTATTTATACTACTTTACAATCACATTGCTCACCTTATACATGCATTCAAACTCTTTATATTTGTGGTCCATTTGAGTAGTACCCATAATTATCAAACTAATCCAAAATTAAAAAAAGTAGTACCTCTAGTTTTTGCAAGTTCCTATGCAGGATGAAAACTCCCTTTGAAGGGGAAGCAAAGCACTGCTAAAGCTTTTAATAAAGCTACGGGGCATTGTGGAAATGTAGCTAGGACTTGCTTGGATGACAACACTTTGAATTCTGTAGTATTCAAATTTTCCAACTTTCACGGAAACTAACAACTATGTTTCCAGCAATACATGAAATTGCCTAATATGGGTAGAATAAACATAATCAGAATTACTATCATAGCATATAATATATTGGTAAAACTGCAATCAATGTGATTTTTATATTCTAGAGAGGATTCCTTGTTCATGAAGATTCATTGTTAACTTTTGCTTATTCCAATTTTTAAACAACTCATTTTTAACAATACATTAATCAAAAAATAATAAAACTGATACCAACCTAACTCCCACCTCTATAGGTAAGGTTCACCTGAATTCCATTTAATTAACCATAAACAAAGACAAAGAAACAATTCTAACTTTTAGGGAGAGAACAACTTTGGGGTACTCCAATTGAGTAGTTAATATAACAAATAGGCATACCATATAACCTAAAAGCTTACGCCTATGCATTTGGGCACAACTCTGTTTATATTAACCACTCACTCTTGTTATTACTATTCAATGTGGAACTTCACTCACAAGTGCATACTCAACACAAAACAAACTAATACCAACTTGAATCCAATCTGTAGGTAAGGTTAACTTGCCCTAACTAAATTTCCATTTAATTAATTGTAAAAATAAAAATAAAATGACAAAGACAAAGACAAAGAAACAAGATATTCCCAAATTAAAATCTTGGGCTCAAACTCCTCACAATTCGACTTCTTCTACAGAAAAGTAAGACACCCAAAAAAGAAAAATGCATTAAAATTGAAAATTAAAAATTAAAAAATAGTTGGATTTTTAAAAGTGAAACATGGTGGGATTGAATAGATACATCATACATGTGCTTCTAATTTGTATAATAAGAGTTACCTTAACTGTGTCGAAAGGTTGACCCATGATGACAGTGGCCACACCGGCGACTAAGCCTGCCACATATTCCTTGTAACTGGAACTCTCTGCCATCTCTCTCTCTCTCTCTCTCTCTCTCTCTCTCTCTAAAAATTTTCAGTTACTAATAATCACTTGGGACTAACTGGGACTGTTATATGGAATTCCATGTCACAATGTCACTCGACACAACTCTCTTTCTCTCCGCCTCTAATGCTACTATGTTTTTTATTACGTGGGTTTTTAGGGGTTCATATGAGATTCTTAGAAGAATTATAAGCTATATGAAGATGGTGGGAGTTGGCGGCGGTGGCTGGTGAGGATGGCCGGTGTGAATGTAGAGAAAGAGAGAAGAAGAGTGACAGCTTAAAGAGAGAGAAACAAATTTTGGGGGAAAAAACCTAAGTAAAAAGTCAGATTTTGGATTTTGGGGGAAAAAAGCTAAGTGAAACACGTTCGGAGGGAAACAAATTTTTGGGAAATTTTGGGTGGGAAAAATAAAAGAAGACAGATTTATTTTGAGGAAAAAATAAAAATAAAAGAAGACAATTTTAATTAATTACCATTTTCTACTAGCAATTACCATTTTGACATGCATTTTGTAATTGTACATGAATCAAACACATCTATATTTCTTTTTCTTTTTTGAGATAGTTTTAACCAATTGGATGGTCAAATTGAGAAAATATATATGGTCATATAGTTACACAACACATGCCTATCACATGCCACACTTAGATTTGAAATCTAAACGTTGGATTTGAAGAGTGTAATGAAAGGTTCATTCTAATAAATTATGGTCACAATTAAACGGTTGAATTTAGAGAAATGTGCGGTCAAAGTTTAGTCAAAATTGGTCAAACCTGATCAAATTTAATAGATGGTCTTGAAACCACTGAACTTGGTAAAATTCATATTTAAATCTTGATCATTAGGATTGAAGAGTATGGTGACATATTGGTGTTGGTAAAATTTGAGACCAATTGGATGGTCAGATTGAGAGAATATATAAAGCCATATAGGTATGCAACACATGTCCATCATGTGTCATTTTTAGATTTGAAATCTAACCGTTGGATTTGAAGAGTGTAATGAAAAGTTAATTCTAGTAAATTATGGTCACAATTAAACGGTTGGATTAAGAGAAAGGAGCGGTTAAAGTTTAGTCAAAGTTGGTCAAATCCGACCAAACTTAATAGATGGTCTTGAAACTACTGGACTTGGTGAAATTCATATTAAAATCTTGAGCATTATGATTGAAGAGTATGGTAACATATTGGTGTTGGTAAAATTTGAGACTAATTGGACGGTCAAATTGAGAGAACATAGTCATATAGGTACACAACACATGTTCATCATGCGCAATACTTAAATTTGAAATCTAACTGTTGGATTTGAAGAGTGTAATGAAAGGTTAATTTTGGTAAACTATGGTCACAATTAAACGGTTGGATTTAGAGAAAGTCGCAGTCAAAGTTTAGTCAAAGTTGGTCAAACTTAAAAGATGGTCTCAAGACCACTAGACTTGGTGAAAATCATATTCAAGTCTTGATCATTGGGATTAAAGAGTATGGTGACATATTAGTGTTGGTGAAATTTGAGACCAATTGGATGGTCAGATTTAGAAAACATAACCATGCAGGCACACAACACATGTCTATCACGCGCCAGACTTAGATTTGAAATCTAACCGTTGGATCTAAAGAGTATAATGAAAAGTTAATTTTGGTAAATTATGATCACAATTAAACGATCGGATTTAGAGAAAGGTGTGGTCAAAGTTGAGTTTAAGTTGCTCAAACCCGGTCAAACTTAATAAATAGTCCTGATACCACTAGATTTGATGAAATTAATATTCAAATATTGATCATTGGGGGCTTCAATCAGCAAGCGGCGACGGTGAGTGTTAATAGAGAGAGGCCTAACCTAGGATTTGAGAGTGAGAATGCATGGTGGTGGTGGGAAGATAGATCATTGGGTATTGAGATCAACAATGTGAGATTTTAATTTGAGAGAGAGAGAGAGAGAGAGTGTGTGTGTGTGTATTTTTTCTAGAGGAATACAATTGGATGAGAAATAAAAAGGTTAGGGTATAAATTGATAGATGTGGGTGGGTGGGGGAAGGGAAAAAAATTGGACTAATTATGGGCAATTCAAAGGTCTATTGCGGCAGTCACGAAACCGCCGCTATAGACTGAAACAAACGCCGGCAAATCTTAGCTATAGTGGCGGGTTTATGGGGCGCCACTATAGCTAGGTATAACGCCACTAAAACATACATATTGCGGTGCTCCATCAACCTGCCATTGTAGTACGCCGTAAAAGGCCAGATTTATAGTGGTCGTCCACTTGAACGCCGCAATAGAGTTGATGTATAGCGGCGGTCTACAAAAACGCCGCAATAAGTGACATATAGCGGCATTTTTTGCACCTGCTGCAAAAAGTCGGTTGCAATAGATCAGTTTTCTTGTGGTGTTTGAGACATAAACTCGATAGTTTTCCTAGTTACTAATATAGTAGTATTTGATTGATATTAAAAATGAAAGATTGATTGTTTTATTAGTTTGATATTATTTAATATGTTTGATTCTCAAAGAACAAATAAAATATCCAATATTTTTATAGCATGTATTTCAATTTCCCCCCTTATTTTTTGAGTTATTAATATAATTTTTTTGTAATACTTTTATATATTCCCAAAAATTTTGATAATATTTGTTAATATATATTTAGAAAATAATTAAACATATAAATTTCATGTCTCACTATATATTTTATATGGTTTAAGTGAGGAAAAGAGAATTTAAACTTTAATATCATGTCTCATTATTGATATCAATATATCACGATCGATATCTCGCCTTTTTTCATATTGCTAAAAGTCAAAGGGATTTTTCTCTTCAATTTCATTTTTTCTTGTCAAGATGATAACCGTATCTATTTATAAATACAATAAGTCTGACTATAAAAAAATTTAGTAACTCTTTTCATGATTAGTTATATTGTGATTAATGTATAATAAAAGTCAATGGTAAATTTATATGAGAATAATATGTTGCACCAATTATAACCAATAATTTCAACACATTGTGAAAAATATAGTAAAATTGATTGCCTATAGAATTAGGCTTAAAAGTTAAGATTTTTGTAACTTAATGACACCTCTTGTTGTTTCTAAATAGAGATATTCACAGTTCTAATACCACATTTCTAATTATTGTGAATATTGAATTAAAAAAAAAAACATTGCTCTTATAAAAACATGAAGCTTATTCTTTATGACTCCATATTGAAGAAGAAATCCCAAAAGAAGTAACCAAGGCAAAAGGGAATTTATTAAATTTAGCAATAATCCAAACAAATTTCAAGTTCTACAAATAAATATGTTTACAAAATTCCACTCAAAGTACTATAGCAGAAACAAACAAATTGCCCTCTAGTGAGGCTAGAATTGGAAATTGGTTTTTTCAATAGAAAGAGAAATAAATCTTCAGTAATTCATTTCTAATTTTTTTTTTCCTGGAAAATCACCTCCACTAATTATTCACCCTCCTGCAGTTCTTCCTGATTTCACCGCTCAATCCAGTGAGAGGCTGTAAGTCTCCCATTTTGATCATTGCCTCGACAAAGTCGGAGTAGAAAGTCTTAGTATCTTCGCTATATTTTTTAACCAATGAATCAGTGGATCCACCATTGAACAAATCTTGATCAGAGCGGAGAAGACCCTTCTGGCTGATGAGGTCCTTGTAGTAATAGTTGTCAAAAGCTGTAGGAGTTTTGAGGTCTAATGGTGAAATCTTGTTATCTCCTGGAAGGCCAGTAGTCCTTGGACATGTATTCTGCCTAGTCTTGGCAAATGATCCATCAATATTGGTATCGTTATATATGCGATCTCTAAAAGTTGTACACCTTGCTTGCCCAATTGTGTGGGCTCCTGCCATCAGGTATACAAGAATACGATGAGGAGCATTATAATGTAAACAATTTATCTTGGAAAAAGGAAAAAAAAGGTATATTAGATTTTCTTTTTTGGAGCATATTAGATATTTAGGTATTTATAGTTCCAACATTTAGAATACGATCAAGTTACCTTTGGTATAACTATTTGTCAATATTACATGAATTAAGTGAAGTTTTGAAACTCTATTGATTGATTGTAGGTTCTATGTGTTCTTAATTATTACGCTTGTCAAATTTGAGTAGTGCTACATTCATAAATTATTTTACAATATTTTTACAAAATGGTATTGTAACCAACTTCTTACTAGTTTTCATTCAGGTTACAACTAATATCATTTTTTCATTTATCAATAACTATTTACCACATCAGTAGTTTGTAAAAACGTTTGTATCTTTAGCATTACTTGTCAAATTTTGTAGGTATAAATTGTTATTTACTATCCGATCCATTAACTCATGCTTTGTTTATAACCAAGAAAAAGAAAAAAACAAAAAACTTGAAATTTAAACATTATCTAGATTATACATTGTAAAGATGGAGGGTGTATACATGCAATATAATCTAAAAGTAAGATTGTTAAAAAATATGTCTATTTAGAATGTTATTGAGAATTATAACATTTATGAGTGTTATTATATTTTGTGTAACTTAAACTCAACTTATTTATCAAGTCTATTTGATTAGGGAAAAGAGTAAATATTCACACAAAATAATGAGAGAGAGAGAGAGAGAGAGAGAGAGAGAGAGGGGCATACCGGACAAGGCAACCATGTCTTTGGTAGAGAGACCTTTAGCTTGAAATCTATTAATGAGATTGCTAAGGGTGGAAGAGGGGGGAGGGATGACCCCACTGTTGGCAGCCTTTAAGCTTGCTGTTTTGGAATCTCTTCTTCCAAGCTTGACGTCCCATTCGGGCCCACCGAGCTGCATAATGTTCAACGTGTTTCCAGTAATTAATAGACGCTATCAAAGAGGACCAAAATGTAATATCTAGAAATTTATAATAAATTTTATTATAAAAAATTTCGTTATTGAATTTGTCATGTACACTTCACACGATTCTAGATATTCACACTGCATCAAATGATACAAGTATTGGACAAGAATTTAACATGATAATAAATGTGGTTGATTTAGAAGATAATGAATAAACGTTTTAATTATCTTGTCAACAAAAAAAAATGATAATTATTTTTTCTTTTCCGGAAATTGTTAAAGTTATTATAAATTTTTTATAAAAATGATAAATGAATGTAATTGATGCCATTAAAATAATATAATAAATAAATATTTAAATAATTTTCTCGTGATTTGTTATTGTAATACTTATATAATTAAAACTATTGCATTATTATTATTATTATTATTATTATTATTATTATTATTATTATTATTATTATTATTATTTATTTTGTATTTTTAGAAGAATAAGAAGATTTATACCACAAAAGTTTGTATTCACTCTATAGTATAGACTATAGAGCAGGTTGCTAATCTAAATCATAGCTACTTATGATTTCTTTCTGAGTAATGGTAGCTTACTGAAAATCCTACTAAAATTTTCTTTTAACAAAAAACAGGTACATATATACCATCAAACTGTCACCGTATGCTTGTTAAAACTAAGCTGTGTCAGATATTTTGTCAGTTTTATATACTTTTGGGTTGGTTTTATACCCTTTTTCTTAAGGAAAAATTAGGATAACATAATTTTTTATAACTTCTTGCCGTAATTGTGACTTGGTAAAATATGATTTGTAAAGAAAAAATGATAGGCCCATGTGTAAGTGATAGTTAACTACTCATAATCTATAACATCAAAATTATGACAAAAAAAATTATAGAATAATTTGTAGTCTTAAAACTACACCTTTCTATCACATTATTACGCAACAAGCACGTCAATTTACAGTGTAAAAACTAATACTATTTTTTATAAGTTTGCTTTTTCCTAGTGCATAGTTAATAATGAACTCACAATTTTGACAGAGTCCCGAGCTACAATGGCTAAGATATCAGCACATGAAACCACTCCGGGGCATTCTTTCTCGATCTTGGACTTTATTTCATCAACAACCTCGAATCCCCTAATCGATCCTTTGTTGGGAGCTGCTGTCTTCTCGCCTGTGAAAGTTGGAGTGTCATCCAAGAGTACCGACCCATCACAACCCTGTCAAGAAGAAAAATACAACGAAGCTTTGAATTATTTGACCTTGAACAGAACACATGATGAAGCTGGAAAAATCTGGATACAATGTAATTGTTTGTGTACTTCACGTATGTACTTCTATAAACTCTTGTAGAGTTATTGATTTCACTATTAGATGGACTTAAGTTAGCCCTACCAAAGCGGCAGTCTTTTATGACTTTCATGATCAACTCACTTGACAACTTCTGCGTGCCATGCATGTGCCCAAGATCTGAGCATGATGACTCGTCTCATGTCAAGTCATATGTATCATGCTGCCATTTCCTAACCACCCACGGTTAGCTTGGCCTCATTTATTATTATTATTATTATATAATATGTTGAATCTTGTTGTATTCCTTACGTAACTTTACAAATTTTAGAGAAATTAAAAGTTTTACCACATGAGTCTTAATAATTAATAAGTCACCAATTATAAAAATTAAAATTCAAATACACATTTATTATCTCATTGTAGCAATTTTAATATTTTTTTTCATAAAAAATAGGGTTTAACAATTATAACTTATCACCTTAATAAAATTTTAATAATAGAAGTTATAATACTTTTGACATTTTCCTTATAAATATAATGTTGCATCAATTATAACTTATGACCTATTGTGAAAACATTGTATCCATAACATTGTTTTATTGTTAAAGTAATTTATTATATATGTTTTGCCATCCATTCCATTTAATTTAGTAATTTAAAAAAGAGAAAGAAAAAGAAAAATAAAACTGGACTCTACATATCAGCAATATTATATTTGTCGCATGCTGTTAAAGAAAAAAAAAAAAAAAAAAAACAGGAGGCCTTCGGGCAACCCAGTAAATAGAGGAAAAAGGAATTTACATTGACAAAACAATCATGAAAGTGGAGGCGAAGCAGAGAAGCACCCTGGCGGGGTTGTTTTGAAATCGCAGAATGCACAACCGATTTAACGGTGCTAAACACCTTTGGACAACTTTTAGAGTAGAAATTTTTAGAGAGTTGAGCAGAAGAGCTCCCCGCGAAAATCACGAGAACAGCAAATGAGACTATGAATAGGAATGAAGAGGCAGAATGAGAATTAGAAGCAGCCATTTCGTCTCTTAATTTGATTAAACTTAGAAGGAAGGCAGTGTTGAGTGTGTGCCAAGAACGTGGTAGGGTATTTGGGTTATATAGAGGTCTAAATGAGAAAGTTTCGCACAGAAGCAGGTATGTAATACCTAATCTTTAAGACTAGTATTTGGCCATGTACATGGGCATATAAAATATTGTTTAATTTCAACACCTAGAAATTAATGAAAAAGTAAGCAACAGCAGTGAATTTGATTGAATGATATAATGATAGAGTTTCCAGAAACACGTTTACGTGAATTGAACTAGTTGAACAGTTGATGTAGCATGCTACCAAGTCTACCAAAATTTTGCTGGCCATGTAATATTAGACGACCACCTCAACGTTGGATCCTGAGTTGACAATTCCAAAGTTACAAGCCATATGACTATTACTAAAAAATATGGTTGACATTTCAACATACATACCTTGATCTTAGCCGAAAGGTATGAGATCTCTTATAACTATATAAAAAGAGTCAATAGGTTTAGGATTAGTGTTTTGGTTTAGTCAAGTTTTAGGACTCATTCTAATGCTACTAAAAACCTTTCATACTTATTCAAGGTATTTGGCTAATCAGGTGAGATGGATTTTGTTTTTGATTTTGTTTTATATTATATTATCTAAATATAAAAAGAGCAAATATTGTGAAGCTACTATATTTTTTGGTTCGTTCAATTTGTACTACTTCACCGACCCCTTTTTTTTGAATATGTAAAACTACAGTAGTTTTGCTATATTATTTTTGGTTTATTCAATTTGCAATATTTCACAAAATAATAAAATATTAACATAACAAATTGGCATAATATTTTCACAATTTTTGAGGCGTTAATTTCTTAAGGTCAAAATAAAATAATAAAATATCATATTAGAAGCAACTACAACTAAAAAATAAAGTTATTGTCCAAAAAATATGTTACATCCACAACATTTTTCACAACACTTTCATAACAAATCATAAGTGGTAAATTGTTATTAGTTCTAATTTAAAATTGCTATTGAAATTACTTTTTTGTTTACCAATAACAACTTGTAACAACCTATTACTTATAATTTGTTATAAAAATGTTGTAAACATAACATTTCTTTTGTGAAAATGTTAAGACAACTTGTTGTCATCACAATATTTCAAAACTGCTGAACTATCAATTGTTTACAGGTTAAAATAAAGTATAACAAAATTATAAAGGTATTATAAAAATGTTTTGTCATTTTATTGTGTTCTAGAAATTTTTTATTGGTTTAGTTAACATTTTTGAACCAAAATTCACTGTTTTACATATAATTTTCTTGATGCACCATTTTAAGTAGAAAACACATAGTTTTACACACAAAAAAAAAAAAAAAAAAAAAACAAAACAAAAAACTTAGGATAAAAACACTTTTCATTCTTTATATTTGGGGTAGTTTACAATTCCTCCTTTGACTTCAAAATCAAGCAATTTTTCCCTTAATATTTTGAAAAAGAGTAAATATGTCATATTTTGATTCTCTCAGTGAACCATAATGAAAGCTTATAATTCTTAAAATATTTTATTGTATAATGTTTAAAATACTCCCTCTAAATTATAACATCCCAAAAAAAATTTTCACTTATTTTGAGTTTTAGACAGTAGTAATGCTTGAAAAGTTGGAATGACAATATAAGGTGTTTTATTTGTTATCAAAAGAACATTGATTTTCTAGGTTTAAATTCTTGAAACTTTTAATTTATCTAATGGAAAATTCGATGGCTCATGCCTTTTGTTATTTTTTTTTCTTAGCAAAACTCAGTTACTTATTGTTGAAAGATAATGATATTTGTTATCATTCTTAGAAGTTTTTATTGAGTGGATATATTGCCTTTAGCAAATAAGTACTAAAAAACTATTACAGTACATAGCTACCCCTTACTCTGTGCGTGACCAAAATTGTTTTACAAATGAGATTAACTTTTTATGAAATAATTATCAAAATTTTTAAAATTAATGTCACTTTTGATTAATGTAAATCTTTATGTATTTTAAAAATCAGATGATTTATATCTTTGTTTTGTGATGTAAATAAAATTTTGAATTGACTTTAATCACTACTCTTATTTCACGAGTCACTACTCTTATTTCACGGCACGTGCCTTGCACTTGCTGCCCTAACTAGTTTTAACATACACACGTCTAGCTAATTAATTATGTTGGGA
Organism: Castanopsis chinensis; assembly: GCA_032878915.1. Lineage (NCBI taxonomy): Eukaryota > Viridiplantae > Streptophyta > Magnoliopsida > Fagales > Fagaceae > Castanopsis > Castanopsis chinensis. The sequence goes on along the minus strand of JAVQMG010000125.1, from coordinate 8,266,008 downwards.
TTTCGTGGACCATGGTACATGTTCATACTTCATAACAAGATATTACTTGCGCTTGATTTCAACAGCTAGCTCAAACGTGTTACTCCTAGATTTTAGCTTTGCTGGGCTCATTTTGCTTGCACTTCTAAACGTATATATATATATATATATATATATATACACTATTTTAAGAAACAGTTCAACTAAGTTTTATTCATGAGCCGGTAAATATGCTATCACAACATTATGAATGTCAAGAATGCATAGACTCTATTCAGACTAAAAATGGAAAAGAAAATCTTACTCTCCTAATTGAGGCATCTACTATAACATTGTCTTGCCTATAAATATGAAAAAAGATCAACTTTAATGAGAGCTTACAAAACACAAAGTGTCTTTTACTAGATGTCCAAGAGCGGAGTAGAACATGTCGCCTTTCCATAGAGAGTTTATGATAGTTTCAAAATCTCCTTCGAAGATGGAACTGCCAAGGCCAACATTTTGGACAAATAAAGCTGCAAGTCTTGCTGCCAACAGTTCCAAGATTTCCGCTAAAGAAGGTTTTTGTATTTTCTTTCACAGAGATGCCATAACCTAACCCTGAGAGTTACGGATAACCACCCTTAGACTTGCTTCCCTAGATTCATCAAACACTACACCATCAAAATTTATTTTAAAATTATATGTTGACGTAGGCTTCCATATCAGTTTAGTAGCTTGGGGTCTCTTCACCAGGTATGTATTACCCTTTATATAAACTAAGAGATATTGACTAGTATCAACATCTACTCTATCCAAAAACACAACAGCCTCCTGAAGGCAAAGTTTGTTTCTTCTGCTCCATATGGACCAAGCTACATGACAACAAAATGCTCAAAAGATAGAGGTTGTTTCTTTGACAGAGATGCCATAACCTAACCCTGAGAGTTACAGATAACCACCCTTAGACTTGCTTCCCTAGATTCATCAAACACTACACCATCAAAATTTATTTTAAAATTATATGTTGACGGAGGCTTCCATATCAGTTTAGTAGCTTGGAGTCTCTTCACCAGGTATGTATTACCCTTTATATAAACTTAGAGATATTGACTAGTATCAACATCTACTCTATCCAAAAACACAACAACCTCCTGAAGACAAAGTTTGTTTCTTCTGCTCCATATCGACCAAGCTATGACAACAACATGCTCAAAAGATCGAGGTTAGTAGTGAATAAAACCGACCAGATCACGTAATGACGCCCTTGGCTTTGACACGGTCAACCTAGTCAAACTCACAGTTCACAAGGTCGACTCTAGAGATTTTAGGGTTAAGATGAGAATCAAAATAGAGCATTTTTTATATTTATTATTGGCGCAAATACAATGGTAATAGAAATAATATAAAGAAAATTTATTATTTGCACATGTATTTGGCTCAATATCTGAAACAATTCATGTTGGTTCATTAATTACCACAATTAAAAAGAATAAAATAATCTCTTTTTCAATGTGGGATTAAACATTTTCACTAACTTCTCATCCTTCATATTCACTCTCATATCTTTACATTTATGTTGTAACATTTATTCATTTTAATTATTTAATATTAAAATGCTCCAACATTTATGTATTTATTAAATTACTATGTTTTATTATAATATATTTTTCTTGCCTTTTAAGATGCAAATTGACTAATTAAATTTTTGAATTCAAATTCTTCTAGTATCTCCATTTCAATAAATAATATAGCTAAATCACTTAATTTTTCTTGGGACATTGTTAATCTTAGATATGATTTTATTAATTTCAATTTAGAAAAACTTCTTTCTATAGAAGCAAGTAACATGTATTGCTAGTAAAATTATATAAGTAATGCATGTATTTAGAAATGAATCTAGTTTTATTTTATATATACATATAATTTAGTTGTCATTTGCAGTATATTCTTTTATTTGTAAAATTTCTTTTAAAACTTCTAATTCTTTTATATAATTTTTTTAAAAAGTTTTTTATATCCAAATGCATATTTTCTAGTAGATATTTTTAATCAAACAATATTTTCAAATAAAAATAAACATTATCTATAATATATTTATAACGACTGGAATAAAAAATAACTTTCAAGTGTAGGGTAAAGAACCTGATATGTATACAAATTACTATTGTAGGTAGATTCACCGAACAATAACAGTATCTAGCAATCTCAACCTGCATAAATAAAGACAAATTGATTATATTATTCAAAGAATTAACACTAATAAAAATTATATATAATTATTCTAGATATCCATTTTGGTGCTGGAATGTACAAGAAAAAAATTGTACTACAACGTGTGTGGTATTCTTCATTCACACATGTATAATATTTTATTTTGCTTTTTTTTTAGTATTACATTTTTTTTCTTTTAATTAAACATTTTTTTTTGGATTGAACTACGACTCCACCCACAGCCACACAAGTCTTTTTAGATAAGACTCGACCCAAAAATTTAAAAAAAAAAAAAACTCCAAGGCCCAGCGGATACCTCTAGAGAGCATCAGAGTTTAGACGTGATCAAATTGGAGGAAGCTTGAGCCACTAACAGAAGGATTTAAGAGTAAAAATTGTGGAGAGAAAGAATGAGAGAGACGGAGAGCAAGAGTGAGAAAGAGAAAAGGTGTAAGTAAATTTTAGGGATTTGAGATTTTTGATTTGTGATTGTTTTGTGAGTAAATTTTTTAGACTGAATTTGTATTTTATCTTGTTGAATTTTGGTTTGTCTAGAGCTTAATTAAGGATGTTATTTTTGGAAAAATTAATTTTGTTTAGACCAAAGAATTTTTTGAGTACTTGTGTTTATCGAGATGTACCAACTTTTTTGTTCTTTAGTCACGAGGATGTATCAAATTTTTTAGAGTTTTATCTAAAACTAAATTTCTTTTTTCTCCCACCCTTTCTTTTTCAAAATTTTGGGGCCCTTTACACTTGGAAGCCTAAGGCAAGGGCCTAATAGCCTACTGGAAGGGCTGGCTCTCCATATAGATTTGATAGCTTCACAATCCCAAAGAGTGAGGATGGTGAATTTTGATTATTCGGGGAAAAAAAATGGCAGATATCATCAAGCAATTTTTTCTCTTCTTCAAATTTACTTCTTTTCGTAGAGCATCAAAGTAGGCCTTCCGTGTAAAATGTTTAACCTTCCTAGTACCTTTGAATTCCATCTCCTATTCCAAAAAGTTTTCCTTGCTTCAACATTAGATATCAAAGCTACATCCCAGCCATCTTCCCCAAAAAGAAGCTGGTATCCTGATTTGATAGTATAGCAACCGTTCTTGCCTTTTGGCCAAAATAAGTAATCCTGCTACACAGTTGAACATAAAGATATTGCTTTTATCTGCTAAAAGGAAGAAAGGGAGTGTCTAGAAGTTACGAGTTCCACTAATTAGAATTAGTATCAATGAGATTTGAGACAGTAGCTGTTCTTCGAAGATGTGATATAAGTAACACCAGTACTCTACCACCATCGTTGCCTGGTAACCAATCATCCTCATAAATCTGAATATCTCTCCCATCACCAATCTGCCACTTAGCTCCCATGGAGATGGAAATTCGAGCTCACAAAATGTTCTTCCAATCATAAGACCTTGACATAGCTTTAGCTTCAATTACAATACTACTAGGAAAATATTTGGCCTTAAAGATTTTATAAAAGAGAGAATTGGTATCATGAACAAGCCACCACATTTTAAAACTTATACATCCAGTAGCTTTGGGTCTACGTAAAGTTTCTCAATTCTTCTAGTGAATTTTCCTATAATTCCCCCGTTAACCCCACCAAAATTTACTTCACATTGCACGATGTCCTTACGAAGTCCCACAGGTAGCTTAATGCAGCTCATGCCAAAGGTGAAAATTGCTTGCACAATAGCTTTTAAAAGAACTTTGCTAGCTTGAGATAGTAGTCTTTCCTCCATTCTCCACACCCTTTCTTTAATAAAATTAAGTCTACCTATTGTATTCCCCCCCCCCCCCCCCAATAAAAATAAGTCTACCTATTTTATTCCCTCCGTCACACCCCCCGAAACTGCTGGTAAGGCACGATATTTTTCATACTCTTTTATTTTAGGAACTTAAAGCAAATTTTTAACAAATGTTTTTTTGTAGCAATAGAAACAGATTTACTAAAGAATAGGGTAGTCTTATCTTTATTAATCTGTTGCCAAGAAACTTTTTCATATTACGCTCTATTTGTTTCGACGTAAAATATTTTCAAAGGTAAAATATTTTACATGTAAAATATTTTCATTTTATTGTGTTTGGTTTGTATTTCTGAAAATGCAAAAAAAAAAAAAATGTTTAAAAAAAAGTACATTTTAAAAGAATTTTCACAATCTTACAAAACAATTTTGAGCAAGTCCAACTCCACCCGAAGACATTCCTTGAGGGTGTTAGTTTTTCTTTTTAGGAATATCAACAACTAATGGCTACATAGGTTTGAACAGGCTGAGTATAATGTTTTTGGGGTTGGGTTTTCCATTGTATTTTGGAGCTTTCTCTAGGGACACCACTCCATGGTTGTTAGTTACTAGTTTTACATGTAATTTCTTTAGTTAAATAAAGGCTTTCTGTCATCTTAGCTTTAAAAAAAAAAAATTAAAAAAAGATCTTACAAAACCAAACCATCACCACTCCACCACCCAAATCACCACTAGATCGGCACAAACCCACCCAACCACCACCTCGACCCTCCATTGACTACTCAAATCCACAAATTGGAGATTGAAAAACATAAAAAGAGAGGTCAAAGCCGGCCAACCACCCAACATAACCCCAAAACCCAGTCCTCACCATGGCCCACAAACCATTTCAGCCACCCAAAAACTCAACCATCAACAAACCTACAAACATCTTAGCCACCCAAAAACGTAGCCACCCACTGCAACTTAAATGCCTAACCACCCACCACAACCCATAAAACCAACCAAAAAGCCTAAATCAATAAACCCATGTAGTGGTTTAAAAAAAAAAGGGAAAAAAAAAAAAAAAAAAAACTAGATCTAAGAACCGGTGGGTGAGTTAATGAAGGTGGAGGTAGAGCTGATGTGATGGTGGTAAGAGAATCAGTGGAGTAAGAGCTGGTGTGTAGTCAGATCGAAAAAAGAATTGGTGCGTTTGAGTGGTTGAACCAAACTCGGTGGGTGGAGGTGTAGAGGCGAGTCAGGCGACGATGGTAGAGGTGGAGCTGGTGATGAGAGCTGTCGAAGATGAGTGGCGCCAATGAAACTGAGAGTGGCTTGGTGGCCTCTAATAGGTGAGAGATTTTTAGAACACTTTTACATAGAGAAAGGCCTCTAATACTATCCTCTTGAATAGCTTGTTTAATAATACCAATTAAGCCTTTTGAGCAAAGCATTAAAATTTAAGGTGATAAAAGGTCACCTTGTTTGATGCCTCTAGTAGGTTTGATATTACCTTTTGGTTCCCATTAACCAAAATAGAATAAGAAATAGTACTGATGCATTATGATATTAACCAATCCATCTATTCTGAAACCCATTTTTTCAATCAATTTTAGCAGAAAAACTCACTCAACTCTATCACTTGCCTTGCTCATATCCAACTTTAGAGTCTTGAACCCCAATTTACCCAACTTCTTCGTTTTAATGTGATTGAGGGTCTTAGATGCAACAAGAATATTATCCAATATGGTTTTATCCGATTGGAAAGCACTTTGAGAATTAGAAATAATTTGTGGTAAAATTTTTTTAAGCCTATTTGCTAATGCCTTAAATACAAGCTTATAAAGGATGTTACAAAGGGAAATAGGGTAAAACTTCATCACTCTTTTTGTACTCTTCACCTTGTGGATGAGAGTGATATATGTATAATTAATCTCAAGTAAAATTCGACCCAAATTTAAGAAAGATAATGCCAATAATGCTAAAATATATATGAGGCATACCGCCAAGACCAGGGGCTTTAAGAGGGGTGCTTACTCACTTCCAAGTGTAGAAGATCGTAACAATATAAGTCTCGAAGTACTAAGGTCAAACCACAAGGAGCGGGTTAAATTCAAAGACAATGTAATTAAAAAAACTTTTGGTGAAGATGAAAAATAATTTTTGCCTAGTAATTGTAAACAAGAATAATAGTGATAACTGATTTAAATCAATAATATAAATGCTAGGGCATCGGGGTGTCTCCGTATATCAATATGAAATTCTTTGTGATCCAAGAAATTATATATTTCATAATTGATTGTTCTTATACAGTTAAATACTTATGATTCGGTTGAACTGAGACAATTTAAGAACGCATGATAACTTAGATTAATAATGCAGTTAGAAAAGTTTTTAGAAAATCCTATTCCCTTTAAAACCTGATTTCTATTTGAAACTATTAGAAATTTGTCTAAACAATAAGAAAAACATGATTGAACTTATTGAAAGCATGGAAGAACTAATACATCAAAAGAAATCTAATTGAACAATCAAATATGTTGTTGATAAAATCCTAGAAAAAATCAAATTAAATATTCATACCGTATAGAAGAAACATAACCCCTAGCCCTAGCAAAGAGTTTAGGCAGCCATTAGAGAAAGGAAATTCAAGGTTTTCTCTACCAAATTCGTTCTACACAGCCTCCCTTCAAAACCTAATGTCCAAGTGTCCAAAGAAAATAAAACTTTTACTATTTTTTAATTTTCGTCCAGGTTTATAAGAAAAACATGATTGAACTTATTGAAAGCATGGAAAAACTAATACATCAAAAGAAATTTAATTAAACAATCAAATATATTATTGATAAAATCCTATAAAAAATCAAATTGAATATTCATACTGTATAGAAGATACATAACCCTTAGCCCTAGTAAAGAGTTTAGATAGCCATTAGAAAAAGGAAAATTCAAGGTTTTCTCAGCCAAATTCGTCCTACATAGCCTCCCTTCAAAACCCTAACGTCCAAGTGTCCAAAGAAAATAAAACTTTTACTACTTCTTAATTTTTGTCCTAGTTTACAGCATTGAATTGTGAGTTAATTTCAGCTTTTGAAAATTGACAATTTCAAAAAACTTAAAACTAGAAAGTTGTAGATCTTTAAGTCACAATTCCAACCCATCTAGCCTTGTGTCAATTGAATTTTTGAGGAGAGAAATACATCCAAAATACTAATCAATGCTCAAATCTTTCCTTTTTAGATTCTACCTTTTTTATTTCTTTCCTTATTTGAAGCTTCCAAACATGGTAGACCACCCAAGCATTCTAGCTGCACCTCCTTAGACATTTAATCATGGTCCTTTAGCTCCTTTGAATTCTAGTTTGACCTCCATTGTTTCACAGACCCTTGTAAACTCGTCTTTTTTATATGATTTCCTGAAAGTAGAAAATTGCACGCAATGAATGACATCTTATTCAAAAAATTATGTAAATATAAATAATAAGGATTAATGCAAATCATGGCTTAATTATACAAATTAAGCATAGTAATAAGAAGATAACGCCCACATAAATATATAACAAGTATACGTTTTAAGGTATTATCAAGGGGCCATCTGTTTTAAATCTATGTCAACTTTTTGTTTTGTAAAATCATCAATCAACAGAGAATTGATGTCATCCATAACCACTTGAAGAGTACACTATAAAGCATGATCAATCTTAGTAGGTTAATTTAGAAGAAGAAAACAATTTTTGATAGTAATCTACAAGTAATGACTAATGAAGAAATATTATCATCTCTAGTACACATCTCATCCCTTTGATTCCTAAGGTCACTTAGTTGATTTCTATGAAATCTTTGGGAAGCTCTACTATGAAAATATCTAGTATTTTTATCTCCAGACGTTATTCAGTGTAATTGAGACCAGTAGTGTCACACTTGTTCTCTTTGAACAAACAAACCATTAATCTTGTTCTTTAGTTGGAGGACTTTATCAAAATAGCCTCCCCTACAGGCCTTTTCTTATGCTCTTTTCAAGAAAAAAAATCTTCTCAACCAGAGCATGAGTAATGTTTCCAAAAGAGTGCTTGCTCCATTGTCTCTATTAATGTGTAATAGGTTGTGGGCTTTAGGCCCACCTTGTTTACTTGTATAGCACACATACTTGTACTGCATACTCTGTTTCCTATATAAAAGTACTCATGTATATTTTATATTTGAGAAATACAATACATTGATTATGTATTTTTAACATGGTATCAGAACCATTAATCTGACATTTTTTTGGTAGACTTGTTTCTTTCTGGTGTTACTCCATACTCATAGTTGCTTCCACCATCAAAACTGTTGTCGTAGCCATTTGCCGTTGAATCTCCAATGTCTCTTAGTTGTCGTTTCTATTTCCAAAACTATAGCCGCCATGGTTAAGAAGTCTCACACCGCAAGGCCCATTGCCATTATTATTGCCACCGTGAATCTTGCCCGATTAAGCTTTTTGCAGGTACCACTGTGATCATCTTGCATCGATCTACTCATTCGTGGAAGTCTTGTAGCCATCAGAGTCTTCACACGCCTTTATGTGCCACCCAAGCAATCTACGTTGAATGTCATACGCCGTCTTCTACTCTAGGCTGATGTCACTTGTGACATCATTACTGCCACGCCAGCCCTAGCTTATGTCAGCCGCTTATGTCATCTTGCTGACATCATCTCCACTAACATCTTGATGATGTCATCTTCGCTGGCTTTTGTTGACCGTGCCAGTTGACTTTGACTGAGCATTGATCGTTGACTTTTTCTCTAGAGTTGGCTTTTACAGTCTAGGTTCTCCTTAGTTTTTCGTGTAAAGTTCATTTTTGTAATCTATTTTTGCATATTATGTCTCTAAATGGATAATAAGGATATTTTTCTTCCTCACCCCATCAATGCTATATTGGAGTGGAATAAGAATTACTTATCTTAGTCTCAAGCTAAGTACAGTTTTCTTAAAGGTCGCATGCTCTGGTAATATTTTGTTAGTACAATCACTATTTCTACTAAGGGGGCAGCTGAAGAAGATACTGCCTTCATCACTCACATGGTTGAATGAGATAGTCATAACCACATGATTCATCACTCGCACGCTGAAACACTTTCATTTCTTCCATCTCTAATATGTTGGGGCTCTTTGGTGGTGCAAAATCTGCATGGGATATATTGGCCAAGAGATATTCCACTTCTCACATATGCATGAAATATCAGTTGTTAGTAGTTGCATTTCATCAACTCAGGGAAGAACCAGGGCAATCTATCAATGACTACTATAATCAGCTTTGCTTCATTTGGGACCAAATTGCATTTTCTAATCCAACTTGGGCATGCTTAAAGGATGCTCAACAATATGCTACTATTCAAGATGAATTTCATCTCTATGAATTCTTGATATCACTTAACGATGCCTATGAGCCCATCTGAAGTAGCTTCTAAATCGCAATCCTCCTCCCTTTCTTGATACCGGTATAAATGAGTTGGTTGGAGAAGAAGCAAGTCTTGCAACCCTTCAAGTTCATGCTTAATGTTCTAGTTACTGCTCCTTTTGCTTCTCCCACAAAGTAACCTCCACAATTAGGGTTTGATGCCTCTAGCTCTGGCAATCATCGCAAGCAGTCCAACAAACAGTTCTGCAACTATTGTAAGCATCTTGGCTACATTGTTGAGACTTGTTACTGTCACAACAAATCTACTACTTCTTTTGCTAATACTGGGTGTACTTAGCCAATGTCTTCTGTCTCAGCTGAGTCCTAGTCTTCTGGATCCACTATGAACCTCTCCTTAGTTGAACTACATAACATCTTCATATGGTTGGTAATGCATCTTTTTCTACTACTCTCTTAGTTTTATCCGGTAAGTCTCACTCTTGGCTTTTTGATTCTGCCTATTGTAATCACATAACACCTCACTCCTCCTTATTTTTTAAACTTGAATCTGCACCACATCATCTTAATATTTGTATAGCTAATAGTTCCACCATGCATGTCAATAGTCTAGGTTTTGTTTCGACCTCCAACCTTTCGATTCCTAAGGTCTTCCATGTACCTAACCTATCCTATAATTTATTCTCTGTGGGACAATTAGCTCAATTGAGTTATTACCTTACTTCTGATTATTTTAGGTGTGCTGTGTAGGATTCGAGGATGGGGTAGGAGTTTGGGACCGGTCCTAGAGTTGGGCGTATGTTTCCCGTGGACAACTTTCATCTTCTACTTGTTTCTTTTGTTTTTTTTTTTTTTTTTTGCTACTGCAACTGTTGCGGTTTCTTCTTTACCTTCTATCGCACTTTGGTATTCTCGTCTTGGACATGCACCCTTTTCTTGGGTACAAGTTAGCTTCTAGGGGTCTGTTAGGTTTTGTGTCCAAAGACAATTTTGATTGTACTCCATGCTAATTAGGAAAACAACCATCTTTGCCTTTCAATAATAGTGAATCGATATCTATCGGTATTTTTTACTTAATTCATTTTGATGTTGAGGGACCTTCCCTTGTTATCAGTATTGGTGAATTTCAATATTTTATTGTTGTTGTTGATTATTATTCTCATTATAGTTGAATTTTCCTATGAAATCTTGTTCTGAATTACTTTTAATCTACAATAACTTTACAAAAATGGTTGAAACACAAATTTTCAAACGTATCAAGATTTTTCAATCTGATAATGCTCTTGAATATACTCAATATTCTTTTCAAGCTATTTTGAATTCCTCTGGCACTATACATCACCTAACTTGTCCAAGTACCTCTCTACAAAATGGTAGAGCCGAATGAAAACTTCTTCATATTTTTGATACTGTTTGTGCTCTCATTCTCTATGCCAAAGTTCCTGTCCTATTTTGGGGTGAAGTTATTCTTCATGCTGTTCATGCTATTAATTGCATTCCAAGCACTGTCATCCATAATCAGACTCCATATGAGTGTCTTTTTTGGTCACCCCCTGACTATCATCACCTACGCTTCTTTGGTTCTGCCTGTTTCGTTCTTCTTCAACCTCATGAGCACAACAAACTTGAGCCTCGATCTAGACTTTGTTGTTTCCTTGGCTATGGCAAAACTCAAAATCGGTATCGATGTTATGATCATGTCTCTTATCATCTTTGTGTTTTTCGAAATGTTGTCCTTTAGGAACATCGCTCCTTCATTAAGCTCTCTCACTTCTATTTCTTCTTGTCAACCTCTTCTATCTTAGAAATCTTTCTAGACAAGTCACATCTTCCTAGACAAGTCACATCTTCCTTTTATAGATGGTCTCAATCCTCCTTTGGACTTCTCTATCCAACCACCATATATTTTTTATGCTTCTTGTGGATCACCCTCAAATGAACGGATGGAAGATGAAAGGTCGATGACAAGCTACCCAACTCTACGCCTGAGTCCTTGGCTTTTGCTCCACCTGAAGATCATACATAAGACATTCCACCTCGTCACTCAACTTGGGTAAGATTTATTCCTGCACATTTACTTGACTATCATTGTTACACTGTCCTTGCTATACTACAGGAGCCTCACACATATCGTGAGGCCTCCATTGACCCTTTATGGTAAATTGTAATGAAAAAGGAACTTGATGCATTATCTAAAAACCATACTTGAGATTTGGTTACTCTTCCCCCTGGAAAGTCTGTTTTTGGTTATAAGTGGATCTATAAGATCAAGAGCCAGTCTGATGGGTCCATTGAGCGCTATAAAGCTTGTCTTGTTGCAAAAGATTTTACACAAGTGTATGAGATTGATCATGAAGAGACCTTTGCTCTAGTTGCTCGAATCTCATCTGTTTGTGCCCTCTAATAATAATAATAATAATAATAATAATAATAATAATAATAATAATAATAATTATTATTATTATTATTATTATTATTATTATTATTATTATTATTATTATTATTATTATAAAATTTATTCTTAAACCTAAAATTATATCTCCCGTTGCTAAGTGACGCACTACAACTAAAAGTCCAATTAAATGCAATGGTCCTACTACCTTCTACGAAAATTCTTACCTAGTCCCGGACTACAAGGTCACCAAGCTGACCTTGTAGTCCCAGCCAATAAGAACAAAACATGTAAGATAAAATTGTTGACTTCATCTAAATAGTACAGCTCATGGGATTGATGTGTTGACTTCACGTGGCTATGCTGATGAGAAAAAAAAAAAAAAAAAAAAAAGCCCAACGTTAGACATCAAGTTAACGTTAACGATATTAAAAGCCACAAGTTAGACTTCACGTGGCCAGCTGTTTTCCAGTGGAAACTTAGGACAAGAGAAACTTTTAGGGTTCACTCTTGTGAACAAAAGCCATAAGTTTTACTTCTCAGTAGTGCCTACAAAAAAATAAGTGCACAGTGTGAGTGTGTGACCACAAACAAATGAGTGATTTTTTAGTGAAATCAAGTGAAAAGTTTTAGTGTAAAGAGACAAAATCTTGTTCACATAAGCATGGAAGAACCCAATTTTCAAAGTAATAGAGGTATAATTTATTTTGTCTTTTTGTGTTTTGTTCCATTTTTTTAAGAATGTATTATGATTTGTTGTGATATGTTTGCTCCTAAATAAAATATATAGAAATGTAATGAGGTATGAATTTAATGTTTTTTTTGGGTGAAAAATTTAATGCTTTGTTGTGATATGTTTGCTCCCAAATAAAACATATAAAAATGTATTGAGGTATGAATTTAATGCTTTTTTTTTGGTGAAAAATTTAATGCTTTGTTGTGATATGTTTGTTCCCAAATAAAATATATAAAAGTGTATTGAAGTATGAATTTATTGCTTTGTTGTGATAAGTTTGCTCCCAAATAAAATATATTAAGGTGTTTTCTCCCAAATAAAATATGTGTAGTGATATATGTTTTTTTTTTGTTATTATATTCTAAATTTACGGATGTGTATAAATATATATATATATATATATAATATGATGGGAATAAATATTATATTCATCTTTATATTGGTAACTATGTCTAATTTCTAATTATATTTATGCCTAGAAGTGGGGAAGCTTTGTAATAAAGCATACTATAAGATAATTGTTGTATTGTAAATTCCTTAATATTTTATTTCTAACATTTAAATTTTCATAAAAATTATTGTAGTTATTTGCAATTCAAGTGATATTGAAGGAATTGAAGATTGTTTGATTGTTGAACGACTAGAAAATAGTGATGACAATTTGTTGGATAAGGTTGCATATACTAAAGTTGAAGCATACAATTTATACAATAATTATGCATTGCGAACAGGTTTTAGTATATGGAAACGAAAGCCTAGATATTTTAATGGGACAAAGAGCATAAGGCAACGTGAATTTCTATGTTCTAAAGAGGGTTTTAAAATAGATGAAGATTCTTGTGAAGAGAAAAATTGGAAGAAACTAGAGACTAGAACTAGCTGTAAAGCATTTATTTGTTTCACAGTTGAAAATGATGTGTGGAGGGTTACTGTATTTAATCCAGAGCATAATCATGAACTTGCACTACCATCAAAGAGACATTTGTTAAGATCGGGTCGTCATATTTCAAAACCTAAGGCAGGTTTTGATTTCATGGTGAATGCTTGTATAAGTACAAAGAATACTTATTTGTATTTAACAGAAGAAGTTGGAGGGAGTGAGAATGTGGGCTTCACTGAAAAAGATTGTTATAATCATGTTAACACAAAAAAATGTCAACGATTAGTGTTGGAGATGCTCAAAGCCTATTGAATCATTTTAAGAAAAGGCAGATAGAAGATCCCATGTTTTTTTACACGGTTCAAGTAGATCAAGAAATTCGCATGACGAATTTTTTTTTGGAGAGATGGGAGATCAAGGGTTCATTATGATTGTTTTGGAGATGTTGTGGTATTTGACACTACTTACCGCACCAATAGATATAATTTGGTTTGTGCTCCATTTGTAGGTGTTAATCACCATTGGCAGAATGTAATATTTGGATGTGCATTTCTTTTAGATGAAACTACTGCTTCTTTCAGATGGCTGTTCAAGTCATTCTTAGACTTAATGGGGAATCGATATCCAATAACAATTTTTACTGACCAAGATCAAGCCATGTCAAATGCTATTGAGAAAGTGTTTTCGAACACGCATCATCGACTATATTTGTGGCATATTTCAAAAAATGCACCTTCCTACTTTGAAGAGTTAAATTCTAATTCGGAGTTTCAGTCCTTGTGGAACAAGTGTCTAAAATATTGTGATTCAGAATTGGAATTTCAAAACACATGGGATAAAATGATGCATAAGTTTAATCTTGAAGATCATCATTGGCTTAATATGATGTACAAAATTCGACATAAATGGAGCACTGCATTCACTAAGGATAGTTTCACAATTGAATTTAAAGCTTCCTCGAGGAGTGAAAGCACAAACCATGTTTTGAATAATATAGCAGATACAACAATAAGCCTCACTGACTTTGTAATTAAATATAAAAGTGTGTTGGTAGGTATGCGTTCTTCAGAGTTTAATGAAGATTTTCGATGCAAGCAAGGCGCCCCGCAAAGAGCAGTTAAGAAGAGTGGTATTTTGGGTCATGTTGCTCAAGTTTGCACATGTAAGATATTTAGATTATTTGAATATGAATTCCTTAATAGTCTTGCAATAGAGTGGAAGTAAGTTGATTCTCAAGATACAATTGATGTCTTTGAGGTGAAAGAATAAGATAGTGAAAGAGTACACATTGTCCATTTTGACCATTTCAATAGCAACATTTCTTGTTCTTGCAAGAAATTTGAGTCATTGGGAATTCTTTGTTGTCATGCATTGTGGGTCTTCAATTTAAAAATTTTGACTAAAATTCCAAGCCAATACATTTTGAAACGTTGGACAAAGGGGGCTAAGAAAGGGATGATGGCTTATGAACAAGACATCATTCAAGTGGCAACGCTAAAGAGGCCAAGATAGTGTGGCATAATAGCATGTTACGTATAGCTAATACAATTATATACAAAAGCCAAGGGGATGATAGCCTTAAAAGCATTTGTCAAAAGATACTATTGGGACTTGATGAAAAAATCGAAAGAGAGTCATCAAAGTTGGGTTTAAATGCAAATTTGGAAGAAAATGAAGTTGTGGAGCATAATATAGCTGATAAAATGCTTGGCTTATCAAATCATGTGTCAGTTTTAAATCCCCCATGTGTGAGATCAAAAGGCCTACGAAACAGTAGACTTAAAGGCCACTTTGAGAAGCGCAAGGCAAAATCGTCTAAGGATGCATCCTCTTCACGTAAGAAATTCTCTTTTTTTTTTACAAAATATATGCCACATTTTTATTTTTAATAAAACTTTTTATTTACAATTATTATTATGTTTGATTTTTTTTTTAATGTGCAATTTTATAGGAACAGCAAAAAAAACAAGTTCCCAAAGAAAATTCAAATGTGTCATTAGGTGGCTCATACAATCCAACTATATACCAACCACCAAATCCCTACTCTCATTTAGGATTTACAAGTGATAATGCACAAGGTCAATCTTACATGTCATGGACAAATCATTCTCAGGTATTAAGCATCCCTTAATTTACAAATTTAGAATATTTATAATGTGTAATCATAATTTTGTCTCTACATAGGAAATGGATTGTGTAAATGTTCGATTTACAACTATGTTGCAAGGTACCAATTATAATGCAACTTAGTCAGGTAAATTAACACAATTGATTATTTATTTGAAATGAAATAAAATATCTATCATTTTTGAAATAATGTTTTCTTATATTTTGATCTCTACAGAATCCAACGACTTATATTCCCTCACAAATAAACTCATTGATGTATAGTTCCAAGCAATCAAATTCCACAAATATGCAAGAGGTAGATTTGAAAATCTTGTGGTGTGTTTGCATTATCAATTTTATTACTTTTTTCTTGTTCCTAAGGATGACTTACTTTGTACAATGATTTTTTTTTTTTAATTTTGTTTTTTAACAAAGATGGTCAATAATGTAGAACAGCAAGGTTGGGACAATCCAAGAATCTCTAGATAAGAGAGTTCCAAAGGTATACTTCATTATTGATTATTTTAATTGGAATTTGGTTTTTAAGTGTGATTGAATCAATATGCTAATATGATTTTTATATGTTTCTAGTGGGAAGACCGAGGATGTCATGCAGCCAAAAACTTTAGGAACTTCACAAATCCAGCACAAATTATTGATTTGGAGCCCAGTGACATTTATCATGACACCAAGTTTCTTTTGGATTTATTTTGACTTGTTGCCAAGTGAAAGTTATGTATTAACTATAGTTTTAATGTTAATAGAGATAGGAGTATGGCTTTGGAGTAGAAAACTATGATTTGTAGTTTGCATTATTTTTTAACATGAAGTAGAAAACTATGATTTGTAGTTTGCATTATTTTTCATTGATTGGTAATACAATTCAAGATAAAACCTTTTTTTTAATCCTTCAAGCACCTTTTTTTTTTTTTAGATAACAAATAGAATTTTATTAATGTGCAAGTAAACAAATTGTACAACTTAAAAAGGTCCTGGCAATGGCGCATACTACGCACATATGTTTGATGGCCTTGTAAATAGTCTTTTGTAAATTACAATGCGAATAAATTGGGTCAGGAGCTAGCGTAAAACACCCACCACGTCAGATTTTGACCCACTAAATAATAAACTTTAACAATTAACACATAATTTCTCCCAAATCTTCATAAATCAAAACTCAATTTCATCGTGAAAATCATGTAAGTGTCCATTGGAGACAGTGACGATGATGCTTATAGTTTGAAAGTGACACCAGACAAAACCACCAAAACCAAGTGGTTGTGCCAATGATGTTGGCCATTTTTTTTTTTTTTTAAATCTCAGTGACTTGGAGTTCTAGACCAAGTTTCTCTTCAATCTTACGAAGAGAGTAGCTAAAAGGAAAAAAAGAAGCAATAACTCAGAAAAAAATCCTACTGTTTACAAATCTCCAACAACTGCTCAGACTTTCTCGCCGGAATCATTTCCAAAAGCTCTTGTTGTAACTGTTCTTTTGAACAGTAAGATTGGGATTTGATTTTTCTTTATTAAATTTGGCATTTGAGAGGGAGTGGTGGTGTGTGTTATCATTTATTATTTTTATGGGTAAAAAACTAAAAAAATATTCAGCTTCCAGAGTCCACACTACAACAATGTTCTTGGATTTTTTTTTTCCTTAAAATAAAAATTATTAATGATTGTGTTTGGTAGAGAAGAAAATCAAAAGGAAAAAGCCACATAAATCTTCTCCACTTGTGTTTGGTAGCATAGAAAATTAAAAGGTAAAGCTAAGCAAAGTTTCATCTCCATTTAGTGTTTGGCAGCCAAGAAAACCAAAAGGAAAATCCTCATGTTCTTCACAAAGAAACCCAAAAAACACCCCTTTATCTCTGTTGCAATTCTCACTTGCTGTTTTGGCCTCCCCTATTCCCACCTACTACAAACAGAGTGTCATGTGTTCAGGCCGAAAGTTGTGTTCAAGGTCATATGGCTAACTCTCCTTCCAAAATCATCTTTAAGCACCTATGATTCCATGAAAATGGTGATTACAACATAAATTTGGCATCAAGTTTTTCCTTCTATTTTCTTTGGAACCGAACAGAGGCTAAGAACTTCATTGATGATTCAGAGCACTATAGACAGAAACGTAAAACAACACTTAATTGAGTAAGAGTGTAACACACTTTTTGAGCTTTTAAAATGAGAAAAAAAATTTGTACAGCAATGGAAACAGTGGTTAATTAAGACATTTACAATTGATTTCACATCCAATTTCTCAGCAATCAAACAGAGGCTAACACTAATAAATAAGTTCAGTAACTTAGAAAGAGAGAGAGAAAGAGATATTAGAGAGTGCAATTTCATTGTCACCTTTTGAACCTTGTGGATTTTCTTGAACCCGTGCATGCTGATGATCTACAAAATTAAACTCAAATCTTGAGAGACGAATTTCTAAGTTTTCAGTGATAAACAAAAAAAGAAAAAAGCTACAAGAAGGTGAAAAAACCAGTGAGACCATGGCTGTGTCGGCTAAGAGAGAGTTGCAAGAAAGTGATTTTCATTTGTGTGGTGAAAAGGATAAATGAAATACAAGAAACAAGCAGGATGATTGAAATTTGAAATTGAGGAGGACCCGAAAACTTTTGAAATTGGTGACAAAACTGTTGAAAACAGCTGGTTAACAGGAAAGTTAACAGGACATTTGGGACTTTAACATTAACGTTAACTTGATGTCTAATGTTGGATGTTTTTTTTTTTTTTTTTTTTTTTTTCATCAGTACAGCCACGTGAAATCAACACATCAGTCCCATCAGCTGTACTATTTAGATCTTGAGTATGTGTGTCTTCAAGGCACACGTTAAGCAATCTATTTTTAAAAATTAAAAAAGTTGTCCATACTTTTTTAATTCTCAACAAAATATTTCTAAAAATAATTATTTAATGTGTGCCCTAAAAATACTAATAAGGTCCATATTAATAAAATCTTTTTATCTTACATGTTTTGTTCTTATTGGTTAAAATTACTGGTCAACTTGGTAACCTTCTAGTCCGCCACTAGATAAGAATTTCCCACCAGCTACAAGTCCAATCAATTAAATGCAATGGTCTTTGTTACCTTCGACTTCTACATGTCCATTTACAACTTAAAATGCGAATAGACAAGGCCCATTTCTGCTAGCTAGAGTACTCCAGTCCAAACTAGGCAATAGGCACCAGCTAGTACTACCGTGCTGTGTATGGTATAGTACATTGCTCCTACTTTTCATGCCAATAGTTTCTCAACCAAAAAAAAAAAACTTTTTCTAACAAGGTGCACCCATTATGCCCTTTTTTATGTCGGCAGGAGGAGGAGACTACAAATCACGCATTACTTTGGTGTCATTAAATTTTTAATGCATTAGATATCTGGGAGCTTATTCATTTATTTATTTTGGTTAAAAAATTATTTATTTATTTATTATTATTATTATTATTACTACTTCACCCATTATTTATTTATTATTATTATTACTTTTGAGACCATAAAAAATATAAATATTATTTGGCTAATGCGAGCTGCACACGTAGAGCCCATAAGGCCACTAAGTTTTTGACCCAAAAGTTGTTGGATCCCAGACTTCAATGAGCCATCACGATTTGGAACCCTCTGAAAAAAAAAAAAAAAAATGAATGAAGATCTTCAACTTTTTTTTTTTCTCTCTTTTTAGGGACAATCTCCGGCTTGAATATGAAGAGATGAAATACTTATTTTTGGAAATCTTTTTCTATATAATAGTATTTTCTATATATATATATATATATATATAAAGAAATTATAATCAATCTGAGAATATGATAGTTAGAGTTATTTATTTATTTTTAGGGTCATTCTACCGTACCCCCCCCAAAAAAGGGAGGTACGGTACCCACCTATTTTTTAGCCGTTTATTTACTTTAGTTTTGATCTTGACCGTTGATAAAATTTTAAAGGTTTTTTGGTTACCGGTGAAACCGATTTTCTATATAAACAAAAAATTAAAACAGCCTTCCTCCTGTATCACGTTTACTTCTCTCATCCTTGCTCATTGCTGTCTTTGCCTCTCAGCCTCTCTAAACAAAAGCCTCAAATCAGCCTCTCTAAACAAAACTCTCTCTAAACAAAACCCTCAAATCTGAGGCGCACCCACAAAACCTCAGAGCCCGGCGCACCCACAACCTCAAATCGGAGGCGGTTCTTCTCATCCAATCCAACTCAGTGGCGCTTCATCTATTCCCGTACGAGTCGACGGCGGTTCTTCCCTTCCATTCTAAATCGGCGGCGACACCCACAATATTCAGGTTCTCTGTTTCCATCTCAATCTCCAACTTTTATTGACTATTCTTTCTTCTGGGTTCAACTAATCACGATAAAAGTTTAGGGTTTATATTGGGGTTTTCATTATACCACGTTTGGTTGTTGAGAAAAAAAGGTAGGAATCGAAAAAACAAAAGTTGGGTTTTTTTTTCAGTGAACGAGTAAGACGAATGTTTCACATATATAGTTTGTTACTTGTGTGTTACCTAAAAGCAAACATGGGTGACTGTTTTATTTGATATCAATAAAGTTCTCATTGTTTGTAAATAACTAAAAAAACTTTTGATGCCCCTTTGTCTTATAAAAGAATTATATTTGGGAAGATTTCTTTATAACTCTCATTAAGGTTATTTTGGGAGATGGGAATTTAATTCTTCTCCTTTCCCGTCTTCCAAATGATATAATTAGAGCATTTTATTTTTCTTTGTTTTGTTCTAAAACTCACCAACTTGTTATAATGGATGTTATTTTTTGGCTAGGCAAATGGAATGTGTTATGGTAATCTTGAAAATTTTGCTCATAACTTCTTCTGGGTGCATGCAGGACATCAGAAATTCTGAATCAACTTAAACTACTATACGTGTCTGTTACAACTATCCCTGTTCAAGTTCTACTTACTGGGTACCTTTATCTTGTGCACATCATACTTTCTGTTTATTTTAGTTTTGCCATTTGATTTGAATTTGAAAAAGAATATATGAAGGGTTATATTCTAATGTTTTGTTGTCTGACCTTAAATTTAATAAAATTAAGCTGAAACCTTAAAAGTTCATTTTGTCAAAACAGCCATGATATGGATAGAATGTCCATATTGGTCTTGTTTGATAGTATTTTTGGGTGACTGTTTTGTAGTCCATTAAAATAAACAAGGCCAGAGGAGTGTTAATTGTTTCACTAC
This sequence comes from Castanopsis chinensis, assembly GCA_032878915.1. Lineage (NCBI taxonomy): Eukaryota > Viridiplantae > Streptophyta > Magnoliopsida > Fagales > Fagaceae > Castanopsis > Castanopsis chinensis. The sequence goes on along the minus strand of JAVQMG010000125.1, from coordinate 8,245,384 downwards.
GAACATGGATGAATGATTTGTTTAGTTCTGTTTTTTCTACTCTTTAATAATTGTTTTCGATGCAAATTTGTGGTGGGTTGACTCTTGAAAATGGGTCTTGTTTCACTATGTGGTTTTTTTTTTTTTTTTTTTTTTTTTTTTTTTTTTTTTTTTTTTTTTTTTCGAATTGGTGATGGTGGTGGTTTTTAGTTTGTGGATCTCGTTGATGATGGGTTTGGGTTTGAGAAGAGGTGGGTTTTGTTGAATTTTCTAGTGTTTTTGGGTGGGGTTTGTGATCCTTGAGTTGTTTGGGTGTTATGTATTTTTTGTATATGCGAACCGTTGTTTGTAGGTATGAATTCAAACCCGATCTCTCATTTTCTATATACTTCTCCGATTTGGGCAAGCGTTCTTCAAGGGACGATGACGCAGATCTTGTGGTGGGGCTATCTCATGGGTTTAGTTGTTTAGGTGGCTGGAATTGGTTTGAATTGGTCATGGGTTTTGGATTGGTTAGATTTGGGTTGCTGTGACCGTGGTATGTGGTGGTTGAGTTCCTATTTATGGATTTGGTTTGTGGTGGTGGGCTTTGTAACAATGGTGGTGAGGCGGTGGTTGTGGTCTTGACAAGTGGATTTATGGGTTGTGGAGGGTTTTTGGGTGTTATTTGAGTTTGGATTATGGGTTGTGTTGTGAATCAGGGCGTCTGTGGGTTATGGACCTGTGGTATTGTGGTTTGGTAGTTGTGTTCTTGCCGTCTGAGTTTTGGTGGTCATGGTGATGGTTTGAAAGAGAAGAAGAGGTATGAGATAGAATGAAAGAGAGATGAGACAGAAGAAATAGTGAGAGAGTAAGTGAAAAACTAATGTTACTAACGCCATTTAGGGACTAAGTTGTGCTTAGGGACTATATTGATTAGTTTTGAGAAGTTGTGGACCCTCAGGGGAAGTTAGTGAAATTTACCCTAGAATTTTTATGATATTAGAGTATTATAGTGGTAGCTTAAATGAAATATCATTCTAATAAAATTTTAATATGATATTAACGTATATTTCCATTAAATATACATTTTTTTTGGGTTCATGTATATTTTGAAATATTAAAATATTCTTATTAAAAAAAAAAAATAGTTCTCAACTTGGGGTTGTATTGTAGTTACTGAGAACCATTGTGTCAGCATGGCAGATTGATCCCAAATCATCACATTCAAGATCATTTGCTGCTAATACCTCAGCAATGTGGTTTTTGTTATCTTGAAACCGGATCACCTTTATGTCATCTTCAAGTTGAGCTTTCCAGCTGACTAGAGTTTCATCTTCAGGTGGTCTGATCTCAATATTATATGGGAATAAAAGAGTGAGCCCCTCATCCACTTCTCTGCAACCATCTTGGGGGTCCAACATCCGGGACCCAAGTATCAGCACTGAACCCGAGAGTTTGTTTAATAATTTGTTGAAGAAATTGTTTAACTATCTCAAGTTATGTATTCCCCCCCCCCCCCCCCCAAAAGAAAAAACAACAAAAGATGTACTTTTGTAAATAAAAAAGTGTTCAATGACATTTATAAAAAAAGGAAACTTCCAATAGAGCTTGCTAAAATCTCTATCCCTTTATAAATCAACTTTGCAGTTTTGTTTTCCTCTATTTATTTATTTTTTTTAATAATGCTAGTGTTATACATTTTTACACACAATTTTTTCACAATTATCCTACATAGCAGATTATGAATTATGAAAAAAAAATGATAGATTTATGTGATAGTGATAAATAGCCAATCATAATTTGTCATATGGAACAATTGCAAGAAAATGTGTTGCACAACACTATTGTGTTTAATTTTTTTTTTGAAAATATTAATTATTATTGATTAGGGCTATCCACAAGAAAATGTGTTGCACAACACTAAACAAGAAAATGTGTTGCACAACACTAATGTGTTACCCAAATTCACATATACTTAAAGATGTTAAAATTCATTCAAGAATTAGGTCAATTGACACAACCAAAATGTTATTTTGGACATCAAGACCGACGTGCATTTAGCATTACTAAAATTAAGAGCTCTTAATTTACGTTCAAGCTTCAGACCAATTGGGTCATTGGCATTTTACATTATTTCCAGCGCTGCTTGTATTGTTTCTTGTTCAACCTCTTTGATTATTGATAATCTAGCTTACTTTTTTCATTCTCACATTATTAGGGCCCCTATTCATCTATTTGGGCTTCCATTGATTGAAGATATATAAATTATATGGTAAATAAGTCATTGATTGAAATATATGAAATATCAAAGTCAACAGTGAAATGTATTTAAGGATTATCAACCATTTAGAGTGAAAAAAAGTTTGTAGGTTCTTTCAACCGTGAAATGTATTTAATTTTTAATGTATGTTATTGCTTACCTTTTTTTATTTTTCTTTTCCTGCTATATTACGATAGGAGTATGGGGAGAGTGAAGAACATTGAAGAGCAAGATGCCATTGAAGAGCAAGATACTCTCCAAGTTAGGCACCCTAAAAGACCACTTGGAGCATTTATAATTTATTAGTAAGATTCACGCAATTCAGTATATATTCACTTGTTTTATCTTTCTTATTGTTATATTCAAGAAGGTGAGTTTTTTTTAATTTGGATTTTTAGTAAAAAGCAAGTAGAAATGATGAAAGCTGAAGGCATTGTCAAGATAAGCAAAGCTGTAAGTCGAATAATACTTATATTTTTTTAGGTTATTATTATGGTTTAGTTCACATATTCATGGACATCATACTTGAGTATGAAAATCTAAAATTACAGGTTAAGTATGAGATTACAAAAAAGTGGAATAATGTTGATGACAACTCTAAATTAGAGTATAGGAGGGAAGGACGTAAGAATTCTGAAAATTATGCAAATTTAACACATAATATTCCTTGAAAACCACGTAAAGTAAGTATTTACCTATGAAAATTTTAGAATGCGTCACTATGTATTAAATTTCGTTATAAAACCCTTTTTATTCATTTTATAATGCAGGTTTTATTAGATACTCGATGTACCCTTGGTCGCGTTCGTTCAATGGTGAAAAAATTGAATCCAAGTCAAAAATTTGTCATACAAGGGTTAGGGTTTGGTAGTTTGTTGGATTTAAAGGAAATAAACTTGGATAGAGATTTATGCAAATGGTTAATTGATCATTTTGACCAAGATTCATGTGCATTGGATATTTGTGGTAAGAGGTTACCGATTTCCACTGAAGATGTAGAATATATTCTAGGAATAAAATCAAATGGGGTTGATATATCTATTGTTGGGAGTGCAGAAGAGATAAATCATATGTGCCAAGAATATGGAATAAATGTGGAAGGGGATATACCAATTAAGCTCTTAGAGGATGAATTGAATAAGATGGAAACATCTGGAAATAAATTTGTGAGTTATTTTTTGCTGTTTATAGTGGGTACTTTATTATGTCCCACTACAAAATCTTATATGAAACGGTATTTTATTTTAATTTGCCGTAATGTTGAAGAGATTAGAAACTTAAATTGGGCGAAGTTCGTGCTAGATTTTCTCATTCAAGGTGTACGCAAACATAAAGACAAGAATCTTGTAGCAGTTGATGGTTGCGTGTTGTTATTAATGGTAATATGTAGTAAATAGTTACATCAATAATACAATTTTGTTTCTTAAATTTTTATGAATCTTGATTATAATTTTATAAACATTTTATACATTTGCAGTTGTTTTATTTGGAACACGTTAACATTGAAATTGATGTTGAACATGTTTCCAAACGACTTCGACCACGTATTTGTTTTTGGGGAAAAGAGGAAGTTAAGCTAAGGATGTTGAAATTACATTCAATTGGAGGTTTTGATAGTCCTAAGGTAACAACTGGTTTTTTATAATGTTTGAATACTTATTATTCTATTAAATATAGTGTTTATTTGAATTTTTACCGTATGTAATTGACATTATTTATTTTATGTTTATCATAGTTTGTAGTAACACAAATGGAGGGTGGATATGAGACTGCCAATATTCCATTGGAAAATCAACATATTAATCAGTCTCATGCTATGCCATGTAGGGATGAACACAAGCCAAATATGGTATTGTTTCCACCCAATAAATTGTATGACTTTGATGATTTTTTGGTAATGGATATTTTTTTTTATGATTGTTCCTATAAATTAATCCACAGGATTCTGATGAAGCAACTCGTAGATTTGAGCAATCATTAACAAGTATTAGAGATGATATGCCAGTTTTGCATAACACCGTGAATGTCATTGCAAAAAATATGGAAACATTTAAGAAAGATATTGTTTTGGAGTTGAAGAATGTCATTGCAAACACTATGGAAACATTTAAGAATGATATTGTTTTGGAGTTAAAGAATATAGCAAACAATACGAAAACATTTAAGAATGATATTTGTTTGGAGTTTAAGAATTTAGCAAAAAGGGAATGTATTGGACATACCATTGATTTGGACCTAAATGATACTGTAGAAGACCTTAAAAATGAGACAAAGGTGCTGCCTAAGAAAGAGTCTACATCTCTAGTCCAAGACAAAATAGACCAAGATGATATAGTTCATGTTAAAAAAAATTCTAAGAAAGAGTCTGCATCTCTAGTTCAAGACAAAATGCGCCAAGATGATACATCCAAACCTATTTGTTTGGAGTTAAAGAATGTAGCAAAAAAGGAACGTACTGGACATACCATTGATTTGGACCTAAATGATATTGTAGAAGAGCTTGAAAATGAGACAAAGGTGCTGCCTAAGAAAGAGTCTACATCTCCAATCCAAAACAAAATGGACCAAGATGATATTGTTCATGTTAAAAAAGAATCTAAGAAAAAGTCTACATCTCCAGTTCAAGACAAAATGAATCAAGATGATACAGTACCCATTAAAAGAGAATTTAAGACGGTGTTACCATCTCCAATACAAGACACAATGGAGAATGACCGCAATGTTCACATGGCTGCGCTAAGCAAATCCATACAAAAACCTAGTAGCAAAACCGTCTTATCTCGTAATGTGGTAAGCAATTCATTACTTGCTAGTTAATTATTTTAAAATTGTTTAGAATTTCTATTAGCTACACGATTTTTTAAATTTGTTTATTTGTTATATATTGTGCAGGATGTGGATATGCTACAATTAACTTTCCCAGATAACAATAGAATTATTGCGTCATGTGTTACACATTCTGCCAGGAGTAAAGTCACCAAATCTCTAAAACGTAGCCCAATTGCCACATCCCAAGCTGTAGTTCCGAATTTGAAAAAGAGGAAAAAAATCAAAGATACGTCCCAAGTGAATCCTTTAATGTGTACATTAATATAGTAGGGTGTGAATACAACATATTTTCCTATATTAATTATTATTTTCCTTTGTTACAGTTGGGGAATTATGTCTTTTAACTTTTAGGATCTATTTACTTTCTAGTTGTCTTACACACTTATATTTCTGGAGCACTATAAGTACAGGTGTTGTGTGCGATTTTTTTTTCTTCTATTTAAGAAAGTTAAACCATTTGGAGAAATAAGGTACTCTATTAATGGGAATGTTCGTCTGAGTCCTTCAGATATCCCTTTAGATATGGACAAACTATAATAATTAATAAGTGTACTAGTCCATACCTAAATAGTTGGGTAAGGCCTAAATGTTTCAATTTTGATTTGCTGAATTTATTTCTTAATCTTATCTATGTACAAACTAATCTCACAATTTTAAACCTAAAGTTAAATAAGGTGGAGATATCTTTTTATATCTTGAAAGCTGTAAAGGAATATTTTATGAAAAACATATATCTATAAGAGAATGATTCCAAGGCAATGCGTATAATCCCTCAAGGTTCTATGAATCAAAATCAAGAGAATTCCTGAAAGAGAAAAAAAAAAATGGACCCAATTTCTATATGGGATTTCGGCCATTCAATGGTTTCCATTCTTTATGTAGGATTTAAGTACAAAAAAGAAACCATTACTGTATGTGTTTTGGGATAAGGGTTTAAGAGACACATATTTAGAAGTTAAGCATTGATTTGCATGGCTAGCTGTTTCCCTCTTACAATAACTTATCGTGCTGATTCATCCATATTAGAGGCAAGTTGCTCTGAAAATTTGGCAAAATTTTAAGTGTGGAAGAAAAGCATAGAAAAGAAAATTTAGACTTACACTTACGGAAAGGTTATTTTCCTTTAATGTGTACATTAATATAGTAGGGTGTGAATACAACATATTTTCCTATGTTAATTATTATACACTATAATGTTTTAGGAATCTGGACTGGTTGATGAGGAGAATATCAATGAGTTTGCACCATTTACTGAATTGGAGAAGATCATATGCAATTATATTTTCAATAAGGATCTAGATGGGAGGTTTGTCATTTTTGTTTATATATAGAAATTAATGTTAATGCATTATTTGAATAAGATCTAACTAAATAAATTGTCATTGAATAATGTTCAGTGAAGTTCTTGCTAACATGAAATATGAGTATTGTGATCGTGCGACTTTTTTTTCATTGCTCCCTAACCAATGGATAAGCAGTCAGGTTAGTTTATGAAATTAAAATAAGAAAATATAATATTAATTTTGTTTATTTATTCACTAATTGTAACAATAATATTTTATGCTAGATTATTAACTTGACCATTTGCATGCTGACTTTGGAAGAGAAAAAGTATAAAAAACTATATGCGTGGCATTTGCCAACACATTTCTCGGTAAGTTTGCTTTATTATTTTTGGTTGTGCATATAGTATTTAATTGACACATTACTTCTCATTTTTTTATATATGTTTCGGGTTGTGCTTATAGTATTTAATCCCTTAGTTATTTCTTTATATATATGTTTGTAGCAAAAAATGATTGAAGAAGATGGCAATCCCACACTGGAATGGTTTAAAAAGACATATAGGGATGATGAGAAGTATATGTCAAGATTGATGTATTGTGAACAGGTAAATTTACTCAACACACTTGTGTATTTTAAATTAACACGTGCTAATACATTGCTGGTTTGTACTTGTAGATTTATATCCCTATGAATGACAATAATAGTCACTGGTACTTATGTGTCGTTGACTTTAGTTCAAGAAAAAAATGCATACATATATTGGACTCTTTGCCAAGCACAACTAGGCAAGACATTCGAATAAAAAATGTGCAAACAGTGGTATTGTCTCTTTTTCTATTAATTTCAATAATAATTTTAATATGCGGATTTGGTAAGTTTTGTACTTAATAATTGCGTATAATCTCACTTTGCGATAGGTAAAAGGCCTTGATAAGTTATTGAGTTATTTGGAGAAAGACAACTATACTAATAGTATTACCAAATTTCCATTGCAATCGCCACCGTTGAATCCCATACAAAATAATGGGTACGTACTAAATTGTAGATTTGCACATACAGATAACTATTATGTGAATCTTTAGGTTTTTTAAGTTTTAACTGTTTTCATATTTTAGGTATGATTGCGGCATGTATGTTATTAAGCACATGTATACAAAAATTTTCAAACAGAATCTACTCTTGTTGGTAATATATTTATTGGAAGTATGTTTTATAGTTTTTGCATAATTTGCTTAAGCTTCTTATTCATCAACAATGTCTACTTTTTGCAGGATAGCTGGTCGGAACGTATTCGATACAAGTTGGCTTCAAATCTAGTGCTTTCAGATGAAAATGACCAACGTTTAAAAATAATAGAAAATGCTAGAAATACTTCACTACAAGATATTTTTCGGTCACTAGAATGACAGTGATTTTATAATTTGATGACTGAATTTTTTGGAAACTTGATTTTATAATTTAATGTTATATTAACTACCTCTACGGCTGATGTAAACCTGGTTTGGATGCAATTGAACATCCTTGAGTCACTTTTTGTCAACTGCTAGAGAAGCTTTTGATTGAAAACAATTTTGTATCTGACATAAGGGATCATGTTATAAATTAAAAGTGCATTGTATCTGATCAGTTTTCTCAAGCTATTTAGGATTGGAAATTGGAATCCCTCTCCATTTTCTTGGATCTTTTGTATTCATCTAAAGTGGGTGGAGTGGGAGGAAATAAATTATGTTGGAGGCCATCTACTCACAATGAGTTTGAAGTTAGATTATGTCAGCTCCATTTGATTACAAGAAGTGTGCATTTGAATAGACTTGTGTTCCAAAGTATTGGCCAGAGAGACACTAGCCCCATTTTCCAGTAAACAATCTTCCAGGTGGAATTAAATCTTTTGAATTAGTAGTTAAATTTTGTTATGGATAAGTGGTTAACAGCAGCCAATGTTGCTCCATTATATTTTCTGCTCATTGTTTAGAAAAGAAGTGGCAATCTTGAACAAGGAAATCTAATATTCAGAACAGATGCTTTTATAATCTTCTTATACTTACATTGTGGAAGGAAACTTTTTTTATTTTTAGAAGCAGTGAACCCATTTCTGCATGCGCCAAAAAGTCAGAACCTGTGAAATGATGATGTACAGTGCTTGTATGTTCTAGCAAATCTTGTTTAGAACTCAATACTAAAACAAAAACAGGTGATAATTGGTGGTTTGAAGATTTTTTATTCCTTCTAGTAGATCCTTTTTTCATAGAGATTCAAACTATCAAACGTAAAAGGGATGAGATCAGAGCTTGTAGGATCATGGATAGTCCATTGGCTCCCAAACATCTAAACCATCACTTACAAAGAGATACAGCTGAATGCTTGATAAATGCACTCCCTATGGAGAAAATTTCAGTTTCTTGCAATTCTCTGCTTCACCTTCTCAAGGTTGGTTTAACGATAAAAGTAAATTCTGAATTATTGAAATGTTAGAAGAATTGCTTCTATGTTGAAGATTTTTTGGTAAAGAATTATGGAGACAATGATAATGGTTATGATGTGAGCATTGTTATTGGGGTGGTAGAATCTTATGTTACTTTTATTTCAAGCAAACCCATACCAAAAATATTTTCCTTTGGAAGATTGATATATGGTTATCTTACCCTGGTTGCTAGGAATGAGAACCTTAGTGCAACAAGCTTTCAGTCACTTGCAGAAAAATTGCCAAAAGATTCTCAGTATTGTGAGGACAACCTCCATAGAACCATTGACATGTTTCTTAGGGCAAAATGTTACTGATAGTCATAGGGGAAGAAAAAAAATGGAAACAAATGTGAGCATGACATATGTAGGACATGTACATGGTGTGACTTCTAGAAACATTTTCTACACCGAGTTTTTATCAAACACCAGTGGCAAGATATTGAATTGTCTGATGGAGAAAAATATTATAATCGTTTATATGAGGATCTGGGATGGAAAATGGGGGTACCAATTCAAACCAATTGGCCTAAGGGGCAGGGGATCGTACCCGATATCACACTTCCATCAACCCAGTTTGGAAGCTATATCTGTCGTCAATACTTTCATTAGATAAAATATAATTACAACCCTTTTTCCTAGGTCAAATTTCACCAACATGAAAGATCGTTAAAGCCCCTTTTTCCCACATCCTTTTTCCCACATCAGTTGGATAAAAGCTACTCATAGAGCAAATTACTTGAATAAACTGAAAAATGACGTACAAAGGATAATTCAACTCAACTAAGCCTTGACTGTTACTAACTATTTTCTGCTACAGAATGAAGACTAAACCTTTAAATTATTAATTACTGTCTACTGTACAAACTACAAAGGAGACTAACTGAACCTTTAAATTACTCATATCTAACGTGGTGGACTATCATCTAAGTCAACAATTCTATTTCTACACAATAAATATGCAATCACTACGGTGCTTTCATATACCACCAGCTCCATAAATTTGGTCCCATTTTCGAGAGTTACAGACTTGAATGTCCCCATAAGCATTATTCTGTTCCACATCCACATATCCTGTAGTTCCCAACACCTGCAAAGTTGTTTTACATAATCCAATTTTAGATTTTGCATAACATTTCCACCCAACTTTGTAGTGTTTACAGTTGAAATTAGCAGAGGGTAGCCTGGATAAGTTTCTGGTGTAGAATAGTAAAAAGCAGCTGAATCTAAAAGCATATATTGCTTGAATAACGTGTGACTTTTTTCTTTTTCTTTTTTTGTGTGTGCGTGTTTTTTTTTTTTTTTGGGGGGGGGGGGTGTTGTTGGTTTACATGATGTGATAGATGCATGGTAAAGCATTCGTATATAGGGCTTGTACCATTATTTTGGTTCGTTTAAAGAAGCAACCAAGGAGACAACTAAGAGGTAGGGACAATTTTTAATTTTCTGTTAAAAAGATGGTTTTTACCAATGGAACAAAAGCCCAGAGAAATGATGAGAAAATTATTCTCAAACACATACAGAACATACCGGTATCTCATAGAACAGCCTTGCACTTTCTTTCTTGGTTCTTCCTTCCAAAAGCTGTGACAAACTCACTAATTCCTCCTCTCCTCCTTTTTCGTGATTTAGGAATGTTTTGTGCAAGTACCTAGCCGCCATTCTGTATGGAAAATTTTTAACAAGTCGAAACCAAATTGTATAAGGAACATTGAGAGTAGATGACAAAGAGAGAAATTGAAGGAGCCAATCCAACTTTACCTAGTTCTCCCTGACCATCCATCTACCACAAAAATAAGATCCATATGAGAATGCTACATTAAGCAAAATATGAAATATAAAATAAGCCCAATTACAATATTAAAATAGAGAGATCATTGAGATACTTACAGAGTTCCTCATTATCTGCTTCACACAAATCTGTCTCCTGAGACAAAACAAACATATATTTCCACAAAATTTTAACCAGTTTTCCAAAGCAAATATTCAATTTCAGAAATATAATACATGCCACAAAAAGGTTCTGCTCTTACAAGCCAGCCCATTTGTTGCATAGGTTGAATTCATACCTCAAAACTGGGTAGAGTTTAAAGTTATGATACAAAGATTAGACAAATAATAAAATTAATATTTCATATTATACTTTTAAGGCTAAGCTGTAATAATGATCATTGCTTTTACCTCATTCATCAATTTGAAATCGAGGTCCCGATCCATCCTCAAAGATGCTTCTTTCTCCACATCTCCAAAGGAACTTGCAGGTAGCATCATAAAAGTAATTTTCTAGATCTTGAAATCAGATAAATAAGAAATAAAATTGTCAATGCACCTTGCAAATTCTTTTTCCAGATATTGATTTTTCCAAACCCATTATCCTGATTTTAACTCATGCTGATTACCATCATTATTAACCATATACCACTGTTACAGTCAACGCCACTATGCTGAAAACAGCATCACCTCTAAAATTGTCATCATATAACCATAAATATCATCTTTTAAACCAATTTGGCAGACCCCACTAGATTGCCCCACACGCAACTATGACTAGCCAGTCTCCCTCAATTTGCCATAATCAGATTCACCACCTGCAATGCAACCCCCTAAAGCCATCACAAATCTAAGTTTTGAAATTTCTTTTTGTTTTTTTTTTTATAGTACTATTAGTTATGCCTGGCAACTACCTGCTCACATATAAAACATTCATTAAAACCCTATTCTAAGATAGTGCTTCCATAGCAGTAAAAATGTGAAATTTGAAGGTCCACAATATGCTCATCAAAACTTGGTACTAAAATTGTTTGGCAAAAATTTAATTCAAGATTTCATTTGTGTACTACCCATTTTGCAGTTCCATGTTCCCATAAATTTCCTATGTCTCACTTCTCAGTTCAATGCTAGAATTCAAACAAGTTACAAATGCCAAACCAAACATTTGAAATTTTCTTTTAGGCTAACTGCCTCCTTTATCAAAAGTATTATAACCAATGGAGAAGAAAATTATCAAGAGTAAGCAGCCACAAGAAACTGTGTAACATGATGTTTTTTGGGGATTAAAAAAAATGAGGTTGAAAAGATAAAAGATATTGACCTCATCAGCCTCTGCTATAGTTGCTGGCAACGCAATGCCCTTGGACTTTGCCCATGTTCGGGCTCCTTCACCAACCAAGAAACTGTGTAACATGATGTTTTTTGCAGGTGTAAGTTTGAAGTAAAAAAAAAAATAAAAAAATAATGAAAAGAAATTATGAGGCACATTTACTCATTATGCAAGTATAACTGATTTTCAACAGGAGTGAACTATGTTCTTTTGATAAAATCATCTACTGTCAAACTATTAGCGAACTGATGTAATGTACATTGTGTGGCTTTTGAAATATAATGTACATTAGTATGGGTCTCTGAGTGAGTTGACACACCAGCAGGCATGGATGATTTGGTTGAAGAACCACCTGTGGGTTTGACATGAACAACATTTTTTGTCTGAGTAGCCTTGAAAAATGATGCAGCAGATGATGGAGAAACAATGAAGGCACCAGCTGCAACTGCAGTTGCTCTTAACACAAAATCTGAACCAATAGTAGGCTGCATTGAAGATTTTTTTGAAGATACTTGAGATTTTGCTGTGGGGCCCAATGATCCTATGGGAAGTGGCTTTGTAGGGATCGAGCCTTGTTGAGAGCAGCCTTGGGCTTGCATAGAGCTGCTGCCAACCTTTGCAGCTTCAGCTGTTGTAGTAGGAAGCACAGATTAAGAATAAGTGCCAAAAACTAATTGCGTTAAAAAAATCAGAAAGAAAAACATAGTAGACAGTCAATCATGTAAATTAAGATAATCAAATTAATTAAACTTTGTAAATTTGTGAGTTCAGCTAAAGTAGTAATATTAGAGCTTTAAGAGCTTTAAGACTCAAGCACTGTCAGTGTGGAGGCAGCTTTATCCAAAATCAAAACACATGAATGCAATGCCAAGGCAGTCAATGCATCAGTTGCTGCCTTACGTGTTGCCCAGTCTATATAATACACGCATGCCCACTCAGGCCCACTCATACCCACACCAGAAACTGTAAAACTTCAGCCTGCCCCCTTGAAACTTAAAACTAAAGTTTGTTGCCACCTTACTCCATTTGTTTGTCATGAACAATAAGCAAAATACTGTAACAATAAATAAGAATCACCCAACTTTGAATTCCTCTCACGAACACAAAAAACAAAGATATGGACTAGGTATATAGAATCAGAAAAAATAAAATTTCATGAAAACAGAAAAAATAAAATTTCATAAACTTAATACCAACTCCAATCCAGTAACTATATTCCAAAAACTAACAATGTGATAACAATAACCAAAAATTAAGTTTACCCAAAAATGCTAACAGCTGAAAAAAAAAAATTCATATGTTGTCTAGTAAATAACCCATCGACATTTCACTATTAAAGAAAATTATAATAATTTGTTTCCAAATCAGGTGAGCCAACAGTTGGATGATCCATGGACTCAGGGACGTTGTCACCATCAACATGTTCACTTTGTTGAATATGTGTAGATGGACATGTGCGCCTTGTGTGTCCAACATCTTTACAGTAGCTGCATCACCTAACTTTCGCATGGCTGTGGCTGTTGCTCGTGCTACCATGGTCGCCTTTGGTCTTCACAATGGCTGGATCACGAACATTTAAGTTTGCTTTGTTGGACGCAGTGCGTATCCCATCTTCAGCAGCTTCTTCAGTTGAATTATAAAGTTCTTCCATGCGGCATGTCAACCTTGCTATTTCATCCTTCAATTCTTCGAATCCTTGTGTTGTTCTTGAACCAAAGTAACACATCCGACTACAATTGGCAGACAATGCACTAAACCGTGCCATACGTATGATATCAGGAGACATTTGGGATTTAAGTTTGCAAGGCAGGTCGGACTTTGCTTTTTTTAGCCATCTGTGATTTATACATGTTGGTGGAATCTGTTTCAAATGTTCAACCTTCATAACAGCAAATAGGTGCCCACAAGGATATCCATAAGACTCAAATAGCAAACAAGAGCACTTCATAGATTGATCAACTTGACAATACACAACCTCCCATCTTGAGTCAGGGGATGCATACTGAGATAAGGTGTACGTACGATATCCTTCCTTATCTATGTAGTAAAGCACAATGAATTTTTGTTCATTCAATAATTCTTCTTGAACCATGCTGAATATCTCCCTTGTGAATATAGTAGCAGCATGTTTCTCTATTTCAGCTAACCCAGTAATTAGAATAGGTTCTGTATAATTTGAAGAAAAATCAGCCCCCATCTCATTGTGTCTAATACGTGAAAGTGCTCTATCAACTTGCTGGAACAACTCATAAAGCCTAGTCTTCCTATCCAGAAATCTATTCAAGAATGCATTCATGGCTTCACAACGTTGTGTACTCTTGCACCCAGCAAAAAAATGACCTCTCATGTAAGCTTCAGCCCATTTCATTTTTTTATCATACATTTCATGCAACCATTCATGGGTATGTAAATTGTGACTGTTGACCATTTTCTTCCACATGTCTTCAAATACATCCGGTGTAACATATCGTACCATACACCTAATAAAACTTTCATATACTTCCTTATCATGTAGATTTGCAAAAGCATTCCTTTCAAGATGCCACACACATAAACGATATCGAGACTCTGGAAAAACCGTTTTAATAACTTTACTCATTGCTTTGTCCCCATCTGTCACGACTGAAATAGGAGTCTTATTGTTCATTGCTACAAGCATGTTTTGCAACACCCAAGTATATGTTTCAACGGTCTCATCAACCAATAGTCCAAAACCAAATACTACAGTCTGTCGGTGGTGGTTGACTCCTACCAATATAACAAGGGGTTTTTTGTATACATTCGTCTTATATGTTGTATCAAATGCAACTACATCTCCAAAACATAAATAATCTAAGCGACTTTGAGAATCTGTCCAAAACAAATTAGCCAAACGGCTTTCTTCATCAACAGTGTATTGAAAAAAGAATGCGGAGTCCATGTCTGCTTTTGCTTGTAAATATGCCAAAGCACATTCAGCATCACCATCTCGCGTACTATTATTGCGAATTTCCGCTAGATGATTGTAGAGGTCTTTTGGAGTAAACCCTATATTCTCGTATCCTCCAGCTTGTTGGATCATATGATCCATGATTTGATTTGCTTTAACCCCAACATTATGCAGTGCTATAATCTGAGCCTTTTCGGAATCTTTAATAGTCCTATGTGAACGGAGAAATTGAGTCTCTAATTGTGGAATTAAGTCATGATTATGCTCCCTTTTAAATTCTCCTACCACCCATTCACTTGATTTTCGTTCAAACCTAATACGAAAAGCGGCCTTGCAACCACTTCTTGTTATTGGTCTCTCACGCATGCAATTTAAATTGGCCTCATTTTTCCTAACTCGCAATCCTTCCTTTGCACAAACCCATCTTCTGGAGGTCACAATGTTCTCTTTATTACGTTTTATCTCATCTTTGCGAATACTAAACCCAAGCAACTTTGCATATGTGTTATAAAACTCTCCACCATCATCTAGGGAACTAAATTTCAAACTAGTTACTTGGGCATCAGTCAATTGATCTATTCCTTTTTTGAGAACAGTTCTCCAATGTTTTTCCACATCAATAAAATTAGTCTTCCCTTCGTTCTCCGTATCATGATCCATGTGGACCAATATATTATTCCTAAACAAAACATATGTACAATTTTTAATTAATAAAAAAAAAGAACTAAACAAATTGAATATATTATTCTTATTCTGCTAAATAAACATCTTTGTAATGTTTTGAGTTTCCACTATTATTTTAATAAGGAAAATGTTAACCAGCACCGCTTGGTACAGGTTAAGTGCATAAAAGACAAAAAAAGTTTGTCTGAAAAAGTTAAAAAAAAAAAAAAAAAATCTCAAACAATACTACAAAATTGAAAAATGGACCTAAATTGATAAAAAGAAAAAAAGTGTGTCAGAAAAATTAGTCAATTTTGTGCTTAACGGTGCGGTGCCCATTAACATAACCCTTTTAATAAATTTGTGTGACAATTAATTATTATATATGATTTATGTTTGTCTTTTGTCTTTTATCTTTGTCTCTTTGCCTTTTATCTTCTTCTTTTTTTTTTCCCTATTACTGACCCAATCACCCAATCTCACTCCCGACTACAGACAAACACTTTTACCATTTTTATTCCTTGAAAGTTGAATCAGTTTTCCTTTTGCTGTGAGTCTGTAACTTGTCCCTATTTTATTGCCAATTACCACACAACAAACAGTCAAACACTGATATTTTCACTTATCTCTAGAGACTCTACTCTCTCTCTTATCTATAAAATATAGTCACATAGAGTCACAATTCACAAAGACAAACACAGACTCTAAGATAGTCACAAAGCTAAAAAGAAAAAATAAAATAAAATAATAACACAAGCACAGATTTGTCATCAGTAAAAACACAAAAACCACAAGCACAGATTCTAAGATTTTGAAGGATAGATAAAATACTTGCGTGTGAAGGCTGGAGCAGATCAAAGCCAGCAGCGGCTCCGGGCAAGATGGGTGTCGCGTGGTGGGCGTGGTGGGTGTGGTCGTGTGGGTGTCACATGGGTTTCCGAGATGGGTCTCACTGCTCTTGTGTGGTGGCAGCGTCACGGCGTGGGCAGCAGCAAGATTTCAAGCTCTCACCTCACGTTTTGGCAGCTTCACTCACGGCGTGGGCAGCGGCGAAGTCTCTCTCACTCTGAGTCTCTCGCCTCTCACTCTGTCTTTCTTTTTCTTTTTCTTTTGAAAAGCCTCTCACTCTCTCTGTCTTGCCTTAGCCTTAGCCTTAGGTTTTCTTTTCTTTTTTCTTATGTTTTTCCGTTTGGACTTTGGAGACCGGAGTCGGACTGCCGGGTTTACATATTGGACTAAACTTTTTTTTTTTTTTTACCTGTGGGCTGGCCGGCTGGAACAAAAGGGGGGCCAAGTCCTTTTTTTTATTTTTTTAAATTAACCTACTTAAAAAAGGGTAAATTACAATAACCTACCTTGAGGTTTGGGGTATTACCAAACACATCCAAAGATTCTAAAAAATAACCAATTTCGTCCTTAGTCACTAACACCGTTTGTGCACCATTTATTAAACTTTTTTTTCTTTTCTTTTCTTCTTTTCTCCCTACACGCCAGAAAATTTCTTCTTTGTCTCTAACATCTAACAACACACCAACAAAAATCACACAAAAAATCCCTTTCAAACTAATAGAAATCTAAGCCAAACAACACACATAAATCTCTATGTAAATTCTCAATGAAATCTTCTAAAAAATCCCAACAGAAACCCCAAAAAACCAGCAAAAAACTTAGCCAAACAACATAGACAATCAACACAACCCCAACTATCATCAACTTCATATGAGAAAACAGAAAGAACACACCATTTCACAAGATCCGCTTCATCGTCTCCGACGAAAGACTACCCAAATCCGAAATCCAAAGGCCAGCCGTAATCCACGACGCCGCCACAAAGAGGATGAGAGAGTCTGTTGAAGGCAAGATCCAGATCAAAGCACCACCAACATCACCATGTGGGTTCTGATCTGAGAGAGAGGGATGAAACTCCGATAAACGGCGTTGATGGCATCAAACTTGCAGTGGGAGGGGTTGCCGGTGACAAACCCACTCTTCGATCTATTAGCTGGAGGGTCCTAGACGACATGTAAAACACGGATTGGCAGTATGAAGGCTGAGAAGATGATGGATCCACTGAGAACAAAGGTCTAGTAGTGTGTGGGTCTGTGTTAGCCATGAGAGTTTCAGAGATTTGAGAGAGAGCCGGAGCTTAGAGAGAGAGAGATTTTCTGGCGAGAAAGGAGAGAAGGAAGAAAAGAAAAATGACAAAACAAATGGTATAATAAACGGTTTACAAATGGTATAAAAAACAAAAAGTTGTGTTTAACTACAAAACTTTTTACTTTATTTTGACAAAATTTGTGTTGTTTTTTTGTAATTTATATTATTTTTTCAGTTGTGTTGGTAGTATTAAAGATTTTTTTTTTCTTTTTCTAATAAAATTTTGCCTTTTTTTTTTTCACTTAACAAGCACAATGGTACTTGTTAACATTTTTCATAAAAAAATTAGACCAAGGGAGCCTAGCCCCACTTGTGTGTTTAGGGGCATGCATGCTCGGCAAAAATTAATCGACTTACCACCATGCTGATTTAAACAAAGTATAGAGATGCAAATTGACCTTTTAATAGCCAATTATGTTCAAATTACACGTTCCAATATTTTATTGGAACAAATACCAAATGGCTTTAAAATGACGAGTTTGTATAAATTTTGCAAAACCTTGAGACAGAAAGATAAGTGCATTGTGACATCAATAAGTCTTCAATAGCGAAAACATTTCATTTTTATTAGGGCCCTCTCAAATTTAGCTAGTGGAGACTCTGCTGACTCAAATGAGTCTCACACTTATCATTGTGGACAATATGCTAAACTCTCAACGACAATTATTTTGATAATTTTTTAAAAAAAGAGGTTGTTCGTTTTTGGTAAACTAGGCCAATTATGCTTAATTGTTTTTAGCTTTTCTATTGGTAATTTTTGTTATTATGAAAATTTTGTTGGGATGTTTATTTTGTATTAGATGATTCTAAATATAATAATAATTTTATGAAACAAAACTGCATAAACACTTTAGTTGGGGTGGTTATACTCGTGTTCGACACAGTCCTTTGAAACTTCTACACACGTGGATCTAATGAAAATGTCTAAAAAATATATAGCATGGTGTAGTATCCTTGATTGATGACTATTTCATACTGGATATGTAGTTTCAATTCAAGTGTTTACTGAAAATTTTTAAATTGTCAACAATCTTTGTATTGGATTTTTTGTATAACTTGCTAATTGTATAGTCACCCTATTTCCAACCTTAGACACCACAATAAACACACAACTGTGATTAAATTGCAAATGTTGCATAAGAACAATTAAAGAGCACATAAAGTTATACATCTTCGGTTTTAAGATATATTGATGATGCACAGAAAATCAGTAGACTGAATGCTCCAGGCTTCAATGGGCTTGAGATTGCTTGGACGGCCTGAAAAGAAAGAAGTAGAAAATTAGTAGACTAAAAAATGACCAAAATACCTCCAGAACCTAAAAATTACCAAAATACCTTAGAAACCTAAAAAATGGCCAAAATAACCCCAAAGCCTAAAAAATAACTAAAATAATCTTGAAACCAAAAAAATGACCAAAATACCCCTGAAACGTAAAAAATTGGCTAAAATACCTCTAAACCTAAAAAATGACCAAAATAACACTGAAGCTTGAAAATTGACGAAAATAACCCCAAAACCTAAAAATGACCAAAATACCCTCTAAACCTAAAAAATGACCAACATACTCCTGAAACCTAAAAAATGACCAAAATACCATCAAACCTATAAAGTGATAAAAATACCCCTAAACCTTTGAAATGACCCAAATAAACCCAAAACCTCTAAAATTGCCACAAACAACTTGAAACCTATGAAATGACCAAAAATACCCTAAAACCTCTAAAACGACCAAAATACCTCTAAAACTATAAAACGAGCAAAATACCCTACAAAATATGAAAAATGACCAACATACCACTAATCCTATAAGATGAGCAAAATACACCCGAAGCCTCTAAAATTACCAAAATAGGGGTTTGGGGTATCTTAGTCATTTTTTAGGTTTATGGGGTATTTTGGTCATTTTTTTTATGTTTAGGGAGTATTTTAGTCATTTTTTAGTTTTAGGGGGGATTTTGGTAATTTTTTGGGTTTAGGTTGTATTTTTATCGACTTACAGGTTTAAGGGGCTTTTTTGTCATTTTATAGTTTTCGGGGTATTTTGGTCATTTTTTAGGTTTTGAGGATATTTTGGTCATTTTAAGGTTTAGGGGTTATTTTGGTCATATTTAGGTTTCAAGGGGGTTTTTTATTTAATTTTTAGGTTTTGAAGGTGTATTGATCATTTCTTAAGTTTAGGGGGTAATTTGGTCATTTTTAGGTTTAGGGGGTATTTTGGTCAATTTTTAGGCTTCGAGGTTCTTTTGGCCATTTTTTAGGTTTCAGAGGTATTTTGGTAATTTTTTAGGTTTCGGAAGTATTTTGGACATTTTTGGGGATTAGGGGATATTTTGGTCATTTTTAGGTTTTGGGGGTATTTTGGCATTTTTTTTGAGTTTCAAGGGTATTTTTGGTAACTTTTAGGTTTCAAGGGTATTTTGGTCATTTTAATATTTCGGGGGTATTTGATCATCTTTAGGTTTCGGAGGTATTTTGGTCATTTTTTAGGTTTTAGGGAAATTTTGGTCATTTTTGGTTTTCGTTGGTATTTTGGTCAATTTGTTTTGGGTTTTGGGGGTTTTTGGTAATTTTAGGTTTCAAGGGTATTTTGGTAATTTTTTAAGTTTTCAGGGTATTTTGGTAATTTTTAGGTTTCGGAGGTATTTTGGTCATTTTTTAGGTTTAGAGGGTAATTTGGTCATTTTTAGGTTTTGGGGGTATTTTGGTCAATTTTTAGGCTTCGAGGTTTTTTTGGCAATTTTTTAGGTTTCAGAGGTATTTTGGACATTTTTTGGGTTTAGGGGATATTTTGGTCATTTTTAGGTTTTGGGGGCATTTTGGCCTTTTTTTGGGTTTCAAGGGTATTTTGGTAACTTTTAGGTTTCAGGAGTATTTTGGTCATTTTTATATTTCAGGGGTATTTTGGTCATCTTTAGGTTTTGGGGGTATTTTGGTCATTTTTTAGGTTTTAGGGAAATTTTGATCATTTTTTATGTTTCGGGGGTATTTTGGTCATTTTTGGGTTTCGTGGGTATTTTGGTCATTTTTTTTGGGTTTTGGGGGTATTTTGGTAATTTTAGGTTTCGGGGATATTTTGGTTATTTTTTATGTTTTAGGGATATTTTGGTAATTTTTAGATTTCAGGGGTATTTTGGTCATTTTTTAGGTTTCGGGGGTAATTTGGTCATTTTATAGATTTTGGGGGTATTTTGGTCATTTTTTGGGTTTCAAGGGTATTTTGGTCATTTTCATGCTTCGGGGGTATTTCAGTTATTCTTTTAGGTTTTGGGGGTATTTTGGTAATTTTTAGGTTTCGCGGGTATTTTGGTCATTTTTTAGGTTTTGGGAGTATTTTGGTCATTTTTTATATTTCGGGGGTATTTTGGTCATTTTTGCGTTTTAGGGGTATTTTGTCATTTTTTTGGGTTTTCGTGGTATTTTGGTAATTTTAGGTTTTATGGGGTATTTTGGTCATTTTATTGTTTTGGGGGTATTTTGGTCATTTTTTTAGGTTTCAGGGGTATTTTGGTCATTTTTTGGGTTTTGGGGGTATTTTGGTCATTTTGTAAGTTTCTTGGTTATTTTGGTAGTTTTGAGGTTTTGAGGTATTTTGGTCATTTTTAAAGATTTTAGAATACTTTGGTCATTTGCACTTTATAGCCATTTTGGTAAGTTTGATAAATGGGTAATTGGGTGGGTTGGGGTTTACCCATTATAATTGGGTTGGGTTGAGTTTGAGTTAAAAGCAATTAGTTAAATGAGTTATAATGGATAAATGGGTTTTATATACCCAACCCAATTTTGCTCACCCCAAACCCACCCATTTGACACCCCTACTCAAATGTGAGAAGAAAATAACAAAACCACCAAATGTGATAAAAGAACTGTTACATGTGATATTGAAACTACACAATATGAGGATGAAATTGTCAAATGTGAGAAAAAAAATAATAGAACTACCAAATGTGACAAAAGAACTATCAAATGTGATGTTGGAACTGCACAATGTGAGGATGAAACCGTCCAATGTGAGAAAAAAAGTAAGGGAACCACTAAATGTGACAAAAAAACTAACACATGTGATGTTAGAACTGCACAATGTGAGGATGAAACCGTCAAATGTGAGAAAAAAATAAGGGAACTACCAAATGTGACAAAAGAACTGACACATTTGATGTTGGAACTGCACAATGTGAGGATGAAACCGTCAAATGTGAGAAAAAAAAGTAAGGGAACTACTAAATGTGACCAAAAAACTGACACGTGATGCTGGAACTGTACAATGTGAGGATGGAACTGTCAAATGTGAGGATGAAACTGTCAAATATGAAAAAAAGTAAGGAACCACCAAATGTGAGAAAAGAAAGTAAGGGAATTGCCAAATGTGAGAAAAGAACTGTCACATGTGATATTGGAACTGCACAATGTGAGGATAGAACCGTCAAGTGTGAGAAAAAAAATAAGGGAACCATCAAATGTGAGAAAAGAACTGCCACATGTGATATTGGAACTGCACAATGTGAGGATAGAACCGTCAAATGTAAGAAAAGAAAGTAAGGGAACCACTAAATGTGAGAAAAGAACTGTCACATATGATGTTGGAACTGCACAATGTGAGGATAGAACCGTCAAGTGTGAGAAAAAAAATAAGGGAACCACCAAATGTGAGAAAAGAACTGTCACATGTGATGTTGGAATTGCACAATGTGAGGATAGAACCGTTAAGTGTGAGAAAAAAAATAAGGGAACCACCAAATGTGAGAAAAGAACTGTCACATGTGATATTAGAACTGCACAATGTGAGGATAGAACCGTCAAGTGTGAGAAAAAAAATAAGGGAACCACCAAATATGAGAAAAGAACTGTCACATGTGATATTGGAACTGCACAATGTGAGAATGGAATTGTCAAGTGTGAGAAAAAAATAAGAGAACTATCAAATGTGAGAAAAGAACTGTCACATGTGATGTTAGAACTGCACAATGTGAGGACGGAATCATTAAATGTGAGAAAAAAGTAACCTGATGTAGCAGGTTACCTATTAGTGGGTATCGTACCTCTCTTTTTTTGGAGGGGGTACCGTAGAATTACTCTTATTTTCAATAGTTGGAGAGGGGGTTTGAACCTAAAGTGTTTCCTTTGAAGCCATCAATAAGTGCTAACCAATGGAGCTTATGTCTATAAATGAGTCAAGTTTGAGCTCATCAACAAATTAGATTTTATATTTAAGCTTGGCTCACTTTCTTGTCAAGCAAGCTTGAACTTGTTCACAAACCATTTGGTTAACTTATTCTTCTTTTATATATTGCGAAACCAAGACTAAAATGTTTTATCCTTTTACAGTTATATGTATTTTTACTATGAATAGACTGTTTATATTACCAATAAGTTACAAATAATAATTTAATAACAAATGAACCTATTGACAAATTTATACTATCCAATTTCAAATCTATATAAATATATTTTTAGAAAAGTATACATATGAAAATATAATATTATATATAGTTAAATTGAGCTCACATGTTCACGAGCTTGTTCAGGAACACATTACTATGTTCGAGCATAAACTTGAGCTTGACTCGTTAAATAAGATTTTTTTTTCGAGTAGAGCTCAAGCTATTGATAAACAGCTTAGTTCATTTACAACCTTAGTTGAATTAAGAGACTCTTAGCAAAATATATTAAAGTAAACACAAAAATAAAAAGTTTTTAAGTTTTTAAGTTATTTAATCATGGTTAGATTATAGTAAGCCATGGTAGTTTTTAGGGGGGGGGGAGAGAATAAAAAGAAATAATTTGCAGTGAAACTTCTAACCAATTTCTATAATTATATTCTAAAAAATATATAATTATATTTGATAATTGAGAAAAAAAAATTATATAATTATAGCTAATACTAAAAGGGTATAAAGATCATATTTTTTTGAAAAGTTTGAGATATAAGCCCGATATTTTTCAAGTGATTAATACAGTAGTATTTGATTAATTCTAGAAAAAGTTTGATTTTTTTATTAGTTTAATATTATCCAATATTTTTCATTCTCCAAATAAAATAAATTATCCAATATATTTACAGTAGGTTTGACTATTAAAAAACACTTAGTAACTTTTTTGACGGTTGTTAAGTTGTTATATTGTGATTGTTGTATAATAAAAGTCACTGGTAAACTTATGTAGGAACAATGTTGCGCCAATCAAAATTGATTAATTGCGCCTTTTGATGTTTCCAAATGGAGATGTTCATAGCTCAAATTCCCCCTTACTAATTGTTGTAATTATCGAATTATAAAACAAAAGATCTCTTTTATATAAATATGGAGCTCATCCCAAAAAAATGGAGCTCACTCCCCCATGACTCCAGATTGAATAGAAAATCACAAAAGAAGTAACCAAGGCAGAAGGGGATTTATCGAATAAAGTCCAAACAACTTGCAAACTTCTACAAATAAATAATTTTACAATTTTCACTCAAAGTACCATAGCACAAACAAACAAATTGCACTCTTTTGGAGCTAGAATTTGATTTTTTTTTTTTTTTTTTTTTTTCAGTTGAAAGAAAAATAAATCTTCACTGATTCATTTATAATTTTTTTTTTTCTAGAAAAATACCCCATTAATTATTCACCTTCCTGCAGTTCTTCCTAATTTCACCACTTGATCCAGTGAGGGGCTGTATGTCTCCCATTTTGATCATTGCATTGACAAAGTCAGAATAGAAGGTCTCAGTATCCTCACTGTATTTTTTAACCAACGAATCAGTGGATCCACCATTGAACAATTGTTGATCAGAGCGAAGGAGACCCTTTTGCTTGATAAGGTTCTTGTAGTAATAGTTGTCAAAAGCTGTAGGAGTTTGGAGATCTAGAGGTGCAATCTTGTTATCTCCTGGAAGGCCAGTAGTCTTTGGACATTTATTCTGCCTAGTCTTGGCAAATGAACTATCAATATTTTTATCTTTATATATGCGATCTCTAAAAATTGTACACCTTGCTTGCCCAATTGTGTGGGCTCCTGCCATCATGAATTAAAAAAAAAAATGATGAGGAGCATTATAATGCATACAATTTATCTTAGAAAAGAAAGGGGGTTAGAATATGATCAAGTAACCTTTGGTACAACAATTTGTCAATATTACACAAATTATTGAAGTTATGAAACTCGTACTGTTTGATTATATGTTCTATGTGTTCTTAATTATTATGTTTGTCAAATTTTGCATGTGTAGATTATCATTTATCATTTATTCCATTAACTCATACTTTTTATTCATAACTAGTGAAAAAGAAAACAAAACTTGAAATTTAAACATTTTCTAGATACTTTGTAAACATGGAGAATATAGTATAAAAAAGTAATATAATCTAACGATAGGATTGTAATAAAATATGTTTATTTAGAAAGTTATTGAAGATTATATGTTTTTTTTTTACACTATTTAACTTTTTTTGCTATTATTTAATAGTTTTTACGCTATTTTTTAATATTATTTATGAGTCACACGGTACTATTTCAATTACCTTTTAATTTTATTTATAATATTTTTAGTAAAAAAATTTTAATTTTAACTAAATAAATTATTCCTAAATAGACACCTAGTGTTACTTAAATTCAACCTATTTGTCCTATTTAATTATGAAAAAGAGTAAACACAAAAATAGAAAAAGAAAACTAATCACCATATTTTTAGTCTGAGAGACAGAGAGGGAGAGAGAGGGAGAGGCAAACCTGACAAGGCAACCATGTCTTTGGTAGAGAGACCTTTTGCTTTAAATCTTTTAATGAGATTGCTAAGGGTAGAAGTGGGGGGAGGGATGACCCCACTGTTGGCAGCAGATAAGCTTGCTGTCTTGGAATCTCTTCTTCCAAGTTTGACATCCCATTTGGGCCCTCCAAGCTGCATAATGTTCAACGTGTTTCCAGTAATTAATAGATGCTATTAACCAGGAATAAAATGTAATATCTAGAAAATTGTTATCAATTTTATTATAAATTTTCCTAAAAATCCCATTAATATTTTCTTTTACAAATAAAAACATACATATATACACACTTTTTTGGTAAAAGCACATATATACTGTCAAAATAATCAAATATAACATGTTTCATATTGAATTTACAAAATATCAATTCATTAGATAGGTGTCATATGACTCATATCACATGATAACGCAACAAGCATGTCAATCTACAGTATAAATCTTTTTCTACAGTATAAAAACTAGTACTATTTGTTTAAAAGTTTCCTTTTTCTTAGTGCATAGTTAATAATTAACTCACAATTTTAACAGAGTCTCGAGCAGCTATGGCTAAGATATCAGCGCATGAAACCACTCCAGGGCATTCTTTCTCGACCTTGGACTTTATTTCATCAACAACCTCGAATGCCCTAAGTGATCCATTGTTGGGACCTGCTGTCTTCTCGCCTGTGAAGGTTGGAGTGTCATCCAAGAGTATCGACCCATCACAACCCTGTCAAGAAGCAAAATACAACGAAGCTTTGACTTATTTGACCGTGAACTCATGAAGCTGGAAAGATCTGGATACCATATAATTATTTGCGTGCTTCACATGCTTCCTCAAACTCTAGTAGAATTATTGATATTACTAACTGTATTAGATGGACTTAGCCCCCACCACGTTAATGATGCTGACAAGGTTGCCAAAGAGGCTGTCTTTTTATGACTTTCCTTATCAAGTCACTTGACTACATCTGCATGCTATGCATGTGAACTTGCTTCTTGTCGGTTCACGCCATTTCATGTTCCATCTTATCATGGTTATATTGTTTTTTTTTTTTTTTTAATTTTATTTAAATATAATATCTTGAATCTTGTTTTATTCATTACGTAATTTATCTCCAAACTACTCTATATTTTTCTTGATTTTTGAGTAGCAACAAGACTAGACACCAAATACCAAATGGCGTATTTTGATGGTTACCTAATAAAATTAGTGTCGGTTTGTACAAAAGTAACAATATTAAGAATATTACAAATTTTATCGTATGAGTTAATGTGTTACATTATAAGCTAAAAAAAATATTTACTTAGTATTTTCAAAAGGAAAACAGTGGCTTAATCCTATATTAAAAAATAAGTGTGAGTTTAAGAGATTTAAAATATGTGCTATGTATTTAAAAGTTAAGCCCTTTTAAATATATGTAAGTTTTTAATAAAAAAAATTCTCCTTTCATTATGTGTTAAAAATTCTTAATATTTTAAAAATAAATTTATAAATTTTTAGTAATAAAATTTATAATACTTTTAACATTAATTTTCATATATAAAAATATTGTTGCATCAAGTGAAACTTATCACCTTCATATATCATGAAAAATGTGTTTGTCATCAATTTTGGTAAAAAAAAAAAATAGCATGGACGAAAGAAAGGACTCTACATATAAACAAATATTATATTTGCCTCATGCTGTTCCTTAAAAAAAAAAAAAAAAAAAAAGTGGAGTCCTACGAGCAACCCACTAGATAGAGGGAATGAGGGATTTACATTGACAAAACAATCATGAAAGTGGAGGCGAAGCAGAGAAGCACCCTGGCGGGGTTGTTTCGAAATGGCAGAATGAACAACTGATTGAACGGTGCTAAACACCTTTGGACAGCTTTTAGAGTAGAAATTTGTAGAGAGTTTAGCAGAGGAGCTCCTAGTGAAAATCACTAGAACTGCTAATGAAACTATGAGTAGAGAAGAAGAAGCAGAATGAGCAGCCATTTTCTTGCTTAGTAATCAAACTTAGAAAGAAGGCTGAGTTAAGGGTTTGACGAGAACTTGGTGGGTATTTGGGTTATATATAGGGGTCTAAATGAGAGAGTTTCGCACAGAGGCAGGTACGTAATACCTAACCTTTAAGACTAGTATTTGGCTATTTACTTGGCAGGCATAGCATTACTTTCAACATCTAGAAATTACAGAAAAAGTAGGCAACAGCAATGAATTTGATTGATTGACATGATGATAAAGTTTCAGAGCACAGAAACATGTTTACGTGAATTTAACTAGTTGAACAGTTGATGTGGCACACTACCAAGCGTTAGACAAAATTTTGTGGGGCCTGCTAAATTATCTATAAATCTTGTATTTGGTGAATTTGCCGGCCACGAAATATTAGATATGACCACCTCTAGGTTAGACCGTTAGTTGACAATTCAAATGTTGCAAGCCAAAGCACTACTATTACTAAAAAATTGGTTGACATTTCAACATACACACCTTGATCTTAAGCCGAAAGGCCGAGCAAGGTATGACATTTTCGGCATAAACACGTCTAATTATTTATGTTGGGATTTCATGTACCGTGGTACTTGTTCATAGCAAGATATTACTTTCACTTATTTTCTAGTTTCAACAGCTATCTCATAAGTGATAGTATTCCTTTGTTTTAGCATTTTTATTTGGGCTCATTATTTTTGTACTACATTTATTTTTATACAAAAAATTTTAATTTGGTCTAATTTGAGTATATATATATATATATATATATGTATGTGTGCGCGTGAAACTTTTTTTTAAAAACTTAAATTTTATCCTTTACTTTTACACGTAATACGTATATGAGCATGAATAGTGACTTAATAGTGCCTTTATTAGATTCCTTTTTGTCCTTTAGATCAGAGAGAGACTAAGATCATACCACATAATATTGGCAAAGGGTCAGGAATCAGGAATACCATAGCCCATAGAACAAAATTTAGAAATATTTTTTTGGGAAAGAATAAAAATCACCAATATTAGTACCTCATTGGACGGACCAAAGACAAATCTATATATTTTTTAATTTTTTTTTGAAGAACAGACAAATCTATAATCTGTTCTTTGACTTTTAGACCAAACGTACGGGAGTAGATAATACAAAGGAAGACAAGTAATTTCAAAGACTCTTCAACCTAACACTACAGTCCTGTATCTCTCAAAGGAGTTTAGAAATGATTTTTCAAATAAATAGTGGTCTCTTCTAGAAAACAAAAAAGAGAGAAATTAATCAGATTTAATGAACATAAGTCATACTGTCATAGATATATATTTCTCATTTTTCTTTGCTTCCCTTACCAAAAATGGAACGAGTCCCTCATTTAATTTTGTCAAGATCGAGGGAGAAAATAATTAAAATTACGTGTTGAATTTTACGCTAAGCACTTATTAAATTTATCATTGCCAAAATTTATCTTCTCTCCTATGCTTGCAATGTACGAAACTTATGGGTCTTATGCTACAATCACTTCACAGTGATTCTTTACTGGCCAATGCATGTTTTCTTACAGAACAATGTGAAGATATAATTTTCACCTAGATTAATTCAAGCAATATAGGCTTCTCCAATGGACAGAAGCCAAGTTGGAATTGAAGACATTACCTTACTGGCTACTGCCTACCTAATCTATTGATTCTATTCTCCCAGGGCCACATTTTGATTTAATTTTCCAGGAACTACAATTCCTCAAGAGGTAAGATTCTTTGCACTTTCAATTAAATTATTGTTTTTTAAAACGAATGATGTATTAGAATAGTTCATATAATTCAAAAAAAGTGGTTGGAATTAAAATATCTAGATGGAAAAAGGAGTGGCATAGGGGCGGCGCTAATGTGAATTAAGTATGGATGAAGTGAAAAACATGTTTTTTTTATCTTGGAGCAACTATTACACACACATTAAATATATAGATCAAATTATCCTTTTTTTTTTTTTTTGGTGGTGGATAATTATCACACTATCACTTTCTTCATGGCTAAACTATTAATGCTATTATATGGCTGACGATTTAAAGGAGAAATTTAACTTTTTTTTTTTGAGAATAGGAGAAATTTAACTTGAAATGGTCATCATGGAAAATATAATTGTTCTCTCAGTCATTTCAGTAATGCCGGTCCAAATAAATTAGTCCAAAAGGGGCTGAAAATAAGACCTTATCAATTAAAAAATGACAGTAGGAGGCATGTTATTGTCTTCCATCTATATTATTCAAGGACGAACAAATGGACTTTGGACCACGTGTGAAAGCGATTCATTAATTGATGGAATCTTTTTCTAGCACATTCCCTACATGGAAATTTAATCTTGTTGTGATTAATTTGACAAGTTCGCTTAAAAATAAAGGGAGGTAAAACATAGAGCTCACTCTTTCTTTCATTTTTTTTTTTTTTTTTTTTTTTCTTGAGAAGACACTCTTTCTTTTAATAGAGATATTGTCTTAAGTCAAAAAAAGTGTAGAGGAAAAAAAAAAAAAAAAAAAAAAGCCTAGTAGAAATCCTAGGGCCAATAATGGAATCACATGAAACTTAGTTAATTACCAGAAAGAAAATTGACATAAAGATCAAAACTCATTGTCTTATAGCCATAATCTACGCCAAATTTCTTCATTAATTTAGGTCTCCGTTTTTATCATTTATATATATATATATATATGGTGATTTTTAATTTCATAAAATCAGAATAATTTTCTTATTTTTAGTCTAATTTCATGCTTAGCATGAAATAGGGATTTTCTAAGGGCTTTTTAATCACCCCTAAGAGTCTTTCTAAAGTTTTTCTATATATATTAGTGGTTGTAATTGTAATCCACATTGCATTCGAATTTTTTTCAATAATAAAATTTCAAAGAATGTTAATAACAGTAACTTTTCTTGTGAATGTAAAGGCTCTTCGAGAATAACTCTTTTTTTTTTTTTTTAAATGATTTCATCAAAGTCATTGTTCTTCGAATAGCTAATATTAGCTGTCGTAATTGGTGTTTCATATGCGTACGTATTGTCAGTGATGGCGAAGGCTAGTGGACCAGTCCACAGTATTTGTCAAAAAGATAAAACATGGAGGTTGAAATCGGCTGCTAAAAAAAGTCCCCAAGTCCACCTCAAAACAGTTTAAGACATAATTATATATGCAACACACTCTCATTTCTTTTTCAATTCAACCTTAATAGATTATTTTAAACAGATATATTGCTACAAGTTAATCACCAGTTGAGATGATTATATTATAGTTAGATGAATCATTAATGAGCTAATGGACCAAATTTTTCCATGTTGCTAATTTTCTAAGACTACTAGATTATTGTATCTTTATCATGATCTCTCTTTTCTTTTTTTCTTTTCATCTTTATCATATCAACTTTAGTTGGGAGATACAAAGAAATCTACTACCTTCATTTCATATATTTGTCCGTTTCTCTAATTTAAATTTCACAAATATTAGTATTTATTTTGGAAAGTCTTTGTCAATGGACATAATTAAAAAAATTTCTAAACTACATTTATTTTATTTAAAAAGTCATTAACAGTTTTTTACATTTATCACCACGTACCCTTGATACGGTGGTCATTCCACAAGTATGAGTGTTTGTAGGGTGTGGAGGGAGTAAGGACTAGGGTTCAAGTCTCCAAGAGAAAGCTTTAAATACATATACAATTAAATTAGGTTAAAGTAAAAATTCTATCTTGTATAAAAAATAGTTTTTTATATTTAAGATTAAATTAAGAATGATAATTTTGAAACTTATAAGTTCTTTTTTTTTTTTGAACCCAAGTTTTTATTTAAAGATAATACATTAAATTATTTTTTTTCCTAGATAAATGATATTTTGGACAAACAATATGAAATTGGATAGAATATAAATAACAAAGATGACGTAGGTAGAAAATCATAAAAAGAAAAACCAAAAAGTTTGTAAGGTCCAAATTTTCAAAATGGTCCAAAGTTCAAACTACAATTATAGATGGCTAAAGCCCACTACGAATCTTGGCCCAAAACAATGAAATTTTGTAGAGGGGGAAACACACAACAAAGAAACATGCTGGCCCCGAGGACTCCTAGATTCTAGTTCCCTCCAATTCCAACTCTTCTCTCCTCTCTCTCTTCGGCAGTTCTCTACTTTTTATCTATTCTTGCCGACCTCCCTCCCTCTATCTCCCCTCCTCCTATTTATACATTTGGTTCTTATCATCCCGGCTCTTCATCTCATTCTCTTCTTCCTTGCTTTGGTGACACTTGTAGTCTCTTTTGCAGGGAATGATGGTGGTAAAATATTTAGAGATCCCCTTCACTGTTCAGGTTACTTCCTTATTAATGTTAAGAGTAAAGCTGTCGTTTCCTCATTTATTACGGTCAGGAAGTCCTATCTCCAGCATTCAATGCTTCCAGATATTTATGAGGGCTTACGCTGACTGTTCGCAGATCCTCGGGTCCTCGGCCCCCAACCTAAGTGAGATTTTCCTTAAGTTGTTTAATGATCCTCGGGTCTGTCATCATCGGGCCCTCGGGTCCTCACAATAGTCCCTTAAAACTTGTACTATTGATTCCAGATCAGAGGATAAGTTTTAACTCCTTTAAACCGCCTATTACATACCAGTTATTTTCCCACGTGGGGGTGTCTTTTCGAATGTTAACGCACGTCCCTGACGCTTCGGTATCCGCAACTAGCCATTTATGGTGTCAGGCGGCTCCATGTTTGCTCACGTTCTACGGTGTGATGGAAAATGTACGATGTTGATTTAGTTTTACTGGGCGGGAAAATACGCGCGCCCTTTTTTACCACTATATATACATGACTTTAGGCTGGCTGAGCTTCATTTTTACATTCTGAAGAAAAGAACTCCCGAGGAGCAAACTGAGAGATTTCTAAGAGGTGTGTTAGCTTTCTCACTAGTTTCCCCTTGTCACTCATTTTATTACTATTTTTTCATTTTTCATACGATTTAACGGGTAGATATGCTAAGTTAGTCGATACTGACGAGGCCAAAGCCAAATTTAAAGCCCAATATAGGATTCCTGATGATGTTGACATCAAACATTGTGAGGAGGGGGAATGGCTACTGTCATCCCGACCCCCCGGGTCTGTAATAATCCCGATGATTGCTTTCATTGAGGGTGGAATGGAAATTCCCATGGGTAGAGTAACCCGAGACTTTCTCTTAAATTTTAGATTGACCCCGTACCAATGCTCTAGTAACGTCCTTAGGATTTTAGGGTGCGTAGATGCCTTAAACCGGAAAATGGGGACCAGCTTGACATGGCATGACGTCAATTGGATATATAAATGCCAAAAGGGGGAAAAGACCAAATCTTACATGAAATGTAGGGTTCCCTCCGTTAGGTTGATCTCCTGTTTACCCGATTCGAACAAGGGCATGGATGAAGATTTTCTTATCGTGTCCGGTAATTGGCACGACGGGTTGCATTGCCCTACTAAAGAGGGGGAACCAGGTAGTACTCCCGACGATACAAAAACTAAGCTGTTAGGTTTTTTCCTTCTTTTCTTTTTTCTTTTCTTTTTTTTTTTTTTACATACCCACACTGGTTTCCTTACTGACGACACTTGTTCTTCATGACAGACGAATATCACACTGCACCTGCCAAACACTTAGTGAATTTTGAGGACTTGAATCGCAATCTTAGGTCAGAGATTTTTGTCCACTCGGACGGACAGCTGAGAGCGGCTCATGTGATCCTCGGCTACAAGCCATCTACAAAGTGCTTCTAGAGTCCGAAGAACGTTATCAAAGCTAAGGACCTTAGTCTAGCTAAGATAGATGTTGCCGTGCTGGGGTTTTTACTAGACGCACCCCCACCCCGAGGTGTTCAAGACGCCCAGCTCTCGACATCCCTGATGGCTCAATTGGTTTATCCTCGGGCAACAACTGTAGTTGCTGAAGAAGCAGGTAGAGAAAAGTCCCCTGAACCTCAGCAAGCTGAAGTACGCAACAGGGACTTTGAAGTTTTTTATTGCCCCGACGCTCCCAGTACCTCGGCAGTACGCTCGTCGGACACCATGGGATTCCAAGAGAAGGAACCGAACCTTTTGGCCCTACTGCAAGCTCATGCTGGAGGTTCTTCTCCAGCGGTCACTGTTCCTCCTCGCCCCATTACGCCAGCAATATCTCAAACGGCGCACGTTGAGGGGGCTGAAAGGAAGAGCAAGAAAGGACAGGGAAGCAAACACCCTACTGAGCCCGAGGAGGGGGAAGTGACTGAATCCCCTACTAAGGAGACCCGAATGGGCAAAAGCCACACCAAAAAGTCCACCCACGCGGGGACATCAAAGGACATGGGGATTGACCAAGCTAAAAGGGCTTCTGCTTAGCGTCCCAATTTCACGCTAAGTACAGGAAGCCCCGTCCTTGACGATGCCAACTTAAGAGACCCGCAAAAAGGGAGCTCAAGGCTGGTAGCAGAGTGTTTGGAGAAGGCTCTATGCCTTCCCGAAGACATGGCTGAGTTACGATCCCTCCGGAAGCGGGAGGTCTTTTTGTCCCTAAAGCAGGATCTGGATAAGGTATCATATCCTTATAATCCAACAAAATATATGTTTGTTATCTAACTTGCATTTGCCTAATTAGTCTTAATTCGGGTCTTTCGTAGGCTGTCCAAGCATCCTTCATGGCCGAGGAGTGGGTGGATCACTACTTGGACTTGTCTCGGAAAGCTGAGCACAATACGGAGATTGCTGTTAAGGCCCAATCTGAGGCAGAGCAGAAACTGAAAGATGCTATGGGCAGGCTTTCCGAAGTGGAGAAAGCGCATAAAAATGCTGAATCTGTGCTCGAGAGCTTCAAGAAACAGGCCAACGACGCCTTAGAAGCACAGAAGAATGCTCAGAACCGCCTCACACTTACAGTTGTAGAGTTGAAGCAAGTCCATAAAAGGTTGGAGGCTATGGAACAAGAGAAGGCCGAGGCGGAGCAGGCTGCTTATGATGCCGGAATGAAAAAGGCCGCAGAAAGCCTCACGGCTCAGTTTCGGGGAGTGGACCGCACTTTCTGCTCGGAGGTTTGGGGTCACGCCTTAGAAGCAGCGGGAGTTCCTGGTGATTCGGAGTTTCGTGATCCGAACAGCGTACTTTACCCGCCGGCTCTGCAGCTAGCGCCTCCCCCTCCCACACCTCCTGCAGACCCTAGCCCCGCTCATTCCCCTTCATCCTTGCCTTCAGGACATGACACTCAGCCTACTGCTCAAAAAGGCCAAAGTACAGATCCAGCCCCCCCAGCCCAGTCCGACGTGATTGCCTTGGAGGACGAGGAAGAGGAAGCTGAGATTGCACTTACTAAGAGAAAGAAAAAAGATAAATCAAAGCAGAAAGGAGTGACGGGGCACGAAGACAAACCATCCAATGCTTGAAAGGCTTGTCTTAGGCTTTAGCAATATTTTGTAATAAGACAGCCGTTTTGTTTTTAACTTTGTTTTGAAGAGAGAGAGCCTTAGATTGGCATCGGTTGTACTAGCCGAAACTTTGTTACTTAATCTTAATAGTATTCTTGATTACTTATACTTAGCATCCATTTCATATATTTATAACTGCTTTTTAATATCATTGGCTTCTTATTTCTCACTGTCCGGACTTCATTTGTGTAAATTTCCTTCTATATTCATTTCGTTCATATATCTTGTAATATTGATGCTCAATACGTTGGTGACTCACAGCATCTTCTAAAATTTGATTTTATCATTATCATGAAACTTAGATCACGCCGGTGCTAAATCTAGTATATTACTTAGATAATTTCATGATTGCATTAACTTCCCCCAAACTTGTGGCCCGAGGAGCCAGGCAAGTCCTAGGTTCCATCTTAACACTCAACGATTTTGCTGCGATGTTAATTTTCCCTAGATTTGTGACCTGAGGAGCCAGGCCAGACCTAGGTTCGAGTTAACATTCAAAAAATTTTGCTGTGATGTTAATTTTCCCTAGGCTTGTGACCCGAGGAGCCATGCAAAACCTAGGTTCAGCTTAACACTCAAAAAAATTTTGCTGTGATGTTAATTTTCCCTAGGCTTGTGACTCGAGGAGTCAGGCAAGGCCTAGGTTCAGTTTAACACTCAAGGAATTTTACCACGATGTTAATTTTTCCAAGGTTTGTGACCCGAGGAGCCATACAAAACCTAGGTTCAGCTTAACACTTGAAAAAAATTTTGCAGTGATGTTAATTTTCCCCGGTCTTGTGGCCCGAGGAGCCAGGCAAGGCCCAGGTTCAGTTAACACTCAAGGAATTTTGCTGTGATGTTAATTTTCCCTAGGCTTGTGACCCGAGGAGCCAGGCAAGGCCTAGGTTCAGTTTAACACTCAAGGAATTTTGTCACGATGTTAATTTTCCCAAGGTTTGTGATCCGAGGAGCCACGCAAAACCTAGGTTCAGTTTAACACTCAAGGAATTTTTCTATTCATTCCACAAGTACAATAAGGGATAGCCGACATGCATACTTTACAACAAGAGCGGCCATTTTTTCACTTCTAGTAATAATAACACCGTAAATTGTTTACATTCCACGGGCGAGGTATTACTTTTTCGTCCAGGTCCTCCAGGCGATAGGCCCCGATGCCGGCGCCCGATGTAATCCTATAGGGTCCTTCCTAGTTTGGCCCTAGCTTTCCCCATGCCGGGTTTCTCGTGGTTCCTACTACCTTTTTCAACACTAGATCCCCTGGTACTAATGGTCTTGGCTTCACTCCCTTGTCATACGTTTGTTTGAGCTTCTGCTGGTAATTGGCTAATCTTACACTAGCTATTTCCCTCCTTTCTTGAATGGTGTCAAGGCTATCACGTAGCATGCTGTCATTTGCTTCCTCTCTGTATTGCTCAGACCTTAATGTTGGCAAAATAGATTCTAGGGGTATCACTGCTTCCATTCCATATGTCATTGAAAAGGGGGTCTCTCCCGTCGACCTTCGGGGTATAGTGTGATAAGTCCACAGCATATGGGGCAATTCATCCACCCATTTTCCTTTAGCATCATCCAGCCTTTTCTTTAACCCGGCCAGGATGACCTTGTTAGTGGCCTCGGCCTGACCATTCCCTTGTGGGTATGCCGGCGTTGAATACCCGTTCCTTATGCCCATAGTCCCGCAGTACCTTCGGAAGGCTTTGCTGTCGAACTGAAGTCCATTATCCGATATCAACGTATGTGGGATTCCAAACCTAGTCACTATGTTCTTCCACACAAACTTTTTTGCATCCACATCTCTAATATTAGCCAGTGGTTCTGCCTCCACCCACTTAGTAAAATAATCCGTCCCAACGAGGAGCCATCTTCGATTCCCGGTAGCCCGAGGAAAAGGCCCCACGATATCCAAACCCCACTGGGCAAAAGGCCATGGACTGGAAAGTGGGTTCAGAACCCCACCTGGCTGGTGCATATTCGGGGCATACCGCTGGCACTGATCACATTTTTTAACGTAATCCTGGGAGGTTTTCTGCATATTCGGCCACCAGTATCCCTGGGTCAAAGCCCGGTGAGCTAAGGATCTTCCCCCAGTATAGCTTCCACACATGCCCTCGTGCAATTCTTCCAAGATGGGCTCAATGGCCTCGGGGTGCACGCACAAAAGATACGGTCCCGAGTATGAGCGTTTGTATAACTTCTGCTCCTCGGATAGCCAGTATCGGGGAGTAGCCTGTCGCACCTTTTTCGCCTCCACTTTGTCTTTGGGTAATACTCCTTGCTTCAAATAAGTCACAATGGGATCCATCCAACTTGGTCCCGCGTGAATATGTTGAACTCCCACAACCGGGGTGGCAGCGAGACTGGAGGTCATCATGTCTTCTACCAAGACTACCCGAGGAAGCTTGGACCCCAAAGATGTGGCTAACATGGCCAATGAGTCGGCGTGGGCATTCTGCCCTTGGGGGATTTGCTCGACCGAAACAGTTTTAAACAGGCACAACACAGCCTTCACCTCATTAAGGTATTTTTGCATTCTTTCATCCCGAGCCTCAAAATCTCCATTGATATGCCCGACGATCAGCCGGGAGTCACAAGAAAACTTCACCGCTTCGGCTCCCAAGTGTTTGGCTAACTGAGCCCCAGCTAGGACGGCCTCGTACTCGGCTTCATTATTAGTAGCTACAAACCCTAACCTTAATGATCTTTCCATAACCAATTTTTCAAGGGTGACCATCACAATACCCACGCCTGCACCTTTTCGGTTGGATGCTCCATCAGTATAAACTTCCCACGGGGGAGTTGGATTGGGTTCTGCCGTTGTAACTGCTAGGACCCTTCTCTCTTGCTGTAGGCCAGCATCCGTAAATTCGGCCACAAAGTCAGCAAGGACCTGTCCTTTGATAGTGGTGCGAGGCATATATTTGACGTCGTACACCCCCAATCTTGTTCCCCACTTGGCGACTCGACCCGTGTAGTCTGACTTTCTCATAAGAGCTTGCAGCGGCAGTTGAGTGAGCACAATCACGGTATGAGCTTGAAAATATTGGGGGAGTTTTCTCGTAGCATGTACAACAGCCAGAATCGCTTTCTCCAGGGGCAAGTAATGCATTTCCATTTCCTGCAAGGACTTACTGATATAATACACAGGTTTTTGAGCTCCATCCGCGTTGCGCACCAAGACTAAGCTGACAGAGTATTCCGTGATTGCCAAGTAGGCATATAACACCTCCCCCTTCTCGGGTCGAGATAATATTGGCGGGCTAGCAAGATATTGCTTCAAATCGGCAAAGGCACGGACGCAGTCATCTGTCCACTGAAAATCTTTCCACTTGTGCAAGAGTTGATAAAATGGCCTGCATCTATCTGCGGACCGAGAAATGAACCTATTTAGGGCTACCGCCATCTCGGTCAACTTCTGCACATCTTTGGAATTCCGGGGTGGATGCAAGCCTATAATGGCCTTAATCTGGTCGAGGTTAACTTCAATCCCACGATGCGTGATCATATACCCTAGGAACTTTCCCGAGCTGACACCGAAAGAACATTTGGAAGCATTCAGGTGTAGCTGATGCTTTCTCAACACTGAAAAAGTCTCCTTCAAATCATCCAAGTGGTCCTCTACCCTTTCACTCTTTATTACCATATCATCGATATAGGCTTCCATATTTTGTCCTAACTGTCCTTCAAACATTCGGGTCACCATCCTTTGGTAAGTAGATCCTACGTTCTTGAGACCAAAAGGCATTACCCGATAATGATAGTTACCACTAGGAGCTCGAAAAGCTGTCTTTTCTTAGTCGGACAACGACATAGGAATCTGGTGATAACCCTGGAACGCATCCAAGAAACTCATTCGAGGATGTCCTACGGTGGCATCAACTAACTGATCAATCCTGGGGATGGGGAAAAGGTCCTTTGGACATACCTTGTTCAGGTCGGTAAAATCCACACAAACTCGCCACTTGCCGTTTTTCTTTTTTACCACCACAGTGTTAGCGAGCCACTCCGAGTAAAAAATTTCTTTAATGGCTCCAGCCAATTTCAGTTGGTTTACCTCTTCCCTCACAGCCTCGGCATGCTCACAAGACATCCGTTGAGGAGGTTGCTTACGGGGGATGGCCTTGGGGTCAACGTTTAAGCGATGGCAAATAAAGTCTGGATCAATTCCTGGTACCTCGTAAGTTGTCCAAGCGAAAACGTCAATATTGGTTTTCAAGAACTCCATTAGTTTGGCTTTCTTGGTGTCGGGTAACTGAGATCCTACGCGAAAATACTTCCCTTCCTCTCCTATTAAGATTTCTTGGAGGTCCTCGGTGGAATCCTTAACTCCTAAAGGGTTTTCTACCCCGGCGAGGTTCTTTGATTGCTATAAGATCTTCTGATATGTCTCTGCTTCCTTATTCCCCACCGTCCTAGTAATTGCCGTCACCAGGCACCGGCTCGCCACCATCTGACTGCCCAACAACACCCCTACCTATCCGCCGGTGGGGTACTTGACTTTTACATGCAAAGTTGATGATACTGCGCCCATGGCATGAAGCCATGGTCTAGCCAATATTGCCGTATAGGGTGAATAGGCCTTAATTACTATAAAATTAACTTGTACCTCTTCATCCCCTACCTGAACGGGCAAACTTATCATTCCCTGGGGGACTACCGTTTTCCCATCAAAGCCAACTAGTGATGAATCGTATGTCTTCAGATCCTCGGCTTTTAATCCCAAGCCATTGAACAGATCGGGGTACATGATCTCAGCCCCACTTCCTTCATCTACCAAGACTCGCTTCACATCAAACCCCCCAATCCTAACAGTGACTACCAAAGCGACATCATGCGGTTGAAGTGTTCCCTTTTTATCCTCCTCGGAGAATCCCAAAGTAGGAATTAAGGTCAACCTTATCTTTTTGTTAATCTGGTTATCCGAGCATTCTCCCTTACCCTCCAAGCCATTCCGCACAGACATAACCCTAGAAGGGGTCAGGCAATCTCCTCTTGGCTTGGCTAGAATTACATTAATAGTCCCCAATGCTGGCCGAGCAGCATTACCAGGGCGGGCCCCACCATTGCGCTATAATGATCCTTCTGGTTGTAACAAAAAGTGGTTGATTTTT
Source organism: Castanopsis chinensis (assembly GCA_032878915.1). Classification (NCBI taxonomy): domain Eukaryota; kingdom Viridiplantae; phylum Streptophyta; class Magnoliopsida; order Fagales; family Fagaceae; genus Castanopsis; species Castanopsis chinensis. The sequence continues at coordinate 8,205,481 of JAVQMG010000125.1, read as the reverse complement.
CCTGCTCTAGCCAGTTGGTTGAAATGGTCACGCAACGTCCTGCATTGCTCTGTGGTATGCCCTTCATCTTGGTGATAATGACAATGAAGGTTCTGGTTTCTCTGGGACGAGTCTCCATTCATCCTATTTGGCCACCGGAAATAAGGTTCGTTCTGTATTTTCTCCAATATTTGATGCACCGGCTCTTTAAATAAGGCATTAACTGTGGGTATCCTAGGTAAAGGCGGGTGACCCAAGAAGTCTCTCCTGGATTGATTGCCCTGGTATCCCCCACCCTTTGAGTCCTTCCTATCGGGGAATATTCTTGCCTTACCCTTGCCTCGCGTCTGATCTTCCTCTACCCATTTATACTTGTCAATACGGTCCATCAGTTGACGCATATTTACCGCGGTTTTCATTACAAAAGACTTTCTCAGACCATGTTCAATCGGGAGTCCCACCTTAAATGTTCTCACCGGAACCTCTTCCACATCACTATCAATCTCGTTGTATGTCTCCCAATACCTGTCAGAATATGTTTTAAGGGTCTCGTCGTCCCTCATGGCCATTGATAACAGTGCATCTAAAGGTCTCAGCACCCGGCTACACGTCACAAATCGCGCACCGAAAGCCTTCGTTAATTCCTCAAACGATTCCACTGAGCCCTCCTTCAAAGCATCAAACCATCTCATGGCCACCGGTTCTAAGCTAGACGGAAAAACCTTACACATCAACGCCTCATTGTGCGAATGGACCGCCATCTTCTGATTAAAGTGGCTTACATGCTCCACAAGGTCAGTCCTTCCATTATAAATGGCAAAAGTGGGCTGAAAAAACCTTCGGGGTAGTCTCGCCCTGTTTATCCACTTCGCGAATGGAGACTTGGAGATCTGTCTCAGTGCTTTACTCATGGCATCATTCCCCGTGCCTTGATATGACCATCCCTCGGCACACTTATTCCCACTCCTCCTAATTCGGGAAGGGACACTTGAACTTGGGCAGGATTTGTCGGTGGGGGATTCAGATTCCTGACCATCATTTTTCTTTCTGTCAAATTCCAAACTATCACTGGATGAGGAGGAAGAACTCTGTTCTGCCTTTCGCTTCTGTTTCAACTTTCTTCGTAGGTGCCCTATTTCTGATTGCATCCTTCGCATTTCGTCGTCACGAAAGGTTCTGTCTCCAGTAGATGAAAGGCTTCTCCGCGATTGACCATCGAGATGTGACTCCACTACCATACTGGGAGCGCCATTCCTCCGATGATTTTCATTCTGCGAACCTAATGACTCCTCCCTATTTTGGTTTGCACTTGCCATTTGTCCTCTAGACAGCACGCTCTACCTTGTTGTTCCCACAGACGGCGCCAATTGTAAGGTCCAAATTTTCAAAATGGTCCAAAGTCCAAACTACAATTATAGATGGCTAAAGCCCACTACGAATCTTGGCCCAAAACAATGAAATTTTGTAGAGGGGGAAACACACAACAGAGAAAACATGCTGGCCCCGAGGACTCCTAGATTCTAGTTCCTTCCAATTCAAACTCTTCTCTCCTCTCTCTCTTCGGCAGTTCTCTTCTTCTTATCTATTCTTGCCGACCCCCTTCCCTTTATCTCCCCTCCTCCTATTTATACATTTGGTTCTTATCATCCCGGCCCTTCATCTCATTTCTCTTCCCTCTTGCTTTGGTGACACCTGTAGTCCCTTTTGCAGGGAATGATGGTAGTAAAATATCTAGAGATCCACTTCACTGTTCAGGTCACTTCCTTATTAATGTTGAGAGTAAAGCTGTCGTTTCCTCATTTATTATGGTCAGGAAGTCCTATCTCCAGCATTCAATGCTTCCAGATATTTGTGAGGGTTTACGCTGACTGTTCACAGATCCTCGGGTCCTCGGCCCCCAACCCAAGTGGGATTTTCTTTAAGTTGTTTAATGATCCTCGGGTCTGTCATCCTCGGGCCCTCGGGTCCTCACAAAGTTCATTTAAAGAAAATAATTGTTGAATTCACAAGGAATTCCTTGAATCTGTACGAAGAATTCATGGAATTTACGAAAAGGGATGAAGAAAACTCTCTAAAATCTTATTAAGCAAAATAAATAAGTGTTAGGACACAATACAAATAGAAAAATAAGCCTTAGGGCACCTAGGTGACCTTATTAGGAAACTCTAAAAAAATCCTAATTTTTGTTAAAAAAAAATTACGCTTAAAAATGGAAAGCCAAAAATTGAAAAAAAAATACAAAATCTAATCCAATGCACTTTAAGAAATGTAAATACGAGATAATTGCAAATAATATTTCGCTATAAGAACCACACATATATCTCTCTCTTAAATGGCATATGGCCTCACCAAAAATCAATCCCCCCCTAAACCTTTATTTTTTCTAGCTTTTAAACATTTTTTGTACACTTTTTTTTTAATATCTAAGTTCAAAGAAAAAAAATATTTCCTATTTCATTAATATGTTATATGATTCAAAATTTTAAAATAAATTGAAAAAAATAACGAATCAAAAGTAATAATTGAGGAAAACAAAGAAATTTTTATTTTCAAAAATGTTAAGAGCTCAAATTCTTCATGAATTAAATACTTTATTATTTTTCAATCTTTTTTCAAATTCATTATGACCTATAATTTTTTTTTTTTCAAATTAAGTTCTAAATTTTTAACTGTGCACGCAATAGGTTATTTTATCATTAAGAATTGTTATAATTTAATCACTATATAGTTCGAACAAAAACTGGTATACGATGCACTTGAAGCTTATGTAATTAGTAAAAATCATGACATCATGTGGATTACAAATGAAAATTTCACTATGAAGAATATTACAACATTTCTAAAATATATATAGAATTAAATAACACTAATACTTAAACACAACATAATGGATATTCTATCTTTATATGGATTTTCTAAAATTAAACATCGTTTTTCGTTTAGTATTCACATATTCTTTTTTTTCAGCTTGATTAAATACATATATAATGCGTGTGTGTGTCGCGCGCTTTTACATTAATGTGTGTGTGTCGATTTATGTCTGCGAGTTTATGAATAAATGTAAGAGCACATGAATTAATTAGCGCTCAAAGTCAAGAACATTCCAACTTTCCAAGGCAACTGATTGATATTGATCGAGATATAAAGTAAAAGGCGAGGATGCTTTCAAATGCAATAATTATTTGTAGAAAACGGGGACAGAATAGTTTTGAAAGAGTATTAATATATATGGTCCTAGATCTTTCAAACGACATGTTAGTAGTACCAAATTGAAAGTAAGGATAAGGGCAAAACACACAAAAATAAAATAAAACGAACACCTTACAGAAATAAATTCCCATGTTTATTATTCATTCATGTATACGTGCATGATTTGGATCCTTATCTTTGCCCCCATGACATGACTTAATGCACTTGACTTTTAATATCTGTCTTCCCTAAGCCCAAATGGAATCTGTAGGCAAAGACTTTGCCTCTACCATTGATCTTTTAAGAACAAGACAAATTTGCTTTGATTGAAAGAGCCAATGATTTTGGTCCTTTCGGGCTGTAATTAAAGAGGTTGGTCACTTCTACTCGATTCCTATTTGAAAAACTCTAGTCTGCCATGCATTATTGTACGCAAGCTTTAAATAGTTTTTTTTTTTCCTTTCTCATTTATGCTTATGGCTTACGATTTTTTGTTCTCCAATAATACATACCACCATTTATTTTACCCAATAAAATAAATAATAGAACGTTAAAGTTAGACCACAAGTGCATTGTTTCATTTTTACGCTATAAAAATAGATATATTTATGAAACTTCTTATCTAGATGACAATTTAAAAAAAAAAAAACTGTTTTCTTTTTTTTTTTTTCTTTTTAATTAGAATTGCTAATACTTTAAAAAATATATACTCTCCTGTCACATAATAATCGAAAAGAGGAAAGTGTGCCGCAATACTAGGAAAGATGAATTGACTGTCACTCTTGAGTCTTGATATGTATTGATTTGTTCTATCTACAACTAATTGGTGGGACCCAATGAAAGGATCATATGAGCATTGAGTTTTTGAGCTAACTCCAACCCCCTTCACTGTTTTTTGCTTTTTTTTTTTTTATTGACAATTTTTAATAGTACTTAGCTGTCAGTAGCCTCAACATAAGACACGATTTCAAATTTGTGTAAATGTACTTTTAGTTTCTACATTTTAACCTAATTTTTATTTTGGTCTCTACATTTTATTTTTACCACTTTTAGTCCCTAAACTAATCAACGCGTGATATTTAAGTCCTCACCGTCACCCAACTAACAGAAAATGCTAACGTGACTGACGGCATAGTAAAAAAATAATAATAAAAAAAATCTATTTTAACATTAAAAAATTGCCACGTCAAAATTTAAATTAAAAAAAATATTTATTAATTTTAACTGAATGAAAAAATTTAAAAAAAAAAAAAAAACTCGGGAAGAACATGAAGAACAAAAGAACTCCAACCTAGATCAAAGATCTCAAGAACACAAAGACTGCCCTTAAATCACAACCACAAATCCACCAAAATCTACCACAAAACCATCAACTATCTACCACAAATCCAAAACAATAAACCCATCCACTACCCACACAAACTCATCGGAGCAAACTACCCCACCCAAATATGATTAAAAAAAAAAAAAACTCAACTAGTCTAGGCACCATTCCTCTTCGATCTGAGAACGCCGAGTTGCCACCACCACCGCCGCCACAATCACAATCACAGTCACAACCAACAACACTTCCACCACCACCACCATCGTCAACATCCACCACTACCAAATCCATACTCACAAACCCAAATATAAAAAAAAAAAAAAAACAAAAAAATAAAACCAAATCAAATATTATCTGCCACAACCACCAAACCTAAGACTTGCAGCGGCCAACGGCGAGTAAAACCATGGCCACCCATGAGCACCAACAGCCCCACGGCGAGCCATGACCACCCACATGCACCCACCGGCCCACAATGATCTGAATCACGGCCACCCAAACATAAAAGTCGATTTGCCACAACTAAACCCAGTCACCCAAAGCCTAAAAGTTAATCTGTCACGGCGATCGACCACCACCAAACTCGGCCACCGATTCAACTCCACCACCGATACACCACCACTGAAGTAGCAATCATTGATTCGGAGAAAAGGAGACCGAGAAGGGGAAAAAAGAATAGAGAAATAGAAAGAGGAGTGGGAAATCGAAAAGAGAGAAGAGAGAAGAGACAGAGATGGAGAAGTGATACGGAGAGGAGTGAGAGAGAGCAAGAAAGGAAAAAAAAGAAAAGAATGTTTAGATAGGAGAGTTTCAGAGAGTTATGATCTGGGGTTGTGGTGTTTTGATTTGGAAAGAAAGAAAATGTTTGGAGTTGAGAAAATGTTTAGGTTTGTGTGTTCTTGAGTTTAGGCAGGTTTGTTTTCTTCATGATCTTTTCGAGAGTTGAGGGCAGTCATGGGTCAAGAAAGAAAACATGTTCTTCATTTTTAAAAATTTTTTTTTTTTTCATTTAGTTAAAATTAATAAATTAAATTTTTTTTTAATTTAAATTCTGACGTGGCAATTTTTTAATGTCAAAATAGATTTTTTAATTACTATTTTACTATACCGTTAGCCACGTCAGCATTTTTTGTTAGTTAGGTGACGGTAAGGACTTAAATATCACGCGTTAATTGATTTAGAAACTAACAGTGGTAAAAATAAAATGTAGGGACCAAAATAGAAATCGGGTCAAAATGTAGGGATTAATAGTGCATTTACGCCTTTCAAATCTTATAAGAATTCGTTACAATGGCTCACATTTATATCCTACAATTATATAAACTTGGTCACATCATTATTATTATTATTATATATAAAGTGTATATATTTGTTTTTTAGAAGCATATATTTGTATTTCGTTAATATAAATTGAGTATATAATTAATAGATCACAGATGAAGTTCAGAAAAGAAAGCAACCCAAAATTCTCAAGAGAATATCTCTACTAAAGGAACATCCTGAATGGCCCCATAATTTGTTCCATGTCCTCATTTTTTTTTATGCTTTTCTCTTTTTGGCTTTTGAGGAGGTTTCACCCACTCTATTATCATCCACATTATCACAGATCTCGAAAGTACTTCGTTTTGAGCAACTAAATGATCAACATCTTCAATGTTCTCCATAGAGCCCTCTTTGGGTGAAGTAGCCCTTGTTGCCTCATCTTTGAAGCAGTTTCAGATTGTTCCCCCAGTTGCTCTATCTTTTCCATAAAACTTAACCAATTTGTTGTAGTTTTGAATTGGTTTGTTCTTAAGTTCTTTTGCTTTAGGTTTAGCCTATTAAAAAATGACAACAAAATAAGAATTATATTAGTATAATGTAATGACCTTGACAAGTTTGATTGTAATCAAACAATTAGCACATAAGAAATTATAGCTTCCAAAACCAATGGTGATTGATATTATTAATTATCAATTTATCATAAACAGAATTATACCTCAATATTTAAAGTTGTAAATAGTGAAGATCAACAAAGTGAAGATAATCATTGTGAGAATTGAGAAGTCACGTTGTCCGTCAAACCTCTAGAGGTTAATTTGTCATTCAATTATGACTACTTAGAAAGGGTCACATAGTGCTTACTGCAACATATTAGTTTTTATAGTTCATCTCAACTCAACTAGTACACAAGTCCATATTAGTAGATCTATTATTGAAACATATATATACATAATATTGTTGGGTTCTAAGACTTTAGGTTTAAATGTATTAGAACTTTAATTTGTAATGTTGGCAAACCATGATCAAAATGTTTAGCCTTGTTTTAGACTTGCTCAAAGTATGTTTTAGTGTAAAGTTGGAATCGAGTGTACCGCAAGTTTTATTGTGTAAATCTGCCTGGCTCGATTGATAAAAAATTAGACTTGATTAATCGAAGCTCGTACAGATTATTTTTCTACAGAATTTTCCAAAGCCCAAGCCCAAGCCTGTTTGACGTGTAGGGTTTTATGTTTTGTCTTAAGTATAAAAGGAAAAATCCTAACCACGTTTTGAGGTTGCTCTTTATGTTGTGTGTGTGAATCTCTTATAAAATCTAAAGGTGTTTGCTTTCACATGCACTTAAGGTTATTAAGATCTAAATTGATGTCAAGACCTTGGTGATCAATTCAGTTGCAGACTCAAGAACTTAAAGATATACAAGCAGGAATGCTTGTGTTTGCTAGGAATCCAAGAAAGAAGTAGTCCGTGGACTCGGAGCTATCATGTGGCCGTGGTAGTAAGTTTCCTATTCGAGGTAGCAATAGGATGTTAGTGGTTTAAGTTACTATTGTGTAAACTTCAATTCTTTCATAGTGTATCTATTTTACATTGAGAATAGTTAGGTTAAATCTTTCCTAGATTTTTTATCGGTTTGGTTTTCTTGGGTTATCATATCGTTTTGTTCTTTTTTTTGTATTTTACAATGATATGATATATTTGTGTTAATCTAGATTTGTTTAATTTGACTAAGTAATCACTTGGCTAATTAACTAGGTTAATCTGGTTGTGTTTAAGGGATCTAAAATCCATACAAATATATATGATAAACTTGGATTAGACTTTCCCAAACTTTCGGTTCAGCACCCCATGTTTTGGTGATTGGACTCCAAGCAAAACTACTCAATCCATTCTTAAACACATTATAGCATTATGACCAATTATACTTGATGGTTTTAATGTGATTTTTCATAGGCATGTGTGGTGAAGACTGAACCATTTCTACTAATTGAGTGAGTTATTTATCTCCTTTGAGGTCTTCTTCAAAGTATTAACCAATAGGCAACAAGACAAACTACATAAGCAATTGCCATTCTGTAACCCCCCAAACTCATACCAATAATTTAGATGCACGACCTGTTTTATAAATAATCAATATTTGTTATAATGAAACAGAGCGCAATTAAATATCCACAAATAAGAATCAAACCATCAAGTCTTTCAAATACAATCTCAAAGAGTTCCATAAATGCCAAACTCACTATCCTAAGAAAATATACTAAAACAGTCCATCAGCTAACATAGTTCCAAAAAAAGTCTTCAATCTATGTCTCAAATGATCTACCACCAAAGGATATTCTGCTGCTTTAATCTGAAAGGGTGGAGAAAAGAGGAGGGGGGGGGGGGGGGGGAGAGGTGAGCTAGAAGCTCAATAAGAGGCTACATAACATGAGGATGTCTTTTAAGACAAAACAATAGTATCATTGACAATGTATAATATTTACAAAACTTTTACAAATAATTTTAACAATATTATAATATATTCTATAAAACTGTCAGAAAAAAAAACATCTAACTATATATAACACTATAATAATTAAATAAAATAGTAATCACTTTAGTTAGCCAAAATACACTAAATAGATCAAAACAATATATTATAGTAATAAACAATTTTTCCACTTATAAAGGCCGAAATTGTTTGATATGGAAAGCATTAAAAATTAGCCAGACAAAGACATAAGCTGCTAAATACTCGGTGGGTGATTCCTATGGGGAACAATAACACTAACCTCAAAGAGGCAACACTGACTCCAAAGAGCATACAATAATACTAGCTTTGAAGAGCAAATGATAACATTACACCATGCCACAACAATACTATATCAGCTAAAGACCAACATTTAACCTTGTGTTGGCAAAGGTTGCGGACTGTCTAGCTGACATTTGAAAACATTTTTACTTTATTATAATATTGCCAATACTAATCATACATCATATAACAAATATTCTCTAGTTTTGGATCATTCTTAACTTATACAGTTTCAAAGTAATATACAAGAAAAAATAAAATTCAGGTATGTATAAAGTATTGATAATGGTATAAGTTTATGAAATTTCATTTTTGCAATTATGTATGTATAAATATATTTTTATCAAAAATATATTTAAATATACACATCTTGGGAGACGTCATATTCTGAAGTCAACTTACTTCTAGTTGCTAATACTCGTAGTGTAGACCCAAATCAAATGAGCTCTTCCTCCACACCTAAAAGTAAAGGAGTAACACAATTATATAATTAATTCACCTTGACTTATAACATAAGGATGTAAGGGACACTTCCTAATAATTTACTAGTCTTTAAACATCTCTACAATCCTCCATAATATATTACTTCTCCGTACTACTATTATGTTTTTGAGGCTAAATGAGGCATTACAACCCATAAGGATACCATCTAATGAGAATATGCATGCTAGCAGTTCACCAAGATTTTCGTCAAGTCCTAATAGGTTAAAACTCTAAAGAATTCCAATAACATTTAAACTCCTAATCCGAATAGGTTTTAATCTTTTATTCTTTTTCCTTAACTAATAAGGAGACTAAAAGTTGATTATGAATAATCCACAAAAATAACTCTTACGTTACATCTTCTTTTATTTATTTTCTTTGTAGTGATTATAATATAAAATAATATCACCGTAAAAATAAATTAAATAATTCATCAATTTCACTCTAAAAGCAATTAAATTAAATTTAAGTGAGGCGGGTGTTACACATTCAATGTCTCCATTCCCAATCCCATAATCCACATCTCCATTCCCAAATTTGCAATAAACATCTCCTTTTATTCTCTTGTCTATCCATCTAATAAAACTATCTCATGACAGAAAAACTATTATAATCCATGATATGTATAAACACACTAAGCTATAACAATTTGGTGTGTTTTGTAAAAAATATTGGTCTATTAACAGATTTTTTTAATTTTAAAAAATTTTCATCATAGCCATATTTACAAGTAATTGAAGATATAAGAATTGATAATTAGAGAACTGGAAGGCATTTCCGAAAGTTAATGAATAATATAGTAGACAAATTATGCTCTACTTTATCAATGACTCATTGATTCTAAGTGACTGCAAAGTGTGTAATCTATCATATAAGAATACAGAACTTGGAAAATACTTGCGAGTGAAATTCCACTTCATGGTTATAGTAATTACTGAAACTAAAATCAACCGAAAGAACCAACTTCATAGCAACAAACAACATGCAAACACAGAGACATGTTGAATGGATCTGTGTGTGCACATTCTAGAATATGCACACAATTAAGAAAAAACACAACTGTGCAGTATGTACTATATCCAACATAATTTTTGTCATCCTAGCACTCAGACAACAATTAAATGTATTCCTACTATATGCATTGAAGACACCTCTCTTAAACCAGTACCCCATATGATAAATTGGCTTACCATGTGGGTTTTATTGATAAAGTAGAAACATGAAGCAATTTGTTTCAATTTAAAATAATAAATCAGATACCAAGGCTATATAAATGGCACTGATACTGCTCTTACTTATTTATGGAAAATTTTTAGAATAGAACACTAATGTACCACACATAAATTTACATATTTGGCGCCTGATCAAATTTTGTTCTACATATTTGGCGCCCAAATGTGCAACTTTCTCTGCTACTTATATTCAATGAGTTTGGGCCCCAAGGAGAGGGGGAAGGGAAAAGGGAGGATTCGAAGTAGTAACTTCAATTTTTGTAACAATTTATAAAAATAGAATGAAACAAAAGGTACATTTTTTACCATTAGCATTTTTCCGTAGGCTATATTTTTTTTTTTCACATTTCAGTATCACATGTGTAACTCTCACTTACTGTTCCTAATGTCATTTTGCATTAGAAAATGTTATAGCAAAACTAATTGTTAGGCAGTAATTACAATTCAATTCAGCATTGTCTCAACGTTAACTCTGTTTACTTATTCTTTCCATAATTGCTTAGAATTAGATTAAACCCCATATCTTTTCTAACTTTGAAATGGTTCTAATTGACTCGAATGTCAAATAGGAAAAAACATCAAAATATAATATGCATCATAAATAACAAAGAAAACAAGAATATTAGAGAGATAGTTGCATAAGCAGTGTAAATCTTACATGAAATTGGAGAAAAGTGAAAGTGGAACCATTGTTAAGACCAATATTCAAATTTTTATTAATTCTTTAACAAAATATGATATTTTCTTTACTTAAAGTAGCCACTGTCCCAAAGATGCATAAACACACTTTCAGAAACCACTCATTGCACAAAGTCATGTGAGTTTGATTATACACAATCAAACAAGCAATTTATCAAACACATTGTTAGCAACTATTTGAAACTTTAAAATTCTAGTAAAAAAAAAAAAAAAAATCCAAATCAGAAACCCATTCACAAAAAACATGAAATTACCCAATAAAAATCACAAACACAAACCAATAATCAAAGACCTGACCATAAAATCAAACTTACACAGTATACACAATCACAAAGCCTAGGATTAACCATAGTTCTTCCATATATCATTAACTAATAGGACTGCAAGTGTTTGTATAAAAATAAACAAGAAACACAAATCTATATATAGCTACAAATACAAATTTATGCAAGTTCACAATTTAGACTCACTCAAGTACTTTATCAAACACGTTATGAACAATATTTTGAAACTTTAAAATTTAAGTAAAAAAAAAAAAAAAACCCTTAGATCCGAAACCCACCCACAAAAAACATGTTATTATCCCATAAAATCACAATTAATAAGAAATTACCCAATAAAATCACAATTCTAAGAACATAGTTATTTGATCCAACTCAAAGGAAACCCATGAAACAAAAAGAAAAACAAAGTTTACCTCTAAGAGAGAAAGCTAGGCATGAGAGACAATTGAGAGTGAAGAAGTTGAGAGAGAGAGAGGGAGAGAGAGAGAGAATGGAGTCTTCAGAGTTTTATATTAGAGCATAGTTTATAATTTTGTTAATATGATAAGGTTAAATTGGATAATTCATTTGGTCAAGAATTTCTGTACTCTACTCTCCTCCATATCTTTCCAATTTGGGGAAGTTAAAAATGAATGTTATAAATAGTTAGAATCCCTCTAAACCTCTCCAAATCCCTCCCCCAATTCCCTTAAAAAACATCCAAATAGGGTAAACTAACTTACTCTCCCTCTCTCCACTCTAACCCTCCTCTACTTCCCCTCAATCTAAACAGAGCATAAGTCTAAGATTCAACTCAAGATTCGACTTCCATTGTCTAGAAACACAATTTAGCATATCTAAAACAATGTTCATTCGAATACATAAATAAAAGATAACAATCCTCATGGCTATATGAATTTTTCCCACTTCATTTTATAATTTATTTTTTCTTATTATAAATCATCATTCCGTTGTTTTTTTCAGTTTTTTTTTTTACTTGGATTTTTTTTTTCATTTATTGAGATGGTGATGGGATTTTTTTAATACAAATGAATTATTCTTTATTATTTTATTAGCCACATGTGTGCCAAGTGAGCATTTAGTTTACCACATAAACTTTTTCCATTGATAAGATGATGACAAGGACCAATATGACAAAGTTTAATTTCAAAACTCACGAATATGAGAAAAAAAAAAACCCCCGAGTACCAAATTAAAATTACCCCCTAAATATTAGAGACAAAAAAGGTATTTTTGACTTTATTTATAACTAGAATTTTAAATGGTTCACATTCTTCTGTAATTACTTACAATTTTTTTTTTCTTCCTTTCTTTCTTTTTTCCTTTCAAATTTTTGGCCCAGGTATACATAGATTGAGCTTAGACTTGGCCAAAATTGAACCATAAGCTGTTAACTCAATCAAATCCAAACGGAAAAATAAGGTATATGTCATGAAAATAGCAACTCGTTTATAGACAATTTTAACTTTATTTCATGTTTTATGTATAATATTTATACACATTTTCTTTTATCCATATGTGTAATTAATTATTAGATTTGTAGGGGTGAAGGGCCCATATAAGGATATTAGGCCGTGGGCTGTGCCCAAGGACATCAGATGGCCTGAGGACATACAAGTGTTGACGAAGATGGGTAGGTTATTAAGTTAAAGAAGAGGTCAAGTCATAGTAAACAAGTGATGTTGTCCGAGGAGCTACTCCTCCACAGACAATAGATTAGAGGCCTGAAGTCCGACCACCCATCAAATCCTAGGCAATGGGCAATCATGCTTGGGAGAATAATAAACTTCAGTGAGATGTGAGTCACTAGAGAGATGAGAAATATTTGGGCATAAAGCTGCTATCATTGCATTGAATGCTTTGCATCTAACCTCCTGACCTCGTTAATATGAAAGTGATACCTGAACAACAGTTTTCAACCTTACAGCTATCCACAAAGACTTCAGGAAAGTTCTGATGGGACAAGTATTAAAAAGATTAGTAATCTAATCTATATGTGGAAGGTTGGGATGAAAGAAGAGACAGAGACATAAAAGGGAAGAACCCCATGTCAGAAGGAGGCAGCTGAGATTGAGAAAGAGAGAAAAGCACTGTGTAACTAAGAATTTGAACATTTGTATAAGTCTAAGAAAACATATATAAGAATAGACCTTCCTCGAACTTGACCGAGGAGCATCCTTCTTTGTCCAAACTACTTGTCTTACTTATTTTGACAGTAACTAGCCCATCATCTAACTCATTGAACTTTCAATATCAGGCATACTCTTTAATAAATTCATTGTTTTGGGCTTTTTGGGTCACTGTCTATGTCATTTGGGCTGTGGTGTAAATTGTGTCTCTATAAGATTAATTATCTATTAAAATTAATTATCGGAATATAAATTTTAGGATTTATGTGTTATTCTAACTTTTATCTTTGCTTTTTTCATTTTTAATTTGAAAAGAAATATGAAAAAAATTATAAAGTATGTTAATTTTTTTTATTTTTTTTAAAATTATATGTATGTGTTAAAATACAGGTCATTTGTGGTTGATCCATCTACGTAAGATTAATAATAATAACATGTTTTAGTCCAATAAATTATTTTAACCAAACTTGATTTGATAAAAAGAATCGAGTTATACTTAACTCAATTGACTTCACTCAATTACCAAGTCAAATTGAGTCTAACTCGTTGATCCAATCTAATATGATGGATTAGGTTAGGTTGGAAAATTCTCAACCTGATGAGGTTAAGCCTGACCTATGCACACCCTTACTTGAGTTTGTAGTTGACATGCTATGTTAGATAAAAAGCCATTAGGAAAAGCACCATTTAATGAAAAAAGATTCATTTTAGAGTTTTCATAAGAAATAAAAATTAATTTTGGTGGCACTGATACTAAGCGTTCGTTTGGGAGTGCATAAAGGAATATAATGAAATGATCATAAAAGAATGAAGAGAAATGGAATAGAATGAAATGTTTTTAAGTAAGGGAAAGAAATGGAAAATAAATGAATGTAATGGAATTAAGTAATTTAGTTTGGATGTTTTAAAATAAACCAGTAAAAAGTAAGTAACCTTGTTTGAGAGAAACTTAAAGGGAAACGAATGGAATTATTTTATGACAATGTTACCATTCGACCACTATTTTAAAATAAAATGCTAAATGTATAGGGGTATTTTAGGAGTTTTATTAAAAAAATAATTAAATATAATTCAATTCCCTCCAATTCCACCCAATTTTGGAGGGAAAAAAAATTTGAGATTTTGAGGGAATTGAGAGGAATGAGTGTTTTCTTTTACCAATTCTATTCCTCCTCCAAAACGAGTTTTAAGAGTTTTGTAGCTCAGCTAGCACCTCTTAATATTTCCAATTGAGACATTCATGGTTCAAATTTCCCTACCCCTAACTATCAATGAAAAAAAAAAAAAAAAAACCTAACTGATAGCATTGATAAGTGATAAAGGTTAGTTTTTCCATTAGCTAGAAAATGTATTTACCACAACTTCAACTAGCACGTGGGTGCATGTCTTCATTGTCTTTGTTCTCTTCCTTCCCTTTCAAGGCACAAAATGCAAATCTACAAGGTCTAGAATTGAGCTTGAAATTTGAGCATTAGCGGTTACAATTGCTTGATTCATGACTTAGATATTCTATGAAATAGAAAATGTTGGATTAAATCTCCATCTATGTGTGAATTAAATTAAATATAACCCAAATAACTGAGAAAATAGAAATTTACAAAATTATTAAGAAAATCAACCAACAATAATACACCAAGAATTACATGGAAAGCCCTTTAGTGCATAGGGAAAAACCAATGGGCAAATCCGATTAATCCACTATAATAAAAATAGAGATTACAACACTCAAATTATACCTGAAACTTGGGTTCACAATAAATTTGGAAATCACAATAATACCTTTAGGAACAAATACAATCTTATCACAAAACCCAATTGCAAGATCTTCCACCCTTGAATACTTCAATTCTCTCTGGTGGTAGAACCCAAAGAATCCTCCAAGAGAAACCCCTAATTTATCTTCCTTGTGTATCTTAAACAAAAGAAAAAATCACTTTTTTTTTTCCTCATAGTGTTGCACAAAACATTATTCTCTTTCTTTTAGTCAGCTTGCACTTTATGTGTTTCTCTTTCAATCACTCTATTGAAAGCTCATGCAAACAATTTTTTTATAAAAGCTCCTCACTATTCCTATCTCAATTAGGAATAGAATTTGTTAGGTTCTAAAAAGTTAGAACA
Source organism: Castanopsis chinensis (assembly GCA_032878915.1). Classification (NCBI taxonomy): domain Eukaryota; kingdom Viridiplantae; phylum Streptophyta; class Magnoliopsida; order Fagales; family Fagaceae; genus Castanopsis; species Castanopsis chinensis. Next base: position 8,189,993 of record JAVQMG010000125.1, on the reverse strand, counting down.
ATTGGCAAACCATGAATACAAATTTGTCTAGATATAAATTCCTAAGTTTATAGGTATATTAAAAGATGCTCAAGTAGCAGTAAGTTAGAATACAAGAAAAAGAAAACTACAGGTTCAGGAAATTTGAAACATGCCAAGTTCGACCAATCAAGAACAAGGCTCGACCAATCGAGACGCAAATTAGCAGAATTTAATTTCAGCCCAACATCTCATTAAAACCATTAAGTAATTAGGGTTTCAAATATAATTCTCTTAGTATTTAAGGAAAACCCTAAGACACATTTTGTTATGACTTTGGAGGTGCTCTTTTGAGATCTAAAAGGTATTATGCATTCTCCTTTCAAAGTCACTATCAGAATTCCATCTACACATAATTAGAACTAGTAGATTTGAAGTTGCTGCTACAAGATCATACATAGCTAATGATTTAAAGCTTTGAATGAGATCTTAGAATCACAAATGTGGGTCTTTGTGTTTAGCAAATTCAGATAAAAGAGTCTATAGATTCGAAACTGTACGTGGTTGTGTGAGTAAGTGCTACAAAAGGTAATTTTAGATTTTAGGGGGAAAATCTATTGTAAAACTTCCATTCTATCATATTGAAATTTTTTACCTTGAGGATAGATTATGTTAAATCCTCTTTAGGTTTTTTATTTTTAACCTTGAAACTAGACGGTTTCATTAATTTTCCTAGGTCATCATATCGTTATCTTCTTTATATTTCCGCACTTTGTAATATGATTACTTGAGTTTAACCTAGATCTAAATAATTAACTTGAGTCACTACTTGGATAATTAACTAGGTTAAACAAATTCGGTTTATAGGGGTCTAAACAAAACAAACAGAATTTCTATTCTTACTCTACCCCTTGTTCTCTGTGACAAGGACCTATACATTATCCTTACCTATGTCCTTTCTTCTAGTTTCTTCATTGAATAAATTATATATTCTTTACCATTACAAGTTGTAACACACTATTTGGGGTAGAGTTACAAAGTGACGCCACCAAAGTCTCTCAGTTATCAAGTAAGGAACTTAGAAGCAATAATGCTTGAAACTCATCCAACTCATCATATATTATCAAGTTCATTGTAACTGTTAGAAATACTGAATGAATGTATTGTATTTCTCCCAATACTAGAATATACATGAGTGCCTTTATATAGGAGGTAGATGTGTATAGTACAAGTAAGAGTGTTATACAAGCAAATAAGGTGGGCCTAAAGCCCACAAGCCAACACATGTTGACAGCAATCATCTAATTCACCAAGTTTTGGAACTTGCTCAAATTCTCGGCAACATTTCTCCTTTTCTTAGGCTTTAAATTCATAAGCTTTCTAACTACACCCAATGGTTTTGCTATCTAACTTCTCTCGGTCTTTATCAAACATATAGCTTGCCTTATTACTACCGCCCTCAATAAAGTCATGCAAGTCCTTATAGTAAAGTGTTCGAGGTTACATGGTCAAGGGCGGAGCCACGTTGCTCCTTGGGGGGACCATGGCCCGCCCAAAATTTTAAATTTTGTCAACAGCATAAATAGCAAAAAGATATAAGTGCCCTAAAAAAAATTATAAATGGCCCCCCCATTTGTTCAGAAGATTTAAACTTTGTCTTACAGGTAAAACTTCTCCTCAAATAGAATAGAAGAGATAGATGATATAGTACAAAATGTATCTAGTGGACAGTGACCTTCTCCTTGTAATCAATCTAGTGGACAATGACCTGCTCTCTACCAATAGAATAGATAGATGTTAGCCCATTTCAAAACAAAGCTTTTACAATCTCCTCTTCATTCCCATTCTCAAGCTACGTGCCTTTTGCTTTTTTCTCCTCAATATTACTGACAGCCTCATTGTTTAGTTAATATTAACAGAACAAAGCTCATCTTAACATTGTCACACAAACTTGAAAACTCTCACAGCTAGTAAAAACAAATCTATTCCTTTTTTTTTTTTTCCATCTCATTGTTGTTATAGTAGAGTAGTGAACTTGGAAGTGTGTGAGGATGTGGGTTTGTGTTAGGGGATAATTCATTAAAATATTTTAAAAATAAATAATATGAATGATAAAGTGGATGTTGCTTAAAATAAAGTGGATTTTGTTGTGACATCTATATAATTGAGAAAAAAATTAAGGCTCTATTTAGGTTAATTCTTGACTCATATTAAAGATATAAGTAATTTAAAATTTAGGAAACTTGTAGCAACAAATTTTTTTTTTTTTTTTTTAAATGCAAAATGTTCTTGCAAGGACACAATTTGCACCTAAACCTCATAGTGTGAAGGGAGTAGGCCCAAAAAGCCTAATATAATGAAATTTATAGAAAGTGGGCCTAAAGCCTAGATTCTATGGATATTGGATAACACAAATGATGGGCTAGCTCCCCAATACACATGCAACATGATGTTTATGTAACGGAAATTCTCCTCAGACGTATGCCGAGGACAACTTGTCTTACTGATCTTTGTTCTAAACTGGACTACGCTTGAAGAAGATGTGTACAATGATCTTCTTTCCCCTTTTTTCTCTGGTTTCTTTTCCTCCCCCTTTCTTGAATGCCCTTTTCTTTCTATTATATTCCTTCCTTATCTCCATCGTCCACGTATGGACTAGATCACCAATGCAGATGCTTGTCCTATCCACCGTCTTCTTGAAGTACAATAGCTGTAAGGCTGGCTATTACTGTTTAGATGTTATTTCCTTATTAATGCGGCCAGAGAGGTAGGTGCAGAGTCTTTAACGCAGTGGTAGCAGCTTTTTCTAAGGTATTTTTCATCTGTTCTCCCTTTCTATAGCCTTGTGATACATATCTTTGTCCATAAAACCTTTTTGTATACTCTTCTAGTAATTATGGCATACCGTACAACCTACATTTCATTGAGCCAAGAAGACGCCCCTCCTCGGACTACCTTCACCAGCCTCCCTCACACCATTCGGCTCGTGGGCTTCTAACCCTAACAACGTCATTACTGCCAAACCCACCTCGGACAAGCAGATACGCTCAGATCAGGCCCAAGGCCCAAGGATACACTTTGGACCTTTGGCCCTCACAATAGCCCTTCAAAACTTCATCTTTCTTCTCCATCCGAGGAGAAAGTTGAGGTTTTGATCTAATGCCTCAACTCTCACACACTCCTTTAACTATTACACGTGAAAACATCACTTCCTTCCTTTAAAAATGCTTTTGATGCTTTGAAGTCCACAACACTCCTATTAATTGCTCCAAGTGATGCATTGTCTCCTACGTCTAACGGTGAGATGTGCATCCAATCGTCAGGATCTACCCCCGAAATTTTGAGCGGGATAACTCCCATTGGATGTCGTCTTTCATATAAAACGCTTGGGAAGTTGCGATTTCCCTTATTACTCTGGAAATCAGCCAGTTTTAAGAATTCTTCACCTTCATAACTTCCAAGAGATTCCTAAAGAACAATCTACATTTTTTCCTCGTAAGTCTTCACATTTTAACTTCTATCTCTCCTCGGTCTCGTCCTCGGCCATTAACTATTCCCATTTTCTTTCTAAATCTTCCATTTTTACTTCAATCCAATGGATAGGTTCAAATGTCTAGTAGATACCGATGTCGGTATGGAGGGTTTTCGAGCCAAATACCACATTTCCCCAGAAGTGTGTTTGAGGTATTGTGCCCCTGAAGCCATAGTTAGTGATAGGGACGAAGGAGAAATTGTTATTTCCATAATCGTCTTTTTAGAGGGTGGGATGACATTTCCAATGAAAAACGTAACCAATGAATACCTACGTAACTATAGATTATGCCCAGACCAATGCACACCTAACATGTTTAGGATCTTAGGTTGTGTTGACACTCTTAATGAGCAAATGGGTTTGAATCTCATATGGCACGATGTTGTCCATATGTATGAGTATCACAAACTTAAAGACCTAGGGTACTACCTCAAGTCTAGATCTAACATCATTAAGCTTATATCGTGCCTTCCCAAATCTAACAAAGGCATGAAGGACGACTACTTGATCACCTCCAGGAAGTGGTACAATGGTCCTCACTGCCCAGTCACAGAGGGAACACCAGGTGTGATTCCATAGAGTTTAGGTCCTCTAGCGTAGGGTTTAACTCTTCTAATTTTCTTACTTAGATTCACATTGCAGTTTGCTTTATCTTTCTTTAGCATTTATTGTTGGTCTAACCATTTTTAGCTTTTTGGATGCCTTCGCAAATAAATAGCATACATCACCTCGTTTGAGTTTGTTCAATATTGGGGGTCTCAACAGAATTCTAAGATTCGAGGTATTTGTGAGTGAAGATTTGCAATTGAGGGTAGCCTATCTCATCCTGGGGTATGAACCTTTATCGACTACCTATTAGGATATCGGTAATTCAATAATCACGGGTGACAAGAGATGTAGGCGAATAGATGTCTCGAAAACAGGGTTCCTTGCTTCCCGTGATCTGCCAGACGATCCTTCTACTATTCTATACTTACGCTCAATAAAAATGATCCCTCTGCTTGTACAACTTGAAGCAGCACTCGTCTGAGAAGAATCCACATCTTCTCGCTTGTCCCTTGAAGAAGAAATCGACCAATTCTAACTAGAGGAAGCATAGAAACACTCGGAGGGTTACATTTTTAACCTCTTGGACGAAGAGAACGAATCCGTCGAGAACTCTGGTATCCCAAGTTTCGTAGTTGCGCATGTTGATAGCAGCACCAAAGAGGAAGAAGAAATGTCAAGCTTGAAGGATCTTCTTGCTAGAAGAGGCAAACAAGCCACCCAGAAAGGTGCTTCAGGATCTCAAGTTCCCACTAACCTTCCACCCCCTCCCCCTCCTCCAGACTCCCTTCTTTCTATACTCGACCTTAAGAAAAAGAAAAGAGCCAACAAGGTTGAAGAAAAAGAGTTGGCTCAGAGGAAGAAGCTGAAGCAACAGAAGGCGGGAAAAGGCCAAGTTCGAGCCTCCTCTCTGGAGAGTAGGGATAGCCATGAATTGGTTGAGGTGTGCCAGGCTCAATCCCATTGGTCGCCTTCATTGGAGTTAGATGGTGTTCCCATTCCCCGCCACTCTTCTATAAGAGAATTCCAAAAGGAGCAATCCCATTACCTAGCAGAGGCTTTAGAATAGCCTATCCTTTTACCCAAGGACATAGACGCCTTAGAGAAAATGAGGCAACCACAACTCTTCCTTTCCATAAAAAGGGATTTGACTTTGGTATGTGCCACTTAGTCACTTCTACTTTATTATTTTTATTATCACTTTGACATAAACTTTTTCATGCACACATTTCAATTGTTTCTGTCACAATGCGCTTGTTCTCCATACCCACACAGGCCATCCAGGGGGGTTTTGTGGCAGAAAAATGGGTGGAAGTTGCCCAAAATAAAGCTGACGCCGAGATCAAGGTCAGGGTCGAGACTGAAAGAGCTCTTGGCCTAGCCGAGAAGGAAAAAGAAAAGATCACTGACAAGTTAGTGGAAGAGGGGAGGTTGAGGAGGAGTGCTGAGGCTGGGCTTAAAACAGCCGAGACCCAAGCAGAGGGCCAACGTATACAACTCCAGAATAAAGTGGAGAAGCTTACTAACGCCCAGCAAGAAATTCTACACTTGAAGGGTGAGTTAGCTCAAGCCCAAGAAGCGGCTCGTACCATCAAAGAGATCGTGGAGGCTGCATCACTTTCTTCTTTTAATAAGGGGGTTGAGGAGACAGAGATTCGGCTTGCCAAAGAGCTTGCTGAGGTGTGCAGGAACTACTACCAATAGGTATGGGTAGAAGCCCTTAATGTTGCAAGGGTTCCTGCTACTTCAGAGTGGAGAAAAGCTGAAAACATTTGGATTCCTCCGGACATCCGTGTGATTGAAGCCATGCCTCGTTCTCTAATTTCCTTCGAGTCAGTACCTCTAACATAACCCTCAACCATTCAGGGCCCTCTTCCACTCGCCAAAGTGGTTATAGGCTCTGATCAGGCTACTGCCTAGGGTGAGAAGGCTGTCAAGGGTTTGAACAAGAAGGCTGACTAGGGTGTTCCATCACTTAAGGCGAAAGGAAAACAAAGTACAACCCTGTCCGAGACCAAATCCGCAAATGCTCCTCTAGTCATCAAGGAAGTGTCTTCTAAATTCAAAGAAATGGGACCAAAAGAGGCAGAGGATAAGGCAAAGGAAGCTGAGACAAATTCCAAAGAGGACCCTTCACCAAAAGCTAAGACATGATAGCTCTTCCTTGTTACAATCTTATTTTTCTTTGTTCTGTCTTATGTTTTTTTTTTTTTTTTTTTTTTTTTTTTTTTTTATTTCCCATGTAATTACGTACATTTATAATGACAAATTTAAGATTTGTATTTTTGATTCTTTGCAAACTTCACTCATTGGAAATACCTAACTCTTTATATTTCCACAATTTGTATACATAGTAGGAATGACCTAATGCGCAAATGAACATGGTAGGTCTTAATAGTACATTAAGAAACAGCTACAATTCCTTATAGAAATAACTTGTATGTTGAACTCTTTATCATACAACAACAAATAGTTAAGTAAATAAAAAGATATATGAACCCAAAATGAGAGGAATATGGTATAAAACTGAATCTTATGTGAAATTAAGGCATAAAAATAAATCATCAATCTCATCAAAGTATATGGTCCGAAATCCGAGACATTGCAACGGCTCTGTTCATTTTTATTTGAAGTGTTAATTTTCCCAAAGTAAATGGTCTGAGGACCAGACGTAACTAAGGTTCTGTTTAATAGTTAACAAAAATATCAATTTCCACAAGGTATGTGGTCCGAGGAGCCAGGCATGACCAAGTTTCTGTTTGATACTTAGAAAAATGAACTGAAATGTTAATTTTTCCAAAGTAGATGGTCCGAGGACCAAACGTAACTAAGATTCTGTTTAACATTTAATAAAATATCAATTTCCACAAGGTATGTGGTCTGAGTAACCAGACATGACCAAGTTTCTGTTTGATACTTTAAAAAATGAACTGAAATGTTAATTTTCCCAAAGTAGATGGTCTGAGGACCAGACGTAACTAAGGTTCTATTTAACATTTAATAAAATATCAATTTCCACAAGGTATGTGGTCCGAGGAATCAGGCATGACCAAGTTTTTGTTTGATACTTAGAAAAATGAACTAAAATGTTAATTTCTCCAAAGTAGATGGTTTGAGAACCAGACGTAACTAAGGTTCTATTTAACATTTAATAAAATATCAATTTCCATAAGGTATGTGGTCTGAGGAATCAGGCATGACCAAGTTTCTATTTGATATTTAGAAAAATGAACTGCAATGTTAATTTTCTCAAAGTAGATGGTCCGAAGACCAGATGTAACTAAGGTTCTGTTTAATGTTTAATAAAATATCAATTTCCACAAGGTATGTGGTTCAAGGAACCAGGAATGACCAAGTTTTTGTTTGATACTTAGAAAAATGAGCTGAAATGTTAATTTCACCAAAGTAGATGGTTTGAGGACCAGACGTAACTAAGGTTCTGTTTAAGATTTATTAAAATATCAATTTCTACAAGGTATGTTATCCAAGGAATCAAGCAAGACCAAGTTTTAGTTTGATAATTAATTAAACTAATAGCTAATGCAATATAATGATAACAGAACTAAGATGACAGAAGTGCCTTTTATTAATAATAATACCTTCGCGTTATTTACATTCTAGGGACGTTGTACAACAATTTCATCTAAATTGGCAAGATAATACGCCTCTATGCCAGCTACTGAAGTTATACGGTAAAGTCCTTCCCAATTAGGTCCCAGTTTTCCCCAAACTGGGTTCTTAGTAGTACCCAAAACCTTCCTTAACGCCAAATTTTCAGGGACTAGCGGCCGTAATTTCACATGGGAATCATATCTCTGTTTGAGTTTTTACTGGTAATAAGCTAGCTAAACCATAGCATCTCTTGCCGTTCCTCAACTAGGTCTAAACTTTTTTCCAGCAGGCTGTCATTATTGCTGGAGATGAAGGAGCTCGTTCTCAGTGTCGAAAACCCAATTTCTAGAGAAATTACAGTTTCAGCTCCATAAGTCATAGAAAAAGGTGTCTCTCTAGTGGATCTTCGAGGTGTAGTTTGGTACATCCACAAAACGTGTGACAATTCTTCCACCCACCTCCCTTTAGCATTATCCAATCTCTTTTTGAGCCTATTGACTATAACTTTATTTATTGCCTTAGCCTGCCCCTTCCCTTGTGGATAAGCTAGAGTGGAATATCTATTCGTGATGTTTAGATCACAGCAATTCCTTCTGAAGGCTTTACTATCAAATTGCAAACCATTATCCGAAATAAGAGTATGTGAGATTCCAAACCTAGTGGCAATATTTTTCCAAACAAACTTCTTCGCATCCACGTCCCTAATATTTGACAAAGGCTCAGCCTCAACCCACTTAGTGAAATAATCTGTTCCAACGAGTAACCACCTCCTATTCCCTGATGCTTTCGGGAAAGGCCCTACAATGTCTAAGCCTCATTGAGCAAATGGCCAAGGACCAGACAAGGGATTAAGGACACCTCCCAGTTGATGGATGTTGGGCGCATACCTCTGACACTGGTCACGCTTTTTTGCATAATCTTGTGCCTCTTTCTGCATATTGGGCCACCAATACTCTTGGGTAAGAGTTCTATGAGGTAAAGATCTTCCTCATGTATGGCTTCCACAAGTCGCTTCATGCAATTTTTCCAAAAGTAATTTCGTTGCTTCTGGATGTATGCACAACAAATATGGTCCTGAAAAAGAGTGTTTGTACAATTTTTGATCCTTGGATAACCAAAATCGAGGTTCTTTTCTACGTATTTTATCTACCTTAGATTTTTCCTCAGGTAAGACATCATTTTTAAGAAAAGACACTATAGGACCCATCCAACTAAGTCCTACTCTTATTTGATGAACCTGAATGGCATCAACATTCATTCCAAAGGGCTTACACAAGTCTTCAATAAGGATGACCCGAGATAGGCTCTATGCTGAGGACGTTGCAAGGGTAGCCAGGGAATCGGTGTGGGTATTCATACTTCTGGAAATATGCGACAAAGTAAAAGATTCAAACTTTGATTGTAAATATCTGGCTCGGGTTAAATACTCTTGCATTCTTGAATCACTAGCCTTTAGTGACCCTTCTACTTGGCCCACAACTAATTGTGAATCTGAGAACATTTACACTGTTTTTTCCCCTATTTTCTGAACCATATCCATTCCGACCAATAAAGCTTCATATTCTGCTGCATTGTTAGTGGCCGAGAATCTCAATCTCAAAAGTAAGTCCCTCAGGGGATACTAGGACCAATCCCACACCAGATCCTCTTTGATTTGCTGCCCCATCAAAATACACTTTCCATGTTAAAGGCTCGTTGTACAGGATCATGCTAACTGATTTTTCATCCATGTCTAACCTCTTAACATTCTCTTCTAATGAAGGCTCAGCAAACTCCGCAACCAAATCAGCAAGCACTTGCCCCTTTATGGAGGTGCGAGGCATGTACTTGATGTCAAAAGCCCCTAATATGGTACCCCACTTAGCAATCCTGCTTGTGGAATCAGCACTTCAAAGTATAGATTTAAGAGGAAGTTAAGTTAGAACCACAACTGTATGAGATTGTAAATAATGGGGAAGCTTACGAGTAGCATGCACCACAGTTAAGATCGCATTTTCCAATAGTAAATAATATACCTCGGCCTCTTGTAAAGATTTGCTTACGTAGTAAACTGGTCTTTGTATGTTGTTATCAACCCGTATTAGAACCAGGCTAACAGCATGGTCAGCCACAGCAATTTATGCGAACAGAACTTTATCAACCTCTGGCCGTAACATGATGGGTGGTCGCGAAAGATACTCCTTAAGCTGTTGAAAAGCTAAAGCACATTCCTCAGTCCATTCAAACTCCTTCCACTTATTCAGCAAACAGAAGTAGGCCTTCCCCTATCTGCGGACCGAGAGATAAACCGGTTGAGGGCAGCAGTCATTCCTGTCAACCTCTGAACTTCTTTAGGATTTCGAGGTGATTGTAAGCTATTAATTGCCTTGACCTGCACAGGGTTAACTTCAATTCCCCTGTGGGTTACCATATAACCCAGGAACTTACTAGATTCCACCCCAAAAGAACACTTTAAAGTATTAAGGCGCAACTTGTATTTTCTTAGTGTTTGAAAAGTATCATTCAAATCCGCTACATGCAGGGACACCATTTTTCTCTTTACCACCATGTCATTTACATACACTTCAATAGTCTTTCTCAACTGTGGTTCAAACATCCTAGTCATCATCCCTTGATAAGTAGCCCTTGCATTCTTCAAACTAAAAGGTATCACCTTATAATGATAGTTCCTCGTAGGAGTGACAAAGGCTGTTTTCTCTTGATCACTCAAAGCTAAGGGTATTTGATGATAACCCTGAAAAGCATCCAAAAAACTCATCCGAGGATGCCCAACAGTAGCGTCCACCAATTGATCTATGCGAGGTATTGGGAATAGGTCTTTAGGACAAGCGTTGTTCAAATTTGTGAAGTCTACACATACTCTCTATTTCCCATTTTTCTTCTTTACTACCACTGTATGAGCCAATCATTCTGGATAAAACACTTTTTTAATCGCACCAGCCTTTTTGAGCTTAAGTACTTCTTCCTTGACAGCCTTAGCATGCTCTTTAGATGAGCACCGAGGTGGTTGCTTCCTTGGCACCACAGCCGGATTCACATTTAAATGGTGAAAAATGAAACTTGGATCAATCCCAAGGGCCTTATAAGAATTCCACACAAATACATCGACATTCTTTTTCAAAAATATAACCAGCTCCGCCTTCTCCTGAAGTGGCAACTGAATTCCCAACTGAAAGAAATTTTCAGGATTGTTGTCGATAAGAACCTTCTCTAACTCCTCACATGCGGGTTCCTTTACTTCTACCACCTGGGGTGTGGCCAAAGACAATGATTACTATGAGCCCTCCTCAGCTGAGGTCGATGACTCTTACTCAGGCTGATGTAGGATTGCAGCCGCCACGCATTGTCTGGCCATGGACTAACTTCCAACTATCTCTTTAATTTGATCTCTAGAAGGGAATTTTACCTTCAGATGCAGAGTTGAAGAAACCATATCTAAAACATGAAGCCAAGGTCTTGCAATAATGGCTGTATAGGGAGAATAAGCGTTTACTACAATGAAATCTACTTCCACGATCTCAGAACCTGACTAGATAGGTAATCTAATTTGGCCCATTAGTATAACAGTCTTCCCTTCGAAACTGATTAGCGGCAAATCATAAGACGCCAAGTCCTCTAGCTTTAACTTCGGCCCCTTGTATAAGTCGGGATACATAATATTTGTACCACTGCCCTGGTCCATCATTACCCTTTTTACATCATAGCCTCCTATCCTCAGCATGACTACCAAAGCATTGTCATGGGATTGGATAGTTCCAATCTTATTTTCTTTCGAGAAGCTCAAGGTAGGTGGGACATTCCCTTTAATCCTCTTCGGCTCAGAGTTAGACTCCTCGGTAAGGGTTCGTGCCACAGACATCACCCTGAAAGGACAAGAGCCAGTCTTAATTGAAGCAGCAAAAATAACATTGATTGTACCTAAAGGAGGCCTTGAAACATTAATTACTTTGATTTACCGAACCTGAATGATCACCCTGCCCATTAGGTCGATATAGAAACTACTTTAACCTTCCCTCCTTAACCAATTGCTCCAAATGACTCCACAGGGTCCTGCAATTCTCAGTGGTATAACCCCTCTCTTGATGATAATGGCAATGGAGATTCTGATTACGCTACATGGGGTCCCCTGCCATCTGGGCCACTTGAAGTATGGTTTATGCCGGATTTTCTACAACACTTATTACACAGGTTCTCGAAATAAAGTATTAACTATCTGCTGAGGGTAGGGGTGTCAAATGGGTGGGATTGGGTGGGTTTGGGGTGGGCAAAATTGGGTTAGGTATATAAAACCCATTTACCCATTTAAACCCATTTAACTAATTGCTTCTAACCCAAACTCAATCCAACCCGATTATTATGGGTAAACCCCAACCCACCCAATTACCCATTTATCAAAATTACCAAAATGCCCCTAAAGTGCAAATGACCAAAGCATTCTAAAATTTTCAAAAATGACCAAAATACCCTAAAACCTCAAAACTACCAAAATAACCAAGAAACTTACAAAATGACCAAAATACCCCCAAAACCCAAAATAATGACCAAAATACCCCTGAAACTTAAAAATTAACAAAATACCCCAAAAACCCAAAAAATGACCAAAATACCCCTCGAAACCTAAAAATGACCAAAATACCTCCAAAACAATAAAAATGACCAAAATACCCCATGAAACCTAAAATTACCAAAATACCACCAAAACCCAAAAAAATGACCAAAATACCCCCAAAACCCAAAAATGACCAAAATACCCCCGAAACATAAAAAAATGACCAAAATACTCTCAAAATCTAAAAAATGACCAAAATACTTCCGAAACATAAAAATGACCAAAATACCCTTAAAATCCAAAAAATGACCAAAATACCCCCGAAACCTAAAAATGACCAAATCACCCTTGAAACCTAAAAAATGACCAAAATATCCCCAAAACATAAAAAATAACCAAAATACCCCCGAAAACTAAAATTACCAAAATACCCCCAAAACTAAAAAAAATGACCAAAATACCCACGAAACCCAAAAATGACCAAAATACCCCCGAAACATAAAAATTGATCAAAATTTCCCTAAAACCTAAAAAATGACCAAAATATCCCCAAAACCTAAAGATGACCAATATACCCCGAAATATAAAAATGACCAAAATACCCCTGAAACCTAAAAATTTACCAAAATACCCTTGAAACCTAAAAAAAGGCCAAAATGCCCCCGAAACCTAAAAATAACCAAAATATCCCCTAAACCCAAAAAATGTCCAAAATACCTCCGAAACCTAAAAAATGGCCAAAATAACCTCGAAGCCTAAAAATTGACTAAAATACCCCCTAAACCTAAAAATGACCAAATTACCCCCTAAACCTAAAAAATGACCAAAATACCCCCGAAACCTAAAAATTACCAAAATACCCCAAAAACATAAAAAATGACCAAATTACCTCTGAAACCTAAAATTATCAAAATATCCCCAAAACCCAAAAAAATTGACCAAAATACCAACGAAACCCAAAAATGACCAAAATACCCCTGAAACATAAAAATGACCAAAATTTTCCTAAAACCTAAAAAATGACCAAAATACCCCCGAAACCTAAAGATGACCAAAATACCCCCCGAAACCTAAAAATGACCAAATTCCCCTGAAATATAAAAATGACCAAAATACTCCCGAAACCTAAAAATTACGAAAAATACCCTTGAAACCCCAAAAAAGGCCAAAATACCCCCAAAACCTAAAAATGACCAAAATATCCCCTAAACCCAAAAAATGTCCAAAATACTTTCGAAACCTAAAAAATTACCAAAATATCTCTGAAACCTAAAAAATGGCCAAAATAACCTCGAAGCCTAAAAATTGACCAAAATACTCGCTAAACCTAAAAATCACCGAATTACCCCCTAAACCTAAGAAATGATCAATACACCTTCGAAACCTAAAAATTAACTAAAATACCCCCTTGAAACCTAAAAAATGACCAAAACACCCCTGAAACCTAAATATGACCAAAATAACCCTTAAACCTTAAAATGACCAAAATATCCTCGAAACCTAAAAAATGACCAAAATACCCCAAAAACTATAAAATGACAAAAAAGCCCCTTACATCTGTAAGTCGATAAAAATACAACCTAAACCAAAAAAATTACCAAAATCCCCCCTGAAACTAAAAAATGACTAAAATACTTCCTAAACATAAAAAATGACCAAAATACCCCATAAACCTAAAAAATAACTAAGATACCCCAAACCCCTATTTTGGTAATTTTAGAGGATTCGGGTGTATTTTGCTCATCTTATAGGATTAGTGGTATGTTGGTCATTTTTGATATTGTTTGCTGGTTTTATAGTTTTAGAGGTATTTTGGTCGTTTTAGAGGTTTTAGGGTATTTTTGGTAATTTTAGAGGTTTTAGGTTGTTTGTGGCAATTTTAGAGGTTTTGGGTTTATTTGGGTCATTTCAAAGGTTTAGGGGTTTTTTCGTCAATTTATAGGTTTGATGGTATTTTGGTCATTTTTAGGTTTTAGGAGTATGTTGGTCATTTTTTAGGCTTAGGGGGTATTTTGGTCATTTTATAGTTTTAGGGGGTATTTTGGTCATTTTTAGGTTTCGAGGTTATTTTCGTCAATTTTCAAGCTTCGGTGTTATTTTGGTCATTTTTTAGGTTTAGAGGTATTTTAACCATTTTTTATGTTTCAGGGGTATTTTGGTCATTTTTTTGATTTCAGGATTATTTTAGTTATTTTTTAGGCTTTGGGATTATTTTGGCTATTTTTTAGGCTTCAAAGGTATTTTGGTAATTTTTAGGTTTTGGGGGTATTTTGGTTATTTTTAAGTTTCGGGGGTATTTTGGTCATCTTTTAGGTTTTGGGGGTATTTTGGTCTTTTTTTGGATTTCAGGGGTATTTTGGTAATTTTTAGGTTTCGAGGGTATTTTGGTCATTTTTTGGGATCCAGGAGTATTTTGGTCATTTTTTAGGTTTCGAGGGTATTTTAATCATTTTTTAGGTTTCGGGGGTACTTTAGTCATCTTTTAGGTTTTGGGGGTATTTTGGTCATTTTTTAGAGTTCGGGGATATTTTGGTCATTTTTTGGGTTTTGGGGGCATTTTGGTCATTTTTGTGGTTTTGAGGGTATTTTGGTCATTTTTAGATTTCAGGGGTATTTTGGTCATTTTTTGGGTTTCAGGGGTATTTTGGTCATTTTTTGGGTTTCGGGGTACTTTGGTTATTTTTTGGGTTTTGGAAGTACTTTGGTCATTTTTAGGTTTCAAGAGTATTTTGGTCATTTTTTGGGTTTCGGGGTTATTTTGGTCATTTTTTGAGTTTTACGGGTATTTTGGTCATTTTTAGGTTTTGGAGGTATTTTTGTCAATTTTTAAGTTTTGGGGGTATTTTGGTACTTTTTTGGGTTTTAGGGGTATTTTGGTCATTTTTTTTTGTTTCAGGGGT
This sequence comes from Castanopsis chinensis, assembly GCA_032878915.1. Lineage (NCBI taxonomy): Eukaryota > Viridiplantae > Streptophyta > Magnoliopsida > Fagales > Fagaceae > Castanopsis > Castanopsis chinensis. The sequence continues at coordinate 8,174,896 of JAVQMG010000125.1, read as the reverse complement.
ATTTTAGTCATTTTTATGTTTTGGGAGTATTTTGGTAATTTTTAAGTTTTTTGGGGTATTTTGGTCATTTTTTAGGTTGAGGGGGTATTTTGGTAATTTTAGTGGTTTTGGGGTATTTTAGAGTTGGGTGATTTGTAGAAATCATACTTGGATCATAATTGGGTCTAATTAGGTACCCAATTAAAACCCAATAAACATTAATGTTAATTAGGTTTAATTGGGTTAGTACCCATTTAACCCAATTAATAATTAGGTGGGTTTGGGTATTATTTAAGTGGGTGGGTTTGGGTAGGCAAATGGGTTTGGGTTGATTTTGCCACCCCTAGCTGAGGGGGGGTTGAACTAGGTTGCCCAGCAAAATCTATCTAGGGCCTGTTGTTATTGTATCTGTCTGACTTGAAATCCCTCCTTTCTTGAGAGATAACCTTTTCCTTCCCCTTGCTTTGCTGTTGATCCTCCTTAACCCGTTTGTATTCATTAATGTGATCCATGAGTCGACATACACTCCTTACAGGCTTTTTGGTCAGAGATTTTCTTAAGTCGTGCTCAGTTGGAAGGCCGATCTTGAAAGTGTTGATTGCCACTTCGTCAAAATCACCATCGATCTCATTAAATATCTCCCAGTATCTGTCGGAGCATGTTTTCAGAGTTCCTCCTTCTCTTATGACCATGGGTAATAATGAATCTAGAGGCCGAGGAACTCTACTGCAAGTGATGAAGCAAGACCCAAAGGCCCTAGTGAGTTTCATGTAGGAATCGATGAAACCTGCCTTCAGACCATTAAACCATCTCATCGCAACAGGTCCTAGACTGAAAGGAAAGACTTTACATATTAATGTTTCATGTTTAGAATGAACTACCATCCTTTGATTGAAATGACTCACATGCTCCGCTAGGCCTGTTCGTCCATTGTAAATGGTAAACGTGGGTTGGGTGAATTGCCGTGAAAGTTTCCCCTTCTCCACCCTACCTATGAAAGGTGACTTAGAAAGCTGGTGCAAGGTCTTGTCCATGACATCATTTCCCAAGCCCCTGGAGGAGGGCTTCTCACCCTTACAATCATGAAAATAATCCTCCTCGTAGGTGAAAGATTCACTAGGAGGAGTTCTTGACCTAGGTCTATAATTGCTACCTTGGGAATCTTTAGATGATGAAGAATCAGAAGAAGAGGGAGTTCGCCTTCGTCTCTCACAACGCAGCTTCTTCTTCAGATGATCAATCTCTTTTTGCAAAGCCTTCGCATTTTCCTCGTGAGAGATTCTGCTACCCCCATGTGAATGACTCCTGACGGTATGCGCTGTGCGCATACTGCCCTCTTGATCTCTTTCGTGCTCCAGATGTACTAAATGGTCCTCATACTAGGACCCCATTGACTTTGCATGGTGTGAACCTGAACCCACCATAATGCTCCACACCGTAGAACACAAGATTCTCACAGATGGCGCCAATTGTAAGGATATAATTTGCACCTAAACCCCACAATATGAAGGGAGTAGGCCCAAAAAGCCCAATACAATGAAATTTATAGAGAGTGGGCCTAAAACTTAGGTTCTATGGATATTGGATGACACAAATAATGGGCTAGCTCCCCAATACACATGCAACAAGATGTTTATGTAATAGAAATTCTCCTCGGACGTATGCCAAGGACGATTCGTCTTACTGATCTTTGTTCTAAACTAGACTACGCTTGAAGAAGATGTGTACAATGATCTTTTATCCCCTTTTTTCTCTGGTTTCTTTTCCTCCCCCTTTCTTGAATGCCCTTTTCTTTCTTTTATATGCTTCTCCTTCTTATCTCCATCATCCACGTATGGACTCGATCACCAATGCAGATACTTGTCTCATCCTCTTGAAGTCTTTAAACAATAGCTGTAAGGTTGGCCATTACTGTTCAGATGTCATTTCTTTATTGATACGACCAGAGAGGTAGGTGCAAAGTCTTTAATGCGGTGGTAGTAGCTTTTTCTAAGATATTTCCCAACTGTTCTCCCTTTCTATAGCCTTGTGATACATATTTTTGTCCATAAGACCTTCTTGTATACTCTTCTAGTAATTATGGCATACCGTACAACTTACATTTCGCTGAGTCGAGAAGACACCCCTCCTCGGATTACCTTCACCAGCCTCCCTCACACCATTCGGCTCATGGGCTTCTAACCCTAACAACGTCATTACTGCCAAACCCACATCGGACAAGCAGATACGCTCGGATCAGGCCCAAGGCCCAAGGATACACTTTGGGCCTTTGGCCCTCGCAGTTCTTCTTTAATGATTTGATGATGGTGGCTAAATTTAAGATACTTGTAGCAACATTTAGAATTCATAATTTGATGATAATAGATTAATTTTACTCTATGAAAGATTATCGTCATGCAATTTTTTTTTTTGGATATTATGTATGTCTATAGTGAATTAGACAATTTATGGATAAATTAGAGTTGATAACTTTGTATTCAATATATTTATGAATTATCATTATTGTATAAGTACTATAACTCGCCCCCCCAAGTTAAAAATCCTAGCTACACCCTTGTGCATGGTTGTACCAAGTTTAGTTCATATGGAATTAAAGCTCAAGTTAATTAGCTTACCACCTATACGTGGAAGTACTCCTATTCCTAATTGAATTAGGAATGTGAGGTGGCAAGAGCTTTACATAAAGTAGCATGTGTGAGTGTGTTTTCAATCGAGGCCGACAGAGAAACACACAAAGAGCAAGCCGATTGAAGTAAAAAAAATAGTGCTTTGTGCTGCATTGAGGGAAAAAAGTAAATGTTACATACAAGAAAAAAAAATTAGGGGTTTTCTCTAGGAAGTAAATTAGGGGTTTTCTCTAGGAAGTTTTTCTAAGTGCTACAATTACAGAGTTTGTGATGAGGTTGTATTTATTCCTAAAAGTATTATTATGTTTTTCAATTTATTTTGAACTTAGGTTTTGGATATAACTTAAGTATTGTAATCTCTATTTTTATTATAGTGAATTGATCAGATTTGGCCCATGATTTTTCCCTCTATAGTGGAGGATTTTTCACATAAATTCCTAGTGTGTTCTTGTTGGTTGATTTTCTTGATGCTTCCATAGATTTCTATTTTCTCCATTGCTTGGGTTTTATTTAATTTCAATTCACAAATAGATGGAGATTTATCATAACAAAAAGGATGTCATCCATCATCGGCTTTCAAATTGAATAATTTGATATCGAGAGTTTAATTATAGTTTTCATATTCATATTCTTCATTTAATTCAAGACAAGACAATTACACCCAACAACCAAAGCTTTGATAACACTTGTTGGGATAGATCTTCGTTTATGTGTGAATTAAATTGAATATCACCCAAGTAACAAAGAAAATAGAAATCTATGGAAGTGTCAAGAAAATCAACCAACACAAACACACAAAGAATTACATGAAAACTTTCCAGTGTAGAAAGAAAATCCTTGAGGTAAATTTGTTCAATCCACTATAATAAAAATAGAGATAACAACACCCAAATTATACCGTTCACAATAAAATAGGAAAGCAAAATAATACCTCTAGAAATAAACACAACTTCATCACAAAACCCGATAGCAAGATCTTCCGCTTTTGAATACTCCATGATTGTAGCACCAAAAAAGACTCATCCTCCTAAAGAAACAGCCCATTTATCCTACTTATATGTTTTGAGACCAAAAAAAAAAAAAAAAAAAAACACTTTTTTTTTTGTCTGCACAGAGTGCTGTTCTCTTTCTTAAAGTCGGCTTGCACTTTGCGTGCTTTTCTTTTAGGCTCCGCTTGGGAGTTCATAAAGGAAGGGAATAGAATGGAATGGAATGATCATAAAGGAATAGAAAAGAATGGAATGGAATGGAATGGAATAAATTTAAGTAAGGGAAAAGAATGGAATGGAATGGAATGGAATTAAGTAACCTTGATTGGATGTTTTAAAATAAAAGAATGGAAAGGAATGAAAATGAATAGAATGTAAGTAATCTTGTTTGGGAGTAATATGGAGGGAATAGAATGGAATCATTTTATTGCAATATTACTATTAGACCCCTGTTTTAAAATAAATGGTTGAATAAATAGGGGTATTTTGGGAATTTTAATAAAAAATTCATTAAATCTAATTCCATTCCCTCTCATTCCTCCCAATTTCGGGGGGAATGAAAATTTGAGATTTTAAGGGAATAGAGAGGAATAGGTATTCCCTCTTATCCATTCCATTCCCTCTCACTTAAACTTCCAAACGAGGGAATGGACTTTCCATTCCCTCCATTAAAACTCTCAAACAAGAGAAGGGAAGAATATTCTAAAATTATTCTTTTCATTCCTTTCCATTCCCTCCTTCCAAGCGAGGCCTTAGTGACCCTATTGAAAGCACACAGGCTTTTTATAAACGCTCGTGCCGGCCCACTATTCTTATCTTAGTTAGGAAAAGAAATATTGTACACCACGTTCAGTTATTTCCAATTGAAATAGGATTCCTTCAATGCTTGCATGGCAAGCTCAATCATTTGGGCTTGAAATCTTTTTGCAGATTATTAAAAAAAAAAAAAAAACAAAACAAAAAACCTGGGCTTAAAATTCCATGTGGGCTAGACTTTAGGTGCAGTGAACCTCCAATAGAAAAGTATCAAAGAGTTGTGTTTGGAGTGCTACTTCCTTTGTTACTGTTTTATGGTTTTGATAAGACCCTTTCAATTCAAAACCTTCTGTGTGACTATTTTCTTTCTTGAATAGTTGAATACCCCCTCTGATTTGCCACTAAACACTAATGCACTATTTATTGAGGCCCAGAGGACATACTGATGTTATTCTATTAATTAAACTTCTTTTAAGTATGCCTTCAAAAAAAAAAAAATTCTTTTAAGTATAATCTTGTACAGAAATTTGTTTTGTCTAACTCTGTTATTTACATATGTTGGGTGCACGTGACACCCTTAGATTCCAGCCCACATGCCTTGTCAAAGCTCAATTAATGAGCTTGCTTCCTCAAGCTTTCAAAGTCAGCTTTTGGTTTAATGCAAAGCTGAGCAAGCGTGTCTCACACGTTGAGGAGAAATGAAAGAAGAGAAAGGAAAAGACCATTTGGCCATGGTGTGTGATTGAGAGAGAAGCACATGGAGTAAGGGCTGAAGCAGTGTGTGTGAGTTCCATTGAGTGAGCAAAAACACAGAGATATTCAGCCATTTGAGGTGCGGTCCACGTGAAGAAATAGAGAGAAACACCTTGAGAGTGTGTGAGAGTGAAAAAGAAAAAAGGAGATATTTTTTTTTTTTTGTTCGAGTTACACACAAGGAAAGATAAATTGGTGGAGTTCTTGTGGAGTTTTTGAGTGCTACAACCATGAAGAGTTAGAGTATTCAGAGAAAAATTTTGCTACTGGCTTTGTGGTGAGATTGTATTTACTTCTTGAGATTTATTTGTTGTATATCCAATTTATTGTGTTAAACTTGATAGTTGTTTGGGATGCATAGAAGCGGCGCCAGAGGTGCCGCACCTGCGTCTGATGCGGAGCAACGTGGCGATGCACAAGGGATGCTACTGCTTGCGTGTCAGTGCTGCGTCGGGCCGTGCCTGCCATGCGTTTTTTTTATTTTTTTTATTATTTTTTTTTTCAGCCGACTCGCGCCGACGCGGCTTGAATCACGCCAACTCGACTTCGATTTGTGCCGATTCGCGCCGAAACGGGCCGTATTGGCCGTATCAGGTTGTATCGGCCGACGACCGAAACGGCCGAAACAGGCCGAAATTAGCTTTGAATCATGCCGGAACAATCGAAATCGACTTTGAATGAGACCCAAACACCCTAAATTTGTCATTCCTCAATTTTAATTTGAATATTTGTTGTTTCTTTTGTGTTTTCTTTTTGGTTTTGTGTTTTGTTTTGTGTTTCTTGCTTCTTTCTTTCTTTGTTTTGTGAATCAATGCATAGTAATAGATTTTTTAAGAATATTTTAATAGTAAAAATATATAGAAAATATAAATATAAATATTTTTAATTATTTTTTAATTGCCGAGTCTCACCGCATCTGCACCCACTTTTTTCAAAAATTGCCGAGTCCTGCACCCGCACCAGCACTGGCATTCCAGTCCCGAAACGCACCCGTGCTTCATAGATAGTCGTAATCTCTATTTCATAGTGGATATTTTTTCGGAATTGCCCCCGTAGTTTTTTCCCTCTGCACCGGAGGGTTTTTCACGTAAGATTTGGTGTTATTGTGTGGTGGTGTTTTTGTGGTGCTTGCTGAACTTTTTTTTTTTTTTTTCCATAATATTGCTATTGCTTGATAGTTATATATTTTAATTCACACAGACAGAGGGAATTAGGATTTTTCCCCAACAACGTACTCATTTTCTTCTTCTCTCTGTAATCTGTAAATCCTGAAACCTGAGTAGAAACTTTGAATGCCCCATAATTCAATGTGGTATTTTGTGTTACAGTTGTATATAACGCCTTCTCATGTAGGGTTTGGTCCACGCCTATGTGAGAAATAAGAAAAGTTATGTATGCAACCATTTCACAAGATAATAAATTCTATCTTACAATGTGAGACCTACATTTGCACCCATCAGCTCCAACTTGTTCCAAGTCTATCTATGGACTGACACTCTAGTTAAAGAACTCAATTTTTACTCTCCTACATCTATCAAAATTCAAAATGAACTTTTGAGTCCCTCTTTTGGTGTTAGACTGTTAGTATATTCTTCAAGTGAATTGCCAAAGGAAGTTCCAATTTAACTAGTTGATAGGGGGGACAGGGATTTTAATTTCATAGTTGAGAGGGTACGAATTAACACTTAGCTAATTGGAATTAAACAATTATTGTCACTTGCTGTGACTGTGAAGCTCTTTTGTGTATTTGCAGTTTGATTGGCTTGAGTTTATTACTGTTCATAGTGCAGGGTATGTTTTAGATTGAGTGTTGTTTGTTGGCCTGATTCAGCATGTGCCTTCTGCAGAGCATTACCTTGTTTTGCCATAGACAGTGTAAAGGGCCCCTCGCTTGGTGCCTTGTACCTTGGTTTTTGAGTTCCAATAAAATTTCTACCGATTCATAAAAAAAACAAACAAACCGGTTATTGCTGCAATTTCCCACATACCATATGCAATTTGTTGAACCCTCCACTCTAATTTGCACAGAATTAGACTAAATAAATAGGAACTTCTTATAGGGATCAATGGTACAAAAGAGAAAATTCCTTCTAATTAAATGGGACAGTGAAGTTGGTAAGGCTATGGAAGTGCCCTCTGTCCAAATATTAGTCTTGGATCACATATTTTGTGCACATTTGTATCAGTTTTGCTAATTATATGAGATATAGAAGTGACATTTAAATTTAAATTTCCTCATTCTTCCTAGTAAGTTTTTAAATTTGATTTAAATTCCTTCCATTTTTTTCCCTTTCTAATTTGGCATCCTGGACTTCATGTTTTTCCCCCCCGTTGAAACAAGGAGCATTTCTTTACTAAAAGAAAAACTTTACAATAAGGAATCATCAAACATCACTGTTCCAAAACAAAAAAGGTACATTACAATAAGATGGAGCCAAGAATTTTGGTTAGGGGACGAAATATAAACCCAAAAAAATGGGCTAAGGATTGGTTGTCAACTCTTATTTACTTATTTATCTATAGTATATATAAAAAGATTTTACTCTTTCAACTAGACTTTTATGTAGTTCAAAAATACCCCTATTAATGAAGAGTAATTTCATTTAGAAATAAAATCATAAATGTTAAATAATAAATTTCATTTTGAATTTAAAATGAGAACTCCTAAAGTTTATGATTTTTTCCCTTCACTTTCAAATAAGAAATTACTTATTTATGAAATTTATTATTTTTATTTGTTTGAAAAATAAAAAAAAATATTTTTAAATTATAATAGATATAAATTATTAATTTTTACTTAAAAAAAATAAAGCGTTTGAGCACGTGTGTAAGCGTCTCAGAGGACTAGTTTGTAATAAGTTTTTATTAAATTTTTCGGGTTGATGATTTGTGAACTACGGTTGTTTGGTTTGATACGTGATTGTTTGGATTGACTTGTGATGTTTGTGCTAATCTCTAGAGGGGAGCTTAGATTTTGAAGGGAAGGGGACAAATCTTGTTTTCTCTGGACCCAATTAGATTTAGGCCCTAATATACCTATAGAAATTTTTTTTTTGGAACTCATGAGCCAGGCTCCATTGGGCCCTTGTGTGGCTTTGTCCCTAATTACAGTCGGAATCCAATGCAATAAAAGAGTGTTGCATTGACCACTTCTCCAATTAGTGAAAAGCAATTTTTGCTTCTCATGGGGTTCACTACAAAAAACGTGGCTATAGACTTCAGCCTGAAACCAAGTTATAAACGCTGCTCAAAGCTGGTCTGTAGCCGCGTTTACAAAAAACGCGGCTATAGGCCTGGACTATAGCCGTGGTTGCTTTAGACTTGGTCTTTAGCCGCGGTTACAAAAACGCGGCTACAGACCCCTGCCGGTCTAGGCGTGGTTTGTAACCGCGGCCATAGAAAACGCGGCTATAGGGTATAGCCACGTTTTTAGGGTCTATAGCCGCGTTTTTTAAACGCGGCTATAGACCCCATTTTTTGTAGTGGTTTGGCAGAAACTACAAGAGTCAAAACTTTTGGACCATAATACCACAATGTCTGATACCATTCAAAGAATTTTCCAAATCCTTAGGTGTCTCCTTTCTATAATGACTTTGTTTATGCCCGCAACTCTTTGACGTTTCTTTGTGGCCCATCTATATAATTTTACCCCGGGTCATTTCGTCCTAACATTGTTGCTACTTAACGTGGTTTCAAGTTTCAACGAAACATCAATCTATGATTGATCACATCCCATAACTATTTAGCCAAATAAAGAAACTTATAACTAAACATCCTCCTTTGCTCAAAAAAAAAAAAGAAAAAAAAAAAAAAAAAAGAAAAAGAAAAAAAAGTAAACATACTCCATTGACAATGCTTCCTCCTCTCTGATTTTTAGTTTGTCTAACCATTACTTAAATAGAGATTAGATTTGTGGTTGGTGTCTGAACTTGTAGAACTGAAAGCTATTAGAAAGTGTGAGGTTCTTTAGTACATCAAGCCTACATTGGGTTCATTGTAATATGAACAAATTAATAGCAAAGATATAATCGTTTAAGGATTTTTTGTTGTGGATATAGGCTCAAAAGCCAAAATGTTAAATTCTAGTGTCTATTTCTCTTTTTTCCTTCTCTAACTCTCTATCGCTCAACAAATTTAACATGCTATCAAAATCAAAATAGATCTTCCCTCACAACACAATTTTGACTTGTTTGTCGAAACTCAAGGTTTTACCATAACTTTGAGGGGGTGGGGGTGTTTGAGATATTATAGCCCAAGAATTCCCCGGTAGATAATGTCTACAATAGGGTCATTTTAATAGAAATACATCAATAGCAATAAATGTTGTCGTCAAGGGGTTTTCGCTGTCTTCAACTAACTCAACAACTTTAACAATGGTCTTATAGTCTTATAGCTTAATGGTCGTGGCAAAGTCGATGAGGGCTGGCGTTCTCATCGTAGATCGACTCTAGAGAAGAAAAAAAGACGGCAGTTTCGCTCCAATAATCTTCAACCGATTCCAATGGATGCTTTTGATTATTATTATTATTATTTAGGATCCAAGGTATTCTTAATTAATTGGTACATGATTTAGACCAAATACTGGGTCATGTAAAAAATAACAATAATAATAAATTAATAATAATGCAGTAAGGGTTTCTCTGATTTTACATTCTGCTGACAAATGCTTGTGATGTGAGCCAACAAATCATTCTCATTTAGTTTTATTCATAAATGTCCAAAACAGAAATATGCAACACGATGGAGCTGTCAAAATACTCTTGAAGATGTACATGTTGCAGCTGGAATCTGTGGCGGTTTAGTAGACATGAGCACGTAGCTCTTATTATTTTGGCCTTTTAAAATGAATTGGACTGCAAGTTTGCTGTAATCTAATTCCCACCATGCTAGTTTTTGAGGACGTACGTTAAACTGTTCCTTTCAAACTTCTGGCAATAAAATAGTATAACACTTATATAAACTGACTATAATTTATTTGAATAGTTAAGAATTTGTCAAAGGTTTGGGTTTGTTGCATCCACAGGAAAATTATTCACAATCTGAACTGTTTGATTTTTCAGATACAATAAAACATGCAGGGAAAAAAAAAAAAAAAAAAAAAGCCAATCAAATTACTCATCACTCCATCAACTACTTTAATTCTAAAAGAATTTTTGCCCGGCCTAAGGCAGAATAAGTCGAATACATTTTCAATAATAATAGTAATAATAAAGAATGTCTAAAGTCATTTTTTATGTCCAATTAATGAATAGGTTTATGGATTATAATCCTTTGCGAGACTTTGACTTTTGAAAATTATTTCTCCAATAATTTGCTATGTCAAGCAAGGCTAGCCCTTCCCTTAGGCAAGTTAGGCAATTGCCTAAGGCCCCCAAATGGAAGGGAGGCCCCCAAATTTTAAAAAATAAGGGGTAGTAGGGAAAAAAAATTTAGTATCAGATTTAAACAAACAAAAAAAAATTAGTATCAAACAAACCAAAAATCTGGTTAAATTGTTATATTCTGGACAGACCAAAAATCATCCAGATAAATTACAAATCTAGTTTAAGAGATTAACCACAAAACAATCACAAATAAAAACAAATAAAACAATTCAAATCCTAAAAATTTTACTTTTCTCTCTCTGTCTCTCATGCTCTCCGCCTTTCTCTGTCTCTCATTCTCTCTGATTCTCTCCAATTCAAGCAACTGAATTGAAGCAAGGCAGCAGCTTATCAGTTCGCCTCGCCGCCTCGGCCACTCAGCGACTCCCTCATTAGTCCGCCTCGCCGCCGCCTCGGCCACTCGGCCTCCCCACCTCTCTCATTCTTTCTCCGCCTCCCTCATCAGTCAACTGCTGTCTGCTCACCACTCACGGACATGAACTCACCAGCCTTCTTTTTTTTTTTTTTTTTTGCTAAGCGACTCACCAGCCTCTTTCTGTCCTTCATCTTTAGACTTCAAGTATAATTTATAAACATTTGGGGTCCGGTTTGACTGCTCACCACTACTTGTATTCTTGTAATAATATTGACTGATTGAGTCTTTGAGATTGGGCCTGGTTTTGTAACAGTTTTGGGCTTCAAGTTTTTGTTTTTTTTTTTTTAATGATTTAGCCCTTTTTTCTTTCAATGATTCAGTCGTATTCCTTTGTAATGATTCAGCCTCTTTTTTTTTTGGTTATAGAGAGGATTTGTTTTGTGTTTTTTTTTTTTTGGGTGGGTATCATAAATTAATAAGCCTAGTGTTAAATTTTTGTTATGCTTGTGCCTTTTTTTAAAAAAATTTTAATCTTGTGTTTATATATATATATATATATATATATTTTAGTTAGTGGTAATATATTAAATAAGTCTTTATTTATGCAGGTTGAGATTGCTAAAAACTTGTTATTGTTCGGTGATGGTGAAACTACAACAATAATTTCTATATAAATTAGGTTTAATTTCTCATTTATTCTACACTTGAAAGTTATTTTTTATTTTAGTATTTATAAATATATTGTTTGATTAGAAATGTCGACAAGAAAATATGCATCTGGATATGAAAAACTTAAAAAAAAGAAAAAGAGAAGAAAAGATTTTATATTCAGAGTTAAACATTTTAAAAGAAATTTTACAAATAAAAGATTATACTCCAATTGACATACTAAATTATATAAAAAGATTAGATTCTTTTCCAAATACATGCATTGCTTATAAGATTTTACTAACAATACCTGTTACAGTAGTTTCAGCAGAAAGAAGTTTTTCAAAATTAAAATTAATAAAATTATATCTAAGATTGACAATGTCCCAAGAAAGATTAAATGGATTAGCTATATTATCGATTGAAAAGGAGATGTTAGAAGAACTCGAATATAAAAATTTAATTAGTCAATTTGCATCTCAAAAGGCAAGAAAAATAGATTTTAAATGAAATATATATAATATAAAAATATTAAATAAAAATTAATTTAATTAATATATAGGTATAAAAAAATGCCTCATTTTTAGTTCTCGCCTTAGGCTCCAAAATGTCTAAGGCCGGCCCTGATGTCAAGAAATAAGAGCACCTCCTTAATTTCAAGCTAGAAGATTTCTTAAGCTTCATTTGGGAGTTTATAAGAGAATAGAATAGGATGATCATAAAGGAATGGAAACGAATAAAATGGAGTTGAATGTATTTAAGCAAGAAAAAAAAAATGAAAAAAAATGGAACTAAGTAATCTTGATTGGATGTTTTAAAATAAAGGAATGGAAATGAATAGAATATAAGTAATAATTTTGTTTGGGATCAAGTAACATAGAAGGGATAGAATGAATTCATTTTATGACAATATTATTATTAAACCTTTATTTTAAAATAAAAGGTTGAATATATAGGGGTATTTTGAAAATTTTAGTAAAAAATTTATTAAATCTAATTACATTCTCTCTCATTCCTCACATTTTCGGAGGGAATGAAAATTTGAGGTTTTAAGGGAATAGAAAGGAATGAGTGTTCCCTCATACCCATTCCATTTCCTCCTACTTAAACTTACAAATAAAGGAATAGACTTTCTATTCTCTCTATTAAAACTTCCAAATAAAAGAATGGGAGAATATTCTAATTTTTTTTTTTTTATTCCTTTCTATTCTATTCCATTCTCTTATCTCAAATGAGAGCTTAGTGTTTATTATTATTCTTTTAATTATTTCTTATTTTAGAAAATTAAGTTGGGCTTTCTCTCAGTTTATTTGCTAATCTATATTGATTGGAATAAATATTATTATTCATGTGTTTGGTATCAACAACACTTAAAACATTTTGGTATAGAGGGTGGAATGAAATCATATTTTAGTTTAATTTTCTAAAATTTCCTTATTTATAAAATTATATTTACATTTTTGTGTTGGTCTAACTTAACTTCTTATTATGTAGAATGCGTTTTTAAGATTAATATTTTGATTTTTCTTTTTGTTATTATTGTTTACTAATTGTGATGCACCCTATGTGCATAGTTTTTAGAGTATATTGTAAAGACATCGTTCAACAAAAGAAAAAAAAATTGTAAAAAGACATCTAATAAAACATATTTTTAAAAAAGATGCTATGTCAACAACATTTTTACAATATTTTCACAAAAAATCACATGTGGTTACTTGTTATTGGTTCAAATTTGAACCTAACATGAATATTACTTTTTTGCCCTAACAATAACAACCAGTAACAACTTACAACTTAGGATTTGTTGTAAAAATACTGTAAAAATGTTGTGAACATATCATTTCTCTATTTTTAAATCTGCAAACGAAGTTAGATTTAGTCTTCTTGGATCTCAATAGATGTAGTTGAAAGCTCTACCTAACACTAAGAGAGAGATTTTTTTTTGGTAAGTGGTGTAGCCAACAATGATGGCATTTTTAGGGATGCTTTTTATAAGAGTTATTACTAAGTTAAGAAATAGATATTATATAGCTTTTAATAAGGGCTAGTTATTTATTTATTTATTTTGAGACACACACACACACACACACACACACATATATATATATATATATATATAGGAGAAGGAGGATGAGATAAAGGAATCCACTTTCGCGTCAACACCAAAACTACATGCGATAGTTAGTGTCGCAGAGCAAATAATAAATCCCTTCTTAATATCACACATAAGACGACTCAATAACACTGAGTATTTTTTTTTTTTTTTTTGAGAAACACACACATATATAAGGAAAGGAGGAAGGGCTAGTTTTATTTCATTTTAAAAAATAGACACTTTTGAGGAATAACTATTAATATTAGGCTTAATAAAAATATGACTAAAGTTAACAATGGAATAACTATTCCATTATAAGGTCTATTCTTGCATTTCACATGTGCCCTTAATTCAGGAATTGAGGTCTCTCAATTAGTAGCAGCCTAAATAATGATCATATCTAATATATTGCTTGAACGCAACTTGGAAAATTATAAAGTTTTTGTCAATTGGGCCCTTCATTTTTGTCAATTGCTATTTTGAACTTTTAGTTTCTTTTATGTTATTTTAGTCCTTTAGGTTTACAGTTTTTGCCACCTTTAATCATTCCATCCAAAACTATAAGTGTTAACCATTAAATATTTTTTAATACTAATTAAAAAATTATTAAATTTTGTTTTTGAATAAAAAATAAATCTAAAACTTTGTTAAAAAAAAAAAAAAAAAAAAAACTAATTCAAGCTCCGTAAGCATCAACCAAAGGAAGGGGGAAAATATATAAAAAAACGACCATAAACTCATTATCAAAGCCACATAACATAGAATTTGGAATGACAAAATCAATCACAACCAACTAAAACCAAACACAACCAAATGAAACGTGACTACCAAATCAAATACTACCATCTACGATACGCCAAAATTCAAAACCCAAACAAAGGTCCATTTGAAACACTCTTCAAGAAACGGAGGAGTTGCCTTGGGTTGGGATCCAACAATAGAGAGAGAGAGCTTTGGTCCAAGTGGGCATTCTTGTCGAAAATGTAAGGGATCTTGACGAGGACATTCGCCTTAAAAATGCTTTGAACTCCACCCATTGGAAACGGAAAATTCACTCATTGAAATAGTTGGTCCTTGCTGCAATTAAAATGGAGAAGAGGTTACGATCGTCTCAGCGCAACTCTTGCTTAGGTGGCGTACGCTAGAGTTATTTTTAGAGAGAGGGATCTAATGGAAAAAGTTTGATCAAAATTTAGTACCAAATTAGTTTGGAGCAATCTCCTCTAACTCATTACATGCAGATTTATAACATTATTTATATATATATTATTTAAACAAATCTTTAGATTCATTAAAAAAGTCATATGATTAAGACTACATATGGAATGTCGTTTTAAAAGGTTTAATAATAATTTTTCAACAAAATCTGCCCGCCGGCTATTAATCTAAGCTCCAATATAAACAATATATTCCAGCTTTCTCTGATTAAAGTATCATCATATATATCAACTAAACTATTATCAAAATAACAAGTACTTCTTAACCTCTATATAAACACATACTTCTTAACCTTGGTTGCACAGCGAGTTGGAAAAAAAAAAACTGAGCTAATACTCATGGCTGCTCTTCAATCATTTCTAGTGTGTCTTATATTTGCTTTTGCTGCCATTCTGATCCCTACAAGCACATCTGCACAATTAACTCCTGATTTTTACCAGAATGTTTCCATGGGGCATTGCCTACCATCAGATCAGTAGTCAGGCGGGCTATTAGACGTGAACCACGCATGGCAGCATCGCTACTAAGCCTACATTCCCATGACTGCTTTGTTAATGTAAGTATGATATGTAATTTACTGAAGATGTGTTTCTTATCTACCATTTGAAATGTTTGGCCTTTTTAAAAATCTTACTCCTCTTCAGTAACAATGAAGTTGATATTCTCACTTCCCTAAGGTTTATATCGAAACTTGGTCTAGTGTTGTTTCAAGAGCAGATGGAGAAAATACATCAGCATTGTCTTTGTGCCTCGTTTTATAGTACAGATAGGTGAAGCAATGCTGGAATAAGGAAAACAGATTGGTGGGAATAGACTCAAGGATGTAGGACTAACCTACCAACTACATAGAGTTTGTTATTAGTCATTTGTTAAGAGTCTTCTAATTTAGTAGTATTATCTCGTATCATTTATGAGAAGAATCAGGGCTCAAATATGCTTTCTTACATTTGTTGTAGAAATTGAATGATTAAATAAAACATGTTGGAGCATTTTAATATTAAATAATTAAAATGAATAAATGTTATGACATAAATGTAAAGATGTGAGAGTGAATATGGAGGATAAGGAATTAGTGAAAATGTTTAATCCCACATTAAAAAGGAGAGAGACTATTTTGTTTTTTTTAATTGTGGTGATTAATGGGCTAATATGAATTGTCTCAAATATTGGGCTAGATACGTGTGCAAGGGGGAGGTGAAGGGTGGAGGTGTCAAATATGGAATTGTGTAACTCCAGTCCATCATAATTATTTCCAACAATTAATCTTGTAACACCCACTACATCAGAATAATGGACCTAATTAATCAGATTAATTTGTGCTGCATCTCAGTCTAAATAGTTTTGTGTATTTTCTTTCTTTAAATTAATAAAATTCAGAAGTATTATTCAGTTTCTCTTTGTGTATTTTCCATTATCATTGTATTTGTACCATCAATTTTAAGGAGATTCAACACATGAAGTCTACACAAGAGAAACCAAATGAGCCTGTTGGAGATCTTAACAAGCCCTTTCACTTTAAGGGAGTCCACTTCAAGAGGTGGAAAGGAAAGGTCCTTTTCTACTTGAGCCTTCTCAAAGTCGCCTACATCCTCACTGAGAAGAATCCGTCAAAGGTTCCTACGGATGAAATGAGTGAGGAAGAATATATTCTCCATCAAGAAAAAAATAGATAAGTATACAAAAGATGAATATAATTGTCGCTCTTATCTATTGAATTGTCTTGCCGATCATTTTTATGATTATTATGATACAACTTATAACTCTGCTAAGAAAACTTGGAAATTTTTACAAAGCAAGTACGATACTGAGGAGGCAGGTGCAAAGAAGTATGCTACTAATAGATGTTTCCGTTACCAAATGGTGGATGGAAAATCGGTGGTAGATCAAGCACAAGACTTCCAAATGATTATAGCAGAATTGAGATCTGAAGGCATAAAGATTGGAGACAATTTGGTGGTAGCTGGCATAATTGACAAACTACCACAATCCTGGAGGGAGTTCCAAAAGACTTTGTGGCACAAACAAAAGGAGACATCCTTGGAGACTTTGATCACATGCATCCGTGTGGAGGAGGAGGCTAGAGGATAAGATGCACTCATGACATAAGAGAGCAATGGTAATTCCACCACAAAGGTAAACCTTATTTCATCCAATAATAATATGCCTAAAAATCATTTTCCTAGAAATGGTCAATTGAAGTCTAAAAAGAGAGCCTTTAAAAATAATAATAGACCGCAAGGAAAGGGAAACCCAAATAAAAATTACAATAAGAACTAAGGACCCCTTTCACAAGATCAATTTAATAGATCCTGTTTTGTCTGTGGCAAGAGTGGGCATATTGCTCGATTTTGCAAATTTCGAAAACGTGAATCTGTCCCGCAGGCTAACATAACCGAAGAGCCTTTAGTGGCTTTGATTACAGACATCAATATGGTGCATTATGTTGAAGGGTGGTGGGTAGATTCTGGTGCTAATAGGCATGTCTGCTATGACAAAAGTTGGTTCAAGTTGTACACTCCTTTTGAAGAAGAAAAAACTGTTATGCTTGGTGATTCTAGCAAAACCAAGGTTCTTGGGAGTGGTGAGGTTGAATTGAAATTCACTTTTGGATGTGTGCTAACATTGAAAGATGTACTTTACACTCCGTCCATGAGGAAGAATTTAATGTCAAGTTTTTTGCTTAACAAGGTTGGCTTCAAGCAAACTATGGAATCTGATAATTATGTAATCACTAAAAAGGGTTTATTTGTGGGCAAAGGTTATGCTTGTGATGGAATGTTTAAATTGAATGTTGAGAATAATAAAGCATTTACCAGTTCAGTTTATATGCTTTCTTCTATTAATTTCTAGCATGCTCGTTTGTGTCATATAAATAGTAGACATGTGAGAATCATGAGTAGTTTACAATTAATTCCAAGACTGTCAAAAGGTTTTGAAAAATGTGAAACTTGTAGTCAAGCTAAGATTACAAAAAAAAGCCTCATAAAAGTGTTGTAAGAAATACCGAATTGCTTGAGTTTATTCACTCCGATTTATGTGAATTTGAGAGAATTTTAACTCGTGGAGGAAATAGATATATTATTACTTTTATTGATGATTTTTCAAAATATACAACTATTTATTTGTTGAAAAATAAAAATGATGCTTTTGAAAAATTTTAAGATTTTTTAAAAGAAGTTGAAAATCAATTCGGTAGAAAAATAAAAAGAATAAAAAGTGATAGATGCCGTGAGTATGAATCAAGTGCATTCAACTCATTTGTTCAGTCTTTGGGAATTATCCATGAAACTACTGCACCATATTCATCTGCTTTTAATGGTGTGGCTGAAAGAAAAAATAAAACTTTAATTGAGTTAACAAATGTCATGCTAATTGAATCTAGTGCACCTTTACATTTTTAGGGTGAAGCTATTTTAATTGCATGTCACGTTTTGAATAGGGCGCCACATAAAAAGTCACACCTTTTGAGATGTGAAAAAGACATAAGCCAAATTTAGGATAATTGAGAGTATGGGGTTGTCTTGCTTATGTAAGGCTTATTGACCCTAAAATGCCTAAATTAGGTATAAGAGCTACTACTTGTACTTTTCTTGGTTATGCGTTTAATAGTGCAACCTATAGATTTTTTTATCCTGAAAACAAAATAATTTTTGAATCTGTTGATGCAATTTTTCATGAAGAAAAATTTCCTTTTAAATTGAGAAATAGTGGCGGTGAAGAAAATATTGGGTCACAACCTAGTTCTTCTACTTCACATCTACAAAATCAAGAAAATCTTGAAATGGAACCTAGACGAAGTAAAAGAGCTAGAGTTGAAAAGGATTTTGGTCATGATTATTATGTTTTTAACATTGAGGAAAATCTCCAAAATTTAAAAGAGGCTTTAACATCACCTGATGCTATATTTTGGAAAGAGGTTGTAAATGATGAGATGGAATCTTTAATTTCTAATAAAACTTGGAAAATAGTAGATCTTCCACCGGGTTGTAAGACCATAGGTTGTAAATGGGTTCTTAGAAAAAAGTTGAAACTAGATGGATCAATAGATAAGTTTAAAGCTAAACTTGTTGCAAAAAGCTTTAAACAAAAAGCTGATCTTGATTTCTTTGATACATTTTCTCCAGTAACAAGAATTACATCTATTAGATTGTTAATTGCTATTGTTGCAATCTTTGATATGAAAATTCATCAAATGGATGTAAAAATTGTTTTTCTAAATTGGGACCTAGAGGAAGAGATTTATATGGATCAACCTGAAGGCTTTGTAGAGCCTGGACAAGAAAGTAAGGTATGTAAGCTAACTAAATCCCTATATAACTTAAAACAAGCACCTAAGCAGTGGCATGAAAAGTTTGATTCCTGCATGATTGAGAATGGTTATAAATCAAATGAATGTGATAAATGTATTTATTCTAAATCATGGAATAATTTACATGTTATTATTAGCCGTTATGTGGATGATATGTTGATTTTTGGCTCAAATATGTATATTACAAATGAGACAAAAAATATGCTTAAAAGCCATTTTGATATGAAAGATCTTGGCGAAGCTAATTTTATTTTGGCCATGAAAATTACAAAAGCATGTGATGTAATATATCTTGATCAATCACATTATGTTGAGAATATATTGAGAAAATATAATTTTAATGATCACAAAAGTGTAACTACTCATTTTGATTCTAGTGTTCATTTATTTCTTGTGAATAATGATGATGAGATTTTTAATCAAAAGGATTATGCTAGCATCATTGGTAGTTTGCATTATGCTACTGATTGTACTAGACCTGACATTGCATATGCAATAGGAGTGCTAAGCAGATTTACTAGCAAGCCTAGTAAAGATCATTGGTTAACTATTGAGTGAGTCATGAGATATTTAATTGGTACCAAAAGCTATAGCTTATTTTATAAAAAATACCCTGCTGTGATTGAAGGTTTTAGTGATGTTGATCGGAATACTTTGCCTGATTGGAATACTTTGTTAGGTGATTCTCTCTCTACCATTGGTTATATTTTTACCTTAGGTCGTGGTGTTATTTGTTGGAAATCTAAAAAGTAAACAATAATTGCTAATTCAACAATGGAAGCTGAACTAATAGCATTAGCTTCAGCTAGTGAAGAGGCAAATTGGCTTAGAGATTTGTTATATGAAATTCTACTTTGGGAAAAGTCAATTCCACATATATTAATTCATTGTGATAGCACTGCCACAATTGGTAGAGTTAAAAACCGTTATTAAAATGGTAAATCCAGACCTATAAGAAGAAAGCACAGTACCGTGCGATCTTATTTGAGTAGTGGCATCATAACTGTGGATTATATTAAATCTAATGATAATCTTGTAGATTTATTTACCAAGGCCTTGGCAAAAGATAGAGTCTGGAATACATCGAGGGAGATGGGACTAAAGTCCATAGAATCATGAGCCATGTATGAGGATACCAACCCAAGGACTAGAGATCCTGAGAATTGGGTTCAATGGGAAAAACGAATCATATGATGGTCGTAAGAAATGCACAATTTTTTAATTATTTATTTTGTAAATAATTTTTTAATTGTTCATGCCTATGATGTAAGTGCATTTATCCTGTAATGTGGAGAGGTTGAGTAAAAAACTCCTAATGAAATTTTGTTGCTTGTATGAGTGGGGTGTTAGAATTACAGGAGCACCCTTGACAAAATTTCACCTATATGAGTGTAGGGGTGAGGCCGCTTCCTATGAGATTTGGACTTAATCTCAAGTACACTCATGAAACTGCGATCAGCACTCGGCCGTAAAGTGCTAGCTATAAAAGCTCATGTCAACACCTGAGTTGTTATGTGTAAGTAGTGATGCTTAATTTCCCTAAAGCAGTCCTAGTTCAAGTCGGAGACCACTACGACTCTGGAGTTGAAATCGCTATTTTACTAAGTGAAGGTTCAATGCAGAGCATACCTTCATGATGCATACTGACCCATCTTTACCTAGTAATCTCTTTTTAACTAAAAAATTTAATATTAAAATGAGTGGGGGATTGTTGGAGTATATTAATATTAAATAATTAAAATGTATAAATGTTATGACATAAATGTAAAGATGTGAGAGTGAATATGGAAGATGAGGAGTTAGTTAAAATGTTTAATCCCACATTGAAAAAGAGAGAGACTATTTTTTTTCTTTTTAATTGTGGTGATTAATGGGCTAATATGAATTGTCTCAAATATTCGGTCAGATACTTGTACAAGGGGGAGATGAAGGGTCAAAGTCTCAAATATGGAAATAAATCAGCCTCTTAGATCCTCCTACTTGACAACCCATTCAGAGTAATTACCATATCCGTTGGTGAGTAAATAGCCCGAATTAATATTCCATTTTTATTATGGAAAATGAAGAGCCATTAACCCACTTAATGGACTATCCATTTGGGCCTTTTCATTTTTCAGAGACTCTTTATCTAACCATTAATTGTGTAACTCCAGCCCATCAGAATTATATTTAACAATTTATCTTATAACACCCACTACATCAGAATAATAGACCTAATTAATCAGATTAATTTATGTAGTAATTTCGTGAGGCCCATTAAGCCTATAAATAGCCCCATTCAGACACAATCCAAGTTACTGAAACATACACTAAAAAAAAAATAGAGAGATTTTTGGCAAGGAAGGTGTTCTTTCTGGTGGAGCTTTAGGCTTGAACACTTTGTGCAGAAGTTGTTCTAGCCATACGACACTTGTTGGGCTGTTTTATCCTGGGGGAGACAAGTTAGAGATGGTCTGCATCGATTACAAAGTTTAGCCAACCAAAGGCTTGAATCTTCTTAAAGAGAGCGCCTCAGTTCAAATAGTATTGTGTACTTTCTTTCTTTAAATTAATAAAATTCAGAAGTATTATTCAGTTTCTCTTTATGTATTTTCCATTATCATTGTATTTGTACCATCAAAACAATACCTGTAATTTAATGTAAACCATATTTCTTCATTGATTTACTCGTATATTCGATGACAGGGTTGTGATAGATCAATTCTGCTAGATGACACAGCCAACTTCACTGGTGAGAAGACGGCATTTCCGAATTTGAATTCACTTAGAGGTTTCGATGTCAAAGACCAAATCAAAGCAGCTGTTGACAATTATTGCAATGCCAGCGTGGTTTCATGTGCAGACATCTTAGCTGTGGCAGCTCGTGATTCTGTTCAAACTGTGAGTGCTGACATAGTCTTCTATTCCATGTAAATACAATAACATTACTATTACAAAAGCAAAAATCTTGTTAATTCACGTGCGTGTGTTTTAGTTGGGAGGTTCTTCCTTTTACTACGAAGTACTAGTAGGAAGAAGAGACGCAAGAAATGCAAGTTGGAACGACGCATATAGAAATCTGCCTGCACTGTTTTTCAACTTCTCTCAGCTTATCTCTAAGTTTCAAGCTCATGGGATAGACTTGAAAGACCTTGTTCTCCTCTCAGGGGGCCATAGCATTGGACTGGCTCGGTGCACCACCTTCCGTGCGAGGATTTACAATGATACTAACTTTGACAAAAGCTTTGCAGCCTCAGTGTAGCAAGTGTGCCCTGTAAGTGGCGGAGATAACGACACAGAACCACTCGATTCAACTCCAGCGAGATTTGATAATGTGTACAACAAGGCTTTGCGAAAATCTCAAGGTCTCCTCCATTCTTATCAGGAGCTCTTCAAGGGTGATAACAGTGAGAGCGATAGACTGGTGCGATACTACAGTTTCCTCCCTGGTCATTTTGCTAGAGACTTCGATGCTTCCATGATCAAGATGGGTAATATGAAACCTCTCACTGGCAATGATGGAGAGGTGAGGCTGAATTGCAGGAAAATCAACTAGAACAGTTGCAGCGGAAAATTTGATTCAACATTTTCAGGGTCTCATTCAATAAAGTGGCAACTGTAAAATTTGCCGGCGAGGTCTTAGCAATTTCGTTTGTTGGCTTAGCAAGTCTTAACAATAAATGTTAAATTGTTAATGACATTATGAGTGTGTTGTATTATTATTACTAGTATGTAACTCGAACTCTCGCACGAGAATTGATATAATTTAATAAAATAATGAAAAAAGATATTACATTTTATTATTTAAGTGATACTATTGTTTTTTTTTTTATCAATCATGATTTTTTTTCATATTTAAAGGCTTAGTTAATTCTAAATTTATATTATTAACTAGAAAATTTCATTAACAAAACTTAGCATTATGTAATTTTTTTAAAAAATACACATTAAGATGCATAGTATATATAATTCTTATATATATAATTTAAATGCCATTGATAAATAATCATTCTTATATTTTGTTAAGTCTTTAAAAAATCTTGTAAGGATATTATTAGGTAGATAATGTAAATTGTCCATATTGTTTTTGTTTAAAATTTATTAATTCTTAATTTTTGATTTTGTGAAGCACTTTTTTCTTTTTCTTTTTTTGATTGCTTATTTTCTAAGTGATAATTGTCTGCTTCATAATGTTTTTTTAATTATGATTTATTTATAGGAAAATTTCATATGATGTAATGAAATTGTTTTATTCATTTGGATTAAAAAAAAAAAATTGCAATCAATATTGAAAATGAATATATAAGTTAGAATAATATTATTAGAAATATCTTTTGTGCAATTTAAATGTATTTACTTGCTTATTTTCTAATTAATAATTGTTTGCTTTTAATTTTACATAAACCAATGTATTTTTCTACAATTATTACTGGACATGATAGGGGGAGAAAGAGAACTGTAGATGTTAGAGCTATGAAAGAATAAAACATAACAAACAAATTTCAGCTGAACATAACTTTGACAATAATATTGGTTAATTCAGTGGTTCTAAATTAAAACACATATAACCAAGTCAAACAAAGGAATAAATTAACTTGCATAGC
Source organism: Castanopsis chinensis (assembly GCA_032878915.1). Lineage (NCBI taxonomy): Eukaryota > Viridiplantae > Streptophyta > Magnoliopsida > Fagales > Fagaceae > Castanopsis > Castanopsis chinensis. Next base: position 8,151,200 of record JAVQMG010000125.1, on the reverse strand, counting down.
GTACAAAACTAACAAAAAATTCAAATGGAACAAATAATGCTTAGCATGAAAACACATAACAAAATTTTTCTAGACTCAAACATATTAGTAGTATAAACTTAAAGACTTTTAGTAAGCAATAAAAAATGAAGAAGCACCACAAATTAATCCCCCAACGCACTCATATTTTACATGATAATAATGATATAATAGGTAATTCAAAACAGGATTGGTAGGAATGTTCAAAAGGTATATATGTCCCATGCAAACTCGGTTTCTTCAAGCTTGGTTGGAACAAAAGAAGAAAATTATATGACCAATAAAAATTAACATAAAAGAGCTAGAAAAAGAGGGGTTGGAGGTTAATGGAGACTTTGCCTTTTTGATCTTCATCATATCACTTAAAAAAAAAAAAAAACGATTGTACAAATCGTAAACCAAATTGGGGGAAAAAAAAAAAAAAAAGAATATGAAAGCAAGGGAGATAGAGAGAAACTACCTTTAATGCCTTTAAAAACTTAGTGCAAAGATTATGCATTTGAGAGATAGACGAAAGTTAAATGTGAAGATCTATGCGATAGTGAAAGTTTGTGTTAGTTTTAACCTTTTAGTGGTGGAGGCGTAGGAATGTTTTTTTTTTTTTGTATGTCTGTGGAAATGTGGCTGAATGTTTCTAGAAGATTGTATGTTTATGCTTATATGAACAACGAATGAGAAGGTAGGTATTTTTATAGTGTGCAAGTTAAATGTTTTTGCTTAGGTGAATGAACTTTATTATTGTGGTGTTCTAACTTCCGTGTTAGGTGTTAATGCATGCACAAAAATTTAAAATTTTAGATAAGATATATGATACAAAATTAACTATCCAATTTAGAATTTAAATTATATTTTCTCTTAACTTTGATTATATATATATATATATATATATATATATATAATTCTTTAGGCACAAAAATTAAGAAAGGACTTTAGAGTAATTCGGATTGATGTGAAAGAAAAAAGAAAAAAGAAAAAAAAGTGAAGAGTCAGGTTTTTATATTCAATGAGATGTAACAAATTTTTGATAATAACGAGGATAAGGTTGATTACACTTTGAATTTTTCACAATCGATAATCATTCCTTTTGGCAAACCATTAAGGAAATCATAATTGTAAAACTTTTGCAAAGCTTAACAAATGATTAACAAAGGAAAAGAGTATTGCATCTTATTATTTAAGTGATGCTACAATGAGACTAAAAAAAAAAGATAAAAGAGACTTAAAGAAGCGTATTCACCAACTTAAACATTTCAAGGTGGATTGAGCATCTTTTGCATGTAACTACAAATTCTTCATAACCATAAGGATAAGGTTCATCTCAGTTCCAATGTCCCATTCCAATTTTGTGACATGCTTGAAAGTTTGGAATTCAAACGATTTCCTAGTTTCCTTGCAACTTGTTATAAAACAGGAAATAAATATATAACGTCAATCATAGGCAAACAAAAAAACTTTTATAATTAAAGAACAAAAATTGTTCACAAAAAGAACGGAAACAATAGGCAGATGAAAGAAAGAAGTAATCAAACTTTAGGAATGGTTGAAATACGTTTTGCAGACCATAAACCAGGACCATTAAAATTTTGAGTTTCCTTGCAACTTGTTATGAAACAGAAAATAAACATACAACATCAATGATAGGAAAACAAAAAAAAATTATAATTAAACAATAAAAATTAATCACAAAAACGAATGAAAGTATAGGTAGGTGAAAGAAAGAAATAATCAAACCTTAGGAAGCATAAACCAGGATCATTAAAATTGTGAGTGCAATCGGAATATATGGAAAACCTCTTTTTAAATAAGATACAGAAATATCCAAATGCAGGAATCAATGATACCAAGAGATTCTTTTCAAATTTCATAGCATTCATTGAAGAAGAGGAGAGATGTATATTAAGGTGCTTGAATCGATGTGGTAACTAGGTACATGCACCGTTAGCTGAGTAGGAGAGGAAGGATTTTGGGTTTTGATTATTGTAGAAGGGGTGGTGAACCTAGAAATATACGAGTGTGGAAAAAAAAAAACAAAGAAAAAAGAGTACACCGGAATTACAACTGATCCCACTTAAATGTAGACAAATGGAGCCACATGAATTTTGATACATAACATAAAATTAGGATAATTTAGAATTGCAATTTGAGTTTTTCTCTACTTCACCTAATATATATATATATATATATATATATATAAGAGAGAGAGAGAGAGAGAGAGAGAGAGAGAGAGAGAGAGAGAGATTATTTTTGTAGCAAGTGTGTTCGATTTAATGTATTAATTTATTTTTTTGAATGGATGTATTAAAAAATAATGACACTAGTATTGATTTTTTGGATAAAATAAAAATTACCTCTTTAAATTTGAGTAAATTGTCATTTTCATCCTTTAAATTTATATTTTGTAATTTTAGTCCTTAATATTGACATCTATCCTCAAATAATACCTTCCAACTACTTTTATTTAAAGTAGAGAAACACTATTCACAATATTTTTACAACAAATTTTAGATTGTGAGTTATTATTAGTTCTAATTTGAACTTACTACTAAAATTATTTTTTTTCCCATTAATAACCGTTAATAACAACCTTTCACCTAAATTTTTTTGTAAAAGTGTTTCGAAAATGTTATAGACATAGCATTTCTCTTTTAAGATATATTCTTAAAGCATTCACATTAGAGCTTTAAAGAATATAGCTTTTAGCAACTCAAAAAATACTTTATCTATTTTACCATCTCACTTTATAATACAACCAACAACAATAGTTATATTTTAACATACAACACGTTAATGTTTATAAACAATCTTACAACACATTAGATTACGATAACAAATTTCTACTCATTAAGTAATGGGACCTAAAATAGACTTTTTTTCTCTCTAGGCTTTCTACGAAATCCTGGAGGTGAAAACTGGGCTTGCCTCTTGGGCAAATACATCTCTCCGTTCTGGCGGTAGAACCTCTTCAAACTGCTGTGTCTATCTCACAACACCAATACCATGGAGGAGATCACGAACCAATGCGTAGGTTTGAAACTATCAGTAAGGGAAGGGAACGAAGTGGACCTGGCAGCGACAGTGAGAAAGAATGGGTGTGTATTGGTAGGGAAGTTCTGTACGAAAAGAAGAGTGAACCTGGAATCTGTGGCGAGAGTGTTGAAGACGGTGTGGCGAACGGAGAAAAACTTCGAGGTATACGATATGGGAGATAACAAAGCTATCTTCCATTTTAGTTTAAAAGAGGACCTCGACAAGGTTTTGTTGCTGAGCCCTTGGTCCTTCGACAAGTACCTACTGGTCCTCCACCAACTTGGCCCAGAGGAAGCGGCGACGAAGGTAAAGTTCAACTACGCGTCCTTCTGGGTTCAAATACATGGTCTCCCCACCATGTGCCAAACGAAAGAGGTTGGAGCGGTGATCGGGGGGACTTTGGGGAAGGTGGAAAAGGTGGACGTGGATGCTGGAGGTTTTCGCATGGGAGGTTACATCCGCGTAAGGGTGACCATGGATATAACAGTGCCATTGTGCAGAGGAAGGTATGTCCGTCTCGGCGGGCCAGCGACGCAGTGGGTGGTTTTCAAGTATGAACACCTATCGATTTTTTGTTACTGGTGCGGGATGGTCGACCACGATGAGAGGGAGTGTATCCAGGGTATGCGAAGTGGCGAAGTGGTGCGTGCAGAGGAGAAACCGTTCGGACCATCGTTGCGGGCATCACCGGAACGGCTACAAAAACCGCAGCTAGTTATCGTTACAAGGGACGATCAGGGAGGTTTGAAATAGCTCAATTCTGATGGAAGCCCAAGCGTGGAGGGGAAGCGGGCAAGCATGGAGGTGGCAGTGACAAAGGAGAAGCGAGGTACAGGGACCGAGGAAGAAGTCAGCGAAAATCACGTGAAAAGTGACGTGACCACCTCAGACCCTTCTATCTCGCAACTGACACGTCCATCTCCGGAAATCCTGCAAGATGCAGCTTTTGAAAAGCAACTACGCGACATCGACACAGCCATTGCAGGTGGGACATCAATTCCGGAACAGCCTATCAATCCGGATATGATGCAGGACTTTTCGGCGGAAAGGAGGAACACTGCTCAAGGAACGAAAGTCAAAATAGGAAGGGAGAAGAAGGACAACAGTGGTGACGTGTGGGCTGGGCTTAAAGTGGACTTGGGCCAAAATAAATATCACTTGGACGGGCCCATTAACTCCTCACCTATTTCTAACCCCACGACCCAAGAAGAAATAGAAGGCAATTTCGTCTTGGGCCAGCCGAATCCTAAGCCTCATGGTTTGAATAAAAATAAAATGAGAAAGGGGCCCACTCAGAAGGAAAAAATAACAGGACGTTGCATGGGTGGAAAGGAGAACCATGCACGAGGGGCTCGGGGTCAAATGCATGGGGGAGAAAAAATGGATGTCGTAACAATGGATGTGGAAGCAAACAACATAGGCACAAAACGGAAGGTCCGTATGCCACTAGAGGAGATAACAGGGAATGAGGAAACTGGTAAGAAGTTGAAACTGGATGGAGAAGTCATGGCTCTAGGAAAAATCATGGCGCAACACTTGGGATTGGCGTTGGCTACAGGGCAGCCACGCCGGGAGCAATGAGTGCAGTAAGTTGGAACTGTCGGGGGCTTGGGAACCCCTGTACAGTGAGAGCTCTCCAGAAAATTGTAGTGGAGGAAGATCCCACCTTGGTTTTCCTTATGGAAACTAAGTTTGTAGTGGCTGAAATGGCACGTATTAAGCGCAAACTAGATCGGCAACAGGGTCTGGTGGTTCCAAGTGTTCGTCGAGGGGGAGGTTTAGCACTTTTGTGGAAAAGCTCTACGAAAGTGGACGTCCAAACCTTCTCCCCCCGACATATTGATGCGTTGTTACTGAAGAACAGAGCAAGAAGCAATGGAGATTTACGGGTTTCCACGGACACCCAGAAACTAATAAGCGGGTGGAGTCGTGGAGTTTACTAGAAGATTTAAGTTCAAGATGCTCTCTCCCATGGGTGTGCATGGGTGACTTTAATGAGATTATGCACGGGAGAGAGAAGGAGGGCGGTAACTCACGCCCGGAGTGGCAAATGAAGAATTTCTGTGCCTCTGTCAACCGAAGCAACTTGAGAGATATTGGCTACACGGGGTCAGAATTCACATGGGGTAGGAGGCTGGGTAATCGCGGTTGGGTTAGGGAGAGAATCGACAGAGCATTAATTTCCACATCTTGGGCGAATATATTCCCCAAGGTTGGGTTACTCCATGTTGCAGCGTCCACCTCCGACCATTGCATGCTAGTGCTAAAGGCGCTTGGTGACAAACCAAAAAAAACCCGAAGGAAGAAGCTTTTTCGGTTTGAGGCCATGTGGTTGAGGGACGAGGGGTGTAAGGAAGTTGTGGCTAATGCCTGGGACCGAGCAAGGCACATCGGAGGCGGAAATCTTTTCTCGCATTGTTTAGAGGAATGTAGGTTGTCTTTGTTGGAGTGGAATAGGTCTATCTTTGGACATGTGGGTAGAAAAATTGCGGGGCTGCAGAAAAGGCTCTAATGGTTGGAGGGGAGGAAATGTAACAACGACATGCTGGAAGAGACTCAAGAGACAAGGCTGGAGTTGAATAGAATGCTCTTGGTGGAGGAGGATATGTGGCAGCAAAGATCAAGAAACTGCTGGCTAAAGTCAGGTGATCGCAACACATCTTTTTTCCACACAAAGGCATCAAACAGACATCAACGAAACTTGATCACAAGGATTAAGGACTCGAATAATGTTTGGTAGGAGGATGAGGAAATCGTGGGTAGAACTTTTGTGGAGTATTTTACGGAGTTGTTTTCCTCTTCTCACACTGAAGTCCATGCAGAGCTTCTCGAGGCAGTCCAGAGCAAAGTGACCGATAGAATGAACAACCTTCTCATGCAAGAATTCCATGCCCATGATGTGGAAAAAGCACTAAAGCAGATGCACCCGTTGAAAGCGCCTGGTCCGGACGGTATGCCTCCCATTTTTTACCAGCAATTTTGGCCTACGATAAATTCTACTGTTATAAAAACTGTGCTGGATTTTCTCAACAATGGGGTAGCCCCTCCAAAGTTCCATGAAACTCATATTGTTCTGATTCCTAAAACAAAAAATCCGGAAAGAGTGACGGACTGCAGACCGATCAGTTTATGCAACGTGGTATATAAGTTGGCGTCCAAGGCAGTGGCCAACCGTCTTAAACTGGTTCTGTAGGATATTATTTGTGAAAATCAGAGTGTGTTCGTAGCCGAAAGACTCATCATAGATAACATATTAGTGGCCCATGAGTTAATGAATCACATTAACAAGAAGAGGAGAGGAAGAACAGGTGAAATGACCCTTAAGCTAGATATGAGCAAGGCTTACGACCGGGTGGAGTGAGGCTGCTTACGGCAAACTATGAAGAAACTGGGCTTTCACGACAAGTGGATAAATTTGGTGATGAGCTGTGTGGCATCGGTGTCATATGCGGTGAGGATAAATGGCCAACCATGCGGCCACATCACCCCAACCCGTGGTTTGAGACAGGGGGATCCTCTGTCCCCATATCTATTCCTCATCTGTGCTGAAGGCTTGTCCGCGCTACTGCACAAGGCCGTCCAGGGCAGAGCTCTCACTGGGGTGGCTCCTCGGTTAGGGGTCCCACCGTCTCCCATCTGTTCTTCTCGGACGATTCTTTGATTTTCGGTAGAGCCACGGTCAGGGAGGGCGAGGAAATTCAGCGGGTGCTCAAAGTGTATGAGGAGTCTTCTGGCCAACAACTGAACAGGAGCAAGACCTCTCTCTTTTTTAGTCACAACACAGACCATGACACTAGGGAGGCAATAAAAACGATGTTTGGCGCTCAGGTTATTAAACCACACGAGTCCTATCTAGGGCTGCCTTCTTTAGTAGGGAAATCAAAAAGGAATACCTTTGCACAGCTGAAGCAGCGGGTGGCAAATAAACTTACCGGATGGAAGGAAAAATTGTTGTCAAATGCCGGGAAGGAAGTTCTGATAAAAGCGGTTGCATAGGCGATGCCGTCCTACACGATGAGCTGTTTTAAGCTCCCTAATAAGTTGTGTGATGAGTTGACAGGAATGGTTCGGCAATTTTGGTGGGGACAAGTGAAAGATGAAAAGAAACTGGCATGGCTAAGCTGGGAGAAGATGTGTCTTCCAAAGGAGAAAGGCGGTTTGGGGTTCCGGGATCTGCGGCTGTTCAACCTCGCTCTCCTAGCTAAACAGGGGTGGAGACTTCAAACATATCCCTCTTTTCTATTCTCCCGGGTTTACAAGGCAAAATACTTCTCCAGGTGCGACTTTGTGGACGCGGAAATGGGGTGCCAGCCCTCATATGCTTGGAGAAGCATCATGGCGGCACAAAATCTGGTGAAGCGGGGAATGAGATGGCAAGTGGGCGATGGTAAACATATTAAGGTCTGGAGAGACAAATGGATTCCATGCCCCCGAACTTACAAGGTTATCACGCCGGAACGGGTGTTGGGGCAAGTTCAGTGGGTCAGTGAGCTTATAGATGAAGGGACCATGGAATGGAAGCAAGACTTAGTCAACCAATGTTTCCTCCCCCAGGATTCGGATGCCATTCTTAGCATGCCTCTGTGCGCCACTGGAGCGAGGGATAGAGTGATATGGGTTGAGGATAAGAAGGGTCGGTTTTCGGTTAAAAGTGCATATAAACTTGCACAAGAGGTTCAGTGGGATCCTGGGAGGGCGGAAGGCTCGAACTAGGCGCCAATGAAACAGACCTAGAAGAGATTATGGCAAATGAATGTTCCAAACAAGGTCCGACATTTTGCGTGGAAGGCTTGTAGAAATATCCTTGCGACCAAAGAAAATTTATGGAGGCGAAACATCACTAAAGACAGCACATGTGAGGCGTGTGGGGTACAAGTGGAGACTATAGGACATTTATTTTGGGGCTGTGCACATGCAAAAGAGGTGTGGTCCTCTTGTAAATGCTCGTTCCCATTTGATTTCCAACCTTCGTGGGACTTTCTGGAGGTGTTTTGGTGTCTCCAAAGGTGGGACGAGGCTAAGCCGGGTATCTTAGAGCGGTCGGTCATGATCTGTTGGGGCATATGGAAAAATAGGAATGAAGTAAATCATGGGGGCGTGCGGCGGAGTGGTCAGGCTGTTGCAAGGAGCGCCCTTAGTTTGCTGGGGGAATTCCAGTTAGCTAACGATCGGCCAAAAATCAATGCTGAACAGATTCAAACTGCAAAATGGGCCCCACCTCCGGTTGGTAGTTACAAGGTGAACGTAGACGGGGCCGTGTTCTCCAAGCTGAGGCAAGCTGGAGTGGGTGTAGTCATCAGGGATGAAGCGGGTCAGGTGATTGCTGCCCTTTGTCAGAAATTGTATGCTCCGTTGGGGTCCCTGGAGGCCGAGTCAAAAGCCATGGAGGTTGGTGTCAGGTTCGCTGTTGAGGTCGGGGTTCGGGATGTGATTTTTTAGAGTGACTCGTTGGAGCTCGTTAACGCTATACACAGACTAAATGTTGCGGCCCATTCTATTCAGAACGTTGTCAATGGCATAATCCTGAGTGTTCAAAATTTTAGGACTTTTGCCTTTTCACACACAAGAAGACAAGCAAATGTTTCGGCCCACACTTTGGCCCAATATGCAGTGAACGTTAATGATTTCCTTGTGTGGCTTGAGGAAAGTCCAAGTTGTATTATGCATGTATGCATGCAAGATGTACGTGATTTACCTTCTCATGAATGAAAGTTAAGTATTTCCTATCAAATAAAAAAAAAAAAAAATTCTACTCACATGCGCACAAACACCATTCATCAACCACAAAAAGCTCACAGACAAACATAGCTACTGCCAGACACATGAACCCCAATCACAGTAAACACCTATTTAATAGAACACCCACAAAACAAGAAATTCTCGGGCTTCGAAGTCCCTATTCTTATGGCAAAGCTGCACAACCTCCAGATCATTCTGTATATTGTCCCCATGCCACAATTTGATTGAAAAGCGACCCACAACAAATCTACCTCACAAACCCAGCCACTCTGAAAACCCACCACACAACCACGGCACCCAATGACCCATTACACCGATCATCCCACTCACAGCACCCAACGATTCACTGCGCCGATCGACCCACACCGAAACCACCACACGAGCCACTCACGGAACCCAAAAACCTACAACATCGATCGACTCAGCCACATCGAAACCCACCTCACGAGCCACCCACAACACCCAGTAAGTAGTAACCCGTGATGCCAATCCCAACCACACTGCAAATCACCACACAAGCCACCGGTGCCTTCCTTGTCTTGGATAATGGCCTTGACGTTGTCGATGGAGTCGGAGCTCTCCACCTTCAAGGTATGCGAGGAGAGATTGGACATAAGGTGGGAGAGGATAGAGACAGACGAGAAGTGGGAAAGAGAGAACTCATGAGAGAGAGAGAGAGAGAGAGAGAGAGAGAGAGAGAGAGAGAGAGAGAGAGAGGTATTTTGATTGAATAAAATAGTATTATTTAGTTATAACTATCAATTCTAGTGAGCTGCTAAAGATTGTAGCTCACTGGAGCTGAATGTAAAAAATTATAGCATTCTTTTTTTTGGTAAATTGGAATTTGCATTAACAAAAACTAAAGGCGACCAGCAAGATCAAGGGTAGCCCTGTTACAGAACGCACCCTCCTTGTCCGCACTAATAAAATCTAGAAGATCCATAGGTAGATCTTGGTACACACTAAAACAACAATCTTGAAGCGCCCCTTTCTTAGCTAAGAAATCAGCACAAAAATTTGCCTCACGATGGCAGTGCCCAATTCGGACTTGGCCAAGTTGGGATATCAACTGTCTACAATCATCAACAATAGGCAAAACTACCTGATTAGAGTAAGAAGGATTGCTAATAACATCAACAACAGCCTTCGCATCTATTTGAATATCAACAGCTTGAAAATGCATGTTATAACATAGGGTAAGGCCGTCACGGAGAGCCCAAAGCTCAGCTATAAAGCTTGTGGTGACCCCGATGCTTCTAGAGAAACCTTCAAGCTAATCTCCACTATCATTTTGAATAATGCCACCGCAACTAGCATTACTTAGATTTCCTAAGGCTGAACCGTTTATGTTTAAGCGAACCCAACCAGGTGAAGGCTTCTCCTATCTGATTCGAATCATCCTTTTACTACCCGAAATGTTAGGATTGAACACACAATGCCAAAACTCAAGCGCCTAAAACAAAGCTTCACTGTGAACACCAAGACAAAAGTTTTGGCCTCTAAACACAACATTATTTCTTTCTTTCCACAACAGCCAAATGACACTCCATGGTGGCTGGCCAGCCACTCTACACTTGTTAATATTGCAATTTTTCTCAAGCCAAAAGTGGAGACTATCTACAAAGAAGTTGTTGTTTGGCAAAACACCCAGGCTAGTCCAAGTTGTTTTGGCCATCTCATAATCCCTAAGTCTCTGAACAATAGCCTTCAATTCCCTAAGACATATGGGGCACCTATCCAACTCACTAAGGTTCCTTTTAACAAGGCAATCTCCCACACCAATGCTATTATGCAAGCATTGCCACATGAAAGATTTAATGCGAGGTAAAGTATCCATCTTCCAAATCCATAACCCCATGAACTCCTCTTCCTCCTCACTGCATCTAGTGGCTATTGAGTAGGCGGATTTAAGCTCAATAGAAGCACCTAAAGAATAAGGCATGGCATTAATTTCCATAAGAATATCATTTGGAACTTAGACAGAAAGTTTAGACCAATCCCAACCCTGAAGACCAAAAACCTCTTTAACTTGGAAACTCTCTTCTTCTTTAAGGAGTGGACCATGGATTATATTTCTTAAAGGGGCCTTTGCAACCCATTTATCATGCCAAAGGCTCAAACTACTATTTCGCCCCGGAATCCACCGAATGCCTTTATTGAAAACCTCACTACCCTTTTGAATTGCTTTCCAAACTCTAGAATAAGGAAGCTTGTCCTTGACTCTAGCATGCAGCTGACGGCTATTGCAATACTTGCTTCTCAAGACCTTTGCCTAAACATCATCCTTCTCCGTCCAAAATCTCCAATTAATCATAGCAAGAAGAGCTTGATTCCTTCCCCTTGCCGATTGAATTCCAAGACCACCTTGCTCTTTAGCTTTGGTCACTTTGTGCCAACCCACCCAATGTGTTCTTTTGAGGAATCCGAAGATCCCCAAAGAAAATTACAATTAAGTCTATCAATATCATCCAACAACTTCTTAGGTAATGCTATGCATTGCATGACATAGGCGTTGACACCTATTTTTGCAACCCGCATTTAACCTCACTTGGAGGGTAAAAAGGTAATTTCACCTTGGAAATATGAATCTTGATTCTAGTCATTAAATCCTTAATCTCATTTTACCAAAATGATCTTGATGTTGTAACAATCAAATCGACTGGTTATAAGCCCTAATCGGACTATCAGATTGAAAGTTATCATCGAATTAAGTTTTAATGGCCAGAATGCACTACTACAAATTGAGTCCGACTATATGTGATTATGAACAGTTGATTCCAATTGGTTATAATTATAATTAATTTGGGATTAATGATGTATCATAATTTGATTGGTTAGGACTACATTTTATGGTAAGGTTGCACACACCTAATTAATTAGATAGTTAAACATTAATTATTCAATGAGTAATTTGTGAAATTATCTTTTAATTAGAGTAAATTTAGAACCAATTAATTCTGAAATGGGAGTGATTGGAGCCATTAAATGTTAATTGGGAGCTAATTTGGGACCTATTAATGTTAATTGTGCTAAAACCATTTCTAACAAATGACCTCTGCTCACTATTTCATCTATATCTCTTAGAATATTTTGAATCTATGAATGTGGTTAATATTTCCCAAAACTAGACATCCGAGGCTTCAATTTGAGCACAAGAACGAGATAATTCCGGTTAGAATTGAGTCAGATATGATTTTTCAAAATTGGCTCTACAGGCTGTTACAGCAGCTACGGGAAAATTGAATTTTAGCTTGCTCCTCACTCCCACCAATCTCTACATTTAATACTCTAGATTTCCCCCAAGGCTAAAATGAGGTCTAGGTTCATGATTCTTTGTCAACCCTCATTAGTGGTCTTCCATCATATTTCCTCCAGCACTACTATATAAGCCCCCCCCGCTCTTCTTCATTCCAAGACATAAAAAAACCCCCCCTCTCTTCTCCTCTCTTGAGTTCTAGGAAGTTGAGTAGTCTTGTCATATCTTGGTCTTCTTGAGACTCAAGGTATTGAGTGAGACTCACTCTTCCTTTCCTAACTCTTCTTTTTGTCCACCCATAGGACCTCCTTTAAGAGTCTCCTCATCCACCATATGGATCTTGCATGAAGGTATAATCTCTTTCCCTAACTTGTTTTTTGTGTTGTCATGATAAGAATTTATGATTAAAGCATGATAGTAATTATTTAAATTTTCTTGAATATGTTTGAATGTTTTTATGTGTTCTTCATATGTTCTTGTTGTTCATTACATATTCATGTATAAGCACTAGTTTTGATCTTAAATCTATATAAAAAATATATAAAAAAAAAAAAAAAACATTTTTGTTTCATAATTCTTTCAAATCCTTGAATCTAGGATATCACCATACACACACATTCACTAAAATTTATTTTTTTAATCCAAATGAAATGCTTAATAAATTGAATTAGGATTTATCACATGCACACACATTAAATTCACCATGTAAATTGATTAATATATTGAATGATGTGATATGAATGTTGGCCACCATAGTCTAGAAGACCGATTTCACCGGGCAAAGTGGGTGCCTAACACCTTCCCACCTTGTAACATAGCCTCCGAACTTAGGTCAAGGGTTAGTAGATCAAATACTTGTCCATGTAATTTTCAATTTTTAGATTGTAACTAGGAAATAAAGCTATGTATTTTATCTTAGATTGCATCTAGGACCAAAGCCATGTAATTTTCCTATGACCAATGTAAATTTAATTGAAAATTAATAAAATGAGAAATTTTTCAATTTTGGTTTTCTTATTTTTTCAATGATTAAATAAGTGGCGACTCCATTGTAAAACCTTTAATCTAAAGAGAAAAATATAACTAGTCGAACCTCCATTTTAAGAGGCAATAACACGACTCTACCCATTTGCGAGGGTTTGGCCCAACACTCTAATAAAACGGGCCGAGGGAGTGGTCTCTTACAATGGTGACTCCATTGGGGATATTGAGGGCTAGGCTTCAATTAGGTTATGGTGGCTAACCATGTCATTTTTTGTTTATTGTTTTTTGTATATAATATGTCTAATATGTTATTATGTTGCATGTCATGCATCATTTGCTTGAATGAAATTTATTTTATTTGTGTGCTAGCCCAGAAGCCCGGTAGTATTAGCTGTGGATTGTGGTCTTCTTGAAACTCACATACCTAGCGGTGAACCTACCACCCACCGCGACAAGGATCATCATGGTTATGCCATGGTGGTTCATAAGGACAAACTGTACCGTTCAGACCAACGCGGCGCTCCTGGCGTCACAAGTTGGGAGGTACGACGTCCTAACTTGTGGGAACTTCTAAACTACCTTCTACCCATGTTGTAATAACCCATAGAACCTACCTTTAGGTCGGTCTATGTAAATTACATTGCATTGCATTATGCATGTGTTTGGTCGTTGTTTGAACCATGATAAGCTCAAGTCCAAAGCTTGGGCCTATCATAATTGCTTGAACTATGTATGCTATAAGTGAACTCATGCCCAAAAGCCTATGATTGAACTCTACTTGGCATGGAAGCCCAATTTGTTTCTTGAATGAGTCTAAGCCCAACACTTGAGCCCATTAAAGATGTATATGCATGATCAACATCAAAGGCCAAAGGCTCCCAAGATGCATGCCTTCCAAGTGTAAGGTTCAAGCTGTTTCAAGCAAATATCAAAAGATCATAATCAAGGTTCAAACCTTCCAAGTGCAAGGCCAAGCCATCAAGGTTCAAGCATACAAAGTTTCAAGCATCCTAAGTGGACCAAGAAGAAGCAAGTGGCCGAATTTTGCCTCACTCCACATATGATTTGCAACATCATGATTAAGCTTAAAGTCTGTATTTTTATTCCATGTTTCTATATTTCTTTAAATTCTAAAAATCCATGTAGCATTTGATGTACTTTTTTTCATGTATATATTTAAAAAAAAAAAAAAAATTCAAATAAGAAAGTGTTTGGACTAGGGGCATTGAACCTTTGATTCGTTTAAAATAAAAAAAAAAAAAAAAAAAAAAATCTTTGAACTAGGGCCATTGAATTTCCTAGTGACTTTTTCAAAAAGACCCAATTTTTTTTTCTTTTCAAGATTAAAAAAAAAAAAAAAAAAAAAAAAAAAAAGAAGTCTCCTTTTGAAAATGGTACATGAGGATTCCTTGGACAAAACATTTTCTAAATCTTGATGTTTAAAGGCTTGAGCAATCAACTTATACCAAGGAATGATTAATTTCATTTGATCTATGTAATTACTTTTGCTACTTGACTTAGAATATAAGAAGAAAAGGTCTTAAAAGGCAATATAAAAAAAAAATCCATCCAACAGAAAATCCCAAGAATCCATGCACTCAATCCAATTTTCAAAGATCTTTTGTTTCACAACATTAGAGCATTCATACTTTTTCTTTTAAGATGAATTTATTAAAAGAGCTTAAGTCACTGCACTTACAAGCAAGCATTACTAGGGATAGGAGGCCATCTTTGGTTAAACAAGATTATTCCCTAATACCTAGAACGATCATTATCCATTGCTAGCCCATTTGAGCCTTTAAACACTTAGCCTTTTTTTCTTGCATGAACCCACTAAAATCTAAACCTGGGGTGGGAAAAATCAAGATATGCATACTTAAATCTCATGTTGAGGAGGAGTCAACCTTGTAGCTTTGAAGCTAATTGATAAATCTCTCCTAGAAGACATGAAAGACAAGTGGAGATTCATTAGGCTAAAGACAGAAGATCATCAAAGAGAAATAAGGTTTCACACAATCATGGAAAGAGAAATGAAATTCCATCAATGTGAAAAAAAAAAAAGTGTCCATAAAGTTGAAGAGCCTAAAATTTATCGTGCCAATAGGAATACAAGATTCATCTAAAAGAGAGTTCATCAAGAAAAAAGGAAAATATTCATCAAGCATAAAAAAGTGCAAGTGCATTGAGGAAGAAAGAAGTTTAGAGAGTGCATCAAAATAACCAAAATTCATTGAGTTGAGAAAAAGAAGGCAAAAGGTCCCCAAAAGTTCATCCAATCAAGAGATGAAAGATTAAAAAAAAAAAAAAAGGCCTGCTAGGCTGAAAACCCAAACGGGCAGTCTAGGCAAAAGTTAGGGCCAAAGAAAAGAAGAAGAAGAAAAGAAAAAATTGGAAAATCCTACAAAGTTGGAAACTTGAGGGTGCAATCTAAAAAGAGAAGAATTTTACAAGATGAAAGTCCAAAGGTATGATTCAAGATGAATGAGCATAAAAACAAATGTTGATATAAGTGATCAATGAAGACTAATGAGAAGATGACAACGAAGAAATAGGAAAACTTCTCCAATACTTGATTTTCGAGTAATGCATACTTGAGGGAGCATCATAGGGAATTTTGAGCCTTTTTATATCATTCATTTCATAACCTAAACCCGGCCTACATTACAACCCATGAATAAAACCTCCTTGAAGTCGTGCTAATTGTAGGCGCATCTTAAATTCTAATAATATTTTTCTCTTGAATTAAAAAGGAAAAATGCTTAAAATTGTCAAACCTCACTGGATAATATGTTGAAGGACAAAACTTCTCAAATCCCCAAATGGCTCAAAAGAACTTTTAAACTTAGAGCACTCTCCTTGTTTGCACCCAATAACGTGACTCCTAAATATTATCACATTTCATTTCTTGATTTCCTTTGGAGACTTAATCTGACGATTTTCAAAAGTATGAAGCAAATTTGATTACATGAGTTCAATGATCTTGATCCTTCTTAATCAAAGAGATTTGTTTGATTCTTAAACACTTTGATTTGCCAAAATGGTTGTTCAAAGGATCACCTCTTGTTCATAAAAAATTAAAAGAAGAAGAAGAAAAAAGAAAGAGAAATCTCATTTTCACCAAAAAAAAAAAAAAAAATCATTCTTTTTCAAAATCCAGTTTTTGAACTACGTCTTGACCTGATCCTCTATGAGAGAGGTACGTAGGTAGCCTTGCAAAGGCCCAGTCCCAATCACCCCAAACAACCTTGGAAAACAAAGTCAAAACAATGTGACAAAATTGTTTGGGTGTATGTTAGGTTAAGTCCATTTGTTTGCATTAAGCATGTTTAAACTTGGAGCATTGGCCTATCTATATTGTGTGCAAATATGTTCTTCTTGCAGGGAAGTATGTTTTCATTTGAGGCATTAATCCATTTGTTTGCAAGCATGTCCACACTAAGGACATTAGCCAAAAATGTTTTCATGATAATTTGCTTCTAACAAGCTAGAGAAAGAAAGCCTTTTTGCAGGAACCAAGGATGGCGAACCAAGGATGGCGAACCATGATCTTCTTTCATGTTCCCCAATGGTCACAACATCAAATGAATTTAGCTTCAATTTAATCATGGAATATGTCCCAAACTAGGGGCATTGGGTAAGTATTTCCATTTCATTTCAATAAATAAATCCATTACTAATTGAAATTATCTTTTGGCAGGAATTAAGCAAGGACTTATCTAGCAATCCACATCAACTTCTAGCCAAAGTTATTTTCATTCGAAGGACAGGTTTTTCAAAAAAAAAAAAAATCATCATGAATAAATCTTCATCACTCTTACTCCATCTTCATCTTCATCTTCTTCACTTTTTGATAATGAAAAAATCTTCAAATCTCAAAAAAAAAAAAAAAAAAAAAAAAAAAAAAAAAAAAAAAAAAGATAAAATTTTCAAAAAATAAAAATAAAATAAAAAATATTTTCAATTAAAAAAAAAGATTTCCATATCTTTAAAAAAAAAAGGATAAAATTTTCAAAAAATAAAAATAAAATAAAAAATATTTTCAATTAAAAAAAGAAAAAGAAAAAAAGATTTCCATATCTTTCAAAAAAAAAAAAAAAAAAAAAAAAAAAAAAAAAGAGAGAACAAAAGAAAAGAGAGAATTTTCAAAAAAAGCCTTGGGACTAGGGGCATTGGGCTCGTGGTTCTTAGTTTGCTTTCAAAAAAAACAAAAAAAAAAAAAAATAATCAAGAAGTCCTAGGAAAAAAATCTTCAATAAATTCTTTCTCAAGAACCAAGAACAGAAAGACATGATCCTCTTCCATATTCTTTAGTGATGCAACATCAAGCATGAGATATGTCCCGAACTAGGAGGCATTCACCAGGTATGCCAAATTCTTTTCAATCAATAACTTTGTTACTAATTGAAAATATTTATTTTGCAAGTATTAAGGTAAAAGGCCCACAAATATCGGCATGAATAATGCCTTCCAAATTTCAATGGACCTCTGGGAAGCACGTCCGAAAATTCATTCCATCGGACCTCTGGGAAGCACGTCCAAACTTCAATCCATTGGACCTCTAGGAAGCACGTCCAAATTCAAATCCATCGGACCTTTGGGAAGCACGTCCAAAACTTCAATCCATCGGACCTTTGGGAAGCACGTCCAAAATTCAATCCCTCGGGCCTCTGGGAAGCATGTCCAAATTCAAATCCATTGGACCTCTGGGAAGCACGTCCAAACTTCAATCCATCGGACCTTTGGAAAGCACGTCCAAAATTCAATCCATCGGACCTCTAGGAAGCACGTCCAAATTCAAATCCATCGGACCTCTAGGAAGCACGTCCAAAAATTCATTCCATCGGACCTCTGGGAAGCACGTCCAAAATTAAATCCATCAGACCTCTGGGAAGCACGTCTAAATTCAAATCCATCGGATGTCTGGGAAGCACATTCAAACTTTAGTCCATTGGACCTCTGGGAAGCACATCCAAAATTCAATTCTATCGGACCTCTGGGAAACTTCAAATACATCGGACCTCTAGGAAGCACGTCTAAAATTTCAATTCCATCGGACCTCTGGGAAGCACGTCCAAACTTCAATCCATCGGACCTCTGGGAAGCACGCCCACAATTCAAACCATCGGACCTTTGTAAAGCATGTCCAAAATTCAAATACATCAGACCTCTGGGAAGTACGTCCAAAAGTCAATCCATTGGACCTCTGGGAAGCATGTCCAAAATTCAATCCATCGGACCTCTGAGAAGCACGTCCAAACTTCAATTCATCGGACATCTGGGAAGCACGTCCAAAATTCAATCCATCGGACCTCTAGGAAGCACGTCCAAAATTAAAATCCATCGGACCTCTGGGAAGCACGTCCAAACTTCAAATCATCGAACCTCTGGGAAGCACGTCCCAATTTCAAATCCATGGACCTCTAGGAAGCACGTCCAAAATTCATGATCACGACTGAAATCATCAATTTGTCTTGACCACTGGTAAGCATGTCTTGTACTCATTTTTTTGGCCCAAAAAAAAAAAAAGATATAAACAAAAACAAAAAAAGGGGTTGCATGTGTGAACTACATTTGGACCTGATCCTCTGGGAAAGGGGTATATAGGCAATCTCTTTTGAGATTCGGTCCACATTTTGATCCACTACATGACGGTTTGCATTCTTATCTGCATACATCAAAAATTCACCGCGGTTAAATACTGATTGCAACGTTAAGTGTCTTTTTCATACATTGACATTCACTCTTCAAGCTCTGTCAATGAGGGGCATTCTGTTGACACCTATTTTTGCAACCCGCATTTAACCTCACTTGGAGGGTAAAAGGGTAATTTCAACTGGAAATATGATTCTTGATGCTGGTTATTAGATCCTTAATCTCATTTCACCAAAATGATCTTGATGTTGTAACAATCAAATCGACTGGTTATAAGCTCTAATCGGACCATCAGATTGAAAGTTATCATCAAATCAAGTTTTAATGGCCGAAATGCACTACCACAAATTGAGTCCGACTATATGTGATTATGAACAGTTGATTCCAATTGGTTATAATTATAATTAATTTGGGATTAATGATGTATCATAATTTGATTGGTTAGAATTGCATTTTATGGTAAGGTTGCACACACCTAATTAATTAGATAGTTAAACATTAATTATTCAATGAGTAATTTGTGAAATTATCTTTTAATCAGAGTAAATTTAGAACCAATTAATTCTGAAATGGGAGTGATTGGAGCCATTAAATGTTAATTGGGAGCTAATTTGGGACCTATTAATGTTAACTGTGCTAAAACCATTTTCTAACAAATGACCTCTGCTCACTATTTCATCGATATCTCTCAGAATATTTTGAATCTAGGAATGAGGATAATGTTTCCAGAAACTAGTCATCCGGGGCTTCAATTTGAGCACAAGAATGAGACAATTCCGATCATAATTGAGTCAGATATGGTTTTCGATGTTCGCTCTACAGGCTGTTACAGTAGCTACGGAAAACCGAATTTTGGCTTGGTCCTCACTCCTACCAATCTCTACATTTAATGCTCTAGATTTTCCCTAAGGCTAAAATGAGGTCTAGGTTCATGATTCTTTGTCAACCCTCATTAGTGGCTTTCCATTCATATTTCCTCTACCACTATTATATAAACCCCCCCTCTCCTTCATTCTAAGACACAAAAAAATCCTCCTCTCTTCTCCTCTCTTGAGTTCTAGAAAATTGAGTAGTCTTGTCATATCTTGGTCTTCTTGAGACTCAAGGTATTGAGTGAGACTCACTCTTCCTTTCCTAACTCTTCTTTTCGTCTACTCATAGGACCTCCTCAAGAGTCTCCTCATTCACCATATAGATCTTATATGAAGGTATAATCTCTTTCCCTAATTTGTTTTTTGTGTTGTCATGATAAAAGTTTAGGATTAAAGCATGATAGTAATTATTAAAATTCTCTTAAATATGTTTGAATGTTTTTATGTGTTCTTCATATGTTCTTGTTGTTCATCACATATTCATGTATAAGCACTAGTTTTGGTCTTAAATCTATATAAAAATATAAAAAAACATATTTGTTTCATAATTCTTTCAAATCCTTGAATCTAGGATATCACCATACACACACATTCACTAAAATTTATTTTTTCAATTCAAATGAAATGCTTAATAAATTGAATTAGGGTTTATCACATTTACACACATTAAATTCACCATGCAAATTGATTAACATATTGGATGATGTGATATGAATGTTGGCCACAATAGTCTAGAAGACCAGTTTCACCGGGTAAGGTGGGTGCCTAACACCTTCCCACCTTGTAACATAGCCTCCGAACTTAGATCAAGGATTAGTAGATCAAATACTTGTCCATGTAATTTTCAATTTTTGGATTGTAACTAGGAAACAAAGCTATGTACTTTATCTTAGATTGTATCTAGGACCAAAGTCATGTAATTTTCCTGTGACCAATGTAAATTCAATTGAAAATTAATAAAATGAGAAATTTTTCAATTTTGGTTTTCTTATTTTTCCAATGATTAAATAAGTGGCAACTCCATTGTAAAACCCTTAATCTAAAGGGAAAATATAATTAGTCGAACCTCCATTTTGAGAGGCAATAACACGACTCCACCCATTCACGTGGATTTGACCCAACACTCTAATAAAACAGGCCGGGGGCGCGGTCTCTCACAATAGGCAGGGATAGTAGATGTGAAGGCTTATATGAACACCATTCTACCTGTAAGAGATAATAAATTCCACCCCGCCAACTTTTGCTTGACCCTATCCAAGATGAAATTTAGATCTTGATTGTTCTCGCCTTGATGGTTCAAGGGAAAACTAAGGTACTTTCCAAGATTTGGAGTTGACTTAAATCCCAGAATATTGCACAAGGATTCTCTTGTATCCACATCTACATTTGGGGAGAAATAATCTCTAGACTTACTCTCACTGATGGATTAACCCGACCAAGCACAAAAATCATCAAGCACATCCCTTATTGTAGAGCAATTCACATGATCCACCTTCATAAAGAAGAACCAAATCATCCGCAAAGAACAAATGAGAAAAAACCATCCCACTCTGAGAGCAAAGGCAGGAACCCAACTCTTCTCACTGCACTTATCTTCAATGAGATGCCCAAGAACTTTCATACAAAGAATGAAGAGGTAAGGTGGTAATGGATCACCTTGCCCCATGTGAGGGGAAAATGGGCTCAACACTTCCACCATTAAAGAGAATAAAAGTGGAGACAGAAGACACACAACTCATGATGAGGTTCACCAAATTTTGGGGGAAGTTTGCATTGATTAGCACTTCCTAAATGAAAGTCCATTCAATCTTGTCATAAGTCTTTTCTAGATCCACTTTAATCGCCATATATCCTCCCTGCCCGTTCTTGTTACAAATAGTATGAATCAATTCTTGCACCACAATAGCATTGTCTACACTTCTCCTCCCTGGTAAAAAAGCTGATTGGAGAGGGCAAACCAAATTATTAAGATGAGGTCTAAGCCAAGCTACAATGATCTTTGTGACAATCTTGTACACCGTATTACAAAGACTAATTGGGCGATAGTTCCCTAAACTTTCCGAGCCAGCTATTTTAGCGATTAAAACAATATTTGTTCAATTCTAGTAATCAGGGATTCTACTTTCTTCAAAAAAATTTATAACTTCATTCCTCACAAACTCCTTCAAGGTGGACCAGAACCTTTGGAAAAACCTCGCGTGGAGTCCATTTGGACCAAGGGCTTTGTAAGGCTTGAGAGCCCACAAACCCTCTCTGATTTCATCATTAGACACTGCCAAATTCAAGCTGCCCTTATCCTCTTCCGACAAAACAACTTGCCACCTAGAGGGGTGGGGAATATGGAAAGGAGAGCAATCAAGGGTAGTCGAAAACAATTTGCTAAACCCTTCTCTAATGTAAGACATAGCCCCATCCTCACTAATGATCCATTCTCCCATACCATTCTTTATACGTGAAATACGATTGCATCATCTCCTTACAATTGTAGACTGTCAGGCCACAAATGCGTTGACCCCTTGTGATAACTTAGATTAATTAATTAGCCCAGTTTTTAATTAATCAAATTAACATGCAACATCACGTGGTAGCACAAACAAATCACCAAACTAAGTAATGTAGTGGAAAATAAATAACACGGTGATTTGTTCACGAATGGGGAAAACCTTACGGCAAAAACCCCACCGGGTGATTTAAGGTCACCACTCCCGAAACTCCACTATTATCACAACAAGCAGTTACAAGCAAGGAATCCCAGTACCTCACCAACCTACAGTTGAACTCTTACCCCAATACCCAATTGGACTTGTTCTGTAGTGACAGTTTCTCCTTTCAATGCACGGCTCCCAAGTACGTGACTAACCAATTTGATGCGCGGATCCCAGTACGCGGCTTACTCCTTTGCACGAATCTCAATACGTGACTAACTCCACAGCAACCCTTTGATTGTTGTAGTTGATTTGCAGCAGCTTTACATAGAAATACCAATAAGATCTTCAATGTTGGTGCAAGAGACTTTGCTTGGTTACAAAACCCTAAGGCGTACAAGAAACGCAGCAAGAACTCTTTCTTCTGTAGGAGGAGGCTAGGGTTTCAAAAAGAAAACCTTATAAAGCTCTCTAGGGTTTAGGTTTTTCTTTTTCCATCTCCTTTTAAATAGGAGCTTAATAGGCTCTCCTATTCCAAATAAGTTTACACAAACCTTGGGTTTTCCTAGTCCAATAAGAATTATACAAACCCATAAACAAATAGCCTTTTAGAATAAAAACGTTGCTGGCTATAATCTGAAACCCGTAAACTCGATCGATCGGGACATCTGTCGAGCTTTAATGAATCTCGACAGATCGAGCTTCTGTCGAGGAGGTATCGAGACTTGCAGTTTGCACTTTTCTTGAGCAGTTCTTGAGTAATCTTCATGTCTTCAATTTAACCACTTGTAATGATCATCTTAAACTTACTTAGATTTACCCAAATACAAGTGAAGTGCGTTTTGTCAAAGGATATGCCAATTACAAAATATGTCCCCAACAATCTCCCCCTTTGGCAATCCGTGACAAAACCACAAGAGTACATTTAATGTCATAGAATACATTCTACTCAAGTACAAATAAGCCTAGTCTAAAAGATTTGAACCTTGGAAGTTGCTGCAAGAAGAAGGTTCGGAATATTGACTTGGCATTAACTTGTCTTTCCTGAAAGGCACTAAAGAAAACACATCAAGGTACCATGTGGAAAACAATGACAAGTTAAATAAACAAGAAACATGTGTATAAATAGAGAAAAGAAACAACACATGTGAGATAAAGAGTGAAACACATACATCATTACAAATACCACTTGATAAGTATCATGTATGTAAAAAAATGGTTACAAAACCAAAAGATACACAACACAAAAAAAATATATCAATATTAATGTGTATCAAACTAACTCTCCCCCTAAGTTAGTTACAACAAAAACGTTCTTCCCTTTAACATGAAGTTCTCGCCCTAAGTCTATTACTCCCCCTGAGGAATGACATTCAATTCTCAAATTTCTCCTCCTTTTTGACATGATTGTCAAAGGGTATAAAAAGCCAAAAGACTTGACCGGAGAAAGACAGAAAACAGATAAAGAGGGAAAGAGGAGAACAAGGAACCATAGACCTATAAGAGAAAGAGCAACAAGATGCTATGGACACAAAGGAAAAAACATGCAAAACAAAGAATGATGAAATGCATGCAGGGGTATCTCGATGGATCGAGAGGTGTCGAGAAGCTATCGAGCATACCTCGATAGATCGAGAAGGTGTCGAGGATCTATCGAGCAGACAGAAAGTTTCTCGATCGGTCTAGCAGGTGTCGAGGTATCTGTCGAGACTGCGATAAGAAAGAGTCTAAGAAGCTCGATAGATAGCTATGTGTCGAGAGGTATCGAGGAGGTGTCGAGATGCCTTTAAAAACAGTTTTTCAAAAGAAGAAAAACACAGACATGAATGCAATCATGCATGCAACTCAACCAAAGATCCAATCAACACATTAAGCTCTCAAAATCATCTCTCAACAAGAATTTTGATGCACATGTATCTCAAAACACGCACACACACACTAAACACGTCTAACCAATTTTATATTTCAAAAACAAGTCCAGACAGTTTAGTGAGCACACATTAACACATGTAAACCTTGTGATGGCCAAATCACATTGTACCTGCACATGTATCAAAAATAGCAAAGAATATTGCGTGTTGTGTGTGAAAACATCGCAAGATTGCATAAGTGTCTCAATGTTATGACGATTTGAGATATAAGAAAATCACTTTAACTCACACACAATCATAACCGTTTGATGGGGACTATCACCCTCGAGGTACATCCTATAACTCCCACATCTCCTAAAAAACACGCTTGCAACCATATTTTAAAGCATTTTTGATCTTTTTGCTTTTTATATCTTTGCATATTTTCTTTTAACAAGCATATCATGCATGGGCATACAAGAGAAAGAAAAGAAATACCCAATTATGTTAAGCTTCTGACACTGCACTTTTGCTATGCCGAAGCATACAGGTGTCATTGACATTGCACTTTTGCTATGCCGAAGCATACAGATGTCATATTATGATTGGCGAGTAACAGTGGTGAGATGGTTATTTATGCCTTTCTCTTAGGATTTTCTAGTTCAACCCGTCAAAAAGAGTGATACGAGTGTTAAGAAGAAGAGATCACTTAACCTTACTCATCACAAACAAAGAGTTACAAAGCTCACTTGCTTAGTTGTGTAGAAGAATGCTCATCTAAGTTACAGGTGATACAAAGTTTAGAAAACTCTGTTTCAATGGACATTTCAAAAATTCACATGAACTAATGTACACAAACACACACTGTTTTTGTATTTTTTTTATTTTTCCCTTTTTTTTTTTTTTGAAAACAAAATAAAATAAAAACTAAACAACCAAACAAAAACAGACAAATAACATGAATGCATGAAAGAAAGATGCATATGCATGAGAGCATGATAGAAGGATGCAGATGCATGATAGCATGATTTCAAAAGCAGAAAAGAAATCAAGCACAGAGAGTCCTGCTTTATATAGAAAGAATTAAAGCAGAGGACAAACAGAAAAGACAATTAAGTCTTAGGCTCCTTTCTCACCCACATAGCACGAGTCTTTGGCCGTGAAGATGAAAAGGCACGTGTCCTAGTATGACTACTAAAGGACATAGAAGAATTAAAATTCTCTTGAAATTGAGTTAAAAAGCTCAAGACTTCTAATAACTCTCCAAACAAAGGTGTAGGTCCTTGAGAGGAAACTTGTGACCGTTTAGACAATTGCTTATGAGGATACAACTTAAAGCAATTAGGACGAGTGT
Organism: Castanopsis chinensis; assembly: GCA_032878915.1. Taxonomy (NCBI): domain Eukaryota; kingdom Viridiplantae; phylum Streptophyta; class Magnoliopsida; order Fagales; family Fagaceae; genus Castanopsis; species Castanopsis chinensis. Next base: position 8,125,803 of record JAVQMG010000125.1, on the reverse strand, counting down.
GTCCAGAAACACCACAATGGTGACAAACATGAGCAGTTTTAGAGCTACTCGGCTTCCTAGAAGGAGGTCTAACCTTAGAGTTTGACAGAGTCCTCAGCTTAGGACAATTTGGCCTAATATGACCAACAATGTGACAATGATGACAAGTGGGGACAAAAACAGATTTATCATTCAACCTAGGAGGAGTTTTAGACATAGGTTTAGAAACTTCAGCGTTAACATCAGATTGTTTACCTTTGTCTATCCTAGCAATATTAGCCTTCAACTCTTCATTATTCCTTTTGAATGGGGGAATATAAAAATCTTTTTCCTTTGAGTTAGGCTCAACAACAAGTTTGGCACTAGTTAATTTTTCAACTTCAGTTTTAAATTCAACTAGTTGCTCTTCCAAACTCTTAATTTTGTCCACCTGAGATGAAATTTGATTTTTAAAATTCTCATTCAAATTAGTGGCTTCATCCAATTTTGCAATCAAATCATCTTTTTCAAGCTTGACCTTTTTAAATTTAGCTTTTAATTTTGTAGAACACTCAAGAGATTTCATACAAAAATTATAAAGCTTGCAATAGGCATCATGAATATCATCATCATCATTCAACACAAGATCATGCAAATCAAAGCAATTAAGAGTTTCCATGACAACAGGGGTCAATGGATCACACATCAAAGATTAAAACCTAATCAGAGTGTGCCTGCTCTGATACCACTTGTCAGGCCACAAATGTGTTGACCCCTTGTGATAACTTAGATTAATTAATTAGCCCAGTTTTTAATTAATCAAATTAACATGCAACATCATGTGGTAGCACAAACAAATCACCAAACTAAGTAATGCAGCGGAAAATAAATAACACGGTGATTTGTTCACGAATGGGGAAAACCTTACGGCAAAAACCCACCGGGTGATTTAAGGTCACCACTCCCGAAACTCCACTATTATCACAACAAGCAGTTACAAGCAAGGAATCCCAGTACCTCACCAACCTACAGTTGAACTCTTACCCTAATACCCAATTGGACTTGTTCTGTAGTGACAGTTTCTCCTTTCAATGCACGGCTCCCAAGTACGTGACTAACCAATTTGATGCGCGGATCCCAGTACGCGGCTTACTCCTTTGCACGAATCCCAATACATGACTAACTCCACAGCAACCCTTTGATTGTTGTAGTTGATTTGCAGCAGCTTCACATAGAAACACCAATAAGATCTTCAATGTTGGTGCAAGAGACTTTGCTTGGTTACAAAACCCTAAGGCGTATAAGAAACGCAGCAAGAACTTTTTCTTCTGTAGGAGGAGGCTAGGGTTTTAAAAAGAAAACCTTATAAAGCTCTCTAGGGTTTAGGTTTTTCTTTTTCCACCTCCTTTTAAATAGGAGCTTAATGGGCTCTCCTATTCCAAATAAGTTTACACAAACCTTGGGTTTTCCTAGTCCAATAAGAATTATACAAACCCATAAACAAATAGCCTTTTAGAATAAAAACGTTGCTGGCTATAATCTGAAACCCGTAAGCTCGATCAATCGGGACATCTGTCGAGCTTTAATGAATCTGGACAGATCGAGCTTCTGTCGAGGAGGTATCGAGACCTGTAGTTTGCACTTTTCTTGAGCAGTTCTTAAGTAATCTTCATGTCTTCAATTTAACCACTTGTAGTGATCATCTTAAACCTACTTAGATTTACCCAAATACAAGTGAAGTGCGTTTTGTCAAAGGATATGCCAATTACAAAATATGTCCCCAACATAGACATATGGTGAAACGCAATGTTTCTGTCACCCTCAATCAACCGATTAATGCGAGACTTCTGCACCCACAACTCCTCTTCCTGACAAAGAATATCAGTTAAATCTTTATGCAAGGATTTTTCCATTTCAACCAAAGAATGAGAAGGATTTTCCACCAAAGCTTTCTGAATCCCATTCAGCTGGGCTAAAACTCACTTCTTCCTCCCAAAAATGTTTCCAAAATGGTGCTTATTCCAATCCGACGCCTTCTTGGAAAAACAATCAATAGCCACTTGGAGAGGCCGAGAACAACCCCAGGCTTCTGAAACAATCTCAGGAAAGGATAAGTTCGACAACCAAAAGCTCTGGAATCTAGAAGGCCTAGGAAGGCGAATTCCATTACTCAGGTTGGACTCAAGAAGCATCGGGCAATGATCAGAAAAACATCTTCTGAGATGGGTCACCTTCGCATCGGGGTGGGTAGCACACCAGCTTGGGTTAGCAAAGAACGATCAATTCTTTCTTGGACTAGAGCATTTATATTATGTCTATTCGTCCAAGTAAACTGAGGCCTAGTGAACCCCATATCTATTATGTTGTAATAGTCAAGACAATCTTTAAAAAGTAAAGACCTGTTTGAGTTAACAACTCTACCCTCAAACTTGTCCCCATCAACAAGAACTTCATTAAAATCTTCAGCTATTATCCAAGGTTTCTCATGCAAATTAGCGGCATTTTTTAGATTGTTCCACAAAATGCATCTCTCTGGAATCTAGGACTAGCATAAATAGCTGAAAAATTAAATTCAAAGGAAGAGAAGGTTTCCTTCACTAAAACGTAAACCTCCTATTCTAACATAGCTAATTGTGTAATCTGCACCTTATCTGAATTCCAGAGAAGCCATATTCCACCAGCAAATCCAATCGTGTCTGAGTGGATCACCCCATCAAATGGCAATCTATCTGAGATATCCCTAGCTCTATCACCACCAATATGGGTTTCCATAACAGCCATAATAGCCAGATCGTGATTATGAACCAGATCCCTAACATGATTTTGAAAAGAGGGCTTTAAATCTCCTCTATAATTCTAGACGATAAAACTCATCATTAAGCAATTGATTGGAGACAGACGGTCCTCAAACGGATGGGCCAAACCCTATACCTCCATCAGAATCCAAGCAAACTTACATACCATCTCCATTGTCAAGCCTCTGCCCAGCCTTGATGACTCACAAATTGACAGCACCCCCATCCAAATCATTATGATTATTGAGTGGGTGCTAGACACTCTCATTCTTCTCACGATCAACCTCGGGTCTGTCACTCTTCTCTAATCTAATTCGGTGATCTTCCATACCCATTGGAGGTTCAGTCTGAATCGAATCATGATGTGTAGCAGCGAACTCCTAGCTCCACCGAAATCATTCTCGGGTTCTCCACAATCTCACCGCCCTTGTTGATCACACATCTCTTCCCCTGCATTAGCTCCAAACTTGAACCCTCCATTTTGATCTGCCTGAATCGAGATGATGCTATGAGTCCACTCGATACTAAGTTTTTTGACCACCTTTGTGCGGCCAGACTGAGGTGAATTAAAGTGGAAAGCCCTACTCCTAGCAAACTCTTTTTAGCTGATCCATGACTAAACTGGCCTTGATACTCAAACCCATCACGCCTTGGGCCCTTGCTTCCAGCCTCTTTAGCATACACTTGATTCAGGCCCGACTCAAATTAGGCTTTCCTTATATCTTCATTCTTACTCATGCGACTCGGTCCAACTTCATTATTTGAACTCTTGCTTCCCAATGTCTCTTTTGAATTTACGTGACCTGCAGCAAACCTCAAATCTTGCTACATGTTTACTGTGACTTTTATTCCTCAGTTTGGGGTCTTTCCTATTTCATGAAACTACAACCCAAGGGTTGAAAGTAGCACTGCTGGTCTCTTCCTCTGAGGTTCTTGATTTTTGGGTGTAGCCTTAGGTTATGCCATAGGTGATGTTGGGGCGTGAGTCCCTTTGTCATCACTATCGATAGAAGAGGTATCACGTGTACCCACCTATGAGAAAGGCTTGATGGTGAATGGATAAACCTTTGACCAATGGCCTAAGCGACCACAGTTAAAACACAGCTAGTTCACCCCTTCATAAACAATAGGCTGACATCGCCGTCCAATTTGCACATTGGTGATCAACGATTTGCTCATGTCCACTTGAACGCATAAGTGCGCGTATCATCCCTTGGCTTCCAAGGCAGTGTGCGTATCCACCCTTACAACAGTTCCTAAGGCCTGCCTAATCTGTCTAAGCACTGTGGCCTTATAATACTCTATAGGCAATTCATTCAACTTGACTCACACTGCCACTGAAGAAACTAATGTTTCCGATGGCTTGAAGTTCGCTTCCCATTTTCTGGAATAAGAAATGGCCCCCAACAAACCAAGGACCTTTCTTAAGCACCACTTCAAGATCCTCATCAACTGAGAATCTTAGCAGGAAAAAATCTCTACCGAGATCCACCATGTTCACCCTCCCATTCAGTTTCTAGAGGTCCAGCAACTTGGAATGGAGATAGTTGTATCCCACATTTTTGCCAAAAACATTTATGATAATCGCATTTGTCCAAGGGGCCCGAATGCGTTGTTTAGTTTCCTTCAACAAATGCAAATCCTTCCCTAATCTCCTCAAGTTCTTCATCTGAGTCTGAATCTGCCTCCATTCAATTCGTAAAAGTGAATGCTTGGGAGTAAGCTCTCGGTATTTCCCCAACCAACTTATCCTTGAAAGAAAGCTTAGGTGGATGGCTGGGTTCCCCATCCCATGAGGATCTTTTTTCATCGGATGCATGATGTGAGTCTTACACTTTTTTGGTGCTGCGTGCTAGTTCGTTTTCTTCTTCCAGGGAGCGTGAGCGTGAATGTTCCATTAATAGCGATTGTTATTAATAGCATTTTTAGCATTTTAGCATTCTCGATGTATATGTTCTTGATGATTAAAATAAAATCAATACCAATTAATAAATCATAATACAATAAAAAGCTAAGAATTGTATAATTTGGTTAAAATATGCAATGGATCATGAATATTTCATATAACTTTATGTATGACAATGTTCATTCTCTGGAGCAATTATTCCAATCGCAACACCCTGACATATGAAGGCATAACGTGGGAAAAGTTTCATGTTGATTGGTTAGGAACTTGAAATAGAGACCCACCTAATAGAAAATCGTCTAAGTAATGAAGCAACACTTTGTAATTAAGAAATACTATTATCAATATACAACAGTGCAAGTAGAACTTTATCACCTTCCTCGACTAGAACTTCTATATATAAAAAGCGCGAATGTGCAAATACTATTATTTGGTTTATGCAATTGGCACTATAGCTACAGTAGTTACAATACCCTTTTTTATTTTCTTCATTTCTGCCATCAGTATTCAGTTCCATTTGTGCTTTTTTTTTTTCTTTTAAATATTTATATGAGCTGACATATATATATATATATATATATATATTTTGTTATATTGACACAACAAATTATACAATATTTTTACAATTATTAAGGTGTCAATTTCTTATAAATCAAAATAAAATAATAAAATATGAGACTGTGACCAACCACAACTAAAAATAAAATGTTTTGTGAAAATGTTGTAATACTTGTTATTATCATAATATTTTCACAATTGTTGAGATTTCAGTTTCTTATAGATCAAAAAAAAAAAAAAAAAAAGTTAAGCCCACAACATTTTCACATTAATTTCACAACAAATCATATGTAAATTGCTATTGATGGATAAAAAAGTGATGTTGGTTGTGGGTCCATTTTAAAATCAGTAACAACTTGCCAACTATAATTTGTAATGAAACTTACCATGGCTGAAAATAAAGATGTTGTGAAAACATTGTGACAATTTGTTGTATTCTTGGATTTCTTTTTTGGTTTAGTCAAATTTGGTTAGCAAAAATTCATTGTTTCATGCACAATTTCCTTTTGTTGGTTTTTTGTTTGTTGTTTTCTTTTAATGCATAGTTTAAAGTGGTTGTCCTAATTAAAAACCAATAACAATTTTCCACCTAGAATTTGTTGTGAAAATACTATGGATGTAGCATTATAGTACAATAAAATTATAAAATATCATATCAAGGCCCACCATAGCTAAAATAAAGGTATTGAGAAAATATCGTGACATTTATTGTGTTCCTGACTATTTTTTTTAGTCAATTTGTTGAGACAAAATTCATAGTTTTATGGACAGTTTTCTTGAGCTAACATTTTTTTTAACACATGGTTTAAAGGAAAAAAATACATATTTTTACCAACAAAAAAGAATTATGGAAAAAAGTACTTTCCCCCCTTAAGTTCAGGGTAGTTTCATCCCCTCCAATTTTAAAGTTGAAAAATTTCCTCTCTTATACTATGTAGATAGTATATAGTCCCTATTGTTACTCTCTTAATTAAACCCTAAAAAAGTCTTATAATTCCTAGAATATTTCATTGAGGAAAAACTAAAATGCCTCATTAAATTTTAATTTCCCAAAAATTTTCTTTGTGTATGTTGAGTTTTATACGTTAGTCATACTTAGAAAGTAAAAATTGTGATGCATGGTATTCCATTTGTTACTTAGAGAACACTAATTTATTAGTGGTTTAAATCTTCTAAGATTTATAATTTTATCTAATAGAAACTTCAATGACATATGTCTTTTGTTAATTTTTTTTATTTGTTTTCTTTCTTAAAAAGGTGTTCATTAAAAATTTAATAAGTTAAGTATCGTAGTTAGGCTCATAAAATAAAATGATAGAGAAGGAAGTATGAATAATAAAATATTCATTGCAAATGGTTGTAGGTATTTAACATGATGAAGAGTTTCAATTGTAGCATATGTCATCATTTATTGTGAAAATTTAAATATTATGACAATGTTTTATCAAATCTTAGTTGTTAATTGTTGGAAGATGACAACATTTGTTTTTATTCTTAGTAGATTTTTTTTTCTTTTTTTTTTTTTTTTTTTGCGAGTAGATACTATCTTTAGTAAATAGTTTTTTAGATTTATCTTTTAATCCTTAAAAAAAAAAGTTTTAAGAAATGAAAAGCATTTTGTATCAAATGATACCACATCATTTGTATCAAAATCCAATAAACGAGAGATATGTGTGCAAAAATAACTACCCACTGACACATCTTTCAATTGTTAGTGGGTTAGTTATTTTTTGCTGACATGTCTTATACTTTTTGGATTTTGATACTGCTGACATGGTATCATTTGATACCAAATACCTTCTTCGAAGAAATAATCATATTAAATAAATAGTCATATGTTAAATAACTATACTAAATTTATATACATGGTTTGATACTACTTCAAAAATAATTATATCTTAAATTTTCTCACTCAAAGGGCTGCACGTGACTTGCATGTGCAACCCTTACTAGTAATAGTGCAACACCCTCTACTTGAGATTCCACTTCCTTTTTGAAGGGTTTTTTTCATTGACTTCTCCACATCTTTGTTGATCACCACTTTGTGTCACTTAATCCCAATACTTGTACCATTTTACCCGTTTCTCAAACTTGAGAAAGATACACTTTTTTGACTTTGGATCAAGCTTTGATCTTTCTGCAGTACTGGGAATATGAACATAGGCAAGACACCTAATATCTACTAACTATATTGTTAAATATAGGGGTAATTACACATAATCCACTTGTGGTTTGGGCAAAAATAACTTTGCCTACCCGAGGTTTGAAAAGTATCACTTAACTCACCTGTGGTATGTTCCATTTGTTTTTCGTAACTCACCTCTGTTAAAATTAGGGGTAAATAGGTATTTTTGTCAACTTTTATGTCTCTTTCCTCCCAAAACAAAAAATAGCACAAAAATGCAAGAGAAACAAGATTAAAAAATGGTATTTGTCTCTCTCCCCATTCACACAAATTTTAAACATGAAGAACATACCCAAAAATATAAAACCCAGATCATGAAGAACATACCCAAAAAAATTGTCACTTGGGCCATTCCTAATTTTTCTTTTACATTCTTTTTAGACAAACACCAAAACACACTCTTTATCTTACTATCTCTCTTTCTCACTTGCAAACCCAAAGTTCTTAGTTTCTAATGACTCTAATCTACAACTGAACCTAGCTTCAATGCTCCATGGCCAAAGCACAGATCGGCCTCTATTGCCAAAGTCCTTAAGCTTTTCTAGCATTTACTACTAGCAGCGCCGCTGCTTGATTGCCAGCAAAAAAGTCTTCGCTCTCCTCTGCAGCCATTGTTCACCGCAACTCCATCGAACACGATGTTGCCATAACAGATAACACACACACACAAACTTAGACACCTTCCTTCCTTCAATTCTTTCCTTGGAACCATTTTCTCTTTGCTTTCCTACCAAAAAAAAAGGCAATTTAAATATTGGTCTTTTGGGTATTCTTTATTTGAATATGTGTCTTTGTTGTTGTTAGTTTGATTGTGAGTTTGCTGCGAGATTTTAGAGATTGTGAGATAAAAGAGAGAGAGAGAGAGAGAGAGAGAGAGAGAGAGAGAGAGAGAGAGAGAGAGAGAGAGAGAGAGAGAGAGAGAGAGATACTAGAGAGGGATCAAATTTGGGTTTTATGTTTGGTCCCCTGAGGGATTTTCAAGCCGGTAACCACATCGAGCATGGAGATTAGATTATGGAGACGCAATCGAACGGTCCCTATTGGGTTAAGGGTTTTGTGGGGACGATTTTGATGAGATCGATGCTGCGTTGTTTGGCTTGGTTGATTAAAGAGTTTTGAATGAAACTCTGAACTTTTTTGGGAGAAAGGGCATAGCCTATGCGGTGCCTTTGAGAAGACCAAGAAGAACAACATGGAGATGGAGATTGCACCACACTTGGATATGGGTCCTCTTGAAATAATTTGGATGTTAATGGGAATGCCTCATATGCATTTAATATGTATTTCCAGATACAAAATCAGGATACAATGGCCTGTAATTTTCAAGGGTTGGCCCAAGTGACAATTTTTTTGGGTATGTTCTTCTTGATCTGGGTTTTATTTTTTGGGTATGTTCTTCATGTTCTTCATGTTCAAAATTTGTGAGAATGGAGAGAGAGACAAATACCACTTTTTGATCTTGTTTCTCTTGCATTATTGCTTTATTTTTTATTTTGGGAGGAGAGAGATATAAAATTTAAGCAAAAATACCTATTTACCCTTGATTTTAACAGAGGTGGGTTATAGAAAACAAATTGAACATACCACAGGTGGGTTAAGTGATACTTTTTAAACCACGGGTAGGCAAAGTGATTTTCACCAAAACCACAGGTGGGTTATGTGTAATTACCCCTTAAATATATTAGCAACGCGATGTGTTATATCATATTGTATATTCTAGAGTGAATGCGAAAGGGGAAGCATAAAATAAGAACACCGAGTACATAAAGGTTACATGGTTCAGCCTTGTCGGGCTACGTCCATGGAGGAATCCCTTAAGGGCTACATCTTTATTATATAAGAGTGTAGTACAATAACCTGTGTTACAATGAACCCTAACATAAGTATATATAGGTGACTAAACCCTAGACTACTATTACAAGTAGGTATGGGCTTGGCCTTTTACATTGAACCCTAACATGAGTCTAATATATCTCTAACACCCTCCCTCAAACTCAAGGTGAAAGCTCGATGAAGGTTTGAGGTTGGATAAGCATGAGAAACAACAATGAATAATGTTCCAGTTAACCAATTTTGGAGTTTCAAATAAAGAATCGGAGTCCAAAATTAGCATTTACGCGAAAAACTGAGTAAGGTAGGACATTTTGAAAATTTTGACTTTTGGTCAAAAGTCAATGCAAAAGTCAAAGTTAACTATGGTCCATGTCCACTGATCTAGGGTCAAAGTCAATAGATAAATGGTCCGGGTTAGTTCCAGGTTTTCGGGTCAAGTCACGGATCGAGTTCTAAAGCCGTGGACTCATCCTGATGACATGGCGTTGACGTGGACAAGGACTTGCGTGGCTGATGACATGGCATGCTTGCGTGTCACTGACGTGGACAGAATGACATTAGCGTGACATCATCAAATTGTTCAGCACGTGAGATGTCATTGACCCGTGGAGGAGAACCTAGAAACCCAGGCAGTGCGTCTGGGCACGTGTTGCGAGATAGGCGGCCAGCCTTTTTAGGTTTTGCAGATCAGTGGGTTGTAAGGCCGACAGAGCAACGCGCGTAACCTTAATCCTACTTGGGAGTTCGAGAATTTTGGCAGTGTGTGGGAGAGGATACCGAAGGCTTTGTTAGCGCGTGGAGGCACGTGCAATTGCCCTTGGAGGCCGGATTTTGCTAGTTTGGCAAATCGATGAGCTACGAGGCCATCATGGCAGTGCATGTTGCCGGAGGAGGATTTGCTCCTGAGGAATCAGAGGTAGCGCATGGAGAACTACACCAAAACAGTGGCAATGTGTGGGGGCGTATGAGGGGTCTTGTGGAGACCAACTTCCTGGGTTTTAGTTGTGAGAGGTCGTGGAGCACGTCTGTGTGGTTAGTTTCATCAAGTGAAGGCTTGATGTGCACAGATCTAAAAAGTTAAGTCACGATTTGCTTGGTTGTGGATTTTGACACAACGCAAAGCCATGGTGGCTGTAAGATGCCATGGAGTCTAGATTTAGCAGGCAAGCATGTGTAACTTTAGATGGTGGTGTGCATGTGATAATCTTCTTTGCTTACTAGAGATGTTTGTTTGATGCCAAGACCAATGTTTGGCTCTGATACCATGATAAATATATTAGCAACACAATGTGATATATCATGTTGCATATGCTAGAGTGGATGTGGAATAGGAAGCATAGAATAGGAACACCATGAACCCTAACATGAGTATATATAGGCGACTAAACTCTAGACTACTAGTATAAGTAGGTATGAGTTTGGTCCTATTACATTGGGCTAATATGTCTAATATATCTCTAACATATATAAAAAGTGTCAATAGCTTGTTCTACTTGTTGCTAAAAGGCAAAATTAGTTTCAATGTGAGACCAAAACAAGACTTAATGCTGAGGCATTTCTTGCTTGCTGGGCCTCCTTTTATCGGGTGTGCTGGGCCTCTTTTTTTTTTTTTTTTTTTCAACATCTATATAGTTGTGCTATAAATCATGCTCTGAGCTCATTTTTTGCATTTTTTAAAATATTTACTATTAATATATGTGGTGATACAGTGTTTTTGTTTAGGAGTTGTTATACGTACTTGCACAACAATTTTTTTTTTCTATATATGAAAAGAGCCAATCCTTACTTCTACAGTGTTTTTGGTTTATTCAACATTACTGATCACTGGTTTTTGTTTTTTCTTCTTCTCGTAACATCGCCCGTTGAACCCTTTTTTATATAATTTTTTATAGATATATGAACTTTTTTTTGATAATGACATAAACCGTTAGTTACTCGGTTTATATGTTTATATATACTAAGTTAGTAACACAAGAAATTGTCACAATATTTTCACAATTATTGAGGTGTTAATTTCTTATAGATCAAAATAAAATATCTTACTGGAACTAACCACTACTAAAAATAAAGGTATTGTGAAAAAAAAGTGATAAATCAACAATATTTTTTACAACACTTTTCAATATATAAAAATAGTGAATGAGAAAAGCTACAGTAGCTCTGCTACAGTAGTTTTAGTTTGTTCAATTTTCACTGTTTCACTGGCTACTTTTTTTTTTTGTGAATGGGTAAAGCTACAGTAGATTTGCTATATTATTTTTTGTTTGTCCAATTTGCAATGTTTCACATTATAATAAAATATTAACACAAAAAATTGGCACAATATTTTCACAATTGTTAAGGTGTTAATTCTTTATAGATCAAAATAAGGTAATAAAATATCATGCTAAAACCAACCACAACTAAAAATAAAGGTATTGTGAAAAAAGAAGTGCTATATTCACAATATTTTTCATAATACTTTCATATCAAATTATAAGTGGTAAATGTTTATTAGTTTTAATTTAAACTTACCAATGAAACTACTTTTTTTTCTTACCAATAACAACCTACAACAACAAACTACTTATGATTTGTTGTGAAAATATCGTAAATATAACATTTCTTTTGTGAAAATGTTAAGACATCTTCTTGTCGTTACAATATTTTCAAAACTGTTGAGATGTCAATTTTTTACAAGTCAAAATAAAATATAACAAAATTATAAAGATATTATGATAATGTTATATCATTCTGTTGTGTTTTTAGAAATTTTTTGTTGGTTTAGTCAACTTTGTTGAGCTAAAATTTACTGTTTCACATACAATTTTCTTGGATTGACTTTTTGTATTTTTTTTATGCACCATTTTATGTAAATACACATAGTTTTACACATAAAACAAAACAAAACAAAACAAAACAAAACTTAAGATAAAAACACTTTTCATCCTTTATGTTTGGCGTTTTATACAATTCCTCCTTAAACTTTAAAATCAAGTAATTTTTCCCTAAAAATTTTGAAAAATAATAAGTATATCATAGTGTTATTCTCTCAATTAAACCCTAATGAAAGTTTATGATTAGGATAATTACAGTAAACCCACTTGTGGTATGACCCGTTTTCACTTTGCCTACCTGTGGTTTAATTATTTACACTTTGCACACCTATGGTTCAATCCGTTAGCCTTCCGTAACCCACCTCTCCGTTTATTGTTAGAAAAACACATTTTTAGGCAAAAAAAAACAAAACAAGAATAAAAAAGCTAGGGTTTTTCATTTCTAAAGAACTTCTACATGAATAAATTGGAAGAATACAAATCAAGCATAAATAAAAAAATCCAATAGCTTCCAAACTTCTCCCTCTTCATCTTCTTCTGTTAGACTTCTCCCTCTTAGAAGTCCCGTTAGAGTTTTCCCTCTTCATCTCTATCTCTCTGACTTCTCCCTCTCTTCAAACCCAACCCACTCATGGCATCACCCACAAAAGACGTAGAGCGACTTCAATCCAGCCGTGGAGCGACACCGTGACTTCGATCCAGTCTTGGAGTGATGCCATGTGGAGCAGCGTGCGATTGTCGTAGTCCCTAGCATGAACCATCGTCTAATCTTCCTCCAGAAGCTTCCGGACGGCTCCGGCTTCATTTTGGTGCACGTGCTAGAGAATTGAAGAGGTCCGGCTCACTCTCGCTTTCTCCTTCTCCTTCTGCTTCTGATTCGACTATGACGGCGCTGATGTGGAGCCTCAGCCTCCGCCTCTATTGAAGAGCTTCATGCTCAAAGAGAAGCACAAAGAGCAAGGGAAAGAGAGAGGGTGATTGGGAGAGAGATGGGTCGGCGAGAAGGAGCAAAGATGGTTGACCGATCTGTGTTTGTGGGTGTAGTGGGTCTGTGTTTGTATTGCTAGGTGTGGTGGGTCTGGGTTTTGAAGAGTGTTTGCTTTGGTTTTGGTTTGAGATTTCAGAGAGAAGAAGGTTGGTGGGTCAAACTCCAACTCCAAGACCCATGTTTTTGTCCACAATTTTGATAGAGAGGTTGAGAGGATTTGCAGCGATGTGTTCTTATGTGAAGAGAATTTTGTTGAGACTGTGGATTTGTTGGCGCATTTTGTGTTGGATAGAATGATTGAGACTGTGGATTTGTTGGCACATTTTTTCTTCATCATTGCCATCATCAAATTCAGTTTCTTTATCATCAGGGGATGATGATTGAGGTGGGGTTTTGTGATTAATGGCAATATTATTACTATAGCTTTGGGGTTTTTTTTTTTTTTGAATAGAAAGTGTAATATTTTATAGGTGTAAACTGTTTCAAGTGTTCCCAAAACAATGATGAAGGATCAAGTTCTGGGTATCTGAAAAGTTTGTTAATATTAGTGTTTTTGTTTTTATTGGTGAGAAACAGTGAGAAATGAACAGAATTTGAATCTTCAACAAGAACCGTTTTTGACTTGGCAATTGGCAAGTGAGTTTGACTAGAAAACAAGATTTAAAGTTTGAATTAAAGAGAAGGAAATAACTACAGTAGCAAACCCACCCCAATTCCAACTTCAAACCCACTTTGAATCCCTCCACTCTCATTGAAGTTCATGAGTAATGAAAAACCCTAGCTTTTTTATTCTTGTTATGTTTGTTTTTGTCTAAAGATGTGTTTTTCTAACAGCAAACGGAGAGGTGGGTTACGGAAGGCTAACGGATTGAAGCACAGGTGGGCAAAGTGTAAATGATTAAACTACAGGTAGGCAAAGTGAAAACAGGTCATACCACGTGTGGGTTTACTGTAATTATCCCTTTATGATTCTTAAAATATTTATTGTGTAATGTCTAAAATATTCTCACTCAATTTTAACATCCCAAAAATTTTCTTCACATATTTTGAGTTTTAGATAGTAGTAATTATTAGAAAGTTGGAACGATGATATATAGTGTTTTATTTGTGATCTAAAAGACATTAATTTTCTAGGTTTAAATTAATGAAACTTATAATTTATCTAATGGAAAATTCGATGACACATGCCCTTTTGTTATTATTATTATTTTTTTCCTAAGGAAAACTCAGTTGTTTATTGTTGAAAGATGATAATATTTGTTACCATTCTTAGAAGTTTTTAGTGAGTAGATATATTTCTTTTAGCAAATAGGTACTAAAAAACTATTATAGTAATATAGATATTTATAGGTTAAACAGCTATCTTAACTTTGTGATTGATCAAAATTCTTATACGAATAAAATTAACTTTTTATGACATAATTATCAAAATTCTTAAAATTAACGTCTCTATTGATTAATGTAAATCTCTATGTATTTTAAAAATCAAATGATTTATATATTTATTTTGTGATATAAATAAACTCTAAAATTGACCTTAAATAATATAACTTTTTTTTTTCCACGGCAAGCACGTGCCTTGCACATGCTGCCCTAACTAGTATTCCCTTAAAAAAAAAAAAAAAAAAAAAAAAAAAAGAAGAAGAAGAAGAAGAAGAAGAAGAAGAAAGAAGCAATCAACTTCTTTCATTGTCGATAAGACTTAGAATCCATATTCACTTCTTTCAGCCAATAAGACTTTAGAAAGCCCAACATTCGTCTTATGTAGTTGGTTATTTCACTGTTCTATTAACTCTCTTAGCCATTCCTTTTTGCTTAAGTTTTCTTTATCCTATAATGTGTCTTTTAATATCGTGCTCTTCACAATACTTCAAAAACTCCTCATCCTTTTACTTAGTGCTATTGTTAGATCTACAATGCACTTGATCTTCCCTCCAACCTGGTTTAATTTTTCAATTTCGTGAATTTTGTAAAAGCCTTAGGCTATTCTTTAAGAAGTAAACCCAAATCTTTCTGGAAATCAATGAAAATTATGAATATTATACTTCATCTTTAGATACAATTTTCACAATTCCTTAACTATTAGACTGCTCGTAATCCAATACATCATTTTCTTGTGTATGGCAATTTTACCATAACCCAGTATTTACCGAAATCCAATTTTTATGACTTAACCCCAAGTAACTAATTTCTTTTTCGCAATCCCCTAACACTATGTTCACTCATATGCCCTAGTAGCATATGCCATAGGATTGTATCATTTTGCTCATATTTACTTATTTAGTTTCTGAAAAACTCCACCTACAATGCTGCTGCCAAACAACCTATAAATATTACCACGTACATTCGGCCACTTATTAGAACCATAGCAACCTTTTATACCTTTATTATCACATTCTTAGATGTATAGCTATAGACATTAGAGTCTAAGTTTCCCAACAAAATTAGATTATTCTTCACATCTGGAGCATGTCTTACTTTTTCTAATGTGGTCACCACATTATCGAACATTTTTACTTTTGTTAGGCTCTATACTTGTATAGTTTAGGTGGCAAACATGTGAACATAAACTTGTTTATATATAGCTCATAGAGTTTATAAAATTGATTAGCCAATTCTCAAGAAGCTGGTATTCAGTGTGCAAGAACAGGAAATAAGCTGATTCAAGGATATGAATATTTAACAATTATGACTAGTTGAAACTTAACTTCGATTAATTGAAAGTCGCATACTAGAACGGTGTTTCAGCCCTTCAGATGTCTAAGGCACATTTTGAAGACTTTGCAGCAGCTTAATTTGAGATCTAAAGGTTTGTACCTACTGCTTTTTTAAGTCATTAACGGTGATCACTCACACACTCATTGAACTAGTGGATTCAAGTTGCTATTTTCTAGCTATCAGGTGTATTAAATTCAAATCTTGAAGTTCGTGGATTGGAGGATCACGTTGCAGCAATTCACTATCAAGGAAGTCTGTAAGATTCAGTGCTCACTTCAGTAATTGTAGCTAGTATTACTACGAATAGGATTATTTTTTACTAATTGACTAGTGTTGAACTAGTCCCTACGACGAGTCATGTGGAAAGAATTTGTTGAATTCAGAACCCAAAAATTGATCAACCGGTCAAAACTAGATGAAAAATAAAGCAAATCTTCATCAAAATATGAATCTACTATCACTATGCTAGCAAATGTTGACAGGATCTAGATTCCAAATCCTCTAGATTTTTTTAGGAAACTTTATCACATAAAATTCTTAAAATCCTGGTCATTCATTTTGTAATAAATGATCTAGATTTCGACACATCAAAATTCCGCTAACAAAATACCTAAAAAATAGTTTTTTACAAACAAAACTAAAACACCCGGACCAAACGTCGGTAATGACGACTGCAAACAAAAACAAAAAAGATTCCCTTTCTTCATCTCCCCCCATCCTCATGGAAATTTGGTTTGCACTGGTGATAAATGTTTCTGCCTCAAAAGCGTGGACCTCAAAATTCAGTCTCACTAAAACGCAATCCTTGCCATTATAACAGAGCAAAGCAAAGATTGTACATGAGTATTTTCAAAGCAATAAAATTGCATTTTAAAATAGAGCACAAACCCGTAGTTTTTGAGGGATTTTTTTTTTTTTTTTTCATAGTCTTTGATGATGCAAAAAATCAATAATTGAGCTCCTCTTTGTAACGAATAGACGATGCTGTGAAACCTGCAAAATAAATTGAGTGGAAGAGTAACACACCGGTGTGGCATTAGCCAAACCGCCTCCGATGCTTAAGTCAATAAAGGAGAAAAATTTTAGAGAGAAAATGAGTAGAGAGTGATTTCGTAAAGTATTTGTGTGTACCTTTAGCTTATGTTATCTTCTCTTTTATAGTTGTATGCCTCATTAATGGGCATTGATGTGCTACATTTATGCTCAATGGCTAGTGTGTTACAGAATCTTTGTTTGGAGGCCATAGCTCATTCTGTGATCGTTGGTCTGTCAGTTACATTTTTTCATCAATGATCGTAATAAATGTGTCATGTCTTCTATGGGTGAATGACGATCTTTGCATAATGATGACTATAAATTTCTGGTTCATCAGCTGCCCCCTTGTTCATTATCTCGTCTTTTAGATGAGATAAGAACAAATTCATCTGACGCTTCATATTCCGTATGCTACGCATTTATGACGATTTGATGTTTGGGTGGTTGGGCGCCACATGTACAGCTAGGTTGTGTTCGACGTGCGAATATGTCTTAGTTTTCTCGCGTGAGTTTTGGCCACTTGTTTTGCGTTTTTCCCTCCTCTTTCCTTTCTTCTATATTTTTCCTTATTTAGCTCTCCGTTCTAGGGTTTGTTTCTCCTCTGAGCTTCCTTTCTCTGTTCTGCGTTTCCTAGTAAGTCCTTTGTGCTTCTTCTTCTTTTCTAGTTCTTCCATGATAGATTATTCTGCTGTTAGAGGGGATTGTCCTTCCATAGCCTTCTTTTTTGCTCATTTAGGTAGTTTACTTTAGTTCGTAGAGGGGGAGCATCTTAAGGGGATTAGTTCCTTCGTAGCAAAGGGTTGTCTATATACTTTTATCCTTTTTTCCTTGTTTCCTTTAGTTTCCCATTTTGCTGAGGTAGCTAGGTTGTTGAGGATGTCTGAGGTAAGGTCAAGTGACCTGGAGATAGGGTTATCCTCGTCAGATGATCGGGTGGTCTCAGAGGCCACTTCTGTTTATACTCCCTATCAGGCTTGGAACATCTCATGTTCTCTCTCCGAAAAGGATGAGAAGTAGATCAGGGATAGATTTCAATTCCCTAGCTCCGTAAAAATTAAAATCTCGAGTGACGATGAAAAAGCTTGTCACTTGTATGCTGATAAGGTTTGTTTCTACGAGGCCAATTTTACTAGCGGCCTTCGTTTCCCTATTCATCCCTTTGTTAGGGAACTTTTTTCCTATTTGCATCTTGCTCTGGCGTAATTGGTGTCTAACTCTTGGCAAATCCTTGTTTCTTGCATGGTGGTATAGATGTTTGCCAATGTTGGTGATGTCATTAGGAGGGACTAATTCCTCTATTTTTATCATCTGAGGAAGTCTAAGGACCCTAGCTATTATGAGTTCAAGCCGTGGGATAGGACTTCTAGGTTAATCCTTGATTACCCCTCGTTTCTCCGAAACTGAAAGCCAAATTTCTTTTTTATCTCGGGAAGTGGTTGGGAATTCGTCCCTGGTGAGGACTTGGACAAAGCTCCTAAGTTTTTTGGTAGTTGGGAGTTTTCGTGTTTAGTGCGTCTTCCTTGTCTTTTTAGCTGTTTTTCCCTTTTTCTAGGAGTGACGGTGATAGGTGACTTACTCGTATTCTTGTTTTGCAGTTGCCCAGCGTCCTCGTCTAAAGAAGAGGTACGAGATTTGTGTTGAAAAAGTAAGGGAACATTTGGAGACCGTTAAGGATTTTGATGAGCTCGTCTCTCCTCAATCTTTATTTCTTCATTTCTTGGGCCCGAAACCATCTACTAAGGTTTAGAAAGACTTGGATGTGAAAAAGAGTAAGTGCTTCTTTTCCTTTCCCTTTGTCTTCTTCTTATCTCTCTTTCTCTCTTTATATATATATATATATATATATATATATATATATTTTCTTCGTCCTTTCAGGAATGACAACTAGGTTTAGTAAGTTAAAATTAGCCGAAGATCAAGAAAAGAAGGCCAAGGGCAGAATTGTCAGTGGCCTTTTGTTCAAGAAGAAAGCTGGTGACGTCATTGAGAAAGATCCTATGAAAATGCCTCCTCCTGCCAAGCGCGCTGCCTCTCCCACTTCGTCACTAGAGATGATTGCCTCTGGTGGAGAGGAAATTAGGAAAAAGAAGAAATCTGGTGGTAAATCTTTCCTTCATACCTTCTAGGACGATGTTGATGCGACAGTTTTGAAGGCCCATACGGTACTTCCTGTGGATGATTTGAGTCCTCTGACGGTGAAGTCATCTAGCGAGGTGACGTTGTCTCACATTCAGAAGCTTGTGCAGGTAAGCGTTGTAGGCTGCCTTTACTTCTTCTTTTACTTTGCTTTATTTTTGCTAAGGGAGGTTCTTTGTAGGCTTTGGGGGAGTCCCTGTTCGTCTCTGGGAAGTTCTTGGACTTGGAAAAGAAGGTGGCGATGTCCGAGCCATTGATCAAGTCTTTATCCGCAGAGAATGAGACGTTCAAGAATAAAGTTGCCATCCTTGCTGCTGAGTCTGAGAATGACAAGAAGCGTGTAGGAACTTTGGAGAAAAGCCTACAAGTGGAGTAGGACTTCTGCAAGCTCAAGGACAAGCAGATTGGTGACCTGAAGCTGAAGCTACAGAATGTTGGGGTCACGGCAGTACAGGATTTTAAAGACTCTGACGAGTACTCTGGTGAATTATGCAAGTACTACATGGAGGGCTTTGATCTTCTCGTGAAGTGGATGACAAAGCATCACCCTAGCTTGGACCTTTCTAGCTTGGCTGTTGAGGAAATTGAAAAAAAGAGCTTATGTTTGATCGTCCTTCTAAGTCTACAGCAGAGAATGTGATGAAGGAAGCCACAGACGTTGCTGAAGGAATGAAGGAGGCCACTGTTGTAACCTTACAGACCCTATCCTTAATGAGTAGTAATCTTTTATTTTTTCTACACTCTTATATTTTTTTTATTTACTTGTAAGGCAAGAACAATATTTCTCGTTCCAGCGACCAAATCGGTACAGGTGACCCTCCCATTTCGTATCGGTTCTTATGTCGAACTGTTTCGGGTGATTTCGGCCATTTTTGAGTGTTTTGGTCATTCCGGCTGAAATCATTTAAGAACAGGTTGTACCTCTTTGTCATTGAGACAATGGCGAAGTTTCAGCGAATTAACAAAAACACCATATTAGAACAATTTTGAGACAAAACCTAAATAAAAAAAAAAAAAAACCAATAGATCCACAAATAACCATACCCAAACCTCGCCTTTCAAACCCAAAAAAAAAAAGTAATGTGTGGTTCTGAGCATTTGGCTTCTCAAGACAATGAATCACGTGATAGTTAGGTGGGGTGTTTGACTTTATACACTTGTTTGAAGTTTTTTTTTTTTTTTTTTTTTTTTTTTTTTTTTTTAATATAATGATTAGATAATTTAGATTTATTTGTAATGGATTGGGCCATTGTAGAATGATAAAGATAATGATGAATTGGGCCTAAATATACTTAAAGAAATAGGATTTAAACTCAGCATATATATATATATATATATATATATTGGATTTTATACGTATAGCGGTAAATCCGAAATGGCACACCAGTACTTATCGGTACCTGAAATATATCATACCACTACCAAATCGGTACAGCCTCTGGTACGGTATTGTCTTCCTTGATTTAAGGTCACCACTCTCGATAATTTACTATTATCACAATAAGCAGTTATAAATAAAGGAATCTCAGTACCTTATGCCAATCTACAGTTGAACCCTTACCCCAATACCCAATTGAACTTTTTATGTAGTGACAATCTCTTCTTTTAATGCACGGCTCCTAGTACACGACTAACCAATTGCGCGGATCTTAGTATGTGACTTCAATCACCAACTAGAGAAGATTGTTGGCTGTAAAGTTCTTCAGTTCATCACATGATGAAGATCGAGAAGCTCCTTGGTCACAAAACCCTATGGTGTACAAACACATCAGCTTCTTCACAAGAAAGATAAACTAGGTAAATTCTGTCTCCGGTCACAATTTTCATGAACAAACTTTGCTCAACACTTGTGCAACTTGTATTCTTGGTTGTGCAATCTTTGATGACCCTTAAAATAATCTTTTTATATGTCTAGAGTTGTGAGAAAAGAGAACCCAAACATACAATCTTGGATTGGATGAAAAACAGACCAGAAATTTTGAGTTTCATAAACCTCGACAAATACCCTAGTTGTTGAGCAGCTGTCGAGCCTTGGACTTAAACAGCTCTTTTAAACCTCGATAGATATTAGTTGTCGAGCTTTAATGAACAGCACTTTTCACTCTTGAATCTTGGACTGACTTGCATGGCTTTAATACTTGGACTTAAAACAAGGTTTCTTGAAGTATTAAACATATCCTAGATCTACCCAATTACAAATAAAGTTCATTTTGTCAAAGAATTAGCCAATTATATAAAATAGTGACATATGTTCCTAACATTGAATCACATATGTCCTAACAATCTCTCTTTTTGGCAATTTGTGACAAAACTACAACAAACAAATGAACATATGAGAGAAGTCATAAATCACTCAACTCATACTCACTTGTTAAGTACAGTAAAATCTATCCTAACACAAACTCTTAAATTTTTTTGCAAAAAGCCAGTTTATGGCAAGGAAGACTTTGACAACCTGTATTTTTGAAACACTTAAACAAAACTCATTAAGGCATCTTTGTGTGAAGCAGAAATAAAAGATTGCATACAATATATAAGAAACATATGCATAAAGAGAGAAAAGAAACAACATATGGAGAGATAACTGAAAGAACTATAATAATAAGCTCACAATGTATATATATCAAGTACAAGGGGTTTGCTATCACAATATGATCATAAGATCCAAGGTACGTGAACAATGTATCTAAAAATAGAAAGAAAGAAAAGATACATGGAATCCTCACTATATCCCTCAAAATCAAAACTCCCCCTAATTAAAATCTCTTATAATAACCCTCCTCCTATGAGTATGACTACTCTCATATCCAAAACTATTTCTCCTTTTTGTCACGAGTGACAAAGGGTAAGAGTTTTAAGTAGACATCTCATTAGTACTGGAAGAGCTAGCATCGCCATCATCCTCATCATCAAAAGTAGTAGCATCATCAACATCATCCTCATCCTCAAAAGCCTCTGCAGTAGGTGGAGGAGACGTAATGAAGCCACCCATGACCGCCTTCCGTCATGCAATACGACCAACACAGGTGTTCACCTGACACAACTCATCACTGAGAGTGTCGAGGCAAGCATCCATGTGTTAAAGCTGGGCCATAATGTCCTCGAGAGTCACATCGCTCATAGAAGAAGAGGGAGTGGATGTGGATGGAGCTGGAGGAACTGCCAATCTGGACCACCTTGAGAGTAGCTGCACCTCGCTCCGTTTAATGGTAGCAATGTCTATGGCACATATAACATGGAAGTGGTCGGACATGAGAAGGGGAATAGAGAAATGGCGTAAAATCATCGTGATAGCAGAAGGGTAGATGAGTTTATCATGGGCCGCTGTATCCCTATACACATCTATGATAGAAAGAATGAAGTGAGAAGGAAAATCTATAATAAGACGCTCAAGAAGGGAAAGTAAAAACTGAGCACGGGGCTCTGTGATAGTATAGTGAGATAGGGGATGAAGAATAAAAGTCATAACCATGTTCAAATACCGAGGGCCTTTAGCAAAGCCTGAATAGTAAGTGAACTGATGCTTTCCCTAGTTAGAAGGATGCTCACAAAAAGCTGATATAAGCTCATTTTTAGACACAGTGTTAAGATGCTCACAACTATAGTAGTCAAGATGCACTACCCTAGGGACATGGAGCATGTCGGATACAATATACGGGGTGATCACGATGCGCGTACCTCAAACACGAGTGGAAAACTGAGGTACTGAATAATTAAATCCATGCATGTTGGAGTAGAACTCCTAGATCAACACGGATGGACATGTGACTGGGACGTCATACAATGACTCCCAACCCTTATTATGAATGACAGTGGGTAGGTCAGTGTCAAAGAGGTCTAACAAAATGACTTAGAGTTCTAAATGAATGCCTTGTCTACAAAAATTCTCCGAAAAGTCCTTGCGGGCTTTATCATCATGGAACCAAATATGAGAGGGCGTAAGGTCAAAAGAAGTGGATGCCTCAGAATGTAGAGGGTTCCGGGACGAAAAAGATTTACGTTTAGGTGTCATAGAAGCATACTAACGCAAAGAAAAAAGAGAAAGGGAGAAATAGACAATCAGAAAAGTCCCAAGTAGTTCAAAATATATCAGGATATATTGAAAAGAAAGAACGTATGCATGAGAATGCATGAACATGTGACATGCAATAGAGAAAGCATCATGGGCTCAGCTCAATCCAATCCTACCAGCATACAATCAGATAACATAAATAACACACATCTAAATGCATGAAAATATAGTTATAATGCTCATGAGATGCAATGTATGAAGTTTTTAAGATCAAATCTTCAAAACCCATCCCAAAAATTTTGCAAAAACCTCTTTGATTTTGAAAAAACCCCAAAATTTTCAATAATCCCAAAAACTTAGGTTAAAAATCATGAAATGGATGAATATGAGGGATTTAGACACTTACCAAGTGAAGAAAACTTCATTAAGGTAGAAGAATCCTTAAGGAAGAGGTTTTGGGAGGTGAAATGGCGAAAGGAGTCGAGAGAAGTGAGACCCAAATCATGCTGACCCTATATAGAGAAGCTCAATAATTCTCGACAGATCGAGAGATTTTGAGAGGTGTTAAGCTTTAAAAGGGTCGACATATGCAGCTATCAAGTAGGTGTCTAGAAGTGTCCATAGCAAAACAAGTTCGATGGATTGAGGAGCTATCGAGCAGTTATCGAGGAGATAGAAACTTTCTCAATGGATTAAGGAGCTATCGAGATTGCGGTAAGAAAAAGTTGAGGAGCTCGATAGATAAACTAGGTGTCGAGAGGTATCGAGGAGGTATCGAGATTGCTTAAAAATAGGTTCTCAAAGTGGAGAAAAACATAGATATGAATGTAATCAAACATGTAACTCAACCAAGGATCCAAACAACATTTTGATCTCTTAAAAACACATCTCAACAAAAATTTTTAAGCACATAGATCCCAAAGCACATACAGGCACACTAAATAAATCTAACCAATTTTATATTTCAAAAACAAGTCAAGATAGTTTAGTTAGCACAGATTAACATATGTATACCTTATGATAGCCAAATCACATTGTACTTGCACATTTATCAAAAATAACAAAGAATAATGCATGTTGTGTGTGAAAACATCATAAGATTGCATAAGTGTATCTATGTTATGACGATTTGAGATATGAGTAAATCAATTTAACTCACACACGATCATAACTGTTTGATGAGGACTATCACCATCAAAGTACATCCTATAACTCCCACATCTCTGAGAATACATGCTTGCAATCATATATAAAGCATTTTGATCTTTTTGCTTTTATGTTTCTTTGCATATTTTTTTTCTTTTAACAAACCATGCATGGCCATATAAGAGATAGAAAAGAAATTCCCAATTATGTTAAGCATTTTTGACATTGTACTTTTACTATGCCAAAGCATATAAATGTTATTTCATGATTGGTGGGCAACAGTGGTGAGATAATTATTTATGTCGTTCTCTTAGGATTTTCTAGTCTTTCTTGTCAAAAAGAGTGATACAAGTATTAAGTACAGGAGATTATTTAACCTTACTCATCACAAACACGAGCCACAAAACTCCCTTACTTAGTTTTGAATAGAGATCCTCATCTAAACTACAAAAGATACAAAGTTTAGAAAATTTTGTTTCATTGGTCATTCAAGGTATACAAGTACCAACATACACAAACACACACTGCTTTTGTATTTTTCTGATTTTTCGATTTTTTTTTTTAATTTTTATATGAAAAACAAAACAAAGTAAAACTGAAAAAAAAAATGTTAAAAAAATCAAAGCAAAACATAAAACTAAACTGATTTAAAACATTAAAGCAAAACATTCAAGTAATGCAAAAACAAGAAAGGGCGAGAGAGAAGAAGTGACAAAATCACTTGAAGCCCTTTTCCTTCACACCTTAGAAGAACCTTTCAATTAAGCAAAGCCTTGAAATGGCAGTGAGGGGGAAGAATTGAAATCGTTCAAGTTCGAAAGGAACATGAGAGTTTTGAAAATATCTTTAAGAGGTGCAAAGGAGGATGAAAGCTGATTTTGGCTTCCCGACAACATAGTGTTGTTGCTCTGTTGAGTGGCTAACCACTTATAGTAATTGGGTCGAGTATGACTGGCTGCTCCACAGTGATGATAAAGATGCTGCTTCTTCTGTTTTGGTTTTTGAGAGTTAGCCTTCTTAGTCCTATGGTTTTTAGAAGAATTGGATTGCCTACGGTCCTTGTCAAAGCCCTTTGCATTGGCATTCTTCATGAACTTCTTGAATTGCCGGGTGATGTAGGACTTCATTTTAGAATCTTCATCATTGGAAAACTCATCAGTGTCACTGCTCTTGGCCTTCAGTGCCACGCTCTTACTCTTGCTAGATTTCCTGATCCTTGTCAAACCCAACTCATAGGTCTGTAGATTCCCAACCAACTTTGTCAAAGGAATTTTGTCAATGTCCTTTGATTCCTCAATGGTAGTGATCTTAGCATGGAATTTCTCGGGTAGAGATCTGAGCACCTTTCTCACAATCCTGGGTTCAAGAATGGTTTCCCCAAGATTAGAAATTGAGTTCACTATGCCCTTGAGCTTGGCATAGAACTCAACTCATCCTCCTCCATCTTAATCTATTCAAAACTTGTAGTGAGCCTCTAAAGTTTCGAATCCTTGACAGCCTTGGTTCACTCATAGGTTGTCTGGAGAATAGTCTATGCGTCCTTAGCAGTTTTAGTGGAGGATATCTTCTTGAACTCCTCATTAGTGACTGAACTGAATAAAGCATTCAATGCCATGCTATTGAAGTTTTCCACCATGATCTTAGCATCATCCCAATCGTTCGGTGCTTCATTTGGCTTGGTCCAGCCAATCTCTACAACTTGCCACACCTTCTCATCTAGAGACTGCAAGAAAACTCTCATGCGTACTTTCTAGTATGCATAGTTGGTACCATCAAATAATGAAGGTATAATAAGAGATTGCCCTCTATCCATGAGAAACAAGGGTCAATGGATCACACACATAGACTAATTCTAATCAGAGTGTGCCCGAAATGATACCACTTGATAGGCCAAGAATGTATTGACCACTTGTGATGAATTAATTGATTAATTAGCCAAGTTTATTAATTAATTAAATTAACATGCAAACGCGTAGTAGCACAAACAAATCACCAATTAACTAAAGTATATGGGGGAAAATAAATTGACATGGTGATTTGATTACAAATGGAGAAAATCACCGTGACAAAAATCCTACTAGGTGATTTTAAGGTCACAATTCTCGAGAATTCACTATTATCACAACAAGCAATTATAAGTAAAGAAATCCTAGTACCTTATACCAACCTACAGTTGAACCCTTACCACAAAACTCAATTGGACTAATTCTGTAGTGATAATATCTTATTTTGATGCACGGCTCCCAATACATGACTAACCAATTGCACAGATCCCAGTACGCGACTTCATTCACCAACTAGAGAAGATTGTTAGCTGCAAAGTTCTTCAGTTCATCATACAATGAAGATCAAGAAGCTCCTTGGTCACGAAACTCTGCGATGTACAAACACAGCATTTTCTTCATAAGAAAGATGAACTAGGGCAAATTTTGTTTCTAGTCACAATTTACATGAACAAACTTAGCTAACAGTTGTGCAACTTGTGTTCTTGGCTATGTAACCTTTGACTGCCCTTAAAATAATCCTTTTATATGTTTATAGTTATGAGAAAAGAAAGCCTAAACATACAATCGCAGATTGGAAGAAAAACATATCAGAAATTCTGAGTTTCATAAACCTTAATAGATACCCTAGCTATTGAGCAGCTATCGAGCCTTGGATTTAAACAGCTCTTTTAAACATCGATAGATACTAGTTGTTGAGTTTTAATGAACAACACTTTTCACACTTGAATCTTGGACAGACTTGCATCGCTTCAATACTTGGACTTGAAACAAAGTTTCTTGAAGTATTAAACACATCTTATATCTATCCAATTACAAGTAAAGTGTGTTTTGTCAAAAAATTAGGCAATTACATAAAAGAGTGACATATGTTCCTAACATTGAATCATATATGTCCTAGCATTCTTGATGTGAATCTTGATCTTGATAGTTCAAAGTGTGTGTATGAAAGTAAACACCTCTAGATCTCACAGAAGATTCAACACAGTACTTCAAAAGTCTTAAAAAACGTAGCTAGGGTTTTTCCTTTATATGTGAAGTAAAACACTTAACCCTACACGTCATATAGGCTTAGGCTTAATTGGAATTTATGTTGAAAATTAAACTTGCACGAGCTTTAATCGATCGAGTATAATTTTCAATTGATCGAGTATAATTTTCGATCGATTGAGCCTTGCAGATTTTGACCAATAAATCCTGCAATCACTTGATTCCAATTTTATATAAAATCACAATTTGAGCAAGCCTAAATCTAGACTTTATGTTTTGATCATGGTTTGCCAACATAATACATATTGCAGTTCTAATACATTAGTTCCTAAAATCTTAGATTTAGTTCTAATACTCCTCCACTAGCAAAGCTTATTGGGCGCACAACAAAAGAACCAAGAAGGTGATGAAAATAGTTAATGTTGGTATTGATGAAGCTTTAGATTCTGGTTTTGAGAAAGTTAGTGGGGAGATGCCTAAGGAAATTCTTCCTCCTAAGATCAAGGTTGTCCAAGACATAGTTGATCAAGAGCCCGTATCTCTAAGTACTTCGAGTGTTGTAGAAGTCTCAGAAGACATTCCTACCACATCTAATTCTGAATCTAATGAAGAGAAAGGACCTTCCTCAAGGATTAAGTTGAATCACTCTCCTGAAATTATTATGGGAAATATGAATGAACTTACACTAAGAAAGCATACAATTGATAAATGTGTTGCTAACTTTGTGTCTTATTCTTATTTGTCTCAAGTTAAGCCTACCAAGGTTGAGAAAGCTCTCTAGGATGAAAGATGGGTTGAAGCTATGCATGATGAACTGCTTTAGTTTCAAATGAATGATGTCTGAAGCCTAGTACCTAGACCGGAAGGAAAGCACATCATTGGCACAAAGTGGATATTCCGCAATAAAATTGATGAGGAGGGAAATGTGATCCGCAACAAGACTTGTCTTGTGGCTCAAGGATACTCACAAGTTGAAAGAGAAGATTATGATGAGTCATTGCTCATGTAACTCGTATGGAATCCATTAGAGTCCTTCTAGCCCTAACATGTCACTTGAAGTTCAAGTTTTACCTAATGGATGTAAAGACTGCATTCTTGAACAAGTTCCTTAAAGAAGATGTCTATATGGCTTAGCCCAAAGGATTCATTGATCCACACTTTTTGGATCATGTGTTGTACCTTAAGAAGGCACACTATGGATTAAAGTAAGCACCCAAAGCTTGGTATGACCAACTTACACAATATTTAGTCTCACATGGTTTCACAAGAGGACAAGCTAATTAAACACTCTTTATCAAAAGGGAAGATGTTGAGTTGATAGTTGCTCAAGTCTATGTTGATGACATCATCTTTAGGTCTACAAAGGATGAACTTGCTCATGATTTCTCCAAACTCATGCAAGCTGAGTTCGAGATGAGCATGATTAGAGAGTTGAATCACTTCCTTGGATTGTAAATCCGTTAGCAAGAGTTAGGTATATTCATATCTCAATCTAAATATGCTAAAAATCTTGTGAAAAAGTTTGGATTGCAATCTGCTAGTTCTGTTAGAACCCCTATGAGCCCAAATGTTAAACTCACTGTTGATTTGTTAGGAAAAAGTGTTGATTCTTCTTGACAGGTCCCAAAATTCGTTGACCCCTTGCGGTAACTTAGATTAATTAAATTAGCCCAGTTATTAATTAATCAAATTAACATGCAATATCACGTGGTAGCACAAACAAATCACCAAACTAAGTAATGCAGCGGAAATTAAATGACATGGTGATTTGTTTACGAATGGGGAAAACCTTACGGCAAAAACCCCACCGGGTGATTTAAGGTCACCATTCTCGAAACTCCACTATTATCACAACAAGCAGTTACAAGCAAGGAATCCCAAGTACCTTACCAACCTACAGTTGAACTCTTACCCCAATACCCAATTGGACTTGTTCTGTAGTGACAGTTTCTCCTTTCAATGCATGGCTCCCAAGTACGTGACTAACCAGATGCGCGGATCCCAGTACGCGACTTCAAACACCAACTAGAGAGAGAATTGTTGGCTGCAAAGTTCTTCAAATCATTAGAGATGAACTAGGGCACGAACTTTGTCTTTCAGATCACAAATTGCATGAACAAGAAGTTCTGAATGAATGTGCAACTTGCATCATCTTGACGGCCCTCAAAATAATCCTTTTATATGTCTAGGGTTAAGAGAAAAGAAATCCCAAAGACACACTCACGGATTGGACTTGTAATAGAACTGAAAATCTGTTTTCTTTAATTCTCGACAGATAGAGGTGTCGAGGATCTGTCAAGAAGCTGTCGAGGCTCGGGGCAAAACAGCTTCTTAAAGCTCGATAGATGCATGTGTCGAGGTAGGTGTCGAGCTTTAAAATCTTGCACTTCCTTGCTTGTTTCTTGGACAGATTTTGATGGCTTCAACACTGAATCTTGAAACACTGTTTCTTGAGGTGTTAGACACATCCTAGATCTACCCAATTACAAGTAAAGTGTGTTTTGTCTAAGGATAAGCCAATTACATAAAATAGCGACATATGTTCACAAACTTGAACTACATATATCCTAACACTTCTCTCTATAGAAGTATGATAGGTAATTTTCTTTACCTTATTGCCAATAGACTAACATTAATTACAATATGGGAGTATGTGTTAGATATCAAGAAAATCCCAAAGAGTCTCATATGATTTCTTTGAAAAGAATCATAAAGTATGTCAAATACATTGCCAATTTCGGTGTGTGGTATAGCGAGGACACCAATGATTTCTTAGTTGGGTAATCTAATGCAGGCTGGGCTAGGAACGCTGATGATAGAAAAAGTACTTCGGGGGGTTTTTTTTATGTGGGCAATAATCTTGTCTCCTGGATGAACAAAAAGCAAAATTCCATATTTTTATCCACTGTTGAGGTTGAATACATCACTGCCAGTAGCTACTGCACCCAACTTTTGTGAATACAAAAACTCCTCCTTGATAATAGTATTCGTCAAGAACATCTTACCATCTATTGTGACAATATTAGTGCCATTAACATCTCTAAAAATCCTGTTCAACATTCTCGAACAAAACATATAGAGATTCAACACCACTTCATTTGGGCGCTTGTTGAAGATGGCACTCTCACTCTTGAATTCATTCACACTAATGATCAGAAGGCTAATTTGTTCACTAAGCCTCTTGATAGAAATTTTTTTGAATTCCTATGCCAAAACATTGGTGTGATCTCCATGGTGTGATCTTTTCTCCTTCTCCTCCTTCCTCATGCATTTGAATTCTAGTTTTATACTTTGCTTTGTTTAACATGTTTTTGTTTGTATGTTTTTAGTTTTTCTTCATTTTATTTTTCATAAAATTAACAAAAAAATTGAAAAAATAAAAAGATACCAAAAAGAGAAAGGCATAAATGACCATCTCACCACTAATGCCCGCCAATCATGTATAACATCTGTGTGCTTCGGCATAGAAAAATTATGATGTTTTTGGCTTACATAATTAGGTATTTCTTCTCTCTTTATATATGTCCATGCACGATTTGTTCAAAAGAAAGAAAAAATATGCAAAGAACATAAAAGCAAAAAGAATCAAAATGCTTTTAAATATGGTTGCAAGCGTGTTTCTAGGAAATGTGGGAGTTATAGGATGTACCTCGAAGGTGATAGTCCCATCAAGTAGTAATGATTGTGTGTGGGTTAAATTGATGTTTTCATATCTCAAATCATCATAACATAAGAAACTTGTGCAATCTTGCTATGGTTTTAATACACAACACACAAAAATTCTTTGCTACTTTTGATACACGTGCAGGTATAATGTGATTGGGCCATCACAAGGAATACATGTTTTAATGTATACTTACTAAACTGTCTTGACTTGTTTTTGAAATATAAAGTTGGTAAGACTTGTTTAGTGTGTGTGTGTGTGTGTTTTGGATCATGAATGCTTTGCATTTTCTTGTTGAGAGATTTTTTTGAAAGCTTAACATGTTGATTGGATCTTTGATTAAGTAGCTTGCTTGTTTGCATTCAACTCTTTGTGTTTTTTCCTTCCTTGGAAAACTGCTTTTTATCAAGCTTGACAGTTTCTCGACATATCCTTGACCGCTTCTTATCTATTGAGCCTCTTGAACTTATTTTCTTGACAAATCTTCTTGCAACTTCGATCCATCGAGCTATCTGGAATTTGTCTCGATAGCTTCTTGACAGATTCTCGATCCATCGAGAAAGTTTTTATCTCGCTGATAGCTTCTCGACAGCTTTTCGATCCATCGAGGTGATTTTGTCGTTGATAGATTCTCAACAGCACCTCGACAGATTCATATCTATCGACTTTTAGTGCTCAAAAAATCTCGACAGATCCTCGATCCATCGAGTAGCATTTTGTTTAAATAGCTTCAGTGCAAAATCAGATTCACTTTTTCACTTCTCTTTCGACAGAAATCTTTTTTCTATTGACCCAAACACATTTCTCTCACACTTTTCACTTAACCCACTTGGATTTCGGCCTTGTTCAAGCTTTTCTTCTCTAGTAAGGCTCCTTAATCTCTCATTCTTCATGCATTTCACATATTTAGACCTAGGTTTTGGTTTTCTTGAATTTTTTTTGGTTTTTGAAAATCTTTGAGTTTTTTGTGAAATTTTTGGGTTGGGTGTTGCTTATTTGTTGCTATATGATCATGCATTGCATTCTATTTGCATTTTCACAATGTTTCATGCATTTAGATGTGTGTTTGAATGTTGAAAATTGTGTACTGTTAAGATTGGATTGGGTTGAACCCATGATGCAATTATATTTAGCATGTCACATGTTCATGCATTTTTCATGCATACGTACCCTCTTTTTTCTTTTGTTGGTACTTTGTTGTGATGGTGTTTTCTATTTCTCCCTCTCTCTATCTCTCAGATAGTCTGCCCATGGCTCCTAAGCGCAAATCCACTCTGTCTCAGAACCCTCTTCATTCTGGGAAATCTTCTTCTGATCCTACCTCTTTTCATATTCGATTCCATGATGAGAAAGCCCATAAGGACTTCTTAGAGAACTTTTCTAAACGTGGCTTTCATCCGGAGTGCCACATGGTTTTATCGAACTTTTCTGATACTGCTCTACCCACTGTCATTCATAGTCGGGGATGAGAATCTCTATGTGAGATGCCTTTGAGTTGTCTTATCATGATCATATAGGAGTTTTACTCCAATATGCACGATATTGATACCTCTGTGCCTTAGTTTGCTACACATGTCAAAGGTACACATATCGTAGTCACTTTAAATCTTGTATCTGAGAAACTACATATTCCACGGGCAGTGCATCCTGACTACCCTGCCCATCAGTGTCTAAGGACTATGTCCAAAGACGAGTTCATATCTCACTTTTGTGAGAGACCTTCCACATAAGGTGGTTGTCAAAGCACCCCATGCTCGGACTTTACAAAAGGACCAAGATTCCTAAACACAGTGATGACATTTGTTCTTTATCCCTTATCTCACTATAATTCCATTAGAGAGCCTCGTGCTCAGTTTTTGCTATCCCTCCTTGATGACCTCTCTACAGACTTTCGTTCTCACTTCATTATTTCTCTCATCGATGTCTATAGAGATACGACGACTCGTGATAAGCTCATTTTTCCTTCGACTATCACGTGGATTCTTTGCCATTTTTCTATCCCTTTTCCTGATTCCTTCTTCTATCCTATCCTAGGAGCCATCAGCACAGTGTCTGTTCGACGGAGAGAGGCCCAGTTTCGACCAAAGTGGCCCCCCTCTATTCTATCCACCTCTGCTCTTTCTTCTTCTATAGGTAGTGTGACTCTTGAGGCCATCATGGTGCAACTTGTGCATATATATGTTTGCCTAGACACTTTCAGTGATGAGTTGTGTTTGGTGAACACTCGTGTTGGCCGTATCGCTCGCCAGCAGGTTGAGATGGATGGCTTTGTTGCTTCTCCTTCTCCTTCACCCGAGGCTTCTGAGGATGAGGATGCTGATGATGGTTCTGGTACTGACGATGAGGTTGAGGAAGCTAGCTCTTCTGGTGATGATGAGACGACCTCTTAGTGATGACTTACCCTTTGTCATTAGTGAAAAAAATGGGGAGTAGTTTTGGAATGAGAGTAGTCATGTATTTAGGGGGAGAGTTAGTATAGGACATTTTTTAGTGTCTATTTTTTTTTAGGGATGTAGCGAGGATTTATATGTATTTTTCTTTTCTTTTTCTAGTTACTTTATCCTTTTGTACATTGGTCTTATGACCATTTATTGATAACATACTTTGTACTTATTTCTCATTTATATGTACAATGATGAATGTTTTCTCTCACCTATCTCTTCATGAGTTGTTTCTTTTCTCTCTTTATACACATATTTCTTTTTGCATACAATCTTTTATTTCTATTTCACATTATGATGCCTTGATGAGTTTTGTTTAAAGTGTTTCAGAAAGACAAGTTGTCAAAATCTATCATACCATGAACTATATTCTTGCAAAGTTTTTCAAGAGTTTGTGATAGGATTAGATTTTATTGTATTCAACAACTGTTTATGAGTTTAGTGATTTAAGACTTCTCTCATACTTCATTTGTTTGTTGTGGTTTTGTCATAGATTGCTAAAAGGGGCGATTGTTAGGACATATGTGAAACTTGTTAGAACATATGTTAATGTAAATTGGTTAATCCTTTGACAAAACGCACTTTACTTATAATTTGGTAGATCTAGGATGGGTTTAATACTTCAAGGAATAAGAGTTCAAGTCTAGTATTAAGGCCATGCAAAACTATCCAAGAAAAAAGTGAAGAAAGTGTTGTTCATTAAAGCTTGACAGATAATATCTATCGAGGTTTAATGCGTGTGCTCAATAGCTGCTTGACAGAAACAATATCCATCAGGAATTATGAAATTCAAATTTCCAGATTTGATTTCACGCATATCCAAGTGTATTTGCATAGGGTTTCTTTTGTCACAACTCTAAACATATATAAGGATTATTTTAAAGATTGTCACACAAGGAATCAGAGCATCCCTTCATGCATTTCGTCACCGGAGACAAAAGTTGACCTAGTTCATTTTATTCTTTGAAGAAGTTGTTGCGTCTTTGCACCAAGGGTTTTGTAACTAAAGAGCTTCTTGATCTTCATCATTTGGATGAATTAAAGAACTTTGCAACTAACATCTTTCTCAATTTTGTGTGTTAGTCACATACTGGAATTTGTGCAAAGGAGTAAGTCACGTATGGGGATCCGTGTATCGATTGATTAGTCATTTACTTAGAGCCGTGCATTGAAATGAGAGATTGTTACTACATTACAAGTCCAATTGAATATTGGGGTAAGAGTTTAACTGTAGGTTGGTATAAGGTACTGGGATTCCTTTGTCTGTAACCACTTGTTTTGATAATAGTGGATTCTCGAGAGTGGTGACCTTAAATTTACCCGGTGGGGTTTTGCCTCGGTGGTTTTTCCCATTTTTAAACAAATCACCTTGTCAAATATATTTTTCACTGCATTTAGTTATTTGATGATTTGTTTGTACTACCACGTTTATTGCATGTAATTGAATCTAATTAATTAATTGATTAATTTACCAAAGGGAGTCAATGCATTTTTGGCTTATCACCTAATATGCCCATTCTTCTAGCATTTATAAAACTTCATTGTCTTGCTTTTAGATTTGTATCTATTGTGTCCCCTAGCAAAACTATTATTTTTGTTTTTCTTCCTTCCACAATCTTGATTACCCTTTATTACAAGCCCTTCATAATAAACTTAATTTTCAAATGTCGTTCGACCGTCTAAGCTTTTGACCAGCGTAACATCTTTGTAATCCTACATATTCTTCTTTTTTGATTTTTGAACATGGAATTTACTCATCACTTCATCAACTACTTTAATTCTAAAATCATTTCTACCTAGCCTAAGAAAGAAAATAAAATTCTATATACATTTTTAATGAACAAAAGAAAGTCTATTCCTCTCTTTTTTTACTTTTATTTGAGCAAGTGATTCCTTCCTATTTGATATGGAATTTGGTCATCAGTCCATGAACTACAATTCTAAAACCATTTTAAGGTTTATGAACAGTATTTTCTTGGGGGAAAAGAGAGGAGGTTTTATTGCTCCATTAATTTGATTTGTTAAGAGAACCTTTTTAAACTTGCTAGACTTTGACTTTTGAAAAATATTGCTCCATTAATTTGATTTGTTAAGAGAGCGTCGTTAATTTGAAGCTAGAAGATTCCTTAATTTATTTATTTTTCTTTGCCAATGCCACCTAATGTGCAATATCAATCAAATGGAGTATATCGTTCCTACGATCATGTTTTTGGTCACTTATGTTATGAATACAAATCATTTGTTCTACTCGCATTTCACTTAATTTATACTCCACTAATCCTATTTAGCATATGTTTGATTTATTATTGTTAGAGATATATTAGCCCATTGACATAGGCCCAAGCTTAATTCTACTTTATGTGTAAGTCAAGTCTCTTACTTGTATTAGAAGTCCATTAGTTTAGAGTTTAGTCTACTATATATACCTATGTTATGGTTCATTGTAACACAAGTTTTGTACTACACTCTTATATAATAAAGATGTAGTCCTTAAGGGTTTCCTCTGTGGACGTAGGTCGTAAGAATGAACCACGTAAACCTTGTGTTCTTGTACTCCTATTTTATGCTTCTCTCTTCCACATATATTCAAACATATTCAATATGAAATAACTAATATTTAACATGGTATTAGAGCCACCATCTTGTGACCATGATTTTCTGTCCTTACGGTGTGTTTAAGAGCTATCTTTGTCTTCCTCGGTATTTATTCGCTGCGTTCATCTTTTTGGATTCTTACTATTGCCGTCAAAACTCTGTAGTATAGTCATGCCACCATTAGAAGTCGCATCAACATTACAAGACCATTGTCTTTTTCAAACCATTGTCACAGAGCCAAAATTCAATCAAGGTATCTTTTCTCTCTTATCAAATCTCAAGATTTCATCAAGTTTCTATCTTGAGTTTGAGAGGGGGTGTTAGATATATATAGCTCATTAGCATAGGCCCAAGTCTAATTCTACTTTGTGTGCAAATCAAGTCTCCTACTTATATTAGAAGTCTATTAGTTTAGGGTCTAGTCTATTATATATACCCATGTTAGGGTTTATTGTAACACAAGTTTTGTATTAGACTCTTATATAATAAAGATGTAGCCTTTAAGGGTTTCCTCTGTGGAAGTAAGCCGTAAGGCAGAACTACGTAAGCCTTGTGTTCTTGTTTTCCTATTTTATACCTCTCTTCTCCTCATATATTCAAGCATATTTAACATGAAATATATCATAACTAATATTTAATACAGCGATTATGTTTTAAAGGTCAACCATGGAAATGGTGATAGTGGATCCAGAAGACTTGGATTTTGCAAAGACGGCAGTCATTGGTTGGATACTTTTAGTGTTAGCAACAGTAGCAACAAAAATGGAAATATCTAATTTGTTGTGTTGATAGCAAGTCTCAATATTATGGCCAAAACGTTTGCAAAAATTGCAAAAATATTTGTTGAATTGTTGGTGATGATTGTTGCAAAAAGAAGACTTGTCCTTATTCTTTATTTAGGAGCAAAATATGCAAAAATAGACTACAAAAAGGAAATCTATACAGAAAACTAGATAAGGAGTACATGGACTGCAAAAGTCAAACCTGACAAAAAGTCAATGGTCAAACCTTAAAGTCAACAGTCAACTATGGTTGAAGTCAACGCTGACGTAGGCAGGATGACATCAGCAAACAACTAGGGCTGACATAAGCATTGACATGGAAGATGACGTCAATTAGGGTTAACATGGCGGGTGACTTGGCAGTGATGACATCATAGATGACATTAGCAGGTACTTAACAGCGGGTGCTGAAACTTAATTGGTGCATGCAGCACGTGGAAAACTCGCTGTATCTTTGAGTGGCGCGTGGGGGCCCGTGGACATTCAGAATGTGGTGATTATGGCAGCGTTTTGTAGATTGGTTGACGATCTATACAATTGTATCTCTGGTGTCGTAATCGGAGCTTTAGTACTTATGGATTCGAGAGCAGTAGTGATCTCGGCGACGAAGAGCGATCTTCTAGCGGTGATGATTCAACCCAAAGTGCCTCTAATGGTAATGGAGCAGCCAGAAAAAGAAAAATGACCGGAGAAGGTTGATGCAGCAAAGAATGCCAAAGAAGACAAGACTGCAAGACACCGAAAAGGTTAGAACTTGGCTCTGATACCATGTCAGAAATGCTGGATGAATAGTGTTGTATTTCACAGAGAATAAAATATACATGGGTGCCTTATATGAGAGGCAGAATGTGTAGTATAAGTATATATGCTATATAAGTAAATAATGTGGGCCTAAAGTCCACAGCCCTATTACACGTTAACAATTATTATTATTATTTTTGTTTCATTTTAAACATTGGTTATTTTTAAATAAAGTGAAATGATTTGTATTCATCACTTGAATGGATGTAAATCCACACTTCGTCATTTGTTTTTCAAAAAAAGTGATTTTTTTTTTTTTTAAATATGTGCAATAAGTTCAGGAATTGAGGTCTCAATTAGGGCAAACATAATGCATAATATAGCAATATATCTGATCATATCCGGTACTAGGAACGCAACTGTTTCTTTTCTTTTTTCTTTTTTCAAACAAAGGAATGCGCAACTTCAAAGAGTTGTTTTTAGTCAATGATATAAACAATATGTATTCCTCCATTCATCATTATCGACTCAAAGAATCATCATACGTACTAACTAAAAACTATTACGAATATGGTGGAAACAAGCACTAAACTAATTAATGGAGTGATATTCTCATACTCCATCTATATAAACATAAACTTCTTAGCCTTAGTTGCACACCAATTTGTAAGAAGTAGTACCTGAACTAACTTATGGTATATAATACCCATGGCTGCTCTTTAATCATTTCTAGTGTGTTTCATATATATGCTTCTGCTGCCATTCTGATCCCTACAAGTTCATCTGGACAATTGTTAAGTGC
The DNA here is from genome assembly GCA_032878915.1 of Castanopsis chinensis. Taxonomy (NCBI): domain Eukaryota; kingdom Viridiplantae; phylum Streptophyta; class Magnoliopsida; order Fagales; family Fagaceae; genus Castanopsis; species Castanopsis chinensis. Next base: position 8,087,699 of record JAVQMG010000125.1, on the reverse strand, counting down.
TGATTTTTACCAGAATGTATGCCCTGGGGCATTGCATATCATCAAATCAGTTGTCAAACAGGCTATTAGACGTGAACCCCGCATGGGAGCTTCACTACTACGCCTGCACTTCCATGATTGCTTTGTTAACGTAAGTGTCATATGGGTTTTCCTGAAGATGCATATCTTATTGTATGGAAATGTCTAATATAATATATATATATATATATATATATATATTGACTTTTATTATTTGTTTAAATATGAAATTTGATTATTATGAAAATTCTAGTATAAATTATAAAATAGTTTGTAACACTTGTAATTATAAATAGGCCTTTATTATAATTATGTTTATATATGAAACTTCGTAATTATTCAGTGCTTTGTGGGAACATTAAGAGCACGTTTAGTAGGCTATAATTATAATTACATAATAATAGGAATGCGTATTAAAAAGAATATAAGATGCTGTAATGTAATATTTATTACTATTCATTTTTTGGTGACAACACAATAATAGAACATTGAAGACGATGGAATGAAAACATTTTAAATCAAACTTAAAATATATTTTAGAAAATATTTTACTTATAGAATTATAATTAATCATATGAGTAAGATGCTTCCTTAAAAATAATATTTTTTAAATTTGAAAGAGAGATTAGTTACTTTTTATGATTTCTTATTTTCATAATTGTTATGTGCATATGGAAAGTTTTTTTACTTGAAAATATATTAATTTTAAAAGTTAATACACCTACTAAGGAATATCTTTTACAACCCTTTCAAAAATGAATGGTTATTCCTCATTTTAAATAATAGATATTCATAGGGAATAATTGTTCTCTGTAATGAAAACATAATTAAACTACTGAATAGCTAATCCATAAAAGTAATTATTACATTACAGTGTGATGATGCGAAGAAAATCAGTAGGCTGGATGCTTCGGGTTCGATAGGGCTAGCGAATGCCTCGGCAGCCTGAAAAAGAAAGAGAAGTGATCAAAGGTGACCGGGGTTGCCGGCCAATAACCCTCCGATGACAAAGTCAGTTTTTCTCTCAGATATTTTCAAGTTCCAATTTTTCAGGAATGATTTCACGTACCTTTTCCTTGTCTGAACCAGTGTTTATATAGTGTCTTAAGAGCGGTTATTGGATTTGTAACCTCCCCTAGAATTGAGGAGGTTTGTATTTGAATGTAACTTCCAACTGTTTAGGAGTTATCCTTTTTGCGCGCAACGGTCACTTGGAGGTTACTCGTACAATGCGGAGACATTTTAGACTTTTATAAATTTTGCAAGTGTTCACGTGTCGTTCATAATTTCTCGTCTTGAGACCTTCAAGACAGCTTACCTCGTCTTGAGCATGTGGAGACAGCTTACCTCGTCTTGGGCACGCCGAGACAGCTTACCTCGTCTTGGGCACGCCGAGACAGCTTACCTCGTCTTGGGCACGCCGAGACAGCTTACCTCGTCTTGGGCACGCCGAGACAGCTTACCTCGTCTTGAGCACGCCGAGACAGCTTACCTCATCTTGGGCACGCCGAGACAGCTTACCTCGTCTTGAGCACGCCGAGACAGCTTACCTCGTCTTGAGCACGTCGCCTGTCCTGGACGATCTCCATGGACAAATTGGAGTTGTATTTTATCATGCCACATCAGTTGCCCCCTTGTCCATGGGTCGTCTAGGATTCACATTCACTAACGTCGTTATTTGGACAGGTGTCCTTATGCCAGCTGTCGTAGGTGCCACTTGTCATGATTTAACTGGAGACCAATCATGTCAGCTCGTTTTTCGAGGGACGTGCCATTTGTCGCTTTTTGGCTGGTCGCGTCGCTTCGGGTACTAGGGTCAATGCCTATAAATAGTTGAATTCCTCCACTGCCCTCCTCATTTTCTCGAATTTTCTTCTTCGACCTACCTCGTCTTAGCGCCTCGTCTAGAAGTTTCCTGCGTCAGTTAGTCTCCCCTCGTCTAGTTCCAGGTATTCTCTTCAATCCTCGTCCTTAGATCTTAAGCTTCTTTCTTAAAAATGTCTGAGGTAGTCCTTTCCTCGTCTAGCGATAGCATTGCCAAAGCTATAGACGAGTATCAGGACCCTAGTAGCTTTAGTGGCTCTAGCGATAGTTCTAGGAGTAGCAACAGTAGTAGCGATGGGAACACTACAGACGAGTACACGTCTGGTGTCCCAGGGGTTCCTCCCGAGGTGTTTAGGGAACAACATAGGACGAGGGTTAAGTCTGGTTCCATGGCTGGCACAAGTGCTCCCTCGTCTTCTACTCAAGACGAGGAGGAGGAGGTTGTTTATACTTGTGCTATAGGGGTTGGTTCTAAGACAGAGGAGTGGAAATTAGATCTTCTCAAGGTTAGGTACCAAATCCCTGATAGCTTAAACCCTAGGCTACCCGTCCTTGGGGAGTGGTGTTGTCAACCCCGTTTTGGCGTTGGTATTTATGAGGCTTACCTCCTAGGGGATTTGAGGTTGCCTCTAAATGCCTTCGCTAGGGAGTTGCTTTCTAGGTTAGGTATAGCCATATGCCAACTTAACCCCAATGCATGGCGTCTAATAGTAGCCATGCAAGTTTTGTGGAGGGAGGTTTTTGAGGGGAACCGTCCTCTTTCCGTGGACGAGTTCCTCTATTGTTATAAACCCTCAGAAATTAACCAGTCCCTTGGCTTTTATCAATTTACAGCCAGAGGGGCAGATTGTAGGCTGATTAAGTCACTAGTCACGTCAGACAGAAACTGGAAGACGGAGTTTTTCTTCGTCTCTGGTTGCTGGGCTGGTCGTCCTAGTGACATTGCCCAAGATTCATTTCCTCCTTACACAGGAGAGATAGGGAACCTTCGTCCTGAAGGTATGCACTTCTTTTATATTTATTTCATTCGTCTTTGATAAATGGTCGTCTAACGTGTTTTTGTTTGTTTTGTTTTTGAAGGTGTTAGACGACCTCATTTGGATACGCTCTAATTGGAACGAGTCCAAAAAGCTCGTCTCTACAGTGACAGGACGTTCCACTTTTTGGTGACCCTAAGGCGTCTTACTACTTGGGGCCTAGGTCCTGATCCTTCGGACGAAGCGATTGCCCACGAGGTTACTATAAGAAGACGTAAGTCGTCCTTACTCTCGTCCTTCTTCTCTTTTTTTTTTTTTTTTTTTTTTTTTTTTTTTTTGTACACTGACGTCTTTATTTGCAGGAATGGCTACAATGAAACAGAACAAAGGCAAGGAGGCTTTGGACGAGGAGACTAGGCCTGGGGCGAAATCCAACCCTCGTCCAGCTTCTGGCGAGAAGAGGAAGAGCCTCTCTCTTGGCGTGGACTTGGGAAATCTCCCAAGTAGGCGCAAGGAGAAAAAGGCGAGGCTCAAGTCGTCCAAGTCTCAAGACGTCCAAGCCAAGGAACGTGGCCCTCTCGTCCCTCCTAGCCCTTCTGTCCAAATTTTGGACGTTGAACCAGAGCTCTCTCCGCCCATCCCGTCCATAGTCCCATCCTCAACTCAAACTTCCATCCAAGTTCCTCATAATCTTCTTGAGGACGAGAACTTGGCTTGGGAGAAATTTGAGAAGGCTGTGACGGACGAGGACATAACGGCATGCTACAACATGTCGTTGAAGGAATTTGAGCGCTCCGGCGTTCATGACCTTTTTAAGGTATGTAACTCTTATATATGTCTCGTCTTGCAATCAGTTTATACAACCATTCTAATGAAGTTTTGTACAATGCAGGCAATGTCCAAGTTTGTTGCAGCGTCTAGGCAGGCAACTGAGCTGGACAAGACGAGAGTGCTGCTGGAGAAAACTGTCCAGAAAGGGAGGGACGAGACCAAGAGGTGGGCAGAGGTGGCCGCTAAGTCCAAGGACGAGGCAGAGAACTTGAAGAAGCGTGTCGCTAAGCTGGAGGCTGAATTCCTAGAGAAGGACGCTTGTCTGATCTTTCTTGAAAAGAGGAATGAAGAGTTGGACGTCCTTCTGGAGAAAGCCAAAGGAGACGCCGTTGCGGAGTTCAAGGCGTCCAAAGAATTTACTGATTCAATGGACGCCAACTATGCAGCTGGCTTTGAGGACTTCAGGATGGACGCAATGGACAAATTCCCTGAAGTGGACTTCAGCTCAATCAAGCTTAACCTTGGAGGGGCGTCTACAAGTTCTCTCGTCCAGACTAGCTCAGAAGACGTCAACGTGGACGATGATGCCACCACCTTGCCACCTCAAGACGAGCCAAACGCCGACCCCCCAGCCGTCTAAGATTTTTGTTGTTTCTGATGTAATTCTTCTTCTTCTTTTTTTTATTTATTTATTTATTAAAATGTATTTGAGTACAATAGCCTCGTCTAGAGTGTTATAGACGAGTGTATTAACAATTGCCTTTAAGGCTTTATTTGTAAGGGTTTTTTGGACGATGGACGTCTACCCTTTTATCTTAATTTAATGAATGTTTATTTTTATTCATTACTTATTTGTGTATGGACGTACTTTGTTTTTGTTGTGATAGAAACTTGTATAATCCTAAGTATTAAAGGGTCGTCCATATATTTTGCTTATGGATATTGTTCTATCATTTGGTTCTCCCATAGACGAGTTGGTGATCACCTTTCGTTCATAGGTCTGACCTATTGCCTCGTCCATAGGTTTTGGCTTATTTTCCTCGTCCATAGGTTTTGGCTTATTTGCCTCGTCTGTAAGCCTTTCTTTGGCCTTTGACGTTTGCTAGCATTTGAGTCGTCCTAGAGTATCTGTTTGAGTCAGATGCTCGTCCATGGACTTGTATCAATTTTTTGTTTCTTTAGCTTTTGCACTTTATCCTCGTTTTGAGGAAAGTCTGCGAACGTTTCATCCCTGCGTCCAAGGATTTTTCATTCGTCTTTAGATTTTAGCCCCCTTCGTGGGTTTGACAATGGAACTTAGATTTTACACATAAAATACACTTAAAATCCAAACCATATTATATAAGCATTGTTCACAAACATAGCTCCTGCTTGGAAGCTAGTGCATTATGAAAGTACTTAAAATACACAACCTTGTCTTTAACAAACTTGTCTGTAGACGGTGCAAATGTTTAAGAACTAATGCACCTTTATTCTTAGTACACACCATAGCAGTAGTAAGAACACTAGTAGATATTAAACATAGTAGTAGGGTCGTCCATGATAGAAACTTCATCTTTGATTAACCTCGTTCAAGCTCATTGATAGTACCTTCTCAGGTGCTCCACGTTCCAAGGGTGTTCCAGCTTTCGTCCGTCCAAAGCTTCTAAGTAATACGACCCTTGCCTTTTGCAGTTTACTACCCTGTATGGTCCTTCCCAATTGGGTCCCAATTTTCCATGAGCTGGGTTCCTAGTCGCCAAGGATACTCTCTTAAAAACGAGGTCCCCTATGCTGAAGTGCTTGGGTTTTACCATGGCATCATGCTGTCTGGCCATAAGGTTCTTGTACCTTGCTGTCCTCTGCTCCGCATCCATCCTTACCTCATCAATAAGGTCAAGGTCAAGACGAAGTAGTTCTTCATTTTCCTTCTCTTGATACTTCATCACTCGATGGTTAGCCATATGAACTTCCGCTGGTATGACCGCTTCACTTCCATAGGCTAACTTGAAGGGGGTTTCTCCTGTCGGGGTTCTCACAGTAGTTCTGTAGGCCCAAAGAACGCCTGGTAACTCATCTGGCCATATCCCCTTTGCCCCCTCTAGCCGAGTCTTGATGATTTTCAGCAAGGATCGGTTTGCTACCTCTGCTTGTCCGTTTGCCTGTGGGTGGGAGGGTGAGGAGTAATGATTTCTGATTCCAAAATGCTCACAGAAGTCCCTAAATGGTGCGTTGTCAAACTGTTGTCCATTGTCCGATACTAGCACCCTCGGTACTCCGAACCTACACAAAATATTCTTCCAAACAAAATTTTTAACGTTTTGTTGTGTAATTTTTGCAAGAGGTTCAGCCTCCACCCACTTAGTAAAATAGTCAATCCCTACGACCAAAAACTTCATTTGTCTGGTACCCGGAGGGAAAGGACCTAGGATATCCAGTCCCCATTGTGCAAAGGGCCACGGGGCCATCATCGGGGTCTGATACTCCGACGGTTGCCTAGGGACATTGCTGTAGCGTTGGCATTGGTCGCACACCTTGACATAAGCCTTAGCATCTGCCTGAACTGTGGGCCAATAGTAGCCGGCACGAATGACCTTATGGACGAGGGACCTTGCCCCCGAGTGATTTCCACAGGCTCTTTCATGTACCTCCCTCAAAACATAATTTGCTTCATCTGGAGCCAGGCACCTCAGGTAGGGTTGAGATAAGCCTCGCTTGTAAAGTACTTCATTTATAAGGACGTACTTTGCAGCCCTAACCCTAAGTTTCCTAGCTTCGTTCTTGTCTTCTGGAAGCTTCCCATCTTGTAGATAGAGTATAATTGGACTCATCCAATTTTCTTCTCCTCCAATTTGCTGTATTTCCGGGAGGTCTATGCTCGGCATGTATTGGACTTTGCCATACTCGTCCATGACTCCACTCGCCGACGCTGCTCGCGCCAGCGCATCTGCTTCCATGTTTTCTTCCCTCGGGAGTTGAATAAAACTCACTTCTGAAAACTTTTGTACGATCCTTCTCACTTTAATGAGGTATTTCTTCATTCGTTCTTCCTTGGCATCACACATTCCATTCACCTGGTTGATTACTAGCTGAGAATCACCTCTGACTATTACTGACTCCGCTCCCAAGGACTTAGCCAATCCCAGCCCTTTGAGAAGTGCTTCATATTCAGCTTCATTGTTGGTTGTTTGGTACCGTAGGCGGGCTGCATACTCTAACTTATCACCCTCTAGGGACTGGAGTATGACTCCAATCCCTCCTGCATACATCGTAGATGATCCATCCACGCTGATAACCCACCTTCTTGTTCGCTTGTCCTTGACCAGCTCGTCTTGGCTTGGAGTAAACTCCGTGATGAAGTCCGCCAACGCCTGCGCCTTGACTGCATTTCTTGGTTGATACTTGACATCAAATTCACTAAGTTCCACCGCCCATTGGACTAGCCGTCCTGCAGCTTCCAACTTGCTCATTGCCTTCTTCAGGGGGTGATCGGTCAAGACAATAATAATGTGAGCTTGGAAGTAGTGTCTCAGCTTCCTTGAAGCCGTAACCAAGGCAAAGGCTAACTTTTCCATCATCGGATACCGTCCCTCCGCTCCTCTAAGTGCCCGACTAGTATAGTATACTGGTTTCTGCACTCGTTCTTCTTCTCTGACTAGCGCGGAACTTATGGCATGCGGGGATACCGCCAAATACAAATAGAGCTCTTCGCCAGGTACGGATGGGCTCAGCAATGGTGCCTTGGTGAGGTAAGTCTTCAAATCTTGGAAAGCCCTTTGACACTCGTCCGTCCATTCGAACGCCTTCCTGAGGACTTTAAAGAACGGTAAACACTTGTCGGTAGCTTTCGACACAAATCTGTTGAGGGCGGCAACTCGTCCAGTCAGGGACTGTACTTCTTTGATGTTTTTCGGTGGTTCCATGCTGAGTATCGCTTGGATCTTATCTGGATTGGCTTCAATACCTCTATGTGAAACCATGAAACCCAAGAACTTCCCCGATGAAACCCCAAAGGCACACTTACTTGGATTAAGTTTCATGTTGTACCGTCGTAGTGTGTCGAAGGTCTCTTGAAGGTCGTCTAAGTGCTTTTCCTCGTCCAAACTCTTTACCAGCATATCATCAACATAGACTTCCACGTTTCTGCCAATTTGAGGACGAAACATTTGGTTCACCAGCCTTTGGTAAGTTGCCCCTGCGTTCTTCAGACCGAAAGGCATTACCTTGTAGCAAAACAAGCCTTGGCTGGTGACAAATGAAGTCTTCTCTTGGTCTGCCTCGTCCATCTTGATTTGGTTGTAGCCTGAAAAGGCGTCCATGAAGCTTAGCAACCTGTGACCAGCCGTCGAGTCTACCAGCTGATTGATGCGTGGAAGCGGATAACTGTCCTTCGGGCAAGCTTTGTTTAAGTCAGTAAAGTCTACACACATTCGCCACTTACCATTGGCCTTCTTTACCATGACTACATTCGCCAACCAGTCCGGGTAGTACACTTCCCTAATGAACTCCGCCGCAAGCAACTTCTGCACTTCTTCTTTGATGGCGTTGTCTCGCTCAGGAGCAAATACCCTCTTCTTCTGACGTATTGGTTTGGACGAGGGACTTACATTTAGACGATGGGTAATAACACTTGGATCAATCCCAGGCATGTCTTCATGATTCCATGCGAAAACATCAAGGCTTCTCTTCAAAAACTGGACCAGCGTATTCTTCGCCTCTTCTTCCATGCTTGCCCCTATTCTAGTAAACTTCTCAGCTCTACTATCGTCTAAGGGGACATCTTCTAACACCTCAACAGGCTCCGGTGTGATTCTTCCAGCACCCTCGTCTATGTTCATCGTCTGTAAATGCTCGTCCATAGCCAACATAGCTAGGTAGCATTCCCTAGCAGCTAACTGATCTCCTTGCACTTGACCCACGCCATGTTCAGTTGGGAACTTGACGGACAAATGGTAGGTAGAGGTTACTGCCTTCCAGCTATTTAAAGTAGGTCTTCCGATAATAGCGTTATATGATGATGAACAATCAACTACGAGAAAGTTTACCTCTTTGGTTATCTGCTGCGGGTACGTTCCAATCACTACGGGCAGCGTGACGGTGCCCACTGGTTGCACTTTCATTCCTCCAAATCCTACCAGGGGCGAACTCACTGGGCGGAGCTGATCTCGTCCTAGCCTCATTTGTTGGAACGCTGGGTAATAAAGAATGTCCGCCGAGCTTCCATTATCTACCAACACCCTTCTGGTCGTATAGTCGGCGATGAGTAAGGTAATGACGATCGCGTCATCGTGGGGGTGATGAATTCTTCCAGCGTCCTCATCCGTGAACGTGATGGCTTGTTCGTCAGCTTCCTTCGTCCATGGAGATCGTCCTGACAGCTGGACGTTCTGAACCACTTTCAGGTACGTCTTTCTGGATTTGGATGACTGCGCTGCCGAGGTTCCTCCTATAATTACCCTTATTTCTCCTAACGGAGGCCGCGAGGACTCTTCCACCTTGGCCTTCAGCTTCTCGTCCTTGTGGTCTCGTCCAAGGAAATTTTTCAACTTTCCCTACCTGATGAGGTTCTCTACCTGCTGCTTCAAATCAAAACACTCGTCCGTGTCATGCCCATGGTCCCTATGGAAGCGACAATACTTGTTCCTATTGCGCTTGTTAGGATCTCCCTTCATTTTTTCTGGCCACTTTAAGGATGGTTCGTCCTTGATTTGCATAAGGACTTGCTCTAGCGGGATATTCAAGGGGGTGTACTGTTGACTCCTTGAGGATGTACTTGCCTTTTTACCTTCCCTATCCCTTTTATCACCTACCTGGGCCTTCTTAGGACGAGGAGCTTGATCTGAATGTCGTTGGTGACCAGCCTCCGAACGTTCTGACCTTTTCCTCTTCTTAGCTATTATTGCGTCCTCGGCGTTCATGAAATTCTGGGCTGAATGGACGAGTTCTGCCATGGTCTGAGGTTCCTGCTCGTACAATTTATGAATGAACAAGTCAGAATTGACCCCATTATGGAAAGCGGCCAACAGCAACTTGTCGTCCATTTCATCCACTGTCAAGGCCTCCCTGTTGAAACGGGTAATGAAGGATCTCAAACTCTCATTTTCCCCTTGCTCAATCGTTAATAAACTAGAAGAAGAACGCTTGTGGCGCTGTCCTCCAATGAAGTTATTAACGAACATTTTACTCAATTCTTCGAATGATCCAACAGAGTTCGGGGGTATTTTGCTAAACCACACCCTCGCTGGCCCCTTCAGCGTGGTAGGGAACGCTTTGCACATAATCTCATCTGGAACTCCCTGAAGATGCATGGTTGTCTTGAAGGTAGCAATATGGTCACACGGGTCGCGGTTTCCATCATATGAATCCAAGGAAGGCATCTTGAATTTGGGGGGTAGAGGATGACTGTTGATGGAAGCTGTGAATGGGGAATCCGTTCGATGAACTAAGTCTTCCACCGGGTTCGTCCGCCTCATATTCTCCTTCATCTCTTCCATGGCTTTCCTCATCTGATCCATTTCTTTCTCCAAATGTGGCACCCTTCTTGAAGTAGTACCCCTTGTCTGATCCTCGGACTCGGCATTTTCCCCCCTACCTTCTTGACCCTGGGGTCGTCCTTCTGCATGTCCTTCACGGTGCTGCCTCCTCATGTTGATCTCCCGGTTCAACTCTTGATTTTGGCGGGTCAGTTCCGCCATAGCAGCGGCCATGGACTGCATTTGTTGAAGGGACGACGGTTGCGCGGCAGGCGCTGACTGGCGGTCGCGGTAGGGATTACTGGAAGCATCCCTGCTTTCTTGGTGGCCTGGGCTGGTAGCCCTTGATCTTGTCCGAACCATTCAGCCTTTTTGTCTAGGAACAAAGAGTGATCGAAAGAATGAAACAAAAACGAAAATCTTCGATTTCCCACAGACGGCGCCAACTGATGATGCAAAGAAAATCAGTAGGCTGGATGCTTCGGGTTCGATAGGGCTAGCGAATGCCTCGGCAGCCTGAAAAAGAAAGAGAAGTGATCAAAGGTGACCGGGGTTGCCGGCCAATAACCCTCCGATGACAAAGTCAGTTTTTCTCTCAGATATTTTCAAGTTCCAATTTTTCAGGAATGATTTCACGTACCTTTTCCTTGTCTGAACCAGTGTTTATATAGTGTCTTAAGAGCGGTTATTGGATTTGTAACCTCCCCTAGAATTGAGGAGGTTTGTATTTGAATGTAACTTCCAACTGTTTAGGAGTTATCCTTTTTGCGCGCAACGGTCACTTGGAGGTTACTCGTACAATGCGGAGACATTTTAGACTTTTATAAATTTTGCAAGTGTTCACGTGTCGTTCATAATTTCTCGTCTTGAGACCTTCAAGACAGCTTACCTCGTCTTGAGCATGTGGAGACAGCTTACCTCGTCTTGGGCACGCCGAGACAGCTTACCTCGTCTTGGGCACGCCGAGACAGCTTACCTCGTCTTGGGCACGCCGAGACAGCTTACCTCGTCTTGGGCACGCCGAGACAGCTTACCTCGTCTTGGGCACGCCGAGACAGCTTACCTCGTCTTGAGCACGCCGAGACAGCTTACCTCGTCTTGAGCACGTCGCCTGTCCTGGACGATCTCCATGGACAAATTGGAGCTGTATTTTATCATGCCACATCACAGTGTTTATTACATTTGACCAAATGTACCCTAAGTACTTGGCTCACGTCTAATAGCTTGTTTGAATTTGTTCAACATGATTCAAAATTACATATTCGCAATACTAACTGTTAAGACATATGTGATTTATGTTAGGAACATATTTCATTTAGAATTGACTAATCTTTTGACAAAACGCACTTTACTTGTAATTGGGTAGATTTAAGATGTGTTTAATACTTCAAGGAACAAGAGTTCAAGTCCAAGTATTGAAACTATGCAAATCTATCCTAGAAACAAGTGAAGAAGTGCTAGATTTTAAAACTCGACAGATAGCATCTATCGAGGTATAAAAGACAGTTTAGCCCAATACTCGACAGCTGCTTGATAGATACCCTATCTATCGAGATTTATGAAAACCAGATTTTCAGTTCTGATTTCATTCCAATCCATGTGTATATGTTTAGAATTTCTTTTCTCACAACCCTAAACATATAAGGATTACTTTAAGGACCGTAAAAAGTGGCACAGTTGCACGAGTGTGGAGCAAAGTGTTGTTCATGCTAATTGTGACCGAAGACAGAATTTGCCCAAGTTCATCTTTCTCTTAAAGAAACTATTGCGTTTGTACACCGTTGGGTTTTGTGACCAAGGAGTTTTGTGATCTTCATCGTGGTGATAATTGAAGAACTTTGCAGCCAACATCTTTCTCAAGTTGGTGATTAAGTTACGTATTGAGATTCGCGCATCTATTGGTTAGTCACGTGCTGGAGCTATGCATTGAAAAGGAGAGATTGCCACTACAGAACAAGTCCAATTATGTATTGGGGTAAGGGTTCAACTGTAGGTTGGTATAAGGTACTGAGATTCTTTTACTTATAACTGCTTGTTGTGATAATAGTGGACTCTCGGAAGTGTTGACCTTAAAATCACCCAGTGGAATTTTTTCTTTGGAGGTTTTCCCCATTCGTAAATAAATTACTATGTCAACTTTATTTTCCGCTATATATTATCTTAGTTGGTGATTTGTTTATACTACCATGTGTTTTGTTTGTTAATTAGATTAATTAAATAACTTGGCTAATTAATCAATTAATTTATCACAAGGGGTCAATACATTTTTGGCCTATCTAGTGGTATTAGAGCAAGCACATTCTAATTGGGATTAATCTTTGTTGTGTGATCCATTGACCCCTGTTTGTCATGGATAAAGGACAGTCACTCATTATACCTCATTTAATTAATGGCATTAATTATGCATACTAGAAAGTACGCGTGAGAGCTTTCTTGCAGTTATTAGATGAAAAGGTGTGGCAAGTTATGGAAATAGGTTGTACAAAGCCAAAGAAAGCGCTGACTGATTGGGATGATGCTAATATCAAGGCGACTAACTTCATCAACAAGGCATTGAACGTGTTATTCAGTGCAGTCACAAATGAGGAGTTCAAGAAGATATCCTCCACTGATATTGTAAAGGAAGCATGTACCATTCTCCAGACAACCTATAAGGGAACCAAGGCTGTCAAGGACTCGAAACTTCAGAGACTCACTACAAGCTTCGAAGAGATTAAGATGGAGGAGGATAAGTCATTTGATGAGTTCTATGCCAAGCTCAAGGACGTAATGAACTTAATCTTAGGGAAACCATTCTCGAACCCAAGATTGCGAGAAAGGTACTCAGATCTCTACCGGAGAGTAATCATGCGAAGATCATCGTAATTGAGGAATTAAAGGACATTGAAAAAATTCCTTTGACAGAGATGGTTGGCAATCTGCAGACCTATGAGTTGGGTTTGACAAGGATTGGGAAATCAAGTAAGGGTAAGAGCATGGCATTGAAGGCCAAAAGCAGTGGCATGGATCAGTCTTCAGACGATGAAGATTCTAAAATGAAGTCCTACATCACTAGGGAATTCATGAAGTTCATGAAGAATGCTAATGGGAAGGGCTTCGACAAGGATTGTAGGTAATCTAGTTCTTCTTAGTCTATTAGTCAAGACAAAGGGAAGAAAGATGTTAAGGATGGCGGTCAATACACTATTTCCTCAAGACCTAAGTGTTTCGGATGTCAAGGTTTTGGATACATGAAACAAGAGTGCCATACATATCTCAAGACCATTGGGAAAAGCAAGGCACTTGCTGCTACATTGAGAGACACTGACCTAAGGATGATTCCAAAAATGAGGATGATGGAATCCTAAATGCCTTCACCACCATTGTCAATCCTACTAAAGGGATTGTAGAAGATGTGGATGAAGAAGAGAACTTGGTAGAGTCAAAGTTTGAGAAGATGGATGAATAAGATGACATCCACACAGCCTATGCAAACTTATACAAGGTCTCCGAAAAGCATGAGAAGTTATATAGGTTGACCACCAAGAAGCTTAGTGATGTGAAGCTTGAACGAGAAGAAATCTCCACAAAGTTTGATGAAGTCAATCAGACTATTAGAGAACTAAGATTTAAGAATAATTTCTTGGTTGAGAAGACCAAGAAGCTTAAGGTAGAGCTATTCAGAGTCAGAGCTCAGCTGGAGAGTGCAAAGCTTGATGAGATGCTTAGCCTTTAAAAATCTGCATCTGATCGAATTGGTTTAGGGTATGATTTTTCCTATCCTAATATTGCTTCCTCTAGTACTACTGTTTTTGTTTCACCTTCTACTAATGTTGAATCTAAGAACAATGATGTCAAAACTGTGTTAGCTAATAAGAATATAAATAAGGGTAAACCTATCTTAAGAGCACACCTAAGCTTGCTAAGAAAGAAACTAAAAACCCTAGGGCTAAGAAGGGCAATACCTAAAAACAAAAGAAGTAGCATCTCTTCCATCACTGTAAAGCAACCAGACATTCTCGACCTAATTGCTATAAGCGGCTAGCCACTCAACAAATCAACAGTATGATTTTATCGAGAAACTAAAGTTAGTTTCCATCCTCTCTTGCTTCTCTTGGAGATCTACTCAAAGCCCTCATATTCCTCTTGAGCTTGAACGATTGCAATTCTTCCCCCACTTTGTCAGTTCAAGGGTTTGCTAAAAGGAAAGGTTCTTCCAAGGTGTGGAAGGAAAAAGGCTTAAAGTGATTTTGTCACTTCTCTCTCTCTCTCTCTCTCTCTCTCTCTCTCTCTCTCTCTCTCTCTCTCCCTCTTTATTTTTGATTGCATTACTTGTGTATTTTACTTTCTTATTTTGAGTCAGTCTAGTTTTACGCATTGCTATGTTTATCATATTTGTGTTTGTTTGTCTTTAGTTTTGCTTTTTTTTTTTTTTTTGGTGAAAAAAAATTGAAAAATCAGAAAATTACAAAAACAGTGTGTGTTTGTGTACATTGGTACTTGTATACCTTGAATGGCTGTTGAAATAAATTTTTCTAAACTTTGTATCTCTTGTAGCTTAGATAAACATTTCTATGCACAACTAAGCAAGTGAGCTTTATGACTCTTGTTTGTGATGAGTAAGATTAAGTAATCTTTTGTACTTAACACTCATATCACTCTTTTTGACAGGTAGGACTATAAAATCTTAAGAGAAATGTATAAATAACCATCTCACAATTATTGCCCACCAATCATGAAATGACATCTATATGCTTCGGAATAGCAAAAATGCAATGTCAAAAACTAAACATAATTGGGTATTTCTTTTCTTTCTCTTATATGCCCATGCATGGTATACTTAAAAGAAAATATGCAAAGAAAATTAAAAGCAAAAAGAATCAAAATGCTTTATATATGATTGCAAGTGTGTCTTCTAGGAGATGTGAGAGTTATAAGATGTACCTCGAAGTGATAGTCCCTATCAAGCAGTTAAGATCGTGTGTGAGTGAAATTGATTTGCTCATATCTCAAATCATCATAACATGTAGACACTTATGCAATCCTGTGATGCTTTCAGACATAGCACACAATATTCATTGCTACTTTTGATACATGGGTACAATGTGATTTTGACTGATAGGCCATAAATGCGTTGACCCTTTGTGATAAATTAAATTGATTAATTAGTCAAGTTATTAATTAATCAAATTAACATGAAAATTCACCTAGCAGCACAAAAAAAATCACCAATAACTAAAGTATGCAGCGGAAATAAAATTAACACGGTGATTTGTTTATGAATGGGGAAAACCTAACGGCAAAAACCCCACCGGGTGATTTAAGGTCACCACTCCCGAAACTTCATTATTATCACAACAAGCGGTTACAAGTAAAGGAATCCCAAGTACCTTACCAACCTACAGTTGAACCCTTACCCCAATACCCAATTGGACTTGTTCTGTAGTGACAATTTCTCCTTTTGATGCACGGCTCATAAGTACGTGACTAACCAATTGCGCGGATCCTAGTACGCGACTTCAATTCATCACCTAGAGAGAGAGATGTTGGCTGCAAAGTTCTTCAATTCATCCACACGATAAAGATTAAGAAGATGCTCAGTTACAAAACCCTGCGGTGCACATTACACAACAACTTTTTCACAAGAGAGATGAACTAGGGCATGAACTTTGTCTTCGGTCACAAATTGCATGAACAACAATTACTCAATTCTTGTGCAACTTACCTCACTTTGACGGCCCTTAAAACAATCCTTTTATATGTCTAGGGTTAGGAGAAAAGAAGTCCCAAAGACACATTCACGGATTGAAATCAAAACAGAACTGAGAATCTGTTTTCCATAAATCTCGACAGATAGAGGTGTCAAGGATCTATCGAGAAGCTGTCGAGCCTCAGGGCTGAAATGCCTTCTAAAACTCGATAGATGCATGTGTCAAGACTAGGTATCGAGTTTTAGTAACTTGCACTTTCCAGCTTGTTTCTTGGACAGACTTGATGACTTCAACACTTGATCTTGAAACACAGTTTCTTGAAGCGTTAAACACATCTTAAATCTACTCAATTACAAGTAAAGTGGGTTTTGTTAAAGGATAAGCCAATTACATAAAATAATGACATATGTTTGAAACCACTTGAACCACATATGTCCTAACAATCTCCCCCTTTGGCAATTCGTGACAAAACCACAACAAAAAAATGAACATATGAGAGAAGTCATAAATCACTCAACTCATATTCACTTGTTGAATACAATAAAATCTATCCTAACACAAACTCTTGAAAAACTTTGCAAGAAGAGAGTTTATGACAAGTAGGCTTTGACAACCCGTATTTCTGAAACACTTTTAAACAAAACACATCAAGGCATCTTTGTGTAAAGTAGAAATAATAGATTGCATACAAGTAAAAGAAACATTTGTATAGAGACAGAAAAGAAACAACACATGGAAAGATAGGTGAAAGAAACATACATCAATATATATATATATATATATATATATATATATATCAAGAAGTAAGCACAATGTATGTCAATAAATGGTCACAAGACCGGGGTACATGATTAATGTATCTCTCAAAAGATAGAAACGAAAAGAAATACATGTAATCCTCACTACATCCCTCATATTAACACTCCCCCTATCAAAAATGTCCTATAGAAGCTCTCCCTCCAAGAATGACTACTCTCATAACCCACCAAAACTACTCCCCATTTTTGTCACGAGTGACAAAGGGTAGAGTGTCAAGTAGACATCTCATCAGAAGAGCTTGCATCTCCATCATCCTCATCTGAAGCATCATCGTCATCACCATCATCATCCTCAGTCTCAGAAGCTACATGAGGAGGTGGAGGAGAAGCCTCAGAAGCAAAACCGCCCAAGGTCGCCTGTCGCCTGGCAATGCGACCAACACAAACGTTCACCTGATACAACTCCGTAGAGAGTGTATCGAGGTGAGCATCCATGCGCTGAAGCTGCGCCATGATGTCTCCAAGAGTGATGTCACTCGAGGAAGAGGAAGGAGCAGATGTCACTCAAGCAGATCGAGATGGAGCCGGATGGGAGGAAGGAGTTGCAGAGTCCGACTGTCTTGACCTGAACTGTGCCTCACTACGTTTTACGGTAGTGGCGTCTTTGGTAGACATGACATGAAAAGGATCGGACGATGGAAAGGGGATGGAAAAATGGCGAAGAATTCTCGTGATAGCGGAAGGGAAAATGAGCTTATCACGAGTGACCATATCTCTATAGACATCTATGATAGAGAAGATGAAGTGTGAAGGGAAGTCTATAGTAAGATGTTCTAAAGGAGACAACAAAAATCGAGCACGAGGCTCTTTGATAGAGTTGTTATGAGAGAGTGGGTGCAAAACAAAAGTCATCACCATGTTTAGGAAATGAGGACCTTTAGCAAAAGGCCTACATGGTGTGTACTGACTATCTCCCCAAACAGAGGGGCGCTCACAGAATGTAGAGATCATCTCGTCTTTGGACATAGTCCATAGATGCTCACAACCGGAGTAATTAGGATGATCAACCCTCGGGACGTGAAGAACCTTGGATACTAACTCCGGAGTGACAGCAAAACGCGTACCTCGAACGCGAGTATGAAAGAGAGGTATTGAAGAATTTATCCCGTGGATGTTAGAGTAAAACTCCTATATCAACATGAGAGGACAGGTGACTGAGACGTCACACAGTGACTCCCAAGCCCGACTGTGAATGACATATAGAAGGTCTGTGTTTGTAAATTCTGCCAGGATAACTTGGCGTTCCGAATGAACACCTTGTTTAGAGCAGTTCTCCGAGAAGTCTTGTTGGGCTTTCTCATCATGCAACCAAAAAGACATAGGAGTAGAATCAGAAGAAGAAGAAGAGCCCCGAAAACGCAGAGGGTTCTAGGATGGAATGAATTTACGCTTAGGTGCCATAGACACTACTAACGCAAACATAGAAAGAAAGAGAAGGAGAAAAACACACAGAAAAGTCCCAAACAGTTCAATATATGACAAGTATATTGAAAAGAAAGAACGTATGCATGAGAAATGCATGAACATGTGATATGCAATATAAAAAGCATCATGGGCTCAGTCCAATCCAATCCTACCAACACATAAGCAGAGAACACACATCTAAATGCATGAAAATACTACTAGAATGCTAATGTGATGCAATGCATGTAGTTTTAAAGATCAAATCTATAAGACCAACCCAAAAATTTCATTAATCACTCATCAATTTTGAAAAACCCCAAAATTTTTCAAAAACCCAAAACTTAGGTTTTAAAACATGAATGCATGAAGAATGAGAGGATTGAAGCTTACCAAGTGAGGAAGATCTTGAGTAAAGCTTGAAGAAACCTTAGGAAGGGGTTTGGAGTGAGTGAGAGAGGCTTTGGGAGAGAAAACAGCAAATGTATCGAGAGAGATCGAGCGAAATGAGAGAAAAAATGCGAAAAACCAATATATAGACCTTTAGTAATTCTCGACAGATGAAGGTATCGAGAGGTGTCGAGATAGCTATCGTGGTAGGTATCGAGAAAATGTACTTCGACAGATACAGCTATCGAGAACAGGTGTCGAGAAAGGAAGATCAAGCACAAAAGAATCTCGATCGATCCAAAAGCTTTCGAGAAGTTATCGGATTGATAGAAAGTTTCTCGATCGATCCACCAAGTGTCGAGAATGTGTTGAGATTGCAATAAGAAAAAGCTGAGAAGCTCGACAGACAGCCAAGTGTCAAGGAGGTATTGAGGAGGTGTCGAGCTTGCTTTAAAAAGCAGTTTTTCAAGAGAGGAAAAACACATACATGAATGCAATCACGCATGCAACTCAACCAATGATCCAAGCAACACATTATGCTCTCAGAATCATCTCTCAACACTAAGTTTAAGCACATGGATCCCAAAACACACACACACACACACTAAACAAGTCTAATCAATTTTATATTTCAAAAATGAGTTAAGATAGTTTAGTGAGCATACATTAACGCATGTAAACCTTGTGATGGCCAAATCACATCGTACTTGCACATGTATCAAGAATAGCAAAGAATATTGCGTGTTGTGTGTGAAAAACATCGCAAAATTGCACAAGTGTCTCAAAGTTATGACGATTTGAGATATGAGAAAATCACTTTAACTCACACACAATCATAACTGTTTGATGGGGACTATTACCTTCGAGGTACATCCTATAACTCCCACATCTCCTAGAAAATATGCTTGCAATCATATTTTAAAGTATTTTGTTCTTTTTGCTTTTTATTTTCTTTGCACATTTTCTTTTATTAAGCATATCATGCATGGGCATATAAGAGAGAGAAAAGAAATACCCAATTATGTTAAGCTTTTGACATTACACTTTTGCTATGTCGAAGTATAAAAATGTCATTGACATTGCATTTTTGCTTTGACATTACATTTTTGCTATGCCAAAGCATACAGACGTCATATCATGATTGGTGGATAACAGTGGTGAGATGGTTATTTATGCATTTTTCTTAGGATCTTTTAGTCCTACCCGTCAAAAGAAGTGATACGAGTGTTAAGTACAAGAGATCACTTAATCTTACTCATCACAAACAAAGAGCTACAAAGCTCACTTGCTTAGTTGTGCATAAGAATGCTCATCTAAGTTACAAGAGATATAAAGTTTAGAAAACTCTATTTCAATGGCCATTTTAAGGTTCACAAGAACCAATGTACACAAATACATACTGTTTTTATATTTTTCAATTTTTTTTTTATTTTTATAGAAAAGCAAAAAATAAAGCACAAAACTGAAAACACACAAACAAAAACATGTTAAAGAAGCAAAACAATGCATAAAACTAGACTAACTCAAAACAGTAAAGCAACACACAGTAATGCAAAAATAATAAAATGGGGAGAGAGAGATGAAGTGAACAAAATTACTTAAAACCCTTTTCCTTCCACACCTTGGAAGAACCTTTCCTTTTTGCCAACCCTTGAACAGGTGAAGAGGGAGAAGAATTTAAATCGTTCAAGTTCGAAAGGAACATGAGAGCTTTGAGAATATCTCCAAGAGGAGTAAGAGAGGTCTGAAGCTGATTCTGGTTCCCAGATGCTATCATGCCATTGCTTTGTTGAGTGGATAACCACTTATAGCAATTTGGTTGAGTATGACCGGCAACACCACAATGATAACAGAGATGTTGCTTCTTCTGTTTAGGCTTTTGAGAGATAGCCTTCTTAGTCCTAAGGTTTCTAGTTTCCTTCTTCTCAAGCTTAGGGGGTGCTCCTAAGATGGACTTACCCTTGTCTAAGTTCTCACTTGCTAATTCAGTTTTAACATTCTTATCCTCAATTTTAATGTTATTAGCAGGAGGAACAAAAACAATAATACTAGCAGAAGGAGTATTAGAGAGAGAGAATTCATACCCTAATCATGTACGATCCGAAGCAGATTTCTGAGCGCTGAGCATCTCATCTAGCTTTTCACTTGATGTCCTCTCCAATTGTGCTCTAACTTGAAACAGCTCCGCTTCAAGTTTCTTGGTATTCTCAGTAGGAAATTGTTCTCGAACCTCAGTGCCCCAATAGTCTGATTTGCTTCATCAACCTTAGTGGAAAGCTCCTCACGGTCAAGTTCCACATCACTGAGCTTCTTGGTGGCCAGCCTATAGAGTTTCTCATGCTTCTTAGAGAGCTTGTACAGTTTCTCATAGGGGGTATGGATATCATCTTGATCATCTATAGTTTCAAACTTAGCATCCACCAATTCCTTTTCTTCATCTACTTCTTCAGTAATCCCTTCAGTAGGATTAACAGTGGTAGTGAAGGCATTCAAGATTCTGTCATCTTCATTGTCGGAATTATCCTCGCGCTCAGTGTCGCTCAAGGTAGCAGCAAGTGCCTTGCTCTTCCCAATGCTCTTAAGGTATGTAGGACACACTTGTTTCATGTGTCCGAAGCCTTGACACCAGAAGCATTTCGGTCCAGCAGAAACAGTGTACTGACCGCTATCCTTGGTATCCTTCTTCCCTTTATCTGGGTTCTTGAACTGAGAAGAACTGGATTGCCTATGATCCTTGTTGAAGTCTTTTCCATTGACATTCTTCATGAATTTCTTGAATTGCCTGGTAATGTAGGACTTCATCTTAGAATCTTCATTGTCTGAAGAATCATCTGTATCACTGCTTTTGGCCTTTAGTGCCATGCTCTTACATTTACTTGACTTGCCCATTCTAGTTAACCCTAGCTCGTAGGTTTGCAAATTTCCAACCAGCTCAGTCAGAGGAATCTTATCAATATCCTTCGATTCCTCTATCACCGTGATCTTAGCATGGAATCTCTCGGGCAAAGATCTGAGCACATTTCTTACTATTTTGGGTTCAGAAATGGTTTCCCCAAGATTGAAAGCTGAGTTCACTATGTCTTTGAGCTTTGCATAGAACTCATCGAATGACTCATCATCTTCCATCTTAATTTCCTCAAAGCTTGTAGTGAGCCTCTGTAGCTTCAAGTCTTTGATAGCCTTGGTTCCCTCATAGGTTGTCTAGAGAATGGTCCATGCTTCCCTAGCAGTTTCCGTGGAGGAAATTTTCTTGAACTCCTCATTGGTGACTGCACTGAATAGGGCATTCAATGCTCTGCTGCTGAAATTAGCCACCTTGATCTTGGCATCACCCTAATCGGCCGGCGCTTCTATAGGCTTGGTCCAGCCTATCTCCATAGCTTGCTACACCTTTTCATCAAGTGACTACAAGAAAGCTCTTATGCGTACTTTCTAGTATGCATAGGTAGTACCATCAAACAATGGAGGTATAATAAGTGACTTTCCTCTATCCATGACAAACAGGGGTCAATGGATCACACACAAGGATTAAACCCTAATCAGAGTGTGACTGCCCTGATACCACTTGATAGGCCACAAATGCGTTAACCCCTTATGATGAATTAAATTGATTAATTAGTCAATTTATTAATTAATCAAATTAACATGCAAATTCATATGGCAGCACAAACAAATCACCAATAACTAAAGTATGCAGCGGAAATAAAATTAACACGGTGATTTGTTTACAAATGGGGAAAACCTAACGGCAAAAACCTCACGGGTGATTTAAGGTCACCACCCCCGAAACTCCACTATTATCACAACAAGCGATTACAAGTAAAGGAATCCCAAGTACCTTACCAACATACAGTTGAACCCTTACCCCAAGATCCAATTGGACTTGTTCTGTAGTGACAGTTTCTCCTTTTGATGCACGGCTCCCAAGTACGTGACTAACCAATTGCGTGGATCCTAGTATGTGACTTCAATTCACCAACTAGAGAGAGAGAGATGTTGGCTGCAAAGTTCTTCAATTCATCCACACGATGAAGATCAAGAAGATGCTCGGTTACAAAACCCTGCGGTGCACATTACACAGCAACTTCTTCATAAGAGAGATGAACTAGGGCATGAACTTTGTCTTCGGTCACAAATTGCATGAACAGTGATTACTCAATGCTTGTGCAACTTGCCTCACTTTGACGGCCCTTAAAACAATCCTTTTATATGTCTTGGGTTAGAAGAAAAGAAGTCCTAAAGACACATTCACGGATTGGAATCAAAACAGAACTGAGAATCTGTTTTTAATAAACCTTGACAAATAGAGGTGTCGAGGATTTGTCGAGCAGCTGTCGAGCCTCGGAGCTGAAACATCTTCTAAAGCTCGATAAATGCATGTGTTGAGACTAGGTGTCGAGCTTTAGTAACTTGCACTTTCCAGCTTGTTTCTTGAACAGACTTGATGACTTTAACACTTAATCTTGAAACACAGTGTCTTGAAGCGTTAAACACATCCTAAATCTACCCAATTACAAGTAAAGAGTGTTTTGCCAAAGGATAAGCCAATTACATAAAATAATGACATATGTTTGAAACCACTTGAACCACATATGTCCTAACATGGACATCACAAGGAATACTTGTATTAATGTATGCTCACTAAACTGTCTTAACTTGTTTTGAAATAAAAAATTGGTTAGACTTATTTAGTGTGTGTGAGTGTGTTTTGGATCTTTATGCTTGACATTTTTCTTGTTGAAAGATTTTTTTAATAGATTAAAATGTTGTTTGGATCTTTGGTTGAGTAGCATGCATGATTGCATTCATGTTTTTGTTTTTCTCTTCTTTAAAAAATTGTTTTAAGCGATCTCGACAACTTCTCGATACCTCTCGACAGCTAAGCTATCTATCAAGATCTTAATCTTCCTTTCTCGATAGCTGCTATCACAATTTCGATCCATCAAAGTTTTTGAGAGTTTGTCTCGATAGCTTCTCAATTCATCAAGAAAGTTTCTGTTTCCTTGATAGCTTCTCGATCCATCGAGGTTCTTATGTTGTGTACACCTCTCAATAGCTCCTCGATAGCTCATTCTGTCACATTTTAATTCTCGATAGCTCTCGACACCTTTCAATCCATCGAGAAATTGGGATTTCTATATAAAGGGTCAGCGTGATTTCCATTTCATTTTTCTCGATCTCTCTCGATTCTTTCTAACTTCTCACCTTCCCAAACACTTCTTTCTCACTCCAAACTTAATTCCCAGAAGCTTTTCGGCCTAGATCAAGCTTTTCTTCTTTGGTAAGGGTCTTTAATCCTTTATTCTTCATGCATTTCACGCATTAGACCTAGGTTTTTGGGTGTTTGAATTTTTTTTTGGGGTTTTCAAAATTGATGAGGTTTTTCCAAAATTTTGGGATGGGTTTTGTGTAAATGATTCTATATGTTCATTCATTGCATCACATTAGCATTTTTAACAATGTTCATGCATTTTAGATGTGTGATTACTATGTTAAAATGTTGTGTGCTGGTAGGATTGGATTGGGCTGAGTCCATGATACTTTTATTGCTGCATGTCACATACTCATGCAATTTTCATGCATACATACCTTCTATTTTCTATAATATTGATATTAAATTGTTTGGCACTTTTCTACTTGTCTCTCTCTCTCTCTTTCTTTCAATCTGCATCATGGCACCTAAGCATAAATCCACCTCGTCCCAGAATCCTTTTCATTCTGGGGCATCTTTCTCTGATTCTACTCTTTCTCATCTTCGGTTCCGTGATGAGAAAGCTCGTAAGGACTTCTTGGAGAACTTTTCTCGACAAGACATTCGTTCGGAATGCTAAGTCATCTTATCGTATTTTTTCGATACTGACTTTCCACTATCATCCACAGTAAGGGATGGGAGTCACTGTGTGATGTCTCGGTCAATTGTCCTTCTGTGATCATTCAGGAGTATTTGTCACTCGTGTTTGAGGTACGCGCATAGTGGTAACTCCGGGTATTGTATCCAAGGTGCTCCACATCCCGAGGGGTAGCGCATCCTAACTACCCTGATTGTGATCGTCTTGGGACTGTGTCCAAAGACGAGCTCATGTCTCTGTTTTGTGAGATTCCTTTTGTCTGAGGTGATTGTTAGAACACCTATTGCTCGACCTTTGCTAAAGGTCCGAGGTTTCTTAACATGCTGATGACATTCGTTCTCCATCATTTGTCTCACTATAACTCTATCACAAAGCCTCATGCCCAATTTTTGTTATCTCTTCTAGAGCACCTCATTATAGACTTCCCTTCTCACTTCTTCCTCTCCCTCATAGATGTATATAGGGATACGACGACCCGTGATAAGCTTATCTTTCCTTCACCTATCACGAGGATCCTTCACCATTTTTGTGTCTCCTTTCCCATATCGGATCCTTTCCCTATGATGTGTGCCATCAATGCGGCTACTGTTAGATGAAGTGAGGCTTAGCTTCGACTGAAGCGGCCACGGACTGAGACAGTGACCCCTCCAACTTCTTTAGCTCCGTCCATATCCACTCCTACTTCTTTCGTAGATGGTGCGACTCTAAAGGCAATTATGGTGCAACTTCATTGCATGGATGCTCGCCTTGACACTCTCAACGATGAGCTGTGTTAGTTGAACACTCGTGTCGGTCATATCGCACGACGACAGGCTCACCTTGGTGACTTTGTTAAGTCTCCTACTCATTTTCCAAAGACTTCTGAGGATGAGGACGACGATGGTGGCTTTGATAGAGATGGTGATGAGGGTGATGGTGCTAGCTCTTCTAGTGATGATGAGATAACTGCTTGAGTTACTTTTTCTTTGTCATTCGTGACAAAAGAGGGGAAGTAATTTTGGATATAAGAGTAGTCATGTATTTAAGGGGAGAGTTAGTTTAGTGGATTTTTGTTAGGGGGAATGCCTATATTTGTTGAGGGACATAGTGAGGACTTATCTATTTTTAATCTTTTCTATCTTTTATAGATACATTGTTCTTAATTTGTGATAGCAAACCTTGCATTCATTATTGATAAATATATATATATATATATATATATATATATATTGAGGTTGTTATTACATTTTCACCTATCTCTTCATATGCTGTTTCTTTTCTCTCTTTATGCATGTGCTTCTTATTACTTGTATGTAATCTTTTATTTCTATTTCACACTAAGATGTCATGATGAGTTTTGTTTAAAGTGTTTGAGAAATACAGGTTATCTAAGTCTTCTTGCCATGAACTCTCTTCTTGCAAGGTTTTTCAAGAGTTTGTGTTAGGATAGATTTTATTGTATTCAACAAGTGAGTATGAGTTGAGTGATTTATGACTTCTCTCATATGTTCATTTATTTGTTGTGGATTTGTCATGGATTGCCAAAGGGGGAGATTGTTAAGACATATGCGATTCATGTTAGCAACATATGTCATTTAGAATTAGCTAATCCTTTGACCAAATGCACTTTACTTGTAATTGGGTAGATCTAGGATGTGTTTAATACTTTAAGGAACAAGAGTTCAAGTCCAAGTATTGAAACCATACGGATCTGTCCAAGAAACAAGTGAAGAGGTGTTGGATTTTAAAGCTTAACAACTAGTTCGACAGATAACATCTATCGAGGTTTAAAAGGTAGTTTAGCCTAATGCTCGGCACCTACTCGATAGATACCCCATATATCGAGATTTATGAAAATCAGATTTTCAATTCTAATTTCATTCCAATCTGTGTGTACATGTTTAAGCTTTCTTTTCTCACAACTCTAAACATATATAATGATTATTTTAAGGGCTGTCAAAGGTGGCACAGTTGCACAAGTGTGGAGCAAAGTGTTGTTCATGCAGATTGTGATTGGAGACAGAATTTGTCCTAATTCATCTTTCTCTTGAAGAAACTACTGCGTTTGTAGGCCGTTGGATTTTATGACCAAGGAGTTTCGTGTTCTTTATTGTGTTGATGAACTAAAGAACTTTACAGCCAACATCTTTCTTAAGTTGGTGATTAAGCAGCGTATTGGAATCCACACATCTATTAGTTAGTCATGTACTAAGAGCCGTGCATTGAAAATGAGAGATTGTCACTACAGAACAAATCCAATTATATATTGGGGTAAGAGTTCAACTATAGGTTAGTATAAGGTACTAGGATTCCTTTATTTGTAATTACTTATTGTGATAATAGTGAATTATCGGGAGTGGTGACTTTAAAATCACCCGGTGGGGTTTTTGCCTTGGAGGTTTTCTCTATTTGTAAACAAATCACTGTGTCAACTTTATTTTCTGCTGCATATTATCTTAGTTAGTGATTTGTTTGTGCTACCATGTGTTTTACTTGTTAATTGGATTAATTAATTAGCTTAACTAATTAATCAATTAATTTATCACAATGGGTCAATACATTCTTGGCCTATCACTAAAAAATGTAAAAATAATAATTACGTGAGGGGATTGAGCATGCATTTATTGTGCTCCTGAAATATTGAATATTCACTCATGAAACTATATATTCAAGCAACAGACATTTACTATAATTGTTTTCTTATATGAAACTACAGATTTCACTGTACCATGGATAAGATTTCTCTCCAAACTAATTTAGAGAGTAAATCTTCAAACTTGTCTTATATATTTTTATTGGATATGAATTTTAAAATTTTAACTATTAAATTGCATTATCTTTATGTTTTTAATATGCATGTCAAATTTCATTCAAATCAAATACTATTTATTATTTTATCAATAATTTTTTTAATGCCATTTAAACAAAATATAATGTGATAATATTCTAATAATATATAATATAAAATTTTAATTTTAATTTGTGAGATCTCAAAATTTTTTAATACAATGTTATGAGGTACACTAACGTCAATCGGTTTTTTATTTTACTTAGAATATAGACTATGGATATGTAACTCCATATAAATAATATATTCCAATAATTTGTTAACGAAAGTATGATATATGCGGGTTTTTCTTAAGATTTGCTTCTTGGAGTTCCATTAGATATGCTTAGCTTCTACTTTGCTCTAGGCATTTGCTTGGGGTCTGAAACTTCTTTCTAAAAACCCAACCATACGTCAACTATAGCAGTCGCATCGGTTAGTGCTTGTAGTACTAATTACTTGGTCTTGCCTTAGACAAGAAATTAATAACATTAGAGTTGGTGAGTAAAGCATTACAATTACATTAGTTGCAGGTTTATTTCCATCATTTGCAGGTCAACGAGAAGGTACTATTCAAGTTGATGTTCTCACTACCCTTTAATATATATATATATATATATATACAATTTGTTGTAAGAAATAATCAACATATATTAAAATAATGACTTATTAATTGTAAAGCCTCAAATGCTTATAAGGTCAAAGTCCACTATTTGTTCTTTGGTGAATAGTGCATAAGTACTCTCCCGTTTGACATTAATGTATTGGTTGTGTTTGACATTAGCTTAAAAAGTCAGTTTTTTTTTAATTTTTTTTTACTACTATTCAGCTTATTTTTGTTATTATTTATGAGTCTTATTACACTTTTTAGTATTATTCATGAGTCTCACTATATTATTTCAGCTATCTTTTAACTTTATCTATACTACTTTTAGTAAAAAAATTTCAATTTTAGGCCTCACTATAAATTTATTATTATGTGAGAGGAGGAAGCATGTATTTATTGAGCTCCCAAGATACTGAATAATTACTCTCTCTGTCTCTCTTTTGTGCTCTCAAATAGAATTTTACTCTAGCTTAATTATAAATGATTGTGCTTATATATGAAATTATATATAATTATTTAGTGCTTTGGGGAAATAGTACTTAATTCTTGATGATATCTGATCTATTTCAGCTTTTGTATTTCCCCTTCTCTGTTGTAACCCATTTTCAGATTATTGAATGAAAGCTTGATTGTTTTCCCATCAAAAAAAAAAAAAAAAAGTGCTCCTGCCCCCCTCCCCCCTCTAACATTAATTATTTATGTGAGACATCTCACCATAAATTTGTTATTATGTGAGAGGGTGAAGCATATATTTATTGTGCTCCTGGAATACAAATAATTACTTTTTTTTTTTTTTTTCTCTCAGATAGAATTCTAATTTAGTCTAATCTAAGCATATATGTATATGAAGTTCCCTCCTAGTGACTTGAACCTCAGTCCGTATCCCTTATAACTCACACCCCACAAGCACTTATTTTTATGAAATGAACATCACACCATGGGTGGTATTACTCATGAAACTATATATTTTTGCATTGGACATTTATTATAATTATGTTTGTATATGAAACTACATATTCTTCTATTTAAAGAAAATATAATGTGCCAAGATTCTAATAATATATAAAATATATAATTTCAAATTTAATCAAAAATATATATATATATTAAAATAATGACATGTAAAATTGTTGGATCTCAAAAGCTTATGTCACAATATTATAAGATCAATCAAACAATCTAATATCTTCAATTTTATTTTGATTATAGATTATAGATATACATAATTCCATTTAAATAATTCCAATTGTTAAAGTAAGTGTGATGTGGGCTGAAACTTCTTTCTAAAAACCCAACCATGCCTTAACTAGCAGTGGCATCAAAATAATGCTTGTAGTACTAATTACTTGGTCTTGTCTTAGACAACAAATATATAACATTAGAGTTGGTGAGTTAAGCGTTGCATTTACATTAGTTGCAGGTTTATTTCCATCATTTACAGGTCAATGAAGGTACTATTAACGACGAATGAAGTTGATGTTCTAACTACCCTATTTTAAATATATATAATTCCATATAAATAACTCCAATTTCTTGCAAGAAATATTTGAAATTAGGCCTAGTGTTGTTTCAAAAGCACGCTGGAGAAAATT
Organism: Castanopsis chinensis; assembly: GCA_032878915.1. NCBI lineage: Eukaryota > Viridiplantae > Streptophyta > Magnoliopsida > Fagales > Fagaceae > Castanopsis > Castanopsis chinensis. The sequence goes on along the minus strand of JAVQMG010000125.1, from coordinate 8,058,504 downwards.
ACATCAATCTAAGTGCCTTTGAGCCTCATGGTATACAATATATATATACACACACAGAATAAAGTTGAACCAATAAAAGGGGGCTTCGATAAGGAAAAGGGATGTAGGATTAACTTACCAACTACGAAGACTTTGTTCCTAGTCGTCATCAATTTTTAAGTAAACCATATCCTTGGAATACTCGTGTTTGCAATGACAGGATTGTGATAGATCAAACCTGCTAGATGACACAGAAAATTTCATTGGTGAGAAGACAGCGTTGCCAAATACGAATTCACTTAGGGGTTTCGAAGTTGTCGATGAAATCAAAACAGCGGTCGACAAATATTGCAATGCTAGTGTGGTTTCATGTGCAGACATCTTAGCTGTAGCAGCTCGTGATTCTGTTGAAATTGTGATTAGTGTTGATAATCTTCTATTCGATGTAAGATGTTAAGACATATGTAGTTCAAGTCTGTGAACATATGTCACTATTTTATGTAATTGGCTTATCCTTAGACAAAACGCACTTTACTTGTAATTGGGTAGATTTAGGATGAGTTTAACACTTCAAGAAACAGTAGTTCAAGGTTAAGTGTTGAAGCCGTCAAAGTCTGTCCAAGAAACAAGCTAGGAAGTGCAAGTTTTTAAAGCTCGACACATACCTCGACAGATGCATCTATCGAGCTTTAAAGAAGCTGTTTTGCCCGAGCCTCGACAGCTGTCTCGACACCTCTATCTGTCGAGAATTAAAGAAAACAGATTTCCAGGTCTGTTTCAAGTCTAATCCGTGAGTGTGTCTTTGGGACTTCTTTTCTCTTAACCCTAGACATATAAAAGGATTATTTTAAGGGCCGTCAAGCAAGGAAGCAGAAGATACAAGTTGCACATTCTTTGAGAACTTGGTTCATGCAATTTGTGATCAGAAAGACAAAGTTCGTGCCCTAGTTCATCTCTGATGATTTGAAGAACTTTGCAGCCAACTATCTCTCTCTCTCTCTAGTTGGTATTTGAAGTCGCGTACTGGGATCCGCGCATCTGGTTAGTCACGTACTTGGGAGCCGTGCATTGAAAGGAGAAACTGTTACTACAGAACAAGTCCAATTGGGTATTGGGGTAAGAGTTCAACTGTAGGTTGGTGAGGTACTTGGGATTCCTTACTTGTAACTGCTTGTTGTGATAATAGTGGAGTTTCGGGAGTGGTGACCTTAAATCACCCGGTGGGGTTTTTGCCGTAAGGGTTTTCCCCATTCGTGAACAAATTACTGTGTTATTTATTTTCCGCTGCTTAACTTAGTTTGGTGATTTGTTTGTGCTGCCACGTGATATTGCATGTTAATTTGATTAATTAAGAACTGGGCTAATTAATTAATCTAAGTTATCACAAGGGGTCAACACATTTGTGGCCTGTCAAGTGGTATCAGAGCAAGCACACTCTGATTAGGGTTTAATCTTTTGTGTGTGATCCATTTGACCCCTGCTGTCATGGATAGAGGACAATCTTATATTATACCTCCTTTATTTGATGGCACTAACTATGCATACTGGAAAGTACGCATGAGAGCTTTCTTGCAGTCTTTAGATGAGAAAGTGTGGCAAGCTGTGGAGATAGGCTGGATCAAGCCTACAAAAGCGCCGGCCGACTGGGATGATGCTAAGATCAAGGCGGCTAACTTCAATAGCAGAGCATTGAATGCCCTATTCAGTGCAGTCACCAATGAGGAGTTCAAGAAAATTTCCTCAACTGAAACTGTTAAGGAAGCATGGACCATCCTCCAGACAACCTATGAAGGCACCAAGGCTGTCAAAGATTCAAAACTGCAAAGGCTCACCACACGCTTTGAAGAAATTAAGATGGAAGAGGATGAGTCATTTGATGAGTTCTATGCCAAGCTCAAGGACATAGTAAACTCAGCCTTTAATCTTGGGGAAACCATCCCTGAACCCAAGATAGTAAGGAAGGTGCTCAGATCGCTGCCCGAAAGATTCCATGCTAAGATCACTGCGATCAAAGAGTCGAAGGATATTGACAGAATTCCTTTGACTAAGCTGGTTGGAAACTTGCAAACCTATGAGTTATGGTTAACTAGGTTAGGCAAGTCAAGCAAGGGCAAGAGTTTGGCACTAAAGGCCAAGAGCAGTGATACGGATGACTCGTCAGATGATGAAGATTCCAAGATGAAGTCCTACATCACAAGGCAATTCAAGAAGTTTATGAAGAATGCCAACGGAAAGGGCTTCAACAAAGACCGTAGACAATCCAGTTCTTCACAATTCAAGAATTCAGATAAAGGGAAGAAGGATGTCAAGGATGGCGGTCAGTACACTGTTCTCCCTGGACCAAAATGCTTTGGGTGTCAAGGCTTCGGACACATGAAACAAGAGTGTCCTACGTACCTCAAGAGCATAGGGAAGAGCAAGGCACTTGCTGTTACCTTAAGCGACACAGAGCCCGAGGACGATTCCGAGGATGAAGACGACGGAATCTTGAATGCCTTCACTGCCACTGTTAATCCTACTGATGGGGTTACTGAAAAAGTGGATGAAGAAGAAGAATTGGTGGATTCCAAGTGTGAAATTATGGATGATCAAGATGATATCCATACCGCCTATGAGAAGCTATACAAGCTTTCTGAGAAGCATGAGAAACTCTATAGGCTGGCCACCAAGAAGCTCAGTGATGCGGAACTCAACCGTGAGGAGCTGTCCACAAAGGTTGATGAAGCAAATCAGACCATTGGAGCACTGAGATTCGAGAACAATTTCTTGGTTGAAAGGACCAAGAAGCTTGAAGCGGAACTGTTTCAAGTCAGAGCACAACTGGAGAGGACGTCAAGTGCTAAACTGGACGAGATGCTGAGTGCTCAGAGATATTCTTCAGATCGTACTGGATTGGGGTATGAATTCTCTCTCTCTAATACTCCTACTTCTAGTACTACTGTGTTTGTTCCACCTGCTAATAACATTGAAAATGAAGAAAAGAATGTTAAATCTGAATTAGCTAGTGAGAACGTAGATAAGGGCAAGTCCATCCTAGGAGCACCCTCTAAAATTGAGAAAAGGGAATCTAGAAATCCTAGGACTAAGAAGACTAACACTCAAAAGGCCAAACAGAAGAAACCGCATCTCTGTTATCATTGTGGTGTTGCCGGTCACACAAGACCTAATTGCTACAAGTGGCGTGCCACTCAATAGAGCAATGGCACAATAGCATCTGGGAGCCAGAATCAGCTTCAGTCCTCTCTCGCTCCAATTGGAGACATTCTTAAAGCCCTCATGTTCCTTTCGAACTTGAACGGGCTAAACTCTTCTCCCTCATCACCGGTTCAAGAGTCGACCAAAAGGAAAGGATCTTTCAAGGTGTGGAAGGCAAAGGGATCTAAGTGATTTCAGTCACTTCTTCTTCTCTTATCTTGTTGTGTGTGTTGCATTACTTGTGTGTTTCCTTACTGTTTTGAGTCAGTCTAGTTTTATGCATTGTTTTGCTTTACATGTTTTTATTTGTGTGTTTTCAGTTTTGTGTTTTATTTTTTGCTTCTCTAATAAAAAAAAATTAAAAAAATTAAAAAATTGAAAAATATAAAAACAGTTTGAGTTAGTGTGCATTAGTTCATGTGAAATTTTGAAATGGCCATTGAAACAGAGTTTTCTAAACTTTGTATCACCTGTAACTTAGATGAGCATTCTTCTGCACAACTAAGCAAGTGAGCTTTGTAGCTCTTTGTTTGTGATGAGTAAGGTTAAGTGATCTCTTCTTCTTAACACTCATATCACTCTTTTTGATGGGTTGAACTAGAAAATCCTAAGAGAAAGGCATAAATAACCATCTCACCACTGTTACTCGCCAATCATAATATGACATCTGTATGCTTCGGCATAGCAAAAGTGCAATGTCAATGACACCTGTATGCTTCGGCATAGCAAAAGTGCAGTGTCAAAAGCTTAACATCATTGGGTATTTCTTTTCTTTCTCTTGTATGCCCATGCATGATATGCTTGTTAAAAGAAAATATGCAAAGAAATAAAAAGCAAAAAGATCAAAAATGCTTCAAAATATGGTTGCAAGCGTGTTTTCTAGGAGATGTGGGAGTTATAGGATGTACCTCGAAGGTGATAGTCCCCATCAAACAGTTATGATTGTGTGTGAGTTAAAGTGATTTTCTCATATCTCAAATCGTCATAACATTGAGACACTTATGCAATCTTGCGATGTTTTCACACACGACACGCAATACTCTTTGCTATTCTTGATACATGTGCAGGTACAATGTGATTTGGTCATCACAAGGTTTACATGCTTTAATGTATGCTCACTAAACTGTCTGGACTTGTTTTTGAAATATAAAATTGGTTAGACTTGTTTAGTGTGTGTGTACGTGTTTTGAGATACATGTGCATCAATTTTTTTGTTGAGAGATGATTTTGAGAGTTTAATGTGTTGATTGTATCTTTGGTTGAGCTGCTTGCATGATTGCATTCATGTCTGTGTTTTTCCTCTTTTGAAAAACTGCTTTTAAAGGCATCTCGACACCTCCTCGATACCTCTCGACACATGAGCTATCTGTCGAGCTCCTTAGACTCTTTCTTATCGCAGTCTCGACAGATACCTCGACACCTGCTGGATCGATCGAGAAACTTTCTGTTTGCTCGATAGCTTCTCGATAGCTGCTGGATCGATCGAGGTTACTTCTTGTTTACTTCTTCTTCCTCGATACCTGACCTCGATAGACTCATCTGTCCATGTGTATTTCTCGACACATGACCTCGACAGCATGCTCGACACCTCCCGACAGCATCATCTGTCGAGATATACTGAGAGGCTATAAATTGAGTTTTCGCGATTTCTCTTCTCATTTGCTCGATCTCTCTCGCTCGAAACCTCTGTTCTCACTCTCAAAATCTCTCATTTTCCCTCCAAACCTCTACCCAAGGTGTTTTCAAGTGTTCTTTGCGATCTTCATCTCTTGGTAAGCGTCTTATCCCTCATATTCATGCATTTCATTGTTTTAAAACCCTAGGTTTTGTGTGTTTGAAAATTTTTGGGAGTTTTCAAAATTGTTGGGTTTTTCATGAAATTCTTGGGTTGGTTTGATGGTTTTGATCTTCAAAATCACATGCATTGCATCACATTCGCATTCTAATTGTATTTTCATGCATTTAGATGTGTGCCTATCGATTGTGTGCTGTTAGGTTTGGATTGGGCTGAGCCCATGATGGTTTTATGTTGCATGTCACATGTTCATGCATTCTCCATGCATACGTTCTTTCTTTTCAATATTATTCTGCCAATATTGAACTGTTTGGAACTTTTCTGTGTCTCTTTCTCTTTTCCCCTCTCTATGGTTGCGTTAGTAGTGTCTATGGCACCTAAACGTAAGTCCATTCCGTCCCAGAACCCTCTGTGTTCTAAGGGACAGTCTTCCTCAGACTCTACCCCTCTTTCTGTCCGGTTCCGTGATGAGAAAGCCCGTAAGGACTTCTCGGAGAACTTTTCTAAACGCGATGTTCATTCGGAACGCCACGTTGTCCTGGCAGACTTTGCCGACACCGACCTTCCCGATGTCATTCACACTCGGGGTTGGGAGTCACTATGTGACGTCCCGGTCACCTGTCCTCTCGTGTTGATACAGGAGTTTTACTCCAACATCCACGGGATAGATTCTTCAGTACCTCATTTTTACTCTTGCGTTCGAGGTACGCGCTTTTGTGTCACCCCAGAGCTAGTCTCTGAGGTTCTCCATGTCCCTAGGGTGGATCATCCCGATTACCCTAGCTGTGAGCGTCTCTGGACTGTGTCCAAAGACGAGATGATCTCGGCGTTCTGTGAGCGTCCTACCACTTGGGGAGATCATATGTACACACCATGTCGACCTTTTGCTAAAGGTCCTCGCTTTTTTAACATGGTGATGACTTTTGTTTTGCACCCACTCTCTCACTATAACTCTATCACAGAGCCTCGCGCTCGATTTTTGCTGTCCCTCCTTGAGGATCTTTCTATAGATTTTCCTTCACACTTCATCTTTTCCATTATCGATGTCTATAGAGATACGGCCACCCGTGATAAGCTCATTTTCCCTTCCGCTATCACGAGGATCCTGAGCCGTTTTTCCATCCCATTCCCTTCGTCCGATCCTTACCATGTCATGTCCGCCATAGATGCCGCTACCGTAAAACGTAGCGAGGCATAGTTCCGATCGCGACAGATAGATGGTGCCACTTCTTCCACTCGTCCGGCCACCTCCAGATCAGCTCGTGCGTCTGCTTCTTCCTCCTCGAGCGACGTCACGTTAGGAGACATCATGGCGCAGCTACAGCGCATGGATGCTCGCCTAGATACACTCTCCACGGAGTTGTATCAGGTGAACGTCCGTGTTGGTCGCATCGCCAGGCGACAGGCGACCATGGGCGGCTTTGCTCCAGAGGCTTCTCCTCCGCCACCTCATGTGTCGACTGAGACCGAGGCTGATGATGATGGCGATGATGATGATGCTTCCGACGATGATGATGATGGAGATGCGAGCTCTTCAGATGAGATGTCTACTTGACACTCTACCCTTTGTCACTCGTGACAAAAAGGGGGAGTAGTTTTGTATGAGAGTAGTCATACTTAGGGGGAGTGTTAGCATAGGACATTTTTGTTAGGGGGAGTGTGGATTGAGGGATGTAGTGAGGTGATCATATGTATTCTTTTCTTCTCTCATATGTTCAGAGATACTTTGATCATGTATTGACATACATTGTATTTATTCTCTTCTTATATATGATGATGTATGTTTTTTTTCTTTCACCTACCTTTACATGTGTTGTTTCTTTTCTGTTTATATACACATGTTTCTTTACTTGTATGCAATCTATTATTTCTGTTTCACACAAAGATGCCTTGATGTGTTTTGTTTATAAATGTTTCAGAAATACAGGTTGTCAAAGTCTTCTTGCCATGAACTCTCTTCTTGTAAAATTTTTCAAGAGTTTGTGTTAGGATAGATTTTACTGTATGTAACAAGTGAATATGAGTTGAGTGATTTATGACTTCTCTCATATCTTTATTTGTATGTTGTGGTTTGTCACGGATTGCCAAAGGGGGAGATTGTTAGGACATATGTAGTTCAAGTCTGTGAACATATGTCACTATTTTATGTAATTGGCTTATCCTTAAACAAAACGCACTTTACTTGTAATTGGGTAGATTTAGGATGAGTTTAACACTTCAAGAAACAGTAGTTTAAGGTTAAGTGTTGAAGCCGTCAAAGTCTGTCCAAGAAACAAGCTAGGAAGTGCAAGTTTTTAAAGCTCGACACATACCTCGACAGATGCATCTATCGAGCTTTAAAGAAGCTGTTTTGCCCGAGCCTCGACAGCTATCTCGACACCTCTCGACACCTCTATCTGTCGAGAATTAAAGAAAACAGATTTCCAGGTCTATTTCAAGTCTAATCCATGAGTATGTCTTTGGGACTTCTTTTCTCCTAACCCTAGACATATAAAAGGATTATTTTAAGGGCCGTCAAGCAAGGAAGCAGAAGATACAAGTTGCACATTCTTTGAGAACTTGGTTCATGCAATTTGTGATCAGAAAGACAAAGTTCGTGCCCTAGTTCATCTCTGATGATTTGAAGAACTTTGCAGCCAACTCTCTCTCTCTCTCTAGTTGGTATTTGAAGTCGCGTACTGGGATCCGCGCATCTGGTTAGTCACGTACTTGGGAGCCGTGCATTGAAAGGAGAAACTGTCACTACAGAATAAGTCCAATTGGGTATTGGGGTAAGAGTTCAACTGTAGGTTGGTGAGGTACTTGGGATTCCTTACTTGTAACTGCTTGTTGTGATAATAGTGGAGTTTCGAGAGTGGTGACCTTAAATCACCCGGTGGGGTTTTTGCCGTAAGGGTTTTCCCCATTCGTGAACAAATCACCGTGTTATTTATTTTCCGCTGCTTAACTTAGTTTGGTGATTTGTTTGTGCTGCCACGTGATATTGCATGTTAATTTGATTAATTAAGAACTGGGCTAATTAATTAATCTAAGTTAACACAAGGGGTCAACGCATTTGTGGCCTGTCATAAGACAATAAATTTCCTATTACAAAATCTTAATATATCTTATTATTGTGCTTTGTGTTTTGGTTGGGAGCTATGAAGCACGGGTGCGTTTCCAAATTCGGGTGCGGGTGCGGGTGTGGGGGGGGGGGACTCGTCAATTTTTGAAAAAGTATTGTGCGAGTGCGACGATTAAAAAATTATTAAAATTATTTTTATTTATATTTTCTATATATTGCTAAGTATACTTTTTCATATAATTGTAAATATATACTAATTGATGAGTAATAGTAGATAATAACTAAAACATGATATTCATAAATTAGAATATAACCCACAAGTTTATTTTTATTATTTTTTAACTTGTATTTTGGCCAGTTTTGGCTGATTTCAGCTGGAATTGGCACCAAATTGGCCAAAATCAGCACGAATCTATGCGTACTAGCGCGAATCGAAAAAAAAAAAAAGAAAAAGAAGAAGAAGATTATTGAATCAGTGACTCGGAGGAGCGTCGCCACGAGTCCGATGCGAGTGTGGCGGCCTTAGAGCGGCGCTTGTGCTTTCTAGGTTGGGAGGTCCTTCTTTTTCTACAAAGTGTTATTAGGCAGAAGAGACGCAAGAAATGCAAGCTTCAAAGATTCAAATGACTCTTCCAAACCCCTTTGCCGACTTCTGTTAGCTTATCTCTAACTTTCAATCTCATGGGCTAGACTTGAAAGACCTTGTTCAAGGACGGAACTACTCAAGGGCTGAGGGGGGCCATGCCCCCCCCCCCTCCCCAAACATTTGAAAAAATATATACTAGTATGTATATTAACAAAAAAAATTTAATTCTAGCTCTTAAATTTATATACTTGGCCCCCTTTCCCAAAAAAGTTACAAATTGAACCAAGAAATCCAACAAATAGATAACAAGAAAAATCTAAAAAAAAAAAGGCACGTATTCGGATAATAAGAAAAATCTTCGGACAAATTAATCATAAATCTGGTGTAAGCAAAAACAACAACAACAAATCAATTACAAATCCTACCAAAAAAAAAAAAAAACAATCACAAAACCCCCCAATAACCTTTACCCAATTTCTCCCTCTTACTTGAGAGCTCTATGCTCCTCTCAATTGACTCCATCCTCATAGTCATAGAGATAACTCCTATACCACATATTGATCGCTTCATCCACACATTAGTTAGACCTTGAAAATATTAAGTCATGCCAATTGACTTACAGAACTCTTGATTATAAAATCCTGTTATCAATTTTTTTTTAAAAGAAAAAATACAAATAATAATTAATTAATTAATGCTAACAATGCAACTTTGTCAACTTCTAAAATTGATATTCCAATTTTTTTAAATCTTTGAACAAAGAATTTCGCTCCCCCTAAATTTGAATTCTGGTTCCGTCCCTAACCTTGTTGTCCTCTCAGGGGCCCACAGCATTGGATTTGCAAATTGCATCACCTTCCGTCCTAGCTAGGATTTACAATGATACCAAGATTGACAAAAGCTTTGCAACCTACATACAATGGTGCCCTGTAAGTGGAGGAGATAACAACACAGAGCCATTCGATGCAACTCCAAGGGAATTTGATACAGTGTACTACAAGGCTTTGCTGGAAAACAAGGGTCTCCTTCATTCTAAATAGGAGCTCTTTAAGAATAACGATTGTGACAGTGATACGCTAGTGTGGTACTACAGCTACAACCCTGGTGGTTTTGCTAAAGACTTTGGTGTTTCCATGATCAAGATGGGTAATATTAAACCTCTCACTGGCAATTTCGGAGAGGTCAGGCTGAATTGCAGGAAAGTCATCTAGCAGAACAGTTCCGGCGAAAATAGCCAAATAGCAAATTTTTGCAATTTATGTTGCAATTTTGAACATTTTTCAGAGTATATTTTTTCAAAGAATTCGAGTTTCACAAACTCGAGTTTTTGGAACTCGAGTTTCAAAAAGGTGGTAGATCTCTATATATTTCTAAAACAGTGATAAATTGCTAATTATTTTACTAAATAGTGGTAATGGGCCATTTTAGCCGAACAGTTCCTCCCCTGAAAAGCAACAATGAATTTTGACATGTTAAAGGTTTTTAAGCATCATTCAATAATGCGGCAAATATAACATTTTCTTGCATGTTCTTCATAATTAATGTTTTTCTTTTTCTTTTTAGCTTAGCTTGTCTTATAACAGTCATTGTTAATGGCTTCAAAAGAAGTGTGTACTATTTTATGATGTATTGAAAATTAATGACACTAGTAATTATCTATCCAAAAAGTTGTTGATTCAAATTATCATATAGTTTGCAGATCTGATGTCGCAGAAGCCTAAAGAAAGCACACACGATACTCTCTTGATGGAACAGAAACTAAACTATTAGTTCCTAGTAGTAAACCTCGAATCTATGAGGGGTTTCCTGAATCCATAAGGAGAAGAAAGCTGGAATCCACCAGAGAAATAATTTGACAAAAGTCTGTATTTATTGATAATAGTATGAAAACTGAATTGCTTTTGGAGGTTACAATGCATTTAAATAGTAAAAACAAAAACCTAGGACAACTAGAAACCCTAAGGCGGCTACGAAAGTATATAAAACCCTAATTTGACTAAAAAAAACATTAAAATCACCTAAAAAGAAGGAAATAAATAACCTAAACCTAAAATAACAAGAAATTACATAAAAATACTAAAATTAAATTATTATAAAATTTCGAGAAATCGTGTCCTTCATCAGACCCCTCCACTTGAAACAAACTCGTCCTCAAGTTCACCGTTGAAATCTGAAATCTTCCACTCCAAATAAACAAATACTTCGAATGCTTTAATAACTTAATCTGGTTCTAAAACTTGAATCCTTCATAAAGTATAGCATAAAATTTCTTCTCATCTACTTTCAATTTATTTGCAACATCAATCAACAAAAGGTTGATAATAAAATTAAATTTTTTGTACTCCAAGAAAATCAACATATTGTGTAGTCATCTTCAACAAATCAACTGATACCTGAGAATTATGAGTTGTGGACTCATCCTCATATTTGACCTTAATTGACTCTGCCACAATGTTCTTAATAATTACCATCTCTTCTTTTTAGTCATTATCCACAATCAACTCAACCTTCGTTTCTTTGACTTCTTCATCAAATTTTTGACAAGTGGTATCTTCAATCTTCAATTCTATAACTTGTTGCAAATCTTGATCTTTTTTAACCACTTCATATTTTTCTTTAGAAATTGGTTGCTTCTTCTCAACCCTCAAACCCTTTCCTTTACTTGACACATGGACTTGGCTGTAATAATTTTGATTTTGTGGTTGACTTTTCATGTTTTGAACATTGCTTTTGATATGAATATACAGATTTATAATCAACACTTTTATAATCTATTATATCATAATAGTCATTAGGAAACCATAAATCAATTAATACCCTTTTTATTCTTTGCCAAGAGCGGATTGGATGCTTACCTTGTCGCTTTCTATCAATTTGAATGTCTTTCCACCATTCCTCCGCTTCGTCGTCCAATTTATTTGATGCAAGCTGCACTTTTTCTTCATCACAAATCTTCCAAAAATTAAAATACTCTTCCAAATCAAGAAGTCAATCAATAAATCCAACTTACACATATCTCCATCAAAGAATGAAATTTTCTTGTAGTTATGAGTGCGTCTTTGAATAGATTGATCATTGTTATTATGAGATGATTGCCTAGCAAGAAGAGTAGCAATCTTTTGCTCGATTTCACCTATAATTTGCTGACTCTTTTCACAAAATTGGTGATTCTCATCACTAAAATTAAGGAACTCATCCCTAGTGAGGACTAGGTTGTTGGCGTCATCACCACCGTCATTGTTGTGGTGATCACCGTCTCGCTGGTTAGCCATCAGACCAAGGTAAGTCAAGGCTCGGATACCAACTGAAGGCGCAAAAGCCTAAAGAAAACACACACACAATGATCTCTTGATGGAACATAAACTAAACTATTAGTTCTTGGTAGTAAACCTCGAATCCACGAGAGGTTCCCTGAATCCATAAGAAGAAGAAAACTAGAATCCATTAGAGAAATAATTTGACAAAAGTCTGTGTTTATTAATAATAGCCTGAAAACTGAATTGCCTTCGGAGGCTACAATGCATTTAAATATTAAAAACAAAACCTAGGACAACTAGAAACCCTAAGGTGGCTACGAAAGCATATAAAACCTTAATTTGACTAAAAAAACATTAAAAACACCTAAAAAGAAGGAAATAAATAAACTAAACCTAAAATAACAAAACATTACATAAAAAGACTAAAATTAAATAATTATAAAATTTAGAGAAACTATATCCTACATCAAGATCTTTTGGGCAACGTTAATGTTACAAAATTTATAAGAGTACCACAAATTCCTTGACTCTTGGTAGGTGGAAAACAAGGCCAGAGCTAGGAATTTTTTTTTGGGGGAGCCAAGTTGCAACACTAATATATTTATCAGGACAAGCCCTCACACACACATATATACACACGATTTTTTTTTTATTATTATATACACACACATATATATATACACACACTATTTTATTTGATAAGTTATATATATACACATACCTAACCAAAAAAAAGAGCTAAGTATTTTCAATCGAAAATATGATTGATGGCAATCTTTCATAAAATTAATAAAAATTTATTTTTTACTGTTTTCATAGTGAAATTCTTAAAAAGTATTATTTTCTATACAAGTTATCAAATTTTATACTAATGTAAGTAAAAAATTATTCAATTGAAATAATGAAATTTTAAAAAACATGAATGATCCAAAACTTAGAGAAACAAGTTAAGCTCCAAACATATTTGAAACTATTTTGCTTTAACTCATTATGTGGCAAATAAAGAGACATTTCATGTTTAGTTTTAGTGACAAATTTTTTTTTAATAAGTCAATGACTTGCTAATCACCACATAACGGGGTTGAAGAAGACAAAATCAAGCATGTTTGGGGTCAAATTTTATCAAATATTTAACAAATATAAGAGCACATTATACAATAAAAAATAGAATTACGAAAAATAAATTTATGTCTCTATAACTATTAGACCAATTATTTTATTAAGAGTATCATTGGACTAATTCAAATACTTGCGGGGGACCAACTCCTATTTTTTTAGACTAAATTTTGAAAAAATTAAAATAATTAATTATATATATATATATATATATATAGATATATATTTCAAAAATTTGGGGGGCCATGGCCCCCCACCCTTCAACATAACTCCGCCCCTTAAGGTCGTATTAACTAGCCTTTGTAGCATATCACGATTTGGAATTGGAACAACTAGATGTAAATAAAACATTTCTTCTTGGGAATGGGGAGAAAGAGATCTTCATGGAACAACCAAAGAAATTCAAACAAACTGGTACTTAAAATCTTGTCTTTGAAGAAGCAACGCCATGGGCTTAAGCAACCTCCTAGACAATATATAGTTTGATTCTTATATGGTCTAGGTCCATTATTCATGTTGAGTATGATTGATGTGTACATGTTAGAATGTTTGATGATGGTTCTTATATTTTTCTACTATTGTATGTGGATGATATGTCAATTTCTGCTAAGAGCATATGTGAGGTTGACAGGTTACAGTCTTTGTTGCACAAGGAATTTAACATGAAAGACCTGGGCACTACAAAGAACATTTTGGGTAGGGATATTTGTAGGGATAGGGAGGCCTGAAAATTGTGGTTGTCTTAGAAAAACTCATCAAAAAGGTACTTAAAAGATTCAACATGTCAGATGCTAAGTCGTTAGTACTCAAAGAAATTGAGAAAAAAATTATTGAAGACATATCAAAGGTATGCTAGTGCTTTTGGGTGTAGAAAATAACTTTTTTAATTATAATTTTAATTCAATCAACTTCCAAAGAATGAACAAATTGTAGTAAAAAATTTTTCCAAACTTGAGTAGTACCTAAGTTAGGGACTAATTTATCTTCATCAATAATACTGTTGTAAAGTTGAATTTATTCAACTATGTGTTGACTTTATTCCATGCAAAAGTTGCTTGTAATTCAACATTTAAAAACCCTGTATTTAAGTGGGAATAATGTAAGGGTTGTGTGTAAGAGAGTGTGAATATTTGATCAAGAATGTGCAACAAGAAGGTGACTCGCAAGTGGTAACTCACCAAAATGAAGCACACATGTGAAGCATGTAGGAAGATGAAGAGTTAAGCCAACTGGATCATTACAGGACAAAAAGTATAGTCTGTCCTAGTCTAGTAATTGTCAACTGGAACTTGCGACTCATCCCAGTCGTGAAGTGACTCGCCAATGCATCATGTTTTGCTGAAAAGTGACTTTTCATGATCCATCTCATACCCTATTATAAATACTCTTATACCCACGAAATGTAGAGAATTTCTAGAGAGAATTTTGTGAGAGAAACCCTAGAGAAAAACAAGATTGATTCATCCACAATCTTATACATTTGATTCTCCAAATCCCTCTACTCTTAACTTTTCCATTGTCATACCCATGAGAGGATTAAAAATCCAATCCTTACCTCACCAAATTCAGAGTTGTGAGAAGGTTCTTGATGTTTGGGAAGTAGTTCAAGGGAGAACCAATTCATATTGGTTGATACAACGAGCTAATTGCGGGATTCGAAAAGCTAGAGAAGACACGGTACGGCATAACCTTGTTGGAGCAAGAAGCTTGGAGGGCTTAGGTCCATTGGGTAGATCAAGCTTGGAGAGTCTATTGTTATTCATGTAACCTAACTGATTTTCTAGTGGATCATTTACCACTTGAAAGGCGGTGGAGAGATTTTTCACCTAGTTATTCGATTTCCTCTTCGATAACACGTGCCGATGTTATCTTGTATTTGCATTTCTCTTTCCCTCACTCTTAGCTTTTAATTTTTGCTAGTTGTGATTAATCAATGGCTTAGAGTAGTTTGCTAATTTGGGTATTGCTTATATCTCATATTCCGCATATATATTGTTTGAATATAAGATTGTATTGAAAAATTTGTTTTTGGATGGTCTAAATATTCACAAGTGTTATATACACTAATTGTAATTTCTTGAGGTGACAAATTGTAATTTGTAATACACAACTTTTACATGGTCTACTATTAATATCATTTTTACTGTACACCAACTGCAAACTAGTATCTCAACAATTGTGAATAAAATCTGCTGCGCCATGCATGTGTTAAGCGAGGCTGTATATATATACGGACAGTAGTACAAAATCAGTTTATTGTTTGCTAGATTTTTTAAAGGGTCTCCTGCACATACTTGTTGTATGAAGTAAACACACGATTTAGAGTTGTGTTAGGATCACATAAATGGTCATAATATTGTGCCACAACTCGCCACATGGTGAGTTGTAATTGGTAAATGTGTGTCCTCAATATGGCTCATTGACACACCTTTGTTAATTACAACTCACCATGTGACGAGTTGTGGCACAATATTGTGGTCATTTATGTGATCCTAGCATAATTCCATGATTTAAATTCAAAAAGTAAAATATGTGTACTTTGTATGTAAATAGGTAGTGTGTAATAGGAAAACTTGCACCGGAAACATGTAATAACTTCACGTGTAATAGATAGTTAGACGCTGTCCTCCTTTAATCAAACGTCAATGTATGATAGTTTGATGATTGATGAGTTTAATCAAACGCCAATCTATGATAGTTTGATCAGTTGCTTCTATAGCTAGGTAAGTACATGCCAATTATAATTCTGTTATCTTCCTTTCAATTGGATGATAATTCTGTCAATAACGTTGCTTTCAAGAATATAGTAGGTGGTCTCTAAAATTAAAAAAACAGAATTAAGAGATTTATACCTGTTATATATATAAAAAAATATTAATATTAATATATAATTAAGATATTTATTAATTGTAATTATAATAGGGTGTTTTTTACCAGGGGTGGAGCTTTTTCGAAGGGTGTGGGGGGCTTAAAAAAATTTATACATAGTTATTTTAATGTTTCAAAATTTAGACTACAAAAATAAGAGGTAGCCCCCCAAAGTATTTGAATTAGTCAAATGATACTCTTAAAAAAATAATTGGTTTAATAATTATAGAGACAACTTTATTTTTCACAATTCTATTTTTCATTATAAAATGTGCTGTTATATTTGTTAAATATTTGATAAAGTTTGGCACCAAATATATTTGAATTTATCTTTTTCAACTCGTTATGTGGTGATTAACAAGTCATTGACTCATTAAAAAAATCGTATTACTAAAACTAAACATGAAATGTCTCTTTAGTTGCCACATAATGGGTTAAAGCAAAATAACTACAAATATATTTGGAGCCTAATTTGTTCTTTCAAGTTTTAGATCCTTTATATTTTTGAAAATTTCATTAGTTCAATTTAATGATTTTTTACTTACATTAGTATAAAATTTGATAACTTATATAGAAAATGAAACCTTTCAAGAATTTCACTATAAAAATGGTAAAAATGAATTTTATGAAAGATCTCCATCAAACATAATTTTGATTGAAAATACTAAACTCTTTTTTTTGTTAGGTGTGTGTATATATATAACTTATCAAATAAAAAAATGTGTGTATATATATGTGTGTGTATATAGTAAAAAAAGTGTGTGAATATATATGTATGTGAGGGGCTGTAACTTGGCCTTCCAAACAAAAATTCCTGGCTCTGCCCCTAACTACCTCTTCTATACCTAACCATGGGGGGGGGGGGGGGGGGTGAGGGACCTCATCATATTCAGTCTCTTCAATCATTTTTCTTCCTTTTCTAATTTTGTTTCCTACTTTCTTAACACCCACAGAGAACTTATTGGTTTCTTTCCCTTTAAAAGTTCTTATCAATAACTTTAGTTTTTATTGAAGCATTTCATCTCATTCGCCATGGCTTCCATCCAATTGTTCCTTTCAAAGCTATTAATTGTTTCCTAAAAAGTGGAGGTCCTTGCTACTAGTTAGCAAGGCACAAGAAGCAAGATCCTCAAAAACCATACCTAACATTAGGTCTTATGTTGCGTTTATTAGGTTTGTTTGTCTGACATTGTGTTGTGGTGATCTTGATCACTATTGTGAGGTTCCTACTCTAGTTAAGACATCACTTATCTAACTCCACCAACGCCCCATTGTTCTATTACTATTGATATTGCTTCCCTCTACTTGAAATTCTTCTTTCTATAGGTTTTTATCATTGATGTCTCATCAAATACCACATCCTTGCTGATCACTAATTTTTTTGTAACTTGATCCCAATACTTGTTCCATTTTACAAGCACAAATGATATAATTAAGTAGAAAATGTAATCAAATTGTTTATTTTTCAAAACTCAAATACAATAAAGTATACAAAGGGTCCGTTTAGGAACAACTTATTTAGCTAAAATTGAAAACTTTTTACTGAAAGTACTGTAGATAAAGGTAAAGTTAACTGAAATAGTAAAGTGAGACTCATGAATAGTACTAAAAAGTGTAATGAGAACTATAAATAGTAATAAAAATAAGCTGAATAGTAACAAAAATAAGCTAAATATAAAAATAAGCTAATTTTATACTTCAATCCCAATCACAACGTAAGTAGAGTTGTGCTTATTGGCTATAACCATAGTTGTCAAAATCGTATGATATGCGAAGTGTAAAAAGTTCTATATCGTTAGGGTATATTAGAAGTGCTTATAAATTGTACAATATAGTGCGCGTATTTTATGAATCCTATCGTCTTGTACAATACATAAATATATGCTTTAAAATAAGTTTTTTTTGCTAAAATTTATACTTTTATTCGAATCTAAGAAGTTGTTTAACTTGTTTTTAATACAAAATTATTAGGCTACTTAATTTTGCCTCATAAAATATTATTGTCTATAAGATTTTTTTTTTCCTTACAAAATTTGGACTACACACATACATTTCACTCTCATTTCTACAAATTTCTTTTCTATAATATCAATAAGGTATCAAATAAAAATATAATTATTTTTTTATTTTTGTTATTATTGTTATAAGTCTGTAAAACTAGAATGCCAACAATAATTTTTTTTTTAATTATTAAAATAAAAGAACAAGGAGAGATAGTAAATTTTGATGACAATGAAAAGAATTTCAATGAAGAAATTAATAAGTTTGCAAAATAATGAATATGATGAGAAGATTGACTTAGATGGAGTTAAACAGGCAAGACAATGAATATGATAAAAATAAATTATTATTTGGGTCATTTGTAATGCACTAATGCATTATCACTATTGAGTCTAATCAATTTGAATGGGTATGTTATAAACAAATACTAGTTTGATTTATTTAGTTAGCTTATTAAATATTATTACATAAGTGATGAATAAATTGGTTATTAGTTGAATATATTTAACAT
Organism: Castanopsis chinensis; assembly: GCA_032878915.1. Lineage (NCBI taxonomy): Eukaryota > Viridiplantae > Streptophyta > Magnoliopsida > Fagales > Fagaceae > Castanopsis > Castanopsis chinensis. The sequence continues at coordinate 8,040,132 of JAVQMG010000125.1, read as the reverse complement.
TTATAACGAAAATTTTTTTTTATATATGTATATTTATAATTTTTTTTTATAAAATTTATTAAGTGTTTGTGTATCTTACGATACACGACACAGAAAAATGAAAAATCAATTCGTGATATAATTCATGATGATTTGACAACTATAGCTATAATCAAGTTTTAAGCTAAACTTTATTGCTTTTTTATTTATTTATTTTTACTACATTACCAACGTCACCTTATAAAGTGCAAGACCAATGAAATGGGGGTGGAAGGAATAATTATACGCGGTTTTAAAAAAATAAATAAATAATTCTTATAAAACATGTATAATCGTATTTCTACAACTGTTTTTTGGTCACTTATGTGGATGTGAATCCCACCACGCTTGGTCTTTTTTTTTTTTTTTCTTTTTTTGATAGAACACGCTTTGTCATTTGTTAAGGCATTCAACCGGCACAGTATAACATTATATGATTTATTTATCTGATCATATCCGGCATTACCAGAAACGCAAGGTTTAAAAAATAAAAACAAAAAATTTTAAAAAGGACAGACTTGTTTTTAGTCAATGGTACTAAAATAGTTATTATCTCATCCCCAAGGTCTCCACGAAAACATGATACAAAATGCATGCTCATTGATCCTGCTAGCTAGCATTCTTTAGTTAAAGAATCATCATATAGCAACTAAAAAATATTATGAAAATGATGGAAACCAGAAGACTAATGGGGTGATATTCCATCTATATAAACACACTTCATAGGCTTAATTGCACACCAATTTGGAAGAAGTACCTGGGCTAATAGTATTATTACCCATGGCTGCACTTCAATCTCTTCTAGTATGTGTTATATTTGCTTTTGCTGCCATTCTGATCCCTACAAATACATCTGCACAATTAAGTGCTGATTTTTACCAGGAAGTATGCCCTGGGGCATTGCCTGTCATCAGATCAGTTGTCAAGCAGGCTATTGATCGCGAACCACGCATGGGAGCATCATTACTTCGCCTTCACTTCCATGATTGCTTTGTTAACGTCAGTGTGATGTGGTTTTTTCCTTCAGATTTGCTTCTTATTGTTCCATTAGTTATGTTTAGCTTCTTTTTTGCACTATGCATTTGCTTGGGCTGAAATTTCTTTCTAAAAACCGAACCATACATTAACTAGCAATGGCATCTGGTCAGTGCTTGTAGTACCAATTACTTGGTCATGTCTTAGACAAGAAATAACATTCGAGTAGGTGAGTAAAGCATTACATTATTTTCAGGCTTATTTCCATTGTTTGCAGGTCAATGAAACTAATCAATTAGTAATTAAGAACAACGAAGTTGATGTTCTCGCTACCATATTTTAATATATAATTCCAAATAAATAACTCCAATTTGGTGCAAGAAATAATTGAAAGTTTGGCTTCATGTTGTTGCAAAAGCACACTGGAGAAAATTACATCGATCTGAGATGACTTTGAGACTTATGGTACATAATATACAGAAAGGTGAACAAAAAATAGATGGGGTTGGATAAGGAAAAGGGATGTAGGATTAACTTTCCAACTACGAAGTCTAAGTTACTAGTAATTAATTTTTAAGTAATTAAACCATATTCTTGAATGCTCAAGACGTGTTTGCAATGACAGGGTTGTGATGGATCAAATCTGCTAGATGACACAGCAAACTTCACTGGTGAGAAGACAGCGTTTCCAAATTTGAATTCACTTAGGGGTTTTGATGTTGTAGATCAAATCAAAGCAGCAGTTGACAAACATTGCAATGCTAGTGTGGTTTCATGTGCAGACATCTTAGCTTTGGCAGCTCGAGATTCTGTTGAAATTGTGAGTGTTAATATAATAATCTTCTATTCCGAGTAAATATAATAAATTTCCTAATACGAAGTTTTAATATATCTTATTCTTGTGCTTTGTGTTATAGTTGGGAGGTCTTTCCTTTTGCTACAAAGTATTATTAGGCAGAAGAGACGCAAGAAATGCAAGCTGGAACGACGCAAACACCAATCTTCCACCCCCATTTTTCAGCTTCTCTCAGCTTATATCTAACTTTCAAGCTCATGGGCTAGACTTGAAAGACCTTGTTGTCCTCTCAGGGGGCCACAGCATAGGGCTTGCTAGGTGCACCACTTTCCGTGCTAGGATTTACAACGATACCAACATTGACAAAAGCTTTTCAGCCTCCATGCAACAAGGGTGCCCTGTAAATGGAGGAGATAACAACACAGAGCCTCTGGATGCAACTACAACGAAATTTGATACAGTGTACTACAAGGCTTTGCTGAAAAATAAGGGCCTCCTTCATTCTGATCAGGAGCTCTTCAAGAATAACGGTAGTGACAGTGATAAGCTAGTGCAGTACTACAGTAACCACCCTCGCGGTTTTGCTAAAGACTTTGGTGTTTCCATGATCAAAATGGGTAATATGAAACCTCTCACTGGCAATTTAGGAGAGATCAGGTTGAACTGCAGGAGAGTCAACTAAAACAGAAGAATGAACTTTATGCCAGCATGTTCAATCCTCTTTCAATAAAGTGGAAACTGTAAAATTTGCCCACCAGATTTTAACAATCATTTGCTGATGTTGTTGTTGTTGTTGTTGTTTTTTTTTTTTTTTTTTTTTTTTTTTTTTTAACTATCAATGTTAATGGCATCTCAAGTGTGTACTATTTTTGTTATGTAATTGAAAAATAATGACACTAGCATTTATTTCTAAGTTGATGCTTACAAAGTTAAAATCCAATTGTGCTGTTATAATGTCACATCGGTCACAAAACATAGAACTTTTTAGAATGAGTAATGCTTAGGACACAGAAAAGTGTACAAATTTGTGTCTCAACTCGCCACGTGGCGAGTTGTGATTAGTGTAAGTGTGATGGTTTGCCATGTGGGGACACAACATCACACTTACATCTCTCTCTCTCTCTCTCTCTCATTTTTTACTTGCACCAGATGAGATGGTGGTAACCCCAACTGCGTCTAATGTGGATTTTGTTGGGTCTAAATATTTTGGTGAATCCATTGGAGGCAACAACTGTAGTTATGCACTTAGGGTGTTTGATAAAGAATCCCAAAGCTTGAAGATTGTTCTTGTTGCCTTTGACAAGGTGGAATTTTCTATCTGATTTACTTAGAGAGTTTTAAATTTTGGGTTTTTTCTTGTTTGTACTGTTTGGTTGCTTTGAAAATGTGGGATAATTTTGCTTATTTGCTCATTTGGTTATGTGCTGAAGGCCGGCTTTTGTATGAAAGCAAATGAGGTGGTCGCCTAAGACGCCTAAGTAGAAAAAGACCCCCAAATTTTGGCCAATAAAGTAATTTTTTATATTATAAACTTATTCATTAAGCCCAAAAATATTAGACAATAATTAAAATAACATTTTTTTATAAGATAAAGAACAAGAAAAAAGAGAGAAAAATACTACGTCCACAATATTTTTCACAACAAATCTTAAGTGGTAGGTTGTTACTGGCTGTAATTGGTGAGGGAAAAAATAATTTGAATAGTAGGTATAAATTAGAACCACTAACAACTTAAATATTTAGGATTTATTGGGAAAATATTGTAAATATAACATTTTTCACAAAAAAAAAAAAAAAGAGCAGTACATAAAGAATTTCACAACATCTTTCACAACAGTTGAACTGGCAAACTTTTACTAGTTTTCATCTTGGTTTACCACTAACATCACATTTTTACTTACCATTACCAATCTGCCACATCAAATACTGTGAAAAGTTTTGTTAATTTTTTTTGTCTATATATTTTCTAAAGAAAAAAAATTCTACATGGTTAATCAATAATTTTGCATCTAAAACAAGATAATATAATTTAAGTAATATTAATTTTTTATAAAAAAAAGTCATATTTAATATAGGATAAGTCTCAAAACAATTTTCACCGAAGGCCCCTAATTACATCAAGCCACCTCTGTATGTGCTATTTGGTGGCTGATGAGTTGCCAAATGTGTAGTTGTTTACTGTTGGGTTGCTAATGAAATGTGTGTAAGTTTAGCTATTTGGTTAATGAGAAAGTGTTGAAATTTTAGATTTTTTATTGTTTGGGTAACTGCTCAAATGTGGAAATTTGATTTGGGTATTGTTGTTTGGTTGCTGAAAAAATGTGGAGTTGTACTTTATTTTTTTGGTTGTTGATGAAGTGTGGAAAATTTTACTTATTTTCTTTAAGGAAATTCATATATTTGCTAATTGGTTATCGATGAGAATTTATTTGTATATTTTCATTATCTTTTGTCCATTTCTTCTAGGCATATTGCATAAACCTATATTGTGATACATTGGTGATTCAACATTCTGGTTTTGTATATATTGTTTGACCATAGATTTGGCCTATCTATACAAACTCAATCCCCACCAGTCAGCTCCTCCCAATTAAACAAAAAGCTAAGAGTTGAAAAAATAAGATTTCCTTTGCTACAAAAGGATTATATGGAATCTCTTTGTTGTGAGAAAGTGTAAGGTTGAATTTATTCAATCATGTGTTGGCTTTATTCCATGCCAATTTGCTTGTAATTTAGTAATTAGAAACCCTGTATTTAGGTGGGAATTATATAAGGGTTGAGTGTGAGAGAGTGTGAAGAAAACTTAAGATGTGTGCACTCAAAAGAGTCTCGCGACTGGCTAGTCGCCATAGTGGCACATGTGTGAAGCATGCAGGAAGCTGAAAGGTCACAACAACTAAAGCACTATAGGACAAAAAGTTTAGTCTGACCTGGCAGTTATCTCGCCACTAGTTCTAGTCACAAGACCGAGTCACGAGAATGCCCTGTTTGGATGAAATATGCCTTTTCACATTCCTCGTGCACCCTACTATAAATAACCTTATACCCACGAAATGTAAAGAGCTTCTAGAAAGAATTTTGAGAGAGAAACCCTAGAGAAAAACAAGATTGACTCATCCACAATCTTATTTTTTTGATTCTCCAAATTCCTCTACTCTCACCCTCTCCATTAACATACACTTGAGAGGTTCATTTCCCAAATCTTTATCTCACCATACTCATATCAGTAAGGAGGTCTTTTGGTGCTTGAGAAGCAGTTCAGAGAGGTCCAATTTGTTTCGTTGATGCAATGGGCTTATTGCAGGATCCAGTAAGCTAAAGAAGACAAGGTTCAATGTAACCCTGTTGAAGCAAGAAGCTTGAAAGGTTTAGGTGCACTGGGTAGATTAGTCTTAGAGGGTCTACTACTGTTCATGTATCCCAACTTCATTTTCTAGTGGATTATTTGATCGCTTGGAGTGCGGCTGAGAGGTTTTTCACCGAGTACTTCGGTTTCCTCTTCAATAACACATCACCATGTTATCTTTGTGTTTGCATCACTCTTCCCTTACTCTTTACCTTTCTTTGTTTTTGATTGATTTGCGTTTAAAGTGTTTTACCAATTTGGGTTTAGCTTATATTCATCTTTCTACATATATTGTTTGTGTATAAGCTTGTGTTGGTAATTTTGTTTTTGGGGGTCTAACCGTTCATTGGTGTTTTATATGCTAATTGGACCTTTCGGAAAGGTATATTGAATTATGACTAAAGTTGGCATCTTTCATTTTGATAGGCCAAGAATGTATTGACTCCTTGGATAAATTAACCAATTAATTAGCCAAGTAAATTAATTAAGTCAATTTAACAAGTAATATACATGGTAGCACAAACAAATCACCAAATAACTAAATGCAGCAGAAATTAAATTTGACGCGGGTGATTAGTTTATGAATGGGAAAAACCACCGAGATAAAACCCTACCAAGTAAATTTGAGGTCACCACTCTCGAAAATCCACTATTATCAAAATAAGCGGTTACAAGTAAAGGAATCTCAGTACCTTATACCAACCTACAACTGAACCCTTACCCCAATACACAGTTAGACTTGTAATATAATGACAATCTCTCCTTTCAATGTACGGCTCCCAGTATGTGACTAACTAATCGATGCACGGATCCCAGTACACGGCTTACATACCAACTTGAGAAAGATGTTGGCTGTAAAGTTCTTCAGTTCATCCACACAATGAAGATCAAGAAACTCCTTAGTTACAAAACCCTACAATGTACAAACGCAATAGCTTTTTCAAGAGAAATATAAAGTAGGGCAAATTGTCTTTGGTTACAATTTGAATGAATAATTACTTTGCATCAAGTTGTATCAACTTAGACGGCCCTTAAAATAATCCTTATATATGTCTAGGGTTGTGAGAAAAAAAACATTATACAAATAGCTTGGATATGCATGAAAAACAAATCTGGAAATATAATTTTCATAAAGCTCGATAGATAGGTTATCTGTCGATCTTTGGATAAAAAGCTCTTTTTAAACCTCGATAGATACAATCTGTCAAGCTTTAAAATACAACAATTTTTCACTTGATTCTTGAACAGACTTGCATAGCTTTAACTCTTGACTTGAACACAATGTTACTTGAAGGCTTAAATCATCATAGATCTACCCAATTACAAGTAAAGTGTGCTTTGTCAAATGATTAGCTAATTCTAAATGACATATGTTCATAACAAGTTCCATATATGTCCTAACAATCTCCTCCTTTGGCAAGCCGTGACAAAACCACAACAAACAAATAAAATTTGAAAGAAGTCATAATCACTCAACTCATACTGACTTGTTGAATACAATAAAATCTAATCCTAAAACAAACTGTTGAAAAATTTTGCAAGAAGAAAATTCATGGCATGATAGATTTTGACAACCTATATTTTTGAAACGCTTTAAACAAAACTCATCAAGGCATCTTAGTATGAAACAGAAATTAAAATATTGCATATATAAGAAACATGTGTATAAAGAGAGAAAAGAAATAGCACATGGAGAGATAGGTGAAATCAATTATAAACACAATGTTTGCTATCACTAAGTGGTCACAAGACCAATGTACAAAAGATAATGTATCTAGAAATGATAGGTCAAGAATGTATTGACCCCTTGTGATGAATTAACCAATTAATTAACCAAGTTAATTAATTAATCCAATTAACATGCAAAACATGTGGTAGCACAAACAAACCACCAACTAAGTTAATATGCAGCGAAAAATAAAGTTAACATGGTGATTTGTTTACAAATGGGGAAAACCTCTAAGGAAAAAACCTACACTGGGTGATTTTAAGGTCACTACTTCCAAGAATCCATTATTACCACAACAAGCAGTTACAAGTAAAGAAATTATAGTATTTTATACCAACCTATAGTTGAACCCTTACCCCAATACACAATTGGACTTGTTCTGTAGTGACAATCTCTCCTTTTTAATGCATGACTCTCAGTATGTGATTAACTAATCGATACGCGGATCCCAATACGCAACTTACCAACTTAAGAAGGATGTTGGCTGCAAAATTATTCAGTTCATCAACATGATGAAGATCACAAAGCTCCTTGGTCGCAAAACCCAACAACGTACAAACGCAACAGCTTCTTCAAGAGAAAGATGAATTAGGGCAAATTCTGTCTCTGGTCACAGTTTGCATGAACAACACTTTGCCTCGCAGTTGCACAACCTCTGACGATCTTTAAAATAATCCTTATATATATTTAAGGTTGTGAGAAAAGAAAGCCTAACATGTACACATGGATTAGAGTGAAATCAGATCTGAAAAACTAATTTTCAAAAATCTCGATAGATAGGTTATCTATTGAGCAGTTGTCGAGTATCAGGCTAAACAAGTCTTTTAAACCTCGATAGATGCTATCTGTCAAGCTAGCTATTGAGTTTTAAAATCCAGCACTTATTCACTTGTTTCTTGAACAGATTTGCATGGTTTCAATAGTTGAATAGATCTAGTATTAAACACATCCTAGATCTACCCAATTATAAGTAAAGTGCGTTTTGTAAAAAGATTAGTCAATTCTAAGTGCGTTTTGTAACAATCTCCCCCATTGGTAATCTGTGACAAAACCACAACAAAAAAAAAATGAAAATATGAGAAAAGTCATAAATCACTTAACTCATACTCGCTTGTTGAATACAATAAAATCTATCCCAATACAAACTCTTGAAAAACTTTGTAAGAAGAGAGTTCATGGCAAGAAAGATTTTGACAACCTGTATTTTTAAAATACTTTAAACAAAATTCATCACGGCATCTTAGTGTGAAGCAAAAATAAAAGATTGCATACAAGTAATAAAAATCATGTGCATACAAGTAATAAAAATCATGTGCATAAAGAAAGAAAAGAAACAACACATGAAGAGATAGGTAAAAGAATGTTATAACAACCTCAATATATATATATATATATATATATCAATGATGAGTACAAGGTTTGCTATCACAATGTAGGAACAATGTATCTAAAAGAAAGAAAAGAAAAGATACAAAAAGTCCTCACTATATCCCTCAAAAACACTCCCTTTAACAAAAATACCTCCTACACTAAATCTCCTCCTAAGTTCGTGACTACTCTCATACCCAAAACTACTCCCCTTTTTTGTCACAAATGATAAAGGGTAAGTCATTGAGAAGCAATCATCTCCTCGTCACTGGAAGAGCTAGCACCATTATCCTCATCAGCATTTGCATCACCACCATCAGAGTCACCATTATTGTCCTTGTCCTCAGATGCCTCTAAAGAAGGAGAAGGAGACTCTACGAAGCCACCAAGGAGTGCTTGTCGTCGTGCAATACGACTGACACGGGTGTTTACCTAACACAACTCATCACTGAGAGTGTCAAAACAAGCATCCATCCGTTGAAGTTGAGCCATAATCGCCTCGAGCATCACACCATCCACGGAAGAAGAAGGAGCGGATGTGGGTAGTGCTGAAGAAGCTAGAGGAGTTGCTGTCTCAATTCGTGGCTGCTTTGGTTGAAGCTGGGCCTCACTCCATCGAAAGGTCACCATATCTATGGCACACATAACAAAGAAGTGGTCCGACTTGGGATAGGAGACAAAGAAGTGGCGAATGATCCTCGTGGTAGTAGAAGGAAAGATAAGCTTATCATGAGTCGTCATATCACTACAAACATCTATAAGGGTAAGTATGAAGTGAGAGGGAAAATCAATGGAAAGATCCTCTAAGAGAGATAACAAAAATCGAGCACGAGACTCTATGATAAAGTTATAGTGAGACAATGGATGGAGAATGAATGTCATCACCATGTTAAGGAACTTTGGACTTTTAGCAAAGGTCGAGCAAGGGGTGTTTTGACGACCACCCTAAGATAAAGGTGACTCACAAAATAGAGACATGAGCACATCTTTAAACACAATCTTAAGACGATCACAGTCAAGGTAGTTAGGATGCGGTACCCTCAGTACGTGAAGCACCTCAAATAAAAGATCTGGAGTAAGTACAATGCACGTACCTCAAACACGAGTGATGAAATGAGGTATAGAGTAGTCAAATTCATGCATATTGGAGTAAAACTCCCGTATGATCACGGAGGGACAAGTGACCGAGATGTCACAAAGTGACTCCCAACCCTTACTGAAGATGATAGTAGGAAGGCCGGTATTAGAAAAGTTGGGTGACTTGATGTTCCGAATGAATGCCACGTCGAGAGAAGTTCTCCGAAAAGTCCTTACATCATCAGGGAACCTGACATGTGAGGGGGTAGAATTAGAAGTTAGGGGTGTGCATGGATTGGGTTGGATCGGGTTGAGGGGATTTTTTGACCCAACCCACCATGCTGGGTAAAAAAAACTTAACCCAACACAATCCATCACATAAGTCCAACTCAACTCAACCCAACCCAAATGGGTCGAGTTGAACCTATGGGTTGGACAAATTATTATTATTATTATTATTATTATTATTATTATTATTATTATTATTATTATTATTATTAAATTGAGTAGAAAAAAATATAAATATAAATATATTTAAAATACCCAAAGATTAGTATCAATGTAGCTCCTTAAAGGCAAACAACACTAATAACTAAACAACAATAATAATTTACTAGGGTTTGTATGAACTAATTGGCTTTCATATAAGATACGAAGAGCTGGTTATTTTAAAAAATTTATTAATTATATAATATATTTTAAATATATATATATATATATATATATTAAATATATGAGTGGGTTAGGTTGGGTTTGGCGGGTTTGACATTTTATGACCTAAACCTAACCCAACCCACTATCAACAAATTTTTTTATAACCCAACCCAACCCACTAAGGCCTAAAATCCAACCCAACCTGGCGGGTTGAGTTGGGTCAAGTCGGTTTTGGCGGGTTGGCTGCACACCCCTATTAGAAGTAGATACCTCAAAATGAAGAGGGTTCCAAGACATAGTAGATTTCTATTTAGGTGCCATAGAGTAACTAACAGAGAGAGAGAGAGAGAGAGAGAGAGAGAGAGAAGCAAAAGAGTACCAACACAATTAATATCAAAAGATAGAACAAGAAGGTACATATGCATGAAAAATTCATGAACATGTGACATGCAACAATAAAAACATCATGGGTTCAGCCCAATCTTAACCTACTAGCACACATGCTTGCAACAAAGTAAACACACATCTAAAATGCATGAATCATTGTTAAAATGCAAATGTGATGTAATGAATGAACATTTTAAGATCATTTGAATAAAACCCATCCCAAAAATTTTGTAAAAACCTCATTAATTTTGAAAAATCCCAAAAATCTTTCAAAAATACCAAAAGTTAGGTCAAAAAAATGAAATGCATGATTAAATGAGATAGAATCATGCCAGAGGAAGAAATTGATCTTGAGGTCGAAGATTGAGTGGCAAAGAGGTTTAGAGTGAGAAGAGGGTGTTTGGGAAGGTGAGGAGTCAGAAAAAGTCAAGAAAGATTAAGAAAAATGAGTGAGAAATTGCGCTAAAGCTTTATATAGAAATCCATGATTCTCAATGGATCGAGATGTATCGAGAGGTGTCGAAATATAAAACTCAATGGATAGAGCTTTCGAGGAGCTATCGAGAGGTGTCCATAGCAAAAGAACCTTAATGGATTAAAAAGCTATCGAGCATCTATTGAGCATACAGAAACTTTCTCAATGGATTGAGAAGCTATCGAGATAAATTCATAAACAATTCGATGGATTGAAATTGCAATAGCGCTATCGAGAAAGAGAGCTTAAGAGGCTCAATAGATAGCCTAGCTATCGAGAGGTGTCCAGTAGCTGTCGAGATTGCTCAAAAACAGTTTTTCAAGAACAAAAGAACACATACATGAATGTAATCAAACATGCTACTCGACCAAAGATCCAAACAACATTTTAAGCTCTCAAAAATATCTCTTAACGAGAAAAATGTCAAGCATATAGATCCAAAACACTTGCACACACTAAACAAGTCTAACCAATTTTATATTTTCAAAACAAGTTAAAACAGTTTAGTGAACATACATTAACACATGTATTCATTGTGATGGCCAAATCACATTGTACCTGCACATGTATCAAAAGTAGCAAAGAATATTTCATGTTGTATGCGAGAAACATCACAAGATTGCATAAGTTTCTACACGTTATGACGATTTGAGATATGATAAAATCACTTTAACTCACACACAATCATAAATACTTGATAGGGACTATCACTTTCGAGGTACATCATATAACTCCCACATCTCCTAAAAGACAAGCGTGCAATCATATATAAAGTATTTTGATTCCTTTTACTTTCAATTTTCTTTGCATATTTTCTTTTGTTAAGCATATTATGCATGGACATATAAGAGAGAGAAAAGAAATACTCAATGATGTTAAGCTTTTGACATTAAGCTTTTGCTATACCAAAACATACAGATGTCATTTCATGATTAGCGGGCAACAGTAGTGATACAAGTGTTAAGTTTAAAAGATTACTTAATTTTACTCATCATAAACACGAGCCACAAAAATCACTTACTTAGTTGTACATAATAAGCTATAAAAAATACACAATTTAAAAAACTTTGTTTCAATGGCCATCCAATGTACACAAAACACACTTTTTTTGTATTTTTTTTTCAAATTTTTTTTTTAAAATTTTGAAATAAACAAAACAAAACTAAAAACACAAACAAAAACAGACAAGCAACTATAAAGCATAAAAAGTAGATGCATGTGCATGAAAGCATGATTCTAAAAACATATAAGAAATCAAGCAAGAAAGTCCCACTTTAGGTAGAAAGAATTAAAGTAGAGGACAAACAGAAAGACAATTAAGTCTAAGGATCCTTTATCACTCACACAGCATGAGTCTTTGGTCGTGAAGATGAAAAGGCATGAGTCCTATTATGATTACTAAAGGACATAGAGGAATTAGAATTCCCTTGAAATTGAGTCTAAAAGCTCAAAGTTTTTAATAACTCACCAAGAATAGGTACAAATCCATTAGAAAAAGGATGAGACCTATTTGACACTTGCTTATGAGGAAACAACTTGAAACAATTAGGACAAGTGTGACCAGAAACACCACAATGGTGACAAACATGAGTAGTTTCGAACTACTATGCTTCCTAGAAGGAGTTCTAACCTTAGAGGTTGACAAAGACCTTAATTTAGGACTATTTGGCCTAATATGATCAACAATATGACAATGATGACAAGTGGGGACAAATTCAGAATTTTTATTCTTCCTAGGAGGAGTTTTAGACATAGGTTTAGAAACTTCAGCGTTAACTTCAAAATTTTTACCTTTGTCTATCCTAGCAATATTAGTCTTCAACTCTTCAATATTCCTTTTAAATGGAGGAATATATATATAAAAAAAAAAAAAATCTTTTGAGTTAGGCTCAACAACAAGTTTGGCACTAATTAATTTTTCAACTTCAATTTTAAATTCAACAAGTTGCTCTTCCAAACTCTTAATTTTGTCCACCTGAGATGAAATTTAATTTTTAAAATTCTCATTCAAATTATTACTTCATCCAATTTTGCAATCAAATTATCTTTTTCAAGTTTTACCTTTTTAAATTTAGCTTTTAGTTTTGTAAAACATTCAAGAGATTTCATACAAAAATTGAAGCTTGCAATAGGCATCTTGAATATCATCATCATCATTCAACATAAGATCATGCAAGTCAAAACAATCAAGAGTTTTCATGACAACAAGGGTCAATGGATCACACAATAAAGATTAAAACCTAATCAGAGTGTATCTGCTCTGATACCACTTAATAGGCCAATAATGTATTGACCATTTGTGATGAATTAACCAATTAATTAGTCATGTTAATTAATTAATCCAATTAACATGGAAAATGCGTGGTAACACAAACAAATCACCAACTAAGTTAATGTGCAGTGGAAAATAAAGCTAACACAATGATTCGTTTATAAATAGGGAAAACCTCCAAGGTAAAAACATGACCGAGTGATTTTAAGGTCATCACTCCTGAAAATCCACTATTATCACAACAAATGGTTGCAAGTAAACGAATCCCAGTACCTTATACCAACCTACAATTAAACCCTTACCCCAATACATAATTGGACTTATTTTGTAGTGACAATCTCTCATTTTCAAGGCATGGCTCCTAGTACATGACTAACCAATCGATGTAAGGATCCTAGTACGCAACTTACTCACTAACTTGAAAAGGATATTGGCTGCAAAATTCTTTAGTTCATTACACGATGAAGATCACGAAACTCTTTGGTCACAAAACACAACGGCGTACAAATGTAGCAGCTTCTTCAAGAGAAAGATGAATTAGAGCAAATTCTGTCTCCGGTCACAATTTGCATGAACAATACTTTACCTCACACTTGTCCAACCTTTGACAGCCCTTAAAATAATCCTTATATATGTTTAGAGTCATGAGATAAGAAAGCCTAAATATGTACACACGTATTAGAGTGAAATCAGACCTAAAGAACTGATTTTTATAAATCTCAATAGATAGATTATTTATCGAGCAGCTATCAAGTATTAGGCTAAACAAGCCTTTTAAACCTCGATAGATGCTATCTGTCGAGCTAGCTGTTGAGTTTTAAAATCCAACACTTCTTCACTTTTTTCTTGAACAGATATGCATGGTTTTAATACTTGAACTTGAATCTTGTTCCTTGAAGTATTAAACACATCTTAGATCTATCTAATTACAAGTAAAGTGCGTTTTGTCAAAGAATTAGCCAATTCTAAATAACATATGTTCCTAACATCACTCACATATATCCTAACAAGAAAGATAAAAGAAAAGAAAATATACATAAAACCTCATTACATCCCTCAAACAAAAAAACTCTCCCCCTAACAAAAAAGTCCTATGCTAACACTCCCTCTAAGTACATCACTACTCTTATACCCAAAACTAATCCCCCTTTTTGTCACGAATGACAAAGAGCAAGTCACTGAGAAGCAGTCATCTCCTCATCACTGAAAGAGCTAGCATCCTCATCATCATCATCATCATCATCACCATCATTAGCATTCTCATCCTTAGATGCCACTGGAGAAGGAGAAAGAGAAGCCACAAAGCCACCCATCTGAGCCTACCATCGAGCGATACGGCCCATCCGAGTGTTCACTTGACACAACTCATCACTAAGAGTGTTAAGGCAAGCATCCATGCGCTCAAGCCGAGCCATGATGGCCTCGAGAGTTACACCACGCGCTGAAGAAGAAGGAGCGGAGGTGGATGGAGGAGTCGTCCTCTCGATCCGTGACCATTTTGGTCAAAGTTTAGCCTCACTTCGTCGAACACTACCAGTGTTAATGACACACATGATGGGGAAATGATCAAACTCAAGATAGGAGACAGAGGAGTGACGAATGATCCTAGTGATAGCAGAAGGAAAGATAAGCCTATCACGGTTCGCCGTATCTTTATTGACATCTATAAAGGAGAGAATGAAATGAGAGTGAAAGTCAATACAAAGGTCCTTTAAGAGGAACAACAAAAGCAAGCATAAGGCTCAGTAATAGAATTATAGTGAGACAAGGGATATAGAACAAATGCCATCACCATATTCAGGAAGGTGCCTCATAGAAGAGAGACAGAAGTTCGTCTTCGGACATAGTCCTCAAATGTCGACAACCGGGATAATGAGGATGTGATTCCCTCAGAACATGTAGCACTTCAGAGATAAGCTCCAAAGTAACTACCAAACGAGTACCTCTAACAAAAGTAGAAAACTGAGGTACTAAAGAATCGAAACCATGCATAATGGAGTAGAACTCCTGTATGATCACGGAAGGATAGCTCATGGGTATCTTACATAGAGATTCCCAACCCCGCCTATGTATGACAGTCGAAAGAGCAGTATTGGAAAATTCTAATAGGATAAGGTGGCGTTCCGAATGAATGCCACGTTTGAAGAAGTTCTCCGAGGAGTCCTTATAGGCCTTCTCATCACAGAACCTGACATGGAGAGGAATGGAATTAGAAGATGATGCCCTAGAACGAAGAGGGTTCTGAGACGAAGTAAACTTGCACTTTGGTGCCATTGCGCAAACTATCCGAGAGAGAGAGAGAGAAAAGCACTAATCAAAAAATATACCAGGATATGGAAAAGAAAAGGTATGTATGCATGAAAAATGCATGAGCATGTGACGTGTAACAAAAAAAAAATCATGGACTCAACCCAATCCAATCCTACCAGTACACAAGGTTCAAACATATAGAACGCACATCTATATGCATGAAAATATTGTGAAAATGCAAATGTAATGAAATGCATGAGCATATAACAACATATAAGCAAAACCCAACCCAAAAAGTTCACAAATTACTAAACAATTTTAAGAAAAACCCAAAACCCAAGTCTAAATGTGTGAAATGCATGAAGAATGAAGGATTCAGGACACTTACCAAGTGATTTAAGCAAGGATAAGGCCGAAATCCAAAAGCATTTAAAGTTTATAGAGAAAAGAGAATGTTTGAGAGGTGAAAAGAAAAAAACTGTCAAGAAAGAATGAGAGAAATAAGATCTGAAACGCGTTGGATCTGTTTAAAGAAATTGCGTCTTATTGGATCGAGATCTGTTAAAAATCTTTCAAGCACTAATTCTCGACAAATAAATCTATCAAGGTGTTGTCGAGAATCTGTTGACGGAAAAAGAACCTCGATGGATCGAACAGCTGTCAAGAAGCTACCGGCTAGACAGAAACTTTCTCAATGGATTGAGAATCTGTCAGAAGCTATCGAGACAAATTCTAAATAGCTTAATGGATTGAAGATGTGATAAGATCTATCGAGAAAAATAATTCCAAGGGTCTTGATGGATAGCTAGCTATCGAGAGATGTCAAGAAGCTGTCAAGCTTGATAAAAATAGATTTTTCAAAGAGGAGAAAAACACACAAATGAATTGGCGGGATTTAGTGGTGAAATGGTTATTTATGCCTTTTTTTTAGGATTTTTAAGTCCTTTTTGTCAAAAAAAGTGATACAAGTGTTAAGTATAAAAGATTACTTAATTTTACTCATCACAAACACGAGCCACTAAGCTTACTTGCTTAGTTGTGTGTTGAGATACACATCTAAGCTACAAAAGATACAAATTTAGAAAACTTTACTTCAATAGCCATCCAAAGTACACAAGTACCAATGTACACAAAACACACACTGTTTTTATATTTTTTCTGATTTTTCAATTTTTTTTTTACTTTTATGAAAAACATAAATAAAACAAAACTGAAACAAATAAACAAAAACATGTTAACACAAAGCATAATATAAAACTAGATGCAAATGAATGAGGAAGGAGAAGAAGGAGGAGAGATCAATTCATAGAGATGACATCAATGTTTTGGCGAAGGAATTAAAACCGTTTACTATCAAGAGGTTTGGTAAACAAATCAGTCTTTTGATTATCAGTGTGAATGAACTCAAGAGTGAGAGTACCATCTTTGACAAGCTCTCAAATAAAGTGATGTCAAATCTCTATATGTTTTGTTCGAGAATATTGAATAGGATTCTTAGAGACGTTAATGGCACTGGTATTGTTACAATAGATGATAAGATGTTCTTGATGAATACCATAATCAAGGAGAATTTTTTGCATCCACAAAAGTTGGGTGCAGCACCTACTAGTAGTGATGTATTCAGCCTCTACAGTGAATAATGAGAAGAAATTCTGCTTTTTGCTCATCTAGGAGACAAGATTATTACCCACCTAGAAATAACCCCCCGACGTACTCTCTCTATCATCACTCTTTCTATCATCAGCATTCCCAACCCAATTTGCTTCAAAATACCCAGCTAAGATATCATTGGTGTCCTTACTATACCACACACCGAAATCAACAGTGGTTTTAACATACTTTATGATCCTTTTCAAAGTAATCATATGCGACTCTTTAGGTTTAGCTTGATATCTAGCACACACCTCCACACTGTAACTAATGTCAGGTCTACTAGCTGTAAGGTATAGACGACTAGCTATCATGCTTCTAGTCATCTTTCTGTTCTTTCTTTCTACTACACCATTCTGCTGAGGAATAATAGGTGCAGAAAATTCTTGAGATATACCTGATCTAGTTCAAAAGTACTCCATGTATGAGTTCTTGAATTCTTTACCACGATCACTTTGAATTTGTTCAATCTTTAAACTCTTCTCATTTTGCAATCTTGTGTACAAGGCTTCAATGTGCTCAGGAGCATCTAACTTGGATCTTAGAAGAATGGCCTAAGTGTACCTAGTGAAGTCATCTACCACAACCATGATGTATCTCTTTCCTCCAAGAGACTTA
This sequence comes from Castanopsis chinensis, assembly GCA_032878915.1. Lineage (NCBI taxonomy): Eukaryota > Viridiplantae > Streptophyta > Magnoliopsida > Fagales > Fagaceae > Castanopsis > Castanopsis chinensis. The sequence goes on along the minus strand of JAVQMG010000125.1, from coordinate 8,022,517 downwards.
GTTCTAGTTGGACCCATGAGATCTAGATTTAGTAGCTCCAAAGGTCTAGATGTAGCTGATGTCTGAGTGCCAAGATGTTTAGCTTTTGTCTGTTTCCCAAACTGACATGATCCACATACAATATTGTTCACTCCGCTGAGTTTTGGTATCCCCAAAACTGATTCATGCTTAGATACAATTGAGAGATGTTTGTAACTAGCATGTCCCATCCTTTGGTGCTATAGGTCTTCATTTGGCAAACGAATTCAAAATAATATTAATCCATCACTTTTTTTTTTCTTTTCTTTTTTTTTCTTTCTTTTGCTTTTCTCCCTCTCTGTGTCTCTGAGGGTCCGTCCGTTTTGGTGAAAAATAGGAAGGATGGAAAATAGAGGAAGAAAAATAAGGTAAAAAATATTGTTTTTCACTGTTCGTTTAGGAAAGGAAAATAGGAAAGAGAGAAAATTAGGAAGAAAGTTTTCTCTCCAGACTCACATTTTTTTTCTTGCAAATCGGAAGGAAAATCTAGAGAGAAAAGTGTTATGGTAGCATTTTTACAAAAATACCTTCTTCCCACCTATTTTTTTTCAACGTTCTCTTTTTTTTCTTTTTTTTTTCATCATAACCTAAAACGTTCTCTTTTTCTTTGTCTTTTTTTTTTTCTTTTTTTTTTTTTCCCTCAACGTGACCTAATCTTCAACGTTCTTTTTTTTTTTTTTTTTTTTTTTTTTTAATTTCAACATGACCTGATCTTCAACTTTTTTTGTTTTTTTTCAACGTTACCTAAACGTTCTCTTCTCTCTTCTTTTTTTTTTCAACACCCACTGAACGTTCTTTTTTTTTTTTTTTTCAACGTGACCTAATCTAATTTTTTACATTATAATAATAATAATAATAATATAAATTTATATATATAATGTGATAAATTTTATATTATATAATGAGTACAAATAAATATATTTCTTACATATTATGTAACAAAAATATAATAGTCAATTTATATAAATTACATTTTCCATCATTTCATTTTTCTCTCTAATCGAACAAAAGAGTTTTCTACTCTCCCGCTTTTCCACCATTTCAATTGAACACACAAAAGAAAAATTTAATATTTTCCATCCTTTCACTTTTCCATCCTTTCACAATTTTCCATCCTCTCACTTTTCTAGTTCTCCAACGGAACGGACCCTGAGTCTCACTTCACTTCTCCCTCTCAATTTCTCTCTATCTCTTCTCTATATCATCTTCTTCCTTTCCCTTTCTTCTATTTTTTTTTCTTCTTTTGCTATGGCTGAAAATATCTCTCTTTTTTTATTGTGTATGATTTTTGGTTGATTTGGGTTTGAGTTTGGGTTTGAAAGGTTGAATTTTGTGGTGGTTATTGGTTTGATTTTGGCTTGTGGCCACTATGGTGGTGGTGGATGGGTTGTAGTCACGGTGGTTTTTTTTTTTTTTTTTTTTTTTTTTTTTTTTTTTTTTTTTTTTTTTTTTTTTTACAGTGGGTTGATTTATGGCGGAGTGGATATTGGGTTATGGTGGTTGATGGTGGGTGGGTATGGTTTGTGGTGTGGTGGCTAATGGTGGGTTGATTTTGGGTTGGGGTTTTAGGTGATGGCAGGTGGGTGGGTGACTAGGTTTTGGTTTATGGTGGTTGATAGTGGGTGGGTGTGGCGGCTTGTGGTGGCAGCTAGTGGTGGGTTGATTTTGGGTTGGTATTTACAGCTGTGGCAGGTAAGTGGGTGAGATAAAAAAATGTGTGACTTTGCTAATGATTTTTGGTTCAGAGAAGTGAGGGAGAGATTGGTTTGTGTTTTGATTTTGAGTTTGTTTTTGTCTGTGATTTTGGTGGTTGGGAGTTGGGGTTGTGAGTGGTGGTGGGTGTGGGTGTGGATGTGGGTGTGGGTGTGGGTGTGGGCAGTGGTGGCTGGCGGTAATGGCAGTGGGTTGGGTTTTGCAGTGGGTTTGTGAGTAGTGGAAAAAATGAGATGAGAGTAAGAATAGAAATAATTAATATATATATATATATATATATTTTATTGAAGTAGTAAATAATATAAAACTTTTGATGTTAGGTGTATAATAAAATGTGGTGTTAAAATAAATAAAGTAGTGTTTTGAGATGTTAAATGCTATATTTTTTAGCATTCTTGATGAGAATGCTCAGGGAGATATCAGAACCATAATGGCCATCAGGACTAATTTTACTTTAAGTTGCTTCCAAGTGCACACTGTCAATGTTTATAAATGCTGACTCTCTTAACTTGGTTTCAGTTTCGAGGTGCAGCAATTGCATCGGTGGAAATGATCAAACAAGCATTGTGGAAAATTGCCTTCAAGTGTTGAGAAGAAATGTTGAAGCTGGTTATTATCACCTTGTATTGTAGGATTTCTCATATCAGTAGTCTTAGTTTCTTGATTTGCTGTGTAAGGTGTAGTTTTATGCATAGTTGTAATTGGAGAAATTTAATCTACTTCCTAACATGCATTCCGGAGCAACTTCTCAAACCTTAAGAGTAGTCAATAAGCTTGACCGATGGCTTGTCTAAATGATGGAGAACCAAAATCCTTGATGTACTTTATGTACCACAAGCTAATGTCTGGACCTCTCTATAAAGGGCTCTCATTTGTATGATGTAGTTTGTTTGCTTTTATTATGGCATACAACTGGCAGGTTCCAGTTACAATTCACAACTGCTAATAAAGTAAGTCCCTTCGTTCTTAACATTTACCATGGTTCATTCAACAGCAGAGTGAGGAAGAACAATAGAATGCTTGTCAAGCTTTTAAGCAACTGTGAGACTATTAAGTTTGTGTTCACAGGAGCTCCTATCCACCCTGCCATTTTGTGTGTGTGACTGATTGTCTTTTAAGGAATGTAACTGGCTCCTAATTAAAAAAAGGAAAATATTTTTTATAATGATCTTAACACTGAAAACTTTAGAAGGATCGCCATTCAACAACGTTAGTCTTAAATGTGAATGTCACATTTAATTTGCCTATTCCACTTCTTTTTTAATAAAATAAATTGTGCGCTGCATTAGGCATTAGCACAATATCATGCGCTTTTTCGGATTAGCCACAAGCCTACAATACCAGAGTTTTATATGTTTGGAGCCATGGATATGTATGTGCTTTGATTTTACTTGCGCCTAATAAATCAGTGATGCTCTCGGTGTCTTGCTTTTTTGGCAGGCAACAACCACTATAAATCCTACAAAACAAGCACATCACATATCCAGAACATATATTAGTACTATTTAAATGTTCAAGTTCATGTACACCTTCTTCTCAAAAAAAAAAAAAATGCACATATACACCTTACTTCAATAAAGGTGAAAATAATTAAGAACAGGGTTTATCCACTTCTCTAAAGATTTGGGTTTAATAAGTTGCTAATTTTGGTTCAAAAAATATTTAAACTTGAACTAAAATGAAAAACTATTAAGTATATTTTGATAGGAATGGCATTTTTCTTTTTTCATTTTAGGTTTAGGGGGTATTTCGGTCATTTTTTAAGTTTCAAAGGTATTTTGGTAATTTTTAGGTTTCGAGAGTATTTAGGTCATTTTTAAGTTTCAAGAGTTATTTTGGTCATTTTTTGGAATATTTTGGTCATTTTTAGATTTTAGAGGTATTTTGGTGATTTTATGAGTTTCGGGAGTATCTTGGTAATTTTTTGGATTTCGGGAGTATTTTGGTCATAACTGAGTTTGACAACTATAGCTATAACCAAGTTTTAAGCAAAACTTTGTTCCCTTTTTATTTATTTTTACTACATTAGGAATGCCACCTAAAGTGCAAGACCAATCAAATGGGGGAGGAAGGCATAATTTTACTCAATTTTAAAATAAAAAATTCTTATAAAACATGTGTAATCGTATATCTACAATTGTTTTTTGGTCACTTATGTGGATGTGAATCCCACCACGCTTTTTTTTTTTTTTCTGATAGAACACACTTTGTCATTTGTTTTTTCAAAAACGTACGAGAGTTCTTTCTTTTTTAAAGAAATCTTGGACAGGGTGTATACAATAAGTTCAAGAATTGAGGTCTCAATAAGGCATTCAACCGGCCAAGTATAACATTATATAATTTATTATATAATGTTATACATTATATAATAAATTGTATAATGTATAATGTTATACATTATAATTTATTTATATATAATTTATTTATAAAAAAAAACATTATATAATTTATTTATCAGATAATTCTGATCATATCCGGCAGAACGCAACGTTTGAAAAATGAAAACAAAAAATTTTAAAAAGGACAGACTTGTTTTTAGTCGATGGTACTAAAATAGTTATTATCCCATCCCCAAGGTCCATATATCAACGAAAACATAATACAAAATGCATACTCATTGATCCTGCTGGCTAGCATTCTTTAGTTAAAGAATCATCATATAGCAACTAAAAAATATTATGAAAATGATGGAAACCAGTAGACTAATGGTGTGATATTCCATCCATATAAACACATACTTCATAGCCTTAATTGCACACCAATTTGGAAGAAGTACCTGGGCTAATAGTATTATTACCCATGGCTGCTCTTCAATCTCTTCTAGTGTGTGTTATATTTGCTTTTGCTTCCATTCTGACCCCTACAAGTACATCTGCACAATTAAGTGCTGATTTTTACCAGAAAGTATGCCCTGGGGCATTGCCTGTCATCAGATCAGTTGTCAAGCAGGCTATTGATCGCGAACCACGCATGGGAGCATCACTACTTCGCCTTCACTTCCATGATTGCTTTGTTAACGTAAGTGTGATGTGGTTTTTTCCTTAAGATTTGCTTCTTATTGTTCCATTGGATATGTTTAGCTTCTTTTTTGCACTAGGCATTTGCTTGGGCTGAAACTTCATTCTAAAAGCCCAACGATACATTAACTAGCAATGGCATCTGGTCAGTGCTTGTAGTACTAATTACTTAGTTATGTCTTAGACAAGAAATAACATTCGAGTAGGTGAGTAAAGCATTACATTATTTTCAGGCTTATTTCCATTGTTTGCAAGTCAATGAAACTAGTCAATTACTATTCAGGAACAATGAAGTTGATGTTCTCGCTACCATATTTTAATTTTATAATTCCATATAAATAACTCCAATTTGGTGCAAGAAATAATTGAAAATTTGGCCTCATGTTGTTTGAAAAGCACACTGGAGAAAATTACATCGATCTAAGATGACTTTGAGCCTTATGATATATAATATACAGAAAGGTGAACAAAAAACAGATGGGGTTTGGATAAGGAAAAGGGATGCAGGATTAACTTACCAACTACAAAGTCTAAGTTACTAGTAATTAATTTTTAAGTAATTAAACCATATTCTTGAATGCTCAAGACGTGTTTGCAATGACAGGGTTGTGATGGATCAAATCTGCTAGATGACACAGCAAACTTCACTGGTGAGAAGACAGCGTTTCCAAATTTGAATTCACTTAGGGGTTTTGATGTTGTCGATGAAATCAAAGCAGCAGTTGACAAACATTGCAATGCCAGTGTGGTTTCATGTGCAGACATCTTAGCTTTGGCAGCTCGTGATTCTGTTGAAATTGTGAGTGTTGATATAATAAATCTTCTATTCCATGTAAATATAATAAATTTCCTAATACGAAGTCTTAATATATCTTATTCATGTGCTTTGTGTTTTAGTTGGGAGGTCGTTCCCTTCGCTACAAAGTATTATTAGGCAGAAGAGACGCAAGAAATGCAAGCTGGAACGACGCAAACACTAATCTTCCACCCCCATTTTTCAGCTTCTCTCAGCTTATCTCTAACTTTCAAGCTCATGGGCTAGACTTGAAAGACCTTGTTGTCCTCTCAGGGGGCCACAGCATAGGACTTGCTAGGTGCACCACTTTCCGTGCTAGGATTTACAACGATACCAACATTGACAAAAGCTTTGCAGCCTCCATGCAACAAGGGTGCCCTGTAAATGGAGGAGATAACAACACAGAGCCACTGGATGAAACTTCAACGAAATTTGATACAGTGTACTACGAGGCTTTGCTGAAAAATAAGGGCCTCCTTCATTCTGATCAGGAGCTCTTCAAGAATAACGGTAGTGACAGTGATAAGCTAGTGCAGTACTACAGTGACCACCCTCGCCGTTTCGCTAAAGACTTTGGTGTTTCCATGATCAAGATGGGTAATATGAAACCTCTCACTGGCAATTTAGGAGAGATCCGGTTGAACTGCAGGAGAGTCAACTAAAACAGAAGAATGAACTTTAATCCAGCATATTCAATCCTCTTTCAATAAAGTGGCAACTGTAAAATTTGCCCACCAGATTTTAACAATCATTGAAAGTTTTTTTTTTTTTTTTTTTTTCCTAAATTTTTTAACTATCAATGTTAATGGCATCTCAAGTGTGTACTATTTTTGTTATGTAATTGAAAAATAATGACACTAGTATTTATTTCTAAGTTGATGCTTACAAAGTTAAAATTAGCATACAGTTTTCAGACCTTTTGGCCAACTTTAGGTTTACAAAAAACCATAAGAATACCGTAAGTTTTATACAAAATCATAATCATCAGAATACTGTAACTTTCGGGAATCATATTTTTGTATAAAACCCAATAATTGTGCTGTTATAATATCATAGTGGTTACATTATGATATATGTATGAGTGTATTCCCTTATCTCATCCCCCTTCCACTATATATATATATATATATATGTGTGTGTGTGTGTTTCTCAAAATATATATATATATATATATATATATATCATAGTGGTTACAAAACATAGAACTTTTTATAACAAGTAATGCTCAAGATAGAAAAATTCATAACTTTGCACCACAACTCGTCATATGGTGAGTTGTAATTAGTGTAATTGTAATGGTGGGCCATATAAGGATGCACATATACCAATCACAACACATCATGTGACGAGTTATGACACAAAATTGTAGATTATTATGTGTCTTGAGCATTACTCTTTTAAAGTTGACTATTAAAGATGTAACTATTTAAGTCTTTGATCGATTCTCCAAAACAGTCTTTATACCATAGACATGGATTATACTTTGAGCCTAGGCTATCATGGTCTATTATCAAAACGTAAATAAATTTTATTAGTGCTATATCAATAAATTCACTTTAAAAATATATTATATATGTGTGTGTGTGTATATATATATATATATATAACTCAGAGAAAATTTAATTAAATTCTAAAATTGAATTTCAATTTAGCGCTATGTATCCTATAAATTATTCATTCTTAAAAAGAGTTTTATTTCTTAATTTCGGAGTCAAATGTGAGACCACATTATAAATATCTATTTAATTGAATTATTATTACAAAAACCAAAGAATTTAGAATTAATTACATAAAAAACTTTAAATTGACAATTTACATTTTCTACTTAATAATATTCTTACAAGACTTTTTAAAGGTTTAATATATATATATATATATATATATAATGACTATTAATAATATTTAAATTATATACTCAAGAATTATACATTACATCTTAATTTATATCTTTTAAATATATTCATGCATATGCGTAAGGTTACAAGCTAGTATATATTAATAACCAAAACTAAGAGAAAATCTAATTATATTTTAATTTGGAGTATAATATTGTGTTACGTGTCTCATCTAATTATATACTAGTTTTATAATAAAACTAAGAGCCTTGTAGCTCAATGATATTTGAATTCTTGATGTCTCTAATATATTAAGGAGATAATATCTCCTGCATCAGTCTCATGAGATCAGCACATACAAGATTTTCACCTAATTAAGACATTCAACATTCAAATCTCTACTCCCCAATTATCCAATTATCAAGAAATAAATCATTACAAATAATTTATAAACCAAGATAAAAATAAATGCGGTTGGCATTATATCAACTAGTATGTAACTCCATGCAATAAGATAGAACGTGTGGTGACTTTTGTTATGTACTGATTTTTATTTTATTTATTTTTTGAGAAACATGTGGTGATTTTTATTGAGTATATGTGATTATTTGTTTTTAAATTTTATAGTTCATTAATATTAGATTCTTAGTATTTTGCACCCATTAATTTACTTGACACAAAGATTAAAAAACTTAAGTAGACACATGGCACAAGTTTAAGTGGATAGTTATAGTGTAATTTCCACATAAATTTAGACACATGACGCAAAATTGGATTATAATTTCAAATTCTAATTCAATTTTCTCTAACATTTACCTATTAATATATATATATATATATATATATATAGATGACTTATAAATTTGAACTTTTTTTAGTTATATGATTATGCTTTTTTTTTTTTATTATTTATATTGGACTCCTCCTTTTCTATATTAAATTAACTAATTTGGCACGAAAATTAAAAAATTTAAATTAGATGAGAAACATGGCGTAAAATTAAACTCTAATTGAAATCTATTTTTTACACAAAATTAACTCACTTCATAAAATTCTAAAATTTAGATTAGATGACATACATGGCGCAAAATTAGATTCTAATTGAATTTCAATTTGAAATTTAATTAGATTTTCTCTCTATTTTACCTATTATTATATACTACTTTGTAACTCTACGCATATACATGGATATACTTAAAAGACACACGTTAAGATACATAGTATAATTCTTATATATATAATTTAAATATTATTGATAGTCATTTTTTTTTTTTAACTCTTTAAAAAGTCTTATAAGAATATTATTTGGTAGAAAATGTAAATTTTTCATTTTTTAAATATTTTTATGTTCATTAATTCTAAACTCTTTGGTTTTTGTACACAATAACTCACTTAAATGGATATTTATGATATGGTCCCACATTTGATTCCAAAATTAAGAAATAAAACCCTCTCTAAAAATAAATAATTTAGGACACATGATGCAAAATTGGACTTCAATTGTAGAATCTAATTGGATTTTCTCTAAATTTTACCTATTAATACACACACGCGCACACACACACACATATATGACTTATAAATTTGAATTATTTTTAGTTATATAAAAAAAAGGCTCATAAATTTAAAATCATTCAAATTCTCTCTTCCTCTAATTTGATATATAGTTTTAGATATATAATTATGTTTTTTATGATTTATTTATATTGGACTCCTCGTTTTCTACACTAAACTAACTCATTTGACACAAAAATTTAAAAAAAAAAAAAATAGTTAGATGGGACATATATATATATGACTTATAAACTTGAATTGTTTTTAGTTCTATAAAAAAATTGCTCATAAATATAAAATCATACAAAAATTATTTTTTATGGTTTATTTATATTAGACTTTTCATTTTTTATACTAAGTTAACTCATTTTGCACAAAAATTTAAAAAAAAAAAAAAAAAGATTAAATGGGCCGGGGCACGTGTCACAAAATTAAACTCTAATTGAAATCTAATTTTTACATTGAGTTAACTCACTTAATACAAAAATTTAAAAACTTAAATTAGACTAGATACATGACACAAAATTATATTCTAATTGAATTTCAATTTGAAATTTAATTGAATTTTTTCTCAGTTTTACCTATTATTATTACTATAACCTCATGCATATGCATAAATACACTAAAAGATATACAATAAGATATATAATATAATTCCTATATATAATTTAAATATGATTAATATTGATTTTTATATTTTATTAACTCTTTAAAAACTTTTGCAAGAATATTATTAAGTATAAAGTGTAAATTGTCCATGCTTTTTTTTTAATTATTGTGAAATACTTTTTTTTTTTACGATTAATTTATTCTAAACTTTTTGGTTTTTTTACTTAATAACTCACTTGGATGAATATTTATGACATAGTCCCACATTTGATTCTAAAATTAAGAAATAAAACTTTTTAAGAATAAATAATTTAAGACACATAGCGCAAAATTGGAACTCTAATTTGAAATTTTAATTTGAATTTTTCTTAGTTTCACCTATTATTATTATTATTATTATTATTATTATTATTATTATTATTATTATTATTAATTCCCCCCCCCCCCCCCCCCCTCCCAAAAAAAAAAATGATAATTTCTTTAAATTGTGTTTTGTTAAAATATTTCACATCATATAGCATTTGTAGTCAAGAACAGCAGGTTCAGCTCCTGTACATGTGGGTTTGTATTAGTTTTTTATTTTATATTAAAATTTGTTAATTGTTGGATGTGGATAAAATTTCAATTATTCTTAACTTTTTAAAAATGGTACTCAAATAAATAGCCTATAAGTAGGTTTAAAAAGCTTATCCATTCGCAAGTCTCCTTACTTAATTTGTAAGCAAACAATATTATTGGAACCTGGAATAATTTCTTCCGTGACATCTAAGTTTGTGCTGCCTATCGTGCCATAAACAATACAACCAAGTTCAGAAAACAAATTCCAGATATAATTGAAGAATGACTGAGTACTAAGATGAACATATAATAGCTTATCTTTTCGCAATACACGTTAGATATAATCATGTTAGGTACCTCTACCTTCACAACGTGCTTCCCTTTTCTTTGGTATTAAACTCTCCGTTTGAGAAAGGCAGATAAAACGTCCAAGGTTCCCTTAATATTAGCGCTGCATTGCTGGAGCCTGGAATCCGTTTTGCAAGTTCTGGGTTGTGTGCTACACACATGTTTTGAGTTGACCTTTCTACCAATTTAACGACTTTTGCTTGTCCCATAGTTCCATAGTGTTTATTATACACACTGCGTGGGTCTACATGCCGACTCAAAAAAATAAAAATAAAAAGAAAACGTCACGAATTTAGTTTATTTTGGGCAGCATGTGGATCCACACCTGTATAACATGTATGTAACAGATTTCTCCCTTAATATTAGCTGTGACCTGCCTTTTCAATGAAGTTTGTGATTATTTTTCCAGGTTGTATTTTTTAAATTAAATAGGACTAGTTGGATAGATAAAGATGGTGAAATCTAACATTTGCTGTACTTGAAAGGTTAAGAGGCTGTTTGGTAAGATATTTTGAGTAACAGTTTTCAATGTTTAAATAATACATATATTTTCACACATATTTTTTTATTCATTTATATTTTTAAAAAGTATAAATAAAGTTACTAAAACAACATTACCACATAACTCCTAAATATACACAGTACACACTTTGACAGCAGAAAATGTGAGATTAATTTGGGTCTATGATCCGGCAAGTTCCATTAGAAGGCGTCAAACTAATAATATAATACAAAAGCTACTTGGAAAAGTAAACACTTTTTTGTCATTTTGTGAAGTTGGATTGGTAGAAAAAACCCATTATAGAAACTCGTCGAACAAAAAGGTCCCGCACTCAAATCGGGTACTATTTATTTTTTTATCTATTATTTTTTTTTTAGACTGGACAATTTATTTATATTAAAGGAATATATATTTACACAAACGGCCGGTTTTGTCCTTTGGTGGTTCTTATTCTCCGCAAAGAATGGTCACAAATTCAAACTTGCTCTGCGAAGGAGCTGGAATGGCACATGTCTTTAATTAATCTCGGGGATGGATGGAAACTTTAGGTGCAGCCGTGCAGGTATTTTTGTTTATTTATATTCTTGCTTTGTAAAGTAAAAAAAAAAAAAAAAAACTGAATGAGATTAGTTCAAGACTTCAAGTTATATCTGGTGTAATTTTATTAAAAGTTATACAATAATTTGAAAAGTAACTATTAAATTACATATTCTTAAAATGCATACCTAATTTCATGTGAATCAAACTTTATTTACTATATAATTCATAAATTCACCCTTGAAACACAATTTTAAAGTATAAAAATGTAGATTTTAAATATTTGATTGATGGCATAGTTATTGATCTTTGAGTATCTTGAAATTTTGCATGTATGAAAAATATATAACATAATATAATTAAATAGTATGTCATCTATTAAATGTTTAAACTTTAAGTTTTTGTATTTTAAAACAATGAATTAAAGATTATTCATAGATCAAATGGTAAATAATATTTTATTGACACAAAATATAGCATGCATGTGAAGAACATAGAAATTAACATGTAATCTAATTTTAGAATTTTTCAAAAAATAAATATAATAAAAACTTAAATTTACTATAACTTGATATATATATATATATATATATTTATATATGAGATAAGTTCAAGTTACACCTAGTGCAACTCTAAAGAGTTATACCTTTTTTAAACCATTAGATTTAAGTAAATCCAATGGTAAAAAAAAACCCTTATTAATGCTAATATTTTGATTAAGATTTCTTTAATTATCCCTCATTTATTATATTTTAGTATATTTATCTCTAAACCTAAAAAAAGTGTTATATTTGACTTTCTTTCTCTACCTTTCTCTCTCTATCTCTTTCTCCTCCACCTTTGTTCCACCTTCATGGATAGATTGCCGGCAGAAGAAGGAAAAAAATAATAATATAAAAATAACATAATGGAACCTATTTTATTATGGCTATGCTACTTACCTTTTTTGTTCTGATACACTCTCCATGGATGCTAAAGTTGGTTGTTGTTGCCTGTATTCCTTGAATTGTTAAGTCAGTCCATATGTTGACCCTAAATATAAAAAAAAAAAAAAAAAAAAAAAAAAAAAAGACAATATGTATTTAGTACAGGGCAGATGATTTTTATTCTTATCTGGGGCATGTGTACTTTTAAATAAGAGTTTGTTGATTTGGTTATCCAATCAATTTAAAAAAAAATAAAAAAAATAAAAAACAACAACAACAAAGCATTTGCTGATTTGTAAGCTATGGTTGTAATACTTATCTGATGTTTTTTGAACATTGTACATGTGTTTTTCTACTTGAAAACTATAGATTTTGTCATTTTCTGTCTCTATTGCCTAGTTGATTCTCTTTTCAATGAATTGTTGCCATTGTAGGCATATGTTTCCATCAATCTTTTGGCTATAAATGAGGAAGTTAGAGTTGATTCGATCTTTCACCTAATTACTTTTTGTTGTATCTACTAACATTTTACGGTCAGCTAGAACTATTTCTGTGATAAAACACTGATTGTTTTAGTCGGAGTTATTAATGAAATTCTAATGACTTGTTTTAGTCTGAGATATAACACTGATTGTTGGTGGTCCTGTGAATGACAAGAGCTCTACATCTTTATTTGAAATTTCATAGGGTATTGAAGAATCTGTGGATGAACAGGCTTCAAGGTTTGCTATAATAAACAGTGAGAGAAACGTAAAGAGAGAACATTTTTTTTGGGTTTAAAAATAGGTATAATATATAATAAATGAGGGATAATTAATGAGATCCAAATCAAAATATTAGCATTGTAAGGGCACAAATCGCGCTGAAATAAAGTTGCACTTTCAAAACCAACCCAATGAGCCCAAAACAATAAATTTATAGAGAATGGGCTTCTAATCTAGGTTTATGGACAGTAGATAACACAGAAGGATAAATTTAATCACAGAATTCATGCATTCTACTAGTATATGGGTGAAAGCTGTATCATATATTAATGTCGAGGACTATCTTTGGCCTCTCCTTACAATTTCTCTCTCGTGTGTGTGTGTATATTTTTCCTCCCCCCCCTTTCTTTCTTCTTCCTTCGCCTTTTATAGGCCTGCATCTTTTTCTCCTCTCCTCCACGTGTAGATCAGATGCTCTTTCTTAGATACTTGTCCCATCATCCCATCCTACTAAAGTCTTTGGCGGTAAGTGCAAGCTTGGACTCCAATGCTCAGGTGTCACTTCCTCATTAATGCGGCCAGAGAGGTACGTGTAAAGCCTTCAATGCGGTGGTAGCAGCTTTATCCTTGATATTTGTCTGTCACTCCCTTTTGTCTTCTATTCTTGTTTTCTTGGTCTTTGTGTTCAAGGTCTTCAATACGGATGCCCTAGAACCGCCAGATCACTCGTCTCGTCCTCGGCAGTATGTGGCCGAGGACGTGGCTATCCTCGAACATCATGTTTCGCGGTCTTCTGCTCATGCATGGTATTTTTCTTTTGTGATGTTTACTTCATAGGCGGGAATTATTATGTCCTCAGATCATCCATGCTATTGGGTTGGGCTTTCCTCCTTACGAGAACCTGTGGGCCAGCCCAGCATGTATCTTAGGCCCGTTGGTACTACAATAGCCCCTCGAGATCCTTATTTTTACTTCATTTGGGAGGAATGAGGATTTCGATACACGCACCCTAGACAACCCGCTTCTGACATTTCGGTCTATAGAACACGCTTCAATTAAATGTTGGCGGCTCCCTATTCCCCACATTCAACCGCACGATGCCCATCTAACGAACGAGCGCTGTGTGGGGAAGTAGGCGGGAGATTACCCGCTTTACGATTTTCAATGGTATAAATATTGTTAGTTCAAAGGTTCTCTGTTCATTTCAGAAATTGTACAACGAACCTGCAATCTACACGCGTCCTTACACCTTCTCCGTTCTAAGCTGATGTGACCTTATTACTCTAAAGTAAGTCTTCCAACTTTCTACTTTCATTATTGCTTCTCAATCTTTCTCGTTATTCTCAGTTTTTCTGTCCTCGGCTATCTAAAACTCTCCACCCCACCTCCATATTCTCTCTTTATTTCTAGAAAATGGGTAGGTTCGCACCTTTAGTAGATAGTGCTAAAAAAATAGAACAGTTTAAGGCCATGTACGGAATCCCACAAGGGGTGGCCGTCAAATATTGTAAGCAAGGAGAGTGGCACACCGATAGGAATACCGGTGAGGTGGTGATTCCTATGATAGCATTCTTAGAGGAGGGAATGAGAATCCCTATGAGACCAATCATTAGGGACTATCTTAGAACAGCTAGGTTATCTCCCACACAGTGTGCCCCAAATATGTTTAGGATCCTAGGTGCCGTAGACATCCTAAAAGAAAGACTGGGATTAGGACTTACCACGAATTGGGTGTATAACCTTCACCATTTGAAAGGGCAAGGATATTACCTAAAATTTAGGCACGCCGAGGTTAGGTCAATTCAATGCCTCCCCCACTTCAACAAAGGTTTGAACAAAGATTTCCTAATACTGTCCGGGGATTGGCATGACAGTCTCCCCTGTCCGACGAGAGAGGATGAACCTGGTGAGTATTCGTGTAGCGTTAGTCCTATTTTTCTTCTTTGTTGTTTTTCTATGGTTGTGTTTCTCTTTGATTTTCCCTTACCATTTCGTTTTTTGAATAATTGCGCAGATCGCCGCGCACTCACTCGTCGTGCTCACCTCGTCAACTTTGCTCGTCTAGACAAGATCCTAAAAGCCGAGGTATTTATGCGCTCAGACGGTCAGCTTCGCGTAGCACACCTTATCCTCGAATACAATCCCATTTCCACTGCATTCCAAGTGCCAAAGTGCGTCATCAAAGAGAAAGACCTACGGCTACCTAGGATAAGCGTTGTGGTTGAAGGCTTTCTGCTCCCTGCGGGTACTCCGGTTCCTCAAGGGACTCTCATCACTAAGCCCGTGAGGATTGTCGCAGGAGCCCTTCCTCTCGCTGCATCCTCGGCTCGACCTAAATTGGGTGAAGGCTCCTCTTCCCAGCCAATTACAAAGGAGGAAGAAGAAGAAGAAGAAGAAGAAGAAGAAGAGATCGTTGAACTCTCAGATTCAGAAGAAGTGTTCGAAGTTTTTGACCGGCTTCCATCACCTGGAGACCAATCTCCTGTCGTCGGCTCGCCTTCAATAACATCCTCGGACGACGACCAACCATTTGTGAGAATGGGTATTCAGCGTAGGCCAAAACAGAGCTTAAAGGATGTGCTAGAGGCTTAGGTGGGAGCGCAAGAGTCCTTTAAGGTGCCCCCGGCAAAGCCTAAAGATAAGGGTACTGAAAGAGTTCCCTCACTGAAACTCTCTTTACCCCCATCAACCCAAATTCAACGTCCCAATCCCATTGACCATAAAAGGAAGAGGGATCAACCCAAGGGGAAGGAGGTGGTTGAAAGAGGTAAAGATCTCCCCGCCAAAGACGTTGAAAAGGAGAAGGGGGGAAACACACTAGTCACGTCCAGACGAGGTCGGAAAGACAGCCTGATCCCCCTGTAGCTGTCCATACGCCCATTTGGGCTCCCCAGATGAACGTGGATGATCAGGCAGTCACTGCCGATGCCTCCATAAGGGGATCCGATGAGGGCACCGCTGCATGCATCGCAGATGCATTGGAGCAAGCGCTTTCGCTGCTTGAGGACATGGGCGAGTTACAAAGGATAAGGGATCAGAACGTTTTCATGATCCTGAAGAAAGAGCTTGCTATGGTAAAGGTTTTAATCGAATATTCCCTAGCACTCATATTGCTTGTTATTGTAATCGTTACTATTATTTCCTACTTGATAATAATTGCTTCTACATGCCGCTAACTTACTATACTTTGTGTGTAGGTTGGTTAATCTGCGCATAGAGCAGAGGAGATCGCGGCCAACTCTTATAAATCACTTAGAGCCGGAGAGGTAAGGCTGGATTACACTCAAAAGATCCTGGAGTTAAAGGAGAAGAAGCTGCAGGAGGTCACGACCAGTTTAGGCAAGGTAGAGAACGAAAGGGCAGGTTTGGAGGCCTAGCTGAGGACTACTATGAGGCAGGCCGAGGAGCAGAGGCTGCAACTTAGGCACGCCGATGAAAATTTTGCCTCGGCCAAGAAGTTAATAGAAGATCTTAAACAGGATCTTATAAAGTCCGAGGAGGCTAGGCAGGAGGCTCTTGAGGCCAAAGAGGAGGCACTTGCTAAGGCTTGGGAGGTAGAAGAAATGGTTGACTAGGCAGAGTAGAGTGGCTACGAGGTGGGGGTGGCCAAGACTACTGACACCTTCAAAGCCCAAGTGCCGGAGGTTTGTAGGGATTACTGCCTCCAAGTGTGGAAGGAAGCCCTCTCCCAGGCTCGGGTTGATGCTTCCTCTCCCCTATGGAAGGTAGAAAATGCCTACATCCCTCCTGCCATCCGAGTGGCCACCTCTGGTAAAGCCGAGGATGATAGCGGCTCTTCTACAGCTGGGATGCAAGTGGAAGAAACTACTGCTGACAATACTGCTGCTGAGCATTCCCTTCCAATGCAAGGTGAAGTGGCTCAACCTGAAGATGCATAGCTTCCAATTGCCCCAAATGAGCTGCCCCCAACTCTGGAGTTAGTTTTGGCGACCCTGCCTATAATGCTAAAGAGGGGCCACAAAGGCAAAGAGGATGCTGGAGGGTCCTCGGCCTCAACAACAGCTCCTACTGACCCCAAAGACCAAGTCCAGCCCAAGCCGTGATGGCCCCTGTCTCTGTTGCTCCGTTTTTTGTTGCTTTTTTGTACTTTCTTTCTTTTTTCTTTTTCTTTTTTTTGTGTATTACAATTAATTCGTTTCAGCCTTTACTTTCCTTCTTTTGTAATTTATCAATTTGGTTATGAATGTATTGAGAGATCTTTCACTTAATGAGAATAATTTCCAAATTGAATTACCATTTTGTGTTACACTTGGTGTTGACAGGTTCTTTTATTATTGTTCATGTAGTATGGCAAAGCAACAATTTTGAATTCATGGCACGCACTAATAATTCCCTATCAATAACCAAATAAGGATAAAGGAAATTTGCGAAACTCATATACTTGCAAATGCTTTAAGTGATGATCATGAAATTTTCACTCAATTCTGGTGATGAATAAGACACTAAGAAGCAAAATACTCGCGTAAAACTAATTCGATTAGGACCCATTTAAGAACTATCTTCAAAACAAAATATCAAGACAAGAAATACTAACATTTCTGATACGTTCCACACTTGAACTAGGAGTAGCTTAAATGTTGCGCTTAATGCTTAATAACGAATGAAGTTACACGAAACCCACATTTGAAGCACTTTTAGCTATCCCATACCTATTTAACAACTAGCATTAAAACGTTTATTTATCAAGGTAGAGGATTTAGGGATCCGACGTAACCTTGATCCTGTTTTTAACCAAGGTAGAGGATCCGAGGATCCGGCGTAACCCTGTCTTTCTTTGTAGAACAAGGTAGAGGATCTGAGGATCCGGCGTAACCCTGTCTTTCTTTGTAGAACAAGGTAGAGGATCCGAGGATCCAGCGTAACCCTGTCTTTCTTTTTAGAACAAGGTAGAGGATCCGAGGATCCGGCGTAACCCTGTCTTTCTTTTTAGAACAAGGTAGAGGATCCGAGGATCCGGCGTAACCCTGTCTTTCTTTTTAGAACAAGGTAGAGGATCCGAGGATCTGGCGTAACCTTGTGTTTTCTTTTTAGAACAAGATAGAGGATCCGAGGACCCAGCGTAATCCAGAATCTAACAATCTATGCTGACATGTTAAATTTCCCAAGATAGAGGGTCTGAGGACCCGGCATAATCATGGTTTTGTTTGACAATCCATATTGGCACTTTGAACATAACATTACGTGCAGCATAACAGCAATAGAATTAAAGTGGGAGAAGTGCTTTTTATTAATAATAATATCGTCACAAATTACTTACATTCTAGGGATGGGGCACAACTTTTTCATCTAAATCTGCAAGGTAGTAAGCTCCTATTCCGGCTATTGTAGTAATGCGATATGGTCCTTCCCAGTTTGGTCCCAACTTCCCCATGCTGGATTCTTGGTATTAACCACGACCTTCCTCAACACTAAGTCTCTAGGAGCAAGTGGTATTGAGTTCACGTGTGAATCATACCCCTGCTTCACTTTTTGTTGATAGTAAGCCAATTGGATCATGGCTATTTCTCTCCGCTCTTCAACTAGATCTAGGCTCCTTTCTAGTAACCTGTCATTACTGTCCGGAGCGAAGGAACTTGTTCTCATTGTCGGAAAATCGGTTTCTAAAGAATAATAGCCTCGGCGCCATAAGTCATTAAGAATGGCATCTTTCCCGTTGATCGGCGGGGTGTGGTTCGAAACGTCCACAAAACATGAGGCAATTCCTCTACCCATCTCCCTTTGGCATCATCTAGCCTCTTCTTAAGCCCGTTGACTATAACTTTGTTGACCGCCTCGGCCTGTCCATTTCCTTGCGGATAAGCTGGGGTGGAGTACCTGTTGGTTATGCCGAGGTCACAGCAATATCGCCTGAACGCTTTACTATCAAATTGCAAACCATTATCTGAAATGAGAGTATGAGGAACTCCAAATCGAGTGACGATATTCTTCCACACAAATTTCTTCACATCGACATCTCTAATGTTTGCTAGGAGCTCGGCCTCTACCCACTTAGTAAAATAGTCAGTGCCTATAACCAACCACCTTCTCTTTCCAGGCGCCTTTGGGAAGGGACCCACAATGTCCAGACCCCACTCTGCAAAAGGCCAAGGACTTGTCAGAGGATTGAGCACACCCCAGGCTAATGAATGTTTGGTGCGAACCTTTGACATTGATCACACTTCTTCACATAGCTTTGAGCTTCTCGTTGCATATTGGGCCACCAATATCCTTGTTTTAGAGCTCTGTGAGCTAAAGACCTCCCCCCCGTATGACTTCCACAAATTCCTTCATGTAACTCTTCCAAAAGCAACTCCGTCGCTTTAGGATGTATACATAACAGGTATGGCCCAGAGAATGATCGTTTGTAGAGTTTGTGATCCTCGGCCAACCAAAAACGAGATGCTTTCCTATGCACCTTGTCCGCCTCGACCTTTTCCTCTGGCAGAACATCATCTTTAAGGAAGGATACAATGGGGTCCATCCAACTCGGCCCCACCTTGATCTGATGAACCTGGATAATACTTCCAATCATTCCCGAGAGTTTAGGTAAGTCCTCAACAAGGATGATCCATGGTACACCTTGTGCCGACGACGTGGCAAGAGTTGCTAGAGAATCGGCATGCGTATTGTTACTCCTAGGGACGTGTGACAAAGTAAAGGATTCAAATTTGCATTGCAAAACCTTGACTTGATTTAAGTAGTCCTGCATTCATGGATCTCTAGCCTCCACCTTTCCATCCACTTAGCCTACAACTAGCTGCGAGTCCGAGAACATTTGCACGGACTTTCCCCCCAATTTCTGAACCATATCCATCCCTTTTAGCAAGGCCTCATATTCGGCCTAGTTGTTAGTAGCCGAGAATCCCAGTCTCAAGGATTTTTCCAACATGAGACCCTCTGGGGTCATAATTATCAAACCTACACTGGATCCCCTTTGATTAGCAGCCCCATCAACGTAAACAGTCCACACTGGGGGACCTTTGCAGGCAATCATTCTAACTAATTTTTCATTAATGTCCATGTTAATGGCACTATCTTCTATTGTGGGCTCAGCAAACTCCGCAACTAGATCAGCTAACACCTGACCTTTTATTGATGTGCGGGGCACGTACTTGATGTCAAAAGAGCCCAAGATGGTTCCCCACTTAGCAATCCTGCTTGTATAATCTACACTTCAGAGTATAGCTTTGAGGGGATGTTGAGGCAGAATCACCACCGTATGAGATTGGAAATAATGGGAGAGCTTACGTGTACCATGCACTACGACTAGGATTGCCTTCTCTAATGGTGGATAACGCACCTTGGCTTCATGTAAGAACTTACTCACATAGTAAACCGGTTTCTATACATCCCCGTCAACCCTTATCAGTACCAAACTAACGGCATGGCTTGCCACTACGATATATGCAAATAGAACTTCATCAACTTTAGGTCGAGACATAATAGGAGGATGTGAAAGGTATTCCTTAGGCTGCTGAAAGGCAACGGCACACTCCTCTATCCATTTAACAACTGGAAAAATGGTCTGCACCGATCAGCAGACCGTGAGATAAATCTGTTGAGGGCAGCAATCATCCCGGTCAATCTCTACACCTCTTTTGGATTCCGAGGTGGCTGTAAGCTATTGATGGCCTTGACCTGAGCGAGATTGACCTCGATTCCTCTATGTGTCACCATGTAGCCCAAAAATTTACCAGATCCTACTCCAAATGAACATTTGGATGCGTTAAGGCGTAACTTATGCTTTCTCAGCGTTTGGAAGGTGTTATCCAGGTCTAGTATATGAGCCGAGATAGTTTTACTCTTAACCACCATATCATCTATGTACACCTCAATTGTTTTTCCCAGTTGCAGTTCAAACATCCACGTCATCATTCTCTAATAGGTAGCCCCAACATTCTTCAAGCCGAAGGGCATCACCATATAGTGATAGTTTTCCATGGGTGTGACAAAGGCTGTCTTCTCCTGGTCTTCTCGAGCTAAGGGTATTTGGTGGTAACCTTGGAAAGCATCTAGAAAGCTCATCCGAGGATGCCCTACAGTAGCATCCACCAACTGATCTATGCGGGGCATCGGAAATGAATCCTTAGGACAAACCTTATTCAAGTCTGTAAAGTCTACGCATACTCTCCACTTCCCATTCTTCTTTTTCACTACCACTGTGTGTGCCAATCACTTTGGGTAGAACACCTCCTTGATTGCCCCTACCTTCTTAAGTTTCAGTACCTCTTCCTTAACGACATCGGCGTGCTTTTGGGATGAGAGCCGAGGTAGTTGCCTACGCGGAACTGCTGCTGGACTGATGTTGAGGTGATGACAAATGAAACTTGGGTCAATCCCTAGAGCTTCGTAAGCGTCCCATGCAAATACATCGATGTTCCGTTTTAAAAACATAACCAGTTTCTCTTTTTCTTGTAGGGGCAGTTGACTTCCTACCTAGAAGAACTTCTCCATATCATCTGCAATAATCACCTTCTCTAAATCTTCACATCCAGGCTCTTCAGCCTCGACCGCATTTGGTTTGGCCGATGACGTTAGCTGCTATAAATATCTCTCGACTAAGGCCTTGGACTCCTGTCTCGTCTGATGCGTAATAGCTGCCATTATGCACTGCCTCGCCATGGACTGGCTGCTGACTATCTCCTCAACTCCATCTTTATATGGGAACTTCACCTTAACATGTAGAGTTGATGATAAGGCACCTAAGGCGTGCAGTCATGGTCTTGCCACTATGGCCGTGTAAGGGGAGTAGGCGTCTACTACGATAAAATCCACATCCACCACCACTGGCCCTGACTACACAGGTAGTCGGATCAACCCTTTCGGAATGACAGCCTTCCCTTTAAAGCTTATCAACGGGGAGTCGTAAGCCGTGAGATCCTCAGGCTTCAAATTAAGGCCCTTGAACAAGTTCGGGTACATAATATCAGCCCTACTCCCTTGGTCAACCATCACTCTCTTTACGTCGTAACCCCCTATCCTTAGCATGATGACTAGCGCGTCATCATGCGGCTGGATACTACCAACCTTATCCTCCTCAGAAAATCCCAAAATGGGTGGAGGATTCCTTTTAATCCTCTTCGGCTCAGAGCTGAGGTCCTTGGTAAAGTGACGCAATACTGACATTACTCTTGTAGGGCAAGACCCAATTCGACCTGGTGCAGTAAAAATAACATTGATCGTGCCCAATGGAGGTCTTGAAGTGTTACTGCCTTGATTCACGGAACTAGATTGTGTGCTTTGTTCATTAGGCCGATTCATAAATTGCTTTAACTTCCCTTCTTTGACCAGCTGATCCAGGTAATTCCATCAGTTTCTGCGGTTTTTCGTGGTGTGACCCTTATCCTGGTGATAATTGCAATAGAGGTTCTAATTACATTTTGTAGGGTCTCCTATCATTCTATTGGGCCACCTAAAATATGGTTCACGACAAATCTTCTCCAACACTTGCTGTACGGGCTCACAAAACACAACGTTTACTATTTGAGAAGGAGCCGACCTAGATTGGCCAGCAAAATCCCTCTGTGGCCATTTGCTGTTGTATCTCTCTGTCTTGAAATCCCTGCTCTCCTGAGGGATAATTTTCATTTTCCTCTTGCTCTGCTGCTGATCCTCCTCAACTCGCTTATACTCGTCAATACGATCCATAAGCCGACGAACAGTTTTTACAAGTTTCTTGGTCAAAGATTTTCTTAAATCGTGTTCAATTGGAAGGCCAACCTTAAAAGTGTTGACCGCTACTTCATCAAAATCACCGTCAATCTCATTGAACGCTTCCCAATATCTATCCGAGTAAGTTTTCAATGTTTCGCCCTCTCTCATGGTCATGGATAGTAACGAATCCAGAGGCCGAGGTACTCTGCTGTATGTAACAAAACGAGACCCAAATGCCATCGTAAGTTCCATGTAGGAATCAATGGAATCTGCTTTCAAGCCATTGAACCATCTCATCACAACGGGCCCTAACCTTGAGGGGAATACTTTGCACATCAAGGTTTCGTTCTGTGAATAGACTGCCATGCGTTGGTTAAAATGGCTCACGTGCTCCACCGGGTCTGTTCTGCCATTCTAAATGGTGAAGTTTGGTTGCGTGAAATGACGAGGAAGTTTTCCTTTCTCGATACGACGTGTGAAAGGTGACTTTGAGAGCTGGTGCAGTGCCTTCCCCATGGCGTCACTGCCCAAGCCCTTGGGAAGAGGCTTCTTACTCACTCACTCTATCATGAAGACTTCCCTCTTGATATGAGAAAATTTTGCCAAGAGGAGTTCTCGACCTCGGCTTATAGCCACTGCTTTGGGAGTCGTCTGAGGAAGGATCAGATACAGAAGGCGTCCGTTTTCGCTTGGCGCGACGCAGTTTTCTCTTCAGCTGGTCAATTTCCCTCTGCATGGCCTTAGTACCACTTTCATTAGAGCCCCTACTTCCGCCCCGTGAATGATTACCGGCAGTTTGCCCTGTGTGCACACTGCCTTCTCGATCTCCCATCTGCTCTAATTGTTGAAATAGATCTTTGTGTTGTGATGCCAAAGATTCTGTATGGTCTGGATTAAAACCCGCCATCAAGTTATCTGCGCCAAAACACAAGAATTCCCACAAACGGCGCCAATTGTAAGGGTACAAATCGCGTTGAAATAAAGTTGCACTTTCGGAACTAACCCAATGAGCCCAAAACAATAAATTTATAGAGAATGGGCTTCTAATCTAGGTTTATGGACAGCAGATAACACAGAAGGATAAATTTAATCACAGAATTCATGCATTATACTAGTATATGGGTGAAAGCTGTATCATATATTAATGCCGAGGACTATCTTTGGCCTCTCCTTATAATTTCTCTCTCGTGTGTGTGCATATTTTTCCTCCCCCCCCCCCCTTTCTTTCTTCTTCCTTCACCTTTTATAGGCCTGCATCTTTTTCTCCTCTCCTCCACGTGTAGATCAAATGCTCTTTCTTAGATACTTGTCCCATCATCCCATCCTACCAAAGTCTTTGGCGGTAAATGCAAGGTTGGACTCCAATACTTAAGCGTCACTTCCTCATTAATGCGGCCAGAGAGGTAAGTGTAGAGTCTTCAATGCGGTGGTAGTAGCTTTATCCTTGATATTTATCTGTCACTCCCTTTTGTCTCCTATTCTTGTTTTCTTAGTCTTTATGTTCAAGGTCTTCAGTACAGATGCCCTAGAACTGCCAGATCACTCATCTCGTCCTCGGCAGTATGTGGCCGAGGACGTGGCTATCCTCGGACATCATGTTTCGCGGTCTTCTGCTCATGCATGGCATTTTTCTTTTGTGATGTTTACTTCATAGGCGGGAATTATTATGTCCTCAGACCATCCATGCTATTGGGTTGGGTTTTCCTCCTTACGAGAACCTGTGGGCCGGCCCAGCATGTATCCTGGGCCCGTTGGCACTACAAGCATTAATGAGGGTCTTTTTTTACCATTAGATCTACTTAAATCCAATAGTTTAAAAAATGTGTAATTCTTTAGAGTTACACTAGATGTAACTTGAACCCATCTATATATATATATATATATATATATATATATATTCCCGAGGTTTGAGAGGTCGGTATGATAATAGAAATATCGTTACATCTAATTTGTACTAATTAATATTTTGAGCTACTCTTGGATCGATGAATCGAAACCCAAAAACGGATTATTTTTTCGGGTCAATGGAACTAATTTGAGCTACATATTATACAAAAATGAGGCTTTCTCAGCAGTACCAATGAAATCAAATAACTTATTTGCAATGTAGATGGTTTAAAGTGACGTGTGATTTTTTATATAGACAAAGTTTAGTTACAAATTTAGTTGTAATCATCGATTATAACCTTACTCAATATCAGTAACATTATTACATATTTCGAAAGTTTAACCGTTGGATATGCTCTATACTCTTTTTATGCACGTCAAATTTTATGTCAATTAGATATTATCTACTATATGATCAATAAGATTATATTTTATGCATAATTTTAAACTACAAAAACTTGAAATTTAAACAAATTATTGATGACATAGCTATTGATTTTTAAATTTCTATAAATTTTGCAAGAATAGAGGATATAAGAAAAAAAATGTAATCCACTAGTGGAATTGTCAAAATTCACCTCCAATAAAAAAATATTGTGTAAGGTTATAGACTTAGATTACAGCCAATTTTGTAACTAAAATTTTCCCTTTTTATATTTACTAGCATGTAACTCGTGCTTATGCTCGAGAATGATGAATCGTAGTGATGTTATTAATGTTAATTTAAGTTATTAAACATATAGGACATAGTATGACCATAATATTTAGAGGTACTAAAATAATTTTTCCTTACAATTTTTATGATAATGATTATGCCAAATTTCTCATTATATTGCTATTACGTATATAATTTTAAAAATCACTATTAGATACTACATATACAATATCAATTCACAATTATTATCTGTGAAATTCTACTAATTACAACAAAAAATAAAAATAATAAATTGGTAAAAAAATATTTCCTAAATTAAATAGGGATAGATGCATGAGATCATTCAGTTCAATTATAGTTTGTTATGTTCAATATTTTCACATACAAAATATCTGAATATAAATAATATAAAAAATGTGTTTATTAGTTCTGAGAAAAACAGTAAAAATTGAAATAGTTTAATTTGTATGGAAAGTTAACAAAAGCAAAATCCAATTTTGATTCTAATTGAATTTTGTCTAAACTTTGGTTTTATTTATATATATATAAATAAATATATTACCTAGTTAGTAATAAACCATACATAGTCATAATATATTACATAAATGACTTATAAATTTGAATTGTTTTTAGTTATACAAAAAAAAAAAAAAGGCTCATAAATATAAAATCATTTGAATTCTCTCTTTCTCTAATTTTATATATAGAGTTAAATATATTATTAGGTTTTTTATGGTTTATTTATTTTGGACTCCTTGTTTGTTACATTAAATAACTCATATGGCATAAAAATTTAAAATTTTAGATTAGATAGGATACGTGACACAAAATTAAACTCTAATTGAAATCCAATTTTAACATTGAATTAACTCACTTGAAACAAAAATTTAAAATTTAGAATACATTCCTAAATTAGCATACTGGTAGCCCCACGTGGCATGCACATATACACATTGCCTAGGCGATGTCATGACTTGTGGGTGGGTTACCGAGGCCATGGCATGCCATGGGGACCCCTCGAAGGCTATGATAGTACTTGGGAGGCACACTGTTGCCAAGGCTAAGTAACTTCTTTGGACACTTCTTGCTCCCCCCCCCCCCCCCCCAACAAAAAAAATAACACTTAGGAACAAATCCTAAACATTGATTTCTTGAGAAAACATAATACCCTGTTTTGAGGCAATTATTGGAATCTTATCCTGATTTTTTGCACACATGCTAAGAAAAACCAAACCTTGAACCTATAAAAATTTCAAGGCCAGATTCCACATATAATGTTTTTTTATGATTTTCTAAAGCTGAAAAATGGGAAAAATCATAAAAATTTGAAAAATGCTTGGAATGTCGAACTGATTGTTGAAAACCCTCTCTAAAATAGTGAAATGAATTTAGAGAGGCAATACATTGACCCGTCTCAATCTCCAATTTAAAATGTTTGATATACTAATTTTAAAATATTGTGAAATTATTGTCAATTTTTATTGTATCCATGGCATTAGTTGAAAATTTGTTCGTTTATCTAAATGGTTTTACATTATTATTTTTTTGGGTAGAAATCACAAATGACGTTCGAGACAGATAAAAGGCCAGTCTGGTTTGATTGGGGAAAAAAAATGATAGTACTTAGTAGTAGGTGCATAAAACAGGGAGGAAGTCAAACGCTTCTGCCTAGGCGAATATATTGATAAAGGGTGCATACTACTTTGATGACAATACGTGGAGCGCGGGATGAATTAGAGGTCACACTATCTATTTTCAATTTTCTAGCAAGTTGCTTTCCAAATTTTGTCAGCTATACATATAATAGTTTGGCATGTGTTCATTGTGTTGACTTCGAAATTATCAAGCATATCTTAGAACTAGAAGTGAAATGACTAAAAGGGTTCAAGTGTGCAAGGTAGCTTAACCCATTATTCTATATGTTGTAGATGCCACATCAAGCAAGTTGATCTAGGAGATGCTCCTACCCTACAAACTCAATTTAATGGACAATCTTAGATTTACAAGTAGTTGTCAATTTAAAAGTTACATGTCACTTATAAAATGGTGCAATAGGATGTTGATAAGGCAAATGAAAATATGCAATGTGTTGTATGTTGTTTAAAATATGTCATAATAAGGAAAATCACATAATGCTTCATCTTAGAAATTATTAAGTTGACACATATGGATTCATTAAAAAATTTCTGTAGGTCACATGTGTCATTACCCTATTTTGA
Organism: Castanopsis chinensis; assembly: GCA_032878915.1. Lineage (NCBI taxonomy): Eukaryota > Viridiplantae > Streptophyta > Magnoliopsida > Fagales > Fagaceae > Castanopsis > Castanopsis chinensis. The sequence goes on along the minus strand of JAVQMG010000125.1, from coordinate 7,994,985 downwards.
CAATCCTGAGATTTTTCAAAATTATTTTTACAGCCTAGGGCACTAAAAAATATTTTTTGACACTAAACACTTTCAAATTGAAAGCAACAAAACTTGTTCACCAAGATCAAATAAAGGAATGAGTACTAACATCAAATTATAGCCATATACTAAAGACCAAACACTTTGACCAAATTTGATTGAAGATTGACTAAAGTTCACAGAATAGTTACCAGTATCGATCCGAATCTCACACTCCTTTTACCAAAAAAAAAAATCTCACCCTCCTTTAGAGCAAATTTATATCTTATCTTAAAAAAAATAGGGGGAAAAACCTTTGAATTGACAAGTGTAACGAAGTTTAACTTCAAATTTAACCTTGGTCAAATTGAGGTCGAACAACATCTGAGTGGTGAAAATCATTATTCATTGGAAGTATTATGGAAAAACCTTCGATTAGACAAACTTCAAGCATAGAAACTCCAAGCGAGCTAATCAAACTCATGAAAGTACGAAGATTGGAAACTTGGGAAAAACCAGGAGTTGCATGCCCAAATGGAGTAGAAGGTTGTGGTTTGGACATACCAACGAGAAGGCTCAGTATAATTTACCACCTATAGAGAATCCATTTTTGTTCTGGCCTATATCTGAGAACCCCAATCCTGATGAAGAAGCCACAATCTCTGCTAAAATGAGAAGCACCATGTGTTAAGCCCAACAACCCATTCCTCAAGACCCAAACCCACTTTTAAGTTGTTTTGTAACTCTTGGACCAAAACAATGCCCACTACTTTTAGGCAGTGTGTACGTAGCTTGAAACTAGCGTATGCCGCTTAGAGATAAGAAGCATATATCCACTCCATTTCCATATGGTTATTGATTGTGGTCTGCTAGCATGGCTAACTAACTGACTAGAACATTCACTAACCCCCTTATCCTTTCTAAGCCTAGCAGGATCTATTAGAAGTTGAACTCCAAATTTTGCAATTTTGCGCCCTAGCGCGCTTCTCAGATTCAGCATTCCCATGTCAACTTCAAACTATGATATCTCACTTGTTTCAAACCAAACATTCAGCATTCCTAATAGTTCTATGGAATCAATTTTGGAAAAAAGAGTCTCTCCCCCGTGAGACACCAATTACTATTTCTATCACTATCTCATGTTGCCCTTAACTCCTTGAAGTTTCTAACATCCTTGTTGGAGTTTTGCTAAAACCATAAATATCAAAGCTAGAGTGACACACAAAGCTGCAATAGAGAATTGACCAAGGGACCGATCAATTAATTACCATTGAGTGCTTAGAAGGGAGGTAGGAATTTAACACCTTAATCTTTATTCTCCTCCTTTATTTTGATATCCTTTTAATTGTACGCGTGTTTTTTTTTTTTTTTTTGGACTGTTTTAATTTGTTTCCTTCATTATGCAAATATGCTCATGCCACACAATTCATGTAATTGATTGAATTGTATTTATTTTCTCATCCTTAAGTTTTTATTCAAAGTAAGGATGTGTAGCCAACTCACCGATTTGCCAAAATTGACTAGATCCAACCCAAACCGCCGAGTTGGGTTGGTTTTTAGGAGTTGGATTGGATAATAAAAGTTTTTTATGGTAGGTCAAGTTGGGTGCGGGTTAGAAAATTTACAAATCCGCCTAACCTGACCCAACTCACTTTTATTTAATATATATTTAATATATATATATATATATATATTATAATCTTATTATTTACTCTCTTTTTTTATTAACTGAGTTAGGATAGAATTATATGATATCTTACTAACTTTGAAGCACTAATAAAATAGTTTGTATTGATTTGGTGTTATGTTCAAATTTATTCGATTATAAATTTGCTCTTATTTGTATTGATGTTCTAACACTCAATTAAAAAAAAATTAGGGTAAATTTCAACTAACTACCCCTGAGGTTTGGATATTACCAAGCACATCCAAACGTTTTCAAAACTAACCAATTTGGTCCAAATCACTAACATCGTCTGTGCACCGTTTATTAAGCATTTTTTTTTTCTTTTCTTCATCTCACCCCTTCACGCCGTGCTCTCCCTTCTTTCTGTCTTTTCGAACTGGAGCTTTCTGCAGAAACTAAACACCGACCATGGCCGAGCCTCCATGACTCTATCTTCGATTAGCCTAAGTCTAAGCCTCCTCAACCATCAACTCTCCTCACTAAAAATCACTTTCTTCTCTCTTTGCCTATGGCTTCGTGTACCTAAAACCTTCCAGACAAGACTCAATAGCTTCAAGAAAAGAAAACCCAAAACCTTAGGGCCTAAAACCAGAACAGAACCCACCTTACTCTCAAATCTCTCAATCTTTTTTTTTTTTGTCGCTTCCAAATCAAGAAAAAAAAAATAAAAAATAAAAAAACCCACATTCAAAGCACAACCCATTTTCTCTCAACATCAAAAATGGCTAAAAACACTGAAATCTCTACTAGTAAAGAAGACCTAAAAGGACCTTAGAACCTGTTCTCGTTGTTCCCAAGGTTTAAGCTTGAAATCCCATTTCTGAAGCATGGAGGACCAAAGGTAGAGGTTGTTGTGAAAAAGGAAGTGAAAGGTGAAATAGTGGTTGGTGGCGATGAAGGTAAAGAGGACTCGACTAAGAAACCGGATGTTGTGAAGTTTGCAGAGAGGAAACCGTTGATTCCACCCCCTTTGGCGATTGAAGCTGAAGAGACTTCTGCTAAGACTTCCAAATTCCAATCCTTTTATCCTCTGGCCGGTCTACCTTTTTATTTATATATTTATTTATTTATTTTTTTTTTTTTTGTGTGTGTTGTGGTAAATTGTGTTTGGTTGTTGGGAATGTGGAGGAAAATGAGATAGAGAGCGTTTGAATGTGATGACTTATAATTTGTCTTGTTTGGTCATTGGATGATGGTTTTTTTCAGGTTGAGAGCTCGGCGTGAAGGGTGAGATGAAGAAAAGAAAAAAAAAAGGTTTAATAAACGGTGCACAGACGATTATAGTGATGAAAGACTAAATTGGTCACTTTTTAATACCTTTGGATGTGTTTGGTAATATCCCAAACCTCAGGGGTAGTTAATGAAATTTACCCAAAAAATTAAAATTGTCCAACTCACGGGTCTAACGACTCCGACCTTATTCAACTCAATTCAAATGGGTTGAGTTAACGTTGGACCCCTGTAATCGGTTGGGTTGAATTGGATTAGATTTTTTTAACCCAACTCATGCACACCCTTAATTCACAGTAGGGTACACCTTCTATCAAAAAAAAAAAAAAAAAAAGCTTATACCTAACTTATTAAGCATACGGTTTGTCATTGATTAGTATCTTCAATACATGACTAGAGCTGTGCCTGGGAAGACTATATTTACTGAGTGCAAAGCCAAGGCTAGTATGTCTTTCTTAGATCCATAAACACTTGGAGGACATTAAGTTTGAGCAACAATACAAAACTTTCTGTTTTGACTTAATGTTGAATTTACAATTGTACCCGAGTTACTCTGTATCTAAAATAGATAAATAAGCACTATTTATTTATAACTTTCTTTTTTCGAAATTGAAAACAAAACTTCATGTTTTACAATTCATACAAACTTTTTTCAAGAACAGAAACTATAAAATCAAATTACATCAACAGAATTCATTTAACATGTTTTGATCTCCACTTTATTATAGCGATTGGTTGAATCAAAACACATGAAACCATATATTCTATATAAATTAACAACTTAGTTCAGTTGTAAGGTTCAATTGATTTTCCTGCAATTAGTACGAATTTCACCATTAGTTTTTGTGAGAGGGCTAAGGTTCCCCATTTTCACCATGGCATTGGCGAAATCGGTGAAGAAAGTTGAAATGCCTGAGCTATAGGTGGTGACTTGAGAGTCTGTGGAGCCGCCACTGAAGAGCTGTTGGTCCGAATGTAACAAGCCCTTGCTATTCACCAAATTCTTGAAATAAGCATTATCAAAGATAACAGGACTGGTGGCATCTATTGGAGAAAGGTTGCTATCTCCCCCTGTGATTGGACAGTTTGATTGTGTTGATTTTGTAAATTCTGAATCAATAGTGGTCTCGTTATAGATACGTCCACGAAACATCAAGCACCTAGCTTGACCTATCGTATGAGATCCTATTTGTGAACAATTCAGAAAAGGAAAACGAATAAGAATTAGTTGATTCAACTTCCATGAAGCTCAGAACTAAAATTTTTATTGATGTGACCCCACTGTTCTGTTATTTGACTTAAGAATGACCATTAATGCTTATGATGACAAACTGCAAATTTCAGATGCAGTTAGCAAATAGTCTAAAGTAATATGCTTATTTTCAGCATATGTAGCCATCCTAAAAGCACTCTAATTCAACTGGTAGGACTATGGACAGTAACATAGAATCATTAAATTGTATGCAACAAACTAACTAGATGGATAGGCTTCATAAACTCATTGCAATATAAGAAATCTCATTAAAAAAATGTACTATTTTTTACCTGAGAGGGCTACCATTTCTTTCGTACTAAACCCTTTGTTCGAGAAGGAAGATATAAGGTCTTTGAGGTCCATTGCAGGAGATGGGAGGTCGCTATTTGCAGCTGATAAACTTGCTGTGGTCGAGTCTCTTCTGCCTAACTGAACTGTCCATGAAGGCCCAGCTAACTGTATAAAGGGATAGTGAGATTATTACACTTACAATAAGATAAGCTTCTTAGTATAAAAAGATTGTATGAACTGGGATACCAATTGTATCAAAACGGTGTTAATCCTTAATTCTCACGAATAATACTCTTCCTTCTTTTTATTTTTAATGCTATTACTTACAGCGACAACAGAATCACGAGCTGCAACAGCAAGGATATCTGCACAAGAAACAACTCCAGGGCAAGCACTCTCCAGTGAAGTCTTAATGGTATCAATTACTTCAAAACCCCTCAAGGAATCGACGTTTGGGCCGGCTGTCTTCTCCCCAGTAAAACTTGAAGTGTCATCTAATAAAACTGAAGCATCACATCCCTGTTTAAGCCACAAAATTGATTCATCAATAGTGAGACAAGATCAACTGAAAATATATATATATATATATATATATATATATATATGTGTGTGTGTGTGTGTGTGTGTGTGCAAGACAAGATCAACTGAAAATATATATATATATATATATATATGTATATATGTGTGTGTGTGTGTGTGTGTGTGTGTGTGTATAAGCAGAATTAGTTATATTATTCCCTATTTCTCCCAAGAATTTTTTTTAATGATATATGCATGATGCATACAAGCTTTGGATATCGTCCGCAAATATATAAACAATCATGCAATACGATGAGTACAGATTATATAAGGTTGTATTTGTATGCACGCATTTATATATTCAGCGCATGCCTGATTGTTAATTTCAGCTTTCAGTACCTTTTACTGAGTCACCGCATGGTATATTAAGGTTGCTGCAGGCAAATTTTTTTTTCTTTTCTTTTTTCCCCTTTCTTTTGTTAAGTAATTAGACGAATGAGAGTTGTATATGATACTCATTAAGCTGCACTCATTTTCTTGAATAACAAAAAGATGCCCTCTTTAGTATTTGATATATATACCTAAACGTAAATACTAAAATAATTAAGTTACGTGAATATTTTGTTATTGAGCATTAAGCTAATCATTAATTATTATGCTACAAGGCATTTTATTTCAATACTGAAAAACAAACTTAAAACTAGCTATATAATTCCACGAAATGCTACTAGAGCTTGTGTCATTGACAATAAAGATATTTTTTTAACATATTGAATTATTGATATCATACTCCAAGTAGTGACTGCATATGCGCATACAAATGTATGTTCTACTACGTAGTGCTGGTGTGTGTGCATGTGCATGCGTGGTCAGTGTGTATATGTGTAGTGATATTGAGAGACAGAGAGGAGAGAGAACATGCATTGACAAAGCAATCATGGAAATGGAGACGAAGCAAAGAGGCCCCCATTCGATGTTCCTTAACAACTGCGTTATTCACTGCAGTTTTAATGGTAGAGAGGGCTCTTGGGCATGTGGTTGCATAGAAAGTTGGCGATAATTGCGCAGAGGCATCTCCAAATATTAACAAAATTGCAAAGAAGCAGAACATGCAAGAGTGTGAGTAAAAGGCCATGTTTCAAAGAAGAGAGACCACAAAGAAGTAGAGAATTGTGATTCGTCTTTCGTTGTGGGAAATGAATAATGCGTATGGCTGTATTTATAGAAGAGCTAGCACTTTGTTGGACCTTGCAATTTGCTTGGGTCCTATTTCAAAGGTAAATAAAAAATTGGAAAATGAAAATTCTACAAAGGGGAAGAGGTATCCTATCCTACGCAGCCATTCATAGAAACAAGATTTTTAAAATGTCATCCAAATTCCACTCCTGCCATACATGCCTTGGCTTGATAATTATTTTATGAATAGTCAGCTAAAATCCGTTGGTCAAAATTCAAAGAGATAAATGAAAGTTAAAAACAAAAACTATGCCTGCCCCTAACCCCACCTCAATTGGCCAACTCTCCACGAGCATTACATGGATTAAGGCCTAACTAGGTCCTTTTTTCTTTTTCTTTTTCTTTTTTTTGAATGATAAAATTGGGTTTTTAGTATAGACTCATTGTATGTCAAGTTTTGAAGCATACAAGGATTAAAAGTTAATATAATGACTAGTCAAGTTATCATATTTCTACTACGCTCATTATTGTTATACATGTTGATTTATACATTGTTGTATAAACTTTAACTGAAAATATGATTTCAATTATAATTGTAAAATGGTAAAATCATGTTTTAAAATCACAATTTTAACTAAAATCATGTTAAAAACACGATTTCAATTGTCCCATACACACAATTTTTAATTATCACCACTCTTTCAATTATACTTCCACTAGATTAATCTAAATTATAATTAAGACTCTTTGTGATCGGTTATATAGCTCACATCGACCAAATAAACACTTAATATTAGACTGAACTTAGTACACATCTGCGCAACAATTCACAATCCAAATCCATACTCAAATTCCGATCATCCAAACAACCCAATTTATCATAGTTTAGCACTAGTGTGTTATCATAAATAAGGTGATCAAGGTCCTTATTTTGGGATGGTGGCAAAATGAATTTGTAGTGATTTTTCTACATGAATCTCATAATTAATATACTCATATAGTTAAACTCGAAAAAATATATATCACATAATTCCATTATATATAAATAAAATAATAAAATTATATATAAATAATTAATACATCACGTTTTAATAATTGAGACTTAGAAATAAATTTGTTTACCCCATTAAATACATGACAATTAATTAATACACTAGTATAAATGCATTTGAGTGAAATGCTAAATGAAAAGGGAAAAATTTTTGGTACAATTCTATAGGTGTTGTACATTAGGTTTCCCAATTAGGTATAATTCATCTTTTTATTTTATTTTATCAAGATTTCATCCAATATTGACACATAAGCTTTTGAAAACTTGCAGTTTTTCAAGTCTTTAGACTAATATATATTTGTAATTGACTTTAAATTATATCAAGATTTCTTATATGATGTCAAGAGTCTTGTATCTCAATTAATACTTTCTAGTATTTTTAATGGAAATACTTAAGGTTCAAGTTCCTGTTCTTGTCGTTATAACTAAAAATTATCAACAACGAAAAAAAATCTTAAAATTTACTTCTTTTTTTCAGCCTCTATTAGAATATTGCAAGTTTGCAACATCATGCTTATTTAAATAGTAGAATAAATAATAAATGGCTATAGATAACTAGCATAATTATCAAATTCAACTTTTTTTTTAATGAAAAAATATTGACGTTTTCTTATTAAAAAAAGAAAAGCAATATTACATTTTAAATAACTATTCCATTCATGGTACAGGTCACTTATATATATATATATATATATATATATATATATATATATATATAAAAAGCCTAAAATTAGATATTGATGTAGATGGGATATGAGAAATTTTAATATAAAAATAACGAATGCAATTGTATTTTATATATATTTTTATATATAAAAGCCTAAAAGTAGATATTGATATAGATGGGATATGAGAATTGTAATAAAATAATGATGAATGTTATCATGAATTTCATTGCGATACTTCGAGAGAAAGGAATGCTACTTTTGAAGTGCGGAATAATTACTCTCTATTCTGATGTTATCAAGGGGGAACTAGAAAAATAGAAATGAAAAAACCCAAGGCATAGAGCAGCTGCTTTCACAAATTTCGGGGTAGTTGTGAAGAGTGTGAACATATTTTTCTTAGGAATCTAATTAGTCAACTAAACCAAAGGTTTATACCCTTTCATTGCTTTAACCTTTGCAACGTTTTGTATTTGGAAGCCACATTTTGCAAATCCGCCAAACTTTAGAACTTTCCAACTACCCGTAGGATTAAAATATTCAACAGCTGCAAAATTCTGCATAAACAAATAATAATGTCTGGAAAAGTAAACGTTTACAAAGTCTAAAAGGTTCATATTAGCCTTTGCTAGAATGGATTTGTTAAAGTTTTTTCTTCCTTTGAGAGCTCATGTTTGACGATTGGGCATTATCAAAAGTAAAAATTAAGAAATATAAGCGTGATTAGTATAAGTTCGATCTTGGACGTCATGCTCGATCAACTATGAGAACTAAAATCCGAGTTGTCCTTTATCCATTATATATGTCTCTCTCTCTCTCTCTCTCTCTGATGTGACTGATTGCTAACTTCTCTTAACTTTCAAATGCTGAATCGAATCATTTTTTTTTTAACTTTTTGGGTATGTTAACACTAACTCTTAAAGTGGTGTTTGGTTTGGTCATGTGTAAACATGTTACATGCATGTCCATCAACATACAGATATCAATTAAATTGTAATGCACGAAAATCTAAATGATTGAAATTAAAGGACTTTTTGGATTTCACTTATTATGCTAAAATTAAAAATTTTTTTACTGAAAGTACTGTAAATAAATGTAAAAATACTTGAAATAATACAGTGAGACCTATGAATAATTGCAAAAATAAGTTGGATAGTAAAATAAATTGACAAAAATAATTTTTGCCAAACACACAAAATATAACGAAATTATAATTATTTTTTTTATTTAGAAATTTGGCCAAATTCCATAAATGGATAGTTCTATCTTCTATGTTTGTTTTATTCTTATTTTATGAAAAATCTAATTAAAGTAATGTGGGAATTTGGATGCCTATTTATTTTTCAGATTATGAAATAGAAATATTCAAATATCCTACTGCCTACATTAATTCAAGAGGAGGCCATTTTTACCCTATAATAATTATTTATATATATACACACACATATAAGGTGTGCTGGCACTACACACTCTTGGTGCAATAGTTACTCCATAAGTATAAGTGCTTGTGAGGCGTGGGGGGTAAGGGTTAGAGTTTAAGTTTCTAAAAGGGAGTTTTACACACATATACATTTAGATTAGACTAAAGTGAAATTTCTATCATGTATCGAAAAAAAAAAAAAATATATATATATATATATATATATATGGTAAATGACAATATTTGAAAGTTATTTTTGGGAAATAGCCTGTTTTGAATCAAGTCATCCTATAAAGAGACGAGATAAATGTTTTTGTGAAATTCGCCTCCTCAAGAAATGAGTTTGAACATAACTCTTCAAGAATTGGACAGGTTATACCCCATATACCGTTAAAACAGATAAAACCATATATAATTTGTAAAATATTACCAATAAGAAAAATTGGCCTTCCCAAGCATCTTGAACCTAGACTCAAATAGATGTCCAACTACAGATTGTCAACACTGCTATAAAAATAAAATACATTATTAACATAGGGTCCAATTAATGTATGCTCTCACGTTAGTAAAACCCATTAACAAAATCCTATTCATGCCTTGGTTTCATAAGATGGTTTCGTCGTTCATCACTTCATCTTGTCAATCTACATGCAATCATGACATTGACACTAAACAAGAAGAAGAAAAAAAAAAAAAAAAAAAAAAAAGAGGAGGATGAAAAGAAAAGGATAAGTCTGATTGATCCAACCCATAGTATATTTTTGACACTTAAAGTTATGATTGTTTTCATTTTAACCATTTGCGTTTCACAATTTTCATTTTGAACATTTATATTTAATTTTTTTTTATCATATTGTCATATTGAAGTTGCTATTTATTTTCACAATTAATCTGGTGAAGCTTGGTTTTATATAGGTAACGTGACTAAATTTGACATCACTTATTTGGCACTTAACATTCAAGTCACTAACCAAAAAAAAAAGACATAGTTAATATAAAATCGAAATCAAATATGAATAGCCAAAATGAAATTTTAAAATATAAAAGCCCAAAATAAAAATAACTTCAAATTTTACAAATTAAAAGTATATTTTAATCTTAGAAAAAATACTCAAGCTCTCCTAAGGGATCAGAGTATTCGGGTCCAATACATTGTTGTAGTCTTGTGGATATTTCTCTTTCTAACCACACAATTACTAGTTCGCCTATTGTGATTTCTAATACAAAAGTCAAAATAAGAAAAGTACACATATAATTCCATATCGAGAGGTGCTACGTCCATAACATTTTCACAACAAATCATAGGTGGCTAGTTGTTATTAGTTCAAATTTGAACCTAACACAATGATTACTTTTTTACCCCAACAATAACAACTAGTAACAACCTACCACTTATGATTTGTTATAAAAATGTTGTAAAAATGTTGTGGGCATATCATTTCTCTTCCATAAACCCCTATTAATTAAAGATTCCACTTTGTGAGAAATATTGATAGCTTGTACTTTACTTGTATCAATTATCATTTTAACGATTTATTTCTCCAATCTATGCTACCAATTATTGTCATAATATCAACCAAAAACTCGATTGTGCCATTGACCCGATCCCTTAAGACTTAAAGTCTCAACTCGGCCCAATTTATTTCAACACTAAAAGTTTATTCTAATTTGAATTTGTTTGGAATCCGCTTATTTTGCTGAAACTAAAACTTTTTGTTGAAATTACTATAGATAAAAATAAAAATTAGCTGAAATAGTATAATAAGACCCATGAATAGTACCAAAAAAAGCAGTAAGACCCATTAATAGTAGCAAAAATAATCTGAATAGTAAAATAAGTTGGCAAAATAATTTTTTCCAATCATACCCTTAAACTTAATCCCTAAAACGCAGTTCAGCCGATGGCTTGAAGCCTAGGCTGACTCTAATCTAAAAACCCAAGTCCCAAGCCTATGTATGGTCCAAAAACAAGCTCTGTCCGTCTAGTTGATTTCAAACCTGGTTTGATTAAAGCCAAATTTGATCAATGCTAAACTTTTCTCTCCCTTGTACGAGCCTTTCTCTCTTGCCAGATACGAGTGCTCTCTCCCTGTATATCTCCAGTGAGGGTTCTCTTGGCCTATTCATCTATCTCTAGTTGGGTAGTAGCCATCACAAAGGTTTTATGGAGCAAGAAATTGTGAATAGTCTTCAAAAATTACATCTCACTAAAGAGGACGAAGAGGATATTGCACTGATAAATGCTACAACATCATAGATCTTGGAAGAGTGTTCTTTAAGCCTCTTTGGAAGGCTTCTCACCGATCGGCAGCAGAATCAAAGAGCTCTCAAAACAACTCTGAAGTCTACCTGAAAAATAGGGTCCGATTTGAGAATTGTTGAGGTTAGAAACAACATATTACAGTTCAAGTTTGGTTTTCGGTGTCAACTAGAGTGAGTTGAAAAAGTTGGTCTATGGAATTTTGAAAATAATCTCCTTCTGCTATGCCGGTGGAGGAAGGGATTGACTGCAACAAACATCACCTTTACGCATGCCCCTTTTTGGATTCAAGTGTGGGGTTTGCCATTTGAATACATGTCTGAGGAAGCAGGAAAGGATATAGGTGGAAAAATTGGCAAAGTAATTGAGGTGGACAAGAGGTCACTTATGGCTGAACAAGCAAAGTTTATGAGGATAAGGGTTGAAATCCCCATTGATAAGCCCCTTCGTCGTGGAGGGAACATCTTAAACACTAATGGTGTACGTTGCTGGCTCACACTCAGGTATGAACGTCTCCCTACCTTCTGTTATATATATGGTTTAATTGGGCATGATGATAAACACTGTTGTAAAAATCAGCAAGAAGGTATGAAGGAAAGGCAATATGGAGAATGGCTTAGGGCTAGTAGTGTTGTTAAAATTGAAGGGGAAAGAGGAAAAACAAAGATGTATGGAGGATTAGATGCTATGGTGAATGAAGAAGCAGCTGCCAAGTCACACGATGTAGCTAGATTAGGTGATGCAGCAACTTAAACGGAAGAGAAAAGAGGTGACAGCCGGAATAGTAAACATGAGATGGCAGTGATGACAGCCTCAGGTTCAGAAGCAAAATCCAAAAATTCAAACTTCTTTGTGCAGGACAGCCTAGACAAATGGGACGAGCCTACTGAGCTAGCACGTGCTGTTGAGAAGAAGCTAGAAACTCAGTTCAAAATGAATGAAATAAGAGCTGGTTTGGTTAAAGACTTGTTCAGTGAGAAGGAAATGGCCATGTCAGAAACTAATATTAGTACAAGTGGGTTGGGTAAGGAGGCTTCAGAGGTTAGTAGCCCAATAAAATTTAAAATGGAAGTTGATAGTGGTAAAAATACTAAAGGCCTGAGCCCAAAAACAAAAAAGAAGGCTACGGGCAAAGGAAGAATAAAGAAAATGGCTAGAGAGAAAACTATGGCCCATGAGAAAGATATAATAAACCAGAGCCCATAGAGCAAAAAAAAAAAAAAAAGACTGGGAAACAATGAGGCTCTTATAGAAATTGAAGGAAGGGGTCAAAAACATGTGTGTGGGGAGCTTGGCAACAACAGTCCAATTTTTTCTAATGAAACGGCGGTGGCTGCGTGGCAACATCACCGAGAACAATGAGGACTTTAGGGTGGAACTGCCGAAGGCTTGGGAACCTTCAGAAAGTTCGTGAGTTGCACGACTTAGTGCAACAATGGGATCTTGATTTTGTGTTCTTATCAAAAATGAAACTAAAGGTGAGAAGTATGGAGAAGAAAAAATGAAGTGTTGGCTTCATTAATGGCTTACTTATACCAAGTGTGGGAAGAAGTGGGGGTTTAGCTCTGCTTTGGAGGAAGGATGTTACTGTGAATATTCAAAATTATTCAAATATGCATATTGATTCCATTGTTACTGAGGATTTTGGATTCAAATGGAGGATTACTGGATTTTATGGAAATCCTAAAGCTCATCGGCGGAAAGAATCATGGGATTTACTTAAGGCTCTTAGTAGAAGGATTAATCTACCCTGGTTGTGTCTCGGTGACTTTAACGAAATTGCGTCAATAAGAGAAAAATTAAGGGGGGCCCGAATATCTCAGAAGCAGATGGAGGAATTCAGGGAAGCAATCAATGGCTGCAGTTTCAGGGACATTGGATATTGTGGTCCAGATTACACTTGGTGTAATATGCAAGAGGGTGAGCATAGGAGGTGTCTTCAGTTAGACAGGGCACTAGCTACGCAAGAATGGATTCAACACTATAAAGATATGAGAGTGCACCACTGAGTAGTATCAACCAGTGATCATGTTGAACTCTTAATTTCTGATTCCTTTGCCCTGAAAAAACCTCAAAGGAGATTCCAGTTCGAAGCAATGTGGGCAAGACAAGAAGAATGTAGAGATATTATTAAGAAGGCTTGGACTGGAAGTGTGAGAATTGATAACCCAAGTGACGTAGTGGCTAGTCTCAAAAGGTGTGCGGATGAGCTATCCAAATGGAATAGAAAAGCTTTCGGCCATGTCCCAAGGCAAATTCAAAAGAAGAGGAATGTATTAAATGCTTTGGTAGCAAGGGATCAGAATGGGAGGAATGGTAGTGAGATAAATAAGATCAGAAAGGAAATTAATGAGTTGTTGGATTGTGAGGAAGTGATGTGGCAACAAAGATCAAAAGTCTAGTGGATGGGTCTAGGAGATCGCAATACTGAATACTTCCACTCTAAGGCCTCTGGAAGGAAAAAGAAAAACACAATCACTAGACTTTTGGATGAATTAGGAGTCTGAAGGGAATCTTCTCTGGGTGTGGCTAAAGTGGTTGTGTCCTATTTTGAGAAACTTTATACAACTTCTCATCCGAACAGAATTTAGGAGGTTATTGACATGATGGAACCAAAGGGGTCTACTGAAATGAATCAAAGTCTTATTAGGCAATTCACAAAGGAAGAAGTTGAAGCAGCCTTAAAACAGATGCATCCGACTAAATCCCCCAGCCTAGCTAGTATGTCTGCTGTTTTTTATCAAAAATTCTGGGATATTGTGGGTAATAATGTTGTGCACATGGTTCTTAATGTTTTAAATTCTAATATGCCCATGGCTGATATAAATAAAACTTATATTACTCTTATTCCAAAAATTAACAATCCTTCTAGAATGATGAATTTTAGACCTATTAGTCTAAGTAATGTTATTTATAAGCTTATTGCTAAGGTCTTAGCAAATCTTCTCAAATTAATTTTTCCCCAAATAATATCGGAAAATCAGAGTGCTTTTATTGCTGGGAGGCTTATAACAAATAATGTCCTTATTGCTTTTGAGATGATGCACTATCTAGAACAAAAAAAAGTAGGTAAGGATTGTTATATGACAATTAAAGTGGACATGAGTAAGGATTGTGATAGGGTCGAATGGGACTTCATTGAGAAAGTTATGAAAAAATTAGGCTTCCATAATAGGTGGATTTGTTTGACAATGAGAAGCATAACAACTGTCTCTTATTTTGTGCTTATAAATGGGGTAGCTCATGGAAATACTCTGCCTTCTGGGGGACTTCGTCAAAGGGATCCCTGTCATCTTATCTCTTTCTTTTATGTGCAGATGGTTTCTCGTTTCTCATTAATAAGGCTATAAGTAATCAAGTTATGAGTGGACTATCAATTTGTATGGGCTGCCCTATATCATCACATTTCTTTTTTGCGAATGATAGTTTACTATTCTGTAAAGTCAGCCGCCAGGAATGTCAGCATCTAATTGATATTTTTCAACTGTATGAGGCTGCTTCAGGTCAAAAAATCAATACAGACAAATCATTGATCTTCTTCAGTGCCAATACCCCTGAGGAAAAGAAAATTGAGACCTTGGATATTCTTGGGCCGATGTAGGATTCTCGACACAGTAAGTATCTTGGTCTTCCTTCAATCATTGGCAAGTCAAAGGCTAATGTATTTGCGGAGATTAAAGAAAGAGTTGGAAGGAAGCTATTTGGGTGGAAGGAAAAAAAATCTTTCTATAGGTGGTCGAGAGATTTTGATCAAAGTAGTGGCCCAAGCTATTCCAGCATACACTATGAGCTATTTTTAGCTTCCTAAAGGGTTGTGTGATGAGATTGAAAGCATGATGAGGAGGTTTTGGTGGGGCTAGGGAGGTTAGGAGTCTAAGGTTGCTTAGGTGAGTTGGCCGAAGTTGTGCAAGTCCAAGCCTAAAGGTGGTATGGGGTTCAGAAATCTCCAAGCATTCAATCTTGCCATGCTTGTTAAGCAAGGTTGGAGGCTCCTTGAGAATCCAAGCTCTTTGGTAGCCCAAATATATAGAGCTAAGTATTACCCCCATGGTGATGTTCTTAAAGCTGGATTGGGATCTACCCTTCCTATACATGGAGAAGCATTGTGCAAGGGCTCGAAGTTGTGAGGAGAAGAACACGATGGAGAGTTGGTAATGGACGATTGATTCATATTTGGGATGATAAATGGTTGCCCAATCCCACAGCATATAAGGTTGTTTCTCCTCGCCCTCAAAATTTTGATAATTTTCCTATGGTCTCAACTCTTATTGATTGTGACTCCAGAAGATGGAAGGTGGATCTTGTGACGTCTCTTTTCTTGCCATTTGAATCAAGGGCTATCCTTAATATCCCAATAAGCTATAATCTTCCGGAGGATAAGATTATTTGGGTTGGTAATAATATGAGTGTTTTTTCTGTTAAGAGTGCGTATTATATTGCACTTAATTTAGTGGAACCATCCGAGGAGGGAGAATGCTCTTATAGTGACCCGAGAGATCTTCTGTGGAGGAAGTTATGGCACTTACATATTCCTTCAAAGATAAAAATCTTTGCTTGGAGGGCAACTGTGAATGCCCTTCCATCGATGGTGAACTTGCAAAAAAGAGGTATTGGGGTTAGTGATTTGTGTCCCTACTGTGGTATTGAACCTGAGACTCTTTTTCACTCAGTTATTAAATGTGAAGTGGCTAGAAGAGTTTGGGATTGTTGGGAAGGAAGTGATGTAGAAGGTTGGCAGGGACTTGTGGACATCTCTAATGTAGCTTTGAATATTTTGAGGATTGGTACCAATTGTGACTTGGAAGTTTTCTTTGGGGTGGCTTGGTCTATCTGGTATAATAGGAACCTAATGGCCTTTGAATCAAAGTGCCAATTGCCAGATCAGATTTGAAGGTTTGCTAAAGGTCTCCTGCAAGATTATAAAAGTGCAATGGTAGCCTTGAATACGAATCCAGCGGAGAAGAATAATAGATGGACTCCTTCGCCAACTGGGGTTGCTAAGATCAACGTTGATGGAGTGACTTCTGAAGATGGGCGAAACTCTAGTGTTGGGGCTGTTATTCGTGATTCTCGTGGTGCAGTAATTGCAGCTTGTGGTAAATTCTTACAAGGCCAGTTTTCAGTACAAGAGGTGGAAGCACTTGCAGTGGAAGCTGGGATTTTGCTAGCCCGAGATATGAATCTCTCCTAGATTATTGTGGAAGCTTATGCTTTATCCATTGTAAATAGTATTAATGAAAGATTCATTGAAGGTAGTATTGGCCATTTGTTTCAGGGCATCCTTGCCTTGTTGAGCTCCTTTACTAGTTGGAAGGTCAATCACGTGAATTGGGAATTTAACAGAGCTCATGAGGTTGCTCATCTGGTTAGACGAAGGGAAGAATCACAGGTGTGGATAGGAATTCTTCCTATGGTAGTGCAAGAAATTGTTCAATCTGAGTGTATTTGTTAGAGCTTGCGTTTTCTTCTCTGTGTGCTCTATTGATTTTCTTTTCGTGACTTGTTGGCTGCATCTTTGCAAGCTGTATATATAAAAAAATAAAAAAAAAAATCTGATCAATGCTATCGCAAATCCATATCTACCCACACTCAAAACCCATCAGGCCGAAGACACTTTAAGAGTAAACCCAATGCAAACAAGCCCAAGCCCAAGCCCAAGCCCATTGCATACATTTAGGTTAAAAAAGAGAGCTAAATTACAAATTTCCCCCTTTTAAATTTGATTAAAATGAAATATAGTTTTTTGACTTCATTTTCATTCAATTAAGTCCTTTAACTTTTAATTTTGTTAATTGATCCTTCCGTCAATCTTTAACTATTAAGGACCCCTAAAATGATGTAGTTTTGTATCAAACAAAGTTAAAACTTAATGGTGCAATTCTAATAAAGACTAACCGGAAAATTGAATTAAATAAAACTTAAATTTAAATTTAAAAGACTAAATAAAACAGATAAAAACATATATAATTTGTAAAATATTACCAATAAGAAAAATTGGCCTTTCCAAGCATCTTGAACCTAGACTAAAAAAAAAACATACAACGATGTTCAAATATACATTGTCAACACTGCCATACCAATAAAATATGTTATTAACAAAGGGTCTGACTACTGTATGCCCTTAGGGCACACATTAATCATCTGTTTTAGAAAACATTTTATGAGAAATTGAAAATTTTGTCAAACAAGCTAATAACTTTTTTATCATTCTATGAAAAGTTTCCTAAAATAGTTTACTAATATATGCCCTAAGAGAATATGTTAGTAAAACCCATTAACAAAACCCTATTCATGCCTTGGTTTCATAAGATAGTTTTGTTGTTCATCACTTCATCCAGTCAATCTATTTGCAATCATGACATTGACACTAAACAAGAAAAAAAAAGAAGGAAGAAAAGAAAATGATTTGTCTAATTGATCCAACCCATAGTATATTTTTGACACTTAAAGTTATGATTGTTTTCAGTTTAACCATTTGCGTTTCACAATATTCATTTTGACCATTTATATTTAATTTTTTTATCATATTGTCATATTGAAATTGCTATTTATTTTCACAACTAATTTGGTGAAGGTTGGTTTTATATAGGGGACGTGACTAAATTGGACATCACTTATTTGGCACTTAACGTTCAACTCATTAACAGAAAAAAAAAAAAAAAAAAAAAGACTTAGCTAATATAAAATCGAAATCGAATATGGATAGCCAAAATGAAATTTTAAAATCTAAAGGCTCAAGATAAAAATAACTTCAAATTTTATGGATTACAAGTATATTTTAATCTGAGAAAAAATACTCAAGCTCTCCTAAGGGACTGGAGTATTCATGTCCAATACATTGTTGTAGTCTTGTGGATATTTCTCTTTTTAACCACACAATTACTAGTATGCCTATTGTGATTCCTAATACAAGAGTCAAAATAAGAAAAGCATCCATATAATTCCATAATCTCCTTTTAAAAATTCCACTTTGTAAGAAATATTGATATCTTGTACTTTTCTTGTATCAATTATCATTTTAATGATTTATTTCTCATATCTATGCTACCTATTATTGTCATAATATCAACCAAAAACTTGATTATGCCATTGACCCGATCCCTTAAGACCTAAAGTCTCAACTTGACCCAATTTATTTCAACACTAAAAACCTATTCCAATTTAATCCCTAAAACGCAGTTCAGCACATGGCTTGAAGCCTAGCCTAACTCTAAACTAAAACCCAAGTCCCAAGCCTATGTATGGTCCGAAAACAAGCTCTGTCTGCCTAGTTGATTTCAAACCTGGTTTGATTAAACAAGCCGAAGACACTTTAAGAGTAAACCCAATCCAAACAAGCCCAAACCCATTTCATACATATAGGTTAAAAAAAAAAAAAAAAAAAAGAGCTAAATTACAAATTTCCCCCTTTAAATTTGCTTAATACAATTTAGTTTTTGAATTCACTTTCATTCAATTAAGTCCTCTAACATTCAATTTTGTTAATTGATCTTTCCGTCAGTCTTTAACTATTGAGGACCCCCCCCCCCCCCCAAACAAAAGAAAATGATGTAGTTTTGTATTAAACAAAGTTAAAACTTAATAGTGCAATTCTAATAAAGACTAATAGGAGAATTGAATTGAATAAAATTGAAACTTAAAAGACTGAATAAAATAAAATTAAAGTTAGAGTACTAAATTAGTAAATTTTAAGCAAAAATGAATAATGCAAATTTTAATTTAGCCAAAAAAAAAAAAACCAAAAGTTTGTAGTATGTATAAAAACATTTGATTAATATTACATGGACAAACTATTTCACAATATTTTTACAAGCTATTATTACAACGAATTCTTACTAGTTCTTTGTAAAAAAAAAAAAAAAGTTTCAACCTATGACGTTCGCTCTTGATTAAAACATCAATCAGTTTTTGTTGTAGACGGGAATTGAGCTCCAGATCTCTTGTACAACTATCAAAGATTTTTCCAGTTAAACTAACTAGAACCCATTTACTAGTTCTCATTTAGGTCAATCACTAACATTAATTTCTACTTCCTAGTAACTACTCCTTACATTAGCAGTAAATAAATTTGCATTTTCCAAAACGTTTGGTCGTTTCCCACTTTTTAAATTGCCGTTTTAGTTACACCAAATGTTAAATTTTCTCTCACCGTATTATCCTCCTAATAAACACTCGAGTCTCAACACTAGTCATCAGTGTCGTCTCTCATTCACATTGACATGGCCCTCTCTTCCCTTCGTTTCCCGCTCTCCGCAAACCTCCTGAAAACCCCAACCTTCAGTTTCGCACTTCTCAGAATCCCAATATTACCCCTAACAACACCATACTGCTCAACCTCA
Organism: Castanopsis chinensis; assembly: GCA_032878915.1. NCBI lineage: Eukaryota > Viridiplantae > Streptophyta > Magnoliopsida > Fagales > Fagaceae > Castanopsis > Castanopsis chinensis. The sequence goes on along the minus strand of JAVQMG010000125.1, from coordinate 7,975,092 downwards.
ACACCATTGAAATGGGAACCTTTCCGCAAAAAGAAAGTCGTCCTGCGAATCGGCTATGTCGGAACCGATTACAGAGGTCACCTTTTTCTTTTTCCTTTTGCAATTCTATATATCCCAACTCATTTTACCTATTTTCTTCTACTATATATTTCTTTCACTTGCAGGTCTACAAAAGCAAATAGAGGAACACGCATTATCCAGTAACATTCATCCTTTCTTTTTTCATTCATTCCTCTATATACTTCATTTTTTTTTTTTTTGGGGTACTTTTTTGTTTAGTCATTTTTAAGACTAGTATTTTTGTCCTTAAAATTTGGGGTTGTTTTAATTTTGGCTCTTTACGTTTCAAAATTTTCATTTTGGCCTTTCATTTTTGATTTCGTTTTCATATTCAGTAATCTGTCTGTCAAATTCCTGCATTTTTTATGAAATAGCACTTAAAGGTTAGATTACTGATGAAAATGGAAATTGGGGTCGATATGAAATTGGAATAAAATATGAAGGGCTAAAATGAAAACAACCTCAAACTTTAAGGACAAATAGTGTACATTAACTGTGTAATGTACTACCTCAATCTGCATGGGTAGTGTGTGGAGGGGTTCTTGCTAAAAGCGCTACAATTTTGATTATGTAGCTATTGAAAATGAATTGGAGACCGCCATCTTTAAGGCCGGTGGTATCCGCGATAGTAATTATGGGAATCTGAACAAAATTGCTTGGGGCAGAAGTAGCCGTACTGATAAAGGAGTAACTTATGAACTCATATTCTGTTTGATTAGTTTGTTTGATAGATATTGAGCTTTTGTCGATGTGAAGTTGCTGAATTATTTGATATTTTGGGGTCATTGATTTGTTTTAGGTGCATTCCTTGGCAACGACGATATCATTAAAAATGGAAATCCCTGATAATGCATGGAAAGATGACCCACATGGCCTGGCTCTTGCGAATCACATTAACTCTTATCTTCCTGAAAATATTAAAGTGTTTTGCGTGTTACCATCACAGAGGTGAGACTCTGCTGTTTTTCTTCGTAAGAGAAAATCCTACAAACTTTAATGTTAAGAATGGATAATATCTGATATCTTGATGATGTAGTAGCAATGTGAGTATGTGCTCCATTTACTTGGGGGGGAGGGGGGGAGGGGGGGGGGGGGGGGATGCTACTTTATTTGACTTATTGCATACATGAATTGGGTTAACATTATTTCATTAAGTAATTAATTGTATTTGCTTCCTAAATTACTTTGGCTCAAACTTCCTGTTTGTCACAATTTTGCCTTTTAATTAAGGTTCATAGAGTCATACTTCTGCAGAAAGAGAGATCATTTAGTATAAACAAAATTTCTCAAATGTTATTATACCACATGATTAGATGAAGGCCAGATTGTTGACTTGTGATTGTTGAGCTCTTGAAGTGTTTGATTTATTGTCAGAATTGCATTTGCTCATGGTTTGCATAAAGAATACAGAAGAGGTTAATTGTTTTTATTTACTTAAAAGTCTGTAACTTGTAGACTGGCTCTTGTTATGAAGTTCTGATTTCACAAGTCTATGCTGCTCTCCCTTTATTTCTTTTAATTTTTTGATTTAGGTATGTTTTTATGTTTTAGGAGCTTTGATCCTAGAAGAGAGTGTAATCTTCGGAAGTATTCTTATCTCCTTCCTTCTGAAATTATTGGAATCAAAAGTTACTTTGGCGGAGCTGAAGCTGATTATCATATATCGGACTTCAAGGATATATTAAATTCCTTTGAGGTATGGGGAACTTGTCTTTCTTTTTCACCTTAAGTAATGTAAAAAATATCTTTTAGTAAAGTAAAATATTATCAAGGATACATACTAATTAAATTTTCAGCAGTTTTCAGCCATTAAAGTTGTTTTCTGAAGTTTACGTGCTCATAGCTCATAAGTAAATAAATCGAAAATTTGTTCTCTACACTTTGGCTTTCTTGTGGGGGAATGCTCAATTTTGCATTACCTCATATTGACACAATCCTGGATCAGCCTCTTGAGTTAGTTTCTTCACTCTACGTTTTTCTCATAAGCATGCTGGCATGCTTTTAGTGTAGTTTGAGTGTTTGACATCTTCTCATTTGATTGATATGATGTTTACACGTTTTGATGCAAAAAAGAAGCTATGATGAATTGGGAGGGAATAATATATCATTGCTTTCTCTTCTTTATTATTGGGTTTTGGTTGATTTAGGACTAGTTTAAACCTTCTTTTAGAACCCCTTACAGAAGGCTAGTTCTTTATCATTTTATTTTTATTTTTTGCCTTGTTGCTCTGGCCTTTGTGGAGAATAGTTTCTTCTACATATGGTCCATAGATACTGTCCATTTCATTATTCTAGAGGTCACTTGTAGACTGAAATTTATATTTTTGGGTATTTTGTTTATAGGGAGAACATCCTTTCCACAATTATACAATACGGTCCAAGTACAGGAAGCAGTTTCCTGCAAAACGATCACTTGGAAATGGCAGTGTTCCTAGCAGAGCAAAGTTATCTGGTGAGGCATCAGCCTCTGAGTTTGAGGAAAGTGATGGAGAAGAAGATGTTGTAATTGATGGGGCAATTGCATCAGATATGGAGAAGATGAGCGAAAATTCTTCAGAATCCAGCATTTCTCAGGAAAATCTAGCTGACACTTGCGATAAGCATAAGAATGGTCACAATACCAATTTAATTCGTGCTAGGTGGCTCCATGAACCTGATGATATGGACAGGATAAGTGCTTCCCACTTCAGAAAGATCTCTTGCTGTTCTTGTGGAAAGCTGGAGAAATCACTTGGATTTGCTTACATTGAGGTTTCCATATGGGGAGAGTCTTTCATGTTACATCAAGTAAGTATTCCAATATAACTGATTGAAAATATTTAATTTGTTTTCTATCCCATTTTTTCTACATGACACACTTAAAGAATTTTGATATGGAAGCACAAACAAGTGTAGACATAATTCTTACTTTAGTTACATTTGGGTGCAATTTAGGGTCATAGTAACTTATTGTTATTGTAGTTTTTTTTAATTGAGAATACAATAATAATAAGTGAGTTTTCGCTCCAAGGGGAGGGGACGAGGAAATTCAAACTAGTGACCTTTGCTTCATGAGGCATGGCCCCTAGTTGATTATGCTACCCTTGGGGTTTGTGATAGTAACGTCTATAGGGAGGATTTGCCCATTTCTAAGGACAAGATTTTTTCAGTAATTAATTTACATGCAGTACCTTAAAGTCAAAAGTTCTCTGATACGTAGAGAATTCATTGTTTTCCTACTCAAATCATTCCATGGGGAAGAGCCCAAAGATCTATACCACTTAAATAGAAATCTGAATTAAACTGATACCTAAGCAACAGCTACCATCTTCTTTCTGGTGAGCAGCGTTCATCATCTACTTTTTGGAAGATTTGATAAGCATTGGTTCAATGAAGCTCTATAGTAGGTTCTATCATTTTAATTGATATTTGTTAAGAAAGATATGGCTAGAGACGTAATGAGCCAAGTTCAAGCTATATTTTGAGTTCCATTTTGTAGATGAGCCAAGCTCATGCAATTTTTTTCCCCAGTTTATATACAAGTTCATGAACATAAGCTTGAAGATAAATGATTTAAGCTTAAGCTTTATTGATATAAACTCACTAGTTATGCTTGCCAAGGACATTCTATGAGCTTGAAATAAAACACAAGATTTTTCAACATGTGATCCTTGTTTACTTACTATTTTCATCATCTAATGGATTATCTCTCTTTTGTTTATCCTCTAAAAAATATGGATTGTTTGTTAGGCTCAATATTCTCTCTCTGTTACTTTTCATCCGATTTAAGTGACAAGATTCGACTCTCTCTCTCTCTCTCTCTCTCTCTCTCTCTCTCTCTCTCTATATATATATATATATATGTATGTATGTATGTATATTCCTTTCTCATTCTGGGGATTCAGCCTTTTGCTTCCTTGACTTATTCATCTCTGTAGCCTGCCAATGGGCTCTAGGTCAAATGACACTCCTTTCCTTGTAGTTGCAAGGTAAATGGTGAGGGTATGGGTTCAATATTGACTGGGTGAGTGTAACTTACCAATAATGGGAAAATGAACTGATTATTTCTTCTAACCTCCACCACCATCAACAACACTGCTGATGACAAATGTGTTGACTGATCCATCATGAGGAGATCTAACGATACAAGACAGAGCCTTTGAGTCACCTTTTGGGATTTTGACAAGTAGCATCTCCATTGCATTGCTATTCGACTGGGCAAGCCCAAACCTACTGCTCTCCCCACTGATTTGCCATCTTTGACTCTCTAATTTACAATTTTCAGCTCCTTCCTCCATTTGGTTATTATGTAAGTGTACAAAAATAGAATAAATAGTGTTATGTTGAAATTCTCATTACTTAAATATTTGAGTTTATCTTTTTTTGTATCTATCTAGACATAATATAGCTCTCTCTCTCTCTCTCTCTCTCTCTCTCTCTCTCTCACACACACACACACACATGAGTGAACTTGATATGTACTGTACTGAATCATTCTGTTCTGTAAATCACCATTCTAGACATCCGTAATGTATGGTTTCTCTGACCTAACTGATATCCCAGCATCCAGTAGTGGTTAAATACAGCATAGAAACCTTTCCCAATCCTATTTACATGTTTGAGGAGTGTATGTTTCAGATTCTTTTTCCTCTGCTTGTTTTATTCAGTTGATTGTACTTTAGTTCAGACAGAATTCGAAGTTCTGAGTATTCATGAAGCCTTTAGAGTATGTTAATAGCTATGATTTGGTTGTCTTGTACCCAGTGAAGAAATTTACAATAAAGAAGGCTTATGTGATCCCATTATTTTTACTAATTCATTCCAGTCTTTTAACATTATTTATTATCCATTTTAATAGATCCGCAAAATGATTGGCACAGCGGTTGCTGTAAAGCGCAACTTACTCCCCAGAGATATTCTAACATTGTCACTTACTAAGTTCTCACGCATTGTTCTACCACTTGCCCCATCTGAAGTTTTGATTTTGAGGGGAAACAGTTTCACTCTGAGAAACAAACCAGGAGATGTGAAGAGGCCTGAAATGCTAACAATGGTTGAATCAGAAGAAATTTTGAAGGTGGTTGACGAATTTTACACATCTGTAATGTTGCCTGAAGTTTCAAAGTTCTTGGACCCTACGGGTTCTCCTTGGAAGGATTGGGTTGAAAAATTGGATGAACAAACAAGCATTCCAGATTTACAAATAAATGAAGTCAGGAAAGCTTGGAAATTATGGAAGGAAAAGTTTCAGAGTAGTGGCAATGTTGCATCAGTGATAAATCAATGAGACTAAGGTAAATTGCTAATTAGACTTGATTGTCAAATTAGTTTCTCTAGACTTTTGTTACCTGGTTTATTTATAATTGATTTTGGCCAAAACGTTTTAGCAGTTAGCATTCTCGTTATATATACATATGTACACATTATGTCTTGAAGGTTGTCACATCAATTCTTGAAGACTGTTTCTGTCATTTGTCAAAACTCAATGATTGGCAGAATGCTGATGTGCCCTTAATGTTTGACAAAATGAGGAATGTGCCTTCATAACATGATCTGTTGCTGTATGATCAATCAAAGGACCAAGGAAATTACCTCTCAGACCTGCATATGAAGAAACACTAGCACTAATGATTGAATATTTGATACCATGTATCAATTTTATTGGCTGATAGGATGTATCTGGAGCTTGGAAGTATTAGGATAAAGAAGGTATATGGAAGTAATGGCAATAATTACCTGAGTACGGTTGTCTGGCAAATTATGGCATATCTTCTTCTTCTTCTTCATTATTATTATTTAATTTTGGTTTATTGTCGATGCTTTGTGGTTACTAAAGCATAATTTGTCTTCCTAGTTCCTACCAGGGTTTCCACTTTCCAGGCTTGGTTAAAGTTGGAGGTACATACACAACATTTTTTCCCCCAGTTACTTTCAGTTCCTGATCTGCTTCGGCTAGTGTTCAGTTGGGCTTTAATACTGTGGCCTTGTCAGGCCTACTATTTCGAGTTTAACTGGCAGTAGGTTTGCCCTAATGGCCTGTGACGCTGGAACATTTGCTCAGTGGCTTGCATGCGAATATCACATCTTGAAGCTGTTGTGGAATGACTAGTGTTAGAAATATTTGTTCCAGTATGTGAAATTAGATTAACAGGGAGTTTTACCAATGTGAAAAATAGAACAAGCTAAAGAACTGATTGAAATGCTCTCTGAAAATTCTTTAGGTGTGGAGAATTAGAACTGCTCTCAAACATTCAAATCATTTGCAAAAGTTTACAATTTGAATTAACTCCAACAAGACCGCATAGTACCCAACACTAATTAACAACAGATAATGGAGAATACCAAATCAACAATCAATAATGTTCAATCCATGAGGGGAAGTTTGAAGCTACATTATATTTAAATAAGACTACAAGGATACAAGGTTACATACATTAATTTCTTTATATATGAGGGTTTTAAGAAGGGAGAAATAGTGCAAAAACAAGGAGGGTTAAGTTTTTGGGATTTAGAAGCATTCAACATGGCTTTAATTGCAAAACAAGGGTGGAGGCTACTTACTAAAGACACTGGCATATATAGTCATCAAGGCAGAGATACTTTCTGCATTTTTTATTCATGGATGCTAAGTTGAAATCAAATACGCCCTAGGCTACACTTGGAGAATCATTTTAGAGGTGGAGAATAGGGAGAGGCAATGAAGTAATTGTGGGGGGGGGGGGGGGGGGGGGAGAGGATTGTGGGGGATAGATGGTTACATACTCCAAGTGCATATAAAGTCTGTACTAAATTTGATTGTAATTTTGTTTAATTATTTACCCTGTATTTTCTGTGAGATTTTATTGTATGGGTTGTGTGTGGGAGAGAGTGTGAAGACTCAAGCTTGTATTAAAGAAATAGTAGATTTTGCGGGTATTTCGCGAGTAGACTTCACGCGAAGTGAGTCACGTGCAGAGCACATGACTGGAATGCGAAGAGTCATGATAACTGGTGACAACTGGTTTTCGCTAGTAATTCGCGAGTAACACCTACCTGCGAGATACCTGCGAAACATTTTGTTTTGCTATTTTAGTTTATCTGCTTCACCATGTCTTCACCTACACTATATATACCCTCATTATCCACATGTTGTGAGGAGTGCTTTTCAAAGAGAAAACCCTAGTATATACACTTGAGAGTTAGAAATTATTATACCCACAATTATCTACACAATCCTTTGTAGTTTTCCTTATACTCTTATGTCTTCGTATCTATATCCTTGAGAGGTTGATAGCTCAAACACTTACCACACCTATTCTGAGTGTAAAGTGAGGTTTTGATGCTGTTGGGAAGCATTGGAAGAAGCCAAGTTTTGGTGGATGCAATTGAGCGTATTAGGGATCCGGAAAGGTAGACAAGACACGGTTCCAAAAAGCCTTGTTAGAGTAGAAGCTTGGAGGGTTTTGGTGCATTGAGTAGATTAGGCTTGGAGGGTCTCTTTTTATTCTTGTATCATAATTTATTGTCTAGTGAATCGATTTACTGCTTGGAGGGTGGTGGAGAAGTTTTTTGCCGAGTTCTTCGGTTTCCTCTTCAATAACACATCGTCGTATTATTTTGTGTTTCCATCTCTCTTCTCTATTCTTTTAGCTTTCGTTTTACTGTTGTTATATAATGAATATGACTAAGAGTAGTTTTATTGTTTGTTCGCTCACATTTACTCTATTCTGCACTTAGTTTAAATTAGAGTAAAATCAACCAATCTTTTAATTTGGGATCTGAACAGTTCTTGTGTTTTTAACACAAATCCAAGCTTTCAATTAGTATAAGAGCGGGTGTACTTGTTGTGGTTTCATTACCTAAGTGCGATCCTAAACCCCTTTGTGATGGATTGATCACAATCACTTAATGCTCCACCATTCTTTGATGGGAGCAACTATGCATTTTAGAAAGTCCATATGAGGGAATTCCTTTGTGCTAAAGAAAAGACGATATAGGATTCTGTCGAGAATGGATATGATAGACCTACAACAGCCAAATCTAAATGGGATAAGGCAGCTCTTATTTTGACGAATGTCAATAGTAAAGCAATTAACGATATTTTTTTTGTGGTGTGTCTACTGATAAATTTCATAGGATATCTCATGTGAAGACCGCCAAGGAAGTTTGGACAATTCTTAAGACTACCTATGAAGGTACCAAGAAAGTCAAGGACACAAACCTCCAAATGCTTACCACCCGATTTGAAGAGCTCAAGATGAGTGATGATGAGTCATTTGATTCATTCTATGAGAAGCTTAATGAGATCGTAATTGCCAAGCTCAATCTTGGAGAGAAGATTGAGGATGCTAAGGTGGTGAAAAAGATTTTGAGATCATTACCGAAGAGCTTCCGAGCAAAGGTCACAGCTATAGAAGAGAGCAAAGATTTGGATGAGATCAAGATTCAAGAACTCATTGGATCTCTTTAAACATATGAGCTTGGACTACCTTCCCACAAACCAAGCAAATCACTTGCTCTCAAAACCATCAACGAGAGAATGGATGACTCCTCCGAAGAAGATGGTGTGGAGAAGGAGGTAGCATTCCTTGCAAAGAACTTTTGAAAATTTCTAAAGATGAAAAATAGTGGGAAGTCTTTCAATAAAGGAAAGTTCTCATCCTCCAAAGGTGATAGGAAGGAGTTCAAGAAGAAAGATGGAAAAAATTCTCAATCCCCTTAAGGAATTGTGTGCTACGAATACAATGGTCATAGACATCTCAAGAAGGAATGTCCCAACTATTTGAGAGGGAAGGATAAAGTGTTTGTCATTACCCTTAGTGATTTCGAAAGCTCAAATTCAAATGCAAAAGGAGAGTGTGATAGTGATAGAAATTATATGGCCATTATGGCAATTACCTCCATTGATTCTAAGGATGATTTGAGCAATTTGGTTGATGAATTTGGTAAGCATTCTGAGGGTGAGGAAGTTGAAGACTTGGAAGATGACGATGTATGCCACAATGAAGGTGAGAAAAACCTTTAAGAAGTATATGGTGCTTTGTTAGAAGATTGTGGTAAATACGCCAAGGTTGCAAACTATGTTGTAAAAAGATGAAGAAGATTGAAGAAGAGCATAAGTGTACACTTATGCAACTTAAGGAGGCGAAGTGTGAAGTAGAAGGACTCAAGTGAGAATTTGTGGAAGCTTATTCTGAGATCAAGTTTCTTGAACTTGAAATTATCCATGCTAATGTCAAGGTTGAGCGCATCTCCACCAAGAATCTTGACGATGTGCTGTCCTCAAAAAAACCTTTAAATGATAAGATCGGTTTGGCCTATACCGATGAAGGAAAATCTAACAGCGAACCCAAAAAGGAAGTGAGGTTCGTATCAGTCAAGAATGTTGAGAAACTTAAAGAAATGAAGCCTGAAATTGAGACCACTGTTATTGCAAAGAAAACCATTGGTGCAAAACCAAAGAATAAAGGAAAGTCATTACCCAAAAATCAAAGGAGACCTCAAGTAAAGCATGTGTATCATCATTGTGGTGTGCAAGGGCACACAAGGCCAAATTGCTTCAAGCTTTATACATTCAAGAAGGTTGATTCTATGCGTGGCGAAGACAATACAAGAAGAATACCAAATGGAGCACAAGCTAAAGGAGAAAGTGAGGGTTAACTCATTGGAGACGTTATGGAAATGTTGAAGAACATCTCATTATGCATTGCTAGCTTTACCCTGAGGTTTGAAAGTTTTGTCAGTAGTACCCCTCCGTCTAAAGATCTCACCCAAAACACTCGTAAAGTGTAGGTGAAGAAGGATACTCATATATGATCACTTCTTATGCCCATGCATTAATACTTCTAATGTTTTAAGGTCATAGGTTTATGCATCATGTCATATACATTCTTTTTGAGTCATTGCTTCTAGTTTATAGCATGTTTCTTTTACAAGTTTTGTTTTGTACTTGTTGTTTTTGTTGATCTTACTTCACATATTATGTTTTTTAAGTATGTTGAAAAATTCAAAAACCTATAAAAATTGAAAAATCTCCAAAAAGTTTGATCGATTGTGTTGTGTTTATCACATGTGAGTTTGGCCTAGTATCTTTGTACTAATGGCGTAGTGCATTTACGAGCTTAGCTTGTTATGTAAGCACACCTATTTTTGTGGGAAAAATCTTGAAATCTATGTGTGATTGTTGTAAACTAATCTTTAAGCTTGTCATGAATGATTAGTTAATAGTTTTGTTAGTTTTGATACATGCATAGACTTGTGCCTATATATCTTCCCATCTTTTATGTTTTTGCTTTATAGCTCATCTAATGTTAAATCTTGAAAAGAGATAATGAGTTGCAAATCTGTTGCACATACTATTATTTGACTAGGAAAAAGGAAAAGCGACTTGTATTGAAATGTATGGTGCCTAAAAAAAGCCAAAGGCCTACTCTCAAAATCGAAATATCAAAAATTTCAAGCATTGATCTCAAAATGAGATGTATTGTTCATGAATGATCAAAAGTTATAAGTTGAAAGAAGCCAAAAGAAAAGCTTCAAAGTTTTGTAATTATTATCATGTGGGAGGTCATATATGTTCATTTCTATAATTGAGATAGACCACTAGACTTAATACTAGTTGTGTATGACTTGATTGAATTAATCATTGAAGCTTCACTCTAGACTAAGGACTATTCCACATTTAATACATGCACATAACGCACAAGTATATTATTCAATGAATGCTTATTTCATTTATGTGATTGTACATGTTCAACTATGGCGTGTATACTCAGTTGCTTGTCGATCAATCCCAAAAAGATTTTTGAGTATTTTATAGGTTTTTGAAAGTGTTTTTATGCTTTCGTGTTTTGAATTTTTGTTCATATTGCATTTTTTCATGTTTTCATCAAAAAATTCCTTCAAATGCATTTTTGGAGAAACTCGTGAGTAAGCTCTTCCCGCGAAAATGAGAAAAGCAAAAATGAAAACACAAGAAATTCAGACAGAAACTTTCGCGATTGTCTCTCGAGTGTTTCACAAGTAAATCTTACCCGCGAAAAGTTGTGTGCTTCAGTGGCATTGTTCGTGAGTAACTTCGTGAGAAGTTGTCCCACAAAAAATTAGTATTTTCAGTTTTTAAGGGCTAATCATGACAGTTGTTCAAACATTAGCCTTTTGCCTCCTTCGAGCCTTTCTCAACCTTAAACTTATTTTCTCTCAAAAACCCAACCAAAACTCAAGTGCAATCTTCTCAAAATCATCTCTAAGGTATGTTTATTCAATCTTTTCTCTCTATTTCTTAAGATTATGCCTTGGATTATAAGTTTTGCATGAGTAGGTTAACTTTTTTGAAAAGGGGTTAGGAAACTTCTTGCTTGTGAAATTTTTTTCAATTTCTTAAGTGGGCTCTGTCCCATTTGGTTTGTTTGTGTTTGTGTTAGTCCCTTGTGGCATTTTAACATGTATTTAGGCAAGATTTACACATGTTCATGCATTGCTTACATGTTAGTTGTGTTGGTGCATACCAAGTATTTGATAAAATGCCCAAATGACATTTTAGTGTTGTTTTGGACTCCGATGAGTACCAAACTTTGGGAATTACCATAATTATACATGTTTACCATGTTTTCATAATTGGTTGTGTTTTACACACTTTGACCCAAATGTGCTTAGTCATGCCTTGATCATGCATCACATATGCACACCACATGCACACTTGATGCACACACTTGTTCACTTGTCATGTTTTGCATATCACTCATGCTAGATAAATGTTGTTACATGTTTAGCACTCATAACATGATCTTGTGACATTGCTCAGGACTTTGTAGTTTGTTTTATGGACTAACATGGTACTAATCAAGTTTGTGTTCTTGTTTTTGTGTTTTTGCACTTGTGCCTTTTTGTTTTGTGACTGTTTTTGCAGATGTCTCCTACTAAGTATTCTGCCACAAAGAAATCATCAAAGCGTCCACGCTCAGACTCAGAAATTTTTTAACACGTTGATGTAGGCTTGGCCTACAACGACTTCTACAAAAGGGCAAGGATCATCATGGAAAGGGTTGTAAGAATAGAGACCCTTGAAAATACTTTCATTCCTGAAGTGTTCAAGGAGAGGACTTGGAAAAAGTTGCTGAATCCAAGTGGAAATGTCTTTGCAGATATCATAAGGGAATTCTTTGCAAATGCCATTGTGGAAGGGAAGTGCATTAATTGTTAGGTGAGGCAAAGAGAATTCTTTATCACAAGGGATTCAATTCAAGAGGTATTAGAAGTTTGTCCACCATCTTAACAAATTTCCATCCAATATGATGATAGATTGGATTCTCTTGAGCTAATGACGGATCTCTTCGGTGGTTCTCTCAAAAAGAAGTCAATGTACACAATTCCTTTCACCACGGAGACGAGGACATTGGATTATATCATGATCCATAACCTTTACCTGGTGAGGAACTTGACCACATTGTTCAAACCAAGAACTATGTTTCTGTATGATCTCTTCACACACAAGGAGATTAATATATGCAGTCACATAAATTACCTTTTGACCAAAGCCATCACCAAAAGGAATTCGAGAACCGTCTTGCCATTCCTAAGTCTCATCATGGCTCTTATAGCAAGAACAAGGTTGAAGTTTCTGAGTGGTCTTACCTTGGTGCAAAGGGACTCTCCGATTGGTGCTCTAACAACGACTCGAAGCAAAGCCCATATCACTGGACCAAAAACTGACATTTCTTCAATCCCAAGGTGATAGGCCAAAAATGTATTGACCCATTGTGATAAATTAATTGATTAATGAGCCATGTTATTAATTAATCCAATTAACATGCAGAACGCATGGTAGCATAAACAAATCACCAACTAAGTAAATATGCAGCAGAAAATAAATTTAACACAAGTGATTTGTTTACGAATGGGAAAAACCACCAAGACAAAACCCCGCCGGGGTGAATTTAAGGTCATCACTCCCGAAAATTCACTATTATCACAATAAGCGGTTACAAGAGAAAGAATCCTAATACTTTATACCAACATATAGTTGAACCCTTACCCCAATCCACAATTGGACTTGTTCGATAGTGACAATCTCTCCTTTTTAATGCACAGCTCCCAGCACGTGACTAACCAATCGATGCGTGAATCCTAGTATGCGACTTAGTCACTAACTTGAAAAAGATGTTGGTTGTAAAGTTCTTCAGTTCATCAACACGATGAAGATCACGAAACTCCTTGGTCACAAAACCCAACAACGTATAAACATAGTAGCTTCTTCAAGAGAGAGATGAACTAGGAAAAATTTTGTTTCCGGTTACAATTTGCATGAACAAAATTTTGCTCTACACTCACGCAACCTTTGACAGCCCTTAAAATAATCCTTATATATGTTTAGAGTTGTGAGAAAAGAAAGCCTAAAGATGTACACCCGGTTTGGAGTGCAATTAGATCTAAAAAACTGATTTTCATAATTCTCGATAGATAGGGTATCTATCGAGCAATTTTCAAGCATCGGGCTAAAGCAGCCTTTTAAACCTTGATAGGTACTATCTGTCGAGCTAGTTGTCGATCTTTAAAATCTAGCACTTCTTCACTTATTTTTTAGATAGATTTGCATGGCTTCAATACTTGGACTTGAACTCTTGTTCCTTGAAGTATCAAACACATCCTAGATCTACCAAATTATAAGTAAAATGCGTTTTGTCAAAGGATTAGCCAATTCTAAATGACATATGTTCATTTCACGTATGTTCTAACAATCTCCCCATTTGGCAATCCGTGACAAAACCACAATAATCAAATGAACATATGAGAGATGTCATAAATCACTCAACTCATACTCACTCGTTGAATACAATAAAATCTGTCCTAACACAACCTCTTGAAAATCTTTGCAAGAAGAAAGTTCATGGAAAGAAAGACTTTAACAACCTATATTTCTAAAACACTTTAAACAAAATTTATCACGGCATCTTAGTGTGAAACAAAAATAAAAGAATGCATACAAGTAATAAGAAGCATGTGCATAAAAAGAGAAAAGAAACAACACATGAAGAGATAGGTGAAAGAAAGTAATAACAACCTCAATATATATATATATATATATATATATATATATATATATATATATATATATATCAAATTGAGTATGAGGTATGCTACCACAATGTAAGAACGATGTATCTAAAAAAAGGAAAAGAAAAAAAATACATAAGTCCTCACTACATCCCTTAACAAGTATAGACACTCCCTCTAACAAAAATCTCCTATACTAACTCTCCCCTTAAGTACATGACTACTCTCATACCCAAAACTACTCTATCTTTTTGTCACAAATGACAAAGGGTAAATCACTTCTCCTCGTCACCAGAAGAGTTAGCACTATCATCCTCATCACCATCGGAGTCACCACCATTGTCATTATCCTCAGAATTCTTTGGAGAAGGAGTGGGAGACTCTATAAAGCCACCAAGGCGAGCCTGTTGTCGTGCAATGTAACCAACACGGGTGTTCACCTGACACAACTCATCATTAAGAGTGTCAAGGCGAGCATCCATGCACTGAAACTACGCCATAATTGCCTCGAGCGTCACACCATCAGCGGAAGAAGAAGGAGTGAATGTGGATGGATCTAAAGAAGTTAGAGGAGTCGCTGCCACGGTCCGTGGCTACTCTGGTCAAAGCTGGGCCTCACTCCATCTAACAGTTGCCTTATTAATGACATGCATGACAAAGAAAGGATCCAAAATGGGAAAGGAGACAGAAAAGTGGCAAAGGATCCTCATGATAGCGGAAGAAAAGATAGGCTTATTATAAGTTGTCGTATCCCTATATACATCAATAAAGGAGAGAATGAAGTAAGAAAGGAAGTCTATAGTGAGGTTCTCTAAAAGAGATAACAAAAATCGAGTACGAGGCTCTGTGATAGAGTTATAGTGAGACAATAAATATAGAACAAATGTTATCACCATGTTAAGGAACCTGGGACTTTTAGCAAAGGCCGAGCAACAGGTGTTGTGACAAAACAGAGACATAATCTCGTCTTTAGACACAGTCTTAAGACGATCACAGCTGGGATAGTCAGGATGCACCACCCTCGAGATGTGGAGCACCTCAAATACAAGATCCAGAGTGACCACAATGCGCGTACCTCGAACATGAGTGATAAAGTGAGGTACTGAATAATTGAATTCGTGCATATTGGAGTAAAAATCCTGTATGATTACAGAGGAAAAAGTGACCAGGACCTCAAATACAAGATCCAGAGTGACCACAATACGCGTACCTCGAACATGAGTGATAAAGTGAGGTACTGAATAATTGAATTCGTGCATATTGGAGTAAAAATCCTGTATGATTACAGAGGAAAAAGTGACCAGGATATCATAGTGTGACTCACAACCCTTATTGTAGATGATAGTGGGAAGGTCAGTATCGAAAAAATCCGATAAGACGACTTGGTGTTTCAAATGAATGCCTCGTCAAGAAAAGTTATTAGAGAAGTCCTTACGGGCTTTCTATCACAGAATTGAAGATGAGAAGGGGTATAATTTGAGGAAGATGCCCCGGAATGAAGAGGATTCTGGGACAGAGTGGACTTACGTTTAGGTGTCATGATGCACAGAGAGAGAGAGAGAGACAAAGAGAGAGAGAGAGAGATAGAGAGAGACAAGTTGAAAAGGACCAACACAATTAATATCAAAAGATAGAAAATGGAAGGTACGTATGCATGAAAAATGCATGAGCATGTGACATGCAACAATAAAAGCATCATGGGCTCAGCCCAATACAAACCTACTAGCACACATCATTGCAACAAAGTAAGCACACATCTAAAATGCATTAAACATTGTTAAAATGCAATTTGATGCAATTCATGATCACTTTAAGATCATTTGAACAAAACCCAGACCAAAAAATTTGCACAAATCTCATCAATTTTGAAAAACCCCAAACATTTTCAAAAACCCTAAAAACTTAGGTCAAAATGAATGAAATGCATGATATCAGAAAGAAAAGAGTTCCTACCAAATGAAGAACACAAGATTTGCATCGAAAATCAAGTGGGAAGATGATGATGTTGAGTGAAAGGTGTTTGGGAGAGGGAAAGACAATTTTTTGTCAAGGGAAATTAGAGAGAAATGAAAGAAAATTTAGCTGAAGGCTTTATATAGAATTCGTAAAGTTCGATGGATCGAGAGGTATCGAGAAATGTCGAGCTTTAAAATTTGATAGATGGAGTTATCAAAAAGCTATCGAGAGGTGTCCATAGCAAAAGGACCTCGATGGATTGAGAAGCTATCGAAGAGATATAAACTTTCTTGATGGATTAAGAAGCTATCGAGAAGCTGTTGAGATAAATTTTCTAACACTTTGATGGATCGAAATTGCGATAGTAGCTATTAAGAAAGGAAGATCAAGAGCTTGATAGCTAGCCTAGATGTTGAGAGTATCGAGAAGTTATCGAGATTGCTTAAAACAGTTTTTCAAAGAAGAGAAAAAAACGGACATGAATGCAATCAAACATGCTACTCTACCAAGGATCCAAATAACATTTTAAGCTCTCAAAAACATCTCTCAATAAGAAAAATGTCAAGCATATAGATCCAAAACACATGCAGACACTAAATAAGTCTAACCAATTTTATATTTAAAAAACAAGTCAAGACAGTTTAGTGGGCATAGATTAACACATGTATTCTTTGTGATGGTCAAACTATATTGTACCTGCACATGTATCAAAAGTAGTAAAGAATATTGCATGTTGTGTGTGAATAACATCGCAAGATTGTGTAAATGTCTACATGTTATGACGATTTGAGATATGAGCAAATCAATTTAACTCACACACAATCATAACTACTTGATGGGGACTATCACTTTCGAGGTACATCTTATAACTTCCACATCTCCTAGAAGGCACGCTTGCAATCATATATAAAGCATATTGATCCTTTTACTTTTATTTTTCTTTGCATATTTTCTTTTAAGCATTTCATGCATGGGCATATAAGAAAGAAAAAAGAAATACCCAATTATGTTAAGCTTTTGACATTGCACTTTTGCTATGCTAAAGCATACAGATGTCATTTCATGATTGGTAGGCAACAGTGGTGAGATGATTATTTATGCCTTTCTCTTAGAATTTTCCAGTCCTACTCATAAAAAAGAGTGATACGAGTGTTAAGTATAAGAGATTACTTAATCTTACTCATCATAAACACGAGCCACAAAACTCACTTGCTTAGTTGTGCATAAAGATACTTATCTAAGCTACAAATGATATAAAGTTTAGAAAACTTTATTTCAATGGCCATTTAAGGTACACAATTACTAATGTACACAAAAACACTGTTTTTGTATTTTTTTGATTTTTCAATTTTTATTTTATTTTATGAAAAACAAAATAAAGCAAGATTGAAAACAAATAAACAAAAATATGTTAAATAAAGCAAAAAATAAAACTAGATTGACTCAAAACAAGAGAGCAAAACAGACAAGTAATGCAAGCAAAAATAGAGAGGGAGAGAGAGAAAAGTGACAAAATCACTTTGAGCATTTTTCCTTCCACACCTTGGAAGAACATTTTCTTTTAGTGAACCCTTGAAACGGCGGTGAGGGGCAAGAATTGCAACCGTTCAAGTTCAAAAGAAACATGAGAGCTTTAAGTAGATCTTTAAGAGGAGAAAGAGAAGATGGAAACTGATTCTGGTTTCCCGATGAGATCATACTATTACTCTATTGAGTGGCTAACCACTTATAGCAATTTGGTCGAGTATGTCTAGTTGCTCCACAGTGATGGCAGAGATGTTGCTTCTTTTGTTTAGACTTTTGGGTATTACCCTTCTTAGCCCTAGGGTTTTTTGTTTCTTTCTTAACAGGCTTAGGGGATACTCCTTCTCACTAGCTAAAACAGTTTTCACATCATTATTCTTAAATTATATATTATTTGCAAGAGAAACAAAAACAATAGTACTAGAAGAAGTAATATTAGAAGAAGAGAAATCATACCCTAAACCAGTTCAATCAGAAGCAGATTTCTGAAGACTGAGCACCTTATCAGGCTTTGCACTTGAAGTCCTCTCCAGTTGAGCTCTGATTTGGAATAGCTCTGCCTCAAGCTTCTTGGTCTTCTTAACCAAGAAATTATTCTCAAATCTTAGTGCTCTAATAGTCTGATTAGCTTCATCAAACTTTGTGGAGATTTCTTCTTGTTCAAGCTCCATATCACTGAGTTTCTTGGTGGCAAACTTATACAACTTTTTATGCTTTTTCGAGACCTTGTATAATTTTGCATAGGTTGTGTGGATGCCATCTTGTTCATCCATCTTTTCAAACTTAGACTCCACCAAGTCCTCTTCTTCATCCATATCTTCAACAATTCCCTTAGTAAGATTTACGGTGACAATGAAGGCATTCAAGATTCCATCATCCTCATTTTTCGAATCATCCTCATTTTTCGAATCATCCTCAGGTTCAGTGTCACTTAATGTAGTAGCAAGTGCCTTACTTTTCCTAATGATTATGAGATATGTGGGGTACTCCTGTTTCATGTGTCCAAAGCCTTGACACCCAAAACAATTAGGTCCTGAAGGAACAGTGTACTGACCGCCATACCTAGTATCCTTCTTCCCTTTGTCTTGGCTCTTAAACTGAGAAGAATTAGATTGTCTACGATCCTTGTCGAAGCCCTTCCCATTGGCATTATTAATGAACTTCTTGAATTGCCTTGTGATGTAGGACTTCATCTTAGAATCTTCATCGTCTAAAGACTTATCCATATCATTACTCTTGGCCTTTAGTGCCATGCTCTATCCCTTACTTGATTTCCCGATACTTGTCAAACCCAACTTATAGGTTTGCAGATTGCCAACCAACTTTGTCAAAGGATTTTTGTCAATATTATTTGATTTCTCAATCGCGGTGATCTTAGCATAAAATCTCTCGGGTAAAGATCTGAGCACCTTTCTAACAATCATGGGTTCTGGACTAGTTTCCCCAAGATTAAGGTTGAGTTCACTATGTCCTTGAGCCTGACATAGAACTCAATAAACAATTCATCCTCCTCCATCTTGATCTCCTCGAAGCTTGTAGTGAGCCTCTAAAGCTTCAAATCCTTGACAGCCTTGGTTCCCTTATAGTTTATCTAGAGAATGGTCCATGCTTCCTTCACAGTTTCAGTGGAGGATATCTTATTGAACTACTCATTTATGACTGCACTAAATAAAGCGTTCAATGCCCTGTTGTTGAAGTTAGTCGCCTCGATCTTAGCATCATCCCAATCGGTTGGCGCTTCCTTTAGCTTAGTCTAACCTATCTCTACAGCTTGCCACACCTTTTTATCTAATGACTGCAAGAAAGCTCTTATGCGTACTCTCCAGTATGCATAGTTAGTGCTAAAGCAGCTATCGAGCATCAGGCTGAAACTTTTTAAACCTCGATAGATGCTATCTGTCGAGTTTTAAAATCCAGCACGTCTTCACTTGTTTCTTGGATAAATTTGCATGGCTTCAATACTTAGACTTGAACACTTGTTCCTTGAAGTATTAAACGCATCCTAGATCTATCCAATTACAAGTAAAGTACGTTTTGTCAAAGGATTAGCTAATTCTAAATGACATATGTTCCTAACATCATTCATATATGTCCTAACATAAGGGACAATGTTAAGGAAGAGGGTAGGGACACGAAGGAGGAGATTGATAGGTTCACATCAGCCCTGGAGGACTCTACACAACCATCCTCCCAAGCTTAAGAACGGGGACCTAATTGTCTTGATCGTCTAATTGCACGAGTTGAGCAGATGTATGGTATGCTAGAATCCCATGTGCAGCACACCTCAGATTAGTTTATATATGTTGAAGGACAGATTACTGCACTATTGTCTTAGATTGATGACATGATGATGGAGTAATGACGACATCAAGAAGGCTCCGAATCAGAATCTGACGAGTTCTAGCCTATTTGGCCATTTTGGTAAAAAAAGGGGAGTAGTTTAAGGGGGAGCTGCTTAGTTTGAGGGGGAGCATATCATATATATTGGTTTATTATGGTGGTTTAGTAGTTTGCTTTTGTTTTTGTAGTCTACTTTCTTTTACCTCTATGTTTTTTTTTTTTTTTTTTGGATATTTTTTACATTGCTTTCTTTTAAAGCTTTAAAGTATTCTAGTTTAAAACTTTAGTTTATATTTAGTGCTTTGTATATGTATCCTTGCTTTGTAGCTATTTTAAAGCACTTTTAGATAAATGCATTCATTATCTTTAATACTACACACTTGTGTCATTGTTGGATCTTGTATCCTTAATGCAAATACTTTGGTGTTTTGCATTGATTGTGTGTTTGGACATGCAATTGATATTTGCATTGCTCTTAATTGCATTGCGTGTCCGGATGATCATTTACTAGTTAAATGTTCATTGTAGTCATTCTTTAATGACTGTTCTTGTATGATCAAGTTATGCTTCATAGTTTCTATCTTGTTTATTTCCTTAATCGCATTTTACTTGCTCCTATACGTACCTTGTATTCAACTTGTCATAAGCTTAATGGAATTTTTATTTATGTGTGAGTGTTTCAGGATATAGGTGTATATATACAAGTGCTTCACAGCTTCTAGATTAGGTGTGAGTGAGTTTTATCACTATTCCCAAACTCACGTTTAAGTCTAGATTCTGTTTAGGGGTTTTGTCACAGAATAGCCAAAGGGGTAGCTTGAAAAGTTGTTATTTACAACTATTTTGTGTTGACTTTAATTTCGTGCCAAATTTGATTGTAATTTTTTTCAATCATGTTTACCCTGTATTTTATGTGAGATTTCATTGTATAGGTTGTGTGTGAAAGAAAGTGTGAAGACTCAAGCTTGTATTGAAGAAAGAGTGGATTTCGCGGGTATTTCGCGAGTAGACTTCCTGCAAAGTGAGCCACGTGTAGAGAACATGACTGAAATGCGAAGAGTCATGACAACTAGTGACAGCTGGTTTTTGTGAGTAATTCGCGGATAAGGCCTTCCTGCGAGATACCCGCGAAACATTTCGTTTTGCTATTTTGGCTTATCTACTTCACCATGTCTTCACCCACACTATATATACCCTCATTACCCACATATTATGAGGAGTGCTGTTTAAAGAAAAAACCCAAGCATATACACTTAAGAGTTAGAGATTGTTATACCCACAATCATCTACATAATCCTTTGTAGTTTTCCTTATACTACTATCTTTCTACATCCTTATCCTTGAGAGATTAATAGACCAAACACTTACCACATCCATTCTGAGAGTAAAGTGAGGTTTTGGTGTTGCTGGGAAGTATTGAAAGAAACCAAGTTTTGGAGGATGCAATCGGACGTATTGCAAGATTTGGAAAGCTAGACAAGACACGATTCTGAGAATACTTGTTGGAATAGGAGCTTCGAGGGCTTAGGTGCATTGGATAGATTAGGCTTGAAGGGTCTCTTGGTATTCGTGTATCTCAACTTATTGTCTGGTGGATCGATTTACTGCTTAGAGGGTAGAGAAGAGGTTTTTTGCCGAGTTCTTCGGTTTGCTCTTTGATAATACATTGGCATATTATCTTGTGTTTGCATCTCTCTTCCCTACTCTTTTAGCTTTCATTTTACTGTTGTTATATAATGAATGTGGCATAGAGTAGTTTTATTGTTTGTTTGCTAGCATTTACTCTATTCTGCACTTTGTTTAAGTTAGAATAAAATCAACTGAATTGTAATCTTTTAATTTGGGGTTTGAACAATCTTGTGTTTTTAAAATAAATTCGAGCTTTCAGGTTTGGTTTTCCATATAGGGGGTGCTCAGATCCCAAATAAAGACAAAATCTTCACTTAGTGTACATGTCAGGAAATCCTTCCCACGCGAGCAAATTTGATGCGTTGATGCGTAGAAATATAACAACGGATTCATGATTTCAAAGATGCTGTTTGCAAGAGGAAAGTATTGTTCATGCTCTTTGGAATAGGGAGGAAGCATAAAGAACTCAGGAATAGTACACTCTTCGAGTTTGTTGGACAACTATGATACGTTTAGTATATAGAAGATTCCATACTGAATGAAGATTCCATTAGGAGTAATCTTTATTAGCGAGAATAAAAAATATTGTAATGGAATTACTATTACTATCCATAAGTTTGGTTATTACACATGAAAAGCTTGTAAAATATAATAAGGAAAATTTATATTTTTGGAAATATATTAATTTTAAGATCTATTATGTGTACTCTAGCCAAATTTAAGTATATATGCGTGTAAAACTCCTTTCTAGAGACTTGAATCCCGGCCCTTACTTCCAACACCCCATAAACACTTATACTTGAGAAGTGATCATAGTGTCAAGAGTGCATAGTAGTGAGGAATAGCTATTCTTCACTTTAAAGAATAGTTATTCATTTGTAATAACTAATTCATGTAATAAAGATAAAACCAAATGATTGAAAGTCTAAAACTATTCCATTATAGGAGCTATTACACCATACCAAACATACCCCAAGTGTAGTAGAGTTGGCTAAGACATATCCTTAGTTGGCTTGAGTTTGTATGGGAATATAGTAGATAAATTGAGGTGAAGCAGAGATAGCAGAATTCTCTTTTGACCAACCATTTTCCCCTCTATTTTCTACCCTTAATAAGCTAGGCAGAATGCCACTTTTCTTCCCACTTTTCCCTCCCCATTTTCCCTCCACCTAGTTTTCACCCCAACCAAAAACTATTTAGGTGTGAATCCAATATGGCAACTCATATCTTAGCTAGACACACAAAAAAGTTGATGATTTTGTTACATGGATACAGGAAGCTCCAAGCTTCCTACTTGGGAAAATAAATCTTGATATTTGGGAACAGCTCATCTAGCTTTTGTTGAAAACTTTTTAATAAAAGTTTGTTAAAATATACTTGAACCTCGAAAAAATTTGAAAAATTGAGAAAAAGTGGGGAAAAAAAATGAGGTTTTAAAAACCGTAAATAAAAGTCAAAAGTTAAAAACTAAAATAAATAGTGAAACTTGTCAAGAGTGTTTTACCTCAATGGTATAGTCTAATCTTCCTTACGAGGAGAATTAAGATTCAAATTTCGACTCCCCCACTTACTGTAACAAGCCTTTTTTTTGGGGGGGAGGGGAGAGGGGAATATTAATGAATAGTGATTTTTTTTTTTTTAAATTTATAGAAATTTTTGGTAATAAATTTTTAATCAAGGCACTACTTTAAATTTTCTATATACCTATTAATAGAGTTATACCAAAAGTAGATTTTTTTTAAAAAATAATAATAATTTTAATATGCTAATAATGAGGAACATAGAGGTCGAGCCTTGAAGTGATGTTTTTTTATCAGAAGTGACAAGCCATAAGTTTGAGTATGAGAATCAACATAAATAGGAGTTTTATGCTTTGGGTAAATATAAAAAGAATTTGTCATTAAAAACATGGCATATACACATGACGTGAAATTCTTTTAATCATCTATTACAATTTTTGATCTTAAACATTAAAAATCGTAATATATCATTAAAAGAATTCAAAATAAATAAATAGGCTTTAAAAAAAAATTGAAATTGTTTAGCTATCAAAGTTTAATTTAAACTTCTTGAAATTTTGATAGTTGACTTTTACTTAAAACAAATGACCATATTATCCCATTAAAAAAAAAAAAAAAAAAAGACCTTAGTACTTTTTTTGTTGAAAAAAATGACCCTAGTACTTGAATGCATTTATAATGATGAAAGAAAAAAAAATGACCTTAGAACATTATGCTTAAGTCATATGACTCGAGTCATATGACTTAAGCATAATGTTTAAGACTAAAAATTGTAATAGATGATTAAAAGAATTTTAAATAAATAAATAGACTTTAAAAAAAATTGAAATTGTTTAATTATCAAAGTTTAATTTAAACTTCTTGAAATTTTGAGGGTTGAATTTTACTTAAAGCAAATGACCTTAGTACATTTTTTTTTTTTTTTTTGGAAAAAAAATGACCTTAGTACTTGAATGCATTTATAATGACTCACATGAAAGGAAAAAAAAAAAAAATGTGTGACCTTGACATAACAAACATACGTTAATTATATGACGAAACTGTGTAGCCTAAGACCATACTAATCCAAGCGTTGACATTAGTTCTATTAACATATTATGGTTATTTGTTGATCTCTGTTTTCATAAACGTATTTCATATATAAGAGAAATGTTATACTCATAATATTTTCACAAAAAATCCTAAATGGTGAGTTGTTATTAGTTGTTATAAGTGGACAAAAAAGTAATTTAAATTATAGATTTAAATTAAAACTAATAATAACATACCACCTATAATTTATTGTAAAAATATTATGGACGCTCATTCTATAAATAAGCCCAAATATCATAGGAAGTGATCTAACATCCAAGCTCATATAGGTAAAATCTGTCAAGATGTTTCAATAGTTTTGACTGCCTCCCCAATAAAAAAAAAAAAAACTGTCTCATTGATAAGAGCTACAAATTTCATTAAGATTTTTTTAAACATACCCCATCTCCCAAAAATTGCATGATAAACGCACCCACACCATAGTATAAAATTACAAAAAATATAGTGCATTTTTTAATAGCCACCTTATAATTCATTATTTTAATTGAACATAATTTTTACAATATAATATTTCGTCCCTAGGAACAGACTCGATGCTTGAGAGGAAGTGATTGTATGTGCTGGTGGTGGCACCTTGCATCCATGCCAACTACACAAAGCCGAGGGCATGAGGGAAGCACGCCATGGGCTGTGCAAGTTTTCATGAGGTAGCAACAGTTTGTGCTGCCTCATTGTGATGCTTGACTACCCGAATGGACTAAAAAGGCAGCATGACTTATAAGGCAGCAATAAGCAGCATGATAGTGGCTTTGCAAAAAAAAAAAAAAAAAAAAGGTTCTTTGGTCATAGTTTTGTAGGTTGCAGACCATGCATGTGCTGTGGGCAGCAATTAAGTGCAATGGAATTAAGCTATGGCAGTCTTGTGTAGGCAAGGTGTTACCTGAATACATAGTATGTTGGGTTGTGTGAGAAAAACGTGATATAGACTGTCGATGGCATAGTCAAATGTTCCTACAAGTTCTACAGGTTTGAGTCTATATCGGCTTGGGCCAATATATAACTTTGACATTAAAACATTAATATATATATATATATATATATATATATATATATATTCGTTTTAATATTTTTACTCTAAAATTTTAATGTCACTAAACTTCAAGACTCTTGGCATTAGTTTATTTTATCAAATGATCATAGCTTAGCAAAAAATGAATGTAGAGATCTTTTTTAATAAACTTATATAGATTGTTAAGGTTTTCTTGTAAAAAAAAAAGTGAACATAAAGATCCTTCCAAGTGGGGAAAGGAGAAAATAACTTAGGTTGGTTTTATTCTAGATTAGTAGTTAGTAGCTAGGTAGTTCTTTTGTGGTTGAAAGAAGCCCATGTGTGAGTAGATATTTTTATTTTTTTTATTCTAGTGCCAGAACGCCATTAGGCTGTGAGTTTCTTAGTAGGTCTTGAGAAGGTTTTATTTTATTTTATTTTATTTTTTTTGGGTGTAATTGGATTTGGATTGGTTAGTTTTCATAGGAAGTTTTGAATGTATTTATGTTTATGAAATTTGAAAGTGTTGTGTTAGTATGTTTGTGAGGTTTAATTAAGAGTAATTGTAATCATTGATATTTTGATCTTGTTTAACATTGTTGTAGATGTAGATATGGAGTTAGCTGCAAATCATGTTAAAACTTTTTTCAGTGTATGTTTTCCCTTCTTTTTTTATTTATTTTTGTGTGTGTGTGTGTGTGAATATGTTTCTGTTAGTTTTAAATCCCAACAGTTTCAATATTCCAACGCATGTATTATGTATAAATTTCTTATATTTGTTCTAATCAACACAAGAATTGCTAACACTATTGTTGCTCTTAAGAAAATAAAAATAGTACGGCTCAAAATAGTGATTTTCAATTGGAAATTTACTTCTATTTTTTTTAAATATATATATTTATCTAGTTAAAGGGAAAATTTTTATTTTCCTCATTTTTTCCTTTTTTTTTTTTTTTTTTTTTGATGAATTTTTTTCCTAGCTAATTCATAACCACTACTATATTAATATACTTAGTGCTTCTTAGATATATATATACACACACACACACACACACACATATATATATATATATAGAGAGAGAGAGAGAGAGAGAGAGAGAGAGTTAAAGCTAAAGTTCAGAGAAAGTATAATTACATTTTAAATTATAGTTCAATTTCATGTCATGTGTACCATCAAATTTTTTTTGTCAAATAAGTATTAGGTGTAAAAATCGAAGTGTGTAAATCCAATTAAGTTCTAAATTGGATTTCAACTGAAATTTAATTTTGCGTCATGTGTCATATCTAATTTTTAAAATTTTGTGGCAAGTGAATTATTAAATGCAAAAACTGAAGTGTACAAATCTAATTAGATTATAAACTATATATTTATATATAAAATGAGAAACCATTACATTTTTTTGACATTCATGGTTTAGAAAAGGTGTAAATTATAACTCTAATATCAAGTATAAATTGAACTCATATATATATATATATATATATATAATTATAATTATTTTTAAATGTATCCGTACAAATGTATAGAATTATACACTAGTATTAAATAATGTTTAAAAAACTATGGCTCACAAAATTTAAAATCATAATAATACCTATGCTTCTTAAATATATAAATGAGGCCTCCATGCTAATTAATAACTCCAACTAAATCACAAATCACTCCGAAAAACTCTAATTACCATTTTAGTTTTGAAATTAATACGGATCCATGCTAACATCAAATCCATCAATAATAAAACATTTAATTATCTACCTTTTAGTGGACTAGTGGAGTCATACCATTCAAGTTGACTTTGCACTAGGCATCATAGTGCTTCCATTCATTGAAACATGATACATCGATCTCTAAGCAATTTGAAGTTGTCCCTTAAAAGAATTCCATCATAGAAGGTTCTTTGATCTTATAACTTTTCTTCCAAAATGAATTGCTAAGTTATCTATCATATGAGAGAAGAAAAATTGGGAAAAAAGTGGAAAGTAACCATAATGTGTTTATTTTTTAAAACATTTCTTCCTGTTATTGTTTCCCATAGCACATGAAAACAAACGCACTCACATCTCAACATAATCGATATTGTATGTAGTGTTTGGAACTCTCTAGACAATACTTTCACAAGAATTAACCATTATATGATGAAAGAGTAGCCTACACTAGACAGCTTCATCTAGCTAGCTTGATAGTTAAAACATGAAACTAAAAAGTTGCTTTTATAATTATTTCTCGCTAATTTCGCTCCAATTTTTAATAGCTTTCAAAACTGCTTCTTTCACCACCTGAGCATCAACCTCATCAGCTCCTTCATTAACCTGTACATCATCAAATGTGCATACATGTATATTCAGGTAGATATATGTTTTGTCTTTTTGAGTGTGTGTGAGTTTTGTGTGTTGAGAGAGAGGGAGCACGTGTTAATATGGAATCAAAAGGACATTCATCCATTTTCTTTCTTACTTTTGCTCCCATGGCTTCTAAATGAAAGTTGTCTGAGCAAGATACCCTAGCTTGGAGCACATCAAGGCCTAGCTCTTCAAAGGCTTCCAAAAGGAAATCAAGCAAACCACAGCAACTTCTTTTGTTGAAAACCTCAATCAGAAAACCCTTTTCTTGGGCTTCTACTCTAACCTGCGGAATTATAGAGGAAATACATATAATTAATTAATATAATCCCATGCAATTATAATTGATCCAAGTATATGCAATTATGTCTTGGATTCTACCTGAGGCAGTGAAGCTTGGGCATCGAAGTCCTGTGCCACGGCAATTTCTTGATTCATTACATCTATCTTTCGCTTTAGCTCTTCTATGTACTTTGATGCATCTAATATAATCGAGGTTTTACTGTGCTGCACAGATAAAGACAATAAAAATAAAAATAAGAAGGATTTAAGAAATTTGATGCCAGTCAGTCAAAAGATTTTACCATCCTTAAAGATGGTATTAGAAGTTTAAGAAAAAGATACATGAAAGGATGCTTAAGAAAAACCAAGGCTTGCGTGTGATATTAAAATATTGTTAGGCCAGTATCTCTTAAAATAGTATCATACTTATTAAGAAGTTGATGGGTATATTTGAAAAAGGAGATGTGATAAATTAATCAAGATGAACTGCGGACTAACAAATATTTATATATAAGACCAATAACACTAAATCACTGTTTCAAGCATGCCTTAAATGGATATGGATGAGAAACAATTAGAGCTAAAAGAGAAGAAAATTGAAAAGCTGGTGATGATGATGAAAATGATGAACTATGTTACAAGGCTGTCAGTTTTGTCCAAATAATTCTCCATTTAGACTATGTAATATAGTAAGAGAAGACAATGAAATAAACTAGACGAACTGATGTTATAGGAAATTAGAGAATTACCGCATGGGAATTAGTGATGGATCGAAGCAGTTGCAGATTCTTATACATGGCTGTTCTCTTGTGCTTCCTAGAAACCATGACTCTCTCTCCCTCTCTGAATATTAGGTTGCCTGCAGGTATTTAAAAAGGGACGAGAACTCAATTTTGAGCATTATGTGATTCCTAAAATTACCAAAACACCATTTCATTTTTCAAAAGTTAAAAGGAAATATTGTTTTATCCTGTTGGGTTTATTTTTGCAAGGTTTAGCTAGCCGTCCCATCACCCATGACCCTTAACCTAAATGAAATATTTGGTTCAACCATTTAAACACCTTCATCACCATGGCCAGCTTCTTTAGTTCTAATAATTGATGCAGGGTAAAATTTATTTAAAGATTTTCATTTTTTTTGGGTCCATGTACAACCAACAAGAATAAAGTTGTCCTATCAAAAAAAAAAAAAAAAAAAAAAAAGGAATAAAGTTACAATGTCCTATCATGTATGAGTAATTATATAATATTATGAGAATACAATAATGAGGTTTTCCCCCATCTCACATAATAGTAAATAATTAAATTCATCATAAAACGTATTATATATGTGAGATGGAGTATACCATCATTATACTTCTAGAGTATTTAATGTAGAATAGACTGTTATGACCTTTTTGGACTCTCACACGCACTTAAAATTATCATGCAAGGCAAAAGGGTACGAGTAGAAATCATGGGTCTTGGAGTCAAAATCACATGAAATTTGACAGGCTGAAATGAAACGACATTTTGAGCAATAGTTGTCGCTTTACCACGAAGTATTCCTTGAAATTGGCGAATTCCTCCGCTAAGGTCCCAAAAACTACGATTTTGCCATTTATAGTAATATTTGTTTCGTTAATAACATTTTACTCAAAAGTCAGAATAAGATCCTACTTGTTTCAGGACAATTCTTGAGGTCAATAGTTTATGATTTTTCATTTAATTCAATTTTGCCACTTTTGGTATTTTGTTATCTAATCGCGTAATTAGTGCGAATTAGGGTTTTAGATGTTTCTTAATCGGCCTAAGGTTTTGTTTTCTTAGTATTTATATGTTTTGTAGGCAACAGAGGCAAATCAGATTATTATTAATAAAATATAGACTTTTGTCAAATTTTTTCTCTGGTGAATTTTAGTTTATCACCTTGGGGATTCAAGAAACCTCTTGTAGGTTTTAGATTTACTACCCAGAAACTAATATTTTAGTTTTTGTCCATAAAAAAGAGTATTTTGTATACTTTTTTTAGGCTTTTGCGACATTAGTAGTGCATAATTTTCTATCATGCAAAAGAGGGTTGTAAAAAAAGGTTTTAACTTTTGATACTACGGTAAAATGTAAAATAATTCTACTATAATTTATAATAACTTAAAATTAAATTATCTTATTCATGTATTATAAGCATATAGTTACATTAATACATAATATCATAACAAATTAACTATTCAAAAATTTATCAGAAATTTAAATTAAATAAAATTATTCATTTATTTATCATAAAAATATTAATGTGCTTGATATGGCATCGATACTATTAGAAATAAATTTATTAATTACTTTTTTTTGAAAAACTTAACTCATTAATTTGTAAATTTTATACAGTAAAAATCATTGTACTCTTTGTATCACTCTTAATTATAAGGGGCATTGAATGCGGCATACATGCCATCCATCATTCTTTCACTGGATGGGTTTTCATGGATTTGAACTCTGAATTTTATTACTTATATCAGTAAAATATTAATTCAATAAGTGACTGTGATTAAAAAAGTATATATAAATGGACTCATCCTAAGTGCCATATTATCATGCTTCATGCATGACCATACAGTTAATCCAACTGTGAATTTTCATATCAATCTCGTTTGAAGTGCAAAATTATGGCCGTATTCGATTTTATAATTACGAATATTATGCTGTACACCTATTTAGCAAAAAATAAAAAAATAAAAAATTATGTTGTACACCTAATAATATATGAGAGGATCTCATCCTCGTGGGTCCTATCAGTTTCCACATCAATGTCATAAAAGAGTACAAGAATAATATTGCACTGTGGAGATTGAAAAAGCTACTGAATACGAAGAAGAAATTATAGGACGCGGAAGAGAGATGTGTGGGGACATTTTGGACATGGTGAAAATAACGATAAACAGACATTTTTTTTGCATGAGAAGAGAGTGAAGGTGGTGGTGGGGTTAACGTGAGAGAAGGAATCTACTCGTGATTGGGAAACCATCAAAAGAAGCAAAGGAAGTGTCAAAGCATTATCAGTTTGTGTTTTTTTGAATGCCTCCAAGCCTTCCTCACGGGAAGGAATTAATAACACACTCATACTCTCTCTCTCTCTCCACCCTTGTTTTCCTATTTATAAAAGAAAGAGCCAATTGGTTAAACTGGGCTTAAATAATTGGCAAATTGGAAATGCTTTTTATCCCTCATAGTGGAAACAGCAAAAAATTTGACAGATGTGTCGTATTGTTTTTGTTTCGTCCTTCTCACATGACAAATGGGAAATCAAAAATAAGAAAGTAAGTTTCTCAAGCTGCCTGGCTAGAGAATAAACTACGTAATTTTGGAGAATAAGTTATTAACTCATAATTTTTTTTGACGTTCTTTCAATAACTTTCAAGAAGCCCTACCAAATGGAGAGAACAAAATTGTTATTTATGCTATATGCCAACATGTCCATTCCAATCCACGTAGTTCCACATGTAGCCATACAATAATGGTTTTGCTTTCCAATAGCTTTTTCCAAACTTATTTTATTGGTGTTGGGTTGTGTGTCAAACCCATCGGCCCGATAAAATCGACCCAACTCAATAAAATCTAACGCCTGAAGTTGGTTTTTAAGAATTGGTGGGTTTTATTGGAGTTTTATTTTTGAGTCATAGGTAGAGTTGGGTTTGGGTTGATATCTAATTTTTTCAACTCATCTAACCCAATCCAACCTACTATGTATATAAGTTTATCTTATTACCTTTATTTTAATTGTTTTAGTTTAATTTGATTGGTTTTGATATTTTCAGAACTAGTTTTGATGAATCTGAAAATTTGGACTATAATTTTAGCATATTATATGAATGGTAATAAATTATTAAAAAACTAGTTCAAATAATTGATGAAATCCTTTTTTACTTTTATAAGGCATAAAATATGTATGCAAAACCCATTTGACCAACCCGACCCATGTGGCTTGGGTTGGGTTGGGTTTTGCATGTCAGCATGTGATGAATTGGGTTAGGTTAATATCTAAACCCGACAAGGGTTGAAAAACCTTCCAATCCAACTCATACACTCATCTATTGGTGTGTCTTAGAACCCGACCCAAATTAATTACTAAGACCTCATTTGTAATTTGACACGATTCATGGACGATCTCATCCAAGTTAATTATAAACTGACTATAGTTGTTAATAGATAAAGAAAATCTTCGTGATATTGTGTGCATATTGTAGGGTTTGAATTCTAAGAGACAACATTGAGCATGAATTGTAATTTGTTTTTAATTTTGTTTCACAATGCAAGTATTACACATCTTTAATATTGGCCTAAGGCAAAACCACGTAATCGAGCAAGATATAGGGTTTTGTAGTAATAAAACTTAATTTTTGTGCACAATGTATAGATATTTCCTTGTCTGACAAGTTTAGGGAAAATTGAAGTCATTTCATTTTTTATTATTATTACAATAAGATGGGAATTGAGAATTTAAATCCAAGTCCCACTTTGTAGGAGAGTAAAAAAAATACTACTGAATTATAAAGCTTTTGAATATTGTTGTGGTTTGGTAAATAGGTTGTGTAGAAGCTTTGAATATTGGTGTGGTTTGGTAAATAGGTGGTGTAGGAGCTTTTTACAAGATCATTTTCCCATTAATTAAATAAACTGAAAACTTATACTTGCCAAAACAAATTGCACGTTCACCCAATTGAATGCTGCAAAAGCAAATGGCTATTTTATATTGGCTGAAATTCTACAAGCGGAAGAAGAATTATATTGCCAGCTAAGCTTGTCCATAGCAAATGCCTTCAACAGGTTTTTAAGTAGTATGTCGCATTAGACAGAAGGGAAAACCTTATTGTCTAATGCTGAATATATGAAGTATCTTTGATCTCTAAAGAACAAGAAATTGGAGATATTATGGTTTTACCAATTTTCAAATTATATTAAACATCATAGAAAGCAAGTTTATCAGTACTTATAAACCTTATCCTATATATATATACTTGGGGCGATTACTTGAATCCTCTTATACCATAACCCATTGCATTAGAGGATTCCTTTTTTTTTTTTTTTTTTTTTTTTGTCATTTTCATAGGTTATAACTTGTAAGTATCTTTCGATCTGGCAATTAATAACATTTTCAACTTGAATCAAATGACCCTCTATATATCTTGTGGGAGCAAGTTTCAATATCTAGATAATCTAGAACTAATAAATACACTAAACAAGTTGATATGATCACCTAAAACACATTCTAAGAGGTTCTATTTTGTACGCAGTTTTGTTGGTAGTTCATAGTGACAACGGGAGTGGGCTTGCTTTGAAAGTTGTCTGCATTCAGACATGGACAAATCAAGTTACCATCGGTTCACATGAGTGCTCGTTAATCATCACAACCAAACAATATAACCCCATAAGTATTTTCCTGCTATCACCTTGTCCCTTTCCATCCTTGACATGCTACTATTTTCAGAGATTTTAGGTCTACATTTTAGCTAGTCTTAATTTGTCAACTATACAAATGATCAGCTTCTATCTTGAATGTTTTTAGACTACTCTATCATAAATAGTTAGACTTCTATATATATATATATATATATATATATATATATATATTGTGGCTGTTATCTAGTTTTGTCCCCTAAACTAGCTAATTATAGGGTCCCAGATTGTGATCCATAACGAAACAGTGTGAAGGGGAAGCATTTAACTATATCATTGTTCTCCAATAGAATTAAGTTTTGAAGCTTTTCAATATAATTTTGAATCGTGTTGAACAAATTTGAAATTTGATTGTTCTTTCGTATTTAAACAAGATAAATTTTACAATACCAATATCTTTTTACTAATAACTATGAGTCCATTAATTAACAAATTAATCCAACATTTGGTTCTGATAAAACTGTTTTCCAGTGAATTCTGAAACACCCAAAAGTTTTGGACCTAAAGAAAGAAACACCCAAAACTTTCATTATTACGTACTTTCATAATTCATATCAACATCAAAAAATTCCAAGACAACCATGTGCCAAATAGAAACAGGTGTGACACTTCTAAGTCATGCAGTGCATATGCGTGGTCTCTATGAAAACATATATATTGTCAAAAAAACTGAAAATCGTCTACTTTGTAATCAATTTTGCATTGAATTTGAAGGTGACTTGATGCTTATCAAGCGTACGTGAGAAAAAGCTAAACATTAAAACCAGATTTTGCTTGCATTTGAAGTTTAGTTACCATTCATCAGCTGGAATTCTTAAATTACACTGCTTGCATTTGAAGCAGTGCAAGCACTTTTCTACTTTCAAAAGACAAGAACTACGACATTGCCTTCATTTGTTCGATAAAGATTGTTTTCCCACCAGATTTTTGAAGTTTATGTGATGTTAACGAAAGTAGGGTTCTTTAGAAAACTTTCGCATCTTTGTTAGTATAACATTCTATATTAATCTGGATGATAATTTCACTTGGTAATCTGGGTGAAAGTAGATCCACCACGTTTGTACAAAACAAAGAGAAGCACGTGAACTGGGGTACAATCGCTACTGTGTGTTTTAGGTCATTATATGTTGTATAATTTATTCTTACAAGTGAACGTCCAGAGCACACGTGGGGTCTCAAACCACTCAAGTATTTCATTATTATAATACTATCGTAAAATAGCAAACGAATTAGTTGAAAAAATAAAGAGAATTTTCTTGTCTAAGCTTCATTAGTTAATTAAAATTAATAGTCGTTACATTAAAGAATTTTCAGCTACACCCCAATAATGGGGTCGAGTCAGTTGTATCACTCACGTGATTCACAAGGATCGGATTCCATTCACTTGTAAATGTGTACAAAGTGATGCTTGAAAAATGAAAAGATTAAACCCAAGCCGCCTCTTACTGTAAGCCCTAGTTGCTGTAATTTTCTAACTAATCTTAAAAAAGATTAAATAAAAAATCACTACTAACTAATACTTTGAGAAGAGAGACCCCTTATCCCCAAAGTACTACTCGCAGGGCACTGATCATAGTGATAACTGAATACTCTCTTGAGAGCATCCAAAGAATTTGCATAGATAAAATAAAGAGAAACCTTAACAAATACCTAAAGAGTTTGTGAACTATTTTAAGAAAGTTTTTATGAAAAAAAAAAAAAAAAACTCAATTAATATTTTTACAGTTTTTTCAATTTCTCATAAAAGTATTATAAAAACATTTCTAAATTAGTTTATTAACAATTGCCTTAAAGACACTTATTAACATGATCTTAAGATAAAAGCCCAATGACAAAAATTTTGATTTGTAACCTATCTATAGAGACCCATGGAAGTAGTACAGCATGCGCTGGCTAGTTGTGTAAAAACTAATCTTTGGACATTTCATCTACAAGCAAGCATCAAGTATAAGTCAAAAACTATATTGTTTTCGGAAAAAAACATGGACTCTCTGCATAACAAGTTGAACTCAAAGGTCATTTGCACTTGTTCTATGTCTTACATTTCTCTCTTGTAACATCAGCCTTTAGCTTTCAAATTAAAACCTTAAGAGTCTAACCACTATGTAAAGTATTAGCCCCAGAACCTTCCTGTCTTCTTCAAGTTGTAAAGTTTTAATTTTCAAATTAGTTATTAATAACAACAAAAAAAATCATAGTATAAAATTACTAATTGAATACCGACCTATATTTGTATGCAATAATTTAAATTCTTCTTAAGAAGAGGTCCATTAAAAATCATGGGTGTACGTGAATAGAAGCGCCTTATAACATCCATGTATACGATGTAAATGACACATTTTTCTAATTCTCACAAGTCTAAGATCAAGAACAGCATATACTAGGTGGCTTATCAATGCAATATAAAATAGCATCTAATAATGAAGGTGGAATCTTATGAAAATTGAGAAATTTGTATTTACATTTTTTTTTTCCAGGCTGTAAACACCAGAAAACTAAGGACCCTTGAATTTTCATAAAATATAGAAGAATTTGTCATGTCAAATTATCACTGGGAAACAGGACAAAGTATTCTTAAGAGTACTCATGATAGAACATGACAATGGACATGTATATGACGATATCTGTTAATGTCAGAGAGAGTCATATATATAAGGATCAATCAACGAAAGATTAATTACATTTAGAGTTTCATCTATTTGTTTAGTCCAAATTTGAAAATCTTCTTTAAACTCCAATGCAATTTGTGAATACAAATCCTCTATTCCAAATTTTGTATTCCACATCCACCAACCATGACATGCCATGTGTTTGATTTATTTATTTATTTTAATGTTGATTATTTTATAAGGAAAGTCAAACAAATATATGGCAAGTTGTAATCAATAGAACATAAAATGAAATATGAAAAGTGTGACTGTGAATTTGTACTCATGATTTGTTTAATGGAACTATCTGATTAATTGTTTAAGCACACAACATATTTATTAATTCACACAAATATATAGTTCACCACAGTTCAGCAAATACCAAATCTTAAAGTATGATATATAAAAGAAATAAAACACAAGACAAAAGATTTGGTAACCAAACAGAAAACTAAATAATAACCTCTTTAATGGAAAAAACCACTCTAGGAGATAAACAATCTCATAGAAAATTTACTTAATAAAAATGATTACAACAATCTACTTACAAGACCCTTATAAAACTAATCTGTCTATTATAATATCTACAAATTCCTTGTTTACCTTCCTACCATAGTATCCTAAGAACCTTCCTCGTCCATATTGTTGGGATAAATCCTCGTCTATGTGTGAATTAAATTAAATACAACTCAAGCAACAGAGAAAATAGAAATCTATGGAAGCGATAATAAAATCAACCAACAAGAACACTAAGAAATTACATGAAAAACCCTTCAGTGTAGAGAAAAAAACCACGGGGTAAATTCGATAAATCTACTATAATAAAATAGAAATTACAACACTCAAGTTATATCCAAAACCTGAGTTAACACTAAATTGGAAAAATACAATAATACCTCTAGGAACAAATACAACCTCACCACAAAAACCAGTAGCAAGATCTTCCACTCTAAATACTTCAACTCTTTGTGGTTATAGCACCTAAATAATAGTCCTAGAGAAAACCCCCAATTTATCTTCCTTATGTGTCTTAAGCAAAACAAAATTCACATTTTCTTTTTTCCCTCAGTGATGCACAAAGCACTAATTTTTTTCTTTCAGTCGGCTTCAAATTTGTGTTTTACTCTTCAGTCTCTCTCTAAATCTCTCACACTTTTCATGAAACCACATGCACCAAGCTTTATATAAATGCTTTGCCGCCTGACACTCTTAATTCAATTAGGAATACGAGTCTTTGACTTCTTGTGCAATTGGTACACCTATTCTTATATGAAATAGGATTCCTTCAATGCTCAAATACAAGTTTATATGGGCTAGACTTCAAGGTGCTGTGCACCTCCCAACACATATGTACCAAAACTTTTGGCACTTCAAGGAACCTCCTCAAAGATTTGAAAATAGTAAACCACAATAGAAGGGGATTTTCTATGGTTTTAAACAATATATCATCCACTCACTTTAGAATCACAAGTAGTGTGGGTAGAAACCAAGCTTTTGCAATGTTAGAAATACTAAATAACTGTATTGTATTTCTTAAGTAATAGAATATACATGAGTGTCTTTATATAGGATGCAAAGTGTGCAATACAAGTAAGTGTGCAATACAAGTAAGTGTGTTATACAAGTAAACAAGGTGAGCCTAAAGCCCACATACCCTAATACACGTTAACAGCTCCCCTCAAACTCAAGGTGGATGTGAGACCAACTTAAGGTTGTCAACCAAAGTATGAAGGCGTCCCTTAAGATGTGACTTGGTGAAGATATCTGCAAGTTGATCTTTAGAGAATACTGAAATTAGCTTAAGAGCACCATGGACAAGATGATAATAGATAAAATGACAATCGATCTCGATGTGTTTAGTCTGTTCATGGAAGACATTATTGTGAGTAATATGAATGACACTTTAGTTGTCACAATAAAGAGGAATAGCAGAGGATGTGGGCACACCTAAGTCTTTGAGAAGCCGTCATAACCAGAGGAGCTCAGATGTGGTATTAGCAAGAGTATGATATTTTGCTTCAGTACTGGAGCGGGCCACATGAGTTTGTTTCTTGCTTCGCCAAGAAATTAGAGAAGAACCAAGAAGAAAGCAATAACCAATGGTGGACCTGCGATAAGTAGGATCTCTTGCCCAATTAGTATCAAAAAGTGCATGGAAAATAAGAGGAGATTGAGCAGAGTAGAAAAAACCATGAAAAAGAGTGCCCTTTGGGTATCAAAGAATGCACAGAACAGTAGCATAATGAGTCGATCGTGGAGCAGACAGATGCTGGTTCACCTAGTGAACAGCATAGGAAATGTCTGGATAAGTGACAGTGAGATCAACTAGGCTATCAACCAAATGTCTATAAAGAAAGGGATTAGATAATGGTTTCCCCCATAAAGGAGTTAGATGCACATTAAGCTCAACTGGATTGTCAACAGTCTCGCTATCAATGAGTCCAACTCGAGACAAGAGTTCAGAGGCATACTTGGCTTGAGTAATATAAAGTCCATCTGTAGAATGAATAATTTCAGGGCCCAAGAAGTAGCTGAGATGTCCAAGATCTTTCATCTCAAACTGTTGACTAAGAAAATCCTTGAGTCCTTGAACGCCACTGAGGTCATCATTAGTTATGATCATATCATCCATATACAGGAGAAGTAAAATTGTGCATTTGTCAATGCGATGAAGAAATAATGCAGAATCATAATGACTAGCCATGTAACCCAAGCCAGAGATGGTAGAGCTGAATTTGGCAAACCAAGCTCGTGGAGCTTGTTTAAGGCTATAAAGTGCTCGTCGAAGGTGAAAAACCTTGTTTGATTTAAAAGAAAGTCTAGGAGGAGGTTGCATATAAACTTCTTCACTTAAATCCCCATTAAGGAATGCATTTTTGACATCCATTTGAAAAAGGTTCCATTTACTGGCAGCAGCAACAACTAAGAGGACACGAATAGATGACATACGAGCAACCAGAGTAAAGGTCTCTTCATAATCAATCTCATACTCTTGTGTAAAACCTTTTGCAACAAGACGAGCTTTGTAGCGCTCAATGGACCAAGCAGAGCGAGTCTTAATCTTGTAAATTCAGTTACAACCAACCACAGATTTTCCAAGAGAGAGAGTTACCAAATCCCAAGTATTGTTTTTTAGATAATGCATCAAGTTCCTCTTTCATTGCAATCTACCATAAAGAGTCAATAAAAGCCTCACAATAGGTGTGAGGCTCGTGCAGTGTAGCAAGGGAAGTCTAACAATGATAGTCAAGTAAATGTGCAGAAGTGGATCTTACTCGAGTTGAGTGAGGGGGTGGAATGTCTTGTGCAAGATCTTTAGGCGGAGCAAGAGCAGGGGACTCAAGCTCAGATTTAGGTAGCTCGCCTTCGACCTGTTCATCTTCCACCTGTTCATTAAAGGGTGAACTAGGAAAGGGATCAAATATATCTGGTGGTTGGACAGAGAAGTCTATAAGAGAATTAGGAGCAACTGCAGGAGGATCAGGAGCAGCTATAGAAGGATTACTTGGGGTTGGGTTCCTTGTTGCATGCTTGTAATGGATATTTGTTACAACTTATTATGAGATTTATGTAGTTTTTTTTGAAACCTTTATGTAGTTTTACAACATAATAATTTGAAAAGTTTGATGTTGCATCATTCTAATTACAATTGTTGCATTGCATTATCACAATCATGTGTTTATGATAGAACTTTGAAACTCTCAAGTTATTAATTTATAGTATTCCTTATTAAGAAACTTTGCATTTCCCCTACCCTCATTAGACAACAACCCATTTACTTGAATTTCCTGGCTAGCAGTAGTTATAATACTCACTGGAGGCTGGGCTTTCTGGAGTTTGAAGTTTTTAGAACTTGCTGTATAGCTAAGGGGAGATTTTACACGGTACTTTTATAACTGATTTTAGTGGTGACTTATATCTCATTTTGAAATGAAATAATTTGTGGTTAATATACAAACCTCCATTCCAGCCATTGTGTTTGATTAATTATCTATCTGTGACTAATATTTGGAAATATGTTAGTGGAGCAATGTACAATATAATATATATGGATTAAATTGTATACTTGATGAATGGGATTATTTTTTTTAAAAGAAAACATTACTTAGTTTTCCTTTTGCAAGTGGGCGATCTTTTAAACTGAAAATGCTTTGAAAAATAGATGCATGTGCTTTTAGCAGTTTTGGTTTGTGTTCTCCTCATGCACAACCTTTTAGTGGGTTTAGGATGTGACTCTCTCTCTCCACTTTTTACTTAATGGTCATTTTGAATTGAGGGAGAGCGAGGGGGAGGGGAGTAAAGTAAAGCAGATAAGAATTGACCCAAAATTAGTCTATTTTCAGTTAACTTTACTCTACTTCTCCTCCCTCCCCCTCAATCTAAATAGACTTTAAGTCTTATTTTCAGTCAACTATACACATATATGTACATTGAAAAAGATTAAAGTTTAAAAAAAGAAAGTCCACAATTACAAGGACAGTGCTCTATATAACCCCGAATTTCTTTTATTTTATTTTAGTATACAATTTCTTTAAATTTTCAAAAATAGATGTTATCCCAACTCCCCTCCACCCCACCCCCCCCCCCCCTCCCCACAAAAAAAAAAGAAACTTTTTTTTTGAGTGGCTCAATGGTTCTCTTAAAAAATGAATTGCCTATCTAGTCCAATAATTATAGGCATGAGTTACTTTTTTTTAATAATAAAGTTTGCTCTTTTATCGGTTAAAGGTTTGTGTCATTCATATTTTTTGTAGACTTTATTTATTGGTTCTCTTAGAATTTGTTTTATACACTTTAAACCCATAATTTTGTAATGAGAGAGAGAATTCCCAGACCCACCCAAATACTCCCTACCCCTATAGGTTTTTTTTTTTTTTTTTTTTTTATCTTTTTATCTTTTTCTTGTAATTTTTCTTATATCTCTTTTATGTGTCAAACCTCATTGAAAAAAATGGAAAGAAAGACTTTCTTATTTTATCAATATTTTTTAAGGTTTAAAAGTTATAAAATAAAAACAAGGATAAACAAAAACAAAGAAGTTGTAATTGCAAAGATAGAAATATATATATATATATATATATATATATATATATATATATATATATATATCAAAAGTATAAGAGCTCAATCCCTTTATGCACTCATTTATTATTTTTCATAAAAATAAGCACTGTAGTAAATTTGAGAATAGTATAGTATCATAATTTGATATTATTTTCAAATTAAACTCTAGGGTTTTAGATGCCCATATGATTTCCAAATGGTTTTGAATTATTATAATATTAATCATATTTTATGAGTTTAGCAAAGCTAACATAAGTTGTACTAAAACTAAATTATATAATGAAATTAAGGATGCTCTAAAGGTATTGATTTATGAATTATTTTTAGAAACTTTTTATAAGAAAAGAAAAAACTAACTAAATTTTTTGACAAGTTTTTATATTTTCCAGGAGGAATTATACTTTTTCACCCTAAACTATATCTCATATTACACTTTGCACCCTAAACTTTTTTAATGCACATTTTGCACTCTAAACTATTATCCTTGTTCCATTTTGCATACCAATAATAAGTTTACCGTTAACGTAGATGGTATTGTATGACATCACATGAAAAGACCCAATTGCCCTTATTCTCAATGAATTAAAAACAAAAAAGAAATTACAAATTACTAACCTAATACTCTTGATTACACTTTGCATCCTAAACTTTTGATTTCCATCAAAGTTAACGCCAAACTTAACGTCAAGATGTAAAGTGTAACAAAAGTCATAGCTTAGGGTGCAAAATATGCATTCGAAAAGTTTAAGGTGCAAAGTGTAATGTAGGATATAATTTAGAGTGATAAAGTGAAATTTTCCCATATTTTCTATGAAAGTGGTATTAAAATTTTCCTAAGATAATTATTAATAAATATCCGAAAGGCATCAGTTAATAAGACCCAATTATAAATGGTATCAGCATTTCTTGCACAAATAAATCACATGAAGTCACTACAAGAAAAATGGGCTATTGTGGCGAGCCAAAAACACTACTAAAGCCCAAAAAAATGCTGTTAAAGGTACATTTGACCTCTAGCGGCAAGTGCTATTGCAGTGGTTCATCCCGTCATTATTGTAGTGTCACAGTAGATCTATTGCAGCGGTAACAAAAAGCGCCACTGTATATGCACCTTTTAGCGGCAGTTTTAGTTTATTGCGGCGAGCAAAAAGCTATCGCCATATGAGGTTAGAATTCGGGTCAATTGACTTTTAGTGGTAGGTTATGTGCCCCGCTTTAGGTGTCCACCTTTAGTGACAGGCATACGACACCACTATAGGGCTTCAATTAAAACGGACTAATTGCACTTGTAGCGGTGGGCAAGAAGTGCTGCTATATGTGACAACCTTTAGCGGCAGGAAAGAAGTGCCACTATAGGACTTCATTTAAAATATAACATATGCACCTTGTAGCGGCGGGTATGGCTGTAGCTATAAATGTGAACCTTTAGCGGCGGGCAATAAGCGCCGCTATAAGTCCTCATTTAAAACATAACATGTGCACCTTTAGCAGCACTTTTTGACCGCCGCTATAGGCTAATTTTTTTTTTTTTTTTCCCATTGAGTTTTAAAACCACTATTTGCTAATAACCTTTTCAAAGAACCTGTAATAGTTTTGAATCTACTAACACAATACCAAAAATGTAACTAATTAACAACACCACAAATGTCTCTAAACTAACATAATATTAACATAGAAATATATTATTAAATACATAACATTGTCTATAACTATCATCATAAGATTTACAAAAAAAGATGTGGTCCTTTGAATAAAACAACCGCTTAAATTAAGCTAATACCATAATTAAAGTTCCAAAGTGTCTAAAAATATCCTTTAACACTTGCAAAAAATACAGTTGTTCAAATGAAGTTCTTTGTACACAAAAAAAGTCCTCGAACACCAAGATAAAACTTATAAGTTTCTTTGTTGATGGGATGCAGCTGATGAATTTTGGAAAGGTGGAGATTGTTGGACCAGAGGAACAACCTATATACAAAGTACGATTACTCAATAAGTTCATAGAAATGGAATAGAATGACAAGAAAATATTATCAAGGCAAAAAACAGAGATTTCTTTATAACTAGAGAAAGCTATGCTGGTCATTATGTACCTCAACTTGCTCATACAATTCTCTCAAAGAACAATAACACAAACCAAACAGTAATCAACCTCAAAGGCATTGCAGTATGTACATTGTGAAGTCTTTCTTCAGTCTAGGCTATATTGTGTTTATTGTAAAAGTATTGCAGAAGAATTAAATAAAACAACAACTTAAAAAATTTGGCACATTGGTTGGTATGTTGAAAATCTTTTGGAAAAGGTGCCTCTTGATAGGGCAAAATGAATTGACCCTTTACAAAGTAATTAATTACCCAAGTTAATTAATTAGGTTCAATGACATGCAATAGCATGGTAGCACAAACAAATCACCAATTATATTAAATGCAATGGAAAATAAATTTGACAAAGGTGATCTGTTTACGAATTGAGAAAACCATCGAGGCAAATCCTCACCGGGTGATTTTAAGGTCACCACTTATCAATCACAAGAGATTACAAGTATAAGGAATCTTACCAAACCCTTTGGCCTATCCCGAAATACTAACCTAAAGTTGAACCCTTACCCCAATACCTAATTGGACTTGTATTGTAGCAATAATCTTTCCATTCAATGCACGAATCCCAGTAGGTGACTAACCAATAATGCACGGATTCCAGTACGTGACTAACTCACCAACTTGAAGAAGATTGTTGGTTGCAAATTTCTTCAATGCATCAAAAATGAAGATCAGAAAACTCCTTGGTCACAAAATTCTTGGCATAAAGACGCAATAGCTTCTTTAGAGAGAATAATGAATTAGAGTGCTTTTCTGCATACGCAATGGCCTTTGAAATAATCCTTATATATGTCTAGGGTTGTGAGAAAAAAAAACCTTATACAAATATACAAGCATAGGCTGACAATCAGATTTAGAGTTATTGATTTCGTAAGTCTCGACAGAAATAGCTTGTGTCGAGCTTCTGTCGAGTTTCGACTTTAAATCTCGATAGAAGTCTTTCTGTCAAGATTGCTGTCAAGCTTTAATGAATAGCTCTTCTTCACTTGTTTCTTGGTTAGATCTTCATGACTTTAACACTTGTCTTGAACAACATGTTTCTTGAAGTCCTAAACCTATTCTATATCTACTCAATTACAAGTAAAGTGCATTTTGTCAAAGGATTAACCAATTACATAAAATATGTCCCTAACAATCTCCTTCTTTGGCAATCTGTGACAAACCACAACGAAACAAATATTCATAAAAGAAGTCTTAAATCACTAAACTCATAACCACTTGTTGTATTACAAAACATATCTATCCCTACTACAAACTCGTGAAAAACTTTGCAAGAAGAGAGCTCATGACAAGATAGACTTTCACAACCTGTCTTTCTGAAACACTTAAACCAAACTCATGAAGGCATTATGTATGAAACAAAAATAAAGATGGCGTACATAAAGAAACATGTATATAAAGATGGAAAAGAAACAACACATGTAGAGATGGGTTAAAAAAAACATACATCATCTTCATATATGA
The DNA here is from genome assembly GCA_032878915.1 of Castanopsis chinensis. Classification (NCBI taxonomy): domain Eukaryota; kingdom Viridiplantae; phylum Streptophyta; class Magnoliopsida; order Fagales; family Fagaceae; genus Castanopsis; species Castanopsis chinensis. The sequence continues at coordinate 7,930,645 of JAVQMG010000125.1, read as the reverse complement.
TAGATAAAGTACAATGTATGTAAGTAAAATGGTCACAAGATTGATGTATAGGAGGCTAATGTAAATATAGAAGAAAAGAAAATACATAAAATCTTCACATCATCCCTGAAGAATATATACACTCCCCCTATCAAAAAATGTCCTATACTAACTCTCCCCCTAAGTATAAGACTACTCTTAAACATAAAACTACTCCCCCTTTTTGTTACGAATGACAAATGGCAAGTCACTGAGAGGTCGTCATCTCGTCGTCACTGGAAGAACCAGCATCATCCTCATCATCCCCAGAAGGAGAAACTATAAAACGCTCTAGAGAAGAAGAGGGAGAATGTCCATAGCTACCAATGCGAGCCTGTCAGCGTGTAATGCATCCTATTCTAGTGTTCATCTGACACATCTCATCAGTGAGATAGTCAAGACGACCACCAAAATCAACATGCATCCGCTGTAGTTACTCCATGATGGCATCAAGAGTGACACCAACTGCAGAGGAGGAAGGAAGAGGTAGAAGAAGCCGAGGAAGAGGGTGGAATAGCAGAAGCTAGAGGATCGATCGTCTCCACTTGTGGCCGCTTCGATCGAAGCTAGGTCTTGCTCTACCGGACAAAACCAGCACATATGGCACCTATGATGGTGAAAAGAAGAGAGAGAGGAATAGGAATTGAGAGGTGCTGAAGGATCCAAATGATAGCCAAAGGAAAGATGAGCTTATCACAAGTAGCAGCGTCCTGATACACATTTATGATAGATGTGATGAAGTAAGAGGGAAATTCGATGGTAAGATCCTCCATCAAAGAAAGAAGAAAATGAGTACATGGCTCAATGATGGGGTTATTGTGTGACAGAGAAGTAAGATTAAAGGTCATCACCATGTTTAGAAAGCAAGGGCCTTTAGCAAAGCCCGAGCAAGGGGTGTTTAGAGCACTACCCCAAAGAGAGGGTTTCTCACAGAAGTGAGAAAGAAAGTCTTCTCTAGATACAGTCCGGAGATGCTATAGTTAGGATGCATTACCTTAGGGATGCATAGTACCTCAGATATAAGATCTAGAGTAACTGTGCTACATGTACCTTGGAATGTGGTAACAAACTGAGGCATAGAGGTATCAATGCTGTGTATGTTGGAGTAAAACTCCTATATAAACACAATGGGACAACTAAAGGGTTTCTCAAGTAAAGAAGCCCAATCTTGAGTTCGAATGACTTCGGGGAGAGAAGTGTTAGCAAAATCCGATAGAATAACCTGGCTTTCCGAATGAACACCACGTTTCTAGAAGTTCTCAAAGAAATTCGTCTGGGCGTTCTCATCACAGAACCGAATATGAGAGCGAACAGTAGGAATAGAAGAAGAGGATGACTTGGAACCATGACGAGGGTTCCAAGCCGAAGTAGATTTGTGTTATTTGGGTGCCATAACGCAATCTATCTGAGAAAGAGAGGGAGAGAGAAAGAGAGAGAGAGAAAGAGAGAGAACACAACACATGCTTAGAATATGAAGGAAAAGAAAAAATGTATGCATGAAGAATGCATGAACATGTGACATGCATAAATTAAAAGCATTATGGGAAAAACCCAATCCAATCCTATCAGCACTCAACAACAATAATCAATCACACAGATCTAAATATGCATGAAACATTGTTATAATGCAATGAGGATGCAATGCATGGTTATATAAGATTAAATTCACATACCCCAACCCATAATATTCACAAAAATCTCAAAAACCCCAAAAAATTTTCAAAACCCCAAACCCTGAGTCTAAATGCATGAAATGCATGAAGGAGAGAGAGTTTAGATAACGTACCAAGTGGATCTTGCTTGGAATGGGTCAAAAATCACTTTGGAGAAGAGATTTAAGTAAGAGAATAAAGTATGAGTTAAGAGAGAAGTGAGATCTATTGCAAGTGAAAAGAGAGAAATGAAAAAGAAATTGCACCTCAACCTTAAATAGAAAACGTAGCTCGATGGATCGAGGTTCCTATTAAGAATCTTTCGAGCTTTAAATCTCGACAAAAATGAATCTGCCGAGGTTCTATCGAGGATCTATAGACGGCAAAAGAGTGTCTCGATGGATTGAGAATCTGTCGAACATCTATCGAGCAGACAGAAAGCACAAAAATTTGGCTTGTTGGATCAAAGAAGCTATCGAGAATGTGTCGAGCAAGAACCCAGAAATCTCGATGGATCGAGACACTGTCGAGATTCTATCAAGAAAAGAGAAAGAAGGTTTGATAGAAAGAGGATCTATTGAGAAGCTGTCGAGCTTAAAGAAAAGCAGTTTTTCAAGGAAATAAAAACACATAAAGATAAATGCAATAAGCAAGCTACTCAAACAAAGATCCAATCAACATGTTAGGCTCTCTAGACATCTCTCAACATATAAGCATATAGATCCAAAAACATACAAACACATACTAAACAAGTCTAACCAATTTTATATTTCAAAAACAAGTTAAGACAGTTTAGTGAGCATATATTAACACATGTATCTCCTGTGATGGCCAAATCACATTGTACCTACACATGTATCAAAAGTAGTAAAGAGTTTGTGTCTTGTGTGTGAATCATAGCAAGAGTGCATATATCTCATATTATGAGGATCTAAGACATGAGAAAATCAAATACACTCAAACACAGTCATAATTGTTTGATGGGGACTAGCACCTTTATGATACATCATATAACTCTCACATCTCCTAGAAATACTCTTACAACTATTTTTAAAAGCATTTTGATATTTTTTCTTTTCATGTTCTTTGCATAATTTATTTTCTTTTAAGCACAGCATGCATGGGCATATAAGAGAGAGAGAGAGAAAATACCCAGTTATGTTAGTTTTAACATCACAATTTTGCTATACCAAATCATACAGATGTTATCCATGAATGGCGGGCTTTTGTGGTAAGATGATTATTTATGCCTTTCTCTTAGGATTTTCCAGTCCTTCCTGTCAAAAAGAGTGATATGAGTATGAGATATAAGAGACAATCTTAATCGTACTCATCACAAACACGAGTCTCAAAGCTCACTTGCTTAGTTGTGCATTGAGATGCTCATCTAAGCTACAAGAGATCCAAAATTTAGAAAATTTTGTTTCAATGACCATCTAGGGTACACAAGTACCAATATACACAAACACATTGTTTTTGTATTTTTCTAATTTTTCAATTTTTTTTGTATAAAACAAAATTAAAAAAATACAAACAAAAGCATGTAAATATACAAAGCATAAAACTAGACTGACTTAAAAATAGGAAAGCAAAACAAACAAGTAATGCAAAAACATAAAGGGAGAGAGAAAAAGTGACTGAATCACTTTAAGCCTTTCTCTTTCCAAACTTTGGTTTTGGAGGAAGATCCTTTCCTAGAATTTAACCTTTGTTCTGGAGGTGAAAGGAAAGAACTAAAACCATTCAAGTTCGAAAGGAACATGAGGGCCTTGAGAAGATCTCCAAGAGGACCCAAAGATGGTGGAATCTAACCTTGACCACCAGATGATAACACACTATTGCTCTGTTGAGTGGCTAACCACTTGTTGGGTTAAAATGAATTGACCCCTTGCAAATTAATTAATTACCCAAGTTAATTAATTAGGTTCAATTACATGCAATAGCATGGTAACACAAACAAATCATTAATTATAGTAAATGTAGCGAAAAATAAATTTGACACGGGTGATCTATTTACGAATGGGGAAAACCACTGAGGCAAAACCCCACAAGGTAATTTTAGGGTCACCACTCCCAAAAACCCACTATTATCAATTACAAGCGGTTACAAGTATAAAAAATCTTACCAAACCCTTTGGTTTATCCCAAAATACCGACTTACAGTTGAACCCTTACCCCAACACCCAATTGGACTTACATTGTGGCGGCAATCTTTCTGTTTAATGCACGAATTCCAGTACGTGACTAACTAATGATGCACGGATCCTAGTATGTGACTAACTCACCAACTTGAAGAAGATTTTTAGTTGCAAAGTTCTTCAATTCATCAACAATGAAGATCTGGAAGCGCCTTAGTCACAAAACCCTTGGCGTAAAGATACAGTAGCTTCTTTAGAGAAAATAATGAACTAGGGCACTTTTCTGCATACACGGCGACCTTTAAAATAATCCTTATATATGTTTGTGAGAAAAGAAACCTTATACAAATATACAAGCATGGGCTGAAAAATCATATTTGGAATTTCTGATTTCTCAAGTCTCGACAAAAACAGCTTCTGTCGAGCTTCTGTCGAACTTCAACTTTAAATCTCAATAGAAGTCTTTCTGTTGAAATTATTATCAAGATTTAACGAACAACTCTTCTTCACTTATTACTTGGTCAAATCTTCATGGCTTTAACACTTAACTTGAACAATATATTTCTTGAAGTCCTAAACCCATCCTAGATCTACCTAATTACAAGTTGTTCATTTTTAGACCCCTTAACATAAGTTGTTTAACCTAGTTATTTAACTAGGTGATTACTTAGATAAATTATTCAGATCTAGGTTAACACAATAATATCATATTATGAAAATAATGCGAAAAAATTAAAGAACACCATGATATGATGACCTAGGAAAACCTAATCGATAAAAAACCTGGGGAGGATTTAACCTAGCTATGCTCAAGGTAAAAACAGATCCACTATGAAAGAATTGAAGTTTTTACAATAGAACTTAGACCACTAACATCCTATTGCTACCTCGTGTAGAAAACTTATTACTAGGACTACGTAACAGCTCCGAGTTTACGAACTACTTCTTTCTTTGATCTGCAACAACCACAAGTTCTCCTACTTGTGACTTTGAGATTCCACTCAAAGGTTTCAGATCTTATTTAAAGTTCTTTACGCAGCAATTGAAGAGATCATCAAGTTCTTAAGTGAATCTTAATCTTGATAGCTCTATGTGTGTGTATGAAGGTAAACATCTTTAGATCTTACTAAATATTCAACACACAACTCTTTAAAAACTTATAAAACGTAGCTAGTATTTTTCCTTTTATACTTGAAGTAAAATACTGAACCCAACACATCATGTGGGCTTTACCTGAATTGGAATTTCTGTAGAAAATTAAATCTACATGAGTGTCGATCGATCGAGTCTAATTTTCGATCGATTAAGCCTTGCAGATTTTGACCAATAAATCCTACAATCACTCGATTTCAATTTTACATAAAACCACACTTTGAGCAGGCCTAAATCTAGACTCTATGTTTTGATCATAGGTTGCCAACATAATACATATTAAAGTTCTAATACATTATTTTCTAAAGTCTTAAAACCTAACACAAATAAAGTGCATTTTGTTAAAGGATTAGCCAATTACATAAAATATATCTCTAACACCTCCTTTCCCACTCAAACACAAAGCCAACTCAACCCTCCAAAAGTCCAGCAACAAGAGCCCCAACAACAGAGTCTGGGAACCCCAGAAAAATCCCTCCTTTTTGACAACCAAAAACTACAAACAGCCTTCCTCAAAATCTGCAACTTCCAAATACCACAAAAACAGAACCAGAAATACAAAAAGTTCCATCCTTCTCCATCAAACAAAAAAAAAAAAAAATCCCTCAAAAAGTTTCCTCATTTTTTCTATCATCTCAATAACTAAAAGCTATCCTTCAGCCAATAGGCATTCAAAATTTAGCCCAATAGCATAGGAATCCTATTCTCTTTTTTGTCATTGAAATTTCAAACATATTTAGCCAAAACAGGTGACAATTCCAAACATATTCAGCCAAATTATTTTAAAATTGGTAGTCTAAAAGTCATTTATCATACCTGACTGCATTGTGAAGAAAATTGTTGTAGTTGTTGAAGCATGCGAGCCATTCTTTGCTCCATATCTTTGCATTGACTAAGTCTTTCCTTCATTTTATCAAAACATGTCAATGTTAATTTTGGTTTTTATAAAGAAAACCCACATGGTTTATCATCGCATTGTTATGCATGTTTATTGGCATATGGTAATATAAATCTTTGGATCTATAAGTATGTTACTCTTTCTTTAAAGATTTGTGGTGATTTGTTAACGATCCACTCCTTTGATGGATGTTTAACAAAAAAAATGAAGGTTTCTTTTATTATCTTATTTAGGTGACTAGAAAACAAGGCTTTTGGTTAACTAATAATCTTACTTTATTTATTTTATTAAGGCTTTGAAGCTGCTAAAATTGACAATTGTAGTGCTCTCACGGATAGTCAAATACAATCAAGTTAAGCAAGGGACAACAAAGTTGCACAACTGAAGGCTTCCTTAGCTACTATTAATGACAAAATACTTTTTTTTTCACAAAAACTTTTAAGTACCTCAGGCCTTAACCATCTATTAACGATGGAGGATGCCACGAAGAGCAATAGGAGAAAAAAGAGAAGAAACCAACCAGCATGCAAGGAACAAGCAGCATTATATAAAAGATAATTACTGCTAACATGCAAGGAACAAGTAGCATAATTAACTAAAATCCAATTTAAACTTGCCAAGAAACTAACATGACCACAAACTAACAAGAAAATTTAGTTATATTATCAGCACTATCATTTGATACTTTTGACTAATTCATATGGTACTTACTAGGTAGAAACTTGTGCATGTATTCAAGTTCGTATAGATACAAATCTCATAGAAATTACTCACCATCTTTTCTTTCACTGTGGGATTAACTGTTGATCCATCTTTATGAGTATGTAGTATTGGATATAAGTCTGCATGCTCTACAGGACATCCATCTGTTTTTGCATACATTGCATGAACAACAAATTTATGTAGGAATGAATATTGGTTCCACATAAACTTAGGAGAAGTCAAAATCATTTAAAAATTAGTCATAATACTTATTACCTTTTTTGCAGCGTGCACAACATAACTACAAGAACTAGCAGTTTGTAAGTCATTTTGCTTAGGACGATGGTCCTTATTCTTCTCTGACTCTGTCTTCATTCAACAAAATTACATGTTTATATATAGCATGCTTTAAGTATCTATTTCAAAAGTACAAAAGTAAATATATAATCTACATCAAGCATGTCAGGTTAGATTAATACCACTACATCATCAGTACATCAATGCTCAAAAAGTGAATCCCAATCTTCTAGTATGCATCTGTTGACACTCCATTTTGCAACTTGCATTTAACCTCACATGGAGGGAAAATGGTAATTTTGCCTTGGAAATACGCATCTTGATTCTAGTCATTAGATCCTTAATTTCGTTTCATCAAAATGATCTTGATGTTGTAATGATCAAATCGATTAGTCATAAGCCCTAATCGGACTACCAGGTTGAAAGTTATCATCAAATAAGTTTTAATGGCTGAGATGCACTATCACAAATTGAGTCTGACTATATGTGATTATGAACAATTGATTTCAATTGGTTATAATTATAATATATTTGAGACTAATGATGTGTCATAATTTGATTGGTTAGGACTACATTTTATGGTAAGGTTGCAAACACCTAATTAACTAGATAGTTAAATATTAATTATTCAATGAGTAATTTGTGCAATTATCTTTTAATTAGGGTAAATTTGTAACTAATTAAGTTTGAAATGGAGTCATTGGAGCTTATTAGTGTTAATTGGAAACTAATTTGGGACCTATTAATGCTAATTGTGCTAAAATTGTTTTCTAACATATGACCTTTGCTCACCATGTCATTGATATCTCTCAGAATATTTTGAATATGTGAATGAGGTTAATTTTCCTAGAAATTAGACATCCGAGGCTTCAATTTGAGTACAAGAATGAGACAATTCTTATCAGAATTGAGTAAGATATGATTTTTCGAATTCGGCTCTACAAGCTGTTACAGTAGCTACAAGAAAACTAAATTTTGCTTGCTCTTTACTCCCACCAATCTCTACATTTAATGCACTTGATCTCCCCAAATGCTAAAATAAGGTCTAGGTTCATGATTCTTTGTCAACCCTCGTTAAATGACATTCCATTCATATTTTCTCCACCATTACTATATAAACCCCCCCTGTCCTCCATTCCAAGAAAACCCCCCTCTTTTCTTCTCTTTTGAGTTCTAGTGAAGTAGAATAGTCTTGTCATATCTTGATTTTCCTGAGACTCACTTACCCTCTCCTAACTCTTCTTTTTCTCCACCCTTAGGACCTCTACCAAGACTTTTCTCCTCCACCATATAAATCTTACATGAAGATATAATCTCTTTTCCTAACTTGTTTTTTGTGTTGCCATGATGAGAATTTAAGATTAAAGCATGATAGTAATTATTTAAATTCCCTTGAATATGTTTGACTATTCTTAAATGTTATTATGTGTTCTTCACATGTTCTTGGTTGTTCATCACATGTTCATGCATAACACTAGTTTTGGTCTTAAATTCACATAAAAAATATGAAAAAGATGTTTGTTTCATAATTCTTTTAAATTCTTGAATCTAAGATATCATCATCCACACACATTCACTAGAATTTATTTTTCAATCCAAATGCAATGCTTAATAATTTGAATTAGGATTTATCACATGCACACACATTAAATTCAACATGCAAATTGATTGGCATATTGGATGATATGATATGAATGTTGGCTACCATAGCCTAGAAGACCGATTTCAAAGGGCAAGGTGGGTGCCTAACACTTTTGCACCTTGTAACATAGCCTCCGAGCTTAGATCAAGGGTTAGTAGATCAAATGCTTATCCATGTACTTTTCAATTTCTACAATGTAATTAGGAAACAAAGCCATGTACTTTATCTAAGATTGTATCTAGGACCAAAGCCATGTAATTTCCTATGATCAATGTAAATTCATTTGCAAATTAATAAAATGAGGAATTTTTCAATTTGGTTTTTTTGTTTATTCCAATAATTAAGTAAGTGACGACTCCATTGTAAAATCCTTAATTTAAAGGGGATAATATAATTAGTTGAACCTCCATTTTGAGAGGCAATAACACGACTCCATCCATTCACGTGGGTTTGGCCCAACATTCAAAAAAAAGAAAGGGTTAAGGGCGCAGTCTCTCATAGCATCCCTACATTCGGTTGTTCTTTACATGTGCTTTGTTTCTTGCATCCGGTATGTAATGCTTACTTTTTAGCCTACACTTATGATCCCTCCAACCTTTCCAATTTTTCTATAAAGTAAATTTCTTTAGAGTTACATATGCAGTAGGATCACCAAGAATAGAGCATTTTTGGTACAATCAAATAGTTGAGTTATCAAATTACAAATGTTTTCATGCTAAAATGCTTATGTAAAACCTAATACAAAACTTCATAATTACAAGTATTATAACTTCTTTAATACCTCTACAATACACCAACACTGTTCTTTAAGTTCTTTTGGCATGTCCTTCGAATTAAAATATCTAAGCGAGCACATGTGGGGTTTCCGCGCAATCGAACCCAAACATAGTTGTCATTTGCATCATCACATGTATCATTAGTAGTTATATTATAAGGGACATTCTCCATATATGTATCCACATCATCATCATCATCATGTGAAGCATTAATAGCAACATCAAACACCTCTATAGGTTTTGTTTTGACCACCACCACCCAATTTTTATATCTCACATCTTCCACGTAAAACACTTGTGAAGTTTGAGATGCTAATACATAAGGTTCGTCAATTAATCGATCACACGTGTATATCAATCTTGAAAAATTGACAAGGGGAAATCCAAACTCATCTTTTTTGGATCCTCTCTCACTAATAATGTTAGCCCATTGACATTTGAATGGTACATATCAATACTTTTCAGAGTAGTTCAACTCAATAATATCAATTAGTACACCACAATAAGTAACACCATCTTCGGTAACAACACAAACTCCACCATTTTGAGTTTTCCTAGTTGCCTCAGAATCTTTTATACGAAATTTCAAACCATTTATAACATTACACTTGAACTATTTTGCTTCATTATTTGGATATTAAGCAAGTCATCTAAATTTATTAGAGAGTTCCTTTTTCTCAAAGACATCCTTTGACATCACCTATTATAGACAAAGTCTTTTATTGTAAGTATGCTATCTAAAGTGTTACAACCGAAAATAGTTTTATATATATGCTTTACTTACATATTCCCTAAACCAGCTGCAAAATTTCTCCATGTGCCACTTTTGAATAACATCATTAGTCACATGAAAAGGGAAATCAGCTTTGATCTCCGCTATGTGTACATTGTGTGGACAAACGTGTTAATGTTAAGCTAGAGTATTGTATTGGAATGTTGTGAAAGGATATGCAAGGAGATATCACTTACTCGCAAAATGGAGTGATTTCTTCACAATTGAATAGCACATAATGATGTGCTTGGATCCATGAATTTGAATCTAGTGTAATGTTCACCACCGCACCCATCGATTCCTTAGCATTCCTTACAGGCCGATTGAATATAATTTCAACAGATTTAAAATAGTGTGAGCAGAATGTTAAGCATTCCTCTGTTATATACTCTTCTGCAATGGAATCTTCTAGATAAGTTTTATAATGCATGTAAGACTTAAGTCTTGATAAGTACCTATTGGAAAACCCAAGATCAATAATGGGAAATTGGTAAGTTAAACAAAACCATATAGACCAACTTATTATATGTGTTACCTCTCTATGCAATACATCCAACGATAATGAACTAGACCAGCAACTTTGGCTTCACTAACCAAATGCATGACTAGATGTACCATCACTGTAAAGAAAGAGAGAGGCAATATCATTTCCAACTCACACAACGTCGCTACAATTATCTTCTTAAGAGCCCCAAGTTCCTCCACATTTAGCACTTTGGAACATATCTCTCTAAAGAAATAAGATAAGTCAATTAAATGCCTACTCACTTCAAGGGGCAAAGATCCGCATAGTGCTATCGGAAAAAGTTGCTACATTAAAATATGATTATCATGGCTCTTCATCCCACTAATCTTGCGTTCTTTGAGTTTAACGCAACGTGAGATTTTTGAAGAATAACCATCTAGCACTCTTACATCTTTCAAAACTTTAAAAAAAAAAAAAAAAAAAAAAAAAAACCATCCTTTTCACTAGCATTCATATTGTAGTAGGCATATGGCATACATATCTAATCATTCCCAACATTTTCCAAGTGAAGTTCAAGTCTTATACCCATATCTTTTAAGTCTTGGCATACTTTCAAGTTATCATTTGTCTTGCCATCCAAGTTCAACAATGTGCCAATCATATTATCGACTACATTCTTTTCAATATGCATCATGTCAAGATTGTGACACAATACGTGGTCCTCCCAATAAGGCAAGATGAAAAATATACTTATCTTCTTCCACACAGTTAAAGCCTCCTCCCCTCTTTTTCTTTTATTGCCCAAACTAACTTTTTTCTTCTCAAACACATGATCGGCTACAGCATCTGTTTGTAACATGATTTTCTCTCTGGATACAATAATAGGAGCTAATCTCATATTAACATGCCCATCAAATTATTATTATTATTATTATTATTATTATTATTATTATTATTATTATTATTATTTTTATTTTATTTTTTTTTTTTTTGCCTACAGAATTTATGATCACTATCCAAGAATCACCGATGTCCATTGTAACTAAATTTTCCTCCATATCTTAACCAACAAGACTGACTATCATAGTTACAAGGGGGACATACAAGAGCACCTTTGATACTCCAGCCCGAGATATCATCATATGCAGGAGAATTATTGTGGCCCACAATAATGCAACATGCATTTTAAATAATTGTTTGGAAGACACATCGAACGTTTCTACTCCAACATCTTATAACTCCTTCAGTTCTTCTACTAGAGGTTGTAAGTACACATCTATATTGTTCCCGAGAGAGATTGGACCAGGAATCCATAATGTTAGCATGAAATAAGAACTTTTCAAGTACATTCATGGAGGGAGATTGTATAGGATCTTAATGACAGGCCACGTACTATGACTAGTACTCATATTTCTATACGAGTTGAATCCATCAGCTGCTAATCCAGGCCTTACATTATGAGGCTTGGATGAGAACTCTATGTACTTAGAGTCAAATGATTTTCAAGCTTCAAAATCAGTAAGATGCCTCAATAACCCGTCGTTCACACGACCATTGGCATGCCACTTCATATGATTAGTTGTTTAAGGAGACATAAAAAGTTGTTTTAGTCTTGGCTTTAAGGGGAACCACTATAGGATCTTTGCAACTTTCTTTTTTTCTTTTCTTGGAGGAAGCATTGGTACTTTGTTGACCTTTAGACTCATTACTTCTCATCTTGAAACTCCATAGTTTGGACAAGCTTCAAGGTTGGCATTCTCCTTTGAATATAAAATACAATCTTTAGGACAAGCATGAATCTTCTCATAGCTCAAGCCTAGATCCTTAATAATCTTCTTAGCCTCATAACACTCATTTGACAACTTAGCATTTGAAGGAAGAAAATCAAGCAAAAATTGCAACAACATGGTAAATGATTGTTGGTCCAACCATTAAGACACTTCATGTGGTACAAATGCACAATGGCTGACAATTTGCTAAAATGCTTACAACTTTCATAACAAGGTTGATTAGCATCTTCAAACAAATTCATAAACTGAAATGCATCTTCATTATGACCTTCTACAGGACCTTATGTAGGTTACTGCGCACTAAGGACTTCTTCCATTGGCCTAGATGCCATATCATGTATGGGGAACATGTCATGCAGCATGTTACGAAGATCAGCATACTCTATCAGGTTTTCTTAGAAAAGACTATTAGGAATTTCAGTAGAAATCTTTGCAAACGATGATTCCCCGTTAAAAACCCAAGGGTTATAACTCCTACAAATCCCATGTGACACTAAATGAGTCGGTACAACATCTGTAGGCCACAAATCTGTATGCACACATTTTTTACACGAATATGAAATCATTCCATCTAAGTGTACATGGTTAGATGCAAAATTCAGAAATTGTTGGACTCCATCTAAATGTTCTTGCAACCTTCTATTGGTAAGTTTCATCCAAATCTCATTCATTGCTATAAAATGGTTTACAAGAAACACCTATAATGTGATTTTATGAAAGCACAAACCAAGAGTTAACATACGTTTCATTTAGTTCATTTCACTTTAAGTCAAGAAACAAATCATCTTTAATCATTCACCTTTAGCTATGTTCCTACGAAAACAACGAATTTAAAGGTATAGAGAAGTTATCAACACATTTGGTAACTATAACATCATTACTAGCAATATTCTTAAGGAATGGACATCTATTTAAATATCCCATTTCATTTCAGTATTCCTCATGTGTGAAAAAGATAGAGAAAAGCCTCTAAAATTAATTAATCAAATAGAAACAATTCAACAAGAATCATCCAATATTACACAAAACAGTCAACACTCCTAATATTAGCTAAAACCACCTTATAACTCCATACAAGCCACCTGCTTGCCCCAATTCAACAACCTACAAGAGAGATAGAGAGAGAGAGAGAGAGAGTACCTTAAGTCTAACACACAAAAAAAAAAAAAAAAAAATCACTTGCTTTGATCACACGAACTTGTAATGCCTCTTCTTTTTGCAATTTGCCAACAAGGAAAGAATATATATAAACCTAAGTTCATTCTCAAATATGAAACTAATATATAGTTTATTGCGTTCTCAAATCAGCCTAATTAAGAATGTTAGCCAAAACTATCCATCAGCATTTAAGCATCTAATGTTGGAGCTTAGTTTGTAAAGTAACTGCAACAATCATCAACTATCCATCAATTTTAATTATTTATAGTCCTACAGCATTAATAAGCGATGCATGCAGCAGTAAAAGTATTTGAATTATTTGAATTTGTACACACCTTCAAACCAAAACTATACAGAAACCAATCTTCAAAACAATTGCAACATTGAACACAGCTAAAACCCCAATGAATTAAAAAAGTACAAAACTTATGTAAGCCTAATAAATCAACTAAAACCCCCAATGAGCTCCAAGATGCTTTATGAATTGAAAAATGAACCAAAAATAATTTCTGTACAAATAATTACCTCCTCTCATTTCAATTAAATTGCTTTTTTCATTTATGGTTGTCTCTATGTAAGGTTACTAATTAGGCCTAAACACCCCTATTTCTAAGTTTATGTTTGGGATAAGTTATACTACACACATAAAAGCAAGTGAATGGAGGGGGTTTTTGCTAAGTTTTGCTATGAGTCAACTGGACTTAAAAGGAACAAAAAACTAAAGTCAGAAAAGATTTTGTTTTATTATTTATTTTTTAAATAAATGAATGAGTAAACCTACTATAGATAGGAACAGCTTATACAACAATTCGCAACTACAATCAACACAAGAAGCTATCTTAAGCAGAAAGAAGAAAAAAAAAAAAAAAACAAGCAACAAACAGAAACTATGCACTGAGCATTTTAGTTGGTACTCATTTCCTCTACTAAACAGCCAAACACAGAAAAAACCACTCTCCAATTACCACGCAAACACTCAACAAACTATTGCATTCTTTGCTGAATCTCCTTCAGACTCCTTAGAGCTTAGTCATTCAAGAAAAAGGAAAAAGAACCCCCCCTTTATCTCTCCAGAGAGAGAGAGAGAGAGAGAGAGAGAGAGAAAGATAGAGAGTGTGTGAGTGAGAGAGAAAAAAATTCATGGTTTGCCTAACCTTAATAGATCGAGCATCAAACGGGACACACAAAATTCCATTACTAAAAATGGGAAAACAATTAAATGATAGCAAACAAAAAGTAAGTAAAATTTCTAATCCTGTGGGAACAAGAGAAAAAGGAACCACCTACCAAATGTAGTCAAAAACCCATTTCAAGAAATGGAAATGCTCAAATATGAAACACCCACAACCAGAAACCGAGAAAGAAAACCTCCAAAAGCACAACACCAAAGTCAGAACAACCAATAGCGACAACTTCACCAAAAACTACTTTCCCATCATCATCACCATTATCACTACAATCTAAAACCCCACATGCACCCAATAAAACATCAAATAAAAGAAACCCACTAAGATTCTAGATTGGGCTTGGATGTTGTCTGAAGAATGTGTCAAAAAAACAAACAAAAAAAATGCCACATTCCGATTAATGTTTCTCCAAATTTGAAACTCACAATACCTAGAGCTAACATAACAACAAGATAAAGACTTTTCATCATAATACCCACATTTTGATTAATGTCTCTCCAAATTTTCTACAAAACGTATATGGGTTTCTTCATCGATTCTGGAAAATAGAGGCACATGGACAAATACAGCCAAATAAAAACTCATGAGAGTCTTACTGGAGATTGGCGGGGGTGTGAGTAGCAGTAGGTCTCTGCGAAGTACGATCTTTGGTGAGTTAGGTGGGCTTGGCACATGCTGTGGTCTAGAAATTTTGAAAGTGAAAGAGATTTTGAGAGAGAGAGAGAGAGAGAGTGTGTGTGTGTGTGTATGTGTGTGTGTGTGTGTGTGTTTGTGGAGGGGGGGGTATTAGAGCTAATGGAGGGAAAATAAAAGCCAAAAGGGCGCTTAGGTGAGAGAAACGACAAAACAACAGAGAGATAAATTGGACTATACGCAGACAATTAGAAGGTCTATTGCGGCGATCCAAACCACCGCTATAACTAAGAAAAAGCACCAAAAAAAAGTATCTATTGTGGCGATAATCCAACCTGCCTCTATAAGTAACAAAATTGCCGCTAAAACCTTTATATTGTGGCGATTTTTATTATCGCCACTGTAGAGGGCCATAAAATATAACACAAATTCTTCAATCAAAAACAATTAATTAAAATAACATTTTATTAAGAATTTACTTGCACAATCATAAACTCAAAAAAACTTCAGTCCCAAAACCTCCTTCTCCAACAGATTCTCCAACGCTTCTAGCTAAGACATTCGTAATCCTTCGTCTCTCCCTCTCTCTATTTTCAAAAAATATTAAATCTCTCTCTAACTCCATGACCAAGCATTGCCTCCTTTGCTCTTCGGTCTTCGCACATGTTGCTCATTGATCTGCTTTATCTCTCACTTTTGCTCAAAATCATACCTAAATATCTCTCAAAGTCCTTCGCTCTTATACTAACTCTCTCTTTCTCTCTCTCTCTCTCTCAAAGATCGATGCTTCACTCTCTCTTTTGCTCAAATCAATGTCTCTCTTTTAATGGGTCACTCTCTCGATGGGTCTCTCTCTTTCTTCCTCATCCCTCCATGGTGGACCATGGTGATTGGTGGTTATGGAAGTGGTGGTTAGGTGGTTCTGGTGATGAGTTGTGAGGTAGGTTGTGGACATGTTGTTGAAGGTCACTCCTATATTCCCAGTCAAGCCTCAATGGCTATTTTTGGGGCTTTAATCAGCTAGTGGCGACAGTGAGTGCTAATAGAGACAAACCCAATTTAGGGTTTGAGAGTGAGAACGCGTGGCGGTGGTGGGAAGATCAATTGTTGGGTTTTGAGATCAATAATGTGAGATTTTAATTTGAGAGTGAGAGAGAGTGTGTGTGTGTGTTTTTTTAGAGGGAGACAAACGGATGAGAAATGAAAAGGTTGGGGTCTAAATTGATAGGTTTATGTGAGGGAAAGGAAAAAAAACACAAGGGGAAAAATTGGACTTTTGGGCAATTAACAAGTCTATTGCGGCGGTCACTTAAACCATTGCTATAACTAAAAAAATGCTGCAAAAAGACATTGTGGCAGTTCGATAATACCACCGCTATAACTAAATCAAATGCCACTAAAACTTATATATTGCAGCGGTTTTATATACCGCCGCTGTACTATGCTGCAAAAGGGTATATTTATTGCGACGGGTTTATGGAGCACCACTATAGCTAAGTCCAACGCCACTAAAACACATATATTGCAGCAGTTTTATGTAGCACTATTGTAGTATGTTGCAAAAGGCTAGATTTATTGCGGCGGTCCAATGGAATGCCGCAATATATATCATCTACAGGGGTGAGCCAAAAAAGCGCCGCAATATGTGACATATAGTGGTAGTTTTTGCAACCGCCGCAATTACTCGATTTTCTTGTAATGAGTCTTTCTTCTGTTCTTCGTTTTCATTTTATTTCTCTTAATTTTTTTGCATTATTTTTCCGTTGGGCCATGGCAATTGTGCCTATCAAATTCCTGCTCTAACAAAAGCCGGTACAAACCTCGATCTGTCAGCCTGGGCCTTTCTAACCCGTATGTGCAGCCCGTTCCCAGAGATTGGGTTGCATTCAATGTTTCCTTTCTTAGAAAAAAAATATATAGTTTCTTTGGGCTTTATCCCAGCCCTTAACACCAGGCCCAATTTTTTTTTTTTTTTTCCTCCTTCTTCTTATTACATTGGGTGGATGGATATATTTGAACTCAAATCCTGTTTTATGGAAAAATTGAACAATATTACAAGACTATAAGGTTCTTTATTTATTCTTGAAAGCTTAGATTATGTCTTAGCCCTTGAATATATATATATATATATATATATATATATATATTTTAATCTCCTTTATTGGAGTCACTAAGCAACCAAGCCGTGCATTCGTTAGGCTGGTTTTTTTTTTTTTGCCTGCCTATATTAAATTCTTATTTAATTTGTGAGCTATAAAATTGGCTACTGTTGAGTAGAACATTTTTTTTTTTTACTCCTATAAATCGGATAAATTTTAAGGAAAATAGATCTAATCCTGCCTTAATTGGATCATTAGAAAAATAAATAAAATTTTAAAAAATCACCCAACTTAACCATTTCAAACCTTTCACTTTGTTTTACTTTTAAGTATTACAGATAGATTTATGTTCTTATTTTTATATAAAAAATTCTAAAGCTACAAGCTGTTAATATGATAATTAGTTATTAGTAAATAAAAAAGTAATATTAGTGGTGAACCCAAATATGAGCCTGCTTTTTTACGTTAATAGTTTATAAAAATGTTGTAAAATCATTTGTATCTGGATCATTATTCTTTTCATATTGAATCAACTATAACATCCAAATA
This sequence comes from Castanopsis chinensis, assembly GCA_032878915.1. Taxonomy (NCBI): domain Eukaryota; kingdom Viridiplantae; phylum Streptophyta; class Magnoliopsida; order Fagales; family Fagaceae; genus Castanopsis; species Castanopsis chinensis. The sequence continues at coordinate 7,912,716 of JAVQMG010000125.1, read as the reverse complement.
ATAATAATAATTAATAACATCTTAATTCTTAATAACTATTCTTTATTATTGTTGAGCCTTTGAAGAAAAGAAAAAAAATTGTTCCAACATGTGAGAGAAATTTAAATCTTAGTTCTTCTCATGAGGATATTCTCGTAAGGATAGCTAAACCACTAATTAAACTTCAAGATGCTTGAGTTACAAAGTTAATGACTACTCCTAAAAATTGTTATATATATATATATATATATATGATAAGGGTTATCACTAAATGACATAAAGCTGAACGAGCCTGGGGCTGACGACCCCATGGCTGACGACCTCAACTCTTGAGCTACCTGAAGCTGACGACCTTTGACGTATGGAGACCTAAGACTGACGGCCTCCACCAATAATCCTATTGAATAGCGTAGCTGACGGGAGAAGGCTGACGAGGTCAGTTTCAGCTCCATTTGCAATCTTACTTGACTGACACGCATACATAAACAATTCTTGAACAATACGTCTAAGTAAGGAGACCCCTACAAGGACAAGGATTCTAGGAGATACGTGAGATCCAAGTATCACTATCCTAAAAGGAAAAGAACTCCTCGGTCAAGGCATGGATTTCGGCCCAACGCTACTATAAATACCCCAAGACCCTCTCGAAACAAGGTACGCACAAATAACTCAACTCTAGCACTCTAGTGTTGTAAAGTGAAGATTTCTAACTTAACCTTCGGAGGGTATTTGGCCGGTACCACGCCGGTGCCCTTTCAAAGGTCTTCACTCTCTTTGTTGTGCAGGTACGTCATCGGGAGCACGTGAGGACCGTGTGACTAACTGACGATTTTCGAGCATCATCAGTTGGCGCCGTCTGTGGGAAACGAGGGTGGTAACGCCACACTATCGCTTCCCGGACAAAAGTTGCATGGTACTCACCCGCTCAATGGCTACCACCAACAACATTCAGGAAAACGAACCGCGCGCAACCGTTCTGGAAAAGCAAGTCCAAACGCTCGCAGCAGCCGTCGAGCGCCTGACCAAAGAGAATAACGACTTGGAGGAGCAGCTACGTCAGAGAGACACGCGTCCCAGAATACAAGAGGAAAATCAGGAGGAGACAAGCGCTGAGAGAAGGGATCCCGAAGCACCTGAAGGCAGCAACGCCCCGAGCAGGCCGGAGAGGCGGGATACCAACCTGACTACCCCTTCTGAAGCCATACCCCCTCACATCGCAGCCGAGATGCAGGAGATGCGTGAACGAATAGACGTAATGATGAACGCCCTCAAAGGACGAGTGTCTAACGATCTCGACGACTTGGTACAGCGGACCGATTCACCTTTCACGGCACGTGTTACGTCGTGCCCACTTCCCCCAAAGTTTCGTATGCCGCAGGTGGAAAGCTACGACGGAAACAAGGACCCCCTGGACCACTTAGAGTCCTTCAAAACTATAATGCACCTTCAAGGAGTGCCCGACGAGATTATGTGCAGGGCTTTCCCAACCACCTTGAAAGGGTCCGCAAGGGTCTGGTATAGCAGGTTGACGCCCAACTCAATAGGCACCTTTAAAGAGCTAGGCGCCCAGTTCGTGTCGCACTTTATCGGAGGCCACCGGTACAAAAAATCCACGGCATGCTTGATGAGCATCAGGCAGAGGGAAGACGAGACTCTAAGGTCCTACATAACGCGATTCAACAAAGAAGCTCTCTCGATAGATGAGGCGGACGACAAGATACAAGTAGCAGCCTTCACCAACGGGCTGCGAAAAGGGAAGTTCCTCTTCTCCCTATACAAGAACGATCCAAAGACCATGTCCGAAGTACTTTACAGGGCAACGAAATACATGAACGCGGAAGACGCGCTGATTGCAAGGGAAGACAAGCCTAAGAAGAGGGAAAGGCAAGAAGATACTCGAACGGATAGGGGGCAAAAGAAAGCCAGGACTGAAGAGCGACGGGATGACCGCCGCTCCAAGCCACTCCCAGGGAGATTCACGAGCTTCACACCATTGACCGCCCCTATCGATCAGGTTCTAATGCAAATCAAGGACGAGGGGACTCTGACTTTTCCCGGCAAATTGAAGGGAGAGATCCCAACAAAAGGCCAAGGGACAAATATTGCCGCTTCCATCGAGACCATGGACATGACACGGCTGATTGCTACGACCTAAAGCAACAGATAGAAGCTTTAATCAGGCAAGGAAAGCTGCAGAGGTTCGTTAGCAAAGAACGAGCAGAACCACCGCAAGGCCCGGCCCCAAGACGGGAAAACGAACGCCCCAGACAGCCCTTAGGCGACATCCGGATGATTGTAGGAGGGACGACGACCGCTGGATCGTCGAAGAAAGCTCGAAAGACGTATCTCAGAATGGTGCAGAACATCCAGCTGACGGGGACCGCACCTCAGATGCCACGGGCTAATAACCCCCTCATCGGATTCTCGGAAGAAGACGCGCGACGCCTCCATCACCCCCATGACGACGCACTCGTCGTCACCATACGAGCAGGAGACTTCAACATGCATCGAGTTCTTGTCGACAATGGGAGCTCGGCGGACATCCTCTACTACCCTGCGTTCCAACAGATGGAAATTGATAGAGAACGACTGACTCCGGCTAACGCCCCACTAGTCGGCTTCGGAGGAACAAAGGTATTTCCCCTCGGTGTTATCACCCTCGCGGTAACTATTGGAGACTACCCGCAACAGGTCACCAAGAATGTAGCATTCCTCGTGGTCGACTGCTCATCAGCCTACAACGCCATCATAGGACGTCCCACGCTTAACTCATGGAAGGCTGTAACTTCAACCTACCACTTGATGATAAAATTCCCAACGGACTATGGAGTGGGAGAACTCAGAGGGGACCAGGTGGCCGCACGCGAATGTTACGTAGCGATGATGGAGATGGACGACCACCAGCAAACCATGAGCATAGAACAGCAGGCATCAGCGGAGCCCACAGAAAAACTAGAAGACATGCTTCTCGACGACTCTCAGCCAGGGCGGACAACCAAGATCGGTACTCTTACCGACTCGACGATACGACAGGAACTTGCGGTCTTCCTCAAAGAAAACCGAGACGTGTTCGCATGGAGTCACGAAGATATGCCGGGCATTGACCCGTCAGTCATAGTACACAAATTAAACGTGTCACCGTCTTTTCCGCCGATTCGACAAAAGAAGAGAGCCTTCGCCCCGGAGAGAGATCGGGCAGTAGCGGAGGAGGTCCGCAAATTGCGGGAGGCGGGCTTCATTCAGGAGGTTTACTATCCCGAGTGGTTAGCGAACGTCGTCATGGTGAAAAAGAGTAGCGGAAAGTGGAGGATGTGCGTAGATTTTACCGATCTAAACAAGGCGTGCCCCAAGGACAGCTATCCTCTGCCAAGGGTCGACCTGCTGGTGGATTCTACGGCCCAACACCAACTATTAAGCTTCATGGACGCGTTCTCGGGATACAACCAGATCCTAATGGACGAAGCTGACCGAGAAAAAACTTCGTTCGTAACAAGTCAAGGCCTTTTTTGCTACAAGGTCATGCCGTTCGGCTTGAAAAATGCAGGCGCAACATACCAGAGGCTTATGAACAAGATGTTCGCGGAGCAGATCGGGAGAAATGTCCAGGTGTATGTCGACGACATGCTGGTAAAGAGTCGAAGAAAGGAGGATCATTTGAAAGACCTGAAGGAAACCTTCGATACCCTTCGCTCCTACAACATGAAGCTAAACCCCGCCAAGTGTGCCTTCGGAGTAACGGCCGGAAAATTCCTGGGATACATGGTGTCCCAACGGGGTATCGAAGCCAACCCAGACAAAATCCGAGCCATAATGGAGATGACACCTCCCAAAAACGTGAAGGAAGTACAAAGCCTTAACGGCAAGATCGCCGCACTTAGCAGATTCGTATCCAGGGCGACGGATAGATGCCTCCCGTTCTTCCGCACACTAAAGAAGTCCTTCGAATGGACGGACGAATGCCAACAAGCATTTGAAGACCTCAAGACCTACCTATCGTCGCCACCACTATTAACCCCCTCCCAACCGGGCGAAGAACTATTCCTCTATTTGGCCGTTTCTCCAGCCGCCGTCAGCGCAGCCCTAGTGAGGGAAGACAACAAGGTACAAAGGCCGGTATACTACGCCAGCCGGGCACTCCACGGGGCAGAAGGAAGATACTCGCCACTGGAAAAGCTGGCCTTCGCTCTAGTTACGGCAGCGCGCAAGCTAAAGCCATACTTCCAAGCTCATACGGTGGTCGTACTAACTGACAAGCCCATACGACGAGCGATGAGTAGCCCTGATGCCGCGGGACGTATGGCCTTATGGGCAGTAGAATTGAGCGAGTTTGACATAAAATATCGCCCCCGCACTGCCATCAAAGGGCAAGTACTCGCCGACTTTATTGCGGAGTTCGCGTATCAAGAAGATCAGAGGGCAGGGAGTTCCCAATGGAACGTTTTCACTGACGGTTCGTCAAACAAAAAAGCTGGCGGAGCAGGAGTCGTACTTCGTTCTCCCGAAGGTGACGAGGTCGAATGCATGATTCGACTTGATTTCCCTACGACCAACAACGAAGCGGAGTATGAAGCCCTCATAGCAGGTTTAGATCTGACAAAAGCCGTAGGAGTCGTAGGTGCGGTGGTCCATTGTGACTCTCAGGTAATCACCAGTCAGATCAACGGTGACTACGAATGTAAGGGAGAAAGAATGAAGATGTACTTGGAACAAGCAAAGAGAAAGGTGGACGAGCTCCAGGCAAAAGTTGTTAAAATTCCAAGAGGGGACAACGAGCAGGCCGACCGCCTTGCAAAAGCTGCATCCGCAGAGCATATGATCATCCCCGGTAAGGCTCTATCTTTTACTCAAATCGCACCACTGATAGATGTCCTCAGCATGCAGGAGGTAAGATCCGAAAACGATTGGACCAACCCTCTGGTCGCCTATTTGAAAGAAGGCATCCTACCTGAAGAAAAGGAAGCCGCGAGGAAGCTGAAGGTCCGTGCAGCGAGATTCATCTTAATAAGGGACGTCTTATACAAGAGGAGTTTCTCCCGGCCGTACTTAAGGTGTCTAGGACCTAAAGAAGCGGATTACGTTATGAGAGAGGTACATGAAGGAATCTGCGGCAACCATTCAGGATCACGGTCGCTGGTCCACAAACTGATCCGGGCCGGGTACTATTGGCCGACAATGCTGAAAGACACCCAGACATATGTCAAGACATGCGACAAGTGCCAACGGTTCAGTAACTTCATCAAGCGGCCAGCTGAAGAACTAAACCCGATCACTGCTCCGTGGCCGTTCGCCCAGTGGGGGTTGGATATCATGGGCCCATTCCCAACGGCAGCAAGACAACTAAAGTTCCTAATAGTCGGAATCGACTACTTCACCAAATGGGTGGAAGCAGAAGCCTTAGCCACTATCACCGAGAAGAACGTGCGAAGTTTTGTCTGGAAGAACATTATTTGCAGGTTTGGAATTCCAAGAGTCCTGATCTCGGACAATGGCAAACAGTTCGACAATAACGCCTTCCGGGATTTTTGCTCACAATTAGGAATCAAAAATCATTACTCTTCCCCTGCTCATCCCCAAGCCAATGGACAAGTTGAAGTCACGAACCGATCCTTGCTTCGGATAATCAAAACTCGGCTCGAGGGGGCAAAAGGCATATGGCCGGAGGAACTACCCAGCGTACTATGGGCATACAGAACAACCGTCAGGACCCCCACAGGAGAAACTCCGTTCCGGCTAACATACGGCACTGAAGCAGTTATACCAGCCGAGGTCGGACTCACGAGCTACAGAGTGGACAACCACGACGAAGGAAGGAATGACGAAGCCATGCGTCTAGAACTTGACCTAGCTGACGAAGTTAGAGCGACGGCTGAACAAAGGCTCGCGCGATACCAGAACCTCATGGCTAAACACTACAACTCCCGAGTCAAGCACAGGGACTTCGAAGTTGGAGACCTCGTCCTAAGGAAAGTAATGGGCACCACCAAAGACCCTACGCAAGGAAAACTCGGCCCAAACTGGGAAGGGCCCTATAGAATAACATCGTGGCTAAGGAAGGGCACCTACCACCTGGGGACCCTGGACGGACTACAACTACGCCATCCATGGAACGCCGAGCACCTCAGAAAGTACTACCAGTAGAGAAACAACGGACGCTACTCCTCATTTCCAATCTATTTCTGTCAGTCATTTATTTTAAATCATTTGTTTTAGTTTACTTTTAAAACATTCACCAAAGGGCTAAAGTTTGTCCTTTCTGGGAACAATTTTCTACGTATGTATGCATTCATCACAATAAGAGGAGTTTATTCAGAAGTAACTGATGTATTTGTTAAGCAGACGGAACTACTAAGTCCACGCAGTGGACGACCTTAAATCCACAAAGTGGACAGAACTGCCAAGTCCACAAAGTGGACGGAACTACTAAGTCCACGCAGTGGACGACTTTAGTCCCACAAAAGTGGACGAAGCTACCAAGTCCACGAAATGGACGATCCATAAATCACAAAGTGGACGACCTTAGCGACCCTAAAAAGTGGACGCCCCAAAGTCCACGAAGGTGACGGCCTTAAATACATCAAAAGGCAAAATTAGTTCGACGGACAATCTCAAAGTCCACGAAGTAGACGGCAATCTAAAAGTCCTCGAAGTGGACGATCTCGCCCACACAATAGACGGAGCTAAAATGCCCGCAGAAATAACATAAGTAACGAACTTATACACTGACGATAAAAAATGGGCGTCCCACCCACGAAATATGCAAAGTCAGCATCAGGTCCACAAAATGGACAAAGCTGACGACCCCACAAAGAAAAGGTATAAAAAGCAAGCAGCCTCGTCAGAACAAAATACAGAAAAGACATTAAAGAATTTAGATCGACGGTACGAAAGCAACAAAATGAAAATAACACTTTGGAAGCAATAAACGTTAAGATTGTCTTTACAAAAGCTCAAAACAACGAGCGTTAAACATTAAAGTTCATTACAAAACAAAAACAAAGTGTTTACAATAGAAGGGTCTACGAAGCAGACGGGGCAGTCGACGAAGGCAGGACGACAGCCGGAGTTGAAGGATCCTCAGCATTAGACTTCTCCGCTTCAAGACCTGCTGACGGGTCCAAAGTGACGGACCTCTCCAAGGCCGGTTGGGCGAGGACAAAGCTGCCGTCCCTCGAATCTACCATAGGCTCGGTAGCCTCGTCATCCTCCTCGAGAATGGAGTCACCTGCCGGGGTTGACGGTATAGGCTCATCCATGCTTATCCCCGACAAGTCCAAGTCAGGATGGGCACGCTTCATTTGCTTTAAGCAATCCTCGAAACCTTCAGAGTAGTAGACGGCACAGGAGTCAATGAATTGTTGGGAATCTTTGAATTCCGCCACGGCGTCACTCCTGGCCGTCTCCACCTGACCCATCAGCCCTTGAAGTTCTTTCTCCGCCGTCAGCTTTGCATCGTCGGCCAGGCCCCGTTGACGGGTTTCCTCCGCCAGTTCATCCGTCAGTCTCTTCACCTCTTTGGCCAGGGTGATGTTGGCGTCCCTATACTGCTGCTGAGCGTCTGCCGACGTCTTGAGGCGCTTGTGCAGACGAGAGACCACCCCCTCCTTCGCAGCACATCGGTCCCGTAGGGCCCTCATTCGAATCATGGCCTATGGGGCACAAAAAGGTCGTCAGTCACAGAAATGCCGTCAATACTCTACAACGTCTACGAAAAATAATAATAAAAACAAAAATACGGCGAAGGCAGTCATACCCTTGCAAGGTCGAACAGCCCCGACGACCCTATCTCGTCCGTCGGGTGGTCGTCACACAGCTCCATCTCCTCTTCCTTTAGGATGGACTCCGCTACCTCCACGGCATAGTCCTTGTGGGTGAGGAGGCGACGGGAAGAATCAGGAGTAACGACCCCTGAGGCCGTCATCAGGCCTTTGCCAGACCCGTAAGAAGCTCTTGGAGGCGACGGCCTCTTGGTGGTCTTGTCCCCCGAGGAAGAAACCACTTTCTTCCCGGACCGGTCGTCAGCCCCGTCAGCCTTTCTCTTGACGCCCTTCTTCCCGACGGGCTTAGGAGCTGTTGACGGCGTCGCTTCACCTCTGGCCCTCTCCTCCTCCTGCTTCTTCTTAGCCGCGGCGGCGCGGATTCTTTGCTTTGCCGTCTCCATTTCTGGTAAAGATAAAAAGTGAATAGAAACAACAAAAAGGTAAGGAAAGTGACGGAGGTAACTACGAGATACTCACGTCGACGGGATAATTCGTTTAGTCTACGAGCCTCGTCTGACGGTTCGGGACCACCGCAATATAGGTGCAAAGTGTCTAGGGTAATTAGGTCCCGACACCTCCTTTCGTCCAGAGGAATTGACGTCACTCGGCGGATGAACTCCTCTTGCTCCGCGGTTATACGTGGACGGACGTTGGCTGAAAGAAAAATAGACGGAGTTAGAAACCAATTAGGTGAAAAGCAAAGAGAGGCCGACGGGATAAACCTGAATCCCTAACGTGCGCCCAAGTGTTATCGAAAAAACCATAAGGCATGGACTCCCACTCTTCTTCACGACACACCCAGTTCGTCCCTTTAACGAAAAAGTACCTTCCTTTCCAATTTCTATTGGAGTCAGGCATGTCGGACACCAATTTTAACTCTTTCGACCTTAGGGAGAAATGATAAAACCCCTTGGACGAGGAAATATGTTGTGGACGGTAGCACCAAAAGAATTCATCTAAAGTTAGCTGACGGTGCCCGCCGCTGAGACGACCCCACAAAATTTCCGCGCCGATAAAAGTCCTCCACGCATTGGGGGCAATCTGGCTGACGGAGATCCCCAAAAAGTTAGTTAACTGACGGTACAAGCCCGTCAGTGGTAATCTGAAGCCCGCTGCAAACATGGCGTCATACATGCCCACGTCGGCTGTTCGACCTGAATAACACCGTTCACCATCCAAAGGGAGACGGATTGGGACGTCGTCTGGGATCTGGTAGCGGGCTCGTAAAGTGTTAAAAACATTTTCTGACATCGTCGGCAGAAAACTATTGACGGACCATTCAAGGGGAAGGATGAAGGGGCGGTCATCACCTGGAGCTCCAGAGGTGCTCTCTAAAGTCTCCTCGTCACCTTCATCCTCACTCTCGTCGCCACTTCCCTCTTTCTCACTACCACCCCCGTCCTCACTTTCTCTACCATTTCTATCCACTTCGTCAGAAGAATGGGCCGATGTGTCCCTCTCTGACGACCAGGACAAGCCCTCCTCGGGCTGAAGACCTGACGGAAAGACTTCGTCATAACCCGCTCCTTCGCGGACTGACGACTGCTCACTCGACATCTGACTACCTACAAACGATGGTTGTTGTTCTAAGAACCTAGGCCAACGGCTTCGCTAAAGTTACAGGGTGGAAAAATAAAAAGAATTGAAAGAAAAAACTTACAAGTAAAAATGTCGTCTGGCGTAAGTTGACGGTTCAAGGAAGACGAAGCTAGCAAACAGACGGACGGGAATCTTGCGCTTGACGCTTTGGCTCTCAAAAGAATACAAGTGCTGGAAAGTTTGAAATGAGGAAAGTAGGACATATATATAGGAAACAAGGGGCACGAAAGACGAAGCGACACGCTCGTCGCAGAACGAGGCGAATCAAGCTAAGCCACGTGTCCTCGCATTTAATGAAAGCCGCGCGAGGTTTTAGGTATATACTCCATAGCTCGTCAGGATAAGATGACGAGGCTATGGAGTAGGGGGCAGCTGATAAGGGTTATCACTAAATGACATAAAGCTGAACGAGCCTGGGGCTGACGACCCCATGGCTGACGACCTCAACTCTTGAGCTACCTGAAGCTGACGACCTTTGACGTATGGAGACCTAAGACTGACGGCCTCCACCAATAATCCTATTGAATAGCGTAGCTGACGGGAGAAGGCTGACGAGGTCAGTTTCAGCTCCATTTGCAATCTTACTTGACTGACACGCATACATAAACAATTCTTGAACAATACGTCTAAGTAAGGAGACCCCTACAAGGACAAGGATTCTAGGAGATACGTGAGATCCAAGTATCACTATCCTAAAAGGAAAAGAACTCCTCGGTCAAGGCATGGATTTCGGCCCAACGCTACTATAAATACCCCAAGACCCTCTCGAAACAAGGTACGCACAAATAACTCAACTCTAGCACTCTAGTGTTGTAAAGTGAAGATTTCTAACTTAACCTTCGGAGGGTATTTGGCCGGTACCACGCCGGTGCCCTTTCAAAGGTCTTCACTCTCTTTGTTGTGCAGGTACGTCATCGGGAGCACGTGAGGACCGTGTGACTAACTGACGATTTTCGAGCATCATCAATATATATATTTTTTTTTTTTGAGAATCAATATATATATATATATATATATATTGGTTTTATGTTTCTTATTATTGGTTATATCCTTGGTTTTGGTTTCGCATTCATTGAACAATATTAAATTTAAACAGACAAAAAGCCGAAGCACATCAACTATATAAGAGGGAAGAGAATCCATCCATGTTACGTATAGCCTGACGAAAGAAATTTTAGCAGCCTTGTGAATGGGGGCCAACAATGACAGACGTTGTTAAACATGGTGATCATCTTCATAGCTAATAGCGCAAGGTGGACCAATCCAATGCCATGAACATTATAGCCAAAGAGGACGATGAGGACGAGGACGAGGCTTGGGCGCAACTCATTCCATAAATGAGCACCTGTGGCTGTGGCTGTGGCTGTGGCTGTGGCTGGATGTGTGGTGTTGCCACTTGCCAGGCCTAGTGTGTACTGTTTGATTGTTACGTGGTTGACGATAGTTTGCGAAGTTGTCAAACCCCACTTTATTATAGACATGGCAAAACGGGTCAAAATTTTCTGACCCGACCCGACCCGACCCGAAAAATACTCGACCCGAACCCGATTTTTTTGACCCGAAACAAAAACGGGTTGACCCGTGACCTGACCCGAGTTTTTCATATTTTTTGCGGGTCAACCCGACCCGACCCGCAACCCGACCCGAACCCGAATCACTTTTTTAAAACTTTTTTTTTTTTGGTAAAAAAAAAATTAAAATTAAGACAATAGTAGTTTAATTGTTTATATGAACTTTAAAGAAACAATTGATACATTTACATATGCAAATTAATTGAAAGATAAAAGGTTGAGCATTCTGTAATGAATAAAAAAAATTTAATATTAAATAACAAAGTACATGTCAAGATAATATGATTACAGTAGAGTTAAAAATATAGATTTAAAATTGTAGACATGCGTGAGAAACATTTACAAGTGTAAAAATAGTGAAGCCAAAGTATCAAATTAGCATAAATTATGAATGCTTAGACTCATTTTTTAACAATTTATGTCCAAAATAAATGGCTTTTCAAAATAAACTATGATATTTTCTAGAGTGTGTATTGCTTAACAATGATATGATATTCATAAAAGAGACCATGTATAAATAAGTAAGCAATCCAATTTTAATGTATATCTCAAATTGAAATAGAGTGTCAACCACAATTGATAATAGAATATAAAATTAATTTTTAAGATTGTAAATTTCTTATATGTTTTTATTCTTTATCAAATGAGTTATCCAATAAGTCATTTGTAATTTTGTTTTATATTTTGGAATGTTAATATTGTGTAGAAATAAAACATGTGTATTTGTTTTACTTATGTTTGTGTTATTTTGTTTTAAATAGCAATGTTTAGGATTTGTATAATTTTGAAATTATTGAATAAGTATTAATAAGTTTAACTGAATTCATTCTTGATATAAGTGGTGAAGTCAAAATAATACATTTTACATAAAATAATTTGTTGCATAATTTTTCAAATGACAAATACATGTTGTTTTATTTATAAAAAAAATAAAAATAAAAATTAAAAAAATTTTAAAAAAAATCATGTGAAAAATACGGGTCAACCCGACCCGACCCGCAACCCGATTGACCCGAACCCGTTTTTAACCCGCTTAAGATGACCCGTTTTTGACCCGTGACCCGTTTGACCCGTGACCCGATTGACCCGACCCGACCCGCCCGTTTTGCCATGTCTACTTTATTACATGATGATACACAAGTTGATTTCACCTTTCCATTCTATCCTGAATCTCCCAATCACTTTTTTTTTTTTTTTTTTTTTTTTTTTTTTTTGAGAAAGGAATCTCCCAATCACTTGGCTGTGTCATTGTTGCATTAAATTTTCGGACCCATTCATATTTGCCAAATATTATCTTAATTATGATTGATGTCGCATCAATAGTGTGATGAATATATTTATGACAAGAGTTTGTAGCTTAAGTATCACTTACATCCAATTCTCAATTCTCTCACCCCTATATATATATCAAAAATAATAATAATAAATATATGACCCGGTTAACGGGTTCCCTTGGTCTTTATATTCTGTACTCCAGTTCCTTACAAAAGCATAGTATCTTTCTATAACTGTGTCACATGAGTAAGAAGAGAAATACTATTTTAGAGCTTTCTATCTTACTCAGTAGTGCAAACTAATAAGATAACGTTACGTATGATTTGGTTGTTGTGTCTTGGAGATGGCATGCCTATAAAATATCCCATAAACTACATGTATTGTCTTAATAAAGCGACATAGTTTACGCCTCAACTCATTCGCTCTCAAACTCATGGCATTAGTAACAATTAATATTTCATATTATAAGATATATTAAAGCACCAATGAAGTTATTAATAATATCCCCTAATTTGTTACCTATTTTGTGTGGTGAACTACAACTTTTGTGGAATATTATTATTATTGGAAACATTATTTTGTAAATTATGAAATTCTTTTTATTTATTGTAAAGTTGTAATTTACAACTATTATATGTTGGCTTTAATTCCATGCCAAATTTGATTAAAATTTTGTTCAATCTTTTGTACCCTGTATTTTATGTGGGATTTATTTGTAAGGGTTGTGTGTGAGAGAGAGTGTGTGAACACTTAAGGCATCTATTAAAGACAAAAGGAGTTTTCGTGGGTAGCTCACGACTAGCCATCCCGCGAAGTGATGCATGTGCCCAGCACATGACTGGAATGCGAAGAGTCGGGACAGGATGGAGACAGCTGGTTTTCGCGAGTGTCTCGCGAGTAAGGCCTTCTAGCGAGATACCCGTGAAATAATCAGTTTTGCTATTTTGTCATATTTGCTCCACTACATTCTCATACACACTATATATACCATCATTACCCACATATTGAGTAAAGAGCTGTTCAGAGAAGAAAACCCTAGCCATAAACCCTTGAGAGTGTGAGATTGTCATACTCATAATTCTCTACATCATCCATTGTGGTTTTCCTCTACTCCTACATCTCCATTTCCAAATCCATGAGAGGTTAATAGCCCAAACACTTACCACACCCATACTAAGTGTCTAGTGAGGTTTTGGTGTTGCTGAGAAGCATTGGAAGAAGCCAAGCTTTGATAGATGCAATTGGACACATTGCAAGATTCGGAAAGCTAGACAAGACACGGTTCCGAAAAACCTTGTTGGAGTAAGAGCTTGGAGGGCTTAGGTGCACTGGGTAGATTAGGCTTAGAGGGTCTCTTGCTATTCGTGTATCCTAACTTATTGTCTAATGAATCAATTTACTGCTTGGAGGGCGATGGAAAGGTTTTTTGTTAAGTTTTTCGGTTTCCTCTTCAATAACACATCGGCGTGTTATCTTGTGTTTGCATCTTTCTTTTCTATTCTTTTAGCTTTCATTTTACTGCTGCATTATGTTGAATATGGCTTAGAATAGTTGTATTGTATGTTCGCTCTCATTTACTCTATTCTGCACTTAGTTTAAGTTAAAGTAAAATGAACCGAGCCATAATTTTTTAATTTGGGATCTAAACAGCTCTTGTGTTTTAAACACAAATCCTAGTTTTCATTTATTAATTTCTGTTCATTGAAAAAACAATAATCAATAATAATCACTCGTTGCACAAGTTTTGAAACTGTTCTAAGGGCATGTTGGATAACATACTATAGCAGGAAAGTAGAGAATGCCACTCATAGATTTTCATGTGACCTAAACCAGCCTATGTGCCCGAAAAAAGATGTGCTTAATTAGATGCTATTACTAACGAGGTTAATAATCTATGGGTTCTTTGCACGCTATCAACAATCCTTAAAAAGCTCTTCTCAAAAAATAAACAATCCTTAAAAAGTATTCTAATAGTGATAGTTGTTGACTATCTAGTTATTCCTAAGAATAATTGTCGCTTAAGGAATGACTAGCCAAATTTTTGAGATATTGAGATAGGAGTTTAAGAATTTGAAATAGAATGGTTTCAAGTAGCATATCAAATTCTATTTCAGACCACAAAATATAATTCATATCAAATAGAAATATAATTCATATCTAATAGAAATATAATTCATATCAAATAGAATTTGAAATTAGACCATCCCATTATCATAAATTCATAAACCACAAAATTTGAAATCAAACCGTCCCATTATCTCTTTTCATTTTACCTCCCTCCATTTCCTCACTTACAAAACACTTTTTGAGGTTTCAATGATCTTTTCAACGCATGCACTCGGAATGTGGCTAGTCAATTGTAAATTTGTGATTTACAACTATATTTTATGTTGGCTTTATTCTATGACAAAAAGTGTTGTAATTGTATAAATTTGTTTCCTTGTATTTTTGTGGGATTTTATTGTATTGGGTTTAGTATTAAGTTGGTGAAGACTCAAGCTTACTTGAAAATTAGTGCATTTCGCGACTAGCTCACGAGAAGTTCGCAAGAAAGGTTCCTGCGAGAAGTTCCCACGAAAAAGACATGTGAGAAGCACATGACTGGAAGCTGAAGAGTCGTGTCAGGCTGTCAATTTCAAGAGTGTCTCATGGGTAAAGCCTTCCCGTGAGATACCCGCGAAACTCTTTGCCTAGAGGATTTTTAAGTGTGACTTTCTTACCCTTCACCCATACTATATGAGAGGCCATTCAAAAAGAAAAACCCTAGATAGGTTTTCTACAACACATACACCCATCTTTTAGAGAGAGAGCTACTCATCTTTAGTGAGAAATCATTGAAGCCTCTTCTCCTTCCCTCTCCCATTGTCATACCTTGAGCGGAGATTTATACCTAAACACAACCCATACCTTTTCAAAGTGTATAGAGTGATTTGGAGTTTGGGAAGTTTTAGAGATTTGACAAGAGAAGCCAGTGAGGATTGGCGGATATAATAGGGCGTATTGTGGGATCCGGAAAGTTAGAGAAGACATAACTCCGTGAAGTCCGTTGGTAGCAGGAGCTTGGAGAGCTCAAGTATATTGGATAGACTAGGCTTGGAGGGTGTTTTGTTATTCGTATACTCCAACTTTATTCTCTAGTGGATCGATTTACTGCTTGGAGGGTGATAGAGAGGTTTTTCGTCGAGTTCTTCGATTTCCTCTTTGATAACACATCGTCATGTTATCTTGTGTTTGCATCTCTCTTTTCTTACTCTTGTACTTTACTTTTTTTGTTTGTAGTTCATGTTTATGCACTAGAGTAGTATCGGTTGATTGCGCTTCATTTACTCTTATTCCGCACTTAGATAAGTTAGAGTAAAATCAATCGAGTTGTAATTTTTTTTAATTTGGGGTCTAAACAAGTTCTTATGTTTTAACACAAATCCGAACATTCATCAATGATAGTGTATGGTTTTGCTTTTCCAGTATGATTTGTTTGAACATCGGTATGTGAGGTTGAAAGAGAGGTATCATCGGTGGACTATGCACTTTTGCCATATATTGAAGGCTTCTAGAATTAAATTGTTGTATTCACTTGAGTTTCTGTTGCAATTTCATTGTTTAGTGTAATTCTCGGGTTGGGAATATTTATGTGAGCTTGTTTGTTTCGTACAATTTAATGGAAATTACAAATATGAAATTGGAGGTAACAACAGTTTATAATCTGGATTTGTTTTTGGAGCAATAAGAACAATCTACAATATGGGTTTGTGGGATTAAATTTGGTTTTTTTTTTTTTTTTAATTTACATGTCTATCATGTGGCTATTTTTTTTCTTGAGTTTTCATTGCAATTTCATTGTTTAGTTTAATTTTTGGGTTGGGAATATTTATGTGAGCTTGTTTGTTTCATACAATTTAATGGAAATTACAAATATGAAATTGGAGGTAACAACAGTTTATAATCTGGATTTGTTTTTGGAGTAATAAGAACAATCTATAATATGGGTTTGTGGGATTAAATTTGGTTTTTTTTTTTTTTTTTTTTTAATTTACATGTGTATCATGTGGCTATTTGTTTTTTTCAAAATTCAAACTCAAAGAGTACAATGACAATTACCCAAAATTCACATGCATACCATGTGACTATTCTGTTAATATATTAATGGTAGAATAACATATGCCTCTATTTGGCACATCAATGAAGCTCATAAAGTAAATTGGTTAAAATAAAAAATTCAGGGGCGTAATGGCCACTAGTCCAAAGGGAAAATAATATTGCCATTTTTACCTAAAAAATATTTTAAAAACTAAGGGGAAAAAAATAAATGCTTTGTTTTTTCTCTGTCCTTAGAATAATGATAGTTGATTGATTCTTTTTTCAGTCTTTCCTAAAATTTGTTGAAATTTAATAAATATTTTTTTTGTACACAATGGTTTTTATAATTCTTCATTTATTTCTTGAGTTGTGTTTATAGTGCTATTTTAATTACTATACATCTAGTATATACATATAAAAAATTTTAAATATCCAAAAAAATTGGCTCATAAATATCAAAAAATTTAGTTGGCTCTTCGAAAAATAAATTTTTATTTGTTATTAAAACTAGGAAATTCTCTTACTAGTTTTATAAGATTCTATAACCTAATTTGCATAGAAAAAATCAAGGAAGTATTTACAAAATTTTGCTATTAATTTCAACGTAATAATTCTTTTGGCCTTCTGTGTAAATTTGTTTTGCATCATTTAATATTTTAACTAAAGATAATGAATTGGAGTATAATATAGCTTGGCCAAGAACTGAGTGTGTCATCACAAGTCAGACACACGAAAGCATATATAGTATATGTAAGGTCACAATTTGCACCCAAACACAACAATAAGAAGGGGATAAGCCCAAAAAGCCCAATATAATGAAATTTGTAGAGAGTGTGCTTGAAATCTAGGTTTTAGTGATGTTAAACAACAAGAATGAGGGGCTAGATCGCAACATCATACACGTTGGGTTGTTTATGTAATAGAAATTGTCCTTAGACTCAAGCCCAGGATGATGGATATTATCTTTCACTCTTTCAAAGACATATTACAATTATGGGTGCTAATGTGTACAATGTTTTCTTTCTTTTTTCTCCGATCCCCCTTCTTAACATCTTCCTTTGCCGTTTATATCATCCTCCTCCTTCTCACCATCTTTCATGTATGGATCAGACTACTGATTTAGATACTTATCCCATCAACCTCTCCGTAAAATCTTTGGAGGCAGTTGTAAGGCTGAACTCTGATGCTCAGTGTTAAGGACATATTTTATGTAGTTGGCTAATCCCTTGACAAAACGCACTTTATTTGTATTTGGATAAATCTAGGATGTGTTTAATACTTCAAAGAACATGTTGTTCAGGTCTAATATTAAAGTTATGAAGATTGGACCAAGAAATAAGTGAAAAAAAGGTGTTTACTAAAGCTAGTCAAATAGCTAGACACTTGTGGACACCTGTGGACACCTGCGGACAGCTGTTCGACAACTGCTCGATAACTCTATCTATTGAGGTTTAATGAAGCTCGACAGCTGCTCGATCGATCAAGGTATCTATTGAGGTTATGAGAATTCAGATTTCTAGATCTGATTTTCGGCCCATGTTTTTGTATTTGTGTAGGGTTTCTTTTCTCACAACCCTAGATATATATAAGGCTTATTTTAGAGGTCGTCACATAAGAGAATACAAGAAAAACACATGCAAAAGGTGACCGAAACTTTAAGCTACTGAGTTTTTGTGCCTTAGGGTTTTGTAACCAAGTGCTTCTTGATCTTCATCGTGTGGACGAATTGAAGAACTTTGCAGCCAACATTTTTCTTTCTCAAGTTGGTGAGTGAATCATGTACTGGGATTGGTGCAAAGGAGTGAGTCACGTACTAGGATCCGTGCATCAAAGGGTGGCATTCATATATTGAAGAGTTTAGAGGTTCTGAAGTGGTAGAAGGTTTCTACTGTGAGTTCATCTACAGGAATTGTAGAGTCTAGGGACAAAAGTTTTATACTAGATCTGAAACTTCTCTTTACTATAGTGAATTGCTTTTCAAGAAGGTTCCTCTCAGGTTTTTTATTGTGAAACTAGTTGGTTTCATTGGTTTTCTTGGGTCATCATATCTTGTCTTATTTACTTTTCCGCTGCATATTATTTGTGAAATGATATTGATATTTGTTTGTTTTAACAAGTTTATTCATAATAAATTTAATTAACAACTTGGGTTTAAAACTTATTAATTCTATCAACCGAGGTCTGAATTTTCCAACACTCAGGTGTCAATTCCCCACTAATGTGGCCAGAGAGGTAGTTGAAGAGCATTCAATGCGGTGGCAACAACTTTATCTTAGATATTTCACAGCCCTTCTTCTTGTCTTGTACATCCACCATGCCTACCCTTACTTATAGGATCTTCTAGAATATTGCATTTGGACATCAGACAAGCCTTTCCTACCTCAGCTTTACATAGCCGAGGACATACTCCTCCTCAGATTGCCTTCTTAAATAACCTTGATCAAATATCACTTCTTTATCCATTAGTGTTGCCTCGTGGGTTGATATTCCCACGTCCCCGAACCATTCAGTATTCTCAGATTGGGCCTTTAGCCTAACACATATTCTTGGGCCCATTGACCCCACATCATATTTTTAAAGCACCGCAATGCTGAAATAACAAGAATGGTCTTTTGCTTTCCGCCAGTCAAAGCGATTGAGAAGATGTCCCTTTTGTACGCACTAACATTTGCTATTAGTTAATTTTTTTGAAGCAAAAATACATACAAGTAGGAAGATGAGGAAATGAGGTTTTAATACAAACACACTACAAACTCCATTTAAAAAAACCCAGTAATTTTTAAGTAAAAATGAGTTAAATTATACTACACACAAATACCAAATTAATTAAATAAATAATACCAGCGCACACTCTTGGTGCGATGATCACTCTACAAGTATAAGTGCTTGTAGGGTGTGGGGGGCAAGGGCTAGGATTCAAGTCTCCAAGAGGGAGCTTCACACACATATACACTTAGATTAAGCTACAGTAGAAATTCTATCTTGTATAAAAAAAATAAAATTAAACAAATAATGAGCTCGCATTGAGGACTTGTGGTTGATATCGTTCTTGAAAGAAGCGAGAACGATATTTCTCAGGATTTAATTAGGATGATGATCCTATAAGATTGGAACAGAGACAAGATTCTTCCATTTGTTTTTTCTCTTTCAATATGAAAGGCCCTTGATATAGATATTTCTCCCTCTAATTACGTCTTTGTGTTTGCCTTGTTTTGGTTTCTTTAATGCATTCTTCTTTCCTAGCAAAAAGAAAACTGTAGTCGAGAAGATCTACACGAAAATAAAAAGATTAGCAACGACTGATCAATCTTATGAGATCAACATGGATTATCTTTAGCCACAAATTTGCATTCAAGTCTATGTGTGGCCCTCAGCCCTCACAAGTCACAAAGTTGATCACAAGTTGATTAATGCATGGCTTAAAATTAAGAATTCTGTTAACAGGTTCCTTTAAGATATTTGCTAATAAACAATATTAAAAAAGTTTTAATATCACTTTTATGAGAAATGCTAAAAGTTGTCTAAAATGTCAATTGCATTTTTCTTTTTCCATTAAAAATTTCTAAAAATAATTTCTAAACCAATACTCTTGAACAAACGTTAACTTTACTCTAAAAGTAAAACTCATGGTTATCATGTAAGGGACTGTCTTAAAATCTTCCTCTCATATAAGAAAAGTAGTAACCAATTGAGCGGCTAACAATAACTAGAGCTCATAAAAAAAAGAGAGAGAAGTGTATAGGGCCATATGGGGGAAGCACATGACCACTACCCTAACATAACTTTCATGCCTAAAGAATAAAGATGGTGATATTTGTGGTATTTAGTTGCCGGAGTAGTTTATTGGCCCGACAATGTGGAGAATATAGTCCAAGCCACATTTATTTATGACCAATAAAAATACGCAGAGCTGCTAATTTTGATTTGAATGGTAACCTATTACCTTTCGGCTTTCGAGTGCACAATGCCGGCCATACAACTATACAAGAAGTATTACATATGCATATATTCATCATTCATTTCATAAAAAGATTTAAAATTAAAAAGAAATTCCAAACAGTATCAATTGAATAATCAAATATGAACTATAAAATTACCAATTGATTTGAAAGATTAATTTGATATCATCTTCATCTTTATGCAAATCAATTTCCTAAATCTGATATAGAATACAGTAAACAAAAAGTATATACATAATTTAACATGTAAATACTCCTTGAAATTTTTACGCAGCAGTTCAACGTGTTGGGTTTTGTGATTTCAGCCTTGATCAACTTGATTATTCACTCTTTGAAGAGGATATATGGAAATAGGCTTAGATGATTTCTAAGATTTTGTGCATGGCAATAGGTTTCCTTTCTCTATAAAGTAAGTTATACTTTATAGAGAGATGGAATTTCGAGGGACAAAGACAAAGTAAAAATAAGAACAGAGAGAGAGAGAGAGAGAGAGAGAGAGAGAGAGAGAGAGAGAGAGAGAGAGAGAGAGAGAGAGAGAGAGAGAGAGAGAGAGAGAGTCAAAACACTATAAACACACACTCTCACAAAGAAAGAAATAGAGAAAGAGAGAGTTGAAAAACCAGATCAAGCGTTCAGCGATTAAGTGGCAACAGTGGCAGATTAGGGACAGTCCAGGCGGTAGTAGATCATGGGGCTATGCAGCGGCAATTAAGCGGCAACGGAGGCAGATTACTGAGATTAGGGACAATCTAGGCAGTGGTAGACCGTGGGGCTACGCAGAGGTAGATTTTGTGTGTATGAAGTACGCAATGACAAATTCTTATGTTTTATTTGGCCTTTTTTATTTATGCAACTAAAGACCAAAATTTTTTGTTAGACTTTTTTTATTTCAGAGTTTAAGCTAGGCTTTAAAAAAAAGGGGGTTAGGTTCGAAGGTGAAGGTGTTCAAATTTGTATTGTAGGGGGTTCAAAACAATTTTTTATAAAAATATTATATATATATATATATATATATAATTTCGGGTCAAGGACTACAACGTAGCACCGCCCTTGTGCATGTTCTTTTAGCTTTGGTAGGTGTTCTCCTTGTGTACAACCTTTTAGTGGGTTTAGGATGCGACTCTCTCTCTCTCTCTCTCTCTCTCTCTCTCTCTCTCTCTCTCTCTCTCTCTACTTTTTACTTAATGGTCCATTTGGATTGAGAGAGATGAAGGTGGAGTAGAGCAAAGCAGATAAGAATTGACCCAAAATTAGTCTATTTTCAACCAACTCTACTCTACTCTCCCTCCCTCTCTCCTCAATTCAAACAAGCCCTAAGTCTTATTCTCTACTTGTTGATTCTTTCCTTCCAACTTCTCCACTATATACATATATGCATAACGAGAAAGATTAAGTTTTAAAAAAAGAAAGTCCAACAATTACTCGGTGACATTCACTCTCATTCTTTTCCAAATTCATATCAAAATTATCCATAACAAGGACAAAGCTTTATATAACCCGAACTTCTTATATTTTAGTATAAGATTTTTTTTTTTTTTTTCAAAATAGATGTTATCCCCACTCCAAAAAATTGAGTGGCTCAATAGTTCTCTTAAAAAATGAATTGCCTAACTAGTCCAATAATTATTGGGATGAGTTACTTTTTTTAATAATAAAGTTTGCTCTTTTATCAGTTAAAGGTTTGGATTATTCTTATTTTTTGTAGACTTTATTTATTGGTTCTCTTAGAATTTGTTTTATACACTTAATTCATAATTTGGTAATTTATATAGCGAATTCAATTTTGATGAATTTACTATTGAGATTATTTATAATAGATGAGATTTAACCTATTAAAGATCATCGTTTGAGGGGAGAGAGAGAGAGAGAGAGAGAGAGAGAGAATTCCCAAGTCCACCCAAATATTTCCTACCCCCTTTAGTTTTTTTTTTTTTTTTTTCTTGTAATTTTTTTATATCTCTTTTTATGTGCCAAACTTCATTAAAAAAATGGAAAGAAAGAATTTCTTATTTTATCAATATTTTTTAAGGTTTAAAGGTTATAAAATAAAAACAAGGATAAACAAAAAAAAAAAGTTGTAATTGTAGGGATAAAATATATATATATATATATATATATCAAAAGTATAAGAGCTCAATTCCTTTATTTACTCATTTATTATTTTTCATAAAAATTAGCATTGTAGTAAATTTGAGAATAATATAGTATTATACTCTGATATTATTTTTAAATTAAACTCTAGGGTTTTAGATGACCATATGGTTTCTATATGGTTTTAAATTATTGTAATATTAATCATTTTATTACTTTAACAAAGCTAACATAAGTTTTACTAAAACTAAATTATATAATGAAATTAATGGATGCCCTAAAAGTATTGATTTTTGAATTATTTTTAGAAAAATTTTATAGGAAAAAAAAAGTAAATAACTTTTTTTTACAGCTTTTTATATATTTGTTTTAGGAGGAATTACGCTTTACCACCTTAAGCTATATCACATATTACATTACACTTTGCATCCTAAATTATAATTCTTGTTACATTTTGCACACAAATATTAAGTTTGCCATTAACTTGAATAGAAAATTATGACATCACATGAAAAGATCCAATTGCCCTTATTATCAATCAATTAAAAACAAAAAATAAATTGCATTTTACCGTCTTAAATTATACTCCTGATTACACTTTGCGCCCTAAACTTTTGATTTTCGTCCAAGTTAACGTCAAACTTAGGCTCCGTCCATTTGGAGTGAAAATAAGAGGGATGGAAAACAAAGGGAGGGAAATAGGTATTTTTCACTGTTTGTTTGAAGAGAAAAAATAGGAAAGATAGAAAACCGGGAGGAAAATTTTCCTTCCGGGCCCACAAATATTTTCCTCCCAAATTGGGAGGAAAATTTTGGGGAGAGAAGTGGTGGGATGGGGGCTTTTACTAAAAAGCCCCCATCCCACTTGAACGTTCTCTCGCTTTTTTTTTTTTTTTTTTTTTTCAACATTATCGAACATATTTTTTTTTTTTTTTTCATTTCAACATTACTGAACGTTTTTTTTTTTTAACTTTACTGAACATTCTTTTTTTTTTTTTTTCAGCATTACTCAATTTTTTTTTTCAACGTGACTTAATCTAATTTTTACATTATAATAATAAAAATAATAATATAGATTTATATATATGATGTGATAAATTTTATATTATGTAATGAGTACAAATAAATCTATTTTTTTACATATTATGTAACAAGGGTATAATAGTCAATTTATATAAATTACATTTTCCATCCTTCCATTTTTCTCTACAACCGAACAAAAGAGTTTCACCCTCCCACTTTTCCATCCCTCCAACCGGACACATTAGAGAGAAAACTAAATATTTTCCATCCTCCCACAATTTTTCATCCTCCTACTTTTTCACTCCTCCAACCAAACAAACCCTTAATGTCGGGGTGTAAAGTGTAATAAGAGTCATAACTTAGGGTGCAAAACGAGCATTGCAAAGTGTAATCTTTTTTTTTTTTTTGAGGAACACACACACACACACACACACACACATATATAGGAGAAGGAGATGAGATAAGTGTAATCTAGGGTAGAATTTAGAGTAATAAAGTGTAATTTTCTCATATTTTTCATTAAAGTAGTATTAAAACTTTCGTAAAATGATTATTAATACATATCCTAAAGGCACTTGCTAATAAAACTCAATTATAAATGGTATTAGCTTTTCTTACACAAATAAATTCCATGGAGTCTTTTTTCTTTTCTTCAATTTCATTTTATTTCTCTTAATTCTTTTGCATCATTTTTCCGTTGGGCCATGGCAATTGCACCTATCAAATTCCTACTCTAACAAAAGCCGGTATGAACCTCAATCCGTCAGCCTGGGCCCTATCTAACTCGTATGGGCAGCCCGTTCCCAGAGATTGGGTTGCATTCAATGTGTCTTGTCTTAGTAAATATATATAGTTTCTTTGGGCTTTATCTCAGCCCTTAACACCAGGCCCAATTTCTTTCTTCTTCTTCTTCTTCTTCTTCTTATTCCGTTAGGTGGATGGATATATTTGAACTCGAATCCTGTTTTATGGAAAAATTGAACAATATTACAAGAATATAAGGTTCTTTATTCTTGAAAGCTTAGGTTATGTGTCTTAGCCCTTGAAAGTTTTTTTATTTTTTTTTATTTTTTTAATCTCCTTTATTGGAATCACAAAGCAACCAAGCCGTGTATTCGTTAGGCGGTTTTTTTTTTTTTTTTTTTCCTGCCTGTATTAAATTCTTGTTTAATTTATAAGCTATAAAATTGGGTCCTGTTGAGTAGAACATTTGAAAAAAAAAAAATTGCTCCTCTAAATTGGATAAACTTTAATGAAGATGGATTTGATCTTGCCTTAAGTGGATCATTATATAAATAAATAAAATTTAAAAAAAAATCACCCAACTTAACCATTGCAAACCTTTCACTTTGTTTTAATTTTTAAGTATTATGGATAGATTTTTATTCTTATTTTTATATAAAAAATGCTAAAGCCATAAATTGTTAATGTGGTAAGTAGTTATTGATAAATAAAAAAAATGATGTTAGAGGTGGGCTCAAATATAACCCTGTAAAATTTTTTTACATTAATAGTTTATAAAAATTTTGTAAAATAGTTTGCATCTATGTCATTGTTTTTTTTATATGGAATTAACTATAACATCTCAACTCATAATAACTATTCTTTATTATTGTTGAGCCTTTTAAAAAAAGAAAAAATGTTTACAACATGTGAGGAGAGAAATTCAAATTTTAGTTCTTCTCATGAGGATATTCTCATAAGGATGGCTAAACCACTAATTAAACTTCATGATTCTGTTTCTCAAAAAAAAAAAAAAAAAACTTCATGATTCTTGATACCGTAGAGCCTCTTTCAATCTTTAATCTTTTATCACCGCTTGAAGGGTCATTGTTATACATTTGGGCTTTAAGCCTCTAAACCCATTATAGGGCCATGCATTATGCAACTGATTCGCACTAACATCATGAGTGCGTCATTCTTAGTTGATTTTTTTTTTTTTTTTTCTTTAAAATTTTAGGAATCTACTAATTAAATGCTTCTGTTTAATAATATAGTTGTTAGTTTGTTACATAATGACAGACGTCGTTAAACAATGACAGACTTCGCTAAACATGGTGATCATCTTCATAGCTAATAGCGCATGGTGGACCAATCCAATGCCACGAACACGATAGCCAAAGAGAACGATGAGGACGAGGACGAGGCTTGTGCGCAACTCATTCCATAAATGAGCACCTGTGGCTGTGGCTGGATATGCGGTGTTGCCACTTTCCAGTCCTAGTGTGTATTGTTTAATTTTACGTGGTTGACGATGGTTTGAGAAGTTGTCAAACCCCACTTAATTACTTGATGATACACAAGTTGATTTCACCCTTCTTTTCTATCCGGAATCTCCCAATCACTTGACTGTGTCATTGTTGCATTAAATTTTTGGACTCATTCATATTTGCCAAATATTTTCTTAATTGTGATTGATGTCTCATCAATAATATAATGAAGGGTAAATTACAAAATTAATCTCTACCATTTACATCATATTTCAATTGATGTCTCATCTTAATTGTGATTGTGTCAATTTGATCTCTAACATTTTAGTGCTTTACCAATTTGGTCCTTACTGTTAAGTATTGGATGAAAATTGTTGATGTGTCTACTAAACTGATTAAATTATTATTTCCATGCCATGTAGGTGGACACTTGAAATGCCACGTAATATTACATTAAAAAAACAAGGGGGTGCCGCCGCGGAGGGGGGTGGGGGGCTGATTCACGATTGCCCGTGAGTGTGTCTATTTGGGATTTAAATCCCTAAAATCTGAGTAGCTAGCACTTAGGCCAAAAAGAAAGGGTGAAGCTATGAGCTTTTGGCGGCGAGGATCAATGACAAGGTCCGACGGCGAGGTCCAACTCTGTTCCAGTCAGTTTTTGCTCTCTCTATCTCATGATCTCTCTCTTGCGATATCTCTTTGTCTTAGCTAAACTAAAATGGATCAGAGACTTTAATTTCATGGTTTAATTTCCTGGGTTTTGCCTGTTTTGGATGTTGGGATTTGTTGTGGGATTACTTGCTCATGTGCTTATTTTGTGTTTTGCATATTTCAAGAATGGGACTGACCGAGAAAACATAGAAAATACATTTGCGGTGGAAACTGGAAAGTAACAAAGTTCTCAAAGATCCAATTTTTTTTTTAATCTATTATTCTAGTCCTACTAACTTTCTTCATCCTAGGATCATGTATAAGCACCAAATCTCCCAAAAGAACTTGTCAATACAAAATCAAACTTCAGTTTAATTTTATTAAAATAGCAAAGTTACATCATCAGAAAGTCACAAAAATAAATTTGTATAAATTAAAGCACCAAAATAAGCAAAACCCATGAAATTAAATTCATGATTTATTTGGAAATCTGGAATGTGATCCCAAATAGACACACGTGGAACAAACTAAACCCTCACATTTAAAAAAAAAAAAAAAAAAAAGTAATATGACATGGCATTCCAGTTGTCCTTCTACATGGCGTGGAATTCCATCCAACACTTAACAACAAGGATCAAAATAACATAGTACTAAAAGGTTAGGGACCAAATTGACACAATTGAAAGGTTAGGGACCAAATTGAAATATGATGTAAACGATAGGGAATAACTTTGTAATTTACCCTATCATGAATATATTTATGACAAGATTTTGTAGCTAAGTACTGACACTTATTGGTGCCTCATACAAAGACATCCAATTTTCAAACCTCCCACCCCTATATATATATATATATATATATATATATATATATATATATATATATATATATATCAGAAATAATAATAATAAATATATGATCCAGTTAACGGGTTCCCTTAATCTTTATATTCTTTACTCCAATTCCTTAGAAAAGCAAAGTATCTTTCTATAACTATGTCACCTGGATATAACTATGTAACCTGGATAAGAAGAGAAGTATTGTTTTAGAGCTTTCTATCTTAGTAGTGCAAACTAATAAGATAACATTACGTATGGTTTAGTTGTGTTGGCGTGGGTGTGTGTTACAAACATTTTTATTCTTATTTATTTTCTAGTCGTTGGAAATTTATGAGTAAAATAGTTGTTAGGCAATTATGAGAAAAATTGCCGTTAGGCAATAATTGATAATATAGCTGTTAAGCTTTTAAGGGTTATTAGTAACTAATAACTATAGACTATTATTTTCATAAGTAACCTATATAATACTTATCATAACACCTTTTCCATAAAAAAGTTTATTTACTACTCTATATTTAGATATACACAATCCTATTATATGTCTCTCCCACATATTTTTCTACAATTTATATTTGTTCTAAGGAAAGGCAATAGAGGGTTGTTCTTGAACTTTCGTGAGTGGTAGTGCGTTCATCACGAAAGTTGACGCTATAGTCTAATCTTGGGGAGTTGTTTGGCCAAGAGAACCAGTCGCACTGAATTTTACTCTGAGTAACATGATTCAACCATTAAGGACAACGCTTTCACAACGTGATTTTATAACATTGTGAGATTGTTTTTAACTCTTTTCTACATTATGTTCTTGCTAATTATTTGGGATATTGTTTGTTGTATCAAACTTGTTTATTCATTATTATTTTTCCAACAATCTAAAAGGTTGATCTTCATGCTTCAAAATGGATAAACAAGTTATTGATCATGAAATTTTATATTGTGATATGATATTATGTTTATAAAGAAAAAATGCTAGTAGTTATATTCTTAGATATAATTACTTATATCTTTTGTGGAGTTTATTTTGCTATCTAGTTTTTCTAAAAAATTTGGCGGGCTAATAGGGTCCTTGTGGACAATGGAAGCTCTGCCGACATACTCTACTACCCAGTGTTCCAACAAATGAGGATTAAGAGAGAACGGCTAGTTCCAACTAACGCGCCACTCGTTGGATTCGGAGGAACAAGAGTGTACCCCCTCGGTGCGGTCACTTTGCCCGTAACAGTTGGTGATTACTCTCAATAGATCACCAAAAATGTCACATTCCTGGTTATTGATTGTTCATCCGCTTACAACGTCATCCTAGGCTGTTCTACCCTTAATTCGTGGAAGGTCGTAACTTCAACTTATCTTAATGATCAAGTTCCCCACCGAATACAAAATGGGAAAGGTACGAGGAGATCAAGTAGCAGCGTGCGAATGCTACATTGCCATGCTAGAGATGGGCGATCATTTACAAACCATGTGCATAGAAGAACAGCGGATGGTGGCAGAGCCCATGGAGGGGCTGGAAGAGGTACTACTTGATGATTCTAGCCTTGAGTGAATGACCAGGATCGGCATTCTTGCTAGCCTCCCAGTTCGTCAGGCACTCACAACATTTCTAAAGAAGAACCAGGACGTCTTCGCTTGGAGCCAAGAAGACATGCCTAGAATCGATTCTTCTGTCATAATTTACAAGTTGAATGTATCACCCTCCTTTTCTCCCATCCGTTATAAGAAACAGGTGTTCATGCAGGAGCTAGACAAGGCCATAGCGAAAGAGGTTCACAAATTACAAAAAGCAGAATTCATAAGAGAAGTATACTACTCAGACTGGCTGGCTAACGTGGTGATGGTCAAAAAGGCCAACGGGAAGTGGAGGGTGTGCATGGACTTCACGAACTTAAACAGAGCATGCCCTAAGGATAACTATCCGCTTCCGCGGATTGACATCTTGGTGGATTCAACAGCAAGACATTAGTTGCTAAGCTTCATGGACGCATTTTTTGATTACGACCAAATCAAGATGGGTGAAGCTGATCAAAAGAAGACTTCATTCGTCACCAGCCAGGGCCTTTTCTGCTGTAAAGTAATGCCATTCGAGATCAAGAACGCGGGCACCACGTATTAAAGGTTAATGAACAAAATGTTCGCACATCAGATTGGGAGGAACGTTCAAGTCTATGTAGATGACATGCTAGTAAAACGCCAACAAGAAGACGACCATTTGGGCGATTTCAAGGAAACCTTTAATACCCTTCGTTCTTACAACATGAAGCTGAACCCGAAAAAATGCGCATTTGGGGTGATAGTTGCAAAATTCTTGGGGTTTATGGTATACCAGAGAGGTATTGAGGTCAACCTGGACAAGATACGGGCAATAATGGAGATGATGCTACCAACAAATATCAAGGAAGTACAGAGCCTCAACAACAAAGTAGCCGCACTATACAGGTTCATCTCAAGAGCAACGAACAAATGCTTACCCTTCTTTCGCACATTGAAGAAGTTGTTTGAGTGGACGGCTGAATGTCAGCAAGCATTCGAAGACCTGAAAGCATACCTGTCCTCCATATCATTAATGAGTCCCTCCAAACTAGGGGAAGAATTATTCCTCTATCTAGTATTCTCCCCAGTGGCTGTCAGCCTAGCCTTAGTTAAAGAAGAAGACAAGGTACAAAAACCTATATACTACACTATCCGGGCGTTCCGGGGGCGCAGAAGAAAGGTACCCCCCGATGAAGAAGCTCGCCTTCGGGTTAGTGACTACGACTTATAAGCTCAAGCCATACTTCCAGGCCTATACTATAGTTGTCCTAACAAACAAATCTTTATGAAGAGCAATGAGTAGCCTCGAAGCCGCTGGATGGATAGCTTTACTGGCAATTAAGTTGAGTGAATTAGACGTACAGTATCGACCACGTACGGTCATAAAAGGGCAAGTTGTCGCTAACTTCATTGCGGAATTCACCAACATGGAAGGCCGGGGGGCGAGAGCACAGCCTCAATGGAGTATCCACATAGACGAATGGTTCAACAGATAGTTAGGTGGAGCTAGTATATTACTCCATTCCTTAGAAGGGGATGAGATTGAATGCATGATCCGACTCAACTTCCTATGACCAATAACGAATCGGAGTACGAAGACTTGATAACAGGACTCGATCTAGCCAAAGCAGCGGGAGCTGCAAATGTGGTCGTATACTGCGACTCTCAGGTAGTCATAAGTCATGCAAACAGCAACTACGAGTTCAAGGGCGAACGAATGAAGAAGTACCTAGAGCAAGTGAAGAATCGAGTGAACAACCCCTAAGTGGATGAGTTCGTCCAAAGGGATGATTTATGTTTATTAAAGTCCACAAGTGAACGGGCCCATCCCAAGGGATGATTTAAATTAATAAAGTCCACAAGTAGATGGGTTCATCCAATGGGATGGCTTATATTTATTTAGCCCACAAGTGGACGGGCTCATCCCTAAGAATGATTTGAATCCATGAAGTCCACAAGTGGACGGGGTTCATCCTAGGGGATGACTTAAATTTGTTAAGTCCAAGAGGACGGGGTTCATCCCAATGGAGAATTTAAATTTATTAAGTCCACAAGTGGACAGGTTCATCCTAAGGGTTGATTTAAGTTTATTAAGTCCAAAGTAAATGGATATATTGCAAACATATATTGTCAGATATAGGATCAATATACAAGCAACACATATCAAAATACTATAAGGCCCATAAAGGAAAAATGTCTACATGCAAAGCCTAGAAAGCAATAGGCAACAGTTAAATTGACAAAAATATTGTTCTCCCAAAAGATCTTCACATTTGAAAAAGAAACAATTAAATCAAAGTAAAAAAGAAAAACTACTCCTAATCCATGGGGCTCTCTCTGTCCTTCCCTTCAGTTGTCTAATCCCCCTCAAGTGGACGAGTTTCTTCCCCAATGGATTTGGCTTGATCTTCACGAGGCGTAGTCTCACTGTCACCTTAAGGGTCGATGGTGGAGTCATCTGCAAACAACTCGACGGTGCTTTTGAAGTAGACGGGCTGGGCTGGAGTCTAGGCCAGGCATCAATTAAAATACAGGACAGGTTCAGGTCCGGAAAAGAGGCCTTAACTTGACGGAAGCAATCCTCAAGCCGTTAGCAAAAGAACCACTGAGCTTCGTTTGGAGGGCGTCGGAGTCACGATATTCCCGTGTCGCATCTTCCTTAGCCTGACGGAGCTAATCCTTGGCATCTTTGATCTCTCCCTCCTTGTCCTCAAGGACCTTCCTCAACACCTCCATCTGCTTCTCCAGCTTACCCTGGAGTTGCTTCGACGCGACAAGCTTCTTCTCTTAGACCATTTTCCAGGCCTTCATCTCCCCCAACTCTGCCTCTGTTGCCTTCACCTTCACTCTCACGCGGTCCAACACCTTCTCTTGGGATAGGCAACGGTCCATCGAGACCTTCATCATAAGCATCCCCTACAAAAATAAAAAACAAGGGTTAGAAAAGTAAGGAGACAACTCCACAGAAGGAAGAAAGGAATGGATGTACCCATGCAATTTTAAAAAGGTCCGTCTAATAGGCTAAGAATGTATTGACATTTTGTGATAAATTAACCAATTAATTAGCCAAGTTGATTAATTAATCAGATTAACATACAATATGTGTGGCAACACAAACAAATCACCAACTAAAATAAAATACAGCGTAAAATAAAGTTGACACAGTGATTTGTTTACAAATGGGAAAAATCTCCAAGGTAAAAACTGCACGGAATGATTTTAAGGTCATCACTCTCGAGAATCTACTATTATCACAACAAACAGTTACAAGTAAAGAAATCTCAGTACCTTATACCAACCTACAATTGAACTCTTACCACAATACACAATTGGACTTATTTTGTAGTAACAATCTCTCCTTTTAATGCATGGCTCCTAGTACGTAAATAACCAATAGATTCGTAGATCCTAGTACGTGACTTAATTAACAACTTGAGGAAGATATTTGCTGTAAAGTTCTTCAGTTCATTAACATGATAAACATTACGAAGCTGCTTGGTCACAAAACCTAACGGCATACAAATGCAGTAGCTTCTTCAAGAGAAAGAAGAATTAGGGCAAATTAGGTTTCTGGTCACAATTTACATGAACAACACTTTGCTTCGCACTCGTGCAAATGTGCTACCTGTGACAGCTCTTAAAATAATCTTTATATATGTTTAGGGTTGTGAGAAAAGAAATCCCAAACATCTATTCACGGATTGGATGAAAATCAGAACTGAAAATCTGTTTTTCATAAATCTCGATAGATACCCTATCTATTGAGTAGCTGTCAAGCATCAGGCTAAAACAGCTTTCTAAACCTTGATAGATACTAGCTGTTGAGATTAAAAAATCAGAACTTCATCATTTGTTTCTTGGATAGATTTGTATGGCTTTAATACTTAATCTTGAAACCTTGTTCCTTGAAGTATTAAACACATCCTAAATCTATCCAATTACAAGTAAAGTGTGTTTTGTCAAAGGATTAGCCAATACATGATGACATATGTTCCTAACATGAAACAAATATAAAATATGTCCTAATAATCTCCACTTTTAGCAATTCGTGACAAAACCATAACAAACAAATGAACATATGAAAGAAGTCATAAATTACTCAACTCATACTCACTTGTTGAATACAATAAAATCTATCCTAACACAAACTCTTAAAAATCTTTGCAAGAAGAGAGTTTAGGTCAAGGAAGACTTTGACAACCTATATTTCTGAAACACTTTAAACAAAACTCATCAAGGCATCTTAGTGTGAAACAGAAATAAAAAATTGCATACAATATATAAGAAGCATGTGCATAAAGAGAGAAAAAAAACAACACATGTAGAGATAGGCGAAAGAACTGTAATAACAACCTTATCATATATATATATATATATATATATATATATATATATTAATAATGAATACAAGGTTTGCTATCACAAAGTGGTCACAAAATCAAAGGTACATGAACAAAGTATCTAAAAGATAAAAAATAAAAAAAGATACATAAGTCCTCACTACATCCCTCAAAAAATATAGAAACTCCCCCTAACAAAAATCTCCTATATTAACTCTCCCCCTAACAAAAATCTCCTATATTAACTTTCCCCCTAAATACATGACTACTCTCATATTCCAAAACTACTCTCCCTTTTTTCACGAATGATAAAGGACAAGTAATTCAAGCAGTCATCTCAACATCGCTGGAAGAGCTAGCACCATCATCCTCATCACCATCGCCATCAGAGCCATCATCATCATCCTCATCCTCAAAAGTCTCTAGAGAAGGAGTGGGAGACTCAACGTAAGCCACCAAGGCGAGCTTGTCGTCATGCAATATAATAGACACGGGTGTTCACCTGACACAACTCATGACTAAGAGTGTCAAAGCGAGCATCCATACGCTGAAGCTACTCCATAATTGCCTCAAGAATCACACCATCCACGGAAGAAGAAGGAGCGGATGTGGATGGAGCTGAAGAAGTTAGAGGTGTCGACGTCTCAATCTGTGGCCATAGTGTCAAAGCTGGGCTTCACTCCGTCTGATAGTCGCCTCATCAGTGGCACACATGATAGGGAAATGATTGGAAACAAGAAAGGATACAGAAAAATGGCGAAGGATCCTCATAATAGTTGAAGGAAAGATAAGCTTATCATGGGTCGCCATATCCTTATAGACATCTATAAAGGAGAAGATGAAATGAGAAGGGAACTCAATAAAGAGGTTCTCTAAGAGGGATAACAAAAATCGAGCACGAGGCTCTGTGATAGAGTTATAATGAAACAAAGGATGGAGAACAAAAGTCATCGTCATGTTAAAAAACCTCGGACCTTTATCAAAGGTCGAGCAACGGTAGCTTTAACGATCACCCCAAAAAAAAGGAGTCTTACAGAACAGAGACATGAGCTCGTCTTTGGACACAGTCCTAAGACGATCACAACCTGGGTAGTCAAGATGCGCTACCCTAGAGACATAGAGCACCTCGGATACAATATCCGGAGTGACCACAATGTGCATACCTCAAACGCGAGTAGAAGAATGAGGTACTGAAGAATCAAATCTGTGCATATTGGAGTAAAACTCCTATATGATCACGGAAGGACAAGTGATCGAGATACCCTATAGTAACTCCTAAACCCTACTATAGATGACAGTGGAAAGGTCAGTATTAGAGAAATCTGATAAAATGACTTGCCATTCCAAATGAATGCCTCATCAAAAAAAGTTCATTGAGAAGTCTTTACGGGCTTTCTCATCATGGAACCAAAGATGAGAAGGAGTAGAAGTAGACAAAGATGCCACGGAATGAAGAGGGTTCCAAGACAAAGTAGATTTATGCTTAGGTGCTATGATGCAGACTAAAATAAGGAGAGAGAGAGAGAGAGAGAGAGAGAGAAGTACCAAATAGTTCAATATAAGAATATAAAGAAATGGAGGTACGTATGCATGAACATGTGATATGCAAACTTAAAAACATCATGGGCTCAGCCCAATGCAAACCTATCAGCACATAAGTTTGCAACAAAGTAAACACACATCTAAAATGCATGAAACATTGTTAAAATGCAAATGTGATGCAATGAATGATCATTTAGGATCATTTATACAAAGCCCATCCCAAAATTTTGTAAAAACCTCATCGTTTTTGAAAAACCCCATAAAATTTTCAAAAACTCAAAAACCTAGGTCTAATGCATGAAGAATGAAGGATTAAAGAACCTTACCAGAGAAGAAAAGCTTGATCTAGGCCGAAAATATACTGGGAATGAAGTTTGGAGTGAGAAAGAGGTGTTTGGGAAGGTGAGAGGTCAGAAAGGATTGAGAGAGATCGAGAAAAGTGAAGAGAAATTGCACTGACCCTTTATATAAAAGTCCATAAATCATGAAAAATTGAAAGGTATCAAGAGGTGTCGAGATTTAAAGTTCAACAAATATAGCTATCGAGGAGCTATCCAGAGGTGTCCACAACAAATGGGACTCGATGGATTGAGAAGCGATCGAGATTATGATAAAAAGAAGCTGAAGAGCTCGATAGATAACCTAGCTATTGAGAGGTGTCGAGAAGCTATTGAGATTGCATAAAATAGTTTTTCAAAGAAAAGAAAAAGACATACATGAATGCAATCAAGCATGCTACTAAATCAACGATCCAAATAACATTTTAAACTCTCAAACACATCTCTCAATCATGAAAAATGTCAAGCATTTGGAGCCAAACACACACACACACACACACACACACACAAGTCTAACCAATTTTATATTTCAAAATCAAGTCAAGAAAATTTAGTGAGCATACATTTATACATGTATTCCTTGTGATGGTCAAATCATATTGTACCTGCACATGTATCAAACGTAGCAAAGAATATTGCATATTATGTGTGATAAACATTGTAAGATTGCATAAGTGTCTACATGTTATGACGATTTGAGATATCAGAAAATTAGTTTAACTCACACACATTCATAACTGCTTGATGGGGACTGTCACCTTCGAGGTACATCCTATAACTCCCACGTCCCCTAGAAGACAAGCTTGCAATCATATATAAAGCATTTTGATTCTTTTTTATTTAATTTTTCTTTGCATATTTTCTTTTAAGCATATCATGCATAGGCATATAAGAGAGAGAAAAGAAATACCCAATTATGTTAAGCTTTTTGACATTGCACTTTTGCTATGCCGAAACATACAGATGTCATTTCATGATTGGCAGGCAATAGTGATAAGATAGTTATATATGCTTTTCTCTTATGATTTTCTAGCCCTTCTCCTCAAAAAAAGTGATACGAGTGTTAAGTACAAGAGATTGTTTAATCTTACTCATCACAAATACAAGCCACAAAGCTCACTTGCTTAGTTGTGTATAGAGATGCTCATCTAAGCTATAAGAGATACAAAGTTTAGAAAACTTTATTTCAATGCTCATTCAAGGTACACAAGTACCAATGTACACAATCATACACTGTTTTTGTATTTTTCTAATTTTTAAATTTTTTTATTTTTTAAAAAAACAAAATAAAGCAAAATTGAAAACAAACAAACAAAAATATATTAAGCAAAGCAATGCATAAAAACTAGACTGACTCAAAACAATAAAGCAAAACACACAAGTAATGCAAATACAAAAAATAGAGGGAGAGAGAGAAAAGTGACTAAATTACTTAGAGCATTTTTTCCTGCCACACCTTGGAAGAACCTTTCCTTTTAGCGAATCCTTGAATCGGTGGTGAAGGGGAAGAATTGCAATCGTTCAAGTTTGAAAGGAACATGAGGGCTTTGAGAAGATCTCCAAGAGAAGCAAGAAATGATGGAAACTAATTCTGGTTTCCCGATGAGATCATATTGTTGCTCTGTTGAGTGGCTAGCCACTTATAGCAATTAGGTCGAGTATGTCTAGCTGCTCCACAGTGATGACAGAGATACTGCTTCTTCTGTTTAGGCTTTTAGGTATTGCCCTTCTTAGCCCTAGGGTTTTTGGTTTCTTTCTTAGTAAGCTTAGGGGGTGCTCCTAAGATAGATTTACCCTTGTCTATGTTCTCACTAGCTATCAAGTTTTGACATCATTGTTCTCAAATTCAATATTATTAGCAGGAAAAACGAAAACAGTATTACTAGAGGAATCACTATTAAGAGAAGAGAAATCATACCGTAAACCAGTTCAATCAGAAGCAGTTTTTTGAAGGCTAAGCATCTAATCAAGCTTTGCACTTGAAATCCTCTCCAGCTAAGCTCTAACTTGAAATAGCTCCGCTTCAAGCTTCTTGGTCTTCTCAGCCAAAAAATTTTCTTAAACCTCAATGCTCCAATAGCTTCATCAAACTTTGTGGAGATTTCTTCTCATTCAAGCTCCAAATCACTAAGCTTCTTGGTGGCCAACCTATACAACTTTCCATGCTTTACGGAGACCTTGTATAACTTTACATAGGTTGTGTGGATGTCATCTTGTTCATATATCTTCTCAAAATTTAATTCCACTAAGTCCTCTTCTTCATCCACATCTTCTATAATCCCCTCAGTAGGATTGACAGTAGTAGTGAAGGCATTTAGGATTCCGTCATCTTCATTTTCGAAATTGACCTCAGGTTCGGTGTCACTCAATGTAGCAACAAGTGCCTTGCTTTTCCCAATGGTCTTGAGATATATAAGGCACTCCTATTTCTTGTGTCCAAAACCTTGACACCCGAAACACTTAAGTCCTGAGGGAACAGTGTACTGACTGCCATCCCTAACATCCTTCTTCCCTTTGTCTTGGGTCTTAGACTGAGAAGAGCTAAATTGCCTACAGTCCTTGTTGAATCCCTTCGCATTGGCATTGTCTTGAACTACAATGAGCTTCTTGAATTGCCTTGCGATGTAGGACTTCATTTTAGAATCTTCATCATATGAAAACTCATCCGTGTCACTGGTCTTGGATTTCAATGCCATGCTCTTACCTTTACTTGATTTCCCAATCCTTGTCAAACCCAACTCATAGGTCTGCAGATTGCCAACCAAATCTGTCAAAGGAATTTTGTCGATATCCTTTGATTCCTCAATAGTGGTGATCTTGGCATGAAATCTCTCTAGTAGAGATCTAAGTACCTTTCTCACAATCTTGGGTTTGAAAATGATTTCCTCAAGATTAAAGGCTGAGTTCACTATGTCCTTGAGCTTGGCATAGAACTCATCAAATGACTCATTCTCCTCTATCTTAATCTCTTCAAAAGTTGTAGTGAGCCTCTGAAGTTTCTAGTCCTTGATAGCCTTGGTTCCCTCATAAGTTGTCTAAAGGATGGTTCATGCTTTCTTTGTAGTTTCAATGGAGGATATCTTCTTGAACTCCTCAATTTTGACCGCACTGAATTAAGCATTCAATGCCTTGCTGTTGAAGTTTGCTGCCTTGATCATAGCATCATCCCAATCGGCCGGCGCTTCCTTCGGCTTGGTCTAGCCTATCTCCATAGCTTGCCACACTTTCTCACCTAAAGACTGCAAGAAAGCTCCCATACGTACTTTTCAGTATACATAGTTAGTACCATCAAATAAAGGAGGTACAATGAGTGACTGTTCTCTATCCATGACAATAGGGGTCAATGGATCACACAACAAAGATTGCAACCTAATCAGAGTGTACCTGCTCTGATACCACTTGATAGGCCAAGAATATATTGACCTCTTGTGATAAATTAACCAATTAATTAGCCAAGTTGATTAATTAACCAGATTAACATACAATATGCATGGCAGCACAAAAAAATCACCAACTAAAGTAATATACAGTAGAACATAAAGTTGACACGGTGATTTATTTACGAATAGGGAAAACCTCCAAGGCAAAAATCCCACCGGGTGATTTTAAGGTCACCACTTCTGATAATCCACTATTATCACAACAAGCGGTTACAAGTAAAGGAATCTCAGTACCTTATATCAACTTATAGTTGAACCCTTACCCCAATACACAATTGGACTTATTCTGTAGTGACAATCTCTCCTTTTAATACACGGCTCCCAATACGTGACTAACCAATAGATGCGCGGATCTCAGTACACGACTTAATCACCAACTTGAGAAGGATGTTGACTGCAAAGTTTTTAAGTTCATCAACACGATGAAGATCACGAAACTGCTTGATCACAAAACCCAACAGCATACAAATGTAGTAGCTTCTTTAAGAGAAAGAAGAACTAAGGCAAAAGTTTCCGGTCACAATTTGCATGAACAATACTTTGCTTCACACTTGTGCAACTGTACCACATGTGAAGGTCCTTAAAATAATCCTTATATATGTTTAGGGTTGTGAGAAAAGAAAACCCAAACATTTATTCATGGATTGGATGAAAATGTGAAAATTTGTTTTTCATAAATCTCGATTGATACCTTATATATTGAGCAGTTGTCGAGCATCGAGCTAAAACAGTTTTTTAAACCTTGATAGATACTAGCTGTCTAGATTTAAAAATCAGCACTTCATCACTTGTTTCTTGGACAAATTTGCATTGTTTTAACACTTGATCTTGAAACCTTGATCCTTGAAGTATTAAACATATCTTAGATCTACCCAATTACAAGTAAAGTGTATTTTGTCAAAGGATTAGCCAATACATGGTAATATATGTTCCTAACATGAAACACATATATCCTAACACCGTCTCCCCCATAGCCTCGATTGCATGGTTGCTTAAGTCCTCATAGTCGTCATCTTTGATTATGGATGAAAGCTACTCAAGCGCATACCGAGAATCCTCACGGAGGAGGACGGGGTGCTTTTTAGTGACAGGAACCTGACTCGTCATGAGGCCTTTACCTTTCTCTGGACCGAGCAGAGGAGGCTTCTTCGCGTCAAGAGTCACCCCGACAACCGACCCTACTGTAACCTTGGGTTTCTTGGGGGAATGGTCAGTCTTCTCTGACGATTTCCTTTTCATAGACTGGTTGATCGGACCCGTTCCCTTAGGAGGCAGGCTTCCCTCCAACTTC
Source organism: Castanopsis chinensis (assembly GCA_032878915.1). Classification (NCBI taxonomy): domain Eukaryota; kingdom Viridiplantae; phylum Streptophyta; class Magnoliopsida; order Fagales; family Fagaceae; genus Castanopsis; species Castanopsis chinensis. The sequence goes on along the minus strand of JAVQMG010000125.1, from coordinate 7,873,209 downwards.
TTTCACGCAGCAGCCTGTTGCTTATTGAAAGCCCTTCTCTTGCCTTCTTCCATTTCTACATCAAATTAGAGGGAAAGAAAGAGATATGCAAATCACAATAAATAAAATAAAAAATAAAAGAAAGTAAAGAGCAATGGACTTACGTTTATGTGCCTGGCTGTCATAGAGACGGGCAGCTGCAGTAGGTTCAGGACTGTCACAATACCAATGGATCGTATCCAAGGTAACAAGCCTTGCCCACATCCTCTCTTTGACTTTAATCTTAAATATTTTTTCCAGAAAGCTCCACTTCTCCAAGGTCACCTCTGGACGGTCTCAAGCTGCAAAAAGGGGATGGTTAGGCTAACAGTGATAAATAATAAAAAAAACAAAATTTAGACCAAGCGGACACCTTCTAGACAGAGGCATTATACCTTAAGTTTTTTCTACAGGCATGTACTCCTGATCGTTGGGGTGACACATCCAGTCGTCACCCTAAATGAAGAAGTACCAGCACTTTCAATTTTTGTTGTAGTCAAGGGTGTCACACACTAGCCTAAGTACAGGCTTCCTTGGTAGGAAACTATGCATACCCTTAGACTGGTTGACCTCTGATGGACGATAGCAGTGGAAGAACTCCTCCATCGTCATCCTATGCTCCTCGTTAGACAAAACCCCATACAGAAATTCCGCGCCAAGGAAGACTCTCCAGGCATTCAAAGAAATCTGGGTGACGGCCAACCCTAGGTATTGAAGTAGATGGTCATGAAGAGCACTTAGAGGGAATCTAAGTCCTGCCTTAAACATCTACTCATACACCCTGATGTCCTTAACACCCTAGTAGTAGCACTTTTTGGATTTAAAAGGCAGATGGATTAGGATGCCAACGGGAATTTGGTATCTTTCCCTAAGGGTCTTGAAATTTTCTTCTGAACGGTGGAGTTGAAGTCATTTACCGTCCATAACGAGAAAAGAATAAACTTCCTAAGGCCATCAGGGCCTATGACAGATTAGATAGGAGGATCAACAAAGTATACGTCTTCACTGTTTGAATCCCCATCTAAACCACCTTTTGATCTGACCATGTCCACATCCATGTCCTTATCATTCTTCTCGGAAGGAAAATTAGCAAATAAAACCCTTTCATCATAAGAGGTGTCGGGATTATCGTGACCTGACGGATACACCTCATCTTAGCCCGCTCCTTTGCAAACACATGATTGATCACTCGATGCCTCACAAGACATCTATCACCTACACATTATGGATAAGCCCCTAAGACTCTACAGATATACATATGCTATGGGCATGCAACATTTAAAGTGAATAGCAAAAAGTTTAGGAGAAGGATACTTACCGTTGAAGGTCGTAAAGGAAGGAAATGAAGAAAGTAGGGTAGACAGTCACACCAAACAATGGAGAAGACGCAATTGAAAAGTAAGTAGACGGTAGCTCTCTGGCACTAGAAATTTGTTGTAGAAAGTAAAAATGAAAGGGAAAAGCAACATATATATATAGAGGGAACGACACGGAAGACGAAGGGACGCTTTGGTCCAAGTGATTAACCACTAAAAACATGCCATGTGCCCCTACTACATTAATGGCTCTAGGCTAGCTTGTCAATCAGAATGCATTTCCCAAATGGTTGAGTTAGACCATCACTCCACGGCTCTGTCTGGAAAATAAGGCGATGAAGCTATAAAGTGAAGGGGCAACTGAAGAGAATAAAATTAAGGTAGACAGACTCGTTCAATAAAACCTGTAATGGGCGACGATACTGGGATAGTGAATGATCAAAACGTATGAGAAAGATGACGAATTGTGTCTTAGGGGATGAACTCTCCCTGATGGATGGATTCCAAGTAGACAGATACCAAGTGGACTGGTGGCAAAGCCATTGGCATCCATATGGCTTAAGTGGTCTTCAAGAAACTTCAAAGGAAAGTGTCTTGTGTCCCACGGTTAACCCTAATCAACAAAATCTTTATATGGAAAGGATCCCATGAAATGCGGGTATTTATGAGGATCTTCCCTACAAGAAAATATCTTCTTCACCAAGAAACAAAAGTCAGTTCTACGCTACTATAAAAACCCAAAACCCTTAGAAATCAAGGTACACATAATTTACCTCAACTCTAGTGCTCTAGAGTTATGAAAGTTCTTTAACTTAACCTTTGAAGGGCATTTGGCCAGTACCACATCGATACTCTCTGCAGGGTCTTCTTTTTTTGTTGTGTAGGTCTCGTCTAAGAGTACGTAGGGACCATGTAGCTTACTGGCAAGTTTCGGCATCATCACCACGTAAGAAGTTAAATGAGCAGAGGTCATTAGTGGTTCATGGGCATTGTCATTTTTTATGTGTTTTTCTCTATCTCAATAAGGAGATTAGTGATGAGTCCATCCCTATGGTGTGAGTATGGTGTGAGACAATGCTAAGTTGCAAATTTTGGTGAGATTAAGCTTTAGGCTCTTAATGGATCCATATCCCTACCTGTTGGGATATGGTGCATCTACATGCACTCCTGATGGATGCCACCGACTAAGTTGCAAATTGTTGGAGGTTGAGCTTTAGGCACTTAATGAATCCATAATTCTACCTGTTGGGATGGGGTGTATTTGCACGCACTCCTGATGGATGCCACTGACTAAGTTACAAATTATTGGAGGTTGAGCTTTAGGCTCTTAATTGATCCATATTCCCTACCTGTTAGGATGAGGTGTTCTACACACATTCTTGATGGATGCCACCTACGTGTGAGTGGAAGTTGTGCCGCTTCCTATGAGACTTTTTGGGTAGGTCTCTAGAGCTCATGAAACCCAGTGGCACATGGATTGGATAAGGCCCCAACCCGCTTCAGAAAACCTTGGTAAATAAAGTTATGTGGGTGATAAGTTTAGATTTCTAATAGCTTGGTTAAAAGAGTTTTAACTCCACCATTGTCCTTTAGTTCCTACTTATTTATCCTATGTATGGTTAAAACCTTTTGATACCATATTGTTGCATGCCTTTTTTAGTTGCTTGCCTTTCCTGTTTTGTGTTTTGTGTTTTTTTTTTTTTTTTTTTGGGGGGGGGGTGTTTCCTGTTTTGTGTTTGTAACATGTGGGGGATTGTTGGTGTGGGTGTGTGTTCCAAACACTTTTATTCTTATTTATTTTCTAACCATTGGAAATTTATGAGTAAAATAGTCATTCGGCAATTATGAGAAAAATAGCCGTTAGGAAATAATTGATAACATAGCCGTTGGGCTTTTAAGGGTTAATTTATAACCAATAATTATAGATAATTATCTTCATAAGTAGCCTACATAATACTCATCATAACACATTGTCCAAAAAAAAAAAGTTTTTTTACTACTCTATATTTAGATATACACAATCCTATTATATGTCTTTCCCACATATTTTTCTACAATTTATATTTGTTCTAAGGAAATGCAATAGGGGGTTGTTTTTGAACCTTCGTGAACGGAAGTGCGTCCATCGCGAAGGTTGATGCTATAGTCTAATCCTAGGGGGTTTGTTTGACCAAGAGAACCAGTCGCACCGAGTTTTACTCTGGGTGGCACGAATCAACTTTTAAAGACAACGCTTTTGCAACGTGATTGTATAGCATTGTGAGATTATTCTAAACTCTTTTTTATTTTATGTTCTTGCTAATTATTTGGGATATTGTTTGTTATGTCAAACTTGTTCAATCATTATTATTTTTCCAACAAGTTGTTGTGTCTTGGAGATGGCATACCTGTAAAATATCCCATAAACTACATGTATTGTCTCAAGAAAGCAACATATATAGTTTATGCCTCAACTCAATCGCCCTCAAACTCATGGCATTAGTAAAAATTAATATTTCATATTATAAGATATATTAAAGCAGCAATGAGGTAATTAATAATATCCCCTAATTTGTTACCTATTTTTTGGTGAACTACAACTTTTGTGGAATATTATTGTTATTATTATTATTGGAAACATAACTTTGTAAATTATGAAATTCTTTTTATTTATTAATTTCTGTTCATTGGAACAACGGTAATTAATAATAATCACTTGTTGCACAAGTTTTGAAATTGTTCTGAAGGCATGTTGGATAACTTACTATAATTTTTAAGGATAACTTACTATAATAGGAAAGTAGAGAATGCCACTCCTAGATTTTCACGTGACCTACACCAAGCCGATGTGCCCCCCCAAAAAAACGTGCTTAATTTAGATGCTATTATTAACGAGGTTAATAATAAATGGGTTCTTTGCACACTATCAATAATCCTTAAAAAGCTCTTCTCAAAAAATAAACAATCCTTAAAAAGTATTCTGATAGTGAATGTTGTTGACTTTCTGGTTATTCCTAAAAATAATTGTCGCCTAAAGAATGACTAGCCAACATTTTGAGATATTGGGATAAGAGTTTAAGAATTCGAAATAGAATGGTTTCAAGTTGTATAATTTCATCAAACCTATATGGACAATTAGTGAGATGGAAAATACCAAAGAATTAATCTACATTCTTGCCACTCTAGCTAAAATATTTTAGCTAGAATGGTTCATACGATTAATGGTTCATACAATATGTGATAATTGGTTTCGATTCAATTTATGCCTATGGCTGAGAAGTTTGTTAAGTTCCACCATAACTCAAAACAAATTAGTTTTAATACTCTAAAATCATATCATTTTGACTTTTGAGTCTATTAATTCCACGTCAAAAAAAATGTTTACTTTTTTTTTTTCCCTTTCTTTTAATTTTTAATTTTTCTCCCTTTTCTCTTTTCATTTTACCTCTCCCCATTTCCACACTGATCTCCCTATCACCCAAAGTTCTAATCAGACCGCCCCATTATCTCTTTTGTGAGGGGTGGGGGGAATGTTTCACTAATAAACCGTCCCATTATCTCTTCTTTTTTTATTTTTTGGAAGGGGGGGGGGGGGGGTTGGGTTGGGTGAGTGTTTCACTAACAAAACACTCTTTGAGGTTTCAATGATCTTTTCAACGCACTTGGAATGTGGCTAGTCAATGATAGTGTATGGTTTTGCTTTTCCAGTATGATTTGTTTGAACATAGGTATTTGAGGTTGAAAGAGGAATCATCGGTGGACTATGCATAGAAAAAAGCAAGGAAGTTTTTACAAAATTTTGCTATTAATTTCAACGTAATAATTCTTCTGGCCCTCTGTTTAAATCTGTCTCGCATCATTTAATCTTGTAACTAAAGATAATGAATTGGAGAATAATATAGCTTGGCCAAGAACTGAGTGTGTCATCACAAGTCAGACACACGAAAGCATATACAGTATATTTTTAAAGCACCGCAATGCCCCAAAAACAAGAATGGTCTTTTGCTTTCCGCCAGTCAAAGTGATGGAGAATATTTCCCTTTTGTACGTACTAACATTTACTGTTAGTTAATTTTTTTTTTTTTTTTTGGAAGCAAAAATACATAGACGAGAAAATGAGGTTTTAATACAAACACACTACAAACTTGATCAAAACAACCAGGTAATTTTTAAGTAAATATGAGTTTTTTTTTTTTTTTTTTGAGAAATAAAAAAAAGGACTCGCACGTGGCAATCATTTTCTCACGTCTCATGACACATTTGAGTAAGTAAAAATGAGTTAAATTGTACTACACACAAATACTAAATTAATTAAACAAATAATGAGCTGGTATAGAGGACTTGTGGCTGATATCGTTCTTGAGAGAAGCAAGAACGATATTTCTCACGATTTAATTAGGATAATGATCCTATAATATCGGAATAGAGACAAGATTCTTCCATATGTTTTTTCTCATTCAATATGAAAGGCCCTTGATGTAGATATTTCTTCCTCTAATTACGTCTTTGTGATTTCCTTGTTTTGGTTTCTTTAATGCATTCTTCTTTCCTAGAAAACTGTAGCTGAGAAGATCTACACGAAAATGAAAGATTAGCAACGACTGATCAATCTTATGAGATCAACATGGATTATCTTTAGCCACAAATTTGAATTTAATTCTATGCGTGGCCCTCAGTCCTCACAAGTCACAAAGTTAATCACAAGTTGATTAATGCATGGCTTAAAATTAAAGATTCTGTTAACAGGTGGCCTTAAAATATTTGTTAATAAGGTGCGGCTTATGTCTAGTAAAAGTTATCACTGAATACGTTAGATTGTGGACACATGTCCACTCTTGGACACGTGTCCAAATCCTAACGTGTCTAGTGACAACTTTCACCGGATAATCATAATTAAAAAAGTTTTAATACTACTTTTATGAGAAATATTTAAAAAAGTTGTCAAAAATGTCAATTGCATTTCTTTTTTCATAAAAATTTTCTAAAAAAGGTTCCTGAAACAATCGTTAACTTTGCGCTAAAGGTAAAACTCATGGTTAGCATGTAAGGGACTGTCTTAAAATCTCTCTCTCATATAAGAAAAGTAATAACCAATTGAGTGGCTAACAATAACCATAGGTCATAAAATAAAAGAGAGAGAAGTGTATAGGGCCATATGGGAGAAGCACATGACCACTACGCTAACATAACTTTATCGCCTAAAGAATAAAGATGGTGATATTTGCGATATTTAGTTGCCGGAGTAGTTTATTGGCCCCACAATGTGGAGAATATACTCCAAGCCACATTTATTTGTGACCAATAAAAATACGCACAGCAGCTAATTTTGATTTGGATGGTAACCTATTACCTTTCGGCTGTCGGGTGCACACTGCACAATGCCATACAAGAAGACGCATTCATCATTCATTTCATAAAAGATTTTAAAATTAAAACAAAAAAAAAAAATTCTAAACAGCATCAATTGACTAATCAACTTTCAACTATGAACTATAATATTACCAATTGATTTGAAAGATTAATTTTATATCATCTTCCCCTTTATGCAAATCAATTTCCTAAATCTAATATAGAATACAGTAAACAAAAAGTATATATATAATTTAACATGGAAATACTCCTTGAATTTTTTGCGCCGCAGTACAACGTATTGGGTTTTGTGATTTCAGCCTTGATCAACTTGAGTATTCACTCTTTGAAGAGGATATATGGAAATAGGCTTAGATGATTTCTCAGATTTTGTGCAATGCAATAGGTTTTCTTTTCTCTATAAAGTAACTTATAGTCCATTTTTACTTGGCGTAATTAGTAGGGCACGCAATTTTAAGTAAACATCCAATTTCAAGAATTAAAACACTTCAGTTTTGATTCTCGATTGATCGAAAGACAATTGAAATCTTCATAATTTGCTTCTAAATTGAGTTTCTTGATCTCATCCTACAAATAACCTTGAACTTGTATGACCCATTAAATATTCATTTGACATTTACATTATCATGAAATTTGTAAACAAGCCGAAGTAAGATCTTTTACAAATTGGTTTGCCTTGTACCAATTTTTTTTTTTTTTTTTCAAAGAAATAAATCGATTCTAAGCAATATACTTCTCAGTATACGACTTTTTTTCTTTAAAAACATGACACAAATCTGAATTTGATGGTAGCTACGGTTTCGTGAAGACCTAGCACAAATAATATTGACAACATGCTTATTCGCCCAAACACATGCGTGGGCCTCGAAAAGAAAAGACGTGTGATGGCAAAAATGCTTGGCCCAAAGAGAGTTATCATAGAGAGCGACTCTCTCCTAACTGTCCAAGCAGTTAAAGCTAATGATGTTAGAGGAATTGTTGGCCACATTGTGAAGTGTATTGTGCAAAGTTTATGCAATTTTCAGAAGTCATAAATCAGACACATTAATAGGACTAGCAACAAAATAGCCCATAAACTAGCTCAGCATGCTAGAGGAATCAAAGAAACTGTCATGTGGAGAATGGAGATCCCAGATTTCTGTCTGTGATAGCTAGATCTGAGGGAACTAGTTAGGCGGAGTATTGTTTTTGGTCTAAGTTGTTGGTTTTTTCCTGGTTTTTGCGTCTGTTTGTTTTCTGTGTATTTTCCAGTGGCCTTTGTATCTGTGCTTTTCTTGCAATTGAATGATATTTCAGTTCCCATCTCAAAAAAAAAAAGTAAGAAAAAAGAGTAAAGGACATGTACAAAACTGATCAAACCCAACCATCATCCTTACGTCATTTGTAGGAGAGAAGGGAAATACTTGTTCGGTTGATTTTTTTTCAACGGAAAAACTATTTCCAATCTACCACATTATCCCTAATAAAGTTCCTCAACCAAGTGTATATGGGTCCCATCTGGAAATTTTTCTCGACAATAACGACACTTGAGCATGTGAGAGAATGAGACAGCATTAGGGGCTGCCAAGCCTTATCATATGTACGAGGGAAGGGGGAACTTGTCATAGCATTCTCATTAAAACTTTTAAAAATTCTAGTATTTAGGGCTCGTTTAGTGAGTTAGTTTAAGTAGTGTTATTTAAGTATTTTTAATATATATGTCAGTGAAAAGGTGTGTGAAAATATGTATTAGTATGTTTAAAATGCTGAAAATTATTTTTGAAAAGGCCTGCAAACAGGCCAATATCTCAAAAAATAACTTTATTAATTTTAACAACTTATTTTATAATATATCTAACATCAAAGATTCTATTTTTACTTTCGTCTTATTAAAATAAGAGAAATGATATGTTCACAATATTTTCACAACATTTTTACAACAAACCCTATGTGGCAGGTTGTTACTGGTTGTTATTGTTGGGACAAAAAAGTAATCTTAGTGTTAGGTTCAAATTTAAACCAATAACAACCAACCACTTATGATTTGTTGTGAAAATGTTGTAAAAATGTTGTGGATGTAGCATCTCTCTTAAAATAATATAAACAACTTATTAAAATAAAATAAACTTTCAAAAAAAATATTTTTTTAAAGGGAAGAAGAAAGTGAAAGTATGAAAATAGTATTATCTTTTTTAATATATGATTTATAGTGAGCTTTCATCTTTTTAGAATGCAACATTTGTTGTAGCATGCTTTTTAGTGTTTTAGATGCTAAAATAGCATTATAACATTTATACAACCTTTGATACAAATGCTCTAATTTCATTTTCTCCCTTCGTGGATTTTAGGAAGACTCCATACACACTCATGTTTTCAATGGGAGAAGAAAAGGTGCCTTTTTATAGTTTAGTTGGAATGAAAATGTTGAGAAAAGAAAATGGGTGGATAAAAGTTTTTTATTCGGGTCCATAATTTTTTTTCTTCAAATTAAGAAAAATAATTGAAGAGAAAATAACATTGAAAAGAAAAGTATAGAATTACTCCCAGTTTTTAAAAATAAGGGAACTATAGTAATTTATTTTTTATTCCACTTTTCCATCATTTCTACCAAACACATATGATGAAAACAAATATATTTTTTGTTATTTTGCTTTTCTATCCTTCCAACCAAACTAAGATTAAGTATCACCTTGTGATTAGTGCACCTAAATTCACTTTTTTAAACAAGTATTGATGGTGGTCTCATGTATAAGTTCCATAATTTAATTACAAAATGATACACAAGTATGTTGTGAAAATGACTGTAAATTTGGGTATGTCCACAAGAAGACTATGGATCTTATGATCATAAAGATATCGACCACTCTCCATGTGCATCATGCCCATGCTTATGATGTTGTGGAAGTGGAAGCTCAAATAGATTGATTTGTGAAAATATTATGAAGTATAAAAAGATCTCTAAAACATAAATGTGAACAAAGAAAAAAAAAAACTAAAAATGGTATAAACATTTTTACTTTGACACAAACATCTCATACTTGGAGAAGAAAGGAATCTTAGGTGCAAATCTTCCTAACATTATTTTAGCATTTTTTTCAAACAAAAAAGTTTCGTGGGTCCTACTTAAAGCCCATATGTTTTTTCCCTCAGTACTTTTCTCTAGGCAATAGAACTTGTTCTTTGGATGAGGTATTCCCACATAATCATAACTTTTACAATATATATATATAGATATATGTGTGTGTGTCCTTTGTAAAGAAAATTAAAACCTTAGCCTCCACTAATCTTTTTCTCTTCTATTTTAAGTTTTTTTCACAATTTCAACTTTCAAACACTTAAGTTTTGCTATAGAACCACAATTTTACCTATTTATTACTTAAAAGAATAAAGAAATAAAAGTTGAGTTTTGCATAATTTTTTAAGAGCATTTAAGATCATGATGATACAACTTTATGGGTATATATATATTGCTATATTTATCACACTTTTATATTAATTTATTTTCTCAATTTATTTTAAAAAATTAAATTACTTGTTTAAATTATATATATTTAGATTGATCTCTTAATTCAATTAATTGTTATTATTTATAATTTTCTGTTTCATTTATTTAAAAAAAATGAAATATATAAGTATAATCAATTGTGATTATGGAGAAATAAAATTATAATACTAATTTAGATTTAAATTCTAAACAAACTCATATCGATGTGTATTTTGCTAATCTTCCAATTGAGTAAGTTAAACTATATATGAAAAAAATAAATTAGAGTTTATATTATGTTAGATTTTGTATGACATTTACATTATTAGTATATAATTACTTATCAATTTTGTCACTAACATTTATTTATAATATTTAAATTAATTTTACTTTCAATCTTGTCTTTTAATTCCCCCCCTAAACTGAAATCCTGGCTCCACCACTACGTGTCCTATGTCCACTCTATGATAATTATTTATATTTTCTTTGTCATTGGGTCAATACAATAATTGATTTCTGGTATAGGTGGAAAGTTCAAACCTCATATATTTATTGTTTGATGATTAGAAACTTACCTTGAGCTAACTAAATGAAAAAAAAAACTTACCTTGACCCCACTATGAATGTGAGAAAAAGGAACACCATTCTCTTTGCTCCGGGACTACCTAAGAATTACTCTTATATATAGGCTAACAAATCATTTGCTGAGTAGAATTCCAAAGCCTAATGAGCGCAAAAATCTGGCATTTAAAAAATTTCCTTACACGAAATTGCAAAAAAAAACTGATGCTAATTGACATTGTGTGAGTGATTAATTCAAATCAAGTGTAAACATCTGATAATCTGATACGTAGCACTATAGGCATGTCTTATTTTGGAACTTCTATGTATATGGCAATATATTTTCCAATAAAAATGCAACAGGATCTAATCCTTAAAGTTGCAGATTTTATATTTCAAAACCCCCCACCAAAACAGAAAGAAAGAAAGAAGAAAGAACCACTTCATCCTTTTCTATTTGAAACCATTAGGAGTTCATTATGGTTAGTTTGGTCAAACTTTTTATTAAAAGAGAATATTCGTAACGCTCTGGAAGTTGTGTTTTTTGTCTTAATTAGAGGATCACAAAACTTAAAAAGGGAATGTTATAATTGCTATTTTCAATATCTCCTATATATGGTAATCGTTGAGTACTCTCAGAATATCATAAAATGCATATTTTCTATTCTCATAAAATTATGGGTCTCACTAATTAAATTTATGGCAGGACTCACAATTCATGTGAGAATGAGAAAATATGCATTTATGGTATGCTCGGCGTATTCAATAATTTTCTCCTATGCAAATACTTTGTGTGTACGTGTACATCTCAATCATATTTTTAATTTTGATTTACAATTAAATGTGTTAATAATTGAATAATTATTTTGTACTCTGCTAGTACAACATTTAATCAAAAAATGAAAAATATGTGCTCGAATACTGTGCAAATAGTATCGTTAGAAATTTTCCTAAATTAAAAAATATGATCGCATGAGGAATATTTACATAGAAAATACAATAGATTTGTTAAGATAGTTTTGTAGCGCAATAATATTTCTTACTTTTTCCACAGTGGAGAGGAATTTAAGTTTAAATTATCTATCTTTTATGTGTGTGCATTTTCTTCAAGAGCCTTATAATTTAATGACATTATCTAGTTCTCCTACGGAGGAGAATTTGAGTTTGAATCCTCATTCTCCACTTGATGTAAGATATAATAAGAAAGACAAATCCACATATTACCATCAACAAAATAGTGAGTTTCTAAAATTGATCGAGTTCAATTAAGTCAAAATAATTTCAAAAGCATTTTGTGACTTTTTAAGTTTTGTCATGATGAATAAAGATATTTGTGATTGTATACTATTATAGAACTTGTAGTATAGCTAATTAGCTATAAACATCAAAGAAATCGGTGAAAGTCAACATCGTTATTTCATCGAAGCTAAAGGATGAGCAATGGATGAGTGTAGGATTGCGTAACGATTATGTACTTTGCGATTTGGTATTCAATTGATGCAATACTTAATATCAATTCAGTCGGGCACCAATGAAACAATATTTTCAGATTAGAACGATGTCAATTATCCGGTGTAAATAACAACAATGTCATGTAGCACATGACAACAATATTGCACAATATTGTCACGTTATTATATGCCACAAATGAAAGACAATAGAAGATAAATAATTTACTCAACCATGAGAAAACTTGGAAGCCTTTTTTTTTTTTTTAATTAAAGTTTAAAGCAAACATTATGGTATATGTCATTGGGTAGTATTACAGGAATTAGGAAATACGAGTACACATATCCTATACTTTTTGCCTATAAAACTTTCGTGTTCTAGCATATAGAACTATAGCTAAGAAAGTTCCAAAAATACAAAGGGAACCCCAGATGATGAAAGTGTATTTGTAGCAATCCATGCCCATGCATTTTCCATGTCCATTTCCTTCCTTGTGGTAAAGACGAGCTGCCAAGTAACCAAAGAGAAATGATCCTATTGGAATATTTGCCACCACAACATTATGATTTACTGAGAAATTCTTCGTTCCAAACAGCTCGGTGGTTGTGGATACAGCGATCGAAGTAATTGCACCACTACACACACCTATAATGGCACTGCTGATGTGGAGAGACAGGTCGGCACTATTGGTGAGTAAGAAGAAAGCTCCTGCTGTTGGAGCCATCAATGCTACAATTGTCGCTGGCCTAGAAATCATATACTTTGTCCTGGAAGATCCAAAGTCCAAAAATTACAAATATGGTACAAATGGAAAGCATTTTTTACTGTTTTATTACACCAGGAAGTGTTGCTCTTAAATACAATCAACTAACACATTTATGCATGTTTGCTAATTTGCATTAAATACATATGGTACAGTACTGCACCAAAATTCAACAATAGAGTACAGACATAATGTAATTTGTCAGAAGAAAAAAAAAAAAAAAGAGTTACCTTGAGAAGAAGTAATCCATCAAGGACGGCATGAGTCGGCCAAAGAACCCAAAAGAAGAGGACAATGAGACCAAAGTTGATGTACCCGAGTAGCCACGGGACTCAGCTATTTGTCCCAAGTTGTTCAAGAACACTAGCCCAAGTGTTGCACCAAAGAAGTACACAAAGAAATATAACCAGAAATCCAATCTTGTTAGCATCACCTTCACTCCAATCTCCTCTTTAGCACCGACCTCATGTACCTCTTCGCTAGCTTCTTCTCTCTCTTTGACCCCACTCTCCATTCTCTCTGCACCTTCATTATCTTCTATGGTAAAATCATACACTTTCATTTCGGTTTTTATATTCAATTTTCTCACTACTTCCATAATTTTTTCAACTACCGGAATGGCTAGTGGGGCTAATAGGAACACGAAAATGCCAATAGCGTTACTCATTGAAGATAATTTACTCGACATGAACTCCAAACTACTGAATACAGCATAGACTCCAGTGGCTATTGTTATCACAAACATTGTAATGAACCCAACTCCCATATTTCTGGAACTTTTAACATAAACTACTCTGGCTAGTGGGGACGCTATGACGCAAATTATGACAGGTAAAATAGAGTTGAGAAGGAGATAGGCTTTAGCTCTTTCAGTGGGTGAAGAAGAAAACTTAGCATCAACAATATCTGTATAGATCTTTGCACTTAAACCAACATAGCTAGTTGTCAACCCCACCACTATCTGGCGATTAGAAGGGAAGTTTCGTATAGCAATAACATAACAGACAGTGTTAATCCAACATATACTATTTCCTGCAACAACAGTGAGTAAGAAGATATGGCCATAAGACAGTGAAGAAATTTGGTTGGTTAGAAAGAGATATTGCACGCCGTAACCAATCAAACCTAGAGCAGAACCGATGATAAGGACTAGCCAAAGGGGTAGGTAAATAGATGCAATGCCAGCAAAACAACCAAAGAGTTTTCCGGCATCGGAGGCAAAGGCAAGGTTGTTGAGTTGTACTTGGGATATGGAAAGGAGTTGCTTGAGCTGAGAAGAGTAGGCCGGAAAATTTGAGTTTGTTCCGTTAATGGATTGAAGCCATATGATCCCCACAAGGCTTAGCCACTGAAGAATTCTGGTAGACATGGCAAAGAGTTTTGGAGATAGGGAATTGTTTGAGGAGCACTGTTAAAGTTATAGAGAGAGTTGTGCCCTTATGTTTGGAAATTGTCAAGGGGGCCTATGAGTGTGAAGGGGTTTCGTGTGAAAGAGAAGGATGCGAATTCAAAATGCTGGCAACATTGAATCACACAATGTGGCTATGCAAACAAAATGTGGTGATTTATCGACCACCACCTTTTTCAACAATGGTAGTTAATTTTTTTTGTATGTGGATGAAAGAACATACAAAAGGTGATGTGCGTAATTTTTAAGCTTTTAGATTCAAAGAATGGACATTAATTTCTGACAATAACTGCAAGCTTTTAGATTCACAATGAGGAGAGTAAGATGTGACATCTCAAAATAAGACGGGATCATTCACGAAGGAAGAGGCTAGAGAGAATAGATTGTCATAAAGGAGTGGGGTGGATGGGAGGTGGTCTTGTTTCGGTTTGATTTAGAATGTCATTTTCAGCTTAGAGTGTGGGTTGGGTTTGGGTTGGTCTAATAATCTTGTACATTTGACACATGGCACGTGTATTATGTATCAGGTATAAACATATAATATGTATATTACATGTCAGTTTTGTATCTCGTTAAAGACATTAACTTATTGCTCAAAAGTATTGCCTCAATGTAATAGACCAAAAAGATTTGCAAGCGGTTCCCACTCCCTTGATACAACTAACCCAGCTATCTAACTATATATTTCGGAAATAAGTAAGTTTGGCAAGTCGTCCTCGCTCTTTTTATTGCTTTGACTGATCAAATCAATAGGAAATAGCCTGGTAACATTAATATGATTGTTAATCTTGGTAATATATAATCAATAAAAATATCAATTCCCATATTAAGGATTTAAAAACGTGATTTGACGAATCAAATCAACAGGAAATGACCTAGTAAAGTTAGTAAGATTTGTTAATCTTGGTGATATATAATCAATACAAATATCAATTCCCATATTAATGATTTAAAAACATTTAGCAATGAATCATTTAATAAGGAAATATATACAGGCAACTGATAGTTTTAGAATCTCACTAACGTTTGAAAAAGTTTTCTAATTACTAACAAACATTTTTTGAGATAAAATATAGAAATTACTAACTAGCATTGACTTTGCCAACTCACGATATTGTGGCAGCTGCATATTTAAACGTTTGACAATAAATCTTTCAATAAGGAAATATATATTATAATGAACTAATAACATACGCAATTGATAGTTTTAAAAATCTCAATAATTTTTGAAAAAGTTTTCTAATCAACATGCTATTTAAAGGTATTGTTACTTGTTTCTCAAAAAAAAAAAAAAAAAAAAAAAAAAAAAAAAAAAAAAGAAAGATAACATTACTTCATTGAATTTCAATTTTAAAAGTTTTCAAAAAAAAAAATTCAATTTTAAAAAAGAAACTCATATGACATCAATAGATAAAAACCTGATTCGCTAATTCATTTAAATAAGCATTTGATTAATATTAAAATAAAATACGGTAATTTTTATAAAAAATTTACAAGATAGGCAAAACTTGATTTCCTGGTACAAAACAAACGAGAGATAAACCCCTTCCTTTTTAGATAATATATATATATATATATATATAGGCATCCCCCTTTATAGGAAAAATAAAAATACTATTTCAACAGTAAATAAAAATACTATTTAAACAGTGAATAGTGAACAGTAAAATTGACTTTTTTACTATTCATTGTAAGTCAGCAGGATTCTCCTCAAGTGCATTCTAAAGAGATTTTATTATCCGTGTGGAGCAATCAAAGTAGGAACCCATACTTCCAACAAGAAATCAAAATAGCTTTAACTTTAGCAGGGAATCTAAAGCTGTGGAAGATTTAGCAGAAGCATTAATTAGGTAGTTTTGGCTACTTGTGCTGACAGTGCTAGTTTTCCCCTAAATCTAGTGTGGAATCTTCATCATGGCCAAAGAACTCCTGGTTGTAGGGGTAATAGGGATCATCCTTTGCAACAGGAGCCTCAGAGGATGCTTGAGAGTTTTCTTCTTCTGAGGTAGCATTTTCAACCTCTTGTTCCTCCATCCACTTTTGTTTGATGAGGGCATAAAAAGCCCCATTGCTAAGATCATCAAGAGGAGACTTTTTCTTCTTGGCCTTGGCAGAGGATTTAGCAAATGAAGTAGCAAGTGCATTTTCTGTGAGCTGAGGGATAGCTAGTTGCACTGGAGATAAGGATTTAGGATAGGAAACTTCATTAGTAGCTGAGAATTCCCTGCTAACATTGTCAATAACATTTTGGGTGTGGGAAAACTTATCCCACCACTTAACATACCAACGGCAAGTAAGAACATCACCTTCTTTGACATATTGCCATTTCAAAATCCAAGAGACCTTGTATTTTTTAACAAAATGAAGCGAAGTTGGAAACTTGGCGCCATGAGAATCAACTTTTAAAACATTTGGAAAACACTTGAAGGAACCTATCAGTGGTCCCAGAAATATTTCAATTTCAAGGCCAAATTGGGTCCACCAACGGCTGAACCAAAGAGGCAAATGAGCATCAAAATTTTATTAAAATTAAAAAACCAAGAATGGGTCATATTGTCATCTTGGTGAAGCATGAATCAGAACCAAGCAGTGATGTAATCATGATAGGAATAAGGAATAGAAGAATTGGTAACATCTTGGTGGCGACAGGGCTGGAGCCCCATTGTTCTTCAGAAATAATATCAAGCAGTACAACTCTGTGGTAAATAATTTTTGAAGCATTGGCTTTATCAGATATGGCTTTAATAAGGATTGATTTTTTAAACTGCAGGATATCAAAGTAATACCTTAAATTTTTTTCAACATGCTCGGGAATCCAATAGAAATTTCGAGGAAAGTAACTTTTAGCAAGTTTTAGGGGATCAATAATAGAAGCTTTGTTCGGTTTGATAGAAAACAAGTTTTGGCAGTATTGTTTTAGAACATACTGAGAAGCATTGGGGTCTGGAAAAAGCAGCCTTAATAGGTTGTTCAACAAGGGTTAGAGCATAAGGGTCATAAGATGATGCTAGAACGGAGGAGTAGTTTGGTTTGGGAATGGTCCCTAAATGGGTAAAACGGTTAGCAATATATAAGGAGGAGGCAGGCTCTATTTTAACAAGTTGTTTAGCAGTTTCTGTAGCAAGGTGTTTGTCTTTCAATCTCCTACTTGCCATTGTGGCATTGCAGGAATTCACGAATAAGGAAATCGGGGATAGCATTTTGTGATCCTTAAATATATTCAATATCGAAATCAAAAACACTTAAAATAGCTTGCCATCTAGAAAAAATATGTTTTGAAGTAATATTCTCAACATCTTTTTCTATAACATATTCAGCACTTTTGCAATTGATTCGTAGGAGAAACTTTTGGTTTAATAAATCAATTTGAAATTTCGAAATACATAATACTATAGATAAAATCTCCTTTTTAATAGTATTGTAATTTATTTGTGCATTATTCTAGAATCCAGAATAGAAACAAACAATTTGTTCAGATGAGTATGGTGAAACACGTTGTTTCAGAATACCTCCATAGCCAATTTCAGAGGCATCAGTTTCAACAATTTTGAAGGCATTGACAATAGGAATACCTAAGCAAGGCACAGTTTTAACATGAGACTTTATTTGTTTAACAAGGGAAGTATGAACTTCTGACCAAGGTGGGGGATTACTTTGTAATCAATCAAAAAGGGGTTTACATTGTTTCCTCAAATCCTTGTAGAAATCAGCAATATAATTTAGTGACCTAAGAAATCTTTGGAGCTGAGTTTTATCGATAATAACATCAGGAAACTTATTAGCAAACTGAATGGCTCTATCAATGGGATGAATCTATCCTTCAGAAATATCATAACCAAGAATACATACTTTTGTTTTAAAGAGCTCGATTTTCTTAGTAGAGACAACAAGACCATTTCATTTGAGGGTTTCAAGAAACGAATACAAATGTTTCTAGTGCTCATCAATGAAGTTAGAATAAATGAGGATATTATCAATGTAAACAATGGTGAAGTGACCGAAAGAATTGAAGATATCATTCATAATATTTTGGAACTCACTAGGGGCATTATTAAGACCAAAATGCATAACATTCCACTAATAATGTCCAAAAGGAGTGGTAAAAGTAGTTTTATACTTATCATTCTCACTAATCTGGACTTGCCCGAATCCAAATTTCATATCAAATTTGGAGAATACAACTGCATCACTTAGCCTATGAACAAGGTCATTCTTATTGGGGATAGGATACCTAATCCATTCTAAGACCTTATTTAGGGGCTTGTAATTAATAACTAAGCGAGGGGTTCCTCTCTCAATATCAGCATTTTTTTTAACATAGAAAGTGGCCCAAGACCAAGGGGACTTGCTATTCTTGATCAACTTTTTCTCAAGCAAATAAGTCTTTTTTACAGAATTCAACAATTTCAGCATTCATTTGGATGTGACGAGCTTTAGTAGGAATGTTTTTCTTATTAAAATCTTTAACATAAGGCAAGTTAACAATGTGCCTTTTCCTATGCCAAAAAGCATTGGGAATAGCATAACAAACATCATTGACCAAGATTTTTTGAAAATTATCAATCTTGGATTGTAGCAGTTTATCAGAAAGTTGATCAGTAATCTTTTTATATCTAACTTCCTACTTAAGAAAGTTTAGATGCTTGGTTTTAGCATGAATCAGATTTAAAGCATTATCAGTATCAATTTCAAATTTTGAAGCAAATTTAAATTTAACTTTTTGCTCAAAAGGATCAGTAATTTTCCCATCATGTTCAGTAAGGAAGGGGTATAAGGCATTTATAAAGGGAAGTCCAAGAATCACTTTATCAATCATGTTTTTAACAATCACAGAAGGAATCTTAAAACAAACACTTTCATGGCAAACATGAGCATTATTTAATTCATATCTAATTTTCATCTGAGTACCATTAGCAGAGAACAGTTTTTCAGTGGATTTTTCATAATACTTGGAAGGAATCATTCCTTCCTGAATGTAATTCATATCAGCACCAGAATTAATCATAGCAATAGCAGTAAATTCATATTCATGGCAAACAACAATTTTAACTTTTGAAAACCATTTTGGGGGAAGCATCTTGTTAACAAGGTTAAGCTTGTTTTCAGTAGAAGCATTACCAGAAAGAGAAGCTTGTTCTCTAGAATCATCATCATCTCCTTACTCATTCGGTTCACTATCAGTTTGTTGGTTATCAAGTTGTTTATCAATTTTGAAAAGTAAAAGTTCTTGTTTTAGATTAAAGTTATCAGTTTTAACATTTTTGAATTCATTTTTTTAGCTCAATGATTTCTTCTTTAATAATAGCAATTTCATGTTGGAGCTCATTAACAGTGAATTCTTTGGATTTCTTTTTATTTAATCTTTCCAAAGTTTCATCAAGACTTATCTTTGATTTTGGTCTTTTATCATTTTCGTCTTTTATTAGGGTTTTCTTGAGTTTTTTAAGATATTCTTCTTTTAGCAAGCTTTCTTGTTCTTCGCTTTTGGTTAGAACATTAATAGCTTTATTGGTTTTGGAGAGAACATTAACAGTATTGCAACAAGAATCTCTGCAACCAATTTTAATGTTGGGTGAATCAAAGGTTTCAGTAGATTGGTAATCAGAATCAAATGATGAAGAAAAGTCTTCTTCACAAGAATCAGACAAAGTAGTCATTTCAAGGATTCTAAACAAATCTTCTTGATCTTCATCATTAATATTTAACATATTAAGTTTATTCTTCAAATTACTAGGTTTTTGGTGACAGTCTTTACTAAAGTGACCTAATTTGCCACAATTAAAGCATTTTCCTTTACCAAGTTTCTATTTATCATAATTTCTTGAAGTATGTTTCTTTTTAGCATAAAAATCATTAGGTTTAATAAAACTCGTTTTGTATTTTTTGTGTTTTTTATGTTTATAGTCTTTATGAATTTTATCATGTTTCTTTTTCCATTTTTGCCTAGAATGGACAATAGGGGGTAAACCATATTGTTCACAGAAATTACTCATTTCATATTTAGCTTTTCTACTATTTTTTAACTATTGTTTTAGCATTTTTTGATCATTACACATGTTAATACCAAGTTTTTTAATAGTGCTAAAAATATCACCATAAGTTAAATTATCATAATCAGTAGCATCATATTTACCCATCAATTCTTGTTTTACCTTATGAGCAAAGAGAAGAGGCAGTCCAACAATAAACTTCTCTCTCCAATAAGGCTTTAAGCAATCTTTCCGAAGCATAACTCTGGAAATAAAAACATCTTCGTACCATCTGTAATTAGACATAGTAGGACATCTTAAATTATTTAAATAATCACTAATTCGAGAAGAAATATTGGAAGGGGTACGACCAAAGCATTTAATAATAGTGTAGATTAAGGTATTGACTCCATCAAGAATACCTTAACCAATACTATCATCAAAGATAGGTAAACCTTCATCATCTTTTTAACAGCCTTTTTAATGGATTCTCTAGATTCTTCTGTGAGATATTTTTCCCACCATCTGCAAAGAGTGCCAGAAAAACCAGTAGTAAGCAAATCAACAATTTCAGCATGGTCAAGATCCTGGTTATTCATGTAAGCAGTGGCAACCATAGACATATAACCCATTTTATTAATAATTTCCTGTTCAAATAAACCATCAATATTACATTCATAAAGTTTATCAGCGGAAACAAAAAACTGGGTTTGAGAAATTCTTTCTTCAAACTGCATATCAAGAGGAGTGAGTTTGGAAAACCAGTTTTTTGTAAAAGACATGGGATTAGGTTTTCCAACAAATCTTTTAATTTCAGGTAAGTCTAAAGCAGTTTTATTAGAAGCAGAGGATGAAGAGTCAGAATCTATATCTTCATCAAAAACAGTTTCTTTTTCTTTTCTTGAAATAGTACTAGCAATACTGGTAGAGGTATTCTACTCAGTCTTTATCTTCAAATCAGAAAGCATTTGCTCAACCTTTTCAATAGTCTTAGACTGATAGGTTTTTAAACTCAATTTTTTTCTTTGATTGGGTAAATCAATCAAAGGCTTCTCAGGTGTTGAAGAAGTAGGTTTCTCCATAATTTTCTCTTCAATACGGTCAAGTAGTTGACCAATAATATGCAAAGAAGTATTAGTAAAATTGTTTTTTTCAATAATTTTTAAAACAGGAGTATCAACATCTACAATTTTGAAGGGAGAGGCCTTAACTTCAGTCCCTTTGCAGTCTAGGAGAACTATCTCAAGGGGCGAGTGGCTGGACCGAACAATGGTTTTATCTTCTTTAACAAAATTTGACTTCTTCACCATGTTCAAATTATTTTTTGAAACATTTTTGGAAACATAGTAATTTTCAAGGAAATCAAAAAACAAAATATGCTTTTGTAGGTTATTCATTTTTTCTTTCCATTTTTGTTTAACACGCTCTTTTTCTTTTTAATCAAAAGTAGTTTGGTAGATCTTTCTTTTGGCTTTGTTGTTAGCAGATTTAAATTCATCAAACAAAGCGACCATGTCAATTTCAAAGTTTTTACTTAAAACTCTTAGTTGACTATCAATAATAGGAGTTTGAAAATCAGAAGCAGTTGGGGACCCAGATTCGGTCTCTTCCTCTTCTTCAATAGCATGTTTTCTATGTGTAGAAGGAGGTTTGTTTTTGTAGAGTAAAAAGCAGTGCTAACTTGGGAATTGTTACTCGAAACTCCTTTTAGCTTCAAATCTGGTCTTACAAAAAAAAAAATTGTAAAAATTCATTGAGATCTTGATCTCTTTTAAAAATATCTTTAGATCCAGCAAAGGAATGCCCTCCTTCGTTGATCCTCAGAGGTTTATTATCCTGAAAACTTATCTTAACAGTTCCATCAAGGTATTGTTGGATATGATCAAGATTTAACTCATCAAAAATAGGTTTAGTAGGTGGAGTTTCTTGTTCCAACAACCATTCTTTGGGAAGATTAATATCTTGCCATTGAATCATTTTTGGAATTTGAACCTTAGCATCAGGAGTAGAACATTGGATTAACATAGTTTTACTTTTAGGGTCTTTTATCTTGGTACGAGCACGAGGATTAAGTTGAGTACCTAGAAGTCTATAATGAATACGATAAATGAGAGCAAAAGACTTGTTGCCTTCATCCATATCATAACTAGATGTCAAAACATTTAAAGTTAAAGCTTTAACAATATTAGGATCATCCAAAGTGAGAGAAATATCGGGATAACAATCAAAATAAACAGGACCATCATACAAGGAAACAGTAATCATGCCAAGAATGCTATCATAAAAATTTTTAAATCAAGCATCTCTTAAACACATGAGAACAGAAGCATTAATACCTTTTCTAGTAAGAGGTTTAATAGCAACTTGAACAAGGAAAATATGTAAATAACTAAATTTTTTAGTAAGGAAATCATTAATATTTCTTTTAGAAAACAGGCAACATTTTTCATGAGTTCTTGAAATAGAGAAAGTTTGTTCAACAGTTCTAACTCTATATTGAGAACAAAAAGTATTTTCAGTCCAACTAGTCCTGTAGATGGACTTAGGATCAACCTTGGGAATATTCCATTTTTGGAAATCAGGGAGATCAGTTTCTTTAATAGTGTGATCTTCTTCATTTATAATATCAGGAGGAATACCAGTCCTGGAGCTAACAGAGAAGTTGGATCTCCACAATCTATCCATGCTATTCTAGATTTAATCACTTAATTATCATGTTTTTCTTATCACCATTGCATTTCATAACACATACCCTAATCAACCCTATACCGCTCATGCCCTAACGCTTTCCTGGCAAACAGTTTTGGCTTTGGGATTGCACTTTACAACTAAGGTGGCGCCAACAATGGTAAAAGGGAGCACAACAATGGAGCTACAAAGCTTTGAATAGATACAGGAAGATTACAAAGAACACAACAACACTATCAACGACCAGAAAAGAATGGGTCTAATACCATAAGAGGGATGGTTGCACAATATATATTAAGTTAAAACAGGGTAATATAAATAAGATAAATATAAGTAAAAATAAAAGTAGTTAAGTAAAATAAAAGTAAAGATAAAAATGTAAAAGCAATTTGAGATTTTAACAAAATATAGCCTTCATAATAGGATAAAACACTTACAAGATAATATATATATATATATATATATATATATATGGGTTGAGTTCAACTTACACCTGGTGTAACTCTAAACAATGTTACACCACTCAATAACTTATTATTGAATTTATATTTTGAAAATCCAACCGTTGAATTACATGTCTTATGTGTTCTTAACATGCATGCCAAATTTCGTGTCAATCAAATGTAATTTACCATTCGATCTAAAAACTAATCTTTTATGCATTATTTCAAACTACAAAAACTTGAATTTAAATAATTGATTGATGACATGGCTATTGATCTTTGATTACCTTGAAATTTTGTAAACATGGAGAATATATGAAGATAATGTAATCTAACGGTGAATTTGTCAAAATTTGCATCTAATTAAAAACTATTGGTTGGTGTAACATTACTTAGAGTTACACCAGGTGTAACTTGAACCTAACCATATATATATATATATATATATATAGTTGGGGGGGTGAATTTAAAGCTTGGATCAGTTGGTTGTCTCCACTAAAAACACTAAAAAGTGTTGTGGGGGAGCCGAGGACCGAAGAGCCCAATCCAAAGACGAATTTGTCCAATCCAAGCAAAGAAAGATAGGCAAACTCAAAGGACTGCGCCTACCCGATGAGATCAAGAGAGCCAAAGGATGATTGACACCCATTTGAAGCCCAAGGATAAGAGAACGGATAGCAACTGAAGGAAATGAGACCTTGTTGACACCTCATTTTGCAACCGGCATTTAACCTCACTTGGAGGGTAAAAGGGTAATTTCACCTTAGAAATATGCATCTTGATTTTGGTCATTAGATCCTTAATCTCATTTCACCAAAATGATCTTGATGTTGTAATGATCAAATCGATTAGTTATAAACCCTAATCGGACCATCAGATTGAAAGTTATCATCAAATCAAGTTTTAATGGCCGAGATGCACTATCACAAATTGAGTCCGACCGTATGTGATTATGAACAATTAATTCCAATTGGTTATAATTATAATCAATTTGAAATTAATGATGTGTCATAATTTGATTGGTTAGGACTACATTTTATGGTAAGGTTGCATACACCTAACTAATTAGATAGTTAAACATTAATTATTCAATGAGTAATTTGTGCAATTATCTTTTAATTAGGGTAAATTTGGAACTAATTAGGTCTGAAATGGGAGTGATTGGAGCCTATTAATGTTAATTGGAAACTAATTTGGGACCTATTAATGTTAATTGTGCTGAAACTATTTTTCTAAGAAATGACCTCTACTCACTATTTCATTGATATCTCTCAGAATATTTTGAATCTGTGAATGAGGTTAATTTTCCCAGAAACTAGACATCCAGGGCTTCAATTTGAGCACAAGAACGACACAATTCCGATCAAAATTGAGTCAGATATGAGTTTTCAAAGTTGGCTCTACGGGCTGTTACAGCAGCTACGGGAAAACCGAATTTTGGCTTGCTCCCCACTCCCACAAATCTCTCCATTTAATGCACCAAATTTCCCCAAAGGCTAAAATGAGGTCTAGGTTCATGATTCATTGTCAACCCTCATTAATGGCCTTCCATTCCTATTTCCTCCACCACTACTATATAAACCCACCTCTCCTTCATTCCAAGACACGAAAAAAAACCCCCCTCTCTTCTCCTCTCTTGAGTTCTAGGAAGTTGAGTAGTCTTGTCATATTTTGGTCTTCTTGAGACTCAAAATATTGAGTGAGACTTACTCTTCCTCTCCTAACTCTTCTTTTCCTCCACCTATAAGACCTCCCTCAAGAGTCTCCTCATCCACCATATGGATCTTGCATGAAGGTATAATTCCTTTTCCTAACTTGTTTTTTGTGTTGCCGTGATAAGAGTTTAGGATTAAAGCATGATAGTAACTATTTAAATTTCCTTGAATATGTTTGAATGTTCTTAAATGTTATTATGTGTTCTTTACATGTTTTTGGTTGTTCATCACATGTTCATGCGTAACATTGGTTTTAATCCTAAATTCACATTAAAAATATGAAAAACATGTTTGTTTCATAATTCTTTCAAATCCTTGAATCTAGGGTATCACCATCCACACACATTCACTAGAATTCATTTTTCAATCCAAATGCAATGCTTAATAAATTGAATTAGGGTTTATCACATGCACACATTAAATTCATCATGTAAATTCATTGACATATTGGATGATATGATATGAATGTTGGCCACCATAGTCTAGAAGACCGGTTTTACCGGGCAAGGTGGGTGCCTAACACCTTCCCACCTTGTAACGTAGCCTCCGAACTTAGATCAAGGGTTAGTAGATCAAATGCTTGTCCATGTAATTTTCAATTTTTAGATTGTAACTAGGAAACAAAGCCATGTACTTTTTCTTAGATTGTATCTAGGACCAAAGCCATGTAATTTTCCTATAACCAATGTAAATTCAATTGAAAGTTAATAAAATGAGGAATTTTTTTTTTTAATTTTGGTTTTCTTATTTTTCCAATAATTAAATAAGTGGCGACTCCATTGTAAAACCCTTAATCTAAAGGGAAAAATATAACTAGTCGAACCTCCATTTTGAGAGGCAATAACACGACTCCACCCATTCACGTGGGTTGGGCTCGAACTCATTATAAAACGGGCCGGGGGCGCAGTCTCTCACAGTGGCGACTCTGCTGGGGATATTGAGGGCTAAGCTTCAATTAGGTTATGGTGGCCAACCATGTCATTGTTTGTTTATTGCTTTTTGTATATAATATGTCTAATATGTCATTATATTGCATGTCATGCATCATTTGCTTGAATGAAATTTATTTTATTTGTGTGCTAGCCCAGAAGCTCGGTAGTATTAGCCATGGATTGTGGTCTTCTTGAGACTCACATACCCAGCGGTGAACCTACCACCCACCGCGACAAGGATCATCATGGTTATGCCATGGTGGTTCATAGGGACAAACTGTACCGTTCGGACCAACGCGGCGCTCCTGGCGTCACAAGTTGGGAGGTACGACGTCTTAGCTTGTGGGGACCTTTAACCTACCTTCTACCCATGTTGTAATGACCCATAGAACCTACCTTTAGGTCGGTCCATGTAAATTGCATTGCATTGCATTATGCATGTGTTTGGCCGTTGTTTGAACCATGATAAGCTCAAGTCCAAAGCTTGGGCCTATCATAATTGTTTGAACCATGTATGTTATGAATGAACTCAAGCTCAAAACCCTATGATTGAACTCTACTTGGTATGGAAACCCAAAATTGTTTCTTGAATGATTCTAAGCCCAACACTTGAGCCCATCGAAGGTGTATAGACATGATCAACATCAAAAGTCAAAAGCTCACAAGATGCATGCCTTCCAAGAGTAAGGTTCAAGCCTTCCAAAAGATCATAATCAAGGTTCAAGCCATTTCAAGCAAACATGATCAAGGTTCAAGCCTTCCAAGTGCAAACCCAAGTCATTTCAGGCAAATACCAAAAGATCATAATCAAGGTTCAAGCATACCAAGTCTCAAGCATCCGAAATGGACCTAGAAGAAGCAACCGGCCCAACTTTGCCTCGGTCCACGTATGGTTTGCAACATCATGGTTAAGCGTAAAGTTTTTTTTTTATTCCATGTTTCTATGTTTTTTTGAATTCTAAAAATCCATGTAGCATTTGATGTACTTTGTTCATGTAAATATATATATATTTTTTTAAAAAGATTCAAAAAAAAAAATCAAATCTTTCCAAAAAATTTCAAATAAGAAAGTGTTTGGACTAGGGGCATTAGGCCTTTGAGTCATTAAAAAAAAAATTCTTTGAACTAGGGCCATTGAACTTCCTAGTGACTTTTTCAAAAAGACCCAATTTTTTTTCCAAGATTTAAAAAAAAAAAAAAAAAAAATCTCCTTTTCAAAGTGGTACATGAGGATCCCTTGGACAAAACATTTTCTAAATCTTGTTGTTTAAAGGCTTGAGCAATCAACTTGTACCAAGGAACGATTAATTTCATTTGATCCATGTAAAGACTTTTGCTACTTGACTTAGAATATAAGAAGAAATGGTCTTAAAAGGCAATCAAAAAAATCCATCCATTGGAAAATCCCAAGAATCCATGTACTCAATCCAATTTTCAAAGATCTTTTGTTTCACAACATTAAAGCATTCATACTTTTTCTTTTAAGATGAATTTATTAAAAGAGCTTGAGTCACTGTGCCTAAAAGAAAGCATTACTAGGGATAGGAGGCCATCTTTGGTTAACCAAATTATTTCCTCTTACCTAGAATGTTCATTATCCATTGTTAGCCCATTTGAGCCTTCAAATATTTAGCCTTTTTCTTGCATGAACCCACTAAAATCTAAACCTGGGGTGGGAAAAATCAAGATATGCATATTTAAATCTCATATTGAGGAGGAGTCAACCTTGTAGCTTTGAAGCTAATTGATAAATCTCTCCCAGAAGACATGAAAGACAAGCGGAGATTCATTAGGCTAAAGACAGGAGATCATCAAAGAGAAATGGGGTTTCACATAATCAAGGAAAGAGAAATGAAATTCTAGTGTACATCAAGTTTGAAGAGCCTAGAATTCATCATGCCAAGAGGAATACAAGATTAATCTAAAAGAGGGCTCATCAAAAAAGGAAAATATTCATCAAGCATAAAAAAGTGCAAGTGCATTGAGGAAGAAAGAAGTCTAGAGAGTGCATCAAAATAACCAAAATTCATTGAGTTGACAAAGAGAAGGCAAAAGGTCCCCAAAAGTTCATTCAACCAAGAGAAAAAAGACAAAAAAAAAAAAAAAAAAAAAAAGCCCGCTAGGCTGGAAACCCAAAAAGGCAATCTAGGCAAAAGCTAGGGCACCCAAAAAAAAAAAAACAAAAAAAAAAAAAAAAAAAAAAAAAAAAAAAAAAAGCCCGCTAGGCTGAAAACCCAAAAGGGCGGTCTAGGCAAAAGTTAGGGTCAAAGAAAAGAAAAAATTGGAAAATCCTACAAAGTTGGAAACTTGAGGGTGCAATCTAAAAAGAGAAGAATTTTACAAGATGAAAGTTTAGAGGTATGATCCAAGATGAATGAGCATAATGTTGATTCGAGTGACCAATGAAGACTAGTGAGAAGATGACAAAGAAAAAATGGAGAAACTCCTCCAATACTTGATTTTTAAGTAATGCATACTTGGGGGAAACATCATAAGGAATTTTGGGCCTTTTATATCTTTCATTTCATAACCCAAACCCGGCCTACATTATAACCCATGAGTAAAGACCTCCTTGAAGTCTTGCTAGTTGTAGGCACATCTTAAACTCTAATATTATTTTCTCTTGAATTAAAAAGGAAAAATGCTTAAAATTGCCAAACCCCACTAGAAGATATGTCCGAGGATAAAGTTTCTCAAATTCTCAAAATGACTCAAAAGAACTTCCAAACCTGGAGCACTCTCCTTGTTTGCATCCCATAATGTTACTTCTAAATATTATCACATTTCATTTCTTGACTGCCTTTGGAGACTCAATCTGACAATGTTCAAAAGGAAGAAGCAAATTTGATTACATGAGTTTAATGATCTTGATACTTCCTAATCAAAGAGATTTGTTTGGTTCTTAAACACTATGATTTTCCAAAATGGTTGTTCAAAGGATCACATCTAGTCTCAAAAAAAAAAAAAAAAAAAAAAAAAAAAAAAAAGAAGAAGAAGAAAAAGAAAGTGCAATCTCATTTCAAAAAACAAAAAAAAAAAAAAAAAATCATTTTTTTCCAAAATCCAGTTTTTTGAACTACGTCTTGACCTGATCCTCTATAGGAGAGGTACGTAGGCAGCCTTGCATAGGCCCGGTCCCAATCACCCAAACAACTTTGGAAAACAAAGTCAAAATAATGTGACAAAATTGTTTGGGTGTATGTTAGGTTAAGCCCATTTGTTTGCATTAAGCATGTTTAAACTTGGAGCATTGGCCTATTTATATTGTGTGCAAATATGTTCTTCTTGCATGGAAGTATGTTTTTATTTGAGGCATTAATCCATTTGTTTGCAAGCATGTCCACACTAAGGACATTAACAAAAAATGTTTTCATGATAATTGGTTTCTAACAAGCTAGAGAAAGAAAGCCTTTTTGCAGGAACCAAGGATGGCGAACCATGATCTTCTTTCATGTTCCATAATGGTCACAACATCAAATGAATTCAGTTTCAATTTAAGCATGGAATATGCCCCAAACTAGGGGCATTGGGTAAGTACTTCCAATTCATTTCAATAAATAAATCCATTACTAATTGAAATTATCTTCTGGCAGGAATTAAGCAAGGGCTTATCTAGCAATCCGCATCTACTTCTAGCCAAAGTTATTTTCATTCAAAGGATAGGTTTTTTTAAAAAAAAAAAAAAAATCATCATGAATAAATCTCCATCACTCTTACTCCATCTTCATCTTCATCTTCTTCACTTTTTGATAATGAACAAATCTTCAAATCTCAAAAAAAAAAAAAAAAAAAAAAAAAAACATCATTCAAGATTTTCAATTCTTTCAAAAAAATTTAGGATTTCCAAATCTTCCATAAAAATAATGTCAAAAAAAAAAATTTCCTTCAAACAAATTTCAAGATTTCCAATTAGGTTGCTTTAAAAAAAAAAAAAAAAAAAAAAAAAAAAAAAAAAAAAACAATCCTTGGGACTAGGGGCATTGGGTTTCTACTTCTTAGGTTGATTTAAAAATTAAAAAAAAAAAAATTTCAAAAAAATTTTTTTTTTTTTTCCTTCAAAAAATTCAAGATTTTCAAGATTTCCAAAATTTTTCAAAAAATTCAAGACTTCCAAATCTTCAAAAAAAATAAAAATAAAAAAAATTTTCAAACAAATTTCAAGATTTCCAATGAGGTTGCTTTGAAAAAAAAAAAAAAAAAATTTCCCCTTCAAAAAATTCAAGATCTCCAAATTTCTCCAAAAAAAAAAAATTTCAAGATTTCCATAATTCAAGACTTCTAATTAGGCTTTCAAAAAAAAAAAAAAAAGAAAATCATTCAAGAAAATTTAGGATTTCCAAATCTTCAAAAAAAATAAAAAATAAAAAAATTTTTCCATCAAACAAATTTCAAGATTTCCAATTAGGTTGTTTAAAAAAAAAAAAAAAAAATCCTTGGGACTAGGGGCATTGGGTTCCTGCTTCTTAGGTTGATTTAAAAATTAAAAAAAAATTTCAAAAAAAAATTTTTGTTTTTTTTTTTTTCTTTCCTTCAAAAAATTCAAGATTTTCAAGATTTCCAAAATTTTTCAAAAAATTCAAGACTTCCAAATCTTCAAAAAAAAAAAAAAAAATTCAAACAAATTTCAAGATTTCCATTTAGGTTGCTTTGAAAAAAAAAAAAAAAAAATTTCCCCCTTCAAAAAATTCAAGATTTCCAAATTTCTCCAAAAAAAAAAAAAAAAATTTCAAGATTTCCATAATATTAGACTTCTAATTAGGCTTTCAAAAAAAAAAAAAAATCATTCAAGAAAATTTAGGATTTCCAAATCTTCAAAAAAAAAAATAAAAAATTTTTTTCCTTCACACAAATTTCAAGATTTCCAATTAGGTTGTTTTAAAAAAAAAAAAAAAAATCCTTGGGACTAGGGGCATTGGGTTCCTACTTCTTAGGTTGATTTAAAAAAAAAAAAAAATTTCAAAAAAATTCAAGATTTTCAAGATTTCCAAAATTTTTCAAAAAATTCAAGACTTCCAATTAGGCTTTCAAAAAAAAAAAAAAAAAAAAAAAAAAAAAAAAAAAAAAAAGAAAAAGAGAAAGAGAGATTCAAGACTTCCAAATCTTTCAAAAGAAAGAAATTTCCCAATTCCATCAAAAAATTCAAGATTTCCAAATTTTTCAAAAGAAAAATTCAAAAGTCCCAGAAAAGAACCACATTAAATTCTTCTTCAGGAAAAGAAAATTATGATCCTCTTCCATATTTTCCAGTGGGGCAACATCAAGTCAAATGTCCATCCTCAACATTCATCGAAGCACAGAATATGTCCCAAACTAGGGGCATTTGCCAGGTATGCCGAATTCTTTTCAATGAATAATTCTGTTACTAATTGGAGATATCTATTTTGCAGGTACTAGGGCAAAAAGCCCACAAACATGAACCATGAGCCAAGATCCAAGAATCCTAGGTCCTCTGAAAACATGAGCCAGGATCCACAACCTTTGGTCCTCTGAAAACATGAGCCCAAAGCCCAGAAAACCCTTGGTCCTCTGAAAACATGAGGCCAAAACCCAAAAGAATCCTAGGTCCTCTGAAAACATGAGCCAGGATGCACAACCCTTGGTCCTCTGAGAACATGAGGCCAAACCCAAAAGAATCCTAGGTCCTCTGAAAACATGAGCCAGGATCCACAACCTTTGGTCCTCTGAAAACATGAGCCCAAAGCCCAGAAAACCCTTGGTCCTCTGAAAACATGAGCCAAGATCCAAGAATCCTAGGTCCTCTGAAAACATGAGCCAAGATCCACAACCTTTGGTCCTCTGAAAACATGAGCCCAAAGCCCAGAAAACCCTTGGTCCTCTGAAAACATGAGCCAAGATCCAAGAATCCTAGGTCCTCTGAAAACATGAGCCAGGATCCACAACCTTTGGTCCTCTGAAAACATGAGCCCAAAGCCCAAAAAACCCTTGATCCTCTGAAAACATAAGACCAAAATCCAAAAGAATCCTAGGTCCTCTGAAAACATGAGCCAGGATCCACAACCCTTGGTCCTCTGAAAACATGAGGCCAAAATCCAAAAGAATCCTAGGTCCTCTGAAAACATGGGCCAGGATCCACAACCTTTGGTCCTCTGAAAACATGAGCCCAAAGCCCAAAAAACCCTTGATCCTCTGAAAACATGAGGCCAAAACCCAAAAGAATCCTAGGTCCTCTGAAAACATGAGCCAGGATCCACAACCCTTGGTCCTCTGAAAACATGATGCCAAAATCCAAAAGAATCCTAGGTCCTCTGAAAACATGAGCCAAGATCCACAACCTTTGGTCCTCTGAAAACATGAGCCCAAAGCCCAGAAAACCCTTGGTCCTCTGAAAACATGAGGCCAAAACCCAAAAGAATCCTAGGTCCTCTGAAAACATGAGCCAGGATCCACAACCTTTGGTCCTCTGAAAACATGAGCCCAAAGCCCAAAAAACCCTTGGTCCTCTGAAAACATGAGCCAAGATCCAAGAATCCTAGGTCTTCTGAAAACATGAGCCAGGATCCACAACCTTTGGTCCTATGAAAACATGAGCCCAAAGCCCAGAAAACCCTTGGTCCTCTGAAAACATGAGGCCAAAACCCAAAAGAATCCTAGGTCCTCTGAAAACATGAGCCAGGATCCACAACCCTTGGTCCTCTGAGAACATGAGGCCAAAACCCAAAAGAATCCTAGGTCCTCTAAAAACATGAGCTAGGATCCACAACCTTTGGTCCTCTGAAAACATGAGCCCAAAGCCCAGAAAACCCTTGGTCCTCTGAAAACATGAGCCAAGATCCAAGAATCCTAGGTCCTCTGAAAACATGAGCCAGGATCCACAACCTTTGGTCCTCTGAAAACATGAGCCCAAAGCCCAAAAAACCCTTGATCCCCTGAAAACATAAGACCAAAATCCAAAAGAATCCTAGGTCCTCTGAAAACATGAGCCAGGATTCACAACCCTTGGTCCTCTGAAAACATGAGGCCAAAGCCCAAAAAAAAAAAAAAAAAAAAAAAAAAAAAAAAAAACCTTGGTCCTCTGAAAACATGAGCCAAGGTTCAAGAATCCTAGGTCTTCTGAAAACATGAGCCAGGATCCACAACCTTTGGTCCTCTGAAACACATGACTAGCATCTCCATATTTTCTTGACCTCAAGTAAGCATGTCTACTCTTTCGAAAAAAAAAAAAAAAAAAAAAAAGCATTGCATGCATGAACTACGTGTAGACCTGATCCTCCCACCAAGAGGTACGTAGGCAATCTCCTCCGAGATTCGGTCCACATTTTGATCCATTACATGACGGTTTGCATTCTTATTTCCATGCATCATAAATTCACCATGGTTAAATGCTGATTGCAAAGTTAAGTGTCTTTTTCATACATTGACATTCGCTTTTCAAGCTCTGTCAATGAGGGGCATTCTATTGACACCTCATTTTGCAACCGGCATTTAACCTCACTTGGAGGGTAAAAGGGTAATTTCACCTTAGAAATATGCATCTTGATTTTGGTCATTAGATCCTTAATCTCATTTCACCAAAATGATCTTGATGTTGTAACGATCAAATCGATTAGTTATAAGCTCTAATCGGACCATCAGATTGAAAGTTATCATCAAATCAAGTTTTAATGGCCGAGATGCACTATCACAAATTGAGTCCGACCTTATGTGATTATGAACAATTAATTCCAATTGGTTATAATTATAATCAATTTGAAATTAATGATGTGTCATAATTTGATTGGTTAGGACTACATTTTATGGTAAGGTTGCATACACCTAATTAATTAGATAGTTAAACATTAATTATTCAATGAGTAATTTGTGCAATTATCTTTTAATTAGGGTAAATTTGGAACTAATTAGGTCTGAAATGGGAGTGATTGGAGCCTATTAATGTTAATTGGAAACTAATTTGGGACCTATTAATGTTAATTGTGCTGAAACTATTTTTCTAAGAAATGACCTCTACTCACTATTTCATTGATATCTCTCAGAATATTTTGAATCTGTGAATGAGGTTAATTTTCCCAGAAACTAGACATCCAGGGCTTCAATTTGAGCATAAGAACGACACAATTCCGATCACAATTGAGTCAGATATGAGTTTTCAAAGTTGGCTCTACGGGCTGTTACAGCAGCTACGGGAAAACCGAATTTTGGCTTGCTCCCCACTCCCACAAATCTCTCCATTTAATGCACCAAATTTCCCCAAAGGCTAAAATGAGGTCTAGGTTCATGATTCATTGTCAACCCTCATTAATGGCCTTCCATTCCTATTTCCTCCACCACTACTATATAAACCCACCTCTCCTTCATTCCAAGACACGAAAAAAAAACCCCCCTCTCTTCTCCTCTCTTGAGTTCTAGGAAGTTGAGTAGTCTTGTCATATTTTGGTCTTCTTGAGACTCAAAATATTGAGTGAGACTTACTCTTCCTCTCCTAACTCTTCTTTTCCTCCACCCATAAGACCTCCCTCAAGAGTCTCCTCATCCACCATATGGATCTTGCATGAAGGTATAATTCCTTTTCCTAACTTGTTTTTTGTGTTGCCGTGATAAGAGTTTAGGATTAAAGCATGATAGTTACTATTTAAATTTCCTTGAATATGTTTGAATGTTCTTAAATGTTATTATGTGTTCTTTACATGTTTTTGGTTGTTCATCACATGTTCATGCGTAACATTGGTTTTAATCCTAAATTCACATTAAAAATATGAAAAACATGTTTGTTTCATAATTCTTTCAAATCCTTGAATCTAGGGTATCACCATCCACACACATTCACTAGAATTCATTTTTCAATCCAAATGCAATGCTTAATAAATTGAATTAGGGTTTATCACATGCACACATTAAATTCATCATGTAAATTCATTGACATATTGGATGATATGATATGAATGTTGGCCACCATAGTCTAGAAGACCGGTTTTACCGGGCAAGGTGGGTGCCTAACACCTTCCCACCTTGTAACGTAGCCTCCGAACTTAGATCAAGGGTTAGTAGATCAAATGCTTGTCCATGTAATTTTCAATTTTTAGATTGTAACTAGGAAACAAAGCCATGTACTTTTTCTTAGATTGTATCTAGGACCAAAGCCATGTAATTTTCCTATAACCAATGTAAATTCAATTGAAAGTTAATAAAATGAGGAATTTTTTTTTTTTTAATTTTGGTTTTCTTATTTTTCCAATAATTAAATAAGTGGCGACTCCATTGTAAAACCCTTAATCTAAAGGGAAAAATATAACTAGTCGAACCTCCATTTTGAGAGGCAATAACACGACTCCACCCATTCACGTGGGTTGGGCCCGAACTCATTATAAAACGGGCCGGGGGCGCGGTCTCTCACAGACCTGCGTGGTAGGAGGAAGCTTCCTAAGGAAGACGCCTCTCACCTCTGCATTCAATGTTCTGCATCAACCTAACCAGCTGCATTAATGAAGAAATGACCTTTGAGCAGCAACATCACAGCTAACAACTCTCTCTCTCTACGACTTCTAGAAGGGTCCTGATAGGACAAGTATTTTGAAGGATCACCTGAAATGTATAGTGGAGGGCTGGGATGCTAGAGAATGGACTATAAAGAAAAGGGAACCCCTAAAAAAAGGGGATGAACAATTTCCAAGAAGAAAGAAACAAGTGAGAGAACTGAGGATTACCTTGTAAAGGAACATGAGCTTAATTTATTTGTAAGAGATTTGTCCTTGGACCTACCCAAGGAGGGTATTATCCTCAATTATTGTTCTAAATGCACTTATTTGTTACTTTGGATTCAACAGTCTTAGACTTGGACTTAACTTTACATTGCATTTGAGTTAGAGACCCATTCTCTTAAAAATATATTGTTTGGGCTTAATTTAAAGGATAAAGTACCATTATTTTAGGTGAGCGTGGGCTTTTATTTTCAGTGTCCAAACAAGTGTCAATCATCAATTGAGCTATAAAGTTAGCAACATATTGTAACTATCTTTAAAAAATTTCTGAGCTACAAGACTCTTCTTAGCTTCTAGTATATAATTTTTAATTGAGTTTAAGTTTTAATTCTATATTTAACCCTTAATTAGAATTAGAATTTTTTCTCAAAACATAAAAGAATAAGATTCTTACCATCTAATTGTATATTTAATAGTTCCATATATATATATATATATAGAGAGACAACAATAATAATGAATATCTATTAATAACTACCATAATTATCATTTTCTTTTAATATTTCATATACAAGCACAATAAAAAGAAATGTCTATTAATAAATATAATAATTTTTAAATTTCATATTTATATACAAAATTGAAGATAGATAAAATCATTTTTATAAGTAAAATAATATTGTATTGAACTTTTTTTTGGGTATATTATAAGTGTAAGTGCAGTTTTTCTTAGATAGTCCAAAGGTTGAAAATGACTAAGGCTCAAAGAGCCCAAAACAATGAATTTGTAGAGAGTGGGTTAGAATTGAAGTTCAAGGTGTTCGACAATAATCATAGTAGGCTAAATGATACTTGAAAGAAAGAACAAACAATTTAATGTAAAGAAAATCCTCCTAGGCAAAGTCCGAGGATGGTAGTTCTTATATATTTCTTTTAGACTTAAACACTATTACAGTTCTTAAGTATATAGTGATTTCTCTCTAGATTCTCCAATCCCCCCCTGTAATGGGGTTTTCCCTTTTTATATTTCCCCTTTTTGTTTCATCTCAACCCTCTATTTGTAGATTAATTTGTTAGTGTTGATCCACCTACCGCCAGCACCTTCCTGAAGTTTCTGTGGGTAGTTGTAAGGCTACATGGCCCTGCTCAGGTATCACCTCCACATTAATGAGGCCAGAGAGTTAGCTATAGAGCATTCAATGTGGTGGTAGCAACTTTCTCTTAAATATTTCCCAACTTTCCTTTGTCTTATTTCCTTCTGATGCTTATCCTTACCAATGTGATCATCTAGTGTGTTGTTCTTGATGAAAAGTCAAACTTTTGACCTCTACTCGGTTGGGCCGAGGAGATATTTCACCTCGGACACTCCCAACCCTTTACGACTAGACTTCTTCCATAGCTTACTAATTTGTATGTCCTCGTTGATGCCCACTTGTCCTCGGACGACTTAATGTCCTCGAACACGGCCCACGATATCCCTCTCTAGGCCCTTTATCCCTACAATAGCCCTTTGAAATTTCACTCTATTGCTCCTCAGGAAAAAATGGAGATTTCGATATTTAAGTAATTATCCTGTTCAGCCCTCGCATCATCTTGTTCTGTGTAGGTGTCTATTCAACTGCCCAACAGCATATTCCCAAAACTTCAGCATCCAGGACACATCTGCATTTATTTCTTATAAGGCCTAGTTCCCCATGTTCTACGGTATGATGGAGATCCAACGGTGGAAGATTTTATGGGGACTTGGGACAGAGTTTTCCCGGTTGCTTTTCCCTCTCATATATATATATATATATATATATATATATATATTGTCTGAAGACCTTGAATATTTCACTTTAGTCTGAGGAGCCTATCTTCCCTTCCGTAAATTGTCTTTAGTATTTTCTTCTTCTCTTCTATTTCTTTTTATTTAGTGCCCTTTCTTCCTTGACCCCTCTAATTTCACCTCGTCTCCTTACTACTTTCAACATTACTTTCATATGGGTAGATTCACTCACCTAGTAGACACCCCAGAGGGTATATAGAGCTTTAAAGCTCAATACTAGATCCCATCAGGGGTTTCTATTAGGTATTACAAATAGGGAGAATGGCACACCATGAGGTAGGAGGGAGAAGTGGTAATGACACACCATGAGGCAAGAGGGAGAAGTAGTAATCCCTATGATCGCCTTTATAGAGGGAGGGATAAGAATCCCTATAAGCAGAGCAACTAGGGATTATCTGATTGCTTACAGGCTCTCCTCCACTCAGTGCACCCCCAATATGTTTAGGATTTTAGGTAGTATAGATGCCCTCAATGAGAAGATAAGTGTGAACCTCACTCACCATGACTTTAAATGAATTTACAACCATCATAAACAAACAAGGCAGTGGTATTACTTAATAACTAGAGTTCCTACGATCAGAGTTATACTGAGTTTTCTCAACGTAGGCCCTACACCAAAAGGCGTACAACAGGTAGAACTGCCATTCCAGCACACAGCTGAGGAGGAAGTAACCTTTTCCCAACCAGCTATCAAGGAAGAAGAAGAAGTGGTTGAAGTTTCAAATTCCAAGGACGACTTTGAGGTTTTCAACCAGCCTCCCTTGCTAATACCTTCAGTTGGAGCCCAAGTAAGCAGCATCCAAGAAACCCCAAGTGTTCCTGATGCAATGGTACTCCAACGCAAACCTAAGACAAGCCTCTATCAACTTATGGAGTCCATTGTATGGGGCACTAGACAGGATATGGTTGCCTAACCTAAACCCCACACCTCTCCCCCCTTTCAAGCTCTTCAGCCTGACCCCGTCGACAAGAAGAGGAAGAGGGATCAGAAAGGGAAAGACACAATGAAAGAGGGTAGAGGGGCCCCCTCCAGAGAAATTAAGCCCCAAAGAGGAACCAAAATGGCTAGGACAGCCCAGACGAGGTCCTCTAGAGAAGGATTAGTTATGGAGAGAGAACGTGGACATCGCACCAAGATTCAAACCTGGAATCCTCCTTTGGTGCTGAATAGGTCTCCTCTCCCTTCAGATGCCTCCATAAGGGATTTCCAGTAGGGAAAGGCTAGATACATGGCAAATGCCCTAAAACAAGCCTTGTTGTTGCCTGGTGACATGGCCGACCTAAGGACCATGAGGAAACACGAGGTGTTTCTAAGCTTAGAGAGAAACCTCGCACTAGTAGGTTTTTTTTTTTTTTTTTTTTTTTACTTAGTACTTTAGTTACTTTCTTTCATTTTCTCATGGTTGTTATCACTTGTGTTTTTTTTTTTAAAGGTTGTTCAACCTGCACACATCGCCGAGGAATTGGTGACCAATTCCCGCAAGCAAATGAAAGATGAGGAGGTAATGTGCATAGCAGCTGTCGAGGCCCTCACCCTGGATGAGAAGAGGGCCTAGGACCTGAACATGAAGCTAACTAAGGTTGATAGGGAGAAAAAGAGTGCTAAAGCTACTCTACAGGGGTAGAAAGGTAGGCGAAAAGTCAACACAAACAACTCTGCCAAACGAGTATGAGACCAGCATAGATTCTGACGAGGGGTCTTCCCACGGGGAATAAACTATGTTGTATATTCCCGAGCATCTCTATTGTTGTGATTGCTTGAGGGGGGTCGAGAATTTACGGAAGCAGGTCAATGATTTGGAGATTGAGCTGTGAGGCCGGAATTAAAGGAGAGATTAAGAGGGCTCATCTAATGATCCGGATTACACTTAAGATAGGTCATTTAGGGGTAGTGGTTCGCGCCAATTGAAAGACCAATCACGGGAGACTGGGGCGTTATCATGAATCCCCTCCTCACAAAAGGCACGGGTGTCATAACGCCGCTCTAGACGCAATCAGTTGGGCATTGAGGAGGGTCACCCAGTCACCTTTTACTGATGAGATTAAGCATACTAAAATGTCGAGACAGTTCTTGCGGCTACCGTTTGCCATATAAAATGGGAAAACAAACTCAGTGGAGCACGTAAGCCACTATATATAGATAATATCCCTTTATTCTCATAATGACTGGTTAATGTGTAAGTTGTTTCCATCTAGCCTTAGGTCAACAGCAATGAGATGGTTTAACGGTCTAAGGAAGGGGTCCATTCATAATTTTGGAGAATTCATACAAGCGTTCAGAGCACAGTTCGTAACGTGTTGCAAAGTTCCTCAACTGATAGGTTCTTTGTTGTCTATGAGGATGAGAAGCAATAAGACCCTTCAGTTCTACACGAACAAGTATTGGGAACCTTACAACGAGATATGAGGGGGGAATAAGCAAGTGGCTGCTTCACTTTCCGAATGGGCCTTCCCAAAGAGTAAGCATTAAGGGACTCGCTAACCTTGCGGCCACCCGAAGACATGCACCAGCTGATGAGAATAATCGAGGAGTATAAGAGACTAGAAGATGACCGTCTACAAAGCAAAGGTAAAGCCCCGGCCTCATCATAGTATCGTAGAGATTGCTACCCTAAAAAATTCCAGCAGAGAAATAAGAAAGAACCAAAGACCCCTAAAGAGGCCTCGGAACAGCATGTCGATGGAGTTAATGCTACATTTAAGGAATCAGTTTATAAGATCCTAGAGTGTATCAAGAATGAGCCTTATTTCCATTGGCCAGGGAAGATGGGTGGAAACCCGACAAGGAGAAATCAGAGTTTATACTACACGTACCACCGAGAGAAAGGGCACACTACCGAGAAATGTCATGTGCTAAAGGACCACCTGGAGCAATCGGTGAAGGCTAGGTATTTTGAAAGAGTTCTTAGTCAGTCTGGAAGGTGCAATAGAAGGACAAGGGTCGGGAGGTCAAAACGACTGAACCCTCCCACCTCCATTGGGAATTATCGAGGTCATTCATGCAACCTCTCGGGGCGTAAGCTTGAATAGCCGAAAGGAAGTACTCAATGTTGTGTCCCCCTCTGAAGTGAAGGCCTCAAACCAACCTAATAAAAGGCCCCAAAAGGCCTCCATGCCGATCACCTTCGAAGAAGCAGATTTGGAAGGAACGTCTCAACCGCATGATGATACTTTAGTTGTAACTTCCTGGATTGGAGGCTTCTTGGTAAAGAGGGTCTGGTAGATTAGGGGAGTAGAGCGAAGATAATGTATCCCAATCTTTACAAGGGGCTAGGGATGAAATCTGAGGATTTGAGTAGATATGATACCTAGCCTATGGGGTTTGACGGAAAAATCGTGACCCTCAAGGGGCAAATAAAACTATCAGTAGTGACCGAAGGAAAGGAAGTGAAAGTTAATTTCATTGTGGTTAATGCCTTCTCACCTTACACAGCGATCTTGGGGCGGCCTTGGATCCATGCCATGGTGGCAATACCATCAACCTTGCACCAAAAAATAAAATTTCCCACAGTGGATGGTGTCGCAGTGATTCGAGTTGATTAGAGAATGGCCAGGCAGTGCTTGGTGGCAACAATTAACCATGAAATTAAGCAGAAGGATCAAGTTAACCAAGAGCTTTTATTACAATTACTAGAGCCCAAAAGCTCGGCAGGAGTTGATAGTGCAGAGGAATTGGTCCAAATACCGATCTTGCTATATGCTGACAGATGGTTTTGAATAGAGAAAAGTCTATCTACTGAGGACCGATTGGAAATTTTGTTGACCCTAGTACAAGACTTGGATGTACTAGAGTGAACCCGAGTTTTATAATGCATAAGTTAAATGTAGATCCCAAAGTTATGCCTAAGAAACAAAGACCGAGGAGATTTGCAAAACCCCATGTGGAAGCGGATAAGGAGGAGGTGGAAAAGTTAAAATGGTAAGGGGTTATACGAGAGGTGTTCTTTCACGAGTGGCTGGCTAACACGGTGGTAGTCAAGAAAAAGAGTGGAAAGTTGAGGGTTTGTGTCGATTTCACTAATTTAAACCAGGCGTGTCCCAAAGACCCCTTCTCGGTGCTAAAGACAGACTACTTGGTGGATGCCACAGTCGGGCATCGATGCATGAGCTTTCTGGATGCATTCCAAGGCTATCATCAAATAACTCTGGTCCTAAAGGATCAAGAAAATGCTACCTTTATAATGCCCGAGGGGAATTACCATTACACAGTGATGCCTTTTGGGTTGAAGAACGTGGGGATTATGTATCAGCAGATGGTTACACGTATGTTCAAGGAATTGATCAGGAAGACAGTGGAGATATATATCAATGGCATGGTAGTAAAGATGAAGGAGAAAGAGGAGTATGCCCGTATGGTGTTTTCGATATCTTAAAGCAGAACAAGTTACGCCTCAATGCATAAAATGTGTGCCTTTGAGGTGGGATTAGGCAAGTTCTTAGGGTATATGATCACCATTCCAAGCATAGAAGTGAACCCCGATCAAATAATAGCCATCCAACGGTTGCTCCCGCCCAATAATCCAATAGAGGACCAAAAGCTTACGGGTATGATCACTGAACTGAATAGATTTGTGTCAAAATCGGCAGATAAGTGCGAACCATTCTATCAGCTATTAAAGAGATCGAAAGGATTTTGCTAGATAGAAGAGTGCGACTCGACATTTAAAGATCTAAAATCCTATCTTGCCAGCCCACCAATTTTATCCCGACCTAACCAGGGAGAGCATTTGTACATGTACCTGGCGATATCCGACCACGACGTCAATTTGGTGTTGATTAGGCAGCATAAGGGGGTCTAAAGGCCTGTGTACTACCTTAGTAAGACTCTTGTGGATGCAAAAACTCGATATTTGCCGTTGGAAAAAATGGCTCTGGCCCTAGTACATGCCATGAGGAAACTACCCCATTACTTCCAAGCTCACACGGTGTGGGTGTTGACCGAGAATCCTTTGCAATCGTTGTTGAAAAGGTCAAACTTCATGGGAAGGATAGTGAAGTGGGGAACGAGGCTAGGGGTGTTTGACATATGATATAGACCAAGGAACTCCATTAAAGGGCAGGTGAGTTTACCCGCCCTTTTTCGGGCTTGGTAGGAATATGTCAGATCAAATTAAGTCAATGGAAGGTATTCGCGGACGGGGCCTCTAACGCAAAGGGCTCAAGGGTCAAGATAGTATTAATATCGGCTGAAGGAGTTAGGCTAGAGAAATCACTCAGGTTGGGGTTCCAAGCCTCGAAAAATGAAGCTGAATATGAAACTCTAATCACGGGGCTTTGGGCGATTAAGAGTCTTGGAGCGAAGGAACTGGAGATGTTTTTAGATTCAAGGCTGGTGGTAAGTCAAATTAACTGTGGCTTCGAGGCAAGGGATCGGAGTATGGTATGATATTTAAGGATGTTTGAAAGTTTGCGGGTAGATCTCTAGAAATTTAGTGTGGTTAGAGTGTCGAGGAGTCAAGATAGGCAAGCTAAATCGTTGATTACATTAGTGTCTTCCTTGGATGATTGTATACCTCGCATGATTAACGTGGAGCTGCTGGAGCAACCAAGCGTCGAACAACAGATCATGATAATGGTTGCGTCAAAACTAAGGCTGAGCTGGTTGGATCCGTTCGTAGCTTATTTATCCAATGGGTCCCTACCAAATAACATTAAAGAAGCCGACAAGGTGCGGATAACAGCGGCTC
This sequence comes from Castanopsis chinensis, assembly GCA_032878915.1. Classification (NCBI taxonomy): domain Eukaryota; kingdom Viridiplantae; phylum Streptophyta; class Magnoliopsida; order Fagales; family Fagaceae; genus Castanopsis; species Castanopsis chinensis. The sequence continues at coordinate 7,829,967 of JAVQMG010000125.1, read as the reverse complement.
GTTTTTGGTTATCCAGAGATGGGAGATTATATAGATGGTCATTTGGAAGGCCATACCAATTGTGTCTTCATCCTAGCAAGACCGCCGACTTGCTAGTTGAGTTTATGAAAGGGTATGTGGCAGCCACTTGAGGGGCAGGTCACTCGCACACCGTGCCTTAACTCAAGGATTCTAGTGGCCAAACATGCAATGAGAAGCGGTCTTTCGCCTAATAGGGGCTAAATATAATTGGACCGTTTCCCCGAGCCTCAGGAAACAGAAAGTATGTGGTGGTGGCCACAAATTACTTTACCAAATAGGTGAAAGCCGAAGCCTTGGCTAATATCAGGGATGTAGATGTAAAAAAATTAGTTTGAAAGAACATTGTCACAAGGTTTGGAGTCCCTCAGGCACTAGTGTCCAATAATGGGTTGCAGTTTGACAGCAAGGTCTTTTGAGAGTATTGTACTAGCCTTGGGATAACTAACAGATACTCATCGCCAGCATACCCCCAGAGTAATGGACAAGTAGAGGTGACAAACAAAACGATTGTGAATGGTTTAAAGAAGAAACTAGAGGGCGCGAAGGGAAGCTAGGTTGAAGAGTTGCCGAACGTACTATGGGAATACAGAACAACTCCTAGGAGGTCGACAGGAGAGATGCCCTTTTCCATGACCTACGGAGCCGAAGCAGTTATACCAATTGAAGTTATTTTGTCAAGCTCCAGGGTTGTAGGCTTTACACAAGGACATAACGATGAGTGCACGGTTGGGAATCTAGATGCCTTGGAGGAGCAGAGAGACATGGTAGCCGTGCAGCTTGCCAATTATCAACAAAAGGTGGCTCGAAGGTACCATAGAAGGGTCAAGCCTCGGGAGGTTGTGCTAGGGGATCTCATCTTGAGAAAAGCTATTGGGAGTGCAAAAGATCAAAGTGCTGAAAAATTGGCTCCTAATTGGGAAGGACCCTACAGAGTGACAGTTACGACCAAAATAAGAACCTAGTACTTGGAAGAAAGACCCCTACCCCAACCATGGAATGTCTACAATCTAAAGAAATATTACCAGTAAATGTAACGTTTTGTATGGAACTAGTGTTTTAATTTGTAAGCTAACAAGGACAATAAAAGCATATGAATTCTAGTTAAATAATTCAATGTAAAGTAGGAGCAAACAAAAGAGCGTCTAGGCATGTACTTGGTATCTATACATAAGGACAAAAATTTGGCCTTAGTCTGACTCCGGTCACTGACCAGATGAAAACCTTGCTTTACTCGGTCTAGATTACAGGTTAGGACATAAACTCGTTCTTTAATCACTGAACATCCTTATTTCTGGCTAATGATCGGGGATATGCCCCAATTTTTAGACATGCACCAGATATTTACTTATAAAGGCACACGAGAAGCGATGTACCGTGAGCGATTGAAACTACGAACAGCGTTATCGAGGGATGACACTTAAGCGAATCATGGTTGCCCCTACCCAACGCATAAGTTATCGGTTATGTTGGCGAATGATAATACTTAGGCAGGTTTTTAACATTAATTTTGAATTTAATCTTGTTACTAAACATTTGAATTATTATGCTAACCAACATTGACACTTAAGCAGTTTTCGGTATAAAATTTAAAGCATCAATATTGGCACTGTGTTAGTAAGAGTGGGATAAAGGTAAGTGAGAGGCATTATCTCTTATCATACAATTGTAGTAAAAAAAGGTAAACTTCAAAAACATCAGTCTTATACAAATTCGGAAAAGAAAAGATAGTTTAATACATGGGTATTGACCCACCTTAGGAAACAAAAAATAATTCATATAAAAAAAAAAAGTAGCAAAATACAGTTATGCTTTTAACAAGTTTATGCTCCAAGGACATAGAGGCTTCTTGACCAACTGAAGGGTTGGTTAATGGAAGGTCCGGGCTAACTATTGACTAGGCGGCATTCTGGTTAGAGGTAGGGGTAGAAGTTCTTGGATGATCGTCGCCTAGTACCACCATGTGGGAGTCAATTTGCTTTGACAACCCCCTAGATTCAAGACTCTCCAAGCCTTCCTCCTCGTTGTTGCTGTCCTCACCATCCTCTTCAACTTGAGTTTCTACCACAAGGTCTTCAGGTAGCAAAACTCAGTTAGCACTCCTGAAGAGGGAGTCCTGAGGGAGCCCAATAGCATTGACCATAATCATCCAGCCCTTCATGAACCCGAACTGTCGAGCTTGGAAAAATACTAGACTAGCTAAATTCCTAGTATCCTTGAAACCCCTATTATAGTAGGTTTGAATTCGAGCCTTCTCCCTCCCTTAAGGCCAGCGAATTCTTTGTCCCCCTCCAATGCCTTCTCAGCATTCACCGCCCGCCTTTCCATTACGTTCAACTCTATGGTCTTCTTGTGCAGGCTAGCCTGGGCTACCTGTTTCAGGGCCCTCTCTTTATCTGCCTCCTTCTACACATCCTTCAGCTGATCCCCCACCACGTGGGTCAATTGAGCAACCTGAATCAACAGAAAATCAAAACAGGGTTATTCAGGTCCGATTGGTGGCACTTGTGAATGTAGAGATGTGCAAAAGAAACAGAAGAGATTAAGCCTACGGAACAATTAAAGTTCGAGTGGATATAAAACTTACCGCTATAGTGTGCCATTTCAATTTGAGCACCAAGTAACTGTCTCAGCAGCCCGAGTAGTGCTCCATGTCAGCAGGAAGCAGTAGAGCCTGACCAAGGCTATCCAATGCTTGGCCTCCTTCTCCGCTCCTCCACGTCCGTACATAGGAACTAGAAGGGAGGACCTTGTCCCCAAAGTGGAAGGTGCATTCCCACCCAACTACCAAGCTCAAAGAAGAGGCCGCAACTTGAGAGACAATTATCACTAGCTGGCTAACGGTTTGGGTCTCCCGAGGGGTCTTCTTGACCGTTTGAGCAGACGCTCGGCCAGTGGTTGGAGTGGGAAACTGGGTAGGGGAAGTGTTGCCCCCAACTGCAAAGCCATTCTTAACCTTCTTACGCTTCTTCCCTTTTTAGGAGGCAAGAGGTGTGGTTTGATGGGGAGTAAAGTGCGTGGCAAGTTAACCCCCAAAGCCCGTGCAGTTGGGAACTAACGGACCAGGGCCATAGACTGCTTCTGAACCATCTCTGTTGTTTGGGTCAGTAGGGTGGACTCTTCAAGACTCAGTTCCTTACAAACCGGACCCTCTTTGATAGGATCTCCTAAAACTGGAGCCTCCAAAGGGACGTGCACTACCCGAACTTGGAAAACAATGTCCCCTAAACCGTCTTGTATAGGTTCGAGAGAGTCGTGTATGACTAGTCAGGGACCAAGGTGCCTTGCTTTCCCGAAAGTCCAAATAAGACAATAGTGGGCTACTGACTGTAAGGGAGCTCGACGAGTCCTTGTAGCTTATGTAGGAGGGCACATCACCTAGAATCAGGTGAGAAGCCCTTAACTACCTATCAAAATGTACAAATATCTCCAAGCGAATGATGAAGTTGAGTCCCTAGACGCGCATGACGCTTATGTCCGGCTAGAACTTCTTGGAAACTACAATCGGGAAGGACCAAATTTAGGAAAGGTTTTTTAAAGAAAAAATATAAACAATAATAATAAATGAAAAATAAAGTAAAAATAATAACCGATTAGTAAAAGACACTTAAACACACGGGTGAATTAAGAGTAGAAGGGGAGACACATGTGTTCGAGGCTTGGGAGAAGAAAGTACCGACCTATATGATGAGGTGAAGTCGAGCAAGTCAGCTCACCGTTCAACCAGTTGCCGCTCACCCTCACATATTCTCCTGCCGAGTTTCTATTGGAATCAGGGAGATAGGATATCAACCTAACCATAGTGCTTCGGGTCTGGAGATAGTACACGAGCTTTAAACTCCACCAAATGGAGTACATGAAACTGATGTCGTAGTGGGTAAGGCTCAAGCCGTACAAATGATTGAGAATGTCCATGTAGTTAACTACCCTATAAAAGTTAGGCAAACAATGGTCGGGACTGAGACCATGAAAATTAAGAGTCCTAAGTAGTAAAGGGTCTACTGGGAACCTAACCCTGCCCTCAAGAATGGACATTAAAGGGAAGAATACTATGTGGGGGAGCCTCTGGTCTTCTATCTCCCCCTCATGATAGTACGACATTTCAACGTCATGAGGGATACTATACCTAACTCTGAATGATTCTACATTCTCCCTAGTTTTCAAAAGGTAAGCAAACAACATATTGTTGAATCTAAATTAAGACAATTGAAGGGAAGGAGACTTGTAGAGTGATTTCTTGTGGAAGAGAGAGGTCCTGTAAGAGAGATGAGGGCTCGAGAACAAAAGATAGAGTGTGTCTCTAAACTGAACAAAAACTAAAAAAAGAAAAAAGAAAAACAAATTTCGTGGTTGGTATTTATAGAAACAAGAGTCATTAATATTAATTGTCCAATGGCAATAATTGCGTACCATCATTTCGCATCACGCACGCCTCAGTAAAAGAAGCATCAAATCATCTAGGCTGTCAAATATCTCAGATCCTACCACGTCTTTTCAAACGGAGCAAGCTGTCCTGTCCATCACATTAAAAGGTAGACTATTGGTCTTCCTAAGATATAACCGCCTTTCCTCTTGGGCCAAATGAGAGCAAATGCACCAACCACAAGGTAGTAAGACCCCGATCCTATCCTTGCTATGTGGAAGTAGGATCGTAGGGGGCTATTGTGGGGAGCTAGGCCTAAGAAGTTATGTCAGCCCACTTGAACAAGGCCCAGCATAAAGCCTAAAGCCCATCAAGCGGTCTGAGCTCGATGTGCCAGAAGGGGGGGGGGGTAGCACCGAATTTTATCATAATGGTCCCAACAACGAAATAGGGACCAAGGGTTAGGAGGATGGCACCCGAGGGGTTCCTAAGAGGTCGGCAGGATGTTGACCGACAACGAAGGTAGTCAGGGCAAGACGCAACCCCAGAAAGATCAGTAGTTGAGGACTAATAGTTCCAGAAGGGATCTTCTCCCGAACATTATTCGACGTCTGGAACAAATTCCAAGAGAATCCTCTAAATACGTGAGGATCCTTTGGGATTCTAATGAACAAGGGAATGTGTGTATAAGTGGAGAAGATAATGATGTCCATTCCACTGAGAAGAGACTATAAGAAGGGGTAGAGGTCAGAGACAAAGGGGTTGGAAAATTGGGAGAGGGAAAAGCGTGAGTGATAGAGAAGGGAAACACTGGGATATACTAGGAAAACTCATGAGGAACCAAGGCATGTTTGGGGCTTAAGTCGTAGAATCGAGAGTAATTCCACCTATAAATAAATTGTGACCCCATTATTTTGGCAAAGACCATTCTGGGCACGCACAATGCATAATATAATTATTCAAAAGTCTCCTAATCGAAGGATGGATAAATGTTAAATTTTTAAGGAAAGGTTTTGATGCATAAAGGATTATGTGGCAGCAAAAAGAAAGCAACATTTATGCAGCAAAGGGTCATGTGCAATGCAAAATAACTAGGTGAACCCTTAGACACTTGTCACTTTCTTTTAGCTGTCGCATAACATTTATGCAGCAATTGCTGCATACAAGTATGTAGCAAAACATTTCCCAATTTCAAATTTTAATTTGTTTTTATCTCAACTTTTATAAAGTTTTAACTTTTTTTCCCTCAACTATTTAAATTATTTTATAGATAAATGCAGTAGATGAAATTAAAATTGAACTTTTTATCTGAATCCGAATTATTTAAAATGAATCATCCATGAAATTCTGATAGAAGATTGTGGACTTCTCCAACAACATATCTCCTGAATGAACCAATATGGTTCTGACTCGTTGGACAATTTTTTTATACATTTTTTATTAATTTTGGCCAGGTTTAAGTTAGCACAGTATCATTTTAACGAAATACCTTGAAGAACTTCAATCTCTCCTTTTTTTATGAATCAAATTATTGAAAACCATATTATCTGATAATAACAGGAGATGAAGTGTTAACTACCAAAATAACTTAGGCAATTGAGGAAAGAAATATCACTTTTTTTTTCTTTTTCTTTTTGAAGAACTTTGATAGTTAAGGGTGGGAGATCTGAACCATAGACATTTCCATTAGAAACGCTAAAAGACACTAATTGAACCACATGACTCTTAACGGATCGCTACAAAGTAATGAATTTAACAAAAACTAGGTGTTACGGCCCCCCTAGATTTTTATTTTAAAATATATATATATATATATATATATATATATATATATATATATTATACAACAAGTCAACAAGAACAGAACTTTAGTCCCAAAATGTGGGTTGGTTATGGATCCTTGAAAAATCAGTGCCACATGTTTAATTCATAGTTGGTCCCAAGCCCGGGTAAAGGATGCGGATTGCAACAGATTAACGGCTAAGAATGGATCCAATTTTTTAAAATTATATATATATATATATATATATATATAATTTTAAAATTAATACTCAAGATAATTCCCCCCACCCTCAAAATTAAAAACTGATCAACATAACCAATAAACACAATAAGCATCTCATTCATAAGACCATGCCCTGTGCGATCAAGCGTGTTCGTGTGCTGTGTGTAATTTTTTTTTTTAAAACTTGTTGTGAACTTCAAAACTTTTTTTTTTTTCTTTTTTGAGAAACTTGTGATGTAACTCTCCATAACTTTTTTACTAATTTTCTAAAAGAAGACCTACAATTAAATGGGTTTAATTGATTTGGGTATAAGATATTTAAATTAGATAATTATTATGATATAAGAGTCCCAAGTGAGATGACATAAGTAAATATATGGATCTTGATAAGCTTAAAAAAAAAAAAAAAAAAAAAAAAAAAAAAAAGACCCTAACTTGTTACCTCTTAAGCTATACGTGTGTATATATATATATTTATAAAAGAATTTTCCTTTTGTTTTAGCCACAACACACGATTGAGCATTTTCTTTTCTTCTCCACGGCTGCGCGTGAGAATTGCAAGTATAGTTTGTCTTGTTGTAATTTAAGAAAGTTGAAATATTTAGTAAGTTGGAATCATTCTATGGCTAGCAATTGTCCCCATGCTTGTAGGAAGATATGGGCCTGTGCATCTGTTATTTTGGTACCTAGTAGAATAATTGGCGTTGGGTTTCATGAATCTAAACCTATCACTATATTGATCGGAAAGCTAACATATGATTGTTACAATATTAAAATAGGAATTGTACATATAGCCATATGATCCTCCATAGGCTTTGAGATTGATTAGGTGAAAATAATATGTATAGCCGTATGGTCCTCCATAGGCTTTAGGATTGATTAGGCAAAAATATAATAGTGGCTTCTACTATTTGATTAATAGTTATGAATATTAGGTTGATTAGATATGAATATGTCATGTGGCTTCTAAGGAATAGTAGATTATATGATGGATAGACATATAATGAAACGCTAGATTTTTATAGAGTTGCAGTACGATCATGCCAATTAATAGATAGTAAAAATATGTGAAATAGAATAATTAGGTCAAAGCTGAAAGTGAACTAGAAAGTTTAGTATATAAATGGAAATTTTTTGAAAATATCAGTGTTATCCAAGATTATATTGTTTAAGTATAAAAAAAGATTTTAGTGGGAAATTCACCAGACTGTCATCGTCTTTGCCACAGATCTACATCACCGAGAAGCTAACACGATCTCTGATCTACAAACCTAACCAAAGCCGAGAAGCTAACACCGATCCTCAAACGTCACCGTCGCCTCCTTCAGACCACAAACGTCATCGTTGCCTCCTTCAGACCTCAAACGTCGTCGTCGCCTCCTTCAGACCCACCCACCAATCTCGCCGCCATCAGACCCTCCCGCCGATCTCGCCGCTGTCAAACCCACTCACCCATCTCGCCTCCTTTAGATCCACCCACCAATCTGTGGTCCTTTACCTCTCTCTTTCTCTCAATCTATCTCTCTCTCTCTCTCTCTCCCTCTCTCACGATCAATGCTTATTTTTGGGGAAGACTAAATTTTTTGTTACGTTTTTTTTTGTTGATTTGGTTTATATATTCAGATTTCTTATTATAATATTAAAGTAGAGGGTTTGTGTTTTTTTTTTTTTTTTTTTTTTTTTTTTTTTTTTTTTTTTGAGAAACTAGAGGGTCTGGGTTCTTTGGCATTCTTGTTGAAAAGATGAACATAGATTTTTTTTATTATTATTATAATTTGATGAGTGCTACAGTAAATTTTTAATAATTTTTAATACATCCGTTGTCATCTCAGTTGTTTCCGTCTATTGACTGATGGAAAGGATTAAAATAATACGCATAAATTGGTTTAGGGACTAAAAGTGATGAAATAAAAATGTAGAGACCAAAATAAAAAAACGCTAAAATATAAAAACTAAAAATGTATTTATGCCTATATTTAAATTAAGATAATATAATTTTGTAACTTACTTAAGTTCCATATACGATTTTCTTTTAGGATGAATTATTTTTAAACATTTTGGGGCTAGATAGGCCATGGTCCGCCTTTCCCATACTCAGCATTGTCCCTGACAAGCATAAGTTGACGTCGTCTACTCATCATGGAAGTGTCAAAGGAAGGCTCATTGGAAAGTCAATTGGCAATTTGGCATCACTAGAAACCCCATTTATATATAAAACCAATATTCCCACTTAATAACGGTTAAAAAAAATCTCTATATTGATTCATTGAAATGTAGTTTGAACACAAAAACTTGATGGATTAGACAAAAACGTACTACAAGTCTACAACAATAAATTATATATGATAATTACCAGAATTACCAGTTGTTTTTTGCCTTTTTTTTTTTTTTTGAGAAAGAGAAAGAGCACCATATATATGATAAATTATATTTTTTTTTTTTCATGATGCAAAGACAGGTATGGATACCCAAACTTTTACTGGAAATATCTCATCAAAAAGGGTCATGTTCAATTATGGTAACTACCTTAATTTGTAGCTAACTTTTTTTTGTTGTTGTTGTTGTTGGCTCATTTATCTAAGTAATTTGATATGTTCATCCAAATTCTAGATCCGGTAAATGAAAACGCAGGTATACTCTATTTTCCTGTGGACTAGCTTTTGCGTACAATCCAGTTTCTAATCTTATAAATTAACCTTGTATGCTAAAGTTGAATGCAATGTCTAACCAGTGTGGCTTTAACCTTGTATGCTAAAGTCGTAATCAGTGTGGCTTTAAAAAGAGTTTTACAGTCCCTAGTGTGGGCCTTAGTGGTGGTTTGGCCTTATTTTGGAAAAGTGATATCAAAATTGAGGTGCATAAATCCTCCTTGTCTCATATCGATGCGGTGGTAGAGGGGGGTGATAGATTTGATCCCTGGCGCCTTACGGGTTTTTACGGAAACCCAGATACTTCTCTGCGAATAAATTCATGGAATTTGCTTAAGGATTTAAGCACTGCTTCTCAGCTCCCTTGGGTGGTGGTGGGTGATTTCAATGAAATATCTTGCTCTTTGGAAAAGGAAGGAGGGGCACCACGGCCCAACTATCAGATGGCCCGCTTCAACAATGCTATAAACTTTTGTGGCTTAAGAGATGTGGGCTTTATTGGGCCTAAATTTACGTGGCTGTACCAGAGGAGGGATTGGAACCCAAATTCGTGAAAGACTAGATAGGGCTCTAGCATCCCAAGAGTGATTGTTGTTGTTTCCTACTGCAAGGTTGTTCCACAAGTCCTCCTCTGTTTCTGATCACAGTCCACTTCTCTTACAGTTTCTGGGCAAACCGAAGCAGGGGAAGAAAAAGAAGCTGTTCCGTTTTGAGTCTATGTGGTTGAGTGATGCGAGATGTGAACAGGTGGTCTCAGAGGCGTGGTGTGATGGTCTGTCTTCTTCTTCCAATTTCCCGATTGTGCGGTGTCTGGAAGAATGTAGATCAAAGCTGGAAGCTTGGAATAAGGCTAATTTCGAGCATGTGGGGGTGAAGATCGCCCATCTTCAAAAGCAACTTGAGTGGTTGGAGCTGCAATCAACCTCCCCTGATGTGAACAGAAAACTCAAAGAAACTCGTGTGGGGCTTAATTGCTGGCTTGAAAAAGAAAATGATATGTGGAAGCAAAGGTCTCGGCTGAACTGGTTTCGAGATGGAGACCAAAATACTCGGTTCTTCCATGCCAAAGCTTCCGCCCGTCTTCAAAAGAATTTTATTGAAGGGGTTTTTTACTGTAACGATGTTTGGCAGGAAGATGAGAAGGAAATCGAGAGGGTGTTTGTGGACTTCTATACGGATTTATTCACTTCCTCAAACCCCTCAAATTTTGTGGATATAGTGGATGCCGTTCAGCCCAAGGTCACAGATGCTATGAATGCCTATCTGACCAAGGAATTCCAAGCCGAGGAGGTGCATAGAGCATTGAAGCAAATGTACCCACTGAAAGCCCCTGGCCCCGATGGTATGCCTCCTCTTTTCTTTCAACATTTTTGGTCTATGGTGGGTAATATTGTCACTAAAACAGTTTTGGATTTCCTGAATTTTGGTGTGACCCCTCCTAAGTTCAATGAAACCCACATTGTTCTGATTCCTAAAACTAAAAATCCCACCAGAGTGTCGGAGTTTAGACCAATTAGTCTATGTAATGTAATTTACAAATTGGCTTCTAAAACTTTGGCAAATAGACTTAAGAGATTTCTGCCTTCCATCATCAGTGAGTCCCAAAGTGCTTTTGTGAATGGGAGGTTAATCACTGATAATGTTTTAGTTGTCTTTGAAACAATGCATCACATTAATCAGAGAAAAGGGGATATGTTAGGTGAGATGGCGTTGAAACTTGACATGAGTAAGGCGTACGATAGGGTGGAATGGAAGTGTTTAGAAAAAATTATGGAAAAGTTGGGTTTCCATCCAAGGTGGAGAGGCTTAATGATGCAATGTATATCATCTGTCTCTTATGCCATCAGAATTAATGGCAAGCCGAGTGTTTCTATTACCCCTTCGCGTGGTCTCTGTCAAGGCGGAAGGTTTATCTGCCTTGATTGAAAATGAGGTGGCTATGGGAAATTTGGAGGGTGTTTCTATTTGTCGGGGTGGTCCAACTATCTCTCACCTATTCTTTGCAGACGATAGTGTTATCTTTTGTAAAGCTACCTCAGAGGATTGTGATGCCCTACAGAAAGTTTTGAACACCTATGAACTAGCATCGGGTCAACAGCTCAACAGAGCAAAAATCTCACTCTTTTTCAGTCCTAACACTGATGTAAGCTTGCAAGAGGAGATCAAAACCAGATTTGGGGCCCAGGTGATTAAACAACACGAGAAGTATTTGGGTCTCCCTTCTTTGGTTGAAAGAAATAAGAAGAACACATTCAGAGATATTAAGGAGAAGTTGGCAAAAAGGCTAGCGGGGTGGAAGGAGAAGCTTTTGTCTAAGGCTGGTAAGGAGGTTCTGATAAAAGCTGTTGCTCAGGCCATTCCTACGTATTCAATGAGTTGTTTCAAAATTCCCGACTCACTTTGTGATGAGATGACTAACTTAATAAGGAATTTTTGGTGGGCCAATGTCAAGTGGAGCGGAAAATGGCTTGGATCAGTAGGGATAAGTTGTGCGCTCCTAAATCAAACAGGGGTATGGGTTTCAAACAACTTAAACAGTTTAATCTGGCGTTATTGGCAAAACAAGGTGGGAGGTTGCAATTGTGTCGCGATTCTCTGGTCTACAGAGTTTTCAAGGCCAGATACTTTCCTAATTGTGACTTTGTTCAAGCCGGGATAGGGTCTAATCCCTCTTTCACTTGGAGGAGCATTCTGGCTGCCTAAGACGTTGTAAAGAAGGGCTTGAGATGGCAAGTGGGCAATGGGCATAGCATCCAGATTTGGAAAGATAAGTGGCTGCCTACTTCGCCCTCCCACAAAGTTGTTTCCCCTCTATCTAACTCCCGTTTGAAGGCCACGGTTGCCTCTCTAATTGATGCTGGTGATGGTGTATGGAAGCAGGAGGTTGTCCAATGTCTTTTTCTTCCTCATGAAGCAGAGGTGATACAAGGAATTGCTTTGAGCTCCAGGTTGCCTGATGACAAACAGGTTTAGGCCCTAACAGCAAATGGACATTTCAGTGTGAAAAGTGCGTACAAGTTGGCTGTGAAGATGAATTACGGGGCTGTCTTTGGGTCGGTTTCTGATGATAGTAATCTCAGGAAATTTTGGAAATACATTTGGAAGGTTAATGTTCCCCATAAAGTCTGCCATTTCACGTGGAGAGCATGCAAGAACATTCTGCCTACTAAAGACAACTTAGTGAGAAGGAAGGTTTTATCTGATGGCTGCTATGATGAGTGTAAAGTTGGGGTGGAATCTTCGGGTCATTTGTTTTGGGCTTGCCAAAGGACTCGTGACATTTAGGCACTGGCAAATTTGTTCCCTGGGAGTATGAATCTTAATTTCTATTCCTTTATGGACCTACTGTGGTATGTAATCATGATTGCTAAATGGGAAAAAGTTTTGGTAGAGAAGATCATCACGATTTCTTGGATGCTTTGGACTAATAGGAATGAAGTAAGGAACGGCGGTGTGAAGAAACCTGGGTTGGCTGTAGTTCATAGCGCCTTAAATTACCTTGGGGAGTTTCAATCCAGCCAAACTGTCAAGATATTGCAGCCTTCGAAAGCCCCTGCCTCATGGTCCCCCCCCCCCCACCTCCAAACTCTTACAAGATCAAAGTGGATGGTGCTGTTTTTGCAGCTAATAAATCGACTGGTGTGGGCATTCTGATTCATGATGAGCTTGGTAGGCTGGTTGGGGCTTGCAGTAAGAAGATAAATTCCCCCCTTGCTACTATTGAAGCTGAAGCTAAGGCCATTGAATGTGGTCTTCAGTTCGCCAAAGATATGCTTATCCATGACTTTGTGCTTGAATCTGATTCCCAAATCCTAGTTTTTGCCCTGAAGGAGTTGTCCTTCCCACCCACGGCAGTGGTTGCTTTGGTGTATAGCTCACTGTCTGCATCTCAGGAGTTTCGGAAGGTAGTTTTCTCTCATGTAGGGAGGCAAGGCAACAGGCCTGCTCATTTATTAGCCAAACATGCTTCTAGCATTGTTAATTTTTCAGTTTGGATCGAAAAGACTCCTTGTTTTCTTGAACAAGCTCTTCTCCATGATGTTATTGTTGGTTTGAGGTTTTAATGAAGTTGAAAGTTTTCCATCAAAAAAAAAAAATATATATATATATATATATATATATATAGCGAAGCTGACACTTTCCCACCACCAAGAGACAGGCATGTTCAAAGGTTGTCACTATTGTTCTGTTCAATGTAACAACAAAAGGTTGGTCGTTACATACTCTTATGTTTTAAAATCAATTTGAGTTGTTGAACATTTCGATTTTTTATTAAAATAATTTGTTACCGATTGAATGGAGATATGCAATCGTTCAATTTCTATATATAAAAAGCACAAATGCGCTAAAGCAACAATGATTTCTACAGTAATTTGGTTTATTCAATACTTAGCACTGTTTTCACTGTGTTTTTTTTTTTTTTTTTTTCTGCAGGTAATATCGTTTGGTCCACTTTTTTTTTTTTTTTATATATAAGTTAATACAATAAATTGTCACAGTATTTTCACCATTATTGAGAGGTTAATTTTTTATAGCTCAAAATAAAATATCATACTAGAACCAACCACAACTAAAAATAAAGGTATTATGAAAAAAAAAGTACTACATTCACAACATTTTTCACAATACTTTCATAGTAAAAGTGTGAATGTGTAAAACTATAGTAGTAGCTACAATTTTTTTTTTTTTTTGGGTTTAATTTGTACTGTTCAATGGTCATTTGTTTTTTTTTTTTGGTAATATCACGATATATATTGTTATTAGTTAACACAATAAATTATCACAATATTTTCACAATTGTTGAAATATTAATTCCTTATAAGTCAAAATAAAATACCATACTGGAACTAACCATAACTAAAAATAAAGGTATTGTTATACTAACATAACAAATTTCACAATATTTTTACAATTATTGAAATATCAATTTCTTATAAGTCGAAATAAAATAATAAAATATGAGACTTTGACCAACCACAACTAAAAGTAAATATTTTGTGAAAATGTTATAACAATTGTTGTATGAATATGTAAAAGCTACTGTAGTAGCTACAGTACTTTTTGATTTATTCAATAGGTACTATTCATCACTTCATTAGCCCTTTCTCTTCTTGTTTTTTTTCCAGTCATCTGGTTGTGCTTTTTTTTTTTTTTAATATTTATATGAGCTAACATATATATTGTTATACTGACATAATAAATTTCACAATGCACAATTATTAAGGTGTCAATTTTTTATAGATTGAAATAAAATAATAAAATATAAGCATGTGATCAACCACAACAGAAAATAAATGTTTTGTGAAAATGTTGTAACACTTGTTGTTATCACAATATTTTCACAATTATTACGATCTCAGTTTCTTATAGATTAAATAATTGTGAAAATGTTGTAACACTTGTTGTTATAACAATATTTTCTTGTTATCATAACATTTTCACAATTGTTAAGATCTCAGTTTCTTATAGATCAAATAAAAATTTGCTAAGTTCACAACATTTTCATATTAATTGCACAATAAATCATAGATGGTAAGCTACTGTTGATGGATAAAAAAGTGATATTAGTCATGGGTCCATTTTAAAATCAGTAACAACTTGTCATTTAGAATTTATTATGGAAATAATATAGAGATAACATTTCTATGAAAATAAATAATAATATATCAAATTGAAACTTACCTCGACTAAAAATAAAGGTATTATGAAAATATTATGACATTTTGTTGTGTTTCTAGACTTTTTTTTTTTTTTTTGTTTAGTCAAATTTGGTGAGCAATATTTCATTGTTTCAGGCACAATTTTCTTCTATTTTTTTTTTAATGCATTATTTAAAGTAGTTGTCCTAATTAAAAATCAATAACAATTTACCATTTAGGATTTGTTGTGAAAATATTGTAAATGTAGCATTACTTTAAAAGAAAACTATAAAATATCGTACCAGGGCCCACCATAGCTAAAATAAAGGTATTAAAAAAATATCATGACATTTATTGTGTTCCTGACTTTTTTTTTTTAGCCATTTTGTTGAGACAAAATTCATAGTTTTACGGACTGTTTTCTTAGGTTTTTTTAACACATTGTTTAAAGTAGAAAACACATTGTTTTACCAACAAAAAAAAAAAAAAAAATTATAGAAAAAAGTATTTTCCCCCTTTATGTTTGGAATAGTTTCTTCCCCAACTTTAAAGTTGAATAATTTTCTCCTTTATATTTTGTACACAAGCATATAGTCCCTGCTGTTACTCTCTTAGTTAAATCCTAACAAAAACTTATGATTCCTAGAATATTTCATTGTGCAATATCTAAAATGCTTCCCTAAGTTTTAATGTCCCAAAAATTTTCTTTATGTATTTGAGTTTTATGTGTTAGTCATACTTAAAAAGTAAAAATGGTGATCTATGTTATTCTATTTGTTATCTAGAGAACACTAATTTATTAGAGGTTTAAATCTTCTAGATTTATAATTTTATCTAATAGAAACTTTAATGACATATGTCTTTTGTTATTTGGTTTTTTTTTCTTTTTAAAAAGGTGCTCATTAAAAATTAAGTAAGCTAACCATTATAGTTAGGCTCATAAAATAAAATGATAAAGTAAAAAGTATGAATAACAAAATATTCATTGTAGATGGTTGTAGGTATTTAATTTTGGGTGTAGGTATTTAGTTTGATGAAGAATTTCAATTATAGCATATGTCATCATTTATTGCAAAAATTTAAATATTGTGATAATATTTTATCAAAACTTAGTTGTTTATTGCTGGAAGATGACAACATTTTTATCATTCTTAGTGGAATTTTTTTATGAGTAGATACTATCTTTAGTAAATAAGTTTTAAGAAATTATTATACTAAATAGATAATCATATGTTAAATAATTACTATAAATTTAAATACATAATTTGATACTACTTAAAAAAAATTTATCTAAAATTTTTCACTCAAGGGGCGCCACGTGCTTGCACATGCAACCCTTACTAGTTACATATAAAATCCAAATATCAAAGAATCTTCGTTAACAAAAAAAAAATACTAATATTAAAAGTTTATAAATCTAACTTAATAATAAAACACTAATAATATTGTTGGGCTTAGGCCCATTATTTTGTCTTTTCTTGCATTTATGTGGCGGTGGCCCAAACCCACGTATATTTTTGAAGAATTTGGAGTTTGGTTTTGAGGGCAAAAGAGGGTAGTCTCTAAACTCACCCATGGTCCAAAAAGAAAGTTTGCAAAGTGCGCTTGAACACTTGCAACACCCATGAGGCCATGAGCAAGCTCATATCAAACCAAATTATCTCAACCCTCCATGAAACCCCACTACTCAAGGCTGCCACCCTTTCAAAAAACCATAACCAAAAGCCATTATCAACATTGAAAGCTGGATCTAGATGTTAACCAAGTGAAAGTATATATTAACCAAGCTTCTATCTACCTACTCCACTTAACCATATTTATTCACTCACCTGAAGTCAATACACTATTTTATATAAAAATCATGACACCAAAGGCACAATGCCTGCGAGAGGGAACTGTCAATACGAATATGTTGTCGCACGGTGAACATGAACCACAAGATGCATCACATACCTAGTAGCACAAAGTGGAGTAAGATATGGTGGACTCTTAAATCACCTTTGTTGTACGAAACGCTTTAAAGCATGTAACAGACTCAAATCCAAGCAAGCTTGCCAAAGTCGTTCAACAGATGAGAAACTATTACAAAAGAATGTGTAATTCCCCACAAGAACCATCATGAGAGAGAGTCCAACGAAGGTACCTAATTGGACAAGCTAATTCACAGTTAATCACACTCTCAGACGTAGCTACGTTGATTGGGAAGGAATATGAGAAGCTCCATATGGGACCCCGACACTTTGTTCACAGACTTTCATATCAGCCAATTGATCTATTGAATAAACCAGATCTAAAAAGTACCAAATGCTAGGGGCCGCGTTACTTTATGCTCAGGGAGTTGAATTCTTAATAATAATAATAACAACTGATGATGCAAAAGATCATCAATTCAATAGAGACAAACCTTTTGGTGCTGTTCTTTTCTGGCTTTATAGCTTTTGGTGTTGAAAATCGTTAGTTGAACTCTTTGTCAATATAGATGAACAAAGGTGTTGGATTCATATAGAGAAGAACTTGCAATAAGATATGAAATAGAGAAAAAGAAATATATTGATGAGAGTTGTGTTCGTTCTTGCCTTTGGTTTGTGTGGGTTTTTGTAGCCCTCTTCATTGTCTAAATGAACATCTGCATTCATAAGATATGGAGCAGTTAATATTAGTGCTAACTTTTATTGTCTGTCAACGGCCATTCGTCCGTTGGTGCTTGTACGTTCTGTCTGGGGCATTGAATGTCTTTTATAGCTTCATCTATCGTTGATGTCCGCACATTCACATTGCATTGAGTAGCATTTAATTCGTTTGTCAAGAAATGAACGATCTTGTTAAATTAAAACTCATCATTAATGAATGCAGAGGCATTATAGACTTCAATGGTCTTTTGCCCGTTAATTCAGAGGTTACACTTTTGCCCGTCTGGCGCGTTAACCGTTACTTATGTCATTTATGGAAAACTCATATAATGTATGTTGTAGTCGTTCATCACATAGACGATGTTGGTTTGATGGACGATACTGGCTTGATGGACGATGTTGATAGTGATTTTTCTCCTCTTCAATAATAATAATAATAATAATAATAATTTTTTTTATTAGTATAATTTACCATTAAAAATATGTTCGCATGCTCTAGCTTAAATCTTGCACACCTTAACCACATATCATCCCACCTCAAAGCCAAACAACATATAGATTTGCCTATCCTAAAATTAACCAAATAACAACATAGATCAAAAGTCTCTCTAAAAGTAAAAAAGAGAGTGTTTGTGAGTAGTGGGCATCTCTCTTTATTATAAACTAATCACTAACCCATGCAATGCACGAGAAAGCTATTGTATATGAAGATGTAAACTATTCTTTTTCTCTTTCTCTTTAATTGTTTATATGAAACATTAAATTACGTAATGAAAAATAGAAATTAAACTTAAGATTAAATTAAATTGAAGAATCAAATCTTTAACATCTTCAATTATCCACTAAATGTATGAAACACAAATTTAAAGAACTACTCAATCAATATTTCAAATAAATTGAAAGACAACTTTATAGTGTTCTTTGTATCTTCTTCCTTTGTTGCTCTGTAGAAGTCACTAAATATGCCCTTTTGTTTTCCTTGATTATAGATGTTGAAACTTTGTAGAATCAGGACCTTTTTCACTTGATAATTTGTTGTTACATACATTTGAAATATCACTGATGTAAACCTGGCAATAGTACAGGTTGAGAAATGTATTACAACATATTGAAGTTAAAAATCAAATTTGTAATTTTGCTATATTAAATAATACATACTTCTATCATTTTATCAAGCTGGATTGCTTTGTCAGTTTCTTTAAAAGATTTTAAAACTTTCTTAACGGTGAAGAATTCCCATCCATACTTGAGATTATAGTCATTTATTTGTATTTGGAAAACAAATTCTTTTCCATTTAGATTTTCCATTTAATTAATGGATATCAATCAACATATAATTTTATAGTTAAATTTTGTAAAAGCAGGTCTATGGTATATAAAGCAATGTTAAGGACACAATGTTATTGTTCAAGGTTTTCTTTTTTCTTACCTTATTATCAGAGTCCCATATAATTTTTGTTATTTCATTAATAGTTCTTCTGTTGATGTTCATCTCTTCTTGAATTGTCACTTGTGATTTGAATTTTTTTGGCATCAGCATCATGCTTCTCCAAGGCCAAAGCTTGAGCCTTGTAAATAGACAAATTTGTAGACAACATATCCTTCCTTAACATAATTTCCTTCCGTGGGTATCCACCACAGCTATTGAACCATATTCATGACATGAGTGAAGAAACCGAAGGGAAGAACCTGAGGGAAGAGAATAATTCTACCTACCTAGAATTAGCTCTCAAGATAAGGGACATACCTTTTAGAAGAGAAAAGGAAACATCAGTCATTTCCATTCCTATCGCATTCAAGGATTCAGCTGCTTGTTTAATATCAATCAAGTGCAGAATCACAAGCTGATTAGGACCCAGCATGACTCCCCTTGCAATCATAGGAACAATGGCATAACCTATTTGCCCTATTGAACAAAATCAAAATTTTGAGCTACAGATACAAAAACTATATATTATCATGTCTAGAAGAAAGAATCGCCAACCTATACAATTTAAAACCATCTACACCTATTCCTTAACATAATTACTGACATGCAACCATAGTCATATTGTTGGAAATCAAGCTTTTCTTTCAATTTTCATTCTTTCCAACCATTTGGAAAAGACTACAATGTATAATAAGATAATAATGATTATAACAACAACAAAGCACTTAAACTTTTTAGGACTTCTTTAGATTATCTACTAAAATGGCATTTAAACTCGTCACAAAGAGAACCACGAATTTAAACAGTTGCATTAAGAATTATATCATAGAACAGCATTGCAGGAAGTCGTGAACTGAATAGAAACGCGATTTCCAAATGAAGTTATGGATAAACTTGTAGAAAACTAATTAAAAATGTGAATCCAAAACAAAGATAAACTTGATTTGCAATTGATCCCCAAAGTGTAAGCTTTACTTCCATTTTCTCTGTTCAAATTTTCCAATGTTATAGTGCACGTTGGCAAATCAAGAGAGCCCCATTCAAACTATATATATGCTAGTGTTATTGCAGCCTTGCATGTGGAGCCTTTTCACACATAATTATAAATGTTCATTTAAGAAGTCTTCAATTGTTTTGCAAAAA
This sequence comes from Castanopsis chinensis, assembly GCA_032878915.1. Lineage (NCBI taxonomy): Eukaryota > Viridiplantae > Streptophyta > Magnoliopsida > Fagales > Fagaceae > Castanopsis > Castanopsis chinensis. The sequence continues at coordinate 7,810,092 of JAVQMG010000125.1, read as the reverse complement.
ATTTACACATTGACTTTTTTATTTATTTAATTTTTGAGCAAGTATGTTACCATGTAATTCTGCCAGCAGGTCTCCATGGCAATATAAAATCTATTAATATTAATCTGGTGAAAAACTATGGAAAATATATTGAAACCATTATCAATATTCATTTTTTCACTTTGTAAACAATTGACATACACTCTTGATCAAATTTAATAGGGTTTTATGAACTTGTTTTAGAGTAACTCAAGTTAGCTTGATCTCGTAGCTTCCATCATAAATTATTATTATTATTATTTTGGATTTAGCTGCTATGATAGAATTGTCTTTCTAAGTAAAATAATAAAACTTTCTACAAGCTTTGATTTCTTTGAAGTTAATAAAGGTAACAAACTCTAATCTTAATGCACAAATCCACCATGAAATAAATCATTAAAAAAAAATCAAACCTACTTCTCAAAGGGAATCATATCAAAATCTCTTCCAAGACTCCACCAAACCCCCATAGTGATAGACACCTCAAAAGTATCTATCATGCTCAGAATTGGGACCATAGGCACCTAAAACTCCGACTTGTATTGATCGTCCACACATCTGAACTTACATAAATTGAATAATTTCACACATCCCCCTCAACTTTCTTTACTACTCTTCTAGTCCACAGCAGTAGTAGCCCAACAGAGGCCCCTAAAGCTCCAAAGTGACACCAGTCCACAGACTAATAATCAATATGGTAAATCATTGTTACAATAGTGCAGCCAAAAACAAAAAACATTTGTACAATACTATCAACTATTACCAAACTATCTAAATGTTGTTTTCTACTATATAAACCTATCTTACCATCAATGCCAATAAAACTTTCTAAAAGCTTTGATTCCTTTGAAGTTATTGAGGGTAACAAACTCAAATCTTAATGCACAAACCCACCATGAAATAAAACATTAAAAAAAATCTAACCTACTTCTCAAAGGGAATCCTATCAAAATCTCACCATAAATACCAATCCCAATCCCAATCCCAATATCAAACATATGACATTGAGAAAATAAGGCCAACAAAACATCTCACCCTGATTAAATCAAAAACACAGCATCACATTCCCAACTTTTGTTCCTCCTTACCACTCTCCATGTATTATGACTTCTAGAACGACAACAAAAAATCACTTAGGAATTTTATCAAACAACTTATGTATGTGTAAGAGAAACAACACTTAATGAAAGTGGACATCAATAAGAATGATCTTTTACTCTACTTTAAAATAGTAGGACAATAGTCATGAATCATTGCAAAACTTCCAAAAGACTATATAAAAGAGAGAATTTTAAAAAGAAAAGAGAGTAGCATGTTGCAGCAACACCAACTTCAATATAACCAAGGGTTGTTTTTTCTCTCTCAAGGATTGCGCAAGCTCTTTTGTGCCTAAAAATTGAAAACGTGGAATGAGGTTTTTGTAGGTACCTATGTATTTTTGATACCACATAAACAGGTAAGTTTGGTTATAAAGTTAAAAGACTTCATGTACATACTCCAAATTAAAAGGATATGTTTCCCATTCTACTTACAATATGGCTCAAAGCATATTATATATTTTTTTCTTTATCATTTTAATCCAGAATAGTAAAAAGAGGATGATACTCTTAACAAATTTAAGTTAACAAAGAACATTTGTGTATGTAAATCTTTCCATTTAACACTCTATTTGTTTCAGCATAAACGTTTTCTGGAAAATGGTTCATTTTCCAAAGAGTATTATTTAGAAAACTGTATCATTTTCCAATATTTGGTAACGGCCTTGAAAATGAGCTTTAAAAAACTGTATCATTTTTCAGTGTTTGGTAACGACTTTGAAAATGAGCTTGAGAATGTTTTCTGGTGTTTGGTATACAAATTTTTATTTTTATTTTTTAAATTTCTTGTGTAATTTAAAACATTTGTATTATGTAAACCAACTAATGTAATCAATATAAATAAAATAAATAAAAAACCAAGAATGAATTTGGTTTTCATACTAAAATTTTGACAATAGATATAATCGAAATTAGTTGTCAAATTTTCATTATCTCTACCACTCATCATGCTCATATATATAGACAATAACGTCCATACATACATACATACATATAAATATATATATATATATATATATATATATATATCAACCAATTGTCTATATACATAAAATTGACATGAGAATACATCTTTAATAAGTACAAATAACAATAACTTTTAATTTTCTATTTTTTTTTTTTTGCTAGTTACATTAATTATCTACTATGATTAACCACAAGTTTTTAATAAATTATGTATTTATTTAATGTATCTACATCTATGAAGCATGGGTGCGCGTTTCGGGACTCAGGTGCGGGTGCGGGTGCTGGACTCGGCAATTTTTGAAAAAGGTGGGTGCGGGTGCGGCGGTACTCGGCAATTAAAAAATTATTAAAAATATTTTTATTTATATTTTTAATATATTGCTAAGCATAATTTCTCACATTATATAAACATATACCAAATTTAAGAGCAATAGTAGATAATAACTAAAACATGACGTTCATAAATTAAATACAACCCACAAGATTGAAACTAAAACATTCCATGATGTTTTGAAATTAGAATACAACTCATAAGTTTGAAACTAAAACTAAATAAAAGACAACTAACAAAACAATCAAATACCAACATCATCATCATCAAGATCAATAGGTGCCCTTCGAACTTCACTTTCACTAGTAGTAGCACTAGTGCTAGCATTCCCAATAACCATGGCCTCCAACTCTGGCTCATCAAGTGTAAGCGTTGCACTCTCAAGAATTCCAGCTCCTCCATGTATGTCGCTCTCATTCCAAGAGTCTCCTGCAATATCCCACATCTTTGTTGCTGTATGTATGTACTCCTCATTGCGCCTTAACAAGAGACGAAGATTAGAATGCACATATACCAAATCCTCAGCGCGTGCAGGAGCTATTTTGTTTCTTTTTAAGGAATGAATGAATTTGTATGTGCTCCAATTCCTCTCAGCACATGAGGATGAACAAGGTTGTCTAAGAAGTTTAAGGGCAAGGGTTTGAAGAATTGGAAATGCGGAACCATGGTATTGCCACCAAACCAAAGGTTCTAAGATTCACCTGTCTGTCAAGGCAGCTGGTGAAGGAAACCTCCCTTCTGAAAATGCTGCAAATTCAACCTTCACCACACTTAATTCATGCACATCTTCAAAGTATCGATCTAAACACTTGCTCCTTTCCATAGAAATTTCATGATCTCGATGTGGAGGGCTGCGTTTTGGATTCTCCGAAAGCCATTCAATGGAGTAAAACCTAGAGTTAAAGATTAAAAAACAAATATAAATGAAACGTGTATTTTACTAGAAGGAGGAACTAAAGAAAATAGAAAATAAATGTACTTACTTAGGATTTAAGGAATGAGCCAAGCAATGTAGTGGTGTACAATTTTTAGTCCATCGATCAATGAGTATATCATACACCACACTCCAAAATGAGCTATAATGATCATCTTCCAAGCCTTCATGCCGATATATTACTTTCTTCACCTTCTCTATCATTGAATCCCACATCTCATACACAAGATGGAGACAAGGCTTATCTGTGTCGGCTATTCGTAGCATATCATAAATTGGTGCTGTGAATTCAAGGATATAATCAATATTATCCCACCAAAGATCACTTAGAATTAGATCTTTCACTTTTTGAGCTTTTCCAACATCATCCTCCCTATAAGAAGCCCATTGGTCACTAATAGCCATGGCTTGAAGGCATTTTTTTATCAACTTCAACCTTTTCAACATTATAACAACCGAAGCAAATCTAGTATCAGCAACTTGGAGTAGTTTTAATGGACAAAATTCATTAAACATTGCCAATCTCATTGAATGGTTTATGATAAAAACATGTATGAAAGATGCATCATCAGCAATACGTGTAATCCAATTACATTCCTCATATGTAACTTCATTCTTTTCAGTGTTTTTTGCTGCACAAATATTCTTCAAAGCTAGATTGAGAGTGTGGACAACACAGGGTTTCCAAAATATTTTAGGATACTCACCTTCAATAAGAGATCCAGCAGCCTTCATCACATTAGCATTATCAGTGATGACTTGGACAACTTTTTCATGTCCAATCTCTTTTATAGCATCTTTCAACACCCCAGCAATATAATGTTTGTCTTTGAACTCACCTGACCCATCAATTGCCTTTATAAATACTGGACCTCCATCTGATACAGCCATAATATTAATAAGAGGCCTCCTTTGTGGATCTGACCATCCATCAGAAACAATACTTACACCATTTTCAAGCCAAAAGTCTTTAATTGGTTTCAAAAGTCGTTCAACATGAGCTCTTTCTTTTTGTAAAAGTGTGGTTCTCAAAGCATTGTATCTAGGAGGAACATAACTCGGAATGCTATGGGTAGTAGCATATGCATAGGAATTACGATAATATGGGTTCCTTGCAAAGTTAAACGGAAGCCCACCGGTGTAAAACATCCTAGCAATTCTACTATCCAATTCATGTCTAGCATTATTTTGGTATGCTTTCTCCAAAGTATTATTCACAACCACCTCCCTCCTCTTACCATCAATCGGATTTGTACTATCACTCCTTTCATGTCTCCGAAATGGGAAACTAGGTATAGACCCACGACTTGGGGGAGGTGGGGGTAAGGGAATTTGACTTCTCTGTTCTCTCTCTAACTTATCATTCTCAACTTGATCATGCATTTGCTGCATTTTCAGCCTATGACTCGATGTCACGTTAGGGCACGCTTTAATTCCTTTATTAGGAATTTTTAATAAATGAGCCTTAACCCTAGAATAAGATCCCATATAAACTACACCACAATAATTGCTCTTAAAGTATGTGTTTCCCCCTGATTTAACAGATGCACCAGGTGGTTTTTCTACTTTAGTCACATTCTGCCAAAGAGGAGATTCATCATTTGGCACTTCTTGATTAGATGAAGGTGAAGCTTCTGTGCTAGCAACTTCATCCATTGCAAATTCAATGGATTCAATTTAACCTACAAATAATAACTATTCAATAAATTCAATAGATTCAAACCAAGTTCACAGATTCACAAACAACAAGTTTAATAACTATTAACTAAATAAAACTAAGAGTCTAAGATTGAAAAGAAACTAATCACATTATCACATTCACATATCACAAATCACATTATCACAAGGCTTATCACATTCACAGATTCACAAATCACAAAATCAAACTAAGTGAAGAGAGGCAGAGACTGAAGGGCTAAAGAGTGCTTGCCTTAAGTGAAGAGAGGCACGGAGAGGCAGAGAGGCAGAGAGACCGCAGCGAGCACAGAGCCAATGAAGTAAGAATACAGAGAGGCAGAGAGGCAGTGAGTGACCGCAGAGAGGCAGAGAGGCAGCGACGAGGGAGTGAGTGACCCAGAGAGGCAGAGAGCACAAAGACGAGGGAGTGAGTGAGAGTGACGCCGTGAGAGATGAAGTTTGGGTGGATGAACGATGATGTGAGAAATGTGTGCGTGAGAGGGTTCCAGGAACAAAACATTTAGGGTTCGTTTTAAGTTCAAACGGTGCATTGCGCCTTTATTTTTTTTTTTTTAATTTTGGCCTGAATCGGCCGTTTCGGCCTGAATCAGCGATATCGCCAGATACGGCCGATACGGCCCGAGTCGGTGCGATTCAGCCCAAGTCGGCCCAAATCGCGCCGCGTCGGAGCCGTGTCGGCGCGAGTTGGCTTGAAAACCGAAGATGACACGTGGCCGACACGGCCCGATGCGGCACCGACGCGCGAGCAGCAGCGTCGCACCCGCGTCGCCGCGTCGCGCGGCGTCGGACGCGGGTGCGGCACCTCCGGCGCCGCATCCGTGCATCCCAGATCTACATAGTATATTATCACTTTATAGTATCTGCATAATGTATCTACCAATAAATACATTTCTCCTAAACAATTATCATTCATTATATAACAATATTATTAATTTACCGTAAAGATTATCCTATGTAAAAGCAATTTAGAGCCGGCACTATGTTTAAAATTTTTGTCTTTTACTTCATTCATTCTTTCTTCTTCTTTTTTATTTTTTATATTTTTTTTAGCACTTTTATGTGCAAAAAAAAAACTACCTAGAATCCATCAAACTAAAAATTTCTTAGAGAAAAAAATAAAATCAAGTTTGAAATTCAAAGTAAAGAATTGGAATTTTGGTAGAAAGGAATGAAATAATTACTACTGCAAATATGTTCTCCTTTGCAAGTTGGTAGAGAGGAATGAAATAATTACTAAGCAATGAGGAGAAAAAAATCTAATCAGAGAACTGTGTTATAAAAGGTAAGAGAATCATGGAGAGAGAGAGAGAGAGAGAGAGAGAGAGAGAGAGATCTATAGAAGAGGGGAGACCAGAGTTAGTGACAGTGAGGGTGTGAGGAAAGAAAAAGAAAAGGGAAGAGAGAAAGAGTAAGAGAGCGTACCATGAGAGAGATTACTTTCCAAAATTTTTTTTTGAAAAACAACCTATATAAAACAAGCCTTATTTTTATTAGGATTTTCCATTGACTAAAGATTGCTTTCCGTTAACCAGTTTTTTTTTATGCTACCAAACACTAGAAAAATGTGGAATACTATCTTTACAGAAGGTTTTCCAATGAAACAAACAGAGCGTAAGATGAGAGAAAAATTGCCGCCATAGTTTTCAGTCCTTAAATATTGAATTGCTGGATTGAAAGCTAATGAAACGATTTATGCCCAAAAAAAAAAAGATAAAAGAGATTAAAGCCCTCTAATATGTCAGCCTTTGTGTGTTTTAGGGTTTGAAAGAGGATATCCTCTGGCAAATCATTAACTTTAGTTATCTTCTGCCTTTTACATGGATTTAGATGTATATTATTGCCTACACAACAAAGCAAAAAACCCAAACCTGATCTGAATATGCCTAATTTCCATATTCTTTCTAATTAATATATAAAGAAAAAAAACAAAACATGGATAAAAGAAAAAACTTTAGCTATCTTCTGCCTTTTACATGGATTTAGATGTATATTATTGCCGACACAACAAAGCAAAAACCTAACCCTGATCTGAATATGCTTAATTATAAATTTGCTAATAAATTAAACTTACCTTGGGACTGTAACAATGGTTCAAAACAATCATCACTTTCGCTTTCGCTTTGGCTCCTCCTCGGCTTCGAAAGAGACAACCTCAGCCCCAGCCCCAGCCCCTTCTTCGCACCAACAGACTGTGGCAAAGGTTCACAACAATCATCGCCCCTTCCGCTCCTCTTTGGCTTCACACCGTTCATGTTGGATCAGATTTCGGCACTACATCTCGTGTTTGTTCAAGGTCGAGCCAATCCATGAGAGCTACCGATCCTAACCAATCTCGGAATATATTAAGCCAGTCCAATCAATATATTTGAAAACGTTGTAGCAAGAACGCCATAGCCCATAGAGGTTAGAGATTTAGAGAGGGAGTGCTTCTGCATTAGGTCTCTTTCTGCATTAGCGTTAGGATTTTTTTTTTTTTTTTTAAATGGAAGAGATTGCGTGCGTGAGGTTAAGGATTTGGAGGAAGGTTAGAGATTTAAAGAGAGAGGGAGTTCTTCTGCATTAGGAGGGGAGTCGGGAGAGATACAGAATAGTCGGGTTATTCTCTTAAAAAAAAAATTTAAACGTAAATAAATAAAATAAAAAGAATCTTTAAAAAAAAAAAATAGTGGTGATGTTGAAAAGAGGTTTCGGTTATATATATATATATATATATATATATATATATTATGTGTGTGAGTGTGTATTTGATACTAATTGTGTGCATTATTTTTTATTCATTATAATGTTATTTGTGTGAATTGTGACGTGTGTGTTTTATACTATAAATATAATATAACTTTATATGATTTAAAAATTAGAAACTTTTTTTTGATAAAATAATTAAAAAATACTGAGTTATTCAAGAAAAAGGAAATATATTAAAATTAGTAATTGTTCCAGGATTTGATTAGTAAAGTAAACACTTACTTTATTATTTATGTATAGATGAGTGTGGTTGTGTGGGCCAATTTAATAAAATGCCAATGAGTTGAGTTTTGTTATTTAGTTTAAAATTTTTTAATAAAAACAATGACAAATAGATAATGACAACTTCATAAAAATGCATCTAAAAATAAAAATGTTATATAAACTTAACAAACTAAAATGGTCACACTTATCCACATCGCCAATAAATAATGACAAAAAATAATAAACTATATTTTAATGATTTTAACATGTGAAAACTAGTAGAAGAAAATTGTAAAACTTCTTGTATTTTTTTTTTTTTTTGATCGATAACTCGGTATATTCAAAATTTTTTGTTTATTAAATATTGTAAAATTTGAGTTTTTTAATGACCTCCCTAGACAAAATTCTTGAAGCTACCACTGCCAAATGTCCATGTTCGTGTTATATAACAATAGAAGGGAAAAATGTTGTAGAGCATATTAGCAAATTCTTGGACACAAGGTGACACTTCATGTTAATAGGCCGAGTTCATATCGTGTCAAGGCAAAGGCTGCCTACATAAGTCGACCATAAACCAATTCATTTAATAATTAAAAAAAACACTTGTTCTTATACCATACCTTGCATTTTTTTTTTTTTGGAAGAAACCATACCTTGCATTTAAAAAGAGAATTTGGCTTACCTTTGGTACTATTTTTTCAAAAAGAATCTCATTTTGTTTTAATGAGAGACTACCACATCACCCACTAACAAATGTGGGTATCAAAACCCACTATCACTTGCCATTATATATTTAAAACAAAAGGATATGTCCAATTAAAAATGTACTGGAAATAAGTCAAACCCATAAAAAAAATTAGCACCAATAAACTACATAATAAAATCTCATAGAAGGCTCGAAATAGAAGAGCCCTTACCATATATTCTCTATAGATCATGCAATGAAGTTCCAAAATTTATGCTTTTTTATTCTCTACTATTATTGTTTTTTATATGATTTTCATTTATGAACTTAAAAACTATAATTAATCAACATTTTATAGTTAAAAATTATATATTATTTTTACAAAAAAATGAGCTACTTATATTTTTAATAAATACAAATAATAAATTTATGCTTACTAACTTATTTTTACAAACTTACACATGTATACATATCATATATTTTTTGAGTAAAACTTTCGCTACATTTCATTATGTGTTTCATTATGTGTTCTACATCAAATTTCATAATTAAATTAAAACATATGGTTGCGCTAGCCAATGAACCACACAATTTTATTTTTTCAAAAACAACTAAATTCAATGCAGTTATGTGTTTACATCTAATTAAGAGTTTAGGACAACTAATGTAGTACATTGTACACTTAAAGAAATAAACCTAAGTTTTACCCTATATTCTTATGCATGTTTAACTCATGAGCTTCTCTGTAAACACTCAATCAAGGAAGATGACGAGAATGATCATCCATGTACCCAAAAAAATCATTCTTACATTACATGCATCAATTTGTTCCTGCATCGCTTGCATCATCAATTTGTTCTTGCATTGCATGCATCAATCTCTTCATTGCATATCATAAAAATGATTTTAAGATTCTAACGGTCGCGACAACGAAAGCATAAATTTTGGAACTTCATTGCACGATCTATATAAAAATTTGAATTAATCATGTGTGGTTAAAGAACAATAATAGTAGGGAAAGTTTCCTTCATAGCATAAATTTGAATTAATCATGCTGTTTGGACTTTCCTTCATAACATAAATTTGAATTAATCATGTGTGGTTGACTCTATCTAGACACAAAGCATATGGACCGTGCAAACTTGATCATGAGATATCTTTCGATTTGATGGCCCAAATAGCACCCGAACACAAAAGAGTGTTCGGTGTCCAAGAGCCAATTCGGCACTTTGTGGGTTTTGTAATTATATGGCACTCCAAAAGGGCCAAATTTTCCCTTTCTGGGTTTTGGCCCAACGGCCTTTGGGTGACGATAAGGTACACCATTTTCAATCTTTTCACAAAAGAATGCGTTTGAATTCACATCCTAATCGTTTATGCCTATTTTTTAGAGTCTTCTGGCTTCTATAAATAGAGACTAAACCTTATAATTCAGCACTTTTTTTTTTACGCTTTGAGAGACATACGTTCTGAGACTCTCAAATTGCTAATACTTACTAATCCTCTCTAAGATTTGCAGCTTAAATTAGGGTTTTTAGGTTTTAAAGATAACTGAATAAGTTTCTTTGAACACTAAAACATCCTCTTAAGAACAAGGAGTGCTCAATGCAAGAGATTGTTATCAATCACCCTTTTCTTTTTTCTTATGCTTCTTGTTTAAAATGATGAATGTTTTGTTATCTTCGAATTATTGATCATTGTTTTGTTTAAAGCATGATTGTTTTTATGCAATTATTATAATCCCTTTCTTGAATGTCAATAATTTGCATGTGAACAATTCTTTTTCTAAAAATAAAAATAGATTTTGATCTTCATTAGGTGTAGATCTGATTTTTTCTTAAAATAAAAATAGATTTGTATCTTCATTAGATATAGATCTGACTTTTTCTTAAAATAAAAATGGGTCTGCATCTTCATTAGATGCAGATTTGAATTTTTCTCAATTAAAAACTAATTTGTATCCTCCTTAGATGCAGATCTGTTTTTTTTTTTTTTTTAACATGCACAGATTTTTGAAATAAAGAAAAAGATAAAACATGATTGTGTTTGTGTTTGTTTTATTTGGATTCATGTTGCATAAATTTAAGTTATGAGTGAAACTTTCTTCTTAAAAAAAAATTCTTTTTCATTCTTTTACAACATAAAAATAGATCTAATTTTTTTTGTTATCAAAAAACCTTTTTTTTTTTATCATCACAAAACATATCTGAATTTTTATCTCCAAAAACCACCTTTTTTACATGCTACAAAACAGATCTGGCATTTTGACAAATCAAAAAAATCATTTTTTACCAACCAAAAAAGATATGATTCTTTTCAAAGGAAGAGACTTCATTCATAATAAATTTGTGTGATTAAATTTTATTTCACATGTTCAACATATTATTCATGATATGCATAGAATGATACATTAGTCACAAGAGTCTAAAAGACCGCTCTCTGTCTGGGCGGAATGGGTGCCTAACACCTTCCCATTCCATAACCTAGCCTCTGGATTTAGGTCATTGGTTAAGTAGATCTAGCTTTGTCTTTATTTTATTTTGGGTAGAATGTAACTAGCACAAAAAGCCATGTAATTATTTGGTAGTTTGTAACTAGGACTCAAAGCCATATAATTTTTCAAATTTTCAATTATGTAATATTTTTTAATTCAGTCAATGAAGAGAACAATTCAATCATGCATTTATTTTTTCTTATTTTTTTGTATAAAAAAATAAATGGCGACTCTACACCACTTACCCAAAAAGAGAGATGCCCCAAAAGGTGCCCAAAAATCTCTCTTTTTTTAAGGGACACTTTCGAGGTCTCTCACAATGTCCATAAATATATTATTCTAAACTACAGCTTGAACTTAACTTGTTTCCTAAATAAACAAACAAAAACAAACTTTTTTCTTAAATGGAAGCCAAACTCTTCAAAATCAACACAATTTATTATACAAAGGAATATGTTTCACACTTTCACTTCCATTTATCACACAGTTAATACTAAGAGCACCGATACCAAGTGTGTTAAAGCATTTGTTATGGGTGTCAATTTGGGTTAGCGTGTTGGGTTCGTGTCATATCAAGGTAAGGGTATTCGACTAAATGAATCAATCCGAATCCGATCCATTTAATAATCGTGTCATGATCTTTCAACCCTAACTCGACCTGTTAATAAGGCGGGTTGACCTGATCCAACTCACTTGACATGCTTAATAAATGAGTCGTGTTAGGTTGACACGAATTTTACCCAACCCATTTCAACTTGATTAATATTAAATATAGGGATAAATACAGTAAACCCACCTGTGGTTAGGCCCGTTTTCACTTTGCCTACCTGTGGTTCAATCATTTACACTTTGCCCACCTAAGGTTAGTCCCGTTAGCCTTCCATAACCCACCTGTCCATTTGCCGTTAGAAAAACACATTTTTAGGCAAAAACAAACATAACAAAAATCAAGAAGTTAGGGTTTTGATTACTGAAGAACATCTATAAGAACAAAGTAAATGAATAGCACCCAAATCTGCTGAAGCTACTACTTGCTTTCTTGGAAGATTTAGATGGGCTTAGAATGGACACTAAAACGGAGAAGGCCTGGGTGAAGCTTGTGGATGAGACCATACTTCAAATAGCAAATCGAATGAGCTGGATTTTCTATATTGGTAATTGGTAGTAAGGCGTAAGCTTAAGAAGATCTATGAGTACTATGACAAAATGTTATGGCTCCCTATTCTACATAAGAACATATGTGACTTCAAATTTAATAGAAGAGATCCATTGAAATCTGTCCATCGGTCTCAGAAAAAGCAAATGTTTTCATCTCAGGCCACAACAACCAATGACGATGGTATTTCTTCTCTTTCGAACAACTTTCACAATCAGCTCAGTCAAGGGCAAGCCATGGATGAGTTCACACATCTACAAAGTCGTTTAAAGGATGTACACAAACTTCTCTTGAATGCAAAAGCAATTGAAGGCATAAAGCATTCAAGAATGGCTTATACGGATCAACTGAGGAAAATCATTGAAATCCCATGGAGAAAGTTCACGCTCTGAATGGAGAGAAAATCAAAACAAGACAGAGTCTCGGTCAAAGTTCAAAGAAATTAGGCGATTTAAAACAGCACTTAGAATTCTCGAGATTTGCATAACAATATTTTGATTTTCATCGAGGCATTTGATTTGTGTGCTATTCATCCACTTTGTTCTTATAGAAGTTCTTATGCAATCGAAATCCTAGCTTTTTGATTTTTGTTATGTTTATTTTTGCCAAAAAAATGTGTTTTTCTAACGGCAAATGGAGAGGTGGATTACGGAAGGCTAACGAGACTAACCTTAAGTGGGCAAAGTGTAAATGATTGAACCACAGGTAGGCAAAGTGAAAACGGACCTAACCACAGGTGGGTTTACTGTATTTATCCCTTAAATATAACATTTATCTAAAAATAAATCATTCTTTACATCCCAAAAGTAGTCTATATACTTCAAGTTTTCAATCCACAATCAAAATAATATAGTTCAACAAACATATAACATTCATTTAGAAATAAGTTCTTTACAAAAATATAAGAAGGTTTAGATATTTAGGATTTATAGGGTTTAGAGACCTAGGGTTTGTAAAGTTTTAATTTTCAATTATATCCCTTGTAAGTTTTTGTAATTACTTACTTTTCTTTTTAAATTTAAAACATAGATTGGATATAAAAGGTCTTTGACAAATTTAAAATAAAATGAATATTTATTTGTTATATGAGTTAAATAAGTTGTGTTAAATGAGTCATTTCGGGTTGACACAAATAAATTGGCGTGTCAAATGTGTCTATTGTGGGTTACGAGGGTTGACTCGCTTATAACCGGTTTCTTATCGTGTTGCTTTTGAGTCGACCCGTTTATGACCCAAACCTGCTAAAGGCCAACCCTAACCCATAAAGACCCATGTCGGGTTCGTGTCATGTTCGCGGGTTAGGTTAAACATTGACACCCCTATTGTTTAACTTACGAGCATGTCCATAATTATATTATTTTAAACAAGGAGTGAAACTTTATCTTTCTAACAAGTCCAACTTAAACTCAAATTCAAGCGTTGATAATTAATCTCCAAATTTGCGAGATTAATCATGAATACTATAAAAGCAAAGCAAACACCAATATTTTTTTAAAGCCGAGTAGAGGTATGAGTTCTTCTTATATTATTTTCTTCTTCTTACTCTTTTAGAAAAAAATTATTTTATAGTTTTTCATGTATTTTTAAATTTTGCATCATGTGTTGTTAGTTGTTACATGCAACGTTTTGCACGTCATGCATAACAAGAATTCCTATATATCTCAATTCTCAAACAACTCCTATCTATGTTTCACATACACCAAATACACAAGGGTTGGCATTGTTGGAAATTAAGATGCATAAAATTTGTTATATGAGTTAAATAGGTTGTGTTAAATGGGTTATTTTGGATTGACACAATTAAATTGGCGTGTCAAATGTGTCTATTGTGGGTTACGCGGGTTGACCCGCTTATAACCGGTTTCTTATCGTGTTGTTTTCGGGTTGAGCCGTTTATGACCCAAACCTGCTAAGGGCCAACCCTAACCCATAAAAACCCATGTCGAGTTCGTGTCATGTTTGCGGGTTGGGTTGAACATTGACACCCCTATTGTTTAACTTTCGAGCATGTCCATAATTATATTATTCTAAACAAGGAGTGAAACTTTATCTTTCTAATAAGTCCAACTTAGACTCAAATTCAAGCGTTGATAATTAATCTCCAAATTTGCAAGATTAATTATGAATACTGTAAAAGCAAAGCAAACACCAATATTTTTTTAAAGCCGAGTAGAGGTATGAGTTCTTCTTATATTATTTTCTTCTTCTTACTCTTTTAGAAAAAAATTATTTTATAGTTTTTCATGTATTTTTAAATTCTGCATCATGTGTTGTTAGTTGTTACATGCAACGTTTTGCATGTCATGCATAACAAGAATTCCTCTATATCTCAATTCTCAAACAACTCCTATCTAGGTTTCACGTACACCAAATACACAAGGGTTGGCATTGTTGGAAATTAAGATGCATAAAATTTTTGTGCTCAAAAAAACAAAAAGATGTATAGATGTCATGTGACTCATGTCACATCATTAATAAGAGTTCCACTAAGTATATCAAACATCTTTTTTTTTTTCTTTTTTTCTTTTTTGCTAAAAACCCAATTAGCTGTCTTTGATAGAGAACATGTTATTTATTGTGTAACCTTTATGTCACCGATCATTAAACTAATAATAATTTTGAAGTTTATTTACTATTGTTAATTTCTATCAATAACATTCATTCTAAAACTAATAATTTCTTCATCATTTTTCAAACTTTGTACACATACAACTAAAACATATAGGGGTGGGATTGTATGTCAAGAACTTTGTGTGATTGTCTTGTAGCTTAGAGGAAAATTTTTTCATGTATGATTAATTTCATTAATTAGGAGAGTTTGAATTCGATATATATATATATATATATATATTTTTTTTAAATTGTTGTAAAGGAAGGTGGGGGGGGGGGGGTGGGGGGAGAAGAGGTAGTATAGTATGAAACATAATTAATTGTGATTGTCTCCGTGTGATATATGGTATTCATGTAGCAGTGAAAAAGTGTGTATGTTTTGCTTTAGTGAGCGAGTGTGTGTGTGTGTGTGTGTGTTTTGCTTAAGTGGGAGTGTGACATGTGTTGTTTAATTAATTAATTTTCATATATGAATCACCAAACTCTCTTTAGCTGTTTTTTACAAGATAAAAAAATTTGTAATAATTGAAATTATTCTTTTAAATTTAATCCATCTTTCTCTTATATTTCTCTATTATTTAGTCATATATATTTTGTTTTGTTTCAATAATTTCTAAATAGTGAATCATTTGATTTTTAAATATTTTTTAGTCTTTCAAAAATTTTAATATCTGAATTTTTGAGTTATTTTTTTGCATGTTAAAACAATGATTTCTTCATCAAATCGTAACACAAATTGAAGTCATACAAGAGCAAATCATGCAATTATGTAATTTCTTAAATTTTTTATAAAATTATTTTAGTCTACCTTACAAATAGGTAAGTACTCTTGCATAAGACGGGTTAATGATTAGTTCTCTAAATAAACAAACAAAAACAAACTTTTTCTTAAAAGGAAGTCAAACCCTTCAAACTCAACACAATTTATTATTAAGAGGAATATGTTTCACACTTTCGCTTCTATTTATCTCACAGTTAATACTAAGAGCAGCGATACCGGGTGTGTTAAAGCATTTTTCATTTTCATATGCTAAACATTCTTTTAAAAAATAAAAAATAAAAACATATGCTAAAAGATGAGAGAAAAAAAAAAAAAAACCCCTTTTTTAGTTTTCGTATTCTATTTCACTATTTTTCCCTCTTTTCTCCATTTCTCTACGCGCATCTGTTTCTCTCTTTTCGGTCACTCCCTTCCTCTCTCCCCGCCGCTGTCCAGTTCTCTCTCTTTAGCGGTCACCACCGTCCTCTCCATTTCCTTTTACATTTTTGCGAGCACAACTCACATTTTGAAAAAGCCCTGCCTCAGGCGGAAGTGAGGGTTTCTTGGTGTGTCTGTGCGCGTATTCATGGCGACCCTCGGCGAAAGCTCATCGGCTCCGCCAAAATCCACGGACGACAAGCCTGTCATCGTTAGGGTTAAGCGCAAAGCCTTTCAGTCTCCACTCGATACTTTCTGTGAGTTTGAATTTTCCCTTTTCCATTTCTCACTCTCAAATTTTCTTGCTTCTTAACTTCCATGAAATCCTTGCAATTTATAAGTAGAAATGTGTAATTGAAAACTTTACTTACTCTTAATAATGTTAGGGCTTGAAATCAATGAGAGGCCACTGAAGCGTCCGTTGTTGGATTTTGAGAACTTATCGATTTCGGATTCAGCTGAGAAAGGTATTTTACTTGTTTACCACTCGCATTTCGTTTCCAAATTCATTTCTATTTCTTGTTTGGGAGAATGGAAATTGGTATTTGCAAAATGCAATGCAATGTTATTGTCAAATTGAGTGCCTTTGAAGGGTTATAAGCAAAGCAAATTCTTCCTTCCATTTATATTCACTATAAACTTGAAGAAATGGTTAGGAGGAGAGTTTGCTAAGGCTCATCAAATTTATGTTTAACACTAAAAAAATGTATATTATATGGCTGAAAATTTGTTTTGATTTTGTTTTTCCGCATTTGATTTGGGATTCAATTTGTTTTGTTTTTAATTTTGGATTTGGGATTCAATTTAAAAATTTATGGTTTTCCAAATTTCATGCATATATGCAAGCATTATCATATGGTTTAAGTGAGGCTCTCTCTTTCTTATGTATTTAGGGGAATTCAAGACTAAGAAGGTTCTGGTGCAGCATGTCGAGACATTAAGTAGCTCTGAGAAAACCATTGACATTGTCCAATCATTTGTGGTCAGTATGACAGTTTTTATGCCGTTCCTTGGTTCTCTTCTTCTACTATTCTGTTCATTAATGTGCTTGGCAATGCCATGTTAGAGCATGAGCATGCTGCTTGAGTCACATTCTTCTTTACATAGGAAGTTAGTTTCTTTTGTGACTTGTTATATGATTCTCATTGTGTCAAATTTTTTAGAATGTGGATGATGGGTGTTCTTATTAAGTGACTGTTTCTTTAGGAATCCAGTTTTGCTGATGTATCCGAAGGTGAAAGAAAGGGTGAAGAACGAAGGCTCACTTTTAAAAAGGGAAATGTAATCTCTCTCTCTCTCTCTCTCTCTGTGTCACACACACACAATGCAGCTGTGCAGGGATGGTAATGAGTTGGGTTTAGTGAGTGTTCCAACCCAATCTGACCCAAATATTAAGGGTTCAGGATTTTTTGATTGGGTTTGGGTTCAAAATTTTAAACTTGTTACGGTTTGGGAAGGGTTTACTTTTTACACCTTAGGTACCCAACCCAGACCTGCCTATGTATTTAAATTACTAAAATACCCTAATTACTAATTTTATTTACACAAAAACTTGAGTTTCTAAAACAAAATTAGGTGTGTGGTGTGCCTCTCTTTCTGCTTTAAATATTGTTAAATTTAGTGTAAAAGTTCTCACTAATTATTAAATGTAGATAGTATTCTAGATTTTCAATTTTAGGTCAACCTGGCCTGATCCACAGCGTGTTCAATCTGACTCATGGTTAGATATACTGGTTGGTTTGGTTTGGTTTGGTTTGGTTTTTTTTTTTTTTTTTTTTTTTTTTTTTTTTATTTTATTTTAAATGGATGAGTTTGCACTGGTAGGGTTTGGTATTTAAAATATTTAGAGGGTTTGGGTTTGGAAAATTTTTTTAGTCCCAAACCCAACACATTGCCTTTCCTACTCGTACATGCGCCCACATGCTCACTCACTCACACACATTGCATGTCTGTTCAGAAGCATAATTATTGCAGTGTCTCAAATATGATTGAAGACATTACCTTTTCTTTTAGTTTAACATTTCTTTACTTCTAATTTATTGTTAGCAGAAACAAGATCAGCTGTTGTCTAAAGCCCGACAAGAACAGGAGGTATTTTAATAGCAGAACACACACACACACACACACACGCGATATCTTTCTTTTTCTTTCATTTCACTAGGTGATTATTTGTTACATTTCATCATCAATCATTGTCATTTATTATTAGGTGATCATTTTGCAGTTCTTCTCACTGTCGAGTGTTGATTTACTCTTGGTTCTTTTTCTGGATATTCAGTATCGTTAGATGGATTTTTATGTTGCATCTACTATTGTTGTTTAAACCGTGTAAGTTTAACTGCTATGATGGTATCATTGTGAGATCTATAGTAATTTTGTTCCTTTCACAATTGGTGAGATTAAGAGACTTTTCTAGAATTCATAAAATAGAGATAGCACCTATTTCGACAATACTTTCCAATATATTTTTGTTCTAATGCTGCATGCATTTGGACCATTTTTCATATATATATTTTTAATTTCCTTTGAAAAATATAGAAAGATGTTTCATGTTCAAATGAGCAGCTTTGTTAAGCGCATACTGGAAAACAAAGGTCAGTCAATCATATTTTGGGTATAGTTAACAAAGAAACTAATAATGAATTATCATACAATCTTGTTCCCCCTCTCCCCCCCTCCCCCCCCCCCCCCCCTTCCTTTTTTAAATAGTAACATATTGATAATAGCTTACTTAGAAATAGAAAACATTTTGATCATATCTTACATGTTAATAATTTTGTTTCTCTTCTCAAGTACTTAATATTATGATGGAAATATATAGCACAAATACTAGTACCCTGAAAATAAACCTAATTATTTATCAATAATATCATGGGATGATGCCCAAACCATGAAAGGACTGAAGAATAGCAATCGTCCTGGCCACCTTGCCAGAGGTGGTTAGTTTCTTATATTTCTTGTTTGTGTTTTTAGGGATGAATAATGGAAGGCTGTAAGACTAACATAATTAACATGATGCTTTTCTTTTTCTTTTTTTCCTCTTACATTATGGAACTGTTAATCTCTGGTCTTGAAACTCTTTATTAAATTCCCTTTTAAGCATAAGTTGAGATCACAACTGTGTTGAGTTCTGTTCAAAGACTAGTCCAGTTTTATTTTGTCCAAACTATTGAAAGGTTGTTTTTTTATGGCACAGGCAGAGTCTTCTTGTGCCACATGTTTTCACAGGACATTATTATAAAATAAATAGTAATGGTAACAGTAATTATAAGTTAATGGGGCTAGGAATCGTGAGGATGGAAATTGATATTACATTTTACAACAGCTAGGGCTGCTAAGATATACAAAGCTTCTCTGGCTTGATTTGGTGGATGCTGGTTCGGATAATTTATAAAATAAATGGTAATCAGATAAATTTTATATTAGAGCTTGTAATTTTTTCTCAAGCCTAACTCGAGCAGAACATTCCATGGTTCTGTACTATTTTAAAAATAATCTACACGGTTCATCTTTTTCTTATCTTGAATCGAAGTTTGTTTGAAATCAGTTTTGATATAAATTAGCCAAGTTTGATTATGTTTGGATCTTATTGATTTTTAAAGTCCAAACTCAACATCCTACAACCCTTCTTAGGTTTAGTTTTTATCCAAAAAGTCTATTCTGCGTGCATGGGGATCTGTCATATGATTTCATTTAGTATAATCAGTTATTGAATGTGTACTTTGTGAAACTTGTCTTTTTATATTCCTTTTCCAACACAACTGTATTTCAAACTTTTCTCTTCCTTTAGGTCCTAGCAAAAAATGCTCGTTTTGAACAAATATGGAGAAGCAGAAAAGGAAACCAAGGGGCAATGCATAATAAAGAACTAGATGAAATGTGTCGGTTTTATGATGTCATTCGTGTTGATGTTGACGAAAGATCTGAGGAGGTGAAACAGCCGGAGTAAGTTTTTCTCATTATGAAATTCCTGGTCTGGTTTTTCTGGACACAATTGGAATATTCTTTTTGACTATGCTTACCCCTTTATTCTTATTGCAGAGATATATCATTGGAGGATCATATGCTTTTGTCTAGTTATCTGCCTCTACTAAGAGAGATAATTCCATCTGCTGCTTCAGAGATTGAATCTGACTTACATGCTTCCATGTCAAAACAAGGTAGTTCTTTGATAACTATTATTCACCTTCGTACATGCTTTCTGTCTTCAGTAACCATTTCAGTCTTTGGTTTTAAACAGATTTCAAGTTAATGTAGAAAATAGATATAGAGTTGTAGCTCTTGCAGCCTTGTTACCCCTTTTTTAGTTGAAACAAATATGAGTTTTCTTGTGTCAATTTTTTCCAATGTTATGCTTGTGATCAGTATGAAGATTGTTATGATTTATATACATTTGCTTAGTATTAGTGCTGACCTATAATTTTTGTCTATGTTTTCAATTGCTCTTTGGTGAATTCTTCTGTGATTATACATTAGCTGCAGATGATTATGTATATGACTTTTACGCTGTAAGGGATGACATGGACATAGTTCATGAAGAAGCTTCTTACCCGTTTCCTATGTAAGAATCAAATATTCTGGATTTATTTACCTGCACTTAGTCTTCTTGCTAAAGTTTGTTTTGTCTTTGATTCAGTGTACAAGTTGATGAAGAGGATTATTATGATGGGCCTGATGAATCAGAATATGAGACAGATGATTCAAATGGTAATTATAAACTTTCTTCCTTTTTTTCCCCCCTCAAGTTTGCTTTATTTATTTTCTGCTCCCTTATTCTTTTTTGTGGTTGTCAGCTGAAAATAATCCACTAAACGATTATCCTGATGAGATATCCGAAGAGGAAGAGGAAGAGAAGAGTGAAGCCTCTGAAAATGAGTCAGAAGAACTTGAAAGTGAGAGTGGAAGTGACAAATCATTGGAATCTGAGGACTTGGACAACCATGGCTTGTCAAATGATGCAGACCTATATGATGATGACATTGCTGATGATGATATATCTGATGGTGATTATTTTGATGTTGATGATGATGATGATGATGGTGGTGAAGATTGGAGATGATCCTATAGATGAACATCAGATTTTGCGGATAGCCAATCTTGTTTTTAGGAGTTGTAATTTTGGCCCGTATAGTGCTGTGATCATTGCTCCTGTAGTGTTAGTAAATAGTTGTTAGAGGAGGTTAGTCTGGTTAGTCATTGTATAGTCTGTAGACTTCTAACATGGGCTTAGCAGTATCTGTGGTGTTTTGTGGACCTTGCCCATTTTGTTCATTGCAGATTTTTCCTTCCTTGCCTCCATGAATTACAGGTGCTGACATGTTTTCGGTTGCATGTGGGAATTCTTCAAATATGGGCTGATAACATCTCTGATGCTAAATCCAAAAGGTTGATGTTTAACAATTGATAATTGATGTTTCATTGTCAACATAGGTAACTGGTTTCTCAAAGTTTGATTTGTAAAATTGAGAAGAACAATTATTTCGATCGGTATAATGTAAAATGTAAACATGGAAGTGGTATAAGAAGCTCATTCTGAAGCACAGCAGCGGAAGTTTCCTATTATCATTTGGTTTTGGAGTAGGACAAGAAGGTGAAGGACTGGAGGGTGTGTATACAGTCTGCTTTGCCCGATGGATGTGTTATTTTTTGGTGGAATAATGGTAGACTTATTAAGTCCAACGTGAGACAGGACGCTGGATGCGGCCATTCCTTGCCAAATTTGCAAAATAATTTGATAGTGATACTACCTAAAATTGTTTCGGGGAATGGGGGGGAAAACACGATTTCACTTAGATTCAATCAAATTAGTTGAAACTGCAAATTAAAAATTCAATTTTAAGAGCTGAATTCTTTTTAAAATACTATTTTAATAAAAAGACTAAATTATCTTATAGTTTTAAAATAATATCAATTTAAATATGGTATTTTACAAATTTTTCCTTTTTCTTTTTTCCTTCATCCTTTTTTTCCCCTCCTTTGGTAGGCTAAAGTGCATTTCAATGAAAATAGTGCATATTGTATTCGTGATTTTTACGTAAATGGATGGCTCAAACTATTCATTTGAAAATGCAAAAATCACACATATGATAGTTAGAAATATGCTCATAATTTGAATCATTGCCCCTAAAATTTCCAAGTACCTTGTGCTAGGGAAGGTATCAACTTACCTATAAAAAGTGTGGTAGTGGGTCATTTGTGTTGGTCAAAATAAACTAAAAAATCATTTTCATACCTAGGAAATATTTTTTCCTTTTTCTTTAACATGTTGCCAATACAAAAAATGAATTATCGAAATTCAATAACATGAATGACACCAACCTCCTTTTAGGTGGTATGATACTTTTCCAAGCCTCAAAACTGCCGCCCCGGGGGGGGGGGGGGGGGGGAGTGAGACTGTGAGAGCTTATGTGGATGGCTCATATGCAACATAAATTGAGGAGAGAGAGAGAGAGAGAGAGAGAGAGAGAGAGAGAGAGATATTCAAATCAATAATAAACAAACTTTATGACTTTCATAATTGAATGAGGATTTCAAAGATATTCTTTCTAGTTTGGAGTTTAATGGGAGTGATTGCTAGACAAAATGCTAGTCTCATTCCCTCGTAATCATTTCTAGAGGTGAAAATAACACCCATTCATTAAGCAAAGGTATAATAAAAAATTATATATTTCTTTTTATTTCTTATCATATTTTATAAAAAAAAATTAAATAAA
Source organism: Castanopsis chinensis (assembly GCA_032878915.1). NCBI lineage: Eukaryota > Viridiplantae > Streptophyta > Magnoliopsida > Fagales > Fagaceae > Castanopsis > Castanopsis chinensis. The sequence goes on along the minus strand of JAVQMG010000125.1, from coordinate 7,787,243 downwards.
TTAAAGAAAATACATTATATTCTATTCGAATCCTTTAAATATATATATATATATATATATATATATATAAAATCTATATGTTCCATTCATTGGTTTTACTAATGCTAGGTCTTTTTCAGGATTGTTAGCAAAATTTAAGAACAACTAGATGGCTAGACAATTGCTAATATAACTACTATATTTCAGAAGGGAAAAAAACTACTCCTAAAAAAAACTAAAACATAATAATAATAATAATAATAATAATAATAATAATAATAATAATAATAATAATAATAATTAAACAAACAAAAGTAGCAAACTCTCATAGGGATTAGGGGCTGCCTTGGCTTTGGTTTCGTGCACGCAGACAGGTCATGGCCTTGGCAGCATGTCCAAGCTAGGCTGCCATGGCCCCTATGGGGCTGCCAAAGCCTTGGCTATGTGCCCATGAGGGTTGTCATGGCCTTGGGAGCATGTATGTGGGAATGTTATGGCTTGAATTATGTGCCCACACTAGGCTGCCTTTACCTAAGTAGTGTGGACGCAGACATACTATGACCTTGGTTGCATGCATAGTAGGGACTATCATGACCTTGGCCTTAATGGTGTGCACGAGGGATTGCCATGGGCATGCACCATACCCAAAGGAAATTATTTGGACATGTTAGCGTGCACACATGCATGACATGGCCTCGACCTAACCCAATGCTAGGTGTTTTTTAGATTTAGCAAAATTTTAATTGGACTAGATGACTAGCCCCTTGCTAATATGCAATAGAATACTATTGCATATTGAAAAAAAAAATAACAAAATAATAATAACAAAAAAAAAAAAAAAAAAAAAAAAAAAAAAACAAAAGTCACAACACTAGCTAGTCCAATGCTAGATATTTTTTAGGTTTTTAGGAAATATTTCTAGCATCACCCCGAAATTTACCTAGACTAGATGAGATCAGATCTTTGCTAATATAAACACAAGTATTACATAAATGGGAAAGATACTAAAGCAAAATAATTATAATAACAAATTAGAGTAGCGAAATCTAGCAAAGTTTTGAATTATGTCTCAGATTGGTTATTAAATTGGAATATTCTGATATCAGCATTCCAGTATGTATTGATGTACTATTTCAATATTACGGTTCTATATATATATATATATATATATATATATATATACACTGTATTATATTTGGTACCATTATAACAATAACTATAGAATATGTTCATACTTTATAATTAATGCCATCTAATTAATCAACATCAGTCTCAAATAATAATAATAATAATAATAATAATAATAATAATAATAATAATAATAATAATAATAATCAACATGAATCCATAAAAGATATAACCTTTTTTTAATAAAAAATAAAAAGATTTATAAAATCTTTTGCCAAATTAAATATAGAAAAAACTATAAAATTACATACATAATTAAACAAACTAAAAGTTCATTAAATCTCATGCATAATTAAACAATTTATATCTCTTTTCTTTTAATAAGAAAAATTTATAAGAATGCCATTGTGGTGCCTATGGGCCTAAATCATGTATTGGGCCAGCCCAAAGGCCCCCATAAAGAAGAAGGTCCAACTCAACAGCTTAGAATGGTCCGAGGACCTAATAATTCATTTCTGCGACGCCATACGACAAAGGAAGTTGCCATGCATGAGCGTAGCACCACAAGACATGACGTCCGAGGATGATATTGTCTTCGACAGCTTGTTGCCGAGGACAGTATTAGTGGCCTAGTGGTTCAAAGATTCCCGTATTAAGGACCTTATGTACAAATAACTAAGAGAGAAAGGATAAAGGATAAAGGAAGTTGGTGGACAAATATCAGAGAAAAGGCTGCTGCCACCGCATTGAAGGCATTATACCTACCTCTCTGACCGCATTAATGAAGAAGTGACATCTGAACATTGAAATTGAGTCCTATCTTCACCGCCAGAGATTTGAGTAAGGGGGGTGATGGGACAAGTATCCAAGAGAAAAAGACCCGGACTACACGTGGAAGGAGGAAAAGGGGAGAGAGAGGGGCCTATAAAAGGAAAGGGAGGGACATAGAAGGAGGGGGACGAAAAAAGAAGCACTAAGGATTATCCTCGGCATCAATGTATACAACCCAATATCACATCTTTAATGGAGATAGGTGCATGAGTGATGGGATTTAATCAAACCTTTGTGTTATCCACCGTCTAAACGATCTAGATTAGGAACCCACTCTCTATAAATTTATTGTCGAGGCCTCATTAGCCTGGTCAGAAAATCTAACTCTGGTCCAACACAATTTGTGCCCCTACAGCCATAAAAGTAATTATGTCTGGAATACATGTTTCGACAAAAATGTGAATTATTTTCCAAAATAAGTAAATAACGGATTCTAACTAAACTAGTTTTGATTGAAATAGAATTGAGAATTTAATGCACCTATTTATGTATCAAAACAAAATGGTCAAAAAAATCCTAGATAACCCAATACTAGTTTTTATTGTTAATAAGTTTTTTACTATTATTATTTTTAAAAAATTATAGGTTTGATGGCAAAGTTTTATCTAGAAGACTAGAATAAAGGACTGATCGATTGCTAAGAAACAACATTACTCTAAAAAAAGCACAAAACAAAACAAACATTGAAACACCTATCAAAAAAACAGAAACAATAATAATAAACAAACAAAAAGAAGCGAACTCAAACACGTGATCTGATCAGATCTATCATCTATGTCGGACAGACTAGACAGTCACTCATTCCCACGTTTACAAAAGATTACGGTGCTTCGGCTGCTCAAATACAAAGCTCTCTCCACTAAGACGCAGAGATACAGAGAGAGAGAGAGAGAGTAGCAACTATCAACGAAGAAGATGCAGCGAATCATCCAAACCGCAGTGACACTATCGCACAGAAATTCCAGGTCCAGGTCCAGGTCCAATTCTCGCTGCTTTCTCTCCCAGCTAGCCCATACCCAAAGCTCCGTTCAAGACAGCAAGGATATTCTCATACCCAAAATGCCCCACTTCGATTACACCCCACCCCCTTACACTGGCCCATCTTCTGCTGAGATCTTGAAGAAGCGCAAGGAGTACCTCAGCCCATCCCTGTTCCATTTCTACAACAACCCCGTATGTTTTATATGCACAAATCTTATTCATTTCACATTTTATTTTTCCTAATTCAGATGCATAGAAATCGATGCATATATTTTTTGTAGTCTCAGCAAAATTATTAGATATCATCATCGTAGCGAAGTGATACTCTCTCCTCTAATGTTGGATTTTGTATTGAATTTAATTAGTGGGACTTATTATTTTATGAGATAGGAGGACTCCCACATTGTTGGACGGCATACTTTCTCCTCTCACGTTGGATTTTGTCGTGAGTGAATTTAATTAGTAGGACATATTATTTATCAAATAGAAGGAGTCTCCCGTTGTTGGATGTGATATTTTCTCCTCTCACGTTGGATTTTGTCGTGATGAGGAGGCCTTCGTGGATGTTGGATTTCAGGAGATATTGAAATGTGTATGATGTTTGGTGGTGATTATAACATTTATTATGTGGTTGTGTTTTTACAGTTGAATTTGGTAGATGGGAAAATGCAATATTTATATGACGAAAATGGTCGTAGATATTTGGATTCATTTGGTGGGATAGCCACAGTTTGTTGTGGGCATTGTCAACCGGATGTGGTGGAAGCAATCGTTAACCAAACAAAGCGGTTGCAGCACTCTACGGTTCTGTATCTGAATAATGCTGTTGCTGACTTTGCCGAGGCTCTGGCATCTAAGATGCCTGGAGATCTCAAGGTGAATTGCTTGATTTCAAGCTTTGTATGGACCCATATTCTTGTTTTTTTTTTTTTTCCTCGTTTGATGTGAAATTTGTATGAGCTTAATTTCAGGTTGTTTATTTCACAAACTCTGGGACAGAAGCGAATGAGTTGGCTTTGATGATTGCGCGGTTGTATTCTGGCTGCCATGACATCATTTCACTTAGAAACGGGTATCATGGGAATGCAGCTGGGACAATGGGTGCTACTGCTCAATCTAATTACAAGTTCAATGTTGTACAGGTATATTTTCTTAAGGTTACGTTTGCTACGCTGTAATAGCTCCTATAATGAAATAATTATTCATTTGTAATATCAATTCAGTTATTTGATTGCATCTTTATTACATAGATTAGTTATTACATTGGAATAACTATTCTTTAAATTGAACAAGTATTCCTTTTTATGTAATAGCTATTTTTAGTGCACATAATAGGTTTTAAAATTAATATATTTTCAAAAATATAAAGTTTCTTTATACATCATCTTTTCCAAGCTTTTCATATATAACAACCAAACTTATAAATTGTAATAGTTATTTCATTACAATGTCTTTTATTCTCAGTAATTAATATTACCATTCCTAATGTAATCTACATTCGGTGTACCAAACGTACTCTAAGTGAATGACTTTTACTTTGTAATGAATTTTCCCCATAGTTTGTTTATATGGATAGTAATGCCTTTTACATTGAAGAAAGCATGAACATTACAAGTTTATAACATGGAAAAACCAGACTAATTGTCATTGTTAATGTTGTTGATTGTGCCAACAGACTGGAGTTCACCATGCCCTGAATCCCGATCAGTACCGAGGTGTCTTTGGTTCAGATGGAGTAAAATATGCTAAAGATGTCCAAGACATCATTGACTATGGAACTAGTGGTCATGTAGGTGGCTTTATTGCAGAAGCGATACAGGTAATACTTCCACTAAACCACACACACAAGAAACACAAACATAAACCTGCTTGGATAGGACTATGATTGAGAGATGATTCATTTTGTTCATTTCTAATTTTAGTCTCCTTGCTTGACAGGGAGTAGGTGGAATTATGGAGTTGGCGCCAGGTTACCTGCCAGCCGTGTATGACAGCATTAGAAAAGCTGGCGGCCTTTGTATAGCTGATGAGGTTCAGTCAGGGTTTGCTCGGACAGGCAGTCATTTCTGGGGCTTCGAAGCACATGGTGTTATTCCTGATATTGTGACCATGGCAAAGGTAGATCCTCCTGACCACTATTGGCATCACTCCCTCCCCATGATTTGAGGGAGCTTATTAGAAATCTGTAGATCTTTATTCCACTATTTGCATTCCTTGCCCATTGCTTTTGGGGAGCTTAATGAACGACCTATAAGTATGGCAGTTTTTTGAGAAATATCCTGCACTAGTTTATGACACAGTAAGCATTTTCATTACATTTATGAATGAATGTTGTATAAAAAGTCTCATTTTGTGAAGTAAAGTATGTGAAATAAAGTTGTCAGAGGAAACCTGAGCTTATCTTGAGCAAAGAACTTTTAACCCATTCATACCATTCAGACTGTGAATGGAGAACTCTTCCCCATTATTTACCACCTCATTCTGCTGCACCCCAATAACGGAAAATTTGTGGATTGCTTGAAGTAAAGATACATTGAACACTGCATGGAAGTAAATCAACCTGTAATGGTTTGTTTCACATCATTTGCATGTTTACTTCCTTCCATTGTTCTGCATACAATCAAGGTTAATCCTTATATGGGGCCAACTCCTTGTTTGCACAAAGATGCAATGAACTTTGGCACTTCTTTCATTTAATTTAACTTAATCTTAGATCTTTAGAAGGGTCATTTTAAATATCCTTTTACAATTTTATTCACTCTACATGCTTGGTATATAGTGCTTGTTAATTTCAGAAGTTCAGCTTTCTCCTGTGGTTTCCTCAGGGAATAGGAAATGGCATTCCCATTGGTGCAGTGGTAACAACTCCTGAGGTTGCAAAGGTCTTGACTTACCGCAATTATTTTAACACCTTTGGGGGAAACCCTGTATGTTCTGCTGGTGGTCTGGCTGTTCTGAGAGTGATTGAGAAGGAAAAGTTTCAGCAGAATGCATTTGTTGTGGGGTCATATCTGAAAGAGCGTCTTACTGCCCTTAAGGAAAAACATGAAAGTAAAGTTCTGTTCTCTTTGTTTTAGATGTTATGAAATCTGAACCCTCATCTCACATTCTTGATTGGTAAATGCCATTTAGAATAAAATATGGTTGCAAAAGATATGTTTGAATCTTTTAGCACCACTTGGAAATCTTGCTCTGTAATTAATAGATTGCTTTACTTGTCCCTGCAGTAATTGGTGATGTGAGGGGGAGAGGTTTGATGCTTGGAGTTGAACTTGTAACAGACCGCCAGTTAAAAACTCCAGCTAAGGCTGAAATTCTACATATTATGGACCAGATGAGAGGTGGGTGTGTGTGTGTGTGTGTGTCTGTATGATTTTGTATGTGTACATGCTTAATGTGGGTCTAATAGATTTACACTATATTTCAGAATTGGGAGTGCTGATAGGAAAAGGTGGGTTTTATGGAAATGTTTTTAGGGTCACACCTCCTCTCTGCTTCACCAAAGAAGATGCTGGTTGGTTTTCTTCTTGTTCTTGTTCTTGTTCTTGTTTTTCTTCTTCTTCTTCTGCTGCTAACTCAAGCAATTGTATATCTCCCTTGGTTGTAGATTTTCTTGTGGATGTGATGGACTACACAATGTCAAAGATGTGAGATCTACAAGGATCAAGTTGCCAAGCTGATAATGCATGATCAGCCCTTTTTTTTTAAGAGGAACCATTATTAGCCTTTTAACCAACAATATAGTAGTATTTTTTAGGGGTGTATATCTTTGGAAGTGCAAGCTGTTTATATATGTACTGGTTTCTATGAAATAAAATGTTAGTCTTGCTGGAAGATGTTGAGACACCACCTCATTGTCTCTCTCTTCCTTTGCAACAGGAACTTTTTTCATATTCAGGTAGTAAATTTGTTTTCAAATAAAGACTTGTGCACAACCATACTTTACAGAGGCAGGGATGGCAATAGCAAAGGGTGTTCTTTGTTTTTTTTTTGGTTGAGTGGCAACAGCAATATACTTGTTTTTTTGTTTTTTGTTTTTTTAAGATAGAATTTCTACTTTAGCCTAATCTAAGTGTATATGTGTATAAAACTCCTTTCTGAAGACTTGAACTCTGGTCCTTGCCTCTTACACCTCACAAACACTTATAATTATGAAGTGACCACCGCATCAAGAGTGCGCAGTAGTAGCAATATACTTGTTATAACTTATGACTAATGTGCTTGTGTAATCAATGATGGAGCTTGTATATAATTTAGAGGGGGGACAAAATTTACATACACAAATATATGACTTGAACACACACATAATATAATGTACTTGAAACCAATATGAAATGTGGAAAATTCTTAGGTACTTCAGAACACATAGAAATCATGCGCTCTTCTCTCACATTTATGGTGGACCTTAAAATGAATTTAATGAGTGAATCTACCATGAATATAACAAGAGGGGAGTATCATTCTCGATGCTTCAAAAGTACCTAACAATTACTCATGAAATATATGAGATCAATATGAAATATATAACGTGAGTGATATGATATATTAATGTGAAAAAATTCACACAAAGATATTGTAAGTGCTCAAAAAAGATCAAGAAGTAAGCTCACTCAGACCAGTGGCACATTGCCCTTTAATTTGGCCTAAATGACAGAATTTGTATGGAGTGTGAAAATTTTAACCAAATGCAATTATACTTTATGTCCAAGCCTAATGCTGAAGAGTGTAGATATTGAATGAAGGAAGAAAAAAAACAATTAGAGGTAATGACCACCTTGGGAAGATCCGAGGACCAGTCTCTTTTATATAATAGCAATTCAAGTTTTACACTAAGTGTCTTATCCCCTTCTCTTTCTTGTTCTAGTAATTTTTAAAAATTCTTCATCCCCTTTCTCACATGGGTTCCCTCCTTTTTATAGTTCTTTCCTATGCATCTTAATCTTCCACTTGTCCATTTCCTAGTCTTCTCCCTAGACACTTGTCCCAACAAGGCTCTAATAAAGGTCGTAGAAGGTGGTGCTATCTATAGGATTACTGTTCATGGGTTATTTCCACATTAATGCAGCTGATAAGGTTGGTGGAGAACATTGAATGCGAAGGTAGGTGATGTACCTCTCATGAAGCTTCCTCCCACCATCCCTGTTCTTACTATCAGATCTTCTTTTCTTCTCGGGATTTCAAGAGATACTAGTTGTCCTGATTGCTTCATCATCCTCGAGTGGGTGAAGTCCTTGAGATGCGCTTTTCCCCTTCAACCTGAGTTATGGAAATTGCTTTATAGTTAAGTTTTCTTGGTCCTCGGACCCCACACAGATATAATATCTTACATACACACACGCACGCATGCACGCACGAGCGCGCGTGCACACACACATATATATTGTTAAGATTTTTTCCATGAATAAGCTAGTATTTTTTAGATTTTATTTTTTCAAAATCAAATTTTCACTTATAAATGAATGGATTTTTAATACGTTGTGTACAACTTACTTAAAATATTATATTATTATATAATTATCGCCAAATTTTATTGTTTATACAAAAAAATTTTATGAAGTAGAGTAATTATAACATAAAGAATTTGAGAACAATTTTTTTTAGTATCTTTTGAATGGTAGCAATATTGTTCTTAATTTTTTTGCCTCTTCCCTAACTTCTTTATTTTTATTATTTTTTAAAAATAGTTTTCTCTACCTACATTTTTCTTTTACAAAACTTTTTAGACGTCTATATATAATATAAAACAAAAACTTTTTATTGACCTTTCCATATTGCTCCACATTAAGATTTAGGCCGCATCAATTATTAACTTCTTAACCATCTCACAAAACTTTACTTCTCCTTATAATAAAACCACATGGTTTTACTGGGAACCATATCATCTTTTAAATGTCTCTCTTTCCTTTTACTTTTTGTTTTGTTTTTTTTTCTCCATATTGTTTGTTTTGTTTCACTTCATTTTTCCACCCTATCATATTGTACTATTTATTTTAAGTGAGAAGAGTACAGAAGCAATGTATGTTATAATCTCGGGTCTTAACCTCTTAAATCCTGATTTAAAAGAAAGAGCAAATGGAGGAGGTTGTTGGTATTGTATACCCTTGAAGAAAAGGTCAAAAAAGATTTGAAACTGCCATATTTTATATTAAAAATTGGAGTTTAATTTGAAAATCAAACTCAAATTCTTCGCATTTGTCCTACTTTGTTGTGAGCGCCATTAAGGATTGAAAACTTTCACATTTTTTTCCATTCTATTGAAAATATGTTTTAAAAAAAAATAGTAATAGTAGCAGACCATGATAAGATTTTGGGGTAGCCGATTGTAGAGAAAACTCTTGGCTGAGTCTAATTTTGTCTTTTGAAGAATTTGATGATAGATTTAAGTATTTTTAACGCTAAAGAAGGAACTCCTACGGTTTATGATACATTGAGCTTTAGACTACAGTGTCCAAGTTATGTTTTTGAATTTAAACCTCTTCTTCTTCTTAATTTAAAATATATATATATATATATATATATATATATATATATATATATATTAAAGAATCACTCTTCTATTTTGTAGGAGCTTCTCTCTCTTGTTCCCACGAGAACTCTCTCCATAGGGTTTCCTACGGGGCTGTTTTTTTGTTTTCTTTTTGCCGTTGCTCTCTTTGGCCATGGAGTCAATTACCATGGCAAACGATGTTTCACAAATCCTAGAAAAGATGAAGCTAACTATGGAAGAAGAAGAGACGATTAATATATCTGATGAAGGCCAACAGGAAGAATTAGAGAGTTGTGCTTTGAGTATTATTGGGAAGTTTTTAACTTGCAAACCTTTTAATAAAAAAGTAACTCTAGCAACAATTAAAAAAGCTTGGGGATTGGAGGATGGTGTGCTGGTAGTTGAAGTAGGGTCAAATTTGTTTCAGTTTAAGTTCAAATCTGAATTTGAGTTGAACAGAGTCTATACTGAAGGGTTATGGAGTTTTGATAATCAGGCACTACTCTTAACAAGATGGCAGTTAGGGATGACGACGAAGAATGTTAAGTTTGATTCAATAGCTCTATGGATACAAATATGGGGGGCACCTCTCGAGATGAGATTTGCCCTAGTAGCGGAGGAGGTGGGAAACCGGTTAGGGAGGGTGTTGGAGGTTGAGAGACAACGTAACAATGACAGGCAGAATTTTTTTATGTGGGTTAAGGTGGCTATTCCGCTAGAAAAAGAGATACGTCGCTGGGCTTCCTTAGCTGGTTTAGATGGGAAGAAATATTGGGTGGATTTTAAATACGAGCGGTTGCCTATATTGTGTCGTTATTGTGGATTGCTTGGGCATGAACTATGGTTTTGTGCTCAGGATTTTAGCAAAACAAAATCTGGGACTGAGATTGAATGCGGTTATGGAGATTGGCTGAAGGCTTCGAGGGGTAGAACAAGATCACCATAGAGGAGGGAAGTTCCAAAGGATGCTGAGCATGAGGGAAAGAGATGTGACAACAACGGTCAGTTCGATTCACAACATATGGTGGAGGCGGGTGTCAGTGGCGGTCGGGAAGGGAGTAATCATTCCAAAACGGCTATGGAGGGAGAGGGGGGTGATACTGGAATTGTGGGAGAGGATTGCGCTGATAGCGAGAACATTGCCTAGAATCTAGGGAGTGGAGGGTAGACACCATGATTACACAATAGGTTTAAGGTGGCACCCATAATTCATGCAGAGCCTGTGCAAATTAGTAATGATGAGGTTGGGCCGAATAACATTAGAAAGCACTCTACATGGACTAAATTAGTCCAAATGGAGGTTGGGCTTGTGGGAGTATTAAAAGAGGGAGCTAAATCTATATTAGGGAAAAGAAATAATAGGACTTTGGGAGTTGATGGGGAGGCAAAGGCAAACAAGAATATTGGGAAAAAAGGGAAGGTTTGTGCGACTTAACCATGACTGAAGTGGCGGGGGTGTTCCAACACCCTTATCGAAAGCAATGAGGATATTAAGTTGGAACTGCCAAGGGCTTAGAAACCTTTGGACAGTTCAAAGCCTTCACAAATTAGTGAGGGAACAAGTTCTTGATATTTGCTTCTTAATGGAAACAAGGTTGGATTGTAGTGGATTTGAGAAGCATTGTGGTATTGTATCTTTTAAAAATAAATTCATAGTGAAAAAGTCTAATTTAGGTGGAGGGTTGGCTTTGCTTTGGAAGGAGGAGGTGACTTTAGATGTCATCAATTTTACTAATAACCACATTTTGGCTAAGGTTGTGGAGAAGGATGGTTTTGTGTGGTATCTCACTGAGTTTTATGGATGGCCGGAGGTGAATCAAAAGCGGAAGTCGTGGGCATTCTTAACTCATTTAAAGTCTTTTGTTGAGGGTCAATGGTGTTGCATTGGGGATTTTAATGCCATACTGTTGGATAAAAATATGGTTTTGTATCTCATACAAAACACATAGCGGAAGCAACAAACAAGGATCTATTTCATTCATGATTGACAACATGTACTATGTAAATTTCAGAATTTAAGAACCAGATAGCGTACCTTGGTATGGAGAAATTCAAAATAAAGATTAGAAGCACTTGGGAACACTTTTAATCTTCACTCCAATTCCACTTTACGCCCAAGATGTGTGGTCTCTCAATCAGTTTCCAAAGGGAGAATGAAAATGTGTCTCACACTCTCTCTTTTTCTCTACAATTCTTTTTCTTTTTCTTTTTCTCTCTTTATAACTAACTGATTATTTAATTGGGCCGGCCTATTGGGCCTTTCCAATTGGGCTTTAGTGTGTGGCTTGGAGTGGGACCAAAAAGGACCAATAAGATACTAGTTCCAATGGGTCTTGGGCTTTTCCGTCAACTCTTGGCAAGTCTAAAGTTACCATTAATTATATTTAATAACACTATATAAATATAATTGCACCCTAGGCCGTATGAATAAATTATATCCCAAGACTTTATTATACACGTAACTCCTTCATAAAATATTCGTAGTAATACAAGGCCATGAATATAGATTGCCACTTTGCAAATTACTACATCTTAATCCTTGAGTACCCAGTTTAATCTTTTAAAGTTATTCATCATATATTTATGAAATTCAATTTCATAAATATATATACTTTAGTAATTTCTTACTAAAGTAGTTGGGCCAAACTCTCTGAATAACCAAACCCATTAAACTTATCTTAAGGGAATATTTTATATCTCCATCAAGAGACTATGAATTCCATCTTAAGAATATATGTTCCATCAACACTAAATGTGGCTGCCCAACATACTGAGGTTTTGACTGTTATTTTAGATCTCATTTCTGATATATCAAAGTAACCTACACATCATGATCAAGTCCATTATTCTCTCAGGATTAAGAGTTCATGCAAATAAAAGTCGTGAGATTTATTATTCATTTGACAGTCGTTAGGAGAATAATAAATCTCACAGCGGTCCAATTCAATATGTTTTAACTCTTAAAACATATCAACATATCAATTAGAAGTCACCACTTCCATGATCAAGACAAATCATCTTAGTTGATACGTTATAGTCTTCGTAGATGAAATGCCCAATTTCATCACCGACTAGAACTATAAATTCTGAGTTTACAAAGAACTTGTGATTTATATCTTCTGTGACTTTTCACATAAATCATATACTATGCATCTTATGGACTATACGATAATGTCTAAATATTCATGTTACTATTATTTTAGATAAAAAAATAAACAACTTTATTAAACACAACATTAAGTCATACATAATGTCATACATAGCATCATACAATAGGATTTAAGGGTACATATCCTAACAATCTCCCATTTGCCCTAAAGACTATTGTGCACTAATCTAACTCCCATTCCCTCCAAATGTGACTCGAAGGTCCTTTGACGCAAGGTTTTGGTAAAAGGATCTGCTAGATTATTTGCACTTTCAATCTTTGCTACCACAGCATCTCCACGAGCAACAATGTCTCGAATGATATGGTACTTCCTCTCAATGTGCTTTCCTTTCTTGTGATTTCTTGGATCTTTAGATTGTGCAACCGCTCCACTATTATCAAAAAACAATGTGATGGGAACTTGGTCCATTCTTACAACACTAAGATCAGAAAGGAATTTCTTGAGCCAAATAGCCTTCTTTATTGCTTCACAAGCAACAACGTACTCAGCTTCCATGGTGGAGTTCGCAATACAAGATTGCTTAACACTCCTCCAACTTATGGCTCCACCTCTCAAGGTGAAAACACATCCTGAAGTGAATTTTCTGAAATCTAGATCCGATTGAAAATCTGAATCTGTATAGCCAATGGGAATCAAATCCTCACTATGGTAAACAAGCATATAATTCCTCGTCCTCCGTAAATACTTGAGAATATGCTTTACCGCTTGCCAATATTTTGGTCCTGGATTTGATTGATATCGGCTGACCATGCCAACTGAATAACAAATATCTGGTCTTGTACGAAGCATGGGATACATAAGACTTCCCACTACAGAAGCATAAGGAAATTGTCTCATCATATTCTCTTCCTTTTGAGTCTTAGGCCGTTGGTCATCAAACAGAGGAACTCCATACCTAAAAGGAAGCAATCATTTCTTGGAGTTTTGCATGCTAAACCGTTCTAGAACCTTATTTATATATCCAGCTTGTGATAAGCCTAACATCTTATTCTTGCGATCTCGCCAAAGCTTGATTCCTAGAATAAAGTTAGCCTCACCCAAGTCTTTCATATCAAATTGGCTAGACAACCATACTTTAACCGATGACATTACCCCTACATCATTTCCAATGAGTAGAATATCATCAACATAAAGCACTAGGAACATTACTACTTTGTTTCGATGTCTTTTGTACATATATGGTTCATCAAGATTTTGTTCAAAACTAAATGACTTGATTGCTTGATCAAATCTGATATTCCATGACCTAGATGCTTGCTTAAGTCCATAAATGGACCTATTCAACTTGCATACCATATGCTCTTGGTTCTTTGCTATGAAACCTTCTAGTTGCATCATGTATATTTCTTCTTCAAGATTGCCATTAAGAAATGCAGTCTTGACATCCATTTGCCAAATCTCATAATCATAATGAGCAGCAATGGATAAGAGAATTCTGATAGATTTAAGCATGGTTACTGGCGAAAAAATTTCATCATAATCAATACTTTCTTTTTGTGTATAACCTTTCGCCACTAGTCTTGCTTTAAAGGTTTCAACATTTCCATCTATCCCTCTCTTCCTCTTGTAAACCCATTTGCAACCAACAGGTTTAATGCCGTTAGGCGCCTTTACAAGATTCCATACATGATTGGAATACATAGAATCCAATTCAGATTTCATAGCTTAGATCCAATGATGTGCATCTATATCATTCATGGCTGCATCATAAGTGTAAGGATCCGATTCAACCTCTTCTGAGATAGCTTCATAGGTTTCTCCCAAACCTATAAATCTTATAGGAGGCCGAACAATTCTCCCACTACGACGAGGCACCTGTGTACTAGACATTTCATGAGTAATATCTTGTGGTGTATCCAATATAGCCACATCATTCCTAGTTTCATCCATTGGTTGTTCAACTACATGTTCATTCATTTCAGCCAAAACAACTCTAATTCTAGGAGTATAATCATTCATATAGTCATTTTCCAAGAATTTGGCATTTGTGCTAACAAACACTTTATTATCCTTATGACTATAGAATAAACCTCCAACAGTTCCTTTTGGATACCCTACAAAGAAAACCACTTCTGTTTTAGGCTGTAACTTGTCAGACTTTCCTTTCAACACATGTGCTGGACAACCCCAAATGTGGAGATGTCTCATACTAGGCTTACGCCCATTCCACAACTCTACAGGTGTTTTAAAAACAGACTTCAAAGGTACTAAATTCAGAAGATACATTGCAGTATTTAAGGCATATCCCCAAAAGAAAATTGGTAGAGTCAAATAACTCAACATGGATCTAACCATATCCAAAAGAGTCATATTCCTTCTTTCTGCTACACCATTTTGTTGTGGGGTTCCAGGTGTAGTCGACTGGGATATAATCCTATTTTCAGTTAAGTAATCCTTGAAATCCCCAAGAAGGTATTCGTCACCTTGATCAGATCAAATGGTCTTTATGCGTTTATCTAATTGATTCTCAACTTCAGCCCTAAACTCTTTGAACTTTTCAAAGGTTTCGAACTTCCGTTTTATTAGGTACACATAACCAAATCTAGAGTAATCATCAGTGAAAGTAATGAAATGCTCATAGCCACCTCTTGCTTGGATTGACATAGGACCACATACATTTGAATGCACTAGTTCTAGCAAATCTTGGGCTCTTCTACCTTTTGCATTAAAAGACCATTTGGTCATTTTACCTTCTAAACAAGATTCGCAAACTGGAAATCCATCAAAGTCTATGGGCTGTAAAAGTCCATCTTTGATTAGTCTTTGAATCCCACTTGAATTAATATGACCTAAACGCAAGTGCCAAAGATATGCTTCACTAGTAGAAGGAAACTTTCTCTTTAATGATTTCACATGTGAATTATTATCTAATTCAGAATTGTATAATTCATGCATGTCAGGAGTTAAAATATAAAGACCATCCACAATATTACCAGAATAGATAAATATTTTATCCTTCTTTATTACAACATTATCTTTTAGGATAACACAATATCCATACTTACCTAAATAAGTTGTAGAAATTAAATTCCTACGAACATTAGGTACATACAAACAATCTTCTAATATTAAAACTTTAGACTTAAAGTATAAATTAAACACTCCAACAGCTACAACCGGAATCTTGCTCCCATCAGCCAAAGTAAGAAATAGTTCTCCCTCATTCAACTTTCTGGTCTCCTGGAACCCCTGCAAAGAATTGCAGATATGATTAGTACAACCTGAATCCACACACCAAGAATCCGTTGGATTCTGTACCAAACATATTTCAAGAAGAAACGAACTTTTATTACCCTTATTCTTGGCAGCCTTGAATATTGGACAATTTCTCTTCCAATGTCCTTTTTCACCACAATGGAAACATTTTCCTTTGCTTTTCTTTCCTTTATCGGCTGCCCCTAAGGGAATTTGTTTACCATTTTTCTTAGTGAAGTCCTTCTTCTTCTTCTTCTTACCTTTGCCTTTCGACTTAGGTTGAGAAGTAAAAGCTTCACCCACATTGGCTTTAACACTAGAAGTACTAAGGATGCTTTCCGCCGCCACCAACTCATTCATTAATTCAGACAAAGATTAAATTTTTTTGTTCATATTATAATTGAGTCTGAATTCCTTGAATGATTCCGGTAGTGATTGGAGTATCATATCCACTTGGGATTCTCCATCAATGTCGGCACCTAAAACTTCTAATGTGTTCAGATTAGCAATCATCCTAAGACAATGCTCCCTCACTGAACTTCCTACAGCCATTTTGGTATTATAAATTTGCCTCATGGTTTCTTGCCTTGCAGAACGACCTTGCTCACCAAACATCTCTTTCAGACTAAGCATGATGTCCGAAGCTAGTTCTACATCCTGCATTTGATGCTGTAGAACATTTGAGATAGATGCTAAGATGTAGCACTTGGCCATTTCATTAGATTTCTGCCAACGATCGTATCGCTGTTTTTCCTCAAGAGGGGCATCTAATGAAGGAAAGTTAGGACATGGTTGAGTAAGCACATATTTGTGCTCTTCAACAGTAAGAACAATGTCCAAATTCCTTTTCCAGTTAACATAGTTGGATCCAGTCAGTTTGTTTTGGTTAAGAATAGCAACAAGTGGGCTAAATGATACCATGATTTAAATCTGAAAATAATAAACATGAATATAATAAGTAAACTGGACATTATCTAATTTAGCATATAAGCATATAATATGGAACCTTAATAAAACCATAAAATAATATATGCAACGACAACCCAATCCCATATTCAATATCGCTCAGCATAGAGTGAATATTAAATACTATGATTGATTGAGAACTACTCTCATTATTAGTGCTATCATGATAACTCTTATCAAACACTAATAATATGCCGTTTTACATTTAGCCTCTTAGTAATAATAGCAAGAACTCAGCATAGAGGATACTAAAATACTTAGTCTAGTGTATACCATTGTCTAGAATCATGTGTAGCCACATTTCATCCCTTTAACAAGCTTATTTTGTAGTACCATGATAAAAACATCCTCCACATGGAATGCAAAGCTTGAAACTAAGATAAGGTGATTATCAAACCACTATAAACCAAGAAATTCAATCTTGTAGGACCATGAAATAAATACTCTCTGCATGGAATGCTAAGCTCGAGGCAAAGACAAAGTATATATTTCACACTACTATGAACCAACAATGGAGGCCGTGAGATGTAACCCTTGTATCTCTCTCCCACTAGATATTTTAAAAATAAAGGTTTTTAAGGTCAAGAACCATAATAATGCTAGACACTTTGAAAACATAGTCCCAATCTCTTTAGGAATAAATTTCATAATCCTAGCATTAATATATATAAATATAATATAATTTTATAACGTAATATATATATTATATTATATATAATATAATATAGTTTTACGTTACGTTAATATATTATATTATATTATATATATATAAAACCTTCAGATTGTTAAAATCCTAAAGGTACGGAATCAACTTTTCCAAAACCAAAAGCGGCTTTTACAAACAATTGCACTCATATATTTAAGATATGTGATGGCCATGCGTGCAATTAAAAATCAAGCCATGCAATCCGAAATGAATGCACTACAAGACAAACGTTGCAATGAATGAATAAATAACTTCCATTTCAATAACTACCCCATTTCGAATGAAACATTTATACAGACATTGCAATTTGTACGAAAACATTCTTTATAGCATATGAACATAACCAAATCATCTTTATTATGCAAAAATTGAAACACAAAGATAACGGTTTTTCTTAAATTCTAAAATTTAATTACATATTATACAATCATGAGATGAAAACCTGGCTCTGATACCAATTGTTGAATAAAAATCTGGTTTTGTATCTCATATAAAACACACAGCGGAAGCAACAAACAAGGATCTATTTCATTCATGATTGACAACATGCACTATGTAAATTTCAGAATTTAAGAACCAGATAGCGTACCTTGGTATGAAGAAATTCGAAATAAAGATTAGAAGCACTTGGGAACACTTTTAATCTTCATTCCAATTCCACTTTACGCCCAAGATGTGTGATCTCTCAATCAGTTTCCAAAGGAATAATGAAAGTGTGTCTCACACTCTCTCTTTTTCTCTATGATTCTTTTTCTTTTTCTCCCTTTATAACTAACTGATTATCTAATTGGGCCGGCCTATTGGGCCTTTCTAATTGGGCTTTAGTGTGTGGCTTGGAGTGGGACCAACAGGGACTAATAAGACACTAGCTCCAATGGGCCTTGAGCTTTTCCGTCAACTCTTGACAAGTCCAAAGTTACCATTAATTATATTTAATACCACTATATATATATATATATATATATATATATAATTGCACTCTAGGCCTTATTAATAAATTATATCTCAAGACTTTATTATACACGTAACTCCTTCATAAAATATTCGTAGTAATACAAAGTCATGAATATAGACTGCCACTTTGCAAATTACTACATCTTAATCCTTGAGTACCCGGTTTAATCTTTTAAAGTTATTCATCATATATTTATGAAATCCAATTTCATAAATATATATACTTTAGTAATTTCTTACCAAAGTGGTTGGGCCTAACTCTCTGAATAACCAAACTCATTAAACTTATCTCAAGGGAATATTTTATATCTCCATCAAGAGACTATTAATTCTATTTTGAGAATATATGTTTCATCAACACTAAATGTGGCTGCCCAACATACTGAGGTTTTGACCGTTATTTTAGATCTCACTCCTGATATATCAAAGCAACCTACACGTCATGATCAGGTCCATTATTCTCTCAAGATTAAGAGTTCATGCAAATAAAAGTCGTGAGATTTATTATTCATTTGACAGTCGTTAGGAAAATAATAAATCTCACAGCGGTCCAGTTCAATATGTCTAAATTCTTAAAACATATCAACATATCAACTAGAAGTCACCACTTCCATGATCAAGACAAATCATCTTAGTTGATACGTTATAGTCTTCGCAGATGAAATGCCCAATTTCATCACTGACTACAAACTATAAATTCTGAGTTTACAAAGAACTTGTGATTTATATCTTTTGTGACTTTTCACATAAATCACATACTATGCATCTCATGGACTATATGATAATGTCCAAATATTCATGTTACTATTATTTTAGATAAAAAAATAAACAACTTTATTAAACACAACATTAAGTCATACATAATGTCATACATAGCATCATACAATAGGATTTAAGGGCACATCTCCTAACACATACTTCATGCATCGGAAAAACAAAGTGTTAATGCACCTTATTATAATCAGATGGAGCATTTTCGGGTTGCTTTGGAGAACTGTGACTTGACAGATTTGGGGTTTAATGGGTATAAATTTACTTGGACAAACAAGCGGCCAAGATCAGCCTACAAAAAACAATGCTTAGATCGAGCTGTTGCTGATAAAGAATGGTTTGAAAAGTTCCCTTCCAGTTCGGTGTCTTGCTTGTTCAGCCATGCTTCTGATCATATTCCTATTATGTTGAAGACTATGAATGATAAGCGGCTTAGAGGAAGGGGGGCTGGTGGTTTTAAGTTTGAGGAGAGTTGGTTGTTATGGGATGATTGTGAGGAAGTTGTGCATGAGGCATGGACAAAAGGTGGGCAGGGCAATCTAGGTTTAAGGGGTGTTATGGACCGAATTCAAGGCCGTGGGGTTGATTTGCATGCGCGGGGTTCGTCAAAGACTAAACCTGAAATGGAGGAAATTAAAAGACTATAAAAGAAATTGGAGGTGCTGAATGCAGAGGAGATGACTGAAGATAGCAGAAGGGAATTTCTTGATGTGAGTAAACAGTTGGATGATTTAATGCTTAAGCAAGAGTTTTTTGGCGCCAAAGGTCCCGAGTGACATGGTTAAAGTATGGGGACAGAAATACAAAATTTTTTCATTCCAAGGTGTCTCAACGACGGCGAAGGAACTTTCTTGAGGGAATTAAGAATGCTATTGGGGTGTGGGCGGAGGATGTGAATGAAGTGGTGCAAGTGGCATCGGAGTATTTCATGAATATGTTTAAAGTAAGTACTTGTGATAGAATGGAGGAATGCCTTGATATAGTTAACAGAAAAATAACTGGTGATATGTTGGAGGTGCTGTCCAGGCCATATAGTAGTGAAGAAGTGAAAGCAGTGTTGTTTCAGATGGGACCAACAAAGACTCCTGAACCTGATGGTATGAATGCACCTTTTTATCAAAAATTTTGGCATATTGTTGATAATGAGGTGACTGATGCTGTGTTAGATTTTCTCCATATTGGTCATATGGTGCCTGATATAAATTATACTCACATTTTTTTGATTCCTAAAGTAAAGAAATTGGAAAAAATAGCAGATTTTAGACCAATTAGTTTATGTAATATGATATATAAAATTATCTCAAAAGTCTTGGCGAATAGGCTAACGTTGATATTGCCACAGATAATTTCTCCTACTAAAAGTGCTTTTGTACACGGTCACCTTATTACTGATAATGTGTTAGTAGCTTATTAGACTTTGCATGCCATGTATATTAGAAAAAAGGGGAAGAAGGGGGCTTTATCTCTTAAATTGGATGTCAGTAAGGCCTATGATAGGGTGGAATGTGGATTTCTTAAAGGCATGATGTTTAAATTGGGGTTTTTGGAGGTTTGGGTGGAAAGGGTTATGAGCTGTGTCTCTACGCCCATTTTTTCAGTCCGAATTAATGCAAAGCATATGGGAATATTGTGCATACTAGGGGTATTCGACAAGGTGATCCTTTGTTCCTTTATTTGTTTCTGATATGTGTTGAAGGCTTTACGTCACTCATAGCCAAAGCTGAATTTGAAGGGAGGTTGCACAGAGTGGTTGTATGTATAAGTGCCCCATCTGTAACTAATCTGCTTTTTGCTGATGATTCTTTGATTTTTTGTCAAGCTAATAAAAACGAAGTGCAGGTTGTTTCTGATACTTTACGGCTATATGCTGAAGCTTTGGGCCAATGCATAAATCTGGAGAAGTCTTCTGCCTATTTCAGTGGTAATGTGTTGGTGGATCAAAAAGCATGGATAATTGACAAATTAAAGGTAAAGGAAGTGGAGAAGTTTGACGCTTATTTGGGGCTGCCTACGTTGATAGGAAGAAGAAAATATGATACTTTTGCTTTTATTAAGGAAAGGGTTTGGAAAAAGATGCAAGGTTAGAAGGGAAAGTTGTTTTCTCGGGCCGGCAAGGAGGTTCTCATAAAAGCAATGGCTCAATCCATTCCAACATATTCAATGGGGGGTTTTCAGCTACTTGGGAAATTATGTGATGAGTTGGACGCTATGTGTGCTAGATTTTGGTGGGGACAAGTTGGGGAGGAGAGGAAAATACACTGGAAAAATTAGAGCTTTTTAACTTTTTCAAAGAAAGAGGGTGGTATGGGTTTCAGAGATCTACGATCATTTAGTTTAGCCATGCTAGCAAAATAGGGTTGGAGGTTATTGCAAGATAAAAATTCTCTCTTGTATAATTGCTTTAAAGCAAAATATTTTCCGAGGTGTGATTTCCTTAAGGCAAAGTATTGTCAGAATAGTTCCTATGTTTGGAAGAGTTTGCTAGCTGCTCAACCAATTTGAAGAAAGGATGCTATTGGAGAGAGGGTAATGGTGCTTTTGTTTGGGTATTACAGGATTGCTGGCTGCCTAATCATCCAACAAAAAAAATTATTTTTCAACCGAAGGAGGAGATTTGGGAGTGGAGGATCTCGGATTTAATTGATTGGCCGAATCACTAGTGGGATAAAGATCGTATAATTGCTATGTTCCATCCATTTGATGCTGAAGCTGTTCTCCAAGTTCCATTGAGCAGGCGGGTGGTGCAAGAGGTGATGGTGTGGTCTGGTTCAAAGAAGGGAAATTATATAGTGAAGTTTGGGTATTTTATTGTAAAGTAGTTACGAATGGAAGGGAGCAAGCTTGGGGAGACATTGATGCAAAGAATGAATGGGACACTTTGGTCACGTATTTGGTAGGCTAATGTTTCTAACAAGATTAAGATTTTTTCATGGCGTGCATATCTGAATATTTTGCCTACATAAGAAAATTTGGCACGCAGAAAGGTAGTGGAGGAGGCTTGGTGCTGTGTATGTCCGAATGAGGTTGAATCGGTCTTGCATATGTTGTGGGGCTGTGGGGCGGCTCAGGATGTTTGGGTTGGGAGTTTACGTCGTCTTCAAAAATTAGGTACTAAACAGGTTGATTTTTGCAGTTGGTTTCAGGTTTAATGCCGAAACTTTCAGGGGAGGAATGGGATCTGTTTTGGGTCACTTGTTGGCAGATATGGACTCAGCGCAATACAGTCATACACGGGGGTGCATTCCAGCATCCATCTAGGTCATCTCAGCGAGCATTGGAGTACTTGAGAGAGTATACAATGGCATAAGACCAGCTGAGTGTATCAACTCCAGTTCAGTCTCCACCGCAACAGATATGGCAGCCTCCGTAGGGACATTTGTTTAAACTAAATTTTGATGGTGCTTGCTTTGATGGGGGAACTGCTTCGGGCTATAGGGCTGTGATTAGAAATGAAAAGGGTGAACTAATGGCTGCTATTGCTGCGAAGGGTGGAGCTATAAGGGATAGTGAAGAGGTGGAAGTGTTTGCATGTTGAAAAGCCCTTGAGTTTGCTATTAACGCTGGTTTCATGGAGATTATTTTGGAAAGTGATAGTGCGTTGGTGATGCAGACGGTTTCCCAGCCTTGACCGAATCTTTCGCTTGGATTAAATTATGAAGATATTTGGTGCTTGGCTGCAGGTTTTAGATCTATTTCAATTAATTGTGTTAGGCGCACTGCTAATAGTGTTGCTCATGCTTTGGCTAGGTTCGCTAGATTAATTGATGATGATACTATTTGGTTAGAGGAGGACCCCCCACCTGTGGTGGATACTTTGTACTTGGATGCTAATGCTTTAAATTAATGAAAATTGATTGGCTCTAGCTTCCAAAAAAAAAAAAAAAAAATTGAAGATTTAGGATGGTGACATATGTTATCTACTTGCTCAAAGTGTTTGGAAAAATGCTGGAACCAAACTTTCAATCACTTAGGAAGTACAAAGTAAAAAATCTAATAGAAAAATTTCCATCCTTACTAAAAGTTATTTTGTATCTTAACTTCAATGTGAATCCACCAATTATATCTTAACTAGAAATTGTGTCCCAACTCCCGAGCATTGTTTATGTTATATATCAAACTAATGTAAGTTGTATCATACTTTTGCTTTGAATTTACCGTCTTTTATCTAAACTAAAAGCTTAAATTAGTATGAAAACACTAGAGCTTGTTTAGACCCTAAATTAAAAATTACGGTTAGATTGCTTTTATTCTAACTTAACAAAGTGCAGAACAAAAGTAAATATATGTAATGAACCGGTAACATTACTCTAAGTCATGTCCAACCACAATGAACAATAAAAAGAAAGCTTAAAGAGTAGGGAAGAGAGATGCAAATATAAGATAATACCAAGACAACTTATCGAAGAAGAAACTAAAAAACTCGACAAAAAACCTCTTCACAACCCTCCAAGTCGAAATCGATCTACTAGTGAATAAAATTGGAGTACAAAAATAACAAAAGACCTTCCAAGCCTAGTCTACCCCATGTACTTGATCCCTCCAAGCTCCTGCTACCACAACAGACTTTTCGAAATCTTGTCTTCACTAGCTTTCCGGATCTCGCAATTCAGCCCGATTGCATCTGCCACTTAATGGTTCCTTCCAATGCTTTCCAATAGCACCAAAACTTGACTCAACACTTAGATTGAGTGTAGCAAGTGTTTGGGCTAAGAACCTCTCAAGTATGTAGAGATGGAGAGGTAGAAGTAGAGGAAAACTAAGAGGAAATGTGTAGATAATTTTGGGTATAACAATCTCTAACTCTCAAGTGTATTTGCTAGGGTTTTGTCTTTGAAAAGCACTCCTAACATTTTGTGGGTAATGAGGGTAAATATAGAGTAGGTAAAGAATTTGGTAAATCACCTTCTCTTTTTGCTAAATAGAGAGTTTCTCGGGTACCTCGCGAGATGGCCTTTCTCATGAAGTACTCGCAAATTTGACAACCTAGCATGATTCTTCAGCTTTTAGTCATGTGCTTCGCATGAGGCCTTTAGAGGGTTACTCTTCTCATGAGCTTCTCTCGAGCTAGTCACGAACTACACTGATGCATCTTTGAAGTTTGATTCTTCACCAATCTCTCACACTCATTCCTTACAAATAAACTCATATAAATACAAGGAAATGATTGAAGAAATTACAATCAAATTTGGAATAGAATTAAAGCCAACAAAAGCTAGTTGGAAATCACAACTTTACATAAACGTTAGTCTCTTTCTCAAATTCTTCACATTTTGGCCTACTTTGTTGTGATCACTAGAAAGGATTTGCAATTTTCTGTTGAGGTTAATAAAACCATGTTCCTTAATGAAAGTCATTTTGTATCCAAACTTCTATCTGAATCAATGAATGAAATCTTAACTAAAAATTGTGTCCCAAGCATTATTTATGTGAAATAACAAACTGGAAGTACCAAGAAACAATACCAACATTAATTTTTTTTTTTCTTAAATCATTGATTGTATTCTAATGCTTAGCTAGATTAAAATTTGATTGTACATACCCCACATAATGCAATTTAGAAGAGAATAAGTATTACATGTGGATTCAAATTAGTTCAAATGGTAAAATTTTTTGTTGTCAAATAAGAGATTTAAGGTTTAATCATCGCCTATACCAAAACTAATTAGTGTCTTGGTTCGATAATGAAGTGCAATCATTAAAAGCAGACACTATTATATATTTTATGAGGATGTTTAGATTTTCTTAGGAGCTTTGATTCATGGGACTATTTTTGGTTGGCTATGTTGAAACTAGGAATGGACCTAGGTGGGGGCTTAGGCTCAAGGGGGCCAATCCTTTGATTGCACAAAGTAAGATGCAATGAACTTTGGCACTTATTTCATTTAATGTAAAAACTTAAAAATTATATTCTACTAGAAAATCTTAGATCTTTAGAAGGGTTATTTTTTATTGCCTTCTACAATTTTATTCACTCTACATGCGTAGTATACAGCGCTTGTTAGTCACAAAAGTTCAGCTTTCTCTAGTGGTTTCCTCGGGGTATAGGAAATGGCATTCCCATTGGTGCAGTGGTAACAGCTTCTGTGGTTGCAAAGGTCTTGGCTTACCGCAATTATTTTAACACCTTTGGGGAAACCCTGTATGTTTTGCTGGTGGTCTGGCTGTTCCGAGAGAAATTGAGAAGGAAAAGCTTCAGCAGAATGCATTTGTTTTGGCGTCACATCTGAAAGATCGTCTTGCTGCCCTTAAGGAAAAGCATGAAAGTAAATTTCTGGTCTCTCTGTTTTGGACGTTAAGAAATACGAATCTTTGTCTCACACTAATGCTACTCTTTCTAGCACCACTTGGAAAACTCGCACTGTAATTAATGAGATTGCTTTACTTGTCTCTGCAGTTATTGGGGATGTGAGGGGAAGAGGTTTGATGCTTGGAGTTGAACTTGTAACAGACTGCCAGTTAAAAACTCCAAGTAAGGCTAAAATTCTACATATTATGGACAAGACGAGAGGTGGGAGTGTGTGTCTGTGTGCGCATGTGCCTTTGTACTTTATCAATTTTGGTTAAGAGTGAATTCTCAACATTATGATAATACACTAGCAGAGTAGTTTATATAAAACCCAAGATTAGAGCTAGAAGAAACAAACTTAACAGCTAAACTGAGAACAAGCTGTACACTAATCACGCACGTGCTAAGCACATGCTCACTAATAGACTAAACTACATACAGTTTAACAAATAGTATTAATAGCAGCTTCAGTACTACATGTCGTTTAGTCTGGTTTATTTCTTTCTTCTCTCTCTACATCTTTGCTCACTTCTGATCTAGCTTCTTCATTCTTTAATCTTGTTCTTTGATATACATGCTTAATGTGTATCCAATATTTTCATTTAAAACAACAAACAAGGCAACCTATAGAATGAATCATAAAGAGATTGAAGAGCTTTAATTAAAGGTGCTTTTGGGTAAAGGCTAGCTTGGTGAGAGATGCATGGCGTGAATTCATATACTGTCCTAGCCATTCATGTACCAAAGAAAGATGGAATATGACTAATGCGTGTTGATAGCAGAGTGGCGAACGAAATTAACATCAAGTACCGCTTCTCAATTCCCAGTCTTGATGATTTTCTCTAACCGATTGCATGGAGACACTGTCTTTTGTGATAGATTTTGAAGTCATTTTATTTGAATGAGTTCAGGAGATGAATGGAAAACCATATTATTATTATTATTATTATTATTATTATTATTATCTATGGAAAATCATAGTTAATCATGTGCAAAGAAGAGAGAAGCCTAGAGAGAGAGAGAGAGAGAGAGAGAGAGAGAGAGAGAGAGAGGGATGAGTTTTTAAAGCCACCACTGGCGATGGCAGTGGTGATTGTTGTTGTTGGTGCTCTTTCTTAATTTCATTTTACCCTACACCACCAAATACTGGTTTAGAAATGAATCCTGTTTCTCTCTCTCTTTTTTTTTTTTGGGTTTTGAAAACCATATGCGAATCTTAACCAAATATCGTAATTAATTTAAAATAAAAATCTCAAACCTCACAATATCCATGCAAATCTTGACCAAAAATCACATGCGCGACAAAATATGCAGTTTTTGAAAAGGTGTTGGATTTTTGCAGAGGTAGTAGTGGGCTGGGCGGGGGTGCTTGGTTCTGGTTTTGTCTTTTTCACAAGTAATTAAACTAATAGAATTCCTAGCATATAGTGTAGGTGGGGTTCTTTCAATTATAGTTAAATATTCTTAGATCAATGACATTTTGGATGATTTTGTTCATCTAGTCGTTGTACTGTTTATTAACTTTGTTAGAGAAAATGTTGCTTGCTACAAACTGCATCTTCAGCGTTTTTTTACCAGATTCAGGCGGTGTCTCCAACGGTTTAGCAGCATCGATCTCTAGCAGGTATAGGGTTTAGTTTCGATGAGACATAATTGTGTGTGAGTTTTACACACTCGATCCATATAGAATATGCACTGAAAAAACATAGCAGAAACAGAAGGGAAATATTGATCATAATCCTGATAAGCCATATATTATTTGTCGGAACAATTATTGTGTATACTTGAAATACCATAAATGTGTATTTTTCCTTTTTATATTAAGGGTGGGTCGCATTTATGGTAATTATTAATAATGGGTCGTATTTATGATAATTCGAGAGTACTTAATTATTTTTCTATTTGCAAAACATCTAGTAAGATATGTTAAATTAAAAGATTGATGTCCAGCATGATCTGTTAAAAAATCATAAGTTTATATCGTAGGATATGTTAAAAACAATTGACGTCCAACTGGATATGTTAAAAAATTATAAGTTTATATATTGTAGAATACGTTAAAAAACTTGTGAATGTAAAAACTTGTGTA
The DNA here is from genome assembly GCA_032878915.1 of Castanopsis chinensis. NCBI lineage: Eukaryota > Viridiplantae > Streptophyta > Magnoliopsida > Fagales > Fagaceae > Castanopsis > Castanopsis chinensis. Next base: position 7,759,700 of record JAVQMG010000125.1, on the reverse strand, counting down.
CAACGACTGTATTGCAAATGTGTACAATTGTTTAGTCATTGGATCTCGATCCGCATATTGAATGCATGCTTCAGCCGGCCTTATCTTTTCATTTTTAAGGGTGTCCAACGCAAGCAAGATTACCCCTAGTAGGCCTTGGAGGCTTGGACACAGCCAGAAGGCTTTTGGCGTTTGTCACTCCCCCATATATACAGTTACTAATACTAGCTACCCAATTCAGCAGAAGACAATGATGGATGTGCCATTTTTCAACTCATTTAATCTCATATTTAATGAGTTATGTCTGATTACTTGACGCGATAACTGACTTTAATATCAAATAATATAAACTCTTAAATAGAACTCACTTTTAAAAACTAGCTTACAAGAAAAAAGTGCCTAATAACTTATATACATATGATTAAGCTTGTGCTTAAATTATGTGAGGCACTTGAATTATAACAAGAATGCTGATTTTTTAAAATTAAAACTTAACCAATAAATAGCATTCATTTAAAATTTTATGGACAAAAAAATAAAAGCTACCATGTATATCGGCCATAAAAGACTCAATAATGTATATCGGCCAAAATAAATAAATAAATAAATACAAGCTACTAGTAAGATGCCTTCAAACTTTTTTCTAAGCACATGCCTCACACGCTATTGTCAGAGTGATGCTACCTTCGTCTAGTGCCGGTTGCTTGAACTGGTCTGTCATGATTACAGTCAACCATGTGAAAATATTCTAATTTTTTTATTAGTAAAAAATATTATATTGGAAGAAATAATGCGATGTTATTCTAGTTAGTAAGAACATTTTCATCCAAGGCGGGACAAATGCTAAAAGTTATTATTCATTTGAATTTTTATGGACAAAAAAATAAAAGCTACCATGTATATCGGCTATAAAAATTTAAGACTCAATAATGTATATCGGCCAAAAAATAAATAAATAAATAAAAGCTACTATGTAAGATGCCTTCAAACTTTTTTCTAAGCACATGCCTCACACGCTATTGTCAGAGTGATGCTACCTTCATCTTGTGCCAGTTGCTTGAAATGGCTGTCATGATTATAGTCAACCATGTGAAAATATTCTAATTTTTTTATTAGTAAAAAATATTATATTTGAAGAAATAATGCTATGCTATTCTAGTTAGTAAGCACATCTTCATCTAAGGAGGGATAAATGCTAAAAGTTATTTTTAGTAAAAAAATTATCAAAAGATGCCTCATATTAATGGTGCTAAATTTTAAATTTTTTAGCGCATTGCTATAATAGAATGTTATTACTAACACCTTATTGTAGCAAGTTGCTACTCATTTATTATTATTTTTTATTCTTCTTCTCTCTATCCCCTCAGATCTCACTCCCTACTCTCTCTCAAAAAGAATAAAAAATGATAAATAAATAATATTTTAATAAAGTGATAAAAAAAATAGAAATTTTGATGTTAGGTGTATTGTAAAGTGATGCGTTAAATGTTATAAAATTAAGTTTTTAAGTATTAAATGCTAAAATTTTTGACACTCTTTATGAGAATGCTCTAATGTACATGTATTGTACTCATACGTTTGTAATTTACAATTAAAACTGTACAAAAGTAAATGCATAATTTTGGAACTAAAAATTAATTTAAGCTTCATTGCTGCGATCTTTATATTCAGCAAGTTAAGTATGCGTTTGGAGGATAAAAGAATTGTTGCAGTCAATCATGTTAACTCACTTTATAATGTTCTATAGCAAAACATTCAAGGAGTTGCCTTAGTAGTTCTTAGTACCTCATAGTGGCGACGCCACTTGGAATCCAGGGTGTTCCTAGGAACACCCTGGCTTGAATTTTTTTTTTTTTATATATATAATAATTTCAATTTTTTTATTTTTTTACCTTTAAAAAAAATAGGAACACCCTCAATCAATATTAGGAACACTCTTAAAATTTTTATGCCAAACAAATTTTGAACTAAAATCTAAAAAAAAAAAAAATGGTAACAAAGAATCTGAATTGGGGAAGTAAAAGTCATGCAGAGACAGGAGTGTGTGCATACATGAGGTGTGTGCTAACGCACAGTGAAGTGTGTGCTAAACTCCTAGTATTTAGTAAAAAAATGAATAAAGCAACTAAACACCAATAATTAATAATTTAATTAACTAATACATTATAAAAGACAAACAAATTAAATTATGTTAGGCTAAACAACAATTAATAATTTAATAATTAATGAAATAACAATACAACAAATTATAGTTTATAAAAGACAAAAAAATTAATGAAACAACTAAATAATAATAATTAATAATTTTATTAATATTTCAAATGAACTTATAGTTTATTGTATAGGTACCTTTGTTCATTTCTTTTCTTTTTATTATTTTCTTTTTTCCTTTTGAAGTTTTTCGGTATACAGAATGCAAATTTGTTTTGATTTTAAGAATTTTTTTTTTTTTTTTTTTTTTTTTTAAGTACAAACTTCATGGTTACCAAATCTTGAATTTCGGCCGGTATTTATCGAAACACCCGAAATAATCCAAAAATTTTTCAAAGTGGAATAGGAACACTCTAGACAAAATTCCTGGAGTCGCCACTGGTACCTCATGATATTAATGAGATTTTGGGTTCAAAATCTCCTTCTAACTTTAATATAGAATAGAAGTTTAAGAGTATTCAAAAGCAGTGTTAAAAAAAAAAAAAAATCCAACCAGTGTGACCATCTTCAATTCCTCACTAGTCTTCTTTGACTACTAATCCACTTAATTAGCAAATGTAAATTGTCCTAATAATCCACTTAATTACGCCCTCCATTTCCACCCACAAGATTTTCTTACCAAACCTAATTAAATAATAATTCGGTTCTAAATCTATAGCCAAGAACACCTATATAAATCAGTCCTACTTTGGTATGGTAAGCAAAGATTATCACAATCTCGTATTGGTTGGGGAGCTCATGACAACTTACATTTTTATATTGGATGGACATGGCCAGCAAGTAATGACAGTCACAGATATTATCGCTATATAAACGTGACGCATTGCGACATTTTAGTCTCGTCCAAGCGTCCAACATTCTATTTTATTCTAGCCTTAAAGACCCACATTTACCTTAACCTTTTCCATGGCAAACAACCATAATACAGTCTTCTCACCTGATAGGACAGATTCTCAGTTTGTAAAACCCGCAAGACCAACATCTTCATGTGTTCTTTCTCTTTCTAGCATTGACAACAACCCCAACCTTGAACATATTTGTCAAACCGTTTATGTGTACCGATCAAATGTTGAGTCCTCTTATGATAATAATCATGACTTCACATCAAGTGTTAGCAACCAAGCAGATCCAGCTAGGCTGATTAGAGAAGCTCTCTCTAAGGCTTTGGTTTATTACTATCCTCTGGCTGGCAAGCTTAAGAAAAACAGTGATGGAAAACTTCAAATCAATTGCACCGCAGATGGAGTGCCATTCTTAGTGGCAACTTCCAATTGCGACCTCTCTTCTCTTCACTATCTAGATGGGGTTGATGTTGAAGTAACCAGACAGTTTGTCTATGATGTTCCTTCCGAAGGTGACTCAGGTTGCCACCCTCTGGTTCTTCAAGTGACCAAATTTTCTTGTGGGGGTTTCATAATTGGGATGGGCTTGTCACACTCCGTATGTGATGGGGTTGGTGCAGGCCAGTTCTTGCAAGCCCTGGCTGAGCTTGCAAGTGGAAAGAATGAGCCCTCGGTGAAACCTGTGTGGGAGAGGGAAAGACTGGTGGTAACACCTACTGAGGAGCCTTTCCAATCCCCTGTGGATAACACTTCTATAGCAGCTTCACCATATTTCCCAACTACAGACTTCTTGCATGAATGCTTTTACGTAAGTGGTGATAGTATAAAAAGACTCAAAATGACTTTGATGGAGGAATGTGGGAGTCAAAATTTGAATGAAAGTTTCACCACTGTTGAGGCTCTTGCTGCATATGTTTGGAGGTCAAGGTTTAGAGCTTTAAAATTGAATTCAGATGGCAAAATTCTCTTCTTGTTGACTGTGGGGATAAGGAAGCGATTGAATCCACCTTTGCCAGATGGGTATTATGGGAATGCTTTTACAGAGGAAAATATAGTGTTAACAGGAGGGGAACTTAATGAAGCACCACTCTCTAAGATAGTGAAACTCATAAAAGATACAAAAAAGTTGCATCCAACAGTGATTATATCATGCACTCACTAGTCGTTTTGGAAAGATTCAGAGAAGTCAATATAAAGTTTAAGGCTGGAGGTGCATTAATGGATTTCACAGATTGGAGGCAACTAGGCTTTTTAGATATAGATTATGGATGGAAGGGGCCAATTAACATTGTACCCGTGCCAATGAACTTGATTGGGTATGTGGATTTGTGTATGTTGTTGCCTCCAAGCAATGTCTATCCTTCGAAGAAAGATGGGGTTAGGGTATTTATTTCTCTTCCCAGAGCTGCCATGGCCAAGTTCAAAGAAGAGATGGATGCTCTATAAAGATTGCAGGTGATGGTACTTGTGCTCCAGCTTTGTAATTTTGTTTATTTGTTACGAGAGCGGTTTCTATTTCACACACCAAATTACACAAATCCATAAACACAAATGCCACATAGCAAAATAAATTGTGAGAAATAAACATAAGTGAAATTGGTAGGAAATAAGTGGCACTCCACATCGTGTGTGAGTACTTTGTGTGCACTATCGTTGTTACAATTAGTGAGATGTGATATTTTGTTCTTTCAAACCAAAATTTTTTCTATAGAAAGAATTGAATAATACCAGTGAACTACAAATATTCTGACGCTTAAGCATTGTATTTAGTGAAAAAAATAAAGTATTGATCCTATAACCAAATGTCATCATGCATTGTTTTTCCACTAATAACTTGAAGAGTGATATTAGAAATAATATTACTTTTAAGGTGCATTTGCGTGGTAGTTGCATTGCTTTTGCAAGCGTTGCGTTTTTTTTTTTTTTGCCTGGTCCCATGGCACTGTTCATGGACCAGTCAAGTGATAAAAATGCATGAATAGTAATTTGCAGCAATAAAAAATATTTTGCTATAATATTTTCAGTAATAAGTTTTCAGTTTTCAGTAAAATAAACAGTATTCAAATGTACACTTACTATATAGAATTTACAAACAAATATGTTACAAAAAGAATAAATATGTATTTATTGGGTAGTTAAAGTTCACTAATCTTATTATTTTCAAATTAAGTTTTTTGTAGTAAATTTTGTAGTAATTTCAAAATTTTTCATAAATCTAATTATGGTTGTGCACATTTAAAATCTAAATTATTGGAAACAAGTCTTAAGTGCGGAGCTAAAAAAGCACAGAGATCATACAAGTTGCAGTTTATCAAAAAATCCTATTTATTTTTATCCTAATTGTGCCAAATATTAAAAAAGAGAAAGGGAAAGAAGAGGGAAATATACCAACCCTTACTGTTGCTATTTCATAGGATTATTCTTTCTCATATTTTGTAAGAATATAGGTAAAGTGTAATGGCAAAGTCAAGATTTCAACATGGGAAGCAAGAGTAAAAAATATATATTGAGAGTAAAAATAACTTGAAAAGCATTATCATTATTAATTAATAACAAACAAAAAAAAATATGCTAATGTAATTTTCATACACAATCTAATACGTAATAAATATAAACTTCAATTTGTTTTTTCATAATCTCAATTAACTACAAAAATATATTTCATTTAATTAAAATAAGAAAACAAAAGTAATCAATTCATAGCTAATGACTATCAAATTAAGAGATTAATTTAATACATCAAGCTTGAAAATGTAATTTATTTCCCAAAATACATTAAGAAAATAAATCCATATATATAGAAGTATTAAGAATATAGCAATATACACTTAAAGTTGTATATGTGTCTGATGGCTTAAAATGCTTTTGAAACTTTTTTAGCAAAAACTCAGAGTTTGAACTGTAAAATAGTTCAAAGATGAAAGAGAAATAGATTAGTGGAAGCTCTAGGGTTAGTGTTGCATACTTTTAATTAGTGCTATATAAAAATATAAAAAATAGTTTTTTTTTAAATAAAAAAAATTATGTGGGACACACTATATCAACCCTTGGATTGCCGTGGAAAGGGTGAAAATCAAAATGGAACCACTAATTGCCTTGTTTTATTTAAGACTAGTTAGAGCAGCACGTGCAAAACACGTGCTTACCATGGAAAAAGAGTAGTGATTAAGGTTAATTTTAGATTTTATTTATATTACAAAATAAAGGTATAAATCATTTAATTTTTAAAGTACATAGAGATTTACATTAATCAAAAGAGACATTCATTTTAAGAATTTTAATAATTATGTCATAAAAAAGTTAATTTCATTCGTATAAGAATTTTGATCAATCACAAAGATAGGATAGCTATTTAATATATAAATATCTATTTTATTATAATAGTTTTTTTAGTACCTATTTGCTAAAAGCAATATATCCACTCACTAAAAGCTTCTAAGAATAGTAATGAATATCACCATCTTTCAACAGTAAACAACTAACTTTTGCTATATATATATATATATATATATATATATATATATATAAAAGATATCAAAAGGCATGTGTCATCAAATTTTTCATTAGATAAATTATAAGTTTCGAAAATTTACACCAAGAAAATAAATGCTTTTTAGATAACAAATAAAACACTTTATATTATCATTCCAACTTTCCAAGAATTACTACTATCTAAAACTCAAAATATGTGAAGAAAATTTTTTGGGATGTTAAAATTTAGTGGGAGTATTTTAAACATTGCACAATAAATATTTTAAGAATCATAAACTTTCATTAGGGTTTAATTAATTGAGAGAATAATAATATGACATATTTGCTATTTCCCAAAATATTAAGGGAAAAATTGCTTGATTTTAAAGTTTAAGGAGAAATTATAAACTATCCCAAACATGAAGGATGAAAAGTGTTTTTTTTTTTTTTTTTTTGGGGTAAAACTATGTGTTTTTACTTAAAATGATGCTAAAGAAAAAAAAAAAAAAAAAACAAAAAGTCAACCTAAGAAGATTGTATGTGAAATAGTGATTTTTAGCTCAACAAAGTTGACTAAACCAACAAAAAATTTCTAAAAGCAAAACAGAATCACACAAAATTTTCATAATACCTTTATAATTTTGTTATATTTTATTTTGACTTGTAAAGAATTGACAGTCCAACAGTTTTGAAAATATTATGATAACAACAAAATGTCTTAACATTTTCACAAAAGAAATGTTATGTCCATGACATTTTCACTATAAATTATAAGTAATAGGTTGTTGCAGATTGTTATCAGTGAGAAAAAAATAGTTTTATTGGTAATTTTAAATTAAAATTAATAAAATTTACCACTTATGATTTGTTATGAAAGTGTTATGAAAAATATTACAAATATAACATTTCTTTTTTCACAATACCTTTATTTTTAGTTGTGGTTAGCTCTAGTATGATATTTTATTACTTTATTTTGATCTATAAAGAATTAACATTTTAATAATTATGAAAATATTGTACCAATTTGTTTTGTTAATATTTTATTGTGATTGAATTAGTGCAAATTGGACAAACCAAAAATAATATAGCAAATCTACTGTAGTATTCCCCATTCACAAAAAAAAAAAAAAAAAAAAAAAAAAAAAAGTGGCCAGCGAAATAGTGAAAATTGAACAAACCAAAATTACTGTAGCAAGGTTACCGTAACTTTTCCCATTCACTCTTTTTATATATAGAAAGTGTTGTGAAAAATGTTGTTGATGTATCACTTTTTTTTTTTTCACAATACCTTTATTTTTAGTAATAGTTGGTTCTAGTATTATATTTTATTCTGACCTACAAGGAATTAATACCTCAATAATTGTAAAATTTTTTTGAAAATTTATTGTGTTACTAACTTATCTGTACTATTATTTAAGAGGTTTTTCTTGTTTGGACTAGATTTTTCCCCCAAAATACCCCTATTTCTTTAGGTTTAAGTGGAGACTGAACTAAAGGATAACAAAGTAAAAATATATCTTTAATTTCCACTAAAATATTGCATACAAAATAGGATTACTCCTCCATTAACCCACTTTTTCAGAAATAAACTTCATGTTTTAACTTTTCTCTTTCTTTATTTTTTTAATTGGCCAAATATATATATATATATATATATATATATTTAAACCCACGTTAAAAAGTTTTTTTTTTTTTTTAGAAACCCATGTTAAAAAGTTACTATTTTTTTGGGTAAAATTTAATAATTTGCATCAATTATAATTTAGGATTACTACATTTTCCAATCACAAAAAGACTTAAGGGTGCAATGAGTGTTATACGTTTGTATCAAATATTAAAATTATAATTGATGCAAATTATTAAATTTTACCTAAAAAAAATAGAAGAATCTCTGAGCACACACTTGAACGCGTGCTTTGAGGCTAGTTATATATAATCCAGGTAACTAAAGGCCCGTTTGGTAAGAGATTTATAGTAACATAGTTTGTATTTTGTTGGAAATACATGTTGGTGAAAAAATGTGTGAAAATATGTATAATGTTGTTTCAACAAGAAATACTGTTGTTTAAACAACAATAACAAACGTGCTTTAACAATTCATGTCTATTAAAACGAAAAAAAAAAGTTCAACTGACGATGTTATGAGAAGGGGGGGGGGGGGAAAGGGCCAGTGAACAGTGGATGTCTTATAAACAAAAAACACTGTAGCGGTATGGATTGACTTTTTTTATATATAGATTTTGACTTATAAAAAATTGATAGCTTAGCAGTTTCGAAAATATTATAATGACAACAAGATGTCTTAAAATTTTTACAAAAGAAATGTTATATTCATGACATTTTCATAATAAATTATAAGTAGTAAGTTGTTATTGGTAAGTAAAAAAGTAATTCCATTAGCAAGTTTAGATTAGAACCAATAACAATTTACCACATATGATTTGTTATGAAAGTGTTGTGAAAAATGTTGTGGATGTAGCATTTTTTTTGCATAATAACTTTATTTTTAGTTGTAGTTGGTTCCAATATGATATTTTATTATTTTATTTTGACTTATAAGAAATTAACACCTCAGCAATTGTAAAAATATTGTGTCAATTTGTTGTGTTAATATTTTATTATTTTATGAAACATTGCAAATTGAACAAACCAAAAATAATGTAGTAAAACTACTGTAACTTTACGCATTCAAAAAAAAAAAAAAGTGGTTGGTGAAATAGTGCAAGCTGAACAAACCATAAATACTGTAGCTTTAAGGCATTCACTCTTTTTATATATAGATAATATAATATAAAACAAAACAAAACAAAAACAAATTGGTGTACTTGAAAAGAAAAAAATCCATCTCACTAGATTGGCCAAATGCCTTGAACAAGTATAAAAGGATTTTTAGTAGCATTAGAATGAGTCAAAAAACTTGACTAAACCAAAACACTATTCCTAAACCTATTGACACTTTTTATATTTTATTTTGACTTGTAAAGAATTAATAGTTTAGCAGTTTTGAAAATATTGTGAAAACAATAAGATGTCTTAAAATTTTCACAAAAGAAATGTTATGTTCACGATATTTTCATAATAAATTATAAGTAGTAGGTTATTACAAGTTGTTATTGGTGGATAAAAAAGTAATTTCATTAGCAAATTTGAATTAGAACCAATAACGATTTACTACCTATGGTTTGTTATGAAAGTGTTAAAAAAAAGTTGTGGATGTAGCATTTTTTTCACACAATAATTTTATTTTAGTTGTGGTTGGTTCCAATATCTATACTACTATTTAAGGAGCTTCCCCTATTTGAGATCCTCATTTTTTGTTCAAAAAAACCTCTACATCCCTATGTTTAAGTAGAAACAAAACTAAAGTATAATCCAGTAAAAATACAATTCTAACTCCCACTAAAACATTGTCTAAAAAATAGATTCACTCTCCTGTTGATTTTCAAATTGCTTTATCTACTTACAAATTAAATTTTCAAAATAAATTCTTACCAAAAAAAAAAAAATTTCAAAATAAAAATTATATATAAAAAAAAACACAGGTTTTTTTTTTTTTTGCTACAAAATAGGATCACTAAAAAAAAAAGCCTTATCGCACACACGAAGCATGTATGATGAGGCTATTGATATTTTATTATTTTATTTTGACCTATAAGAAATTAACACCTTAACAATTGTGAAAATAATGTGCCAATTTGTTGTGTTAATATTTTATTATTTTATGAAACATTGTGAGTTGAAAAAACCAAAAATAATGTAGCATAACTACCGTAACTTTATGCATTAAAAAAAAAAAAGCAATTGGTGAAACAGTACAAGTTGAGCAAACCAAAAATACTATAGCTTCAAGTCATTCGTTCTTTTTATATATATAGATAATATAATATAAAACAAACAAAAACAAATTGGTGTACTTGAGAAGAAAAAAATCCATCTCACCAAATTGGCCAAATGCCTTGAATAAGTATGAAAGGATTTTTAGTAGCATTAGAATGAGTCCAAAAACTTGACTAAACCAAAACACTATTCCTAAGCGTGTTGACTCTTTTTATATAGTTAATAGAAATTTGTTTTGTTAATATGTTATTATTTTATGAAACATTGTGGATTGAACAAACCAAAAATAGTGTAGAAAACTACCGTAATTTTATGCATTCAAAAAAAAAAAAACAGTTGGTGAAACAGTGCAAGTTGAACAAATTAAAAATACTATAGCTTCAAGCCATTCGCTCTCTCTCTCTCTCTCTCTCTCTCTCTCTCTCTCTCTCTCTCTCTCTCTCTCTCTCTCTCTCTCTCTCTCTCTCTCTCTCTCTCTCTCTCTCTCTATATATATATATATATATAGATAATATAATATATAACACAAATAAAAACAAACTAGTGTACTTGAGAGGAAAAAAAATCCATCTCACCATATTGGCAAAATGCCTTGAATAAGTATGAAAAGTTTTTTTAGTAGCATTAGAATAAGTCCAAGAACTTCACCAAACCAAAATACTATTCCCAAGCCAATTGAGTCTTTTTATATATAGTTAATAGAACTGAGAAAAGTAGGATTGCTTTTTTTCCCCTTAAAATATAGGAGAATTCTAACTTGTCTTATTAGGGACCAAAAAAAAAAAAAATTCTAATATAATATAGCATCATGAGGACCTTCAACGATGTTTCCAAGGTTTTCTGGTTGCTCACTGTCATGGTGCACATGTTCAATGCCACGCACAAATGGCAGGTGGCCTCCCTAAGTAGTTGGTACTTGGTAGTAGATACATTTTGTACATTTGAATTAATAAAATTTTGTTTCTTTGTAATTAAAACATAACATAGTATTAAATGAATTTCGGCGGAGTTCAGGAGCGCCATTGATCTCAATGTTGGTGTTACAAGCTTTGACCAAATATCTCATTGTCTCAACTAGCATTATAGGTGGAGAAGAAACAACTTAAGGAAACTCATGATAGTAACCATCGATCTTTCCTGAAGGATGATCATTCGAACTGGGAGAGTAATCCATCTGCCATACATACTTCAACGTGTAATTAAGGAAACAACTCCTAGATTCTCAAAACATGAAGGGATAGTTAGTTCAAGATCTAATGCCACCACTTGCAAGTGTTTCAAGCACCATTGATTTAGATTGTCTTAATCGTAAAATTGCGAATCTTGTTGATGAATGGATAATTGAAGAGAACGAAAAATACAATTTATTTAAGAGATATTATAGAAGAAAAGTGTTGGAGCATTTTAATATTATATAATTAAAATTGATTTATATTACAACATAATTGTAAAAACGTGAGAGTTAATATGGAAGATAGGGAATTAGTAAAAATGTTTAATCCTATATTGAAAAAGAAAGAGATTATTTTATTCCTTTTAATTGTGACAATTAATGGGCTAATATGAATTGATTCAGATATTGAATTAGATACGTGCACTAAATAATAGAGAGGTTCTGGACAAAGAAGGGTGTTTTTTCTGGTAGGGTTTTGAACTTGAATACTTTGTGTAGATAAGTTAGAGAAGGTCTGCACAGCTTACAAAGCTTAGCCAACCAAGAGATTGAATCTCCTTAAGTCAGAGAAGGTTTGCACAGCTTACAAAGCTTAGCCAACTAAAGACTTGAATCTTTTTAAAGAAAGCGAGTGTTGCGTTTCAATTCAAATAGTGTTGTGTATTTATTTTTATTTTTTTTATCTTCAAATTAATAATATTCAAAGGTATTATTCAATTTTTCATTGTATTATTTCCATTATTATTGTATTTGCACCAACAAAAAGTAAAAAAAAAGCGAGTGTTGCGTTTCAATTCAAATAGTGTTGTGTATTTTTTTTTTTTTTTTTATCTTCAAATTAATAATATTCAAAGGTATTATTCAGTTTTTCATTGTATTATTTCCATTATTATTGTATTTGCACCAACAAAAAGTAAAAAAAGAAGTCACTAGTGCCAACATTTGGTAGTCCCTTTTCGTTTGGCAAAGCTTGAGCTTAGCCAAAGAAGAAGATGATAAATGCCTTCGCAATAATATCTTTTGCATGAAATGCATTTCTTATGGAAAAGTTTGAAATGTTATAGTTGATGGAAAAAGTTGAAAAGATGTGGTAGCAGCAACTATGGTGGAGAAATTGAAAATCACGATAAAAACAAATTTTCAGCTTTACAAGCTTAGCTCATTTCGCAGAAGAAACAAGGTAAAAATAAATCTGTTGTCTTGTTTAATTTTTTATTGGAATTAATGAATCATAAAGATGAAGAATTATGTAATGTTGTGCTTATGGATACTTGTCATTTACTTCTTGTGAAAGAAAAGTTATTCATGATGGGTTCAAATATACTTATACAATTATACATTTGAAGACTAGTTCTCCCAAACCTATTAGTTACAGAGAGGGAGCAATTTAATCGCTAATCTAATTTAGAAAAGGTGTTGGAATGTGCTATCGAATTAAAAATACGAATAAAAATGAGGACCCTCCAATGATGCGACCACTCTTCTTGATGAATTTCAAATTTTCATCCCTGATGAGATTCCATTCAATCTTCACCCAATGAGAGACATTCAACTTTGACATTGATCTTGTGCTTGGTGCTGTCATTCGAGTAATGAGTCATAATGTGATGTCACAGAAGACTAAAGAAAGCACACATGGTGCTTTCTAGATAGAACAAAAACTAAATTGTTAGTTTCTGGTAGAAAATCTCTGAATCCACGAGGGGCTTTTCTGAATCCACGAGGAGTTTCCCTGAATCCACAAGAAGAAAAAAACTGGAATCCACCAGAGAAATAATTTGACAAAAGTTTGTGTTTATTGATAATAGTCTGATTTGCCTTTGATAGCTACAAAATATATAAATACCGAGAAAAACGTCAATAACCCTAATTCGCAGTACTAATTATGTGATTATGTAACAAAATACCGAAATTTACCAAAAATGGCAAAATTGTGTTAAATGTAGAATCATAAACTACTGACCTTAAAAGTCGTCTCAAAACAGACGGAACCTTATTCTGACTTTTAAACTAAAATTTATTAAGAAAAAACAAATATTACTATAAATAGCAAAAACAATGTTTTCGGGGCCTTACGAAGGAATTTGCCTAAATTTTGGTGACAGTTATTATATGAATCTAGATCAGAACGCTGTTTCCCTTCAACCTACCAAATTTCATGCAATTCCAACATTGTCACATCGATGGCCTCTATTGGCACCCCCTTTAATCTTGCGTTGTGACTTTTTGCGCCCCTGCTACTCCAGGAAGGCATGTATTATCTGTTCTACATCATAATGTGTATGAAGAGCTATAAAAGAGCTTTTGGCTAGGGGCTTGGTGAATGAAAGCATGAGTTCCTTTGTTGTCCAAGCTATTCTTGTATCAAAGAAAGATGGAATATGTATGTGGAATATGTTGATGGTAGAGTAACGAACTAGGTTAACATCAAGTACTGCTTCTCAATTCCTCATTTTGATGATTTTCTTGACCAATTGCATGGAGACACTTTCTTTTTAATGATAGATATTCGAAGTGACTATCATCTTATTTGAATGAGGTCAAGAGATGATTGGAAAACCATCTTTAATCAAGTGTAGAGGAGTAAAGTTAATAAAATATACATGGAAACCACTTTGATCAAAATTTTAGGCCATAAGTTTGGTCCATTTATGTTATATTATATTCAATGTCAGACTCACTGCTTAACAAATTACTTTACTTACACATCAATATTCAAAAAATGTTTAAAAAATAATGCAAATAAACTTTTAACTCAAATGACATATTTTTGCTGTATAATGATACTATTTACAGTGAGATCGTCGGTTTAAACTCCACCAAATGAGAATGTAATTTTCCAATGAAAAAAAAATGATCAAAATACGTTATTGGTCCTTGAAATTTATTGAAATTTTAAATTAGCGCTATTGGTACTTGAAATTTCAAAATAAATATTATTAGTGCATATGTTAACCTCCATTAGTTTATTTGTCTACATGTCTAACGAAATAATGATATGGCTCTTTCTAAATGAAATAATTTTTATTTTACTAAAATTACATGTGTAATTTTCAAGTCCTATGTACAATTATATTGTAGTTATTAGGGGAATTCTAGCCTTTTACCCTTATTTATAAAAATATTTAGCAATATGCCCCTGTTTTGAAACTATATGGGTATGTGTCCCTGTTTCGAAACTCGATTTATTAAAATCAAGTTTCAATTGAAAAACTAGATTGGTAGAAATTCGAGTATGGGGTGATCAAACTTAAAAAAAAAAATTTGCATGGAACTCGAGTTCACAGGGCTCAAGTTCCATAGCTATAGCTGCGTTTTATAAGACCTATAGCGGCGTTTTTATGGAACTCGACTTTAGGAAGCTCGAGTTCCATGCAAATTTTTTTTTTTTAAAGTTTGATCAAGCCAAACCTACAGCTGCATTTTATAAGACCTATAGCAGCGTTTTTATGGAACTCGAGTTTTGTAAACTCGAGTTCCATGCAATTTTTTTTTTAAAAAGTTTGATCACCCCAAACCTATAGCTGCGTTTTATAAAACCTATAGCAGCGTTTTTATGGAACTCAAGCTTCGTAAACTTGAGTTCCATGCAATTTTTTATTTTATTTTATTTTTATTTTTAAGTTTGATCGTGCATAACTTGATTTTCAACCAATCGAGTTTTTCATTGAAACTCGATTTTAGTAAAATTGAGTTTCGAAACAGGGGCACGAACCTATATAGTTTCCAAACAGGGGCATATTGCCAAATCTTTTGCCCAGTAAGGGCAAAAGCCTAGAATCTCCTAGTTATTAGATAGCTTCAGGTCCTTTTCCCTTACCATGGTTAGTTTATGGACTAGCTATGGCCCCTAGGTGAGCGTGGTACTGTCGGCAACAGTTATTTTAATTGTTTGCCACTTAGTAATTTTTTTTTTTTTATGAACCAAAAATTTTTTAAGATAGAAAACAAACACACGCAGATAAATGAAGCACAATCCATGTCTTAATGGTTATTACCATATTTAAAATCTAAAGTATGTCATCGAAAGCAAGCTCTTTCATGCACATTTAAATACTAGCTGCTTTTTACCTACACAAATTGTAAAAATTGAAGAATCTTGATAATAGGCATCCTTAGAAAATTTGTTAATAAATTATTTTAAGAACAGTTTATTACTATTTTTATGAAAAGTATAAAATGGTGAAATTTGGCTACAAACTTAATAAGTTAGGCTACAACTCACACTAAGAAAATTAATATGACTACTATATTTTGAAAATCTAAGGTTAAGTTTGGTAATGGTTTTTGTTTTTGATTTTCAAAAACTTGTTTTCGGGAACATAAAGAAAAAACTATTTTATTCTATTTTTTAAATAAAAAACATGTTTGGTTAGTTGAAATTATAAAAAATAGATTTTCAAAGAAAAAAAATAGCAAATACTAAAATATGTATTTACTAGAATTTAAACTCAAATGCTAACTCATTAAATGGGACAGATTCTGAAAAACTCACTTAGTGTATAAAAACATTTGTGAATGTTTAGACCCCCAAATACAAATTTTCCAAAGCAAGCTTATATTCAAACAATGTGCGGAATATGAAGTATAAGCAATAGCCAATTTGGCAAAACTCTCTAAACCATAATTAATCACAAACACAACAGCAATTAAAAGGAATAGAGTAGGGAAGAGAGAAGTAAACACAAGGATAACACCAGCACGTGTTATTGAAGAGGAAACCGAAGAACTCGGCAAAAAATCTCTTTGTTGCCCTCCAAGTGGTAAATGATCTACTAGAAAATCAGTTGGGACACATGAATAGCAATAAAACCTCCAAGCCTAATCTACCCGATGTACCTAAGCCCTCCAACCTTCTTGCTCCAACAAGGTTACGCCGAACCGTGTCTTCTTTAACTTTTTGGATCTTACAATAAGCTCCATATTGCATCCGACATCCTTGGCATCTTCCAATGCTTCCTAAACTCCAAAAACACTCTCAACACTTTGAATGGACATGGATTGTCTTTAGGTACAAATCTCCACTCAATGGGTATAACAATGTGAGAGGCAAGGAGAAGTGACTACAAAGATTTCTCTTTAAGAATGAGTAGCTCTCTCTCTAACAAGATGGGTGTGCTGTGGAAACCTCTTTTAGGTTTTTTTTTCTTAATGGTCTCCTCACAATTTCTGCGAGTAATGAGGGTATATATAGTATGAGTGAAGGGCAAATAAGTCACACTTAAAAGTCCTCTAACTAGTGAAATTCAGGGGTCGCTCGTAGGTTGCCTGAGTAGCGAAATCTAGTTGGCACAACTAGCACATGATTCTTCAACTTCCAAAGTTGGCACTTGGCTTTTCAGCTTTTGGCATGTGCTCCTCATGTGACTTTTAGCTATCTTAATCAAATTTTCACCACTTAACACTAAATCCACTACAAATAAATCCCACAAAAATACAAGGAAATAAATAAATTAAGTTACAACACCTTTTTGTCATGGAATAAGCCAATACAAATGTTATTAGAAGAATCATAACTTAACAATCTCCCCTTTTGCCTATTCCGTGACAAAACGCCCTAAAACAGACTCTAGACTTAAACGTGAGTTTAGGAACAATGACAAAACTCACTCACACCTAAATCTAGAAGCTCTGATGAACTTGGAATAAAATACATATAATCTGAAACACTTGCACAAAATACAGTAGACCCTTAAGGTAAAGCAAGTAATAAAAGGACAAGTATAATATAACAAGTAAATAACAATCAAGTAAACATGATGTGAAACATATAAGCAACTTGATCATACACCAAAACAGTTATAAAGAAATGACTACAATGATCATATAGCAAAGCAAATGATCATCCAAACGTGCATTTAATGAAGCATAGTAGCATAAGGATGTATGCATATCCAACACAAACACGATGCAATGAAAACAACAAAGTATAGCTGCTGAATATAACTCACAGCACCATAAAGCAAACAAGAAAACAGACAAAACAAGGTTTTCTTATTAACACAATGTCTTCTTCCCCTTGGTATATGTATCTCCCCTATAGAATATCTCTCTCTCTACAAATGTGCACAAGAAATAAAATTTCTCCCCCTAAGAATGTGCACAAGAGTCATATAGAAATGGCAAAACTCTCCTGCATAATACTCTAGAGTATACTCTCTCCTTTTTTGACACGAATAGACAAAAGATCAAGGAGAAATGTGGGCAAGAGATGAATGTATGAAAAAGGATAATGATGCATAAGGGGTGCATGATGAATGAGAAATGAAGCTCAAACAAAAGACAAAATAAAATGCTACAAAGTATAAGATAAACATGACATGTTAGGATGAGCCAATGAAGTATAGACCAATGTATGACAAAAGTAGCAAAGGTGTGCGCAAGAGGTGACTATGTGCAATGAACCAACCAATGGACCAAATATGTTCCTAATGAGGAAACATGAGAAACCCCAAAGTTTGGCACTCATCGAAGTCTAAACAAGTGAAAAAATGTCTAAGAGGCATTTTATCAAACACCTAACTTGCACACTATGAACAACAATATGAAACAATGCATGAATATCATGAAATTTGCTAGGACATATGTGGAACTTGTTAGAACATATGTTATGTAAGTTGGATAATCCTTTGACAAAACACACTTTACTTATAATTGGATAGATCTAGGATTGTTTAAGTCTTCAAAAAACATATTGTTCAATTCGAGAATTAAAGCTAAGCAAATCTAGTCAAGAAATAAGTGAAAAAGTACTATATTTTAAATCTTGACAGATAGCTTAACAGATTGTATCTATCAAGGTTTAAAAGGCATTTTCAGCCCGAAGCTCAACAACATCACGACAGATGCCTTATCTATTGAGAATTATGAAATTTAGATTTCCAAATATGTTTTTCACGCATATCCAAGTTATTTGTGTAGGGTTTCTTTTTAAAAGCCATTACACAAAGAATCAGAGCATCCTTTTTCATGCAGTGTGTGACTAGAGACAAAAGTTGACCTAATTCCTCAAATTCTTTGTAGAAGCTACTGTGTTTGTGCACCAAAGGTTTTGTAACCAAGGAGCTTCTCGATCTTCATCATGTGGATGAACTGAAGAACTTTTCATCTAACACCTTCCTCAAGTTGGTGTGTTAGTCACATACTTGGATCTGTGCAATTATTGGTTAGTCACGTACTTGGAGTCGTGTATTGAAAACGAAAGATTGTCACTACATTACAAGTCCAATTAGGTATTGGGGTAAGAGTTCAACTGTAGGTTGGTATAAAGTATTGGGATTCCTTTACTTATAACCACTTGTTTTGATAATAGTAGATTCTCGAGAGTGGTGACCTTAAATTCACCTAGTGGAGTTTTTTCTAGATGATTTTCCCCATTTGTAAACAAATCACCTATATCAAATTTATTTTCCACTAAATTTACTTTAGTTGATAATTTGTTTGTGCTACCACGTCTTTGCATGTAATTGAATCTAATTAATTTCACTTGGCAAAATTAATTGATTAAATTACCAAAGAGCTCAATATATTCTTGGCCTATCAAGTAGTATCAGAGTAGGCACACTTTGATTAGAGTTAATCATTGCTGTGTAATCCATTGACCCTTGTTTGTCATGGATAGATGGCAATCTCTTATTATACCTCATTTATTTGATAGCACTAACAATGCATACTGGAAAGTACGCATAAGAGTTTTTTTGCAGTCTTTAGATGATAAGGTGTGGTAAGCTGTGGAGATTGCCTGGACTAAGCCAAAGGAAGCGCCAGCAGATTAGGATGATGCCAAGATCATAGCAAACTTCAACAGCAAAGCATTGAATGCGTTATTTAGTATGGTAACAAATGAAGAATTTAAGAAAATATTATCTACTGAAACTGCTAAGGGAGCATGGATTATCCTCTAGACAACCTATGAAGGAACTCAGACTGTTAAGGACTCAAAGCTTCAAAGGCTTACTACGAGCTTTGAAGAGATTATGATGGAGGAGGATGAGTCGTTTGATGAGTTCTACGCCAAGTTGAAAGACATAGTTAACTCCACCTTCAATCTTATGAAAACCATTCTCGAACCCAAGATTGTGAGAAATGTACTCAGATCTCTACCGGAGAGATGTCATCCAAGATCACCGTCGTTGAGGAATCAAAGGACATAGACAAAATTCTTTTGACAGAGCTGGTTGGCAACTTGCAAACCTATGAATTGGGTTTGACTAGGATCAAGAAATCAAGCAAAAGCAAGAGCATGACATTGAAGGCTAAAAGTAGTGATACAGATAAGTCTTATGACAATGAAGATTTCAAGATGAAATCCTACATCATTAGGCAGTTCAAGAAGTTTATAAAAAATACCAATGCAAAAGGATTTGACAAGGACCGTAAGCAATGGAGTTCCTCTCAATTCAAGAGCCAAGACAAAGGAAAGAAGGATGCTAAGGACGGTGGTCAGTACACTATTTCCTCCGAACCAAAATGCTTCGGATGTCAAGGGTTTGGACACATGAAACAAGAATATCCAACTTATCTCAAGTCTATTGGGAAAAGCAAGGCCCTTACTGCTACCTTAAGTGACACCGGAGACAAAAGTTGACCTAGTTCATAAAATTTTTTGTAGAAGCTATTGTGTTTGTGGACCAAGGGTTTTGTAACTAAGGAGCTTCTCAATCTTTATCGTGTGGATAAACTGAAGAACTTTGCAGCTAACATTTTCTTCAAGTTGTTGTGTTAGTCACATATTTGGATTTGTGCAATTATTGGTTAGTCACGTACTTGGAGCCGCGCATTGAAAATGAGAGATTGTCACAACATTATAAGTCTAATTGGGTATTGAGGTAAGGGTTTAATTGTAGGTTGATATGAGTTACTAGAATTCCTTTACTTGTAACCGTTTGTTTTAATAATAGTAGATTCTTAGGAGTGGTGACTTGAAATTCACCTGGTGGGATTTTTTCTCGGTGGTTTTCCCCATTTATAAACAAATCACCTGTGTCAAATTTATTTTTCGCTGAATTTACTTTAGTTGGTGATTTATTTGTGCTATCATGCCTATTGCATGTAATTGACTCTAACTAATTTTACTTGGCAATTAATTGATTAAGTTACCAAAGGGGTCAATACATTTTTGCCCTATCAAAATCCACCCTTGATACATGTTATTTTTGCCACAAGGGGCCAACATCCAAAGCAAATCATCAAAAGAAACAAATCCCATACAAATTTTGACAAATCTGTAGAGCTCGACTAATCAAGAGAGACCTTTGAACGATCGAACTACAATTCTGCAGAATTTTAAATTAGGCCTAACAGCCCATGAAACGTTTAGTGTTTGAATCCAACATTGCTAAGTATAAAAGTGAAATCCTAATAGACGTTTTTCAAATCTTGTGAGTTACTCTTGTAAGATCTAGTGGAGTTAAGTTGCTGCATTAAATCAACTATAGTTGATCTAAACCTTTGAGTGGAGATCTCAAGGTCACAAACAAGAGCCTTTGTGTGCAACAAATTGATAATAGAAGCATCTGTGGATTCGGAGTTACGCGTGGTTATGTGAGTAAGTACTATAAGTGGTAGCAATAGATTTAGGGTTAAGTTTATTGTAGAAACTTCCATTCTATTAGTGGGTGTTTGTTCGTTTAGACCTCTGTAAACTCAGATTTTTTAACCTAATTAATTAACCAAGTTGTTACTTACACTACAAAAAAAACAGGCTATTGCGGCGGGCCAGAAGCGCCGCTAAAGACCCAAAAACCGCCGCTAAAGGTACATGTAACCTTTAGCGGCGGGTGCTATTGCGGCGGGCGAGACCGCCAGTGCTCCAGTGCCGCTGTAGGTATATTGCGGCGGTCACCAAAAACGCCGCTATAGATGTACCTTTTAGCGGCGGGGAAAGGGCTATTGCGGCGGGAAGCAAGCGCCACTATAGGAGCTTACAATTCGGGCCAATTGCACTTTTAGCGGCGGTTATGACCCGCCGCTGAAGGTAGTACCTTTAGCGGCGGTCACAAACCGCCGCCATAGGTAATCAATGAAAGTGAAGAAAGTTCACTTATAGCGGCGCTTAGAAACGCCGCTATATGTTTGAACCTATAGCGGCGGTCAGTAAGCGCCGCTATAGACCTTCAATGAAAGTGGACAATGTTCACTTATAGCGGTGCTTAGAAACGCCGCTATATGTTTGAACCTATAGCGGCGGTCAGTAAGCGCCGCTATAGACCTTCAATTTAAACATAAAACGTACACCTTTAGCGGCGGTTTTTGACCGCCGCTATAGGTCTTTTTTTTTTTTTTTTCCCTGGTTATTTTTAAAACCACTGTTTGAAAGAACCTGTTGGAAAGACCTGTAATACCAAACAATGATTCATAGACCCAAGAACCTGTAATACCAAACAATGATTCATAGACCTGTAATAACATAATACCACAAATGTAACTAACACCACAAATATCTCAAAACTAACATAATATTAACATACAAATATATACATAACATTGTTTAGAACCACCATCATAAGATTAACAAAAAAGATGTGGTCCTTTGAATAGAACGAGTGCTGAAATTAATCTAATACTAGAATCAAAGTTCCAAAGTGGTATGCAAAAATATCCTTCAACACTTTCAAATGCAGCGGTTGTTCTTCCATGCTTTGTACACAAAAAACCTAAGTTAATTCTTAGACTTGAAATAGGAAAAAGTACTATTACTAAACCGAAAAGAGTCTAAAAGAAAATCAGTTCATTCAAAGGAGTGGGCATTCTCAAAGGGATAAAGTTGTTTCTACTAGAGTGACCAAACGTTTGAGTTATCGGAAAAATATTTTTAGAACAATGACCACTGACCACTGGCAGTGAAGACTGAAGACTAAGGCACCCACATCATAACCAAAAGACGACAAACAATAAAAAAAAAAAAAAAAACGCACCATTTCAGTGGCAAAGTGTGCCAAGTTGGTGCAGAAAATCTTGCAGAGTGTTAAAACACTATATGAATGGATTTCTATATAGGAGACAGTGACACAAACAGCAAAAAACTCAAAAGTATATATAGTATAAATAAATAAATATACATAATTCGGAAATAATAAGAAAAGTTTGAATAGGACTAGACTAGTAGAATCTTAGAGCACCTGGTTGGTTTGCATTATTGGAAGGTCAAGTCATTTCCAAAAAGATTGGTGGCCTTCTTTAACCTAGGTAATGCATGGCATACATAGACACCACTTGGATGGTTTTCATTTCATGGTTGATCTCCCATAAATATGGGAATTGGGATTCAAGATTTAATGTCGATGACACAGACAAATTCGTAGCACTACAAAAAACTGGACCTATAGGCTACAGCTTTGCTTGGCCCTCATTTGGTTACTCCTTATGGATGTGCTGCCAAAACACCACACAGTAGCTCCCTAATCTATTTGGATCATCACCCTCTGCGTGCTCTACTCTGCTCTGTGACTTTGCTTACAAGAGCAAACTTGGAGTGGCCATTGCATAGATGTAGCACCATGACCCCAACTTAACCACTTACTGCAAGCCCACTCCTTTAGGTGGAAGACACAACTTCACACCCAATATTGCTATACATTCTCATTTGTCAGTGAAAATATATATCAAAAAGCATAAATATTTATGCTTAGAAGATTTAATAAGTTTATCAATTTTCCAATTAAGGATTTTATTTCCTAAACTTGTAGAGTGTCACGTTTTTTAGAATTTTAAACGACGCATGCTACACTACTCTTAAATTTGTAAAGATTAATCTAAACCATGAAAATAAATCTAGAATTTATAATTTCTATTGACTTATAAGCATTAATATATATATATATATATATATATATATATATATTGTATTGGATAACTCAAGGCCTATGTTTTGGATGGCTCACAAACAAAACAAAAAAGGGTGATTGCGTAAGTGAATTGGCATTTTCATAGTTTGATCCAAAATTGCAAAAGGACAAATATATGTATATAGATTTTTACATGACCCGGCAAAGGGTAGTGTTCCCCATTAATACTAGGGCAACGGAAGAGGTGGAAACAGATTTAAAGGAAATTCACTCATAAAAAAAAAAAAGATTTAAAGGAAATTCAATTATGCAAATATATATATATATATATATATATATTTATATTTATATATAAATATAATAATAATAACAATACATTAGTGCTCCCATCTTTTTCCCCAGATATTCTTTATTACTTAAATTATTGAGAATGACCTATATGGCTATATAGATGTAAATGCTCATAAAAACTTGGTTTGTGAAAGGTTTCTGCCCTGCGTTTTGGGATTCTGTGATAAGAGTTTATTACACAACTTTTATATACGTATGAGTGGATGTCCCACATGCAATAAGGGAAAAAAAATGAGTTCAGAAATTAGAGTACTGTCTCTATTAAAACATTAAAAATTAGTCTTAGTTACGTACATGGTTGGTTCTAGGCCTAGGCCTAGGCCAAAGTCCACCAATTATAATAAGGTCCCATACTGTAAAATAATAATTGGTTTCACACTTTTTAAAAAGTTGTGTACATTTTCACTAATATTTAAACAGGCCCATAAAAATAGAACTAATAAAAATCAAATCCACATGTCGATTCTTTCTTGGTGAAGAATTAGGCAAGTCCTCTAAAATTGAAAAAAAGAAGAAGTTAAATTCCTTTGATTAGTGATACTATGCATTCTGATATTTCAGTAAAAATAGATACCATTATATTTTTTTTATATGTGTGTGTACATCAAGCATCATGAACAACTGATACCATATAGATACAAACAAACTACTGGTTATGTGACTTCCATGGCTTTCATCTAGATCTTATTAGTTATGAAAGTTATTGACAAAATCGGAATCATGCAGTTATTATTTCTTTGGAAGTCCGTTGGTGGTTTAGGAATTGAACACTCCCTTGCCTGTTCCATGAAAATATGTAGCTCTTAATAGTTAAATCCAGTCTTTTTTCACTTAATAAGTATGGTCAACTTCATATTCCAGTTCTATAATGGTTCTTTTATTTATTTACTTATTTTTTAAAGAATACAACTGGCAAGGGAGTATTACATATGATCATTAATAACCAATGCAAAAGCTTTCTCCAAACAGTATGAATTCAAGAAAGCAATATTTTTCAAATAATAATTCGGACATCGTAAGATGAAAAATAATCCATCAATCACAAGTATGATATGACTAATACAAAAGGAAAATATAAAATAAGTAATCTGATGAAATGCTTAACAAAACCGTGTTCATCAACCAAGTTAAGTTTGAAAATTATATCTTCATTTATTTCCTTCAGTTTCTTAGAGACAAAACAGAGTATTACTCTTGCAAAAAGGTAAAAGAAACTTCTATTTAAGTCAAAGGAAAATGGAAAGAAGAGCAGGAAGCATTTTCTTTGAGTTATAGGAGGGGCATTACTTCCTAAGAAGGTGTGAAGAAGTTATCTATCTTTAAACATTCCAAACTCAAATCCACATGTCGATTCTTTCTTGGTGAAGAATTAGGCAAGTCCTCTAAAATTGAAAAAAAGAAGAAGTTATTTTTAGTGAACAAATATAGAGGCTTGAAGATTTTAAACAAAATGGAAAATGAAATCAAACTATGTACGTACACTTTGTTTATAATTATATATATTCACTTGGACAATAATCTTCCCCCCGCCCCCCCCCCCCTAAAAGAATAAATGAAATCAAACTATGTACGAACACTTTGTTTAAAATTATATATATTCACTTGGACTATAATCTCCCCCCCCCCAAGGAATAAATTATGCATGATCATTTTTTTAGAAATAAAATAAATAACAATATGGCTTACTTCGCCTCAAAAAATTAATAAATATATACATAACAATCTATATATTATATGTTTCTTTTTCTTCTTTTTTTTCTTTAACCTTTCCACGCAAATAAAAATCTCTCAACCGTAGTATGCAGATGTGTTTGATATAATTTGTTTTTTTCATTTTAAACTTTAAAAATTTTATGATTAAAAAAAAAAAAAAAACACAATGAATGTACAATAGGCTATGATTAATAAAGTATCAAGTGGAACACTCATATTGGACTAGAAAAAATGTATTCTTTCAAAATGTAATAGCAATAATGGAGCATTGTAAAGTATGAACAAATATATATATTTTTTTTGGTATGGCTTAATATTTTATATCACATATTCGTAAATCATAATTTAATTTTTTGGGCCACATGAATCGGTTGTGATTAGGAATACAAAAACATTACAAAAAGGAAAACTAGGGGTCGCCACGTAGTCCATGCATGAATATGCTTAGTTGGCTGCTTTTGATTGGATCCTCTACATGACTAGTTATTATCATCTACATCAATAAAATTGGACCCCACTTATAATAATAATCAAAGATAAAATAAAACAAAATTGGTCCCCACCCAAAAAGTACGCAAAATTTTTATTAGACGAAAGGGGTAACCATGGAATTTGGAAAAGTATTAATATATAGGAAAAAAGAGCCCTTAACTTATGGAAATGAATTTAGAGTAAAATGACCCATTGAAATGAAATGAAGGAGAAGAAAAATTATTGGTTCGAAAGGAGAGAGGAATATGAAGCAATAACTAGGAATTGCTAATCACATTCTTCGCCCCCTTAATTAAAGTTTGTAATTTATTATTACTTTAACTTAAACTAGCTACTGATTTTTGAGTGAATTCAATATACAACTCAATCTTAGCATTCCCAAAATAAACTAATCCCAGCTAGTTAATAAAATCCAAAAATGGGGTCCAAGTCCACTAGTTAAGATGTCCAAGTCCAACTACTTCAAATCCAAAAATAAAATGTTACTGAAATTCTATAAATTGCATAAATTTTGGGAGACAATTCCAACTCAAAAAGATAATATTAGAATTGACAATTATTGAAATGTCATTAAGTAATATCATGTTTATTATGCGTTAATTGTAATTTTTTTTTTTATACAAGATATAATTCTACTCTAACCTAATTAATCTTCAGTGTAAATGTATATGAAACTTCCTAGAGATGTGTAAATTTATAATGGACCATATCGTCCATATTATGTCACTTATTTCAAAAGTTTAGATCAAAAGCTTAGATGGATAAAAAATGTAACTCTTCTTATTATAGTAATAAATTATCAGTAATGTCTAAAACTTAAACTAAATTTATTATAATTTAGTACTCAATAAAATATTTATACTCAATAAAATTTCCTCTTCATTAAGCCTGAGAATGTTTTTATGTGTATACGATATTTTACTCAATAATATATGTATTAGTTTTTCTTATAATACTTCTATATAAGTTAGTGGACTGAATAGGACCGAAATGGACCAAATAAGACCGAGGACGTTTGAAGTGGACTGAATAAGACCGACTAGAACCAAAGTGGACTGAATAAGACCGAATTGAACCAACGTGGACCGAATCAGACTGAATAGGACCCAATAGACCGAATTGATCGAATAGGACTGAAGTGGACTGAATAGCACTATTTGTCTTTTTTTTTTAATAATTTACTTTTTAAATTAGGGAAATACTTAATGCAAGCTAAAATCCATAGTTATAGACTTATAGCCCAATCAAAATATAAAGTGGGCTCCAGCAAAAAATAAAAAATAAAAAACAGAAAAAGTACAAAGTGGGCTGGGCTGGGTTTTTCTGCATTGCAAATCTTCTTCAAGCCCATTGGAAAAAAAAATTAAGGTTATGGGAATGAATAAAAGATGCCTCTATCACCCCAAATGAATGTAGAATGAACTAATGTTAAGGCAAAATGACTAGAAGTTCTTTTTTTTCAAATAAAAGGTGACCAAAGGTAGGAGCTTATGGGAAATTCCTATGCTATCTGAGTGTAACTGGAGATGGAGGGAAAATAAAATGCATTATTTCTCAAATAGTTCTTCAGTAAGTATTGGGTCAAACGGATCCTCCAACCAAGGGCCAGCCTGGCTGTCAAGTGCCTATGAAACAAAACATAATTAGACCACTATTAAATAAGTGGTAACAAATTGTCTTAATTTTCTCTTCACCACGCCATAAACAATCTAATACAGGTTACCATACAACATCAGCTGTACAAGAGAATTAAGTGCAGAAAGAACACTTTGCCAAATCTGTGTGCAATTAATGCACTCTATTCAAGCCAATTTTCTAACAAGTCAGTACACCTAACCTAATTGAAACGAACACTTTGGTCACCCAGGAAAATTTAAAATAATAATAAAAAAATATTTCTCATTTGGGGTCTCTTTGGATAGGCTGGGAGATCACAAAAAAGAAAAAGAAAGAAGACCACAAAAAAATTATAACTTTTACTTACAATTATACAATTGACCACTAAAAAACAACTCTTAGATTTTAGCATCACTAGAGACATTCCACCAATGCACTTAGATTTTTAAAATACTGATTTAGATGAGTTTCTATCGATTATCATTGTAAATCCCACCTTCCCTTGACTTCAAATTAGATACTAAAGAGTGCAAAAGACTTGCAATATATTCAAAACTCAAGGTTCCATATGAATTCTATATGAGATGATGATTAAGAAGCATCCATTTCAGCCTACTGAACTAGAATCTTAAAAAATATATTTATTTTGATAAATAACTTTCAGGAAGCCACTCTTTATTGGAATTGGGAAAGAACATATTTAAACAAAGTTCTAATGCTTTTGAGACTTGAGAGTTAAAACTCACTTAGTAAACCAATCCGTGCCTTATATCAACATATAGGGCAATTATAACTGACTGGCCCACCTTCGGCTTTCAAATTCACTCTTTTCATATACAGGGAATATGATCCTCTTAATCTCACTTAAAACTGAGAGAGTTTATTTTATGGTTAAGATTTTATTCAGACTGTAGGATTCGAACAAACAATAATGTAGGTTCCATGAAGTCTACAATCAGACTGATTCAATATACTTTTCAATTTAGGCACCAAGTTTGCACAATTTTTTTATTTATTTGTGCTATGCACATGGGGAAGGTAATCTCTTATTGTAATCTAAAATTTATAAGGCCTAGTTTTTGAACTAAATAGAAAAGACAACAAGCAAAAAGCAGTTACATTTTAATATCTTCATTTATTCAAAGTCTCAGAGTCTTTACTTTCACAATTTCAGTTTAAAATATAAAAGTAAAACTCAGCATAAGATGCAATTTGATATCTTTTTGGTAAGGGAAGCAACTTAAGATCATCAAAAGGATATCAGAAGCAATTTGGAAAACAAACAATAAACTATCCTTTACAACACCAAACAAAGAATAAACAACACCCATATGATAAATAAACAATTAAGCATTCACTTACCAAGTCCGATACATATTGGAAACTCCTTGTCTGCTTCCCATCACCAGACGATAACATTCGACTAATCTCTAAAAGCCAACTATTCAAAGCTTGAATTTCAGGATCAAATTCAGGGAGCTGAATCGGCAGCGAAGTCGGCAGGGGATTGGGCTCATTGTCGGCCCATCGCGACTTCCTCTTCCGCGGCCCGGTGCCCGATTCGCCGCTGCCGTTGCCATTCTGGTTGCTGCCATCGACGCCATAGACAACGATGCTGGTATTGCTATTAGAATCGGGCTGCGGGTCCCATTGGCTGCGACGGCGACTGCGTCGGCTGGTGGTTTCCTCTTCGCCGCCGGAACAATCCTTGTCGGTGGTGCCGGTGCCGCTGTGGGTGTTGTTGGTCAAACCGCCGTTTTCAGAGAGCAAGGGTTTGTTGGTGGGAAAAGAGGGATTATTATTGTCGTCAAGGGTATTTTGGGGAAAATCGTTGCAAGGGTTTTGATATGGGATTAGGGTTTTGGAGTGAGGAGGTGGTGGTGGTGGTTGTGGTTGGTTTTGGTGGTAGTAAGAGGATTCTAGGGTTTCCGGATGGGAAGAGATTAGTGAAGAGGGAGAGAAGGGATGGGAATTGAGGAGGCGGCTGAATGAGAAAGAGATGGGTAGGGGTTTTATGTTTAGTTTTAACTAGAACCAAAACGACGTAGTTTTGATAATAGTATAACTTTAAAAATGAAAAGAAAAAAAAAAAAAAAGGCTGTCATGGAGATTAGAACAATGGACCTTGAAAAATATGCCTGGCACGCGTGTTAACCACTAAGGCAACATATGTTTTAGTTGTTCATTATTATTATCAATATATCATATAAAACTGAAATTGTTTACTTACTTTAGAATTATGATTAAAAAAATAATTATAATTTTTTTTAATTAGACCTCACATTAGATTTTTTTTACATATAAAAAATGACTCGCTTTGGATTTCAATACAAAGAAAAAGAAAAAGAAAAAAGAAAGACTCACGTTAAAAAAAAAAAAACTTTTAGGAGGAAGGAAAAAAGAGAGAGAGACTCACGTTAGGACTCTCTCACTATTTAGTTTTTAAAAAGACCACACGTTAGATATTTTTTTTTTTTTAAAGGACTCACTTTAGGTTAAAAAAAAAGAAGAAGAAGAAGAAAGACTCGTGTAAAAAAAAAAAAAAAACTTTAAAATTAAGGAAAAAAGAGAGAGAAACTATTATTAAAGAGTGTAATGAAAGGTTAATTCTTAGATTTGAAATCTAATCGTTGGATTTGAAGAGTGTAATGGAAGGTTAATTCTGGTAAATTATGGTTACAATCAAACGGTCAGATTTAGAGAAAGGCACAGTCAATAACTTATTATTGAATGTTACACCAACTAATAACTTATTATTAAATTCATATTTTGAAAATCTAGCCGATGGATCACATGTTCTATATGTTCTTAACATGCATGCCAATTTTCATCCCAATCGGATGTAATCTACCATTTGATCTTTAAACTCATCTTTTATGCTTTATTTTAAACTACAAAAACTTGAATTTAAACAATTGATTGATGACATGACTATTAATCTTTAATCACCTTGAAATTTTGTAGGCATGAAAAATATATGAATATAATGTAATCTAACGGTAGATTTGTCAAAATTCACATTAAATTAAGAAATATAAAGTTGAGTTCAAGTTACACTTGATGTAACTGTAAAAAATGTTACACCAACCAATACCTTATTATTGAATTCATATTTTGAAAATCCAACCATTGGATTATATTTTCTATATGTTCTTAACATGCATGCCAATTTTCATGCCAATCGGGTGTAATTTACCGTTTGATATTTAAACTCATCTTTTATGCGTTATTTTAAACTACACAACTTGAATTTAAACAATTGATTGATGACATAGCTATTAACCTTCGATCACCTTGAAATTTTTTAAGCATGAAAAATATATGAAGATAATGTAATCTAATGGTAGGTTTGTCAAAATTCACATTGAATTAAGAAATATAGGGTTAGGTTCAAATTACACTTGATGTAATTCTAAAAAATATTACACCAACCAATAACTTATTGTTGAATTAATATTTTGAAAATCCAACCGTTGGATCACAGTTTCTATATGTTCTTAACATGCATACCAATTTTCATGGCAATCGGATGTAATTTACCATTCGATTTCTAAACTCATCTTTTATGCGTTACTTTAAACTACAAAAACTTAAATTTAAACAATTGATTGATGACATGACTATTAATATTTGATCAGCTTAAAATTTTTTAAGCATGAAAAATATATGAAGATAATGTAATCTAACGGTAAATTTGTCAAAATTCATTTCTGATTAAGAAATATAGAATTGGGTTCAAGTTACACTTGATGTAACTCTAAAAAATGTTACACCAATAAATAATTTATTGTTGAATTCATATTTTGAAAATCCAACCGTTGGATCACATTTTCTATATGTTCTTAACATACATGCCAATTTTCATGCCAATCGGATGTATTTACCATTTGATTTTTAAACTCATCTTTTATACGTTATTTTAAACTACAAAAATTGAATTTAAACAATTGATTGATGACATGACTATTAATCTTTGATCACCTTGAAATTTTTTAAGCATGAAAAATATATGAAGATAATGTAATCTAGCGGTAGATTTGTCAAAATTCACATTGAATTAAGAAATATAGGGTTGGGTTCAAATTACGCTTGATGTAATTCTAAAAAATATTACACCAACCAATAACTTATTGTTGAATTAATATTTTGAAAATCCAACCGTTGGATAACAGTTTCTATATGTTCTTAACATGCATGCCAATTTTCATGGCAATCGGATGTAATTTACCATTCGATCTTTAAACTCGTCTTTTATGCGTTACTTTAAACTACAAAAACTTAAATTTAAACAATTGATTGATGACATAACTATTAATATTTGATCACCTTAAAATTTTTTAAGCATGAAAAATATATGAAGATAATGTAATCTAATGGTAAATTTGTCAAAATTCACTTCTGATTAAGAAATATAGGGTTGGGTTCAAGTTGCACTTGATGTAACTCTAAAAAATGTTACACCAAGAAATAATTTATTGTTGAATTCATATTTTGAAAATCCAACCGTTGGATCACATTTTCTATATATTCTTAACATACATGCCAATTTTCATGCCAATAGGATGTATTTACCATTTGATTTTTAAACTCATCTTTTATCTGTTATTTTAAACTATAAAAACTTGAATTTAAACAATTGATTAATGACATGACTATTAATCTTTGATCATCTTGAAATTTTTTAAGCATGAAAAATATATGAAGATAATGTAATCTAACGGTAGATCTGTCGAAATTTACATTAAATTAAGAAATATAGTGTTAGGTTCAAGTTACACTTTATGTAACTCTAAAAAATGTTACACCAACCAATAACTTATTGTTGAATTAATATTTTGAAAATCCAACCGTTGGATCATAGTTTCTATATGTTCTTAACATGCATGCCAATTTTCATGGCAATCGGATGTAATTTACCATTTGATCTTTAAACTCATCTTTTATGCGTTACTTTAAACTATAAAAACTTAAATTTAAACAATTGATTGATGACATGACTGTTAATATTTGATCACCTTAAAATTTTTTAAGCATGAAAAATATATGAAGATAATGTAATCTAACGGTAAATTTGTCAAAATTCACTTCTGATTAAGAAATATAGGGTTGAGTTCAAGTTACACTTGATGAAACTCTAAAAAATGTTACACCAATAAATAATTTATTGTTGAATTCATATTTTGAAAATCCAACCGTTGGATCACAGTTTCTATATGTTCTTAACATACTTGCCAATTTTCATGCCAATCGGATGTATTTACCATTTGATTTTTAAACTCATCTTTTATCCGTTATTTTAAACTATAAAAACTTGAATTTAAACAATTGATTGATGACAGAGCTATTAATCTTTGATCATCTTGAAATTTTTTAAGCATGAAAAATATATGAAGATAATGTAATCTAACGGTAGATTTGTCGAAATTTACATTAAATTAAGAAATATAGGGTTGGGTTCAAGTTACATCTGATGTAATTCTAAAAAATGTTACATCGACTAATAACTTATTATTGAATTCATATTTTGAAAATCCAACCGTTGGATTACATGTTTTATATGTTCTTAACGTGCATGCCAATTTTCATGTCAATCGGGTGTAATTTACAATTTGATCTTTAAACTCATCTTTTATGCATTATTGTAAACTACAAAAAACTTGACTTTATACAAAAACCTTACCTATAGCGGCGGTCACAAAAACGCCGCAATAGATCTCATCTATAGCGGCGGGCCAAAAATGCGCCGCAATAGGCGACATATAGCGGCGGTTTGTGCACCCACCGCAATAGGCCTGCTGCAATTTCAGGGTCTATTGCGGCGGGTCACTGGCCCGCCGCTATATCTAGGCCGAATGCCGCTATAGCAGGTCTATTACGGCGGGTCACTGGCCCGCCGCAATAGTGCGCCGCAGTATACTAGATCTATTGCGGCGGGCCATTAGCCCGCCGTAATAGTTCTGATATATTGCGGCGGGCCAGAAACGCGCCGCAATAGGTGACTTATAGCGGCGTTTTTTGCACCCGCCGCAATAGGCCCGCCGCAATAGGCCAGTTTTTTTGTAGTGTTAGGTTTATAATTCAGATCTAGATTAAACACAAATAATCATATCACTAAGTACAAAAACGTAAATAAGAAAAGCAATGAAACCAATGAAACTGTCTAGTTTCAAGGAAAAAAATTTGGGGAGGATTTAACCTAAACTATCCACAAGGCAATAAATTCATTATGATAGAATGGAAGTTTTACAGTAAATCTTTCCCTAAATCTAAAGCTACCTCTTGTAGTACTTACTTTTGTGACCATATGCAACTCCGAATTTACGGACTCTCTTTTATCTGAATTGGCGCACACAAACACCCACATTTATCACTCTAAAATCCCACTCAAGGCTTTAAATAATTAGCTATGTATGATCTTATATTAGCAACTTCAAATCTACTGATTCTAATAATATGTAGATGGAGTTTCGGTAGTGACTTTGAAAGGAGAAGACATAGAACCTTTTAGATCTCAAAAAAGTGTACCTCCAAAGTCTCATCAAAATGTGTCTTATAGTTTCCTTTAAATACTTGGAGAATTAGATCTGAAACTTTAATCACTTAAACGGGCTTAATGAGCTAATGGATTTTAATTAATTCTACAGAAACGCATCTCGATTAGTCGAACCATAGTCACGATCGGTCGAACCTGACATGTTTTGAATTTCCTAAACCTGCAGCTTCCTTATTCTTGTATTCTGACTTGCAACACCTTGAGTATTGTCTAATCATACCTATAGCTTAGGATCTATTTCTAGCCAAGTTTGTAACAATGTTATAAATTCCGTTTCGGAACCCGTTTCAGTTTGTTCAGTGAAACAGAATATTTTGGTACTGGCCAATTTCGGCATACCGTTTTAATGTGTTTCGGGTTTAAATATATACATGTATATATCCCACTTTCATAATTTTTTTTTTTTTTTGCTAAATACTTTTATAATTTTTTTGCATGAATTATGCTAATTTCCACAATATTTCATAGTTATTATTAATTTATTATAATAAATTAATGACTCATAGTGTGATAAAGAGACTAGAGAGCTCCATGCCTACACAAAGTAGACTTTCTGTTCAATGTACTCTAGTAGGCAGTATTATTAAATATTAATAACCCATCAAACCATTCAAAAACCAAATAAAATAATAATTTTCGAATTCACTTAAAGATAATCATCTCTTGGAAGTAGGAACCATTCAGAACTTTACCAAACAATAGCCATTGTTCAAAAATAACATGAACTCTCAGGCTCTAAGCACTTTGAAGGTTTGACGTGAAGACAAGCAATTTCAAGGTTTGACGAAACGTGAAGACAAGCAAGTGAAATAGTACAGTGAAGAAAGAAAATAAAGCAAAAAAATAGAAGGGAAAAGCATAGATCAGGTATGCAGATGAAGGTTGCTGAAGACACTGCCATTGTTGTTTTTTTCCTTCTCTCTTCTTAATTTCTTATTGGGTTGTGATTATTTTCTAGTGAACTTAAAGCTTTAGATCCTCTCAAAATAGAAGCTTTAGATGTGTGAACATTTGATTTGAGATGTAGAGTGATGTAGTTGTAGAATAGATTTTTTTTTTTTTTTTTTTTTAAGGGAAAATTGGTACTGGCCAAAATTCCCATTTCGGCCGAAATTGGCCGGAACGGCCGAAACAGCCCGAAACAGACCGAAATTTGATTCGAGGTGGAATGGATGGTACTAACGTTCTGGATTGCACACCAGCATGAAAAATTCCGGTCATTCCAGCCAGAACGGAACGAAATTAATAACATTGGTTTGTATTCATGGTTTGCCAATTGTTCTAAATTTTTATAACCTACCAGGGAGTGTCTGGTTCACCGTGATGTTACATTACACAGTAATATTACATTATTGTAATCTTACATTAATGTAATCTCAATACAAAAATACAATATTACGTTGTTTAGAAAGGTGATCAGATTAAGGTAATTTGATATATTTTGTAATTTTAGATTATAGTAATATTAGAAAAAAAAAATAAAAATTTCTAATGTCACATCATGATAATGTGCGTCACATCATCATAATGTGCATCATATCAAGAGCATATCATAGCAAACCAAATGCCTCCTTAGTGAATTGTTATCCTTGTGGATTATTTAGGTCAAATCATCCACAAGTTTTTTTACCTTGAAACTGGATTGTTTCATTGATTTTCCTAGGTCATTATATCATTGTGTTCTTTACTTTTTCACTGTTTATGATATGATGATGCTTATTTAACCTAAATATTGTTAATAGACTTAATTAACAACTTGGTTAATAAGTTAGGTAAACAATCTGTGTTTTCGAGGGGTCTAAACTTTAAGAATTACTATGTAATTCATAAACTTATTTTTTATGCATAATTTTAAACTACAAAATTTGAAATTTAAACATTTAATTGATGATATAGTTATTGATATTTAATCTTCTGAAAATTTTGCAAGTATGAAGGATATATAAAGAAAATATATATAGTCTAATACATACTTATTAAAATTCACATCCAATAAAAAAAAATATTGAGTAGAGTTGTAGCCTTAACTCCTAAGTACTTTGTAGCCAAATTTTGTCCAATTTAAAAAGCTATAAAAAAATAAATTTATTTATTTCATTTGTTTTATTTTTAAAAATATTTCCTAAACCAATGCTCTTAAAAATAAAAAATAGGACAAAATTTAGTTACAAAATTGGTTGTAGCCTAAGGCTACAACTATACTCAATATCTTTTTATTGAAAGTGAATTTTGACAAATTCACCATTGGATTATATTTTCTTCTTATATCCTCCATGTTTGCAAAATTTCAAAAAAATTAAAGATCAATAGCTATGTTATTAATAATTTGTTTAAATTGCAAGTTTTTGTAATTTAAAATTATGCATAAAATATAATCTTATGGATCATATAGTAAATAATATTTGATTGGCATAAAATTTGACATGTGTATTCAGAGCGTAAAGAACATGCAATTCAAATGTTAGATTTTTAAAGGCGAAAACAACATTTTCGTCCTTACATTTTCACGCAATTCCCACTTTAGTCTCTAACTTTTTTTTCCACCGTTTTTAGTCCCTATCCTGGAAAATGCGTCTTATTTTTGTCCATATCGTTACATCAAAGATGGAAATTGCACAGGTGGCAAACAGAGTGCATTGTTGGCACACTAAAAGTTGACGTGGCCATTAAAATAATAATAAAAAAATGTTATTTGGCATTAAAAAATGCCACATCAGCATCCAAATTTAAAAAATTAATTTATCAATTTTAACTAAATAAAAAAAACTAAAAATATATTAAAAACTAAAAACCACTTGAATCAAGATTTAAGATCTAAGTGTATCAGGTTTTGTACAGGTGCTAAGTTCACGAGCAAGGTAGGAATTAACTATGGTCAATTGGGAAACAATCTACCATCACCATCAAAGTCAGTGGAGCTTATCAAATATCTCAAAGCCAAGCTTGTGAAAATCTACAACACAAACCCAAAAATCCTTAACTCCCTCAAACACACAAACATCAAAGTCTCAAATATGTTACCCAACGAACTCATCTCCAACATCTCCTCCAACCAAACCTTGTCCAATCTCTGGGTCTGATCCAATGTCCAACCCATTTACCCACATGCCAAGATCCGATATCTCCTCGTCGGCAACAAAATCATCAGCTCCACCAACAACAAAACTTGGTACAACCTCGTCCCTGCAACCCAGATGTTTCTCAAAAGAGGAGAAACCCCCCCCCCCCCACAAATTTAAATACAAGAACAACTTTTCCTTTTCAGTCTTTCATCCTTTTCTTTTCATTAAAATCCCATGGTTGAAGATCCATGGCCGAAACCCACCTTGATCGAGATCTAATCTTCTCTCTCTCTCAACCTAGATGGTCACCGGGGTTTGATCTGACTACCTCATGATTGTGTTTTGGTGTATTTTATTGATGAGGATTGGCTTTGAGTTTTGGTATTTTGTTTTTTATCTGACTGTGTTTTGGGTTTTGTTTGTTTTATTATTATTATTTTTTTGATTAAGTGTTTTGGGTTTTGTTAGTTGATTGTGTTAGAGTATCTGAGTTTGATCATGGTTTTGTATATGTTTTTGCTTCATGATTTTGTATATGTTTTTGCTTGTTTGGATGCTAAGAAAATGCAAGAAAAGAGAAGAAAATCTTGAATTTCTTATTTTTTGGGCAACCATGTTCTTGGGGGAAGAACATGAAGAATGATTATTATTTAAATAATTAAATGATAACTGAAATTTTATTTTATTTTATAATAAAATATTTTTAATATTTTTTAATTCTGCCATTTGCCACCTGTGCAATTTCCGTCTTTGATGTAATGGCAGGGACAAATACGAGACAAATTTTTTAGGATAGGGACTAAAAGCAGTGGAGAAAAAAGTTAGAGACCAAAGTAGGAATCGTGTGAAAATATAGGAATAAAAATGTAGTTTTTGCCATTTTTAAAATATGTAGTAATGTTAATGACATTGAGTAAAGTTATAGCCTCATGTTACAACCAATTTTGTAACTAAATTTTATCCTTAAAAAATATTTGTTAATTTTTATTTTCAAAATTAAAATAGAACATAGCAGAAACCTAAGGGAAATTTTAGTGGGCCATAAAAATAAAAGCAAAGTAGAAGAGTTTTACTTGCATTGAGAAGCCATTATTGTAGAACGCCCAGTCCGGGTGTTAAATTTGAGTTTCATCCCATGTTTGAGTACCGGAAATGTGCTTCACTACAATCTGCCAGGCATGCTTAGTAGCGTTCTCCCTGCTCCAGCGCCTTTTTAATGTCAATATTCTGTTGCATTGGATCTTCAATTGAATGCAATCAATTGTATTTGCTTCAGTAGGCATTATCCTTTTCATTTTTTAGGGTGTCCAAGGCAAGCAAGATTACCCCCCTAGCTAGTAGGCCTTTGACATATCCAAAAGGCTTAAGCCGTCTGGAAGTCCCCCAAAAATAGTTACTAGTAATGCTACCCATTTCTCCCGAATACAACAATGTACAATAATACCTTGGATTGCAAATTAAGGAGGATGTTTATTATACACACAACTGACACAACAACCTTGATGTGCTTAAGAGGGGGACAAGGTGGAGGGTGGGTAACGGTAGAAGAATACATATTTGGGAGGACAAATGGCTGCCAACTCTAACGACTTACAAAGTGACCTCCCCTCCAACAGACTTTGGGGACTTCCCCATGGTCGCTTCTCTAATAGACTCTGATACTAGGGGGTGGAAAATAGACACGGTTAGATCTTTGTTCCTTCCCTTCGAAGCTAGCACAATCCTAAAAATCCCCTTATCCTACAACCTTCCAGAAGACTGCTTAATCTGGGTGGGAAACAAAAAAGGAATTTTTATTGTCAAAAGCGCATATTATATAGCCTGTAATCTGATTGACACGGCTGACGGAGGTGAAAGCTCATATAGTGACCCAAGATCTTTGCTTTGGAAGAAAATTTGGCAATTAAAAATTCCTCCAAAGATAAAGGTTTTTGCTTGGAGATCCACTGTAAATGGCCTTCCTACTATGCTAAACCTGAGGGCTAGGGGCATTAACTCCTCTAGTTTCTACCCCCTCTGTGATAAGGCAATAGAAAATCTCCCCCATGCGCTTCTCCACTGTGATCACGCCATGCAGACCTGGGCTTTATGGCAAGACTATCCAATGAGTTTAGTTCCCTCTATCTTGGATCCTGTTGACATTGCTTTGAATCTTCTTGAAAGGGGGTCCATCAATGACCTTGAGCTTTTCTTCACCGTGGCCTAGTCTATTTGGTGGAATCGAAACCAGGCGTTGCATGAGGATGCAGGTAAGCCTCCCTCTCAGGTGTGGGAATCTGCTACCAGATCATTGCTGGACTTCAAAAGAACCTGCTCCTCCTCCCCTCCTCATCAATCCTCCTCTACCACTTCCTGGAGACCTCCTCCTTCAGGCTTTTTCAAAATCAATGTTGATGGGGCTGCCATGGAAGACAGCAGAAATTCCTACATCGAGATCATAATCCGCGACTCCAAAGGCACTGCTATTGTAGCACTGAATAAGGTCCTTCCAGCCCCCTTCCCAACTGAAGTGACTGAAGCTATTGCTTTGCTCCATGGTGTTCTTTTTGCCACAGAGTTGGAGGTCTCCCATGCAATCTTTGAGTCGGATGTCCTCTCTCTAATCCAATCAATTAATTCAGGGGCTGT
The DNA here is from genome assembly GCA_032878915.1 of Castanopsis chinensis. Lineage (NCBI taxonomy): Eukaryota > Viridiplantae > Streptophyta > Magnoliopsida > Fagales > Fagaceae > Castanopsis > Castanopsis chinensis. Next base: position 7,719,984 of record JAVQMG010000125.1, on the reverse strand, counting down.
AGGAGGTGAGATTGGGCACATTCTGCAGAATATTAGCTCTATTGCATCTTCTTTCAGCTGGTGTTCCTTCCAGCATCTGAATAGGGAGGGCAACAGAGTAGCGCATGAGTTAGCCAAGTATGCAAGAATCTCTGGTGTTTCCCAAACTTGGAAGGGGGTTATCCCCATTGTAGTGGAATATCTCCTAAATGAAGAGGTTCCTAGCTGACTGCTTTCGTTCCCCTCTCTGTTTGTAACTTCATCTTTAGTTGGAATGAAATCTTTCCATTCTTTCCCATCAAAAAAAAAAAAAAAAAAAAAAAGAAAAGAAAAAGAAGACTGACACAAGTTTACAGATATCCATAAAATGCACTGAAATCTTGACTTCAAATTACGATTGTCAAAATTGTGACCCTACAAATTAAACCCAAATTTAAAGGATTGTCCCACTAGACCTAACATGTGTCATTTTTTAGTAAAAGTATTTATCACATTACTTAATTAGAAAGGATTAGAATTCAAGCATTGCATTGGTGCAATTCACCTATCTCCTCTCATAATTTTTTTTTTTTTTTTTTTCACTTTTCTCTTTTTTAACTTTTACTTTTTACTTTTCTAAATTTTTTTCTCAACTTTTTTGAATCAATAGCAATTATCAATCTCAATCATTCATAAGAATATCAATCCGCTTAGAAAAAGTAACCTATGTCATTATTTTGTCAGAATTGTAAGCAATAAAAGTAACAAAAAGTTAGCAAAGAAACTAATGTCCCTTATTTTTATAACTTCAAAGACCAATTGGTAAACTTTAGAATCCGATATTTCGGCCAAAAAATCTGCTACTAGGTAAGATATCTTCAAACTATTTTCAAGCAAACCTGCTTATGAACACAAGCTATTGTGATTTGTGAGAGCGATGCTACCTTCATCTACTGCCACTTGAAGTTGTCTGCCATTGTTACCGTCAGCCATGTGAAAAATATTCCTCTATTTTTTTAAGTGGAAAGTATTCTATTTTAAGACATAATGCTATGTGCTGCCCTTATTGTAAACCAATTAGGGTCCCCAAGGGTTGATGTACACCTTCCAATTTCCACCCACAAGATCTTCTTACCAAACCTAGCCAATAATTCCATTGTAAATCCATAACATGAAAGTTGTGTCCCTAAAATGTCAAAAGTTTTTCTTAACTCTAAAATCAACGCCGAGAACACCAATGTAAATCCTACTTTGTTAAATGTAAGAAAAAATATTGATCACAAGCTTACATTTTTATATTGGACCGACGGACATGGGCAATGACAGATACTATTGCCATATAAACTTGACACATTGTGCTACATTTTTAAGTCTCATCCAAGAGTCCAACATTCTATTGTAGCTTAGTCTTAAATAGCCACATTTGCCTTAACCTTGTCCATGGCAAACCACCATAATACAATCTTCTCACTTGATAGGAAAGATTTTGTGCTTGTATTACCCGCGAAACCCACATCTTCATGTGTTCTCTCTTTCTAGCATTGACAACAATCCCAACCTTCAACTTCTTTCCCACACCGCTTATGTGTACCGATCTAATGTTGATTCCTCTAATGATAATAATCATGACTTCACATCAAGTTGTTGCAGGCAAGCAGATCCAGCTAGTGTGATTAGAGAAGCTCTCTCTAAGGCTTTGGTTCATGGACGGAGCCATGTTTGGACTTGGGGGGCAATGCTCCCCACCCCCCCCCCCCCCCCCCCATTTTTTTTTAATATTAATATTATTATTATTATTATTATTATTATTATTATTATTATTATTATTATTATTATTATTATTATTATTATTATTATATAGGTACTAATTTTAGCAATTTTATTTTAGAAAATTACACTTTTGCTCTCTTAAAAATATCATTGATTCTTTTAAGAGTATTGTTATAGTTACAAATTTTTCTATAACATTTTTACAGACGGTTGAGGTAGCAAATTTTTATTAGTTTGCATTTGGGCTCACCACTTACATTATTAGCAATTTGTAAAAAGGTTTGTAGTTCAAACATTTTCCACATTTTAAAGACCATTAAAAAATATTTATATGTCTAAAATCTAAAAAAGAAATATAGAAGCCCAAAAAAATTAGTGCAACAACAAAAATTATCAATAGTAAAACTTAAAAAAAAAAAAAAAATTAAGCTTGCTCAACCAATTTTACTTAAAAAAAAAAAAAAAAATCAGACCCTTTAAAAAATTTTAAACTAATAGCTAAGCGACTAAGTAGCAACAAAGTCGAAGATCGAAGTCATTACACATAACTAACAGCAAAGCCGCCTCCCTTAACTCTAAGTTCTGGCTTCGTCCTGCTTTGGTTTATTACTATACTCTGGCTGGCAAGCTTAAGAAAAACTGTGCTGGAAAACTTCAAACCAATTGCACCGGAGATGGAGTGCCATTCTTAGTGGCAACTTCCAATTGCGACCTCTCTTCTCTTCACTATCTAGATGGGGTTGATGCTGAAGTAACCAAACAGTTTGTCTATGATATTCCATCTGAAGGTGACTCTGGTTACCACCCTCTTGTTTTTCAAGTGATTAAATTTTCATGTGGGGGTTTCACAATTGGGATGGGCTTGTCACACTCCGTATGTGATGGGTTTGGTGCAGCACAGTTCTTCTGAGCCCTGGCTGAACTTGCAAGTGGAAAGAGTGAGCCCTCGGTGAAACCTGTGTGGGAGAGAGAAAGATTGGTGGGAACACCTACTGAGGAGCCTCTCCAACTCCATGTGGGTAAGACTTCTTTAGTAGCTTCACCATATTTGCTGATGATGCAATAAAATCGTCAGTAAGTCACACGGTCCGCACGTGCTCCCGATGACGTACCTGCACAACAAAGAGAGTGAAGACCTTTGAAAGGGCACCGGCGTGGTACTGGCCAAATACCCTCTGAAGGTTAAGTTAGAAACCTTTACTTTCAACACTAGAGTGCTAGAGTTGAGTTATTTGTGCATACCTTGTTTTGAGAGGGTGATGGGATATTTATAGTCATGTTGGTTCGAGACTTACGCCTTCAAGAAGTTCTTTTCCTTTTAGGAGAGTGTTTCTTGGTTCTCACGTATCTTCCAGAATCCTTGTCCTCCTAGGAATCTCCTTAATTTAGACGTGTTGTTCAAGAACCATTGGTGTAGGCGTGTTGGTCAAGTAAGGTTGTGGACGGGCTTAAGTCTAACCTCGTCAGCCTCATACCGTCAGCTTCAGATAATGGCTTTTAAGGTCGTCAGCTTCAGGCTATGGCCTCTAGGGTCGTTAGACTCAAGGCCGTCAGCCTCAGGGTCGTCAGCCCCTGGTCCTTCAGTTTTGGACTTTACCAAAATGACCCTTATCATTTGCCAACTACAGACCTCTTGCGTGAATGCTTCCACGTAAGTGGTGATAGTATAAAAAGACTCAAAATGAGTTTGACGGAGGAATGTGGGAGTGAAAATTTGAATGAAAGTTTCACCACTATTGAGGCTCTTAGCGCATATGTTTGGAGATCAAGGTTTAGAGCTCTAAAGTTGAACTCAGATGGGAAAATTCTGTTCTGGTTGATTGTGGGGATAAGGAAGCTATTGCATCCACCTTTGCCAGATGGGTATTATGGGAATGCTTTTACAGAGGCAAATGTAGAGTTAATGGGAGGGGAATTGAATGAAGTACCACTCTCAAAGGTGGTGAAACTCATAAAAGATAGAAAAAAAGTTGCTTCCAAAAGTGATTATATCATGCACTCACTAGGCGTTTTGGAAAGATGTAGAGAAGTCAATATAAAGTTTAATGGTGGAGGTGCATCAATGGTATTAACAGATTGGAGGCAACTGGGTTTGTTGGAAGAAGTAGTTTTGGATGGAAGGGTTCAATTAACACTATACCCGTGCCAATGAACATGTTTGTGTATGTTTTTGCCTCCTAGCAATGTGGATCCTTCAATGAAAGATGGGGTTAGGGTATTTGTTTTTCTTCCCAGAGCTGCCATGGAAGAGTTCAAAGAAGAGATGTGTGCTCTTAAGATTGGAGGTGATAGTGCTTGTGCTTAAGTTTTTTTTTTTTTTTTTTCCTTTTCTTTTTTTTACAATAAGTGGGATAGATGGTTTTCATTAGTTTGAATCCACTAAATTTTCAAGGTTTTGCAACTTAAGTATTGTATTTTGTGAAAAAATAAAGTTTTGGTTTTATAATCCACAATAATTATGCATTATTTTTCAGCTTATAACTTCAAGGGTGATACTAGAAATAATACAAATTTTATTATATAGAATTTATAAATTGATATGTCACTAATTAAAAATAAACCAATTCAAGCATTCATTTATTAAATAATTGAAATTCACTAATTGCATTCATATACACATTAAATTTATGAAATACTACTAAAATTTTTAGTAGCTTCAACACTTTCCAATCAGTTTCCATAACTTCAATTATGGTTGTGCCTATTAACATCTAAATTATCGGAAACAGGTCTTAGTGTGGAGCCGAAAAGCAAAAAGAACACACAAATACATATTACAATTTCTTGGAAAAGCATAGTTTTATTGCCTCGTTAGACGTAAGAGAATGTGGAGACAAGCCTTGACTTGAGAGATAGGCCATTAACTTTATTTATTTTTTATTTTTTTTAATCTTGCAAATAATGTGGGCTGTGTATTTTCCACTGATAGCCTATTTTGCGCGAATAAGGGCACTTGATTGCAGGGCCCAATCCGAGAGAGAGAGAGAGAGAGAGAGAGATTGGGCCATGAGAATAGCCATGAGCCTAACCCGTGTAGATGAAAGTAGCATGTGCTATGAGCCCATTCTGTGTACTGGGAATTGATGGGCCATATAAAGGCCATAGCATGGGTCATGAAGCCTGATCTATAAGGTTAAGTCTATAGGTTTGAAATTTCATTTTGTGAAGGAAAGTTAATGGGTCGAGAGTTTTAATATGTGAAGTGAAGTAATTAATTCGACTTAATCACAGACGTGAAGTAATTTGGACTTCGTTAGAAGACCATTTTATATAGAGAAACATACGATATGAAGTTGGAGTTCTTTAACTTAGATATTGAACATGTTATAGACTAATTCCTTACATTGTAATGATATGGCATTCAAATAGAAATTATAGAATAAATGGTAAATTGCAAATTACACCCCTAAAGTTTAGGGGTGATTAGATTTTACATCTTGAAATTTCAGAATTTTTATTTTACCCCTTGAAATTTGGGGTCTTTGAATTTGATACCCTAACGTTTCAAAATTTAGATTTACCCCATAAAGTTTTGAGGTGTTTGGATTTTAGGGGAGTAAAATCTAAATTCTGAAACGTCAGGGTGTAAAATCCAAACATCATCAAATTTCAGGGGGTAAAATCTAAATTTTTAAACTACAAGTTATAAAATCCAATCACCTCCAAATTTTAGGGGGTAAAATTCAAATTCTGAATTGTTAGGGTGTAAAATCCAAACATCACCAAATTTCAGGGGGTAAATTCTAAATTTTGAAATTTCAAAATGTAAAATTCAATCACCCCCAAACTTTAGAGGTGTAATTTGCAATTTACCCTAGAATGAATGAGTAACTGTCACAAGGCCATTAATACAAAAACAAAGAAGTCATCAACAACATGATTACACAAATAAATGTGATGCTATCATATTCACTAGGTAAGATTAGATGTCTTTAAACCATTTAAAGCAACTTGATCACACACTAATGTGAGTGCAATGCAAGCAATGTGTCTTCATAGGAAAACTCTTCCCTACATTTAATTCACGCTCAGTTTTACTACATTCTAAGTGTCAATTTGTGATCGATGCACGATAACTCTATCTTCTACCATGTACTTATAGTGGTCTTATGTATAAGTTATCTAATCCAATATCTAGTGCTACTTGAAATTGGGTACCTTTATCTTTGTCAGCCATGATAACATTACAAAAATGCGTTTAACTTACTAGTATATTATTATCCAAAAATTATTGGGTATTTTCATAATACAGTAACATTGTTTTTCTTTCTAGTACATTTTTATATGGTGAATCTCATAATGAATTTAATTAGTAGAATTTACTATAAATATGAGAAAAATGAGCACCAAATTACCAACTTACTATATTTTGAGAATACCTAATAATTATTATATTTTATCCTGTTCGTGGCTAAGAGAGGGGGATTGATGTTTATCTTAAAATTTTCACCAACAATATTTGATTATTACTTTAACAAAGCCAACAACTCCGATGAAAAGACATAAGAAGTTGCTTCTAATGCACCCATTAAAAAGTTATAAGTTTTTATTTACTCTTATATCTAGCCAACAACTCCCATGTAAATCCTCTGGCTTGCCGAATGGCAAATTACCCCGAATTTCAATATTATGATTTAGTAAGCTTTTTTCGTTTTTTTTTTAGAGGGAAATTAATTTAGTTATTTTTAGATTTTTTTTCTATGGATGAAAATTATTTTTCTTATTAAATTAATATAGATGGTATTTTTTTTTCCTAAAAAAAATGGTAGTTGGTATTTTTTTGGTCATTAAAAATTAGAAATTGGTACTTTATATATGGACAATGTTGTAAAGAATTTGATGACTATAATCTAAGGGTCCTACCATATGAAAAGGAGACAAATAATGGAATTGAACATAAAACTCATAGAGAGTTGACAAGTTTTGGTTTTCATAAAGCACATAAATCAGAAAAATTTGGTTTTCTGATATTGCAACTACAGAGAGAATTGTAAAGAACTGTAATATCCAATGTTAAGATCTCTTGTGAGTTTATCTAATTCATAGAGAAAAGATATTGAAATTGGTTTTATATAGTACATTTATTTAGAGTTGATCTTGTAATTTTTCCCTATTAGGGAACAAAGTTTCTAAGTAAATTTTAGTGTTGTTGAGTGTGATTGATCTGTTTTCTTTTTGGTTCGGTAGTTTTGGTTATAATATTTTCAAGAATTGATTAAAATATGGTTAAATTTCTTAGTTCTTATAAGACCACATTGTGACCCAACAAAATGACCTCTCTATCATCTTACCGAACGGGCTTCTTTTATGTAATAGTTGGGGACGTAAAGAAATTAATCTTCCCTTAAAAAATAAAAATGTAAATTTCATTACTTTGTTGAAATTTAGCCATGGTTGGTACGGAGTCTACGGACCTTGTAATGATGGTAACTTGTATTGCTTGGCCAGCTAGGGAATTTGTGACAAATACGTTTTCATATTCGATGGATATGGCCTTTCAATGCTATGATATATAAATGAGATACATTACCATATTTAGTCTCATCCAAGATTCCAACTATCAATTTATCCTCTTCTTAAAGTCCTTGGTCTGCATTTAACCTTTTCCATGACAAACCACCATAGTCCAACCTTCTTACTAGATAAGAAAGATGTTGTGCTTGTTAAACCCTCAAAACCCACGTCTTTGGGTGTTCTTTCTCTTTCTAGCATTGACAATGGTCCTGGCCTCCAGCTTATTTGCCAAACAGTTTATGTGTACCGATCAAATGTTGATTCCTCTTATGATAATAATCATGACTTCGCATCAAGTTTTAGTGGGAAAGCAGATCCAGCTTGTGTGATTAGAGAAGCCCTCTCCAAGGCTTTGGTTTATTACTATCCTCTGGCTGGCAAGCTAAAGAAAAACAATGATGGAAGACTTCAAATCAATTGCACCGCAGATGGAGTACCATTCTTAGTGGCAAATGCGAATTGCAAGCTCTCTTCTCTTCATTATTTAGATGGGGTTGATGTTGAAGTAGCCAAGCAGTTTGTCTTTGACTTTCCATCTGAAGGTGACTCAGGTTACCACCCTCTTGTCTTGATGGTGACCAAATTTTCATGTGGGGGTTTCACAATTGGGATGGGCTTGTCACACTCCGTATGTGATGGGTTCGGTGCTGCACAGTTCTTTCGAGCCCTGGCTGAGCTTGCAAGCGGAAAGAGCGAGCCCTCGGTGAAACCTGTGTGGGAGAGGGAAAGACTGGTGGCAACACCTACTGAGGAGCCTTTACAGCCCCCTGTGGATCAGTCTTCTTTGGCAACTTCACCATATATGCCAACTACAGACATCTTGCATGAATGCTTTTACGTAAGTACTGATAGTATAAAAAGACTGAAACTGAGTTTGATTGAGGAGTGTGGGAGTGAACATTTGAATGAAGGTTTCACCACTATTGAGGTTGTTGGCGCCTATGTTTGGAGATCGAGGTTTAGAGCTCTAAAATTGAACTCAGATGGGAAAACCCTCTTCTCTTTGACTATGGGGATAAGGAATCTATTGAATCCACCTTTGCCAATTGGGTATTATGGGAATGCCATTTCGTCTGTAAATGTAGTGTTAATGGGAGGGGAGCTTAATCAGTTGCCACTCTCAAAGGTGGCGAAACTTATAAAAGACAGCAAAAAAGTTGCTTCCAACCCTGATTACATCCTGCACTCACTAAGAGTTTGGGAGAGACTCGGACAACAAAATATAAATTATGAAGCTAGTGGTGCGTCAATGGTTTTAACAGATTGGAGGCAACTAGGTCTGTTGGAAGAAATAGACTTTGGATGGAAGGACACAATTAACATCATACCCCTGCCAATGAACATGTTTGGATATGTGGATTTTTGTTTGTTCTTGCCTTCTTGCAATGTTGATCCTTCAATAAAAGGTGGTGTTAGGATATTTGTTGCATTTCCCAGAGCTGCCATGGCCAAGTTCAGAGAAGAGATGGATGCTCTCGAGCTTGGAGATAATGGTGAACGTATCTGAGTGTTATATTATTGTGGAAAGTAAAATAATAAATAATGATAATATTGTGCAAAGTAAAATAATATTGATAATAATAATAATAGTTTCTTAAAACGTCATTAAGCATTATTTTCGAATCTTAGTCCTTGAATGTGACTTCAATTGTGCCAGTGTATTTCTAAAATCTAAATTATTGGAAGCAAATCATAGGTTGCGTTTAGTTCGTTGTGATGTGCTCAAAATGTGATGCACATTACCTCAATGTTACATTAAGATGTTTGGTTCATTAAATTATTTCTAATATTACCGTAATCTAAGATTACAAAATATATTATATCACCTTAATCACATTACTTTCTTAAATTGAGGTGATCTTACATTACTTATGGCAAACATCTTTAAGGTATTGTGCATCACATTAAAGGCACATCACGACAAACCAAACACTCAGTAAAGCATCTTGTAAGGTTGAATTTATTCAATCATGTGTTGGCTTTATCCCATGCCAAATTTGCTTGTAATTTAGCAATTAGATACCTTGTATTTATGTGGGAATTATGTAAGGGTAGTGTGTGAAAAAAACTCAAGATGTGTGCACTCAAGAAGAGCCTCGCGACTGGCAAGTCGCCAAAGGTGACACACGTGTGAAGCATGCAGGGGAGTTGAAGGGTCACGACAGCTGGAGCACTACAGGACAAAACTTCCAGTTTGGCCAAACAGTTAGCTCGTGACTCGTTCCAATCGCGAGGTCCAGTCGCTAGAATGCCCTGTTTGGATGAAAACTAACATTTCATATTCCTTATACACCCTACTATAAATACCCTTATACCCACGAAATGTAAAGAGCTTCCAGAGAGAATTTTGAGAGAAAAACCCTAAAAAAAAAACAGGATTGACTCATCCACAATCTTCATCCTTTGATTATCCAAATTCCTCTACTCTCACCCTCGTCATTGTCATATCCTTAAGCAGTACATTTAGCCAAATCCTATCTCACCATACCTATATCAGTGAGGAAGTATTTTGGTGCTTGAGAAGCTATTCAGAAGGGACCAATTCATTTAGTTGATGCAATGGGTTTATTGCAAGATTCGGTAAGCTAGAGAAGACAAGGTTCTGCGTAACCTTGTTGGAGCAAGAAGCTTGGAGGGTGCACTGGGTAGATTAGGCTTGGAGGGTCTTCTGCTATTCACGTATCTCAACTTTATTCTCTAGTGGATTGTTGACTACTAGGAGGGCAGCAGAGAGGTTTTTCACAGAGTACTTCGGTTTCCTCTTCGATAACACATTGCCGTGTTATCTTTGTATTTGTATTTCTCTTCTTTTACTCTTTACCTTTTAATTGCTACTGTGTTTGTGATTAACTATGGTTTAAAGCGGTTTACCAATTTGGATATAGCTTATATTTCATATTCCACACATATATTGTTTGATTATAAGCTTGTGTTGGTAATTTTGTAATTGGGGGTCTAAACGTTCAATATTGTTTTGTACGCTATTCGAACTTTCAATTGGTATCAGAGCGGGTTCACTTGTTGTGGTTTCATTAACTAAGTGAGATCCTAGACTCCTTTTGAGATGGATCGATCTCAATCTTTTAATGCTCCTCCATACTTTGATGGGAGCAACTATGCTTTTTGGAAAGTCCATATGAAGGCATTTCTATGATCCATTGATGAGAATGTTTAGGATGCTGTAGAGATAGGATGGACTAGGTCAAAAGCTGCCAAATCCACATGGGATAAGGCACCTCTTGCGGCAGCTAATGCTAATAGCAAAACTTTAAATGCTATTTTCTGTGGTGTTTCTTCTGATGAGTTTCACAGGATTTCTCATGTTACAATTGCCAAGGAGGCGTGACAAATTTTGGAAAGGACATATGAGGGAATTAAAAAGGCGAAAGACACCAAGCTCCAAATGCTTACCACACATTTCAAAGAGCTGAACATGAGTGAAGACGAGTCATTCAACTTATTTTATGGAAAGCTCAACGCGGTGGTAATTGAAAAATTTGATAGGCCAAAAACGTATTGACTCATTGCGATGGATTAATTTGATTAATTAGTCAAATTTAATTAATTAATCAATTTAACATGCGAACACGTGGTAGCACAAACAAATCATCAATAAACTAAAGTACAGAGGAAAATAAATTGACACGGTGCTTTGTTTACGAATGGGAAAAACCTCTAAGGCAAAAACCCCATTTAGTGATTTTAAGGTCATCACTTCTGAAAATTCACTATTATCAAAACAAGCGGTTACAAGTAAAGTAATCCCAGTACCTTCTACCAACCTACAGTTGAACCCTTATCCCAATACCCAATTGAACTTGTTCTGTAGTGACAATCTCTCCTTTTGATGCACGGCTCCCAGTACATGACTAACCAATTGCGCGGATCCTAGTATGCGACTTCAATCACCAACTTGAGAAAGATGTTGGCTGCAAAGCTCATCAGTTCATCCTCACAATGAAGAACAAGAAGATGCTTGGTTACAAAACCCTACGGTGCACAAGCACAGCAACTTCTTCACAAAAAAGATAAACTAGGGCAAACTTTGTCTCCGGTCACAAATAGCTTTTGCAACTTGATGTCTCTACTGTGTGTAACCAGATACGGCCCTTAAAATAATCATTTTATATGACTAAGGTTGTGAAAAAAGAAAACCCAAAGACATATCCACGGATTGGAATCAAAACAGATCTGAAATTCTGTTTTTCTTAAACCTCAACAAATAGAGGTGTCGAGAAGCTGTCGAGCAGTTGTCGAGCCACGGGGCTGGAATAGTTTCTTAAGCTCAATAGATGCTAGCTGTCGAGCTTTAATGATAGGCATTTCTTCAGTTTGAATCTTGGATAGACTTGCACAGTTTTAACACTTGATCTTGAAACCTTATTTCTTGAAGTATTAAAAACATCTTAGATCTACCTAAATACAAGCAAAGTGTGTTTTGTCAAAGAATTAGCCAATTACATAAAAGAATGACATATTTTCTTAACAAGTGAACCACATATGTCCTAACAATCTCCCCCTTTGACAATCCATGGCAAAACCACAACAAACAAATGAACATATGAGAGAAGTCATAAAGCACTCAACTCATGCCCACTTGTTGAATACAATAAAATCTATCCTAATACAAACTCTTGAAAAACTTTGCAAGAAGAGAGTTTATAACGAGTAGACTTTGACAACCTGTATTTCTAAAACACTTTAAATAAATAGAGATAGATAAATGGAACATACATCACACATATATATCTAAGATAAGCATCATGAATGTAAAAATGGTCACAAGACCTAGGGACAAGAACAATGTATCTCCAACAAAGAAAGAAAAGAAAAAGATACAAGTAATCCTTACTATATCCATAAAAAAAAAAAAAAAAAAAAAAAAAAAAAAAAAAAAAAAAACACTCCCTCTAACAAAAATCTCAAAAAATCTCCTATATTCTAACTCTCCCCCTAAGAATGACTGCTCTCATATCCAAAACTGTTTTCCCTTTTTGTCACGAGTAATAAAGGGTAAGAGTATCAAGTAAACATCTCGTAAGAACTGGAAGAGCTAGCATCTCTATCATCATCATCATCATCATCATCATCATCCCCGGACCCACCATCAGATGTCTCGGATGCCTCGGGAGGAGGAGAGGGAGACTCCACAAAACCACCAAGGCGAGCCTGCCGTCTAGCAATACGGCCAACACAGGTGTTCATCTGATACAACTTAGTAGAAAGTGTATCAAGGTGAGCAACCATGCGTTGAAGCTGCGCCATGATCGCATCTAAAGTCATACCTCCCGCTGAAGTGGGAGGAGCTGCTAAACCGGACCACCTCAATCGAAGCTGCGCCTCGCTCCATTTAACGGTAGCGTAGTCCATGGTACAAATAATGGAGAAGTGGTCGGATGAGGGAAAAGAAATAGAAAATTCGCATAAAATCCGCATGATAGCTGAAGGAAAGGTGAGCTTATCACTCGTCACCGTATCCCTATACACATCTATGATAGAAATAATGAAATGTCAGGGAAAATCTATAGAAAGATCCTCAAGAAGGGACAATAGAAAATGAGCACGAGACTCTGTGATGGAGTTGTAGTGAGAGAGAGGATACAAAAAAAAAGTCATCCCCACATTCAAGAATTTAGGACCTTTAGCAAAAGGGCGACATGATGTAAACTGACGATCACCCCAATCAGCTGGGCGCTCACAGAATGCAGAGATCATCTCATCTTTGGACATAGTCTGCAGACGCTCACAACCCTCGGAACATAGAGCACATCAAATATCAACTCCAGTGTGACCACTATGCGCGTACCTTGAACGCGAGTATGAAAGAGAGGTACTGAAGTATCAGTTCCATGCATGCTGGAGTAGAACTCCTGGATAAGCACAGAAGGACAAGTGACCAAGACATCATACAATGACTCCCATTCTTGACTATGAATGACATTGGGAAGGTCAGTGTCGGTGAAATCCGACAAAATAACTCGGTATTCCAAATGAACACCTCATTTGGAGAAGTTCTCCGAGAAGTCCTTTTGGGCTTTCTCATCACGAAACCAAACAGAAGAAGGAGTAGGATTAGAGGACAAAGAGACCCTAGAACGAAGAGGGTTCTGGGATGGAGCAGACTTAAGTTTCGGTGCTATTGATGCACTAACACAAATTAGAGAGAGAAGGAGAAGAAAGAAACACTTAGAAAAGTCCCAACACATTTCAAATATAACAAGTATATTGAAAGGAAATAACGTATGCATGAAAAATGCATGAACATGTGACATGCAATATAAAATACATCATGAGCTCAGCCCAATTCAATCCTACCAGCACACAATCAAATTGCACACATCTAAATACATGATAATACAGTTATAATGCTCATGGAATGCAATGTATAAGATTTAAAACTCATTTAGGCAAAAATCCATCCCAAAAATTTAACAAAGACTCCTCAATTTTGAAAAACCCAAAAATTTTCCAAAAAATCCCAACACTTGGTTTCAAAACATGAAATGCATGCAAATGAAAGATTAGAAACTTACCAAGTGAAGAAAAACTTGAGAAAGGTTGAAAGATGCTTGGGAAACAGGTTTGGGGGTGAGAGAGAGTGATTTGGGAGGTGAATAGACGCGAATATATCGAGAGAGATCGAGAGAATGAAGTCCAAATTGCATTTGACCATATATTTAGAACCTCAGTAAATCTCAACAGATAGAGGTATCGAGACAGGTGTCGAGATAGGTGTTAAAAACAACCTAAATCTACCCAAATACAAGTAAAGTGAGTTTTGTCAAAGGATTAGCCAATTACATAAAAGAATGACATATGTTCTTAACAAGTGAACCACATATGTCCTAACAAAATTTAACTTGGGGGAAAAGATGGATGACTCCAAGATTGTGAGAAAAATCCTAATATCATTACTGGAGAACTTCCATGCAAAAGTTACTGCCATTAAAGAAAGTAAGGACCTTGATGAGATCAAAGTTCAAGAACTTATTAGCTCACTTTAAACCTATGAGTTATCTCTACCATCACAAAGGAAGAGAAAATCCCTTGCTCTAAAGACAATCAATGAGAAAGTAAAGCTCAAGACTCCTTAGATGAGGATGAGGTTGAAAAAGATGTGGCATATCTTGTTAAGAACTTCTGAAAGTTCTTGAAGTTCAAAAAGAATGGAAAGTTTGCTGAGAAGGGAAAAATCCCAAATTCCTAGAAGGAGAAAAAGGATTTCAAAAAGAAAGACGGGAAGGATTATCAACCCTCTCAAGGAACTACATGCTATGAATGCAACGGTCATGGACAACTCAAGAAGAAGTGTCCGAACTATTTGAAAGGGAAGGGTAAAGTATATGCCACTACTTTCAATGACACAAACTCCTCTAATTCAGACTCGGAAGAAAGCTGTGACAGAGAGGGAAACTACTCTGCATTCATGGCCATTGCTCTCGTACAATCTTCAGATGATTTAAGTTTGTTAGGGGAAGAGCTTGGGGAGCACACTGAAGTGGAGTCGATGGCGATAGTTGAGGAATCCGATGATGAGGAAGATGAATGAACAATGGGATTACAAGAATCCTATAATACTCTCCTTGAGAAGATCGGTGAGTATGCAAGAGTGGCTAAAGTAGCCATTAAGAAAATGAAGAGTGCAGAGCAAGATTACAAGAGTCTTCTAGTGCAGTACAAGGAGACTAAGTGTGAAGTTGAGATGCTGAACGGAGAGCTAACTGAAGCTTATTCAAAGATCAAGTTTTTTGAGCTTGAGGTGATTTAAGCTAATGCTAAAATAGAGCAGGTCTTCTCCAAAAAGCTTGATGAAGTGCTTGTACAATGAACATCCTTTTTTGACAAGAGCAACTTAGGTTACACTAGAGAGGCTAGTTTAAGCACCATTGTGTCTAAGGAGATGAAGTTTGTAAAAGCAAAGGAACTAGTGGTAACTACTTCAGTTGTTAAGAAAGTGAAGTTTGAGAAGATGCCAAAGGTGATTGCTCAACAGGTTTCAACAAAGCCTCCAAACCCAATAGTGGTCAAACCTAAGGCTAAAGGGAAATCACTGCCAAAATCACAAAGAGGTCTGAGAACTCAACATTTCTGCCATCACTGTGTAATTCAAGGACACACCAGACTTAATTGTCATAAGCTTCAAGCATTAAAGAATGCAAGTGCTTAAAGGTCTAGAGGACAAAGAAATGGCAAGGGGAATTGGACTGCTGAGCAATCAAAAGGTCAAAAAGGTGATCCCGAAGTGAAGAATGTGATGAAGATGATTGATGCATTCACCACCTGCTTAACAAGCTTCACTAGAAGGTTTAAAAGCCAAAACAATAGTACCCAATCCTCTAGGGTTATCACCCCAAACGCACGTCTCGTGTGGGTGAAGAAGGGTACACATTCATAAGTATTAGAACATGACCATGCATTAATACTTCATCTGTATTGTGAATTTGATTGGTTGTGTGATTTTTGTTATCATTCTAGCATGTTTTGAAATTTTGTGTTTGTTTGTTATTTGCTTTGAATATCGTTATTTATTTTTTATCATTCTTAACTTGTTTTTGTGTCATAAAATCCAAAAACACATAAAAAGTAGAAAATTCAAAAGGTTTGATCGGCATTATTTTGTTATGTCACACACATGTTTTGCCTTGTACCTTCGTATAAATGGCTTTATGCATTTATGAGCGTAGCTTGTTCTTTTTACACTCACATCATTGTGGGAAAAATCTTGACATCTATGTGACCGTTGTAAATAGATCTTCAAACTTGTCATGAATGATTAGTCAATGGTTTTGTTGATCTTGAGACTTGCATAGACTTGTGCCTATGTATCTTCCCACCCTTTTATTTATTTTTTTTTTCTTAAAGAGCTCAACCAATGTAAATCTCAAAATGAAAAGAAATAATAAGCTGCAAAAGCTGTCGCACATACTAATATTTGACTAGGAAAAAAGGAAAGCCAAAGGGGGAGATTGTAAGGTTAAATTTATTCAATCATGTGTTGGCTTTATCTCGTGCCAAATTTGCTTGTAATTTAGCAATTAGATGTCCTGTATTTAGGTGGGAATTATGTAAGGGTAGTGTGTGAGAGAGTGTGAAGAAAATTCAAGATATGTGCACTCAAGAAGAGCCTTACAACTGGATCTCACGACTGACAAGTCGCCAAAGGTGACACACGTGTGAAGCATGCAGGGGAGTTGATGGGTCACGACAACTAGAGCACTATAGGGCAAAACTTACAGTCTGGCCAAGCGGTTAGCTTGCAACTCAAACTCACGATTCATTCTAGTTGCAAGGACGAGTCGCTAGAATGCCCTGTTTGGATGAAAACTAACGTTTTGCATTCCTCATACACCTTATTATAAATACCCTTATACCCACGAAATGTAGAGAGCTTCCAGAGAGAATTTTGAGAGAAAAACAAGATTGACTTATCCACGATCTTCATCCTTTGATTCTCTAAATTTCTCTACTCTCACCCTCTCCATTGTCATATTATTGAGAGGTACATTTAGCCAAATCCTATCTCACCATACCCATATCAGTGAGGAGGTATTTTGGTGCTTGGGAAGCAGTTCAGAAGGGACCAATTCATTTGGTTGATGCAATGGCTTACTGCGGGATCCGGTAAGCTAGAGAAGATAAGGCTTAGCGTAACCCTATTGGAGCAAGAAGCTTAGAGGGCTTAGTTGCACTGGGTAGATTAGGCTTGAAGGGTCTTCTGCTATTCATGTATCCCAATTTTATTCTCTAGTAGATTATTAACCACTTAGAGGGCGGCGGAGAGATTTTTCGCCAAGTGCTTCGATTTTCTTTTCAACAACACATCGCCGTGTTATCTTTGTATTTGCATTTCTCTTCCCTTACTCTTTACCTTTTAATTGCTGTTGTGTTTGTGAATATGGATTAGAGCGGTTACCAATTTGGATTTAGCTTACATTTCATATTTTGTACATATATTGTTTGATTATAAACTTGTGTTGGTAATTTTGTAATTGGAGGTCTAAACGTTCATTGGTGTTTTATACGTTATTTGAACTTTCACATCTTAGCAAGAAAAACAAGATTTTGTATACCTAATTGACCATCCTTAATTATGCGAAAGACTAGAAATGAAAAATGAAAAGAGATAAATGGAAACGTGCTAATTGCAAACCCTTGCTGTTGCGCTTTTTGGATTTTTCTTTCTCATCATTTTGTTAGATTATGCCAATTATACCAATGTAGAGAAGGCTACTTGTCTGTTTTTGGGGATTTCACCCGAGTAAAATTCAATTAGCTTAAGCGAGTTACAAAAGAAAAGAACTTTTTGTCTAAAACTTCTCAAGATTACTTGGTAGTTTGCGCAAGCAAGTGGCAATTCGCTTGTGTAAAACGAGATTTGCTTGTGCGAGAACATGAATAGGTTAATTGAATTCTGTAAAATTATGCAGAAAAACCAGGCATAATAGTTATTGATTATTGCCAACAGCTAGTAACTGTTCTAACAGAGTTTTAAAAGTAATATCCCTTCACTGATGACCATTTAAAAAATACATTATCGTTAGTATCTCCACATTATTTGCAAACATTTAAATGAATTTCACATAATTTTCCAGAATATGCACGTAGCATGTGACTCTTTGAATTAGGGCAAATGTCATCATAAAGAAACCGAATTCTTGAGACCTCCAAGCCTACTTCAATCTCATCCTTCTATCATTGTTTCCTTATAATTTCAAAACAAGTTTAAGATGATATGTGAGAAGAGGCGAAAGGAGGATTTGAAGAGGCAACTGTAAAAGTGGTGAATCAAGATTTAGTGAAGAATGATCGATTTGATAAAACCAATTTCACTCACTAGCTAGACAAGAAGTAATTCCTACTTATTGCGTTGAAGAATTTATATATTAAATCTGAAAAGCCATTCCTAGAACCAAGTTCTTGTTGTATATATAAGTATATATATATATATATATATATATATATATGAATAGGTTGTAATAATGATATTTGAGTTTGGAGAACATTGTTTCATAAAGTTTATAAAGTGAAAATTCAAGTTCTAAAATTTTCTAAGCAAAATTTGAAATTTAGTATTTTCGATCGATCGAAGTCTTTCCTCAATTGATCGAAATGATGAGTAAAATTGTTTTGGAGTCTCGGCCTGGTTCGATCGAAATCGATGCTCGATTCTTGTTCAATCAATCGAAAAGAGCATTTTGATCGATCGAAAGGAACTCTCGATCAATCGAGACTTATAAAACTAAATTTTTTGCAGAATTTTCGATAACTGTTTTGAACGTTTGAAAATGTTTCAAGCATTGTGAACGGTTTTATGAAACATTTAAACTCTTTATACTTTCCTTTTAATGAAATATAACCCTATAGGTATAAATAGAGGTGTATGTTCACTTAAAAAAAAAAAAAAAAACATAGGAAATCTTGTGATCATTTTCTAGAATTGCTATCTGTAGAACCATATAACTTATTTGTATCCTGATGACAAGTTTGCAGTAACCCTTTAGCAATAATATGTTGGAAAATCTAATTTTGTATCTCATACAAAACACACAACGGAAGCAACAAACACGGATCTACTTCATTCATGGGAGATAACATGTAACCTTGAATTTTAGAACAAAGAATAGAAAGCGTACCTTGATGAATTGAAATTCAAAACCAAGATTTGAGAATACCTTTAATCTTAATCTCAATTCCACATAGTGCCTAAGAAGTATGGTCTCTCAATCAGGCTTTATGTACGTTGATTCTCAAAGAAAAATCTTTCTTCTTCTCCTTGTAGAGAAAAACTGTTTTCTTTCTTTTCATCATATGTATATTCTAACTACCTTGGTAGTTACTTTATTTAATAACTTTTATTAAATTAAAATTGTTTATCTAATTGGGTTAGCCTTTTAGGCCTACCCAATTAGACTTTAGTTTGTGGCTTGAGATGAGACCAAATGGAACAAATAAGACTCTAACTCCAATGGGCATTAAGCTTTCTGTCAACTCTTAACAAGTCTAAAATTACTATTAATTATATATACCATTATATAAATATAATTGCACTCTAGGTCTTATTAATAAATTAAGTCCTAAGACTCTAATGATATCATTTGACCCCTCCATGAAATATCCATTGTGAACAAAGTCATAGTAAACTGTCACTTTGTAAACAACTATTTTATCATTGAGTACCCGATTTAATCTTTTAGTTACTCACATTTATTGAAATCTAATTTCAATAAATATAAGCTTTACCAACTCCTTACTAAAGTGAGCGCCCTGAATAACTAGTCCCATTAAACTTATCTCAAGGGATCTTTCGTGTCTCTACAAAAGAGATTATAGATACCAACTTGAGAATATGTGCTCCCTCAACACTACGTGTGGTTACCCAACATACTGAAGTTTTGACTGTGAATATTAGATCTCACTCCTAATATATCAAAGTAACCTACATTTCATGATCAGGTTCACTATCTTTTCAGGATTAAGAGTCTATGAAATTAGAAGTCGTGAGATTAATTATTCAGGGAATAGTTGTTAATTGAATAATTAATCTCATAGCGATCCAGTTCAATATGTCTTAACTCTTAAGAAACATCAACACATCAACTAGAAGTCTCTACTTCCATGATCAAGACAAATCATCTTAGTTGGTGTGTTATAGTTTTTGCAGATGAAACGCCTAATTTCATCACCAACTACAAACTACATTTTGAGTTTACGAGGAACTTATGATTTACATCTTCTGTGACTAAATCACATAAATCACAGACAATGCATCTCATGAACAATGCTAATGTCCCATTAGTTCATTTATAAATAGTCTCATATAATTAAACAATTTAATTATTTATGACATGCCAATAAATTGGATTTTAGGGCATAAACCTCAACATAATAGTGTGGTGGTAAATATTGTCTAAGGAAAACAATATTGTACCTCCGAGTTATCTATGTTCTGTTTGTCTTTTGTATTGACATTGTTCTTCCATTGTTACTTTGTGTAAAATCCTAACAGTTCTTACAATACCAATGAAATTAAGGTAAAAACAAAATGGGAGAAAGATGAACTAGTTTATATATGATACATATTGAACACTTACAAATCATTTGCATGATCTTTTTAACACAATTAAATCGCCAAGTGGGATAGAATGCATCGGATGTAAAGTATAAAACAAAAAATAGGAATAGATAAATCATCATTTAAATGACTTTGACTTCAAAATTGTTGATAATGCTACTATGTTATATCAAGTACATGCATTGAAATCTAAGTTCATAAACTTCGTGATCTTTCAATTCAAATTCCTTAGTCATTTTAATTGAGAGGATTGGTATGCATCTTCATTTTGAAAAGAGAGTAGAATTGGAGATGGTACCAGTTCTTATTCGAAGGTAAACATTAATTATATTTAAAGTACAGCACAAAAGCACTTGAAAATAAATAAGAAATAGGCATATTTATAAAAATAATAATTATAAAAATCCCAACAAAGACAAATAGAATATATCATGCTCCCATTATTGTAAGAAAGGTCACTACATTTGTGACTGCATACAGGTTTTTGAAGAATAGGATGAAAGAAGAGGAAAGCAATGTGAACGACGAAATTGTGATCATGGTGAGTGAGATGCGAATTGGGATAATCACAATAGTGCACAGGGCTGCTATGGCAAACTCTTTTATTGGTGGTTTGATTTTGGTGTAATGTTGCATGTGTGCAATGATAGAACATAATTCAAGAACTATGAAGATTCAGTTGTTCAGCAAGAAGTGAATATGAGGAATCACAACATTGCAAAAAAATCACTAGAAAAGTCTTTATCGAACTGAAATTAAAAAAAGTTTAAATAGTATTCTTCAAGTAATATAGGAGGGGGAAATCAAAATCTGCCAATTTGATGAGCAAGAAGGGCATTAAGGTACTTTTTAGAGTTTGACCAATTAATCTTGTCTAACAATAGGATTTTCGTGAGAAAGTTATGCCACAGATAAGATGTTTAAACTAAGCATATTATTATTAAAGAAGCTTCTAATTATGCTTATATTGTTGATTTATTTATGCTATGTCATTTGTTTTTGAGAAAGAAGTACTTGCTACATATTATTCATTTAAAGGTAAATCCAACAAAACAAAAGAAGTAATATTTAGAGGAACAGACTCCATCCAGACTTGTAAAGGAAAATACAATCTTACTCTTTGGGCTAAGGAGTGTGCAACTGCATTAGCTCGCTGACAAACATGAGAGAAAGAAGAACTCTGAAGCGAGTTCACATAAGACAAAATGTCTTTATAATATGACCATCTGAAGAATTTACCATGCCATTTCCCTAAAGCGATTTTATAACTACCTCAAAGTCGCCTTCGAAGATTGCATGACGAAAACCTGTTTCGATGCTCAATTTGACTACTCTTTTAGTTGCCAACAACTCCACGGTCTGGACTAAACGAGGTTTTGTTATTTTTCTGAAAGAGCTGCCATAACCTGTCCTTCAGAGTTGCAGATCACCACACCAAGGCCTGCTTCATCTGATTCCCCACACATCGCCCCATAGAAATTTAGCTTCATAGTACCTTCATTCGGAGGACTCCATTTTTTATGTGAACTTCTACAACTAACTGGATGATATTGCTGTAGATTCTTGAACCCCCGAATGTAGTCCTTTGCATATCCTACAATTCTGTCCAATGGCAAGCAATTTTGGTGAAGCCGAGACTAGTCTCTATCTATGTAGCACGGGTGCATTTCTGGATTTGGGTGCTGGTGCGAGACTCGGCAATTTTTGAAAAAGTAGGGTGTGGGTGCGGCAGGGTGCGGCGATTAAAAAATTATTAAAAATATTTTTATTTATATTTTCTATATATTTTTACTATTAAAATATTTTTAAAAAACACATTAGATTCACAAAACAAAGAAAGAAGAAGGGAAGAAACACAAAACAAAAAAGAAAACACAAAACAAAAAAGAAATGTCCTGCACTCTCACCTAATCATGCCAGGTATTAACAATATCAGATAAAATGACCAAAACAGCCACATGACTTTATGTGCAATAAGGGGGTCCAATAGAATACAAAGCAAAGGGAATTTTGGGTAATTAAAGTTTATATTAAAACTCAAAGTAGTAATTCCCATAAAAAAATTAAAAAAAAAAAAAAAAAAAAAAAAACAGAGTAGCAGACCTTGTACGTTGAATATGGCTCTCTCGTGGATTTCAACTCAACGGTAAGGCTTAGGTTTCAATTTTTGGACAGCAAATTCTTTGGTTTCAGGTTTTTGCTGGTGCAATGCATGATTCAAGGCCGATTTCGGCCATTTCAGTCAGTTTCGGCCGCCAGTCGATACATTCTGATTAGGCCGATATGACCTGATTCTGACCGAATCAGCGTGAGTCAAAGCCGAGTTGGCATGAATCAAAGCTAATTCAGCGCGAATCCCAAAAAAAAAATTTGAGACGCGGCATCGACGCGAGGGCCGTGTCGGACGCGGGTGCGACACCCATTTTGCTGCGTCTGTGCATCATAGGTTTCTATGCTGCTAAATGGACCATGTTGTAGCAGCAAAAAGTGAACAAGGTGCTGGCTTTCTTGTTCATGTCGAAGCAGCTCTTAGAAGGAACCTGAAGCTGCTCTGTTTTAGTCAATCCAGCCAAAATTGATTGCCCATACCTACTACACCTTTTTCACATCCCCATAAAGCATGAACAACACTTTTAGAGCCGCTGGAAAATAGGTGACAAACTTACTCAGCAAGGATGGTGCACTTTACCAGGTTCTCTTTTGTGGGTAAAGAGTTGGTATAGCATTTCCATAGGAAGTGCTTAATTTTTCCAGGAACTTTTAGCTTCCAAATGCTCTTCCAGAACTGTCTTTAAGCCTCGGCTACATCAGTGTTATGTAGGTCATCAGTAGGTGTGTTATAGAGAGTCTTGTAACCTGTTTTCACAAAGTAATTCCCAGATTTTTCCTTCGGCCATATAAGTGTCAAGTTGAATAGTTGAGCATAACGGCAATGCCTTAATGAATTTGGCTTCTGGTGGATAGAAACACAAATCTATCAAGTGAGTATTCCACCAACCTAAATGGGGATCAATGATAGTATCCACTGTAGCTTCTAGCGACAGGAGCGTCAGTGGAGAAAAACTCTGCCTCCCTCAAAATTCAGCAGCCACGGATCCTCAAAAATCCGAGTATTCTTCCCATCCCCAATCCTCCATCTAGAACCTTGAGCAATCAATTTCCTAGACCTTAGAATACTTTTCCAAGCAAAAGATCCCAAAGAAGAACTTGCTTCAAAAATAGAACAATTAGGGAAGTATTTGGCTTTAAATACTCTATAGAACATAGAGCTTGTATCATGATTCAACCTCCACACCTGTTTTTCCAACATCGCTTCATTGAATTTACATAAATCTTTGAAACCCAAACCCCCTTCCATCTTTGGTTGACACAACACCTCCCACTTTTTCCAATGGATTTTTCTTCTATCACCTTGCTATCCCTACCATAATTTTCGTATCAGCATCTCAATGTCTTGACATAAACCAACTGGAAGCCTAAAACAACTCATAGCAAAGGTAGGGATGGCTTGCACCATCGCTTTCAATAGGACCTCCTTTCCAACTTGAGAAAGTAGCTTCTCCTTCAACCTTGCAGCTTACCCCACACTCTATCTTTAATATAATTCAAACCAACCTTTTATTTCTCCCTACCATCGCAAGCAAACCCAAATACTTTTCATACTCTTTTATCTCAAGCACTCCCAACAGATTTTTAACAAGCTCTTTTGAAGATTTAGCCACATTCAAACTAAAAAAAACAGTTGTCTTGTCATTATTTATTTTTTGACTTGAGGCCCTTTCGTACTTGCCCAAATTTTCCTTACACCATCCACTTGCTCAGCAACAAAGGAGGTTGTCGTTTGTAAAGAATAAGTGAGATATATTTGGGCCAGTTTTACAGAGAGAAAAACCATTAATATACCGATGACCAACAGCATTTTGGATATGTAAAGTTTTTAGATCCCTTAAAACTCAATTGGATTAACCTAGTTAACAAGCCAAATTATTACTTAGTCCAAATTCTAGATCTAGGTTAACATAATCATATAATCATATCAATGTAAAGTGCGGAATATATATAAAAAAAAAAAAAAAAAAAACACAAAGATATGATGACCCAGGAAAAACCAAACTGGTAAAAAACCTAGGAAGGATTTAACCTAGCTATCCTCAAGGTTAAACTGAATCCACTATGAAAGAATCAAAGTTTGTACAATAGCGACTTAGACCACTAACATCCTATAGCTACCCACCAATGGAAAACTTACTGACACGACTACGTGCAAGCTCCGAGACCACAAATTCCTTCTTTCTTGGATTCTCCAGCAAGTACAAGCACTCCCGCTTGTGTATCTTTAAGCTCTAATGGCAGCAACTGAATGATCATCAAGCTCTTGAAGAAATCTCCTTCTTGATAATCCTAAGCTTGTATGAAGGCAAGCATCTCTTAGATCTCACAAGAGATTCACACAAACAGCAATATGAGCAACCACAAAAACATGGCTAGGGTTTGCCTTTTATACCTAGAGAAAAACATAAAACCTTATACGTCATATGGGCTTAGGGCTAAGTTGGAAATTTTACAGAAAAAACAATCTGCACGACTTTCGATCGGTCAAGTCTAATTCTCGATCGATCGAGCCAGGAAAATTTACACAGTAACTCTTACATTTAACTCGATTCCAACTTTACATTAATGACATACTTTGAGCAAGTCTAGAACAAGACTAAATACCTGTGTTAATCATGGTTTGCCAATAATACAAATTAGAGTTCTAATACATTAATTCCTAAGTACTTAGAACTTAACAAACTCCCCATTTGGCAATCCATGACAAAACACAAAAGCTCAAAGATTACAACGAAAAACCCTTTACAAAAAAATGCCCATTATAACAAAACCAATCCTAACTACTATCCCTTAGTTGCAAGTGTAGACAGCAGCTCCATTGAATCAACCTGTATATTTCCTGAAACACTAAACAAAATGCATAAACGTATGTGTGGAAAATACAAGTAAACCAAATAAAAATCTTGATTTCACAAAACACAAAATGTAGACATATATCAATGAATAACTCATAAACATAAGTCAATAAGCAGTGAAACAAGAAACATAATTCATCAAGAGCCAAAAATGTAAATACAAAGTGAAGCACCTAGATACAATCTAATCTCCACAGGCTAAAAAAAAAAAAAAAAAAAAAAAAACCTCACCCCTAACTACAAAAAACCTCTACAAGAGTCCAAAATGTACTCAAAAGCACTACCCAAGAGTACTAAAAAAATGCTCAAAAGTACTCCCCCTTTTTGTGACGGAATTCCAAAGGGTAATCAGAATCCATCATCAAAAGAAGGCGGCGAAGGCGGCAAAGGCGAACGTCTAAGATACGCCAAATCTGCTCACAAAGCACAGAGCTCATCAAGCATGTCCACCAAAATCTGACCATGAGCCGCCTAAATGGTCACGACAGTCTCCAATGTACAACAAATGTCAAAGTCATCCGAAGTAGATGGTGAAGGAACAACAACAGCAGCAGCACCTACAGGATTAGCAAACGCCTCACCAGAAGTAAAACCTGTAGAAGAAGAATGGGGTGCGGTACCAGAAGGCTCAACTCGAGGATATTTAGAGCGCTCTCTCATTTGAGCAACCATCTGCCTAAAAAAAGTGGCACCTATGGAAGCAATAATGTGTACGGGCTCAGAAGCGGGAAGTCATCTAAACCTAAAAATAACAAAATCTTATGAATGAAAACAGGATGAAAAAGAGCATGAGTAGTAGAGGAACACCTATAAACTTCATTCAAAGAACGAAGAAACAAATGAGGAAAACTAATAGGAGCATTCGTAACAAGACCATACAAAAATGCACATCGCTCCAAAGGAATGGTGTGCAGATGAGAGATAGGCCACAAGGAATGACACGCTATCCTAAAGATAAGATAGGTAGACTCAGTGAGCTTAGCAGAAGTGATCCGATGATCAGAACCCCACCAGATAAAAGTACCAGTGATGTATAACATGATGTCGTCTAGGGGAGGAGACTCAACATACGAGTAAACAGGATGCTGGACCACAGGTACCCCAAGAGCATCCGCCACTACTTTAGGAGTAATGGTGAACTTTACACCTCGTATCCAACTCTTTACTAAAGTGATGGAATCAGAGATGTGGATAGAGAGATTCGAGTAGAACTCTCTGATCAGGATTGCTGGACGCGGATAATCAATATTCAAAAGTGGCAACCAGCCCCGACGCTCAAAGTTTACCCTAATGGCAGGATCTAGCTCATTTAACAAAACCTTGTGCTCAGCCCAAATCTTTCTCTTAAAATTAAGTGTCTCATAAAGCTCTCGACTTTTCTCACTTGGAAACAAAGTGCCCACAAAGGAAGGAGCAGAAGAAGAGGAGGGTGTCCTATGGGCTCTAGTCGTCGTAGGCATGGTGCTAAGGTAAGGACAGAGACACAAGAGAAAGAACAAAACAAAACACAAGGGCAGACTGCAAGTTAGAACAACAAAAATATATAAAAAACTATATGCTGCATGAGCAGATAAATTCCATGATGCATGCTCTAATGCAGTGATAACAAGTTCAATTTTAAGTTTGGAATCACAAAATTGGCTTGAGCAAAGAGTTTATAACAAAATCTCCAAAATTTGAAAAACCAACTTGTATAAATTTTACTCAGTTGACCAATTGATCATCACACAAGCTAGATAACAGTTTATAATGATCAAATGCATCAAACCAACAAGCCAATTTCATCAATTAAACTCAATTTGAACAAAAACTCCAATTCGGATAAATACAAGCCCTAGAATTTTCAATTCCTCACAAAACACCAAATTGATCAAGTTAAACATCATAGATCATGATTATAACATTATATGACAAAAACCCATTGATCAATTTTAGAAAATATGGCTGGAATCATAAAAAACCCCAAAATATGCATAGGTCCAAGAATCACCCTCAAATGCATGAATTTATGCATGAAACATGAGATAAAATGCAAAAGAAATGGTAAAAAGGTCTTACCGGCCTTGGGAGAGGAAAACCTTGCGAAAAGATCGGAGGACGACAAAAATCTTGATTGGAGCCTTGGCCAAATCGTATAGAGAGAGAAAAAGTTGAAAAACTTTTGAAAAGTGAGTTGTACACGTGAAGATTAGTCTTTTAAAAAAAATTTCTACACGATTTTTGATCGATCAAAAAACATATTCGATCGGTCAAAAATGCTTCGATTGATCCAACACCAATCAAGCACTGATTGAAACAGACAAATGCTGACCAAAATTTTAATCACAATTTCAGTCGATCAAAAAACAGGTTCTACCAATCAAAATTCTAGAAAAATCAGTTTTTGAAAATATAGAGCAATTTGATGCAGAAACTCCTCAGAGCATTGAATTTTATAAATAAAACGCATGAGTATGAGATGAAATGCTTTTCAAAAACACATGTTTTGAACCCAGTTTTCCCAAGATTAAGATTTTCAAAACATTCTCCTTGAATTCTCAAGCATCAAATCTATTTTGCATAAAACTCGAGGCATTTTCAAACTTGGTTGGTCAGACCAAAAACACACACAATAACATGTACAAAGTTTAGCAAAGAGTAACTTGTGTAGTGTGTGCAACTAGCAAAAACTTGAGATACATGTGAGGTGATATGTAAATAGAAGTCAACCACAAAGTCTATAAAATTCATCACGAAGAATTTGAAAGAGACTATCACCTAAAGTGTTATATCTTATAACTCCCACATCTCCTAGATCATAAGCTTGCAATCATGTAAGTTTCTTGATTTTGCCTCATATTGTACATACAAATTTTAATTGTTTAGAACCTTATTAAAAATAGCCGGGATAATGTACACATCAATTTTATTTATTTGATTTAGCATTAAGTCCAATAATGTACACACCAATTTTAAGCATTTAAACCGATGCTACACCTTATGTTCTTTTTGTGCATGTGCTACACTTTCTTGAGCACAAAATCTTACGATATGCACTAAGGTGTTCATGATTGGATAGTGAACAGTGGTGAAATGGTTATTTATGCCTTTCTCAAAAGGTTTAAATTTGACAGTCAAAGATATGTGACTTCAAGATCAAGACACAGTGATCAAGAACTATAAATATCTTCCCACACAACATGCACTACAAAGCTTCAACTAGTAAAGTGTAAGAAATAAGCTCATCCAAGCTAAACAAGGTACATAGATATGTTATGTGAAAATAAATTGACCAACCTCGTTTTCAAAACCGAGAAAATAAATGCAAAACACAATTTTCTTCCTCCTTTTTTTTTATTAACAAAAAACAACCTAGAATGAAATACATGAATGTAATGTAATGCAAATCCTAGAGACAAAAAAAATGGTCACAATGAGTAGAACAATGAAGCACAAGGACCATGTCAAAAAGACTCAATTAGATTAAGCCTTTTGCATCCAAAACGTTTTAGATGCACCTCGAGCATTTGAGTTCTTATTCACATGGGAATGATTTCCAACTCCAGGATTGGAATAAAGGTTTAAAGCCTTTACCAATTCACCAATGAGTACCATAGGATCTTGTGCTTGAGGCACAGGTACTTTTGGTTTGTTTTCTCTCTTAGCAGCTTTTGGGTTGTAACAGTCTGGATGAATGTGCCCAGACTTTCCACAAAAATGACAAACCCATGCAGGCTTATCATGTGACTTGTCCTTAGAAAGGGTAGACTTCTTAGGTTTAGACTCTTTCAGATCAACCCTAATCTTCTTGGGAGGTGAAACTTCTATGGGTTTGACAACCTCACGCACAAGGGGTTTGACAACCTCACTCACAGGGAGTTCAGAAGAAGATGAAGGAACGAAGATTGTGGAATTAGGTGCAGACACATTGGTGCTTTCTACAAAACCTAACACTCAACATCTGATCAAGTTTGGAACTAGTAAACCTATTAGTTTGTTCTCTAGCAACAGATAGTTCATGTTCCAAAGATTTAACTTTATCAAGTAAAAACATGTTCTCAGTTTTCACATTATTTAAAAGTTCAGTAGCATCAAACAAATTCACAAGCAAATTTTTCTTATCAAGCTCAAGAGATGCAATTTTCTTTAAGCCTAATTCAAAACTCATGGCATCCTTTGTAGCAACTTTGCAAAGTTTATTGTAAGCTTCTTTAAGATCTGCATCCTCAAAGAGTTCCTCATCAGAAGGGTTCTCTTCAACAGTCACACTTTCATTGACTACAGCAGTAGCAGTGAAAGCAATGAAGTTTCCATCCTCGTCACAACTAGATTCATCATCAAAAACTTCATCATCACTAAGGGTTACAGTCATAGCCTTACCCTTAGACCTCAAGAATGTTGGACATTCAGATTTCATGTGACCATACCCTTGACATCCAAAACATTGAGGACCTATATAATTAGTAGAAGATTGGCCTAATTTTTCTCTAGGTTTTTCAATTTTGTTAACCTTAGTGGGATCATTCTTCCTAAAGTTTCTAGGTTCATTAGTGTTTTTACCTCTTGCCTTTCTGCTACTATTTCTAAGGAAATTCCTAAATTTCTTGGCAAGGTAAGCAATCTTTGTAGCAAAGAGCTCATCATCAAATCCACCAACATCAACATCATCAACAGACCTAAGAGCCATTGATTTGGATTTGCTAGTTTTGAGTAGGTCCAACTCATAAGACTGAAGAGATCCTACAAGTTCATTAACAAGGATGGAGTCCACATCCTTGCTCTCAGTGATGACAGTCACTTTGGGTCTAAAATCTTCAGTTAAAGATCTAAGAATCTTCCTAACAATTTTAGGTTGATCATAGATTTCACCCAAGTTGTATGCAGAATTAAGAATGTCATTAAGTTTAGCATAGAATTCATCAAAAGATTCATCATCAAATATTCTAATGCTTTCAAATCTAATTGTTAATAGCTGCAACTTATTGATCTTAACTGTCTTTGTGCCTTCATGCACAGTCTAGAGGATATTCCAAGCAGTGTGAGCAACCTCAACATTAGAGATTCTCTTAAATTCCTCCATAGAAACAGCATTAAAGATAACATTCATAGCTTTGCTATTGAAGGCGGCTGCTACTTTTTGAGAAGTTTACCACTCACTCACTGGAGTAGTGGGCTTCTCTCATCCGTATTCAATGGAGTTCCAGACTCTCTCATCAACAGATTTTAGGAATGCTTCATCCTGACTTTCCAGTAAGCATAATTATTCCCATCAAAGTGAGTAGGAATAACAAGAGAGTGTCCATTTTTCATGACAACTGGGGTCAAGGATCAACTCAGAGATCAAAAGATCTACACACAAGAGCTACCTGCTCTGATACCACTTGTAAAGTTTTTAGACCCCTTAAAACGCAATTGGATTAACCTAGTTAACAAGCCAAGTTATTACTTAGTCCAAATTCCAGATCTAGGTTAGCACAATCATATAATCATATCAATGTAAAGTGCGAAATATATAAAAAAAGAAAAAAACACAAAGATATAATGACCTAGGAAAAACCAAACCGGTAAAAAACCTGGGGAGGATTTAACCTAGCTATCCTCAAGGTAAAGCTGAATCCACTATGAAAGAATCAAAGTTTGTACAAAAGCGACTTAGATCACTAACATCCTATTGCTACCCACCAGTAGAAAACTTACTAACACGACCACGTGCAAGCTCCGAGACCACGGACTCTTTCTTTCTTGGATTCTCCAGCAAGTACAAGCACTCCCGCTTGTGTATCTTTAAGCTCTTATGACAGCAACTGAATGATCATCAAGCTCTTGAAGAAATCTCCTTCTTGATAATCCTAAGCTTGTGTGAAGGCAAGCACCTCTTAGATCTCATAGGAGATTCACACAAACAACAATATGAGCAACCACAAAAATGTGGCTAGGGTTTGCCTTTTATACCTAGGGCAAAACATAAAAACTTACACGTCATATGGGCCTATGGCTGAGTTGGAAATTCTACAGAAAAAACAAATCTGCATGACTTTCAATCGGTCGAGTCTAATTCTCGATCGATTGAGCTAGGTAGATTTACACAGTAACTCCTGCATTTAACTCAATTCCAACTTTACATTAATGACATACTTTGAGCAAGTTTAGGACGAGACTAAACACCTATTTTGATCATGGTTTGCCAATAATACAAATTAGAGTTCTAATACATTAGTTCCTAAGTACTTAGAACCTAACAGGATTAATCCACTTAACCCCTCCAAACATAAGAGAAAAAGGTATAGAGATAAAGGATCCATACCTTAGAATTTGTATGTGTAAGGATGGTTCAATTTTTTATAGGAGATGATGAAACAGTAAATGTGAAATTTGTATTCAAGCTAAGATGATTTAGAAATCATTTCTAACGTCACATAGAAATTGGCAAATTTTAGAATTTATGCATTCCAATGGTGTTTTAACTAGAGGAGACAGAAGATATTTTATCACATGATCAAACATTATAACATGTTCAAACATTATAAAATTGAAGTAAAAAATCAAAAGGATAAGAACTGTAAAACTTTTAGAGGTGATAGAGATCAAGAATATTTTCAATTCGAATTTTCAAGCTTTGTTTGAATAATAGAATCATATATATATATATATATATATATATATATATATATATATC
This sequence comes from Castanopsis chinensis, assembly GCA_032878915.1. Lineage (NCBI taxonomy): Eukaryota > Viridiplantae > Streptophyta > Magnoliopsida > Fagales > Fagaceae > Castanopsis > Castanopsis chinensis. Next base: position 7,688,048 of record JAVQMG010000125.1, on the reverse strand, counting down.
AAAGGTTAGTGCCTTATAGAACTCAAAAAAAAAAAAGTTTTGGTAGAACGGAAAAAATTGAACTCTTGTGGACATAATTAATGTTATGATCTTAAGAGGAAAGTTACCCTATAATTTGTGGAAGAAGCATTGTTCATAACATGTCATGGGCACAATAGTCTCTTCTAAGAAGATTCAAGTGACTCTATATGAGTTATAAAAGGAAAATCAAACCTTGATTATCTTATTTAAGTATGGGTGTGAGAGACCTCGAAAGTGCCTCTCAAAACAAAGAGATTTTTTGGAGTGCTTTTTAGGGTACTTCTCTTTTTGGGTAAATGGTGTGAAGACACCACGTTTTTTTTTTTTTACAAAAAAGAAAAAGAAAAAAGAAATATAAAATACATGACTGAATTGTTCTTTTATCATTGATTGAATAAAAAAGTATATATTTGAAAAATTGAAAATTACATGGCTTTAGGTCCTAGTTACAAACTACCAAAAATACATGGCATTTTGTCCTAGTTACAGTCTACCCAAAATAATTAAAAAAAAAAAAGAAAAAAGAAAAAGACAAGGCATCTATCTACCTATCCAAAATAACTAGATTTGGAGACTAGGTTACGGAATGAGAAGGTGTTAGACACCCATTCTGGCCTAGACAGAGTCTGGTTTTCTGGACTCTTATGACCAATGTACCCCTTCTAAGCATGCTATTAATGATATGTTGCACATATGAACAAAACTAAATCACATGAATTTATTTAAGAATACATCCTCTTCTATGTAAAAATATTTAGATCTATTTTGTGATTAAAAAAGATTGATTTTGGCTTAGACAAATCAATTTTTTTTTTTTTTTTTTTTGTATATGTAAAAAAATAGTTTTTGTGAAGAAAAATTAGATCTGCTTTTTTATTAAATAAAACAAGGTTTTTTTACTAAAGATATCAGATTTGTATTGGGAACTAAAGAAAAAAATTGGTTTTTGGTTTGTATGTAAAAATCAAATCTGTTTTGTAATAATAAAGAAAAATCAAATTTGTGTATTACAAAAAAAAAAAAATCAGATTTATTTTTATATGTTCAAAAAATACGAAAAAGATTTCTTGAGAAGAGAATTTCATTAATGAAATAAATTCATGCTACATACATTAAATAAGACAAACACAACCATTCATGATCCTTTTTTACTTCCAAAATCTGCTATGCTAAAAAACAGATTTGTATCTAATGAAGATACAAATCATTTTTTATTTCAAGAAAAATTTAGATCTACATCTAATGAAGATGTAGATCCGTTTTTGTTTTGAGAAAAATTAAAATCTACATCTAATGAAGATGCAGACTCATTTTTGTTTTGAGAAAAATTCATATCTACATCTAATGAAGATACTGATTCGTTTTTGTTTTAAGAAAAATTCAGATCTACATCTAATGAAGATGCAGATCCGTTTTTATTTGAGAAAAAGATATGGTAACACACGGATTTTTGAAACTAAGAAAGGGTTCATAACAATAATAAAAAGAATTAAGAACATGTTTTAACAAAAAAAAAAAAATCAACAACTTATGATATGAATATTTGAAACAACTAAACTATAAATATATATAAACATGCATCATCACAAAAAAGAGAAACATAAGAAGAAAGGCTTAATAAGAAACAACCTCTTGCATGGAGCACTCTTCTTCTTGAAAGGATATTTTAGGGTTCAAAGAAATTTATGCAATTATCTTTAAAACCTGAAAACCGTAGCTTTAAGAGAGGGAATATCATAAAGGAAAGTTAGAAATATGAGTAATTTGAGAACGTAAAAACGTGTCTCTCTTCCCAGCAAAAAAATGTGTGTTGAATTTTGAGATCCCGTCCCTATTTATAGAGGCTGGAGTGCTTAAAAAATAAGCAACGACGGGTAGAATGCGAATCGGGACGCGTCTTTCTACGAAAAAGTCGAAAATGATGTGCTTTATCGTCACCGGAAAAGAGTTGGACCAAAGCCTAAAAGAGTGTGATTCGGCACTTTAATAGTGCTGATCGGCACTCCAAAAGTGCCGAATGGTACTCTTGGACGCCAATCGCACTTTCGTGTTTGGGTGCGTTTTGGACTCCTTTTTTTAGGTTTTCTTAAGCCGGTCCTTGCACTTAGATGTGTTTTCAATCTGTATTATAAGATTTTTATCTATTTTTAGGAAAATTCAAGTCCTTTTAGCAACAATTTTTTGTAGATAAATACTCCAAAATAAATCTTGATAAGGTTCAGATTATCCACAATTTTATTGTTATCTAATTATCCCATTTATTCCTATGCAAGCAATCCTATTTTAAACACTAATTATCAACCAATCAAAAAATTATTTAATAATTTTAATTGTTTAACCGATCGGAATTATTTTAAATTAATCATGTGTGGTCAACTCTACCTAGACATAATGCATGCTGACCGTGCAAACTTGATCATGCGATATCTTTCGATCTGACGATCTGATTTGGAAACTGGACATACTGTCGCAACCATTAGAATATCAAGATCATTTTTATGATATGAAATAAATGAATCAATGCATGTAATGTAATCATATTTTTTGGGGTACATGGATGGTCATTCCAGTCATCTTCTTTGGTTAAATCATGAGTGCAAAATCGAGTGTCTAAAGAATGCCCCTCATTGACAGAGCTTGGAAAGCGAACGTCAATGTAAAACAAAGACACTGATTTTAGCGGCCATGATTTAATTGAGGTTGAATTTTCAAAGATTACCTAGCCCTTGAACCTAAATCTTTGGAGCATAGAACTAGTGCTTTACCTTTTTGTCAAAAAATGAGAATTGTGAACACTTGACCTATTTGATGGTTGATGAGTCTGGAAATGATTCTTGAAAATTGATGTGACCAAGAGACTTTTCAATCCCGATCTTGATAATGGAGGCAATCAAGAGGCTTTTCAATCCTGATCTTGAAACTGAAGTTTTCTACGACCAAGTTTTTTTATCTTAACGAAGGAAATGTCTACTACCAAGAGACCTTGATCTTGATGAAAAAATTGTCTGCGACCTCAATCTTGACAAAGGAGCTATCTACGATCTCAATCTTGATGAAAGAAATGTTTGCAACCTCAATCTTGACAAAAGGTAATTGTCAACGTCCTCGATCTTGACGAAGGAACTGACTGTGATCTCGATCCTAACGAAAGGTAATTGTCTGCAACCTCAATCTTGACGAGAGGTAATTGTTTGCGACCTCGATCTTGATGAAGGAACTGTCTGCAATCTTGATCTTGACGAAAGTTAATTGTCTACGATCTCGATCTTGACAGAGAAGCTGTTTGCAACCTTGATCTTGATGAAAGGTAATTGACTGCGACCTCGATTTTGATGAAAGGTAATTGACTGCGACCTCGATTTTGATGAAAGGTAATGTCTATGACCAAGGGACTTTGATCTTTGATGAAGGAAATCTAGGAGCTTCTCAAACTTGAAACCAAATTGCTACTAGCAAAAGTCAAAATTTGGAGTTAGTCTCTAACTGATGAGTGTTTTGTTCTTCTTTTGTTCTTTGAAATGAGTGATTTTTCATTTGCTTGATTTGAATTTTTTTTTTATCAGGAAAACTTTGATTTTTGTAGTTCTTTAAAAAAGATTGTATTTCCCAAGAAAGATCTAAGTATTGAAGCTCGAAAGCTTGGAATTGGAAACTAGAAATTTTGAATTTTGGGACTTTGAAAATTGAAGTTTTGGAATTTTGAGACTTGAGTTTTTTTGAAAGATTTGAAACTTTGGAATTTTAAAAAATTGTGACTTGAAATTTTGAACATGCGATTTTGAAAGATTTGGAATTTGAAATTTTGAAACTTGAGATTTTGAAAGATTTGAAACTTGAAATTTGAAATTTTGAAATTTGGAAGGTGAGATTTTGAAAATTTTGAAGCTTGAAATTTTGAATTTGAAACTTAGGAATGAAAATTTTGAATTGAAAATTTGGGATTTGGGATTTGAAAAAACCTTGAAATTTTGAACATGAATTTTTATCTTTAATCTGTTCCAAGGATTTTTCTTCCCCCTTTTCTTTTGAAATTTTGATTTTTTTTTTTTTCCCTCTTTTCATGATGTGATTTTTAGGGATGAAAAAGAAAAGGAAATAGTAATAAAAAGAAAAAAAGAGGAAAAAAGAAAGAGAACAAGAAAAAAAAAAATTTTGGGAGTTGACTAAGTCAACTCAGCAACTCAACTGAGTTTTTAATGTGAGGGCCAAAATTTTGGCCCCCCATTTGCTTTGTCTCTCTCTCTTTTTGCTTCTTCCACTTTCATCTTTTCTTCCACCATTGACACTATTCACCCTCATCTTTACCTTGATTTCTCTTCTTCATCTCACCATTCCTTCTAAAAAAATATTTCTAAATTTCCCACACTTCCTATATCCATCTCTCTCAATATTTCTTTAGATCCTTGTGTTCTTGAGCATTTTTGCCACACACCCATTTTTAGTGAAACCCATTTTCAAACCCATATTTCTTTGCACCAAAATGTCTTCCCCTTTAAATGGATCCTCTTTTCTTACTTTTCATGGCAAGAATTATGATCCCACATTTGATTGGAATGATGGGGAGGGGTTTCTACAAGACCCCAAGACCCATGCTCCATATTCTCACATGGATATTAAGGTGAGTTTTTCTTTGGTTTCATTGTTTGGAAAAAAGTTGTTTCATGCTTCATTGGAAATTTGATGGTGAGACATTGTCATTTTGTAGTGTGTTCTTGTTGGAATTTGGGACATTTGATAATTGATCATGTTGTAATGTTGGCTTTGGAGGATTTTTGAAGGGTTTTTTTTTTTTTTTGTGGCGTAATTTGGACAATGTTGGTGGATTATGGAACTTTGGAAATATTGGTGATTTGTGATGTGGTTGGAGGAATTTTGTTTGGGTTTTGGGGGCATTGGAATTGTGGAAAATTTGTGTTGTAAGCTTGCATGAACATATTAATGATGCATGTGGAATATTTTGTTGGCATGCGTAAATTTTGTTTCATGTACATGGCAAAATTTTGTAGGCATGTGTATGGACAAATTTTTGTGGATATGGAAGGATTTTAATGGGCATAAGAGTTTGGCTATGGAAAAATTTTGTGACATTTGGTCATGGAAAATTTCATGGTTATGCTTTTGGATATGTGGGGATTTATTTGTGCATGGGCATGAATATGTGGGAATTTTTTTTTTTTTTTTTACTATTTTGGGTATGTGGGAAAATAAATTTTTGATTGTGCATGGTTATGGGAAAAATTTGGTAGTTGTGCATGGGCATGTGAAAAATTTTGTTTGTGGCAAAATTTTGGTGGGGCATTGATTTTTCTTTCTTTTTTTTTTTTTTGGTTGCGGGACATTTTTCAACATGAGATTTTTGTCATGGGAAATTTTCGGATATGTGATTTTGGTCATGGACTGATGAGCTAAATTTTTGTGTTGCAGAGTCTCAAGAGTCGAGGTAGTCTCCAAATGTTGAAAAGCATGTGGGAAGCATTGTCTCTTGACATCAAAAATATCAGTAATGATGCAGACTTTGGAACTTTCTTTGAAGCTTTACTAAATCAAGAAACTCATGAATACAAAGACCTTCAGTTACTCCTTACCTTGGCAAAACACTTCTAGGACACCACATGTACCTTCCATTTCCCGAGCATTGGTGAGGTAATGTTAACACCTTATGAGTTTTCCGTCATCACTGGCCTAAAATTATATGGTGAGAGAATCCATATCCATGACTCCTTTACTCCAAATGAAATGAAGAAACTCCTAGGTGTAGTGCCTTCCAAAATGAAGAGTAAAAATATTCCTTTGTCATGGCAGTGTGAGAACATTTCAAAATGCGATACTGTGGCCAGGGGTTCTTGCATGTTTATCCTTCTTTTCATTGGGACTTTCTTGTGCCCAAACCTAGGCAATACAGTGAAGTTGCATTATTTATGGAGCTTGAGAAACATTAAGCAAATCAAGAATTATGACTGGGGTGGTAGGGCTTATGCTACCTTTTTGCATTTCATAACTTAACTTTCCAGGCGTAGCCTTTCAAGCTTGAGTGGGGCTTCATTTGTATGGCAAGTGAGGTTTGAAATTTTTGGCTATGTATGGGTTTTGGAAAATTATTTTGGCTACATGATAATGGTATTGTGAAACATTTTTCAGGTTTGGATGTATGAGTACTTTGGAGTTGGTCTTGCAATTCGGGAGAAGTTTAACAATATTTTTCCTAGGTTCCTCTAGTGGTTGCCTAAATACTGTTTATCAGCGCCCTCCAGGCGTTCTTTGGAAATTTGGCACTTGGTGATTGACAATTTGACTACTAATGATGTGAGTCTTTCTCCCCCCTTTTTTCTTATATGTGGGATCTTTGGTGTTTGATTATGGTTTGGTCTTTTCCCATTCTAGGTTTCTTTGTGATTTTTCAGATGTGTTTAGATCCTTGGGCTGGATGTGAGGAGTATGCGGATTGTGAGCGGGCTTTGGAGCTAAATGGCTGTTAGGTTTTGTTTGAGTGTGGGCATGGAAGGTATTGGTATCTTGGTGATCAGATGTTACCCCAAGTTTAACATGAGTATCCTCTGACAACAATTCCAATTCCTCCTTGTCACTCCATCCGGTTGGCTGACCTTCTGACTGATGAAGAAATTGCTCAAGCTCGTGTTGGCTACATTGTTCCAGAAGTAGCAGGGACTTATTCTGAATTTGTTCGAACTCATCTGCAAGGTTGCTTGGCTAGCATATTGGTACTTCTTTTCCCTTTTGAAGTCAAATTCTCATTTTCTATACTCCTTTTCCATATTTCTATTTGGTGACCATATTTACATGTTGGATTTTCAGACTCCATGTTTTGAAGGGGAGGAAGGGGAAGGGGAAAAGGAAGAGATTCCTTCTCCTTACCATGCTGATAGCTCTTCTAGTTCTTTCATGGAGACTTATCCCCATTTTCCGGCATAGCAATATAATGTGATGAATCCCGATGGAACGTATAGTTCCATGCCTTTGAATAGGCTAGAGCATACTACAAATGTCTCTTGACCCGACCCAGTATGTTCTTGCATGTTTAGTTCTTTGTCCTTATTTCTTCCTGGCTTTTTTGGATGGCTCATGATCTAGTAGATTTGTGCTTTAGGTTGATGTTGATCTTTTGGAGGAAAGTATGCGAATGATTGGAGGCTTGCAATCATTGGCTCGTACCCAGTCTTCCTAATATGTGCTCAATGAGGCGAGTTGGGTATGCAATGATGCTTTCTAAGTGTCTTTTGCTTGGACCTTTATTGATGATGGAATTATCACTTGATTTTGCTGACTTTTCAAGTACATCATATTGAAGCTGTTGATTATGCCAAAAGAACTTTGGAGGAAATGATCAGAACCCTTAAACTCGAGAACTATCAGTATGATCCTTAATTTTATGCCAATCAAGAGGGAAATACTGAAGGCAGCTCCTCTAAAGGTGGATTGAGGAGGTCTTCTCGAAGGAGGACCCGGAGTCCCAATGATGTTTGATTTGTATTTTTATTTTTCCTGCAAAATGAAAGGAAGTGTTCCTTAGACAATCTTGTTTTAATTTCCATGTTTAGCTCTTTGTCCTTGGAATCGCATTGACCATGTGGAAACCTTAATTAAGACAAGCTTAGAATTAACCTGATGAGGTCTTGTGGTACCAACTTAAACTTATCATGATTGATTTTGATGGAATCTGCACTTACTTGAATGAGGCGGAGCCGAATGCCTCTAGTTTGAAAATGAATGCATGGCTTTTTTTTTTTTTTTTTTTTGAAATCTTGACGATGATGATTTTTTTTTAAAATGTGGTGATAGTTTTTTTTTTTTTTTTAAAAAAACAAAAAAAAAATGGGGCATGGTCCAATGCCCCTAGCTTGGGACATGAGCCAATGGTCTAGAAAAATTTTGATTTGATCAATTTTTTTTTTTTTTTTGAAAACAATGATGCAAGTGATGATTTTTTTTTTTATATATTAAAAAAAAAAAAAATGGGTTAGGCATATCAAAATGCCTCAGTTTAATTAAAAAAATCTTTTTGAGTGTTTAACGGTCTAAAAAATGGCTCGAGAACACAAAATTGCGTGGAATTGTGTGAATAGGTGATGGCAAAGCTAAGTACCACTTGGCACTTAAGGAGTGCCATTCGGCACTTTTAGAGTTTTGAATGGCGCTTAGTCATGCCCTCACGCTTACACTGTGGTGGGCCGACTCCTCACACCTTTTGGACCTATGTCTTGCGTTTTCAGGATTTTTTGAAAATTATTTTCTTCATTTGTGATCATGAAACACTCTCCTACTTAGCTACAAACTCTGTGAAACCTATTTAAACCTAATCAAAAACTAATGTAGCTTATTTTAGCGATCATCCCTGCAAAAATTCTTTGCATAAAGGTTAGGAAAACACAATATTCACACACAAAAGTCATCCATGATTAGCAATCACAATTTTTCTCATTCAATAATTCATGATATCAACAAATGGGTTTGTAGCTTTGATTTCAGCACCAAGACCAATTCTACATTCTACAAATTAGAGGGAATTAAGCCTCTGAGGAATGTCAAAATAAAGTGGGACTTCCTTTATACTGCTATGAAATTCTAAGATCCCGAAGATCACGTATTCTGGTTTAAAACTGCTGAACTCTGTCTGACAATTGAAGAATTATCCGCTATCCTAGACTATGATCCAAGCAAAAAATTTGTAGCGGTTTCTTGTGATTCTAGGCATAGGGAATCCTTGTCTGATGCTCTCAATCTTCCTACTTCCATCACTATAGTATGGTTGAAGCACTTATGGTAAATCGTCATGTAGTTTTTTCAAGACTGATTAACAAACGCACTTATGGAGTGACTAATAATATGCAAAAAAATTTCAGCTTGCCCCTATGCTTCGTGGGAGAATTTTTTTTCTTTGCTCTAGAAGACACAGTTTTGTGGATGGTCAAGCCGTAAGTGTTGTGAGTAAGATTAAGGACGTTGATAATCCTGTTTCTCTAATCTTGGCATAAACTTTTCTAGGATTAGATTTTATGTTTCATGGTGGAGAATCTCAAAATTTTCTTGGGAGTCCCTTGACTTTGCAGATATGGCTGATGGAGCGATTGGATATGATTGCCAGGCCTACAACTGGTAATTATGGGCCTATCAGTTTTCCTAGTTGGACTACCATCAAAACTGAGTGCCAAACTGAGAGTGACTGGGTGAAGTTCTTGAACAAGAAATCCAGTTCTTCAATTCGATGGGACTGTTATTGGTGGAAGTGCCCACCCCCTCTGCTTCGATATCTAGGATCAGATCACATCTTTATTGTTGGATTGCAAAGGGCCACTTTCTATAAGGCAGATAGACTCTTGAGGCAATTCCATATGAACAAGGAATGCCAGGTGGAAAAAGTAAAAGACCTTTCACTCTTGTGGACACAAATCCTACTTCTATAAAGAACATGCTATTGGGCTTAGAGATGGCTGACCAAGTAGACCAGTCTTTTGTCAAGGTTCACTTTCATAGGATGACTACAAAATACTCTAACTGGTTGGTGGACAAGATTGTTGATAAGGAAGCTAAGATGGTTGCTAAGAGAAAACAATTTCTCAGAGATAACTAGGAAAGACATGACAGAGACAACTATGAATTTAAGAGAAGGGATAAGGATGACAAAGTACCTAACACAGAAGAAATCAATGATCAGCCAGAGAAGAAAAGACTGAAGATAAAGTGACCTTCTTATTCTTGGCTTTAAATATGTTTATTTTAAAGTTGATGTAAAAACTCTTATGTTTAGGAATTATTTAGGACTTGCAGGTTAAGGATTCTGTTAAAGATGTAGGTTTTTGGAGTTTGGGTTTTTTTTTTTTTTTTTTTTTTTTTTTTTTTTTTAGGGTTTGGTTTCTTGGATTTTGTGTAATGACATGGTTTAGTTGAATGATTGAATTTTTGGAAAATTTTTTTTAATGGAAAAATGGTGGTTTTGGAAAATTGTGACCGAACCAATGCAAGGTTGCCTACGTACCTTCTTGGTAGAAGGATCAAATCATCACGTAGTTCATTTATTTATTTTTATTTGCCTTAACTTTTGTCTAGGCCACCCTTTCAGGTTTTCCACCTAACAGACTCTCTCACTTTTTTTTTCACTCTCCTTTTTCGTAGGTCGCTCTTTCAAGTTTTCAACCTATCTCTTTCTTTTGTTTTTTTTGGTTGCTTTATTTTTTGCCTAGACCACCCTTTCGGGATTTCAACCTAGCAAGCTTCCTATTTTTCAAGCCTAGGAAAGGAAATAACATAATATACAACCACTTCAGACGTGGCGTTTTCAATCTACCACCTCAGACGTGGTATTTCTTCAATTGATCCATGTTGGTTGGCTCAGTTAAAGGGTTTGCATCTAAGTCCATCAACCTTACTGCTCCCCCAGAGTATATCTACTTGATAATGTATGGGCCTACCCAATTTTGTTTGAACTTCCCATTTGCATCTTGAATCGAGGCTCAAATTTCTTTCAACACTAGATCCCCTAACTTCAAATCTCTTGTTCTTACTTTTTTGTCAAAAGCTTTCTTGATCCTCCTTTGGTATCCTTGAATGTGATACAAGGCTTTGAGTCTTTTCTCGTCCAACATGCATAACTGGTCATATCTACTTTGCAACCAATCTGCTTTGGGGATTTCACTTTCTAATACTATCCTTAGTGAACAGACACCCATTTTAATCAAAAGGACTACTTCCATCCCATACACCAATGAATAAGGAGTGGCTCCTATAGAGGATTGAATTGATTTTCTATACCCCTAAAGTGCATAGGGTAATTGCAGGTGCCAATCCTTGTAATTTATGTGCTTTTCTTCAAAATTCATCCTATGTTTTTGTTAGCAGCCTCAACTGCTCCATTAGTCTAAGAATGATAGGGTGAAGATTTATGGTGCTGAATGTTAAACTATCGCAGTAGCTTTTCTGTTTCTCCTTTAAAATGTAGCCCATTGTCAGAGATAATTTTATGTGGTACCCCATATCTGCAAATGATATTAGTCTGAATGAATTGAGCAACTTTCTTTGAATTCAAAACCTTGTATGAGACAACTTTTACACATTTAGTGAAATAGCCAATAGCAACAAGTATGAATTCATGGCCATTGGATGCAGTTAGGTGAATCTTCCCAATGATGTCTATCCCCCAGGTAGAAAACGGCCAAGGTGATGTCATGGTATGTAATGGCATGGGTGGCATATGCTTTAGGTCTCCATGAACTTGGCATTGATGGCATTTCTGAACATGAGCCACACAATTGGCTTCCATGGTGGTCCAGTAATAGCCTTGTCTCATTATCTTCCTTGATAGCATATGTGCATTCATATATGGCTCATAGCTTGATTCATGAACCTCTTCAATTATTTGTTGTGCCTCCTTAGTGGTTACACAAAGGAGATGAATTCCATCATATGATCTTTTGTAAAGGCTTTCACCACAAATAATGTAATTAGTGGACAACCTTCAGATAGTTAATTGATCATTCTTGTCTATAGATGGTGGGTATGTCCCATCCTTGAGGTATTGTAAGATTTCTGAATACCATTCGTCTTCCCCATTCTTTTCTTTATCTTCTTCTATTGTCATGTAATAAGCTAGTTCCTCCTTTTGTTCCACCACTATTGGTCTTGTTTCATCTTCTTTAGGCCCATCCATCATGGATGCCATTATTGCTAAAGCTTCTGCAATCTGATTCTGCATCCTTGGCACATATTGGCATTAGACCTTGTTGAATTTTGAGGCCCACTTCTGAAGACATTCATGATAAGGCACCAACATTTCTTCTTTGATATTCCATTTATTTTGAATCTGGGAGATTATCAGAGCTGAGTCACCATATACTTCTAATTCTTTCACTTTAAGGCCTAGGACTGCTCATAACCCTATGATGCAAGCTCCATATTCAGTGGCATTGTTGGTGGCAAGAAAGTTGAGTCTACCAGAAAATGGGATATGTGTCCCTTTTAGAGAAACTAATAGAACTCCAATGCCACTTCCATTTTGATTTTTTGCTCCATCGAAGTACATCTTCCATGATTCTAGCTCAATCCCCATGATATCTTCATCCAAAAAGTCTACTTGGATTTCTTCAGCTTCTTTGGCTGAACAATGGGCTAAGTGATCAACTATCGCCCTCCCCTTCACAGATTTCTGAGCCACATACTTAATATGGAATTCTGACAAAAGCAGAACCCATTTAGCTGTCTTCCCATCCTGTACAGGCTTTTCAATTAAGTACTTCAAAGGATCCATTCTTGCAATGAGCAAGACCTTGTAAGCAAGTATATAATGTCTGAGTTTGCGGGTTGTCCATACAAGTGCTATACATGTTTTCTCTAGTGTTGAATACTTTTCCTCATAAGGCAACATCCTCTTGCTGATGTAGTATATTACATTCTCTTTTTTAGTTTCCTCTAAGTATTGAGCAAGTAGAGCTCCCATTATTATATTTGTAGTGATAAGATACAAAAACAATGGCTTTTCAAGTACTGGTGGGATGAGTATTGGTGGCTTCATCAAATAATTCTTAATCTTTTCAAAGGTTTTTTGGTATTGTTCATTCCACATTGTAGGAACCTTCTTTTTAAGTAGTCAAAAAATTGGTTCACATGTCATGATGAGCTAGGCTATGAACCTGCTAATGTACTGTATCCTCCCTAGAAATCCTCGAATCCCCTTCTCAGTTCTTGGAGATTTCATCTCTACAATTGCCGTGATTTTGTCAGGATCAACTTCAATTCCTCTTTGACTTACCATAAACCCCAATAGCTTTCCGAATGTGACTCCGAATGCACACTTCTTTGGATTCAGGCGCAACTTGTAGAATCGGATCCTATCAAAGAACTTCCATAAAGCAAGTATGTGCCCTTTACAGTCTTTAGACTTCACTATCATATCATCCACCTAAAATTATACTTCTTTGTGGATCAAATCATGCAACAAAGTGGTGGCTGCACGTTGGTAGGTAGCACCAGCATTTTTAAGGCCAAATGGCATGACCTTGGAGTAATAAATGAGGTTTTCTCCATATCTTCTGGAGCCATCTTAATTTAATTGTACCATGAAAATTCATCCATGAATGATAGTAAGGCATGGCCTGCTGTATTGTCAACTAGAATGCCAATGTGAGGCAAAGGAAAGTCATCTTTTAGGCTGGCCTTATTTAGATCTCAAAAATCTACACACATTCTGGCTTTCCCATCCTTCTTTGGTACCGGAACCATGTTAGCTAATCACCCCGAATAATTGACTACCCTTAGGAATCCTACATTGTACTATTTCTCAACTTCCTCTTTGATCTTGAGAGTCCACTCTGGCTTCATTCTTCTTAACTTCTGCTTAATTGGCTTCACGGTTGGATCTATTGGAATGAAGTGTTGTACTATATATGTATCAATCCCAAGCATGTCTTTATATGACCATGTAAAGACTTCTTTGAATTCTATCAACAGTTCCACTAATGCATCTCTCTTAGAAATGGTTAAGGTATTGCCCACTTGTATCATTTTAGGTTCATCATCAGTTCCTAGGTTAATAGATTAGGTTTCTTCTTTTATGGGTTCTAGGTGTCCTTCTTTTACTTCCTTATTTTTAAGAGTTTCTTTACCAATTTCAGAAATAAAAACATTCAAAACCAGCAAATAAGCAGAATCATGAATCATATTATAAGGAGAAAAGTTCTTAACAGACTCAATGAACTCAACAAACTCAATAAACTTAACTAAAACAAACTCAACAGGAATACTATCATAAACAGACTTAACAAGAATAGAAATACTAGTAGAAATAGACTCAATGGTGACAAAAACAATGTTCTTAGCAGGGGTGACTGGCTCGGCGGTCTTGATCTTCTTGACAAAAATGACCAACTTGACGGTCTTGATCTTCTTCACAGAGTCCTCCATGGGGTGGGCAGCTCCCTCCCATGCCTAGTTCTTCAACTTAGTAGTGGCTTCAACAATGGCAGGTGGTTCCCAATATGTTCCTTCTTCTCTCAACATCAATACTGCAGGGTCTTCATCCATATAATTTGTGGCTTCATCATCAATCTCCATGTTTGTGGGATTTTTGGTCACGTCTATGGGTTGGTCGTTCATAAAAGCATCCAGGCGTCCTATGCTGTCCATCCACTCATCAAAAAAATCATGCTTCCCTTTGTTTAAGTGAGTATGCTGAGGGAGATGTTATGGTTCGCCCCCCTCCATCTTCTCGTTGTCATCTTTAGCATCCTCAAGTGTTTGGATTCTGAGACTATGGGCCATCAGTTTTTTTATCTAGAACAGTCAATCTAGCATCTATGTCACCTTCTTCTTTGACTTGGAGGGTCGTGAGTCAGAATATGAGTCGTAGTATGACCCTAACTTTAGAATCTCTCTACCATGCTTGTCATATTGAAGACCAGATCTTGAACTAACATCAGTGATACAGCTCCAATCTAAAATGTTGTTGCTCTCATTATCGCTGTTGCTATCATTATCATCATGTCAACTATCACTGGTGCTACTGTCACTACTACTATTACTCTCATCATCACATCCTTCATCATCATCACTAAAGGCTTCTCCCCCTTCTTCATCTTCATCATAGGCTCTTAGTTTATGCAAGCTCTTCAATGCATGCTGACTAGCCTCCCAATACTCTTCATCTTCAATATTGCAAATGGCATCTCCAAGGAGTGTAGTCATAGCAATAAGTCTATGTAATCAGCCCAATCAGTAGGGACCCAAGTTGTCTCCTCTTCTTCAGTTCTAGAATCTTGTTGTTACACTCAAGTAGTAATTCGAACCCAACCACCAATGTCCTCATTACAGGATTAATTCTCAGTTCAGGGAATCTCTAATAGCATTGACTTTCCCCAATTTTGACAAACTTTCTGTTCAATGTAAGAGAATAAGGCCTTAGGGGTTCCAGGGGACAATGAGGTCCCTTTGCTTTAGCTTTGGCTCGAGCCATCTTTCTCACTTCCATCTTCTACAAGTCATCATCAGTGGGCTTATAGACTAGCCTGAAAGGTGTTGTGGTAGTAGGAATCATCGGGAACTAAATAGTAGGCTTCTTCACTATTCTCCCCAAGTTCATCTCGGAAGGTAGTTCATTCTTCTCATCATTGCTACCACATTGTTAAAACTGTAGGGAGCAAAGTCCACTGGGATCTTCTCCACTTCTTCTTCTCTCCACTGGGATCTTCTCCATTTCTTCTTCTCTCCTTTCAAAGCTAGGCCTCTCAATCTCAAAGCCATCCAAGGTTAATGTCTCTTTCACAAAATCGATACCAAATATAGGCTTAGGCACCGTTAAGTATCACCATATATTGTCACAATAGCTCCTTCATGTGGAAACCATATCTTTTGGAATAGAAAGGAAGGTACGACCTCTGTGTCATGGATCCATGGTCGCCCAAGGAGCATGTTGAAGCATAAGACTATGTTAAGGACTTGAAACTCCACTTTCTTGATCATCGGCCCTATAGTAAGCTCTAATGTTATAGTTCCCAAGACCTCCCTTCTATTATTGTCATATGCCCTCATATGCTAATCAGTTGGCACAAAGTCCTCAATGCTTAGACTCAAGCCACTTGTTGTCTTTAAAGGGCACACATTTAATGCACTTCCATCATCTATCAACACCATACGTATCCTCTTCCTTGGCATCTACGGCGATATGCAACGGGTCATTGCGGTGCTTCCCCTTTTTGGTGAGATCCTTGTTAGAATAGGAAATAGTTAGTTCCCTATTTATGGGCCCAATCATAGCATTCAAATCTTGGGAGGTTGTGGTTGTAAGGACGTGAATTTGGTTGAGAAGGTATACTAGGTTTTGGTGGTGTTTGTATAAGGCCATGAGTAAACCTTATAAGAATATGTTGCCTTGTGTCTTCTATAGTTGCTTAAGGACCTTATCTTCCTCGGGAAGTGTTTGTTGGGTGGATCTATTCAAGGCTTCTATCGGGTTGTCGGTCTCCAAATGTGGGGGTTTGAAGTGTCTCCCCCCATGTGATGTGGGCAATTTTTATTAGGTTATTATGGTCGATATCTTGGGGTTTGAAGTGTCTCCCCCCATTTATGGATGTCAAGTTACTTAATTAGGGTTCGAAATGTCTCCCCCCATTTGTGAGTGTTTGGTTGTTTACCTGGGGTTTGAAGTGTCTCCTCCCATTTGTGGGTGTTTGATAGCTTGACTGGGGTTTAAAGTGTCTCCCCCCATTTGTTGAGTAGTTTTTGGTTTCTGGTACTTTTTCATTCCATATATCATATCCTGTGGTGGTGGTAGATTTCCTATTCATTAATTCTTCCCATGTCATCATAAAACATTCAGGTAAGTCATAGATCAATTAAGATGGGTCTTCCTTACTTTCTTATTCAGTCATTAGGAAATTAATCATTGGTTCTTTCCCAAAATTATGATTGGGTAAGGGATTATTAGTGATGCTAGGCCTTGTAGGCTGCGCAATCACCTTGTTGTCTATTAGGTCCTGAATTGCATGACAAAGGCCAAAACAATTGTTAGTATCATGGCCAAGGCCTTAGTGCTAAGCACATATCTTATTCACATCAAACTTTGAAGGCAAGGGATTTGTAATTGGTTTTGGGTTTAAGGGTTTCAGTAACCCTTTTGCTTTTAGTTTGTCAAACACTTGGCTTATAGGCATATACAACTCATGAAACTCCCTTCTAGGTCTAGGCCCTTATGATACTTGCACAAGTGCAATGGGTGCAATCAGTTGATAATGATCAATTTTATGGAAATTAGAGATTTTTGCAACCTTAGAATTAGATTCTACATTCTTTTTAAACCTCAGTAGTCATCATTTTTTATAGTGCCATTGTTTATTGCATCCTCAATTTGGGTTCCAGCAGCAATCAAAGCTTTAAAATTAGGAAAGTATTGTGCAAACAAGTACTTATGGTATATAGGTAATAAATTCTTTACAATCATAGCTAACTGTTCTTCTTCACTTAGCCTATTCGTCATTTGTGCTGCCTTGGCTCTCCACTTGGTAATGAAGGTAGAGAAGAATTCTTTCGGCTCTTGGTTCGTGGTCTTAAGATCTCTCCTTGTTATGTTCACTTCTATATTGTACTTTTTTTGCTTGTGACACTCTCGGCAGATATTTTCCCAACTTCTTGCTCTTGCATCATCTAGGTTGATTAACCACCTAAGAGCGGCTCTGGTTAGTGTGTTTTGGAACATCTAAGCAAGTATTTCTTCAGTTGCACCTAGGAGCTGCATGGCCCTCATATACATCTTTAGATGGGACTTCAAGCATCCAGTCCCGTCAAACTTGTCCAAGGTTGGCTTCTTAAACTTGGGAGGCACTCTCACATTAGGGAAAAGTGAGAAGGACTCATGGTCTATAAGGTCTTCCATCTTACGGGCTCTTCTAATCATCTCCTCCATTTTGTTCATTCTCTCGTTGTTCTTCTCATTCTCCATGGATGGTGGATCATAATCATCCCTGCTCTCCTCTTAATTACTCTTCAGATTCTGAAACTACTGCACCATACGATTCATGTCTTCTCTCAGCTCGATTTGACTAGCTACCATGGTGTTGAGTAGCTCTTGAGTGTTCATGGGTTCTTCGGTGTTTAGGTGTTCTCCCTCTTCTGTCATAATGTTGGGAGGTTCAGACTTCTTATGGCTTGAACTATCTTGTAGTTCGAAGATGGGATTGTGATGTTGCAGCAACGAAATTTCTTCTATACTTACGAGCTTTAGTATCGTAATGGGAGTGACGGGTTTGGAACTGGAGCTAATAGCTTAAGTGTTGGGCTTAGGTTCTCTTTGCAGCCTTCCTTCAGATCTTGACCAAATTCTTCCCTAATGACAAGCTTGGTCGGGTTAATCAAAGCTAAGACCCCTTCCACATCAATCAATCAACCAAAAAAAACACACATAATATGCAATGCAATTTTAACAGGAACTGGCCTAAGGGTAGGTTCTAAGTCATTACGTTGTAGGGTGGATTTGTTATTTCGTTGTTTCCCATATCTAGGATGTTACATCTCCCAACTTGTAATGTAATGAACATTGTGTTGGTCCAAACGACATGGTTTGGCATTTACAGTCAACGGGAAAAAATCCAGTGACCTTAAGCTATGAGTTGGTGAGTTCACCACTAGGTACCCAAATCTAAGGAAGACCGGAATCCATGGTTACTACCACCACATTGTTGTTGAAAGGGGTGCATACATATTCGTTTGGATGGCACACACTATGACAGTTAGGGAAAGCTTTTAACAAACAAAAAAATATCATACAATATCTCAACAAGTATAGATAAATATAAATAAACAAACAAACAACAATATCATGCAAGACCATTCAAAAACAAGGATACATATTTGGTCACTTAAGTCTAACACAAAACTTAGCCCTTGACATCCTCAATGGAGTAACCACTGTGAGAGACCTTAAAATTGCCTCTCAAAAAAGAGAGATTTTCGGAGTGCTTTTTAGGGCACCTCTCTTTTTGGAAAAGTGGTGTGGAGTCACCACTTATTTTTTTTACAAAAAAAATAAAAATAAAATATAAAATACATGACTGAATTGTTCTTTTATCATTGATTGAATAAAAAAAAAGTATATATTTAAAAAATTAAAAATTACATGGCTTTGGGTCCTAATTACAAAATACCAAAGATACATGACCTTTTGTCCTAGTTACAATCTATCCAAAATAAAAATAAAAACAAAATACAAGGCATAGATTTACGTATCCAAAAGAACTAGATTCAGAGTGGAAAGGTGTTAGGCACCCATTCTGCCCAGATAGAGTCTGGTATTCTAAACTTTTGTGACCAATGTACCCCTTCGATATATGCTATGAATAACATGGTGAACATATGAACAAAACTAAATAACGTGAATTTATTTATGAATGCATCCTCTTCTTTGTAAAAAAATTCAGATCTGTTTTTGTGATTAAAAAAACTTGATTTTCATTTAGACAAATCAAATTTGTTTTTGTATATGTAAAAAATATATAGTTTTTGTGAAGAAAAATCAAATCTTTTTTTATGAAATAAAAAAAAAGGTTTTTTGACTAAAAATGTTAGATCTGTTTTGGGAACTAAAGCAAAAAATTGGTTTTGGTTTATATGTAAAAAAATCAGATATGTTTTGTAATAATAAAGAAAAATCAAATTTGTGTATTAAAAAAAATCAGATGTGTTTTTAAATGTTCAAAAAATACAAAAAAAAGATTTCTTGAGAAGAGAATTTCATTCATGAAATAAATTCATGCTATATGTATTAACTAAGACAAACACAACAAACACAACCATTCATAATCCTTTTTTACTTCCAAAATCTGCTATGTTAAAAAAACAGATGTATCTAATGAAGATACAAATCAGTTTTTATTTCTAGAAAAATTCAGATCTGCATCCAATGAAGATGCAGATCCGTTTCTATTTTGAGAAAAAATTAGATCTACATCTAATGAAGATGCAGATTCGTTTTTGTTTAGAGAAAATTTCAGATCTACATCTAATGAAGATGTAGATCTGTTTTTGTTTTGAGAAAAATTCAAATCTACATCTAATGGAGATGTAGATCCATTTTTATTTGAGAAAAAGAAGCGGTAACAAGCAAATTTTTTAAACTAAGAAAGGAATCATAACAATAATATAAAAAGAATTAAGAACATGTTTTTACAAAACAAATCAAAAACTCATGATATGAATATTTGAAAAAACTAAACTATAAATATATATAACCATGCATCATTACTAAAGGAGAAACATAAGAATAAAGGGTTAATAAGAAATGACCTCTTGCATGGAGTGCTCTTCTTCTTGAGAGGATATTTTAGGGTTCAAAGAAATTTATGCAATTATCTTTGAAATCTAAAAACCCTAACTTTAAGAGAGGGAATATCAAATATGAGAGTCAGAAATATGAGTAATTTGAGACTGTAAAAATGTGTCTCTCTCCCAGCAAAAATGTGTGTTGAATTTTGAGATCCCGTCCCTATTTATAGAGGATGGAGTGCTTAAAAAATAAGCAACGACGAGTAGAATGCAAATCGGAACACATCTTTTGCGAAAAAGTCAAAAAGGATTTTCCTTATCGTCACCTGAAAAAAGTTGGACCAAAGCTGAAAAGAGTACAATTCAGCACTTTGAAAGTGCAGATCAGCACTCCAAAAGTGCCAAACGGTACACTAGGACACCAATTGCACTTTCGTGTTCAGGTGCATTTTGGACTCCTTTTTTTTTGGTTTTCTTGAGCTAGGCCATGCACTTAGACGTGTTTTCAATCTGTATTCTAAGATTTTTATATCTTTTTAGGATAATTAAGGTCTTTTCAACACCAATTATCTTGTAGATAAATACTCAAAAATAAATCTTAATAAAGTTCAGATTATCCATAATTTTATTGTTATCCAATTATCCCATTTATTCCTATGCAAGCAATCCTATTTTAAACACTAATTATTAACCAATCACAAAATTATTTAATTAATTTTAATTTTTTAACCAATTAGAATTAATTTTAATTAATCATGCGTGGTCGACTCTACCAAGACACAATGCATGCGGACCGTGCAAACTTGATCATGTGATATCTTTCGATCCAATGGTCCGATTTGGAAACCGGACATACCGTCACAACCATTAGAATCTCAAGATCATTTTTATGATATTAAATGAATGAATTAATGCATATAATGCAATCATGATTTTTGGGGTACATGGATGGTCATTCCAGACATCTTCTTTGATTAAATCATGGATGCAAAATCGAGTATCTACAATGGGGGTGTTTAGTCTTTTATAGAGTTATGGATCCAAAGAAGACTAAGTTCGGACCAAGAGCAATAAATAGTGTGTTTGTAGGTTATTAGACTTGATTTTTAATGTTATAATGGAATCAAAAGATGTTGAATTTATTGAGAATAAATTTAGTCATGATTTTGTAGACTCAAAACATTCAAACACATCTGACTCTATTACAAATACTACACTTACTAGGAATAAAAGAATGTGAGTTTGTTTATGCCTTTGTCCCCTAGTGTATGCTTTTTGTAGTTGATATAGTTTTAGTAGATGTAAAACTAAAAGTGAAGTTAACACCAAGTTAGAAATTTGGCAAGACACTCTAAAATCTGAAGACTCTCGATTGATTAAGACTAAAATAAAGTACATGGAATGTAAATTCAGTAAAAATAGAAATGGAAATATAGGGGTGGTAAGACTTAATGGTCAAGAGATACCAAAAGGCGACAACTTTTGATGTTTTGGATCAATAATTCATAAAAATGGAGAGATTGAAGAAGATGTAAATCATAAGATAAGATCAAAGTAGATGAAATGGAGAAGTAGATCAGGAGCATTGTGTAATCGTAGAATATTTATTAAGTTAATGCTATGCTCTATGGTACCAATTGTTGGGTTGTTTTAAAACAAAATATTCATAAAATAAGTGTAGTTAAAATAAGAACATTAAAAATGGATAATTAGAAATACACGAAAAGATAGGATTTGAAATGAGAAAATTTGTTCAAAAATAAGATTAGCCCTATTTATGAGAAGATGAGAGATAGTTACTTATAAGATGGTTTGGTCATGTTTAAGAGAGTGTGATCAATGCACTAGTAAAAAATAGTGAGTTTTTTTTTTTTTTTTTTTTTTTTTTTTGGAAACAGTGTGTTAATCTAAGTTGAGAGAACCAAAAAAAAGGTAGAGGAAGGCTAAAAATCATATTAGTTGTAATATAAAAGAAAATGTCAATTAAGAAAGTAGCATAGTGTATGACTTTAGATAGAATAGAATGAAACAAAAAAAAAAAAAATGTAACCAACTCTAACTAATATGTTGAGGATTCATGATTGACCCCAAAATTTTGGGATTAAGGTTTTATTGTTGTTGTTGTTATTGATCAATTTTAGGATATCTATTCCATGGTTTTGGCTTGTGTTAGGACATATGTGAATCACGTTAAGAACATATGTCATTTAGAATTGGCTAATCCTTTGACAAAATGCACTTTACTTGTAATTGAGTAGATCTAGGTTGTGTTTAATACTTCAAGGAACAAGAGTTCAAGTCCAAGTATTGAAGCCATGCAAATCTGTCCAAGAAACAAGTGAAGAAATGCTGTATTTAAAATTCAATAGTTAGCTCGACAGATAGTATCTATCAAGGTTTAAAAGGCAGATTTAGCCCAATGCTCAACAGCTGCTTGATAGATAACCTATCTATCGAGATTTACGAAAATCAGTCTTTTAGATCTGATTTCACGCATATCCATGTGTATGTGCTTAAGCTTTCTTTTCTCACAACTCTAAACATATATAAGGATTATTTTAAGAGCCATCTCAGCTACTGCAACTAGATGAAACTTGATGCAAAGGTTTTGATCAAGCATATTGTGACCAGAGACAATTTGCCCTAGTTCATCTTTCTCTTGAAGAAGTTGCTGCGTTTGTACGCCGTAGATTTTTATAACCAAGGAGCTTCATGATATTCATCGTGTTGATGAACTAAAGAACTTTACAACCAATATCCTTCACAAGTTGGTGGGTTAGTCACATACTTGGATTCATGCAAAGGAGTAAGCCGCGTACTGGGATCCGCGCATCAATTGGTTAGTCACGTACTGAGAGCCGTGCATTGAAAATGAGAGATTTTCACTACAGAACAAATCCAATTGTGTATTAGGGTAAGGGTTAAACTATAGATTGGTATAAGTTACTGGGATTTCTTTACTTGGAACTGCTTGTTGTGATAATAATGGATTCTTGGGAGTGGTGATCTTAAAATCACCCGGAAGGGTTTTTCTCTTAGAGGTTTTCTCCATTCATAAACAAATCATCATGTCAACTTTATTTTTCACTATTTGTGCTACCACATGTATTGCATGTTTTTTGAATTAATTAATTAATTTGGCTAATTAATTGGTTAATTCATTACAAGAGATCAATACATTATTGGCCTATCAAGTGGTATCAAAGCAAGCACACTCTGATTAAGGTTAGTATTTGTTGTGCGATCCATTGACCCCTATTGTCATGGACAAAGGACAATCGTTAATTATACCTCCTTTATTTACTGGCACTAATTATGCATACTGGAAAGTACGCATGAGAGCTTTCTTGTAGTCTTTAAATGAGAAAGTGTGGCAAGCTATGGAGATAGGCTGGACCAAGCTTAAGGAAGTGTCGGCTGATTAGGATGATGCAAAGATCAAAGCAGTGAACTTCAACGGCAGGGCATTGAATGCGCTATTCAGTATTGTTACGAATGAGGAGTTTAAGAAGATATGCTCTACTGAAACTACAAAGGAAGCATGGACCATTCTTCAGACAACCTATGAAGGAACCAAGGCTATTAAGGATTCGAAACTTCAAAGGCTTACAAGCTTCAAAGAGATCAAGATAGAGAAGGATGAGTCATTCGATAAGTTCTATGCCAAGCTCAAAGACATAGTGAACTCAGTCTTTAATCTTAGAGAAACCATTGCAGCACCCAAGATTGTTAGAAAGTTGCTCAAATCTCTACTCGAAAGATTTCATATCAAAATCACCACAATTGAGGAACCAAAGGACATTGGCAAAATTCCTTTGACAGAGCTGGTTGGCAATCTACAGACCTATGAGAGGGGTTTGACAAGGATTAGGAAATCAAGTAAGGGTAAGAGCATGGCACTGAAGGCAAAGAGCAGTGACATAGATGACTCTTCAGACGATAAAGATTCTAAAATGAAATCCTACATTACGAGGCAATTCAAAAAATTTATGAAGAATGCCAATGCTAAAGGATTTGATAAAAACCGCAAGCAGTCTAGTTCGTCTCAATTCAAGAGCCAAGACAAAGGGAAGAAGGATGCTAGAGATGTCGATTAGTACACTGTTCCCTCAAGACCAAAGTTCTTTGGGTGTCAAGGCTTTGGACACATGAAAAAAGAGTGTCTAACATATCTTAATACCATTGGGAAAAGCAAGGCCCTTGCTGCTACCTTGAGTGGCACTGAGCCTAAGGATGATTCGGATAATGAGGATGATGGAATCATAAATGCCTTCACTGCCACTATAAATCCTACTAAAGGGATTATTGAAGAAGTGGATGAAGAAAAGGACTTGGTGGAGTCGAAGTTTGAAAATATGGATGAACAAGATGACATCCACAGAGCCTATGCAAAGTTGTACAAGGTCTCTGAAAAGCATGAGAAATTATATAGGTTAGCCACCAAGAAGCTCAGTGATGTAGAGCTTGAACGAGAAAAAATCTCCACAAAGTTTGATGAAGCCAATTAGGCTATTGGAGCACTGCAGTTTAAGAAAAATTTCTTGGCTGAGAAGACAAAAAAGCTTGAGGCAGAGCTGTTCCAAGTCAGAGCTCAGTTGGAGAGGACTTCAAGTGCAAAGCTTGACGAGATGCTCAGCTTTCAGAAATTTGTTTCTGATCGAACTGGTTTAGGGTATGATTTCTCTTCTCCTAATATTGCTTCTTCTAGTACTACTGTATTTGGTTCTCCTACTAATAATATTGAATCTAAGAACAATGATGTAAAAACTGTTATAATTAGTAAGAACGTAGACAAGTGTAAATCTATCTTAGGAGTAACCCCTAAAGACTAAAAACCCTATGATTAAGAAGGGCAGTACCCAAAAATCTAAATAGAAGCAACATCTCTGTCATCACTGTGGAGTAACTAGACATACTCGACCTAATTGTTATAAGTGATTAGCCACTCAATAGAGCAAAAGTATGATTTCATCTGAAAACCAAAATCAGTTTCCACCCTCTCTTGCTCCTCTTGGAGATCTACTCAAAGCCCTCATGTTCCTTTCGAACTTGAACGGTTTGAATTCTTCCCCCTCACCCCCAAATCAAGGGTTCACTAAACGGAAAGGTTCTTTCAAGGTGTGAAAGGAAAAAGGCTTTAGTGATTGAATCACTTTTCTCTCTCTCTCTCTCTCTCTCTCTCTCTCTCTCTCTCTCCTTTTGTTTATGCATTACTTGTGTGTTTTTCTTTCTTGTTTTGAGTCAGTCTAGTTTTTATGCTATGCTTTTGTAAATTTTGTATCATTTGTAGCTTAGATGAACATCTCAATGCACAACTAAGCAAGTGAGCTTTGTGGCTCGTGCTTGTGATGAGTAAGATAAGTAATCTTTTGTACTTAACACTCGTATCATTCTTTTTGACGGGAATGACTAGAAAATGCTAAAAGAAAGGCATAAATAACCATCTCACCATTATTGCCCGCTAATCATGAAATGATATCTATATACTTCAGCATAGCAAAAGTGCAATGTCAAAAGCTTAACATCATTGGGTATTTCTTTTCTTT
Organism: Castanopsis chinensis; assembly: GCA_032878915.1. Classification (NCBI taxonomy): domain Eukaryota; kingdom Viridiplantae; phylum Streptophyta; class Magnoliopsida; order Fagales; family Fagaceae; genus Castanopsis; species Castanopsis chinensis. The sequence goes on along the minus strand of JAVQMG010000125.1, from coordinate 7,662,726 downwards.
CTCTTATATGCCCATGCATAGTTTGCTTAAAAGGATATATGAAAAGAAGAAATTAAAGTAAAAAGAATCAAAGGTGATAGTCCCCATCAATCAGTTATGATTTTGTGTGAGTAAAATTGATTTTCTCATATCTCAAATCGTCATAACATGTAAACCCTTATGCAATCTTGCAATGTTTTTCACACACAACACGCAATATTATTTGTAATTCTTGATGCACGTGCAGGTACAATGTGATTTGGCCATCACAAGGGATACATGTGTTAATGTATGCTTACTAAACTATCCTGACTTGTTTTTGAAATATAAAATTGGTTAGACTAGTTTAGTGTGTGTGTGTGTGTGTGTGTGTGTGTGTGTGTGTGTGTGTGTGTGTGTGTGTGTGTGTGTGTGTTTTGGATCTAAATGTTTGCCATTTTTCTTGTTGAGAGATGTTTTTGTAAGCTTAAAATGTTGATTTGATCTTTGATTGAGTAGCATGCTTGATTACATTCATGACTGTGTTTTTCTCTTCTTTATAAAACTATTTTTGAGCAATCTTGATAGCTTCTTGATACTTCTCAACAGCTAGGCTATCTATCGAGCCTCTTGATCTCCCTTTCTCAACAGAAGTTATCGAAATTTCGATCCATTGAAGTTTTTGAGAATTTGTCTCGATAGCTTCTCGACAGTTTCTCAATCCATCTAGAAATTTTATGTCTACTCGATAGATTCTCGATAGCTTCTCGATCCATCGAGGTCACTTTTCTCTGGACACCTCTCAATAACTCCGCAACAACTCCATCCATTAAGATTTAAAGGCCAACAGCTCTCGATACCTTTTGATCCATCGAGATTTGTGCTTTTCTATAGATAGCCTTAGCGTATTTTTTTTCTCTCATTTCTCTCAATCTCTCTCAATTGTTTCTATCTTTTCACCTCCCTTAACACCCTTCACTTACTCTAAACCTCTTCCCCACTCAATATTCAGCCTCAAGAGTGATTTCCTCCTCTGGTATGATCTTCCTTCTTACATTTATCATGCATTTCATCACTTTTGACCTAACTTTTAAGGTTTTTCAAAATTGATGAGGTTCTTGTAAAACTTTGGGTTGGGGTTTTGTTTAAATGATCCTATATGCTCATGTATTGCATCACATGTGCATTTTAACAATGCTTCATGCATTATAGATGTGTGTTCTCTATGTTAAAATCATGTGTGCTGGTAGGATTGGATTAGGTTGAGCCCATGATGTTTTTATTGTTGCATATCACATGTTCATGCATTTTTCATGCATGCGTACCACTCTTTTCTATCTTTTTTATATTAATTGTGTTGGTACTCTTTTGCTTCTCTCTCTCTCTCTCTCTCTCTCTCTCTCTCTCTCTCTCTCTCTCTCTCTCTCTCTCTCTCTCTCTCTATTGGTTAGCTTGCATCATGGCACCTAAATGTAAGTCTACTCTATCCCGAAACCCTCTTTGTTCCAAGGCATCTACTTCTGATTCTACCCCCTCTCATATCAGGTTTTGTGATAAGAAAGCCCATAAGGATTTCTCGGAGAACTATTCCCAACGAGGCATTCATTCGGAATGCCAAGTCATTCTTTAGAATTTTTCGATACTGACCTTCCCGCTGTCATCTACAGTAGGGGTTAGGAGTCCCTTTGTGACGTCCCGGTCACTTGTCCCTTCATGATCATACAGGAGTTTTACTCCAATATGCATAGGTTAGATTACACCGTACCTCATTTCTCTACTCTTGTTAGAAGTACACGTATTGTAGTCACTCTGAATCTTATATCCTAGGTGCTACACGTTCCGAGGGTAGCGTATCCTAATTACCTCAGTTGTCGTCATCTTAAGATTATGTCTAAAGACGAGCTCATGTCTCTATTTTGTGAGACACCTTCATCATGAGGTGGATGTCAAAACACCCCTTGCTCGACCTTTGCAAAAGGTCCATGTTCCTGAATATGGTGATGACATTTGTTTTCATCCCTTGTCTCACTATAATTCTATTATTGAGCCTCGTGCTCGCTTTTTGTTGTCCCTCCTTGAGAGGCTTACCATAGACTTTCCCTTTCACTTCATACTCTCCCTTATAGATGTTTATAAGGATACGGCGACCCGTGATAAAATTATTTTCCCTTCTACTATTCCCTTCTGCTATCATGCAAATCATTCACCACTTCTCTATCTCCTATCCCGAAACGGATCACTTCTTCGTCATGAGTGCTATTGATGCGGCGATTATTAGATGGATCGAGGCCCTCAATCGAAACAGCCACGAACCAAGACAATGACTCCTCCGGCTTCTTTAACTCCATCCACATCTACTTATTCTTCTTCTGTGGGTAGTGTGACCCTCGAGGCGGTCATGGCATAGCTTCAGCGCATGAATGCTTGCCTTGACACTCTTAGTGATGAGTTGTGTTAGGTGAACACCCGTATAGGTCATATTGCATGATGATAGGCTCGCCTTGGTGGCTTCGTAGAGTCTCCCTCTCCTTCTCTAGAGGCTTTTGAGGACGAGGACGATGGTGGTGATGTTGATGAGGATAAGGCTTCTAGCTCTTCCGATGATGAGAATATGACTGCTTCTTAGTGACTTACCTTTTGTCATTCGTGACAAAAAGAAGGGAGTAATTTTGGGTATAAGAGTAGTCATGTACTTAGGGGGAGAGTTAGTATAGGAGATATTTTTGGTAGGGGGACTGTTTTTGTTTTTGAGGGATGTAGTGAGTACTTTTTGTATCTTTTCTTTTCTTTCTTTTTAGATACATTATTCTTACATTGTGATAGTAAACCTTGTACTCTCTTTGATATATATATATATATATATATATATATATTGAGGTTGTTATTACATTTTTTCTCCTATCTCTTCATGTGTTATTTCTTTTCTCTCTTTATGCACATGCTTCTTATTATATGTATGCAATCTTTTATTTCTGTTTCACACTATGATGCTGTGATGAGTTTTGTTTTAAGTGTTTCAGAAATACAGGTTGTCAAAGTCTTTCTTGCCATGAAATCTCTTCTTGTAAAGCTGTTCAAGGGTTTGTGTTAGGATAGATTTTATTGTATTCAACAAATGAGTACGAGTTGAGTGATTTATGACTTTTCTCATATGATCATTTGTTTGTTATGGTTTTGTCACAGATTACTAAAAGGAGAAATTGTTAGGACATATGTGAATCTTGTTAAGAACATATGTCATTTAGAATTGGTTAGTCATTTGACAAAATGCACTTTCCTTGTAATTGGGTAGATCTAAAATGTGTTTAATACTTCAAGGAACAAGAGTTCAAGTCCAAGTACTAAAGCCATGCAAATCTGTCCAAGAATCAAGTAAAGAAGTGTTATATTTTAAAGCTTGACAAATAGTATCTATCAAGGTTTAAAAGGCAGATTTAGCTTGATGCTCAACAGCTGCTTGATAGATAACCTATCTATTGAGATTTACGAACATCAATTTTTCAGATCTGATTTCACCCATATCCATATATATGTATTTAGGCTTTTTTTTCTCACAACCCTAAACATATATAAGAATTATTTTAAGGGCCATCTCAACTGCTACAACTAGATGAAACTTGATGCAAAGGTCTTGATCAAGCATATTGTGACCGGAGACAATTTGATCTAGTTTATCTTTCTCTTGAAGAAGCTGTTACGTTTGTATGCCGAAGGGTTTTGTAACCAAGGAACTTCATGATTTTCATCATGTTGATAAACTGAAGAACTTTGCAGCCAGCATCCTTCTCAAGTTGGTGGGTTATTAGATTTGTGCAAAGGAATAAGCCGCATACTAGAATCCACGCATTAATTGGTTAGTCAAATACTGGGAGTCGTGCATTGAAAAGGAGAGATTGTCACTACAGAACAAGTCCAATTGTGTATTGGGGTAAGGGTTCAACTGTAGGTTAGTATAAGGTACTAGAATTTTTTTACTTGTAACCGCTTGTTGTAATAATAGTGAATTCTCAGGAATGATTACCTTAATATCACCCAGTGGGGTTTTTGCCTTTGAGGTTTTCCCCATTCATAAACAAATCACCGCGTCAACTTTATTTTCCGCTGCATTTAACTTAGTTGGTGATTTGTTTGTACTACCACACGTATTGCATGTTAATTGAATTAATTAATTATCTTGACTAATTAATTGGTTAATTCATCACAAGGGGTTAATACATTCTTGGCCTATTAGCTTGAATCACGTACATACCTATTCACATGACTAATTACCAACCAAAACTCAAATATCCCACTTCTAGCAAAACTCAGATTCTGACTCTACATAATTTTGCTTGAGCAAGTGACTCGCAAAGTTTCTGTATGCTTTGATGTTTAATTCTGTTGAGTGACTTTAAATTTCATCGAAATTATTTGCACTTGACTTCTTCAATCAGCAACTCAACAAAGTTCTATCATAACTCAAACTTATCCAAACAACAGTTGAGTCACACCTTTGAATCAGGAGATAGGTCACATCCCCTAGGCAAAGGGATAATTATTAACAAAATCTTGTATAAAAAAGAGTGGACAAGCAAGGTATTGCAGATGAATTTAAATGGAATTAAAAAGTTAGTCTTAGTGGAAAATGATGAGTTACCACTTGCCACTACCATTTCATTTGCCGCAGGAACTTCTCATCTTTAATTGTCACACGATATTGTGAGTTGCGAGTCCGATATGCAACCTATCTTATCTTTATCTACGCCACTTGAAAGTGCCTGCTTCTATCTATCTTCACCTAACGCCACTTGAAAATATCATAGGATCCATTTCTGAATATGAAAGAAGTGACACCGCATCACTATACTCCAAACTCCAAAAGTAACTACTAATATTACTCTTGGCTTACTGATTCTAAACCACTAATAAGGGTCCCGTGTGTTAGAATAATCAATCTTCCAAGTTCCACCTACCCACAAGATTCTCTTGGCACTTCAACCCAGCTAACTCCAATTTAAATCATGTCAAGTGGTTGCTGTTTTTTTTTCTTTTTCTATTTTCCTTTTTCCCCTCTAATCTTTGTTGAAGTTTAGGTACTGCCGTATAGCGAGTAGGGACAGAGTATTTGCATCAATTCATGTAAATTTGTTTGTCTATTTTAATATAAGAAGTTTTTTTTTTAATAGGAGAAATTACACTTTATCATTCTAAACTATTACACTTTACATCTTAAATTTTTCGAATGCATATTCTACACTCTTAAACTATAACTCTTGTTACACTTTGCATCCCGACATTAAGTTTGGTGTTAAATTATATGGAAAAATATGACATCATATGAAAAGACGTAACTGTCCTTCTTCTCATCAATTTTATAAAAATGAAGGACAAATTACATTTTACCACCCTAATCTATACTTCTAATTACACTTTGTATCCTAAACTTTGAATTTCCATCTAAGCTAACACCAAACCTAACTTCGAGATGAGTGTAACAAGGGTCATAGTTTAGGAGTGAAAAGCATTCATTCGAAAAGTTTAGGTTGCAAAATGTAATCAAAAGTATAGTTTAGGATGACAAAATTTAATTTCACTATTTTTTACACAACCACTTTTTAAAAGCACTCATATCAAATTATATATTCTAAAAAAATATTTTAATATAATATTCATTTTTCGTTATTTTTTATTACTTCCTTCAACCTTCTCTTCCCCCGCCCTCTCTCTCTCTCTCTCTCTCTCTCTCTCTCTCTCTCTCTCTCTCTCTCTCTCTCACACACACATTGCTACCACCACATGGTCACTACCACAACCACCACCACCACCACCACCACTACAACCACCACAATAGATAAAACATCATATCAGACCCATGTTGAAGCAACCCCAAACCAAAACTCACACCCACATCAGCACAAACAACCAATCCAAAAACCCAAATCCAAGGAGATCTCAAACTAAATCTAGCCACCATACCCAAAACCCCATTCAAATTTCCCTTGAGATTCATAGAATGTCCCAAATACATTTGAAATCAAAATCCAAACCAAGCACATGTAAGCAACATCATATCTTAATAATCAAACCAAATCTAAATCCCTAAACCCATAAACCAAACAAAGAGAAAATAGAAGAACGAGAGTAAGTAGAGTGTAAAAATAGCAGATTGAATGATGGTCGTGAACCACCTCTATCGCCAGTGATTGTGGTCATTTGGGCTTGGCCATCACTAAGGTTGGTGCAAAAAGAATAAAGAAAGTGATATTGAATGAGAGTGAGGGTGAGATTGGAGAGGGCTTACAACAAAAAATGAAGGAAAACTAGTACTGAATGTGGAAAAGGCAAGCACTAACTTACAAGGTCTAGTCATGTAGGCTACTAGGCTTAGAGAGAGAGAGAGAGAGAGAGAGAGAGAAGAAACTGATAGTCCAAGAATGTATTGACCCCTGGTGATGAATTAATTAATTAATTAGCCAAGTTTATTAATTAATCAAATTAACATGCAATTTGCGTGGCAGCACAAACAAATCACCAACTAAAATAAAATGCAGCAGAAAATAAAGTTAACAAGGAGATTTGTTTTCGAATGGCGAAAACTTCTAAGGTAAAACCCCTACCGGGTGATTTTAAGGTCACCACTCCTAAGAATTCACTATTATCACAACAAGCAGTTACAAGTAAAGGAATCTCAATATCTTATGCCAACCTACAGTTGAACCCTTATCCCAATGCACAATTGGACTTGTTCTGTAGTGACAATCTCTCCTTTTAATGTACTGCTCCCAATACGTGACTAACCAATAGATACACAGATCCCAGTACACGACTTAAATCACCAACTTGAGAAGGATGTTAGCTACAAAGTTCTTCAGTTTATCACACGATGAAAATTACGAAGTTGCTTGGTCACAAAACCCTACGGTGTACAAACACAACAGCTTCTTCAAGACAAAGAAGAACTAGAGCAAACTAGGTTTCTAGTCACAATTTGCATGAATAACTCTTTTCTTCACACTCGTGTAACTGTGCAACCTGTGACGGCCCTTAAAATAATCCTTATATATGTTTAGGGTTATGAGAAAAGAAAGCCTAAAACATACTCACGGATTGGAATGAAATGAGAACTGAAAATCAGATTTTCATGATTCTCAATAGATACTCTATCTGGCGTGCAGCTGTCGACCTTCGAGCTTAAACAGCTTTTTAAACCTCGATAGATACTAGCTATCGAGATTTAAAACCCAGCATTTCATCACTTGATTCTTAGACAGACTTGTATGGTTTTAACACTTGAACTTGAAACCTTGTTCTTTGAAGCATTAAACACATCCTTGATCTACCCAATTACAAGTAAAGTATTTTTTGTCAAAGGATTAGCCAATACATGATGACATATGTTCTTAACATGAATCACATATATCCTAACAATCTCCCATTTTGGTAATCTATGACAAAACCACAACAAATTAATGAACATATGAGAGAAGTCATAAGTCACTCAACTCATACTCACTTGTTGAATACAATAAAATCTATCCTAACACAAACTATTGAAAAAATTTGTAAGAAGAGAGTTCATGGCAAGGAACACTTTGACAACCTGTGTTTCTAAAACACTTTAAACAAAACTCATCAAAGCATCTTAGTGTGAAATAGAAATAAAGATTGCATACAAATACATAAGAAGCGTGTGTATAAAGAGAGAAAAGAAACAACACATGAATAGATAGGTGAAAGAACTGTAATAACAACCTCATCATATATATATCATCAATAAGTACAAGGTTTGCTATCATAAAGTAGTCACAAGACCAAAGGGTCATGAACTAAGTATCTAAAAGATAAAGAAAATAAAAGATACATAAGTCCTCACTTCATCCCTCAAAGTATAGAAACACCCCCTAACAAAAATCTCTTATGTACTAACTCTCCCCCTAAATACATGACTTATACCTAAAACTACTTCCCATTTTTGTCATGAATGACAAAGGGCAAGTAACTCAAGCAGTCATCTCATCATCACTGGAGGAGCTAGCACCATCATCCTTATCACCACCATCATCAGAGCCACCATCGTCATCCTCATCCTTAGAAGTCTTTGGAGAAGGAGTAGGAGACTAAATGAAGCCACCAAGGCAAGCCTGTCATCGTGCAATATGACCGACACGGGTGTTCGCCTAACACAACTCAACACTAAAAGTGTCAAGGCGAGCATCTATGCACTAAAGCTGCACCTTGATCACATCAAGAGGCATACCACCCGCAGAAGAAGAGGGAGCGGATGTGGATAGAGTTGAAGAAGCTGGAGGTGTCCCCGTCTCAGTCTGTGGCTGCTTTGGTCAAAGCTGGGCCTCACTCCATCTAACAGTCGCATCAATGGCACATATGATAGAGAAATGATCGGAAACAGGAAAGGAGACAGAAAAATGGCGAAGGATCCTCATAATAGATGAAGGAAAGATGAGCTTATCATAAGTTGTCGTATCCCTATATACATCAATAAAGGAGAGGATGAAATGAAAAGGGAAGTTTATAGTAAGATGCTCTAGGAGGGATTACAAAAATCGAGCACGAGGCTTTGTGATAGAGTTATAGTGAGACAAAATATGTAAAACAAAAGTCATCACCATATTAAGGAATCTCGGTCCTTTAGCAAAGGCCGAGCAACAGGTGTTCTGACTACCAAAAGGAAGGAGTCTCATAAAAGAGAGACATAACCTCGTCTTTAGACACAGTCTTAAGACGCTCACAATGGGATAGTCAGGATGCGCCACCCTCGGGACATGAAGCATCTTAGATACAATATCCAAAGTGACCACAATATGTGTACCTTGAACGCTAGTAGAAAAAAAAAGGTACTGAATAATCGAATCCGTGTATATTGGAGTAAAACTCTTGTATAATCACGAAGGGACAAGTGATCGAGATGCCACACAATGGCTCCCAACCCCTACTATGGATGACAGTGGGTAGATCAGTATCGGAAAATTCTGATAGAATGACTTGGCATTTCAAATGAATGCCTCATCGGCAAAAGTTCTCCAAGAAGTCCTTACGGGCTTTCTCATCACGGAATCGAAGATGAGAAGGGGTAGGATCAGAGGAAGATGTCCCAGAACGAAGAGGGTTCCGAGGCAGAGCGAATTTCAATTTAGGTGCCATAATGCAGACTAAAAGAAGGAGAAAGAAGGGGACAAACAGAAAAGCACCAAAACAATTCAATATATGAATATAAAGAAATGAAGGTATGTATGCATGAAAAATGCATGAATATGTGACATGCTAACTTAAAAGTATCATGAACTCAGCTTAATCCAAACCTACCAGCACATTAGTTTGCAACAAAGTAGACACACATCTAAAATACGTGAAATATTGTTATAATGCAAATGTGATGCAATGCATGATCATTTAGGATCAATTATACAAAATCCATCCCAAAATTTTGCAAAAACCTCTTTAATTTTGAAAAAAAAAAATCCAAATAATTTCAAAAATCTCAAAACTTAGGTCAAAATGAATGAAATGCATGATACCAGAGAGAAATAAGATCATGCCAGATGAAGAAAACTTGATTTGGGCCGAAGATAAAGTGGGGAATGTGAAGAGGTTGAGTTTGAGGTGTTTAGGAAAGGGAAAGAAACTTTTCTGTCAAGAGAGATTGGGGAGAAATGAGAAAGAATTTGCGCTAACCCTATATATAGAAACCTCGTTTCTTCGATAGATCGAGAGGTGTCAAGAGCTATTAAGAATTAAAAAGTGAGAAATAACTATCGAGGTAGCTATCAAGGAGCTTTCTAGAGGATTCCACAGCAAAGGGGCTCAATGGATTGAAAAGCTATTGAGCAACTATCGAGGAGATAGAAACTTTCTCTATAGATCAAGGAGCTGTCGAGAAGCTATTGAGATTGCGATAAAAAGAAGCTAAAGAGCTCGATAGATAGCCTAGCTTTCAAAAGGTATCGAGAAGCTGTCGAGATTGCTTAAAAACAATTTTTCAAAGAAAAGAAAAGCATAGATATGAATGCAATCAAGCATGCTACTCAACCAAAGATCCAAACAAAAATTTTAGCTCTCAAAAACATCTTTCAATCAAGAAAAATGTCAAGCAATTAGATTCAAAATACACACACACACACTAAACAAGTCTAACCAATTTTATATTTCAAAAACAAGCCAAGATAGTTTAGTAGATATACATTAACACATGTATTCCTTGTGATGGCCAAATCACATTGTATCTGTACATGTATCAAAAGTAGCAAAGAATATTGTGTGTTATGTGTAAAAAGCATAGCAAAATTGCATAAGTGTCTACATGTTATGACAATTTGAGATATGAGTAAATAAATTTAACTTACACACAATCATAATTGCTTGATGGGGACTATCACCTTCGAGCTACATTCTATAACTCCCACATCTCCTAGAATACCTTGCAATCATATTTCAAAGCATTTTGATTCTTTTGGTTTAATTTTTTTTTTTTTTTTTTTTTTGCATATTTTCTTTTTAGCATATTATGCATGGACATATAAGAGAAAGAAAAGAAATACTCAATTATGTTAAGCTTTTGACATTGCACTTTTGCTATGCCGAAGCATACAAATGTCATTTCATGATTGGTGAGCAACAATAATGTGATGGTTATTTATGCCTTTCTCTTAGGATTTTCTAGTCCTTTCTAGTCAAAAAGAGTGATACGAGTGTTAAGTACAAGAGATAACTTAATCTTACTCATCAGAAACACGATCCACAAAGCTCTCTTACTTAGTTGTGTATAGAGATACTCATCTAAGCTACAAGAGATACAAAGTTTAGAAAACTTTGTTTCATTGGCCATTCAAGGTACATAAGTATCAATGTACACAAACACACACTATTTTTGTATTTTTTTATTTTTTTATTTTTTTTTATTTTATGAAAAACAAAATAAAGCAAAACTGAAAACGTAAAAACAAAAACATGTTAAACAAAGCAATGTATAAAAACTAGATGCAAATGCATGAGGAAGGAGGAGGAGAAGAGAAGATCATTCCATAGAGATAACACCGATGTTTTGATGAAGGAATTCAAACTGTTTGCTATTAAGAGGTTTGGTGAACAAATCAGCCTTCTGATCATTAGTGTGAATGAACTCAAGAGTAAGTGTACCATCTTCTACAAGCTCATGAATGAAGTGATGTCAAATATCTATGTGTTTAGTTCGAGAATGTTGAACCGGATTCTTAGAGATATTGATGGCATTGGTATTGTCACAATAGATAGTGAGGTGTTCCTGACGAATACCATAGTCAATGAGGAGTTTTTGCATCCATAGAAGTTGGGTGCAATAGCTACCAGCAGCAATGTATTAAGCCACTGCAGTGGATAATGAGATGAAATTCTGCTTTTTGCTCATCCAGGAGACAAAATTATTACCCACCAAAAAAAAAAAAAAAATCCTCCAAAGTACTCTTTCTATCATCAGCATTCCCAACCCAATCAGCATCTAAATACCCAGCTAAGATATCACTTGTGTACTTATTGTACCACACGCCAAAGTTGGCAATGGTTTTGACATACTTTATGATTCTTTTCAAAGCAATCATATGAAACTCTTTAGGATTAGCCTGATATCTAGCACACACTCCCACACTGTAACTAATGTCAAGTCTACTAGCAATAAGGTAAAGAAGACTACCTATCATGCTTCTATAGAGAGACAGATCAATACTTTTCCCAAGACATCAACAGTGAGTTTAACATTTGGACTCATAGGGATTCTGATAGAACTTACAGATTCCAAACCAAACTTTTTCACAAGATTTCTAGCATATTTAGATTGAGATATGAATAAACCTGACTCTTGCTAATGGATCTGCAATCAAAGGAGTGGTTTAACTCTCCAATCATGCTCATCTTGAACTCGGCCTACATGATTTTGGAGAAACCATAAGCAAGTTCATCATTTGTTGACCCAAAGATGATATCATCAACATAGACTTGACCAACTATCAACTCGCCATCTTCCCTTTTGATGAAGAGAGTTTGATTAGCCTTTCCTCTTAAGAACCCATGTGACACTAAGTATTGTGTGAGCCAATCATATTAAGCTTTAGGGGCAAGGTAGATATGTTTGATGAACTTTTTACAACACTTGGAGTACTGGGAGAACTTAGAGATGCAGGCTCTTGATCAACAGGTTTTTGAATATCCTTGGGCTCAAGAGGAAGAATTTCTTTGGGATTTCCTCACTGATATCCTCAAAACCAGACTTCGACACTTCATCAATAACAACATTTACAGTTTCCATCACCTTCTTGATTTTCTTGTTGTATACCCGATAAGCCTTACTTGTGGAGGAGTATCACAAAAATATTCCTTCATCGCTTCAGGAGTCAAACTTTCCACATTCTCTCTATGCTTGAGAATGAAACAAGAACTTCCAAAAATTCTAAAATACTTAACATTCGACTTCCTTCCCTTCCATAGCTCATAGGGAGTCTTTTTGGTACCAGCTCTGAAATACACCTTATTAACCGTATGACACGCAATGTTGACGGCTTCTACCCATAAGTTTCTAGCCACATTCTTTTTGTGCAACATGGCTTTAGCCATCTCCTGAATAACCCTGTTCTTTCTTTCTACTACACCATTCTACTGAGGAGTAATAAGAGTAGAGAATTCTTGAGATATACCTGATCTAGTGCAAAAGGACTCCATGTACAATTTTTCGAATTCTTTACCATGATCACTTTGAATTCGATCAATCTTTATGATAGGCCAAAAATGCGTTAACCCCTTGTGATTAATTAAGTTGATTAATTAGCCAAGTTTTTAATTAATCAAGTTAACATACAAATTGCGTGGTAGCACAAACAAATCACCAATAATCTAAAGTATGTAGCGGAAAATAAATAACACGGTGATTTGTTTATGAATGGGGAAAACCTAACGACAAAAACCCCACTGGGTGATTTAAGGTCACCACTCCCAAAACTCTACTATTATCACAACAAGCGTTTAAAAGTAAAGTGTTAGAACATATGTAGTTCAAGTTGTGAACATATGTTGCTATTTTATGTAATTGGCTTATCCTTAGATAAAACGCACTTTACTTGTAATTGGGTAGATCTAGGATGTGTTTAACACCTCAAGAAACAGTGTTTCAAGATTCAGTGTTGAAGCCATCAAAGTCTGTCCAAGAAACAAGCAAGGAAGTGCAAGTTACTAAAGCTCAACACCTACCTCGACGCATGCATCTATCGAGCTTTAAGAAGCTGTTTTGCCCCGAGCCTCGACAGCTTCTCGACAGCTTCTCGATAGATCCTCGACACCTCTATCTGTCGAGAATTAAAGAAAACAGATTTTCAGTTCTGTTTCAAGTCCAGTCCGTGAATGTGTCTTTGGGACTTCTTTTCTCCTAACCCTAGACATATAAAAGGATTGTTTTAAGGGCCGTAAAAGATGATGCAAGTTGCACAATCATTGAGAACTTCTTGTTCATGCAATTTGTGATCTAAACGAAAATGTTCGTGCCCTAGTTCATCTCTGATGATTTGAAGAACTTTGCAGCCAACAACTCTCTCTCTCTCTCTAGTTGGTGTTTGAAGTCACGCACTGGGATCCGCGCATCTGGTTAGTCACGTACTTGGGAGCCGTGCATTGAAAAGGAGAAACTATCACTACAGAACAAGTCCAATTGGGTATTGGGGTAAGAGTTCAATTGTAGGTTGGTAAGGTACTTGGGATTCCTTGCTTGTAACTGCTTGTTGTGATAATAGTGGAGTTTCGGGAGTGGTGACCTTAAATCACCCGGTGGGGTTTTTGCCGTCAGGTTTTCCCCATTCGTAAACAAATCACCGTGTCTTTTATTTTCCGCTGCATTACTTAGTTTTGGTGATTTATTTGTGCTGCCACGTAATATTTCATGTTGATTTGATTAATTAATAACTAGGCTAATTAATTAATCTAAGTTATCACAAGGAGTCAACACGTTTGTGGCCTGTCAAGTGGTATCAGAGTAAGCACACTCTGATTAGGGTTTAATCTATTGTGTGTGATCCATTTGACCCCTGCTGTCAGGGATAGAGGACAATCTCTTATTATACCTCCTTTATTTGATAGCACTAACTATGCATACTAGAAAGTACGCATGAGAGCTTTCTTGCAGTCTTTAGATGAGAAAGTGTGGCAAGTTGTGAAGATAGGCTAGACCAAGCCTACAGAAGCGCCGGCCGACTGGGATGATGCTAAGATCAAGGCGGCAAACTTCAACAGCAGAGCATTGAATGCCCTATTCAGTGCAGTCACCAATGAGGAGTTCAAGAAAATTTCCTCAATTGAAACTGCTAAGGAAGCATGGACCATTCTCCAGACAACCTATAAGGGCACCAAGGCTGTCAAAGATTCAAAGCTACAAAGGCTCACCACACGCTTTGAAGAAATTAAGATGGAGGAGGATGAGTCATTTGATGAGTTCTATGCCAAGCTCAAGGACATAGTAAACTCAGCCTTCAATCTTGGGGAAACCATCCCTGAACCCAAGATTGTAAGGAAAGTGCTCAAATCGCTGCCTAAGAGATTCCATGCTAAGATCACGGCAATCAAGGAATCAAAGGATATTGACAGAATTCCTCTAACTAAGCTGGTTGGAAACTTGCAAACCTATGAGTTAAGGCTGACTAGGTTAGGCCAGTCAAGCAAGGGTAAAAGTTTGGTACTGAAGGCCAAGAGCAGTGATACGGATGATTTTTCAGATGATGAAGATTCCAAGATGAAGTCCTACATCACAAGACAATTCAAGAAATTCATGAAGAATACCAATGGAAAGGGCTTCAATAAAGACCGCAGACAATCCAGTTCTTCACAATTCAAGAATTCGGATAAAGGGAAGAAGGATGTCAAGGATGGCGGTCAATACACTGTTCCCGCTTGGCCAAAATGCTTTGGGTGTCAAGGCTTCGGGCACATGAAACAAGAGTGTCCAACGTACCTTAAGAGCATAGGGAAGAGCAAGGCACTTGCTGTCACCTTAAGTGACACAGAGCCCGAGGATGATTCCGAAGATGAAGATGATGGAATTTTAAATGCCTTCACTGCCACTATTGATCCTACTGATGGGGATACTGAAGAAGTGGATGAAGAGAAGGAATTAGTGGATTCCAAGTGTGAGATTATGGATGATCAACATGATATCCATACCGCCTATGAGAAACTATACAAGCTTTCTGAGAAGCATGAGAAACTCTATAGGCTGGCCACCAAGAAGCTCAGTGATGTGGAACTCAACCGTGAGGAGCTGTCCACAAAGGTTGATGAAGCAAATCAAACCATTGGGGCACTGAGGTTCGAAAACAATTTCTTGGTTGAGAGGACCAAGAAGCTTGAAGCGGAGCTGTTTCAAGTCAGAGCACAATTGGAGAGGACGTCAAGTGCAAAGCTGGACGAGATGCTAAATGCTCAGAAATCTTCTTCAGATCGTACTGGATTGGGGTATGAATTCTCTCTCTCTAATACTCTTACTGCTAGTACTACTGTGTTTGTTCCACCTGCTAATAACATTAAAACTGAAGATAAGAATGTTAAAATTGTTTTAGCTAGTGAGAACATAGACAAGGGCAAGTCCATCCTAGGAGCACCCTCTAAAACTGAGAAAAGGGACACTAGAAACCCTAGGACTAAGAAGGCTATCTCTCAAAAGCCCAAACAGAAGAAGCCACATCTATGTTATCATTGTGGTGCTGCCGGTCACACTCGACCAAATTGCTACAAGTGGCTAGCCACTCAACAGAGCAATGGCATGTTAGCATCTGGGAGCCAGAATCAGCTTCAGTCTTCTCTCGCTCCTCTTGGAGACATTCTTAAAGCCCTCATGTTCCTTTCGAACTTGAACGGTTCATATTCTTCTCCCCCTTCACCGGTTCAAGGGACGACAAAAAGAAAAGGTTCTTCTAAGGTGTGGAAGGCAAAGGAATCTAAGTGACTTTAGTCACTTCTTATTCTCTCTCCTGTTTTTGTTGTGTTGCATTACTTGTGTGTTTCTTTACTGTTTTTGAGTCAGTCTAGTTTTATGCATTGTTTTGCTTTCTTTAGTTTGTTTTTGTTTGTGTGTTTTCAGTTTTTGTGTTTTATTTTTGCTCTTCTGATAAAAATAAAAATTTGAAAAATTGAAAAATACAAAAACAGTGTGTGTTTGTGTGCATTGGTTCATGTGAACTTTTTGAAATGGCCATTGAAATAGAGTTTTCTAAACTTTGTATCACCTGTAGCTTAGATGAGCATTCTTCTGCACAACTAAGCAAGTGAGCTTTGTAGCTCTTTGTTTATGATGAGTAAGGTTAAGTGATCTCTTCTTCTTAACACTCGTATCACTCTTTTTGACGGGTTGAACTAGAAAATTCTAAGAGAAAGGCATAAATAACCATCTCACCACTGTTACTCGCCAATCATTATATGACATCTGTATGCTTCGGCATAGCAAAAGTGCAATGCCAATGACATCTTGTGTGCTTCGGCATAGCAAAAGTGCAATGTCAAAAGCTTAACATAATTGGACATTTCTTTTCTTTCTCTTGTATGCCCATTTATGATATGCTTAATAAAAGAAAATATGCAAAGAAATAAAAAGCAAAAAGATCAAAAATGCTTTAAAATATGGTTGCAAGCGTGTTTTCTAGGAGATGTGGAAGTTATAGGATGTACCTCAAAGGTGATAGTCTCCATCAAACAGTTATGATTATGTGTGAGTTAAAGTGATTTTCTCATATCTCAAATCGTCAAAACATTGAGACACTTATGCAATCTTGCGATGTTTTCACACACAACACGCAATATTCTTTGCTATTTTTGATACATGTGCAGGTACAATGTGATTTGGCCATCACAAGGTTTACATGTGTTAATGTGTGCTCACTAAACTGTCTTAACTTGTTTTTTGAAATATAAAATTGGTTAAACTTGTTTAGTGTGTGTGTGCATGTTTTGAGATACATGTGCATCAAAATTCTTGTTGAGAGATGTTTTTGAGAGCTTAATGTGTTGCTTGGATCTTTGGTTAAGTTGCATGCATGATTGCATTCATGTCTGTGTTTTTCCTCTTTTGAAAAACTGTTTTTAAAGGCATCTCGACACCTCCTCGATACCTCTCGACACCTAGCTGTCTGTCGAGCTTCTTAGACTTTTTCTTATCGCAGTCTCGACACATATCTCGACACCTAGTGAATCGATCGAGAAACTTTCTATCTGCTCGATAGCTTCTCGACAGCTCCTCGACAGCTCCTCGACAGCTTCTGGATCGATCGAGGTTCCTTCATGTTTGATCCTTCTTTCTCGACACATGACCTCGATAGCTTCATCTGTCGGTGTGCTTTTTCTCGATAGCAGCCTCGATACCTCTCGATACCTGCAGCTGTCGAGAATTACTGAGAGTATATATATTGATTCTTCGCGATTTCTCAGTCATTTCACTCGACCTCTCTCCCTCGACAGACCTTGTTTTCTCTCCCAAAACACTTCTCTCTCTCTCCAAACCTCTTTCAAAGGCTTTCTCAAGTGTTCTTCTTGATCTTCATCACTTGGTAAGCGTCTTATCCCTCATTTTCATGCATTTCATGTTTTATAAAACCCTAGGTTTTGTGTTTTTGAAAATTTTTGGGATTTTTCAAAATTTTTGAGGTTTTCATGAAATTGTTGAGTTGGTTTTATAGATTTGATCTTCAAAACCACATGCATTGCATCACATTAGCATTCTAATTGTATTTTCATGCATTTAGATGTGTGCAAATCTGTTGTGTGCTGTTAGGTTTGGATCGGGCTGAGCCCATGATGTTTTTATGTTGCATGTCACATGTTCATGCATTTTCCCTTGCATACGTTCTTTCTTTTCAATATTTGTCTTCCAATATTGATCTGCTTGGAACTTTTCTGTTTGTCTCTCTCTTCTTTCCCCCTCTCTATGTTTGCATTAGTAGTGTCTATGGCACCTAAACGTAAGTCCATTCCATCCCAGAACCCTTTGCGTTCTAAGGGATCATCTTCCTCAGATTCTACTCCTCTTTCTATCCAGTTCTGTGATGAGAAAGCCCATAAGGACTTCTCGGAGAACTTTTCTAAATGAGGTGTTCATTCGGAATGCCACATTGTCCTGGCAGACTTTGCCGACACAGACCTTCCCGATGTCATACACAGTCGAGCTTGGGAGTCACTGTGTGACGTCCCGGTCACATGTCCACTTGTGCTGATATAGGAGTTTTACTCCAATATCCATGGGATCGATTCTTCAGTACCTCTCTTCTACTCTAGCGTTTGAGGTACGCGCTTTGCTGTCACTCCGGAGTTAGTCTCCGAGGTGCTTCATGTCCCTAGGGTTGATCATCCTGATTACCCTAGCTATGAGCGTCTATTGACTGTGTCCAAAGACAAGATGATCTCGTCATTCTGTGAGCGTCCTTCCTCTTGGGGAGATCATATGTATACACCATGTCGACCTTTTGCTAAAGGTCCTCGTTTCCTTAACATGGTAATGACCTTTGTTTTGCACCCACTTTCTCACTACAACTCTATCACAGAGCCTCGTGCTCGGTTTTTGTTGTCCCTCCTGAAGGATCTCTCTATAGACTTTCCTTCACACTTTATCTTTTCCATCATAGATGTCTATAGAGATACGGCTACCCGTGATAAGCTCATTTTCCCTTCTGCTATCACGAGGATTCTTCGCCGCTTTTCCGACCCATTCCCTTCGTCCGATCCTTACCATGTCATGTCTGCCATAGACGCCGCTATCGTAAAACGTAGCGAGGAACAGTTTCAATCGAGACAGTCCGACGGTGCCACTCCTTCCTCCCGTCCGACTACCTCCAGATCAGCTCGAGTGTCTGCTGCTTCTTCCTCGGGCAATATCACCTTAGGAGACATCATGGCGCAGCTTCAGCGCATGGATGCTCGCCTAGATACACTCTCCATGGAGTTGTATCAGGTGAATGTTCGTGTGGGTCGTATCACCAGGCAATAGGCGACCATGGGCGGCTTTGCTCTAGAGGCTTCTCCTCCGCCACCTCATGTGTCGACTGAGACTGAGGCTGATGATGATGGTGATGACGATGATGCTTCTGAGGATGATGATGATGGGGATGCGAGCTCTTCTGCTGAGATGTTTATAAGTGTTTCATTTATAAGTGTTTCAGAAATACAGGTTGTCAAAGTCTACTTGCCATAAACTCTCTTTTTGCAAAGTTTTTCAAGAGTTTGTGTTAGGATAGATTTTACTGTATGGAACAATTGAAGTATAAGTTGAGTGATTTATGACTTCTCTCATATTTTCATTTGTTTGTTGTGGTTTTGTCACGGATTGCCAAAGGGGGAGATTGTTAGGACATATGTAGTTCAAGTTGTGAACATATGTTGCTATTTTATGTAATTGGCTTATCCTTAGACAAAACGCACTTTACTTGTAATTGGGTAAATCTAGGATGTGTTTAACACCTCAAGAAACAGTGTTTCAAGATTCAGTGTTGAAGCCATCAAAGTCTGTCCAAGAAACAAGCAAGGAAGTGCAAGTTACTAAAGCTCAACACCTACCTCGACGCATGCATCTATCGAGCTTTAAGAAGCTGTTTTGCCCCGAGCCTCGACAGCTTCTCGACAGCTTCTCGATAGATCCTCGACACCTCTATCTGTCGAGAATTAAAGAAAACAGATTTTCAGTTCTGTTTCAAGTCCAGTCCGTGAATGTGTCTTTGGGACTTCTTTTCTCCTAACCCTAGACATATAAAAGGATTGTTTTAAGGGCCGTAAAAGATGATGCAAGTTGCACAATCATTGAGAACTTCTTGTTCATGCAATTTGTGATCTAAACGAAAATGTTCGTGCCCTAGTTCATCTCTGATGATTTGAAGAACTTTGCAGCCAACAACTCTCTCTCTCTCTAGTTGGTGTTTGAAGTCACGCACTGGGATCCGCGCATCTGGTTAGTCACGTACTTGGGAGCCGTGCATTGAAAAGGAGAAACTATCACTACAGAACAAGTCCAATTGGGTATTGGGGTAAGAGTTCAATTGTAGGTTGGTAAGGTACTTGGGATTCCTTGCTTGTAACTGCTTGTTGTGATAATAGTGGAGTTTCGGGAGTGGTGACCTTAAATCACCCGGTGGGGTTTTTGCCGTCAGGTTTTCCCCATTCGTAAACAAATCACCGTGTCTTTTATTTTCCGCTGCATTACTTAGTTTTGGTGATTTATTTGTGCTACCACGTAATATTGCATGTTGATTTGATTAATTAATAACTGGGCTAATTAATTAATCTAAGTTATCACAAGGGGTCAACAAGTTTGTGGCCTGTCATAAAGGAATTTCAGTACCTTACCAACCTATAGTTGAACCCTTATCCCAATGAAACTCTTGAAAACTCTACTATGAAACTCCTAGAATGGATCTAGATTTCATTTGTCATCATTTGAATGTCAATCCAAACGTTATTCTGAAGAAGCAACCACCTCGACGCTCATCTAGAGAACATGCCAAGGCTATTAAAGAAGAGGTGGTAAAGCTTAAGTGTGCAGGGCCAATAAAAGAAGTTTTTTACCCAAAATGTTTGGCAAACACTATATTGGTGAAGAAGAAGAATGGGAAATGGCGAGTGTGTATAGATTTCACGGATTTAAACAAAGCTTGCCCTGTGGACCCTTTCTTGATACCCCTATTAGACCAGTTGGTGGACGTGACAGTTGGATATCCTCAGATGAGCTTTTTGGATGCCTTTCAAGGGTATCATTAGATACCATTAGCTTTGGCCGATCAGGAGAAGACTGCTTTTGTGATGCCCACTAGGAATTATCATTATAAGGTGATGCATTTTGGATTGAAGTATGTAGGGTCTACTTACCAAAGGATGATGACTAGAATGTTTGAATCCTAGCTTTGTAGGAATATTGAGGTCTACATTGATGATATGGTTGTGAAAAGCAAGGTGGTTTCTGAGCATTTGAGGGACCTCAAAAGTGTTTTGAATTGTTGAGGAAGCATAAATTGCATCTCAATACTTCTAAATGTTCTTTTGGCGTTAGCTCGAGCAAGTTTTTGGGTTATATGGTCACCCTTCGTGGAATTGAAGTTAATCCTAATTGGATTAAAGCAATTAATGATTTACAACCTCCTCGGAATCCCAAGGAGGTGCAAAAGTTAACTGGGATGACTATAGCCTTGAATGGATCTATCTCTCGGTCAGCAGACAAATGTAGACCATTTTCCAGCTCTTGCACAACTGGAAAGGATTTGAATGGAATGAGGAGTGTGCCCTTACCTTCCAGCAATTGAAAGATTACCTTTCTCAACCACCCATTATGTCTAGACTCAAAAAGGAAAAAGTCATTTTTGCCTACATTGTAGTGGCCTCTCATGTAGTTAGCCTAGTACTGGCGAGGGTAAAAAATGGGGTGCAAAGGCCAGTCTATTATGTGAGTAAGTCGCTACAAGAAGCTAAAGTTCGTTACTTATGATTAGAAAAGGCCATTTTGGCCGTGGTGCATGCTACATAGAAGCTTCCCCATTACTTCCAAGCCCACACAATTGGAGTTCTGACTCAACTCGCTCTACAATCGCTACTGCAAAAGGCTGATTATACTAGAAGAATTGCTAAATGGGGGAAAATTTTGGATGTATTTAACAAAAAGTACGTGCCTCGTACCTCAATTAAAGGGCAAGTTCTTGCGGATTTAGTGGCAGAATTTACTGAGTCTCTAGTAGAGGTAGAGATCGAGAAGCATCGATTAGAGGGAAAGCAAATCTCAGCAATTTCTCTACATAGCCCTTCATCCTGGAAGCTATATGTTGATGGCACGACAAATCACACAAGATCTGGGGTGGGATTGGTAATATTGTCTCCGAATAGGATCAACATTAAGAAATCCTTAAGGTTGGGCTTCTTGGCCACGAATAATGAAACAGAGTATGAGGCTTTACTAGCTGGGATAGCTACGGTTAAGAAGATTGAAGGAAAAACTGTTGAAGTATTTTCAGATTCAAGGCTGGTTGTAGGGCAAGTAGGGATGGCAATTTCTACCCGGTCTGTGGGTACCCGGCCCACCCCAACCCTAATGGGTCGGATTTTACCCAGCCCGATAAAGAATAGGGTCAGGTTTGGGTTTTTTAAAAGAAAAAACCCGAAGCGGGTCCAAGTTAGGTCTGGATTTTGGTAAAAACCTTGCCCGAACCCGGACCCGACCCGACCTGTTTACAACTAAAATAAAATTACTAAAATACCTACCTCTATGTATATGTCAAACCTTAACTCATTTCTCTTATATCCGTTAGCTCCAGCCGCCTCTCTCTTCTTCTTCTTCTTCTTCCACCAAACTCCGAACCATCTGCAGAGAATTCCTCTGTTCACCCAAACTCTCATCAGGTTACTTCGCTCCTGATCAAACCACAGAAGAAGAAAGCTAGACCTTCTTCGCTTCCAGTCCCTGCGATTTCTCTTCTGAGCTCTCACGATTCTCAAACTTTATATATCTTTGGCATCCTAAAACAAAGGCGTGCATGTTTGTGAATCTGTGTTAAGGCATTTCTGTGTTAGGCATACTTTCTTTGTTAAGACAAGGTGCTAAGATTATATCCGAGTTCATTTTTTTTTTGGGTTCATGTCCTCTCTCAAATCTGAGTTTGTGTTTGTGAATCTGTGATTGTGAATTTGAGTTTGCAAGGGAAACTCTTTTTTTTTTTTTTAAGATTGTATGGCACAACAATGGCGGACACAACGACGCCGTTGAGTTCTTCTTCAAGTCTCATGGCATTCAGACTCTCTTCAGACAATATGTGGTGGATTTTATGTGTATATGTCAAATACAAAGTACAAAAAAAGACAATGCCAGAAACTTTTTCAATACTTCGTTATGTTTTTATATATATATCTGAAAATCTCATTACATAAACACAACCACAACCATATTTTGTAAGTGTACGCCGTCGAGTTCAATTCTTTTTTTCTTTTTCTTTTTCTTTTTTTTTTTTTTTTTTTGGTTTTTGGTTGGGCCACAATTTGGGCCGCCAATTAGGCCCAAATTTGGTTGGGCTAAACAGGGCCCATTGGGCCTGGCTAGGTTGGACTGGGCTCCGGAAAAAAAAATCCATTTAATAATCGGGTCTGGTCTGAGTCACAGGTCTAGATCGGCGAGTCGGGTCCGGGTATGAAAAAACTCAGCCCAAACCCGAACTGTTGCCATTCCTATGAGCAAGTGAAGGGACAGTTAGGAGCTAGGAATTTAAAAATGCAAGGGTATCTAACTCAAGCTCGGCGTTTACAGTCAGGTTTTGAGTTTTTCTCCAAACAAAAAATCCCAAGAAGTAAAAATGCACATGCAGATTGTTTAACAACTTTGGCGACCTCTTCGGGACAAGATCTTCCCCGGGTCAATCTCGTTAAGGATTTAGATAGGCCTGCCGAGGAGGAGATGGAGAAAGTCCAGGTACACCAAGTCAAGGTAGGACCTAATTGGATGGATCCCATAGTTCTATTTTTGAAAGAAGGCATGTTACCTCATGAGAGTCGGGAGGTAGAAAAGATACGAAGAAAAGCCCCTCGTTTTTTGTTGTCCAAGGAGCAAAAGTTGTACAAACACTCTTTCTCAAGACCATACTTGCTTTGTGTTCATCCTGAGGAAGTAGAACCACTTTTGGAGGAATTGCATGAGGGAATATGTTGAAGTCATACAGGGGCATATCGTTATCGTACAGAGCTCTCACCCAGGGTTATTGGTGGCCCAATATGCAAAAAGAGGCATAAGAGTATGTTAAAAAATGTAATCAATGCCAGATATTTGCTCCGAACATTCATCAGCCTGGAGGTGTACTTAACCCTTTGTCTAGTCCATGGCCATTTGCCCAGTGGGGCTTGGACATTGTAGGACCATTCCCCAAGGCTGTGGGAAACCGAAGATGACTTCTGGTCGGCATCGACTATTTCACAAAGTGGGTGGAAGCTAAGCCATTATCCAATATTAGGGATATAGATGCAAAAAAGTTTGTTTGGAAGACTATTGCTACCCAATTTAGGATCCTTCACACCCTCATCTCGGACAATGGACTTCAATTTGATAGTAAAGCCTTCAGGAGATATTGCTGTAAACTTGGCATTCAGAACAGATATTCAACCCTAGCCTACCCGCAAGGAAATGAAGCGATCAACAAAGTCATAGTTAATGGACTTAAGAAAAGGTTGGATGAAGCAAAGGGTAGATGGGTGGAAGAGCTACCACATGTTCTTTGGACATATCGAACCACTCCTTGTCGGTCAATCGGGAAAACACCTTTTTCAATGACATATGAGTCTAAGACTGTGATCCCTTTAGAGACTGGATTTCCAACGTTAAGGATAAGCTTGTTCACTCCAAGCAATAATGATCAGTTGCTGGAAAGAAGTTTAGATTTGGTTGATGAGTTAAAAGAAGCAGTTATAGTTCAACTAGCGCATTCCCAGCAGAAGCTTAAACATGGGTATGATACAGGTGTGAGGGCAAGACCATTGATACCAAGTGACTTGGTATTGAGAAAAGTAGTGGGTACTACAAAGAACCCATCTTGGGGAAAGTTAGGGCCCAATTGGGAGGGGCCATATCGCATCACCTCAGTAGCTGGTATAGGTGCCTACTTTTTAAAAGATTTAGATGAAAATATTGTACCACGTCCATGGAATGTAAATAATCTATGAATGTACTATTATGAAGGAAAGGTAGTCCTACCATTTTTGTTTCTACTGTTATATGTTTTATTCTTATTCATTTAAGTGTTAAACATAACCTCAGTCATGTTTAGTTTTTTGGACCACATACCTTGGGTAAATTAATACTTCTTGTTATTCATGTAAGTGTTAAACAGAACCTCGGTCATGCCTAATGTCAAAACATATGTGATTCATTTTAGGAACATATGTCATCAAGTATTAGCTAATCCTTTGACAAAATGCACTTTACTTATAATTGGGTAGGTCTAGAATGTGTTTAATCCTTCAAGGAACAAGTTGTAAAATTGTAATTTAAAACTATTTTGTGTTGGCTTTAATTCCATGCCAAATTTGATTGTAATTTTGTTCAATCTTTTGTAAGGGTTGTGTGTGAGAGAGAAAATGTGAAGACTCAAGGCAACATTTAAGACAAAAGAAGTTTTTGCGAGTAGCTCACGAGTAGCCTTCTGCGAATTGAAGCATGTGCTCAGCACATGACTAGAATGCGAAGGGTCATGATAGATGGTGACAACTAGTTTTTGCGAGTGTCTCGCGGGTAAAGCCTTCCCGCGAGATACCTGCGAAATAGTCTATTTTGCTATTTTGTTATATCTGCTCCACTACATCCTCAAACACACTATATATACCATCATTACCCACATATTGAGTAGAGAGTTTTTCAGAGAGAAAACCCTAGTCACAAACCCTTAAGAGTTAGAGATTGTCATACCCATAATTTTCTACATCATCCATTGTGATTTTCCTCTGCTCCTACCTCTCCATATCCAAATCCTTGAGAGGTTGATAGTCCAAACACTTACCACACCTATACTGAGTGTTTAGTGAGGTTTTGGTGCTGCTGGGAAGCATTGAAAGAAGCCAAGCTTTGGAGGCTGCAATTGGGCGCATTGCAGGATTCGAAAAGCTAAACAAGACACGGTTCCGAGAAACCTTGTTCTAGTAGGATCTTGGAAGGCTTAGGTGCACTAGGTAGATAGACTTGGAAGGTCTCTTACTATTCGTGTATCCCAACTTATTGTCTAGTGGATCGATTTACTGCTTAGAAGGTGCAGAGAGGTTTTTCGCCGAGTTATTCAGTTTCCTCTTCAATAACACATCGGCGTGTTATCTTGTGTTTTTGCATTTCTCTTCCCTAATCTTTTAGCTTTCATTTTACTACTGTGTTGTGATGAATATGGCTTAGAGTAGTTGTATTATTTGTTCGCTTGCATTTACTCTTTTTTGCTCTTAGTTTAAGTTAGAGTAAAATCAATTGAGCCGTAATTTATAAATTTAGGGTCTAAACAGCTATTGTATTTTTAACACAAATCTGAGCTTTCACAACTTTTCATAATCAAGTGTTAAAGCCATGCAAATCTGTCCAAGAAATAAGTGAAGAAGTACTAGTTGTTAAAGCTCAACAGCTAGTATTTATTGAGGTTTAAAAAGCTGTTTTAGTTCGATGCTCGACAACTACTCGATTGATAGGATATCTATCGAGATTTATGAAAAACAGATTTTCAGTTCTGATTGTCATCCAATCAGTGAATAGATGTTTGGGCTTTCTTTTCTCACAACTCTAAACATACATAAGGATTATTTTAAGGGCCGTCATAAGTAGCACAGTTGCACGAGTGTGAAGCAAAGAGTTGTTCATGCAAATTGTGACTGGAAACCTAGTTTGTCCTAATTTTTCTTTCTCTTGAAGAAGTTACTACGTTTGTACGCTGTTGGATTTTGTGACCAAACAGCTTCATGATCTTCATCGTGCGATGAACTGAAGAACTTTGTAACCAACATCTTTCTCAAGTTGGTGATCAAGCCGCGTACTAAGATCCGCGCATCTATTGGTTAGTCACGTATCGGGGGCCATGCATTAAAAAGGAGAGGTTGTCACTATAGAACAAGTCCAATTAGGTATTGGGGTAAAGGTTCAACTGTAAGTTGATATAAGGTACTGGGATTCCTTTACTTGTAACTGCTTGTTGTGATAATAGTGAATTCTCGGGAGTAGTGATTTTAAAATCACCCGGTGGGCTTTTTGCCTTGAAGGTTTTTCCCATTCAAAAAAAAATCATCACGTCAACTTTATTTTCCACCCGGTGGGCTTGTTTGTGCTACTATGCATATTATATGTTAATCTGGTTAATTAATCAACTTGGCTAATTAATTGGTTAATTCATCACAAATGATCAATACATTCTTGGCCTATCAAGAGGTATCAGAGTAGGCACACTCTGATTAGGTTTTAGTCTTTGTTGTGTGATCCATTGACCCGGTTTGTCATGGATAAAGGACAGTCTCTTATCATACCTCCTTTATTTGATGACACTAACTATGCATACTGGAAAGTATGCATTGAGATCTTTCTTGCAGTCTTTAGATGAGAAAGTGTGGCAAGTTGTGGAGATAGGCTAGACCAAGCCGAAGGAAGCGCCGGCTAATTAGGATGATGCTAAGATCAAGGCGGCAAACTTCAACAGCAAGGCAATGAATGCTTTATTCAATACGGTCACAAATGAGGAGTTCAAGAAAATATCCTCCACTGAAACTACGAAGGAAGCATGGACCATCCTCTAGACAACCTATGAAGGAACCAAGGCTGTCAAGGATTCAAAGCTTTAGAGGCTCACTACAAGCTTTGAAAAAATCAAGATGGAGGAGGATAAGTTATTTGATGAGTTCTATGCCAAGCTTAAGAACCTAGTGAACTCAGCCTTTAATCTTGGGGAAACCATTCCCGAACCTAAGATTGTGAGAAAGGTACTCAGATCTCTACCTGACAGATTTCATGTCAAGATCACCGCTATTGAGGAATCAAAAGACATCGACAAAATTCCTTTAACAGAGCTTGTTAGAATCTGCAGACCTATGAGTTAGGTTTGACAAGGATTGGGAAATCAAGTAAGTGTAAGAGCATGGCATTGAAAGCTAAGAGTAGTGACACAGATGAGTCTTTAGACAATGAAGATTCTAAAATGAAGTCCTACATCATAAGGCAATTCAAGAAGTTCGTGAAGAATGCCAATGCAAAGGGCTTTGACAAGAACCGTAGGCAATCTAGTTCTTCTCAATCTAAGAGCCAAGAAAAAGGGAAGAAGGATACTAAGGATGGCGGTCTATACACTATTCTCTCAGGACCTAAGTATTTCGAGTGTCAAGGCTTTAGACACATGAAACAAGAGTGCCCTACTTATCTCAAGTCCATGGGGAAGAGCAAGGCACTTGCTGCTACTTTGAGTGACACTGAACTTGAGGATGATTCTAAAAATGAAGATGACGGAATCCTAAATACCTTCACCGCCACTGTCAGTACTACTTAGGAGATTGTAAAAGATGCGGATGAAGAAGAGGACTTGGTGGAGTCCAAGTTTGAGAAGATGGATAAGCAAGATAACATCCACACAGCCTATGCAAAGTTATACAAGGTCTCTGAAAAGCATGAGAAATTGTATAGGTTGGCTACCAAAAAGCTCAGTGATGTGGAGCTTGAACAAGAAGAAATCTCCACAAAGTTTGATGAAGTCAATCAGACTATTGGAGCACTGAGGTTTGAAAATAATTTATTAGCTGAGAAGGCCAAGAAGCTTGAGGCAGAGTTGTTTCAAGTTAGAGCTTAGCTGGAGAGGACTTCAAGTGCAAAGCTTGATGAGATGCTCAATATGCAGAAATTTGCTTTCGATCGAACCAGTTTAGGGTATGATTTCTTTTTTTCTAATATTTCCTCTTCTAGTACTACTATTTTTGTTTCTCCTACTAATAATATTGAATCTACAAATAATGATGTCAAAACTGTGTTATCTAGTAAGAACATAGACAGGGGTATATCTATCTTAGGAGCACGACCTAAGCTTGCTAAGAAAGAAACTAAAAACCCTAGGGCTAAGAAAAGAAATGCCCAAAAGCCTAAACAAAAGAAGCAACATCTCTTTTATCATTGTGGAGCAGCTGGACATACTCAACCTAATTGCTATAAGTGGCTAGCCACTCAACAGAGCAATAGCATGGTCTCATCAGGACACCAAAATCAGTTTCCATCCACTCTTGCTCCTCTTGGAGATCTTCTCAAAGTCCTCATGTTTCTTTTGAACTTGAATGATTGCAATTCTTCCCCCTCACCACCGGTGAAAGGGTTCGCTAAAGGAAAGGTTCTTCCAAGGTGTGGAAGGAAAAAGGCTCTAAGTGATTTAGTCACTTTTCTCCCCCTCCCTTTATTTTTTGTATTTGTATTACTTGTGTGTTTTACTTTTTTGTTTTGAGTCAGTCTAATTTTTATGCATTGCTTTGCTTAACATGTTTTTGTTTGTTTGTTTTCAGTTTTGCTTTATTTTGTTTTTTTCATAAAAATTAAAAAAAAAAATTGAAAAATCAGAAAAACACAAAAACAATGTGTGTTTGTGTACATTGGTACTTGTGTACCTTGGATGGCTATTGAAACAATGTTTTCTAAACTTTGTATCTCTTGTAGCTTACATGAGCATCTTTATACACAACTAAGCAAGTAAGCTTTATGGCTCATGTTTGTGATGAGTAAGATTAAGTAATCTCTTATACTTAACACTTATATCACTCTTTTTGACGGGAAGAACTAGAAAATCCTAAGAGAAAGGCATAAATAACCATCTCACCACTGTTGCCCACCAATTATGAAATGACATTTATATGCTTCGACATAGCAAAAGTGCAATGTCAAAAGTTTAACATAATTGGGTATTTCTTTTCTCTCTCTTATATGCCCATGCATGATATGCTTAATAAAAGAAAATATGCAAAGAAAAAAAAATAAAGCAAAAAGAATCAAAATTCTTTAAATATGATTGCAAGTGTGTTTTCTAGGAGATGTGGGAGTTATAGGATGTACCTCGAAGGTGATAGTCTCCATCAAGCAATTATGATCGTGTGTGAGTTAAATTGATTTGCTCATATCTCAAATCTTCATAACATGTAGACACTTATGCAATCTTGCGATGTTTTTCACACGCAACACGCAATATTTTTTGCTATTTTTGATACATGTACAGGTACAATGTGATTTGATCATCACAAGGAATACATATGTTAATGAATACCCACTAAACTGTCTTAACTTATTTTTGAAATATAAAATTGGTTAGACTTGTTTAGTGTGTGTGTGTGTGTGTGTGTGTGTGTGTGTGTGTGTGTGTGTGTGTGTGTGTGTGTGTGTGTGTGTGTGTTTTGGATCTAAATGCTTAACATTTTTTTCCTGATTAAGGGATATTTTTGAGAGTTTAAAATGTTGTTTGGATCTTTGGTTGAGTAGCATGCTTGATTGCATTCATGTCTGTATTTTTCTCTTCTTTGAAAAACTATTTTTAAGCAAACTCGACAGCTTCTCGATACCTTTCGACAACTAGGCTATTTATCGAGCTCTTCAATTCCTTTTCATCGTAATCTTGATAGCTTCTCGATCCATCAAGAAAGTTTCTATCTCTTCGATAGATGCTCAATAGCATCTCGATCCATCAAGCCCCTTTTTGCTGTGGACACCTATGGATAGCTTCTTGATAGTTCTATCTGTTGAACTTTAAATCTCAACACCTCTCAATCTGTGGAGAATTATGAATTTCCATATAAAGGGTCAGCGCGATTTCTACTTCACTTTTCTCGATCTCTCTCGATCCTTTCTAACCTCTCGCCTTCCCAAACAACTCTTTCTCACACCAAACTTCATTCCCAATAGATTTTTAGCCTAGATCACGCTTTTCTTCTCTAGTAAGGGTCTTTAATTCTTTATTCTTCATGCATTTCATGCATTAGACCTAGGTTTTAGGGTTTTTGAAAATTTTATGGGGTTTTTCAAAATTGATAAGGTTTGTGCAAAATTTTGGGATGGGTTTTGTATAATTGATCCTAAATGATCGTGCATTGCATCACATTTGCATTTTAAAAATGTTTCATGCAATTTAGATGTGTTTTTACTTTGTTGAAAACTTGTGTGCTGGTAGGTTTGGATTAGGCTGAGCCTATGATCCTTTTAAGTTTACATGTCACATGTTCATGCATTCTTCATGTATAGGTATCTTCATTTCTTTATATTCTTGTATTGAATTGTTTAATGCTCTTCTGCTTGTCTCCCTCTCTCACCTTCTTTCAGTCTACATCATGGCACCTAAGTGTAAATCCACTCTGTCCCAGAATCCTCTTCATTCCGAGGCATCTTCCTCTGATCCTTTTCCTTCTCATCTATGGTTCCATGATGAGAAAGCCCGTAAGGACTTCTTGGAGAACTTTTCTCGATGAGACATTCATTCGGAACGCCAAATCATTTTATCGAATTTCTTCGATATTGACTTTCCCACTATCATCTACAGTAGGGGTTAGGAGTCACTGTGTGACGTCCCGGTCACTTGTCCCTCTGTGATCATACAGGAGTTCTACTCCAATATACACGAATTCGATTATTCAGTACCTCATTTTTCTACTCGCGTTCAAGGTACGCGCATTGTGATCACTCCAGATATTGTATCTGAGGTGTTCCATGTCCCGAGGGTAGCGCATCCTGACTCCCGACTGTGATTGTCTTAAGACTGTGTCTAAAGATAAGCTCATGTCTTTGTTTTGTGAGACTCCTTCTTCTTAGGGTGATCGTCAAAACACCCATTGCTTGACCTTTGCTAAAGGCCCCAAGTCTCTAAACATGGTGATAACTTTTGTTCTCCATCCTTTGTCTCACTATAACTCTATCACAGAGCCTCATGCTCGATTTTTGTAATCCCTCCTAGAGAACCTCTCAATTGACTTCCCTTCTCATTTCATCCTCTCCCTTATAGATGTCTATAAAGATACGGCGACTCATGATAAGCTTATCTTTCCTTTAACTATCATGAGGATCCTTCACCATTTTTCTGTCTTCTTTCCTGTTTCTAATCATTTTCCTATCATTTATGCCATTGATGAGGCGACTATCAAACGGAGTTAGGCCTAGCTTCGACCGAAGCGGTCATGGACTGAGACAGTGACACCTTCAACTTCTTTAACTCCTTCCACATCCACTCCTTCTTCTTCCACAGATGGTGTGACTCTCAAGGCAATTATGGCGTAATTTCAGCGCATGGATGCTCGCCTTGACACACCCAGTGATGAGTTGTGTCAGGTGAACACCAGTGTCTGATAGGCCAAAAAAATGTATTGATCTCTTGTGATAAATTAATTGATTAATTACCCAAGTTTATTAATTAATCAAATTAACATGCAATGTATGTGGTAGTACAAATAAATCACCAACTAAAATATAATGCAGTGGAAATAAAGTTGACACGGTGATTTGTTTACGAATAGGGAAAACCTCCGAGGCAAAAACCCCACCAAGTGATTTTAAGATCACCACTCTCGAGAATTCACTATTATCACAACAAGCGACTACAAGTAAAGGAATTCTAGTACCTTATACCAACCTACAGTTGAACCCTTATCCCAATACCCAATTGGACTTGTTTTGTAGTAACAATCTCTCCAAGTATTGCACTGCTCTCAATACGTGACTAACCCATAGATGCGTGGATCCTAATATGCAACTTAATTACCAACTTGAGAAGGATGTTGGCTGCAAAGTTCTTCAGTTCATCACGCGATGAAGATCACAAAGTTGCTTGGTCACAAAACCATACAGTGTACAAACACAATAGCTTCTTCAAGATGGAATAGGGTAATTTGGGATTCCGATCATAGGTTTCTTCACACTTGTGCAATTGTGCTCTTGTGCAACTGTGCCACCTTTGTGCAACCTGTGACTGCCCTTAAAATAATCCTTATATACATTTAGGGTTAAGAGAAAAGAAAACCCAAACATACATTCATGGATTAGATGAAAATCAGAATTGAAAATCTATTTTTCATAAACCTCGAGCTGAAACAGCTTTTTTTCAACCTCGATAGATACTAGTTGTCAAGCTAGCTATCGAGATTTAATGTACAGCGTTTCTTCACTTAATTCTTGGATAGACTTGCATGACTTTAACACTTGAACTTGAAACCTTATTTCATGAAGCTTTAAACATATCCTAGATCTACCCAAATACAAGTAAAGTGTGTTTTGTCAAAGAATTAGTCAATTACATAAAATATTGACATATGTTCCTAACATGAATCACATATGTCCTAACAATCTCCCCCTTTGGCAATTCATGACAAAATCACAACAAAAAAATGAACATATAAGAGAAGTCATAAATTACTCAACTCATACTCACTTATTGAATACAATAAAATATATTCTAACACAAACTCTTGAAAAACTTTGCAAGAAGAGAGTTCATGGCAAGGAAGACTTTGACGACCTATATTTTTGAAACACTTTAAACAAAACAAATCAAGGCATCTTAGTGTGAAACAGAAATAAAAGATTGCATACAATATGACCGGCCAAAAATGTATTGACCCCTTGTGATGGATTAATTGATTAATTAGCCAAGTTTAATTAATTAATCAAATTAACATGCAATGTACATGACAGCACAAATAAATCACCAACTAAATAATTATGTAGTGAAAAATAAATTAACATAGTGATTTGTTTAAGAATGGGAAAAACCTTCGAGGCAAAAACCCCACCGGGTAATTTTAAGGTCACCACTCCCTAAAATTCACTATTATCAAAACAAGCGGTTACAGGTAAAGGACTTACAGTACCTTTTACTAACTTACAGTTGAACCCTTACCCCAATACCCAATTGAACTTGCTCTGTAATGACAATCTCTCCTTTTAATGCACAGCTCCCAGTACATGACTAACCAAAAAATGCATTAATCTTAGTACACGACTTAATCACCAACTTGACAGGCCACAAACGCGTTGACCCCTTGTGATAACTTAGATTAATTAATTAGCCCAGTTTTTAATTAATCAAATTAACATGCAATATCACGTGGCAGCACAAACAAATCACCAAACTAAGTTATGCAGCGGAAAATAAAGAACACGGTGATTTGTTCACGAATGGGGAAAACCCTTACGGCAAAAACCCCACCGGGTGATTTAAGGTCACCACTCCCGAAACTCCACTATTATCACAACAAGCAGTTATAAGTAAGGAATCCCAGTACCTCACCAACCTACAGTTGAACTCTTACCCCAATACCCAATTGGACTTGTTCTGTAGTGACAGTTTCTCCTTTTAATGCACGGCTCCCAAGTACGTGACTAACCAAATGCGCGGATCCCAGTACGCGACTTCAATTACCAACTATGGAGAGAGAGAGAGTTGGCTGCAAAGTTCTTTAAATCATCAAGGATGAACTAGGGCACGAACTTTGTCTGTTAGATCACAAATTGCATGAACAACAAGTTCTCAAAGAATGTGCAACTTGTTTTCTGTGATCTCTTCTTTGACGGCCCTTAAAATAATCCTTTTATATGTCTAGGGTTAGGAGAAAAGAACTCCCAAAGACACACTCACGGATTATACTTGAAACAGACCTGGAAATCTGTTTTCTTTAATTCTCGACAGATAGAGGTGTCGAGAGGTGTCGAGATAGCTGTCGAGGCTCTGGCAAAACAGCTCCTTTAAAGCTCGATAGATGTATCTGTCGAGGTATGTGTCAAGCTTTAAAATCTTGCACTTCCCAGCTTGTTTCTTGGACAGACTTTGACGGCTTCAACACTTAACCTTGAACTGAAGTGTTAAACTCATCCTAAATCTACCCAATTACAAGTAAAGTGCGTTTTGTCTAAGGATAAGCCAATTACATAAAATAGTGACATATGTTCACAGACTTGAACCACATATGTCCTAACAATCTCCCCCTTTGGCAATCTGTGACAAAACCACAACATACAAATGAAGATATGAGAGAAGTCATAAATCACTCAACTCATATTCACTTGTTACATACAGTAAAATCTATCCTAACACAAACTCTTGAAAAACTTTGCAAGAAGAGAGTTCATGGCAAGAAGACTTTGACAACCTGTATTTCTGAAACACTTATAAACAAAACACATCAAGGCATCTTTGTGTGAAACAGAAATAATAGATTACATACAAGTAAAGAAACATGTGTATAAAGATAGAGAAGAAACAACACATGAAAGGTAGGTGAAAGAGAAACATACATCATCATATATAAGAAGAGAATAACTACAATGTATGTCAATACATGATCAATGTATGTCAATACATGATCAATGTATACAGATGAGAAAAAAATACATATGATCACCTCACTACATCCCTTAATGCACACTCCCCCTAACAAAAATGTCCTATGTCCTATGCTAACACTCCCCCTAAGTATGACTACTCTCATACTAAACTACTCCCCCTTTTTGTCACGAGTGACAAAGGGTAGAGTGTCAAGTAGACATCTCATCTGAAGAGCTAGCATCTCCATCATCATCATCGGAAGCATCATCATCATCGCCATCATCATCAGCCTTGGTCTCAGTCGACACATGAGGTGGCGAAGGAGAAACCTCTGCAGCAAAGCCGCCCATGGTCGCCTGTCGCCTGGCGATGCGACCAACACGAACGTTCACCTGATACAACTCCGTGGAGAGTGTATCTAGGCGAGCATCCATGCGCTGTAGCTGCGCCATGATGTCTCCCAAGCTGACATCGCTCGAAGAAGTAGAAGCAGATGCTCGAGCGGATCTGGAGGTGGCCGGACGGGTGGAAGGAGTGGCATCGTCAGTCTGTCGCGATCGGAACTGTGCCTCGCTACGTTTTACGGTAGCGGCGTCTATGGCGGACATGACGCGGTAAGGATCGGACAAGGGGAAAGGGATGGAAAAACAACTCAGAATCCTCGTGATAGCGGAAGGGAAAATGAGCTTATCACGGGTGGCCGTATCTCTATAGACATCGATAATACAAAAGATGAAATGTGAAGGAAAGTCTATAGAAAGATCCTCTAAGAGGGACAACAAAAATCGAGCGCGAGGCTCGGTGATAGAGTTATAGTGAGAGAGAGGGTGTAAAACAAAAGTTATCACCATGTTAAGGAAACGAGGACCTTTAGCAAAAGGTCGACATGGTGTGTACATGTAATCTCCCCAAGAGGTAGGACGCTCACAGAACGCCGAGATCATCTCGTCTTTGGACACAGTCCAGAGACGCTCACAGCTAGGGTAATCGGGATGATCCACCCTAGGGACATGGAGAACCTCAGAGACCAGCTCTGGGGTGACACAGAAGCGCGTACCTCGGACGCTAGAGTAGAAAGAAGGTACTGAAGAATCTATCCCGTGGATGTTGGAGTAAAACTCCTGAATCAACACGAGAGGACAAGTGACCGGGACGTCATACAGTGACTCCCATCCCCGAGTGTGAATGACATCGGGAAGGTCAGTGTCGGCAAAGTCTGCCAGGACTACGTGGCGTTCCGAATGAACACCGCGTTTAGAAAAGTTCTCCAAGAAGTCCTTGTGGGCTTTCTCATCACGGAACCGGACAGAAAGAGGGGTAGAATCAGAAGAAGACTGTCCCTTAGAACGCAGAGGGTTCTGGGACGGAATGGACTTATGCTTAGGTGCCATAGACACAGCTAATGCAACCATAGAGAGGGGGAGAGAAAGAAAACACACAGAAAAATCCCAAACAGTTCAATATTGGCAGAATAATATTGAAATGAAAAGAACGTATGCATGAGAATGCATGAACATGTGACATGCAACATAAAAACATCATGGGCTCAGCCCAATCCAAACCTAACAGCACACAATAGAGTTGCACACATCTAAATGCATGAAAATACAATTAGAATGCTAATGTGATGCAATGCATGTGGTTTTGAAGATCAAAACTAGAAAAACAACCCAAAAATTTCATGAAAACCCTAACAATTGTGAAAACTCCCAAAAATTTTCAAAAACACAAAACCTAGGGTTTTAAAACAATGAAATGCATGAAAAAGAGGGATAAAGAGCTTACCAAGAGATGAAGATCACAAAGAAACTCTTGAGAAAGCCTTGGGAGAAGGTTTGGAGAGAAAAAGAAAAGTTTTTGAGAGAGAACAGTGAGTTTCGAGCGAGAGAGATCGAGCAAATGAGAAGCAAAATCGCGAAAATCCAATATATAGCTTCCCATTAAATCTCGACAGATGCTGCTATCGGGAGGTGTCGAGACTGCTATCGAGGGTATGTGTCGAGAATTACACATGGACAGATGTAGCTATCGAGATCAGCTATCGAGGAAGAAGAATAAACAAGGAGGAACCTCGATCGATCCAGAAGCTATCGAGAAGCTGTCGAGCAAACAGAAAGTTTCTCGATCGATCCAGCAGGTGTCGAGGTATCTGTCGAGACTGCGATAAGAAAAGGTCTAAGGAGCTCGACAGATAGCCTATGTATCGAGAGGTATCAAGAAGGTGTCGAGATGCCTTTAAAAGCAGTTTTTTCAAAAGAAGAAAAACACAGACATGAATGCAATCATGCATGCAACTCAACCAAAGATACAACCAACACATTAAGCTCTCAAAATCATCTCTCAACACGAATTTTGATGCACATGTATCAAAACACGCACACACACACTAAACAAGTCTAACCAATTTTATATTTCAAAAACAAGTCCAAACAGTTTAGTGAGCATACATTAAAGCATGTAAACTTTGTGATGGCCAAATCACATTGTACCTGCACATGTATCAAGAATAGCAAAGAGTATTGCGTGTCGTGTGTGAAAACATCGCAAGATTGCATATGTGTCTCAATGTTATGACGATTTGAGATATGAGAAAATCACTTTAACTCACACACAATCATAACCGTTTGATGGGGACTATCACCTTCGAGGTACATCCTATAACTCCCACATCTCCTAGAAAACACGCTTGCAACCATATTTTAAAGCATTTTTGATCTTTTTGCTTTTTATATCTTTGCATATTTTCTTTTAACAAGCATATCATACATGGGCATACAAGAGAAAGAAAAGAAATACCCAATTATGTTAAGCTTTTGACATTGCACTTTTACTATGCCGAAGCATACAAATGTCATTGACATTGCACTTTTGCTATGCCGAAGCATACGGATGTCATATTATGATTGGCGAGTAACAGTGGTAAGATGGTTATTTATGCCTTTCTCTTAGGATTTTCTAGTTCAACCCGTCAAAAAGAGTGATACGAGTGTTAAGAAGAAGAGATTACTTAACCTTACTCATCACAAACAAAGAGCTACAAAGCTCACTTGCTTAGTTGTGCAGAAGAATGCTCATCTAAGCTACAGTTGATACAAAGTTTAGAAAACTCTGTTTCAATGGCCATTTTAAAAGTTCACATGAACCAATGCACACAAACACACACTGTTTTTGTATTTTTCAATTTTTCATTTTTTTTTTAATTTGAAAAAAATAAAAACAAAATAACCAAACAAAAACAGAATAACAACATGAATGCATGAAAGAAAGATGTATATGCATGAAGGTATGATAGAAAGGTACAGATGCATGAAAGCATGATTTCAACAGCAGAAAAGAAATCAAGCAAAGAGAGTCCTGCTTTAGATAGAAAGAATTAAAGCAAAGGACAAAGAGAAAAGACAATTAAGTCTTAGGCTCCTTTCTCACCCACACAGCACGAGTCTTTGGCCGTGAAGATGAAAAGGCACGTGTCCTAGTATGACTACTAAAGGACATAGAAGAATTAAAATTCTCCTGAAATTGAGTTAAAAAGCTCAAGACTTTTAATAACTCTCCATACACAGGTGTAGGTCCTTGAGAAGAAACCTGTGACCGTTTGGAAGATTGCTTATGAGGATACAACTTAAAGCAATTAAGACGAGTGTGTCCAGAAACACCACAATGGTGACAAACATGAGCAGTTTTAGAGCTACTGGGCTTCCTAGAAGGAGGTCTAACCTTAGAGGTTGACAGAGTCCTCAGCTTAGGACAATTAGGCCTAATATGACCAACAATGTGACAATGATGACAAGTGGGGACAAATTCAGAATTTTTATTCAACCTAGGAGGAGTTTTAGACATAGGTTTAGAAACTTTAGCGTTAACATAAGATTGTTTACCTTTGTCTATCCTAGCAATATTAGCCTTCAACTCTTCATTATTCCTTTTAAATGGGGGAATATAAAAATCTTTTTCTTTTGAGTTAGGCTCAACAACAAGTTTGGTACTAGTTAATTTTTCAACTTCAGTTTTAAATTCAACTAGTTGCTCTTCCAAACTCTTAATTTTGTCCACCTGAGATGAAATTTGATTTTTAAAATTCTCATTCAAATTAGTGGCTTCATCCAATTTTACAATCAAATCATCTTTTTCAAGCTCGACCTTTTTAAATTTAGCTTTTAATTTTGTAGAATACTCAAGAGATTTCATACAAAAATTATAAAGCTTGCAATAGGCATCATGAATATCATCATCATCATTCAACACAAGATCATGCAAATCAAAACAATCAAGAGTTTCCATGACAACAGGGGTCAATGGATCACACATCAAAGATTAAACCCTAATCAGAGTGTGCCTGCTCTAATACCACTTGACAGGCCACAAACACGTTGACCCCTTGTGATAACTTAGATTAATTAATTAGCCCAGTTTTTAATTAATCAAATTAACATGCAATATCACGTGGCAGCACAAACAAATCACCAAACTAAGTTATGCAGCAGAAAATAAAGAACACGGTGATTTGTTCACGAATGGGGAAAACCCTTACGGCAAAAACCCCACCGGGTGATTTAAGGTCACCACTCCCGAAACTCCACTATTATCACAACAAGCAGTTACAAGTAAGGAATCCCAGTACCTCACCAACCTACAGTTGAACTCTTACCCCAATACCCAATTGGACTTGTTCTGTAGTGACAGTTTCTCCTTTTAATGCACGGCTCCCAAGTACGTGACTAACCAAATGTGCGGATCCCAGTACGCGACTTCAATTACCAACTATGGAGAGAGAGAGAGAGTTGGCTGCAAAGTTCTTCAAATCATCAAGGATGAACTAGGGCACGAACTTTGTCTGTTAGATCACAAATTGCATGAACAACAAGTTCTCAAAGAATGTGCAACTTGTTTTCTGTGATCTCTTCTTTGACGGCCCTTAAAATAATCCTTTTATATGTCTAGGGTTAGGAGAAAAGAAGTCCCAAAGACACACTCACGGATTAGACTTGAAACAGACTTGGAAATCTGTTTTCTTTAATTCTCGACAGATAGAGGTGTCGAGATAGCTGTCGAGGCTCGGGCAAAACAGCTCCTTTAAAGCTCGATAGATGTATCTGTCGAGGTATGTGTCGAGCTTTAAAATCTTGCACTTCCCAGCTTGTTTCTTGGACAGGCTTTGACGGCTTCAACACTTAACCTTGAACTGAAGTGTTAAACTCATCCTAAATCTACCCAATTACAAGTAAAATGCGTTTTGTCTAAGGATAAGCCAATTACATAAAATAGTGACATATGTTCACAGACTTGAACCACATATGTCCTAACACAACTTGATAAGGATGTTGGCTGCAAAGTTCTTCTATTCATCACACGATGAAGATCATGAAGTTGATTGGTCACAAAACTCTACGGTGTATAAACACAGCATCTTCTTCAAGATGAACTAGGACAAACTAGGTCTCCGATCACAATTTGCATGAACAAGACTTTATTCAATACTCGCGCAATTGTGCAACCTGTGACAGCTCTTAAAATAATCCTTATATATGTTTAGGGTTGTGAGAAAAGAAAACTCAAACATACATTCACAGATTGGATGAAAATTTGAACTTCATAAATCTTGTATTGTGTTCCATTCCTTACGTTAATATTATCTTTTATACAATCCTAGCAATATATGTTCTTGATAGATACCCTATTTGTCGAGCAGCTATCGAACCTTGGGCTGAAACAGCTCTTTTGAACTCGCGAGATACTAGCTGTCGAGCTAGCTATTGAGCTTTAATGAACAACTCACTTGATTCTTGGATAGACTTGCATGGCTTTAACACTTGAACTTGAAACCTTGTTTCTTGAAGCATTAAACACATCCTAGATCTACCCAATAACAAGTAAAGTGTGTTTTGTCAAAGGATTAGCCAATACATGATGACATGTATTCCTAACATAAATCTATGTCCTAACACAATATATAAGAATCATGTGCATAAAGAGAGAAAAGAAACAACACATGAAGAGATAGGTGAAAGAACTGTAATAACAAACTCAAATGTATATATATCATCAACAAGTATAAGATTTGCTATCACAAAGTGATCACAAGATTAAAGGTACATGAACAATGTATCTAAATGAGAAAGAAAAGAAAAAGATACATAAGTCCTCACCATATCTCTCAAAAATATAAACACTCCCCCTAACAAAAATCTCATATACTAACCCTCCCATTATAAGTATGATTACTCTCATATCCAAAACTACTCTCCCTTTTTGTCACGAGTGATAAAGGGTAAGTACATCAAGTAGACATCTCTTCATCACTAGGCAAGCTAGCACCATCGTCCTCATCAACATCATCACTACTGGAGCCATCATCACTCTCATCCTCTGAAGCTAGTGGAGATGGAGAGGAAGCAACGAAACCACCCATGACAGCCTGTCATTGTGTGATATGACCAACACAGGTGTTCACCTAACACAACTTATCACTGAAAGTGTCAAGGCGAGCATCCATGCGCACAAGCTGTGTCATAATGTCCTTAAGATGTGCCATGATGTCCTCAAGAGTCACCCCACCTGTGCAAGAAGAAGGAGCGGAGGTGGATAAAGTGGTAGAAGCTGGAGGAATTACCGTCCCGGGCCACCTCGATCATAGCTGTGCCTCACTCTGTTTAACAGTAGAGGTTTCTATGGCACACATGACTGAGAAGTGGTCGGAAATGGGAAAAGAGACAGAAAAATGGCAAAGAATCCTCATGATAGCTGAAGTAAAAATGAGCTTATCACGGGTCGCTGTATCCCCATAGATATCTATGAGGAATAGAATGAAATGAGAGGGGAAGTCTATAGTAAGATGCTCTAAGAGGGAATGCAAAAATCGAGCATGGGGCTTTGTAATGAAGTTATAGTGAGACAGTGGATGCAAAACAAAAGTCATTACCATGTTAATGAACCTCGTACCTTTAGCAAAGGTCGAGCAATGAGTAAATTGATGATCACCCCAATCAGAAGGTCGCTTACAAAAAGACGACATGAGCTCATCTTTGGACATTATCCTCAAACGATCACAACTAGGGTAGTCAGGATGCGCTACCCTCGGGACATGGAGCACCTCGGATACAATATCCGAAGTTACCCCAAACACGAGTGACAAAGAGAGGTACTGAATAATCAAGTCCGCGCATGTTGGAGTAGAACTCCAGAATGATCATGGATGGACAAGTGACTAAGATGCCACACAATGACTTTCAACCCTACTATGAATGACAGTGGGTAGGTCAGTATCGGAGAAGTCCGATAAAATGACTTGGCATTCTGAATGAATGCCTCGTCTAGAAAAGTTCTTCGAAAAGTCCTGTCGGGCTTTATCATCATGGAACCGAAAGTGGGAGGAGGGTAAAATTAGAAGAGGATGCCCCAGAACAAAGAGAGTTCTAAGATGGAGTAGATTTTCACTTATGTGCCATAGAGTCACTTATGTGCCATAGAGCAACTAACCGAAAAAAGGAGAGAGAGAAAGAGAGACACATAGAAAAACACCAACATAATCAATAACAATATAATGATAAATGAAGGTACGTATGCATGAAAATGCATGAACATGTGACATGCAAACTTAAAAACATCATGGGCTTAGCCCAATCCAAACCTACTAGCACACAACATTGCAACAAAGTAAACATACATCTAAAATACATAAAATATTGTTATAATGCAAATGTGATGCAATGCATGATGATTTAAAAACATTTAAACAAAACCTATCCCAAAACTTTCACAAAAAATCATTTAATTTTGAAAAAACCAAAATTTTTCAAAAATCCCAAAAGTTAGGTTAG
Organism: Castanopsis chinensis; assembly: GCA_032878915.1. Taxonomy (NCBI): domain Eukaryota; kingdom Viridiplantae; phylum Streptophyta; class Magnoliopsida; order Fagales; family Fagaceae; genus Castanopsis; species Castanopsis chinensis. The sequence continues at coordinate 7,620,176 of JAVQMG010000125.1, read as the reverse complement.
AAAACATGAAATGTATGATAGAATGAGTGAAAATGATCATACCAAATGAAAGAAGATGATCTTTAGGCCGAAAAACTCTTGCGAAAGAAGTTTGGAGTGAGAGAGAGAGGTTTTGGGAGGTGAAGAGTCAACAAGAGTCGAGAGAGATCGAGAGAAATAAGAAAGAGTTCTATGGAATCTCATAATTCTCAACGGATTGAAAGGTGTCAAGATTTAAAGGGTTGAAGAGATATAACTATCAAGCAGCTATCCAAAAGTGTCCACAGCAAAAGGGGCTCGATGGATCGAGGAACTATCGAGCATCTATTAAGGAGACAGAAACTTTCTCGATGGATCGAGGAGCTATCGAGAAACTATCGAGATTGCGATAAAAAGAAGCTGAAGAGCTCGATAGATAGCCTAGCTGTCGAAAGGTGTCAAGAAGCTATCGAGATTGCTTTAAAAATAGTTTTTCAAAGAAGAGAAAAACACAGACATGAATGCAATTAAACATGCAACTCAACCAAGAATCTGACCAGCATTTCAAGCTCTCAAAATCATCTTCCAACAATAACAAAAATGTAGTGCATTTAGATCCAAAACACACACACACTAAACAAGTCTAACTAATTTTATATTTCAAAAACAAGTTAAGACAGTTTAGTGAGCATACATTAACACATGCAAACCTTATGATGGCCAAATCGCTTTGTACCTACATATGTATCAAGAGTAACAAAGAATATTGCGTGTAGTGTGTGAAAAACATCACAAGATTGCATAAGTATCTCTATGTTATGACGATTTAAAATATGAGTAAATCAATTTAACTCACACACGATCATAACTGCTTGATGGGGACTATCACCTTCAAGGTACATCCTAAACTCCCACATCTCCTAAAATACGCGCTTGCAATAATATATAAAGCATTTTTGCTTCTTTTGCTTTAATTTTTCTTTGCATATTTTTCTTTTATTAAGCATATCATACATGGGCATATAAGAGAGGGAAAAGAAATACCCAATAATGTTTGACATTACACTTTTACTATGCCGAAACATACAGATGTCATTTCATGATGGGCGGATAACAGTGGTGAGATGGTTATTTATGCCTTTCTCTTAGAATTTTTTAGTCCTTCCTGTTAAAAAGAGTGATATGAGTGTTAAGTACAAGAAATAACTTAATGTTACTCATCACAAACAAGAGCCACAAAGCTCACTTGCTTAGTTGTGCATAGAGATGCTCATCTAAGAAACAAGAAATACAAAGTTTAGAAAACTTTGTTTCATTGGCCATTCAAGGAACACAAGTACCAATGTACACAAACACACACTGTTTTTGTATTTTTCTGATTTTTTAATTTTTTTATTTTTATGAATGAAAAAAAATAAAATAAACAAACAAAAACATGTCAAACAAAGCAATGCATAAAAACTAAACTGGCTCAAAATAAGAAAGCAAAACACACAAGTAATACAAAAAACAAAAACAAGAAAGGGAGAGAGAGGAAAAAAAAAAAGTGACTAAATCACTTGGAGCCATTTTCCTTCCACACCTTGGAAGTACCTTTCCTTTTAATGAATCGATGAACCGGTGGTGAGAAGGAAGAATTGCAACCGTTTAAGTTCGAAATGAACATGAGGGATTTGAGGAAATCTCCTAGATGAGCAAGAGAGGATGGAAACTGACTCAAGTTTCTACACGAGACCATGTTGTTCCACTATTAAGCGGCTTGCCACTTGTAGCAATTAGGCCAAGTGTGTCCAGCTGCTCCACAATGATGACAAAGATGCTGCTTCTTCTCTTTGTACTTTTAAGCGTTACTCTTCTTAGCCCTAGGGTTTTTGGTTTCTCTCTTAGTAAGCTTAGGGGGTGCTCCTAAGATAGATTTACCCCTGTCTATGTTCTCACTAGCTATCACATTTTTAACATCATTATCCTCAGATTCAATTTTATTAGCAGGAGAAACAAAAACAATAGTACTAGAAGAAGAATATAAGGAGAAGAGAAATCATACCCTATCGATCGGAAGCAGATTTCTGTATACTGAGCATCTCATCAAGTTTTGCACTTAAGGTCCTCTCCAACTGAGCGGAACAGTTCCACCTCAAGCTTCTTGGTTTTCTCAGCCAAGAAATTGTTTTCAAACCTCAATGCTCCAATAGTCTGATTGGCTTTATCAAACTTTATGAAAGTTGTTCTCGTTCAAGTTCCACATCACTAAGCTTCTTGATGGCCAACCTATACAACTTATTATGCTTTTCGAAGACCGTGTATAACTTTGCATAAACAGTGTGGATGTCATCTTGTTCATCCATCTTTTCAAACTTTGACTCCACCAAGTCTTCTTCTTCATCCATATCTTCTACAATCCCTCAGTAGGATTAATAGTGATGGTAAAGGCATTTAGAATTCTGTCATCTTCATTTTCGAAATCATCCTCAATCTCAATGTCGCTCAATGTAGCAGCAAGTGTCTTGCTCTTCCTAATGGACTTGAGATAAGTAGGGCATTCTTGTTTCACATGACAGAAGCCTTGACATCCAAAGCACTTGCGTCCTGGGAGAACAGTGTATTGACCATCATCTCTAACATCCTTCTTCCCTTTATCTTGGCTCTTGGACTGAGAAGATCTCGACTGCCTACAATCCTTGTCGAAACCCTTTGCATTGGCATTTTTCATGAACTTCTTAAATTGTCTAGTGATGTAGGACTTCATTTTAGAATCTTTATCGTCAGAAGACTTATCCGTGTCACTACTCTTGGCCTTCAGTGCCATGCTCTTGCTCTTGCTTGACTTGTCGATCCTAGACAAACCCAACTCCTAAGTCTACAGATTTCCAACTAGCTCTGTCAATAGAACTTTGTTAATATTCTTTGACTCTTCAATCGCGGTAATCTTAGCATGGAATCTCTCGGGCAGAGATTTGAGCACTTTTCTCATAATCTTGAGTTCAGGAATAGTTTTCCCAAGACTAAAAGCTAAGTTTACTATATCCTTAAGCCTGGCGTAGAACTCATCAAATGACGCATCCTCCTCCATCTTAATTTCTTCGAAGCTTGTAATGAGCCTTTGTAACTTTGTATCCTTAACAGCATTGGTTCCCTCATAGGTTGTTTGGAGAATAGTCCATACTTCCTTTGCAATTTCAATGGAGGATATCTTCTTAAACTCCTCATTTGTGACCGCATTGAATAAAGCATTCAATGCTCTGCTATTGAAATTTGCCGCCTTGATCTTTGCATCATCCCAGTAGGCCAACACTTCCTTCAGCTTAGTCCAGCCTATCTCCACAACTTGCCACACTTTCTCATCTAAAAACTGCAAGAAAACTCTCATGCGTACTTTCCAATATGTATAGTTAGTACCATCAAATAAATAAGGTACAATGAGTGACTGTCCTCTATCCATGACAAACAGGGGTCAATGGATCACACAGAAAAAATTAAACTCTAATTAGAGTGTGCCTGCTCTGATACCACTTGATAAGCCAAAAAAAATGTATTGACCCCTTGAGATGAATTAATTGATTAATTACCCAAATTTATTAATTAATCAAATTAACATGCAATGTACATGGTAGCACAAATAAATCATCAACTAAAATATAATGCAATGGAAAATAAAGTTGGCACGATGATTTGTTTATGAATGGAGAAAACCTCCGAGGCAAAAATCCCACCAGGTGATTTTAAGGTCACCACTCCCGAGAATTCACTATCATCACAACAAGCGGTTACAAGTAAAGGAATTCTAGTACCTTATACCAACCTACAGTTGAACCCTTACCCCAATACCCAATTAGACATGTTTTGTTGAGAATCTCTCCATGAATTGCACAGCTCCCAGTACGTGACTAACCAATAGATATACGGATCCTAGTACGTGACTTAATTACCAACTTGAGAAGGATGTTGACTGCAAAGTTCTTCAGTTCATCACACAATGAAGATCATGAAGTTGCTTAGTCATAAAACCTTACGGTATATAAACACAACAGCTTCTTCAAGATGAACTAGGGCAAACTAGGTTTCCAATAACATTTTTCTTCACACTTGTGCAATTGTACTCTTGTGCAACTGTGCCACCTTTGTGCAACCTGTGACAGCCCTTAAAATAATCCTTATATATGTTTAAGGTTGTGAGAAAAGAAAGCTCAAACATACATTCACAGATTGGATGAAAATCAGAACTGAAAATCTGTTTTTCATAAACCTCGACAGATACCCTATCTATCAAGCAGCTGTTGAGCATTGAGCTGAAACAGCTTTTTTTAAATCTCGATAGATACTAGCTGTCGAGTTAGCTGAAACACTTCTTCACTTGATTCTTGGACAAACTTGCATGACTTTAACACTTGAACTTGAAACCTTGTTTCTTGAAGCATTAAACACATCCTTAATCTACCCAAATACAAGTAAAATACGTTTTTTCAAAGGATTAGCCAATTACATAAAATGTTGACATATATTCCTAACATAAATTAGATATGTCCTAATAGTGTCGGTCGTATTGCACGATGACAGGCTCGCCTTGGTGGCTTTGTTGAGTCTCCTACTCCTTCTCTAGAGACTTCTAAGAATGAGGATGACGATGGTGGCTTTGATGGTAGTTATGATGAGGATGACTGCTTGAGTTAGTTGCCTTTTGTCATTTGTGACAAAAATGAGGAGCAGTTTTAGATATGAGAGTAGTCATGTATTTAGGAGGAGAGTTGCTGTAGGAGATTTTTTGTTAGGAGGAGTGTCTATATTTTTTGAGGGATGCAATGAGGACTTATGTATCTTCTTTTTTTTTTCTTTATCTTTTAGATACTTTGTTCATGTACCATTGGTCTTGTGACCACTTTGTGATAGCAAACCTTGAACTTATGGATGATATATATATCTATATATATATTGAGGTTGTTATTACATTTTCACCTATCTCTTCATATGTTGTTTCTTTTATCTCTTTATACACATGCTTCTTATTATTGTATGCAATCTTTTTATATTTTTTCATATTAAGATGCCGTGATGAGTTTTGTTTAAAGTGTTTCAGAAGTACAAGTTATCAAAATCTTCCTTGTCATGACCTCTCTTTTTGAAAAGTTTTTCAAGAGTTTGTGTTAGGATAGATTTATTGCATTCAACAAGTGAGTATGAGTTGAGTGATTTCTGACTTCTCTCATATGTTCATTTGTTTGTTGTGGTTTTGTCATAAATTGCCAAATGGGGAGATTGTTAGGACATGTGTGATTAATGTTAGGAATATATGTCATCATGTATTGGCTAATCCTTTGACAAAACACACTTTACTTATAATTGGGTAGATCTAGGATGTGTTTAATACTTCAAGGAACAAGGTTTCAAGATCAAATGTTAAAGCCATGCAAATTTGTCAAAGAAACAATTGAAAGAGTGCTAGTTTTTAAATCTTGACAGCTAGTATCTATTGAGGTTTAAAAAGCTGTATCGATAGATAGGGTATCTATCGAGATTTATGAAAAATTAATTTTCAATTATGATTTTCATCCAATCCATGAATAGATGTTTGGGCTTTCTTTTCTCACAACCCTAAACATATATAAGGATTATTTTTAGGGCCGTAATAGGTGGCACAGTTGAATGAGTGTGAAGCAAAAAGTTGTTCATGCAAATTGTAACCGAAAACCTAGTTTGCCCTAATTCTTCTTTCTCTTGAAGAAACTACTGCGTTTGTACGCCATTTGGTTTTGTGACCAAGCAGCTCCGTGATTTTTATCGTGTGATGAATTGAAGAACTTTGCTGCCAACATCTTTCTCAAGTTGGTGATTAAGTCGCATACTGGGATCCACGCATCTATTGGTTAGTCACATATTGGGAGTCGTGCATTAAACATGAGAGATTTTCACTACAAAACAAGTCCAATAGGGTATTAGAGTAAGGGTTCAACTTTAGGTTGGTATAAGGTACTGGATTCCTTTACTTGTGTTGTGATAATAGTGAATTCTCGAGAATGGTGACCTTAAAATCACCCGGTGAGGGTTTTTGCCTTGAAGGTTTTCCTCATTCGTAAACAAATCACATTGTCAATTTTATTTTCCGCTACATTTTATTTTAGTTGGTGATTTTTTTTGTGATGTCACGCATATTGTATGTTAATCTGATTAATTAATCAACTTTCCTAATTAATTGGTTAATTCATCACAAGGGTCAATACATTCTTGGCCTATCACCTGATTCCTCGGACCACATACCTTGGTCAAATTAATACTTCCTATTATTCATTTAAGTGTTAAACAGAACCTCGGTTTGTCTGGTTCCTCAGATCACATACCTTGGGTAAATTAATACTTCATATTATTCATTTAAGTGATAAACAGAACCTCGATCATGCCTGAGTTCTTGGACCACATACCTTAGGTAAATTAACACTTCCTATTCATTTAAGTGTTAAACAGAATAGCGGCCATGCTTGATTCCTCAAACCACATACCTTGGGCAAATTAATACTACTTATTTCTTTAAGTATTAAACAAAACATTGGTCATGCTTGGTCCCTTGAACCACATACCTTGGGTAAATTAATACTACTTGTTTCTCTAAGTGTTAAATAGAATTTTGGTCACGTTTGGTTCCTCATACCACATACCTTGGATAAATTAATACTTTTTACATGGCTAAGTGGTGAGCAAAGCCCCTAGCCACATCTGGTTTCTCTAACCATTGCCTCACATCTGTTTGAAATTATGAATGGAGCCTTAATCATACATAGCTTTTTGAGCAAAACATCTAAGGTACACTAGTTCTAATTATGAATTAAGTAATTGGGAAACTGATTATAAGTGTATGTCAATATGGAATGTAATGTTGTGTTTTAGTTGGTAGAACATGTAAATTGGATTTATCGTTAGGTGATTAGTCCATGCTGAATAATAAACAGAAATCATCATGAGTCACACCCGAGTAGTGGTAATGTAAAGATAAATGTCATTGTTCATTAAATAAAGCCTTGGAAAGGCAAAGGGAATACATACATGTATATATATAAGAAATACATGAAAAAAGAAGTAAAATCCTAATTAGTTTTGGATGGAGGGGGGGTCATTTTTTATTACTGGCTAGGCAGAGGGTTCAGGTGCTTTGGCTGGAGTTGTATCCCTCACTTTGGAAACCTCCTTAGTCATTAAAGGAAGTTTGGTTTGCCTAGATGCTTGGCTTTAGGTTGCCCCATTTTCCTTGGAGGTATCCTTAGGCATGGGTAGGGGTTTGACGGCCTCAGGTAATTTCTCTTTAGTTGCCTCTTTCCCCTTATCTAGGGTACCTACTCGAATAGGCTCTTTAGGGGACTCAGAAGTGGCTGGAAAAGTGCTAACAGGGGCAACCTGGTCGGACTCAGGCACTTAGGGAGTGATGTCTGCTCCGGAGCTAAGAGGACTCACTATATGCAAAGCTGGAGGGTAGAAAACATTCTCTGTCCTTCTTAACTCTGAGGAACCATCTACCCCAGCCAGGTTTAATGCCTCAGTCCATACTTAGAGGCAGTAGTCTCGGCAGATTCCGGTGACTTGGGATCTTAGAGTTTCTTCTGTCTCTCTTACCCCTATGTCATAGCCTTCCTGCTCGACTTGAGATACAGCCTCTTCTACTTTCTCCAACTTTTTCTTTAGAGCCCCTATCTGTTCCTTGGCAATGGCAAGCTGATCCTCAGTTCTGCGCAGTTGTTGACATTGGTCCTCGACCTGTTTCTCGACCCCAACCAACACTGCTTTGACACTTTTCCTCTCCCTATTTTCCTCTGTCAATTTAGTGTTGAGGTCTTTGATTCTCTTTCTAGCCACGGTGAGCGTTTCGACAATAGCTATACGTCTTCCCTCCTCGTCCCTCCATTGTTTGTGGGCATCATCTACCCATTCTTCTGCAATGTTTATTGCTTGGATTGTCTTTAAAAAAAAAAAAAAAAAAAAAGCATTACAGTGAATCCTCTAAGAGCAAAAATAGCATGTATTCTTGGTAAAGGTAATAGGTTCAAAAGCTTAACACGGCCAATTCTCTTTTCATGGTTAGAAACACCTTATGCTTCTTTAGTGTCTTCAAGTCGGCCATGTCTTGAGGTAAAAGCAGGGGCTACTTCAGAGCATTGGCCACGTAGCCAGCTTTCCCCTTTTGAAAGTCTCTGATGGAGAAATCCAAGGGGAAGGGGGCTCCATCCAACACTAGGGAGGGTTCTAGGTCGGACCCTAAGGCGACGGTCAAACACCCTCTCTATGATCGTCCCTTCAACCAAGGACTTCCTTTGTGCCCCTTGGCGAGTTTGGCCCCTTTTTGGGGTTTGAGGTATTTATTTGGTACCACTTCACCCTCCTCCAATACCTCTTTGCCTTTTTTGTCCTGCTTCCTCTTCTTATCTGCGGGTTCAAGGGGGGAGGTATAGTAGGGAAGGGAGTTGAAGGCCGAGGTTGGACGACCACTTCAGGAGTAGTCCCCCAAGCGTGTGACTCAAGAAGTTCGAGGAGGCTGGTTTTTTGCTTATGTTGGAGCATCGTGGCTTCGAAAATGCTGGCCAATTCTTGGATGTTGCTTACTTGTGCAGAAGGCAAGTGAGAAAAGGTAGCAAGTGAAGATTCTGTGGGAAAGGACTGGTTAAAAACCCCAAAATCCTCATCGGAGTCCTCGTCGGTATTTATGACTTCTATTACTCTAGTTGCCTCTTATTCGGGAGCTAGATTTGAAGAAGCCGCTTCTTCCTTGGAAGCTCGTTGGAGGGGTAGTTCAACTGGATAAGTGCCCACGGGAGGAGGGCAGCTGAGAAAACCGGGTACAACGATATTAATTAGATGTAGTCGAGGATCCTTTGCCTTGATGACGTATTTAGGAGCTTGGAAGCTTGTGGATATCAGTTTGTACCCAAGGATGACGTGAGCTACTTATAATTACCCATCTGTATGGAGAAAGATCTTGGACTTAGGAATCCTTGTCAGATCAGGTTCGTTGACAAAATTGATATTAGGGGCTGTGAAGTTCTTATCTACTAAAATCCCAAAAATGAAAGTGTCATTAGAGAGGGAATTCGTTAAGCAAAGAAAAGTTAGCTTACGAATTACAAGAAGAGGAACAAGAAATTGTGAGCTTAAAATGTGCATTGTTAAAATAGGGAACCCAAAACCTAAGTACCCCACCTGGTTTCCCTTCTCGTGTTGGGCAATGAAGTCCATCATGCCATTCACCCGAGATAATCTGAAAATCCTGGTCCATGCCCTTGTTAGTTTTGAGAAGACATGAGATGAGTTTGACTTCAAGGACCCTAATTTTAAGGTGATAACCCGTACTCTTAAGGAGTTGGCAATTATACACCCAGTTAACATCGTGATGGGTGAGGTTTACACCCATCTTCTCGTTAAGGGCGTCGACACTACCTAGTATCCTAAATACATTTGGGGAACACTAGGTCAGGCAAAGTCTGTGGGTAATTAAGAAATCCCTAGTTACTCTACCTATAGGGATCCTCATCCCTCCCTCTATAAAGGAAATTATAGGGATCACCACATCTCCTTCTGATCTTAAGGCATGCCATTCCTCCTGAAGGCAATGCCGAATAGAAACCCCAGCTGGTATGTTAAATCGGGCCTTTATGTTTTCTATGCCCTCAGGGGTATCTACCAAGCTAGCAAATCTACCCATTTAGGAAGTGAGAAAGGGTTTTAGAAGAATAAAGTGAAAAATGAAGGGCCAAGGAAGAAAAGGTCCTAACAATCAGTAGGTGGGCTAAAGGTTACTTACGAAAGTATAGGAAGAAAGCACTGTGGACTGTTTCTTAAGAGCTAAAGATTCAAAAAGTGGGAAATTAGGTATCTTCGGGCGTTTTATATAGGGCTAAAGGGGGAGCGGGAAAGTTCCCCCTCATATCCCTACGGAAAATCTCTATCGTAAGATCTTCATCACAATGTAAAATGTGGGGGACAAGGCGTTGTGCGAAGTAATTGTTGAAACGTCCCAAATGCCGAAGCGTCAAGAGTGCACTCATTGCACGTGAAAAGACACTTACAAGTTGGGAAATGTCATAAGCATGGGAAGTACAATAACATAAAATTGAAACTCTGTTTTTCTCAAGGGAAATAAAGAATAGAGTTTCGAGGGGCTATTGTAAGGATGAAAGGCTCAGATAAGGATATTGGGCTATAGGCCACACCCGAGGACATCAAAGAGCCTAAGGACAAACAAGTGTTAGTAAAGGTAAGTAGATTATTGGGCCGAGGAAGAAAGCTAGTCACAACAAACAGGTGATGTTGTATGAGGAGCCACCCTTCCTTGGCAAATAGAGTGGAAGCCTGAAGTCCGACCGCCTAGGAAGTATTGGGCAATGGACAACCATGCTTGGGAGGATAAGCTTCAGAGAGAAATGAGTCAACAGAGAAGGGAGAAATATCTGGGAGAAAGCTGCTACCACCACATTGAATACTCTGCACCTAACCAACTGGCCGCATTAATGTGGCAGTAATACCTAAACAGTGACTTCAAGTCTTACAGCTACCCACAAGGACTTCAATAAGGTGCTAATGTGACAAATATCAAAGAGATTAGTAATTTGATCAACAAGTGGAAGGCTAAGATGAAAGTAGGGGAAGGAGTATAAAAGGAAAAAGGATTCCATTACAGAGGGGATCATGAAAAAAAGAAAAGGAACTATTTGTAACTGAGGACACTAAATATTTGTAGAACTCTAAAAAAGATATATATAAGAACAAACCTTCATCGGACCAGACCAAGGAATGTTTTTCTCTTTAACTTGTTCTTTGTAATCATCCCAATACTAAATCAACCCATCGTGATCCACATTTGACTCGTTAAGTATTTAGTATTAAACTCACTCTCTAACAAATTTATTGTTGTGGGCTTGTTGGGCCATTGTTCAAATCTTTTGGGCTGCGAATTAATTTGCATCCTTACATTTGTCATTAGCTGAATATATTCAAAATTTATAATGATTAACCCTTTATATATGAATATGTATAATTTTTTTTATAAATTTTATTAAATGTTTTTGTGTCTTATGATATACAATACGGAAAAATAAAAAATCAATTCACGATACTATTTACATTTTGACAACTATGCATATAGCTAAAAAATCTTTGTATAATTGTATCATTAAGCAATTCAAGCACAAGCCAAACTCTCCTCCTATTTTGACAATGAGATTACTTCAAATTAATTTGTTTTTCTCTCTTTTACTATTTCGGCAATGAGATTGCCACAATTCAATTTTTTTCTCTCCTCTCTCTTCCTATTTCGGCTATGTGATTATCACAATTCAAATTTTTCCTTTCTCCTCTCCTCCTATTTCGGCACTTTAATTGCCACAATTCATTTTTTTTCTCACTCCTCTCTCCTTATATTTCGGTTAGTGTTGATCAACTAGGCAAACAAGCATGGGCACAAAATTTGGGCAGCAAATTTTTTTGGCAATGATATTGTTGAAATTTCTTTTTCTCTCTCCTCTCTTCAGTCACATCATTTTTCTTTCCTTTCTATCTTTTTCTCACAATTTCAGTTACGCTATTGCTAAAATTCACCTCTCTCCTTGCTTAGTTCAATAACTTTGAACAGTACATATATCACAAATAAACTCGCATTTAGACAATAATTAGCTAAAAAGACTCCGAACAAAGTTTCTTTCTAGAAACTCTTTAAACTTCTCATATATCTTTTTTTTGTATGAATTTTAAAAATCTAACCATTAAATTTCATATTCTTAACATGCATATCAAATTTCATTCAAATCGGATATTATTTACTATTCAATCAATGAACTTATTTTTTATATACAATTTTAGATCATAAAAACTTGCAATTTTAACATTTATTTGATAACATAGTAATTGAACTTCGATCTTTTTGAAATTTTGCAAGCATGAAAAATATAATAAGAACACGCATTTTAACAGTTTGATTTTCAAGATTCACACTCAGAATGTGTTTGGCATTAGCTTTTAGTTTTTATGTACAACTTTTTAAAACCTTACTTTTTTTTTCCTTTTATATACTTTTTAAAAAAATTTCAAAGTACAAGTTTACTTCAACACAATTTTAGCAAAAAAATTTTAGCAAAAAATTAAATGAGTTATTCCAAATGGATCCTCAATATAAAAATATAAGAGAAATTTGAGAGAAACTCCGTTCAAAAGACGAATGCAAAATGAAAACATGCAATTAGTAATCGATGAAATATAGAGTGGTACACAAAAAGTGATACGAAAGATTTGGACCTCAAAAAGGCTCCATTCTCCCCTCCTTTTCTCAGCGTAATACAAATTTCAGGGCCACCCTCTTACGCAAAAATTGAGGGGGTGTTTAGTAGAGCAATTTGAAATGAGATTTTTGTAATTTTTTGAAATACGTGTAAGTGAAAAAGTATGTAGAAATGTGTATAATGTTGTTTAAAATATAAAAATGTGAATTTGAGATGGGAAAACAAACGGACTTGAGAAACATGGATTAGTAGGAGATATGCTCTGGAAAAATTTATCATATTCTAAAAGGATCAATTCTTTTATTACACAAGGCAAATTCATCAGGCCTTATTTACATTCCATCAATTTCAAAGAGCTGGGTTTAAAATCATGGAGTTTCGTCTGTCGGCAATTGTAAGGGGCTGTGGGAGACATGGTACCATAGAAGATGGGAAGCAAGTTCATTGCATAGTATTCAAAAATGGGTTTGACAAAGATATGATTTTGATGACTTCCCTTCTCAACATGTACCGTAAATGCATTGATATCAAAGAGGACGCCGTGTTTATGATGAAATGCCTTAAAGAGATGTTGTAAACAATAGCATGATTTTTGGGTCACGCCAGTGTCACTTGACATTGGATGCAATGACTTTGTTTGATAATATGTCTTAACGCGACGTGGGATCTTGGAATTCACTAATTTCAGGGCTTGCTCAAAACTCAGAAGGAAGGAACGAGTTGTTTTTCTTCAAGAATGATAGGCCACAAACGCATTGACCCCTTGTGATAAATTAAGTTGATTAATTAGCCAAGTTTTTAATTAATCAAGTTAACATGTAAATTATGTGGCAGTACAAACAAATCACCAATAATCTAAAGTATGCAGCGAAAAATAAATAACACGGCAATTTGTTTACGAATGGGGAAAACCTAACGGCAAAAACCCCACCAGGTGATTTAAGGTCACTACTCCTAAAACTCCACTATTATCACAACAAGCAGTTACAAGTAAAGGAATCCCAGTACCTTACCAACCTACAGTTGAACCCTTACCCTAATACCCAATTGGACTTGTTCTGTAGTGACAGTTTCTCCTTTTGATGCACGGCTCCCAATACGTGACTAAGCAATTACGTAGATTCCAGTACGCAACTTCAATTCACCAACTAGAGAGACAGTTGTTGGCTGCAAAGTTCTTCAATTCATCCACACGATGAAGATCAAGAAGATGCTTGGTTACAAAACCATACGGTGCACATTACACAGCAACTTTTTCACAAGAGAGATGAACTAGAGCATGAATTTTGTCTCGAATCACAAATAGCTTGAACAAGGATTTTTCAATACTTGTGCAACTTGTGTACTTGTGCTCCCTTTGACGGCCCTTAAAATAATCTTTTTATATGTCTAAGGTTAGGAGAAAAGAAGTCCCAAAGAGATACTCACGGATTGAAATCAAAACAGAACTTAGAATCTATTTTCCATAAATCTCGACAGATAGAGGTGTCGAGGATCTGTCGAAAAGCTGTCGAACCTCGGGGCTGAAACAATTTCTAAAACTCAATAAATGCATGTGTCGAGACTAGGTATCAAGCTTTAGTAACTTGCACTTTCCAGCTTGTTTATTGGACAAACTTGATGACTTCAACACTTGATCTTAAAACACAGTTTCTTGAAGCGTTAAACACATCATAAATCTACTCAATTACAAGTAAAGTGCGTTTTGTCAAAGGATAAGCCAATTACATAAAATAATGACATATGTTTGAAATCACTTAAACCACATATGTCCTAACAAAGAAATTGAGAGTGGAGGGAGCTGAAGTTGATGTTATGACCATGTCCAATGTTCTTTCAGTTTGTGCTGATCTTGTTGCTTTGGTTAATGGTAAACAAGTTTATGGGCTAGTGATTAAATACGGGTTTGAACTCTATTTACCTGTGGAAATGCTATCATTGACTTGTATGCTAAATGTGGACTCATGGAAGATGCGTGCCAATTTTTCATGAACATGCCAATCAAGAATGTAGTTTCTGGACTTCTTTGATTGTGGGTTATGGAAAACATGGCTTGGGATGGGAAGCGCTTGAGGCATTTGACGAAATGGAAAGGAAGGGCATTGTCCCAAACAAGATTACATTCTTGGGAGCCTTATATGCATGCAGTCATGTTGGATTAGTTCAAAAAGGGTGGGTGAATTTCAACACCATGGTACATAAATATTCTGTCACACCCATGATGGAGCATTACACATGCATGGTAGATTTACTTGCACGAGCTGGGCATCTTACGGAGGCTTATAAATTTGTGGAGAGGATGCCAATTAAGCTGGAGGCAAAGCTTCTAACAGCAATTTTTAGTTCATGCTGTTCTCACATGAATGTAGAGCTAGCAAAGACTGTTGGTCAGAGATTAATTGAATTGGAACCTGAAGATTGAAGAAGCGGGAGCCTATATGTTGTTGTCCAATTTCTATGGAATTATTGAGGACTTCGAAGATATAGTAAATGTGAGAAAATTGATGTCAAAGAGGGGAATAAGAAAAACAAAGGCATGTACATGGATTGAGATAGATAGAAAAGTCCATAGCTTTGAATCAGGAGATGGGTTTCATCCCCTTAACAAAGAGATATACAATTACTTGCAAAGTCTTCTTAAGAAGATGAAGAATAGTGGATATGTGCCTGACACAAGCATGGTTATGCAAAATGTGGATGATCACACAAAGGAAGAAACGGTTCTTAGTCATAGTGAGAAATTGTCGCCTAATTATCACACCCCAGGGAACACGTATCATGATAGTTAAGAATCTTAAGAGTATGTGCAGACTGTCATTTATTTACCGCATTGATTTCAAAGATCAAAGGGAGGGAGATTGTCGCAAGAGATTCTAGCCGATTTCATCATTTCAAATATTCAATAATGGATCATGCTCTTTTGGAGATCATTGGTGAGAGGTATGGGTGGATCTCTGCCATGAATGACAGCTTCATGTGAACAATAGAATTAAACGAATCTCTCTCACGTGTAAACTAAAGAAATTGTCTTCAATAACATAATTAAAATTATGCCCCCACCCAAAAAAGCCCCTCTATTTATTTATAGGATAATCTGCCTGTCCCGCTTTTGAAAATAAAATAAATAGTAAAAGTAAAAAGAGAAAAAAATATTTTGCTTATTACTGCTACCAAAAAACTTGTACTAGTCCATGTAAGCAGCCGAGCATTTGAGTTCATGAATTTTACCTTTACATATATGCCTCACCAAAAGGTTCCTAACTTCCCACCCAGTACCCAGTGGGGTTTTCATTTTTCAAAAGTAAAAAAAGTCGGCTGACGCGTCTGATTCGATTCTCCCATCTTTTATTTATTCCATCTTACTATGTATTCATGAGTCATGAGTCATGACCATAGTTTTGATCGCCTAGCTTCTGGCAAACGAAACAATTTTGGGTTCCAAATTTTCCATACAATTCATCCATGACCAGTTCGCCGATCCCGGTGGATCTCTTTGTGTCGAAAAAACATCCTTGCCTTACAGGTGGCGATCTCGGGTTCGCCGACGCCTCTGGTAATGTTATTTTCAGAGTCAACCGTCAATCCTTACCTAAAAATAAGAAGTTATTCCTCGATTCCACGGGAAATCCCCTAATCTCCATCTACCGTAACCGCGTGAGTCTCTCTCTCTCTGTTTCTTTTTTTTTTTTTTTCTTGTTTTCTGTTCTGCGTTTAATTTGCAATGCCCACCAATTGTTTGAAACAATGTCTAAACCAACATGTTTTTATTTTCCATTTTTGTTGATAAGCTAAAACTATGAAAGCATTGATAATGTGTTCTCCAAATTATTGAAATTTGAAGGTCAAACACTTGCCCATATGAATTTGGTTATAGTTTAGAATGCACATTGCAAATGTTTGATTAGAAAATTCTCAAATAACTCTATAATTAAGGAGGCTTATATGTGATTGAATTTCTAATTTTGGATATCGGTTTTGATTGGTTTAATGGATGTTGTTGTAGAATGGGTCGTGGCAAGGCTTCACGGGTGAAGACGATCAAAAGCAGTGTATATTCAGAGTGCAGAGGACGGTGAACAAGCTCACCAGAACAGAGTTAGAGGTATTTCTTGTTGGTGAGAATGGGGAAGACTCAGCCTCTAAGTTAAAAGTGAGAGGTTGCCCTTTCCAGAAGTCCTGCACTATCTACAGAGGCAATGACATTGTGGCTCAGGTACAAATGATTGATAAATGTTGCTAGCATTGAAAACTGAAGCCTCAATGAATCAGATTTGCTTTGCATTCTGTGGAATTTACTGAAAATTGATACAAAGATATATTGTTTTAAGACTGATCAGTAACTTTGCGGCCCCATACCATAATTTGTTATTTACCGGAAGTTTTACATTTTTGGTGTGTGTGATTTGTGTATGGACTAGAAATTATTGAAGATTTGTAACAACAGCATACATTGGATAACTGGACAAAGCAATATGTGATTGGTGCACATTTAATTGCATTGCTCAACAAACTGCTTAATTACCTACTCTTCGATAGGATACATGATTTTTGCTTTATGTTCTGAGCTTTAAAACCATGCTTTTCTTTTTTGGCCTTGTGTATCTTGTTGAGCTCTCAACTTGAACAGTTGAACTACATTACTCTTGCTGGGGAAGTTATATGTATAGGTTACAGAATGACATGATCATCGGGACTTATTCAACTCTCAATAGATTTATCTAATTTCTCATGCATTCATTTTTTTTTCTTTTCATATTTATCATGGATTATCTCATGCTTATTCATCTTGTCACTCCTTAAAATTATGTCTCATAGATTTGTCAAGAACCACTAGCTGCTGCAATGTAAATGCTGTAGATTGGTTATATTTTTTTCCTCTTAATTTTATAATTACAATTTTTTTCACCTTAGTTTTTAACATAAGGTCTCACTCTTGTGTTTTGATGCAGACTAGCCTCATGTACAAGCTGCGACAGCTTTATGCTAAAAGGAATAAATTTCGACTGACCATATTTCCTGGATATGATGAACATGCTTTGGTTGCGGCACTGGTTGTAATATTTCTAGATTGAAGATAATAGAATAAAGAAAAAAGAAATTTTTTATAAAA
Organism: Castanopsis chinensis; assembly: GCA_032878915.1. Lineage (NCBI taxonomy): Eukaryota > Viridiplantae > Streptophyta > Magnoliopsida > Fagales > Fagaceae > Castanopsis > Castanopsis chinensis. The sequence goes on along the minus strand of JAVQMG010000125.1, from coordinate 7,602,866 downwards.
AAAAAATTATAATTAAAGAAAAAAGGATATTCTTCTTTTCTTTTCTTTTCTTTTCTTTTTTTTTGGACAGTAAAGAAAAGGAGGATTTAACATGTACATTTACACGTTATCACTCCACTCAAATACGTCCATGCATAGAGATTAATAAAAAAAAATTCATAAATTATGCCTTCCGGCTGTGTATTTAATATTTATCCATCTATTATCAAAAAAAAAAAAAAATTATCCATCTGCCTTAATGTATATCTTTTCTAGGAAGAGACAGAGCTACCTGCGTGCGAGAGAGTATTGTTTGCAATTTACTACCACCTCCTTGTCAAAAAAAAAAAAAAAAACCCACTTCTTGATACAACTGTAGGACTATGTTTTTTCTTTTTTGATGATGTGAGATTTCTGCCTGGAAGATTACTTTTTTTCTAAATGCTCTTCCACAGTTGGCTAAGTGAGAGTCAAAAATAGCATGAAAAAAAAGTTGCAAGGAATGACATAGAATACGGCTCTGTTTGTTTTGGAATGGAAATTAATCATTTTTTAAGAAGCATTTTTTATAAAATTATCTTATTTTTTTAATATTTAGTAATAACTTTAAATGAGTTAAAAAAAAAATCTCATAACTTTTCTTATTTAGCTTGTCGTGAGATAGAGTTGTTTTCTAAAAAAATTTAGTGGAAAACAACTTCTAAAAATAAGCCATATTTTTTATATTAACTAAAGATAGGTTTTCTTTAATTTATATTTTTTTATGCAGCTAAACACTGGAAAAACAAATATTATTTTTACACAAGATTTTCATTGAAACAAACGTAGTGTACAAACAGAGTGGAAATTATAAAAATTATCCATCCTACTTGACCCGCTACAAAACTCTAGGAGTATAATCAAAATTTCTCTAGTGTAAATTATAATTTAGTCTAAGAAATATTTTCGTAAAGTGTATTATGTAGTTGTTTTTAATTAGTTATTGTCAAAATTGTGTTACTAGCTCTAATAACCAAGAGTCCATTTGTATGAAAGGATAAAGTAGCAAAAATGGCTGGGAGGATGGGAGGATGAAAAATGGGAATATAGAAAACATTATAGTTTTTTATTATGTGTATTTAGTTTAGAAAATGGAAAAGTGGAAAAATTAAACATGATTTAATTAAATTTTTTGTTTGGGCGAGTATAGAAATAGAAGAATAGAAAACGTAATTTGCTCGATTTTATTTTGTTGCTTGTATTGCATAGGAATTAATTTTTCAAAAGTATATTATAAGTTATTTATTTCATTATTATATATGAAAATAATAATATTTTTTTATTAAATTAGTAAAAATTACATATTACTAAGTGAACACATTACATTTATTATTTTATTGTTATCTTCCTTTGCTGATCAATTTGTATGAAAAAAAAAATGTGATTAGTTAAATTAACAAATTATAATCATTAAAATTTGAAAATTGTTATTTTAGTACGGTAACTTTGCCTAAAAATCTTTTTTTTTTTTTAAGGTTAAGGACTCAAATGAACACATTTTAATACTTTAAATTTGAAAATGGTTATTTTAGTATAGTAATTAGTAACTTTGCTCAAAAAAATCATTTTAATTCTTTAAGGTTAAGGACTCTCTCTTTGGACAGCAATGATTTTTGGGCAAATTTAGCGGCCATAAATTGCATATTACTATTTTTTGCTTAAATTAAACTCACAAGTTACATTTGAATTTGCCATAATAACCCTAATTCCAAAACATGGCAAGATATAAATGGTAAAAGGTTCTTCTTCTTTTTTTCTTCTTTTTTTTTCTATCCCCTTCTGTATTGGAACAGAAGAAAGCCTTTATATTCAGCAAATAAAATAAAATAAAATAAAACAAAAACAAAAAATGAGCGCAGATATATTTAAGGGGTTCCCAACTTTGAAGTTCAAATCTGAGCTATTGTCTGTGCCCTTTCTTGTATGCATTGTTTCCTTTATCAAGCTTCAATTTTTGCAAGTTTTTTTTTGTCAATCAGTTGTGTAAGAACTAGAATTTGGAAGCTCAAGCCCACTTAGAAAAGTAGTGCCTTGTTCTTCAACCCAAGCCCAAAAAATATAATTGTTTTGTGTAGAGGTGGGAAGGCAATTATGATATAGTTGCAAGTTAAGCCTAGGGCTAATGAAGTGATTCTCAAATAAGGAAGAACAAAACAAGTGGTTGTTGAGAAAAAAAGTTCTCCTTGGTTACTTCTGGGGATGAGTTCTTGTATATGTCTTACTCTGGATTTTATCAAGTTATATACTGTTTACTTTTCTATTACTTACTCTCTCCTTTTTCAAAAACCTCCTCCCCTTTGTAGAACTTCATTCCTCTTATATATCATCATTCTTAACATCTTTACCCTCCACTTGTATGCCTCATAGCTCTTTCCTGTATATTTTTCCTATCAAGGTTCTGTTGAATGTGGTAGAAGGGGTTACTAACTGTGAAAACACTATTCAGGGGTCATTTCCTTATTAATGTAGCAGATAAGGTTGTTACAGAGCATTCAATGCGGGGGTAGAAGATATACACTTTCAAGAAGCTTCCTCCCACCATACGAATACTCTTCTACAGATTCATTCCTCCCAATCGAGCACTCATAAGATGCTAAGTCTCCTCCCTTTCCTCTTCTTGGGTAGGCGAACTCCTCGAGTCAGATGTGTAAATAAATGATTTGATGCATGACACCCTGCCTTTTATTCTTCGTAATCCTCGAACACCCCACAAATTGAATCACCTAAAACTAGTTAGAAAGAAATAGCCATAAAAGCACTATCTTTTTTTATTGCTAAATCATTGATTGGAGTCTATATGCCATTATAAATTATGGTATTTTTAGGATATAAATGGTGGAGTGGCACAACACTTGAAGAGAGACTTAGAGCATCTACATCAGTGGATGCAAAGTCTTGCATAATAGAAAAAGACACAAATTTTACACATTTTACCTCAAAAATGTTCCACATCAATGCTTCTAAAAGTGTACATATTTGCACATTTACTATAGTAACCGTGCATATATGCACGGTTACTATAGCACTTGTATTTAATATTTTAATAATTTTTTCTTTCTCCTTGCCTCTGTTGCTCTCACTCTCACCTCACTCTCCACTGTCGCCAATCACTCTTCTTCTTCCTTAACAACCGTGACTTGAGTCCATGATGGACTAAATGATGTTGCTGTTCTTCAATCTGATATTCCGGCAAGCCAAAATGATGTCGTCGTTCCAACATCCTTCGCCTACATCCAAATTGCTCAAAAACTCAAATCCTCTTCCAGATCACTCAAAAACTCTCGATTCTCAACTACATCAGTTGATGCAACATCCTTTGCCCAAACTTAAGAGCTGTTGAGGAAGAAGAAGAGTTCGATAACCTATAAGACCCATCTGCCAAGTCCAAGTCCAAGCAAGCCACTTGGGGTAGCTCCATGAAACCCATCTACACCTTCTCTACCTGGGTTTCTTTTGCTTTTTTTTTTTTTTTTTTCTTATTTGGGTAGCTTCGCAAGCCACTTGTGTTTTTTATTTATTTATTTATTTTGTTAATTGTTTATGTGTTTGATAGGAATGAATTAGCTGAAGATTTGTGGGTTGATGATGGAGGTTGGGTGGGTTGATGGTAGATATGGATTGAATATTTTATTTGAATAAATGAGTATAGTCGACAAATTGACGTTGATATTTTGTAAAAATAAAAGTTTAAAATAGAAAAAATAGGTTTTAGATATGCAAATTTACAAAAATTTTGAGTGGATGCTCTCAGGAGTTGGGAAGAAGGATTTCACTACCAAGGTAAAATTAATATTTATCTAAGGGTAAAAATTAGCTGAAATAGTGTAGAAGAATTTATAAATAATACCAAAAAGTATAATGAAACTTATAAATAAAATAAGTTAAATATTAAATCTAGTTTTCTCTTCGTCCATTTCAAATAAAAAAAATAGTAAAAATAAATAAAATAATAAAATAAACCGGTGGCCAAACTCACATTCATTTGTTGCTTTTGTCAACGTTGTTTCACCACCTGACGATGTACTATAATGATTTCTAAAGCCTCACTTTTTCCAATTTATATTTAGATTTTACTAATGTGTGCCTTAAGGGCACACATTAATAAATTATTTTTGGAAAGTTTTTTTCAAAAATTGAAAAAGTTTTGACAGCTTTTTCAATTCTCGAGAAAAACTTTCCAAAAATAAATAGGTTAATGTGTGCCCTAAGGGCACACATTAACCGGACCCTTTAGATTTTTACTGAACTTGAAGGTTCCTTGGAAGTTGGAAGACAATAAATATAAACCCATGATATTCTGGACCCATAGCTTGAACCATAAAATAATGCATCCTTTGCTCAGCTTAATACAAATTTCAGAACCGCCAACGTTCCTTCTGCGAACACTGAGAAACGCCAAGTAGTGGGAGACATGCTCTGGAAAAATTTGTCATATTCTAAAAGGATCACTTCTTTTATAACTCAAGGGCAGATTCGTCAGGCCCTATTTACATTCCATCAATTTCAAAGAGCTGGGTTTAAAATCACGGAGTTTCTTCTGTCAGCAATTGTAAGGGGCTGCGGGAGACTTGGTACCATAGAAGAGGGCAAGCAAGTTCATTGCATAGTATTCAAACATGGGTTTGATAGAGATATGATTTTGATGACTTCCCTTCTCGATATGTACTGTAAATGCATTGATATCAAAGAGGCACGCCGTGTTTATGATGAAATGCCCCAAAGAGATGTTGTTGTAAACAATAGCATGATTTTTGGGTTATGCCGGTGTCACTTGACATTGGATGCAATGACTTTGTTTGATAATATGTCTGAACGCGACGTGGGATCTTGGAATTCACTGATTTCAGGGCTTGCTCAAAACTCAGAAGGAAGGAACGCGTTGTTTTTGTTCAAGAAAATGAGAGTGGAGGGAGCTGAAGTTGATGTTATGACCATGTCCGGTGTTCTTTCAGTTTGTGCTGATCTTGCTGCTTTGGTTAACGGTAAACAAGTTTATGGGCTAGTGATTAAATATGGGTTTGAGCTATATCTACCTGTTGGAAATGCCATCATTGACATGTATGCTAAATGTGGATGCATGGAAGATGCCTGCCAATTTTTCATGAACATGCCAATCAAGAATGTAGTTTCATGGACGTCTTTGATCGTGGGTTATGGAAAACATGGCTTGGGATTGGAAGCTCTTGAGGCATTTGACAATATGGAAAGGGAAGGCATTGTGCCAAACAAGATCACATTCTTGGGAACCTTGTATGCATGTAGTCATGCAGGATTAGTTCAAAAAGGGTGGATGAATTTCAACACCATGGTACATAAATATTCCATCACGCCCATGATGGAGCATTACACATGCATGGTGGATTTACTTGCACGAGCCGGGCATCTTATGGAGGCTTATAATTTTGTGGAGAGGATGCCAATAAAGCCAGAGGCAAAGCTTCTAACAGCACTTTTTAGTTCATGTTGTTCTCACATGAATGTAGAGCTAGCAAAGACTGTTGGACAGAGATTAATTGAATTGGAACCTGAAGAAGCGGGAGCCTATATGTTGTTGTCCAACTTCTATGGAATTATTGGGGACTTAGAAGGTGTAGCAAATGTGAGAAAGTTGATGTCAAAAAGGGGAATAAGAAAAACAAAGGCATGTACATGGATTGAGGTAGATAGCAAAGTCCATAGCTTTGAATCAGGAGATGGGTCTCATCCCCTTAGCAAAGAGATATACAATTACTTGAAAAATCTTGTTAAGAAGATGAAGAATAGTGGATATGTGCCTAACACAAGCATGGTTATGCAAAATGTGGATGATCACACAAAGGAAGAGATGGTTCTTAGTCATAGTGAGAAATTGGCCATTACTCTTGGCCTGATTATCACGCCCCCAGGAACACATATCATGATAGTTAAGAATCTTAGAGTATGTGCAGACTGCCATTTATTTACTACATTGGTTTCAAGGATCGAAGGAAGGGAGATTGTCGCGAGAGATTCTAGCCGATTTCATCATTTCAATAATGGATCATGCTCTTGTGGAGATCATTGGTAAAGGTATGGGAGGATCTTTGCCATGAATGATAGTTCATGTGAACAATATAATTGAATGAATCTTTCTCATGTGTGTAAACTATTTCAATAACATAATTAAAATTACCCTTCCAAAAGGCCCCTCTACTTATTTATAGGAGAAGCTCCCTGTTACTTGTACTACAAAAACAAAAAAACAAAAAACAAGAATAGTTTTCCTTATTACTGGTACTACTAAAACTAGAACAATTTTTCTCAGCTCCCAACCAGAGGACAAGCCCATGGAAGTTGCCGAGCATTTCAGTTCATGAATTTTACTTTTACTAATATACCTCACTGAAAGGTTCCTACCCGGTGAGGTTTTCATTTTTCAAAACAAAAAGTCGGTTGACGTGCCTGATTCTATTCTCCTATCTTTTATTTATTCTCCCATACTTCATATTCATGAGTAATGAACTTAGTTTTGATTGCCTAGCTAAGACAGTAGCTTCTAACTAACAAAGTAATATCGGGTTCCAGTTTTCCATACAATTCATCCATTACCAGTTTTGCTCATTTGCCTTGGTTCTCTTTGTGTTGAAAAAACATCCAGACCTTACAGGTGGTGATCTCAGGTTCGCGGACACCTCTGGTGATGTTATATTCAAAGTAAACCATCAATCCTCACATAATAATAAGAGGCCATTCCTTGATTCCAACGGAAATCCCCTAATTTCCATCTACTGTGACCATGTCTCTCTATCTCTATCTCTCCTTCTGTTCTGCATTTAATTTGCAATGCCCACCAATTGTTCAAAACAATGTCTGAATCAACATTTTTTTTTGTTGGTAAGTTACACAGGTAACCATTCTAAATCTATGAAGGCATTTATAATGTATACTCTAAATTATTAAATTTGAAGATGAAACTCCTATATGTTGCAACTTGCATTTTAGTCTTGAATTTGGTTATTGATTGAAAAATTTTGTAGTTTAGAATGCACTTTGCAAATGTTTGAATAAGACCATTCTCAAATAACTTGTATAATTAAGGCACTGTGTGTGTGATTGAAGTTCTAATTTTGGACAAGGTTTTTGACTGGTATAATGGGTATTGTTGTAGAGTGGGCCGTGGCAAGGCTTCAAGGCTGGTGAAGACGATCAAAAGTAGTGTTTATTCAGAGTGTAAAGGACGGTGAACAAGTTCACCAGAACAGAATTAGAGGTATTTCTTGTTGGTGAGAATGGGAAGGTGAAAGGTTGTTCTTTTCAGAAGTCCTGCACTATCTACAGAGGTGATAATATTGTGGCTCAGGTACAAATAATTTATAACCGTTGCTAGCAATGAAAACTGAAGCCTTAATGAATCAGATTTTGCTGTGTGTTCTTAGGAATTTATTTAAATATGCAACAAAGTTTAAATTGTTTTAAGCTTTGATCATCACCTTGCGGCCCAATAATGTGTTGTTGCTAGAGGTCATGCCCTGCCAATGAGGTTTAAGGATATGTTAGGCATGTACCTATCAAAAAAGGATATGTTAGGTGTGTATGGTTTGTGTACAGACTAGAAATTATTGAAAGATTTGTAACAATAGCATACATATGATGATGGGACAAAAGCAATATGCACTTGATATAATTTTAATAGCATTGCTCTTCCTCTTTGCTCAACAAACTGTTTAGTTAGCCTACATGACTTCTTCTTTGTTGTTTGGCTTAATGGTTAGAGCTTTTAAACCATGCTTTTCTCGTGGCCTTATGTATCTTGCTGAGCTCTCAACTTGAACAGTTGAACTACATTACTTTTAAAAGGGAAGTTATATGTATACGTTACAGAATGCACTGATTGTTGACCTTGTTCATCTCTTAATAGATTCCTCTAATTTCTCATGCATGTTTTTTTTTTTTTTTTTTTTTCATATTTATCATTGATTATCTCATTCCTCATCTTGTCATTCCTTAAAATTATGTCTCATAAATTTGTCAAGAGCCACTAGCTGTTGCAATGTATATGTTGTAGATTGGTTGTATTTTTTTCTCAATTTGATAATTGCAGAGTTATTCACTGTTGTTTTTAGTATAAAGTCTCACTCATATGTTTTGATGCAGACTAGCCTCATGTACAAGCTGCGGCAGCTTTAAAAAAGGAATAAATTTTGACTAACTATATTTCCTGGATCTGAAGATCATGTTTTGGTTGCGGCATTGGTTGTAATATTTCTCGATTGAAGAATATAATAGAATAAAGAAGAGGAAGATTTTATTTTATTTTTGATAATTATAGAAAAGGAGGATTTAACATGTACATATATACAAGCTGTCACTCCTCACAAATATGTCCATGCATAGAGATTAATTAAAAAAAAAAGTTCATAAATTATGCTATTCGGCTGTGTATTTGACTATTTTCCGTCTGCTTAATGCTTATCACGCTTCTTTTACTTTAATCCGCGTGAGAGACTCATAATTATATGAAAATTGAAAATCTTTTCTAGTTAGAGACAAAGCTACTTGCATGCGAGAAGATGAAGTTTGCAATTTCCAGAGTCCATTTCTATGAAAGGATGAAGTTAAAAAAATGGTAAGAAAGTTGGAAAAATAAGAGGATGGAAAATATTATAGTATTGCCCATTGTAGGGTTAATGGGCCCAGTGGCATGTGTTGGGTTGGCCCAAGAACGTTTGAGTGGGTTAAAGGTCCAATCCGAGGACACTGAATGGTCCGAGGAGGTAAGAAGGTTGACCCACAAAGCAATGTTAATAGGTGAGTGATATCTGATGAGGTATGTCCAGGAAGTTAGTCTGAAGAGTAGTATGTCTTCAAATACATGAAGCCGAGGTAGGAGGATCTTGTCTGATGATCACAGGCAATATTCTAGAAGATCCTATAGGTAAAGACAAGTAGGAGAGATGTACAAGAAAAGAAGAAGGGCAGGAAAATATTTGGGATAAAGCTATTACCACCGCATTAAATACTCTGCAACTACTTCTCTGGCCGCATTAATGGAGAAGTAATGCCTGAGCATCAGGATTCAGTCTTACAGCTGCCTCCAAAGACTTTAGGGGAGATGGATGAAACAAGTATCTAAAGTAGTAATCTGGTCCATACGTGGAAGATGGGGAGAGGAAGGTAGATGGTATAAAAGGAAAGGAAGGATGTTTAGGAAGGGGGATCGGAAAAATCAGAGAGAAAGACATTGTACACTTGAGCATTGATACTTGTAACCTATCCTTGAAAGGAAGAAAGCTAATATAATTCATCCTCAGCTTTCGTTCGAGGACATATTCTACTACATAATCAGTTCATTATGTGCGGTACTAGGATCAAACCCATCATTTTTGCTATCCACCATCATTAAAACTTAGATTTCAAGCTCACTCTCTATAAATTTTATTGTATTGGGCTTTTTGGGCCTATCCCCTTATTACTATTGGATTGGGTGCAAATTGTGACCTTACACCCATATTGCATAAGAAAATATGATTAGTTGAATTAACACATTATAAAAGTGACACATCACTACTTTTATTATATTATTTTAACTTCTTTCTCTATCTCTATCCATTCATTTTTTTTATCACCAAAACTAATGTGTTTAACTAAACTAGAATGGTTGGCTTCAAAAACGTTTATATAATGCAATTAAAAAAATTATTTAAAATGACACTTTAACTGTTCCAATTTGGTTAATGTTGGCAAAATTTTAGGGTTAATAAATGGAAAAATATAAATAAATGATTAACAAACAAAAGCTAAGAGGCATGAATTTCTGTTGTCTTTAGGCAATATTTGTCCCATTAAAATGATGTTAAAGGGTTAATGCAAATTTGTCCCCAGCTAAGCCAAGAATTTTCATGTAGAGAGAATTCTCATGGATTTATCTATAATGGTGAAGAGTTCGCTTTGATTGATTTTAACATTCATAAAGCATACTAACTGTAGTGCCAATGGGCCCAAGATACATACTGGGCCGGCTCAAAGGCTCTCACAAGGAGGAAAGTCCAACCCAACATCAAAAAATAGTCCGAGGATATAATAAGTCCAGTCTACGAAGCCACGTGACAAAAAAAGGTGTCATGCATGAACATAGCACCAGGGAACATGACGTCCGAGGATGACCTTGTCCTCGGCGGCTTGCTGCCGAGGACAGTATTAATGATCTAGCGGTTCAAGGGTATCTGTACTGAGGACCTTGGATGCAGCGACTGAGAAAACAAGAATAAGGGATAAAGAGAAGTAGCAAACAAATATCAAGGAAAAAGCTGCTACCACCGCATTGAAGGCACCATACCTACCTCTCTGGCCGCATTAATGAGGAAATGACGCTTGAGCATTGAAATTCAACCTTACCCTCACCGCCAGAGACTGGAGGAAGGAGGAATGATGGGACAAGTATCTAAAAAGGGAACACCTGGACTACACGTAGAAAGAGGGAGAAAGAGATGCAGGCCTATAAAAAGGGTGAAAGAGGATAAAAGATGGGGGGACGAAAGAGAGAGAAACTTGGAAGGAAACACCAAGGATTGCCCTCGGTATCCATATGTAAAAAAGAATATTACATCTATATATGAGATTTGTGCATGGGTTCTATGATAGGGGTCCAACCTTTGTGTTATCTACCGTCTTAAAAACCTAGATTAGAAGTCTACTCTCTATAAATTCATTGTTTAGGGCTCATTGTGCTGGTTTGAAGGTCCAACTCTGGTCCAGCTTGATTTGTGTCCTTACAATTGGCGCCGTTTGTGGGAATTCTTGTATTTTGGCGCAGATAACGTGATGGTGGGTTCCGATTCAGTCCGTGCAGAATCTTTAGGATCTCAACACCAAAATCCTCTTCAGAAGTTAGAACAGATGGGAGATCGAGAAGGCAGTGTACATAAAGGGTGAACCGTCGGTAACTATATTAGGGGCGGAAGCAGGGGCTCTCATGAAGGAGATACTAGGGCCATGCAGAGGGAAATCGACCAGCTCAAGAGAAAGCTACGTTGAGCCAAACGAAAACGGATACCTTTTATATCTGACCCTTCCTCAGACGACTCCCAGAGCAGTGGCTACAAGCCGAGGTCAAGAACTCCTCCTAGCGAGACTTTCTCATACTAAGAGGGAAGTCCCCATGATAGGACGAGCAAGAAATCTTTTTCCAGGGGTTTGGGCAATGACGCTATGGGGAAGGCATTACACCAGCTCTCCAAGTCACCTTTCACACATCGTATTGAGAGAGGAAAGCTTCCTCGTCGTTTCACGCAACCAAACTTCACCATTTATAATGGCAGAACAAACCCGGTGGAGCACATAAGCCATTTTAATCAACGCATGGTGATCTATTCGCAGAATGAAACCCTGATGTGCAAAGTATTCCCCTCAAGCCTAGGACCTGTTGCGATGAGATGGTTCAACGGTTTAAAAGCGGACTCCATTGATTCCTACATGGAACTTACGATGGCATTTGGGTCCTGCTTTGTTACGTGCAGCAGAGTACCTAGGCCCCTAGACTCGTTGCTATCCATGACCATAAGGGAGGGTGAGACATTAAAAACGTACTCGGATAGATACTGGGAAGCGTTCAATGAAATTGACGGGGACTTTGATGAAGTAGCAGTTAACACTTTTAAGGGCGGCCTTCCAGTTGAACATGACATAAGAAAATCTTTTACCAAGAAACCTGTAAAGACTGTCCGACGGCTTATGGATCGTATTGACGAGTATAAGCAAGTAGAGGAGGATCAGCAGCAAAGCAAAGGAAAAATGAAAGTTACCCCTTAGGAGAGCAGAGATTTCAAGACAGACAAATACAATAGCAAATGGCCAAGGAAGGATTTTGCTAGCCATTCTCGGTCGGCTACTCCTCAGACAATGAACGCTGTGTTTTATGAGCCGATACAGCAGGTGTTGGAGAAGATTTGTCGTGAACCATATTTCAGGTGGCCCAACAGAATGATAGGAGACCCTACAAAACGCAACCAGAACCTCTATTGTAATTACCACCAAGATAGGGGTCACACTACTAAAAACTGCAGGAATTTATGGAATTATCTGAATCAGCTGGTCAAAGAAGGGAAGTTAAGGCAATTTATGAATCGACTTAATGAACAAGGCACACAATCTGGTTCTGTGAATCAAGGCAGTAACATTTCAAGACCTCCTTTGGGCATGATCAATGTCATACTTGCTGCACCAGGTCGGACTGGGTCTTGCCCTGCCAGAGTAATGTCAGTGTTGCACGCCTCTGCCGAGGACCTCAACTCTGAGCCAAAGAGAGTTAAGAGGAATCCTTCACCCGTTTTGGGATTTTCTGAGGAGGATAAGGTTGGCACTATCTAGCCGTATGATGATGCGTTAGTCATCATGCTAAGGATAGGGGGTTACGACGTGAAGAGAGTGATGGTTGATCAAGGGAGTGGGGCTGACATCATGTACCCGAATTTGTTCAAGGGCCTTAACTTGAAGACTGAGGATCTCACAGCTTATGACTCACCGTTGATAAGCTTTGAAGGGAAGGCCGTCATTCCGAAGGGATTGATCCGGCTGCCTGCAGTCAGGGCCAGTGGTGGTGGATGTAGATTTTATTGTGGTAGACGCCTATTCCCCTTACACAGCCATAGTGGCAAGACCTTGGCTACACGCCTTAGGTGCTGTATTATCAACCCTACATGTTAAGGTGAAGTTCCCATATGAGGGAGGAGTTGAAGAAATAATTGGCAGCCAGTCAATGGCAAGACAATGCATCACAGCAGCAATTACACGTCAGGAAAGACAGCCGTCCCAAACCTTAGCCGAGAGTAGTTTATAGCAACTAACAACCTTGGCCAAGCCAAGTATAGCCGAGGCTGAAATGACTGGTTGTGAGGAATTAGAGAAGGTGCTTATTGCCGATGATATGGAGAAGTTCTTCTAGGTGGGAAGTCAATTACCACTCTGAGAAAAAGAGGAACTAGTTACATTTTTAAAACGGAACATCGATGTGTTTGCATGGGACGCTTACGAAGCCCTAGGGGTTGACTCAAGCTTCATTTGCCATCACCTTAATGTCAATCCAGCAGCGGTACCGCGGAGGCAACCACCTCAGCGTTCATCCCAAGAGCACGCCGAGGCCGTTAAAGAAGAAGTGCTGAAACTCAAAAAGGCAGGTGCCATTAAGGAGGTGTTCTATCCAGAATGGCTGGCGCATACAGTGGTGGTGAAGAAGAAGAATGGGAAGTGGAGAGTATGTGTGGACTTTACGGACTTGAATAAGGCTTGTCCTAAAGATTCGTTTCTAATGCCCCGCATAGATCAGTTAGTGGATGCAACGGTGGGGCATCCTCGGATGAGCTTTCTAGATGTTTTCTAAGGTTACCACCAAATACCCTTAGCTTTAGAAGACCAAGAAAAGACAACCTTTGTCACATCTACGGGAAACTACCACTATAAGGTGATGCCTTTCGGCTTGAAGAATGCCAGGGCTACCTATCAAAGGATGATGACGCAGATGTTTGAACCGCAATTGGGAAAAACAATCGAAGTGTACGTCGATGATATGGTGGTTAAGAGTAAAACCATCTCGACTCATATACTGGACCTGGATAACACCTTCCAAACATTGAGAAAGCATAAGTTACGGCTCAACGCATCAAAATGCTCCTTTGGAGTAGGATCTAGTAAATTTCTGGGTTACATGATGATACATAGAGGAATTGAAGTCAACCCCGCCCAGGTCAAAGCCATTAATAGCTTACAGCCACCTCGAAATCCAAAAGAGGTGCAGAGGTTGACTGGGATGACTGCTGCCCTTAACCGATTCATCTCAAGATCTACTGATCGATGCAGGCCTTTTTTCCAATTATTAAACAAGTGGAAGGGATTTGAATGGACAGAGGAGTGTGCTGCTGCCTTTCAGCAACTTAAGGAATACCTCTCACATCCTCCCATCATGTCTCGGCCTGAAGTGGATGAAGTTCTATATGCCAATATTGCAGTTGCAAGTCATGCCGTTAGTTTAGTGCTGATAAGGGTCGAGGGGGGCGTACAAAAGCTGGTTTACTATGTGAGTAAGCCCTTGAATGAGGTCGAGGTGCGCTATCCACCATTAGAAAAGGCAATCTTGGCCGTAGTGCAGGGGACACGTAAGCTCCCACATTATTTCCAATCTCATACGGTGGTTGTTCTTACTCAACTTCCCCTCAAAGCCAGACTCCGAAGTGCAGATTATACGAGTAGGATTGCTAAGTGGGGAACTATCCTAGGCTTTTTTGATATCAAATACATGCCCCGTACATTAATAAAGGGTCAAGTGTTAGCTGATTTGGTTGCGAAATTTGCTGAGCCTACAATAGAAGAAAGTTTCATCAGGGACATTGATGAAAAATCAGTTAGTATGGTTGCATGCAAAGGTCCCGTGGAGTGGACTGTTTACGTTGATGGTGCTGCTAATCAAAGGGGATCCGGGATAGAGTTAGTAATTACAACCCCAGAGGGTCTCACCTTGGAAAAGTTCTTAAGACTGGGATTCTCGGCTACTAACAATGAAGCTGAGTACGAGGCATTGCTAAAAGGGATGGATATGGTCCAGAAATTGGGAGGAAAGATCGTGCAAATGTTCTCGGACTCCCAACTAGTGGTTGGCCAAGTGGATGGTGTTAGGACATATGTAGTTGTTCAAGCTTGTGAACATATGTCACTATTTTATGTAGTTGGCTTATCCTTAGACAAAACGCACTTTACTTGTAATTGGGTAGATCTAGGATGGGTTAAACACTTCAAGAAACAGTGGTTCAAGATTAAGTGTTGAAGCTGTCAAAGTCTGTCCAAGATACAAGCAAGGAAGTGCTGGTTTTTAAATCTCGACACCTACCTCGACAGATACATCTATCGAGATTTAAAGAAGCTGTTTTGCCCGAGCCTCGACAGCTGGCTCGACACCTCTCGACACCTCTATCTGTCGAGATTTAAAGAAAACAGAATTCCAAGTCTGTTTCAAGTCCAATCCGTGTGTGTGTCTTTGGGACTTCTTTTCTCCTAACCCTAGACATATAAAAGGATTATTTTAAGGGCCGTCAAAGTGAGCAACAAGCAGAAATCACAAGACACAAGTTGCTTCTTCTCTATTCATGCAAATTGTGAATTGTGAGACAAAGTTCGTGCCCTAGTTCATCTCTGATGATTTGAAGAACTTTGCAGCCAACATTCTTTCTTCCTCAAGTTGGTGAGTGAGTCACGTACTTGGATTCGTGCAAAAGGAGTAAGCCGCGTACTGGGATCCGCGCATCACATTGGTTAGTCACGTACTGGGAGCCGTGCATTGAAAAGGAGAAATTGTCACTACAGAACAAGTCCAATTGGGTATTGGGGTAAGAGTTCAACTGTAGGTTGGTGAGGTACTGGGATTCCTTACTTGTAACTGCTTGTTGTGATAATAGTGGAGTTTCGGGAGTGGTGACTTTAAATCACCCGGTGGGGTTTTTGCCTTAGGGTTTTCCCCATTCGTGAACAAATCACCGTGTTATTTATTTTCCGCTGCATATCTTAGTTTGGTGATTTGTTTGTGCTGCCACGTGATATTATCTGTTAATTTGATTAATTAATAACTGGGCTAATTAATTAATCTAAATTATCACAAAGGGTCAACGCGTTTGTGGCCTGTCAAGTGGTATCAGAGCAAGCACACTCTGATTAGGGTTTAATCTATTGTGTGTGATCCACTGACCCCTGCTGTCATGGATAGAGGACAATCTCTAATTATACCTCCTTTATTTGATGGCACTAACTATGCATACTAGAAAGTACGCATGAGAGCTTTCTTGCAGTCTTTAGATGAGAAAGTGTGGCAAGCTGTGGAGATAGGCTGGACCAAGCCTACAGAAGCGCCGGCCAATTGGGATGATGCTAAGATCAAGGTGGCAAACTTCAACAGCAGAGCATTGAATGCCTTATTCAGTGTAGTCACCAATGAGGATTTTAAGAAAATATCCTCAACAGAAACTGCTAAGGAAGCATGGACCATCCTCCAGACAACCTATGAGGGCACTAAGGCTGTCAAAGATTCAAAGCTGCAAAGGCTCACCACACGCTTTGAAGAAATAAAGATGGAGGAGGATGAGTCGTTTGATGAGTTTTATGCCAAGCTCAAGGACATAGTGAACTCAGCCTTCAATCTTGGGGAAACCATCCCAGAACCCAAGATTGTAAGGAAGGTGCTCAGATCGCTGCCAGAAAGATTCCATGCTAAGATCACGGCGATCGAAGAGTCGAAGGATATTGACAGAATTCCTTTGACTGAGCTGGTTGGAAACTTGCAAACATATGAGTTAGGGCTGACCAGATTGGGCAAGTCAACCAAGGGCAAGAGTTTGGCACTGAAGGCCAAAAGCAGTGATACGGATGACTCGTCAGATGATGAAGATTCCAAGATGAAATCCTACATCACAAGGCAATTCAAGAAGTTTATGAAGAATGCCAATGGAAAGGGTTTCAACAAAGACCGTAGACAGTCCAGTTCTTCACAATTCAGGAATCCGGAGAAAATGAAGAAGGATGTCAAGGATGGCGGTCAGTACACTGTTCCCACAGGACTAAAGTGCTTTGGGTGTCAAGGCTTTGGACACATGAAACAAGAGTGTCCTACGTACTTAAAGAGCATAGGGAAGAGCAAGGCACTTGCTGTTACCTTAAGCGACACAGAGCCAGAGGACGATTCCGAAGATGAAGACGACGGAATCTTAAATGCCTTCACTGCCACTGTTAATCCTACTGATGGGGTTACCGAGAAAGCGGATGAAGAAGAAGAGTTGGTGGAATCTAAGTGTGAGATCATGGATGATCAAGATGATATCCACACTGCCTATGAGAAGCTATACAAGCTCTCGGAGAAGCATGAGAAGCTCTATAGGCTGGCCACCAAGAAACTCAGTGATGTGGAACTTGACCGTGAGGAACTGTCCACAAAGGTTGATCAAGCGAATCAAACCATTGGAGCACTGAGGTTCGAGAACAATTTCTTGGCTGAGAGGACCAAGAAGCTTGAAGCAGAGCTGTTTCAAGTCAGAGCACAACTGGAGAGGACGTCAAGTGCTAAACTGGACGAGATGCTGAGTGCTCAGAGATACTCTTCAGATCGTACTGGATTGGGGTATGAATTCTCTATCTCTAATACTCCTTCTGCTAGTACTACTGTTTTTGTTCCACCGGCTAATAACATTAGAACTGAGGAAAATAATGTTAAAACTGATTTAGCTAGTGAGAACATAGGCAAGGGCAAATCCATCCTAGGAGCACCCCCTAAAATTGAGAAAAGGGAATCTAGAAACCCTAGGAATAAGAAGGATAACTCTCAAAAGGCCAAACAGAAGAAGTCGCATCTCTGTTATCATTGTGGTCTCGCCGGTCACACTCGACCAAATTGCTACAAGTGGCTTGCCACTCAAAAGAGCAATGGCGAAATAGCATCTGGGAGCCAGAATCAGCTTCAGTCATCTCTCGCTCCTCTTGGAGATATTCTAAAAGCCCTCATGTTCCTTTCGAACTTGAACGGTTCATATTCTTCTCCCCCTACACCGGTTCAAGAGTCAACCAAAAGGAAAGGATCTTCCAAGGTGTGGAAGCCAAAGGGTTCCAAGTGATTTTAGTCACTTCTTCTTCTCTCTCTTATTTTGTGTGTTGCATTACTTGTGTGTTTCTTTACTGTTTTGAGTCAGTCTAGATTTATGCATTGTTTTGCTTTACATGTTTTTGTTTGTGTGTTTTCAGTTTTGTGTTTTATTTTTGCTTCTCTAATAAAAATAAAAAAAAAATTGAAAAATTGAAAAATACAAAAACAGTGTGTGTTTGTGTGCATTAGTTCATGTGAACTTTTGTAATGGCCATTGAAACAGAGTTTTCTAAACTTTGTATCATCTATAGCTTAGATGAGCACTCTTCTGCACAACTAAGCGAGTGAGCTCTGTAGCTCTTTGTTTGTGATGAGTAAGGTTAAGTGATCTCTTCTTCTTAACACTCGTATCACTCTTTTTGACGGGTTGAACTAGAAAATCCTAAGAGAAAGGCATAAATAACCATCTCACCACTGTTACTCGCCAATCATAATATGACATCTGTATGCTTCGGCATAGCAAAAGTGCAATGTCAAGGACACCTATATGCTTCGGCATAGCAAAAGTGCAGTGTCAAAAGCTTAACATCATTGGGTATTTCTTTTCTTTCTCTTGTATGCCCATGTATGATATGCTTGTTAAAAGAAAATAGGCAAAGAAATTAAAAGCAAAAAGATCAAAATGCTTTAAAATATGGTTGCAAGCTTGTTTTCTAGGAGATGTGGGAGTTATAGGATGTACCTCAAAGGTGATAGTCCCCATCGAGCAGTTATGATTGTGTGTGAGTTAAAGAGATTCTCTCATATCTCAAATCGTCATAACATTGAGTCACTTATGCAATCTTGCGATGTTTTCACACACAACACGCAATACTCTTTGCTATTCTTGATACATGTGCAGGTACAATGTGATTTGGCCATCACAAGGATTACATGCTTTAATGTATGTTCACTAAACTGTCTTGACTTGTTTTTGAAAAATAAAATTGGTTAGACTTGTTTAGTGTGTGTGTGCGTGTTTTTAGATACATGTGCATCATATTTCTTGTTGAGAGATGTTTTTGAGAGCTTAATGTGTTGGTTGTATCTTTGGTTGAGTTGCATGCATGATTGCATTCATGTCTGTGTTTTTCCTTTTTTTTTGAAAAACTGCTTTGAAAGGCATCTCGACACCTCCTCGATACCTCTCGATACATAGCTATCTGTCGAGATCCTCAGACTCTTTCTTATCGCAGTCTCGACAGATACCTCGATAGCAGCTGGATCGATCGAGAAACTTTCTGTTTGCTCGATAGCTCCTCGATAGCTTCTGGATCGATCGAGGTTCCCTCTTGCTTGTTTCTTCTACCTCGATAGCTGACCTCGATAGCTGCATCTGTCCACGTGCATTTCTCGATAGCTTCCCTCGACAGCTACCTCGACAGCTCTCGATACCTACAGCTGTCGAGAATTACTGAAGCGCTATATATTGGACCTTCGCGATTTTTCTGCTCATTCTCTCGATCTCTCTCGCTCGAAATCTCTCGGATCTCTCTCAAAAACACTTCCCTCTCCCTCCAAACCTCTCTCAAGGCTTTCTCAAGTGGTTCTTCGTATTCTTCATCTTTTGGTAAGCCTTTTATCCCTCATTTCATGCATTGCATTGTTTTCAAAACCCTAGGTTTGTGTTTTTGAAAATTTTTTGGGAGTTTTCAAAATTGTTGGGTTTTCATGAAATTTTTGGGTTGGTTATTGAGTTTTGATCTTCAAAACCACATGCATTGCATCACATTAGCATTCTAATTGTATTTTCATGCATTTAGATGTGTGCCTACCTATTGTGTGCTGTTAGGTTTGGATTGGGCTGAGCCCATGATGTGTTTATTGTTGCATGTCACATGCTCATGCATTTTCATGCATACGTTCTTTTCATTTCAATATTTCTTTCTGCCAATATTGAATTGTTTGGGACTTTTCTGTTTGTCTCTTCTTTCCCCCTCTTCTATGTTTACGTTAGTAGCGTCTATGGCTCCTAAACGTAAGTCTATTCCTCCTAGGAACCCCGTGCGTTCTAAGGGGCAGTCTTCTTCTGATTCTACCCCTGTGTCTGTTCGGTTCCGTGATGAGAAAGCCCATAAGGACTTCTCGGAGAACTTTTCTAAACGCGGTGTTCATTCGGAACGCCACGTCGTCCTGGCAGACTTTGCCGACACTGACCTTCCCGATGTCATTCACACTCGGGGTTGGGAGTCACTGTGTGACGTCCCGGTCACATCTCCTCTCGTGTTGATTCAGGAGTTTTACTCCAACATCCATGGGATAGATTCTTCAGTACCTTCCTTCTATTCTTGCGTTAGAGGTACGCGCTTTTGTGTCACCCCAGAGCTTGTCTCTGAGGTTCTCCATGTCCCTTGGGTGGATCATCCCGATTACCCTAGCTGTGAGCGTCTCTGGACTGTGTCCAAAGACGAGATGATCTCGGCGTTCTGTGAACGTCCTACCCTTTGGGGAGATCACATGTACACACCATGTCGACCTTTTGCTAAAGGTCCTAGATTTCTTAACATGGTGATGACCTTTGTTTTGCACCCACTGTCTCACTACAACTCGATCACAGAGCCTCGTGCTCGGTTCTTGTTGTCCCTCCTTGAGGATCTCTCTATAGACTTTCCTTCTCACTTTATCTGTTCCATCATAGATGTCTATAGAGATACGGCCACCCGTGATAAGCTCATTTTCCCTTCCGCTATCACGAGGATTCTGGGTCGTTTTTCCGTTCCCTTCCCTTCGTCCGATCCTTACCGCGTCATGTCTGCCATAGACGCCGCTACCGTAAAACGTAGCGAGGCACAGTTCCGATCGCGACAGCCGGATGATGCCACTCCTTCCACTCGTCCGACCACCTCCAGATCAGCTCGTGCGTCTGCTTCTTCCTCCTCTAGCGACGTCACCTTGAGCGATGTCATGGCGCAGTTACAGCGCATGGACGCTCGCCTCGATACACTCACCACCGAGTTGTATCAGGTGAATGTCCGTGTTGGTCGCATCGCCAGGCGACAGGCGACCATGGGCGGCTTTGCATCAGAGGTCTCTCCTCCGCCACCTCATGTGTCGACTGAGACTGAGGCCGATGATGATGGCGATGATGATGATGCTTCAGACGATGATGATGATGGAGATGCTAGCTCATCGGATGAGATGTCTACTTGACACTCTACCCTTTGTCACTCGTGACAAAAAGGGGGAGTAGTTTAGTATGAGAGTAGTCATACTTAGGGGGAGTGTTAGCATAGGACATAGGACATTTTTGTTAGGGGGAGTGTGGATTGAGGGATGTAGTGAGGTGATCTATGTATTTTTTTTCTTTTCTTATCTTTTAGAGATACATTGATCATGTACTTACATGCATTGTTCTTATTCTCTTTCTCTATATGATGATGTATGTTGTTTCTTTCACCTACCTTTCATGTGTTGTTTCTTTTCTGCCTTTATACACATGTTTCTTTACTTGTATGCAATCTATTATTTCTGTTTCACACAAAGATGCCTTGATGTGTTTTGTTTATAAGTGTTTCAGAAATACAGGTTGTGAAAGTCTTCTTGCCATAAACTCTCTTCTTGCAAAGTTTTTCAAGAGTTTGTGTTAGGATAGATTTTACTGTATGTAACAAGTGAGTATGAGTTGAGTGATTTATGACTTCTCTCATATCTTCATTTGTATGTTGTGGTTTTGTCACGGATTGCCAAAGGGGGAGATTATTAGGACATATGTAGTTGTTCAAGCTTGTGAACATATGTCACTATTTTATGTAGTTGGCTTATCCTTAGACAAAACGCACTTTACTTGTAATTGGGTAGATCTAGGATGGGTTAAACACTTCAAGAAACAGTGGTTCAAGATTAAGTGTTGAAGCCGTCAAAGTCTGTCCAAGATACAAGCAAGGAAGTGCTGGTTTTTAAATCTCGACACCTACCTCGATAGATACATCTATCGAGATTTAAAGAAGCTGTTTTGCCCGAGCCTCGACAGCTGGCTCGACACCTCTATCTGTCGAGATTTAAAGAAAACAGAATTCCAAGTCTATTTCAAGTCCAATCCGTGTGTGTGTCTTTGGGACTTCTTTTCTCCTAACCCTAGACATATAAAAGGATTATTTTAAGGGCCGTCAAAGTGAGCAACAAGCAGAAATCACAAGACACAAGTTGCTTCTTCTCTATTCATGCAAATTGTGAATTGTGAGACAAAGTTCGTGCCCTAGTTCATCTCTGATGATTTGAAGAACTTTGCAGCCAACATTCTTTCTTCCTCAAGTTGGTGAGTGAGTCACGTACTTGGATTCGTGCAAAAGGAGTAAGCCGCGTACTGGGATCCGCGCATCACATTGGTTAGTCACGTACTGGGAGCCGTGCATTGAAAAGGAGAAATTGTCACTACAGAACAAGTCCAATTGGGTATTGGGGTAAGAGTTCAACTGTAGGTTGGTGAGGTACTGGGATTCCTTACTTGTAACTGCTTGTTGTGATAATAGTGGAGTTTCGGGAGTGGTGACCTTAAATCACCCGGTGGGGTTTTTGCCTTAGGGTTTTCCCCATTCGTGAACAAATCACCGTGTTATTTATTTTTCGCTGCATATCTTAGTTTGGTGATTTGTTTGTGCTGCCACGTGATATTATCTGTTAATTTGATTAATTAATAACTGGGCTAATTAATTAATCTAAATTATCACAAGGGGTCAACGCGTTTGTGGCCTGTCAGATGGAAAGGTGGAGGCCAGAGATCCGAGAATGAAAGACTACTTAAATCAAGTCAAGGTTCTACAACGCAAATTTGAATTCTTCACTTTGTCACACACCCCTCGAAATGGCAATACTCACGCCGACTCTCTGGCAACCCTTGCCACGTCGTCGGCACAAGGTCTACCACGGATCATTCTTGTTGAAGACTTACCTAAACCCTTGGCGGTAATTGGAAGTATTATCCAGGTTCACCAGATAAGGGTGAGGCCTAGCTGGATGGACCCCATTGTATCCTTCCTTAAAGATGATATCCTGCTAGAAGAAAGGGTCGAAGCAGACAACGTACGCAGGAAAGCATCTCGTTTTTGGTTTTTCGAGGATCATAAGCTCTATAAACGATCCTTCTCTGGGCCATACCTATTATGTGTACATCCTGAAGCGACAGAGCCGCTTTTGGAAGAGTTACACGAAGGAATTTGTAGAAGTCATACGGGGGGTAGATCTTTAACTCACAGAGCTCTAACACAAGGATATTGGTGGCCCAATATGCAATGGGAAGCTCAAAGCTACGTGAAGAAATGTGATCAATGTCAAAGGTTCGCACCAAATATTCATCAGCTTGGGGGTGTGTTCAATCCTCTGACAAGTCCCTAGCCTTTTGCACAATGGGGTCTGGACATTGTGGGTCCCTTCCCAAAGGCACCTGGAAACAGAAGGTGGTTGGTTGTCGGCACTGACTACTTTACCAAGTGGGTGGAAGCTGAGCCCCTAGCAAACATTAGGGATGTCGATGTGAAGAAATTTGTGTGGAAGAACATCGTCACTCGATTTGGAGTTCCTCATACTCTCATTTCTGATAATGGGTTGTAATTTGACAGTAAGGCATTTAGACGATATTGCTGTGACCTCGGCATAACCAATAGGTACTCCACTCCCGCTTATCCGCAAGAAAATGGGCAGGCCGGGGCGGTCAACAAAGTTATAGTCAGCGGACTTAAGAAGAGGCTGGATGATGCCAAAGGAAGATGGGTAGAGGAATTACCTCATGTTCTATGGACATATCGGACCACACCTTGCCGATCAACGGGAGAGACACCATTCTCAATGACTTATGGTGCCGAGGCTATTATCCCTTTAGAAGCTGGTTTTCCAACGATGAAAACAAATTCCTTCGCTTCGGAAAGTAATGATAGACTACTGGAAAGGAGCCTAGATTTGGTTGAGGAGAGGAGAGAGATTGCCATGATCCATTTGGCTTACTATCAACAAAAACTAAAGCAGGGATATGATTCGCATGTGAACTCGAGGCCGTTTGCTCTTGGAGACTTAGTGCTGAGGAAGGTAGTGGGCAACACCAAGAATCCAGCATGGGGAAAATTGGGACCAAACTGGGAAGGACCGTATCGCATTACTGCAGTAGCCGGAATAAGAGCTTATTATCTTGCAGACTTAGATGAAAAAGTTGTGCCCCATCCTTGGAATGTAAGTAATTTGCGTCGATATTATTATTAATAAAAAATAGTATTGTCATTCTAATCCTACCGCTATTGTGCTACTTGTGCTGATATGTGTAAGGTTACGCCGAATTCTCGGATCTTCTACCTTAGTTTAAAAATAAAAATAAGGTTACGCCGGGTCTTCGGATCCTCTACCTTAGTTTAAAAATAAAAATAAGGTTACGCCGGGTTCTCGGATCCTCTACCTTAGTTTAAAAATAAAAATAAGGTTACGTCGGATTCTCGGATCCTCTACCTTAGTTTAAAAATAAAAATAAGGTTACGCCGGGTCCTCGGATTCTCTACCTTAGTTTAAAAATAAAAATAAGGTTACGCCGGGTTCTCGGGTCCTCGGATCCTCTACCTTAGTTTAAAAATAAAAATAAGGTTACGCCGGATTCTCGAATCCTCTACCTTAGTTTAAAAATAAAAATAAGGTTACGCCGGATTCTCCGATCCTCTACCTTAGTTTAAAAATAAAAATAAGGTTATGCTGGGTCCTCGGATCCTCTACCTTAGTTTAAAAATAAAAATAAGGTTATGCTGGGTCCTCGGATCCTCTACCTTAGTTTAAAAATAAAAATAAGGTTACGCCGGGTCCTCGGATCCTTTACCTTAGTTTAAAAGTAAAAATAAGGTTACGCCGGGTCCTCGAATTCTCTACCTTAATTTAAAAGTAAAAATAAGGTTACGCCGGATCCTTAAATCCTCTACCTTGAAGAGCATCTACGCGTCCTACAGAGATAGGTATGTACTTGCAATGAGTATCTCAAATATTGATTTCGTTTGACTTTAGTTGCTACTAAGTGTTTTTATTCGTTACTAAGTGTTAAGCACAATGCTTGAGCCATTGCTAGTTCAAGCGGGCAACGTATCAGAAATGTTAGTGTTTCTTGTTGTAATATATTGTTATGAAGATAGTTTTTAAGCAATTCCTAAGCAAATGGATTCCACACTAATATATGGCTTCTTAGTATTTTACTCATCGCCGGAATTGTGCAAAAACTCGTAGTCATTACTTAAAGCGTTTGCAAATATATAACTTTCACAAATTCCCTTTACCTTTACTTGGTTATTGATGTGGAGTTATCAATGCATACAACAAATTCAAGTTATTATTTGGTTAGACCAGATCAACAATGATAAAAGGATCTGCTAACAGTTAATATAACACAAAATATCAATTCAAATTAAAAGTCCTTCTCATTAAACGAAATATTCTCTAAGTACATCCACAACCCAAAGGATGAAATACGAGAAACAGAAAGTAAAAAAAAAAAAAAAAGAAGAGAAAGGAAGAAAAGGCTGCAACAGAATGTGAGGACCGTCAAGGATTGGGCTGAACTTGGTCCTTAGGTTCAGCAGGAGCCATTATTGAGGCCGAGGACCCCCTAACCACCTCTTTATCTTTAGGTCCTCCCTTTGGCATTATGGGGAGGGTCGCCAAGACTAACTCTATTGTCCCGCTAACCTTAGGGTTGGGAGGCAGCTCCTTTGGGGCGAGTGGAAGTTGAGCATCGTCAAGTTGAACCTTGGTAGTAATATTCTTTGCAGTAGCTTCTTCCACTTGTATCCCAGTCGCGGAAGAAACAGCATCATCCTCAGCTTGACCAGGAGCGGCTACTCGGATTGCAGGAGGGACATAGGCATTCTCTACCTTCCATAGAGGAGAGGAAGCATCTACCCTAGCTTGGGAAAGGGCTTCCTTCCACACTTGGAGGCAGTAATCCCTACAGACCTCCGGCACTTGAGCTTGAAGGTGTCAGTGGTTTCTGCCACCCCCACCTCGTAGCCGCTTTGCTCAGCTTTGTCAACCATTGCCTCGGCTTCCTGTGCCTTGACGAGTGCTTCCTCCTTAGCCTTAAGAGCCTCCTACCTGGCTTCCTCGGACTTTGTGAGATCTTTTTTGAGATCTTCTATTAATTTCTTGGCGGAGGCAAGGTCTTCATTGGCACGTTTGAGTTGCAGCCTCTGATCCTCAGCCTGCCAGGTAGTAGTCCTCAGCTGGGCCTCCAAACCTGACCTCTCACTTTCTGCTTTGCCAAGGCTGGTTGTCACCTCCTGAAGCCTCTTCTCCTTAAGCTCCAGGATCTTTTTGGTGTGATCCAGCCTCACCTCTTCGGCCCTTAGTGACTTGTAGGAGTTGGCCGCAATCTCCTCTGCCCTATGCGCAGATTAAACAGCCTGCATACAAGATGTTATCAGTTAGTAACATGCAGAAACAATTCTTATCAAACAGTAGGCAATAATGGCAAGTGCAACGGCGTGAAGAACATAAGTAACAGTAAGTATGTGAGTAAGAGCCTTACCATGGCAAGCTCCTTCTTGAGGATCATGAACACATTTTGATCCCTCATCCTTCGTAGCTCGCTTATGTCTTCGGGCAAGAGAAGCGCGTGCTTTAATGCATCAGCGATGCATGCCGCGGTGCCATCATCGGATTCCCTTATAGAAGCATCGGCAGTCACTGCCTGATCATCCACTAGCATCTGGGGAGCCCAAATGGGCGCATGGACGACGGTGGGGGTATCAGCCCTTCTCTCTGATCTCGATTGGGCATGCCGAGCGTGCTTCCCTCCCCTCTCCTGATCCATCTCTTTCATGGGGAGATCTCTTCCCCCTTCCACAATCTCTTTTTCCTTGGGCTGATCCCTTTTTCTTTTGTGGTCAGCGGGGTCTGGATGTTGAATTTGGGAGGAAGGAGGAAGAGTAACCCTTATTGAAGGAACCTTCTTGGTGTCCTTATCCTTAGGCTTCGCCGACGGCACCTTGGGAAGCTCATGCGCTCCAGTTTGACCTTCTAACACATCATTTAGGCTGGGCTTGGGCCTGCGCTGGATACCCATCCTCACAAGGGGTTGATTGTCGTCGTCCGACGATGTGAAGGATGGCGAGCCGATGACGGGTGATGGGATCCTTGGCGGAAGAAACCGGTTTAAAGCTTCGAATTCCTCCTCTGAATCCGAAAGCTCAACGACTTCTTCTTTTCTTTCTTCTTTTTTTTCTTCTTCTTCTTCTTTTTCCTCGTCTGTTTCTTCTTCTTCTTCTTCTTCTTCTTCTTCTTCTTCTTCTTCTTCCTCCTTTGCAACTGGCTGGGAAGAGGAACCTTCACCCAATTTGGGTCGAGCCGAGGATGTAGCAAGATGGAGGGCTCCCGGGACGATCCTCACAGGCTCGGTAATAAGAACACCTTGAGGAATCGGTGCACCAGCAGGCAGCAGAAAACCTTCAACTACAACACTGATCCTCGGCAGTTGTGAGTCCTTCTCTTTTATAACGCACTTTGGTACTTGGAACGCAGTCGAGATGGGATCGTATCCGAGGATGCGATGTGCCGCTTGAAGTTGACCGTCCGAGTGAACAAACACCTCAGCTTTTAGGATTTTGTCTAGACGAGCAAAATCAACGAGGTGAGCACGACGAGTAAGCGCGCGGCGATCTGTACATGTGTTCAAAAAATGAAATGTTAAAAGCAAGCCAAAGAAAAACATAACCATAAGAAAACAACAAAAGAGAAAGGAAAAGAGTTAAGGCTAACGCTACACGAAGACTCACCAGGTTCCCCCTCCCTTGTCGGACAGGGGAGATCGTCATGCCACTCCCCGGACATTATCAGGAAGTCCTTGTCCAAACCCTTGTTGGAGTGGGGAAGGTATTGGATCAACCTAACTTCAGGGTGCCTAGACTTCAAGTAGTATGTGCGCCCTTTCAAACGATGAAGGTTATACACCCAATTTACCTCGTGGTGAGTGAGTCCTAACCCTAGTTTCTTGTTTAGAACGTCTATGGCGCCTTAAATCCTAAACATATTTGGGGCACACTGCGTGGGAGATAACCTAGCTGTTCTAAGATAGTTCCTAGTGATGGGCATCATGGAGATTCTCATTCCCCCTTCTAGGAATGTTATCATAGGGATCACCACCTCACCGGTGTCCCTATCAGTGTGCCACTCTCCCTGCTTAGTGTTTAACGGAAACTCCCAAAGGAATTCCATATTTGGTTTTAAACGCCTCTATTTTTTCGGGGGTATCTACTAAGGATGCGAACTTACCCATTTTCTAAAACTAAAGAGAGGATATTATGGTGAAGTTAGGAAATTTAGTGGGCCGAGGAAAGAAAGAAGGAGAATGACTTGAAAGAATGAACAGCAATAATGAAAACAGAGTTGGAAAACTTACTTTAAAGCAACTATGTCACCTCGGCTTAGGATTGAAAGGGTATGGAGACGCGTGTAGATTGCAGGAGAGACTAAGTTCGGTGTACAGACTCTGAAATGAACAAGAAACCTTTGAAATGACAATATTTATTTCGTGGGAAGGTGTAAAGTGGATAATCTCCCGCTTACTTCCCCTTGAAGTACACCTACCAGTAGGATGCGCATCACACGGTTAGACGTGGGGAACAGAGAGCCGCCAACATTTAAGTGAAGCGCGCTTTGTAGACCGAAACGTCAGAAACGGATCGTTTCGCGTGCATATATCGAAACCCTCATTCCTCTCAATAAGGTAGAAATAAGGGTTTCGAGGGGCTAATGTAGTTCCAATGGGCCCAAGATACGTACTGGGCCGGCTCAAAGGCTCTCACAAGGAGGAAAGTCCAACCCAGCATCAAAAAATAGTCCGAGGATATAATAATTCCAGTCTATGAAGCCACGTGACAAAGAAAGGTGCCATGCATGAACATAGCACCAGGGAACATGACGTCTGAGGATGACATTGTCCTCGGCGGCTTGCTGCCGAGAACAGTATTAATGATCTAGCGGTTCAAGGGTGTCCGTACTAAGGACCTTGGATGCAGCGACTGAGAGAATGAGAATAAGGGATAAAGAGAAGTAGCAAACAAATATCAAGGAAAAAACTGCTACCACCGCATTGAAGGCACCATACCTACCTCTCTGGCCGCATTAATGAGGAAGTGACGCCTGAATATTGAAATTCAACCTTACTTTCACCGCCAGAGACTAGAGGAAGAAGGAATGATGGGACAAGTATCTAAAAAGAGAACACTTGGACTACACGTAGAAAG
Organism: Castanopsis chinensis; assembly: GCA_032878915.1. Classification (NCBI taxonomy): domain Eukaryota; kingdom Viridiplantae; phylum Streptophyta; class Magnoliopsida; order Fagales; family Fagaceae; genus Castanopsis; species Castanopsis chinensis. The sequence goes on along the minus strand of JAVQMG010000125.1, from coordinate 7,574,045 downwards.
AGGGAGAAAGAGATGCAGGCCTATTAAAAGGGCGAAAGAGGATAAAAGAGGGGGGGGGGGGACGAAAGAGAGAGAAACTTGGAAGGAAATACCAATGATTGCCCTCGACATCCATATGTAAAAAAGAATATTACATCTATATATGAGATTTGTGCATGGGTTCTATGATGGGGTCCAACCTTTGTGTTATCTACCGTCTTAAAAACCTAGATTAGAAGCCTACTCTCTATAAATTCATTGTTTAGGGCTCATTGTGCTGGTCTGAAGGTCCAACTCTGGTCCAGCTTGATTTGTGTCCTTACACTAACTATTTAAGACCCTTCAAAAAAAAAAAAAAAAAAAAAAAAACTATTTGAGACACTTAAAACCATTATCTGAAAATTATACAAAAAACAGTTTCTTAAGTGGGTTCCAGTTAGCTCTACTAGTAAAGTCTCTGATGATTGTATAAAAGATCTGGGGTTCAATCCCCGCTTATACCAAAAACTGATTGGTGTTTTAGTCTGATAATAAAGAGCTATCATCAGGAGCAGAAGCCATAAGTTGAAACTCTCTCTCTCTCTCAAAAAAAAAAAAAAGTTTCTTAAGACTTCGACATATTAACCTGGAATCAATTAGGAATCGATCAGAGCATAAAATAATTCATTAATGTTTCGCCTTGTCAACCTAGAATTGTTTAGGAGTTGAGACTCCTTAAACAAAATTCAATTGACCTTATGCTTAATGACTTTCTTAAGGAATCGCATAGAATCTTGATTCCAAATTCTTTAACTTTCAAACATTGGGTCTGTTTGGATAGAGTGTTTTGCTGAAAACTGAAAATACTGTAGCAAAATAATTTTTAAATGTGTGAATAGTATTGTGGGACCCATTTTTAATATTTTTTCTGAATAAAGCGCTTGTGGGTCCAATGAACAGTGTCTAAACAGTGCCAAACAGTGATTTTTGTCTCCCGCACAGTGCTGGTACAGTGAAATAACGTGCATGAACAGTACCGGTTACTGTTCATGCACGTTGAAAAAAAAAAACGCAGAAACGTAGAAACGCAACCATTTTAAGCTGTATCCAAACCCTCTCATTATATATTACTACATACTTTGTATATACTTATATATACAATACTTCATCACATAAATGACCATTAAGAATTTGTTTTTGCCTATGATTGAGTTCAAATTTGGCTGGATCTTTTATATTTTGGTGAATAAAATTGGTCATGTAGCTTGATTAGGGAACGGTTTTTTGTTTTCTGTCTGAAAGTGAAGGGGTAATTATTTAATATTTTAGGAGCACAACAAATGTGTGCTTCCCCTCATATAAAGGTTTGGGCCAAGAGCCACCAGCTTTATCCCGCGCTTCAAGCCGAAGCATCTGCCATCTTATGGGCTGCATAGATTGCTAAAGATGAAAGATGGGACCAAATAATTATCAAAGGAGATTCCAAGACTTGTTCCAACTCCCTCTCCTCACCACTTTGTCATCCTGATTGGGTCATTAGTAGTATTATTAGCAATATCCTTGTTCTCAAGGAATGTTTACTTCTAGTCTTTTTATTTGGGTCAAGAGAGATTGTAATGCAGTTACTCATGCTGTTGCAAAACTCTCCGTTAACTCTGCTCAATTGTTTTGTTTCAATAATCACATTCTACCAGTTGTCCTCTTGAATGCTTGTATGGTAGACTGCCATGCTTTTCCTCCTTGATTAATAACATTAACATTTACCAAAAAAATAAAAAATTGTGCCACTATAGTGGATCTCATCATAAATTTGATTAATAAGGCCTACTATTATGTGAGAGATTACTCATTAATTGTATTTTTAGAGCACTAAATGATTACTCCAAAATGAAGAAAGAAAACTAGACTAAGGCTGCGTTTGGTTGAGTGTAAAATATTTTATGGGTGTAAAATAGTTTCAGGTGAAAATATTTTGGAGAAAGGAAAATAATTTCTAATGTTTGATTGTATTTTAAAAATTATATTAGAAAATAATTTCAAGTGTTTAGTAACATTTTGAAAATGTAAATTTTCTATTAGTTTCTCACATTTTCTCAGCCATTTTCTCAACTTCCAAACAAATTTTATATCAAAAAATCCACCACCGCTGCCGCCACCCCAGCACCCATAGAAAATCCACCACCATCCACACAAAACCCACCACCACACAATACAAAAACCACCAAAACACCACCACCCACACCACCACAACAACAACAAAAAAAATCAGACATCACAGAGAGAAAGCAAATCGGCGAGTGGCGGACGACGAGATCGAGAGGAGATGACTGCGGAGGCAAGATTGCGCGGTGGAGGCAAGATCGCACGGTGGGTCACTCGTCTTGCGGTGGTTTGCTCGATATGGGTAGAGAGAAAAAGGGTAGATCGGTGACAAATTAAGGGAGAAAGAGTGACAGATTGAGGGAAAGAGAGATAGATCGGTAGTCGAGAACAATGGCAAGAACGATGGTGAGAACGGCGGCGCTGATGAGCTTTGGGTGGAGAATGAGATTGATTTTGGGTGGATCGATCTTGGGTGGTGACAATCTAGGTGGTGCTGGGGTGCGACGATCTTGCCGGTGCTGGGGGGCGACTCGCCGGTGCTTGGATGTGCGATCAGAGCTCTCGCCGGTGCTTGGATGTGCAATCGAAGCTCTTGCTGTTTCTCTCTCTCTTTTATTTTCCTAGGGTGGAAATCAATTGAAGGTAAAATACAAGCAGAAAATATTTTACAGGGTTTTGGGGCATGATTTACAGTCAATGAAAATCATTTTCCGTTTGACTGAATTTTCCTAGACAACCCAAACACGCCCAATGGTGTAAAACTTTTTCCGAAAACTTTTTACTACCTTAACAAACGCAGCCTAAGAATGAACAAAGAAATAGGAGCAAATAGATGGTGGGAGTGTGAGACCTAAAACACAAAGATAAATACTATGTTCATAATATTTACATAATATTTTTACAGTAAATACTAAGAGCAACCACATTAACCAATCTATAGTCTTCTAAAATAAAAAAAAATACAAAATTTACACATTTTGAGCAAAAAAACACCCATATCAGTGGATGTAAAAATGTGTAAAGATGTGTAAATCTTCCATGAGCTAATATAACTGTGTATATTTACATGGTTATTGTAACTCGTCTATCTATTAATTTATTATTTGTTTCTTTCTCCTTACCTCACTCTCTCCTTTTCAGCTTCTACTCTCACCTCTCTCTTAAGTCCCTTAGTCCAGCCTTCTCCATTCCCTAAGAGCGAAGCCTTCCTCAGGCTCCATCTCCGTCAGAAGGGGCGAAATTGAACTCCCTGATCTAGGAAACCATCGAAGTCCTCACCGATCGCTTCATCGGCATAAATCTCCGAGACTGGCTGCGACGCAAATGCGTCATCTTCAATGGAGAAAGAGGTGTCATTGCTGTGATTGTTGTTATGGAAGATCGGTGGATCAGTGGCCGAGTCCTTAAGTGGGTTAAAGTTGGCGAAATGAGTTGCGGTGATCACCTCATCTCATTTCTCTTGATCGCTGATTGTGGGTTTGGGTTGATGGTATCGATGATTGTGGGTGTGGGTTGGTGGGTTGTCGAACTGTTTTTTTTTTTTTTTTTTTTTTTTTTTTTTTTCTTTCTAGTCTTCTGGTTTTATACTGGTTTTTTTTTTTTTTGTTAGATGTTGGTGTCGATCTTGTTGCTCAGTGGGAGGCCGGAGGTTGGGTTGATGATGGTGGTTGTGGGAGGTTGTTTTGAAGAATGACAGTGTTAAAAGAAATGATTATTTTATTGAATAAATGTGTAAAATAAATAAACTGATGTGAGAATTTCGTAAAAGTAAGTGTGTAAAATAAAAAAAGTAAGTTTTTTTTGGCAAAATAGATGAAAATTTTACAATAACTGATGTGGTTGCTCTAAGAGTCCAGCATTAGAAAAAAAAAAACTAAAAAATTACATAATACTTTTACAAGAAAATTGGGGCTGTTTGGTATAGGAGTTTAAACACATGTTTTCAGCTTTTAAATAATATTATATGTATTTTTACAAATTTTTTCATCTACGCATATTTTTAAAAACACAAACAATAATACTAAAATAACATTGCTAAACCACAGTGTGCGTGTTGTTATTGACATTTGCTGGTTAAAACTTAAGAGTAACAGTAGAAAGCCCCTCGCTCAAGAAAAAAAAAAAAAAAAAAAAACAAAACAAAACAAAAAACGAGCGCAGACATTTTTTTTTTTTTAAGGGGTTTCCAACTTTGAACTTCAACCTGAGCTTTTGTCTGAAAAAAAAAAACTCAAAAAAAAGAAAAGAAAAACCTCTCTTTCTCTCTCTGTAACTAGAGAGATACAGAATGAGGAGGCAGAAAGGAGAAGGAGGTAAAGGCAAGGCAAGACCTTCAAGCAGCAGGTAGAATTTTCCCTTTCCTTCTTTTATACAAATGAATCATTATCATAATTTTGATTTCTAATGCCAACTTATGAAATTTCGTTTATTTGTTTATCGTTCAGTTTGGCCGCTTCGCTTTTGCCGACGGGTTCTACGGCCACAGTGGGATTCGGTGGCTATGTTGGTAGCTCTCGTCTCGATTCTTCTTCTCTCGCCACCGAAGACTCTGTGCCCTTTCTTGTATGTATTTCTTTCCTTTTATCAAGATTCAATTTTTGCCAAAACAATTGAATGACATAAAAGAATTGGCCTTAAAGGCACCATCTTTTTAATGCTAAAATCATTGATTGTGAATTATGGTGTTTTTTTAGGATGTAGACGGTGAAGTGGCACAACACTTGAAGAGGCTTGGGAGGAAGGATTCCACTACCAAGGTAAAATTATCAATTTACCTATTCGAAGAATTTTCGGACACTATCAAGATTCAAGTATATGGTGTTGTTAATATACTTTTAAGAAGTTTATCTCTTTGATTAATTACTTTTTTAAAAGGTCAATTAATACTTCTTGCAAGTTCTTTTGAAATATATAATTCTTCTATTAGTACCACTGTCGAGTGCCGTAACCTTTTGTTGTTTGCGGTTGTTTAAATTTATATGTGATTTTTTTTTTTGGTGGTGTGTTAAGAAATGAGAACTCATTGGCTTCTGCGTCTTCTGCAGCTTAAAGCTTTGGCATCCCTATCTGTGCTGCTCAAGCAGAAGTCCGGGAAGGATATAGTACCAATTATTCCACAATGGGTACATTTTTTTGTCTCTCTCCTAGATATAGATGTCGGTTAATGTATGCAGGGTGTGTAAGTTATAGTGCAAACTCTACTTGCACGCCTTTTCCACACTTAGTAATGAATATATGGTCTTCTTTTTACGATTTCTTAAAATAAATTGTGATTACTTGTTAATATGGTTTTCTCATTAATCAATGCTCATACTATATTGAGTGCGATATTTTAGCATTGATTCATTGGTATGCCTATTGACCCATTTAAGTGGCAATTATACGGGTGAAATTATTGGAGTATTAATTGTGGTCACTGAAAATAAATGGGTTTTAAGGTCTTTTAGTAAACATAGGCTAAGTAGGGATCATATTAAAGAAGCGATGCCACTAAGTCACAAGGCTCTAGGTTATTGTACTTTGTTATGCATTATGCCCGGTTAATATTCATCTAGTTTGGTACTACTTTCAATTTGGTTTAAACTCAAGTAGCTTGCATTTTCTTTTGTAGGCATTTGAATACAAGAGGCTGTTGCAGGACTATAATAGGGAGGTTCGGCGAGCCACTCATGACACTATGACTAATCTTGTCATTGCCGTCGGGTTTGAACCTATCTTGATACAGACTCATGACTTTTGGTTTCCGCTTTTTGTGATGCACTGTTTAGAAATCTGAGAAGTTAATGAGGAGAAATCATTGTTGATATCATTGATCCAATTTCTTTTTTTTTAAATTACTATTTCTTGAGATACCAAATTGGTTGCTTTTGACCATTTTTAAGCTTCTGAGGTGAAGATTGTGTTTTGAAAAGAATACATTACCATTTCTTAATTCATAGTGGAGGCAAAAGACCAAAAAAAAAATTTTATTGGTGCTAATTACATCCACTTCTTTGTGGTGCTTTAGATCATATTGTAGCTAGTTTGCTTTTAATGCAATCTGTAACATGAATGGATATCTCCTTATCACTTTTTTTTGAATGCTGATGGTACTTTGATATAATTATTGTGGCAAGTTAATAAGACATTATATTCTTTTAGGCTAGGGTATCTTGTCTCAAATTTCTGAATTTTTATGTTTTGGAATTCTGTAAATATTTGCATACAGTGATAGCATGTTCAAGCTTTACATTTAATAGATTTAATTTCTGCATACTTTTCCATATTTTTTATTAGCATGTTGTAACCCTAGTTTTGCCAAAGGGTACTGAAATCTTTCTTGTGTAACTGTTGTTTTTGTTTCTCAGGAGAGATTTAGCTCCACATCTGAAGTCTTTGATGGGACCATGGTGGTTTTCTCAATTTGATCCTGTTTTTGAAGTTTCTCAAGCCGCAAAACGGTCATTGCAGGTTTGCTGATGACTTTGTATTAGATTCTCTCTCTTTCAATTATTTAATATAGCAATTAGGAAAGACTTCTGCTAGCTTTAGGATCTGTTTGTTTTAGCTTAAAATGCCAGCTTTTGCTCACCACCCATTGATATACTATACTGCTTTCTAAAGCCTCACTTTTTCTAGGTACAATTATAATTTTACAGAACTTTTTTTTAAACAAAATAAACCTATTCAAATAAGTTCATCAAAAGACACTCTTAAGGATATGCTTAGACAACAGCCAAAGGGGAAACTTTCTCCATTAGTAAGTGCATATTCATTGTCCATTCTGTCCTTCCTTCTAGATTATGCAGTTATATATTCGTTCTTGGCTTGGGTGAAATTGCCAAAGCAAATTGTCAGTGTCCTTCAGCAATGAGGGATTGTGGCAATAAATTTCCTTGCATGTTAGGAATTTCCTCAAAATAAGTGTTTCTACTTTTCAAAATTATCTCTAGTATACTTCCAGTGTACATGAGTTACACCCCGTTGTGCTTATTTAATTAGTTATTTACTTACCCTCCCACCACCAAAAAAAAAAAAAAAGAAAAAGAAAAAGAAGAACACAAAGAAAATTGGGTGTTTGATTTCTCAATTTTGTTGGTTGGAATTATTTGGTGGGTATATTAGGCAGGGATGTCAAAAATAATTGGCTCTAGCTGCAGTTTGGGCCTGCTGGCTTAAACTAATAGTTTCTATTTAGGGCCGGAGTGCCTTCCAATTTCAACTCAACTTTGAGTATTTTTTTATTTGTACATGCAACCAGTGGATTTTGGATCCAAAACTTCATCCTCTGCCCATTCTTTTGAGAGGAAGTGCCATTTGAGCTAGTGCTTATTAGCAACTCAACCTTGAGTAATTTTTCTTGAAATTTTTACGAATTATTTTTTTCAACATGTGACGTAGAACAACCACAATATTTCAATAATACAGAAAATAAAAAGATAAACCCTAGGAGTCAGCACCTAAGGGTTGCTTGGAGTCAGCACCAAGCAAACTGGAGTCGGCACTAGTGTAAAAGAAAACACACGTTTTTTTTATAATTATCAAAAGCTCCCTTACAATAATTAGAAAAAGTGTTTAAATAGCTAACAACATAAAGCACAAAGAAACCCTAATTATTAAATGCTCGGGCTTGCTCAATCTCAAGCACGATAACTAATAGGCCCCCATCCATAAGGCCACTGGTTGGGCCGTCTTCTTTTTGCTCTTCCTCCCATACATGCGTATAATTGAGGGCTTATATCTTGTGTCCGCACCAACTCCTCCCGGGTGAGAAGAACTCGACCCCGTTGAGTGGAAATCTGAAGAGCTCTGGTAGTACTCCAGCAAGTCAGGATCCAATCGCTGTAGCTCATCCCTAGTAATCCATGTGCAATCAGAATCTGGTCGCCTTTGCCACCGAACTAGGAAACGGTGAACTCTTCCATCCCTGGTAGAAACAATCTGCTCATCTAAAATAGCATTAATAGATTCTTTATGTGCATAGGGAAAATTTAAGGGTAAAGGGGTAGGAATAGGGGCATCAATAGGATCAAGTAAAGGCTCATCAAAAGGAGTATCAGGAATAGCTGTAGGGCTTTTATAAGCAACTAGATCCTCAATATTAAAGGAGGAGCTAATACCATAATCATGAGGAAGGTCAATGACATATGCATTTGGGCCCATTCGTTTCAATACTTTGAATGGACCGGCACTACGAGCTTGCAATTTCTTAACGGTTCTAGAGGGAAACCGTTCAGGTCGGATCCGAATCATGACATAATCCCCTACCTGAAACTCTGCATGACGCCGATGAGTGTCAGCATGAATTTTATATTGAGAATTACTTACCTGAATTTTTTTGCGAATCTCATTATGCAAATCATGAACATGTCGTGCAAATGCCTCAGCAGATTCAGAAATCCTAATATGTGGGGACATTGGCAACAAATCTAAGGGCTTCCTAGGTGTAAATCCATGCACAACCTCAAAAGGACTAGTGCCTATAGACCTATTGACAGAGCTATTATATGCAAGTTGGGCTACAGGAAGAATTGAATCCCAATTTCGATTGGCTTCACCCACTAGACACCGAAGAAGGTTGCATAGACTACGATTGACCACCTCAGTTTGACCATCAGTTTGAGGATGAAATGCTATGGAAAATTTCAATTTGGTGCCTACTAAGTGCCACAAGGTCTTCCAATTTCAAGCCTAGGCGGGAAACAATATTAGAAGACACTGCATTAATGCAACTCCCACTATTTATAATAACCTTGCAAGTTTTGTCTCCACACTTAGTGTAAGTCTGGAAAATGGCGCTCCTTCGCCAATCATCAGTATCTTTTTGTTCAGTCAAAGCACACCTTACCACATTCACTCTAGGGACACCAAAAACAACATTGGAATCATCAACCTGGGGAGAAAGGGTTCTAATGTACGTGAGGTAGTTAGGTTCATCTTCCCATCCAGTCTCAATATCTTGGACTTCTTCAACATTTGGATCATACACTAGCTCCTCAACATTTTCAACCTTTTCATCACCCTCTTGAATGACAAGGGTCCTGGAGGGACATTTAGCTGCAACATGTCCAATCCCATTGCATTTGAAGCATTGGAGGCGAGAGCCTAATCTTGAGAGCTCATTGATTACACCTTTGCCCTTGTCCTCTTTTTCTATTGGAATGCTACTGGGGTTGGCCTTAGGGGGTAAGGCAAGTCTAGCTTTGCTACCAAAAGGTTGAGGGTTGGTAGGAACACTCCGAAGCTCAGAACGTCGCCAAAAGATAGATTTGGATGCTAACTCACAATTCCTAGCAAGGTCATAGGCTTCTCCTAGGGTAGTGACTCTTCGGGTGATAATTTCGCCTAGTAGGTTAGCATTTAAACCTTTCTTGAACCTATTGAGTGTGACAACCTCTTCCTCAACGATTTGGATTCGCCTTTTGAATTCCTTGAAATTCTCTATGTATTCGGCCACAGGAGCAGTGCCCTGTTTTAAGCGATCCCATTCCTCAAGGAGGGAACTCCTATAAGTTGGAGGAAGGTAGTTCCTGGAGAGTGCCTTCTTCATCTCAATCCAATCAATAATGGGGGGCTCACGTCTACGCCTAAGGGTTTCCTCAAGGTCCTCCCAAAAAAGGTCGGCTCTCCCAATTAACTTCATCCTAGCATACCTCACTTTCCTATTATCAGCCCAATGGTAATAGTCAAAGAATTTTTCCATTTGACGTAACCAATCAGTGAAAACCCATGGGTCTAGGCAGCCATCAAAGGTGGGTGCTTCTATCTTTTCCTTAGACATCCTATCATCATAGTCCCTAGGGCCATAGTGATTATAGTGATCATGTTCAAGGTTTGGAGCCCTATTAAAGTAACCATGGTTATTCTGCCTAAGCATGTTATCTCCTTCCTGGTTAATGGGCTCTCTTTGGGATGCTTCAATTCGATCTACCCTAACCAGTAAATCACGGACACTTTTTGCTAGGTCTCCAATAGTTTGCTCTAAAGAGGGACTAGACTCGGAAGTAGATTGAATTTTAGGGTTTGACATGATGCGACCACTACGTAGATGCATGCAACACTATATTTATGAATGCAGCTGAGATTCCAAAATATTCAAGTAACCAATTCTCAATGTAAAATTGAAGGTCAAGCAAGAGTGCATGTAGAGACTAGATCAATGAATCAAAGAAATAAATGGCAGTCAAATAGTGACAGTGTTCACAATATTGAAAGATAACCCAAATAACAGCCAAATTCCACTAAGCTCCCCAATTAATAATGAGAATCAGATATTTCAAAGAATTAATAATGAGAATCAGATATTTCAAAGAAATTGGGTGATTTTTTTTTTTTTTTTGTTGTTGGGAATTTTAGAGTGGGTACTGAAAAAAAACACAAATAATAAAACAGCTAACACAAATAATAAAACAGTTAATTTGAGCACAAAATGGATAGGCCAATGGGGTATGGTGGGATATGCACATAAAAAATATAAAGATAATATTTTTTAATGAGACAAAATTGAATCCACCAAAAAAAAAAAAAAGAGTAAGAATTGTACCCTAGTCAGTGGCCAACTTATTGCACTAGATAGTCACGGCCTAGCTCCTCAGGTGAGCGGATTTGATTTGGGCTGAGTGAACTTGTGAATAACAATTTAAGCCTAACACAAGTAGTAGGCCTCTGTTTCCTTTTCTTTTTTTCACAGTAACGATACCTTTTTTTTTTTTTTCAAAATAATAAAATATACTACTGACTTATGAAACTAAAGACAAAACAAAAAAAAAAAGAAAAAAAGAAGTGAAACGAAAGGCCTGGAAAGAAACTTAAACTACAGACTTAAAAGACAACATATAATCTCGAAGCTGAAACAAAATGGTTCAGCGATGGTGGCAGCGCGAAGATGGGGAAGACAGCGGCGGATCGACTCATGGAGGGGTGGCGGCTGCTGTCTCGGGCTTGGCATCGGAGTGCTTCAACGTCCTCAACGGCGGCGGTGAGGGTGAAAATGGTGTCGGCGGTGGTGACTGATGGGTCTGCGGCTACGGCGGCTTGTGGGTTTCTGCAGCTGGTGGCTATTGGGCTCTGCGGCAGGTTCCTAATGGGTTGTGACAGTGGGTTACCTGCTTGGGTTTGCCGTGGGTTACCTGGTTTGTTTTTTTTTTTTTTTTTATTTGGTCACAGCAACGATACCTTTTTTTTTTTTTTTTTTTTTTTTTTGCTGTGTGGGCTGTTGGTTCTGTGATCAGAGGCGTGCACGAATGGCAGTCACTGGCTTGGGTGGCACCGCTGGCTTCTCTGTTGGCTTGAGGGTGAGAAACTCATGTGGGGCTGTGGGGAAGAAACGGATTGCAGGGCTGGCTTGGGTTTGTTCATGATCTCATGGGGCAAAAACTTGAAAGGCACAGTCATGGTTGTCTATGGTTGTGTTGTATGGATTTGAAGTTTGCTTTGATACCAAAACTGACGTAGAACAACCACAATATTTCAATAATACAGAAAATAAAAAGATAAACCCTAGGAGTCAGCACCTAAGGGTTGCTTGGAGTTAGCACCAAGCAAACTGGAGTTGGCACCAGTGTAAAAGAAAACACACGTTTTTTTTATAATTATCAAAAGCTCCCTTACAATAATCAGAAAAAGTGTTTAAATAGCTAACAACATAAAGCACAAAGAAACCCTAATTATTAAATGCTCGGGCTTGCTCAATCTCAAGCCCGATAACTAATAGGCCCCCATTCATAAGGCCATTGGTTGGGCCGTCTTCTTTTTGCTCTTCCTCCCATACATGCGTATAATTGGGGGCTTATATCTTGTGTCCGCACCAATATGGCTAAGTATTAATGATGCTGATGGTTGTCAATGAAATGAAATATAAATTCAGAGTATGCTTAGAAGAGTTGTTGTGGTCAGAGCTTAATCTTTTAAAAATTTGTTATGTTAATGGGAAATTTTTATATATTAGCTTATTTTTATAGACAATGGAACAATTAAAATATGTCCAACTATTCTTCTCCCCCCCCCCCCCCCCCCAAACACACACACACACACACACACACAATTGCCAAAATTTTCATAAACTTTACTTCCATGAATTTTAAAGTGTGTATTTTTTTTCTTTTGAAGGTTCATTCCTATCAAATAACCCTCTTAAGCAGCTTGTCTATTCATTTGTATTCTGGTCCATTGTTCAATTTGATGGGCAATTTATATTGTGACATCAGGTGGCCTTTCCAGCACAGGAGAAGAGATTAGATGCTTTGATTTTATGCACAAATGAGATATTTTTGTATCTGGAGGAAAATCTAAAGCTCACACCAGAAAATATGTCTGATAAAGCAGTAGCTTTGGATGAGTTGAAAGAGATGCATCAGCAGGTAAGCATTTGATTGAACAAAAGCTAGATCTGTTATTACTTCATTGCAAGAGTGAAAACTAGGAGAGTGGGAGATAATATGACGCCTAATATAGAAAAAAGAGGAAGAATAATATGTTCCCTCTCTCTCAGCTTCCAACATGTCTAAATGTTTCTCTTCCAACTATTTTTTTGGTAACAAACACCCACCTCCTCCCCCCCGCTCCCCCCACACACACACCACCCCCAGATCAAACGAAAGGAAAAAAAAAAAAAAAAACGAAGTACTCCAATTTCCCTGTGTTTTATCATAGTTACATGGGCTTCATTTAAAAAAAAAAAAAAAAAAGACTCCTGCCTCCCTTGGGATTTATACATTGCATAAACTTGAGTTTCTTTTGTCATTATACTTATAGAAATTTGATGGCACAATCCAAGCCTTAAGAAATACTCTAATGACCTAAATACATTGATATTGTTTTTACTTTCTTAAAATTTTTTGGGACGATCAGATTGAGAAAGCTATAACCATTGGTGACATGGATTTTTGCCAGCAAGAGTGCTAGTCTATTGGTCTACCATTACTGGTGAACTGGTGGAGTGGGAGGATATGCACCTATCCACTCCTCTCCATGGTGTCTTAATTGACTCTCTCATACTTGCTTAATCAAGTATGTCTCTGAATGTCAATATCTGGAGATCTTTTAGCTTTTAATTGGGGCCCAAATTATAAGGTGATTCTATCCATTTGAACCACGGCTCCTTTATTACTTAGTGAAAAAAAAAAAAAAAAACATGGACTCTTCACAGCACAAAAGGCATGCTGATGATCAGAAGATAAAATTTATATATGTAAGCACATATTTGATTAGTCAAAAAGCATATTGCAGAAAGTTCCAAATGAGTTAAAGCTTGTGGTCTGGAAGTGAAAAATTATGGACCATGAGGCTGAATCAAAACCATTTTTACTTCACTCAAAAAAAAAAGAAAAAAAAAACATTTGTACTTCATCAGCCAACAACAAATTGTCTATCACCAACAATTACAATCCCAATTCTTTAACCATAGTCAAACATATTTTCTGGATTATACTGCGTTCTTTCCTTTGAACTCTAGAAGTTCCATTTCTTTTAGGGATTTCTGATTGGGTAACCACTTTGAGCATCAAGACCCAATTGTGGATTTCTGATTTGGTCACCTTGTTTGGAAATGTGGATATTTAACCAAAAGAATTCATCTAGTTGTCACTTCCAGTTGGGGCTGTAGAATGTGTAGATTATATGATTTTTCTTCAATCGAGTGCTTGGTTGGGTTGATTTGGATGACCGATGCTTCATTGATTAGTGTGATTGATAACAGAGTTTTATATGAAGCTTTGCTAATTCTTGGTTGGAGTGTAGCCTATTTGGTAGTATATTGTTGAGGAAATTTCTATTTGGAGGCAAGGAGGTTGAGGGAAAATTCATGCTAGAGAAATACGAAAATTCTAGAGCAGATGTAGGCAGGTGTAATTTGGACAATCTATAAAGTAATAAATTTTGTTTTCAAAAAAAAAAAAAAAAAAATGATTATCCACGTTAATGGTATAGCCAGTGATCAGAAGTCCTAGCCTGGGAATTACCCAATAATCATACTCCATTTATGGGAGACTTCTCCTTGGTTCATAAAGCTTTTCTTAAATTTCTTCTATTTTATTGAACTGCAGGTGATATCTTCATCATTATTGGCACTGGCAACACTACTTGATGTGTTGGTCTCTATGCAATTAGAAAGACCTGATTTTGATAGCTTGCCTGCTGAATCAAAACATGCTTCAAAGGCTAGGGCAACCGCTATTTCTTTTGCTGAAAAGTTGTTCACTGCTCACAAATATTTTGTGGACCTTTTAAAGTCTCAAAGCCCTGCTATTCGGTCGGCTACTTTTTCAGTATTAAGGAGTTTCATAAAAAACGTTCCTCAGGTTATAAATGAAGGAAATTTAAAAACTCTTGCTAGCATGATACTTGGGGCTTTCCAGGAGAAGGATCCTTCTTGTCATTCATCAATGTGGGATGCAGTGTTACTATTCTCTAAAAGATTCCCCAACAGTTGGACTTCCTTGAATATTCAGAAAAATATACTCAATCGGTTTTGTCATTTTCTTAGAAATGGGTGCTTTGGATCTCAGCAGATTTCTTACCCAGCTTTGGTTCTATTCTTAGACACTTTGCCACCTAAAGCAATTGCGGGAGAGAATTTTTTTCTTGACTTTTTCCAGAACCTCTGGGCAGGAAGGAATCCTTCCCATTCCTCAAATGCTGATAGACTAGCATTCTTCCAGGCATTTAAAGAGTGTCTTATTTGGGGATTACATAATGCATCAAGGTTGGAGTCCTTTTTACTTTTTAATTTGGAAATTCTTAAACGACATCTTATATTTTTCTGATTTAGTTGCTTGTTTATCATGGAGCTTAAGTTTATTTTTATTGTTGTTATGGTTTTGTTTTGCTGTCATGTTTATTCTTTTTTTAAGTTGTCCCTGATTTTGTGATTTTCATCCTCTGTTTGATGGCAGATTCTGTGAGGGATCGGATTCCATCCATCATTTTCGAGTCACTCTGATTGACAATATTCTCATAAAGCTTTTGTGGCAAGACTACATGTTTTTTGTCGGCGTGAAAAACCAAGATAGAGTCTTCTCTGGAATATCTGCAGATTCATCTGACAACAGCGGTTTAGCTTCTAATAAGAAGACAGTGGAAACATTGAATGTTAATCATCCAATGAGCTATCTGAAAGACTTGGGAAAATTTATTATTGAAATTCTTTCGGGCATAAGTTTACTAGAACATGATCTGCTTGCTGCTTTCAGTACAGAATTTCAGGAAAATTGCCTAGGTATGCTACAGCAAACAGAGAACTTAGAAAGAGCTACTGAAAGTGTAGAACGCATCATTCATTTTATCTTATTACTGGAGCAACATGGAATTCATAGAGGCGAAAATTGGCCTTTGGTTGATTTAGTGGGACCAATGTTGGCAAAGTCTTTCCTATTAATACAATCACAAGTAAGTTACTACTGAGCAAACTCTTCAGATGGTGTAAGATTTCATATACTGTTTTTTTTTTTTTTTTCAAAATCTTTTTTAATGCAGATTATCTCACTTTTGTACACTTTTGACACTCATGAACCTGAAAATGTACATTCATTGGCTTGTATCCTTCTATGCTATGTGTCATTGTGCCAAATAAGAACCTGTTATCGGACATGGTACCAGTCATGCTTTAGAGACTTTAATCCTTTGGCCATCTTTAACTAGTGGGAGCCAGGAAGGGGCAGTTTTCCTGGTGTCTGCCTCAGAATGGTCCATGTAATACTCAGTTGGCCCACCAGGCCATGAATAGAGGAAAAAAATAAAAATAAAAAGAGAATAAAAACTTGAGTCGTGAACTAATAGAAACTTGTGTTTATGAGCATAGTAACGTTGCATTTTAGTCTGTATCATTTCTACTTTATAAAGGTTTTAAGAAGTATAAAGGAGGAATTCCATTTATGTCAAGAAGGTGTTAAGAATGTTCATTTGTAAATATCCATTAATTACTAGAAAGTTGTCTTTCTTTTGAAGGAGTTCAATTAGTGATTGATTGAGTATTCTTGTTTGTATCCTTGGTATGTTTTTTTATATGCTCTTACTTAGATATTCACTAGTATTTTTCTTCTTCTCTATGTCAGGACTCACCAGTGAGTGTGAGACTTCTATCAGTTGCTGTTTCTGTATTTGGACCACGAAAGATACTCAAAGAACTTTTTATTCACAGTAAAGGTCCTTCCTCTAGTTGTCTGTCAGATGGCAGTGATGGGCAACTAAAGGAAGAGCAATTTATGCAGATGTTCAGGGACATTTTTGTTCCTTGGTGTTTGTATGGGGATAATTGCTCTACCAGTGCTCGACTTGATCTGTTGCTTGCCTTGCTTGATGATGAATATTTCTCTGAGCAGTGGGGTAGTGTTATAACATATGCAACTAACCTGGAGCATTCTGAAACTATGAATGGGTACCTAGACTCCAACCATATAGCAATTTTGGCAGTGCTGTTAGAGAAAGCAAGAGATGAAATTGCGAGGAGGAAAGTGGGGGAAGATTCTGGTACTCGGAAAGGTGCCAATCCAGATCACTGGCATCATGAGCATTTGGAACTGGCTGCTGTTTATGTTGCAAATTCACTTCCTCCCTTCAGAACTTCTGATGCTCAGTTTGTGTGGTATGCGGCACTTTCAGCATGATGTATTTCCATTATGTATTACTTTGAGTCAGGAACTGACATCATGGTCCAAGAGTGTAGATGATCAAATTGATACTAGACTTTCATCATAAACATGATACAAAATGAATCAACAATCATGTATAAACTGTTCGTAAAGCATCATTTCCATAACATGATGTATTGTCTCTAACTTGGGGGTAGTTCATTCATTTTGAGGTTTCCATATTATTGGGGTAACTCTTTTACTTGCATGTACCGCACCAATGTTGGCCCACATGTGAGGGGGAGTGTTAGAATAATCAGTAATTTAACACTAGAAAAAGTTAAAATTGATTAGATTCACCATTTTCTACTTGCTTAAACTTTTGGGATAATTGGTAATTTAACACTAGAAAAAATTAAAATTGATTATGTTTGCTGCTGATTACTGCATATTGTGACCTTTATCTGCCTTATCTGCAGTGCTGTTCTAGGTGGTTCAAAAGAAGGCGATGAAACTACTTTTGTGTCCAGAAATACATTGATCTTGATATTTGAGGAGGTTTTTAGAAAGTTACTCAGTTTTGTTCTGGAGTCCTCTTTGACTTGGGTTAGGGATGCAGGTTCTCTGTTAGCTGCTGGGGTAAAGAATTTTGAAATGGAATTGGAAAGCTCTTTGAATGTGTGTGAGATGGCTCTGTTTGCTCTTGAAGTACTTGATGGTAGCCTCTTTTGCTTGAAGACGCTTGGCGAGGAAGATGGACTAGTTACAGGTATTTTAGCTGCAACATTTATTACTGACTGGGAGTTTAGCATAGGAACAGCAATAGGGGATGCAATTGACGACGAATCCAAGAAAAGAATTAAGGCTAGGTTGGATTTTGGTGAATCAGTGCATGTGTTTCATTGTAAGATAAGTAATCACTTCTGGAAAAGCCTCAGCATAAACCATAGGATGAGAATAGGAATTATCTTGACTCAGTCTATTCGTTCCGCTGTTTTCAATGAAGATAGACTAAATGCCGATAAAATCACATCTTTGTGCTGCCTGTGGATGATTGAAGTTTTTCAACGTCTTTGTCAATATCGAGATGAGGAACAAAATCTCATGGATCAGCTTCTGAGCAAGAATGATACTTGGCCATTGTGGACTAGTCCAGATTTTAACACCTCAAAGGGAATAGCTGCGTTGGATGTCAAGAATGCAACCATTGATATTCATGTGAGTGGGCCTTTTGGATTACTTTTTCTGCTCTCTTGATATTTGTTGTTGATTGCTTCATATTATTTTTTTTTATATTTAGTTTTTTGGCATTGCCAATTTATTCTTGAGAATTCCTCTATAATAACCTTTTGCTTTGATTCTTTGTCTTGTTGATTTGGAGCAACATAGCATGCTTAGTACCATTGCATTAATCTCTCCCCCCCACCCCCAACTAAGGTGTGCAGTTCGCATTGTTAGCATGATACTTATTTGTTGTGTCTGCTACTGTTTACCGTATCTGCTGTTTCTTTGATATTTTCTCTATTTTTATTCTAAACTAAATAGTGTAGATCCTAGTTCTTTAGAAGTTTTAAGTGAATCCCAATGTATGAACTCTATGGCCTATGTAAATTCCATCTCAGGATAGACAGGCATTGAAACTTCCATTGATGCCTCTAGCATGAATATAATTTTATGACCGTCGTTATTCCTTGAGTTATTAGTTATGACCACTTACACTGATGCTGCTTCTGCTATTGCTAAAAGCAAGAACTTAACACCATCCCATCTAGTACATATTTAAATCTTGTGAACTATGATCTCGTCAAAAATAGGCGTTTCCTGCAGGCCTTTGTCTGCTGTGACACATGACCAAGTAATGGTCAATCCGAAATCAGTTTAAGTTATACTTAACACAATAGTCCTTATACCAGACCCTGTACCCACGAAAAAAAGAGTATAATTGATTTTATTAAAATTCATGTTTTTACTTGTATAAATTTTGTGCGCAGTTTTTCAATCAGATATAAGAACTGTATGACTTACAAATTGCAAATATATGCCAAATGCAGGCCTCTGGGAGTAACAAGTTTGTTTCTTTCATCAACAAACTAATCTTGGAAATTGGTATAGACACAGTCGTTGGTTTTGTTAAACATGATCCTTCTCCACCTGAGGAAGCAGCCAATGAAGAGGATACTGCTCGAGCCTGGCTTGCTGCTGAAATATTGTGCACATGGAAATGGCCAGGAGGCAGTGCTGTAGCTTGTTTCTTGCCTTTGCTGAGTTCATATGCCAAAAGTAGAACTTATTATTTCCAGGAAATCTTCTTGGATTCCATTTTCAATATATTACTTGATGGTGCTCTTGTTTATGGAGGAAGAAGCGCACATAGTTTGTCTGTTGTGTGGCCTGCTTCAGATGATGAAGTCAAGGTTATTGAAGAACCCTTCTTGAGAGCTCTTGTATCTTTTCTTTTTACTTTGGTCAAAGATGATATATGGGAAACAGAGAAAGCTATGATAGTGTTTGAATTGCTTGTAAATAAGCTTTTTATTGGCGAAGCAATAAACAGAAACTGTCTGAGAATTCTTCCTCATCTTGTGAATATTCTTGTACGATCATTATGTAGAAGAAGCATTGCATCTGGTGAAACTGGTAGAGATGCTAATCTTGATTCTTTAGAGGAAAATCATATGCAGGAAGCTATTGAAGGCTGGCTCCAAAGACTTCTATTGTTCCCACCTTTGATTTTATGGCAAACAGGAGAAGGTAAATTCATTTTTTTTTTTCAATCAATAACAATAAGCTATTATTATGTGTTTCACAATATTTATTGACACTATTGATCACATGCATGGAGTATAGGACCCACTCAAGAACCTAAACATAACTCAATACAAACATCACAGATTCTCTCTTTAATTTTTCTTTTTCTTTTTTTGGAAGAGGGGGAAGGGGGTTGGGGGGGGGTGTAAAGATCGATAATATAGAGAGTTGGTAGAACCATTTAGCTTCTTGTTATTGGTAATTACACATGCACCCTATGGGTCTTAAACCCATGACCTCACCTTCCACTTGCTTTTACATGGAGAACGTGCCATTTGAGCTAGACCTCATTGCCTAGTCTGTTTGATGTTCAAGTTACGTCAATATCCTACTTGGGACCATCAAGTGACAGGGCCCACTTCAGTCATGTTCTGCATGCAATGAAGGCCCATTGGTGGTTTCATAAACAGTTTATTTTAATGATGCATAGTATTTTGTTGTCAATGCTACCATGTTATGTCTCTTGTAGATATGGAAGAATGGTTTTGGTTGGTTATATCTTGTTACCCTTTAAGTACAATGGGAGGTATACAAGCATTGAAGCCAGAGAGAAACATAAGCGCTATTGAGAGAACACTCTTGCTTGAATTATTTCGAAAGCAGAGACACGTTGCTGGTGTAACTGCTGCAGCTAATCAGCTGCCAGTGGTGCAGATGTTGCTATCAAAGCTATTAGTTATTTCACTTGGTTATTGCTGGAAGGAATTTAATGAAGAAGATTGGGAGTTTTTGTTGGCAAATATGAGGCGTTGGATTCAATCAGCAGTTGTAATGATGGAGGAAGTTGCTGAAAGTGTGAATGATGCTATCACTAGCATGTCTACTTCTGATAATTTGGAAATTATTTCTCAAAACCACAAGCAAATTGTTATGATTTCAGATTCGTTTCCTATAGATATTGCTACAAATGCCCTCCTATCATTTTCTCTGTTTTCTGGGCCTCTTATACTCCAACAAGCAGAAGACGCAAATAATGCAAATCTCTTGAGAGCAGAAAGATGGGATCCCATCAAAGATCGGATTCTAGAAGGTATTCTTCGCATATTTTTTTGCACTGGAATTGCTGAGGCTATTGCAAGTTCCTGTTGTCATGAGGCTGCATCTATTGTAGCATCTTTTCGACTTGAACATCCCTACTTCTGGGAGTTAATAGCTTCAAGTGTTGTTAATTCTTCGACACATGTTAGAGAAAGAGCAGTAAAGTCAGTTGAATTTTGGGGGCTAAGCAAAGGGCCCTTTAGCTCTTTGTATGCCATCCTTTTTTCATCCAGACAAGTTCATTCGTTGCAGTTGGCTGCTTATTTTATGCTTTCAACTGAACCTGTGTCACAATTAGCCATCATTGGAGAAGATACTGTATCTTACCTGGTTGGTGATACTACAAGTGACCAGGATCCAAGCCGTTTGGATTTGTCATCAGAACAAAGAATACATTTGAGGGAGGAAATATCTTGCATGATTGTGAAGTTACCTTATGAGGTTCTTGAAATGGATTTGGTGGCACCACAACGGGTAAATTTGCTTTTACATTAAATTTAATCCACTCTTCTCTGCTCTCTTTTCTCTTCTTCTTCTTTGCACTTGTATCAATTTCATTAATCATATGATTGATGTAAAAATTTGATGATTTCAGTAATATCCTGATATGTTAATCAACTTTTCAGGTAAATATCTTCCTTGCTTGGTCCTTGTTACTATCACATTTATGGTCATTACCATCTTCATCACCTGCAAGGGAGAGATTGGTCCAGTATATACAAGATTCTGCAAATTCAGTGATTCTAGTTTGCCTTTTCCAGCATATCCCTGTAGAACTGTTCATGGCACATAGTCTGAAGAAGAAAGACACAGAGCTTCCTCCTGAGATAGCAGAAGTTGCGAGTGCAGCCACACGTGCCATTAAAACCGGTTCATTGTTGTTCTCAGTGGAATCTCTTTGGCCTCTTGAAGAAGTGAAAATAGCTTCGCTTGCTGGAGCAACATTTGGTTTGATGCTTTGTGTTCTTCCTGCTTTTGTTCGAGGGTGGTTTACTGATTTACGCGACCGTTCTACATCAACTGTAATTGAATCTTTTACAAGAGCATGGTGCAGTCCTGCTCTCATTGCAAACGAATTATCCCAGGTGTGCATGGTTTGAGGTGCATTTATTGTTTATAGGGAAATAAAATGTTTGTGTGATAAGCTCACTTTAAAATCCGAAATTGAACTTTTTTCTATGCCTGAAGATATAAATTTATTAGCTCTTGAATGCCCTCCAGAATCTATTATTATCAGTTGGTGTGGAAATTTATTCATTCTGGAAATGACAAAGCTTTAATTTTTAAGTAGATCTTTTCACTTTGGTTGGATTTTTATGCCTGGACATGGTGACAGGTGATCATTTAATGTCTCTTAATAAATGTGATTGTCATTGTTTTTAGACTCGCCCCCTATTTATTATTTTATGATTAGGCACCACCTTGATTTGGCTATTTATAATAGATACTCTCTGGTATTAAAATAACTCTTTCCATGGATCATTAATTATTTTAGAACCACTGTAATACTGACATTGTTGCTTTTCCAATGCAGATTAAGAAAGCTGAATTTGCTGATGAGAATTTTTCAGTTAGTGTAAGTAAATCAGCAAATGAGGTTGTTGCAACCTATACAAAGGATGAAACAGGAATGGATCTAGTCATTCGTCTTCCTGCATCTTACCCATTACGCCCTGTGGATGTTGATTGTACAAGGAGCCTAGGAATTAGTGAAGTGAAGCAGAGAAAGTGGTTAATGTCTATGATGTCATTTGTCCGTAGTCAGGTATTTGTTATGCATATTAGTTCACCTTTAATTATTTTTGCTTGTTTCTTTTCTCTTCCTCATCTGATAGGGGTCCGAGATGTGAAATCATTTTTTATGCTATTGGTGAACATGTTTTGCTCATGGGACTACACCTGGACGTAGCAGCAGAATTTGAAGTTGAGTAGCTTGATCAGATGCAAGCAGCGTTGCCTGTCAACAAAATACAATATAACAGTTTTCCATGGAGGGCAAAAAAGAGAGTTTGGGGAGAGGGGGGGTGGGGGGGAGGGTGTGTTTGGGTGGTCGGTGGGTAGCCCACAGATAGATAAACTAGAGTTCCATTCAATTGGATGGCTGTGAGGCTAATCGTGTTATGATTAGGATTAGTACATTGACAATGAAGATAATGTACTTTGTTTCTATGATGCAGAATGGAGCTTTAGCAGAAGCTATCAGAATTTGGAAGAACAACTTTGATAAAGAATTTGAAGGTGTCGAGGAGTGTCCTATCTGTTACAGTGTCATCCACACTGCCAATCACAGCCTTCCTCGCCTTGCTTGCAAGACTTGCAAGCACAAGTTCCATTCAGCCTGTCTCTATAAGTGGTTCTCAACTTCTCACAAATCATCCTGCCCCCTGTGCCAGTCTCCATTCTAACCTAGTGATCAATCTGGAGTCACAGTATCAATGAATTTCGTGTGTCTGATTGCACTGTATATCATTTAGCCAAAAGAAGTGGTTGATGGTATAACTGAAGAGTAGAAGCATACATCCAGAGAACATAGCTGTTAATTTCTTCTGCATCTGCAAAATAACTCAAATGCAGGAGCCAATACTCCTATTCCGGGCAGTGCTTTTTATAGTCCTTTGCTCTCTACAAACCCCAGACTCGTTTAGTGGATGAAAGGGACAGCATAGGTGTAGGGGAAAAATTTGTAAGCTCCTCTCTCTCTCTCTCTCTAAGTCCAATATTCTTGTGATCCAAGAATAATGATCATGCCTTTTGTTTTGTTCAGTGCTGGTAGCTAAAGCTTCCTTTGAGATCATAGATGAGATGCATTACACTGGCCAAATCAAAATTGTAAAATCTTTTTGAAAATGTTCTCAACCATCAATGAATTCTAATGAAGTCGGACGTTGTCTCCAAGTAACTACGTACTTCTATTTAGGTTTTGAATTTTGGTTCTTAGCTCATGCACATATGCAGAGAAATATACCCAGAATTTTGGGTACATTATATATGTAAATAGATCGAGTTTATGAAGTCCCAATTTTGTTTCCCTTCTAGAATCTCAGTAATGTTGAAAGGGATGAAACTTAGTGATATGCAATCTTGTTTGTTTTATAATTATTTTCTGCAGCTAAAAGTTTATTTGAATATTGACGTTGCTAATTCTCATAACACCCTCCAGAATAGCTTGCAATCAGGACTGACCATTGGCTTGCTGGTACCCTTTATGTGCCCAAACAACGGATTCTAAAAATGGGGAATAGAGGGAGGAGGTTAATGTAGGAATTTTCCCAACAGACTAAAATTTCATGTGTGCTTAAGCAAATCTGGTTAGAACATCTGGTTTCCCTTCTTGTATGTTTGCTGGATGGCCACCACTAATTTGATACATCATATGTTTGGTTAGTTCTATTCTTATCTATTATGTTTTGCAGATTGATAATCCACGGTTATCAAGGCTCTAAATGGAGGAACCTCCTCTAATCTATTATGTGCTGATTTAGAACTAATCTTTTATGTTCTGATTCAAATGAGTATTCACTTATTTTAAATGATTAAACAAGTAGTATGTGGCAATTAAGTTGCGTATTACTATTATGAGTACATATGGAAAATCTATTGAGTTGTCATGTAGTGAGAGCATTGGCATTAGCTGAACTATGACAAACGTCATTTTAACACATCAAAACTTAATTTAAATTATTTTAACGCA
Organism: Castanopsis chinensis; assembly: GCA_032878915.1. NCBI lineage: Eukaryota > Viridiplantae > Streptophyta > Magnoliopsida > Fagales > Fagaceae > Castanopsis > Castanopsis chinensis. The sequence continues at coordinate 7,549,904 of JAVQMG010000125.1, read as the reverse complement.
TTATTTTACAATACACTTGACATCACATCTTTTATTTTAAGATTCTAACACACTTTAAAGTAATGTTTTTCTTTTTTCTTGCATGGTTACAAAAAATAATTTTTTTTTCTTCTTTAATCTTAATTAGTTTTATATATTGTAATTGGGATTGATGCACAGAGTTTAAATGCCTTTTTTTTTTTTAATAAATTAAAAAAAATTTTAAAAAAGTTTAGAGAAAAAATAGTTTGATGTGAAAAAAAAGTTGTATGTTTTATTAAAACACTCGGAGAAGATAATAAGAATAAATAAATTATTATTTCTATCAAAAAAGTTACTGCAATTTGATGAAGTTACTTGGCTCAACTATAATTTCTAAGTTTTTAGTGCAAATTGGTGAAACCACTTAATGTAATCATGGCTTTTAAGCCTAATTTTTATTATATAATATAATAAAATATAATATATGATATGATATGATATTATTTACTTAAATGGAAAATAATTGAATACATTAGCAATTAAAAAGTACTTAAACTCTTCTTTAAAAATACTTAAACAAATTCCTACATAAACAAAAAAAAATTGTCAAACCCATGGGTTCAACTAGACCCAACTCGATCCATGTGGGTTGGGTTGGGTTGGGTTGTACTCTTGAGATGGGTTGGGTTGAATTTTTTTAACCCACTATGGTGGATTGAGTCAGAAAATCTCCTCAACCAGACTCAATTCGACTCATGCACACCCCTAGTTCGAGGAGTTAGATTGGCCTAAGCTTAACATTAACAACAAACTAGGCTTCATTTTCTTGGATTGATGTTATGTGTGTTGGGCTGGGCTGGGCTTCTATCTTTCCTTACACATAAATATATAAAGTAAGATTTATTGCTTATTCACATAATACATGTACTTCTTCGTTCAATACATATCAGGTAATTACTAATTATAAGGTGTTCAAAATTGCCCTTTTGATTTTAGTCCTAAACGCTACGCTATTCTACTATAAGTATCTTGGGGGTGTTTTTTTTTTTTTTTTTTCCAACATGGTTTAAAGAAAAAAATTTCTCAACTCTAATGGTGATTAGAATTTCAATGGATTACTTTGATCTTCTCAAGAACCTATAATACTTGTAAGAAATGAGAACTTATAATACTTGTAAGAGATAGGATAAACACTCACTCGAGGGGATAATGGTGTGGTGTTGGCCAAAATTCATCTAATTATTATGTTTGAACTTATAGAGAATAGGGATACAGTTAAAATAATTAATAACTAATTTTGTATTTTCATATCTCCTTTGAGGAGGGGGGGGGGGGGGGGGTGGGCGCGCGGCGGGGGGGTGGAGTCAAGTATCTTATCATATATATAGAGGTTGATTCCAACAACCTTCTCCTTCATTGTAGCCTATCTTTTTACGGTGTTGTAAAGGTGGTTACATTCATGGGGCGTGGCTACAAGAATTTGATTCCCATTAATTGAAGGTTATGAGTTGGTTGGCATAGTTTTCACACCCAAAGGGGACAATTTAACATAGTGGGGTTCATCTAATATTGTTGACCGTAGGAGTCCTTTGTATATGCAAGTAGTAGGTTCTCCAAATCCCTTTGTGATTTGTTTGGATGCCATGGATTTGGACTTATGGATTTGGATTTGAGGGGAAAAATCCAAAAATTCTTTGTTTTATTGGATTCGGCCTAAATCCAACTAGAATTTGATAGGTCCAAATCTATGGATTTCAAATACTTCAAATCTGGTGGAATTTGAGAAATCTCCCATGCTAACTCTTCTCTATTTCTCTCTTTCTTGACTTTCGTTTCTCCATCTTTCTTTCTTGACTTGCACTTCTTCTTCTTCCTACTAAATTTGAATCCACAAAGGTTGTGGGTTTTTCTGTGGCTTTCATTTGATTTTTTTTTTTTTCGTAGGTTTTGTTTGATAGTATTTATGTGATTTGTTTGTGGGTTTGAAATGAAAATTGTGTGTTGAATGAAATGCTTCTATAAACAGTGTATGCGATGTGAAGTATTAAACAAAAGATACTGTGATCTTACTTTGGTTTGGATTGCTTGGATGGTAGAAAGTTGTTGAAGAAAGTTAATGTTGTTAATATTTGTGTTAGTGGCGATTCCAGGATTTTTTCTCAGGCTATTCCTTAAGAAGGATAAATTAAACAATCTAATAAAAAGAGAAATTTATATATTGACAACAACAATAATAAAAAAAACATGCAAATTCATAATTGGCGATGTGTCAATTATGAAAAAAAAAAATGAAAAATGTACTTGCCAATTAAAATTGGCGATGTGTCCTTTAAGTCTAATTGTAGTTCAATTTATTGAATTATAAGCAAACGACCTTAATTAGATTGGCCCCAATAAGGTGTTGTTGGAAAGGTCTTGTGATCAATTTCATTTTGGTGAGCTTAATTTTTTAAAATTCCATTTAATAAAAGCCAATTATCCAAAAACCCAAAAAACTAATTTACTATTGTTATTACTAGTGTATAACCTATGTATATATGCATGGTACAATTAAAAACAATCACGATTATATACATATATGAGTTTAAATTATACCTTGTGTAAGAGTTACATATTTTTTAAATCATAGATATATACATGAGTTTTACTCTCTCTCTCTCTCTCTGTTTTGGATATACATGAGTTTACATTTTTTTTTTATTGGGTTTTGATGGGTTATTTATATTAAACTTTTCGTCTTTTGCCTAGCAATAACTTACCTAGAAAAAAAAACTTAAATAGGATACTTGACGCAAAATTAGATAAAATTAAAAATTTTATTTGATTTTCTCAAAGTTTTGACTTTAATTATATATATATATATATACATATATAAATTTATTAAATCTTGGAAATAAAAATCAAGTACATTTAGAAAGTAGACCTTATAAGCTTTCCAATGACACCTCGTTTGATCAAAACGAATATAAGAAGGTTTGAAAAGATTTAGCGGAAAGATAGGCCGAAGTTAAGAAAAACCAATAAAATTGCATTTTAGTACTGAATTTGCATGCAGATCCTTAATTGCTCATATTCTTGGACCCAAAAAGCACGTGCTTTCTTGAATTAGGAGTGTTTCTTAACATCCTTAAACAAAAAGCTCAATAAAAGAACTTCCGAATTAAGACATATAAGTCGGGAAGATTAGCTAAAATTGTGGAAGTTAATTTGTGTAGCCAACTTTAGAGGCTAATAACTTTTAGCACATAACTTCAAATGAATCAAGGCTGGAACCTATAGAAAGTACGCTGTGAAATATTTCAGTGGAAACCAATATCATCCAAATCAAAGTTCGGAAGAGCTTTCAAATTAGTGTGCAAAGTCAACTCCTGAGTATGATAAAAACTGGAGCCGAGGTAGGCTTAAAAAACAAAAACTTTGCACATGCACAGCTTGAAGCTGTGTATGTTACCAACATGCACAGCTTCAAGATGCACATGTGGGCCAAAGCTTTTGTTTTAAAAGCACCAGCTCCTCCCTTGGTCAGAGCACACCAAAAACGTCCTCCAACCTTCCTCTGCTCCCAAAGCCCTCTGGAACAGCTCCTAGCCCTCTAGAAAAATTCTTTTCATCCTCCATTGTTGGTTTAATATAATTTCTAATAGGTATACTTACTAAACCTCTCATTAGTCTTGTCTTCTTCATCTTTATCTTGCTAGAATATGGGGTTTCTCCAGGTTCAAGTGCTTGAAGCTTCCATCTTCTATGCTCTTGGACATGGAGCCTCAATGATTTTTTTTTTTTAAATGTGACATATGTGTATTTCTTGTTTGTTTTTGCTATATTCATATTATTAAGTTTGTGTCATGCTATGTTCATGTTGTTTCAAGCTTTCTATGCTTAGATGCCATTTCCAAAATTGATGTAGCTTGAAGTTTTATGTAAAAATCATGCTTTGATCTTAAAGTTTCTATTTTTCTTATTAAAACTTATCTTTTCAGTCCAAAGCTTCTATCTTTATATTTTATATAGGTTCATGGATATCAAAGAGACATTTTTATGTTAGAAGCTTTGAATTTCACGAAAGGTTATATAAAAATGTCCCATTGATATAAAAGCTTCAATCTTTGTTCTTAAATACATGGGGTATGGTGTTATCGCATAGAAAATTTACATATATATTTTTTTATTATAAAAGCTTTCATTTTTATTGCTTTCCGTATTTATCTATGCTTCTATGTCCATGAAAGGCCACACCTTTGCCTTGTTCTAGCCTTATATGCATGAAAGGTTGCATCTTTAAGCCAAAGTTTGGGTTTTTAATGATTTAATGCATGTTCTTTGTTTAAAGCTTAAGTCTTAGCATGAAAGTTTGTTCATTTCCCTTGTGTTTTAACTTTTATGTTTTTGTATATGGCATGCTAATCTTTGTGTAGATATGTCTACGTTTAGTTAGGAAAGTTTAATCCTTAGAGTAAAGTTTCTATCTTTAGCTTTAAGATTGCATCTTTTTTTTTTTTTTTTTTTAGAATACTTAGTATTTTTTAACACACACACGGAGAGAGGGAAGAAGGTTTTTTAAAGAAACTTACAGTGGTGTATATCTAAAAGATGTATCTTTTGGATGTCCAAAAGAAGGTTTTTTTTTTTTTTTTTTTTTTTTAAAGATTGCATCTTTCTTGAAAAGATGTAATCTTTATGACTTAAGGTTAAAACTTCATATTAAACTTTCCTCCAATTTGGACTCCCATTTCATATTTGAATTGAACAATTGGAATGATAATTATGATGTGGTTCCCACATAAATCTAGGCACATGGCACAAAATTGGAACTCTAATTTAGAATTCTAATTTGACTTTTTCTCGGCTTCACCTATTATTGTATACTAGTATTTAACCAGCGTAATGCGTGAGGGAACATTTTACACATTTAAAATACCATTAAATTTACATAACAATACAATAAAATATAACAACTAATATGTTTATTAAAGGCTTTGTTTTAATAATGCCAATCAATTCAAAAAAAGAAAATGACAATTGTGCAATGTAGAGTGAGGTTCAATAACAATGTCAAAAGTCCAAAATTCCCCATAGCAGAAAATAAAGTCTAAGAACTCATTAACCAAAAAAACATCTAGTGAGCAAAGCCATATTCTAGCTAGCCCTAATGTACTGTAAGTGCCAACTTTGTTTCACTTGGATGAATTGAGTCATCATCAGCCACTTGTAAAAACTATAGCACATACGTAGATGTAGTCCATCTTGAACATGCCAACTACAAAGGTATACACAATAGGAACAAAATGGATTCTTTGGTGTGCTAAATGGGTAATTGTTGTCCAATTGGAGGCAATAGCATAATGAAGACCTATATTTAAATGTAACCTTGAAATAATAGAAACTAATACAACCTTTTGAGCTCCATGTAAGGAGAACATATTCCATAATAATATAAGGTAAAATTCCAATGTATAAATATAAAGAAACAATATTTTAATTACTATTGGTAGAAACACTCTAAAAGGATTAATGTGGAAAAACCATAAATCAAACCTTAATGGAAAAAAACACCACCTTAAATTCTCTAAATTTGGTGGTTTTAATCTAAATGACAATAAAGTAACTGATTGATAAGAGAAAGCATAGCTAATATAAAAAAGAAATTTGATGCACTTATAAATATTATAAGATCTTTTATAGGCTTAGCACTAAGCAGCAAAATGACTTACACTTGCTAGGGAAATCTAAAGTGGGATGTAGATGCCAAAGATTGATGTTCTAGTCTTAAATAGATATAAAAAATAAAAATAAAAAGAATCAAACATGGTTAACAATTACAATTTTTAATATAAAAACAACATCTAAATTAAATCTGTGAAAAGTTGAAAACCATAAAAGAACAAAGAACCTAAAACAAAATTGGAAAAGAAAAATAAATTCATATTTTATCTCTGCCAAGTTACACATTGCTCAATCTTTTGTAGTATGAATTCTAAGAATGCATCTGCAATCCTAGCCACCAAATTTCCACTATGGAAGTTTCAAGTTTGTAATGGTCATAAGCATTATAGTGTCAAGAAATTTTTTTAATAATTAAAAGCACACAGTTCTTGTAATTCAAATGGTTTTATTTTTTGATAAGTTGTAATTCAAATGGTTCTTTAGAAAATTTTACTAAACCGATGTCCAAAGTTGAAGCACATACATGCTAGAGGAATTGCATCTAAAATCTCAGCTTTAAAAAAAAATTTAAACACATCAAATAGTTTGAATATTTTCTGTTTTCTTAACTTTTTACATCAGACTATCAGAGAACTGAGGAAAATTTCTTCTTTTCACCAAGTATAGACATTTCCTTCACTTTAGATAGATTATTAATTCTACTTTAATTACTTATCAAAAAGAACTTTGAAAAAAAAAACACTTCCATTTTTGCACAAATAACATTAAAAAAAATTTCTCAGGTGGTACTAACTACTTTCTATTCTTCTCAAATAGCACTTGAATTTATATATCCAAAAATTGGGTTTTATTAAATACTCCAGAATATGTAAAAAAAAAAAAAAAAATCAAAACTCAAGTCAATAATTAATTATTTTCATTCATATTCCAAATCAACAATACCTAAATAACCTTCTAAAATATAAGCCTTTTTCTGTTCTTCATGAGCAGAATTCCAGCATTGCAAAATTGCTATTGGTTCAACTTCTAGAGGATCTTTAAATTGTTACTTTTTTTTTTTTTTTTTTGGGCATAGTAGTGTCGTTGGAAGAAACACTGATTTTCATATAATGGCACCCACTCCGGCAGCTCCCAACTACTAAAAATATCTTCTTGTGGTAGTTAATTGTGCATTGTACCCTGGTTTTCTGCACTATTTTATTGTTGATGAATTGACAGAATTCGTCCAAAAGCAAACTAAATTTCGGTTATTGAAAACAACTAAAATAAAAATTTTATTCAATTCTAAATGAATCTGTTTGACTGCCAAATGTATATTGAACAATATATAAGAAAACCTTGAATAAAAAAAATTGCATTAACTCACATTTAAAAAAATAAGAGGTTAATTGATGAATCCAAAATCTTCTCAACTACATTACCACCAACAAATCATTTCACTTGTCCTTACTAAATTTGCCTACAAAAACGTAAATTGACTGCTTACAAATAAAGAAAATATACATTGTTACGCCACTGTGATATGAAAGACAATAACCAACATCTTTAGTTATTCTTGTTACAGTACAACGTTATGGGAAAACAATGCACTTCAAAACACTAAACAAAGTGGCATAATCTTTAATGGGAGGTTGTAGGCATCAAGACCTATTATAAAAATATGAAGAATGGAATTATTTGCCTATTTTAAAAATACTAAACATTGATATATGAAATAGCAAATGAGTTCCACTAACCATTACATATATAATGAATTCCATCCAACACATGATAGACATTATTAATTTAGCCAACTTTGAAAGCAAAACAATACACACACACACACACACACACACACACACAATTTCAGAATCATCATAAATTCAAATTCTAATCCCCTCAAATAAATGACAATGTAATCTTTGAGGTAGACTGAATTAGAAACCTCAGAAATACAAATTAGGTCCAAATCTATGGATTTCAAATACTTCAAATCTGGTGGAATTTGAGAAATCTCCCATGCTAACCTTTCTCTATTTCTCTCTTTCTTGACTTTCGTTTCTCCATCTCTCTTTCTTGACTTGCACTTCTTCTTCTTCCTACTAAATTTGAATCCACAAAGGTTATGGGTTTTTCTGTGGGTTTCATTTGATTTTTTTTTCGTAGGTTTTGTTTGATAGTATTTATGTGATTTGTTTGTGGGTTTGAAATGAAAATTGTGTGTTGAATGAAATGCTTCTATAAACTGTGTATGAGATGTGAAGTAATAAACAAAAGATACTGTGATCTTACTTTGGTTTGGATTGCTTGGATGGTAGAAAGTTGTTGAAGAAAGTTAATGTTGTCAATATTTGTGTCAGTGGCGACTCTAGGATTTTTTCTCAAGGTGTTCCTTAAGAAGGATAAATTAAACAATCTAATAAAAAGAGAAATTTATATATTGACAACAACAATAATAAAAAAAAATGCAAATACATAATTGGCGATGTGTCAATTATGAAACAAAAATGAAAAATGTACTTGCCAATTAAAATTGGCGATGTGTCATTTAAGTCTAATTGTAGTTCAATTTATTGAATTATAAGCAAACGACCTTAATTAGATTGGCCCCAATAAGGTGTTGTTGGAAAGGTCTTGTGATCAATTTCATTTTGGTGAGCTTAATTTTTTAAAATTCCATTTAATAAAAGCCAATTATCCAAAAACCCAAAAAACTAATTTACTATTGTTATTACTAGTGTATAACCTATGTATATATGCATGGTACAATTAAAAACAATCACGATTATATACATATATGAGTTCAAATTATACCTTGTGTAAGAGTTACACATTTTTTAAATCATAGATATAAACATGAGTTTTACTCTCTCTCTCTCTCTCTCTCTCTGTTTTGGATATACATAAGTTTACATATTTTTTTTTTTTTGGGTTTTGGTGGGTTATTTATATTCAACTTTTCATCTTTTGTCTAGCATTAACTTACCTAGAAAAAAAATACTTAGATAGGATACGTGACGCAAAATTAGATAAAATTAAAAATTTTATTTGATTTTCTCACAGTTTTGACTTTAATTATATATATATATATATATATAAAATTATTAAATCTTGGAAATAAAAAGCAAGTACATTTAGAAAGTAGACTGTGGAGGACTAAATTTCTCGGTTCGAAATAAATCAAACGAGTAAAATAGTTCCGCAAATACGAATTTGTATTGATGAATGTGTGTTACAATTCTCTGTAATTACAAAAGAGTGATCATCTGATTCGATCTCCTTAAAAGATTTGTTGATGTGAATTGTGGTGATGTAATTTTGATTCGAACACAAAATATCCTTCAATTTGGCTGAGGAATGGATCGAAGATCTTTGAAACGAAATTACAATGAATTTCTGGCTATGAGCTTGTTAGAAATCCTTCGTTCTTCACGTTCTTCGTGTTCTTCGTGTGTTCTTCTTGTGTTCTTTGTCTTTGAAGGTTTGTGGTGGAAGTTTTTTGGGGCTTTAGAGGCTTGAATCCGTAGAGCTTCGCTGATTTGTGGTTTAGAAGGTTTTTGGAGGCTTTTGAGCTTGATTCCAGTGACCTTTGAGATCTAGGAGGATGATTTGGATGATTTAGTTTCGAATGTTCGTCGTATTCGAAGGTTTATGGTGGAAGTTCTTTGGGGCTTTGGAGGCTTGAATCCGTAGAGCTTCACTGATTTGTGGTTTTTAAGGTTTCTGGAGGCTTTTGAGCTTGATTCCAGTGACCTTTGAGATCTAGGAGGATGATTTGGGTGATTTGGCTTCGAATGTTCTTCGTATTTGAAGGTTGAAGTTCTTGAAATTCTTGGAGGCTTCAGGGCTTGATTCCAGCAGAGCTTCAATACTTCTGAATGCTTCTTTGACGTAGCTTTTGCTCTAGATAGCTTGGTCTGTCCAAATGCCTTAGGAAGGCTTTTATTTATAGGAGTTTGGAGGTAGGTGAGCGACACGTGGCGGAGTTTGATTGGTGACACATGTCACAACTTGATTGGTCTGCTTGTGTCTTCGCTTACACAGCCGGATTGCTTGAGTCATCACTTACACAGTCGGATTCGCTTGCATCATCGCTTACACGCGCCTCCATGTGATTAGCATTTTGCATGTTTTTTCCTGTTCCTGTCTTAATGAAATTTAACAAATTTTTAGTAGCAGTATATGATACTTTGTAATTAGCCATACCTGGCGGACTTGGTGGCATGACGTGTCAGCTTGTGATAGGCCGGGAATTTTCTCTCTCTACATAGACCTTATAAGCTTTCCAATGACACCTCGTTTGATCAAAACGAATATAAGAAGGTTTGAAAAGATTTAGTGGAAAGATAGGCCAAAGTTAAGAAAAACCAATAAAATTGCATTTTAGTACTGAATTTGCATGCAGATCCTTAATTGCTCATATTCTTGGACCCAAAAAGCACGTGCTTTCTTGAATTAGGAGTTTCTTAACATCCTTAAACAAAAAGCTCAATAAAAGAATTTCCGAATTAAGACATGTAAGTCGGGAAGATTAGCTAAAATTATGGAAGTTAATGTGTGTAGCCAACTTTAGAGGCCAATAACTTTTGGCACATAACTTCAAATGAATCAAGGCTGGAACCTATAGAAAGTACGCTGTGAAATATTTCAGTGGAAACCAATATCATCCAAATCAAAGTTCGGAAAAGCTTTCAAATTAGTGTGCAAAGTCAACTCCTGAGTATGATAAAAATTGGAGCCGAGGTAGGCTTAAAAATCAAAACTTTGCACATGCACAGCTTGAAGCTGTGTATGTTACCAACATGCACAGCTTCAAGATGCACATGTGGTCCAAAGCTTTTCTTTTAAAAGCACCAGCTCCCCCCTTGGTCAGAACACACCAAAAACGTCCTCCAACCCCTCCTCTGCTCCCAAAGCCCTCTGGAGCAACTCCTAGCCCTCTAGAAAAATTCTTTTCATCCTCCATTGTTGGTTTAATATAATTTCTAATAGGTATACTTACTAAACCTCTCATTAGTCTTGGCTTCTTCATCTTTATCTTGATAGAATATGGGGTTTCTCCAGGTTCAAGTGCTTGAAGCTTCCATCTTCTATGCTCTTGGACATGGAGCCTCAATGATTTTTTTTTTAAATGTGACATATGTGTATTTCTTGTTTGTTTTTGCTATATTCATATTATTAAGTTTGTGTCATGCTATGTTCATGTTGTTTCAAGCTTTCTATGCTTAGATGCCATTTCCACAATTGATGTAGCTTGAAGTTTTATGTAAAAATCATGCTTTGATCTTAAAGTTTCTAGTTTTCTTATTAAAACTTATCTTTTCAGTCCGAAGCTTCTATCTTTATATTTTATATAGGTTCATGGATATCAAAGAGACATTTTTATGTTAGAAGCTTTGAATTTCATGAAAGGTTATATAAAAATGTCCCATTGATATAAAAGCTTCAATCTTTGTTCTTAAATACATGGGGTATGGTGTTATAGCATAGAAAATTTACATATAAATATTTTTTATTATAAAAGCTTTCATTTTTATTGCTTTCCTTATTTATCTATGCTTCTATGTCCATGAAAGGCCTTGTTCTAGCCTTATATGCATGAAAGGTTGCATCTTTAAGCCAAAGTTTGGGTTTTTAATGATTTAATGCACGTTCTTTTTTTAAAGCTTAAGTCTTACCATGAAAGTTTGTTCATTTCCCTTGTGTTTTATGTTTTTGTATATGGCATGCTAATCTTTGTGTAGATATGCCTACGTTTAGTTAGGAAAGTTTAATCCTTAGAGTAAAGTTTCTATCTTTAGCTTTAAGATTGCATCTTTTTTTTTTTTTTTAAATTTTTTTTTAGAATACTAAGTATTTTTTAACACACACACACGTGGATAGAGAGAAGAAGGTTTTTTAAAGAAACTTACAGTGGTGTATATCCAAAAGATGTATCTTTTGGATGTCCAAAAGAAGGTTTTTTATTTTTTTATTTTTTTAAGATTGCATCTTTCTTGAAAAGATGTAATCTTTATGACTTAAAGGTTAAAACTTCATATTAAACTTTCTTCCAATTTGGACTCCAATTTCATATTTGAATTGACTAATTGGAATGATAATTATGATGTGGTTCCCACATAAATCTAGACACATGACATAAAATTGGAACTCTAATTTAGAATTCTAATTTGACTTTTTCTCGGCTTCACCTATTATTGTATACTAGTATTTAACCATCGTAATGCGTGAGGGAACATTTTACACATTTAAAATACCATTAAATTTACATAACAATACAATAAAATACAACAACTAATATGTTTATTAAAGGCTTTGTTTTAATAATGCCAATCAATTCAAAAAAAGAAAATGACAATTGTGCAATGTAGAGTGAGGTTCAATAACAATGTCAAAAGTCCAAAATTCCCCATAGCAGAAAATAAAGTCTAAGAACTCATTAACCAAAAAAACATCTAGTGAGCAAAGCCATGTTCTAGCTAGCCCTAATGTACTGTAAATGCCAACTTTGTTCCACTTGGATGAATTGAGTCATCATCAGCCACTTGTAAAAACTATAGTAGGAACAAAATGGATTCTTTGGTGTGCTAAATGGGTGATTGTTTTCCAATTGGAGGCAATAGCATAATGAAGACCTATTTAAATGTAACCTTTGAAATAATAGAAACTAATACAACCTTTTGAGCTCCATGTAAGGAGAACATATTCCATAATAATATAAGGTAAAATTCCAATGTATAAATACAAAGGAACAATATTTTAATTTCTATTGGTAGAAACACTCTAAAAGGATTAATGTGGAAAAACTATAAATCAAACCTTAATGGAAAAAAACACCACCTTAAATTCTCTAAATTTAGCAGTTTTAATCTAAATGAGAATAAAGTAACTGATTGATAAGAGAAAGCATAGCTAATATAAAAAAGAACTTTGATGCACTTATAAGTATTATAAGATCTTTTATAGGCTTAGCACTAAGCAGCAAAATGACTTACACTTGCTAGGGAAATCCAACTTGGGATGTAGGTGCCAAAGATTGATGTTCTAGTCTTAAATAGATATATAAAAAAAAAGAAAAAAGAAGAAGAATCAAACATGGTTAACAATTGCAATTTTTAATATAAAAACAACATCTAAATTAAAATCTGTGAAAAGTTGAAACCATAAAAGAACAAAGAACCTAAAACAAAATTGGAAAAGAAAAATAAATTCATATTTTTTCTCTGCCAAGTTACACATTGCTCAATCTTTTGTAGTATGAATTCTAAGAATGCATCTTACAATCCTAGCCACCAAATTTCCACTATGGAAGTTTCAAGTGTGTAATGGTCATAAGCATTATAGTGTCAAGAAATGTTTTTAATAATTAAAAGCACACAGTTCTTGTAATTCAAATGGTTTTATTTTTTGATAAGTTGTAATTCAAATGGTTCTTTAGAAAATTTTACTAAACTGATGTCCAAAGTTGAAGCACATACATGCTAGAGCAATTGCATCTAAAATCTCAGCTTTAAAAAAAATTTAAACACATCAAGTAGTTTGAATATTTTTTGTTTTCTTAACTTTTTACATCAAACTATCAGAGAACAGAGGAAAATTTCTTCTTTTCACCAAGTATAGACATTTACTTCATTTAGATAGATTATTAATTCTACTTTAATTACTTATCAAAAAGAACTTTGAAAGAAAAACACCTCCATTTCTGCACAAATAACATAAAAAAAAAATTTCTCAGGTGGTACTAACTACTTTCTATTCTTCTCAAATAGCACTTGAATTTACATATCGAAAAATTGGGTTTTATTAAATACTCCAGAATATGTAAAAAAAAAAAAAAAAAAAAAAATCAAAACTCAAGTCAATAATTAATTATTTTCATTCATATTCCAAATCAACAATACCTAAATAACCTTCTAAAATATAAGCCATTTTTCTGTTCTTCATGAGCAAAATTCCAGCAATGCAAAATTGCTACCAGTTCAACTTCTAGAGGATCTTTAAATTGTTCCTTTTTTTTTTTTTTTTTTTTTTTTTTTTTTTTTTTTTTTTTTTTGCATAGTAGTGTCATTGGAAGAAACACTGATTTTCATATAATGGTACCCACTCTGGCAGCTCCCAACTACTAAAAATATCTTCTTGTGGTAGTTAATTGTGCATTGTACCCCGGTTTTCTGCACTATTTTATTGTTGAAAAATTGACAGAATTCGTCCAAAAGCAAACTAAATTTCAGATTATTGAAAACAATCAAATAAAAATTTTATTCAATTCTAAATGAATCTGTTTGACTGCCAAATGTATATTGAACAATATATAAGAAAACCTTGAATAAAAAAAATTACATTAACTCACATTTAAAAAAAATAAGAGGTTAATTTATGAATCCAAAATCTTCTCAACTACATTACCACCAACAAATCATTTCACTTGTCCTTACTAAATTTGCTTGCAAATACATAAATTGACTGCTTACAAATAAAGAAAATATACATTGTTACACTTCTGTGATATGAAGGACAATAACCAACATCTTTAGTTATTCTTGTTACAGTACAATGTTATGGGAAAACAATGCACTTCAAAACACTAAACAAAGTGGCATAATCTTTAATGGGAGGTTGTAGGCATCAAGACCTATTATAAAAATATGAAGAATGGAAGTATTTGCCTATTTTAAAAATACTAAACATTGATATATGAAACAACAAATGAGTTCCACTAACCATTACATATATCATGAGTTCCATCCAACACATGATAGGTGTTATTAATTTGGCCAACTTTGAAAGCAAAACAATACACACACACACACACACAAAATTTCAGAATCATCATAAATTCAAATTCTAATCCCCTCAAATGAACGACAATGTAATCTTTGAGGTAGACTGAATTAAAAACCTCAGAAATACAAATTAGCCCAATTGATTAGAAAGCATAGCCAAAACAGAAAAACAAAACAAAAGAGAATCCTAACAATATATTTTGCTACTGAAAATTGTTGGAAAAACCTAACTAAATCATAATATGGTTTTATAGCTCAGTTTAATCCAATCAAAAACAAAAACTAATTGAATCCAAATACTTCTAAAGAGATGATCGTGATCATCGACATGAAAATTCCCTTTAAGAATCAAAGATGCACAATAGGATCCTTTAGTTATATATTTTAATTGAGTCATGTGAGTTTAAGCGTAAAGAGCACAACAATATTTAGACATACAAAACCTAAGAAATCACCCTATACTAAGCTAGTCAAAAGCATTGAAGTAAGTATCTTAATTCTAGTAAGTTTACTCTAAAAAGTTACTTATGTTAAACTACTATTGGTACACTTTCCATGTTGTTTTCATTTATATTTTTAAATGTTTCATTGAAATCAAAGTAAATTAGCAGATCACTGTAGTGTACCGTTGTGTACAGTAGCAACTCTGGCCCTTAAAAGTAACAGTCATGCAAACACTGTTAACACAATTAAGATAAATCTATTTTATATTAATTAGAAGCCCAACTATTAAAACAATCTAAATATCGTAGCCTTTGAATTATAAGTTTAGAGTACCCTAAAAAATGGAATCCAAATATTCCAAGCAAAACCAAATCATTTCAAAGGTTGCAAAATGAAGAAGTAACTAAATTAAAAATCAAAGGAGAAAAAATGATTTTTTTTTTGAAGATTTGGTAATCTAACAATCAATTAAGATAAATAATCTTTCTCAAAAAAAAAAAAAAAAAAAAAAAGATAAACAATATACATAAACCATATTGTTTGAGATCGATGCATGTCACTATTTGAAAGCCAAAGAGGTATTCTGTATTAAGTGTGATTCAATAACATATAATTAAAAACCACCAAAAAACTAATCTTCATGATCATGTACATGGCAGTATACTCTAAAAAATGGCATAAAAAAATATTTTAAAATAAGATCAGTGTGAAAAGGTATTTAACAAAAGTAATAGTAAGTCCTAAACACAAATAGAAAATAGTACAATGTGTTTCATATAAAAAAGGTGAAGTCCTAAAAAGTAATAAAACTTGTGTTAGTGACAAATTGCCTACCTACTTTTTGCTTTATACACAGATGGAAAAATCAATGATAGATAAATTGGGGGAAAATGAAGCATCATGTATAGGAGGAAAAAAGAACAGATCAAGCATGGAAAAAGAGTAAGCAAGGAAAAAATCTAGAGAATATTAATAGATAAAATCTAAAAGTGCTAAAGCCTTCTTCACAATTGTCTTTGCCAATGACCATAAGATTCATAGCTAATGCCCATTCCCTTATCATTTCAAAGGTTGCCACATTACAATAAAAATTTCAATGTCATACATATAAATTCAATGTATATGCCAATCCGGATGCCCACCAAAAGCCAAACACTAACAGAGAAACCAAACAGATTTCACAATTCCTTTTACTATTATACTTTTAGATTTCACAATTTAAACCCATTAAAACCCAACATCAAAAACAACAAAATCAAGACTTCAAAAGTCTCTTTTAAAAAAATATCAACTAAAATATACAAAGCAATATACTTAGTATAAAGAGAGTTATACTATTAGATTTCAAAATCCCATGATTTCACCCCCCCTTGCAAAAAAACAGAATAGGTAAGAGGCCATTAAAACTCAGGTAGGATTTTCATATTGTGAGGGGTTTTCCCTGATTTTAATGAATAGAGAGGAAAAGGGTTATGAATCCAAATTCCTAAATTGATAGCAAACCATAATCAAAGAGAATATTAGGAAAAGTAATTGATACTTTTGCTTTGATTAAATTAGAGACTCTAAATTGTGTTCATGACATATTCTCTACTTGTATCCTCAACTTTTTGAAATTTCATGGTATTTAAATATCAAAAGTAATCTACAATTAGCAAAGTAAACATAGAGATATGTTGCTGAATTACATGCTCTTTCTAAAGATAACTCCATCATTTCCCAACCTTTCATTAAGCTTTGACCTATATCACATTAAGAGTAAATCCCTTTCTCCCACCTTCAGTTTTACAATGATTATAAAATTAAACAATTATTATATAACAAGAAGTAAATTACTGATTCCATACAAACAAAAAGAAACTATAAAATAAACTGATACAAACCCAAAGAAGAAAGAAGCCAATGATTTGAAATATTGACCATGGCCAATGTAGATAGTGAACTTTTTAGGTAATCAAGTCCTTTAGGTACTATTGGGAGAATTATACACATCATAAAACTTAAATTATAAACAATAAAAATAAATTTTAGAATAAAAAAACCAGCAGAATTTTATGAAACCATTTGTGAGCATATTACTAAAATGTAGTTACCATTACCATTACCATTAGTGGAATCTTCCTATCGTGGAGGCCATCAATTACATACAGTTGGGTCAATGTTTGGGTAGGAAATGGTAGAGTGTTTCTTGGAGGACTACCAGCACATATTTATTTATCTTTAAAAGGCTAAAATTGAGTGATTTGTATGACTCAATCTGTAATGAGCTTTCTCTTCTAATACCAATGAATAACAGATACACTAGCTTTCTTGTCTTCCAAAACAGCAAGTATCATTATTTGATTTAAAAAATCTGATGTTCGATAATGTAGGATAATTTGATTTAAAAAATCTGATGTTTGATAACGTAGTATTATCCATTAGAGAGATTTTATAAGCCATTCATATACTGAATGTGATAGGCAGAGAATGTTCATTAGTTTAGATAACTGTAATTAAAATGGGCATAAGAAAAATGTTATCTTTTACCTTCAATGACTAATACATTTAAAGAACTTGAATTTAATGAGAACAACAACAAACCCTAAAAAAATAAATCATACCAATAATAAACATGTCTATAATACATTTATCAAACAAGTAATATGTACATAGTACAGACCTTTTTTTTTTTTTTTTTTGTGATGATTGCAAACTCTCCAACATAAGTGCTAACTTACTGGATATCTAAAACCATATTATATTAAAATTGGTATTATAGTATTATACTATAGAAAGCATTGTTAATGGAAGCCTAACGCAAATAACAAAATCTAAACCAATCCAACCAAGAAATTCAAACCTAAATCATATTAAATCCCCAAATTTATAAAATGAAAACAAAAACAAAAACTATATCAGTTATGGCTAAACGACATGTCTTTCTGTGCTTGTGGTTCCAACAAACCTTAACGTAACAATTTGGTTTGATTAAATTAGATACTCTAGATTGTAGAAAGATTCCACTTCATTTCTGCAGAGAAAGAAATTGAATGATTTAAACCCAAAAGAGAAGAATTTAGACAAACCCATTACCGAAAATATTTAATAAAAAATAGTCACATATCATAATTTTGATTTCCTTAACTCTAATTCTTGGAACCAAAATCTATCTGCGATTGTATAAGTTGAAAACATATATCAAAACTAATTTAACTTTAAATTTTGTGGGAAAAAAAGTCAGAGAAAGGATAGGGACTCGTTGGAGGCATTGTTAATCAAAAAGTCCGAAGAAGAAGGAAGAATTTTTTGAAGGAACTGGGAAACAATTCTCTTTTTTCTTGATTGAAAACTATGGGGTATATGCGGTATTTTTGTTTTAAATCGTGAGAGATTTCCTTAATTTTAACAAAAACAGAGGAAAAGGGTTATGAATCCAAATTCCTAAATTGACAGTTAAAAAAAGAAAAAGAAAATATCTACAAACATTTTGATAGAAAACCCTAAAACCCAAAACAAAAATGAATCAAATCTAAACCTATCGAACAAAAAAACTCAATTTAAAGTAAAATTTCATACCCAGATCTAAAAAATGGAAAAAAAAAAAAATAAATAAACAGTGCCGGTTCCGATGATTTGGATGGTTGATATATGGCCTAACGGTTTCTTTTTGTGCTTGCTGTTCTGATGGTCTAAATTTGGCCAAAGAAAGAACAATGGCTGGGCTTGGATATTTCTCTCTTTCTCTTGGGGCCTTACGAACTTTGCCTCTTTCTGTCCCAACCTATTTATTCGACGAACAACTCTATTCTCTCTCTTTCTCCGTATACGGGCAAGCCTTTTGAATGTAATTTACTCATTTAAGCAGTTAGTGTTGTATTTATACTCATCGGTTGGTTCTTTCTCTTCTTCTTCTTTCAGGTGATCTGGTGGATGTGACAACAGTAGTAGTAGTGTTGTCATTTATGGTTTGTTTAGGGTTTTCTTCTGTAGTAGAGGTAGGGTTGAGGCTGAGTTGGTCTGATGAATCGGTGGCCATTGTGTGAGAGAATTGGAGATTGTGTGAGAATGGCACCTCTGATCTCTTACTTCTTTCTCAACTAAGTTTTGGATTTTGATTTTGGGGAATCAGATGGTTTTGATTTTTGGGTTTTTGAGAAGAGAGAGGAGTTATGGGTTTTAATTTTTGTTTTTAGAAGGGAATTAGGTTTTGTTTTGCAGTAAAGGGTGTATTGGCGCTGCCAAAATAGTATAACATTTCACTTTTTTAACTTATACGTGGCAGTTTTTTAGACTGGCAATTATCCTATGGGTCAGCATGACCTTAATTGCAAGGAAAAGGCTTTTGCTATTATATATATATATATATATATATATAGATATAGATATAGATATATAGATTTCTATGTCATATGTTGATTTCATTCCTTTTACTATGGCTATGTACTTTTGCATGCTTGCTTTCCTTTCTTGGAATTTTGATGATGCTTGCATATCTATAGTTATAAGTTTGATGGGGTAGCATGGTGATGTGGTCTTTTATGTGTCATCCATCTTTGATAATTTATATATATATATATATATATACAGAGAGAGAGAGAGAGAGAGAGAGAGTTAAACCTGGTGTAACTTGACTAAAGTTACACCCATTTTAGACCGTTGATTCTCATTAAATCTAACAGTTAGCAAAAGATTACCTCTTAAATCATTAATATGTAATTATTATTTACCATGTCTGACTCATTTAAATTAAATTCCCCACATTCACCACCTCACTATTAATAATCATCTTCCTATCCATCAAGTAAATCACCTCGGCAAAGATTGAGGATTGGCAAGCTGTACTGATATCAGATGCAGTCGATGGTTTCAAGAGGTTCATTGAACAAGTAAATTTAGGCAAAACACCTCAGCAATGATCTTAAAATTATGTACATTTGGGCAATATAATGTGATTCTATTGACCACCAATGGTCCAATACTCCAATATAATGTAAATTTAAGCAATATACTCACCACCAATAGTCCAATATTAAATTTACACCAAAGAAGGAGGAAGCAAAAAGAACTATTGATAATATGTTTACAAACATCTTGTATTAATTTCAAGGTCTATATATTATCTTCCTAATTGAACAGAATTAGAAGTGAGCAGGGAGAATAAGATTCTTTTTTTTTTCCTAGTAAGTGGAAGATGATTATTAAGGAGAGAGAGGCGACGGATGTGGGGGGATTTAATTAAATTGAGTTGACTTGTCAAATAATAATTACATATTACATATTAGATTTAATGAGAATCAATGGTCTAAAATGGGTGTAACTCTAGTCAAGTTACACTAGTTATAACTTGAAGCTATCTCATGTGTGTGTGTGTGTATAAGAGGATTAACTTGTTTTGTTTTTAATTTTTGGTGTACCAAAATATTTTCATACAAATTCTGAAATAACATACCCTTTAGTATAATTTTTTTTCCTACAAAAAAGCAAAAAAAGGAGAGTAATACTATCTCACATACAAAAGGAAAAAAAAAAAACCCTGTTATTCTCACCACCTATTTGTATTCAAATGTCTAATTCATATATGTATTTGTTATCTATTTGAATTCAAATACTTCAATTATCTTTATTAAAAAAAAAATTACTTCTTCCAAAAAATGTTAAAAGGGTAATACTATCTCATGTACGAAAGGGAAAAAAAAAACCATTATTCTCACCATCCATTTGTATTCAAATGTTTGGTTCCTATTTGTATTTGTTATCTATTTGAAATTCAAATACTTCAATTATCTTTATAAAAAAACTACAAAATTACTTCTTCCAAAAAATCTATCTTCTATACTATTCTATACTATTATAACAAGATTTTCTATTTGAGTTTCATCATTTTGCACACTAAAACATACTTACACAAATTATAAAACTCTCTAAAATGCCCCTATCATTTAGTTAAAAAAAAAAAACTGGTTAAAAGAGCATTTTATTTTTTTCTAAAAGTTCCTAAGTTTTAGGCTTTTTCCTTCCCTCCTAAAAATTAGGACACTCTCTCTATCTCACTTTTAAAAATTATTCCTCATTTCTAAACTTTTATCTAAAAAAAATCTAATACCCTCGGTTACCTTACTTAAAAAAAAAAATTACACACGGTTTCCATAAAAAGAAATATTACAAGATTACTCCTATTTGAATTCCAACATCTCTACCTTGAGAATTATATAAAAAAAAAAAAAAAAAAAAAACAAGAGTTTCAGTTTTCAACAACGTCTTCTATTAACATCAACCACTAACTTATGTACAAATAACTAATTGAAAAAAAAATCTATTTGTTTCTATTTGAATCCTACTCATACTTATCCCAATCCATTCAATAATCACAATTCTTATCCCAATCCATGCAATTATCACAACAATTAAATAAATTTAACTATAAAAAACAAAAATTTAAAGCCCCCAATTGTTCGCTACTCTTTTTTTTTCCCTTAAAAAAAATCATTCTTAACCCACTAAACCACATATGTTTCAACCATTCTCTCACATGACTTTTAAATACATGTTCACCTAAATAAAATCTTTCAAAATTCAAATATTTGCTTTCTCTTTGAATTCAAATACTCTTAGCCATAGAGATCTTTAAAATAAAACTAGCATCTGAGCACGCACTCACGTGCATGCTTAGATGCTCTTTTATTTTTTAGGTAAGGGTTAATTTAGGGCATTTATTATAATTTGGAATTACTACATTTTTCAATCATAAAAAAAACTAATGGTGTGATGAGTATTATGCATTTGCAGTAATCCCAAATTATAATAGATGCAAATTATTAATTTTTACCCAATCTCTTCTGTAAAATAGAATGAGTTTGCTTCAAATCCAACAACTGCTACTTGACCCTACCCAAAAAAAAAAAAAAAAAAAAAAAAAGAACTACTGCTACTTGATAGGGATAAATTGCTGCAATTATTTGGATAACTTGGCTGTTGCATTCTGTCATGTAGCTTTGGGGCCCATATATATCACTGAAAAATCTAAAATAAAAATCTAAATCAAACCAATCAGATTCAATTAAAAAAGAAGAAGAAGAAATCAGAGAGAGACAAATAGAGGAGAGACTGTTATAGGAGTGGCAGTCTTTGTTATTCTGAGGAGACAATAATCCTAAACATGAAGCTATTTGAATCAATTGGGACTCAAATTTAAGAAATTAAAAAATAGAATTCAAATTAGCCAAAAAAAAAAAAAAAAAAAACCAGTGATTAGAAAAAAAATTCAGATCTTGATAAACTTAATTGACATGGCCATAACAGTGCTTGTTGTGTCCACCATTCCTCCACTTGGTTCTACAAATGAGTCAGAAAAATTAGAACGAAAAAAAAAAACTTTATTTAATATTTATTTTTCATGTTTTTCACCAAAAAGAAAAGTGAAACATGCAACTTACAGTGTTCCAATTTTGTAGCTTGAAGAGACAATCATGAGATCCCCTTGGAGAGTCTTATGAGTATTTTTGGCAAATGGAGGAAATTTTTTATGGAGAAATTGTATCAAAGTTGTGGAGGAAAATAAATTATTAGAGAGAGGAAGAGAGAGAGAAGCAAATAGAAAAAGTTAAAATAAGAATGAAGTGGATTTTTTGAGTGGGAAGGAATATGAAAGGTGTAAAACTTGTAACTACCTAGAAGCCAAAAAGATTGAATTTTCATAGTAGTTTAGTGGGAAGTTTGTATTCTGTAGTGGGATTGTATGTAGTTCGTGGGAGGAGTTTTTGTTTTGCAATGGGAAGTTGAAGACGTGGGGGAATGAAGTTATTCAAAAGTAGTTATTTATTTATTTATTTATAGGAATTCAAAAGTAGTTTTTGTTTTGTAGATAGTGTTTTACTTATTTTTCTATTTAAAAGAAAAAAACAATAAACGTATAGTTGCTTTGAAGTAGTGGGTTAGTGGAAGAGTGTTCCTATTTGGTATGCAATGTTTTAGTGCAAGTTAGATATGTATATTTACCATACTATCTTTTAGTTTTGTCTCTACTTAAACCTAGGGGTGTAGGGGTATTTTAGAATAAAAAAAAAAAAATCCAGTCTAAACAGGGACAGCCTCTTTAATAGTAGTATAGAAAAAAAAAACTTTATTTAATATTTATTTTTCATGTTTTTCACCAAAAATAAAAGTGAAACATGCAACTTACAGTGTTCCAATTTTGTAGCATGAAGAGACATTCGTGAGATCCCCTTGGAGAGTCTTATGAGTATTTTTGGCAAATGGAGGAAATTTTTTATGGAGAAATTTTATCAAAGTTGTGGAGAAAAATAAATTATCAGAGAGAGGAAGAGAGAGAGAAGTAAATAGAAAAAGTTAAAATAAGAATGAAGTGGATTTTTGAGTGGGAAGGAATATGAAAGGTCTAAAACTTGTAACTACCCAGGAGCCAAAAAGATTGAATTTTTATAGTAGTTTAGTGGGAAGTTTGTATTCTGTAGTGGGATCGTATGTAGTTCGTGGGAGGAGTTTTTGTTTTGTAGTGGGAAGTTGAAGACGTGGGGGAATGAAGTTATTCAAAAGTAGTTATTATTTATTATTTATTTATTTTTATAGGAATTCAAAAGTAGTTTTTGTTTTGTAGATAGTGTTTTACTTATTTTTCTATTTAAAAAAAAAAAAAAACAATAAACGTATAGTTGTTTTGAAGTAGTGGGTTAGTGGAAGAGTGTTCCTATTTGATAGACAATGTTTTAGTGCAAGTTAGATATGTATTTTTACCATACTATCCTTTAGTTTTGTTTTTACTTAAACTTAGGGGTGTAGGGGTATTTTAGAATAAAAAAAAAAATCCAGTCCAAACAGGGGCTGCCTCTTAAATAGTAGTATAGAATAGAAGATGATAAAATTACATGGTTCCATGCTTTAACCTTTTTCATCTTTCTCAAATCTCTCTGTAATTTCATTCAATTTGTGCTTTTTAATATTAATTATTTTTCATCAACATATGATGTAGACTATATCAAACCTATGCCCGAGATAGGAAGAAATGGAATATCCTTTCTTCTTTGGTTCTGACAAAAGAAGAAAACCAGAAAAAAAAAAAAAAAAAAATCGAAGGAATCAAGTTAGTAAGAAATGGAATTTCCTTCACACACCTTTTCTTTGCTAATGATTCCCTGTTCTTTTTCCAAAATGATAAAACATCCCTCTACAATCTTAGAAAAACAATCCTATGGTATTGCTCAATCTCAGGTTAAAGCATCAACTTCAACAAATTTGACCTCTTCTGTTCTCCAAATATACCTCAGGAAATACAAGTTTCCCTAGCCAATTCTCTTTAGGTAAACCTTGTCCAAAATCCTAGCAAATACATAGGGATTAACTTCAAGCTTAGAGGGAGAAGAGTCGCTGACTTTCAAGATATCATCGATACGGTACAGAAAAAACTACAAGGGTGGAAAGCTAAATTGCTTTCCCAGGCTAGCAGAACCATTTTGATCTCAGCAGTTCTACAAGCCATGCCTTTGCACACCTTTTCGTGCTTCAGAATCCCAGACACAGTATGTAATAAACTAGATGCTGTTACTAGGGCCTTCTAGTGGGGACATGAGGTTGGAACTAGAAAACTGCATTTAGTCAATTGGGAGAAAATATGTCAACCAAAAAGCAAAGGTGGACTCGGACTGAAAAAGTTCAAGCTGGTAAATCAAGCTATGATTTCCAAGAAATATTGGAGAATACAACATTTTCCTAACTCTGTGATGGCTAGAACCTTCAAATCCAAATACTTTCCTTGAACATCCTTACACACCCCACCACCCACCACCCATGGACATGGAAAAACATTGCTACACCAGTTTTGCCTCCCCTTTAGCAAGGACGTTGGCTGATTGGAAGTGGAGACAATATCCCCCTCACACATCCTGATTGGTTTCACTGTCCAAACACTATCTTATTAGAGAACAATCTTTTTAATGTCGCTGTTGCAGATCTCGTTAACCAAGATGCAAAATCTTGGAAAGTTGATCTGATTAGAATGCTTTACCATTCCCCTGATTGTGAGGAGATATTGAATCTGCCATTACCTAGGACTTCTAGGATCAAGGATAGACTCCTATTGAAACACTCAAGCTCTGGGGAATACAAAGTAAACAAAGCATACCGTATGCTTCATCAAAATGAACACGCTCAAACTATTCAAGATTAGAGGCCCTATGGTGTTTCCCAAATAGTATGGAACAGGATTTGGAAAGTGAAACTGCCACAAAAGATCCTTACTTTGATATGGAAAATCCTACATGATAGCCTGCCTGTCTTTGAGGTCCTTCTGTGCAATGAAGATAAGGAATCTTTGAATCGTCTTTTCACGATCTGCCCTTTTACAAGAGCCATTTGGCATGGATCTAATTTGGCAATTAGATCCTTTGAACTACAATACAACTCAGTCAAGCAATGGGTGGAGGCTTGTATTCTACAAAATGAAACTGGGGAGTATGGAAGAACAGGCTTCATACAATCCTTCTTCACCATTCTGTGGTCCATCTAGAATCACAGAAACAGGGTCCTTCACCAAGGAAATTTGCCTAACTCTATGGAAGTTATACTAACATCTCAATCCCTCATTTGCAGGTACCGTGAAGCATTCCAAATTGACTTGGAACAGGAGACTGGAGCCAGACAACAACAACCTCAACGTCTTCCCTCCAACCAGGACTGGCAAATTGTTTTGAAGGTGGCAGTGCATAAAAACAGAAGTTCAAAGAGAAGTGGATATGCTATTGAGGCAAAGACTTTGGAAGGAAATGTGCTATTCACTGGAGGAGGCTAGTAGTAGAAGGAAGCCTCATCAACTTGCAATCCAAGATGCAATGGGAGAAGCAATTTTAAAGTCTATGGAACTGGGATACAACAAAATTCTGATTTTCAATAACAAGAAGAGACTTATGCAGCTATGCAACCGAAAAAGAAAACCATCCTGAGCAGCTTGCAGATTTGAATAAACTCCAACAACAGGGTTTGGCCACACACTTCTTTTCTGTGCCCAAGGATATTATCTCACGTCATAGACTTAGCTGCTGTAACTACTTGCTTTCCGGTTAGCCACTGCATGCTGTGTCCAAACTTTGTATAAGACAGGTGGCGTACTTTTTGTAATATCTTCTTTTTTAATCAATGCATTTTTATCTGGTTTCAAAAAAAAAAAAAAAAAAAAAAAATCCTATATCCGAGATAAATAAAAGAAGGGTCATGCTAACGAGTGTGCTTAGAGCAATGGTTAATAATTCATTTTAAGAAAGTTTTGACACCAATTTTATGGAAAATGAAAAAAATTGGCAAAATATTAATTTTTTTTCTTTTCCCAAATTTTTTTTCTTTAAATAGATTATTAACCATTGCCTTAAAGACATCTATTAACATTTACCATAAAAGAAATTCTAGTGGGAGATTCAAGGTAGCAGCGAGCAAGTAGCTTATTAGAAGGAGGCTTTTTTTTTTTTTTATATATTTTTTATTTTATTTTTTATGGATGTATTTTAATGAGGTCTCACTATGTCACCTAGTGCCTACACCATGGTTGATATGTGTAGTCACTCAATTTTCACCCATGATTTAATCAAGGAAGATAATTGAAATGACCATCCAAGTACCCCAAAAATCATGATTGCATTACATGCATCAATTTGTTCTTGTATTACATGCATCAATTTATTCATTCAATATCATAAAAATGATTTTGAGATTCTAATGGTTGCAATTGTGTGTCCGGTTTCTAAATTGAACCATCGGATCGAAAGATATCGCATGATCAAGTTTGCATGGTCAACATGCATTGTGTCTAGGAAGAGTTGACCATGCACAATTAATTTAAATTAATTCTAATTGGTTAAATAACTAAAATTAATTAAATAGTTTTGTGATTGGTTGATAATTATTGTCTAAAATAGGATTGCATGCATAAGAATAAAATGAATAATTGGATAACAATAAAATTGTGGATAATCTGAATTTTATTAAAAATTATTTTAAGGGATTTATTTACAAGATAATTGTTCCTAAAAAGTCTGAATTATCCAGAAAAGAGATAAAAAATCATAGACTAAGGATGAAAACATGTCTAGGTACAAGGATCGGATCAAAAAACCCTAGAAAGAGAGTCCAAAACACACTTGAACACGAAAGTGCGTTCGGCGTCTAAAAGCACCATTCAACACTTTTGGAGTGTCAAACGGCACTTTCAAAGTGCCGAATTGGCTCCTTTTGGGCCTTGGCCCAACGCCCTTGTGGTGACAATAAGGCTGAATGGTGCATGTTTTCCTTTATCCCTAACATGAATTTTTAATCATTGTTTTGTTAGTATGATCTTGATTTTATATAATTGTTGTGATCTCTTTCTTAATTTCAATAATCTGCATAGAACTAATTCTTTTCCTTAACATAAAAATAGTTCTGCATCTTTCTTAGATGCAGATTTGAATTTTTCTTAAACAAAAACGGATCTGCATCTTTCTTAGATGTAGATTTGAATTTTTCTTAAAATAAAAATAGATCTGCATTTTTATTAGATGCAGATCCAAATTTTTCTCAAATCAAAAACTGATTTGTATCTTTTTTAGATACATATATGATTTTTCTTTAATATATGCGGATTTTGAAACAAAGAAAAGATTATGCATGATTGTATTTACGATTGTTTGTTTTATTTAGTTCATGTAGCATAAATTTATCTTATGAATGAAATTCTCTTCATAAAAAATCTTTTCCATATATTTTTGAACCTATAAAAATAGATCTGATTTTTTTTGTTATCAAAAACCATTTTTTTTTTATCATCACAAAACAGCTCTGATCTTTTACAAAGTTAAAACCATTTTTTTTATTCTTAAAAATAGATTTGATTTTTCTAAACTAAAAACCAAATTTTTTTTTATCACCAAAATAGATTTGAGTTTTTTTCTCTCCAAAAACCATTTTTTATTATTATTACAAAACAGATCTAGCATTTTGACAAACTAAAACCAAGTTTTTTTTTTTAATTTTTTTAATTTTTTTTATCACAAAAACATATCTGAATTTTTTAAAAACAAATAAGAGGATTCATTCATAAATAAATTTGCGTGATTTATTTTTGTTCATATATAAAACATGTCATTCATAGCATGCATAAATGGTACTTTAGTCACAAGAGTCTAGAAGACTAGATTCTTTCTGGGCGGAATGGGTGCCTAACACCTCCCCATTCCGTAACCTAGCCTCTGAATTTAGGTCTTTGGATAAGTAGATCTAAGCCTTGTCTTTATTTTATTTTGGGTAGAATGTAATTAGGATCCAAAACCATGTAATTTTCAAATTTTCAAACATGTTTTTTTTTATTCAATCAATGATAAAAAAACAATTCAGTCATGTATTTTATATTTATCTTATCTTATTTTTTCTGTTAAAAAAAAAAGTGGTGACTCCACACCGCTTACCCAAAAAGAGAAGTGCCCTAAAACTCACTCCAAAAATCTTTTTTTTAGGGGCACTTTCGAGGTCTCTCACAATATGACTTACTAATATATTTTATACAACTTACTAATGTGGTTGACTTCATTTACGTTTTATTATTTGTGCAAAGAGGGACCGGCATAAATATGGACACTTGCATAACCTGATTGCCAGAGGAATGCTGCTCAAATGAAATTGCTGGTGGAGTGATAACTCTTTAATATGTATACTTGTTATATATTTATGTAGGTGTTATCTTCTTATTACTATGCTTAATTTGTATAATTAAGTCATGATTTGCATTAGTCCCTATTATTTATCTTTACATAATTTCTTGAATAAGATGTCATTCATTATATATAATTTTTTACTTTCAAGAAATCATGTGAGAAAGATGAGTTTGCAGGAATTTGTGAGAGAATGAAGGTCAAACTAGTTAAAGTTGAGATAAAGGACCATGATTAAATATCTAAGGGGGTGCAGTTGGAGTGCTTGGATCGTCTACCATGATTGGAAGCTTCAAATAAGGAAAGAAATCAAAGAGGCAGAATCTAAAAAGGAAAAATCTGAATTGAGCACTAATCAGTAGTTTAGGCGTATCTCTCTCCTCAAAGATCCAACTGACACAAGACTAGATGGGTTGGAACCATGACTTAAATATCTAGAACTTTTCAGTTTTGAGTGTTTCAAAATTCTCAATTTTTGAAGGTCGAAATTAGCTCACAATTTACTACTGTAAACCTAGACGGAAATTAAAATACTAAAAGTTTTATTTTCTTTGGACACTTAGACGTTAGGGTTTTGGAAGGGAGGTTGTGAGAACAAATTTTGGATAGAGAAAACCTTGTATTTTCCTTTCTTTAGTGGCAGCCTAAACTCTTTGCTAGGGTTAGGGGTTATGTTTCTTCTATACGGTATGAATATTCAATGTGATTCTTTCTAGGATTTTATCAACAACATATTTGATTGTTCAATTAGATTTCTTTTGATGTATTAGTTCTTCCATACTTTCAATAAGTTCAATCATGTTTTTATTATTGTTTAGATGAATTTCTAACAGTTTCAAATAGAAATTAGGTTTTAAAGCGAATGGGTTTTTTTTGAAAACTTTTCTAACCGCATTATTAATTGCGGTTATCACGCGTTTTTGAATTGTGTCACTTCAACCGAATCATAAGTTTTTAATTGTATAAGAACAATCAATTATGAAATATATATTTTGTTAGATCACAAAGAATCTCATATCGATATAAGGAAACACCCTGATGCCTTAGTATTTACATTATTGATTTAAATAAGTTTTTATTATTATTCTTGTTAACAATCACCAAGCAAAAGTACTTTTCTTCCTCACCCAAATTGTTGTTTAATTATATTGTCTTTGAATTTACCCTGTTCCTTGTGGTTCGACCTCGGCACTCTGAAAATTATATTGCTACAATCTCCTGCACTTGGGAGTGAGCAAGCATGGAGCATTGTAGAAGTGAACAAATGTACATTTGCCATCCCTTCAAGAATTGGTAGCAAACATTGTTGTAAAAAAAATGAGAGACAATTATGGAAGATCAGGTGATATATAAGAAGCAAATTTCATTTGCTTTAATGGAATCATTGATATTTAAAGTATTGTATCTGTGTACTAATTTAAATTGATGTTGAAATAGGGGCGGCGCCATGTTAAGGCCAGGGTGGTCCCAGGACCACCCTGACCTGGAAAAAAAATTATATACAATAATTAATTTTTTTTTTATTTGTCTACCCGTCAAAAAATTTTTTGGAACCCCTTTAGTTTTTTTTATGGCAATAAAATTAAATTTTTCTCTACAATTTGTTCTACTTTCAAGCAAAAAGAAAAATCCCAAAAAAAATTTTAAATTAAAATTTGAAAAAAAAAATTGTAACATTGCAATCCCAAATGCCCAATAGACCCAGGGAAAAAAAAAATCCTAAGATCAATTCTAAATAGACCCAGACAGATTTTTAAATCAACAAAAATAACCCTAGACGGATTTTAAATCAAAATAATTAATTTTTTATTAACTAAATACCCAACCAAATACACCCAATATGCGTACACCGATTGATCAAATGGCAAAGCAAAATTGAAATCCTAACCTAAAGGAAAAAGAACCTCATCAGTGACATCAAGCACATCGGCGCCTCTGCCTTAAACTCAGCAACAACAATAGAGCACATTAGTGACGGCTAGATCGGATCGGAGTTAAGAGAAAGAGATTGTGTTGGCCTCGATCAACAGCAATAGACCCCTCCCCGCCCCTAGTCCCAGAGCACATCGACATCGGTGACAACAAGATCGGATTAGAGATTGCTTTGTCTTAGCCTCGAGTCCTTGATGTGTTGACGTAGCGCCGCCCCTTAAGGTATTTTAGTTCTCTCTCCTTTTCAGTTTTCTCCATCTCATCTTACATCTTTGTTGTGCTTTGAAATGGGAGCGAAGCTCTCTCTCTTTTTCTCTTTGAATTGAAAAATGAGATTCTCTCTTTGGAATTGAATAGCTTTACCTTATGTCTAATTGCCTTTATTTGACATTTTGACTTTAGCAGTTTGTGAGTTTGTCATGTTGACTTTAACCAAGATTCATCTCCAGTGCAAGGTTCATTTCCTGTGCAAGAATCATCTTCTTCTTTTAAGCAAATTTGTGTTGACTTTAACTTAGAAAATCTTCCTTCAGATCTTGGGCTATGAGAAAAGATATCATCTTATCATCCTAATAATCATGATGAAATAAGTAGATTTTATTTACAAAAAGGCCCTTGTCAACCTATTCTACATGATTACCTACTAACAAATTTTTCTAGAAAGCCCTGTTGATTTAGATCCGAATGGTATGTAAATGGAAGCTAGTTGGAATATAGTATAGACAAGGATGCAGTATTTTGTTTATATTGCTACATATTTGGGCAAGATGTTGGTAAGCAAGGAGAAGGAGAGACTTTTGTAACGAAGGGATTCAAACATTGAATCAGAAAGAGAAGTTATCATCCTATGTTGGAGGAGTTAATAGTGCTCATAACTAAGCTGTCAAGAAGAGAGAATATCTAATGAAGGAGAAGCAACACATTCAAAGTGTTTTGGTTAAGCAATCAAATCAAGATAAAATTGAATATCGGGTTCAATTAAATGCAATAGTTGATTGCATAATATTCCTTTTATGTTAGTGATTAGCTTTTCGTGGTCACAATGAATCTTAAGGTTTAAGTGATAAAGAAAATTTCCTTAAACTTCTACAATTTTTGGTGGATCACAATGAATATGAAGTGTTGCAAAAAGCTCTGAAAAATTGCAAGCTTACACACCATGAAATTCAAAAGATATTGTGAATGCAATTGCATGTGAAACAGCCAAAGCCATCATTAAGGATCTCGACAATAGGTTCTTTTCAATAATAGTTGATGGGTCAGATGATATTTTAGTGAAAGAGCAAATGACCCTCGTTCTTTACTATGTGAATAAAAAAGGAATTATTATAAAGTGGTTCCTTGGTATTGTACATGTAGCAAGCACCACCGTTTTATTACTTAAATATGCTATTGAATGTTTACTTTGTGAACATAATTTGAGTTTATCGAAACTACGTGGACAATGTTATGATGGGGCTAGTAATATGCAAGGTGATATCAATGGTCCCAAAGCTTTAATTTTGAAAGAGAATAAGTCAGCATTTTATGTCCATTGTTTTGCTTATCAACTTCAATTGACTCTTGTTTCCATTGCTAAAAATCACATTAACATTGTTGAATTTTTTTATGTGGTTAGTAATTTAGTAACTGTTGTTGGAGGCTCTTGTAAGAGACGAGATGCTCTTTGAGATGCACATTTGCCAAAATTAAAGAAGAATTAGAGAATGGTGTACTTAAAAGTGGGCAAGGTTTGAATCAAGAGACAAATCTTAAACATCCTGGTGATACACGTTGGGGATCATATTATGAGACTATTCTTAACTTTATTTTGATGATTGTGGTGGCTTGATTGAAAACTCACCTCTAGCCAGCTTGTGCTTAAGCTAGAGCTCATTTGCTGTGATCTTGGTCATGTGCCCATGGCAGAGGATGCTGTTACAACAAGGTTATAGCAGGAGGGTATAATATAATAAAATAAGAAATATATTTGCTGCTAACAATGATTAAACCGTTTTCTTAGTAAGGAAAGACACAACGATATAAGTATAGTAGAAATAAGTTAGTGAAAATAATAAAAGAAGAAAAAAGTAATATTAATGCTTCATCAATTAAAAGAAAAGGAGAGGTTAATCTGCCGTGCTTGGTTCCTTGGGAGATTTAAGCCCAGGAAGGGAACCACTCTCCAACTTAGGTAATCTCATAGGGGAATCCTGCCATGGAAATTGCTTACTTTGAAAGAATGGGCCTAAATAGCTTATCCTTGAAACCTTTTAACCTTGCTAGAGAGTAGGCTATTGAGAGGGAGAGAAGGAAATAGCCTATTGGTGCATGCCCCTATCACATTTCTCGTTTCTCTTTACTCCAAATCCCCTCTGTTTTTCTTTGTTTTCTTTCTTAGTATTTTTTCTCGTTTGGTCTTTTTTTTCCTTTCGTTGTTCTTTCCTACACTTCTTGCTTTATTTACTCACTTACTCCCACTCTTTCTTACTTGCTTCCTCTCCCATTTCATAATGCACAGCTAAGGGCCTTTTGTATTGCCTACCATGATGAGTTTTACTATTTTACTCCTAACTATTTTTGGCCTAGTGTGGGTGTCCTTTCTAGACCACCCACTGGTCTGTCGGATGCCCAGCCATCACCATTACCCTGTGCTGGCCGTGTCACGTTTCAATCCTAGACAAAAAAGTTTTGTTTTGTTTTCTTGCTCTCTGTGGCATTCCCATCCAAATAAGGGTTGGACATTCTCTCTTATTAACTCCTATGGCATGCTCCTAGTGATTCTAGCTTATCTTTCCCTCTTTTGGGTGATACGTCATCCCAGCAAGACATTTCCCTCAAAAAATGCTTGAGCGAGAACCCTAGAATAGGCTTTCCCATTTTCCCCACCGCCAGACCATACCTTTTTTTACCTCTGACCCATGGCCTACCGCCCCTGTATTAGCTGGGTACAAGTGGGTGGTACTTGGACCTTATGCGTTCTCCACTCTCATGTGAGTCCAGGGCTTGTTCGTCGTTCATGTGTTTGCCATGACTTGGGGATTAGTCGGCTTATTTTTTAACCCTTTATGGCAAGGAGGAGTCATTGGGTCTTCATTCTCTACATCTTGTTTCTTCCCTGGGCTGGGCTTTGCCCGAGTATGGTTCCTTCCTTCTTCAATTCGGCTGTTGCCTTTTTTGTGGATTAGCTAACACCTCTGCCATGCCGCTCCATTGCTTTTGCCATGTTATCGTTTAACTTGTGCTTGCTAGGCCTCCTTTAGGCCTGCCGCATACTTTTCCTTTACGCAGTTCACATTGCCTAGTACTCTTGCTGGGCTTGTTTTAATACTATCTTGGGCTTCCTTGACCCATTTCATCCCTTTGGGCATCCTTAGCCCACTTCATTTCCTTAGGCATCCTTGGCCCATTACTACACTACCATGGGCTTTTACTAAGTCTTTTGGGCTTCCCCGGCCCAATTGTCATACCATTTACCAATTCCTTTCTTTGAGCTCTTCCAGGCCATTTTTGTTTGCTTTCCATTTCTTACAATTCTCATGGACTTACTACTTCCTTCTTTGAGTTCCCTTGGGCTCGTTTGCTTTCTTTGGAGCCTTTTTATTATTTTATATGCCCTCGGACCATTATTCCTACCATTTGGGTTTAATGGTCTTCTTCTTACTTTGGTAATTCTTCTTCCTTCACCCTTTTTATATTGTTGGGCTTCTTCTTGTTATTGGGTCTTTTTGCCAAAGTGGGCATCAACAATGTTCTCTGTTGTTGTTGATGTACTTGAGATTATTGAAGAAGATGGCCCCTCGGACCAAAAAATTGAAGCTTGATCTATTATGAGGTCAGTTCTATCTTTTGAATTTGTCTTTACTCTACACTTGATAAAATCATTTTAGGGATGACAAATGAGTTGTCAATGGCATTGCAAAAAAAAAAAAAAAAAAAAAATCAAAATCAAGATATAGTTGCTATGGATGTTGTTAAAGCATCTAAGCAATGATTGCAAGTGATGATAGATGATGAATGGATATCTCTATTGAATTAAGTGTCTTAATTTTGTACTACACATGATATTCCTATCTTGAACATGGATGAAATATTTGTAGTTAGTGAGAGGCCGTGCAACAACACCCAACAAAATAGAAATTTACATCATTATCGTGTTGAGCTATTCTACAAAGTCATAGATTTGCAACCTCAAGAGCATAACAATCATTTTTCAGAGGCAAATACCGATTTGCTACTTTGTATGGCTTGCTTAAATCCAAGTAATTCATTTGCGGCTTTTGATAAGGAAAAGTTGATACGTCTAACAAAGTTCTATCCATCTAATTTTTCTGGGACAGATATCTTGGCACTTGGCTCTCAACTTTAGAATTACATTTTTGATATGCGCAGTAATGGCTTGTTTATAGAGCTTCAAGGAGTTGGTAAACTTGCTGAAAAGTTAGTGAAAGCAGGGAAGCATGACACTTATCCATTAGTCTATTTGCTTGTGAAGTTAGTTTTGATCCTTCCTATCGCTACTGCAACAATAGAAAGAAGTTTTTTAGCAATGAAATATATAAAGAATGAACTGCACAATTGAATGGGAGATCAATGGATGGATGATTGCTTGATAGGGGCGGCACCACGTTAAGGCCAAGGTGGTCCCAAGATCACCCTGACCTGAAAAAAAAAAATTTTTATATAATAATTTAAAATTTTTTATTTGTCTACCCTTAAAAAAAAATTTAGGAACACCCTTAGTTTTTTTTATGCCAATAAAATTAAGATATGAAAAATAAAAAAAATTTAACACAACAAGCCTAAATGCCCAATAGACCCAGGGAAAAAATGCACAAGATCAATCCTAAAATAGACCCAGAAAAATTTCTAAATCAACAAAAATATCCCTAGACTGACTTTTAAATCAAAATAATTAAATTTTTATTAATTAAATACCCAACCCAATACACCCAATATGCGTACGTTGATTGATCAAATGGTAAACTAAAATTAAAATCCTATCCTAAAGGAAAAAGAACCTGATCAACGACATCAACCATATCAGCACTTCCACCTCAAACTCAGCAACAGCAACAGAGCACATCGAGCCATCGGTGACGGTGAGATCAGATTGGAGATAAGATAAAGAGATTGCGTTGGCCTCGAGCAATGGCAACAGACCCCGCCCCGCCCCTTGTCCCAGAGCACATTGACATCGACAAGAATGAGATTGGATTAGAGATTGCCTTGGCTTGGCCTTGAGTCCTTGATGTGCTGCCACGACATTTCCCCTTAAGGTATTTCAGTTCTCTCTCTTTTTCAGTTTTCTCCATCTCATCTTACATCTTTGCTGTGCTCTAAGAGTGAGAGTGGAGCTCTCTCTCTGTTTCTCTTTGAATTGAAAAATGAGATTCTCTATTTGGAATTGAATAGCTTTACCTTATGTCTAATTGCCTTTATTTGACATTTTGACGTTATTGGTTTGTGAGTTTGTTGTTTTGTGTATTGTGAATTTTGTGTGTTGTGAATGTTTTATATCTTTAATGTTTTGTGTAATGTTGATTGGCTCTTGTCTGTTGAGTGGGGGTGGATGGGGGCCATGGGGTCATGGGGGTGGATGGGGGCCATAGGGTCGTGGGGTTGGATATTTGAATTAGGGAAGTGGAT
This sequence comes from Castanopsis chinensis, assembly GCA_032878915.1. Lineage (NCBI taxonomy): Eukaryota > Viridiplantae > Streptophyta > Magnoliopsida > Fagales > Fagaceae > Castanopsis > Castanopsis chinensis. The sequence goes on along the minus strand of JAVQMG010000125.1, from coordinate 7,513,846 downwards.
AGGTAGAGGCAGTGAAAGCATAAAAGTAACTGACCAATACATTATAAAATACAAACAAACCAAATTATGTTAGAAAGTGAGTTGAATCGTGGATAATGCACATGGGGTGTGTTCTAATGCACAGTGGGGTGTGTGCTAGATTGCTAGTAGTCAGTAAATAAAAATAATGAAACAACTAAACAACAATAATTAATAATTGTATTAATATTTTAAATGAAATTATAGTTTATTGTTTATTCTTTTGCTATAACTATGGACAGATATTTGATAAAAAAAACCATGTACCCAAGGTTCATCTCCTGTGCAAGATTCATTTCCTGTGCAAGATTCATCTTCATCTTTTAAGTGAATTCGTGTTGACTTTAACTTCGAAAATCTTCCTTTAGATCTTGGGCTACGAGAAAAGATATCATCTTATCATCCTAATGATCATGATGAAATAAGAAGATTTTATTTACAAAAAGCCCTTCTCAACCTGTTCTTTGTAATTACCCTCTAATAGATTTTTCTGGAGAGCCCTGTCGATTTAGATCTGAATGGTATGTAAATAGAAACTGGTTGGAATATAGTATAGACAAGGATGTAGTATTTTGTTTATATTGCTATCTATTTGGGCAAGATGTTGGTGAACAAGGAGGATGAGAGACTTTTGTAACGAAGGGATTCAAACTTTGGAATCAGAAAGAGAAGTTATCATCCCATGTTGGAAGAGTTAATAGTGCTCATAACCAAGCTGTCATGAAGAGTGAAGATCTAATGAAGGAAATGCAAGTACTACTGCTTTGTCATTCAAATATGCTATTGAATGTTTACTTTGTGAACATAATTTTGAGTTTATCGAAACTACATGGGCAATGTTATAATGGGACTAGTAATATGCAAGGTGATATCAATGGTTTCAAAACTTTAATTTTGAAAGAGGATAAGTCAGCATTTTATGTCCATTGTTTTGTATATCAACTTCAATTGACTTTTGTTGCCGTTGCTAAAAATCACATTAACATTACTGAATTTTTTTATGTGGTTAGTAATTTAGTGGTTGTTGTTGGAGGCTCTTGTAAGAGACGAGATGCTCTTCGAAATGCACAATTTGCTAAAATTAAAGAAGAATGGTGTTCGTAGAAGTGGGCAAGGTTTGAATCAAGAGAAAAATCTTAAACGTCCTGGTGATAAACGTTGGGGATCATATTATGGGATTATTCTCAACTTGATTTTGATGTGCTCTGCTATTATTGATGTACTTGAGATTATTGAAGAAGATGGCCTCTCCGACCAAAAAGTTGAAGCTCGATCTTTTATGAGGTTAATTCTATCTTTTGAATTTGTCTTTGCTCTACACTTGATAAAAAACATTTTAGGGATCACAAATGAGTTGTCAATAGCATTGCAAAAAAAAAAAAAAAAAAAAATCATGATATAGTAAATGTTATGGATCTTGTTAAATTGTTTAAGTAACGATTGCAAGTGATGAGAGATGATGAATGGATATCTTTATTGACTGAACTATCTTCGTTTTGTACCACACATGATATTCCTATCTTGAACATGGGTGAATTATCTGTAGTTAGTGGGAGGCTACGACGCAACACCTAACAGAATACAAATTTACATCATTATCATGTTGAGCTATTCAACACAGTCATAGATTTGCAACTTCAAGAGCTTAACAGCCATTTTTCAGAGGCGAATACTGATTTGCTACTATGTATTGCTTGTTTGAATCCAAGTAATTCATTCGTGGCTTTTGATAAGGAAAAGTTGATACTTCTAGCAAAGTTCTATCCATCTGATTTTTCTGGGATAGATATCTTGGCACTTGGCTCTCAACTTCAAAATTACATTTTTGATATGCGCAACAATGACTCGTTTTTAGAGCTTCAAGGAGTTGGTGAACTTGCTGAAAAGTTAGTGAATAAAGGGAAGCATGACGTTTATCCATTAGTCTATTTGCTTGTGAAGTCAGTTTTGACCTTTCCTGTCGCTACTGCAACATGAGAAAGAAGCTTTTCAGCAATAAAATATATAAAGAATGAACTACGCAATCGAATGGGAGATTAGTGGATAAATGATTTCTTAGTTCTGTACATTGAAAGAGATGTAACTTGTAGTATTAATAATGAGACTATCATGCAAAGATTTCAAAATATGAAAACTGATAGAAAAAAATTGTAAACTTTATATATTTGCGTGCTTTTTGATTGTTGTTGTTATCAATATATGAATTTCTCTTTTTATTAGATTGTGTAATTTATGCTTCTTAAGGAGCATCCTAAGAAAAATTCCTGTAGCCGCCACTGTTGCTTGGTTGGGTATATTGAAAGAGATATAGTTTTTAGCACTAATTATAAGACTATCATGCAATAATTTCAAAATATGAAAACTCGTAGAAGGAAATTGTAAACTTTATGTATTTGTGTATTTTTTGATTATTGTTACTGTCAATATGAATTTTTTTTTTATTAGATTGTGTAATTTATACTTCTTAAGGAACGCTTTGAGAAAAATTTCTAAAGCCGCCATTGTGCTAATAGTTTTGGGATGCAATTGTGTTTCTAGCTTGTTTGGGCTGTTTTCATGGTAACCATAAATAAAGTTTTGCTATTTTTTTTTAATATTACTTTTTTTTTTATCACAATTTGGAATTTATGCATTTTTTAATTATTGAAAAACCTAGGAGCATTATGAGATTTATGCATTTTTGGTTTATCATTCATGGTGGTGAATGAAAAATTATGACACTAAACCTAAAACCTAGGGGAGTAAGAGATTTATGTGTTTGTGAATGTTTTTTTTTTTTTTTTTGTGCTACATCTAATCACTCTCTAAACCACCCAGAATTATTATACATGAAAAATTTTGTTCGAAAAGAATAATAATAGAGCCTCTAAGTACATGCACTGCATGTGCGAAGAGGCTAATCTATATATATATATATATATATATATAAGTTTTCATAAAGAGTTTTCGAAAATATACATATTCATGTATATACATAAGAATAAGAATCTTTTATAAAGCTTGTTTTAAACTTGGGATATTTTGTGCTTTTCAGTTAGCTTGACTAGTAAAATCTTTAATGATTGTATAAGAGATCTGGGGTTCAATCCCCGCCTATACTAAAAACTGATTAATGTCTTGGTCCGATGATAAATAGTTATCATTAAGAGTGGACACTATAAGTAAAACTCTCTTAAAAAAAAAAAAAAACTTAGGATATTTCTACCAATAAGTGTTCTTAAGCTTTTCAAAATCAAAAACCCATATGAATTTTTTTTAAACCTTTCATTTTTGAAAACTTTTTAAATTTTAAATTCCATGTGATCTTTAATCATTTCCCATTTAGCAACCTTTCCAAAAACACAAAAATCATTGCATTTTTAATTTTATTTCTTTAGGAATCTTTAAAAATACAAAAACCAATGAGACTTTTTATTCTCTCTCTTTTTGGGAATCCTTTCAAAAAAATGTAAAACCTATGGATTCTTCTTTAATCCTTTTCCCTTTTAGAACTATTTTCTAAAACTAAAAAAAAAAAAAAAAAAAAAAAAAAAAAAAAAAACTATGAGCTTTTCACAAAAATCCTTGAGAGAATAGATTAAAAACTCAAATGATTTTTTTTTTTTTTGGGTGTTTTAAAATGGGATGCTTTACCCGTGGCTTAAATTCATTAAGCTCATGGGCACCCTAAAAGCTAAACATAATCCCCTCCCCTTCAACTGACGTCTTACTCTCTCTCTCTCTCTCTTTTTTTTTTTTTTTTTTTTTTTTTTTAAATCTTTGCATGAAAATAAATGTGTTTGGCAAAAATTAAAAAACCAATTTATTTTACTATACAACTTATTTTTGCTATTATTTATGGGCTCCACTGCATTGTTTGGTACTATTCATGAATTTCACTGTACTATTTCAGCTAACCTTTATCTTTATTTATAGTATTTTCAGCATGCAAAGTTGTGATTTACAACTATTTTGTGTTGGCATTAATTTGTGTCAAATTTGATTGTAATTTTGTGCAATCTTTGTACCCTGTATTTTATGTGAGATTTAATTATAAGGGTTGTGCAATAGAGAGAGAAAGAATGAAGACTCAAGCAATTGAGGACAGAAGAGTTTTCGCGGGTAGTTCGCGACTAAGCATCCCGTGAAGTGATGCATGTGCCCTACACATGACTGAAATGTGAAGAGTCATGACAGATGGTGACAGCTAGTTTTTGCGAGTGTCTTGCGAGTAAGGCCTTCTCACGAGATACTCGCAAAACAGTCTGTTTTGCTATTTTGTCCTATTTGCTCTACTACGTCCTCATACATACTATATATACTATCATTACCCATATATTGAGTAAAGAGCTTTTCAGATGAGAAAACTCTAGCCTCAAACCCTTGAGAGTGTGAGATTGTCATACCCACAATTCTCTATACTATCCTTTGTGGTTTTTCTCTACTTTTACCTCTCCATTTCCAAATCCTTGAGAGGTTGATAGCCCAAACACTTACCACACCCATACTGAGTGTCTAGTGAGTTTTTGGTGCTGTTGGGAAGTATTGGAAGAAGCCAAGCTTTGGCGGATGCAATAGGGCACATTGCTGGATTTAGAAATCTAGATTAGACACGGTTTCGAGAAGCCTTGTTGGAGTAGGAGCTTGGAGGGCATAGGTGCATTAGGTAGACTAGGCTTGGAGCTTTTGCTATTCGTGTATCCCAACTTATTGTCTAGTGGATCGATTTACCGCTTGGAGGGCGGCTGAGAGGTTTTTCTTTGAGTTCTTCGGTTTCCTCTTCGATAATACATCAGAGTGTTATCTTGTATTTGCATCTCTCTTCCCTACTTTTTTTGCTTTCATTTTACTGTTGTACTTTAATGAATATGGCTTAGAGTAGTTGTTTTGTTTGTTCACTCACATTTACACTATTCCACACTTAGTTTAAGCCAGAGTAAAATCAACCGAGCCGTAATCTTTTAATTTGAAGTCTAAATAGCTCTTGTGTTTTTAATACAAATCCGAGCTTTCACACAAAAAAGTTTTCAATTTTAGCAAAATAAGTAGATCCCAAACAGACCTTAAATATGAGACCTAGTATGTGTTAGTTTAAGTTTAAATGGGTGAGGTATATATATTCCTTATCTCTTGTTTAAATACATCATTCACATATCATCTTAGGGTTTACATGTTATTCTAGAATAATTTATATGCCATTCTTTTATATTCCTTCTTACATGTCATCCTTAGATAGATTTCATGTCGCCTTAGGGTATATTACATGTCATTTCTACATATGTCACACTAGGATAGATCACATGGCATCCTAAGATAGATTTTATCTATGTTTTATTTCACATGAACATGTATATCTTTTTTATCCAAATGCCAAATATGTTAGTTGTTATTTAAAAGAGTGACATTTAACATTAAATTCAAAACGAGGTACTGTCCTTTTGATAGGTGTTGTGGGGTATCTAACACTTTCCTCTTTATCCAAGTTTGGATACTTCATCTTTCTCTCTTGATATAGAATTTTTTAGCTATTAAGAACTTTAGAATAATTTCTTAGTTTGAGATTTTGTATGTTGTGAATAAAACTCATGCATTTGGGTTCTCTCTCTCTCTCTCTCTCTCTCTCTCTCTCTCTCTCTCTCTCTCTCTCTCTCTCTCTCTCTCTCTCTCTCTCTCTCTCTCTCTCTCTCTCGATATAGAACATCTAAGTTATCAATAGTTGGCAAGACATTTTTTTAGTTGGCTATAATGGAAGATATTTGGTCATCATCTTGTCAATTGGATTATCAATGATTTTTCTATAATCTTGTGTATGTATTAAAAATAAAATGCAGAAGGTTTAAAAAATAATATTTTATTGATCTTAAATTCAAATTGGATCCAAATTTAGGCATTTAAGCAAAGAAATTTCAAATGATAAATTTCAAATCTTTAATTGTATAAAAAGACTCAAACAAAGAATTTTAAAATCAATAGATCGATTTCAAATCAAGGCATTTTAAATCAATTGATTTAAAATTCAAATCCAAATTTTGCAATCTAAACACACCATTGGGGGCTTTTTGGACATGTATTTGGAGAGGAGTCATCCTAGTCAAACGAACTCGTCACGGGCATGTCATTTTGGATGTTTTCCATAAGAACGGAGAGGCCATTTATTGAGCTAGAAGGCCGTCCAAGGGAGATGACCCATCAAACTCACTATCATCCAATTATTTAAACGATTACTTTTGTGCGTTTTTAGTCACATAATTTATTTAATAAGTACATAACTTATTGAAATGACTAAAGTAGTGATAAGATCAGAAGACCTAGATAATTATCGAAATCTTTACGCAAGGGATTCAAACAATTTCTTCCAAATTTCTAGTTTGGAAACAATCTTTATATAGATCTTAATTAGTTGTGCCTGGCCAGTTAACCCAAGCAGTTATATTGAAATGACTAAAGTAGTGATAAGATCAGAAGACCTAGATAATTATCGAAATCTTTACGCAAGGGATTCAAACAATTTCTTCCAAATTTCTAGTTTGGAAACAATCTTTATACAGATCATAATTAGTTGTGCCTGGCCAGTTAACCCAAGCAGTTAAAAATATAATAAAGTCTATTAAGCAGATATCGTGTGTCCCACAAGTCGGGGCTGTCCAGATGAACCTAGATCGAGTCTCTTTTCTTTTTCTACTTTTTTATTTGTTGCATCCGTGTCGTGTGTATTCCCTGTGGACTAGTGGTTACAGCTGACCAAAAAACACACAAGTAGAAGAAAGAAGACAAAAGACACAGCAGCCGAAGATAATTACACCATACACAGTTTGAAGAAAATCCGAGGGCCCTAATAAAATATGGGCTCAGACACGGCTACGCAGTCATGTCACTCTTCAATCAAAAATTAATTCAGACTCGCCGAAAGGTGAAGACTGAAAAGGATCCTTAGCCATCCATGATCCATCTTAGGTATACTAAACAAGGATTAGGTATATATACTAAGAAATGAGCATGCAATTAAATTATACAAGAACACAAGTTAGTGAGTCATTGACGCAAAATGCACATAGTGCATTACAAAGGTTGGCAAACAGCAATAACAATTAACATTATACTATTGTTAGAATTATGTAATTAAATAATTAAATTTACCTTCTATAGTATCAAAGCATGATATTCAAATTTCGATTCCTATCTTCTCTACTCTATCTCCCATTTAAAATATTTCGTATTAGACCTTATCTATTAAAAGGAAGTTTAAGTCTACACTTAAAAGGGAGTGTTAGAATTATATAGTTAAATGATTAAATTTACTTGTTACAAAAAGGCGGTGTCATTTTTTGATATGTTTAAGCATGTAACAGCATGATACTTGGTGGAATAGCATTCGTGCATTGTCAAAAGTGCAAAGTCTGCTTCTTGGCGGTGTCAATTGATAAAGATTTGCAGAGTAAAATTCTGATGTGAAGTGTGGATAACCATGATAAAGGTAACAAATATCAGCCTGTAGAAAATTTATTTATACACGTTTAGGTAGGTAAAGGAAAAAAAAAATTGGCCACTTTTTGCACAAAAGCTATCAACCCACTTATACAGCTCACTAGCCGCATCCCGTCTTTCGAATCATTAATTAAGAATATCCGATTTGGTTAAAATGAGTATAAATGTATAATGGCTAAGCTTTGGGCTCTGAGGTTTAGGTTGTAAATGTGATAGGTGACTCACCATCTTTTTTGTTACTCGGTTTGTAAACTTTTTTAGTTTACAATATTGTTTGTTGGATTGCTTTCTGCAAATGAGTTGGTTCTCCCCTCTCTTTCTTCCCTTCTTAAGTTTTTGTCCTTACAATATTGTTTAAGTTTTTGTTAAAATATTGTTTTATTATTATTTAGATTAAATATTATAAATCTAAAAGTGCATTCATTGTCATATTGTTTAAAATTTAAATAAAATGCCATTCTCTATGAGATTTAAGGAAAAAAAAAAAATTTTACCTTGAAATTGATAAGATTCTATTCATATATGTTTTGGATGGTAAGAAATTGATTTTTAAAAAAGTCCCATTATTTCACATTAGACACAAATATTCTAATCAACATGCAAATTCTTAATCAAATGGAGATGCTAATGGCAAGAAGATTATACTAGGTATCTTAAACAACTATTGATGTTTCGTTGTATTTTAAGTTTTGTTTGTTTCGTAGTAAAATATTTGCAAACATAAAATATTTTCATTTTACTACGTTTGGTTGTAATTCTGAAAATGCAAAAAAAAAAAAAAAAAAAAAAAAAAAAAAAATTCAAGTGTTTTGTTTCATAGCAAATTGAAAATAAAAAATTCACAATCTCATGTCCAAGCAACTGCTACCGATTCTAGAAAAAACCAATCCAACGCCACTCCAACACTCCACTGACCACTCAAATCCACATTTTGGGGTAGAAAAATAAAATTTGACCAAGGCCAACTAACCACCCACCATAACCCACAAACCCAGCCATCTTCGTGACCCACAAACCATCCTAGGGACCAAAAACCAAGCCAACCACTGCAACTCAAAAACACAGCCACCAACTATGACCCAAAAACAAGCCAAAAAAAATCCAAATCAATACCCACGCAGTGGTAAAAAAAAAAAAAAAAACCATATATGAGAAATGATGGGTGTTTTGACGATGGGAAAGTAGTCATGAGAAGGGAGAGTAGAGCGAGACACAAAGTGTAAAATATTTTACACTTCATTTAGGCGTAAAACATTATACACTTAAAAGGCTAAATTTTATTGTTTGACTGTAAAATATTTTTACAGTTGACCAAATTTTATATAAAAAAAAATGATAAAATGTGTAAAATATTTTTCGGAAAAAATATTTTATTTTGAAACAAACGGAGAGTTAATTTAGAGTTGGACGATTAGGTCTCTACTAGCTAAACCCATTTCAATTGTTTCTCTTGTTTTGTTTTTGTTTTTCAATTTTTTTTAATTAAATCCAGTTCTCTACCCAAACATTTTTTATTTTTTATTTTTTTTATACAAGATAGAATTCTACTCTAGCCTAATCTAAGTATATATGTGTGTGAAGCTTCCTCCTAGAAACTTGAACCCCGGCCCTCGCCCCCCACACTCCACAAGCACTTATACTTATGGAGTAACTAATGCACCAAGGGTGTGCAGTGATCTCTACCCAAAAAAATTAAGAATATGGATCCGAGTAAGTTTTGCATCAACAAGAACGCTTTTTTTTATAATTTTTTTTTATTGAGAAGTACATCAACAATAATGCTAATTGCTTGGGACCAAAACTTATATATTAAAATAAATAAAAAATTTATCACCAAACATCATTTTAATTTTTAGCAGACATATAATATGAATGAATTCTTATGTAGGTAAATTTAACCAAAAAAAAAAAAAAAAGAGTATAGTGGGAGCATAAATTCGAAAGGAAAATATTAAGTTGTTACTTGTTACTAACTTTATAATATAAAAAATTACAAATTGACATAAAAATGAATATGATTAATAACATTAAACAACATAATTAATTAATTAATTTTTTTGTTGTGTGGTTTAGAAGTTGAAACATAATTAATGTCTATATATAGTAATATAATTTTAATGGATGAAACATCACTCTCAAGCCGAAAAGATATCTTTAATGTTTAGAAGGATCATAAATTTGAAAAGATCGTTCCGTGAAACTGAAACACCACCTACTAATCTAGTACCACAAATAAATTTACAATTTTTATTATAATTCTCTCATATGATTGATTGTGACTGGTGGAGAAAAAATAGTAAGTTTATGTAAAAATAACAGATACTAATCACAATATACCATATAAAATAATTGTAACAAAAAATTGTGAAATTTGTTATAGTACTAAAACAACTCCCTATTCCCTAATACTTACCTAAACTTCCCAAAAATTTGAAGAACATTCTCGGATCCTTCCCATAAATACCTTCCTCAGTGTATGCCAAACATTGAAACCAAACTACATTAAGCAACAGCTTGTCGCTCTCTGCAGGTCCACAATTACCATAAATTTGTCTGCCTGGCTGAGCCACCATCATTATATAATACTAACTAAAACCCACTCAGCATGCGACTCAAAAATGAGCTCAATGGCAAGAGTTTTATTTAAATAATAAGAAATGCTGAATCTATAATATATTCTTAACACTTATACCATAAATTTTAAGTATTAAATGAAATTTTTTACTATTTTTATCGAAAATATTTAAAGTTTAAATCGCTTTCTTTCATTATTATAATTATTAAAATATGACGCAGGGTTTGACCTATGGGTCCCCCACCTTTCACCCCTATGGGAAATGCGACCGAACTGTCTGAACCCCATTGTTTTCCCCCACACTTCTCTATATAATAAGAACCTTGCATTGCATTAACAAGAGCAAGATTAGCTCCATTATTCAAAAGCTTTCAATTTCTTTATTGCTCACATTCAAAAGCATATCTTCTTTGTAGTGCCAGAACTGGCAAACCCTCAAGCAAGTCTGGAGGAAGAGGAAGCCAACGAAAGGTTGGTGGGTACTCTCTACAAAGCCTTGAGCTCCAAAGACTTCGATGAGGTGCAACGTTTGCTCGCACCAGACCTAGAGTGGTGGTTCCATGGCCCACCAAATCACCAGCATTTGATGCACTTACTCACTGGCTCAGCGCCATTATCATCATCGTCGTCCTTCGTTTTTGTTCCGCAAACCATTGTTGCTTTCGGATCAACGGTCCTTGTTGAAGGTTTCGACAAGGAACGTTCGGTCTCGTGGGTTCACGCGTGGACTGTCACTGATGGGATAATTACTCAGGTCAGGGAGTACTTCAATACTTCCGTGACCGTTACTCGCTTCGGAGCCGGAGCGTCACAGGCAATATCATCACCGGCTGTCACTACTTTACGGTCAGCCTCAGCCAACAAGTGGCAGAGTGTTTGGGAGAGCAAACTGTGTGATATTAACTCAGTCCCAGGTCTTGTTTTGGCACTATAGTAAATGAAACCCAAGTACTGCATTCTAGAATCGTAATTTTATTTAATAATAACAATAATAATAGTGTAGACATGTGGGAATCAACTCTGTCTCTGTGTAACAACGTTAGTGTGCTGTGTTTTGTTTGGTTTTTGGGTTTTGTTGTCTGTATTTGGGAATATTATGCGCTTGAAGTTGAACCTTTGTGTCTTGGCTATTCCATTTCCATTCCTAGGAGTGTTTGTTATTGTCTAATAAAGTGGTTTCACCAGTCGTGCACTAATTGCCTCATTGGTTATATCAAATATTATTCAATAATTAATGCAGTCTTAACTTGGCAAACTATGAAATGGGAACACGATCGTATTGTAGAGTTTGTCTCTTTGGTCAGTTGTAGAGTTTGTGTTTATTGCTAACAGCCTAACACTACAGAAGTATAGATCACATCTCATGCACCACATGACTTATTGTCTAGATTCATTTTTGTTGTACTATACATATTTAATTTATTCTGTTTCTCACCAAAAAAAAAAAAAAAAAAAAAAAAATTCTAAACTTTAGAGTTAGTTTATATATGTATAACCCCGATTGTAATAGCCTATTTTTGGATAGAATGTAATAGCCTAAGGTTAGTCTATATATGTATAACTCCGATTGTCTCGTTGTATATATAATACATATCGCAAATAGTAAATATGTAACATCAAGAGACCTTTTGCTATGGATGTAAGCTTCTAAATCCATACCACGTTAATTATGCTCTCTCTCTCTGCCCATAAATTATAATTAATAGATATCAACAAGTGGTTATAACAGTTTAAAGGAATATTGAAGAAGAACTGTGATGCAACAGTTGTGAAGACTATAACACGTTTAAATTAAGCTCTAGTTTTGAGGGATTGGCAAGGAAATTTGGTGTGAGCGGCTGAGGTAGAACTGTAGAAGCAATCAGATGAGCAGTTACTCGGCAAAGCAGGAAGTATATTGGCCGATTGCTATCACAAGTGATTCAAAGAATTGTGTATACGTTTTATCTAGCCAAGAATCACTAAAGGTATCATATTTTGATACAATTCAAATTAATGTCTTAGAATTTTGCTAATTGCTCCTTTGTTTTGGTTTATAATTTATAGAGGAGCTAATAGAGCTACGCATAAGCTCTGCAAATGAGCACTAAAAAATGTTGTGATATATGTTTGTAAACTTGGAGTCTATCTCCCCTTGTATCTACACAGTAGCAGCATGGAGCTTATAAATACGTGAGAGACCCACTCCATGAAAATGACTTATGAGATATTTATTGTTGATGGTGGATACATATTTGTTATTTTGTTTTGATTTTAATGTAACTTTTCATTCAAGAGGAAAAAAATAGAGAGATACTACGTCCACAACATTTTTACAACAAATTACAGGTGATTAGTTGGTAATGGTTTAAATTTGAACCTAATATAAAAATTACTTTTTTGACCTAATAATAATAATCAGTAAAAACCTGCCATTTAAGATTTATTATAAAACTATTGTGAATATATCATTTCTCAAAATAATAACCCACTTTTCTCATTTTAAAATACCAATTTTAAAGTTGGTATTTATGGAGTTTTTTTTAAATAAATGAAAATTTATTATTGTTATTTGTTTTTTTTGATAAAGTTATTATTGTTTTTCATTAGAGGAAAGACAAATTATAAAAGTTGGTACATATTATTGGTTCACCTGAGTAGTGGGCCACGCAACGATTTGCTTTAATTTTGTGCTCAATGCTAACTTAATGCTTAATGGTGTTTAATAGGCCTATGAAAGGCAATTAAGGACAGGCTGTTGTTGAATCCGGGGACTAAACAATAAAATCCTATAAAAATGTGGCTCACAAAGCTTGGTCTTTTGTTGAACTTCTAGAATTCTTAACACAACCTATTCATAGAGTTCTTCAGATTTCATCCACCCATTTCGCAAATAGAATTTTAAGGATTACACTATAAAATTGTCCTATTTTTTTTATTAAATCCTAGTCATAGACTCATAGGGACATATAATAAATACACAGTATTATATGTTAATGAAATGGACAAAATTTAGTTATAATACCTTAGGTGTTTTTCCTTTGGTTTATCTCTTAAGATCTTGTCATGTGGTTACTTAACTAAAAAATACACTTTCATCCCATGAGAAAAACTTTACATGGCAGAATCTTAAGAGAGAAATTTAAAGAACAGTACCTAAGTCTTGCCCTAATGGAATTATGGATGAAATATAAAATTGGAATGATTTTCTTTCTATTTGAAAGAGAGAGAGAGAGGTGAATGACAAATTGAATTGTCCAATTTCATATATTTCAACTGCAGCCTTTGAACTTCCACGTTTCACTTCATGTTTAGCTTGATCAATTTATAACGAAGGTAGTTACACTCACCTCTCTTGGAGTTTTGGGAATGATCAACACTCCACCCTAAACTTGAAAGGAGAAAATACTCTCCGCTCTTGAGGTTTGAAGAAATTTACATTTCCACCCTTTTATTTATATTAGTAATAAAATATTCTAAATTTTTATAAAAATCTCTTTACAAGAGTTTAATCATAATTAGTAAAAAAATAACTGATAAATTTAAAATAAAAACACAAAATTTATCAAGCACCAAAATACTTACAATGGCAAATCTCTTCATAACCCGTTGAAAAAAAAACGGTAAACAAAATTCACAGTTAATATTTTGAAATACACTTCAATTAAAATTTTAAAATAATGAATTTTAATTATCAAATAAGGTTATTTGGGAAATCTGCCCTTAATTAAGCAAAGGGTAGGTTAGTAAACAAAATTTAAAATTAATTTAACAAAGTTTGGTCAATTATATATCAAAGGAGGAAAAAAAAAAAATTTTCCCTTTAAGTTTGGAGTGAAATTTCATTTCTCCAAATTTTAAAGGATGAGAGTGTAATTATTATTTTAGTTGGAGGAGGGGGCATTTGAAGTTTAGATGATATATTTGGCCCTTAAAATGTACTATCTCCATTTTTCTTAAAATGGAGGGAATCCTTGTCCAAAAGAGACCAAGCGGAGTCATAGCTCCTTTCTAAATTCAAAAAAGTTAAATTACAAATTACACCATCTAATTTTGACATGTTTTCATTATCATCCCCATGATTTCAATTTTTTCTTTTTTTTTTAAATTTCATTTCAATCATTTTACGTTACATATTTTTCCAATATAATCCTTCTGTCATCTCCGTTCAAATTGATTTGTTTCAGTTTATCTTTAAAATAAAGCTGTGGTTTCTAATATCATAGTTGATGTACTCTCTGGAAGAACTACGTGTTGAAAAGGAAGCATATATTCCAATCTAATTCTAATATCATAGCTGCTAAAAGGTTGGCACATATAGTTTTTTGTAATCTTACAACAGGACATGGCGGAAGCAAATTTCAGCCATGCATGATTGTGACTTGATTTAATTCCTACTACAGATTTGAATCATACAATTTTCTTTTGTTCATTTAAAAGAAAAAAAAAAATCGTGGTTTCTTTATTAAAAAACGGTGGGGTGCCCTTTAATGAGGTGGAAAGCAATAGAATTAATTAGGTAAATGAGATGGAAAGCACTAAATAGTTAATGGTATGTTTTCAAATCCTTTAGAAATCTTCTTCTAAAAAAATAATTATAAAAAAATAAAATAAAAATAAAAGGAAAAAATTTAGGGACAGTACCTTAGATGCTCTTCCTTGGTATCCCTCTTAAGATTTAACCATGTGGCTATTTATTAAAAAATACACTTCTATCCCATGAAAAAAAAAAAAAAAATCTACATGATAGAATCTTAAAAAATGAACCTAAAGAATAGTACTTAAAAATGAACCTAAAGTCATGCTCAAAATAAAAATACCTTAAAAATCTTCAAAGTAAAGAAAGTAGAAATTAAATTCTGTGTGGATGTGGCGTAAAATTCATATTTTATCCCTTCAATCCCAATATGCCACATCATTTTATCATATATTTAAGAATAAGCACAACCTCATCCAATCAATTTTAATACCCATATATAAATCCAATCAATTGAGAGTTTATTGAGATATTATTAAGTGTAGTAAGATGTATTGAATTTTAAGTAAAATACTGATGTGGCTCTCTTATTGGATGGTGTAAAATATGAGTTTAACACCCATCCTTATTACCAAATTTGGACTCAAAAAAGTATAATGGTTATAACTTGAACTTATATATATATACACACATATATTTTTTAAATTATTGGATTTAAGTAGATCCAACGGTAAAAACAATATCCTCATTAATGCTAATATTCTGATTGATATCATTTGGCATCCATTATTTAATACATTCCATACTTATTTCTAAAAAAAAAAAAAAAAGTGTATACGTCTAACTCTCTCTCTTTCTGCACGTTTCTCTCTCTATCTCTCTTTCTTTCTCCTCCACCACTCTTCCACCTCCATAGATAGGTTGTTGGTAGCCCCCCCCCCCCCCCCCCAAAAAAAAAAACCACAGTCGCTGGACACTGACATTAGAGGTTTGTGAGTGTTCCTTTCAATTTCAATTTCTCTAGTTTCCTTTCCTTTATGGTTGTGCCTGCTCTATTTATTGTCTCACGTGAATTACTAATTTTTCTGTCTTGTAACTAAGTGATTCATCTCTAAGTTCCAAAAACTTTGTTGTCTCATGTGTTTTTTCCCTGTTTTATAATTTCTGAACTAGAACTATTTTATTGTATGCAACTATATTTGAGTGTTGATGTTTAATAATTTGCTGGGTGTAGTGGTTTGTTGTCACTATTTCTCCCCCTAGTTCGCATTGATGCTTTCAATTTCATTTTTTCTTGACCTTATGGAAGATTACACCACCTTATGGAAGTAGTAGTACTGACTTGCTCTATTTTTTTAAATAGGCTCTTAAACTAAGATTTATTGCTTATATCTGATTGTGAAAGACTTAAAACAAACACTTTATTTTGCAGGGAAGTGCTAGGAGGCTCATTGGCAAACGCTTTGACGGGAATACAAAATGTTTTATTAGTGACTAAGAATTTTTGCAGGTTTGGGAGTGATTATGGAGAAGCACACACTATTGTATCAGTTGTTACTGCTAAATGTATTTATGTTACTTCTACATTTGGACCATGAAGCTGTAACTTTGCTACCCTTGAAACTGCTAGTTTTTTCTATGACAAAGATGTTTGGATGTGTTTCAATGAGTTTTAAGAAGAAAAAATATTTCCATTCTACCTTTAAAAATTGCCTTTGTTTGCTATGACAAAGATGCTTGTGATCTTTAGCATTTTCAATTGTAAATCACTATTTTCAACTGTAAATCAAATAATGAATTTACATTACGTGAGGCAAAAAAATCCAATGAATGCATTTCATTCTTGTTAGATCATTTTGTACTTTTGTCCTTTTGTTCATCGTTTCTGCTCTCTCCATTATCAAATGTCTTTTTTCTTTTGTGTTGCCCTTCACTACAACATACATAAATACGACTTATTACATTATTACTTCGGGGTGCTTTTTTACTTGTACGGATACGGATTCCTAAGCCTTCTATTTTTGCAAATTCTTTGTAAAAAGTTTTAACACCATCAAGGAAGTAAAATTGCATTCCGACATATTACTTGGATTTCAACTCACAATCACCAAAATCTTCAAGTGGTAATTCTTGCTCTGATAGTTCTGAATTGTTCGGGGCATCATATAACTCTTCACGTTCTATTTGCTATTTAGTCTATAAGAATCAATATAAATAATGAACACAAATAAAAAATATGCAAACATATTACCAATAGTAACTACAAAAGGGGGAAAGAATAATCAACTTGATAAGAATCAAAAGAATAAGAATAATCACCCTTTCAAAGCTATGATTGAAGTAAAATCTTCCTTCTGAGCTGCTTATTACAACTAGCAAATAGCAATGCAGTGCTGCAAGAAATTAAATGGAGTAAGAGATGAGTCATAAATCCTTACTCTTCATGCTTATCTTTAAACGGTGTGGCCAACACAACTATTGTCGTAAAAGGACATGACGATACAACCTTCACTAAAGAATTGATGAATACGTGATGGTTTATTCCTGAATAAGGAAGCAAATTAAACATCCATAATATTGTGTTGCATAACTATAAAGCTAAGAGCATCACCAACAGGTTCGGTATCCCTATTTTTAGTCCAAAAAATGCCATTGTTCACGTACTGTTCACCCTCCAACAGCTTCTCCAAACACAAAATTTTTCCATAATTTTTTTGAAGTTGCTACAGTGCTTCTCTAGAAACAGAGAAGCACTGTAGCAACTCCAAACAAATTTTTATGCTTAAAAAATTCGTCCATCTCAATAAAAAAAAAAAAAAAAATTCTTTCTCTCCCCTCACAGCTACAAACTCAACGGCTGCCAACTCAACAATCTTTCTCTCAAAAATTTCTAAACTCAAGCATAATTAGATTATCAGAATACAAACTCAAAAACACAATTTTAAAATTAATCACATCATAACAAAAAAAAAAAAAAAAAAAAAGACAGAAGCCAGACCCATCTGGACTGCGTTGGGGAAGAAGATGAGCGACAGCTCCAGGCTGGATCAACTGCTTTGGGATGAAGATGACCCATCTGGACTGCGTTGGGAACGAGTGTTTCGGAATCAAGTAAAAAAATAAAAAATAAAGAGCGAGAAAGCTGGAGAAAAAATAGAGAGGAGTTGCGGGAAAGCATGTTCTTGATGAATGATGAATGAGGGAGGGCCGGATAGAGATGGGACTATAGGAAAACGTGTGTGGAGGAGAAAAACAAGGGAAAAAAGAAGAAGAAAAAAAGCAAAAAAAACGTGTGGGTGGAATGAAATGTGAGAAAGTAGAAATAATATAAAAAATATTATTGTACTATTTGAGAAAGGTTTTTACAATATTTTTACAATAAATTTTAAGTAACAGATTATAATTAGTTAATATTAGTGAGTAAAAAAATAATTTCAATGGTGGGTTCAAATTAGAACTAGTAGCAATTTTTCACGTAAATTTTATTGTGAAAGTATTACAAAAAATGTTGTGAATATAACATTTTTCATTGAAAAATATAATTGTTGAGAATGAATATATGAAGAATATATGATGATAAAAAAAGAATAAAGAATGAATGAAGAAATAATATTTAAAAGAGATAAAGAATGGGATAGAGAATCTGTTGGAAAGTGAATTTGAAAAAGTAGGTAGTTAAAATGTAAAAGTCACTGTTCATTCTCCAAACAGTACAAAATTTTACAAAATCTGTTGGAGATGCTCTAAGGTGGGGTTCACTCCAAATAATATATAATATTTACTTTGCCGACCACTAACAAGTTAAGAAGTTCATCTCTTTTGTTTCTATTATTCTATATGAGTAAATTGTAGAAGAGGCTCAAAGTGGCAAAGTGCGTAGAAGACAAAAAATTGTGGTGTGGTGGACAACTCCTTTAATTAATAAACTTTTTTTCTTTATTCTTTTTCAACCTCTATTACTCAATAAAATAAGTAACCACGGTCAAGATTAGAAGATTAGTTGCAAATCAAATTCCCTATTATAAAGGTTTAAATATGTAGCTACAAATAATCTAGCCCTTAACCACACATGAGACAACTAGCAGAGATGAATCACCTAGAGTTACGGGACATTGAGACAACAAAGTAAATACTGTAGAATGATTCAAGCTACATGACTTGTAACAAAGTCTAAAATTAGTGATTCACGTGAGAAAATAAATTAAACATAGATGCAATAGAATAAAATAGTTCATACCTACGACAGAGTCTAGAACAAGAGAAAGAGAAGGATAAAAGCACTTTAATATAACCATTATATGTTCATACCTACGACAATAGTTGTGTTATTCAACAAAGTCCAGTGACTGTGACTTTTTTTTGTGGTTGGTGCCGGCAACCTAGTTGTGGAGAGAGAGAGAGAGATGTGGAGAGAGAGAGAGAGAGAAATGTGCAGAGAGAGTGTTTGTCAGACATATACACATTTTTTAGGTTTAGAAATAATTATGAAATGTATTAAATAAGGGATAATAAATGATATCAATCCAAATATTAGTATTAATGAGAGTATTATTTTGACGGTTGGATTTACTTAAATCCAATGGTTAAACAAAAAAAAAGGTGTAACTTGAACCAATTTATGTGAGAGAGAGAGAGAGAGAGAGAGAGAGACATCCAAATCTTTGGCCAAATTATTTCACGCTCTATCTATGATATATTCCCAAAACCCATAAGCCATTAATTTGGTAAATAAAACTTGGAACTTCTGAATTTATGACACATCCTTCAAGTCTATCAAGTTTACAACTGGGTTCTCTTTGAAGAAACAAGTAATGTTAGAACCACAACTTTTATCATAATTTACTCATTTCGCAAGTCTTGAGTAGTGGAGTTGTGGACCCACCACACACAACGTGTCACGTGAGCAAGTTGTCATAGAAGTTGTGGTCTTAGCATTTTTTTAAGAAACACATGACTTTGTAGCTAGCATTTTTCTTGAACAAACAGGTCAC
Organism: Castanopsis chinensis; assembly: GCA_032878915.1. Classification (NCBI taxonomy): domain Eukaryota; kingdom Viridiplantae; phylum Streptophyta; class Magnoliopsida; order Fagales; family Fagaceae; genus Castanopsis; species Castanopsis chinensis. The sequence goes on along the minus strand of JAVQMG010000125.1, from coordinate 7,494,342 downwards.
TTTGGAGCTGTGGATGTAAGCCGTAAATATCATTTTTTTTATTATGATTGTTGACCAAAACATTAAAATGCATTTTGTTAAGTTTTAGACCTCTTAACACAATATGTTTAACCTAATATTAAGCCGAGTTGATTAACAAGTTTGTTAATAAAATCTAGGTTAAACAATTATGTGTAGAACAAATATAATGCGCTAAGTAAAGAACACAAAGATTTAATGACCCAGGAAAACCAAATTGGTAAGAAACCTAGGGAGGATTTAACCTAGCTATCCTCAAGGTAAAAAGCAAATCCACTAGAAAGAATTGAAGTTTACAATAAGACTTAGACTACTAACATTCTATTGCTACTACACGTAGAACTTATTACCACGAAGCCATGATAGCTCCGAGTCTACGGATTGCTTCTTTCCTTGGCTTTTGCAGCATAAACACCCACACTTGTAACTTTGAGACTCCACTCAAAGGTTTATCAACACAAACTCTCCTATTTGTGACTTCAAGACCACCCTTGAAGGTTTAGATCATTAGCACCTTTGATGAATAGAGAAGGCAACAACTTCTACAACAATGGATCTTGAGATTCTTCAAGAAATAATGCCAATAGAAGATATAAGAGAGCTTTTTGGGTACAAAACCCTAGATAAAAAAGAGGTCCAATCTTCTCTCTTTGAAAAGCCTTATAAAAACGTGCTTAGAGTTTCCTTTATATACTAGGAGAAGTAGATTTGAAACCCTAATATTTTTTTGGGCTTAATGAGCAATTGAGCTTAAATAAAAATTCTGCAAAAAATACATCTCTGAGATTTTCGATCGGTCAAGCCTATTCTTTGATTGATCAAACCAAGCAAATTTCGAATTCTCTTTTTTGCAGGTTGCTTGTTCTTGGATCTTGACTTGTATCACATTTAGCATTGTCTGATAATACTTATAGACTCTAAGATCTATATCTAAATAAGTTTGTATTCACAGTTTGCCAATTGTTCTAAAATTTTAGAACCTAACAATCTCCCCCTTTGGCAATTCGTGAAAAAACTTACATATAATATGAAATGCTCAAATACAAGAACAACCCAATACAATAAAAATGCCCAAATACAACAAAAATTCTAATCTAATACTCCTAACCTAGAAGTTGCAAAAAGAGATAGAAGGTCTTGATCAGAATGTACCTGTCTTTCCTGAAAATACTTAAAAGAACACATCACCGCATGTGTGGAAAGAAAGACATATAAACAATATGAAACACAAATATAAAAACAAAAGTGAAATAACTCTCTCCCTAAGTTAGATACATCAAAAAACTTTTTATATTCTCCCCCTAAACAAAACATTTTTAAAACTTTTTTTTTAATCTTTTTCTACATTTCATCTATTTCTCCCATTTTTTGTCACGTATTGACAAAGATAACCCAATCATAAGGTAAACAGAAAACATACGCAACAGAGGATAAGAGAAAATAGATAATCAAGAAAACAAATGAATTCAGTTCTATAGAGAATAGAGGCAACTCCCCTTATAAACAACATACGTTTTAAAAACAGCTTTCTTCCCATATAAAAATAGGGAAAAAAAAAAAAAAGGAACAACACAAATTTTGGGAAAAGTGCTTTGGGGAAAATTTAGGAGGTTGGGAAAACTAAAAAGAAACAAACCAAACTTAAAAAGAACTAAGTTGAGAATTCACTTGAAGAAAAATATTCTCTCTTCCAACAAAAGCAAACTTAATACTATGTGACCCATAAATATATGCATGTAATGTGTTTAAGAGAAAATACTTGCACATTGATTATCCATTATATCTCTTAAGAAAAATATTTTCTGCAGTTTACACATAAAAATAACATATACTAAAAAGTACAAAACTAAAAAATTAATCAATAAATTTTTAAATCAAGTTGAGTACCCAATTGAGCAAAGTGTATATGTGTTCTATGAAAGCAATGAAAGATATGATTGCAAAAATGCAAGATGGATACAGAAAATAATGTGATGCATGTGAATCCTAAACACAAATGATGCATGAAAAGACAGATTGGTCAAAAACTCAAAAACTAAAAATCTTTTAGTTTTGATCGGTCGAGTATCGATCAAATATTAATCGAATCAGACAGAGAGTTTTGCTATAAAACCAGAACATTTTCGATTGGTCGAATATATGATTCGATCGATTGAGACTTGAAAAACTTGAATATTTTGAAAAACTGAAATTTTATTTATTTATTTATTATTATTATTATTATTATTATTATTATTATTTATTAATTTTTTTTGGCAGAAACACTTTTGAAAATAGGATTTCATGGAATGAAATGCATGTGAATGATTTCAGATGTTTTCAAAAACCCATTGTCTTCAACTTAAGTTTTTAAAGCAAAGTTTTCATAACTCTCAACTCACAAAATGAACCAACCCAAAACCAAATTTTACATCAAATATCACAAGTAGTATAATCTTGGATGGCCACACTAGTTTACACACAATCTCATGTACAAGATTTAGCAAAGACTTACTTGTGAAGTGTGTGCAACTAGTAAGAGCATGAGATACATATAAGGTGATATATAGATAGTAAGAATCAAAATTTCTACATTATGCATCACAAATGTATGAAAGTAACTATCACCTAAAGAGTTACATCCTATAACTCCTACATCTCCTAGAAAACAAGCTTGCAATCATGCATATATATATATATATATATATGCTTTATTGAATGTAGAATTTTATTTTTCTTTTTCTTTTAAGACTACATCTTATTTTCTTTTTATGTATGTGCTACACTTTCTCAAGTACAAAATCTTATGCACTAAGGTATTCATGATTGGCTAGTAAACAGTAATGAGATGGTTATTTATGTTTTTCTTTTGGGATTTTTTAGTTCTTACAATCAAAAGCATGTAACTTCAAAATAAAGAGCATGTGATAAAAAACAATTAACAACTCACACAAAACATGCACTACATAGCTAAAACTAGCAAAGTGTAGAAAAATAAGCTCATCTAACAAGCATAGATAATAGGCAAATGTCAAATACATATTCATGACGTGTAATACTAAAGAAATAAAAATCTTTTTGGTTTCAAAAACATTTTATGACCAAACTAAAAGCACACATTATGCTACATGATTAAAAATACAAATGCAATGTATGATAGTGCTTAACTAAGCTATAGAGGGTACGAGGGTACACAAATAAGAAAAATTAATTTCTTAATTAACCCTTGAGTACATGTACACACTAGTACATACTCACACAAAATTAGAAATAACTTAGCATCTATATAACACATACTATTCAAGTTTCTCCACAATGTCAAGTATGTTCTAAATCAAGAGAGAGATATTATAACTCATTTAATCCTCAAAACAAATAAAACAAGACACAAAATAAAATATTTTTGTCTTTTTAAAATATTTCAACGTTTTTGGATTTTTTTTGGCGAAAACCACATTTTGGTCCTTACATTTTCACCCGATTCCCATTTTGGTCCCTATATTTTATTTTCACCACTTTTAGTCCCTGTTTAGAAAAACGCCTTTTATTTAAGTCCTTTCCGTCAGTGCCGTTAGGGCACCGGCTGACGTAGCAAACGAAATTATTAAAATAATAATAAAAAATTTATTTTGTTATTAAAAATTGCCACGTCAGCAATTAAATTTAAAAAAAAATAATTTAACTAAATTTAACTAAATAAAAAAAAAATCAAAAACAGAAATAAAAATAAAAATACCCAAATTAACATTTCAATCAAACTAACCCACAAACAAGAACAAGAACAAGAACAACATGAACAAGAACAAGAACAAGAACAACACAAACCCAGTAATTAAAAAAAAAAAAAGCAACAACAAAATAAACATTTCAATCAAACTAGCCCACAAACAAACTCCACATTTCAGTCAAACTAACCCACATTTCAATCAAACTAACCTGCTAGAAATTGGAGCATTGGCCCATGGGTCTGATCAAGAAAGAGAGAGAGAGAGGGCGACACCATCGACACCACAGCCACCTCGTCGATGAACACCGCCGCTTTAGCACGTCGATTGGCCACCCATTCTTGTCGAGCTACCCTTTCACATGCCGATATGGTAGAGAGAGAAAGAGAGAGCCAGACAGCGAAGCCACCACAGCCACCCATTCTTGTCGATCTACCCCTTCGTAGTGGAGCCACCACCACCACCCCTTGCCAATTTCCCCTTTCCCACGCCAATAGAATATTTTTAGAGATGGGTTTATGCGTTTACTGGGTTTGTGCGATTTCCCCTTTCCCACCCCTCGCCGATCTACCCCTTTGTTTTTTTTTTTTTTTTAATTACTGGGTTTGTGCTGGGTTTATGCATTTACTGGTTTGGAGATTGGTTCTTGTTCTTGTTCAATACACACTTTGATAGGGTTTATATTGTTGCTGTTGTTGATGATTTTTTTTTTTTTTTAATTACTGGGTTTGTGCTGGGTTTGTGTTGTTCTTGTTCTTGTTCTTGTTCCTGTTCTTGTTCTTGTTCATGTTCATTACACACTTTGATGTCTATTAATGTTCAATACTCACTTTGATCTCTATTAATGGGATTTTTTTTATTTTTATTTCTGTTTTTGATTTTTTTTATTTAGTTAAATTTAGTTAAATTATTTTTTTTAAATTTAATTGCTGATGTGGCATTTTTTAATAACAAAATAAATTTTTTATTATTATTTTAATAATTCTGTTTGCCACGTCAGCTGGTGCCCTAACGGCACTGACGGAAAGGATTTAAATAGAAGGCGTTTTTCTAAATAGGGACTAAAAGTGGTGAAAATAAAATATAGGGACCAAAATGGGAATTGGGTGAAAATGTAGGGACCAAAATGTGGTTTTCGTCTTTTTTTTTTTTAAACAAAAAAATCTAAGAAAATAAAGCAACCAAAAACAGAAAGAAAACATATCTACAAATAATTGAAAGAATTAAATTTGGGATAAGTAAGAAACACTCACCATAGAGAATCTTTTCTCACCCATATAGCACGAGTCTTCGGCTTTGTAGGTGAAAATCCATGAGAAGCAGAGTGTATTTGAGGGATTACACCAATCTTCTGAGAAAGATTGAAATCCTGCAAATTCCTTTCACAAGCCTCAAAAAGATCTATTGAAACAATAGTGTTCTTTTTATTCAAAACATCACAATTAAAAAAAAAAAACCGTAAGACACTTAAAATTATCCATGAAAACATGGATCAAGGATTAACTCTAGGTATAATAACCTAAATCAAGAGCTAACCTGCTCTGATACCACTTGTTAAGTTTTAGACATCTTAACACAATATGTTTAACCTAATATTAAGCCAATTTGATTAACAAGTTTGTTAATTAAGTCTAGGTTAAACAAATATGTGTAGAACAAATATAATGCGGAAAGTAAAGAACACAAAGATCTGATGACCTAGGAAAACCAAACTTGTAAAAAACCTGAGAAGGATTTAACCTAATTATTCTTAAAGTAACAAGCAAATCCACTAGAAAGAATTGAAGTTTATAATAAGACTTAGGCCACTAACATCCTATTGCTACTACACGTAGAACTTACCACCACGACCCCATAATAGCTCCGAGTCCACAGACTATTTCTTTCTTTGGTCTTTGCAACACAAGCACCCACACTTATGACTTTGAGATTCCACTCAAAGTTTTATCAACACAAACTCTCCTGTTTGTGACTCCAAGACCACCCTTGAAGGTTTAGATCATTAGCACCTTTGACGACTACAGAAGCTAGTAACTTCTATAACATCGAATCTTGAGATTCTTCAAGAAATAACACCGGTAGAAAATATGAAAGAGCTTTTTGGATACAAAGCCCTAGATACAAAAGATGCACACTCTTTTCTCTCTAAAAAGCCTTATAAAAACGTACTTAGAGTTTTTTTTATATACCAAGAGAAGTAGATTTGAAACCCTAATCCATTTTGGGCTTAATGAACAGTTGGGCTTAAATAAAAATTTTGCAGAAAACGCATGTCTGCAATTTTTGATCGGTCGAGCCTGTTCTTCGATCGATCGAACTAGGCAAATTTTGAATTCTCTTTTCTGTAGCTTGCTTGTTTTTGGATCTTGACTTGTATCACCTTGAACATTATCCAGTAATACCTATAGGCTCTAAGATCTATATCTAGACAAGTTTGTATTCACAGTTTGACAATTAATGTTCTAAACTTTTAGAATCTAATACATTTATTGAAATTATTTCTTAAATTATGGATGTAAAAGAGCCAAAGTAACTAATATATCTAAAGTTAGACTTTGAAGTAAAGGGGAATACATAACATAAGAATGCAGTTTGCTAACTGACAAATTAACCCTCGGACAAGTTTCTATCAAGTCATGAGAAGTAACTTATTGAATTATTGATATGATGCTTGACATTTTACCTCAACTTCAGGTAAATGAATTGAATAAGCTCCAAACTAAAGTTTAGAACTTGATCTATGCTCATGCACAGTTGAATTGTTTTTTTTTTTTTTGGTTAAAAAAAATATCTCTTGGGAGAAGAAGGATATTCTCTATTTCTTTGGATACATCCCGATTAAATATTTACCAATCTTTTTTTTTTTTTTTTTTTGAAGGAAAAATATTTACCAATCTTAAATTGTAATTAATATCATCATTGGATTTTTGGCACATATTCCATTGCATGCATTGATTATCTTCCTAGAAGAGAATGGCATATCCGCATATAGGAAATGATACACATCCTTTTGCATCCATGTATATCGTAATTCGTAAGCTTACACTTATTTTTTGGCATTCTCTGTAGTGAACTTACAAGCTTCCAACACATTTTTTTAACAAAATAAATAAATTAAAGTCCAAAGCCTTGTAACGTAGCCTTTCATTTCATCGAATGCAAGTTTAACGAGGTATGTACATCTAAATCATTGATTACATTTCATATTTTAATCGTTCAACATGCTTGTCAAACACATGAACATCTGGCTTTGTGCAAATATCCCGCCCCTAGCTAGAACCTCAACCTCAGATAGCCAGTACAAGATCCGGCAAGGATCGGTGCAAACGCTCCCAAGGGTCGCTTTGCCACACCGGAAACTCATCTCCAGTCTCCGAAGCCCTAAGTAATACGGTGAGCCATGTGTTGAAATACTCTCGAAATTGAACAATCACCCCTTCCTTATTAAGGGTCCAAACATGCACCCAATAGGTCTTGAATCCATCCCAACCCTCCGTGATCACACGATCGCCAATTGCCATGATGCTTCGAGGTTTAAACTTGAACTCGGTGTGCCTCGACTCCCCAGTGAGTATCTTCATCATGTGTTGGCATGGTGGAGGTCCATGGTACCAATACTCAAGGTCAGCAGCCACTAACCTAGCAATGGTCTCAGTGTGACCATGTGCCAAGGCCTTGTAAAGCATTTTGACATTCTTCTTGTTCCATGTTTGGGGCTCCGGCACCGGTGATATGCCCTCCTCATCTTGTTCCGGCATGATCTCATTATGGTTGATTCCCATGTAGTGAGGAAAGTAAGGTCAGCTAGCTAGCTAGTAGCAACTGGGGAAGGCTTCTAGCTAGCGTTATTGCGGTATTGTTGGTTATGCTATATCACATATATATGCATGGGACACGTATTTATAGAGCATTGGTGGCTGAGGAAAAATACAAATAGGATTGCTACTCTTCTAGAAAATTGGAGAAAGAGTGTGGTAGGCGGATCCATCAAATTTATTAGTGAAAAAAAATTGATATTCCAATATTTCGGACGAAAATCTTTGTGTTTGACAGCTAGCTACTATGGAGACAATATAATTATTATGCTAAGAATATTCAACTAATAGTTATAGGGCAGTTATGACTTCTGTCTCTAATAAGACAAATTGATTTTACAATTAATTTGTAAAATTAACCTTAATAATGAATAATTAAATGTTAAACTCCTCCTTTGACTAAATTATGGTCACGATTTTTTTATTTTCGAAAAAAATAAAGAAAGGAAAGAAAGAAAAAGATGCATGGCCTATGCAAGCCCCCAAATAGTAGTAAAAAAGGGAATCAAATAGAAAGAAAGTCACTAAAAAACAGAAAAAAAAAAAAAAAATTGGTGGGTAAGATTTTGATGGGTTGATGGGCTGAAATTTAATTATTATTCTTTATTAGTGCTTTCCTTAGTTTCCTATGCTAAAGTTGAAAACCGTGTGGGTCTAATTAATAATTTTGGGTGTGCCTTTCAATAAAAGAACAGACAGTAATAATATCAATAAATAAATAACAATGATGATAAACAAATAGTAATAATTTTGGGTTGTTCTAAGTGAAGCAATTTATAATAGATATTTGCTGTCCGAGTAATCCTTTCGAATCAATATTATATTGAATGCATGTCTCCGAGCGTCATCAGTTATGTTGAGTTGCCAGGAACGTTCCTTGACATACAATAAATTTAAGTGGATTAACTCTTATTATTTTTTATTTAATGGGTCAATGATGTTTTAAGCTATCGCATTCATGCATGTGCCCTATTGCAGTTACATTCACAAGTTCCTTGATTTACCGTCTATTGTAAAGTTACGTTCACAATATCATTCAAGTTCTTAGGGAAAAACAATATTATTCAGGAATAAATAAAACTACTAAAATTCAAATCAAATTAATACATAAAAAAATCCAATATCTATTTGGTTGTAGCAAAATATAAACAAATTAAAATATATACAAATAACTATTTCTAATTAATACATTGCAAATCAATTATTTAGGACATATCAAAATGAAACTTGATGTTCTTTTAAATTATGAAATCCATCTATGATTAATTTTATACTAAATTTTGCAACAATTTTGTTTTAATGGAAAAAATAATATATATATATATATATATATATGTATATATGTTAGAATATCATTTTTTTGTTGTTGTAAAAGTCTCATTTCTTTTATTATATTCATGATTAAAAATACTCATTTCATAATTGTAATAGAAATTATAAGTACAGCCACTTTATAAACAAATTGTTTGGCTAGTGATTTTTTGTACATCAAAATACATTATGTTCAAAATGGTGAAGTTTTAATTTTTTTAATAGTTTTTTTTTATTTTTTTTTTTATGATTTGTGAATTCTATCAAATAAAACTTGTTTACTAAAAAAGAAATATCATCAATTCTATAAAGATTCACATTTCGCTCAAATATACAAAGTAGCGGTATAAATAGGCAACTCCACTATATGTTCACTAAATTAATTAAGGATTTAGTTATTGTAATTAATAATTTATTATAGCATAAAAATATCTATTAAATAATTTTACTCAATTCTAAAGTTATATATGTTTTTAATAATTAAAAAAATACCAACAATCTCTTAAGTAAAGTTAGACAACATAACAACATTCAAATCCATAAGTTCCAGACATCGTGGGTTCCAAATAAGACAATAATAAAAATGTCATATGAAACACATAGTTTTTATGAGTACGTGGAGTTTTTTTTTAATAAGGGACTTATTTGTCTTTGGTTAATTAAAAAAGATTTTTCTTCTTCTTCTTCTTTTGGATATTTTTGCGAAATTGATTTTTTTTTTTTGGGGGGGGGGGGGGGAGGTGGGGAGGGGAGAAGTATGAATATTTTAGTTACAATTTTTAAATTAATATATTTAAAAGGCCGGGGGACATGGCCCCCCTGGTCTCTTGATAGCTCCATCCCTTCAATGCCTTCTTTCATAAGTTCTTTCCTTAATTTGATTCTTAAAATAAAAGAAAATATAAAGTTCATTTGTTTACCATCTAATTAATCCTCGCATGTAACTTCATGCAAACGCATGGATGCATTTAAAATTAAACAAAAATTTTATTATAAAAATATAAATAATTAGTCAAATTACTTTTTTTTTTTTTAAAGCATGTAACACATGCATTAATGTATACATATAGATACATTTAAAATTAAACATAATTTTTATCATAAAATATAGATAACTAGTCAAATTATTTTTTAAAGTAAACGTAATTAGTCATATATTAAAATTCTTATCTAATTAGTGATTTTTGTTATGCGGTGATTTTTATTTTATTTTATTTTTTTTAGAATCATGTGGTGATTTTTATTGAGTTTATGTGATTGCATTTTTTTTAATAGTTCATTAATATTAGATATTTAGTATTTTGCACTCATTAATTCACTTGACATAAAGATTAAAAGACTTAAGTAGACAAATGGCACAAGTTTAAGTGGATAATTATGGTGCAGTTCCGATATAAATTTAGACACATGATGCAAAATTGGATTATAATTTCAAATTCTAATTCAATTTTCTCTAAAATTTACCTATTAATATATATATATATATATATATATATAGATGTCTTATAAATTTTAACTTTTTTTAGTTATATGATTATGTTTTTTATGGTTTATTATATTGGACTCATCGTTTTCTATATTAAATTAACTAATTTGGCACAAAAATTTAAAAATTTAGATTAAATAGGATACGTGGCTCAAAATTAAACTCTAATTGAAATTCAACTTTTACACTAAATTAACTTACTTGGCACAAATATCTAAAATTTATATTAGATGAGACACATAGTGCAAAATTAGACTCTAATTAAATTCCAATTTGAAATTTAATTAGATTTTTTCCCTGCTTTACCTATTATTATTATTATTATTATAGAGAGAGAGAGAGAGAGAGAGAGAGAGAGAGATTGATTTTGCACTTGGAGTTAGGGCTGACTACCTCGCTCTACTTGACTTATCTTATTTGGTCCCATTCAGTGCACATTTTCACCATTTTGAAAAGGGAATGAGATGGTGCACGATAGATTTAGCTTTCCATTTTTTATATACTAGTTCGTAACTTGTGCTTACACACAAACATATTTAATTGCAATGGTATTATTGATGATATATATCCATTTGATATTCATGCATACAACATAACATTTAAAAGAAAAAAAAAGGAGAGACGGAAAATGGAAAAATACCTTAGAGTTTTGCCAAGAAGTAATGAAACATAGATCTATCTTTGGATCTAAAGCAAAACTATCAGACGAAGATATAAGTTCAAAGCAATTTGGCATCAATTAGAAGTATATAATGACATTTGTGTTGTTCTTTAAAGAACTATTACACTGGTTCATTTCCCTAAGTGACACATACGAACAATGAATGGGATAAAAATAGATAGATATGACTAATGAATGGGACACACATTTTTGTAGGGTTCTCTTATCTCTAGAACAGTTGAATAATAAGTATTGCATTGAAATTGAAGCAGTGTCATTATTGTGGTTCACCAAAATCAAGAAAGTTCAATTGGACACTTGGCGCAAAATTAAACTTAAATTAAAATTTAATTTTAATTTTAATTGGAGTTTTTTAAAACTTTAGTTTTAAATATACATATATACATATATATATATATATAAATATAAATAGTTCAATCGTTTTTATATTCATCATATTAATTATAGATTTATTTTTTTATGTATTGTTTTATCATCCCAAAACATTTCTCGCTCTCTCATCACCGTCCTTCCTATTTTTGTCTTTACTTTATCTCATTAGTGTAGTTAGTATCTCATTAGGAAAGACAAAATTCTTCCAAGTTGCCTCATTCTTGTGCCCTATGCGAGTTTTTCCAGCTTCATAGAAAGGATGGGGCACCCATGATCTAACCTCCCTTTCCATTGCAATTCCTACTTGGAATTTACTAGTCAACACCAACTAATTAGATCAAAATGAAATCCTTGTATTAAAATGGAATACTTATATAGATTTCATACAAGGATTCCATTTTGCTCTAAGTTCTACCCTTTTCTATATCGTTGTTGGCTACATTAATAGTCATTTACTCAGTGGGAGCACTACAAAACATGCGGGTCTAAAGCTGCGTTTTTTTAGGCCACGTTTTTAAAAACACGGCTACAGATGAGATAAAGTCACGTTTTTAGAAAACGCAGCTTAAGTTATTCATATGAAGCCGCGTTTCATATGTGCGGCTATAGCCCATGTCTGGAGCCACGTTTTTTAGTGTGTATGGTTGCATTTTTGGGGGTGGAGCTATTGCCGCGTTTAAAAAACGCGGCTATAGGACTTCCTATTTTTATTTTTATTTTTTTTTAATCTTAACCATGGCCATGTTTAAAAAACCCTAGCTCCAGCTTGCCTAAAGCCGCGTTTTATAGACGCGGCTTTAAATTTAGTCTGAAGCCGCGTGTTTAAAACGGGGCTTTAGTTTGGGATGGGGCCGCGTTTTTTAAACGTGGCTTCAGATTTTGCCAATAGCCGCAAGTTAAAAACGCGGCTTTAGGCTTTGTATAAATAGTATAGTAAAAACTTTCCAACCCTCTCCCACCGCACATCATCAGCCTCCATCTCTTAAGCCCTCACCCTCCATCTCCGATCTCAACCCTCACCCTCCATCTCTTCGATCTCAAGCCCTTACCCATCGCACATCTATCACTCTCACTCACCACAAGTAAATTTAAACCCAGTTATTATTGATCACTTGCTAAATTTCTCCTGTTTTTCGTTTCTCACAAGCTTTCTCGTCTTCAACGCGGAGAACACTCCGCCCTCCGATCCCAACGTCCCTTTCCTCCAGGTCCACCGGTGAAGGTACATGATTTTTGAGCTTAGCCTTAAATTTTCTGAGTTAGGGTTTGTGTTTGTAAATATATTTTCTGATTTTTATTTTTATTTTTAAAATTTATATTTATTTCTATTTTTGGATAGGTTATGGTGAGAATTGATCTCCTTTGATCGGACCACTCATGGCGGAGGTACTCTCTCTGTCTTTCTCTCTCTCTTTGTATTTTGCTCTCCTTTGCATGTACTTTTATTGACTACAAGATTTTTAGGGATTTTGAATATTGGGTTATGAAAAAGTAATGAAATTAATCATTGTTTGTGGTTAGTGATTGGGTATTACTAAATTTGACGAGTTGTTATTGGGGTTTTGGTGAAGGTGGAGGTTTGCATTGGGTCCTTGGTTCCACAAGACAGTCATCGATTCTCTCATCCAAATCCTTCGCAAGTACTCTCTCTCTCTCTCTCAGGTTTTTTTTTTTCTTTTTAATTTGTTTTTGAAGTGGGTTTTTTTAAGTGTAATTGAATTGGAAATTGATGAGATTTTAATGGGTTTGTGCTTAATTGCTCATTACTGTAACTCTTCTATTCTTATTGTACATTTCCCATGCTTAAACTTAGTAATTTCTAGGGCAACAAGCATTGAATTTTCAGTTGAAACAGCTCAGAGATCTTCAAAAATAAAAATAAAAAATTATTATCAAAAGTTAATTTCTTTTTTGTGCATTCTAATTTTCCACGTTTGGGCAATGATAAATCAGACATAAAGAAATAAGTTTTGAATTGATCTTAGTTTTAGTACTACTATTGTTTGATTATTTCAAGGTTATGTATTTGATCAATTTATTTATTAGATCTATTTAGCATTAGAAAATTAATTTGAAGTCATTTTGAGTAAATTTTACCTCTTTTTTATTATTTTTTTCTCAAGGGTGCTGAGCCGAAGCAATTGGTATGCTCTAAGTGTAATGCTGGCAAACTTTATGGGTACACTAATAGAGTTAAGGTACTTTGTGCATTTTCTTAACATCAGCTTAAATATGTTGTCATCATTGGTAATAGAGATCAATTTTTAGTTTGTATTCTGATTGCTGATGTGTTTTGCTTTCTAGTCTGTTGTTGCCCTTCTTGTGCTTTGGTGAAATTCTCACTAGTGGGTCTCAATTTCCATTTACATCTGATGCTTTCAACAACCCAACCCAACCCACACATTAAAAACAACTTCTCTTCTTTTGTATTGTTCAAATCAAAATCCAAAATGGCTCCAAAACTTGTCTCTTTGCAATGCAAATCTGTGTTCTTGCTATTTTTCCTCATCGCGATCCAAATGTCGTCGTCTTCGCCTCTGTTTTCCTCTTCTTCCTTAGATTTCAATCCTCCCTACTTCAAAGCCATCTCTGTAAGTTTCTTACTTATTCTATTGCAAATTATGTTTTGTTTTTGCTTTTGTTCTTAGAGTTTTGGTTTTTCCTGTTTGCTTGCTCAGAAAATATGGAGGAAAATTTATTGTTAGGCATATGGATTATGCACTTTGAGTTGACAAGAGCATGTTTTCCCAGTTTTAATCATCATTTCTTTCTGTAAGTGGAATAGCAGGAGGGATCTTAAGGTAGAATTTAATAAATAATTAGAAATGGGGAGATGCAAGCACTGTATGGGCCTATTTTGGTCCTCTTACAAAACAAAATTTTTATGTAAAAATTGAAATTCATATGCAATCTTAAGGCAAATTAGGAATTTTCATGTCTTGACCTAGTTTTGACTTGATAAATGTGGCTTGGAAGAAGCAGCATGATTACTTTTTTCAATAATTAAAGTGCAAGAACCCAAGAAAAAAGTAGAAATTGACTTTAAATGGGGAAAAGCGTAAGATGGTTGATTGATTAATTCATTATGTAACAAAGGATTGTGTCCACCTCTGTAAAGGAATCTGATCCCCAAAACTCAATATGTTTCTAAGTTCTTATTTTACCATCTTAATAGATTCAAAGTTTAGAGCTACAGTTACTTATCAATATATATATATATATATATATATATATATATAAAGTTCAGAGGGATAAAGCCTGAGCATTTCCTTCCTTTTTTATTTATAAATTATTCTCAGTATATTAAACTTTCAGGGGTCTACCGTTGTGGTTACATGACATTCCAGACATTGTCTACCGTTTTGATAATGAACCATTCAAGCTAATGACTTTTAATTTCCCAAATTCAATACAAGTTGTTGTGATTTTCAGCAAGAATATTTATCATTCTCATATTTATCTAATCGGTTTTTTTAGACTTGTGTTTCCTATATTGCACGGATGCTTCTAGAAAAAAGAGTCATATTTGTATTAGATACAATACTTCTCAGATGCTTTCCAATGAAATTTGATAAATCAATTAAAGTTTGTAAACATACGCATCAAATACATCCTAAGCTCTTAGATATGTTCCTCTTTAGTGTATAATGGGCATATCAATGTAAATAATAAATAGGAAGGCATAATAAATAGTATAACTATGAAATACCTGTCATTTTATGCTACTTTTTAATAATTTTTCTGTATCAACCTATCCACATTTCATTTTAGAGAGAAGCTGGATCAGCTGCGAAGATGCTTTGAGTTTTGAGTTCATCACCCTCACTTCTCTTTAAGTAGTTACTTATCTTTTTAGTGACTTATTTATAATTGTGTACTATAGGTTCAATTTTCAGCAGGGAGGGATCTAAGACCTGGTCAACTTGGGAGCATGAAACAAACATTGTCGAACTGGTAACATCCCTTGTTCAAATGCATTTGAGTAACTTCTATGCTCATGTTTGGTTGTTTGTTTGATTGCTTAATCATTCTCCATTTCTTGAAAAAATTATTTATTTATTTTTATAACTTATCAAGTGATGAAAATGCTATTTGAAAACACCAGAGTAGGGTTGCATAGGTTGACCATCAGTGTAAAATTTAATCACATTCAAATTTGGACATAAAACTGCAAGACTCTAATTCATATGTACTAGAGTTTGGCTGGACTCATTTATATTTGTATTTTTGGGTGTAGCATGACCAACTCACTTTAGATATATCAGAAACTACACTCACACCCAGTGTTATCTCTGTAAAAGGCTACTAATTTGCAAGACCAAGCCATCTGGCTTGGGAAAAAAAAATAAAAAAACTATAGCCGCGTTTTTAAAATGCGGCTATAGCCAAATTAAAAAATAAAAAACGAATGGCTATAGCCCCGTTTTAAACGCGGCTAGAGTATGTTCCCTATAGCCGCGTTTATAAAACGTGGCTACAGAACGTCCTATAGCCGTGTTTCTAAAAATGTGGCCATTGGTCCCGGCCTATGGCCGCGTTTATAAAAATGCGGCCATAGACCCCTCAGGCCTGTGGTCACATGTCTTAGGCCAGCGTTGTAAACGCGGCCTAAAAAAATGCTGCTATAGGCCAAATCGTCCTATAGCCACGTTTTTATGAGCTATAGCCACATTTTACGTAATTAATATCAAAGCTAGTTTTCATTAGAAAAGGCTCCTGTGATATATAACGAGCATGCTGAAGTAAAATTTCATTCCATTCTCTCCTTCAAGTTCATCAAGTCCCATGGGATGCCACAGCTCAATAATATTTGCTTTCTTTTACCTTTTCTTGACTACTTGTGCATTGTGATAGTTAGAAAATGGCTTATGCATGACTAGATTTTACACCTTAAAACAATTAGTAGATATTGCAACACTTTGAAAACCCCAATCCTAGTAGTATTAAATTTTAGAGTAAAGAAAAATTACTTAGGACACCTCCAAATAATAGCAACTATAAAAAATTAAAAATAAGTTATGTTCTGGGCGATCCTTTTGAGTTTTGAACTTTAATTTTTTTTTTATCCAATAATTTATAAAAATTAGTTCCTACCAATTGTCATTTTGTTCAAACAATTCTTAATGCTTTCAATGGAAACATTCAAGATTTGAGTCTCCCCTCCTTTAACTATCGAATTATAAAATAAAAAATCTCTTCTACTCTCTTATTTAAAGGTTTTAAATAGGTAAGGGGTTTAACATTATTAAAACTAGTGTTTAACCTGCACAATGCGTGGCATCATTTTATGAATTAGAAAACAATCAACTTAATATATTATACTTAATGTGATGGTAAAATAGGGAAGGGGGTGAATGTTTAGTTGTTCAAATAATGATGTTAATGTGCAGGTGTTCTTCTAAAAGATAGACAACCTAGCATCAATTCGTAAAGAAAAAATTTGTAAGAAGTATGTAAAATACGTTTGTACGGACACAAAGTTGGCCTTGGGCCCAAATGCGTTACCGGGCCGGCCCAAGTGGCCTATGCAATAGAATTTGTAGAGAATGGGCTTGAAGCCTAGACTTCCTCAGGCTCTAGAAGACTACGGGGTAAAGGTTAAGTCCGTTGCTGGGATGCTAGGAGTTGGGGGTGCACCTCTGCCTCTCCTCGGACGTGTGCCGAGGAGCCTATGTCCATGCTATCCTTCTCCTTTCTGAGAGAGAGAGAGAGAGAGAGTCTTCTTTTCTTGGAGAAAAATTCTGGATCACCAGGCCATGGATATCCCTCCTTTATTTATACCCCCCGTTCTTGGTGCCCACCTGTCTTTTCCTTGGAAATACTCCCCTATGCTTGTAAGTCTGTCCACCGTCCCCTCGGAAGTCATTTCTCCATTAATGCGGCCAGGCGGGTAGGTGGGAGGCCTTTAATGCGGTGGCAGCAGCTTTATGCAGTGCACGTTCCGCTTGTCCTCCTCCTCGGCGTCCCGTGGGAGTTCCGTGTGACTTATTGAGCTTTAGTAGCTTCTCCATTGGCGTTATGTCGTATCTCTCGGCCCCTGCCCCCGTTGTCCGAGGCCATATTCTCCTCAGACTCTCCTGAGCGGGCAGTGACCTGATCGATGGGCCTCTGGGCCCTCGGGTTTTGGCGATCTCCCCTTTCCCCATGGCGTCGTGGGCGGACTGGTGTCCTCGGACCAGGCCCAAGGCCCACACAGCTATTTGACGTTTCTGCCCCCACAATGTTAGTTATCAATCTGTTTGTTTATTATTTTAAAATACAGAAATTAATCCAAAAATTTTCATAATTCCATTTATAAAAAAATTATTATTACTATACATTCTAAAGTATGCATGTTGAAATCTAGTTATGAACAAAAAGATTTGCATTATCAATAAAGATTTTCCTTTTGAGTGCTGATCTTCGCTTAGGCCGGTTCCAAGGCTAATAGCTTCACTCTCAGTCATCACAACCGAAACTTTGGTGGTATTTACAGAGGAGCCTAACAAATTACATTGAAATAAAACAGACATACCTTTTCACAATTACTTAGAGCCAAACAAATTAACCTTTAATGCAATATAATCGCAGTCATGCTAAAATAGTCTTTAAAGGTAGGAGTTATGAAATAAAACCTGAACATAATTAAATGAATGAGTTTAGCATACATCAAGAGCGTCACTTTTTTTTTTTTTTTTTTTTTTTTTTTTTTTTTTTATGCCATGCTAAACTCATATTCACCACCAACACCACTGCAATTTTTTTTCCATAGGTACATCTATATCAAATTGTTAACATGTCCAAGTTTAAATATTTATCTAATTTCAACTATTTTAAAGTTAAATCATCTCCCATATGAAATGGAGAGAAAGTAATTAAACATCAAGTATGACAAATTGTTAAAATTTTAAACATCGCTAAAAATGAGAAACATTCAAATTTTATATAGTAATATATTACATAATCATAACGTGCTATTACATAAATACAATTCCTTGGTAAATGTTAAGATAGATGACAACTATTTTATATTATCTTGAGAAAAATTTAGCCCCACAATTGTAGCGTATCACATAAAATCAGAACTACAACCATGTAAAAAGAGAAAATTAAAATTAGATATAATAACAAAATTCTTTTACACCACAATAGAACTAAGAGAATTATTATAATGCATAATCCAATATGAGTATGAAACTAGGAGTTGTACTCTACATTATTGCAAGAAAAAAAAAAGAACAAATCTAGAATAAAGAACAAATAGAGAGCATATATAATTAGTTAAGAAATCAAACAGGAAAAATTCTAGTAATGAGGAATAATTAAAATTGTAACAAAATAAACATAAAATAACACAACTTTACCGTCAATATGATTTCCGTACATCTACATCACACCCAATTCCTCCGTATTTTATTGGCTTTCACGGAAACTAAACAAAAAAAAAAAAAAAGCATAAATCAATTTGCTATGTTTCTTAATCCAATGTACTCAATCAAGTATTCTTGTGCCCACAGTGAGATGCTCCATGGATCATAGTGGATGCTCTGTTATTTTAGTCCATTGTTGATTTTTGGTTGCCAAATTCTCCATGCATTGTAGTAAAAATTTCTGTGTCATTTGCTTTACGCAAACATGAATTCAAATACTCCCTTGAGAAATAAGGAGTGAACCTCCTAAAGTCCAGGCCATAGTTTGCAACTCTCCCAAATCTAACAGATTGTATAACATGCCAAAAAGATAACCAAGAATAGAATAATATAGAAACAATGTAACAAACATGTTTATTAGTTTAGAGAGAAAGCAATGTACCATTCCATTGAAATGACCACCATTAACTTCTTCAACATATTTTCACCTTTAAATTAAAAACAACAAAATTAAATGAAACTTTGATTATATAAGGTAGTCAGGCCAGGTCTATTATTAACCCATATTTGTCAAGTGTAACATTGGAATTGTCAGATGACATATTCATTTACTTTTCTTTGTGTGATGGCAGAGCATATTGTGATAGCTAATTAATAGCATTATATGAAGGTAAGGAAACATGTATATGAAATAATAGGCAACTTTTGACTTTAGATTAAAATATAAACATAATTACATAATGCGCAACTTGTCCAACAGACGACAAAGGAGCACTTCTCTTTGGAGGCAACCACACCCTCTGCCAGGTTAATTTCACTTGGCGGTGGGAGTGAATAATTGGCATTATCATCATTCCTTGCAACCCAAACTCAAAAAAATAAGAGTCGAACCCTCTCCTATAATTGAAACACTTCAATTTGGCTTAGGTATCATCACAAACACTTAGGAGTGATGAGGTTGGAATCTTTTCATATGCCATGCACTAAAGTGCTGGCTATTGTAGACAATAATTTGGGATGATGATAAACATTGTTTCCCCTTGGATCATGACAATAGAAACAACCTACAACATCTAACATTCCATGAGGTAAATGAAATGACAATCCAACTACAAATTGTAGACCATTGAATTCATTTGATGTCAAGCTTTACATTCAGGCTCAATTGCAAGTTGGACTACAAATATTAGTAGCATAATCAATGGCAAATTATATAGCAAAGTATAATTCCAAGCCAAAATTTGATTCTAAGGAACAACATATGATCCAACTCAAATTTTTGTAGGAGAAGAAGCGGTATTTTTTTCCTATCCTTTTATCTTATTTTTCCCTCAAATGTGAAGAATAAATTAAAATTTTGAAAGACAGCAAAGATGAAAAAATTAATGCATAAATAATGTGACTTCCTCCACTAACAATAATGTGAGTGAAATATAAATAAGCAAAATCTCACCAAAACTGGTGTCTTAAGGGTGTATTAAGAGAAAGTCTTAACAGTGTTTTAAGATTTCCAAAACTGGTGTAGCCTTTCGCTTTTAAAATGTACATGCATATAATGAATAAAGCAGAGATATGTGGTAGAGAAAGAAAGAAGTAGGAGAAGAATTTAAGAAACAGGGCAGTTCACTTAATGTCCTAGATAATGAATCCCAACAATCACTATAAGGAATTGTTAAATGGAACTGGTGCAATCAATCATAGCAAATATAATTTGTACTAAATTTCTCTACAATAGGTTAGGAATACAACTATATCTATACAGCAGATACACTTGCAAATGCAACATGGATAGAGTTAGATCTAGAATTACCACTTCAAATAGTTATCTTTTTCTCTAATTTATTTCTCTCTTTTCAATTTCAATTTCAAATGAAGGCAGATTCTTAACAATACTCATAGTGGTTCAAGATTAATCTACATAGTTCCAATGGCTTTAAAAAAGGGACCATTCAGAAACAACAAACACAAAAAGTTTAAAATTTAAAATAAAACTTTAGTTTAGTTTTGATTGCTAAAAGGTTTGTACTTTGAGTAACAAAGCAAATCTGCATATTATGTGAACTCAAAATCAAAGCAACCCAAATATTCAAAATCAATTCTAAATACCCAAAACATTGAGCCAAGCCAAATACCCTAAAAACAAAACTTCTTCTAACCAAAATCCCTTAATCAAAACCAAACCTTACCCCAAAATACTAATCTAAATCATAATTAACCCCCAATTGATTCTCCAAATAAAAACCAAAAACCCTTAATTTTTTAGTTTAAAACAGAACTTTACCGGTAGCGATTCCGGTAGTCTAATAGTGGGTGGAGGCTTACGGTGATGACAAAATTTGTGGTGGCGCCGCTCTTTGAATCCATGGCACATTAACTTAACAGTCTAACGATTGTTCTTCCTTTTCTTCCAAAAAAATCTCTAATTGGTTGATCTCTTTGCACCCTATGTCTAATCGACTCTCTCTCTACTGTTCTTGGTCTTTTGGCCTCTAAACCTTGATTATCCAAAGCCAATTAAAATACCCTAAAATTAAACCAAAATCAAAGACAAAATTAATTGAATCCAAATACTCCCAAAAGTTTCTAGTATACTGAGAAACTAAATCGAATCAAAAAAATCAAATCAAAACCTAATGTAACCCAAATACCTAAATACAAATCAATCCAACCAAATTTCTCAAAACTAATTCATATTTCATACCCGGATCTAAGAAAGAATGAAAAAAAAAAAAAAAAAAACTTACCAGTAATAGTTCTCTCTTTATGTCCGTATCTCTGCGTGCACCTTTAGGTTACCGGTGCCGATTTCGGTAGCCTAAGTCTGGCAAGGGACGAACAGTGGTGGGAAAATGATGGTGATAGCCAGCCAGCCATACAAACTCTGCCTCCTTATCTCCGTATCGCAAGCTTTTTTTTCTTTTCTTTTTTCTCCTTCTCTGCTTCTTTCCCTGTTTCCTTGTCGTCTCTCTTTCATCGCCTCTCTATTTGTATTTCCGTGTATCCTTTAATTTTAATTGGTTATTATTATTATTATTATTATTTTATTTAGAATCAGAGGCTTTTAAAAGGTGTGTAGATTGCCAACCAACATAATTTATCATTTTTTAACTTATACGTGGCAGAATTTTAAGGGGTCATTTTTCTTAACGTGACAACACCTCCTTAGAGACTTTTGCTTTTATATATAGTACTAGTATGTAACCCATGCTACCGCATGGGAATGGATATAATTTAATAAACCAATAAATATATTACATTTTATTATTTAAGTGATACTGTTGGTTTATTTATTAATCATGAGTTTAGCCATGTTTAAAAGACTTAGTTTATTCATGTTTAATAAAACTTAGTATTATGTAATTATTTAACAAATATTTTTATCATACAAAATTCTAATGAAAGAATATTATATAGACATATATATTCAAGGTTGATTTTTTCAGTACATATAACTATGATTAAATTGCTTTATCACAAACCATTTTTAACGAAATATTTTAATTAATTAAATGTGAATTTCATAACGTGCAGCTCATAACAATATATAACAATAGAATAACATGAATCTCATAAAAAAATTTATCAATTAAAAATCACTAAAATTATGAGCATAAAAGGTAAAGACAAACAAATAGGATAAATACTAATTCCTTAAAAGAAAACTTACAGTGAGTTGAGAAAACTACATATATAATCTTTGATATTTGAAGAATAATGAGATTACAACTTTCTTTCGAAATTAGGTAGAGACTCGTGCTGATAATGTGTTATGAAAAAGAAAAGAAATATGCAACATCAATGATAGGAAAATAAAAAAATTTTATAATTAAACAATAAAAATTATTGACAAAAAGGAAAGAAAGTATAGGAAAATGAAAGACAATAAATATACAACATCAATTATAGGAAAATCACAAAATTATATAATTAAATAATAAAAAATTTACACAAAAAAGGAACACAGTATAGGTAGATGAAAGAAAGCAGTAATCAAACCTTAGGAATGGTTGAAATTCGTTTTGCAGAGCATAAACCAGGATCATGAAAATTGTAAATACAAGTACAATCAGAATATTTAGGGAACCTCTTCTTATATAAGATACAAAAATACCTAAATACATGCATCATTAATACCAAGAGATTCTTTTGAAATTTCATGTGAAAAAGGGAGGTGAACCTAAAAATACGTGGGTGTGAAAAATGGAGGTGAACTGAGAAAGAGAGGTGAATCTGAAAATATGTAGGTGTGGAAAAGGGAGGTGAACTTGAAAGAAAGAGAGGTGAACGGGAGGTGAACCTAAAAATACACGGGTGTGGAAAAAGAAAAAAAGAAAAAAAAAGCACATCGGAATTACAAAATATACTCCAATTTCATATTTACATTGACACGTGACACAACAATAGATTAGAATTCTAATTTAGAATTCCAATTGGAGTTTCTCTCTGCTTCACCTATTTTATATATATATATATATATATATAGATTAGATTAGATTAGATATTCTTTCACACTAGTTTACATTCACTATTTCACAGTCATATCTACAATTAATTGATGCAGGAATATTCACATTTTTAACCTATAAAAGTGGATGTGAAATAGTAGATACATGACAATTAAAACCCTTGAGATATTATGGATTGTATCATTTGATATGACTATGTATGAGACATGAAAAAAAGACTATATGAGAGAACTTGGGACTGGGAGGGAGCCGCCTCTCTGGGTTTTTTTAAGGGATCAAAGAGTATTAACGATCGAGGAAACATAAGGGGTAAGCAAGTTGTGGATCCGTCATTACTAGATATTCAAATAGCTTAGATTGATTAAAAAAAATGATAATGGATGTGGCAAGCTTAAGCCTTAAGGTACATAGAATACTAGAATAGGAACAGATTACCAAACTCAGGATTTCTAAGTCAAAGAGAAGTCACTTGTAAAACATATGGAAAAGGTCAAATTAGGGTCATCCTTCACGTAAATGATGTTTTAACTTTCAATGCGTTGTGTGGTGATCCATGGAAATGGGATTAACATTAATAATTAATGAATTATTAAGCAAGTGGGTAGTGTACGTTGTTCTCTGTTTTAGGTTTTACCTGTTCCAAAGTCTAAAAGCCCACTTTTTTAGTGATCGGCCTTTTGATTCTAACAATTATATACTAGGTAAACAATAAAAAATTTGCCCAAATCTTAAGGCTGTCCATGTAAAACACTACAAAGATGTCAGCTGCTTCATTTCTTTTTCATAGTCTGCATGTGAATTGCAAATGAAACTGTACAGGCTAAGCTTGGAACTGACTAATTTATTTGCAGGAATGAACCAACTTGCATTAGTGCTTATCTGTTTATATATGAGTACTAAACTGCTAATTGGTGAATTTAAAATCTGGGCCTTTTCTTTTAGGGAACCTTTACAAGATTATGCTGTTGTGTGGAAGCAAACTTTTATAGGGCTCTTTAATTATTGGTTCGTTAAATTTGGATTTCTATAATAGATTGTTGTATTCCTCAAATCATAATGCAACAACAACAATCATGCCTCAAAATACTTAGTCCCAAAATTTGAGGATTGACCGTAAATCATCAATAGATTAATTAGGTTGACTACATTAGGTTGACTAAATTTGGTCATACTATCTGAAATTATACTCTCTTATATCTCCTTAATTTATGTCATTTTTTACTACATCTAATAATATTATATATATATATATATATATATATATATATATATATATATAACCAAAACATCTGAAACTCTTACAAATTTTCACGCCAGCACAATTTTAAAAAATAATAATAATATTAAAAAAATAATAAAAAAACTTTTTTACAACCCAAACCCAATGCCTTCTCTTTCATGATGCTCTACCTTTTCTTTCACCAAAACTCTTTCATGATGCTCTGCCTTTTCTTTCACCAAACACCAAAATGCACGCCTTGCCTTCCTCTACCAGTTCCTCCTCGATCAGACCAATGGCAAACCAAAAACAAACCATCTAAAGACACCATACCCACATATTCCTTAATCAGAACCCACCATGCCCACAAACCAATAGACATCCTCTTCCTCAGAACAAAGGTCAATCTCCTTCCTCAGACCACCCATTTGCCACAAACCACCCACATGCAACCTCAACAACCTAGAAACGGCCCCCCATTTGCCGTGGATCTCATCCAGCCCATTAAAACCCATTGTACCCCCCATACCTACAAACCCACAAACATCTTCTTCCTCAGAACAGAGGCCAATCTCCTTTCTCAAATCACTCATTTGCCACAAACCACCCACATGCAACCTCAACAACCCAAAAACGACGCCCCATTTGCTGTGTGTCTCATCTAGCCCATGGCCCATCAACTATGTCGGTCGACGATATACCCAACCCAGCCCTTCGAAACCGGCCCAAAGGTAACTAATAAACAAATTTAATTTGAAGCATCACCATCAGCTCTCTTATAAAAAAAAAAATGTCATTTTGACCCACCAAAAGCCGACTTTATTATTGTACCACATCATTTTACAATATCTCATTTATCAGATGTTTTATTCTTCAATTCTATACATTAAATTAATATTTACTACACATTAAAATAATATATTAACTCCTCCCTATTATCATCATCATCAACAACAATAACAACAACAACAACAACAATCACCACTACTGCAACAACACTGACAGCCACCACCGGCACAATCCCATCCACCAACGCCACCTTAAAAAAATAAAAAAAAATCCACAACAACCCGCTACATTCACAAACCTCAAAACCCATCCCAAATATGACCCCAAAATACAATCGCAAACACAAACACAAACACAAACCCAAATTTTCTTAGCTAAAAAATTCAAAACCTTGCCATGGATAAGTACTACCACTACTACTAGTAAACCTTTCTCTAAATGACACCGATTTCTTCGCAATCTCCAATGGCTTCAATCTCTAGCATTTGTTCATCTTCCCCATCTCTCAAGCCCCAAAAGCCTCTCCTTAGACCAATCCACTCGCTTTAACGTGACTCGTTGGCATTCCCAACTTGGCTGCTGATCGGACTTAGTCCGTGGCGCATGAGATCTCTACCAAGCTATCGTCGTCATCATCTTCATCTTCGAAGCCTGAGATTTTGAAGAAGAATGAGAAGATTGATGCTTTGGAGAAAGATCCTAGAATGATAGGCTACAAATGCGTTAACCCCTTGTGATTAATTAGCCAAGTTTTTAATTAATCAAGTTAACATACAAATATTGTGGTAGCACAAAAAAAATCACCAATAATCTAGAGTATGCAGTGGAAAATAAATGACGGTGATTTGTTTACGAATGGGGAAAACTTACACGGCAAAAACCCTACCAGGTAATTTAAGGTCACCACTCCCGAAACTCCACTATTATCACAACAAGCGGTTACAAGTAAAGGAATTCTAGTACCATACCAATCTACAGTTGAACCCTTACCCCAATGCCCAATTGGACTTGTTCTATAGTGACAGTTTCTCCTTTTGATGCACAGCTCCCAGTACATGACTAACCAATTACGTGGATTCCAGTACGCGACTTCAATTCACCAACTAGAGAGAGAGTTATTGGCTGTAAAGTTCTTCAATTCATCCACATGATGAAGATCAAGAAGATGCTTGGTTACAAAACCCTACGGTACACATTACACAGCAACTTCTTCACAAGAAAGATGAACTAAGGTATAAACTTTGTCTCGGATCACAAATTGTTTTAACAAGGATTTCTTAATACTTGTGCAACTTGTGTACACTTGACGGCCCTTAAAATAATCCTTTTATATGTCTAGGGTTAGAAGAAAAGAAGTCTCAAAGACACAAGTACGGATTAGAATCAAAACAGAATTTAGAATCTGTTTTCCTTAAATCTTGACAGCTAGATGTGTCGAGGTGCTGTTGAGCAGCTGTTATTGACACTTCATTTTGCAACCCGCATTTAACCTTACTTGGAGGGTAAAAGGGTAATTTCACCTTGAAAATATGTATCTTGATTTTAGTCATTAGATCCTTAATCTCATTTCACCAAAATGATCTTGATGGTGTAACGATCAAATCGATTAGTTATAAGCCCTAATCGGACCATCAGATTGAAAGTTATCATCAAATTAAGTTTTAATGGCCGAGATGCACTATCACAAATTGAGTCTAACCTTATGTGATTATGAACAATTGATTCAAATTGGTTATAATTATAATCAATTTGAAATTAATAATGTGTCATAATTTGAGTGGTTAGGACTACATTTTATGGTAAGGTTGCATACACCTAATTAATTAGATAGTTAAACATTAATTATTCAATGAGTAATTTGTGCAATTATCTTTTAATTAGAGTAAATTTGGAACTAATTAGGTCTGAAATAGGAGTGATTGGAGTCTATTAATGTTAATTGGAAACTAATTTGGGATCAATTAATGTTAATTGTGCTGAAACTATTTTTCTAAGAAATGACCTCTGCTCACTATTTCATTGATATCTCTCAGAATATTTTGAATCTGTGAATGAGGTTAATTTTCCCAGAAACTAGACATCCGGGGCTTTAATTTGAGCACAAGAACGATACAATTCCCATCAGAATTGAGTTAGATATGATTTTTCAAAGTTGGCTCTACAAGCTGTTACAGCAGCTACGGGAAAACCGAATTTTGGCTTGCTCCTTACTCTCACCAATCTTTCCTTTTAATGCACCAAATCTCCCCAAAGGCTAAAATGAGGTCTAGGTTCATGATTCTTTGTCAACCCTCATTAATGGCCTTCCATTCACATTTCCTCCACCACTACTATATAAACCCCCCTCTCTCCTTCATTTCAAGAGAACAAAAAACCCCCCCTCTCTTCTCCTCTCTTGAGTTCTAGGAAGTTGAGTAGTCTTATCATATTTTGGTCTTCTTGAGACTCAAAGTATTGAGTTAGACTTAATCTTCCTCTCCTAACTCTTCTTTTCCTCCACCCATAGGACCTCCCTCAAGAGTCCCCTCATCCACCATATTGATCTTGCATGAAGGTATAATTTCTTTCCCTAACTTGTTTTTTGTGTTGCCATGATAGGAATTTAGGATTAAAGCATTATAGTAACTATTTAAATTCCCTTGAATATGTTTGAATGTTCTTAAATATTCTTATGTGTTCATCACATGTTCTTGGTTGTTCATCACATGTTTATACATAACACTAGTTTTAATCTTAAATTCACATAAAAAATATGAAAAACATTTTTGTTTAATAATTCTTTCACATCCTTGAATCTAGGATGTCACCATACGCACACATTCACTAGAATTTATTTTTCAATCCAAATTCCATGCTTAATAAATTGAATTAGGGTTCATCATATGCACACACCTTAAATTCAACATGCAAATTGATTGACATATTGGATGATATGATATGAATGTTGGCCACTATAGTCTAGAAGAACGGTTTCACCGGGCAAGGTGGGTGCCTAACACCTTCCCACTTTGTAACATAGCCTCCGAACTTAGATCAAGGGTTAGTAGATCAAATGCTTGTCCATGTAATTTTCAATTTTTAGTTTGTAACTAGGAAATAAAGCCATGTACTTTTTATTAGATTTTATCTAGGACCAAAGCCATGTAATTTTCCTATAATCAATGTAAATTCAATTGAAGATTAATGAAATGAAAAATTTTTCAATTTTGGTTTTCTTATTTTTTCAATAATTAAATAAGTGGCGACTCCATTGTAAAACCCTTAATCTAAAGGGAAAAATATAACTAGTCGAACCTCCATTTTGAGAGGCAATAAGACGACTCCACCCATTCACGTGGGTTTGGCCCAACACATATTATAAAACGGGCCGGGGGCGCAGTCTCTCACAGTGGCGACTCCACTGGGGATATTGAGGGCTAAGCTTCAATTAAGTTATGGTGGCCAACCATGTCATTGTTTGTTAATTGTTTTTTGTATATAATATGTCTAATATATTATTATGTTGCATATCATGCATCATTTGCTTGAATGAAATTTATTTTATTTGTGTGTTAGCCCGGAAGCCCGGTAGTATTAGCCGTGGATTGTGATCTTCCTGAGACTCACATACCCAGCGGTGAACCTACCACCCACCGTGACAAGGATCATCATGGTTATGCCATGGTGGTTCATATGGACAAACTGTACTGTTTGGATCAACGCGGCGCTCCTGGCGTCACAAGTTGGGGGGTACGACGTACTAGTTTGTGGGGACCTTTAATCTACCTTCTACCCATGTTGTAATGACCCATAGACCCTACCTTTATATCGGTCCATGTAAATTGCATTGCATTGCATTATGCATGTGTTTTGCTGTTGTTTGAACCATGATAAGCTCAAGTCCAAAGCTTGGGCCTATCATAATTGTTTGAACCATGTATGCTATGAATGAACTCAAGCCCAAAAGCCTATGATTAAAATCTACTTGAAATGGAAGCCCAATTTGTTTCTTGAATGAGTCGAAGCCCAACACTTGAGTCCATCAAAGGTGTGTATACACATGATCCACATCAAAAGTCAAAAGCTCACAAGATGCATGCCTTCCAAGTGTAAGGTTCAAGCCTTCCAAAAGATCATAATCAAGGTTCAAGCCATTTCAAGCAAACATGATCAAGGTTCAAGCCTTCCAAGTGTAAACCCAAGTCATTTCAGGCAAAGACCAAAAGATCATAATCAAGGTTCAAGTATACCAAGTCTCAAGCATTTTAAATGGACCTAGAAGAAGCAAGCGGCCCACCTTTGCCTCACTCCACATATGATTTGCAACATCATGGTTAAGCTTAAAGTCTGTTTTTTTATTCCGTGTTTCTATATTTCTTTAAATTCTAAAAATCCTTGTAGCATTTGATGTGCTTTGTTCATGTATATATTTAAAAAAAAAAAAAAATTCTTTGAACTAGGGGCATTGGGCCTTTGAGTCATTAAAAAAAAAAAAAAAAAAGTCTCCTTTTCAAAATTGTACATGAGGATCCTTTGGATAAAACATTTTCTAAATCTTGTTGTTTAAAGGCTTGAGCAATGAACTTGTACCAAGGAATGATTAATTTCATTTTATCCATGTAAAGATTTTTGTTACTTAACTTAGAATATAAGAAGAAATGGTCTTAAAAGGCAATCAAAAAAATCCATCCATTGGAAAATCCCAAGAATCCATGTACTCAATCCAATTTTCAAAGATCTTTTGTTTCACAACATTAAAGCATTCATACTTTTTCTTTTAAGATGAATTTATTAAAAGAGCTTGAGTCACTGTGCCTAGGAGGCCATCTTTGGTTAACCAAATTATTTCCTCTTACCTAGAATGTTCATTATCCATTGTTAGCCCATTTGAGTCATCAAATATTTAGCCTTTTTCTTGAATGAACCCACTAAAATCTAAACCTGGGGTGGGAAAAATCAAGATATGCATACTTAAATCTCATATTGAGGAGGAGTCAACCTTATAGCTTTGAAGCTAATTGATAAATCTCTCCTAGAAGACATGAAAGACAAGTGGAGATTCATTAGGCTAAAGACAGGAGATCATCAAAGAGAAATGAGGTTTCACATAATCAAGGAAAGAGAAATGAAATTCTAGTGTACATCAAGTTTAGAGAGCCTAGAATTCATCATGCCAAAAGGAGTACAAGATTCATCTAAAAGAGGGTTCATCAAAGAAGGAAAAGATTCATCAAGCATAGAAAGGGGCAAGTGCATCAAGGCAAGAAAGAAGTCTAAAGAGTGCATCAAAATGACTTAAGCTAAGAAAAGTAAGGAAGGAAAAAGGTCCCCAAGAGATTAAAAAAAAAAGACAAAAAAAAAAAAAAAAAAAACTTTCTAGGCTGGAAACCCAAAAAGGCAATCTAGGCAAAAGCTAGGGCAAAAAAAAAAAAAAAAAAAAAAAAAAAAAAAAAAACGCCCGCTAGGCTAAAAACCCAAAAGGGCGGTCTAGGCAAAAGTTAGGATCAAAGAAAAGAAAAGAAAAATTGGAAAATCCTACAAAGTTGGAAACTTGAGGGTGCAATCTAAAAAGAGAAGAATTTTACAAGATGAAAGTCTAGAGGTATGATCCAAGATGAATGAGCATATTGTTGATTCGAGTGACCAATGAAGACTAGTGAGAAGATGACAAAGAAAAATGGAGACTCCTCCAATATTTGATTTTTGAGTAATGCATACTTGGGGGAACATCAAGGGAATTTTGAGCCTTTTTATATCATTCATTTCATAACCTAAACCCGGCCTACATTACAACCCATGAATAAGACCTCCTTAAAGTCTTGCTAATTGTAGGCGCATCTTAAACTCTAATAATATTTTTCTCTTGAATTAAAAAGAAAAAATGCTTAAAATTGTCAAATCCCACTGGATGATATGTTGAAGGACAAAACTTCTCAAATTCTCAAATCCCCAAATGGCTTAAGATAACTTTCAAACTTGGAGCACTCTCCTTGTTTGCACCCAACAATGTAACTCCTAAATATTATCACATTTCATTTCTTGATTGCCTTTGAAGACTCAATCTGACAATGTTCAAAAGGAAGAAGCAAATTTGATTACATGAGTTTAATGATCTTGATACTTCCTAATCAAAGAGATTTGTTTGATTCTTAAACACTTTGATTTGCCAAAATGGTTGTTCAAGGGATCACCTCTTGTTCATTAAAAAAAAAAAAAATTCATTCATCTGAACTACGTCTTGACCTAATCCTCTATGAGAGAGGTACGTAGGCAGCCTTTCAAAGGCCCGGTCCTAATCACCCAAACAACCTTGGAAAACAAAGTCAAAATAATGTGACAAAATTGTTTAGGTGCATGTTAGGTTAAGCCCATTTGTTTGCATTAAGCATGTTTAAACTTGGAGCATTGGCCTATTTATATTGTGCCCAAATATGTTCTTCTTGCATGGAAGTATGTTCTCATTTGAGGCATTAATCAATTTGTTTGCAAGCATGTCCACAATAAGGGCATTAGCAAAAAATGTTTTCATGATAATTGGTTTCTAACAAACTAGAGAAAGAAAGCCTTTTTGCAGGAACCAAGGATGGCGAACCATGATCTTCTTTCATGTTCCCTAATGGTCACAACATCAAATGAATTCAGCTTCAATTTAAGCATGGAATATGCTCCAAACTAGGGGCATTGGGAATTAAGCAAGGACTTATCTAGCAATCCGCATCAACTTCCAGCCGAAGTTATTTTCATTCAAAGGATAGGTTTTTTCAAAAAAAAAAAAAAATCATCATGAATAAATCTTCATCACTCTTACTCCATCTTCATCTTCATCTTCTTCACTTTTTGATAATGAACAAATCTTCAAATCTCAAAAAAAAAAAAAAAAGAAACATCATTCAAGATTTTCAATTCTTTCAAAAAAATTTAGGATTTCCAAATCTTCAAAAAAAAAATTTTCCTTCAAAAAATTTCAAGATTTCCAATTAGGTTGCTTTAAAAAAAAAAAAAAAAAAAAATTCAAAGCCTTCAAAAAAAATTCAAGATTTCCAATTAGGTTGCTTAAAAAAAAAAAAAAAAAAAAAAAAAGGAATTTTCAAAAAACCTTGGAACTAAAGGCATTGGGCTCATACTTCTTAGGTTGCTTTAAAAAATTTTAATTAATCAAAATTTTCAATTCCTTCAAAAAATTCAAGATTTCCAAATTTTTGAAAAAAAAAAAATCAAGATTTCCAAAATTTTTCAAAAAATTCAAGACTTCTAATTAGGCTTTCAAAAAAAAAAAAAAAAAAAAACTCATTCAAGATTTTCTATTCTTTCAAAAAAATTTAGGATTTCCAAATCTTCAAAAAAAAAATTTTCCTTAAAAAAAATTTCAAGATTTCCAATTAGGTTGCTTTAAAAAAAAAAAAAATTTTCAAAGCCTTCAAAAAAAAATTCAAGATTTCCAATTAGGTTGCTTAAAAAAAAAAAAAAAAAAAAGGAATTTTCAAAAAACCTTGGGACTAAGGGCATTGGGCTCATACTTCTTAGGTTGCTTTAAAAAATTTTAATCAATCAAAATTTTCAATTCCTTCAAAAAATTCAAGATTTCCAAATTTTTGAAAAAAAAAAAATCAAGATTTCCAAAATTTTTCAAAAAATTCAACACTTCTAATTAGGCTTTCCAAAAAAAAAAAAAAAAAAAAAAAAAAAAAAAAAAAAAAAAAAAAAACTCATTCAAGATTTTCAATTTTTTCAATAAATTTAGGATTTCCAAATCTTTCAAAAAAAAAAAAAATCTTCATTAAATTCTTTTTCAAGAACAGAAAGGTATGATCCTCTTCCATATTCTCTAGTGATGCAAAATCAAGTCAATTGTCCACCCTCAGCATTCATCGAAGCACAGAATATGTCCCAAACTAGGGGCATTTGCCAGGTATGCCAAATTCTTTTCAATGAATAACTCTGTTACTAATTGGAAATATCTATTTTGCAGGTACTAGGGTAAAAGGCCCACAAATATCGGCTTGAATGATGACTTCCAAATTACAATGGACCTCTACGAAGCACGTCCACAATTCAAATCTATTGGACCTCTGGGAAGCACATCCAAACTCAATTCCATCGGACCTCTGGGAAGCACGCCCACAATTCAATCCATTGGACCTCTGGGAAGCACGTCCAACCTTCAATCCATCGGACCTCTAGGAAGCACGTCCAAAACTTCAATCCATCGGACCTCTGGGAAGCACGTCCAAACTCAATTCCATTGGACCTCTGGGAAGCACGTCCACAATTCAATCCATTGGACCTCTGGGAAGCACGTCCAAATTTAAATCCATCGGACCTCTGGGTAGCACGTCCAACCTTCAATCCATCGGACCTCTGGGAAGCACGTCTAAATTCAATCCATTGGACCTCTGGGAAGCACGTCCGAATTCAATCCATTGGACCACAGGGAAGCACGTCCAAAAATCAATCCATCGGACCTCTGGGAAGCACGTCCAAATTTCAATCCATTGGACCTCTGGGAAGCACGTCCAACCTTCAATCCATCGGACCTCTGGGAAGCACGTCCAAAACTTCAATCCAACGGACCTCTGGGAAGCACGTCCAAACTCAATTCCATCGGACCTCTGGGAAGCACGTCCACAATTCAATCCATTGGACCTCTGGGAAGTACGTCCAAACTTCAATCCATCGGACCTCTGGGAAGCACGTCCAAAACTTCAATCCATCGGACCTCTGGGAAGCACGTCCAACCTTCAATCCATCGGACCTCAGGGAAGCACGTCCAAAACTTTAATGCATTGGACCTCTGGGAAGCACGTCCAAACTCAATTCCATCGGACCTCTGGGAAGCACGTCCAAACTCAATTCCATCAGACCTCTGGGAAGCACGTCCAAAAATCAATCCATTGGACCTCTGGGAAGCACGTCCAAATTCAATCCATTGGACCTCTGGGAAGCACGTCCAATTCAAACCATCGGACCTCTAGGAAGCACGTCAAAAAATCAATCCATCGGACCTCTAGGAAGCACGTCCAAAATCAATCCATCGGACCTCTGGGAAGCACGTCCAAACTCAATTCCATCGAACCTCTGGGAAGCACCTCCAAACTCAATTCCATTGGACCTCTAGGAAGCACGTCCAAAATTCAATCCTTCAGACCTCTGGGAAGCATGTCCAAAATTCAGGATCACGAATGAAATCCTCATTTTGTCGTGACCACTGGTAAGCATGTCTTGTACTCTTTCAAAAAAAAAAAAAAAAAAAATATATATATATATATATTTTGCATGCATGAACTATGTGTAGACCTGATCCTCCCACCAAGAGGTACATAGGCAATCTCCCCTGAGATTCGGTCCACATTTTAATCCACTACATGACGGTTTGCATTCTTGTTTCCATGCATCATAAATTTGCCACGGTTAAATGCTGATTGCAAAGTTAGGTGCCTTTTTCATACATTGACATTCGCTTTTCAAGCTCTGTCAATGAGGGGCATTCTGTTGACACCTCATTTTGCAACCCGCATTTAACCTCACTTGGAGGGTAAAAGGGTAATTTCACCTTGGAAATATGCATCTTGATTTTAGTCATTAGATCCTTAATCTCATTTCACCAAAATTATCTTGATGGTGTAACGATCAAATCGATTAGTTATAAGCTCTAATCGGACCATCAGATTGAAAGTTATCACCAAATCAAGTTTTAATGGCCGAGATGCACTATCACAAATTGAGTCCAATCTTATGTGATTATGAACAATTGATTCCAATTGGTTATAATTATAATCAATTTGAAATTATTGATGTGTCATAATTTGATTGGTTAGGACTATATTTTATGGTAAAGTTGCATACACCTAATTAATTAGATAGTTAAACATTAATTATTCAATGAGTAATTTGTACAATTATCTTTTAATTAGAGTAAATTTGGAACTAATTAGGTCTGAAATAGGAGTGATTGGAGCCTATTAATGTTAATTGGAAACTAATTTGGGACCAATTAATGTTAATTGTGCAGAAACTATTTTTCTAAGAAATGACCTCTGCTCACTATTTCATTGATATCTCTCAGAATATTTTGATTCTGTGAATGAAGTTATTTTCCCAGAAACTAGACATCCGGGGCTTCAATTTGAGCACAAGAACGAGACAATTCCAATCAGAATTGAGTCAGATTCGATTTTTCAAAGTTGGCTCTATAAGCTGTTACAGCAGCTACGGGAAAACCAAATTTTGGCTTGCTCCTTACTCCCATCAATCTTTCCATTTAATGCACCAAATCTCCCCAAAGGGTAAAATGAGGTCTAGGTTCATGATTCTTTGTCAACCCTCATTAATGGCCTTCTATTCATATTTCCTGCACCACTACTATATAAACCCCCCTTCTCTTCTCCTCTCTTGAGTTCTAGGAAGTTGAGTAGTCTTGTCATATTTTGGTCTTCTTGAGACTCAAAGTATTGAGTGAGACTTACTCTTCCTCTCCTAACTCTTCTTTTCCTCCACCCATAGGACCTCCCTCAAGAGTCTCCTCATCCACCATATGGATCTTGCATGAAGGTATAATTTCTTTCACTAACTTGTTTTTTGTGTTGCCATGATAGGAATTTAGGATTAAAGCATTATAGTAACTATTTAAATTTCTTTGAATATATTTGAATGTTCTTAAATATTCTTATGTGTTCATCACATGTTCTTGATTGTTCATCACATGTTTATACATAACACTAGTTTTAATCTTAAATTCACATAAAAAATATGAAAAACATGTTTGTTTAATAATTCTTTCAAATCCTTGAATCTAGGATGTCACCATATGCACACATTCATTAGAATTTATTTTTCAATCCAAATGCCATGCTTAATAAATTGAATTAGGGTTCATCACATGCACATACCTTAAATTCAACATGCAAATTGATTGACATATTGGATGATATGATATGAATGTTGGCCACCACAGTCTAGAAGACCGGTTTCACCGGGTAAGGTGGGTGCCTAACACCTTCCCACTTTATAACATAGCCTCCGAACTTAGATCAAGGGTTAGTAGATCAAATGCTTGTCCATGTAATTTTCAATTTTTAGATTGTAACTAGGAAATAAAGCCATGTATTTTTTCTTAGATTGTATCTAGGACCAAAGCCATGTAATTTTCCTATAATCAATGTAAATTCAATTGAAGATTAATGAAATGAAGAATTTTTCAATTTTGGTTTTCTTATTTTTCCAATAATTAAATAAGTGGCGACTCCATTGTAAAACCCTTAATCTAAAGGGAAAAATATAACTAGTCGAACCTCCATTTTGAGAGGTAATAAGACGACTTTACCCAGTCACGTGGGTTTGGCCCAACACATATTATAAAACGGGCCGGGGGCGCGGTCTCTCACAGCTGTCGAGCCTCGGGGCTAAAACAGCTTCTTAAAGCTCGATAGATGCAAGTGTCGAGCCTAAGTGTCGAGCTTTAATAACTTGCACTTCAAGCTTGTTTCTTGAAAAGACTTGATGACTTTAACACTTGATCTTGAAGCACAGTTTCTTAAAGCGTTAAACACATCTATCCAAATACAAGTAAAGTGTGTTTTGTCAAAGGATAAGTCAATTACATAAAATAATGACATATGTTCAAAACAACTTGAACCACATATGTCCTAACAATCTCCTCTGGCAATCCGTGACAAAACCATAACAATCAAATGAACATATGAGAGAAGTCAGAAATCACTCAGCTCATATTCACTTGTTGGATACAATAAAATCTATCCTAACACAAAATCTTGAAAAACTTTGCCAGAAGAGAGTTTATGGCAAGTAGACTTTGACAACCTATATTTCTGAAACACTTTAAACAAAACGCATCAAGGCACCTTTATGTGAAGTAGAAATAATAGATTGCATATAAATAAAGAATCATGTGTATAAAGATAGAAAAGAAACAACACATGCAAAGGTAGGTGAAAGAAACATACATCAACAGATATATATAGAACAAGTAAACACAATGTATGTAAAACTGGTCACAAGACCGGGGTACATGAATAATGTATCTCTAAAAAGAAAGAAAAGAAAAGAAAAGAAATACATGTAAATCCTCACTACATCCCTCATAGTAACACTCCCCCTATCAAAAATGTCCTATACAAGCTCTCCCCCTAAGTATGACTACTCTCATAACCCAAAACTACTCCCTCTTTTTGTCACGAGTGACACAGGGTAGAGTGTCAAGTAGACATCTTATTGATAGAGCTAGCATCTCTATCATCATCATCCGAAGCATCATCGTCATCACCATCATCTTCCTCAATCTCAAAAGCCACATGAGGAGGTGGAGGAGAAGGCTTAGAAGCAAAACCTCCCAAGGTCGCCTATTGCTTGGCAATGCGACCAACACGAACGTTCACCTGATACAACTCTGTAGAGAGCGTATTGAGGCGAGCATCCATGCACTGAAGTTGCGCCATGATATCTCCAAGTGACACATCGCTCGAGGAAGAGGAGGAAGCAAATGTGGCTCATACAGATCGAGATGGAGCTGGACGGGAGGAAGGAGCTGCTGAATCCGTCTGTCTCGACCTAATCTACGCCTCATTACGTTTTACGGTAGCGACGTCTATGGCAGCCATGACATAGAAGGGGTCGGACGAAGGAAACGTGATGGAGAAATGGCGTAGAATCCTCGTGATAGCAGAAAGAAAGATGAGCTTATCATGAGTAGCCGTATCCCTATAGACATATATGATAGAGAAGATGAAGTGTGAAGGAAAGTTTATAGTGAGGTGCGCTAAAAGAGACAACAAAAACCGAGCACAAGGCTCTGTGATGGAGTTGTAGTGAAAGAGAGGGTGCAAAACAAAAGTCATCACCATGTTCAGGAAATGAGGACCTTTAGCAAAAGGCCTACATGGTATGAATTGACGTTCACCCCAATTAGAGGGGCGCGCATAAAAAGCTACCATCATCTTGTCTTTAGACATAGACCATAGACGCTCACAACCAGGGTAGTCAAGATGATCAACCCTTAGAACATAAAGCACCTCAGAGACCAACTTAAGAATGACTACAATGCGCGTACCTCGAACACGAGTATGAAAGAGGTACTGAATAATCAATTCCATGCATGTTGGAGTAAAACTCCGGTATCAACATGGAAGGACAAGTGACGAGGATGTCACACAGTGACTCCCAACCCCGACTGTGAATGACATCGGGTAGGTCAGTGTTGGCAAAGTTTACCAGAATAACTTGGCGTTCTGAATGAATACCTCGCTTAGAAAAGTTCTCCAAGAAGTCCTGTTGGGCATTCTTATCACGAAACCGAATAGAACTAGGAGTAAGATCAGAAGATGAAGAGCCCCTAGAATGAAGAGGGTTTTAGGATGGAATGGACTAACGTTTTGGTGCCATAGACACTACTAACGTAAACAGAAAGAAAGGGAGAAAGAGAGAAACACTCAAAAAAATCCTAAAGCAGTTCAATATATAACAAGTATATTGAAAAGATAGAACATATGCATGAGAAATGCATGAACATGTGACATGCAAACTGAAAAACATCATGGGCTCAGCCCAATCCAATCTTAGCAGCACACAATAAGTTTGCACACATCTAAATGCATGAAAATATTGTTAGAATGCTAATGTGATGCAATGCATGTAGTTTTAAGATCAAATCTATAAAACTTATCCCAAAAATTGCAACAAACACTCATCAATTTTGAAAAACCCCAATAATTTTCAAAAAGCCCTAAAACCTAGGTTTCTAAACATGAAATGCATGAAGAATGAGAGACATGAAGCTTACCAAGTGAAGAAAAACTTGAAGAAAGCTTGAAGAATCCTTAGGAAGAGGTTTGGAGTGATTGAAAGAGGTTTTGGATGAGAGAACACAAAGGTATCAAGAGAGAGATCGAGAGATATGATAGAAAGGATCGCGCAGAGACTATATATACACCTTCAGTAAATCTTGATAGATGCAGGTATCGAGAGGTATCAAGACATTTGTCGAGGTAGGTGTTAAGGAAAGCAACTTCGATAGATATAGCTATCGAGGAGGTGTCGAGGAATCAACACAAAGACATAAGGAGAATCTCGATTGATCCACCAGCTGTCGAGAAGCTATTGAAAGGATAGAAACTTCCTCGATTGATCCACCATATGTCGAGAAGCTGTTGAGATTGCTACAAGAAAAAGACTGAGAAGCTCGACAGACAGCCAAGTGTCGAGGAGGTGTCGAGCTGGCTTCAAAAAATAGTTTTTCGATAAAAGAAAAACACAGATATGAAAGCAATCACGCATGCAACTCAACCAATGATCCAAACAACATATTAAGCTCTCAAAAACATCTCTCAACAACAATTTAAGCACATGGATCCTAAAACACACACACACACACACTAAACAGGTCTAACCAATTTTATATTTCAAAAATAATTTAAGACAGTTTAGTGAGCATACATTAACGCATGTAAATTTTGTGATGGCCAAATCACATTATACCTGCACATGTATCAAGAATAGTAAAGAATATTACATGTTGTGTGTGAAAAATATCGCAAGATTGCATAAGTATCTTAAAGTTATGACGATTTGAGATATGAGAAAATCACTTTAACTCACACACAATTATAACTGCTTGATGGGGACTATCACCTTCGAGGTACACCTTATAACTCCCACATCTCCTAGAATACACGCTTGCAATCATATTTTTAAAGCATTTTGTTCTTTTTTCCTCTTTATTTCTTTGCATATTTTCTTTTATTAAGCATACAATGCATAGGCATATAAGAGAGAAAAGAAATACCTAATTATGTTAAGTTCTTGGCATTGCACTTTTGCTATGCCGAAGTATACAGATGTCATTTCATAATTGGCGGGTAACAGTGGTGAGATGGTTATTTATGCCTTTCTCTTAGGATTTTCTAGTCCTACTCGTCAAAAAGAGTAATACGAGTATTAAGTACAAGAGATCACTTAACCTTACTTATCACAAACAAAGAGCCACAAAGCTCACTTGCTCAGTTATGCATAAGGGTGTTATTTAAGCTATGAGAGATACAAAGTTTAGAAAACTCTGATTCAATGGCCATTTTAAGGTTCACTAGAACCAATGTACACAAACGCACACTGTTTTTGTATTTTTCAATTTTTTTTTTATTTTTATCAGAAAAGCAAAAAAAAAAAAAAAAACACAAAACTGAAAAAAAAAAAAAAAAAAAAAACACACACAAAAACACGTTAAAGAAAACAAAATAAAACATAAAACTAGATGCAAATGCATGAGGAGGAAGGAAGAGAAGAAGGAGATCAATCCATGGAGATGACACTGATGTTTTGACGAAGGAACTCAAAATGTTTACTATCCAGAGGTTTAGTGAACAAATCGGCCTTCTGGTCATCTATATGAATAAACTCAAGGGTGAGAGTACCATCTTCGACAAGATCCCTAATGAAGTGATGTCGAATCTCTATATACTTAGTTTGAGAATGTTGAACCGGATTTTTAAAGATGTTGATAGCACTGGTATTGTCATAGTAGATGGTGAGATGCTTTTGACAAATACCATAATCATGGAGGAGTTTTTGCATCCATAGGAGTTGGGTGCAACAGTTACCAGCAGCAATGTACTCAGTTTCAGCAGTGGATAAAGAGATGGAGTTTTGCTTTTTGCTCATCCAAGAGACAAGATTATTACCCACATAGAAACATCCCCCCGAAGTAATCTTTCTATCATCAGCATTCCCAGCCCAATCGTCATCAAAATATCTAGCCAGGACATCATTTGTGTCCTTGCTGTACCACACACCAAAGTTGGCAGTAGTTTTGACATTCTTTATGATTCTTTTCAAAGCAATCATATGAGACTCTTTGGGGTTTGCCTGATATCTAGCACACACTCCTACACTGTAGCTTATGTCAGGTCTATTAGCAGTAAGGTAAAGAAGACTACCTATCATGCTTCTATAAAGAGATGAGTCTACACTTTTGCTTGACAAGTCAACAGTAAGTTTAACATTCGGGCTCATGGAAGTTCTAACAAAACTAGCAGATTCTAATCCAAACTTCATCACAAGATTCTTAGCATATTTAGATTGAGAGATAAATATACTTGAATCTTGTTGACGAATTTGCAGTCCAAGGAAGTGAAACAACTCTCCAATCATGCTCATCTTGAACTCTGCTTGCATGAGTTTTAAGAAGTCATGAGCAAGTTCATCTTTAGTTAATCCAAAAATGATGTCATCAACATAAACTTGAGCAATCACCAGCTCACCATCTTCTCTCTTGATGAAGAGAGTCTGATCAGCCTTTCCTCTTGTAAACCCATGGGATATCAAGTATTGAGTTAACCGATCATACCAAGCTCTGGGTGCTTGCTTTAATCCATACAGTGTCTTCTTGAGATACAACACATGATCCAGAAAGTGTGGATCAATGAATCCTTTTGATTGAGCCACATAAACATCCTCTTTAAGTAGTCCATTTAAGAAAGCTATTTTTACATCCATCTGGTAAAGCTTGAACTTCAAGTGACAAGCTAAGGCGAGGAGAATTCTGATGGACTCCATGCGAGCAACTGGGGCAAATGTCTCATCATATTCTATTCCCTCCATTTGAGTGTATCCTTGAGCTATAAGGTGAGCCTTGTTGCGGATCACATTGCCCTCCTCATCAGTCTTATTGTAGAATATCCATTTTGTGCCGATGATATACTCGCCCTCCGGTCTAGGAACTAAAGTCCACACATCATTCCTCTAAAATTGAAGTAGTTCATCATGCATTGCTTCAACCCAACTTTCATCTTGAAGAGCTTCCTCAACTTTAGTGGGTTCAACCTGTGACAAATAACAAGAATAAGACACAAAGTTAGCAACACATTTATCAACTGTACGTTTCCGTAATGTAAGTTTATTCATGTTTCCCACAATGACTTTTGGAGGATGATTTAATTTAATCCTGGAGGAGGGTCCTTTTTCTTCATGAGATTCAGAATCTGGTGATGTAGGCATATCTGCTGGCTCTTCTACAATACTTGGAGTACCGGGAGTACTTGGGGATGTGGGCTCTTGTTCTAGGAGTTCTGGAGCTTCCCTGGTTCAGAAGGAAGAATTTCTTTAGGGAGTTCCTCATTAATTTTCTCAGAACAAGAGTTTGAAGACTCATCAATAACAACATTCACAGTTTCCATAACTTTCATGGTTCTTTTGTTATATACTCAATAAGCCTTACTTGTAGAGGAGTATCCTAGAAATATCCCTTCATCACTTCTGGAGTCAAACTTTCCCGCATTCTCTCTATCCTTTAGGATGAAACAAGTACTTCCAAAGATTTTGAAATATTTCACATTCGACTTTCTTTCTTTCCACAACTCATATGGAGTCGTTTTGGTATCGGGTCTAAAATACACTTTATTCACCGTATGACATGCAGTATTGACGGCTTCTCCCCACAAGTTTCTGGCCACATCTTTACTGTGTAACATGGCTCTTGCCATCTCCTGAATGACCCTGTTCTTTCTTTCTACTACACCATTTTGCTGAAGAGTAATAGGAGCAGAGAATTCTTGAGATATTCCTGATCTTGTGTAGAAGGACTTCATATATGAATTCTCGAATTCTTTACCATGATCACTTCTAATTCGGTCAATTTTCAGGCTCTTTTCATTTTGCAGTCTTGTGCACAATGCTTCAATGTGCTTAAGAGCATTAGACTTGGATCGTAAAAGAATGACCCAAGTGTACCTAGTGAAGTCATCTACCACAACTATGATGTTTCTCTTACCTCCAAGAGGCTCGATTCTAGTTGGACCGATGAGATCTAAATGCAGTAGCTCGAATGGTCTAGATGTAGCTGATGTTTGAGTACTTGGATGCTTAACTTTTGTCTGTTTTCCAAGCTGACATGGTCCACACACCACATTGCTCAGTCTATTAAGCTTTGGCATCCGTAGAACTGATTCATGCTTAGATACAATAGAGAGATGTTTGTAAATAGCATGTTCCATTCGTTAATGCCATAGATCTGCATTTGGCAATCGAATACTATTGCACACAATATCAGCATCAAGAACCAATCCATAGCAGTTGTCTAGAGTACGAACACCACTTATGAGTTTCTTTCTAAACTCATCCATGACAAGACATTTTCCTTTGGAGAATAGCACCATGAAGTCTTGATCACATATCTGACTTATACTGAACAGGTTCACCCTCAAACCTTCCACGTATAGAACATTTGCAATGTCCAGTAGTTCAGGTAGAGAGATAATTCCTTTCCCTTTTATCTATGATTTGCTCCCATCACCAAAAGTGACATTTCTACCTTTCTTAGATTTGAAGACCTTGAAGAGAGATCGGTCTCCAGTCATGTGTCTTAAGCAACCACTGTCAAAGTCCCACAAGCAAGTGTCCATAACTTTAAAATCGGACTTCATCATGAAACGCACTTTGTGCTTAGATGTCAAATTAGTGGGAATGGTGTTTTCTTTCTTCTGCCTTTTTCGAGCTAGGCCTTTAATTTTTGCTCTTCTCAGACAGACTCCTTTGCACTATTTTATTCTGAGACAGTCTAGTACCTGCTTGTTTAAACTAAGATCCTTTCCAATAGTCATCACAAGAGAAATCAAATAACTTTTAGACTTGTATTTTCTGAGACACTCAAACAAGTAGAGATTAGAAAAACAAGATGTATTTGATAACAAAGATCTCTTCAAGCTGATTAATAACCTCTATTTATGACAAACAGGAGTCAATGGATCACACACAAGGATTAAACCCTAATCAGAATGTGCTTGCTCTAATACCACTTGATAGGCCACAAATGCGTTGACCCCTTGTGATTAATTAAGTTGATTAATTAGCCAAGTTTTTAATTAATCAAGTTAACATAAAAATATCATGGTAGCACAAACAAATCACCAATAATCTAGAGTATGCAGCGAAAAATAAAT
This sequence comes from Castanopsis chinensis, assembly GCA_032878915.1. Taxonomy (NCBI): domain Eukaryota; kingdom Viridiplantae; phylum Streptophyta; class Magnoliopsida; order Fagales; family Fagaceae; genus Castanopsis; species Castanopsis chinensis. Next base: position 7,450,211 of record JAVQMG010000125.1, on the reverse strand, counting down.
GACATGGTGATTTGTTTACGAATGGGGAAAACCTACACGGCAAAAACCCCATCGGGTGATTTAAAGTCACCACTCCCAAAACTCTACTATTATCACAACAAGCGGTTACAAGAAAAGGAATCTCAGTACTTTACCAACTTACAGTTGAACCCTTACTCCAATACCCAATTGGACTTGTTCTGTAGTGATAGTTTCTCCTTTTGATGCATGGCTCCCAGTACGTGACTAACCAATTGCACGAATCCCAGTACGCGACTTTAATTCACCAACAAGAGAGAGAGTTGTTGGCTGCAAAGTTCTTCAATTCATCCACACAACGAAGATCAAGAAGATGCTCAGTTACAAAACCCTACGGTGTACATTACACAGTAACTTCTTCACAAGAAAGATGAACTAGGGCATGAACTTTGTCTCGAATCACAAATTGTTTTAATAAGGAATTATCAATGCTTGTGCAACTTGTGTACACTTTGATGGCCCTTAAAATAATCATTTTATATGTCTAGGGTTAGAAGAAAAGAAGTACTAAAGATACAAGTACGGATTAGAATCAAAACAAAACTTAGAATCTGTTTTCCTTAAATCTCAACAGCTAGATGTGTCGAGCAACTGTTGAGCCTCGAGGCTGAAATAGCTTCTTAAAGCTCAATAGATGCAGGTGTCGGGCATAGGTGTCGAGCTTTAATAACTTGCACTTTCCAGCTTGTTTCTTGGATAGACTTGATGACTTCAACACTTGATCTTAAAACACAGTTTCTTGAAGCGTTAAACACATCCTAAATCTACCCAAATACAAGTAAAGTGCGTTTTGTTAAAGGATAAGCTAATTACATAAAATAATGACATATATTCAAAACAACTTGAACCATATATGTCCTAACATAGAGCTTTGTGAGGAGGTATGTGGATTCGTTGTACCAGCACATGGACCTAGGGTTGTTCATCGATGTAAGCTGGGTTAGGTTCTCGGACTAGTTCGTGGGCTGGAATTTTGTCCTGGCACGATGATTGGTGGCATCGAGCGATGGTCTTTGGTGAGATCAGCGTGCTGTGGAAAAGGAATAGAGAAGAGAGAGAGAGAGAATGAGTGAGATGTGTTGGGAGGAGAGAGGAAAAGTAAATAATATAAGCATAAGAAATTATGGCATTCTCTTCCTTACGCTCTCATATTTGAGAGCGTACTATAGCATGTCTCAAAATTTTGACACATATAGCACACCTCGTGATGCTATATTTTTGGTGTGCCAAATGCTAAATATTTGGCATTTGGCACACCTGATGGTGATGCTCTTAGAACTTTACAACTATTATCTTATAAATAGTTTATTCTTATTAATATTTTTTTTTTCATTGCTGTTCAATTTCTAGGTTTATTCTTATTGCCTTTCTCTTCATTCTTTTCCTACATTCGAATCGGGGTTAAATGTATGGTAATCAATTGCCTCTGTGGTAATCTATGTACATCTAATTTCTAACTATTTTAGTGTTCTTTTTACATTTAAAGAACTCATGAAACTCAATTTGAATTGTAATGTTTGGCTCTATGATAATCTATGTACATCTAATTTCTAACTATTTTAGTGTTCTCTTTACAGTTAAAGAACTCATGAAACTCAATTTGAATTGTAACTCATCGATATATAAATATATATATATATATATATTTTTTTTTTTTAATTTTAGTGTAGTTATATCAGTTTTGTAAAAAAAATACAGCTTCATGGTTTATGTTTTGACTGTTTTAAGTTTAGACTTAGAATAGTTTAGATTTCTTAGCTTTTTTTGAATTTAGTGTAGTTATATTAGTTTTTGCAGAAAAAATATAGCTTCATGGTTTATATTTTGACTTTTTTAAGTTCAGACTTATATCATTGATTTCTATTTTGTATTCTAGAGTTTATTGAATTGTAGTTTTAGTTGTGTTTCTCTTTGTATCTGTAATTGAGTTTGTGCACACACTTAGATAAGTCTTTGGGTTTGGAACTTTGTAACTGGGTTTAGTAGTGTGTTTTGATGATAATATTTTTTGAATTGAGTCACATCTTCAATATTTTAAATAGATATTAAAATGGTGATAATCAATTTGAATTTTCTTTTTGTGGAAACTAAGCTATGGGCTTGAATTTTTTTAGTGGAAACTGAGCGAAAAGGTGTAGTACATTGGCATTGGTGGAGTTATCAACTTGCTTTCATCACACAACATTTGTACATTTGTGTTGTTCCTTCCCTTAAACAACAAAACAGGTTTCATTCGTAATTTTTGTTCTTCCATTCACTTTTATTTAGATTTAATATTCCTGATTAATTTCTTCTTTTTAATATCTATGCTTGGTACAATTGTACCTTATAAATATTTATCTATCTAATAATATAGTATTTTCTTATTTCCCTTGTGTATGTTTAATAGTTACAGCAAATATCTATTTTTAAGATGCATTCATTAATCTTGTGCATTTAATTGTAGGAAAAGGAAACTGATAACTGATTATTTCAAGAAACAACAAAGGATCCTTGAAAGTTGTTTGGGTATGCTCTCTTCTAAAGACACAGCAAATATGGTTGCTGTTTTGAATCAATATTCTATTTTTTATTGTTTGATTGAAGGAACATGAGAGAGCTTGAAATTAATGTTGATTATAATTTCTCTGTACTGATTTTGATGTTGGGTTTCTCCCAATTATGAATATTAATTTATTTAGAAAGTAAGTGAACATGAGCGGAAACACATTTAGAATATATCACTAAATCAGTTATATTATTTTTTGGAGAAAAAATACAGCTTCATGGTTTATGTTTTGACTATTTTAAGTTCGGACTTAGAATAGTATATTGTAGTGTTTTGTTGACATTTAAAGAATTGATAAAACTTGATTTGAATTGTAACTTATCATGTATAATTTTTTTTTTTTTTGAATTTTAAGTAATTAATAAGTGCATTGGTATGTTTTGAGACACAATCCAAATAAAATTGGAAAGGAGTCATGAAGGTTGGTTGAATTTCTTATTGTATTAATTCACAAAAATTTAGAACTGAGTTCTTTGGTATACCAGGGAGAGATGTTCTTTGGTACACATCTCTGTGATGCGTAGATATCATTGCAAATGTGATTGGTGTTTGTTGACACCTCATTTTGCAACCCGCATTTAACCTCACTTGGAGGGCAAAAGGGTAATTCCACCTTGGAAATATGCATCTCAATTTTGGTCATTAGATCCTTAATCACATTTCACCAAAATGATCTTGATGTTGTAACGATCAAATCGATTAGTTATAAGCCCTAATCGAACCATCAAATTGAAAGTTATCATCAAATCAAGTTTTAATGGCCGAGATGCACTATCACAAATTGAGTCCGACCTTATGTGATTATGAACAATTGATTCCAATTGGTTATAATTATAATCAATTTGAAATTAATGATGTGTCATAATTTGATTGGTTAGGACTACATTTTATGGTAAGGTTGCATACAACTAATTAATTAGATAGTTAAACATTAATTATTCAATGAGTAATTTGTGCAATTATCTTTTAATTAGGGTAAATTTGGAACTAAGTAGGTTTGAAATGGGAGTGATTGGAGCCTATTAATGATTAATTGGAAACTAATTTGGGACCTATTAATGTTAATTGTGCTGAAACCATTTTTCTAAGAAATGACATCTGCTCACTATTTCATTGATATCTCTCAGAATATTTTGAATCTGTGAATGAGGTTAATTTTCCCAGAAACTAGACATCCCGGGCTTCAATTTGAGTACAAGAACGAGACAATTCCGATCTGAATTGAGTCAGATATGTTTTTTCAAAGTTGGCTTTACAAGCTGTTACAGCAGCTACGGGAAAACCGAATTTTGCCTTGCTCCTTACTCCCACCAATCTTTCCATTTAATGCACCAAATCTCCCCAAAGGCTAAAATGAGGTCTAGGTTCATGATTCTTTGTCAACCCTCATTAATGGCCTTCCATTCATATTTCCTCCACCACTACTATATAAACCCCCCCTCTCCTTCATTTCAAGGGACGACGGAAAAACCCCCATCTCTTTTCCTCTCTTGAGTTCTAGGAAGTTGAGTAGTCTTGTCATATTTTGGTCTTCTTGAGATTCAAAGTATTGAGTGAGACTTACTCTTCCTCTCCTAACTCTTCTTTTCCTCCACCCATAGGACCTCCCTCAAAAGTCTCCTCATCCACCATATGGATCTTGCATGAAGGTATAATTTCTTTCCCTAACTTGTTTTTTGTGTTGCCATGATAGGAATTTAGGATTAAAGCATTATAGTAACTGTTTAAATTCCCTTGAATATGTTTGAATGTTCTTAAATATTCTTATGTGTTCATCACATGTTCTTGGTTGTTCATCACATGTTTATACATAACACTGGTTTTAATCCTAAATTCACATCAAAAATATGAAAAATATGTTTGTTTCATAATTCTTTCAAATCTTTGAATCTAGGATATCACTATCCACACACATTCACTAGAATTCATTTTTCAATCCAAATGCAATGCTTAATAAATTGAATTAGGGTTCATCACATGCACACACCTTAAATTCAACATGCAAATTGATTGACATATTGAATGATATTATATGAGTGTTGGCCACCATAGTCTAGAAGACCGGTTTCACCGGGCAAGGTGGGTGCCTAACACCTTCCCACTTTGTAACATAGCCTCCGAACTTAGATCAAGGGTTAGTAGATCAAATGCTTGTTCATTTAATTTTCAATTTTTAGATTGTAACTAGGAAACAAAGCCATGTACTTTTTCTTAGATTGTATCTAGGACCAAAGCCATGTAATTTTCCTATGACCATTGTAAATTCAATTGAAAATTAATAAAATGATGAAATTTTCAATTTTGGGTTTTCTTATTTTTCCAATAATTAAATAAGTGGCGACTCCATTGTAAAACCCTTAATCTAAAGGGAAAAAATATAACTAGTCGAACCTCCATTTTGAGAGACAATAACACGACTCTACCCATTCACGTGGGTTTGGCTCAACTTATTATATAAAACGGGCCGGGGGCGCGGTCTCTCACAACGGGCCGGGGGCGCGGTCTCTCACAGTGGCGACTCCACTGGGGATATTGAGGGCTAGGCTTCAATTAGGTTGTGGTGGCCAACCATATCATTGTTTGTTTATTGTTTTTTGTATATAATATGTCTAATATGCTATTATGTTGCATGTCATGCATCATTTACTTGAATGAAATTTATTTTATTTGTGTGCTAGCCCGGAAGCCCGGTAGTATTAGCTGTGGATTATGGTCTTCCTGAGACTCACATACCCAGCGGTGAACCTACCACCCACCGCGACAAGGATCATCATGGTTATGCCATGGTGGTTCATAGGGACAAACTGTACTGTTCGGACCAACGCGGCGCTCCTGGCGTCACAAGTTGGGAGGTACGACGTCCTAGCTTGTGGGGACCTTTAACCTACCTTCTACCCATTTTGTAATGACCCATAGAACCTACCCTTAGATCGGTCCATGTAAATTGCATTGCATTATGCATATGTTTGGTCGTTGTTTGAACCATGATGACTCAAGTCCAATGCTTGAGCCCATCATAATTGTTTGAACCTTGTATGCTATGAGTGAACTCAGGCCTAAAAGCCTATAATTGAACTCTGCTTGGCATGGAAGCCCAATTTGTTTCTTGAATGAGTCTAAGCCCAACACTTGAGCCCATCAAAGGTGTGTATACACATGATCCACATCAAAGGTCAAAAGCTCACAAGATGCATGCCTTCCAAGTGTAAGCCCAAGCCATTTCAAGTAAATACCAAAAGATCATAATCAAGGTTCAAGCCTTCCAAGTACAAGCCCAAGCCATTTCATCATAACCAAGGTTCAAGCATACCAAGTCTCAAGCACACCAAGTCTCAAGCACCCTAAATGGACCAAGAAGAAGCAAGTGGCTCAACTTTGCCTCACTTCAAATTCGGTTTGCAACATCATGGTTAAGCTTAAAGTTTGTTTGTTTATTCCATGTTTCTATGTTTCTTTGAATTCTAAAAATCCATGTAGCATTTGATGTACTTTGTTCATGTATATATTTAAAAAAAAAATTCCAAAAAAAAAAAATCAAGATTCCCAAATCTTTCCCAAAAAAAAGAGAAAATTTTTCAAATGAAAAAAGTCTTTGGACTAGGGGCATTGAGCCCTTAAGTCATTTAAAAAAAAAAAAAAATTCTTTGAACTAGAGGCATTGAACTTCCTAGTAACTTTTTCAAAAATACCCTTTTTTTTTTCTCTTTCTAGATTAAAAAAAAAAAAAAAAAGTCTCCTTTTCAAAATGGTACATGAGGATCCCTTGGACAAAACATTTACTAAATCTTGATGTTTAAAGGCTTGAGCAATCAACTTATACCAAGGAACGATTAATTTCATTTGATCCATGTAAAGACTTTTGCTACTTGACTTAGAATATAAAAAGAAGTGGTCTTAAGAGGCAATCAAAAAGAATCCCTCCATTAGAAAATCCCAAGAATCCATGCGCTCGATCCAATTTTCAAAGGTCTTTTGTTTCAGAACATTAGAGCATTCATACTTTTTCTTTTAAGATGAATTTATTAAAAGAGCTAGAGTCACTGTGCCTACGAGAAAGCATTACTAGGGATAGGAGGCCATCTTTGGTTAAACAAGATTATTCCCTAATACCTAGAACGATCATTATCCATTGCTAGCCCATTTGAGCCTTTAAACACTTAGCCTTTTTTTTGCATGAATCCACTAAAATCTAAACCTGGGGTGGGAAAAATCAAGATATGCATACTTAAATCTCATGTTGAGGAGGAGTCAACCTTGTAGCTTTGAAGCTAATTGATAAATCTCTCCTAGAAGACATGAAAGACAAATGGAGAATTCATTAGGCTAAAGAGATCATCAAAGAAAAATGAAGTTTTACATAATCAAGGAAAGAGAACTGAAATTCTAGTGTGCATCAAGTTTGAAGAGCCTAGAATTCATCATGCCAAGAGGAATACAAGGTTCATCCAAAAGAGAGTTCATCAAAAAATGGAAAAGATTCATCAAGCACAAAAAAGGGGCAAGTGCATCAAGACAAGAAAGAAGTCTAAAGAATGCATCAAAATAACTTAAGCTGAGAAAAATAAGGAAGGAAAAAGGTCCCTAAAAGTTCATTCAATCAAGAGATTTAAAAAAAAAAAAAAAAAAAAAAAAAAAAAACGCCCGCTAGGATGAAAACCCAAAAGGGCGGTTTAGGCAAAAGTTAGGGTCAAAGAAAAGAAAAAAAATTAGAAAATCCTACAAAGTTGGAAACTTGAGGGTGCAATCTAAAAAGAGAAGAATTTTACAAGATGAAAGTCTAGAGGTATGATCCAAGATGAATGAGCATAATGTTGATTCGAGTGACCAATGAAAACTAGTGAGAAGATGACAAAGAAAAAATAAAGACTCCTCCAATATTTGATTTTTGAGTAATGCATACTTGGGGGAAAATCAAGGGAATTTTGAGCCTTTTTATATCATTCATTTCATAACCTAAACCCGGCCTACATTACAACCCATGAATAAGACCTCCTTGAAGTCTTGCTAATTGTAGGCGCGTCTTAAACTCTAATAATATTTTTCTCTTGAATTAAAAAGGAAAAATGCTTAAATTTGTCAAACCCCACTGGATGATATGTTGAAGGACAAAATTTCTCAAATTCTCAAATCCCCAAATGACTCAAAAGAACTTTCAAACTTGGAGCACTCTCCTTGTTTGCACCCAGTAATGTGACTCCTAAATATTATCACATTTCATTTCTTGACTGCCTTTGGAGACTCAATCTGACAATGTTCAAAACGAAGAAGCAAATTTGATTACATGAGTTTAATGATCTTGATACTTCCTAATCAAAGAGATTTGTTTGGTTCTTAAACACTATGATTTTTCAAAATGGTTGTTCAAAGGATCACATCTAGTTCCAAAAAAAAAAAAGGGGAAATTTGTTTTTTTCAAAAAAAAAAAAAAAGAAAAAGAAAAAAAAAAGAAAGTGCAATCTCATTTCAAAAAAAAAAAAATCATTTTTCTCCAAAATCCAGTTTTTTTGAACTACGTCTTGACCTAATCCTCTATGAGAGAGGTACGTAGGCAGCCTTGCAGAGGCTCGGTCCCAATCACCCAAACAACCTTGGAAAACAAAGTCAAAACAACGTAACAAAATTGTTTGGGTGTATGTTAGGTTAAGCCCATTTGTTTGCATTAAGCATATTTAAACTTGGAGCATTGGCCTATTTATACTATGTGCAAATATGTTCTTGCATGGAAGTTTGTTTTCATTTGAGGCATCAATCCATTTTTTGCAAGCATGTCTGCACTAAGGGCAATGGACAAAAATGTTTTCATGATAACTGGTTTCTAACAAGCTAGAGAAAGAAAGCTTTTTTGCAGGAACCAAGGATGGCAAACCATGATCTTCTTTTATGTTCCCCAATGGTCACTACAATTTAAGCATGGAATATGCCACAAACTAGGGGCATTGGGTACTAGGGTAAAAGGCCCACAAATATAGGCATGAATAATGCCTTCCAAATTACAATGGACCTCTGGGAAGCACGTCCACAATTCAAACCATCGGACCTCTGGGAAGCACGTCCAAACTTCAATCCATTGGACCTCTGGGAAGCACGTCCAATTCAAACCATCGGACCTCTGGGAAGCACGTCCAAACTCAATTCCATCGGACCTCTGGGAAGCACGTCCAAAATTCAATCCATCGGACCTCTGGGAAGCACGTCCAAAACTTCAATCCATTGGACCTCTGGGGAGCACGTCCAAAACTTCAATCCATCGGACCTCTGGGAAGCACGTCCAAACTCAATTCCATCGGACCTCTGGGAAGCACGTCCAAAATTCAATCCATCGGACCTCTGGGAAGTACGTCCAAAACTTCAATCCATCGGACCTCTGGGAAGCACGTCCAAACTTCAATCCATCGGACCTCTGGCAAGCACGTCCAAACTCAATTCCATCGGACCTCTGGGAAGCACGTCCAAAATTCAATTCATTGGAGCTCTGGGAAGCACGTCCAAACTCAATTCCATCGGACCTCTGGGAAGCACGTCCAAAATTCAATCCATTGGACCTCTGGGAAGCACGGCCAAACTCAATTCCATCGGACCTCTGGGAAGCACGTCCAAAATTCAATCCATCGGACCTCTGGGAAGCACGTCCAAAACTTCAATCCATTGGACCTCTGGGAAGCACGTCCAAAACTTCAATCCATCGGACCTCTGGGAAGCACGTCCAAACTCAATTCCATCGGACCTCTGGGAAGCACGTCCAAAATTCAATCCATCGGACCTCTGGGAAGTACGTCCAAAACTTCAATCCATCGGACCTCTGGGAAGCACGTCCAAAACTTCAATCCATCGGACCTCTGGGAAGCACGTCCAAACTCAATTCCATCGGACCTCTGGGAAGCAGGTCCAAACTCAATTCCATTGGACCTCTAGGAAGCACGTCCAAACTCAATTCCATCGGAACTCTGGGAAGCACGTCCACAATTCCATCCATCGGACCTCTGGGAAGCACGTCCAAAACTTCAATCCATCGGACCTCCGGGAAGCACGTCCAAAATTCAATCCATCGGACCTCTAGGAAGCACGTCCACAAATTCAAATCCATCGGACCTCTGGGAAGCATGTCCAAAATTCAGGATCACGACTGAAATCCTCATTTTGTCGTGACCACTGGTAAGCATGGCTTGTACTATTTCAAAAAAAAAAAAAAAAAAAAAAATTTGCATGCATGAACTACGTGTAGACCTGATCCTCCCACCAAGAGGTACGTAGGCAATCTCCTCATAGATTCGGTCTACATTTTAATCCACTACATGACGGTTTGCATTCTTATTTCCATGCATCATAAATTTACCACGATTAAATGCTGATTGCAAAGTTAGGTGTCTTTTTCATACATTGACATTCACTTTTCAAGCTTTGTCAACGAGGGGGCATTCTGTTGACACCTCATTTTGCAACCCGCATTTAACCTCACTTGGAGGGTAAAAGGGTAATTTCACCTTGGAAATATGCATCTCAATTTTGGTCATTAGATCCTTAATCTCATTTCACCAAAATGATCTTGATGTTGTAACGATCAAATCGATTAGTTATAAGCCCTAATCGGACCATCAGATTGAAAGTTATCATCAAATCAAGTTTTAATGGCCGAGATGCACTATCACAAATTGAGTTCGACCTTATGTGATTATGAACAATTGATTCCAATTAGTTATAATTATAATCAATTTAAAATTACTGATGTGTCATAATTTGATTGGTTAGGACTACATTTTATGGTAAGGTTGCATACACCTAATTAATTAGATGGTTAAACATTAATTATTCAATGAGTAATTTGTGCAATTATCTTTTAATTAGGGTAAATTTGGAACTAATTAGGTCTGAAATGGGAGTGATTGGAGCCTATTAATATTAATTGGAAACTAATTTGGGACCTATTAATGTTAATTGTGTTGAAACCATTTTTCTAAGAAATGACCTCTGCTCACTATTTCATTGATATCTTTTAGACTATTTTGAATCTGTGAATGAGGTTAATTTTCCCAGAAACTAGACATCCGGGGCTTCAATTTGAGTACAAGAACGAGACAATTCCGATCAGAATTGAGTCAGATATGATTTTTCAAAGTTGATTCTACCAGCTGTTACAGCAGCTACGGGAAAACCGAATTTTGGCTTGTTCCTTACTCCCACCAATCTTTCCATTTAATGCACCAAATCTCCCCAAAGGCTAAAATGAGGTCTAGGTTCATGATTCTTTGTCAACCCTCATTAATGGCCTTCCATTCATATTTCATCCACCACTACTATATAAACCCCCCTATCCTTCATTCTAGGGGAGACAGAAAAACCCCCCTCTCTTCTCCTCTCTTGAGTTCTAGGAAGTTGAGTAGTCTTGTCATATTTTGGTCTTCTTGAGACTCAAAATATTGAGTGGAACTCACTCTTCCTCTCCTAACTCTTCTTTTCCTCCACCCATAATACGTCTCTCAAGAGTCTCCTTATCCACCATATTGATCTTGCATGAAGGTATAATTCCTTTTCCTAACTTGTTTTTTGTGTTGCCATGATAAGAATTTAGGATTAAAGCATGATAGTAACTATTTAAATTTCCTTGAATATGTTCGAATGTTCTTAAATGTTATTATGTGTTCTTCACATGTTCTTGGTTGTTCATCACATGTTCATGCATAACACTAGTTTTAATCCTAAATTCACATCAAAAATATAAAAAGCATGTTTATTTCATAATTCTTTCAAATCTTTGAATCTAGGGTATCACCACCCACACACATTCACTAGAATTCATTTTTCAATCCAAATGCAATGCTTAATAAATTGAATTAGGGTTTATCACATGCACACACCTTATATTCACCATGCAAATTGATTAACATATTAGATGATATGATATGAATGTTGGCCACCATAGTCTAGAAGACCGGTTTCACCGGGCAAGGTGGGTGCCTAACACCTTCCCACCTTGTAACATAGCCTCCGAACTTAGATCAAGGGTTAGTAGATTAAATACTTGTCCATGTAATTTTCAATTTTTAGATTGTAACTAGGAAACAAAGCCATGTACTTTTTCTTAGATTGTATCTAGGACCAAAGCCATGTAATTTTCCTATGACCATTGTAAATTCAATTGAAAATTAATAAAATGATGAATTTTTCAATTTTGGTTTTCTTATTTTTCCAATAATTAAATAAGTGGCGACTCCATTGTAAAACCCTTAATCTAAAGGGAAAAATATAATTAGTCGAATCTCCATTTTGAGAGACAATAACACGACTCCACCCATTCACGTGGGTTTGGCCCAACACTTATTATAAAACGGGCCGGGGGCGCGGTCTCTCACAGTGTTGGACTGATTGAGCAACTTTGCATCAAAGGATCAAATGTCTCGTTGAGAAACATAAATGTCATGACTATAGAGTATGTCTTTTGAAAAAAAAAAATTTATTTTCAATACGTGCACTTTTTTTTTGATAAGCCAATACATGCACTTATACTATATGAACTTACACTGTAACATTGGAAAATTTAAACAGAAGACATGAAATAGAACTTACACTTTGGAGATCAATTGCAAATCAAGTTGAGGAGAGCTTCCTTACTGAAAATCCAGGCCCTTTTATTATAATAGCTACATGTTTGACTGTCAAGACTTTTAAAGGCAAGTTCATTTCTCTTTATAAGTAATTATGCACCCAATCCTTGAAGACAAAAACCTTCTTCTGAACTACATGAGAAATCATCCAATTGTTTGAAATACAAAGTATTTTGGCTGAATTATTTTGTAAGCACCCAATTAAGAAGTTGTATAACTAGCTGGAAGCTCAGATTTAGTTTGTTAGTTTCTATTTGATTATTGAATGACCTGTAGATTTTATAATTTTGAATTTGGTTGGAAAATTTTATTATTATTTGTGAATTTGAAAATTTTGGAGTGGGAGCTGGTATGGGGCCTAGAACATAATCCTATTGAGGAAGAGATGATGGACATCAAACTTTGTATGGGTTAGCATGAATGCCTCACTCAATTTAATTTTTACCATAAAGATAATTTGTAAGCATCCAATTAAGAAGTTGTATAACTGGCTGGAAGCTCAGATTTAGTTTGTTAGTTTCTATTTGATTATTGAATGACCTGTAGATTTTATAATTTTGAATTTGGTTGGAAAATTTTATTATTATTTGTGAATTTGAAAATTTTGGAGTGGGAGCTGGTATGGCGCCTAGAACATAATCCTATTGAGGAAGAGATGATGGACATCAAACTTTGTATGGGTTAGCATGGATGCCTCACTCAATTTAATTTTTACCATAAAGATAATTCAGAAATAGGCAAAAATTAAAAGATTACCTCCATGTCTTTAGCTGTAGCATCATTTGCAGTGATTGATGATTCATCATGTGGGGACAAATGTAGAGAGTCATCAGTAGACAATTTCCCAACTTGAAACATGCAGAAAGGGATTTCAAAGCTGTAAAGATCTTAGGTCTTAACAAGACAAAAAAATATGGAAAGCATCACATTAGATTATCATGGCAGCTGTCTGTAATGTAGAGAATTAGTCCTCTTTTTTTTTTGGACGAGTAAGATGTTTTATTCATTAAAATAAAGGAGAGCTTGAAATGACAAGCTTCCTTAAAATATTATGAATTTCACAATCCAAAGAATCAACTATAGAGGTACAAGTAACAACCCTCCAGTTTGTAGTACAATATTCAAATAAAGTTCTCAGAAAACTATTCTTATTATCTAAATCATATCAGGTACTGTGAGTTTATCTGTGTTGATTAAGTAATGCAAATTTAACCTGTCATAACTGATTAGAATGAAAATGTTCAATTTTGACTCAAAACTCTTTTTTACTCTTCAGTTTAAGAAGATATGAGTTAGAGGTAATCTCAAATCAATCTTTTTTTGAAATCTCAAACCTATCTTGAAAAGAATTTATAAGGGTTTTTTTTTTTTGCTGAATAAAATCATTTATAAATGCCCATCACTATTTTGATAGTTAGTGTTCTGACTTGATTGTATTCCAACCTTTTTGGCAATTCTAAATTAGACCAAACACAAACGGGACTCCCCTACAAGTAGCTTGATTAAAGTGCCAAGAATGTAATGCCTTTAGTTGACCAGTCATAATAAAGTTCTTGCAAAGTAAAGCTGCCCGTGGGCGGAACCCAAGTAACAAATTAAAAAAAAAACCAAAGTAAAGCAAAAGAAAAAACAAAGTAAAGCTGCCCATGGGTGGAACCGAAGTTACTCTCTTGGAATATGGTTAAATCTTCTTGGATTGTTAGAGTTTTGACGAATCACAATTAGTGATAGGTTAATCATAATGATTGATGTGTAGGTGCAGAGAAAAGTTCCAAACAGCCAAAGATGTATAAAGAAGGCAAGATCAGCATCATGCAATTTGCTTCCTTTTAATTTGCTTCTTCTTTTTGATTTGTAAAAAAGAGCTCGGATTGTCAAATTAATGAGCTTCATCATCCCATTTTAGTTTTTGATTTACTCTCCTACCATATTTGTTGACATCTATGCATATAGTACATGACATAAATAAATAAAAACTATAAAGTCAGTGCAATTATTCAAATGATAATTGTTGGTGAATTCAAATGTTTTATTACTACATTTTCTATTGCATATTCCAAATAATTTATGTTTTTTTGACAAAGATTATATGAATGAATCTATTAGTCCAATATTTATACAATTCTTAGATATATTTTTTTGACAAAGATTATACGAATGAATCTATTAGTCCAATATTTATACAATTCTTAGATACCTAATGATTATGTGATATCTTGACTCTTGGGACACAACATGCTAATTTGACTATCCTTTAATTCAATTGTGATTGCATAATAACACTTTGTCCTTTTTTCTTTCTTTCTTTCTTTTTTTTCTTTTTTTGCAGATTTTTATTAGTGAAATTGTTAGATATCCGCATGGAAGTACAATTTGTAATATGTCTATGTATAATTTTATGTTTTTTAAATTTAATGTAAAAAAAAAAAAAATAATTTCCAAGTGATTCTGAATTGCAAAAGATCATAATGATTTGTCCCTGTAATATTCCTTAAAAATGTTTATTTTTTTGGCAACATGTAAAACCCAAAAATCTGGGGTCTTGTATGTCCATGAAGAAGGCTATCAATTTTATTTCCAAGACATCATATATGCTTGCTTCTATGGTGGATATGTCTAATTATAAACTCATTGAGATGAATGTTGTTTTATAATTGCCATCATTTGAGAATTTTTTTAATAACTAAATTGATATCAATGTGTTCCTACTTTCTATTGAATCTTCTTAAGATTTTTACTAATTACAGTAGGTGTTACAGCACAAAGAAGGAGCTAAACTCTCAAAGAAGGAGATGGAACTATGGGCCACAACGACTTGGTCAATTTGGAATGCAAGAAACAATGCATACCTTTGAGAAAGTTCAAACACAACCTAAAGTCATTTTGGATGTAGCTCTAGCATTGCTGGTGACATATCAGATGCTCTCGACCACTCAAGCAAACACATGATTATGGCGCAGAAGGATCTTCATTGTTTGTTGGTTTAGAGGGATGCCTTGTATGTTTTTCTTCCTAATTTGTATGGCTAACGAACTAGCCTGGGTTGTGTGCCCAAATCTTTACCTTTGTATATGGTTTTTTTACTTCTGAATAAAAGTCATTCTCTAGTATCTCAAAAGAAAAAAAAAGGTGTTACAAAACAAACTGGTTGAAATTTATAAATCACCTTAATTGCTATAACAGATATATGGTTTAAATAGACACAAATGCCATTCATTTTTTTATTCATACCAATGTGCTTATTGACTTAAGCAGTTAATGGAATTATACGAAATTCAGTACTCTCTTTTAACTTCGAGAATTATACGCTTTGGATGAGTTTAATTATTTTTTTAGTGTTATTCTCTATTTGGATACAACAAAGGCACTAAAATAGAAAAGAAGATGTTTGGTCACTGTGAAAATTCTGCAACTTTATTTCAATAATTGCATTGGGAAGAAATTAGTAAAACAATGCATTTCTCCCGTGCATTGCATGGGTTATCTGCTAGTTTTAGATAATTCTCTACCTTTTCTTGTTCCCTTGACTTGAATCAAGTCACTCACTCTTCTCAATTGATTCATTAATTGCTCTACTTCTCACATGATCAAACCATTTCAAGCAACTCTCTCTCATGCTTTCATCAATTGGAACCACCCTTATCACTCTTCCTCATTGCCAAAACATGTTACTTCTTAGGAGCCTAATATTCGATACCATAAAGCATAACTACTCTTGTAATTTTCTTTGTTGGGAAATTTAGAGGAAATTGAGGGAAATAAAAAGAATTGGAGTAGACAGGCACAAATAATCATTTTTCTTAAAATGATATTTCGCACCACTATATTGAGTTTTCATAGCGGGTTGCAGACAAACTATCTATAGGATACAACTAAATCTAGAATCTATAAGTAGAAATTTTGGGGAATCTTGTGAATTGCTATGTATGGTGTGTCAAAATTTGTAAAAACCTTCAAAAAGCTATAAATAACATATTGATTCTTATATATAATCAATGAAGAGTTGCCAATGAAAATAAGGTTAATTATGTTGGGATACATAAAATGTTGACAAGATCGTTACTAATTGTTAGGTAGCGGCGGCGCCATGTTCAGGGGTTCAAATGAACCCCCTGACTTGTGATTTTTTTTTTTATTTATTATTTATTTTTACATATAAGATTTTAAAAAATTTTGTTTTGAACACCTTAAAATAAAATTTTGAACCCCTTGAAATAAGCCCAAAGAACAAATCAATTCAATACTAAAATTTATCTTGGCCTTCTTAAACAAAAAGAACATACCCAGCATCAAACCAATTTGATCTAAAATCTGGGGGGAAAAATAGCAAGTTCAACAACAAAAATTAGTAATTTGTTGATCTTTAATCTCAGAAAAAAGAAAATTAAATGAGTTGTAAAATGTAAACACTAAAATAAAAATTAAGTGTGAGGCAGTGGAAGTGGGTCGTGAGACAGTGGAGGATGAAGACTTTTTTAATAATTGTTTTGTTGCGTTGAATTCTTAATAGAGTAATGTAAAAAACACAACAAAATTCTTCTTAATGAATTACGAAGACCTAAAAGAATTGAAAAAAGTAAAAAAAATAAATAATAAATAATGAATTAGAGTGTTCTAAGTGTGAATTTGGATAGAGCTAAAAACAAATTTCAACTGTGTTGGGCATTTTTCTGCGGGTCCCGTGCATTGTTCACGGGACTTGCAAGTACGGAATTCAGTAAAAAAAGAAAAAAATAAAACTGGATCCCACACGATACTGTTCATATTTGAAAATTATATTGCTAAAGTGTTTTCAGTTTTCAGCAATAAGTAATATCCAAATAGACCCTAAATAATAATAATTAAAATTCACTAAACAACAATAATTAATAACTTTATTACAGTAATAGAGAATAGATAATTTACAAGATTTAATTTTAGCAATAATAATTAATATCTTCATAATACTAAGAAAACTTATGCCCAATAAACATATAGTTTATCTTTAATTCTCTTGCTAATACTATGAATACATTTTTGATAAGGAAGTCACATATACCGCAAGATTTATCTCCTACCTAAGATTTATTAACTAAGAAAATTCGTGTTGACTTAAAAAAATCTTCCTTTGGATCATAGGTTACGAAAGATCTCATCATTATTATCATAATGATCAAGATGAAAAAATATATATATTTACAAAGAGGTCCTTATCAACCTCTTCAACACAAATTCAAAAAAATATTCTTAGAGCCGCCACTATTTTTAGACACATACGTGTTTGTTTCTGACATTTAAAAAAAATTAAAAATACAAAAAAAATAAAAAACTACAAATTGTACACTTTTTGCAATTGCCTCACTCAAGCTACCCTTCTTGCTTAAGCAAGCTATTCAGAAATTAAAATAAAATTCATGTTGAAAAAGTTTGCATTTTCTTCACTTGTCTCTTGCTTAAACAAGGTCTAAATAGAGAGTTGGCATGTCTCTTGCTCGAGCGAATGGTGTGAACCTCAATCACACTCAAGCGAGATTCTTAAACACAATTTTATTTTCTTCTAATTATTCTTCATTCTTCTATATTTATGTAGGATATTCTCACATATTACAACCTATATGTACTTATATACCCCCACAGTGTTGTATAATTTTCTCTTTAATTTAATAGGTATTCTACGATCACACAATACTCTCAATGTTTTTCACCAATTCATCTATATTGCTCATATCCTATGATTCACATCCTATGCAATCTCTCCATCCTTCTCAATTGTATTGATCCAAGATATCATAAACTTTTAAGCTTTGTTATCTCTTGACCATCAAGTCTTATAACATCTTCATATTTGTTTTTACTTTTACTGAATGTACATCTCATGTACTCTAATTGAGTCTTAGTTAGTCGAAAGTTTATGGATCTAAAGTATCTCTTCGAATCTCTAGCTTGACATTAGTTCATGTCTAGTTTCATCTACTAAAAGTATATCATCTCTAAAACATATAAACCAAGTAAATTTATCTTGATAATTATTGCAAACCTAAAGATGGGTAGACATTGTATCCAAATCCGACAAACGTTGCTTTCACAAAACAATTAAGAAGTTCAAGTACTTAGAAAAAAAAACGGTGTTAAGAGAAACCTATTGAACCTATTCTTTGTCTTTCAACACTCTCCAATTAAAATATCCTTGAAAGGCCATAGATTTTCACCCAAACACTAAGATCACTCACTTAGTGTATTGGAGTGCATTTTGAAACCACATTGACGTCATAAATCTTTAAGTGGCCTTGAAGTAACTTAGATATCGGTTTGTACTCGGTGATGAACTTAACGATGTTTTGGATCATTGTGTAGACGTAGGCTGAATCAACAATTGTAGAAGTATAGAACTCAGATACAAACATGTACAAAATGTCTTGTAATTAATAAGTTCGGTTGTGTCGCAACTTCTTTATAGCGGATTTGACTAATTGAGCTAGGCCCAGAGTGTTTTTCTCTGTTGGTTTTCACTATGTGATGAAAACAACCTTTGTCTCAAGTGTGTGGTTGTTATTATTATTAATTGTGTGATTACTGCCTTGTCCATATTGTAATTGTTAGTGGCTAATTAATTAAGTGGACTATAAATTGCAAAATTCATGAAACTGATATCAAGCCGTTCTAGGGCTCTACACATGCCTGCCAAGTTCACAAGCTGCATTCTTTGTTAGCCCAACAATGGCATGCTTTGATATTGTATAAGCATGAGGTCCAAGCCCTCCCATGACACCGACTACAATAGCTGTGGAAATAATGCACCCACTTCTTCTAGGCACCATGACTTTAGCTGCATGTTTCATCCCTAGAGCAACTCTTATAACATTGATTCGTACAATATGATCAAACTCTTCTGCATCAAAATCCACGATGTTTTTGTGCTTCAATTGGTTTCCAAGAACTCCGGCATTGTTAAAAAAAAATATCAAGTCGTCCATACTGGGAAATTGTTGAAATGATCAAGTTCTAAATGTCCTCTTCTATGTTTACATTACAGTGTTCATAGGTCGCTAATGGGGACAATGACTTGGCTAGAACAAGACCAGCTTCATCCTTGATATCAGCAATGACTACTACCCTTGCTCCATGTTTCACGAAGAGTCTTAGTTGCCTCTCCAATCCCACTAGCACCGCCAGAAATTATTGCTATCATTCCCTCCAACCTATCAAATGGGTATCATATTTATAGTTCAACGTGACATGTGATAGTGAATGTTCAAATAAAACAGTTCCATAATGCAAAGCTTAATATATATATATATATATATATATATATATATAACACATTTTCAATATACTTATAATAAGATACCAATAGTATAAGAGGAACTTGAACAACTCAAATGGAAACCTTTTAATTAAGTAGCTGTTTGTTTACGCTTTGATCCCTCAAACCTATTACTAAAAACAAAAAAGAAAAGGAAAAATGAAGGAAATTAAGATCACCTTTTCATTAAGTGAGAGGTGTTTTTTTTTTTTTTTTTTTGATAAACAAATAATCTTTCCTTTTCATTAAACTGAAACATCATTCAATAAAAATACATCATATTGAAGCTGTTGCTCAATAACAGGTGGGGTATCTTCCACCCAAACAATGTAATCCGATACAAACTTGGCATTTTTTGCCATAATGTGTGCTGCAGAATTCCTTTCTCTACATATGTGTTTGACTTCCCAGGAAGCAAAATCACTTAGGATCTCCTTTGTTCCTTCAATCACCATAAGGATGGAGGCAGGTGTGGAGTTTCTCCCAGCCAAGGACTTGACTACAACCTGGGAGTCACTTTCCAATATGACTTTGTTTAGGCTTAGGTCCCTAGCGAATAGGAGGCCCTCCTCAACTGCTTTGGCCTCCACTTCCAGTGCATTCAGCGGTAAAACAAATTTTTTGCTCATTGCCCCCATCAACTGTCCATTTTCGTTTCTTATGACAACTCCAACCCCACAACAGCACACCTCTTTAAACACCGCACCGTCAACATTAATCTTGTAGAAGCCCCCTTTGGAGGGATCCACCTATCTCTGTTTTGGAGCGTTGGTCTGTGTTGTGTCTGTTTAATATGTCTGACTTCCTTTGTATAGGCCACCACCTCTCGGACAATCAGCTTTGGGCTCTTGAACTTTCCCCCATGGAGAACCACATTTCTGTTGTTCCAAATCCCCCATGCTGTTACTGCAAACAACTCCCAATCAATCCTAGGCCGCTTCATCATAATGTCCCACACTATGTCCACAAAGTCCCTTGGTATGACCTCCATGCATGGAAGCTTGAGCCTTGTGTTGCACCACACCTCCCCCGCCACTTTGCACCCCCATAGACAATGCCTAGACGTTTCACAGTCCCCACACAGGTCACAGACATCATCCCTCCCTATGCCCCTAGCCCGTAATTGATATTTAGTTGGAAGAATATTCGAGCATGCTCTCCACATAAACATTCTTTCCTTATTTGGACAGTTTAGTCTCTAAATTTGCTTCCACAGATTCCTCATACCCACTGAATTTGAACATTCCCCCCCTTCTAGCTTGGGATAAGCTTCACGAAGAATGGTTTGGGCCACCTTATACGCACTGTTGACAGTAAAAATACCCCTTGGTGTCCATGCCCAAACAAGAGTATCACTAGGCAGTCGAGGGCTTATGGGGCTTATGGGCTTATGAGAGGTGTTATCTCTACTTATAAGGTCGATCTCCAAAACAGTTTTCTCAGGCATCTTAGAGCATCTCCAACAGCATATGTTGAAGCAAAGTAATCTCTACAATAGAGAGTGAAACCAAAAATATGGTCTACAATGGTTTCTCTAAATTACAATTTTTTTTTCCTTATGAACAGTAGCACATCAAGTCTAATGGGCTACTGTACATTAGCAATTGAATTTCTTTTATCAAAGAATTACAACAACTACTATTATATCAATTATTTCTCTTTCTTCTTGGTTTACTTTTTCTCTCATACTATTATATCAACTAATATTTAAATGAGATAGAGAGAGAAAGAATAAAGAATCTATTGAAAAGTATATTTGAAAAAATAGGTAGATAATAAGTAAATATAACTATTTACTTTTCAAACAATACAAAAATTTAAAGAATCTACAGGAGATGCTCTTATAAGCAGGCATGGTCGATCAATTTCTTTTTCTTTTTTTCTTTTGGGGGGTTGTTGGGGGCAGAGAGAAGGTATATATGTTGGTTGTTGAAGATAGCAGGGAAGAGATGAACTTTATAGAAAGAAGAAGCATCAAGGTTGAGTTATTAATGTGGGTTGGCAGTTCTTTCAGTATTTGATGGAACGAGACTTATTTCATGGTAGGAACTTCCTTGGCCCAGAAGCACTAATTTGATATTTCCATCACTTTTATTAAGTTTTATCACCAATCCAATTCCACCCTTTCTCAAATTTTTTTTCTTAAATTTGGTAAACCTCTACTTTTGTGTACAACAGAGGTTGACCAGACCGACTCTCTTGCTAGGATAATCAATCCCTTGCTTTTTGAGAATTGTGAAAAATTCTATTTAATTCAATACATTGGACGGCCTAGATTCATTGTTATTCGTTATTTTTAACCAATCAGAAAGATTTATTTTGTCGTCTCATATAGACAAAAAGTAAGTACTCATCACTTTAGAGTAAGATTTTCTGTGCTCAGTAGTTTGACTTTGACTTTGACCACTCATGATTGTTTATATGCTTATGGGTTTGTGACCTCTATGTGGCAGTGCTAAAGAAAAAGGAAAAAAAGGAAAATGTTCACGGGCAACCCATCTAGTTGGAAATGTTTTGAAGGGTAGTTTACAATGACAATTCCTGTAAAATTCTTTCTATGGACACTCTTTTAGAATTGCATACTATTAGGATGTGTGCCCTTAAATCCTATTGTATGATGCTATGTATGACATTATGTATGACTTAATGTTGTGTTCTATAAAGTTGTTTATTTTTATCTAAAATAATGGTAATATGAATATTTGGATATTATCATATAGTCCATGAGATGCATAGTATGTGATTTATGTGATTTAGTCATAGAAGATATAAATCACAAGTCCTTTGTAAACTCAGAATTTATAGTTCGTAGTCGGTGATGAAATTGGGCATTTCATTTGCGAAGACTATAACGTATCAACTAAGATGATTTGTCTTGATCATGGAAGTGGTGACTTCTAGTTGATATGTTGATATGTTTTAAGAGTTAAGACATATTGAACTGGACCGCTGTGAGATTAATTATTCTCCTAACGACTGTCAAATGAATAATAAATCTCACAATTTCTATTTGCATGAACTCTTAATCCTGAGAGAAAAATGGACCTGATCATGAGATGTAGGTTGCTTTGATATATCAGGAGTGAGATCTAAAGTAACGGTCAAAACCTCAGTATGTTGGGCAGCCACATTTAGTGTTGATGGAACATATATTCTCAAGATGGAATTCATAGTCTCTTAACGGAGATATAAAATATTCCCTTGAGATATGTTTAATGGGTTTGGTTATTCGGAGAGTTAGGCCTAACCACTTTGGTAAGAAATTACTAAAGTATATATTTATGAAATTGGATTTCATAAATATATGATGAATAATTTTAAAGGATTAAACCTGGTATTCAAGGATAAGATGTAGTAATTTACAAAGTGGCATTCTACACTCATGACTTTATGTTACTACGAATATTTTATGAAGGGGTTGCGTGTATAATAAAGTCTTGGGATATAATTTATTAATAAGGCCTAGAGTGCAATTATATTTATATAGTGGTATTAAATATAATTAATGGTAACTTTGGACTTGTCAAGAGTTGACGGAAATGCCCAAGGCCTATTGGAGCTAGTGTCTTATTGGTCCCTTTTAGTCCCATTCCAAGCCACACACTAAAGCCCAATTGGAAAGGCCCAATAGGCCGGTCCAATTAGATAATCAGTTAGTTATAAAGGGAGAAACATACAGAATTTTTTAAGTGATTTTTATCGTAGAGAAAAGAAAGAGTGTGAGACACACTTTTATTCTCCCTTTGGAAACTGATTGAGAGACCACACATCTTGGGCGCAAAGTGGAATTGGAGTGAAGATTAAAAGTTTTCCCAAGTGCTTCTAATCTTTGTTTTGAATTTCTCCACACCAAGGTACGCTATCTTGTTCTTAAATTCTGATATTTACAGAGTGCATGTTGTCAATCATGAATGAAATAGATCATTGTTTGTTGCTTCCGCTATGTGTTTTGTATGAGATACAAAACCAGATTTTTATCCAACAATTGGTATCAGAGCCAGGTTTTCATATCATGATTGTATAATATGTATATAAAACCATTGCAATTTGCACAACAACATTCAATGTTTATGGCCGTGATATCCATTCAAAAGGAGCAGTTATTATCAAATGGTAGTTATTGAAATGGAGGGCACGAATCACTATCATTTGCTTGTACTGATTCCTTGCATTGTTTGGCTTGGTCAATTGTAAGTTATATACGTATATTGCTTGTAAATCTTGATTGCATGGCTTGCATGGTTTGACAATTCAAAGATATTTAATGCCATGAAAGTGTGAATCCGTACTTATTGGTTTTCAACAACCTGAAGGTTTTATATATATACGGATTATATATATATATATATATATATATATATATATATTATATTATATATATTACGTTATATATATTTATATATATTACGTTATATAAATTTTTATTACGTTATATATATTTATATATGTTAATGCTAGTTTGATGAAATTTATTCCTAATGAGATTAGGATTTATTTTTAAGTGTCTAGCATTATTATAGTCCTTCACATTAAAAACCTTTATTTTAAAATTTTTAGTGGGAGAGAGATACAAGGGTTGGATCTCATGGCCTCCATTATCGGTTCACAGTAGTGTGGGTAAACACCTCGTCTTGGCGTATATGCCTCGCAATCCCAAAGGAGGGTGTTTACTTCATAGAACTACAAGATTGAACTTACGCGTTTAAAGTAGTGTGGACAAACACCTCGTCTTGGCGTATATGCCTCGCGATCCCAAAGGAGGGTGTTTTGTTCCATGGTACTACAAGTTTAGACACTATAAAAGGGAGATGAAATGTGGCTACACATGACTCTAGATAATGGTGTACACTAGACTAAGTGTAATGTTAACCTCCCAAAGGAGCTATGTCATTATTACTTAGAGGCTAAAGGTAATACGGCATATTATTAGTGTTTGATAAGAGTTATCATGATAGCACTAATAATGAGAATAGTTCTCAACCAATTAATGTGTTTATAATAAACTTGCTATCAAGGAATTATAGGCATGGATTGGGTTGTCGTTGCATATATTATTTTATGGTTTTATTAAGGTTCCATATTGTATGATTATATGCTAAATTGATAATGTCCAGTTTACTTAATATATTCATGTTTATTATTTTCAGATTTAAATCATGGCATGATTTAGCCCACTTGTTGCTATTCTTAACCAAAACAAACTGACTGGATCCAACTATGTTGACTGGAAAAGAAATTTGGACATTGTTCTTACTGCTGAAGAGCATAAATATGTGCTTACTCAACCATGTCCTAGCTTTCCTTCATTAGATGCTCCTCTTGAGGAAAAACAATGATATGATTGTTGGCAGAAATCTAATGAGATGGCCAAGTGCTACATCCTAGCATCTATTTCAAATGTTCTACAACATCAAATGCAGGATGTAGAACATGCTTCGGACATCATGCAAATTCTGAAGGAGATGTTTGGTGAGCAAGGCCGTTCTGCAAGGCAAGAAACCATGAGGCAAATTTATAATACCAAAATGGCTGCAGGAAGTTCAGTAAGGGAGCATTGTCTTACGATGATTGCTAATCTGAACACATTAGAAGTTTTGGGTGCTGACATTGATGGAGAATCCCAAGTGGATATGATACTCCAGTTACTACCAGAATCATTCAAGGAATTCAGACTCAATTATAATATGAACAAAAAGATTTACTCTTTTTCTGAATTAATGAATGAGTTAGTAGCGGCGGAAGGCATCCTTGGTACTTCTAGTGTTGAAGCCAATGTGGGTGAAGCTTCTACTTTTCAACCTAAGTCGAAAGGCAAGGGTAAGAAGAAGAAGAAGGACTTCACTAAGAAAAATGGTAAACAAATTGCTTTAGGGGTTGCCGACAAAGGAAAGAAAAGCAAAGGAAAGTGTTTCCATTGTGGTGAGAAAGGACATTGGAAGAGGAATTGTCCAATATTCATGGCTGCCAAGAATAAAGGTATTAAAAGTTCCTTTCTTCTTGAAATATGTTTGGTACAGAATCCAATAGATTCCTGGTGTGTGGATTCAGGTTGTACTAATCATATCTGCAATTCTTTGCAGGGGTTTTAGGAGACCAGAAAGTTGAATGAGGGAGAACTATTTCTTACTTTGGCTGATGGGAGCAGGATTCTGGTTGTAGCTATTGGAGTGTATAATTTGTGTTTTAAGTCTAGAGTGTTAATATTGGAAGACTGTTCCTATGTACCTAATGTTCGTAGGAATTTAATTTCTGTAACTTATTTAGGTAAACATGGATATTGTGTTATCTTGAAAGACGATGTTGTAATAAAGAAGGATAAAATGTTTATCTGTTCTGGCAATATTGTGGATGGTCTTTATATTTTAACTCCTGACATGCATGAATTATACAATTCTGAAATAGATAGTAGCTCTCATGTAAAATCATTAAAGAGAAAGTTTCCTTCTACTAGTGATGCATATCTATGGCACTTGCGTTTGGGTCATATTAATTCAAATAGGATTCAAAGACTAATCAAAGATGGACTTTTACAGCCCATGGACTTTGATGGCTTTCCAGTTTGCGAATCTTGTT
This sequence comes from Castanopsis chinensis, assembly GCA_032878915.1. Classification (NCBI taxonomy): domain Eukaryota; kingdom Viridiplantae; phylum Streptophyta; class Magnoliopsida; order Fagales; family Fagaceae; genus Castanopsis; species Castanopsis chinensis. Next base: position 7,424,191 of record JAVQMG010000125.1, on the reverse strand, counting down.
TGGAAGGTAAGATGACCAAACGACCTTTTAATGCAAAAGGTTTGCGAATCTTGTTTGGAAGGTAAGATGACCAAACGACCTTTTAATGCAAAAGGTAGAATAGCCCAAGAGTTGCTTGAATTAGTTCATACAAATGTATGTGGTCCTATGTCAACCCAAGTAAAAGGAGGTTATGAGTACTTCATCACGTTCACGGATGATTACTCAAGATATGGTTATGTGTACTTAATGAGACGGAAGTCCGAAGCCTTTGACAAGTTCAAAGAGTTTAGGGCTGAAGTTGAAAATCAATTGGGTAAACGCATAAAGGCCATTCGATCTGATCGAGGTGGTGAATACCTTCTACGGGATTTCAAGGATTACCTAATTCAAAATGGGATTGTCTCCCAATTGACTGCACCAGGAACTCCCCAACAAAATGGTGTAGCAGAAAGAATGAATAGGACTCTTTTGAAAATGGTTAGGTCCATGATGAGTTACTCAACTTTACCAGTTTCTTTTTGGGGATTTGCACTAAAAACTGCTATGCATGTTTTGAATTTAGTTCCATCAAAATCTGTTCCCAGCACACCTAAGGAATTGTGGAGTGGGCGCAAGCCTAGTATGAAATATCTCCATATTTGGGGATGTTCAGCACATGTGTTGAAAGGGAAGTCTGATAAGTTGGAAACTAAAACTGAAGTATGCATGTTTTTAGGGTATTCAAAAGAAACCAAGGGTTATTTATTTTATAATCATAAGGATAACAAAGTGTTTGTTAGCACCCATGCTAAATTTTTGGAAGATGATTATATGAATAATTTTAATCCTAGAAGTAAAGTTGTATTGGCTGAAATGAATGAACCTGTAGTTGAACAACCAGTGGATGAAACTAGGGATGATGTGGCTGTATTGGATACACCACAAGATATTACTCATGAGATGACTAGTACACAGGTGCCTCGTCGTAGTGGGAGAATTATTCGGCCTCCTATAAGATTTAGAGGTTTGGGAGAAACTTATATAGCTATCTCAGAAGAGGCTGAATCGGATCCCTACACTTATCAAGAGGCAATTAATGATATAGATGCACACCATTGGGTCTTAGCTATGAAATCTGAATTGGATTCTATGTATTCCAATCATGTATGGGATCTTGTAAAGGCGCCTAACGGCATCAAACTTGTTGGTTGTAAATGGGTTTACAAGAGGAAGAAAGGGATAGATGGAAAGGTTGAAACCTTTAAAGCAAGACTAGTGGCGAAAGGGTATACACAAAAAGAAGGCATTGATTATGATGAAACTTTTTTGCCAGTGGCCATGCTTAAGTCTATCAGAATTCTCTTATCCATTGCTGCTCATTATGATTATGAGATTTGGCAAATGGATGCCAAGACTGCATTTCTTAATGGCAATCTTGAAGAAGAAATATACATGATGCAACCAGAAGGATTCATAGCAAAGAACTAAGAGCATATGGTATGCAAGTTGAATAGGTCCATTTATGGACTTAAACAAGCATCTAGGTCATGGAACATTAGATTTGATCAAGCAATCAAGTCATTTGGTTTTGAACAAAATCTTGATGAACCATGTGTGTACAAGAGACATCGAGACAAAGTAGTAATGTTCCTAGTGCTTTATGTTGATGATATTCTACTCATTGGGAATGATGTAGGGGTAATGTCATCGGTTAAACTTTGGTTGTCTAGCCAATTTGATATGAAGGACTTGGGTGAGGCTAACTTTATTCTAGGGATCAAGCTTTGGCGAGATCGCAAAAATAAGATGTTAGGCTTATCACAAGCTGGATATATCGATAAGGTTCTAGAACGGTTTAGCATGCAAAACTCCAAGAAAGGATTACTTCCTTTTAGACATGGAGTTCCTCTGTCTGATGACCAAAGGCCTAAGATTCAAGAGGAAGAAAATATGATGAGACAAGTTCCTTATGCTTCTGCAGTAAGAAGTCTCATGTATGCCATGCTTTGTACTAGACCAGGCATTTGTTATTCAGTTGGCATGATCAACCAATATCAATCAAATCCAGGACCAAAACATTGGCAAGCTGTAAAGCATATTCTCAAGTATATTAGGAGAACGAGAAATTATATGCTTGTTTCCCATAGTGAGAATTTGATTCCCATTGGCTATACAGATTCAGATTTTCAATCGGATCTAGATTTCAGAAAATCCACTTCAGGATGTGTTTTCACCTTCGGAAGTGGAGCCATAAGTTGGAGGAGTGTTAAGCAATCTTGCATTGCGGACTCCATCATGGAAGCCGAGTACGTTGCTGCTTGTGAAGCGGCAAAGGAGGCTGTTTAGCTCAAGAAATTCCTTTCTGATCTTGGTGTTATAAGAATGGACCAAGTTTCCATCACATTGTTTTGTGATAATAGTGGAGCGGTTGCACAATCCAAAGATCCAAGAAATCACAAGAAAGGAAAGCACATTGAGAGGAAGTACCATATCATTCGAGACATTGTTGTTCGTGGAGATGTTGTGGTGGCATAGATTGAAAGTGCAAATAATCTAGCAGATCCTTTTACCAAAACCTTGCCTCAAAGGACTTTCGAGTCACATTTGGAGGGGATGGGAGTTAGATTAGTGCACAATAGTCTTTAGGGCAAGTGGGAGATTGTTAGGATGTGTGCCCTTAAATCCTATTGTATGATGCTATGTATGACATTATGTATGACTTAATGTTGTGTTCTATAAAGTTGTTTATTTTTATCTAAAATAATGGTAATATGAATATTTGGACATTATCATATAGTCCATGAGATGCATAGTATGTGATTTATGTGATTTAGTCATAGAAGATATAAATCACAAGTCCTTTGTAAACTCAGAATTTATAGTTCGTAGTCAGTGATGAAATTGGGCATTTCATTTGCGAAGACTATAACGTATCAACTAAGATGATTTGTCTTGATCATGGAAATGGTGACTTCTAGTTGATATGTTGATATGTTTTAAGAGTTAAGACATATTGAACTGGACCGCTGTGAGATTTATTATTCTCCTAACGACTGTCAAATGAATAATAAATCTCACGACTTCTATTTGCATGAACTCTTAATCCTGAGAGAAAAATGGACCTGATCATGAGATGTAGGTTGCTTTGATATATCAAGAGTGAGATCTAAAGTAACGGTCAAAACCTCAGTATGTTGGGCAGCCACATTTAGTGTTGATGGAACATATATTCTCAAGATGGAATTCATAGTCTCTTAACGGAGATATAAAATATTCTCTTGAGATAAGTTTAATGGGTTTGGTTATTCAGAGAGTTAGGCCTAACCACTTTGGTAAGAAATTACTAAAGTATATATTTATGAAATTGGATTTCATAAATATATGATGAATAACTTTAAAGGATTAAACCGGGTATGCAAGGATAAGATGTAGTAATTTACAAAGTGGCATTCTACACTCATTACTTTATGTTACTACGAATATTTTATGAAGGGGTTGCGTGTATAATAAAGTCTTGGGATATAATTTATTAATAAGGCCTAGAGTGCAATTATATTTATATAGTGGTATTAAATATAATTAATGGTAACTTTGGACTTGTCAAGAGTTGACGGAAAAGCCCAAGGCCTATTGGAGCTAGTGTCTTATTGGTCCATTTTAGTCCCATTCCAAGCCACACACTAAAGCCCAATTGGAAAGGCCCAATAGGCCGGCCCAATTAGATAATCAGTTAGTTATAAAGGGAGAAACATACAGAATTTTTTAAGTGATTTTTATCGTAGAGAAAAGAAAGAGTGTGAGACACACTTTTATTCTCCCTTTGGAAACTGATTGAGAGACCACACATCTTGGGCGCAAAGTGGAATTGGAGTGAAGATTAAAAGTTTTCCCAAGTGCTTCTAATCTTTGTTTTGAATTTCTCCACACCAAGGTACGCTATCTTGTTCTTAAATTCTGATATTTACAGAGTGCATGTTGTCAATCATGAATGAAATAGATCATTGTTTGTTGCTTCCGCTATGTGTTTTGTATGAGATACAAAACCAGATTTTTATCCAACACATACAAAACCATAGAATGAATAAAATGGGAAATATAAAACCAAAGAATGTAAAAGATGGGAATTGAGGGCATTGGGAAGAAGTGCGTGTCTATTGTTTTCGATGCTAGCAAAGATGTTTTCCAATGGAGAATCACCACCTATAAATTCTCTATATGGGAAATACAAAACCATAGAATGTACAAAGTTCTCTTTCTTTGTGTTTCGCTTAATCTCACCCCAGATGAATCGAATCTATCCTTTTGTTGTTGCCTCACTTATAAGTTATGTTGGATATATAGATTCCTAGTAACATGTTAATATAACATATTAAGTTCATGTTTTTGTTGGCTTAATTCTATACCAGATTTACTTGTGATTCTGCTCCCATTTTGGTAGAATATAATTGAGTCTGCTCAAAGTTGGTCAAAACTACTAGAAGTGAATTTTGCAACTTGCGTTGCCCGCGGATTATTGGACATGTGGCAGCCATAGTGAAACCTTTATCAAGTGCATTGCCTTTACTTTTTTGCCAGCTTTAACGTATAAGCAAAGACTCACACCCACTACATATAGGACGTGGGAAAGGAGTGTAAGCTAAGCTTATAAACCATGAAAGAGTATTTTGTACGTTTTTAGACCCTTTAAAACACAAGTTGTTTAACCTAGTTATTTAGCTAAGTGATTTACTTAGGTAATTTTTTCAGATTTAGGTTAAAATAATAACAATCATATCATGTAAAGCATTACAGAAATATAAAGAATACACGATATGATAACCCAGGAAAACCAAACCGGTAAAAAATCTGAGGAGGATTTAACCTAGCTATCCTCAAGGTAAAATAAGATCCACTATGAAAGAATTGAAGTTTTACAATAGCAACTTAGACCACTAACATCCTATTGCTACCTCGACTAGAAAACTTGCTACCACTACCACGTGACAGCTCCGAATTCACGGACTACTTCTTTCTCAAATCTACAACATCCACAGGAACGATATGCAAAATAAATCCTAAAAAACAAAAACAAACCAAAACAGCCAAAAAAGAATAGTCACAAATGATAGAGAGATGAAGCTCAAGAACCATGTAAGCCAAAGATGATTAGGGGCATAGGATCACACTGATTATTTAACGAAGCGTCTCAAACTTACTTCTATCAAGAGGTTATGTGAAGATGTCAGCATTCTGATGTTCAGTAGGGATGTACTCAAGAGCCACAATCTTTCTTTCAACAAGATCCCTAATAAAGTGATATCTAATCTCTATGTGTTTAGTCTTAAAGTGTTGCACAAGATTCTTAGAGATATTGATAGCACTATAATTATCACAATAAACAACCATGGTGTCTTGTGTTATCCCATAATCACTCAAAAGCTTTTTCATCCAAAGAAGCTGTGAACCACAACTTCCAGCCGCAATATATTTAGCTTCTATAGTAAACAAAGAGACAGAATTTTGATTTTTACTCATCCAAGTAACAAAATTAGCTCCTACATAAAAACACACACTAGTGGTGCTTTTTCTATCATTGGCATTGCCAGCCCAATCTGAATCAAAAAATCTAACAAGAGACAAATTTGACTCTTTGCTATAAAGCAAACCATAATCACAAGTTCCACTAACATATTTTATTCTTTTAATAACATTCAAATGTGAAACTTTAGGATCAGATTGAATTCTAGAACATACACCAACATTAAAGGCAATATCTGGATGACTTGCAATTAAATACAAAAGGCAACCAATCATGCTTCTATATAATGTAACATCTACAAACTCACTTGAAGGGTCATTGGTTAGCTTTACATTAGTAGCCATTGGTGTTCTAGCATGTGCAACCTCATCAAGTCCAAATCTCTTGACCAGATTTCTGGCATATTTTGCTTGGTTAATGTAAATTCCAGAATCCGTTTGCTTCACCTGCAATCTTAAGAAATAAGTTAATACACCGACCATACTCATTTCAAACATCTTCTTCATTTCATCTACAAAAGATTAAGAGAATCATTAGTAGCACCAAAAACAATAACATCAACATAAATTTGAGCTATTACAAAATAATTCTTATCCTTTCGTATAAAGACAATATTATCAACAAATCCTCTTTTGAATCCATGCTCAATGAGATAAGTGGTTAACCTATCATACCATGCCTTGGGAGCTTGTTTCAAACCATAGAGGGCTCTCTTCAACTTGTAGACATCATCCGGTCTGTGAGGATCAACAAAACCCTTTGGTTGTTCAACATATACCTCTTCTTGCAACATCCCATTCAAGAAAGCACTCTTGACATCCATTTGATATAGCTTGAAATTCAAATGACTTGCTATGGCCAACAGTATTCTAATGGATTCCAGTCTTGCTACCGGTGCAAAAGTCTTATCAAAATCAACCCCTTCCACTTGTGTGTAACCTTAAGCAACAAGTCTTGATTTATTTCGAATAACAATACCATGTTTATCTAACTTGTTTTTGAAAATCCACTTAGTTCCAATCACATTTACTCCTTTTGGTCTAGGAACTAATTCCCACACATCATTTCGAATGAATTGATGAAGTCTTCATGCATAGAATTAACCCAATCAGCATCTTGAAGTGCTTCATCCACCTTTTTCGGTTTAAATTAGGATAGACAACATGAGTGAGTAATGACATTCAAGGCTTTGGATCTCAATCTCATGTTATCATTCAAACTACCCAATATGTTTATGACAGGGTGATTTAACTTTACTCTTGAAGATGGACCTTTGACCAGAGATGTAAAGGTACCTTTTTGCTTTAATGAAGGACTATGCTCACTTTGTTTTTGTTGAGTTTCATGAACCGGGGTAGATGGTTTTGAACTTGATGGTATTGAAATAGCATCCTTTAACAATAGTAGCTCTTCATCACTATGCTTCCTAATATAATCATCAGAAATAGGATCATCAATTTCCACAGTCTTTTCTTGAACTAGAGGAATGTTTTCAGACTGAGTTTCTAAACACAGTTCATCATTGATCACCACATTTGAAGACTCCATGAATATTTTAGTTCTCAGGTTGTATACTCTATAAGCTCTACTAGTGGAGGAGTATCCAAAAAAGTATCCTCTGTCGCTCTTTGCATCAAACTTTTCTAGGTTCTCCTTATCACGCAGAATATAATAGTCACTACCAAATATCTGGAAGTATTTGACAACTGGCTTCTTTCCTCTCTAGAGTTCATAAAGAGTTTTCTTGGAATCAGGTCTGAAATACTCCCGGTTAAGTGCATGACAAGTAGTGTTAATTGCTTCTCCCCAGAAGGACTTGGGCATCTTTTTATTATGTAGCATGACACAAGCCATCTCTTGAACAACCTTGTTCTTCCGTTCCACTATTCCATTTTGTTGTGGTGGCTTGGGTGAAGAGAAATATTGATGTGTGCCTTGATCATTGCAGAAGGTAGCTAGCTTTGTGTTTTCAAATTCCCTTCCATGATCGCTTCTAGTTCTGGCTATCACAGTTCCTTTCTCAACTTGCAATTTCTTGCACAACTGTATCATCTTTTCAAGAGCCTCAGCTTTATCTCTCAAAAGCACAACCCAAGTATATCTAGTGAAATCATCCACAACAACTAGAATATACTTCTTTCCACCTAAACTCTGAACTCTAGCAGGACCCATGAGATCAATGTGCAACAACTCTAGAGGTCTTGAAGTTTGAACTTCAGTCACAGACGGATGTTTGGACTTCACTCGTTTACCCATCTGACATGGTCCACATATGCACTTTTCTATCTTTTCAAACTTGGGCAAACCAATAATTGCATCACACTTGGAGATCTTCTCTAATTGCTTGTGACTTGCATGTCCTAACCGTTGATGCCATAGGTCTACTTGATTGATCTTTGCACTAAAACACTTGTTGCTTATACTTGGTGCTATATCATAACAGTTGTCAGCTGTCCTAACACCAATACACATGCAGTCACCTCCTTCATCAACTATCTCACATTCATACTTGGTGAAGAGAACATTTAATCCATTATCACAAATCTGACTGATGTTGAGTAAATTATCCTTCAGCCCATCAACATACTAGGCATTTTAAAAAACTAGCAACCTTAGGATGTCCACAGTTCTAATGTCTCTAATCACATATTTGCTTCCATCTCCAAAGGTGACTGTCACAATCTTTCTTTCAAAGAGTGTCTTGAATAAAGCTTTATTTCCTATCATATGCCTAAACCAACCACTATCCAAATACCAAAGACAAGAATGATGTGCCTTTAAGGCGGTTAAAGTAGTATAACACACATAATTATCATCACATGTAATTATACCAAGATACTCAAGGAAAGACTTAACAACAGTAACAAGAGACACAGACCAAAAGTAGACAAATTGAAACTTTAGCAATAAGAACTTCCAAGCATCTATGATGACAGGCCACAAACGCGTTGACTCCTTGTGATAAATTAGATTGATTAATTACCCTAGTTATTAATTAATCAAATTAACATGTAATATCACGTGGCAGCACAAACAAATCACCAAAACTAAGTTATGCAGCGGAAAATAAAAGACACAGTGATTTGTTTACGAATGGGGAAAACCTGATGGCAAAAACCACACCGGGTGATTTAAGGTCACCACTCCCGAAACTCCACTATTATCACAACAAGCGGTTACAAGCAAGGAATCCCAACCTCAATACCCAATTGGACTTGTTTTGTAGTGACAGTTTCTCCTTTCAATGCACGGCTCCCAAGTACGTGACTAACCAGATGCGCGGATCCCAGTACGTGACTTCAAACACCAACTAGAGAGAGAATTGTTGGCTGCAAAGTTCTTCAAATCATCTGCACGATGAAGATCAAGAAGATGCTTGGTCACAAAACCCTATGGTGCACAATATACAGCTATCTTCTTCATAAGAGATGAACTAGGGCACGAACTTTGTCTTTGATCACAAATTTCATGAACAAGGATTGCTCAATACTTGTGCAACTTGCATCTCCTTTGACGGTCCTTAAAACAATCCTTTTATATGTTTAGGGTTAGGAGAAAAGAAGTCTCAAAGACACATTCACGGATTGGACTTGAAACAGAACTGAAAATCTGTTTTCTTTAATTCTCGACAGATAGAGGTGTCGAGGATCTATCGAGAAGCTGTTGAGGCTCAGGGTAAAACAGCTTCTTAAAGCTCGATAGATGCATGTGTCGAGCCAGGTGTCGAGCTTTAGTAACTTGCACTTCCTTGCTTGTTTCTTGGACAGACTTGATGACTTCAACACTGAGTCTTGAAACACTGTTTCTTGAAGTGTTAAACACATCCTAAATCTACCCAATTACAAGTAAAGTGCGTTTTGTCTAAGAATAAGCCAATTACATAAAATAGTGACATATGTTAACAAACTTGAACTACATATGTCCTAACACATGACAACAGGGGTCAAAAATCAACTCTTAGATCAACGGATCTAAACACTAGACCTAACCTCCTTTGATACCACTAGGTTATTTTTAGACCCCTTAAAACATAAGTTGTTTAACCTAGTTATCTAACCAAGTGATTAACTTAGGTAAATTATTCAGATCTACGTTAAAACAATAACAATATGATAACCCAGGAAAACCAGTAAAACAGTGTGGAAATATAAAGAACACGCGATATGATAACCCAGGAAAACCAAACCGGTAAAAAACCTGGGGAGGATTTAACCTAGCTATCATCAAGGTAAAATAAGATCCATTATGAAAGAAATGAAGTTTTACAATAGCGACTTAGCCCACTAACATCCTATTGCTACCTCGAGTAGAAAACTTACTACCACGACCATGTGACAGCTCTAAGTCCACGGACTACTTCTTGCTCAATCCATAACATCCACAAGTATACCACTTGTATTTCTTAAAATTCTTTATGCAGCAATTGAAACGATCACCAAGCTCTCAACATCAATCTAGATTTTGATAACCCTAAGTATGTATGAAGGCAAATACCTCTAGATGTCATAAGAGATTCACACACACAGCATAAACAACAACATAAAAACGTGGCTAGGGTTTTTCCTTTTATACTTAAGGAAAAACATAAAACCCTACACGTCAAACAGGCTTGGGCTGAGTTGGAAAAATCTACAGGAAAACTCTGCACAAGCTTCGATCGATCGAGTCTAATCTTTGATCGATCGAGCCTTGCAGAAAGTGAACAGTAATTTTTTGCAATTACTCGATTCCAACTTTACATTAAACATACTTTGAGCAGCCTCAATCTAAAATAAACGTTTTGATCATGTTTTGCCAACATATACACACTGAAGTTTTAAAACATTTAGATCCTAAATCCTTAGAACCTAACACATTTTGTTCATCCCAACCAATCTTGTTGAGAGAGTGTCTTAATCTAAAGCAAAAAAATTCTTTCATCCTCTTATTACAATTTCTCTCACAATTAACATATCATTGAGAGAAATTTGTAACCTTCATCTCCTCCACGAAACCTTAAGTGTTGTGAGCTTGTTGAAGGGCTAGAAATTATTTGGAGCTAATCTCAAATCCAAATCATTTTGGTGGCTTTCCATTAGTGATTCAATGGTAGTGACTCCAAAAGCCAAATGAAGAAAAGGCTTGGTGAAGTCGATTGCTAACTAGAGCTTAGAGGGGTCAAGTACTTAGGGTGATATAAACTTGGAAGGTTTATAATAGTTCTTGTACTATAACTATTCATTTTAGTAGAGTTTTCCAATGGTGGTATCAATTGAGGGGTTTTTCCAATCAAGTGTTCGGATTTTCCTCTTCAAAAATACATCTTGGTGCTTTAGTGTAGTTTGATTTCTTTTCCCTATTTTCATATTGCTCTTTATATTCTTTGGTTTATATTTGAATATGCATGCAATATGAAATTTGGCTAATCACGTATATTTGAACTAATTGCTTGTTTAGGATTAAAAGTGATTAAGTTGTAAAGTTTGATTATGGGGGGTTTTAAATATATGCTAGGGTGTTATTGTCATTTCTCATTACATATTAAGACACTACTTAATCCACAAATTATAATTAAGCTTAAAGATTTGGATCTGTTGAATAGTTATATACTTTACTAGAGGTCATATAGACACATACCTTTGGTGGAATAGATTACTAAATTTTCGAATCTTGTTATTTGCTTGCTTTAAGAACTCCTCAAGATCTCCTTTGTGAAACACCTCCAAGTCGCAGGAGAGGCTACTAGAGTCTCTCCTAATTTTCACACTCCAAATTCTAGGGAATAGTAGATGGTGTCCCAAAAAGATGGCTTATTTTAAGAGAGCACTAAAAAACTTTACGTATATTCACTTACTATATCTGTTATTAATCTGACTAATGTAGGAGTATTTTAAATACTAGTAGAGATTCATTTACTATCAGATATATGTGATTCCTAAAAGATCTCATTTGTTAAATTTAAATTACTCCACTACTGATATTGATAACTCATATCAATATTTGTTAAGTTAAATTACTCTACTATTGATATTGATAACTCATACCAATATGAGTTAATTTAAATTTAAACTTACTTATCAAATAACCCATGTGGACGATCCATGGGCCATGGTTTATGGGTTGGGTCAAAACTAGCCTAATTTCTAACATCTCCCACTCGTCCACACTAGGTACTATAGTTAGAACTGGCTCCTCTCATTCTCTTGTCCAATTCTCTCTTTATACAGAAAAATGGAGTATGCGACCTAACGAGAAGGTGTAGGGTAGGATTATTATATTAAGTCACCATCTAAACTAACATAGTACATCACTCATAATATCTCATCTATGCCCCAGATTATTTGATCACACCCGATCAAGTTTCTTTAATCCCTCATGATTTCGAAACTCAAAGCAACGCTTGATCCTATACCATATAATATGCTCATGATTATGTTGAAAAACAAATTCCTCATAATCGCCTAGCTTTGAGCCATAAAATAAATGGTGTGTTCTAAATAATCTTCCCTAGATACTCATGTCAATTCATTCACACTTGACTGCTTTCCTAGACATGCTTCACGAGACCTTACATATCATGGCCCTAAGATGACATGCTAAAGTAGCGACATCAAACATTCACTTCATGATATAGTTCTAGGTCAAAAAAAGGGCATAGAATGGACCATATAATGGTCAACTAGGGCTCACATAATGACGGAGTAGGGATCTATCCAATCACTCCCTTAATTGGTCGACTATAGCATAAACAGTGTAATTTGTATGCTATGGTGGAGCTCCCACTCAATTGGGCTTGCCACACTCAAACACCATACAAATCTTAGTCCAATTGCCACAAAGGTAACCAACGTGAGATTCTCAACACAGTTACACGTCAAGTTCCTGTCCAAGATCTCACATTTGGCTTTATTCAAGCTACATGAAGTTGTGGATACACTTCAAGTGCGACTCCCATAAGTCTTATCTTAGCCTAACTAAGGCGACATTCGTTATATCATATTGCATGCCTCCCTAACCGTCAAAATGATCACTTACTTGATTTACAGAAAAATAAAGTGATCACTATGTCTCATCCTACTCATTACTTAAGCGCTAGGGTGATCGTCTATGTGAGTAGACCGATCTAAGCCTGGTGACATATTCTCAAATAATGTGTGCTCAGTATACAATATCAATCACATTACAAGATGAATCAAAATAAATAACATCATTATTGCATAAAGTATAAGTAAACATAAATGTCCATAAGGTATCCAAAAACATATCAAATCCTACAAAACATTAGCTTGAAGGCATCTTTAGTAATGGCTTTAGTAAGTGGATCAGCCACCATCTTGCCAGTGGAGATATGTTGGAGGATCACTTCTCCTTGTGTAATAGCAAGACTAATGTAGTTATAATGAGTCTGAATGTGTTTGCATTTACTATGATACTTAGGATCTTTAGCATGAGCCAAGGCTGCCATACTATCAAAATACATCTTTACAGCTTCATCTGCAAAAGATGTCACCCTTAGGCTTTGGAAAAATCTCTTTAACCAAATAATTTCTTGTGCTGCTGCTGAACAAGCAGCATACTCAGACTCCATTGTGAATAAAGCAATGCAAGACTGTTTCTTATTGCACCAAGAGATAGCTGCACCACTAAGCAGAAATGCGTAACTTGTAGTGGACTTGTGCTCATCTCTATCACTGGCCCAATCAGTCTTAGAATAACCTCTCAATCTCAAATCTCCACCCTGATAACAAAGAATGAGATATGATGTCCCATGAAGGTATCAAAAAATCCTCTTAACTGCTTGCCAATGAACAAGTCTTGGATTACTTTGATAATAACTAACCATACCAACTACAAAATAGATGTCTGGTCGAGTACACAACATAGCATACATCAGACTTCCAAATGCATTTGCATAGGGAACTCTTAACATGTAAAAGGGGGAGGAAAAATCAGATTGGACACATACGCCTCTCTCTCCCTTCTTCTCTAATTTTCTACTTTGAGCTTTTGTCATGACCCTGCATGGCTAAAACTTTTATACTTGGTCGAAGGAAACTAAAGCCTCAGAATCAATAAAACTGTTAGATCTAATTTTTTTTTTTTTTTTTCAATTTTATGCCTTGAGTATGGGATGTCTTTTGTACCTATTTTCATGATGGTCTCGTTTAATACTAGGAGGCTTACTAGTTTATTATTTGTTGCAATCTACTGCTAGGTTAGATATCAAATCCGTAATGGCTTGATACCTCTAATTTGTGAAGCAACCAAGATTTAATGATTTGCTACGTCGGAAATTATTAGATCTTAGGAAGAACGCTCGACTAAATTAAATACAACCACTTGTGCTTGTGTTGTTTAGTTTCATCGATCTCTCTAATTCGTAAGGCTACTACTAGATTAACCCTTTTGCGCTTGTCTTGGGTTGTTTAGTAGTTAGGATTTATTAGATTGCTTGTTTTCTAATTAATTGCGACTAAGGAGAGATAGGAAAATAGTTCCAATGGTGAATATTCATAGTGTGAATTGATATATACTTGCATCGATGATCAGTTGTAAAATTTCGATGGTGGATGTTGACTTAGACCAAGGTATGTTCTTTTGATTGATTTCAATACTTTAATTTGAATTGTTCCTTAGTTGTTTTTCTTAAAAAAAATTTCGTATACTCAAACCCTTCCCCCTCCCCCCCCACCTAATCCTTGTTCACGTAGCATAAAACTAGTCTAGATACTCTCCGTGGGAACGATCCTTACTCCCACCACTACATATATTTTTTAGGAGTATAGGTTTTATTTTTGGTTGCCTACAACAGCACACTAGTCCCTTCTCAATTGTAGTGTCTACGGGTTTGGAATTATGCATACGAAATCGCTCTAAAATTATCTTTATGTAAGTTTCTTGAGACAAACCAAGAAGCTTCTTTTAGCAATCCTTGAAAATCTTAACTCCAAGCACATAATTAGCCTTTCTCATGTCCTTCATTTCAAAAATAGAGGACAACCTTCTTTTGGTGGTGACAATCATTTCCATATCATTTATAGCCAACAAAATGTTGTCCACATACAAAGACAGGATAGGTAAACTCTTTCCTGATCGTTTGACATACTCACAGTGGTCTTCTTCCATCATTCCAAAACCAATTGAAATAATAGCCTTATAAAATTTGAAATACCATTGTCTAGACGATTGCTTTAGGCCATAAATGGAACACTTTATGCCATAAATGGAATGCTTAAGGTGGCACACTTTGCGCCCTTATTCCTTACCTCAAAGCCAAGAGGTTGATCCATATAGATCTCCTCATGTAGTTCTCCATTGAGAAATGCAATCTTTACATCCATTTGGAAGAGTTCCAAATCCAAATGTGCAACAATAGCTAGAATAAGGCGAATAGAGACAAATCTCATTACTGGGGAGAAAGTCTCTTCATAGTCTATCACTTTTCTTTGGGTATAGCCTTTCGCCACAAGACGAGCCTTATATTTTTCAATTGTTCCATTTGCCTTACACTTTATTTTCAAAACCCACTTGTTTCCAATGGTCTTGTGCTCAGGCAGAAGGTCAACCAACTCCCAAACTTGATTCTTTACCATAGAATCCATCTTATCCCTCATAGCAACTATCCATTCATGTGAAGTAGGTGAAGTTAATGCTTCCTCATAGGAAGAAATTTCATCAAGGTCCAGTGAATCACATGTAAAAGATTCCCCCTCAATCTCAAAATGACAATGGGGAATAGTTTCACTTTCACTTCTACGTACCTTGGATCCTTGTGTGTCACTATCTAGCGGTTTGCTCCCACTAGGAGCCAAATCATTCCCATTATCTTTGGCGATTTCAAGATGAAGTTGTGATTCTCCACCCTCTCCCAAAGATGGTATGACACCTTCAAGTTCTTGCAGCTCATAAAACTGAAGATCTTGTTTTTCTTCACTAATGCTTGGAAAATCATCTTCAATGAAATTGACATCACGAGACTCTATCTTAGTCATTTCACCATCAGAATGTTCACCATACATTACATACCCCTTTAAGCTTTCTAAATATCTTAAAAATATTTTCTTAGTTGCTCTTGGGCCCAATTTTCCATACTTATAGGAAGTACTGCGAACAAAACTTGCAGAACCCCAAGGCCGCAATTCTCCAAATTAGGTTTTGCACCAGTCCATAACTCATATGATGTTGTGGGAATTGACTTAGAAGGCACCGATTAAGGATGTAGGTAGCAGTCAACAATGCATCCCCCTAAAACGAAATTGGTAGGCTAGCTTGCGCCATCATCAATCTAACCATCTCTAATAGAGTAAGATTCCTTCTCTCTGCAACACCATTTTATTGTGGAGTACTAGGAATCATCAATTGCTTGCATATCACTTTTTCCTCACATGGTTCCTAAAACTGTTTAGACAAATATTTGCAACCCCTATCAGTTTGAAAAACCTTTAGGTTCTTTTCTTTCTGATTCTCAATCTTTGCCACAAAGTGCTTAAAGCAATCTAATGCTTAAAAGCGATGGGATATCAGATAGACAATACTAAAATGTGAATAGTTATAACAAATGTGAGGAAACAAGAGGCGTCATGGCATGCCTTAACATTCATAAGTCCACATATGTCAAAATGGACTAATTCCAAAGGATGAGTTACTCTTGGAGCCTTACCAAAAGGCTTCCTACAGGCTTTTCCAGCTAGACAAGGTTCACACATAGGTAGGCTTACATTAGTGAAAGACCCCAATAGGCCTTCTCTAACTAGTCTAGCCAATCTATCTTTTCCTATGTGTCCAAGTTTTAGCATGCCACATTACAGAATCAGAAACATCATCATTATGAGCAATAAAAGAAAAAGAGGAATGATCTAAATCCAACATAAAGAAATCATGACATAAATAACCATGTCCACAAGGTTTTATTTAAATAAAAATCCAATTGAGGACCATCAAAATGAAAACTAAATCCAAGTCTAAGCATAGTAAGTATTGAAAATAGATTACATTGGACACCAGGTGCATGAAGCACATCATGAAGAAGTAACATACATCCCAGATGCAATTTGAGCTAGTAGGTTCTAACTCTTATGACTTCTTCTTGAGCTCCGTTACCCAAAATAACGTACTGTGTACTTGTTGGTATCTTTTTGTAATCCACACACCCAACTCTATCTCTGGCTATATGTTTGGTTGCTCATGAATCTACAATCCACCCAAGAATAGTATGATCTACAAAAACATGTATACAAACATAAGTAATAGCAAAGTTGTTAAGAATGGATACCTTTTTCGGCTCAATGCACTCATGAGAGAAGTGACCCTACTTACCACAGTTGTAGCACTTGATATTTGCCTTGTCCTTCTTAGCACGCTTGCCCTTTTGGCACTTTTCTATATTGCTTTCTTTAGGCCCAAGGTTACAAGCTCCTTTGGCATTCCTCCCTTGTCCTTTGTGTTTAGGCTTGAATGCCTTTCGCTGCCCAGATTCAGCAACAAGGATGGGTGTTTTAGTGCACCCCCATGCACTCTGCCTCAAGCTCAAGATGATAAGAAGTATCAGTAAAAGTCCTGATATTCTCATTATGTATCAAAACAAGCTTTATTTGCCCCAAGTAGGTTCAAGCAGTAAACGTATCATCGCTATGACCTGTTATTCATCAGAAAGACTATTGCTAGCAGCCTTTAGGTCATGGATCAATGCAGACATTGTCCTTAGATGTTTAGCCATGCTATGCTTTGAATCCATAGCATATTGCTTAAACTTCAAAGTAAAAGCTCACAACCTAGTTGCTGAAGTCCCTCCATAGGCAATCTTAAGCTAGTTCCACATCTCTTAGGCATTTAGGTAGTCCTCAAACTCCCTAATAAGATTATTATGCATGCTACTCAGCATAGTGAAGCGTGCACAATGATCTTTCTTAACCTAAGACTCATAGGCCTCTAAGTCATGGCGATGTTGGGCAGTATTCCCATTTTCAGGTCGCACCATCACATTGGTTAGGGTTTCAAGGACCTCTTGTTCATTAAGCAGATATTGAATTTTTCTATGCCACATATCATAGTTGGTTCCATCTAGTTTCTTTCCCTTAGTTAAATCATAAACTACATTCTTAGTGGCCATGTTCACTACATTCATTACACAAGTTGACATTAGCACATACATTTTTAAATTTTATTTCCAAAAATCCAACTAGACCATGATATTCCTTTCTACATAGTGAGATCGAAAATTTCAATAAGCTCATAATCATCTCTCACTATGTAAATTGGAATAATACATCTAATTGATTTTAAATAAAATTTTGTGAAGAATAAAACATCACACCATCCACATATTAAATCATACATATAACATGTGTCCATACATCTTTGTGCACAACACATTGTGTGTGGGCTCCACTATAAGCCCTATTGGTAATTTCATACAACATGCTAAGACAAAATTTGAAAATTATAGGTAACCATGAAACACATCCCCTTACATGGCTTCCAAAATTAAAATACATAGCCTTGAATTACATTGCCAAAAACAATGGCCCAAAAAAATTGCCAAAAACATTGGCCCAAAAAATTACATATTCAAGTACCCTACTACAAAGATTCTATTTGTAATTAAAAAATTGGGGATGCCACGTTACCAAATAATTTCAAAAACTATCTTATTCATCCACAATAACAATAAATAAAAATATACATGTTGCATAAATTACCAATACAATCTCTAACTATAGAAATGAGCCAAAGAGTCTCATAAACCCTTTGGACAAATATTCGTCAATGCATTCATATAATATCAATTCAATCATATTACAATATGTTAAAAAGACATCATAAATTAGTTCAAAAATTAAATAAATTCCATGCATATTTATACAGAAAATTAGAAAACTAATTTAACAATTTTCTCATATTTTCACAATTTTATTTTAACATCACAATTAAAAAAAAATGCCATCACAATTACATGTATTAAATATGTCATACTAGACAAAGAGGTCTAATAAACAAGAACTTTTATAATATAATAAGAAAACCCACTGTGCATGTTACAACATTTGATTTTCATAAAATTTTATGTCTTGTTATAACTTATAAGTTATTGCTACCTAAGCAATAACTACAAAATCCATATCTTGTAAAGTTATCATTTGTAAACTACTGTAAACAAATCCACATAGCATTTGTAAACAATAGTGTCAACCCACAAGGCCACTCAACGTGTGGTTTATTTCATTGCACAGTTTCCTTGTTGAAGGAAATAAGAAGTATAAGACTTTGTGTGTAACTAATACATCAAGTCACCAACGTGGGGCTCATCGCTTTAATTTATCGATAACCAGTCAAGCACTAAGCAAAGTGGTACACGCATGGTAAACTACTACAGAACAATTTTCAATGAGTGAAAAATATATTTTCTTTTAGTGTTCATCACAACAATTTTTTGGATTACATGTAAAAATTAAAAAAATTATAGCTTTTTATTTCTCTCTCTACATGCCATAAAGTGCTTCTAAAAATTACAGATCTGAAAATTAAAAATGACTTAAACTTTTTTTAGCATGCATATAGGATTACATATATCAGAGATCATGGCATCATTCAAGAGTGAAAATAAGAAAAAAAATGGCTCTAATACCAATGTTGAATAGTTATATACTTTACTAGAGGTCATATAGACACATACCTTTGGTGGAACAGATCACCAAATTATCGGATCTTATTCTTTACTTGCTTTACGAACTCCTCACGATCTCCTTTGTGGAACTCCTCACGATCTCCTTTGTGGAACACCTCCAAGTCGCAGGAGAGGCTACTAGAGTCTCTCTTAATTTCCACTCCCCAAATTATAGGGAACAGTAGATGGTGTCTAAGAAAGATGACTTATTTTGAGAGAGCACTAAAAAACTATACGTATGTTCACTTACTGTATCTCTTATTAATCTGACTGATGTAAGAGTATTTTAAATACTAGTAGAGATTCACTTACTATCAAATGTATGTGATCCCTAAAAGATCTCATCTATTAAGTTTAAATTACTCTACTACTAATATTAATAACACATATCAATATCTATTAAGTTTAAATTACTTTACTACTGATATTGATAACTCATACCAATATCAGTTAGTTTAAATTTAAACTTGCTTATCAGATAACCCATGTGGACGATCCATGGGCCATGGTTTATGGGTCAGGTCAAACCCAGCCCAATTTCTAACAAGATCTAATTATGCTATCATAATATTTTAAGTTCTTTATTTTTCTACCATTTGAGAATTTCACTCAAAATGATAGCCAATCCATTTTTACTCTCTTTTGGTGAAATTTCTTATCAATTTTGCTAATTCCAACACCAACGCTCCATCATGGTTTTGGTGCACCAGATGATAATTTCCAAGCCTTTTCACCAACCCCACCCCCCTCCCCTCACAAAAAAAAGTGATACCCATTCACATCAGATTTACTTTTTTTTTTTTTTTTTTTTTGGCATGATTTGATCAAACAAAGAGAATGTTCTGGTATCAATCTACTCCCGAATATATGTACACTTTAAGACCCCTTAAACACAAGTTGTTTAGCCTAGTTATTTAGCCAGGTGATTAACTTAGGTAAATTATTCAAATCTAGGTTAACACAAGTAAATCATATCATTGAAACAGTACGGAAAATAAAGAACACAACGATATGATAACCTAGGAGAACCAAACCAGTAAAAAACCTAGGGAGGATTTAATTTAACTATCTTCAAGGTAAAACAAGATCCTATGAAAGAATTGAAGTTTTACAATAGCAACTTAGACCACTAACATCCTATTACTACCTCGAGTATAAAACTTATTACCACAACCACGTGATAGCTCCGAGTCCACGTGACACCACTTGTATTTCTTGAAGTTCTTTATGCAACAACTAAAACAATCACCAAGCTCTCGACATCAATCTTGAGCTTGATAACCCTAAGTATATATGAAGGCAAACACCTCTAGATCTCACAAGAGATTCACACACAGAGCATAATCAACAACACTAAAACGTGGCTAGGGTTTTTCCTTTTATACGTAAGCCAAAATATAAAACCCTACACGTCAAATAGGCTTGGGCTGAGTTGGAAAATTCTGCAGAAAAACAATCTGCATGAGCTTCGATCGATCGAGTCTAATTGTCAATCGATCGAGCCTTGCATATTTACATAATAAATCTTGCAGTACACTCAATTCCAACTATACAAATAAATACACTTTGAGCAACCTAATTCTAGACTCTAGGTTTTGATCATGGTTTGCCAAAATTACATTGAAGTTCTAATCCTAAATCCTTAGAACCTAACAATATATATTATAAACAGTCTAAAAAAAAAAGAGAGTACTTGCAGAGCATATATGTTTATAAAAAATAAAATTAAAAAACGTTTGTGTGCGTTAAATTCTTCGCTTTCTTTTGTAGTAACATTAAATGAGTTGAAAAACAATCTCCTAATTTTCCTTATATAGCTTACTGTGAGATAGAGTTGTTTTCCAAAAACTTTTAGTGGAAAACAATTTCTAAAAATAAGTTATACTTTTTATGTTGAACAAAGATAGTTTTCTTTTGACTAATTTTTTTCTAATGTTCTACCAAACACTAAAAAATCCAAAAAATATCTTTCTATAAGATTTTCAATTGAAACAAACATAGCATTATTGAAATCGTATTTTTAAAAGATCATCTCCACTCAGGACGTATTTTAATTTCTTAGTCCTTGACATATTTTTGATAGTTTTGTCCGTTGCAGGTGGCTTTTCCAAGTGGAATAGCCACCTACATACGCATGTAAATTGTCTCAGAATCCATTAATTTGGCTATGGGGGACAAAAGAAAGAGAAGAATTTAACACACACAGACGTTTTTTTATTTTAACGCGCACACCAAGGTTACTACCAAACATAAGAAAATGAGATAGTTTTATAAAAAATACTTTTTGAAAAATAACTTATTTTCTAGAAAATATTATTGTCTAAACAAACAAATTGTTAAAATGATGAAATCATATCTTCAAAACACAATTTAACATGATTTTTATTTAGAAGAATTTTTAACATGATTTTAGTTTCATGTTTCATATACACCGTGAATAACTATACATAACCGCTCTTAAATATAGAGTATTCCTATAGCACCAGTAATTTTATTTTATTATTATTATTATTATTATTATTTTTTTTTTTTTTTTTTTTGTGGAGAAATTATAGCACCAGCAAGTAGAGAAAGGAAATACAAACAATCATGCATGATATTATATGGTAAAGCTGGCATGCATGAATACGCAAGAAAATGAAGCAAGCAACAAAAAAACAAAACTCTTAACTCCATTTCTTAATGAGGGCATGGAGAGAACAACAAATGTTGTTCGTTGTGAGAGAGACCTCGAAATTAGGCACTCTAAAAAAAAAAAAAGAGATTTTTGTGGTGTGCTTTTTAGGACACCTCTCTTTTAGAGTAAGTGGTGTGGAGTCGCTATTTTTTTTTATACAAAAAAAAAATTAATTATAAAATACATGACTGAATAGTTTCTCCATCATTGATTGAGTAAAAGGATACATATTTGATAAATGAAAAATTACATGGCTTTGAATCCTAGTTACAATCTACCCAAAAAAATTTTTAAAAGAAGAAGAAGAAGAAGAAGAAGAAGAAGAAGAAGATAAAGCCTAGGTCTACCTATCCAAAGAAACTAAATTCAGAGGCTAGGTTATGGAATGGGAATGTGTTAGATACCCATTCTGCCCAGATAGAGTCTGGCCTCCTAGACTCTTGTAACCAAAAAAATCATATATGTTTTTATATTGTAAAATAATGAAAAATATTTTTTTTTTAAAAGAGAGTTTCACTTATAATTTAAATTTATGCAACATGAATCAAATAAAACAAACACAAACACATTCATGTTTAATCTTTTCCTTTATTTCAAAAACTTGCATATGCTTAAGAAAATCAAATTTGTATCTAAGGAAGATAAAAATCAGTTTTTTGATAATAAAAAAAATGTTCAGATTTGCATCTAATGAAGACACAAACCAGTTTTGATTAAGGAAAATTTAGATCTACATTTAGGGAAGACGCAGATCTGTTTTATTGAGAAGAAAAATTCAGATTTACGTCTAAGGAAGACGCAAATCTATTTTATTGAGAAGAAAAATTCAGATCTACGTCTAAGGAAGATGCAGATCCATTTTATTTAGAAAAAAAAAATTCAAATCTACATCTAAGGAAGATGCTAATCTGTTTTATTTAGAAGAAAAATTCAAATCTACATCTAAGGAAGATGCAGATCTGTTTTATTGTAAAAAAATTTACATCTACATCTAATAAAATGCAGATTTTTTTTTTTTTTTTAAGAAACATAATTTGTTCATATGCAGATTCTTGACATCCAAGAAATAGATTACAACAATCACATAGAAAAATAATCATGCTTTAAACAAAAAAATGATGAATCATTCATATTATGGATAAAAACATTCATCAATAAAAGAAGCGTTAAAAGGATAGGGTGATGGAAACAACCTCTTGCATGAGCACTCTTTGTTCTTAAAAGGATGTTTTAGGGTTTAAAGAAACTTATTTAGTTATCTTTGAAACCTAAAAACGATCAGCAAGTATCAGCAATTTGAGAGCCTCAAAACTTGTGCCTCTCAAAGCGTAAAAAAAATGTGCTGAATTATGAGACCTAGCATCTATTTATAGAGGCCAGAAGACTCTAAAAAATAGGCACGGACGATTAGGATGTGAATCTGGAAGCATCCTTTTGCGAAAAGATCGAAAAGGATATGCCTTATCGTCACCTGAAGGCTATTGGGCCAAAGCCCAAAAGATGCCAATTCGGCACTCCAAAATTGCCAAATGGTGCTTTTGGATGTCAAACCCACTTTCGAGTTCGGGTGTTGTTTAGCCTTTGCTGGGGTTTTTTGATTCGGTCCTTGTATCTAGATGTGTTTTCATCCTTCGTCCATGATTTTTTATCTCTTTTCTAGATAATTTAGGCTTTTTAAGAACAATTATCTTGTAGATAAATGCTCTAAAATAAATCTTGATAAAATTTAGATTATCCACAATTTTATTGTTATCCAATTATACCTTTTATTCCCATGAAATCTTATTTTAAACACTAATTAACAACTAATCACAAAATTATTTAATTAATTATAATTGTTTAACCAATCAGAATTAATTTAAATTAATCGTATGTGGTCGACTCTACCTAGACACAATGCCTGCTGACCATGCAAACTTGATCATGCGATATCTTTCAATCCGATGGTTCAATTTAGAAACCGGACACACAGTTGAGACCGTTAGAATCTCAAGATCATTGTTATGAAATGCAATGAATAGACTGATGCATGTAATGCAAGAACAAATTTATGCATGTAATGCAATCATGATTGATGCATGTAATGGAAGAATAAATTGATGCATGTAATGGAAGAATAAATTGATGCATGTGATGCAAGAATGATATTTCGGGTACATGGATGGTCATTCTAATCATCTTCCTTGATAAAATCATGAGTACAAAATTGAGTGTCTACAGAATGCCCCTCATTGATACAGCTTGGAAAGCGAATGTCAATGTAAAACAAAGACACTAATTTTAGCGACCATGATTTAATTAAGGTTGAATTTTCGAAGATTACCTAGCCATCGAACCTAAAACTTTGGAACATAGAGTTGGTGCTTTACCTTTTTGACCAAAAAGAAAGAAAAATGAAAAATATTTGACTTAGCTGGTAGTTGATGAACTTTGAAATGATTCTTGACAATTAATGTGACTAAGAGACTTTTTCATTCTAATCTTGATAATGGAGTTGTCTGCGACCAAAGGGTCTTGATCTTGACGAAGGTAGTGACTGCGACCAAAGGGCTTGATCTTGACAAAAGAAGTGTCTACGACCAAAGGGCTTAATCTTGACAAAAGAAGTGTCTGCAACCAAAGGACTTGATCTTGACGAAGGTAATGTCTGCGACCACAATATTGATCTTAGATACATAGGTTCCTGCAACTAATGAATCTATTCTTGATTGAGATAATGTCTGCGACCACAATATTGATCTTGGATATGTAGGTTCCTGCGACCAATGAGCATGATCTTGATTGAGGTAATGTTTTCGATCACGATATTGATCTTGGATACGTAGGTTTCTGCGACCAATGAACATGATCTTGACTAAGGTAATGTCTGCGACCACAATATTAATCTTGGATACATAGGTTCCTGCGACCAATGAACCTGATCTTGACTGAGATAATGTCTGCAACCACGATATTGATCTTGGATACGTAGGTTCCTGCGACAAATGAATCTGATCTTGACTGAGATAATGTCTGCGGCCACGATATTAATCTTGGATACATAGGTTCCTGTGACCAATGCGACCACGATATTGACCTTGGATACATAGGTCCTGGGACCAATGAATCTGATCTTGACTGAGATAATGCCTGCGACCACGATATTGGTCTTGGATACGTAGGTTCCTACAACCAATGAATCTGATCTTGACTGAGATAATGTCTCCGACCTCGATATTGATCTTGGATACGTAGGTTCCTGCCACCAATGAATCTGATCTTGATTGAGATAGTGTCTGCGACCACGATATTAATCTTGGATACGTAGGTTCCTGGAACCAATGAATCTGATCTTGACTGAGGAAATGTCTGTAACCACAATAGTGATCTTGGATACGTAGGTTCTTGCGACCAATGAATCTGATCTTGACTGAGATAATGTCTGCAACCCACTATATTGATCTTGGTTACATAGGATCCTACGACCAATGAATCTAATCTTGACTGAGATAATGTCTGCAACCCACTATATTGATCTTGGATAAATAGGTTCCTGCGACCAATGAATCTGATCTTGACTAAGATAATGTCTACAACAACGATATTGATCTTGGACACATAGGTTCCTGCAACCAATGAATCTGATCTTGACTGAGGAAATGTCTGCGACCACAATATTGATCTTGGAAACGTAGGTTCTTGCGACCAATGATCTAATATTGACTGGGATAATCAAGGGTTTCTCATTCTTGAAACCAAGTTGTTGCCTGCAAAAATCAAAATCTGGAATTAGTCTCTAATTGATGAGTGCTTTGTGGTCCCACTTTTTCTGAGATGTGTGATTTTCATTTACCCCTTCTTGATTTGAACTTTATCAAGAAAAGTTTAATTGACAAAAGATTCTATTTTTGAGAATCATTTTATTTTTGAAACTTGAAAGTTTTGAAATTGACATTTAAAATTTTAAGACTTTGAAACTTTGAGATTTTGATTCGAAATTTGGAATTTGAAAGCTAAAACTTTGAGATTTAGAATTTTGAAAATTAAGACATGAAATTTTGATCATGAAATCTGGGGTTTTAATTTTTTTTTTTTCTTGAAATTTTTAAAATTGGAGGTTTGAATTAAAAATTGGCATTGAGAAAGTCGATTTTTGTTTTTTGTTCTTTTTTGGAGATGAAATATTAAAAAAAAAATTGGCGTTTAAAAGATATTCAGGAAACTTTGAATTTTCTTTTTTAGGGTTGACTGAGTCAACTTGGTTTGACTGAGTTGACTCAGCTTGTCAGTTGAGTTTAAGTGTGGAGGCTGAATTTTGGCCCCCCACTTCTTTGTCTCTCTCTTTTATATTTTTTTGCTTCATCTTTCTCCACTTCTTTTCCTCCATTGTCACTATTCACCTTCTTCTTCCCTGTTAGGTTATAAGAAATTAAGAACTAATGTATTAAAACTTTAAAATGTATATGTTGGTAAACCATAATCAAAATGTTTAGTCTAGATTTAGGCTGCTCAAAGTATGTGTTTATGTAAAGTTGGAGTCGAGTAATTGCAGGAAATTACTATTCAATTTTTGCAAGGTTCGATCGATCGAAAATTAGACTCGATCGATCAAAGCTCGTGCAGATTATTTTTCTGCAGAATTTTTCCAACTCAATCCAAGCCCATATAATGTGTAGGGTTCTATGTTTTATGTTTCACATAAATAAGAAAACCCTAGACACATATTTTGGTGGCTATTTATGTTATGTGTGTGAATCTCTTGTGAGATCTAGAGGTGTTTGCCTTCATACATACTTAAGGTTATCAAGATTGAGATTGATGTTGAGAACTTAGTGATTGCTTCAATTGCTACATAAAGAGCTTAAAGAAAAACAAGTGGTATACTTGTGGATGTTATGGATCTGAGAAAGAAGTAGTATGTGGACTCGGAGCTATCATGCGGTCGTGGTAGTAAGCTTTCTACTCGAGATAGCAATAGGATGTTAGAGGTCTAAATCGCTATTGTAAAATTTCAATTCTTTCATAGTGGATCCTATTTTACCTTGAGGATAGCTAGGTTAAATCCTCCCCAGGTTTTTTACCCATTTGGTTTTCTTGGTTTATCATATCTTGTGTTCTTTATATTTCCGCACTGTTTTACATGATATGATTTGTTTGTGTTAACCTAGATTTGAATAATTTACCTAAGTAATCACTTGGCTAAATAATTAAGTTAAACAACTGGTGTTCTAAGGGGTCTAAAAATGTACATTCCCCTTAATTTGTCTTCTTCATCTCACCCTTTCTTCTCACAAAAAACACTTTTCTAAGATTCTTAGCTTCCCTCATCCATCTCCATCAATATTTCTTTAGATCCTTGTATTTTGAACGTTTTCACCACATGCCCATTTCGGTGAAACCTATTTTCCAAATCCATTTTTCTTTGCATCAAGATGGTTTCTTCTACCAAGGGACCTTCTTTTCTTACTTTTTATAGTAAGAAATATTATCCAACATTTGATTGGCATGAAGAGGATGGACTTCTTCAAAACCCTAGGACCCATGCTCCATATTGTCATGTAGACACCAAGGTGAGTTTTTCTTTGGTTTCTATGCTTGGAAAAATGTTGTTGCATGTTTCATTGAAAGTTTCATTGTAAGATATTATCATTTGGTTGTATGAAATTTGGGGCATTGTGTGATTGGTTATGTTGGAAAATGTTGGCTTTAGAGCATTCTTGAAACTTTGTTAAATCATGAGACACATAAATATAAAGATCTTAAGTTACTTCTCGCCTTGGCAGAACACTTCTGGGACACTACATATACCTTCCACTTTCCTTGTATTGGGGAGGTAATGTTGACACCTTATGACTTCTTTATTATCATAAGTGTAAGGTTGGGTGGTGAAATAATTCTTGTCAATGACTCATTTAATTTAGCCGAACTCAAGAAACTTCTAGGTGTAGTGCCTTCTAGAATGACGATTAACAATATCCCTTTGTCCTGGCTATGTGAAAATATTCCTCATTGTGAGACTGTGGCAAAAGGTGCTCGTATGTTCATGCTTCTTTTTATTGGGACTTTCTTGTGTCCGGATTTAGGTTGTACTATGAATCTGCGCTACCTAGAAAGCTTGAGAAAAATTGGACAAATTCGGAATTATGACTAAGGCAGCATGGCCTATGCTATTCTGATGCATTTCATGACCCAACTCTTAAGGCGAAATCTTTCAAGCTTGGGTGCGGCTCCATTTGTATGGCATGTAAGGTTTGGGATTTTGGCTATGTGTAGGCTTTGAAAAATTATTTTGGCTTTGTGGTAATGGTGTTGTGGCAATTTTCAAGTCTGGTTGTATGAGTATTTTGGAGTGGGTCATGAAACACGGGAGGAAGTTACTGGCATTTTTCCTAGATTTCTCTGGTGTTGCCCCAGTATCATTCGTCAGTAACCTCCAAGCATTCTTTGGAAATTTGGAGCTTGGTGATTGACAATTTGACTGCTAATGATATGAGTCCTTCATCTTTACCCCTTTTTTCTTTTTCCTTTTTTGTGCGAGATCTTTGGTGCTTGATTATGGATTGGTCTTTTCTCATTTTGGGTTTCTTTGTGATTTTTCAGATGTCTTAGATCCTTAGGCTAGATGTGAGGGGTATGCAGAGTGTGAACGGGCTTCGAAGCTAAATAGTTGTTAGGCATTAATTGAATGTGGGCATGGAAGGTATTAGTATCTTGGTGATCGGGTGTTGCCCCAAGTTCATCATGCGTATCCTCCTATAACAATTCTAGTTCCTCCTTGTCCCTCCGTTCGATTGTCTGATTTTCTAACTGATGAAGACATTGCTCAAGCCTATGCGGGCTTTGTTGTTCTAGGAATAGTAGGATCTTATTTTGAATTTATTGAAACTCGTCTACAAGGTTGCTTGGTTGGTCGAATGGTAGTTCTTTTCCTTTTTAAAGTCTAATCTTCATTTTGCAAATTCTTTCCATATTTCTGCTTGGTGACAAAATTTGCATGTTGGATTTTCAGCCTCCACCTTCTGAAAGAAATGAAGAGAGAGATGAAGAAGAAGAAATTCCTTCTCTTTATCATGCTAGTAGTTCTTCTAGTTTTTTCATGGAGACTTATCCCCATTTTCTGGCATGGTAATACGATGTGATGAATCCTAATGGAACGTATAGCTCCATGCCCTTGAATAGGCCAGAGCACGTACCGAATGTTCCTTGGCCCGATCTAGTGTTGATAGGTCAAAAATGTATTGACCTCTTATGATAAATTAATTGATTAATTTCCCAAATTTATTAATTAATCAAATTAACATGCAATGTATGTGACAACACAAACAAATCACCAACTAAAAATAAAATGTAGTGAAAATAAAGTTGACATGGTGATTTGTTTGCAAATGGGAAAAACCTCCGAGGTAAAAACCCCACCGGGTGATTTTAAGGTCACCACTCCTAAGAATTTATTATTATCACAACAAACGGTTACAAGTAAAGGAAACCCAGTACCTTATACCATCCTACAGTTGAACTCTTACCCCAATACCTAATTGCACTTGTTTTGTAGTGACTCCTAGTACGTGACTAACCAATAGATGCGCAGATTCCAGTACGTGACTTAATCACCAACTTAAGAAGGATGTTGGCTACAAAGTTCTTCAGTTCATCACATGATAAAGATCATGAAACTCCTTGGTTACAAAACCCTACAATGTACAAATACAGCAGCTTCTTCAAGATGAATTAGGGCAAACTAGGTTTCCTATCACAATTTGCATGAATACAACTTTGCTTCACACTCTCATAACTTGAGCAACCTTTGACAGCCTTTAAAACAATCCTTATATTTGTTTAGGGTTGTGAGAAAAGAAAGCCCATACATACATCCATGGATTGGAATGAAATCAGATCTAAAAAACTAATTTTCATAAATCTTGACAGATACCCTATTCGTTGAGCAGCTCTCGATCCAAGGGCTAGAACACCCTTTTAAGCCTTGATAGATACTAGTTGTCGAATATTAAAATCTAACACTTCTTCACTCGGTTCTTGGACAGACTTGCATGGCTTTAACACTTAAACTGGAAACCTTGTTCCTTGAAGCATTAAACACATCCTAGATCTACCCAAATACAAGTAAAGTGCGTTTTATCAAAGGATTAGCCAATTACATAAAATATTGACATATGTTCCTAACATGATTCACATATGTCCTAACAGGTGTGTTCTTGAATTTTCAGTTCTTTGTCCTTACTTCTTCTTGGCTTATTGAATGGTTCATGATCTGGTAGTTTTATGGTTTAGGTTGATGTGGATCTAGTGCAAGAAAGCATGTGAATGATTGGAGGTTTGCAATCACTGGCTCGTACTCAATCCTCCCAATATGTGCTCAATGATTCGAGATGGGTATGCCTTGTTATTCTCTAAGTATCTCTTGCTTGAATCATGCTTGATGGTGGAATTAAGACCTGATTCTGCTGACATTTCAGGCACATAGAATGGAAGCTGCTGATACTACCAGAAGAACTTTAGAGGAAAGGATCAAGAGCCTTGAACTTGAAAATCATCAATACAATCCTCACTTTTTTTCAAGTTAAGAAGGAAATACTGAAGGTGGCTTTTCTAGAGGAGGATCAAGGAGATCCTCACAAAAGTGAACTCGGAGTCCCAATGATGTATGACTTGTATTTTTATTTTTCCTGCAAAATGAAAGGAAGTTTTCCTTAGACAATCTTGCATTAATTTCCATGTTTAGCACTTTGTTCTTGGAATCACCTTGGATTGTGAGTAAACTTTAACTAAGATAAGTTTAGAAATCACCTGATGAGGTCTTGTAGTATCAATTTAAACTTATCTTGACGAACTCTGTTGGAATCTGCACTTGCTTGAATGAGGCAGAGTGAATGCCCCTAGTTTAAAATGAATGCATGATTTTGGGAATCTTGGTGATGAAAACTTCTTTTTTTATTTGTTTAGAAAAATGACGATGGCGCCTTTTTTTTTTTTCTTTTTTTCTTTTTTAAGATAAATGAGCCATGGGCGAATGCCCCTAGTTTAAAAAGGAATGCATGAATTTTGGAAATCTCAGTGATGATTTTTTGAAAAGATGATGATGATCTTTTTTTATTTGGAAATTGCATGAGGCATGGGCAAATGCCCCTAGTTTGGAACATAAATTCAAGAGCCTTAAAAAAACTAGATTTGATTAAATTTTTTTTAAAACAATGATGTAAGTGATGATTTTTTGAAAATAAGTAAGTTAGACACTTCAAAGTGCCCTAGTTTAACTAAAAAAAAATCTATTTGGGTTAAATTATCTAAAAAAAACCGAGAACGTGAAATTGCATGGAATTGCATGGGTGTACGATGGATAGGCTACTTGCCACTTGGCACGTGAGGAGTGCTGTTCGGCATTTTTAGAGTACTGAATGGCATTGGGCCACATTATGATGCTCACACCACGGTGGCCCAGCTCCTTATGATTTTCCAATGCATGTTTCGAGTTTTTTGCATTTTTTGAAAAACATTCACATCGTTTGTGATCATGAAACACTCTTCTAGTTAGCTACAAATTCTCTAAAACCTATTTCAAACCTGATTAGGAATTGATGTAGCTTATATAAATGAATTTTCCTACGACAATTCTCTACATAAAGGTTAGCAACACACAATAATCACAAGCAACAGTTATTCATGGCTAGCAATCAAAGTTTTTCTCATTTAACAATTCGTGACATCAGCAGATAGGTTCATAGCTTTGGTTTCAGAACCAAAACCAATTTTACAGCCTTCAAACTAGAGGGAATTAAGGTTTTGAGGAATGTTAAAATCAAGTGGGACTTCTTTCGCGCTGCCGTGAAAATCTGGGATTCGAAAGATCATGTGTTTCAGTTTAACACTGTTAAACTCTGTTCGACAATTAAGGAGTTTTTCTAGATCCTAGGCTATGATCCAAGCAGAAAATCTGTTGTGGTTTCTTATGATCCCAGGCATAAGGAATCTTTGTGTAATGCTGTCGGTCTTCCTACTTTCATTACCAATAGTATGATTGAAGGCCATATGGTGAATCTTCGTGCAATTATCTCTCAGCTAATTGACAAATGCACTTATAAAGTGATCGACAATATGCAGAAAAACTTCGGTTTGGCCTTATGCTTCGTGGAACAATTTTTTCTTTGCTTTGGGAGACATGGTTTTGTGGTTGCACGAGCCATAATTGCTGTGAATCAAATTAAGGATGGTGACAATCCTATTTCTTTGATCTTGGCAGAAACTTTTCTAAGACTGGATGTTGTATTTCATGGTGGAGAAACTCGGAACTTCTTAGGGGGTACTTTGACTTTGTAGGTATGGCTGATGGAGCGATTAGATATGATTGCCAAGCCTACCTCTGATTATTATGAGCCTAGCAGTTTTCTTAGCAGGGCTATGATCAAGACTAAGTGTCAAACTGAGAGTGATTGGGTGAAGTTTTTGGACAAGAAATCTAGTACCTTAATTTAATGGGACTATTATTAGTGGAAGTGCCCACCGCCTCTACTGCGGTCTCCAGGATCAGATCATATCTTTCTTGTTGGGTTATGGAGGGTAACTTTCTACAAGGGAGATATATTCTTGAGGCAATTCAAATTTGAGCAAGGAATGTCTAGTGGCAAAAGAAGAAGACCTTTCTCTCTTGTGGACACAAATCCTACTTCTGTAAAGAACATGCTATTGGGTTTAGAGATGGCTGACCTCGTGGATCAATCTTTTGTCAAGGTTCACTTTCACAGGATGACTACAGAATACTCTAACTGGTTGATAGACAAAATTGTTGACAAGGAAGCTGGGAGGATTGCTATAAGAGTACAATTTCTCAGAGACAACCGAGAAAGACTCGACGAAGACTATGAATTCAAAAAAAGAGACAAGGAGGGTGAAGCACCTAACACAAAAGAAATTAATGATCACCAAAAAAGAAAGACTAAGACAAAGTGATCTTCTTATTTTTTGGCTTTGAGCATGTTTATTTAGAAGTTGATGTAAAAACTCTTATTTTTAGGAATTATTTAGGGTTTGTAGGTTAGGGGTTCTGTTTATGGTATAGGCTTTTGGTGCTTGGTTTTTTATGGTTTGACTTAGGGTTTAGGTTTTTATGTAATAACATGGTTTAATGGAATGGTTAAATTTTTGGTCAATTTCGGTTAATGGGCAAATGGTGGGTTTTGGGAAATTGTGACCAAACCAATACATGGTTGCCTACGTACCCCTTTTAGTAGAATGATCAGGTCATCTCATAGTTCATTGATTTTTTTTTATATTAGCCTTAATTTTTGCCTAGGCCGCCCTTTTCGGTTTTCAGCCTAGTAGGCTTTCTCACTCTTTTTTTTTTTTTCACTCTCCTTTTACGTAGGTTGCCCTTTTAGGTTTTAAACCAACCCTTTTTCTTTTTCTTTTTTGTTACTCTAATTTTTGCCTAGACTAACATTTTGAGTTTCCAACCTAGCAAGCTTTTTTTTTTTTCTTTTTTTTTTGTTGTTTTGTTTTTTTTCAAGCCTAGGAAGGGAAATAACATAGTTTACAATCACTTCAAACATGATTATTTCAAACTACCACCTCAGACGTGGTATTTCTTCAGTTGATCCATGTTGGTTGGCTCAATGAAAGGATTTGCATTGAAGTCCATCAACCTTACTGCTCCTACAGAGTATATCTACTTGATGATGTATGGGCCTGCCCAACCGGGGCTCAAATTTCTTTCAACACTGATAGGCCAAACATGTATTGACCCCTTATAATGAATTTAACCAAATAATTAGCCAAGTAAATTAATTAGGTTCAATGACATGCAATGAGCGTGGTAGCACAAAGAAATCACCAAAAAACTAAATATGAAGCGGAAATTAAATGACACAATGATTTGTTTACGAATGGGGGAAACCTACATGGCAAAAACCCCACCGAGTGATTTTAAGGTCACCACTCTCGAGAATCCACTATTATCAAAACAAGTTGTTACAAGTAAAGGAATCCCAGTACCTTATACCAACCTACAGTTGAACCCTTACCCCAATACCCAATTAGACTTGTTCTGTAGTGACAATCTCTCCTTGTATTGCATGGCTCCTAGTACGTAACCAACTAAAAGATGCGTGGATTCCAGTACACGACTTGATCACCAACTTGAGAAGGATGTTGGCTGCAATGTTCTTCTGTTCATCACACAATGAAGATCATGAAGTTGCTTGGTTACAAAACCCTATGGTGCACAAACACAACAACTTCTTTAAGAACTAGGGCAAGCTAGGTTTCCGATCACACTTGTGAAATTATGCTCTTGTGCAATTATGCTTTTCACTGTGTAACCTTATACGGCCCTTAAAATAATCCTTATATATGTTTAGGGTTGTGAGAGAAGAAAGTCCAAACACATACTCACGGATTGGATGAAAAACAGTCCTGAAAAACTGAGTTTCATAAACCTCAATAGATAGCCATCTATCAAACTAGTTGTCGAGCCACGGGCTTCAGTAGCTTTTAAACCTCAATAGATACTAGCTATCGAGATAGCTGTTAAGATTTAAAATCCAGCACTTTTTCACTTGATTCTTGGATAGGCTTGCATGGCTTTAATACTTGAACTTGAAACCTTATTTCTTAAAGTATTAAACACATCCTAGATTTACCCAATTACAATTAAAATGCATATTGTCAAAGGATTAGCCAATATATAAAGTGTTGACATGTATTCCTAACATCAAATCACATATGTCCTAACAAACACTAGATCTCCTGACTTCAAATCTCTGATTCTTACTTTCTTATCAAAAGCTTTCCTAAGTCTCTTTTGGTATCCCTGAATGTGATACAGGGCTTTGAGTCTTTTCCATCTAGCATGCATAACTAGTTATATCTGCTTTGCAACCAATCCATTTCATGGATTTCACTTTCCAATACCATCCATTATGAATGGACACCCATTTCAATGGGAAGGACCACTTCTATACCATACACCAACATATAAGGGGTGGCTCATGTGGAAGATCAGGTTGATGTTCTATACCCTTAGAGTGCATAGGGTAATTGTAGGTGCTAGTCCTTGTAGTTCTTTGTGCTTTTCTTCAAGATTCGCCCTATATTTTTATTAGCAACCTCAACTACTCCATTAGTCTGAGGACAGTAAGGTGAAGATTTGTGGTGTTGAATATTGCACTACTTAGTAGCTTCCTTATTTCTCCTTTAAAATGTAACCCATTGCCGGAGATGATTTCATGAGGTACCCCATATTTGTAGATGATGTTGGTCTGAATGAGTTGAGCAACTTTCTTTGAATTTAGAACTTTGTATGAGGTAGCTTCTACCCATTTAGTAAAATAAGCAATGGCTACAAGTATGAATTCATGGCCATTGGATGCAGTTAGATGAATCTTCCCTATAATATCCATCCCCTATGTAGAGAAAGGCCAAGGTGATGTCATAATTTGTAATGGCATGGGTGGCATATGTTTCAAATCTCTATGGACTTGGCATTGATGACATTTTTGAACATAAGCCGCACAGTTGGCTTCCATAGCGGTCCAGTAATAGCCTTGTTTTATTATCTTTCTTGATAACATATGTGCATTCATATGTGGCCCATAACTTGATTCATGAACCTCTTCAATTATTTGTTGTGCTTTCTTGGTGGTTACACAAAGAAGATGAATTCCGTCATACGATCTTCTGTAGAGCCTTTCACCATAAATAATGTAATTAGTGGACAACCTTCAGATGGTCAATTGGTCATTCTTGTCTATAGCTAATGGGTATGTTCCATCCTTGAGGTATTGTAAGATGTTTGAATACCATTCACAAACCCCATTCTTTTCTTCATTTTCTTCTATTGTCATGTAGTAGGATGGTTCTTCTTTCTGTTCCAACACTATTGGTCTGGCTTCATCTTCTTTCGGCCAATCTACCATGGATGCCATGGTGGCTAAAGCAACTGCGATTTAATTCTGCATCCTTAGCACATATTTATATTGGATCTTGCTAAATTTTGATGCTCACTTCTGAAGACACTCATGATAAGGAATAAGCCTTTCTTCTTTGACCTTCCATTTATTCTAAATCTGAGAGATTATTAGAGCTAAGTCTCCATATACCTCCAACTCCTTCACTCCTAGGCCTAAGGCTGCTTGTAGACCCATAATGCAAGCTTCATATTCTATGGTATTGTTGGTGGTTAAAAGTTAAGTCTATCAGAAAATGGAAGGTGTGTTCCTTTCGGTGAAATTAAGAAAACTCCAATTCCACTTCCGTTTTGATTTGTTGCTCCATCAAAACACATCTTCCATAAGTCTACCTCAATCCCCATGATATCTTCATCCAAAAAGTCCCCTTAGATCTCTTTTGCTTCTTCTAGTGAACAATAGGCTAAGTAATCGAAAATTGCTCTCCCTTTCATAGATTTCTAAATCATATACTTAACATCAAATTCAAAAAAAAGCAAGACCCATTTAGCAATCTTCCCATCCTGCATGGGTTTTTCCATTAAGTACTTCAAAGGATCCATTCTTGCAATCAACAAATCCTTGCAATCAACAAATCCTTGTAATCAAGCATATAATATCTGAGTTTACGGGTTACCCAAACAAGTGCTACGCATGTCTTCTCTAAGGGTGAGTACTTTTCTTCATAAGGCAACATCTTCTTGCTAATGTAGTAAATCGCATTCTCCTTTCTAGTCTCTTCTAGGTATTGAGCAAGTAAAGCCCTATTGTTGTATCTGTAGAGGTGAGATACAACAACAATGGCTTTTTGGGTACTGATGGGACAAGTATTGGTATTTTCATCAAATAACTCTTAATCTTCTCAAGGGCTTCTTGGCATTGTTCATTCCACACTGTAAGGACTTCCTTCTTAAGCAGTTTGAAAATTGGTTCACATGTCATGGTAAGCTAGCAAGCCTATAAACCTGCTGATGCACTATATCCTCTCTAGAAATCCTCAGATCTCCCTTTCAGTTCTTGGAGGTTTCATTTCTAATATTGCCTTGATTTTGTCAGGATCTTCTATTCCTCTTTGGCTTACCATAAACCCTAACAGTTTTCCGGATGTGACTCTAAAAGTGTATTTCTTGGGATTCATTCGTAACTTGTAGAACTGGATCCTTTCAAAAAACTTCTTCAAATCTGATATATGCCCTTCACAATATTTGAACTTCACTATCATGTCATCAACATAAACTTCTACTTCTTTGTGGATTAAATCATGCAGCAAAATGGTGGCTACACGTTGGTAAGTAGCACCCGCATTTTTAAGGCCAAATGGCATGACCTTATAATAATATGTCCCCCCATGGTGTAATAAAGGAGGTTTTCTCCATATCTTCTGGAGCCATCTTAATCTAGTTGTATCCTGAAAATTCATCCATAAATGATAGCAGAGCATGACCTGCTTTGTTGTCAACTACGACATCAATGTGAGGCAAAGGGAAATCATCTTTTGGGCTGGCCTTGTTCAGATCTCAAAAATCTACTCACATCTTGACCTTCCCATCTTTCTTTGGTACTGGAACCACATTAGCTAACCACTTTGGATAATTGACCACTCTTAGGAATCAACATTGTACTATTTTTCCACTTCTTCCTTGAGAGTCCACTCTGGCTTCATTCTTCTCAACTTCTACTTGACTGGCTTCATGGTTGGATTTGTTGGAATGTAGTGTTGTACTATATTTGTATCAATCCCAGGCATGTCTTCATATGACCAGGGAAGACCTCCTTGAACTCTGTCTGTAGTGTCACTAATGCATCTTTCTTTGAAATGGTTAGGGTATTGCCCATTTGGATTATGTTGGGCTCATCCTCAGTTCCCAGATTAATGAGTTGGGTTTCTTCTTTTATAGGTTCTAGGTATCCATGTTTTAATTCTGTATTATTAAGAATTTCTTTACCAATTTCAAAAATAAAAATATTCAAAGTCAGCAAATAAGCAGAATTAGAAATCATATTAAAAGGAAAAGAGTTCTCAACAGACTCAATAGACTTAACTAAAGCATACTTAATTGGAAAACAATGACAAACAGACTTAACAGGAATAAAAATACTAGCAGAAATAGACTCAATGTTCTTGGCAAGGGTGACTGGCTCAGCGGTCATGATCTTCTTAGCAAAGGTAACTGACTTAACAGTTTTGATCTTTCTCACGGAGTCCTCCATGGGGTGTGTGGCTCCCTCCCATACCTAGTTCTTTAACTCGGTCGTGGCTTCCACAATTGTAGGTGGCTCCCAGTAAGCTCCCTCTTCCCTCAACATTAGTACTGCGGGATCTATATCCGTATAATTTGTAGCTTCTTCTTCAATCTCCATGTTTATAGGCTTGTTGGTCACAAAAACATCCAAGCGCTCTATGCTATCCATCCATTCATCAAATAGGTCGTGCTTACCTCTGTTGCCTAAGTCGATGGGTTGAGGGAGATGTTCAGACTCGCCCCTTTCTTCCCTCTCATCACTATGTTCAACATTCTCATGTGTCATGATTTTGAGACTATAGACCATTAGCTTTTGGTCTAAAGCGGCCAATGTAGCATCTATGTCATCTTCCTCTTCAGTATGTGAGGTTGGTGAACTTGATTCTGAATTATAATACGACCTAAATTCGGGAACTTCTCTTCCATGCTTGTCATACCTAGGGCCAATCCTTGAGCTAACATTAGTGATATCACTTTAATTTGAAAGGTGCCCATACGGATATTCATCATTGTACATTTGATTAGCTTGTGCATTCTCCTCTCTTTCATTCTTTAACACGTTTATCAGTTTGATTTGATCACTATCAGTACTGGTCCACCTGTTAGCTTCGACATCGTCTTCAATGTCTTCACCATAATAGTCCATATCACTATCATATTCCTTATAGAATAGGTCAGCATCTTCATCTTCTCTATCATTAAGGGGTTCACCATAATCATCACCATTGTACAGGTTATCATGACTTCTGCTGCTGTTGTCATCACTATCGGTGTTGCTGTCATCATCATCATGTCCACTATTATTGTTGCTGTTGCCACTACAACTATCACTCTTGTCATTGCTTTCATCCTCATCATCACTAGGGGTTGGTCCTACTTCCTAGTCTACATCATTGGCTCTTAGTTCATATGGGCTCTTTAAGGCATGTTGGCAAGCCTCCCAATACTCTTCATCTTCGATGTTACAAATGGGATCTCCAAGAAGCATAGGCATGGCATCAGGATCCATGTAATTATCCCAATTAGTAGGAACCCAAATTGTGTCTTCTTTTTTCAACTCTAGAGCCTTGTTGTGGTAGTCAAGTAGTATCTCGAATCCGGGTACCATTCTCTTTGTCATAGGATCAAATCCTGGTTCGAGGAATCCCTAATAACGTTGACTCTCTTTTGCTTTTACAAACTTCCCATTCAACGTAAGACTGTAGAGCTTTAGAGGTTCTAGAGGACAGGGGAGTCCTTTTGCTTTGGCTTTGGCTCTGGCTCGGGCCATCTTTTAAACTTCCATCTCTAGCAAATCATCATCAGTGGGCTTATAACCTAGCCCAAAAGGTGGTGTGGCAGTAGGGATCGTCAGGTCCTGAACAGTTGGCTTCTTCACAGTTCTCCCTAAATTCATCCCCAAAAAGTAGTTCATTATTCTCATCATTGCTACCACATTGTTGTTACCATGAGGAGCAAAGTCGGATCTTATCAACTTCTTCTTCTCTCTTTTCAAAACCAGGCCTTTCAATCACAAAAACATCCAAGGTTAATGGCTCTTTCTTAGAATCAATACCGAAAATAAGCTTAGGCACAGTTAAATTATCCCCATAAATGATCGCAATAGCTCCTTCATGTGGAAACCAAACCTTTTGATATAGAGAAGAGGGTACAGTCTCTGTGTCATGAATCCATGGTCTCTCAAGGAGCATATTGAAGCATAAGGCTATATTAAGGACCTAAAAATCCACCTTCTTGACCATTGGTCCCATGGTAAGCTCCTATGTTATGATCCCCAAGACCTCTTTTATACTATTGTCATATGCCCTCACATATTGATCAGTAGGCACAAAGTCTTCAATACTGAGGCCCAAGCAACTTGTAGTCTTCAAAGAGCACACATTCAAAGCGCTTCCATCATCTATCAAAATCATCAATATCCTCTTCCGCATAAAATCTACAATGATATGCAAAGGGTCGTTGTGGTGCTTCCCCTTCATGGTTAGATCCTTGTTAGAATAGGAGATGGTGTGTTTCCTATTTATAGACCCAATCATAGCATTCAGATCCTGGGAGGTTGTGGTTGCAGGGACTTGGATTTGGTTGAGCAAGTCTATTAGATAACGGTGATTATATGAGGCCATGAGTAAACCCCATAGGGATAAGTTGGCTTGTGTCTTCTGTAGTTGTGTTTGTTAGGTAGATCTATTCAAGGCTTCCAATGGGTTGTCAGTCTCTAATTATGGGGGTTTGAAGTGTCTCTCCCCTTGTGATGTGGGCAATTTTTGTTGGACCATTGGGGTCGGTGCCTTGGGTTTTGAAGTGTCTCCCCGCATTTATGGGTGTTCTGTTATTTATTTGGGGTTTCAAGTGTCTCCCCTCATTTGTGGGTGTTTGGTAATCCTCAGATTCTGATACTTCATTCCATATGTCATATCCTGTGGTGGTGGTAGACGTCCTATCCATTAATTCTTCACATATCATCATCGAATGTTCAATAAGTGTGTAAACACCTATGAACGTTTAGACCCCCAATTTACAAATTACCAACACAAGCTTATTATCAAACAATGTATGTGTGGAATATGAAAATAAGCTAAATCAGAATTGGTAAAACAATCTAAACCATAATTAATCACAACCACAACAGCAATTAAAAGGTAAAGATTAAGGGAAGAGAGATGCAAACACAGCGACAACACAGCGATGTGTTATTGAAAAGAAAACCAAAGTCCTAGGCATAAAACCTCTCCGCCGCCCTCCAAGTGGTCAATAATCTACTAAAGAATGAAGTTGAGATACATGAACAACAAAAGACCCTCTAAGTCTAATCTACCTAGTGTATCCAAGCTCCTACTCTAACGAGGTTATGCCGAACCTTTGTCTTCTCTAACTTACCAGATTCCGCTATAGCCCATAACATCAACCAATATCAATTGGTCCCTTCCTAATTGCTTCCCAAGCACCAAATAACTTTCTCACAGATATGGGTATGGTGAGAAAAGAATTTGGCTAAAATGTAGCTCTCAAGGATGTAACAATGGAGAGGATAAGAGTAGAGGAATTTGGAGAATTAAAGGATGAAGATTGTGGATGAGTCAATCTTGTTTTTCTCTAGATTTCTCTCTTAAAATTCTCTCTAGAAGCTCTCTACAATACATGGGTATAAGAGGTATTTATACTGGTGTGTGTTTGGAATGCGAAAAGACAGTTTTAGCCAAACAGGGCATTCTGACGACTTAAGCTCGCGGCTGGAACAAGCCTTGAGATAACTGCCTGGCCAGCTAGAGGTTTTGTCCTGTAGCGTGACCCTAGCGTGACCCTTCAACACCCCCTACATGCTTCACATGTGTGCCTTTTTGGCGACTCGCTAGTCACAAGGTCCAGATGCGAGCCCCTGCTTGAGTGCACACTCTTGAGCTTTTCTTCACACTCTTTCACACACTACCCTTACATGATTCTCATCTAAATACAAGGGTTTCTAAATACTGAATAAAGACCACAAAATGATTGAAAAAATTCAATCTTACAATCTCCCCCTTTGGCTATTCCGTGACAAAACCCTAAAACAAACTCTAGACTTAACATGTAAGTTGGGAATAGTTGAACAAAACTCACTCACACCTAACTCTAGAATCTGTGAAGCTCTTGAACCATACAGACAAGTATATCCTGAAAACAACAACACAATACGATCATTGTAAGCAGAAACCTTGAAATGCATATGGAGCAAGCACAATGCAATCAAGTAGTAATGAATAACAACAGTAAAGCATGACTTGACCAAAAACGAGCAATCACTATAAATAGTGACTACAATTATCATTCTCACAAGGAATGAACATCCGGACATGCAAGCAAATAAGCTTAATGCAAAGTATCATTTGCATGTCTAACACTCAACCGATAAAACAACATAAGGTAATTGCATCAAAGATATAAAATCCAACAAAGGCATAAGAGTGATGTACTTAAAGAAATGCATAACATTAACTAGAAGTACTGAGTTACAAAGCTAAGGTACAAACAAAATACTGAAAATCATCTGAAATATATAAACCAAAGTAAACAAAAACTTTAAAAAAGTATTAAAGCCATATCCATGAGTCTTAAACCAAGTAATTAAAAGCCATATCGATGATTTTTAAACCAAGTAATTAACCAAGGTATTTAACATAGTACCATAAGAAACTCATAATAAAAATATCCAAAACATAACACCCAAAACTATAAATAACATGAAGTAAAATGCTTAAAAGAAGTTTTTGAATTGTTCCCCCCAAAATGGTGCTCCCCCTCAAGAGCAACCCTTTCTACTTCTCCAAAATTCTCCCCTTTTTTGACCAGAATGGCCAAAGGGCTACTGCTGGGTGGAAAAAACTGTCAAATTTTGCTGAACGTAGGTTCATTTGCTCTTAGATAGCAGCGAGCCTGTCAGATTGCTCATGCTGGACATCTTGGAGCCCATCAATCCTTGCAAGGATGATCTGGAGTGCATCTGGAGGAGCTGCAAAGGATGATAAAGCTCTACTCCTTTTGCCATGGCCTTTTGAACTTAATGGTTATCCTTCAGCTTCTATCTTAGTCATCATTGGTTTTCCTATTTCTTGTGCACTCCCCTCTTCATCACCCGAAAGACGAACTCTGATCCGCGTAATGGTTAGAGTATTTATAGTTGGAGGAGTAGACATGAGACTAATTTCTCGAGGAATCTCCACCCCCTTTGCTCGAAAGAGTTGCATGAGTAGACTAGGGAAAATTAGCTTTGCTCTTGAAGTGGTTCTTATTTCATCAACAACAATGTTGAAGATATGAGCACTTATATCAATGTAAGTGTTCTCCTTGAGCTCTATGAGGAAAATACCTCTAGCATTATTAATGGTGGTCATCTTTTTCATTGGGTACAAGTTGAACATCATAATCACTATAAGACATCTCATGTCTACTGGAAAAGTAGTAGTGTTGAGACATCTCCCTTCTCTAACTCCACCAATATGAGTTTGGACAATTTCTATGGAAAGCATCCTGTCTTTGTAGTAGGTGAAATTATGGTCCAACTCCTCAAAACCTAGCACCTCATCAATACCATCTAGATCTATGTTGAATTCATGTCCTCGTATCCAACAGTTGATCTCATCCTCTCTTAGGACAACATTAGCATAGAATTATCTAATCAGAGATTCACATACCCCAGGCAGATCACTCAATAGCTTATCTCAACCTTTGTCCTGAAAACATTTGGGAATGAAAGTGTCCTTCAAATCAACCAAATCCACAAATCTTTCTTGGATGATGTGTGCCTTCAAGTAAAACTGAGTGTATCTCTCAAAGTGTTTGGTAGACCTGAACTTTGAATTGTCTATTTTCATCCTCTTGTCACCCTTTTTTGCAGTGGTCCTCTTCTTTGTAGGTGTCATCTGCAAGATCATAGCAACAAAGACCACAAAAACAAAGCACACATGATACCACCACAATTTAGTACCAAGTTAGCAGTAGCAAAAACAATGTTAAACCAAAGATTCAGGCTACAACACAATTCAGAACCAATTGGACACTATAGTAATAAAACACACCTCTATGCATGAAAGTTCAAAACATTCATGGATAGCCTAGGGTAAAATGGAAACTACATAAGCACATATACACTAGGCAAATAGTGTATATCAAGGACAATTCACAATCATTCCAACTCATAGAAACCCTAAAAACTCAAGCACATGTCTACAAGACATTTTACAATGGGTATGATATGCATAACAGAATTTAGAACAATGATCAAATTCAAGAATCATATTACCAAAACCCCCAAAACCCATTCAATCAAACTCAACAAAAAGAACCCAAACCATATTCGAATCATCATATGTATCAAAACTCAACAATAGCCCAAAAAACCAAGAAATCAAGTCTATAAACGTGAAATACTTAGAAAAAGAAAGAAAACCCATACCTTTTCTTGAAGATTGAAGTTAAGATGATGAAGGAAAATGGAGGTTTTTCGAGTGAAACATGGTATGTTTGTGAGAAGAAGACAATCAATAGTCATAATGTGCAAGGGAAAAATAAAAAGATTTTGGAAACTACCCTAAAATAACCTTCAGAGTGCAAAACACGCGATTTTCGCGACTGTATTAAGTCACGAACAAGTCGCCTAAACAAGCTACTAAAAACCCTTGAGACAAAATTTTGGAAAATTTTGCTAAGTGTTTTTCGCAACTGGAAGTTTCACCTGCGAGTAAGTAGCGACATAAGTCGCCAAACCTTCTTAGTAAACTCGTGACTGAAGCTTCCACTTGTGACTGAAGCTTCCACTCACAAACAAGTCTCCAAACTGAGTTGCGAGAAATTCAAAAACTCAAAATTTTTGAAACTTTTCTAAGTCTTTTTTGCAACTAGGACTTTGACTCGCCAGAGAGTCGCAAAAACCTTCTAAGTAAGCTCGCAACTGAGGCATGCGACTGGCTCAACCCAAGTGGCAAGTCGCCAAAACAGGGTTGCACAGATTTTAGAAAATTTTGAAATTTTGCAAAACAAAAATACTTTCCAAAAACAACTAAAACACTAAAAAATCTTTTTGTGTTTGATCAATATATAATTGGGCATGTGCAACATATTTAAACATGTACAATCACACAAATGAATAAGGAATTCATTGAACATAGACATGTGTGATGTGTGTGGGTACCATAGATGAGATGATCCTTAGTCTAATGTGAAGCTTCAATGATCAATTCAACCAAGACATACACAATTAGCACAAGGAAAAGTAATCCGTCTCAATTATAGAAATGTACATATATGACCTTTCACAAAACTTGATAACATTATTTTGAAACTTTTCATTTG
This sequence comes from Castanopsis chinensis, assembly GCA_032878915.1. Lineage (NCBI taxonomy): Eukaryota > Viridiplantae > Streptophyta > Magnoliopsida > Fagales > Fagaceae > Castanopsis > Castanopsis chinensis. The sequence continues at coordinate 7,379,391 of JAVQMG010000125.1, read as the reverse complement.
GCTCCATCTACATCATAACATTAGATCTTTTTTCAATACATCTCATTTAGAGATCGATGCTTGAAATTTTGATAATTCAATTTGATGAGCAAACCTTTGGCTTTTTGGGCATCATACATTTTTTCACAAAAGTCGCTTTCTCTTTTTCTTAGTCAAATACTAGTATGTGCGAAGACTTTTGCAGCTCATTATCTCTTTTCATTTTGAGATTTACATTTGTTAAGCTTTCTTAAACAAAAATAAAAGAGTAGGAAGATATGTTAGCACAAGTCTATGCAAGTCTCAAGATCAACAAAACTATTGGCTAATCATTCATGACAAGTTTGAAGATCTATTTACAACAGTCACATAAAAGCCAAGATGTCTCCCACAATGATATGAGTGCATAGAGAACAAGTTACGCTCTTAAATGCACAAAGCCATTAGTACAAAGGTACAGGGCAAAATATGCTTGTGACAAAGACACAACAATGCTGATCAAACTTTTGGGTTTTCAATTTTTTTTTTTATGTGTTTTTGGATTTTTGACACAAAAACAAGTAGAGATTCATCAAAAAAAAAAATGTAAAGACATTCAAGGTGAAAAGCAAACAAAACAAAATTTTCAACACATGCTGAAAAGATAATAAAAAGCACACAACCAAACAAAGTCACAAAGCATAGGAAGTATTAATGCACGGACATGTTGTAATGCTTATGCATGAGTACCTTTCTTCACCCACACGACACTTGCGTTTGGGGTGATATCCCTAAAGGATTGGGTATTATTGTTCTGAATTTCGAACCTTCTAGTGAAGCTTGTCAAACATGTGGTGAAGGCATCAATCATCTTCATCACATCCCTCATTCTGGGATTACTTTCTTGTCCTTTTGGTTTCTCAGAAATCCAATTTCCTCTTCCATGTCTTGGTCCTCTCGACCTTTGACTACTTGAACTTTCAATGCTTGGAGCTTATAACAATATGGTCTAGTGTGTCTTGAAATTCCACAGTGATGGCAGAAATTTTGAGTTCTAGGACCTCTTTGTGACTTAGGGAAAGATTTCCCATTACCCTTAGGTTTGACCACTGATTGATTAGAAGGCTTAGTTAAAAACCTTTGGTCAGTCACGTTTCACTTCTTTTCAAGCTTCACTTTCTCAACAACAAAAGTTTCTACCACTTGTTCCTTAGCTTTCAAAAATTTCATTTCCTTAGATACATTAGCAACCAAACTACTCTCTCCGGTGTATCCCAATCCGCTTTGGTTGGAAAAATGTTTTAATGAGCAAGCATTTCATCAAGCTTCTTGGAGGAGACTCGCTCTATTTTAGTATTAGCTTGAACCATCTCAAGCTCAAGAAACTTTATCTTTGAATAGGCTTTGGTCAGCTCTCCATTCAGCGTCTCAACTTCACACTTGGTCTCCTTGTATCACACTAGAAGACTTCTATAATCTTCCTCTGCCTTCTTCATCTTTTTAATGGCTGCCTTAGCCACTCTTACATATTCTCCTGACGTTTTAAGGAGGGAATTGTATGTTTCTTGCAATCCCACCGTTCTTTCATCATCCTCAATATCGAATTCTTCTACTACTCCCATTGATTCCACTTCAGTGTACTCCCCAAGTTCTTCCACTACAAACCCAAATCATTTAAAGATTCCATATGAGAAATAGTCATGAATGCAAAGAAATTTCCCTCTTCATCACAGCTTTCATTTAAGTCTAAATTAGAGGAATCTGAATCTCTAAGAGTAGTGGCATACACCTTACCCTTCCCTCTCAAATAATTAGGACACTCTTTCTTGACATTTCCATGTCCATTGCATTTGAAGCATGTGATTCCTTGAGAGGATTAAGACTCCTTACCATCTTTCCTCTTGAAATCCTTTTTCTCCTTTCCAAAACTTGGGAATTTTCCCTTCTCAGCAAATTTTCCATTCTTCTTGAACTTCAAGAATTTTCAAAAATTCTTTACAAGATATGCCACATCCTTCTCGACCTCATCCTCATCTGATGAGTCATGAGTTTCCACCCTCTTATTGATTGTCATTAGAGTAAGGGATTTGCTTTTCTTTTGTGATGGCAATGAGAGCTCATAAGTTTGAAGTGAGCCAACTAATTCTTGAACTTTGATGTCATCAAGGTCCTTGCTCTCCTCAATAGCTGTAACCTTCGCATGAAAGCTCCCCGACAATGATCGAAAGATTTTCCTCACTATCTTTGAGTCCTCCGTCTTTTCACCCAAATTAAACTTGCCAATAATCACTTCATTCAGCTTGCCATAGAAGTTGAATGACTTGTCGTCACTCATTTTCAGCTTTTCAAATCGAGTGGTTAGCATCTGCAATTTAGTGTCCTTGACTTTCTTTGTTCCTTCATACATGGTCTCCAATATTTGCCATGCCTCCTTGGCAATTGTTACATGAGAAATCCTTTGAAACTTATCTAGAGAAACACCACAAAAGATAGTATTCAATGCCTTGCTATTTGCATTGGCTGCCACAAGCACCTCCTTATCCTATGTGGATTTAACGGCCTCCGACCTAGTCCATCCTACATCTATAGCATCCCAAACAGTCTCATCATTTGAACACAAGAATGCCCTCATACGGACTTTCCAAAATGCATAGTTACTTCCATCAAAGTATGGTGAAGCATTGAGAGATTAAGATCAATCCATCTTAAACGAGGTCTAGGATTGCACTTAGGAAATTAAACCATAGCAAGTCCACCCACTCTGATACCAATTGAATGTTCAATAAATGTATAAAACACCTATGAACGTTTAGACCCCCAATTTACAAATTACCAACGCAAGCTTATTACCAAACAATGTATGTGCAGAATATGACAATAAGCTAAATCAGAATTGGTAAAACAACCTTAACCATAATTAATCACAACCGCAGCGGCAATTAAAAGGTAAAGATTAAGGGAAGAGAGATGCAAACACAGCGACAACACAGCGATATGTTATCGAAAAGGAAACTGAAGTCCTTAGCATAAAACCTCTCTACTGCCTTCCAAGCGGCTAATAATCCACTAAAGAATGAAGTTGGGATACATGAACAGCAGAAGACCCTCTAAGCCTAATTAACCCAGTGTACCTAAGCCCTCCAAGCTCTTACTCCAACGAGGTTACGTCGAACATTTATCTTTTCTAGCTTACCAGATTCTGCTATAGCTCATAGCATCAACTAATATCAATTGGTCCCTTCCTAACTGCTTCCCAAGCACCAAATAACCTTCTCACAGATATGGGTATGGTGAGAAAAGGATTTGGCTAAAATGTACATCTCAAAGATGTAACAATGGAGAGAGTGAGAGTAGAGAAATTTGGAACATCAAAGGATAAAAATAATGGATGAGACCATCTTGTTTTTCTCTAGGGTTTCTCTCTTAAAATTCTCTCTGAAAGCTCTCTACAATACGTGGGTATAAGAGGTGTTTATACTGGTGTGTGTTTGGAATGCGAAAAGACAATTTTAGCTAAACAGGGCAATCTAGCGACTCGAGCTCGCGATTGGAACGAGTCGCAAGTTTGAATCGCAAGCTAACTACCTGGCCAATTGGAGATTTTGTCCTACAGTGCAACAGCTAGCGTGACTCTTCAGCTCCCCCTGCATGCTTCTCACGTGTGCCTTTTTCGTGACTCGCCAGTCGTGAGGTCCAGTCGCAAGCCCCTGCTTGAGTGCACACTCTTAAGCTTTTCTTCACACTTTCTCACACGCTACCCTTACATGATTCCCACCTAAATATAAGGGTTTCGAAATACTGAATTGCAAGAAAATTGGTACAGAATAAAGCCAACAAAATGATTGAATAAATTCAATCTTACAATCGTTAAGCATTCAAGTAGGTCATAGATCAAGTCGGATGGATCTTCCTTATTTTCCTGTTCGATCATCAAGCAATTAATCCTTGGTCCTTTCCCAAAATTGTGATTAGGCAGGGGATTATTAGTGATGCTAGGCCTTGAAGGCAGTGCAATCACCTTGTTGTCTATTAGGTCTTCAATTGTATGATGAAAGGCAAAACAACAATCAGTGTCATGTCCAGGGCCTTGGTAGTAAACACATCTTTTATTCACATTAAACTTTGAGGGCAAGGGGTTTGGAATTGGTCTTAGGTCTAAAGGTTTCCGTAACCCTTTTTCTTTTAGCTTGCCATACACTTGGCTTATGGTTGTGTACAACTCATGAAATTCCCTCCTAGGTTTAGGCCCTTATGGCGTTTGCATAGGTGCAATAGGTGCAATTAATCAATAGGTGCTTTGGAACATCTGAGCAAGTTCTTCCTCGGTCATGCCTAAAGGCTACATAGCCCCCATATATATCTTCAGATAAGACTTTGGGCAGCCGATCCTACTAAACTTGTCCAGGGTTGGCATCATGAACTTGGGTGTCAACCTTGCATTAGGGAATAATGAGAGAGAATCATAGTCCATAAGGTCTTCCATTTTATGGACTCTTTTAATCATCTCCTCTATTTTATTCATCCTCTCGTTGATCTTCTTCTTAATCTTTACAACTGGTGGATCATGATCAGTCTTATCCTCCTCTTGATTACTATTCAAATTCTAAAACTGTTGCATCATACGGTTCATGTCTTTCCTCAGCTGGATTTGACTAGCTACCATAGTGTTGAGTAGCTCTTGGGTGTTCATGAGTTCCTCTAGGTTTGGGTGTTCTCCTTCCTTAGCCATAGAGTGGGGAGCTTCAAACTTCTTGTGGCTTAATTGTCTTGGAGGTCAAAGATGGGGTTGTGATGTTCTAGCAGTGGAGTTTCTTCTATGCTTGATGGCTTCAATATTGTGATGGGAGTGACGGGCTTGGAACTAAAGCTACTAGCTTGAGTGTCAGACTTAGGTTCTCTTTGTAGCCTTCCTTCAGATCTTGACCAAATTCTCCCCTAATGACAGGCTTAGTCGGGTTTAATCAAAGTTAAGACCCCATCCATAAACATACACAACATGCAATGTAATTTTAACCGGGACCAATCTAGGGATAGGTTCTAAGTCATTACATTGTAGGGTGGGTTTGTTGTTTCATTGTTCCCTATAGCTAAGACATTACACCTCACTTGTAATGTAATGAACATTGCGTTAGTCCGAACGGCATGATTTGTCCTTTACAGTCAATAGGAAATGATCTAGTGACCTTGGGCTACGAGTTGGTGAGCTCGCCATTGGGTACCCGAATCTAATGAAGATTGGTGATCCATGGTTACTACCACCACAAAATTATTGAAAAGCTTCAATGATCAATTTAATCAAGTCATACACAACTAGTACTAAGTCAAGTGGTCTATCTCAATTATAAAAATGAACATATATGACCTCCCATAAGAAAATGATTACATATCTTTGAAGCTTTTCATTTGGCTTCTTTACAATTCACAATATTTGATCATTTTTTATCTTTACATCTCTTTTTGAAATCGATGCCTGAAATTTTTTATATTTTAATTTAATAAACAAGCCTTTGGCTTTTGGACACCATACATTTTCATTATAAGTCGCTTTCCCTCTTTCCTAGTTGAATACTAGCATGTCCGACGGCTTTTGCAACTCATTATCTCTTTTCGAGATTTGACATTTGTTGAGCTCTTTAAGCAAAAATAAAAGAGTGGGAAGAGATATAGGAACAAGTCTATGCATGTATCAAAACCAACATGACAATTGACTAATCATTCATAACAAGCTTGAAGATCGATTTACAACAATAACACATAGATGTCAAGATTTTTGTCACAAAGATAGATGTGCACACATAACAAGCTAAGCTTATAAATGCATTAAGCCATTTGTACGAAGGTACTAGGCCAAACACACATGTGATATGTGCTCAAACATATACGATCAAACTTTTTGAATTTTTCACTTTTTATGTGGTTTTGGATATTATACTCACACAAAACTAAAACAAAAACCTAAGATCAAAACAAAAGCAATGCATACAAAGAAATGCAAGATGCACAAAATGCATGAAGATATGACATTCAATGCAAAAAGGGTCCTACAAAGATCGAAAGAATTAGATCAAGGATCAAAAGAGCAAAAACTTAACTATAAGAACCCTTCCTCATCCAAACGCATTGATTGTTTGGAATGAGTGTCTCATGAGAAGCGAGACGAGGGTTAGAAGAATGAGAACTGGAAATGCACATAGACAAGGAGTTAAGAACATTAAATACTTTCTTTAACAACATGCTATTTTCACTTAAATCTGGTTTACCATTTTTAGCACAACTTCCAAGAAGTTCAAGTTTCTCTTTTCTTTTAATTGTTTTGAGAGCATGAAACTTAGAGCAATGAGGTCTTATATGACCAAAAGCACCACAATGGTGGCAAACAATATGTTTAGGTCCACTATGTTGGGATATATGTCCTTAAATCCTATTGTATGATGCTATGTATTTTATTATGTTAGACATTATGTATGACTTAATGTTTTTGGTTAATAAAGTTGTATTAATATTTGAAAATATTGGTAACATGAATATTGGGATATTATCATATAGTCCATGAGATGCATAGTATGTGATTTATGTGATTTAGTCACAGAAGATATAAATCACAAGTTCTTTGTAAACTCAGAATTATAGTTCGTAGTCGGTGATGAAATTGGGCATTTCATCTGCGAAGACTATAACATATCAACTAAGATGATTTGTCTTGATCATGGAAATAGAGATTTCTAGTTGATATGTTGATATGTTTTAAGAGTTAAGACATATTGAACTGGACCGGTGTGAGATTTATTATTCTCCTAAAGACTGTCAATAGAATAATAAACTCACGACTTATATTTGCATGAACTCTTAATCCTGAGAGGATAATGGACCTGATCATGAAGTGTAGGTTGCTTTGATATATCAGGAGTGAGATCTATAGTTACGGTCAAAATCTCAGTATGTTGGGCAGCCACATTTAGTGTTGATGAAACATATATTCTCAAGATGGAATTCATAGTCTCTTAACGGAGATACAAAATATTCCCTTGAGATAAGTTTAATGGGTTTGTTATTCAGAGAGTTGGGCCTAACCACTTTAGTAAGGAGTTACTAAAGTATATATTTATGGAATTGGATTTCATAAATATATGATGAATAACTTAAAGGATTAAACCGGGTACTCAAGGAATTAAGATGTAGTAATATACAAAGTGGCAGTCTTCTTTCATGACTTTGTATTACTATGAATATTTTATGAAGGGGTTGCATGTATAATAGAGTCTTGGGATATAATTAATTAATAAGGCCTAGAGTGCAACTATATTTATATAGTGGTATTAAATATAGTTAATGGTAACTTTGGACTTGTCAAGAGTTGACAGAAAAGCCCAAGGCCCATTGGATCTAGTGTCTTATTGGTCCCTTTTGGTCCCACTCCAAGCCACACACTTAAGCCCAATTGGAAAGGCCCAAAAGGCCAGCCCAATTAGATAATCAGTTAGATACAAAGGGAGAATCACACAGAATTTTTAAGTAAGAGAATTAGTAGAGATTTCAGAGAGAAAAAAAGAGAGAGTGTGAGACACACTTTCATTCTCCCTTTGGAACTGATTGAGAGACCACACATCTTGGGCGTTAGTGGAATTGGAGTGAAGATTGAAAGTATTCCCAAGAGCCTCTCATCTTCAAGTTTTGAAATTCACAGCTCCAAGGTACACTCTCTTGTTCATATATTCTGAAACTTAAATAGTACATGTTAACTTTTATGTATGAAGTAGATCCGTTTACGCTTTATACACATTTCCTTCCGCTGCGCTGTATAATGATTCCATCACACTAAGCTTTTTGGGAAGGGATCTAGCAACATGGTTTTATTCTCTCTTCAACTTATGACATTAAGGTCTTATATGACCAATCACGCCACAATAGTGACAAGTTGGAACAAACTTAGATCCATCCAAAACCTTAGGTTGAGACCTAAACAGATGCTTTGACTTAAAAGTCTTTCTCTCCACCTTTTGATTTCTTTTATATGGAGGAATGTACACTGATTTGTCCTTTGAGGAAGAACACACAATAAGCACAAAATCGGGTACCACAACATGATTGCGACAAATATTTTCATCTTTTTTAGCAATAGGTTCAGCAATCAAACACTTGGCATGCATCTTAAGAGATTCATTTTCACATTTTAGTTCATCAACAAGTTTATTAGACAAAACAACTTTAGCAACTAAGTCCATATTCAAACATTCAAAGTTTTTCAGCTTTTCAAGAGAATTTTCAGCAAGTTTCTTATTTTTTTCAACCAATTTGTTGGATTCATTGAGTTTAGCAATCAAATCATCCTTTTCACAAAATAACTTGCTCAAATCCTTATGAAACTTCTTAACCTTTTTCTTCAAGATTTTAATGTTAGGAATATCAATAACACCCAAAGATTCATATAACATTGCATCACAATCATAAGGATTATTACTCATAGAGGTTTTTTCACAAACACGTGGCATATTACATTCATCAACATCCAAAACATGCATAAAGGCATACAAAGCACTATCCATGGCAAATAAATATAAGGAGTCAAGGATCACACTTAGGCATTTAAACCACAACAAGTGTACCCAGTCTGATACCAATTGAAAGTTCAAATAGTGTGTAAAACACCAATGAACATTTAGAACCTCAATTACAAAAATACCAACACAAGCTTATACTCAAACAATAGATATGCGGAATGATAAGGATAAGCAATACCCAAAACAATAAACACTCTAAACCATAATTAATCACAACACAGCAGTAATTAATATGTAAGAGTAAGGGAAAAGAGATGCAAACAAAAAAATAATACGGCGATGTGTTATAGAAGAGGAAACCGAAGAACTCGGCGAAAAACCTCTCCGCCGCCCTCCAAGCGGTCAATAATCCACTAGAGAATGAAGTTGGGATACATGAATAGCAGAAGATCCTCCAAGCCTAATCTACCTAGTGCATATAAGCCCTCCAAGCTTCTTGCTCCAACAGGGTTACGCCGAACCTTGTCTTCTCTAGCTTATTGGATCTCGCAATCGCCCATTGCATCAACCAAAATAAAATGGTCCCTTCTAAACTGCTTCCCAAACACCAAAACACCTCCTCACTGATATGGGTTTGGTGAGATAAGAATTTGGCTAAATGTACCTCTTAAGGATATAATAATGGAGAGGGTGAGAGTAGAGCAATTTGGAGAGTCAAAGGATAAAGATTGTGGATGAGTCAATCTTGTTTTTCTCTAGGATTTCTCTCTAGAACCTCTCTACATTTCGTGGGTATAAGGGTATTTATAGTATGGTGCATGAGGTATGTGAAACGTCAAATTTCAACCAAACAGGGCATTCTGACGACTCGACCTCGCAACTGGAACGAGTCGCAAGCTAACTGCTTGGCCAAACTAGAAGTTTTATCTTATAGTGCTCCAGCTGTCACAACCCTTCAACTCCTCTACATGCTCCAAACGTGTCACTTTTGGTGACTTGTCAATCGTGAGCCAGTCGCGAGACTCTTCTTGAGTGCACACATTTGAGGTTTCTTCACACATTCTCACACACTACCCTTACATAATTTTCACTTAAATACAGAGTAACTAATTGCTAAATTACAAGCAAATTTGGCACGGAATAAAGCCAACACTTGATTGAATAAATTCAACCTTACACTCCAAACTGGTATGTAGAGCAACAGTCAGTGATTTGACTCTATCCAGCTAACCAGGCTCATCATTAGTCATGAAGGTTAGCATATCCTTAGAATGACCAAACAGCAGGCAGTAAGGTGACAAATGTACAGGAGATTCATCATTACGGCATGTCTGAGATTCCTAACCTTGCATGTTGGAAGGATTTCCATCATTATGTCTATTTACTCTAGAAATCGATTTGGATCCTTTCTTCTTTTTCACTTTATTTCGCGGAAGGCAAGATAGAGTAATATCACCATCCTCTTCACAATCACCTTCTGGGCTGTAGCTCACTGGGTCATGAGCAGCATGCTGGCCTTGGACAAGATCTTTTCTATCAGGTCCATTGTCACTATCTATTATGATTGGCATATCCACCAAATGACTAGACTGCAGCTTGCAAGGTAACAAATCATCAGGATTTCCACCCAGACAGAATGCCTGCGATTCCTTATCTTGTGTGGTAGATAAATTTTGATTTCCATACTTAAGTTTTTCTGCTACATTGGAAAGTGACTGGACACCCTTTTTCGGACTAGATGAAGAGCAGGCTTGGCTGGTATTTTTGGCCACTCCAAGCCTTCTCTTCTTTGGTTTATTATGAAGACAGCAAGCAAGAGTAATGTCATCTCCATCGGTTGCCCCTAAAATCTGCTTAGAAGAAATATTTCTGTCTTTTGAGACTTCCAACGTATCTTGTTGGAACAGAACAGATACATCCTGGCATTTACCTGATGGCTCATTTCTTATTTTCCTTCTTTTTTGTTGCTTTAAAGCCCCTTTTCCCATATCCAAAATGCTGTTTTCCACACCTTCACCATCAGTTTTCCCAAACTCCCCACTTTCGGGATGTGACGAGAAACTGAGGCTATCCTCAGCCAATTCCATACACTTTTTCCTTTTTGACCGAAGTTTAGCCGGTCTCTTCTTCCCTGTCCGCATGTGCTCATTCATTGAATCAACCACTTCACCATTGGTTATAGGTAACAATGTTGAATCCAGACAAGATACATGATCAAGTGGATGTTCATCATTAGTAATTCCTGACAACATTGACTTTGCAGAAGACAACATAGCATTCTGGTTTCCCCCCAAATCTGTTGTGCATTTGATCTTCCTAGAACAATGCTTGGATGTCTTCTTGTTTGATGTAGAATTATTATCAATAGCAGCCTCTACACATTCACCATTAGTTGTTCCTGATTCCAAACATTCAAGCAGTAACACAAGACTCTGGTTTTCTGCAACTGGTTTCATGCATTTCTTTCTCTTTGAACATGGTTTGGGATGCTTTTTCTTCTCTCTAGTACCAGAACAAACTTGAGATTGTTGTTCACACTTCTTGAATCTGATCTTCCTTGGAACATTGCATGAAGCTGCATGACTAGTGGTTAAAGGAAAAGCGTACGAATGAACATACCATTTTTTAATAAGTAATATTGTTGGTTTTGTTCTCACTTTTCAGATGAATTATAGTATACAATACCATTTTTTATTATATAATACCAACAATTTATTGTAGTGGGTGTGTTCATTATATAAAATTTAAGCAGCCATTAGGGCTAGGGATAAGAAACACTAGATCATCACTTGTTGTTATATTCAATTCCCACCTAACAAAGAACAATAATTTAGATAATTTAGATTTAGGGTTCCTATTATCGGTGGTATTCTATGAGTTTTATATACGCTCAAAGTCTTCAACGAGACCGACTGCATGCCTGTCTGTATATGGGGACCTTTTTCCAAGATAATGCTAATCAACTTTTTGGCTGCATAATGTGTTTTAATATAGTGGCTAAACCTAATTTATTTGGTCCAAATTAATTAAAGTTTTCACTTTGCTCATTGCTTATCTATCACACCAAATTCTTCTTAAAACATCTCATCACATGGTACAAAGTAATTAACAATTAACTGAGTCGTTGTTCTTTATGCCGGTTAGTGTGATGAAAAAACTTAAAATACCGAACTATATAGATTATAGTTACGTAAAGTCACCTTAAACTCTTTGTCCAAAGATGTGAGAAATATGGGTTTTGAAAAGTAGGTGGTTGCCCAAATTTGAGCCAAAATAGAAAACCAAACCCACACATACCTTTTGAGGCTACGGTTCAAGTTGGGAGAAATTTTTAGGTCTATCGGATGACGGTTGAATTGGTCTTCCTTGACTTCCTAACCAATAAAATATTATTATTTATGCAAATGTGACATCACCGGGTTATTTTTTATTTTCTATTCTTGTGTTGATTTGGAAGTTCACTCACTCATTTGAATAGATAGAAGCACAGTCTTATTGGTTGGGATGAAGAATCATTTCAACAGTGCTCTCAGTTGACATTGTATTTTCTCCAAGTGGGGTCATTCTCTCCCCCTTTGGAAAATATAATGACGTTGAACATGGTGAAAGCAATGAAGAGGCATGATCCCACATTACAAAGGTTTAAAAAAATTCTTTCTTGGGTTTATAAACTGCTGTGTTGTTCATCAAAAATAAACTGCTGTGTTGGTCATTGAGTTAGGCCCATGAAGAACCTTACATTCGTGGAAGAGGGAGGACATTTGAAGGCGGGCCTCTCTCTCACACACATGCATGCCCGTTGACTTGCCTTGCATCATGTTAAGGACATACTTTATGTAATTAACTAATTCTTTAACAAAATGTACCTTATTTATAATTGGATAGATTTAGGGTGGGTTTAGTATTTCAAGAAACAAGAATTTAAGTCAAGCGTTAAAGCCATAAAGATCTGACCAAGAAACAAGTGAAAAAAGAGTTGTTTACTAAAGCTTGACAAAAGCCTCAATAAAATCTTTTCTATCGAAAATTAATATTGAAGCTTGTCAAAAGTTGTTTCTATCGAGAATTACGAAATCAAACATTTCAGATCTGATTGCATGTAAATTCTTGTATATTTATGTAGAGTTTCTTTTCTCACAACCCTAGACATATATAAGGATTATTTTAAAGGCCGTCACACATGCATTGAGTGACCTAGTGTCTTATTCTCTCTGAAAGAAGTTACTGTGTTTTTACGCCAATGAGTTTTGTAACCACGGAGCTTCCGGATCTTCATTGTGCATGAAGTGAAGAACTTTGCAGCCAACAACCTTCTTCAAGTTACTGGAGTTATTTACATACTAGGATCCATACATCATTGGTTAGTCACTACAAGATCAAGTCCAATTGGGTATTGGAGGGAAGATTCAACTATAGGTTGGTAATTTGGAATAAGCCAAGGGTAATTAGTAAGATTCCTTTTACTTGTAATTGCTTGAGTATTGATTAGTGGATTTTTAGGAGTGATGATCTTAAAATCATTCGATGGGATTTTTGCCTTGGTGGTTTTCCCAATTCTTAAATAAATCATTGTGTCAAATTTAATTTTCGCTACATTATTTTAGTTGGTGATTTGTTTGTACTACCACGTCATTGCATGTAATTGAACCTAATTAATTAACTCGAGTAATTAATTAATTTGCAATGGGTCAATACATTTTTGCCCCATCACATTGAATTTAAAATAACAACAACAACAACAACAACAACAACAACAACAACAACAATAATAATAATAATAATAATAATAATTTATTGCGTGTACTTTGAACTATTACAAATTTCCCTTAAAATCATTCTATTTTGAACTGTTGCAAATTTTCCTAAATATATCAAACTTTTTCCGGCTTTTTATGTCTTCTACATAATTCTAAATTTTTTTTGTATTCAAAAATTTTGAATTTTCTATAGGTTTCATATAATTCCAATTTACTAAATATTTATAATTCTTTTTTAATAAAAAAATGAGAAATAATTTTTTTTTTTGGGAAACCGAAACCAAATAAATTTCATTAATGCAGAACACTAGAATCCAAATACAGAGCATCTACTACTGGTGGAGGATCCTCCTCTGTCCATACAGATTCATTATCAGATAATCTAGCAAATCTTGCCAATGCATGAGCAACACTATTGGCACTATGCCTAACACAATTAACTGAAATGGATCTAAAACCTACAACCAAGCACTAAATATCTTCATAAATTAACCCAAGCCGGGAGAAGTTTGGTTGAGCTTGTGATACTGTCTTCATCACGTTTGCATTATCACCTTCCAAAATCACCTCCCTAAAACCAGCATCTATAGCAAATTCAAGAGCTTTGTGGCAAGCCAGCACCTCCAGCTCTTCACTATCCCTCACAGGGCCACCCTTGGGAGAAAGAGCAGCCATCACTTCGCCATTCCCATTACGAACCACAGCCCTATAACCTAAAGCAGCTCCATTGTCAAAGTAAGCTCCATCAAAGTTCTGCTTGAAGAAATTTCCTTGCGGAGGCTGCCATGCTTGACTTGCTAGGACCGGAGCTGACACGGGCACACTCAGATGGTCTTACGCTTCATTAAACTCTTTCAAATAATCCAAAGCATTTTGGTAAGACCGTGATGGATGTTGGAATGCACTCCCATGCAAAACTATGTTTCGCTGAAGCCAATTTGCCAATAGATAACCCAAAATAAATCCAAATCCTCCAATGACAACCTCAGCATGAGAGCAGCTACCTGTTACCCAAAATCCTCTTGCTTAGTACCAAATTTTTGAAACCCGATTGCACTACCAGCCTAAATGTCCTGTGCTACCCCACACTCCCAAAGCACATGCAATACCGTTTCAGTGGCTCTATGACAGAAACAACAACGTGAATCCTCCATCACCCTCTTGCGAACCAAGTTATCCTGTGTAGGCAAAATATTATGACATGCTCTCCAAGAAAAAATTCTAACCTTGTTTGGAACCTTTACCTTCCAAATCCATGACCATAAGGGGTTATTTTTTCTTTGCACCGAAGCCTCCCCACGATTACTTTCTGTCGTCTTCAATTGCTTAGGCACATGGTACCCAAACTTCACATTATATCTACCATTCTATGTAAAGGACCAAGCCAAGACATCTTGCACAACCTGCCTGCTCAAGGGAACTTGAAGGATAGCATCAGCATCAAACTGATGGAACAAGGAATAAATTCAGTCTCTATAGGTGGTTCTGCCAATCAATCAAATCTGAAACCCTCCACTCGCAAATTTCCTCCTTAGGTTGGAAAAGAATTTTTTTTGTTGGCTGATTAGGTAACCAACAATCCTTCAAAACATGGATGGAAGCACCATTACCCACTCTCCAATAACACCCTTTCCTCAATACTGGTTGAGCAGCTAACAAACTCTTCCAAACATAGGAGTTGTTTTGACAATACTTCGCCTCAAGAAACTCACACCGTGGAAAATATTTTTCCTTAAAGCAGCTATACAAAAGAAAGTTTTTGTCCTACAATAATCGCCATCCTTGTTTAGCTAGCATAGCTACATTAAAAGATCTAATATCTCTAAAGCCCATCCTACCCTCTTTCTTTGATTGCGTCAAAAAACTCCAACTCTTCCAGTGTATTTTCCTCTCCTCGCCTATTTGGCCCGACCAAAATCTGGCACACATAGCATCCAATTCATCACATAATTTTCCAGCCAATTGAAACACCCCTATCATATAAGTAGGAATAGATTGAGCCACTACTTTTATCAAAACCTCTTTTCTGGCCCTAGAAAGCAACTTCCCCTTCCAACCTTGCAACTTTTTCCAAACCCTTTCCTTAATGAAAGCAAAAGTATCATATTTCCTTCTTCCAATCAAAGTAGGCAGCCCCAGATAAGAATCAAACTTTTCTACCTCCTTCACCTTCAGTTTGTCAACAATTCATGCTTTCTGCTCCACAGTCACATTGCTACTAAAATAGGCAGAAGACTTCTCAAGATTAATGCATTGGCCAAAAGCATTAGCAAATAGCTGTAGAGTACCTGAGACAACCTGCACTTCATCTTTATTAGCCTGACAAAATATCAAAGAGTCATCAGCAAAAAGCAAATTAGTTATATAAGGAGCATTCCTATATATTGCCACTCCATGCAACCTCCCATCTAATTCTGCCTTAGCAAGAAACAAGGCAAAACCTTTTGCACAAATCATAAACAAATAAAGGGACAACAAATCTCCTTGACGAAGACCTCTAGAAGGCATGACATTCCCATAAGCTTTTCCATTGATCCAAACTGAAAAGGAAGGTGTAGAAACACACTTCATAACTCTATCCACCTAAACCTTCGGAAAACCCAATTTGATCATCATACCCTTAAGGAAGCTTTATTCCATCCTATCATAGGCCTTACTCACACCCAATTTAAGAGTTAATGCCCCCTTTTACCCTTTTTTCTAATATGCATGGCATGCAAAGTCTCATAGGCTACGAGCACATTTTCAGTAATAAGGCGGCCTGGTACAAATGCACTTTGAGAAGGAGAAATAATCTATGGCAAGATCAACTTTAACCTATTCGCCAAAACTTTTGAAATAATTTTATATATCACATTACAAAGGCTAATTGGTCTAAAATATGCCATTTTTTCGGTTTCTTTACATTAAGAATCAGCACTATATGAGTATAATTAATATTAGGCTCCATATTACCAGAATGTAAAAAATCTAATACAGCATCAGTCACCTTATTACCCACAATATGCCAAAAAATTTTAAAAAAAGTGCATTCATACCATCGGGTTTAGGAGCCTTTGTTGGTCCCACTCGAAAAAACGCTGCTTTAACATCTACACTACTATATGTCCTGGAATGCACCTCTACCATATCATCTATGATTCTATGATTAACTGTGTTGAGACATTCTTCCATTCTGTCACAAGTATCTACTGTAAAGATATTCATGAGATGCCACCTCTGCCACTTCCTTAACTTCCTCCACCCAAACCCCATTAGCATTCTTGACTCCCTCAATATAATTCCAAAGCCTCATACAGTTCCATCGCCTTCTTTGGAAGGCTTTGGAATGAAAAAATTTAGTATTCCTATCTCCATGTTTTAGCCATGACACTCGGGATCTCTGACGCCAAAATATCTCTTGCTTCAACAATATATCATCAAGCTGCTTGCTTACATGTAGGAACTCCCTTCCGCTGTCTTTGGTCAGATTACTTTCATTCATCACCTCCAATTTTTTTTTTTCTTTTTAAGCCTTTTAATCTCCTCTGTTTTGGGTTTGGTCTTAGAAGAACCTCATGCATGCAATTCAACCCCACAAGCTTGGATTTGGTCCCTTACACCCCTCAAACTCGGACTACCACAACCACTTTTTATCCATGCTTCAATCACAGCTACCTCACAGTTTGCCCACAGCAACCAATTCTCTTCAAACTTGAAACCACTAGCCCCCCTTCCTCTAATCCGCCTATCATTCGTAGTTTTCAAAAGGATAGGAAGGTGATCAGAAGCATGGCTGAATAGATAGGAGACCAAACTTGCAGGAAATTTTTCAATCCACACCCTATTAGTTGTATCTTTATCCAGCCTTTGTTTTGTATGAGCTAAACTTGACCTCCTATTTGACCATGTAAATTTATGCCCAGTGAACCCCAAATTAGCCAACTCGAATTCCTCCAAGGCAACCCGAAAATCCTCCATTTGGGTATAATAAGGTGCATGGACACTTTGCTTCTTAAATGCATGAAGTATGGCATTGAAATCACCTATACAACACCAAGGACCCTCAATAAAAGACTGTAAATGAGATAAATGAACCCATGACTTCCGCTTTTATTTTGCCTCTGGCCACCCATAGAATCCTGTGAGGTACCACATAAAACCATCATCTTCCACTACCTTCGCTAAAATATGGTTATCAGTAAAATTAATAACAACCAATGTCATTTCCTCCTTCCAAATAAAGCCAACCCACCACCCGAATTTGGCTTCTTCACTATCAATTTATTTTTAAAAGGTAAATCACCACAATGCTTCTCAAACCCGCTTCTATCCAACCTTGTTTCTCTCAAGAAGCGTACATCGAGAGCTTGTTCCCTCACTAATTTGTGAAGGCTTTGAACTGCCCAAAGGTTCCCCAGCCTTTTGCAGTTCTAACGTAGAAGGCTCATGGCTCTTGGCTCTTGGCAAGGGTGATTCAACACCCCTGCCACTTCATTCATGATTGAATCCTCACATACCTTCCCCCTTTTTCCTTTACTATTTTCATCCTCTACCTCCCCAACAGTAAACACATCCAACATGTTTCTTTTACCCAAGATGGACTTAGCTCCTTCTTTTATTATTCCCATAGACCCAACATCCATACAAACAAGCCTGGTCCATGTATTTTTCTTTTTATTATTGCTCAGCCCAGCTCCTTCTTCATTATAGTGCACGTGCTCTTAGCGTATAGCTAGCGCCAAATTAGCCCCCCCCCCCCAATCTAGACTTGAATTTTGAACAACTAAATCAATAGAACATGATACTCTACCTTCCTTATCCACTCCTCAAGCCCATGATTCTTGGCATCTCCGTGACCTGCCAAATTAGCTCCCGCCAATCCGGTTACACCTTCCCCAACTCCCATAACCGTTTTGTTAGGTTTACTCTCTATGCCGCCGCCATTTTCATCTACCTCCGTCGTGCTTTGTGTTTCACTTGGTCCCTTCATTATTCTTTTATCTCCATCACTGCTATCTTCCTTCACAGACCCCCGTTTCTGTGGTGATCTTGCCCTTCCACCCATTGCCTTCAGCCAATCCCCATAGCTACATTCCACAACAATCCTAGTTTTCATTTTGCTAAAATACTTAGCACAGTAACATAGATCACGCCCTAGGAGTCCACAATAATGGCAAAAGACAAGCAACCGTTCATACTTAAAGTTCACCCAATGTTTCTCCCCATCCGACCCTGCCAAGAAAGCCCCTTGACGTATTTCTTTTTCTAAAGGAAAAGCTACCTTAACCCTCATAAAGAAATTTTGGCCATCATTGTTGCACCGGTTCTCCACTTCCAAAACCTTGCCCAATCGGTTCCCAACTTCCTCTACTACCTGAGAATATCTCATATTAAAAGGAGCCCCCCAGATTTGTACCTATAGAGAAATTGAGTCAAACTTGACATTCGTCGTCATCATCCTCGCTTTCCATCTATTTAGCAACAGTGCTTGATTATCAAAACACCAGAGGCCTCCTGTATATAATCTATCTAACTCAAATTCAGATTGAAACTTGAACTGAAATAAGTTGGGCCCCACTTCAACAACTTGCACTCCATCATCCAAACCCCACGCCTTTTTGAGTGAAACTAGAGCTACTCTTTTATTAAAAGATTTGCAGGTTAAAAATTTTCCAATAAGACTCAAAGCATAGCTCTCTAATTCCTCTCTTCGACCTTTATCAGAAATAGTAATAGTCTTTTCTTCCTCCAAAGTTAATGTCATCTTCTCTAAAATCTTTGAGACATCATCTACCATGACTGAGGAATCCGCAAAATAAAAGGAAAAAAGAAAGCAGCCTCGTAGGAAACCCTAAGGGTGAGAGGACTCGTAGTAAACGAGAGAGATAACTCCTACAAAACGACGAAAGCTATAGCTATAAATGTAAAAGAATTTTTTTAATATTTAAACTTAATTTCTTAAATACAAAACCATATATAGTTTCATATTTTTGGGTAATTTACACCAACTTATTTTGAGATTTCACAAAATGATAATACACACATATTTGTTAAAACATGAATCCTATATATCAAGAATCGATTTTACTATTATTATTATTTTTTGGTATCATGTATCACATCATATCGTATATCATAAAATACAAAAATACTTAATAA
This sequence comes from Castanopsis chinensis, assembly GCA_032878915.1. Taxonomy (NCBI): domain Eukaryota; kingdom Viridiplantae; phylum Streptophyta; class Magnoliopsida; order Fagales; family Fagaceae; genus Castanopsis; species Castanopsis chinensis. The sequence continues at coordinate 7,360,037 of JAVQMG010000125.1, read as the reverse complement.
AATTTATATAAAAAATATAAATATACATATATAAAAGTACATTCATTATAAATTCAAAACATATTGGGAAAAATGCTAAAAGACCCTTTGAACTTTGAAGTAGTGGCTACTACACCCCCTAAACTTTTATTTTGGTCGATTTACTCCTTAAATTACACAAGCCTCTACCAAATAGAGCCATCTATTAGTTTGCCAGTTAAGTGACTAATGGAACTTAACGCACGTGCATTTTATTTAAAACTAAAAACAAAACAACCACCATGTTCTGATATAGAGATAGGTTGCTGCATTGCCTGACTTTATGGTTCTGCCACCGTTCATATTTTCTACCACCTATCATTGTCTATAAATTTATAGCCATAATTGCCATCCGAGGGTAAGAGGAAAGAGAGTACATGAGCTTGAAAGAGAAACCCAAATTGGAGAATCTATGGATTAATTTTTAAGAGAGAGAGAACTTGAAATGTGGAGATTAGATTTGGGGTTAGTTATAAGGCTAGAGCTTAAGAGTTTTGGATATGGAGGCACAATTTGGCTAGAGAGAGAAAATGGCGAGAGAAAGAAATCGCTAGAGAAGTTAGATGGTTTGGTCTTAGAAGCTACTACTGACAACGGTGGTAGCGGTCTTGAGTTAACCATGGGGTCTGATTTATGGGTTTGGAGAGAGAAGTTGCAAAGAGAAGCTTTTGTTTAAGCTTTGAAACCATGTTGGTATCATCGTCTATGGGTTCCTTGCCAGTATCGTCATTCGTTGGTTTGCCAACCGTATCGCCAATCATGGGTCTACTGCCAGTATTGGTTTTTTCCTCTCTCTCCCTCTTAGTTGATTTGGATAATTTGATTTGTTTAAATGAAATGCATGTGAGTTCCGTAGTCACTTAACTGACATTCCAACAAATGGTTCTATTTGGCAGGTGTGTGTAGTTCAAGGAGCAAATTAGCCAAAATAAAAGTTAAGGGGGTATAATGGTCACTGCCTCAAAGATTAAAGGGTCTCTTGGCATTTTTCCCAAACATATTTAACTGACACTAATTTAATCATCACTTATGTAATACTATTTAACAAGGCTAACTAAATAGACCAAATTAAAATATGTTCATAATATACACATTCAAAACTTTTAAAATTCAAAAGTGTTATTTCATTACATATAAATAATTTATTTCTCAATCATGTTTTTCATCTTGACCAAGCAACTTCATCTAAATCTATTTTATCATCACATTCATCATCTTGGAAAATGATTTTTCATAATTTACTATCTCTTCTTGTCCTTATATTTTAATTTTTTTTTAATTTATTCTTTTGTTTAGCATTCTAAATTCTTAGACTTATAACAATAATAGCAAAAATATATATAATAATTATATAATTATTTAAGAACAAAGTTTAGCTACAAAATTGGTTATAACCTAAGGTTACAACCTTACTCAATATCTTTTTATTGGAGGTTAATTTTGACAAATCTGCCATTGGATTACATTTTCTTCTTATATCCTCCATGCTTGCAAAATTTCTAGAAAATCAAAGATCAATAGCTATGTTATCAATAAATTATTTAAAATGCAAGTTTTTGTAATTTAAAATTAAGCATAAAATATAAGCTTTTAGTCTCATAGTAAATAATATCTAATTGGCACAAAATTTGATATGTGTATTAAAAATGTAAAGAACATGCAATCCAACAATTAGGTTTTCAAAATATGTAGTTGTAAGGACTCAATTTGGTACTTAAACCCAAACGGAAAAGAATCTAGGCCCAATGAGCCCAATACAAAGAATTTGTAGAGAGTAGGCTAGAAAACTAGGCTTTAATAAATTAGATATTAATTACAATGAGACCAAATGATAAGAAAACAAGAATAAACCGATTTTGCCCAAAGAAAATCGTCCTCAACACAGTTCGAGGAGACCAGTTCTTATATATATATATATATATATATATATATATATATATAGATATATAGATATATATTATGAATTTGGTTACAAGTCCAGTTTCTGTTGCTACAATATTTTTTCTCTTAAATCTCCCATCTATTTCATTGAACATTTACCAGTATCGGTCAGAGTACGTCTTCAAGGTTTCCCCCTCTCACATAGTTATAGACAACAAGGAGTCTAGAGGTCGAGGAACTCTGCTATAGGTGACAAAATTAGAACCAAAGGCTCTTGTAAGCTCCTTGAAGGAGGCAATAGATCCTTCCTCCTCATCGCCACGAGACCCAAACTAGATGGGAACACTTTACACATCAAGGCTTCATTTTTGGAGTGAACAGTCATCCTCTGGTTGAAGTGGCTCACATGCTCCATAGGAAACAAGACTTCATTGTAGATAGTAAACGTTGGTTGAGCAAACCGCCGAGGAAACTTCCCCCTCTCAATCCTTCGAGTAAAAGGTGACTTACAAATCTGATTCAGGGCCCTGCTCATAACATCATTGCCCAAGCTCCTGTGAGACGAACTTTTCCCTCTTCGCCTATAGTGGCATTCCTCGTCACACGAAAAAGACTCCCTAGAGGGAGTCCTTGACCTAGGCTGGTAGCTATTGACACTATCACCGCCAGAAGAATGGTCAGAACTAGAGGGAGTCCCCCTACGTCGCTCACGGCGTAACCTCTTACGCAACAGGTCAATCTCCAATTGCATGCTTCTAGTATTTTCTTCATGGGAGATGTGACTTCCACTATAAGACTGGCTCCTACTAGTATGTGTGGTATGCACACTAACCTCTTAGTCCCTTCTCCGCTCAAGATTGATGAAATGATCCTGACATTGAGACCCAACGGACTCTTCCTAGTTTGGCCTTATGCCCACCATAACTGTATGCTAATCTTACCAAAGCTCAAGTCTTTTCCACAGATGGCACCAATTGCAAGGACTCAATTTGGTACTCAAACCCAAACGAAAAAGGATCTAGGCCTAAAGAGCCCAATACAAAGAATTTGTAGAAAGTGGGCTAGAAAACTAGGCTTTAATAAATTAGATAGTAATATTTTCACAAGTTATTTACATTCTAGGGACATGGTACAATTTTTTCATCTAAATCTTCTAGGAAATATGCTTCTATACCAGCTATCAAGGTGATATGGTATGGCCCTTCCCAATTGGGCCCTAACTTCCCCCATGCTAGGTTCTTTATAGTACCCAAAACCTTCCGCAATACCGTCTCTAGAAGCTAATGGTATAAACTTCACATTTGAGTCATACCCCTGCTTTTGCTTTTGCTGATAATACGCCAACTGGACCGTGGCATTTTTTCTTCACTCTTCAACCAAATCCAAGCTCTTTTCTAATAACCCATCATTGCTGTCTGGAGTAAACAAATTTGTTCTCAGTGTTAGGAATCCAATTTCCAAAGAAATTACAGCCTCAGCCCCATAAGTCAAAAAGAAGGGAGTTTCCCCCGTGGACCTACGAGTGGTAGTACGATATGTCCAAAAAACATGTGATATCTCTTCCACCCATTTGCCCTTGGCATTATCCAATGGCGTTAGAAGGAGGGCACGGTACGAGGAAGTCTTTGACTGGAAAGCCTGTCAAAAACATGCATCAACTCATGGACCATATTGACAAGTATAGCAGGTCGAAAAGGACCAACAGTTGGGTAAAGGCAAGGCAAAGGTGGTCCCTCAAGATAGGAGGGACTTCAAGTCAAAAAAGTACAATGAAAATCATCATCGGCTGGATTTTTCTGGACAATCTAAGGCTACTACTGCTCAAATGGTTAAATGGTATTCTGGGAACCAGTGCATCAAATCTTAGAAAAAATTAAGAACAAACCATATTTTCAATGGCCAAATAAGATGGGAGGGGACCCCACGAGGTGCAACCAAAACCTTTATTGCCAATACCACCAAAAACGAGGGTATACTACGGAGGACTGCAGAACTTTGTGGAATCACCTGGAGCAGTTAGTACGAGGTGGTAAGTTAAAGCAATTTTTATATCACCCTAATGGGCAAGGAGGCCAGGCAGGGTCAGGGTCTCAAAGAGATGCTTCTTCAAAGCCACCTTTAGGCACAATCAGTATTATTCTTGCCGCTCTGGGAAGGACCAGTTCCCACCCCTTTAGGGTACTGTCCACAGCTCAGCCACTCACAGAGGACTCCTCCCTCACGCCAAAGAGGAGTAAGACAGAGGTCCAACTAACATCGAGTTTCTCTGATGAAGATAAGGTTGGAACCGTGCAACCACATGACAATGCCCTGGTGATCACTCTTAGAATAAGGGGCTATGATGTGAAAAGGGTGTTGTTGGATCAGGGTAGTAGAGCAGAAATCATGTACCCTAATTTGTACAAGGGGCTAAAGTTGAAACTCGAGGATTTGGCAAATTATGATTCACCTTTGGTAGGCTTCGATGGAAAAATTGTTGCCCTAATGGGACAGATTAGACTACTGGTCCAAATAGGTTCAGAGGTGGTCGAGGTAAACTTCATTGTTATGGATGCTTACTCCCCCTACACCGCTATTGTGGCGAGACCCTAGCTTCATGCCATGGGTGCCGTTTCTTCCATTCTTCATCTCAAGGTGAAGTACCTATCAGAGGACAGGGTGGAGGAAGTGATTGGAAGCTAGTCTATGGTTAGGCAGTGCTTGGTGGTTGCGATTATGCATTAGACTGGGATGGAGTCCTCGGCCTTTACTAGAAAGGGCTTATAGCAATCAAAAATGACAGTTTTATCTGTAGATAAGGCAACGGAAATGGCAAAGTGCGAGAAAGAGGAGTTGATAGTTTTTCTTAGAAAGAACATTGATGTGTTTGCATGGAGCACCTACGAAGCTCCTGGGGTGAATCCAAATTTCATTTGCCATCATTTAAATGTCAATCCAACCATAATCTTCAAAAAGCAACCACCTCGACGCTCATCTAATGAACATTCTGAGGTTGTCTAGGAGGAGGTGATCAAGCTCAAGCAAGTTGAGGCTATTAAGGAAGTATTCTACCTTGAGTGGTTGGTTAACACGGAGGTGGTGAAGAAGAAAAATAGAAAATGATTAGTATGTGTAGATTTCACGGATTTAAACAAAGCTTGCCCTAAGGACCTCTTTCCCATACCTCTGATAGATTAGTTAGTGGATGCCACTGTAGGCCATCCTCAAATGAGTTTTTTAAATGCCTTCCAAGGTACCATCAAATGCCCTTAGCTTTGGATGATCAAGAGAAAATAGCTTTTGTCACTCCTACTGGAAATTACCACTACAAAGTGATGCCCTTTGGTTTAAAGAACACAAGACTCACCTATCAAATGATGATGACCAAAATATTTGAGCCAAAACTAGGAAAAAATATTGAGATTTATTGAATCCGAGCACGTTAATGACCTTGGAGATATCCTTGGAATATTGAGGAAACACAACCTCTGCCTTAACACTTCTAAGTGCTCTTTTGGGGTTGGTTCAGAAAAGGTTTTAGAATACATGGTCACTCATCGTGGAATTGAAGTCAATCTTGACCAGATTAAAGCAATCAACAGTCTGTAACCTCCTCGGAACCCTAAAGAAGTCCAGAGATTAACAGGGATGATTGTCGCTTTGAACCAATTTATCTCTCGGTCAGCAAACAGATGTAGACCTTTCTTACAATTGTTGAATAAGTGGAAAAGATTTGAATGGGCCAAGAAATGTGTCCTAGCCTTCCAGCAATTAAAGGAATACTTCTTTCGGCCACCCATCATGTCCAAGCCTGAGGAGGATGAGGTCATGTTTGCTTACATTATAGTGGCTCCCCATACAGTTAGCTTGGTACTGATATGGGTTGACGGCGGGGTGCATAGGCCAGTCTATTATGTGAGCAAATCCTTACATGAAGCGAAAGTTCGGTACCTACCATTGGAAAATGCCATTGTGGCGGTGGTGCATATTACGTGTAAACTCCCTCATTACTTCCAAGCCCATTCAGTGGTGGTGTTGACTCAACTTCCTCTTCAAACTCTACTTTGAAGAGCTGATTACACAGGAAAGATTGCCAAATGGGGTACAATTCTGAGGGCTTTTGATATCAAATATATGCCTCACACCTCTATTAAGGGTTAAGTCCTTATAGATCTGGTGGCTGAGTTTGCCGAACCTCCCTGCGAAGAAGATGGAGAAAAGCAGAATATGAATGGAAAATCAGTTGGATTGATCTCCTCATAAGAGTCTTTGTCTTGAAGGGTGTATGTTGATGGTGTTACTAATCAAAGAGATTCCAGGGTGAGGCTAGTCATGATGTCTCTTGAAGGGATTGTTATTGAGAATCCTTAAGGTTGGGCTTATCGGCCACAAACAACGAGGCGAAATATGAAGCTTTGTTGGTAGGGATGACTATGGTTCAAAAAATGGGAGGAGGGGTGGTAGAGCTATTTTAGATTCTAGGTTGGTTGTTGGACAAGTAGGGGGAGAATTGGAAGCTAGGGATCTGAGAATGCAAGAGTATTTAAGTCAAGTTAAACACTTACAATCAGGGTTCAAATCTTTCGCCTTACAGCAAATTCCTAGAAGCAAAAATATTCATGTTGACTCTCTGGCCACGCTCGTAACCTCCTCAGCCCAGGGTTTACCTCGAGTCATCCTGATTGAAGGTTTGTATAAACCTGCCAAGGTAAAGAAAGAAGAGGTGTGGGTTCATCATATTAGAGTATGACCTAATTGGATGGATCCCATCATTATGTTACTTAAAGACGACATTCTACCCAAGGAGAAAGGAGAGGCTGATAAAGTGCGAAGAAAAGCTCCTCGTTTTTTGTTGTCAAAGGATCAAAAATTGTACAAGCACTCTTTTTCTAGGTCATATTTGTTATGTGTCCATCCCGAGGCAATAGAACCCCTTATAGAAGAATTATAAGATAGGATTTGTAGAAGTCATACAGGGGGCAGTTCACTGTCCCTCATGGCCCTCAGTCAAAGATATTAGTGGCCGAGCATACAAAAGGAAGTACAAGAATATGTGAGGAAGTGTGACCAATGTCAAAGATTTGCTCTAAACATCCATCAGCCTGAGGGCGTCCTTAATCCTCTCTCTAGTCCCTAGCATTTTGCTCAATGGGGCTTGAACATTGTAGGACCTTTCCCTAAAGCAGTAAGAAACAAGAAATGGCTTTTGGTTGACACTAATTACTTAACCAAATGGATTGAAGCTAAGCCCCTAGCAAACATCAAAGATGTGGATGCTAAGAGATTTTTTTGGAAAAATATTGTCACTCGGTTTGGGATTTCTCACACCCTCATCTTGAACAATGGGCTTCAGTTTGATAGCAAGGCTTTTAGGAGATATTGTTGTGAAATGAGTATTAGAAACAGATATTCAACTCTAGCTTATCCTTAAGGAAATGGATAGGCTGAGGCTGTGAACAAAGTCATAGTTAATGGACTTAAAAATGGGTTGGATGATGCCAAGAGCAGGTGGGTGGAAGAGCTACCACATGTTCTTTGAACATATCGTACTACCCCTCGTAGGTCTATGGGGGAAACTCCTTTCTCTTTAACTTATGGGGTTGAGGCTGTAATTCTTCTGGAAATTGGATTCCCAATTGTTAGGACATATGTAGTTGTTCAAGCTTGTGAACATATGTCGCTGTTTTATGTAATTGGCTTATCCTTAGACAAAACGCACTTTACTTGTAATTGGGTAGATCTAGGATGTGTTAAACACTTCAAGAAATAGTGGTTCAAGATTAAGTGTTGAAGCCGTCAAAGTCTGTCCAAGATACAAGCAAGGAAGTGCAAGATTTTAAAGCTCGATAGATACCTCGACAGATACATCTATCGAGATTTAAAGAAGCTGTTTAGCCCGAGCCTCGACAGCTGTCTCGACACCTCTCGACACCTCTATCTGTCGAGAATTAAAGAAAGCAGATTTCCAGGTCTGTTTCAAGTCCAATCCGTGAGTGTGTCTTTGGGACTTCTTTTCTCCTAACCCTAGACATATAAAAGGATTATTTTAAGGGCCGTCAAAGTGTGCGAAAAAGTAGAAATCACAAGATACAAGTTGCTTCTTCTCTGTTCATGCAAATTGTGATCTGTGAGACAAAGTTCGTGCCCTAGTTCATCTCTGATGATTTGAAGAACTTTGCAGCCAACATTCTTTCTTCCTCAAGTTGGTGAGTGAGTCACGTACTGGGATTCGTGCAAAGGAGTAAGCCGCGTACTGGGATCCGCGCATCAAATTGGTTAGTCACGTACTGGGAGCCGTGCATTGAAAAGCAGAAATTGTCACTACAGAACAAGTCCAATTGGGTATTGGGGTAAGAGTTCAACTGTAGGTTGGTGAGGTACTGGGATTCCTTACTTGTAACTGCTTGTTGTGATAATAGTGGAGTTTCGGGAGTGGTGACCTTAAATCACCCGGTGGGGTTTTTGCCGTAAGGTTTTCCCCATTCGTGAACAAATCACCGTGTTATTTATTTTCCGCTGCATAACTTAGTTTCGGTGATTTGTTTGTGCTGCCACGTAAATTTGCATGTTAATTTGATTAATTAATAACTGGGCTAATTTAATTAATCTAAATTATCACAAGGGGTCAACGCGTTTGTGGCCTGTCAAGTGGTATCAGAGCAAGCACACTCTGATTAGGGTCTAATCTATTGTGTGTGATCCATTGACCCCTGCTGTCATGGATAGAGGACAATCTCTAATTATACCTCCTTTATTTGATGGTACTAACTATGCATACTGGAAAGTACGCATGAGAGCTTTCTTGCAGTCTTTAGATGAGAAAGTGTGGCAAGCTGTGGAGATAGGCTGGACCAAGCCTACAGAAGCGCCGGCCAACTGGGATGATGCTAAGATCAAGGCGGCAAACTTCAACAGCAGAGCATTGAATGCCCTATTCAGTGCAGTCACCAATGAGGAATTCAAGAAAATTTCCTCAACTGAAACTGCGAAGGAAGCATGGACCATCCTCCAGACAACCTATGAGGGCACCAAGGCTGTCAAAGATTCAAAGCTGCAAAGGCTCACCACACGCTTTGAAGAAATAAAGATGGAGGAGGATGAGTCGTTTGATGAGTTCTATGCCAAGCTCAAGGACATAGTGAACTCAGCCTTCAATCTTGGGGAAATCATCCCAGAACCCAAGATTGTAAGAAAGGTGCTCAGATCACTGCCAGAAAGATTCCATGCTAAGATCACGGCGATCGAAGATTCGAAGGATATTGACAGAATTCCTTTGACTGAGCTGGTTGGAAACTTGCAAACCTATGAGTTAGGGCTAACTAGGTTAGGCAAGTCGAGCAAGGGCAAGAGTTTGGCACTGAAGGCCAAAAGCAGTGATATGGATGACTCGTCAGATGATGAAGATTCCAAGATGAAATCCTACATCACAAGGCAATTCAAGAAGTTTATGAAGAATGCCAATGGAAAGGGTTTCAACAAAGACCGTAGACAGTCCAGTTCTTCACAATTCAGGAATCCGGAGAAAATGAAGAAGGATGTCAAGGATGGCGGTCAGTACACTGTTCCCACAGGACCAAAGTGCTTTGGGTGTCAAGGCTTTGGACACATGAAACAAGAGTGTCCTACGTACTTAAAGAGCATAGGGAAGAACAAAGCACTTGCTGTTACCTTAAGCGACACAGAGCCCGAGGACGATTCCGAGGATGAGGACGACGGAATCTTGAGTGCCTTCACTGCCACTGTTAATCCTACTGATGGGGTTACAGAAGATGTGGATGAAGAGAAGGAATTGGTGGAATCCAAGATTGAGACTATGGATGATCAAGATGATATCCATACCGCCTATGAGAAGCTATACAAGCTTTCTGAGAAACACGAGAAGCTCTATAGGCTGGCCACCAAGAAGCTCAGTGATGTGGAACTTGACCGTGAGGAGCTGTCCACAAAGGTTGATCAAGCGAATCAAACCATTGGAGCACTGAGGTTCGAGAACAATTTCTTGGCTGAGAGGACCAAGAAGCTTGAAGCAGAGCTGTTTCAAGTCAGAGCACAACTGGAGAGGACGTCAAGCGCCAAGCTGGACAAGATGCTAGATGCTCAGAGATCTTCTTCGGATCGTACTGGATTGGGGTATGATTTCTCTCTCTAATACTCCTACTTCTAGTACTACTGTCTTTGTTCCACCCGCTAATAACATTAAAACTGAGGAGAATAATGTTAAAACTGATTTAGCTAGTGAGAACGTAGACAAGGAAAGGTCCATCCTAGGAGCACCCCCTAAAATTGAGAAAAGGGAATCTAGAAACCCTAGGAATAAGAGGGCTAACTCTCAAAAGGCCAAACAGAAGAAACCGCATCTCTGTTATCATTGTGGTCTCGCCGGTCACACTCGACCAAATTGCTACAAGTGGCTTGCCACTCAACAGAGCAATGGCGAAATAGCATCTGGGAGTCAGAATCAGCTTCAGTCTTCTCTCGCTCCTCTTGGAGACATTCTAAAAGCTCTTATGTTCCTTTCGAACTTGAACGGTTCATTTTCTTCTCCCTCTTCACCGGTTCAAGAGTCAACCAAAAGGAAAGGTTCTTCCAAGGTGTGGAAGCCAAAGGGATCTAAGTGATTTCTGTCACTTTTTCTTCTCTCCCCTGTTTTCGTGTGTTGCATTACTTGTGTGTTTCTTTACTGTTTTGAGTCAGTCTAGTTTTATGCATGTTTTGCTTTCTTTAGCATGTTTTGTTTGTGTGTTTTCAGTTTTGTGTTTTATTTTTGCTTCTCTAATAAATAAAAAAATAAAAAAATTGAAAAATTGAAAAATACAAAAACAGTGTGTGTTTGTGTGCATTAGTTCATGCAAACTTTTGTAATGGCCATTGAAACAGAGTTTTCTAAACTTTGTATCTTCTGTAGCTTAGATGAGCATTCTTCTGCACAACTAAGCGAGTGAGCTCTATAGCTCTTTGTTTGTGATGAGTAAGGTTAAGTGATCTCTTCTTCTTAACACTCGTGTCATTCTTTTTGACGGGTTGAACTAGAAAATCCTAAGAGAAAGGCATAAATAACCATCTCACCACTGTTATTCGCCAATCATAATATGACATCTGTATGCTTCGGCATAGCAAAAGTGCAATGTCAATGACACCTGTATGCTTCAGCATAGCAAAAGTGCAGTGTCAAAAGCTTAACATCATTGGGTATTTCTTTTCTTTCTCTTGTATGCCCATGCATGATATGCTTGTTAAAAGAAAATATGCAAAAATATAAAAAGCAAAAAGATTAAAAATGCTTTAAAATATGGTTGCAAGCGTGTTTTCTAGGAGATGTGGGAGTTATAGGATGTACCTCAAAGGTGATAGTCCCCATCAAACAGTTATGATTGTGTGTGAGTTAAAGATTTTCTCATATCTCAAATCGTCATGACATTGAGACACTTATGCAATCTTGCGATGTTTTCACACACAACACGCAATACTCTTTGCTATTCTTGATACATGTGCAGGTACAATGTGATTTGGCCATCACAAGGTTGACATGCTTTAATGTATGTTCACTAAACTGTCTTAACTTGTTTTTGAAAAATAAAATTGGTTAGACTTGTTTAGTTTGTGTGTGCGTGTTTTGAGATACATGTGCATCATATTTCTTGTTGAGAGATGATTTTGAGAGCTTAATGTGTTGATTGTATCTTTGGTTGAGCTGCATGCATGATTGCATTCATGTCTGTGTTTTTCCTCTTTTGAAAAACTGCATTGAAAGGCATCTCGACACCTCCTCGATACCTCTCGATACATAGCTATCTGTCGAGATCCTTAGACTCTTTCTTATCGCAGCCTCGACAGATACCTCGATAGCAGCTAGATCGATCGAGAAACTTTCTGTTTGCTCGATAGATCCTCGATAGCTTCTGGATCGATCGAGGTTCCCTCTTGCTTGTTTCTTCTTCCTCGATAGCTGACCTCGATAGCTGCATCTGTCCACGTGCTTTTCTCGATAGCTTTCCTCGACAGCTACCTCGACAGCTCTCGACACCTTCAGCTGTCGAGAATTACTGATGCTCTATAAAAGGGTTTTTCGCGATTTTTCAGTTCATTCTCTCGATCTCTCTCGCTCGAAACTCTCTGTTCTCTCTCAAAAACTTTTCTTTTTCCCTCCAAACCTTCTCCCAAGGCTTTCTCAAGAGTTTCTTTGCAATCTTCATCTCTTGGTAAGCACATTATCCCTCTTCTTCATGCATTTCATTGTTTAAAACCCTAGGTTTGTGTTTTTGAAAAATTTTTGGGAGTTTTCAAAATTGTTGGGGTTTTCATGAAATTTTTGGGTTGGTTTTCTAGTTTTAATCTTCAAAACCACATGCATTGCATCACATTAGCATTCTAATTGTATTTTCATGCATTTAGATGTGTGCAAATCTATTGTGTGCTGTTAGGTTTGGATTGGGCTGAGCCCATGATGTTTTTGAGTTGCATGTCACAAGCTCATGCATTTTCATGCATACATTCTTTTCATTTCAATATTTCATTCTGCCAATATTGATTTGTTTGGGACTTTTCTATTTGTCTCTTCTTTCCCCCTCTTCTATGTTTGCGTTAGTAGCGTCTATGGCTCCTAAACGTAAGTCCATTCCGTCCCAGAACCCTCTGTGTTCTAAGGGACAGTCTTCTTCTGACTCTACCCCTCTCTCTGTCCGGTTCCGTGATGAGAAAGCCCGTAAGGACTTCTCGGAGAACTTTTCCAAACGCGGTGTTCATTCGGAACGCCACGTCGTCTTGGCAGACTTTCCCGACACCGACCTACCCGATGTCATTCACACTCGGGGTTGGGAGTCACTGTGTGACGTCCCGGTCACATCTCCTCTCGTGTTGATTCAGGAGTTTTACTCCAACATCCACGAGATAGATTCTTCAGTACCTTCTTTCTATTCTTGCGTTAGAGGTACGCGCTTCTGTGTCACCCCAGAGCTAGTCTCTGAGGTTCTCCATGTCCCTAGGGTGGATCATCTCGATTACCCTAGCTGTGAGCGTCTCTGGACTGTGTCCAAAGACGAGATGATCTCGGCGTTCTGTGAACGTCCTACCTCTTGGGGAGATCACATGTACACACCATGTCGACCTTTTGCTAAAGGTCCTCGTTTCCTTAACATGGTGATGACATTTGTTTTGCACCCACTCTCTCACTACAACTCGATCACAAAGCCTCGTGCTCGGTTCTTGTTGTCCCTCCTTGAGGATCTCTCTATAGACTTTCCTTCTCACTTCATCTTTTCTATCATAGATGTCTATAGAGATACGGCCACCCGTGATAAGCTCATTTTCCCTTCCGCTATCACGAGGATTCTGAGTCGTTTTTCCATTCCCTTCCCTTCGTCCGATCACTACCATGTCATGTCTGCCATAGACGCCGCTACCGTAAAACGTAGCGAGGCACAGTTCCGATCGCGACAGCCGGATGCTGCCACTCCTTCCACTCGTCCGACCACCTCCAGATCAGCTCGTGCGTCTGCTTCTTCCTCCTCTAGCGACGTCACGTTAGGAGACATCATGGCGCAGTTACAGCGCATGGATGCTCGCCTCGATACACTCTCCACAGAGTTGTATCAGGTGAATGTCCGTGTTGGTCGCATCGCCAGGCGACAGGCGACCATGGGCGGCTTTGCATCAGAGGCTTCTCCTCCGCCACCTCATGTGTCGACTGAGACCGAGGCTGATGATGATGGCGATGATGATGATGCTTCCGACGATGATGATGATGGAGATGCTAGCTCATCGGATGAGATGTCTACTTGACACTCTACCCTTTGTCACTCGTGACAAAAAGGGGGAGTAGTTTTGTATGAGAGTAGTCATACTTAGGGGGAGTGTTAGCATAGGACATTTTTGTTAGGGGGAGTGTGGATTGAGGGATGTAGTGAGGTGATCTATGTATTTTTTTCTTTTCTTATCTTTTAGAGATACATTGATCATGTACTTACATACATTGTACTTATTCTCTTTCTCTATATGATGATGTATGTTTTCTTTTTCACCTACCTCTACATGTGTTGTTTCTTTTCTGTCTTTATACACATGTTTCTTTACTTGTATACAATCTATTATTTCTGTTTTACACAAAGATGCCTTGATGTGTTTTGTTTCCAAGTGTTTCAGAAATACAGGTTGTCAAAGTCTTCTTGCCATAAACTCTCTTTTTACAAAGTTTTTCAAGAGTTTGTGTTAGGATAGATTTTATTGTATGTAACAAGTGAATATGAGTTGAGTGATTTATGACTTCTCTCATATCTTCATTTGTATGTTGTGGTTTTGTCACGGATTGCCAAAGGGGGAGATTGTTAGGACATATGTAGTTGTTCAAGCTTGTGAACATATGTCGCTGTTTTATGTAATTGGCTTATCCTTAGACAAAACGCACTTTACTTGTAATTGGGTAGATCTAGGATGTGTTAAACACTTCAAGAAACAGTGGTTCAAGATTAAGTGTTGAAGCCGTCAAAGTCTGTCCAAGATACAAGCAAGGAAGTGCAAGATTTTAAAGCTCGATAGATACCTCGACAGATACATCTATCGAGATTTAAAGAAGCTGTTTAGCCCGAGCCTCGACAGCTATCTCGACACCTCTCGACACCTCTATCTGTCGAGAATTAAAGAAAGCAGATTTCCAGGTCTGTTTCAAGTCCAATCCGTGAGTGTGTCTTTGGGACTTCTTTTCTCCTAACCCTAGACATATAAAATGATTATTTTAAGGGCCGTCAAAGTGTGCGAAAAAGTAGAAATCACAAGATACAAGTTGCTTCTTCTCTGTTCATGCAAATTGTGATCTGTGAGACAAAGTTCGTGCCCTAGTTCATCTCTGATGATTTGAAGAACTTTGCAGCCAACATTCTTCTTCCTCAAGTTGGTGAGTGAGTCACGTACTGGGATTCGTGCAAAGGAGTAAGCCGCGTACTGGGATCCGCGCATCAAATTGGTTAGTCACGTACTGGGAGCCGTGCATTGAAAAGCAGAAATTGTCACTACAGAACAAGTCCAATTGGGTATTAGGGTAAGAGTTCAACTGTAGGTTGGTGAGGTACTGGGATTCCTTACTTGTAACTGCTTGTTGTGATAATAGTGGAGTTTCGGGAGTGGTGACCTTAAATCACCCGGTGGGGTTTTTGCCGTAAGGTTTTCCCCATTCGTGAACAAATCACCGTGTTATTTATTTTTCGCTGCATAACTTAGTTTCGGTGATTTGTTTGTGCTGCCACGTAAATTTGCATGTTAATTTGATTAATTAATAACTGGGCTAATTTAATTAATCTAAATTATCACAAGGGGTCAACGCGTTTGTGGCCTGTCACCAATACTAAGAACAAGCTTGTTTACTCTAGATAGTAATGGCGAATTATTAGAAGAGAGTTTGGATTTGGTTGAAGAGCAAAGAGAAAATGCCTTGGTTCAGTTAGCGTATTATCAGCAGAAACTTAAGTAGGGGTACGACTCAAATGTGAAGTTAAGAACATTAGCTCCTAGAGACTTGGTATTGTGGAAAGTTTTGGGTGCTGCAAAGAATCCATCATGGGAAAACTTAGGGCCCAATTGGAAGGGTCATACCATATCACCTTGATAGCGGGTATAAAAGCGTATTTCCTAGAAGATCTAGATGAAAATATTGTACCACACCCTTGGAATGTAAATAACCTGTAAAGGTATTACTATCTAATTTATTAAAACCTAATTTTCTAGCTCACTCTCTATAAATTCATCATATCAGCTCTTTGGGCCTAGATCCTTTTCCATTTGGGTTTAAGTACCAAATTGAGTCCTTACAGTAGTAATGTTAAATTTAAAATAAAAAAAAATTATTATTTTAGGCTACAATTAATTTTGTAACTAAACTTTGCCAATTATTTAACTAATGGTTCGTATAAAGGAAAATTGCAAATGGGTTTCTCAAAAAAAAAAAAAAAAAAAAAGGAAAATTGCAAATGGGAGGTGGAGGCGATTCTGGGGAGAAAAGTTAAATGGGGCCAGCGGCCCAGGCCCATTATTACATTAATATAGCTGAAGGTTCCAGGGCCAGTTGGTCGTACACGTCGGGGCCCAAAATCAGACTCGGATTATTTCCTAGGGCTCAGTCCAGTTCGAATCACTGTCTCTTTCTCCCTCTCTCTCTCTCTCTCGCACACATTGCACACAGATATTCTCCCTCTCTCTCTCTCTCTCTCCCTCTCTCTCTGAGCGACCATGCTTTCTGGGGACATACCTCCTAGTCAGACTATATACATTAAGAATCTGAACGAAAAGGTCAAGAAAGAAGGTAACCCTTTAAACTCTCTTTCGCTTCTTCTGCTAAACCCTTTGTTTGGTTCCCGAGAAACCTATATAAGAGGTAATTGTTACAATAACGTAATGTGAAAATTTAACATTTAACTTAACTGAACCGAATTTTAGTTTGTAATAGGTTTTTTGAGTGGAGCAGTGCAACTTCAGTTTAGTGTATTTAATTTTCCTGCACTTTCTAGGGAAGCAAACAGAGGATTAGTTGCTTCATTAGTAGAAATTAATTATGATTTGATTTATAAATGAAGTTAAACTTATAGAATATTTTGATGGTGGGGACTTAAATATCTATGTGAGAGTGATCATGGGGGACTAGGGAGTACTTGAGTCGTTGAATTACTGTGAATCTTTTGGTGAGGAATACTTTGGCAATATTCATATCTAAGGGCAAACTTAAGTACAATATCCTAGGCACGGTACATTAGCTTTTATTGTTTTTGAGGACAATTAAATTCGATGCAGCCATATGTTTGAATTTAATTGGGAAACCTAATGTACTACATTTGAGGTACTGTAACTAAGTTTTGTACCATATCTATTTCAAGATTACTATTTTCTTTATTGTTGAGTTATGCGCTCACCCTACGGGTCCTGAGACCATGACCTCACCATCCACCATGCTCTTGCCAGGGGAGGAGTTTCCATTTGAGTTAGAGCTCATTGGCATATCTAATTCAAGGTCGCTGTTCTTTTTTCTTTTTAATAAGCCCTTATTTGAATATGCATGACTTGTGAAAATTTGTATGGTTAGTGAGAAGAATTTAAGTAAAGAAGAAATTTGATATGCATTAATGCAAATGTATGAGAAAACAAGAAAAATAATAGTCATTGAAGATTAAGATAAGTTAAAATGAACCCCCCAAATAATATTGCATTTGACATGTAGTGGAAAATCAGTGACTACTGTCCATTATATTAATGGTGTATGTGATTGGTTAGAATAAAAAATTGTTTGAAGTAGCTGGTGCTAGTGGATTTATGGGCAGATATACTTCATGCTTAGAACCACATAGAATTTGATGGTTTGATTCGGCTATTGGACTAAGGGCAATGTAGAAATAGGTGAACCGTGAGTTTTTTTTTTTTTTTTGATAGGTAATATAGGAATTATTCTCGATGAAAATGGAAAAAGAAACATACAATGTGTTCATGAGAATGAACACAGCAAAACTAAAAACAGAACACTACAGAAAAACAACCAAGAGACTAAACTAAGAGAAGAAAAAAATTGAACAATAGAAGAACATTCTATAAAACCCCAACATCAAGACCAATCAAAAAGACTTCTCTGGCACAAGCCTATTAACTCAACCAAAGACTTCTCAGAATCTTCAAAGGACCAAAGATTACGCTCCATCCATACAGTCCACATCAAACATCCTGGAATTAAATTCCAAATATCTGAATCATGTTTCCCAAGCCAATAATTCCAACAAAATAATAATTCCGCCGTAGAGCTAGGCAAGACCCACTGAATACCAAAAGCCTGAAGCATAAAAACCTTTAAAGAATTCGCCACATGACAGTGAATAAGGAGATGATCCACAGATTCCCCACTACACTAGCACATATAACACCGATTTGCCAAAAGGTGATCTCTGAGCATGGGATTATCCAATGTAAGAACACGATCATAAGCTGCCGTCCATAGAAAAAAAAAAAAAAAAAAAGCCTTGCTTTTCAAATGCTCTTCCAAGGGAAGATAGATTTGGGAGTCGTCCTTAACTCATTGTAAAGGGAACGGATATCAAACTTACCATTTCCATTATGACACCAACACAAAGAATAGTTGCTGACTCCACGTGGAAGATGAGCTTGAATAAAATCAAGAAGAGAAAATGAAGCAACAAGCTTCCAGTCTTCGAAATCCCTATAAAATCTTAGGTTCCAAAATCTAACATCATCCCCCTCTTGATGACTCACAACATCAGAAATACAAGCTTGCTTATCCACTAAAATCACATATAACTCAGGGTAGAGGATTTTAAGGGGATCAACCCCAACCCATCTATCATGCTAGAAACGAATCCAAGTACCATCACCCACAACAAAGGAAAACTGCTTAGAGAAGCTTTCCCACCCTTCATTAATACTTCGCCACAAACCACACCCATTAGTTCTCCTACAAATTTTAGTACTCCAACCCCCTTGACCCTCCCCATATTTAGTGGATATAGCCCTCCACCAAGGATGAGTAACTTCATGCCCGTATCTCCACAACCTCTTCCCTAATAAAGCTTGATTAAAGGACACCACATTTCTCATTCCCAAACCTCCCATTTCAATAGGTGAGCAAACCTTATCCCACGCCACCAAAGGGTATTTGAAGCTCCCTTCAGACAATCCCTATAAAAAGTTTCTTTGGATTCTTTCCAGCCTAGCAGCCACAGCTATAGAAATAGTAAATAACAATAAAAAATAAGTAGGAAGGCTAGAAAGAGTTCTCTTCAATAAAGTGAGCCTACCACCCTTGGATAAATAAAGGTGGTTCCATCATGATAATTTCTTCTCCATCTTCTCCAAAAATGGGATTCCAAATAGAAGTTGTCTTGAACGATGTATTAAGTGGCATCCCTAAGTATTTCATAGGCAAGTTGCCCACCCTGCAACTAAGGATATTAGCCAAAGCATCCAAATTATTCACCTCCTCACCTCCCCAATAGGGACAATCTCTCTTTTCCCTGTATTAACCTTCAAACCTATAAAAGCTTGAAAACACGATAAGGCCAACCTTATAGACTGCAACTAATCCTTAGAAGCATCATAAAATAAATTATTGTCATCTGCAAACAATAAATGAGAAATGTGCACACCAACAGAGTTCGCTAGTCCCACATGAAAACAATGAATCAGACCACATTTCTCAGTTTTTCTCAGAATCCTACTTAAGACCTCCATAATCAAAAGGAAGAGGAGAGGGGATAAATGATCACCTTGTCTCAAACCTCAAGAGCTTCCAAAGAAACCTTTAGGGGAACCATTCACTAGAACTGAAAACCAGATTGAAGTCATACAAGCCTTTATCCACCCACTCCATTTTACCTCAAAACCCATCCTATCCAAAAGATAGAACAAAGCATCCCAATTAACATGATTGTAGGCTTTTTCAATGTCAAGCTTGCAAACCACACTTTGTACACAACTCTTCAACCTGCTATCTAGACATTCATTGGCAATGAGCACTAAATCCAAAATTTGCCTCCCACCAACAAAGAAATTTTGAGACTCAGAGATGAAATGTCCAATACTGCCCTCAATCTATTAGCCAAAACCTTAGATAAAAGTTTATACATACTGCTCACCAAACTAGTGGGCCTAAAATCTTTAATATTAAGAGCATTACTCTTCTTTGGAATTAAAGAAAGAAAAGAGGCATTCATAAACCTTCAAACACAGACTAATGATGATGAAAATTTTCAAAAAAAGCCATGACATCCTTTTCCACAACACACCAACATTTATGGAAAAAAGCCATAGTGAAACCATCCAGTGAACCATGAATATTAGGTTTTATGATTTGAAATTGGAATATGCTTGATTCTTTTCCTTTTTGGAGGGGGGGGTGTTTGAACGGAAAATATGAGGAAGGGCTCAATTAGTAGAGAGGTGTTAATGTAACTGATTGTGACAAAAATAAAATAGATTAGAGTCCCATGTGGTCTTTCCGTCATTACTTCTTTAACATTTGGATTAAGATATCGACTTTAGGCCAACTAGCACTTCCCTCCCTAGTGGATGGGCATGGCTAGAGCTCAAATTTCCTCAGTAGCTTTACATAGCAAACAACATTAACAACAAAAATTCTTAGTCCCAAAACTGCTTTACATAGCAAACAATATTAACAACAACAAAGCCCATAGTCCCAAAACTTTAGGGTTGGATATGGATCCTCAATAGACTAATCAGGGCCAATCACATGTATTGTTATCCATCTTTGTATCATATCTAAAATTGCACTCTCTATTATTACTTCGTTAATTATTATGTCCTTTTCTACCTAAAAATACAAGAAAAAAAAATGCATTAAGATATCTAAAAAACTCAACTTTGCATTTAGGGTCCCTTTTTCACTGGTAAATTTTTTTTAATAGAAGCATTTTAAGAGAATATATATATTTGCTGCTTGGCTTCAACTGGATTATTACCGATGTAATCATAAATAGCCAATTTTTTCTAGAATTTTAGACCAAGCCTCTGATAAACTTTTGTAGTCAATCCTATTTCCAATAGGAGTAGTTGACAATTGAATGTAATTTTTCCCAATTATTTTCATATCCGTGATGTAATAGAGTACTATATGTTTCAACTTTCATGTAGGAAAAGATCTTGATAGAGATAAAAGTAAACTAATTAAATTAAAGTTTTTTCTTTGGCCCCAATTATCTATTAAATTTTATTATTTTATGAGTTTTATGGATCTATTTGACAAAGGCCAACAAATATTTGAGAGGCAATAGTGGTGGTGGGGTTAATAAGAGCAATGGGAGATTGATGAAGACATGGAAGACTAATTCATTGTTACTTCACAAATTTGTCTGTTCCAAAATTTATCCTATGTGGCACACACGTGTCACATGACCAATTGAAGTAAGATTCCTCTGGTTTTAAAAGGACAAGAAATTATAAGTTTAGGGTTCAAACAATATTAATTTGGGTTTTTATTTTATTATTTATGGGTAATTTTATATTCAAGAGCAAAACTCTACTTTCTGCGACCCCTATGACTTATGGCTCTTTTGGAATTTTGTAGAGTTTAGAATTTCTAGGAGATTTTAAGCTAGGAAGCATGGATATGGCAAAAGGGGTTGCGTGTCCATGTGCCTTGGAACATTCACACACCTTGGAATTGACTGCATGCATGTCAACTTTAATTCCTGAAAACAACCACAAGTACTCATAAACAAATTTCCTAAATCTGTCCTATTTTAGAGATGGTTGGGGGAAAAAAGGGGGGGGGGGGGGGGGGTGGGGGAGGAGGGGTTGCCGTACGAGAGAGCTGGAGGGTGGTAGCTGAGGGAGGGGGGAGTGTTGATGGTGGCAGTGCAAAGTGGGGGAGGGGGAGGGTGTTGGTCAGGAGAGGTAGAAAGGGGGCACTGGCTTAGTTTTGAAAAATGGTTACTTTTCCCAAAATGTAAATCATTTTCCACCATTTTGGTGTAATTTCTTTTGACGATGAAAACTTTTATTGTTAAGTAGTAATTTTTTATTATACAGAACATAAGAAAAATTGGAAAACAGTTTCTGGAAAATAGTTTACATAAAAACAAATGGAGGCTTAGTGATTACATTTTCATTATACAATCTTCATATTGTATTAATTCAACTTTTACTCCTTTTACAGAATTGAAGAGATCCCTTTATGCCCTATTCTCACAATATGGAAGGATTTTGGATGTTGTTGCCTTGAAGACGCCCAAGCTTCGGGGCCAAGCATGGGTTGTGTTTACTGAAATAACAGCTGCCAGTAATGCAGTGCGGCAAATGCAGAACTTTCCATTTTATGATAAGCCTATGGTGGGTCTCAAGAAGCTAATTGGTACTTTGTTGCATATAGCGTGCACATGCTTGTGTATGCTCTGTTTATTTGGTTTAAAATTTCAATTTTTAGAACCAGGTCCAACTTTCTTCTCTATATCATATTGTTACATTAGATCTTGAATTCTGTTTGCACACAGGGTTGTTTGTGGTACCATATGTTTTTGCACTCCTTTTTTCCTGGTTTTACAGATCTTTTGTTCTGTACAGATTGCATCTCTTATAAGCTTAAGAGAAGTAAGTTTGCTCATATGTGAAGTTCTCATGTAATCATTTTACTGCTGGTGGAATAAAATAATGCATCAAGGATTCAAGATAAAATGTTCCTGTTCACCCTTTTCCCAAATTGCTTTGGTTTGTGTCAAGTTTTGACAGGCTATCATATAAAATGAATTTGTCTAGCTTTTTATGCTTTGGAAATATTTTCGGGAAAATATACATCTGAATGCTAAAAGGCATTTGAACCTTCATAATGCATATTTAATCATTGTAATTTTAGAGTTTAGTTGTAGTGTACCCGTGCTACATGCCTCTATATCTTCATAAAATTTGTTACTTTCCAAAAAAATAATAATAACTATCATAATACATATTTAGGCACCTACCTCATATGCAGAAGTATAGAACACTTTTACCCAATGGAACTGTTGTAACTATGAGATTGACATCTCATTTCTACCGTGAGCCAGCTGTAAACTGTCTTAACTCTGTTGAAATGTGTTTAATCTGCCAATTGAAACTTATAGAGACCCCATGTGACCACGTATGTATTTTGAACTACAATACTGTGACTTGTTGGATTTGATTTATTTTTTTCTTTAATATTAACAAGCTAACTGGTGGTAACTTTGTACCTTGAAATTCGTTGAATATTTTGTCCAATACAATGGAGTATCTTTTTTCCCCCTATTCAATGAAGAAAATTGAATGGTTTCTTGAAGACGTATTCATAGCAGCTCCAAATGATGGCTTTGATTTAAGTTCTACAATGAGTTGATCTGTTGTATTTTATCCTTTCTTTAAAATAGAACTGCTTGCAGTATTCTCATTTATTTAGATTTTTACTATGTAATGTAAATTTGAATTTGTGCATAATTAATTTGATGCAGCGAATTCAATACGCAAAAACGAAGTCAGATTGTATTGCTAAAGAAGATGGAAGCTATGACAAGAAAAAGAAGCAAGAAGAAAAAGGTGAACAAAATTCATTTGGCATTTTCTATAGTGCAAATCTTCTCTACAGTTTGTATCTATGTCCTGTATAACATTGAGGTTTTTGATAGCATATGCTATGTTGTAAATATTTATATTCATTTGAGATGCCTGAATCATTTCAAGTTTAAATATATATATATATATATATAATATATCCATGCTGGTTAAAGCAAATGAATGATGGGAATACTTTTTTAAAATGTCAAGAATGATTTTCGTAGTGGGAGATGAGGGGGTATAAAAAAGCAGAAATTTGATAATGTCACTTCAACAAAAACTACAATACCAATTGTTTTCGAAGTATAAAGTTTAAACTAAATGAGAGCCTCTCCTCCCCTAAATCCCTAAATTAGGAGGGCAGAGGGAGGTTACTGTTCAATCCTATATAGGTGCACGAGCGGTATTTGCCTCCAAAAATATATATTAGACGAGGAGAGGCTTCCATTTAGTTTAAGCTTTATACTTCAAAAGTAATTGGTATTATACATGTGTGGTATTATGATCTGACTTTTTTTTTTTTTTTCTTTTAATAATAATAATAATACTTGACTATCATTTGTATGTTATTAGTATTTTAAAAAAAAAGTCAGATCATAATACCACACATGTATAATACCAATTATTTTTGAAGTATAAAGCTTAAACTAAATGGAAGCCTCTCCTCCCCTAAATCCCTAAGTTAGGAGTGCAGAGGGAGGTTACTGTTCAATCCTATATGGGTGCACGTGCAGTATTTGCCTCCAAAAATGTATAATAATAATAATAATAATAATACTTGACTATTATCTGTACGTTATTATTATTATAAAAAAAAAAATTAAAAAGTCGGATCATAATACCACACATACATTTTATTTTCCTGATTGATTCCAGTCCCAATTCTATGTTATCTATATGTTCATCTGTGTTCTGTGTACAATTTTCTTACCTATACTTGCATGTCCAGCTGAAAGAAAGCGGCGTGCTGAAGAAACACAGCAATCTACTATGCCCAATGGTGCAAGTGCTCAAAATGGGGGTTCATCGGTAAGTTTTCTATTGTCTGCATTGTCTTGTATTACATACATGTGTTCTCCCTCTCTCTGTGGATTGACGGGCAATCAAATATCATAGTTTTCTTACATGGATGTGGGACAGTTTTTATTTGTTACAATGGTTCTGCGATCATCTTTTAAGGTTGGATCATTAACCTAAAGATTTTAGGAGTGGAATGGTGGATCAGAGATCCCATAACAAAACTTTTACATATCTCTCACCTACTATTCAGGCACCATTTTTCCTTTCTTCTTTCCAGAAAAGAGTTTGAAAATAGCATCCAATATGATTGTATCAATTTGGATTAAACTGTGCCTTTGTGTTGTATGCAGGCTTCATTCTGCCATGGAAACTCAAGTGCACAAGAAGCAGTGGCTCCAAACAATATACTCTTCATAGAGAATTTGCCTCATGAAGCCACTAGCATGATGTTGGAGATGCTTTTCCAACAGTATCCAGGATTTAGGGAAGTCCGAATGATTGAAGCGAAGCCAGGTATCGCCTTTGTAGAATTTGAAGACGACCAGCAGTCCTCCATGGCAATGCAGACCCTTCAGGGCTTCAAAATCACTCCTCAGAACCCCATGACCATCACTTTTGCCAAGAAGTAGAGCAATATTTCTCTCACAGCAAGTGTTGTTTATTAATATTGCCTTCGTGTGGGGGATATGTAGTTGTTGAACAGTCTTATGCATACTTCAGTCACGTTAGGTCTTCAAGAAACCAAATGTGGATACTGAATTTTGTTAGTTCTGATTTAGATGAAAGTAAGAAAATGTCAGATGCAATGAGAAAATGAAACTACAATGTAGAATATGTATGATACAGATGCCGTAACCTTTGTGTTATCTATTTTTGCTTTGATGAGCTTAGTTGGTCCGGTGCAATTTTTTACCTCATGTCACTTATTATATCAGGTCAGGCTAGGCTTACGCTTGGTACACTTCGTACCCTGTGCTTCAAACACTGGTTTTATTCCCTAGAACCATTACAGGTCTTTAACTCTATATTTCCAGGTTTGTGTTAGCTAACTTCCACGTTCTCCTTGTGTTGTCATACATTTCAATATTAATTTGTTTCAAATCTAATATGGATGTCACGAGGTGAGCGATTTAACCATTTGATTGGAATGTTTATTGTTTCCTGCTTAACTTCTGGTTTATTTTTTTAAAACCACTTTTCGTTCTATGCTTTGGATACCCAGACACAATTGACAATACACTATTAAGAATCAGCGTTGGATGTGGTAAAATACTGGCGAGCTCTAGAGCATCTCCATCATCCCACGCAAATACACGACATTAAATTCTTATTCTTTTATTATTCCATGTAAATATTATTTATTTATATTCTTCTCTCTCTCCTTTTTGTCTAAAATCTAAATTGATCTCCAAGGCCCCAACCGTCTGAAAATAGGCTGTTGACTTGAGGGAACTCCAAGTAGTAGCACAATCAGAAAAATCGAAGTACTATGCTTGAATTTTTATACCGTTCCCTTTCATTGGGGTCAAAACTTATGAAGTAAAAAATTTGGGCTCTTGAGAAGGCAACAACACAAAAACGAGAGAGAGCAATATTCTTGCTTTTTATAAAATTCATAAATGCGTATGGCTAATGGAAGCTCTAATGTTCATATGCCAACATCATTTTTATATATCGGCATGTTACTATTTTGAATCATTAGCAAAGCAAAATTTAATTAACACGTTTAATGTTGTGATTCAAATTTTTATTTTTGACAAAATATTTGGGATTAAGCAAATAGGCAAGACTTTGGTTCAATAATTCAATGCATTGGATGGGACACAAGATAAACGTGTGACCAATTTTTTACACATGTTTAAATTGTGTTGAGTCCAGTGCACTGAAACTTCAAACCCAAGCAAAAAATGAGTTAATTTGAAGATTCCAATTGTGGGGGTCAATAGATTGGCACCTCATCTACCAAATAGGGCAAACATTAAATTTTCTCTTTGTTTTAGTCGTCTGCTTGCTCCCCACACCAGTCAGACCTCCTAAGCATGAAATTGGTCTAGATTAAGACCCAAAAAATCTCCATTAAATGACATTTCATTCATATCTTCTTCACCATTACTATATGAACTTCTCTCTCCTCCATTTCAAAAGAGACAGAAACATCATCTCTTCTCTCCCTCTTAAGTTCTAATAAAATAGAGTTAATCTTTTCATATCTTGGTTTTCCTGAGACTCAAGATATTGAGTGAGCTTTACTCTCTCTCTCTTCTAGTTCTTCTTTTCTAGTCCACCCTTAGGACCTCCACCAAAAACCTCTACTTCCACCATGTGGATCTAGCATGCAAGTATAATCTCTTTCCCTAACTTGTTTCATTTTCCTATAATATTAATTTAAGATTTAATCATGCTAGTTGATTATTTAAATTTGTTGAACATACTTGAATGTTCTTGATATTCTTGAATGTTGTTCATATGTGTTATTCACATATTCTTAGTTATTTATCCAGTGTTGGAGCCAAAAATTTGTATTTGGGAGGGGGAGGGCGGAGGGGGGGGGGGGGGGGAACATAAAATAAGAGTAATAATTTTTTCCTAATCATACTATATGTATATATCTATACTATGTACAATATTTGAATGGGATGATTAAAAACTGCTAAAAGACTTATAAGAAAAAAAATTGTTAAGAGTCTTATGACTTAACTTGCATCTCATGGTGTTTTTAATAAATACATCTAAAACTTCAAATCTTTCAATTTTTTGTTATAATTATTCAATTTGTCAAAAATAACAAACAATTATTGAATAAGTGCAAAAACATATAATAATAACCATGATCTATTCGCCCAAAAAAAATAAACTCACTTACACATATAATCGTTTATTATATTTATATATTATTAATTTAATAATAAATGACAAGTTATAGAAAAGTCATACATGAAAGTATTGAGATTCTAGAAAGTATTGCATTATTGCAAATAGTAATGCTTTTGCTTTTGAAGACAACCTGTACACGTGTAGGACGTAGACCAAATTGCAAACTCAAATTTGTCAAAAGAATCTTGTCTAGACTTTAAGTCTTTAAGTTTAAACATCTGGCATAATAGCTAGGACCTGAGACCATGGGACAAAGTACTAAAGAAGGTAAAAATAAAAAATAAAACAACAAACTACATCAAGAAATCAGAGAGAGAGAGAGAGAGAGAGAGAGAGAGAAGTGTCAAAGACTCATATGTGGTGGCCCTGGTGGGTGACGCTGGGGTTTACCTATTTGGTATCAGTTTAGATGTAGATTCACTGGAGGTGTTTGACTGTGTGGTTAGTGATGTTACTAGAATGAAAAAGAGATATTTCCGCCATCAAATCCAAAAGTGCAGAGCCCAAAGGCTATACAACAAAAAACGAACAAGAATTAGAATCTTATTTTTTTATTTTTTTAAGTAGGTATAATATTTTCACAACAAAGCTCATCACTAAATTATTATTAGTTTTTATTTTGGTCTATTATTAACATTATTTTTTTTACCTACTTGATATCTAGATTTTGTTATGAAATTGTTGTAATAAATATTGTGCTTTTATCATTTTTTTTTATATAAAAATCATATCTAATAATTGGGGCGGGGGGATTCCAGTATTTTCTTAAAAAATATTTAAATTAGTAGGGATAATTATCATATTAATAGATAATAATTAATTTTTTTTGAAAACTTTTAGGAGGGCCACTATTCATCACACGTTCATGTGTCACACTAGATTTGATCTTCAATTAATATCCAAAATATGAAAAACATGTTAATTTCAAAATTCTATCAAATCCTTAAATTTAAAATATCATCATTCACACAAATTCACTAGAATTTATTTTTCAATTCAAATGTGATGATGAATAAATGGAATTAGGGTTTATTGTATGCACACACATTTAAATTCAAGCAAGTAGCATGCCAATTTAAATTAGAGCAATAAACATGCAATTGATATGTCAATTGATTGGATATTGTGACATGAACGTTGGCCACTATAGTCAATTTAGAAGACCAGTTTCACCGGGTAAAGTGGGTACCTAACACCTTCCCATCTTATAATATAACCTCCGAGCTTAGACCAATGGTTGGTAAATCAAATACTTATCCATGTAATTTTCAATCTCTAGATTGTAACTAGAAAACAAAGTCATGTACTTTATCTTAGATTACATCTAGGACTAAAGTCGTGTAAGTTCCTATGATCAATGTACGTTCATTCTCAAATCTATAAAATAATGAATTTTTCAATTATAGGTTTTTTTTTTTCTAATAATTAAATAAGTATTGACTTTATTATAAAACTCTTAATTTAAAGGGAAAATATAGTAAGTCAAATTATCGATTTTGAGAGGCTCCAACGTAAACCCACCCATTCACATGGGTTTGGCCCAAACCAATCAATTCAAAATGGGCCGGTGTGCGGTCTATCGTAGGGTTTTTTCTTGGCTTTGTCATCGGCTAGACATCCTTGGTCTTGTTCGAGGGGATGTTCTTCAATAGCATGCATCAAAGGACATGGGGTTACTTCTTGGGGTGGACCCTTGTCCCTTTACCAGGTCTAGGCCCTTTCTCCCAGGAGATATAGGCTAGGCCTGGTACCTCGGATCACTTATTCCTTTAATGGCCTCGTGCTCCGCGGCCCATAGAATACAACCAGAGGACCATCCCCCCTACACCAACTAATATGTGTTAAGAGTAGTGCATTAAAGGCAACATAACACAAAGCACCTTACAAGCAAAAGAGATGATTGTAAACAAGTTCAAGATAGCTGGGTACAAATTAATCAACATACTCGTGATCATATTTTGCAAAGATGTTTAGGGCTTCTATAATTTCTCCTCTCTCCTATAGTAGAATAGAAGGATTATTGAATCAGCTAGAAATATAAAAACATCGCTAAATATTATATTGCTAAGAGTTAACAAATGTATGCACCTTAAAGTAGTGGTATAAACTATAAAGTTGGTCTAAAACTTATTATTAAAAAAAAAAAAGCACAGAAACAAACAAAAACAAAAACAAAAACTTATTATGGAGATATAGTGTTCTTCAATTTTAAAGTTTTTTATCAATTGAAAAAGATGAAATATCAAATTGTTATATAGGAGCAAAGGATGATGAGGAAAACTTATGAGATAATTATCAAGCTTAAGAGAATCTTCTCAATTATTTTGATTATCTAAGATAGGTTTTTTTAAAATTATTAATCGATTTATACATTGTGCATTCATAAATATAACAATAATAGAATGGTTTGTTTGTTATACATGCTCATAATGCTGAAAATCTTGCCATTGGAGAAAATATCATATAAAGTCACTTATGGTCCGTTTGGATTAAGGGGGAGTAGAATAGAGTACAGTAAATTTAACACAAAATTAACTTATTTTTAGCCAACTCTACTTTACTCTCCCTCCTTCCCCCATCTATCCAAACAGGTCATTAGTTCTTCTTGAAAAAAGGAATCTCCTTCCCCTTCAGTGTGTACCTGCGGCTTATAACAAAGATTGGCCTTTGCCACACACTTCTTCTCGATGAATCGGTACAAGCATGAGAACCACCACAATCTAGAAGCCTAATAGCTGCCCTCAATCCACTCTCTTTCTACCTAGGAGAGACCCATAATGCCACTCAATTTGATGGGTTTTTGTTGTTCGGATTTGGATTGTAGCATTGATTTTGTTTGATAGTGATTTAGGTTGGATTGATTTAGATTGTGCACCACTATGAATACGTTAGATAACTCCTTGCTGGATTTTGGGATTATCGTTGTTGGGGTGATTGGGTTTTTTTTTTTTTTTTTTTTTTTTTTTTTTTTTTATTGGTTTATAGGAGAAATCTATATCTATATATTATTATTACTAAAAGCTGAAGCGTGCCATTTATTGCTGCTGAACTCCTGTTGCGCCACCTTATCGCCATGTCATTTGCCACATAATTATTATTTATTATTTATTCCTTTTTAAAATATATATATATATATATATATATATATATATATATAATTGACTTTACATATTCATCTTTGTCGGTTTTAACACCTATATATATTTCTTTTTTATTTCCAATTTTCCTATAATTTTTTTTACATTCACTTATTTTTTAAATATTTACACTTTCTTCAACCTTTCTTCTTCTCTTACCTTTTCATCTCCCTACCACCCTCTACTTTAATATTGTTATTCATCTTTCCCTTCATTTTCCTTTATTTGTCTCTTCTTATCTCTTCCCTCTTACTATAAATTTGTCAATTTTTTTCCATTCTTTGCATGGTTCTCTCTCTCTCTCTCTCTCTCTCTCTCTCTCTCTCTCTCTCTCTCTCTCTCTCAATGTTTTGGTGGATTTTTATTTTTTAGTGCATCTCCGCTTTAGGTTGATATATTTTTGTGTTTTAAAGAACTCTAATTTAGGTTGATACAATTTAGTTTTGTGTTTTAAGTTATTATTATTATTATTATTATTTTGCTCTTTGATTGTTAAATTTTATCCGATTATATTATAAAAAATTAAAGATAGTAGATAAAAATAAAATAGTATTCCATTATATAGCATGATTTGGATAATTTAGTGTTTATTGTCATATCTTTTAATTTGTCTTATTTTTTCTTCTCTTCTATTTTACTCAATATTGAAATTCAACCACATCCTCCTTATCATTAAATTATTTATATTTTCTCTCTCTTTTTGTTTTAAAAAATAAAAAATGTAATATTTTAATTAAATTCAAATAAAAGAAAATTGTGCTAATCAAATTGTACTAATTTTTTTTAACATTTACACTTTCTCCGACCTTTCTCCTTCTCTTTACCTTTTTATCTCCCCAAACATTCTACCTTGGTATCACTCTTCCTCTTCCCTTCTATCTTCATTTATTTTGTTTCTTTTTATTATTGTCTTGTTAGTATAAATTTGTCATTCACTCTTCCATTCTTTACATAATTTTCTCTCACAAAAAAGTGGTTATTTCCTCCTCTTTCTCCCTCAATTTTTTGGTGGATTTTTATTTTTATTTTTCTTGCATCTCTATTTTACCTTGATAAAGTTCTGTATTTTTAGAACTCTGTTTTGGTTGATGGGATTTAGTTTCTATTTTGGTTCATGGGGTTTAGTTTTGTGTTTTAAGTTTTTTTTTTTTTTTATTGACTTTGACTGTTAAATATTATCATATTGCATTATAAATAATTAAAAATACTATATAAGAATGTACTATTATTATATTACATAGAATTATTTGGATAAGTTAGTGTTTATTGTTACATATTTTATTTTTATTTTTTTTCTCATATCATTTTATTTATCATTTAAACTCAACCACATCCCCCATATATATCATTAAATTATTTATATTTTCACTCCTTTTTTTTTTTTGAAAAATTTAAAATATAATATTTTGGCTAAATTAAATAAATAAAATTGTCCACATAAAGTGGAGTAATGCTAGGGAAACACTCGTTCTCACACCCAATGCATCAAAGGAAGAATGAAATACAAAACAAATCAAGTTAGAAATACTAAATTAAAAAAAAAAAACTAATAATGCATATTTAATGTCATAGAATCATCATCAAATTTTGGAAAACGATAGGTTGCCAATGGAGAGAGAGAGAGAGAGAGAGAGATGGTATAGAAAAAACCAATACAAAGTAATAAAGAGTAGATAAAGAAAAAAAAAACCAAACGTCAATTAGTAATCGCTGATTGGAAAACAAAGAGGTTGTAAGGAGAAGTAAAAAATAAAATAAAGATTACCGTGTGGAGAACATTAAAAACTTTACAGTGTAGTAACATAAACCATTAAATTCACTTAAAAAATTAAATCAACAATCAACAATTAAATACAATCATAGTACTAAATTTAAATTTAAAACTAATCAAATTCTAACTATAAAAACCATATTAATCATAACTAAAAAAGAGATGTAAGGACACAAATTGTGCTGGACTAAAGTTGAACTTTTTTGACCTAGCCCAATGAGCCCAAAACAATGAATTTATAGAGAGTGGGCTTCTAATCTAGGTTTGAAGACAGTGAATAACACGAAAGGTAGGTTAAATCATAGAACTCATGCATCTTCATCATACAAGGATGAAAACTGTATCATGTATTGATGCCAAGGAAATACTTGGCCTTTCCTTACAATTTCTCTCTTGTGTGTGTGTGTGTGTGTATGTCCCCCCCCCCCCCCTCTTTCTTCTTCCTTTGCCTTTTATAGACCTGCCTCTTTCTCCTCTTCCCTTCCACGTGCAGACCAGATGCCCATTTTTTTAGATACTTGTCCCATCATCCCTTTCTACTAAAGTCTTTGACGGTAAGTGTAAGGTTGAACTTCAATGCTCAGGCGTCACTTTCTCATTAATGCGGCCAGAGAGGTAGGTATAGAGCTTTCAATGCGATGGTGGCGGCTTTATCCTTGATATTTGTCTGCCACTCCCTTTTTATCTCCTATTCTCGTTTCCTTAGTTTTTGTGTCTGAGGTCTTTGGTACGGATGCCTTTGAACCGCCGGATCACTCACCTCGTCCTCAGCTGCATGTCGCCGAGGATGTGGCCATCCTCAGACATCATGCTTAACGGTCTTCTGCTCATGCATGTCACCTTTCTTTTGTAACGTTACTTCATAGGTGAGACTTATTGTGTCCTCGGACCATCCGTGCTATTGGATTGGGCTTTTCACCTCGCAAGAACCTTTGGGTCGGCCCAATACACATCTTGGACCCGTTGGCACTACAATAACCCCTAAGGATCCTCATTTCTACTTCTCTAGAAGAAATGAGGATTTCGACACATGCGTTTAGAACGATCTGTTTTTGGCGTTTTATTGTGCAGAATACGCTCCCATTAAATGCTGGCGGCTTTCTGTTCCCCACGTCCAACCGCGTGATGCTCATCCAATGGGTGGGTGCATTTTAAGGAGATAGGCGGGAGGTTTCCCACTTTATGAATTTTCACGATATAAATACTGTCAGTTCAAAGGTCCTCTGTTCATTTCAGAGCCTGTACACCGAACTTAGCCACTCCTGCAATCTACACACATCTTTACACCCTTTCAGTTCTAAACCGAGGTGACCTAATTGCTCTAAAGTAAGTTCTTCAACTCTCTGCTTTCATTATTGTTGTTCATTCTTTCTCTTCATTCTTAGTTTTTCTGTCCTCGGCCATTTAAATTTCCCAACCCCACCATAATATTCTCTCTTTAGTTTTTAGAAAATGGGTAGGTTCGCACCCTTAGTAGATAGCCCTGAGAAAATAGAGGAGTTTAAAGCCAAATATGGGATCCCTTTGGGAGTATCCATCAAATATTGTAAGCAAGGAGGGTGGCACACTGATAGGGATACCGGTGAGGTGGTGATTCCTATGATAACATTCATAGAGGGGGGAATGAGAATCCCTATGAGGCCAATCACTAGGGACTATCTTCGAACAGCTAGGTTATCCCCTACACAGTGTGCCCCAAATATGTTTAGGATTCTAGGTGCCATAGACGTCCTAAACGAAAGACTAGGACTAGGGCTTACTCACCACAAGGTAAACTGGGTGTATAACCTTCACCATCTGAAAGCGCAAGGATATTACCTGAAATTTAGGCACGCCGAGGTTAGGTTAATTCAATGCCTTCCCCATTCCAACAAAGGTCTGAATAAAGATTTCCTAATACTGTCTGGGGATTGGCATGACGATTTCCCCTGTCCGAAGAGAGATGGGGAACATGGTGAGTATTGGTGTAGCGTTAGTTCTATTTTTCTTCTTTGTTGTTTTTCTGTGGTTGTGTTTCACTCTGATTTGCCCTTACCATTTGTTTTTTGAATACTTGCGCAGATCGTCGCGCGCTCACTCGCTGTGCTCACCTCGTCAACTTCGCTCGTTTGGATAAGATTCTGAAAGCCGAGGTATTTGTGCACTCGGACGGCCAGCTTCATGCAACCCACTTTATCCTCGGGTACAATCCCATTTCCACCGCATTCCAAGTGCTGAAGTGCGTCATCAAAGAGAAAGACCCACGGCTACCTAGGATAAGCGTTGCAGTTGAAGGCTTTCTGCTCCCTGCGGGTACTCTTGTTCCTTAAGGGACTTTAATCACTGAGCCCGTGAGGATTGTCCTAGGAGCTCTTCCTCTTCTTGCATCTTCGGCTCGACCCAAATTGGGTAAAAGCTCCTCTTCCCGGCCAATTACAAAGGAAGAAGAAGAAGAAGAAGAAGAAGAAGAAGAATAAGAGATTGTTGAACTCTCAGATTCAAAAGAAGAGTTCGAAGTCTTTGACCGGCTTCCATCACCTGGAGACCAATCTCCTGTCGTCGGCACGCCTTCAATAACATCTTCGGACGACGAAAAACTACTTGTGAGAATGGGTATTCAGCAGAGATCTAAGCCCAGCCTTAAGGATGTGCTGGAAGCTCAAGTTGGAGCTAAGGAGCCTCCTAA
The DNA here is from genome assembly GCA_032878915.1 of Castanopsis chinensis. Lineage (NCBI taxonomy): Eukaryota > Viridiplantae > Streptophyta > Magnoliopsida > Fagales > Fagaceae > Castanopsis > Castanopsis chinensis. The sequence goes on along the minus strand of JAVQMG010000125.1, from coordinate 7,325,635 downwards.
AGCGCCCCAGGCAAAGACCAAAGATAAGGGCATTGAGAAGGCTCCTCCACCAAAACTCCCTCTTCCCCCTTCAACCCAATCTCAACACCTTGATCCCGCTGGCCATAAAAGAAAGAGAGATCAACAGAAAGGGAAGGATGTGGTCGAAGGTGGCAAAGATCTTTCTACCAAGGAGGTAGAATAGGAAAGGGGTGGAAAGCAATCTCATCATGCTCAGACGAGGTCAGAAAGACGAGTCGACCCCCCTGTAGCCGTCCATGCACCCATTTGGGCTCCCCAAATGAATGTGGATGATCAGGCAGTCACCGCCGATGCCTCTATTAGAGGATCCAATGAGGGAACTGCTGCATGCATCGCAGATGCATTGGAGCAAGCGCTTCTGCTGCCCGAGGACATGGGCGAGTTACGAAGGATGAGGGATCAGAGCGTTTTCATGATCCTGAAGAAGGAGCTTGCCATGGTGAGGTTTTCAATTAAATATTCCCTATTACTCATGTTCCTTGTTATTGTAATCGTTACTATTATTTCTAGCTTGGTAATAATTGCTTTTGCATGCCACTATTTTGTGTGTAGGCTGTTCAATCTGCGCATAGGGCAGAGGAGATTGCAGCTAACTCTTATAAGTCACTAAGGGCTGGGGAGGTGAGGCTGGATCACACCCAAAGGATCCTTGAGCTGAAGGAAAAGAAGCTGCAAGAAGTTACCTCCAGCCTAACCAAGACCGAAAGTGAAAGGTCTGGCTTGGAGGCTCAGCTCAAGACTACTGAGAGGCAGGCTGAGGAGCAGAGGCTTCAACTGAGGCAGGCCAATGATAACTTTGCCTCCGCTAAGAAGCTGATTGAAGGCCTCAAGCAGGACCTTAAGAAAGCTGAGGAGGCTAAACAGGAGGCCATTAAGGCTAAGGAGGAGGCACTTGTTAAGGCACGGGAGGCCGAGGAGATGGTTGACCAGGCTGAACAGAGCGGCTATGAGGTAGGGGTGGCAGAAACTACTGACACCTTTAAGGCCCAAGTACCCGAGGTTTGTAGGGATTACTGCCTCCAAGTATTGAAGGAAGCCTTCTCCCAAGCTGGGGTTGATGCTTCCTCTTCTTTATGGAAGGTAGAAAATGCCTACATTCCTCCGGCCATCCGAGTAGCCCCCTCTAGTCAAGCCGAGGATGATGCCGGCTCTTTAGCAGCCGGGATACAAGTGAAGGAAGTTGCTGCTGACACAACTGTTCTTGAGCCTTCCCTTCCAACGCAAGAGGAAGGGGCTCAACCTGAAGATGCACAACTTCCAGTTGCCCCGAAAGAGCTGCTCCCCAACCCTAAGGCTAGCGATACTTTGGAGTTAGTTTTAGCGACTCTGCCTATTGTGCTAAAGGGGGGTCCCAAAGATAAGGAGGTGACTGGAGGGTCCTCGGCCTCAACAACAGCTCCAACTGACCCCAAAAACCAAGTCCAGCCCAAGCCGTGATGGCCCCTATCTTTATTACTTTGTTTTTTGTTGCTTTCTTTTTTTTTTTTTTTTTTTTCTTTCTTTTGTAATTTACCAATTTGGTTATGAATGTACTGAAAGATCTTTCACTTAATGAGAAGAATTTCCAAATTGAATTACCACTTTGTGTTACACTTGGTGTTGACAGGTTCTTTTATTATTGTTCATGTAGTATGGCAAAACAACAATTTTGAATTCATGGCACGCACTAATAATTCCCTATCAATAACCAAATAAGGATAAAGGAAATTTGCGAAACTCATATACTTGCAAATGCTTTAAGTGATGATCACAAGTTTTCACTCAATTCTAGTGATGAATAATACATTAAAAAGCAAGATATTCATGTGAAACCAATTTGATTAAGACCCACTCAAGAACTATCTTCATAATAAAATACAAGAAACGCTGACATCTCTAATACGTTCCACACTTGAACTAGGAGTGGTTCAAACGTTGTGCTTAATGCTTAGTAACGAATGAAGTTACATGAAACCCACATTTGAGATACTTATTGCGAGTACGTACCTGTTGAGTATTTGCTAGAGTAACTATCTCTATAGGACGCGTACATGTACTCCAAGGAATCTACGCAACCCAGTCTTTTGTCTCTGTAATTGTCTTTGGGGCTCCGACGTAATCTCATTTTTATTTTATACTAGGGTAGAGGATCCGAGGACCCAGTGTAACCTTATTTTTCTTTTATACTAGGGTAGAGGATCCGAGGACCCAGTGTAACCTTATTTTTCTTTTATACTAAGGTAGAGGATCTGAGGATCCGACGTAATCTTATTTTTCTTTTATACTAAGGTAGAGGATCCGAGAATCCGGCGTAACCTTATTTTTCTTTTAAACTAAGGTAGAGGATCCGAGAACCTGGCGTAACCTTATTTTTATTCTATACTAAGGTAGAGGATTTGAGGACCCGGCATAACCTTATTTTTATTTTATACTAAGGTAGAGGCTTCGAGGACCTAGCGTAACCTTATTTTTCTTTCAGACTAAGGTAGAGGATCTGAGGACTCGGCGTAACCTTATTTTTCTTTTAGACTAAGGTAGAGGATCCGAGGACCCTGTGTAACCTTATTTTTATTTTATACTAAGGTAGAGGCTTCGAGGACCCAGCGTAACTTTATTTCTCTTTTAGACCAAGGTAAAGGATCCGAGGACCCGGCGTAACCCTGTTTCTCTTTTTAGAATAAGGTAGAGGATCTAAGGACCTGGCGTAACCCTGTTTCTCTTTTTAGAACAAGGTAGAGGATCCGAGGACCCGGCGTAATCCAGAATCTAGCAATCTATGCTAACATGTTAAATTTCCCAAGATAGAGGGTCTGAGAACCCGGCGTAATCATGGTTTTGTTTGACAATCCATATTGGCATTTTGAACATAACATTACATGCAGCATAACAGTAATAGGATTAAAGTGGCAGAGGTGCCTTTTATTAATAATAATATCGTCGCAAATTACTTACATTCTAGGAATGGGGCACAACTTTTTCATCTAAATCGGCAAGGTAGTAAGCTCATATTCCGGCTGTTGCAGTAATGCGATACAGTCCTTCCCAGTTTGGTCTCAACTTCCCCCATGCTAGATTCTTGGTATTACCCACGATCTTCCTCAATACTAAGTCTCCAGGAGCAAGTGGCCTTGTGTTCACGTGTGAATCATACCCCTGCTTCAATTTTTGTTGATAGTAAACCAACTGGACCATGGCTATTTCTCTTCGCTCTTCAACCAGATCTAGGCTCCTTTCTAGTAACCTGTCATTATTGTCCGGAGCGAAGAAACTTGTTCTCATTGTCGGAAAACCAGTTTCTAAAGGAATAACAGCCTTGGTGCCATAAGTCATTGAGAATGGCGTCTCTCCCGTTGATCGGCGGGGCGTGGTTCGATACGTCCACAGAACATGAGGCAATTCCTCTACTCATCTCCCTTTGGCATCATCCAGCCTCTTCTTAAGCCCATTGACTATAACTTTGTTGACCGCCTCGGCCTGCCTATTTCCTTGCAGATAAGCTGGGGTGGAATACTTGTTGGTTATGTCGAGGTCGTAGTAATATCGCCTGAACGCTTTACTATCGAATTGCAAACCATTATCCGAAATGAGAGTATGAGGAACTCCAAATCGAGTGACGATATTCTTCCACACAAATTTCTTCACATCGACATCCCTAATGTTTGTTAGGGGTTCGGCCTCTACCCACTTAGTAAAATAGTCAGTGCCCACAACCAACCACCTTCTCTTCCTAGGCGCCTTTGGGAAGGGTCCCACAATGTCCAGACCCCACTATGCAAAAGGCCAAGGACTTGTCAGAGGATTAAGCACACCTCCAGGCTAATGAATGTTTGGTGATAACATTTGACATTGATCACACTTCTTCACATAGCTTTGAGCTTCTCATTGCATATTGGGCCAACAATATCCTTATGTTAGAGCTCTGTGAGCTAAATACCTTCCCCCCGTATGACTCCCATAAATTCCTTCGTGTAACTCTTCCAAAAGCAGCTCCGTCGCTTCAGGATGTATACATAACAGGTATGGCCCAGAGAAGGATCGTTTGTAGAGTTTGTGATCCTCAGCCAGCCAAAAACGAGATGCTTTCCTACGCACCTTGTCCACCTCGACCTTTTCCTCTGGCAGAATATCATCTTTAAGGAAGGATATAATGGGGTCCATCCAACTAGGCCCCACCCTGATCTGATGAACCTGGATAATACTTCCAATCATTCCCGAGGGTTTAGGTAGGTTCTCAACAAGGATGATCCGTGGTAGACCTTGTGCCGACGACGTGGCAAGAGTTGCTAGAAAGTCGGCATGCGTATTGCTACTCCTAGGGACGTGTGATAAAGTAAAGGATTCAAATTTGCGTTGCAAAACCTTGACTTGATTGAAGTAGTCCTGCATTCTCGGATCTTTAGCCTCCATCTTTCCATCCACTTGGCCCGCAATTAGTTGCGAGTCCAAGAACATTTGCACAGTTTTCCCCCCAATTTCTGAACCATATCCACCCCTTTTAGCAAGGCCTCATACTCGGCCTCGATGTTAGTAGCCGGGAATCCCAGTCTCAAGGATTTTTCCAGCGTGAGACCCTCTGGGGCCATAATTATCAAACCTACACCGAATCCCCTTTGATTAGCAGCCCCATTAACGTAAAAAGTCCACACTGGGGGACCTTTGCACGCAATCATACCAACTGATTTTTCATCAATGTCCATGTTACTGACATTATCTTCTATTGTGGGCTCAGTAAATTCCGCAACTAGATCAGCTAACACCTGCCCCTTCACTGATGTGCGGGGCATGTACTTGATGTCAAAAGAGCCTAAGATGGCTCCCCATTTTGCAATCCTACTTGTATAATCCGCACTTCAGAGTATAGCTTTGAGGGAAAGTTGGGTCAAAATCACCACCGTGTGAGATTAGAAATAATGTGGGAGCTTACGTGTCCTATGCACTACGGCTAGGATTGCCTTCTTCAATGGTAGATAACGCACCTCGGCTTCATGTAAGGACTTACTCACATAGTAAACCGGCTTCTGTACATCCTCGTCGACCCTTATCAACACCAAACTAACGGCATGGCTCGCCACTGCAATATATGCAAATAGAACTTCCTCAACTTCAGGTCGAGACATGATAGGAGGATGCGAAAGGTATTCCTTAAGTTGCTGAAAGGCAACGGTACACTCCTCTATCCATTCAAATCATTTCCACTTGTTTAATAACTAGAAAAATGGCTTACACCAATCAGCAGACCGTGAGATAAATCGATTGAGGGCAGCAGTCATCCCGGTCAACCTCTGCACCTCTTTTGGATTCCAAGGTGGCTGTAAGCTATTGATGGCCTGGACCTAAGCGGGATTGACCTCGATTCCTCTATGTGTCACCATGTAGCCTAAAAATTTACCAGATCCTACTCCAAAGGAACATTTGGCTGCGTTAAGGCGTAACTTATGCTTTCTTAGCGTTTGGAAGGTGTTATCCAGGTCTGGTATATGAGCCGAGATAGTTTTACTCTTAACCACCATATCATCTACATACACCTCAATTGTTTTTCCTAGTTGCGGTTCAAACATCCGCTTCATCATTCTCTAATAGGTAGCTCCAGCATTCTTTAAGCTGAAGGGCATCACCTTATAGTGGTAGTTTCCCGTGGGTGTGACAAAGGCTATCTTCTCCTGGTCTTCCAGAGCTAAGGGTATTTGGTGGTAACTTTGGAAAGTATTTAGAAAACTCATCCGAGGATGCCCTACAGTAGCATCCACCAACTGATCTATGCAGGGCATTGGAAACGAATCCTTAGGACAAGCCTTATTCAAGTCTGTAAAGTCCACGCATACTCTCCACTTCCCATTTTTCTTTTTCACTACCACTGTATGCGCCAACCAGTCTGGGTAAAACACCTCCTTGATTGCCCTTACCTTCTTAAGTTTCAGTACCTCTTCCTTAACGGCGTCGGTGTGCTCCTAGGATGAGCGCCGAGGTGGTTGCCTCTACTATACTGCTGCTGGACTGACGTTGAGATGATGACAAATGAAACTTGGGTCAACCCTTGGAGCTTCGTAAGCATCCCATGCAAATACGTCGATGTTCTGCTTTAAAAACATAACCAGTTCCTCTTTTTCTTGTAGGGGCAATTGACTTCCTACTTGGAAAAACTTCTCCATATCATCTGCAATAATCACCTTCTCTAAATCTTCACATCCAGGCTCTTCAGCCTCGGCCGCATTTGGTTTGGCCGAGGACGTTAGCTGCTATAAATTTCTCTCGGCTAAGGACTGGGACTCCTATCTCGTCTGATGCGTAATAGCTGCCGTTATGCATTGCCTCACCATGGACTGGCTGCCGACTATCTCCTCAACTCCATCCTCATACGGGAACTTCACCTTAATATGTAGAGTTGATGATACGGCAACTAAGGCGTGCAGCCATGGTTTTACCACTATGGCCGTGTAAGGGGAATAGGCGTCTACTACGATAAAATCCACATCCACCACCACTGGCCCTGACTGCACAGGTAGTCGGATAAACCCCTTCGGAATGACAGCCTTCTCTTCAAAGCTTATCAACGGGGAGTCGTAAGCCGTGAGATCTTCAGGCTTCAAATTAAGGCCCTTGAACAAGTCCGGGTACATAATATCAGCCCCACTCCCTTGGTCAACCATCACTCTTTTTACGTCGTAGCCCTCTATCCTTAGCATGATGACTAGCGCGTCATCATGTGGCTGGATAGTGCCAACCTTATCCTCCTCAGAAAATTCCAAAATGAGCGGAGGATTCCTTTTAATCCTCTTCGGCTTAGAGCTGAGGTCCTTGGTAGAGTGACGCAATACTAACATTACTCTGGTAGGGCAAGACCCAGTCCGTCCTGATGCAGCAAAAATGACATTGATCGTGCCCAATGGAGGTCTTGAAGTGTTACTGCCTTGATTCACTGAACCAGATTGTGTGCCTTGTTCATTAGGCCGATTCATAAATTGCCTTAACTTCCCTTCTTTGACCAGCTGATCCAGGTAATTCCATAAGTTCCTGCAGTTTTTTGTGGTGCGACCCTTATCCTGATGATAATTGCAATAGAGGTTCTGATTACGTTTTGTAGGGTCTCCTATCATTCTATTGGGCTACCTAAAATATGGTTTACGACAAATCTTCTTCAATACCTGCTGTACTGGCTCGCAAAACACAGCGTTTACTGTCTGCAGAGGAGCCGACCTAGATTGGCCAACAAAATCCCTCCGTGGCCATTTGCTGTTGTATCTCTCTGTCTTGGAATCCCTGCTCTCCTGAGGGATAATTTTCATTTTCCCTTTGCTCTGCTGCTGATCCTCCTCAACTTGCTTATACTCGTCAATATGATCCATAAGCCGACGAACAGTTTTTACAGGTTTCTTGGTCAAAGATTTTCTTAAATCGTGTTCAATTGGAAGGCCGACCTTAAAAGTGTTGACTACTATTTCATCAAAATCACCGTCAATCTCATTGAACGCTTCCCAGTATCTATCTGAGTAAGTTTTCAACGTTTCGCCCTCTTTTATGGTCATGGATAGTAACGAGTCCAAAAGCCGAGGTACTCTACTACATGTAACAAAACGAGACCCAAATACCACCGTAAGTTCCATGTAGGAATCAATGGAATCTGCTTTCAAGCCGTTAAACCATCTCATCGCAACGGGCCCTAAGCTTGAGGGGAATACTTTACACATCAAGGTTTCGTTCTGTGAATAGACCGTCATGCGTTGGTTAAAATGGCTCACGTGCTCCATCGGGTCTGTTCTGCCATTATAAATGGTGAAGTTTGGTTGCGTGAAACGACGAGGAAGCTTTCCTTTCTCGATACGACGTGTGAAAGGTGACTTGGAGAGCTGGTGTAGTGCCTTCCCCATGGAGTCACTGCCCAAGCCCCTGGGAAGAGGCTTCTTGCTCGCTCTATCATGAAGACTTCCCTCTTGATACGAGAAAGTTTCGCTAGGAGGAGTTCTCGGCCTCGGCTTATAGCCACTGCTCTGGGAGTCGTCTGAGGAAGGATCAGATACAGAAGGCATCCGTTTTCGCTTGGCGCGACACAGTTTTCTCTTCAGCTGGTCAATTTCCCTCTGCATGGCCTTAGTACCACTTTCATTAGAGCCCCTGCTTCCGCCCCGTGGATGATTACCGGCAGTTCGCCTTGTGTGCACACTGCCTTCTCGATCTCCCATCTGCTCTAATCGTTGAAATGGATATTCGTGCTGGGATCCCAAAAATTCTGCATAGTCTGGATTAAAACCCGCCATCACGTTATTCGCGCCAAAACACAAGAATTCTCACAGACGGCGCCAATTGTAAGGACACAAATTGCGCTGGACTAAAGTTGAACTTTTTTTACCCAGCCCAATGAGCCCAAAACAATGAATTTATAGAAAGTGGGCTTCTAATCTAGGTTTAAGGACAATGAATAACACGAAAGGTAGGTTAAATCACAAAACTCATGCATCTTCATCATACAAGGATGAAAACTATATCATATATTGATGCCGAGGAAATACTTGGCCTTTCCTTACAATTTTTCTCTTTTGTGTGTGTGTGTGTGTCCCCCCCACCCCTCTTTCTTCTTCCTTTGCCTTTTATAGACCTGCCTCTTTCTCCTCCTTCCTTCCACGTGCAGACCAGATGCCCCTTTTTTTAGATACTTGTCCCATCATCCCTTTCTACCAAAGTCTTTGGTGGTAAGTGTAAGGTTGAACTTCAATGCTCAGGCGTCACTTCCTTATTAATGCGGCCAGAGAGGTAGGTATAGAGCTTTCAATGCGGTGGTGGCAGCTTTATCCTTGATATTTGTCTGCCACTCCCTTTTTATCTCCTATTCTCGTTTCCTCAGTTTTTGTGTCTGAGGTCTTTGGTACGGATGCCTTTGAACCGCCATATAACTCACCTCGTCCTCGACTGCATGTCGCCGAGGATGTGGCCATCCTCGGACATTATGATTAACGGTTTTCTGCTCATGCATGGCACCTTTCTTTTGTAATGTTACTTCATAGGTGAGACTTATTGTGTCCTCGGACCATCCGTGCTATTGGATTGGGTTTTCCACCTCGCAAGAACCTTTGGGCCGGCCCAATACACATCTTGGACCCGTTGGCACTACAAGAGATGTTTTGCTAATAGTAGTAGAAATTACATAAGAAATAAAGTTAGAAAATTTAAAAATCTATTTTTTGAAATTTCATTTAACCTTAGTTATAATATATATATATATATATATATATATATATATATATATATATATAATTTTCATACACTATTACTTTCGAAAATCTAATGAACAATGCTAACTCTCATTTATCGTTTTTGTTATGCAAATCATCAGTTAGTAAATATATGATAATGGTAAGAATTATTACAAATGAGATCACTAAAAAAAATATAAAATTAATTAGCCACTATCATTATGGAGTAGTAGTCTATAATTTTACGCATCTAAAAAAATGGAATATATAGAGTTTTCTTAAAGGTATATGTAAAGATTCACTATATATATGTGTGTGTGGGGGGGGGGGGGGTAAAAAAGGTATATTTAAGGTTTTTATTAACTTAAAAACTAATAAAAAATCAATGGTTAATAACGAAAATTATAGTATTAATAAAATATTTAATAAGACCATCCTCAAAAAATTATCACGCGCAGCATGCGGGTATGCAACTAGTTGAAATAGAAAACAAACCCCAAATATATTTTTAGGGGATGAAAATGCAAAAACACTTAAGATTCCATTTGTTTTTAAGTAAAATAATTTTCAAATGTAAAATATCTTACTTGTAAAACATTTTCAACAAAATATTTTAATGTGTTTGATATGACAAGTAAAATTTTTCAAATAAACCACCAAAACTGATGGCATAGCATAGAAGCCGCTAGTGCTAAAGGTCTGGTCACTAGACTGTTGTAGTTAGCAGCCAAAACGGTAGCTCTGGTGACCAGACCGCTAGAACTGGCTGTCAGAGTTGCGGCTTCCATGATTGGATTGTCGACAATTATCGTTGAAGTGGTATCTTCGATGACCAAATTGCCAACACAAGTTGAACGTTTTCAGTTATCGGACCTTTGGTATTGGTTGCACTACAACATCTTTGGCCACTAGATTGCAGACACTAATCGTTAGAGCGGTGTCTTCGGCCACTGTACTAGTGAGCTAGCAACTAGATAAGAGAGGGGAAGCCACTATGTATTTTTGAAATATGTTTTACCAAATTTTCAAAGGTAAAATATTTTACAACTTTTTATAAAAGATAATTTACAAGTTTGGCTATATTTTACGTGCAAACAAACTCCTCCTGAAAAATGAAAAAAATAAAATTTAAAAATATTTGACTTTAAACAAACTGAGAAACTATTATGAGGAACAGTCTCTCAAAATTCAAAACTAAAAACAAGCTCATTACTTTACATAACTTAGCGTAAATTGGTGGGTGAAAATGATACAAGATACTGATAGATTTATTAATAAATTCAGAATTCTAAGCACGTCAACATTTTCAGTTATATTCAAGTCATTAATCAAATACATACTTCCCCTAGAAACTCAAACAAAGTAAGTAATTTTACCCATCAATCCATATTTCAATTACTTTTTCTATATACTCTCCCGCACACCACAAGTCCCAAGCAACACAAATTGGTCCAGAAAAATAGCAAGTGGGATAAGTGGGCACGATGCTCACATATGCGAGTGGCGACGAAATCAAATAACCCTGCGCCGAATTACGTGTTGCTCTGTCAATTGGGTGACCCGTCAATTCACGATTAGGTTGCACATTGCAACTATTCGCAAAGTGAACGACACTGGGACCAACAAGCTCGAGAGCAAGCATCGAACACTCTCCTTGAAATTTCAGAGAAGCAAAGCACTTGTCCAATGATCATTGGCTACGAACATGCACGCTCTCCATTGTCGCGTGAAGCATAATTTCCGTGAGTTTATGGTACGTCAAATACTCTAATTATGCTTTTAGCTCTTTAAAAAAACCGTACCATGTGCACTTCAATCTGTCCTTCCTCAAATATTCCTGCCCTGAATGAAATCACATTGCTCGGTTGTGTCGTGGTCCCACTCTACTTCTCTTATCGATAGCCAGGGACGGAGCATAGTGCCTTCAATGCCGAAAATACCCCCAAAGGCTAAGCATGTCTTCGATGTGGTCGAAGTACCAAGGGATGCGTATAAGGGCAATTGCCATTCACTCACTCTCTATAATTTCATCTAAGGTTGGAAAAAGGAAAACCCTTTTTTTCCCCCATAAATTTGTCTTCATTCCAAATTGTTTGTTGGGTAACTTTTTAAAAGAACATCATTAATATTTTTTGAATCAAGTAAAAATATACAATTTTTTAAAATTATTACATTAATTTAATTCATAGATTAATAAAAAATTCTTACGTATTCTCAAAATTTAGTAAAATGGTGATCTATTATCTCACATGTATGATAAGCCCTATCATAAATTTAATAAATAGACCCAACCACGAATATTACAAAAAGGAGTATCATTCTCCATACTCTATGAGTACCTAAGAATTACTTAAGATAAAAAATAATATTGACTTTTTAAATAATGTAAAGGGTAAGATAAGAATTTTATTTATTAATTTTCAAAAGAGAATTTCATTTTGGGACGTTTCAAAATAGAATAAAGGACTTCATCGTGGTTTTAAGCCAAAAGATCAAGATGCCTAATACAGTGGAGCTAGCGGAGGCATTGGCAGCAAGTCGTGTAGTATTTTTAGCTAAAGAGTTGAGTATTTTTCAGGTTGCCTTTGAGGGGGATTGTCTTCAAGTTATTCAAGCCATTAATAATCAAGAAGCTTGTCAAACGATGTTTGGTCACATTATAAAAGAAATTCATTGAATTCAATCTATTCTATAGGGTTGCAGCTTCCGACATGTTAAAAGGGAGGGTTAAGAATTGGCCTATACTCTTGCTAAACGGGTAGTTTTATCTAAAGATACTAATGTATGAGTAAAAGAACCCTTGGTGATTTTGATGATGTATTATAATTTGATATAGTTAAATAAAATTACTTCCCTTTTTCTATAAAATAAATACAAAGTTTATTATGCATATTTTAATACTAGTTTTTTTTAGAAGAATATTTTTAAACTAGTTAGAACATAGTTTCTCTCAAAAAAGGAAAAAGAAAAAAAAAAAAGTTATAACATAGTTTCAAAGCTTCTGTAATAGCAATTTCTATTAATTGCCAACTATAGGAAAAAAAAAAAAACTTCTTTAATTGCCCCCAAGATAAATTCTTGATAGATAAATAACAACAAACAAAACATGGTCATATAATTTTCATTAATAACGGATTTCAAAAATTCTATATTGGGAAAACACTTCCCATTACTCAAAATGACAAAAAAAGTACGGAAACACTAACAAAGGAAAACAAAAATCAAAAGCAAAGGTCAACTCAAACACAAGTGACAAGTATAGTAACAACAAAGCTATTTTTTTAGTTTAGACACACCAAGGCCAATCCCGTAATTTCACACTCCCCATCTTCCTCGTTCCTTCCTTCCTTCCTTCCTTCCTTCCTTCCTTTAAACCGTACTCCCCCAGCTCAACCACACCGTTGTTTTCGGTTAACAGTTTCCTCAGAAAACATAGAATTTTTGAAAACTTCCAACCGTTCTATCCTCTTAAGGTATATATGTCTTCCTAAGCTAAATCTATAGTTCCGACCAGACCAGACCAAACCCATATCCTAAAATTCAAACTGTAACTGTTACTGTACGAACTGCAAAATCCAAAGAGTGATGAAAAAGCAGAAGAGCATTATTCTTAAAATGGACGAACCATTACCAATCTCAAACCCCTTTGACCTTTTAACCGAAGAGATAATCTTCGCTATTCTCGACTCTCAAAACGACGACGCATTTGCCAAGAAGTCGTTTTCCTTAGTCTGCAAGTCGTTCTACTTCATCGAGTCTCGCCACCGCAAGACTCTCAGGCCTTTGAGCTCCGACCTCGTACTAAGAACACTGAAACGGTACCGTTTCGCGTCTGAGCTGGACCTCTCTCTCTGTCCTCGAGTAGACGACGCTGCGTTGACTCAGATAGCCTCGTCGAGAAGCTCTCTCCGCTCGATCAACCTGTCGAGGTCGAGGCTGTTCACGCACAACGGGCTGTCGAGTTTGGTGGCGAACTGTGCTGGGTTGGTGGAGATCGATTTGTCGAACAGGGCGGAGCTGACGGACACGGCGACGGCGGCGATTGCGGAGGCGAAGAATCTCGAGAGGCTGAGTTTGGCGAGGTGTAAGATGATCACTGACATGGGGATTGGATGTGTGGCGGTTGGGTGTAAAAAGTTGAGGTTCATTAGCTTAAAATGGTGCCTTAGTGTCAGTGATTTGGGTGTCGGATTGATCGCTATGAAATGCAAGCAGATTCGGGCTTTGGATCTTTCTTACGTGCCGGTAAATCCTATTGTTTCCTATTCTTTTTCTTTTTTTTTTTGGGTTTTGTTTGGTGGCTGAGAAGCTAAGTTTTGTATTATTTTTTTTTGGTTGATGTTGTTATTGTTGATTGGTTTGTTTGATTCAATTCATCTTAGAGTGTTTACTGTTTTGCTTTATTGAGTTGGTTTGGACATGTTTTTGTTTTTTGTTTTGTTTTCTGTTTTGGTCTGCGTTTGAGGAATTATATGTCTGTGTTTGTTGGTCAGTTTGGCAAATATGATGTCATTATATTTGAAAAGGAAAAAGATTGTCTTGTTGTGGACTAACAAAAATGGATATTTGCTAGTTTGAAAGGTGGGTGTATTCAGAATGATATATGAGATTGAGATTTAAATCCTGATTAAGATTGAAACCATGTTCACCTTTGGATTTGTAAGACTGTAATATTTAATTTGAACCATGAAATGAATCCATTTCAAACAGAGAGGATATTAGTCTGTTGTTTTTCGGCCTTACGGGTGTGCTGGTGATGTTGCTATTTGATCGATTGAATTTTAATATCTCAGTGGGATTTTACGATGTTTACTTTCCTCCGTGAGATTGGTCCTTCATGATCAGATTGGAAATATGGGTTTCTTTAAAAGTGGTCTAAGAAGATTAATGTAATCTAGTGCACGGAAGCTTGGACTACAATAAGATTAATTAGTTTCTGGGGATGATTATTCTAAATGCGGTGATAGGTTTACCTAAAGTTATTTATTTCTTTCTTTGGTGAACCGTGAACCTTAGATAGTGGGTGATTCTTTTGCATTGGTGGCATCAATGATAGTTGACCAATCATTAGTCAAAAAGTTGCGGGTTACAAAATGCCAGCATCTTAGCATATTAAGCCAATCTCAAATGCTTAAATTTTTTGTATTTATTAGTTTATATTATGGTCGATTAGGCTATCTTACTTGTCGAGCTATGTTTTTGTTGATCTAGATTGAATTTTTCTGTGCCATATGGAAGTAGAAGCTCTTGCTGCAGATCACGAACATAATGAGTGATACGATCATGAGACAAGATTTATTGCTCAATGCATAATTTTTCTTGTTTCATAAATTCAAAGTCTCTTTTAAATTCAAATGCATGCACTCATTAAGCAGTATACAGTTGATATTCTTTAAATACATGTCAGGCAGTTATTTAAAAAGAAAAAACAAAAACGAAATTTATACCCTTTTGCACTGCAGATCACTGAGAAATGTCTTCCACCAATCCTGGAACTGGAGCATCTAGAAGATTTGGTTCTTGAGGGATGCCCAGGTATTGATGATGATGGCCTTGCAACCCTTAAACACAGTTCCAAGTCGCTGAAGGTATATTTTATTTTTATTTTTTCATAATCTTATTAATTAATTTTAGCTCTTTGGAGATTTATAGATTTTTTGGCATGCCTGTCTTTTTTTGTACAACTTTTATGGTAAATGCCCATAATATACACATTTAATAGGTTGAACTGTCAGGATCCAGTCCATAATAGAGCTACATAACATCTCTTAACTGCTGTGTCAAACTTATTGGTTTAGCTTTGCTTCAATTCAATGTTATTGGCATTGACCTATATCCAATTTTTCATTTTTCACAGACACTTAATATGTCACATTGTCAGAATGTCAGTCATGTGGGTTTGTCTTCTCTGACATATGGTGCTGAGTACCTGCAACATCTTATTCTAGCAGACAGTCTTTCTGTAAGTCCATAAAATATTTATGGTAATTTCCTTACTAAAAGTTTGATATATATTCTTTCTAATAATTCTTTAAATTTTTAATTGATTCATCAGATGACTGCTGATCTAGCAAAATGTCTGCATAATAGTTCCGGGTTGCAGTCAATTAAATTAGATGGTTGTTCAGTTACAACTTCTGGGTTAAAAGCCATTGGAAATTGGCTTGCGTCACTTAAGGAGCTGAGCTTAAGTAAATGCAAGGGAGTGACTGATGAATGCCTATCCTTCCTTGTGCAAACACACAAAGAGCTTAGGAAGTTAGACATCACATGCTGTCGCAAGATAACATATGCCTCTATAGACAGCATAACAAATTCATGCACCTCCCTCACTTCTCTAAGGATGGAGTCCTGTAGTTTGGTATCAAAGGATGCTTTTGTGCTGATTGGACAGCGTTGCCGATTCTTGAAGGAATTGGATGTCACAGATAATGAAATTGACAGTGAAGGTTTCACCATGGGCCTTAGCTGTCCTTTTTATAAATTATACTATCTGCAGATGCTTAAAGCTTCTTTTTTGCAGGTTTGAAGTCCATCTCAAGATGTTCCAAACTTCTCACCTTAAAGCTTGGAATTTGCTTGAACATAACCGATGATGGGCTTACCCATGTTGCAAATGGTTGTTCCAAGCTCAAAGAGCTAGATTTGTACAGGTTTGCAACTTTTAACTCTTTAGTCTTTACAGATTCCTTTCAAATTAGAGCTTAGAATAAACCATAAATGGGGTACCCTAAGCTTTCTTGGTCCCCTTCATTGATGCTTCAGGACAAGGTGTTATTTCATTCAAGTATTTGAAAGTCCATTTCATAGATTTGTTTTCATCATAATGCTAGATCAAGCCATGTCTAAAGTTACATTATTCTTAACAAGGTAAGCTTTGTTTCTTCCTCTTCTAGATCCTCTGGAATAACTGATGACGGCATAACAGCAATTGCTCATGGCTGTCCTGCACTGGAGATGATTAACATTGCTTACAATGATAAAATTACAGATACTTCATTAATATCCTTATCAAAATGCATGCTGTTAAAAGGACTTGAGATTCGAGGATGTCATTCTGTGTCATCAGTGGGTCTATCAGCTATTGTTATGGAATGTAGGCAACTTATGGTGCTGGACATAAAGAAGTGCACCAACATTAATGATAATGGAATGATTCCAGTTGCGCAATTTTCCAAAAACCTTAAACAGGTACTATCGGTTTCCTTTCTCTAGTTGTCAGGGACATTGAACCGCGTTTGCAAACTAATATTAGGGGCTCATACCGTTTTTTACTGCAGATAAACTTGTCATATTGTTCAGTTACAGATGTTGGGCTCTTAGCTCTGGCCAGCATAAAGCGACTGCAGTGCATGACTATCTTGCATTTGTCAGGGTTGACTCCTAATGGTCTGGCTGCTGCACTGTTAGCCTGTCGAGGACTAACAAAAGTGAAGCTCCACACATCCTTTAAACCATTACTTCCTCAATCTCTTTTTGAATATATGGAGAACCGAGGCTGTGTGCTTCACTGGAGGGACAAAGCATTCCAGGTACTTTATTTTCTTTGCCTTTTAGGGCACATCAACTACATATTGCCTAGTGAATTTCGGTTGTCAAGAAATAAGATTCCCCTGATGCTTGGAATCCATGTCTATTTTCAAACGAATTCCCATATATTAAAAAACCATTGGTGAAATGCATGCCATTCTGGAGAAAGCAAAACTGTTGTATGCTGAATCAGATAAAACTCATTGTTTGACTGTCATGTAGAAACAGAAAGATTAATGTAGACTTGGGTTATAAACCCAGTAATTGAAATAGCTGTCATATAATGGTACTCAAATTCGACTTGTATTGTTGACAGGTGGAAATAGATCCAAAAGGATGGGAGATTGCGTTATGGAAGAAGTCATGAAGCTGCATAATTTGGGAAGAAAGATAGACTTCTTTATTGGTGTGTGCACCTGCGCGAAGTGCTTGCACCTTGCAGTGTGAACTCTAGAATGTTTAATGTAATATAATGGATGTTGCACAGTTGCACTGCTGAAATTTTCCAGTCAAGTTTGAATCAACCAAATTTGACCTTCTGTTTGTCTTTTTTTATGTTCTCGTTGAAAAGGTGTCGGTAGATTTGAATCAACCAAATTAAACAGTTGCAACTAGCCCTAGTTCCCAATGGTCTAGTGAAGGCAAAATGTCCCCACCATGTCCTAATCTGATCAGCAGTGTTCCACCTTGTGTGGGTTTTCTGTCTCAAAGAGAGGACGGGTAATAGCGGCTTTTGCTTATCTCACTCTGCGTGACTTCATATACATAATTTATTTCTTTATTTATATATCTATCTATCTTATTATTGAGAGGTTGAGGATCGATGACAAATGTCTTCCATCAAAAACAACAGGTCACAAAATTTAGTATGGAAATCAGCCTCTTTAAAAAAATCAGTTCTAATCTCTTACTCATCGATCTCAGTGTCACTCCATTAAAAATGATAAAATGTCTCCACCCCCATCTTGACTTGACCTAATCTGCAATCTGTCCTACATGAGTTTTCCCCATCCCAAAGAAAGAATGGGGCAGTCACAATTCGGTTTCATTGCCATGGCTACAAGAGTCCAGCCCATTTTTTTAGCTTTTTGGGTAAACATAAGACAAGCCAAGCCAAGTCAAGTTGGGCAAGAGCTCTGACCGAAAAAGGAAAAGTTATGCAATTAGCTCCTTTGGGGCTTTCATGATCACATCTATGGAGAAAGGTTCAGGCTTGGGCCATTGGCTCAACTCAGTTTAGGTGTGAAAAACTGAGGCCTCGTTTAGTAGAGCATTTTAAACATATATTTTCAGTTTTTAAATAACATTATACATATTTTTATACTTTTCCACTCATGTATTTTAAAAAATTATAAACAACATTACTCAAACTCCTTTACCAAACAGGCCCTGAACTTTCTTCAGGCTTGGGCCATTAACTCAGCTCAGTTTAGGTGTGCAATTACTGAAATGGCTTGATATGAGCTTAGTCGAATGCTCACTCCTCCTCATCTCCCAAAAGCAGATAAGATTAAATTAATTAAGTTTGAAATCCCAGGCACTGTAAGGAAACCCGAAACTGGAACAAATGCAAAGAAAAAACTGGGAAATTTTATTCAACATCCATATCATTGGCTGCATATCCCACTCGAGAGATTTTTGACTTTGATTGCCTGCAAATTATTATTATTTTTTTGGGTCAACATGACTCATGGTCATGGACATCACAGCTCGGTGTAAAGAAATATTCACTCCAGACCTTTTAGGACTCTGGGCTATTGCAAAAGTTATTAATGTGGCATTCATGCATGAATCTTGACCCATTTTTTTTGTGTGTAATCATTTTTATATCTAAAATCAAAATTCCACAAAGATTCGAAATCTTATTACATTATCCAATTTCGTGCAACCAAATGCCACTTGATGTTCTTTGTATTTTGCCCTTTTTTTTGTAGAAAAGCAAGCACCTTCATTCTAAACGTGAGTAAATAGTGCTTCCAAGAATCCAAGGTGATTAAACTCACAAGGCTTGCATAAAAAATGATTCACACAACTATGATGATTTTAGTCAAGTAACACTCATGGGACTTTTGAAATGGCCAACCAAGCTGCTAAGGCTTCCTTTGGAAAAGGGTCTTCACCAACAAACAATCGGAAACATATAAAATAAATGAGTAATTGTAACTTCTTACTATAGTTTTATTTATTTCTTTCCTTTTGTTAAAAGATAAAAACATTATGATTGAGTAGAAACAAATATACAAGGGGGGCTCCACGTCGAAGGCAGGGTGGTCACAGGACCACCCTTACCTAGAAAAAAAATATATAAATCTAAAAAAATTTATGATTTGTCTTTCCTTAATAAGAATTGTGACCATCCCAAATTTGTTTAGGGCCAACAAAATAAAACTTTGGTCTCCTTAACAATATATTAGATGCTTTCAAACCAAAAGAAAGGGCTCAAGAAAAATTTTATTAAATTAAAATTTAAAAAAGATGTAACTTACAACATTAATAATAAGATTATTATGCAATGATTTCACAATATGAAAACTCTTATATAAAGAAATTGAAAAGTTTAATGTATTTGTGTGTTTTTTTTTTTTGTCAATATATGAAGTTCTATTTTTATTAGATTTTGTATAATTTAAATTTTTTATTAATACTCACCCTAAAATAAAAAATAAAAAATAAAATCTTGGAGGTGCTACTGAATATGATTACAATATGATATCAAAGAGATGAAGATGAGTTGTAATACTGATAAAAGCAAATCAACCCTCACCAAACTCAAAGAAAGAAAGATTAAGGATGGGTGAAAAAGAAGATGCTGACAAAATGAGAATCGTAGTCCAGAAGTTTTGAGAGTCTGAAAATGTGAAACAAATAAAGCCAAACTTAAATAAGAAAAATGCTTAGGTATAATGCTTATCTTCTATATTTTCCAGAATTTGAAGGCTCAAAAGGTAACCAACTTTTTATTTTAATTTATTGCTGCAAATTATTAGAGAAAAGCCTCAAGAAATCACTTTGGACTTTTTGCTGGGGATGGAGAACTCATGAAGTGTATACTAAAAGCTCTGTTTTTTTTTTTTTTTTTTGGTTCTTTTTATTTATTAATGGGATATATACGAATAGCTTTTTCACAATGAGGATTCATACGCCAGTTCTGGCTAACACAAAGAATGGCACTTTTCAAACTATGAGTCTGATAGATCTTCTAGAAACACAACTGTACTTGCCTAATACTCATGCAGATGCCAGGTTCATTTCAAAATATTAAAAGCTGAAAAAGATAGACATAAACTTAAAAATATCAACATATTATGAAAAAGGCCAGCGCATTCAGACTCAAATTAAATATTAACTAAATCTAAAGCCAAAAATCCCACTTTTTTCTATTTTGACTAAGTCATTATTCACACGTCTTTACGAGTGCTTATATTACCTCTATTTCATTTAAGATTAAATTACATTTTTGGCAATTAAAGTTTCTGGTTGTTTTCAGTTGGTCCTTTACATTTTAAACTTTTTACTATATTTTTATATTTTAAACTTTTTACTTTGTCCTTTCATGCTTGATTTTGTTCCGTGTGTGAAACTTTTTTCTGAATACTTAAATTCTGACTATTATTCTTATATTTTTTAAATATTTATACTTGTAAAGTATCCATCTCACCAAAGATATGTAGTAGTACCATTTAAAGTAATTAATCTAACTATTAGTATAATATATTTTTCTACCCGCAACAAAGAAATTTTTACATTTCACAATATTTTAGAATTAGCATTTTATGAAATAGTTAAACTTTTTTTTTCTTTTGAGAATAGATGAAAATGGCATTAATAGTTAAACTTAAATCACACATAACAGCGAATGGTAAGACCAATATGAAAATGGCATTAATAGTTAAACTTAAATCACACATAACAGCGAATGGTAAGACCAATATGAAAATGGCATTAATTATAAAATGTCAAATGAATAAAATGAATGTAACTTCAAACTATATGCCAAAAGTGTACTTTAATATTGTGGGTTTCAGTTAGTTCAATTGGTAAAGTCTTTGATAGTTGTATAAGAGACTTGGGGTTCAATCCCCTCCTACACCAAAAACTGATTAGTGTCTTGATCTAATGATAAAGAGCTATTATTAGAAGCGAACGCCATACGTTAAAATTCTCTCCCAAAAGTGTACTTTAATATTCATTAGCTATATTTTAGCTATAAAATATTATCTAAAAAAAAAAAAAGAGAAGCGTGGGCCTAGTGTGAATGCTCCATCATCCTTCCAAAGCAACATCTGGATTCTGGACCATATAGTGATAAAACATGCTTAAGCTCTTGAAGAATTTTAAGACTTAATACTCGGTCTAGTTCACATTGTATTGACCCATAGGGTCTAGTTCACATTGTATTGACCTATAGATATGCAGGTTATATATATATATATATATATATATATATATATATATATATATATATCCATTTTATATTGAAACTCTCCATTAAAATCTTACAAAATCATATTTTCAATAATTAATTATTAAATTTCATATTTATACTAACCAAAAATCTAAAAGAGAAAAATACTATATTTTGCTAAAATTTTCTGTTGCTCAAGTTGTAACGCCCCAAAATCATAAGCAATAAAATTCTATTTAATCTAAAAAAGCCATAAAAATATTAAATAAATGTAATAAAAAACCTAAAATCTCATCACAAATGTTAGAACTCTAATCCACCAAAATAAAACATCCTCAAAATAATTCTCCATTACAATATTTAATACCATAAAAATAATAATAAAATCTTCAGTCCTACAAAATACTTCGTAACTGTTGATTCCCAGTAATCTCTACTCCAATAATCCCTTTAATGTATCTGTAAGGGGAAATAAAGGAGGGGGAGGGGGAGGGGATGAGATAACTCAATAAGTGGAATTCACTAATATTGGGGCGTGGGAACAACCTTTCAAAAATAATTCTTACAACAAATTCATAACTTGTATCTCATTAATATTTATCATCAAATATTTCTTATAAAAAAATATCTTTATATTGTGAGCCATCATAACACATATATCAATACCATCATATAAACAATTTCCTAGGCTTTTCTCGTGGTCAACGTTTACACCCCGTTGACAGGGTTGTGCTATCCCCTTTTTGGGATTGGAACCTCCTTTTCATCTCCTCTCTTAAGGATGGTTCTTTTGGAACCTAAAGGTGCACTCCCTTGCTAATAAGCTTCCTTTTAGGATCCTCAATAGTATAATCCCTTGCTAAGAAGCTTCCTTTTAGGATCCTCAATAGTATAATCCCTTGCTAAGGAGCTATCAAATGTGCACTATCTTCTTTTTAAGGAACGTCCCTTGCTAAGGATTAGCTACAATGTGATTGTCTCTTACTAACAACTAATACAATATTGAGCTTTGAATCACGACATGTCATAGGTTTTCAAAACATATTCGAGATGCTCACATAAATAATCTGTAACGACACACAGTTGGCCTTTAGCCCAAAGGCGTGATCAGGCCGGCCTAAGTGGCTTTTACAATATAATTTGTAGAGAATGAGCTCAAAGCCTAGACTTCTTGGTACTTTAGAAGGCTATGGGGTGAGGTCCAAGTTCGCTTCTTGCATGCAGCTGGCTGATGGGGTGGTCTATTTCCCTCGTCGGACGTAAGCCGAGGAGTTTCTGTGCTGGCTGACGTTCTGTTCTTTGGGAGAGAGAGAGTGTGTGTGAGCCTTCCTCTTTTCTTAGAGAAAATCCGGATCCCCTTCTAGTGGTTCCTTCTTCTCTATTTATACTCCTCATCTCTGGTGCTCACCTATCTTTTCCCTGAAAACGCTCCCCTATACTTATAAGGTTGACCACCGTCCCCTCAGAAGTCATTTCTCCATTAATGCGGCCAGGCGGGTAGGTGAGAGGCCTTTAATGCGGTGGCAGCAGCTTTATACCGCGCACGCTCCGCTTGTCCTCATCCTCGGCATCCCGTGGGAATTCCGTGCAACTTACTGAGCTTCAGCAGCTCCTCCATGGGCGTTATGTCGCGCCTCTCGGCCCATGCCTCTGTTGTCCGAGGCCATGCTCCCCTCGGACACTACCATGTGGGCAGTGACCTAATCGATGGGCCTCTGGGCCTTCGAGCCTTAGTAACCTCCTCCCTTCTCGTGGCCTCTTGGGCAGAACGGTATCCTCGGACCAGGCCCAAGGCCCATACAGCCATTTTGACGTTTCTGCCCCCACATAATCCATTCAAGATGCTCGCAAAAATAATTCATTCATAATTCTCAAAAAAATATAAGAATATATTCACACATACAAATTTGAATAAATTTAGGTTGTCCCACAAGTTTTTCATTAAATGAATAATTAATGTGTACATCAAGCAATTTTAAAATATTCATTTATATCTATAGAATAACAACATATTTCTTTGATATAAAATAGTTTAATTAATCAACACTATTTAGAAAAAACCTCAAAATTAGTAAACACTACTTATGTAACAACTCAAGGAAAAGCGCTAGCACATCTGCGTTATACCTCAAAAGGACTAGTCACAATTGAGGCTCCTTGTAGTTGTTAATAAAGCCCAAATCTATCCAGTAAATACCCGATATGAGACTCATCACACATCTACACACATCACACAATTAATCAAATTGGGACATCACAATCTCCTCCACTTAAATCCCTGACGTCCTCGTTAGGGCCCACTTTGTGAGATAGTGTCTCTAAGCCCACACGGGGTTGTCGGGCCGGCTTTGATACCATATGTAACGACTTAAGGAAAAACGCTAGCTACATTTACGTTATACCTCAAAAGGACTAGTCACAATTGAGGCTCCTTGTAGTTTGTTAATAAAGTCCAGATTAACCCAGTAAATACTCGATGTGAGACTCATCACACACCCACATACATCACACAATTAATCAAATTGGGGCATTATAACTTACCTCTTAGTTGCAAAAATAAAAAGAATCAATCACCCTTGAGTCACAATGAATCAGTAGAATTAGAACCTGAAATTCTGATGCACAGCCATAGAGAAGAAAAGAGACAGCTCAAACGTGTGTTGCAGTTGAAAACAAAGAGAACTTTCTTATGTGCATACACGTGTAACTTAAAAGGGCAAAATGCTAGGGTTATTAAGGCCCACCTTACTTGGGTTTCATATCCATAACATTTATCTTATTTTTTAATGTCTTAGGCTCAAGTCAATTTAATCCATTTAATTGTAGGTCTCCTTTTATAATTTACGCATAATAATTAAATTGGTATCAAAATTATAGGGTGTTACGTAGGTTATTGACTAGTATATCCATATCCATAAATATAAATGTGGGGGAGATGGGCCTAGGTGTGCATATTTATATGCATATTAGGCCTGTGGCCCAGGCCGAGGACATTAAGTAGTCCGAGGATGTGTAAACATCTTACTAAGGGTTTGTGTAAGTTTATAGAGAAACAAAGTCTGATCGTGATCATCCGAGAAGCTAATCCGAAGAGAAATATCTTCTCAGATCAGCTAGGCAGATGTCGAAATGAATTATCTGCCATCTAGAGGCAATATCCTATGAGACACTATTTATAAGGATGTGCAACACAAGAGTATAGGACAAAGGGAAGCCATGAAATATCTAAAGAAAAAGTTCCTACCACCGCATTGAATGTTCTGCAGCTAACTCTCTGGTCACATTAATGAGGAAGTGATGCCTGAGTAGCAGTGTTCAGCCTTATTGCTATCTTTAAAAGTTTCAGGAAGGTGTTGATGGGACAAGTATCCTGACCGGCAATCTGACCCATACGTGGAGGATAGAGAGGCGAGAAAGAAAAGTATAAAAGGAAGAGGAAAGCCCCAAGAGAGAGGGATCGGGAAAGAAAGAGAGAAAACAATGTAGACTGAATATTTTTATAATCTATCTTTAAGAAGAAAGAAATATAAGAACCAGCTCATTGGCTTGAGTTCGAGGACAATTTTTCATCATACAAACTAATCCATCAATATTGTTTTGTGATCTTGGGCCACTACCGTTGTTAGCTAAGCTCATAAGAAACTAGATTTCGAACCCATTCTATACAAATTTACTGTATTGGGCTCTTTGGGCCTATACCCTTCCTATTATTGGGCTTAGGTACATATTATGTCCTTACAATAAATATAATGTTATTTTAGAAATCCATGAACAATTGTGACTCTTCAATCACATGAACATTCACCCTGGTTTAGCTAACCTATTTTTGTATTTTAGCTAATTTCTTTTCAAAACACTTTACATTTATTTCTTGTTTTAAACTCATTTTCATTTAAATATTATTTTATTTTAACCTTTTCTTTTTTTCCCCTTTTCTATATCTCTTGTGATCAAGTCTTCTCCCTTCTACCTTTTCATGTCTCCAAATCAAACCCATAAAATTAAAACCACCTAGAGACTTTATCTTTGTGTGTGTGCATGTGTACACACATGTTTGGATAAAAACTTTTTAATTTATTATAAATTAAAAAGTCTTTTTAATTTGTTATAAATTGGATGTCTTCATCACCTTAAAACTAAACCAAAGTCATTCTCATTGTCAAAATCATCATTAGCTCTCCTTCACCACACCACTGCCGAAACAACAAAACCACTTCAAAGCTCCAATATCTTCCTCCACCAAAATGACATTGTTCCACCACCACCTACACCTTCCTTCAAGATTTATTTAATTCCTTCTCAAACGTAAACACCATGTATTTTGGCACTGCTGCATTTGGATTTTAACCCTAACCATCTTGTGAGGTAGGTCACTTGGGCCTACTTCCAACCCATGAAATCACACACGAAAATCAATGAAGGAGATTCATTTATATATATATATATATATAGAGAGAGAGAGAGAGAGAGAGAGAGAGAGAGAGAGAGAGAGAGAGGTGGGTTTTTGGGTATAGGGAAAGAGAGAAAAATAAAATCACTTGCTTAAGCTACAATAGTCATTATTTTGAGAGAAATACCATAGCTAATTATCATTTTGGCTAATTAATTTATAATCCAATGCGGGTCTTATGTTTATCAGACATATTTTGGCTAGAACTATGTTTTGGCTAAGTGTGTGTTTGGCATAGATTATTTTTACCAACTTATTTTCTATTCAGTTTATTTTTGATATTATTCATGAGACCCATTGTACTTTTTGATACTATTCATGGATCCCGCTGTGTTATTTCAACTAATTTTTACCTTTATCTATAGTATTTTTAGCAAAATAAAATTTAGTTTCAGCAAAATAAGCGGATCCCAAATAGACACTAAATCAAGGTTTTTTATTTTATTTTTTTATAGAGAGTTTCAACCTATGACATCCATTTCTGATGATTACTTTTTATCGTTAGATCAAGACATTTATTTAGTTTTCTGTGTATGCGGGGATCGAATCCTAGATGCGACAAAAGATTTTATCAGTTAAACTAACTATAACTCGTGGTTAAATCAATATGAATGCTCTAAGTTAGGAAATTTATTACTTATTAAATATTCAAATATAGTGATCGATGTGGTGGAGCCCATTGTAAATTTGAAATAAGGATAAAGTTTGGCAACAAACTTAGTTATAACTTAAGGCTACAATTTCACTTAATATCTTTTTATTGGATATGAATTTTGACAAATCCATTATTGGATAAAATTTCTTAGTATATTCTTCATGCTTGCAAAATTTCAAGGAGATTAAAGATCAATAGGTTTGTTATCAATCATATGGTTAAATTTCAAGTTTTTGTAATTTAAAATTATATGTAAAAAATAAGTTTAGGGATAGAATGGTGAATAACATCCGATTAGCATGAAATTTGAAATGTGTATTAAGAATATAAACATGTAATCCGGTGGTTAGATTTTCAAAACATATAGTCTTATTAAATTTTTTAATGGAAATTGCAGTCTTAAGAGACAACTAAATGTGTAGCCAAACCTTGTCCTTATAACAATACCACAAGGGAATTAGAGCACGTTTGATACATGGAATGAGGATTACAATAGAAATAGTAATTTTCATTACTGGGAATAAAATGTGTTGTAATAGAATGACTAAAAATATTCATAAGTTTGGTTTTAAGTTGTAACATTAGATTAAAACTTAAGATTTATTTTAGGGAATATCTTACTCATAAAATTATATTTTCTTAAAAATAATATTTTTTAAATCTGATAGAGAGATGAGTTAATTTTAATGGATTTTTATTTTCATACCTGTTATGTGTATATGGAAAGTTTGTTTATTTGGAAATGCATTAATTTTAGAAATTATTACAACTAAGAATAATATTACAACAATTTTAAAGAGGAATAGCTACTCCTCATTTTGAAAAATATTTATTCATAAGGAATGACTTTTACTTATAATAAAAACATAACTAAACTAAATAATAGCTAAATGATATGAATAATTATTACTTTACAGTACATATTACTGTATATCAAACACGTCCTAAGTGTTACGCTAAAAATTACAAGAGAATTCCATGTTTTAGGAAAAGAAAAACCAATATAGTAAGTTTTGTTTTGTTTTGTTTTTTTTTTTTTTTCAATAAAGTTTGATTATAAATATCAACAATAAATTATTTGATTATAATATAATTCTTACGCTATAGAATAGGGTTGCGGTTTTTTCTTCATCGTTAATCATGACATGATGCATGTTCTCACTAGATATGCACAAAACGTTTTTGCACGATCCACATGAAAAAATCTAAAAGAAACTCTACAAAATTATTCACTAAGAAACAAGCAAATTAAAGCATCAATCATTCCGTATATTAAGCATCGTTCTTTCTTAGTACGGTTAAAAAACTAAAAACTGAAAAAACAAACCCCTTAATATTAGTAGAAGTTAAAAGTTAACGATGTCCTAATGATATTAGTTTAAAAGTTATTTTTTAAATTTTTTTAATGAAAAAAGAAAAAAATGACTATTTTTTTAAATAATTTTTAATGAGTAATATTTAGATACTCTTCAAGCACGAAAAATTGTACTCTTTATTCACACATTCATAACGAGGTTCAAATTTATTGTAAGATTTACAATAAATGTCAAAAAAGAAACATCACTTATTTATGCTTTAAAAATATTTAATAATTTTTAATTTTTTTAAAATTAATATTAAAATTTTCTTAAAATGATACATATGCGAATGCCCTCAAACTACGCATTGTCAGATAAATAAATCCACAATTACGAGTGAAAGTAGCTAATAATATGGACGCAAGCATGAAACCACAGCATCCTTGCCAGTTGCCAACCATAGAAAACAACAGCTCCTACCAATTACTAGAAAGATATCTCAGTGTCAGCCGCCATCCAGTCAAACCCACGAGTTTTGACCCAAAAAAATTATATAAAAATGGTGTAATATAAACACATACAATTTTATATTTCATTTTAAAATTTTTTTTCCACGGTCAAACTTCACCCTTAGTTTCCCAGAAAGATCCCAATAAAGAAAAACAAGGCAAAAACTTGTCCAATACGTGACCATTTTCTTCACCTCCTCTCTAATATCTATCTATCTCTGTCCCATTTGTTTTTATATCTTAGCTTTCTTCTGTACCATAAAGCTTTCGCTCATCAAAAACAACCAAAGAAAGACTCTTTCTCTTTTTGATTTTACTATTTCTATGGCTTCCTCTTCTGGGAGCTTGGATACATCAGCTAACTCACACCCGGCTAGCTTCACTTTCTCTACTCACCCTTTCATGACAACCTCTTTCTCTGACCTCCTTGCCTCACCCAACGATATTGATGACCAAAACACCACATTAGAGAATAGAAATCGTAGCTTGTCAGATCGTATAGCTGAGAGAACTGGGTCGGGTGTGCCTAAATTCAAGTCAATCCCACCTCCTTCTTTGCCCATTTCTCCACCTGCTGTGTCTCCAAGTTCTTACTTTGCTATCCCAGCTGGGTTGAGCCCAGCTGAGCTCTTGGACTCCCCTGTTCTTCTCAGCACTTCTAACGTAAGTTTTTTTTTTTTGTCAAAGTTTCTGTTTTGCTTTTTATGTAACAAACCCTTTTTGGTTGTTTGAAAAATTTGAGAGAAATGGAAGATTAAAAAAAGAAAAAGAAAAAAGAAGAGATATGTTTGAAGGCTGTTCTGTTTTAGAGGAAATGAAGGAACTTAATCTGAGTCAAGTCAAATTATTGTGCATGACTCAGTTGACTTGGAGGTTTTTTCGTTGTTTTCTTTCGGACCAAAATAAATTCATGGTTATTAACAATCAAATTAAGGAAGCATAGGCTTAAGTCAAGGTCATGTCTTTCAAAATTGTGTTTTCGGTTAGCTATATGTGGTGCTAAATTAATTAATGGGGTTCTTCGTTCCTCTTTTGTCTTGCTGAATCTAATCTAGTTTGCCTAATTATTATCTCCTTTGCCATAATTGGTTGATGGGCTTTTGCTCTTTTTCTGTTTATATGTATACAGATTCTGCCATCTCCAACAACAGGAACATTCCCTGCTCAGGCCTTCAATTGGAGGAGTAATTTTAGCAACCAGCAACAGAATGTTAAACAAGAAAACAAAAACTACTCAGATTTCTCTTTCCAAACTCAACAAAGGCCTCCTTTATCATCAACAACAAACTATCAGCCTTCAAATACTGCGATTCAAACTGTATGTAACAAATTTTTCATACACATGACAGTCCAGGTTTCTTTGTTTTCCTTCTCTTTGATTTTCATTAACAATCTTTTTATTTGTTACAAATTTTCAGGTACAGCCACAAGCCTGGAGTTTCCAAGAACCCACCAAGCAGGATGATTTTTCCACAGGAAAGAGTATGGTAAAGGCTGAATTCGGTTCAATGCAGGGCTATTCCTCTGATATCACCACCATAACAAGTAACATTCAAAGCAACAATAACAACAACAGCAACAACGGTGGGCTCCAATCAGAATATGGTGATTATCACCAACAGCCTCAACAGCCTCAAACACTGAGTAGGAGGTCTGATGATGGGTACAATTGGAGAAAATATGGTCAAAAACAAGTTAAAGGAAGTGAAAATCCTAGAAGTTATTACAAGTGCACATACCCCAATTGCCCAACAAAGAAGAAAGTTGAGAGGTCCTTAGATGGGCAAATTACTGAGATAGTTTACAAGGGTAGTCATAACCATCCCAAGCCTCAGTCTACTAGGAGATCATCCTCAGCTTCTTCTCAAGCCATTCAAGTTTCTAATTCTTCCTCCCATGAACTTCATGATCTGTCATATGCCGCCCTTGGTAATGGACATATGGATTCGGTTGCAACCCCAGAAAACTCTTCCATATCGATGGGGGATGAGGATTTTGATCAGAGTTCTCAAAAGAGCAAGTCCGCAGGAGATGACTATGATGAGGATGAGCCCGATGCCAAAAGATGGTAAGTTCGGTAGATTAGAGTTTACCTCTAAACCAAAGGAAAATTCCTCTAATCCATGGCGATTCAAATGACCATCCACTTTTAGTTACATGACTTAGCTAACGAGTCATATCATTTAATATATGTGGATGATTTTAGAATATAATAATGGGTTGGAAGAGATTTTTCCAAAATTGGTTTGAAAAAAACACTTTGTTTAATTAGTTTGTGTAAATTTTTTCTTTTATAGTATGGTTGGCTGGGGTTGGTCTGATAATTATATGTTTCCTTTAATTGTTCAGGAAAAAAGAGGGTGAAAATGAAGGTATATCAGCAGCCGGGAGCAGAACAGTGAGGGAACCTAGAGTTGTAGTTCAGACAACTAGTGATATAGATATTTTAGATGATGGATATCGTTGGAGGAAATATGGGCAGAAAGTGGTCAAGGGCAATCCAAACCCAAGGTAGCGCTTACTTTTCATTTTTTTTTTTGTCAAACTTTTGAAAGTTTTTTTTTACATTCAAAGTTCTAGAATCATTATTCTATAACACTTACAGTCTTGACTCTTATATTCGTACCCTATGCTCTCAATGCCTTGTTACTTGAACACCTTTTTTAAAAAGACTAGTCTATCTTTTTGGTCGGTTTGGGCAATTTGCATATTTCAAACGCGATCCGTTTTGGCTTAAAAGTTTCTTTGATGGTGTGTGCTTTATTCTTAGCACTCGATGGATTTATTGAATTAAAAAACCCAAGTTTTAGGCTGAACTTTCTCACTCAACTTGTGAACACTCACTTTTGCTACTGGGGTATGTTTTGCCTAGCCTGCCTTAGCCCTTAAGTTGTAATTTTCTAATCTTGAGTTTACTTGTACACAAATTGTAGGAGCTACTACAAGTGCACACATCCAGGGTGTCCAGTGAGAAAGCATGTTGAGCGAGCATCTCATGATCTAAGGGCAGTGATCACAACCTATGAGGGGAAGCACAACCATGATGTTCCCGCAGCCCGTGGCAGTGGCAGCCATTCTGTCAATAGGCCTTTGCTAAGCAACAATAATAACAACATTAGTGCTGCCACAGCAATTAGGCCTTCAGCCATTACCCATCACACTAACAATCTAAGACTACCAACATCTGAAGGGCAAGCACCCTTCACCTTGGAGATGTTGCAGAGCCCCGAGAGCTTCGGCTTCTCGGGTTTCGGGAATGCCATTGGTTCCTACATGAACCAACAACAACAAGTCACAGACAATGTGTATTCTAGAACCAAAGAAGAACCAAGGGATGACATGTTTTTCGAATCTTTGCTTGCATAGACTTTGGAATTGCAAGGTTCTGACTTAAAAAAGAAAAAGAAAATCTTGGAGGGAGTAGGAGCAAAAGTGCAAAACAAAATAAAAAGCGCAGGTCCATTCAATTTATTGCAAATTTGTTTGTTTTTGTTGTATATTTATACACGGATTGGTTTTTGTATATTCAAAAATGTATCCTTAGATAAGCCTCTCAACTTATTTGTTTATTGTTTTGAGGCCTCCCTACCCGACAATTGAAGCGCCTCAAATCACTTTTTTGTATCACACATGGTAGTGATTTTTTTTTTTTTTTTTGTGCCTGGTTGTAAAACCAAGAAAAGTTGGGAATTTAATCAAAAGCATGTAGTTGTTGTTTTGAGCAGTGAAAGGAAAAGATTGATTGATTTTTTTTTTTTTTTGAAACGCTTTTCTTCTAACAACCAGAGTGGGGTCCATCAAACTAGTCGGACCCACTTGAATCGCAGGCCATAGTTGCTGATTAGAGAGTTTACATTTGATCATTTGCTTAAATCCTAATGGAGGGAGGGTTTGATTTGAATGAGTCAAAAATGTCAAGCTGGGCCAGCTGGGGGATTATTTTGGTGACTCGGTGCACAAGTTGGTCAAGGTCAACTTAAATAGCAACAGATGGACCTTCCAGGTTGCTCCCTTGGCGGTGGTTCATCTTAATCTTAATCTTCTACTACTACTACATAATAAAATTACTGCATAACCCATTGTCCATATTCATTGTACAGAGAGTCCTTCAGACCAAGGTGTTAGGACTATTTTGGTACATTTTAACTACTTTTTATTTATTTATTTATTTATTTTATCTATGTTCCAATAGTACTATAGCTATTATGATGATGATAAGAATGAGACAGTTACGTGTTGCGCACGGCACATTTAAAAACAAAACTGGGCTCTAATGGTCCCACACGGCTTCCCTACCCACCGACCTAATAACTTAAACTGTTTTATGTGTCTTCTTCTTCTTCTTCTTCTTCTTCTTCCTCCTATAGATCATATTTCTATATCCTTTGTTATTGATGTTTTAATGCTTGTTTTTGTTTTGTACCTTAGCCCCCATTTTGTCTGTTTGTGTAAATGGTTAACTATTTTTTTTGGTTATTGTGGAAGGGTTGCCAACTTGTTTTTTTTTTTTGTTCCTCAGTCAACTTGTCTGTTGTGGAAGGGTTCTCTGCCTTTTTATTTTTATTTTTATTTTGATTATTTACTCCCATTGGCACCTTTTTACTTCCTTTTAGGGAAACACAGGCTATGTTTGGATCATTTTTTTGTCATTCAATTTCTATCATTTATCACTTAAAGTATCTCAATTTTTTCAAACACCCCCAATTGACACTCATCACTCAGTGACTTTATTTCAAAAAAAGAAAAAAAAGTCAAACTTTGCAGCCAATAGCATTGTTTAAAACAAAAATAATAATAAAAAAATCAAAACAGTCCAACATTGCGGTTGAAAGGTTAAAAGTTGTAGGTTTAATTATAAACATACCATTGAGTTATGAGTTATGGAAATTGAAAATAGCCAAAATATGTTTTCAGTTTTCATAACTTAAAAATCAGAGAATTAAGTGATGAAAACAGAGTTATGGTGCTTTCAAATGGGCTTCTCACTATAGGTTCCACCATTTTTGAGTTATGAGTTATAGAAACAGAATTATGAATTATGAAAATTAATGATCTAAACAGTCCCACAATTTTACTATCTAGATTGTCCTTGACTGTAATTTGTAGAAGTTCAGCTAATCGCAAAGCTGTATTGGAGTTCTTTCTTTGAAAAAAAATTTATGAAAGCTGTAGTGAAGTTGGCTATAGCCTATTAACATCAAAACATTTTAAGTCAAAGTCGGCAGTTCTCATGCACAATGATACTAATCATTCACAAACTCCATTCAGCATGCTGTATTTTAAGGGAAGTGGGCTTGTTAAGATGCTAACACGTGTTATAGGTCTAGAGGTCTAGTACACAGAAACACTAAACTCAATCATTAATCTATTTTAAAATGCTCCAAAAATAGTCGTATTCATTTTCTATTTTTGAGAAATAAATGTGTATTAATTTGATTTGTTTGTTTAAACTCACTTGATTAAGTAGCTCCAAAGAAGATTAATGCTATTATGGTTTGATAGTTAGATAATTGAATAAGTAGGCCCAAATTCCAAAGAATATATGTGCTATGATAGGTATTTCAATAATTACATTAAAAAAAAAAAGTTAGTATAGAAGCTCCAACGCCCAAACCACAATAAAAAAACCTAATGATATTTTGCACAACAATCAATCAACACTTTCAAAGGCATTGTAACTGAATTGGTATCTCTTCAGGCACTGTCTAAGGGAGAACCTAAATTGGGATTATTTTTTCCTTCTCATTTATAATGCCCCTAAAAACAAAAGAAAAGTCCAACCCTGCCTCTGAATTCAAACCAGAAAAGGACTGGCCCATTATTTACTTCGCTATTATTGGTTGTGACCTGGTAGTCCTATTAAGAGAGAGAGAGAGAGAGAGAGAGAGAGAGAGAGAGAGAGAGAGAGAGAGAGAGAGAGAGAGAGAGAGAGAGAGAGAGAGAATGCAAATTCAGGAAGCAATGGTTGGGCTAGGCTAGTCTACTTTTACACGTAGCCCATATATCTAAAATCTGCCTTTTATTGGGCCCAAGGGCTTTGTTCTAATGGGGCAGTACTTCCAAATTTGTTGCTCCAACGGCTATGTGCCCGCCAAGTACTGTTATATTTGGTGTGGGCCAATCTATGCAATTGTTAGTTTATCGCCAGGCTTGAATTTTTTTTTGGGGGGGGGGGGGGGTTGGGGGGTGGGGAATTGCAAATTGCAATACCTAAGTTTATGTGTATTCATTTTTGTCTTTATAGTATCAATTATTTCAAAATTTATCCCAACTTTCTTTTATATCATATTGTATTATATGTGATTCTTCGCAATAACTTAATTGAATATTAAAAGTTTAAGTCTGTTCATTTAAATATTTTTTTTAAAATGATTTGAGCTTGAGTTCATTATCAAAGCAAATTATAAGTTTAAGCTTAGTTCATTTTCTTATTAAATAAGTTTGAGCTTGTTTATGAACTATTGGGTGAACTTATTCAATAAAGCTAGGGACACGATAAAAGTTCATAACAATTTTACAACATTTCTAAATAATCCTACCACTTCATATATGGGCCGATCATAATTTTTAATTTAATTTTTCAATGGTCCATGTGTGAGGTGATAGGTTAATTTGGAAATTTTGTGAACTTGTTGAATGTTTTATCTATAATAAACTACAAATTACAATTTGATATCTTATGAACTTATTTACAAATTTACATAATCCAAATTTAAGTCTATAAAAGTATGTTTTGAACATTTATACATATAAACATATAATATTATATTACATTAATTTAGCATCATACTCACTAGCTTGTAACTCCATACATATACAGATATACACTTAAAAATATACAATAAGATGCATAATATAATATATATATATATATATATATATAATTTAAATAATATTAATAATCATTTTTATATTTTGTTAACTCTTTAAAAAATTTTGTAAGGATATAATTAGGTATAAAATGTAAATTGTCAAGTTTTTAAAAAATATTGTGAAACACTTTTTTTTACAATTCATTTATTCTAGACTCTTTGGTTTTTGTACTTAATAACTCACTTGGATGAATATTTATGATGTTGTCCTACATTTGATTCTAAAATTAAGAAATAAAACTCTTTAAGAATAAATAATTTAGGATACATGGCGCAAAATTGGAACGCAAAATTAGAACTCTAATTTGAAATTTTAATTTGAGTTTATCTCAGTTTCACCTATTATTATTATTATTATTATCCTATTTACAAGCGCACTATTATGCTTAAGCTTTGCTTGTTTAATATTGAAGTCTAATCTTAGTTGTGAGTTTAGATCACTTGTTAAATAAATAAGTATTTCTTGAGCCGAGCCTAAGCTATTTATTATTAGTTTGGTTCACTAGAACCATAGTTGCTGTTAAGTCAGCTAAAACAACTTAGTTTTGTTTTTTTTGTTTTTTTTTTTTTTCCATTTCTAAATATTAAAAAAAAATATACTTTCAACTAATATTGGCAAATAAGAAATTATTTATAGAATTTTTTTCTTTTATTATTATTATTTCTTAGGGCTCCCTTTCAATCTTGTTCTTTATATATCAAGAATTTGTGCATTAATTTGAGTAAGAAATTGGTACATTAGTGGTGAAGAATAATGATAGGGGTAATCAGAAAATTATTGGTTAAAAAAATCTAGTGTGTTGAGCGTTTTTGGTCATTCAATTTATTATTTTTATTTTTAGGATTTGAGAAAACATAAGGGTGATTTTGTTGTGTTTTGAGAGGTCTAAAATGAAAAGGTATTTGATGTCATATTTACACAAAGAGTATCCACACAACACAACAAAACTTTATGATAAACCTTTTGATCTCATGACATATATACACATGTAATTTAAAACCACTCATTGTAAACATTGGGATAGCTTGAACCATAGCCTTGATCAAATTTTCTCTATAAATTTGAGATAATAACTTTTCTTCCCAACTTTGTAATTTCCTCCATACCCTCTCTTAATGTAATAAAAACTAACATTTTTCCTTTTACCCACTAGTGAGGGCAAACCCAAATACCTCTCATTTTTTATTTATTTTATTTATTTTAATAACACCCAGAGGTTCTTTTATTGACCGACTCTTTTCTTCAAAAGTTGACTTTCTAAGGAAAGTAGTTGTCATGGATTTATTGATCTATTGGCTAGAACAATTTTCATAAGTTTCCAGGATCTCCAAGACATTTTGACATTCACCTGGGGATGATCTGCAAAAGAGAAGCCTATTGTCTGCGAAAAAAAGATGGATTAGTCTTGGACCATATTTGCACAAAATTGTCTCTATTTGGCTAGAGCTTATAAGCTTAACTTTTAGTTTTTTTAGCTTTTGTGTACAAATTTTTAAAACTTCATTTTTTAAAAGTATTAGTATACTGTAACACACTTTCAGTAAACAAATTTTAACAAAAAGTTAAATAAGTTGTTCTCAAGTGGACACAAAGAGTCTCCAAACAACCCTTATTAGATAACCACATCTAGGAATTTTGTTATGTAGATAAACTTGAAAGTAGATAAAAGGATCACATTAAATTAGGAAACAAAATTAAAATTATAAAGTTGAAAAATGAAAACATTGAAAAATAACCAAGTTTAAGGGTGAAATTTGTAATTAGGATAAAAAAAGAAGTAAATCATGCTCCACCAAGGCTCCCACTTGAAAGGAAAATCTCCATAAACAGCAATTTCCTTAATGGCGGCTAACCACTTTCCAACTCTTGATTTCTCAAATCTAGCAAAAACCCGGTAACCATATTATGGACCTTACTTAGGGATGGCAATGGGGCAGAAATCAACGGAAATTGTTTTCCATGGAGAGAGGAATTTAAATTTCGGTGATAAATGCTCGGTTCTGGTGTTTAAATGCAAAATAATTCGCAATGCTGAGCCGGTGATTCAAGAAAAATCATTGAAACCTTGGTTAACATGAAGAGAAACATAAACATCATAAAATACCTAACTTCCTCGGTAGATATTAACTTCAAGAATAGGTATGTTTACGTCAATGTTGGATCTCGGAGTTATGGCTCTAGTATAGTTAGTTGGTTTAAGAAAAGTATCCCAAACAGAATAAGACTTTTGAGATTTACACCATTGAGGCCGATAAGGCGTTTCATGAGGCAAAATTTTGCCAAACAGTATAATTCAAGAAAACTTTTAGGCGGATGGCATGCATTCAAATTTTATTAGGTAGTTGGACTCTTTTTTGGAAATTAAGTACAACAAAATTGACTTCTAGCCAAAATCTCCAAAGTCAACTTCAATATACTCGACTTTTTATCGAAAATTAGCTTTGAGGTGGATAAAAAAGGAAGTCAAGTATAGTAAAATCGATTTTGACTGGAAGTCGATTTTACTGTACTTGATTTTCAAAAAAGAGTCTAACTAATTAATAAACTTTAAACGCATGCCATTCACCTAAAATTTTCCCAGTATTATATTATTTGGCAAATTTTGCCTGTTTCATGAAGAGTATAGATTGAAGAAATGGGTCAATTAATTGCCTTATGTGGTGTGGGTGAGGAACGAAACAATTATCTTTGAGATCACTAGGGATCCAAGTAAGAAAGTGGAGAAAGGTAAAGGAATGGGGTGGATTCAACTAGTGCAGACCTCGTTGAGTTATATGGGTGATGTGGATAAGATTCAAGGGTTTGATTTTGCTAGCTGGATGTGGAAAGGACTAAGTTTCATTTGATTCCGAGGTTGATTGAGACGGGGGCGTTTTCTTTGATTGATGAGATGTTTCTTGAGTGTCATTACAATAGGCAGATGTGTTGTCCTGGTGTGAGGAGTGCTAAGTATTAGACGACTTATGCTTAATGTTTGGATCTTTTTAGTTCACTTAGAGATAGTGGGGTTCTTGCACATCAATGGTGGTGACTGGTAACAAATTGACTTGATTTTCCTTTTGAATTTTTGTTTTAGATAGATTCTTGCTTATTCTTGACAGGGAAGAAAGCTGTATTTTTTGATTTGTTAGTTGTTATACCTGCAAAGGAAAAATTCAATGGAAATATTTCATTAATTTTGTGTCCTCTAGATTGCCTTCAGTTTTATATATGGTTTCTTGCTTCTTTATATTTTGGGTCATTTTTCAGAAGCCAAAGGCAGATATTGGCTTGATGGGTGGTTGTGGGGTGCTAACATGATAGATGCTAGAAGTATATCAAGTTTTATTATTGTTTGGTTAGTTGATTCGCTCGAACTTGAGGTGGTTAGAGATGTTGCACTATCTGTCAATCAAATTCTTTTGCTGCTATGCAGGACTTAATTGCATTTAGTTGGGTATGAAAGATCATATTATAAGCATATCTGCAACACAGCTATGTTTAGATAATTTGAGTTTTGGCTGCTGATTAAAATGAAATCTATTCATGGACTTGTTTGGCTTGAAGAATTTGAGTTTGGTATCTACATTATACTTTTGGAAATTGGGATGGGCTTTCCTTGATAATGAGAAAGCAAGTTGGGGATCCATCTACACTATGGGTTAAGTTTGGGATTAGCTCATGAGATTCTTACTATAGGGTCTGCAAAATTGATTTGAATTGACAAATGTTGATAATTTGGGATTTGAAGATTCATTTTGCAGCACAGAGCTGAAGGCTAATCATCAGTCATAACAGGAAGGAAAGACGCTCTAACAGATATAACAGGAATGGGCTTTTGGCAAATGGAGAATTGTAGTTGGATAGAGAGAAATATGGGGAATCAAATTATGAGGTGTAGTCTGTGATTGAAACGTTGGAGAAAATTAGCTACTTCTTGACCACACACTCCCCATGTATAGACAATTTGGATGCAGCATTTGATAAATTGATGGGGTGGATAATAATTTCTACTTAATGAAGCATGAATTTTATGAGGTTAATATGGTAGATGACAGTATCCACTATCCACATACTATGAAACTCAGGAAAGTAGGGTCAGATCAATGGAAGCTACAGAAGCAGCTGACACATAAAAGGGGGTTGCTTTAAGTGGGGACTACGGGAAAAGAAGGCAAGAAGGTGATCGTACTTGCCGCAAGTGAGGTAGATAAGATTTAAATTAATGAGTAGTTGGGTTTGGCTTCGATTTCTTTCCTTGTTTTAACTTCTCATGAATTTTTGAGTTTCGATGACCACTGCATTTACAGAATACAAATTACAGTATAATCTTATTGGATATACTGGTTGGATTAGACATGTAACTCTCATCAACATCATTGTATTTTCTAAACACTTAAAACATTTCCTGGAAAACCTCGCAGCCTTTCCAGCAATTTCTCTTCTTTGAACAGCTGCAAATTAATTGATGAATGCAGCTATTTTGCCAATTACAAGTTATTTGTGTGCGAATTTAACAAAAAGTCTCCAGCACCAACCAATGATGCAGTAACAAATTTAATTTCTGGCATGTTGCCCACTTTTGTGCTGAAACTAACGCCTTCCTGAGTATTTTGACTTTTTTTTTTTTTTTGGGTAAAAAGTATTTTGACTTTGACACTTGAATTGGGCTTTGTTTTAGAGCAGAAATGAACCATTTTGCTTTCTTTGATGAAATTTTAGAAAAGCAAAAATAAACCTTGAGAAAACATCATTTACAAGTGAGAAATATTGTGTCCACAATATTTTCACAATACTTTTACAAAAAATCTTAAGTGACATATTGTTATGTGTTATTATGGATGAACAAAAAAGTAATTTAACTTGTAAATTCAAATTAAATCGAATAACAACTTATCACCTATAATTTGTTGTGAAAGCGTTGTGAAAATATTATGGACTTAGCTTTTCTTAGAAAAGAAATAACTACATTTACTAACTTTGACATTAAAAAAAAAAAAACTAATGTTATGAAAATTGTAAAAATACCTACGAGATGTCAAAATTATCTTGTTATTGATGTGATATTAATTGTATTAATTGATATAATAGTTTATAGACCTTTTATAATAAAATTTGGACTTGCAAATTGACATATCTTAACAAATTTTTTTTTAGGAGAGAGTTTCAACTTATGACGTCTACTCCTGATGGACACCAATAAGTTTTTCCTGTAGGCGGGGATTGAACTCCAAATTTCTTATTAAACCATCAGAGACTTTACCAGTTGAGTGAACTGGAACCCACCCTTAATAGTTTTAATGAAGATGTTTAGGTTTAATTCTATATTTCTCCAATGTTGTAACTATGTAATTAAAAAAAAATTGGACTTATAATAATTAATATGGCACAATCAAAACCATCCAGTTCTCTTTTGCATATATATATAATTTTTTTGTTTTTGTTTTTAGGGCAGTCCTCTTATATCTTATTCTTATGTAGACATCGCATGCATGAAGGCTTGAACCGTGGAGAGATGAATGTCCCTTTACCTTTGGTCAAAGGTCTGAACGAACAAAGAGGAACCATTGACACTTTTCCCCATTTGCTATTGTTAATTTGTTATTGTTGACATTGTTGTTGCTGTTCTCTCTCCCCCCCTCTCTCTCTCTGTCCCGTCCATCCATCTCTAAACTCTCTTCCCACATGGATTTCCCTCCTATTCCTTTGTGCTCCTCTTCGTTTCTCTCTTTCCCCCCGTAACCTAAAGCCTCTCTCCAAAAAAAAAAAAAAAAAAAAAATTCCTGTCATCTCTCTTACCCTCATGCAGGTTCAGTCACTTAAAAATGAGCACAGACAATAAGCTGACTCAAGAAGTAACGAAAGTTGGCTCCTCCACATGCAGCATTTTTGGTCGCTTAAACTCAAGAGGTATATGGTTTGGAGATGACCCTCTCGACTTCTCTCTCCCTCTCTTGCTGTTGCAGCTCTCCCTCATTTGCATCTTCTCTCGTTCCCTTCACGCCCTTTCCAAGAATATTGACCAACCCTCCATTGTTTCTCAGATTGTTGTAAGCCTTCTCTCCCTCTTCTTGCTAAGATCAATATATGAATTATTGCATTTATTTTTTATTGTGTTGATACACCAAATTTATGTATTATATATAAGCGGGTTGCACGCGGGTAAAATGTTAGATGTTATATATTAGGTTGAATTGTGGTTATAGGGACCAATAAATCACATGATTAAATTTAATTATTCTTGAAAAAGATAATATTGTTTTTGGTGTATTGGTTACGAAGTTACACTTTATTGGCATGAGGTTACATCTTTTAATATTTTCTTAGCTTCAAACTGTTAAAATTCACATTTTTAAATCAGGTGAATTGAAAAGAAAGTTTTGAAAACATAATAACAAGTTCATTATAATTTTAATACATAAATCTTATGAATAAAAAGTAAATACAATTAAATCTCTTAAAGGTAAAATGTAACTTTTTAAATCACAAGTTGACAATTTAAACTTGACAAGTTCTATAAGTGAAATTTTAAAATTCCCCCAAAGAAAAAAAAAAGGGCATAAGGAAAAGGGGAGGAATTTTCAATAACAATTTCCAAGTGCAAAAAGAATTACATGTAATGAAATTTAATTTCCATTTAATCAGGTAAAGAATTTTTCAGAAAATAATTATTATTTGTTGAGAGGAATGAACCAACCTAAAGGAGTTGCTCCTGAAAATATATACAAATTCAATAAAAAATTATGCAGTAATGCCTTAAGTTACTTCTTGACATTCATCATGTACTCCAAGTTGCTTAAGCATTCCACTAATTTGTTGTCAATTCCGGTAGCTGGGAATCCATGACTATGAAGTTATTAATTGGTTGCATGTATGTGAATTTATATGATTTTACTTGCATATACTGATCCCATCTTTGATGTTCACTAGGCTGGTGTAATTTTAGGTCCTTCAGTTCTTGGGCGCAGTGCAGCATATGCAGTCAAAGTTTTCCCACCTAAAGGGAAAATTTTACTGGACACCTTGGCAGTTTTTGGTCTCATGCTATTTGTGTTCCTACTTGGGGTGAAGACAGACCCAACTATCTTTTTTAAATCAGGCAAGAGGCCATTGGCTATAGGAATTTTAGGCTTCTTTGTTCCTTATGCACTGGCTGGACTAGTTGCCTTTGTCCTCAATCATTTTCTGTCATTGGATCATGATATTTCCAATGTGCTTCACCTTGTGGCAGTAATACAGTCTCTGACTTCCTTTCCAGTTATTGCTTCATTTCTGGCTGAACTCAAGCTGCTCAATTCAGAGCTTGGACGGCTGGCCTCATGTTCTTCAATTGTGTCTGATATGTGCCACTGGTTTATTGTGGCAGTGAGGATTGCTACAAGATTAACTTTTGCAAGGTCACTGAGAACAGTAATTGGGGCTACTCTCTCAACTATCCTTCTTGTTATATTCTTTGCGGTTGGAATCCGTCCAGCAGCTCTGTGGGCAATTCGAAATACCCCTGAAGGAAAACCTGTAAAAGAGATCTATATTTCTTTAGTCCTTATAGCACTATTGTCTTGTGGATTTCTGGGTGAAGTTATTGGCATAAACGCGTTTATCACTTCTTTCGTATTGGGCTTGTTCATACCAGATGGCCCTCCTTTAGGTGCTGCATTAGTAGAGAGGTTTGATTGCTTTGTTTCAGTATTGCTCATGCCTATATTTTTCACCTCATGTGGATTAAAGGTGGATATTTTTGCCATAAAAAATTTAAAGAATGTGGGTATGATTCAGTTGATTGTTGTTGTTGCATTTTTTGGGAAGATGATAGGGACAATGTTGCCTCCTATCTTGTGTAGGATGCCACTCCGAGATGCCCTCTCTCTTGGTATTATTATGAACTCCAAAGGCATAACTGAACTTGCTATATTGGTTCGCTGGAAGGAACACAATGTAAGCCATCGATTTTCCTACCCCTTGATGTACCTCAGATGCATTGGCTAATGGCATTCTTCTGTTTATCCTTCTATCTATGTTTTGTTACTCTTAAGAGTATGATAATTTTCCCTTCTATTTTCATAGAATTAAGTACATAAAGCTATATATTAGTGATATATTCATGAAAAATAATTTATGG
Organism: Castanopsis chinensis; assembly: GCA_032878915.1. Taxonomy (NCBI): domain Eukaryota; kingdom Viridiplantae; phylum Streptophyta; class Magnoliopsida; order Fagales; family Fagaceae; genus Castanopsis; species Castanopsis chinensis. The sequence continues at coordinate 7,282,632 of JAVQMG010000125.1, read as the reverse complement.
CAAAGAATCTAGAGTAGTACATTAACCTAGAAGACTATTTCTTTGATGTTCTTAACAAATAAAGGTAATTACAATAATGTGCAGGTCATTAACGAAGAATGCTTCACCATTTTGGTAATCTCTTTGCTGATAGTAACTGGAGCTATCACTCCCCTCACCAATGCCCTATATGATCCTTCAAAGAGGTTCCTTGCCTACAAAAGGAGGACTATTTTACACCACAGGAACGATGAAGAGCTGCGCATACTTGCTTGCATCCATACAACCGATAATGTCCGAGCAGTTTTGAACCTTCTTTCTGCTTCCGACCCCAGCAAAGAGAGCCCCATCAATTTAGCTGTTCTGCACCTAATCAAGCTTGTGGGCCGTGCCTCCCCACTACTCATTGCTTGTGTGTCAAGGGAAAATAAATCTCAATATTCAACTCAATCAGAACAAATTTTCAACGCATTCAGAAAATTTCAACAACATTACTCTGGCCACGTTATACTGCATTGTTATAAAGGCATTTCCCCTTATGCTACAATGCACAATGATGTATGCTCCTTAGCTCTTGAAAAGAGAACAACCTTCATAGTCATCCCTTGCCACAAGCAGTGGGTTATTGGGGGAAGAGTAGAATCCTCTAATACTCTTAGGCACCTCAACAATAATGTGCTTGATAAGGCTCCTTGCTCCGTTGGAGTCCTCATCGACCGTGGGAATCAGAGGAAACCTTGGTCCATTCTTGGACAACCCTCAATGTATCGGGTGGCTGTGCTCTTCTTTGGGGGTGCAGATGACCGAGAAGTACTAGCATATGCTGGACGCATGTATGATGATCATAATGTTCTAATTACACTTCTACGTTTCTATTCTTCAACTGAGATTGTTGGGGGTACAGCTAGGAGCAAGATACTTGATACCGAAATCTTGAGTCAATTTAGGCTCAATGCCTTTCGTAATCAGCGAGTTTCATATCAAGAGGAGATGGTGGTGGATGGAAATGGTGTGCTTGCTGTACTCAGGTCAATGGAGAATGCTTATGACCTTGTTATGGTTGGGAGACGTCATCAGGATTCGCAATTGATGTCAGACCTTGGGAAATGCATTGAGCATGGTGAGTTGGGTGCAATAGGAGATATACTTGCTGCCAAAGATTTTAGGGGTGCAGCTTCAGTTTTGGTTGTGCAGCAACAGACCAAATTGTGGGGTTTGAATGACCCAGAGGATTCCACGCGATTGAGAAGAGTAAATATATAGGAGTTTTTTAGGATTTTGAACATGTTCAGTAATAGATATAATCATATAGACCTAGTGATCTAATTTACAGCCACCATCATTCCAAGTTGTGCAATCAATTTTCCTCTCTTCCATTTCCTTGTGGGTAAGAGATAAATGCGTATTTATAACAGTAGGAGTAATGAGAAGTTGATTTCAGATAGCCTTCTAGTATTGCTACTGCTACTAAAACAATCAAATCAGCTGGCTCCTTTAATAATGATGCTGCATCTGATTCAAAGCTTACCCTCTCTTTTCTTGGTAAAACGCTTTATACTGTCTAATTGCCTATCTGTGTCTACAGTCGTAGAATCTCTCTCTATAAATGTCTGATTCTAGCTATTATGATGTTAGAAATATGTGGTTAAATTATTAAATTTACTATATTCCAATAGCTTAAAATTTTGGGATAATTGATAACTTAACATGGTATCAGAGCAGGAGGTTTTGAGTTCAACCTCTGTCTCTTTCACTCTACCTCCTATTAAAATTCTTATGTGTTAGGCCTTACTTATTAAAAGATAGTTTTGGCCTACACGTAAGGAGGAGTGTTAGAAGTATGTGATTAAATAATTAAATTTACCATATTCTAATAGTTTAAGTTTTTGAGTCAATTGGTAATTTAACATTAACCTTAATTAAGCACGTGGTGTTATTCGGTATTAATCTATATGATTAACATATGGCTGCTAATTTTTTTTTTCTTATTGTTCTAATATAATTAATCTACATCTACATAATACTAAAAGCTGAAGCGTAGCATTTAATATTGCTATGCTCCCTGTTGAGCCATCTCATCCCCCACCTCATACTTTTTCTTAAATAATTTTTTTCCTTTTTAATTTCTCTCTATTTTTTATAAAATAATTAAATACCAATCATGTTCATTAAAAAAATTAAATATTAGATCATGGACAAACATGTTGATGCACTCTATTAAGATGACTATTCATCTCCTTCTTAAAAAAAAAGAAAAAGAAGAGAAAGAAAAAAAAGAAGAAGATGACTATTCATCTACTACTAAGTACTAAATCTTCTCAATTGTTATCCATACAACATGAGTTATTATCTTCAGTTATGGCTATTCACATCCTTCCATCCAAAATTGAGTTTGGAAGCAAACCAATTTCTTTGTAGTGTAAATGCAAAGTTAGAGTCTTCTATCCAAATCACCCGTCCACTTTCAATAGCTAATCCAAATCTTATATATTCTGCCTATAAGTTCTCTCTCTCCACTTTAGTTTTTTTTCCCCCATCAAATTTCCGTACTTAGCCAATGCCTAGCGAATATGCAAGACAAAGGTGTGCAAACTATCAAGAGTTCAATCCCACCGTTGATTATTACTTACAAACCTGGAGGAATTTTTTGATTCTTTATTGAAATTTCAGTAGTCAATTTCTTTTACATATCACTCTTGATTTTTGTTTAGGTGTGTTTCACAATGCTGAATTATCACTACATTTGTATCGCAACTTCTGATGACTTTTTGAATGGTTAGTATTTTTTGTTTAACATTAAGAGTAGATGCTAAATTGCTCACAACGTGTATGCTGTTATGGTTCTAAAAGGTAGCCAACCAATCAATGTAACTCATGTCTTATTCTTTTAATGTGTTGTAGCTTATTCGAGAAGAGCCAAGAGAAGTTTGTTAATTCTATGTTAATGAAAGTGATGGAAATAATTCCTTAATGATTGTCTTCTGCATAATTTGTCATACGGATTGGTTATCAATAATAAAGTTCCAATACTACCACTGAGTTGCTATTAGGTTTTCAGTTTTTGGGTTTTGTTTTATAGTTCCCAAGTTTCCTTTGTGGCAAGAGGAAAAAGGTGGCTGAACATCAAAGAGATTCTTGGTATTCTTTCGTGGACTGACAAATTGATTGATTTTGATAGCAACCCAGATTCCAAAATGCTATCTTTTTTGGTTTCATGACATCCACATGGAAGAGGCTACTAGTAGATGTATTGGCTCTCGTCCTTTTCTCTCTTATGTTTCACTCTTATTTCTCTTTGGTTTGATTGTGTTTTGTTGTGTTGAATCACTTACAATTTATATATTTATGATGACATCACATGTTACATGTGTCATACATTTTTGGATCTAATTCCTTTACTCTAAAAGATTGAAAATTTAACTAAAATTTGTAGAGGCTTAAAAAGTAAAAACTCACCCGCTCATGGACTTTTGTCAATCTGTCTAATTTGCTAGAGTCTAGTGTTGGTTTAGGGCCCTCATAGACTTTTGTATTTGAATACAGATTATTTTTTAGTTTTATAGATGAAAGCATGCACCCAAAAATCTTCTAGCAATCAAGAAGAAAAATTAGTGTGAGAGAAGAAATGGTAGTGATAGAGTTGCTTTCATTCTTTTGTTTCATTAGCTGATAATTAGGGATTTGCCACTCATGGTATTTCTTCTTAATTTGTTGCTGACCAAGTAGTTCAAATTTCGAACCCCTCTCTTAGAATCTCTATGCACCCAATATGTGGAAAGGTACCTGCAGATATCGCATTTGTACCCCTTACGACTTAGGCCCCCGTTCTCCAATATGCTTGAACTCTAGGCCTAAGGTTAGTTTAGATTTCAATCAGATATTAAATTGACTTGAGAAGTATTAAAATGGAAAATATAACATTTTAAATGAGTAAAAAATCTATTTTTGGAAATAAAATGATCAAAGTAGCCCTCTGCTTGCGCACATGGGTCGCGGCTTGCGCATATGGGTCGCGGCTTGCGTACATGAGCCAAAGCATGTGTACATAGGCACAATCTTGTGTACGTAGCTAGGGTTTTAGAAACACAAGAAAGACAAGTTTTCTGCAATAATGGCTGAGGTTTGGAATTGAATCCCACATTGTCTGGGAGCCATTCCAAACCTCATTTTTTTTTTCACTATATAAAGCTTTACATGGTACATTTTCAAAATACATAAAAATTCCACAGGAAAAACCTAAAATTCACTAGAAAATAATGAATCAAAAGGGAGTTTTTCATAAAACACCCACAAATCATTTTTTATTTGATTGTGACCTTTTCCTTCAAGTTTAAGATTGTTAATCACTATTTTATTGAATTGTGATAGATTTAACTGAGGGGAACGGTCGAAAATCAAGCTTAGGATCTTTTGCTTTAAGGTATTCTTTTAAACTTTTCTTTTTTCCCTTTAATATTTGTTTTAATATATTTCTTTTGTTTAATTTATGTTTACACATGTTTGTTTAGGTTAGTTTTGGATTTTTTTAATGTCTTTAAACATGTTAGGTTACTAGTTTTCACGTTTTATGTTTTGTTTGGCTTTTACTCTATTTCGGTGTAAATTAGGTCCTCTGGGTAAGGATTTGTATACGCATGATCTAGCTTGCCCACATAGGCTGAACTCATGCATACGCAGACTTGTTCGAGCTTGTGTGATGCCGTTACCCAGAAAATCTAATTTTTGTTTGTTTTGTTTCTGCATTCACATGTGTATTCTGTATAGCCTCTTTTTCATAGGTTTCAAGCCCCATAATTGTTTGCTTACCTATTAACATATTTATTTGTCATCACATGTGTAGATTAGGTTTTTTTTAGTATTAATGCCATTTATTCACATGTTCATGCATTGATACCATAGGTGCTGTGCTGCTGAGAGGTAAGTAAGGGACAAGCCATGCATTAACAATGTCCATGCTTTGTATTAGGGTTTCGCCTTGATGATATGATTAAACACGCATAGATATATGATTAAGGTTTTGAAATATGTTTGCTTGTTGCCTTGTCATAGATGTATGATAAAGGTTTTCACATGTTAGATGAATGCTAGAGTTTTCTTTTGTGCCTTGGCTCTCTTTTGTTTTATATTGATAAGTATGTGTGTTTTGGGATGAAAGATACCATGATTGTATGCATAGATGTATGTTAGTGTGTTTGTGTGAGTATAGATGCAAGTGTTGAGAGTACTTTTAGTGAGGTTAAGGTATAAGGCACAATGATGGGAGGCAAATATTAGAGTTGGCGATCTTGGGTGCCTAACACCTTCCCAAGAGCGTACCTAAACTCTGAAACCAAACTCTAGTAGTAAGATCAAAAGTCCTTCCTCGAAAGGACGCTATATTCATAGTGCCTAGATCATATAACTAGGTGGTGACTCCACTTGCGTTGAGTCAACAGTGGTGACTCCACTTTTGTTGTGCCCATAGTGGCGACTCCACTTCCGTTGTGCCCACAGTGGTGACTTTGTTGGGGATAGTGAGTTTAATTCCTATGTGTCTTATTTATTAACATTAATACAAACAGTTTCAATACTTATTTGCACCCACATTTTGATGAGAATGCAAATTTTTATATTTTTCTCCCTTAATGTTTAGTCTTTTATACCTATTTGGTGCCTAAATGTAATCATTATTCTTATATTATGATTTAGGATGCAAATGGCGGGATTAAGTGCAAAACGTAGCTAATTGGGCGATTTTGGACAATTTCAACGTCGCTTCGTAATATGGGCATAACTCTCTCATCCGAGCTCTGATTGAGATGATTCAAGATGATATGGAATGCCAAGACTAAGCTCTACAACTTTCGTGTTTTGATTTTTGAGACATACGGGCCGCATCAAGGTTGAAATCGGGCTTGAATTTGTTGCACCTGCACTGCTGACATTCTGGAATGTTCCTTTGCTTGAAATTTTAATACCTGATGCGGTTTATTTTTAGAAGCTTTCAGATCTGGTGTAGGAAAATTCCAGCTGAAAAACACCACTTTCCTAGTTATATTAGGACATTATTTTATTTTTAATATTTTCATTGATTAGTCAGATTTGGATATTATTATTTAGAATATTTTTAGGAGATTTTGTAGGCTTGGGAAAGGGGGAATTAACGTGTATTAGAGGGGAGGGGAAATTAAGTTGGACACACACACACTTGTCTTTTCCTTCTTGTCTAATTTTCTCCTTTGAGTTTCTGTCATGGCCCTACGTGGATAAAAAATTTTATACTTGGTTGAAGGAAACAAAAGCCTTGGAATCAATAAAACTATAAGATCTAATTTGTTTTTATTGTTCAATTTATGCTTTGAGTATCAGATGTTCTTCTATGCCTGTTATCATGATTGTCTCGTTTAATTACTAGGAGACCTGCTAGTTTATTATTCATTGCAATCTATTACTAGGTTAGCTATCAAATCAGTAATTGTTTGATCTCTTTAATTTGTGAAGCAACCAAGATTTAATGATTTGTTGCATTAGAAATTATTAGATCTTAGGAAGAATACTCAACTAAATTAAATACAACCACTTGTGCTTATGTTGTTTAGCTTCATCAATTTCTCTAGTTCTTAAGGCTGCTACTAAATTAATCATTTAGCGCTTGTCTTAGGTTGTTTAGTATTTAGGGTTAATTAGATTGCTTGTTTTCTAATTAACTGTGACTAAGGAGAGATAGGAAAATAGTTCTAACGATAAATATTAAAAGTGTGAATTGATATATACTCACATTGATGATCAGTTGTAAAATTCTGATGGTGGATGTTGACTTAGACCAAGGTTTATTTTTTGATTGCATTCTATACTTTAATTTGAATTGTTCCTTAGTTTTTTTTCTTAAAATTGTTTTCATTATACTCAAATCTCCCCCTTCTTGTTCACTTAGTATAAAACTATGCTAGATACTCTCCTTGGGAACGATCCATAGTCGCACTACTGCATATATTTTTAGGAGTTTAGGTTTTATTCTGCGACAGCACACCACATTTCACTTGTTCTTTTTGTCCCTTAACCTCGTTTAGTGATGAGTGGGAAGATGGAAGGCTCTATTCGAACCTAAATTTTCTGAAGTTCATCCCACCAACTCACAACCGGTGCCATAGCCTATAATGGGCCTTGAGTATTTTAATGGTTTTCTACCAATATACTATGGGGTCCACTTAGGCCCTCGGTTTCCCACCTAGTTGCGAGTGACCTACTTATCTATCCCTTTATCCTTAGGGAGCCTACCCACACTAGAGAGATCCTAAACCCTATCATGAAGGGTACCTTTTATATATTTCTTATTTGTTTAACCATATTTCATGTGTTCACCTAATTTTAAAGGACAAATAAAAGGTATAAAAATGGAAGGGATGACCCTAAAGTTATGGTATACCATAAGATGTTGTGGGACAAAAGAAAAGAAGTTCTCACATATAAGAGGCATGTCCCTAAATCCAAAGGTATATCTTAACTTGAAAGGTTCATAAGACCATAGCCTAATTGCTATCATGGGCCCGAATCAAAAGACCTTTTGGAAAAGAGGACTTTGGGACTAAGGTAACAGATATGTTATGGACTTAGCATCCAATTTCCTTCAAAGCCATATTGAAACTCCCTAATCTTGGGTCTATTTGTTTTATGCCTAGGCTCAAAATAATGAGAATTTCATAGACTTTGAAAGGAAGGCCACAAAATATTCTAGTTAGAGGGCTATTTCATAGAAAAAAAAAGTGATGAAATAATGAATAAAAATGAAAAGCCCAAAGGTGACAAGTACATTATAGGCCCAAGTTTGAGACAAAAGGTTGAAAATTCCTAAGTTCATTCTAATGAAAGCCCACGAGAGAAAGATGGGAGCTTTATTATAAATGGAACAAAGTCCAATGAAACAAGGGGCAAGGATCCATAAAAGGAAAGTGAGTGATATTGTAGTTGGGCCTCCATTAAAATGAACTAAAGAATTTTTCAAGAACATCAAAAGAGAAAGGAACCTTTTAATTGGGACATGAACTTAATGAAAATGGGGTTTCTTTTCAAGCATCATTGCACTGCCAAAGTCAAGAAAACACATCCCTACTCCCATTTGGATTTGAGAGAAAGGAAGGCGCTTGATCAAGATAGATAATACATACCAAGAAGAAGAAAACACCCAACAGACAATGGCTACCTCCACGGAAGACCCAATGGCACAAATGTTCCTTAAGGCTTTGGACGAACATGGAGAAGCTCTTAAGAAAATGGGAGGATGCCTCATTAGGTTGGAAGAATCTTGGCTTAAGAAATCCACACTTGTGGAAATCCATGATGAGGAGGAAGATGAAGAATGTGATGAAAAAGACAAATGGAATGTGAAAGAAACAAGCAATTTGAGAGTCCAATTGTGGAAACCATAGCTATGAGGGAAAAGATGGAGAAAATGCAACTTGCCTTTCGTAAGGCACAAGGAATGAATGACTTCCTTTGTAATATAGGGGGAGTAAGCTCAAAGGCTCCTATTTCATTGCCTCCCAAGCTCAAGATTATAGAAAAATTTGATGGCACTGGGGATTCAAAGCAACACATAAGAAGATACCTAAGCATTGCGGAAATAAAATGGCTAGATGAGAATCAAACTTTGCATGCGTTTCCTTTCTCACTCACGGAAGGTGCATCGAGGTGGTACTATAGCCTTGATCCAAGCAAAACCAAGGTGTGGAATGAGCTAGTGGAGTTGATTATGGACCAATTCATCTTCAACATCATGATTGATGTGACTCTAAGGGATTGATGTGACTTTAAGGGATTTAGAGACTACCAAACAAGGCGTAGGGGAGATGTTTTCCCAATACATGACTAGATAGAAGAACAAGGCATCTAGAATGGTCATAGGTCAAATGAGAAAGGTCAAATCAACATGATCATCAAGAACTTGCTTCTAGTTTATAATAGCAGGCTCTTGTCATTATCTATTATTTCATTTGGAGAATTATGTGATTGTGGGATAAGAATTTAAGATGCTCTCAATAATGGGCAATTGGAGAAATTGGAAAGCAAGCATCCAACCAAGAAGACATATAGAGGGGGGGACCACCACTAAAGCACCCAATCCCGTAAATGTAAGCACCATCATACCTCAACCAACACTAGCCTACCCAAAGAAAGCTCATTGAGAATTCTCTGACCTAGGAATGATCCTCATCCAAGCATATGAAAACCTATCCTCCAAAGGATTCATCAAGCCTTAAGACCTCACACCTATGCCTAATCCCATACCTCCCTCTTGAAACCTTAATGAATATTTCCACTATCACTAAAAGTCCGGCCATAAAACCGACAATTGCTTTCACCTCAAACACAAGATAATAAACCTCATAGACAATGAAGCCCTCCCAAATCCCAACATCATCACCAAACCCAACATTAGAAAAAACCCTTTGCTCGATTACCATAAGGTTCCCCCTCCATATCAAAATTGGGTGCAAATAGGTGAAGTTGAATGGGATTGCTCAAAATTGATAGAGACCTCAAATGTTAATGCCGTAAGTTCAAAGGATATGAGATGAAGAAGATGAGGCCTTAAAGGAAGGCAGTAGCAATATGGGGAATACTTCCCAAAGAAGTGACAAAATTGAAGAAGAGGGTTCTTGAGGACAATGTAGCAAATATCACTAGAAGCGAGAAGCATTACAAGCCATCCTTTTTGGAAAAGGGATCATCTTGGTAGGGATCTAAGGGAAGGGTCCAAGCCTATAGAGCCTAAGGGAAAAGAAGATAAAGAAGAAAAAGATAGGATCTTGATGCAATTGAAGAAGACCTAAGCTCATGAGTTTGTATGAGGCTTGCTCATGGCCTTTCAAAAGCACTGTAAGGCTTTCTTGGATGCCTTGAATGGAAAAGAAGTACCTATAGAAACTACTCCACAAAAAGTTGTCTCTCATGGGGGTTGAAGGTCCCTCAAGCCATCTCCTTACTTTTTCCGATGAAGATCTCCCTCTCGAATGAGCTACTTACACTAGGTCCTTGCAAATCACCATTGAATGCATAGGTGCCAAAGTCCCAATGGTTCTTATTGACAATGGATCCACCTTGAATGTTTGTCCCTTTAGGATTGCACTTACTATTGGCTTAGACATGGAGACCATCATTCCTTCTTCCTTGATTGTAAGGGCACATGACAACATTTCAAGAAAGGTCATGGGTACTTTCAAGGCTTTTTGTAAGATTGGGCCAATGGAAATCATTGTGGAATTTAATGTCATGGACATCACCCTAAGTTACAATCTTCTCTTGGGAATGGCTTAGTTTCAACTTAATGGGGCAATCCCTTTTTCACTACAATAAAAGATGAAGATCCCATGGAAAGAAGGGATTGCCATAGTGCTTGGAGATGGTGAGATCCTAGCACCGGTTTATGGACTAGAGAAAGGAGGGAGTGAGCTTCAAATAAGTGGTTTTGAGTTCGTGAATATGGATGACTATGGATTGAGGGATGAAAAGTATGCTACCGATTTGTTCCCATATTGTAGCCACAAGGTGATTGCAATGATGAAGAACATGGGATACATACTTGGTATGGGCCTTGGAAAGGAAGGAAAAGGGGTAGTTGAGTTCCCTAATATCAAGACCCAAGTGCCCAAGGAGGGTCTAGGATTTCTCGAAGGCTGCGACGGAATCAAGAAAAACTACGGCACACTCAATGGGAATTTTGTGAAAGAAGGAGGGGACTTCCCTTATTGTGGCTTTCCCAAACCATGGGTAGGTAAAGATGGAAGGGTATATCTAGGTTGGGAAATGTTCTTTAATGAAAAACTCACTTTTAAGGAAAAGCCCACCGTGGTGATCAAAGAAGTGCAAGCAGAGGTCGATTGAGTGAACTACATAGATGTTGAAGCAATGAAGACCATGATGAAGATGAGTGGGGATGTGTTTTGCCATCACCAATGAAGAGCGAAGTGATCCTTCCAAGCTCATCATGCCTATCATAGGGCCCATTAATAATTGGACTTGGGTTAGGTTTTCTAAGAACATGGGGAAAAAGCTTTGTAATGTAAGTTCCAATGTACTTTTCAATATTTTCAATAAGATGAATTATGATTTGGCTTACTTTGATGTGTCCCATAACATTGAAATTTTGCACTTAAATGATTCAAATGAATTTGAAAATGAAAATTAATAAACAATTGGAAAAAAAAACTGAACCTATGAAACCAACTCTTGAAATTATTAATTTGGGCAATGATGAAAATCCACGCTTAATTAAAATTGGCTTAGCTTTAAATGAAAAATAAAAGAATGATATTCAAGAGGTGTTTGCAGGGTCCTATGAAGATATGCCTGGAATTGACCCCAAGATAGCTTAACATCACGTTGAGACCCATGACTACTGGTGCCTGTCAAGCAAAAATTAAGAAGAATGAGAGCCAAATGACTTTTAAAGATCAAAGAGGAAGTCACTAAGCAACTAAAGGCAGGGTTCATCAAATCCGTAAACCAAGCTGAATGGATAGCCAATGTCGTGCTTGTACCTAAGAAGGATGGAAAGGTAAGGATGTGTGTGGATTTTAGAGACTTGAATCAGGCATGCCATAAGGATGACTTTCCTTTCCCTCACATCAATGTCTTAGTGGATAACACGGCAGGAAGTGCCTTGATGTGCTTCATGGATGGTTCTTTAGTATACAACTAAATCAAGATGGTTCCTAAAGACATGACCAAAACCACTTTCACTATTAAATGGGAAATCTATTGTTACACAGTAATGCTATTTGGCCTCAAGAATGCTGTGGCAACTTACCAAAGAATGACTACAGCCTTGCTTCATGATATGATGCATAATAAGGTAGAGGTGTATGTTGATGATATGATAGTAAAATCCAAGGATAGAGGAAGCCACACCAAAAACTTGAGGAAGTTCTTCGAGAGGATTAAGGAATATGGATTGAGATTTAACCCACAAATGTGCACCTTTGGAGTAACCGTTGGAAAGTTGTTAGGATTCCTAGTAAGTGATAGAGGGATAGAGGTTGACCTATCCAAGATCAAAGCCATATTGGAGATGTCTCCACCCAAAAGTGAGAAAGAGATTAAGGGTTTCTTAGGTCGACTACAATACATTAGTCGATTCATTGCCAAGCTCACTTCCACTTGTGAGCCTATCTTTAGACTCTTGAGGAAGAATGAACCATACACATGGAACGAAGAGTGCCAGAAATCCTTTGAACTTATCAAGGAATATCTCCTCCACCCACCTATCCTAGTGCCTCTGCAACATGGAAAACCCTTCCTCCTATACCTCTCCATCATAGGGGAGGCAGTTGGAAGTATGCTTGCACAAGAAGATGATAAATAGAACAAAAGGGCCATATATTACTTGAGTAAGAGGTTTCATGATTATGAGATTAGGTAAACTCCCATAGAAAAGTCATGCTTTGCACTTGTTTATGTTGTACAGAAATTAAGACACATTTTTTTACCCTTCCAAATATGGGTGGTGGCAAGAATGGACCCATTGAAGTATCTCTTTGAGAAGCTTGCTATGGGTGAAGATTGTCAAGACGGTTGATTTTGCTAGCAGAATTTGACTTGAAGTATATGGCTAGGAAAGCTATCAAAGGAAGCATCATGTCAGATTTTTGTGCTGAGAATCCTATAAAGGGGGAAGATAGCAAAGAGGACTTTCCAGATGAGGAATTTTTGGATGTTGAGTTAGGGACATGGACGATGTACTTTGACGGAGCCGCAAACCAATATGAAAATGGGATAGGGATACTCTTGATCACTCTTGAGGGATCTCACATACCTTTGACAGTCAAATTGAACTTTAAAGCAACTAAAAACATGGCTGAATATGAAGCTTGTATCACTGGAATGGAAGCTTTTCAAGAATTAGGGGTAAAAGAAGCCCAATTCTTTGTGGATTCAATTTTGGTTATAGCCCAAGCGCAAAGGTTGTGGAAAGTGAAGCAAGAACACTTGAAGTCCTATCAACAATACTTAGAGGATTTGACCAAGACCTTTGACAAGATTGAGTACACAATCATCCCTAGAGCTTATAATTATTTTGTGGATGCCTTTGCTACTTTAGCCTCCATGGTTTAAATATCCGAGGGAGTATGGACATAACCCTTAGAGATCGAACAAAATTATGAGGAAGTGGATAAAAGGAAGACTGAAGCTTTAGTAATGGCCAAAAGGAAGATCCACGATACTATGAAATTGTGAAGTTCTTGGAACTAGGGGCATATCCAGATGGTACCGATAATAGGGAACGTCGTTCCATTAGGATGATGGAAATCCAATACATCCTATGTGGAGGACAACTCTATAAAAGGTCCTATGATGGTGTACACCTTCGTTGTTTAAAGAGGGAAGAAGCCGAGAGGGTAATGGAAGAAATTCATCAAGGAATTTGTGGCCATCATATGAATGGAAGAATGTTGGCCAAGAAAATCCTAAGGGTAAGGTACTACTGGAATACGATAGAGACTAATTGTGTGGACTATGTGAAGAGCTGCTGATAGGCCAAGAATGTATTGACCATTTGAATTAATTAATCTAATTAACATGCAAAAAGCGTGGTATCACAAAAAATTCATCAACTAAGTTAATATGCAGTGGAAAGTAAAGTTGACACGGGTGATTTGTTTTCGAATGGGAAAAACCACCAAGGCAAAACCTCACCGGGTGAATTTAAGGTCACTACTCCCAAGAATCTACTATTATCACAACAAGCGGTTACGAGTAAAGGAATCCTAGTACCTTATACCAATTTATAGTTGAACCCTTACCCTAATACAGAATTGGACTTGTTCTGTAGTGACAATCTCTCATTTTCAATGCACAACTCCCAGTACATGACTAACCAATCAATGTGCGGATTCTAATACACGACTTAATCACCAACTTGAAAAAGATGATGGCTGCAAAGTTCTTCAGTTGATCAACACGATAAAGATTATGAAGCTCCTTAGTCACAAAACCCAACGGTGTACAAACGCAGTAGCTCCTTTAAGAGAAAGATGAACTAGGGCAAATTTTGTCTCCGGTCACAATTTGCATGAACAAAACTTTGCTTTATATTTGCGTTATCTTTGATAGCCCTTAAAATAATCCTTATATATGTTTAGAGTTGTGAGAAAAGAACGCCTAAACATGTACATATGGATTGGAGTGAAATCCGATCTGAAAAATTGATTTTCATAAATCTTGATAGATAGGGTATCTGTCGAGCTAGCTGTCGAGTTTTAAAATTCAGGATTTTTTCATTTGTTTCTTGGACAGATTTACAGGGCTTCAATACTTGGACTTGGACTTGGACTTGAACTCTTGTTCCTTGAAGTATTAAACACATTCTAGATTTATCAAATTACAAGTAAAGTGTATTTTGTCAAAGGATTAGCCAATTCTAAATGACGTGGTTCCTAACATGATTTACATATGTCCTAACAAAATGTTCATTGTGGTCACTATCTATAGTGATTGTTCTTGTATGATCAAGTTATACCTTATTGTTATATTCATATTTGCTTGATCGCATTGTGCTTGCTCCATATGTATTCCAAGATTTCTGTTTACAATGAAATTTTGTGATATTGTTTTCAGGAAAACTTGTCTGTATGGTTTAAGAGCTTCTCAGAATCTAGAGTTAGGTGTGAATGAGTTTTGGCAACTATTCCCAACTCACATTTTAAGTCTAGAGTCTATTTTATGGTTTTGTCACGGAATAGCCAAAAAGGGAGATTGTAAGGTTGAATTTATTCAACCATTTATTGGCTATATTTTATGCCAAATTTACTTGTATTTTAGCAATCAGCTACCCTGTTTATAAGTGGGAATCATGTAAGGGTTGTATGTGAGAGAGTGTGAAGAATTCAAGTATGTGTGCATTCAGAAGCATTCTCATGACTAGATCTCGCAAGTGGCTCGTGACTGGTGACTCGTCAGAATGCCACATGTGTGAAGCATGCAGGAAGCTGAAGGGTCATGATAGCTGGAGCACTACAGGACAAAAAGTACAGTCTAGCCAGACAGTTATTTCGTGATTGAAACTCGCGACTTGCCCCAGTCGCGAGTCAATCCCCAGAACCCCCTGTTATGTAGAAAAATGACTTTTCACATTCCTTCTCATACCCTACTATAAATACCCTTATACGCACGAAATGTAGAAAGTTTCTAGAGAGAATTTTGAGAGAGAAACCCTAGAGAAAAACAAGATTGTCTCATCCACAATCTTACACCTTTGATTCTTAAATTCCTCTACTCTCACCCTTTCCATTGACATACCCTTGAGGGGTTTATTAGCCAAATCCTTATCTCACTATATCCATATCTGTGAGGAGGTTATTTGGTACTTGGAAAGCAGTTCAGAGAGGACCAATTTATTTGGTTGATGCAATGGGCTTATTGTGGGATTTGAAAAGTTAAAGAAGACTCAGTTAGGCTTAACCTTGTTGGAGCAAGAAGTTTGAAGGGCTCAGGTACATTGGGTAGATTAGGCTTGGAGGGTCTATTGCTATTCGTGTATCCCAACTTTATTCTTTCGTGGATCATTTCACCTCTTGAAGGGCGGCGGAGAGATTTTTCGCTGAGTTCTTCAGTTTCTTCTTTGATAACACGTGCCGGTGTTATCTTTGTGTTTGCATTTCTCTAACCCTTATTCTTTCCTTTTAATTGCTGCTGTGTTGTGATTATTTATGATTTAGAGTTTTCTATTTATTTAGGTATTGCTTGTACTTATCATTCTGCACATCTATTGTTTGAGTATAAGTTTGTGTTGGTTAATTTGACAAAGGGGATCTAAACATTCACTAGTGTTTTACATACCAAGTGAACTTTTAGTTTCACTTAAACTTCTCTACATATAAAAGAAAAACCTTAGCCACGTTTTAAGACTGCTGAAGAAGACTTGTGTGTTACTCTTTGTGAGATTTGAGAGGTTTTGCACCTTCTAACTACACAAGAATCTATCGGAGTCAAGACTACAATCAATAGAACACAGTTGCTGCATCAAGATCAATAAGTGAAGGTGATTTGGAACCTTTGAGTGGGATCTCAAAGTCACAAGCATGGCGGCTTGTGTTGCTATAAATCCAAGAAGAGAAGGAGTCCGTGGATTTGGAGCTCACTCGTGGTCGTGTCAGTAAGTTACTACTGAAGGTAGCATTAGATTTAGGGTTAAATCTTTTGTAAGAACTTCAATTCTCTTATAGTGGATTTGGTTTACCTTGAGGATAGCTAGGTTAAATTCTCTCCAGGTTTTTTACCTTGAAACGGTTCATTTCATCAGTATTCCTGGTTCATCATATCGTAGTGTTATTTACTTTTCCGCATCTTTGCATGATATGATTTCTTATTGTCTAACCTAGATTTAAATAATTAATCAAAGTAATCACTTGGTTAATAAATTATGTTAAACAATCTGTTTAAAGGGTCTAAACGAACATACTGATTATTTACTTTATGGAATGCTGTGAATTTTATTCAGACTATAGACTAAAAAGCAACGATTACACTTGGTGAAAATCTTCTTCTAAGAAATAAAATCATCAATGCATAAACCATCTTTTGCTAAAATCGTCCATTTTATGTTTGACTGTATCAGTTTTCAGATTCTTGTGGGGAACCGGGCCACAATTTCCCCGTATCGCTTGATATACTTCGTTTATTGAGAATGAGTCTTCCATAAGGAGCTTGAATCCTTCAGGCACCTTCAAATGTTTATTGTTGCACCACCAACACTGATACCTTCCAATCAGACTCTGATGACACTAGCATGTTCCCCAAGTACCCTAGCTCAGGATACTCATTCCATAAAGTAAGTCCCATGAACAATGGCGAATTACTTTCATGCTGTCTTCCTACCAAAATTAGTTCATAAAGATTTTCTAGTGATTTAATCACATTTATCATTTCCACACTGTCTTTTACAACTTCCTCTCTATATAAATAGTGCTTTTGATGGATGTTAGGCATCTTAAACCGTTTGATCATATCAAAATCAAGCTCCTTACTCTTTTTATGAGGCTGAACCAACCGAATTACTGTAAGGCTAACTTTGGGGTGTTCCGCCATGTGCATGGCATATGTTAATGCTTCACGATCATCCGGCCCTCCCACAAAGATCATTCCAATACTGTACAAAGGTTTGCTACTCCCTGAATTCCTCCCACTTAATGTCCCTTTATCCACCAAGATTCCGACTGAGCATGGGGCATTCTTAAGAATTTTGAAGTTGACAGCTTTTATGGGGTTGTCACACTCCTCTGAACCATGCAATGTCCAACGCTTATGAAAAGGGATAATCACCATTGATACTCTCTTCTCAAAAGCAAGGTTGCATATCTCATCATGCATTGTGGCATACGGTGCAATGGCCGTAAATGGATGCACCATTACCTTACCACGCCTATGTTGCTCATATAGCCGGAAAGCGTTTATTATGTGGTCAGAATGGTGGGAATGAATAGGACTCCTTTTGCCTTTTTGATGCGCCACAAGAATTGGAGATGATCTGCCTAGTAGTTCCATGAGATGGACAACATAGAAGCAGATAGGGCTTCTAAGCATTGGATGGGAGACTTCAAGAAGATTGATGATGGAAGGAGTGCTGTTTTGATGGAAAATGCAGGCCAACAAACGGAGCTCTTCATTAGCCATTGTATGCTGGATACTCCTCCTGTTAACGCCCATGTATCTCTTTGATGGTTTGTAGAGTAATTTCACTATGGGAGTGAGGGTTTGCGTCATCAAAACGATGGTTATAATCAGTGAATTAAATGATTCGAGGTCAATAATCTGCAAGGAAAAAGCAGGAATGCCTTCATGTCAACACGAGTAGGTGAGCAAATTATATGAAGGATATATTTGGGAATTTGGAAAGAAAAGAAAAACGTTTCAGTTAGTTGATATTAGAGTGCATTTGAATACAAACTTTGTTTTTAGCCTTTTTGGCTTATTTGCTTGTCTATTTTTTTTTAAACCTCGCTTTTCTAGACTCAACTATACTTCAAACAATTTTCTATAAATAAGCAAATAAGCCGTCAGCAAAATCCTGCATTCAAACGTACACTCATCAATACCTCGCTCAAGTATTTCATTGTAATTTTTTTCAGCTCTCTCCTTTCTGGAATGCAAAATAGATGGTTTTTTGGAATTGAAACCAATTCCCAGTTCCTTTTGCAGAATGCAACTTAATATATATGTAGCACCATGAGAAGCATGAATAAATGAGTTGTTGTTCTTACAAAGAGGAGAATCCCGTTCTGTAAAATTAACATATCAGTGATGCCTTGGGAGCTTATGATGAGGCCTAAGCAGAACGAGTCAATGATGGGCATTTTGTAGTAGAACGAAGGCAACATGGTTCCCATGAACTTCCCCAGCAAGCTACATAAAGCCAACATCGCTACAATTCCAGTAGTCTTCAAATTTATCAAAGCAAGATCTATGGCCGCGCAGCTGTATACAAAATAGCTTGGCAAGAGAATTGACGAAACATAGGAATCAAGCTTATCAACTATTGCTGATCCTAATGGCCAACCATCTGGTACAGCCAAGCCTAAAATCATAGGCCCCAACATGAAATGTACCCCATTGACCTCACTAAGGAGGGCACATATCAATATCATGAGAAAGATGAAAATGATATAACTCTCTTTGAGTACTTTCCTTTTAGCTGTTTGTTCAGTCATCCATAATAAGATGGGCCTCATGATGCATATTATGATAAGCAGCATGCTGGCTACACTTAATAACTGAAGTGATATAGTATTTTTCTTGTTTATTGAGCTTTGCCTCACCATTAATGATATCATTAACCAAATCCAAGAGCATATCCCACTGACCATAGAAGAGGAAGTCGCCAATCGGCCAAGCTCTGAATTGAGAAGATTTAAATCGGCCAAAAGGCATGCAATGACATGGAAGGAACTTGTAGACTGAAATACAGCAATTGGAATTAAAGACCTGTATAAATTCTGTTCCATGGTAACGTTATGCTTTAAAATGGCAGCAAAGATTGTGCTTAGCGTTAGTGGCAATAAGAAAGCACATAACCCAATGACGAGTGCCTTTTTTCCTGATTTTGTTACCATACCCAAATCCATTTTAACTCCAACGAGGAACATGAAGAGAAGGCATGAGAAATTCCCTAATGTTTTACTTAAATACAGACTTTGTCTGGGGTAGATCGTCGCAGCTAATGCACTGAATTTTCCAAGAATCGAAGGTCCCATTGCAATACCTGTCTGATCACATTCAAAACCATAAAGAATGAGATAAAATAAAAAGCAGAAATTAATTAGTTTATTTTTCCTGTTTAAAGTTTCATCTCTCTCAAAGGCCATATATCTCGTTATGATTGAATAACATGGAAAGGATAATATGATCATTGCGTTGCATAATTAGCATTACTCTAATATATATATATATATATATATATATATATATATGTATGTATGTATGTATGTATATATCAAGAAATAGATGTGCATGGAAAAGTGTTGGGATTCACCGTTAAGTATCATTATTTATATGTTTATATTTCCTTCTTCTTCTTCCTCTTCTTCTTCTTCTTCTTATTTATTTTTTTATTTTTAAATTTTTAATTTTTTTATTTAAGTGAGGGAGAAGCGAAATGATAATATAGTGAGTTGAATTACATAGTAAGAATGTAAAGCTTACCCACATCTGTGAAATAAAAGCACTTTCACCTATTGGGGAAAGAACAAATTGTAAGAAGGCATTGATCAAGGCGGATATAGATAGTTGTGCGCAAAGGACTGGAACTGTGAAATCAAACGGATTATCACCAAAAAAGATCCCTCTACTTGATGCATTTTGTTGTGGCTCACAGACCCAGGTCACATTTGGCAAATCGTACTGCACCATGTTCAAAACATGTAGAAGCTAAGGCCTCACTGGAAGAACAAAATTGAGAGAGAGAGAGAGAGGGAGAAATCAATATGTGATCCACGGTTGAGACTAGCATAAATAATTGGATGAGAAAATTTATGGACACATGAACGGTGTGGGATAGTCAAACCCTCTTCCCCTAATTTAACTTCAGTAGTGTTTCACTTTATATTCTTCAAATTACAGCTAACATTTGATCATTTACTTGCTGTTCCACAAATTATAGCTACCACTTTATCAAAGATTCAAACTACAGCTACCAATCTATCATTTATTTGCTGTGCCACAAATTTCGCTATCCTAAGGACTAGGCAGTTTGAATTTGCCAATGTGGTGTTTT
Organism: Castanopsis chinensis; assembly: GCA_032878915.1. NCBI lineage: Eukaryota > Viridiplantae > Streptophyta > Magnoliopsida > Fagales > Fagaceae > Castanopsis > Castanopsis chinensis. The sequence goes on along the minus strand of JAVQMG010000125.1, from coordinate 7,262,411 downwards.
TGTTCACATTTTTTCTTTTTACTATTTGCTAAAAAGGATTTTGAAAATTCTTACTGTGTGAGGGATTATAAATGATTGAAATTTAAATAAGTTCTAGAAAAAATAATATAAATAAACTTCGAATAATTCACAAAGCATTATGCCTAATAATTTGTTATTTAAACAATTATAATAGGCTTCACAACAGAGGAGCCCTATTCATACCCCAATACAATTATAAGTCCTTTTAACACCATTAATTTATCTCAGATCCCACAAACAACTACCATAAAATCCTAACAACAAACTACCTATCACCCTCGCCTATAATCGTACACTTGCGCCATGAGAAGAAGAGAAGATGAGTGGATCTATATTTTGTATTTGTGAAGGAAATAAAGTATGAGAATAAAGAACCCCTAGTTAATTTCGTCGTCCAGTGGCAATCCTTTGTTTTTGCTGTTGTAACACAAAAACAGAAGTTCTGCTATTGATGTCTGATGAGGCTAGCAAGTCTCCAATGATCCCCAACTCTGGGAATTCATTCCATTCTGCAAGCCCTGATGTCTGAGGTGACACTATGTTATGCCTTCTACCAACTATAATAAGATCATACTCATCCACCATAGACCGAACTATCAATGCTGTCTGAGGCCCATCTTTCACCAACTCCTCAATGTATATCACATATTCATCACCCACATTGTTAAGCTTCACATCCTTCAATATCTCAGAGTCGATCACTTTGTCCCAGCTACTAACATCTTCATTGCCGCCAGAGTCAACAAAGCGAATGACAGTCAGGCTGATGTTCGGGTCATTGGCCATGCGCTTGGCAAACATCAATGCCTCTCTATCATCATTTCCCCCTATGAAGATCATAGCAATAGAGTAGGATGCTTCTGATGAAACGGTTGAGTGGCTTAAACTGCCACGATCAACTAATATCCCAACTGAGCAGGGGGCTAGTTCAAGAACACTGCAATTTAGAGTCCTTACTGTACTGTCCTCCGATTCAATAGACCCATCAATGGACCATTTTCGGTGGAATGGGAGTACTATGAGTGATGTGAGCTTGTCCAATGCAAGGGTGCATATGTCTTCATGCATGAACTTGGGTGGAGAGATTGCTGTGAAGACACTTACTGATACAGCGTTCTCATTGTCCCGTTGAAAGTGATTGAAGGCAACAGTGACATTCTCCGAATAGGAAATGTTGGACACTGTCTTTTTCTGCATTTGGTGGGAAATAAAAATAGGGGAGGCTCGGCCAATTAATTCGATAAGGTGAAGTGCATAAACACCAAGAGGGCTTTGTCTAGTTGGACATGACGCTTCAAGTAGCTTGATTACTGCAGCAACATTATCTGGCCTTTGAATACACACTAGGATTCGGAGCTCTGAATTGCGTTTGCAATGCAGAATATCCCTTACCTGGTAACCTGCATATTTCCTTGAAGGATCATAGAGGGACTTAACAAGAATTGGCACAATTACTGCTATCAATAGGATGCTAACACTTGCCAAAGCGAACGTCTGGTCTGACATGGTCTGCACATAAATAATTGATTTTGGGATATCCATCAGTGTCCTTGTCAGAGAAAACAAATAATGTTTGTTTCCTAATGAAGATTATATGCTAGAAAATGTATTGTACACGATATATTATGATGTTCCCGAAGGAGCAATATTTCTTTAGTAACAGTTAATTTTGTGGCTTACATTTGAAAATTTTCCTAGCCAAGACAAAGATAAACTCATCCAATTGGGAAAATAGAAGATTTACTATAATGCTTTGTTCATTTTCTTCATATGCTGCAAAGTGAGGAAGGAAAAACGAAAAAGAAAATAAAATCCAACAGCAATTGCTCTTTGTTCACTGATTCACTCTATGAAAAATTTTAAAAATTAGTCATAAGGTAATAAATAAGAACCACCAGAAATTGACCCAACAAGAAACTGGTATATAGTAATTTCTTTTTCTAAGAAAAAACAGGAGATATGTGGTCACCTCGTTGTCTCTGAAGACGGTGTAGCTAGCAAGCTGGACGACACCTTTGCTGGTCAAAATAAGGGAGACTGTGAGCGCATCACTTAAGGGCATTTTGGAACAACAAGGAGGAACCATGCACGCAGCGAGTTTGGTCACAAAAGTCACAATAATGAGACATGTGTAAAATGTCATTAAGCTGTCGAATTTGAAGAGTAAAGTCAGGTCTGTCCTCATTGCACATGTAGTTACAAAGAGTGGAAGAAACACTTCGGAAATGAAGCAGTTGAACTTGTTGACAATAGCAGATCCTAATGGGGGTCCATCTGGTACTGCCAAACCCAATATAAAAGGTCCAAAGAAAAATGTCTGACCATAATAATCAGAAAGCAAACCGGACACAAGCACCATAAACATTATGAAATGGATGTATGCGTCTTTAACGGGCCTGCCTTCTGGTGTCTGCCTGATCACCCAAAACATTGCCGGTCGAATTGCAAACACCATTGAAATAACATAAACAATGGTTGCTATTGAACCTATGATACCACTGACCACTGATTTCTCCTTGGCAAGTTTAGTCAATGTGGCAAGAGACGTAAGGAACGTGCTAAACATGTCGCTGACCAAAGCTGCAGATAGGCTCAATCGACCCAATTCAGAATTTAGGATTTTGAGGTCCTCAAGAAGGCTAGCAACAACCGGAAATGGAGTTACACAATGTACTGCTGTTACAAATGGAAGTTTAGACGCTTCTTCTTCGGTTACCCAAATTCTTCTAAAGAACACTTGGAATGCCATGCCAACTATCAAAGGGGATACTATGCATGCAATACCAGTAACCAAGGCTTTTCTTCCAGTTCTATTTATCATTCCCATATCCATTTTCACCCCAATCACAAATAAAAAGAGTGTGTAACCCAAGAAAGCCAACATACCAATTGTTTCCTGACTGTTCACCTCAAACAGAACATTTTTTAATATTTTGAGGCGCCCCAAGAGTGAAGGACTGAGGATTAAGCCAACCTGGTTCACATAAATCATGGTTATTCTTCAGTTAAATAGCAGAAAACAAAGGTTAAAAGAGTCTCTGATTCAACAATCCCATTTTATAAATGCAGAGACAAATAAGAGAAACAGGCATAGATCAGGATGCAGAAGAGAACGCATACAATAAATTGTGAGGTGAACTTCGGGACTCCATAACGCTTAAGAAAGTAATGGGCGAGTTGGGCCATGGCAAAAATCAGAATCATCTGCAGCTGAAGCAGTGGCAATGAATACGACACAGTCCCGTAACGAAAGTAGTTCCACAGGCCTGGTGAATGTACCATGGAGGGTAACACAGTACAATCTTTAATGGTGATGCTGTGATTTTGAGAAAATAATGTTACATTGTTGTCCCCTCTTTCCATGGTGGTGTCTGCTTCTCTCGGTTTTTTCACCCAAAGAGAAAAAGCTAAGAAAAGGGTGTTTAGGAAGTTTAAACCTAAAACTCCTCTGTAATTCAAGCAAAGTTGTGTCTTTTGTTTTGTTTAGTAGAATTCTGTCTATTTATGCCTGTACTCAGAATACACCAGACTTTATTGCCTGTTTTGGGACAAGTTTCCATAATGACACTAACCTCCTAGCATTGTCAGTTTAAGCAGTTCATGTTCTTGAAATGATCAAGAGCCATAATCCGTCAACTTATGGTTATAATATGACGATGATGATGATTAACATTCACCATCTAATAATGGGTTTCACTTTCGTATAGTGCAAAGAGGTTGTGTTGTAACGACTAACGAATTCAAAAGTTGTTTAGGAAGTTGAAACTTCTTTGTAGTGACAACCATGCAATCGAAATCCTGGGCAACGGTATTGAACATGTTTATACCTTTCTGTCATTTTCTATTGGGTCAATCAGGCCTGTTTGGTAACAGTTAACAGTTTTCAAGTATTGTTGTTCAAAATGACGTGAAAATTATAATTTAAAAATTGTTGTGAAAATTCTATTACAAAAAATGTGTTTAGTACCATGTTTCAAATAACATAATTTAAAATGTTAAAAAAAAAAAATACTATAATTATATATTTGGTATGTGTGTGTGTGTGTGTTTTAAAGTAATGACATGTAGGCTAATAAGTGGGACCTATCATTTTAAAAATATTTACAAATTTTTCATTTAACAATATTATTTGAAAACTGAAAACTAATAAGAAGAGTTTTCTAAATTCAGCGTTCAAATATCCTAAAATGTTACTCAAACACTCATAAATGAAATCCCCTACCAAATGCGTTAATTTTTTTTTAATCCACAGTTTTCAGTGTTTAAACACTAAAAACTGTTGTTTGGAATCCCTTATCAAACAGACTCTGAGTGTTTGTTGTTGTTGTTGAAGTTGTTGTTATTGTTGTTGAATTTTTATTTTAATCTTTTTCTTTTTTTGATAATTCTATTGTTGGGGTGAAATAATTTAAACCATAGATGTCTCAATTGGAAACAGTAGAAGTCTTAATTAAGTTATAAGACATTTGGCAGTCTTTACAATACCTATAATACTAGAGGTCTTAATTGAGTTACAAGTAATTTGACAACGATCGCAATGCCGGTTAGTTGTTTCTTGTTAATGCCATATTAGTGCTTGGTTTTTAGGTGAATTTTTTTTCCCTAAACTCGAGTGAAAGTGTCAAATCAAACCGACCATACAATTACAATTATTTTTTAATGCAGAGATTATAGATTATAAATTATAGAAAAATCAACCATATTAGAAGAAATTAAAATAATATTACTTTATTACATTTTTTTTCTACAAGTGCAATATACTTTTATGTGAGATAGTGGTGCTCTAGAAATTTGTTAAGGGGTCCTTCAAATTCGTGTTAAAAATGTTAACAATAACCACTTTTGTAAATAACATTTTCTTATTTCATTATGATCATTAGGATTAGGATGATAAGATGAGTTCTTTTCTTGTAACTCATGATTTAAAGAAAGATTTTTCATGTCAACATGAGTTCTCTTAAAAGATGAATATTGAGTAGGAGATAAATCTTGCAATACACATGATTTTCTTATCATAAATTTTTTTCATAGTACTAGCAAAAGAATAAATGATACACTATAAGTTACTAAGATTAATTATTGTTTTCATAAATTTTTTTCATAGCACTAGCAAGAGAATAAATATTAATTATTGTTAGTAATATTAATTATTATTGTTAATTGAACTTTAATTATTATTTCTTATGATAATTTAATTTATTATTTACTAACTGTAGACCCACGCAATGTGTGGTATTATTATTAATGATCATTTTATGGTATTTTTAAAGTAAAAATTTATAATAATAATTCATTAAGAATCATTTTTTGAATCGCCAAAAAGGAAATTCTTACCATATAAGTTAATAAACAAACCAAATATATATAACATAAATTATTAAATTATTCAAAAAAAATTGTAAAAAAATCATTTAAATTAGCCATCAAATATATGACATACGCAAGAAACTTCATAATTAAATAGTGAAGAGTAAACATGGTTGTAATGACACGATTTGATCCACAGCCCAAGAGATTTGGACAATGGCCCAATGAGCCCAAAAAAAAAAAAAAAAAAAAAAAAAAATTGATAGAGAGTGACCCTATTACTGAACATTTAATGAGTTAGAATGTAGATCACAATAAGCTGGTTGGCGTTAGAATGAGTAAGACAAACAGTTTGAAAAGAAAAGGTACTCCTCGGTCAGGTCTAAGGATGGTATGTTCTTGTATATTTCTCCTAAACTAATACAAATATTCAAGTCCTTTGTTACATAGTGATTTCTTTCCTAGATTTTTGATGATCCTCCTTGTAATGGAATCCTTTTCTTTTATATTCTCTTCCCCTCTTTCATCTCAACATTCCACGTGTAGATCAGATTGCTAATCTCCTTGATACTTGTCCCATCAGCACCTTCCTAAAGTCTTTGTGGGTAGTTGTAAGGCTGAAAGCCACTGTTCAGGTATCACTTCCACATTAATGCGGCTAGGGAGATAGATGCAGAGCATTCAATACGGTGGTAACAACTTTCTTCTCAGATATTTCTCAATTTTTTGTTGACTCAACTCCCTTTAAAGCTTATCCACCCAAGCATGATTGCCCATTGCTTAGTGCTTGATGGGTGGTCGGACTTTAGACTTCCATTCTATTGGCTGAGGAGGGATTGCTCCTCGGACAACGTCACCTGTTCATTATGATTAGACCTCGTCCTTGGCCCAGTAATCTACTTGTCTTCACTAATACGTGCTTGTCTTCGAGCTCTTTGACGTCCTCGGGTGCAGCCCATGGAACAATATCCTTATCTGACCCTTCACCCCTACAATGGTTTTCCAAAAACAATGAATTTTAATTGACTTAATAAGAATATAAATTAAAAAAGAAGTAGAAAAATGAAAAGAAGACAAATCGTCGTGTAAATTTTATTACTCTCATTCTTGTAGACTCCATGTTGTGGTCTGTTGATCTGTTCATATGTGTGTGTGTGTGTAAGAATGTAACTATTATTTGAATGATTATTGTGACTTATTGATATTAAGTAACAGAAAAAATAATTAAAACCTAAACTTTTTCCCCCTAATATAATAGAGGAGGAGACAATTGATTGTAATTTAAAATAATTAAAATAATATAGAACCTACTCATGTAGTCATACATTTGTATTACCTAGGCAAACAAAAGATCATTCTTAATTCCCTAAAAAAGTCATTTTTATAGTGTTTGATAACTTTTATATTCAATGAACCATTTCAAATAGGACTTTGATTGTTATTATTACTATTATTAGAGTCACAAATTTTTAGATAGTTTATTCTATTTTGGCAAAGATGATTTGGATAATGAAACTAAAGATTATTTGTAACATAATTATATCACATGTCCTGTCATTTTTTGGTGTGATGCATTCCGATATGAAGTATACATTCAAATCATAGTTCTTTCTTTGAACTTCTAAAATCCAAGAGATGAAAGGAAAAAAAAAAAAAAACCTATAACTACTAGAACATGTTAATGGAGAAGAGGATAATGTATCAAAATTATTGATATTATTTTTATAAACTTCATTGCTATTATAAATCCAATGAAATACACCTTCGGGATTTTTCATAGGGTTGAAAACCTATTTATTAATGAAGTTTACTAACATAATAGTATCTTCAATATTCGTTCTTATTATTTGTTCTTCTACATGAACATGACCATCTTTGATTTTTTTTTTTTTTAAATTCTTCTTATAGTCATTTTATCAAACACATGGAAACATAGTGTTGAAAACCTATTTAAGAATGAAGTTTACTAACATAATAGTATGTTCTTTTTATTTTTTCTTCTACACGAACATGACCATCTTTGATTTTTTCTTTTTTAAAATTCTTCTTATAGTCATTTTATTAAACACATGGAAACATAAAATTGCAAATATTGAGATTACCTTTAGTATTGAAACAGAGAGCAAACCATTTTGCCTAGCAACAATTATTTGTAAAAGATACATAAAAATAAAAACTAATAATACTCCAATATATAAAACACGCTTGACATACCATATGGTTTTAAGGAACATATCGATATCTCCAATCAAGATTATTGCTTTGAAATAAGCTCTTTTTTTGCAAGAGCTAAATCCAAAACCATTCATCTTATGGTTTAGACAAACAGGGTGTCTAACAGTTTATATATTATCTCTTTGATTTCGTCTCTTTGATTTTATAGTGGTGGTGGTGCCAACTGAACATGTATAAACTAGTTGGGTTCAATGACGAGAGGAAGAGGCAAGAAAGGAGGAGAGGGAGAGTCTGAGGCATTAAAGAGCATACATGAGCAGTTGAAAACAATGGAAAAAGAATGTCAAGGATGTTATGGGAGCTGAAGTGAAAGTTGTGATACCATTAAAAAATTGATTAAAAAAGAGTGAAAATTAATTATTTTTTTTATTAATGAAAAAAAATATTGACATGACTACTGATGTGGCTCAACAGAAGCTTAACAATAATAAATGTTACACTTCAACTTTTAGATATGTATAAATTGGTTTTTTGTGTTTGTTCTTTTCAATTATTTTATTTAACAATTTTACTCAACTTTGACAACTTATTGGTCTTTATAATTCATTAAGAAAAACTTTTGTTGTGTCTTTTCACTTTTTTGCATTACTCTATTATGAATTCAACACAACAATACAAATTGAAGCACTGACTTTCATCATTAAGACCTGTTTTTTCCGCTCAGTACCTGGAGGTAAATAATACAAGCATTAAATAAAAAAAAAAATGTCTTCACTCTCCTATTGTCCTATGCCCCACTTCCACTACATCGCATTTTATTTTTCTTTTACGTTCGGTTTGTTTTGACTTCAACACTTTCTAAAAAGTATTTTTAGAAAAATATCTCATTTTCCTATGTTTAAGTGCAACTTTGATATGAGTTGGAAAAAACTTTCTTGACTTCCCTTATTTAGCTTCATGTGAGATAAAATTGTTTTCCAGAAAATTTTATATAGAAAATTTTAGTGCAAAACCACTCTATCTCATGTCTAGCTAAATAATGGAAGTTAATAAATAGTTTTCTTTTGACCCATCTTTTCTGATACTATTAAACATAGTAAAATACAAGAAACTATTTTCACATAAAATTTCCCATTGAAATAAATGGAGCTGTTAAGTTTAGACCCTTTACCAAATATGTCTAACCTAATGTTATACTAAGTTGATTAACAAGATTGTTATTCAAGATTAGGTTAAACACAAATAAACAGAAACAGTAAAACAACAAAAAATAAAGAACACAAAGATCTAATGACCTAGAAAAATCTAATCGGTAAAAAATCTGGGGATGATTTAACCTAGCTATTTTTAAGTGAAAACAGATCCACTATGAAAGAATTGAAGTTTGTATAATAAGACTTAGACCACTAACATCCTATTGCTACCTTGTGTAGAAAATTTACTACCATGACCACATGATAGCTCCGAGTCTACGGACTACTTCTTTCCTTGATCTACAGCAACCACAAGTTCTCATACTTGTGACTTTGAGATACCTCTCAAAGGTTTTGGATCTTCTTGAAAGCTCTTTATGCAGCAATTGAATTCACCATCAAGTTCTTAATGCAAATCTTGATCTTGATAGCTCTATGTGTGTGTATGAAGGTAAACACCTCTCAGATATCACAAAAGATTCAACACACAACTTAATAAAAAAGACTAAAAATGTGGCTAGGGTTTTTTCCTTTTGTACTTGGAGTGAAACACTTAACCCTACATGTCATATGGGCTTGGGATGGTTTGAAAATTGTAATAGCTGAAAAAAAAAAAAAAAGAAATTAAAAGGAGGGGTATTTAAGTAAATTTGTTTATGGGGTCAAGTTTTATAATTAATATTACTAAGGGGGTTTTTTAGAAAATAAGGTTGAAACCCTAATTATATATAGTCTAATTTAAGTCAGCGTATACTGACATATGTTTTGAGAGAGGAGACTATCCAAAATACTCAAGTAGAGAAGGTTTGACTGCACAATTAAGATAAGAGCCTAATAATCTCTTTCTTGTCAAATCTAAGCTTATTTGGAATTAGAGTATTTTTTTTATGTGGATATTTTGACTAGTAGTGAAACTATTTAATTATTTAAGAGTTTTAATGATGCAAACACACTTCATTGCGATAAGCGTAGCTGGAAGTTGTAAATTTTAGGCGTGATGGGTTTAAGGGTAAACTTTCTGCACAGTTTGGTTGTTTAAGAAACTGTGTCTGAATTGATGGAATTGGGGAAAAACAAAAAAAAAAATCTAATAAGCATGGGCTTAGGTTTGAGGTCTGACAAGTTATCAAAAAAAAAAAAAAAAATGAAATGACGAAGAAGAAAGCTGTAAAGTAAGTGTAGCACATGTCCTTGTCATTCCTAGAGTGACATAGTACTACTACTAGGTGCTAGCCTTATCTTTTAAGGCATAAATGGTGGCAATATATATATATATATATATATATAAAGAAAAATATTACGATTAGGTGGAATTTTGGTGTGAGATAAGCAAAAAATTATGAGATATTTTTAATAGTTTTTCTTCTGGTCAGGTACCGTTATATGGCTTTCTTGAATTATATGATTATTGAGTAAATGGTGCTTATAAATTGTTAGGTAAGATCTATGGATTTTAGAGAAAGTGTTAGGGAGAAGTTCTTGTCATGAGCTAGCTAAGGTAAGTAACTTTATCCTAATTGGTTTTATTTTGCGTATTTTAACTACTGAAAATTGTTTACGTTACAATTTTATTTCTATTATATTACTGATTTCAAGTAAAGAATTATCACAAATAAATCTGATTACTGAATACATGATGTATTTTATTTAATTGTTTTTTTAGCTATACTGATTCAAAGTAAAGAACAAAGAATTTCCACAAATATATATGAGTATTGAATATAAGATTTATTTTATTTAATTGTTTTTTAGCTATATTGATTTAAAGTAAAGAATATAGAAATATCACAAATATATTTGAATATTGAATATATGATTATGTATATATATATATATATATATATATATATATGTATGTATTTGAATAAGATATAATTATGTTAGAAATTATGATTTCACATATATGATTATGGACAATCTGATTATGAATTGATTCTGACACTTAAACCAATGGGGGTTATTCATTGATACTCTGATACTCAAACCAATTGGGGTTATTCATTAGTGCTCTGATATCCAGCCAATGTGAGTTATTCATTGGTATTCTGATACCCAAACCAATGAGTGTTGTTCATTGGTATTCTAATATTGAGCCAATGAGGGTTATTCATTGGTACTCTGATACTCAGTCATGGGGATATAATGTGACCATAGTCATAAGATCGTTAAGAATATGAATTACATTTGAATATTTAATTATTTTGAGTCATTAAAATTGCTTATGTATTTTTGGAATCTATTGTAAGTTATAGCTTTTGATATATGGAAAACTAACTACTTACTAAACCATCTATGATATAATTGTAAGATTAAAGGATATGATCTATTTACAATGTATTATTTTAAGATTATGAAACTTCTTTAGTTATTTTTGAAAACCCATAACATCTTATAACTTTTGAAGATTCATATTACATTTTATTACTTTACAGATTTATTGCTGGATAGAACTTATTAGGATTTTGGTTACTTATTGAGTTGTCAACTTACTCCCCCTCTTTCTCCTTTCAGATTTTGATCAGGAGTAGCATATGTTTAAGCTTCTGTTGGGATGTGCGCATGAGTGAAGTTTAGGAAATCAATGGAATAAAATTTGAGCTTATATGTTTAAGATTACTATTTGTGTAGTCCTTTAGATTTCAATGATTTAGTTTATTTTTATTTTGATGTTGGAAGATTATTATTTGGAGATCTTTTGAGATTTGCATTATTGAGGATATTTTTAAATTTATAGATGAAATTTTCTTTGAGGATAATTCTTTAATTGTTAAGAGGGCCTTACACACTTGTAGGGTGTAAACTTTATAAGTGTGTGGCTGCTGTCACGTGCCTAGCTCTTACTTGGGTTCGGGGTGTGACAAAAGTACTGTAGAAAATTCTTGTTCTGTAATTTTCGATCGAGCCTTGTAGAATTTGACCAATAATTTCCTATAATAACTCGATTCCAAAATTACACTTAACCAAACTTTGAGCAAGCCTAAAATTACACTTTGACCAATAATTTCCTATAATAACTGGATTCCCTTTCTTTTCTTTTTTTTTTTTTAATTTTTTATTTTAATTTTTATTTTTTTATCATGGTTTACCAACACATATAAAGTAAAGTTCTAATACATTTAGTTCCTACAGTCTTAGAACCTAACAGGAGCGCTAGTGTTTACACTCTACTGCCCACTTAATTATCTTTTTTTTTTTTTTTTTTTTTTTTTTTTAAGATTTAAGATTAATAAAGTTACTAATTTTGGTTGTTAGGCTTGCTAATTTTTTAAGATTTTAGATCAAGTTGGATTGTTGTTGGGCTTTATTAGGTTGATCAAAATTTTATTTCAGGTGGTCAAAACCAGAAAGAAAAAATATAAATATTTTTTACAAGACAAGGGTTCAAATGGATACAATGTGGTAGCGCCACTAAGGCTTTGTTTGAGAGTTCATAAGAGAATGGAATGGAATGATCATGAGAGAATGGAAAGTAATGGAATGGAATTGAATGTATTTAAGAAAGGGAAAGGAATTGAATGAAATTAAGTAACCTTGATTGAATGTTTTAAAATAGAGGAATGGAATGCAAGTAATTTTTTTTTTTTTTGAGAAAGTTTCAACTTATGGCTTCTGCTCCTAATGATTGCTCTTTATCACCAGACCAAGACACCAATTAGTTTTTGGTGCAGGCAGAGATCGAACCCCGGATCTCTTATTCCACCATTACAGACTTTACCAGTTAAGCTAACTAGAATAGAATGGAATGGAATCATTTTATAACAATATTACTATTAAACTTCTATTTTAAAATAAAGGGTTGAATATATAGGGGTATTTTGGGAATTTTAATAAAAAAATTCATTAATCTAATTTCATTTCCTCTCATTCTTCCCAATTTGGGGGAGAATGAAAAATTGAGGTTTTAAAGGAATAGAGGGAAATGAGTGTTTTTTCCTATCTATTCCATTCCCTCTCACTTAAACTCTCAAATAAGGGAATGAACTTTCTATTTCCTCCATTAAAACTCTCAAACAAGGGAAGGGAAGAATATTCTAAAATTATTAATTTCAACCATATATTGTTGCATAATACTTATTTAGGAGTGGGGAGTTCGAATTTGGCAATCTAATATTTTTGTATAAACTTTTTCCTTTTCCTTTTATTTTAATTTTTATTAAAATGGATTTTGAAAATTTTAAACCCATTAGGGTTGATTGAAATTTAAGATGAAACAAGTTTCAGAAAGCATAACACTACAGCAAAGTTGGGAATAATTAGCAAAGGACTATGCTAGATAATTTGGGGAATTCTAGGCTTTTGCCCTTATTTTTTTAAAAATCTAGCAATATGACCCAATTTTGAAACTATTTAAATCCGTGTCCCTATTTTAAAACTCGATTTGTAGAAAATCGAGTATAGGTGATCAAATTTTAAAAAAAAAAATTATGGAACTCGAGTTCCTTGAGCTCTATGAACTCGAGTTCCACAATTTTTTTTTTTAAGTTTCATTTGGTATAACTCGATTTTAAACCAATTGAATTTTACATTGAAACTCTATTTTAAGAAAATTGAGTTTCAAAATAGGGACACGGACCTAAATAGTTTCAAAATAGGGACATATTGCTAGATTTTTTTAGAAAATAAGGGCAAAAGCCTAGAATTCTCGGATACTTTTTTACTTACACACAGCCCACACCCTAGGGTTGTATTTGGGTACAAACTCACACCTTGAGGTAGAAAACCTATCTAGGGTTTTTCTCTTTGAATGACCTCTCATATATTTGTGGGTAATGAGGGTATATATAGTATGGGTGAAGGGTAAGAAAGTCACACTTAAAAATCCTCTAGGTAGACTGTTTTGAGAGTATTTCGTGGGAAGGCCTTACCTGTGAGACATTCGTGAAATTGACAGCCTGGCATGACTTTTCAGATTCTAGCATGTGCTTCTCACGTGCCATTTTCATGGGATACTCTTCTCGGGAGTTAGTTGCATAATTGCACTAATTTTTCATTTCATGCTCGATTCTTCACCAACTTAATACTAAATCTAATACAATAAAATCCCACAAAATACAAGGAAAAAAAAATTAAAGCAATTACAACACATTTTGTCATGGAATAAAGCCAACATAAAACATAGTTGTAAATCACAACTTTACAGTCTCGAAAATAGTGTTTTTACTATTTATAGTAATATATGTTTTTTCTTAATAACTTTTAGTTTAAAAGTCAGAATAAGGTCCCGTCTATTTTGGGACGACCCTTAAGGTTAGTAGTTTATGATTCTGCATTTAATTCAATTTTGCAATTTTTGGTAAATTTGGGTATTTTGTCACCTAATCGCATAATTAGTGCGAATTAGGGTTTTCAGACATTTTTCTTAATATTTATATGTTTTGTAGCTGTTAGAGGCAAGATAGATTATTATTAATAAACACAGATATTTTGTCAAATTTTCTTTTGGTGGATTCCAGTTTTATTCTCCTTATGGATTCAGGGAAACTCCTAGTGGATTCGAGATTTACTACCATAAACTAACAGTTTATTTTCTGTTCTATCAAGAGAGCATCGAGTGTACTTTCTTCAGGCTTCTGCGACATCAATTTTTGTTGTTGTAGTACCAAAATAGAAGTTCTGCTGTTGATGTTTGATGAGGCAAGCAAGTCTCCAATGATCCCCAACTCTAGGAATTCATTCAATTCTTCAGGCCTTGATGTCTTAGGGGGACACTATGCTGTGCCTTCTACTAGCTATAATAAGCTCATAATTGTCCACCATAGATTGAACAATCAATGCCATTTGAGGCCCATTTTTCACTACCTCTTGTATTTATATCACATATTTGTCACCCACATGGCTAAGCTTCGCAGCCTTTAATAACTCATAGTCGATCACTTTGTCCTAGCTACCAGCATCTTCATTACCAGTAGCAATGAAGTGAACCACTATTAGGGTGGTGTTTGAGTTATTGGTTATGCGTTTAGCAAAAAATAATGACTCTCTATCATCATCACCACCTATGAAAATCATGGCTGAAAGGTTCAATAAGCGTATAAAACACCTATGAACATTTAGACCCCAATTTAAACTTAATCGATGCAAGCTTATACTCAAACAATAAATGTGTTGAATGATAAGTACAAGCAATACCCAAAACAATAAACAACTCTAAACCATAATTAATTACAACACAGTAGCAATTAATATGTAAGAGTAAGGGAAGAGAGATGCAAACACAAAGATAACACGGTGATGTGTTATCGAAGAGGAAACCAAAGTACTCGGCGAAAAATCTCTTCGTCGCCCTCTAAGCAATCAAATAATCCACTAGAGAATGAAGTTGGGATACATGAATAGTAATAGATCCTCCAAGCTTAATTTACCCAGTGCACCTAAGCCCTCTAAGCTTCTTGCTTCAATAGGATTACGCCAAACCTTGTTTTCTCTAGCTTACTAGATCCCGCAATAAGCCCATTGCATCAAACAAATGAAATTGGTCCTCTCTAAATTGCTTTCCAAGCACCAAAATACCTCCTCATTAATATGGGTATGGTGAGATAAGGATTTGGCAAATGAACCTCTCAAGGGTATGTCAATGGAGAGGGTGAGAGTAGAGGAATTTGGAGAATAAAAAGATTAAGATTGTGGATGAGACAATCTTGTTTTTCTCTAGGCTTTCTCTCTCAAAATTCTCTCTAGAAGTTCTCATCATTTTATGGGTATAAGGGTATTTCAATACAACAAAATGTATTTTTAGAGACGAAAAAATTCGTCACTAAAAGTCTAGTTTTTCGTCTCTGAGAACCTTTAGCAACGAAATCAGACTTTTAGTGACGAAACTCATATTGTTGCTGAAACCTCGTCACTAAAAGTCCTGGCGATGAAAAATTTCGTCACTAAGAGTCCAATTTGTTTTTTTTTTTTAAAACTTTTAGCGACAAAAACGTTTCGTCGTTGAATGTTTTCCTCACTAGAAACATTATTCAGTGATGAAAATGTTTCATCACTAAAAACACCTTAGTTTATTAAATCATATTTAGTGACGAATAATTTCGTCACTATGACTATGTCTGGGTACATAGAGCGATGAAAAAGTTCGTCTCTAAAACTATTTTCAAGAAAATCCAAGCACATATAGTGACAAAACTTTTCGTCACTAAAACCATTTCTTACAAAATTTTGCTACATTTAGCAACGAAATATCTCGTCACTAAAACAATTTTTTATTTGCTATATTTGTGACAAAAAAATTTGTCGCTAAACTTATTTTCTGTTTTTATTTTTTTCATGGCTTTGATATTAACCTGTAACCTGTCATTACATTATTAAAAACTCACATTTGAATAATACATCTATTTCAACAACACATTTATAAAAAAAGATCCATACATTCCCCAAGTAAAAAATAAAACAAATATCCAATTCAAACTCCTTCCATACAATAATTATTTGCAACATATAAAATAACTCAAGATGTTTTATAACAATACAAAAAGTGCAGCATAATATAATTAGAACTAATAGAAGATGTCCTCATATGTCTTCAAGTAATGCCAAAAGTAAATCTCGTAAAAGCCACCAATAAGAAATCTGCACAAATATAAAAACAATGCTAAATTAAAATCGTAAAGTAAAAACATTAACTATGATATAAGAAACATTTCTAACAATGCTTTAAGTGTAGCCACACCAATTAATTAAAATCACAACTCCTAATGTATAAGTTATAGAAAGCGAACATAGATTTTCAAGTATAATATAATACAATTAGTTTCAAATAATGCATCAAAAAAAGTAGTCACACCATGTAGTGTGGGTCAATTGCTAAAATAAAGTACTAGCCAAAAAGTTTTTTAACTTGAAGTTGAACCACCCCCATAGGTAAGAGTGTCATCATAACCCTTACTTCTTAAAAAGTTAAGAATATTCTTTTGGACCTCTTCTTGCTTAGCTCGTGCCTCTTGGTCCCTAACTCACTCCTCTTGGTCCCTAGCTCTCTCCTCTTGGTCCCTAACTCTTGCCTCTTTGAGCTCAATTATCTCATTTTCTAGCCATTGGATATACTCCATCGAGGAATTAGATGAGGCGGTGGTTACTAGAGAAGAGGAAGGTCTCATGCCAAGTCCTTTTACAATACCGGACTTCTTCTTAAAAACCCAGTTTGAGATCTCCTCTTATGTAAAGGGAATTGCATTAGGATCTTGACAATGATCCTCTTGCACTTTGAGAATATTTTTCTATCATTTGAAATAGAGAAAGAAACAAATAATCACAACATTAATACTACATATGTTATAGGTTTACAAACATGATAGGGATGGAAAGATACACATACATATGTCGCTTCATCCTCATGGTGTATTCACATATTTGTATTTGGATTGAAATGAACATCTTTGAAGATTTTTGCCAATTCAGGAACTTGACCGTCATTATTATTTATTTGATTAATTAACATTCAAGTGTTAGATAGATATACTTAATTAATCACAACATGTAATACACTAAGGTTTAAGAAAATGAAAAAACATGCACCTCCTTATCAACCCTAACTCCAAGTGCCTTTGTCCCGCATCTATGTTTGCCTGAAGTTTTCTTCCTATTTTCAGAGTTCTTTCTTGATTTGTTCTAATAAACAATGATAGGCCACAAATACATTGACCTCTTGTGATTAATTAAGTTGATTAATTAGATGAGTTAGTAATTAATCAAGTTAACATGCAAATTCACGTGGCAGCACAAACAAATCACCAATAACTAAAGTATGCAGCGGAAAATAAGTGACATGGTAATTTGTTTACGAATGGGGAAAACCTGACGGCAAAAACTCCACTGGGTGATTTAAAGTCACTACTCCTGAAACTCCACTATTATCACAACAAGCGATTACAAGTAAGGAATCTCAAGTACCTTACCAACCTACAGTTGAACCCTTACCCCAATACCTAATTGGACTTGTTCTGTAGTGACAGTTTCTCCTTTTGATGCATGGCTCCTAAGTACGTGACTAACCAATTGCGCGGATCCCAGTACGTGACTTCAATTCACCGACTAGAGAGAGTTGTTGACTACAAAGTTCTTCAATTCATCCACATAATAAAGATCAAGAAGATGCTTGGTTACAAAACCCTACGGTGCACGTTACACAGCAACTTCTTCACAAGAGGGCATGAACTTTGTCTTAGGTCACAAATTGCATGAACAACAATTACTCAATGCTTGTGCAACTTGCGTCACTTTGACGGCCCTTAAAACAATCCTTTTATATGTCTAGGGTTAGGAGAAAAGAAGTCCCAAAGACGCATTCACGGATTGGAATCAAAACAGAACTGGAAATCTGTTTTCCTTAAATCTCGACAGATAGAGGTGTCGAGGATTTGTCGAGAAGCTGTTGAGCCTTGGGACTGAAACAGCTTCTATAGCTCGATAGATGCATATGTCGAGACTAGGTGTCGAGATTTAGTAACTTGCACTTTCTAGCTTGTTTCTTGGATAGACTTGATAACTTCAATACTTGATCTTGAAACACAGTTTCTTGAAGTGTTAAACACATCCTAAATCTACCCAATTACAAGTAAAATGCGTTTTGTCAAAGGATAAGTCAATTACATAAAATGATGACATATGTTTGAAATCACTTAAACCACATATGTTCTAACAAACAACATTCAAGATATTTATTAGATCATGAATAAAATAGTATACATTTACTTCTTCTAAGTATTAATCTAATTAGTTGACAATATAGTAAAATTGTTTAATAATAATATACGCATAAATAATTTATCAGCCAATCCTCATTGGCCTATCTCCTATCAATGAGTTCAGTCCACTGCTCAAGTGTGGCATTCTTTGGCGGGTGGCTTCTTGCATAGTTAGCACCATGAGATTGTATGAGCTTTTTATAAACCTGATGCAACTTGTTGGAGTTGGAACTCAATAATCTTCCGCATTTTGTATTTAATGTTTTCATTACCAAGTTCAAATCTCCTTGCAGCTCAAATTGATCATGTAAAATGAAGTGTATATGTATTATAAAAATATTATTATATGAATTTAATATGCTTAGTGGCAACAAAGACGAGTTAGACGTTATCAATGTAAATTTAGCGCGATATTTTGAAGTACCACATCTCTAGTAGCAGCATCATCAACATTTTTCCAATTTTTCACGTTGTAACTAGATAAATTACTTCGCACTTGTACGGAAATTTGATTGACAAGCTTGCATGCATTCTTCCCAACAGGAGCATCATACTCTGCAGCTATACGTACTGGCAACTTACCACTTTTTCAACAAGTGCCTGTACTGCTATACCATGTGTTGTTTCACGGGTATTTCTGCTAGTAGATCTTATTTAAACATTGTTAATGTTAAAAAATTATACATTCCATGTACATTATAGCTAAATTAAGTGAAGTATAATCTCAATAGTAAAAACAATGTGCAGTTGTAATTAAGTATGTAATAACCAATAGTGCTAGTTAATGCGCCGGTAGTTTGCGCCTCCGCACTAGAAGAACTTCGGGCAGGAGGATTTGCTTCAAGAGCTGTTTTCGTAGATTAGACCACCGGGATAGATGCCTTACCTCGCGAGCGTGTAAGTCGTCATGGTGCCATTTGTAACTAACAAACATACATATAAGGGAACAACAAAGTCATTACAAGTAATGAAACAATAAAATTATTATCATCTATTGTACCTTATGGAACATCTATTGTACCTTATGGATTACAGAATTAGATGACTCATCATCATTGTCATTGTCATCGTCATCAATAGGTGGTACATAATCATCATCTACCACAACACTAGCTCTACTTCTTTTCCCTTTTGCACAATTGGACTGAGCAGAATCCTTTAGAGAAGTTGAGATGGCTTTATCAATGCTTTCTTGGTTTTGCCTCATTCTATCCAATCTTGCCATTTCATAACTTTGTATATTATGAGTGTTTTTTGGCCTTTTTGGGCATTTTTTGAAACTATGTATTGACATGAAAGATATGTACAATTGCTATTAACTTAACATCATAGTCCACACCATTATCCATATCAAGCAATTCACAAGTGCAAAATTTGAACACAATTGCTACTAACTTAATACAATAAATGACCACATCAATATCCATATCAAGTTCAAGATAAGTACAAAATATCTCAATACGAATTACTGCTAACTTTAGATATCATAGTCTACACCATTATTCATATCAAGCAATTCACAAGTGCTAAATTTGAACACAATTGCTACTAACTCAACACAACAAATGACCACATCAATATCCATATCAAGTTCAAGATAAGTACAAAACAATTTCTACTTAGACAAGCATATAACTTTAAGACAAGCACACAACATTTAAGACAATTGTTATGAACTCTACATATCATAATCTATATCAAAATCAACATTAGGTATGTCATGCTCTTCATTTTGATTATCATCTCTTAAAGTTCCACCTTTAAGAACAATCTCAGTTTCAACATCACCCATACAATAGTCAATAATATCGTCCTCAACATTGATAAAGACAACATCAACAATCGCTTCTTGTTGGAATGCGTCACTATCTTCTGTATTATCATTGGATTCTCTACCCTCGACTTCTGGGACATCAAACGCTCCCCTATGTTAGATGGATTGTACAATTTTCCAAGGTTCACCCAAGGTATCTTGAAGGTAAAAAGCTTTTCTCGCTTGACTATGAAGTATAAAAGGGTCATTTTCATACCACCGACTTGTAACATCAATGCTTATGCAGTGTGTATAAGTTCTTATCGTTCTCCTTCGACCATTGATACTAGTATTGTACCATTCACACTGGAACAAAATAACTTTATGGCAAAACACATACTCCAATTCCCAAATTTTGTACACATGACCATAGAAGTCATGCATTTCTCTCTCATGGTCCCCTTCGGTATATACATCACTGTTTTGGGTTACACAAAGATTGTGTAGGTCCCTTGTATCGAACTTTACACCATTGACCACACAAACTGTGTACTCCTTCACATGCAGCTTAGGACCATTTGCTAATGACCATAACTGTTTAGTAGCTTCTGGTGACTCGTTAACTTTCAATCTATTCATCTATAATGACATACAACAAGTGATATTAATTAGTAATAAGCAATGACAAAACTATTTAAATGTTTAATTTTTATTAGTGTGTGATTGAATTTCAAATATCTTATACGTTCTCCGAACCACTTGGGAAACTCTTATCGTTGGATTTGAGTTATGGCTTCTCTGGTAGGATTATGCAATGTGCTTTTGTGTTCACTGTTAAAAATAATGTGATTTATTTTCAGCTAAGCATTGCAAATAATATTCAAAATTTGATCAAACAATACATGCATTTGAAATCACATACTTTAAATAAAGCTTTAACTCATGACTATTGTACAACAAGTACTAATGAGCAGTATCAAGCAATGCATGAGACAAGTTGTCATCATTCTGCCTATCACTTATAGGTCAGCTAGTTTGTGAAAAAACTATCAATCCTTCGCTAGATTCACCAAAATTTTCATTTCTTTCTCTTAGATTATGTACAGTTTTGATCCCATGAATATACAAAGACCAATTGTTAATACATTCTTTGAGAATGTAAGCTTCTGCAATCGAACCTTCTGGTCGAGCTCGGTTGGAAACGTATCTTTTCAATTTTCCAAGGTACCTACGAGGAAAAAATATGCACAATATGTGATTTATACCACATGGGAAAGATGCAATTGATGGATGCATCAAAAGATCTAATTACCTTAAAATTGGGTACATCCACCGATATTGTACTAGGCCTCCTAGAATTGCTTCTTGAGGCAAGTGAATAGCAAGGTGGACCATAACATCAAAGAATGCTGGAGGAAAGAACTTCTCAAGCTTGCATAGTATAAGAACTATACGTTCTTCTAGTTTCTCCAATTCACTCCGCTTTAGGGTCCATGAGCATAAGTCTTGGAAGAAGCTGCCCAACTCAAAAAATACAATACTAATCTCTTTATGTGCAAACCTTCGCAACCCAATTGGAAGAATTCGTTGTAGTAGCACATGATAGTCGTGGCTTTTCAAACCAGATAATCTACCATTTTTTGCATTTAGTGACCTTGATATGTTGGCTGCATAGCCATCCGGATACTTGACTGATTTCAACAAGTCATAGAAACCATCCATTTCATTTGGGCTTAATGTAAAGAAAGCCCAAGGCTTGTCATATGATCCATCAGGATGTTGTTTCAAATGCAACATGTGCCTGAAGTTCATATTTTGCAAATTTATCCGTGCCTTGTCAATGTCCTTGTTTTCCCCCTTAATGCCCAATAAAGTACCCATAAGTACTCTCACTAATGTTCTTCTCCACATGCATGACATCAATGTTGTGCTAAAGTTTCTTATTTTTCTAGTATGGAAGCTTGTACAAAATACTTACCTTTGACCAATTTGGCTCTCCAATGAGTTGTCTCTTCTTGTTACTTGGATACTTTACTAAAATTATATTTGGCATTCTATCTAATTGCTCTTGTACCTTTCCCACTGGTAACGCTAAAGATCTCTTCCATTTCTTCGATAAACCATTATGCAATCGACTATGTCTCTAACAATGTTCCATAGGCAAATAAGCTCGATGGTTAATGAATCCAATTTTACTTTACAAAGCATCTAAATATGGTTTATCGTTGCAAGTGTAACAAGAACGATAACCCTTTGTCCTCCACCCAGACACGTTACCAAATCCAAGATAATCATGTATTGTCCACAACAAAGTTGCATGCATCTGAAAATGCTCTTTACTATAAGCATCATAAGTTTCTACACCTTCTTCCCACAACTCTTTCAACTCGTCAATTTATGGTTTTAAGTAAATATCAATCTCATTTCCTGGTTGATGGGGACAAAAAATAAGCAAGGACAACATAAAATATGGCCCTTTCATAACCAATCAAGGGTGTAGATTATAGGGGATAAGTATGACAGGCCACATACTATAGTTGTTGTTCATATTCCCAAAAGGGTTAAATCCATCTGTAGCTAACCCCAGCCTTACATTGCGAGGTTCGAGGGAAAAATCAAGATGTTGTAAATCAAACTCCTTCCACTCCTCACTATCAGTCGGATGCCTCATTATCCCATCATCCACACATTTGTCTATATACCATCTCATGTCCTTAGCTCTTTGGCTTGACATGTACAATCTCCTAAGTCTCGGTGTCAACGGGAAGTAACGTAATACCTTATGAGAAATCTTCTTATCTTGGGCATCTGTATCCTTATACCTAGAGGCCTCACACACCGGACATTTATCAAGTTTTTCATTTTCCTTCCAAGATAGTGCACAATCATTTTTGCATGCATCTATATACTCATATGACATGCCTAAATCACGTAATATCTTCTTTGCTTCATAAGTTGACTTTGGAACCAAGTTACCTTTCGGTAAAAACTTTGTCAGCAATTCTAGCATCATATCAAGTCCCTTATTACTCAAGTTGGTCATTACCTTTACATTCAACATTTCAATAACAAATTTCAAGATACTATAATCAGTGCAACCTGGATATAACTCACGCTTTTCAACTTCCTTAAGTTTGTCAAAGGTACGCACTTCCTCATCTTCGGTTGCATTTCTTGGTTCCCTTATAATTCGGTCATTTACCAAGGCATCGAGACCATCCATATGATCACCATCCGACATTTTATTATCATGAATGTTCTAGTTCAATACACGGGGTTCTCCATGATTATACCAATTAATGTAAGATTGCATAATCCCATGTTGAAGCAAATGGATATGCATAGTACGAGGAGATTGTCGATAGCAATTCACACATTAATTAAACTAGAATGGAATATTACTACTCAAGTCCACAACCACTCTTGCAAAAATAATGAATGCATTGACCCCTTCAATATATAGATGACTTAATCTGCCATCAGGTGTCTTACCTATTGTCATCCAACTTTTATCCATGTTTGACTACAATTGCAAGGTGAATGCTACTTTAATAAAATAAAGACAACTCATGCATAAGGTATTCTAACATCTAAGTCTATAAGCTACTTAGATAAAGTTCTATCTCATTCATGAATGCACAAGTCTATATTAATACTTAAACACTCCCAATATTAGTTTAAACCAAGCCACTCTCTTGCTCCAACACAACATATCATCACAAAACCAATCACCAACATCACAAGTATAGAGTTTTACAAGTATTTAAATCAAATAAAATACTATTCATAACATTTAATAAAAAACACTCATTAAAATTTGCAAGAAATGAAAAACAATCCCAATATTAGTTTAACCCACCTTATAACACCATGCAAGCCACCCGCTTACTCCAACCCAACATATCACCACTAAACCAATTTCCAACATCACAAGTATAGAATTTTACAAGTATTGAAATGAAATAAAATACTATTTATCACATCTAATCAACAATACTTATTAACATTTGCAAGAAATGAAAAACACTCCCAATATTAGTTTAAACCATCTTATAACACCATGCAAACCACCCGCTTTCTCCAACACAACATACCACCACTAAACAATTTCCAACATCACAAGTGATAGGCCATAAATGCATAGACCCCTTGTGATGAATTAAATTGATTGATTAGCCAAGTTATTAATTAATCAAGTTAACATGCAAATTGCATGGTAGCACAGACAAATCATCAACAAACTAAAGTATGCAGCGGAAATTAAATTGACACGGTGATTTGTTTTACGAATGGGAAAAACCTACACTGCAAAAACCCTATCGGGTGATTTAAGGTCACTACTCCCGAAACTTCACTATTATCACAACAAGCGGTTACAAGTAAAGGAATCCCAGTACCTTACCAACCTACAGTTGAACCCTTACCTCAATACTCAATTGGACTTGTTCTGTAGTGACAGTTTCTCCTTTTGATGCAAGGCTCCCAGTACGTGACTAACCAATTTGCACGGATCCCAGTACGCGACTTCAATTCACTAACTAGAGAGAGTTGTTGACTGCAAAGTTCTTCAATTCATCAACACGATGAAAATCAAGAAGTTGCTTGGTTACAAAATCCTATGGTGCACATTACACAGCAACTTCTTCACAAGAAAGATGAACTAGGGCATGAACTTTGTCTCGGATCACAAATTGCTTGAACAAGGATTTCTCAATACTTGTGCAACTTTTGTACTCATTAACGGCCCTTAAAATAATCATTTTATATGTCTAGGGTTAGGAGAAAAGAAGTCCCAAAGACATATCCATGGATTGGAATCAAAACAGAACTTAGAATCTATTTTCCTTAAATTTTGACAGCTAGAGGTGTCGAGGAGTTGTCGAGTAGCTGTCAAGCCTTGGGGCTGAAACAGTTTCTTAAATCTCGATAGATGCATGTGTCGAGTAGCTGTCAACCCTCGGAACATGAAGCACCTCAGAGACCAACTCAGGAGTGACTACAATGCGCGTACCTTGAAGAGAGGTATTGAAGAATTAATTCCATTCATGTTGGAGTAAAAATCCTGTATCAGTATGGAAGGACAAGTGACCAGGACTTTACACAGTGACTCCTAACCCCGATTGTGAATGACATCGGGTAGGTCGGTGTAGGTAAAGTCTGCCAGAATAACTTGGCGTTCTGAATGAACACCTTGTTTAGAAAAGTTCTCCGAGAAGTCCTGTTGGGCTTTCTCATCACGAAACTGAACAAAGGAAGGAGTAGGATCAGAAGATGAAGAGCCCCTAGAATGAAGAGGGTTCTGGGATGGAATGGATTTACGTTTTGGTGCCATAGACACTACTAACGCAAACAGAAAGAGAGGGAGAAAGAAAGTAACAAGCAGAAAAATCCCAAAACAGTTCAATATATAACAAGTATATTGAAAAGAAAGAATATATGCATGGGAAATGCATGAACATGTGACATGCAACATGAAAAACATCATGGGCTCAGCCCAATCTAATCCTACCAGCACATAACAAGATTTCACACACCTAAATGCATGAAAATATCGTTAGAATGCTAATGTAATGCAATGCATGAAGTTTTTAAGAAAAAATCTTCAAAAACCATCCCAAAACTTCAACAAAAACTCAACAATTTTGAAAAACCCCAAAATTTTCAAAAATCCCAAAACCTAGGTTTCAAAACATGAAATGCATGTAGAATGATAGATAAGAAGCTTACCAAGAGAAGAAAATCTTGAAAGAAACTTGAAGAAACCTTTTGGGAAGAGGTTTGGAGTGAGTTAGAGAGGTTTTGGAAGAGAGAACACACAAGTATCGAGAGAGAGATCGAGAGAATTGAGAAAAGAAATCACGCTGAACATATATACAGAAGTTCAGTAATTCTCGACAGATGCAAGTATCGAGAGGTGTCAAGACATTTGTCGAGGTAGGTGTCGAGAAAAACAGCATCAACAGATACAGCTATCGAGGATGTGTCGAGAATGAAGGATCAAATACCAAAAGAATCTCAATCGATCCACCAATTGTCTAGAAGCTATCAAAAGGACAGAAAGTTCCTTAATTGATTCACAAGGTGTCGAGAAGCTGTCGAGATTGCGATAAGAAAAAGCTGAGAAGCTCGACAGATAGCCAGGTATCAAGGAGGTGTCGAGGAGGTGTTGAGCTGGCTTCAAAAAGCAGTTTTTCAAGAAGAGAAAAACACAGATGTGAATGCAATCATGCATGCATCTCAACCAATGATCCAATCAACATATTAAGCTCTTAAAAACATCTCTCAATAGTAATTTTAAGCATATGGATCCCAAAACACACACACACACTAAACAAGTCTAACCAATTTTATATTTCAAAAATAAGTTAAGACAGTTTAGTGAGCATACATTAATGCATGTAAACCTTGTGATGTCCAAATCATATTGTACCTGCACATGTATCAAGAATAGCAAAGAATATTGCGTGTTGTGTGTGAAAAACATCACAAGATTGCATAAATGTCTCAAAGTTATGATGATTTGAGATATGAGAAAATTACTTTAACTCATACACAATCATAACTGTTTGATAGGGACTATCATTTTTGAGGTACATCCTATAACTCCCCCATCTCCTAGAATACACGCTTGCAATCATATTTTTAAAGCATTTTGTCCTTTTTGCTTTTTATTTCTTTGCATATTTTCTTTTATTAAGCATATCATGCATGGGCATATAAGAGAGAAAAGAAATACCCAATTATGTTAAACTTTTGACATTGCACTTTTGCTATGCCGAAGTATACAGATGTCATTTCATGATTGGTGGGTAACAGTGGTGAGATGGTTATTTATGCCTTTCTCTTTGGATTTTTTGGTCCTACTCATCAAAAAGAGTGATATGAGTGTTAAGAACAAGAGATCACTTAACCTTACTCATCACAAACAAAGAGCCACAAAACTCACTTGCTTAGTTTGTGCATAAGGATGCTCATCTAAGCTACAAGAGATACAAAGTTTAGGAAACTCTGGTTCAATGGCCATTTTAAGGTTCACTAGAACCAATGTACACAAACATACACTGTTTTTGTATTTTTCAATTTTTCAATTTTTTTTATCAGAAAAGCAAAATAAAACATAAAACTGAAAACAAACACACAAAAACCTATTAAAGAAAGCAAAACAAAACATAAAACTAGACTGACTCAAAACAGTAACGCAACACACAAAAAAAAAAAAAATGCAAAAGCAAAAACAAGAAAGGAGAGAGAGAGAAAAAGTGAACAAAATCACTTAGAACCCTTTTCCATCCACACCTTGGAAGAACCTTTCCTTTTTGCCAACCCTTGAACCAGTGATGAGGGGGAAGAATTGAAACCGTTCAAGTTTGAAAGGAACATGAGGGCTTTAAGAAGATCTCCAAGAGGAGCAAGAGAGGTTTGAAGCTGATTCTGGTTCCTAGATGCTATCATGCCATTGTTTTGTTGAGTAGCTAACTACTTATAGCAATTTGGTCGAGTATAACTAGCAACGCCACAATAATAATAGAGATGCTGCTTCTTTTGTTTGGGCTTTTGAGAGTTAGCCTTTTTAGTCCTAGGGTTTTTAGTTTCCCTCTTCTCAAGCTTAGGGGTGCTCTTAAGATAGATTTACCCTTGTCTTGGTTCTCACTAGCTAATTTAGTTTTAACATCATTGTTCTCAATTTTAATGTTATTAGCAGGAGGAACAAAAACAGTAGTACTAGCAGAAGGAGTATTAGATAAAGAGAATTCATACCCCAATCCTATTCGATTCAAAGCAGATTTCTGAATGCTGAGCATCTCATCCAACTTTGCACTTGACGTCCACTCCAATTGTGCTCTAACTTGAAACAGCTCTGCTTCAAGCTTCTTGGTCTTCTCAGCCAAAAAATCGTTCTCGAATCTCAGTGCCCCAATGATCTAATTTGCTTCATTAAACTTAGTGAAAAGCTCCTTACGGTCAAGTTCCACATCACTGAGCTTCTTGGTGGCCAGCCTATAGAGTTTCTCGTACTTCTTAGAAAGCTTGTACAGTTTCTCATAGGTGGTATGGATATCATCTTGGTCATCCATAGTTTCAAACTTAGCATCCACCAATTCTTTTTCTTCATCTACATCTACATCTTCAGTAATCCCTTCAGTAGGATTAACAGTGGCAGCGAAGACATTCAAGATTCCATCTTCATCATTGTCAGAATCATCCTCGGGCTTAGTGTCACTCAAGGTAGCAGCAAGTGCCTTATTCTTCCCAATGCTCCTGAGGTATGTAGGACACTCTTGTTTCATGTGATCGAAATCTTGACACTCGAAGCACTTAGGTCCAGTGGGAACAACGTATTGACCGCCATCCTTGGTATCCTTTTTCCCTTTATCTGGGCTCTTGAACTGTAAAGAACTGGATTACCTATGGTCCTTATTGAAGCCTTTTCCATTGGAATTTTTCATAAATTTCTTGAATTACCTGGTAATGTAGGACTTCATCTTAGAATCTTCACCGTCGGAGGACTCATCTGTGTCACTGCTCTTAGCCTTTAGTGCCATGCTCTTGCCTTTACTTGACTTACCAGTCCTTGTCAACCCTAGCTCGTAGGTCTGCAAATTGCCAACCAGCTCAGTTAGAGGAATCTTATCTATATCTTTTGATTCTTCTATCGCTGTGATCTTGGCATGGAATCTCTCGGGTGGAGATCTGAGCACTTTTCTCACTATCTTGGGTTCAGGAATGGTTTTCCTAAAATTGAAAGCTAAGTTTACTATATCTTTAAGCTTGGCATAGAACTCATCGAATGACTCATCCTCCTCCATCTTAATTTCTTTGAAGCTTGTAGTGAGTCTCTATAACTTCGAATCATTGACAACCTTTGTTCCCTCATAGGTTGTCTGGAGAATGGTCTATTCTTCCTTAGTAGTTTCAGTGGAGGAAATCTTCTTAAACTCCTCATTAGTGATCGCACTAAATAGGGCATTCAATGCTCTGCTGTTGAAATTTGCCGCCTTGATCTTGGCATCATCCCAATCGGCCAGTGCTTCTGTAGGCTTGGTCCAGCCTATCTCCACAGCTTGCTACCCCTTCTTATCCAGTGACTGCAAGAAAGCTCTTATGCGTACTTTCTAGTATGCATAGTTAGTACCATCAAACAGTGGAGGTATAATAAGAGACTGACCTCTATCCATGACAAATAGGAGTCAATGGATCACACACAAGGATTAAACCCTAATTAAAGTGTGCTTGCTCTGATACCACTTGATAGGCCATAAATGCATAGGCCCCTTGTAATGAATTAAATTGATTAATTAGCCAAGTTATTAATTAATCAAGTTAATATACAAATTGCGTGGTAGCACAAACAAATCACCAATAAACTAAAGTATGCAGCAGAAATTAAATTGACACGATGATTTATTTACGAATAGGGAAAACCTACACGGCAAAAACTCCACCGAGTGATTTAAGGTCACCACTCCCGAAACTCCACTATTATCACAACAAGCGGTTACAAGTAAAGGAATCCCAGTACCTTACCAACCTACAGTTGAACCCTTATCCCAATACCGAGTTGGACTTGTTCTGTAGTGACAGTTTCTCCTTTTGATGCAAGGCTCCCAGTACGTAACTAACCAATTTGCGTGGATCCCAGTACGCGACTTCAATTCACCAACTAGAGAGAGAGTTGTTGGCTGCAAAGTTTTTCAATTCATCCACACGATGAAAATCAAGAAGATGCTTGGTTACAAAACCCTATGGTGCACATTACACAGCAACTTCTTCACAAGAAAGATGAACTAGGGCATCAACTTTGTCTTGGATTACAAATTGCTTAAACAAGGATATCTCAATGCTTGTGCAACTTGTGTACCTATTGACGGTACTTAAAATAATCCTTTTATATGTCTAAAGTTAGGAGAAAAGAAGTCCCAAAGACATATCCACGGATTGGAATCAAAACAGAACTTAGAACCTGTTTTCCTTAAATTTTGACAGCTAGAGGTGTCGAGAAACTGTCGAGTAGCTGTCAAGCCTCGGGGTTGAAATAGCTTCTTAAAGCTCAATAAATGCATGTGTCGAGCCTATGTGTCAAGCTTTAATAACTTGCACTTTCTAGCTTGTTTCTTGGACAGACTTGATGACTTCAACACTTTATCTTGAAACACAGTTTCTTGAAGCATTAAACACATCCTAAATCTACTCAATTACAAGTAAAGTGCGTTTTGTCAAAGGATAAGCCAATTACATAAAATAATGACATATGTTCAAAACAATTTGAACCACATAAGTTCTAACAACAAGTATAGAATTTTACAAGTATTGAAATGAAATAAAATGCTATTCATCACATCTAATCAACAATACTCCTTAACATTTGCAAGAAATGAAAAACACTCCTAATATTAGTTTAAACCATCTTATAACACCTTGAAAGCCACCCGCTTGCTCCAACACAACATACCACCACAAAACCAATTTCCAACATTACAAGTATAGAGTTTTACAAGTATTTAAATAAAATAAAATACTATTCATCACATCTAATCTACAATCTCATTAACATTTGCAAGAAATAAAAAACACTCCCAATATTAGTCACCTTATAACACCATGCAAGCCATCCGTTTGCTCCAACATAACATACCACTACAAAACCTATTTCTAACATCACAAGTATAAAGTTGACAAGTATTTAAATCAAATAAAATACTATTCATCCCATCTAATCAGTGATACACATTCACATTTACAAGAAAAAAAAAAAAAAAAACCTTTCTAATATGTATTTAAACCACTTTATAACACCATATAAGCCACCTGCTTGCTCCAACACAACATACCTCCACAAATCCAATTTCCAACATTACAAGTATAGAGTTTTACAACTATTTAAATAAAAAAAAAATACTATTTTTCACATCGAATCAAACAATACTCATTCACATTTGCAATAAATGAAAAACACTCTTAATATGTATTTAAACCATCTTATAACATCGTGCAAGCCACCCGCTTGCTCCAACACAACATACCATCACAAATCTAATTTTCAACATTACAAGTATACAGTTTTATAAGTTTTTAACTAGAATGTACTTACTTTGCTCAAGCTAAGTTTACAACTTTCAAAAAAAAAAAGAAATCCAAAATTGTTGCAAACAATGTGTATTTATTTTGCAAAAGAAAAGTTAAATTTATAAGTACAAAAGTTAAAGAAAAGTTAAACAAGAAGATAGGACAATAATTAGAACCGTCAATGAAGAAAGATATTTACACCTATTATGCATCAATTTTAAACTTTTATGTTAAGTACATATATACCCAAATCCTTAAACTTCTACCTTAAAGTGCATTGGCAATATTTAAAGTAATATTAAAGTGCTTCTATTTAAACTAACTAGTGCCATCATGATTCTCATCAATACTAGTGTTAAATTCTTGTGGTTCAATTCTTATGGTTCCCATTTTGATTAAAATTCTGCAACAAAGTTTTCACCTTCACTTGTACACTACATATATCTAACACTGGAATCGATATGGAAACCAAACCAAGAGAGTGAGGATCCAAAACTAGAATCATCCAAACAATAAGAACCATAGAAATCTAAAAGAATTACAGCAATTGATAAGTACATATATAAGAAACTTTCTTCACAACCATTACACAGTAAATATCAAATATCCAAACAAAACAAAAATGCATATACCCATTACTGTATCAAACAAAAAATACCCAAAGGAAGTAGAATCATTAAACAAAAATACCCAAAGGAACTAGAATCATTAAACAAAAATTAACAAAAAATTAACTCAAAAGAAAAAAAAAAAAATACCCATTACATGAAGGGTCGCCGGTTAGGGGTGGGAGGCGAAGGGTCGCTGGTTGGGTGGGAGGCGAAGGGTTGCCGACGGGTTGGAAGGTGAAGGGTTGCCGGATGGGTGCGAAGGACTGAAGTGTCGCCCCACGGTGCGAAGGACGAAGCGTAGCGAACGGTTGGCGAGCTGAAGCGTAGCGAACGGGCAGCGAGCTGAAGGGTTACGAGCGGTGAAGCTCAATTGGCGGCACAACAAGCTCTATCGGTGGTGACGGTGAGCTGGGGTGAAGTGGCTGTAAGGGATAGAGTGAGGGAAAGAGAGAATCGGGTGAGGGAGGGAAAATAAAGTGGGAAAAGTGAAAAAGAAAAGGGGGCTGAAGTGTTTTAGTAGCTAACTTTTAGTGATGACTTGTATGTCATCACTATAGGCTACCTTTAGTGAAAAAAATTTGGATTCGTCGCTGATACTCCCATCTAATTTTATGTTCCTTTTTTTAGCGACGACTTATTTTCATCACTATTTGTCACATTCAGCGACAAAAGGGGTTTCATCACTAATAGTGTTCCTAGCAACACCTTTAACGACGAAAGTTTTTGTCGCAAAAACCTTAAACTTTTAGCGACGAAATAATTCATCGTTGTAGACGAATTTAGTTTGGCGCCTAGATTTTTGTTTGGCGCCTTTAGTTCAACACAACATATAACGACAAAATCTAATTTTCGTCGCTAAATGTTATTAATTTTTTTAATAAATAGTGACGAAATATAAATTTCGTCACTATATGGTTCCTTTTTGTGATGAAAAAATTTTCCTCACTGAAATTTGTCACTAAAAATACATTTTGTTGTAGTGTTTAAAGTAAGGTACGTGAGGAATGGGAAAATGCATTTTTCATCCAAATAGGGCATTCTAGCGACTTGGCCTCGCGACCGGAACTAGTTGCAAGTCTGAGTTGCAAGATAACTGTCAGGCCAGACTGTATTTTTTGTCTTATAGTGCTCCAGCTGTCGTAACCTTTCAGCTCCTTGCATGCTTCACATGTGTGGCACTTTGGCAACTTGCCAGTTGCGGGATCCAGTCGCGAGACTCTTTTGAGTGCACACATTTTGAGTTTTCTTCACACTCTCTCACACACTACCCTTACATAATTCCCACCTAAATACATGGTATCTAATTGCTAAAATACAAGGGGCACGGAATAAAGCCAACATATGATTGAATAAATTAAACCTTACAATGGCAACAAAAAAGGATGACTCTAAGGAAACCATTGAGTAGCTTAAACTGCCACGCTCAACTAAGATCCCTACCGAGCAGGGGGCTAGTTTTAGAACACTGCAATTTAGAGTCCTTACTGTACTGTCCTCTGATTCAATAGACCCATCAATGGACCATTTTCGGTGGAATGGGAGTACTATGAGTGATGTGAGTTTCTCCAATGCAAGGGTGCATATGTCTTCATGCATGAACTTGGGTGGAGAGATTGCTGTGAAGACATATATTGATACTGCATTCTGATTATTGTCTCGTTGAAATTGATTGAAGGCAAGAATGACATTCTCCGAAAGGGAATGTTGGACAGAGTCTTTTTCTGTATTTGGTGGGAAATAAAAATAGAGGAGGCGCGGCCAATTAATTCAATAAGGTGAACACATAACACCAAGAGGTCTTTCTCTAGATGGACACGACACTTCAAGTAGCTTGATTATTGCAGCAACATTATCTGACCTTTGAATGCACACCAAGATTGGGAGCTCTGAATTGCATTTGCAATGCATAATATCCCTTACCTGGTAACCTGCATATTTCCTTGGAAGGATCATAAAGCAACTTCATAAGGATTGGCACAATAACTGCAACCAATAGGATTCTAACCCTTGCCAAAGCGAACATCTGGTCTGTCATGGTCTGCACTCAAATGTTTAATTTCGGGATAACCAATCAGTATTCTTGTTCAAAAAGAGAAAATATGTTTGTTTACTATTGAAGATTATGCGCAACCATATGTACTGTACAATATACTATGATGTTCCCAAAGGAAAAGTTAGAAATATAGAAGATTTACAATAATACTTTGTTGCTTTTCTTCATAAGTTGAAAATTAAGGAAGGAGAAAAGAAAAATAAAATAAAATCCAACAGCCATTGCCTTCTGCCTATCCTATAGATTTGAAGCATTTTAATTGATCGTATAGTAGATAAGAGGCACCTTGAATCTCGAAGGACCAAACAAGAAACAGGTAAATAGTAATTCCCTTTTTCTAGGAAAAAAGGGAACAAAATTAAGAAAGATGATCACCTCATGGTCTCTGAGGATTGTGTAAGAAACAAGCTGGACGACACGTTTGTAGCTCAAAATAAGAGCGACTGTGAATGCATAATTTAAGGGCAGGTTGGAAACCCAGGCAGGATTCATGCAGGCACCCAATTTCGATATAAAAGTCACAACAATGAGGATTGCATTAATTATCATGAAGTTGTCTTTAAATTTGAGTAAAGTCAAATCTGTCCTCATTGCACGTGTAGTTACAAAGAGTGGCAGAAAGAAACACATCAGAAATGAAGCAGTTGAAGTTTTTGACAATAACAGATCCTAAAGGCGGTACAACCAAACCGATTATGAATGGTCCAATGATCAAAAACTGACCAATCGAATGAGAAAGCAACCCGGACACAAGCACCATCAACATTATGAAATGGATGTATGTGTCATTAACAGGCCTGCCTTTTGGTGTCTGTCTGATCACCTAAAACATTGCTAGTCAAACTGCGAACACCACGATACCGGAGACAATTGTTTTCACCTTAAAAGTTCTAGCTAGTATGGCAACAGAAGTAAAAAACACGCTAAACATGTCGCTGACCACTGCTGCAGATAGGCCTAATCGACCCAGTTCAGAATTTATGATTTTGAGGTCCTCAAGAAGGCAAGCAACAACCGGAAATGGAGTTAGACAATATATTGCTATTAGAAATGGAAGTTTTGACGATTCTTCTTCGGTTAACCAGACTCTTCTAAACGCCGCATGGAGTGTCATGCCAACTAGCAAAGCCAGAACTACACATGCAGTACCAGTATACACGGCATTTCTTCCAGTTCTTTTTATCATTCCCATATCCATTTTCACACCACTTTGAAATAAAAAGAGTGTGTAACCCAAGAATGCCAGCTTTCCAATTATTTCCTAATTGCTCTCCTTAAACATTAACTTGCTGAATATTTTAAGGCGCCCAAAGAGCGATGGACTAAGGATTATGCCAGCCTGTTTCACAAAAATCATGGTAAGTCTTCAGTTACAATATAAAAAGAAAAGAATTTAGATAACTCCAATTTCAGATAGCTCAACTTTATGTTGATCAGATTGTGAGACTTCATGGAGTAACTATTTCTACTATTTCAGATAGAGATCCAAGGTTTACTTCTCATTTTTGGGGTGTTGTGCAAAAGACCTTGGGTACTAGATTGGATTTCAGTACAACTTTCCACCCTCAGACAGATGGACAGTTTGAAAGAACTATTCAAACTCTAGAAGATATGTTGAAAACATGTGTTTTGCATTTTAAGGGGAGTTGGGCTAGTCACTTACCTTTGGTGGAATTTTCTTACAATAATAGTTACCATTCAAGTATTAGAGTAGCACCTTATAAGGCTTTGTATGGTAGAAAGTGTAGATCCCTAATTTGTTGGGATGAGGTTGGAGAACCAAAAATCTCGGGGCCAAAGATTATTCAGAGGACTTGTGAAAAGGTAAATCAGATTCATGATAGACTACGAGTAGCCCAAAGTAGACAAAAGAGCTATTATAACGTTAAAAGGAAGGCATTGGAATTTGAAATTGGAGATAAAGTTTTCCTACAGGTTGCACCAATGAAAGGAGTAATGAGATTTGGTAAAAAGGATAATGAGATTTGGTAAGAAGGGTAAGTTAAGCCCTAGGTTTGTAGGGCCTTTTGAGATCTTGGAAAGGGTGGGCGAAGTTGCATATAGAATGGTGCTGCCATTGGCCCTGTCAGGAATCCATAAGTTTTCCATGAGTCTATGTTAAGGAAATACATTCTTGACCCTTCACATGTGTTGAGTTATGAACCTCTTCAGATTAGAGATGATTTGTCATATGAAGAAATTTCGGTAGAAATTTTGGATTGTAAGGAGCAAGTGCTATGCAACAGAAAAATATCTTAGGTAAACGTGCTTTGGAAGAATCATTCAGTGAAAGAGGCATCTTGGGAGTGTGAGGATGATATGTTGTCAAGATACCCAAACCTTTTTCAAGATCAAGATATGTAAAATTTCAAGGAAGAATTTTTTGTAAGAGAGCAAGAATGTAATGTCCCAGTCAAAGAAAGAAAAAAAGAAGAAGGAGAAAAGTCAGATTTTTATGGGTTTCACGCGCTCCCACCTACCCCAACCTTCCCCACCACTCATTTTCACAATATCTCTTTATCTTTTCATCCTTTTTATTTGAGGTAAAATTTCTAATCTTTTACTAGGCTTGCCTGATCAGTTGCTTATTTGGCAATTCTTAACTTGTAACTAGATACAATTTCAAGCTTTATGCTAATTGTGATAGGTTTGCTTGATGATAATAACTTTGTAAGGTTGAATTTATTCAATCATGTATTGGCTTTATTCCATGCCATATTTGATTATATTTTAGCAATTAGATACACTGTATTTAGGTGGGAATTATGTAAAGGTTGTGTGTGAGAGAGTGTGAAGAAAACTCAAGATGTGTGCACTCAAAGGAGTCTCGCGACTGGTAAGCCGCTAAAGTGACACACGTGTGAAGTATGCAGGGAGCTGAAGCGTCATGATAGCTGGAGCACTATAGGACAAAAAGTATCGTTTGGCCAGACAGTTATCTCATGACTCAGACTCGCGACTAGTTCCACTCTCGAGGTCGAGTCCCCAGAATGCCCTGTTTGGATGAAATTTGCTTTTTCACGTTCCTCACGTACCCTACTATAAATACCTTTATACCCACGAAATGTAGAGAGCTTCGAAAAAGAATTTTGAGAGAGAAACCCTTGAGAAAAACAAGATTGACTCATTCACAATCTTAATCTTTTGATTCTCCAAATTCCTCTACTCTCACCCTCTCCATTGATACCCTTAAGAGGTTCATTTGCCAATTTCTTTTCTCACCATACCCATATCAGTGAGGAAGTATTTTGGTGCTTGGGAAGTAGTTCAGAGAGTCTTTTTGGTTGATGCAATGGGCTTATTGCGGGATTCGGTAAGCTAGAGAAGACAAGGTTCAGTGTAACCCTGTTAGAGCAAGAAGCTTGGAGGGATTAAGTGCACGGGTAGATTAGGCTTGGAGGGTTTATTGCTATTCATGTATCCCAACTTCATTTTCTAGTGGATTATTTGACTGCTTGAAGGGTGGCGGAGAGGTTTTTTTCCGATTACTTCAGATTCCTCTTCAATAACACATCACCGTGTTATTTTTGTGTTTGCATCTCTCTTCCTTTACTCTTACATATTAATTGCTGCTGTGTTGTGATTAATTATGGTTTAGAGTTGTTTATTGTTTTGGGTATTGCTTGTGCTTATCATTCCGTACTTGCACTTATCATTCCGTATATCTATTGTTTGAGTATAAGCTTGTATCGGTTAAGTTTAAATTGGGGGTCTAAACATTCATTGATATTTTATACACTAGTTGAACCTTTCAATTGGTATTAGAGTGGGTACACTTGTGTGGTTTCGTTACTGAAGTGTGATCCTAGACCCCATTTGAGATGGAATGATCTCAATCCCTTAATGCACCTCCCTACTTTGATGGGAGCAACTATGCATTTTGGAAAGTCCATATGAGGGCATTTCTATGCTTCATTAATGATAGTGTCACATTGTTGAGATAGGATGGACTAGGCCGGAGGCCACCAAATCCACATGGGATAAGGCAGCTCTTGCGGAGCAAGACTCTTATTGCTATTTTTTGTGGTGTTTCTCTTGATAAATTTTACAGGATCTCTCATGTTACAATAGCCAAGGAGACGTGAAAAATTTTCGAAATAACTTATGAGGGATCCAAAAAGGTGAAGGACACCAAGTTGCAAATGCTTACCACACGCTTCGAAGAATTGAAGATGAGTAAAGATGACTCATTTGACTCATTTTATGAGAAGCTAAATGAAGTGCCAACTGGAAAATTTAATTTGGGAGAAAAAACGGAGGACTCCAAGACTGTGAGGAAAATTCTACGATCTTTACCGGAGAGCTTTCATGCAAAGGTTACTGCCATTGAACAGAGCAAGGATCTTGATGAGTTCAAAGTTCAAGAACTTATTGGCTCACTTCAAACATATGAGTTGTCTCTACCATCATATAGGAAGAGTAAATCTCTTGCTCTCAAGACGATTAACGAAAGGGTGAAGGCTTAAGACTATTCAGAGGAGGTTGAAGTTGAGAAAGAAGTGGCATATCTTGCTATGAACTTCCGCTAGTTCTTAAAGTTCAAGAAGAATGGAAAGTTTGTTGAGAAAGAAAAATTCTCAAATTCTTAGAAGGAGAAAAAGGATTTTAAAAAGAAAGATGGGAATGATTCTCAATCCCCTCAAGGAATCATGTGCTACGAATGCAACGGTCATGGACATCTCAAGAAGGAATGTCCTAACTATTTGAGAGGGTAGGATAAAGTGTATGCCACTACCCTTAGTGACACAGACTCCTTTAATTTAGACTCGAAAGAAAGCTGTAACAGAGAGGGAAACTACTCCGCATTCATGGCCATTGCTTTCGTACAATCTTTAGATGATTTGATTGTGCTAGTGGAAGAGCTTGGTGAGCACACTGAAGTGGAGTCGATGGGGATAGTAGAGGAATCTGATGATGATGAAGATGAAGGAACAATGGGATTGCAAGAATCCTACAATTCCTTCCTTGAGAAAATTGGTGAATATGCAAGGTTGGCTAGAGCAGCCATTAAGAAAATGAAGAAAGACGAGCAAGATTACAAAAGTCTTCTAATGTGGTATAAGGAGACTAAATGTGAGGTTGAGGCACTAAATGGAAAACTAACCAAAGTCTATTCCAAGATCAAGTTCCTTGAACTTGAAGTGATTCAAGCTAATGCTAAAGTAGAATGGGTTGCCTCCAACAAGCTTGATGAAGTGCTTGCTCATCAAAAGTCGTTCTCTGACAAAAGCGGATTAGGATACACCAGAGAGAGTAGTTCAAGTGCTAATGTGTCCAAGGAAATGAAGTTTATGACAGCAAAGGAACCAATGATAGCAGCTCCTATTGTTGAGAAAGTGAAGACTGAGAAGAAGTGGAATGTGACTACTCAACGGGGTTTGGCAAAGCCTCTTAACCAATTAGTGGTCAAACCCAAGGCTAAAGGGAAATCCCTTCCAAAGTCACAAAGAGGTCCATAAACTCAACATTTCTACCATCATTATGGAATTCAAGGACACACCAAACCAAATTGTCATAAGCTTCAAGCATTAAAGAATGCAAGCGCTCAAAGGTCAAGAGGACCAAGAAATGGCAAAGGGAATTAGACTGCCAAGCAATCAAAAGGTCAAGAAGGTGATCCCGATGAGGGATGTGATGAAGATGATTGATGCCTTCACTTTTTGTTTGGCAAGCTTCACTAGAAGGTTTGAAAGTCACAACAATAGTACCCAATCCTCTAGGGATATCACCCCAAATGCATGTGTCATGTGGGTGAAGAAGGGTACACATGGATAAGCATTACAACATGTCCATGCATTGATACTTCCTATTTGATGTGACATTATTTGGTTGTGTGTGTATTTTTTTTTATCATTCTAACATGTTTTTACTATTTTGCTTGTCATTTTTAAATGCTTTGAGTGTTTATTTCTTTCCGATTAATCTTTACTTGTTTTTGTGTCAAAAGTCCAAAAACACATAAAAAGTAGAAAATCCAAAAAGTTTGATCGGAATTATTGTGCTTTGTCATGTTCATGTTTTACCTTGTATCTTCTTACAAATGGCTTTGTGCATTTACGAGCATACCTTGTTTTCATTGCACCCATATCATTGTGGGAGAAATCTTGACATTTATGTGACTGTTGTAAATTGACCTTCAAACTTGTCATGAATGATTAGTCAATGTTTTTGTTGATCTTGAGACATGCATAGAGTTGTACCTATATATCTTTCCACTCTTTTATGTTTTTGCCTAATATAGCTCACCCAATGTCAAATCTTGAAAAGAGATAATGAGCTGTAAAAGTCGTCGCACATACTAGTATTTGACTAGGAAAAAGGGAAAGTAACTTGTAATGAAAATGTATGATGCCCAAAAGGCCAAAGGCTTGTTCATCAAATTGAAATATAAAAAATTTCAGGCATCAATCTCAAAAAGAGATGTATAGATAAAAAATTATTAAATGTTATGAATTCTAAAGAAGCCAAATGAAAAGCTTCAAAGTAATGTAATTAAGTTTTGTGGGAGATCATATATACATTTCTATAATTGAAATTGGTCGCTCTTTCTAGTGCTAATTGTGTATGGCTTGGTTGAATTGATCATTGAAGCTTCACATTAGACTAAGGACTATCTCATTTTTGATATCCACACACATCACACTTGTCGACGTTTAATGAATGTCTTATTCATTTATGTGATTGTACTTGTTTAAATGTGTTGCATATGCTCATTCATATGTTGATCAAGCACAAAAATATTTTTGAGTATTTTATTGTCTTTTGGAAAGTTTTTTGTTTTGAAAAAATAAAAAATTCAAAAATTCTGTGCAACTCTATTTT
The DNA here is from genome assembly GCA_032878915.1 of Castanopsis chinensis. Taxonomy (NCBI): domain Eukaryota; kingdom Viridiplantae; phylum Streptophyta; class Magnoliopsida; order Fagales; family Fagaceae; genus Castanopsis; species Castanopsis chinensis. Next base: position 7,221,729 of record JAVQMG010000125.1, on the reverse strand, counting down.
GGCGACTCAATCGTGGGTCTAACAAGTCACGAGACCTTAGTCGCGAGCTTACTCAGAAGCTCTTATGACTCTCTGGCGAGTCAGTCCCCCAGTCGTGAAAAGGACTTAGAAAATTTTTCAAAAATTCTGAGTTTTTGGAATGGTAGTGACTCATTTTGGCAACTAATTCATGAGTGAAGCTCTAGTCGCAAGTTTACTTAGAAGGTTTTGCTAGTCCCCTCGCAACTTGCTCGCAAGTGGACATCCCAGTCATGAAAAACACTTAGACAAATTTTTCAAAGATTTGTGTCAAGGGATTTTGGCGACTTACTTATGACTCATTCTAGTTGCGAAAAATGCTTGTTTTGCACAAATAGGGTTAAATCAATGACAGTTTTCAAAAACTTTTCAGTTTTCCCTTATATCACATGCATCTACATTGTCTTGTCCGCTTCTCCCTCTATCAAAACCACCATATTTACTCACAAAACCTCTGTTTTCTTCATCAATCCTTCATCCATCTTCAAGAAAAGGTATGGGTTTTCTTTTATTTCCAAAGTATTTCATGTTTCTAGCCCTAGATTTCTTGGATTTTGTGTTATGAAAATATGATGTTTCAACTTGGTTTTTGATGATGTTTTGTTGAGTTTGGAATATGGGTTTTGTTGATCATGTAAGTATAATGCCTAGTCTTCATGCTTTACATGATTGTTCTTCATTGTTGTGCATTATATCATGTTTGTGTTATGTTTTGCATATCATGTTCACGATAAAATGTCTCTAAGATGTTTTTATGTGTTCCTTTGGATTCCATGGAATACAACGGCTGTTGGGATAATCATGTTTCTTTGATCTTGAAACTTTATATGATTATGTGGTTTTTCCGCTTTGCCCTAGTTTGCACACTTTTGCATTTGATGCGCACACACACTTTGACATGTTTGAGTACTTATTGTCATGATTCTATCATGCTTGGATGATATATGTTGTCACATGTTAATTTTATTTGAATTACCCTGTATATATCTGTTTTTAGGATTTTAATTCATTGTCCATTATGTTAGGACTAACCTGTTACTAATTTAGTTTGTTATCATATTTTCTAAAGTTTTAGCCCCCTTAACACAATTTGATTAACCTAAAATTATGCCTAGTTGATTAACAAGTTTGTTAATTAACACTAGGTTAAACTAATATGTGTAAAACAAATATAATACGGAAAATATAAAGAACACAAAGATTTGATGACCCAGGAAAACCAAACTGGTAAAAAATCTAGGAAGGATTTAACCTAGCTATCCTTAAGATAAAACAGATTTACTATGAAAGAATTGAAATTCGTACAATAAGACTTAGACCACTAACATTCTGTTGCTACCTCGAGTAGAAAACTTACTACCACGACCACGTGATAGCTCCGTGTCCACAAACTACTTTTTTCCTTTGATCTACTACAACCATAAGTTCTCCTACTTGTGAATCTTGATCTTCTTGAATGTCCTTTGTGCAGCAACTAAAATGATCACCAAGCTCTTGACATCAATCTTGATCTTGATAATCCTAAATATGTATGAAGGTAAACACCTCTAGATCTCACAAGAGATTCACACACAAAGCATATCAAAAAGCCTTTAAAACATAGCTAGAGTTTTTCTTTTTATATGAGAAATAAAACATAAGACTCTACATGTTAAACGGGCTTGGGCTGAGTTGGAAATTTTACAGAAAATTAATTATGCATGATTTTTGATCAATCGAATCTAATTTTCGATTGATCGAGCCTTGCAGAATGTTAGAACATATGTGATTTGATATTAGGAACATATGTCAACATTTTATGTATTGGCTAATCATTTGACAAAACATACTTTATTTGTAATTGGGTAGATCTAGGATGTGTTTAATACTTCAAGAAACAAGGTTCCAAGTTCAAGTGTTAAAGTCATGCAATTCAGTACAAGAAGCATGTAAGGAAATGCTAGATTTTAAATCTCAACAACTAGTTCAATAGCTAGTATCTATCGAGGTTTAAAATCAGTTGAAGCTCGTGGCTCAACCGCTATCTCGATAGATGTCTATCTATTGAGATTTATGAAACTCAGTTTTTCAGAGCTATTTTTCATCCAATCTGTGAGTATGTGTTTAGGCTTTCTTTTCTCACAATCCTAAACATATATAAAGATTATTTTAAGGGCCATCACAAGTTATATAGTTGCACAAGAGCACAATTGCACAAGTGTGAAGAAAAGTGTGACTGGAAACCTAGTTGCCCTAGTTCATCTGCAAGAACCTGCTGTGTTTTGTACACCGTAGGGTTGTGTGACCAAGCAACTTCATGATCTTCATCGTGTGATGAACTGAAGAACTTTGCTACCAACATCCTTCTCAAGTTGGTGATCAAGTCACTTACTGGGATCTGCACATCTTTTGGTTAGTCACATAATGGGAGCCGTGCAATACAAGGAGAGATTGTCACTACAGAATAAGTCCAATTGGGTATTGGGGTAAGGGTTCAATTGTAGGTTGGTATAAGGTACTGGGATTCCTTTACTTGTAGCTGCTTGTTTTGATAATAGTGGATTCTCAGGAGTGATGATCTTAAAATCACCCGGTGGGGTTTTTGCCATGTAAGTTTTCCCCATTCGTAAAAAAATCACCGTGTCATTTAATTTCCATTGCATATTTAGTTATTTGGTGATTTGTTTTGTGCTACCACGTATTTTGTACTTTAATTTGATTAATTAATTAGACTTGGTTAATTAATCCATTAATCCATCACAAGTGGTCAATACGTTTTTGGTCTATCAAGTGGTATCAGAGAAAGCACACTCTAATTAGGATTTAATCTTTGCTGTGTGATCTATTAACCCCTGTTTGTCATGGATAGAGGACAGTTACTCATTGTACCTCCTTTATTTGATAGAACTAACTATGTATACTGGAAAGTACGCACGAGAGCTTTCTAAGTGTGACAAGTTGTGGAGATAGGTAGGACCAAGTCGAATGAAGCGCCAGCCGACTAGGATGATGCAAAGATTAAGGCGGAAAACTTTAACAGTATGGCGTTAAATGCTTTATTTAGTGTGGTCACAAATAAAGAGTTCAAGAAGATCTCCTCCATTGAAACTGCAAAGGAGGTATGGACCATTCTCTAGACAACCTATGAAGGAATCAAGGCTATCAAGGATTCGAAGCTTTAGAGGCTCACTACTAGCTTCGAAGAAATCAAGATGGAGGAGGATGAGTCATTTGATGAGTTCCATGCCAGGTTCAAGGACATAGTGAACTCAGCATTTAATCTTGGTTAAACCATTTCTGAACCCAAGATTGTGAGAAAGGTGCTCAGATCTCTGCCCGAAAGATACCATGTTTAGATAACTGCGATTGATGAGTCAAAGGATATTGATAAAATTAATTTGACAGAGCTAGTTGGAAATCTGCAGACCTATGAGTTAGGTTTGACACGGATTGGCAAGTCAGGTAAAGGCAAGGGCATGGCATTAAAGGCCAAGAGTAGTGACACTGATGAGTCTTCAGATGATGAAGATTCTAAAATGAAGTCCTACATCACCCAGCAATTCAAGAAGTTCATGAAGAATGCAAATGCAAAGCGCTTCGACAAGGACCGTAGGCAATTAAGTTCTTCATAGTCTAAGAGCCAAGATAAAGGAAAGAAGGAGGATAGGGATGGCGGTCAGTACACTATTCCCTTAGGACCCAAGTGTTTTAGGTGTCACAGTTTCGGTTACATGAAACAAGAGTGCCCTACCTATCTTAAATCCATTGGAAAAAGTAAGGCACTTGCTGCAACTTTGAGCGACATTAAACCTGAGGATGATTTCGAAAGTGAAGATGATGGAATCCTAAAGCCTTCACTACCACTGTTAATCCTACTGAGGGGACTGTAGAAGAAGTGAATGAAGAAGAAGACTTGGCGGAGTCAAAATTTGAGAAGATGGATGAACAGATGACATCCACACTGCCTATGCTAAGTTATATGAGGTCTCTAAAAAGCATGAGAAGTTGTATAGGTTGGTCACCAAGAAGCTCAGTGATGTGGAGCTTGAATGGGAACAACTCTCCCCAAAGTTTGATGAAGCTAATCAAACCATTAGAGCTTTAAGGTTTGAAAACAATTTCTTTGCTGAGAAGGTCAAGAAGCTTGAGGTAGAATTGTTCCAAGTTAGAGCTCAATTGGAGAGGACCTCAAGTGCAAAGCTTGACGAGATGCTCAGTATGCAGAAATCTGCTTCCGATCGAATTGGTTTAGGGTATAATTTCTCTTCTTCTAATATTGCTTCTTCTAGTACTACTGTTTTTGTTTCTCTTGCTAACAATATTGATTCTAATAATAATGATGTCAAAACTGTGATAGCTAGTGAGAACATAGACAAGGGTAAATCTATTTATAGAGCACCCCCTAAGTTTGCTAAGAAAGAAACCAAAATCCCTAGGGCTAAGAAGAGTAATGCTCAAAAGTCCAAAGAGAAGAAGCAGCATTTCTGTCATCACTGTGGAGCAGCTGGACTTACTCGATCAAATTGCTACAAGTGGCAAGCCACTTAACAGAGCAACATCATGGTCTCTTAGGAAACTTGAATCAGCTTCCATCCTCTCTTGCACCTCTTGGAGATCTCCTTAAGGCCCTCATATTCCTTTCTAACTTGAACGGCTTCAATTCTTCTCCCTTACCACCGATTCAAGGTTTTGCTCGAAGGAAAGGTTCCTCTAAAGTATAGAAGGAAAAATGCTCCAAGTGATATAGTCACTTTTTCTCTCTTTCCCTCTTTTTGGTTATGTTTGCATTACTTATGTGTTTTGCTTTCTTATTTTGAGACAGTCAAGTCTTTTTTACGCATTGCCTTATTTGACATGTTTTTGTTTGGTTGTTTTTCAGTTTTGATTTTATTTTTGTTTTTCATTCATAAAAAAAATTGAAAAATCAGAAAAATACAAAGACAGTGTGTCTTTGTGTACATTGGTACTTGTGTACCTTGAATGACCAATGAAATAAAGTTTTCTAAACTTTGAATCTTTTCTAGCTTAGATGAGCATCTCTATGCACAACTAAGCAAGTGAGCTTTGTGGCTCGTGTTTGTAATGACTAAGGTTAAGTAATTTCTTGTACTTAACACTCGTATCACGCTTTTTGACAGAAAGGACAAGAACATCCTAAGAGAAAAGTGTAAATAATCACCTCACCACTCTTGCTTGCCAATCATGAAATGACATCAGTATGCTTTAACATGGCAAAAGTGCAATGTTAAAAAGCTTAACATAACCGGGTAATTCTTTTCTCTCTCTTATATGCTCATGCATAGTATGATTAATAAAAGAAAAAAAATGCAAAGAAAAATAAAAGCAAATAGATTAAAATGCTTTAAAACATGGTTGTAAGTGTGTATTCTAGGAGATGTGAGAGTTATAGGATGTACATTGAAGGTGATAGTTTCCATCAAATAGTTATGATTGTGTGTGAGTTAAAGTGATTTTCTCATACCTAAAATCATCATAACATGTAGACACTTATGCAATCTTGAAATGTTTTCACACACAACGCGCAATATTCTTTGCTACTTTTGATGCATTTGTAGGTACAATTTGATTTGGCCATCACAAGGTTTACATGTGTTGATGTATGCTCACTAGCCTATCTTAACTTGTTTTTGAAATATAAAATTGGTTAGACTTGTTTAGTGTGTGTGTGTGTGCGTGTGTGTTTTTGGAACTAAATGCATGACATTTTTCTTGGTTGAGAGATGATCTTGAGAGTTTAAAATATTGATTGGATCTTTGGTTGAGTAGCATACTTGATTGCATTCATATCAATGTTTTTCTCTTCCTTGAAAAACTGTTTTAAGCAATCTCGAGAGCTCTCGACGGCTAGGCTATCTATCAAGACTCTTCAACTTCTTTTCATTGCAATCTTGATAGCTCTTTAATCCATCAAGAAACTTTTTGTCTCCTCGATAGCTGCTTCGATACCTAAAACACACGTTTTAAACCTCGATAGCTACTTGATAACTCTCTATCAATCGAGGTTTATGAGTTTCCTATAAATAGGATTATCGCAATTTTAGATCCATTCTCCTCGATCTCTCTCAATTGATTTGGGTTTGTTCACCTCCTAAACACCTCGCACTCCCTCCAAACTTCATTCCCAAGCTTTCTTCAACCATAATCTTGCTTTTCTTCATAGGTAAGGTCTTTAATCCCTCTCTTCATCATGCATTTCATATGTTTGACCTAACTTTTGGGATTTTTGGAAAGCTTTGAGATTTTTCAAAATCAATGAAGTTTTTGTAAAATTTTGGGATGGGTCTTGTTTAAATGGTTATTAAATCATCACGCACTGCATCACATGTGCATTATAACAATGTTTCATGTATCTTAGATTGATCAAGCCTTGCAAAATGTTACGACATATGTGATTTGATGTTAGGAACTGTTAGGATATGTGCCTTTAAATCCTATTGTATGATACTATGTATTACATTATGTATGACTTAATATTGTGTTTAATAAAGTTGTTTATTTTTATCTGAAATAATGGTAACATGAATATTTGGATATTATCATATAGTCCATGAGATGCATAGTATGTGATTTATGTGAAAAGTCACAGAAAATATAAATCACAAGTTCTTTGTAAACTCAGAATTTATAGTTTGTAGTCGGTGATGAAATTGGGCATTCCATCTGCGAAGACTATAACGTATCAACTAAGATGATTTGTCTTGATCATGGAAGTGATGACTTCTAGTTGATATGTTGATATATTTTAAGAGTTAAGACATATTGAACTGGACTACTGTGAGATTTATTATTCTCCTAACGACTGTCAAATGAATAATAAATCTCACGACTTTTGTTTGCATGAACTCTTAATCCTGAGAGAATAATGAACCTGACCATGACGTGTAGGTTGCTTTGATATATCAGGAGTGAGATCTAAAGTAACGGTCAAAACCTCAGTATGTTGGGCAACCACATTTAGTATTGATGGAACATATATTCTCAAGATGGAATTCATAGTCTCTTAACGGAGATACAAAATATTCCCTTGAGATAAGTTTAATGGGTTTGGTTATTCAAAAAGTTAGGCCTAACCATTTTGGTAAGAAATTACTAAAGTATATATTTATGAAATTTGGATTTCATAAATATATGATGAATAATTTTAAAGGATTAAACCGGGTACTCAAGGATAAGATGTATTAATTTACAAAGTGGCAGTCTACATTCATGACTTTGTGTTACTACGAATATTTTATGAAGATGTTGCGTGTATAATAAAGTCTTGGGATATAATTTATTAATAAGGCCTAGAGTGCAATTATATTTATATAGTGGTATTAAATATAATTAATGGTAATTTTGGACTTGTTAAGAGTTGACGGAAAAGCCCAAGGTCCATTGGAGCTAGTGTCTTATTGGTCCCTTTTGGTCCCACTCCAAGCCACACACTAAAGCCCAATTGGAAAGGCCCAATAGGCCGGCCCAATTAGATAATCAGTTAGTTATAAAGGGAGAAACATACAGAATTTTTTATGTGATTTTAATTAAGAAAAGAATCGTAGAGAAAAGAAAGAGTGTGAGGCACACTTTTATTCTCCCTTTGTAAACTGATTGAGAGACCACACATCTTGGGCGTAAAGTGGAATTGGAGTGAAGATTAAAAGTTTTTCCAAGTGCTTCTAATCTTTGTTTTGAATTTCTCTACACCAAGGTACGCTATCTTGTTCTTAAATTCTAAAATTTACATAGTGCATGTTGTCAATCATGAATGAAATAGATCCTTATTTGTTGCTTCCGCTGTGTGTTTTGTATGAGATACAAAACCAAATTTTAACCAACAAGGAACATATGTCAACATTTTATGTATTGGCTAATCCTTTGAGAAAATGCACTTTACTTGTAATTGGGTAGATCTAGGATGTGTTTAATACTTCAAGGAACAAGGTTTCAAGTTCAAGTGTTAAAGTCATGCAAGTCTGTCCAAGAATCAAGTAAGAAAGTGTTGGATTTTAAATCTCGATAGCTAGCTCGACAGCTAGTATCTATCGAGGTTTAAAAGCTACAGAAGCCCGTGGCTCGACATATCTCGATAGATGGCTATCTATCGAGGTTTATGAAACTCAGTTTTTCAGAGCTGTTTTTCACCAAATACGTGAGTATGTGTTTAAGGTTTCTTTTCTCACAATCCTAACCATATATAAGGATTATTTTAAGGGCTATCACAGGTTGTACAGTTGCACAAGAGCACAATTGCACAAGTGTGAAGAAAAGTGTGACCAGAAACCTAGTTGCCCTAGTTCATCTTCAAGAAGCTGCTGTGTTTTGTACACCGTAGGGTTTTGTGACTAAGCAACTTTATGATCTTCATCTTGTGATGAAAATAAAAATCTTTGCAGCCAACATTCTCCTCAAGTTGATGATCAAGTCGCGTACTAGGATCCGCGCATCTTTTGGTTAGTCACGTACTAGGAGGGGTGCAATACAAGGAGAGATTGTCACTACAGAATAAGTCCAATTGGGTATTGGGGGTAAGGGTTCAACTATAGGTTGGTATAAGGTATTTGGATTCCTTTATTTGTAACCGCTTGTTTTGATAATAGTGAATTCTCTAGAGTGATGACCTTAAAATCACCCAGTACGGTTTTTGCCGTGTAGGTTTTCCCCATTCGTAAACAAATTATCATGTCATTTAATTTCTCTGCATATTTAGTTATTTGGTGATTTATTTGTGCTGCTATGTATTTTGTATATTAATTTGATTAATTAATTAAACTTGGCTAATTAATCAATTAATCTATAACAAGGGGTTAATACGTTTTTGGCCTATCACATAATTTGTCCAATAATTTCTGCAATCACTCTATTCCAACTTTACAATAAAACATACTTTGAGCAAGCCTAAACCTAGACTTATGTTTTGATCATGGCTTGTTAACACAATACACATTGAAGTTTTAATACATTAGTCCCTAAGGTCTTAGAACCTAACATATTTTGTGCTTTGTTTTGTGGTACTTGCTACTCTATTTTTTTACAGATGACTCTGAAGAAGAAAACCACTGCACAACATGCTAACAAGAGGAAGAAAATGGACAATACTCGCTTTCGCTCCACACAACACTTTGATTGATATAATCGGCAATTTGAAAAGGCTCTAATCATCCAAGAGCAGTTTGTGGATCTAGTTGATCTTAAGGATACTTTCATTCCAAGCTACTTAGAAAGGTTGGGAAAAGCTTCTTGGTGATCTCCCAATGGTGTGTGAACCACTAATTTAGGAATTCTACGCTAATGCCATAACTCGAGATGATGTCATAGACTGTTGGGTTAGAGGCCATTAATTCGCCCTTGAAGTGGAGGATATTGATGAGGTTCTTGGATTTGGAGAAGTGGAACATGAATTTACTCACTTCAAGGACAGGATGCTCTACATAGAAATGGTTTAATCCCATATTGGTGGAGTTTGAAAAGGGTGGTGCCTCATCACATTTGCTTTCCCATTGGATTTAGAATGTCTCACATACATCATGATGTTCAATCTATATCTGATGAAGAAGATGACCATCGTCAACAATGCTAGAGCCATCTTCCTCATAGAGCTTCGTGAGATCATCTACATTGACATTAGTGCTCATGCATTCAACATCATTGCCGATGAAACAAGGACATCCTGAAGAGCAAAACTCATCTTCCCTAGCTTGATCATGAGGATCCTTCATGCAAAAGGTGTGGAAACTCCCCAAGATATCAATGTCATGTCTACTCCTCCGGCTTTCAATGCTCTAACTATCGAAAGGATTAAAGTTCGTCTTCTTGGTGATGAAGAAGAGGTTGATCCCGCACATGGAGAGTCTATGGACATCGAAACTGAAGCAGAAGGACAACCATCAACTTTTAGGAGTCATGGTAAAAGGAGTAGAGCTTCATCTTTAGTAGCCCCTCCAGATGCCTTCTAGATTAACGGCTTGAGAGAAGTCCAAACTAAGCACTCTAACAGGCTGACTGCCATTTAAGATCAAATCAAGTTGCTCATAGCTAAGTTTGATAGTTTCACAGAAGCCCTTTGGCCATTCCAATAAAAAAGGGGGAGTAGTATGGAGTAGCTCTTGAGGGGGAGCCTTAGCTTGAGGGGGAGAACTTTTAGAAGTCTTTATAGTTTTTATGGTTTAAGTGTGTGTTAGTTTTAATTATGGGTTTTCATAGCACTTATTTAAGTACTTTGGTTTCGTTTTTAAGTATTCTATGACTTTAGTACTTGTTTTTATTAATACTTGACTATGATGGTAAGGTTAAATCTAGAGTTAGGTGTGAATGAGTTTTGGCAACTGATCCCAACTCACATTGTAAATCTAGAGTCTATTTTAGGGTTTTGTCATGAAATAGCTAAAGGGGGAGATGGTAAGGTTAAATTTATTCAATAATGTGTTGCCTTTATTCCATGCCAAATTTGCTTGTATTTTACCAATTAGATACCCTGTATTTAGGAGGGAATTATGTAAGGGTTGTGTGTGAGAGAGTATGAAGAAAACTTAAGATGTGTGCATTTAAAGGAGTCTCACGATTGGATCTCACAACTGGCTCGCGACTTACAAGTCGCCAAAGTGACACACGTATGAAGCAGGTAGGGAGCTGAAGGGTCACGATAGCTAGAGCACTATAGGAAAAAAAGTACAGTCTAGCCAGACAGTTATCTCGCGACTCAGACTCACGACTAGTTCCAGTCGTGAGGCCAAGTCGCTAGAATGCCCTGTTTAGATGAAATTTGCCTTTTCACATTCCTCACTTACCCTACTATAAATACCCTTATACCCACAAAATGTAGAGAGCTTCTAGAGAGAATTTTAAGAGAGAAACCCTAAAGAAAAACAAGATTAAGTCATCCACAATCTTAATATTTTGATTCTCCAGATTCCTCTACTCTCACCCTCTCCATTGACATACCCTTGAGAGGTTCATTTGCCAAATCATTTTCTCACCATACTCATATAAATGAGGAGATATTTTGGTGCTTGGGAAGTAGTTCAGAGAGGACCAATTCATTTTGGTTGATGCAATGGGCTTATTGTGGGATCTGGTAAGCTAGAGAAGACAAGGTTTGGCGTAACCTTGTTGGAGCAAGAAGCTTGAAGGGCTTAGGTGCACTGGGTAGATTAGGCTTAGAGTGTCTATTGCTATTCATGTATCCTAACTTTAGTTTTCTCTTTGATAACACATTGTCGTTTTATCTTTGTGTTTACATCTCTCTTTACTCTTACATATTAATTGCTGCGGTGTTGTGATTAATTATGGTTTAGAGTTGTTTATTCTTTTGCGTATTGCTTGTACTTATCATTCCGTACATTTATTGTTTGAGTATAAACTTGTATTGGTTAAGTTTAAATTGGGGGCTTGAACGTTCATTGGTGTTTTATACAATAATTGAACCTTTTAAGCTTAATTTTTGTTAGGTTCTAAGAAATTAGGAACTAATGTATTAGAACTTCAATATGTATATGTTGGCAAACTATGATCAAAACGTTTTGTCTAGACTTAGGTTGCTCAAAGTATGTGTTTATGTAAAGTTGGAATCGAGTAATTGTAGGAAATTACTATTCAATTTCTATAAGGCTCGATCGATCGAAAATTAGACTTGATTGATCAAAGCTAGTGTAGATTGTTTTTCTGCTGAATTTTCCAACTTAGCCTAAGCTTGTTTGACGTATAGGGTTTTATGTTTTATGAATCATATAAATAGAAAAACCCTAGCCAAGTTTTAGAGGTTGTTGATATGCTGTGTGTGTGTGAATCTTTTCTAGATCTAGAGGTGTTTACCTTCATACACATTTAGGGTTGTGAAGATCAAGATTAATGTCGAGAGCTTGGTGATCGCTTCAATTGTTGTTTCAAGTGCTTAGAGAGAAACACAAGTGGGTGTACTTGTGGATGCTGTGGATCTGAGAAAGAAGTAGTTCATGGACTAGAAGCTATCACGTAGTCGTGGTAGTAAGTTTTCTACTCGAGGTAGCAATAGGATATTAGTGGTCTAAGTCGCTATTGTAAAATTTCAATTCTTTCATAATGGATCTTATTTTACCTTGAGGATAGCTAGGTTAAATTCTCCCAGGTTTTTTATCAGTTTGGTTTTCCTGAGTTATCATATCGTTGTGTTTTTTATTTTTCGCATTGTTTACTTGATATGATTTACTTGTGTTAACCGAGATTTGAATAATTTACCTAAGTAATCACTTGGCTAAATAACTAGATTAAACATCTGGTTCTTAAGAGGTCTAAAAACGTACAATTTTGCATATTTATATCATTATTTATCTTTCTATCTATCTATATATATAAAACTGAAGCCTCTGAACCTTCTACAATTTTCCACGTTAGCACAATATGTAAATAAAATCATCATTTTATTTAAATAAAAGTATTTTTGTTTAGCCCAAACTTAATAAGGAGTGAAACTCTATCTCTCTAACAAGTCCAAATTAAACTCAAACTCATCATTTTTTTAAATAAAATTATTTTTGTTTAGTCCAAACTTAACAAGGACTGAAACTTTATCTCTCTAACAAGTCCAACTTAAACTCAAACTCATCATTATCATTTTTTTAAATAAAATTATTTTTGTTTAGTCCAAACTTAACAAGGAGTGAAACTCTATCTTTCTAACAAGTCTAATTTAAACTCAAACTCAAATGTTCATTAAAAAAACTTGAATAAATCCTATATGAAGATTATCCTAAACGTGGCTTTATTTGGATAAATATAAAAATCATCAACTATTGATAAAGTTCAACTTCTTTGGATAATAGAACAATTCTACTACAACTTCCTTAAAAATTAATTTTCGTATATAAACCGCCAAACTCTTTTAGATGTTTTTTACAAGATTAAAAAACTTGCAATAATTGAAATTATTCTTTTGAATGCAACCTATCTTTCTTTTATATTTCTCTATTGTTTAGTCATATATATTTTGTTTTGTTTCAATAATTTATAAGTAGTGAATCATCTGATTCTTTAATATTTTTTGGCCTTTTAGAAGTTTTAATATCTGAATTTTTGAGTTTTTTTTTTGTAATATTTGAAATTTTCTGAAAAATTTTTGTAAGCCATTGAATGTTCAAGCAATGACTTCATCAAATTATAACACACATTGAAGTCATACAATAGCAAATAATGCAATGGTGTAGTTTCTTAATTAATCTAAGATTTTATAAAATTATTTTGGTTTACCTCACAACTATGTAGGTTCCCGTGCATAGCACGGATTAGCGACTAGTTAGAAAGAATTATCATACCTATTTTGAGTTAATTCATGCATTTTATAGTTGGTTTTGGAATAATGCTGACTAATCAATTTTGTGCTTAATTGAATTTTATTGCGTGAATTTGTATTTTATAAAATAATGAAATTCAATAAGTTGATTTGTGTAAAAAAGAAAGCTAATTGGACTTTACTTTTACAAGGGCCACGATGAAGTCAAAGAAGGCCAACCCAAGTAAATTCGAGTCCAATTGGAGCAAGGAATCAAATGAAATTTGCACAAAATTCAAGTCCAATTCGGATTAGGATTCCAGCACACTAGTTAGTATTTGGAGCATAATTTGCAGCTCAGATGTCTAATCAAGATGATTCAAGTTGTACTGGAAATTTAACTTAAAGGGCTACAACTTTGTAGTTCACCAAAAGTCCGAATTATGAAGTTAAAGGGGCTGAACATGTCGGTTAAGTGAAGCACAAAAACCTGAGTGATAGGCCAAGAATGTATTGACCCCTTGTGATAAATTAACTAATTAATTAGCCAAATTAATTAATTAATTCAATTAACATGTAAAGCGCATGGTAGCACAAACAAATATCTAGCTAAGTTAAATGCAGTGAAAAATAAAGTTAACATGGTGATTTGTTTACGAATGGAGAAAACCTCCAAGGCAAAAACCCCACTAGGTGATTTAAGGTCACCATTCCCGAGATCACAACAAATGATTACAATTAAAGGAATCTCAGTACCTTATACCAACCTACAGTTGAACCTTTACCCAAATACATAACTAGACTTGTTCTATAGTGAAAATCTCTCATTTTCAATGAACGGCTTCTAGTACGTGACTAACCAATCGATGCGCGGATCTTAGTATGCGGCTTACTCACCAACTTGAGAGAGATGTTGGCTGAAAAATTCTTTCATTCATTAACATGATGAAGATCATGAAGCTCCTTGGTTACAAAACACAACGGTGGACAAACGCAACAACTTCCTCAAGAGAAAGATTAACTAGGGCAAATTCCATCTCTGGTCAATTTACATGAACAAAACTTTGCCTCGCACTTGCATAACCTTTGATGGCCTTTGAAATAATCCTTATGCATGTTTAGGGTTGTGAGAAAAGAAAGCCTAAACATGTACACATGGATTAGAGTGAAATCAGATCTGAAAAACTGATTTTCATAAATCTCAATAGATAGGTTATCTATCGAGCAGCTGTCTAACATTGGACTAAACTGCCTTTTAAACCTCAACAGATGCTATCTGTCGAGCTAGCTATCGAGCTTTAAAATCTAGCATTTCTTCAATTGTTTCTTGGATAGATTTGCTTGGTTTTAACACTTGAACTTGAATCTTGTTCCTTGAAGTATTAAATACATCCTAGATCTACCCAATTAAAAGTAAAGTGCATTTTGTCAAAGGATTAGCAAATTTTAAATGACTTATGTTCCAAACATGAATCACATATGTCCTAACACTAGATTTTTTCTAAACGGGAATTCAACTTATAATAGGATTCCTTGACCTATTTAAAATCTCGTCAGGGAGGAATTCAGGGCGGAGCTGCCATAGAACATAATTTAGGTTTTCTTTAATTTTCTTTACAGTTTTTACAGTTTTATTTTTGCTAAGGCAAGGGGTGAAACCCAACCATTTATTGGTATGTTCTTAACAATTATTTATTGATTTTAAAGCTTATATTTTTATGTTTTTTTTTTTTTTAATTTTTTTACTCATTTAGAAAAGTGTTTAGTTCTGTATAATCCTTTTGATTTCTCGTAGACTCTGGGTACGTTAAATGCTTAGTATTCCCTGCGAACCAATTCACTAGTTTTGTTTTGCCTAAAATCAATCTATTTCATAAAACTACATTAGACAATTAATTCTTGAGTTTTTATTGTTAAATCATCTAACTAAGATCATCCTTCCTATGAAGTTTAGTTGAGTTATAAAATAAATAAGAAGTGCTTTAAAATATAGCACTTCTTCACTTGTTTCTTGAATAGATTTGCATGGCTTAAACTCTTGACTTGAACAACAAGTTTCTTGAAGGCTTAAACCATCCTAGATCTACTCAATTACAAGTAAAGTGTGTTTTGTCAAAGGATTAGCCAGTTCTAAATGACATATGTTCCTAACATGAATCACATATGTCCTAACAATCTCTCCCTTTGGCAATCTGTGCCAAAACCATAATAAACAAATGAAATATGAGAGAAGTCATAAATCACTCATCTCATACTCACTTGTTGAATACAATAAAACCTATCCTAACATAAACTCTTGAAAAACTTTGCAAGAAGAGAGTTCATGGCAAGAAAGACTTTGATAACCTGTATTTCTGAAACACTTTAAACAAAACTCATCACGGTATCTTAGTGTGACATAGAAATTAAAAGATTGCATACAATTTAATAAGAATCATGTGCATAAAGAAAGAAAAGAAATAACACATGAAGAGATATGTGAAAGAATGTAATAACAACCTCAATATATATATATATATATATATATATATAAATGAATACAAGGTTTGTTATCACAATGTAAGAATGATGTATCTAAAAGAAAGAAAAGAAAGATGCAAAAAGTCCTCACTACATCCCTCAAAAATAAAAACACTCCCCCTAAATATCACCTATACTAACTCTCCCCCTAAGTACATGACTATTCTCATACCAAAAATTACTCCCCTTTTTCATCATGAATGACAAAGGGTAAGTCATTAAGAAACAGTCATCATCTCATCGCCGGAAGAGCTATCACCATCATCCACATCAGCATCACCATCAGAGTCACCATCATCTTCCTCGTCCTCAGAAGCCTCTGGAGAAGGAGAGGGAGACTCTACGAAGCCACCAAGGCGAGCCAGTCGTCATGCAATATGACCGACGTGGGTGTTCACTTGACATAACTCATCACTGAGAGTGTCAAGGCGAGCATCCATGCACTAAAGCTACGCCGTGATTGCCTCAAGCATCACACCACCCTCAAAAGAAGAAGGAGAAGATGTGGATGAAGCTGAAGAAGTTGGAGGAATTGCCGTCTCGGTCTCCGGCCGCTTTGGTCGAAGCTGGGCCTCACTCTGCCTAACAGTCACTGCATCTATGGTACACATGACAAATAAGTGGCCTGACTCGGAATAGGAGACAAAGAAGTGGCGAATGATCCACATGATAGAAGAAGGAAAGATAAGCTTATCAAGGGTCGACGTATCCTTGTAGACGTCTATAAGGGAGAGTATGAAGTGAGAGGGAAAATCAATGGTAAGCCTCTCAAGGAGTGACAACAAAAATCAAGCACGAAGCTCAGTAATCGAATTATAGTGAGACAAGGGACGTAAAACAAATGTCATCACCATATTCAAGAAGCTCAAACCT
The DNA here is from genome assembly GCA_032878915.1 of Castanopsis chinensis. Lineage (NCBI taxonomy): Eukaryota > Viridiplantae > Streptophyta > Magnoliopsida > Fagales > Fagaceae > Castanopsis > Castanopsis chinensis. The sequence continues at coordinate 7,205,096 of JAVQMG010000125.1, read as the reverse complement.
TTAGAAAAGGTCGACCAAGAGGTGTTTTGATGACCATCCCAAGATGAAGGTGTTTCACAAAATAGAGACATGGGCTCGTCTTTAGACACAGTATTAAGATGATCACAGTCAGGGTAGTCAGGATGTACTACCCTCAGTACATGTAGCACCTCGAATATAAGATTCAGAGTAACTACAATGTGCATATCTCAAACGTGAGTGATGAAATGAGGTACAGAGTAGTCAAATTCGTGCATATTGGAGTAAAACTCCTATATGATCACAGAGGGACAAGTGATCAGGATGTCACAAAATGAGTCCCAACCTCTACTGTAAATGACAGTAGGAAGGTCAGTATCGGAAAAGTCTGATAGGATGATTTGGCTTTCTGAATGAATGCCTCGGCTAAAGAAGTTCTCCAAAAGTCCTTACGGGCTTTATCATCACAGAACCTGACATGTGAGGGGGTAGAATCAGAAGTAGATGCCTCGAAACGAAGAGGATTCTAGGATGGAATGGACTTACACTTAGGTGCCATAGAGCAATTAACCGAAAGAAAGAGAGAGAAAGACAAGCAGAAAAGTACCAAACACAATCAATCTCAAAAATAAAGAAATAGTGAGGTATGTATGTATGAAAAATACATGAACACGTGACATGCAAAAATAAAAACATAATGGGCTCAGCCCAATCCAAACCTATCAGCACACATTAGTTAAACATAGTAAACACACATCTAAAATGCATGAATCATGTTAAAATGCAAATGTGATGTAATGCATGAACATTTAAGATCATTTAAACAAAACCCATTCCAAAAATTTCACAAAAACTTCATCAACTTTGAAAAACTCCAAAATTTTTCAAAATCCCCCAAAGTTAGGTCAAAAGTGATAAAATGCATGATAAATGATAGAAGGAAGATCATAGTAGATGAAGCAATTACTCTTGAGGCCGAAGAATGAGTGGGGAAGATGAAGAGGTTAAGTGAGAAGTGTTTTGGAAAGAGAAAAGAATGTTTTTGTTGAGAGAGATCGGAAAGAAATGAGAGAAAATCACACTGAAGTCTATATATAGAAAACATAAAGCTTGATGGATTGAGAGGTGTTGAGTTTTAAAATTCGACAGATGGAGCTATCAAGAGGTGTCCATAATAAAAGAATCTCGATGGATTGAGAAGCTATTGAGCATCTATCGAGCATACAGAAACTTTCTTGATGGATCAAGAAGCTGTCAAGAAGCTATTGAGATAAATTCTCAAAAACTTCGATGGATTGAAATTGCAATAGCAGCTATTGAGAAAGGAATATCAAGAGCTCGATAGATAGCCTAGCTGTCGAGAGGTATTGAGAAGCTGTCAAGATTGCTTAAAAACGTTTTTTCAAAAAAGAGAAAACCACAGACATGAATGCAATCAAACATGCTACTCAACCAAAGATCCAAACAACATTTTAAGCTCTCAAAAATATCTCTCAATAAGAAAATGTTAACCATATAGATACAAAACACACGCACACACTAAAAAAGTCTAACAAATTTTATATTTCAAAAACAAGTCAAGACAATTTAGTGAGCATACATTAACACATGTATTCCTAGTGATGACCAAATCACATTGTACCTACACACGTATCAAAAGTAGCAAAGAATATTGCGTGTTGTGCGTGAAAAACATCGAAAAATTGCATAAGTGTCTACACAGTATGATGATTTGAGATATGAGAAAACCACTTTAACTCACACACAATCATAACTGCTTGATGCGGACTATCACCTTCGAGGTACATCCTATAACTCCCACACCTTCTAGAAGACACGCTTGCAATCATATATAAAGCATTTTGATTCTTTTGCTTTCATTTTCCTTTGCATATTTTCTTTTGTTAAGCAAATCATGCATGGGCATATAAGAGAGAGAAAGAAATACCTAATTATGTTAAGCTTTTGACATTGCACTTTTGCTATGTCGAAGTATACAAATGTCATATCATGATTGATAGGCAATAGTAGTGAGATGATTATTTATGTCTTTCTCTTAAGATTTTCTAGTCCTTCCCGTCAAAAAGAGTAGTACGAGTGCTAAGTTCAAGAGATTAGTTAATCTTACTCATCACAAACACGAGCCACAAAGTTTACTTGCTTAGTTGTGCATAGAGATGCTTATCTAAGTTACAAAAGATACAAAGTTTAGAAAACTTTGTTTCATTGGTCATCCAAGGTACACAAGTACCAATGTACACAAACACACTGTTTTTGTATTTTTTTTTATTTTTCAATTTTTATTTTTATTTTTATGAAAATTAAAATAAAGCAAAACTGATAACAAACAAACAAAACATGTTTAACAAAGCAAAGTATAAAACTAGACTGACTCAAAAAAAGAAAGCAAAACACACAAGTAATGCAATAAAAAAATAAAGAGAGAGAGAGAGAAAAGTGACAAAATCACTTCGAGCTTTTTTCCTTCCATACCTTGGAAGAACCTTTCCATTTAGCGAACCCTTGATCCAAAGGTAAGGGGAAGAATTGAAACCGTTCAAGTTCGAATGGAACATGAGTGCTTTGAGTAGATCTCCAAGTGGAGCAAGAAAGGATGGAAACTGATTTTAGTTTCCTGATGAGATTATATTGTTGCTCTATTGAGTGGCTAGCCACTTGTAACAATTAGGTCGAGTATGTCCAATTGCTCCACAATGATGGCAGAGATGCTGCTTCTTCTATTTAGACTTTTGAGTATTGCCTTTCTTAGCCCTAGGGTTTTTAGTTTCTTTCTTAACAAGCTTAGAGAGTGCTTCTAAGATAGATTTACCCTTGTCTATATTCTTACTAGCTAAAATAGTTTTGACATCAGTGTTTTCAGATTCAACATTTTTAGCAGGAGAAACAAAAACAATAGTACTAGAGGAAGCAATATTAGGAGAAGAGAAATTATACCCTAAACTGGTTTGATCAGATGCAAATTTTTGAAGGTTAAGCATCTCGTCAAGTTCTACACTTGAAGTCCTTTCCAACTGAGCTCTGACTTGGAACAGTTCTGCCTCGAGCTTCTTGGTCTTCTCAGCCAAGAAATTGTTCTCAAATCTCAGTGCTCCAATGGTCTGATTAGCTTCATCAAACTTCGTAGAGATTTCTTCAAGCTCCACATCATTGAGCTTCTTGGTGGCTAGTCTATACAACTTCTCATGCTTTTTTGAAACCTTGTATAATTTTGCATAGACTGTGCGAATGTCACCTTGTTCATCCATCTTTTCAAACTTAGATTCTACCAAGTCCTCTTCTTCATCCACATCTTCAACAATCCCTTCAGTAGGATTTATAGTGGCAGTGAAGGCATTTATGATTCCATCATCCTCATTTTCTGAATCATTCTCAGGTTTGGTGTCACTCAAGGTAGCAGCAAGTGCCTTGCTTTTCCCAATGGTCTTAAGATTTGTAGGGTAGTCTTGTTTCATGTGTCCAAAGCCTTGACACCCAAAACACTTAGGTCTTGAGGGAAGAGTGTACTGACCGCCATCCCTAGCATTCTTCTTCCCTCTGTCTTGGCTCTTGAACTGAGACGAATTGGATTGCTTGTAGTCTTTGTCAAATCCTTAGCATTAGCATTCTTCATAAAATTTTTGAACTGCCTTGTAATGTAGGATTTCATCTTAGAATCTTCATCATCAGAAGACTCATCAGTGTCACTACTCTTGGCCTTCAGTGTCATGCTCTTTCCTTTACTTGAATTCCCGATTCTTGTCAAACCCAAATCATATGTTTGCAAATTGCCAACCAACTTTGTCAAAGGAGTTTTGTTGATGTCATTTGATTGCTCAATTACGGTGGTCTTGGCATGAAATCTCTCGAGTAGAGATCTGAGTACCTTTCTAACAATATTGGGTTCGGGAATGGTTTTCCCAAGATTAAAGGCTAAGTTCATCATGTGCTTGAGCTTGGTATAGAACTCATCAAAAAACTCATCCTCCTCCATCTTGATCTTTTTGAAGCTTGTAGTGAGCCTCTGAAACTTCGAATCCTTAATAGCCTTCCTTGGTTCCTTCATAGGTTGTCTAGAGGATGGTCCACGCTTCCTTGACCGTTTCTTTAGAGGATATCTTCTTAAACTTTTCATTCATGACCGCACTGAATAATGCATTCATTACCCTGCTATTGAAGTTAGCCACCTTGTTCTTAGCATCATCCCAATTAGCCGACACTTCCTTTGGCTTGGTCCAGCCTATCTCCACAACTTGCCACACCTTTTCATCTAAGGACTGCAAGAAAGCTCTCATGCGTACTTTCCAGTATGCATAGTTAGTGCCATCAAATAAAGGAGGTATAATCAACGATTGTCCTCTATCCATGCCAACAGGAGTCAATGGATCACACAGCAAAGATTAACTCTAATCAGTATGTATTGACCCCTTGTGATAAATTAACCAATTAATTAGCCAAGTTAATTAATTAATTCAATTAACATGCAAAGCACGTGGTAGCACAAAAAAAATCATCAACTAAGTTAAATACAGTAGAAAATAAAGTTGACACAGTGATTTGTTTACGAATGGGAAAAATCTCCAAGGCAAAATCCCCACCAGGTGATTTTAAGGTCACCACTCTTGAGAATCCACTATTATCACAACAAACGATTACAAGTAAAGGAATATCAGTACCTTATACCAACCTATAGTTGAACCCTTACCCTAATACATAATTAGACTTGTTCTGTAATAACAATATCTCATTTTCAATGCACGGCTCCTAGTACATGACTAACTAATCGATGCGCGGATCCTAGTACGCGACTTACTCACCAACTTGAGAAAGATGTTGGTTGCAAAGTTCTTCAGTTCATCATCACGATGAAGATCACAAAACTCCTTGGTTATAAGACTCAATGGCGTACAAACGCAACATCTTTTTCAAGAGAAAGATTAACTAAGACAAATTCTATCTTTGGTCATAATTTGCATGAACAAAACTTTGCCTCACATTTGTGAAATCTTTGACAACTCTTAAAATAATCCTTATATATGTTTAGCGTTGTGAGAAAAGAAAGCCTAAACATGTACACATGGATTAGAGTGAAATCAAATTTGTAAAAACTAATTTTCATAAATCTTGATAGATAGGTTATCTATCGAGCAGCTGTCGAGCATTGAGCTAAACTGCCTTTTAAACCTTGATAGATGCTGTCTGTCGAACTAATTGTCAAGTTTTAAAATCCAGCACTTCTTCATTTGTTTCTGGACATATTTGCATAGTTTTAACGCTTGAACTTGAATCTTGTTCCTTGAAGTATTAAATACATCTTAGATCTACCCAATTACAAGTAAAGTGCGTTTTTTCAAAAGATTAGCCAATTCTAAATGACATATGTTCCTAACATGAATCACATATGTCCTAACACTGAAATTTTCTTCAAATGGGAATTCAACTTGTAATAGGATTCCTTGACCTATTTAAAGGCTCTTTAGGGAGAAATTCAAGGAGGAGCTACCGTAGAACATAATTTAGGTTTTTTTTTTAAAGTTTCTTTACAATTTTTAGAGTTTTATTTGTGTTATGGCTTGTTAGAACCCTTGTTAAGGCAAAAGGTGAAACCCAACCGTTTATTGGTATGTTCTTAACAATTATTTATTAATTTTAATGCTTATGTTTTTATGTTTTTTATTTTTCTACTCATCTAGAAAAGTTTTTAGTTCTGTATAATCCTTTGATTTATCGTAGACGCTGGGCACGTTAAATGCTTAGTATTCCCTGCGAACCAATTCACTAGTTTTGTTTTGCCTAAAATCAATTAATTTCATAAAACTACCTTAGACAATTAATTTTTGAGTTTTTATTGTTAAATCATCAGACTAAGATCATCCTTCCTATGAATTTTAGTTGAGTTATAAAATAAATATTGTTAAGACTACCAATTGATGTGTTGTGTGTGGATCTCTAAACCTTAGCGCCTTAATATATTGTTATTTTCTCTCAATTTAAATTACCTTTACCAAACTATCAAAAATATCTTCAATTAAACTTTATTATTTTAGTTTTATTCTCTTGTGGTTTGCTAATCAATTCCCTTTTCCCTGTGGATTCGACCTCGAATTTACTGAGTTATTACTTCTCGTCAATCCTGCACTTGGAAGCATTATCTAAGTCGTAGAACTTAATATTGTTTAGGTGCCAAATAATCTCCTTTGGAGCTTGGAGAATTAGGCTTTTTTGCGGGTTGCAAGGTAAGTAGCTTTTTAATAAGATTTTTGAAAAATAACCTTATTGCATAAATGCTATTTTTTGGTTAGACATGCTTGGAAACTACCAATGGAAACTATATTTTCCTAAAAACTATTGTGTCGTAACCTTAATATATATATATATATATATATATATATATATATATATATATGAAAATGCATCATATTTGGTATTGCATTTGGGGAAATGCATGAATTGTTAATATGGAAAAATGAGCATCTTTTATTTAATCTTCAATAAGAAAATCATGGATTTTATGGTTCATCATCATGAAACTTGCATTTCTCCCATCCCCATTAATTATACTACTTACTGGGCTTTAGCTTATCCTACCTTCTAACAGTTTTTCAGATTAATTAGTTATACCTTGGGTATAGAGCTTACCTCATTGGTGATGATTTTAGTGCTATGTTAAATTTGGAGACTTTTGCTGTAGATGGTTGATGACTCAATCTTGTTATGTTCAACAAGACTTTAATTAATTGTATTGGAGGTTGGTCACTTAAGGTTTTTTAGCTTTTGGAATGGTAGGCCTAGATTCAATATTAATGTACTTATTCTTGATAAGATTGTGACTTTGTGTAATCCAAGAGTTTTGTAATATATATTCATGTATTATGGGGAGGCACATGATTTTTAGTTATTGTTCGTAAATGTGTTATAGAGCTCTGACTTGTAATGTAGAGATTTATGGTTATATATTCTTATCCTATGAAAATGAAGGGAAAATAAAGATTTCCTATAATTTGATTTGCCAAAAAGGAAAAATCTATAAGTACCTTTGGAATGTATTTCTCATGCTTTGGACCTTTTGGGTTTGGGGCGTGACATCAATAGTTGTCTCGATACTTTCGATAGCTATCTCAATACCTTATGGATACCTCTTAATCTATCAAGACCTTCGAGGTTACCTTCTATCTCCCAATAGCTAGCTCGATACCTCTCGATCTTTTGAGTTTTGCGGATTAGCAAAACTTAGCATAACTTGTCCAAGTGAAGCTCGAATTGAGATCCATTTAAATCGATATTAAATTACATTATAAGCCATCTATTAGAATGCATTTTAGAGAGAGAGAGAGAGAGAGAGAGAGAGAGAGTGAGAGTGAGAGAGACACTCCATTTATGCTGCTAGGATTTTTGTAACCAAGTTTTCGCTATTTCACCATATTGGAGGAGTTTCAAAGTAAATTTAAAGATTAATTGGTGAAGAAGCTGAAGCCATAGCAACCACCACAAACTTATTGCTATGAAGAAAACCTTCAAGAAGTTCTTAAAGTCAATTGGAGGATACAATTGTGAGTGTGGGTGGAGCGTTCTTATATTAGACAGTTTGGAATTTTTGAAACGATAGATGATTTTTGCTACAAGTTCATCTACTAGGATTGTAGAGTCTAAGAACAAAGGTTTTGTACTAGAATTTAAACTTTTCTTTACTATAGTGGGTAGATTTTTAGGAATGTATCCTTCTAGGTATTTTTAATGTAAAACTAGTTTGTTTCATTAGTTTTTGATACGCCACAAACGTATTGACCCCTTGTAATGGATTAATTTATTAATTAACCAAATTAATATGCAAAGCTTGTGGTAGCATAAACAAATCACCAATTAAACTAAGTATGCAGCGGAAATTAAATGACACAGTGATTTGTTTACAAATGGGGAAAACCTACACGGCAAAAACCCCATTGGGTGATTTTAAGGTCACCACTCTCGAAATTCCACTATTATCACAACAAGCGGTTACAAGTAAAGGAATCTCAAGTACCTTACCAACTTACATTTGAACCCTTACCCCAATACCCGATTGGACTTATTCTGTAGTGACAATTTTTCATTTCAATGTATGGCTCCCAAGTACTCGACTAATCAGTTGGGCGGATCCCAGTACGCGACTTCAATCACCAACTAGAGAAGATTGTTGGCTGCGAAGTTCTTCAATTCATCCACGCAATGAAGATCACGAAGATGCTTGGTTACAAAACCCTACGGTGCACATTACACAGCAACTTCTTCACAAGAGAGATGAACTAAGGCAAGAACTTTGTCTCCAGTCACAACTTGCTTGAACAAGTATTTCTCAATGCTTGTGCAACTTGTGAACTCTTTGACGGCCCTTAAAATAATCCTTTTATATGTCTAGGATTAAGAGAAAAGAAGGCCCAAAGACACATCCACGGATTCCAAGAAAATCAAATCAGGATTCTAAAATTCTTAATTCTTGACAGATAGAAGCTGTCAAGCACCTGTTGAGAAGCTATCGAGCCACGGGGCTGGAACACCTCTTTAAACCTCAACACATGCTATCTCTCGAGCTAGCTATCGAGCTTTAATGAACTTGCACTTTTCAGCTTGTTTCTTAAATAGACTTTATGACTTCAATACTTGATCCTGAAACACAGTTTCTTGAAGCATTAAACACATCCTAAATCTATCCAATTACAAATAAAGTTCATTTTGTCAAAGGATTAGCCAATTACATAAAAGAATGACATATGTTCTAAACAAATAAAACACATATGTCCTAACAATCTCCCCCTTTGGTAATTCATGACAAAACCACAACAAACAAATGAACATATGAGAGAAGTCATAAATCACTCAACTCATATTCATTTTTTGAATACAATAAAATCTATCTTAACACAAACTTTTAAAAAAATTTGCAAGAAGAGAGTTTATGGCAAGTAGACTTTGACAACCTGTATTTTTGAAACACGTTAAACAAAACTCATCAAGGCATCTTAGTGTGAAACAGAAATAATAGATTTCATACAAGTAATAAGAATCATGTGTATAAAGATAAAAAAGAAACAACACATGCAAGGATAGGTGAAAGAAACATACATTAACATATAAAGAGAATAAGTCCAATGTATGTCATAAATGGTCATAAGACCTCATGTACAAAAAAAAAAATGTATCTAAAGTAGAGAAAAGAAAAAGATACAAGTAATCCTCACTACATCCCTCAAAACAACAACACTCCCCTATCAAAAATGTCCTATACAAGCTCTCTCCCTAAGTATGACTACTCTTATAACCCAAAACTACTACCTCTTTTTGTCACGAGTGACAAAGGGTAGAGTGTCAAGTAGACATCTCATCGATAGAGCTAGCATTTCCATCATCATCGTTTGAAGCATCATCGTCATCACCATCATCATCCTCAGACTTGGAAGCCACAAGAGGTGGTGGAGGAGATACCTCAGAAGCAAAACCACCCATGGTTACCTGTCGCTGAGCAATGCGACCAACATGAACATTCACCTGATACAACTCTATAGAGAGCGTATCTAGATGAGTATCCATGCGTTGAAGCTGCGCCATGATATCGCTTAGTGACACATCGCTCATAGAAGAAGAGGGAGCAGATGTGGCTCGAGCAGATCTAGATGGAGTCGGATGGGAGGAAGGAGTTGCTGAAACCGTCTATCACGACCTAAATTGCGCCTCACTAAGTTTTACGGTAGTGGCGTCTATGGCACACATGACATGGAAGGGGTCAGACACGGGAAAAGAGATGAAAAAAATAGCGTAAGATCCTCATGATAGCAAAAGGAAAGATGAGCTTATCATGGGTAGCCGTATCCCTATAAACATCTATGATAGAAAGAATAAAATGTGAAGGAAAGTCTATCAAGAGATGCTCAAGAAGAGACAACAAAAATCGAGCACGAGGCTCTGTGATAGAGTTGTAATGAGAGAGTAGGTGCAAAAAAAAGTCATCACCATGTTCATGAAATGAGGACCTTTAGCAAAAGGTCGACATGGTGTAAACTGATGCTCACCCTAATCAAAAGGGCACTCACAGAAAGCGGTGATCATCTCGTCATTGGACACAATCCTCAGACGCTCACAACCTGGGTAGTCAGGATGCTCTATCCTAGGAACCCGAAGCACATTTGCAATAAGTTGTGGTGTGACAGAAAAGTGCGTACCTCGAACGCGAGTGAAAAATAGAGGTACAGAAGGATCAATTCCTTGCATCTTAGAGTAAAACTCCTGAATCAGAACGGAAGGACAAGTGACCGAAACGTCACACAGTGACTCCCAACCTCGATTATGAAAGACATCGGGTAGGTCAGTGTTGGCAAAGTCTGCCAGAATAACTTGGCGTTCTAAATGAACACCTTGTTTAGAAAAGTTCTCCGAGAAGTCCTTTCGGGCATCCTCATCATGGAATTGAACAGAGGACGGAGTAGGATCAGAAGACGAAGAGTCCTTAGAATGAAAAGGATTCTGGGACGAAGTGGACTTACGTTTTGGTGCCATAGACACTACTAACGTAAACAGAAAGAGAGGGGGGAAGAAAGAAACACTAAGAAAAGTCTCAAAAAAAAAAAAAATCACAGATAACAAGTATATTGAACAGAGAGACCGTATGCATGGGAAATGCATGAACATGTGACATGCAATATAAAGAGCATCATAGGCTTAGCCCAATCCAAACCTACCAGCACACAAACAATTTGCACATATCTAAATGCATGAGAATACTATTAAAATGTTAATGTGATGCAATGCATGGAGTTTTAAAGATCAAATCTACAAAACCCATCACAAAAATTGCAACAATAACTCATCAATTTTGAAAAACTCCAAACTTTTTCAAAAACCCTGAAAACTAGGTTTCAAAACATGAAATGCATGTAAATGAAGAAGATTAGAATATAACCAAGTGAAGGAAGGCTTAAAAAAGCTTGAAGAAACCTTGGGTAGAGGTTTGGAGTGAGGGAAAGAGGTTTGGGAGATGAAGAGACAGAGCTATCGAGAGAGAGATCGAGATAAATGAAAAACCAGATCGCACAAAACCTTTATATAGATATTCAGTAAATCTCGACAGATATAGGTGTCGAGAGGTGTTGAGTCATCTGTCGAGGAAGGTGTCGAGAAAAACACGTCGATAGATAGAGCTAACAAGAAGGTGTCGAGGAACAAAGCTCGATTAATCCACCAGCTTTCAAGAAGCTATCGAGAGGACAGAAGTTTTCTTGATCGATCCACCAGGTGTCGGGAAGCTATCGAGATTGCAATAAGAAAAAGCTAAGAATCTCGACAGACAGCTAGGTATCAAGAAGGTGTCGAGGAGGTGTCGAGCCAGCTTTTAAAAGTAGTTTTTTGAGAAGAGGAAAACACAGACATGAATGCAATCACGCATGCAGCTCAATCAATGATCCAATCAACATATTAGACTCTCAAAATCATCTCTCAATAACAATTTTAAGCACATGGATCCCAAAACAAACAAACACACACACACACACACACACATGCACACACAAACACACACTAAACAAGTCTAACTGATTTTATTTTTCAAAAACAAGTCAAGACAGTTTAGTGAGCATACATTAACACATGTAAATCTTGTGATGGCCAAATCACATTGTACTAGCACATGTATCAAGAGTAGCAAAGAGTATTGTGTGTCATGTGTGAATAGTATAGCAAGGTTGCATAAATGTATGCATGTTATGACGATTTTAGATATGAGAAAGTCACTTTAACTCACACACAATCATAACTATTTAATGGGGACTATCACCTTCGAGGTACATCCTATAACTCCCACATCTCCTAGAATACACGCTTGCAATCATATATAAAACATTTTTATTCTTTTTGCTTTGTATTTTTCTTTGCATATATTCTTTTATTAAGCATATCATACATGAGCATATAAGAGAGAGAAAAAAAAATACTCAATTATGTTAAGTTTTTTGACATTGCAATTTTGCTATGCCGAAACATACAGATGTCATTTCATGATTAACTGGTAACAATAGTGAGAAGGTTATTTATGCCTTTCTCGTAGGATTTTCTAGTCTTTCCCGTAAAAAAGAGTGATACGAGTGTTAAGTACGAGTGATACGAGTGTTAAGTACAAGTGATCACTTAACCTTACTCATCACAAACCACAAAGCTCACTTGCTTAGTTGTGCATAAGAATGCTCATCTAAGATACAAGAGATACAAAGTTTAGAAAACTTTGTTTCATTGGCCATTTAAGGTACACAAGTACCAATGTACACTAATACACACTGTTTTTGTATTTTTCAATTTTTCAAAATTTTTTTATTTTTATCTGAAAAACAAAATAAAAGAAAAACTAAAAGTAAGCAAACAAAAACATATTAATCAAAGCAAAGCAATGCATAATACTAGACTGACTCAAAACAGTAAAGCAAAACATACAAGTAATGTAGAAACACAAACAAGAAAGGGAGAGAGAGAAAAAGTGATTAAATCACTTGGAACTCTTTTCTTTCCACACCTTGGAAGAACTTTTCCCTTTTGCAAACCCTTGAACCGGTGATGAGGGGGTCGAATTGAAACCGTTCGAGTTTGAAAGGAACATGAGGGCTTTGAGAAGATCTCCAAGAGGTGCAAGAGAGGTTTGAAACTGATTCTTATTCCCAGATGCTATCATGCCATTGCTCTGTTGAGTGGGTAACCACTTATAGCAATTTGGTCGAGTATGACAGGTAATTCCACAATGATGATAGAGATGCTATTTTTTCTGTTTAGGCTTTTGAGAGTTAGCCTTCTTAGTCCTAGGGTTCTTAGTTTCCTTCTTCTCAAGCATAGGGGGTGCTCCTAAGATGGATTTACCCTTGTTTAGGTTCTCACTAGCTAATTCAGTTTTAACATCATTGTTTTCAATTTTAATGTTATTAGCAGGAGAAGCAAAAACAATAGTACGAGCAGAAGCAATATTAGAGGAAGAGAAATCATACCCCAAACCGGTTCGATCAGAAGTAGATTTCTGAATGCTGAGCATCTCATCTAGTTTCGCACTTGATGTCCTCTCCAATTGAGCTCTAACTTGAAATAGCTCCGCTTCAAGCTTTTTGGTCTTCTCAGCCAAGAAATTGTTCTCGAATCTTAGTGCCCCAATAGTCTGATTTGCTTCATCGAACTTAGTGGAAAGCTCCTTATGGTCAAGTTCCACATCACTGAGCTTCTTGGTGGCCAGTCTATAGAGTTTCTCATGCTTCTCAGAAAGCTTGTATAGTTTCTCATAGGCTGTATGGATATCATCTTGATCATCCATATTTTCAACCTTAGTATCCACCAATTCTTCTTCTTCATCTTCATCTTTTACAATCCCTTCAGTAGGATTGACAGTGGCTGTAAAGGCATTCAAGATTCCGTCATCCTTATTGTCAGAATCATCCTCAGGATCAGTGTCGCTCAAAGTAGCAGCAAGTGCCTTACTCTTCCCAATGCTTTTGAGATATGTGGGACACTCCTGTTTCATGTGACCGAAGCTTTGACACCCGAAGAACTTAGGTCCTATGGGAACAATGTACTGACCGCCATCCCTAGCATCCTTCTTCCCTCTATATTGGCTCTTTGACAGCCTTTGTTCCCTCATAGGTTGTTTGGAGGATGGTCCATGCTTCCTTAGCAGTTTCAGTGGAGGATATCTTCTTGAACTCCTCATTAGTGACCGCACTGAATAAAGCATTCAGTACTTTGCTGTTAAAGTTTGCTGCCTTGATCTTAGCATCATCCTAATCGGCTTGCGTTTCTGTAGGCTTGGTTCATTCTATCTCCACAGCTTGCCACACCTTTTCATCTAGAGACTATAAGAAAGCTCTCATGCGTACTTTCTAGTATGCATAGTTAGTACCATCAAACAATGGAGGTATAATAAGAGACTGACCTCTATCCATGACCAACAAGGGTCAATAGATCACATACAAAGATTAACCCTAATCAGAGTGTGCCTGCTCTGATACCATTTGATAGGACACAAACATATTGACCTCTTGTGATGGATTAATTTATTAATTAGTCAAGTTATTAATTAACCAATTTAACATGCAGAGCGTGTGGTAGCACAAAAAAATCACCAATTAAACTAAGTATGCAGTGGAAATTAAATAACATAGTGATTTGTTTACGAATGGAAAAAACTTATATGGCAAAAACTCCATCGGTTGATTTTAAGGTCACCACTCCTAAAATTCCACTATTATTACAACAAGCAGTTACAAGTAAGGAATCTCAAGTACCTTACCAACCTATAGTTGAACCCTTACCCCAATACCCAATTGGATTTGTTTTGTAGTGACATTTTCTCCTTTCAATGCACGACTCCCAAGTACGTGACTAACCAATTGCGTAAATCCTAGTACGCGGCTTCAATCACCAAATAGAGAAGATTGTTGGCTGTGAAGTTCTTCAATTCATCCACACGATGTAGATCATGAAGATGATTGGTTATAAAACCCTACAGTGCATATTACACAGCAACTTCTTCACAAGAGAGATGAACTAGGGCAAGAACTTTGTCTCCGATCACAACTTGCTTGAACAAGGATTTCTCAATGCTTGTGAAACTTGTGAACTCTTTGACGGCCCTTAAAATAATCCTTTTATATGTCTAGGGTTAAGAGAAAGGCCCAAAACACATCCACAGATTCCAAGAAAATCATATCAGGATTATGAAATTCTTAATTCTCGACAGATAGAAGTTGTCGAGCACCTATTGAGAAGCTGTCAAGCCACAGGGCTGGAACAGCTCTTTAAACCTCGACACATGCTAGCTAACGAGCTAGCTATCAAGCTTTAATGAACTTGCACTTTTCAGCATGTTTCTTGGACAGACTTGATGACTTCAATACTTGATTTTGAAACACAATTTCTTGAAGCATTAAACACATCCTAAATCTGCCTAATTACAAGTAAAATGAGTTTTGTCAAAGGATTAGCCAATTATATAAAAGAATGACATATGTTCTAAACAAATGAAACACATATGTCCTAACAGTTTTTTTAGGTCATCATATCTTGTGTTATTTATTATCCCACTGTGCATGATATTAATGCTTATTTGTTTATCAATGAATATTCAAAATAGATCTAATTAAAAACTTGGATTTGCAACTTGTTAATTTTGTCAACCGGAATTTAAATTTTCCAATAGTCTTGAACTCTTTGATTTCATAAAAAGGGAAGCCCACTAGTAAATAATATATTAGTATAAGACTATAAGCCCACGTGTAGGCTTCTCCTAAGAGTTAAACTTCCTTTTTATTAAGTTCTTTTTTTTTTTTTTTCGTTTTTGGTAAGATTCTTTTTTTTTTTTTCTTTACTCCTCTTTTCTTTGTCTGACAACTTCACAACTTGTTGGAATGTGCTTGTGTATTTAAGTCTTAGACTTTGCTTTTATTCTTCTTTCTTTTCTTTTCTCTTTGCTTGTTTTACTTAACGTATGGCTATCTTCTTCTTTGCTTTCACATATGCATGGGCTGGATCTCCCAAATTGGCTTGACCTAAATGGCCATCTTTTCATCTAATTTAAAACTTACTAGCATGCAAAACCTTTATAATCTATAAAACAATGATGATTTATAATCAATCAAAAAATAACATAAAAGTAAAGCTAAATTTATAGATATAAAAGTGCTTTATTATATATATATATATATATATATATTGTAAGGTTGAGTTTATTGAACCATTTGCTGGCTTTATTCTGTGTCAAATTTGCTTGTATTTCAGCAATTAGATACCATGTATTTAGGTGGGAATCAAGTAAGGGTTTAGTGTGAGAGAGTTTGAAGAATTCAAGTGTGTGTGCAATCAAGAAGTTTCTCGTGACTGGATCTTATGAGTTGCTCGCAAGTGGTGACTTGCCAGAAGTGCCACGCATGTGAAGCATGCAGGAAGCTGAAGGGTCATGACAATTGGAGCACTACAGGAAAAAATGTATAGTACGGTTAGTCAGTTATTTAGCGATTGAAACTTGTGACTAGTCCCAGTCGTGAGTCAAGTCGCCAAATCCCCTGTGATGACACAGTATGTTGATGACACTATAGACACCATTGCTATTGAGTTTTCTGAAGAAATGCAAAAAGAATTTGCAATGAGTATGGTGGGGGAACTTACATACTTAATAACCCGGCTAATTAATCAACTTAATTAATCACAAGGGGTTAACGCATTTGTGGCCTATCAAGTGGTATCAGAGCAGGCACACTCTGATTAGGGTTTAATCCTTGTGTGTGATCCATTGACCCTTATTTTTCATGGATAGAGGTCAGTCTCTTATTATACCTCCATTGTTTGATGGTATTAACTATGCATACTGGAAAGTACGCATGAGAGCTTTCTTGCAGTCACTGGATGAGAAGGTGTGGCAAGCTGTGGAGATAGCCTAGACCAAGCCTACAGAAGCGCCGGCTGATTGGGATGATGCCAAGATCAAGGCGGCTAATTTCAACAGCAGAGCATTGAATGCCCTATTCAGTGCAGTCACCAATGAGGAGTTCAAGAAAATTTCCTCCACAAAAACTACTAAGAAAGCATGGACCATTCTCCAGACAACCTATGAGGGAACCAAGGCTGTCAAGGACTCGAAGCTATAGAGGCTCACTACAAGCTTTGAAGAAATTAAGACGGAGGAGGATGAGTCATTTGATGAGTTCTATGCAAAGCTCAAAGACATAGTGAACTCAGCTTTCAATCTTGGGGAAACCATTCCTGAACCCAAGATAGTGAGAAAGGTACTCAGATCTTTGCCCGAGAGATTCCATGCTAAGATCATAGCAATAGAAGAATCAAAGGATATTGACAGGATTCCTCTGACTGAGCTAGTTGGAAATTTGCAAACCTACGAGTTAGGGCTGACGAGAATGGGCAAGTCAAGCAAGGGCAAGAGCAAGAGCATTGCACTAAAGGCCAAGAGCAGTGATACAGATGATTCTTCAGATAATGAAAATTCTAAAGGACCGTAGGCAATCCAGTTCTTCATTACCAGGCAATTCAAGAAATTCATGAAGAATGCCAATGGAAAAGGCTTCAACAAGGACCGTAGGCAATCCAGTTCTTCTCAGTTCAAGAGCCTAGATAAAGGGAAGAAGGATACCAAGGATGGTGGTCAGTACACTATTCCCGCTGGACTGAAATGCTTCAGGTGTCAAGGCCTCGGACACATGAAACAAGAGTGTCCAACGTACCTTAAGAGTATTAGGAAGAGTAAGGCACTTGCTGCTACCTTAAGTGACACGGAGCCCGAGGATGATTCCGACAATGAAGATGATGGAATCTTGAATGCCTTCACTACCACTGTTAATCCTATTGAAGGGATTACTGAAGAAATAGATGAAGAAAAGGAATTGGTGGATGCTAAGTTTGAGACTATGGATGATCAAGATGATATCCATACCGCCTATGAGAAACTGTACAAGCTTTCTGAGAAGCATGAGAAACTCTATAGGTTGGCCACCAAAAAGCTCAGTGATGTGGAACTTAACCGTAAGGAGCTTTCCACTAAGGTTGATGAAGCAAATCAGACCATTAGGGCACTGAGGTTTGAAAACAATTTCCTGGCTGAGAAGACCAAGAAGCTTGAAGTGGAGCTATTTCAAGTTAGAGAACAATTGGAAAGGACATCAAGTGCAAAGCTGGATGACATGCTAAGTGTTCAGAAGTCTGCTTCGAACCGTACAGGATTGGGGTATGAATTCTCTCTCTCTAATACTCCTTCTGGTAGTACTACTGTTATTGTTCCTCTTGCTAATAACATTAAAATTGAGGATAAAGATGTTAAAATTGAATTAGCAAGTGAGAACTTAGACAAGGGTAATCCATCCTAGGAGCACCCCCTAAACTTGAGAAGAGGGAAACTAGAAACCCTAGGACTAAGAAGGCTATCTCTTAAAAGCCTAAATAGAAAAAGTAGCATTTCTGTGATCATTATGGTGTTGCCGGTCATATTCGACCAAATTGCTACAAGTGGCTAGCCACTCAACAAAGCAATGGCATGATAGCATCTGGAACCAGAATCAGCTTCAGACCTCTCTTGCTCCTCTTGGAGATATTCTCAAAGCCCTCATGTTCCTTTCAAACTTGAACAGTTTAAATTCTTCCCCCTCATCACCGGTTTAAGGGTTAGCAATAAGGAAAGGTTTTTCCAAGGTGAGGAAGGTAAAAGGTTCTAAGTGATTTTGTTCACTTCTTCTCTCTCTCCCCGTTTTATTGTTGTTGCATTACTTGTGTTTTGCTTTACTGTTTTGAGTCAGTCTAGTTTTATGCATTTTTTTGCTTTCTTTAACATGTTTTTGTTTGTGTGTTTTCAGTTTTATGGTTTATTTTTGCTTTTCTGATAAAAATAAAAATTAAAAAAAAAATTAAAAAAATACAAAAAACAATGTGTGTTTGTGTACATTGGTTCTTGTGAACCTTAAAATGACCATTAAAACAGAGTTTTCTAAATTTTGTATCTTTTGTAGCTTAGATGAGCATTCATGAGCATTCTTATGCACAACTAAGCAAGTGAGCTTTGTAGCTCTTTGTTTGTGATGAGTAAGGTTAAGTGATCTTTTGTACTTAACTCTCTTATCACTCTTTTTGACGGGTAGGAATAGAAAATCCTAAGAGAAAGGCATAAATAACCATCTCACCACTGTTACCCGCCAATCATGAAATGACATCTGTATGCTTTGGCATAGCAAAAGCGCAATGTCAAAAGCTTAACATAACTGGGCATTTCTTTTCTTTCTTTTATATGCCCATGCATGATATGCTAAATAAAAGAAAATATGCAAAGAAATAAAAAGCAAAAAGATCAAAATACTTTAAAATATGATTATAAGCGTATTTTCTAGGAGATGTGGGAGTTATAGGATGTACCTCGACGGTGATAGTCCCCATCAAGCAGTTATGATTGTGTGTGAGTTAAAGTGATTTTCTTATATCTCAAATCGTCATAACATTGAGACACTTATGCAATCTTGCGATATTTTCACACACAACACGCAATATTCTTTGCTATTCTTGATACATGTGCAGGTACAATGTGATTTAGCCATCACAAGGTTTACATGCGTTAACGTATGCTCACTAAATTATCTTAACTCATTTTTGAAATATAAAATTGGTTAGACTTGTTTAGTGTGTGTGTGTGTGTGTTTTGGGATCCATGTGCTTAAAATTATTATTGAGAGATGATTTCGAGAGCTTAATGTGTTTCTTGGATCATTGGTTGAGTTGCATGCGTGATTGCATTCATGTCTGTGTTTTTCCTCTCTTGAAAAACTACTTTTTAAGGTGTTAGGACATATGTGGCTCAAGTGATTTTATGTAATTGGCTTATCCTTTAACAAAACGCACTTTACTTGTATTTAGGTAGATTTAGGATGTGTTTAACGCTTTAAGAAACTGTGTTTCAAGATCAAGTGTGGAAGTCATCAAGACTGTCCAAGAAACAAGCTGGAAAGTGCAAGTTACTAAAGCTCGACACCTAGTCTCGACACATGCATCTATCGAGCTTTAGAAGCTGTTTCAGCCCCGAGGCTCGACAGCTTCTCGACAGATCCTCGACACCTCTATCTGTCGAGATTTAAGGAAAACAGATTTTCAGTTCTGTTTTGATTCCAATCCGTGAATGTGTCTTTGGGACTTCTTTTCTCCTAACCCTAGATATATAAAAGGATTGTTTTAAGGGCCGTTAAAGTGACCAAGTTGCACAAGTATTGAGTAATTGTTGTTCATGCAATTTGTGACCTAAGACAAAGTTCATGCCCTAGGTCATCTCTTGTGAAGAAGTTGCTGTGTAATATGCACCGTAGGGTTTTGTAACCAAGTATCTTCTTGATCTTCATCGTGTGGATGAATTGAAGAACTTTGCAGCCAACAACTCTCTCTCTAGTTGGTGAATTGAAGTCGTATACTGGGATCCGTGCAATTGGTTAGTCACGTACTTGGGAACCGTGCATCAAAAGGTGAAACTATTACCACAAAACAAGTCCAATTGGGTATTGGGCTAAGGGTTCAATTGTAGGTTGGTAAGGTACTTGGGATTCCTTGCTTTTAATCGCTTGTTGTGATAATAGTGGAGTTTCGGGAGAGGATGTACCTCGAAGGTGATAGTCCCCATCAAGCAGTTATGATTGTGTGTGAGTTAAAGTGATTTTCTCATATCTCAAATCATCATAACATTGAGACACTTATGCAACCTTTTGATGTTTTCACACACAACACGCAATATTCTTTACTAGTCTTGATACATATGCAAGTACATTGTGATTTGGCCATCACAAGGTTTACATGCGTTAATATATGCTCACTAAACTGTCATAACTCATTTTTGAAATATAAAATTGGTTAGGCTTGTTTAGTGTGTGTGTGTGTGTTTTGGGATCCATGTGCTTGAAATTATTGTTGAGAGATGATTTTGAGAGCTTAATGTGTTGTTTGGATCATTGGTTGAGATTGTATGCGTGATTGCATTCATGTCTATGTTTTTCCTCTCTTGAAAAACTGCATTTTAAGGCAAGCTGGACACCTCCTCGATACCTTCTCGACACCTAGCTGTCTATCAAGCTTCTCAGCTTTTTCTTATCGCAATCTCGACACATTCTCGGCACTTGGTGGATTGATTGAGGAACTTTCTGTCTGCTCGATAGCTTCTTGGCAGCTTCTGGATCGATCGAGATTCTTTTGTGTTTGATCTTCCTTTCTCGACACCTGTTCTCGATAGCTGTATCTGTTAAAGTTCATTTTCTCGATACCTACCTCGATAGCTGTCTCGACACCTCTCGATACCTTCATCTGTCGAGAATTACTGAAGGTCTATATATTGGTTTCTCGCCATTTTTTCTCTCATTTTTCTCAATCTCTCTCTCGATACTTTGATGTTCTCACTCCTAAAACCTCTCCCACTCACTCCAAACCCCTTCCTAAGGATTCTTCAAGCTTTACTCAAGATCCTTCTCGCTTGGTAAGCTTCAATCCTTTCATTCTTCATGCATTTCATGTTTTAAAACCTAAGTTTTGGGCTTTTTGCAAAATTTTGGGGTTTTTCAAAATTGATGAGAGTTTAATGAAATTTTTGGGTTGGTTTTATAGATTTGATCTTTAAAACTACATGCATTGCATCACATTAGCATTCTAACTGTATTTTCATGCATTTAGATGTGTGTTTTCTGCTTGTGTGCTGGTAGGATTGGATTGGGCTGAGCCTATGATGTTTATTATGTTGCATGTCACATGTTCATGCATTTTCCATGCATACGTTCTTTCTTTTCAATATACTCTTCCAATATTGAACTGTTTTGGGACTTTTTTGTGTGTCTCTCTTTTCTCTCTCTCTGTGTTTGCGTTAGTAGTGTCTATGGCACCTAAGCGTAAATCCATTCCATCCCAGAACCCTCTGCGTTCTCGGGGATCTTCTTCTTATTCCACTCCTATATCTGTTCGGTTCCGTGATGAGAAAGCTCAACAAGACTTCTCGGAGAACTTTTCTAAACAAGGTGTTCATTCAAAATGCCAAGTTATCTTGGCATACTTTGCCGACACTGACCTACCCGATGTCATTCACAGTAGGGCTTGGGAGTCACTGTGTGACGTCCCGGTCACTTGTCCTCTCGTGTTGATACAGGAGTTTTACTCGAACATCCACAGGATAGATTCTTCAGTACCTCTCTTTCACTCTCGTGTTCGAGGTACGCGTTTTGCTGTCACTCTGGAGCTGGTCTCTGAGGTTCTTCACGTTTCGAGGGTGGATCATCCTAATTACCTCGGATGTGAGCGTCCAAAGACGAGATGATCTATGCTTTTTGTGAGCAACCCTTTGATTGGGGAGATCATCAGTACACACCATGTAGGCCTTTTGCTAAAGGTCTTCGTTTCCTTAACATGGTGATGACATTTGTTTTGCACCCACTCTCTTACTACAACTCTACCACAGAGCCACGTGCTCGATTTTTGTTGTCTCTGTTAGAGCATCTTACTATAAACTTTCCTTCACACTTCATCTTTTCTATCATAGATGTCTATGGAGATACGGCTACCCGTGATAAGCTCATTTTTCCTTCCGCTATCACGAGGATTCCTCGTCGTTTTTCCATCCCCTTCCCATCGTCCGACCCTTTTCATGTCATGTCTGCCATAGACGCCGCTACCGTAAAAAGTAGTGAGGCACAGTTCTAGTCGCGACAGTCGGACTTTACAGCTCCTTCCTCCCATCCAGCTTCATCCTGATATGCTCGAGCGACTTCTGCTCCTTCCACTTCCTCGAGCGACGTCACACTTGGAGATATCATGGTGTAGCTTCAGCGCATGGATGCTCGCCTCGATACACTCTCTACGGAGTTGTATCAGGTGAACATTCGTGTTGGTCGCATTGCTAGGCGACAGGCGACCTTATGCGGCTTTACTTTTGAGGCTTCTCCTCCACCTCCTCGTGTAGCTTCTGAGACTGAGGATGATGATGGTGATGACAGTGATGACGATGATGCTTCCGATGATGATGATGGAGATGCGAACTCTTCTGATAAGATGTCTACTTGACACTCTACCCTTTTCACTCGTGACAAAATGAGGGAGCAGTTTTGATGTATGAGAGTAGTCATACTTAGGGGGAGAGCTTGTATAGGACATTTTTTATAGGGGGAGTGTTAATATGAGGGATGTAGTGAGGATTACATGTATTTCTTTTCTTTTCCTTCTTTTAAAGATACAGTGATCATGTACCCCGGTCTTGTGACCATTTATTGACATACATTGTGCTTACTTCTTGATATATATACGTTGATGTATGTTTCTTTCACCTATTTTTCCATGTGTTGTTTCTTTTCTATCTTTATACACATGTTTCTTTCACTTGTGTTCAATCTATTATTTCTGCTTAACACAAAGATGCCTTGATATGTTTTATTTAAAAGTGTTTCAGAAATATAGGTTGTCAAAGTCTACTTGCCATAAACTCTCTTCTTGCAAAGTTTTTCAAGAGTTTGTGTTAAGATAGATTTTATTGTATTCAACAAGTGAATATGAGTTAAGTGATTTATGACTTCTCTCATATCTTCATTTGTTTGTTGTGGTTTTGTCACGAATTGCCAAAGGGGGAGATCGTTAGGACATATGTGGCTCAAGTGATTTCAAACATATGTCATAATTTTATGTAATTGGCTTATCCTTTCACAAAATGCACTTTACTTATATTTGGGTAGATTTAGGATGTGTTTAACGCTTCAAGAAACTGTGTTTCAAGATCAAGTGTTGAAGTCATCAAGTCTATCCAAGAAACAAGTTGGAAAGTGCAAGTTACTAAAACTCGACACCTAGTCTTGACATATGCATCTATCGAGCTTTAGAAGTTATTTCAGCCCCAAGGCTCGACAGCTTCTCGACAGATCCTCGACACCTCTATCTGTCGAGATTTAAGAAAAACAGATTTTCAATTCTGTTTTGATTCCAATCTGTCGGGACTTCTTTTCTACTAACCCTAGACATATAAAAGGATTGTTTTAAGGGCCGTCAAAGTGACGCAAGTTGCACAAGCATTGAGTAATTGTTGTTCATGCAATTTGTGACCTAAGACAAAGTTCATGCCCTAGTTCATCTCTTGTGAAGAAGTTGCTGTGTAATATGCACCGTAGGGTTTTGTAACCAAGCATCTTCTTGATCTTCATCGTGTGGATGAATTGAAGAACTTTGCAGCTAACAACCCTCTCTCTAGTTGGTGAATTGAAGTCGCGTATTGGGTTCCGCGCAATTGATTAATCACGTACTTGGGAGCCGTGCATCAAAAGGATAAACTATCACTACAGAATAAGTCCAATTGGGTATTGAGGTAAGGGTTCAACTGTAGGTTGGTAAGGTACTTGGGATTCCTTGCTTGTAACCACTTGTTGTGATAATAATAGAGTTTCGGGAGTGGTGACCTTAAATCACCCGGTGGGGTTTTTGCCGTCAGGTTTTCCCCATTCGTAAACAAATCACCGTGTCTTTTATTTTCTACTGCATACTTTACTTATTTGTGATTTGTTTACGCTGCCACGTGAATTTACATGTTAACTTGATTAATTAAAAACTTGGCTAATTAATCAACTTAATTAATCACAAGGGGTCAACGCATTTGTGGCCTATCATAAGGCAAGCTCGACACCTCCTCGATACCTTCTCGACACCTAGCTGTCTGTCGAGCTTCTCAGATTTTTCTGATCGCAGTCTCGACACATTCTCGACACCTGGTGGATTGATCGAGAAACTTTTTATTTGCTCGATAGCTTCTGGATCGATCGAGATTCTTTTATGTTTGATCTTCCTTTCTTGACACCTATTCTCGATAGCTGTATCTATCGATGTTCATTTTCTCGATACCTATCTCGATAGCTGTCCCAACACCTCTCGATACCTTCATCTGTTGAGAATTACTGAAGGTCTATATATTGGTTTCTCGTGATTTTTCTTTCATTTCGCTCGATCTCTCTCTCTCGATACATTTGCTGTTCTCTCTCCCAAAACCTATCTCACTCACTCTAAACCCCTTCTTAAGGATTCTTCAAGCCTTACTCAAGATCTTCCTCACTTGGTAAGCTTCAATCCTCTCATTCTTCATGCATTTCATGTTTTAATAACCTAAGTTTTGGGGTTTTTCAAAAATTTTGGGTTGGTTTTATAGATTTTATTTTTAAAACTACATGCACTGCATCATATTAGCATTCTAACAGTATTTTCATGCATTTAAATGTGTGTTTTCTGGTTGTGTATTGGTAGGATTAGATTAAGTTGAGCCCATGATGTTTATTATGTTGCATGTCACATGTTCATGCATTTCCCATGCATACGTCGGGCTTGGGAGTCACTGTGTGATGTCCCGGTCATATATCCTACCATGTTGAAACAGGAGTTTTACTCCAACATCCACGGGATTGATTCTTCAGTACCTCTCTTTCATTCTCGCATTCCAGGTGCTCGCTTTGCTGTCACTCTAGAGCTGGTCTCCGAGGTTCTTCATGTCCCGAGGGTGGATCATCTTAATTACCCCGGATGTGAGCGTCTATGGACTATGTCCAAAGATGAGATGATCTCTGCGTTCTGTGAGCGCCTCTTTGTTTAGGGAGATCATCAGTACACACCATGTAGGCCTTTTGCTAAAGGTCCTCATTTCCTTAACATGGTGATGACATTTGTTTTGCACCCACTCTCTCACTACAACCCATTCCTCAACAAGTGAATATAAGTTGAGTGATTTATAACTTCTCTCATATCTTCATTTGTTTGTTGTGGTTTTGTCACGGATTGCCAAAGGGGGAGATTGTTAGGACATATGTAGTTCAAGTGGTTGTTGACATATGTCCCTATTTTATGTAATTGGCTTATCCTTTGACCAAATACACTTTATTTGTAATTGGGTAGATTAGGATGTGTTTAACGCTTCAAGAAATTGTGTTTCAAGATCAAGTGTTGAAATCCTCAAGTCTCTCCAAGAAACAAGCTGGAAAGTACAAGTTACTAAAGCTCGACACCTAGTCCCGACACATGCATCTATCGAGCTTTAGAAGCTGTTTCAGCCCCGAGGTTCGATAGCTTCTCGACAAATCCTCGACATCTCTATCTGTCGAGATTTAAGAAAAACAGACTCTCAGTTCTGTTTTGATTCTTGATAGGCCACAAATGCGTTGACCCCTTGTGATTCATTAAATTGATTAATTAGCCAAGTTTATAATTAATCAAGTTAACATACAAATTCACATGGCAGCACAAACAAATCACCAATAACTAAAGTATGCAGCGAAAAATAAAAGACACGGTGATTTTTTTACGAATGGGGAAAACCTGATGGTAAAAACCCCACCGGGAGATTTAAGGTCACCACTCCTGAAACTCCACTATTATCACAACAAGCGGTTACAAGCAAGGAATCCCAAGTACCTTACCAACCTACAGTTGAACCCTTACCCCAATACCCAATTGGACTTGTTCTGTAGCGACAATTTCTCCTTTTGATGCACGGCTCCAAAGTACGTGACTAACCAATTGCGTGGATCCCAGTACGCGACTTCAATTCACCAACAAGAGAGAGAGTTGTTGGCTGCAAAGTTCTTCAATTCATCCACACGATGAAGATCAAGAAGATGCTTGGTTACAAAACCCTACGGTGCACATTACATAGCAACTTCTTCACAAGAGATGAACTAGGGCATGAACTTTGTCTTAGGTCACAAATTGCATGAACAACAATTACTCAATGCTTGTGCAACTTGCATCACTTTGACGCCCCTTAAAACAATCCTTTTATATGTCTAGGATTAGGAGAAAAGAAGTCCCAAAGACACATTCACGGATTGGAATCAAAACAGAACTGAAAATCTGATTTCCTTAAATCTCAACAAATAGAGGTGTCGAAGATCTGTAGAGAAGCTATCGAGCCTCGGGGCTAAAACAGCTTCTAAAGCTCGATAAATGCATGTGTCGGGACTAGGTGTCGAGCTTTAGTAACTTGCACTTTCCAGCTTGTTTCTTGGACAGACTTGAGGATTTCAACACTTGATCTTGAAACACAATTTCTTGAAGCGTTGAACACATCCTAATCTACCCAATTACAAGTAAAGTGCATTTTGTCAAAGGATAAGCCAATTACATAAAATAGTGACATATGTCAACAGCCACTTGAACTACATATATCCTAACAGTCTCCCCCTTTGGCAATCCGTGACAAAACCACAACAAACAAATGAAGATATGAGAGAAGTCATAAATCACTCAACTCATATTCACTTGTTGAATACAATAAAATCTATCCTAACACAAACTCTTGAAAAACTTTGCAAGAAGAGAGTTTATAGCAAGTAGACTTTGACAACCTGTATTTCTGAAACACTTTTCAACAAAACACATCAAGGCATCTTTGTGTGAAGCAGAAATAATACATTGCATACAAGTAAAAAAAACATGTGTATAAAGACAGAAAAGAAACAATATATGGAAAGATAAAACAACTTTATTAATCACAATATTAAGTCATACATCATGTCATACATAATATCATACATAGCATTAAATAATAGGATTTAAGGGCACTAATCCTAACAACTAACTACATAGCAACCCTTTGATTGTTGTAGAAGATTTGCAACAGCTTCACATAGAAACACCAATAGAACCCAAAGGCCTACAAGAAACGCAGCAAGAACTCTTTGGTTTGGTGAAATTGAGAAAACTTGGTCACAAAACCCTAGTTGTATAAAATAGAGTGTTTCTCTCTTTGAAAAACCTTCTCATAGATGGCTTCTAATTTCCTTTAAATACCGATTTAAACGAATCTTAATTCGGGCTTCAAAAGAATAAGTTACGGGCTTTTTCGCGTTGTTGATCCACGAAGCTAGATCTATCGAGATGCTATTGAGACCTCTATCGAAAAAAAAAAATCTTGATCTATTGAGCTGCTATCGAGGAGATACTAAGTTTTAGCTTCTATCGGGAGATATCGAGACTTCTATTGAGGTAAATGCTAAAAATGTGTTGAAAATATGTTTTTCTTGAACTTTTCTTAAGCAAACTTTGTGTCTTCAATTTGGTCCTCAATTTCAAATTTAAGACACATCAAAACTCAATAAAGACATATAATTTGGCATGGTTGACAATACCAAAACACTTGAACCTAACAAGATTACACTCTACTCAAGATTGCAAAATAAGCCTAGTCTAAAAGAACTAAACCTTGGAAAGTTGCTACAAGAAGAAGGCTAGGAATCTTGACTTGGTTTTTGTTAGGATATGTGCCCTTAAATCCCATTATATGATGCTATGTATGACATTATGTATGACTTAATGTTGTGTTTAATAAAGTTATTTATTTCTTATCTAAAATAATGGTAACATGAATATTTGGACATTATCATATAGTCCATGAGATGCATAGTATGTGATTTATGTGAAAAGTCACAGAAGATATAAATCACAAGTTCTTTGTAAACTCAGAATTTATAGTTCGTAGTCGGTGATGAAATTGGGCATTTCATCTGCGAAGACTATAACGTATCAACTAAGATGATTTGTCTTGATCATGGAAGTGGTGACTTCTAGTTGATATGTTGATATGTTTTAAGAGTTAAGACATATTGAACTGGACCGCTGTGAGATTTATTATTCTCCTAACAACTGTCAAATGAATAATAAATCTCACAATTTTTATTTGCATGAAGTCTTAATCCTAAGAGAATAATGGACTTGATCATGACGTGTAGGTTGCTTTGATATATCAAGAGTGAGATCTAAAATAACGGTCAAAACTTCAGTATGTTGGGCAGCCACATTTAGTGTTGATGGAACATATATTCTCAAGATGGAATTCATAGTCTCTTGATGGAGATATTAAATATTCCCTTGAGATAAGTTTAATGGGTTCAGTTATTCAGAGAGTTAGGCCTAATCACTTTGGTAAGAAATTACTAAAGTATATATTTATGAAATTGGATTTCATAAATATATGATGAATAACTTTAAAGAATTAAACCGGGTACTCAAGGATAAGATGTAGTAATTTACAAAGTGGCAGTCTACATTCATGACTTTGTATGACTACGAATATTTTATGAAGGGGTTTGCGTATATAATAAAGTCTTGGGATATAATTTATTAATAAGGCCTAGAGTGCAATTATATTTATACAATGGTATTAAATATAATTAATGGTAACTTTGGACTTGTCAAGAGTTGACGAAAAAGCCCAAGGCCCATTGGAGCTAGTGTCTTATTGGTCCCTTTTGGTCCCACTCCAAGCCACACACTAAAGCCCAGTTGGAAAGGCCCAATAAGCCGGCCCAATTAGATAATCAGTTAGATATAAAGGGAGAAACATACAGATTTTTTTTCGGTGTAAAAAAAATATATATATCATAGAGAAAAAGAGAAAGTGTGAGTGTGAGACACACTTTCGTTCTCCCTTTGAAAACTGATTGAGAGACCACACATGTTGGCTGTAAAATGGAATTGGAGTGAAGATTAAAAGTGTTCCCAAGTGCTTCTAATTTTTTTTTTTGAATTTCTCCACACCAAGGTACGCTATCTTGTTCTTAAATTCTGAAATTTACAGAGTGCATGTTGTCAATCATGAATGAAATAGATCCTTATTTGTTGCTTCCGCTGTGTGTTTTGTATGAGATACAAAACCAGATTTTATCCAACAATTGGTATCAGAGCCAGGTTTTCATATCGTGATTGTATAGCGTGTGATTAAATTTTTGGAATTTAGGAAAACCGTTATCTTTATGTTACAATTTTCTGCATCAAGTTATGGTGTTGTGTTATTGTTTTTAATATTGCAAGAGGAATTGAATAGTGCCGCATGTGGGTGATTGTACGGGTTGCATAGATATGGTTATTCCATGTATAATCGTTTGCAACTACCAATGCATGAACCAATTTAATGCATCGGATTGGACTTCTTGCATGGATGATTGCACAAATTGGTCATTCACGTATGGCTTGCATGAAATGCATGGCTTAAGTCTTAGTTGCATGGTTTGAATGCTCTTTCACGTATGGATAGCATGGCATGCATGGCTTGAATTAAATAGCATGACTTGACTTTTATATATACATATATACAAAAAGGTGCTTGTCATTTGCTTTGGAAAAGTTGAAACCGTACTTGAAGGTTTTCAACCATCCAAAAGCATTATATATATGTATACATATATAATATAATAATATATTATATATTATATTATATATTTATATATATAATATAATATAGTTTTATAAATATATATATATATATATGAGTTTACGTGACGTTATATATATATTTATATATATTAATGTTAGGATTATGAAATTTATTCCTAATGAGATTAGGACTGTGTTTTCAAAGTGTCTAGCATTATTATGGTCCTTGACCTTAAAAACCTTTATTTTTAAAATATCTAGTGGGAGAGAGATACAAGGGTTGGATCTCATGGTTTCCATTGTTGGTTCATAGTAGTGTGAAATATATACTTTGTCTTTGCCTCGAGCTTAGCATTCCATGCGGAGAGTATTTATTTCATGGTCCTACAAGAGTGAATTTCTTAGTTTATAGTGGTTTGATAAACACCTTGTCTTAGCCTCGAGCTTTGCATTCCATGCGGAGGATGTTTTTATCATGGTACCACAAAATAAGCTTGTTAAAGGGATGAAATGTGGCTACACATGATTCTAGACAATGGTATACACTAGACTAAGTATTTTAGTATCCTCTATGCTGAGTTCTTGCTATTATTACTTAGAGGCTAAATGTAAAACGGCATATTATTAGTGTTTGATAAGAGTTATCACGATAGCACTAATAATGAGAGTACTTCTCAATCAATCATAGTATCTAATATTCACTCTATGCTGAGGGATATTGAATATGGGATTGGGTTGTCGTTGCATATATTATTTTATGGTTTTATTAAGGTTCCATATTATATGCTTATATGCTAAATTGATAATGTCTAGTTTACTTATTGATTCATGTTTATTATTTTCAAATTTAAATCATGGCATCATTTAGCCCACTTGTTGCTATTCTTAACCAAAACTAACTGACTGGATCCAACTATGTTGACTGGAAAAGGAATTTGGACATTGTTCTTACTGCTGAAGAGCACAAATATGTGCTTACTCAACCATCTCCTAGCTTTCCTTCATTAGATGCTCTTATTGAGGAAAAACAGCGATATGATCGTTGGCAGAAATCTAATGAGATGGCCAAGTGCTATATCCTAGCATTTATTTCAAATGTTCTACAGCATCAAATGCAGGATGTAGAACATACTTCGGATATCATGCTAAGTCTGAAGGAGATGTTTGGTGAGCAAGGCCAGTCTGCAAGGCAAGAAACCATGAGGCAAATTTATAATACCAAAATGGCTGCAGGAAGTTCAGTAAGGGAGCATTGTCTTAGGATGATTGCTAATCTGAACACATTAGAAGTTTTAGGTGCCGACATTGATGGAGAATCCCAAGTGGATATGATACTTCAGTCACTACCGGATTGATTCAATGAATTCAGACTAAATTATAATATGAACAAAAAGATCTATACTTTGTCTGAATTAATGAATGAGTTAGTGGCGGCGGAAGGCATCCTTGGTACTTCTAGTGTTGAAGCCAATGTGGGTGAAGCTTCTACTTCTCAACCTAAGTCGAAAGGCAAAGGTAAGAAGAAGAAGAAGAAGAAGAAGGACTTCACTAAGAAAGATGGTAAACAAATTGCCTTAGGGGTTGCCGACAAAGGAAAGAAAATCAAAGGAAAGTGTTTCCATTGTGGTGAGAAAGGAAATTGGAAGAGGAATTGTCCAAAGTTCAAAGCTGCCAAAAATAAGGGTAATAAAAGTTCCTTTCTTCTTGAAATATGTTTGGTACAGAATCCAACAGATTCCTGGTGTGTGGATTCAGGTTGTACTAATCATATCTGCAATTCTTTGCAGGGGTTCCAGGAGACCAGAAAGTTGAATGAGGGAGAACTTTTTCTTACTTTGGCTAATGGGAGCAGGATTCCTGTTGTAGCTGTTGGAGTGTTTAATTTATGCTTTAAGTCTAGGGTTTTAATATTGGAAGACTGTTTGTATTTACCTAATGTTCGTAGGAATTTAATTTCTGCAACTTATTTAGGTAAGCATGGATATTGTGTTATCTTGAAAGACAATGTTATAATAAAGAAGGATAAAATGTTTATCTGTTCTGGCAATATTGTGGATGGTCTTTATATTTTAACTCCTGACATGCATGAATTATACAATTCTGAAATAGATAATAGATCTCATGTAAAATCATTAAAGAGAAAGCTTCCTTCTACTAGTGAAGCATATCTTTGGCACTTGCGTTTGGGTCATATTAATTCAAGTAGGATTCAAAGATTAATCAAAGATGGACTTTTACAGCCCATGGAATTTGATGGATTTCCAGTTTGCGAATCTTGTTTGGAAGGTAAAATGACCAAACGGCTTTTTAATGCAAAAGGTAGAAGAGCCCGAGATTTGCTAGAACTAGTGCATTCAGATGTATGTGGTCCTATATCAATCCAAGCAAGAGGTGGCTATGAGTATTTCATTACTTTCACTGATGATTACTCTAGATTTGGTTATGTGTACCTAATAAAACAGAAGTTCGAAGCCTTTGAAAAGTTCAAAGAGTTTAGGGCTGAAGTTGAGAATCAATTAAGTAAACGCATAAAGGCCATTCAATCTGATTGAGGTGGCGAATACCTTCTTAGTGACTTTAAGGATTACTTGACCGAAAATGGGATTATATCCCAGTTGACTGCACCTGAAACTCCACAGCAAAATGGTGTAGTAGAAAGAAGGAATAGGATTCTTTTGGATATTGTTAGATCCATGTTGAGTTATTCGACTTTATCAATTTCCTTTTCGGGATATGCCTTAAATATTGCAATGTATCTTCTGAATTTAGTACATTCGAAGTCTGTTCCTAAAACACCTACAGAGTTGTGGAATGGGCGTAAGCCTAGTATGAGACATCTCCACATTTGGGGTTGTCCAGCACATGTGTTGAAAGGAAAGTCTGACAAGTTACAGTCTAAAACAAAAGTGGTTTTCTTTGTATGGTATCCAAAAGGAACTGTTGGAGGTTTATTCTATAGTCATAAGGATAACAAAGTGTTTGTTAGCACAAATGCCAAATTCTTGGAAAATGACTATATGAATGATTATTCTCCTAGAAGTAGAGTTGTCTTAGCTGAAATGAATGAACCGTAGTTGAACAACCAATGGCTGAAACTAGGGATGATGTGACTGTATTAGATACACCACAAGATATTACTCATGAGATGTCTAGTACACAGGTGCCTCATCGTAATGGGAGAATTGTTCGACCTTCTATAAGATTTATAGGTTTGGGAGAAACCTATGAAGCTATCTCAAAAGAGGCTGAATCGAATCCTTACACTTATGATGAAGCCATGAATGATATAGATGCACATCATTGGATCCAAGCTATGAAATCTAAATTGGATTCTATGTATTCCAATCATGTATGGGATCTTGTATAGGCGCCTAACGGCATTAAACCTGTTGGTTGCAAATGGGTTTACAAGAGGAAGAGAGGGATAGATGGAAAGGTTGAAACTTTTAAAGCAAGACTAGTGGCGAAAGGGTATACACAAAAGGAATGTATTGATTATGATGAAACTTTTTTGCCAGTAGCCATGCTTAAATCTATCAGAATTCTCTTATCCATTGCTGCTCATTATGATTATGAGATTTGGCAAACGGATGTCAAGACTGCATTTCTTAATGGCAATCTTGAAGAAGAAATATACATGTTGTAACCGCAAGGTTTCATAGCAAAGAACCAAGAGCATATGGTATGCAAGTTGAATAGGTCCATTTATGGACTTAAGCAAGCATCTAGGTCATGGAACATCAGGTTTGATCAAGCAATCAAATCATTTGGTTTTGCACAAAATCTTGATGAACCATGTGTGTACAAAAGACATCGAGACAAAGTAGTAATGTTTCTAGTGCTTTATGTTGATGATATTCTACTTATTGGGAATGATGTAGGGATAATGTCATCGGTTAAAGTTTGGTTGTTTAGCAAATTTGATATGAAGGACTTGGGTGAGGCTAACTTTATTTTAAGGATCAAGCTTTGGCGAGATCGCAAGAATAAGATGTTAGGCTTATCACAAGCTGGATATATAGATAAGGTTCCAGAACGGTTTCGCATGCAAAACTCCAAGAAAGGATTGCTTCCTTTTAGACATGGAGTTCCTCTGTCTGATGACCAAAGGCCTAAGACTCAAGAGGAAGAAAATTTGATGAGACAAGTTCCTTATGCTTCTGCAGTGGGAAGTCTCATGTATGCCATGCTTTGTACTAGACCAGACATTTGTTATTCAGTTGGCATGGTCAGCCGATATCAATCAAATCCAGGACCAAAACATTGGCAAGCTGTAAAACACATTCTCAAGTATCTTAGGAGAACGAGAAATTATATGCTTGTTTACCATTGTGAGGATTTGATTCCCATTGGCTATACAGATTCAGATTTTCAATCGGATCTAGATTTCAGAAAATCCACTTCAGGATGTGTTTTCACCTTGGGAGGTGGAGCCATAAGTTGGAGGAGTGTTAAGCAATCTTGTATTGCGGACTCCACCATGGAAGCCGAGTACGTTGCTGCTTGCGAAGCAGCAAAGGAGGCTGTTTGGCTCAAGAAATTCCTTTCTGACCTTGGTGCTGTAAGAATGGAGCAAGTTCCCATCACATTATTTTGCGACAATAGTGGAGCGGTTGCACAATCCAAAGATCCAAGGAATCACAAGAAAGGAAAGCACATTGAGAGGAAATATCACATCATTCGAGACATTGTTGCTCGTGGAGATGTTGTGGTGGCAAAGATTGAAAGTGCAAATAATCTAGCAAATCCTTTTACCAAAACCTTGCCTCAAAGGACCTTCGAGTCACATTTGGAGGGAATGGGAGTTAGATTAGTGCACAATAGTTTTTAGGACAAGTGGGAGATTGTTAGGATATGTGCCCTTAAATCCTATTATATGATGCTATGTATGATATTATGTATGACTTAATGTTGTGTTTAACAAAGTTGTTTATTTCTTATCTAAAATAATGGTAACATGAATATTTGGACATTATCATATAGTCCATGAGATGCATAGTATATGATTTATGTGAAAAGTCACAGAAGACATAAATCACAAGTTCTTTGTAAATTCAGAATTTATAGTTCGTAGTCGGTGATGAAATTGGGCATTTCATCTGCGAAGGCTATAACGTATCAACTAAGATGATTTGTCTTGATCATGGAAGTGGTGACTTCTAGTTGATATGTTTTAAGAGTTAAGACATATTGAACTGGACCGCTGTGAGATTTATTATTCTCCTAACGACTGTCAAATGAATAATAAATCTCATGATTTTTATTTGCATGAACTCTTAATCCAGAGAGAATAATGGACTTGATCATGACGTGTAAGTTGCTTTGATATATAAGGAGTAAGATCTAAAATAACGGTCAAAACCTCAGTATGTTGGGCAGCCACATTTAGTGTTGATGGAATATATATTTTCAAGATGGAATTCATAGTCTCTTGATGGAGATATAAAATATTCCATTGAGATAAGTTTAATGGGTTCAGTTATTTAGAGAGTTAGGCCTAACCACTTTGGTAAGAAATTACTAAAGTATATATTTATGAAATTGGATTTCATAAATATATGATGAATAACTTTAAAGAATTAAACCGGGTACTTAAGGATAAGATGTAGTAATTTACAAAGTGGCAGTCTACATTCATGACTTTGTGTTACTACGAATATTTTATGAAGGGGTTGCGTGTATAATAAAGTCTTGGGATATAATTTACTAATAAGGCCTAGAGTGCACTTATATTTATATAGTAGTATTAAATATAATTAATGGTAACTTTGGACTTGTCAAGAGTTGATGGAAAAGCCCAAGGCCCACTAGAGCTAGTGTCTTATTGGTCCCTTTTGGTCCCACTCCAAGCCACACACTAAAGCCCAATTGGAAAGGCCTAATAGGCCGGCCCAATTAGATAATCAGTTAGTTATAAAGGGAGAAACATACAGATTTTTTTTTGGTGTAAAAAAAATATATATATCATAGAGAAAAAGAGAAAGTGTGAGACACACTTTTCGTTCTCCCTTTGAAAACTGATTGAGAGACCACACATTTTGGGCGTAAAGTGGAATTGGAGTGAAGATTAAAAGTGTTCCCAAGTGCTTCTAATCTTTGGTTTGAATTTCTCCACACCAAGGTACGCTATCTTGTTCTTAAATTTTGAAATTTACAGAGTGCATGTTGCCAATCATGAATGAAATAGATCCTTGTTTGTTGCTTCCGCTGTGTGTTTTGTATGAGATACAAAACCATATTTTATCCAACAGTTTTAACTTGTCTTTCTTGAAAGGCACTGAACAAGACGCATCAAGATACCGTGTGGAAAACAATGACAAGTTAAATAAACAAGAAAAATGTGTATAAAGTGAGAAAATGAACAACACATGTGAGA
Organism: Castanopsis chinensis; assembly: GCA_032878915.1. NCBI lineage: Eukaryota > Viridiplantae > Streptophyta > Magnoliopsida > Fagales > Fagaceae > Castanopsis > Castanopsis chinensis. The sequence continues at coordinate 7,169,098 of JAVQMG010000125.1, read as the reverse complement.
TAAAGAGTGAAACACATACATCATTATCATATATGGAAACAACACATGATGTATGTAAATGGTTTAAAAACCAAAAGATACACAATACAAAATATATCATTATCACAGTGTATCAAACTAAATCTCCCTCTAAGTTAGCTGCATCAATAATTTTCTTCCCTTTAACATGAAGTTCTCCCCCTAAATCTATTACTCCCCTTGAGAAATGACATTCAAATCTCAAATTTCTCCCCCTTTTTGACACGATTTTCAAAGGGCATAGAAAGCCAAAAAAACTTGATCGGAAACAATTAGAAAACTAACATAGAGGAAACAAGGAGAACAAGGAATCATAGACCTACAAGAAGAAACATGAAGGAGTCTCAGATAATAAAGTCAAACGTTGAGATAAAAATAACTAAGAGTGTATTTCAGTGTGTATGTGTGTACCTGTCTGTATGAATATGTATCAACATATGAATTCATACCTTTGCTTAGGTTTTGAGGTGGTTTATACAAATCTTTGACTTCTCTAGCCATAGGAGGCCTTTAATGGAGGTCTTAACGGCTCTTGTAATGCCTTTGTTGGCTTTATGAGGTGATTGATTTCCTTGCCAATGGTCATGTATATGCGTGCATTTATTGATAACGACTTATGCATTAAATGTGTATTTATGCACTTTGTTCATCCAACGACACCTGCTTTGATTGTCAAACGATTCTCTGGATGAAGGGAATTTCATGGTTCATCATTTTGTTAGGATTAGTGCCCTTAAATCCTATTGTATTATGCTATGTATATTATTATGTATGACAATATGTATGACTTAATGTTGTGATTAATAAAGTTGTTTTATTATTATCTAAAAATAATGGTAACATGAATATTCGGACATTATCATATAGTCCATGAGATGCATAGTATGTGATTTAGTCACAAAAGATATAAGTCACAAGTCCTTTGTAAACTCAGAATTTTAGTTCGTAGTCGGTGATGAAATTGGGCTTTTCATCTGTGAAGACTATAACATATCAACTAAGATGATTTGTCTTGATCATGAAAATTGAGATTTCTAATTGATATGTTAATATGTTTTATGAGTTAAGACATATTGAACTAGACTGCTATGAGATTTATTATTCTCCTAACGACTGTCAATTGAATAATAAATCTCACGACTTCTATTTGTTGGAAAAAAAATTTGGTTTTGTATCTTATACAAAACACACAGTGGAAGCAACAAACAAGAATCTATTTCATTTATAATTGACAACATGCACTATGTAAATTTCAAAATTTAAGAACAAGATAGCGTACCTTGGTGTGGAGAAATTCAAAACAAAGATTAGAAGCACTTGAAAACACTTCCAATCTTCACTCCAATTTCACTTTAAGCCGAAGAAGTGTGGTCTCTCAATCAGTTTCCAAGGGAGAATGAAAGTGTGCCTCACACTTTCTCTTTTTCTTTTTCTCTACGCTTCTTAAAAAAAAAAATTATGTATGTTTCTCCCTTTATAACTAACTGATTATCTAATTGGGCTGGCCTATTGGACCTTTCCAATTAGGCTATAGTGTGTGGCTTGGAGTGGGACCAAAATGGACTAATAAGACATTAGCTCCAATGGGCCTTGGGCTTTTCCGTCAACTCTTGACAAGTCCAAAGTTACCATTAATTATATTTAATACCACTATATAAATATAATTGCACTCTAGGCCTTATTAATAAATTATATCCCAAAGACTTTATTATATACGCAACCCTTTCATAAAATATTCGTAGTAATACAAAGTCATAAATATAGATTGCCACTTTGAAAATTTCTACATCTTAATCCTTGAGTACCCGGTTTAATCCTTTAAAGTTATTCATTATATATTTATAAAATCTAATTTTATAAATATATACTTTAGTAATTTCTTACCAAAGTGGTTAGGCCCAACTCTCTAAATAACTGAACCCATTAAACTTATCTCAAATGAATATTTTATATCTTCGTTAAAAGATTATGAATTCTATCTTGAGAATATATGTTCCATCACACTAAATGTGGCTGTCCAACATATTGAGGTTTTGACCGTTACTTTAGATCTCACTCTTGATATATCAAAGCAACTTACACTTCATGATCAGGTCCATTATTCTTTCAGGATTAAGAGTTCATGCAAATAGAAGTCGTGAAATTTGCTATTTATTTGATAGTCATTAGGAGAATAATAAATCTCACAGCGGTCCAGTTCAATATGTCTTAACTCTTAAAACATATCAATATATCAACTAGAAGTCTCCACTTCTATGATCAAGACAAATCATCTTAGTTGATACGTTATAGTTTTCGCAGATGAAATGCCCAATTTCATCACCGACTACAAACTATAAATTCTGAGTTTACAAAGAATTTGTGATTTATGTCTTTTGTGACTAAATCACATAAATCATATACTATGCATCTCATGGACTATATGATAATGTCCAAATATTCATGTTACCATTATTTTAGATAAAAATAAAACAACTTTATTAAATACAACATTAAGTCATACATAATATTATACATAGCATCATACAATAGGATTTAAGGGCACACATTCTAACACTATTTACATGAACTCTTAATCCTGAGAGGATAATGGACCTGATCATGAAGTGTAGGCTGCTTGGATATATCAATGAGATCTAAAATAATGGTCAAAACCTCAGTACGTTGGGCAGTCACATTTAGTGTTGATGGAACATATAATTTCAAGATGGAATTCATAGTCTCTTAACGAAGATATAAAATATTCCTTTGAGATAAGTTTAATGAATCAGTTATTCAAAAAGTTAGGCCTAACCACTTTGGTAGGAAGTTACTAAAGTATATATTTATGAAATTGGATTTCATAAATATATGTTGAATAATTTTAAAGGATTAAACCGGGTACTCAAGGACAAGATGTAGTAATTTATAAATTGACAGTCTACATTCATGACTTTATATTACTACAAATATTTTATGAAGGGGTTACATGTATAATAAAGTCTTGGGATACAATTTATAAAAAGGCCTAGAGTGCAACTATATTTTTATAGTGGTATTAAATATAGTTAATGGTAACTTTGTACTTGTCAAGAGTTGACAGAAAAACCCAATACTCGTTGGAGCTAGTGTCTTGTTGGTCCATTTTGGCCCCACTCCAAGCCACATACTAACACCTAATTGGAAAGGCCAAAAAGGCTAGCCCAATTAGATAATCAATTATAAGGAGAGAAACATACAAAAGTTTATTATATATGAAAAAGAAAGACATCATTGTGAAATGGTGTATGTGTGTGAGTGTTGGACACTCTCTCATTCTCCCTTGAACAAAAACTGATTTAGAGACCACACATCTTGAGCGTTAGTGGAATTGGAGTGAAGATTAAAAGTGTTCTCAAGAACTTATGATCTTTGGTTTTGAAATTCACCACATCAAGGTACACTCTCTTGCTTCTATACTCTTAAATTTTCATAGTGCATGTTAACAATTGTGAATGGAGTAGATCCGCTATTTTTCCACTACGTATGTTTTGTATGCAATACAAACATGTAATTTTCCATCACATTTGCCCCATATTCTATGATCGTCATTATGATCTAAGGAATATGAAATTCTGATCTTTGTTAACCATGATTCTTGGTATTCCTTTCAGCTTGCATTTGATGTGATGTGATGTGATGTATTTGTACAGGTCGTGGCCACGTGTCAAGTTTTGGCCAGTTGGACGTGGGCACGTCTCTCGATGACCTAAGTTTTCCCGTACTTGGAGATTTTTAAAATTTTTCCCCCCTCATTCTTTTCAGCGACTTTTCTTTGCTTTTCCAGTAGTTTCTCCCTTTGAGCTAGAGCTTCTTAGCGCCTTTCCTCAGGTATGACTTTTCTCCTAACCACATTTGTTGCTCACTTTATGCATTAATGGTGGATTTTTCTAAAATTGAGTTTCTTTCCCCTTCTTTTTTTCTCGCTTGGGGCTTTTCCCGAGTCTTCAAGTGGTCACCACCCAACGGTGGGGCTTTTCGTACTTAAGGATTGTATCTATAGGCCAGTTCTAACTGGTTTGTGTCCCTTGCTAAACCAATCTTTGCATTGGCATCAGCTGCTGCGTGAGATGTCTGTGGAAGGGTGGGTAGATTCCGGGGATAGCTTTAGTGAACTAGACACTAGGTCATCATCTAGTGATGAACTTGTTGAGATGGAGGTAGACATTGTTGCCTCCTGATCATTGTCTTGCAAACCTTTGTCTTCTCCTAGAGTTAGGGCTTTCCATGCCTTCAAAGTAAAGCAATCTTTAGACGAGAATGCTCCTATCAGATTTAGAGATAGATTTTAGTTTCTTGATGAAACTAGGGTTCACCTCCCTCATCCAAACAAGAAAGCTTGTGCATTCGACCTTGAGGAAATGTGCTTTTATGAGGCTGCTTTCTTGAGTGGCCTTAGATTCCCTATCCACCCATTCATCATGGGGCTTCTTCATAATTTGAGAGTAGCTCTTGGGCAGCCTATGCCAAAATCTTGGAGGACTATCATTAGTTGCATGGAGATATAGATGGCCGTTCATGAGGGTGATATGATTAGGTTAGAAGAGTTTCTATATCTGTATTGTCTAAGAGAATCGAAACTGATAGGTTAAAAATGTATTGACTTCTTGTGATGAATTGATTTCATTAATTAGCCAAGTTTAATTAATTAATCAATTCAACATGCAAATGTGTCGTAGCACAAACAAATCACCAATAAACTAAAGTGCAGCGGAAACTAAATTGATACAGTGATTTTTTTACGAATGGGAAAAACCTCCAAGGCAAAAACCCCACTGGGTGATTTTAAGGCCACCACTCCCAAGAATACACTATTATTAAAAGAAGCGGTTACAAGTAAAGGAATCTCAGTACCTTCTACCAACCTACAGTTGAACCCTTACCTCCAATACCCAATTGGACTTGTTTTGTAATGATAATCTCTCCTTTTGATGCATGGCTCCCAGTACGTGACTAACCAATTGCGCGGATCCCAATATACAACTTCAATCACTAACTTGAAAAAGATGTTGGCTATAAAGTTCTTCAGTTCGTCTTCACAATGAAGAACAGCTTCTTCACAAAAGAGACGAACTACGACAAACTTTGTCTCCGGTCACAAATAGCTTTTGCAACTTGCGCTCTCTGCTCTGTGTAACCAGATACGATCCTTAAAATAATCCTTTTATATGTCTAGTGTTGTGAGAAAAGAAGGCCCAAAGACGTATCCACGGATTGGAATCAAAACAGATCTGAAATTTTGTTTTTCTTAAACCTCGGCAGATATAGGTGTCGAGAAGCTGTCGAGCAACTGTCGAGCCACGGGGCTGGAACAGCTTCTTAAGCTCGATAGATGCTAGCTGTCAAGTTTTAATTATAGGCACTTCTTCAGCTTGAATCTTGGACAGACTTACATGGTTTTAACACTTGATGTTGAAACCTTATTCTTTGAAGTATTAAACACATCCTAGATCTACCCAAATACAAGCAAAGTGCATTTTGTCAAAGGATTAGCTAACTACATAAAAGAATGACATATGTTCTTAACAAGTGAACAACATATGTCGTAACAAAAACAATCTAGGTATTATGAGTTTTCTCCTTGTAAGAAAAAGGCTAGGATCATTGTAGATCTTCCTTCATCCTTTCATGATTGGAAATCCCAATATTTTTTTTCATTTTTGGCGGTGGTTGGGAAACTCCATCTGACAATCTTTGGGGCAAAGGTTTAATGCTATTGAGGAAGTGGGAGACTCCAAAGCTTAGTGTGTCATCTATAAACTTTATGAGGTTACTTTTGTCTTTATATGTTCTAACCTTTGGTTTGTTTATTGCAGCAACTGTTCATCCAAATTTGAAGAGTAGATATAAGAGAAGGATTCAGGTTAGTTTGGCTTATGCGAAGACTATCAACGACTTCAATGATCTTATCAATCTGTGGACTTTGTATAGGTTCTTCCTAGGGCCTAAACCGTCTCCCTTTGTTCTAAGAGCTCTTTCAAAGGAAAAGAAGAGTATGTTTATACTCATGTGAACACACACTTGGGTGCTTTGCATATGTCCAGTTTTTAACTAGTGTGTCTCTTTTGCTTTAAGAATGGCCACCCGTTTCAACCAGGACAAATATGCTCGAGTGAAGGCTAAAAGAAATGAGCCTTTATCCAATATTTCTTCTAGCTTGAAAAAACCAAGGTTGACTTCTGAAGAAGAGGTTACCATTCCAGCTTCGTCCAATCTCGCTTTGGTTGAGATTATACTAGCTTCTCCCGCCATTTCCCTAGAAGAGCTTATCCCCTCGACCAAAGAGGACCAGGATTCATGATAAAGGAAAGGATAAGACCAAAACAAGTGTCTAGGAGGATGCAGCTACTGCTTTGGGGAGGGCTCATAGCATTGTGACTACGAACGAACTGAAAAGTCTTGTTTTTGTTCCTTCTCATGAGCTAGTGAGCCATCATGTCCACAAGCTCTTCCAGATAAGATTTCTTCATCAAGCTTTTGCACATTTATCTACCTCGTGTACTTATTCTTTTCTATGGTTTGTTAGGTCTTAGGGGAGGCACTGCATATCACCAATGGGTACCTTGCTAATGAGGAGAAGGTGGTTTTGGCTACCTCCAAGGTCGAGGCGGTTGAGGCAAAGATCTTGAAGCTAAGGATGGATCTGATCTCTTAGATAAAAAAAGTTAACTTGCAAAGGGAAAGTTGAAGGCTTTGACTGATGAGCTAGAGGCAAGGAAGCTGCTAATAGTTCAGAAATATGGGTAGCTTTAATTTGCTCTTTTAAAGGCTGAGTCTACTAGTGCTAAGGCCGTCTAAGCTTTTCATAACACTGAGGAATACTCTGACATCCTTTTTGTTAATTAATTCAAAGTTTTTGAGCTTCTGAGGCACTACCTGAAGAAGCACAACTCTGGGGTTAATTTGGATGGCTTGGAATTCAAGGCAATTGATAAGGAGATAATTGCTAACGAGGCTGCCGTTGCTGAAGTTGCGACTGCTGCTGATGTTAAAGTTGTTGGCGGATCTGCTATAGCCACTAGGTTTGCAGTTGATAAAATCCCCAAAGTTGACAACCTTCCTAGAGATGACGAAGCTAAAGCCATGGTTGGAGACAATGCCCCTCTGCTTGATGCCATGTGTATTCTTTCTATTTGGGGCCCTATCTGTTTTTGGGCTTTATTTTGAATAGTGCACTGTTTGTTTTCGGGCTTCTTTTCAAACAATATTTTCTCTTATACTTCATCCTCTGCTCACTTGCATAATTTTTGCCTCATGTTTTGTGCATGCATGGTTTTTGATCTTTAGTGATGCGTGAATGCTTTATGAGATTCTGCATGCTGGAATTTGCATCACTTTCGGATCGTTAGATGACCTGGATTTTCCTTAAGAGGATCTTTTGGATGGTCATGTGATTTGTATTTTCCTTGAGAAAACTTGTATCACTTTAATTCGCCATGTGATTCGTATTCTCCTTGAGAGAATTTGTATCATTCTAGTTCACTTACGTGATTTATATCCTTTTTGGTAAGAGATTTTACCACTAGCCTTGTCATGTGATTTACATCCTTTTTGGATAAGGAATTTTACTACAGGCCTCATGGTATGATTTACATCCTTTTTGTATAAGGAATCTTACTACAGACGTCATTGTATGATTTACATCCTTTTTATATAAGGAATTTTACCATTAGCCTTCGTCATGTGAATTACATCCTGTTTGGATAAGGAATTTTACCACAGACCTCGTTAATTCTGCATACTCATGAAAGCTGCGAATGAATACTTCTTTTATTGAACTACTTTAAAGCATAAGCGAAAAATGTCAACAATAAGAAAACTTAATGTCTACTGATGATACCTCTTGAGGTGTTCAATGTTGCATGGACGAGGTAATTTCTTCCCATCCATAGATTCTAGATAGTAGCTTCCATGTCTTGAGTAGTGGATGATCTTGTAATGGCCTTCCCAAGTTGGTCATAGTTTTCCTTGGGTTGGATCTTTGGTTGCTGGTGTGACTCTCCGTAGGATAAGATCTCCTATGTTAAATCTTCTACAAAACCATTTACAAAGCTTCTCAAAACGCTTGTATGTAACTATATACGATATTTCGTAAGCAATAACAATACAATTCCAAACTCAAGGCCACATGACAATGCCGTCATAAAGACGGTACTAATCTGCCTTCACAAAGATGAAACTCATTGCCAACACATAGGCAGAACTTAATATATCGTCATAAAGATGGAACTCATCGCCGTCACAAGGACAGAACTCAATAACCATCACAAAGACTATAGTATCTAGCTAGGTAATTACCGGATAATCACATTTCACAGCACATGCATAGAACAAAAAGATCTCACAAATTACATTTAATTCAAAATACTTAATTCACTTCCAAGTAGTTTCATAAAATATTTGAATACCCAAGATATTCATCAGGTACAATGTGTGTAGTTTCTCTCTTTAGGAGAGCTTGTCTTAAAAAGTATAGCCCGCATTTTGCTATAGTTAGTCTTTCTTCTCACCTCTAGTCACTTCCAATCAGAGACCCCTTTCCTTCTTGTGTTGTCTTTTCATCTTTAACTGTTGCCTTATTGTGTAGGGCTTCTTTTCGTTGCATCCAAGGGCTGTCTTTTCCTACTTTTACCTTGCTTTTGTCAAACCTTTTCTCATTGTTTAGTTTTATTTTGTACTTGTGCTTTCTGTGTGGTCTCTTGTTTTTCTTGTTTAGTACCCGTTTGTTTCAGCATTTAAGGGCCGAAAGTTGGCTTTTCAAAAAAGCCAGCCCAAAATGTGTGTTTGGTTGGTATAAAACGCAACTTTTTAGAAAAATTTGCGTTTTATATTACTGAAGGAAACGCGCTGGAAATTTATGGAAGTGCATCGGTCCAAAATGTAAAAGTTGGTAGGCTTTTTTAATAGATCCGTTGGGGAACTTCGGCAATTACGAAATTGCCCTTCAATAAAGGGCAAGTAGTCTTCTGAAGTCAGCTCCCTCACGCTCTCATTCCTCTCATCTCATCTCTTTGCTCTGCGCAAGTTGGGTCCTCACGCCTCTCATCTGTTCTCTCAGTTCTAGCCTCTCTCAGCTTTGGCCTCTCTGCTCTGTGTAAGTCTCTCTTTTCTTTTGTCACCCATTGAAAATCTTCTTCCTCTTTTTCTTCTTTCTTCATCTTCTTCAATGGGTTCCTCTATAATTTTTTTTTTTTTAATTTTATTTGTCTAATTTGATCTGAGAAACACATTTTGAAGGTAGAGTTTTGATTAAAAAAACACCAAGCAACACCGATCTCCTACCCAAAACCACCAGGTACCAACACTGATCCGATTTTTTTTTTTTTTTTTTTTTTTTACCTATCCGAAAAAGAAAAATTCAGATATTGCATGCTTTGTTCTTGCTAAAGATCTATTTGTTCTCTTGTCGGGTATTGAAAAAAATTTATGGGTACATGCTTCGTGATTTTTTTTATTTTTTTATTTTGTGGATGCTGTCTTAACACTGATCCGAATTTTTATTTATTTATTTTGTGGATGCTCTGCCTTAACACTGATCTGAATTTTTTATTTTTTTATTTTGTGGATGCTTTGTCTTAACACTGATCTGAATTATTTATTTATTTATTTCTATTTTGTGGATGCTCTATCTTAACACTAATCCGAATTTTATTTATTTATTTTGTGGATGCTCTGTCTTCAAGTTTTAGTTATGTTATGGGGTATATTTATTTTTATGTTTTCTAGTACTGAGTGGTAGCTTGAGTAATTTGGGTTGGTTTTTGTGATTTTTGTTGATTATGTTTTGTTGATATATGTTTTGTTGATGTGGCTTTCATTTTGATGTTCTGTTCTCCTTTTAATATAGGAGCAAGGTGATCTAAAACTGCAAGTTCGAACTTTGGAGTCTGAGAGGGCATTCCAGCGTGTTGCAAGGTGATCTAAGGTGTGAGTTTTGCTGGCTGATCTCTTAGTGGAATTATACAAGTCTTACTCATGAACTCTTAGATGAAATTGTTTCAGCACATGATAGTCTCACAAATTTTTTTTTTTTTTTTTTTTTTGTGGTTTCTTCTGTACCACAAAATTCTGTACCAATATCTTAGGTGATATCATTTCTTTGGAAGATTTTGGAATCCATTTTTTAGCATACGTGCTAACATTGTCAAATAACTATTTTGATTGGTATTTTATGCAACTTTAAATTGAAATGTGAAAATAAGGTATTGATTTTCTATTTTTAAGAGAGCTGTATCTAAGAAAGGTTTGTGCATGGGGATGGGAAATTGAGAAAAATAAGATTGGGTTTGGTATAACTTTAATGATGGTTGGTTGATTGAGAAATTGAGAAACTCAATTTAAATGAAATGGATTGTTATGGTTTGGCATAACTTTAGCCTAGAATTATGGAGGAGATAAGATTGGGTTTCAGACAAAGGCTTTAGTGTGTTCTTCCCACCTTTTATGACAGCAATTTTTTGGCTGTGTTTACTAACTAGTGAGTGTACAAACGGTGCTCTTGTGAGTTGTGACATGATGAGATTCCTCTCTAGCCCTTTCTATTTTAATGCTCAAACTAGGCAGCAATTTTATTTATTTATTTATTTATTTTGTGGATTTATTGGATCATGTTTGTAACTACTTCACTAAATTGGAATATTTTGAATTTTATTTTTTGCATTTCTTATGGTTGGTTAACTTTATAGATGGGTAAAAAGACCACTTCCAACCTCGAGGTAAAAAAGGCTAGAGCAGATTGGGATATTAATCCAATGTGAACAACTACTTTTTGTAACCTTTGTGTGGAACAAATTCAAGCCAGGAATAGAACAAAAGGTGTTGGCTTTAGTACCAAAGTTTGGTTCAATTTTGTGACCAAATTTTGTGATGAGACCGGTCAAAACTATGATAAGGACCAATTAAAAAGTAGGTGGGATGTATTAAAAGGTGATTGGAGAGTGTGGGAACAATTGAGGAATCTTGACACAGGTTTAGGTTGGGATGCAGTGAAGGGAACGATTGCTGCTCCTGATTGTTGGTGGGACCTAAAGTTGAAGGTGAGTTGAGTATTTTATTAATATGTAGTTAGTTGGAGATAGTTTTTTTATTTTTTTTAATTTTTTTTTAATATTATTGTTATATGAGTGAAATTACAATTATATTTTGTAGGCATTACCCAAAGCTAAAAAATTTCGAGAGAAAGGTCCACAGAATCTAGAACAACTTGAAATAATGTTTAGGGATGTTGCAGCAACTGGGGTAGCTGCATGGACCCCTTCTTCAAACACATTACCTCCAACAATGCCAAAAGAGGGTGCTGGTGATTCAGATGGTAGCTCTGAATTTAAGGATAACCAAAATGACATGAGTTTAGACATTGATAGTTTGCAGCAAGGACATACTAGTCAATCACATAGTTCAGGACAAAAGCAAACTAGTGAATCAATACCCTTACAGAAGAAAAAGAAGAAGATAGGAGGAGCTGTAATGTTGGACGATCGTATTAGTCAATTAATAACTATATGTCTAAATAGGTCTGAAGGTACTTCTCGAGAGTCACCAAGTTCAATTGAGAATGTCATGGCGATTGTGAGAGCACTTCCTAGAGTGGAAAATTCGTTTATGGTTCAAGCTTCCTATATCTTACTAAAAAGGTCACGTAGGGAGATGTTCCTAACTTTCAAGGACCCAGAGTCACAGTTGGAGTGGCTACAAGGAATGATTTATAACCAAAAGAAGTGATCGACCTTATGTTGTATTAACTTTAAACTAAGTTAGCTATGTTGTGTTAACTATGTTGTATTAACTTTAAACTAATTTAACTATGTTGTATTAACTTTTAACTAACTTATGTGATATTTAGTATTAGCTATGTTGTCTTGGTATGTTCTAAATTGTCTTGATGTTTTGATTATTATGTTGATTTATATTAAAGTAGTATTAGCAATGGTTGACTTTTTGTTACTTTGTTGTGTAGTTTACACCAATATGGATGATTATAATTGTACTCATGAGAGTGGCCATTTTATGGAATTATTAATGGATGGGGATTACAGAAATTACTGTGATGATCACGATGGTGGTGATTATAACAATGTTGACAATAATAATGATGGTGATAACAATGATGACGATGATGATGGTGAGAGTAGTGATAGTGATGATGACAGTGACAGTGATTCTAATGATGATGATAGTAATGACGATTCTGATGAGGAGTTTTACCAGCTTGTGGCAATTACCTGTGAAGCAGTTGTGACATATTTCAATAAGTACATTAATAAGACTCCTTGTTATGATTCTGAACAAACAGGGTGGGCTTGGGTGAGAAATTGTGTTACAATATGTTTAGAATGAAAAAGGAGGTGTTTCATAATTTGTGTCAAATTTTACAACATGATTATGGACTTCAACATTCAAGGAATATAAGGTTAGAAGAGTCAGTGGCAATCTATTTACTGATACTTGGTCATGGAATATGTAACCGAATGGTTCAAGAAATATTTCAGCATTCGGGTGAAACCATAAGTAGACATTTGGAGAAGATGATCACTCTGTTGGGTGCTCGCTTTGCAGCTGCATATGTAAAGCCTTCGGATCCAACTTTTAGTGAAGTTCCAACCAAAATACAAGACCATCCAATTTATTGGCCACATTTTAAAGTATGTGTACTATTGTATATTTGAATAAGTGCTATTGTCTATAAGATAATACAATGCATGTGGAACTGAAAAATATTAATGTTTTTATTAGGATTGCATCAGTGCGATTAATGGCACACATGTGATCGCGATTGTACCTACTGAGAAGTCCTTTCCATACTTTGGAAGAAAGGGATATCCAACCTAAAATGTGATGGATGCATATGACTTTGATATGTTATTCACATTTGTTTTGCCTGGATGGGAAGGTGCAGCACACGACACCCACATTTTTCTTGATACTATTTGTAAAGAAAGTAACAATTTTCCGCACCCACCACCAGGTTTGTAATTGGTTAATCAATTGTTTATTATACTGACATATTGTGTGTGTTAATACAATTGAATTTTTTTTCTAGGGAAATATTATGTAGTTGATTCTGGATACCCAATGATGAAAGGCTATTTGGCACCATACAAAGTAATATCATACCATCTTCAAGACTTTCGAAGGAGAGGTGGAAGCCCTAGAACTAGACATGAAAAATTTAATCATGCTCACTCATCTCTTCGATGTGTGATTGAGCGCATTTTTGGTGTGTGGAAGAATAAATGGAGAATTATCAGAAACATGCTATCTTTTCCATTCCATATCCAAATACTTATTGTATCTGCTACTATGGCTCTTCATAATTTTGTTAGACTAAATGATAGGGTTGATAGGGAGTTCATAAACGCCAATCGAGATTCAATTTCTAGAAGAGAACATAATAGTGAAGCAGGTAGCAGTTATGAGCAAAACTCATGATCTTTAACAAACCCTGCGGTGGTGGTTCTTCGTGATTCCATTGCTAATTCCATTTGGGGGGATAATAATTAGTAGTTGAAAATTCTTTTTTGTAATATCATGTAGTACAATTTAAACTTGGGTTATTGGTATGTATTTTATCATCTTTTTTACATTTTTGTGTTGTACAATTTAAACTTGGGTTATTGATATGTATTTTATATCTTTTTACATTTTTATGTTGTACAATTTATTAAACTTCGATTATTGGTGTATATTTTATCATCTTTTTACATTTTCATTTTGTGCTTCATGATGATGAAAATTATTTAGATTTAATTATTATTGCCCAAACAAATAATTATGACACTAACAAAGAAAAATTGCCCAAACATTATTAAAATAATACCAATAATATATTTATTATTATTATTATTATTATTATTATTATTATTATTATTATTATTATTATTATTATTATTATTGTTGTTGTTGTTGTTATTATTATTATTATGCAATAAACTCACATCCAAAAAAAAAGTATGAAATAAACTCCCTTCTATATACGTTGTCCTTTTTGGTAATTTATCCCTCAAACTGCCACTTTTATAAGTGCTAGCCAAACACTCAGTTTTTTCAAAAAGCAATTTTTAACAGCTTTTACCAAACACTTAGTTTTTTAAAAATACACTTTTTCATTATGCACTTTTTGAAAACTCAATTTTTTCATTATGCACTTTTACAAAAAGCTAAACCAAACTCACCCTTAGTCTTTTTCTTATGTCCTTTCCTCTCTAGTCTTTTGTGTCTGTTGTTCTTGGATGGAAGACCAATTCACCACACGTGAATATGGCTGGACTGAAAGTAGTGGCTCAAACATAAGTAATGACCCCTTTGATGAAGATACTAAGTCAGATCAATAGTTTTTTGAAGGAGATGAGATCCCTTTTGCGAGACATGAACCTATCATAGAAGCTGATCTTGAAAAAGCCAACATGCAACATGATTCCTGGGGTATGTGTGCAATAGGGTTCATACTTGACTATTGAAAGTTCTCTATTCTACATTTACAACACGTTATTAATGCTGTATGGAGGCTCAGTTATAGTTGTAGGTAGAGATTCACACTTTTACTTTATTCATTTTGAGCTGCTGGAAGATTTAAATCATGCATGCACTGAAGGTCCATGGGCTGTTGATAGGGCTCTTCTAATACTAGAAAATGGAGACCAAGTTTGGTCTTGAGTAAATTGCAGCTGAACTTTGTTTCTCTATGGGTTCAACTTCATGGATTGCCATTGAAATACCATTACCCAGAGCTAACAAAGAGAATGGGACAATTGATTGGGATTTTTGAAAGAGTGGATTAGGCGGATCAGTTTCCTAGGAATATTAGATTTTTGAGGGTTAGAGTTTGTATGGATCCGTGGATGCCTGTGCTCGCAGGCTTCCTACTAAGGCTAGATGATAGTACAAGAATATGGGTTCAATGTAGATATGAGCATGTTCATAAGCTATGCACTTGGTGTGGACTAATTGCCCATAGCAGAGGATAATGCACTCAAGACATGGATGAAATTGAAAGGTGGCACTTCAGGCAAAGGCATCGCTTCCAGAGAATGCATCAGGAACAATTTTGGATTTGATGTGTTAGAACCTCTATTTGCAAATGATCTTAGAGCTTCTCACAATAGAAGAAGGAGATGGACTACACAGATACGGTTTGGTAATTTATACCATCACCCTCACATGCATCCCTAAGATCAACCCCCCAATCATGAAAATCATGATACACCACCACTAAACCAGACCCCTGCAACTAGCTATCGACCCTTGCATGAACTTAAAACACCATTCCCTTCCAACAATGAAAATGATCCACCTAACTCATCCCAACACACAATCACTCAATCAAAGAATGTTCATGCAATCCTGAATTCTACTATCCACTCATTGAATTTGGGCACCAATGTTAACCCCTTAACACCTTTCGATTCTCCCAACTTGAGTCTAGACCAACATGATCATTTTGTTGATGGTTTAAACCAAACTGGTCTTCAATCTTCTCCACCTCAACACAACAACAATACCACCAGCATCAATGAACAGACTAATTCGTCCTTCTCGATGAGACCTCCTTGGCACCCCCCTGTATCCTCTAACCTTAGGTGGACTTAGGTTGGGGGTGAAGGTCCTTTCATTATGAATGGGGAAATGAGAGGGATAAACATGGATTCTTCTGAAACTGAGAGTGAATCCATCACTGAGAGGTTATTCAACTTGGATACTTTAAATGAGGACAGACCTGAGGTTTTGGTTGGCACTACATGGAGACATGGCCAAATCCTTGAGTCACCTAAAGAGACGGTGGAAAATCTTGTTCAAAGAGTAAACAGAGGAAGGGTTAGATTTGAAGCCGTAACTTTAGCATGGCTCTAGATTTGCAAGGCTCATTGGATGGGGCTACAGGCCTAGGAATTGAATTGGGTCACATTGGCATTGTGACAAATGCACCGCAAAACAATTCTCAGGGCCTAACTAGGAATTTGGTCACAGGGTTGGACAATTTGAATATTTTAAGCCCAACATCACTTGACCCTAGCCCACCTTCACTAGGGTTAGCATTTTCTGATCTACACCCCTTATCAGTATTGCAAAAAGAAGACATCTAGGAGTTGAATATTGGGAATTCCTCTACATCAGTTGTCTTAAGGAAAAGATTTAGAGTGGAATTTGGAAGATTGGGAAGAAACATTAGGCAAAAGGCTTCTCTGTGGTTTTTGCTCCAAAGAAGGTACACCTGAACTCATAGTAGACTCATCTGTTTTTCCTTTCTCTCAATATGGTGTTGTATATGTTAATTGTGTTAATGGGAATAGAATTGGGCATTGGGAAGCTAGCCCTATGTAGCTTCCCCAAGGGCTATGAAAATTTTAAGTTGGAACTGCAAAGGTCTGGGCAAACCTACTATAGTTCTTAAGTGTAAAAAAAAGTCCCTAGAGCTTAAACCAGATATACTATTCCTTATGGAAACATGGTTAGCTAAGGAGAAGGCTAAACAAGTGTGGATCAAATGTGGGTTTAATGATGGTTGGGAAGTCCCAAGGGATGGTTTGGGTGGAGGGTTGCTATTAGCATAGGTGCCAAGTCATAATGTACATATAGTCTTTCATTCTAATCATATTATACATGTAGACTTGTTAGAAACTAAGGGTAATCCTCTCTTTATTACTTTCATTTATGGACACCCTGAGTTAGAAACTTAAAAAACTTTGCCCATCAAAACTGGTTATGTATTGGGGACTTCAACCAAATCCTCTCTAAAGAGGAAAAATTTTCCTTTAACATAGGCTCAATTGTAGGGGCTAATATATTTCAACAAGTTATTTCTGAATTGCGTCTTTGTAATTTAGCATCTACTGGTAAGAAGTTTACGTGGATGAATAACAGAGAGGAGAAGGGTTTTGTGATGGAGAGACTAGATAGGGCTTTTGCTAGTGTAGATTGGGTTAACGTTTATTTACATTATTCTCTTCAAAATTTACCTATTGTGGACTCTGATCATGGACCTATCCTTCTGAATTTTGAGCAACAACTACCCTTTAGGAAAAGACCGTTTAGATTTAAATTAATGTGGATCAACCACCCTTTATGTAAGGATATGATCCTTCAGGCATGGAATTTACATACAAAAGGTCCAAGGGTGCCCTATTGAACAATAAATTAGCAAATGTCAAAAGGGAGGCTATTGGTTGGAACAAATCAGTTTTTGGAAGGGTAGATTTGGAGATCAAAAAGAAATTGGCTGAACTCCAAGAGATCCAAGATTCAATTGCTTCTGTAGAAGATGTTAGGAAACAGAAATCCTTAAGAGAGGAGCTAGAAGGGCTTTCGAATAGGGAAGAAATTATGTGGGCTCAAAAGCCTAGAAACAATTGGGTCTTATTTGGTGATAGAAACACTAAATACTTTTAAATTGTGGTTAGACAAAGAAGAGCTAGGAGCAGGATTGTACATATAAGAAATGAAGAAGGAATTCTTTTGGAAGATCCAATGGAAGTGGAAAACGGATTGGTAAATCATTTTAAGGCTTTCTTTGAGGATACAAATCAGATTGATGTTGTTTCTATCCTAAATGAACTCCAAAATACTTATATACCAAAACTTTCTCATAATCAGTGCCTAGACCTGAACAGACCAATAACAAATCTTGAGATTGTGGACACTATTTTTCAATTGGGTCCTCAAAAAGCTCTTGGTGTTGATGGACTCCCTGCCTTTTTTTATCAACAGTATTGGATATTGTTAAAACTAATGTTTTCAACACTATCCAAGCCTTCTTTCATTTAGGGTCCCTATTCAAGCCTCTTAATCATACCTTTATCACCTTAATCCCCAAAACCTCTTTTCCTGAGGAAGTGTCCCATTTTAGGCCTATTAGTCTATGTAATGTGATTTATAAAGTCATTTCCAAAATCCTAGTTAATAGACTAAAGCCTATTATGGAGAATCTTATTTCCCCCTTTCAAAATGCCTTTATAAAAGGTAGGAATATCTCTGACAATATACTTATTGCTCATGAGATCATGCATATCCTTAGAAAGAAAAAGGGTAGGAAATATAGTTTTGGAGCTTTAAAGATTGACATGAAAAAACCCTATGATAGGGTGAGTTGGAGTTTTCTGAAAGCTGTATTGATGGTAATGAATTTTGATCAAAAATAGATCAAATGGAATATGGAGTGTGTGACTACTGTACAATATACTCTTCTTGTAAATGGTAGCATTTCTAGTTCCTTCAAACTAGGTAAGGGTCTAAGATAGGGTGACCTCCTTTTTCCTTATCTTTTTATCATATGTGCTAATGTCTTATCATTGTTATTACAAAAGGCAAAACATGATAAATTGATCAATGGAGTAAAGGTTGGTAGGAATGGTTGTGCTTTCACTCATTTGTTGTTTGGTAATGATTCCTTGTTTTTCTTCAAAAATGACAATAAATCTTTAGCAAACTTGAAAGGTAGTCTAGATTGGTATTGTAATCTATCTAGTCAATGCATTAACTATGAGAAGTTTGATCTGTTTTGCTCTCCAAACATTTCTAAGAATGAGCAAGAATGCCTAGCCAGAATGATTTATGTGAACTTGGTGAAAAATCCCAGCAAATACCTAGGACAGAACTTTAAACTAAGGGGCAATAGGGTGGCTAATTTTCAGTTTCTAATGGATAAACTTCAATCAAAGTTACAAGGGTGGAAAGCAAATCTCCTCTCTTAAGCTTGAAGGACCACACTTATAGCTTCTGTTCTACAAACCCTCCCTTTATATAATTTTTCTTGTTTCAAAGGTCTTGAAACAATCTGTAAAATTATGGACTCCATAGTCAATGATTTTTGGTGGGGTCATGAGCATGGGGTTAGGAAATTGCACTTGCTTAACTGGAACAAGATCTATTATCCTATGTCTTGGGGAGGGTTGGGACTCAAAAAATTCAATCTAATGAACCAAGCTATGTTGGCCAAACAGTATTGGAGAGTAAGTCAAAATCCAAACTCCTTAGTTGCAAGGAATTTCAAGGCAAAGTATTTTCCTTGGGGGTCTATCTAGGATTGTTCTCCTAAACCACATCAGTCATGGGTTTGGAGGATTATAATCAAGTTTGATAACCCCAAGCCTAGGGAAGGGAGATGGTGGGTTGACAAAGGAAACAATATCCCTCTTAGACATCAAGATTGGTTTAGGGGTCAACCTCATAATCTAAATAACCCCAGTCTGACATCTGGTACAGTTGCAAACCTCATAAACCATCAATCTCATAATTGGAGAGTTGATTTAGTAAGGGATAAATTGTCATGGAAGCACTTAAATAGTGGAGAGTTTGAAGTGAAAACAGCATATATAATTCTGCTTGAGGACTATTTGACTCTCTCCAATGAGCAAAATAGACAATCCTATGCTAAAAACAAAGTTTGGAAGCTGATATGAAAGATAAAAAATCCACAAAAAATTTGTAATTTTGTTTGGAAGCTCTTGTAGGATGATCTCCCCACTAGGCAACTTCAAAGAAACAAGGGAATCATTGAAATTGGTCTTTGCCCTTTTTGCAACTGTGAAGAAGAATCCACTACCCATCAGTTCCTTCTTTGCCCTTTTGCTAGAGCTTGTTGGCATGGATTACCATTAGCTGTTCCCACATCGAATCTTATTGGTATCTTTGTGCAACAATGGTTAAGGGAGTTGATTGTGTCTCTTAACTTAGATGATGAGGTTTTTATGGTGTATATGAAGAACATATTCATCACTTTATGGACAATTTGGAATCACAGGAATAAGGTGGTTCATGAGAAAAACAACCAAATCCCATGGAAGTTGTCCTAATAGCTCAGAAATTGTATTGCAAGTACAAGGAAGCTTACTCCATCAATCATAGCTCAAACAACAAATGCATTAGGTTAGGAGTTGAACACAACACAACTACAGGACACTGGAAGCTGCTAATCAAGGTTGCAGGGGTTAGAAACTCAAGGTGTAAAAGAATTTCTTGGGCTTATGAAGCTAAGGATCTACAAGGAGTGATCAAAATGTATGGTGTAGCTAGCAGCAAAGCAAGTTCAATAAATGGGGCTGTACAGGAGGCCTTGATGGAAGCAGTCATCATAGCCAAAAACTACGGCTTTCATAGGATTCTGCTTTTGATCAACAACAAGAATCTAGTCCAACTTTTAAGCAAGTCTAAGAATCTAGCTTGGTATGAGAGATTCGTGATTGCTGATATGGAATTTTTGTATCAAAGTGGACTTGTTTGTCATCTGTTAGTTGTCCCCAAATGCGTCCTTCATTTTGTTCATGTTGTTACAAATTTGGCAATCAAAATGCCAATACACCATAGTTCGGTTGATCAAATCCTTTTGTAATAATGATAAACTCTATATTTTCCTTAGTTGGTACTTAAAAAAAAAAAAAAAATTAAAAAAAAAAAAAACGATATTCACAAGGTTCTCAAAGCCTTCAACTCATTTCTTGTCAAAAATATTTTTTAATTAACTTCACAAATAACATAGTTAAAGATAAAGCATCTTTATATTTTGCAAATAATGCAATTAACCCATAAAATCCATTCTCAAGAATTTAATCAAAGGTGCTTGTCTTTTCCATGCTAACAAATCACGCATTTCCCTATGTTAGGACATATGTTGTTCAAGTTGTTTTGAACATATGTCATTATTTTATGTAATTGGCTTATCCTTTGACAAACCGCACTTTACTTATAATTGGCTAGATTTAGGATGTGTTTAACACTTCAAGAAACTGTGTTTCAAGACCAAGTGTTGAAGTCATCAAGTCTTAAAGTCATCAAGTCTGTCCAAGAAACAAGCTGGAAAGTGCAAGTTATTAAAGCTTGACACCTAGTCTTGAAACATGCATCTATCCAGCTTTAAGAAGCTGTTTCAGTCCTGAGGCTTGATAGCTTCTCGACAGCTCCTCGACACCTCTAGATGTCAAGATTTAAGAAAAACAGATTCTAAGTTCTGTTTTGATTCCAATCCGTGAGTATGTATTTGGGACTTCTTTTCTTCTAACCCGAGACATATAAAAAGATTATTTTAAGGGCTGTCATTAAGGGAGCAAGTTGCACAAGCATTGAGAAATCCTTGTTTAAGCAATTTGTGATCCGAGACAAAGTTCATGCCCTACTTCATCTTTCTTGTGAAGAAGTTGCTGTGTATGTGCACCATAGGGTTTTATAACCAAGCATCTTCTTGATCTTCATTGTGTGGATGAATTGAAGAAATTTGCAGCCAACAACTCTCTCTAGTTAGTGATTGAAGTGGAGTACTGGGATCCGCACTATTGGTTAGTCACGTACTGGAAGCCGTGCATCAAAAGAAGAAACTGTCACTACAGAACATGTCTAATTGGGTATTAAGGTAAGGGTTCAACTGTAGGTTGGTAAGGTACTGAGATTTCTTTACTTGTAACCGCTTGTTGTGATAATAATAGAGTTTTAGGAGTTGTGACCTGAAATCACCCGGTGGGGTTTTTGCCTTGTAGGTTTTCCCCATTCGTAAACAAATCATCGTGTCATTTATTTTCTACTGCATACTTTAGTTTATTGGTGATTTGTTTGTGCTGCCACATAAATTTGCATGTTAACTTGATTAATTAAAAACTTGGCTAATTAATCAATTTAATTCATCACAAGGGGTCTACGCATTTGTGGCCTATCAAGTCGTATTAGAGCAAGCACACTCTGATTAGGGTTTAATCCTTGTATGTGATCTATTGACCCTTATTTGTCATGGATAGAGGTCAGTCTCTTATTTTACCTCCATTGTTTGATGGTACTAACTATGCATACTGGAAAGTATGCATGAGAGCTTTCTTGTAGTCACTAGATGAGAAGGTGTGGAAAGCTGTGGAGATAGGCTGGACCAAGCCTACAGAAGCGCCGGCTGATTGGGATAATGCCAAAATCAAGACGGCCAATTTCAATAGCAGAGCATTGAATGCCCTATTCAGTGCGTTCACTAATGAGGAGCTCAAGAAGATTTCCTCCACTGAAATTGCTAAGGAAGCATGGATCATTCTCCAGACAACCTATGAGGGAATGAAGGTTGTCAAGGATTTGAAGCTATAGATGCTCACTACAAGCTTCGAAGAAATTAAGATGGAGGAGGATGAGTCATTCGATGAGTTCTATGCCAAGCTCAAAGATATAGTGAACTCAGCTTTCAATCACGGGGAAACTATTCCTGAACCCAAGATAGTCAGAAAAGTGCTCAGATCTCTACCTGAGAGATTCCATGCCAAGATCACGGTGATAGAGGAATCAAAGGATATTGATAAGATTCCTCTGACTGAGCTGGTTGACAATCTGCAAACCTACGAGTTAGGGTTGACAAGAATGGGCAAGTCAAGTAAAGGTAACAGCATGGCATTGAAAGCCAAGAGCAGTGACACTGATGAGTCTTTAGACGATGAAGATTCTAAGATGAAGTCCTACATTACCAGGCAATTCAAGAAATTCATGAAAAATGCCAATGGAAAAGGCTTTAACAAGGACCGTAGGCAATCCAGTTGTTCACAGTTCAAGAACCCAGCTAAAGGGAAGAAGGATACCAAGGATGGCGATCAGTACGTTGTTCCTACTAGACCGAAGTGCTTTGGTTGTCAAGGCTTCGGACATATGAAATAAGAGTGTCCTACGTACCTCAAAAGCATTGGGAAGAGCAAGGCACTTGCTACTACCTTGAGTGACATTGAGCCCGAAGATGATTCCGATAATAACGATGACGGAATCTTGAATGCCTTCACTACCACTATTAATCCTACTGAAGGGATTACTGAAGAAGTAGATGAAGAAAAAGAGTTGGTGGATGCCAAGTTTGAAACAATGGATGAACAAGATGACATCCATACCGCCTATGAGAAACTATATAAGCTTTTTGAGAAGTATGAGATACTCTATAGGCTGGCCACCAAGAAGCTCAGTGACATGGAACTTGACCGTGAGGAGCTTTCCACTAAGTTTGATGAAGCAAATTAGACCATTAGGGCACTGAGGTTCGAGAAAAACTTTTTGGTTGAGAATACCAAGAAGCTTGAAGCGGAGATGTTTCAAGTTAGAGCACAATTGGAGAGAATGTCAAGTGCAAAGCTGGATGAGATGCTCAGTGTTCAGAAATCTACTTCGGATTGAACAGGATTGGGGTATGAATTCTCTCTCTCTAATACTCCTTCTGCTAGTACTACTATTTTTGTTCCTCCTGCTAATAACATTAAAATTGAGAGCAATGATGTTAAAACTGAATTAGCTAGTGAGAACCTAGAAAAGGGTAAGCCCATCTTAGGAGCACCCCCTAAGCTTGAAAAGAAGGAAACTAAGAACCCTAGGTCCAAGAAGGCTAACTCTCAAAAGCCTAAACAGAAAAAGCATCTTCGTTATCATTGTGGTGTTGCCAGTCATACTTGACCAAATTGCTATAAGTGGTTAGCCACTCAATAGAGCAATGGCATGATAGCATCTGGGAACCAGAATCAGCTTCAAACCTCTCTTGCTCCTCTTGGAGATATTCTCAAAGCCTTCATATTCCTTTCGAACTTGAACGGTGTCAATTCTTCCCCCTCATCACCAGTTCAAGGGTTGGCGAAAAGGAAAGGTTCTTCCAAGGTATGGAAGAAAAAGGGTTCTAAGTGATTTTGTTCACTTTTCTCTCTTTCCTCTTGTGTGTTGCTTTACTTGTGTGTTGCTTTACTATTTTGCATTACTTGTGTGTTGCTTTACTATTTTGAGTCAGTCTAGTTTTATACATTGTTTTGCTTTCTTTAACATGTTTTTGTGTGTTTGTCTTCAATTTTGTGTTTTATTTTTTGCTTTTCTAATAAAAATTAAAAAAAATTGAAAAATTGAAAAATACAAAAACAGTGTGTGTCTGTGTACATTGGTTCTTGTGAACCTTAAAATGGTCATTAAAACAGAGTTTTCTAAGTTTTGTATTTCTTGTAGCTTAGATGAGCATCCTTATGCACAACTAAGCAAGTGAGCTTTGTGGCTCTTTGTTTGTGATGAGTAAGGTTAAGTGATCTCTTGTTCTTATCACTAGTATCACTCTTTTTGAAGGGTAGGACTAGAAAATCATAAGAGAAAGGCATAAATAACCATCTCACCACTGTTACTCACCAATCATGAAATGACATCTGTATGCTTCGGCATAGCAAAAGTGCAATGTCAAAAGGCTTAACATAATTGGGTATTTCTTTTCTCTCTTATATG
This sequence comes from Castanopsis chinensis, assembly GCA_032878915.1. Classification (NCBI taxonomy): domain Eukaryota; kingdom Viridiplantae; phylum Streptophyta; class Magnoliopsida; order Fagales; family Fagaceae; genus Castanopsis; species Castanopsis chinensis. The sequence goes on along the minus strand of JAVQMG010000125.1, from coordinate 7,144,882 downwards.
CCCATGAATGATATGCTTAATAAAAAAAATATGCAAACAAATAAAAAGCAAAAAGAACAAAACGCTTTAAAATATAATTGCAAGTATGTTTTCTAGGAGATGTGGGAGTTATAGGATGTACCTTAAAGGTGATAGTCCCCATCAAATAGTTATGATTGTGTGTGGGTTAAAGTGATTTTCTCATATCTCAAATCGTCATAACTTTGAGACACTTATGCAATCTTGCAATGTCTTTCACACATAACACGCAATATTCTATACTACTCTTGATACATGTGCAGGTACAATGTGATTTGGCCATCACAAGGTTTACATGCCTTAATGTATGCTCACTAAACTGTCATAACTTATTTTTTAAATATAAAATTGTTTAGACTTGTTGTGTGTGTGTGTGTGTGTGTGTGTTGGGATCCTTGTGCTTAAAATTATTGTTGAGAGATGATTTTGAGAACTTTATATGTTGATTGGATCAATGGTTGAGTTGCATGCGTGATTGCATTCACATCTGTGTTTTTCTCTTCTTGAAAAACTGCTTTTTGAAGCTAGCTCGACACCTCCTTGACACCTCCTCGATACTTGGCTGTCTGTCGAGCTTCTCAGCTTTTTTTAATCGCAATCTCGACAGCTTCTCGACACCTTATGGATATCGAGAAACTTTCTGTCCTCTTGATAGTTTCTCGACAGCTGATGAATCGATCGAGATTCTTTTGGAGTTTGATCCTTCATTATCGACACTTCCTCGATAGTTATATCTATCAAAGCTGACTTTCTTGACACCTACCTCGACAGATGGCTCGATACCTCTTGATACCTGCATCTGTTGAGATTTACTGAAGGTGAACATATAGGTTCTTCGCCATTTTTTCTCTCATTTCTCTTGATCTCTCTCTTGACACTTTCTTGTTCTCTCTTCCAACACCTCTCTCCATCACTCCAAACCTCTTCCTATGGATTCTTCAAGCTTTCTTTAAGTTTTTCTTCACTTGGCAAACTTATTATCTCTCTTCTTCATGCATTTCATGCTTTGAATCTAGGTTTTGGGGTTTTTGAAAAATTTTTGGGTTTTGCAAAATTGTTGAGTGGTTGTTGAAATTTTGGGATAGTTTTTGAAGATTTGTTCTTAAAAACTACATGCATTTCATCACATCAGCATTCTAACGATATTTTCATGCATTTAGATGTGTGCAATCTTGTTGTGTACTGGTAGGATTGGATTGGGCTGAGCCTATGATGTTGTTCATGTTGCATGTCACATGTTCTTGCATTTTCCATGTATATGTTCTTTTCTTTTCAATATACTTGTCATATATTGAACTGTTTTAGGACTTTTCTGTTTGTTTCTCTCTTTCTCCCTCTCTTTCTGTTTGCGTTAGTAGTGTCTATGGCACCAAAACGTAAATCCATTCCGTCCTAGAACCCTCTTCATTCTAGGGGCTCTTCATCTTCTGATCCTACTCCTGTTTCTGTTCGGTTCCGTGATGAGAAAGCCTATCAAGACTTCTCGGAGAACTTTTCTAAACAAGGTGTTCATTCGGAACGCCAAGTTGTTCTGGCAGACTTTGCCGATACCGACCTACCTGATGTCATTCACAATCGGGGTTGGGAGTCACTATGTGACATCCCGGTCACCTGTCCTCCCGTTCTGATCTAGGAGTTTTACTCCAACATGCACGGAATTGATTCTTCAGTACTTTTCTTTCACACTCGCGTTCGAGGTATGCGTTTTGTTGTCACTCCGAAGTTGGTCTCCGAGGTGCTTCATGTTCCGAGGGTTCTTCATCTTGATTACCCTAGATGTGAGCGTCAATGGATTATGTCCAAAGATGAGATGATTTCTGCGTTCTGTGAGCGGCCCTCTAATTGGGGTGAGCATCAGTACACACCATGTAAGCCTTTTGCTAAAGGTCCTCGTTTCTTAAAGATGGTGATGACATTTATTTTGCACCCTCTCTCTCTGACTACAACTCCATCACAGGGCCTCGTGCTTGGTTTTTATTGTCTCTTTTAAAGCACCTCACTATAGACTTTCCTTCACACTTCATCTTCTCTATCATAGATGTCTGCAGGGATATGGCTACCCGTGATAAGCTCATTTTTCTTTCTACTATCACGAGGATTCTACGCCATTTCTCCATCCTTTATCCCTTGTCCGACCCCGTCCATGTCATATCTGCCATAGACGCCGCTACCGTAAAATGTAGCGAGGCGCAGTTTAGGTTGAGACAGGCGGATTCAGCAGCTCCTTCCCCCTGCCCGGCTCCATCTAGATCTGCTAGGGCCACATCTGCTCCCTCCTCTTCCTCGAGCGATGTGTCACTTGGAGACATCATGGCGCAGCTTCAGCGCATGGATGCTCGCCTCGATATGCTCTCTACGAAGTTGTATCAGGTGAACGTTCATGTTGGTCACATTGCCAGGCGACAGGTGACCTTAGGCGGCTTTGCTTCTGAGGCTACTCCTCTACCTTCTCATGTGGCTTCTGAGACTGAGGATGATGATGGTGATGATGATGATGCTTCGAGATGATGATGGAGATGCTAGCTTTACCGATGAGATGTCTACTTGACACTCTATACTTTGTCACTTGTGACAAAAAGGGGGAGTAGTTTTGGGTTATGAGAGTAGTCATTCTTAGGGGGAGAGCTTGTATAGGACATTTTTAATAGGGGGAGTGTTGCTATGAGGAATGTAGTGAGGATTTTATGTATTTTATTTTTCTTTCTTTTTAGAGATACATTGCTCTTATACCTTTTGTTTACATACATTGTGTTATCATTGATATACATATGATGATGTATATTTCTTTCATCTACCTTTTCATGTATTGTTTCTTCTCTATCTTTATACACATGCTTCTTATATTTGTATGCAATCTATTATTTCTGCTTCACACAAAAATGCCTTGATTTGTTTTGTTTAAAAGTGTTTCAAAAATACAGGTTGTCAAAGTCTACTTGCCATAAACTCTCTTCTTGCAAGTTTTTTCAAGAGTTTGTGTTAGGATAGATTTTATTGTATTCAACAAGTGAATATGAGTTGAGTGATTTATGACTTCTCTCATATCTTCATTTGTTTGTTGTGGTTTTGTCACGGATTGCCAAAAGGGGAGATTGTTAGGACATACGTAGTTCAAGTTGTTTTGAACATATGTCATTATTTTATGTAATTGGCTTATCCATTGACAAAATGCACTTTACTTGTAATTGGCTAGATTTAGGATGTGTTTAACGCTTCAAGAAACTGTGTTTCAAGATCAAGTGTTGAAGTCATCAAGTCTATCTAAGAAACAAGCTAGAAAGTGCAAGTTATTAAAGCTCGACACCTAGTCTCGGCATATGCATCTATCGAGCTTTAAGAAGTTGTTTCAGTCCCGAGGCTCTACAGCTCCTCGACACCTCTAGCTATCGAGATTTAAGAAAAACAAATTCTAAGTTTTGTTTTGATTCCAATCCATGAGTATATCTTTGGGACTTCTTTTCTTCTAACCCTAGACATATAAAAGGATTATTTTAAGGGCCGTCATTAAGGGAACAAGTTGCACAAGCATTGAGAAATCCTTGTTCAAGCAATTTGTGATCCGAGACAAAGTTCATGCCCTAGTTCATCTTTCTTGTGAAAAAGTTGTTGTGTATGTGCACCGTAGGGTTTTGTAACCAAGCATCTTCTAGATCTTCATCGTGTGGATGAATTGAAGAACTTTGCAGCCAACAACTCTCTCTAGTTGGTGATTGAAATCGCGTACTGGGATTCGTGCAATTGGTTTGTCACGTATTGGGAGCTGTGCATCAAAAGGAGAAACTGTCACTACAGAACAAGTCCAATTGGGTATTGGGGTAAGGGTTCAACTATAGGTTGATAAGGTACTAGGATTCCTTTACTTGTAACCGTTTGTTGTGATAATAGTGGAGTTTCAGGAGTGGTGACCTGAAATCACCCGTTAGGGTTTTTACCGTGTAGGTTTTCCCCATTCGTAAACAAATCAGCATGTCATTTATTTTCCACTACATACTTTAGTTTATTGGTGATTTGTTTGTGCTGCCACGCAAATTTGCATGTTAACTTGACTAATTAAAAACTTGGCTAATTAATCAATTTAATTCATCACAAGGGGTCTACACCATTGTGGCCTATCACCCTATATACAATAAGAGATACGATGCACTTTCATATATAATCATATATAGTGGGATCACAGCACAACACTTTTTAGAAAAACATAGTTCCACAATTAATTTTCCAAAATGTGTTTGACCCAAAAACAATATTTATGCAACATGGTTATTTTCCAAAAATTCCATTAAAAAGCTACTTACCTCGCAACTTGCAAAAGCCTAATTTTCCAAGCTCCAAATGAGATTTGCTAGAAACTAAACAATACCAAGCAAACCAATCACATTAAGCATAAAGCTTGACATTGCATCTAGCTATGAATTAGATATTGCTAACTAAGCAATTAATTAGGCAAGCCTAGTATTTAACCTCACAAAAATGTATTTCACTTTCAAAGTTTCTCAACAAATTAATTTACAAGGCATAGATTCTCATTATACTTATAAATCATTCAAGGTATTATCTCTAAGATCAAAACCTCAACACTTTATGAGTAGTTCCCACAAGATTTATATAATATCATCAAGGGACCCATGACACAAAAATCATAATATTCTCCAAGACATTTTAACTAGCTCCAAATAATCAATAAAAATTATATTCACTATCTATTTCACATTAAAATGCCAAAACCCTCAAATCTTCACCACTTAGATAACCACCATTGTAAAAATATAAACCCACTAATCAAATAATTCTACCAACACAAAACCCATACTTATAAACACATGAATATCACTTCCAAAGTTCATAAATCACATGGATATCATTATCAAAGCTTAGATAAAGAAAGCCTCTAGCGAAAGCATATAAACCCACCAAAGAAATTAGAAATTTTTACCTCAAATAAAAGATGTGAAGATGCAAAGGTTCCTAAGAAGTTTTTCTGGTGATCATGCCGGAAAAATGATGGTGGAGATGATGATGTGGAGTGGGGTACTGATGGTAGAGTGAGAGGGAGAAAGAGGGGGGAACATGAAATGAAAAGAAAAGAGAACCAAATGAGATGGAGGGATGGACCGGCCAAGAGGGAGGGAGATATTATGAGATTGTGTGGTGGGGAATAGTTGGGGTAGGTGGGGGGCCACGTGGGTCTAAAAAATCTAATCACCTTCTATTTTTTTTTTCCTTCCTTTTTTTTTTTTTTTCAAAGGGTTGTGGCATAACACACCCCTTCTGTCATAAAACAAAGTTTCCCTCTCCTTTAGGTTTCAACTTCCCTCTCTCTTTTGGTCCTTCTTTCTCAATTCTTCTCTCTCTCTCTCTCTCTCTCTCTCTCTCTCTTCTGGTTGGGTTTTATCATTTATGCAATTTAGCCTTGCACATTTTCTTTTATTGGTTTTACTGTTTTAGCCTTCTACGTTTTCTTTTATAGGTTTAGTAAATATTCTATGGGACGGGCTCCTCTCCCGTTTGTTATTCTCCAATTCTCTACCGTTTTAATATGGATGAATGCCAAGTGGAAACAAAACAATCCAAAGGCCAAAAATAAGCCACAGAATTCTCTCTCTTGTTGGGCCTCTCTCCATCACTTCACCTCTTTTCTCTCTTTTCAAACAGACCAAACATGAGCATCAAACTATCAGAGGCATCAAAACAAAAAGAACAAAGAATGTGAATGTTGTGCTTGGGATTTTATCATTCTTTGTAAGAGTGGTCAGATTGGGTTCCTCCCAATAGAAGGTTAGGTATAAGGGTAAGGATGGTAATCTCACACCCACCTTTCACAACATTAATTTCTTGGCTTCCCCTGAGAGAATAGAGATCTTTAACTCCTTTTTGGTCTCCTCAAGCACCTATTTTCTCCACCCAGCAAGCTCTGATCTTGGTGCTGACTAGCTCCATATGAAAAATTATCAAATAAAAAATTGGATTTGTTTCATGGCTTTATTATTATTATTTTTTCCTTTGGTTTGCACAGAAATCACATACTTTGTCCCTTTTATTTTGATGCTTGTGATGCTCAGGTTTGGTCCGTTTAGAGAAAGAGGGAAAAGAGCAGAAAGAGAGAGAGAAAATACAAGTGAAAGTAATAGGAGAGTGGAGAAAGAAGAGAGAGAATTTCATGGCTTATTTTTTGGCCTTTGTATTGGGGTTTATGCCCAAAAATCCAATTTATTAGCATGTCATAAATAATTAAATTGTTTAATTATATGAAACTATTTATAAATGAACTAATAGGACATTATTATACTCCATGAGATGCATTGTATGTGATTTATGTGAAAACTCACAGAAGATGTAAATCACAAGTTCTTTGTAAACTCAAAATGTAGTTCGTAGTCGGTGATGAAATTAGGTGTTTCATCTGCGAAGATTATAACACATCAACTAAGATGATTTGTCTCGATCATGGAAGTGGAGACTTCTAGTTGATGTGTTGATGTGTTTTAAGATTTAAGACATAAACAATTGTCACCTGAATAATTAATCTCACGACTTCTAATTTCATAGACTCTCAATTCTGAGAGGGTAATGGACCTGATCATGAAATGTAGGTTACTTTGATATATCAAGAGTGAGATTTAATATTCACAGTCAAAACCTCAGTATGTTGGGTAACCACACATAGTGTTGAGAGAACGCATATTCTCAAGATGGAATCCATAATCTCTTTTTATAGAGACATGAAATATCCCCTTAAGATAAGTTTAATGGGAAATAGATATTCAAGACGCCCCTTGAGATTTCAATAAATGTAAATAACTAAAAGATTAAACTGGGTACTCAAGGATAAAATAGTTGTTTACAAAGTGACAGTCTATTATGACTTTGTTCACTATGAATATTTCATGGAGGGGTCAAATGATATCATTAGAGTCTTAGGATATAATTTATTAATAAGGCCTAGAGTGCAATTATATTTATATAGTGGTATTTAAATATAATTAATGGTAACTTTGGACTTGTCAAGAGTTGACAGAAAAGCCCAAGGCCCATTGGAGCTAGTGTCTTATTGGTCCCTTTTGGTCCTACTCCAAGCCACACACTAAAACCCAATTGGAAATGCCCAATAGGCCAGCCCAATTAGATAATCAGTTAGTTATAAAGGGAGAAACATATAGAATTTTTTATCAGAAAAAGGAGAGACATCATTGAAAAATGGTGTGTATGTGTGAGTGAAGCCACTCAATTATTCTCCTTTGGAAACTGATTGAGAGACCATACTTCTTGGGCGTAAAGTGGAATTGAAGTGAAGATTAAAAGTGTTCCTAAGTACTTCTAATCTTTTGTTTTGAATTTCACCATACCAAGGTACGTTATCTTGTTCTTAAATTCTAAAATTTACATAGTGCATGTTATCAATCATGAATGAAATAGATCCATGTTTATTGCTTCCGCTGTGTGTTTTGTATGGGATACAAAACCAGATGTTCCAACAATTGATATTAGAGACAAGTTCTCATATCATGCTTGTATAACATGTGGTTGGGCTTTAGAATCAAAGAAAATTATTTTCTTGGTGTTATGAGAATCTTGAATCTGCAATGATTGTTTTATATAATCACGTTTAAAAGTTTTTTGATTTCATAATTTTGTTTTGGAGATTGACTTTGCATTAATGTGAAGTGAATTCCTTTTAATATGGAATTCTGTCTTCATAAGATTTTTGGCCGTGTATATATATTTTGGATATCATTGGCAGTTGAGAGTAGTTATTGTCAATGGACAACAACTACTTTCTTTGAATGTACATCTTGGTTTGTAATATATATATGGTTCCGTGTCTTAATAGTTATGGCCAAGGATATATATGTTGGATATAGTTATTGAATGGTATTTCAATAACTGCCATGTGCATGAACCAAATTGTTGCACCGCTTGGATTTCTTTTGCACCACTTGGAATTATTGCATCTGTATATAATATATATATATATATAGTGATAATTGTCATATATATTATAAGCATGAAAACTACTTTCTTTGATGTATTGAATCCGCATATTATATAAAGGATTCATCATATTATATATATATATATATATATATATTAACGCTAGGATTAAAATCCTTTAATGAAATTTATTCCTAATGAGATTAAGATTATGTTTTCAAGGGTTTCTAGCATTATTAAGGCTCTTGATAATAATCTTGAAAACCATAAAGTTTGATCTGTAAATCTTCGTTGATAAAATCAAAAAGTGTTTTTTGATAGAAGAACAATGAAGATGCCAAAAACGATTTCCTGAAAATTATGGAAAATTCAGGTTTGTGAGTTTCGATCGATCGAGAATTCCTTTCGATCAATGGTACTTTTCGATTGATTGAAGAGGAATCGAAAATCGATCGAGTTAGGCAGAAACTTTATGATGAAATTCTTCATTGTCTCAATCGGTCGAGAATTCTTTTTGACCAATCGAATGTTAATTTCGATCGATCGAACAGGAATTGAGAATCAATCGAACGAGGAAAAACCTTAATGATGAATTTCTTCATTTTTCGATTGATTGAGTAATAGGTTCTACCGATCGAAGGCACTGAATTTTGAATTTTCACTAGTTTTTGACTGTATGTTAAAACTTTGATAAAAGCAAGGCTATGTGATTAATTTCATAGTCTTTAAGAGGTTAAGGACATTTATTACTCATTATCTAACCAAAAGACCTAATGAGATCAAAGATATTATTTAAATAGGGCCCTTAGTCCTAAATTGTTATATGATTTATAGTCCTTAATTTATTTTAATTAGACGTTTTTAATGAGATTAAAATTTCTAATTAAAGTTATATAATTTCTAATGAGATTAGAATACTTTATCTAGTAAATTAAGGATAGGGTTCTATATAACTAATTTTTGATTCATTAGTGTTTAAGGAATCCTAAATAATTTAGGACTTCCATTTTAGTTAGTGATTCTAATGAGATTAGAGTCTTTAACAAGTGCAAGGTTATTAGTTGTGATGGGATCGCAATAATTTAATAAAAACCCAAATTTACATTTTTAGACCCCTTAAATACAACTAGATTAATCTAGTTATTTAGCCAAGTGATTAACTTAGGTAAATTAAGTAGATCTAGATTAACACAAATAAATCATATCATGCAAGGTAGCGGAAAATAAAGAACACAATGATATCATGACCCAGGAAAATCAAACCGGTAAAAAACCTGGGGAGGATTTAATCTATCTATCCTCAAGGTAAAACTGAATCAACTATGAAAGAATTGAATTTTACACAATAACAACTTAAATCACTAACATCCTACTGCTACCTCGAGTAGGAAACTTACTACCACGACCATGTGACAGCTCCAAGTCCACAAACTACTTCCTTCTTGGATTCCCAGCAAGCGCAAGCACTCCGGCTTGTATATCTTTAAGCTCTTAATGCAACAACTGAATGATCATCAAATTCTTGACATAATCTTGATCATTGATAACCTTAAGTATGTGTGAAGGCAAACACCTCTAGATCTCACCAAAGCTTCAAACACACAGCATTAACAACCACCCCTTAAAAACGTGGCTAGGGTTTATCCTTTTATACCTAGGGCAAAACATAAAACCCTACACGTAAAACGGGCTTGGGCTGTGTTGGAAAATTCTGCAGAAAAACAATCTGCACGACTTTCGATCGGTCGAGTTTAATTCTCTATCAATCGAGCCAGGGAGAAATGCACAGTAAATTCTGCAGCAACTGGATTCCAACTTTACATATAAGACACATACTTTGAGCAGTGTAAACAACACTTAAAATGTTTTGATCATGGTTTGTCAACATTACAAATTAGTATTCTGATACATTTAAACCTAAAGGTCTTAAAACCTAACAAACTCCCCCTTTGGCAATCTGTGACAAAATACGAACATAACAAAATGCCCAAAGTTTACATATAAACAGTTCATTATAATAACATAGCCCAACATAACAAATTCAACCTAATTACCATCCATTAGTTGTAAGTGTAGACAGCAACACGATTGAATCAACCTATATATTCCTATAACACTTAACAAACACATAAACGCATTTGTGGAAAATACAAGTAAACAGCCTAACTTCTTGATTGCACATAAACATAAACTACAAGACAAATATCATGAATAACCTCATGTATATAGATCAATAAATAATGTAGCACAATGTGAAACAAGAAACAGATAAACAAAAAAAAGTATCTCCCCCTATCATGAACATCCCAAACACAAACATCATGAGCCAAAAAGGTACATATAGAGTGAAGCACCTAGATACAATCTAAAAACTCCATAGCTCCAAAACAAAACAAAATAACAAAATCTCCCCCAAACAACAAAAACACTTCTCTACACCATATGCATTCCCCCCTTCTGTGACGAATTGCCAAAGGGCATTCACTCATCATCAAAAGGAGGTGGCGGTCTAATACTCTCCAAATCCATTCACAAAGCACGAAGCTCATCAAACATGCCCACCAAAAGCTAACCATGGGCCACCTGAACGGTTATGACAGTTTCCAACATACGACGAATGTCTAAATCATCCAAAGTAGAAGGTGGAGGAACATCAGCAGTAGTAGCAAGATAAACAAACGCCTCAACAGAAGTATCACCTATAGAAGAGGGAGGAGGAGAAGGTACGATACCCAAAGATTCAACCCTAGGACGTTTAGAGCATGCTCTTAACTGAGTAGCCCTTTGCCTAAGAAAGGTGGCACCTATAGGAGCGATAATATGAACAGGCTCAAATGCGGGAAACTCCTCTAAACCAAGATGTAAAAGAATCCAGTGAATAAAAACGGGGAAGAAAAGAGCATGAGTAGTAGAACTACTCCTATAAACCTCGTTCAAAGAACGAATAAACAAATGAGGAAAACTAATAGGAGAATCAGTAACAAGGGAATACAAAAACACACATCGCTCAATAGGGATGGTGTGCAGATGAGAGATAGGCCATAAGGAATGACAAGCAATTTGAAAGAAACGATAGTGAACCTTAATGAGCTCAGCAATCGTGATCTGAGGATCAGAACCCTACTGGATAGAAGACCCAGTGATGTAAGACATGATGTCATCTAGGGGAGGAGACTCATCACAAAGATAGACAGGATGCTGAACAAGAGGCACCCCAAGAGCAGCAGCCACTACCGAAGCGGTAATGGTGTACTCATCACCACGAATCCAACTCTTCATAAGAGTGTCAGCATCATAGGAGTGGACAGAGAGGTTTAAATAGAACTTTCTGATCAAGATAGTCGGAGGGAGGTGAGAAATATCTAACAAAGTTAACAAACCCCTATGCTCAAAGTTCCTCCTAATCTCGGGATCTAGCTCATCTAAAAGAACCTTTCGCTCAGCCCAAATGTTCCTATTAAGGTTAAGACACTCAAAGGTCTCTTAGTGTTTCTCACTCAAGAATCTCTCACTCTCAAAGGATGGAGCAGAAGAAGAGGAAGATGTCTTGTTAACTCTAGTTTTCATAGGCATGATGCTAAGGAAGGAACAGATAAACAGAAAAGAACCAAAAAAGAAAACAAGAAAAAAAAAAAAAAAAAAAAAACCAAGGGCAGATTGCGAGTTAGCACAAAACAATATAGAAAATAACAATCTATAGGATGCATGAACAATGTAAGCAAATGATGCATATTCTAATGCAGTGAGAATAAGTTCAATGTAACTTTAAAATTCCAAAATTGGCTTGAGCATAGAGTTTATATCAAAAACCTCAAAATTTGGAAAAACCACTTGTACAATTTTCAAGAAATTGACCAATTGATCATTAAACAAGATACAAGACACATTAACATGATTGGATTAATTAATCCAACAAGCCAATTTCATCAAATTAACTCAATTGAACAAATTCCCCAATTTAACTAATTCCAAGTCCTAGAATTTGTTGGTAAAAATCTGGTTTTGTATCTTATACAAAACACACAGCGGAAGCAACAAACAAGGATCTATTTCATTCATGATTGACAACATGCACTCTGTAAATTTCAGAATTTAAGAACAAGATAGCGTACCTTGGTGTGGAGAAATTCAAAACAAAGATTAGAAGCACTTGGGAAAACTTTTAATCTTCACTCCAATTCCACTTTACGCCCAATATGTGTGGTCTCTCAATCAGTTTCCAAAGGGAGAATGAAAGTGTGTCTCACACTCTTTCTTTTTCTCTACGAAAAATCGCATTAAAAAATCGCATTAAACCTCCAACAGTTCCTTTTGGATACCCTACAAAGAAAACCACTTCTATTTTAGACTGTAACTTGTCAAACTTTCCTTTCAACACATATGCTGGACAACCCCAAATGTGGAGATGTCTCATACTAGGCTTACGCCCATTCCACAACTCTACAGGTGTTTTAGGAACAGACTTCGAAGGTACTAAATTCAGAAGATACATTGCAATATTTAAGGCATATCCCCAAAAGGAAATTGGTAGAGTCGAATAACTCAACATGGATCTAACCATATCCAAAAGAGTCCTATTCCTTCCTTCTGCTACACCATTTTGTTGTGGAGTTCCAGGTGCAGTCAACTGGGATATAATCCCATTTTCAGTCAAGTAATCCTTGAAGTCTCCAAGAAGGTATTCGCCACCTCGATCAGATCGAATGGCCTTTATGCGTTTACCTAATTGATTCTCAACTTCAGCCCTAAACTCTTTGAACTTTTCAAAGGCTTTGGACTTCCGTTTTATTAGGTACACATAACCAAATCTAGAGTAATCATCAGTGAAAGTAATGAAATACTCATAGCCACCTCTTGCTTGGATTGACATAGGACCACATACATCTGAATGCACTAGTTCTAAAAAATCTCGGGCTCTTCTACCTTTTGCATTAAAAGGCCGTTTGGTCATTTTACCTTCCAAACAAGATTCGCAAATTGAAAAACCATCAAAGTCCATGGCCTGTAAAAGTCCATCTTTGATTAGTCTTTGAATCCTATTTGAATTAATATGACCCAAACGCAAGTGCCAAAGATATGCTTCACTAGTAGAAGGAAACTTTCTCTTTAATGATTTCACATGTGAATTATTAATTTAATTCAGAAATGTATAATTCATGCATGTCAGGAGTTAAAATATAAAGACCATCCATAATATTGCCAGAACAGATAAACATTTGATCCTTCTTTATTACAACATTGTCTTTCAGGATAATACAATATCCATGTTTACCTAAATAAGTTGCAGAAGTTAAATTCCTACGAACATTAGGTACATACAAACAGTCTTCCAATATTAACACTTGACAGGCCACAAACGCGTTGACCCCTTGTGATAACTTAGATTAATTAATTAGCCCTGTTTTTAATTAATCAAATTAACATGCAATATCACGTGGCAGCACAAACAAATCACCAAACTAAGTTATGCAGCGGAAAATAAAGAACACGGTGATTTGTTCACGAATGGGGAAAACCCTTACGGCAAAAACCCCACCGGGTGATTTAAGGTCACCACTCCCGAAACTCCACTATTATCACAACAAGCAGTTACAAGTAAGGAATCCCAGTACCTCACCAACCTACAGTTGAACTCTTACCCCAATACCCAATTGGACTTGTTCTGTAGTGACAATTTCTCCAGTTTAATGCACAGCTCCCAATACGTGACTAACCAATGTGATGCGCGGATCCCAGTACGCGTCTTACTCCTTTGCACAAATCCAAGTACGTGACTCACTCACCAACTTGAGGAAGAAAGAATGTTGGCTGCAAAGTTCTTCAAATCATCATAGATGAACTAGGGCACGAACTTTGTCTCACAGATCACAATTTGCATGAACAACGAGTTCTCAGAGAAGATGCAACTTGTATCTTGTGATTCCTCTTTTGACGGCCCTTAAAATAATCCTTTTATATGTCTAGGGTTAGGAGAAAAGAAGTCCCAAAGACATGCTCACGGATTGGACTTGAAACAGACTTGGAATTCTGTTTTCTTTAATTCTCGATAGATAGAGGTATCGAGACAGCTGTCGAGGCTCGGGCTAAACAGCTTCTTTAAATCTCGATAGATGTATCTGTCGAGGTATCTATCGAGCTTTAAAATCTTGCACTTCCTTGCTTGTTTCTTAGACAGACTTCGACGGCTTCAACACTTAATCTTGAACCACAGTTTCTTGAAGTGTTTAACACATCCTAGATCTACCCAATTACAAGTAAAGTGTGTTTTGTCTAAGGATAAGCCAATTACATAAAATAGCGACATAAGTTCACAGACTTGAACTACATATGTCCTAACAACACTCTAGACTTAAAACACAAATTATACACTCCAACAACTACAACTGAAATCTTGCTCCCATCAGCCAAAGTAAGAAATAATTCTCCCTCATTCAACTTTCTGGTCTCCTGGAACCCTTGCAAAGAATTGCAGATATGATTAGTACAACCTGAATCCACACACCAAGAATCTGTTGGATTCTGTACCAAACATATTTCAAGAAGAAAGGAACTTTTATTACCCTTATTCTTGGCAGCTTTGAACTTTGGACAATGTCTCTTCCAATGTCCTTTCTCACCACAATGGAAATACTTTCCTTTGGTTTTCTTTCCTTTCTCGACAACTCTTAAGACAATTTGTTTACCATTTTTCCTAGTGAAGTCCTTCTTCTTCTTCTTACCTTTGCCTTTCAACTTAGGTTGAGAAGTAGAAGTTTCACCCACATTGGCTTCAACACTAGAAATACCAAGGATGCCTTCCGCCGCCACTAACTCATTCATTAATTCAGACAAAGAGTAAATCTTTTTGTTCATATTATAATTGAGTCTGAATTCCTTGAATGATTCTGGTAGTGACTGGAGTATCATATCCACTTGGGATTCTCCATCAATGTCGGCACCTAAAACTTCTAATGTGTTCAGATTAGCAATCATCCTAAGACAATGCTCCCTTACTGAACTTCCTGCAGCCATTTTGGTATTATAAATTTGCCTCATGGTTTCTTGCCTTATAGACCGACCTTGCTCACCAAACATCTCCTTCAGACTTTGCATGATGTCCGAAGCATGTTCTACATCCTGCATTTGATGCTGTAGAACATTTGAGATAGATGCTAGGATGTAGCACTTGGCCATCTCATTAGATTTCTGCCAACGATCATATCACTGTTTTTCCTCAATAGGAGCATCTAATGAAGGAAAGCTAGGACATGGTTGAGTAAGCACATATTTGTGCTCTTCAGCAGTAAGAACAATGTCCAAATTCCTTTTCCAGTCAACATAGTTGGATCCAGTCAGTTTGTTTTGATTAAGAATAGCAACAAGTGGGCTAAATGATGCCATGATTTAAATCTAAAAATAATAAACATGAATACAATAAGTAAATTGGACATTATCAATTTAGCATATAAGCATATAATATGGAACCTTAATAAAACCATAAAATAATATATGCAACGACAACCCAATCCCATATTCAATATCCCTCAGCATAGAGTGAACATTAAATACTATGATTGATTGAGAACTACTCTCATTATTAGTGCTATTATGATAACTCTTATCAAACACTAATAATATGCCGTTTTACATTTAGCCTCTAAGTAATAATAGCAAGAACTCAGCATAGAGGATACTAAAATACTTAGTCTAGTGTATACCATTGTCTAGAATCATGTGTAACCACATTTCATCCCTTTAACAAGTTTATTTTGTAGTACCATGATAAAACACCCTCCGCATGGAATGCAAAGCTCGAAGCTAAGACAAGGTGTTTATCAAACGACTATAAACTAGGAAATTCAATCTTGTAGGACCATGAAATAAATACTCTCCGCATGAAATGCTAAGCTCGAGGCAAAGAAAAAGTATATATTTCACACTACTATGAACCAACAATGGAGGCCGTGAGATGCAACCCTTGCATTTCTCTCCCACTAGATATTTTAAAATAAAGGTTTTTAAGGTCAAAGACCATAATAATGCTAGACACTTTGAAAAACATAATCCTAATCTCATTAGGAATAAATTTCATAAAACTAGCATTAATATATATAAATATATATATATATATATATATATATATATATAACGTAATAAAAACCCTTATTACATATAAAAATTCATATTATATTATATATAATATAATATACAAATTAATATATGTAATTTATAATTATTACATTATATATATATAATATATATAACCTACGGATTGATACAAACTTGCTTTAAGTCATGCAAGATGGCCAATCCGTATCATCCAATGTATATAAACAAAAGCACATGAGAGATATTTCATGCAATAAAGGACAAAACATGCAATCAAGACAAAGTCAAAAGTGCAACAATGTCCTTCACTTGCATATTATGCAATCCGTATAAACTATTAGCATCAAATGTCTAACATGCAAGCCAACCAAGCCATATTCAAGCCATGCAAGCCATATTCAAGTCATGCAATTGAAAACTTAGCCATAACATAATATTCACACCATGCAATTGAAATCCAAGTCAAATGGTACAATAAATGAGTATAACTACCCATGTCATTAACTACCCGTTTTCAATAACTGCCCTTATTCGAATAAATGATGATGAATATGGCTATGCAGAATTGTAATGGCCATCACCTTTATACATAAGTTATGTAATTCTCTACATTTTATTCAAATGATGCAGAAAATTGAAACACAAAGACAACAGTTTTCTTAAATTTCAAAATTCAATCACATGCTACACAATCATGAAATGAAAACCTGGCTCTGATACCAATTGTTGGATAAAAATCTAGTTTTGTTTCTCATACAAAACACACAGCGGAAGCAACAAATAAGGATCTATTTCATTCATGATTGACAACATGCACTATGTAAATTTTAGAATTTAAGAACAAGATAGCGTACCTTGGTGTGGAGAAATTCAAAACAAAGATTAGAAGCACTTGGAAAAACTTTTAATCTTCACTCCAATTCCACTTTACGCCCAAGATGTGTGGTCTCTCAATCAGTTTACAAAGGGAGAATGAAAGTGTGCCTCACACTCTTTCTTTTCTCTACGATAAAATCGCATTAAAAAATTATGTATGTTTCTCCCTTTATAACTAACTGATTATCTAATTGGGCCGGCCTATTGGGCCTTTCCAATTGGGCTTTAATGTGTGGCTTGGAATGGGACCAAAAGGGACCAATAAGACACTAGCTCCAATGAGCCTTGGGCTTTTCCGTCAACTCTTGACAAGTCCAAAGTTACCATTAATTATATTTAATACCACTATATAAATATAATTGCACTCTAGGTCTTATTAATAAATTATATCCCAAGACTTTCTCATACACGCAACCCTTTCATAAAATATTCGTAGTAATACAAAGTCATAAACGTAGATTGTCACTTTGTAAATTACTACATCTTATCCTTGAGTACCTGGTTTAATCCTTTAAAGTTATTCATCATATATTTATGAAATCCAATTTCATAAATATATACTTTAGTAATTTCCTACCAAAGTGGTTAGGTCTAACTCTCTGAATAACCAAACCCATTAAACTTATCTCAAGGGAATATTTTGTATCTCCATTAAGAGACTATGAATTCCATTTTGAGAATATATGTTCCATTAACATTAAATGTGGTTGCCCAACATACTGAGGTTTTGACCGTTACTTTAGATCTCACTCCTGATATATCAAAGCAACCTACACCCCATGATCAAGTCCATTATTCTCTCAGGACTAAAAGTTCATGCAAATAGAAGTCGTGAGATTTATTATTCATTTGACAGTCGTTAGGAGAATAATAAATCTCACAGCGGTCCAGTTTAATATGTCTTAACTCTTAAAACATATCAACATATCAACTAGAAGTCACCACTTCCATGATCAAGACATATCATCTTAGTTGATACGTTATAGTCTTCGCAAATGAAATGCCCAATTTCATCACCGACTACGAACTATAAATTTTGAGTTTAGAAAGAACTTGTGATTTATATCTTCTGTGACTTTTCACATAAATCACATACTATGCATCTCATGGACTATATGATAATGTCCAAATATTCATGTTACCATTATTTTAGATAAGAAATAAACAACTTTATTAAACACAACATTAAGTCATACATAATGTCATACATAGCATCATACAATAGGATTTAAGGGCACATATCCTAACAAGTACACTGTTCCTGCTGGACCGAAATGCTTTGGGTGTCAAGGCTTCAGACACATGAAACAAGAGTATCCAACGTACCTTACGAGTATTGGGAAGAGCAAGGCACTTGCTGTTACCTTAAGTGACACGGAGCCCGAGAATGATTCTGAAAATGAAGATGAAGGAATCTTGAATGCCTTTACTGCCACTGTTAATCCTACTGATGGAGTTACTGAAGAAGTAGATGAAGAATAGGAATTGGTGAATGCCAAGTTTGAGACTATGGATGATCAAGATGATATCCATATCGCCTATGAAAAACTGTACAAGCTTTCTGAGAAGCATGAGAAACTCTATAGGCTGGCCACCAAAAAGCTCAGTGATGTGGAACTTGACCGTGAGGAGCTTTCCACTAAGGTTGATGAAGCAAATCAGACAATTGGAGCACTAAGGTTTGAGAACAATTTCTTGGCTGAGAAGACCAAGAAGCTTGAAGCAGAGCTGTTTCAAGTTAGAGCACAATTGGAAAGGACATCAAGTGCAAAGCTAGACGAGATGTTAAGTGTTCAGAAATCTTCTTCAGATCGTACTGGATTGGGGTATGTATTCTCTCTCTCTAATACTCCTTCTGCTAGTACTACTGTTTTTGTTCCACCTGCTAATAACATTAAAACTGAGAATAAAAATGTTAAAACTGAATTAGCAAGTGAGAACGTAGACAAGGGCAAAACTATCCTAGGAGCACCCCCTAAAGTTGAGAAAAGGGAAACTAGAAACTCTAGGACTAAGAAGGCTATCTCTCAAAAGCCCGAATAGAAGAAGCAGCATCTCTGTTATCATTGTGGTGTTGCCGGTCATACTCGACCAAATTACTACAAGTGGCTAGCCACTCAACAAAGCAATGGCATGATTGCATCTGGGAACCAGAATCAGCTTCAGACCTCTCTTGTTCCTCTTAGAGACATTCTCAAAGCCCTCATGTTCCTTTCAAACTTGAACGGTTTAAACTCTTCCCCCTCGTCACCGGTTCAAGGGTTGGCAAATAGGAAAGGTTCTCCCAAGGTGTGGAAGGAAAAGAGCTCTAAGTGATTTTAGTCACTTCTTCTTCTCTCTCCCTGTTTTATTGTTTTGCATTACTTGTGTGTTGCATTACTATATTGAGTTAGTCTAGTTTTATGCATTGTTTTTGCTTTTTTTAACTTGTCTTTGTTTATGTGTTTTCAGTTTTGTGTTTTATTTTTACTTTTCTAATAAAATAAAATCAAAAAAATTGAACATTGAAAAATACAAAAACAGTGTGTGTTTATGTGCATTGGTTCTTGTGAACTTTTAAAATGGCCATTGAAACAGAGTTTTCTAAACTTTGTATCACCTGTAGCTTAGATGAGCATTCTTCTGCACAACTAAGCAAGTGAGCTTTGTAGCTCTTTGTTTGTGATGAGTAAGGTTAAGTGATCTCTTCTACTAAACACTCGTATCACTCTTTTTGACAGGTAGGACTAGAAAATCCTAAGAGAAAGGCATAAATAACCATCTCACCACCGTTACTCGCCAATCATGATATGACATCTGTATGCTTCGGCATAGCAAAAGTGCAATATCAATGACATTCATATGCTTTGGCATAGCAAAAGTGCAATGTCAAAAGCTTAACATAATTGGGTATTTCTTTTCTCTCTCTTGTATGCCCATGCATGATATGATTAATAAAAGAAAATATGCAAAGAAATAAAAGCAAAAAGATTAAAAATGCTTTAAAATATGGTTGCAAGCGTGTTTTCTAGGAGATGTGGGAGTTATAGGATGTACCTCGAAGGTGATAGTCCCCATCAAACAGTTATGATTGTGTGTGAGTTAAAGTGATTTTCTCATATCTAAAATCGTCATAACTTTGAGACACTTATGCAATCTTGCAATGTTTTCACACACAACACGTAATATTCTTTGCTATTCTTGATACATATGTAGGTACAATGTGATTTGGCCATCACAAGGTTTACATGTGTTAATGTATGCTTCCTAAACTGTCTTAACTCATTTTTGAAATATAAAATTTGTTAGACTTGTTTAGTGTGTGTGTGCGTATTTTGGGATCCATGTGCTTTAAAATTCTTGATGAGAGATGTCATTGAGAGCTAAATGTGTTGTTTGGATCTTTGGTTGAGTTGCATACGTGATTGCATTCATGTCTGTGTTTTTCCTCTCTTGAAAAACTGTTTTTAAGGCGTCTCGACACCTGCTCGACACCTTTCGACACCTAGCTGTCTGTCCAGCTTCTTAGACTTTTTCTAAACACAGTCTCGACACATTCTCGATTCTGGTGGATCGATCGAGAAACTTTCTGTCTGCTCGATAGATTCTCGACAGTTTCTAGATCGATCGTGATTCTTAAATGCTTGATCCTTCTTTCTCGACACATGACCTCGATAGCTTCATCTGTTGACATTCATTTTCTCAACACCTACCTCGATAGCTGTCTCGACACCTCTCGATGCCTGCATCTGTTGAGAATTACTGAAGGGCTAAATATTCTTTCTGTCGCGATTTCTCTCATTTCACTCGATCTCTCTCTCTCGATAGCTGGTGTTTTCTCTCCCAAAACCTTTCTCATTCTCTCCAAACCTCTTCCTAAGGATTCTTCAAGTGTTTTACTTGTTTTTCTTCACTTGGTAAGCTTCTATTCTTCCATTCTTCATGTATTTCATGTTTTAAAAACCTAGGTTTTGAGATTTTTAAGGTTTTTGAAAATTTTTAGGGTTTTTCAAAATTGTTGAAAGTTTCATGAAATTTTTAGGTTGGTTTTATAGATTTGATCTTTAAAACTACATGCATTGCATCACATTAGCATTCTAATTGTATTTTCATGCATTTAGATGTGTGCAAACCTGTTGTGTGCTGTTAGGTTTGGATTGGGCTGAGCCCATGATGTTTTTATTTTTGCATGTCACATGTTTATGCATTTCCCATGCATACGTTCTATCTTTTCAATATTTCTCTTCTTATATTGAACTGTTTGGGACTTTTCTGTGTGTTTTTCTTCCTATATTAAACTGTTTGGGACTTTTCAATATTTCTCTTCCTATATTGAACTGTTTGATTACCTCGGATGTGAGTGTCTATGGACTGTGTCCAAAGACGAGATGATCTCAGCATTCTGTGAGCGTCCTTCCTCTTGGGGAGATCATCATTACACACCATGTCGGCCTTTTGCTAAAGGTCCTCATTTCCTTAACATGGTGATGACTTTTGTGTTGCACCTACTTTCTCACTATAACTCAATCACTGAGCCTCGTGCTCGATTTTTGTTGTCCCTCTTAGAGCATCTCACTATAGACTTCCCTTCTCACTTTATCTTCTCTATCATAGATGTCTATAGAGATACGGCCACCCGTGATAAGCTCATTTTTCCTTTTACTATCACGAGGATTCTTTACCGTTTTTCCATCCCATTCCCTTCGTCTGATCCATTCATGTCATGTTTGCCATAGACGCCGCTACCGTAAAACGTAGCAAGGCACAGTTCAGATTGAGACAGTCGGATGCTGTTACTCCTTCCTCCCGTCCGACTACATCTAGATCTGCTCGAGCGACATTTGCTCCTTCTTCTTCGAGTGACGTCACTCTAGGAGACATCATGGCGCAGCTTCAGCGCATGGATGCTCGCCTCGATACAATCTCCACGGAGTTGTATCAGGTGAACGTTCATGTTGGTCGCATCGTCAAGTGACAAGCAACCTTGGGCAGCTTTGCTCTAGTGGCTTCTCCTCTGCCACCTCATGTTTCTTCTAAGACTGAGGCTGATGATGACGGTGATGACGATGATGCTTCGAATGATGATGATGGAGATGCAAGCTCTTCTGATGAGATGTTTACTTGACACTCTACCCTTTGTCACTCGTGACAAAAAGGGGGAGTAGTTTTGGTGTATGAGAGTAGTCATAATTAGGGGGAGAGCTAGTATAGGAGATTTTTGATATGGGGAGTGTTGATATGAGGGATGTAATGAGGATTACATGTATTTCTTTTCTTTTCTATCTTTTTAGAGATACATTGATCATGTATTGACATACATTATACTTATTTCTTAATATATATGTTGATATATTTTCTTTCACCTATCTTTCCATGTGTTGTTTCTTTTACTTGTATGCAATCTATTTTTTCTGCTTCACACAAAGATGCCTTGATGTGTTTTGTTTATAAGTGTTTCAGAAATACAGGTTGTCAAAGTCTACTTGCCATAAACTCTCTTCTTGCAAAGTTTTTCAAGAGTTTGCGTTAGGATAGATTTTATTGTATGTAATAAGTGAATATAAGTTAAAGTGTTTTATGACTTCTCTTATATCTTCATTTGTTTGTTGTAGTTTTGTCACAGATTGCCAAAGGGGGAGATTGTTAGGACATATGTAGTTCAATTTGTTGACATATGTCACTAGTTTATGTAATTAGCTTATCCTTTGACAAAACGCACTTTACTTGTAATTGGGTAGATTTGGGATGTGTTTAAAGCTTCAAGAAACAGTGTTTTAAGATTAAGTGTTGAAGTCATCAAGTCTGTCCAAGAAACAAGCTGAAAAGTGCAAGTTACTAAAGTTTGACACCTGTCTCGACACATGCATCTATTGAGCTTTAAGAAGCTGTTTAGCCCGAGCCTCGACAGCTTCTCAACAGATCCTCGACACCTCTATCTGTCGAGATTTAAAGAAAACAGATTTTCAGTTCTGTTTTAATTCCAATCTGTAAATGTGTCTTTGTGACTTCTTTTCTCCTAACCCTAGACATATAAAAGGATTGTTTTAAGGGCCGTCAAAGAGATGCAAGTTGCACAAGTATTGAGCAATCCTTGTTCATGCAATTTGTGATAGAAAAGACAAAGTTCGTGCCCTAGTTCATCTCTTATGAAGAAGATTGCTGTGTATTGTGCAACGTAGGGTTTTGTAACCAAGCATCTTCCTGATCTTCATCGTGTGGATGATTTGAAGAACTTTGCAGCCAACAACTCTCTCTCTAGTTGATGAATTGAAGTCGCGTACTGGGAACCGCGCAATTGGTTAGTCACGTACTTGGGAGCCGTGCATTGAAAGGAGAATCTATCACTACAAAGCAAGTCCAATTGGGTATTGGGGTAAGGGTTCAACTGTAGGTTGGTAAGATACTTGGGATTCCTTGCTTGTAATTGCTTGCTGTGATAATAATGGAGTTTCGGGAGTGGTGACCTTAAATCACCCGGTGGAGTTTTTGCCGTCAGGTTTTCCCCATTCGTAAACAAATCACCGTGTCTTTTATTTTTCCGCTGCATACTTTAGTTTTGGTGATTTGTTTGTGCTGCCACGTGATATTGCATGTTAACTTGATTAATTAATAACTTGGCTAATTAATCAATTTAATTTATCACTAGGGGTCAAAGCGTTTGTGGCCTATCACAACAGACTCACCTGATGGATCATTTGTTAATTTTGCATTTACAGCCATAGGTGTTTCTAGCATGTACAGCCTTGTCAAGTTCAAATCTTTTGACTAGATTTCTTGCGTATTTTGCTTGGTTGATGTAAATCCCAGAATCCGTTTGCTTTACCTGCAAACCCAAGAAATAAGTTAGTTCACCAACCATACTCATTCTGAACATTTCCTTCATTTCATCTACAAAAGATTAAGCAAGTGAATCATTAGTAGCACCAAAACCAATATCATCAACATAAATTTGAGCTACAATAAAGTAATCTTTATCCTTTCGTATGAAGAGAGTAGTGTCTGTAAATCTTCTTTTGAAGCCATGCTCAGTGAGATATGCAGTTAACCGATCATACCATGCCCTTGGAGCTTATTTCAAACCATAAAGGGCTCTCTTCAACTTGTAGACATCATCTGGTCTGTGAGGATCAACAAAACCCTTTGGTTGTTCAACATAAACCTCTTCTTGCAACATGCCATTCAAGAAAGCACTCTTAACATCCATTTGATGTAACTTGAAATTCAAATGAATTGCTATGGCCAAAAGTATCCTAATGAATTCCAATCTAGCTACTGGTGCAAAGGTCTCATCAAAATCAATCCCTTCCACTTGTGTGTACCCTTGAGCAACAACTTGATTTATTTCTGATAACAGTTCCATGGTCATCAGACTTGTTCTTAAATATCCACTTAGTTTCAATCACATTAACTCCCTTTGGTCTAGGAACTAGCTCCCACACATCATTCCAAACAAGTTGATGGAGCTCTTCATTAATAGAATTCACCCAATCAGCATCTTAAAAAGCTTCATCAACCCTTTTTGGTTCAAATTGGGATAGATAGCATGAATGAGTGATTACATTCAAAGCTTTGGATCTCAATCTCATATTATCATTCAAACTGCCCAATATGTTTGTGACAGGATGATTTAACTTTACTCTTGAAGAGGGACCTTTGACCAGAGATGTGGAAGTACCTTTCTGTTTTGATGAAGGACTAGGTTCTCTTTGTCTTAGTTGAGTTTCATGAACTGGTGTAGATGGTTCTGAACCTGATGGTACTGAAACAGCATCATTCAATACTAACAACTCTTCATTGTTAAGACATATATGGCTCGAGTTGTTTTTGAACATATGTCATTATTTTATGTAATTGGCTTATCTTTTGACAAAATGCACTTTACTTGTAATTGGGTAGATTTAGATATGTTTAACGCTTCAAGAAAACGTGTTTCAAGATCAAGTGTTGAAGTCATTAAGTCTGTCCAAGAAACAAGCTAAATAGTGCAAGTTCATTAAAGCCCGACACCTGTCTCGACACCTGTCTCGAACCCTGAGGCTCAACAACTACTCGACAACACCTCTACACCTCTAGCTGTCGAGATTTATGAAAAACATATTCTAAGTTCTGTTTTGATTCCAATCTGTCGATATGTCTTTGGGACTTCTTTTCTTCTAACCCTAGACATATAAAATGATTATTTTAAGGGCCGTCAATAGAGACACGAGTTGCATAAGCATTGAGAAATCCTTGTTTAAGCAATTTGTGACCAGAGACAAAGTTCATGCCCTAGTTCATCTTTCTTGTGAAGAAGTTGATGTGTATGTGCACCGTAGGGTTTTGTAACCAAGCATTTTCTAGATCTTCATCGTGTGGATGAATTGAAGAACTTTGCAACCAACAACTCTCTCTAGTTGGTGATTGAAGTCGCGTACTGGGATCCGCGCAAATTGGTTAGTCACGTACTGGGAGCCGTGTATCAAAAGGAGAAACTGTCACTACAGAACAAGTCCAATTGGGTATTGGGGTAAGTGTTCAACTATAGGTTGGTAAGGTACTATTACTTGTAACCGCTTGTTGTGATAATAATGGAGTTTCAGGAGTGGTGACCTTAAATCACCCGGTGGAATTTTTGCCGTGTAAGTTTTTCCTATTCGTAAACAAATCACCGTGTCAATTTATTTTCCCCTGCATACTTTAGTTTATTGGTGATTTGTTTGTACTACTACGCTATTTGCATGTTAACTTGATTAATTAATAACTTGGCTAATTAATCAAATTAATTCATCGCTAGGGGTCAACGCATTTATGGCCTATCAGGTGGTATCAGAGCGGACACACTCTGATTAGGGTTTAATCTCAGCTGTGTGATCCATTGACCCCTGTTTGTCATGGATAGAGGTCAGTCTCTTATTATAGCTCCATTGTTTGATGGTACTAACTATGCATACTGGAAAGTACGCATGAGAGCTTTCTTGTAGTCACTAGATAAGAAGGTGTGGCAAGCTGTGGAAATAAGCTGGACCAAGCCTATAGAAGCGCCAGCCTATTGGGATGATGTCAAAATCAAGGTGGCAAATTTCAACAGTAGAGCATTGAATGCCCTATTTAGTGCGGTCACTAATGAGGAGTTCAAAAAGATTTCCTCCACTAAAACTGCTAAGGAAGTATGGACCATTCTCCAGACAACCTATGAGGAAACAAAGGCTGCCAAGGATTCGAAGCTACAAAGGCTCACTACAAGCTTCGAAGAAATTAAGATGGAGGAGGATGAGTCATTCGATGAGTTATATGCGAAGCTCAAAGACATAGTGAACTCCATTTTCAATCTTGGGGAAACCATTCCCAAACCCAAAATAGTAAGAAAAGTGCTCAGATCTCTACTTGAGAAATTTCGTGCCAAGATCACGGCGATAGAGGAATCAAAGGATGTTGACAAGATTCCTCTGACTGAGCTGGTTGGTAATCTGCAAACCTACGAGCTAGGGTTGTCAAGGATTGGCAAGTTAAGTAAAGGCAAGAGTATGGCACTAAAGGCCAAGAGCAGTGACATAGATAGTCTTCAGATGATGAAGATTCAAAGATGAAGTCCTACATTACCAGGCAATTTAAGAAATTAATGAAAAATTTCAACGGAAAGGGTTTCAACAAGGACAGTAAGCAATCCAGTTCTTCTCAATTCAAGAGCCCAAATAAAGGGAAGAAGGATACTAGAGATGGCGGTTAATACATTATTCCCACTGGACCTAAGTGCTTTGGGTGTCAAGATTTCGGTCACATGAAACAAGAGTGTCCCACATATCTCAAGAGCATTGGGAAAAGCAAGGCATTTGCTGCTACCTTGAGCGACAGTGAGCCCGAAGATGATTTCGACAATGAAGATGACAGAATTTTGAATGCCTTCACTGCCACTGTTAATCCTACTGAAGGGATTACTAAAGAAGTAGATGAAGAAAAAGAGTTGGTGGATGCTAAGTTTGAAACTATAGATGACCAAGATGATATCCATACTGCCTATAAAAAACTATACAAGCTTTCTGAGAAGCATGAGAAACTCTATAGGCTGGCCACCAAAAAGTTCGGTGATGTGAAACTTAACCGTGAGAAGCTTTCCACTAAGTTTAATGAAGCAAATCAGACTATTGGGACATTGAGATTTGAGAACAATTTCTTGGCTGAAAAGACCAAGAAGCTTGAAGCTGAGTTGTTTCAAGTTAGAGCTCAATTGGAAAGGACATCAAGTGCAAAGCTAGATGAGATGCTCAACATTCAAAAATCTACTTTTGACCAAACAGGATTGGGGTATGAATTCTCTTCCTCTAATACTCCTTCTGCTAGTACTACTGTTTTTGTTCCTCCTGCTAATAACATTAAAATCAAGAACATTGATGTTAAAACTGAATTAGCTAGTGAGAACCTAGACAAGGGTAAGTCCATCTTAGGAGCACCCCCTAAGCTTGAGAAGAAAGAAATTAAAAATCCTAGGTCTAAGAAGGCTAACTCTCCAAAGCCTAAATAGAAGAAGTAGCATCTCTGTCATTATTGTTGTATTGCCGATCATACTTGACCAAATTGCTATAAATGCTTAGTCACTCAACAAAGCAATGACATGATTGCATTTGGGAACTAGAATCAACTTCAAACCTCTCTTTCTCCTCTTGGAGATCTTCTAAAAGTCCTTATGTTCCTTTCGAACTTGAACGGTTTCAATCCTTCCCCCTCATCACCAGTTCAAGGTTTTGCATAAAGGAAAAATTTCTTCCAAAGTGTGGAAGGAAAAGGGTTCCAAGTGATTTATTCACGTTCTTCTCTCTCTCCCCTTCTTATTTTTGTTTTTGCATTACTTGTGTGTGTTGCTTTACTATTTTGAGTCAGTCAGTTTTATGCATTGTTTTGCTTTGTTTAACATGTTTTTGTTTGGTTGTTTTCATTTTTGTGTTTTATTTTTTGCTTTTCAAATAAAAAAAAATTGAAAAATCAGAAAAATACAAAAACAGTGTGTGCTTGTGTACATTGGTTCTTGTGAACCTTAAAATGGCCATTGAAATAGAGTTTTCTAAACTTTGTATCTCTTGTAGCTTAGATGAGCATCCTTATGCACAACTAAGTAAGTGAGCTTTATAGTTCGTTGTTTGTGATGAGTAAGGTTATATGATCTCTTGTACTTAACACTCGTATCACTCTCTTTGACGGGTAGGACTAGAAAATCCTAAGAGAAAAGCATAAATAACCATCTCACTACTGTTACTAGACAACCATAAAATGACATCTGTGTGCTTCGGCATAGCCAAAGTGCAATGTCAAAAAGCTTAACATAATTGGGTATTTCTTGTCTCTCTCTTATATGCCCATGCATGATATGCTCAATAAAAGAAAATATGCAAAGAAAATAAAAAGGAAAAAGAACAAAATGCTTTAAAATATGATTGCAAGCATGTTTTCTAGGAGATGTGGGAGTTATAGGATGTACCTCGAAGGTGATAGTCCCCATCAAACAGTTATAATTGTGTGTAAGTTAAAGTGATTATCTTATATCTCAAATCATCATAACTTTGAGACTTATGCAATCTTGCGATATTTTTTCACACATAACACGCAATATTCTTTGCTATTCCTGATACATGTGCAGGTACAATGTAATTTGGCCATCACAAGGTTTACATGCGCTAATATGTGCTCACTAAACTGTCTTAACTTATTTTTGAAATATAAAATTGGTTAGACTTGTTTAGTGTGTGTGTATGTGTTTTGGGATCCATGTGCTTTATATTGTTGTTAAGAGATGTTTTTGAGAGCTTCATATGTTGATTGGATTATTGGTTGAGTTGCATGCGTGATTGCATTCATATCTGTGTTTTTCTGTTCTTGAAAAACTGCTTTTTAAAGCCAGCTCGACACCTCCTCGATGCCTGGATGTCTGTCGAGATTCTCAGCTTTTTCTTATTACAATCTCGATAGCTTCTTGACATTCAGTGGATCGATCCAGGAAGTTTCTGTCCCCTCGATAGCTTCTTGACAACTAGTGGATCGATCGAGATTCCTTTTGTGTCTGATCCTTGATCCTCGACACCTCCTTGATAGCCGTATCTGTCAAAGGTGTTTTTCTTGACACCTACCTCGACAGATGTCTCGATACCTCTCGATACCTGCATCTGTCGAGAATTACTGAAGGTGTATATATTGGTTCTACGCAATCCTTTCCCTCATTTCTCTCGATCTCTCTCTCGATACCTTTGCGTTCTCTCTTCCAAAACCTCACTCACTTTCTCCAAACCTCTTCTCAAGGTTTCTTCAAGCTTCCTTCAAGTTTTTCTTCTCTTGGTAAGCATCTTATCTCATTCATTTACATGCATTTCATGTTTTGAAACCTAGGTTTCAGATTTTTGAAAAATTTTGGGGTTTTTCAAAATTGATGAGTGTTTGTTGCAATTTTGGGATGGGTTTTGTAGATTTAATCTTAAAAACTCCATGCATTGCATCACATTAGCATTCTAATAGTATTTTCATGCATTTAGTTGTGTGCAAACTTGTTGTGTACTGATAGGATTGGATTGAGCTGAGCTGAGCCCATGGTGTTTTTCATGTTGCATGTCACATGTTCATGCATTTCCCATGCATACGTTCTTTCTTTTCAATATACTTGTTATATATTGAACTGTTTTGGGACTTTTCTAAGTGTTTCTCTCTTTCTCCCTCTCATTCTGTTTGCTTTAGTAGTGTCTATGGCACCAAAACGTAAGTCCATTCCGTCCCAAAACCCTCTTCGTTCTAAGGGCTCTTCGTCTTATGATCCTACTCCTTCCTCAGTTCAGTTCCGTTATGAGAATGCCCAATAGGACTTCTCGGATAACTTTTCTAAATGAGGTGTTCCTTCAGAACGCCAAGTTATTCTGGCACACTTTGCCAACACCGACCTATCCGATGTCATTCACAGTCAGGGTTGGGAATCACTATATGACGTCCCGGTCACTTGTCCTTCCGTGCTGATATAGGATTTTTACTCCAACATGCATGGAATTGATTCTTCAGTTCCTCTCTTTCACACTCGTGTTCGAGGTACGCGCATAGTAGTCACACTGGAGTTGGTCACCAAGGTGCTTCATGTTCCAAGGGTTGAGCATCCTGACTACCTCGGTTGTGAGCATTTATGGACTGTGTCCAAAGACGAGATGATGTCTGCTTTCTGTGAGTACCCTTCTGATTGGGGTGAGCGCCAGTTCACACCATGTAGGCCTTTTGTTAAAGGTCCTTATTTCTTGAACATGGTGATGACTTTTGTTTTGCACCCACTCTCTCACTATAACTCCATCATAGAGCCTCGTGCTCAATTTTTGTTGTCTCTTTTAGAGCATCTCTCTATAAGCTTTCCGTCACACTTCATCTTCTCTATCATAGATGTCTATAGGGATACAACTACCCACGATAAGCTCATCTTTCCTTCTGCTATCATGAGGATTCTACGCCATTTTTCCATCCCTTTTCCCTCGTCTAACCCCTTCCATGTCATGGCTGCCATAGACGCCACTACCGTAAAACGTAATGAGGCACAATTTAGGCACGACAGACAAATTCAGCAGCTCTTTCCTCCCGTCCAGCTCCATCCAGATCTGCTTGACCCGCATCTGCTCCCTCCTTTTTCTCAAGCGATGTGTCACTCGAAGACATCATGGCGTAGCTTCAGCGCATGGACGCTTGCCTCAATACACTCTCTATGGAGTTGTATCAGGTGAATGTTCGTGTTGGTCGCATTGCTCGGCGACAGGCGACCATGGGCAGTTTTGCTTTTGATGCTTCTCCTCCACCTCCTCATGTGGCTTCTAAGACTGAAGATGATGATGGTGATGACGATGATGCTTCAATTGATGATGATGGAGATGCTAGCTCTACTGATGAGATGTCTACTTAACACTCTACCCTTTGTCACTCGTGACAAAAAGAGGGAGTAGTTTTGGGTTATGAGAGTAGTCATACATAGAGGGAAAGCTTGTATAGGACTTTTTGATAGGGGATGTGTTGTTTTTTAGGGATGTAGTGAGGATTACATGTATTTCTTTTCTTTTCTTTCTTTTTAGAGATACATTGTTCTTGTACCTTAGGTCTTGTGACCATTATTTATATACATTGTGTTTATTCTTTATATATATATGGGATGATGTATGTTTCTTTCACCTACCTCTACATGTGTTGTCTCTTTTCTACCATTATACACATGATTCTTTATTTGTATGCAATCTATTATTTCTGTTTCACACAAAGATGCCTTGATGTGTTTTGTTTAAAAGTGTTTTAGAAATACAAGTTGTCAAAGTCTACTTGCCATAAACTCTCTTCTTACAAAGTTTTTCAAGAGTTTGTGTTAGGATAGATTTTACTGTATTTAACAAATGAATATGAGTTGAGTGATTTATGACTTCTCTCATATCTTCATTTGTTTGTTATGGTTTTGTCACGGATTGCCAAAGGGGTAGATTGTTAGGACATATGTGGCTCGAGTTATTTTTGAACATATGTCATTATTCTATGTAATTGGCTTATCCTTTGACAAAACGCACTTTACTTGTAATTGGGTAAATTTAGGATGTGTTTAATGCTTCAAGAAACTGTATTTCAAGATCAAGTGTTGACATCATCAAGTCTATCCAGGAAACAAGCTGAATAGTGCAAGTTCATTAAAGCTCGATACCTGTCTCGACACATGCATCTATTGAGCTTTAAGAAGATGTTTTCAGCCCCGACGCTTGACAGCTACT
Organism: Castanopsis chinensis; assembly: GCA_032878915.1. Classification (NCBI taxonomy): domain Eukaryota; kingdom Viridiplantae; phylum Streptophyta; class Magnoliopsida; order Fagales; family Fagaceae; genus Castanopsis; species Castanopsis chinensis. The sequence continues at coordinate 7,113,263 of JAVQMG010000125.1, read as the reverse complement.
CGACAGCAGCTTGACACCTCTAGCTGTCGAGATTTAAGAAAAACAGATTCTAAGTTCTGTTTTGATTCCAATCCCTGGATATGTCTTTGGGACTTCTTTTCTTCTAACCCTAGACATATAAAAGGATTATTTTAAGGGATGTCAATAGAGACACGAGTTGCACAAACATTGAGAAATCCTTGTTTAAGCAATTTGTGACCAGAGACTAAGTTCATGCCCTAGTTCATCTTTCTTGTGAAAGAGTTGCTATGTATATGCACCGTAGGGTTTTGTAACCAAGCATCTTCTAGATCTTCATCGTGTGGATGAATTGAAGAACTTTGCAGCCAACAACTCTCTTTAGTAGGTGATTGAAGTCGCGTACTAGGATCCGCGCAAATTGGTTACTCACGTACTGGGAGTCGTGCATCAAAAGGAAAAACTGTCACTACAAAACAAGTCCAATTGGGTAATGGGGTAAGGGTTCAACTGTAAGTTGGTATGGTACTGGGATTCCTTTACTTGTCACCGCTTGTTGTGATAACAGTGGAGTTTCGGGAGTGTTGACCTTAAATCACCCGGTGGGGTTTTTGCCATGTAGGTTTTCCCCATTCGTAAACAAATCACCGTGTCAATTTATTTTCCACTGCATACTTTAGTTTATTGGTGATTTGTTTGTGCTACCACGCTATTTGCATGTTAATTTGATTAATTAATAACTTGGCTAATTAATCAAATTAATTCATCACTAGGGGTCAACACAGTTGTGGCCTATCATTCATCACTATGCTTCCCAATATAATCATCAGGAATTGGCTCATCAACTTCCATGGTCTTTCTTGAACAGGAGGCATGTTTTCTGACTAAGTTTCATAACTTAATTCATCATTGATCACCACATTTGAAGACTCCATGATTGTTTTAGTTCTTAGGTTGTACACTTTGTAAGCTCTACTAGCAAAAGAGTATCCCAAAAAATAAACCTTGTCACTCTTTGCATCAAACTTTTCTAGGTTCTCTCTATCACGTAGAATGTAACAGTCACTACCAAATATCCAGAAATATTTGACAACAGGCTTCTTTCCTCTTCAGAGTTCATAGGGAGTTTTCTTGGAATCACGTCTTAAATACACCCGGTTGAGTGTATGACAAGCAGTGTTAACTGCTTCTCCCCATAAAGATTTGGGCAACTTCTTATTATGTAGCATAACACGTGCCATCTCTTGAATAACCCTATTCTTTCGTTCCACTATTCCATTCTGTTGTGGAGTCTTGGGTGATGAGAACTCTTGATGTGTACCTTGATCATTGCAGAAGGTAGCCAGCTTTGTGTTTTCAAATTCTCTCTCATGATCACTTTTGATTCTAGCTATTACAATACCTTTCTCAACTTGCAATTTCTTGCACAAATGAATCATCTTTTCAGGAGCCTCAACTTTATCTTTCAAAAGTACAACCCAAGTATATCTAATAAAATCATCCACAACAACTAGAATATACTTCTTCCCACCTAAGCTCTAAACTCTGGCAAGACCCATGAGATCAATGTGTAACAACTCAAGAGGTCTAGAAGTTTGAACTTCAGTTACAGATGAATGCTTGGAATTCACTTGTTTACCCATCTGACATGGTCCATAGTTACACTTTTCAATCTTCTCAAACTTGGGCAAACCAATAACTGCATCACACTTTGAAATCTTCTCTAATTGCTTATGACAAGCATGTCCCAACCGTTGATGCCATAAATCAACTTGATTAATTTTTGCACTAAAACACTTGTTACTTATACTTGGTGTTATACCATAGCAATTGTCAACTGTCCTCACACCAATACACATACAGTCACCCCCTCCATCAATTATCTCACATTCATACTTGGTGAAGAGAAAATTCAATCCATTGTCACAAATTTGACTAATGCTGAGTAAGTTAGCTTTCAACCCATCAACATACCAGATGTCCTCAAACACTGGCAACCCAGGAATGTCCACAGTACCAATGCCTCTAATCACAAATTTGTTTCCATCTCCAAACGTGATTGTCCTAATCTTTCCTTCAAAGAGTGTCTTAAGTAAAGCTTTATTTCCTGTCATGTGCCTGGAACAACCACTATACAAATACCAAAGACAAGAATCACGTGCCTTTACGGTGGTTAAAGCTGTGTAACACAAATAATTCTCATCACATGTAATTATACCAAGATGTTCAAGAAAATATTTAATAAAGGCAACAAGAAACAAAAACATCAAGCAGATAAGATGACAAATTTGCAGAAAGATTTTCCAAGAATCCATGACAACAGGGGTCAAGGATCAGCTTAGAGATCAAAAGATCTTCAACAAAAGAGCTACCTGCTCTAATACTACTTGTACATTTTTAAACTCCTTAAATTCAATCAGATTAACCTAGTTATTTAGCCAAGTGATTAACTTAGGTAAATTAAGCAGATCTAGGCTAACACAATAAATCATATCATGCAAGATAGCGGAAAATAAAGAACACAATGATATAATGACCCAAGAAAACCAAACCAGTAAAAAACTTGGAAAGGATTTAACCTAGCTATCCTCAAGGTAAAACTGAATCCACCATGAAAGAATTGAAGTTTACACAATAGCGACTTCGACCACTAACATCCTAGTGCTACCTCGAGTAGGAAACTTACTACCACGACCATGTGACAACTCCAAGTCCACGGACTACTTCCTTCTTAGATTCCCAGCAAGCATAAGCACTCCTGCTTGTATATCTTTAAGCTCTTAATGCAACAACTGAATGATTATTAAGTTCTTGACATAATCTTAATCCTTGATAACCCTAAGTATGTGTGAAGGCAAACACCTCTAGATCTCACAAAAGATTCACACACACAGCATTAACAACCACCCCTTAAAAACGTGGCTAGGTTTTACCCTTTTATACCTAGGGCAAAACAGAAAACCCTACACGTAAAACGAGCTTGGGATGATTTGGAAAATTATGCAGAAAAACAATCTGCACGACTTTCGATTGGTCGAGTCTAATTCTCGATTGATCGAGCCAAGCAGAAATGCACAGTAAATTCTGCAACAACTCGACTCCAACTTTACATATAAGATACATACTTTGAGCAGTCTAAACAAGACTAAAAACGTTCTGATCATAGTTTGTCAACATTACAAATTAGTGTTCTAATACATTTAAACCTAAAGATCTTAGAACCTAACACCAAATAACGAGTTGGAGTTCTGAAATAATCCTTTTGTTAAGTTTATTGTAATGTGAATAGATACCTTGTCTTGACTTTGAGTCTTTCATTCCAAGCGGAGGGTATTTACTTCACAGATTATTTGATTAGTTTCTTTGTGATTGCGCGAATGTTCATTACGTTACTGTGACGTGACTTAGTAACATCACATTGAATTTAAACAATTAAACACATTTAATATGTAGGGTTAAAATTGTGATGAGATCACAATGATTTCAGGAAAATCTACTTGTTTTAAAATTTCTAGTGGGAGAGAGATACAAGGATTGGATCTCACGGCCTCCATTATCGGGTCATAGTAGTGCGGGTAAGCACCCCGTCTTGGAGCATATGCCTCGAGATCCCAAAGGAGGGTGTTTACTTCATAATACTACAAGATTGAACTTACCCGTTTAAAGTAGTGTGAACAAGCACCTCTTCTTGGCGTATATGCCTCGCAATCCCAAAGGAGGGTGTTTTGTTTCATAGTACTACAAGTTTAAACAATATAAAGGGAGATGAAATGTGACTACACATGATTGTAGATAATGGTGTACACTAGACTAAGTGTAATGTTAACCTTCCAAAGGAGCTATATCATTATTACTTAGAGGCTGAAGAAAAAGCAAACAATTATTTTTGTTTGGTAAGAGTTACCATGATAGCATTAATAATAAGAATATTTCTCGCCTGATCACAGTGATTGGTATAAACTCGCTACCAAGGAATATTAATTGAGGGATTGTCGTTGCACCTAATATAATATGGTTTTAGGGTTCCATATTATATGGTTGTGGTTGCAAAATATAATGTCCTTGTAATTAAGTTCATAGTCTCAAATTAGAGTTGTCATAAATTTTTGTTCTCTAACTACTATTTTAATAGAATCACATTAACTAAGAAATAATTTTGGACATGGTACTTAAAGGTGAAGTACATATTTATGTTTTGATTTAGCATTGTCATAATTTCCTATACATGATGCATTTATGGAAGACAGCTTATGATGTGATCATAGTCTCCATTGGAATGCTAAAAAAATTACATTGGCTTCTATCTCAATTGTGCTACAGCATGAGATGCAAGACTTAATACTAGACTTAGACTTTATATTAAGTCTAAATGAGATGTTTGGTATGAATTATATTGAGTGCTAAGAAAGGCTTAAGGAGTTCCAATTCTATATAATTTTATGAAAATGTTTTATTTTTAAATGAATTGGAATTATTGGATATAGAGATTAATTGTTAATCTCATTTGGATATGATCCCCAAGTCCTTGTTAGAATCATTTGGTCAATTCCGATTATTTTGAAAATAAATTCTTTTTATATTATTTGAATTAATGAGTGAGTTCTACGCAACGAAAGACATCCTAAAAGCTAAGGCTAGGATCAATATGATTTAATTCACATTTTTAGCCTGAACCAAAAGGTAAGGGTGGTAAGAAGAGGAATTAAAATACCAAACAGTTAGACAGGCTAGATGCCCTGGTAGTTGCTAAAAGGAAATTAGACTTAAAAGTATGGCCAAAAGGAAAGTGTTTCCATTTTGGTAAAGCTAAGCATTGTCCATGATTGTTTTCTAGATGGAAATTTACATATTTTACTTTTAAAAGAGAAAGTTTCATCCTTTGGTATTGTATGTTTTGGCACTTCTGTCTAGATCTTATTAATCTAAATGATATCAAGATTGGTGAAAGATGGGCTTTTAGAACCATTATATTGTTATATTCTCAATCTATGAATTCCATTTAGAGGATAATATGATCTAGGACTCCTTTTTGTAAAGGAATAAAGATCCAATGACTTCTTTAAGTTAGTGCATACATAAAGGAGTAATAGGACTCTTTTAAAGGTAGATTGTTCTAGAAAAGAAATGTCAGAATTTGTTGTAAGAAAACTATAAAATACATTTAGGAATAAGATGGTTGTATTCAATACACCACAAGACATTATTCTGTAGATAACTATTACACCAGTACAATATCGTAGTGGGAGGATTATCAATTACCAAATAAATTCATACTTTTGGGATAAACTTTTGAAGTCATTCCATAAAGATATGAATTTGATCCTCTGTCCTACATAAAGGCAATAGATGATATAAATATGGATTATAGGATCAAGGTTATGTGAATAGAATTAGATTCTATTTAAAGTCTAGAACTTGTAGAGGAGTCTAATGGCATTAAGCCTATTGTTTTCAAATAGGTCTACAAGAAAATGAGATTGATAGATTTGAAGGTGCAAACCTTCAAAGTCAAGACTAGTGGCCAAAAGATTTATTTAGAAAGAAGTAGTTTGACTATGAAAGCTTATTTCACCAATAGTCAAGTTTGACTCTATCTAGATTCTCTTATTCATTATATTTCATTAGGATGAAATATGGCAATGGATATCAAGAAAGCTTCTTTTAGTAGCAATCTTGAGAAAGACATCTATATGATGTAACTAAACTTGATCATAGCAAAGAACCAGTAGTGTTTAGTATGCAAGTTGCTTAAAGTCCATTTATGGACTAAAGTAAGCATCTAATTCATAAAATATCATCTTTGATTAAGCAATCAAATTGTTTGATTTTGATCAAGTATCTAAAAGCCTTATGTGTGTAAAAGCTATATAGAATAATAAATTTCTTAATGTATGTTGATGACATTCTAATCATTTAGAATGATGTAGAGTTATTGTCATCAATAGAGTTTATTGTTGTCTAGTATAGTTTGATATAAAGTACTTGGGAAAGACTGACCACATCCTAAGAATTTAAACTTTGTTAAAATTAAGAAATTAGGATGTTAGGTCTATCTCAAACTGCTTAAATAGATTAGATTTTAGCTAAGTATAGCATGTAATACTTCAAGAAAGGATTCTTTCCTTTTAATTTTGAAGTTCCTTTATATAGGACTATAGTCCTAAGACATATAAAAGAAAAAACATGTTAAGACGGTTCCTTATACCATATCAATAAGAAGTCTTTATGCTATGCCATATACTAGGCTAAATATCTATTTTGCGATGGGCATGGTAAGCAAATATCAATTGAATCTAAGATCACTTAATTTAGTGGGAGTAAAGCATATACTCAAATATCTTAAGAGAATGAGGAATTATATGCTTGTCCACCAAAGTAAGGATTAGATGGTTACTGGTTATACAAATACTGACTTGTAGTTTAATTGTGATTCATGAAGTTGGACTTCAAGATATGTGTTCATTCTAGGTGGTGAAGATACACATTAAGCGTAAGTATTGTCTCGTTAGAGAGATATGAGTACGTGATTTGTAGTAGTAGAATAAATATGGCTAAAACTTGTTTCCAAACCTTGCCTTAGAGTGATTATGAATTACTTTAAAGAGAAATAAGTGTCGGATATATGATAAATTATCTTTGAGGGAAAGTGGGAGATTGTTGGGGTTTATACCCAAAAATCCAATTTTTTGGCATGTCATAAACAATTAAATTGTTTAATTATATGAGACTATTTATAAATGAACTAATAGGACATTACCATAGTCCATGAGACTATTTGTATGTGATTTATGTGAAAACTCACAAAAGATATAAATCATAAGTTACTTGTAAACTCAAAATGTAGTTCGTAGTTGGTGATAAAATTGGGCATTTCATCTACAAAGTCTATAAGACATCAACTGAGATGATTTGAATTGATCATGGAAGTGAAGACTTCTGGTTTATGTGTTTTAATAATTAAGACATATTGAATTGAATCATTATGAGATTAATTATTCAATCAACAACTATCACCTAAACAATTAATCTCACGACTTCTAATTTTATAGACTCTCAATCCTGAGAAGGTAGTGGATTTGATCATAAAATATAAGTTACTTTGATATATTAGGAGTGAAATCTAATATTCACAGTCAAAACCTCAATATGTTGGGTAACCACACGTAGTGTTGAGGGAACACATATTCTCAAGATGGATTCCATAATCTCTTTTTATAGAAACATGAAATATCCCCTTGAGATAAATTTCATGGGAAATGGTTATTCAGGGCACCCACTTTAATAAGGAGTTACTAAACTTTATATTTATTGAAATTAGATTTCAATAAATGTGAATAACTAAAAGATTAAACTGGATACTCAAAGATAAAATAGTTGTTTACAAAGTGACAGTTTATGTTCACTATGGATATTTCATGGAGGGGTCAAATGATATCATTAGAATCTTGGGATATAATTTATTAATAAGGCCTAGAGTGCAATTATATTCATATAGTGGTATTAAATATAATTAATGGTAACTTTGGACTTGTCAAAAGTTGACTGAAAAGCCCAAGGCCCAGTGGAGCTAGTGTCTTATTGGTCCCTTTTGGTCCCACTCCAAGCCACACACTAAAACCCAATAGCTCAGCCCAGTTAGATAATTAGTTAATTATAAAGGGAGAAACATATATAATTTTTTATCAAAAAAAGGAGGGACATCATTGAAAAATGGTGTGTATATGTGAGTGAAGCCACTCAATTATTCTTCCTTGGAAACTGATTAAGAGACCACAGTACTTGGGCGTAAAGTGGAATTGGAGTGAAGATTAAAAGTGTTCCCAAGTACTTCTAATCTTTTGTTTTGAATTTTACCACACCAAGGTACACTATCTTGTTCTTAAATACTAAAATTATCATAGTGCATATTATGAATCATGAATGAAATAGATCCATGTTTGTTGCTTCCACTGTGTACTTCTAATCTTTGGATTGTTTTGTTTCCATGTGGCATTCATCCATATTAAAACAGGAGAGAATTGGAGAATAACAAACGGGAGAGGAGCCCGTTCCTTTAACTTTTTGTTTTGTTGACTTTGTGGTTTAGTAATTGACTATTTCTAATTTTATGGGTTTATTTTAATGGGTTTAGTAAATGACTAATTGTTTTGTTGTTTAGTATTTGCTATTTTATGAGTGACATTATACTTCAGTGTTGTTCTTAGTTAATTTAAATTCTACAATAAATATAAATTATGTCTTGAAAAAATTAAAAATGTACCTTAATATAAATAATAATTAATTAATTAATTGATGTATCCTAAACATGTTGTACCCTTATTTTTCAAAAATTGGTGAACTTCCATACCCGTATCGTATTCATACCCGTGTCAATGTCTGTGCATCCTTGAACGTATGTGAATCAAGCACTAGTGCTTGTAAAGTATTGTAATTTAGAGTTTAGTTTTCAATAAAAGTGTTTTGTTCACGTGTTTATAATATAGTATCGAAGCTTCAACTACTTCAACACACCCTTGCATTGGACAAACTCACACCGCTTGCTGTACTCCCATTCCACTGAAAATGGTCCATTAATGGGTCCATTAATTAAATCAAATAGTAAAGTAAGGGCTCCAAATTTCATTGTTCTTGAACTAGCCCCCTGCTCAGTTGGGATCTTAGTTGATCATGGCAGTTTAAGCCATTCAACGATTTCATCAGAGGCATCCTACTCTAATGCTGTGATCTTCATAGAAGGTAATGATGATAGAAAGGAATTAATGTTTGCCAAACGCATGCCCAATGAACCAAACATCAACCTGACTATAATTTGCTTTGCTTTGTTAGTAGCTGGGACAAAATGATTGATTCTGAGATATTGAAGGATGTGAAGCTTAACAATGTGGGTGATGAATATGTGATATACAAAGATCAAAACGGCTAACTTCAATAGCAGGGCATTGAATGTGTTATTCAATGCAGTCATAAACGAGGAGATCAAGAAGATTTTCTCTACTAAAACTGCAAAGGAAGCATGGACAATTCTCTAGACAACCAATGAAGGAATTAAGGTTGTCAAGGATTTAAAGCTTTAGAGGCTTACTACAAGCTTTGAAGAGATCAAGATAGAGGAGGATGAGTTGTTCGATGAGTTCTATGCCACGCTTAAGGACATAGTAAACTCAGCCTTTAATCTTGAGGAAACCATTCTCGAACCCAAGATTATGAGAAAGGTGCTCAGATCTGTTCTAGAGAGATTCCATGTCAAGATCACCGCTATTAAGGAATCAAAGGATATTGATAAAATTCCTTTGACAAAGCTGGTTGGCAACTTGCAAACTTATGAATTGGGTTTGTCTAAGATAGGAAAATCAAGTAAGGGAAAGAGCATGTCACTGAAGGCCAAAAGTAGTGACACCAATGGGTCTTCCGATGATGAAGATTCCATGAAGTCCTACATCACAAGGCAGTTCAAGAAGTTCATAAAAAATGCCAATGTGAAGGGCTTCGACAAGTACCGTAGGCAATCTAGTTCCTCACAGTTCAAAAGCCAAGATAAGGGAAAGAAAGATGCTAAGGATGGTAGTCAGTATATTGTTCCTTGAGACCAAAGTGCTTTGGGTGTCAAGGCTTTGGACATATGAAACAAGAGTGCCCAACGTATCTTAAGACCATTGGGAAAAGCAAGGCCCTTGCTGCTACCTTGAGTGACACCAAGCTTGAGGATGATTCGGATAATGAGGATGATGGAATCCTAAATGCCTTCATTGCCACTGTAATCCTACTGAGGGGATTGTTGAAGAAATGGATGAAGAAGAGGACTTGGTGGAGTCTAAATTTAAGAAGATGGATGAACAAAATGATATCCATACAACCTATGCTAAATTGTACAAGGTCTCCGAAAAGCATGAGAAATTGTATAGGTTGGCCACCAAGAAACTTAGTGATGTGGAGCTTGACTGAGAAGAAATCTCCACAAAGTTTGATGAAGCTAATCAAACTATTGGAGCACTGTAGTTTGAGAACAATTTCTTGGTTGAGAAGACCAAGAAGCTTGAGGCAAAGTTGTTCCAAGTCAGAGCTCAATTCAAGAGGACTTCAAGTGTAAAACTTGACTAGATGCTTAGCTTCCAGAAATCTGCTTCTGATCGAACCGGTTTAGGGTATGATTTCTCATCTCCTAGTATTGCTTCTTCTAGTACTACTATTTTTGTTTCACTTGCTAATAATGTTGACTCTAAGAATAAAGATGTAAAAACTGTTTTAGCTAGTGAGAACATAGATAAGGGTAAATCTATTTTAGGAGCACCCCCTAAGCTTGATAAAAAAGAGACTAAAAACCCTAGGGCTAAGAAGAGCAATTATCAAAAGTCTAGACAGAAGAAGCAACATCTCTGCCATCACTGTGGAGCAACTGGACATACTTGATCTAATTGCTATAAGTGGTTAGCCATTCAACAGAGCAACAATATGATCTCATCGGGAAACCGGAATCAGTTTCCATCCTCTTTTGCTCCTTTTGGAGATCTTCTCAAAGCCCTTATGTTCCTTTCGAACTTGAACGGTTTCAATCCTTCCCCCTCACCGTCGGATCAAGGGTTTACTAAACGAAAAGGTTCTTCCAAGGTGAGGAAAGAAAAAGGCTCTAAGTGTTTTGTGTACATTGGTTCTTGTGTACCTTGGATGGCCATTGAAATTTCTAAACTTTGTATCTTTTGTAGTTTAGATGAGTATCTCTATGCACAATTAAGCAAGTGAGCTTTGTGGCTCATGTTTGTGATGAGTATGATTAAGTAATCTCTTATACTTAACATTCATATCATTCTTTTTGACTAGAAGAACTAGAAATTCCTAAGAGAAAGGCAAAAATAATAATCTCACCACTGTTTCCCAACAACCATGAAATGACATCTGTATGCTTCGACATAGCAAAAGTGCAATGTTAAGAGCTTAACATCATTAGCCATTTTTTTCTCTCTTTCTCTCTCTCTTATATGCCCATGCATGGTATGCTTAAAAGAAAATATGCAAAGAAAAATAAAAGCAAAAAGAATCAAAATGCTTTATCAAGCATGTCTTCTAGGAGATGTGGAAGTTATAAGATGACCTCAAATGTGATAGTCCCTATTAAGCAATTATGATTGTGTGTGAGTTAAATTGATACTCTCATATCTCAAATCGTCATAACATGTAGAACTTATGCAATCTTGCGATATTTTTCACACATAACACAAAATATTCTTTGCTATTTTTGATACATGTGCAGGTACAATGTGATTTGGTCATCACAAGGAATACATGTGTTAATGTATGCTTACTAAACTATCTTGAGTTGTTTTTTAAATATAAAATTAGTTAGACTTGTTTAGTGTGTGTGTGTGTGTGTGTGTTTTGGATCTAAATGCTTGTTATTCTTTCTTGATGAAAGATGTTTTTGAGAGATTAAAATGTTAATTGGATCTTTGGTTGAGTAACATGCCTAATTGCATTAATTTGTGTTTTTCTCTTCATTGAAAAATTGTTTTTGCTTATCTCGACAGCTTCTCAATACCTATCAACAGCTAAGCTATCTATCGAGCCTCTTGATCTTTCTTTCTCGACAGAAGTTAATGCAACCTTGATCCATCGAAGTTTTTGAGAATTTGTCTCAATAGCTTCTTGATAGATTCTCGATCCATTGAGAAAGTTTCTGATTTCTTAGTAGATGCTCGATAGCAGTTCAATCTATCGAGGTCACTTTGCTGTGGAAAACTCTTCATAGCACCTTGATAGCTTCATCTGTCGAGATTTAGTGCTCGACAGCTCTCGATACCTCTCGATCCATCGAGCTTTGTGTTTTCTATATATAGCTTCAGTGTGACATTTCTTTCTTTTTCTCTAATTTCTCTCAATAGAAAAACGTCTCTCCCTCTCCCAAACACCGCTCACTCAAACTCTTCATCTTCTCCACTTGGATTTCGGCCTAATCCTTGCCTTTTCTCTCTAGTGTGATCTCTCTTCTCTCATAAATCATGCATTTCATTCATTCTAACCTAACTTTTGGGGTGAAATTTTTCAGGTTTTCAAAATTGATGAAGTTTTTGTGAAATTTTTGGGATGGTTTTTTGATCAAATGATCCTATATGTTGATGCATTGCATCACATTTGCATTTTCACGATGTTTCATGCATTATAGATGTGTGCTCTCTATGTTGAAATCATGTATGCTAGTAGGATTGGATTGTGTTAAGACATATGTGGTTCAAGTTGTTTTGAACATATGTCATTATTTGATGTAATTGTCTTATCCTTTGACAAAACGCACTTTACTTGTAATTGGGTAGATTTAGGATGTGTTTAACGCTTCAAGAAACTGTGTTTCAAGATCAAGTGTTGAAGTCATTAAGTCTGTCCAAGAAACAAGCTAGAAAGTGCAAGTTATTAAAGCTCGACACCTAGGCTCGACACATGCATCTATCGAGCTTTAAAAAGCTATTTCAGCCTCGAGGCTCGACAGCTGCTCGACAGCACCTCGACACCTCTAGCTGTCGAGATTGAAGGAAAATAGATTCTAAGTTCTGTTTTGATTCCAATCTGTACTTGTATTTTTAGGACTTCTTTTCTTCTAACCCTAGACATATAAAAGGATTATTTTAAGGGCCGTCAAAGTGTACACAAGTTGCACAAGCATTATGAAATCCTTGTTCAAGCAATTTGTGAGCCGAGAAAAAGTTCATGCCCTAGTTAATCTTTCTTGTGAAGAAGTTGCTGTGTATGTGCACCGTAGGGTTTTATAACCAAGCATCTTCTTGATATTCATCGTGTGGATGAATTGAAGAACTTTGCAGCCAACAACTCTTTCTCTTGTTAGTGATTGAAGTCACGTACTAGGATTCGCGCAATTGGTTAGTTACGTACTGGGAGCTGTGCATCAAAAGGAGAAACTGTCACTATAGAACAAGTCCAATTGGATATTGGGGTAAGGATTCAACTGTAGGTTGGTAAGGTACTGGGATTCCTTTACTTGTAACCGCTTGTTGTGATAATAGTGGAGTTTCAGGAATGGTGACCTTAAATCACCCGGTGGGGTTTTTGCCGTGTAGGTTTTCCCCATTCGTAAACAAATCATCGTGTCATTTAATTTCTGCTACATACTCTAGATTGTTGGTAATTTGTTTGTGCTACCACGCAATTTTCATATTAACTTGATTAATTAAAAACTTGGCTAATTAATCAACTTAATTAATCACAAAGGGTCAACGCATTTGTGGCCTTTGAGATTGGGCTAAGCCCATGATGTTTTTATTATTGCATGTCACATGTTCATGCATTTTTCATGCATACGTACCATTCTTTTTCTATTTTATTGATATTAACTATGATTGGTACTCTTCTAGATGTCTCTCTCTCTCTCTCTCTCTCTCGTCTGCGGCATAGCACTAAACCGTAAGTCTACTCTGTCCCAGAACCCTCTTCGTTTAAGGGCATCATCTTCTTCCTCTGTTAATCCTACCCCCTCTCATGTTCAGTTCCTTGATGATAAAGCCCGTAATGAATTTTCAGAGAACTTTTCTCAACGCGGCATTCATTTGAAATGCCAAGTCATTCTTTTGGACTTTTGTGATATTGACCTTCACACTGTCATCTATAGTAGGGGTTAGGAGTCCCTTTGTGACATCCCAGTCACTTGCCTCTTCATGATTATACAGGAGTTTTACTCCAATATGCATGGATTTGAATTATTCCCTATCTCATTTCATCACTCGTGTTCGAGGTACACTCATTGTAGTCATTCTGGATCTTATATCCAAGGTGCTACACATTCCGAGGGTAGCGTATCCTAACTACCTCGACTGCCGTCGTCTTAAGACTGTGTCTAAAGACAAGCTCATGTCTCTTTTCTGTGAGACACCTTCATCTTGGGGTGACCATCAAAACACTCCTTGCTCGGCCTTTGTTAAAGGTCCGGGGTTCCTGAATATGGTGATGACATTTGTTTTACATTCCTTATTTCACTATAATTCTATTACTGAGCCTCGTGCTCTATTTTTATTGTCCCTTCTTGAGAGGCTTACCATAGACTTTCCCTCTCACTTCATACTCTCCCTTATAGATGTCTATAAGGATACGACAATCCATGATAAGCTTATTTTTCCTTCTACTATCACGTGGATTCTTCGCCATGCATCTGTCTTCTATCCCGGATGAAGACACAGAGATCGTTAGATGGAGCGAGGCCTAGCTTCGACCAAAGTAGTCATTGACTGAGATGGTGACTCCTCCAGCTTCTTTAGCTCCATCTTCATCCGCCCCTTCTTCTTCTGCGGGTGGTGAGACTCTCGAGGCAGTCATGGCGCAGCTTCAAGGCATGTATGCTCGCCTTGACACTCACAATGATGAGTTGTGCTAGGTGAACACCCATGTCGGTCGTATTGCACGATGATAGGCTCGCCTTGGTGGCTTCATAGAGTCTCCCTCTCCTTCTCCGAAGGCATCTGAGGACGAGGACGACGATGGTGACTTTGGTAGTGATGTTAATACTTCTGCTGATGAGAAGTATTAACATCACTAAGAAGCAGTCATCTCATCATCTTCCGGGGATGATGAGATGACTGCTTCTTAGTGACTTACCCTTTGTCATTCATGACAAAAAAGGAGAGTAGTTTTGGGTTGAGAGTAGTTTTGGGTTGAGAGTAGTCATATACTTAGAAGGAGAGTTAGTATAGGAGTTTTTATTTTTTATTTTTGTTAGGGGGAGTGCTTTTTTTGTTTATGAAGGATGTAGTGAGGACTTTTTGTATCTTTTCTTTTCTTTTTTTTTGATACATTGTTCTTACATTGTGATAGCAAACCTTGTATTCATTATTCATATATATTTAGGTTGTTATTACATTCTTTCACCTATCTCTTCATGTGTTTTTTCTTTTCTCTATTTATGCTCATGCTTCTTATTTCTTGTATGCAATCTTTTATTTCTGTTTCACACTAAGATGCCATGATGAATTTTGTTTAAAGTCTTTCGAAAATATAGGTTGTCAAAGTCTTTCTTGCTATGAACTCTCTTCTTGCAAAGTTTTTCAACAGTTTGTGTTAAGATGGATTTTATTGTATTCAATAAGTGAGTATGAGTTGAGTGATTTATGACTTCTGTCATATATATTTGTTTGATGTGGTTTTGTCATGGATTGCCAAAGGGGGAGATTGCTAGGAATTTGTGAATCATGTTAAGAGCAGATGTCATTTAGAATTGGCTAATCATTTGACAAAATGCACTTTACTTGTAATTGGGTAGATCTAGAATGGTTTAAGTTTTCAAGAAACATGTTGTTCAAGTTAAGAGTTAAAGTATGCAAATTTGTTCAAGAAACAAGTGAAGAAGTGTTGTATTTTAAAGCTCGACAGCTAGCTTGACAGATGGCATCTATCGAGGTTTAATAGGCAGTTTTAGCCCGATGCTTGACAGTTGCTCGACAGATAACCTATCTATCAAGATTTATGAAAATTAGTTGTTCAGATCTAATTTCACACATATCCATGTGTATGTGTTTAGTCTTTCTTTTCTCACAATCCTAAACGTATATAAAGATTATTTTAAGGGATGTCTCAGTTGATCAAACTTGATGCAAAGGTTTTGTTTAAACAAATTATGACCGAAGACAAAATTTGTCTTAGTTCATCTTTCTCATGAAGAAGCTGTTGCGTTTGTACACCGTAAGGTTTTGAAACCAAGGAACTTAATGATCTTCATCATGTTGATGAACTGAAGAACTTTGCAGCTAACATCCTTTTAAAGTTGGTGTGTTAGTCATATACTTAGATCTGTGCATTGATTGGTTAGTCACGTACTAGAAGCCGTGAATTGAAAAGAAGAGATTGTCACTACAGAACAAGTCCAATTGTGTATTGGGGTAAGAGTTCAACTATAGGTTGGTATAAGGTACTAAGATTCCTTTACTAGTAGCCGCTTGTTGTAATAATAGTGGATTCTCGAGAGTGACCTTAAAATCACCCGATAGGCTTTTTGCCTTGGAGGTTTTCCTCATTCGTAAACATATCACTGTGTTAACTTTATTTTCCACTACATTTAACTTAGTTGGTGATTTGTTTTTGCTACCACGCATATTGCATGTTAATTAAATTAATTAATTAACTTGGCTAATTAATTAGTTAATTCATCACAAGGGGTCAATACATTCTTGGCCTATCACAAAGGATTGTTGTTGGATGAAGAAATTAACCTATGTTGCACCAACACGGACATAGGTACGGATACGACACGGATATGGATACGGGGGTACGGCAATTTTTGAAAAATAAGGATACGACATGACATGGTTACGGCAATTAAATAATTAATCAAATTTTATATTTAAGCATATTTTTTAATATTTTTAGACATAAAATTCGTTTATGTCTAGAATTTAAATTATGTAAGAACTACAAATAAATAAACTAACATCCAAAGTAGTACAATAATACACATAAAATGTTTAGAGTACAAACCAAAAGTTTAAATAGGCTACATTCAATATCAAACTAAAAACATATAAGGAATACAAGTTTTAAACATCATCATCATCAACATAGTCATCATTCTCAACAAGACTAATCTCCAATTCTGGCTCATCTAGTGTGAGATAAACAATCTCAAGCAACCCAAGTCCTTCAAATGGTTCATCCCAAGTATCTCCACCATTGTTCCACTTCTTAGAGTTTCCTTTAGTGTACTCTTCCCTCCTCCTTGAAAGAAGTCAAAGATTAGAATGAACAAACACTAAATCTTTAATACGCTTAGGAGTAATTCTATTCCTCCTCATACAATGGATGAAGCCATATGTACTCCAATTCCTCTTAGCACATGATGATGAGCAAGGTTGTCCAAGAAGCTTTAGAGCTATAGTTTGAAACTTTGGTAACTTGGACCAATAATTTTACCACCAAAGTGTTGGATCAAAGGTCCACCTATCATCCATGTTATCATCATCATAAGCCCTAAGTCCTGAAAACAAACCAAACTCCATAGCCACATTCTTCCTATCATCAAGATCAAGAAAGAATCTTTTGAGGCACTTGTTTCTCTCTTTAGAAATTTCAGCATCCTTATATGGCGCAACACGGCCTTTGACTTCCTTAATCCATTGATTAGTATAATACCTAGTTAAAAGCAAATAAATAAGTACAACTAATGATTTTAGTTTATTTTTTTAAAAATGCCTAAAAGAATATAAAAGAAAAATATTAAAGAGATAGAAAAATTACTTCGGATTCAAGGAGTGGGCTAGGCAATGAAGTGGTGTGCAATTTTTAGTCCACCATTCAATGAGTATACTGTGTACCACCTCATGGAATGGAGACTCCTTATAGTATTCCTTGCCTTCATCCCGATATATTTCTTTCTTCACATTTTCTATCATGGAATCCCACATTTCATACATCTTATGGAGAATAGGTGCATCCGTGTTAGCCACTCGAAGCATCTCATAAATAGGTCCTATGAATCTTAGAATATATGCAACCTTGTCCCACCACAAATCAATTAAAACATAATCCCTCACAATTTGAGCTTTTCCTACACCATCTTCTCTATATGACATCCATTCCTCACTAATGACCATATTTCAAAGATGCTGTTTTACTTGAAACAATCTTTTAAACATGATGATTATTGAAGCAAATCGTGTTTCACCAACAGTAATTAACTTCAAAGGGGAATATGAATTAAATATTGCTAATCTCATAGAGTGATTTTTGATGAAAATACGAATGAAATTTGCCTCATATGCTACCTCATTCTGCAAAGAGTTCTTAGGTGCACATATATTCCTCAAGGCCAAATTGAGGGTATGCACAACACAAGGTGACCAAAATATATGAGGATATTCAGCTTCAACAATAGATCCTGCAGCCTTCATAATAGATACATTATCAGTAATAATTTGGACAACATGTTGAAGCCCAACCTCACCAATGACCTTTATATTCAAGTCAGCAATGTAATGCTTGTCTTTGTTCTCTTTGGTACCATCAATGGATTTGATAAAAAATGGCCATTTCTCTGATGTAGCCATAAAATTGATAAGTGGCCTTTTTTGACTATCTGTCCACCCATCACTTACTATGCTTAACCCTTTTCTTTCCAAATATCTTTAATTGACTTCAACAACTTCTCAATATGTGCCCTCTCTTTATGCAACAAAGTTGTTCTTAATTTATTGTAACCCGAAGGAACATAGCCCACTAAATTATTATTAGCTGCAAATTTGATCATCTCAATCCAATATGGGTTCTTAGCATAGTGAAAGGGTAAACCGGCAAAATAAAATGTCCTAGCAATAAGAGAATATAATTGCTCTCGACATTGATTGTTAAAAGCCTTATCCAAAGGAGAATTCCCAACCCTTTCTTTTTCTGAAAAAATGGATGACTTGTAGTTATACTACTCTCACTGGGACGAAATTAGGAATACTAGCAGAGTTAGTTGGTAAAGACACTAGCTTAGGCTTCTTCGGTCTACGCATAGATTCCTCATATGCATCTTCTTATTTTTGCATTTCATTTAGATACTAATCTCCAACCTTAACACATGCTTGTATTCCAAAATTAGGCAATTTTAACATGTGTGCCTTCACCCTTGAATAAGACCCCTTCAAAGTTTTTTCACAATAATTACATCTAAAACTAACATTCCCACCTCCACCACTTGCTTTTTCTAACTGAGTAACATATTTCCATAGAGGAGTAGCTGACTTATCACGCCCCAAACCTGAAAAGGTCCAAAGCATGAGAAAAACATCTCAAAGGTACCTGTAGATTTGTTCCTTTTGGCAATTCAATCCAAATAAAATCATAACAAATACCAACATCAAGAATTATCCTAATAATTTTATTAAATATATTCCCAAAGTAAGTCAAAGCTCTATGCAATAAATACAATGACTATTGGTCACAAAAGTATGGAGGTCTGAATAAATAATTACATAACATCAACTTGTCTCATTAGTGGAAATAAAGGCATAACTACTATTAGATACAAAATAATTGGGTCACGCCTACTCTAAGTTATACATCATCAATTATCTCCATCACAAAAGTCAGCCTCCATCAGCAGTTAGTCTAACTACTGTTAGCCACTCAAAAGCTGTCTCAAAAAGATAGTTGCCTACTCTGAAAAAAGTTTCTAAAAGAATAGATGAGACAGAACTCAGTAAGTAGCATAATTAATGGGGATAGGGGAAGTGCAAGTTTCATGATGATAACAATTTACAAATCATGTTTTAATTTGGGAATTTCCAAATAATTTCTACAAAACCATTTCCAAAAAGAATATGACAAGAATGAATAAAATGGCATGGCATAAAGCTTCTCAAAATGCTTTCATGAAACTACATACTATAATTTGTGAGCAATAAATGAAAGCTCGAATTTGTGTTAAAAACACAAGAGCTGTTTAGACCCCAAATTAAAAGATTACGACTCGGTTGATTTTACTCTAACTTAAACTAAGTACGGAATAGAGTAAATGCGAGCGAACAAACAATACAAATACTCTAAGCCATATTCATTAAAGCATAGCAATAAAATGAAAGCTAAAGAAGTAGGGAAGAGAGATGCAAATACAAGATAACACTCTACTGTGTTATCGAAGAGGAAACCAAAGAACTCGACGAAAAACCTCTCCGCTGCCCTCCAAGCGGTAAATCGATCCACTAGACAATAAGTTGGGATACACGAATAGTAAAAGACCCTCCAAGCGTAATCTACCCAATGCACCTAAGCCCTCCAAGCTCCTACTCCAACAAGGCTTCTCGGAACCATGTCTTGTCTAGCTTTCTGGATCCTGCAATGCGCCAATTGCATCCGCCAAAGCTTGGTTTCTTCTAATGCTTCCCAGCAGCACTAAAAACTCACTAGACACTCAGTATGGGTGTGGTAAGTGCTTGGGCTATCAGCCTCTCAAGGATTTAGAAATGGAGAGGTAGAAGTAGAGGAAAACCACAATGGATGGTATGTAGAATTGTGCGTATGACAATCTCACACTCTCAAGGGTTGAGGCTAGGGTTTTCTCTTCTGAAAAGCTCTCTACTCAATATGTGGGTAATGATGGTATATATAGTGTGAATGAGGATGTAGTGGAGCAGATAGGACAAAATAGCAAAACAGACTATTTCGCGGGTATCTCGTGGGAAGGCCTTACCCGCGAGACACTCGGGAAAAATAGCTGTCAGCATCTGTCATGATTCTTCACATTCCAGTCATGTGCAAGGCACATGCATCACTTCGTGGGATGCTTAGTCACGAGCTACCCGCGAAAACTGTCTGTCTTTAAATGCTTGAGTCTTCACACTCTCTCTCTCTATCACACAACCCTTACAATAGAATCCCACAATAAATACAGGGTATAAAAGATTGAATAAAATTACAATCAAATTTGGCACGAAATTAAAGCCAACATTAAACAGTTGTAAATCACAACTTTACAATAACAATACAATTCCAAACCCAAGGCCACATGACAATGCCGTCACAAAGACGAAACTAATTTGCCATCACAAAGACGAACTTATCGCCGACACACAACCAGAACTAAATATGTCGTCACAAGGACGGGACTAATATGCCGTCACAAAGACGAAAGTCATCGCCGTCACAAAGACAAAACTCAATAACCATCACAAAGACGGATGCTAAGATACCAATGTCACATAGACTATAGTATCTAGTTAGGTAATTACCGGGTAATCACACTTCACAGCACATGGGTAGAACATAAAGAGCTCACAAATTACCGTTAATTCAAAATACATAATTCACTTCCAAGTAGTTTCATAAAATATTTGAATGCCCAAGATATTCACAAGGTTCTCAAAGCCTTCAATTCATTTCTTGCCAAAAAGATTTTGTATTAACTTCCCAAATAACATAGGTCAAGATAAAGCATCTTTATATTTTTGCAAATAATACAATAAATCCATAAAATTCATTCTCAAGAATTTAATCAAAATGCTAGTCTTTTCCATGCTAACAAATTATGCAATTCCCCATATGCAATAAGAATATGCACTTTCATATATATATATATATATATAATCATAACTAGTACGGTCACAACACAACACTTTTTAGAAAAACATAGTTCCACCATTAATTTTCCAAAATGAGTTTGACCTAAAAATAATGTCTCTGCAACATGGTTATTTTTCAAAAATCCCATTAAAAAGCTACTTACCTCACGACCCACAAAAGCCTAATTTTCCAAGCTCTAAAAGAAATTAGCTAGAACCATTTTCCTATGAAGTTTTCCAGTGATCTTGCCAGAAAAAGATGGTGGAGGTGATCAAAAGTGAAGGTGCCAGTGGGAGAGTGAGGGAGTGTGAGAGAGAAGTGTTTATATTGTGTGAAAATAAAAATAAAAATAAAAATAATAAAAGAAAAAAGAATATGGTGGTGAGGAAATAAGGGGTAGGTGGGTCACATGTGTGACTCCTTAAAAGAAATCAGACTCCCTCCCCCCCCCCCCTTCTTGATTGGCCTGGGGCTTTACATGACTCATTTGATTTTTCAGTTGATTTTCCACTTTGAGTACTGATTTTAGTAAAATCATCTACAATATTTAACTTTGATAAATAAATAAATAAAACTATAACAGGACACACAAAAACAAAAATTACTACATTCATAATAAACATTATAATTTATAAAGAAAAAGGCTGAGTAAAGAAACAAAAAATAATTTAAAAAAAAAAAATATATATATATATATATATTTACAATATAAGTATAACACAGTGAGTCATAGAATCAGTGAGTGAGATTAAAAAAAAAAGGCTTTGGGTGTTATAAATATAACACGCCATAGTACTTGTACACCAAACCAAAGCGCAGATAAAAGAAAGAAAAGAAAGTCGCGAAACAGAGAGTACAGAGGAGAAACTCAAACCTGTCCATGCCAAGAGAGAAAGAGAGAGGGATCGGAAGGGACAGAGGTCAGAGGGAGCTCGCCAACTCGTAATCGCCGATTGGCTCGATTTAGCACCGATGAGGGAAGAGGGCAGCGGTGAGGGAAGTCAATGATTGGGTTGTGTCCTGTGGGTTTCTAATTAAATCTTCTCACTCTAGCTTTTTTGTTTTAGGGTATATTACAAAATCAACGGTAAGAATTTGTCCATCTGTCAAAATCTTAAG
This sequence comes from Castanopsis chinensis, assembly GCA_032878915.1. Lineage (NCBI taxonomy): Eukaryota > Viridiplantae > Streptophyta > Magnoliopsida > Fagales > Fagaceae > Castanopsis > Castanopsis chinensis. The sequence goes on along the minus strand of JAVQMG010000125.1, from coordinate 7,091,165 downwards.
TTTTTGTTTTTTTTTTTTTTCTTTCACTGCTGGCGTGTCACCGTGTCGGCGCCGCATCGGAGAAGAAAAAAAAAGACACCACTTGAACACCAAAGTCCGGCGAGTCTTACCGATACCGTCGTCCGACAGATACCGGTGTCAAACACTAGTACTTTGACAAAAATGTCGTGTCAATGCAACCTAGAAAATAACTAAGGGTTCTTAAATCTCATCCTCTTTTTTTTTTTCCTTCACAAATATAAAATACAAATCCATTCATCTTCTCATGGTGCAAGTGTGCAATTATAGGCGAGGGTGATACGTAGTTTGTTGTTAGGATTTTATGGTTGTTGTTTGTGGGATCTGATATAAATTAATGGGGTTAAAAGGACTTGTAATGGTATTGGGGTATGAATAGGGCTCCTCTTGTGAAGCTTATTATTATTGTTTAAATAACAAATTATGAAGAATAGTGTTTTGTTAGAATTTTCAAAATCCTTTTTAACCAATAATAAAAAAAGTTTTATTAATAAATATTTTTAAGGTAATTATTAATAAAATATTTTTAAAAAGTTTTAACATTACTTTTTCGAGAAATACCTACTCCTTGAAACAGCAAATGAATGATTGATTGGTAGCCGTAATTTGTAGAATACAAAGTGGAACACTGGGAGTTGAATTAGGCGTTTGACCATCCCACACCGTTCACATGCATGTCTATTAATTCTCTTTTCTAATTCTTCACTCTCATTTCAACCCTGCATGACATATTGACTTGATACATACTCTCTCTCTCTCTCTCTCTCTCTCTCTCTCTCTCTCTCTCTCAATTTTATTCTTCCAGTGAGGCCTTGAAGCATAACTTTTACGAGTTTGGAACATGGTGCAGGAGATTTTGCGGAATGCCACCTGGGCCTGCCTTCCATACGAAAATGTAACAAGTAAAGGTGTCTTTTTTGGAGATAATCCGTTTGATTTCTCAGCTCCAGTCCTATACACACAGCTATCCATGGCCGCCTTGGTCGCTGCCTCCTTAAGATGTATTCTTACCCCACTAGGTGAAAGTGCTTTTATTTCACAAATGTTGGTAAGCTTTTCATTCTTGCTAATGTAATTCAACACAGGACCTGATTTCAATTCTCCCTCAATTAAAAAAGAAGGAAATATAAACATATAAATAATGATACTTGACAGTGAATCCCAACCCTTTTCCATGTACATCAATGTGTGTGTGTGTGTATTATGCAACGCAATAATCATATTATTATCCTTTCCACGTTATTCAATCATAACGAGATATATAGCCTTTTGAGAAAAATGAAATTATAAACAGGAAAAATAAACTAATTAATTTCTGCATTTTATTTTATCTCATTCTTTTTGGTTTTGAATGTGATCAGACAGGTATTGTACTGGGACCTTCGATTCTGGGAAAAGACGAAGTCTTTGTTGATACGATCTACCCCGGAAGAAGTATGTATATAATTAAAACAGTTGGGGCCTTCGCATCCATGCTCTTCATGTTCATCGTTGGAGTTAAAATGGATTTGAGTATGGTAACAAAATCAGGAAAAAAGGCACTGGTTATTGGCATATGTGCTTTCTTTTGGCCATTAATGCTAAGCACAACCTTGGCTTACATTTTAAAGCGTAAGATTACCCTGGAGCCGAATTTATATGAGAGCCTAATTGAAATTGCTGTATTTCAATCCACAAGTTCCTTCCATGTCATTGCATGCCTTTTAGCCGATTTAAATCTTCTCAATTCAGAGCTTGGCCGATTGGCTATTTCTTCTTCCATGGTTAGTGGGATATGCTCCTGGATTTGGTTATTGCTGTCATTCTTGGTGAGGCAAAACCTAATAATAACCAAGAAAAAGACTTTCCCACTTGCAGCATTAAGCGTAGTCGGCATGCTGCTGATCATAATATGCATCATGAGGCCCATCTCATTATGGATGATTAGAAAAACAACTAAAAGAAAACAACTCAAAGAGACTTACATGATTTCCATCTTTCTCATGGTATTGACGTGTTCCCTCCTTGGTGAGTTCACTGGGCTACATTACGTGTTGGGGCCAATGATTTTAGGATTGGCTGTACCAGATGGTTGGCCATTAGGATCAGCAATAGTCGATAAGCTTGAATTCTTCGTTTCGTTAATTCTCTTGCCAACCTATTATGTGATCAGCTGCGGAAGCTTGGATATTTTTTCGTTAAATTTGAAGACTACTGGAATTGTAGAGTTGTTGGCTTTATCTAGCTTCCTGGGGAAGGTCACGGGAACCATGTTGCCTTCGCTCTATTGCAAAATGCCCATCATGGACTCGCTCTGTTTAGGCCTCATCATGAGCTCCCAAGGCATTACTGATATTATAAACGTACAAACCGGGATTCTCCTCTTTGTAAGAACAACAACTCGTTTATTCATGCTTCTCATGCTACTACATATATATTTAGTTGCATTCTGCAAAAAGAACTAGGAACTGGTTTCATTTCCCAAAAACCATCTATTTTGCATTCAAAAAAGGAAAAAAAAAATGCTATGAAATACTTGAGCAAGGAATTAATGAGTGTGTTTGAATGCAGAATTTTGCTGAGAGCTTATTTGCTTATTTATTGAAAATATATAGTTGCTTATTTGCTTATGAAAATTAATTGAAGTATAGCTGTGCTAAAAAATATATATATAAAAATAAATAAATAAATAAATAAATAAAAGAGGTTTTAAAAAGACGTAAATAAGCAAATAAGCCAAAAGACTCGAAAAAAAAAAATACAACACTGATATTTATGAACTGAAACATTTTTGTTTTATTTCCCACATTCTTTCCTAAATCCCAATTGCATCTTTAATATTAATTTGCCCACCAAATCGTGTTAACATGACGGCATTCCTGCTTTTGCCTTGCAGCTTATTGACGCCGAATCATATAATGCAATGACTGCAACCTTCATTTTGATGACGGGAATCATCGCTCCCATAGTGAAAATACTCTACAAACCATCCAAGAGATACATCAACTTCAGAAGGAGGAGGACTATCCAGCATACAATGCCTAATGAAGAGCTCCGTTTGTTGGCCTGCATTTTCCATCAAAACAGTACTCCTTCCCTCATCAATCTTCTCGAAGTCTCCAATCCGATGACCAAAAGCCCCATCGGCTTTTATGCTGTCCATCTCATGGAGCTACAAGGCAGATCAGCTCCAATTCTCGTGGCGCATCAACAAGGAAAAAGGAGTTCTATTCATTCCAATCATTCTGACCACATAATAAACGCTTTCCGGCTATACGAGCAACATAATCTTGGTAAGGTAACGGTGCATCCATTTACAGCCATTGCACCGTACGCCACAATGCATGATGAAATATGCAACCTTGCTTTAGAGAAGAGAGTATCAATGGTGATTATCCCTTTTCATAAGCATTGGACGCTGCATGGTTCAGAGAAGTGTGACAACCCCTTAAAAGCTGTCAACTTCAAAATTCTTAAGAATGTCCCATGCTCAGTCGGAATCTTGGTTGATAAAGAGACATTATCTGGGAGGAATTCAGGGGGCAGCAAACCTTTGTACAGTATTGGAATGATCTTTGTGGGAGGGCCGGATGATCGCGAAGCATTAGCATATGCTATGCGCATGGCGGAACACCCCAATGTTAGCCTTACAGTTATTCGGTTGGTTCAGCCTAATAAAAAGAGTACGGAGCTTGATTGTGATATGATCAAACGATTTAAGATGTCTAACATCCAACAAAATCACCATATATATAAAGAGGAAGTTGTGAAAGACAGTGTGGAAATGATAAGTGTGATTAAATTACTAGAAAATCATTATGAACTAATTTTGGTAGGAAGACAGCATGAGAGCAATTCACCATTGTTCATGGGACTTACTTTATGGAATGAGTATCCTGAGCTAGGGTACTTGGGGGACATGCTAGTGTCATCAGAGTGTGATTGGGAGGTATCAGTGTTGGTGGTGCAACAACAAACATTTGAAGGTGAAGATATGCCTGAAAGCTTCAAGCTCCTTGTGGAAGACGCGTTCTCAGTAAACGGAAGTACATCAAGCGATACCAAATTGTGGCCCAGTTCCCCACAAGACCATCTGAAACCTGAAACAGTCAAACAAAGAATAAAGGGCACGGTTAACAAAATATGGTTTGGGGATTGATGATTTTTCTGTTTCGATTAGAAGAAGCTCTTCACTAAGATGTAATCGTAGCTTTTCAATTGAATAAAATTCACAGTATTCCCATAAAAAATAATAATGAAGGATAATGTGAAGTTTTCTCTTAAATCATGAATTGAAAGGAAGATAAATTCTTTGTACCGCTTTTTATGTTCTACTTTATGTATTCTGCCATTCACAATTTACTATGTGTTTAATTTTTTTTCTATTTTAAACTTTGGTGATTTTATAACAAAAATCAAATAAATATTTGGTAAGTTGTAATTGGTGAAATAAAAGGTGGATTTGTATTCGGTTGAGAGCACCTCCAAAATTAATAAGCGGGACCATGTCAATGAACACGAAAAAATTCTATTTGTATTGCTTCAAATCTTATATTTTGCCTGTAGATTCTAGATTACACTTAGATGTGAATGTTTTACAGTTAGTCATGTTGACTTCAGGTTGCTCCATTGGCCTCTCCTAATTAGGGGTGTTTAGTACTTACCAAACTACATAAATCGTAAAAAAAAATAAAATAAAAAAAAATAAAAAATCACCACATCGCTCCTTAAGTAATAGTGCACCGCACTGCATGGTGTAGTGCAATTTGCGGTTTTATAATAAGAAAACTATGCCACACCACACACTCTCTACATATTAATATATTTATTTTTTTAATATTAAATATATTATTAATAGTTTAATAACCCTAATTTAAAAAAATAATAATAATAACCCTTGCAAGTGTTGATTAGGAAAGTCAGTCCAAAATAAAGAAAAACTAGCTCAATAGTTTAAAACTTGGCCCAAAATAAAAGGAAAATCAGTTTTGGGCTAGGGAGGAAAATTAGAGAAGACAAGACTCCGAGAAGTCCATTGGTAGTAGGAGCTCGGAGGGCTCAAGTATATGGGTAGACTAAGCTTGGAGGGTCTTTTGTTATTTGTATACTCCAATTTTATTCTCTAGTAGATTGATTTCGACTTGGAGGGTAGCAGAGAGGTTTTTTTCCGAATTCTTCAATTTCCTCTTCGATAACACGTCTTAGTGTTATCTTGTATTTACATCTCTCTTCCCTACTCTTTAAGCTTTCACTATATTATTGATGATGGATGAATATGGCTTAGGGTAGTGTTATCGGTTTATTGCGTACACTTATTCTTGTTCCACACTTTGTTTAAGTTAGAGTAAATATAATCTAGCCGTAATTTTTAATTGGGGGTCTGAACAAGTTCTTGTATTTTAGTACAAATCCAAGCTTTCATATGTCAATTTGATCCTTAACGTTTTAAATTTGTTAGTTTAGTCTCTATCATTAAATAATCAATGGAAAATACTAACATGATTGAAAGCTCGAATTTGTGTTAAAATATAAGAGCTTTTTAGACCCCAAATTAAAAGATTACGGCTAGATTGTTTTTACTCTAACTTATCTAAGTGCGGAACAAGAGTAAATGAGGCACAATAAACCGATAACTACTCTAGTGCATAAACATGAACAACAAACAATAAAAGTAAAACACAAGATTAAGGGAAGAAAGATGCAAATACAAGATAACACGCTGATGTGTTATCGAAAAGAAAACCGAATAACTCGGCGAAAAACCTCTCCGCCATCCTCCAAGCGGTAAATCGATCCATTAGACAATAAGTTGAGATACACTAATAGCAAAAGACCCTCTAAGCCTAATCTACCCAATGCACCTAAGCCCTCCAAACTCCTACTCCAACAAGGCTTCTCGAAATCGTGTCTTGTCTAGCTTTCCAGATCTCGCAATGCGCCCGATTGCATCTGCCAAGCCTCACCGGTTTCTTTTGGCAAATCTCCAAAGTTTTCCAAACTCCAAAACACTCTCTACACTCTGAAAATGTATGAGTTGTATTTGGGTAAAAATCTCCTCTCAAGGTATGAAAATGGGAGAGGGAAAAAGAGGAAGTTAGAATGATTTCTCACTAAAGATGAGTAGCTCTCTCTCTAAAAGATAGGTGTGTGTGTGTGTGTGAGTATGTGTGTGTGTGTGTGTTGTAGACAACCTATCTAGGGTTATTCTCTCTGAATGACCTCCTTTACATTTGTGGGTAATGAGGGTATATATAGTATGGATGAAGGGTAAAAAAGTCACACTTAAAAATCCTTCAGGCAGAGAGTTTCAAGAGTATCTCACGAGAAGGCCTTACCCGCGAGACACTCACGAAATTCTCCAGACAAGCACGACTCTTCAGCTTCTAGCATGTGCTTCTCACGTGGCTTTTTCGCAGATTAGCTTCTAGCGAGACACTTGTGAAATTCACTGATTCTTCATTTTATGCTAGATTCTTCACCAACTTAATACTAAACCCAATACAATAAAATCACACAAAATACAAGGAACAAAATTAAAGTAATTACAACACTTTTTGTCATGGAATAAAACCAACATAAATCATAGTTGTAAATCACAACTTTACAGTGATTAATAGCCAAAATAAAAAATTGTTTTTATACTACCTAGGATGCAATATGGATTTCCGCATCAACTAAAAATATATAGTTTAATTAGTTTCAAATTTAACTTCATTTTAATTTTAAAAAATAGTTATAATTTCAAAACTTGAAAAGCCTCAATCTCTAGAGACCATTCATCTTTTCCAGGGCCTAGCTTAAATCTCAACCTATGTACTTCAATAATTCTAGCTAGGGCCTTGTTCATGAGCTGAGAACACATAACTATACCAAAATAAGCTAATTACATTAAGTGTTATGCAACGATAGTAATTTAAACATCATTGCAATAGTAATTCAATTGTATATAACTAGTGCAATAACTTCCAATTTTTTGTTGCAATAGAGGCCTAAATACCTGACTACATTAAAAAAAAATAGTTATAATAACTTAGAATGAAGAAATCATTTTAATAACTTGATACAAATTGTTTTTATAATGTATTACACCAAAAATCTTGAAGTTATAGCCTATTCCAATGAAGATATCATTGCAATAACTTTTATCACTTATTTTGAAATGACAAACATGAAACAATAACTTTGAATAAAGATATCATTACAATAGCTTAACTCAAGTTATTTTTATCAAATATTTGCAATCTATTGCAATAAGACAAGACATTTGTCCAGATGCCAGGAAGTTTATAAGGGTATTGTGTATTTTTAGGAGACTCTTTGTGAGGATATATGTGAATTATATTAAGAACATATGTCATTTAGAATTAGCTAATCCCTTGAAAAAACGAAATTTACTTGTAATTGAATAGATCTAGGATGGTTTAAGACTTCAAGAAACATGTTGTTCAAGTCAAGTATTAAAGTCATGAAGATTGGATCAAGAAACAAGTGAAGAAACAAGTATAAGGCTTATTTTAAAGGCCGTCACATAAGAGAATACAAGGATAACACATGCAAAAAGTGACCGATATCTTATTCTTTCTGAAAGAAGGTACTGCGTCTTTGCGCCTTAGGGTTTTGTAACCAAGTGTTGTTTGATCTTCATTGTTAATGAAGTGAAGAATTTTGTAGCAAATAATCTTCTTCAAGTTGGTGAGTTAGTCACGTACTAACAGCCATACATCATTGGTTAGTCACGTACTAGAATTCGTGCATCAAAAGGGTGGTGTTCATATATTGAAGAGTTCAGAAGTTTTGAAGCGATAGAAGATTTCTACTGTGAGTTCATCTACGAGAATTGTAGAGTCTAGGGACAAAGGTTTTGTACTAGATCTGAAACTTCTCTTTATTATAGTGGATTGCTTTTTGGGAAGGTTTCTCTCCAAGTTTTTTACTATGAAACTAGTTTGTTTCATTGGTTTTCCTGGGTCTTCATATCTTGTGTTATTTATTTTTCCACTGTGCATGATATTGACATTATATTTATGTTAGTTTGTATTAACAAGGTTTATTCATAATAAATCTAATTAACAACTTGGGTTTAAAATTTGTCAATTATATCAACCGAGGTCTAAATTTCCCAACACTCTCTAATATTATATAGAACCAAGAAACAATACATACTTTCAAGATCTTTAGCTGAAGATAAATATCAAGCAATGGTAGTCACCACCTATGAAATTTTGTGGTTGTTGACATTACTCAAAGACTGGACTATAATGCATACGAGACCTGTCTCTCTCTATTGTGATAGTCAAGCAACTCTGCACATAGCTACGAATATCGTATGTTACAAAATAACTAAACACAGAGATAAACAGCCATCTTGTGAGAGAAAAATACAAGCTAAGTTGATTAAAACCTTTCTGTTAGGTTCTAAAGATTTTGGATTAAATGTTTAGAATTTCAACTTATATGCTTTGGCAAACCGAGAACAAAAACATGTCTAGAATAGGTGCTAAACACTGCTCAAAGTTGTACAGGTCAAGACTCAAGAATGTACAAGCTGCAAGAAAAAGAATTATTTTTCTATGAAGCTTGACCAATCAAATTATGAAGCTCGATCAATCAAAAATCACTAAAAAAAAATATTTGCAAAATTTTAAATAGACCCAAGCCTGCGAAAACATTTAGGGTTTCAATCCAACACTCCTACATATAAAAGAAAAACCCTAACTACATTTTAAAGACTCTTGGAAGACTTGTGAGTTACTCTTGTGAGATCTAAGCGGTTTTGTACCTTCTAACTCCACAAGCATCTACCGAAACAAGATCAACAATAAAGTGCTGGTGGGATCTAGTTGCCGCAAAGATCAACAAACTGTAATCTGAAACCTTTGAGTGGGATCTCAAACTCACAAGCATGGATACTTGTGTACTACAAATCTAAGAGAGGAGTCCGTGGATTTGGAACTTGCACGTGGTCATGTCAGTAAGTTACTATTAGAGGTAGCAATAGATTTAAGGTTAAATCTTATTGTGAAAACTTCAATTCTCTATAGTAGATTTGTTTTACCTTAAGGATAACTAGGTCAAATTCTCCCAAAGTTTTTACCTTGAAACTGTTGGTTTCATTGGTTTTTCTAGGTCATCATATCGTTGCGTTCTTTATTTTCTGCTGCTGTGAATAATATGATTTGTCCTTGTTTACTCTAGATCTCATAATTAACCTAAGTAATCACTTGGCTAATATTTTAGGTTGAACAATCTGCTTTAAGAGGTCTAAACAAAGAAACAAGTGATATGAAAGCAAGTTAGTTCTTGTTTGGGTAGTTTACCTTAAGTTGATCTTGACCCTTGCTGTCATGGAATACGGTCACTTTCTTATGATCCCTTACCATTTTGATAGGAATAACTATGCTTACTAGAAGGTTAGGATGAAAGCCTTTCTAAAATCTCCAGATGACAGAGTATGACTTTCTATTGAGAATGGCTGGGAGAGACCAACCATACCTATCACTGAATTGAACACTACACAAAAGGAAGCAGCAAGCTTTAATTGCAAGGCTATGAATGCTATATTCAATGTTGTGTCTATGGAAGAATTTAAAAGGATCTCTAATGTAAAGTTTTCACGTACTGCCTGGGATATTTTGCAAATTGTTCATAAAGGCACTAAGGTAGTAAAGATCAATAAATTGTAGCAGTTGACCTCTAGGTTTGAAAGCATCAGGATGTCTGATGATGAGACCTTTGATGAGTTCTACACCAAACTAAATGATATAGTGAACTCTGCTTTTAATCTGGGTGAAGTATATGATCAACCTAAAGTGATTAGGAAGATTCCTAGATCCTTAAATGAGGATTTCAGAGCTAAATTCATTGTTATAATAGAAAGTAAGGATGTGGACAACATTCCTATTGATGAACTTGTAAGATATCTTCACTGTTATTGCTGAAGTGATTGAGCCTGAAATTGTTAATGAGAACCCTTCTAATGGGGAACTCTCTAGGAATGCTAACTTGCAAGAGACCTATAACAAGCTTTGCAAGATTGCAACGAAGGATGCCATGAATGTTGACATAGCTTTGAAAAAGATAAACACTCTTGAACAAGAAAAGAAAAATATGTTAGTTAAATAGTTTGATACTAATGAACTCATAACCTCTATTAAGATTGAGAACGTGTCTTTAATTGAGAAAGTCCAAAGTTTAGAATCTGAATTATCTATTGCTAGAGGACAACTTGATAGGACTTCTACTTCTAAACTAGATAATATGTTAAATTTTCAGAAATCTTTTTCTGATAAGACAAGGTTAGGGTTTGTAGAGAGTGTTTCTACTTCTGTTGTTCATCATCCTAAGTCTATTCCTGCTACATCTACTTCTACCCCGAAAGTTAAGGTACCTAAGAAAGAAAATCTTGCTACTAGGAGAATTATGGTAGATCTAAGTGAATCAAAACCCAAGAAACCAAATCATCCTGGAAGCAATAAACAACACAAACCTCAATGGTTTTGTCATTTCTGTGTTGGAGTTGGGCATACATGCCCAAATTGTTTTAAGTTGCAAGCTTCAAAACAAACAACCAAAAAAAAAGAGCTTGTGCGAAAAGCACAAGATCCTATGGCACTTATTCATGAATTGGTAAAGGTTCTTAACCTTTATGCCAATACAGGAGCTGAGTTTAAGTCTAATTCATCTAGACACTCCAATTCAAAGTTTGCATTTAAAAGAGTGTGGATGCAAAAGACTAAGTCTCGATGAGTCTGTCAAACATGGTCCTTGTGCTAATTTTTTCAATCTTTTGTGACCATAATGATTTTCATTAGGATTTTCTTTTGCATTACATTCATGCATTTCATTCTAGGCTTGTTTATGATGTTTTTAAGTTTAAAAAAATTGTGTATTACACATCTTCAAGTGTGTAATTAAGGTTGGCCTATCAAATTTACATTTCATGACTATGTACCTGTTTGGCTTAGATAAACTATTTTTCTACACTTTGCTAGTTTGTGCTATGTAGTGCTTATATTGTGTGAGTTGTTTATAATTTTTAAGCACATGCTCTTAATTTTGAATTCATATTCTTTTGATTGTAAGGACTAAAAAATCTTAAGATAAATACATAAATAACCATCTCACTATTGTTACTCGCCAATCATGAACACCTATGTGCAATTCATAAAAGCCGTGCTCGGTAAGGTGTAACACTTGCACAACAAGATTAAACAAGCTGTTAATTGTGAGAAGAATGTGAAAATTCAAAAGAAAAATAAAAGTAAAAGCAAAAAAAAGGCATCAAAAGAAAAGAAAAAAATGTTTTACAATATTGCAAGCATGTTTTCTAATGTGAGAGTTATATGATATAACTCTTTAGATGATAGTCACTTTCAAACTTATATGATTGATCATGTAGAAATTGTGTTTAATTTCTATTTACATATCACCTCTTATGTATCTCATACATTTACTAGTTGCACACACCATAAGCAAATCTTTGTTAAACTCTATACATGTGATTGTGTGCTAATTTTTATGGCCATCCAAAATTGTGCTTCTTGAAATGCTTAATTCTTTTTGGGGTTTGGGGTAAAAGTTGTTGTGATAAAATAATTTATTTGCTTAAAAAGAAAGTGCTTTTGAAAACATTTGGAATCATTGACATGCATCTCATATCATCAAAACTGGTTTAAAAGTGTGTCTGCAGAAAATTTCCAAGTTTTCAAATTTTTTGATTTTTTAGGTTTCAATTGATCGAACCTGTTTTTTGACCGATCGAAAAATCCAGTTTTTAAGGCTAAAACTCTCAGCCTGACCTTCCTTTGATTCCTTCCGATCAGTCATACCCATTTTTAAAATATTTTCGGTTCCTAGCTCAATTCCTCCCGACTAATCAAAAATTGTTTTTCAAAAAGAAATAAGAGGAATCTAAACCTTGTTCTTCATTCTTTTTTCTTCCTCTTCAACCCCTCTTGATTCCTCTTAGTCAAAAAAAAAAAAAAAAAATTGTGATTTTCTAAGTCAAAACTTCAAAGGTTTTCCTCCTAAACATCTAGTAAGACTCTTTTACCCTTCCTTTTTTATTATATTACATGCTTTCAAGCATTTCCATCAAATTTTTCAAAAATTTTTAACTAAAGAAATTTTGGGGTTTTTGGTGATTCTAGGTGTTTTGATCACTTTTGTTGAATGGGTTTTTGTTCATGCATCATATAAACATATTTCCTCTACTTTAATTTCAAAATTTTCATGATTTGTGCAAATTTTAGAAATTAGGATTTATGTGTTCTTGAGGAATTTGGAGATTTTGTTCAATTGGATGAAATTAAGTAAAATTGACTTGTAATATTGTTTAATTGAGTAATTATAACATGTTTTACATCTACTGTGTTGTTTAATTTATCAATATAAGGATTTTTGGAAAATTAGGGTTTCAAAATTGGGGATTTTGCTAAATTTCTAATTTTCTTAGTCAATTTTCAAAATTGAGATAAAATTGAAATGTTTTTGTGCATTAGATCATGCATCATATGTGTCCTTGCATCATGCATCATATAGTTTTTAAAATTTCATGTTATTTTGTGTTTTAACTCTACTTGATGTAATATGCCCTCGGTTTTTGTTTTGTTTTGGTTTTTCCTTTTTGTTTAACCCTTAGATATGGCTCCTAAGGTTGGTAAAAAGTATAAGACCAAAGCCAATAGGAACATAGCTTCCTCATCCTCTTCTGCTCTTGTTGATTGGGTTAGGTTTCTTATAGCCAAATCTGAGCAAATTTTTAAGACTTTAACAAAATATAGGTCTATTTGGGGGGAAAGACAGTTAGTCCTAGCTGAGTCAGATCCTTCCATCCATAGGAATCTAGTGTCTAGGAACTAGGGTTCTTTATGTGATGTTTCTCATCCCCCTCCTGCAGCCTTGATTAGAAAATTCTAGTCAAATCTCTCTGTATATTCTGAGGTTACAGGTGGTCATTATTTGACTTCTTGGATTAGAGGTAAAGAGTATAAGATACTAAACGTGTAGCTTCTGAAGCTTCAGGTGTACCTCTAGTTCGTAGACCTACTTTCCTATACACTGAGTCTCCTTCTATTGATGATATTATGTCTTTGCTTTGTGGTAAATCAGTCTCTTGGGGATTTGAACCAAGAACAAACACAAGTGAGTTGACTAAAGTTAACTATTTTTTCTTTAGGATAGCTTGTCATAATATCTTTCCTATATCTCACATCCTTTGGACAAATGTGCTTTTCTGTATGCCTTCATTACAGATGGGTCCATGTGTTTTCCTTCCGTTTTTATTGAGACCATTGTTGAGGTGTATAGAAGTAAATCCAAGGTATATAATTTGTTCTTTCCTATTTTTATCTATAGGGTTTTACTATTTTTAGGGGTTAGACAGTTTTCCTTCCCTTGAGTTAGTACATATTACTGCCCTTATGGGAGCCACCTTTCTTAGACAGCAACAAGCTCAGATGAAAAATGTTAAACCAAGCACTGAAACTTCAAAGATACAAAGAGGTGAAGCTTCTACTGTTGCTCCTGCCTCTGGTGATCAACCTGCTACAGAGGAGACTCATGTGGATCCTACTGCTACTATGGATCCTGCTGCTCATGATCTTGTTGATCCCACTATTGCTCCTCTTCTCTCACTTCGTGCCATGATGGAGAAGTTTTTAACCACTTAGGCAGCTCATGGACAGCTCATTGATGAACCACTTACTGAAGTTGCTCCCTTGAGAGCAAATTTTGTTGAGTATAGGAGTACATTTCCACCTCTTCCACCCTCTAACCCTTGATGGTTGCCTTTGGCTTGATGGTTGCCTTTGGCAATGTTTAACAAAAAAGAGGAGTAGGTTTAGGATAGACATTTGTAGTTGGAGGGAGAGTAGAGAACTTTTGTAGTTAGAGGGAGACTGGAGAGCTTTTGTATTCAGGGGGAGTAGTTTAGTTACTAATGAGAGATTTTGATTTTGATGTATATTCTTATTCCCATTGATTTTAATGTATTTTCTCTTTTATTATTCTTGTTTCACAAACATTTTTGGTTTATTGACTATGATAGTTTATTTGATGTTTATTCATTTGATATTCTATTTATCACTTATATATTGTGAATTCAAGTTCAATTTTTATATTTTGGATTTATACTGTAATTTCCACACATGCGTTAATAGTTTGTTTTGAGTGTTTCAAGAATTTACAGGTTAATTCTTTCTCATCTATTGTCTATTCTAGAAACTAATAGTTACTAGATTGTTATGGAATTGTATTTGGGCAACAATGTGCAAGTTGGGCTAATTCTTGAGTTAAGCAATTTTTTTTTTAAGTGTGTTTTGTCACGGATTTCCAAAGCAGGAGATTTTTACGTTCTAAAGATTTAGGATTAAATGTTTAGAATTTCAACTTGTATGTGTTGGCAAACCAAGAACAAAAATATGTCTAGAATAGGTGTTAGACATTGCTCAAATTTGTACAAGTCATGACTCAAGAATGCACAAACTGTAAGAATAAGAATTATTTTTCTGTGAAGCTCGACTGATTGAATTGTGAAGCTCAATCAATCGAAAAACACAGAAAAAGAATTTCTGCAAAATTTTAAACAGGCTAAAGTCCACGAAAATGTTTAGGGTTTCAGTCTAACACTCCTACATATAAAAGGAAAACCCTAATTTGATTTTGAAGATTCTTGGAATACTTGTGAGTTACTCCTGTGAGATCTAAGAAGTTCTATACCTTCTAACTCCACAAGCATCTACCGAAACAAGATCTACAATCAAGTGCTGGTGGAATCTAGTTGCTGCAAAGATCAATAAGCCGTGATCTGAAACCTTTGAGTGAGATCTCAAAGTCATAAGCGTGGGTGCTTGTGTGCTACAAATCCAAGAAAGAAGGAGTCCGTGAATTCGAAACTTACACGTGGTCGCGTCAGTAAGTTACTAATAGAGATAGCAGTAGATTTAGAATTAAATCTAATTATAAAAACTTCAATTCTCTATAGTGGATTTGTTTTACCTTGAGGATAGCTAGGTCAAATCATTTCTAGGTTTTTACCTTGAAACAGTTGTTTCATTAGTTTCCCTAGGTCATCATATCATTACGTTCTTTATTTTCCACTATTATGCATGATATGATCTGTCCTTGTTTAACCTAGATCTCATAATTAATCTAGGTAATCACTTGGCTAATATTTTAGGTTGAACAATCTGCTTTAAGGGGTCAAAACAAACAAACTCTTTCTAGGGGAGTATTAAGAGTTGCTGTAAACGCAGGTGTAGTAGATCCAAGTGTAGATGCAAAGTAATACAGAGATGTAGAGTTGTGAAGACAAGTTTTTACGAAAGCTACTATCTACCTAAGCTACAAGTAGCTATCATTATTTTAGCTTAATAGCTTAATATAGCAAAGTAAACAATAGGGAAACATAAATTTAATCATTTGGCTATTATTTTAGCACTTTTTAGGTTAGATATATGGGTTGAAGGTCCAAACCCGCTGTATTATCCTAGTCACACCCCCAACTCATCATTGGCATGTTATTGTTCTTTTTTGGAGTGCCACATAGACTCATTAGTCAAGGTTTTACAAGTCCTCATACCAATTAGAGTTCAAGATCTCCAAATAAGGCACAAGACCTTCGTTTACTTAGGCGATGTGTGACTTGGCCAGTATTTGGTCCTCTCTCACCTCACCCCATTTAAAAGCTCTTTTGTCCTTCTGAGTTCCCAAAATTAAGGCTCAAGCCTAATGTATTAACATATTCCAAATTGTTGTATGAGTTCTAATGTTAATCCTTATTTTGTACACTTACAATGGGTGCCTACCATCTTTTGGACATACCAAGTGTAACACCCCAACCCAATTCAAAATAAATAAAAAAAGGTGGTCATATTGTTTTTAGACCCACGTGTTCCCCCACCTACCCCAACTATTCCCAATCACACATATCTTGCAAAATATCTCACTCTCTCCCTCTTGGCCAGCTATGTCACTCTTCTTTCCTCTTTTCTTTTTCATTTCACACAAACACAAACACAAACACACACTTCTCTCTTTCTCCCTCACACTCTACCACGGGTACCCACTCCACACCATCATCTCCACCATCATTTTTCTAGCAAGATCACTGTAAAAACTTCTTAGGAACCTCTACATCTTCACATCTATTATTTGAGGTAAAGATTTCTAATCTTTTTTGTGGATTTTATATGCTTTTGCTTGAAGTTATTTTTATCTAAGCTTTGATAATGATACCCATGTGATTTATGAGCTTTGGAAGTGATATTCATGTGTTTATATGTATGGATTTTGTGTTCGTGGAATTATTTGATGAGTTGATTTATAGTTTTTACAATGGTGGTTATCTAAGTGATGAAGATTTTGGGGTTTTGGCTTTTTAATGTGAAATACATGGTGAATATAATTTTTATTGATTATTTAGAGCTAGTTAAATGTTCAACTTGTTTGTCTTGGAGAATATTAAGATTTTGGTGTCATGGGCCTCTTAAATATATTACATGAATCTAGTGGGAACTACTTATTAAGTGTGGAGGTTTTGATGTTAGAGATTATACCTTGAAAGAATTATGAGTATAAATTTGAGTCTATGCCATGTATTATACATTGATGAGAAACTTTGGAAGTGGATACATTATTTGTGAGGTTAAATACTAGGCTTGCCTGATTAATTGCTTGTTTGGGAATTTCTAATTTTTATCTAGGTATAATTTCAAGCTTTATGCTTATTATGATTGGTTTGCTTGATATTGTTTAGGTGCTAGATAATCTCTGTTGGAGCTTAAAGAATTAGGCTTTTTGCGGGTTGCAAGGTAAGTAGCTTTTTAATGAGAATTTTTGGTTAAAAACATTTTGGAAAATTATTTGTGGAACTACATCTTTCTAAAAATTATTGTGTTGTAACCTTAATGTATATGACTATTTATGAAAAGTGCATCATGTTTAATATTGCATATGGGGAAATGCATGAGTATTTGGCATGGAAAAGAAAAGCATCTTTGATTAAATTCTTGAGAATGGATTTTATGGATTTATTGCATTATTTGCAAAATTTAAAGATACTTTGATAATTGGGAGAGTTGATCAAAACTTTCTTGACAAGAAATGAGTTTGAAGGCTTTGAGAAGCTTGTGAATATCTTTGGATATTTAAAGGTTTTGTGAAACTACTTGGAAATGAACTGTGTTTTGAATTTATGTAATATGTGAGCTCTTTATGTTTTACTCTTGTGCTGTGAAGTGTGATTACCTGATGATTACCTAGCTAGATACTATAATCTGTGTGACATTAGTATCTTAGCACCCATCTTTGTGATGGTCATTGAGTTCCGTCTATGTGACGGCGATGAATTTCGTCTTGGTGACAACATTGAGTTCTGTCTTTGTGATGGAAAATTAGTTCCGGATGTGTGTCGACAATGAGTTCCGTCTTTGTGACGGCATTGTCATGTGGCCTTGGGTTAGATTTTCTTGTTTTGAAATGGTGTTTTATTATTGCTCACAATATATACATTATGTTTTTTCATGTTGAGATATTTTGAGAAATATATACTTATGTAGTTTTACGTTGAGATATTTCAAAAAAGCTTTGTGCTATGTAGTTTCAAGCATTCTTGTCATGCCATTACTGATATCAAATTTTCAAAAATCAAATGGAAATTCCCAAAATATAACATGTGTTGTGAAATGCTCATTATCATGAAACTTGCATTTCCCCCACCCCCACCCCCACCCCTATTAATTATGCTACTTACTGGGCTCTGTCTCATCCCATTCTTTTACAAACTTTTTCAGAGTAGACAATGATCGTTTTGAGATAGGTTTTTATGGCTAGCAATAGTTAGACTAACTACTGATGGAGGCTAGACTTTTGTTATGGTGAGCTTTAGATATACATCCTAGCATGGGCTTGACTCATTCTTTTGCATCTAATGGTAGTAGTGATGACTTGATTCTCATTAATGGGAAAAGCTAGTGATGTATAATTATATTTATTCAAACCTCTATTCTTTTGTGGCCAATGATCTTTGTAATTATTATATAGAGTTCTGACTTACTTTTAGAGTTTTTTTTAATATGTTGGTACTAGGTATGGATTGATTTGTCATAAAGGAAAATCTACAAGTACCTTTAAAATGTTTTTCTGATGCTTTGGACCTTTTTGGGTTTAGGGCGTGACACCAAGGCATAATGGGCAACATGACTAATGATTGAGAAATGGGCCTCAAAAGGTTGTCACAGTCCAAAAGGGGGTAATGAAGGGCCCTATCTATAGGGGATTAGATTGAGCTTATCTTCTTTTTCTTTTCTTTTTTAGGAAAGATATTGGGCTTATCTAATGATGATAATCCATCAGATAAAGCTAGATATATAATGAATATAAATCTTTTGTTCCATTTTTTATGGAACATCAAATCACAATTGCCTTTCTAAAATTTGAAACTTGATGTAATTAAAAAAAAATATATTATAATCACAATATTTTCACAACATTTTAATAATAAATCCTAAGTGATAAGTTGTTACTGACTATTATTAGTAGACAAAAAAATAAATTTCAGTAGTGAGTTCAAATTAACAACTTACCACTTAGTATGTATTATGAAAATTTTGTGAACATAGTCAAAGTACTTCTCCTTGATTAACCATAAGGTTATTTACCTGCAGTTTCCTGGAAGATACGTGCTGGATCTAAAGTATATATGTTGAGGCATGTTAAGTTGAGAGTATCTAAAATAATTATGCAAAGTTCAAAAACATTGAGACATGAAGAAGACTTCTATTTGACTAATGATCATCCCCACATAGTAAGTCATCCAAATAACTGGATGTCTCCGATCTAGAGAGATTCAGCCAAGTTCTACTCCGGGAACTGGCGACTGAACCCGTGAACTAAGCGTCGCGATCCTTTTTGTCCTATCAATGTGCGAGGATCGATGCTAAGTTCATGGGGATCTCCCACCTTACTATTTTAAAATTTAATCAAGTAGTGATGGAAAAAGATAATGTGTTTGATTATGCATGGCAACTAATTAATTTAAATTCATAGTGTATGTTAATGAAGTATCTAAGATTGATTTTACCATGAGTGACCTTCTACTTAAACCAATCAAATGGTGCTTCGTACGATGCACACGACCTATATATATATAAAGTCATTGTTTCTATTTGATAATTTTACTTATAAAAGGTAACTTGAAAAATGGAAGTATCTGATCTACAAAACTAAAACCAAGTAGGCTTGTGGTCCAAAAGATTAAAAAAATTGAGAGGCGGGTGGAGTTTGAGAAAGGGATGGGCAAGTATTGTCGAATGTATAATGTGGGAGAGAGAAGAGGGAATCCATGTGAGGACTGAGTTATACGAAATATGTACAGGAAGATTTGCCAGCTTGCTCTCATTTATTTTATGTAGCTTGGAGATGTCGCTATTTGACAATTTTGGATTTATGCTAATAAGATAAACTACCCAATTCATAATACAAGGGGTGTTGGAGGTTGGAACTCTTGCCCTCCATCAAACCTAAGCACCTCTCTCTCTCTCTCTCTCTCTCTCTCTCTCTCTCTCTCTCTCTCTCTCATATGTTTCACCGAATAAAAATCATCTATCCACTTTGAGTGTTTTATATTATTCTCCACCAATTACAACATGAATATTGCAAGTCCATATTCCCTTCGACAAAAAATATATATAAAGAAAAAATAAATTTTTCCACCAATTAACTAGCTTATTTCCTTCAAATGATCAAATAAATAGTTAATTCAATCAATAGTCACTTGATCCTCAATTGTGTCAATTATCCTTTTTTATTTTTGTCTTTACTATTTATTAAGATTAAGAGACTGCCATAAATAGAAACAACAAAGTTATTTTGTTGTGAGTGCATGGATTTCAGTTAATTTAGTTGGTAAAATTTATTGTTATTGAATAAAAAAATTAGACTCAAATCTTACCTATATAAAAAGGAAATTCGTCATCATGGGATGAATATCAAAAATTCAAATCATATGGTATAATAAATCGAAGGTTGTCCAGCTGTGAAGATGAAGGAGTTGCAGCTATTAATGTTGATTTTCTTTCAAAAGTTGCTGGCTTAGCTTAACTTCCACAGTTATATAAAAAGAATAGGCGTAATACTCACAATCATTAGCCTTAAGATATAATAATTTATTGGGTATTCTATTTATTTTAGAAATGCCTACCCTATATTCCCTCTAATTGTTTTCTAACATAATGGGTTATAATTAAGCTTCAGCATTTGACCCCAATAGAGCATTCTTATTAAGCATTCTAAAAAATTTAGCATTTACCATCTCAAAACTCAATTTTATAACATATAATACACCACTTTAACACTAATTTTTTATAACATACAATCTTCCTTACATCAAAACTTCTAATTTTTTTTAACACTTTATTTAAATATTCTTTCTTTATCATTTTTTATTCTTTTTTATTCATCCTCTCTCTTTCTCTGTCTCTCTCCTCTGTGTCTCTCTTTCACAATCCAGCGCCGCCGGCCACCATATCCACCCACCCATATCACATCCACCCACCATCGCCACAACCACAAACAACAACAAAAAATAATAATAATAAAATAAAATAAAAATCCTCCACATCCAAAGCCACAAAACCAAAGAATCATCCAAATCAAAGAATCACAACAAAGACCCAAAACCACCCCGATCAACCCACAAACCCAACCAACGCAATCAAGAACCCACCAAAATCAATCAAAACCACTGAAATTAAAACTCACCGATATCAAATTGCAAAACCCACTCACCGAATCAACGCAGAGACCCACCATGAACCACCATAGAGACCCAAGATCCATGAAAAACCATGCAGCCCAACCACACCCAGCATCGCATCCCAGCCACACCCAAGACCCATGAACTAGAGATGCAGAGAGAAAGGGAAACAAAGAGGTGAAAAAAAAAAAAAAAAAAAGAGTGGACAGAGAGCACGAGAGAGATAGAGAAAAGGAAAGGAGTGGACGGAGAGCACGAGATTGGCGGCGTGAAAAGGAAAAGAAGAAACCTCCATCACCGCCACCGGACCACAGCCATCCGACCCACGATCCATGACCACAATCACCGGACCACAGCCATCGCATCCCACAATCGCCGGAGCACAATCATCGACAGAGCCCACTCATCGACGAACCACATCGGCAAAGCACAAAGAGAGAAGAGAGAAGAGAGAAGAGAGAAGAAGAAGTGAAAAGGGGAAAGAGAAAGGTAGAGCAGAGAGAGTGTGTTGAGTGAATAAAAAACAAAAAATTGCTTGGCTTGATGCTCCTACCTAGGTTTCGTCGGAGAGGGAGGCAGAGACGTCGAACAGAGAGAGAGAGAGAGAGAGAGAGAGTAGAGAAATGTTTAGAGAAATGGTGAAATAGGAAGAAGCGGAAATTAGAAGACAAAGAATAAAAGAAAGTGAACCCCACTAAATAAAAAAATAATATCAGTTTTACAATTGGTGAACAGTGCGGTCTCAAAAATGAGATTGCACAGTTCATCAATTGCAAAAATTATACCATTTAAAAGATTTGATAGAGCAAGCTTTTGGGTTAAAAATGCTAAAAAAAAAAAAAATTAGCATTTGAAAGGTTTGATAAGAATGGTGTTACGCATATTTCTAATTTCTCCAATAGCAATAGTACTTCTGGACGCACCATCACCGTTAGTGGCATGTCACTTCGTCAACTACCTTGGACAAGTTACTGATATTTTATGAAAAATTAACGAACTGCTTTTGAACTCTTTAATTGAATATTGGCTTATTAGTTGGACAATTAAATTAGGTTTAAAGTCAAAGGAATAATAACTTAATTGTTAGGCTAACACTCTTGTCAATCATTGAAATGGAACTGACCATAAATCATGTTTACAATATTAACCAACGAAATTAGAGGAGCAATTAAGGTTTCATTTTTGACAAATCATGAATGGAATCATTTCATGTCATCGTCGTTTTCTACAGGAATAAGGATATACATTTATTCATTCAGCAAAAAAAAAGGATATATATTTATTCTTTAGAATAAATGCACCATTGTAATTCTTAACCAAAAAAACGTAAATTTTGATTCAACCCACTTCTTCTTTTTTTGAAATATTATACATAATTTCATATGCCAGCTATAAAATGGGGTGAAAGACTATCCTAAATCAATTTGTAATTGTAACATGAAAACATTGAAAAGACTAGGAAACAAGAAGTACAAAATCACATGGGACAGAACTAGTGACTTTTATTACAACTATTCTGTGCTTAACGCCTTCTTTTCAATGATTATTGATCAAGCACAACACAAACTTTGTGCTTAAACTTTATTTCAGGACCCAAAGGTTTTAATCACAATGAGGCAAAGAAGAAAGAAATTAACACAAACCATCTCACAGATACAACAAAACAAATATAAATTCAACTCAATTTGGGCTAATATATTAAGAGTCCCCCCAATTATTTTCTTCTCATGCTCAAGGAAATAAATTTGAAGGAAGAGGGAAAAAAAAAAAAAAAAAAAACATATTTACTTACAACTTTTGGAGGGTGTGTAAAATACAATTTCATTTTTTAGTACAAAGATTTCTCTCTCCGTCATAAATTTTTTTTCTCGAGAAGCAAACGGATTCATGACCTCATGAATTGGGGAATCCCGATCTGCCACTATTATACACAGACCGAAACACACAAAAAAGGGCAAACAAAGTAATTAAAACTTATCCACAAAACCAATAACCCCACGTACATTAATCAAAACCGGCCCCATTGCATGATTGAACCCACTTTGGTTATCGCTGGAAAAAAAGAATTTTTAGTGTTAAAGACTATACTAGTCTTCTGAGATGCTCTCAAGATGAGGCCTCCAAACTCCAACTCTGCCATTTCTACGATCTCTATGTGAGGATTTCTTTTCTGATATGACATTCTCTAGGTAACGATCACAGTCTTCTGAGACATCATTGTTGGTTTGACACTTTTTGCTCTTCTTGGAGGACTTGTTGCCACTCTTTTTCTTTTCTGGAAAAGAAGATGAAGGGATCAAAAAGTAAATGCTTCCTCTCTTGAGCTCAGACTCTGGTGAGAGTATTAAGATTTTGCGTACAACGCCTTGAGAGCATGGTTTGCTTAGGACATGATTTGGGTTTGCCTTAAGGATCTCACCAGCCGTGATTGGACCTGTAAGCTCTTCTACGTAGCCATTCAAATGGACTATGCGGATCAAGTCAAGAGCTCCACAAGGAAGAACACAAGCCAAGCAACACCTTAGACTGTTACCCATGACTATGGACTAATTTTATGTGTGTGTGAGAGAGAGAGAGAGAGAGAGAAACTGATCGAATTTGGGAAAACTCTTTGTGATTGTGAGTTGTGACTCTCTTTTTCTTCTTTCTTGGTATGATGAAAATGAAATGTGAATGTGACCAGAGGCTGGACAATGTGTTATATATATATATATATATATATATATATATATATATATATATATATATATATAGGAACAACCATACTCATACGAACACAAAGTAGAATTTAGTATATTATTATAATGGATTGCAAAATGACCAAAGTATCCTATGAGTGATTTTCAAAATATTGGATTTGGTCTAAATATGATGCCCTTCCAAATGTAATCTAATTAACTTAAGCCGCCTCGTAATGCTATATGACTGCAATTGTAAATAATCTTTAAGACTAGTGGGGTTTATTTTATAATTTAATTTTACTTCAAATATATTATTATATACATAAAAATGAAATTTCCCACATGACATGCATGGAAGCTTATAGTCTATAGAGGCGCACTATCTTGTTTATTTTTTGACACATTCCTAGGTAAGGAGTTATTTATGTCACATTTTTGTTATGGTATCTCAATTCATATTACATGTTAATTCACACGGCATGCATGGCAGCTTCTAGTCTATATATAGAGGCGGACTTCCTTGTTTACTTGTTGACACATTTCTAGGAAAGGAGTTATTTATGTCACATTTTTGTTATGGTATCTCAATTCATATTACATGTTAATTCACATGACATGCATGGCAGCTTCTAGTCTATATAGACTTCCTTGTTTACTTGCTGACACATTTCTAGGAAAGGAGTTATGTATGTCACATTTTTGTTAAGGTGTCTCAATATATATTACATGCATGTTAATAATACAAGAAAATTTACCCAAAAAATAATAATAATACGAGATAGGATAATAAATTGCTAGCACTAGTCGAATCTTGAAGAGGTATCCTAGCTTGTAGCCTTATTATTAATTAGTGATTATTGTAGCCTTATTATTTTCATATTATAATATATGGAGAAGGTTTGGGAACTTTCAAGATGTTTATAAAAAAACAACCCAAAAAACTTTCAAGATGGGGTTAGGGATTTAGGAGTGCTTATCGTACTTTATTTACCAGTTTTATTTCATTCCTCGATTTCTTATTTCAAGTAATCAACCGAGAGTTATTTTTTCAACACACAAAAAACAAAACACCATTTCCTATACACGGACACCTTGATTTATTATAATATGCATCCAAGTGTTGCCAATGGAACTGAATTGTAAGTATTAAGCAAGTATCACAAACTTGTAGTGAAGAAAGAAAGTGTCACAAACGGACAATTGAACTCAGGCCATATTCACCAAAACGTAAAATGAACTCGAGCCTGTTGCACTGAAATTAAATAATACTAGTAACAAACAAAAGAATACTAGGGTAAATCTATTCTTTTAATATTCAATATCATCGGTATTGGCAATATCTTAAATTGACATTAAACTATTTGTAAATGGTAGAATGAAGCTGCTACTGTAAGAAATTGGAGAAGGACCCATATTGAAACCTTAGTTAATAAAAAATATATAATAAAAAAAATAGGAGAACCACGACAAGGACAAATTTGACAATAAATTTAATTGTAGCATAAGGTTACAATTCTATTCAATATCTTTTTTTTATTGGATATGAATTTTAATAAATCTACCATTAAATTACATATTCTTTTTATGTCCTCTGTGTTAACAAAACTTTCAAAAGATTAAAGATCAATAATATGTCATCAATCAAATGTTTAGATTTCAAGTTTTTGTACTCTAAAATTATGCATAACAATTAAGCTTATGGATTGAATATTAAATAACATTCGATTGACATAAAATTTGACATATGTGTTAAGAACATAAAAAAGATGCAATCCAAATAGTTAAATTTATAAAGTATGTAGTCATATTAACGAAATTTGTAACCAAATTTTGTCCTCACATAAAAATGCAGGCTAATAATAACAAGTCTTTTTTTTCTTTTCCTCTCTACTAAATAACAACATCACATGGAAAAATACATAATTATTCAATATCTCAAGAGTACAACTTTTTTTTTCTCTATACTAAATAACAACCACGCGTGGAAATAAGTAACTATATAATAAACTCAAAAATATAAGTAATTATTCAGTTTTCAAAACTCAAAAGTACAATGATATGATATATTTCTAATTCTCACATATTCTATGTCACTAATTAAATTCATGATACAATCTACCATAATAATGCCATTACCTTATCATGCTAAAAGTTTTTTAATTCAATTAGTTCCTCTTAGTGTGCGTTTGACAAAAATTATTTTTGCCAACTTATTTTACTATTCAGCTTATTTTTACTACTGAAGACTTGAATTTGTGTGAAACACAAAAGCTTGTTTAGACCCCCTCCCCCAAATAAAAAATTACGGCTAAATTGTTTTTACTCTAACTTAAGCTAAGTACAGAATAAGAGTAAATGAGCACAAACAATCAAAATGACTACCCTAAGCCATATTCATGCAATATCAAAAATAAAAGAAAAGCTTAAAGAGTAGGAAAGAAAGATACAAACACAAGATAACACGGCGATATGTTATCGAAGAGGAAATCGTAGAATTCGGCGAAAAATCTCTCCGCCACCCTTCAAGTGATAAATCTAGAGAATAAGTTGGAGTACACGAATAACAAAAGACCCTTCAAGCCTAGTTTACCCAATGTACTTGAGCCCTCCAAGCTCTTGCTACCAACTGGCTTCTCAGAACCTTGTCTTCTCTAGCTTTCCTGGATCCCACAATTCAACCTAATTGCATCCGCCAAATAAATGGCTCCTTTCAATGCTTCCCAGCAACACCAAAACCTCACTTTACACTTAGATTGGGTGTGATAAGTGTTTAGGCTATCAACCTTTCCAGGATTTAGATATAGATAGGTAGAAGTAAAGGAAAACCACAAAGAAATGTGTAAATGATTGTGGATATAACAATCTCTAACACTCAAGTGTATTTTCTATGGGTTTTTCTCTAAGAAGTACTCCTTAAAATATGTGAGTAATAAGGGTATATATAGTGTGGGTAAATACTTGGTAAAGCAAACATGACAAAATAGCCAAACACAATGTTTTGCGAGTATTCCGTGGGAATGCCTTACTTGTGAGATACTCTCGAAAAGTCATGACTCTTCGCATTCCAATCATGTGCTCTACACGTGGCTATTTCACGGGATAGCTTCTCATGAAATCCACTTGATCTTTACTTTAAGCTTGAGTCTTCACACTCTCTTACACACACCCTTTACAATTAAAAACCCCACATAAATACAAGGAAAAATGATTGAATATAAAATACAATCAAATTTAGCATGGAATTAAAGCCAACACAAAATAGTTGTAAATCACAATTTTACAATCTCCCCCTTTGGCTATTCTATGACAAAACCCCTAAACAGACTCTAAACTTAAACGTGGGTTTAGGAACAAATGCAAAACTCACTCACACCTAATTCTAGAAGCTGTGAAGCACTTGCACGATATACACTTGTATCCTGAAACACTCGCACAAAAACAAAACTTTCATTAAGCTTATGACAAGTTGAATGCAAAGTATGTATAAGAACAAGTAAAATGCGATCAAGGTATTAAGCAAGGTATAATTTATAAAGCGTAACTTGATCAAACATGAACAGTCATTAATAAATGACTATAGTGAACATTTATCTAGTAAATGATCATCCAAACATGCAATGCAATTAAGAGCAATTGTAAAATTAATTGCATGTCCAACAAGCATGATGCATTAAAGGAACTAAAGCTAAAGATAAACTGAAATTTAAATTAAAGTACTTTAAAGTTTTAAAAGAAAGCAATGTAGATATCCATAAGTTATAAAAACTTTAGAAAGTAAACTAAATAAACTACAAAACTAGACTAGCCATAACAATGGTTAGACTATCCAAAAGTGTGTGTGGCTGTAGGTTAGCTTCCTTCTTTTGGGCCCACTAAACTCCCCCTTTCAATATGCATGCCTCTTTTCATGTGATGCTCTCCCCCTTACTATATGCTATAGTCAAACATATTCACAATCCACATTAAGTGCTCTCCACCTTTTTGGCACTAAATAGAATCGCTTCTAGCTTGTGCTGAATCTCATCCAACTGTGTCTCCATGTTGGTTAGACGAGTCTGAACTTGGTTATTTGTGGAATATATGATATTAGCAAGACCAGAAATACGCTTATGAAGACCTTCAACCAAGGTAGTCAACCTATCCGGATGAGAGCTGGATTGCCCTAGTTGAGTGCTAGCACCTAAGGGATGTCCGGAAGGAGTGGCATGAGGGGAAAAGTTGCTCTTTGGAGTTTTGGAGGGACTTTGCTTTCCTTTTTCAGCAACAGAATGACTCTTGCTCTTTTGGATAGACACTAAGGCTATTGGTCGATGACGGAGTAAGATAGTGCCATCTTTTGGTGGACGAACTCCCTTAAGGACCATGATCTTCATGACAACGTACTGCTGTTTTCCCCATGGTCTGAAAAATGTGAGCACAAATGTCAATTTGAGCTCCTTTGATGAGATCACACAAGAAATGCACTCGTCCAAGATTGATAAATCCAGTGTTGGTCAATGGATAGAGGTTGGAGAACATGATCAATGTGAAAGTCTTCAATTCTGGTTCGAACTTTGCAGTACCAATTGATGTGCCTTTGGCGAAGACCTTATGATCAACTCCGAGGATGTCAAGAATTTCTATCACTGGAGCAAGTCTATCATCATATGGAGAAATGTCCACATTTACTAGACGATTGATGTGAAGAATCTTTGCAAGATAGTCCGAAGTGATGACAAAATCCTTTCCTCAAACCCAACACTTCAGTTCAACTTCAGTGAACCATGCATTTGAGTAGAACTCCTTAACCAATTCATCAACGAGATCCTAAAAATTTCCAAACAAGTTTGCCTAATTTTTATCCGCAAATATCCTGGGAATAAAAGTGGATCCCAAGGTGTCAAAATGAACAATTCTTACCACCACAGTAGGTGCACTCACAAAGTGATCTTTGAAGGACAGATAATCCATAAGAGTTTTGAATCTTTTGATGTCAAATCATTTGATGAGTTTTGAATCCTCTTTGAAGCAGGGGATGACGTGAGGTCAATCACTTGTTCTTTTCCGCGAGAAGATTGACGATACAACTACACAAAGGAACAGTCACACAAAGATGGACAAGAACAAAAACACGGAAGCAAACTTGATTAGTCCAAGTTAGTCCATAAACCAAAAGTCCTAAAAAGAACATAAAAACATACAACCTAATATCACAAGATCATGTTTTAAGTGCTAAACGTGTAAGAACACTTATGATTGAAGTGCAAATCATGACAAGTGATCAAGTGTGTGCATGTGGTGTGCATATGAGATGCATGATCAAGGCATGACCAAGCAAACTTGGATCAAAGTGTATAAAACACACAACCAAAGATCAAAACATGATAAACATGCATAATCATGGTAATCCCCAAAGTTTGGTACTCATCGGAGTCCAAAACAAAAACAAATTGTCATTTGGGCATTTTATCAAACACTTAATATGCATACAAACCACTAACACGTAAAAGAATACATGAACATGTGAAAATCTTGCCTAGACACATGTTAAAATGCCACTTGGGGCCAACACAAACACAAACAATCAAAATAGGACAGAGCCCAATCAAGAAAAAAAAAATTGCAGAAAAAATAAGTTTTCCCAACCCTTTTCAAAAATAAACCCAACCCTAACAATCCTATAATCTAAGGAAAAATCAAATGATTCACAAGTGAAAAGATGTTATAACATACCTTAGAGAAGTTTTTGCAGTGATTGATCTTGAGTTTTAGGTGAGTTTTGAGAGAAAAGTGTGTTTTGGGTTGAGAGAGGGACGAAGGAGGCAATGAGAAGGTTTTGAAAAACTGTCAACATCTGTTCTTTAAAAACTGCAAAAACGCTTTTTTCACAGGTAAGTTTCTCGCGAAATTACTCGCGAAAACGATCACTGAAGCTCATATCAATTTTGCGGGTTAAGTTTACTCCCGAGCCAGTCGCGAAAGTTTCTGTATGAAATTCAATATTGCCCAAAAATTTGCCATCCTCATTTTTGTGAGAAGAGCTAACTCGTGAGTTTCTCGCGAAAATGCCTTTGAAAGAGTTTTTTGTTAAAAACAAGAAATGAACACTTTGGAAAAAATATCTAAACACACAAAAGCATAAAATCACTTTCAAAAACAAATAAAACTCTCAGAAATATTTTTGGGTTTGATCGACAAATAATTGAGTATACATATCACATTTGAACACTTACAATCACACAAATGGAATAAGCGTTCATTAAACATTAGTCTTGTGTGTTGTGTGTGTGGATCAAGTACGAACTAGTCTATAGTCTAGTATGAAGTTTCAATGATCAATTCAATCAAGTCATACACAACTAATACGAAGTCAAGTAACCTATTTCACTTGTAGAAATGAACATATATGACCCCTCACTGATGTGATTAAAATTGATTGAAAGCCTTTTGATTTGCTTCCATTTTACATATTTTTGAACAAATACAACTCAATTTGAGAAGCGATGCCATAAAAATTTTGAATGAACTTTGACAATTTAGCCTTTGGCTTTGGCACCATACATCTCAATACAAATCGCTTTCCCTTTTTCTTAGTCAAATACTAGTATATGCAACTGCTTTTACAACTCAAAATCTCTTTTCAAGATTTGATAATGGTTGTGGTATAAGCAAAAACATAAAAGAAAATGTGAGGAGATATATAGGCACAAGTCTACGCATGTATCAAGATCCAATAAGACTATTGACCAATCGTTCATGACAAGCTTGAAGATCTATTTACAACAATCAAACATAGATTTCTAGATGTCACTCACACTTAGAAAATGTGCATACATAACAAGCTCAGCTCATAAATGCACTACGCCATTAATACGGAGGTACTAAGCCAAACTCACATGTGATATACACCACACAAGAGATCATACTTTTTGAGATTTTTCAATATTTATGGGTTTTTGAATTTTTCAACACACTCAAAAGCTGAACATGTATAAAAGATCAACAAAAACAAGTAGAAAGCAAACATGAAAAAGAAACATGCTATAACCGAAAGCAATGACACAAGAAGATTGCATATTTCACGATGCATGAAAATAAATCCTTAATACGTTGGAAGTATTGATGCATGGGCATAGTGAGTGATCATGCATGAGTACCCTTCTTCACCTACGCTTTACAAGTGTTTGGTGTGAGATCCTTAAATGAAGGGGTACGACCGACATAACTTTCAAACCTCAGGATGAAGTTATCAAGGCATAATGAAATGTTCTTCAACATCTCCATAACATCTCCAATGAGTTTTCCCTCATTTTCTCTTTTAGCTTACGTTCCCTTTGGTATCCTTCTTGAATTTTCTTGGCCACGCATAGAATCAGTTCTCTTGAGTGCATGAAGCTTGAAGTAATTTGGCCTTATGTGCCCACGCACACCACAATGATGACAAAAATGCTTCACTTAAGATCCCCTTTGACTTTTGGGTAATGACTTCCCTTCATCTCTTGGTTTTGCACCAACGGTTTTATTTGCAATAACAGGGGTCTCAATCTCAGGCTTCACCTCTTTGAGCTTCTCTACATTCTTAGCTAATACGAACCTCACTTCCTTCTTAGGTTCACTGCTTGAGCTCGCTTCATTGGTATAGCCTAGACTGGTCTTGTCATGTGAAGATTTTTGTGAAGATAGCATGCTGTCAAGTTTCTTGGTGGAAATATGTTCAACCTTGACATTTGCTTGAATAATTTCAAGTTCAAGAAACTTGATTTTAGAATAGGCTTCCACCAATTCTCCCTTAAGCCATTTTACTTCACACTTCGCTTCCTTAAGTTGCACAAGAGTGCACCTATGCTCTTCTTCAATTTTCTTTATCTTTTTCACGGCATTATTTGCAACCTTGGCGTATTTGCCACAATCTTCTAGCAAAGTATCATAGACTTCTTGAAAGTTCTTCTCACCTTTATTGAGGTACACATCCTTATCATCTGAACCTTCAACTTCTCCACCGACCGAATGCACACCAAGCTCATCAACCAAATTGCTCAAATCATCCTTAGAATCAACGGAGGTAATTTCCATGAAGGCCCTATAGTTTCTGTCACTATCACACTCTCTTTCCATATCAGAATTTATGCTTTCGGAATCACTAAGGTTAGTGGCAAACACTTTACCCTTCCCCTCTCAAATAGTTTGTACATTCTTTCTTGAGATGTCCATGACCGTTGCATTCATAACACACGATTCCTTGAGGTGATTGAGAGTCCTTCCCATCTTTCTTCTTGAACTTCCTCTTATCATTCTTAGAGGATGATAACTTTCCTTTGCCAAATGACTTCCCATTGTTCTTCATTTTGATAAATTTCCATAATTTCTTCGCAAGAAATGCCACCTCCTTCTCTACGTCGTCTTCATCGAAAGAGTCACTCACTCTCTCATATATATTTTTAAGAGCAAGTGATTTGCTAGACTTGTAAAGAGGCAGTCTAAGCTCATATGTTTAGAGAGATCCAATGAATTCTTAAATCTTGATCTCATCCAAATCTTTGCTTTCTTCTATGGCTATGACCTTAGCAGGAAAGTTCTCTGAAAAGGATCTCAAAATATTTCTCACCACCTTAACATCTTCAATCTCCCCCCCAAGATTAAGCTTGGCAATCACTGCCTCGTTAAGCTTCCCATAGAAAGAATCAAATGACTCATCGTTGCTCATCTTTAGTTCTTCAAATCGAGTAGTGAGCATTTGAAGCTTAGTGTCCTTAACCTTCTTGGTACCTTCATAGGTAGTCTTAAAAATGGTCCACACCTCCTTTGCAGACTTCACATGTGAAATCCTGTAAAACTCATCACTAGACACACCACAAAGAATAACATAAATTGCTTTGCTAGTGGCATTAGCCAAAGCAAGAGCAACCTTATCCCATTTGGATTTGGCGATAGTGGGTCTAACATACCCATTCCCAATGAAATCCCGTACTGTCTCATCAACAACACAAAGAAACACCATCATGCGTACTTTCCAAAAAGCATAATTACTCCCATCAAAGAATGGAGGAGCATTAAGAGATTGGGATTGATCCATCTCACTTGGGGTCTAGGATCACACTAGGATAATAAAATTCGATAAGTGTACCCACTCTTATACCAATTGAAGGCTCGGATTTGTGTGAAACACAAAAGCTTGTTTAGACGCCTAAATAAAAAAATTACAACTAGATTGCTTTTACTCTAATTTAAGCTAAGTGCAGAATAAGAGTAAAGGAGCGCAAACAACTGAAACAACTACCCTAAGCCATATTCATGCAATATCAACAATAAAATATAAGCTTAAAGAGTAGGGAAGAAAAATGCAAACACAAGATAACACGACGATATGTTATCGAAGAGGAAACTGAAGAACTTGGCGAAAAATCTCTCCGCCACCCTCCAAGCGGTAAATCTAAAGAATAAGTTGGAGTACACAATAACAAAAGACCCTCCAAGCCTAGTCTACCCAATGTACTTGAGCCCTCCAAGCTCCTGCTACCAACTGGCTTCTCGAAACCTTATCTTCTCTAGCTTTCCTGAATCTTGCAATTCAGCCTGATTGCATCCGCCAAATGAATGAGTCATTCCAATGCTTCTCAGCAGCACCAAAACCTTACTTTATACACAAATTAGGTGTGGTAAGTGTTTGGACTATCAACCTCTCAAGGATTTGGATATGGAGAGGTATGAGTAGAGGAAAACCACAAGGAAATGTGTAGATGATTGTAGGTATAATAATCTCTAACTCTCAAGTGTATTTTTTAGGGTTTTCTCTCTGAAAGCACTCCTTGCAATATGTGGGTAATGAGAGTATATATAATGTGGGTAAAGACCTGGTAAAGCAAACATGACAAAATAGCCCACAGAATGTTTCACGAGTATTTCGTGGGAAGGCCTTACTCGCGAAACACTCGCGAAAACTCCAAGCTATCATGACTCTTCGCATTCCAGTTTTGTGCTCTACACATGGCTACTTCACGAGATAGTTTCTCGCGAGATAGTTTCTTGCGAGCTTCTCGCAAAATCCACTTGATCTTTATTTTAAGCTTGAGTCTTCACATTTCTCACACACACACCCCTTATAATTAAGAACTCCACATAAATACAGGGAAAAATGATTGAATAAAATTACAATCAAATTTGGCACGAAATTAAAGCCAACATAAAACATTTGTAAATCACAACTTTACAGCTACTATTCATGTGTCTCACTACACTTTTTGGTACTATTTATGAGTCTCACTGTACTATTTCAGCTAATTTTTACCTTTATCTACAGTACTTTCAACAAAAAATTTTCAGTTTTAGCAAATTAAGTGGATCCCAAACAAAAACTTAATATCTCCAAATGAAACGTCCAAATTCAAATTCATCATCCCAATTTAAAAATAAAATTATTTTTCATAGTCTTGTGTAAAAATAGTTTTCGTGTTTTCTAGTATTTGATATCATCAGAAAAAATTATTCAAATGAAACTATTTTTGGTCAATATAAAAAGTAAGGCTTACTTTTAGAGATTATTTTCTACTAAATGTTTTTGAAAAACAATTTTATCTCACAGTAAGCTAAATAAGGAAAGTTATGAGATTATTTTTAAATTTATTTAAAGTTGCTACCAAACATTTTTTTTTTTTTTTAAATGAGATAGTTTTATAAAAAAATACTCTTTGAAAAATGACTCATTTTCTAAAAAAAATATTATCACCTAAACAAACAAAGCATTAAAAAAAATTACATCATTATTAACTGTATTGGAAGAATGGAACCAATTGACAGCAAGGCTATTTTTGGCAAAGCATGGAAAATTAAGCATTGTTCAATAAATAGAGCATTCTATTAAAAAAAAATTAATACTAAATAAAGTGCTAACAATAATTTAATCAATCTTAGGCTTTTAATTTGCTTTTCACAACATGACCCAATGTCAAGTCATCGCGAATATAGGCATCGCCGCATCGTATAACAGGAATAATTTTAAAAGTTTGGATTACTTTAATTTGAAGTTAATAAATATAATAAAATTAAATTAAAAAAATCTGGCTTGGATTGAAAATAATTGATTAGGTACGGAATGGAAATTGTAGAGTACATGACTGCATGTGGGAGTTTTATTTCTATTCATTATATCTCGCCCGCATTGAGCACATCCATTATCCATAGCTCAAAGTAACATCTCATTCTCATACGACCCATCTCGCAGGCCTGATGTTTTTTTTTTTTTTTTCTTTCTTTTATGGGAAAAAATCAAACCAAACAAACAAACCTTGTTTATGTTCTTTTACCTAACAAAACAAGTTAAGTGATTCTCAAAAACAAATACAAAACAAAACCAGTTAAGTTTAATCTCATGTTTAGGTTTAACTATTAAAATGAACTAAAATTAAATATAATTTATAAAAAAAAAAAACTCGTGAGCATGACATTCGCTTAAAGTATATATATTTTTACATGTATACAAAAAAATACTTATATATACTTGAGATTAGATTGGGTAAGCTTGTAAATAAATTTATGATATATCAAATTACTATTTGTAAAAAAAAAAAAAAAATTACAACTTGTAATTTATTGATAATAAAAATTGTCTATTTTATAATCAAAATTAACTCAAATAATAGAATGTTAATTATAATTTAGTTATTAATTAATATAATAAACATATTGCTAACCCATGTAATGAGGAAAATTTTATTTAAAGTATTTATATACCTATATATTTAATAAGTATTAACTAATGAACTGCAACTTAGACAATTTGTACCGTAGAAAATAATTTTATTTAATTAGAATTATTTTGAGAAGATAGATTCTTTAATCAGGATCTATTTAGTGTTGGGTTAAGTTACTTTATCCACAAAAACTATATTCTAATTACTTTCAATTAACGTTTTTTTAGGTTTAAAATTACATAATTTAGCACGTACCATTTGTAGGTTTAGACATCTCATTTTTCCAACTGAGAGTTGGTTCACATATCAGTAAAATAGTAATTTCACCATATGAAGTTTCAACAATTAAAAATCATTCTTAAAACTTATAGTTAAATCCATGTGATTAAATATAATTAAATTTGAATAGTTCTTAAATGAATTGATCTTAATTAATTAGATTTCATTGGAGTAAAAGGAAAATTATTAAATTCTCTAAGATTACCATAAATGTATACTCTTCCCTCTCACATGAATTGTGGGTCCCACCATAAATTTAATTAGTGAGACCTACAGTTATGTGAGTGAAGGTACACATTTATAATACACTGGGAGTACCCAATAATTATCTGGAGTAAAAAAAACTTCAATCAACAATCATATACCTCCAAGGCACAACTTCTCATCCAAATAAGAGAATAACTCATGGATCAACAGGAGGGGAGGGCACCAGCTTTTCTTTAAGAACCGAAAAATAATCCACCATACCACCACGTCTTTTGCTACAGGTAGTGCATGCAAGTAAATATTTAAACCCTATGGTTTTTTATACTAATTTATTTTAATTATAACATGCTTCAATCTCATGACATGGGGTAAATATTCACATATGCAACTTTATCAAAAATTGATATGACAAAATGCAAGATGATGAAATGATATATGTGATAAGCACGTGTGCATGCAAGTAAATATTTAAACCCTATAGTTTTTTGTACTAATTTATTTTAATTACAACATGCTTCAATCTCATGACATGGGGTAAATATTCACATATGCAACTTTATCAAAAATTGACATGATAAAATGCAAGATGATGAAATGATATATGTGATCAGCACGTGTTAGAATTAAATCATGATCATGACATGGATTTAATATACAAAATGGTTTTAATCACATGATGAACTTGACTTTTACTTCCATATGATGAGTGATAAGATTGAATGATTATGTGATGAACTTGACTTTTACTTTCATATGATGAGTGATAAGATTGAATGATTATGATGTGATCAAATGTATGTAGCGTATAACACGATATGACTATAAAATTGTAGAAGATCAATTTTTGGATTGAACAAAATGAGCATCTAACACTTTTCCATTTCATAACCTAGTTAGCTTACAAAATTGGATGTCAATTTCTAAATATTTCATCTATGTAATTTTTGTTTTCTATGTTGTAATTAAGAAAAAAGGCGACTTAATTTCCTTTTTTTTTTTTAAGTGTAACTATAGGAACAAAAGTAATGTAATCTTTCTTTAAGATTGTAACTAGGACCAAAGGTATGTACTTTTGGTTTTAGTTTCATTCTTGAAACAATTATGTGAATTTAACTATCATTTAATAATTTTTTTTAAGGTTTCTTAATTTTCCCTTTTAATTAAATTAAGTGGTAACTCTATTGTACAAAACCTTCAATCTAGTGGTAAAGCATTGTCAGTTGAATGTTCATTTTGAGGACTCAATCGCATCGCTATTTGAGATGTGGTTTTACAGTAACACAACTAATTAAAATCCCAATTTAGATCTTAAAATCTTACATTTTATGATCTAAAAGTTCGAGATGATTCAAATCTTTAAGTAAATCTAAAATGTGTAGGAATTTTGCAAGATCCAATATGGAGTGTAGGATCTGGTAAGACCCTAATCTTTTTTACGATCTAAAAAAAAAAATTATATTTACATCCACATTTATAAAATGAATTAAGGGTTTAAAGTCTGCTTAATGTTTTTTTAAATTTGTTAGAACCACAACCTTTTCGGGAAGGAATAGATTAAGTATGGATTCCAAAATGATCATAGTATTTGATATTGCTACATTAAGGGCACGTTTGGATGGAGGAGGAGTGGAGAAAAGTAAAGTAGAGTTGACCAAAAATAGGCTAAGCTTTGGCTAAATCTACTCTACTCTCCCTCAATTCAAACGAACTAAAGCTCAATAAAGAGGGACTTGTATATATTGATCTTCATTGGCAAAACTTATAATCAACTACAATAATAATTTCATTCTCAAAAAAAAAATTACAATAATAATTTCATGTACACTAGTAAAGGACCTTGTGTTTGTTGACCTCTTTCAAGACAGAGCATTTGAATAGTAAACACCTATGACAAAATAGTAAGTGATAAATGCTGTTACCTATTGATGGAGATTGGTTAAGGGAGAAAATTATATTTTTGGGTAAATTTCATTAACTACCTCTAAGGTTTGGGCAAATATCAGGCAAGTCCAAAACTTTTTAAAACTAACAAATTTGGTCTCTGAGCACAGTTTAGTCCTAAACGGTGTCAACAAGGATGTTACTCACTCTCTAACTCTCTTTTCTCTCTCCTCTCTTATCTGCCGTCCCTCTCTCATGGGTCTCAGACCAAAAATTAAAACCCACAAAATCATCCCTAAGCCCCTTCACATATTCCACCATTGGATCACAAATTTGTTCAACCAAGTCATCCATCAGGTCCTCCACACCACTCTCCACCGAGCCTAACACCATGGCAAAGTTCCTGAAGGCAATTAAGAGGAGCTTGAGGGTGATGGCCTCCGCAATGGACTTCAGTGATGGTCTCCACGAGGTTGTTGCGCCAAGAGTTGCTTGCCAGTTACCACCATGATTTGCTTTGAATCTTGGT
This sequence comes from Castanopsis chinensis, assembly GCA_032878915.1. Classification (NCBI taxonomy): domain Eukaryota; kingdom Viridiplantae; phylum Streptophyta; class Magnoliopsida; order Fagales; family Fagaceae; genus Castanopsis; species Castanopsis chinensis. Next base: position 7,053,170 of record JAVQMG010000125.1, on the reverse strand, counting down.
TTCTCTACTCTATGGTTGAGGATTGGCTTAGGTATTTGTTGAGTTAGGCTGCTGTGTTTGATTTGGTATTTCTCTATGGGATGGTTTTCTTTTTTCTTTTCGAAATGGTGGTGGGAGTTTTCTGTTTGGGGGTCTCGTTAATGATGGGTTTAGGTTTGAGAAGAGTTGCGTTTTGCTGAAATTTTTGGTGTTTCTAGGTGTGGGCTTATGAAAGATGTGTGTGTTGTTTGGGTGCTATGTGTTTCCTGTTTATGTGAACAATTCTTTGTAGGTATGAATTCAAACCTGGACTCTCTTCTACTTGGATGCTATTTGTGTTTGAATTTGGTGGGTGTCCTTTCAGATTTGAATGGCTGGATGGCTGGAATTGTTTTAGTGTGGTTTGATTTGGCCCTGGATTTTTAGATTGGTTTGATCTGGGTGGTTGTGAGCGTGGCTTTGTAGCAATGGTGATGAGGTACTGAGGTGGTGGTTGTGGTCTCAACAAGTAGATCTGTGGGCTGTGGGGGTTTTGTTTTTTGTTTTGAGATAGAATGAGAGAGGGGCAAGAGAAGCAACAAAGAAGAGAGAGTCAAGAATGATATACGTTCTTAACGCTGTTTAGGGACCAAGTTGGTTAGTTTTAAAAAATTTTGTACTTGTTTAGTATTTGCCCAAACCTCAGGGTAGTTAATGAAATTTACCCTATATATTGTATATTTTATGTTGTTTTCTCTTTCCAGTGGAATTAGAATTTTTTTTTTTTTCCAAGTTGAGTTGAAATTCTTTTCCTACTTGAATTAGGATTTTAATTTTTTCTTAATTTATATCCCTAGTTAAATAGTTTTTCCTTTCTCAAGTAGAAGTAAGTTTATTATTTCTTTTTCTAAAAGAAATAGAAGAAATTTTACATATATACTTTTTATAGGGAAGTGCATTGTCGTTATGTGGTTATATATACAAGTTTATTTTTGAGAGGTTTTATCTATTGTTTTACCTACCACCCTAATATTTTTATAGAACTTAAGTTTCGTACAAAAGTTGTGTGCTATCGCAGGCAACCAAAAATAAAACCTATACTCCTAAAAATATATGTAGTAGTGCGAGTAAGGATCGTTCCCACGAAGAGCATTTAGCCTAATTTTATGCTACGTGAACAAGGAGGGGGGGGGGGTTTGAGTATAATGAAAACAACTTTAAGAAAAACAATTAAGGAACCATTCAAATTAAAATATTGAAATCAATTAAAAGAACAAAACTTGGTCTAAGTCAAAATCCACCACAGGAATTTACAACTAATCATCAATGCAAGTGTATATTAATTCACACTTTGAATATTCACCGTTGAAACTATTTTCCTCTCTCCTTAGTCACAGTTAATTAGAAAGCAAGCGACCTAATCAACCCTAACTACTAAACAACTCAAGACAAGCGCTAAAAGTTTAATTTTGTAGCAGCCTTAAGAACTAGAAAGATCAATAAAGCTAAACAACACAAACACAAGCGGTTGCATTTAATTTAGTCGAGCGTTCTTCCTAAGATCTAATAATTTCTGACATAGCATATCATTAAATATTGGCTTCTTCACAAATTAGAGAGATCAAACAATTACGGATTTGATATCTAACCTAGCAATAGATTCCAACGAATAATAAACTAGTAAGCCTCCTAATAACTAAACAAGACAATTATGAAAATAGGCATAGAAGAACATCTAATGCTCAAAGCATAAAATTGAACAATAAAAACAAATTAGATCTCATAGTTTTATTGATTCCAAGGCTTCTGTTTCCTACAACCAAGTATAAAAGTTTTAGCCATGCAGGGCCATGATGAAAACTCAAAGGAGAAAATTAGAGAAGAGGGGAGAGAGAGGCGTGTATAATGTTTGATTTTTCCTCCCCCTTTTACACATTAATTTCCCCTTTCCCAAGCCTACAAAATCTCCTAAAAATATTCTAAATAATAATATCCAAATCTGACTATATAATTAAGGAAAAATATTAAAAATAAAATAAAGTCCTAATATAACTAGGAAGGTGGTGTTTTTCAGCTGGAAATTTCATGCATCAGATCTGAAAGCTTCCGAAAATAAACCCCATCAGATCCGCGTATTAGAATTGCAGACTAAGAAATGTTCCAAAACGTCAACAGTGAAGGTGCAGCAACTTCAAGCCTGATTTCGACCTTGATGTGTCCCGTATCTCTCAAAACTCAAAACATGAAAGTTGTAGAACTTTGTCTTGGCATTCCATATCATCTTGAATCATCTCAATCGGAGCTTGGATGAGAGAGTTATACCCATATTACTAATTGATGTCAAAGCTGTCCAGAATTGCCCAATTAACTACGTTTTGCACTTAATGCCTCCATTTGCAACCTAAATCAAAATATAAGAATAATGAGCACATTTAGGCACCAAATAAGTATAAAAGACTAAACATTAAGAGAGAAAAATAGGACATTTTGCATTCTCATCAAAAAGTTGTAGCAATTGTATGTTACAGATTCTACTTCTATACACCTACATTGCATCATCTATCCACTGTTCTTAGGTATGTTCACAATATAACACCCTTGATTTGCAACTTTAAAAACCAAACAAATATAGATATTGAAATGGTGATTGAAAAAAAAATTAGTTTTTAAAAACTTATGTGGCAATATGAGAAGAATAAAAAGTCAAAATTTTCATTGCATATTATTTTAAAGATTTGCAAAGAGGTAGAAAAAGATTACTCCGTGGTGTTTAATTACTATAAGTAGGAAAAGAAGAAAATTAATAAATATTAAACATGTAATCTAGCTTTGAGGTTCGCTCAATCTCGATTCATGTTTGAAATAAAATTAATTAAACTAATTCTAGATTTTCAATACTTGGTTCATCTTTTTTACAACTCTCGATATACGATGCTCTGTAAAAATTAATTTTTATTGCTATCCATGGATATAAGCTATTGTTGAACTACATAAATCTTTAATATTCTACTTTTTGTGTAATTGTGTCTCTTTTTTGGATTTTCTTTATTATTACTATATGTTTTGAAAATATTTATCAACCACATGATATTTTTACAATAAATTCCATGTGAAAATGCTATTCAAAAGCCCTTTCCTACAATATGCTATTCAAAAGCTTTATTACTCACAAAAAAAAAAAAAAAAAAAAAAAAAAAAAAAAAAAAAAAACAAGAGAGAGAGAGAGATACTCATCAAAAAAAGGAGGAGATAACTGCTTAGTTTTCCAGTTTAGAGGCTTACCTAAAAAATAAATAAAAAAGAAATGCTAATTTTATTCCAGGGCAGTGCCAAGATTTTGTTGTTCGGTGTTCAAGATAACGTCTAAACTATCTGGCTGATAAGTTCAATAGTCAATGCTCTCTGTCTCTTATGCTCTGTACTAAATTCCGAAAAGTCTTAGCTGTCTTCAACAACATAGTTCTTAATGTTGAATATGTGTGAAGTTTAATTATGCAAGATCATAAATACGTAGGTAGCTATTGAATAATGAATAATCAAACTCTTCACGCGGTTCCTGAACAAACCGAAACAATTTTAATTCAAGGGCTGTAGTATTTATTGTTTGGCATCCTGGACTCTGCAGGAGTAATATATAGTATCTATGGCATCACTATTCACAACTGCAACCTTAAATATATTACCTCTAAAAAACTATTAAAGAAACAAAGGAACACAAATGTTAACCAAAAAATGAGCATGAACATACACATTTATTTAAAAATATCCACAAAAAATATGAAAGAAACTCATTTAAACTAAATTGATGTAGTAAAAACTAAAAAAGTGAATAAAATTATGGAAACTGAGCATTTAATGCTCCTTGAGTAAACCTAATAATTAAAAAGCTCAGGTCGGTGTGACTTGTGAGGAGTGTATGTTCATGTTCAGAATCTTTATTTTTTTACTTTACGATCGTCTTTCTTATTTATCCATTAGCAGTGGACACAGATATAAGTACAAAAAACAAACCTAGTTAATAAACATTTTACCTATTTTAGTGTTAGTGTACTTGTCAGCTCGTGTGTGCGAATAAACCCATTATTGAATTGCCACCGGTGCACAATTAGGGACGAAGCTTCGTGCATGTCTCGGAGGTTTCGGGCACCGACCATATATAGCAATGGAAATCTGAATATTAAGGTTTTAATCAACAAGCAACAAAATAGAAACGATTATGGCAAAAAAGAAACGCACGAGGTGTGCCAATAAGATTCCTAATGTGATATCAGATTGAATCTAAACAAAACGAAGATGATAAAAAATTCAAAATTCAAAATTAAATAATAATAATAATAAAAAAACCATCCCATAATTGAATAACATGGGGTTGAGTCTGTCTTTACACTAAATCCAAGGTGTAAGCTTGCATTTGTTTACGTATTTCTCATGGAATATCATCATTGGTATTAGAGTATGATTGAAGCTCTAACCCTCTACCGTGGTACTTTTCTACTAAGCCTAACCTTCTCGTACTTGCTCCACCACCACCCCCCCCTATGGATTCCACTTTAATTAATTATATATAATGGATCATAACTTTTTAAGTGGTTATTATCTCTAGGTACAGTGATGAAATTCATGTTCACAATTTGTCTTGAACCCTACACTTTCCCTTATAGCTGGCACTCTGAGATTGTTGCTCAAAAGTTAATTTGATATCAGTTTAAATTAAACACCATGCCAATTCAGTGTATCCAAGTTATGGTCCAATAAGCAGTACATAGAATCTGAATTATACGAAGTCATTAAGGAGTAACATGTTCATTTAGAGTCCTCCTCATTTGAAATAGATTCATTTCATATTTTAAATTATTAATATTATCAAAAAATATATATTATATTATTTAAAATTTAAATAGCGTGACATTTTATATATTATGAGTTTTAAAAAATAAAATCATAACTATGAAATATACTCTCTCAATTTCAAATTTCAAATAAAATGGAGATAATCAAGATCATTTTAAAATTACCATACGTTCGAGGATTAGATTATTATTTGGGGTTTTTGGAACGCTGGTATAACACATACAGACAACTGAAATAATTCTATCGGCTTGCAAGGAAATATCTAACATGAATATAGCATTATAGCATCCAATGAAAATGATAAAACGCGTGGTGTAAAGATTAATGTTTTTGTATTTTCTCTTGGAAGGTCACCAAATTTTGTGAATGGACCCCTCGAGAATTAGGTGAAATGTCAAGCTCTTTGTATCAAATTGTATAAAGGCTTCATTTTGTGCACCATCTAAAACTCTATAAATCATGTTGGTTGGTAAGAACAGTGTCCTGGAGCTGGAATGGTCCCTCTGATAAACCCCCACCATATGGCTCATCTTTCTCATGGACCCATTCTAATATGCGTTTCGTCATCAAGAGCTTGGGGTGTCAAGGAATCTCTAATAACTCATAAAAATGGGAATATATAATCCATAGTAATTGGGTACTAGGGTGATAGGTCAAGAATGTACTGACCTCTTAAATAAATTAACCAATTAATTAACCAAATGAATTAATTAAGTCAATTTAACATGCAATAAGCGTGGTAGCATAAACAAATCACCAACTAAGTTAAATGCAGTGGAAAATAAATTTAATATAGATCATTTGTTTACGAATGGGAAAAACCACCGTGGCAAAACTCCACCGGATAAATTTAAGGTCACCATTCCTGAGAATCCACTATTATCAAACCAAGCGATTACAAGTAAAAGAATCTCAGTACCTTATACCAACCTACGATTGAACCCTTACCTCAATACACAATTGAACTTGTAATGTAGTGACAAACTCTCCTTTCAATGCACGGCTCATAGTACGTGACTAACCAATCAATGCGCGGATCCCAATACGCGGCTTACTCCTTTACATGAATCCTAGTACATGACTAACATACCAACTTGAGAAAGATGTTGGCTGCAAAATTCTTCAGTTCATCCACACAATGAAGATCAAGAAGCTCCTTGGTTACAAAACCCTACAGCGTACAAATGCAACAACTTCTTCAACAGAAAGATGAACTAGGGCAAATTTTCTCTGGCCACAATTTGAGTGAATAATTACTTTGCATCAAGTTGCATCACGTTGCATCACCTTTGACAACCCTTAAAATAATCTTTATATATGTCTAGAGTTGTGAGAGAAGAAACCCTACACAAATAGCTTGGACATGCGTGAAAAACAAATCCGGAAATCTAAGTTTCATAAATCTCGATAAATAGGTTATCTGTTGAGTTGCTGTCGAGTATCGGGCTAAAATTCCCTTTTAAACCTCGATAGATACAATCTATTAAGCTATCTATTGAACTTTAATATATAGCACTTCTTCACTTGTTTTTTGAATAGATTTGCATGGCTTTAACTTTTGACTTGAACACTATGTTGCTTGAAGACTTAAACCATCCTAAATCTACCCAATTACAAGTAAAGTGCATTTTGTCAAAGGATTAACCCATTCTAAATGACATATGTTCATGACAAGTTTCACATATGTTCTAACATAGGGGATTTAAATTTGTTTTCCTTATAGACTAGCCTTTTGCTATTTGGGTATTTCCTTTTGTTGACTAATACGGAATCTTTGCAATTTCAAATCAGATTGTCGTATGCTTGCAGGTTGAACAGAAAATTTTAATAAACTCTAAATTTTTTTTTTCAAAAGATTAGTATAATTAACATTCCCAACTACATTAACTAAAAAACATATTGAAGAGATACAATTTGAGAACCTTTTTCTGGGAAGTGGAGGGAAGAGAAACAAAAATCTATGCCGCAAGCAATGAAGAAAAAGGAGGGGGGGGGGGTGAATTGGAATATGCATGAAAAGAAATGAGGATAAAAAGAAGCAGAAAGGCCAAATCAATATACATATATAGGCTGGAAAGCCATGCCTTAAATGACTTAAAACGAACAACAAAAAGTGGTCATGAGAGCTCCACGGAGTCCTACTAGACACCATTGTACAATATTGTCTTCTTTGGCTTTCTAATTTTTTTCTTTCTTTTTTTCATTTGTTTTTTAAAAACAATGATTCCTATGATCTTATCATTTTGAGATATCATTATTAAACACCAAAACTAATGAGTTGGAATACTATTCCACATGTTTTAATGTGTTAGGAACTTATGGGTAGAAATCACCTTTAAAAATAGGCTTACAAGGAGAGGGTGTCCAAGAGCTTATAAACGAATGGTTAAGTGATGTCGCGGAAGCTACAAAAAAACAAACACGTTACTTTCTTAATAGAAAAAGAAACTAAACAAGTTAGCTTCTGAATAAAAAAGAGCAAAGCCGCCCTGCAATAGTGAAGGAGCAGCTTGTCTATCTCATATGGCAGGCAATTCACTTTTTGTTGTCTACTTTATAAGCTCCTTTTTGCATACGCTCTACTGTATCTGCCGCAGGATGCCGAGTGCACAAAAACGCCCAACCTATACAAGGGGTTTCCGCCCCAATGAAGTCAGAGATGCCCATTGATCAACCAACATGATGATGCTAAGCATCATTGGCTTGGTCAGCCTTTACCTGACCAACTACCTAATACTACGCGGGCTCATCAAACAGCGCTTTTTAGCTTTCTTCAGGATTTGGCCCGAACTGTTCGGCAGATTCCCACGCGTTACGCACCCGTTCGCCACTTTGTTCTCAACTGTTCTCACTAGGAGTCATCATAAGGAGGGATGGGAATATGCTGGTTCGATAAGCCAATGAAACACGAAATACCACTCGGGGGGTTCAAGGGAAGAACCCAAGCTAGGGCGTTGTTCACCTTTGGACATAAACACTATTCTGTTCTCAGCAAAAACCCGCCTTAGAGATTAAACATCGACTAATCTTATTGTCATGTTCAATCTAAGATAGTGCTGATAGCTTGTAGTGAACAGCCCCCTTATGAAACTAATCGAAAGTAGCCTTTGGTCACTAACATATCCTTTGTCTTTATTTGACCCCAGATTGGACCTCCATTTTGCTCATTCATGGAGTTGTATTTAGTTGCCAACTAATTCATTCGGGTGAGACATCTTACTATGTCATGATGCGCCCATTCCTATGGCTATTCCTTTAATCTGGAATCCACGAGGGGTTCCTTGAAGGTCTTGGAATCCACCAAGGAGAAATAGACAAAGTCTGCATTTTTATAAATCTGAAAACTAAATTGTTCTAAAGGTTAAAATATGTTTAAATAGTAATAAAAACTCTTGGGCGACTATGAAAATGCCCAGAAAACCTAATTCGCAATAATCACGTAATTAGGTAGCAAAATAGTGATTTTTTGCCAAAAATAGCAAAATTTAGATAATTACAGAAATTGAAAATACTATCTCTAAGAGATGTTCCAAAACAGACGGAACATTATTTTTACTTTTAAACTAAAAGTTATTAAGGAAAAACAAATATTACTATAAATAGCAAAAACACTATTTTCGGGGCTTAATGAAGGAATTTTCCTAAATTTAGGCAATGCTCATGTTATCATGAGTTTGGATCAAAATGCCGTTTCCCTTCAACCTGTCAAATTTCATGCAATTCCGACATTATTACCCCGATGGCCTCTACTGGCAACCTCCTTTGATCTTGCGTTGTGACTTCTAGCGCCCCTACTGCTCCAAGAAGGCATTTACTGTATGTTTTACATTATTAAGCTTACACTTAATTCATGTGGGATACTAGGATGACTTGCAAGGGAATGGTGTCCAAGAGCTTGTAAATACATTGTTAAATTTACACTTAATCCATGTGGAACACTAGGATCATAACATTCTACCACGCTCCACAACCGATGTCCATGACAAGTCGACAACTCACTCTAGTGACATTGACCTGATGGTAGTCATTGATCTTTTGGTGACTTTACTCACCTATCAGTTATTTTAATTTAATCTCAAGGTCACCCCCTCTAAGATCCAACCATTAAGCCGCAACTCATTTAATCTCATACTCATTGAGTTACGTCTGATTACTCAGGGTGGTGCTTGGCTCTGATACCATATGTTAGGAACCCATGGGTAGAATTTACCCTTGAAAACTAGCTTGTAATGGAAGGGTGTCTAAGAGCTTATAAACACATGGTTAAGCTTACACTTAATTCATGTGGGACACTAGGATAATAACATAATACTTTTGTTATCTTTCAGATTTCAAAAAAGTATGAAAAAAATTCATGAAACCCTCTCTTAAACTGATGTATTTGTTGGAAAATCTGGTTTTGTATCTCATACAAAACTCACAGTAGAAGTAACAAACATGGATCTATTTCATTCATAATTGACAACATGCACTATGTAACATTCAGAATTTAAGAACAAGATAGCGTACCTTGGTGTGTTGAAAACCAAAACAAGATTGAAAGTACTTGGGAACACTTTTAATCTTCATTCCAATTTCACTTTACACCCAAGAAGTATAGTCTCTCTTTCAGTTTTCAAGGGAAAATAATCGAGTGGTTTCACTCACACATACACACCATCTCACAATGATGTCTCTCTTTTTCATAATAAAAAATTATGTATGTTTCTCCCTTTATAACTAACTGATTATCTAATTGGGCTGGCCTATTGGGCCTTTCCAATTGGGCTTTAGTATGTGGCTTGGAGTGGGACCAAAATAGACCAATAAGACACTAGCTCCATTGAACCTTAGGCTTTTCTGTCAACTCTTTATAAGTTTAAAGTTACTATTAATTATATTTAATACCACTATATAAATGTAATTGCATTCTAGGTCTTATTAATAAATTATATCCCATGACTTTATTATACATGCAACCCCTCCATAAAATATTCGTAGTAATACAAAGTCATGAATGTAAACTGCCACTTTGAAGATTACTACATCTTAATCCTTGAGTACTTGGTTTAATCATTTAAGTTATTTATTATTTATGAAATCCAATTTCATAAATATATACTTTAGTATCTCCTTACTAAAGTGATTAGACCTAACACTCTAAATAACCAAACCCATTAAACTTATCTCAAGAGAATATTTTATATTTCTATTAAGAGATTATGAATTCCATTTTGAGAATATATGTTCCATCAATACTAAATGTGACTGTCCAACACACTGAGATTTTAATCGTGATTTTAGATCTCACTCCTGATATATCAAAGCAACCTACACCTCATGATCAGGTCCATTATTCTCGTAGGATTAAGAGTTCATGCAAATAAAAGTCATGAGATTTATTATTCATTAGACAGTTATTAAAAGAATAATAAACCTCACAGTAGTCCAGTTCAATATGTCTTAACTTTTAAAACATATCAGTATACTAACTAGAAGTCTCCACTTCCATAATCAAGACAAATCATCTTAGTTGATACATTATAGTCTTCACAGATGAAATACCTAATTTCATCACCGACTACGAACTATAATTCTGAGTTTACAAAGAACTTGTAATTAATATCTTCTGTGACTTTTCACATAAATCACTACTTTTGGAAAATTTAGACCCTGGTTGATAGAATTAACAACTTTTAAACCCAAATTGTTAATTAGATTTATTATGCATAAAACTTGTTAAAACAAACAAATATCAATATCATGTCAAAACGAAGTGTAGCGGAAAAATAAATAAGACAAGATATGATGACCCAGGAAAACCAATGAAACTAACCACTTTCACAGTAAAAAACCTGGGGGGAAACCTTCCCGAAAGGCAATCTACTATAGCAAAGAGTAGTTCAAATCTAGTACCAAAACCTTTGTCCCTAGACTCTACAATCCCCGTAGATGAACTCACAGCAGAAACCTTCTACTGCTTTAGAACCTCTGAACTCTTCAATATATGAATGTTACCCTTTGATGCACGAATCACAGTACGTGACTCACTCACCAACTTGAGGAAGAAGAATGTTGGCTGCAAAGTTATTCACTTCATCAACAATGAAGATCAAGAAGCACTTGGTTACAAAACCCTAAGGCGCAAAGACGCAGTAGCTTCTTTCAGAAAGAATAAGACTTCGATCACCTTTTGCATATATTTCCCTTGTATTCTCTTGTGTAACGACCTCTAAAATAAGCCTTATATATGTATAAGGTTGTGAGAAAAGAAACCCTACACAAATACAAAAGCCTGGCCCAAAAATCAGATCTGAAAATTCTGATTTTCGTAACCTCGATAGATACCTCGATCGATTGAGAAGCTGTCGAGCTTCATTAAACCTTGATAGATAGAGGTATCGAGCAGCTATCGAGAAGCTGTCCGCAGGTGTCCAGCTTTAGTGAACACTTTTTCTTCACTTGTTTCTTGGTCCAATCTTCATGGCTTTAATACTAGACTTGAACAACATGTTCTTTGAAGTATTAAACACATCTTAGATCTATCCAAATACAAGTAAAGTGCGTTTTGTCAAAGGATTAGTCAACTACATAAAATATGTCCTTAACAATCTCCCCCTTTGGCAATCCGTGACAAAACCACAACAAACAAATGAACATATAAGAGAAGTCATAAATCACTCAACTCATATTCACTTGTTGAATACAATAAAATCTACCCTAACACAAACTCTTGAAAAACTTTGCAAGAAGAGAGTTCATGGCATGAAAGACTTTGACAGCCTGTATTTTTGAAACACTTTAAACGAAACACATCAAGGCATCTTTGTATGAAGCAGAAATAATATATTGCATACAAATAAAGAAACATGTGTATAAAGAAAGAAAAGAAATAACACATGCAGAGATAGGTGAAGAAAACATACATCATCATATATATACCACTTGATAAATACCATGTTGTATGTAAAAATGGTCACAAGACCTAAGTACAAGAAGAAGAAGCTAAAAGAAGCTCCTACAACAACAAGGAGATAAACACTCCCCCTAACAAGATGAACCACATCTCCCCCTTACAAAGGCATGTATTTCTCCCCCTAACTTGTAGAATCTTAAAGAAAGAAGCCACAAATTCTCCAATTTCTCCCCCTTTTTGTCACGATTGACAAAAGGTATAGGAAGTTATAAAACTTTACCCGAGAAACGTAAAGATGATCAAGGATGATCAAGGCAGGGCATAAAGAATCCATAAAAATGCATGAATGTAATGAAACAAGATGCTATGGATGACAAGATAAGAGAAACATGCAAAACATGTGAAAAACAATGCATGCAGAGAATCTCGATGGATCGAGAGGTGTCGAGAAGAAATCAAGTAGGCAGAAAGATTCTCAATCGATCCACCTAGCTATCGAAAGGTGTCGAGATTGCGATAAGATACAACTGAAGATCTCGACAAATAAGCTAGGTATCGAGAGGTGTCGAGATGGCTTAAAAGCAGTTTTTCAAGAAGGGAAAACATAAACATGAATGCAATCACGTATGCAACTTAACCAATGATCCAAGCAACACATTAAGCTCTCAAAATCATCTCTCAACAATAATTTTAAGCACATGGATCCCAAAACACACACACACACACGCTAAACAAGTCTAACCAATTTTATATTTCAAAAATGAGTTAAGACAGTTTAGTGAGCATACATTAACGCATGTAAACCTTATGATGGCCAAATCACATTTTACCTGCATATGTATCAAGAATAGCAAAGAATATTGCTTGTTGTGTGTGAAAATATTGCAAAATTGCATAAGTGTCTCAATGTTATGACGATTTGAGATATGAGAAAATCACTTTAACTCACACGCAATCATAAATGTTTGATGGGGACTATCACCTTCAAGGTACATCCTATAACTCCCACATCTCCTAGAGAACACGCTTGCAATCATATTTTAAAGCATTTTGATCTTTTTACTTTTATTTCTTTGCATATTTTCTGTTATTAAGCATATCATGCATGGGTATATAAGAGAAAGAAAAGAAATACCCAATTATGTTAAGCTTTTGACATTGCACTTTTGCTACGCCGAAGCATACAGATGTCATATCATGATTGGCAAGTAACAATGGTGAGATGGTTATTTATGTCTTTCTCTTAGGATTTTCTAGTCCTACCCGTCAAAAAGAGTGATACGAGTGTTAAGTACAAGAGATCGCTTAACCTTACCGATCACAAACAAAGAGCTATAAAGCTCACTTGCTTAGTTGTGAATAAGAATGCTCATCAAAGCTACAAGAGATACAAAGTTTAGAAAACGCTGTTTCAATGGCCATTTTAAGGTTCACAAGAACCAATGTATACAAACACACACTGTTTTTGTATTTTTCAATTTTTCATCATTTTTTTTTATTTTGAAAACAAAACAAAATAAAAACTAAATAACCAAACAAAAACAGACAAACCATGAAAACATGACATAAAGATGCAAATGCATGGTAGCATGATAGAAGAATGCAGATGCATGAAAGCATGATTTCAAAAGCAGAAAAGAAATCAAGCAAAGAGAGTCCTACTTTAGATAGAAAGAATTAAAGCAGAAGAAAAACAGAAAAGACAATTAAGTTTTAGGCTCCTTTCTCACCCACACAGCACGAGTCTTTGGCCATGAAGATGAAAAGGCAGGTGTCCTAGTATAACTACTAAAGGATATAAAAGAATTAAAATTCTCCTGAAATTGAGTTGAAAAGCTCAAGACTTTTAATAACTCTCCAAACAAAGGTGTAGGTCCTTGAGAGGAAACCTGTAACCGTTTGGACAATTGCTTATGAGAATACAACTTAAAGCAATTAGGACGAATGTGTCCAGAAACACCACAATGGTGACAAACATGAGGTCTAACAAAGGATTTAGAATTAGCCAAAACAATTTTGGATTTCATACCTTTATTCCCTTTCTCAAATTGAGGCACAATGACAGTCCTTGATCCAAAAGCTGTGGAAGAGAAGGGGCTGGAAGAGACAGCATAGCCTAAGCCAGTCTTATCAGAACTAGGCTTTTGAGCACTCTCCACAATCACCTTATCGGTTGAAGTAGCAAAGGCCATAACATGACGACATTCATCCACGTACTCATCAGAAGAGTCATTCTCAGTGTCACTCCAAGTAGCAACCAACCCTTTGTCTTCTAACTTCTTGGCCTTTTCCCACATAAAGTAATTTAGGCACTCTATTCTCATATGACCAAAACATTTGCACTCATGGCATTAGATGATGGGCTTCTCATTTTTACCCTTCCTAAAGAATTTTGATTTCCTAAGAGGTTTGCCCTTATCCTTTTTTCTAAACTGAAAAAGCTTGATAATCTCATCAGTTATGAAGGTTAGATCCTCATCCTCATCATCTTCTTCATCTTCATCTTCAGAGTCCTCAAGCTTTTCCTCTATACCCTTAAGAGTCAAATTTTTACTCTTTCCACGTTTTCCCATTAAGCCTAATCCCATCTCATAGGTTTAAAGGTTCCCTATAAGCTCAGTCAAAGGAATTTGATCAATGTCCTTTGCTTCTTCAATGGCAATAATTTTGGCATGGAATCTTTCAGGCAAGGACCTAAGGATTTTCCTAACAATTTTGGATTCTGCTATATACTCTCTAAGGTTGAAGACAAAATTCATAATATCCTTGAGTTTAGCATAGAACTCATCAAAGGTCTCATCCTCTTCTATCCTTATTTCTTCAAAGCTACTAGTGAGTCTTTGAAACTTCACAGTCTTCACTGCCTTGGTACCTTCATAGGTTGTCTCAAGAATGGTCCATGCTTCCTTGGCAATTTCCGTGGATGATATCTTCTTGAATTTCTCATTGGTCACCCCACAAAACAAAGCATTCAAGGCTCTACTGTTGAAATTTTCTGCTGTGATTGTTGCATCATCCCAATCCACTAGCGCTTTCTTTGGCTTAATCCAGCCAACTTCAACAGCTTGCCATACCTGTTTACCTAGAGCCTGCAAAAACACTTTCATACGAACTTTCCAGTATGCGTAATTAGTGTCATCAAATAAAGGAAGAATCAAAAGAGATTGTCCACGATCCATGACAACTGGGGTCAAGGATCACACTCAAGAAATTAATCCAATTAGAGTGAACCCACTCTGATACCACTTGTTGGGAAATTTAGACCCCGGTTGATAGAATTAACAAGTTTTAAACCCAAGTTGTTAATTAGATTTATTATGCATAAAACGTTAAAATAAACAAACATCAATATCATGTCAAAACTAAGTGTAGCGGAAAAATAAATAAGACAAGATATGATGACCCAGGAAAACCAATAAAACTAACCACTTTCACAGTAAAAAATCTGGGGGGAAACCTTCCCGAAAAGCAATCTACTATAGTAAAGAGTAGTTCAGATCTAGTACAAAACCTTTGTTCCTAGACTCTACAATCCACGTAGATGAACTCAAAGCAGAAACCTTCTACTGCTTCAGAACCTCTGAACTCTTCAATATATGAACGCCACCCTTTGATACACGAATCCCAGTACGTGACTCACTCACCAACTTAAGGAAGAATAATGTTCGCTGCAAAGTTCTTCACTTCATCAACAATGAAAATCAAGAAGCACTTGGTTACAAAACCCTAAGGCGCAAAGACGCAGTAGCTTCTTTCAGAGAGAATAAGGCTTCGATCACCTTTTGTATATGTTCTCCTTGTATTCTCTTGTGTGACGGCCTCTAAAATAAGCCTTATATATGTCTAGGTTGTGAGAAAAGAAACCCTACACAAATACAAAAGCCTAGCCCAAAAATCAAGTCTGAAAATTCTGATTTCCGTAACCACGATAGATACCTCGATCGATTGAGAAGCTGTCGAACTTCATTAAATCTCGATAGATAGAGGTATCGAGCAACTGTCGGGAAGCTGTCCGCAAGTGTCCAGCAGGTGTCTAGCTTTAGTGAACACTTTTTCTTCACTTGTTTCTTGGTCCAATCTTCATGGCTTTAATACTAGACTTGAACAATATGTTCTTTGAAGTATTAAACACATCCTAGATCTATCCAAATACAAGTAAAGTGCGTTTTGTCAAAGGATTAGCCAACTACATAAAATATGTCCTTAACAACTACTATACATCTCATGGATTATATGATAATGTCCAATATTCATGTTACCATTATTTTAAATAATAATAAAACGATTTTATTAATCATAACATTAAGTCATACATAATGGCATACATAGCATCATACAATAGGATTTAAGGACACACATTCTAACAGTATAATCTTTCAATGCAAAGAGAGATAGCTACGGGCCATAATAGATGCTAGAATTATTGTGTGTTAAGCGAAGAAATGTAACCAAAAAAAAAAACCATCTGAATTTTTATTTAATAAAATGGTGGCCTAACAAAATAGTTATGAAGGGGAAGCTTATTTAGAAAAGTAGAAAAATTAGAACTCAAGAGTTGATACAATGAATAAAATACAGTAAAAATACATTTAAGAAAAGAACCTAGAGAAACGAAGAGTCTTTAGATAAATGAAGTAAAAATACAGTAAAAATACATTTAAGTCCTAGAAAAATACATTTAAGAAAAGAACCTAGAAAAATACAGTAAAAATACATTTTCTTTTTTATCATTATTTATGCAAAATTTATAAGGAAAAAAATGGATTTTCTTACCCCTTAATTGTACCAAAGAGTTGTAGTATCTCTTCTTATATTGGACATAACTTAGGGATAATTCGTTTAAGTCCTATACCTTAAGTTCCCTAACTAAATTTAACTATATGACTCCACTAACCAATGAGTCATATTGCTATATTTTAGAGCAAATTATACTTTTTCACCCTAATATCTCACCTTGATTATAATGTCCCCCCAAATTTTCGAAATGCAAAATTGACCGACCAATGTTATAACAGTGTTTTGATTTCCTCTTTGTAATTTGTTTTGATATTAAGTCTAAGAAAATTTGTTCGCACATGCATGACAAGTGAAAATAAGTAAGTTGAACCCATCACATGAGAGAGAGAGAGAGAGAGAGAGAGAGTATGTGTGTTGGAATTAGAAAATGGCTTCCATGAAGATGGCTTGGTAGAAAGGCTCAACGCTTGCAACATGAAAGGAGAACAATGCAAAGGTGGAGGAAGGCTTTATTGTCTTCAAGTCTAATAAATTCAATGTAGATCATCCAATACTGTTTATTTTCTGGCAAACAATATCACTCCTACACACTCTCTTCTCTCTTTCTCCCTTGCAATTTTCTATTAGCATTTTTTTGTTTCCCAAGAAAATTACAAAAAAGAAAATAAATATAGCAATTTGCTAGTTCGGATTGATTGAGATTTGAAAGCTTAATTAGTGTGAAATCACTAATGCTTGTTTAGACACCCCCCCCCCCCCCCACCAATTTTAAATTTCTGCTTAATTGCTTTTACTCTAACTTATCTAAGTGCAGAACAAAAGTATATCAAGCGCAATAAACCAGAACACTACTCTAAGCCGTACGCAAGTACAATAAGTGATAAATGTAAAGCTTAAAGAGTAGGGAAGAGAGATGCAAACACAAGATAACACCGAGATGTATTATCGAATAGGAAACCGAAGTACTCGGCGAAAAACCTCTCCGGAGCCCTCCAAGCCAAAATCGATCCACTAGTGAATAAGTTGAAGTATACAAATATATAAAATAAAAAAACCTCCAAGCCTAATCTACCCAATGTACTTAAGTCTTCCAAGCTCCTGCTACCAATGAACTTTTCAAAGTTTTGTCTTTACTAGTTATCCAGATCCTGCAATTCCGTATGATTGCATCTGCCATTGAATGGCTTCTTCCAATGCTTACCATAGATACCAAAACTTCTCTTAACACTCAGAATGGGTGAGGTAAGTATTTAGGCTAATAAGCTCTCAAGGATGTGTAGATGAAGAGGTGGGAGTAAATGGAAACTTTAGAGAAATGATGTAAAGGATTGTGGGTAAACAATCTCTAACTCACAATTGTTTGGCTAGGGTTTTCTCTCTCAAAAGTTTATTGTAAATACTCCTTCTTCTTACATTTCGTGGATAATGAGGATTTATATAGTTTTGGTAAAAGAATGGAAAAAGTCACTCAAAAAGCATTCAAGTAGTAAGTTTCGAGAGTTACTCGCGACTTGGCCTGAGTTGCGAGTCACTCACGAAATTCAATCTATCATGGACTTCAAATTCCAGCATGTACTTCTCACGTGACTTGTTTCATGGGTTAGTAGTCACAAGACAGTCACGATCAAGTCGCAAAATCCACTTCTTCACAAATTCTTCATCAAACTGTCACACACAACCCTTACATAAAATTCCACAAAAATACAAGAAAATGATTAAATAAAATTATAATCAAATTTGACACGAAATTAAAGCCAACATAAAACATAATTGTAAATCACAATTTTACAAGATTGATTATTTCAAATAATTTGTTTGTATTTTAGTGTTTGTTAGATGAGAAATTGACTGAAAGTAAAAGCAAATGGATTTTTGATTAGAACCAGGGTAAAGTGATCAGTAAGTTAGGGAACTAAAGTGAAAAGAACTCCATATTTATTTACTCTTTTGTTTTCTATTTTGTTGATGAGTACCAGAGAAAATATTCTTGTTTTCTCTCAATAATAGGCTTTATTTCTTTTTTATTTCGATTTTGAGTACTGAATTTTGTTTGGTAACCAAAAAAATCTAGTGGAGTTTGTTTGGTTGGTTAGGACATATTGGTGGAGGATTAATTTTGTCTTTCAATTTTCAATGGCAGAGTCTAGCTAGCTAGTTCAGTGGCTCCAAAAGTCATATGTCCTGCACGTTCCTATCGTTTCCATCAATCTCAATACCAATAGAAACGATTGGTAGTATATTGTAACCAGGGTGAAATATTAGGAATCAACTGTGCATTTCAAAAGTTTTGCAGGGACATTAACATTATAATCGGAATAAAATATTAGGGTGGACAATATAATTGAATACATCCATAAGATTGTTATTTTTTTAATAAAATAGGGAACTTTTTTCAATCGCATATTAGAGTTTATGTACAACAGAAATTGGTCATTTCTGCATGACATTCCACAAAAGATTAGAGTTTAGAAAAAGAAAAATAAAAATAAAAATTGGGACACTTATAAAAAAACGTGCATGTTTTGTAACAAATAACACTGCAGCCCTTCCTGCCATATGCACAGAATAATTTCTTTTGTTATTTTAAACTTCTTAACTATAGAAATTTCTACACACAGACACAAACCCTACGCAACAATGACACGCAACCCTTCTACCGGTATATATGTTGGGAACTCAATTAAAGGATCTACAGAAATAAGGACAACGCAATTGCACTTGTGAAGATATTTGCAGATTTACTGTATATTTCATATGAAATCTTCCTAGAAAAAATCTATAGTAGGTGAGATATGCTGTCTCATTTTTATTATTTATATGCATGGCTCTGCATGTTGGTACAAAAAGTTAAGCTTTGACTCAAGCACAAAATTGTAACCATCGGTTTAAAACTATAGATTATATGTTTGCTTCATGTTTCCGGCCATCAGATAAGATCTTCCGATACTATTTTCGACTAAAAAATTTATTAGTTTTATACTCATATAAAATTAATGTATATCCGTGAGTATATCAGTGTCAGAATAGATTCAAGATTGCAATGCTCTTGCACCTAAATTAATTTGGATTTTGCATCAAGTACGATCAGAAATATTGAGCACAACCACCTCCAAATCGAGCTAAGCACGAGTAAACAATTTTAAAACATCATCGCCTTCCTTTTTCTTTTTTCTTTTTTTCTTTTTTCTTTAAAAAAGAAAATTTTTGGCTAGTCTTTACATCAACTTTGACTTACACAAGTCTGATGTATATTTGATAAAGCATACACTATTAATTTATATTTGGAAGAAACTATAATAAGATCTCAAGTTATGCATTGCAAGATCAAATGTGAATCTGAGAAATGTAGCTGGTTTGGTCCTTCATATACGGGTCTAATGATGGTGTTAAGAAGGGATTTATGGGGAAGTCTTGAGGAATTTAACAAGGTAATGAAAGTTTCCCCTAAGATTCTTATGTGTGATTTTATAAATGAGGTAAAAAGTTTAAAGAGAAAATGAGTAATGGGACCCTGAGCTCCAATGAGCTGGACTTCAATCAATGCACTGAGAATATTGAGTTAAGAGGACCGTGCTGCTATGGGCTGTTTCAACATTTGATCGACCGAGCTTAGTTTGGAAAGCCATCGACCTGGGCTTTTACGGCTTTTTTGTAGCCAATCATACCTACAAACCTACACCTATTTAAACTACAATTCAACCCTGATTGAAAAAACAAAAAAAAAAAAGAGGAGGAAGAAAACCACACTAATTAAGCCGATAAAAACCTAAGAAATCCTTCTAGTTCTTCTAACCTCTCCCATTATTTTACCTTTGAGAGTATTACATATACTTTTGAACACATTAAATCACAATAGTAGTATTAGGGTTGTTTTTTGAAACTACCAAGATGACATCAAATCTTCAAGAAGCTTTAGAACGGCCGAGGGATTAATCTATGGCAATAAGCAACATCGAATGCACAAGACAGGATCTATAGTTGCTAGCAAGAGTGGAGAACTGGGGTACTTAATCTTACTATATATATGTGACAGAAAGTTATGTGAGTATTATATGTATTGCAACAGCCTTCATTAGTGGACTTGTTGAGATTGGCTTTGCTCCATATAGTATTTTTACTATTTCAGGTTTTCATTTCATGAACCAATCACGGTCTTTATGTGGAGATTTACCGATCTCTATTAAGTGAGTAAAAATAATTTAATGTTTAATCAATTATTTAAAACTAGTGTGTAATTCTGTGCATATGCACAGATACATTTAAAACCAATCACAATTATATATATATATATATATATATATGATTTGGAATCTAATTAGATCTAGACTCTTTAGTTTTTGCACCCAATAATTCACTTGCCATAAACATTAAAAAATTAGATAGGGCACATGGTACAAAAATTGAACTTCAATTAAAATTCAATTTAGAATCTAATTGAATTCTAAATTGAATTTAGGCTCTTTGACTTTTGCACCTAAAAATTTACTTGACACAAAAGTTAAAAAATTAGATGAGACACATGGTGTAAAATTAGACATGATTTAGAATCTAATTGGATCTAGACTTTTCGGTTTTTGCACCAAATAATTTAATTCCCACAAAAATTTAAAAATTAGATGGGGTACGTGGCACAAAATTGAACTTAAATTAAACTTCAATTTACAATCTAATTGAATTCTAAATTGAATTTAGACTCTTTGATTTTTGCAACTAATAATTTACTTGACACAAAAATTAAAAAAATTAGATGAGACATATAGCGTAAAATTAGACATGATTTAAAAACTAATTGGATCTAGACTTTACGGTTTTTGCACCCAATAATTCACTTGCAACAAAAATTAAAAAATTAGATGGGGCACATTGCACAAAATTGAACTTCAATTAAAATTAAATTTAGAATTTAATTGAATTTAGACTTGTTAGGACATATGTGGTTCAAGTGGTTTCAAACATATGTCATTATTTTATGTAATTAGCTTATCCTTTGACAAAACGCACTTGACTTGTAATTAGGTAGATTTATGATGTGTTTAACATTTCAAGAAACTATGCTTCAAGATCAAGTGTTGAAATCATCAAGTCTGTCCAAGAAACAAGCCGGAAAGTGCAAGTTACTAAATCTTGACACCTAGTCTCAACACATGCATCTATCGAGATTTAGAAGCTTTTTCAGCCCCGAGACTTGACAACTTCTCGACAGATCCTCGATACCTCTATCTGTCAAGATTTATGGAAAACATATTCTAAGTTCTGTTTTGATTCCAATCCGTGAATGTGTCTTTGGGACTTCTTTTCTCCTAACCCTAAACATATAAAAGGATTATTTTAAAGGCCGTCAAAGTGACGCAAGTTGCACAAGCATTGAGTAATTGTTGTTCATGCAATTTGTGACCTAAAACAAAGTTCATGCCCTAGTTCATCTCTTGTGAAGAAGTTGCTGTGTAATGTGCACCGTAGGGTTTTGTAACCAAGCATCTTCTTGATCTTCATCGTGTGGATGAATTGAAGAACTTTGCAGCCAACATCTCTCTCTCTCTAGTTGGTGAATTGAAGTCGCGTACTGGGATCCGCGCAATTGGTTATTCACGTACTTGGGAGCCGTGCATCAACGGAGAAACTGTCACTACAGAACAAGTCCAATTAGGTATTGGGGTAAGGGCTTAACTGTAAGTTGGTTAGGTACTTGGGATTCCTTGCTTGTAACCGCTTGTTGTGATAATAGTGGAGTTTCGGAAGTGATGACCTTAAATCACCCGGTGGGGTTTTTGCCGTTAATCAATTTAATTCATCACAAGGGGTCAACGCATTTGTGGCCTATCAAGTGGTATCAGAACGGGCACACTCTAATTAGGGTTTAATCCTTGTGTGTGATCCATTGACCCATATTTGTCATAGATAGAGTTTAGTCTCTTATTATACCTCCATTGTTTGATGGTACTAACTATACATACTGGAAAGTACACATGAGAGTTTTCTTGCAGTCACTAGATGAGAAGGTGTGGCAAGCTGTGGAGATAGGCTGGACCAAGCCTACAGAAGCGTCAGCCGATTGGGATGATGCCAAGATCAAGGTGGCTAATTTCAACAGCAGAGCATTGAATGCCCTATTCAGTGCGGTCACCAACGAGGAGTTCAAGAAAATATCCTCCACGGAAACTGCTAAGGAAGCATGGACCATTCTCCAGACAACCTATGTAGGAACCAAGGCTGTCAAGGACTCGAAGTTACAGAGGCTCACTACAAGTTTCGAAGAAGTTACAAAGGCTCACTACAAGTTTCGAAGAAATTAAGATGAAGGAGGATGAGTCATTTGATGAGTTCTATGCAAAGCTCAAAGACATAGTGAACTCAACTTTCAATCTTGGGGAACCATTCCTGAACCCAAGGTAATGAGAAAAGTACTCAGATCTTTGCCCGAGAGATTCCATGCTAAGATCACAGCAATAGAGGAATCAAAGGATATTGACAGGATTCCTCTGACTAAGCTGGTTGGAAATCTGCAAACCTACGAGCTAGGGCTGACTAGAATGGGCAAGTCAAGCAACGGCAAGGGCAAGAGTATGGCACTAAAGGCCAAGAGCAATGATACAGATGATTCTTCAGACGATGAAGATTCTAAGATGAAGTCGTACATTACCAGGCAATTCAAGAAATTCTTGAAGAATGCCAATGGAAAAGGCTTCAACAAGGACTGTAGGCAATTCAGTTCTTCTCAGTTCAAGAGCCCAGATAAAGGGAAGAAAGATACCAGAGATGGCGGTCAGTACACTGTTCCTGCTAGACCGAAATGCTTCTGGTGTCAAGGCTTCGGACACATGAAACAAGAGTGTCCTACGTACCTCAAGAGCGTTGGGAAGAGCAAAGCGTTGGGAAGAGCAAAGCACTTGCTGCTACCTTAAGCGACACTGAGCCCGAGGATGATTCCGACAATGAAGATGACGGAATCTTGAATGCCTTCACTGCCACTATTAATCCTACTGAAGGGATTACTGAAGAAGTAGATGAAGAAAAGGAATTGGTGGATGCTAAGTTTGAAACTATGGATGATCAAGATGATATCCATACCGCCTATGAGAAACTATACAAGCTTTCTGAGAAGCATGAGAAACTTTATAGGCTGGCCACCAAGAAGCTCAGTGATGTGGAACTTGACCGTGAAGAGCTTTCCATTAAGGTCGATGAAGCAAATCAAACCATTGGAGCACTGAAGTTTGAAAACAATTTCTTGGCTGAGAAGACCAAGAAGCTCGAAGCAGAGCTATTTCAAGTTAGAACACAACTAGAAAGGACGTCAAGTGCTAAGCTGGATGAGATGCTCAGCGTTCAGAAATCTGCTTCGGATCGTACAGGATTGGGATATGAATTCTCTCTCTCTAATACTCCTTCTGCTAGTACTACTGTTTTTGTTCCTCCTGCTAATAACATTAAAATTGAGAATAGAGATGTTAAAACTAAATTAGCAAGTGAGAACTTAGACAAGGGAAAGTCCATCTTAGGAGCACCCCCTAAGCTTGAGAAGAGGGAAACCAAAAACCCTTGGACTAAGAAAGCTATCTCTCAAAATCCTAAATAGAAGAAGCAGCATCTTTGTTATCATTGCGGTGTTACCGGTCATACTCGACCAAATTGCTATAAGTGGCTAGCCACTCAACAAAGCAATGGCATGATAGCATCTGAGAACCAGAATTAGCTTTAGACCTCTGTTGCTCCTCTTAGAGATATTCTCAAAGCCCTCATGTTCCTTTCGAACTTGAACGGTTAAAATTCTTCCCCCTCATCACCAGTTCAAGGGTTGACAAAAAGGAAAAGTTCTTCCAAGGTGTGGAAGGAAAAGGGTTCTGAGTGATTTTGTTCACTTCTTCTCTCTCCCCGTTTTATTGTTTTTGCATTACTTGTGTGTTGCTTTACTATTTTGAGTCAGTCTAGTTTTACGCATTGTTTTGCTTTCTTTAACATGTTTTTGTTTGTGTGTTTTCAATTTTGTGTTTTATTTTTTGCTTTTCTGATAAAAATAAAAAAGAAATTGAAAAATTGAAAAATACAAAAACAGTGTGTGTTTGTGTACATTGGTTCTTGTGAACCTTAAAATGGCCAATGAAACAGAGTTTTCTAAACTTTGTATCTTTTGTAGCTTAGATGAGCATTCTTATGCACAACTAAGCAAGTGAGCTTTGTAACTCTTTGTTTGTGATGAGCAAGGTTAAGTGATCTCTTGTACTTAACACTCGTATCACTCTTTTTGACGGATAGGACTAAAAAATTCTAAGAGAAAAGTATAAATAACCATCTTACCACTGTTACCCGCCAATCATGATATGACATCTGTATGCTTCGGCATAGCAAAAGTGCAATGTCAATGACATCAGTATGCTTCGGCATAGCAAAAGTGCAATATCAATAGCTTAACATAATTATGTATTTTTTTTCTTTCTTATATGTCCACGCATGATATGCTTAATAAAAGAAAATATGCAAAGAAATAAAAAACAAAAAGATCAAAATGCTTTAAAATATATATATATATATATATATATATATATATATGATTGCAAGCGTGTTTTCTAGGAGACGTGGGAGTTATAGAATGTACCTCAAAGGTGATAGTCCCTATCAAACAGTTATGATTTTGTGTGAGTTAAAGTTATTTTCTCATATCTCAAATCGTCATAACATTGAGAAACTTATGCAATCTTGCGATGTTTTCACACACAACACGCAATATTCTTTGCTATTCTTGATACATGTGCAGGTACAATGTGATTTAGCCATCACAAGATTTACATGCGTTAATGTATGCTCACTAAACTATCTTAACTCATTTTTGAAATATAAAATGGGTTAGATTTGTTTAGTGTGTGTGTGTGTTTTGGGATCCTTTTGCTTTAAATTATTGTTGAGAGATGATTTTGAGAGCTTAATGTGTTGCTTGGATCATTGGTTGAGTTGCATGCATGATTACATTCATATCTATGTTTTTCCTCTCTTGAAAAACTGCTTTTTAAGGCAATCTCGACACCTCCTCGATACCTTCTCGACACCTAGCTGTCTGTCGAGCTTCTCAGCTTTTTCTTATTGCAGTCTCGACACATTCTCGACACCTGGTGGATCGAACGAGAAACTTTCTGTCTACTCGATAGCTTCTCGACACCTTCTGGATCGATCGAGATTCTTTTGTGTTTGATCTTTCTCTCTCGACACCTGTTCTCGATAGTTGTATCTGTCAAAGTTCATTTTCTCGATACCTACCTCGATGGCTTTCTCGACACCTCTCGATACCTGCATCTGTCGAGAATTATTAAAGGAGTATATTGATTCCTCGCGATTTTTCTCTCATTTCTCTCGATCTCTCTCTCGATACATTGAGTTTTTCCCTCCCAAAACCTCTCTCACTCACTCCAAACCCCTTCCAAAGGATTCTTCAAGCGTTACTCAAGATCTTCCTCACTTGGTAAGCTTCAATCCTCTCATTCTTCATGCATTTCATGTTTTAAAACCTAAGTTTTGGGGTTTTTGAAAATTTTGGGGTTTTTCAAAATTGATGAGTTTAATGAAATTTTTTGGTTCGTTTTATAGATTTGATCTCTAAAACTACATGCATTGCATCATATTAGCATTCTAACAGTATTTTCATGCATTTAGATGTGTGTTTTCTGCTTGTGTGCTGGTAGGATTGGATTGGGCTGAGCCCATGATGTTTATTATGTTGCATGTCACATGTTCATGCATTTTCTATGCATACGTTCTTTCTTTTCAATATACTCTTCCTATATTGAACTGTTTTGGGACTTTTCTGTGTGTCTCTCTTTCTCTCTCTCTATGTTTGCGTTAGTAGTGTCTATGGCACCTAAGCGTAAATCCATTCCATCCCAAAACCCTCTACATTCTAAGGGATATTTTTCCTCTTCTGATTCTACTTCTATGTCTGTCCGGTTCCATGATGAGAAAGCCCAACAGGACTTCTCGAAGAACTTTTCTAAACGAGGTGTTCATTCGGAACGCCAAGTTATCCTAGCAGACTTTGCCGACACAGACCTTCCTGATGTCATTCACAGTCAGGCTTGGGAGTCACTGTGTGAGGTCCCGATCACATGTCCTACCGTGTTTGATCAACCTGATTACCCTGGATGTGAGCGTCTATGGATTGTGACCAAAGACGAGATGATCTCTACGTTCTGTGAACACCCCTCTGACTGGGGAGATCATCAGTACACACCATGTAGGCCTTTTGCTAAAGGTACTCGTTTCCTTAACATGGTGATGACATTTGTTTTGTACCCACTCTAGCACTACAACTCTATCACAAAGCCACGTGCTCGATTTTTGTTGTCTCTTTTAGAGCATCTTACTATAGACTTTCCTTCACACTTCATCTTTTCTATCATAGATGTCTATAGAGATACGACTACCCGTGATAAGCTCATTTTCCCTTCCGCTGTCACGAAGATTCTTCGCCGTTTTTCCATCCCCTTTCCATCATTCGACCCTTTTCATGTCATGTCTGCCATAGACGCCGCTACTGTAAAACGTAATGAGGTACAGTTCAGGTCGCGATAGTCGAATTCTGCAGCTCCTTCCTCCCGTCTGACTCCATCCAGATTTGCTCGAGCCACATCTGCTCCCTCCTCTTCCTCGAGTGATGTGACACTTGGAGATATCATGGCGCAGCTTCAGCGTATGGATGCTCGCCTCGATACACTCTCTACGGAGTTGTATCAGGTGAACGTTCGTGTTGGTCGCATTGCCAGGCGACAGGCGACCTTGGGCAGCTTTACTTCTGAGGCTTCTCCTCCGCCTCCTCATGTCACTTCTGAGACTGAGGATGATGGTGATGACGATGATGCTTCCGATGATGATGATGGAGATGCGAGCTCTTTGAATGAGATGTCTACATGACACTCTACCCTTTGTCACTCGTGACAAAAAGGGGGAGTAGTTTTGGGTTATAAGAGTAGTCATTATTAGGGGGAGAGCTTGTATAGGACATTTTTGATAGGGGGAGTGTCGATATGAGAGATGTAGTGAGGATTACATGTATTTCTTTTCTTTTCTTTCCTTTAGAGATACATTAATCATGTACCCCGGTCTTGTGACCATTTATTGACATACATTGTGCTTATTTCTTGATATATATATATATATATATATATATATATGTTGATGTATGTTTCTTTCACCTACCTTTCCATGTGTTGTTTTTTTCTGTCTTTATACACATGTTCCTTTTACCTTTATGCAATATATTATTTCTGCTTCACACAAAGATGCCTTGATGTGTTTTGTTTAAAAGTGTTTCAGAAATATAGGTTGTCAAAGTCTACTTGCCATAAACTCTCTTCTTGCAAAGTTTTTCAATATTTTGTGTTAGGATAGATTTTATTGTATTCAACAAGTGAATATGAGTTAAGTGTTTTATGACTTCTCTCATATCTTCATTTGTTTGTTGTGGTTTTGTCACGGATTGCCAAAGGGGGAGATTGTTAGGACATATGTGGTTCAAGTGGTTTCAAACATATGTCATTATTTTATGTAATTGGCTTATCCTTTGACAAAACGCACTTTACTTGTAATTGGGTAGATTTAGGATGTGTTTAACGCTTCAAGAAACTGTGTTTCAAGATCAAGTGTTGAAGTCATCAAGTCTGTCCAAGAAACAAGTTGAAAAGTGCAAGTTACTAAATCTCGACACCTAGTCTCGACACATGCATCTATCGAGATTTAGAAGTTGTTTCAGCCCCGAGGCTCAACAGCTTCTCGATAGATCCTCAACACCTTTATCTATCGAGATTTATGGAAAACAGATTCTAAGTTCTGTTTTGATTCCAATTCGTGAATGCATCTTTAGGACTTCTTTTCTCCTAACCCTAGACATATAAAATGATTATTTTAAAGGCCGTCAAAGTGATGCAAGTTGCACAAGTATTGAGTAATTGTTGTTCATGCAATTTGTGACCTAAGACAAAGTTCATACCCTAGTTCATCTCTTGTGAAAAAGTTGTTGTGTAACGTGCACCGTAGGATTTTGTAACCGAGCATCTTCTTGATTTTCATCGTGTGAATGAATTGAAGAACTTTGCAGCCAACATTTCTCGCTCTAGTTGGTGAATTGAAGTTGCATACTAGGATCCGTGCAATTGGTTAGTCTCGTACTTGAGAGCCTTGCATCAAAGGAAAAACTGTCACTACAGAACAAGTCCAATTGGGTATTAGGGTAAGGGCTCAACTGTAGGTTCGTAAGGTACTTGGGATTCCTTGCTTGTAACCGCTTGTTGTGATAATAGTGGAGTTTCGAGAGTAGTGACCTTAAATAACCCGGTGGGGTTTTTGCCGTTAGGTTTTCCCCATTCGTAAACAAATCACCGTGTCATTTATTTTCCGCTGCATACTTTAGTTTATTGGTGATTTGTTTGTGCTACCATGATATTTGTATGATAATTTGATTAATTAATAACTTGGCTAATTAATCAATTTAATTCATCACAAGGGGTCAACGCATTTGTAGCCTATCAAGACTCTTTGATTTTTGCACCTAATAATTCACTTGACAGATAAATTTAAAATTAGATAAGACATGTGGCACAAAATTAGACTTCAATCTAGAATTTAATTGTATTTTCTCTCAGCTTCACCTATTATTATCTATATAAATTTTTATTCAAATTTGTTAGGACTATATGATTCAAGCGGTTTCAAACATATGTCATTCTTTTATGTAATTGGCTTATCCTTTGACAAAACGCACTTTACTTGTAATTGGGTAGATTTAGGATGTGTTTAACGCTTCAAGAAACTATGTTTTCAAGATCAAGTGTTGAAGTCATCAAGTCTGTCCAAGAAACAAACTAGAAAGTGCAAGTTACTAAAGCTCGACACCTAGTCTCGACACATGCATTTATCGAGCTTTAAGAAGCTGTTTTTGCCCCGAGGCTCGACAGCTTCTCGATAGATCCTCAACACCTCTATCTGTCGAGATTTATGAAAAATAGATTCGAAGTTCTGTTTTGATTCCAATCCATGAATGTGTCTTTGGAACTTCTTTTCTCCTAACCCTAGACATATAAAAGGATTATTTTAAGGGGCGTCAAAGGAGAACAAGTACACAAGTTGCACAAGCATTGAGAAATCCTTGTTCAAGCTATTTGTGATCCAAGACAAAGTTCATGCCCTAGTTCATCTCTTGTGAAGAAGTTGCTGTGTGATGTACATCGTAGGGTTTTGTAACCGAGCATCTTCTTGATCTTCATCGTGTGGATGAATTGAAGAACTTTGCAGCCAACAACTCTCTCTCTAGTTGGTGAATTGAAGTCGCGTACTAGGATTTGCGCAATTAGTTAGTCACGTATTGGGACCCATGCATCAAAAGGAGAAACTGTCACTACAGAACAAGTCCAATTGGGTATTGGGGTAAGGGTTCAACTGTAGGTTGGTAAGGTACTGGGATTCCTTACTTGTAATCACTTGTTGTGATAATAGTGGAGTTTCGGGAGCGGTGACCTTAAATTACTCGGTGAGGTTTTTGCCGTCAAGTTTTCCCTATTTGTAAACAAATCACCGTGTCAATTTTATTTCCGCTGCATACTATAGTTATTGGTGATTTGTTTGTGCTGCCACATTGTTTGCATGATAATTTGATTAATTAAAAACTTCGTCAATTAATCAAGTTAATTTATCACAAGGGGTCAACGCATTTGTGGCCTATCAAAATTTATTGCAACGCTAGTAATGAATTTTCTTACTTTCATGATATGATAGAGTAAAACTAAATTAAATGACAAAATAAGCATAGTAAAATAAAAATGATAAAATTAATGAGTGCGAGTAGTAATTTAATTTGCAAAACATATCAAAAGGTTAACTTGTCAAAATTATTACTCTGAAAAATAAAATATAAATTTATTTTAGTTTGAATTGATGCTAAAATATTAAACTATATTATAAAAGAAATCAGACCACTCCTAGAAAAATTATTGGGCTAGGTCTAATTAAACTTAAGTCAACCCGCAACTTCGGTTTATCCAAAGTGAACAGGTCGAAGATGAGCCTCCCAACCCTAAACTTGGGTTCCCTACTCCTACTCCGCCTGAAGATCTTGCACAAGACATTCCACCTTGTCACTCAACTCAGGTAAGATCTATTCATACTCATTTACTTGACTATCATTGTTATACTGCACTTGTTACACTAACGAGACTTATGCCTATCGTGAGGCCTCCACTGACCCTTTATGGTAGATTGCAATGAAAGAGGAACTTGATGCATTATCTAAAAACCATGATTGGGATTTGGTGACTCTTTCCCCTGGGAAATATGTGGTTGGTTTTAAGTGGATCTAGAAGATCAAGACTCGCTCTGATGGGTCCATTGAGCGATATAAAGCTCGTCTTATTGCAAAAGGTTTTACACAGGAGTATGGGATTGATTATGAAGAGACCTTTGCTCTAGTTGCTCGAATCTCATCTGTTCATGCCCTCTTAGCTGTTGCCACTGCCAATAAATGGGACCTTTTTCAGATGGATGTCAAAAATTCTTTCCTTAATGTGAATTTAAGTGAAGAAGTTTATATACAACCTCCTCTTGGTCTCTCTATTGAACCGAACAAGGTTTGTCACCTTTGACTTGCACTTTATGGCCTTAAACAACTCTATAAGCTTGGTTTGTCAAGTTTAGCTCTACCATCTCTCATTTGGGTTACATTGCCATTCATTATTATTCTGACTTATTTCTCTATCACACCGACAAATACACTATTTTGCTTCTCCTATATGTGAATGATATAATCATAATTAGTGATGAACTTAGTGGTATTCAAGAACTCAATGATTTTCTCAATTAGCAGTTTGAGATAAAAGATTTTGGACATCTCAACTACTTCTTGGGTCTTGAAATCACTTATTCCATAAATGGTCTTTATATTACTCAAACCAAGTATTCGTCTGAACTTTTGTCTCAAACTGGACTCACTAATAGCAAGACTGTTAACACTCCAGATGAACTTAATGCACATCTAACTCTCTCATAGAGGAAACCATTTGTCTAATCCCTCTCTTTACAGACAATTGGTTGGCAACCTAGTTTACCTCATTGTCACTTGTCCAAACATTTCCTATGCTGTTCAACAGGCAAACCAATATCTGTCTGCTCCATGATCGACTTGTTAGGACATATGTGATTCATGTTAGGAACATATGTCATCATGTATAGGCTAATCCTTTGACAAAACACACTTTACTTGTAATTGGGTAAATCTAGGATGTGTTAATGCTTCAAAGAATAAGGCTTCAAGTTCAAGTGTTAAAATCATGCAAGTCTATCCAAGAATTAAGTGATAAAGTGTTGGTTTTTAAAACTCGACAACTAGTATCTATTGAGGTTTAAAAAGTTATTTAAGCCCGAAGCTCAACAGCTGCTTGATAGATAGGGTATCTATCGAGGTTTATGAAAATCAGATTTTCAGCTCTAATTTCATTTCAATCCGTGAATATGTGTTTAGGCTTTCTTTTCTCACAACTCTAAACATAAATAAAGATTATTTTAAGGGCCGTCACAGAGAGCAAAATTGCACGAGTGTGAAGCAAAGTGTTGTTCAAGCAAATTGTGACCAAAAACCAAATTTGCCCTAGTTCTTCTTTCTTTTGAAGAAGCTACTGTGTTTGTACACCGTAAGGTTTTATGACCAAGAAGTTTCATGATCTTCATCGTGTGATGAACTGAAGAACTTTGCAATCAACATCCTTCTCAAGTTGGTGATGAAGTCGCGTACTGAGATCCACGCATCTATTAGTTAGTCACATACTGGAAGTCGTGCATTAAAATGAGAGATTGTCACTACAGAACAAGTCTAATTGGGTATTGGGATAAGGGTTTAACTGTAGGTTGGTATAAGGTACTGAGATTCCTTTACTTGTAACCGCTTGTTGTGATAATAGTGAATTCTCGAGAATGTTGACTTTAAAATCACCCGGTAGGGTTTTAAGCCTTGAAGGATTTCCCCATTCAAAAACAAATTACCTTGTCAACTTTATTTTCTGCTGCATTTTATTTAGTTGATGATTTGTTTGTGCTACCATGTATATTGCATGTTAATTTGATTAATTAATAAACTTGGCTAATTAATCAATTAATTCATCACAAGGGTTCAATACATTCTTGGCCTGCCATGACTCACTACGCTACTATTTTGCGCATTCTTTGATACTTGAAAGGCACTATCTTCCATGGCCAATGCTCATCTCCTCTTGTTCTTCATGCATTTTTTTATGCTGATTAGGCATGAGATCCTACTAATCGCAGGTCCACCACTAGTTATTGCTTTCTTTTTTGTTCTTCTATGATTTCCTAGCGAAGCAAGAAACAAACTCTTGTGGCCTGCTCTAGTACTGAAGCAAAATATTATACCCTTGCTAATATCACATTTGAGCTCCTTTGGCTACGATGGCTTTTTAAGGATTTAGGTATGTCCACATCTTCTGCTACTCCTCTCTATTGTGACAACCAAAGTACCATTCATATTGCTCACAATGATGTCTTCCATGAATGGACTAAACACATTAAGATCAATTGTCATTTTATCCATTATCTTCTTGTTCATGGTGCTCTCAAGCTATTCTCGATCTCCTCTAAAGATCAACTTGCAGATATCTTTACCAAGTCACATCCTAAGGAACGCCTTCGTGCTTTGGTTGACATCCTCAAGTTGGTCTCACACCCACCTTGAGTTTGAGGGGTGTTGTTATGTGTAATAGATTGGGGGCTTTATGCCCACCTTGTTTACTTATATAGCACACATACTTGCACTACACATTCTGCCGCCTTTATAAAGGCACTTATGCATATTTTATTATTGGAAAAATACAATATATTTCTAATAGAAACAATATCCAACAAGTTACTTTTTATGAATAATTTATCGTCAACATCAAATCTTCTCTCAATATAAACAATAAAGATCTATAGCCAGTTAAAGTATTTATCTATAGTTAAAATAATCTGCATTTAGTGCAAAGTAGTTCAGCAATTAGGAATCCCAACACCCAGAAGCAAAGCAGTCCGGTAATTAGGAATCCCAAGCACCCTGAAATGAAATAGTCCTGCGGTTAGGAATCTCAAGCACCATGAAGCATAAAAATTCTATATAAGTTAGCATTTCAGAAGAAGAAGAAGACATCACTCCTTCCACAACCTCATTCCATCACCTAATTTCCTATCTGAGTTGATAACCTTCTTAGCAAAATTATATTTAATTTCTTATTAATCATTCAGTTCAAGTATTGTAGCTACCTTGCATTTGTAAGTGTTTCAAGTTATTTTAGTTATTTCAAACTTTTATTTTTAAAGACATTTCAAGTTGTATTTAGTCAAGAAATATTCACTTTATTTATGCGTTTAAAGTATTTTATTCTGTTAGAAATACTGAATGAATAGTATTGTATTTCACTGAAAATAAAATATACATGAGTGCTTTTATATAGAAGGCAAAGTGTGTAGTAGAAGTATGTATGCTATACAAGCAAACAAGTTGGGCCTAAAGCCCACAACCCTATTACACGTTAACAGCCCCCCTCAAACTCAAGGTGGGTGTGAGACCAACTTGAGGTTGTCAACCAAAGCACAAAGGCGACCCTTAGGATGTGATTTGGTGAAGATATTAGCAAGTTGATCTTTAGAAGAGACTGAGAACAGCTTGAGAGCGCCATGGACAAGATAATATCGAATAAAATGACAATCGATCTCGATATGTTTAGTCCATTCATGGAAGACATCATTGTGAGCAATATGAATGGCATTCTGGTTGTCAGAATAAAGAGGAGTAGCAGAGGATTTCGACACACCTAAGTCCTTAAGAAGCCATCGTAGCCAAAGGAGCATAGATATGGTATCTGAAAAGGCACGATATTCTACTTCAGTATTGGAGCGGGCCATAGAGTTTTTTCTTGCCAAGATATTAGATAAGAACTAAGAAGGAAGCTATGACTAATGGTGAACCTGCGATTAGTGAGATCTCCTACCTAATCAACATCAGAGAATGCACAGAGAGCAAGAGGAGACTAAGCAGAGTAGAAAATGTCGTGGAAGAGAGTGCCCTTTAAGTATCGAAGAATGCGCAAAACAATAGCATAGTGAGTCGATCATGGAGCAGACAGATATTGACTCACTTGGTGAAACAACATAGGAAATGTCTGGATGAATGATAGTAAGATAATCTAGGCTACCAACCAATCATCTGTAAAGAGATGGATTAGACAATGGTTTCCTCCCGAAGGGAGTCAAATGAGCATTAAATTCAACTGGAGTGTTAACAATCATGCAATTAGTGAGTCCAACTTGAGACAAAAGTTCAGAAGTATACTTGACTTGAGTAATATAAAGAGCATCTGTGGAAAGAGTGATTTCAAGAGCTAAGAAGTAGCTAAGATTTCCAAGATCTTTCATCTCAAACTGCTGACTAAGAAAATCCATGAGTTCTTCAATGCCACTAAGGTCATCACTATTTATGATCATGTCATCCACATATAGGAGAAGCAAAATAGTGCCTTTGTCAATACGACGAAGAAATAAGGCATAATCGTAATGATTGGCAATGTAACCCAAGCGAGAGATGGTAAAACTGAACTTGGCAAACCAAGCTCGTGGAACTTATTTAAGGCCATAAACTGCACATCGAATGTGACAAACCTTGTTCAGTTCAATAGAGAGGCTAGAAGGAGGTTGTATATAAATTTCTTCACTTAAATTCCCATTAAGGAAGGCATTTTTGACATCCATCTGAAAAATGTCTCATTTACTAGTAGCAGCAACAGCTAAGAGGACACAAACAGATGAGATTCGAGCAACTGGACCAAAGGTCTCTTCCTAATTAATCTCATACTCCTGTGTAAAACCTTTTGCAACAAGACAAGCTTTATATCACTTAATGGACCCATCAGAGCAAGTATTGATCTTGTAGATCCACTTACAACCAACCACAGATTTTTCATAAGGGAAAATCACCAAATCTCAAGTATGATTTTTAGATAATGCATCAAGTTCCTCTTTCATTACAATATGCCATAAAGGGTCAGTGGAGGCCTCACGACAAGTGTGAGGCTTGTGCACTGTAGCAAAGGCAGTAACAATGATAATCAAGTAAATGTGCAGGAATGGATCTTACCTGAGTTGAGTGACAAGGTGGAATATCTTGTGCAAGATCTTCAGGCGGAGCAGGAGTAGGGGACCCAAGCTCAAGGTTGGATGGCTCATCTTCGACCTATGCATCTTCCACCTGTTCATTAGAGGGTAATCTAGGAAAGGCATCAAAAATATCTGGTGGTTGGACAAAAAATTCTATAGGAGGATCAAGAGCAACTATAGATGGAATATGTGGCTCATCTAGAAAAAGATCTAAAATAGAGAAGGTAGATAGGGAGGCACAGAAGTGAGAAAGCTCGACAAATGAGCAATGTTCCCAAAAGACAACATTATAGGAGATACAAAGACGATGAGAGACAAGATCATAACACTGATTGTTAGATAAATGTTTGTATCACATATAAAACATACGCGGTGGAAAATTAACAAATCTACTTCATTCGCAATTGATAACATGTACTATGCAAATTTCAAAATTCAAGAACAAGAGAGCGTACTTTGGTGCGGTGAAATTCAAAACTAAAGATCAGAAGTATTTAGGAACACTTTTAATCTTTACTCCAATTTCACTTTTCACCCAAGAAGTGTGGTCTCTCAATTAGTTTACAAGGTAGAATAAAAGAGTGGCTTACACTCACACATAAACACAATTTCACAATAATGTCTCTCCTATAAAATTTTGTATATTTCTCCCTTTGTATCTAACTAATTATCTAATTGGGCTAGCCTTTTGGGCTTTTCCAATTAGGTTTTAGTGTGTGGCTTGAAGTGGGACCAAAACGGAACAAATAAGACTCTAACTCCAATAGGCCGTGGGTTTTTCTGCCAACTCTTGACAGGTCCAAAGTTACCATTGATTATATTTAATACCACTATATAAATATAATTGCACTCTAAGCCTTATTAATAAATTATATCCCAAGACTTTATTATACTTGCAACCCCTTCATAAAATATTCGTAATAATACAAAGTCAAGAATATAGCTGCCACTTTGAAGATTACTACATCTTAATCCTTAAGTACTCGGTTTAATCATTTATGTTATTCATCATATATTTATGAAATCCAATTTCATAAATATATACTTTAGTAACTCCTGACTAAAATGGTTAGACCTAACACTCCGAATAACCAAACCCATTGAACTTATCTCAAGGGAATATTTTACATCTCCGTTAAGAGATTATAAATTCCATCTTGAGAATATATGTTCCATCAACACTAAATGTAGCTGCCTAACATACTGAGATTTTGATCATGACTTTAAATCTTACTCCTGATATATCAAAGTAACCTACACCTTATAATTAGGTCTATTATTCTCTCAAGATTAAGAGTTTATGTAAATAAAAGTCGTGAAATTTATTATTCATATGACAGTTGTTAGAAGAATAATAATAAATCTCACAGCGATTCAGTTCAATATGTTTTAACTCTTTAAACATATCAACACATCAACTAGAAGTCTCCACTTTCATGATCAAGACAAATCATCTTAGTTGATATGTTATAGTCTTCAACGATGAAATGCTCAATTTCATCACCGACTATGAACTACAATTTAAAGTTTACAAAGAACTTGTGATTTATATCTTCTATGACTAAATCATATAAATCACATACTATGCATCTCATGGACTATGTGAAAATATATAAATATTCATGTTACCATTATTTTAGATAATAATAAAACAACTTAATTAATCACAACATTAAGTCATACATAATGTCATATATAGCATCATATAACAGAATATAAGGGCACTGATCCTAACACCGATACCCCTTTTGGGTTTTGCCATAGCCAAAAAAACAACAAAGTCTAGACCGAGACTCAAGTTTGTTATGCTCATGCGGCTAAAGAAGAACAAAACAGGCAGAACCAAAGGAGCAAAGGTGGTGATAGTCTGGAGGTGACCCAAAAAGGCACTCATATAGAGTTTGATTTTGGATGACAGAACTTGGAACACAATCAATAGTATGAAGAGCAGCTTCGCCCCAAAAAGGAGCAGGAACTTTGGCAGAAAGAAGGAGAGCACAAACAGTGTCAATAATATGACGAAATTTTCATTCGACTCTACCATTTTGCTAAGAGGAACCTAGACAAGTTAGTTGATAAATAGTGTCATAAGAATGCAAAATAGCTTGGAAAGCATATTGAGTCTATTCAAGAGCATTATCAGATCAAAAAAATTTGATTCGTTTGGAAAATTGAGTTTCAACCATTTTTGTAAAATTAGAATATACTTGTAATAATTCAGAACAATGTTTCATATGAAAAATCCAGCTATAGCGAGAATAGTCATAAACAAAGACAACAAAATATCAAGATTCACCAATACTAGAGACAAAAGAAGGCCCCCAAACATCAAAAGAATTAGGCCAAAGATATCAATGGACATTGATTCACTAGTATTAAAAGGCAAAGCTAGTTTTTGCCTAACTGACGTGAAACACATCAGAAGAATTAGGTCAAAGATGTCATTGGATTGTCAGCAAAGATTGTTGCAATAAAAAGAAGACATGTCCTTATTCCTCATTTAGAAGAAAAATATGCAAAAATTAACCGAAAAAATGAAATCTACGCAAAAAACTGGGTAAAGAGCACCTGAATTGCAAAAAGTCAACTCTAGAAAAAGTCAACAATCAAAGTCAATAGTCAAAAGTCAACGGCACAGTCAACGAACTCACAGTGATGACATAAGCAATTGACAGAGGCTAACGTAAGCAGTGGTTATGGCGATGACATGACAGTAATGACGTGACAGTAATGACGTCACCTACGGCTGATGTGTCATAGATGACATCAGCGATGATGCTAGCAGATGCAGGTCTGGCACGTGGCAGCATATGAAAGAGAGTGGCAGCACATGGGGGCGCATGCTGATGCCACCGAGACTTGCAGTGGCGCCTAAGGGCGCATGATATGTCTGATGAAGACGATTTTTCACAAGCGAGCAGATTGGAGAGAGTCCTTTCCGATGGTGCAACCTGTGGTCCGATCGGAGAAGCAGAAGCGGTGGTGGCGGCAAGGCAGTGGTCTTTGATGTACTGTAGTCGCAGTGGATGTAGCGGTGATGCTAGCAACGACAGCTGCAGTGTATGACACCCATGAAGACAAGACTGCGTAAGAACGGCACACCAGAGGATTAGAGCAGTGGCTCTGATACCATGTTAGAAATACTGAATGAATAGTATTGTATTTCACAAAAAATAAAATATATATGAATGTCTTTATATAGAAGGCAAAGTGTTTAGTACAAGTATGTGTGTTATACAAACAAACAAGGTGGACCTAAAGCCCACATCCCTATTACACGTTAACATATTCAATTATATTAAGTTTATCTTCTTATTTTAGTGCTAGGGGTGAAATGATAATTTTGCGTAAATAAAAACTCAATGGATGACCTTGAGAGTTGACACTAAAATCTATATCCCAAGTGGTCATAATGCAATTAAAGATAAACTGATTTTTTTTTTTTTTTTGTATTCAAAAATTTTCCCAGATAACTGTTTTATAAATGCTTAAATTTGATTGGTTAATCTATGATCCTACCATAGACAGCATCCATAGTATAATCTTCAGTTAATATTAACTGGTTGATGAAAAGATTTATTAAAATTTAATTAAAAGATAGAATCTTATTGGTTTGTAATTTCAATCATGGTAGATATGCGACTGATAAATAATCTACGTGGAGAACATTATCTATGTAATTAATTTTAAGTTATATTTATCTTATTAGATAATATAATTATCTTAATTAATTAATTAATTAATTATATTTTATATAATTAAATAATTCGAGTTTTAATGGTAAAAAAAAACACAATCAAGAGAGAGTCTAAATATGTCAAAAGGTTAGGATTATCTCTTAAAAATAGTAAAATTTGCAAAATAAAAAAAAAAATACTAAAAATGGGCGCTAGGCCATTGTTGGTAAAAGCATAAAGACTTAAGCACAAAGTGCAAAGAACAAGCGCACCAGATTGAATTAATATTTAATAACCTTTAATAGAAATATTTGTAAGATATAGTATTAAAAAAATTAAATATATCAAAAATCAAAATTTGAATATTTTACCTATTAGGTACATGAAATTATATAAGAGCATTCCCATCCGGGATTCCAAAAAAATTTTATTTTACAATCTTAAACCTACTTTATTTATTTTACCATCTCAATTTATAACTCACTCAACATCCAAATTTCTATTTTTATATACAACTCATTAAAATAATATAAATTACAACATAAAATAATATAAAAAAATCATGTTTCTCTCTCTTCTCTTTCATATCTTTTTCCTCTCTTCCTCTTTCTCACTCCAGAAAACCCACACAACCACCTTCTACCAAAACTCAACCCCTGTCACCACCAAAATTACCCAAAAGGATTTCTGCCACAACTACCCATCGACCACCACTAAAACCCTAAACCCCAACAATCAAACCAAGTAACCACCAC
Organism: Castanopsis chinensis; assembly: GCA_032878915.1. NCBI lineage: Eukaryota > Viridiplantae > Streptophyta > Magnoliopsida > Fagales > Fagaceae > Castanopsis > Castanopsis chinensis. The sequence continues at coordinate 7,013,130 of JAVQMG010000125.1, read as the reverse complement.
CATCAACAACCACCAAAATCACATATCCATACCCACAAAGGACAAACCCAAAAAAAAAAATACAAATACAAAACTCAAATGGAACCACTACCCACCACCACAAAAAAGTACTCGCCATTGCCATCCACCACAAAAACTAAATCCCAGAAAAAGCCCTCCACCACTCACCAAACCCAAAAAAAACCCACACCCAAACCCACAAGCAACCCATCGATTCAACGTCAAAACTCAAGCCATTCAACTTCGAAACTCCAAACAGGAACCATCAAACAAACACCAATTCAACACCGATTCAAACAAACAAACAGTCACCGATTCAAACAAATAAACACAACCACCCAAACAAACACCAACAGCAACCTTCACCGATCTAGCCACCGATTCAAACAAACACCAACAGCAACCATCATTGATCTAGCAACCGAGAAACCACAAACCCATAAACGACCAACAAACAACCACCAAGAAACCCAAAAATTCCATACAAAACTCAACTTTAAACCAACCAACAAACCCTTGAATCTTCAGTCTGGGGAGAGAGCAGTACAGTGAAGAAAAAAAAAAAAAAAAGGAGCGAAAGAGAGTGATTGAGCGGCATGGGGAGAGTGATGGAGCTTCTACAATTGGGAGAGAGAGAGGGAGAAGAGTGAATGAGAATGAGTGAGATGAGGGTGTTGTAGCCGTGTAGAGTGAATGAGGAGAGAGAACATAGATATTTTCAATTAAAATAATAGTTTTTTTTTTTACATCCAAGTGAACAGTTGGTTCTATATATAAGAACCAACTGTTCACAGGTTCTAAAATTTTTTAAGAACCCATACCCAGATGGAGCAACATTTTTGAGGTTTTGGATGTAAAATAGTAACTGGGGGGTGTTTACACCCCCAATGCCAGTGCTCTAATGTTTATAAGTTCAACTTTTACCTAAGTTTCTTAAAAAAATAATATAGTTAAATGAAACAATTATCAATGGACAATATCATAATAATTTAGTTGTAGAAAGTTTAAACATAACATTTTATATAATATTTTTGTGATTTATAAAAATGCATAACCATGATAGTTAATAATATGCGGTTCAATCAACATACATCTAAAGATCAGAGACTACAAAGAACAAGATTAGTAAATTAATCTTGTTCGTATCTTTTGACATGTAAATAAATAAATAAAAATGTTTGTGTAATACAACACCTTTAGAATAGTGGTTGTAAATTAGATCATTGGTCCATGTCATTTCTTTCAAGATCAAAGCAATTATTTTGATGATTCATTTTTTTTTTTTTAGCAATTATAATTATTATAAAAATAAAAAAAAAATTAAAAATTAAAAAAAAAAAAAAAAAAAAGCATACTACGCTTTGTCCTTCTTCAAAAAGTGCCAAAAAAAAAAAAAGCATGCCTACATTATGCTTCATTAAATGAGCTTTTTTGTCAATCGAAGCGTTCAAGTCTTAGGGCTTTGGATTTTGAGCTTTAAGCACGCTTTTAACAATATTGCACCTTAGTGTTGATTAGCATTTTGGTTCCATATCCACCAAAAAAAAATCATATTTAGTGCATGTTTAGATTGCACTGAAAAGGAAAGCAGACGCACGTCTGCGTTTTTTGTGTAAGTCTCATCACTGTACACAGGACCCGCAAGTACTTTTTTCAGCAAAATAAACTTTAAAACTGGGTCCCACGACACTATTCACACATTTAAAAAAAATTTTGAAGAACATTTAAAAATTATTTTGCTATAATATTTTCAGTTTTCAGTAATAAGCGGTATCCAAACAGACCCTTATACGATTTTATTAGGAGATAATTGCTAAATATTATCACTAATTATGCGAACTCTAAGCACAAAATAAGGTTGTCTTAGGAAGCTAGACCTTAGGTTGCCCACCTTCACCCGTTCCCACGAAATTGACTTTGTTTTCTACATTTTTTTAGCATACACCCACTCTACACAGCACACAACTCATAGTAGCATAATTGGCATCTTCTAGCGAGTTTCACAATGCTATGATTTACCATATTAATGAAAAGATTACATTAAAAGTTGATTTCAACCATTTTAATTAGTACAATTTACAAAACTAGTGAAGTTAAATTCATTATTAGGATATATTAATTTATCAAATGATGCCAAAAGTCTTAAAGCTCAACTAGTTGACATCTTTTATTGTGCTCATGATATCCAAGGTGGAAAAAAATCCAATTAAAATTCAAATCAGAATCTAATTTTGTGTCATGTGTCCTATCTAAAATTTTAAATTTTTGTATCAAATGAGTTAATTTAGTGGAAAATACAAAAAGTTTAATATAAATGAATTATAAGAAATTCAACTCTATATCTAAAATTAGAAGAAGAGAGAATTTGAAAGATTATGGGCCCATTTGGTCATAGAGTTCAAAAACTGTTGTTTAAAAAGATGTGAAAACTGTGGTTTAAAAAGTATTGTTGAAAAACGTATTTTTGGTGTTTATAAAACAAAAAAAAAATTTTGGTACCATGGTTTAAATAACATATTTCATTGTTCAAAAAACATAAATATGTGTGTTTAATTTTGTGGAAAAAGCTTACCAAAGTACGAAATAAATTTTTTTTAATAAGGAAAGAGTACACATCATAGAACTAGTTGCTCATCTCTTTCCTTCTTTGTCCCTTCTATTCCCTGAGAGCAGAAAACCAAACCCACGCAGTCCTCATCTCCATCGATGCCTCATCTCATCCATGGCTAGGCTTCTCGTTCCTCAGATCTCATCTCCACTGTCAACACTCCAAGACCCAGCAACGACGCACACCTTTTGTCGCCGCCGACCCATCACTCCAAGATTCAAGTAAAGAATCTCACTTTCACCTTGCTTGTGAATGGATTTTGGCCTACAGACTAAACACTTCCTTCGTCACTCACAGATTTCTCAATTTGAGGTTTTTTTTTTTTTTTTTCCCTCACCAATCGGGAAAACCCATTTTTCTAGTTCTTTGTTTGCTATTGAAACAACTTCCAATTCACAATCCAAACACACACACCCTACATTCTCGAAATCAAAATGGGTTTTCTCGAAATCTTTTGTTGTTGAAACAATATTTGATTTACAACCCATTCAATTGAAAATTTTTCTTAACACTCTATTTGGTTGCCGAGAAAGCGTCGGAAGATTAAAATAAAAAATAAATAAATAAAAAGTCTAACAAATCCAATGAACTCTAAATTAATATAATTTGTTGTGGTTTTTCCTAGGGTTTCTCAGCTACCAAGCTACAATTCTAACGAGACCAACTTCTTTCTTGTTAGAAAACACCCAAAATCAAACCCCTTCTCATTGTTTCCAACCACTGACGCCAGAAATTTTGTCGCTATTTCTAACACTTGACTTTGTAAGAAAGTTTTCTTCTTCTTCTCTTTCATTTTATTTTCTGAATTTTTCTATTTACATGTGTTTTGTTTGTTTTTTTTTTCCTTAAATTGACACATACATTAATATGTACACAAGGAACTTGTACTGTTTGATAAAATACTTAAGTGAAGATGGATGCACTAATAATACAATACAAGGGTTTTTTTTTCCCAAATAAATGTTCTTTTGGATTAGATTAAAAGTTGTTAGTATGATGTAGTTTTATTGGCAGACAAATAAAGCTTCTTTCATTGTTTATCACTTATCAGTTGATTGAACATGTATTTGGTGGTTGTGCTTGATTTGCAAATATTATATGCATTTTGAAGATGGTTTCTTTTAGAAGTGTTTAAGTTTGGAATATATGTTGATTTACTTGGAATTTTCAAAATTTGTTTCATTCCTTATAATAATTTATTTCATGTTTGCAACCCCTGATGTGATGCTTTTGCTCTATTGTTTTTGCTAAAGGAATTGATTTTGAGAAATACTCTTTTACTTGGTGTCTCCTCTAAGGTATTCAATCTATCATTTTGTCTTATTTTCCTAGTTTAAGTCTTTGGTTGAGTTATTATGGAAAATTATGATATTTTGATAATTGGTGTGTAGCCCACTTGAGTGCGTGTGTTTATGGCTGAGGACCAGCAATTGGCTGGCAGCAATTCTTTTTTTATGACTTTGTGGCTGACCTAATAAGTCATCATTGGCAATCACTGCATCACCTATAATCTCCACTAGAAGTCACCATTAAAACACCTAAACCCACTGATTGAAGACAAATCAACCACTGTGTAACCTGTTCCACAAAAGGAAGGAAACCCGACAACACGAAGATAGTGACTATAAAAGTAATTTGCAGTTTAGGTTTCATAGTACTTTTGGTTTTCTCTGTTGTGGTTCTGTGAATGATGGCTTTCTAATTCAAAAATTTGAAAGTTTGAATTAATCTTGCACCAAATTTTGAAAATAGTTATAGGAAATTGCGTAACTATAGGGTCTGCTTAGATATGTTGCTATAGTTTTTGTTGCATGAATTCATAGCATGTTCAAATGGTTGTTTAATACTGTTGATTATGTTTTGTAATGTGTATGTGAGTAGGTTTGTGGCTTCATCCTGCAGACATCGGACGCAATGCATAAGGATATTGACAATAGCCTTCGGTTTCGAAATTCCAACTGTTTCTGTGGCTTGAGAGCAAGCGCGAGAATTTCGGATAAGCAAAATGAGAACCGGTACAGGCTTTTCCAATGTTGCTAGAAGGACGCATGTGGGTTTTTTCAATGGTGTATTCCCTTAAAGACGCCATTGTCATATGCGGAGAATTTCCAACAACTACAAGAAAAGTTGTCTATATTACAAGAGGAATTAAGGGTCATACATGAAAAGGTCCACCTCTTAGATCAAACAAAAAAAATGGTCAAGATTATGTTCATATTTTGGTGTTTATTATGCACCACGCTTGCACTACTGCTAACTATGACAATGGTGTAACCATACTATCTTATTATGTACATATGACTCATGAACATGATGCTCTGTGTATTATTTTTGGACAATCTTGAGTCATCCATTTTGCCAGTGCTAAGTATATGTATGGGGCTGACTCAGTACTCTTACAATGGTATGTTATTGGCTTAATAGTACTTTTTTAATAGTATGTTATTAGAACTGCACTTTGAAGAATTTTGAGTACAACAGATTGCACAATGACTTATGAATTATTATGGGTTTCTTCCATGCCTTGCATTCCTCTACCACTACATCATTTTCCATGGAAAATAATACATTTCCTAATAATTAGCAATAATTTAGCTAAACAAGTTTGAAACTTTTTTGTGTTTCTAATGAAATTCATGAATAGTGTTATGAAAACAAGATGTCATTGTTAAAAGTTAAAACGCATTGGTCAATATGATACAAATGATATAGAGAAACCTTTTGAAAAAATTGTTTGGTTGAGTAAATCCCATAATTTGGCAAACTGTAGTTGACTAGAATTGGTACCCTTTTACTGTTTTTTTTCTTTCTTTTTTATTTGTCCACAATAAATTTTGGTATTAAACTACATACAAATCGATCTTCCAATTATCAATATGATACCTAGCGCCGTAGAAGTTAAATTTTCTATTGATTAATTAAAATCTCCCAAAACTACCCTTACTTGACCCTATACTGATCAACAATGAAACTATGGAAATCTCATTTTTCTTATCTACATTGATAAGCCATTAAGAGCTAGCTTGATTAAATTTAAAAGCTGACTTTATTTTTAGGCCAACATTTTATAGCTTTTTAAGGATTTGGGGAGAGCTTATTTTGTTTTAAAAATATCTACCAAAGCAAAACTCATCCCAACACTCATCATAATTTACCAAACACAACTCTAAGTTTAGCATCATATGAAACTTGAGGAACTGACAAATACAATATTAGCAAAATGTTCCTAGTGATAACAACTGTTTCAAAGACCAACCAAAACACAGGGGATTTTGTTGTGAATCTGAACTAAAAAGCAAGGAAAATAAGCCAACAACGTCAACAACAGTTACAGTTCCATGTTATCTACATTTACAATCTATTCCCAAAAATCTCAATCACGATTGCCTATGTAATTTGCCCACATAGCAGCAATTATCGCATCACGATACTTCGACATCACTCGTTGTGCCCGAGCAATAAAAGCTTCTTTAGTGCCCCCACTGCCTACGCGTGCAGCTCCCGCTGGGTTTGCGTCACTATTACGCATAAATGATCCTTCCCACACATGGACCATTTCATCTGCCCGATTGTACATGCGGATGAAGCTGTGCAGTGCATAGCAAACAGTCACAATCAGTCATTGTCTAGAGATGGATAAAGAGTGCATTTCAGTCAGGCTCGAGAACCTCACCTTCAACATACCAAAGCATCATTCAATCACCATCCGTAATGAGGAATGCCTATAATTGAACAACTCTTGTGGGGTAGTAGGCGGCCGGTTCGCACCCCGAAACCCCTGGGCATGGTAGCGTGTGGACTTGTGTGGGGGGAGGAATGCACTACCTATTGCGTACCCCGAGTCAACGAGGTTATACGATCCTGCAATAAGAGTGATAACCATTGGCAATTAATGTTACCCAACACAACTATCTTTTTTACTAAGTACAGTAAAATAATCTACTAAACTACAAATAAAGATGAAGTTAATAAAAACTACAAATAAACTACAAATAAAGATGAAGTGATGATGCCTTTCAGAAGTCTAAATTCATAAACTACAAATAATCTACAAATAGCAATGAAATTAATAAAGAAGTGAGAAACTTTATTCTTGTCTTGGCCGTATTTTGTGGGGAGTTCAAAACTGTGTAAAAGTCACACACAGAACAAAAGCAGGTTAGACATAAGATCAGATTAAACAACATTATTAAACCCAGAATCCAATTTATAAATCTTGAAATTATTGCAAGACACCAATCCATGAATGTCAACTCCGTACATTCATGATATAACATCAAAGATAATATATTATTTTTCTGACAATCAATTTTTAAATTTAACACCAACCATAATCAAATTAACTAACTTATGAGTACAATTACTCTAGAACTTTGATAGCTGCTGTTGATGGCTTGTGATATATCAAATTCACGAAAATCATCAAGCATATTAATGGTAGCCCAAACATTGCCAAAAATAGATACATTATAGTAAATATCCTCAGAATTCCTATTCCAGTCAGCCAAAAAGACAAGTTTTCCCATTGATTTATCTTCCTTGAGTTGCCAAAAAGAAATTAAGTCAAGATTTAGTGCATCTGAAGCTCCTGGTTGTTGTGAACGATGGGTGTCAAATTTCACCGAATGACTAGAAGTAATGCATTATATAAAACTCTCCACAAGTAATATTTTGATGTGACAAATCCCATAATTAGATCACAAGACAAATAGCATGGGAACTCGTACTTGGCATGTCCCAATAGATCTCAATCCCAACGAAGAAATCCAAAACCAAATGAATAAATAATTTTTTTTTTACCTCTAGGCGGCCAAGGGAATTCATACTTGGCCTATCAAAGTGCGTCCTACATGACTCGTGAATCATTTGCACTCCCTTCCCATCCAGAATGCACATATGTAAACTACATGTCGAAGTTGCATGCAGACATCACGTTTTAGGTGATGTCACTCCGTCTATCTCTGAATGCGGTGGTTCTACCAGATGGGGGAGAAGCACTTATGTGCGTCCCATCGATGGCCCCCACACATTTCTGTTTAAAAAAATAGGTAGCTCTAATTAGAATATATTTTATAATTGTTAGGATAACTACACCATATAAATTCCTCAAATGATAATGGTTAGCCACACTATGTTCATTGTTGTTTAGGTCAACTTTGATTGCTGTAGTTTTCAATTAACCTCAATTTATAAAAAGTCAAAATACTTCAGCTCTCTTTCACACTTCATATTGTTTTCTTTATATTCTCTATTACAAATATTTCACATTTTAATGAATCAAAGTGATAATTTATCTAAGAACGAAAAAAAGAAATATCAAAGCGTACCTCAAACCATGGATAATATTTCTCATTCCCTTAAAGCGAATGAGGAAGCTCAGCTGCATCAACGTCGAGCTGGATGATGAGACATCCCAAAGCATGGATAGCACGCAAGGCACACCAGAACCGCCTTTGAATGGTCTCGAGAGAATGTTGGAAGCGATTGGCAATTAGCTGGTAGTCAGCGTTGTGTCTGACGATAAATAGTACTGTCCCAACGGCCTCCTCAACTAAAACAATACCAGTGTCCTCCTCTAATAGGTGCAGCCGCTTCAACTCATTACACAAGTGCCTAAAAATGGTCTTGCCCATGTGGAAGATGTTGTAACACACTTGGGGATTTCCTTCTAATACTTTAATCACATATGACCTCCCACTCAGGATACTAGTGAACATAGGTCGCTTCATGTAGTACTTTTACACGTACTCTATACATAGCTGAACATATACTGTGGCAATCTCGAGCTCCACCTCACTATCGTACTCATCTGAATCAGGGTCAGATATCTCTGAATTATGATCTGAATCGATGTCAGCCATAACTGAGTCACAATCTAAATCGATGTCAGCCATAACTGAATCAGGATCTAAATCGGTGTTGGCCATCACTGAATCACGATCTGAATCGGTGTCGGCCATAACTAAATCACACCTGTAGGCAGCCAAGAAGTGAACATCAGCCACTATATATATGCACATATCTATATATATATATATATATATATTGTTATATGTATATATAAGTTAGTATATATATAAATGAGTACATATATTGTTGTATTTTTATATATAAGTTAGTATATATATATATATATATAGATATGTACATATATATATATATATATGTATATAAATGAGTATATATATATATATATATATTGCTGTATGTATATATATAAGTTAGTATATATATATAAGTGAGTACATATATTGTTGTATGTTTATATATAAGTTTGTATATATATATATATATATATATATATAGATGTGTATATATATATATATGTATATAAATGAGTATATATATTGTTGTATGTATACATATATATTGTTGTATGTATATATATAAGTTAGTATATATATAAATGTGTATATATGGTTGTATGTATATATACGTGAGTATATATATATTTCTGCATAAGTGAGGAAATATATAATTGTGAATAAGTGAGTATATCTAATTCTGCATGTATATATAAGTAAGTCTAAATTTAAGAGAGATACAAAATCAATAGATTATATATATATATATATATATATATATGTTACTGTTTGTGCCACAAAAATTCTGTAAAGAACACATCAGATTTTGTAAAATATATACATGTCACCAAACAAAAAGCAATTCATAAAAGAGACAATATATACAAAACATATTTCTTACATAAGTAGCATAGATGTCCAAAGCATTGAACATAATAAAGGAGGCAGCATGCAAACATTGTCCAAAAGGCAGCAATGCAAACATTGTCCAAAATATTAACATAATACAGACTTTTCCTATTCACATTAAAGCAAAATAAGAGTACTAATTAACTTCCTAGGCTATCTAAACGGCGCACACTATCAACCACCCCCAGTTTTACTGCAGTCCACCCCCAATGAACTCAATCTAAGCCCTTCTTCTATCTACCGTTATAGCAAAAAAAGCGGCTCTACTCTTGGTGTTATGAAGCTTCTGAACGACCTTGCTATATGTGACATGATCCACATCTGTATGCTGGTTGAGCAGTGTTATAGCTTGCGTAATTGACTCAGTCTGACCCCCCACACCTGACTCTCCAGTATCGATGGACTTTTTCCCCCTCTGGCTCCTCATTTTAGTAAACCCCCAAATTGTCTCAGTCATGGTTCCAAGGGAATGCCCTTTCTTCCTTTTTTCGCTTGAACTAGATGGTTCAGCTTGCCTCCGGCTTTGGGCTTCACTCGATGTGGGCAACTCCTTGATGTCGTCCACACTATTGGTGTTGACATTGACATGTACCCCTGATGATAAGAAGGCTGCATCCATCTCTCTATCTTCATCACTCTCAGGAGCTGGTTGGGCAAATGATATTTGGAGGAAACCCTTGGCTGTGTTTGAATTGAAAAGCCTGCCCAAAAGCTCGTAATGTTGCAACCCCTTTTTTTTTTTAACTCCTTGAATTTATGATTCACCTATTAACAACCATATATTGGGTTAGATGACTTATTCATATAAAACCCAATACAAATCAGATGGGTAATTATAATATCATTTCATATTTTTGATACATATGTTTTGGTTCAAACTCCAAATCTTGCCCAACAAATACTGCCTCTTTGTGATACATTTTGTAAGTGCTAAATAGTAAATATAAAAATCATTTAAAAAAAATAAAATTAAAATCAATGTACAAGTACAAATAATAATTAATCTAAAAAGATAGAGGATTCCTCATTGGCATCAAAGGGAGATTAACAAGCAAGTTTAGATTATTTTAATTTGCATCAGCTAAATCCATTTCAATCTCAAACCCTCCCAAACTCAAAGCTCAGTCCCAGAACTGCATAGTCCAATCAAAACGAAACCACATAAACATAACCAACACCCATTTATTCATATAACACCAAAAAAAAAAAAAAATCCAGATGATTTAAGTAAAACCCATCATTATTTTAATGAAATAGCACGTGAAAAAACATTCATCTTGTTCCCAAGCACAGTTCTTAAGCTTCAAATTCAATCAAAATAAAATCTTTGATCATGTGATACCAACAAATAACTAACACTCCTCTTAAAAACTATTTCAGACTTCTACACATGTTAAACCAAATCATGGGACTGAATTCATAGTTTCACCAATACAAGCTATCTAATTAACATCAAAACAACATGTCCAAATGAAAAAAGAAAAAAGAAAAAAAAAAAGGATTAAAAGTACTTAAGAAATCAATTGCAACAGAAGTAGAAGCAGAAAACTTGAGCACAAACCATCACAGGACAAAATGAAATCAGCATTATGAAGAAAGACAGAGAGAAAGAACCTTTATAGCATTTGAAGTGGAGATAAAGAGCTATGAAGATGGTAAAGCTTTAAAATAAGAATAATGGAGGGGGGAGGCGCACGTTAGTAGCAGTGATAGAAAGGTGGTGTGGCATGGCGTAAAATAGACAATGCATACTGTTTTGTCGCGTGGCTCATTTTAGTTGGCTCTATAAAAGAATAACCCAAAGTTTTAAATGGAAATAAATTAGTTAGATTTTGCATACCAAATTTGTTTTGCTTACCAAGGGGATAGAGCTACTCTCTTAACAAATAAAAATACATATTATTTGTGGATTTGTCAAAATTCACTGCTTATAAAAAGATATTGAGTAAGATTATAGTTTTAGACTACAACCAATTTGGTAATTAAACTTTATCTAAAAATTAATTTACACAAAAAAATTGAAACATATTATTATCAAGTGAAACACAAAAAATATAATTCAAATTTTTATAATATTGATTCACAAAAAATTAAAAAAACATTAAAAACATTTATTAACAGGTTTGTTTGTGCATCAATTAAAAAAGAATGAGTATCTTTAGGATTATAAATTATTCTAAAACTTTGTTACCACAGCTTTTATGTAACCCAATACACTTACAACATAGTATTGGTCCATATAAACATTTTTGTTATTGATTTTCTTCTCTTTTTTAGTTGTATACATTCAATGTTTAAAAGATAGGCCATGCTATTATGAACACAAGGTTTCAGCATCATTTTAATTACAACCATAAACCATGCATATAGCTAATTGTAATAAATTTAGTTTGGAATATGTTAAAAGACTTACCACAAATGCAGCAGCCCATGCTTCCTCACTGGCCGTCACCGTATTTGAAATGGGGTCCCATCCCATTCCCGTACATCCGATGAGCTGGGAGAATGTGCGGTGTCGACCTTTCATTCGTTGATATTTTTGTGTAAGTTGTGTCTTGTTGTAATTTGTATTTGTGCGTTTGTTAAACTCATTCATAACAGCTGTCCAAGTTCCAATCTTGAACTAGCCTTGGGGCATATTCCCTTTAGCGTCCTCTTCTAGCAATACATCAACCAAATGTTTCTCAACTGCGGAAGGCCACAATTTCCGATCCTCGGCATCAGCTGTTCTCTCTTCCATCTAAATAAATTTTGGTATACTTACATAGACTCGTCATTTGAAATTGTATGATAGGGATTAAAAAACATGAACTTCCTACTCACTAAAAGTACCAAGCAGCAGCCATATAAGAGAAACTAAGGCCTAAATCTGGAAATTTGAAGATAGATTTTATGAATTTTAATATAAGCAAGGCCAAGGACCAGAAATGATCATATATGTTATGAGAACCCAATAATTTAAGTGGCTGCAAGGTTGCTAACAAAGTGGATAATCAAGAATTTGCACATTTAAAGAACATATAAAAAGTCTAGTAATTTTAATGGAGTAGTACAGACAGAACATATCAATGACAATCAGTTTTGAGTAACTCATCAACAACAATCGTTATTATAATTCCTTGGCAAAACATACATGTTCTGAGTACCTAACTTTATTACAATCAATTCAAAGTATCAACAACAATCGTTATTGCAATCAGTTCTGAGTACCTAACTTTATGCCCTTCATTCTTTTTGTAATAGCCAGAAAAAAAAAATAAATAAATAAATAAAAAGGAATTAAAAGGAGGGGTATTTAAGTAAATTTGTTTATGGGGCCAATTGTTATAATTAAAATTACTAAGGGGTTTTTAGAAAATAAGGTTGAAACCCTAGTTTTATATAGTCTAATTTAAGTCAGCGTATACTGACAGATGTTTTGAGAGAGGAGACTAGCCAGAATACTCAAGTGGAGAAAATTTGACTGCACAATTGAGGTAAGAGCCTAAGAAATCTCATTCTTTGTCAAATTTAAGTTTTATATGGATTTAGAATTCTTTTTTATGTGAGAATTTTGGCCAACAGTGAAGCTTTCTTAGGGCTGGCCACATAGCCTGTGCTGCATATTTTTCTTAAGGGAATAGTACCGGATTGATGGAATTGGAAAAGAAAAAAAAAAAAAAACAAAAAAAAAAACAAAGAGGTCTTATGTACATGGGTTTTAAGGTCTGACGGGTTACCCAAAAAAAAAAAAATGAAATGAAGAAGAAGAAGGCAGCACCACACGTCATTGTCTATAGTAGCATAGTACTACTAGGTGCTAGCCTTAACTTTAAGGCATGGTGGCAGCACACACACACACACACACATATATATATATATATATATGATGAATAGGTGGAATTTTTGGTGTAAGAAAAGTAGATAATTGTGAGATATTTTAATAGTCTTTCTTGAATTATATGATTATAGAGTAAATGATGCTTGTAAATTGTTAGGTGAGATCTAAGGATTTTAGAGAAAGTGTTAGGGAGAAGTACTTGTGGTGAGCTAGTTGAGGTAAGTAACCTTATCCTAATTGGTTTTATTTTGTGTAGTTTAACCACTAAAAATTGTATATAGTTGTTACAATTTTATTATCTATTGTATTTCTGATTTCAAGTAAAGAATTATCACAAATATATCTTATTACTGAATATATAATGTATTTTATTTAGTTGTCTTTAGCTATACTGATTCAAAGTAAAGAATAAAGATTTTTCATAAAATATATATGAGCATTGAATATAAGATTTATTTTATTTAATTATTTTTTTAGCTATATTGATTTAAAGTAAAGGACATAGAAATATCACAAATATATTTGAATATTGAATATATGATTATATGTATATGCATTTGAATAAGATATATTTTTGTTAGAAATTATGATTTTATATATATGGTTATGGACCGTCTGACTATAATTTGATTCTGATACCCAAATCAATGGGGGTTATTCATTGGTACTTTGATACCCAGCCAATGGGGTTATTCATTGGTATTCTGATACCCAGCCGATGGGGGTTATTCATTGGTATTCTGATACCGGAACCAATGGGGGTTATTCATTGGTACTTTGATACCCAGCCAATGGGGGTTATTCATTGGTACTCTGATACCCAGCCAATGGGGGTTATTCATTGGTATTCTGATACCCAAACCAATGAGGATTATTCATTGGTACTCTGATGCCCTGTCACAGAAATATAGTGTGACCATAGTCATGAGATTGTTAAGAATATGAATTACATTTGAATATTTAACTATTTTGAGTCATTAAAACTACTTATATATTTTTGGAACCTATTGTAAGTTATAGTTTTGATATATGACAAAAAAAAAAAAAAAAAAAAAAAAAAAAAAACTAACTACCTTCTAAACCATCTATGATATAATTATAAGATTAAAGCATGTGATCTATTTGTAACGTATATTTTAAGATTATGAAACTTCTTTAGTTATTTTTGAAAAAAAAAAATACCATAGCATACTATAACTTTTGAAGGTTCATATTACATCTCATTTTACAGATCTATTACTAGATAGAACTTATTAGGATTTGGTTACTTATTGAGTTGTCAACTCACCCCCCCTCTTTCTCTTTTCAGATTTTGATCAAGAAGAGTAGCATATGTTTGAGCTTCCGCTGGGATGTGCGCATGAGTGAAGTTTAGGAAATCAATGGAATAAGATTTGAACTTTTATGTTTAAGATTGCCTTTTTGTGTGGACCTTTAGTTTTGGAGGATTTAGTTTTTTTTTATTTTGATGTTGGAAGATAATTATTGGGAGATCTTTGAGAATTGCATTATTGAGGATATTTTTAAATTTATTGAAGAAATTTTCTTTGAGATTAACTCTTTAATTGTTAAAAAGGGCCTTACACACTTTTAGGGTGTAAACTTTATAAGTGTGTGGCTGTTGTCACGTGCCTAGCTCTTACTTGGGTTTGGGGCGTGACACTTTTGAAAGCAAAATATACATGTTTACAGTTTACAATTACACTTACATGTTTAGAACTTTATTACAATCAATTCTAAGTTTTTTTTTTTTTTAGAAAGACTATACTATTGCTCTTTAGATGGTAACTGTTGAGTGACAATTTTTTTCACATGTCACATGTTTTTGTCTCATTGAATCTCACTTACACACTCATCTGAAAATACCCAAATGGCCTCCAAAAGTTATTTTAGATCTTTACAATTATTTCATATTTCATTACAAAATTGGATCACAAGAAGAATTTTTTTTTTTTTTTTTTTTAAGGAAAACCACAAGAAGAACGCATTCATGCAAAAGTCCAAAAAATCATACTTTCACTATTTAACAAAGCTTAAAACCGCCGAATAAGCCCAATAGACACCTCACTAGGCAAAATTCTTAGCACTAGTTTACGCATTAGGAATGGATTTTTTTTTTCTTGTGTTTTTTTTTTCCAAATTCGGTTTTTTTTTTTTTTTTTTTTTTTTTTTACTTCCACTAAAATATGGCAAGGTGTTTTGACGAATTGGAAACTTATAAATTTTAAACTTATTTCGAATTGTATGGCAAAATGTTACACTAGATAAGGCACTTGGTTTATGTTGCAACTAAAACCAGTTTTCAATGTTTTAGCAACTAAAAGCAGAGGAGGAAGCAGATGTTCTGTATAGCACAAGAGAGGTGGAGGAGGAGGATGAGGATGAGGCTTCCATCTGGGGGAAAAGATGTGGGATTAAATAAGCCCTAAGCTGGATTAATGCCAACTGAGAGTTAGATTGGGATGTGAAAGAAAGCTGCAACAAGGTGGGCCCATTTTATTGTTCATATAATTACTCAAGTGCCACTCAAAACTAGTGTTTATTTTTTAAAAAGTGGCTGGAGGTGATTTCAAAACAAGCTTTTCAAAACATGGTTTTTGAACAACGTATTTTCAAACACTGAGAACAAAGATGGTCCACCAAACAGTGTTTTCAATTTTTGGACACTAGTGTTCAGTGTTTAAACACTAAACACTAGTGTTTAAACTCTATGACCGAACGGCACCTATGTTTTCTAGTACAATTTGTTTGTCTAGTTAAAAATAATTAAAATTTATCAACTTTTTACATAAGACTGTGAACATTGGTTATTTATTAGGTAGAAACTTATATATATGGTGTGTGTGTGTGTGTGTTTTTAATTGTACTAGTGCATATACATAATTTTCTAAATTAGTCTAAATATATTTCTAAGGCATCTAAATAGAGATGAAACATCAATTTGGATATTATTAGCCAACAAAATATGAATTATAAAATGAATCCATTTCAAAAGGAGAGGATATCAAGAAGTGTGTTGATAAGTCAAAACAAGTGATATCATTGAAGACATTAAGATTGAACCAAAAAAAAAAAAAAAATGAAGAAAAACTTAATGAAAAATTCTCGACGCTGGCTCGACACCTCTTAATCTATCGAGCTATGCTGATCCAAAATTCTCAGTTCAAAATTTCGGCCCATGATGACTTGGATTGCTAAGGTTTCATAAACTAAACTCTTAGAGCATATAAAAATTTTATTTTAAAGTCATCAAAGACACAAATACTCAAATTAGAGAACTTATATATTTTAAGATAAGGTAATGGGTTCTTGTACGCCTTAGAGTTTTTTAACCAAATGCTTCCAAATCTTCAACATGCTTTGAATTGAAGAACTTTGCATCCATCAACAAACATCGGTTGCTGGGAAGTCAAACACGTATTGGGATCCGTGCAAAGGAAGAAGTCTCTACAATATCAAGTCTAATTGGGTATTAGAGTGAGGGTTCAATTATAAGTTAGTATTTTGGGATAGATAAAGGTAGTGTTAAGATTTCTTATACTTGTAACCTCTTGATTATTTATTAGGGGATTCTTAGGAGTGATGACTTAAAAATCACTCGATGAGATTTTTGTCTTGCAAGAGCTTTTCTCTATTTGTCATCAAATTACCATGTCAATTTAATTTTCACTGTACCTTAGTTTATTTTGGTGATTTGTGTGTGCTTCACAATTTACATGTAACTTGATCTAATTAATCAACTTAAGTAATTGAATTAATTAACCGAAGTCGACCTATAACCCAACATCCTCGTTAATAATTTAATCTCTCTATTTCACTTTAAATTAATAGAGATATTGTTCATAATGTAGAACTCATGCACTTGTCTGTGCCGAAAGTGTGGTGGATGGAATCATGGAACTCATTTAGTCTAAATAATTCCAAGGCATCTAAATTATTCCAAGGTGTCTAAAATAAATAGACATGAAACACCAATTTAGATATTATTAGCTGTTTTTAGTATCCCAAAACAATAAATAAAATACTTCCACCTAAAAAACACTCGGTGGAGTTTTTGTCCTGCAAGAGTTTTTCTCTATTTGTCATTAAATTACCGTGTCAATTTAATTTTCACTCTATTTTAGTTTATTTTGGTGATTTGTGTGTGCCTCACAATTTACATGTAACTTTATCTAATTAATCAACTTAGATAATTAAATTAATTAACTGGAGTTGATCTATAACCTAACATCCTCGTTAATAATTTAATCTCTCTATTTCACTTTAAATTAATAGAGATATTGTTCCTAATGTAGAACTCATATACTTGTCTGTGCCGAAAGTGTAGTGGATGGAATCATGGAACTCTTTTAGTCTAAATAATTCCAAGGCGTCTAAAATAAATAGACATGAAACACCAATTTAGATATTATAAGCTGTTTAGTATCCCAAAACAATAAATAAAATACTTCCAGGTCTCAGTTACCTTCTATAATGATTCAACCGAAAGTTATATTTAGACACTTATTAGCATCACCGAGCTCACAACACAGAATTAATACCACTCCACCATCCTCTAAGAAATTAATTCAAAATCGCTTCCCTTACCTTCTTTGTTATATGTGTACACATTTCTATTATCTTCTTCATCGCAGACAATGCCACAGAGCCCAAAATTTCACCAAAGTTTCCTGCCATTTTCGTCTTTGGTGATTCAACAGTAGATACTGGTAACAACAACTATTTTAGAACGAGTGCTAGGGGCAACCATCTCCCATATGGCAAAGACTTTCCAGGACATATTCCAACAGGGAGGTTTTCTAATGGAAAACTGGTTCCAGACTTCTTGGCCTCTATGTTGGGGATAAAAGAAACTGTTCCACGTTTCTTGGATCCAAATCTGTCAAATTATGACCTACAAACGAGCGTTAACTTTGCGTTTCAAAGATAGCTCAAAATTTCCTAATTTGGAACGTTTTGATCCGAAAAAATGGTATGACTGCAAGGCATGCCCTTTGAAATATGGAGATTTTATTTCCTATAAGGTTTAGATAGATTCATTTTCATAGATTAATACTTTAAATAGTATGTTCCAATAATGTTTTTTTTATACAATATAGAAATTTTACTCTAACTTAGTCTAAGCATATATGTGTGTGAAACTTCCTCTTAAAGACTTGAACCCCGGCTTTTGCACCCTACACCCCACAAGCACTTATACTTAGGAAGTGACTGTCACACTAAAGGTGTGCAGTGGTATATTCCAATTATGTTAACATAACAAGTAGCTATTTTATAGCAAACTAGTACATGCATGCACTAGTTTAACTTTTGGTTGAATGTTGATCATCTACCAATATAAAAATATTGATTATATCGTCTTTCATGGACATGTAAACTTGCATCAAGTATTTGATCTTGGATGCCGTAAAATGATGGTAGTTGGTCTTCCTCCACGGGGTTGCTTGCCCATCCAGATAACCTTGAAGTACCTGATACCAACAAATAGAAAATGCATAGAGCATCAAAATGCAGATTCTCATAGCTATAATCACAAGCTGGTGAATTTATTATCCAAATTACAGGCAGTTCTTCCAGGGAGTAAATTTGCCTATGCAGATATCTATCAGCGGGCAATAAACATGATCAATAATCCACAAAAGTGTGGTAAGTTGATCCAACCTAGAACTGGTAGTGTTGGAGCATTTTAATATTAAATAATTAAAATGAATAAATGTTACAACATAAAAGTAAAAATGTGAGAGTGAATATGGAAGATGAGGAGTTAGTGAAAATGTTTAATCCCACATTAAAAAAGAGAGAGACTATTTTATTCTTTTTAATTGTGGTGATTAATGGGCTAACATGAAATCCATGCTACTTCCAAAAAAAAAAAATACACTAAACTCACTGACAAGAATCCATTAATGGTTTCTACCGATGAGATGAGTGAGGAAGAATATAGTCTCCATCAAAAAAAAAATAGATAAGTATACAAAAGATGAATATAATTGTCGCTCTTATCTTTTGAATTATCTTGCCGATCATTTCTATGATTATTATGATACAACTTATAATTCTGCTAAGAAAATTTGGAAAACTTTACAAAGCAAGTATGATACCGAGGAGGCTGGTTCAAAGAAGTATGTTACTAATAGATTTTTCCGTTACCAAATGGTGGATGGAAAACTGGGGGTGGATCAAGCACAAAACTTCCAAATGATTGTGGCAGAATTGATATCCGAAGGCATAAAGATTGGAGACAATTTGGTGGTAGCTGGCATAATTGATAAACTACCGCAATCTTGGAGAGAGTTCCAAAAGACTTTGTGGCACAAACAAAAGGAGACATCCTTGGAGACTTTGATCACACGCATCTGTGTGGAGGAGGAAGCTAGAGGACAAGATGCATTCATGACACAAGCGAGAAATGGTAATTCCACCACAAAGGTAAACCTTATTTCAGTCAATAATAATATGCCCAAAAATCATTTTCCTAGAAATGATCAATTGAAGCCTAAAAAAAGAGCCTTTAAAAATAATAATAGACCTCAAGGAAGGTAAAACCCGAATAAAAATTACAATATGAACCAAAGACCCCCTTCACAAGATCAATTTAATAAATCCTGTTTTGTCTGTGGCAAAAGTGGGCATATTGCTCGATTTTGCAAACTTTGAAAACGTGAATCTATCCCACAGGCTAACATAACTGAAGAGCCTTTAGTGGCTATGATTATAGAATTCAATATGGTGCAATATGTTGAAGGGTGGTGGGCAGATTTCGGTGCTAATAGGCACGTCTACTGTGACAAAAGTTGCTTCAAGTTGTACAGTCCTTTTAAAGAATAAAAAACTGTTATGCTTGGTGATTCTAGCAAAACCAAGGTTCTTAGGAGTGGTGAGGTTGATTTGAATTCACTTCTGGACGTGTGCTAACATTGAAAGATATACTTTACACTCCGTCCATAAGGAAGAATTTGATGTCAAGTTTTTTGCTTAATAAAGCTGGCTTCAAGCAAATTACGGAATCTAATAACTATGTAATCACTAAAAAGGGATTATTTGTGGGCAAGGGTTATGCTTGTGATGGAATGTTTAAATTGAATGTTGAGAATAATAAAGCATCTACTAGTTCAGTTTATATGCTTCCTTCTATTAATTTTTGGCATGCTCGTTTGTGTCATATAAATAGTAGATATGTGGAAATCATGTCACGCCCCAAACCCGAAAAGGTCCAAAGCATGAAAAAGACATCTCAAAGGTACTTGAAGATTTTGTTCCTTTTGACAATTCAATCCAAATAAAATCATATCAAGTACCAACATCAAGAATTATCATAATAATTCCATTCAATATACTCCTAAAATAAGTCAAAGCTCTATACAATAAATACAATTGGTCACAAAAGAATGGAGATCTGAATAAAAAATTACATATCATCAACTTGTCTCATTAGTGAAAATAAAGGAATAACCACTATTAGATACAAAAGAATTGGGTCAAGCCTACTCTAAGTTATACATCATCATTTATCTCCATCACAAAAGTCTATCTCCATCACAAAAGTCAACCTCCATCAACAGTTAGTCTAACTACTGGTAGCCACCAAAAAACTGTCTCAAAACGATAGTTGCCTACTCTGAAAAAATTTGTAAAATAATGAAATGAGACAGAGCCCAGTAAGTAGCATAATTAATGGGGGTGGGGGAAATGCAAGTTCATGATAATGAGCATTTTACAAACATGCTATAAATTGAGAATTTCCTTTTGAATTCTGCAAATTAAATATCCTTAATATCATGACAAGAATGATAGATATATTGTAGCACCGAGTTTCCCAAAGAACTATGAAACTACATATTAGTCAATATGAGCCATAAGTATATCCAATACCATTTCAAAACCAAAAACCTCACCCAAAATCACATGACAAGGTCGTCACACAGACGGGGTAATCACCAATATCATGGCACAACAACAAATCCACATCAAAAGCTCACAAGTTAATGTATTTGAAATATACAGTATACTTCCAAGTAGTTTTATAAAATATTACAATAACCAAATATCCATAATATTCTCAAGGTCCTCAAAACAATTTCCTGTCATAAGTATTTTGCATAAATTTTCCAAATAATACAAGTTAAGATAAAGCATATTTAGAATTTGCAAATAATGCAATAAATTCATAAAATCCATTCCCAAGAATTTTATAAAAGAGCTTATCTTTTCCAAGCTAACAAATCATGCATTTCCCTATTTGCATTACCAAATATGATGCACTTTTCATAAATAGTCATATATAATAGTGTCACAACACCACACTTTTCAGAAAACATATATCAATATATAATTTTTCAAAATTTATTTGACCCAAAAACAACGTTTATGAAACATGGTTATTTTCCAAAAATCCCATTAAAAGCTACTTACCTTGCAACCCGCCAAAATCCTAATCCTCTAAGCCCCAAAGGAGATTAGCGAGGACCTAAACATTACCAAACAACCCTATCACAATAAGCATAAGGATTGACATTGTATCTAGCTACGAATTATAAATCGCTAGATAAGAAATTAATTAGGCAAGCCTAAGTACTTAACCTCACAAATAATGTATTTCACTTTCAAAATTTCTCTACAATTTCATTTACAAGGCTTAGACTCCAATTTATAATCATGTCATTCAAAGCTTCACCTTTACCATAAGAGACCCTAATACTTTATGAATTTCTTTCTCAATATACATGTCATTTTCAAGAGACCCATAAAACAACAACATATATAACAATACCCACCATTACAAACCCCAAATGTAAATCCTCCACTAGCTCCAAATACACAATAAAAATTAGATTCATCAACTATTTCACATTAGAAAGCTAAAACTCCCAAATCTTCACCACTTAGCTAACCACCATTGCAAAAATCATAAACCAACTCATCAAATACATCCACCAAGACCAAAACTCATACATAAAAACACATAAATATCACTTTTAATGCTCATAAATCACATCGGTAAAATTATTAAAGCGTAGATAACCATAACCTCAAGCAAAAGCATATAAACCCACAAAAATATTAGAAATTTTTACTTCAAATAGTAGAGGTGAGTGAGCCTTCCCTTTTTCCTAAAGAGTTTTCCGATGATCTTGCCGGAAAATGGTGGTGGAAGAGGTGAGGAGTGGTACCAGCAAGAGAATAAGGGAGTGTGAGTGTTTGTGAGGAAAATGAAAAGAAAAGAAAAGTGTAGAGGGACACTTACTTTGACCGGCCAAAGAGGTAGAGAGGGAGATATTTTGAGAGAATGTGTGGTGGTAAGTGGGGTCACACGTATGGCTCCTTAAAAATCTGATCCCTTTTTTTTTTCTATTAGGTTGTGCTGTTACAAATCATGAGTACTTTAGGATTAATTCCAAGACTGTCAAAAGATCTTGAAAAATGTGAAACTTGTAGTCAAGCTAAAATTACAAAAAAGCCTCATAAAAGTGTTGTAAGAAATACCGAATTACTTGAGTTAATTCACTCCGATATATTATCATTTTTATTGATGATTTCTCAAAATATACAACTATTTGTTTTTTGAAAAATAAAAGTGATGCTTTTGAAAAATTTCAAGATTTTTTATAAGAAGTCGAAAATCAATTCGGTGGAAAAATAAAAAGAATAAGAAGTGATAGAGGCCGTGAATATGAATCAAGTGCATTCAACTCATTTGTTCAGTCTTTGGGAATTATCCATGAAACTACTGCACCAAATTCACCTACTTCTAATGGTGTGGCTGAAAGGAAAAATAGAACTCTAATTGAGTTAACAAATGCCATGTTAATTGAATCTGGTGCACCTTTACATTTTTGGGGTGAAGCTATTTTAACTGCATGTCATGTTTTGAATAGGGTTTCACATAAAAAGTCACATACCACACCTTTTGATATGTGAAAAGGACATAAGCCAAATTTGGGATATTTGAGAGTATGGGATTGTCTTGATTATGTAAGGCTTACTAACCCTAAAAAACCTAAATTAAGTATAAGAGCTACTACCTATGCTTTTCTTGGTTATGCAATTAATAGTGCAGCCTATATATTTTTTGATCTTGAAAACAAAATAATTTTTGAATCTGGTGATGCAATTTTTCATGAAGAAAAATTTCCTTTTAAATTGAAAAATAGTGGGGGTGAAGAAAATATTTTGTCACAACCTAGTTCTTCTACTTCACATCTACGAAATCAAGAAAATTTTGAAATGGAACCTAGAAGGAGTAAAAGAGCTAGAGTTGAAAAGGATTTTGGTCCTCATTATTATGTTTTTTAACATTGAGGAAAATCCCCAAAATTTAAAAGAGGCTTTAACATCACCTGATACTATATTTTGGAAAGAGGCTGTAAATGATGAGATGGAATCTCTAATTTCTAATAAAACTTGGAAGTTAGTAGATCTTCCACTGGGTTGTAAAACCATAGGTTGTAAATGGGTCCTTAAAAAAAATTGAAACCGGATGGATAAATGGATAAGTTTAAAGCTAGACTTGTTGCGAAAGGCTTTAAACAGAAAGCTGATCTTGATTTCTTTGATACGTTTTTTCCGGTAACAAAAATTACGTCTATTAGATTGCTAATTGCTATTGCTGCAATTTTTTATTTGAAAATTTATCAAATGGATATAAAAACTGCTTTTCTAAATGGGGACCTAGAGGAAGAGATTTATATGGACCAACCCGAAGGCTTTGTAGAGCCTGGACAAGAAAGCAAGGTATGTCAGCTAACTAAATCCCTACATGGCTTAAAACAAGCACCTAAGCAGTGGCATGAAAAGTTTGGTTCCTACATGATTGAGAATGGCTATAAATCAAATGAATGTGATAAATGTATTTATTATAAATCATGGAATAATTTAAATGTTATTATTAGCCTCTATGTGGATGATATGTTGATTTTTGGCTCAAATATGCATGTTATACATGAGACAAAAAATATGCTTAAAAGCCATTTTGATATGAAAGATCTTGGTGAGGCTAAGTTTATTTTGGGCATGAAAATTACAAAACATGTGATGGAATATTTCTTGATCAATCACATTATGTTGAGAAAATATAATTTTCATGATCACAAAGGTGTAGCTACTCCTTTTGATTCTAGTGTTTATTTATTTCCTGTGAATAATGATGATGAGATTTTTAATCAAAACGATTATGCTAGTATCATTGATAGTTTGCGTTATGCTACTGATTATACTAGACCTGACATTGTATATGCAGTAGGAGTGCTTAGTAGATTTACTAGCAAGCCTAGCAAAGATCATTGGCTAGCTATTGAGCGAGTCATGAGATATTTCATTGGTACCAAAAGCTATGGATTATTTTATAAAAAGTACCCTGTTGTGATTGAAGCTTTTAGCGATGCCGATTGGAATATTTTGTTAGGTGATTCTCTCTCTACCACTGGTTATATTTTTACCTTAGATAGTGGTACTATTTGTTGGAAATCTAAAAAGCAAACAACAATTGCTAATTCAACAATGGAAGCTGAATTAATAGCATTAGCTTCAACTAGTGAAGAGGAAAATTGGCTTAGAGATTTGTTATATGAAATTCCACTTTGGGAAAAGCCAATTCCACCTATATTAATTCATTGTGATATTGTGATAGTACTACCGCAATTGGTTGAGTTAAAAACCGTTACTACAATGGTAAATCCAGACCTATGAGAAGAAAGCACAGTACCGTATGATCTTATTTGAGTGGTGACATCATAAATATGGATTATATTAAATCTAATGATAATCTTGCAGATCCATTTACCAAGGCCTTGGCAAAAGATAGGGTCTGGAATACATCGAGGGGAATGGGACTAAAGTCCATAAAATCATGAGCCATGTATGAGGATACCCAACCCAAGGACCAGAGATCCTAAGAATTGGGTTCAATGAGAAAAACAAATCATACGATGGTCATAAGAAATGCACTATTTATTTTTTTTTAATTATTTATTTTGTAAATAATTTTTTAAATTGTTCATCACTATGATGTAAGTGCATTTATCTTGTAATGTGGAGAGGTTGAGTAAAAATCTGTTAATGAAATTTGTAGCTCATATAAGTAAGGTGTCGAAATTACAGGAACACCCTTGACAAAATTTCGCCTATGTGAGTGTGGAGGTGGGGTCGCTCCGAGATTTGGACTTAATCTCAAATACACTTATGAAACTAGGATCAACACACTGTCGTAAAGTGCTAGCTATAAAAGCTCATGTCAACACCTGGGTTGTTATGTGTAAGCAATGACACTTAATTTCCCTAAAGTAGTCTTAGTTCAAGTTGGAGACCACTACGACTCTAGAGTTAAGATTGCTTTTACTAAGTGAAAGTTCAATACAGAGCACACATTCATGATGCATAGTGACCCATCTTTGCCTGGTAATCTCTCTTCAACTAAAATTTAATATTAAAATTAGTGGGGGATTGTTGGAGCATTTTAATATTAAATAATTAAAATGAATAAATGCTACAACATAAATGTAAAGATGTGGGATTGAATATGGAAGATGATGAGTTAGTGAAAATGTTTAATACCACATTGAAAATGAGAGAGACTATTTTATTTTTTTTAATTATGGTAATTAATGAGCTAACATGAATTGTCTCAAATATTGGGCTAGAAACGTGTGCAAGGGGGAGGTGAAGGGTGGAGGTATTAAAAATGGAAATGAATCAACCTTTTGGATCCTCCTACTTGACAGCCCATTGAGAATAATTACCATATCCGTTGGAGAGTAAATGGCCTGAATTAATACTCCATTTTTATTATGGAAAATAAAGAACCATTAACCCACTTAATGGACTATCTGTTTGGGCATTTTCATTCTTCAGAAACTCTTTATCTTACCATTAATTGTGTAACTTCAGCCCATCAGATTAATATCCAGTAATTAATCTTGTAACACCCGCTACATCAGAATAATTGACATAACTAATCAGATTTATTTGGATAATAATTTTGTGGGGCCTATTGAGCCATAAATAGACTCATTCAAACCCAATTCAAAAAAAAAAATACACTAAAAAAAATAGAGGTTCTTGGTGAGGAAGGGTGCTCTTTCTGGTGGATTGGGCTTAAACACTTTATGCAAAGGTTGTTCTAGCCATACAACACTTATTGGGCTATTGTAAATTGGGGGAGACAAATTAGAGAAGGTCTGCACCAGTTACAAAATTTAGCCAACCAAGGGCTTAAATCTACTTAAAGAAAGCGAGTGTCATGCCTCAGTCCAAATAGTATTGTGTAATTTCTCTCTTTAAATTAATAAAATTAAGAAGCATTATTCAGTTTTTTTTTGTATTATTTCTATTATTATTTTGTTTGTACCAACAACTGATAATTCTAAATTTTACGGATAGAGGTGCTATAGTGCATGACCTTTTTCTCATGAAAGCAAACTTATATATATAGCTATTTTGTTTGAGTACTTCATATAGACAACTTATAATGTAGGGTGTGTTGCCCAACAGGCTTTGTTGAAACTTCGAAAGGGTGCTGTGGTACCGGGTACGTGGAGGCGGGAACCTTTTGTAATTTAATGACTCCAACATGTGAGAGGGATTCACAATACTGATCTCATCTTACCGTTACTCTGGACCCGACGCACAACTAATTGTCATCCCAAATTAATTTTGATATGAAAAAAATCAAAAATTGACATATTTCTCGGCAGACTTGTGGCCTTCATGTTCCATCATTTAGTTGAGAACTTAGATGGCTTCACTGTCTTCGAGAAAATATTTTTGTTTAATTTCTCTCAATAATAGGGTTTATTTCTTTTTTTTTTCGATTTTGAGTATTGAATTTTGTTTGGTAACCAAAAAAAATCTAGTGGAGTCTGTTTGGTTGGCTAGGACATATTGGTGGAGGATTAATTGTCTTTTAATTTTAAATAACAGAGTCTAGCTACCTAGTTCAGTGGCTCCAAATGTCATATGCCCTGCATTTTCTTATAGCTTTCATCAGTCTCATTACCAATGAGTAATGCCAAGGAGTAAGGACACATAATTTGATATAATTTTGTACCACAACTCATAACATGATAAGTTAAAATTGGTTAAGTGTGATAGTGGACCACATGGAGATACATTTTTCCAATCACAACTCATCACGTGACAAGTTGTGAGATAAGATTATGTCAAATTATGTGTCCTTAGCATTACCCTAATATCAATGCAAACTATTGGTAGCATATTGTAATCGGGGTGAAATATTAGAAGGAGCCAACTGTACATTTCAAAAGTTTTGCGGGGATTGAATATATCCATAAGATTGCTATATTTTTAATAAGAGAAATGATATGTCCACAACATTTTTACAACAAATTATAAATGGTAGATTGTTACTGGTTGTTATTGTTAGGGCAAAAATTTAATCTTCGTGTTATGTTCAAATTTGAACGAATAACAACTAACCATCTGTGATTTGTTGTGAAAATATTATAAAAATATTGTGAAAGTAGCATATCTCTTTTTAATAAAATTAGAAACTTTAATTTTTTCAATCGCACATTAGAGTTTATATACAACAGAAAGTGGTCATTTATGCATGGCATTCCACAATGTTGAGGAGATAAATGCCTTGGAAAGCTTCTTTAAGTAATTAATATAACATATAGGACACACTTTAACTCAAAAGGCCTAACCATAATGGGTATGTACTCAATTATGTTATATTAACTATTCATTATTCTCATCATTATTCAATGTGAGACATCACTCATACGTATAACCTAACAATCTCTCCATCACATATGAGTCTCTCCCTCATCTAGTACTTTCGTATTAGTCAGCCCAAATATTTGGAATTTAATAACATGTACTAGTATTGCAATAGAGATCATGAAAATTAAACAAATAATTTTGAGCGTTGTAACCACTACCGTTGTTGTATTCACTAACATAGCGTTGTATTCAGATATATAAGCAAAATGAGTGGTAGAGATCATGAAAATTAGACAACTTATTTTGATTGTATCCACAATCAAATTTTTAGTTTAAAACCCATATTCATAATTGGTTTTTTTATTTATAGTGACTACATTAGTTGATTTACAAAATACACATGTTATACATGTTTTAAATTATACAAGAAATTTTATAAAAAAACTAGCCTCATCACACACGCAAAGCGCGTGCAATGAGGTTTTTTTTTTTTTTTTTTTGAGAAAAAAAAAACTATGTTTTTTTTAAATTTTATATATATAATTTTTATTTTGAAAATCTAATTTACAAGTGAATAAAGTAATTTGAAAATTAATATGAAACTTTTTTTTTTAGTGGTCCTATTTTGTAGAAAAAAAATGTGTTTTTTATTTATTTTATATATATAATTTTTATTTTGAAAATCTAATTTATAAGTAGATAAAGTAATTTGAAAAAACAGGAAAGTGATCATATTTTTTAGGCAATATTTTAGTGGGAGTTAGCATTGCATTTTTACCAAATTATTCTGTAATTTTATCTCTACTTAAATATAAGGGTTTAGGGGTATTTTTGAACTAAAAAATGAGGAATCCAGACAGGAAAACCCCCTTAAATAATAGTATAGATAATTATGCATGCCAAACACTAGAAAACTTTATCAAGTTCATTTTCAATGTCATTACCGAACATAGAAAAATGAAATAGTTTTTCAAAAAATGCTCTCTAAAAAATGACTTATTTGTCAGAAAACATTAATGCTAGAACAAATAGAGCGTAACTCAATTTTGCACCTCTAACAACACTTACATGGATACAAATATTGTGTATGGAAAGAAATTAAATTGTGCCTCCAAGCCATTAAAATCTCCATATTGTTCATTAAATTTCCTTCTTTCTTTCAAAATATTTGTTACCCTTTACTCTTCGGCAATGTTACGTAATTTGACAACTTAGGTTTACAATAATTCGACAAATTAGTAATTATTCGGTTCAGCACCCCTAACCATGGAAAATTATTAGGTACTCTCGGAGTACCATAAATGCGTATTCCCTCCTCTTACACAAATGGTGGGTCCCACCATGAATTTAATTAGTGGAACCCATCATTCATGTGAGAAAAGAGAGTGCGCATTTATGGTACTCTGAGAGTAAACAATAATTTTCCACTAACCACACTTATTTGGAGACAAATATTGTCTAAGGAAAGAAATTCATTTGGGCTTCCAATTCATTAAAATTTTCATATTCGGTCATTAAATTTTCTTATTTCTTTCATTGTTTATACATTAATTCTCCGACAATGTTTCGTAATTTGACAACTTTTTGGCTAACGATAATTTGTCAAGTTATTAACTCCATTATACTCCTCGATTAGAGATTAATTTCATTAAATAACTTGATACCTATCAAGATTATGCACCTCATGGAGATTATTTTTCTTTAATTAACAAGATTTGACATATGAATGTTCTCGCAACTTGAAAATGGCCATAAATTAAATGTTCCACTTTTATATATACTAAAGCTACTTTATAGGATAATGTAAACCACTCGAAAAAATGAAAATCTTACTACCACCATTCTCCATCATCATATTCATTCATATTTTATCCATTAGTACCACCACAAGCAAATCCTTAACCTTGCCAAAATTTCAAGCCATTTTAATCTTTGGTGATTCAACCGTAGATACTGGGAATAACAACTACATTCATACCGTTTTGAAAGCCAATCATGCCCCATATGGTAAAGATAGTCAAGTCCCTACAGGAAGGTTTTCTAATGGGAAACTGATTCCTGACCTAGTGGCAAACTTGCTAGGAATCAAAGATAATGTCCCTCCTTTCCTTGATCCAAACATAACAAATGATGAACTCCGCACTGGTGTTTGTTTTGCATCAGCTGGATCAGGTTATGATAATTGGACAATTGACATATCAAAGGTCATCCCAGTGATGAAGCAAATTGACTACTTCAAAAATTATATGGAAAGGCTAAAAGGGTTTGCCGGGAATGACGAGGCAATGAAGATAATCAATGGTTCTTTGGTCCTTATTAGTGCGGGAACTAATGATTTTACCTTAAATTTCTATGATATACCCTCAAGGAGGCTAGAGTTCACCATTGATGAATACCAAGATTTTTTGCTGGAAGGGATGAAAAACTTTGTTAAGGTAAAGCATGCATCCGTCCTTCCTCCTTGTATGTTGTACGTACCTAAAGAACATATTTTTGCCAAATATGTTTAGAGACAACATTTCTCACAATTTTTTTTTTCAAAACTACTGATATGGTATGTTGTGATCACAACAGGTCATGATGCTATGTGCCTAGCATTAGGGTTATTTTTCCCCCATGATTATTATACTGCCACTAAAGCATTACTCTCTTCTTTGTTTTGTATATCTACATATAGGAGCTATACAATCTGGGATTGCGTACTATGATTATAGCCGGGCTTCCTCCGATAGGTTGTCTGCCCATTCAAATAACTACAAGATTTAAACTACTTCCGAATGATAGAAAATGTTTGGAGATCGAAAATTTACATTCTCAAACTTATAATCAAAAGTTGGTGAAACTGTTGCCCAAATTGCAAGAATCGCTTCCGGGGACATTATTTGCATATGCAGATGTGTATGAGCCCCTAAATGACATGATCAACAATCCACAAAAATATGGTACGTAAGGCACCCTCTCAAAGTTTTCTTAATATGTACAATTGTGTAACTTAGGACTAAGTTTCTTGTCGTCCAACAGGCTTTGTGCAAACTGATAGAGGCTGCTGCGGAAC
This sequence comes from Castanopsis chinensis, assembly GCA_032878915.1. Classification (NCBI taxonomy): domain Eukaryota; kingdom Viridiplantae; phylum Streptophyta; class Magnoliopsida; order Fagales; family Fagaceae; genus Castanopsis; species Castanopsis chinensis. The sequence continues at coordinate 6,982,255 of JAVQMG010000125.1, read as the reverse complement.
TGGGTTTGTGGAAACAGGTCCATTATGTAATGAATATAGTAAATTATGTGCAAATGCTTCCCAGTACTTGTTTTGGGATTGCATACATCCAAGCCAAGCAGGGTACCAGTACCTTAGTAATGACCTGGTTAAGAAAATCCTTTCACATCTTGGTAAAACACCATTCCCTTCCTATCAAACACCATAGCCGTTGTTTTATTTAACCATAAAAAGTTACAATATATATTCTGGGAATCTTTTCATTTATTTTATATCAAATTTGTTAAGGCTTACTTCACAGTCATGTTTAAGTTAAATAAATAGAATTATATTTAAACAAAATAAATAAATATCATTTCCTTCTCCTCCGTTTTTTCAGTGCGTATCATATTAGACATTTATTGCGCTCGTAATGGGAAAGAAATCGTGTCATTCTATAAATCACCTCAATCTAACTTGTATTCATCAAGGAAGCCAAATCCACAACAAAATAATTTTTAATCAAATTTGGCACAAGATATATATATATATATATATATATATATATATATCCCAATGGTTCAGGATATTTTTCATTGCATATACAATTAATTCTTAAAAAAGGCTAAAATCAGTCAGTTGAATGAATAGTTGTGTTACAAGTATTTAATTTGTGAACCCCTTGTTAATCCACTGTTTATTAAACCATGTAGTAAGATAAACATTGTGGATCAACTGATTTTCTATTTCCTCAAATCTTTGAAATCTAGCAAGGAGCTTGTCCATAATCCATCTCACATGTACATGCACGATATAGCATGTCTTCAGCAACAACTTTAAATGGAACTTCTTTTTATAAGTAAGTTAGTAGTTGAAGGTTCTGCGTTGCAAGGTTTTAACCATGAATCTACATAAAGTATATAATTTTATTTAGAAATAATTATTTTTTATATAATTTAGAAATAAAAATTAAATGAATGATTATTATATAATTTATTATGTATCATCGATTACCAAATTTTTTTTTTTTTTTTTTTTTTTGATGTGATCGATTACCAAATTAATTGTCAGCAGTGTTAAAAAAGAGTAAAAGACTAACCTAAAGGTCAGTGAAGGCGAGGTACTCATCACGTAGTTCTTATTCAACTGCTAACTAGAAAAATCAAAAAGGATTAGATTGTAGGTATATATAACTTTTGATAATAATGAAATTAAACCTTTTTATTAGTTGAAGTAACCTTATTGAATAGTTAACTAATTTAGTTTTCTTTCTTCTCTTTTTCCTCATTACATGAGGCAATTAAAATATACGCTTGACACAAAAACGTGGCAATTAAATAGGATATTTATTTGGCACAATCATGAGTTATTTGATCTATATTTTTTATATATAATATATGAAATCAATCAAATAATATTTACTTATTTTCTATATTTTATTTTGTTTGATTTAAAAAAACCTATGTTGTTGTTTTTTGAGATGCAAAATTACTAATAAAGCTTTTAGTAAAAATTTAAAAAGAGCACATGGTTTTTTTTCATTTTTCTAATTGACTTTTTTTCGCATTTCAATCTTTAACTTTTATCCAATTTTCAATTTAGTCCTTTTGTGTTGGTCCAAATTGTGCCAATACCCCCCTCCCCTCTTTTTTCCCTTTTTTTTAAGAAGGTGCAGATAGGCCTCTTTAAAACAACCTAGTTTAGGTTTTTTAAGTTTTCAAATTAAAACAAACAAAAAAAAATGCCTAAATTTTACGGAAATGACTAATCTATCCCTAAAGTTTACTAAGGAAGCATTTTAGTCCTTGAACTTTTAAATGAGCACAAGATACAATTGCGTTCTGTTAGATAAAAACAATGATGTTAGTAAATGAGTTAATGATATTTGATGGTGTGCTTTTGTGTCTTACGAAAACAGGAATACCATAAGAAAACTAAGAAAAAAACATGAGAATTTTTTAAAGTGTATTAGAGGCTTATTAGAGTTCCTTTGTGAGAGCTTATTTTCATTTTATTTGAATTATATATAAATTTTTAAAACTTTAGATATAAAATTAAAAAAAAAAAAAAACTCTAACCGTAATTTTACCCCTTTTTTTTTTTAAATCAATAAAAAAAACACCCCTTAATCAATACTTAATGTTAAAAGATTGAAGGTGGTAGGAGGTAAGTGACAGAGGAAGAAAAAGATTGAGTTGTGATGTTGAATGTGAGAGTGGAGGACCTTTGGGCCGCTAGACCAAAGTTACTGGTGTTTAATAGATTATATTTTCGGTACCAAAGAATGAAAATTATAGTACTACAGCTAATTCCATACCCATTTTTATAACTATCTGATATAGTTGATTGTAAGTGGTAAAAAAAAAAATAGTTAACTCATATAAAAATAATTGATTAACTGTAATATAAAATAATTGTGAAAATGAGTGTAAAATTGATTGTAGTCCTAGCTAGAAGGATTCCCAAAGAACTGAGTAAGAAGTGATATTTTCCCCTAAGAGAGATGTTATATCCATAGTGTTTTTATAACAAATCATAGGTGGTGAGTTAATTTAAGTTCAAATTTGAATTTAACACTAAGATTACTTTTTTACCCCAATAATAACAACTAAGAACAACCTGTCACTTAAAATTTGATATAAAAATCTTATGAACATATCATTTCTCTTTCCCTTAATGTTAGCATATGGGCTTGGGTTCATGTTCTAGTTTGGAGCGATGCCCTTGCTGCGGTTAGCAGTGACAGTGAGTATTGCAATTGTTTGTCTGTGTGCTAATGTCATGTGGAAGCAAGTAATCCATTAGCAAACGGCACATCCATATGACACAATTGAGCCCTTAAAACTCAAGCCCTAATTGACTTGGGCCGTATTTGTATTTTAGTCCATGAGTTTCGGCATTTAAGACTTTAAAGTAGTTGCCATTAGTCCAAGAAATTTTGCCCGAACAAAATTTTAGAGAGTATGCAATATGCATCATTAGATCGAAATAAGATCCTATCCATTTTATTTGAAATGAAAAGAACCCCTTTTACGGATTTTATTTCCTACAGTTAACATTATACGAGAATTACAAGTTGTTTAAAATCTTAAATGAAGCGATAATAGATTTATTTTTATATTCATAATATTTAATCTAAATCATTAATTGCCATTAAACCTTTGGTGTAAGTGGTACTCTTTAAACCAAATGGAAAGGTATAATCTGGACTAAATTACTAGTCAAGTGTAGAGTTATAAATGAGTCGGCCTAAGCCGAGTATTACAGTTTGCTTGGATAGAGAGGAGGAGGTGGAGAGAAGGGAAGGGATAGTGTTAAATGAACCTTATTTTAATGTTTTTTAAAAGAGGAGTGAGAGAGGTTTGGAAGGGTATTTTACATTCTTAATTCATCTTTTTTAATTCTCCCAAATCAGAGGAATTTACAGAGGAATGAAGTTAGAAGATTAAAGAAAACATGTGTAATTTGTAAAAGTTGTGTTTTTTTTTTTTTTTTTTTGATAATTTGATAGTTAGAGAAAGTAGATTTGAACCGATGTTAAAGATATTAGAAGTTGTTAACCAATTGAATTATAAAAGTTCTTAGTAAAAGTTAAGTATATTATATAATATAAATACAACTTTAGATAATTGCTAAAGTTTTTTGTTCTTAAATAAGAAGCCCAAGATGAAATCTCACTTATGTGAAGTCTTAGGAATTGAATAAGGTACTCTCCATATATATCCCATAAGTCAAATTGGTCTTTGGTGAAAAAAATAATAACAATAATTAAAATTAAATTTCAACTAGGTTTATGATTAGTCAAATACCCATTTGATTTATATTTATCGTTTCTCCTTGACACTTATTTCAAGTTACTAATTGACAACTATTAGATATTAAAGCTCAATCAATCGGAACCCAAAAAAAAACTAACTTAAAACAAATTCAGTTTGATGTATTTTTATTACTGTCTGCCTTCATTATTACTCATAGAAGTTGGCAATTAAATTAGAATAATGTTACAACTATAAACTATTTTACAACATTTTTACAAATTGTTAATGTGACCAACTTTTTGCTGGTTTTCATCTTGGTATACCATTAAAATTACTTTTTCATTTGCCAATAATCACTCACCATATCAATGGTTTATAAAATTTTTTGTAAAAATTTTTGTTTTTCTAGCATTACTCATTAAATTAAACTCTTTTTTACGGTAAACTACACAAAATAAACTTTATTACCTTACCATATATGGCTTAACAATAGTGAAACCAACACCCCAAAAACTTTATTTAAAATTTCCTCTTCCATAACTTGGGTTTAAAATTTAAAGCCAACAAAAAGGAAAACTCAAAATAATGCTTACGAATTCAATTCTGCACCTGACTAGGACTCGAGCTTGTAGTAATAAAATTAAATTACTTGCCATCTAGGTCACATTTTAAAGTGCAAATATTTTCATTAAATTTAAAATGGCCAAAAATTAAATGTTCCAGAGTTATATATATTGATCTAACTTGCAAGGTCATTCACCAAAAACCACACGCAAGGTATTTCAGATTTCAAATAAAAATGCGTATCTTACTACCGCCTTTCTTCATCATATTTGTTCAAATTTTAACCATTACTACCAACACATGCAAAGCCTCAACCTTGCCAAAATTCCCAGCAATTGTAATATTCGGTGATTCATCAGTAGGTACTGGTAATAACAACTATATCAACACCATCTTTCCGAGCAATCATTACCCTTATGGTATAAATTTTCCTGGTCAAGTCCCTACAGGAAGGTTTTCTGATGGAAAACTCCCTTCTGATCTACTAGCAAACATGCTAGGGATCAAAGAGAGTGTTCCTCCCTTTCTAAATCCAAACCTATCAAATGATGAACTCCGTACCGGTGTCTGTTTTGCATCGGCTGGATCAGGGTTTGATGATTTGACGACTACTGCATCTGGAGTCATACCAATTTCAACACAGATTAAACTCTTCAAGAATTATATCATGAGGCTTAAAGGGGTTGTAGGGGAAGACAAGGCTTCCAAGATAATCCATGGTTCCGTCATCTCTATTAGTGCAGGAACTAATGACTTCGGTATCAGTTTCTATAATTTTCCCATAAGGAGTCAGCAGTTCACCATTAATCAGTACCAAAATTTTGTGTTGGAAAAGTTGAAAGACTTTGTCAAGGTAAAATATGCATCATGTTTTTCATTTAAGAACATAATTTCCGCCAACATTATTATACTCATGTTAATTGTTACACTCTTCTTTGTTTTGTAAATTTATAGGAACTTTATAAACTAGGATTGCGTTATATGCTAATAGGTGGGCTTCCTCCAATGGGTTGTCTGCCCATTCAAATAACAGCAAGATGTAAATATTTCAATGGCAGAAAATGTTTGCAGGATCAAAATTTAGATTCTCAAAATTATAATAAGAAGCTAGCTAAACTGTTACCAAAACTCCAAAAATCACTACCAGGGAGTCTACTCTTATACGCAGATACGTATAAGCCGCTAATGGACATGATCCACAATCCACAAAAATATGTAAGGCATTCTCACATAATTTTTTAAACTTGTACTATTGTGTAATTTAGGACTAAGACCTTTTTTTTTTTTTTTGGTGAAACAGGCTTTGTGGAAACTAACAGAGGCTGTTGTGGAACTGGGTTTGTGGAAACAGCTTCATTGTGTAACATAAACACTCCACTGTGTGGAAACCTTTCCCATTTCTTGTTTTAAGCAGGGTACCAGCATGTTGCTAAGTACCTAAAGAAGACAGTCCTTCCCTTCCTGTTAAACCATCATGGCCTTTGATATATTCAATAATACAAATGAACAATGTAATGGAAATATATCTTCCTTTTGTCCATATCAAACTTAATAGATATGGTTAGAAGCAAAAGAAAAAGAAGGGACAATCACTGTTAAAAGTGGGGATTATTTCCCACTTTAAGTAGTTTGAGTTAAATAATAAAGATCCTTTCTTTCATGTTTGTACCATATTAGACATTAATTGCCCTCCCAATGGGCAAGAAAATATATTTAGTTTTAAATCGCTTCAATCAAACTTGCATAAACCCAAAAGGCAAAATCTACTAGGTAAGAGTGACTAATCAAACTTGCCACTAGATAATAGGTAGATATCCCGACAATCTGGAATATGCTTCATTGCATAAAAAAAAAAAGGACTTGACTTATCTCTAGTGCTCCAACGCACTGGAACTGACACAATACGGACACATGTCTAAATTGTGTGCATTGGAGCAATGAAGCCAAACCTTACCCCAAAAATAGACATCAGTTCCTAACATCAACCTACTAAAAAAGGGGAATGAGCACTTGCTTGGTTGTCTAAAACACTAAAATAAACAAAAGAATTTTCCATAGTTATATCACTATACACTGCGCATTAGTCTTTTGTTTCCTAAGCATGTGGTAAAATCAACTTTGTTGATGTGTGCATTTGAATGAGCTTATTTTCATCGTCTTAACTTGTTTATCTTATTTATATTTTTAGCACCAAAAAAGAGAGTTTCTCTTGTTTATTGTATAAAAATACAATTGTACCTAGAAAATTTTGAAGTTTTAGAAAGCTGCACTTTATAAATAAACAAAATAAGCAATGGAAATTTTGAGTTTATCTTGTTCATATCAAGTTGCTATCATCTTCCTTTTTTAGGTAAATGGATTTATTGGAAGTGAGCTGTTACCGTCTGTTAAAATTTAAGTTAAGATTCTTTGCTATTTTAGGCATCTAGTGATTATGGAATCAGATAATAAACCAAAATACTAATTTAAACATCAATTTCCAAATTCAATAGTTTCCAGCAAGTGTTTAAACTAATTTCCCAATCCACTAGTATCCAATACAACATTTGGAAAACTAAAGTTGTAACAAACACCCTGATTAATCTGTCCCATGATTTTCATTCACAAGTTGGGTTGAAAAAAAAAAAAAACAGAAATGAGAAGAAAAGCTATGCTGATCACATACAAGCATCTAGTACAAAGTCCCAAATCATTTGGACTACATTCATACTACAACACAAAAATTTGCAACAAAACCTGCACTAAATAAATACATACAACACAGCTTTCGGTGGGTTACCTTCATTTCCGGCCACCTTGACCTTGAAACAAGTCGCTAATCCGAGCCTCCACTTCTTCCACACCATACTTAATAAGTCTATCCGCATTCTTTCCTAGTTCAGGTACACTCTTAAACCGCCCGATAAAGTTGACATACGCAGGCAACAATATCTTAGTTACCGAGATTCTCAACTCCTCCCTCATCTGATCATCATAAATGGCCCAACTAGTTTGAACTTTACATATCTCCTCAAAGTAAACATTAAACAATTTCAATTTCTCTTTCAATGTCTTTGAGGCCGCATTAGGAGCTAACGAGCTACTGTCTACTTTCAATGCTCCTAAAACCTTATTCCACGAGCTTCTCTGGTAGCTCGAGTAGCATTGCCGCACCTTGGCATTGTGTTTTCTAATCCAATCGTCTCCTAGTAAGGCTCCCAATTCACTATCCTTTACTTTCTGAACTATGTACCTCCCATTATTCATCATGAAAACAGAGGACAAAGCAGAGTCCTTGTAAATCTTCGACTTTGCCTCCAAATTACTCTCCAACAGCTCCATAATCCAATCCATTTGAACTGACAACGAAGAAGACGAAGAGGATGACACTCCTTTTGATGGAACCACATTCTCGTCGAACACTTGTTCGAGGGTTTGGCAAGATCGACAAGCGGCTCTGAGATAATTCATCACGTATCGAGTTATTGGATGGAGACCGCCGCCTGGTACAGCAGCCTTAGCCGGGTCCCGACGGATCAAATTCTCCAATTCCATGAAAATCCCCTTGATCGCTTCACCTAACCTCTTCCAAATCGTTATAGCTTTGTTCCTCAAAAACACACAGAACTGATCGGAAAACACGGACTCGAATTCTGGCATTAAGTCTCTCAGAGTCTCGAAGACGTCGAGGATTTTGAATAACCGCTCCGGCGACCGGCTTCCGATAGCGATAGCATCGGCGAAACTCAAGAGCTGAATCGTCGATCCTCTGCAGACCTCCATGAAAGAGTGATCGGAAGTGGAGGAGAAGCCGAAGAAGACGCGATCGCAGAGTCGACGCTCGCTAGGGAAGAGGATGCGAAGAGAGACATTAGTAGCTTTGATCCAGCGTTCGATCTCGTCCTCAAGGTCCTGCCATGGCATTTTGTGAACTTCCTCAATGCTCAGCTTCTTCAACCCTAGCCTCGACAAGCTCTCCTCGAGAAACTCACGCCTAAAGCTACTGTACACATGTGAACACTCCTTGCCAAACCCAGCCGCCACCATTCGCTTCGCGATCTCATGGAGGTCGTTGATCGTGATCGAAGGAAGAACATCGATGATGATGTTGTAGTCCGTGATTGGCTGCGCCACAGGAATTTGGTTTTCCTCATCGTTTCTGATAACTCCTACTATTCCCCCATCTTCGTCTTCGTCTTCGTCGTCGTCCGAGTCAAACGGCTCGCCGCTTCCGTACTCGCGACTGAGCTCAAACGACTCGCCGCCGCGTTCCATCAAGGACCGAAACTCTTCCTCCACGCGGAACATAGCCTGCTGCATAAGGTCCTCGGCGCGTACAATACACGCGCCTACGGACTTCTCTCCGGCCATAGGGCTCCAGTTTCTGATAGTAGCTATCAACTCGTCGATGGCGTCGAGAAAAGCGGAGGAGTCGGCGGAGTCAGCCCAGATCGGATGCTCCGCCGCGACGTACTGAGAGATCTGACGGTCCAGCAACTTGAGGCTGTGCTCCAGAGCGGCGCTCACTCTAGAATCCTCCTCCCCGTCTTTCTCAGACAACTTCTCGCGAGAAAACCTGCCGTCAAAAGTGGAGAAAATCTGCAAAATATCGTCCGCCATGGTATCGTTTCGGCCTAGCGTCTTCGCTATGTGTCGCGCCATGGCTAGCAATTTCTCCTCACCGTTCTCAGCCATAAATAACTAGAGGTAATAAGGTTTTGATTTTATAAGCGTGAATTAGAAGAATCGTGGAGAGTGGTTTAATGAAAATACGAATGAGGAAGCTAAGTAGAAGAAGAAGAGGAGGCGTTTAACTAGCGAGGATGGGCTATTGAGGAAACCGAGGAGAAGGGGGTGGGAAGTACGGACAGTGAAGTTTGTTGTATTTACGGAAATGTCCTTTGTGGAAACGCGGTTTGAGGCTGTGACTTGTGATGAGTGGACAAAAAAAGATAAAAAGAAAAGTAAAAGAGGATAAAGTAGGAAGAGAGAGATAAATAAAAAGAAGAAACAGTCAGTACTCAAGTAGAGAAGAAGAGATGAGTTTGTGTTTGTTTGTTTGTGTGAGTGTGTGAGACTAGAGGGACAGGAACGTTGAATGGCTTTTGGGAAAATAATTATAATTCCAACTTCGAAAATATTTAAAAATAATTTATTGTTATAGAAGAAGGTTGAATTGAATGGATGGAAACTGCATACGAAATTATATGAGTAAACAGAGTGGATTTTTAGGTTGAACTTTTGACGCGGAGACTTTACTTTCTAGTTTCTATCACCATTTTATACGGCAATATAAATAAGAGTGTGGAAGATATCTTGGAAGGAGACCAAGTACAATGGGCCCTTCGCAATATCTTGTTGAACCTGAAGCCCTTTTGAAAATCTGCAAATTCAGTGGGCCTTTGTCCATAATTGGAGCCTTTTTCTTTTTTCTTTTTCTTATAGTCCTCGTCACGTTGTTAATTCTTTGTCTTCTCCTGTTTTTTAGTGGAATTCCTTCCTTTTTTTTCTTTTATGAGCTTGCCCTTGGTTGTTGGATTCAAGACAAATTTTTCCACGTTCTAAAGTTATAGACTCATAACCAATCCATCCGATCAAACTTGGTGACCAAACACCCTCCACCATGACATAATGGTCATGGTTGTTAAAATTGGGATCTAGACACTAGAATAATCACTCTACAATCTTTGGGCAAAATATATATATATATATATATATGTATAAGTTTAAAGGACCAAATTGATATGGAGATCTAGATGGCAAAACTAGTAGTTAGAATTCACTATTTACTTTTTGAATAAAAAAATGTTCTAAAGGACAAAAAACCACGTGCCATATCAAATATTAAATTGGTCCAAAAATTTAAACGGTAGCTCAACTTTAGATTTTGATGACTTTTGCTTTTTAAATTACAAATAATGATCTTAAATTGGTACCATTGTCATTCTTTAACATCTCTTTAGATTTATTTTATTTTGAAAACATAGTGTGATTGTTGATTAGTGCTATTCAAGTCACCCGCCTACTCAACCACCCAACTAGACTTAATCCGTTCACCATCAAATCCGACATTCTGGCAGTCGACGACAATTCTTCGCCTTCAAAAACCTATGTCGGTAGTTCAAGTGGTGGGTCTCCTCTTCCAAAACTTGAGCCACCCAAATTGACTGTGATATAATATATTTTAGGGTTTTTCAACCATTTTAAAGTCTCTCCATTGCTAACGTCGCCACTCTTTAATTTAGATCTACAATTCTCTCTCTCTCTCTCTCTCTCTCTCTCTCTCTCTCTCTCTCTCTCACAAGTTTGATTTCCCTAGTTGTCATTGTTCAATCTCATGGCCCTTTGATTATGGTTGTGCTATTTCATATCTCTTTATTTTTGTTTGTGTTCTTTGGATTTGTGATCTACTGCTATTAAGGTTATAGACATGTTCTTCATACTTCATAGTTTAGTGTTTAATCTCTATATTTCGGTTGAAATTGAAGCCAACTATCGTCCACTCAAGCCCTATCTAACTCGACCCGTGGTTATTTACAATTGGGATCGAGTATATAACTTCTTCACTTGGCCTAATTAGGTCAGTTGTGAGTTAGTGATACCATGATACAATTTGATTTGAAGTAAATAGCACATTGAATTCTCTCAAAATTAAATTAAGCTCACCATTAAGGGAAAATCAAACGGGATACAAAATTTAACCACCCAATGGAAATTGCCTAAGATACAGAGCTAATAAACTCACCACTCAATGGTATTCACCCAAAGAGATACAAAGAATAGAAAACAAAAATTTTGAATAATCACACTTTGAATATGTCATTCCAACCAACCACATATTATAGTGCTTAGAACATCCCTTTGAGCATGGGAAAATTAGAATGGTACTTGATTCCTAAAACATAGAAAATTGAAAGAAAATAAATGGCTAGTGATTTCCCATAAATAACAAATTTCTAAATTGACTAATTAAATGCATAGGATCAGAAATGTTGACTAAATTAATGTTGTAGGACTAGCCTTAATCGGCTTCGACCTATAGCACCAGATTTGAATAGTTTAGAATTAGGCCTCCAAGTTCAAACTGTAAGATTTGTCTATTGAGCTTCAAATACAAAGGCAAGATCTATTGGCTCAGTTTTGCACACTCCCATGTCAATTGGGTACAAACTCAACCCATGAACACCCTTATAATGTTGATTGGTAAACTATGCATATGATTGAGAAGCAAACATAGTGAAGTCTAACAAACAACAAACAAACAAAAAACCATGGTAATTATATAAGCATTGAGTTGGGCTCTTCACTAGATAACCCCTCTCTTACACACCATATATGTTAGTAATTCTGATTGCCTTTTCAGTTATATTGAATGCTTTGGGTTCAAGTTACACATGGTATAACTCTAATTAATATTATACCATCCAATAACTTATTATAAAATTCATATTTAAAAATTCTTACCGTTGAATTACATGTTATATATGTTCTTAACATTCACATCAACTTTCATGTCAATTGGATGTTCTTTACTATTCAATCAATAAACTCATCTTTTATGCATTATTTTAAATTACAAAAACTTGAATTTAAACAATTGATTAATGACATGGCTATTAATCCTTGATCACCTTGAAAATTCACATCCAATTAAAAGATATTGAGTGGTGTAATATTTGTGTGTGTGTGTGTGTGTGTGTGTGTGTGTGTGTGTGTGTGTGTAAGGACTCTAACTGTGGATTAAGCCCACCTAGAATAGTGTGAGCTAGCCCAAAAAGCCTAAAACAATATATTTGTCAGAGAGTGAATTTTATAAGCAAACTACAAAGCCACGTAAGTTCAGACTCAAGAATGACTAGGCTTAAGTTATAAGGGTAAGAGATATAAATTCAACATAAAATCCTTCCTCAAGCAAGTCTAAGGACCAATTGTTCATATATTGATCAGGAATGATCTTTTTACAATATGTTCTTGTATTTTCTTTTCTCTCTCACTTTTTCCAAGATTGCATGCCCATTTCTATGGGGGTCACTTCCTTATTTAGTTCCCTCCATTATATCACAACCTTCCATCTATACAATTTCTAGGGAACCCTTTAGATGCTTCTCCCATTGAGACCCTTCTAGAGGTATTAAGAGGGGCTGTGAGCTGTGAAGACATTGTTCAGATGTCATTTCTTCATAAATGTTGCCAGTTCAATTGGTGCAGTGCATTAAATGTGAAGGTGGCAGTCACCTTCCTAGATATTTCTTCAATCTGTTGCTTACACGGCTCTATTACCTTCCCTAGAGCTCCTCTTTCCAGTATGGTTGATTACCTAAGTGTTGGGTTCTAAGACTTTAGGTTTAAATATATTAGAATTCTAATTTATAATGTTGACAAATTATGATCAAAACGATTTAGTCTTATTTAGACATGCTCAAAGTATGTATCTTTTATGTAAAGTTAAAACCGAGTTGTTACAGGATTTACTGTGTAAATCTGCCTAGCTCGATCGATCGAGAAGTAGACTCGACCGATCGAAAAGCGCGCAGATTATTTTTCTGCAGAATTTTCTAACTCTGCCCAAGCGCATATGACATGTAGGGTTTTATGTTTTGCCCTAGGTAAAAAAGGAAAAAACCCTAACCACGTTTTAGAGTTTTTGCTGTGGTTCTTTTTGTTGTGTGTGTAAATCTCTTTTGAGATCTAGAGATGTTTGCCTTCACATACAATTAGAGTTATCAAAATCTAGATTGATGTAGAGCTTGGTGATCAATTCAGTTGCAAATTCAAGAGTTTAAAGATATACAAGCGAGAGTGCTTGTGCTTGCTGGGAATTCAAGAAAGAAGTAGTCTATGGACTTGGAACTGTCACGTGATTGTGGTAATAAATATCCTACTCGAGGTAGTAATAGGATGTTAGTGGTCTAAGTCGCTATTGTGTAAACATCAATTTTTTCATAGTGGATTCAATTTTACCTTGAGGATAGTTAGGTTAGGGTTTTATATATTGCCCTAAGTATAAAAGGAAAAACCCTAGCCACGTTTTGGAGTTGTTGCTGTGGTTCTTTTTATTGTGTGTGTAAATCTCTTGTGATGCCTTCACATACACTTAGAGTTATCAAAATCTAGATTGATGTAGAGCTTGGTGATCAATTCAGTTGCAGATTCAAGAGCTTAAAAATATTCAAGCGGGAGTGCTTGTGCTTGCTGGGAATTCAAGAAAGATTAGAACCTGTCAAGTGATCGTGGTAGTAAGTTTCCTTACTCAAGGTAGCAATAGGATGTTAGTGGTCTAAGTCACTATTGTATAAACTTCAATTTTTTCATAGTGAATTCAGTTTTACCTTGAAGATAGTTAAATTAAATCCTCCCCAAGTTTTTTACCAGTTTGGTTTTCCTGGGTCATCATATTGTTATGTTCTTCATTTTCCGCATTTTACAATAATATGATTTATATGTGTTAACCTAGATTTGCATAATTTACCTAAGTTAATCACTTGGCTAAATAACTAAGTTAATCTGATTGTGTTAAAGGGGTCTAAAAACGTACAAGTGGTATCAGAGCATGTAGCTCTTTTGTTCTAGATCTTTTGATCTCTAAACTGATCTTTAACCCCGATTGTCATGGAACACGGACACTCTCTTATTATTCCTCCTCACTTAGATGGGAATAATTAAGCTTATTGGAAAGTCAGGATGAAAACATTCTTGAAATTCATCGATGAGAGAGTTTGGAACTCCGTTGAATATGGATGGGAGAATCCCACCACTCTTGTGAGTGAGTGGCAAACTTCTCAGAAAGAAGCAGCCACTTTCAATAGCAAAGCTATGAATGCTATCTTTAATGTTGTTTCAATGGAGAAATTTAAGAGAATCTCTAATGTTGAGATTGCTCATACTGCTTGGAATCCTCCAGATTGTGCATAAAGGCACAGAGGTAGTTGAAATTAATAAGTTGCAGCAATTAACTACTAGATTTGAAAGCATTAAAATGTTTGATGATGAATCTTTTGATGAATTCTATGCTAAGCTTAATGATATTGTTAATTCTACATATAATCTAGGTGAAATTTATGATCAACCTAAAATTTTTAGGAAGATTCTTAGATCTTTGACTGAGAACTTTAGACCCAAAGTGACTATCATCACTGAAAGCAAGGATGTGGACTCCATCCTTATTGATGAACTTGTAGGATCTCTTCAGTCCTATGAGCTGGACCTACCTAAGACTAGGAAATCCAAATCAATGGCTCTTACGTCTGTTGATGATGTTGATGTAAGTGAATTTGATGATGAGCTTTCTGCTACAGAGATTGTCTATCTTATCAAGAACTTTAAAAACTTTCTTAGGAACAACAATAGAAGGGCAAGAGGTCAGAACATTGTTGAACCTAGAAATTTTAGAAGAAATGATTCCACTAAGGTTAATAACACTGAAAAACCTAAAGGAAAAGTAGGTCAACCTTCTAATAATTATATGGGACAACAATGTTTTGAGTGTCAAGGGTATGGTCATATAAAATCCGAATGTCCTACATACTTGAGGTCTAAGGGTAAGACTATGGCTGTAACCCTTAGTGATGATGAAGTTTCTGACAATGAATCTAGTAGTGATGAGGATGGAAACTTCATTGCCTTCACAGCTACTGCTGCAGTTGTCGAAAGTGTTGCTGTTGAGGAGAACCCTTCTAATGGGGAACTCTCTGAGATGCAAATTTATAAGAAACCTACAATAAATTTTGCAAAGTTACAGCAAAGGATGCTATGAGTGTTGATCTAGGCTTAAAGAAAATTGTATCTCTTGAGCTTAATAAAAATAATTTGCTTGTGAAACTATTTGATGCTAATGAATTGTTGAATAATGTGAAGACTGAGAACATGCTTTTACTTGATAAAATTAAGAATTTGGAACACGATTTATTTGTTGCTAGAGAACAAACTAATAGGTTTGCTAGTTCCAAACTTGATCATATGATGAATGTTCAAAAGTCTCCTTCAGACAAAACTAGCTTAGGTTTTATAGAAAGCATCTTTATTTCTGAAACACATTTCACAAACTTTGTTCCTTCTTCTGAGCCCCCTGTGAGTGAGGTTGTTAAACCTGTAGAAGTTACACCTCCTAGGAAGATTAGGGTTAATCTTCAAGAGTCTAAACCTAAGACTTCTAATCCTTCTAAGGGCAAGTTGCATGATAGACCTGCATGGATTTGTCATTTTTATGGAAAGTCTGGACACATTTGTTCAAACTGTTTCAAGTTGCAAGCTGCTAAGCGAGCGGATAAACCAAAAGTGCATGTGCCTCAAGCACAAGATCTTACGGTACTTATTGGTGAGTTGGTAAAAGCTTTAAACCTTTATTCCAGTCCTGAAATTGGAAATCATTCTAATGTAAATAAGAACTTCAATACTTAAAATGCATCTAAAAAGTTTTGGATGCAAAAGTCTCAATCTAAATAAGTCTTTCTAACATGGTCCTTGTGCTTCATTGCTCTAATCTTTATGACCATTTTTCTTGGTTGTTTTTTTTTTTTTTTCTTTGCTTTTCTAGGATTTGCATTGCATAACATTCATGCATTTCATTCTTTTTTTTTTTTTTCTTTTAAGTGTGAAAAGGGAAACAAAATGTGTTTTGCATTATTTTTCCTGGATTTGATATCAAGGTTGGCTATATTATTTTTACATAACATGTTTATGTACTTTGTTTAGCTTGGATGAGCTTATTTTATTGCACTTTATTAGTTTGAGCTTTGTAGTGCATATTGTGTGGGAAGATATTTATAGTTTTTGATCACGTAATCTTGATCTTGAAGTCACATGCCTTCGATTGTCGGACTTGAACTTATTAAGAAATGCATAAATAACCATCTCACCACTGTTTATTAGCCAATCATGAACACTTAATGCATATTGTAAGATTTTGTGCTTGAGAAAGTGTAGCACATGCACAAAAAGAATATAAGGTGTAGCCTCAGTTTAAATACTGAAATTGGTGTATACACTATTGCACTATAATAATTTCATTCAATTAAAATTGGTGGGTACATTATCCTGGCTATTTTAACTAGTTTCTGATCAAATAAAATTGGCATGTATATTATGAGACAAATCAAGAAACTTACATGATTGCAAGCTCTTATTCTAAGAGATGTGAGAGTTATATGATGGTAACTCTTTAGATGATAGTCTCTTTTAAATTTATGTGATGAATTTTGTAGAAATTATGCTTAATTACTATTCACATATCACCTCACATGTATCTCAAGCTTTTGCTAGTTGCACACACTACACAAGTTGCTCTTTGCTAAACTTTGTACATGTTATTGTGTGTGATCTTAGTTTGGCCAACCAAGTTTTAAAATTCCTTGAGTTTTATGCAAAACATATTTGCTGTTTGGGATTTTAAGGATCCTTGATGAAAACTCTAAATTTTGGGAAAACTAGATTCAAAACAAGTATTTTTGAAAAGCATTTCATCTCATAGTCATACATTTTATTCATAAAATTCAATGCTTTGAGGAGTTTCTGCATAAAATTTTTTGTTTTTCAAAAATTTTTTTTATTTCCAAAATTTCGATCGATCGAATTTGTTTCTCGACTGATCAAAATTGGTCAGCCTCTGTCTGTTTCAATCAATGTTTGATTGATGCTAAATCAGTCGAAGTATTTTCGATTGATCGAACCTATTTTTGATCAATCGAAAGTCGTATAGAGAGTTTTTATAAAAACCTTTGTTTCTCACATGTTCAAACACTTTTCAAACTTTTAAAATCTTTTTCTCTCTCTATCCAATCGGTCAAGGCTTCCAATCAAGTTTTTTTATCGTTTTCTTCCAATCTTTTTGCAAGGTTTTTCTCTTCCCAGGCTGGTAAGACCATATTACCCTTCCTTTTTCATTAATTTTCAATTTTCATGCATTAAATCATGCATAGTGTTGGAAATTTCGAACTAAGGAATTTTTGGTTTTTTTGTGGAATCAAGTTTTTTTCTTTTAAAAAATATCATTGGGTTTTTTTTGTGGGGTGCTATAAACATTATTCTAATGAATTAATTTGATCAATTTGGTGGTTTGTGAGAAATTGGAAATTCTAGGGCTTGAAACTACCTGAATTGGGGATTTGTTCAATTAGGTTTAATTTGATGAAATTGGCTTGTTGGATTGATTCATATGATCATTATATTGAGTTATCTATCTTGTTTAATGATCAATTTGTCAATTTCTTGAAAATTGTACAAGTGGTTTTTCAAAATTTTGGGGTTTTTGAAATAAACTCTATACTCAAGCCAATTTTGTGATTTTAAAGTTACATTGAACTTATTCACACTGCTTTAGAGCATGCATCATGTGTTGATATTGTTCATGCATCATATAGAATCGTTATTTCTATATTTGTTTTGTGCTAACTTGAGTTTGCTCTTGGATTTTTCTTTTGTTTCTTTTTTGTTCTTTTCTGTGTGTCTTGTCTTTACCTTAGCACCATGACTAGGAAGACTAGAGCCAATAGGAAACCCTCCTTCTCTTCTGTTCCATCCTTTGAGAGTGAGAGATTCTTGAGTGAGAAACACCAAGAGACCTATGAGATGCTTAACCTTAAGAGGAACATTTGGGCTGAGAGGAAAGTTTTGTTAGACGAGCTAGATGGTGAGATTAGATGTAACATTGAGCGTAGGGGCTGGTTGCCATTGTTGGATATTTCTCATCCACCTCCTGCTACCCTAATTAGAGAGTTTTACTCGAACCTCTCTATCCACATCCATGATTCCAATACTTTAGTTAAGAGTTGGATACGAGGTGAAGAGTACACTATTACTTCTTTGGTAGTGGTTGATGCTATTGGAGTACCTGTGGTCCAGCATCCTATCTACCCTTATGATGAGTCTCCTCCCCTAGACGACATCATGTCTTACATCACTGAGTCTTCTATCCAATGGGCTCCTGATCCTCGGATCACTACTGCTGAGTTCACTGAGGTTCACTATCTTTTCTTTAGGATTGCTTGTCATTCTTTATGGTCTATCTCTCATCTACACATTATCCCTATTGAGTGATATGTGTTTCTGTATGCCCTTATTACTGATGCTCCTATTAGTTTTCCTTATTTGTTTCTTCGTTCTTTGAACGAGGTTTATAGGAGTAGTTCTACTGCTCATGCTCTTTTCTTTCCCATTTTTATTCAAGGGATTCTTTTACATCTTGGTTTAGAGGAGTTTCTCACGTCTGAGCCTGTTCATATATCGCTCCTATAGGTGCCACCTTTCTTAGGCAGAGAGATGCCTAGTGAGAGCAAGCTCTAAACGTCCTAGGGTTGAGTCTTCTAGTGTCGCACTTCCTCCTCCTCCTTCCTCTATAGGTGATACTTCTGCTAAGGCGTATGTCGATCCTACTGCTGCTGCTGATGTTCCTCCGCCTTCTACTTTAGATGATTTAGACATTCGTCGTATGTTGAAGACTGTCATGACTGTTCAGGTAACTCAAGCTTTTAGTGAACATGCTTGATGGGTTTCGTGCTTTGCAAGCGGATTTGGAGAGTACTAGACCGCCACCTCCTTTTGATGATGAGTGAGTTCCCTATGGCAATTCATCACAAAAAGGGAGAGTACATATGTTGTAAAGGTGAGAGTTTTTGATATTAGGGGGAGATTTTGATGTTTTGGAGCTATGAAGTTTTTTAGATTGTATCTAGCTGCTTCAATTTGTATTTACATTTTTGGTTTACTTTTTTGGCTTATGATGTATTGTGTTTGGGTTATCCATGATAGGGGGAGGTACTTTGTTTATATGTTTCTTGTTTCACATTGTTTATTGGTTTATATTTATGAGGTTATTCATAATATGTGGCTTTATTTTGTTATGTGAAATCAAGAAGTTATATTTTTTTGTTACTTGTATTTTTCATACATGCGTTTATGTGTTTGTTAAGTGTTACAGAAATATACAGGTTGATTCAATCGTGTTGCTGTCTACACTTGCAACTGATGGATAGTAGTTAAGTTAAATTTGTTGTGTTGGGTTATGTTTTTGTAATGGGCTGTTTTTATGTAAACATTGAGCACTTTGTTATGTTTGTGTTTTGTCTCAGATTGCCAAAGGGGGAGTTTGTTGGGTTCTAAGACTTTAGGTTTAAATATATTAAAATTCTAATTTGTAATGTTGACAAACTATGATCAAAACGGTTTAGTCTTATTTAGACGTGCTCAAAGTATGTGTCTTTTATGTAAAGTTGGAATCGAGTTGCTGCAGGATTTACTGTGTAAATCTGCATGGCTCGGTCTATCGATCGAGAATTAGACTCGACCGATCGAAAGTTGTGCAGATTGTTATTCTGCAGAATTTTCCAACTCAACCCAAGCCCATATGACGTGTAGGGTTTTATGTTTTGCCCTAGGTATAAAAAAAAAAAAAAACCCTAGCCACATTTTAGAGTTGTTGTTGTAGCTCTTTTTATTGTGTGCGTGAATCTCTTATGAGATCTAGAGGTGTTTTCCTTCACATACACTTAAGGTTATCAAAATCTAGATTGATATAATGAGCTTAGTGATCAATTCAATTGCAGATTCAAGAGCTTAAAGATATACAAGCGGGAGTGCTTATGCTTGCTAGGAATTCAAGAAAGAAGTAGTCCATGGACTCGAAGTTGTCACATGGTTGTAGTAGTAAATTTCCTACTCGAGGTAACAATAGGATGTTAGTGGTCTAAGTCGCTATTGTGTAAATTTCAATTCTTTCATAATGGATTCAGTTTTACCTTGAGGATAGCTAGGTTAAATCCTCCCTAGGTTTTTTACCAGTTTGGTTTTCCTAGATCATCATGTTGTTGTGTTCTTTATTTTTCGCACTGTACAATAATATGATTTATATGTGTTAACCTAGATCTGCATAATTTTCCTAAGTTAATCATTTGGCTAAATAATTAGGTTAATCTGGTTATGTTAAAGGGGTCTAAAAACGTACACTAAGTAGTCCTGAGGTGCCTCTACTCCTCGGGAACCTTGGTCTATGCACCAGTTCCCCTTTTCTCCTCGGTCTTTCTGTCTATGTGCACATGGATTTTTAATCATCCTCAGGTTTATAATCATCCTTAGACAGAGCCTATAGCCCAAAAATGTGCTCGAATCTCCTACTCCCACAATATATATGCGTGTGTGTGTATATATATATATATGTATGTCAAGTATGTAAGATCAAATATAGGTTAATGTAATAAGATCCTGAATTTGAACAATAATCAAAAGAATTAGGTAAAATTCAAATTGTTGCAGCTATCTCCAATATAAAGTTTTGTAGATTTTGATGATGCGAAGAAAATCAGTAGACTAGATGGTTTGGACTTCAAAGGGCTAGCAACTATTTCGAAGGCCTGAAACGAAACAACAAACGATCAAAGGCGACCGAGGTTGACCGGCCAAGAACCCTCTAATGCCAAAGTTAATTTTTCTCTCAAATTCTGGAGTTCCAAGTTTTCAAGAATTGTAAAACGTACCTTTGTCTGGTCTGAATGGACATTTATATAGTGTACCCTAGAAACGGTTATTAGGTTTGTAACTTCTCCTATATTTGAGGAGGTTAGAGGGTTTGGGGATAACTTCCACAGCCGCTATTGAAGTTATATATCTTCATATAACTGTCATTGGAAGTTAAGTATTTAATTAATTGTAACGATGAACCTAGATCTCGCTTATGCCTTGGAATAATAGTATGTGGTTCTATCGCCAGTTCTTGTAGGCTAATCCATACTTAAGAATTCCCTTAGTATTAAGGGGTCGTTCAGGAGTATTCCTGACAAGCGCACCCCGTTCCCATGGACGACCGTACCTCCAAGGATAACCTTCTCATGGACGGTCATCTATGGACGACCTTACAATCATCCTTTCATGGACAACCTTCTTGTGTGTGCCCCTTCTGCTCTAGACGTCTCCTATGGACGAGTTGAAGTTGGTTAGATTTTTAGTTCTCCATCAGATTTAATTCTAGATTTTTTTTTAATGAAAGGAAAAATGTGTAGGAGGCAACTTGAGTTGACTTTTTTACCTAAGCATGACCATAGTGGTACCCTACTCGATGGACTTAAGTCTGCAGGAATGAGGGATCCAAATGAGCCATAACTATACACCCAACCCCATTAAGAAGGCTAGTGAGCATGAGCCGAGAGTATGGAATTTTATTCCCAAGCACTTCCCATTACGGGATTTGAACCTGGGACCTCCACCTCCCAATGAAGGTATCATTGTATTTCTTAAATAAATAAATTTTTTTAGTACCTGTAGGGGATCCGAGGACAACACCTCTACTAGGCCACGTCCAAGAAGCGTGTGAGCCCAGCAGGCAGGCCTTAGGCTAGGAAGCCTAGTATAACTTGAAAGAAGGGTTTGGGTAAGGGCCCTTAACGACCTTAGGAACTATCTCAGACATGATCATCCTAAGATGAACGAGATGAGCCCCACCTCTGGCTTGGAAGCATGAACCAAGGGAGGCAACAACAGCAAGTATGGAAGGAGAAAGGGTCGGAAACTTGCCGGGGAAGCACCCATCACCTCTGCATTGAATGCACTACACCAACTATGTCAGCCGCATTGATGGCTGAATGACACCTAAATAGTATAAGGATAACTTGTAGCTTACTCACCACTTCCTCCAAAGATGGGATGAGACACGTATTTAAGAGAAATCAACCACCCTCCATGTGGAAGGTCAGGATGAAAAGGTAGCCATTATAAAAGCGGGAGATATCCTAGTGAACAGGGATCAGAATTTGGAAATTAGAAAGAGAAAAAGACTTAAACTTGTATACCTCAGAGTGTAATAAGCATCCTCAACTGACTAACGAAGGAATCAATATATTTTTCTGTTCTTTTTATCAATCTACTTGCTATTTCTTCCTATCTAGACTCCTCCTTAGACTTTTAGCCCATTAGATAGGGAGCCCAAGTGTTGATCCGCTATCGCCATCTCTGCAAATTAGTTGTAGTGGGCTCACATCTAAGCCCATCTATCCTGCTTGGGCTTACATGTTTGTTTTTGCCCCATACATACAGTATCATTGTATTATTTAATATAATTTTAAGAATTTTCTTAATTCTCTCTATATTTAGCTAAATTAAGTGGCAACTTCATATATACGATCAGTGGCCAGTTCGTATAAATTCCTTTTTTTTTTTTTAGGAACTATAAATTCCTTAAATTATGGAGCAGACAAATCTATTAAATTTCCATCATCAACTCGTTTTATAAATTAAAGCAAGCTAGAAAGTAAAAACTCGTTGTTGGGGGGATGCTGCGCGCCTGCGCCTCATGATCCTCTCCATTCATTTCGTCTCTTACACCGTGGCCCATGTTAGAGTAACTGATGAAACAAGCAAAGGAATCTTTTTGGATCTCAATTTAAAGACAAACGGCTCATCAATCTCTCAAAATAGTAAATCCCATCAGCACCGTCGATCCCATATCTAGCGTCTCACAACTCCAAAAACTCCCTTGCAATTCCGTTTTTTCTATAAACAGCAAAAAAAAAAACACACACCGCGCTTTAATCCTCTCTCTTCCTCGTTGGCTCAGCCAAGTTCGAGCCTCTTAAAGGTGAAAGAAAAGCTTTTATTACCACCACATAAGATAAAAGTAGTTATTACCTTCCTCTATTATCAATGGCCTCTCCAGCCGTGCTTCCAATCTCAAATCCACAATCAACCGGCGAATCGCAGCCGTCCACGACGACAACATCATCGCCATCGCCATCTCCGTACCTCAAAGTCAGAACCTTCCTCACGCGCCTCCTTGGCTACACGCGCCACGCGCTCTCTAACCGTCGGCCTTGGATCGAGCTCGTAGACCGCACCGCCTTTTCGAGACCGGAGTCGCTCACCGAAGCCGCGTCGCGAGTACGCAAGAACTTCTCCTACTTCCGCGTGAACTACCTGACTCTACTCGCGCTCGTGCTCGCGGTCTCACTCCTCTCCCACCCTTTCACCCTCGTAATCCTCCTCTCCCTCCTCGCCGCCTGGCTCTTCCTCTACTCTTTCCGGCCGTCCGATCAGCCCCTCGTCATCATGGGCCGCACGTTCTCGGACTTCGAAACTCTCATCTGCTTGGTAACGGTCACGGTGATCGTGATCTTTCTCACGAGCGTGGGGTCGTTGCTCATAACGACCGGGATGGTTGGGATGGGGATCGTGTGTGCTCACGGCTCGTTCAGGATGCCTGAGGATCTGTTTCTTGACGAACAAGAAACGTCGGGTGGTCCTGGCCTCTTCTCGTTCATTGGTGGCGCCGCCTCCTCCGCAGCCGCCGCCGCTGCTGCAGCTGGAGGTCCTAATATGATGTCGCGCGTTTGAACGCCAAGATCTGCGTTTAATGTTTTGGATCAGATCCAGATCTACTACACGCGGCATTAATTGAACTTTAAAGAGTTCTTTTTTCTATTTCTATTTTTAGCGTTTGGGTAATTGTTTTATTTCTTGAGAAGTTTTTATTTTTGAATTTGAATACAAATTCGATATTGTGCTAAACTTTAGATCCCATACTGTTATTACAGATCGTTGTCGTAAAAGTCTTCTGGATTTTTAATCCATGCAGTGAGAGATCAGATTAAATATTTGGATAGAGAGAAGAGCTTGTATTATAGAGGATCATAAATGAATGATTAAAGATTTTTTCCAATTTGCTTTTTTTATCTTTTTTTTTTCCAAACATTATTGAAATGGATGTTCCCTCAAAAAAAGCTTTAAATTAGTTATGCCAGAATATCATATGATTATTGAGAGTAACCAATATCAAATCCACTTTTGGATAAGTACAATTATACAACCAAATATCGGATCCAAAAACAAAATTTGGCCATCCGTAAAGGAACACGAATGAAAAGAGAGAGAAGGGGAGAGTAGCCACCAAAAAAAAGGCTATTATGATTAATGGTCGTAATGTGATCCCAATATGCAATATCATCAACTCAAAAGAGTTACCTTAACATTAGGTAACAAGCAATTGTTTCTCCCAAAAAAAAAAAAAAAAAAAAAAAAGGTAACAAGCAATTTACAACGCGAAATCTAAAAGCTTCAGGGCGTGTTTACAACCTTTCTAACAGTCACAACTTCAACTTGAGGGAAATCAAATTTTTTAACCTACCAAATGCTCCCTTTTCTTTATTGCTCTAAATGTAATGCTATTTCCTGAAATTGGACATCAATAAATATAAAGAAAAGAGAACCGAAAAAAAAAAAAAAAAAAAAACTTTAGATTTGAATTTACAGCCACGCAGCTCAAGAGCTCTCCTTTTCATACCCACCAGTCTCCTCCGCAACCTTTGCCCACACGTTGGAAATTTTCTCAGCATATCCAACCTATAAAATTCACAATAAAGACCTGAACATAAGGAGTTGGGACAAAGATTTTAAATAAAAATAGTAAATATACATTGCATGTGACAAGCCAGTACAAGAGGCATTAGACAAAATGCATTATTTTAACCTAATATAAAACGGAGTCAGAAAAATGAACCACCCTCAACAAAATGGTTCCAGTGGCAGTAGCACGAAAATAGATCAGATGTTGCTTCACTAAGTGAGAACCAGAGCCCATAAAAGAACAACTCTAGATACTTAGGGGGTGTTTGGTATATTAGTTCTAACACATCATTTTATATTTTAAACAATATTACACATTTCCACACATTTTCTCATCACACATGTATCAAAAACACCCAAACAACATAACTTAAACTCCTCTCCCAAACACCCCCTTGGTGTGGAAGGCTTGGGAAAATCTGCATCAACAGAAGAAGAAGGGAGGCTTTAGGTTTTAGAAAAACAAAGAATTTCAACTCTGCCCTCATTGCCAAATTGGCATGGATGGTGGTTGCATCTAAAAGTGATAGCCTGTGATTGAAGGTTTCGAGAAGTAAATACAAAGTAGGGCAGGATTGGCTAAGAAAGGAACCTCCCAAGAGTGCATCTAAAGTTTGGAAAGGTATTGAGAATGCAAAAAAGAAAATCATAGTCAAGGGTGCTTGCTTCATAGTTGGTGCTGGTCAGTCCATTAATATTTGGCTAGATCCTTGGGTTCCTTGGTTCGAAGACTTCGAACCCAGACCTAAAGATGACTCAATTATCCAAGTTCCCATTATGGTCTCAAGTCTTATCAACCCTTTAACCAAATCCTGGTGTGAGAATAGGCTAATGGAGCTATTTGATGATGAGTCCATTGAAGCTATCAAAAGAATCCAAATCCCCATTAGGCCATGGCAAGATAGTTTAATGTGGATTAAGGATCATAAGGGCTGCTTCTCTGTCAAATCAGCCTACAGATTGTGTCAAGATCAACCACAGAGCACAAGTATCATGTTAAAAAAATTGGCAGGGTATTTGGAATTTAAAAATTCAAGAGGTTAAAAATGTTTTTATGGAGAATTGGAGTCAATGTGTTGCCTACAAAGGAAAATCCACACCACAGATTGGGTATTGCTGACACTGATTGTGTTCTCCGTAAGGAGAGCACTGAAACAGCCCAGCATCTGTTCTTCCACCTGCAAAGTATCTAGAGCTATTTGGTTTGGCTGTAACTGGAGTCTTAGAACTGACAATCCTCAAATCAATAGCCCTGAAGATATTATAAACTGTCCTAAAACCCCAAACCTTGACTCCACATATTGGGCACTACCATCCAAGTGACCACATCTCACTTAAAATAGCCCACACCTTAGAAGCCATATGGTATTTGAGAAATGAGGTATTTCACAATAATGTCCAGGAGGTGAATCTTGCCAAAATCATTAGTTCATTGGAGGTCAGAGTTGCTGAAGCTGTTGGGGATGTAGGATGCAAGGAGGTCAGTAATTGTGAAAGACAGTTGTGCTGGAAAAAACCACCAACTGGTTTTATTAAGTTAAATGTAGATTCAGCTGTGTCCCAGGTCAGTACTTCCATAGCAGTTATGGCTAGAAATGAGGCTAATGGTATTGTCAAAGCTTGGGCTAGGACACTCCCAAAATGTGAACCAATTGTAGCAGAACAGCTGCCATTGTATGGGCTCTAAATCTAGTTATGGAGGAAAAATTCCAAGATATTGTGAGTGAAGAAGATGCAAAGCTATGCTTTGATGCAATTAATGGGGATGTCCAGAACTGTTACTGGAATGCAAAGACCTTGTTGGACAATGCTGTGGAGCTCAAAACTTATTTTGCTAATTGTTGTTTTTGTTGGATAAAGAGAGAACAAAATGCTGTAGCTCATGCTCTAGTTAAGGCTGTTTCTCCCCTTTCTCCTGTTCTCAAGTGGACTAATTACTCCCTACCCCCTGTTGCGTGGGATGCCTGGAAAAGAGACATGCTGCTTGTAAATTCTATTTCTTTGTCTGTTTAATGATATGGAATGTTTGTTTATCAAAAAACAGTCAGAACCACACTGACCGCTCTGCCCCAGAAAAGCAAAAACTATATTCTGAGTGCAATATAACAATCATTTTCTGAACAGAATATAAGTTGGTCAATGAGACTTACCACCAATAACAACAACCAAGCCTTAATCCCAAAATTTTGGGACAGTTAGCTACATGTATTCTTTTCCGTCATTTTTTTTTTTTTATTACTTTCTTAATTGACATGCCCTTTTACTTTCTTTTCTTTTTTTTATAAGCATGTCCTTTTTTTTCTTTATTACAAGTATCCCTTTTTTTTCTACTTCTATTAATGTTATTTTCAGTCTTCCTCTTCCTTTGTTCATCCTCTCAAATTGAACATGATCAACCATCTTAAACAACTTTTCCTTGCCTTTTCACCAATTGGGATCTCCATTGCCTTTAAGTGAAATTTCTCATTTCAAATTATATTTTTCCTTGCATTTCCACTTTTCCATCTTAACATTTTCATCTCAATTACATTCATTTTATGATTTTTTTTTTTTTTTAAGTATCATTTTATGAATATGTTGCTTCTTAACAATCCAACGTTCAACATCATACAATACTCTTGATGCATTTCTCCACGTCATCCACCCTACTCTCATCCTATGATTCACATAATTTTCAATCTCTCCATCTTTATGACTTATTAATCCAAGATATCAAAAGCTCTCACTCTTTAATATCTTTTAACTATCAAGTTTTACAACCCCTTCATCTTTGTTTTTACTTTTACTAAACTTACATTCAATATACTCTATTTTAGTCCTACTTAACCATAAGCCACTAGATTCTAAAGCGCCTCGCCAAATTTCTAGCTTGATACTAATTCCATGTCTAGTTTCATCCACTAACACTATATCATATGCAAAAAGCATACACCAGGGGACTTCTGTTGAATCCATTTAATGAGCCCATCCATCACTAATATAAAGAGATATGGACCTAATGTTGATCCTTGATGGAAACCTATAGTAATAGGAAATTGACTTGCAATGCCACCACTTGTTTTCACACTAGTTAAAACTTCACTGTACATATACTCAATCAACTTAATATACTTTGAGGAATTCTTTTCTATTCTAAAACTTACCACATAAGCTCTCTAGGTTCCCTATCACCTGCTTTCTCAAGTTCAATAAAAAGCAAATGAAGATCTTCACGGGGCTCTCTATATTTTTTCATTAGGCATCTAAGTACAAAATAGATTCCATGGTAGATCACTCTAGAATAAAATCAAATTGATTCTTAAATATCATTGTTTCGTGTCTTAACCTATTTTCAATCACTCTCTCAATGTGTCATGGTGTGAGTCCATAGATTTAATTCCACAATAACTGTACAGTTTTGAATATCTCCCTCGTTCTTGCGTAAAGGTATTAGAGTACTTCTCCTCAGCTCACTAGGCATTTTGTTAACATTTAAAATCTTAATGAAAATGCTTGTCAACCAACATACACCCATATCACCCAAGCACTTCAAAACTTCAATGGACATTCCATCCAGTCCCAGGACTTTTTCTCATTTTTAGAATATTTTTAAAACCTTGAACTTAATGAAACACATACAGATTTACTACCATATATATTCCGTATCATATATTACCAACTATGATGTGGTGTGTCTGTATGCATATACCCAGTCAGCACCAACATATATGCAATCCAGCTCTTAGACTCACCTGATATCTTCTTTAAATCTATAAGATATTTATCTATCTTCAAACAATTACCTCTCATTCAATCCCTATAAACAGAATCTGATTGAAAATTCTGCACTAGAATCTGCACGCTAAAGCACTCTTTTGATTTTTGAGGAAACTTCATTGATATGCTCCCTCCATAAAAGCTTCTCTTTCAAACATATCTTGATACTAAAGCATCCAACCATGAAGCAATGCACATGCTTCACGTCCCAGGGCACCTCTTGTTGGACTCTCATTTGGATTTCCTAACCCTCAACTAAACTACAAAACACACAGCATTTGGTCAAAAAGGTCCATAAATTAAAACATCCAAGAAACCTATCCTCATGACCATATGCAGAACACCTCTTCACTAAAAAAAAAAATAGAGTTCTTGTCATTTACTCAAGCTTCCCAAGCTCTAACCAGAAGCTAAATGTATCAAGGAGTCTACGCTCACATGCCACTGGTTACTAGCTATAAAATTAAACATTTTCGAAAGAAAATGGTCAAATGAATAGGAAAAAAAAAAAGAGAGACATTTTTCCAAAAACCGGCTTAAATTTCTCTTAACAGAGCCTGCCATCTTCCTGCCTAAACAATCCAGATGAATTCAAGCAAGAACAAAACTAATCCACATAGTAAAGCATAATTGGGGTTTTGGGAAGGGGGGGGGGTGGAGAGGGAGGGAGGGGAGGACGATTATGATCAAGGAGACAATATGTTCCCTGTTTAGAGTAGTTAAACGTAAGATGTAAGTATTATTATTGCAGATGTGTTAGGTTAGTAATTTGTGGCTGAATGCTGCTAGGTCTTGGTGGTTATAGTTCATTGTTTTATCCATTCTTCTATGGAAATGAAATCACTCATTCATCCAAGAAAAAGACAACATGTTCCCATTTAGCTCAATCATCCTAAATGTACAGTAAAAAAATTAATTTACCTGATTGAGCACAAACCCCTTCAACATAGTCAAGAAGTCAGCCTTTCTCTCTCTGTCAAGCCTTTCAAGTTCAGTCCTGTTGTTTTCCTGAATTTATATAATTATTTTTTGATAAGTGCATTTATATAATTATTAAGCCATGGAAATGATTTAATCAACAATGGAAAAACATGAATATGGTCAGTATCAAGATCATGTGATTCAAAATGGGAAGGCAATTAAAGATAGAGATTTAGAACACATTTGGAAAAAGGATATCCAATATTAACCAAATAAAGAATAGATTTTAGGACACTGCTGAACTTGAAACAACCCATATGCCAATAAGTGAACAATGGATCAAAACAAGATGAAAAGACATACAGAAGTGAAATTAAGAGTTCCCATTGAATGATTATATAATCTCATAACTTTTCAACACATCTGTAATTAGTTTCACTTCCATATTTGGAATTATATGACAATGCAAAATCATAGTGACAAGATACAACTGGATAATCCATGACAGAACTTAAAGCTTCCAAAACCAACTTCTTTCATCCTGATGACAAACTAACAACTTACATCCAGAAAGAAATAGTAAAAATCAATCTTGGTACAATTCAATCCTAGCTAGAAATTAGTAAAACAGGATGCAAGAGAGCCAGGCCTCCAGATCAGATGCATGTCTGCTTGCAATAGCTTGAAAATTTTATTGGTTGTGATTAAAACAGCAGCCATATGCAAGTGCAATTTGCTAAAGTCTGGCTGTACTTTACATCATTGGTCAAGTGAAATGCAATGAAAAAATGGGTTATTAATTAGAAAATTAAAACAATAACTAGACAATAACTGTGGAACTTATGGCACAACACATGTATAGAGACACCATAATAATTATCTGAAAAATAAGCATTGTTCCTCTCCCCTAATTTCTTGACTATCATTTCAACAACCATATTGGATGATCTAGCTAAGGTAGCATATGATATATTTCCTTCAGAACTTATGGACGAAGTATAACCCCTGCCCAATTTGTTATATTAATTTCACTGATGATATTCCTTCAAGGAATATCTCCACAACTTTAAGGTTAAGTGACTCATCAACTAGCACCATGTAACCAACTCAAATGAAAGAGACCTTATGATGCAGGAGGCAGCAACAAGGATTTATTATATTTTATTTGATTTTATGTATCAAGGGCAATTATGTAATTTCATAATATTCTAGAATGGACTGTGCTTATAGTCCATTGGGTCTTACTTTAGTTTTGCTTTCAGTTTGGTTATTTAGTTGGGCCTAGTAGTAAAAGCCTGAGTCCAAGTGCAAGTCTTATTAGGGTTTTAAGAAATCCTAGATCAACTAGGATTAGGTATTAGTTTTTCATTTAAAGAGTTGTAGTACTTTCTATTGAGTTCGTTAATAATGAATGTTTTTAGAATTTAAGAGCTATGAAACTTTCTTTTCTAGTTTGTGTGATGCAACCTTCTCCGAGTTGTGATGCCAAAAAACCCATGTGTGATGCTTAGGAAGTCTAGGCGTGATTCCTAGAATTTATCTATTTTCTTTAATTTTACCATTCACGGTTACCGTTCACATCACTGTTCATAGCAACCCAAATCTTGATTTTCACCTTTGTTTTCATTCCAAAACCCTACTAATCCTTGTCCCCTTGGTAAACCCTATAATCCCTATTATTTTCTAGCCTATTCCCCACCAAAACCTAACCCTAATTCTTCAAAACCTAAGCTATAGTAGATCTGCCCCTGGTGTTCTAAATCAGATTTTGTTGTTCCCCCTTGTCCTACATCACCTTACTATCTATCGGTCATCATATTTTTCACAGCCAATAATAGAAAAGATAAAATAACCTATTAGTTACCATCTTTTATGAAGTGCTTCCACTTTCAACAAGTTTAGCATTGAATTTATGCAAGCATAGTACAAAATACCACAAGACTAATTTCCCTTGTTAGGAATAGGAAATACTAAAATGTAGTTGTTGATGGATGCATTAGAATTCAAAATGTCAGGTCAGAAAGCCTAAAACATGATCTACTGAACATATAGAATAGGAGTAAAAATGATGATATTCATAAATTCCACCAAGACAAAGAGATTAACCACAATCAAGATATGTTGAAAAACTTTTCATGATAGAATGATACCTTGATCCGCTCATATTCTCTTATTGCAACGTTTTTAGCATCCTCAGTGACTCTTATTGTATCCTTTAACTCATCTATCTTCCTAACCCTTGATTTGTCACCACCAAATATCTTAGATGATGCAGCTTCAAGTTTTTCAGCCTTTGATTCCAATGAAGATAATTCTGATAGGAGAGTCTGCACTGTGAGTAATGCACTTGACCTATCTGTGAATGCATTGTGGACAGCTAACATTAATCCTAGATATTCATGAAGCATATCCTGCAATATGTAAAAACAAATATCCTCAAAACAGTGGAAGACTTCCTATTGAGCAAAAGGCCCTAAACAGAAACGTTTATTATTACTCATAAAGTTGACAGATGGCTTGGACTAATCCAATCACTAAGGACAGCTTCTTCATCAATTGCCAAGATTTTCATCAAAATAACATATAAGGACAATTTAACACAGTCATCATACTTCGAATCATCTTCTAGTACAAAGGTTTTGCAATTTACCAAATGCTTGACAGTCTGAGCGTTTAACTCCCGGTAGAATCTGCTTGCTTTGACAGCAGCAGTTGCGAAACCTTTCATGTCAGCAGCCCGCACTCTTTGAGAATTGAACACCGCCTCCTCATTCTCAAATTTTGTCAGCTTAATAAATGCTAACCCCAATTCACCAAGTGTCTCTCCCATATCTTGCTGAGCCTTGACAAGTGCTTCAGCCTAATATATATTCATTCCCAACATGAGAAAACAACCCAACAATCACATACATAAATAAATAAAAAGTCGCAGTGCACGAAGCTCCCACTTTTTGCGGGTCCAGAACAGGTGCTTTGTAAATTATACATAAATACAAATTTGCATAAATTCGCAAGACGTGTAGATATAACCATACCATACATAATAAATGACATAAAATACCATACCAAATCAATCCAATAATAACTCTAGTTTAATACATACATTCATATTCCTAAAACTAGATTTGAATGCCACCAAAAAATCCATAATGAGCTTAAGATGCATATATAATAATAATAATAATAATAATATAACCTGCTGTGAAGCATTGCTGAGTTGTAGCTCCAGATCATGCACTCTCTCTTTCTTCTCCAAGAACTCCTTGTCTTCCTCTACCACGGCTGGTTTCGAGCCCATCCAATCATTGGCCATGGATTGCTTCAACTCCTTGAACAACCTCAACAAGTCCCTCCCTCCTTTAGCCGGCTGCACAACCTCGTGGGGCGCCAATACGGTGCTCTCCCCCAACAGCTGCTTCGGTAGCTTCACCGCCCCATCGAGCATCCTCGAAGCCACATCAGTCGTCGTCGGCAATGGCAGCTTCCCCTGAACCTGCAAAAACACCTTCAGCTCATCGCTTCTCCTGATCATCGGATGCGCCGCCAGTCTCCGGAGGTACTTCTCCAATGCCACCCTCCTCTGCTCCACGAATTCCTGTTTCTGCATCACCTGGCTCTCCACCACACTCTTGTCCGGCCGGGGCGGTATGAACAGCCCTCGGTACGACTCCGATAACCGATCCGACAACGTCACCACGTCGCGAAACCGCCTCCGGACGCCGAATTCGGATCCCCCGAAATCCGAAATGTTCGTCCTCGTCGAGATCAGATACGTCACGTACGTATTCCCGCCCGGCACGATCGAGTTCGAAATCTCCTGCTCTTTCTGCGGATTCGACACCGTGATTTTCAAATACTCCGAACTCGAAGACGACGACGACGAAGACGGCGATCTCGAAAACCTGCCGGAAAAATCCGAATTCCGGCTAGGGCTTTCCACGCCGTTGACGTCGCTGACATTATCCCCTTCGAAGGGACAGAAAATCACGTCGGAATAAGCGGGCGGCTCGATGTAGGAGCTCTCGGGCGCGTTAGGGTTTCGGAGATCGCGAAACCGCGGAGGCGATAGCAGGGGATCGGACTCTGCCGAAGTAACGAGGATCGGCGAAGAGAGAGGGTGGTGCGTATCGGAGAGCGACGACATGGCGCTGCGGTAAGCGGAATACGACTTGCCGTTGATGTTGTTGTTATTGTTGTCGTTGTTATTCAAAGGGTCGTCGAGCACGAGATTTTCCATCTCTTCTCTGGAAGCGTAGAGATGGGCTTCTTCGAAGCCCTCGTTCTCCGAGCCCATCATTTCCTTCAAACACTGAAAGCTGCAGAGAGAGTTACTAAAGATTTTGGTTTTTGATTTGTGTGAGAAGGAATGGGTTCATATCATCATGTGTGGTGATAACGTGCAACTAGAGTATAGCTAGGGGTATGGGGATAGAGAGATCGACAGAGAAGAAACGCACGTGGAAGAGGTGAAGAACGTTAATGTGGATATTTAGTTGGAGTTTCTAAAGGTCTTGTGTGTGTTTGGGCTTTGTTTGTATTGTTTGGGTAGGATAATTGGATAGGTTAGTTTTGTTTGGTTTGGTTTTGGAGAGGATTGGGTGCATGTGTGTCTACCTTTTCATCTTAGTGACACGTTTTTTATGTACCGTTTGCGTTTATCTTTTTCCTGCAACTTGTTCCCATCGGCCCCACCCAGCCGATAGATTTGACGACTCACAGCCCACAGTCTCTTTTTTCCTTCTGTTTCACTTATGTAATTAACGACCATCAAATCTCAATTCCCGATAATCAGCGTCTCCGGTTCTATAGCCGGCTATATGTAATTTGCCAACCTCACCACACTACTATTCTTCTTCATCTATTTGGTGGATATATAGGTTTAGAACATTAAATTTGGATCTCACAGTTGAGTACAATGGCAAAATACCTTGGGGTGGGTGGTTGTTTTTCTATGCTTAAAGCTCATAGGCCCTTGGCCCATGAAGAAAGAGAAGGGAACAAGGTGACAGGCCTAGCCCAAGGTATTGATGAGATGGACCATCTAGACATTGTAAGAGAAGAGAAGAAAGTTTGAGCCCACTTCAAAACATAAAGTTCTAGCCCAACAATATTATTTTATGCAAAACAGTGCCGAGATGATGAGATGTAGACAACTTCATTTTAAAAAGGGTTAAGCAGAAGTTGGCGGGGTGGAAAGCCAATTAATTATCCCTTGCAAGCAAAATGGTGCTCATTCAAGCCTCCACATCTGCTATTCTTGCATATGTCATGCAATGCACGGTTTTACCCAAGAAGTTGTTGGATGTTATTGATAGAGTTAATCGTAATTTTCTTTGGGGCTCTTCAGAATCTAAAAAAAAAAAAAAAAAACGCATTGGGTGGGTTGGCACAAAGTGACTAGAGCTAAAGAAAAATGGGGACTTGGAATTCAATCGGCAAGGGGAAGGAATCAAGCTCTTCTTGCCAAGCTTAATTGGAGATTCCGAAAGGTAAATGATGCTTTGTGGGAAAAAGTGCTAAGAAGCAAGTATTGCACTAACCGAAGATTAGATGCTAGAGACAAGGACAAGCTCCCTTGTTCTAGAGTGTGGAAAGCAATTCAAAAGGGGAGAGAGGTTTTCAATAAAGGCATATGGTGGATCTCGGGGCAATACAATAGTTTGAGCCTTTAGCATGACAATTGGATTGCAAAGGCCCCTTTAAGAACTTTAATCCAAGGTCCACTTCTTGAAGAAGAGGAGAGGTTCCAAGTTAAAGAGGTTTTTGGTCCTCATGGATGGGATTGGTAAAAAATTTCTATCCAAGTTCCAAATAATATCCTTATGGAAATCAACGCCATGCCTTATTCCTTGGGAGCATCTCTTGAGGAAGATAGGCTGACTTGGAATGGTGATAATCGAGGGGATTTTGAGCTTAAATCAACTTATTCAATAGCCACTAGATGCAGTAAGGAGGAAGAGGTGTTCATGGGGTTTTGGGTTTGGAAGGTGGATACTCTACCTCGAATTAAAACATTCATGTGGCAATGCTTGCATAATAACATTAGTGTGGGAGAATGCCTTGTCAAAAGGCACCTTAGTGAATCGAAAAGATGTCCCATCTATCAAAGGGAAGTTGAGACTATTATCCATAGACTTAGGGAATGTGAGATGGCCAAGACAACTTGGACCAACTTGGGTATTGGGCCTAACACCAAGTTTTTTGAAGATAGTCTTCACAATTGGCTTAGGAAGAAACTACAAGAATAATAGGTGCAGAGTGACCAATCAGCCACCACAAAGAATTCTCTTTCCTTTTGTCATTTGGCTGTTGTGGAAAGAAAGGAATAATGTTGTGCTTAGAGGCCAAAACATTCAGTCTAGTATTCACAATGAAGTTGTGTTCCAGGCGCTTGAATTTCAGCATTATGTGTTGAATCCCAAATTTTCGTGTAGTAGAAGGATGATTCAGATCAGATGGGAGAAGCCTCCACCTGGTTGGTTTTGCTTAAACATAGACAGATTAGCTTTAGGAAATCCAGGTAGAGTTAGTTGCGGTGGCATCATTCGAAATGAGCATAGAGATTGGTTTGGAGGATTCTCTAGAAGCATTGGGTCACTACAAGTTTCATAGCAGAGCTTTGGGCTCCCTACGACGGCTTTACCCTCTGCCATAACATGCATCTACACACTGTTGATATTCAAATAGATGCAAAAGTTGTTGTTGATGTTCTTAGTAATCCCTCCCATACTAACTAGTCTATTATGCCTATTGTTGATGATTGCAGACTTTTGTTTTCCCAGTTTGGGCAAGTCCAGATTGGGCATTGTTATCGTAAGGCAAATGTTTGTGCTAACTTCTTAGCTAGGAAAGGTGCACTTCAAGATTGTAGTTTTATTTTGTACCAAGATCCACCTGTGGATCTTCTAGAGCTTATTAGTTTGGACAATGATGGTATGTTTTGTAACAAGGCTATCCCTAAGCTTGCTATTTCCCTTTAGTTTCTGTTAATGAAATTTCCATATTACCAACAAAAAAAAAAAAAAAGATAGCGCCTAAATCCAACAAGAGTCACATTTGCATTTAGTCCAAAGAATATAATAAAAGCAGATTCCTGTTATTTGGTTTATCGTAAATTATTTATGTCAATCAATTATTCGACTCCCAATCTATTGACCCACACACACCTTACACTATCTGTAAGTTTTTGTAGAAGAGAGGGATCCAAACAAAAAATGGAGTCCATAGGTCTAGTCCAAGGAAAGGCAAAGGCCCATTCAAATGCCAATCAAAGCTTGACACGTAGACAAAGTCCGAGGAAGTCAAACATGAAGATGACGCTAGTTCAGGCTAAATATGTGAGTAGAGGTCCGAGGACAAGATATGAGTGGACCCATTGTCTGAGATGCTAGAGGAACGATAGCACCTCGAGATGCCCCAACTATCCACTTGCACCCTCAAGCAAGACACCATGGAAGATATCAGAGACGTGCAAATAAAGAAGAAAGGAAATAGAAAAGATTATATAAGAAAATGAACCCCTCTAGAAAGGGGATTTGACAAGTAGAAACTGGACAAGTGAGAATTAAGTATAAATTATAAAGACTGACATTGACTTTTTATGAACAATCCATCCTCGAATGAGCCCGAGGAAGTGTTTATACTGAATTTGTGCCTCATAAGTTCATAGCATCAGTCTTATTCTTTTAATTTCAAGCTTAGATCTTACTTAGTATTGCAATTGACTCGGACAGCCTACTTTCTTACAAATTAAATGTGTTGGGCTTAAAATAGTAGATACCACTATTCTAAGTGGGCTTGGACTATCTTTTGGGTCCTTACAGTTTTTTTTAATCATTGTCTATGTTTAAAATTAATATCTTGCTTAGACATTAAATTTTTAACAATGGACGATTTCACATGTTTGTATATGGTGCTTATACATTTAATATGCTTGAATGTAAAACATTAAGGGCATTCCCTTAAAAAATATCAAAGCAAAGCCCTCTTCTTTTTTATTGTAAGAATAGTATAACGAGGCTTGTTTCTAAAGTTTATTAACATCAATGACAATATTGGAAGGTACTACTTGATTTTGTTTGCAAAATTAATTAACATCATAGTAGAGGCCTTTATAAGAGAAATGTTACATCTATAATATTTTCACAACAAATTTTAAGTGTCAAGTGTTATTAGTTGTTATTGATAGGCAACAAAGTAATTTCAATAGTGAGTTCAAATTAAAACTACAACTTACCACCTATAAAGTTGCAATATGGGTTTCTAGCCAAAGGGACGAATGGGTTTAAGCCCAAAAAGCCCAATACAATGAATTTGTAGAGAGTAGGTTGGAAAACTGGGTTTTGATGAGTTAGACAACAAGTAAAGTGAATCCAAGTAACAAGGAAATGAAGATCGTCCTCGGCACAATCCGAGGAGATTAATCCATATATATATATATGCATTCCTTCTCAAGTTTGATTACAAGTTCAACTCTAGATTGCAACAGTGTTTTTCTCTCTTTCTTCCTCCAATCCCCTTATCCTGAAGGTCTCCTCTCCTTTTTATACTATTCTTCTTCCTCTCTCTACCCTCCACGTATGAATCAGATTGTTGATCAGGATACTTGTCCCATCAGCACCTTCCTAAAGCCTTTGGAAGTAGTTGTAAGGCTGAACGCTACTACTTAGGTATCACTTCCTCATTAATGCGGCCAGAAAGTTAGCTACAGAGCATTTAATGTGGTAGTAGCAGCTTTCTCTTAAATATTTCATAGTATTTCCTTGTGCTAGCAGCTTTCTCTTAGAGCATTCACTGCAGCCTCTAACCTCTACTTTGTTCAATCGAGGAGACATCTCTTTTCGGACCTCTCCTCAAACCATTGTAACTTGACTTCTTTCTTTATTCATCAAAATTGATCTTCCTAACAACGCTTACCCCGTCCTTGGACAATTAGGAGTCCTCGGACCGGGCCCTCGGCCCAATATACACATGGATATAAATATTGTTGAGCCTAACACCCCTATAATAGCCCCTTGAGATTCTTCTTTCTGGCTCCTCGGGAAGAAATGAGGATTTTGATGTCACTATAATTACTCCGTGCTCATCATACATCATCTCTGACTACGCAGGTGCCTTTTTAAATGCCCAAGGCACGCTCTTGACACTTCGGCACACGAGACGTGCCTTCATTAAATTTTTACGGCTCCATGTTCCCCACGTTCTACGACGACATGTGGATCCAACGATTGAGAATTTTGCTAGAACCTAGGCGAATATTTTCCTGCTTGTAAATCTCTTTTGATATAAATACTGCCCAAATTAATTATTCATCTCACCTTAGCACTCGTACACTGAACCTGCAAGCTTACCATATCTACTCGTGCCCTCACACCTACCAAGAGTTAGTCTGAGGAGAGTTTTTTTTTTTTTTTCATGTAAGTCTTCATAAATCTTTTCATTTATTTATTTTTATTTACTTTTCTTTTCTCTAGGTCTTTTTCTCCTCAGCTCTTCTTCCTTCTCTTTATCTTCTTAGTACCTCCAAACCTTTCTTAAGAATGGGTAGATTCACCTGTTTGGTAGACTTCGAGGAGGGAATTGAGAACTTTCAAGCTCTATATAGTATCCCGC
Organism: Castanopsis chinensis; assembly: GCA_032878915.1. Lineage (NCBI taxonomy): Eukaryota > Viridiplantae > Streptophyta > Magnoliopsida > Fagales > Fagaceae > Castanopsis > Castanopsis chinensis. The sequence goes on along the minus strand of JAVQMG010000125.1, from coordinate 6,943,391 downwards.
CAGAAGTTTCCATTAGGTATTGTAAGGAGGGAGAATGACACGAAAAAAGGCAAGAATGAGAAGTGGTAATCTCAATGATTGCCTTTATAAAGGGTGGGATGAGAATTCCCATGTGCACCGTTACTAGGGACTACCTTAAGGCTCATAGGTTAGCTCCCATTCAATGTGCTCCAAACATGTTTAGAATTTTAGGGAGTGTAGACGCCCTTAATGAGAGAATGGACTTAGGACTTACCCACCATGATGTCAACTGAATCTACAACCTCCATCACCTAAAAGGGCAGGGGTACTACCTAAAATCTAGGTATCTCGAGGTTAGGCTCATCTAATGCCTCCCTGAATCTAACAAAGGCCTGAACAAAGACTTCTTGATCATTTCGGGGGAGTGTCACAATGGCCCCCCTGCCCGACGAGAGAGGAGACTCCAGGTGGGGCTTTAGGTCTAGGCTAATTATTTAGATGTCACCCCCTTCCCTTTTTCCTTTGTTTATGTCTATATATGATTTCTCCTTTGATTCGCTCTTTTTTTTGCTGATAATATTTTTTGTTTCTCTTAATGGTTCTGCGCAGATAAGAACACTGCTGTTCCAAACTTCAGTCTTGTTAACCAGTCAAGTTTAGACAAAATATTGAAGGCCGAACTGTTTGTCCATAGTGAAGGTCAGCTCAGAGCAGTGCACTTAATTCTTGGCTACACCCCTATATCCAAAAGCTTCCAGGTGCCGAAGTGCGTTATAAAAGCCAAGGACCCCCGCTTGCACTAGATAAGCATTGTCATTACGGGTTTCCTCATCACCGATGCTATCCTAGAGGGTATACCCCTAGCAACCCTACCACTCCAGTATACAAGCGAAAAGGTCACTCTTTCCCATCCTATCTTCAAAGAGGAGGAAGAAGAAAAAGAAAAGGAGATAGTAGATGTCTCAGTCTTAGAAGATGTTTACGAGGTTTTTAACTAGCCCTTGTCCCCTGAGATTTCAACTGGTGACCTCGGCTAGTTTCCTCTAGCCTAATCTAGTCACCTTCAAGAAGTTATTTTCGTACCAGACAGTATGGGGATACAACGCAAACCCAAGGGCAGCCTAATGGAAATGATGGAGTTCCAAGCTACGAGTAAGGTGCCTGAGGTTGTCAGCCAAGCTAAACACCCTCCTTTCCCAACTTCCTATGATACCCAATAGGAAGCTGTAGACAAAAAGAGGAAAGGAAAATAAAGAGGGAAGGAAGTGGTAGAAGAAGGCAAGGATGTTTCCTCCAAGGAAACTAAGCCTCAAAGAGGAGCAAAAACTACCCAAACCAGGTCACAAACTAATGTGGCACCTGGAGACAGAGGACGTGACCTCTATACCAGGGTACCAAATTGTAATCCCCCCTTGGTGTTGGATGGGTCCCCTCTCCTAGCAAACTCCTCTATTAGGGACCCCCAGCAAAGGAAGGTCAGGCATGTAGCAGATGCTGTAGAGCAAGCTTTGCTACTATTCAATGACATGGCCAAGCTGAGGACCCTGAGGAAGCACGAGGTGTTTCTAGGTCTGAAGAGAGACCTCGCCAAGTTAAGCTAAATCTTATACTTATTATTGATTCATTTATTTTATTACTATTATTATTATTATTTTTTTTTTTTTTTACTTTGCCTTTACTTACTTGCTGTATTTCCTATGTAGGCTATCCAAGCCACTTTTAAGGCCGAGGAGCTGGTAGACTACTCACACTAGTAATACAAGGATAAGGAAGGAAGGAGGATTGCTACTGTTAAGGCCTTCAACGTGGTCAAGAAGAACCTAAAGGAGCTGAAAACCCAACTTTCTCAGTCCGAGAATGAGAGAAAAAGCGTAGAGGTTGCCTTGGAGGGGGCAAAAAGACAAGCTGAGACCCAGCGCAAGCAACTCTGCCAAGGTGAGAAGGACATTACTACTACTGGGGAGGAGATCAAAACTTTAAAGAAAAAGCTAGAGGATGCTGAGAAGGCCAAGAACTAGGCGAATAGGATGGCTATAACATAGGGGAAACTGAGATTGAGGAGGCCTTCAGTTTCGAGGTGACGAGGGTGTGCAGGGCATACTACCTCCAGGTGTGGAATGAGGCCCTCAACCAGGTAGGGGTCCAGGCCTCCTCTACACTTAAGAGGGCAGAAAATGTATACTATCCCCTGCAATTCGGGCACCTGGCTCCTCAGCCTCTTAGGAGGATACTGCCTTCACCTTTGCAAGCCCTATTGAAGAGGTTCTGAACAAGGACCCTCCTCCTCCCAACAAACTGGTACACTTGATAAGGAATAAGAAGCCCCTAAGAAAGCCCCCTTCGAGATGACCAAGCCCTCTAATGCACCCAAGGATTCTTCCAAAGGAGGAGTGGCTGCTTAAAGCCATGAGTTAAACCTGGTAACCCTCCCCATCCCTACCAAGGAAGATCCAAAGAGTAAAGGTGTGGCATCCTCAACAGCAGCAACCACTCAGCCTGCCAATACTCCCAAAGACAAGCTTGTAATAAAGATGAAATCATAAGCTGTCCTTCTTTTGTTGTGTTTTTTTTTTTTTTTTTTCATTTGTAATATAAGTAGACCTTTTGTAAGTAAATTGCATTTTTCTAAGGCATAGTTTAATGAAAGATATATATATATATATATATATTTCCTTCATAATTGTGATACTTGTACCTTTCCCTTGCATAGTTTCCATTTTACTTAACATAGCAATGAAATATGACCCCAATTGGTTATCTGCATAGGTGGTGATACAGTTACCACATCTTCTGAATTAATCAACAGAACATATTAAAACTACTAAGTCCACAACATTATAAAAACACACCTTTAACTTCAAAAACCATACACCACAACAGTGCATTCATCTACATCATTCCCAATAACTACTAAGTCCACAACATTATAAAAACACACCTTTAAGTTCAAAAACCATACACCACAACAGTGCATTCATCTACATCATTCCCAATAAGCTTAATGACCTTGAGAAAATAATCAGATATTGACCAGATAACATATATGTTTGACATACTTACAAATGTTTTAAGTGATGCTCATGAACTTCCATTTGTTTAAGTCATTGTTGTGGAAATCTCTATCATTCAACATGGATGGTTTCATTTGAGACTTAAATAAATAATGAAAGTACTAATTTACCTAAAGCAAATGGTCCGAGGAACCATGCATAGCTAAGATTCTACTAGACATTTAGAAAAATAATGAAAAATATCAATTTACGTAAGGTATGTGGTCCGAGGAGTTAGCCATGACCAATGTTATGTTTGATACTTAGATAAAATAAAGTGAAGTATTAATTTACCGAAAGTAGATGGTCCGAGGAACCCGGCATAACTAAGGTTCTATTTAATACTTAGAAAAAATGACATGAAGTATTAATTTACCCAAAATACATGGTCCAAGGAGCCCAACATAGCTAAGATTCTGTTTAACATTTAGAAAAATAATTAAAAGATATCAATTTACCCAAGGTATGTAGTCCAAGGAGCCAAGCATGACTAAGGTTCTATTTGATACTTAGAAAAATGTCATAAATTATTAATTTACCAAAAATAGGTGGTCTGAGAGACCAGACATAACTAAAGTTCTGTTTAACACTTAGAAAATAATGAAAAATATCAATTTACCTAAGGTATATGGTCCGAGAAGCCAGACATGACCAATGTTCTATTTGATACTTAGATAAGATAAAGTGAAGTATTAATTTACTCAAAGTAGATGGTTTGAGGAACCCGGCATAATTAAGGTTCCGTCTAATACTTAGAAAAATTATTAAAAGATATCAATTTACCCAAGGTATGTGGTCCGAGGAGCCAGACATGACCAAGATTCTGTTTGATACTTAAAAAAATATCATGAAGTATTAATTTACCCAAAGTAAGTAATCCGAGGGATCAGACATAATTAAGGTTCTGTTTAACACTTAGAAAAATGATTAAAAGATATCAATTTACTCAAGGTATGTGGTTTAAAGAGCCAGACATGACCAAGGTTTTGTTTGATATCCAAACGAGTAAGAGATGCAACACATAATATAATAAGTGAAAATTTGACAAAAGAGACTTTTATTAATAATAATACCTTCACATGTTATTTACATTACAGGGGTGTGGTATAACATTTTCATCTAGGTCCTCAAGATAATAAGCCCCTATTCCAGCCACCGAGGTAATGCAATATGGTCCTTCCTAATTTGGTCCCAACTTTTCCCATGACAGGTTCTTGGCAGTACCCAAAACCTTTCTTAATACCAAGTCTCCAGACGCGAGTGGCCTCAACTTCACATTTGAATCGTACCCCTGTTTAAGCTTGTGCTGATAGTATGCTAGCTAAACCATTGCATTTTCTCTCTGTTCTTCAATTAAGTCTAAGCTCTTTTCTAACAAGTCATCATTGTTGCTCTGAGTGAAAGAGCTCGTCCTCAGTGTTGGAAACCCAATCTTGAGAAGAATTACAGTCTTGGCCCCATAAGTCATAGAAAAAGGGGTTTTCCTAATGGACCTTCGAGGTGTAGTACGATACGTCCATAGAATGTGTGGTAACTCTTCCACCCATTTTCCTTTTACATCATCTAGCCTCTTCTTGAGTCCACTCACTATAACCTTATTGACAGCCTTAGAATGTTCATTCCCCTATGGATAAGCCAGGGTGGAATATCTATTCGTAATGCCCAAGTCACAGCAATACTTTCTAAAGGCCTTACTATTAAACTGAAAACCGTTATCCGAGATGAGTGTACAAGGGATTCCAAACTGAGTGACAATATTTTTTTAGACAAATCTCCTAGCATCCATATCCTTGATATTTGCCAGTGGTTCAGTTTCAACCCACTTGGTGAAATAATTCATGCTGACTAGCAACCATCTTTTATTCCCTTCTGCCTTAAGAAAAGGCCCTACAATATCCAAACCTCATTGAGCAAAGGGCCAAAGGCTGGATAGAGGATTAAGGACACCCCTTGATCGATGAATGTTTGGGGTAAATCTTTGGTATTGGTCACATTTCTTCACATAGTCCTATGCCTCCCTTTGCATATTTGACCACCAAAACCCTTAAGTGAGTGCCTTGTGAGACAAAGACCTGCCTCCTGTATGGTTTTCACAAATCCCTTCATGTAACTCTTCTAGGAGTATTTCAACTGCTTTAGGGTGTATGCACAGCAAATATGGTCCAAAAAAAGAGCGCATGTACAACTTTTGGTCCTTGGATAACTAAAAATCGAGGAGCCTTTCTGCGTATTTTGCCAGTTTCAGACTTACTCTCAAGCAAGATATCTTCCTTAAGAAATAGCACAATAGAGTCCAGTCAGCTAGGACCAACCCTGATTCTGATGAACACAGACCACTTCTCCCTCTACCTTTATAGGTTTACATAAGTCTTCAAGATAACTCGTGGTAGGCTCTGTGCCGAGGATGTTGCAAGAGTGGCCAGAGAATCAACATGAGTGTTTTTACTTCTTAGAATTTACAATAAGGTGAAGAGACTCAAACCTTGATTATAAATGCTTGGCCTGATTCAATTACTCTTGCATTATCGAATCTATGGCTTCTGACTCTCCTCCTACCTGGCCTACAATCAACCTCGAATCTGAGAACATCTCTATTTATTTTCTCCCTATTTTCCAAACTATAATCATTCCTACTAGTAGAGCCTCATACTCAGTTTCATTATTGGTGGTCGAGAATCCCAATCTTAGGGATTTCTCAATAGTGATTATCTTAGGAGATACCAAAACTAGTCTCACTCTAAATCCTTTTTGATTCGCTGTGCCATCAACATACACCTTCCATAACAGAGGCTCCTTCAGGGAGATCATGTCAACTGATTTTTCATCCATGTTCAGCCTTTTGGCATTCTCCTCTAGTGAGGGTTTAGGGAATTCAGCCACGAGGTCAGCAAGGACCTGGCCCTTTATAGAGGTGCGAGGCATATACCTGATATCAAAAGCCCCTAGAATTGTACCCCATTTGGCAATCCTTCCAGTGTAATCAGCACTCCGAAGAAGTGATTTAAAAGGAAGTTGAGTTAAAATAACAATTGTGTGAGATTGGAAATAGTGAGGGAGCTTACGTGTAGCATGCATCACTATCAGAATGGCCTTTTCCAGTGGTAAGTAACGAACCTCGACCTCATGTAGTGATTTGCTCACATAATAAACTGGCCTCTACACACCATTATCAACTAGTATCAACACCAAACTCACTGCATGGGAAGCAATAACAATGTACGCAAATAAAACTTCTTCCACCTTTGGGTCAAGATATGATAGGTGGCTGAGAAAGGTATTCTTTCAATTGATGAAAGGCCAAGACATGCTCCTCAATCCACTCAAATCTCTTCCATTTGTTCAACAATTGGAAAAAAGATCTGCACTTGTCTGCCGACTAAGAAATGAATCTGTTCAGAACAGTAGTCATCCTTGTCAACTTCTGAACCTCTTTGGGATTCCAAGGCAGCTGTAAATTGTGGATTGTTTTAATCTGGTTAGAATTGACTTCAATTCCTTTGTAAGTGACCATGTATCCTAAGAATTTTCTTGAACCAACACCAAAAGTGCACTTAGAAGCATTAAGCTGCAGATTATGTTTCCTCAATATCCTAAATATACTCTCGAGGTCACCAACATGCTCGGACTCTATCTTACTATTGACCACTATGTCATCTAGATAAATCTCAATGTTCTTTCCTAGCTACGGCTTAAATATCCTGGTCATCATCCTCTGATAAGTATACCCGACATTCTTTAAGCCAAAGGACATCACTTTGTAGTGGTAATTCCCAATAGGATTAACAAAGTTGTTTTCTCTTGGTCATCCAAAGCCAAAGGTATCTGGTGGTACTCTTGAAAAGTGTCTAGAAAGGTCATCTAAGGATGGCCTACAGTGGCGTCTATCAACTGATTTATCCGAGGCATAGGGAAAGAATTCTTGGGACAAGCTTTATTCAGATCTATGAAGTCAACACATACGCGCCGTTTTTCATTCTTCTTTTTTACTACTACCTTACTAGCCAACCACTCAAGGTAGAACACTTCTTTAGTAGCCCCAGCCTGCTTAAACTTGTTCACCTCCTCTTTGACAGCATCAGAATACTCTTTAGATGAGAGCTGAGGTGTTTGTTTCTTAGGGAGGACAATCAAGTTGACACTTAAGTGATGGCAAATGAAGTTTGGGTCTACCCCAAGAGCTTCATAACCATTCTATGCAAACACATCAATATTCTTCCTAAAAATATGATCAGCTCCTTCTTTTCCTGAGGAGGCAATTGAGATCCGACTTGAAAAAACTTCTTTGGATCATCATCTATAACAATTTCCTCCACCTTCTCACATTTGGGCCCTTTTAACACCACCTCTACGGGTATGATTGGAGTCTTTGATTGCTATGAGCCCCCCTCAACAGAGGCCAAGGATTCAGCTTTAGGCTGATGCATAATTGCAGTCGCCATGCATTGCCTAGCCATGGATTGGCTCCCAACTAGCTCTTCAATCTGGTCCTCCGACGAATATTTCACCTTCAAATGTAGAGTTGAAGAAACGGCCTCCATGGCATGAAGTTAGGGTCTTGCCACAATGGCTGTGTAGGGAAAGAAAGCATCCACCATGATGAAGTCCACCTCTACCACCTCTTAACTTGTTTGCACGAGTAGTCTAATCTGATCCCTTGGAATGACAACTTCCCATAAAAGCTTAAAAATGGTGAATTATAGGCTGTCAAGCCCTCATACTTCAAGTTCAGCCCTTTGTACAAGTCAAGGTACATAATCTCTGCCCCACTGCCCTAACCTACCAACACCCTTTTCATATCATACTCTCCTATCCTAAGTGTGACCACCAAAGCATCATCGTGTGGCTGTATATTCCAATCTTATCCTCTTTCAAAAAACTCAACGCCGATCGGATATCCAGTTTAGCCCTCTTTGGCTCAAAATTTGAGTCCTCGGCGGGTGGCCGAGTTATAGACATCACTTTGAAGGGACGAGAACTAGTCCTTCTAGGAGCAGTAAAGACGACATTAATTATGCCTAAAGGAGACCTTGAAGAAGTGTTCCCCTGAGCCCCTGACCCTGCATAGTCCTTCTATCCATTGGGCCGATACAAAAACTACTTTTATCTTCTATCTCTGATTAGTTGCTCCAAATGATTCCATAAAGTCCTACAATCCTCAATGGTATGTTCTCATTCCCGATGGTACTAACAATGAAAACTCTGGTTGCGCCTCATGGGGTCTCCTCTCATCTTGTTTGGCCATTTGAAGTATGACTCATTCTTGATCTTCTCCAAGACTTGATATACCGGCTCTCAGAACACCGTGTTGACTGCTTGAGGAGCTGTAGACCCAGATTACCCAGCAAAATCCCTCAGGGTCTGTTATTGATATATCTATCCGACCTGAAATCCCTCATTTCCTAAAGGATAACCTTTACCTTTCCCTTTCCCTTCCACTGCTATTGGTCCTACTCTACCCACTTATACTCGTCAATACGGTCCATGAGCCAATGCACACTCCTCACAGGCTTCTTGGTCAATGAATTTTTCAAATCATGCTCGGTAGGTAGGCCGACCTTGAAAGTCCTTATGGCTACATCGTCAAAGTTTCCATCGATCTCATTGAACATCTTCTAGTATCTGTCCGAGTACGTTTTCAGGGTTTCCCCTTCTCTCCTGTTCATAGACAACAGAGAATCTAAAGGCCGAGGAACCCTACTACATGTAGTAAATTGAGACCCAAACGCCCGAGTGAGTTCTTTAAAGGAATCAATAGAACCTGCTCCCAGGTCGTTAAACCATCTCATTGCTACAGGTCCTAAACTGGATGAGAAAACTTTAGACATCAAAGCCTCATTCTTAGATTACACAGCCATTCTCTGATTGAAGTGGCTCATATGCTCCACAAAGTCTGTTTGACCATTGTACATGGTGAATGTTGGCTGAGTGAATCGCTGAGGAAGTTTTTCCCTTTCAATTCTACATGTGAAGGGTGACTTAGAAATTTGGTTCAAAAATTTGCTCATAGCGTCATTTCCTAGGCCTCTACAAGACAAATTCCTATTCATGTGGCCACGAAGGTTGTCCTCTTTATACAAGAAAGACTCATTTGGGGGAGTCCTTAACCTGGGCCTGTAATTACTATACCCACCATTATCAAAAGAAGGGTCAGAAATGGAAGAAGTTCTTTTCCCCCATTCGTGGAGCAACTTCCTCTTCAAACTATCAATCTCCAACTACATGACTCTGGCAGTATCCTCATGAGAGATGTGGCTTCCACCTCTAGATTGACTTTTGCCAATATGGGTGGTGTACACACTGCCCTCTCGGTCCCATCCTCGTTCAAGACTAAGAGAATGATCTTAACGTTGGGACCTCATAGACTTCGCCTAGTATGGACCTGAACCTACCATAATTGGACATTAAACTCAATCAAACACAAGGAGTTTCCCACAGATGGTGCCAATTGTAAAGTCGCAATTTGGGTTTCTAGCCTAAGGGACGGATGGGTTTAAGCCCAAAAAGCCCAATTCAATGAATTTGTAGAGAGTGAGTTGGAAAATTGGGTTTTGATGAGTTAGACAACAAGTAAAGTGGATCCAAGTGACAAGGAAATGAAGATAGACTATTTTAAACTAAAGAAAATTGTCCTTGTCACAATCTAAGGAGATCAGTCCTTATATATTTTCCTTTTTAAGTTTGATTACAAGTTCAACTCTAGATTGCAATAGTGTTTTTCTCTCTTTCTTCCTTCGATCCCCTTATCCTGAAGGTCTCCTCTCCCTTTTATAGTATCCTTTTTCCTCTTTCTACCCTCCACGTATGGATCAGATTGTTGGTCTGGATACTTATTACATTAGCACCTTATTGAAGTCTTTGGAAGTAGCTGTAAGGTTGAACACTGCTGCTTAAGTATCACTTCCTCATTAATATGGCCAAAGAGTTAGTTGCAAAACATTAAATGCGATGGTAGGAGTTTTCTCTTAGATATTTTATAGCATTTCCTTGTTTTATGCTCTCACGATGTATATCCTTACCTACAAAATCTCCTAAAACATTGTTTCTAGGTGGCAAACCACACCCCCTGACCTCTGCTTCGTTCAGCTGAGGAGACATCTCTCTTCGGACCTCTCCTCGGACCATTGTAGCTTGACTTCTTTCTTTATTCATAAAAGCTGACATTCCTGACGACGCTTACCTCGTCCTCGGACAATTAGGTGTCCTCGGATTGGGCTTCCGACCTAATACACACATGGATACAAATATTATTGGGCCCACACCCCTACACCACTTATGATTTATTATGAAAGTATTGTGAAAATTACGTGTACGTAACACTTCTTGCTCTTATGATCATGTTGTAAAAATATTTCAGGATTTTATTATGAAGATTTGTATGGATTGCAACTTTTTAAATTTAACATTAACATTCAAGAATCTCATAACTTAGTAACATTTGTTACTTTCTTTCAAGAGGGGGATTTTGGTTGAATTCCCCCCTCATAAGTGAGATTTTATAATAAAAAAGGGTATGATGGGATGATTGAAGGTGACTTCCCTACGTAAGCATAATCATAGTAGTATTTTACTTGTTGGGACAGCTCTTAAAATATAAAGGAACTGATTGAGTGATAGCTTGACCTAGCCACACCAAAGGCATTAGTGGACAATTGGTTCGTGTCATGAAAATAATTAAAGTCCTTCCTATTTTAGGATTCGACACCAAGACTACAATCCACCAAATCTCACGGGGATAAGCTTAATATCTATGGATGGAGCCATGCTTTGGCCTACGCCCTTTAATATTTATTTATTTATTTTGAATAACACGTATACACTTAACCCCCCCCCTCCCCCCTAACAATATCATTCTCCCTCTTAAAGACCATGACAAAATTTGATGGATCTAAAATCAAATAAGAAAACATTAGTAAGCCCAACAACTCAACCAATTTTACCAAAAACAAATGGCCCAAGCCTTTATGTTTTTTTTTTAATAAACATTTTGTTAATAATAAATGGATGCTTATTGGGAGTTTCGTTATAATTTTTTATTTATTAATTTATACTTCAACCTTCCCTAATTCCAAGTCTAGCTTCATTCTTGTAAATACTACTAGGCCACCAGCCTTCTACTATATATTTATACTATCCAATTATCAATTTAAACAAAATACCAAGAGCATTTGCATTGATTTGATTAAAATTTTATGTTTATCTTAGCATAAAAACCTATTTAAAAAAAAAAATACACAATCACTTTTTCAAAAATAATTGCATAAGATTATCTATTCTAAAGCTTTTTTCAATATTTTTATTACTCTTTCAACCTTCTCTCTCCACCTATCTCTCAAAGCTATCACTGGGCATTGTCACAACCACCACAAGCCGTACAACGACTATAACCACCACCACCACTACAGCCACCGCACGACACATAACACCATACTAGACATGTTGAAGCAAACCCCAAACCATAACTTACACCCACAACAACACAAACAACAAATCTAAGGAAATTTCAAACCAAAGCTCAGTTTGGGTAGTGAGCATTTGCTTCTGCGTTTAGAGTAGTTGCGTTTTTTGGGTTTTTTTTTTTTTTTTTTAAAGTCCAGTGCTTGTTGCATTGTTCATGAGACATGAATAGTGCAATCAGGCCAATGAACAGTAAATTCATTAATGAATAGTAACAAAAATATATATATTTTTTATTGTTTTTAGTTTCTATTTTCAGTTTTCAGCAAAATAAGTAGTATTCAAACGCACACCAAATTTACCAAATCCATTCAAATTTTCGATTCACATAACTCAGACACATTTGAAATCAAAATCCAAACCAAACACATGCAAGCAGCATCAATTCTTAACAAGCAAATCTAAATCCCCAAATCCATAGATTTAGCAAAAAGAATCTAAATCCCCAAATACCTATATCAAATAAAGAGAAAATATAAGAAGAGTGTTAATAAACCATTGCTATAAACCACCATAGTTGTGGTCATTGTTCAGTTGTGACTAAACTCGGTGCAATACAAACAGAGATAGCAAGATGAATGAAAGTGGATGAGATTGGAGAGGCTTTGCGGTGAGGAATGAAGGAAAACCACGGTGGTAGCGGCGAGCGGTGGTGAGAAATGACCTACCATGGAAGCTTTGAGAGAGAGAGAGAGAGAGAGAGAGAGAGAGAGAGAGAGATTAGAGAATGAGAAAGAGTGATAGGAAGGGTTCCAATGGGAGGGAGAGAGAAAAGGAAAAAAATAAAAGTTTGATTTAAATTGTTACAATAACCATATATATTTACAAGATTATTATAGCCAGTGTGTATATTTACAAATTTATACAACCACATATTTAGTTAGTTTTTGGGGAAGATGTGTAAATTTGACTAATTTTTGTATTATAAAATATAGATAGATTGGTGTGAATGATCTAAGTTTGTGTTTAGGTACAATTTATAAGTTAGCTTTTTGTTTTTCAGTTTTCATGTATATTTTGTTTGAAATCTCAAATAAAACGTCTCTCTCATAAAAGTTTGCATGGGAAGGATCTTTATGGTATCCAATTATCCAATTTTATTTTTTAGATAGATATCTAATTATCCAACTAAACAAAGCCATCCTTCTCTGGTCTTACAAGGAAGTATACCCTGTTACGGGTGAATACTTCCTCATACTCATAGTTCTGTGGGTCCTACAGCTGGTGGGTCCCACTAGCTGTGAGTGTGAGGAAATATACACTCGTAACAGGGTGTATTTTTCCCAGTCTCACACTCCTACTGAATATTTATTCCTATCTAATTATCCAAATAAGCAAAACACCAATAAAAGTTTTTTAAAATAAAAACCCAATCTATGCCAAAAAATAATTCTGTCCAAAGTCAAAAACATTAAAAAAAAAGTGTAACTTACTACTTATCATTGTATATTTAACCAAAATTTTTTTTTGTTTTAATAAGAGATTTTCATGTCATTTACTAATTAAATAAAATGTAAAAAATAAAAATTATTACCATTTATCATTGTACATTTAAAATAAAATGAATATTCAGTTAAAAAAGAATTGAAGGTAAGTCAAAACTCAAAAAAAAAAAAAAAAAAAATCTCTGAGCAAAAAATAAGGAAGTGCGGCCATGGAAATGACAAGTCGACCCTTAAAAAGTTAAAACATGGCGTGCTAAGTCTAATTCGGACGAGGTACAGGCTCGTTTTCAATCGAGTGCGATCTACTACTTACTTACACCTGCTTCCAAACACTGAGATTAGGTTTTCTTCACCGTTTCTGTTTCTCAAAAAGTCCTTTTTCACAGACCCAAAGAGTTAAAAACAGCCACCAAGCCCTAAAAGATTGATTACAGTGATATAGATAGATAGATACAGTTTAGAGATACTACGTCTACTACAATTACTTCCTAGTGCCCAAACCCTAACTAACCTTGACCCGGTAATGGCGTCCAAGTTTGGCTTGGCGGGTGGGATACCGGAGCGAAGGGTCCGACCCATATGGGACGCTATCGATTCGCGGCAGTTCAAGAATGCTCTCAAGCAATCCACCACACTTCTCTCCAAATTCCCTAACTCACCTTACGCTCTTGTAATGTTTCATTTCCTCTCTTTTTTGCTTTTTGTACTGTTATAGCTTGTGGTGTGTGTATATATTTATGCAAGTTGCAATGCTATACTTTATTGTTAAAATTGCTTGGAGTTTGTAAGCAATGTGGATTATTTTTCTGTGTGTTAATTTCCGTTTACAAGTTTTTGCTGTTTTGGTTTAACTTGAGAGATAGTAAGAGTGAAGTTGGAACATTCAAATATCAATTTCTAGGCTCGAAGAGCTCGATAAATGTTTTAATCTGATATTTCATTAAAGTAGATAAAAAGACAATGTACAAATGGTAATGTTGAAATGTCATTTGTGACGGCATTGTTTCCGTTCTGCAGGCGCTTAAAGCTCTGATTTTAGAAAGGATGGGGAAACCCGATGAAGCGCTAACTGTTTGCTTAAGTGCCAGAGATTTGTTGTATAAGAATGACTCTGTTTTGATGGACGATCTCACTCTCAGCACGCTGCAGATTGTTTTCCAACGACTTGATCACTGTCAGTGTTTGTTTTGATGCTTGAAGTAAACCTGTTTATATGCATTTCATTTTTTTTTATAGAGTTATCTCGTAATTCTGTGTAAATCAGTGGACTTGGCTACGAGCTGTTATGAATATGCTTGTGGGAAATTTCCAAACAATTTAGAGCTAATGATGGGCCTTTTCAACTGCTATGTTCGCGAGTACTCTTTTGTGAAGCAGCAGCAGGTTGGTGTTTTTGTAATATATTTAGTTTTTGTTTTAAAATTTATCAACTTATCGTAATGTTGAGCATTTGTTTATGCATGGTTATCTGACAAAGTTACTGAAAAATTTACTTATTCTGGTCTATTCTTCTGGCAGACAGCTATCAAAATGTATAAGCTTGTTGGCGAAGAAAGGTTTTTGCTATGGGCAATTTGTAGCATTCAATTACAGGTTCTGCCAGCTTTCTCTTTCATTTTTTGTCCAGTTAATGTGTACGCTAATTGATCTACTGGATTTCATATTTTTTGTCTATTGAAGTTAGATCTCTTCTCTACAAATTATACCTTGTTTTCTATGTACGCGACTGATTCTATGGGGTCTGAACTTCTGGTAGGTGTTTTGTGGTAATGGGGGAGAGAAGTTATTGCTCTTAGCTGAAGGTTTAATCAAGAAGCATGTTGCTTCCCATAGCTTGCATGAGCCTGAAGGTTTCCTTAATTCTTCTCCTTTCCTATTTAAGCTTCGAATTGAAATAAGAATGGCTAATTTTGTTACTAAATGATTGGAATCTATTTCAGCTCTTATTGTCTACATTTCCGTATTGGAGCAGCAAGCTAAGTATGGTGATGCTTTAGAAATTCTCTCTGGGAAATTAGGATCATTGCTAATGATCGAAGTAGATAAGCTGCGCATACAGGTACTTTCTTTAGCTTTCATTTTTTAGTGTTTAGCTTTAGTATCATGTAATTTATGAATTTAAATGTTTTCATGTATATATATGTATATTTTTGTACTCTTTTGATGGTATTTTTCTTCTTTAGAGGACTAGGTTAAGAAGCAGAACTTTTTGTAAAAAGGGAAAAAAGAAGAAGAGAAGATGGATGTGAGGTGAATGAACAAGGTGTCCTAGAGGAAGGCTAGATTGAGAAGAAGATTGCAGGACATAAAATACACTAGCCTCCTCACTCACTACTCACTTGTTCATAGGCTCTCTCTCTCTCTCTCTCTTTAGGAAGTGTATTATGCGATACAAAGAGATGACAGTCGAGGAGATAATAACTACTAAAGAATTAAAGAAAATTAAACCATGTAGGAAAAAATGCTTACAACCTCAAGCAGTTACACTCCTAATAAAGATAGTATGCTAATTGTTTAGGAAAATGATGTGTGGTTTCATTTTAAGAAATTTTAACTTTTTAAACTTATTTTCCTCATTTTTTATTTTTTGGTAGGTCTTTTTGATTTCCACTTTTCTATACTCTCTGTTTGGGGGCCTTTTTTGGTTGCTCAGTCACGTGTGGTTCTTTGGAGGGGTGACCTTGCTAGGCTGGGTTCTTTTTGGGGAGTTGCATTCGGAACTCAACATTGGGCCACGTGGTCCAATGGCTACCGGCGTATTTTTAAGTCTACAAAACCATTAAAGCCAAAGTTTAAGAATCATGATAATGATCGAATAAATATACAATATACGTTTGATATGATAGCTTTAATTAATAGTTGTAATAACGGTTGAAATAAAGCAGTATGTATTTAGAGGTAAAGTAATCATGTACTCAATGATGTAAATTTAAAGAAATGGAAGCTAAGTCACTTATCTTTATATGGTTTATAGCTCCAGTTATGTAGCATTAGTGAGCTGATAGGATTCCAGCAGAATGCTAGCAGTAGAGGCTAGTTAAGCTTGCCCCTTTTATCATGCATTTAAATGAGTTTAAGCCTTGGTTAATAGTTGTAATAGTAGTTGGAATAGAGTAATTTGTATTTAAATGTGAAGTAATCATGTACTCAATAATGTAAATTTAAAGATGAGGAAGTAAAGTCACTTATCTTTGTATGGTTTGTAGCTTTAGTTGTACAGCTTTTGTGAGTTGATAAGATCCCAGCAGAGTGACCCTAGCAGTAGAGAGGCAGTTTGCCATAATAACTTCAAGATCGAAGGGGAAAAATGGGTGCAACTGGAGGGAGAGAGAGTATGCCCAGCTGCGTATGGGGGCTGGTTAAGCTCACCCCTCTTATTATGCACTTAAATGAGTTTTCCCCTTGACAATGCTCTTTTAGTTGTGAAATTATGAATAGTGTTGCCTTTCATGAGAAGGGCTTTTGTATGTAGTATTTGTGCCTTCTAAGAGAAGGGCTTTATGTAGGATGGATTTGTGCCTTCCATGAGAAGAGCTTTGATATGAGATTTTGGTGCCTTCTAGGAGAAGGGCTTTAGCATTAAAAGTTTATGCTTTCCATGAGAAAGGCTTTTATAAGAGAGATAGAGAAGAATATTGATATGTGTTTATGAGCAGCAAAATAGTAGAACTTCAAAGTGAGAGAGTATGAGAGTGGAGTTTAGAAGAGTGTAGTGTGTTATATGTAATGGTGTAGTAAATGTGTATGAGATTGTGTAAGAGAAGTGGAGAAATAGATGTTTTGTGGGAATGTAGTATTTGTAATATGTATGATATATGGAAGTATGAGAGATATGGTGGTTAAAAATAGTAAAAATATAAGATTATAACCGCTTGAGAAGTTGTAGAGATTGCTTTTCAAGAGGAAAGATTTTGTAAGAGAAGGGTATAGAGATGTGTTTAAGTATTTGGAGATAGGAGCACTAAAATAGGTGTATTTTCTGAATATGGAGAGTGAGAGAATGAGTATAAGAGGGATAATAGTGCTGTAGTGTGTTTAGCAATGTTGCTGGGATTTTCTGTTGGAGGATGTGTGAAGGCTTGTGAAGGGCATTTATGAGTTAAGGGTTGAAGAGTTTAGTTCATAATTTAGAAACTAAAAAAATTTGAAGCTCAGAACTTCATTGAGCTTTAGAAGATTATTAGAGGGAGAGAAAATAGAGAAGTTTTGTGAGAGTTGTTCTTCTCTATTGGTGTCCCCTTGAGGTGTTGATGGGGGGTTCCATTTAGCTAAGTTTAAGGGGTATTTTAGCAAAGAATATCAGCCAAAATCTGTCCTAAATAGCAATGAGTCTTCAGAAAATCCATCTTAAGATTTGGGCAAGAAAGGTATGTTTAGCTTTAAGGTGTTCTTGCTGTTTTGGGTAAAAGTTGCTGAGGAAAGAGCAGCAGAAAAGGAAGGTATTTTGGCAAGAAAAAGATAGTTACTTTAGTTGGTTTTGGTTTTAGCCAAATGCGGAAAAATCAGTAATGCTAAGGCTGCTGGGTCATCTGTTACATCTGTTTTGAAAAAGCTGTCTCAGCTGTCAGGAAAAGTTGTGACAGCTATCATGAGACAGCTGTCATAATACAGCTGTCATAATGACAGCTGTCATAATACAGCTGTTGTTTTGGGCAGAATCAGATGAGGTCAGCTGGGTGATTTTAGACTGTTGGAGAGGACATTCAGCATTTATTTTATGGATTTGGCTGAAAATGGTAAGATCTCTTTCAAGGGTATCTTGCTATTTTGGGTATAGCAGCTGGCAGCTGGGATTTCAGCATTAAATAGCTAGTGATATCACTTCCAGCCAGGTGTCAAGTGCTGAATACACTGATGGGGTTTCGCTGGAAATGTTTCCTTTTTCGAGTGTTTGCATTTTTGGTGCAAGGTTCCATTAAAACTCATTTCTAGCAAGTAATAGAAGGATTGGTTGAAAGTTAATGAAGCTTTAGAGATCTAGTCAAGGTTTCATTGTGTTGTGACATAATCTTGGTGAGTAAGGAGAGTATTTAATGCTCTGCTTTGGCAGCAGGTAGAGAAATATATGGTCTGATTGTGGCAGACAGCAGCTGGGTATCAGAGATATCATGAATATTTTACATATAGTTGGAGATTAAAGATAACCAATCAGATTATACCATGTTTTTGAGTTGGATTTTAGCTGGAAGTTGTAATAAGATTTATGTAGAATAATAAAATAAAGTTTCTAAATTTGTATAGCGACAGCTGAGGATTGAATGAACAGTTATTTTCTCAGCAGTTAGATGGCTGGGGATATTGAGTATTTGTCATATAATGAATATTAAGTTTTAGAAAAAGAGCAATGAGGAATTTTATCATCTAAAATGCTATGTGATAAGAGATGCTTACCATATGTTACTCGCTACACACAGACTCATCAGAGTTCAGGGAGTTAGAGAAGACATGCTAAGCAACATGTCTCTTTTATCAAATTTAAACCACTGGAGTTTTACTGAACATACCTCTTGGCCCTCCAAACCACAACTTCCAAAGTTTCCCCAAAGAGACTTATGAGCTTGGATCATAAGCCGAAGATGAGATGACGTATCTTGGATTTTGTTGTCATTTTGTGTAAATATGGGCTCTTGTTGAAGAAGCTGCTTGCCATGAGTGTAAGAGAGGTAAAATGGGCTGTGATCTTTGATTCATTGCTTAAGCCTGATCCATATGTTGATGTTGATGATGTTGTGGGGTTATGATCCCAATTGATGAAAAGGAAATGTAGACCATGAATCCGTCTCTTGAAGTAAGGATCTCATGGGCCATGTAAGCCCAATCCATGTAGTTGAATGAAATATGAGCTTATTTTGAGCTTTAAATAGATTACCCAAAAAATCAATAATATGTTGATGTGGCATGGGTTACCAATGAAGTAATGCCATGTGGGCCGAAAAAAAAGTCCTTAACACTCTCCAAACTATCTGGTTAACATTTTTATTTTTTATTCGAAAAGTCCACTTTCAATTATGCATACTGGCATCTTCGGAAGCCCTACGTCTATGTTCAAGGTTTTTATTTTTAATATTTATATTTATTTATTTATTTAATTTTTATATTATTTTATTTATTTAAATAAAGAGGTTGTGGCAGCTAACAGTCTAAAACACAAGCTTAGTGAGGCTACATCTGGCCTTCTAGATGCTCTATGATTAGGAAGATATGTGAGATGTCATTGTTATGAATGAACTGTACATTGATGTACGTTACACCTGCCAATGGTCTCTAGCTCAAATGGCACTTCCTTCTGCCATACAAATGGATGGAGAGTGAGTTGGTGGGTTCAAAACCCCAGTACATGTGTAACTTACCAATAAAAAATCTGCATGACACCCAAACTTGCTGCCATTTATGGAATGTGGCCTTACCAATATAGGGGGATTTTTTGTTCTTTGCATTGTTACTTAATTATAGGATGTATGCTACTGAGTTGATGCATCATCTATTTTTTATGCTCAAATATGACGTTTAAAATTTGAGCATTGAAAGTTTAATACCTTGTGTATATATATATATTTATATATATATAAATTCAATTTAGCCAATTGAAATGGGTATCTCTCTGTTCTTTGAAGGAGTTCTTTATTTTGATAGAGATTTTTTGGAAACTGGAAATAATATAGGTCAAAATTTCAACAACTTTACAGATTGATTTTTTTTTTAATGGAGAGAAAGAACGTTACAAATTGGCTTTTGCAATGCTGGATAAAAGTGTTGTTTGAATTTATCTAGTCATTTTTGCTTTATATGAAAGACCAAACATGTCAATAATTGGAAATGGTAAACAAGTTTGTTTCTTAGTTTTGTAAATTTATACTTAGCTTTAGTAATTCGGTGATTGTTGATGAGCTGATACACTACTGCCTGCTTATGATTACCTTCAATACTAGTGAAGCTTGCAGAATGACTTCCCTTGCTCTTGTTATAGTGTTGGCTATGCTTTTACCTTCTCTATTTTTGGTTTTATTTTATCACGTTGCCGCCCTGGCATGAATTCTATGGCATTAAATATGTTGCATGTAATTCAATAATTTATTTGAACCCTTTTTACTGTTCAGGGTTTTAAATATATAATGCATTTCTGGCTCAAATGGATGGTTGAAACTCATCTATTACCTTTTGCTTTCCTTATCAACTTTTGGACTTTGATTTTAAGTTGACAGGGGAGGCTTCTTGCTCAGGCAGGTGACTATGCTGCTGCTGTCAGTATATTTCAGAAAATCCTAGAATTGTGGTATGTTTGTGGAAACTTGCACGGTGCCATTATAAGCTGTTCAGTGGGCATTAGACTGAAGGGTATATACATAGTGTGTGATTTATTGCCATAAACTTGCATTAAAATCATGGTAAAGCATATAAATTAAGATTAGCTAGTGCTCCCTGTACGGCTCCCTGGTGTTTTATTTATTTCTAATTAATTTGAAGATATGGTAATGTAAAGGAATAGATACCTACAAATTATCTTCTTTAGTTTATAATTGGCAATTTAGGTATTAGAAAACTGATTTTGATGCTCCCAGTGCTTGTTTCTTTTCGTAGAGTTGTAGTCTTGTAATTTAACTTATGTTAGGACTCTGTGCTGCTATCTTGTGCGACAAAGCTTATGATCTGCCCTTGTATTGTGGCGTATCATATGTATGGCTGACTACTGATCACTGGGTCTTTTTGTAAACTTCCTATGTAAACTTCCTCTGTACTGGAGGTCTCTTCTTTTTCTATTAAAATTTACTTATGAAAGAAGGTTTTCTTATCATTTAATCATGTCAAATTGTTCTTAAATGCTCATTTCATTTGCTAGTTAGACCTCCCTTCTCCCCCCTCTCCCTCTTTTTTCCTGTTCTTGTTTTCACCTGTGAAGGTTTTTCTTTTGTTTGTTACTATTACCATGGTGTTTGAAATGGCTTGTTTTCTCTTTTTCAGTGCATTGCTAAATTGAGTCGAAACTTCTAGTACATCTCGTCTCAAATTTATTCTTCAAATAATCTCCACTTGTCTATATTTGGTAGTATGGATTGCAATTCTGACATGTTTCTCTCCTCTGGCAGCCCTGATGATTGGGAGTGTTTCTTACATTATTTAGGCTGTTTGCTGGAGGATGATAGTAACTGGTCTAATGGGGTCCTCAATGATCCAATTCATCCACCAAAGTTCATTGACTGCAAGCTTTCACACTTGGCAGATGAAGTGGTGTGTGTATACACTTGAATTCTGATGTGTCTTTATATGTTTGGTCATTTAACATATTTCAAGTAGCACTTTGCTGCAATCTTTTATGCAGAATTTAATTTGCTCAAATTTTTAATGCAGTTTGATTCTTGTATGTCAAATGCCGTAGCTTTTATACAAAAGTTACAAGCAGACACCAGTAATAACATTTTAAGGGGTCCATACTTGGCAAACCTTGAAGTTGAAAGGAGGAAGCACCTATATGGAAAGGGGGATGATGACAAGATAATGGAGGCCTTGATGCAATATTTTTTCAGGTTTGGTTTTGCATTTCAATTGGCAAAGGCTCTATTTCAAATCATCCCACCCAGTCCTATACTCTATTCCTGAAAAAAGACAGGCATAAGGGATCTTTACCATGCACCAAAATAGGATAACCTATAAGGCAATATAGTTTTTATTTATTTATTTTAGAAGTCAATTGTATATTTTTAGTATTGGTCCATTGGATTTAATTTAAGTCTTATTAGTTAATTAGGTTATTAGTTTTTTTTTTCTAAATTTCCTGAGTCAAGGTTATTTTGTTATTACAATAATTGAGATTTGATACAAGTCAATTAGGATTAGGGGTTTAGTCCTAGTTATCTACATAAGCACGTTCTTGAACTCGTAAGACAAGTTAATGATGATTAAAATTTCAGTTGGAATTTCCTATTGGCCTGGTGTTGACTCCAACGAACTCTGTTGAATTTTAGGTTTTCTATCCCACCTGGTGCTGACTCCCTATGCGTTGATTACTAGGTTTATCTTCTTTTTTTTTTTTTTTTTTTTTTTTTTTTTTTTTTTTTTTAATCTATGTTTTTCTTGCAAATTTCTATAGAGAATTTAGTTCTATGTCAAATTTGGTATCAAAGCTCGTAATTCTGCATCACTTTTCTTTTGTTTCGATCTCCGAAGTGGTGTGGCATAAAGCCCATATAACTCATGTCTTCTTATATCTTGTGAACTTATAAGGCCAAATTGAGTTGGGTTATATTATCTTGTGGTCTGTTAATATGCCATCTCTGGTTGCTTTCCTGTGTGTATTAATTGTAAGTTTCTTTTATGTTATAATAGTTGATTCTATTAATTTATCAGTTTCCTTTAAGGTGTTCATCACAGTTAGGATTATCAAGTTGATGCATATGGATGGATTAATTATTTTTGTATCTACCTAGTAAATTCTAAAAAGTCTGTCAATTTGTTTTCCGCTCTAGTCGTGTTTAATATGTTATAAACTTTTATTTTGTTAGTGAACAATATTCATAATGCGACAGTTCTGATTCTATCTTTTGGAGCTTCTTTTCTTGTTAAACACAGGTTTGGTCACTTGGCTTGCTTCACTTCTGATGTTGAGGTGTTTCTTGAAGTCCTGACTCATGATAAGAAAACAGAGTTTTTGGAGAAGTTAATGAAAAACTCTGAATCTAATTCAGCAGTGCCAACCAAAGAGCTTGGGAAGTCAATTACCCTTTTAAAAGTTCAAGAACTGATTGGGAAGATTTACAGGCTCCCTAAGAATGGTAGGTCTCTTGCCTTTTAATCTTAAATTTCTGCAATTTCATTTTCGTTGGTAATACCATCATACACCCTCTTTTTTTTTTTTTTTTTGGGGGGGGGGGGGTGTGGTGTGGTTGTTAGTGCCAGCTAAGATCAACTATGATTGGACCACATATTGTCACAACTCCATTGTCAAACGTTGTGGCTGGTGTTTAGCTTGGTTGCATTGTCATGCTTCATCATGGTCAATGTGCTGAATCTTAAAAGTGAAAAATACAGTGAATTATATAAAAACAAGCTAAATACACATACATGCACACACGCATATTATTAGTAAATATCAATGGCTGGGAAGCTTATTTACCAATAGTAAAGGTTTTTTTTTATATGTGGCTTATTGGAGTATGCTGTGTTTTACTGTGTGAACTTTGTCATTGAGTTTTCTGCTTAACCTGGAGCTGTTCCTCCCCAGAACTTGAGGGCTCTGCTGTACAGATGGTGGAGATGTATTGTAAAAACCTTCCACTTTCGAAGGACTTGGATCCACAAGAGAGTATGCATGGGGAAGAATTGCTATCTATGGTGTGCAATATATTGGTTCAGGTATCTCATGCTACATTTTCTTCTTTCTATTCGTATCTCTTCCTGAGGTAGTATTCGTTTTAAGTTCTGATTGTTCACCATCGTGAACATGATGTCCTTTTTATGAAATAAAATCTTTGATTACCAATCAAAAGAAAATGGGTACCTCATGCCACATCCAGAAAGTCATTCCTGTTTTTTATTTACAAATTGGTATAGAGCTTATTTATGTATGTTCATAGGTGGATTTTAGAAAGTCCTTGCCTGTTACTCACTTTGATTGGCACAATAACTACTATCATAGCAGAGTAAAACTTTAGGTTCATGTATGAAATGATTCTTTTTTGATTAAATTGTTTGTTTTTATTTTTTTGGTGGAATATAAAAAATAGACTAAATTACACTTGTGGCCTTTAAAGTTTGAATTTGTTTTCATTATGGTCCTTTATGTTTCAAAATTGTCATTTTGGCCCTATATGTTTGATTCCTTTTTCATATTGGCCCTGACTTTCATCTCCGTTAGTACTTTGACCGTTATGTGCTGGATTAATAGTCATATTACTAAGCACTCATTTGAAACTCAATGGTTAGATTACTAACGGAGATGGATGGTAGGGTCAATATGAAAACGGAAGCAAACATGAAGAGCTAGAATGGAAAATTTGACATGTAAGGCCTAAATAAAAATGAACCCAAAAGGGCCAAAAGCGTACTTTATTCTTAAAAAATATGATGTTAGGAGCATGGTCCTTCATTCTTAATTTGTAATGATTTTTATAAATTAAGAGTTTTCCTGTGGTTAATGCTAATACTGAGTTCTTTTTTGGTTTAGTTATTTTGGCGTACTGGGGATCTTGGCTATTTTGTGGAGGCAATTATGGTTTTGGAGTTTGGTTTGAGCATCCGAAGGTCAGGAACTGTTTCAAGTTCTTGATTACTATCGTCTATTGGTATCATTCATTGAGTGGTTTATGGCATTGAAATACTAATTTTTTTTGATTTATTATCTTTATTTTACACAACAGAGAGATTTTGTATGTCGTACAATCTTTGCATTTTTTTTAGTATAGCATCACTTTCAGTCTGGAAGCTATTTTATTCTGTATTATGTTTGGGAGTTCTCTATTACAAAGATAACATTTTTTTTGTGTTTTCTCAAATGTGGCAGATTTGTATGGCAGTACAAGATCTTGTTGTTACATTTGTATTCTCACATGGGTGCCCTCTCATTAGCATATGAATGGTAAAGTAATTAAATTGATATGACTTTACATGTCAGTTGATTGAATAGCATTATCTTCCACTCGGCTCATATTGAGTTAGTGATTATATGTTTGGGCTTACTTTTGATGAGCATGTGACACACTTATGCAGTCCCTTTTCATATTCTTCAAGTATAACAGCATCTGTTTCCTCCTTTTAGGTATAAATCTCTGGATGTGAAGAATATCTTGATGGAAAGTGTTTCACACCACATTTTACCCCAGATGTTGGTATCTCCCCTTTGGGTAGATTTAAATAATCTTCTAAAAGATTATCTCAAGTTTATGGATGACCACTTCAGAGAATCTGCAGATCTTACATTTCTTGCATATCGCCATAGAAATTACTCAAAAGTACGAACAAATTGTCGGTATACTTTTTTTTTGGGACCTACTTTACTGCATATAACATGTGTTACATGGTTCAAAGATTTACTGGAAGTGATAGGTTTATTATTTTCCTTTATATATGTTTTATTACTTTATATACTAGACAAGGCGTGGTTTGTCAGCATTTGTTTTTCTTCCATGTTTCTCCTCTTAAAATGTCTGCAGGAACTCTCTCATAAATCCTTTCAGGTTTATACTTTTGTGTCTGCTGCATTCTTATCTGCACTGAGAGTTTAGCATGTCTATATTACATTTTGAAATACAAATTTTAGAAAAATTTGGTTCTAGTAGATAAACAAATGTGAAAGGGTCAAGGGTACCTTCTATTAAACACCAGTGCCCCTCCCTGCGGCTAAAAAAATTAAGAAAGAAAGAAGTTTATGCTTTCAGGACTCATCCAATATGTGTTTGTGTGTGATGGGCAACTGACTTCCAAAAGATCCAACTCTATGAGGCCATTATTTGCATTATCTTACTCTGTCTCTCATGTGGAATTTAGAAGGGTAATTTGTAGCATGCACAAGGACATATATGCTTCACTTTATATATTTCTTGTTGCTTAAGCTGTCGTTTTCCATTTTGTTGCCACAATGCAGTTTATGATTGTGACTATAGAATGAAGCAATTATGCCATATTATGTCCTGTTTCAGGTTATTGAATTTGTTCAATTTAAAGAACGTTTGCAACACTCAAATCAGTATTTAGTGGCTAGGGTTGAAGCACCCATTCTACAGCTGAAGAAGAATGCCGAAAATGTTGAAGAAGCAGAGGTATTTTTTATTTTTACGACTTTAACATGTCATTACCTACTCTCAGTTAATGCATTTGATGATATAATATATGTGTATGTTCCTTCAGTGTGTTCTTGATAGCTTGAAATGTGGGATTCACTTCCTTGAGCTCTCTAATGAGATTGGATCCAAATCTTTGACCTTCAATGAAGACTTGCAGTCCCGTCCTTGGTGGACCCCAACTTCAGAAAAAAACTATCTTTTAGGTTAGTATAACATGCATCTTGTTTCCAGTTGTTGAACTGTTGAAGTTACAATTCTTGGGCATGAGAAAGTTTTGGCCATCTGAATTCATCCCATACTTGCATTGAATGATATTTTCATGAACTAAGTTGATGTATGTTGTTATCAGGTCCATTTGAAGGAATCTCTTATTGTCCTAGAGAAAATTTGGTATGAAACTTCTGTCCCTTATGTCTGTAATTTGCATATAATGTTTGGTGGTGAAAAGAACTTGTCTTTCAATTTAGATTTTTTCATATCACTAATGTCCCATTTTGTTGTTGTGTTTAATTGCCTTCTTTAATTTTGGATTTTTCCTTTTCTTCTGGCGTGGAAACTAGACAAAGGAACGGGAAGCAAATCTACGGAGAGTTATCGAGAGGAAGTCTCTTCTTCCTCGAATGGTATATCTGTCTATACAAAGTGCTTCAACGTTACTCAAGGAGAATATTGAAGTGAATGGATCTGTTTCTGACCCTAAAATTTCCTCAGAACTGAAGTTTCTGCTTGAAAGATACGCAAAATTGTTGGGATTATCTTTAAGTGATGCAATTGAAGTAGTTGTGGGGGTTTCTAGTGGCCTAAAACCTTCTTCGGTATGATTTTATTTACAATCAAGCTACATTTTTATTTTATTTTCATAAGCATTTTCAGTCATTATATGAATTTTCTTTATAAAATGCAAGGACACTTGTTTGGTTTACATTATAATATGCTGTGGCTTGTACAAACATGTACTGAAACGCATAAATTTATCTCTCTATTTTAATGAGTATGGATGTGTGTTTGAAGTTTGAGAGCTCGTGACCTTTTCTTTTTTGAAATTTAGGACTATATTTACTTATCAAAAAAGAAATTTGGGACTATATATAAAAAGGACAAAGTTTGACTACAAACGTAGTTGTAGTTTAAGGCTAAAAATTCTTTTAAAAAATTAATATTGCTACATATTTTCAAAATTTAACCGTTGGATTGTATGTTCTTTACACTCTTAATACACATGCCAAATTTTGTGCTAGTCGGATGTTATTTACTATATGATCCATGAACCTATTTTTTATGCATAATTTTAGACTATAAAAATTTGCTATTTAAACAATTGATTGATGATATAGTTATTGATCTTTGATCATCTGAAAATTTTGTAAGCATGGAGGATATAAGAAGCAAATGTAATTCAATGGTGGATTTATCAAAATTTAAATCCAATAAAAAAAATATTAAGTGAAGTTGTAGATTAAGAAGTTTGTAGCTAAACTTTGTACATTTAGAAATTGTTTCATTCTATAAATGTAAAAAATTAATTATGTTTTATGTAAACACCACATTTTATCCTATAATTCATGTGAGAAATGGAATTATTTAATTTTTTTAGTCATATTATCTTGTCCCAATATTTGCGGTTTTGATGAACATTGAGGAAAGGTTTTTTGACTTTTTTTTTTGGGTTCACAGTTTTGACTTTATATACAAATAATAAATATTCATTTCCATGAATGAAATTGGACTATGCTAACTGTATTAAGTTTATAAAATTTTATGTAGAATAAAATTTTGCATCTGCTGCAGGCTATAGCTCCAGACTTGATTGATTGGTTAAATTTTGCTGTGTTTTTGAATGCATGGAACTTGAGTTCCCATGAACTAGCACAGCCAGATGGAGAAGGACATAGGCCTGGTACTTGGGACATTTTGGATTCTCTGCTGGAGAAGTACATTTCGGAGGTGGTCAGATCTATCAATCCCATAATTTGTGCTCCTTGGGTTGATCTTCCAATTTTAGTGCAATTGGTTACAGAACCATTGGCTTGGCATAGTCTTGTACTCCAGTCTTGTGTCCGGTCATCTCTTCCATCTGGAAAGAAGAAAAAGAAAGGTGGACTGGATCTGTCTAACTCTCCTCTGACTCATGTAATACGAGAGTCAATCCAATCTTTATATGGTACTGTAGAAGATGTTATGAAATGGTTAAGAGAACAGATCAAAAGGCCAGAGGATGAAAATTTGGAAACTATACTGTCCTTTGTTGAGAGGACAGGACAGAATGAGGGGCCTGGGCAGGTTTTTAAGTTTTTAGAAACTTATGTATCATCTGTAAATGATGCAGAACTTGGTGAACGGATCTCTGAAGCAGTGAAGTCTTGGAGTCCTGCTGATGTTGCTAGGAAAATAATAACGGGGAAGTATACAGTATTATCCGAGTTTCTTAAAATTTGTGAATCAAAATTTAAGTCACTAAAGACCTTGAAACAGCAGATATCTCAAGTCTGAAGTTGGATTCATGCATCTAACTTTGAACATGAGTATCGGATGATTTCATCCTCCAACGGTTAACACTCTATCCTAGCAAGAGGTTGGTGGAATAGTTTCTGAGTGCTGTTGTTAATGCACTGTTCTTAATCAACTTTTATCTTGAGACCTTCATATTGCCAGCTCTTTGTGTGGTGAAGTTGGTTGAGAACTGGTTTATGAGTAGTTTTAAAATTTTCCTGGATGATTTGTTTGACAGTGTACACCAAATAAACCCACATTCTTTTTCCCAAAATGTTTCATGTTTCTCGTAGCTTGTTGCATTGTATTTTATACGTAAATTTTGGCAATGTATCATCCATTTCATTGGTATTTCATATTGTAGGGGGATAAAAACGTTGTAGATTGTTGTAATTACTCTACTCTTGGAATATGGTAAAATTATTAGTTATGCTTTGTACAGTGTTTAATGATCGGGAAATTGGTTGTTGAGAAAGTTTTACCGTCAAACCGATTTAGAGGATTTTACATAACATGTACTTTTAGTGACATGATCTTCTTGAGTGTTATAAATTGGCACATACTGGGTCGAAAGAGATTCTTTTAAACTAGTTTAAAAGAAAACCTAAGGTTATGTGATAGTAGATAGAACGAGAGCAATGTAGCTGACTAAGATAGATTATCAAAAAGATAGAACAATGCAGTAATGAATACTCACATATCGTAGCTAGATTTTATTATTCATATATATATATATATATATATATATTTGAATCTGGGTTGGTGGGTTATTGGTTTGGTGTTGTTATCTAATCTTTATGCATATTGTCAAATATGAATCAATGTGGATATCATTTTTCATTTCCTCAGTCAAGGCAGATATGTGATGCCATATCCTTGACTGTATTTTCTAAAATCTACTTCAACCTTGTCAAGGTATTAAATGCCAGTGGTTAGTAAGAGAAGCTTTCAGTGTTTAGTTAGTGAAGCTATTAAGTGTGATGATTGTGCTGTTGACACCGTGACAAAACCATTGGAATGAAAATGACCTTATAAATAAAATGTAAACAGTTCTAACAGAGAAGTCTACGGGTATGTATTAATGCAAAGACACTACATATTCCACATTTACATGTTGGGGATAGACTAATAACATTAATAAAATGATGATAGCATCTTCTCTTTTAAGTCAGTTGGGTGGCTACCTAATTCATCTTAAGCAATATATAGTAGAGAGTAGTAGGTCTCAAGTACCATCACTTTAGTTCCATAGAAAATTTGGGAGAGACCTATCAAACCTGCTTCATTTCCAATATTTTGTACGTAAAATAGTAGAAAACTACTTGCCATTTGAATCAGTGCCTTGATTGGTGTTTAAACGATATTTATTTATGTTGATAAACTATGGACTACAACCATGGTGAGGCTGTTCAGAGATTCGATGCTACTCCACTAAACCAATCCCATTTTTCTTCCTATTTATTTTTTATTATTTTTTTGCCCTTTTGGTAACAAACAAATTCTTATTTGTTTCTGTTTTAGGTGACAATAATAAACAATATAACAAGCACTGCCTTTTCTCTCCAAGCAAACATTATTTTATTGTTAATATATCATATACGATATAATAAAAGTTAGGGCTTAAAAATAATAATTGTGTCAAGTGAATATTCAATTTAATTGCCACATATATTGCTTTAATTTGTGAATTATTAATTTTTATAATATATGTTTTTTTTTAAAAAAATAGAAACGTTTGTAATCTAATAAAATTAGCTCCTAAAACTAGAAGTTGTGTGTTTCCTCAAAAAATAAAAAATAAAATAAAAGCTATGGTTTGGCAAACTGGCTATAATCTCATTAATTATCAAATTAATTGTTAGATAGTTAAATTTTTTAGGTAAAATTCTATTACTTAAGTTTCAAGAAATTAAAAAATTTATTCGAACTAAAATTTTATTGATATTAATTATTAGGATGATTTAATTTAGATAAATATTATCTAAATTTCAAGAAACTTAAAATTCTAGTCCAACTAAATTTCTATTACCAAAAATTTCAAGAAATTCAAATAAAAATTCATTTTGATTTTTATTATTTTAATTATCTATTATAAATTAAGAGGGAAATAAAATTACAAACTCCAGTAATTCTAACACCTACAATTTATTTGGCAATAAAAAGGGAAATAAAATTAATTTTAATTTTAATTTTTTTTTAATCATCTATAATCTATCATTGACTGAACCATTTTAGTGTCTGTCCTTACTCCTTATTGTTAACATTTATCCTAGAAATCGAAGATTTTAGTTGTAGGCAGGGTATGTTTAGTTGCTATAGGAAGCTTAATTGGAGTCATTTCATTGCTTTGAACGTACAGAGCTAAAACTTCATTTCATTTCAAATAAAGATTGCTTAACAAGTGAAAAATATGCATGGCATCAAATTTTGCCTTGATCAAAATCTTGAATACACTTTGAAGGGCTTGTTTAAAAGAATGATAAATAGACTTTAAATCTTTAATCCTTAAGGCTTTAGCTAACAAATCAAGAGGCAATTAATTTACTCAAATTGTCTCAGGGTCAAGCTCTCTCCGTATAGAATACTGCAAATCCTTACTATTATAACAAAAAGTCCGTCAAATATAACGGAGCTGATGACTTTGTGTTTTTATTTTGTGAAGAATTAACGTTGTCAAACCCAAAGGACTTTATGGTGTGGAACTATTGAATTCTTTCTAATAACGGAAAAGTGGACAGCAAAGACAAGAAATACACTTGGTTCTTTTCTGCCTCCTAAAATAAGTCGTACCTAACCTAACCAAAATTCAACCTTTAACCTAACTGTTTTTTGATAAGGATAAGCATACCTTGGTTTGTATAACATACTTCAATATGTACAAATACAAATCTGCTAGAGAAATAGAATGTGAACTCAACTAATGCTCAGATAACATCTTGGTCCACAAGGAGCATAGGATCGTGGATCGTTGAGCTAACAATGCATCTTGCAATTATTTACTACAACATTGTTTTTGGGCAAGTAATTATTTACC
This sequence comes from Castanopsis chinensis, assembly GCA_032878915.1. Taxonomy (NCBI): domain Eukaryota; kingdom Viridiplantae; phylum Streptophyta; class Magnoliopsida; order Fagales; family Fagaceae; genus Castanopsis; species Castanopsis chinensis. The sequence goes on along the minus strand of JAVQMG010000125.1, from coordinate 6,912,184 downwards.
AAACACAACCTAATGTACAGTGAGGTAGAAGCTCTCATTTACTATATCCAATTACAAAACAAATTAATTTAGTATTACAAACAATTATGCAACTTCTTTGCCACAACTATGATATGACAAAGTATGAGCGTTAAAGAATGAAAATTGTGAGTTCATGTGTAAATAATAGACAACTATTTTCGGTCTGTCACAGCAAAGAGTTGTAGAATATATATATATATATATATAATTTATTGTTCTAGTATTAAGTTTGTTGATCTTTGAGACAAGAAAGAGGACAAAGTCACATGAGATGTATTAAAAAGAAAATCGAATTTTTAAAAGAGATTTTGTTTTAAAAGTAATTTTTTTTGAGCAATTGATTGAAATGTTAGTTTCTTAAAAATGATTTTTGATTGGTGTATTGGCTATTGCTTTGATATTTGTGAGTCAAATAATTGTCATATATGCTTGGGATTTAATGTATTGCACAAGTTTGCTATTATTGTGAGCGATAAATGAAGTTTTTTTTTTTTTTTGAAATTTAAATTTAAATGTTTAAGAGGTGAAAAGTTTCAATAAAGTAGAAACATATCTCATAATTAATGAAAAAGCTAAAAATATATTATAGATACCATATGACTACTTAATTTAAATTTAATTTTTATAGAAAACATATCTCAAATTAAGAATTGTTTTGTAATTTTAATTTAGTTATAACTTATATCTAACAAAATATAAAAACCTTTAGTAATCTTTTCAAGCAAAATAAAAACATATACAACTATACATAACTTTTGTTATAAGTAAGTTTTCAAACACATACATAATTACATGTGAGCATGCCTATGTACGTGTGTGCAGAAGCATTTTGAGTTTCATATTATTTCATTTTGGTCCTAGAAGTTGGCCATTTCAAAATAGATTTCTAACTCCATTCCTGATTTGAACAATTTGGTGGTGTAAATAGTCATTCAATTTTCAACAAAACAGGAATCAACCCGGGGCAGGGGTTAGAGAAAACAACAAAGTCTTTTATTTGACTATGAGCCTTGAATACAAGTAGTAGCTTTCTACAAGAAGTTTCTCAGGAATAATAATAATAATAATAATAATAATAAAAAAAAAATTCTACAAGAAAATCAATGGAAGAGACACTGCAGTTATCAATGAGGCCAAAGAGGATGGACAAGATTTCACATTACCATTCAAAAAGAGATCACCACTAACCAGATAGTTCAATCATCAAAGAGTAGTGTTATGGACATAACGATTTCAAAACAAAGTGTAGGTGATAAGTTATTATCGGTTCTCGTTTGGACTCACTACTAACATTACTTTTTTAACTTACTATTAACAACTTCTCACCCAAGTTTTGTTGTGAACAATTGTTACATAATGATCTACCGAAATCCTGAATGAGCTGAAGTTCCACATTTTTATTGTAGAATGTTTGCTTTAGGGGATTATCTAGGAAGAAAATACATCTATAATTCTATCCCATATACTAGCTTTTGATAAGAATTCCAGGACATTAAATTATGACAAAAATTTAAGCTGGGCAATCTCTAACAGAAATATGTGATTGGCACAATTTTCTTTAGCTCTCCTAACTTGCATTTGGTACAGAATCTCTCTCCCTTTTGTTTTTTCTTGATCGAGTGAAGGGCCTAGTGGGTGCAACAAATCCCCTTTATGGTTGGACTAAAAGTCCTAAAACCTTTATATCTTAACATGTATCACTGTTGACTTAAAACCAAATCTGCCAAATAATCTCTCTTTCAAAAAAAAAAAAAAAATGATTTTTATCATTCTCATTTCCCGCTTTTTGACACTATAAATAATTGGTCTCTCTTATGGTCGTAACTCACACAAGCACTCCAAGCTTTATTCAACAAAGGCTGAGAAAGCAATGGAGGCTTACAATCTCACTGTTAAGCCATGGTGCTCTTGCTTATTACTTGGCCTATTTGCTGTGATCACTTTCCTCTCTTCATTTGCAAATGCTGAGACTTACTACCATGAATTTGTTGTACGTCTTTTTTTTTTTTTTCATTTCATGAACTTATTATTATTATTATTATTATTATTATTATTATTATTATTATTATTATTATTATTATTATTATTATTATTATTATTATTATCACTAATGGAATGTAGTTGATTATAAATTCCTTTTTTTTTTGGTGTGACTGATATAGATTCAAGCAAAACCAGTGAAGAGGCTGTGCAGAATTCACAACATAATTACTGTAAATGGACAATTCCCAGGGCCAGCCTTGGAAGTGAGAAATGGAGATTCCCTTGTGATCAAAGTAGTGAACAGTGCCCAATACAACATTACCCTCCACTGGTAAAATGATTAGAATTTCTATGTACATCAATATCACACATGTAGCTTATTCCTAGACACATATAACAGCAGCTAACACGTCTATTACAATCTTTGTTAATTTTGAGAAACTTCGTAGAAAATTTTCAATCTACTACCGAACACTGCATGCATACTTGAAGTTCATGATGCTTGTAACATTGATGTTAATAATTGAATTTTGTCCTTCAGGCATGGAATTCGACAGCTCAGAAATCCATGGGCAGATGGTCCTAGTTATGTGACTCAGTGTCCCATCCAACCGGGAGCAACTTACACATACCGTTTCACAATCATAAACCAGGAGGGTACTCTGTGGTGGCATGCTCATAGTGAATGGCTCAGAGCCACTGTTTATGGAGCTCTCAACATCCATCCCAAATTGGGTTCTCCATATCCCTTCTTAACGCCCAAGCAAGAATATACCCTTCTTCTTGGTAACAACTAAAGACCTGTTACTAAACCCTCTAGTTTTTCCTACATGGCTCTCACTACTAATCTTCAATGCTCTAGATTTTGTTCAGTATTGTCAGTGAATTTTTTGAGCAAATGATAAAACTATAAGGGTTTATGATGGTTTATCAGGAGAATGGTTCGATAGAAACCCCATGGATGTCTTAAAGCAGGCACTTTTCACAGGAGCCGCTCCTAATGTTTCTGATGCATATACCATTAATGGTCAACCCGGTGATTTGTATAGATGCTCCAGCAAAGGTATGGAGTAACCTTACTTGTAGCCAAAAACTTAAAATTTACAAAAGGAATAGAAGATAAAAGAAAAAGAAAAAAAAAAACTTCTTTTGCTCCCTTCTTGATATTGAAGATTAATTTGAGTCAAGTGGCAAAATTTGAATATGATAGTCCTCAAACTCTGATTTTTCATACTGAGATTATCAAACTTTGGAGACACAAAATTATTCACAAATTTTAACCTGAGATGTTATAATTGGTATAATAATAAAAATATCGGTAAAAAGTGATGTTACTCCAATCATAACTTACAACCTTAATAAGTAATGAAAAATGTTGTGTCTCTAATATTTCTGGGCAATTATAACTAAGACGAAACCATAGAGCAAACCTCACTATATTTTGTGATAAGACTTTCATAGTTTGTTTTTATTAGAGAGTAACATGAATTGGATAATATAACTAAATTTACAATGCAGAAACTGTGAGAATTCCGATAGAATCAGGCGAGACAGTTCTATTACGAATCGTCAACTCTGCACTCAATCAAGAACTCTTCTTTGCCATTGCCAACCACCAAATGACCGTTGTTGGTGTCGATGCAGCATACACCAAGCCTTTCACAACCAGGGTAGTCATGATGGGACCTGGTCAGACAACCAATGTCCTCCTCACTGCAGATCAGCCCCCAGCTCACTACTACATAGCAGCACGTGCCTATAACAGTGCGATGAATGCACCCTTTGACAACACCACCACCACAGCAATCCTTGAATACAAATCTGCTTCCTGCAGTACCAAGAAGGGGCAATCTTCAAGACCAATCCTCCCACAACTACCTGCCTACAATGACACAGCCACTGCAACTGCTTTCACAGCTGGGATTAAGAGCCGTTCTCTGGTCAATGTCCCCACAGCCATTGACGAGAACCTATTTTTCACAGTGGGGTTAGGACTAAACAATTGCACACGTCCTAACAGCCCCCGTTGTCAAGGACCAAATGGAACCCGCTTTACTGCCAGCATAAATAACGTTTCTTTTGTATTCCCAACAACCAACTCCCTAATGCAAGCCTATTACCAAGGTGTACCTGGTATCTTCACCACAGACTTTCCGCCTGTCCCCCCAATACAATTTAATTATACAGGCAACGTGAACCGTGGGCTGTGGCAACCTGTTCCAGGAACTAAGCTGTATAAGTTGAAGTATGGTTCCAGTGTACAAATTGTCTTTCAGGATACCAGTATTGTCACGACAGAGGACCATCCAATTCATCTTCATGGATATCAATTCTACGTTGTTGGATCAGGTTTTGGTAACTTCAACCCAAGCACAGATACAGCCAAGTTCAACTTCTTCGACCCACCACAAAGGAATACCATTGGATCAAACCCTGGTGGATGGGTAGCCATTCGATTTGTGGCAGATAATCCAGGTAATATACTAAATCTAAGTAAAAATACACTACTATGTCTCAGTCTGCTTCACTTTGACCACTAATAAACCCACTGCTCTGATGTTTTCCATGTATTCACTTGGTCAAAAACAGGAATTTGGCTATTGCACTGTCACTTAGACTCACATCTCAGGTGGGGTTTGGCAATGGCTTTCCTAGTTGAGAATGGAGTAGGGCAATCTCAGTCTGTAATACCTCCACCGGCTGATCTGCCCCAATGCTAAGACCATTGACAAAGCATCACCAGTCATTACATCTAATTTCAAAGTTGATGGAGTTTCTGTTTTCCAGTGTTGTTAGTATATAAGTATCTGTTCAGCTGAATTTGATGCCATTGGTTTTTTAGTAGTAAGCAAAGCGTTGGTACTGCTCCACTGAGCAGCTGATTTGTCAAGTTTCTTGATTGAGTGTATTATTTTCAAAATCAAAGAATTGGATTTCCAAATCATAAATATCTATTTTTCATTCCTGCTTTCTCATGATAAGTTTACAAAACATACTACAGATGAAACAGTTGTTCGGAGCTAGAGATAATCATTCAACAAATCCACCCATGAAGTAGAGTTTGCTGCTCACATGTGATGATGACCATTGGCATTGAGTCAACTATATTCTGATTGGCTGTAGTCATTTTATAACCCAGTGAAAATTGCAAGAATCACCTAAACAGGGTTGCCAGCGACCTGGAATATGCACCAGGCATGTTGCATGTGTAAGGTGTAATTTCCAGAAATTGAAGGAAAACAAAAATTAATTAACAGCAAAAGTCCGAAAAGTCCCCCTCTATATCTTTAACTAAACTGCAAGAATATAAAATGTCCAGGCAAATAGTACAAAACACCCTGTTTCCTAGGGAAACTAAAAAGGGAAAGAATGTAACAATATCCACATAGCTCTGTATATAGCAATGAGCATCAACTTTCATGAATTTACAGATTTTGGCTCGTTAAAATCTCCCATCAGTTAGGCAACAAATTTCAGACAACGAGTATCATTATGTATATTCTGGCAACGGCCTGAACAAAAGCGCATCCCACACTTCACACATGTATAGCTGGCAGCATATCCACAAACAGTACAGAAATGGCGGCGAGACGTAGAGCTCGGAGGTCCCACTGCTGCCTTCAAATAGGAGGGAACATGAGGAGGCAAGGATTCCAGGTTAGCCTGCAGTTGCAACCAATGAGTAACTTAAAAGCAATTTAAAATTAAAAACAGGTTGAGCAGCATTTCCATTATTACCTCATTTAATAGCTCCAGAAATGTTCTCGGGGCTTTCCTGGCATTCTCAAGTGCTTTGGCCTGTCGGGTTTTACGTTTTGTGCCCTTGGACTGCCTCTTTTGCATATATACTGCAACAAGAGGTCCAAAAATGAAAATATAAACTAAGTGAATATATCCATCAACAAGGTGAGATAAACAGGCAATTTTCAGTGCTACCTTATCAAGAGGAACTTTGGTTATAACCATACACCAAACTTGACCTAATAATCCCATTCAGACCAACCCTCTATGATTGATTACTGAGACGAATCAACTTCAGTGATGAGAGAGAGAGAGAGAGAGAGAGAGAGAGAGAGAGAGAGAGAGGGAGAGAGATAGATTTGGTTTCAGAAATCTGTATGCCTCAATACAGGAATTCTGTTTTATGGCTGTGGGTATAGGCTCTAAGAATAATATAAAGAATCAAAAGCTGAGATTTACCCATTCACTCTAGCAAATAAAGTTTTGGAGAAGCATTATAAAACAACAAAAGAATGCACATAAAAGAACATAGAAAAAACACTAGAGAGCTGAAATGAATTAGACCTTGATCATCATCGTCGAGAGAAGCATCACTATCTTCATTGATTTCCACCTGTTCTATTCCCGCATTGTCATTCTCTAAAGCTTCAAGGCGAGCAAGAGCGGCCTAAACACCCAATTTTCAAGAAACTAATCAATGTTGATATAATGTATAATCTCCTATTTCACCAACCGTTGCAAACTTGTGCAAAGTACAGAAACCACAGCCAAAAAAAAAATTTCTAATCAAACGGATATGACATACATGCGTGCGGTTGTCACTACTTGCAAGGGCAGCAGCCATTCTTGGAGCAACCTTACGAGTTCGGCTTGACATGCGTCGAAAAGGATTGGAATTATCATCATCCATTGCTGCAAAGAGATATCTGAATCAGAGAAAATATTCATTGAAAATTTTGTTTTTTTTTTTTTGGGTGTAAATAGCATTTTTGGTCCCCCAAATATAAGGTTTCTTCCATTTTGGTCCTTGAAATTTCTTTTTTTGACTGTGGTCCTTGAAATTTAAAAAATGGAACATCTTGGTTACTCCATTTATGTTTCTATTTACATGACCAATCACGTCTCCCAAACCCCACAAAAGTGCTTCAAATTTCGGGGACCAAAATCTGAACTTTTTAAATTTGAAGAACCAAAGTGGAACTTACCCCAAATTTCAGGAAGCAAAAATGCAATATAACCATTTTTTTTTTTGTAGTTCAAAAATGAAAGACATATAAACCTCTCAACGACCATGTGATAAAGTAAATATGGATTTTGAGCATATCAACAGTGGGTAAAGTAGCCAAGAGAGCCTTCTTGCTCAGTGGCATTGACTGGTCTCCTTTAACAATTTATCAAAAAACACAATGAGTAAAGGTAAAACCTTGATTTGAATTGAAGGTGTTGCCAAATCACACTTAACTCTCTAATGGGTCATCTTCAATATTGTATATAATTACGCATACCAAAAAAAAAAAAAAAAAAATCATGTCTCGGACAAAACGAAGGAAATGAGAAATCATGTGAAACTTACCGTCGTCGTCACCGTCGCCTTGGACCGGACCTGCTGGGTGGGTTCACGGTGAGCCGAGGGCTGGGTTGGGTATTGAGCTGGATGGGTTCGTTGGGTCCTTCAACAGGTATGGGTTCTTGTGGTTTTGAGCTGTTGATTTAAGATTTGAGTTGCTTCCAAAATGGTGTCGTAAATCGTAATACAACCTGGAATTTTGTTTTTCGATTTTGGGCCAAACGACGCCATTTTGGAAGCTGGCAGCAAGGCCTTTTGCTGTCTTTGAAACTGTGTCGTTTTTTTGGGGCTGATTTGGCAACAAAAACAAATAACGCAATCAGCTAATTTTTGCCAATTTATTTTACTATTTAGTTTATTTTTGATACTATTTATGAGTTTCACTGTACTTTTTTGGCCTATTCATATGTCTCATTGTATTATTTCAGTTAATTTTTACTTTTACTTACAGTACTTTTAACAAAAAATTTTCAGTTTTAGTAAAATAAACAGATCTTAAACGGACTCTAAGATTAATTTTTGTTAACAAAATTGATAGGGGTCATTTTGAAGATGCAAAGCTGGCGAGCCTAAGACTGACGACCCTGGTGCTGACGAACTCAAATCTATGGGGACCCAAAGCTGACGACCCCAAAGATACGGGAACCTGAAGGCGACGGCTCCCCACCGACAAGCCAACCTTAAATACATAAGCCAAGCCGACGGGAATAGGCTGACGAGGTTAGTCTGGGCTCCGTCTACAACCTTGCTTGACCAACACGCATACATATGATTCTTGAACGACACGTGTAATTAAGGAGACTCCTAGAAAGGCAAGGATTCTAGGAGATACGTGGGATCCAAGTATTACTGTCCTAAAAGGAATGGATTTCGGCCCAACGCTACTATAAATACCCCAAGACCCTCTCAAAGCAAGGTACGCACAAATAACTCAACTCTAGCACTCTAGTGTTGAAAATAAAGATCTCTAACTTGACCTTCGGAGGGTCTTTGGCCGGTACCACACCGGTGCCCTTTCCTAGGTCTTCACTCTTTTTGTTGTGCAGGTACGTCATTAGTAGCACGTGCGGACCGTGTAACTTACTGACGATTTCGTACATCATCAAAAACCAAATCTTGAGGATATAAAATTCAAGTAACCCTAAACTTCAGGAATGTACTTTGTATTTTACACTTAATTTTATTATATCAATTCTTTGGTCAATATTCGTTAGAGGTCTACTGTTAAACGTTCCAAAATGACGCTGTTTCGATATTTTTATTAAAAAAAACTAATATAAAAATATTTTTGGTATGATTTTTTTTTTAAAAAAAGAAGAAAATAATTTGATTTTAAAATTTCAACTTGTAGCAGATCTACCACCTCCACTCCCTCCCCCATCAAGGAGCAGCGAATTGTCTTTGTCCAGATGAAGTTTCTTCATGTTATTTTACATCCTTCATCATATGATTATGTTTAGCATCATATGATTATGTTTAACATAAATGTATATGAATGAGATTTCTTATTTTAAGATGATGTTAAATATTACCATTTTTGGAAAACGCTATATTCACAACATTTTTACAACAAATCCTAAATGGTAGATTGTTATTAAATGTTAGTGATGAACAAAAAATTAATTTTAGTAGTGGGTTTTAAATTAAAATTAGTAACAATTTACTATCTAAGATTTATTATAATAATATTGTTGACGTAACACTTCTCTTAATTCCTAGGAGAGTAGGAGACTAATTTATGGAATAAGCAAGATGAGTGTTTAACACAATTTCCTTGTGTTTTCTTGATTTTATTCATAAATAGTTTATTGTATTAGGATAAATCTTTCAATCTATGTGATGAATATTGTTATATGAGCCTCCATTATGAGACGTTCTGTCTAGGTCTCAAAATGATACCATTTCGATATTTTTTTTATTATTTTTTTAAATTGATATAAAAATATTTTTTTTCCAAGAATTAAAAAAAAAAAAGAATTTGATTTTGAATTTTCAACTTGGAGCAAATCTACCACCTCCACCCCCTTCCTCCCCATCAAGGAGTAGCAAATTTGTCTTAATTTAGCTGAAGTTTCCTCATGTTATTTTACATCTTTTCTTCATATGATTATGTTTAACATATATGTATAAGAATGAGATTGATTGTTCTAAAGATGATGTTAAATACGACCATTAATTCTTGAGAAATGCTATATTTACAATACTTTTACAACAAATTTTAAGCGGCATATTGTTATTGATTAGTTGTTATTGATAGACAAAAAAGTAATTTTAGTAGTGAGTTCCAAATTAGAACTAGTAACAATTTACCATTTAGGATTTGTCGTGAAAATATTGTGAATGTAACACTTTTTTTTTTTTAATTCCTAGGATAGTCTGAAATAGCTGGATTGATGGCCAGCAGGCCCATAAGAATAAAAAAAAGAGGTAAAGAAGAAGTAAATGGGCAAAGGAAACCCAAAGAATAAAGTAGTAAGCCCATGAGAATAATAAGAGATAAAGAGGAAATAAATGGGTTAGAGAAGCCCAGGAAATGAATTGGTAAACTTAATGGGTTGGCTTAAAGGCCAATAAGCCCAAAAAGTAATAAGAGGTAAAGATATGGTAATTAGGCCGAGGAAGTCCAAAGAATCTAGCAAAAAGCCCATGGGAGTAAAAGAGGTAAAGAGGAAGTAAATGTGCCGAGGAAGTCCGATGAATGAAGTAATGAAATGGGCTAGCACAACAGGAATGCTGGCCAACAAAGCCCAAAAGAGATAAAGATGTGAAAAGTGGGCTTAGGGAGTCTTGAGCAAAAGATTGATGAAGAAGTGGGCTGGTACGACAGGAGCATTAGTCAGCAAGCCTAGGGGATAACAAGAAATTAAAAGAGAGGTAAAGCTATAGTAGTCACGATAAAGTGATATGACAGGATCAATAACCAAAAAGCCTACATATATAGAAAAGGAAAACAAAGGCTCAGCCGGAAGATGAAGGCTTTTACCCAAGCAGCGCCCAGTCTAAAAAGCAAGGAATATGAGTCCAAAAGCCTACACATCCTTCATGCCACAAAAGATAAGCACCAACTAGCACGTACAGCAGAATCAAACAAACACGGAGGCAGCAAAAATGGTGTGAAGGCTATAAAGAAACAAAGTTCAGACAGAAAGGAGCATCAGGGCACCACCTACTTGTACCCAGCCAATACATGAGAGGTGGACCATGGGTCAAGGCTTTCAGAGAGCGTGGTCTAGTGGTGGACAGAAAAATGGGGTTTATTTTAGGGTTCCCACTCAAGCTCTTTTGGGGAGAGATGTTCTGCTGAGAAGACATCTCTCCCAAAAGAGGTAAGCATGGGTTGGGACCACTTGATGCATGCCATAAAGATAGGTAATGAAAATTCTTAATCCTTATCCGAATGAGGAAAGTGAAAAACAAAAAGAGGTAGGAAACAAGACAAGCAATTTTGTTTGGAAATGGAGAGTGGTGCAACCAACATATTCAGAGCAATGGTACTGGCTGAGCAGTTAGCAGATCAGTGGAGAGTCTTGGAAGGACACCTATAAGGAGCCAAAAGCAGTTGGAGGGTAAAAATGGTAAATCCCATCATAGTAGATAATATAAAAAGGGGAGTTATGAACAGTGAAATGAGAGGAACGAAAGGGAAGGGAGGTAGAAAGAAAAGAAAAGAAAAGAAAAAGAATACATAGAAAAACTAGAGAGCAAAATAGTAGGAATAGTAACATGCATCAGTAGACTATGTTTTTCTCTCCCTCTTGATAGATCCACTCTTTGAAGAATTGAAATTTGAAACCCTAACCATTTAGGCCATTTTTTCAAAGTGCGTAACTTCTACAGTAAAAGCCTTCCTTAAGGTTACCCACGTGGAAAATTGGCTTCCTTCTTAGGTTTGCTTTTATTGAAAGGCTAAGTCTACTTTTATGGTAGACATACTTGCCCTTTTACTATTCATGCTTATTGGGTGATTAGTTTACCGTTCAGTTATTAAACTGTTTACTGTAGCGTTATTTTCATTTGTTGTATTATTCTGCCGTAACCTTATTAGCTACCTTCCTTCTTAGTGTTAGTCTCATTATTTTCGTTTAGTATTACAGTCATTCTGTCACACTGTATTCTTGCTATAGCATTTGTAACAGTTGTTTCTACTGTGGACATGCACGTCATACATTTAGCCTGCGATGCCTCTGCCGGAACGCGTCTATAATGGGATGGTTCGATTTGTGCACAAGCTGGCCTAAAGTGTAGCTCCATTTAGGCCAGTCCTAACTCTCTTACCTCAGACCCACAGGTCGTAGTATAACAGGAGGGATCGAAGCCCAACAACATAAAAGGCCCACCACAATATGCCAATGACGTTTTCCACTTTTTCAATTACCAAATTCATTTTTTCCCCCTTTTACAACTGATTATATTTAAATTTCACTTCCCATGTTTTACTCTTAAAAAAATGCTTTTAATTTATTTAGTTTTTTTTTCCCTTTTACAACCAATTACATCTAATTATTAAAAAAATACATTTTAGGATTAAAAAAAAGTTTATAATTGTGATAATTAAAATTAAAAAAAAAACACCAAAAAATAAATGAATGTCGATCTTGGAGCCTTTCCCTTAACAAAAATAAATAATAATAATAAAAAAACCTAAAACAAAAAAATGTGATCCTTTTACTGCTATAAAAATAAATAAAAATTATTTAAATTTTGTACTTTTTTTCGTTATGGATCTATACTGAGTAGCTACATTTTAGGATATCATAAACACATAACACAACCATATCCTTTTTTCTCAAAAAAAAAAAAAAAAAAACCCCACATCCATTTTTACTTCCATAAAAAATGTTACGTAGAGTCTTTTGGTTTTAAAGGTAATTGTTAAATCCTGAATTTATGCTCTTTTTACTATTGTTATGGATTTGTAGTAAGTGGCTTAATTTTAGGATTGAAGATAAGTAGATAACTCCCATCAATAAATCAGAATTTTCTCTTAAAAAAATATAAGAAACAATTGAGGAAAGATGTGTATTGATGCCTATTTTTGCAAATCCGTATTCAAAAGCCCATGAGGAAGAAAGCCAAATAAGAAGCAAGACTCAAAAACACATATGGAGAAAAGCCCAATAAAAAGCAAGGCCTAAAGACCCAACAAGAAGACCGAAGAGTAAGAAAGGTCCAAAGAAAGAAATGTAAGGGAAAGCGATCTATAGCAGAATACAGATTTGTAGCATAATACAAATTTGCAGTAGAATACAAATCTGCTGCAGAATAAGACCCTTTTAATCCAGTTAATATTATCTGCCTCATAAAGGCCCAATTCCTTTTATATAAAAGGATAGACGTGAAAACTAATATGAAGAAGCATGATGAAAAGAAACAAGGAACAACAGGAAGTGTTAGTAGCAGGAATTGCGTGAAGGAAAGAAAAGCCAAACCAACAGAAGTGACAAACACAGTAGGAAATGCATGAAGATATAAGACAAAGGCACACAGTAGAACAAAACAAAGCTAATCTACTACGGCGGAAACGACGTGGGAATGAAAGAAGACAAAAATAGAAGATAGTGGAGCAAGTACACAAGGGCCGGAGCACTACCAACCTATAACCAGCCAATACAAGGGAGGTGGGCCCACAATCAATGAGATTTAGAGGGTGTGATTGGTGGTGGGGAGCAAAGGGGTCTATATTTGGTTTCTAGCTGTGACTTCTTTTGGAAATATACCCTGCTGGGACGGTATCTTACTCCAAAAAGGTAGTAGATGGCTAGGACCATCTGATGCATGTCATAAAGGTAGGTGGTGAGGTAGCTCAATTCTTATCCATTTGAACTCAGAGGTAGAGGTACATAGCAAGAGCAAACAAAATGAGACTTTGTCACGAAATGAGTAGTGGAGAAGCAAATGTATTCAGAGTAGAGGTAGTGACTGGGCAACTAATGGGTTAGTAGGCAATCTTGAAGGAATGCATACAACAAGCCAAAAATAGTTGGTGAAATCCTAGGGGTAATCAATTCACTATAAAAGGAAGAGGTAGCCATGGATGAAAGGGAGGAACCTGTGGTTAGAGAGTAGTAGGTACCTAAGGAAGGCACTTAGAGGGGGAAGGCACCTAAAGAAAGGAAAGACCAAAGGGGGAACAACCCACTACAAGAGACCAGTAAGAAACTAAGAGTAAAAAGAATGGAGAGAAAGAAAGAAAGGAAGAAAGAAAAAAATGGTAAAAAGAAAGAGAAAACACGGCAGGATTAGGGGTATGCATCAATAGTGATAGGCCACAAATGCGTTAACCCCTTGTGATGAATGAAATTGATTAATTAGCCGAGTTATTAATTAATCAAGTTAACATGCAAATTCACGTGGTAGCACAAACAAATCACCAATAACTAAAGTATGCAGCGGAAAATAAATGACACGGTGATTTGTTTACGAATGGGAAAAACCTGACGGCAAAAACCCCATCGGGTGATTTAAGGTCATCACTCCCGAAACTCCACTATTATCACAACAAGTGGTTACAAGCAAGGAATCCCAGTACCTTACCAACCTACAGTTGAACCCTTACCCCAATACCCAATTGGACTTGTTCTCTAGTGACAGTTTATCCTTTTGATGCACAGCTCCCAAGTACGTGACTAACCAATTGCGTGGATTCCAGTACGTGACTTCAACTCACCAACTAGAGAGCGAGTTGTTGGCTACAAAATTCTTCAATTCATCCACACGATGAAGATCAGGAAGATGATCGGTTACAAAACCCTATGGTGCACATTACATAGCAACTTCTTCACAAGAGATGAACTAGGACATGAACTTTGTCTTGGATCACAAATAGCTTGAACAAGGATTTTTCAATGCTTGTGCAACTTGTGTACTTGTGCTCTTTGACAGCCGTTTAAAATAATCCTTTTATATGTCTAGGGTTAGGAGAAAAGAAGTCCCAAAGACACATTCACGGATTAGAATCAAAATAGAACTGAGAATTTGTTTCCCATAAATCTCGACAGATAGAGGTGTCGAGGATCTGTCGAGAAGCTATCAAGCCTCGGGGCTGAAACAACTTCTAAATCTCGATAGATGCATGTGTCGAGACTAGGTGTTGAGATTTAGTAATTTGCACTTTCCAGCTTGTTTCTTGGACAGATTTGATGACTTCAATACTTGATCTTGAAACATAGTTTCTCGAAGCGTTAAACACATCATAAATTTACCCAATTACAAGTAAAGTACGTTTTGTCAAAGGATAAGCCAATTATATAAAATAATGACATATGTTAAAAACCACTTGAACCACATATGTCCTAACAAATAGCCTATCTTTTCCCTCCCTCTTAGCAAACCCACTCTTTGAAGCTCCCCAAAAGTAATAACTAGTAGCTATTTAGGTCTATTCTCCAAAATGCACAACTTTGATGGCAAAAACCTATGACAAGGTTGTTCAAGTTGGGGTTTGGATTCCTTCTTGGTTTACTTATTCTGTGGAAAGATTCAATACTTGATTTAAATTGAAAATATATTTGATTTCACTCGTTAAAACTTATATCTGTTGTATTTAGTCGTTCTGCTGTAGCACATTTTTTATTATGTTCGCTACATCATTTGTCCTGTTGTGGTATCTTTATTTGCTATACTAGTTATTCTGCTGTAGTACCTTTTTATTATATTTACCGTGTTAATCATTATACTAGCTAAACCTTTTCTGTTGAAGCCTTCTTATTTCTTTGTTATTACGTATTTTACTTTTGACACGAACTAATCATCATCCCGCCATAAGTATATATACATATACATTGTATCTCATATTCTGCAAAATATATTTTATATGTGTATATGTGAATACGTATAAGTACTTATACGAATATATGTATGTATATATTTGAGAATATGCTAACCCATGTAAACTAACATTTGCTTGATGGGTATTTTCTTTGGGTTTAAGATTTGTTTATGTGCAGGAAGTAGAAAAGTATTTTTGCAATAAAAAATGAAAAGTAATCATTCACATTGCAGAAAAGTGTAGAAAGCTTTACTGTGTAGCAGAAGGTTTAACTGCGTAACAGGAAGATTTACTAAGCAGCAGAAGGTTTTACTACACAATAGAAAGCTTTACCACGTAGCAGAAGGTTTTACTGCACAGTAGGAAGCTTTGCTACACAACAGGAAGCTTTATTACACAGCCGAAAGTTTTATTGCGCAGTAGAAAGTTTTACTCCACAGTAGAAGGTTTTACTGCATAGCAGCATAGCATAAAGTTTTACTATGTAGCAGAAGGTTTTACTGCACAGCAAGAAGCTTTACTAAGCAGCAGAAGGTTTTACTACACAGTAGAAAGCTTTACCACGCAGCAGAAGGTTTTACTGCATAGTAGGAGGCTTTACTGCACAACAGGAGGCTTTATTACACAACAGAAAGTTTTATTGCGCAGCAGAAAGCTTTACTCCATAGTAGAAGGTTTTACTACATAGCATAAAGTTTTATTGCACAGCAAAAAAGTCATTCTTATGGTAGAAATTGGAGAAAAGTTTTTTTTTTGCAGTAGAGACAGATGATAAGCCCACTTTACAACGTCTTCCCTTGGACTTTGGAGTCAATGTTTGCGCATAAATTGGCAGTGGAAAAATAGTACTTTGGAGCCCATTCCACAGAGCGACAGACCTAACTTCCTTCTTAGAAAAAGCACTAAGCGTTGTCTAATAACATTAAGACGTGTGTCTAAGGTACAAGAAACGTAGAAAGAACTCTCGACATTTTTGGCAACTTCACTAGGGAGTTAGGATCAAGATGAGGAGAATGAGATATTTCTCCTTTGTAAAAATGTTTCCAAGTCCTTACCAAAGTAAGATGCAGATGTTCTTAAGACGTCCAAGCTATACTCACAGGGAAGTTTCTAACCTTTTAATATATTTTGAAAGACATGGACAGTTTTGATATTTTACTCTAAATTGGCATACCCCAATAATTCATGATATTATTATTTACTAAAATTATTATGCTTTAAGAAATATCACCTAAATCTGATATGAACATTTTATGGAGCTGCCCACCATTGGTTGAATAAGGGAGGGCTTGAACAATAATTATTTTTTATCAATAATGGTTTAGAAAATCTCACTAGTTATTGGAGTTTAGCTTGTTACTTACACAAATCGAGTTTAATGTAGGAAACAAAAGAAGAAAAAACAAAATTTTGTTGAAAAGGAAATTTTATCATATATCAAGACTAGATGAATTAATTATTTGGTTTAATTTGTGCTATAACACAGGAAAATATCTAAAACATCACAGTAGTACCATAGTGGAATTCTATAGATAATATTGTAGAATTCTATGGCAGAATACTGTAGCAACGTTATAGCAGGACAGTACCATAGCGGAATTCTATAGCAGAATATCACAGCAACATTACAGCAAAACAGTGTGGCAAAATTCTATGGTGGAACATTGCAACAATGTTACAACAGGATGGTACTATAGTAAAATTTTGTGGTCAAACACAACAATGTTAAAACAGAGTAATATCATGAGAAAAATGCTACGGTAGAATATTGCAGCAGAATGTTGTGGTAGAATACCACAATACCTAGTAGAGTTTAATGGCATTGCATCAAAATGCAGTAGCAAAATATCACTACAATACCATAAAGTTCTACGACAAAAATATCATGAGAACTCTACAATAGAAGGCCTTTACAATACTTGGTCCTATTATTTAAATGCCATTTTTTCTCCTTGCCATACATGTGAAACATGTGGTAAGCCACTTATTTAAACATGTAACTCTCCGAAAAGCTTTCTAAGCCACTTATCATATTTTTTCTCTCATTTTTTTTAAGGAAACACTAGAAAATTTCTAAACGATCTCCATCTCCACCTTTGGGTCCAGCATCTAGAAGAGAAAAATCTCTTCATTTCTTCACAAGGTTTCAATCATTTTTTTCATGCTAGTGATTCTAGCACTACTTCCCCTTAAGAACGAAAAGCTAGAAACAAAATGAAGTTATAGAAGCCAAATGAAAACTTTCATCATTACTATACTGTTG
This sequence comes from Castanopsis chinensis, assembly GCA_032878915.1. Classification (NCBI taxonomy): domain Eukaryota; kingdom Viridiplantae; phylum Streptophyta; class Magnoliopsida; order Fagales; family Fagaceae; genus Castanopsis; species Castanopsis chinensis. The sequence goes on along the minus strand of JAVQMG010000125.1, from coordinate 6,894,841 downwards.
CGAAACACTATTTCCTCTGTGAAGTATCCTTTAGCAAGCTTTTCCAAGAGTGCAAAATGTCCCTCTGTAGAAATTTCATAGCAGAAAGTGGAGATCCTTTGGCAGACTGTTCACAGCAGAATTTGCTGAATTTCAGAAGTGCAGAATGTTCATCTACATAATATTTTATAGCAGAAAATTTTAGAAGCAAGAATGTAGATCTTTCTGTAGATTATTTATAGTAGAATTTGTTGAGTTCCAAAATGTTCATCAGTAGAATATTTTACAACGGAATCCCAAGAATGCATAATGTTCATCGGTAGAATATTTCATGGTGAAAAGTTTCAGAAGACAGTGCAGATCCTTCGGCCGACTGTTTACAGTAGAATTTATTGAATTTCAAAAATGCAGAATTTTCATTTATAGAATATTTTGTAGTAGAAAGTTTTAAAAGACAAAGTGTAGATCCTCTGGCACATTGTTCATAGTGGAATCTGTTGAATTTCAGAAATGCAGAATGCTAATTTGCAGAATATTTCATAGCAGAAAGTTTTAGAAGCCAAAGTGCAGATATCTCAGCAGATTGTTCACAGCAAAATATTTTGTAGCAAAATTTTGTATTGAATTCCAGCAGGTCTTTTTGCAGAATATCCTATCACAATATTCAATATTGAATTCTTGAACTTTCTAAGTGCAACCACAAATCCAACATGATTATCTTCTACAACAAAAGTGATCATTGCCCCATTAAGAATTCACAAGAACACCAATAGTGTGAAGATGTGTAAAAGAGTAGTGGATGATTCTGCTACAACAAGAAATTCAAGTCTAGATATCTTATTCAACTAATTTGAGACTTGTTCTCAAAGCAAGAGAGGTGCACACAAAACCTTTCATGTTCACTTTAGCTGAATCAATCTCTTTCTACTACATCTGCAAATATATCAGTATCAACGAAGGGACGAGGGAGAAGTAATCAATTCTGTAATATAGAAACATCCGTTTTCAACCGAAGAATACATTAAAGGCATGTGACAGGATGGTGAAGTGTCCAAATTAAATCCTGACCTTGGAATGAGGCCAATCACTTAGTTATTGTGTACTCTCCATAAAGAAACTCAAATCTATAAGTTGCTTACAAACTGCTCTTTATCCATTATTGGGTTTATGAAACCAATTCAACAACCTTGAGGAGTTGAGAAGCTTTCTTTGAAGCACCTCAGAGGATTTATGCCTAGAGTGGCATCAATGATTATGATCTTTATGATATTTCTAATAAAGAATGTATCAAATCACTTGTACTACAAATTACACAACTCCACCACCACTTTTCAAGTCATGAAGCTCGTTGATGCCCATGTCTCATCCAAGAAGAACTTTGCAACAGTGACAAACTCAAGCTTCTTCTTTTGGCTTGTGTACAAGAGGGAAATAGCAGAATCAATTGCTGACACACATTTTGCTGTGAATAGAGTTGCTCATCTTATTGCTGCATAAAACTATTACGTGGTTTTTATTGAAGGCGTTTTGCTGTAAGGGCATTCTACCACAGGAATAAAGAAGTATGATGTCCCAGGAAGATGTTGGTACATCATGGGAAAATTCTATATTAGAAGCCCCAGACTCTTGGCCATTTCTAGCTAACCATGAAGTAAGAGACGTAGTTTGCTCCATCTAAATATGCTCATACTCAAAGCAAGCAAAGAAGAAACCCAAGAAATATGGGTCTTAGTAGTGAAAGCTTGCAAAAGTGTCGTTGATGAGAATGCAAATTGTCATATTTTTCTCCCCTAATGTTTAGTCTTTTATACTTATTTGGTGCCTAAATGTACTCATTATTCTTATATTTTGATTTAGGATGCAAATGGAGGCATTAAGTGCAAAATGTAGCTAATTGGGCGATTTTGGATAGTTTCAACATCGCTTTGTAATCTGGGCATAACTCTCTCATCAGAGCTCCGATTGAGATGATTCAAGATGCTATCGAACGCCAAGAAATAGCTCTAAAACTTTCATGTTTTGAGTTTTGAGAGATATTGGATGAATCAAGGTCAAAATTGGGCTTGAAGTTGCTGCACCTGCAAGCTGATGTTCTGAAATGTTCCTTTGCCTAAAATTCTAATACTTGATGCGGTTCATTTTTAGAAGCTAATAGGCCACAAACGTATTGGCCCCTTGTGATGGATTAATTTATTAATTAGTCAAGTTATTAATTAACCAACTTAACATGCAAAGCGTGTGGTAGCACAAACAAATCACCAATTAAACTAAGTATGCAGCAGAAATTAAATGACACAGTGATTTGTTTACAAATGGGAAAAACCTACATGGCAAAAACCCCACCGGGTGATTTTAAGGTCACCACTCTCGAAATTCCACTATTTTCACAATAAGCAGTTACAAATAAAGGAATCTCAAGTACCTTACCAACCTACAGTTGAACCTTTACCCTAATACCCAATTGGACTTGTTCTGTAGTGACAATTTCTCCTTTCAATGCATGGCTCCCAAGTACGTGACTAACCAATTGCGCGGATCCTAGTATGCGACTTCAATCACCAACTAGAGAAGATTGTTGATTGCAAAGTTCTTCAATTCATTCACACGATGAAGATCACCAAGATACTTGGTTACAAAACTCTATGGTGCACATTACACAGCAACTTCTTCACAAGAGAGATGAACTAGGGCAAGAACTTTGTCTCTGGTCACAACTTGCTTGAACAAGGATTTCTCAATACTTGTGCAACTTGTGAACTCGAATGCCCTTAAAATAATCCTTTTATATGTCTAAGGTTAAGAAAAAAGAAGACCCAAAGATACATCCACGGATTCCAAGAAAATCATATCAAGTTTTTGAAATTCTTAATTCTCGACAGATAGAAGCTAATTTTGGTTTGAGAAACATGAGGGAAAGGTTCAATTAAGAAGATCTCTAAGAGAAGCAAGAGAGGTTTGAAGCTGATTCTGGTTCCTAGATGCTATCATGCCATTGCTCTGTTGAGTGGCTAACTACTTATAGCAATTTGGTCGAGTATGACCGGCAATACCACAATGATGACAGAGATGCTGCTTCTTTTGTTTAGGCTTTGGAGAGTTAGCCTTCTTAGTCCTAAAGTTTTTAGTTTCCTTCTTTTCAAGCTTAGAGGGTGCTTCTAAGATGGATTTACCCTTGTCTAGGTTCTCACTAGCTAATTCAGTTTTAACATCATTGTTCTCAATTTTAATGTTATTATCAAGAGGAAAAAAAATAGTAGTACTAGTAGAAGCAATATTAGAAGAAGAGAAATCATACCCCAAACTGGTTCGATCAGAAGTATATTTCTGAATGCTGAGCATCTCATCGAGTTTTGCACTTGATGTCCTCTCCAATTGAGCTCTAACTTGAAACAGCTTCGCTTCAAGCTTCTTATTCTTCTCAACCAAGAAGTTGTTCTCGAATCTCAGTGCGCCAATAGTCTGATTTGCTTCATCGAACTTAGTGGAAAGCTTCTCACAGTCAAGTTCCACATCACTGAGCTTTTTAGTGGCCAGCCTATAGAGTTTCTCATACTTCTCAGAAAGTTTTTACAGTTTCTCATAGGCTGTATGGATATCATCTTGATCACCCATCTTTTCAACCTTAGCATCCACCAAGTGCCTTGCTCTTCCAAATGCTTTTGAGATATGTGGGACACTCCCGTTTCATGTGACCGAAGCCTTGACACCCGAAGCACTTAGGTCCTGCGGGAACAATGTACTGACCGCCATCCCTAGCATCATTCTTCCCTTTATCTTGGCTCTTGAACTAAGAAGAACTGGATTGCCTATGGCCCTTGTCGACACCTTTTTCATTGGCATTTTTCATGAATTTCTTGAATTGCCTAGTGATGTAGGACTTCATCTTAGAATCTTCATCGTCTGAAGACCCATCTGTTTCACTACTTAGAGGAATCTTGTCAATATCCTTTAATTCCTCTATCGCCGTGATCTTGGCATGGAATCTCTCAGGCAGAAATCTGAGCACTTTTCTTACAATCTTAGGTTTAGGAATAGTTTTCCCAAGATTGAAAGTTGAGTTCACTATGTCCTTGAGCTTGGCATAGAACTTATCGAATAATTCATCCTCCTCCATCTTAATTTCTTCAAAGCTTGTAGTGAGCCTTTGTAGTTTCGAATCTTTGACAGCCTTTGTTCCCTCATAAGTTGTCTGAAGGATGGTCCATGCTTCATTAGTAGTTTCAATAGGTTATCTTCTTGAACTCCTCAATAGTGATCACACTGAATAAAGCATTAAATGCTCTGCTGTTGAAGTTTGTTGCCTTGATCTTAGCATCATCCCAATCGGCTGGCGCTTCTGTAGGCTTGGTCGAGCCTATCTTCACAGCTTGCCACACCTTTTCATCTAGAGACTGCAAGAAAGCTCCCATGCGTACTTTTCATTATTCATAGTTAGTGCTATCAAACAATGGAGGTATAATAAGAGACTGACCTTTATCCATGACAAACAGGGGTCAATGGATCACACACAAAGATTAACCCTAATTAGAGTATGCCTGCTCTGATACCACTTGATAGGCCACAAATGTATTGGTCCCTTGTGATGGATTAATTTATTAATTAGTCAAGTTATTAATTAACCAACTTAACATGCAAAGTGTGTGGTAGCACAAACAAATCATTAATTAAAATAAGTATGCAACGGAAATTAAATGATACAGCGATTTGTTTACGAATGGAGAAAAACTACAGGGCAAAAACCCCACCGGGTGATTTTAAGGTCACCACTCCCGAAATTCCACTATTATTACAACAAGCAGTTACAAGTAAAAGAATTCCAATTACCTTACCAACCTACAGTTGAACCCTTACCCCAATACCCAATTGGACTTGTTATGTAGTGACAATTTCTCCTTTTAATGCACGGCTCCCAAGAACGTGACTAACCAATTGTGCAGATCCTAGTACGCGACTTCAATCACCAACTAGAGAACATTGTTGGCTGCAAAGTTCTTCAATTCATCCACACGATGAAGATCACGAAGAAGCTTGGTTACAAAACCCTATGGTGCACATAACACAACAACTTCTTCACAAGAGAGATGAACTAGGGCAAGAACTTTGTCTCCGATCACAACTTGCTGGAACAAGGATTTCTCAATACTTGTGCAACTTGTGAACTCTTTAACAGCCCTTAAAATAATCTTTTTATATGTCTAGGGTTAAAAGAAAAGAAGACCCAAAGACACATCCACGGATGCCAAGAAAATCAGATCAGGATTCTGAAATTCTTAATTCTCGACAGATAGAAGCAGTTGAGCACCTGTCAAGAAGCTATCGAGCCACGGGGCTAGAACAGTTCTTTAAACCTAGACACAGGCTAGTTATTGAGCTAGCTATCGAGCTTTAATGAACTTGCACTTTTCAACTTGTTTCTTGGACAGACTTGAGGACTTCAATACTTGATCTTGAAACACAGTTTTTTGAAGTATTAAACACATCCTAAATTTACCCAATTACAAGCAAAGTGTGTTTTGTCAAAGGATTAGCCAATTACATAAAAGAATGACATATGTTTTGAACAAATGAAACACATATGTCCTAACAGAAGCTTCTAGATTTGGTGCATGAAAATTCCAGCTGAAAAACACCACTTTCCTAATTATATTAGGACTTTTTTTTTATTTTTAATATTTTCCTTAATTAGTCAGATTTGGATATTATTATTTAGAATTTTTTTAGGAGATTTTGTAGGCTTGGGAAAGGGGGAATTAACGTGTAAAAGAGAGGAGGAGAAATCAGATTGGACAGACATGCCTCCCTCTCCCCTCTTCTCTAATTTTCTCCTTTGAGTTTTCATCATGGCCCAGCTTGGCTAAATTTTTATACTTGGTCGAAGGAAACGGAAGCCTCAGAATCAATCAAACTATGAGATCTAATTTGTTTTTACTGTTCAATTTTATGCTTTGAGTATTGGATGTTCTTTTGTACCTATTTTCATGATTGTCTCGTTTAATTAGGAGGCCTGCTAGTTTATTATTCGTTGCAATCTACTGCTAGGTTAAATATCAAATCCGTAATTGTTTGATCTCTCTAATTTGTGAAGCAACCAAGATTTAATGATTTGCTACTTCAGAAATTATTAGATCTTAGGAAGAATGCTCGACTAAAGTAAATACAACCGCTTGTACTTGTATTGTTTAGTTTCATCGATCTCTCTAATTTTTAAGTCTACTACTAGATTAAACCTTTGGCGCTTGTATTGGGTTGTTTAGTAGTTAGAGTTTATTAGATCGCTTGTTGTCTAATTAACTGTGACTAAGGAGAGATAGGAAAATAGTTCCAGCGGTGAATATTCAAAGTGTGAATTGATATATACTTGCATCGATGATCAGTTGTAAAATTCTAGTGGTGGATGTTGACTTAGACCAAGGTTTGTTCTTTTGATTGATTTCGATATTTGAATTTGAATTGTTCCTTAATTGTTTTTCTTAAAATTGTTTTTGTTATACTCAAATCCCCCCCATCATTGTTCATGTAGCATAAAACTAGGCTATATATTCTCCATGAGAATGATCCTTACTCGCATCGCTACATTTATTTTTAGGAGTATAGGTTTTATTTTTGGTTGCTTGCAAAAGCACACCAAATTTTGGTGCCATTGCCAGGGAGTGATTTTATTGATTTTCGTACTTCTTGTGATCCTTATTTCGTTCTTGAAATTAAAAAAAAAAAAAAATCATTAGTTTTCAATAGTTACGGTTTCTGCAGAATTCTGATTGCGGTAGAAGTAGGCTTAATAGTATAGTTTTATGAAGGTAAACGATGTTTTGAGCAAAACTAGTTAATCCTTGGGATTACTAGCCCCACCCTCTCGAGGCCAGATTCCACTATTTTCTAGGGTTTTTAGGCATTTTTTTAATGTTTTAGCGTAGAATTTTTATTTATTTTCATTACTATAGATTTTTCCTAATTTTTTTTTCCTGGTTTATTCGAGTTTCCTTGATTGTTTATTACTATAAGTCGATCTTCTAATCATGGTGATTTGCAATACGGCCTAGAAAAAAAGAGAACTTTGTGCAGGTTAAGAGGAAAGTTCAGAGAAATTTTGAAGAGCACGATCTAGCTCTTGATTACCTGTTTGCTAGTGAATCTAATTTAGAAAAGGAAGAAGTCATGGATGGAAATCAAACTTAGAAAGAGCTTGCCGCTCCTAATTTGAATCAACAACCATTATTCATAACATTCCCTACTTTAGATGCTACTATTACTTTTGAATTAAAATCTGACTAATACATCTCTTGCCCACTTTTCATGGCCTTGTGGGTGAAGATCCTCACAAGCATCTAAAGGAGCTTCATGTGGTGTGCACATGTATGAAAC